>CM037594.1:21807018-31807018 GCA_021018995.1 Chloranthus sessilifolius | reverse complement strand
AATCAAGTGTGATTTGTGTAATTATTATCACCACTTAATAATAATGTCATTTTCAATTTCGACCAACATTTAGTAAGTTTGATTGAAAATTTTGTACTTGTTTTCTTTTCACTTGTAATTGACGGTAATAGACATTATATTTTCAGCCTTAATTTATAACATAATTCTTATGCATAAACAGTTTTTTTCCAAAGAGAATTTATTCTAGTGTTTGCATGTATCTCAGCAATTGGTGTTTGTGTGAATCTTCTACTACATGGTTAATTTATATATCTAACTCAAAGTATGATGAATTGGGTAATTGATCCATTCTGGCAGAATGAGATTAACCCTTTGTTAATTGAGAGGGAATGGGTTGAATACCATTTACCAACTTGAAGGACTTTCTTGTTGCTTGTAGATCTAATTTAACGATAATCTGCTCACAGAATTTGACCTTAATGAATATATTAACCTTTTTAAAAAATGTAATGGAGGCATAGATACTTTTGTATAGTTTTTCTCAACCGTACTTATAACATAAAATTGCTTATTAGTCTATTTTTTTCTCACTGAAAAGTTTCTTCATTGTCGAATTACACAGTGGAGCAACAACAGGAAATCCATGATTTTGAGCAACTTTTCTGGTCACCATCCACAGTTTAATAACCTTGAATCTTCGAGCAATGTGATCGAACATCCTCTAAAGAGAGAGACTTTGGACATGAGATGGTTTTTTTTGCCTAATAAAATATGAGGTATTTTGGATTATTTTTTTTCTCTCTCTTATTTTGGATTACTTTATAGGTTGGAATTAGGGATTTGAAGACCAATTTAATGGCATATCTGTCCACTCTCAATCTTCTATATACCAGATCCATCGGACGGGTTGGACAAAAATGACCAATATTAAAGTACCTTAGTTTTAATATTGTAATGAATAATATCGGGCATGACATTCTTAATTTCTTATGGACAATCATGATCAGGTGTCTGAGAGATCCATCGGACAGGTTGGACAAAAATGACCGATATTAAAGTACCCTAATTTTAATTTTGGAATTATTAATATCGGGCATGGCATTCTTAATTTCTTATGGACAATCATCATCAAGTGTCTGAGTTGGTAGGGAATGATGACTGGGATGTGAAGTCGGCTGTTGGTACTGACTCTTTTAAAAAGAAGTCAACTAATTGTGTCGTAGAACAGATGTAATAGTTCTAACTACATTAAAGAGTTATACATGGACGGTAATCTTAGGAAGACTTCTTCAATTACAGATAATCACTTCGTAAGTTCAAAATTGAAGTGAAGAACATAATAGACCGATAGGAAACGATGCTAGACATTTGACTATCTCTACTCCATATTGAATGTGATCTCCACAGATGCAGTAATTGTCACTTTCGGCTTCTTACTTTTCTCTCCTATGTTTCTCTTTTCTTTCTCTTCCATTGCCTTAAAAGCTAACCTATTCAAAAATAGATCGGTACAGTGTCATCAGAATATGATAAGAAAGGAATCCTTCTACAAATGTAAATAAGGAATTGGAAGGGAAGAAATCAACCAACCAACCTTTCCTTAATTTTATATCGGACATAATTGTCGAAACAACCAGAATGCATCTCTATTTTCTTTGGCGATTCATCGGGGAATATATCCATTATAGTACGCTGGATTTTAATTTTCAATTTCATAGAGAGAAGATTCAATTAGATATAGGAATTGGGAGAATGAATATAAAATAGGGCATCAACAATTTAGCATTTACCATATTGTCAATGTCTAGGAGGGCTTGAACGACCGATGTATGCATAGGTTCTTCAGTAGAGAAGAAATCGTATGACTTATTTTTCTTGAAACAGACCTTGAATTTCTCTTTACCTTTATTATCTCTCTTCACCTTTAAGGCACCTTCTTCGGCCATCCTTATAGTAAATGGATCTAGTTGAACCAACCTATAGAAGAAGAGCTCTTTTTCAAGCCATAACATACTTTCCTTTATGTATTATTTTCATTGTTGTTCATAATACCAAGTTACAATGGTGGGGTATTTACTTTTAGCACCATTAGTAGTTTCATAGGTCAGAAAAGATTGTAAAGATATTAGCCTTATTATTCAAATATGTGGTGAGAAATTAGCCTTATTTCTATCTTTTGTAAGTCAATTTACTCATAAAACTAAATGTCATTTTAAAGATGAAGTGAAAGAAAAACAGAGCTATTATCTTATATAAAAAGAGTACAAGGATGGGGAAGACATAAACCCATAGGGTACTACACTAAATGGGATAAGGTACAAAGATGAAGCACACATAAACCCATAAGATATTACATTATCTACAAAAATATAGGAAGATGGAGCACACATGAACGTAGAGAGAAGTGCGCATACAGAAAGAGAACACTCCAAAAAATGGGGAACATGTATAGAAAGGCAGCCCAAGTCTTTCTCCTAATGTATCCAACTCCAGCCCGGTCTGACAATACAAATCTCTTTGCCTTCGACAGTAGATTGGGCCACTCCCAAAGGTTGTGTTTTTGTCCCTTATAAGCCTCAACACATAGGGAATCTGCTACTTGATTACCTTCTACAAATGTGTAATCTTATATGGGAAAATTTTGTTAAGTAGAGTCTTCATTTCATCAACCATATAGGATGGGATATGGTTTGGGTGCATACCATATATGCTATGTAATGAATTAATGTTTGGTCATCTCCCTCAATCCATATATTATGCCAATGACGCTTAGCAGCGAGTTGAAGACCATGGAGAAGGGACTTAATTTTTGCAATATAAGGCTTGCATCGGCCCAGACGATCTCTAAATGCAAGAATGACGTACCCTTTGTGATCTCTGAAAACACCACCTCAGCTGCACTCGATAGGGACAACATCTTCAAACCCTCTCTCATTTATCTCATAATTTACTCTTGAAGAACCATCGAAATTCAGTTTTATCCAACCAAATTGAGGTCGCCTCCATTTCACAATATATTCATAGTGAACGCGTTCTTTCGAATGTGCAATTAAGGACGGTATGGTAGATCCAGTAGAGACCACTTGTTCTTCAACTTTCAAGTTGTTTGGGGATGTCATCCTAGGCAGATTGGAACGACTATTGTATGTTGAAGACTATTTCCCTTCTGAATGTTCTACACCATCTTCTTCTTTGATCGGCTGTGTAGTGCCAACTAAGGTGAGAATATGAGAAGTCGCAACTGTACTCACATTGGCGCCTCTATTGTTGGCTATGCTATTAATTTTGCTGCTTATAGGAGAGGAAGTAGAAACCATGTTGGAAGAGGTCACTGTACACATATCATGAAAAATAACTTCCAAAGATCTGACATTTGATCCGGAGAAGGAAAGAACATTAGTCATGAATAATGGAATAAAAGTAGAAAGTAAAGAGTAGAAGAGAAGTCATAACTTGCATAATATTTCTATTGGCACTTACGAGGGCACAAAAGGGACTTCCATTTGTTTGATGGATTATGAGTCCTTCAAAAAAAGCGTAAACAAGAGGGTTAGGTAGGGAGAAATGTTTGGGAAAGACTAAAGAATAGAGTTCATAGCTAATTATGTCCATGCAAAATTAGTGATGCCATTTGCTTAGAGCATTTTACCCCTACCTAAGAATGAACAAATTGGTAACTCCTAACCAAAAATTGATCTAAAGATAAAGGACCAAAGTCATTAGGCTAAAGGGGAATAATATATCTCTAATGAGCAGCTAATTGCAGAGAGAATGATCTGAAGTTTAGCTAATGACCAACCTATGATTGGTGGAATAGTCTTTGATATTAAAGAACTGGCAAAGACACTTCAAACTACACATATTTCTCTAACTGCTTTCACGAAGCAAATCATGTGGCTGATGTGATAACAAAGTTTGTTTTCTGAGAGCCAATATTAAGAAATAAATTTCCGCAAAACATAATTTTGATATCATTCCATTAGACTCATCAGTCAGAAGTTATTACAAAAATTCCACGAGTCCTTCTATTCATGGGAACATACATCAACAGGAAAAGATCACAGCAAGATTCCTAAGTCCTATTTCTACGGTCCCGGGGTATAGGTTTCATCTGCGCCTCTCTCTAGAACTTTTCAAGTGTTTTTAGACGTTTTATGTCTTCTTTGAAATTGATTTCTGTGTCTTAACCCTACCTGGAGTCGAGCTCTCCTCTCCTTGTCCTCTCGAAGCACACTCAACAAATCTTGGGTAGTGATTCGCTTTCTGCGGTCTTCTAGTACATTTTCAAGTAAGATTTTTCGGTTGTGTTCAAGTGAGCTCCTTAGAGAAGTGTATTGTTCTAATAATGTCTCCCTATTTACTTCCATGGTGTAAAGGGTTCCGTATGCTTGGTTCATCTGAAATAAGGTCAACTTTCTCTGGTAAGAATCCGAGTAAAGAAAATGTGTCTAAAATTTTTTAACTTTTCATTTTTTTCTATGACCAACATTTTCAACAACACATCACAATGAAAAATTGATAACTGACAAAGTAATCAATTAACATCAAATTCGCTCTTTCTTCTCCTCTTTTCCTCATGATTGTATTTGGATTGGAGAAGCAACCTAAAGATCTTGGGATCTTCTTTCTTGTGATATGAATGAATGATATTCTCTTGTTTTCATCAAGAAATAATAATAATAATAATAAATAGCATTATGCCATAAGTCTCTTTATTAGTGTTTCCTTAAATTTATAATTATGTAATATCTTTCCTTTATTTTATTTGTCAATTTTCAATGTCGAAATACCTGTTAGGATTGGTCCTTGGATGTATGTTCTAGGTCTAATGGCCAATATTTTTTTTCATGGCTAAATGATGGGGAAAAGAAATCTGCGCTAAACTCGTTCATTTTTAAACCATCATATACAATAGAAAGAGATTGTTAGCACTTGTCTAAAATAAAGAATCACATTGCTGCACAAAAGTATAGTGAGGGCTGCCAATGGTTGCCCATTGAACTGAGCTGGTTATAAGTTAAATCCAATTCCCTCACCTCCCAGAGGACAGAAATAAGGCAGCAAGCAACAGGAGTTCGGTGCAGGTTGGGTTGGGCTTAGAATGCGTAAGCCCGAATTTTTAGGTTAAAAACAATCGGGTGAGCCAACGGCCAACCTTAACCTGGCCCATGTGAGCCCGACTAAATTAAGGGAAAAGGCTGAGATTGCCCAATTAAGGTCCAAAGCTGATTTGGGTATAGCTTCGGTTTAAATAAAGAGATCCAGCTTTAAATGGCTTGGTTCGTTTAAGGCTGAGATTGCCCAATTAAGGTCCAAACCTGATTTGGGAACAGCTTCGGCCTAAATAAAAAGCTCGAGCTTTAAATGATTTGGTTCATTTCTAGTTCAATTTTCTAATGGGGCGAAGCTTGGGTTTAGTTTTTATAATAGGTGGGCTAACCGGAAGCCCAATCCAAACCGTCCGATTGCGATCCTACACGTAATATTAGATATTACAAACTGTGGACCATCATTTAAGCATAGAAATAGTGTTTAATATTTGGCTGATCACTACTATCATAGTGAAAAGATCACATATTCAAGTGAAATAGTGCTTAACATGTGGGTGATCACCATTATCACAGTGACAGATCACATATCCAAGTGAAATAGAAAATTTGGACCATCATCTAAGCACAAAAATAGTGTTTAACATATAGGTGATAACTACTATCACAGTGACAGATCACATATTCAAGTGAAACATACCCGAAAATGATGTTTGACACAAAAAATGATGTTTGAAGAAGATTTAATCATTTGATCAATTGACTAAAATAGCAGTCGTTGTTTTTAGTTTTGATGGGTTTTTTGGTGCTCGATTTATGAGGGTGTTTAGTTCTAGGTGAGTGATAACTACTATCATAGTGACAGATCACATATTCAAGTGAAACATACCCAAAAATGATGTTTGAAGAAGATTTAATCATCCGATCCATTGACTAAAATATGAACAGTTGTTTTTAGTTTCGATGCTTTTTTGGTGGTCAATTTATCAGGGTGTTTAGTTCTAGGTATGGACATGTTTAAAATTTATGAGGTTAACCTTTTTTACAACCGTAACTAAAAATAGGTGATATATTTTATTCTTGAGATGAAATTCTTATGATCTTATTGAGCTCGAATTGCTTTGCTACTTAATTTGTTTCAATTTATGGTTGGATATGTTTGGGAATTTTAGAGTTAGATAATGGTATAGTAGATTTGCAAAACAGAAATGAAGATGTTATAGTTATGGTTAGAAATTGTCAAACAGATGAGCATGTAAATTGGGGTGAAAATATTTTCCAAAACAGAATGGGCATAGAATTTCAGGCAAATATTTTTTTACTTAGTTGCCCAATAATTCCCTACAGAAAATCACTCTACTGTTGTATTATTTACATTTATTAATCAACCATAGAAACCACATTTCATCAAGCTTTAATTAATCCACTTAAAAAGAACCTATGTCCAACTTTCTCTCTAACAAGAGGGCATCTATTAGGCTCTCTTAATGACCTGGCTTTTGAAGTACCAACCCCAATTAATCTGACCTTTGGGTTTCCAAGATTCAAATTTATATATAAATATGCCTGAAATTGAACGTGCAAATTACTCATATTAATCAAGCCTGCGACATGGTCATTCCTAGGTTTGTAGATGTACTCTAGTGGCCTTCAGTTGAATGAGTTTTCGTGTGTCTATATCCAAAAAATTATAAAGGAAGCGTCGCTGTCTTCCTTTATAGAACTATTTTTTTTCCGTGGTGCATACAGGGTGTGAGGCGGCTTAGTGTAGCTGCTGTAGACATGTGTCAAATCTGTTCATGGGAACATATATGTGAGCTCTGCCTAAGCATGTGCAGCTGCTGTAGACATGTCATCACAAGTATGGGTTGTTTGAGCTCTGCCTAAGCATGATAAGCAACTGAAGTTTCTGGTTAAAGCATGGAGTAGTAACGAATACAAACTTAAATATTATATCTCGGTTTCAAATCTGTTCACATTGGTTCTATATCCAGCTCATATTTTAAATAAGACAGCATACAAATGTGTCTTTAACAGACATCAGTGTGGATACCCAGCTCATATATATTTTATATAAGACAACAGGAAAATGTAGTTAGAAGATCTAATTAGCTTATTTACCCTTTAGAAATCCCAAGGGCTTCTCCAACTTTGCAACTTCCACGTGACCAGCTCATATTCTAAATAAGACAGCATACAAATGTGCAGTGAGGGTTTTACATTTAAAAGAAAAAGTACTAACAGAGCAGATTTCTTTTCCGTTGCAAAAGGTCACTGATCTTCCCAAGCTCCCTCCATGTTCGAGATGCCATTTGGGAAATTGGAATAGTAATCTACATATGGATCACATGCTTCCAATGCTTGGAGCAAGACCATGGAAATGGAATGGGAGAAGACATTTCCATTTAGTTTGTTATTTGGATAAATTATCAATTCAGTTATCCAAATGGGTATTTCATAGTTTAGCTTATAAATTAGACATTTGAAACACCAAAATTCAGACATTTGGCTTGCTTAAACAAGTCAAACTTCCCAACATCAGCAATCAATCTGCACGAAGCACATTAATTCATGCCATGAAACAATGCCAGTTAACCAATCAATGTAAATAACTAATTTTAACATTCCAACATTAAAGGAACAATGAATCTGAAGTTTATAAATGTCACAATGCAACTACAGTAATAGCTACTTCACTGACCATTCAGCCACAAGTTCATGTTCGTAACTTATTTCTTTATTTCATCCACAAAACTATAAAGGGATAAGGGCTGCTGACAGAAATTTAAACACCAAATGGTGTTTACCTGATCTTACACCTCTAAAATGTCACTTTTGGTCTCACACCGTTGAAGTCTGATTTATCATTGTGCCATATGGCACACATCTATGATCAGTCTATATTGCCCAGGTGGCATTCCATTGTTGGAACAAGTCCCAGCGAAAGGATCATGCTTTTAAGTGGCCCCTATTATCAATGGGAGAATAAGTTCATCTATTTAAAAGTTTGGTATGCTAATTAAATAAATGACATTATTTAGCATAAATGCACTTTATTAACCATCAGTTAACCTTACTACCAACTCATTATAGTTGGTATCGTTAAAAATCATGCGTTGGGTTGATTGGTTCTTGCTGAAATTATGACGGTAAAGAGATGAGTTTCTCCTAACAAGAGGGCATGTATTAGGCTCTCTTAATGACTTGAGTTTTGAAGCACCAACCCCAATTAATTTGGCCTTTGGCTCCAAAGAGCAACCCCAAACAGAACTTAAATCTTGCTATTCTAATTAGTATTTTTATAAGAACTCAGTTTATATGATACTTGTAAGATGAGTTTCTCCTAACAATTATGGACATATATAATCATCACACACAAAACAGAGTAGTAACTAATCCAAACTTGAATATTGTATCTGGGTTTCTAATCTGTTCACATTGTTTTCTTCTAGAAGCAATCAAATTTTGGATCGACTATATGGAAAGTAGCTGTGAGGGACAGAATTCAGGAAATAAATTAAAAAAGAGGAGAAGACCAATTAACTTCAACAATAAGTAGAGAAATTCTCCAACCAATCTAATGGAAAATTTTGCTATGAAAAGGAAATACCTGAGGTTGCCGAAATCGTGTGACGTTTGGGATCAATCTTCAATGAAAAGGCTTATGTCTGGAACTCCTTCTCTGTAACTTGTTTATTAGATGAACCTGTTAGAATCTTTGCTCTTTTTGAAAGACAAAAATACACATGTGGAAAATATAGAGGACAGAATAAAACACCTGAGGTTGCCAAAATTGGGGGGCGCCTGGGATCAATCTTCAACGATCCAACGCCCCAGCTTTGCAACTCCTCTACAACTGGTTTATAAGTTGAAGATGTTAAAATCTGCTATTTTTTGGGAAGAGAAGAATATAAAATTTATTAGAGAATATATACCAGGGATTCTTCTTCTTTCTTCTTCTTCTGTTGATAGGGAGAGAAATGGAGAAGAAGGTGACCAGGTACCGTTTGTTTGAGAGGGGGGAGGGGGGTTATTATAAAATAGCTCTGGGTCGAAGTCATGATCGTCGCCTCCATAGCCGCCCTTCTTTCCCAACTGAGACGTTCCATTCAGCAACATTTACAGGAGGAAGAGGAGATGGCGGCGAGCTGAAATTGCTGCCCAATGTAGAATTTTCTTTAACCCTACGAAAAATGAAGGAGGCGATAAAGCTGCTATTGAAACTTTTTTGGTGTTAAGTGCATTGGAGGAATGATGAATGAAGAAGAAGGGAAGGAAATTTATTCTGTCAACCATCCTTTAACATCAAATAATGTTTAAACGATCTTAAGCCATTGATTGATTTATGATCTTCGAAATCGAAACCGTCAAAGTAGTATATTATCAATGAAGGGGCTATGATTCGTAAAATCAGATTTGGTAGGAGATTGAACCATCCAATCCGTTCAATCTACTATCAACAGTTGTTAGTACGAAGTACCACACCACTTATGCTCTCCATATCTAAATGGAGGATAGCCCTTGACTGCTTCCAATCAGATGGTAGAGATTCAATTTCTTTGTAATCTTCAACATAGTAAATCTTAACATCATGAGCCTATTATCAGACGGTTAGATTTCGTCAACTTACTTTAGCTGTTTCTAAGTGAGGTGGTAGAAACATGTAGTAGTATGGTAGTAACAAGAGTATTCCAATATTACAGATTGTTTTTACCTTAAACAGTGGAGAGCCCGTTGACTGGTTCTAATCAGATGGTAGACAACAAATTTCTTTCTAATCTTTTTGAGAATAGATCTGAAGATCATGAGCCTACTATCCAATGGTGAGATTTCGTCAACTTACTTGACCTTTTTCTAAGTGAGGTGGCTGAAATGTATAATACTATAGTAGTATAGTAGTAAGAAGACCATTAGAAAATTAGAAATTTTTTATTACCTGCCATAAAGGGTCATGCATGTCACTTTTACTGCATCAATCGAAGGATGGTAATAATCACATGAAAAGATCAGGCGAGTCTCGCTTATCATAGTACATAATACTAATTCCTTACTGTTAAAATGAACACATATCTCGGAGACATAGAATAGGACATTGACATCATGTATATACAAAGTTGTCATGAAAGTCGATCAGACTATGATTTAGACGGTTTAGATTGAAGTTCAAAATCATCAAACGATCAGAGATTATTGGAGAACTACAATACTTGATAATGCTACTAACACCGTGGAAGAACTTATTTTTAACTTAGAATAAACCTCTAGTAAGTTGACGGCTGCAACATCTTTTTTACACACAATCACGTGGATATTTTAATAGGTTTGCTGAGTTGTATCTTTAACCATAGAAACTTATTTAATTACGACAAAGCCAGAGGTCCCTACCATCAATATTTCAATAAAGTAGGGAGACCTTTGGTATTATAAAAAGCAATAATGATGAGTAATTTGGATAAGCTGTCAACTAAGAAGCACAATCAACCGGAAGGCTGCCCTCAAATATCATGATACACGTGTTTATGTAGTCTAGAATCACAGGTAAAAACTGAATACAAAAGCATCGTTAAAAGTATAAAACAATCGATATATACCCTGAAAATTCGTTGGTTTAACTTATTAAAAGAAATGAAAATATTATATGGAATTTACAATGTAGTATCAAATTCTTTTTAAAAATCCAATAAAATACTCCTTAATTGTGAGAATAACTAAATAAGAATAAGGATCTTTTCGTCATTTGGAAAGTTGGTCGGACAAAAATCCTTAACCACCCATTTGGCTTATATAGTAGTATAGATATATATATATACACGGATGCAAGTCTCGAACCGAACATTGAACACCGAAACTGAACTGAAAACCAAGGGAACCGAACCGGACCGAACCACACCGAAACCCGACACAAACCGAACCCCAATTCAGTTCAATTTTGGTTTGGCGAGCTTGAAACCGAAAACTGAGGGAGTAGTCTGAGTAAACCGAAAAAATCGGAAAAAAAAATCTAAAAAACAGAAAAAATACCCTAAAAATAGGTTTTTTAATTAAACCGAACCGAACCAAACTGGATTGGTTTCGGGTTCCAAAAAAAAAAAGTTAAACCGAACCGAACACCGAAAAAATCGGGTTCGGTTCTGTGACGACCCGACTTTTCCAATCCGTCAGGTATAGGAAAGGCCGGTTCGCCAACCTATCGAATAAACGATAAGTCGGATAAACATGACACATATCAAAGTAAAGCGCAATAATTATCCATAGCTAAAATAAATGCGAAAGTAATTAAAAGTAAAGAACCACCGATGATGGCCGACCATCATCGAAACATGGCTCATAACAGAAATCAAAGTCAAGTATAAAACTATGATATCCAACTAAAATGGGCCCACAAATTCAAGTCTAACTCTCACCACAAGTAAGAAAATCAGTAAGTTCTATACTGGAAAAAACTCCTCAGGAGGAACCTCAGGCTCTTCCTCAGGCACGAGTCGATCACCTTACACTCAGATAGCCATGTCAAGACTGGACCTCGTGACGTTTACGCTTGGAGTGAGCTAACCAACAAAGCTCAGTAGAAGAAAGACATCTACGACATTTTACTTTAACTAACATGGTTTCAAAACAAATACCGGAATATAGCTTGTCAAACATATAAGCAGATAATAAACTGAATTTAGGTGTGGAAATCATATGTAAGATTTATTTCTAAATGTGTAAAAATAGTTTCAAGAATAGATGCAGTGTTTCAGTGTCTTAGTTTCTCTAACTTCTATATGCAAAGTTCAGTAATTCATGACTTAATCCTCAACTTAAAATACCTCCCGAGTAAACTATATCTCGAGAGCAAGAATATAGCCGATGGGAACCCCTACCTACCATCGTCGTTCATGAACCCTTTTTCAGGATGCAACAAGCCCCTACACTCGGAGGGTAACTTGCGCCAGGAAATAGTTCAGGAATTTTGAGGGGTCGTTCAGATGAATCGTAAAACAGATGCAGATAAATATCATTCGGATGCAAGTTTCTTATACATAGTTCTGATTTCATATTTCAGATTTCGGAGTTCAGGCAGATGCTGATTTTCAGAGTTTATATCAGGTTTTCGGTTTACAGATTTATTTTCAAATGACAAATGCAAGTTCAAAATCTAATACAAATTATCTATGCGAATTAAGATAAAATACTGTAAAGATGAGATTCTCCTACGATGATTGAAGAAGAGAGAAGACGAAGTTTCGCACGGTTGGGTAACTATCAAACGGTTACGGTCCTTCACGGCACTCACGTCTCTTCCTCTCTTAACAAAACCTAGTATAATACGGGAATGCAATTCCTTCTTATAATAGGATTGCTCACAAAGTTAAGCACACACACACCTCTTGTGTGTTATACACTTCTAATTTAAAAACTCAAGCCCAGTGCTGAGCGGCCACACCGTGGTTGATGCACAACTTTCGCACGAGGGTCCAAATGGGCTCTAAATCAAAATCTGTCCACACAATCACATCTAGATAAAAATCCAAATAAATGGCGACGTCGATCGCCGAGCTGAATATACACACGGGGTTAGTCTATCTCGAGTTCAAAATACGGGTCTTTACAAATTCGGTTCGGTACACCAAACCTACAGCCCTAATATATATATATATATATATATATATATATATTAAAATTTTAATTCTACTTGACAGTTGACACAACCAGCCAACTATAATCTAA
Organism: Chloranthus sessilifolius; assembly: GCA_021018995.1. NCBI lineage: Eukaryota > Viridiplantae > Streptophyta > Magnoliopsida > Chloranthales > Chloranthaceae > Chloranthus > Chloranthus sessilifolius. The sequence goes on along the minus strand of CM037594.1, from coordinate 31,794,296 downwards.
CTAACAAACCATAAAATACCCTAGATAATTTTTTCCAACGAAAAAGAGGCAGAGATTATTTAAGGAAGAACGAAATTTGGATCAGTACAAGGAAAAAAGAAGAAATGAAAAGAAGTCTGATCTCTCCCAAAACCAAGTATAAACAGAAGGGAGAAATTGAAATAAGAGACCTCAAATATCATCAAAAACTTGTATAAAAAAACTTTTTGTGGTAATCTAAAGCTTTATTTAAGCTGTGGTAAGTGAACTATCAACAACTTCTTTTTGTTTATATTAGTGAATTTCTGTTCTTAGTGAAATTCTTATCTAGTTTTCCATTGATTCAAAGGGTTTATTGTTGAATTAAGAATCTAAGGCTTTATACAAATGGCAATTGAATTGTAAGGGACTTTTTTCCATTATTATTCTAAAGAAGCTTTTTTTTTCTCCATGCAACGAATAAGAATATTATAGATCTATAGAATATCAATTACTTTAACCAATCAATCAAAATTCAGATCATAACACAATTGAAGAAAAAAATCGATATATTTCCAAAAAACCCATAAAAACTCACCCGCTCACATCCACAATCTCTCTCGAAATCTTCATCTTCTTCGTAGTACCCTTATACAATTCCTGAAGACTACAGGGCAACTTCTTTTCGATCGGCGGAGCCTTCCGCAAAGCCATTTGATTCATCGACGAATCACCAAACCTACCAAACATATCGTCCCCAAAATTCCCACCAGCCAATCTAGAACCCCCTCTCATCCCACCACCACTACCACCTCCCATACCCCCAAAAGGGCTCGAAAACCCGAAAAATTTGCTAAAGATATAATCGGCGTTCCTCTTATTGAATCGAAAAACTGTGGGTCCGTCCCCTGCAGAAAAAAATGAAGCACCACCACCACCACTTGGACCGGCAGCACCAGGTGGTGGATGTTGGAGCAATAAAATCTTAGGCAAATTTAATCTTCAATCAAGAATTTAGGCGTACCTTATTTGAGAGAATATTTGCCAATAAAGTTAGAGAAGCCGCCTCGGTGGAATTCCTTGAGGACAATTCTACCTCGCTTCTATCTCCCTCTATGTGATGGGCACGATTGCATTGAGTGGAGATGAAGAGAGGACGTTGTCCTCTTATATAGCATGCCCTTGAATCCTAACCCATCAAGGATTCAAGGGAGAGGTGTATCACTAGAAGATAGGGATTGGCTTACCACAAACCAATCAAGTTGAAACCAACTCCTTAAGTTGCGTGGAGTGGAATCACGTTACAAGTAAAACTCAAAGTCTTTAGTCAATCATATTTTAATTAAAACAGGAAAAGGGTAAAGTTATTGTGTGGGTCACAAATATCCAACAATCTCCCACTTAAACCACACAATAATTTTAATAATAGTATATTTATATATATTTTGATAAAATAAAAGAAAATAAAAGAAACATCATGATTGACTTAGTTCAAAAATGGACGGTCATCCTTTAAAGTTTTGTAAAAACATTGACTTTCAAGATTTCGATGTAACACACATTCTCCCAAGTTCAATAACAATCTTAATGTTGGATCATGAATGCCAATAATGTATCATTTCTTCAAATCTCATTATGAAAGTTTCATAGTCAAGACACTAATATCATCAATAAACTGGAGAGCTCATTGTGGTTTTAGTGATACCAAGAAATATACACTTTAATGCAACTTCTTGTGTATATCCCCTCACTCGTCCCGCTTCATACCCTAAGGTATGTTGTCCTAATATATTACGGCATACGCCATGTGAAAGCCATCACCCACCTATCAGGACAAAAGCTATACAAACCGTAGTGCCTAATCACGATAGCTCAAGCAACCTTATTTGAGCACTTATGCTCCCAGACAATAACATTGCATATGCACAAGTCATAATAATAATGATGGTACCAAAATGAAAGCATCAATAAAATGAAGCATAATATATGCAATAAATATATCATAAAATAAGATAAAGCATTGTGGAAAGAGAAGCTCTCACTCAAATAAAGTCCTCAAAAGACTCTAATATTCTCAATCTTGTCACCTCAATTTAAGTGAATATACTGATCATTAGTGAATTTGATATTGTTCGTTATTCTTAACTCCCACTAAATGTCTCATCTTCAAGAAAATTGATATAACTAATTGCAACGATTGTAATTATTTACTAGAGAACCATATTCAACACTAATAGAATCCAAAGTAATAATCAAACTATCACATAGAGGAGTAAAACTATAAATAATTCTAATAAGTCTAACATTAGCAATAAAATTATCGTAAATAAATAGAATTTGTTCAGAATTTTTCCTCATTATCAAAGAATAGTTTTTCATTCAACCTGGGGCTCCTCCTGCTGATTAGCCCCTCCTTGCTGCTTTTGCTGATTAGCCCCTCCTTGTTGTTTCTTCATAATATTTTTTCATAAGTAACAATTTTTCTTGATATGACCTTTCTTCTTATAGAAGTGGCAACCATCATCATTGTCAGTCTTTACAACATTCAGATTGGAGTCTTCATTTGTTCTCTTACCATTGTGGTAGTTCTGCTTCTGACCCTTTTTCTTAAAATTCTTCTTATGAGCTGGCTTATAAGCCGGATTGTAGCCAAAATTAGCAGACTCTTCTTGGTTTCCTCGAAGCCTCTCTTCTTCAATCACACATATCGAGATCAATTGATTTAAATCCCATTTATCCTTTTGAGCGTTGTAATTCACTTTAAAGGTATCAAATTGTTTAGGAAGAAAAGCAACAGCTGGATGCACTATGGCATCTTCTTCGATTGTAATTCCTTGTTCTTTAAGTTTCATAGCCAACATGGACATTTTAAGAATAAATTCTCACACACTCCCATTTTCATCATATCGCATATTGACCAATTACACTAAATACCCATATTGTAAGGACTTTACTGTTCCAACGAACTGGTCTTGGATGATCTTCAACAATTCTTTGGCTGTTTCGGTAGTTTTAATACCACCTCTAATGGGTTCTGTAATAAAAGCGCGTATGATCATTATCGTCATACGATTTGCTTTATCCCAACGAGCATATTGGGCCTTTTGAATTTCAATAGCGTTGGACGATAAAGTTGGCTTGTCCTCCGAGAGAACAAAGTCATAGTCCATATATCCAAGGGTCAAATCAAGACCCATCCGCCAAGAGTTATAGATAGCACCATTAAGTTTTTCAATACTGGTCATCTGTTGATGTAAAATTGATCCGTCCATAGCTAATATGAAAAGGAATAATTATCAGCACATTGTTCAATTAGAACTTTATAAAATAAAAATTCATACCCGGGGTCAAGGTTGAATTAATCAGAGTGTAAACAAGCATGTGCAAAGGAACATTCACTCTGAGGGACAGACTTTACTCATTGTCTCAGCATCACCTTTGGGCAGAAGCTTTGACTTATCGTAAGTCTTCCTAAGTTGTGTTTAGGAACACACATAGACCTAGTAAGATGTATTTTTGGTTTGATTGAAGCTATCCATCAGCTTAGGCCAGAAGTGTCGCTCCTCTCTCACCTAGACACATATGCCTATTCTACTCATTCTATCTACATGAATTTTCTAAATCAGCTTTGTCCAGAAATAGTAGTTCACATAGACGAATGCACATGCAATCTTAATGAAATGGGATTTCAAAATTTAAGGATAATGGGTCCTCCATAGATCGGTCACCTTTGGGCAGACTATAAACCTACTTTGGCTACGCATCCCGAAACGATTGCTTTACCATTCTATCTAAACCCCTTTATAGATAGAACTAAAGTTCTTAGGCATTTTATCATGTCATTAGTTCAATGTTTCATACCCTAAATACAATCATATACAAAGATAGGGAAAAACAGAGTCATAAAGTGAAGATGCACATGTAATAATTACAAACAATGATATGATAGTGTAAGAGTATTCATACAGAATATTCAAAAAGGTTCAACTGTGTATTTAGAACAAAAATAAATTTATTAACCTTTAACTGAGATTTTATGTCTAAAACAGTGTTAAACAGTCCCATAAACCAATCCAAAATGTAGATCTCGTCGAGTAAACCAAAATCGATAGGTCATATGCGCGAAACAGAGTTGTAAATTTCAAGATATCGCGTTTTAAAGTTTGAGTCGAAAAAAGTTCAATCTGATGGCAGAAACAAGTTCTGAGTTTTAAAGATTTATTTGCAGCTGGCGGAAGCAGTGCAGTATAGGGGCTGCAAACAAAACTGAATAGAAGTGGTTTGGGTCGTAGGTTAGTACACGGGTCATGGGCCGTGGTCAATGGGCCGGGTCATTGGGCCGAGTACGGACCCGACCCGGTCCGAGAAGCCTTAACCCTAGCCCCCTGAACTGTTCATCTTCCTCAAAAAAAATAAAAAAATAAATAAATAAAATAAAATTATATATATATATATATTTTATTTTTTATTTTTTTAATTTTTTTTTACAGCAGATGCAGAGGCAACACATGTCGCCCCCATGGGGCTTAATCATACCGATCGGTCACCTTGGCCTACACTATGGCATTCAATCCAAGAACGTCACAAGTGGGTACGGACCAAGACCGACCTGGCCAAAAGGATTGAAAAGCCCTTTTTTTTTTTTGTGAGGAGCAACAATGGCCTTTGTGGGCTCAACTGCCAAGACCACCCGCAGACGACGGTTTGGTATCGCCGGTTAACTCCGCCTCCGTTTGGCCATCAAAGGCTCAAAATTATTTTTTTTTTTTTGAAGTGAAGCTAAACTTTCAAAAGAGCAAAAATCATATAATCCACAAGTCAGTTCATAGCAGCTGCTTTTGAGTGGACACCACAGAAGCTTTCCGAATGGTCTAAGTGGGCTTAATAAAATACATTCTTCTCATGGCACACCAAATTTTGTTGGTTATCTACATCCCACTTCATACCATTAAGTTCATAAACTCACAAATTGGAATGGCTTATATCGTATGGATTCATATACAAAAGAATTTATAATACACACCTATTGCCTATGAAAACGTGCATCGCCCTTTTTTTTTTTTTTTTTTTTTAAAAACTGCAAGGTTAAGTTGGGTGGATCTAAGGTAATAGTGCTTCTGTTTGTCTAGAAAATGAAACCCAATTCTTCTTCCTCAAAAAATTTATTTATTTATTTATTAATTATTATTAATTATTTTTTTTGATTGAAAATAAATAAGCCTTAAACCGGCTCTGATACCAATTGTTGGAGCAATAAAATCTTAGGCAAATTTAATCTTCAATCAAGAATTTAGGCGTACCTTATTTGAGAGAATATTCGCCAATAAAGTTAGAGAAGCCGCCTCGGTGGAATTCCTTGAGGACAATTCTACCTCGCTTCTATCTCCTTCTATGTGATGGGCACGATTGCATTGAGTGGAGATGAAGAGGGGACGTTGTCCTCTTATATAGCATGCCCTTGAATCCTAACCCAGCAAGGATTCAAGGGAGATGTGTATCACTAGAAGATAGGGATTGACTTACTACAAACCAATCAAGTTGAAACCAACACCTTAAGTTGCGTGGAGTGGAATCACGTTACAAGTAAAACTCAAAGTCTTTAGTCAATCATATTTTAATTAAAACATGAAATGGGTAAAGTTATTGTGTGGGTCACAAATACCCAACAGTGGAACCTGCCCTTTTAACCCTTCTTCTCCATATTGATCATAAACCGCTCGTTTTTTAGGATCGTTGAGAACTTATATTATATAAAAATGAACAAAGAAATCAGCTTCTTCTCCCTGCAAAGTGACCGATGGAAGGAGGCTTGGTATGGTGTATACAATGTAGACAAGTATACAAACCAAAGCTTCGATTCAAAGCTTTTCTGCAGAGAAAGGGAAGAATTTGAGCTATCGTTGTCACTCCGAAAGGGCCCTGTTTTCTGTGATGCCCATCGCAACTCGCGAACTTAGGAAAAGGTCCAAATCGCTCAGATTTCTGTAACTTTCTGGGCAGGAAGAGGAAGAGGCTTTCGGAGGTTTCCCCAGCACTCCAACGAGCCCTCGAGAACAGAAGAAAAGCTCCGAAAATGCTCAGCAAAGCGAAAAGCCATTTTCTGCAGAAAATGCTCAGAAAATATAGTTTCCTGAGCTCTCGTACATTTCCAGAGCTCTCAAACGAGGCCTTATTCTTTTATCCAATTTATTCTCGACTAACAGGTATGAATACTTCAATTATCAAACTTCTCCGAACCCCACATATCTCTTAACAAGTTTGATAATTGAACTACTCAATACTCTCTACTCGCGACAAGTTTAGAAGCATAAATCTCTCAACACCAAAAAAAGTTTTTACTAGGTCCATGACTTGAGTGACGATGCTCTGGATACTCTTTGGCCACTTTTTGAGATATATATCATGTGAAATTATTATGTGTTCTGAATGATTTGATGCTCATGATCTCAAAATCTATGGTGCAAAAGATTGTGATAAAAGACAATCTCCCTAGTCTGATTCAAAATGTTCACATGCCATTTAAAATTAAAGGTATAATAGATATGCTAGGATAACATTTGCCAATTGACCCAAATAATGGAGATCGTTGTCATCCCAATTTTTTGCACCCAAACATCTTCACATGACGGTTGTTGTGCCCAAGAAATTTGCTTAGAGGGGAATTGTATACACATTTCGTATGCAAAAATATTAGAACGAATTTTCCTCTCTTTGAGAGAGTGCTTTATTAATTTGGTGCACTTTACACTTTTGGATATCATTCTCCATCACCCACATTTTAAATCATTTTGGTGTAAGATCAAATGACGGTTAACAGAGTCAGTTCCTTTACCTATTTACAATGTGGCTATTACTTTTGTGTTTTCTTTACTTATTACTTCTATAGTGATGAATTAGTCGTTGACTATTACGAAAATAATCTTTTATTGTTCTGAATCAGATGATGGAGATCGTTTTTTATCATAATCTTCCACCCAGTAAATCTTGAGATCAAAATCCTGCCATAAAGCGGTCATATTTTGATTCCATATGATGATCATGAGGGTTCATCAAACGTAATGTCATTCTTGGATTACATTTCGAGATGTGCGTCATCTAAAATCAAAATCTGACCATCTGATTATAGGTCAATAATCTCAAGATCAATTAGATCAATAACCTTGATGAAAAATCATATCCATAAACTGATTCAAAGCAATCAAAGATTATTTGGGGATAATCTATCATCGTAACCGATAAGAAATAAAGGAAACATAAAAGCAATTACGGCATTATAAACAGGTAAAACATGGGTGCGAGTGAAAATAAGACATATCTTAGTTGCTAAAAACAAAAAAAGTCCTTAAAAAGTTGCCTTTTGAAAAAAAGGGTTTTAATGTTGAATGTTTTTAGATAAAAAATATGATTAAAATGCATCGCTGGTTGATGATGTGGTTGACATATTACCACAAATTGAGCCTATACATGGAGTACCCATATGCAATCCGAACATGTTTTCCATCTTTAAAAAAAAAAAAAAAAAAACTCCATAAAGCACATTTTCCAAAATTATCCATTTGGCTTTCCTTGTGAGGCGCGCGCCATGGCCACTCTTCTCTCCCTCTCCGCATCCACTACCACTTCCCTGCCCCTCTCCTCCTTCAAGGTACCTCTTCTTAAACCCTAAACCCTAAACCCTCTCCATTTTTCTAATTTCTAATTCTTCTTGTTTTTCAGGGAAACGTTCGGAATCTCATAACCACCAAATCACCATTGCTCCATCTCAAACTTAAACACCAACCCTCTCTATCTATCGCCTGCCGAGCTTCATCGTTGCCCGTTGCCGAGGCCCCTCGCGTCCAAGCCGAGCGGCTGCGGCTCCACAACCTGAGCCCGCAGCCCGGGTCGCGAAGGCGGAACAAGAGGAAAGGGAGAGGGCATGCTGCTGGTCAAGGCGGCAGCTGCGGATTCGGGATGCGAGGGCAGAAGTCGCGGTCAGGGCCTGGGGTTCGGAAGGGTTTCGAGGGCGGGCAGATGCCGCTCTACCGTAGACTTCCGAAATTGAGAGGGATTGCTGGAGGTAATGTAGTTGACACTATTGAATTTTAGTTGTGTTTGTTTGCTGAGGTTTCTGGTGTTTTGAGTAGTGTGTGTAGTTTTAGTGGGATCGATTTTGGATTTGGGGATTTGGAATCAAGACAATGTCACCCAAACCTGGTTGTAGGGCTGTCAATTGGTAGGGTTGGGTCAAATTTACAGCCCTAACTGGCGGGAAATTGGAACCAACTTTTTTTTGTTAGCAATAAAACACCATGAAATTTACAAAAAGGTTTAGAAAGATGTTTAATTTGGTTTATTGGTGTTTGGTTAAATCTATGAATTTAATAGTTTTTGGAAGAATAATTGACATTTTACAAACATTTGCAATCTATAGGAAATCATTTTGCAATTAATATGTGTGCTATGTGTGTCCAGTGGCGGGGTCTAAGATATAGTGGACTTAGAAAACTCATTTAGTATTAGGTCAGCGGCACACGAGCCAGGTGACTTGGTCCCTGATCACTTTTTGAAACATGTGTCTGCTGTGTGGCATCCAAGTGTGGCTTTCGTGGTTCCTGCACGAACTGACTAACCACGCTGACGACATACACAATGTCTGTCCTTGTCACAGTGAGGTAATTAAGGCTCCCATGATACGTGGTCGGGTCCTTCAAGATCTCCTCGTCTGGCCTTAGTTTCAGATTTACGTCCAACGGCGTGCCATTCAGTTTGTTGTGGATTCAACATGTGTGCCACGTGGAATCATTATTTGTTCCTTTTGATAAGTGAGTCATGATCTAAAGATCTTTGGTACAAAATATTTGGGCAAAAAACAATCTCCATCATCTCACTCAAAGTAGTCATATGCTATCTAAAATTAATGGATACCATGTATACCAAATGCACCTTTAATTTTAGATGGCCTTTGATTGCCTTGAATTAGATGATGGAGATTGTCTTTTGACTGATAGTGACGCTAACCTTTTTTTTTTTTTTTTTTTTTTTCTGATCGGTAAAGAGATTATATTGAAAAACCAACAAGGTGCTGGAAGAAACAATACAACGACTGGCGAACAAACTAGACCCGCCAAACTACCAACCAAATGAGACAACAATACAATAAAGAAAACCAACAGAAACCCCTTAGCCCCTATCAGCTCAGCAACAACAGATTGACATTGAAGTTAGCCCGGTTCCCAAGGTTCAGAAGACAACTCTAACCCTGAAGATAACCATAGTGTGACTAGATCTTTGGCCGCCTTCACAATCAACCCCACAGGTGTCTTCTTTTGCTCAAAAATCAGCAAATTCCTTTCTTTCCAGATAGTCCAGATGACCGCAAAGAAGGACACTCTCCAGTTATTCCTTATCTGGCTCTCCATGTCAACCGTGTTCTAGGAGAGGTAATGATCGTATGGCTTAGCAGCCATGACCCACTTCATATCGTGATGATACCCCAAATCTCGCAAGCCACAGCGCAGTGGATGAATAAATGAGTGGTCAATTCCTCCTCCCTAGTACACATGACGCAACAATTGGTAATATTCTTTCCCTTACGAATGAGTAGATTCATTGTGAGCACTCTCTCTTTGAATAAGGATCAGGCGAAGAACTTAATCTTTAGCGGGATTTTATTCTTCCATAGCATTGCTCCTTGGAATTTGATAAGCGATCAACGCGTCAACATCCGATAGTACGATTTGACACTAAACATGCCATTTTTACCCGGGCCCCATCTCCGCCTATCTTGATTGTGAGGATTTGGATTCATCTCGTACAACACCTGTAAAAGTCTTACAAACTCTTCCTCTTCATCAGTACGCAGATTTCAATGGGTGACCACTTCCCACACTCTAGCTCCGCTGGACTCCGAAACAAAATCAAGAATCCGACCCGTTGGGTACCGAGCTATGGAGTGAACATGCTGGAATATCTGATTGTGTTTCCCCTCCTCTATCCAATTGTCCTCCCAGAATTGTATCCGAGTGCCACATCCCCAACTGAAATGAAGCCCCTTAAAGAAGTGCTTCCAAGTACCACAAATATTTTTCCACCAGGTAGAGGTACCTCTAGTAACTGAGGTGTTGACGCCCCAGTTGAAATCAGACGGACCATACTTCTCAACCAGCACCTTTCACCATAAACTGTCTGTGTCGTCCATGTTTCCTGCCCGCCAGAACCACTTGCCAAGCATGGCTATATTGGTCCATTTAACACTGCGGATTCCCAGTCCTCCACAACTCAGCGGTAGTAGGCAAGTGTCCCAATTCCCAATTAATGAGATGATATTTTTTCTCCAAGCCCGACCCTTCCCATAGGAAGTTGCGTTGAATTTGTTCAATCCGAAGTAAGACTCCACTCGGGCACTTGAACATTGACATATAGAAGATCGGAAGGCTTGAAAGAACGGCCTTGAGCAGAATTAGCCGGCCACCACTGCTGAGAAGTTTGCCTTTCCAAGTAGATAACCGTTGCTGAAAGCGTTGAATTACTGGCTCCCAAGAAGTGACCGTCGGTTTTTACAGTCCCAAAGGCAGACCGATATATTTGATTGGCAGGTCTTGGCTGTCACAATTGACCGTGCACGCCAATTCCTGTAATGTTGTATTATCTATCCCAATGCTCGTTAGCTTGGATTTGTGGAAGTTAATGCGTTGCCCCGAAACGGCCTCATACACGGCTAGCACCTCCACCAGATTCTTGAACTCTTCAACCTTAGCCTTACCAAATAAGATAGTGTCATCAGTATATTGAAGAATCGCGATAGTTCGGTCATGTGCTCCAACTCTGATCCCCGAGATAAGGTTTAGGAATCTCGCACGAGAAATGAGCCCCGCGAGCGCTTCCCCATCAGGTTGTAGAGAAAAGGGGAGAGTGGGTCTCCCTGTCGGATGTCACGCGAGCTCTTGAAATAGCTCACCGGGGTACCATTAATCAACACAGAGAACTATGGAGTTGAGTAGCACCCCCGCATCCAACTCCTTCATTTAACTCCGAACCTGAACCTTCTTAGCATATAATCCAGTCCGGACCAGCTGATACGGTCATACGCCTTTTCCATATCAACCTTCCATAGACCAGCCAGTATCCGATTGAAATGAGCAGAATGAATAATCTCGTGGGCCACTGCCACCTGATCCACAAGTTGTCTCCCCTTCACAAATGCCCCTGCTAATCGGAAGTCAATTTCTCCATTAAGGGTTTGAGCCTATTAGCTAGCACCTTAGCTAGGATCTTATATAGAAAATTGATGAGGCAAATCGGACTGAAATTAGTGAGATCTTGGGCTCCGTCTTTTTTGGGGATGAGAGTGATGAACGTGGAATTGAGGTTGTGCCCAATAAAAGCATTATTGTGGAATTCATGGAACACTTCCATCAGCTCCTCTTTGAGCTACAGCCAGAACACACGAAAGAATTCCAAGGTAAACCCATCGGGTCCCGGAGAGTTGTTCTTCCCCCCTTTCTTTATGGCATTCCATGCCTCCTCTACTTGGAATGGAAGTTCGATCTCAGCCCCTTCTTCAACCATGATCGAATTCAACGGCACACCATCCAAATTGGGCAGCATCATGCCATCATCTTCGTACAACTTCTAGTAGAAGCGTACAACCTGATCGCGAATTCGGTCGTAACCGACCAACGTCACCCCCTCAACAGTCACGGAGCTCAGGTAGTTCTTTTTGTTTCTCACATTGGCAACGACGTGAAAGTATTTGGTTTTTAGGTCGCCCTCTTTCAACCCCCGTACCTTCGCCTTTTGATTCCAAGCAACCTCTTCGGCTCTAGAAAGAGCGTTGAAATTTTGTTTTTTCTAAGCCTGTTCTTCTCGCTCACTGGTTGAAAGAACCCTGCTTTCTTCCAGATCGTTGAGCTCCCTCAGCCGAAAGAGAATTGCATCTTTATTAGTATGCAGATTTCCGAACACCTCTCTATTCCATTCAGTGGCTCTTTTTTTGATCTAGTTTAATTTCGATATGAATTTGTAAGCTGCCGTTCCACACGGTTTAAGTTCTCTCCACCATTTCAGTACAATAGCGTGGAAACGGTCATCCAGAAGCCACATGTTTTCGAACATAAATGGAGTCGGCCCTTTCCCCCTAGCATCACACGCCAGCATCACCGGCCGATGGTCGAAGGCAGCCCTTGCTAACCATTCCAGCCTGGCAGCCGGGAACATCTCCATCCACTTAGCGTTGCATAAAAATCGGTCCAATCTGCTGAGAGAGGGGCAGTCTTGGAGATTTGACCAAGTGAATCGGGATCCAGTTAATGGGACATCCTCCATAGCCCAATCAGATATCCAAGTATTGAACTTCGTCATCACCGCCACATCTGGAGGCCCCCTTTTTTTTCATGCTCCCATCTTATCGCATTGAAGTCACCTCCCAGGCAAATCGGATAATCCCACCTGACAGTAACCGCATTCTTCTCCTCTAAAGCTCGTATAACTCATATTCTGGGTTCCCCACTCCCCATTTAATCCAGCCCGTTAATGTCGGGCCTACCCACAGCCGAAACAATGTAGGTCCAAACTCCTAACCCAAATAACAGAAGTTCAAAGTTCCCCTGAAACAAAATCTCAGAGATCCTCATTCGTCACGTGGTCTCCCTTGACCGTATACCCAACATTTGTCAAGCTATGGATATGCTCAGCTCCTTGCCCGGAGGAAGACTCTAAATCTGCCCAGCACTTGGTATTTAGTTTACTTTCGGTCAGTTTCCTAGCCCAAGAAGGTTCTAGGTGTTGACGTTGACATGTCTCCATCCTGCCAGAGCTCGACCCACGAGGAAGTAGACGTGCCGACCATCGAGTCGTCCACAACTTTAAGGTGGAATATATAACCTTCATTTTACGCACGTACACTTTGAGGCCTTCAAAGTTTCCTCTGGGTATTGCCTTAGAAGGCAAGTTCACTGCCTCCATCTCCATGGGATCCCAGCCCTCCTTCGATTGCGGGGAAGGGCCACTGTCGGTGTCCCCTATCGTCTGCGTCGACTGCAGTTTTACCGTCTCCTAAGAATGTTGTTGCATGTTGTCAATTGGGTGGTACGGATAGCTTCCAACCGTTGGATCACACAACAACGTAAGATCCGTGGGGACCGAAAGAAGCCTACTCCTGTTATCTTCTCCGATCGAAGTCCGACCATCAACAAGAACCCTCTCCTCGAACTCTCCCTCCTCAGTTCCGGTGTTGATAGGTCTTTGAACCCCTGTTGAGCCCTCAACTGCTCCCGGCATTAGATCATGAGCCATCCCATGCGTCTGAGAGGAAGCACAGTCCCACCTCGGCCCGGCCGGCCATGTGTGTGGTCCGAGACAGGACATCGGGTTTTAGGCCGAGCGCCTCTTCGAGCCTCTCGCCGGCATCCGACAGGTCCAGACCACTCCCCTTCCGATTGGATTGGAGAGCGACTGAACTATTTCTGTGGAAGTACCGAAAGTGTCGACGTGGGTGACCCGAGACCTCGGCTTCTTCACCCGCCTGATGCGGGAGGAGCACCCGCTCCAACCACGCCGCTTCTATGAAGAGCTGACATATCTTGCCGCCGATCAAAACATCGCAACTTCTAGGGATGCAGTCCAACGACTTGACGCCGACGAGGATTCTGGCATGGTCCGTGTCCCAGAGATCAGCGGTGCGTCTGACGACCAGAATGAACCGCCCGCACCGGTCACCGATCCCTTTGAACACCTCCGGGGAGCATGCATGTATCGGTAGACCGAAGATGCGGATTCAGACCCCTTCCCTCTCACTGTGGACTTGTAGATCACCCACCATAGGTTCCCAAGGCCGACATTCCACTAGACATCCAGGAATGTAAAAGTATTTTTTGTGGCAAACATCCTTAGCACCATTCTCTGACTTGAACCGCAGTAAAAACTTAGTAGTGGAAATCGTAGATACTGCAGGTCTCTCTGTAAAATCCCACTTGTTAGAGATCCATCTGTGTAATATAAATAGTGACAATGAATCTTTATTGGTGTAAAGGACCACCCAGAAATGGCGTAAATTAGTGGCGAGAGAATGAAACTGTGCGGAGTGAAAACAAAGTGTCCCGAGACTCGAGGGACTGCTCACGCCGGCAGTTTCGTTCTTTCTTTGCCTCACAATCTCAGCAAAGGACCGCTCGGACCGGTGGTCGGTCACCTCCTTCGAGGGAGCCTTCACCTGACTATAGCCCTTCCCGGCAATCGACCAACTGAGCTGAACATCCTGTAACTGCGACTTATTTAGGATTAGTTGATGCAAATTTCTCATCTTAGGAATCTTATCGACAGCCGATTTTACTGTTGTTCCTAGTGCTCTGGCTGCATCGCAGCCATAAAGATGGCATACCGCTCGATGTCAGAAATTGACATTGCGGCACTGGTCACAAATCTAGTCACCCACCCTAAGCACCAGATACGACTCTCACCCCATGTTTCCAATTCAAAACTGTTCTGCAAATAAATCCAGTCACCCACCCTAGTGAGGCTAACCTTGCGCCACATTCCTCGTGAGCCCAATTCCTTGGCTAATAAATTGTATAAGAAAGACACTGAGCTGGAAGAAACTTGCATTGAAAATTTGTCTATTAATCAGCAGTGACCTTTTTTGTGTATTCCTGATTTCTCTTTTTAATTTTTTTTTTTTAAATTTAAAATTTAGGTATTGCTGACTTCTGCCTTCTGAAACTGTCCAACCTCTATTTGGAAAAGTGCTGGAAAGCTGTTGGATTCCTTTTTTCCTTTACCTTTCTTTCATTTTAATGAAACCTCCTTATTATGATTAAAGATATTGAGGTATCTGAATCTTCTCCTGATAGGGACAAATGGAGAGTTTGCTATACTGATGAAGTTGTGCATAGTCTTGATTTTTGTATTTCGCTTGTAATTTAGAGACAATTTAAAATTTTGGATGAGCAAACCAATGGTTAAGATCATTGGAGTCTCTATCGATTGAAACAACTGGTTGAAATTAGATGAAGATGGAAAGATGATGGACCTTTGATGAAAAATAATTTTCAGCTGAGGCTAAAGACAAAGTGGATATGGACATGGACATAGTTGAAAGTGCGAGTGAGGAAGTGACCAAAGATGTAGGTAAGGAAGTGGTTGAATGCCAGAAGGATTTACATGCTGGAGGATGAGATTGAGGATGTGATTAGTTTGGAAAAGAGGAGCAATCAATGAAAAAAAAATCCCAATGGAGACAACCACTCACTACACGTGTGCAAGATCATGAATAAATGGGGAAATAATTTGCTGCTAGGTGATGTTATGAAGATCTCAAAATTGGAATTGATGCATTAGGATTGGAATCAACCTCAGCAAATGAACCATTGAACTCGTAGTTTATTTTTGTAACTAGTGGGAGAGATGTTATACATTGTAGCCTGCATTTTGGAGGCCATAACTTTGGGCCCAAGTGTTTGGCTTAGTTCATTTAAAAGCCTGGTATATTTTTTTTATAGTACTATAAAAGCATATCATTAATTGTTTTTTCGTGAGAGAATGGACGGAATTGGTTGACTAAATTATTCAAGAAGATACAAAACGAAGAAAATGCCCGATGAATGATTGAAGAGTATTGTGGTCTCTTTCTATAAGAACAAAAGAACATATCCAATACTATGCCAACTATCGAAGCATTAAACTAATGAGCTAGGCTATGAAACTTTGGAAGAGGATAGTAGACACTGACTAAGGCAAGAATCAATGTACCAGAAAACCAGTTTCGATTTATGTTGTGAACATCAACAAACAAAGCTGTTTTCCTATTGAGGCTACTTATGGAGAAGTTCAGAGAGAGAAGCAAAAACCTACATGTGGTCTTTATTGAATTGGAGAAAGCTTATGAAAGAATGTTGAGACAGATAATCTAGTAGACGCTGAGGTAGAAATGCATGTCGAACTTATATATGACCCAAGACGTATCGGAGAGCAGTAACTAGTATAAGAACGACTTGTGGAGAAACAAGTGAGTTCCCTGTCGGAGTTGGGTTTTAACAACGTTGAGCCCTTATTTGTTTTCCTGGTCGTGGATGTGTTAATCATAGACATACAAAAAGTGATTCCATGGTGCATGTTATTTGCGAATGACATAGTATAATTACCTAAGCAATGAAAGAAATAAGTTATAAGATGAACTTATGAAGAACAACTTCGGAGTTGAGGGATTTAAAAATTAGCAAAACAAAGTTAGAATACATAGAGTGCAACTTTAGTAAACATGATAGCCTGGATGAGGATTTATTTAAAATAGAAAATCATTAGTGCCACATTACCATAGATTTTGCTATTTAAGCTCTACTTTATAATCAAACGGTGGATTTGAAAAGAATACCTCAAATATGATTAATGCAGGTTGGATGAAATGGAGGCAAGCAAGCGGAGTATTGTGTGACCCAAGAGTTCCACTTAGATTGAAAGGGACTTTTTTGTAATACAGGGGCTAGACCTACCATATTATATGGTGCACACTGTCGGGCTCCTAGTCCTACAATAAAGTGAAAAGAAGATAGAGTACATGTGGCCGAGGTGCGGACGTTTTTCACAAAGAGTGGGAGTTAGGTAGTTTACTATCCATTGGTGTGAGAGTAACACTTACAAAGGCTACGGTGACGAATCTGTGGACTATATGTCAATTTTCAAGTGTCCAATGCCAGTTATGGAGACATTAGAGCAGATTGAAAGGAATTTTCTTTGGGAAGGAAGAAGAGAATGTAGAAAATTTAATTTGGTCAATTGGAATATTTGTCAATTGCCAAAATCGAACGGAGGGATTGGGATTAGGAATCTTCAAGCCATGAACCAAGCTCTATTGTGTAACTGGTTATGGGGTTGGGGAGGAGAGAAATGCTGTTTGGGTTAGAGCATTGAGGGCTAAATGCAGGGCCACTGTGGAGGGCTGGGATATTGAGCCATGAGGGTATGGTGGGTCTCGGCTCGGTGGAGTTGGGGTTTGTTTGGCCTGCAAAATTTTTAAGCAGTGTATTAGATTTAAAAGGGGAGATGGGAATCAGCTTTGCTTTTGCCTTGATTTTTTGTTGGGAAATCAGGTGCTGTCCATCAGATTCAAAAGCATCAATGAGGGAGCTACTAACAAGGATGCTTTTATCCAAGAAGTAGCTTCTAAACTAGAGAAGGATGGTGGTGGGACTTGAAACTGAAACTAAACCTGTGAAGTCAATGGCGTATTGGATCTGCTGCCGGAGCTTTCAAGTGGCCAATCCAAGGAACAGTAGGGGCGACAAAAGGGTGTGGATTCACGACAGTAAAGACAGATTTTTGATCAAATCTTTTTTTACAAGTTTCCGATGCAGTCTTCAGGTGGGGAAAACAAGTGGAGAGATGCCTGGAAATATGAGGCTACCACTCGAACTCTGTTTTTGGATGGACGGTTACTTGGGAAAGGATCCAACCTGTTGAATTGCTAAATAGAACACTTAATGGATCTCAGTGACGAATGTGTTTTATGTGGAGGCAATGAGGAAAATGTTAACCACCTATTGCTGCATTGCCGGTTTCCTGAAGGAATTTGGCAGTGGACCTTCAAGGCTTTCAGGATATGTTGGGTAATGCCTAGAACCTGCCGGGAGATGTTCAATGCTTTGGAGGTTGCTTCCCGGCTGGAATGTTGGCTGTGTTGTTTGAATGAAATGACAGATTTTCTGGGTTTCTCGTAGACCAAGGGATATGGTCATTAAGTTGTCAAAGACTGTATTGTTGAATAGACTGGGCCTAATGTAGCTGGGGGAAAAATTTGATGGCCAGGATAAGGAGATTTCGGATGATATGGTGCCTGTCTGATTCTGGTTTATTGGCCTTTCTTTCAGCTCCACTTTTGGGGCGCTGTGGGGATTGTTTCTCTGTCCTGGACTGATGCCTTTTTCTATCTTTTTTGCTGTTTTTTCCGCTTTTGGTCTAGCAGCTCGCTACAGCCCAGGTATGTGTCCTTTCTTTCCTTTCATTCCTTTCTTTTCCTTTTTAATTTAATGCTTTATTGCCGATTAAAAACAAAAATTGGAAATTTTTGAAGAAATTATTTTCGTTATGTTAATATATTCATTTTACATTTTACTGCTTTGTGTCCGGGCTTTGGTTCATAAGTTTTTAACTTCTTATTAACACCAATAGTGAGACAAAGGACTCATCCCTCACGGTTTTCCCTTGAATCTAACATTATCTAACCCCGCCGGTAAATATTCATATTTGTTTAGTTTCTTTGTTCATATTTTATCAAAGGCTACATGTTCAATGTAGATATTAAGAATTTCTTTTATCATGTTTGCTAAATTATATGCAATGTTTAAGGATTCCTTTTATCTTTTGTTTCTAGGTATGCATGCGGGCCTACCTAAGTTTGTCCCAGTCAACTTAAAAGACATAGAAACTGCTGGATTTCAAGATGGAGATGAGATATCATTAGAGTCGTTAAAGCAGAAGCGTCTGATCAATCCATCTGGAAGAGAAGCAAAGCTTCCTTTAAAGGTACAAATGATACCATTCATGAGTTTATTCATAAGAGTAGATTAGTCCATCTTAATGTCATTTTAGTTTCAATAACAATGATATATAACTAAAATTCCCATCAACCTTGGCTACTGTTTCTAAATCCCACTAGATATTGGTATTAGTTTGTGGTTTATTGAAATTTGAAAGGGGTGCATCTGATTAGGACCTTTTTTTTGATGAATAATGAAAATTTATCTAAATGAGAGGTGAACAAAGTTGGCTCAACAACAAGCTAGGCTAAAAAGGGAAACAAAGACTCATGAATAATGAAATAAAACTTATAAGCATCCTCTTAGCAGGCTCATCCACTTCCAAATTTGCCTCTATAGGATCATGTCAAAAGGAGATGAAGCAATGCTCCATGCGATCTCCTGCGTCCTTGAACCATTCCAAGAGATGCTGAGGGGTACCAACCATGTTCTCCGGCCATCTAATGACAAAAAAGAAATCATTTTCGACGATTGACGGGATTACTTCAAAACCATATGCGCGCTAGAGAACCACATAGTCAACTTTGATGGTCATGGAGTCATATTTCCCTAAATTAACAATCAATTGGTCTCCACAAGAGCGATCACAAATGAGCCATCTCTTCCCTTCCGGGCTCTAATTACTATTGAAACATCCATGAAAGTTTAGTTTAGTATACCTGATGCAGGACATACGGTAAAATCCTAGTTATGCGAATGGAGATTGATTTATGATTTAATTAGGCATCGAAAATTTAAGAAAACCCTTCCAAACACAAAAATATTCAATAATTTTACTAAGGCAATTTGTTTGATCCAGTTGAGCGTTCGTTAGTGTTCGATCTAGAAAATAGGTCTAAACAAGTAAACATAGACTTTAGTTTCGATCTAATTCAGGGCACCAAGCTACAATTTTGTTGTTGTCTCTTGACTCCTTGCTAGGGTTTGAATAATTTAAGGTCCAAAGGGTTTAAATCGTTCAAAGGGAAACAACGGGTTAAAGTAGAGAATTAGAGATCAAAATCCCAGCAACAATAATTAAGAGAAAAGATATGTATGTTTTATGAGTTTTCAATAGAAGGAGCAACTAAATAAATTTGCTGACAACAATCAAAAGATAAATAGAAAAGAGGGAGAAGATCCAAGGAATTGCTCGAAGGATGATAATTGGTTTTTCACCAAGTCGCACGTGGAAGAAAAATCACACTTCGAGTGAAAGAATCGCTCTTTCGATTGAAAACTCTTCACAAGTTCTCGAGAAGTTACATAAAGCAAACCATTTACTAATTCATCAGAAAAACTAAAATAAAAGTCTTTACATTTCTTTATATAGGCTTTAAAAAAACCTAACTAAACATAAAATTCGGAATTAGAAAATCCTAAACTTAAACAAACATTAAAACGACAAGTTTTGCTCAAAACTTGTCTAGCCACCAATTCTCGCGAATATCACGGATGTCCGTCTTGAGTCCACAGACGTCCGTCTTGGAGACCAAGGATGTCTGTCCTAAGACCAAGGACGTCCGTCCCACAAATTACAAAATGTAGTTCACTTCACGGACGTCCGTCATATATTGACGAATTTTTCCTTCCTTTCGCTCTCACGAGCGTGCCTTCCAAGTGTTGGATCTTCTCACACATCGCATGCATGCACACTGGTCTTCAAGATGTTTCAGAGCTTTGAATCTTCTTCTCGCGCTTTCCATACCTAGTGTATCGGTTGATGTCCCGTTCAAAACCCCAATTGTAGGACTTATCTCATTTTTTACATTTTTTTTGGGTTGGATCGGTGGACTTTTTCACCTACAAGTGGTTTTTAGCCTGTACCACATTCTGGGGCACTTTCATCTAGCATCTTCGGACAGCACCCATCTTAAAATCCTTTATATGTTTTACAACCCAAACCCCAATATACTATTCAGCCTCCAAACCTTTTAACAGCTGACTGAAAGGCATATAGATGCCATGGAAGATCCAGTTGTTTCGTACATTCAATAACCATCACAAAATGGCGAAGGGAATATGCTCGAGAAACCGAAAATGATTTAAAAACAGATAAAAGGGACATGACCAGTCCATTATAGATTGGGTCATGACTTGCCCCACTTTCAGGGCACATAGTACATCTTTTGAGCACACTGTGTTATCAAAGTGGTGGGAGCTACTGTGTGCCAAAAATTGTACTCATTGGGCTTTTGAACCGTCCAGTCTATGTTATATATATATATATATATATATATATATATATATAGGGAGCCGGTTCTGTCTTCCATTGTCCACGCGGAGGTACACATGGCACCCAAAACACTCTTTGGTTGCCACGTAGAGCATGGATTGATGGTTTAGATCAATTTAAAAAAAATAAAATTTTGAAAAAAGCTTTTTAAAAGCATAAGTCAATGTTTGACTAACTTCAGTGGTCTACATTTTACGGCTCAAAAAACACATGGTGGAGATGAGTTTTCAAAATTAATTTTTTCTAAAAATGATCTAAGCAATGCACCCGAGGTCCATGTGGCACTGAAACAATGTTTTGGATGGCACATGAACCTCCACACACACACACACACACACACACACACACATATATATATATATATATATATTGAATGACAGATATTTAAGTGCCCTGCTTGGATGTTCAATCCTCTCATAGGCATGATTCTTTGGCTATGACATTGCCTATGATGGGCTGCTAATTGGACTACTTGAATTGATCCAAGATGTGTGCTACGTGGCATGAAATTGGGTTGCCCTTGCCTCATATATGTACATCCGGTCAGCAGTGTCGGTCTCTTTATAAAAGAGGAAAACAAAAAGAAAAATAAGTACTTGTGCGACAGCGAGAAGCTAAGAGCACAAGGCAAAATAGCCCAAAAGAAAAAAAGGAACAAAGAACAGTACAATAAAGGAAAAAAACAAGCCCACCATAAACCTAAAAAAACCCTCTGGGAGAGCCCAATGAACCGGGAACCCAAGAGGACGAACCCACAGCCTAATTCATGGTCAAGTCATCCCAAGTATCAATCAAGTACCCATCCTCCCACCCCTCGCACAGTTTTCCTGGACCATCCCCTTCAGACCCTATTTCTAGCCGCCCTAATAATGAAGGCAATAAGCAACAAATGATCCTTGCCTTCCCATCATTGTTAGAAAGCTCAGTCACTATGTATCAAAGTTTAGGGTGGAGAGTTGCAAGTTATTGGCTTATCATTTATTTCATAAATTAAGTGATTTCAGGTCGATTAGTTAAGTAATTTTTTTCATCAAACAAAAAAATTGTTGGAAAAGGAAGATTTTCTGTAGTTATAGAATTATTATTATGTACCTTAGTCTCTTGTAGATTTCTAGATTTAGTATTTTCATTTGTTAATTGTGATTAATGAGATGCCACTTTATGCTCCATCATTGATATTTCATAACTTCATTTACATTGTGATATGATAAAGAGGAAGAAAATCCACAAAATAAGAAGACAATTTAAAGTCAAAATATAGGGATAATGGCTCCTGACCACATTTAAACACCAAATGGTGTTTAAACGATCTACCACCACTAAAGTAATTTTTTTTATCTCACACTATTGAAGTGTGGTTTCCTAATATGCCATGTGGCATCGATTTATGATCAATCTAAATGGTTCAAGCGGCAATCCATCATTGGAAATGTTTTAGCTAAAGAATCATGCCCATAAGTGAATGTGAAGCATCCGATTGGCAAGTTTGAGTATCAGCCATTAAACTAAACACAACGGTTGGTATTAAAGTGCACAGATCGGATGGTTAAAACCTCTCAAATATTTGAATTTTGGGCTCACTGCAACTTATGATCTATCACTTTGATGGTGTGGATTACCCACACCTTGGGCCCATCAATGTATACGATCATTTAAGCACCATGTTGGTGCTTAAATGACGGTCAGGAGAGTCGTCCCCTAAAATATAAATGCAGAGATCAAGCATACCTTTCAATCAAATAATCACAATAAGAGAAACATTCATACTTTCATGGATTAGGGTTTCCACTAAACCCCATGAAGTTCTCCAAGAGGCCCTCGATCATACAACAAAACATAAACTATTTGTAGGGTTCCTTGCTCCTGCATCTTAAAATAATTCTTAATTTCATGAGCTAAGATTCCTGATCTAACTACAACTAGAGAAGAAGCCCACATTCTACGTTCAAGTCAATGTCCAAAGGTTACAATGTCAACAAATAAGTGTTAAAAATGAGAATCTTGACTCGAGCTTAAAGAACCCAAAACATAAACGAGCTGTTAAACCTCGAAGTCTAGGTGACATCTGTCTTTTAATCATTCTTAAGATATTAATGTTGACAAACATGAGAGCCTCCACATTAATTTTAAATGGGCATGTGGGCACTTAAGTGCTCATGTGAGCACATAATGGATTCCACAGGAGGTTGATTTATATTTTTTATTTTTGATAGGTAATTGCAAGTTTATTAATCACCTGTATCTTGTCAGCCATCTCCTCCCCTTGGTTTAGGATGCAGCTCATTGAGATCAGCCCCCCCTTGAGTAACTTAGTCTCAACAAATTCCAAAATCCTTTCCTGCAAACTTCACAACCATGGCACCACTGCTTCTTAGCCCACAAAAATTCTATCATTTCTTTCTGGTCAAATGACCTATATGACGACCCACATACGCCATTCCCAAAAGCATTTAGTAATTTCTGGCAAACATTTTCCCTCCCATGCAGCCAACATTTCCACACAACACCAGGGGGAGCATCAGCAGACACCAAAACATCCCAAGCATCCTGGACCAAACATCTTGGGCAAAGTGACAACAGAGAAGCAAATGAATAGCATACTCCTTATCGTGGTATCAAAACTTGGCCGATACCGATACGTTTCGGCAATACATACTGGTTTCATCGAGAACCGACACTGATACCACCCCGATACAGGTATCAGGGTGGTAGCAGTATGGTGCCTATACGGGTCAGTACTGGTCGTTATTGCCTCGGTTCGGCCGATACTGCCCAGTGCAATTTTTTATTTGTACTTTTTTTTTTCGAAAATGAAAAAAATACCGATTCGGTATCAGCGGTATTGTATCCATATCGGCTGATGCGTATCAATCCAAGATGGATCGATAGCCGATACTGATACATATCCTAATCACATGTAGCACACTTGTTTATGCTATTTCCAAGCCCTAAGACTCCATTTGGATGCCCAGATTTAAAAAGAAAAACTATAAGATCAAAAAACTCTACAAAGATGCTTAATTTTATATATTGTGCATTTGGTTAACTTTGTTAATTTAATATTTTATGGCAAAATAAGTTACATTTTGCTAACATTTGCAATCTATTTGAAACCATTTTGCAATTAATATTATTTATTTTTGTGATTGGACATCGAAATGATACCTTATATAATCTGTCAATGTTGTAGAATCGAATTGGATCGCAAAATTGTTTTGGAATTTGGGAATCTAATCGTTAAATTGTAAGATTCACAACCATTCTTTTAATCAGAAAAAAAAATCTGAAAAAATATGCAATAAATTTAAAAAGTTGAAATGCATCCAAATATGTCTACAATAAATTTTATTACATGATACTTCTTTCATAAATAGTGTATACGCATAAGCCAAATACGTCTAATTGAACATCATCAATTCATGACTAATTGCTTGAAATGAATCTTCAAAAGCAAACACCAATCCTCCAAATTCTAATCGAAATCTTCATGAGCATTTAAGATCCATCTGATCGTAGGAGTCATTTTCAACAAACAAAATTAAATTTTGACCCCATATCAGACAAAGGTGAGAAAGAAACCCAAAATTTTAATCCCACACGATATGTAAGAGAGGTTTCTTACGTTATAGAGAGGTTTTTTTTAATTTTTAGGGAGCAGAAAAAAAATACATAAATAAATAATAAATTCTTAAGTTTTATGTATCATGGACCCTGAAACCTTAACTCATGTAAGTGGGTTGTGAATAATGTGATTCACTTGAATAGTAAGATTCAAGTCAAATCGTAAGAATCACAAGTTGAATCGTAAGATTTAGGCCCAAAAGCAATTTTTTGTCAAAATCGAATCGTTTGGTTTGGGATTCGATTTAAATCGTACGATTCAAGTCGTAAATCGTAGGATTTTGACATCGTTGTAATATATTGAATAAGTTGTGTTTTTAATTTAATTTTTTCATTTTTTGTGATTGTACAAAGGTAAATCTTTTGAGTTGAGTCTTTTTCTATGTACTTCCTATATGGCTTTTGGTTTGTCTTGTTCATGATATTTAAGAATCAGTGGCTCATTACATACCAATTAGATATCTTAGACATGAAAACTCTTTTTTGTTTCTCGAGTCTTGACATGCTGCAAGTGACATTTATGCGTGCATGTTATATACATATGACATTTATGCGTGCAAGTGACATTTATGCGTGCATGTTATATACATACCAATTAGATATCTTAGACATGAAAACTCTTTTTTGTTTCTCG
This sequence comes from Chloranthus sessilifolius, assembly GCA_021018995.1. Taxonomy (NCBI): domain Eukaryota; kingdom Viridiplantae; phylum Streptophyta; class Magnoliopsida; order Chloranthales; family Chloranthaceae; genus Chloranthus; species Chloranthus sessilifolius. The sequence goes on along the minus strand of CM037594.1, from coordinate 31,769,359 downwards.
AGTCTTGACATGCTGCAAGTGACATTTATGCGTGCATGTTATATACATATGAGGGTCGGGATGCTACCCATGAGGGCGTTACCCACGAGCCAACTTGGCGCCATGTGGCACCAAACCCAAAGATCGGGTGCTACAGCAACTTGCCCAAGCTCGATTAGGTACCATGCAAAAAAATAAAGATTAAAAAAGGTTCTTATCCACTGTTGAAAATGTGGTCAAAGTTCAAATTTTTTTTTCAATGTACCAGGTTAGGTGGCAGCACCCTATATTTGACCTGTGATTCGAAAGGCAAAAAGGTCCTAAAACAGTTTATTTTTTGTAAGCACGTGCCACGTGGCTGAACACTCCAAAACGTGTGTTATTTTAGACGTCAAGTGCCACATGTCATGTGAGTTACCCCATGTGGGTAGCGCTTGGATGCTACCCCCATGGGTACCTACCCTTTTTCCTGTATGTATATACTGGTTTTTAGAGATTCATGCATGAAGCTGCTTCACGTGTGCTACAAAAAATCTTTCAATATGACAGAAATGCCCTCTGTGTCTATGGGAGCAATGGGTGGACTGATTGGTCCTTTATTTGCCCAATGAGGGCATTTTCATCATTTCGTCCTACTTTGCAGTGAACCTGTGGCGATGGGCACGCTGTTCTAAAATTTTCTTTTTAGCCCGGTGTATGCGTTAAAACGCAATTTTTTAGTGCACGAATCTCTCTAAAAAGCCCATACATATCTGCATTTCATGCATATGCTTTATATGTTTGTCTACAAGTTTTGCTGAATTCCCTCCCATCTGCAGATTTTGGGAGAGGGGGAGTTAGCTCAACGCATGGATACTCTTTATATGTTTGTCTACAAGTTTTGATGAATTCCCTCCCATCTGCAGATTTTGGGAGATGGGGAGTTAACTGTTAAGCTAAACATAAAGGCTCGTGCCTTCTCTGCGTCGGCTAAGGAGAAGCTTGTGGCTGCTGGTTGCGATCTTACAGTTCTGCCAGGAAGAAAGAAGTGGGTAAAGCCGTCGGTTGCAAAGAACCTTGCTCGTGCTGATGAGTACTTCGCCAAGAAAAGAGCTGCGGCTGCCGCAGCTGATCCAGTTTCTGCATAAGTTTGTCCAGCCAGAGATCATAGTCCTACAATGAGATATCCTAATTAGCATGTAAGTTGACAATTAGGTTTTCCACTTTTATGTGATTTCATTAGTTTGTCTGATTGGAATGGAAACTTACTCAATGTTAGTCAAAGTTTGGACTAAAATTTATTGGTTCTTGTTATTATTGTTTTTTTTGGCAAAGGTGAAAACCTCCTCCAATTTTATTTTTCTTTAGTTATTTATTTTTTAATTTAATTTTTTTGACAGGTAAGCTGGTCTCGAACCTGCGACCTTGAGGTTGCTATATCGTTAACCTTCCATTGCAACAGGCGCAAGCTCAAATTTCGTAGTGTCAATATCATCTGCTGTTTGAACAATCAGTTGTACTTTTCCTCATTCAATATCATCTGCTGTTTGAACAATCAGTTGTACTTTTCCTCATTCGGAGTTCACAAGTTTCTGTGTATTTCATGAGGTCTAACCATTTGCACAGGGTGATTGACCTATGTAACCATGATGTCTGAAGCAGGGTTTGCAGTTCTATTCGCTCTGATTTGGATAGACCACTTCGATTAGGCTTTAACTTTTAACATAAACCATAAAAATCCCCCCGTACTAGCTTAACGCTATATAGTCTACCCTTTCTAGGAGGCATTCTTTAGGCATGCACGATTGAAATCTTCAAAAATTCGGTGCACATCGGATCATAGATCAAAATCTCGGTTTCGGTTTCAGTTTCGTTCATGACCCGAATTTTAAATAGGTCAAAATTTTGATAAATTTTGGTCAAATTTTCAGTAAATTTCGGATTTTTTTGAAAATATGTTCCCAACTTTACTGAACTTTGCCGAATTTTATTTTATTGATTTTTTAAAACTTCTTAACATTGTTAGAATATATATTTACACTAATGAAACTAATTTTTGTTCACACAATGGATCTTGAGCTCATGCAAAACATATCAGACTATCAGATTTTGATTTCACATTGAATAAATCTCAACTGACCCTAGAACCCTTCTCATGATACGCCCATGATCAGGGTCATTTTGGGGATGTATGACACGTGGAATCAAGATCTTACTGTATGTTAGTTGGGCTATGATCTCAAGATCTACTGTGTGAAATATTGCGTGCCTTTATATATCTATTACCGCTCACGCAATCTCTGGAAGTGCTCATATATACAACCCCTTTAAACCATTTGATTGCTTCTTATTAGAAGCCATTACTTGCATATGCTTTTCAAGTGATTGCACTGGATTGCATTGAATTTACAAGAAAGACTTGCAAGTTTGGCGACCTCCACTATGTAAAAACATAATTTAAGCAATTTGATTTGAAGGCCATAATTTAAAGATATCGATTGCAAGAGATTATAACAAAATATAATTTTTCACATTTGATTAAATGGAATCAAAGGCTTTTATATAATTCAACAGTTGATTACAATAAATCATATAACAAGTATCGTGCTTTGCTCCAATTTTATATACTAGAGATCTAGTGATCATGAACATCAAATCAGACGGCTCATATTGCATTTTTACATATCACACATCCCTAAGATATCATGTCTTTCTTTAAATCACATGTGTAAGTAATGGCTCCCCTTATTATATTTAGGGAGCCATTACTTGCACTAGCTTTTTAAGTGATTGCACCAAAGTTAAAAAAAGACTTTATATTTTAAGGACATGTGATACGTGAAAACGCAATATGGGTCGTTTGATTTAAAGTTCATGATCTATAGATCCATAGTGGATAAGATTGACACGAAATATAATCTTCATCATGTGATTAAATATAGTCAAAGGCTATTATATTAGATGGTAATTTGATATCAGACGATAATTTGAAAACGCAATCTGTGCCGTTTGATCTAAAGTTTATGATCTATAGATCCTTAGTGGACAAGATTGGCACGAAATATAATCTTCATCATGTGATTAAATATAATCAAAGGCTATTATATCAGACGTAAATTGTATTTTGCTCCAATCTTATCTACAAAGGATGTATAGATAATGAACTTTGTATAAGACGATCTAGATTGCATTTTCACATGTCACATGTCCCTAAAATAAAAGGTCTTTCTTTTACAAACCTAAACCCTTGGTGCAATCACATGTCACATGTCCCTTGGTGCAATCACTTAAAAAACATTTGCATATAATGTATTGTATCAAACCCATCCTCTCTCTCCCCTATTAAAACTCACAAACCCAAACCCCTCTCTCTCTCTCTCTCTCTCTCTCTCTCTCTCTCGTCTAAACCTACATGCAAACCTTAAAAAAAAAAAAAAAAAAATCGAAAAGAAGGAAGAAAGATAGGAGAGAAGTAAGGGAAAAATAGGTATGTTCTTTTTTTTTTTTTTTTTTAGGGTAACAAAGGTAAAAAAAAAATGGAGAGATTGAGAGAAGAAAGGAAAAAAAAATGGAGAGATTGAGAGAAGAAAGGAAAAAAAAATGGGTTTTTTATTTTGCAAATATTGAGTTTAAACCCTATTAAAAAAAGAAAGGAAAACAAATGATTTTTTATTTTTTTTTTGGTAAAAATTGGGTTCAAACCCTATTTTGCAAAATAAAAAGCCCTAAATCCTAGTAAACAAATTTCAAAATTGAACTGTGATTCAGTCTCGACCGAAACCGAGTCGTCTCAGCCGAAAATTCAAATTTTCGGCCGAGATTTTGATCCATGCATCGGATGCAAGTGAGTGTTTTACACAAATGTCTCAAAACGAGGAGGCCATTACGAACAAAAAATTAAAAATTGGGGGGGGGGGGGGGGGGGGGGAGGATATTTCTGGAACAACAAATTAATTTTCCCTTCTATTCGTTTCTCACCCAACGCAACTCATCAACTTTCTCTCATTATTTTTATTACTACTAGCTAGGATTCTGGGTCACACTGCATCACTATATGCTAAGCTCATCACTCTACAACACTATATGCTAAGCTCATCTTACAATCCGATGCACTCACCATTCTAATCAAATTCTCTACGCATCTGAGTTAGAAAAGAGGTTTTTGGGATTTTTAGGAAAACATTCGTTTTAGGGGAAATAATTAAAGGGCAACTCCATCATTTGTCTCTTCTTCTCGGCCAATGCAACTCCCTTTTCTCGTACTATTGTTTTTATTACTAGAACAGTGTCATGGGGTGACTCGCAGTCCCTCATCCTCTATGGCACTCCACAACTCATTGCTCCAAGCTTATAATTCGATGCACTAAGCATTCTATGCACATTCTTGGCATATGAGCAAGAAATTTTTTTCGACATACCTGAGGGAGGGTTTTGGAATTTGTTTTTTGATGGGCAATAATTATAAGGGATTTCTGATATTTGGATTTTTTTTTTTTTTCTTCTCTTCGTCTCACCCAATGCAAGTCCTCTTTGTCACTATTTTTTATTAGTATTACTAGAGCAGCGGGTCCAGTGGCGAACGCAGAATTTTTATGTGGCGGGGGCATCAGATAATCTACCGTCGATATATGCTAATAATTTTTCTTATGCCTTTAGTTAGAATAGAAAAAAAAAATTAAAAATCATAAAACACTTAAAAAAATTAAATAATTCTAATTTATGATAAAGAAAACAAACGACTTTCTCCAAAAAGTCTTTCTATTATTATTAAGAAATTCATTTACAATTTTCGTCGACAAGGTTTCATACCCTGAAAGCGTAAGAGAATTTTCTCCGTATCAATGCTGTCAAACATGTCTTTTTCAATATATGTGATCAATCAATCATTCAACCACTCATCTCCCATTTGATTTCTCAGCCTATTCTTTATAATATGGATAACAGAAAATGTTCTCTTAAGAGTGATTGTGGCAACTGGTAGGATTAGTGCTAGTGTTATAAGAGAGTAAACATATAGATGCAAAATATTTTTTTTCATCTCAACCATCTTTTGAGCAGGCTCACTAATCCCTTTCACATTCGAAAACGTGTCATTGGAGCGCGCATCAAGAATGTAAGTTTCAAGTTGATGTTCAAGAACTACGAGAGCCTTCCTAGAAAATTCAACTAGATAAAATTCAACAAGTTCAATTATCTTGTTCTTGTCAAAAGATGAGAATGAATGACTTGGATTTAGGCATATTATACAAAGAAGTAACTCAGTATTCACTTCATTGAAATGATTGTTAAGCTCCTGAAGTTGTTGATCAATGACAACATAGAACAATTCAACACGATAATGATGCAAATATGTAATTTCTTCTACTTTGCGTGGCCACCCTGATGAATGATAGAAACAAAAATAAAGGAGATGAAATGAAGGGTAGAACTTAGAGGCACGTTAAGATAAACACTTTCTCTAAACGTTATTTGCCTCATTCCGGTTAGAACCGCGATAGCAAAAGAGGAGAATAGCAAACACGTTCTCGGGATACAACCAAGCCCAGCCTTCTATAATTTTTTTTTTTGTGTTTGCACTCATAAAAAAGAATTCTGAACACTATAATATGCCCAAAAAGAAAGATAAATTCTTATTTTCTTGTGTCTTTTTCTTGTATCTTTTTAACGGAGATCTTATCTCTATTTATAGAGAAATCTCCAACTATTGTGTCTTTTCAGATTACGGTGAAAAGATTTCAGATTTGTGTCTTTTCACATAATGGTAAAAAGATAAATCGCTTCACTTGTATCTTTTAAGAGAGTTGTGTCTTTTCACATAATTGTAAAAAAAAATCGATTCACTCGTATCTTTTCAAATTTATGGTGAAGAGATGCTAGACTTGTGTCTCTTAAGATTTACGGTGAAGAGATAAATCCAAATATGAGAAAACACTTCTTTTGGGGCATATTAAATAGTGTTCAGAATTTCTTTTTTGTGAGTGCAAACACAAAAATGAATTACAGAGGGCTGGACTTGGTTGTATCTCGGGAACGTGTTTGTTATTATCTTCTTTTGTTATCTCGGTTCTAATCAGAATAAGGCAAATAGCGTTTAGAGAAAACGTTTATCTTAACGTGCCTCTAAGTTTTACCCTTGATTTCATCTCCTTTATTTTTGCTTCTATCCTTCAATAATTTTTTTCAACAATAAATTTATCATTCATGTTAGGGACACTGACCATATATACATTGTAGAATAAGGATACTTTGTTAATGATGGAATCTCAACTCACTATCTCTCATATTTTGCAATATTTTCTTGGTTATTTGAACTAAATTCATAGCGTTTAAAATATCTTGGTCTTTTCTTTGTAATGCCTTTGATAGTGTATCAGTGCTCCCCAATATAGTTAATATTAATTATAATGGAAATATAAACTCAAAAGACTCTATCATAATTATTAAATTCCTTTCTACAGCTCTTTGATCATAATTTGAGCTATCTTCACGGACAATTCTCAATATGTCAATCACAAAAGAGTACAAGTCATTGAAGCTTACCAAGGAATTATAGTGTGTGCCCCAACGCGTATCACCAGCCCATTTAAGTGTAGTCTCTTGATTCAGACCTTGCCTAGTTGAAAGTTCTCCACTCTCAATTGCATCAAGAACTGCAATAGTTCTATTATTTCAAAGAATGTCTTGCCGCTTGCTAGATGCTCCAATAATATTAACCACATTAGAAACTACTGTGAAAAGCATATAATATGCATATTTGTTCTCCTTCATTATGAGCATCTTTAAGCCATTATATTCACCTTTCATGTTACTAGCACCATCATAATCTTGCCCATGCAATTTGCTTATGCTCAAATTATGCTTAGCAAATAGTGCTTCAATCTCCCCCTTAAGTGAAACAATGTTAGTGTCACTAACATGTACAATTTCTCAAAAATATTCAATTACACACCCCCTTTTATTCACGTAGCATAAAATCACAATCATTTACTCTTTCATAGATATATCGCGAGATTTATCAATCAAAATAGCAAATAAGCTTTCTTCAAGATCTTGAATAATAGCTTGTGTGATTTTACGTGCAAATGCATTTACAATCTCTTTCTGAATATGAGGTGCAATCATTTGAAGATTTTTAGGAGCATTCTTTAATACGATAGATTTAATTTTTTCATTATGATCGACCAGAAAGTGTAAAAGTTCTTTAAAGTTTCCTCAATTGAGTGAATCATCTAATTCATTATGCCTACGAAAAGCTAATCTCTGCCGAAGAAGATATCGAATGCAATCAACTAATGATGTCAAACAAATTCTTTATCATCTTTCTTAGAAAAAAGAACCTTGATGTGTTGATTTTGATTCATCAAATCCTGACACTTCTTCTGAGGTAGATTGCACTATTGGGCTTCCAACATGAATTCCAAATCTATCAGACTTCTTTCAATTGTCAAATCCTTCTACCGTAAAAGAGTCGGTACCTCCTTGCACTCCTATGGCTCCAAGTAATTTAGAAAGATAACAATATAGGAAAAATGTCTTTTTTTATGTGCTATATTCTAACCAATTTTTATACTCTTTAGGCCACTTGGGTTCGAATCGTCTTGTTTTTTCTTAGATTTTCTTCTTTGGAAATGCGTGATAATGAGGTTGGCAAGGACCCTTTTGGTAATACATTATTTGAACCAGTTCTTAGACATTAGGATGATACTCTAAAATTGGAGGGCGTAATTCAAGATCTGCTGGAAGATTTTCCAAATCAACATCTACATGAACTCGCTTTGAATTAGGTTGAACTTGACTAGGTTGATTATTTTCTAAGGGGTGAACCACCTCATCATTTGTTAAGATGGGAGGAGGATATAAATCATTTTCTAAGACAAGCAGGAGGTCAAACTTTCTTCTATAGTACTTATGCATAAGGACAATTTCGACAATCAGGAAAGGAGATAGAACCTAGCAAAAAATAATATCTGCACGTATTTGGAACTAGTTTAGTTATAAAAATTGTCATGCACGAAGAAACATGCCTATACGCTATAAGTAGATGTGAATCATTTGATTACTATACTCTAATATCAACCAATAATTTAAAAAAAAGATTGATTATAATTGACATAACAGATGATTTAAATCTCCCTAAAAGACCATATTTGAACGTAGGGACTAGGAACCACTCACAACTTAAACCATTAATGGTGTGGAGTCTGTAGACTATATAACAATTAACACCATTTATAACATAATGATAAATGTGTGTGTAACATCTCCGAAAATTGGGCATTGAATAGTGTCCTCGGGATGCGTGCCTGACTGGTCATAAGTTGGACCAAGAGAAAGTCAACTTGATGACTTAGTTAGGTTCAATGAGAATGTTCTTGTGAGAGTGTGTTGGATGTTACTATGAAGTCACATACACATAGCATAGGTGTGTGTGCTTTGTACCGTATAGATAGAATGGGTTAAAAAGCTTAAGTAACTAAAGAGAAGTTATTTCTCTTAAATTTAGTCGGTGAGGATTTATGAAGAGAGAGAGAGAGAGAGGGAGAGAGAGAGAGAGAGAGTGAGGAAGGGAAGGAAGAAGTAAATGCTAGATAGTCTTGTGAGGATTGCGGATTGAAGACGCTTATGAGCATTCATCCCGAAGGCAACGCGTAGGTGAACTCGTTGGAGTCGGAGCTAAGAACCCTAGCCAAAGACCCAAGCCATTGAATCAATCATGAGATTGATTTAAGGTGAGATTTCTTTAAATTGCAATGTGTATAATGTTGTGGTTATATTGTTAAATTGGTAAATTAAAGAGATAGAAAAGAAAGGGAAATTGAAAGAGAAGAAAGCTAGAAGAAATGCTCGAAGAGGGCTGTGTTCCAATCAAAATCGATTAATCGATTTTGAACTAAAAGTAAACCTGGGCACTGATGCTCGAAACCGATTAATCGAAATGAATTCGATTAATCTATTTTTAGATTTCGATTAATCGAATTGAAATCGATTAATCGTCTGTGCACTCACAGTGACTAGAAAATGAGGAGCCTGGAAAAACCGATTTATCGATTTGTAAATCGATTAATTGATTTTGAATTTTTGATTAATCGATATGGAGATCGATTAATCGATTTTGACAGTTTTTGTTTGACTTTTATTTTGGACTTTGGGGTTCTGGAAGGGTCTTGTACCTTCTTTTATGTATCGTTCTTAATATTTTGCTTATGCTATGATGTAACCTAGGTTAAATAATTGAATGCGAGCATGGGGAGCCGCAATGGACCTTAACGCTTGAGAATTTATACGCGTGAGGTAGGGAATGCTTTGAACATATACTTTAATTACAAGAGCATGTATGTAGTGATATAGAAATGAATAATTATGCGTTGAAAATTTAAAACTTAAGTGTGTGTGTGTGTGAACAATAAGTAAGGAAATGAGTTACGATATGAGTATGTGACGTCCCCAAGGGATGTGAATGTTATAAGGGCATCTGTGTGATGCATTGAGTTGGTTACATCCTAAGGATATATGAAAATTTATGAAGTTAATGAAATGAGAATTGATCAGGCCTAATATACTATAATTAACATAATCACATGGTGAATAACAATATGTATTTGCACATTAATTTAAGGTTTAGAGAATACCCCATTGACACGACGGTATACCTGTGACTGACTCGACAGGATATTCGTGACCGGTATGGCGGCCAATCCGTACACTAGTATGGCATCCCAGGGATGTATGTGAGATTTGTACCCCGTCGAGGAAGGGACCTGGGTAGTATTACATGAATGAAAAATAGTCTGATTAGACGACGATGGAGGGTATTCTATCGGGGCTCGAGGCTATAGTACATTGAGGATTATTTAAGTTATGATTTAAGTTTTGAGGTCGATCCTTATCTTTTGTGAACAAGTTGAGAACAAGTAAACATATGTAGAGTAACAGATACATTCAGTTCATGCTTTCAGTGGTTTAAAATTGTTTTCCAGTTATCTTTATTTGATAAATCATGCTTCTAATGTCATGGAATATATGTGAGAAAGATTGATTTATATTTTTATTCTGTTGTTTCCCTATTGAGCTATGATGTAGCTCACCCTTTAGACTATACGTCGCAGGTCCGGTGCTTACTGTGTTTTGGGGGACATTGATCCGGAGGATTCAGATTAGGTGCCTAGGGAGGAGTTAGAGCTCCCTCTTGAGGACTTTTTCTAGAGGACCCCTGTGTACTTTGATAAAATTTTGAGAGAAAATTGTACGGCTTGGTATGTCCAGCCTGTTTTGTAAGGACGATGTATTATGTAATATTCTTTTGTCAAACCATCTGGAGTGACTGTAGTGACAACACTGATGGTTCGGGTTGGTTCTTTTACCCATGCAGAGGCATGAGATTAGAACAAGCTTTTGGGTTACATATTTGTTTGTGTTATATAGTAAAACTGGAGATTTAGTTCGGTAGCCAGTTCTTATGCTTTTATTTTGCTTTACTTTTGCTTGGGTATACCAATGTTCCATACAGGCTTATGGGGCACGACCTCGACGGTCATGCCGATGGCACGGGTTTCGGGGTATCAAAATCCGAGCTGTCATAGTTGGTATCAAAGCAGTTTCTTTTAGAATTTCTGACAAGTCTTGATTTTGTTAGAGCATAGGACCTTTTGCTAATGAAACTGTGGTTTCATGTGCAGACCGTAATGTCTTCTAGTGGAAGAGGTTGACCCAGGGAAGACCATGATAGAAATTTGTGAAGCAGAGACGGTTTTGTCTCGGCTTCGAATAGAGAGCCGTTGGGGAATAGAGAGACCCCAGGAAGTAGAGGTCAAGAGAACTGAGACCAAGCAGAGAATCAAGATAGAGATAGTCAAGAGAGGGATCAGCAAGAGCAAGAAAGAATAAGAGAAAGAAATGAAGAGAGAGAGGAGCGTCAGAGGATGATGCACACTATGGAAACTATGGCAAATGCCATGGCTCAGCAAGCAACGCCCTTGGCAGCTCATAATGCCAATGACCAGCATCAACCACCTACACCAGTAGGTCCTATACGTGCATTGCCCTCTGCATTCACAGAGTTTAGGAGGATGCGTCCTCCGAGATTTTCAGGACAAGCAGAGCCAATGGATGCAGAAAATTGGCTGAGTGAAATGGAGAAAGTATTCAGTGTGCTCACATGCACGAAAGATGAAAGTGTCCATTGGGCAGCGTACATGTTAGATGGGGAGGCAAACTAATGGTGAAAGTCCGTTTCTTGGACTAGGTTAGGAAACCCTAGGATTGCCATGGACATGGGGGGAATTTGTGGAAGAATTTAACAAATAGTACTCTGAAGTAGTATGCAATCAGATGGAAGTTAAATTTCCTCAGCTCGAGCAGGGAAGGATGTCGGTAAGAGAGTATGGAGTAGAATTTATGAGGCTTGCTCACATTGCTCCGGACTTTGTGGTTACGGATCTGATGAAAGCTAAAAGACTACAATGCGGCTTGAGGCCGCACATCAGAGGAAAGGTAGTGGCATTTGAGTTAAAGACCTATGGAGAGGTCATGAGTAAGGCTTTGGTAATAGAAGAGGACAATGAAGATCAATACCGAAGGAGAGATCAGCAAGGGAGAGGAAGAGCAGATCAAGGTAAAGTTGGGAACAACGAACCGGTGAATAAAAAGTTGAGATTCGTGGCACCCATTCAGAGGTAACCGTTCCAACCTGGTTATATCTGACCAGTGTAGCAGAAAAATTATCAGAGATTACCTGTGCTTGTGTCGGGGAGGCCGATCAGATATAAGAACCCTGCTACCACCATTAGAGTAGCAGTTACCCAGGGTTTCTCACGGGCAGCGTCTGCTACGACGATTGAGACTTGTGCCAAGTGTGGCAAGTCTCATAAAATAGCGGAGTGTAGAAGGGGTACTCGGGGTTGCTACAAGTGTAGAAAGATGGTCCACATTATTCGAGATTACCCTGAGATGAGTAAAGAGAGAACGACTTCTGCTTCCATGCCAAGATCGATACAAGCAAAGAAGCCGGTCGTACAAGGAAGAGCCTACACTATTACTGCCCAAGAAGCACATAATACCAATGATGTGATCCTAAGTGAGATTTTCTTTTAAATAAAGAATTTCAATTTCATAAAGTTTTTAGATAGAGAAGATGCATTCATGTAGGAGGTAGTATAAATTCATCTGTGTGTGTTAAATTTTGATGTATAAGTATGTTATGTATATATATAATAAATATGTATGATATAGGTACCTTACAATTGTACGGAAGGGAAAGTGATGTAGCTTATGAGGCTAGAGTGTTGATAGACCCAGGGTCTACCTACTCATTTACTACTCCTCGATTTGCAAAGAAGATGAAGGTTAATCCAGAGACATTGAATTTTGTCTTAGCGATATCTATCTCGACTGGGGAATCGGTCGATACGGAAAGGGTTTGTAAATCGGTGATAGTGACCATCAGAGATGGAGACGTCTTTGAACTATCAGCAAATTTAGTTTTGTTGGACATGCAAGGATTTGACGTGATCCTTGGCATGTACTGGTTGTCACATCATTATGCAATGGTGGATTGTGAGAACAAAGTTGTCATCTTCAAACCTAATACAAGGAGATCGTTCCGATTTCGAGGAATGAGATTGACGTTTATGCCACATATCTCTGCAGTCAGGGTCGAGCGCTTGATCAGAAAGGAGTGCAGTGGTTACTTGACATTTTTAAAGAAAGATAAAGAAGGAAAGAACGTTATTTCAGAGATCGCAGTTGCATGTGAGTTTGAAGATGTATTTTCGAAGGAATTACCAGGATTACCTCCTGATAGAGAGATAGAATTCGCTATAGACTTAGCACCTGGAACGGAGTCTATTTCCAGGGCACCATATAGGATGTCTCCTACTAAGTTGAAGGAGTTGAAAGAGTAGTTGCAAGTGCTCATGAATAAGGGATTTGTAAGACCTGGTATGTCTCCTTGGGAAGCATCAGTTTTGTTTGTAAAAAAGAAAGATGGGTCAATGCAACTGTGCATTGACTATCGCCAGTTAAACAAACTGACCATCAAGAATCAATATCCATTGCCTATGATTGATGATTTATTTGATCAATAGCAAGGAGCGAGGTATTTTTCCAAGATCGATCTGAGATTTGGATACCATCAGCTGAGAGTAAAGACAGAGGACATTCAGAAGACAACATTCAGGACACGGTACAGACACTATGAGTTCTTAATGATGCCGTTTGGTTTGACGAATGCACCAGCGTTGTTTATGAATTTGATGAATCGGGTGTTTAAACCACACCTGGACTCCTGCGTCGTAGTATTCATCAACGATATCCTGATATATTCCAAGTCAAAGAAGGAGCACGAAGAACATTTGAGAGTTGCTCCACAAACTCTACGTGAACACCAACTATATGCCAAACTCAGTAAGTGCGAGTTTTGGTTAGAGAAAGTTAGCTTTTTGGGACATGTTGTCTCAAAGGATGGTGTCACAATGGATCCGGCTAAGATCGAAGCAGTGGTAAAATGGGAACAACCAAAGACGGTGACAGATGTATGTAGTTTCCTTAGTCTAGCTGGCTATTATCGACATTTTGTGGAGGGATTTTTTAAAATATCGGGACCACGTACGAGACTCACAAGGAAGGATGCGAGATTCGAATGAAGTGAAGCGTGAGAAAAGAGTTTTCAAGAACTTAAGAAAAGACTAACTTCAGCTCTAGTGCTAGCAATTCCTTCAGGCAGTGGAAAGTTCACGGTATATAGTGATGCTTCACATAATGGTTTAGGCTGCGTGCTCAACCAACACAAGAAGGTGATTGCTTACGGGTCGACACAGCTGAAAGATCATGAGAAGAACTATTCGACACATGACCTGGAACTAGCAGCGGTCATATTTGCGTTAAAAATTTAGAGACATTATTTGTAAGGTGAAACCTTTGAGATCTTCACCGATCATAAGAGTCTCAGATACCTGTCTACACAGAAAGAGTTAAATATGAGGCAGCGCAGATGGATGGAGTTTCTCAAAGACTATGATTGCTCCATACAATATCATCCAGGCAAGGCTAATGTAGTAGCTGATGCCTTGAGTCGAAAGGGTTCAACACAGTTGGCCAATCTGATAATGGGAATGCACAGATGGAAGTTGTTTGAAGATCTTTCATTGTATAATGCAAATATCGAGGTGCAAGCTACAGGAGCTTTCTTGGCCAACATCACAGTGAGACTGATGATCTTTGAGCATATTCACGAGCTATAGATGAAAGATCTGTAGTTAATTAAAATTCGACAAGATGTGATTGAGGGCATCAAATCAGAGTTCTTAGTGAAAGAGGATAGTTCCCTATTATTCAAGGGACGCCTTTGTATTCCAATTGATGCCGATCTACGACAAACTATCCTTGATGAGGCACACAAATCAAAATATGTAATCCACCTCAGTAGCACTAAAGTGTACCAAGACTTAAGAAAGAATTACTGGTGGAGAGGTCTGAAACAAGACGTAGCCAAATACGTGTCACGGTGTTTGACATGTCAGCAGGTGAAAGTAGATCATAGATACCCTACTAGATTATTGCAGCCTCTACCCATACTGGAGTGGAAGTGGAAGTTAATCTCCATAGATTTTATTATGGAATTACCGCGTACAGCAAAGAGATACAACGCCATTTAGGTGGTCGTGGACCGACTGACCAAGTCAGCACACTTCTTTCCCTACAACACGATGTACACAGTAGGAAGACTCGCAGAGTTATATATAAAGGAGATCATACGTTTGTACGGGATTCCTAGTAGCATTGTCTCTGATCGTGACCTGTTATATACTTTAAAGTTTTGGAAGAAGTTTTAAGAAGGCATGGGGACACGATTAGATTTTAGTTAAATGTTCCATTCGCAGATCGATGGGCAAACAGAGCGGGTAAATCAGGTGATAGAAGACATGCTTAGAGCGTGTATACTTGAACTACAAGGATCATGGGATCAACACCTACCGTTGATTGAATTTGCATACAATAATAGCTTCCAAGCGAGCATTGGGATGACACCGTATGAAGCTCTCTATGAAAGGCGATGTAGATCGCCTATCAATTGGGAAGAGACAGGCAAAAAGTTTATTTTGGGGCCGGAGTTACTTGAAGATAATGCTATCATTGTTCGTATGATCAGAGAGAGACTTAGGTCAGCGCAGAGCAGACAAAGGAGGTATGCCGATATTAAAAGAACGAGTGTGGACTACACCGTTGGCGAGCATATGTTTGTCAAGGTGTCTCTCATGAAAGGCGTCATGAGATTTGGAAAGAGGGGCAAGTTGAGTCCCCGTTACCTTGGACCCTTTGAGGTTTTGGGTCGAGTAGGTGAGGTCACATATCGCGTTGGATTATCACCATTATTTGATCGGGTACACAACGTTTTCCATGTCTCTATGCCTTGAAAGTATGTGAATGACCCTGCCCATATCTTAGGGGGTCATCCGCTTGAAATGCATAAAGATATGACCATGATAGAAGAACCGGCTCAGATATTTGATAGAAAGGAGCAAGTTTTGTGCACGAAGGTGATTCCTTTAATACTTGTTCAATGGAAGAATCATCCGGCCGAAGCAGCTACGTGGGAACATGAGGCGAATGTGAGAGAGCAATATCCAGACTTATTCGCGGAGAGCTAAGAGCATAATTGTGTCATTGTATGTATGTTTGTAAGTTTGACCCGTCTATGTAATCAAAAGTTGCACGTTTATGCCAACTTATTCTAGAAATGAAAAGGAAAAAAAAAATGTTGGGTGCAAATGCACTTGTTGCGTAATTAAAAATGTATAGCATGATGGAAATTGCATCATGAAACGGATGGCCAATATGTGCTGAGAAGCAAAAGCAAGGTTAGTAAGTGGCTTACCTAAAAGCCATGGAAAAACTGACAAAATGATAGAAGCAAAGGAAGAAAAATATAATGTAAAATTTTTTGCAGTCCTGTCAAAACCGAATAATCGATTTTGGATTTCGATTAATCAAAATCGTTAGATTGAACGACTGGCACACGCCAGTGAGCTGAGAAACCTGGAAAATTATTCATTGTCAATTTCGATTAATTGATTTAAATTCTATTAATTGATTTTGAAAATCAATCAATTGATTTCGAGCAGCTGGGTTTAAGTTATGAAAATCGATTAATCGATTTTTGAAATCGATTAATCGATTTTTGCCTATATATAATAGTTTTGGGATATTTTTTCCCATTTCGAAATTCAAGCTAATTTTTCTTTTGGGTGCCATTTTTTCTTCTTCCTTGGGCTAGTGAAACTGCGAGGATTTGGGGGATTGTGTTCGAATCAAATCGCACCCATTCGGATCGAACGCGACCAGTAAACCCTAAATTTTCGATTTTATTTCATTTTGAGTTATTACAGCCCTAGGTTTTGAGTATTTTTCACTTTTAAACCTACCATGCCGCCTAAAACTCGGTTAGCTTCGAAGCAAGCGGCTTCTAAGCTTCCCGTACGGTGCAAGAACACCGTGCAACCACCACCTTCACCTTCATAATCATCATCTTCATCCTATTCGACGGACGCGTCATCACGTGAATCATCACGACCACCACCACAGCCCGGCCATTTACCCCAACCTAATGAATGGTGGGCTGCCAAAGAATTTGAATACGAATATATCATTGACCAAGCTCTCTTTGAGGACCCCGAGGTTGAGGGTGAAACCAAGTGGTCCAGACAATACCTTGTTAATGCGGGCCTCGAAAATCTTTTGAAACCTTTGCACGATTACTACTATCCTAGGCTCGTTAGGTTATTTTACCAAAACCTAAAAGCGGGTCGAGTGATTGACACCGTTACGACCGAGATCCAGGGTCGTAACTAGCTTTTTACCCTAGGCCACGTTCATGAATCCTTAGAGTGTTTTCTGGCGTATGTTCTCGAGACCAATCTTTTACCCCCTTTTCCACAGCCCGTAAATTATGAGGAAATTAGAACGGAGATGACGAGGGGAAATAAAGGATCTGGAAAGTCCATCCAGAGGGTTGACTTACCCCCTCTTTTATGGATGCTTGACTCAATTATAAGTTGAGATAACACTAACTGAGAAAGAAACGAAAATTATATCTTATGAAGTGGTGCTCCATGCTCCCCATCGGCACAGCCCTTGAGGCCGTGCCCCAAGATTTAATGCGGAACACTTGGTACAACCATCACAAAAGAAACCATAGAAAGATAAAATGCGAAAGCAAATCTCCATTTCTACTATTTGTTAACTCATAACACAAAATCCAAAAGATAGTTCTCAACTCATGCCGCAACATGAACAAGAGAACCAACCCGAACCATTAGTGCCGTAACTACGGACACCTCAACGGTTCGACAAAATGCTATTACATGTATCTTTCATTTTTACAAAAATTGTGGCTGGACGTACCAAGCCGAAAGCACTTTCTCACCAAAAACTCTCAAAATACGCAGCAAATCTTCTAGAAGAATTTCTCTGAAGGGGGCTCAGACTCCTCCCCCGGTACGTACTCCGGGTCCTCGGGATCCAACACGTCGGTCGCCACGCCTAAATCATCATATGTGACATATAGTCAAAGGGTGAGCTACATCCTAGCTCGGATGAGGCAATATCTGTAGTATAACCATCTTACAAACATACATTTAATGTGAAATAAAACATGAATCAACAATAATCTTTTCTTGAAATGTAAACTGAAAATGCGATAACACTTGACTACAATTATTACTTTACTCATTTAAGTTCAAGATGATGTTCACTTCCTTTTAGTTGCAACCAGGCTGAGACTACACTTAAATCTTAACTTAAATAATCCTCGAGCAATATAGCATCGAGCCCCGATGGAATACCCTCCATCGTCGTCTAATCAGACTATTTTTCATTTCACTGTCCACGTCCCTATCTCGTAGGTGACGACTATACTGCTACTATACATCCCTGGGATGTCTGCTGGTGTACGGATTAAGTAGCGGCACGGTATTCTTTGAACCTTAAATCAAGCTGTGCAATACATATAGTTGTTCACCGTGAATTTGTGCTAATAGATATAAAAACCCAGCCCGTGCATTCTTAATTTCTGTTTGTTTCTTAACGTGGATCCTTACATCCACAACACATCCCTGGGATGTCACTTTATCTGTTGCACCTCTGCGATGCCTTTGTGTTCTTACATCCCTGGGATGATTGCTTCCTACTTAACAATTTCCTTATGATTTGTGTGACCATACACCATTATCGTTTAACACTATTCCTTTGCATAACGAGACACTAATCTTTGCATTTATAAAACACTATTCTTTACATTTAGCCATAGATCAAACAACTTTTAAAGAGACATGCATCAACACTATTCTTTACATTTAGCCATAGATCAAACAACTTTTAAAGAGACATGCATCAACACTATTCTTTACATTTAGCCATAGATCAAACAACTTTTAAAGAGACATGCAACATAAACTATCACTACGTATGTGCTTTCATACAATACTAATAGATGTTCCCCTACCTCACATGCGTCTAAAGACCTTTTGATCCATTACTCGTTCCGACCAAGAGATTCGATGATCCGCGACCACCTAGGCATGATCAACGCATGAAGATCATCATCACCATGAATAAACCTTGGGCCAACAAGTTTAGGCTCAAACACAATGTTATTTCATGCCCAAATAGGCCCCAAGCCTAAAACCAGCCCATTTCGAATGAACGAAATTCAATTTCGTTCATACGAAATCTCCCTTATCTTTTATTGCTTCAGCAGCCAATTTCGTTCAAACGAAATCTCATTTCGTTCGAACGAAACTCCCTTATCTCAGGTGAGGATCGAGTTCATCTCTCCATGAACTCATCAACTCCATCACCATCCTCAACAACCCCATTATTTTCCTAAAATAATAAATACCATGTTTTTGCTATAATTTCAGTGTGCAAAGTTTCGAGCATACCTCTTTCGATCCGATTCTTTTGATCCTAGTTTTTAACTCCTTAGGGTTCCACAAACCCCCAAACCAAACTTCTTCTTGATCCCGAGCTCGATCCGTTGGACCTCGTGAGCCAAAATCGACGATCTACATTTAATATCCTCCTCTTTTGATTCAATCACCCGATTTCTTAGCATTTACTCCCTCTCTCTCTCTCTCTCACCAACCCTAAATCAAGCAATAAATACCCATTTTCTTTCTTTTTCTATTATCTTATATTATAGCTTTTATAATCGGGTGTAAAGCACATACACTGATTAAGTGTACGTACACATACAACCCACCACTCATCATTGCCTTGACTACATCGCTTTTACCCGTCCGATTACGTCAACCGGGTCAATGTTGACTCGGTCAAACGCTTGACCAGGCGGTCCGCTTCTCGAGGTGCACAATAAAAGCACAAAATTTTCCGGGACGTTACATTCTCCCCTCCTTGGGAATTTTCATCCTCGAAAATTATTCCCAAGTTCTCCCCCACACCACAGCATGGGGGCCGCACACACAAGTGGGTGCACGAGCACGCGTGACCAGCAGCACCAAGATATTGAAATCATTCACATACAGAGACATCAAAGAGAAGAAAGAGTACACGTATCAAGAACTGGCACATTTACTAATGAAATATCCACAGTCATACATAGATACGATAAAAGAAAACAAAAGCGATTCTGAAGTTTAGGGTGGCACAATCGTTCGGAGGAAACGCGTCCTCATGTACCTGTTTTAAAATTTACATTTGTCCCAAAATTTACAATGCCAAAAGTAAATAAACCAAAACATGCACCATCAACAAAAGACCATATAAAAACAATCAAGACGCCCCGCCGCCCGGCGGAATGCTCCCGTCATCACCATGCCCGCCCGCACCCGAAGTCGATGCACCTGAAGACCAAGCCTGCACTGCCGCCATGCGCTGAAGATAATCATCAGGATACATAAAACGCATCTGCTCGGCATGGAGTGCGTCATGATAGTCTAACCGGCGGTGAAGGAGGCGGTTGTTCTCGGCCATTTGACGCGTACTGGCCTCCAGTAGGGCATAGATGTCGGTCAAAGTTGGGGTAGGCATGTCCCCATGTGGCGGTGCGTAATCCGGAGCATGGCCAACAGGGTGTTGCGGTGGAGCCTGAGCAGTAGGGTCATCATATACCGGGGTCTCATGTGCTGGGTGGTCCTGAGCCGGGGGTTCCGGCTGTGGTGGTTCTTCGGCTATCGGTGTCTTAACCAATTTAACATAGGTCCTATTCCAATCGACCATGGTGAAATGAAGGACGTTCCCCGTTAATTTAAATTCACTTGGGAGAGGGTATATGTGTGATCACCGCATAGTCCTCGACCATTAGGGAAATAAGTCATACCGGCATGTCGTCGGGAGATCTTTTCAGGTTGGGCAACATCTTCTTTCGTGCATATTTTAATCCTTCCAAGACCATCTTTGGGGCATTAAACCATCGGCCCTTAAATGCCGCAAACAATGCCATTTGAACTTCACCGACCCGCTCGGTTCGATGGCGTAAGGGATAGAGGTTGCATTGAATGATCGAATCGAGCATCCAAAGGTCACGGGGTAAATGGGCGCGACTAATTGAGCGACCCGAACCAGTTCGGCCCTGGGTCATATGAGCGGCCACATATTTGTAGTCCAATGCGTCCGGAAAAGGCTCGGCGAGGGCGATATCCTCGTGATTGTAGGTATGAAAACACTCCAAAGCGTCGGCCACATCATCAAAAGTGAATGTGTATGGCCGACCATCAATCTTTGTTTTTAAAATTGTCGGGTCGTCAATGAGTTCCATATTTTGATAAAATGGAGGCACTATTCGTGGGTAGTAACTGTCCTTGCATGGGCGAAGGATACCGGTCAAGCCCGCGGTAGAGACGTACTCAAAGGCCCAATGTGTTTCTTCACGATCGGCAAAAGTTTTAGGATCGATGATCCATTCGGGTTCAAAATCTTTATCGGACCACCACTCATTTGGGCGTTCACGAACGGGTGGTGGGGGTGGCGCTTGTGCTCGTGGTGCCGATGAAGAACCCGTGGGCGGTTTCTTCGGTGTTTGTTGAGAAGAAGAACCCTTAGTGGGTTTCTTCGATGTCGCGCTAGCCGTAGCTTGACGGGTCTTAGGTGGCATGATGAGAATTTCAAATTTGGGGATCAAGGGTTTGCCCCCAAAAAGAAAGAAGATCAAAGCAAATGGTGATGTAATGCAAAATAGAGGTTGGAGATTACCTCTAGACGACCCAAATGGTTGAGTTCAAGTGGTTCCAAGGTTGAAGATGACCGGAATCGGCGAAATCCAGAATCCGTTGAACCCTTGCAAGCTAGGAAGGAGGAGAATGGAGGAAGGGGAAGGGTTTCGTTCGCACGAAATGGGTTGGAACCAACCCTCTATGGCATAAATAGGGGAATTCGTTCGAACGAATTAATTTCGTTCAAACGAAAATGGTGGCCGGGGCGTTGGGTTTAAAAATCGTTCGAACGAATTGATTTTCGTTCGTTCGAATTTCCTTGGCACACATTTGTGCCCACTGCCATACTGAAATCGTTCGAACGAAATAATTTCGTTTGAACGATTTCTGGCTACACCAAAAGCCAACCATTCGGCCCTCCCATGGAGTAGCCAGCCTTCACCACAAACACGCGTTCCAACAACAACGTGAACGATCACCGTTCACCTACGTGTAGATCGATCACATAGATCGGTGCATTCAATCAAAGAATTGATCATACCTCACAGAATCCCGAATCACACACGCAAGCGATAACGAAGTGTGTGAGCTAGGTGCAAGAATAAAATAAAATAAAATAACATAAGATCAAAATTTTAAAATATAGATGAAAGAGTTCAAAAGTTGTAACTCCGCATAGTATATAAAAATTTTACAAGGATCATTCGCGCTTTCCCAATACTAACCTTGTGTACCCATTTCATAAGAATACGGTGGAAACGTAAAACTCGGCACAAAATAAAAATTCCACAATTAGCTCCATTTTAACCAAGCACACAGTCAATCACCCAAACAAATGGGGATACAAGTCCCGAATTTCCGTTTCTCTCTCCCAAGTTGCTTCTTCAACAGGGTGGTTTCCCCACTTGACTAGCACTAATGGGATGACCCTAGTGCGTAGAATTTGCTCCCTTCGGTCGAGAATTTGAGTGGCGTCTTCAATCATAGTCAAGTCCTCTTGAAGTTGCACCGGTTGATCAGTCAAAATATGAGTAGGGTCCCTTACGTATTTTCGGAGCATAGAAATATGGAAAACATTGTGTATCCTATCAAACAACGGAGGCAACCCGATACGATAGGCTACCTCGCCAACTCGACCCAAGACTTCGAAGGGTCCGATATAACGAGGACTTAACTTTCCCTTCCTTCCGAACCGCATCACACCCTTCATGGGTGACACTTTCACAAACACATGATCACCAACCGAAATCTCGGCTCGTTCGGTTGACATCGGCATAGCTCTTACATGCGCTTTGTGCGATCGAGTCGTTCCCTTATCATACGTACCAACTTGGCATTTTCTTGAAGAACTTTCGGACCAAGCACAAATTTTTCTCCTGTTTCTTCCCAGTTGATGGGCGATCTACATCGCCTACCGTAGAGAGCTTCATACGGCGCCATTCCGATGCTTGCCTGATAACTATTGTTGTATGCAAATTCGATCAAAGGAAGGTGTTGATCCCATGATCCCTCAGAGTTCGAGCATACCGCATACGAGCATATCTTCAATTACTTGGTTTACCCGTTACATGTTCGCTCCATCGGTTTGTGGATGGAACGCCAACTGAAATTCAATCAGTACCCATACCCTCTTGAAATTTCTGCCAAAACTTTGAAGTGTATAGTGGGTGTGATCGGATACAATCTTGCTTGGAATGCCGTGCAAGCACATCTCCTTCATATAGAGCTCCATGAGTTTACTGCTATACATAGAGTTGTAGGGCAAGAAGTGAGCGGAACTTCGATCTATCCACAACTACCGAGATAGCGTTGTGCCTCTTCTTCGCCGTTCATGCGGCAATCCGAATCCATGGAGATAGAGTCCCATTTCCATTCCGGTATAGGTAGAGGTTGTAGTAAGCGGTGTCGATGGTCCACCTTCACTTGTTGACATGTTAAACATTTTGACACATACTCAGCTACGTCGTGTTTGAGACCTCTCCACCAGTAGCTCTTACGCATATCTTGATACATCTTAGTGCTACCCGGATGGATTGCGTACTTAGATTTGTGGGATTCATCTAGAATAGTTTGCCGTAGATCGGCATCAACAGGAATACACAGACGTCCCCGGAATAGCAAGGAACCGTCCTCCCTTATCGAAAAATCCGGTCTAGTACCTTCCACTACCTCTTCCCGAATCTTTACCAGTTCAGGGTCTTTCATTTGCAGCTCGTGTATGTGTTCGAAAATGATCGGCCTCACTGAGATATTAGCCAACAGAGCCCCAGAAGCTTGTACTTCGATCCTAGCATCATACATTGACAGGTCTTCGAACAATTTCCACCTGTACATTCCCATCACAAGGTTCGCTAACTGAGCCGGGTTCTTACGACTTAAAGCATCTGCAACAACATTGGCCTTGCCTGGGTGGTATTGAATGGAGCAGTCATAATCTTTGAGAAACTCCATCCACCTTCGCTGCCTCATGTTGATTCTTCGTAAATAAGTATCGGAGGCTTTTATGGTCAGTGAAGATCTCGAAGGTCTCCCCATATAAATAATGTCTTCATATCTTCAATGCGAAGATGACCGCTGCGAGCTCGAGGTCATGCGTTGGGTAATTTTTCTCGTGGTCCTTCAATTGTCTCGACCCATAAGCAATGACCTTTTTATGTTGGTTTAGCACACAACCTAAACCATTATGAGAAGCGTCGCTATACACTGCAAAACCTCCACTGCCTGAAGGAATTGTAAGTACCGGGGCAGAAGTAAGCCGCTTCTTAAGTTCTTGAAAGCTTGCTTCACATGCATCGGTCCATTCGAATCGCACATCTTTGCGTGTAAGTCTAGTCAGTGGCCCCGATAATTTGGAAAACCCTTCCACAAAACGTCTATAATACCCAGCCAACCCAAGGAAACTGCGTACATCGGTGACCGTCTTTGGTTGTTCCCATTGCACGACAGCCTTAATCTTAGTAGGATCTACTATGACACCATCCTTTGAGACGACATGTCCCAAAAAGCTAACTTCTTCTAACCAAAACTCGCATTTATTGAGCTTGGCATATAGTTGGTGTTCACGCAACGTTTGTAAGGCTATTCTCAAGTGTTCTTCATGCGCTTGCTTTGACTTAGAATAAATGAGGATATCATCGACAAATACAACGACAAAAGAGTCCAGGTGTGGCTTAAATACCCGATTCATGAGATCCATAACGGCAGGAGCATTCGTCCGAACCAGCATCACTAAAAACTCATAGTGTCCGTATCTCGTCCGAAAAGCAGTCTTCTGAATATCTTCTGCTTTAACTCTGAGTTGGTGATATCCAGATCGTAGATCGATCTTAGAAAAGTATCTCGCCCCTTGTAATTGGTCAAACAAGTCATCTATTCTTGGCAACGGGTACTTGTTCTTTATAGTGAGTTTGTTTAGTTGACGGTAGTCAATGCACAGCCTCAGTGACCCGTCCTTTTTCTTAACAAATAAAACCGGCGCACCCTAAGGAGATACACTCGGTCTCACAAAGCCCTTGTCGAGGAGTTCTTGCAGTTGCTCTTTTAACTCTTTCAACTCGGCCGGAGCCATCCTATATGGTGCTTTAGAGATCGGCTCCGTCCCAGGTGCCAAATCGATAGCAAACTCCACTTCTCGATCCGGAGGTAATCCTGGCAACTCCTCTGGAAAAACATCGTCAAACTCACATACCACTGCAATCTCAGTAATAACATTCTTTTCTTTCTTGTCATCCTTCAGGAAGGCCAAGTAACCACTGCATCCATTTCGAATTAGGCGTTCGGCCTTGATGGCGGACACATGTGGTAGAAACTTTGTCCTCACTCCCTTGAATCGAAATGATCTGCTTGAAGTCGGCCTGAAGATGACGATTTTGTTTTTGCAATCAACCGTTGCACAATGTTGTGACAACCAGTCCATGCCAAGGATCACGTCGAATCCCTGCATGTCTAAAAGAATTAAATTCGCGGACAATTCATACACCTCCCCATCTTCAATGGCTATAGTCACCGCTTTACAGACCAATTCTGCGTCAACTGCTCGTCCTGTTGGGATAGTCACCGCTAGAACGAAATCTAATGCATTTGGCTTGACTTTCATTCTCTTTACGAACCGAGGTGTAACAAATGAATGCGTAGACCCTGGGTCTATTAGTGCCCTAGCCTCACACGCCCCACGACTCTCTTTCCCATACATGTGCACAGTACCTATAGTGGATGCACATTTTAGTATTCCACTAGTGTCTCGGACTTATTCATGATTTCATACAATTCAACAAAAAAAATCGAAGCAATTATTTAACCTACACAGATACCACTTCTCTACTAAATGCATTTCAAAATATTTCAGTCAATATCATGAGCAATTTCAATCTTAATGAAGACTCACCCTGTATGATATCGGTGGAATTGCGAGCATCCTCCGCCGTGACTGCATAAACCCTTCCTTGTACAATCGGCTTCTTAGCTTGAAACGGCCTTGGTGTAGAAAGGTCAGTCTCCTGTTCGTTTCCGGACAATCTTTGATGACGTGTCCCAACTTTCCACATCGCTAGCAGCCTTGCATTCCCCGCCTACAACCAACCGTTCTGTGAGGCTTGCCACATTTTGCAGTTTCCTTGTTATACAGAGGGTGCTCGTGAGGAGGCTTGACTAGCAGACACCCCCGTAGCTGCGGTGGAGTTCTCATACCGTGTCGGTTTTGCCATTGTGGATGTAGGTGGCCTCGAGGAATTAGAATACGTGATTTGTCTAGGGGTGGAGTCAGGCGTAGTAAACCTCGGCTTTTTGTTTCCCGAGTCATACTCACTTGTTCCCCCTTGAACTGTTCGGTTTCCATCATGTTGATCCCGTCTTTTATAAACTCCATAAATATCTCTTTCGGCCACTAATGCTTTTCCCATTACGTCCGCATAACGTTCAAGTTCAAAGATTGATACTCGTTCGCGGATGTTTGGTCTCAACCCTTCTTCAAACTTATCTGCCTTCATGCTCTCAGTAGCCACCAATTCTGGTGCGTATCGAGATAATCGTGTAAATTCCACACCGTATTCTCGCACCGACATGCCCCTTTGTTGTAAGTTTGCAAAATCCCTTCTCATTTGGACTCGCATCTGCTTTGGAAAATACTCCCGATTAAACTCACTCACAAACTCCGCCCAAGTCCACGGACGGTGAGGGTCCTCAACTTCCCTTTTTCTTAGCACTGACTTCCACCAAGGATCGGCATCTCCCTCTAACTGAAAGGAGGCCCATCCGACCTTCTCATTTTCTGTACTCTGTAATCGGTCTAGGAGCTTCTTGATTTGATTTAACCATCTCTCCGCTTCCAACGGGTCAGTCTGCCCATAGAAGCTAGGAGGCCTCAGTCTTCTAAAGTCGACGAATGACGAGGGTAACAGTGCTGGAGGGGGTGGTGGTGGCGGCTGATGACTATTGGAATTGTTAGTCGCCATCAACGTCGTTTGCTCGGCCAAAATCGCAGTCTGTTGCGACTGTTGGGCCATAGCAGCGGCCATAGCCTCCATGGCTACTGCAATGCGATCAGTCGCATCACCCCTTCTTCCATCTCTTTCATTAAGGTCTTCTCTGCCTCTACTGGACTCTGGACGAATCTCTTCTTCACCCCTTTGACTTCTACTCTGACTACCCCTAGGTCGACCCCTTCTTCCAGAAGACATCGCGTTCTGCACGTGAAATCAAAGTCTCATTAGCAGAAGGTCCCTTCACTCTGACAAAATCCAAGACATGTCAGACATTCAAAAGAAACCTGCTCTGATACCAACTGTGACAGCCCGAGTTTCACTACCTCGAAACCCGTGCCATCGGCACAGCCCTTGAGGCCGTGCCCCAAGATTTAATGCGGAACACTTGGTACAACCATCACAAAAGAAACCATAGAAAGATAAAATGCGAAAGCAAATCTCCATTTCTACTATTTGTTAACTCATAACACAAAATCCAAAAGATAGTTCTCAACTCATGCCGCAACATGAACAAGAGAACCAACCCGAACCATTAGTGCCGTAACTACGGACACCTCAACGGTTCGACAAAATGCTATTACATGTATCTTTCATTTTTACAAAAATTGTGGCTGGACGTACCAAGCCGAAAGCACTTTCTCACCAAAAACTCTCAAAATACGCAACAAATCTTCTAGAAGAATTTCTCCAAGGGGGCTCAGACTCCTCCCGATGACGCTCGGGTCCTCGGGATCCAACACGCTTGTCACGCCTAAATCATCATCATGACATATAGTCAAGGGTGAGCTACATCCTAGCTCGAGGGCAATATCACAACGAGTATAACCATCTTACAAACATACATTTAATGAAATAAAACATGAATCAACAATAATCTTTTCTTGAAATGTAAACTGAAAATGCGATAACACTTGACTACAATTATTACTTTACTCATTTAAGTTCAAGATGATGTTCACTTCCTTTTAGTTGCAACCAGGCTGAGACTACACTTAAATCTTAACTTAAATAATCCTCGAGCAATATAGCATCGAGCCCCGATGGAATACCCTCCATCGTCGTCTAATCAGACTATTTTTCATTTCACTGTCCACGTCCCTATCTCGTAGGTGACGACTATACTGCTACTATACATCCACAGGATATGTTCTGGTGTCTGGATTCGCCGTCAGTCACGGATATCCTGCCGCGCCAGATCACGGTATACCGCCGGTTGGGTATTCTTTGAACCTTAAATCAACTGTGCAATACATATAGTTGTTCACCGTGAATTTGTGCTAATAGATATAAAAACCCAGCCCGTGCATTCTTAATTTCTGTTTGTTTCTTAACGTGGATCCTTACATCCACAACACATCCCTGGGATGTCACTTTATCTGTTGCACCTCTGCGATGCCTTTGTGTTCTTACATCCCTGGGATGATTGCTTCCTACTTAACAATTTCCTTATGATTTGTGTGACCATACACCATTATCGTTTAACACTATTCCTTTGCACTTAACGAGACACTAATCTTTGCATTTCGCAAAACACTAGTCTTTACATTTAGCCATAGATCAAACAACTTTTAAAGAGACATGCATCAACACTATTCTTTACATTTAGCCATAGATCAAACAACTTTTAAAGAGACATGCATCAACACTATTCTTTACATTTAGCCATAGATCAAACAACTTTTAAAGAGACATGCATCATAAACTATCACTACGTATGTGCTCGTAATACAGTGTACTAGTTTAGATGTTCCCCTACCTCACATGCGTCTAAAGACCTTTTGATCCATTACTCGTTCCGACCAAGAGATTCGATGATCCGCGACCACCTAGGCATGATCAACGCATGAAGATCATCATCACCATGAATAAACCTTGGGCCAACAAGTTTAGGCTCAAACACAATGTTATTTCATGCCCAAATAGGCCCCAAGCCTAAAACCAGCCCATTTCGAATGAACGAAATTCAATTTTAGATTCGAGCAATTGCAATTTCGTTCGAGCGAAATAATTTCGTTCATCTGAAATCTCCCTTATCTTTATTGCTTCAGTGACCAATTTCGTTCAAAGCGAAATCTCATTTTAGATTCGAGCAGAAACTCCCTTATCTCAGGTGAGGATCGAGTTCATCTCTCCATGAACTCATCAACTCCATCACCATCCTCAACAACCCCATTATTTTCCTAAAATAATAAATACCATGTTTTTGCTATAATTTCAGTGTGCAAAGTTTCGAGCATACCTCTTTCGATCCGATTCTTTTGATCCTAGTTTTTAACTCCTTAGGGTTCCACAAACCCCCAAACCAAACTTCTTCTTGATCCCGAGCTCGATCCGTTGGACCTCGTGAGCCAAAATCGACGATCTACATTTAATATCCTCCTCTTTTGATTCAATCACCCGATTTCTTAGCATTTACTCCCTCTCTCTCTCTCTCTCACCAACCCTAAATCAAGCAATAAATACCCATTTTCTTTCTTTTTCTATTATCTTATATTATAGCTTTTATAATCGGGTGTAAAGCACATACACTGATTAAGTGTACGTACACATACAACCCACCACTCATCATTGCCTTGACTACATCGCTTTTACCCGTCCGATTACATCAACCGGGTCAATGTTGACTCGGTCAAACGCTTGACCAGGCGGTCCGCTTCTCGAGGTGCACAATAAAAGCACAAAATTTTCCGGGACGTTACAATTGATGTCCAGTTGAGATAACACTAACTGTCCTGCTTTTAGGCTATGTGGCACACATTTGTTACTAATTCAAATCCAAAAGGCAGGCCACCATTTGGACTGAGCTCAGCCATCAATCACGACCATCATAGACTTCTAACTTTCATGTGGACTGTTAATATCTTCTGCAGGGTCCATATTTAAAGACATGATTCTAATGGTATGAATGTTCTGATAGTTAACTATTGGGCTGAGTTCAGCCCAAATTGTGGCCTGCCATTTGGACGACTTGGGTTCGTAAAAATTGTGTGTAGTGTGGCCTAAAGTGGGACGATGAGAGTGCTATCTATACCGGAGGGTGACCAAAGTTGATCTCTTTCATAATCATATGAAAAAGAAAATATTATAATTTGGAGTTACAAAACACATTTTATTCTACTGGTATTTTTAGAAGTTGGTAAAAAAAGTCTTTTAAGATTTTAGAATAACAGAGTACCTTTTTTAATAAAAAATTAGAGGTGTATTATGCAACTTTGTTTCGGGCTTCATTTCTTGTATTTTCCATCTTTTATTGAATGATAAGATTTATCGTAATTTCCTAGGGCCACCTCTCGAGGATATTGCTGAAGAGGAGGAACAACCAAAAGAAGAAGAGGATGGGGATATTAGTGAAGAGGATGAAATGGTAGATTTTATCGTGGATGAAGAAGAAGTTGATGAGAATGGTGCTCCTGTAAGGTATTTTTCCTTATTTAGTTTACAAGTGTCATTTCTTATGTTTCTTGAACGGTTGCTGTAACTAGAAAACTTGCTTCCCTAAGAGGAAAGTGAAAAAAAAGAAGTCGAGGCAGGCACCAGGCCTAACCCAACATATATCATATTCAAATATGGCAAGCAATTCACCAATTAATAGCTCCATATTGATAATACAAAGTCAGGAAATTTACAATACAAAATTGGAAGTACTAGAACATACCCAATGTACAATAAGATAGAGAATTAAGCCCATTCTCGAACTAATGCTGAATCATCCATGATCATATAAATCTGGAAATAAAAAGTTCGGGTATTTGATAGAATCAGTCTCCAACTATGCTATAGTGACTTACACGTGGTGCCACTTAGAAAACCAGATGGAGATCATACCAAAACTTCTGCTATAGCCACTATCTGCATTGCACCTTGGAACTTCCTAGATAGGGAAAAAGCAAACAGCCGAAACTGCACAATGGTCAAAATATGCCATTATTCTTTTTATAGCTATAGTTCCAAACAAGATCAAATAAAATCCAACGTGGAAGGGTAAATGAAATTTCTCAATTTCTTACCATCGTACCCGACTTAGTAAATTTCAAAACATGCCATGTGGCAATTAAAGTATATTTTTAATATCTAGATCTGGTGTTGGGTTATATCTAGGGATAGTTTCCAACTTAAATGTCAAACCGATCAGAAAACCGGATCAAGACCGAAGAAAGTCTAACGGATTATAAGTCAATTCGGTTTTGGGTTTGGTTGCATATGGATGTCCATCATTTGCACTACTCAGCAAAAAAATCATGTGTACCAAAGCATTGGAACCATACGATTAGATAAACACAAAGCATGCCATGAGAAGCACCATTTAGGCCACGTAGCATACATCTTTGATCAATCTAAGTATTTCATGTGGATGTCCATCACTTGTACACTCAGCCAAAAACAATCATGCATACCAGAGAATTGGAAGCATGCGATCAGACGCATTAATATGAAATATGAACCATTAAGAAGATATGAATAACTGCCATATTAAAGCACTCCACTTGGACGGTTCTAATGCTTTGATATGCATTATTTTCGGGCTGAGTAGAGGATATAGCAAAGATAACAATTCTACCAGCTGATAATATACAGATAGGGGTCGTGACAGGCCAGATTTGTGGGTCATTTGATAGTGAACAGCAACCGAGATCAAGTTTAAGAGCTCAGGTTCATTTGAAGACAATTCCGAAAGAGCCGAATACCCTCTAACAAAAAAAATAGTCTAAACCAAACCCAATGAAGTTCAATTTAATAACAAGACCCAACTCAACCATAATCAGGCCCAACTCAACCTTACCTGAGCTAGACTAGACGGGAACCCATTTTCCCTAACTAGACTCAACCTAAAAGGGACCTACCGTCGCTCAATCTGATTTAAATCCAATCTAACCCCAACTAGTTTTGCCCCAACTTGATTAGGCATCAAATCTATTTAAGCCCATCAACTCTAGACCATCTTAAAAGCTAATTTGGGCTTTATCAAGTTCAACCTGATCTGAACCTAAACTTGACTCAAGCTATCCAAGCAAAATTTGGCCTAGCCCATACCTGGTCGATGCTTTAAAAATCTTAATGTGTCCCTTTTGTCCACAACAGATTCACAACTTTGGGTCATCGATGTCAATGGACATTGAAAAATAAAAAATCCAAAACTTGGATGAGCTATAGGCCAAAAATCACCATTTATATGATCTTGACCCTCCAATCGATTGACTTACTAATGTACTTCACTGTGTACACTGAGATGTTTGGGATCATCTACTGGTGAATATCTATGACAAATCATTTAAGAAGCAGCAAATTCATTTATGGTTTAGTTTGATCTGTACATGACCGATACGTATCGGCCAATACTGGCACGTATTGGCCGATACGGTATCCGATACCGAGATGAGATACCACTATGTATCGGGGCCGATACGTATCAGTTTACCGAGAAACCGATAAGTATCGGTTTACCGAGAAACCGATAAGTATAAGTTTTTACTAGGTAAGAGGCCGCCTTGTAAGGGTTGTTGTTTCAATGGCAAAAAGGAAGCGTAAGTACTTGTTTTCTTGAAGGGTATTTTTATTAGCACCCATCGAATAGAAAACTCTTGAGCCACAACCCCAAAAATTGCATATCTAGGATCACAATTATTTTGAGATGACTGCAGAAGGGAGCAGAGTATCATGTCTAAATTTGGAAAAAAGTTGACCCATATACTCGGTCAATTTTGAGTACTCAATTGGACAGTCCTAGCTGACATTTATATTTTTATACTTTGACTTTCTCTTTTTCTCACAAAATACACAGCTGATTTGGCGAGTAGCCCGGGAGTCAATGTCCACTTGCCAGGCATGTCATGTCTCAAATTTGAGTATCTAATCTAGGACTCGAGCACAAAGGTAGCCCATAAAAATTCTCCCCTGCTAAAACTAATAGTGGACCAGTATATATCCATCCACAATGACAATACAGCTTTACAAACATTCATTCCATATATGCTATAACCCTTGTGCCCATTTCTAATAATATTACCATTATCTAAATACAAGATAATAACCTAGTGATCATTTGATTTAGTTGAGTTTTAATGACCCATTTGGAGGACACTTGAACATTTCTACATTGTGAATTCTAAATAAAATAGAGAAAATTTACCTTCTTTGGAAAAAAAAATCTAGCTAATTTCATGGACTCTAAACTGTAACTATTTTCGAATAATATCCACGTACCGGGATTTAGAAATTATTGATTGGTTAAATATTTGGTGAGCCTTACAACGCCAACAATATAGAAATAGAATGGCAATAAGAAAATCTTATAAAAGAGAACAGAAGAAACAAAATTCTCCCTAAAATTTTAGGGTCATTACAGAATCTGCAGTAACATTTTCATAAAACTAACGAGAGTATTACTGACTTCAACTGAAAATCGCAGATCTTTACTAGTGCTGATGACGAACCTCAACTCTACCTATACAACAGGAAATCATCCATACATGAGCAGTACAATAATTGCTATAAACTTTGAAGCTCAGATTTTACAACCAATTCACATTCCCCATACAATTCAATACTAAAATTCTGATGTAAAATGAACTAAAATAATAGTCTTACTAGTTGATTGCTCATAGTGGGAAAAGAATAAGTCCCAAGTTACTGCCTCATCTACTTTTCTAGCTGCAATATGTGCTCTTCTTTTTCTGTCCAAGTCCTCACCTGGTGGAGTAACATGCCAAAAGTTCAACATTCCCAGTCAATAGCAAATAATTATTTGAGGAAGTTAAGGAAACTTTAAACAAAAACTACTACATTATTTGAAAATGCGTTGGACCTAAGATGCATGTTTAAAGCATCAGTAGTTTTGGCAAACATAGGTGCTGATTTTGTTATCCTTTTGGCTCAAGAAATGGATTTTAATTATTCAATTTGGATAACTTTAAAATAAATAAAATAGTAGATTAAGATGTCCCAGCCTCTGGAAAATTTATAAAATGGTAGCTTAGTATGTGTTAATAAGCGTGCTACCAACCATGAGTATCTATGGACTGCAGTGGCCCACATAGAAGTTTAGACATGTCCAGGAAAAAAAGCAAAGGGTGCTACTATTAAGTGGTAACCCATACTTGGTTCAATGTTGAAGCTAACACCTTGGAAGCAATAGCAAAACAAGCAACGAATCTAGTTCATAATAGTCAAATAAGAATAGAGATTTATGATCTACAACAAGGCATAAACTTTTATTAAGACAATAGATTTTGTCTCCTGTCAGTGATAATTAGTCCCAATTAAATGGAGGTTAACATTGGGCTCTAAGACGTAAGGGCACCATTGCAATCAATCCTCTAAATTTAGTAAAATCTTCAATAAATAAGCATGAATACTTCAAAGATGAAATGGCCCATCAATCATGCATCATAATTTGGGATTTTGGTGAATGGGCCGGTGAACTGCACTGTTCAATCATGCATCGATAAACCAGTCCACCCTCAGAAATTAGCAGACTTAGAGATCTCAAAATCTGGAAAGTCAGGTTTAGCAGCGCATAAGGCTGTACACAAGCTCGACTTTCTTGCACCTAAAACTAACTCTTCACATCAATATCAGGGTGGCATTGGAGTAAGATGTACAGGGCCCAAACTCACCTAACACCAAATGATAATTTTAGCTCTAAAATTACTTTTCAGGAATTAAAAGTGATTACAGGGCCATTAAAAGCATTGCCAAACATGGCTTTTGGAAGTAATTACCTTTCACTAATATGGGAGTTGAAGTGTAACAGCCGCTATAATAGTGAAAACACATTACTTGATAGAGACATGGGTTAGGTCAGGCAGGTGCTTCAAACACAACATAACGGATCTATATCGTTGTATGGTTCAAACGAATAAGGGTATGGGGCCCTTAGTGGCCCAGTAATTTTTTTTAGTAAAAACCCGGTCCTTAGTATGCTTAAAGTTAGTGTATTAAAAACACACTTAAATTTTTACCCTCCCATATAACTATATTGGTGTATTACATAATACACTTGAGGTTTATAGTATTACATATATATATATATATAAACAATGTATTGGAGTTATACTAAATCCCAAATATATAATGCGTTTAAGTGTAACAAATTTATACCTGAGCCATGCACAATCCATACACCTACTAAAGTGTAGCAGGAATTACACATGAATTTAGTGCCCAACCATATATTTTAATTAGCGTAGTAGCTTTACACTACAGCCCAACCTTATAAGGCTTATACACTTAAAACAGCGTATTAGACTTACATTAAAGTTGAGCCTTATTTGGCTTATAGCCTCTACACCGAAAAGCCCATAATGGCACTACATGGAAGACCACCCCTAAATAGCTTATAAGCTGCTAAACCCCTAGCCGATTTCCACGACTGCATGAGTCATTTCCGACTCTCATGCACGCAAGGTACACAAGCTCTACAAGAGCTCGCCATCGACTTCCATCTTCCTCCTTCCGCTTCAATCCCTTCGCAAACAGACCATGCAAAAACATAGTCAGCCATTAAAATAAAAGCTCTGCTAGCATTTCAAACCCATAGTCCTCTTCTAGGTTCAACAAGTTCTCACTTAGTTCTTCTCAAAACCTTAGTTTCAAACTCATGAAATCAAAATGTAGATTACACGGTGACCCGCGATTCGAGTAACCGACTTGCGAAGGCAATCGCTGTCGGGAAGTTCTTGTAGACTGAGTTCTTACGAACTTCATCACCGACACACGCTTGATGTCATCGCATCGTCACCATGATTCTTCCAAAAGGTATAGAGTAAACAATATAAATCTAATTTTTGTGCAATATATATGTAAAATATATGATCTTTATAATCATACCAAGGACCCAATTAAAGGCCTGAGTAAAAGAAGCCAAAATGGAGCAGAAAATATCCCGGCAAGCCAAGTCTGATAGGCTTGCCGCGACAACCTTACAGGATTGCCGCGGCAATCTTACAGGCTTGCCGCGGCAAGGTACTCAGGCTTGCCACGACAACATTATGCTCAGACCACTGTGTGGTATTTTCATTATAACTTTTAATCCCGGACTCTGATTGGTACGATTCTTGATACGTTGGAAAGGGGACAACGAGCCCTACAACTTTCATGAAGAAAAAAAATTTCTGAGTCCAACATTTAAGGGGTCAAAAATTGGTGACAAGTTGTGGAAATATGCTCAGCTGCAAAGCTTGCCGCGACAACCTATGTTGCTTGCTGCGACAACCCTGCATCTGACACACTTGGTGACACCTCTGACAAGGGTTTGTGCTGGGATGAATTGCTGAGTTTGATTATGAGACTTGGGACCATAAATGGTCCATATTTGGGGTCTATGTTGACCCAATAAACTATTAAAAATAAGAAACCTATGACCATAAATCCTATGTATTTGGTGCACATGACGAGTTTGCTTGAAGACATGCGTGCACGGGTAACCAGTTACACGTAAGCCTGATATAAGGTAGGAAGTTTATATTGTTAATTTATATTTTATTTTTGAATTCATCCTTGATTAGCAAGTTATAGTTATGCCCATGTTACTTTGATCCATATGCTAGTAATAGTTTCGGTTGTTATAAATATGCTAGTTGTGCTAGTTCTGCTAAGGTATACTAAGCTATGATGATAGTAAGATCAACGCCATATATATTTATATCATGAATTTGGATGCTCGAACCATGCTAGTTCAGCTCGACATAGGATTATTCTATGAATATATGTCCGCATGATAGTCTTTGAATATAAAGACAGTTTTAAATGATGATTAAAGATTTATAAGGATGCCAATTAGTTTTGTTGATGATAAACGCATGTGATAATGTCAGTTTGTATAATAAACTCATGTCAGTTGAGATGGATATGATACTAATGAAATCAGTATTGATTTATGGTTAAAGGATGATGCTAAAAATATAGTGATAACGGGATAATGCTAAATCAGTTTAGAGGAATAGTTTTGATTAATGATGATCATGTATTGCTCATGTATAATCATGTATAATAATCATAGATAGAGATAGATGAGTTTATGAATCATGATGAAAGTATAAGTCGATTTGACGTGTGAATAATGAATGAATATGCTACACCAGTTTTGATGAATAGTTAGCTCAGCTCAATAGATGAATATTAATGATTATGCTAATTTCAGTTTAAATGAATGTCTTTGCATGACTATACTCGTGTCAAGTTTGATGAATAGATATGCATGATAAGGATCCAAGCAGTTGTGTTGTATGACTATTATGCTAATTCAGTTAGATGTGTGATTATAAATGATGATATGATCAGTTATGTGTGAATGATGATAAGATCAGTTTCGATGCATGAATATGAATAATTATGTTAACTCAGTTATACTAGTTCAGTTTTGCTATATCATACCTATTCATGATGTTCTTGCATACATGTTAGCAAGCATTGTTCATGTACTATTATCCTTGATGCCATGTATACGTCTTTATTCTCGTCTTGAAACAAGTGATCCCGTTAACTCGGGAGCTTGATATCTCGTCCAAGTGATCCCGCTAACTCCGGAGCTTGATATCTCATCCCAGTGATCCCGCTAACTCGGGAGCTTGATTTTCTCAGTCCAAGTGATCCCGCTAACTCGAGAGCTTGATTTTCTTATTTCTTGAATATGTCTTGTTTCAGTATGATTCATTATATTTGTTCAGCATGAATCTGTCAGCATGATACAATATTTGCATGATTTATTGCTTGTTATACTATATGCTGCTAGAATAAATACTAAATGTTGCTATAATAGATACAAGGTGAGATATAATGTGTTTAGTTTTGTAATTTATGTATTTAGATGTGAATTGGAAATCTAACATATAACTTAGCACTTTAAATTTTCCTACTGAGCTTTGATGATAGCTCATCCTAGGACTTCATGTCTTAGCTGCAAATATTGCTCGTGACCTTGAGCATGAAGCTGATCCTACCTACCAGTCTAAGGAGGAGGACGAGGAGGAAGGTTCTGCTGAGGACTTCTTTCCTTGAGAGGTTTGAGGGAGAGAGATTTGTTTTTAAACATGTATTAACAACAGTGTGATTTAAGATAGTTTACTACTTCATGTATACGTTTCTGTTTATATTTCTGTTCAGTTTGCTGCTTTAAATAAATGAATGAATATCAGTTGTTGTCATATTTCTACATATTAGAGTTAATTCAATTCACTTCCACATATGTAACACTTTGTACACGATGCCCTTTATGACAGGATCATGTTAGGTGATCTGATGGCGCGACCTTTCCCATTTATGAGAAGGGGAAAAGTCGGACTGTCACAGGTGGTATCAAAGCCCGACGTTAAGTCTTTGGAGACTTAACTCTGGCACGGATATATGGCAAGACTTCTGATGTTCGTTCAGTGTTATAGCCTAGGCTTTAGGTCGTCTAGGGACTTAAGGCTATGGCAGTAGGTTCTGTTAGAGCATAGGTTGTGGATCTGTATGACCATGTTTGACTGAAGTAATCTGTCACTATTGTGGATCTGTATGACCACGTTTAACGAAAGTGATGGATCAATAGTGATCGAAGTATGCCTTTAGGATCCGAGGTAGGATGTAAATGTTTTTTAAGTCATGGGCTCATATGAGCACGATCATTGTTAATTAGAACATTTGTTTCATTTTGACAGATCACTATGGCACCTCGCAAAAGAGCTAGGACCGCACATGCTGGGAGGGATGATCATGAACAAACTCGGCAATTACTGGAGACAATGGTCAGAACCATGGCACAACAGTCTGAGTTACTTACCACACTAGTGCAGCCCACTGCACGCACTTCTTTGCTTGCACTCATTGGTTCATGCTCACGGTGCAGAATAGAGCACAAGATGAGGAAATGTAGGTGGGCCATAGGTGAGTGTTTCAGATGTGGTAGACTAGGACATCTGATAAAATATTGCCCTACGGCGAAAACGAAAAAGATGACACCCGAATTTTAGCAACCTGCTCAAGGTGTTTATCCGAAACCGACTATATCTACACCTTCGAGGTCATTCCGTCACTCGAACCCTACTATAGCGAGAGCATTTGGAGTTCCACAAACTTCACGCACCTCTTCATCCATTCCGTTAGCATTCTGTGAAAAATGTGGGAAGACACATAACATGGACGAATGCCGTAAAACGTCTGGGGCGTGTTTTCGTTGTGGTATGATGGGACATCGGATTAAGGATTGCCCAGAGATGGTAGGAACGACATCAAATTTGGCACAAGATGCCCAAACCAGCAACGATGTTATCTAAGGCATGTGAACTATTTAGTTATAAATTATTTAAATTGTTTATGAGAAAGGTACATCTAGGTAAATACTTTATATATGTGTGCATCTAGTATATTATTTTCTTTCCATCAGTTTTAGAAATGATAAATTTATATTTTGTTAAGTAGATATAATTTAGCTAACACTAGTATATATATACATTAGATACCTTACAATCGTATCCAGAGGATGCCTACTTGTTGTATGAGGCACATGTTTTGGTAGATCCTGGATCGACACATTCCTTTATTACACCCAGTTTGTTGAAAAGTTAGGAAAGTTGGGAGCCACCCCAGAACCTCTTGACTTTATTGTGACGTGTCAGTTCTGACTAAACAGTCTGTCACTACTAACATGGTATGTCGATCAATCATCATCGTAATCCAAGGTCATGACGACTATGAAGCAGTAACCGAGTGATCTTACTCAATTTACTCGATATGCAAAGATTCGACGTAATCCTTGGCATGGATTGACTATCCAATCATCCTGCGAGCATGGATTGTAGAAGTCGATGCCAATAGCCTGTGAATTCCCTGATGCCTTCCCTGATGAGTTGCTAAGATTTCCGCCTGGCAGGGAAGTGGAATTCACTATTGATTTAGCCCCGGGCACCAAGGAGGTATCAAAGGCACCTTATCAAATGGCATCATCGGAGTTGAAAGAACTCAAGGAGCAGTTGCAAGAACTTATTGGCAAAGGGTTTATTAAACCGAGTGTGTCTCGTGGGGCACACCGATATTGTTCGTAAAGAAGAAAGATTGGTCAATGCGTCTTTGTATTAACTACCGTGAATTAAATAAACTGACAATCAAGAATCGTTATCCACTCCCCAGAATCGATGATCTCTTTGATCAAGTACAAAGAGCACGATGATTTTTGAAGATTGATTTACGGTCGAGATATCACCAGATAAAGGTGAAAGCTGAAGATATTTTGAAGATTGCTTTTTAGACACGTTATGGTCATTACGAGTTTCTCATCATGCCCCTCAGGTTGTCCAACATGCCTACATTATTTATGGACTTGATGAACCAAGTCGTCAAGTCTTACTTAGATCAGATATCGTAGTTTTCATTGACGAAATTCTCATCTACTCAAAGACAAAAGCAGAGCATGATGATCATCTACGTCTTGCATTGCAAACATTGAGAGATTTGCAGTTATATGCCAAGTTTAGTAAATGTGACTTCTAGTTGAATCAAGTCAGTTTTCTGGGACATATCATATCAAAAGCTGATATTACCGTCGATCCTGCAAAGATCGAAGCTGTAGTGCAATGGAAGAAGCCATAGACAGTAACTGAGATCTGAAGCTTTCTATGTCTTCAAGATATTATCGACGATTTATTGAAGGGAGGGTTTTCAAAGCTTGCTGGACCACTCACGCAGCTCACTCGAAAGAATGTCAAATTCGAGTGGAATGAGGCATGTGAGCAGAGTCTCCAAGGGTTAAAATGAAGACTCACTTCTGCACCAATACTCGCAATACCATTAGGAAATGGAGGCTTTGTTGTATTCAGTGATGCCTCGTATAGTGGGTTGGGATGTGTATGGATAGGGAACGTGTGATCTTATATGGTTTTCGACAGTTGAAAGATCACGAGAAGAACTACCCCACTCATGACTTGGAACTAGCAGCGGTCATTTTTGCATTAAAAATCTGGAGGCACTACCTTTATGGTGAAACCTCCGAGATTTTCACCAATCACAAAAGTCTCAGGTATCTCCTAACCCAAAAAGAGCTTAATATGAGGCACAGAAGATGGGTGGAGTGGCTTGAAGCGTCGAAATTGGCCGACGTCTATCTGAGAGAGATAGTCAGACTACACGGGATACTAGTGAGTATCGCGTCAGATCACGACCCGTTATATACCTCTCACGTATGGCAGAGTTTCCAAGAAGGAATGGGTTCCGAGTTGGAATTCAGTTCTGCATTTCATCCTTAGACCGACGGTCAGACAGAAAGGGTAAAGGGCCTATATGCTGGATTACCAAGGATCATGGGATAAGCACTTACCCCTGATCGAATTCGCATATAATAATAACTTCCAATTGAGCATTGGCAT
Source organism: Chloranthus sessilifolius (assembly GCA_021018995.1). Lineage (NCBI taxonomy): Eukaryota > Viridiplantae > Streptophyta > Magnoliopsida > Chloranthales > Chloranthaceae > Chloranthus > Chloranthus sessilifolius. The sequence continues at coordinate 31,728,421 of CM037594.1, read as the reverse complement.
GACACTAGTTGAGGCACTGTAAAGACGCTGATGTAAATCCCCAATTAACTGGGGAGAAGCTGGTGAACGTCTTATTTTGGGCCCTAACTTGATAGAAAGTACCAATGCGGTTGTACATGTCATTCGTGAGCGACTGAAGAGTGCCTAGAGTCGGCAGAAGAGTTATGCTGATCTCTACCATATACCATACAGATCGGCGAACATGTCTTTATCAAAATATCTTCGACAAAACAGGCATGATACGCTTTGGGAAACAAGACAAATTCAGTCCTTGTTATGTTGGACCATTCTAAGTTTTGGGCAAAGTTGGTGAGGTAGCATACCAAGTTGCGTTACCTCCACATTTATCCAGCATACATGATGTACTCGACATGTCTATGCTGAGGAAGTACGTTAGTGCTCCAACCCATGTGTTGAATTATCAGCCACTGGATATTCAGGACGAGTTAACAGTGACTGAACAGTCAGCTCAGATATTGGATCACAGAGACCAAATCTTGAGAACAAAACGTATTTCATTCGTATTGGTCCAATGGAAGAATCACAATTCACATGAGTCTACCTGGGAATGCGAAGCTGAAATTCGAGCTCAGTAATTTCCCTAAGGTACATCATTTATTGAATTTGTCCGGATAACTTACTGCATATGATATATAAAAGTGTAGTATGCATTGCCCGTATACTTAGGTATAAATTAGAAGTAGAGAAATAGCTGGATATTAGATGCACTATATACCGGCACATGAGACTACACATGATTCAATTACTTGATATTGTTCAAAATATGTTATATGTATATTTTAGTATTCATTATTACCTAGTCAAGTTTACTCTGTCTTATAATGCCTTCAACAACAGATAACTGAATTTGATCTCACTTCCCCGCCTTCTTTTATTTTCGAGGACGAAAATCCCTTAAGTAGGGAAGAGTGTAACAACCGCTATAATAGTTAAAACACATTACTTGATAGGGACATGGGTTAGGTCAGGCAGGTGACTCAAACACGACATAACGGATCTATATCGTTGCATGGTTCAAACGAATAAGGGTATGGGGCCCTTAGTGGCCCAGTAAAATTTTTTAGTAAAAACCCGGTCCTTAGTACGCTTAAAGTTAGTGTATTAAAAACACACTTGAATTTTTACCCTCCCATATAACTATATTGGTGTATTACATAATACACTTGAGGTTTATAGTATTACATATATATATATATATATATAAACAATGTATTGGAGTTACACTAAATCTCAAATATATAATGCGTTTAAGTGCAACAAATTTATACCTGAGCCATGCACAATCCATACACCTACTAAAGTGTAGCAGGAATTACACATGAATTTAGTGCCCAACCATATATTTTAATTAGTGTAGTAGCTTTACACTACAGCCCAACCTTATAAGGCTTATACACTTAAAACAGTATATTAGGCTTACATTAAAGTTAAGCCTTATTTGGCTTATATGCCTCTACACCGAAAATCCCATAATGGCACTACATGGAAGACCACCCCTAAATAGCTTATAAGCTGCTAAACCCCTAGCCGATGTCCACGACTGCATGAGTCATTTGTGACTCTCATGCACACAAGGTACACAAGCTCTACAAGAGCTCGCCATCGACTTCCATCTTCCTCCTTCCGCTTCAATCCCTTCGCAAACAGACCATGCAAAAACACAGTAAGCCATTAAAATAAAAGCTTTGCTAGCATTTCAAACTCACAGTCTTCTCCTAGCTTCACCAAGTTCTCACTTAGTTCTTCTCAAAACCTTAGTTTCAAACCCATGAAATCAGAACGTAGATTACACGATGACCCGCAATTCGAGTAACTGACTTGCGAAGGCAATCACTGTCGGGAAGTTCTTGTAGACCGAGTTCTTACGAACTCCGTCACTGACACACGCTTGACGTCATCGCATCGTCACCACGATTCTTCCAAAAGGTATGCCATAAATAATATAAATCCAATTTTTGTGCAATATATATGTAAAATATATAATCTTTATAATCATACCAAGGACCCAACTAAAGGCCTGAGTAAAAGAAGCCAAAATGGAGCAAAAAATACCCCGGCAAGCCAAGCCTGATAGGTTTGCCGCGGCAACCTTACAGGCTTGCCGCGGTAAGGTACTCAGGCTTGACGCGGCAACATTATGCTCAGACCACTGTGTGGTATTTTTGTCACAACTTTTGATCTCGAACTCTGATTGGCACGATTCGTAATGCGTTGGAAAGGGGATAACAAGCCCTACAACATTCATGAAGAAAAAAATTTCTGAATCTAATGTTTAAGTGGTCAAAATTAGTGACAAGTTGTGGAAACATGCTCAGCTGCAAAGCTTGCCACGGCAACCCTACATCTGATGCACTTGGTGACACCTTTGACAGAGGTTTGTGCTGGGATGAATTGATGAGTTTGACCATGAGACTTGGGATCATAAATGGTCCATATTTGGGGTCTATGTTGACTCAATAAACTATTAAAAATACTAAAATTATGACCATAAATCTTAGGTATTTGGTGCACATGACGAGTTTGCTTGAAGACATGCATGCACGGGTAACCAGTTACACGTATGCCTGGTATAAGGTAGGGAGTTTATATTATTAATTTATATTTTATTTTCGAATTCATCCCTGATTAACAAGTTATAGTTATGCCCATGTTACTTTGATCCATATGTTAGTAATAGTTTCGATTGTTATAAATATGCTAGTTGTGCTATTTCTGGTGAAGTATACTAAGTTATGATGATAGTAAGATCAACACCATATATATTTATACTATGAATTTGGATGCTCGAACCATACTAGTTCAGCTCGACATAGGATTATTCTATGAATATATGTCCGCATGATAGTCTTTGAATATAAAGACAGTTTTAAATGATGATTAAAGATTTATAAGGATGTCAATCAGTTTTGTTGATGATAAACGCATGTGATAATGTCAGTTTGTATAATGAACTCATGTCAGTTGAGATGGATATGATACTAATGAAATCAGTATTGATTTATGGTTAAAGGATGATGCTAAAATATAGTGATAACGGGATAATGCTAAATCAGTTTGGAGGAATGGTTCTGATTAATGATGATCATGTATTGCTCATGTATAATTATATATAATAATTATAGATAGAGATAAATGAGTTTATGAATCATGATGAAAGTATGGGCCAGATTTGACGTGTGAATAATGAATGAATATGCTAGACCAGTTTTGATGAATAGTTAGCTCAGCTCGATAGATGAATATTAATGATTATGCTAATTTCAGTTTAAATGAATGCTTTTGCATAACTATGCTCGTGTCAAGTTTGATGAATAGATATGCATGATAAGGATCCAAGCAGTTATGCTGTATGACTATTATGCTAATTCAGTTAGATGTGTGATTATAAATGATGATACGATCAGTTATGTGTGAATGATGATAAGATCAATTTCAATGTATGAATATGAATAGTTATGATAACTCAGTTATACTAGTTCAGTTTTACTATATCATACCTGTTCATGATGTTCTTTCATATATGTTAGCATGCATTATTCATGTACTGTTGTCCTTGATGTCATGTACATGTCTTTATTCTTGTCTTGAAACAAGTGATCCCGCTAACTCGGGAGCTTGATATCTCGTCCAAGTGATCCCGCTAACTTGGGAGCTTGATATCTCGTCCAAGTGATCCCGCTAACTCGAGAGCTTGATTTTCTCGGTCCAAGTGATCCTGCTAACTCGGGAGCTTGACAAGTGATCCCGCTAACTCGGGAGCTTGATTTTCTTGTTTCTTGAATATGTCTTATTTCAGTATGATTCCTCATATTTGTTCAGCATAAATCTGTCAACATGATACAATATTTGTATGATTTATTGCTTGTTATACTATATGCTGCTAGAATAAATGCTAAATGTTGCTAGAATAGATATAAGGTGAGATATAATGTGTTTAGTTTTATAATTTATGCATTTAGATGTGAATTAAAAATCTAACATATAACTTAGCACTTTAAATTTCCCTGCTGAGCTTTGATGATAGCTCATCCTACGACTTTATGTCTTAGCTGCAGATATTGCTCGTGACTCTGAGCACGAAGCTGATCCTACCTACCAGTCTGAGGAGGAGGACGAGGAAGAAGGCTCTGCTGAGGAAATTTTTCCTTGAGAGGTTTGAGAGAGAGATTTGTTTTTAAACATGTATTAACAGTAGTGTGATTTAAGATAGTTTACTACTTCATGTATAGGTTTCTGTTTATATTCCTGTTGAGTTTGCTGCTTTAGATAACTGAATGAATATCAGTTGTTGCCATATTTCTATGTATCAGAGTTAATTCAACTCGCTTCCGCATATGTAACACTTTGTACACGATGCCCTTGTATGACAGGATCATGTTAGGTGATCCGATGGCGCGACCTTACCCATTTACGAGAAGGGAAAAAGTCGGGCTGTCACATGAAGTGAAAAGTAATTTAGTAGTGTGATTGTTGACGACTGTCCAAGTAGCACAAGTTGTATTAGTCGAGACCATCCACATTTTTTTTTTATTGGTAGAGACCATCCATGTTGATGGATCGCAACCAGAATTGATCAAATAATGGATGATGCTGGCTGCTAATTGAAGCTTTCAAATGGATCGATAAAATCTGTTTTGTGGGCCATCGACATTGCTGGAAGCCAATTTTTTAGAGAAAATTTTGCAGGTAGCTTATGTGACGTGATATGACTGGCTGCATACATAGTGGGGCCAAGCACTGCAGCCTGTCACCTTGCGCCACATCAGCTGCCTGCACTTTATCTCAACAAATCTGTCCTACGTTTATAATTTCTCATTTATTTATGTAAAACTTATTGAGAAGGAATAATCTAGGTTTGAAAAAAAAGGTACCTAATTTAAAGCTACACGTAATATAATATAGTTGTAGTAATGGTACTTTGCGTGGAAGCCAGATTGACCCAAACACTGCTTACTTGTAAAACCTTCTAATTTTACTGCTATGGAGCTCAAGAACCCAAAATGCTTTCAAGCTGCTTATACATTTCCCACTAACTTGGTAAAAATCTCTCCATTTTCTCTTCACTTTGTGTGGGTATTATGTTTTCTTCAAATAGTTTAACTAATTAGTCTTTTCTTTTTGCCTTGGGCTTTTTGGTGTATTAGGAATCACCATTGGTGAGGAACAAAAGTAAGTACAACAAAGACAAAGAGAACCCATTTGCGGGTACCTTTCCTGATCCACTTTGCAAGCTTAATCTCAAAGAAACGTCTGATTTTGTAAAAGCCTTTCCAATGACTAAGAACAACATGGGTGAAAGCAAAGTATTGCTTGAAAACTCAACTCAAAAGAGGAGGTTAGAAACTCCTTCCACTCCTGGTGGTAGGCCTGTTTTTAGCTTTAGTGTTAGAAATCTCTCTAGAAAAAGCTTCCCTTCTAAGTGGGATAATGCAAAGAAATGGGTAATTGGCACTACAAAAAACAAGACTATTAGCGGCAGCCAAAAACTGCCGTTAATACCCTTGCCACTAATAGTCTTTAATAGTTTTTTGTTAATAGCGGCTGTTTTTTGCTCCAAAAAACTGCCACTAATAATCAGTTTTTTTGTAGTGTGGTAGCTCTTGTAATGAATCACCTGCCCATCTAACCAAACCATCAGATGCTGCAAAGATCTCCAAACAAAATGAGGGTTGTCACCAGAAAGGAGATGCCTTTTCAGAGAAGTTTAGGATTACTAAAGAAAAGGTGTCAAATTCTGTTCCAAAATTTAATGGGTCTGTTGTGCCTTCAGCTCCTAACATAACTTTGCTCCACGGGTTGCTACAGAAGTGCTAAAAGGTAAAATTTTAGTTTTCAATCTCTGTATTTTGATTTTCTTCAACTATCTTCTTTTATTTATTTATATTTTTCTTTCTTATAGGCTGCAGAGAGAATTTCAGAGAATTGTTAACCATTTTAAAATTTAGATTTTGATTGCATGTTTGGATTTTTTTTTTTCCACTTGTCTACTACTGAGAGATAAAGTATAGGCATTGTAGTGGGTCTACTTTGATTTTATTTCTCCCGTTCTTAACAGGTTGCAAGACTTAACCAACAAAGAAGCTACAGCCAAATTTAGGACCCAAGTTTGACCTACATCTTATAATTTGATTTCTCTGAGTACCAAAGTCCCAAACACACTCTCTTTCCGTAGAGAAATTGTAAATAATTAAGAATCAAATTTCTAAGCCTCCACTTCTGCTGAATTTTTTTTACTTAGTAGTTTTTGTTTTTATTTTTTATTCAGAAAAAAAACTACATGTTGTTGTTTATGGCCCTAACAACCATATTATCAATTATACCATTAACCTAAATGGCTAAAAGAACCTAAATAAAATATGCAAAAAAAAAATAAAAAAAAAAAATTAAAAAAAAAAAAAAAAAAAAAATATATATATATATATATATATATATATATATATATATATATATCCCTTCACTTCGAAAAGAATAGCACACAAAAAATGAATAAAAATGTGTCCCAACATGCCCTCCAAAAGGAGGAATCTTAATTCATAAGAATTTGAATTTTAAATCACCCAGTGTCTATATAAGCAGTTAAAACTCTGTCTTTTGATAAATGATAACCTGTTAAAAACTTGAAATCTGCATGCATTTAATTCAGCAATGCATCTCCCCCTCAGAAGGTCAAAGACCAACTTTTTAGGGGACATTGAGCAAACAACAACATGCAACATATGATCTCTCATAGACCAGCTTTGTACAGTACAATTTTTAATTGAACAGTGAAATAAGCAACATATTATCAACTATAGACCAACTTTGCATGTGCACACACACAAAGTACTTCAAATTCTTACAGTAATCTATAACATGCCATTTATAGTTTTTGCAGACACCCATGATATTATACCAATGAAGCCAATGGTGTTGACTGAGCACCATTCTCTCATTCCTTTTAACGACAAATATGCTTCTTTAACCTCAAATGGAGGGGTTTGCTCGTGATTTGAATGATAAAACTAGGTCTTCTTAAAGAGGGAAAAGGAAGAAAAAAAAAGGGGTGGGCGGGGGGGGGGCAAAAAAAGGGGGCATTACAAGTGAAGTGAATGTGAGATAATCAGTTCCAAAAAGGCATTCTCTTGGACTGTCATTTGTTATTATTGCTAGAGCTAAAATTATGTATTACAATAATTGCAAGAGAGTCTCCTTTCACATTCAAATATCACTCCTCCCACAACCTTAATAAAAATTATTTTTACTTATCCATGCTTCTTTCAAGCACTTCATCAAATAGTTTGCGTGCACAACCTTAAAGTCATCATTATTGCAATCAAAATATCATAACATCATCACCATACATGTTATCGACTTCACAAAAATCTAAAACTTTGCCAACACAATATAAATTCTTATCAGTGGCAAATGCTAAGCAGTGGCAAATAATGGAATTCCCTGTTATCCCTGATTTTCTAGTTTGACATTTGTCTCTAGTTTATAAATATATTCAAATTCAATATTTAAGCAGCATGAACATTACCGGATAGAATGAAAATTAATGTAGTTAGTATGTCTACTTGTCTAGGCACATCTTCTTGATAAAATCCAAGTACTATGTCCAACAACAAATTTCAAGAATCACAAATCTTGATAAAAGCTAAATGAATGGGCTACCAGCATACGATAATGGCAAATACTCCTGATATAGGTACCTCAATCAACATAACTAATAAACAAAAACAAATAGTGGATAAAAAAGCTAAATAGTTGCCAACTCAATATAAATTTTTACCTGCTCTTAGCTCTCCAATTCTTTGCTTTTTCTTTTCCAAACTGAGAACGGAGAGAGCTTTAGTTCTAGTCTCAGTGTGATAGCCCGAATTTCGGCACCCCGAAACCCGTGCCATCAGCACGATCATCTTGACCATGCCCCTTAGCTAAGCACGGAACATTGCTATATCAAGCAAAAAGAAGTAGTAAATGAAACTGCGGAATTTAAATCTATATAAAAGCATTTCTCAAAAGACAGTTCTACCCTCATGCCTCTGCATGAATGGAGAACCGATCCGAACCATCGATGATAGCAATCATCACGGATGGTTCGCCCCAAAAGCATAATCCCAAAACCCAATATATACATTGTTTAACCAAAACAAGGCTTGACATACCAAGCCGTATAAATCTCTATCAAAAAGTCCTCAAAGCGGCACAACGGAGTCCTCTAGAAGAAGTCCTCAGGAGGTGGCTCCAACTCTTCACCAGCCGCTAGGTCCGACTCACCGGGGTCAGCGTCTCCTGAAGCCTCGGCAGCTGCTAGTAGTGGACCTGCGACGTATAGTCTATAGGGTGAGCTACATCCTAGCTCAATAGGGAATAAAACACAGTTGAACATATAAATTATTACTCACATATATTCCATGATATGCCATGCATGATGTGTCTATGCAGTTATTGATGAAAACAGTTAAAAAGCATTGCATTTTACTGGTAATTACTTATGTTTTCATTTATTCATGAATGATGCTCAAAAGGCCTAAAGCAAGACTTAAACTTTCAACTTAAGTAATCCCCGAGCAATATAGCATCGAGCCCCGATGAGATACCCATCATCGTCATCTATATAGACACTTTTAACGTATTCCCTGGGAATACAATATAGTACTCAAGCCCCTTTCCCCTGGGGATTGGTGGCGGGGTTTCACTTGTCTCACATCAACACCCCTGGGGTGTGCTTACTGTGTACGGATAAGCCTCCGCACTGGCCTACGGTTTTGCCGCCGTATCGGTCACGGATATCCTGCCGTGTCAGTCATGGATATCCCGCCACGTCGGTGGGGTACCCTATCAAACCTCAAATAACAAAAATATCGGTGCCTTACATATAGTTATTCACCGTGTAAGTGTGCTATCTTATATCAGTTAGGCCCTATCAAACATGATTCAATCTTGGATACATCCCTGGGATGTATCCATTCATTTGCATCACACCTGATGCTCTTATCTCCTTACTTCTTCATTCCCTGGGGATGGCTCATTATGATTACTTTTATTGGTGTCACACACACACACTTCTTCACAACTCTTTATAAAACATTTAAAATTAAATCTATATCACTACATACATGCTCTTGTAAAATAAGGTATATGTTCAAGGAGTTCCCTACCTCAAGTCTTTGTTTGATCAACGCATCAAGGTCCCACGTGGCTCCTTGTGCACTAGCTCCCACGTACCACCTATGGTACCACAAAACAGGTGAAATACATCACTAAGGATGCAATAAAGGAGGTCCAAGACCCTCCATGAAGCTTAAAGTCAAACTCAAAAGTCAACGTAAATTAGTCCAGTCGATTAATCGAACTCCAAAATCGATTAATCAAAATTCAAAATCGATTAATCGATTCTCAAATTGATTAATCGAGATTCTCATTCGATTAATCAAATCCCACTTCGATTAATCGAATTTCTCTACTCAGTCCATTCGATTCTCAATTCGAGTAATCGAATTCTCAAAATCGATTAATCGATCCCAAATCGATTAATCGAAATTTGAAATCGATTAATCGAAATCCCATTTCGATTAGTCGATTTTCCCAAGTCATTTTCCTCCAGCCCCCTGGGGTCCAGTGGAGGTCCCCAGTCGATTAATCGATATTCAAATCGATTAATCGAAATCCAAAGTCGATTAATCGAAACTCAGTTCGATTAATCGAACTTGGGTTCCGTGACTTTTCAACTTCTTGGCGAATTTCGATTAATCGAATCTCAATTTTGATTAATCGAAATTACCAGATTCAGCCCCCCTTTGAGTTGTTCTTTCCAACCTTTTTCCACTCTTTTTCCTCTATTTTTCTACACCATTATCCCATAATTTAAACCATTTTTAACTACAAATTAACCTTTCAATCTATGCATTTAAACTACAAGAATTTTTACCTTCAATCAATCTCAAATTGATTTAAATCAAGTGGTTGGAAAGGCTAGGGTTCCAGCTTTTGCTTGAACGGATTCCTCGCGTTGAATCGGCCTCTTTAATGCTAGAGTCTGTGACAGCCCGGATTTCGGCACCCCAAAACCCGTGCCATCAGCACGATCATCTTGACCGTGCCCTTTAGCTAAGCACGGAACACTGGTATATCAAGCATCCAAAAAGTATAATAAACGAAATTGCAGAATTTAAATCTATATTAATTAACTCCCCAAAAGACAGTTCTACCCTCATGCCTCTGCATGAATGGAGAACCGATCCGAACCATCGATGATAGAAATCATCACGGATGGTTCGTCCCAAAAGAATAATCCCAACTCCTCATATACATGGTTTTAAACAAAATCAAGGCTTGACATACCAAGCCGTAGAAAATCTCTCTAAAAAGCCCTCAAAGCGGCACAACGGAGTCCTCTAGAAGAAGTCCTCAGGAGGTGGCTCCAATTCTTCGCCGGCCGCAAGGTCACTTCATGGGATCAACGTCTCCTGAAGCCTCGGCAGCTGCTAGTAGTGGACCTGCGACGTATAGTCTATAGGGTGAGCTACATCCTAGCTCAATAGGGAACAAACACGGTTGAACATATAAATTATAACTCACATATATTCCATGATATACCATGCATGATGTGTCTATGCAGTTATTGATGAAAACAGTTAAAAGCATTTCATTTTTCTGTTCATTACTTATGTTTTCATTTATTCATGAATGATGCTGAAAAGGCCTAAAGCAAAACTTAAACTTTCAACTTAAGTAATCCCCGAGCAATATAGCATCGAGCCCCGATGAGATACCCTTCATCGTCATCTATATAGGTACTTTTAACGTATTCCACGAATACAAATATAGTACCCAAGCCCCTTTCCCCTGGGGATTGGTGGCGGGGTTTCACTTGTCTCAAATCAACACCCCTGGGGTGTGCTTACTATGTACGGATAAGCCTCCGCACTGGCCTACGGTTTCGCCGCCGTATCGGTCATGGATATCCTGCCGTGTCAGTCGTGGATATCCCGCCACGTCGGTGGGCTAACCTATCAAACCTCAAATAACAAAAACATCGGTGCCTTACATATAGTTATTCACCGTGTAAGTGTGCTATCTTATATCAGTTAGGCCCTGTCAAACATGATTCAATCATTGGATACATCCTTGGGATGTATCCATTTACTTGCATCACACCTGATGCTCTCATCTCTTTACTTCTTCATCCCCTGGGGATGGCTTATCAGAATTACTCTTATGGATGTCACACGCACACACACTTTTCACAATTCTTAAGCAATTAAACAATTGAATTGAAATCTATATCACTACATACATGCTCTTGTAAAATAAGGTACATGTTCAAGGTGTTCCCTACCTCAAGTCTTTGTTTGCTCAACGCATCAAGGTCCCACGTGGCTCCTTGTGCATTAGTTCACACGTACCACCTATGGTACCACATAACAAGTGAAACACATCACTAAGGATGCAATAAAGAAGGTCCAAGACTCTCCAAGAATCTTAAAGTCAAACCCAAAAGTCAACATAATTTATCTCAGTCGATTAATCGAATTCCAAAATCGATTAATCGAATCTGATTCGATTAATCGATTTCCAAAATCGATTAATCGAAAGTCAATATCGATTAATCGATTAATCGAGATTTTCATTCGATTAATCGAATCCTAATTCGATTAATCGAAATTCTCTGTTTCGCAAAGTCGATTCTCAATTCGAATAGTCGAGTTCCTAAAATCGATTAATCGAAAACTGAAATCGATTAATCGAAATCCCATTTTGATTAGTCGTTTTTCCTCAAGCCATTTCCTCCAACCCCACAGGGTCCTTGGAGTTCGATCGATTAATCGATATCCAAATCGATTAATCGAAATCCAAAGTCGATTAATCGAATTCCAATTCGATTAATCGAAATCGGGGTCCTCTGACTTTTCAACTTCCTGGCCAATTTCGATTAATCGAAACCCAATTTCGATTAATCGAAATTGTCAGATTTAGCCCTTTTCGAGCTGTTCTTCCCCATCTTTTCCACACTTTTTCCTCTATTTTTCTAAACCATTATCCTATGATTTAAACCATTTTCAACTACAATTTAGACTCTACGATCTATGCATTTTATTCATAAAAATTTACCTTGAATCAATCGCAAGTTAATTTCAATCCAGTGGTTGAAAGGCTACGGTTTCCAGCTTTGGCTCTAACAGATCCAAACCGTGTTGAATCCGACTTTTATCGCTTGAATCCCCCCTCCAAATCAGTTGCAATAACTCCTCTCTTTACTTCCCCTCTCTCTCTCTTCTTTATTTCTCTCTCAACCACCAAAAACACACATTTAGGGTTATTAAACCCTTTTATCCCTTTCCTCACGTGTGTGTTGAGCACATACACCGCGATAGGTGTATGCGACTTCACATTTACAACACACTCCACATAGACATTCAATTTATCACATCTCATCCGTTCATCACACCTCATGCTAACTATTGAACTTCCATTTGGTCAAACCTATGACCGATCGGGCACGGATCCCGAGGTCATAGTTTAGCGTGATTTTTCGGGCTATTACAGAGTCCCCCCTCCAATCACCCAATAACTCTTGTTTAACCTTCTTTACTCCTCTCTCTCTCTCTTCTTTTCTCCTCTCTCAACAGCCCAAAAACACAAATTTAGGGTTATTAAACCCTTTTATTTCTCCTCTTACTTGCGTGTTGAACACACACACCACGATAGGTGTACGTGACTTCGCATTTATATCATACACCACATAAAGACTCAAACTATCACATCTCATCCGTTCATCACACTCTATGCTAACTATCGAACTCCTAATTGGTCAAACCTGTGACCAATCGGGCATGGATCCCGAGGTCACGGTTTAACGTGATTTTTCGGGATATTACATCCTCCCCACCTTGAGAATTTTCGTCCGCGAAAATAACCCAAGGTGCGTCGGTTGGGGTCTCTCCCCCCCCCCCACAGTCGCAGGTGAGGTGGTCGAGTAGACTCAGACGCATTTAGATAGTTACAATTACCAGCATAGAATTCAAATTTTTTGACGAATTAAAACAATTAACACAAAAATTTGGATTTCTATTAATATCTGAAAATTTTACAAGACGCCAATAAGTTGGCATACAAAAATATACATGTACAAAATCATGACTCATACAAAATAAAGATAAGACTCATGCAGTCCCCTCATGAGGTCGGGTGCGAGTGGACCGTGGGTTCTTTGAGCTGGTCAGGTGGTGGAGACTGTGTGGGCGTGGAGTAGCGGGGCGTGGCGTGGGAGTGTCTCTCTGTGCAGATGTAGATGTGGAAGGAGTCGCATCAGTAGTGGCGATGGTGGGATGGAAAACGGGACCCCTGTGGAAGGCAGTCCGTCCTGCAGTCCACTCCTCCTCCTGAGCGAGGTAGCGGTGGTAGTCCGTCGGGTAGATGTAGCGGAGGGTGTGGAACATCAAGAAGTCCATCCTCCGGTTCATCCGCTCGTTGTTGGCCTTCATGCGAGCCAACACGTCCTCGATGGTAGGACCGGATGGAGCGGGGCGCCGACGGTATGATGAGGTGGGTGTAGCGGGCGCAGAGTGAGTGGGCGGTGTCGGTGAGGCTGTGGTATGAGAGGTAGCCCTCTCCACTGATGGCTCGGCCGGGTGTGCCCCACCCACAGGTGGGTCTTGCTGTGGTGGTGGGGGTGGTGGCGGTCACGGCCTGCTGGTCTTGGAGCGGGACTCGGAGCCGGTAGGGTCCGCTTGAGCAAGACTTTGAGAACGTCTTCACCCGGTCCGTCGCCCGCACCTCGTGGGGCGATACCGCATACTCGGGAGCGTTGGAGTAACACTCCAACATGCTCATGATCAACCGAGCATACGGCATTTTCTCCTTGGGCCTCAAATTGCCCTTCATTAATTTCCCTTTTATATATCTCATCCCCTCTAGGATGAGCATGGTGGCGTCGAACCACCGGCCACAAAAGGCCGCATATAGTGCCTGTTGCACCACATCTATCCGCTCGGTGTCGTGCCGCAACAGATAGAGATTGCACTTGATAATGGAATCAAGCATCCACATGTAGTGGGGAAGGTCGACCCTCTTGATGGAAGATCCCGACCTCTTTTCCCATTTGTCATGCGGGTCATGATCTCTTCAAATCTCACTTCCTCTTCAAAGGGTGGGAAGAGGGTGGTCTCGGGTGTGAAATCGAGGTAACACTCTAGTACCTCATGTATGTGGTGACGAGTGATCATGTACTCTCGACCCTCGATGGTGGTCTTGATCACATCATCGGTCGGGCCGTCCACAAGCCCTTGGTAAAATAGTCTCACCAATCTAGGGTAGTAAGAACCCCGGATTGGTTTGAGAAGGTTGCCGAGACCGGCATTGTTGAGGTAATTTCGAGCCCATTGGGTTTCGCCCGGTACATCGGGATTTGTGAAGAGGGTAGGGTCAATGAGGTATTCAACCTCAAAGGTCTTTGCGGCCCACCATTCATTTGGTTGCACCACGTTAGTGGGTGGTGGGGGCATGGGGGTCGATTCGCGTGAAGACTCGCGCGAAGATGCGCTCGTCGAACTGGAGGTGGTCTCCGATGCCGACGGTGATGGAGTCCTCACCGGCGATGGGGTAGGTGGAGGTGGTGCGGCGTTCTTACGCCGGACCGGTAGTTTGGAGGTTACCTTCTTCGAAGACAACCGGGTTTTGGGCGGCATTTTTGGTAAAATGGCAATATCTAGGGTTTTGTCTAGCTCAAATTGAAAGAAAAAGCTAATTTTAGGGTTTACCGTGGGTTTTGGATGCGCTAGCACGTGAATCCGATCCGAAACACCAATGAATGTGCAACCCTAGGGCATCGGATGGTTGGAGAAGAAGGAGAAGAAGAAGCACCCAAAATCCGAAAAGCTCAAATGATTTCGAATGGGGAGTGAAATCCCAAATTTATATATATAGGCCCCGGCTCGATTAATCGAAATTCAGAATCGATTAATCGAGATTCAAAACTAGGTTAAGCCGCGCAAAATCGATTAATCGATTTCCCAAATCGATCAATCGAAAGTCAATTTAAGTTTTAGAGCTCACTGGCGCGAGCCAGTCGATTAATCGAAATCCATTTCGATTAATCGAAATTTCAAAATCGATTAATCGAAATTCACTTCGATTAATCGAAATCGTGCAGTAACTTCCAAAAATTTCAGGATTCCTTAAATTATTCGATTAGTCGAACTATGGTTCGATTAATCGAAATTTCAAATCGATTAATCGAATTCTACTTCGATTAATCGAAATCGTTTCTCTGACTTCAAATTTTCCCAAGTCCCTTCAGTAAATCGATTAATCGAAATCTCTAATCGATTAATCGAAACCTCCTCGATTAATCGAATTTCATTAATTCATTTCTAATTTCTTCTAACATTCCTAGTTTGTTCGATTAATCGAACTTGCAGTTCGATGAATCGAATTCCCAATTCGATTAATCGAATTCCCAAAATCAATTAATCGAAATTATAAATCGACCAATCGAAATTGTATTCTGTGTCTGTCCTAACTCTTATCCCAATTTCCAATCACTGGCACATGCCAGTCGACTAATCGAACAAAATCGATTAATCGAAATTCCAAATCGATTAATCGATTTGAAATTCGATTAATCGATTTTGCCCAATTTATGCAGATTTTCAAGTTCTTTGGTTCTTTGATTACTTTTGGTAGTTTATGAAATCAAGTAGCTCATAGTTCCATAAAAGCACATTCACTTGGTCATGTACATACAAAATCTGTTCCTTTAATCATACTTTTGATCAAGACTTCCATTGAATTACAAGTATTGTGGAGATTTCACAAACATGCTTGTGGTTTACATTGGATTCTCACGTCGTTGGAAACAAGGCTGGATATTGTTCTTTCACATTGGCCTCTCGTTCCCAAGTAGCCTCTTCTTTTGGATGATTGTTCCACCTAACAAGCACTAAGGGAATCACTTTAGTGCGCAGTACTTGTTCCTTTCGATCAAGGATTTCCACTGGTTCCTCTATCATGCTCATGTCCTCACACATCTCCATAGGTTGTTTTCCTAACACATGAGATGGATCATTTACATACTTTCTGAGCATTGATATGTGGAAAACATTATGTACCCGATCAAACAACGGTGGTAAGCCAATGCGATACGCAACTTCACCTACGCATCCCAAAATTTCAAATGGTCCAACATAACGTGGGCTTAACTTCCCTCTCTTGCCAAATCTCATTACGCCTTTCATAGGTGACACTTTCACAAACACGTGCTCACCCACTTTATAGTCGACACTAGTCCGCTTCATGTCGGCGTAACTTTTCTGTCTACTCTGTGCTGACTTCAGCCTTTCTCTGATTATTCGAACGACGGTGGCGTTGTCTTCAAGTAGTTTTGGCCCTAACACAAAATTTTCACCTGTTTCCTCCCAATTGAGGGGTGATTTGCATCGTCGTCCATACAGAGCTTCATATGGTGCCATGCCAATGCTCGTTTGGAAACTGTTGTTGTATGCGAATTCGAGCAACGGTAGATACTCGTCCCAGTATCCTTGCATATCTAGCATGCACGCTCTGAGCATGTCTTCTATCACTTGGTTCACTCGCTCTGTCTGCCCATCAGTTTGAGGATGGAAAGCTGAACTAAAGTCTAGTCGTGTTCCCATTCCTTCTTGAAATTTCTTCAAAACTTAGATGTATATAGTGGATCACGATCTGAAACTATGCTGCTTGGAATCCCGTGTAGTCTTACAATCTCCCTTATATATAAGTCTGCCAGTCTTCCTACCGTATACATCGTATTGTACGGCAAAAAGTGTGCTGATTTGGTCAATCGGTCCACAACGACCCAAATGGCATTGTGTCTCTTGGCAATATGGGGCAATCCAACAATGAAATCCATCGAGATTGATTCCCATTTCCATTCTGGGATTGGTAAAGGCTGCAATAGTCCAGCAGGATGTCTATGATCAATCTTCACTTGCTGACAAGTCAAACACCGTGACACGTATTCGGCCACGTCTTGCTTCAGTCTTCTCCACCAGTAGTTCTTTTTCAAGTCTTGGTACATTTTAGTGCTACCAGGGTGGATAGCATAATTTGACTTATGGGCTTCATCAAGAATGGTTCGTCTTAGGTCGGCATTGTCCGGAATGCATAGACGGCCCTTAAACAATAAAGAACCATCTTCTTTAACTGAGAAGTCCGACCTGATGCCTTCACTCATGTCTTGATGAATCTTTGTTAATGCCGGATCTTTCATCTGTAGATCGTGGATATGTTCAAATATCACTGGCTTTACCGATATGTTAGCCAAAAAGGATCCAGTGGCTTTCGACTCAATATTCGCATCCTAGAATGCCAGGTCTTCCAATAATTTCCATCAGTGCATACCCAAAACTAAATAAGCTAACTGAGCTGAACCCTTCCGACTCAATGCATCGGCTACTACATTTGCCTTTCCTGGATGGTACTGTATAGAACAATCATAATCCTTGAGAAACTCCATCCATCTACGCTGTCTCATGTTGAGCTCTTTCTGTGTAAACAGGTATCAGAGGCTCTTATGATCGGTGAAAATTTCAAAAGTCTCACCATACAAGTAATGTCTCCAAATCTTCAGCGCAAAAATGACTGCTACTAGTTCCAAGTCATGAGTCGGATAATTTTTCTCGTGTTCTTTCAGCTGTCTTGATCCGTAAGCTATCACCTTCTTGTGTTGGTTGAGTACACAACCGAGGCCATTGTCTGGCGCGTCGCTGTACACAGTGTATCCTCCACTGCCTGAAGGGATCGCTAACACTGGAGCTGAAGTCATCTCTAATGCCACCCAGAGGATGCCAACTCCCCAAGTTTGCCTCCTTCTGTAATGACCCTAAAATTCATAACAGAACTCAACTGCTTTGATATGCGTGCCTGACACGAAAATCGAGATAAATTAAAATTTTATAATAATATTATTAACAATAATGTTAATCGATAGTTAGAAAAGGTCATGTGTCAGTTCTGATGTCAGTTTGAATCTTGTACGACCTTGGATGAAAGGTCGTGCGCCGGATTGTTTGTGTATGTGATTAACACGGGAAATTAGAATATTAGATATTGAAATATCAAAGATATTTTATTTGGTTGGCTTATAGGAGAAGAAGGATTAGAGAAAATTCACCTCTCTCTTCTTCTCTTTGAATTTCTGCCTGCTGTCTCACGTAAGGTGTGGATTGTTTCGAATTGTGCGACCCCAAGTCTTAGAGAGCTTTTCCTGTGAAACCAAGGCTCAAGAATACCCTATATGGTAAATTCTCGGAAATAGAGTGTGAAGGGGTCGATCTAAACGATCCATGTTTAGTCTGGGGATGTGTGCTATCGCTGTGTGTTGAAGCGGAGCCACGCATCTGCTCTTCTGAGTCATAGACGGCGACAAATTCTGAGTTTCGGATCTGAAACCCTCTTCGGATCGTATTCTCCGAGAACCCGAAAGTGATATTAAAGAGGTGAGTTATTAGGTTAAATTGTAGAAGTTAAGACCTAATAAATGTGTAGATGCAAGAGTATAAGTTGTTTGTTAAGAATCATTAAAGATTAAAGATGAAAATAGGTCAAGATTAATGATCGGCATTTATGACAGAAACTGTCATATTTGATCGATCAATGTGAAAGATTAATCGATCAAATCTTATATTCATTTAATAAAATAATAGGTGTGTTTTTCTGAAGGTTCATGCCTGACGGTCATTGATCGATTAAATTCGAATTTGATCGATTATTTTGAGAAATGATCAATCAATATGAGAGGTTGATAGATCACAAGAAAGTGATCGATCAAGGGTGTGAATGATCGATCAATGCAGACATTGATCGATCAATGTGAAAGATTGATGGATCAATTTGAAAATGGATTGATCAAATCTTATAAATGAGTGTGCAAATAGGAGGTCGGTATTTTTAGAAATTTTAAGTCTGACTTGCTTGATCGATCAATGGGAAAATTGATCGATTAAATTGGGAAATTGATCGATCAAACAAGGAAGTTGATCGATCATATTTCCTCTATTCTGTATAAGTTAGTTGGGAGATTGATCGATCAAATTAGGTATTTGATCGATCAAATTGGATGATTGATTGATCAAACAAGGATATTGATCGATCAATCACCCATGTGTCTGCTGTTTTGGTTTTACGGGTAAAACACTACTGGACATTGTACCAGTTGATGTCCTGACGTCTCTGACACTAAGTATACTATGTCTATGGTCTAGGATAAGACCGTGATGCATTAAAAAACATTGGATTTACTTAGAAGGGTTTGATCTGAGGTAGGAGAAATTCAACCGAACTTGCATTTATTTTTTATCTCATGGGTTCATAGCTTCTGTGTTTTGACGCATGTTCTGATTTTATTTCTGCAACCATGTTTTACAATTAAGAAGCAAATTTAATTGAATTTCTTCTATTAAGATTAGATGGTTAGCTTACTCTTGACTCTGTGTCGTAAGTTCTAAGGCTCGGGCACCAGTCACAGAGAGCGACCCGGTCTATCAGTCAGAGACAGAGGCTGAGGACGAGGAGATTGATATCCAGGCCGACGAGTTTTACCCTTAGCCTGGGTATATTAGTCTTGTATTTTGGGTTTCTGTATTTGTCTTGTGGATTTTTTGGTCTGGTGGCCATCGTTTAGTATTTAAACTCTGAAATTACTTTTAGTTATTATTGTATACATCTTATGGGAACCATCACTACAAAAAAATAGTAACCCGACGGTGCCGAGCTCGGCGTAAATATCAAAGCCGTCGGCAAAACGAACGACGATTTCGTAATATCTCTGGCCCCGGCACACCGTCGGTACTATTCTCGTCGGGGAATCTAACCACCGACGGTTTTCAGCCATCGGCGTAAGTCATGAATCTACGCCGACGGCGGATGCCGTTGGCATAGTGTTTTAAAAAATATTTTAAATAATCTATGCCGACGGCGGCAGCCGTCGGCATAGGCCCTTTTTTTTTTTTTTTTTTTACAAATAATTTTTTTTTTTGGGGGGTGGGGATTTATTAGCGCCCTTTTTTGTTGGGCACAATTATATATATATATATATATATATATATATATATATATATATATATATATATATATATATATATATATATATATATATATATATACGCACACACACAAAAACACAAACACAGGGCGTATATATATATATACACCCTTTTCACCTTCGCACATATAGAGCAACAGCCTTTAGAAACAGTAAGATCACAAGTGTAACAAAAGTACCAGTGTTGTTCAGTGAAATTGCTGCCACTAAATGTAAATGTACAAACTTTGGAGGCAAGTGCCCTTTCGCTGTTGTTATCCTCCTCATCATCTTTGTCGACACTGGCCAACTCCCCATCAGATGTCCCATCATCTTCGTCTTCATCTACAGAAGTTGCATCACAGTCAATGGGCGTAGACCCGTTTTCTTGATTGGCTGGAAAAACCAATGTCTCTGAATTCTTTCTCGAACCAACTGATCTAGTAGAAACAACAGATCCAGAACCAGCGCTATTGATTGACCAATGCTTTCCTGAAAACAATGAAATTGAAATAGGCTTTGGTTGTACAAATATCATACAACAAAAATGCAGAGTCAAGAGATTATATTGAAAGGCTGACCTTTTCAAATTTGAGGTTCCCTAAATTTATGAAGTCAATATTTGAGAGTTTTTGTTTCAAAACTGCACACTGCAATATGAATTAAAAATATCGTAATAGTAAGATTACCACTAGACACTACTACAAAAACATCACAAGAGAAACGAGTCACAATAAATTGAGAGATTTGGTTGCTAAACGGTCACATTGCAATATGGATTAAAATATCACAATATGTAAGATTACAATCAAGCACTTTTACTGACACACCTCAATATAAACAGTAGCAATGAGTCAGGTGATATGTAACTAAATCACAATGCAGAATGCTCGTAAAGTCCAAATACGTCACAGATCGGTAAATTAGAGGTTTATTTCAGAGTTAGCGGTGGGATATTTTTTATGATAATAATGCTATCAGGTTTTATTTCTATATCAAGTAAGTGCTAGAGTTTATACTCCAGGATTAATACTTGCAAACACACGCACACACACATACAAGTGGAATATTTTGAATAGTTATAATGTCGGTTTTTATGCTCGTTCAAGTAGAGGCTAGAGTTTATAGTTCTACATCATGATTAATAATTGGAAACACACACCATATTCCTCTTTCTCTCTCTCAAACTTCTGTTCATTATTTGGTGGATTTATATACCTACATTCTTTGTTTTTATTATTAAGTGATGCAAATTGTGATTCTGAAGCTGATGATTCAAGCTGGTTAACACTGGTCAATGTGGGACTCGACATGGCGCTTTAACATGAAAATATTTTTCTTTTATTTGGAGTTTTAATTAGTCGAGACGGTTTTTATTTATTTGTTTTTTATTTTTATTTTTAGATTAGAATAGGAATGTGTTACATTATAATATTTAGGGAACAAAATATAAAAAATTAATTAAGGACCTTTGTGGCTAAACTGATTTTGTTAGTTTTGTTTTTTGGGTATTTGTAGGTTAACCAAAAAATGATGAAATCAACTCTAATCAAGGACCTTTATGGGGAAATTGATCGCCTTAAAGCTGGTATTCACTCCTGTGACACCATTATCTATGCATATTTTATGTGAGGAATTTTCTTCAACAAAAACTAATTACAGCTATCATGGCTGTCTTTAACTTAACTATTGTATTTTAATGACAACTTCCGACAGAGGTCTATGCTGCTCGGGAGAAAAATGGAGTCTACATTCCCAAGGAACGATATTATCAGGAGGAGAGTGAAAGGAAGGTATTGGTCTCACTGATATACATCTATAGATCATTAGATGCTGCCTGTACTTTTAGTATCAAAGTTATGGTTATTCCTGTTGTATTCATTAATTTTAAAATGATACTAATACCTGTCAGTCATTATATATGGTCTTATCAAGGCCATGTCAGATCAGATCGAGCAGATTGGATCAATGCTGGAAATCAATGAGAAGGTGTGCTACATTCTTGGATATCTTGTTACCGAAACTCGTAGTATACATATTTGGCTTTATAATGAGTTTTTCAGCTGATAGTCTTTTGAAACCTAATTAAAAGCAACTCCTGGAAATGCATGAGAAATACGATGCACAACTTCAATACTCGTCAAATGTGGACAATGAACTTTGCACCACAAAGGTTAGCTAAATTAGAAAATTATCATGCATTATTTGGGAATTCTTACAATGGAGATGTATTAAGTGTGGCAAGATATGCAGAACAATTTTCAAGCAGAGCTTGCAAACCAGATTGGTTCTCTTTGTAGTACTGTTGTTTCGTCAATGGTACAACAAAATGAGCATCTTCAGTGTGTTGAGAATCTCTTTTATCAGTTATATAACAGTCTATATTTAACTCTGTATGTACAAACAATGGCTCCTCTCATTATAACTTTACATAGAATTAAGAAAAGCCTTTAACCCATTAATCCTGTCAAAATCTGACTTTACCCTCCACCACCATACCTCTAAAGTTCCAAGCAACTTGCACCCGTCTTCATCACTTACCTTGTTTTTTGTGCTTCCTTAACAATAAAATGGACCTACAAATCTATTTACTCACCTTTTTCATCTTGTGTTCTTGTTCATACTCTTGTTATAGCAGTTTACAAAATGCCCCACCACTCTCTAATTGTATAGATGAAGCCACTGGTTATGACAGATGTGCCTATCCTATGTCTTTAGGCACCATCAACGGAGACAAAGACGCAGAAAATGGATCCAAATTCATGAGCACGATGAACTACAAACCAGAATTGGTTAGTGTGGAGAGATATGTGGCTAGTTCTGAATCATCACCTACAGTAGTTAGTGTGGAGGATTTTGGAGCTAAAGGAGATGGAAAAGATGATACTGAGGTACCCTTTTATGAATAAATAAAATAGATTTACGAAAACACGAAAATTGATCATATTTCTTCCTTGTAGAATTGTGATTCAATTCTCATTTAAATAATTCTGAGTTGGGTCTTAAGTGGGCTATTAAAAGCCCATATATGTGAAATTATGTTGAATTAAGAACCTCCTACCTCTATGATGTCATGATTTTGGTTCCATGAAGTTGTCAGTTAAGTATTGTTTTTGGCTCTAGTAGACCCTTCGTCAGTTACATAAGATGTCACGTGGCACATCTTATGACCACTGTTTGATAGTTTGATGCAATATGGAATAAGAATTATACAAACAAGAACCAATCCCAACGAAAAAGTAGAGTTCTTAAACAAAAATAAAATTCTTAAACATTTGTGACAGAAAGGGGCATTGCATTCCCTATCTTCGCTACTATAATGCAAGCAAGGACACCATAGCCATAAATCAAAGAAGAATGCTATTAAACTACTATTGAAGAAAGAACATATAAAAAAGGTAAATCAATTACCTTCGATATCTATCTTTGTGAAGCGAGGAACATTCTCTTCAATTCTTCTATTCGCTCATCGTGCTTGCGTAGCGCTTCTTCCATCTTTCTATCTCTTTCTATGTCTCTTTCCTGCATCTCTCTAATTCTTTCTTGCATTTCTCTATTTCCTTTTTTCTCTTTTTCTTCCAATTCTGCTATCTTGCTCCTCAAACAAGCCATCTCCCCTTGTTTTGACATTTGACGGTTGGATTTGCCCCCCCATTCTCGTGATGGAGTTGGTCCCACTCCAAGGATGCGACATCGTAGTCGATCCTCTCCAAAAACACGAGAGGACATCTTCACGACCGGGGGTCTTTGGATCCCTCTAGTTGTTTCTCTTGTTGTCTATTTATTTTCTCCTGTAATAATTAATAATATATTTTATTTTAAGAAATAAAACATGACCTGTAATTAAAAATTATTATAAATTTTACCAATGCATCCGCGACCACACTATTTGATGGTGTACCATCCTTGTGCGTATATGCAATTTTGAATATATTGGCGCGACTAGGTTCTACACCATCCTCTGAAGTCTGTAAAATTAAAAAATAAACACAGATATTAATATGATTTTCTATAATAAGATGAAGAAGAAAGTATATAATAATTATAAAATATACAAAGTACAATTAATCAGAAAATAATATAAATTCACTTACTTCTGATGCAATAATTGAAGGGAAACTTTTCCGCCCTGTTGTATGATGCATCGTCTTTTTTTCTCGGTTGACTTTATTTATTTCAACCATTTTCTGGAAAAAAATTAATTTATATTATATACATTTATAATAAGTTTGAATGTATAAAAATTTAATATGTTGAGAACCGTCATCCTACCTTTGTTTTAGAGTTTTGCCAATGCCCATCCCTACCGACTAAATTCAACCATTGTCTCCCGTCAACCCCTGGCGGGTTCAGAGAGGATGGATCTACTCCTTTAGGGAGGGGATTAGTAAAATATCTTCTTTTTAGATCGGTGTTCCTTCCACTTTCTTCCCTCGATTGCATGAACCAAGTTCTTACTTTGTCGTCTTGAGAATTTCAGCGAACACGCATCTGAAAGAAATTATCAATGATAAATAATTTGAAATGCATATATTCTCAATAAGAAATAATTAATTATATTTACCTTAGCAGCGTCCCAAACCTTTTCTTTATCTATAGGGTCCACAGCGTCCCATGAAGGGCAATCGATGGGTAAAAAAGACCTATCTCTTGATAAGACTCCAAGGTAGCTAATAAATTTCACATCCTCGCCTCCTACTGGTTGACCCCGATCATTGAAAACAAGTGGGAGACGGTGCTTTGGTATATTTCTATGCAAATCAGCACATAAAGTTTTCCCTCGTACTTTTTTTTGTGATGGCTGATTTGGATCCATATCTGAAAGCAACATAAAAAGCAAATTAGGTTAAAACATTTTACACCCAATACTAATTTTTGGAAAGCTTATCAACATATATAGAGGTAAATCTCTACCATAGTTCCCCAAGAAGTTGTCTCATTAGCAATCTTTTTGTAAATATTAAGTCTTTGCAATCAAGGTTTTCCAAAAAAATTGACAAGAATTAAATGGAAAGATCGAGCTCCAATCTACTAGGTCGGGTACATAAAATTGGCTTGTCAGGCCAGGTCAACCAAGAGGTTTTGTCGGGCTGGGCTAAGTTTGCAGGTTGGGTCGTGTCGGCTTGTGTGCATTGTCAAGTCGGCTCGGGTCAGCTTGTGCACACTATCAGGCAGGGTTGGCTTGTGTGTACTGTCAAGTCGGGTCGGGTCAGCTTGTGCACACTATCGAGTCGGGTCAGGTTGGGTGCACCATCAAGTTGGGTCGGTTTGACCCAACCCGGCTTGGTCCAACCCAACCCGTTGACAGCCCTATATGGAAGGCACAATGCAAACCCTCTATAAGAGTTTAAAAGTTACAATTACAAAGAAGTACTAAAGAGAAAACTAGTGAAAACTTTAAGTAAAGCCATGAGAAATATGTAAAAGAATAGAACTTCTGAAGCTCACTCTAAGTAGATGGGATGAGGATATTGTAGAAAATATGACAATAAAAAAACACACACAATAAGCAAAATGCAAATACAAGCAACTGCCCCTCAGACCAACTCCAGGTCCAATTGAAGCAAGCCTGACAAGAGGACTGGAATCTGGAATTTGTTTGATTGACAAAAGGGTGATCAACAATTCAGTATCCCATGCCTCTCGTGTGCATTAGCTATTTACCCCACTTCAAGTGCTTGGAGTTGCTTGGAGGCTTTCAAGACTCCCAACAAGCATAGGATAAACTGATTTTTTTATTTTCTTTTATTTTCTTTCTTGCTAAAGTAGATAAATAAAAGTTGTTTAATTTTTCTATATATTTTATTTACTATCATTCCAATATATATCTGCGTCACTTATGTATCTTTGATATGATAAACATACCACCAGGTCGGCATGTGCCAAGCCTTTTCAGCCAAGTCAGGCTCTGGTCTGGGCCTCTAGTGTGTGCAAATGCAGAATGCATGTGCAGTAGCATGCTTATGCATTTATGCCAATGACATGTAATCTACGCTAGCTGGATAGACAACGTAAACATGCATGCGAATGGTTTAGACCATCCTCTTTGTCTAAATGGCATTTTAGGGAGATTTAGACCATCCAATCTGTTTAATATAATATCAACCATTGTTTAGACCATCCTCTTTGTCTCATATAATCTGAAATACTATTGTTCATTGTCATTATGAAGTCCTGTCACTACAACAATTTCTCCCTCTGCATCTGTTCTAATCCACTGGTCATCGTCACAATCATCATTTACATTTCCTCTATCATTTAAATTTTGGTTACTCATTAACAGTTCACGATCTTCTATTCTCAACTCAGAAGCTCCTTTGGGCTTGACTTTAAAAACAACCTTCCAATTTGGGTCAATAGGATCATCTACGTAGAAAACTTGTTTGACTTGGGAAGCCAACACATATGGTTCATCAGAAAATGCCAATCGTGTGAAATTCACAAGTGTGTTCCCCAAATGATCTTGCTTTATTCCCCTCCCTTCTACGCGAACATCTACCCATTCGCATTTGAACATTGTAACCTTTAATTTATCAGAATATGTTAGCTGAATTATGTCGATCAATCGGCCAAAATATTCCACATTGCCAATAATCGGATTGATATCCCTTGCACTTGAAAAGCTAGTAGTCGTTGCCGATAGATAGACTCCACTATTTTGCATTTTAGTCTTTGATTCTCTTGCAACTGTTATGAAATTGTATCCATTATTAGGATAGCATTTCAGCCTTTCAGCAATATGATGAGGCCCCTCGGCTAACAGCTGAAGCTCTTTTGGCAATGTAAATCCAATTTTCATTTCATCTCGTATCTATTAAGAATAGGAGAAAGTATTAATCATGAGAAAAATGAGCTATATTGATGATGATTTTAGAAATATATAGTTACATACACGATCCTTAATCCAATAGATGAAATGCCTTTCGTGTTCTTTCTCTATATCATGCGGGCGTGGGCGTTTCGATGTAACTTGTGTCGAATTACTCTTTTATGATCCCTACATAAAAGGATTCATATATTAAAACAATTGAATAAATCAACTCTCTAAATATAATAGGAATTTTTGTTAACGCTTTATACTCTATATATCTTGTGACGTTAACATTATTGTAGAGGACATAACGATGAGCCTGTGTCCATTCCAAATCGGTAAGATTGAACACTTTGGCGCTTCTCATTGATGTTTCCTCATCACTTCTTTTGGGTCGGTTTAGCTTTGACTCAACATTGTGCAAGTATCGAGAGCAAAATGTGAGACATTCATCCGCCAAATAGGCTTCTGCAATGGACCCCTCAGGTTGAGCCCTATTGCGCACATACGACTTTAAAGTGAACAAGTACCTGATTTCGACAACTTAAGTTTTGTGTTACTGAAACACATTAATATTGTCTCATGTTTAATTGAAAAGTGACAAGGCATCAATACAAACCTCTCAATGGGATACATCCATTGATAGTGCACAGGTCCACCAAGTAATGCATCAAATGCCAAGTGTATCGACATGTGCACCATGATGTCAAAAAAAGCAGGCGGGAAGATCCGCTCAAAATGGCAAAGTGTCAGTGCTATGTTCTTCTCGAGGTGGATCAAATCGTCAGTTCGACAAACTCTCGAACATAATTCGCGAAAGAATGTGCTCAAGTCTATTAAAGTCCTCGCCACATACTTTGGGAAGATATGTCGAATACACATAGGCAAAAAATATTGTAATATGGTGTGTGAGTCATGGCTTTTCAATCCAGTTATCTTTCGTTCTTTGACATTGACACGGCTTGAGATATTAGACGAGAAACCATCCGGAATCTTCATATTCTTAAGGACTCTGCAAAACTGTTCTTGTCCATGTCTATCCAAATTGTAAATTGAAGCTGGTAATTTGAATTTGTTTGAATCTATTTGTTGTGGATGCAACTCTTTCCTCAATCCCATCTCAGCCAAGTCTTTTCTCGCATTTATCCCATCCTTACTTTTTCCATCAATGTCCAAAAGCGTGAAGAGCACATTATCACAAATATTTTTTCAATATGCATCACATCGAGATTGTGTCTTAGGAGATTGTGCTCCCAATAAGGCAACTCAAAGAATATGCTCTTTTTTCTCCAATTATGCTCTTCTCCAAGAATAGGCTTATGTACAAATTTGTTTACCTCATTCAAGACTTCTGTTCCGGACATTGGTTTTGGAGCAACTTCATACTCGGGTTTCCCATTGAATGTCTTTGTTTGACTTCGAAATTTGTGATCCATCGGTAGAAATCGACGATGGCCCATATAACATTCTTTCTTTCCGTATCTCAACCTTTGACTACATGTATTTTTATGGCATGAAGGACAAGCTTTCTTTCCTTTAGTACTCCAACAGACAACATGGCATAGCAGGAAAATCGTGATTGTCCAAAGCAACGCAGCACGGAGAACGAACATCTCTTTCTTCAAAGCATCATATGTCTCCACCCCATCTAACCATAAATCCTTCAACTCATCAATCAATGGCCTCAAATAGACGTCAATATTATTTCCAGGACTTTTTTGGACCCGGTATTATAGTCGATAAAATAATGCTTGGTTGTTTCATACATAACCATGGTGGTAAGTTGTATGAAAAAAGTACCACGCAGCCATGCTATGAGTGATAGTCATTGTTCGAAGGGTTAAATCCATCGCTACTAACCCAAGTCTAATATTTCGAGGGTCTTCTTTAAACGTAGGATAAAGCTGGTCCAAATGCTTCCAGGCTTGAGAATCTGCCGGATGCCTTAAAACACCATCTTTAACGCGCTCTACGTCATGCCATATCATATCAGTAGCAATTCTAGATGACATGAACAATCTCTGAAGACGTGGTTTCAATGGGAAATAGCGTAAAATTTTTGTTGGAGTCTTCTTTTTGGTATCATCAGGAGCGTAGTTCTCATGCATCTTCCAACGTGATGTTCCACAAATGTCGCACTTCTGTTTGTCAATCGATTCTTTATAGTACAACATACAATTATTTGGACAAGCATCAATTTTATTGTAACTGAGTCCCAAGTCCATAACTATCTTTTTACTTTGTGTAAAATTATCTGAAAGTTTCGATCCTTCAGGGAGCACCTCTCTTAACAAGTCAAGTAACATTGAGAAGGATTTGTTGCTCCATCCACAAAGGCACTTGATATGCCATAGTCTTACGATAAAAGATAATTTTGTATGTTTACACCCCGTGTAGAGGGCCAACTCCGCATCATCGGCCAATTTAAAAAATCTAGCTGTATTGTCATCCAATGTACTCTCTGTGCCTTGTCTCGGACTATCATGAATTTCTTCTTCACTCGGAACCCCACACAAATCATGTAACATGCTCCTCATATCATCAGTTGTATCATCATCTTCTTTAACTACATCAGTCAATGGTTCATCTCGTGTAAAACTCGATGACGTGTTATTTTCCCCATGAAAAAACCACGTAGTGTAGCTCTTCCCAATTCCGTGCCATATGAGATGATCATATGTTGTCTTCACGTCTTGATAGTAGACGCGTTGCAACATTTGATCTGAGGGCATTTAACCTTCCATCATAAAGCGCTCCACGAGAGTCGAAATAATGAAATCTCTTGCCCCATCATAGTATGCTTCAGTGTTTCTATTATAGCAACATATTTCAAAAAGTCATTACTTTCACCACTTCATCAAAATACTAGCTATTTAGGAATATTAATTAGTCGTAATAAAAAATGCTTACCGAGGCTTCTGCATCCAGCTTTTATCCATAATGTCTATGCAAGAAGCTTTGAAAATAGAGATTGAATATTTGAGCTGAGCTCGTGAGACTAGTATGAGAAAGTGAGAGAAAGTGAGAAAGACTAGTGATACTAATACGATCAAACACTATGATTCAACTTTATCAATCACAAGGAGGGTCGACAAAATAAGTAATAGACATACCTATGATATAGGTATGAGAAGCAGCTGTCAGAAAAACTTAATATAAGTGCAAACGAAGAGAAGAAATGCAATGAATCTCATGTTAACAAACATATAAATGCACAATAGCAAATAAAAATACCTATGATATAACTCCTGCAATACCAGATATCAGCAGTAAATCAGCAAATTGATCTTTGTTGAAGGGAAAACGTGCTTTAAAATAATACTGCATTAAGAAGCAAAATCCATAAAGAACATTTTTTTAGTTTGGCTGATACTTTCCTAGTTGCTATGTAAGTAAGTTTGGCTGATACTTTCCTATTTTGAAAAAGTCAAAAATTTGATTCTAATAAAAAAACTCAGTAGGGTAATCTTTCTTTTGTAATTAAGTGATTTGAACACAGCTTTGGACACAAGGAAGGGTCTCGTGTCGCAGAGAGATGGGACCTGCTACTATTGCTACTATTAATTACTTGCCCACGGTATATAGCAGGTGCCATATCTCCTCCGACAAGAGTCCCACCATTATAACATCACTCTCCTTCCATCGTTATTCGTCCCAATCTTTCAAGATCTTGAGATCGTAGGCGTATCATCATATCATCAAATATTGATCCCAAAAAAGTGAATGCGGACGTCAAATATGATTAATTTTTGGATCACTTTTCGGTGGAATCAAAATCTGAGCATCTGATTCTACGACCATAATCTCAAGATCCAATGTGTGGAAGAATATGGGAACAAAACAACCTCCATCGTCTGGTTGATAGCAGTCAATGGTTTTGTGCATTGATGCCTCTGAGTACCTCTAAATTTATATAAATCTTATGTGCCCTTTTGTCTTTGTCACGTTGAAACTTCTCTGAGTTTGCATGCGGCTTTCCATATATATTCTCAGAATCTGCATATGAAAGACTTGATTGAAAGTCTTCACCTTTTAAGCCTAAAAAGAGCACTTTCCTTTGAATTAAATTGAATTGAATTGAATTTGTTATAAAAAAACTCCAAAGAAACTGCTCCTTTTAAGTGTTAACTCAAAAGTGACTTCACTAATCATATGCGATTCCAAGAATTTCTAAGGAAAGCATTACAAGTTCAACCGACAAGGACAAAGCCACTTTCCTGTAAAATTACTTACTTTGCTCTCTTCCTATGATTGGATCACTCTTAAAAGTATTACTTAATTTTTTAATATAAATTTTCACTCTGTAATAAAAGAAATACAAATGACTACATGATTAATTATAAAATTCAAAAACAATCAAGTCTCAAATCCCCACCTGATGCTTTTAAAATTTATTTTAAAACAAAATACTTAGAATTAATCAATCAATTCGCTTCTCATCTAGAATCAGACCATATTCAAAGTACTCAATTTGTGATTCGTTAGGTGTATGAGTGAATTAAAGTAAGATAGGCTTCTTCTAATTGGTCCTAAGGCTGTCAAGGGGTCGGGTCAGCCCCACACCTGACCCGATATTTTATCGAGTCGGGTCTAGCATGAGACATCTGATCTGATCCGGCCTGATATTACATATATACATATTATATATACAAAAAATCCTGGGATCAATGCCCTTAACTATATAGATGTATACTTATAAAATGTGCAATTTCGGGTTGCCAGTGTAGAAAAACAGCAAACATGAAAGTTCTAGTTGGAACATGAATGTTCCAACTAAAAACAGAAGTTTTTAGTTGACTCCATAACAATAACATATTTCAACTAAAAACAGAAGTTTTATTTCAATTTGCTTCTTATAAGCAATGCAAAAAAGAATTTTCATATCAAAATTCAAGCAAAATGGCAGATCGAAGTCACTACAAACTGCAAAGCAACCAATCCTTAACACGGAGCAGAGAGCCAAACGCTACTTTATAAGTGCATCCAATGAAAACATAAATGGCACCATTAAACATTTTTTTATGACACAAGGACTAAAAGATATCTCCCACACCATCAAACATCCTGATCAAAGTCAGAAAATACAAACATTAAAGAATATATTTACACATTTGAACTTTCCATGATCTAATAAATGATATGCTGGGTGGATTAGCACCTCTCTGCCCACATTAAAGAATAGCACCCAACTACACAGTCTGGGGTTCAGCAGCTACTCTGCTCAAAATCTAGCACAGTAGTACTCTTATACCAACATAACGAAAGCCTTCTTAAGAGTGTAGAACAGGAATAAATATTTAATCAATCTAAAGTAGTTGTAGTAGTTGTGTATACTGACTCGAAAGTAACAAGAGAGCACTCTACTAATGCCTTTGCATTTTTGGAGTATTGATTAGGACCTTAACAACGACTTTGATTAGGTAAGTACATGAATGTATTTAAAAACCTCCATCATGTCATTCAAAGCGGCAAAATATCTTCAAAATAACAGATTTCCTTGCTAACCATTTATTTAAAAAATAAAAAACAGCATAACAGTAAAACACAAATATATGAAAAATATATAGGAAAGAAACTTGTAGGGAAACAGTTCCTTCCCCTAAAAAAATTCAGTGGGTGGTAGTTTTTACACTACGCACACTCTCAATGTGCTCCCCTGTCTGAACCAAACGTAGAGAAATCACCCACATCCGGTTATTCGAGGGCAATATCCATTCACATACTATTACCATCTCACCTATAATCTAATAAATACCAGTTAATCATCATCAAATAACATATAAATTAATAAAAAATTATAAAAATAAAAATCAACAAAATAAAATCAAAGTAACAAATAGATAAATAAATGTTCAAGGCTGCTTGGAGGACTATAAATCTGATTTTATAGTCCACTCAAAAAATTTTGAAAAGATTCAATTTCAAAGAGGAAGATGAATCCATCATTGGGCACCTCCTAACTAAGCCAAGTGATATAAGGTGAATCTTCACAGATCATGTGGCTACTCAAAGAGGCGCAATAACAGAAGTGATTTGGAAAAGGGTTTAAGACGGAAGGAGAACCTCTATTTTTCCTCTAACAAAAGCTACCTAGGGTAAGGGTAGGGCTGCAACCGAGCCGGGCCGAAATGAAGGAATAAACACATAAAACCCATTCCAAGTTGCATTAGGGTTACAAAAATTAAAATCTACAACCTTATACTAGCCAACGAATTTATATCAAAACAAAATAATGAGAAAAGTCCAAGGCTAAGAAACAGATAAAATTGCATAACGAAATAATCAGAAATGGAAAAATTCAGCTTTTGATCGATGGATCTCTGAAGTTTACCTCAATCTAAATCGCTCTTAATGACTTTGAATGTGAGATTTCGGTTTCGAGGAGAGAGAGAGAGATGGGAAAGCGATCAGACGTCAAACGCTCTTTGATAGATCTCTGCCTTGCATGATTTTCGAATGGCTACGAAGGTAGCTAGGGTTTTTGATGGGAGCTCGATCGGGAGAAGGGAGAAGGGAGAAGGCTCCGGAGTTCGTGCGATGGGAGAAGGGGAAATTTTAATTTATATAGTGGGTCGTGAGAATTAAGGATGAGGGGCCGGGGTGGGTCTCGTGGGTCGGTCCTAATCGTCCTCTACACCGATGGCTTCTTATCTTCAACCGTTGGCATATGCATTATTTTTTGTAGTGCATTGATTTTGTGTGATGGATGTACATCACCGGTGGTTCTTCTTGGTTCCTATTTTGTGGATATATATTCTTTTGATATATATACATGTGTTTCTCTTTCTTTTAAATGTCTTATATGATGACTCTATCTACTTAATTGATAGTGTCTGCTCTGATTTTTGCTAGATAAGTAGACATTCTTTGTCTTGTCATAGAGATCATCCAGAGTATGATCCTGATGGCACGAATTTTTGAGTGCGAAAATTCGGACTGTCACACCATCACTAAGGCCTATCATCTCCCCGGGTTCACTCTGTGCCACATGCATTTGCCCTTGTCATGCAAAGGCTGCATGCCGACTTGTTATGTCATCCCATACTGACTAGACGAACTAAGCCACCCTACGTGTGGCCCTCACAAGACACAACCAACAAACTTGTTGCTTATCTACTCTTGTACCCTCATAATGATCCGTAATTCAAGTCATGTGTCTGACCCGAAGCTATACCAACCACCATTAGGCTCTACAATGCAATTAATGCTCTCCAAACACGGTCATAGGCCCACCTTTCACTCTCTAATATGCTGTATAAGAGAGTAGCCTTGTAGCTCTCCTCTCCTGAGTATATGGTTAAATAGCCCTTTCTTGGAAAATATATAGCAGGATGACTTTAAACTTGTTGGTTTGACGTACTCTCGGAAAAATTCATCTTGCGATCAAGGTTATATGGGCCACGTGATGCCCATACATCTTGCGATCAAGGTTATATGGGCCACGTGATGCCCATGCATTCCCACCACGAAACTCCTTCCATCCACGTAGCTAACATGCACTAATACTCCTTTTATATGTTAAGCCCCCCAAGCTACCTCACTACTTAGCGTTAGTTTTTCTCTTCACCTCAATATATATACAACCTAGTCCTAGTCCTGAGGCCAACGTCTCCCTACATATCACCCCACCCATCCTCCCAGTTAGCTTAACCCATGCATCCTCCCCCAATATTCAATCACTCACCATCCTCGTTGACACCAAGGCAATGCTTCGGTCTCTTGACTACTCCCGCTTCGTCTTCACCTGACATAGAGTTTTGCCATATTATGAGGGTACTCCCGCTTCGTCTTCACCTGACATAGAGTTTTGCCATATTAGGTTCCCTCATATGAACAAGCAATATACTTAATTCTTTACCCATACCAGTGCTCTCTCTCATCTTGTTATGTATCGAGCAACAATGCTTTCGATCCACTTATTGCGGGCTGAATGAGAGAGGTAAGAGGAATGAGAAGATCATCAAACGTCCATCGAACAACAATACTTTCGACCCGTTTTGTGCTAAATAATCAACTCATAGGTTGATTTTAATGACTATGGTTTAATCCTAAAACACTGGTTCCAATCGATCGATTTTGGACGATATACATAGGTTGCTCGTTGGTCGAAATCAATTGATCGAGCTTAGGAAGGCGATCAATTGATCTGAGAATATATTGTTGGGTATCTCATAGACTGAAATCGATCGATCAAGCAAGTAGAGTCGATCTATCGATTCTGGGCGGATTAAGTTCTGCGATTTTGAATGCTTGACTAATTTAGAAGATTTTATGAGTCGAGTTTCCTTATGTGTTTTGGAGCCTATTAGCAAAAGGTTTTCTCTAAGCTTTCAAACAGATTGTCTGAGAGTTTTCTGGTGTGAGAAAACTTGAGAATACTTTTGAGAGGCAAGGTGTTGAAGAATTGCTTGGGGATTGAAGATCCGATTGAAGCCGTTCTTGTGCCGGAATCACTACTATATTCCCGCAAATCTCTTCTCTGTTCTTTGAAGGACTATGCCCTTATTTTATACAGTGTGATGGCTGTAGAAGATAGTGTTTGATTTTGATTGAGAGTGCACTAGAGAGAAAGGAGTGTGTATGTGTGTTGTAAATGCACTATAAAAAAATAGATTATTAGCGACAGTTTTTTGGAGCAAAAAGTTGCTGCTATTAATAAAAAACTATTAAAGACTATTAGTGATAGTTTTTGGCTGCAACTAATAGTCTTGTTTTTTGTAGTGATGTTCATAAATGGTGCATATACTCCCCTAAGCGTAGCTCTAGATTGGGTGAATCACGTAAATCTCTTGTATTGTGTGTGATTATTCTTTTGCATCTTCTTACTTTTCTATATTGATCGCGATCGAGATTTTGATAGTGTGTGTTGAATTCCTAAGAGTGTTCTATCCACACATATGTGAAGATTCAATATCCTCAAAAACTATGACTTTCTTCAAGTTGATGATATGTTCAACAAGATCTGGCCTAATAATTAATTATATAATAGTTTCACAACATTAAGCGAATCAAATTCAACAATTGCCTAATTGAACTTAATTAGGTCATAAGTTCCCCTAAGATTGCGTCCAATTCAAAGATCAAAATATCATTAGAAGCCACTATAGTCCATGTAATGTTAGGATCAGTTTCCCATAACATTTCACAATAGGCCTCCAATACCAGCTCTATTATTACTCCAACAGCTAGCAATGCTAATCTTAGCCATGGGCTTAAATATCGACCATATCCGATACATATATTGGTCGAAATGTATCAGGTTAGGCCTCATCTAATATGTTATATACCATCGATTTTATATGGAGTCAAATATCAGGTCAAAGCCAGTCAAGATTGGTCAATATCAGTATTGGTCCATATCGTGTCATATCGGCCAATATGAACTAGATATAATACCAAAAATGCCCTTTTGGAATTTTTTAAAATTATTTATACAATTTTTGTTTTATTATTTCATTTTTAATATCGGCTGGTTTGGCCGATACGCATCTAACAATTTTGATACATACACTACAAAAAATAAGACTATTAGCGGGAGCTTTTACAACAAAAAATTGTCGCTATTAAAAAAAAAACTACTAAAGGTTGTTAAGACTATTAGCGACAGTTTTTTGTTAATAGCGGTAGTTTTTGGCTGCCGCTAATAGTCTTATTTTTTGTAGTGATATCAGCTTGAAACCCAGCCGATATACCGATTTGTATCGGGCTTTAAACCACTGACCTTAACATAATCCTCCTTAGGTGGCTATATCTACAAGCCTAGGCTCAGGCAAAGGCATATGGTACCCGATATTCCATTTCGCTCCATATCAGCTCCTCTGAGTCAAATTATTGGATCGTCAATGATGTCTTGTGGCACCTATTTAATTTCTTGTGGCACCTATTCATGCCGTGTTTGAGATTATTCTTCGGAGGCAAAGAGCATGCGACTTAAAAGAGTAGGTATAAATTATTCTTTTAAAGAGAATCATATGTAGTTCTCTCACTCTCACGAAAGAGCTAAGAGCACTTACAATTAAGTACAGCCTCATATTAAAGTGTACTGTTCTAGAGTAGAGAGATGCTCTTTACCTCAAAAGAGCAATTCCAAATACAGTCTAAGGATCCTAGCATTTCGTTCCTTCCACAAATGCCAAGTTGTAGCAGAGGAAGAAGATTTAGTTAATGCAGTTGTCAAGTTATTTCCAATTACATTTTGAGCCAACACTTCATTTCATGTTCAATAGAGACATTTTTTTTTAAATCCGAAACCCAAGTCTATATCGACCTCCAAACCAACTCAAAAGAGCAAGCGAAAGGGGGGGGGGGGGTGGGTTCATTGGTGAAAAAATACATTGGACCAGCTTTCAGGAAGTATGGGCAAGTAGTATTATTTTTGAAAATTTCAATTTTCCTCCAAAACACTTGAGCCTTGTTTGGCAAAGTTGCTTTCGAAAAATAGTTTTCAAGATAAAATATTGCGTAAGCACTTTCCACCCTAGGCTTTAGTCATTTCTAGTTGAAAATGGAGTAGTAGTTACAGACTGATTCTACAAACACACACCATTTTCAGCTAGAGGTGGCCATGTCCTTGGGGGGACAATGCTTCTCACCCAATATTTTACCCTGAAAAGTGCTTTTGATAAGCAATTTTTCCAAATAGGGCCTTAGGCCATGTTTAGGATCCATTTTTTAAAGAGAACTTTTCTAGTGCTATAAAGAGGTGTATCACTTGCTGCTTCTCCATTGATGCTTATCAAAATGGTCTATCACATTTTGCAAATGGTGTTGTGTGAGACGCATCATGAGACAACTTCTCAACACAACACCGGTCAAGTACTTGGGTAAAATGTACTTTTCGGCCAACATTTTTCCCTTAAAAAAGTGCTTTTTGGTAGAGGCTTGCCAAACGGGACCTTAGTCGGTAAAAGTAAAAGAATTAACTCTCCTCATATTAGACCTAAAATAAAACCCTCACCTTTTTTACCTTTAAGCTATAAGCCTAAAAATATGTGCATTGGAGTATCCTGCTATTGAATCCAAGAACTATAATATGAACCCAATGTTAGATATGCACAACAATCCATAAGATTGAATCTTTTGAACACTCTCATGAGCAATATTTGGGCTAGGTGATCTTAATATAATGTTTAGCCCTCAAAAATTTTGGATTGGCCAAAAAAGCCTGCCACATGGATCAAAATTCGAAAAAGAAAGGCTTTATCTTAGGCTTAACATGAGCTCCCATTAGCACAAAAATAAAGGAGGATGCATGATCTAGTATCTATAAATACAAGTAACAACATAAAACCAAGACATTGGCTAAATTAAAATTTTTTGTCAAAAATTATAGGAGAACGCATATATAGAACACCATTCTAAACCTTTAAAATTATAAGAACACGCATATATAGAACACTATAAAGAGGAGATTCAAGGATCTCTAACAGGAGTGGAGTCAGCTGATCGAAGGTCTCTCTAGGAGACTCTTAATAAGAAGGTGTGCGAAGAGGAATCGTTCTGGCAGCAGCGATCTAGAGAAAGGTGGGTCAAAGAGGGAGATGGCAATACAAACTTCTTCCATGTGCTGGCAAATTCTCGTCAAAGGCGCAATGTGATCAAGGTAATCAAGGAAGGGACCTGCATATCTGAGAAAGCTGAGATTAAAAAGGCCTTTGTGGACCATTACATAAACAGATTCATCGAGGAAGCCGCGACTAGACCGTTCCCAGATGGGCTTCTTTTTCGAACAATTTCGGAAGAATCCAGGTGTAGAATTGAAGAACCATTAACATTAGAAGATTTAAAGGCTGCAATTTTTAATGGGGATGGTGAAAGGGCTCTCGGGCCTGATGGATATCCTTTGAAATTTTACCAGGTATTCTGGGAGACCTTGAAGGATGACTTGCTAAAAGTGGTATCAGAATTCTATAGAAAACCTTGCCTGAGCAAAGGAATTAAAGCCACGTTTATTGTTTTGATTCAAAAGGTGGAAGGAGCTGAGAGGATTGAAGACTATAGGCCAATCAGTCTAGTTGGATCCCTTTATAAGATCTTTGCTAAGATTCTAGCGAAGCGTTTCAAGTCGGTCATCAGTGAGATCATTAGCCCATCCCAAACTGCCTTTATCAAGGGAAGGCTAATTACGGATGGGGTAGCTCTTGCGTATGAAGCCATTCATTCGCGGCAGCTTCAAAAGAGGCTGGGGATTGTGTTAAAACTGGATATGGAAAAGGCGCTTGATAGCGTAAATTGGACTTACGTCGATTGTATCCTTCAAAAAATGGGCTTTGGAGAAAGGTGGAGGGGTTAGATAAGAGCCTGCATTTCTAGTCCTATGTTCTCGGTTATGATAAATGGTTCTCCTAACGGCTTCTTCGAAGGGCAAGGGGCATTCGGCAAGGGGACCCTCTATCTCCCTTCCTATTCAACCTAGTGGGGGAATGCCTTTGCAAGCTGGTAGAGAGAGGGGTCGACTTGGGAGAAATTTCAGGCTTTAATATAACTCGAAACACGCCTACAGTAAATCTCCTTCAGTTTGCTGATGACACTGTGGTGTTTTGTGATGCTTCCAAAGAATACTTACTTTCCTTGAAATGGATCCTCAAATGTTTCGAGGCTTGCAAGGGGCTACAA
This sequence comes from Chloranthus sessilifolius, assembly GCA_021018995.1. NCBI lineage: Eukaryota > Viridiplantae > Streptophyta > Magnoliopsida > Chloranthales > Chloranthaceae > Chloranthus > Chloranthus sessilifolius. The sequence continues at coordinate 31,688,930 of CM037594.1, read as the reverse complement.
GTAAATCTCGAAAAGTCTAAGGTGATGGGAATAGGTGTGGATCACACATGGCTGGAGGAACTAGCTGGTTACTTTGGTTGTGCTGTGGGGAATGTCCCTACGACATACTTGGGGCTGCCGCTATGTTTAGGAAAGCCAAGCAAGTCGCTTTGGGACCTAGTAGCTGAGAAGGTAGAGTCTAGATTATCCGTCTGGAAAGGAAAACTTCTATCTATGGCTGAGAGGGCTACTTTAATTAGAAGTATGCTAGCTAATATCCCAGTATATTACCTATCCATGTTCCACTGCCCAAGCAGCGTCATCAATAAAATAGAAAGTGCAGTGAAGAAATTTCTATGGAGTGGTGGGGAGGAGAGAAGAAAATTAAGTATAGTCTATTGGGGCTCAGTGTGCTTACCAAAGGTGGATGGTGGTCTCGGCATCCGTAGGATAAATCAGGTGAATAAGTCCCTCCTATGTAAATGGTTGTGGAGGATTGGCAAAGAGCCGAAGTCGCCATGGTCAATCGCAATTATGGCTAAATATAATATAGCAAGAGAAGGCTGGGAAATCAAGCCTAGTATGTTATACAAGGCGTTAGGCTGGTGGAAAGGTTTAATGCTAGTGCTAACGGATTTCAATAGAGGAGTATTATTTAAAATTGGCAATGGTAAAAAGGTCAAGTTCTGGGAAGATCAATGGCTAGGCGGGCTGCCATTCAAAACCAGATTTCCTAATTTATATATTTTGAGTAGAAACAAAGGCCTATTAGTAGCGGACTGTAGAAGAAATGAGGGGGGATTAGTTGCCTGGGACCTAAATTTCAGACGTGATCTAAGGGAGGCTGAGTTATCAAGCATGAGGCAATTGCTGGATGATTTATTATACAGCCCACATGAGAGTCTAATCGAAATGATGTTAGAGCATGGATTGACAATGCTGGTGGAAATTTTACAATAAAATCAGCTTTCTCTTGGCTTTGGAGAAGACCCCTGATCGGTTTCTCTTGGACATGTTTGTGGAGGATTAAAGCCCCCCCTCGCTACCTTTTATTTGCTTGGGTTGTAGCGCGAAATCGGATAAAAACTCTCAATAATCTAAGCCGTTGGGGTCTCACCATTCCAAATAGATACTCTTTATGCTACCTGGAAGCAGAGTCTGCTGACCACATTCTAATCCACTGCCCCTTTGCCTCATCCATTTGGAACTCCATGATTATAGCCAGGAACCTAGTGGGCTGCTTGCCTGAATCTTGTAGCCAGATCCTATCTGAATTTGCTTCCTATCATAAATATCAAACGGATTGGAGTATGCTTCCTGTAGCAATCTTCACAACCATTTGGAGGGAAAGAAATGCTAGGATTTTTGAGAGCCAATACAAGTCTTCTCGTCTACTAGCTGAGGAAGCGGAAAGAGAAATAAAATTGTGGAGGAAAACCAGTGGAGGGGATGTCCAGGAGATCCATGCTGAGGGATTGTAATGTTGTAAATGCCTGAGATCCGTGGGATCTTATCTCACCTTTTGGGCCTCTTTTTTTTGTTTTATTTTGTTCTTTCTCTCTGAGCTCCTCGCTCATTTTGATCTTCGTATTTTTTTTGCTTCAATGAAAATATGACATCTTACCGATAAAAAAAAAATAAAAAAAAATTAATGTGATAATGTTGATTTTCAAGCAACGCCATAGTGATAGCATCGATTATTGTAAAAAGTTATTTTTTCTTACAATATATCAAAAGAATGTGCAACGAGTTGCTTTGCCAAAAAAAGAAAAAAGTAAATACTAGAAATCAAAATATAAAGTTCGAAAAAGGAGGTCAAAGATACCTAAAGCGATTTGATTTGCTCCTACTCTAACAAGATCTTAGTAACAGACTCATCTGAACATGAACAAGAAGACCCCAATGTGTGTATATTTATGCTATGAATTTAGTTAAGTTATATTGTATTTATATATTGAGTGTTTTTTTCTTTAAAAGAGTTAAAGGTCTATAGACCTAACGGATTTTAGAAAGAGCATGACTATGATACCATAATAGTAAGGTAATATGAGTAGCTTTCCTCACACTGGTCATTCGCTTAGCTTGTGTGTTTAATATTTTAGTTATTTGTCTAGTTACACTACAAAAAAAAAAGATTATTAAAACTGCTGCTATTAGTTATGTCGTTATCAAAAACTGCTGCTGTTAGTTCTGTCGCTACAAAAAAATGCCTTAATAGCAAGTGCCGCTGAAATCCCTTAATTTTGTAGTGTTAGTAAACTAATTTAATGTTTTAGTTAATATATAGCGACAATTTTGGCTGCTGCTAATAGTCTTATGTTTTTGTAGTGACTCCACGAGCATAGCCTCTTCCACCTTTATCAAAAATATATATCATGTTCTTGCTTAGATTCATTCTTTTGCTCAATACAACCTAATAGCTTCTTATCACCGCCTTTAAATTTTTCGCGTAAAAATGGTGAGAGAGATTGGGTAACCTTCAAGTAATCTTCTCAAACTTTTGACGAAACCCTTTACAACTTCATTGTAGCATGTAACCTATGAACCTCCACTATAATCAATTGTAACATCCCAAAAATTTCAACATTTGAATAGTACACCTTGGTGTGCGTGCCTGACGGGTCACATATCTGATAGTAAGTTATGGTTGGCTTAAGTGTTGGGTCACAAAGGGCGGATTTAGAGTGTATAAGGGCCTTTAGATGGATTTGTATACACCTAGGTGTGGTGTTTTGGCTCAACACCGGATCCGATAGATAAGTGGTTTGGGTGTGCAGACCCCATACAGAACCAAGGGATTAATTGTATAATGGTTTACACCTTACTTAGGTGTATCCAATTTACAAGGAAACTAAGTCTTTGGATGAGATTAATACCCAAAATGGGTGTTTATGTTTTATAAGGGAACTAATCCCTTTGATTATAAAGAGCAAAGGCTTCCTTTGGAAGCTTACTACAGGTTTGCAAAAGCTTGTGGGATTTGGGTTCTAGAGAGAGAAAGAAAGGGAGATCAAATTTAGGGTGTGTGGGTGTGTGTGTGGTGTGCAAGATTGGAACGGTGAGTGAGGTGGTGGATATGGGATTGGAGAGAATCCAAAATTTCAATGTGGAAACCCTAGCTGTGGATTGAAGAAATTGAGTAGCTGTAGATTGAAGAAATTGAGTATCTAATAAGGTAAGGTTTATGATTTAGTTAGGTTTTGCTTTTGTGTTAAGAATCTAGTTAGTATATGTATGAAAATTGAAGAGATGAGGTTAAGGTTGTGAGAAAAATGAGTTCTGAAAGTAAGAACTCATTTGGGTGCTGAGAATGGCAAAACCGATCAAACAAAATAAGTGAGCGTTCGATCGATTTTGTCAAGGGAGAAAAGAAAAGAGGTTTGAGTTACTAAGGAAACCGATCGAATGAAATTAATTTCGTTCAATCGATTTGAAAACCATTCAATCGATTTGAAAACCATTCGGTCGGTTTGAAAATCGTTCAATCGGTTTGGAAAACCGTTCAATCAAAATAAGTAACCGTTAAATCGATCTTGAAATCGTTCGATCAATTTTGTCTGAGCATGCTGACACTACTTTGGTATTTTGACCGTAACTTTCTTTTCCGATCTTCGATTATCGTGATTCTTACGGCGTTGAAAAGAAAGACAAAAAGCTCTACAACTTTTATAAAATTGATAAACTTGTGAATCAACTATTTTAAAGGTTAAAATTGAGTGAGAAGTTGTGACAGCCCAAATTTTTACACCTAAAAATCCGTGCCATCAGGATCATACTCTGGATGATCCCCAAGACAAATCACGAAGTGTCTGCTCGTATAGCGAAAACCAAATAGACACTGTCCAACAGTGGTAAATCAAGTAATTATATAAGGCTTTTTAAATGAAAGAAGCAGTAAAAAGTATATGTATATATATATATCAAAGGAATATACATCCTCAAAAAGGAACCAAGAAGAACCACTGGTGATGGACATCCATCACCCAAACAATGGTTCCTAATAGTGGTTCCTATAGAATGTATAATAATATAAGAAAAAGAAAAATATCTACAGAAAGTAAATACAGAAAGTGGCCACCAGGCACACAATAATCCAGAGTATCATACAAAATCTCAAAATAATAGACTCAAGTACCCAAACTAAGGATAAAAATCGTCCGCCTGGACGTCAGTATCCTCCTCCTCGGCCTCAGCCTCGGGATCAGGCTGGTAGTTAGGGTCGCTCTCGGGGCCGGGAGCTCTAGCCTCAGAACCTATAATTGTTGTGGAAAATAGGGTGAGCTAACCATCTAAGCTCAGTAGAAGAATTTTAGTTAAAATTGCATCTTAATTGTAAAACATGGTTACAGAAGGTATGAACATAACTGAATAGATACAAACAGATATTTCAGATATGCAAAATTTATCAAGCAGGCAGATCTTATGAGAGTTTTCAGAATATTATGTATGAGTGTTTAATGACTTAGAATAGTAAACTTAAATAACTCCTGTGAATATAGCACGTGGTAGCCAGATTTGGTTCGATGGGTAATCCCGACCATCATCGTTCACATGAACAATTTCAGGAATGCAACAATGCCTCAACTACGGAGTACAATTGTGCCGAGGATTTCCAAGCAGATGCACGATTGTGTCAGAAATAGATATACCGCCGAGTCGGTGGGATTCGTCAGAGTATTAAACCTCAAATCACATGCAGACATATTATACTTAATAGAAATCAGATGACAGATGACAGATAACAGGTGTCAGATAGCAGGAGTCAGATATATAACAGAGTTGTCACACATATGCTAAACATGACTTGGAAAGTAAAATTAGACTATGCAGTCACATGCAGAACATTTGGAATCAATAAGATCAAGAATAAATGTAATTTCAGTTGAATTCTCCTACCTCAGGTCAGACCTTTTTCTAAGCAAATCCAAAGTTTTTTAAGGCATCATGGTCTGACCCTAGACCATAAACATAGCATACTAAGTGTCAGGGATGTCAGAATATCAACTGACACTGTGTCCAGCAGCTCAAATTTTATAAATCCTAGACAGGTCAAAAACAGGGGTGATTGATCGATCAACACCTTGATTGATCGATCAATCCTCCTCCTTGATCGATCAATCCCCTCCAAATACTCACAGGCAATAGAATTAATTGATCAATCAATAGGCTCTATTGAGATCACCTCCTATCATTGATCGATCAATGCTTCAATTGATCGATCAATAGCTCCTTTCTCTTCACACTTGACAGAGGAAAATTGATGGATCACTAGCTCAGTTGATCGATCAATCTGTCTCATTGATCAATCAATGACCTCATTAATCGATCAACAACTCAAAGTTTCAAATTTCCCTCTTCCTGTTCTCATTATCACTTTATACAGATTGATCGATCAATGCCCTTATTGATCGATCAATCCTTGCCATTGATCGATCACTCTCTTTGTGATCGATCAATCCTCAAAATTGATCGATCAATTAGTGAATTGATCGATCAATACCCCTCGGGCACAGAACTTCCAAGCAATTGCCTCCACTGTTCCTACTTAAGCCTTATACGAATTGATCGATCAATGCCTCCCATTAATCGATCAATGACTCTCATTGATCGATCAATCCAGTATTGATCGATCAATAATGACAGTTCTCTGTCATTAGTGGAGGTCACTCCTTTCACCTATTTTTTACCCTTTTTTTTTCATTAATGGTTTTTAACCATCTCTACACACACATAAACATAGAATAAGGGGCTTTAATCATGCCCAACTTAAATGCAAAGGCTCACCTCTATTTGGGCCCTTTCGGGGTCTCGGCAAACGCAATCCGAGAAGGTTTCAGATTCGGCTCTCGGAGTTTATCGCCGGTATGACTCCGACAAGGAGATTATTGGCTCCGATTCAGCACACAGAGGCTTCACACTTACTTAGACTATATGTGAGCTCATCTCATTGAACTCTCCATACCCTAACTCAGATCAGACGCACTAACTCGGGTATCTCTAACCCTGTTTCCTCAAAGAACTCACTCAGAACCCAACATAACTACAGAGTTTTTCAGGTCAAGAAGGAAGAGGAAGATGAAATTTAGGTATGCAACTCTTCTTCCTTCTCTTAAAAGCCAAGGAAACTGAAATATCTCTGATATTTCAGTTTACTCCTAAGTTTTGTTCCGGTGTTAAGCGCCAACACAGTCGCTAGCGCGTAACAAGCCGTAACAACGTCCTACAAGACTCGGACTTAAGCGAGAATTCATACGTGAATTCACCTAACTACAGCTTAATATTATTTCTAATAATATAAGTTTTAAAATTTTAAATCTGTCTCGATTCCCATGCCGGGCATGCTTATCGAAACAGTCAGGTTCTCATTCGAAATTTTAGGGTTATTATAGAAGTTGGGTCAAATTTTGAGTTAGCATGTTTTGACTGAAGTACCGAAACTGCTTCGGTATTTTTGCCATAACTATTTACTCCAAAATTCGATTGACGCGATTATTACGGCGTTGGAAAAAAGGCAATAATATCTACAAGAATTGACCAACTCACGAATCCAAAGTTTTGAAGGTCAAAATTTAGGAGGAAAGTTGCATCAATTCTGCGTTAGCATGAACTTATCCTTTTCTGCCTCGTTTTTTTGAGAAAACGCTTAAATATGTCTAAGTTGTTAGTATTTATAGTTGATCCTTGATGCATCATGGTGTGCTTGTAATGCAGATTGAGGGCGGGAAGCTGTCGATAAGGACTTTGGTGTCGCTTTGAACGGCTCCGAACGTGAGGTAGGGAAAAATCTATACCATGTGCATTTGATACGTCTAACATGTGAATCATGATATAATGTGGTTTGTCAGGAATTACGATTGAGTTTTGCATAAGCTTTTGAAATGAGAATGTGTGAGTGAGCGTGTGATTTGACAACCGTATTTGGGAAAAATATGTTAAATATGTGCGAATCTTTCAAGGTTCATTCGAATATTGTGATATGAGAATCGTTAAGATTTATTTTTCGATACATGTGATCTGTGTTTGAGAATGTTTGCATTTTAACTTTCAACCCTAATTATGATTATCACATTACACGGCGATAAGCTATATGTATGCACTTTGGTTTAAGGTTCTGAGTGATACCCAACCGACAGGGTGGTATAACCGTGACTGACGTGGCGGGATATCCGTGATCGGTACAGCGGGATATTCATACAACCCTTTGTGATCTTGTGAATTCTACTAGCCAATGGTAATCGTGTTCGGTACAAGTGTCCATCATTTTTGAAACCTTGGGCATTATGTGCAAATGATTTATGTGAACGACGATGGTGGGTATTTTCATCGGGGGACTCGATGCTATATATGCTCGAGGGACTATTTAAGTGATCAATTTTAAGTTTTTCCTTTCTTATGAGAATAAGCTTTGGAAATCATGTGTTAAACTTTGAAATTTGTATTGGATATCAGTTCCGTTTTAAGTCAAATATCTTTAAATTGTGAACCTTTATTTGAAAAGTATGTTCGATTATGTCATGAGATATATATGTGAGATGTGATGATATGCATGTTATCGATGTTTCCTTATTGAGCTTAGATGTAGCTCATCTCTCGACTATACGTCACAGGTACAGGTGTAGATCGGGATCCGGCTTCAGAGAAAGGCTTGGGATCTCCCGTTTGGGAATTTTACCTTAGGTGAGGTTTGGACTAGGCACTTTTTGGGTTTGTATGGTGGATTTTTGGGCTTTAAATCTTTGAACTTGATAGGTATAACGTAGAAGTTTTAGATTTGCCTGGTGATATCTAATTTTTCATTTTCATGTATGTTTAATATCTACTTTGTTTTCCATATTGGTACGTGGATAATACCAAGTAATTTTTGTATTCGGATCGTTATGTGTACGACCTGACGGTCTGATTTTCCCTGAGTTAGGATGTAAGAAAAAAAATATATTTATCTGAATTTTGTGCTTTAGGGAAAATCGGGCTATCACATCAATTGTAGGCTTTCTCTATATCTAGTTTGCAAATCAAGTCCAATTTGCTATCTTAAATCTACTCTCAACGGATTCATTGGCCAACATAACACCATTCCTAATCTGCAGTGCATCGACAATGCATTTTGATGTGGGGATATAATTATTGCCGTAAGCAGTCGAAGTCGATTTGTCAAAAACTTGGCAATGATTTGTATTAGTTTCCTCAAAGGCTTATGGGTATAAAGTTCTTGATTATCTTTGCTCCCTTTTTCGTCGGTATGACAGTCAAGAAAGTCGAGTTTATGCCTTTTCTTGATTTTCCTTTTATAAATTTTTTTTGAAAAAACCCTTCATATCCCCTCTCCCCCTTAACACATTTTTCAAAAATGCTTATCGAACTTGAAGGTGAACCCATCGGGGCCTGGTGCCCAATCTCCGCTCTCCTAAACAGTTGTCTTTCCTACTTTTGCCTCCTCAACCCATCTCTCTAGCCTTTCCCTTAGAATCAGATTAATTTTAATTCGATATTCACTCTTAATCGGTGAAAGGATTCTTATAAAACTCCACCAAGTTAAGGCCCTCTGGATTTCACTATACCCCTCGATCCTCACTCTCAAGAATTTATAAGAATTTATGTGCATCTTGTGTACTTGTAAAGCAGTGAGTTTTTTGCTTCTTTAATATTGGAAATTTCTAATCATGTCTGATGATTCTTTCGTAGTCCTATTCTCACCGAGACACTCATTTAATTCAAATTTACCTACCCCTATCTGGATTCATCCACTGAAGTACAATACATCGTTGTCGGTTGGAGACCTTGTCAGATTTATTTTTTAAGAAAATTTATTAGTTAATAGCAAAGAATAACATAAATTTTATCATATTAATGCCTCTAAAAATTAAAGTTTTTAATATTGGTGATTTTGCACTTAGATATGGGAGTTTTAATTTGTTTGTTTGGTCCACTTTGACTTTTGGAGTTTCCTTTTGTGTCTCTTATTTGGGCATTTCCTTTTTGTTTTTTCACTGTACTTTTTGTTTTATATTGTGGAAATAACAAGTAGATACTAGATACCAATTACTTGTTAAGGAAAAACAAAAGATTAAAACTACTTTGATGGATCAATTGGTTAATTTTCTCTATTCTCTCATTTCTGTAATGCACATAGATTATGTGATGTAAGCTTATAAATTTCTCTTTTTACAGGTAGCAGTTTTCTTTTTGGCCCTTTTTACTAAGAGATCTGTTAAGCATCCTCCCATCACAGCCCATCCCAAAATTGGCACATTTCATATCTTTTTGGGTGATAAAAGCTCATATCAGGTGAGCCATTTGTGATTTTAAGTCCACCTGCGCTTGTCTCGACCTAATTTATACCCTATCAATATGGTCTTTGCCATGCCCAAAATCACGATTCTTTTTTTTCCGAGACTGTCTTGTTTCTAGCGAACGTATAAACTGAATGCCGCAACTCATAAAAAAAAAATAAAAAAATTCCCACTTTAGTAAAAATTTTATTGAAGTGGAAAGAATAATGTTATATTATAATGGTAATCACTGTGGTTCTTCTGATAATCACCATTACCTTTCTTTGAAAATTTTGCAATTTGCTTTAAAAATTTGCACTTTCCTTAAGATTTCTATGTCAGTTAATCAATCCTTTTGAAAACAAGTAAATAAATAGACTGTATGTATAATTCTAAAACAGTTATTGGCAGACTGATTTTAAAAAATTGAGCTGGCCGGTGCAATTCAATTAGCTAGATTACATTAATTTTAGTCATTTATCAAACTCAAGCTTCTCGACGAAACATGTATATTAGTAGTTTTTTTCTTCTTTCTTAAAACGGCGAAGATATAGCCTAAATTACCTAATGAAATTGTTAAATTAGGGTTAGAGCACACTTGGCAAATATGTGAGAGAGAGAGAGAGAGAGAGAGAGAGAGAGAGAGAGAAAATGATGTTTATTTATGGTATATAGACATTAAAAGGCGTCTTGATATCCGTTTAATATGAAACATACAATTAGGGTTCAGAAGGGAAAGGCAGGTCCAGCGAAGGAGGCACGCTTGACAAAACGACCTTTCATTCTGGGCCTCTTCTCTGCGTTCAATTTCCGGACCTCGTATCTTATCTTCTTGGAGAAGAGGCGAGTTCGACGCTTCTCTCTGTACCTTGACACCCTTGCCTCCCTCCCTCCATCGCTGGCCGTCATGTGCCCCCCTAAGAACCCCATATCCCCATAGGTGTGAAGGTCTGGAGCACATGTAGTCTGAAATAAAGCAATTCATGTCAGCTCTCAAAATCTTGTTCAAATTGGATAACAAATATCTAATTCTGTGAAACGGGTGAATTATATTGGTGATCATAATACAATTATGTATATTAGAGTGGCACATACCAAACAATCGGGCAAGCAATCGTCAGGGTTGAGGTGTGGGCGATCACCGGTGGTCCATGGAGAGCCTTGGCTGGCCCAGGCAGTGATAACCGCGTCATAATTGAGCCTAAGAGAGGTCTTCCTTTTCCCCTCATCCGGGACCGATACTGACACTTTCTCTTCTTCCTCCTCTTCCTCGCCCGTGGTCGGCGAGTCGTACTCGAAATTCAGGTCCAACGTCTCCCGTGACAAGTCCAGCTCCTCATCCATGTGGCAAACTGAGACACCCTCCACCTTTTCTACACCTTCCTCCACCTTCACCCGTCCCCCGCCAAAGCAGCACTCCATCTCCTCCTCCTCTCTAGTAGTAGTACCCATCAACCCCAACCCCTCCATGCAAAAGGAAACATCATCTAGTCCCCTACCAAGCAAACTCTCCACATCGGCAGCAAAATTCTCAAGATCGACATCGGACGGGAGTAACCCACAACCCGCGTTATCAACCCCAGCCCCATAATTCGATAAATTCACCGGTTTTGTCTCCTCAACCGTGCTGCCCGCCACCCCTTGGGTCGACGTGACGGCACCCGAATTACAAAATTCGGTATCAAAGATAGGCACACGGTAAAGAAGCTGCTCTTCGTTCTCATCGAGTGACGGCTCGTCAGCACTGAGCTCCGGCACGAGGAGCGGAATGCTCATGTGAGGTTCAAGTTTCGGCTTCGCATGGTGGCGAGGTGTACGTGCCTTACGTTGGAACCCGCGGTGCCACAAAGGCATTGCCGGTTCAGCCTTGACCACCTCGTCCTCGTCTACCTTAAAAGAGGCTGTCTTAAGACGGACGCGGTCGTGTCGACGAGCCAACGGGTTCGCCGAGTGGACCGACATGTCGCAGCCTTGGCATAAGAAGGCATCATCTGCGGCGCAGAACCAGCGGGCACGGCGGCGTATGCAGCTGTCGCAGGCGCGGGCGGTCTTCGCACCAAGGGCGCTTGCAGTTCGTTTTTCGGAGCTCATGGTAGAAAATGGTAACAGGGGGACGTGGGCCGGGCATATTTAGAGGCCGTTGTGCAATAATTGAACCAGGGCAGGGGTGGAGCCCCACGGCGCGCTTTTGCTTGAGGGCCATTCCCTTTCGAGAGGTTTTCTTAGAGAGTGATGGCAATTTTGGGCCCACACACCGCCTTATCTCGTCTCTGATTGGCTGATGCTGTAATGTCCATCCTAATCTCTGGGTTCTGATTGGATGAATTCTTTAATGAGGGATTTCTAGTGGGGCCCTGGAAGAAGGGTGGCTGAGAGATGGGATCTCATTTTCTCTCTCTAAACGTGGCCATTGCTGTTCGTTTTGTACCTCTAGTCCTCTACTACTACTACTACGAGGGCCTTGCGGTCCCCCTTTTTGGGGTCCCTTTCACTCTTTTTTTCACTTGGAGTATAAAATATCTCCATGGTTGAATCCTAACCAAATGGCTCGGGTCAGGTTGGACCAAGATCTAAGGCTTGGTCTGACCCGGTAGGTTAGGAATGAGTCGTGTTGACCCATCTACAACCCGTTTGACCTGGTCTTTTGATCGGAAACCGGGACAGAAACTTGACCCATTGGATCCAATCAAGAATGAAGCATCAACCCAGCCTCATGTCAGGTTCGGTTGGTCAACTCCAGCACCAACTTAGGCCTAATCCGGTAGATTTTGCCCAATCCTAGGGGTTGTCACAGTGGTTGAGGATTTGGGGATGCTTCTCAAGGTTGTGAGTTCAATGATGAGATAACAGGATGTCCCCCTACGATGCGCAATTTGTGAAATATTCGTGGCACAGTTGGGGCGAGGGCATCCCTTAGACGTGTAAGCTTGAGATATCGGGGGAAGGGAGTTTAGAAACTGGACACATATAGACACCAAAGGAGGACGAAATTATTAATTTAAAATTTTTTTAAATTTAAAATAAATGCCTTCCAATCATGGCTGGGTTATTAGTTGGCTCAATTATTTTTCAACCCTAAAAGTTAGGCCGAACTCAGCCCATATATAAAAACGGGGCAGAGTCGGGCTTTTTACTCAAGCTCAACTTTAATTCGTACCGGATTCGAGCCAAATTTAGTATTTGGTGGACCCAATAAACTTTAATTTTATCTTAAAAATTAGGCTCGATTCCACATTGGATATAAAATCCGAGCAGGCTTGGACTTGTTATTTAAGCCCAAGCCGATTGAACTAGGCCAAGTGGTGCTCATGTTGAAACCTGGCCAATTGAAAGCCTTATTCTCACATTTTACCGTATATGTGTATAACACTTGTCACGTACTAGTAGACATAGTCACCAAGTTCCGTAATAATTCGAAATGGTAAAAAATGGAAAAACATGCTCAACGTGACTTTATGGCTATGTTGTTGGAATATGTGGTAAGTGGAATGAAAAATTGGCCATTTTAGATGTGTGCAGAGATCCCAAGATCCTTTTGTGGATGATTGGAGCGAAAATATAATTTCCATAATCCGATTTAAAGCAATCGATGGTTTTAAGTATACGTGTTCAATGAGATTTGATGGGTGCGTTTAAAGCTACCCAAAGAAGTGGGATACTGTCAATTTGGATAAAGCAGAAGCGTACGGCTATTCTCACTTGTCTTCCCAGCAAGGACTACACACTGTTTCACGGACAAAACTATAGATTGATTTGAATCAAACTCTTGTCTCAATCTTCAAAATAACTGATCTTAACAACACGAGGCGCCTATGAGACAATCAAAATTCGACTCGAAAAGTGAGCTACATCATTAGAAAAGGTGTGAACCTTCACTTTTTGGGACGTGTACCATGTAGAATTAACATATGACGGTCTCATAAGCATAAGCATAAGGGTGCAATATATGATCGGAAGATCTATTATAGGGAAGAGTGGAATGAAAAAAATTTCTGCCGTTTGATTCAAATCAGGCAATAATTTTGATCGGTGAAAAACTATGGAGTCCTTACTCTAAGTAGCTAGGTAGCCGTACCCGAAGGAGAATTAGTATAGGCATAAATGAAAATGAACTCCCGTTATAAAAAAAACCAAAAAAATGAAAATGTACTTATTTTTATGTAGATGTTACTTGCTTTTGCAGCCACAGATTCTTGCTTTGCTACCAATTTCCTCGTATGTGAACCTTTTTTATTTCTATTTTAGGGGTTGCGAAATGGATTTTGTTTAGTGCTTGTCCTTTCTCCACCACCATGTATATCCATCTTCTTGTTATTCTTACCGAATATGTATTGAACCCTATGCAACTGCCATTTGCATGTCAAGTGACACCTAATATGAAAATCAGGTGCCAAGGCAATGTACATAAGTTCGTTCACATCCATTACCCAAACAAAAGTTGAAAAAATATCTTATTGACGGATCAAAACATGATTAAAATTGGCCAAAATTTGATGCACCAAATATATTGTGGAACCTAATATTTGACCATATTTTTGATGGACGAAATTTGTTTTTTAGATTATATGTCATGTGGCACATGATCCCAAAATAAGATTTTTTCTGGGATCATATGCCACGTGGCATGTGATCTCGGCCCCGTTGGAGGACTGAGCCCATGAATCTTTCTCTCTCATATATATATGGAAAAGGCGTATCTTGGAGGACGGTGACCGTCCTCCATTGGAGGACCTAACCGGCTCCCTATATATATATATATATATATATATATATATATATATATATATATATATATATATATATATATGTGAGAAAATTGATGAACATGCTCTAATAACAACTCCTTGCCTTTTCAAGCGGATGATCAGAACACCTCGTGATCTCTCTTAGGCTGTATTTGGCATTGCTCTTTGAAAGAGTAGAAGAGAGCAGCTTGTCACGGGGTCACTCTTCCAGCAGTGTCAGCTTGTGCGGCACCTAACCCCCGATGCGCTAAGTCAGTCTATCTCTGATACTAATTGTTACAGGGGTGTCCTTCGATACACCAGCAACCCGCACGGTGCCTCGCTACCGCATACAATGAAGCCAACCAATATCTTCATCAGCTCTGATACCACCTGCCTAGAGGACGAGAACTCTCCCTCGTGGTTACCTTTGTTTCACGGCCTACCATCCGATGTATCGTGCCCCTTACGATACGCTCGATTGCACTAATGTGTCTCGTGCTACCGTGCTCAATTGAGTTCCACGCAGTCTGCCTTCGTGTGCGTTCCGAATTACTAACGCACGTCCATATTTGGCTTACATACTATCGTGCTCAACTGAGTCCTACGCAGTTCTCGTGAAGTTGCCCAATCGTAAGCACCGTGACGCGTAGCTCGGGTCATACTTCAACCTCACTTTGGGTGCTATACGACATTGCTGCGTCAACGTCCTAGGCCCACCCTTTCAGGCCTAGGAGACACTTGCACCCCCTTTAGCGATGCAAGGCCCCATGTGGGTGGAAGGTATTCTCCAACACCTCTCCCACATAGATGGTCCAAACACCATCTATGGGTAAACAACTAAAGGACCTCAAACATGTTAGTTTGGCATACCCCAATGGCACAAGTCTTCTGCCCGTGACACACAATGTTAAGTCCCAACCATTACGCCAGTGAGTCCCTGCATCGTCCTCCCATGCGACCGTGTCGCGAGGCCCTCCCCCTATGTCGCGTGCCCTCCTGGCACCACATGTCGTGTCGTCCCAGTACCAAGATGTCGTGTGCCCTCTTGGCACCACATCGTGTGCCCCAGGCACCAAGTCGCCACTGCCTCTACGTGGAGTACAAGCGGCTCGAGTGGCGCTACGGATGGCTCAGGTAGCCATGTTGCATACCTCCATCACATCCTCCACTCAAAATCGTCAACGTCCTCATGGACACCAAGGCACCTTCTCCATAAGAACATGCCAAAACTGTACATGTTGTATTGTTCATCGACGCTTCCACCTCACCTCAAGCTCCAATTCGGAGATGTTGCGTGCCCTCTTAACACCATATAGCGTGCCCTGCTGGCACTAATTAGCTCATTAGTATCATCCATTCTGGATCGAACTTGGCTTTGATACCAAATATCATGGGGTCACTCTTCCAGCAGTGTCAGCCTGTGCGGCACCTAACGCTCGATGCGCTAAGTCAGCCTATCTCTGATACCAAATGTCACGGGGGCGTCCTTCAACGCACCATCAACTCGCGCAGTACCTCGCTACCGCATGCAACGAAGCCAACCAATCTCTTCATCAGCTCTGATACCACCCGCCTAGAGGACGACAACTCCCCCTCATGGTTACCTCTATTTCGCGGCCTACCATCCGATGTATCGTGCCCCTTACGACACGCTCGATTGCACCAATGTGCCTCTTTCTACCGTGCTCAACTGAGTCCCATGCAGCCTGCCTTCGTGTGTGTTTTGAATTACTATCACACGTCCATACTTGGCCCACATATCGTCGTGCTCAACTGAGTCCCACGCAGCTTTTGTTAAGTTGCCCAGCCGTATGTACCGCGACTCGTAGCTCAGGTCATACTTCAACCTCACCTTTGGTGTCACACGGCATTGCTGCGTCGATGATCGGTGCTGAAATATGACTATATTTCACACCTTAAATCCTACATTTAGCTGTTCGATGAAAGCATCTGATGGTTGTTGTGAGGTTTTGATATTTATAGGTGTTTCCGACCATTAGATCGTTCAAAAGCCTAAAAGAAGGAAATTAAAGGCTATGCAAGAGCTATGGACAAAAAGGTCCAAAGAAGCATTGAGATCCGAGAAGAGAATCAATATCCATCGAGAAAGGAGACTTTACATAGAAGAGTCAATCGATTGAGGAATCATTGTCAATTGATTGACAGATGAAATAAACTTTAACCCTGAAAATCAATCGATTGAGATACGAAAATCAATCGATTGACACATAAGGCAGAAGTGCCCTAAAGAAATTCGAACTCAAATTCAATTGATTGAGACTTCTGGCTCAATCGATTGAAGCAATTAGGTTTAGGTGTGCTCGGCCATTATAAAAAGGAAGCTAAAGCTTTGAATAGAGGTCTCTCTGTGTTTGGACTGTGTGTTGAGATCTTTTGAGATTTTTTTTCTTTGGGGAACTTCTTTTCATCTTTTTAAGGTCTTCTTCTCTCCTTCTTCTAGGGTTTGATCAGGGTAGATTGTACCTAGGATTTGCATTGTTTTCTTTTAAAGCATAGATTGTATTTAAGAGAGAGCATTGTAAATAAATATCTTTTGGGGAAGAAATAAAAAGAGGAATGACTTTGAATGAACAAGGAGATCATACACCAAAGATGAGCGGCTAAATCAGTAGATTGGGGAAGATGCGATCCTCAGATAAGTACCCATATTTATTATTAATATCATAGTCTAATGTTTTTATTGTTTTGATCTACACATCACGAGATACGCTATGTTTTTTACATGACTCATACCGCAATGATAGGCTGAGTCATTATTTTTAGATAGGGTATGCCGGATTGATGATCATACTTTATTTCAAATCATTTTTATGAATGAATGATGGTGTGAATGATGCTTTAATGAAAGGGGGGTACAAATCTGGGGTAGCATATTTCTTGATCTTATTTAAATATTGTTCTTAGATTCATCGGTAATTAGTTGTTTAGATTAATTTATTTTTCTGCATTTAGGAAAAAGTGATAAATTTTTGGTAAATTGAATCTGCCCCTTGGTACTTCCTTGGGAATGTTTTTAAATCCCTGAAAGAATTAATTAAAAATTCAGATTTTCCTGTGGGTTCGACACCCTTGTTCTTGCCATATTACAATAGATCTTGTGCACTTGCAAGGGTTACATTTAAAATCGATTAAGTTTTTGGCGCCGTTGCCGGAGAATTTCGGCGAAATTTTGATTAATTCGGATTAGAGATTTTTTTTTGTTTTTAACAGTCAATCGATTGAGAATTCTTCCTCAATCGATTGACTCTATTCTGTGGTAGAGAAACTACTTGACAGACAATCGATTGAAACCTTCTTGTCAATCGATTGGTATCTGTCTTTTTTTTTACGTCAATCGAATTGACACTAACTTGTCAATAGATTGACACAAAAAAAAAAAAAAATTCAAAAAAAATTCAAAAAAAAAAAATCTTTAATTCTGAAAATTTGAAAGTTTGTGGATTTGAAATCTGAAATTTGGTTCTCAAAGGTTGATTTTTGATTTTCGAACTTAAATTTTTGCAATTAGAATTTTTGAAATTTAATTTCTAAATTTAATTTTGATTTTCTTGTGTGAATTTTGATTTTTGAATTAAAAAAAAAAAAAAAAAAAAAAAAAAAAAAAAAAAAAAACTAATATTTAAATTTTTGATTTGCAAAATCTTCTTTCCATTATTTTTCTCTCTTAGGTAAGTTTTTGTAGGACTCTTTTAGGAAGTTTAGGTTTTTAGGACTTCTTATTTTAGTAGGATTCTTTTTCCTTATTTTCCTCTTTTAGATATTCTAGGATTTTCTAAAATTAGTTATTAATTTTTTTTTTAGGAAGTTTATAAATTTAGGATACCTTCCTTAGGAAATTTAGGAATCTTTTATTCTTTCCCTTATTTTTCTCTTTTAGATAAGATTCTTAGGATTGCCATTAGATTTAAAATTTTAATTTCTAATTTTAATCTTGAAATTTTAATTTTAATTTTAATTTTTGAAATTCGAATTTAAAAAAAAAAAAAAATTAATTTATCTTGTTTTGCTTTTCTTTTCTTCTTATTTTGGCCACTGTTCATATTAGAACTCAATCGATTGAAGCTTCAGGTTCAATCGATTGAGACTGAAATATTCTCTGTTGTGATCTTTGCTTTTCTTTCAATCGATTGACATTCCTCTGTCAATCGATTGACAAAAATTCTGTGTTTGCCATTTCGGCTGAAATTCCTGTGTTAACTTGCTTTGACCTTTGAACCTCAATCGATTGAGAACAGTTCTTAAATCGATTGACTGATAAAGTCATTTCTATGAAAATTTAAGTTAGTACATTAATCGATTGAGACCTTTCTTTGATCGATTGAGCCTATTATTGGATTTGTTTTGGATTCTTCAATCCTGTTTGTGGCGTGGTGTATGAGCTTTACTCGTTCTCATCACCCACATCTGCTACCATTTAATCTTGAGATCGACGATCTTGTAGAGAGAATCGAGAATTCAAAGGAATCGGTATCATCATCGATACCATGGTGATCAAAGGCAAGAAATGAATGGGAACAACGAATATCAATAATGGCAATAATGGAAATAATGGAAATGATGGGAATAACAATTACAATGAGGGCCCTAGAACACTCGAATATTATAATGATCTGGTTTTACGAGGATCGAGAATGTATAATGCATGATCCCATTCCAGAAACCACTATGAATTCAAATCGATGATCCAAATGCTACCAATTTTCCATGGGTTAGCAAATGAAAATCCATACGTTCATCTAAATGAATTCACCGGGTATGCAAAATGTTCGAGTTCATAATGTCACCGATGAGATAGCTAAACTCGACTCTTTCCTTTCTCTTTAAGGGACAAGGCAAAACGTGGTTTTATTCCTTAGAACCGCAATCTATTCGAGTTAGGCGAGCTACACCGCCGTTTCTTAAAAATATTTTCCCATGACCAAAGCCATTGAGTTGCGTCGGAAGATTCAATTCTTTTCCCAACAACCTCAAACATTCCATGAATGTTGGGAGCGTTTAAGGAATTGATTAAGAGTTGTCCAAATCATCAAGTTCCAAGGTGGCAACAGTCCAAAGTTTTTATAATGGGTGATTCTCAAGAGAGACGCATGGTTGATGCATCGTGTGGTGGATCATGTGCCACAAAAGAAGTCATGATGAATTGTGGGCATTGTTTGAGAAGTTATACCAAACTTCGATAAAAAGTGAAACATGAACTAACTTGGATTTGGCATCTAAATCTCATGTGTTGACAAGAGATGGATTGTATAATGTCAAAAATAATACCTCGATCTATCAACAAAGGTTGATATGTTGTCCAAACAAATGAATATGTTGTTACTGCGACCAAGCAAGCTAAAGCTCCCACTTCACCCCCTGTGTGTTCAATTTGTGACCACCAGTCACATGGCTAATGAGTGCCCCACTACCTTGTCATTATTCCCTGATGAACCTATTCCTCAAGAGCAGGTGAATCTGACTCAATCTTATCAACGGCAGGGTAGAAACATATACTCCAATACCTATAACCCGGAATGGAAAAATCACCCAACTTAGGATGGGGTGGTTCGAACCAAACCGTCAGTAAACCAGGATCGAGCCAACACAATGGTGGACAACAAAATTTCCGCCACAACAGAATCCCACTACCCAGTAGAATTCTAATTTCCCAGAACCCTCCTTATTACCATCCGAATACCGATTACCGAAAAAATCAGAATTTTAATCAACCTCAGGCTACCGTTTCTAGAGATTCTGAATTGGAGGAAAAGGTGATGCGAAGCATGGAAGCTTTCCAACAGATGATGATAGATCAATTCGCAATGACAAATCAGAGTCAATAGAGGAAGGTAGGCTCCTAGCCAACCCGTCAACAATCCTCGAGGTCAAGCACCACCGATGCAGACCATCGAATAGTCAACAAGGAAAGTCACATTGTGCCGAGAAGTGGAAGAGAAGTTGATAATCAAGTGGAAATGCCCATGGAATCGATCGGAAAAGAGGAAGCAAGAGAAGCAACAAAAGAGAAAGAAAACAAATCAGAGAAAAGAACAGAGAAAGAAAAAAGAAAAGAGAAAGAGAAAGAGCAAAGAAGAGAGAAGGGAAAAGAAAAAGTAATCGAGGATGAGTCTCCCTCAACTGTCCAACTAGGACATGAACAAGAATAAAAAATGGAACCTACACCTTATATCCCAAGGGCACCATTCCCTCAATGCCTAACTCCTCCATCTAGAATGGGAAAGGGACCAGCAAAAATGGAAGAAATTTTTGAAACATTCAAGCAAGTAAAGATAAATCTTCCATTGCTTGAAACAATCAAACAAGTGCCTGAGTATGCAAAATTTTTCAAAGATTTATGCACTTGTAAGCGAAAGGCGCGTACTCATATTTCTAAGAAAGTGTTCCTGACTAATCAAGTCAGTTCAATATTACAATTGGAAACCCCACAGAAACTGAAAGACTCTGGAGTTCCAGCTGTTCCATGTGTCATTGGTGGGCAACAAATTGGAAAAGCGCTATTGGATTTGGGAGCAAGTGTGAATCTAATCCCATACTCAATATACGAGAAACTCGGATTGGGTGAATTGCAACCCACGACGGTCACACTCCAACTGGCCGATAGGTCAGAAAGAAGACCTAGGGGAATTATCGAGGATGTTTTGGTTGGAATAGACAAGTTTGTCTTTCCAGTGGACTTTGTTGTTTTAGACATGGAACCACCTGTTAAATCAATTAATCAAGTCCCCATCATCCTTGGACGTCCGTTTCTCGCCACTGCCAACGCTTGCATTAATTGTCGAACGGGAGTCATGGACGTTTCTTTTGAGAACATGAAGGTCAGATTGAACATATTTCATGCGATGAACCATTTCCCTAACGAGAATGAGGTCGAATGTTTTTACATCGATCAGATGGACGAAGTGGTGGATGAAGCATTACCATCAATGCTCACCAAAGAAGAATTTGAAACCGCTTTATTGGCCATCTATGAAGAAAAAGGATCTGAAAGGAAGCAGTCAGAAGAGACGAGGTTGAGTTTATCATGTCCAGATGATAACTTATGTGAAGTTGTGACTAAGATAGAACCGTTACCCATTGAAGTAAAAGCTGAACCGACTCCATCAATTGAGGAGCCACCAACTGTGGAATTGAAATAGTTGCCTGAATCGCTCAAATACGCTTTTCTGGGGCCACGAGAAACGTTTTCGGTGATAATTTCATCCACGTTGTCGGAAGAACAAGAGCATGACCTGTTGAAAGTGCTTCAAGATCACAAGCAGACTATTGAATGGACCCTAGCTGATTTAAAAGGGATTGACCCATCAGTATGTATGCACAAAATACATCTGGAAGATGAGAGTAAACCATCGAGAGAACCGCAGAGGCGACTTAATCCGAACATGCAAGAAATCGTTTTAAAGGAAATCATTAAATTACTCGATGCTGGAATCATCTATCCGATTTCTGATAGTGAATGGGTTAGTCCAGTCCAAATTGTCCCGAAAAAGTCCGAAATCACTGTGAAAGAAACTGCGAAAGGAGAATTGTTGCCTACTCGTGAAACTACTGGGTGGCGTGTCTGCATTGATTATAGAAAATTGAACACAGCTACCAGAAAGGATCATTTTCTCCTTCCGTTCTTCGATCAAATCCTCGAGAAGTTAGCAGGGCAAGAGTTTTATTGCTTTCTTGATGGTTATTCGGGATACAATCAAGTGCCTGTTTTTCCACCTGATCAAGAGAAAACGACATTCACATGCCCTTACGGTACTTTTGCATATCGAAGGATGCCGTTCGGCTTATGTAATGCACCTGCTACTTTCCAACGATGTATGTTGGCCATATTTTCGGATATGATTGACAAGTTCATCGTGGTATTCATGGACGACTTCTCGGTTTTTGGGAAAACGTTTGGTTCTTGTTTGAATCACCTCGCACAAGTTTTACAACGTTGTGTGGATTCTAAACTTGTTCTTAGCTGGGAGAAGAGCCATTTCATGGTTCAACAAGGAATTGTGCTAGGGCATATTGTTTCTAAGAAAGGAATTGAAGTGGATAAGGCCAAAGTCGACCTAATTGCCAATTTGCCCCCACCAAAGAGTGTTCGATAAATTCGATCATTTTTGGGGCATGCTGGATTTTATAGGCGATTCATTAAGGATTTCAGCAAGGTGGCTAAACCTTTATGTACCTTGCTTGGTAAAGATGTACCTTTTGAATTTGATGAGCATTGCATGAAATCATTTCTGAAGCTGCGTGAACTCTTATCAAATGCACCAATAATCCAACCACCGGATTATTCTCTCCCATTCGAACTCATGTGTGATGCATCTGATTACGCTATCGGAGCTGTTTTAGGGCAAAGGGTGAACAAATTATCTCACGTAATTTATTATGCCAGTAAGACGTTGATCGATGCACAGCTTACACCACCACCGAGAAAGAACTATTATGGTGTATGCTCGGATAAATTTCGTTCTTATCTGCTTGGAAAAAAATAGTGGTCTTTTCAGACCACTCTGCATTTAAATATTTGTTGGCAAAGAAGGATGCCAAACCAAGATTGATCCGCTGGATTCTGCTACTTCAAGAGTTTAATTTCGAAATCAAGGATAAAAAGGGAGTCGAGAATGTTGTGGCTGATCACTTGTCTACGCATTTTGCTTGAAGAATCGGTTACACCGAACCTATCAGGACACTTTTTCGGATGAGAAATTAATGGCAATTGACACGACCGCTTGAAAGTTCCTTGGTTTGCCAATATATCGTGAATTATTTGGTCACCGGCAAAATCCCTCTTGAATGGGGAAAGAATGATAAGAACCTCTTTTCTCCCGGATCAAATACTATTTTGGGATGAACCACATTTGTTCAAGATCCTGCTCAGATCAAATCATCGAGATGTGTACCGCCAGAAGAGCAACTAAGCATTCTCGATTTACGCCATCGAGCTCGTGGAGGCCATTTTGGAGGACGTAAGACGCCTGACAGAAAATTCTTCAAAACGGATTCTCGGCCTCCATCTTTCGTGATCGCTCAATTTTGCAAAGAATGCCAAAGATGTCGACTTGGAAATATTTCAAACGAAATATGATGCCCCTTAACCCGATTTTGATTGTTGAAATTTTTGATGTTTGGGGGATTAACTTCATGGGTCCTTTTCCCCCATCTTTTGGGTATTCATACATTCTCGTAGCTGTTGACTACGTTTCCAAATGGATTGAAGCTGTGGCAACCCGTTCAAATGACCACAAAGTGGTGGTCAAATTTCTGAAGGAAAATGTCTTTAATAGATTCGGGTTTCCACGAGCGATCATTAGTGATGGCGGTTCGCACTTCTGCAACCGCCATTTTGCTACTTTAATGAAGAAATACGGCGTCACCCACAAGGTTGCAACGCCGTATCACCCGCAAACTAGTGGTCAGGTGGAAGTGTCGAACCGAGAGATCAAACGAATTTTAGAAAAGACGGTATGATCGGATAGAAGAGACTGGTCAAACCGGCTCTCTGATGCTCTGTGGGCCTATCGCACCGCCTTCAAGACACCAATTGGAATGTCTCCGTTCAGAATTGTCTACGGGAAAGCATGTCATCTTCCTGTTGAATTAGAGCATAAGGCATTTTGGGCCATCAAAAGATTCAATTTCGACATGGAATCCGCAGGATCAAATCGACGGCTACAGTTGAGTGAACTGGACGAACTACGCTACGATGCATATGAAAATTCAAAAATGTACAAAAAAAGATACAAGTAGCTTCATGATGAGTCAATTTCTCGAAAAGAGTTTCACATTGGGCAAAAGGTTTGGCTGTTTAATTCCAGACTAAAGCTTCACCCTGGAAAACTGAAATCTAGATGGGAAGGCCCGTATCAGGTTGTTTCCATTAATATGCATGGTGCAATTGAGATCCGTAGTCTCAAGGACAATCGAGTTTTCAAAGTCAATGGGCAACGTCTCAAATCAATGTTTGAGCCAATCACCCAGTTTAAGATTGAGGCGATGCACCTCAGTGACCCAAATGATTGATCAATGAAAAGGTCGAGCTGGCGACAATTAAACTCAGCGCTTCCTGGGAGGCAACCCAGTTTGTTTTATTTTCCGTTTCATCTTTATTTTTATCTTTATTTTTGTTTTTGTTCATATTCTGTGTTTTTCAATCGATTGACCGTGAACAGTCAATCGATTGACCCTTGTTTATCTATCGATTGACATGTACCTGTCAATCGATTGAGAATTTCCTACATCATCATCATTTTCCTCTTCTTGTGTCAATCGATTGAGAGGTATGTGTCAATCGATTGACACCATATAAAATTTTGTGCAGTCCTTGGGATTTGAAGCGCCGACCGACACATCTTGTCAGGGCAGCTAACTTTTCGAGCACGTTTGGCTCAATCGATTGAGGATGGTATCTCAATCGATTGAATTAATGGGATAATTAAAGCTCTCGTTTCCGAGGGCACCTAACCGGTGCACCTCTTCGAAAACAGGTTTCCTCAATCGATAAACCCATCAGTCTCAATCGAGTGAAATTTATTGAGGAATTGTGATGAGCCACGTCTCCTCCACATCTGCCGGATGTCGCTCCGGCTTCGCAACGTGGGCATCCCAACCATTCTCAATCGATTGAGGTTCAATTTATATAAGTGGCAGCCCCAACCCGTGGAGCCCTCAATCGATTGACTGTTCTAGTGCACCAACTAGTCTGCCGCTCGACTCTGTTAGAGTTCTAGTGAGTCTTTTTGAGCCTTTATTTGAGGAAACTTTTAGTTATTTAAGGAACCCGTAGGGTAGTCCTTTGAGTTAAAATCAGTTTTCCTTTCCCAATTCTCAGCTATGTCGTCCATTCGGTATCGCACCAGAGCCACAGTAAAAAAAATGACGGAGCCCGCGACCAAACGTGCACGTTATCATGCTCCGCCACCGCCAATCGACTTGTCCAATCATGCTGTCATCAATCTTGATGGTGAATTTCCTCTTGAAGTCCGCTCTATTTTCACGCACTCCACCGAGGCCGCTCCCGCCCCCTTTCTGCCTCTCTTAACAACACCTCCACCGCCACCTTTATCACCACCCCGTACATTAATACCACCTATTGGCGAAGTGGGAATCACTGCGGCGATGTGGCGCTACGTGTTTCCAAACCCGAGGGAAGACGGTTCTACCATGTAAGACTAGAGGATTAGGGTTTTCTGTTTTAGGGTCTAGTTTTCAAAGTCTTTCAGTTATATTTGCTTTTAACGTGTTAGTTTAGGTTTGATTTTGATTAATTCTAGGGTAGAATTTTAATTTTGCCTTATTTGTCAGAGTTTTATATATATATATATATATATATATATATATATATATATATATATATATATATATTTAGGTAAATATTTGTGTTGTTCTTTGTGTTTACCTTTTCTTTCACTTGATCTAGTTCTTTTTATCGAGTGCATTAAATGTTTGGGGGTCTCCTCCTATTTTCAAAACATCCGCACTAATGAGGACATTGGATGCCTCAGTTTGGGGTAAATTCGTAAACTACAAAAAACAAAAAAAAAAAAAGAGAAAAGAAAGACTGATTTTCGGACCTTGTCAGTCAATCGATTGAGGTTGTGGTCTCAATCGATTGACTGCCAACCATAAAATTTTTTTTTGGGAATTGTCAATAGTCAATCGATTGAGGAATCATTGTCAATCGATTGACTGATGACAGGAAGGCTAATGAAATTCGATTTTTTTTCCCTTAAATTGTGAATGACCTGAATTTCTTTAAAGTTTGTTATCACACCACGTTTATTTTAATGAATGCTCATAAAGTTCAAAATTAAAATAGCGATATTCATAATCTATGCCTGAAAACTTGTACACCACCACGTGGCTCCAATTCCAAGTTTGAGAATAAAGTGTATGACTTGAAAATTTTAAATCATAAGAAAGGCTTCAACCCAGTGAGTTTCGAAACCTTATCTTCGTTCTTGATGAGTGTGGAAATAAATTCGGAGTATCTTTGAATTCCTGCTTCAATTGTTAACATCTCATTTACTTTTCTTTGATTTGTTTATTGTACGTGTGGTATACCATTACACTAGACATCAATATGTATTAACTCAAAGCTGATAGGCATATTTTACCATAATGAAAGGAAAGGATCTAAGGCCATCTTTGGCTCGTTTTTGCTTAAAATGACCCACCTCATAAATGTATCATTCTAGTACCCCTTAGAGCCTATTGGAAAATTTACCTTTATACATTCTTCGATAAGCCACATTAACCGTTAACCCTCTACCATTTCTGAAAATTCAGCTTTACCCTTCTTATTTTTGAGAAATTAAGAACGATAAATAAAAATGAGTGAAAAGAGAGTACGTGGAGAGATACTGAGTTGTGGTGTTTACTAAGGGTGTATGGCAAAAATATAAAAGAAAAGGGGGGAGAAAAAGAAAAAGAGAAAGAAAATTTGAAAAAATAGTGAAAAATATGAGGTGTTTTAAGAAAAGGAAAACAAAGGAAAAGCAAATTGAAAAAAAAAAGAAAAATAGTGAGAAAGTAGAAAAAAAAAAAAAAAAAAAAAAAAGAGAGATAGAGAAAATAGAAGTTTGTTTCTTTTCCAATTTCTCAGAAAATTTGAATCCAAATTTCCTTTCTTTCTTAAACCTTTACCCGAGCCCCATTACAACCTTAGAAAAGACCTTTTTGATCCAATCATGAGTGGTAAATGCCTTGTGGAGAGTAATTACACATTGTCTATGGTGCTTGATATATCCATGTTTAAAATACAAATATCTTTCTTAATGAGATCTCGGTTAAAACTCTTTGATACAATCTTTTCAGATAAATTGTGAGAGTTCTCTAAATTGCATTGTAACTCCATCTCACATGTGTGAAACATAAAATCCATTCATCGTGAGGCGATTTCATTCGAGTGTATATCCATGATAAAGATTGAGTCAAGACATGTGATCAAAAGATGCCTAGTTTAAGCTTCTCGTGCAAAAGAATTTGAGCAGTGATGATTGCATAACATTAATACATAGACTATGGGCATTGAAAAACAGTGGACTAATGTGAATGAGCATTAATAAAATAAGCATGGTCGGATGCATTTTAAACGATTTTCGAGGGCATTTGATCGCTTATGACATGGCTAAAAAAAAAAAAAATTTTTGAAATTCATAAGCTTTGAAGTTTGTAGGTACCTTCGCTGAAAACCTGCAGGAGACACAACTCCTCCACTAGGGATCACCTAGGGGTTTAAAGGCTTGTTGCATATGCTAAATGTAATCGTGTTCCCTACGAAAGTGGCATTTAAATTTTTAGGAAGTTAGTTTTATTTGCGTTATATATTCTCTTTGCTCGAGGACTAGCAAAGTGCAGGTTTGGGGGTGTGATCGGTGCTGAAATATGACTATATTTCACACCTTAAATCCTACATTTAGCTATTCGAAAAAAGCATCTGATGGTTGTTGTGAGGTTTTGATGTTTACAGGTGTTTCAGACCATTAGATCGTTCAAAAGCCTAAAAGAAGGAAATTAAAGGCTATGCAAGAGCTATGGACAAAAAGGTCCAAAGAAGCATTGAGATCCGAGAAGAGAATCAATATCCATCGAGAAAGGAGACTTTACATAGAAGAATCAATTGATTGAGGAATCATTGTCAATCGATTGACAGATGAAATAAACTTCAACCCTGAAAATCAATCGATTGAGACACGAAAATTAATTGATTGACACATAAGGCAGAAGTGCCCTAAAGAAATTCGAACTCAAATTCAATCGATTGAGACTTCTGGCTCAATCGATTGAAGCAATTAGGTTTAGGTGTGCTCGGCCATTATAAAAAGGAAGCTAAAGCTTTGAATAGAGGTCTCTCTGTGTTTGGACTGCGTGTTGAGATCTTTTGAGATTTTTTTTCTTTGGGGAACTTCTTTTCATCTTTTTAAGGTCTTCTTCTCTCCTTCTTCTAGAGTTTGATCATGGTAGATTGTACCTAGGATTTGCATTGTTTTCTTCTAAAGCATAGATTGTATTTAGGAGAGAGCATTGTAAACAAATATCTTTTGGGGAAGAAATAAAAAGAGGAATGGCTTTGAATGAACAAGGAGATCATACACAAAAGATGAGTGGCTAAATCAGTAGATTGGGGAAGATGCGATCCCTAGATAAGTACCCATATTTATAATTAATACCATAGTCTAATGTTTTTATTGTTTTGATCTACACATCACGAGATACGCTATGCTTCTTACATGACTCATACCGCAATGATAGGCTGAGTCATTGTTTTTAGATAGGGTATGTCGGATTGATGATCATACTTTATTTCAAATCATTTTTATGAATGAATGATGGTGTGAATGATGCTTTAATGAAAGGGGGGTACAAATCTGGGGTAGCATATTTCTTGATCTTATTTAAATATTGTTCTTAGATTCATCGGTAATTAGTTGTTTAGATTAATTTATTTTTCTGCATTTAGAAAAAAGTGATAAATTTTTGGTAAATTGAATCTGCCCCTTGGTACTTCCTTGGGAATGTTTTTAAATCCCTGAAAGAATTAATTAAAAATTCAGATTTCCCTGTGGGTTCGACACCCTTGTTTTTGCCATACTGCAATAGATCTTGTGCACTTGCAAGGGTTACATTTAAAATCGATCAGTCGACGTCTTAGGCCCACCCTTTCAGGCCTAGGAGACACTTGCGCCCCCTCTGGCAACGCAAGGCCCCGTGTGGGTAGAAGACATTCTCCAACACCTCTCCCACATAGATGGTTCAAACACCATCTATGGGTAAATAACTAAAGGACCTCAAACACGTTGGTTTGACAAACCCCTATGGCACACGTCTTTTGCCCGTGGCACACTGTGTCAAGTCCCAACCATCACGCCTGTAACTCCCCGCATCGTCCTCCCATGCGACCATGTCTCATCCTCACAGCGCGACCATGTCGTTAGGCCCTCCTGGCCCCATGTCGCGTGCCCTCTAATGAGTAGTAAAGTATGATGATATTTCACCCCTAAAAGACCTACATTTAGCCATCCGATGAAAGTTATTAGGTCATTAAACGTATTAAGGAGCATAAAAGAATGCAAAGTGGACAGACGCAAGAGTAGTGAAGCAAAGAACACACGAGATCGGACCTTTTGACTACGTCGATCAATCGACCATTGTTGGTTGACGCATCGATATAGTTCGAAGAATTTTAAATTCAAAAATTCAAACTCTAATCTGGTTGATCGATCGACCACTTAAGTCGATCAATCAACCAATTTCAAATTTGAATTTGGATTCCGGAAATGGACGATATTTAAAAGGAAAATCTGAGGATTCGGAAGGGGATCTCTCCGCTTGCATTTTTTTTCTATTTTTCTGCTTTTAGTGTTCTAGGGCATTCAGTCCCAATTTTGTTCGAGTTTTATTTATTCACTTTCTAGGCATAAGATCTTAGATTAGTTTAATTTCTGCATTCAAGAAAGGATTGTACGCGTTGGATTAAAGCTTTCGTGGATTTTTGTGGATCATGCTTTACGGTATTTTAATGTCACTCTCAATTTCTATCTCTATATTGTTATTCATTTCAATCATGTGTGGCTAGTTTCATCAAGGATGGGGATATGATGAACCCCATCCTAGGTATTCATTTATATTAATATAAATTTGTGGTTGAAATGTTAGATTCTTTTAAGAGCCCTAATGTTATTATTGACATGAATACGATCTGATTGTGGTATGAAATCTAGGAGTTAATCATGCCCTATGATCTCAGCATTGCAATGAAGATTTTATCCTAATTATCACTTATCTTTGGGTTAGGTTCTACTACTATCTGAGGTGTGAGTGTTAATCATACACTCATGAGATGTTAATCATACATCTCCGTGATCTTAGATTAGCAGTGTGACTTTACCTTAGGTGTAAATTCTGATTACTATCTGAGGTGTGAGTGTTAATCACACACTCATGAGGGGTTAATCATACCTCTCCGTGATCTTAGATCGATAGTGTGGAGTTTACCTTAGAGATTGGGTTCTAAATGTTGTCTGAGGTTTGAGTGTCAATCATACACTCATGAGATGTTAATCACATATCTCCGTGATCTTAGATCCACAAGTTAGAACTCAAATGTGTTCAGGGTCGGTGCTCCTTCATAAATATCTTATGAGGATCTCATATCTTAATTCACATATTTGTATTGTATAAATGATAAACCTACGATGAGAGGATTCAACATTCCAATCCTTATCTCTTATTATTTGTTTAAATTCTCAATTTTTGTTACTGCTTATCTCATTTATCAAAACTCTTAGAATCTTAAATTAGTGGTTACTGTGATAGATCTGTAGTGATTCCTCTGATTAGTTACTATTTATTTTTGCTTAATTTTCTAACAATTCCTTGTGGGAACGATCTCGTACTCCGCACCCACTATCTGTAAACCGATTTGTGCGCTTGCGAGTAAAACACATTTAAAATCACAAGAAGTTTTTGGCGCCGCTACCGAGGAATTGGGCATAGAAAATTGATAATTTTTTAGGAAATAGAAAATTAATTTTAGGAATTTCTGTAGGTTCAAAATCAGTAACTTTGCTATTTTACAAAAAAAAAAAAAATCGAAATTATTTTGAAAACTTTTGAGTTTCAATCTATCGACCTGAACACTCGATCAATCGAACACACAAAAAAGAAAAAAAAAAAAAAGAAAAAAAGAAAAAAAAAATATATATATATATATATATATATATATATTGAGATCGATTAATCGAGCAAACCACTCGATCAATCAACTCTAAAAAAATCTGCGAATTCTTCCTCCATAATCTTTGGATTTTTGAAAACTTAAAATTTAAAATTTTGAATTTCTAAATTCGAAAAATATATATATATATATATATTTCAAATTTCAGATTCAAATTCTCGATCGATCGACCTAAACCCTCGATAAATCGGATGTTTCTTGATCGATCGATCGACCTAAACAGTCGATCAATCGAATCAAAATATAAAAAAAAAAAAAATCAAATTTCAAACTTTGATTTTCTTGATCGATTGACCTAAGCAGTCGATCAATTGAACAAAAAAATTACAAAGCAGTAAAACCTGTGCAGCTTGTGTATGCACACGAGGTCCTCTAGAGATAAATCTTTAGAACCTTTCAATTCTGAGATCGAGCGAACTTGTCGTTCGAATCGAAAAGAGATCAGAATAGGGTGAGAAGCTAGAAGTGAAACATTAATTCAATTCAAAATGAATGCAAATGGTTGTGAAGACCACCAACATGAAAATGAGCAGGAACTAACTCTGAGAGAGTTGTTTGCTCCTATAACCACAAATATCCCATCTTGTATCACATATCCTGCCACACCTGGTGGCAGATTTGAGATCCGTACAAGTGTGATTCAATCCTTTCAATCTTTCACGACATGGAAAGAGAAGATCCATACCAAATAATCAAGGACTTCGTTGAAGTCTGTTCGTCAGTGTATCAGAATTTTAGTGAGGAATCTGTGAGATTACGTTTGTTTCGTTTCTCCATAAAAGATAAGGCCAAAGCCTGATTAAATTCCTTACCAGCTGGATCCATAACCACCTGGGATCAGATGGTTAAGAAATTTTTGTCAAAATTCTTTCCCATGGCCAAGACTAATGCCTTAAGAAGTGAAATCACCGATTTTACACAAGAAGAGGATGAGAGATTCTATGAAGCTTGGAATAGATTCATGGATATTCTATTGAAGTGTCCGCACCATGGATTCTTAAAATGGAGATTGGTCCAATATTTTTACAACGGACTGGATCAGGCCAATCGACATCTAATCGAATCAATGAACAGTGGAGGATTCCTTGGACTAAGGGAAACTAAATTCTATCAATTTTTAGAAAAATTGGCTGAAGATTCACAACAATGGGACTTCTCGAAAACTCGAGATCAACCAAACAAGAATCGAGATCAAGCAGGAAGCTCAACAAAGAAAGGGTATGTGGTGAAAAAAACACCTGATCTCATGGCAAAAATAGATTTTCTCAATCAACAAGTTGAGAAATTGAAGTTGAAGAAGAACGTGAGTGTTATGAATGTGCAGCCAGATCCATGTTCATATTGTGCAAGTCCAATGCACACATCTGACGGTTGCCCTTCGATGCCGAATTACTCAGAAGATCCTTGTGAGCAATTGAATGCATTGAACACTTACGGTCGGAATCAGGGAAATGTTTTCAATGAAAACAACCTAAACAGTTGGAAATATCATTAAAATTTCTCATGAAAATAAGGGAATCAAAAACCTCAAGGGAGAGGCCAAGGGATGAATTTTTATCCAAATCAAAATTTCAATCAAGGACCGCAACAACAGTTTGGTCAAGGATAATTCCAACAGTAGCACTATGTGTGTGGAAACCAATTCCACCAAAATCAAAGTCAGAATGGGCAATCCAGGCAATCCAATCAGAATTATCAATTCTCACAACCAATGTTGGGATATCAGAACCAACCTGCACAGCAACTCGTGAGTCAACCTGGTTTTACACAAAATTTCCCACCACTTGGATTTAATAATCAATAAGAAAATATTGCGCCACGTCATTCTCAGAACCAATATCCTCAGAGTGAGGATATGTGAAAGTTCATTCAATCCAATACTTCTTCAATATCAAGGATAGAGACTCAGATAGATTAGTTTAATTTCTGCATTCAAGAAAGGATTGTACGCGTTGGATTAAAGCTTTCGTGGATTTTTGTGGATCATTCTTTACGTTATTTTAATGTCACTCTCAATTTCTATCTCTATATTGTTATTCATTTCAATCATGTGTGGCTAGTTTCATCAAGGATGGGGATATGATGAACCCCATCCCAGGTATTCATTTATATTAATATAAATTTGTGATTGAAATGTTAGATTCTTTTCAGGGCCCTAATGTTATTATTGACATGAATATGATCTGACTGTGGTATGAAATCTAGGAGCTAATCATGCCCTATGATTTCAGCATTGCAATAAAGATTTTATTCTAATTATCACTTATCTCAGGGTTAGGTTCTACTACTATCTGAGGTATGAGTGTTAATCATACACTCATGAGATGTTAATCATACATCTTCGTGATCTTAGATCAGCAGTGTGACTTTACCCTAGGTGTAAATTCTGATTACTATCTGAGGTGTGAGTGTTAATCACACACTCATGAGGGGTTAATCATACCTCTCCATGATCTTAGATCGGTAGTGTGGAGTTGACCCTAGAGATTGGGTTCCAAATATTGTTCGAGGTGTGAGTGTTAATCAGACACTCATGGGATGTTAATCACATATCTCCGTGATCTCAGATCCACAAGTTAGAACTTAGGTGTGTTCAGGGCCGGTGCTCCTTCATAAATATCTTAAGAGGATCTCATATCTTAATTCACAGATTTATACTGTATAAATGATAAACCTATGATGGGAAGATTCAGCATCCCTATCCTTATCTCTTATTATTTGTTTAAATTCTCAGTTTTTGTTAGTGCTTATCTCATTTATCACAACTCTTAGAATCTTAAATTAGTGGTTACTGTGATAGATCTGTGGTGATTCCCATGATTAGTTGTTATTTCTTTTTACTTAATTTTCTTATAATTCCTTGTCGGAATGATCTCATACTCCGCACCCACTATCTGCAAACTGATTCGTGCGCTTGCGAGTAAGACACATTTAAAATCACAACACCCTCCTGACACTGCATATCGTGCTGTCCCGACACTAAGATGCCGCATGCTCTCTTAATACCACATCGCGTGCCCCAAGCACCAAGTCACCACTGCCTCTACGCGGAGTACAAGTGGCTCGAGTGGCGTTACGGATGGCCCAGATAGCCACGTTGCGTACCTCCGTCACAAGCTGCTGCCTTTTGTTGTTGCAAATGAATACGGGAAGGAGAGAGGGATTAGAGGAAGAAAAAAGGGAGGTTGCTCTTTGAAACATGAAAAATATACCACCTTAAAAGAGCATGAAAAATCATGCTTTTTTAAAAGGGCTATTTTTCCTATTGCAAAGAGCTGCCACCCTTTTTAATCTTCGAACTCTCCCCACATCAATTGTCCTTTTCTACTCGCACAAAGAGCAATGCTAATCACAGCCTAAGAGAGGTGTTTGATGATTCACTTGAAACTTGAAAAGGTAAGGAGTTGCTATTACAACATGCTAGTCAATTTTCACCAGCGAACCTTGAGAGCAGCATGCTAGAAGTTTTTATTTTGGTGGCCATTACTATGGTCAATCCGTTGACTGGTGAATGGTGTAAGATCAATCTTGTGATGTAATAGTTGCTAATTCGGTGAATTTGAAGAGAATAAGCAATTAATAATTAAGTCTTTTAGTTAAGGTATGATTGTGATTTCCAATCATAATATAATTAGTAATTTAAGTCCTTAATGGGAAGAGACTCTTTAGCTATAAATATAAGGGATGCTTGGTCCCAATGATTGCTTGACACACTTCAACCCTCACTATTAGCAAATGCATCCCCATTGTTCTAGGAGGTATTGGGAGCGAGGAGATCATTGAAAATCGTCAACCCATTATCATGGCTCACACTCAAGGTGTGCACATATATTTTTATTTATGGATTGTTGATTTATTCTTTTGATTGATCATGCGCCTAGATCCTAGGGCATATATTTGGATGGTTGGATCGATAGATCCATATAGATCCAACAATTGGTATCAGAGCCAACTTTGGTGTTTGATCGGTCAAAGTATTATCATTAGTTTTCTTCCTAATCAAGCAATTATAAACTCATGCTTAAAGATTCCATTGAGAGTGGTTCCCTTGCTTCTTAAGGTTGCTTAATTGCTTTCCTTAAAGAGATTACCAAAATCTATTTACTGACAAGCTTTTTCGTATGGGAATGGATGGGAGAGAAGATGAAAGTTGAAAAACCCTCTTCTTTGATTCCTTTCATTATTATATTGGGTGTTATCAGGCATCGAAATCCGTTTCTCACCACTGCTCAGTTGTTTTTTATTTATTTCAATTAATACTACGGTTTTATTCTTTGGTTTCCTACAACTGCTAAGTACCGGTAGATAACCTGCACCATAGACCTTCAATCATACATGGTTTCCACTT
This sequence comes from Chloranthus sessilifolius, assembly GCA_021018995.1. NCBI lineage: Eukaryota > Viridiplantae > Streptophyta > Magnoliopsida > Chloranthales > Chloranthaceae > Chloranthus > Chloranthus sessilifolius. The sequence continues at coordinate 31,653,863 of CM037594.1, read as the reverse complement.
AAATAAAGGATTCTTTCTTATTTTTTTTGGGGAAGACGACTACAGTAGCGTAGGTCGGTGGTTCTTTTTAAGAAGTAATTGGTTACTTAATTAATAAGACCTCCCAGCAATTATTGCATGTGCAATGGGAGCACCAAAGTTGGTGCTCCCGCAACTCTATATGATTTGACCTGACCCGTCATATAGTTCACATGCTCAACTCGGCCCATAGACCCATAGGCTCATGACCTGATGTCCATTTGATAATTTTTAATTGGATCATTATTGTATAGTTGAGTGCCTTTAATTAGGGTTGGGTATTGGAGGTTGTGCTCTAGCACCAAGGCTGGTACTTACATAATGTTACCCATAGTTATCATTAATTTTTTACATTTACCCACAATATGAGCTAGATTTGGCTACTTGCCTCTCTAAGTGGCTTAATTTTTATTATTATTTAATCACTTTTGTGACCATCTAAAATATTATCAAACCCAAATAGGAAACATGGCTTGGAAGGATTCTACTGTCCAACGATGATGATCTTTCCTAGTGTTATGATTTTCATAGTAAAGTTTATTTTTGTAAAAGACCGTATTATAAATTCAGTGATAGTGTATAGTAAATGTTGACATCACAACTTAAGGAATTACTTCTGCCCAATGATGATGAATCACTTAATAATGTATGATAGTTGTATTTTATTATTTATTATTTTGCATGTGGGTACTGCTAGCGTGTTGTGACTCGGTCCAACGGAGGGTCACAACGATGTAATTAGTACCACAATCAATAATATAGATTGAGAAAGTGGCTGGTGTGTTATGACTCAACCCAACGGAGGGTCATAATGATACAAATTGCTTCTCAATAGAACCACATTAACTTTAATTCTTTTTCTATTTCCTGACATAATTTAACTCTTGCGTAAAATACTACAAATATAATCTTGTGGAATGGAATGTTGCTATAGTTGTATGTAAAAATAATAAAGCCCTTAATTATTGTGCAGCATTGAACCCGTCTTCTATTACTAATATGATTAGTGGAATTGAATCTTTGAGTGACTCAAACTATGGCAAATGGAAAGAATAAGTTCAAATTATTCTCGGTTGCATGGATCTTGACTATGCTATATGATTTGATAAACCCAAGGTGCTCACTGTCAATGCCTTAGTTGAGGACCTGGCAGTAAACTATAGGATCTGAAAAAGTGGGATAGATCAAATCGTATGAGCCTTATGATCATAAAGAGTTCTATTACTGATGTGATTCGGGGAGGTATTCTTGACTCGCACAAAGCAAAGGAATACATGCAAGCCATTCATAAATAATTTCAGGGGACTTCTAAGGCACTTGCCAATAGTCTTATTGTTAAAATGAGAACCATGAAATATGATGGTCATAGTAGGGTACGGGAGCACATTATGAGAATGAGTGGCATGACGACTCAATTGAAAGAAATAGACATGGGCTTTTCTGAGAGTTATCTTGTTCACTTCATTATGACTTCTCTTCCTACATAATTTGGCCCGTTCAAGATTAATTATAACACGTAAAAAGAAAAATGGATGATGAACGAGCTATGCTCACTGTGTCTAAGAAGAAGAAAGACTTAAGGCTGAAAAACCTGAAAGTACTCATTACGCCGCTCTTTGTCCATCGAAAGGAAATTTCAAGAGAAAGAAGGGATCATATAAAGGAAAGAATGTGAAAGTTTCTCGACCGAAAATCAAATAAGGAGAAGCTAGTGGATCTACTTCTGGCATCAAGTGTCACTTCTGTAAGAAGAAGGGACACATAAAGAAGAATTATCAGAAATACAGAGATTGACTAGTTAAGAAATATAATGACCTAGTCTTTGTGTGTTTTGAATCACTTTATGTTGATGCTCCATACAACACTTGGTGGATAGATTCTGGTGTAACTATTCACATAAATAATTTAATGCAGGAATTTCAATCCAGTCGAAAGCTAAGTAAAGGCGAACGAATCATCAAATTCAAAAATAGAGTAGAAGTAGACGTGGAGGCCATTGGGACTCTCCGTCTTATTTTAGATAGTGGTTTCATTTTAGGTTTAGTTGATACTATTTATGTTTCAAGTATCGCTAGAAACCTTATATCAATTTCTAAATTGGATTCATTAGGTTTTGAATTTAAATTTTGACATAATATTTTTACTCTATTATTTGATTCCACTATTGTGGGTGGTGGCTCACTAGTGGGTGATCAGTCACATAATTTATCATTTTATCACCCTTAACTTAGCAATGCTAGGCCATAGTTTGCTACTAACGAGATTCTGATGTGCAGATATTAGAGATAAGCAGTAAATTAGAGCCTAAGTGCTAATCTTTGATAAAATAAACTCAAAAAGCAATAAGAAAGACGACCGAACTAAAAAGACGATTTGCCGCTACCAAAAGTCAGAAAATCATAATTTATGATTCTTCAAAAAGAAGATAAAAAGAGAAAAGTGATAAAACGTAATTCAAAAATTCGTCAACTATGAGGGAGTTGTGAGAAATAGAAAGTCGTAATTAACGATTCTCTAGAAAGAAGCTACGAAAGATAGAAAATCGTGATTAACGATTTTCTAGAAGAAGAACGATTATCTAAAGCTCTCCTCCATGTTGTTGTTGCTGATCACATGAGAATTATCACCGTCATATCCAGAATTAGAAGATCTATACAATTAAAAGTTCTGTGGATCACGGATCTGAGAAGATTGATGAAGATTGATATTTCGAAGAACACTGCTGCTGCTCAGTAAAGAACAATCTAGAAGCGCATCAACTAAAGGAAGCAAAGAAAGATGAAATTATGAATTAGAGTTATATTAGGATACTTTTATTTTTAATAGCTTCTTTTATTTGAATTAGATTTCTGTAAATCGACTCCTTATGATCTATAAACAAGAGGGCTCGACATAGGAATAAGCATCGAAGAATTTTAGCATCAATTAATGCCTAAGGTTGGATTTTCTTCCGATCAAAGTAGTGTCTATTAGTTAGAATAGTTTAGATATCAGAGGTTTCTCAAGAGCAATTGACGACTGCAATTGAGTGTTGAAGATTAGTGTAGATATCCGTAGTTTCTCAGGAGCAATTGATGACTGCAGCTGAGGGGGGAAAGATATATTTATTTGCTTTCTAGTTTAGATTTATTTGTTTTATAAATATCTCCAAGTTTTGATTTGAATTGACAACTCAGGTTAGAATTTGCAGATTAGTGTAACGATTTTTACTTTTTCCATTTTCAGTTTGCTAGAGTTTGATTGACGCTCAAATTTCTGGTTAATTGTTGATTAGATTAAATCTGTATTGATAGGATCTTAGACTTGATTGATGACCAATGCTAGGAGACTAGAAATATAGTGTAACGGTACTGTTTATTTTCATAAATATCCGATAGCTGAAGATTGAGATTGACGACCTTAATCTGAAGGAGGATTAGGATTTATTTTTATGTACTTTAGTTTGGAAAATTATCCTTTATTCATATTTTTCCAGTAGATTAGGAACTCTTAAAGATAAATAGATATTTTTAAAATTAGGATTTGAATGGAAGATAGAAATAGAGAAAACTTAGATAATCACTTCCTCGTGGGAACGATCCTAATGCTATTACTATAATTTCCATTGTGTGCTTGCAATAGGTTAAGATTTGAGTTAAATATTAATATAAGATATAGTAATCAAGATCGACCAAATTTTTTATATGTTGATGATATATTGTTTGCGAGTAGTAATTTGAGTATGTTACATTAGACAAAGAACTTTTTATTAAAGAGTTTTGATATGAAAGATCTTAGTAAAACTTCTTATGTGATAGGAATTGAGATTTATTAATATAGAGTCCGTGACATATTGAGATTGTCTGAAAGAGCTTATATTGATAAAGTTCTCAAAAGATTTAACATGCATAATTGCTCCGCTACTGTTTCCCCTGTCATTAAGGGTGATAAATTTAGTCTACTTCAGAATCCTAGGATCGATTTAAAGAGAAAATAGATAGAGACAATTTCCTATGCATTGACAGTTGAGAGTCTCATGCATGTTCAAGTCTATACTCGTCCAGACATAGCGTATATAGTTGGCATGCTTGGTAGGTATCAATGTAATCCTGATTTGGACCATTAGAAAGCAGCTAAAAAAGTTTTTCGCTATTTACAAGGGATAAAATGATACATGCTCACGTACAAAAGGTCGAATAACCTTGAAGTTATTGATTATTCAGATGCTGACTATGCTGGGTGTCAAGACACCCGTAGGTCCACATCGGGTTATATATTTATGCTTACAGGTGGACTTATATCTTTGAAGAGCGTTAAGTAAACGCTGACTATTTCGTCTACTATAAAAACAGAGTTCGTTGCATATTTTAAGGCAACATGTGAAGCGATATGATTGAGAAATTTTATCTCAGGGCTTCGAATTGTTGATAGTATTTCAAGGCCACTAAGAATATTATGTGACAATTTCGCTTCGATAGCTATCTCCAATAATAACAAGACTAGTGGAGGTTCCAAATATATTTATATCAAATATCTTATTGTAAGGGAGAAAGTTCAGAATCAAATTATATCTATTGAAAAAATTAATACGACACTCATGTTAGCTAACCCTCTCACTAAAGGCCTACCTCCCAAGCTCCTTTCGGAATACGTTGCGCGCATGAGATTAAAGGATAACTTTGATAGCCTTTGTGAGTGGATGTATAGAAGTGAATATATTTGTTTAAATTGATTCAGAAATAAAGATTATTTATTTGTTTTTCTATTTTTATGTAAATAAAATTTTAAAACATATGGTGTCAGTAGATGGAAATAAAGTATGACCAATAATAGATTGAGTTACATGTAATCCCCATTCAGTTTATAAACTTGCAATCTATGTGAAATCATACTAGTTGGAATCCATGTCCGTGATGAATTCTACTGTGGTAACTAATGAACGGTCATGTGTTGATAACATGATGTATTGACTACATTGATTATGTGTTAGAATTTTCACTAAACCGGACTGATTATAAAGACTTTGATTGAGATTAATTAGGACTGGTCATTCAAAGAAAGTTAGCTAATATTTGATAATCGGAGTTTATTGACATAGTGTGGCCAAGTGGGAGACTGTTAAAAATTTCTATTTTGGTGGCTGTCACTATGGTCAATCCGTTGACCGGTGAATCGTGTAAGATCAATCTTGTGATATAATAGTTACTAATTCGGTGAATTTAAAGAGAATAAGCAACTAATAATTAAGTCCTTTAGTTAAGGTATGATTACGATTTTCAATCACAATATAATTAGTAATTTAAGTCCTTAATAGAAAATGACTCTTTGGCTATAAATATAAGGGATGCTTGGTCCCAACGATTGCTCGACAGACTTCAACCGTCCCTATTAGCAAAGGCATCCCCATTATGCTAGTTGAGAGGGAGGATACCATTGAAAATCGGTAGCCCATTATCATAGCTCACACTCAAGGTGCGCACATATTTTTTTATTTATGAATTGTTGATTTATTGTTTTGATTGATCATGCACTTAGATCGTAGGACATATATTTGGATGGTTGGATCAATAGATCCATATAGATCCAACACAGCAGGAATACTTTGAGTTCCAAATAAGAAAAAAATCAAAATCTGATTTTTGTGCACATAAATATTCGTGTACCTATTGAGAATCTGTCACAAGATTCTTCCAATTAATTAAAATTTTAAAAAGATTCTTCGAATTGGTGGGTCTGCTCAACTTTTTCCCACTATTTTCTTCATTTGTTGATTAATTGTCCGAATCTTTTTCCATTTTTTTATGAATTTAATGAAAATTTCAAAATTTTCTGCACCTACATCATTATGATACATTTTTAATTGTAGTTCCTATTGGTTTTTACATAATTTTAAATTATTTAATGCATGCCAACTATATGATACACTCTTTTTATTACTTAAATTTTAAAGATATCATTTTTAACAATAAACATATTATCATGGACAATATTATATATATGGCAGGCAGGTGTTGTGCAGTTAAAGTAGAGGCGATTGATCACACCTTGGGACACAATTAGCTGCAAGGGCAGGAGGGCCCAAGCAATACAATTTGGAGCCCAAGCAACATCAATCACATCGCGCCATGTAGCACCCTGCAATTTGCCCACACAAAATTACCTGTCTGCTGTTTGCATTTTTCCGATTATCATATATTTGTAAATATTAATAATAATTTATTATCTTTAAACTCTTCTACGATTTTTAGGTATGAATTAAACTGACCCCCACCTAATAGTTGCCGAATCCGGGCTTGGTTACTATTCAAAGTTTTGACTTCTTTAAGAGATAGATTTGCCCAAACAATGTTGGAGTTAGGTATCTAATACCAACCCAAGAGAGAGACAGAATTGGCGTGGGACTCATAAGAGAGAGAGACTATTCGGAGAAGAAATTGACTCTTAATGTCGAAATGGGAGAGAGGAGAGAGGAGAGAGAGACATCTTTGCCGGCATTGGATAAAATTCAATCCCACCTAGAGAGAGAGAGAGAGAGAGGTCTTTGTAGGTATTAGTTTTCTACAAAATTGGATCAACAAAATCTAACGAACAAAATAGAGTAAAAAGAACAAGTTGCAAGCTCCTGTAGAAGTACGGCGGTTTACATCAAGGTTTAAAAGGTCGTTAAGTTGACTTTGAATTTTGCTTAATTGCTTAAAATGACCCTCAATCAGATCAAATTAAATCAGGTGCATTGGGAAATGAGAAAAAGTGAGTGCCATGTCACACCCAAACATAAGAGTCCCATATATTTGGTTGCAAGGTTGTTCTACTATCGTTCAATTTTTTTCTTTTATTCCCTTATTTATATTTATTTTTTTAAGGCATTGTCCGTTGTCTATTTAAGATGTTCAATGCTCTAGAACATCTAGGTAAAATATTTCATTAATTCACCGCTCATTTGACTACCGTTAAATCAATATATTGGATGATTTCTTTGGCTCGAGTTATATAATTATTTTCCTCCCTCTCTCCCTCTATTTTGGATGATGGATTTATACCTATCGCTTGGGGTAGGTCCAAATCCTAGATCACGTGCCAACTGACACATGATTGAGAGTTGGTTCACATAAAAGGTTCAATTCCTCTAGGGTTTTAGAAAATGTATAGACATTTTTGTCCTTCATTTTATGGGTTAAAAATATGAGTTTTGACTCAAACATTACAAAATCAAGGGTATAAAAGTTATTTTAAAGTTATTTTCAAATGATTTAATCAACCTTGGGCAGTTTGCACAAAAGACAGATCCTTAGATTATGTGACGACTCATGTGGAACACAACCCGTTGGAACATAGCCCAAGGTGAGTTTGAATCCATACTCCAAGCCATATATATATATATATATATATATAAAGCAATGCAGCCAGCCCAAGCGGCACTGCAATGTTAGATCACGTGCTACATGGCACCTAATCTCCAAAATAATGCCTGTATTGGAGGGTTAAGCCGGTCAAACCTGTTTTCAAATAAATGGTTTAAAGATTTTTTCGCCCTTTAAATCATTGGTGAAAGATAAGGTGATGCCCCATGAACTTGGTGTATTGATGTTTGAACCTTTGATCACATTTTCCCCAGTGGATAAGCATCATTTTAATTTTATTTATATAATCCCTGATCGACCTTGCCCAAGTTGCGTGATGGCACCCAATCCTTGTGCTGGGTGTCATGTTTGTCCAAGTGGCTCGAATGCAATGCCCTAGGCTGCACTTGAACGCATAGTCCCGGTGCTATGGGAGAGAGAGGGATGAAAGATTTAGGGAGAGAAAAATGGTCAAAGAAGGGTATTATTGGTATTTGCAACTAAATTTTCTATTCTTCAACCATGGTTTTCATAAGTGAAACTCCTTTGACTTCCTTGATTTAAACATTGGAAACCGTTTTTCAATCCAATCTTCCAAAGAACTGATCTGTAGATCATAATTCACCTATCAGACGGCCAGATGTTGATTTCATGGGACACACATTCCTAAAACTGACTTGAGAACCTATTTTCATAGTATGCTAATGATCAAGTCATTTTTTGGGATACATGTCACGTGACATCAATGTCTAACCATCTGATAGGTGCTCCATGATCTAAAGAATTGTTGTACAAAAGATTAGAATTTCCATCGTCTGATTGAAGGCAGTCGTCTACTTTTACTCTTAACCTATGATTGTGGCATAGAGTCTATGGATGCAAATAAGGTACCCAGTCTAATATCTTCGTCCATTTCAGCCTATTCTTTTTAGTTACTACAAAAAATAAGACTATTAGCGGCAGTTTTTTGTAGCCAAAAACTGCCACTATTAATAAAAAAACTATTAAGACTATTAGCGGCTGCTTTATATTAATAGCGGCAATTTATGGCTGCCACTAATAGTCTTATTATTTGTAATGGTTCCGTTTATTATCGGCCTTTCTAAATGAAAATCTAATGAACTTGTAGTAGAACCCAAGGATCAAAAACTTGAATTTCGTTTTGGTGGGGACCAAAACCAAAATTTGAACCGAAATTTTGGCCGAAAGCTTCCCCATATTGTAAAAATAATCGGAATTTCATATTTTCGTTTCAGTGGGGATCGAAACCAAAACATTTCAGCCGAAATCTTCAGATTTCGAGTGAAATTTTGAACCATGGTAAAACCCATTTCCGCCCTTCTCCCTTTGTAATATATATATATATATATATATATATATATATATATATAACCACGACGGTAGCCTCAAAGAGCTACCCCTGATGACTATGTCACATGCCATGTGGCATGTCATCTTCAAACAAAAACCCATTTTGGGTAGTACACTAATGGGACATGTGATTTGTAAATTTTTTTTTTAATTGTTAGGACATTTTTGTTCTTCAAATCATGGGTCAAAGATAAGATAACACCCACCTATACGGATGCATTGCTTTTTCCCAACTTTGACCATATTTAACGGCGGATAAGGAAACCAATCCTGCCTAATTTTTTTGGATGGAACCCTTATCACCTGATTTCAAGTTTGATGTCACAAGGCACTCACTTGGTTCATTAGTAGTGCCAAAATTCTATCCCAACAGATAGCATTCCGGCCCTCATATATCAATATGGGAAATTTACCTGATCGACCCTGTCAGATATACCTTTTACGTCAGAGACCTTATATTTTGACCTTTACCCAAATCGACCAGCTGGGAGCCTAGCCGACATAGCAAAAAGTCCAAATTACCCCCTTTCTTTAACGCACAAAAACATCATCTTCTTCCTCATTTTAATCTGCTATAGTTTCTAAAAGTCAGAGGTGGCGAAGGTGATGGCGTCTTCTCCTCAATCCAATCTACTCCGATCTACTATTTGGATCGACCCGGATATATCTTTTTCGTCAGAGACTGTAGCAGATTAGAATGAGGAAGAAGAGGAAACACCTATATAATTTAAAATTTTAAATATTTGCATTTTTCTATACTTACGTGATGTAAAACGAGATCTATGCCGTCTGATTTGAAGGCCACAATATAAGATCGATATAGCCAAAGATAGATATGAAAAAAATGCGATATCGACTCTATATATAGTCGATATCAACTCTGTACACAGTCGGTACCGACCATTTTAAGAGTCGTCAATGATTATTTACAGAGTCGCCATCGACTTTGTACATAGTCGTCATCAATTGTGTAAAAATAAAAATAAATAAATAAATAAATTTCACAGTCGATGGCGACTCTATACACAGTCGTCATCGACTCTGTACAGAGTTGCCATCGATTGTATAAAAAAAAAAAAAAAAAATTTTTATACAATCGATGGCAAGTCTGTACAGAGTCGATGACAACTGTGTACAGAGTCGATGACGACTCTTAACATGGTCGGTACCAATTGTGTTAAGAGTTGACATCGATTGTTAAAAAAAAATTAATTTTTTTTAAAGAGGCGATACCGCCTTTTTTTCGTGTCTATCTTTGGCGCCATCTATTTTATTATGTGGCCTTCAAATCAAACGACATAGATCCAGTTTCACATCTCGTAAATATAGAAAAATGTAAATATTTAAAATTTTTAATCATATAGAACGAAAAAAAGTGTAAGAAGGGGTATTTCGGACTTTTTGTGCTAGCTGAAAATGGCTTGGCTAAAAGCTGGTCAATTTGGGTAAAGGTAAAACCAGAGGGCCTATGACATAAAAGGTGTATCTGACAGGGTCGATCATGTAAATTTCCCTATCAATATAGCCTGCTACTCCTAAACCTAAAACTAGAAGTGAAGTCAACAGTTTCTAACTCTTGACTTTCTCCTCCCTGTATACGAAAAGTCCTAAGTTTAATTGATTTTGTCTTCTGATTCTTCTCTGAGTCTGGCTGATTGGGGGTCTCCTATTGTTACTCTAACTCTAAATGACCGAGTTTCCTACGACTACTCTAACTCTAATTAATTTAGTTTCCTAATATCATTCTAACTAAAAAAGGGGTTGTGGCTCATTATGCTAAGGAGGATCGATCCTGTTCCCGGGTATCCTCTGTAAGCTCTCTTGGATAAATCGGGTGGCTAAAGATTATTTTATAAATATTAAAGGTTAAAAACTGAATTTGAACTTAGAATTGAGAATTAGAAATCAAAAATCGAGATCGAGAATTAATAATTTAGAACTAGAACAAAGAATTCGGACTAGCATTAAGAACTAGAAAGAAAATTAAGATTTAGAAAGAAAATTAAGAACTACAACTAGAACCTAGGAACTAAGAACTAGAAGTAGAAATTAAGAACTAAAACTAGAAAGAGAACTAGAATTTAGAACTAGAATTAAGGACTACAATTTTCTAAAAGGAAGAAGCTCATAAGAGAGAATTGTGTAGAGTGGCTAGGGGGTAGGGGTCTATTTATAAGCTTTTACTAGAAATCCTAGTGTAACTCTAATTCCTAATTCTTTTAAAATAATAAAATAAAGTCCTAAAGCAATAAGGAAACTAAACAAATCCTATTTTCTAAAATGAAATAATAAAGAGACTAATCCTAATTCAATTAGAAGTTTTGAAATTCGTCACTTTTGTGCAGCTTTCGAAAACTGATAATAACTTTTTCAATACTTGTCGGAATTGCTCATTTTTTGGCTCGTTGGAAAACTACTTCGATAAGCTTTCAAATGTGACCAATTTCATATCAATCCGACTTTGTTTGATATTTCAAAATAGAACAAACTTAAAGTGGCAGGATTGCCAACTGGGAAAGGTTGGGGAGACCTATTTGGCTCTAAGCTAGGTGCGTCCTCATTTAATACTACTTCTAGAGTCAAGACTAATGGGCTAGTGCCGCTAGCTTGACTACCTGGGGCTCTTAGAGTAGGGTCTATGATTCTACAAGTCTAGAAGGCAGCTCGATCCCTTTTGGGAAGCCCTAGAGAGAACCTCAAACTTTCTCAAAGGGAGAAGCTTGAGGGAAACAAGAATAGAATAGTTAATTATTTTTTTATGGCTAACTATAATTTTGAAAGGACTGAGTTTGGATTGATGATTAAAGACCTAAGGATTAGAAAATGGGAATTTGAGATTTTAAGGATTTAGGGATCAGGAACTAAGGACTGAGATCTAAAACTTAAGAATTAAGAACTAGAACTAAGAACTAGAATCAGAAGTAAGAATTATAATAAAAATTAGGGACTAGGATGAAAATTAAGATCTAGAATCAGAATTAAGAATTAGAACCTAGAAGCTAAGAACTAGAACCTAAAAATTAAGAACTAGACACTAGAAATTAAAAGCTAGAGATTAGAACCTAAAAGATTACCTGAAGCCAAACGCTTCTTCCTCTCTGCTGCAGAGAGAACTTCGAAACTCCTAGGAAGGCCTAAGCTTGAAACAAGAGAGATTGCTATCAGAATTGGTGTTGTTGACAGTGGTAAGGGTCCTTCTATAGGTATTGGGCTAATTCTGTGCCCTTGGGTAGGTGTGCAATTGGTTGGTTGGATTCAATTGTGTGCCCTATCCAGTGTGTGTAATTGGATTGCGCGCCCTGTCCGGGGCACTTAATCCAGTTTGAGTCAGTTGTAGACTCAATGAGTGATCGGTTGACTGGCTCAGCTGGGTATCTTAGTTCCAACTCACTTGGAACTAATTGCATGTTGTTGAGTTATTTTAAAGTGCTTGCTACTGACTTTATTGCAGACAGTGATAAGAATGGGGTGAATGAAAATGAATGAAAGGTGGATTGAAGATGACAGAGCAGCAAGCCTAAAATATACACAGTCCTGCAAGATACAGGGCCTGTTGTAGCAAATTTTGATAAGTAAGAGTTTGTCCCACAGGGAAGTTGATCTTAGGCTCCAAGGGAGCCATCTTTAGTAGGCTCTCCAGATCTGTCTACAGATCTGGCAATCCTAAATGGAAGGGGATTTAGGGTCACTAAAATCTAAATTCTAAGGTATCCTAATGTCTAAACTATAGAAAGGGTTAGGAAAAGGGGATGGAGTGAGAAAATAAATATAAAAGGGTGAGAAGTACGCTATTAGGTTTAGATCTGAGGAGTTTCATAACTCAGATTCAGATCTGCTGCTATAGGAGTCCTGTCCAATGGCTACATTATCACCACTGAGGAGAAAGAATCTCACTCATCTCTGTGCCATGATCCAATCCCTTTATGGCTATAACCTGTCCACTTAAATGGTCACAGACTATCCAATTGGGGAATCACAGTCCAGAGATGGGTCAGAACAAGTTTATCATTGTAGGCACTACTTCATCCAGGCTACAAGCACAAGAATCCATAGGGAACCTCAACCTCTAAAGTGCTATGTGTGGGGCTAGGCCTGTATGGGAGCATGTTAGCCCAGACACATAGAACCAGCAAGAGTTTGAGTACGGTCTAGTATCCTTCACTTTTAGAGAGACTGCAGTGATCCCAGTCACAAGCCTACAATTTCTATAACCAAACCAGAACTGCCATCTGATGGCGGGTCTAAACACATATAGGGGAGTTTATCTCTGCACAATCTCTCACAGGGCTACAACCACAAGTGTAGAGAAGAATAATCCGTCTCGAGTATGTGGATTGGCTTCACCCTAAGGCTATAACCTGTCCACTTGAATGGTCACAGACTATCCTAGAGGCTATCCTCCTCACAAAACTCAAGATAGAACAAGAAACATTGCTGCCACCACCATGTTCACAAGGCTACAAAAGCTCATTGCTCCCATGGGGATTTCAGATCTAGTGGGTCCTGTGGTGGGGCTAGGCCTATATAGGAGCATGTTAGCCCAGACACACAGGTCACTTGGATCTGAGTGAACCATAAAATCAGTCCTCCATTTAGCACAATACATTCTAGCGATGGAGGATCTCAAAATAAACCTTATGAACAACTCTCAAACAGAAAACCCATAAATGTAAAACACCCTATTATAAAACTCCATTAATCTATTCCAAATAATCATACATAGGCATAGCCAACATATGCTGGACTATGGAGAGAAGAACAGATAAAAAAAACTACCTAGACCTAACCTAAACTTACTGGAGATCTACAGCCGATTCCAGAAGAAGAAAAACTAAGTTCTGTTCTAAAAAGAGAAAAAGCTCCCTAAGCCTAAACTAGGCTTAGGTTTATATAGTAGTCAGCTTGGCGGTGCATTAGGGTTAGGAAACCCTAATCTTAACGATGCCACATTTCCTGATACTGTTCCTTAGATGCCTCGGGGCATGTGCACAGAAATTGGAGTGTTGCAATGCGTGCCCTAATTGCTAGAAGTTCCCAAAAAGTCCTCTGCAAAAGTGAGGGGGAGTTAGAGTTTAGAGTCTCGCTAGGTAGCATTGGTTTCCAAGACTGTCGTGTGGTAGCACGGTCTTCGCGAGATTGGATTTTTAGCCATCGTGGGATTGTCTTAGTTGCTTGAAGCAGTCGCGCGCTAGAGCGTTGAATCCTCGTTGGGTTGCTCTGGTCTTCGCGTGGTTGTACTTTCCTTCTGAATGGCGCGAGAATTACGCGAGCAGTTTGTTTCTCAATGGATCTTCGTGAGGGTCCTCGCGAGGACGTGATGTGTATCGGTCTCTGAACTGCACAAGAGGTTTTTCTGAAGTTTTACATCCCGCGGCCATTGCGCGACAGCTGCGCGCCGAAATACCTGGAGCTCTCTCTCTTCAGTTGATTTGAGTGAACTGTGCGAGGCTTTATATTTGAGCTTCGCGAGAGCTGCGCGAGGTATAGTTTTGAAGCTCTTCTGTTACCGAGCTACGCGAGAACAGCGCGGACAATTGGAAATGAAGTCTTGAGAAACTCGCAAGGACTGCGTGAGGCTTAATTTCTGAATCCTCTGATGCTTGTGAAAGCTGCGCGAGGTTCAATTCTTGTATGGATTCAACTTTCATCCTTCTGAGGGACTTCTGGGGCAAAAGTAGGCTCCTTAACAGGGTTCAGGCCTTATTGTAGCTGCTGTTTATTACCTACAGAAATGACTTAACACACATTTATTAGATGGCTAAGGATCTAACAGAGGCTAAGTTAAGGGGTGAAAAGTGGTACTTTTCATGTCTTAACACACCCCCAAACCTAATCTTTGTTAGTCCCTTAGCAAAGCTACACTAAAAATCTACAGAAATTAAATGCCACTTTCGTAGGGAGCACAGATACATTTATCATATGTACCAAGCCTTTTAAACCCCTAGGTGATCCCTAGTGGAGGCGTGAAGTCTCCTGAGGGTTTTCAGTGAAGATGCCCACAAACTTCTCAATAAAACAGTTAACAGTAGTGCAAGATTATCAAGTTAGCAGTTAAGAAACAGAGTATCAGTTCACCTTTGAACTAGTAAAAATATAGGAAATTTAAATACATTGTCTGCACAGATGTTTAAGCAACATAACTTCACATGATAGCACAACATTTCCAATCAGTTCACAACAGGGGAAACTACACATGTGTGTCAGCACTGAGCTCATCATTAAATTAAAAATTAGGTTGTAGGTCATGCCCAATGCATTCAATATCAGACCTCAAAACTCTCCAGGGCATACTCGCACAAAGAACTTTTGAGGGTTTCATTTTCTCTCAACCTCAAGAGCAGTTACAGCCCCCAAATGGGTCTGTAAGCATGAGCATAGGCATAGCATTCAAGTTCTGGCATCATTGGCAGAATTTCACCATAGCTTGGATAACTCTTTATCTCCACATGACAGCTCATTTAACTATGGATCACAAGGGCTTTTAACTGGGTTGTAATGTGGCTTATGGTATGGGTTATAAAGAATGGAAGGTTGAAAAGGGGTTCAAAGTTGAGAAATCAGTAGGTGAAGGAGGTGATTCATGACTTCACCCTCTTTAGTACAGCTCCTTTCATCTTCTCTGCTATTTTCAGATTTGAAGTGGCCAGCTTCTCTTCTTGTTTCTGCTTTTTTCAATGAATGTTTCCTCTTGACTCCTCCCTTGCTCCTCTTCATTATTGTTTTTCTTTCTTTTTGATGCATTTATCTTCTTTTTATTTTTGTTTTTGCTTTGATGAATTGCCACCTTTTTCTCGGTTGTTGCACTGCTAGAACTTCAGATAATTCTTCTCTACTCATCAAATGTTGACCCTAGCTAGTCCATCTTTAACTTTTTCTCCTTTACCTTCTGAATTCTCAGAGTGAGGGTATGGTTAAATCAGGTCCATAGGTTCACAGATATAAGTACTCAGGTGTGTTTTGAAAAAAATTGGATTTTGAGGCTTAAAGAGTGTATGAACAAGGGCAGTTGCGTTAGGGTTTGGTCTGTTTAGGCTCAAACTGTCCAAGAGAAGGCCTTGATCCTTTCCTAAGTGTCATGATTACTGTTAGTTGTTTCAACTTGGAGTTACCTAACTTCTAGTGAACACGTTGACTCAGCCAGTCCTTGAAGCTAAAAGAAATTTGCCTTAATCACTCTCAAAATAAAAAAAATTGCAGGCCCAATTCTTACTGGTTATGGTCTTCCTTTGAGCTTTTAAGCATGTCCTTACCTTTTTCTCTCTTCAATGATTTACTAAGTGCTGATACCAGTGAGTTTTCTTGCTGTTCTCATCATGGGAATGTGAAATTTTAGAAATTTATGATGTCTAAAGATCTGCAAAAAATTTTAAATTCCTTGATTTTCATAATTCTTAAGTGAACACAGCTCCATTTCTATGTTACTCACATGATTCTACTGCACTTTAAGTTAACTATGTTATTGGCAGACCTGCCTGCCACACCTCCAAACCTATGAGGAGCAGTGTCCTCATTGGTTCAGAGGGGAAAGACAGCAGTAGAATCGAAAGAGACAAATAAAAAATTAACAGAGAAAAAGATAGAGAAACATAAAATGCAAACTGCACAGTGTGGAACTAAAAGAAACTTGCATTAAAATAAAAAGAAAAGACAGAATGGGGGGGAATCATTGGGTAGCAGGGGGAGGGTTTGAGGAAGATGGAGGGCGAGATGCAGGTGGGGCCATTTTTTTCTTCTTCTTCTCTCTCTTCTCTTTCTTTTTCTTTTTCTTTTCTTCCTTGGCAAGGATTCGCTGGACCTCGTCATACTCATCCCAGAGAAACTGCAAGGGGTCCGGCTCCTTAGGTGGTGGGGGATCATCCCAGATGGGGTAAAATTTGATTGGGAATCCAAAGGGGCCGTCATCCGCCATTTAGGGTGAGGAGGTAAGGACTTCTAAGGGTAGAAGATGAGGGATGAGATGAACAAGGGACGGATAGCTGATTTAAAAGAGGGGCGAGGGAACATGAACCGACGGAATTGAATTGCGCCTCCTTTTACACTTGTCAATAAATGAATGTTGTGTGGGGAAAGAAGAAAATACACAATGAGCGCTTTGGAAAAGAGAAGTAGCATTAAAGGAATATCTAAAAATAGGCATGGAATTCAAAGAGGTGAGTGTATCTCGCGGGGATCCTCGCGAGGAGCAATAAGTGATGAGGAACGGGCAGTTCTCGCGCAGCTAAGCTTGGGAACCTCGCGAGGTTCACTGAACATGGCACAACATTTTGAAGAGGAAGCCATTGTGATCCCTGAGGCAGCAATTTGGACAAATTGATATAACCAACATCTCCGCGACATGGATTAGTGGTTCAAAGAAAAAGCTCCACCCAAAAACTCTTCTCCCAAGAATGGTGAAAATAAATAAAAAGAATAAAAGCAAAAATACCAAACAGTCAGAAAGAAACAGACAAAACAGAGTAATAGACGAAATTAGAAATTCTATTAAAGTGGAAGAAAAAATATTTATAAGTGGAAGTATAACTAAAAAAACTAAAAAAAACTAAGATACATTCTAGAAGCTAGGATCTAATCGAAATCAGAATCTGTAAGGAAATCCCAGCCCATCTTTTTAGCATGTTCCTTAATGGCAGCTCTATCTTGTTTCTTCTTTTCCTCTCTATCCTTTTTCTTTTCAGCTGGGGTTTTCACTGCAGATGGAGCTTTAGGTGCCCTCACTCTCATTTTTGGTGCTTTTGGAGCCTTTGGTTCCTTGGGTTCTTGAGGGGCTTTTTCTTTATGCTTAGCAGTGGGGGTGGCAGGAGATTTTCCTTTGCCCTTGCCTTTGGGTTCAGCTTCTGTAGGGGAGACCACTGTGGATTTCTCTTTTCCTTTAGCTTTGGGATCCTCAATGGGGACCACTGGGGCCTTTCCTTTTCCAGTGGGCTCAGGTTTGGCAGGGGACTGTGCCGCTTCAGATTGGGCAGCAGGCTCTTTGCCAATTTTGAGAGGGACAGCTTTGGGAGCAGACCTCTTGGCTGTAACTTTCCTCTGCGGAGGATAAGTTTGTTCTTGTGGAGGGGCAGTAGAGGCCTTGGGAGCTGGGGGCTGCTCAGGAGATGTAGGCTGTTCCTTAGGAGGTGAAGCAGCAGCTTTGCCTTTGGCTTTTTGGGACTGAGGTGGGATCTCTTGAGTGGGGGCAGGCACTTGAACATTGATGGGAGTTGGATTGTAAGGTTCATTGCGGGTAGCAGCCAAAGCGGATTCCAATGCGGCAATCTTGACTTGAAATTTGAAGACATCAATCTCCTGGATCTCCTTTTGGATTTTTTGGATTTCCTGGGCATTGTTAAGGCATTTTTCAAGCATTCTTGCCCGGGCATTTGCTGCAGCAGCACTGGACTTCTCATACGCCCAAGTCACCTGATAATAAGTGTTGTCGCCTTAGTCTTTCAATATTCTTCCAAGATATTTTTCCACCCCAAGGATATGCCCAGTAGTTGCTGGTGGTGCTCCCCCGTCATTTTGTCAATCTGCTCCAGCAAGGGGCCTTTAATTGATTGGCGTAGCTGAGCCATTCCCCTCAGAACATCCTTCCTCAAGTATGCATTATCTTTCATATGATGGAGGATGGTGAGGTAAGGAGGGCAGTAAAAATGATGTTTTGGGGCAATGGGAAGAGATGAGGTGGAAGGAGCAAAGTGTGCTTGGTCCTGGGAGGGAGAAGGTGGGGTAATAGGGGGTTGGTCTATTTGTGGGGGAAGGGGTATAAGCTCTGGGTTAGTCTGGGTCTGTTGGTCAATGTAAATTGGAGGGGGGAGGATAAGTGGGGAATGGGTTCTGCAGATCGGTTTGTAGATTTGGTAGAGAAGGTGGGGGGTAGGATAAGAGGGGGAGGGAGGGTATAGGGGAAAGAAAAGTGGTGTAGGCTCAATAGGAGTTGGGGTGATGGGGATGGAAAATTGGAATGGTGAAAGGGATTAAAGGAAAGGGGTGGGGAAAAGGTAATGGTGATGGTGGGGGGGTCTGAATCGGGGAAGTCTGCTGTTTGGGTGGTTTGTCGTGAGCAGGACTGGGGGTTGAAGTGGGTGGTGGAGTGGTTAAGGTGTGTAGAGTGGATTGGATGGAAGTGAGTTCAGCTTGCATCTGGTCCTGTTTGTGGGTGTTGGTGGATAATTGGGCCTGTATGTCTTGGATAAGGGGGAGGAGGAGGGTTAGTGGGTCAAAGCTAGGAGGTTGGGTGTGGGAAGAAGAGGGTATGGGTTGGAAAGGGGAAGAGGGTGCATGATAAAAAGTGGAGGGAGGGGAAGAGGGGGTTTCTGGGGAGTGATGTTGTGAGATAGTTGGGGAATCTGGAAGAGGGGTGTAGTGGGTGGGAATTGTTTCAAGGAAGGTGGAAATAAAGGCTTGGAAGCCTATGGAGGTGCTGAGGGTTAAGTCAATATCTAGGAGAGGGGTGTAGTGGAAATGGTGGGGTGGTGGTGTCTTCAATGTGAGATGGGTTAATGGGGGAGAAGGGATTGAGGGTGGTGTCTGGGATATAGTGGGGATGGAAGCAGCGGTCTTTGGTTTTTTGTATGAGATGGGGGGGGGGGGGGGGGGGGGCTTGCAGGCTTAGGGGGAAATGAGGGGGAAATTGTGGCTATATGTTGAGGTAAGGTAGGGGAGGGGGAGGCTTCCCATGGACCAAGCACAGGAGAAGGGGGAGTGGGCATGGAGAATGGAAACAGAGGGGGGATGGAGGCAGGGGTAATGGAGACAGAAGTGGAAAGTGGAGGGGGAATGGTTTCTGCTGGAGCAGTGGTAATGGGAGGTTGTGGGGGTACATCCTGAGTAGCAGGGGTGGATCCTGATCCGACTGCCTCCTTAGACTGCTTGGGCAGGGCCTGAGCCTCAGCTTTCTTCTTTTTCTGACCCCCCATCAAGCTTCTGCTCATTCCCCATTGCCTCTTGGCAAATGTGGTAGGGGTAAGGGTGGTGTTTTCTTCAGTTCTCCCTATCTTGTAGCCCCCCTTGATCAGCAACAAAGTGATGATTCTAGCAAAGGGTAGGGTGTGAGGCTTCTTTTTGGATCCTAACTTCTCCATCACATCCTTCATAGCCTCAAAAATCAGTCAGGTTGCATGGAAGCCATGGCCCATGTGGTAGGAGTAGACAGAATCCGCAATTGGGGTTCTCCTCTCCTGCTGATGTCCTGAGCAATAGATGTTCTTGCGCAGGACTTGATCAATGAACAGCAGCTCAGGGTCTAGTTCCCTCCTTCTGATTGAGTCCCCTGTGGCTTTGATTCCTCTAGTTAGGGCCCTTGCAATTGTGTCAATTGATGCAATTAGAGGGGGGCCATATCCACAGCTAGGATTGAATGCGGCTAGGATGCCCAAAACTTCAGCAATCATCTTAGGGCCCATTAACATAGTAAAATCGTCAATCTTCACCATCAAGCACCCTTGTCCATCGTTGTCCTTCTCGACTGTGAGGTGCTGGTAAAACATCTGCACTAACCTGGGGTAGGCTAGTGCTAGAAGTGCTTTCATCAATGGCATCAAGCCCGCTTTAATCATAAATTGAATTGCAGGGGCAGAGAGAGGTTCTTTCTCAAAAAGGGGACATCAAAGGCTGTTTCAGGCTTTAATGGGATTGCCTCCATGAGCTCAGAAGGAGTAGAGTACTTAGAGGTTGGTACCGTCGCCTCCTCAACCACTTCTTTTCCTTTCTTGGGGGACTTTGAAGTCTTGGCCTTTTTATGGGTGGTCTCTGCAGGGTCCTTGTCCCTCCCCTTCCTCTTGATTGCAGATTTTAGAGCCATATCTAACTCTGTCTTCTATTATGAGCAATGGGGACTGAGATCTAGGGTTTGGTGTGATTTGAAGCACAGGGCACCTCAAGATCTCTGAGCAGAGGGCAATAGATGATGGTGATGCTAGGAACACTTGGAGAGATTTGTGGAGTGAAGGATGAGCTGTAAGAGTGAGGCAGGAGGAGAGAAGGGAGAGAGTGCTAGGAGCTAGGGTTTCGCAGAGAGAAGAAGGAAATAGATAATGAGAAAGGAATAACGCGCAGGGTTTAAATACCTATCGCGAAGCTCGGCGCGCTTTGGACCCTCTGGTCGCGGGGTTGGAAATGAACCTAGCGAAGGTTCTTTTGAATCAATCTGGATTGCGCAACAATCTCCCAGGTGAATTTTGGAGCGTGTGACATTTTAAGATGAAATCCTGTGGATTGCGCGAAAAGCTCCTAGGTCCCTTGTGAATCTCGCGACAGACTTAGAATCTCGCGACAGCAAATGAAGTATTTCTGTTGAATTGCGCGAGAGTCTCCCAAATTACCATGTGAACCTCGCGACAGATTGATAATCGCACGATGACTACTGAATTGGTTAATAAGAACCACGCGAGAGGTTCGCTGGTGTAAAGGAATCGCATGACAGCAAATTGATGGCTCTAGGTGAATCTCGCGAAAAGTTCTCAGGAACACATGAATCTCGCGACAGCAAATGGAATGTGTCTATGGGAACTGTGCGAACTCCTCTCAGACTTCCTCTTTAACCTTGCGAGAGTTGTTGAATCTCGCAATAGTCTCCCAGACTTTCACTTTGGACCCAGCGATAGTAAGGTATAAAACAGAGAGCGTGTGTTCTCTGGTCTGCCCCCTTTTTCTCGATGACTTGTGGTTGAATCCAGGGCATGACTCTCTCCTATGGCTACCTCTAGACATATGTAAACTTAGACATTTACTCAAAAACGATCTCCCACAATAGGCATTCAATCAGAAGCAAGTAATTCAAAGCAGTAAGAATTTAATCATGCATCAAAAGCTTAAAACACAGATAGGTCAAAATTCAGATCAGACCACTAGCTAATCCTAGAGAAAAGACACAAAAGAAAGCAATCAAAATCAACCAAAAACTAAGTACATATGACATAGTTATGATACACCTGTGGAATTAGTTTGAAGAAGGATCCTCTTGACAGTGAATGGTGTCCAAAAGGTTGGCAGGTTTTTCAAAACAAGGCTTAAGCCTCTGACCATTCACCTTCAAGAGTCTCCCAGACTTAGGATCCTTGATTTCCACAGCACCAGATGGGGAAACATGCATGACAATGTAAGGACCTTCCCATCTGGATTTCAATTTGCCTGGAAAATATTTCAGTTTGGAGTTAAATAACCAAACCTTTTCACCAGCAATGAAACTCTTTCTCAACAGCCCCTTATCAAAGAAAGCTTTGGACCTTTCCTTGTAGATCCTGGCATTGGCATACACATCCATCTTTAGTTCTTCCAATTCCGATAGCTGCAGCAACCTGTGATGACCAGTAGAAGTTAGATCTAAATTCAAATGTTTGATGGCCCAATAGGCTTTGTGTTCTAAGTCCACTGGGAGATGATAGGCCTTGCCATAAACCATTCTGAATGGGGACATACCAATGGGAGTCTTATAGGCAGTCCTATAAGCCCATAGTGCATCATGAAGTTTGTCAGCCCAATCCTTCCTATCAGTCCTTACAGTCTTCTCAAGGATATGCTTGATCTCCCTATTTGAAATTTCAACTTGCGCACTGGTTTGTGGGTGGTAAGGAGTAGCAATCCTATGGGTGACAGAATATTTCTTGAGCAAGCTCTCGAAATTTCTATTACAAAAATGGCTCCCCCCATCACTGATAATGGCCCTGGGGGTGCCAAATCTGGAGAAGATATTCTGCTTTATGAACTTGAGGACAACCTGATAATCATTGGTTCTAGTGGTAATGGCTTCTACCCATTTGGAAACATTGTCCACTACCACTAAGATGAAATGAAAACCATTTGAAGGAGGAAAGGGGCCCATAAAATCAATACCCCACACATCAAACAGTTCAACTACAAGGATGGGCTGTAGAGGCATTGAATTTTGTTTGGACGGCCCTCCTAATTTTTGACATCTTTCACATGCCTTGAAATGTGTATGGGCATCTCTGAAAAGAGAAGGCCAATAGAAACCACACTGCAACACTTTGTCAGCTATTTTTCGCCCACTAAAGTGACCCCACAGGCATTTTCATGGCACATGGCCAGAATACTGGGGATATCACTTTCGGGAACACATTTCTGAATAATTTGATCTGCACAATACTTGTACAAGCAAGGTTCCTCCTAGAAAAAGAATTTGACCTGTGAGAAAAATAGGTCTTTATCCATTTTTATCCAATGGGAAGGGATCTTGCCTATAACTAGATAATTGACAATATGTGCATACCAAGGAACTAAAGATTGGATGGCAAACAATTGCTCATCCGGGAATACATCATTTGTAGCAAGGTCAACAACACCTTTCTCCAACATAATTCTGGACAAGTGGTCAGCCACCACATTTTCCACACCTTTTTTGTCTTTGATTTTGATGTCAAACTCCTGCAACAGGAGTATCCATCTAATCAATCTTGGCTTTGAATCCTTCTTGGACAGTAGGTACTTTAATACTGAGTGGTCAGTGAAGATGACAGTTTTGAACCCAAGTAGGTAAGGTCTAAACTTGTCCACAGCAAAAACCACTGCCAGAAGCTCTTTCTCTGTGGTTGTGTAGTTCAGTTGAGCTTCAGCAAGTGATTTGCTGAGATATGCAATGACCACAGGCGACTTATCCTTTCTCTGGCCCAAGACAGCACCTATTGCCAAGTCAGATGCATCACACATCAACTCAAAGGCGTGAAATAGTCGGTGTCCGAGTACTGGAGGTGAGGCAGATTTTTAAAGTTTCAAAAGCCTTCAGACATTCAGCAGAGAAGTCAAAGGGCACATCCTGGCTGAGAAGGTGGCACAATGGCTTGGCAATTTTACTAAAGTCTTTGATAAACCTCCTGTAGAATCCAGCATGCCCAAGGAAGGATTTGATTTGCTTGACTGTTCTCGGAGGGGGCAAATTTTTAATGAGGTCAACTTTTGCCTTGTCTACCTCAATTCCATCTTTAGAGACTACATGGCCCAACACAATTCCCTGTGTTACCATGAAGTGGCTCTTCTCCCAACTTAATACCAAATTGGTCTCTTCACATCTTTGTAGGACTTGATGGAGGTGATGTAGACATTGGTCAAAGCTATCCCCATAAACCGAAAAGTCATCCATGAAATTTTCCAAGAATTTGTCAATCATATCAGAAAAAATTGCATACATGCACCTCTAAAAGGTGGTAGGGGCATTACACAGTCCAAAAGGCATCCTTCTGTAAGCAAAGGTGCCAAAAGGATAAGTAAATGTAGTTTTCTCTTGATCAAGGGGGTGCACAGGGCTCTGATTGTACCCTGAGTACCCATCAAGAAAACAATAAAAAGCCTTCCCAACCAACTTGTCCAAAATTTGATCAATAAAAGGGAGAGGGAAGTGGTCTTTTCTAGTCTTGGAGTTGAGTTTTCGATAATCTATGCAAACTCTCCAGCCAGTGGTCTCCCTGGCTGGTCTCAACTCTCCAGACTCGCTTGTGATCACTGTTATGCTGGATTTCTTGGGTACCACCTGGATTGGTGCCACCGATTCAGAATCAGAGATGGGGTAAATTACCCCAGCATCTAGCAATTTAATAATTTCTTTTAGAACCACATCCTGCATGTGAGGATTAAGTTTCCTCTGCATTTCCCTGGAGGGTGTTGAGCCCTCCTCTAGATGAATCCTATGCATACAGATTGATGCATCAATTCCTCCCAGATCAGCAATGGTCCAGCCAATTACTTTCTTGTGCTTCCTCAGAACTGTTAGCAATTTCTCCTCTTGCTCACTGGTAAGAGAAGAGGAGATAATCACAGGAAGTTTCTCTTCTTTCTCGAGGAAAGCATATTTTAATGTCTCTGGCAGCTTCTTGAGCTCCAGATCAGGGGCTTGTTGTATGGATGGCGGGATTGGTGTATTATTGGTTGGAGGGAGAGGCAGCAATGTAGCTTTCCAATTGGAATGTTGCACTAAGCCCATAGAAGACTTCACTAGGGGTGTGTCTTCTGGCATTAAAGCTAGGCTTCCTTCCTCTACCATGTTCCAAACTTCAGTTAAATCAGTGACAATGTTGCCCCACTCCAGCAGAGAGGGCAGTTATTCTTCAACAATTTCTTCTAGTACATCCACTGCAAAGCATTCCTCATTGTCCAGCTGAGGGAACTTTGCGCTGTTGTACACATTAAGCTCAACTTTCATATATCCGAAAGTGACCTCCATGATTCTAGACCTGCATTGAATGCATGCATTGGCGATGTGCCAAGAATGATCTACCTGAATAATAGTGTCGGAGATGTACTCTTGTTACAGCCCATGTCCAAGACAAGGAAGTCTACAGGGTAGAAGAACTTATCTACCCCCACTAGGACATCCTCAACCACTCCCATGGGTTTCCTCTCAGACCTATCAGCCATCAATAGAACAATGGGGGTGGGCTTAAGCTCCCCCAATCCTAACTGCTGATATATACTATATGGCAGCAGGTTAACACTGGCTCCAAGGTCCAAAGGGGCCCTTCCAATCGTGTGGTTTCTAATAATACAGGGAATAGTAGGTATCCCTGAGTCTTGCAACTTCTCAGGCATTGTCATGGTTAATACAGAATTTACTGTATCAGTTGCAAAGACCTTTTTGGACAAATGGCCTCTGGCCTTTCTTTTCTGAGTACACAGGTCTTTCTAAAACTTTGCATAGGCTGGGACCTGTCGGATTGCATCAAGCAGGGGTAAATTTATCTTGACCTGCTTAAAGGTCTCCATCATTTCCTCGATCTGTGCCTGACCCTTATCAAAAGGGGCAGGGCCACTCAAAGCTTGAGGAAATGGTAGCTGAGGTACTGCTGGTTCCTCAGTTGCAAGCCCATGGCTGAACTTTTATTTTTTTATTTTTTCTATTTTTATCTCCTGCTGAGGTTCAACTACAACCTCTTTAATTTTCCCCATGGTGAAGGGCAGTAGGCAGTTCTTGTCTCTGTGCTCCAACAAAATCCTTATCATTTTCACTCGACATTTCCTTAGGAATGACCTCTCCTTGTTCTTTTCCCACCTGGTTGTCAACCAGCTTGCCAGACCTTAAGGCTGTAATGGCAGTGGCCCCCTCAAAATTTGAGGAGCCTTCTCCGATGGAATACTGGCCCTTTGGATTGGCTACTGGCTGGCTTGGCAACTTGCCCTCTTCTCTTTTAGCCAGAGCATTGGCTATTTGGCCAAGCTGCTCTTCTATTTTCTTAATGCTTTGACTGTGAGAAGTCACAGTCTGATTCAAGGGTCCAAGGCTTTGCAACTGGGCTAAAACCTGGTCCTCGAAAGAAGCACTTCGGGGCTCTTGTTGTGGAACTACCAATTGATTTTATTGCTGCGGCTGCTGTTGTTGGAAATTCGACCTTTGGGCATAACCCTGGTTAAACTGCTGCTGTGGCCTTTGAGGTAGGGCCAACATCTGCTGTGGCTGCATATAATTGTCTTGCCTCCACCTCAAATTTGGGTGGTCTCTCCATTGGTAACTAGAATTTTGGTGCTGGTATCCTTATGGTTGCTTATTGTAGCCACCAGATTGTTGTTGTCCAAAAGATTGGGCAGCAGCAGCCTGTTCCATTATAAACTCAGGGTATTGCCCTGCAGATGGACACTCTTCTACTGTGTGTTGTGGGGATTGGCATATCAGACATGCCTCCATCACTTGTGCAGCCATTCTGGGCTGCACCACAGTCAACAGTTTATCAAATCTTTCAGTAAGATTGGTCATCTGCATTTTTAGATCATCATTTCCCCAAACTTCATATATTTTTCCTTTAGAAGTCTCAGGAAGTCCCAGCTTAGGAGATGGTTCTTGAACAGTTCTAGAAGAGGACATCTTCTAGAATGCATTTTCACTTATGACCTCGAACAAGTCCCATGTCTCATCAGCTGTTTTATGCATGTATGTTCCACCACAAGAGGCATCTACCATGTCTCTACTCTTCTCATCAATCCCATTGTAGAAGCTCTGGACAAGCTGCCAGTCAGGGATCTTGTGATGGGGACATTGTTTGAGCATCTCCTTAAATCTATCCCAGCATTGGTTAAAATCTTCAGTTGGGGACTGGGCAAAAGAAAGTATGCCCTTCCTCAACTAGCTGGTCTTGGTCTATGGGAAAAATTTAGACAGAAATCTTGTCTGGAGGTCTTTCTAGGAAGTGATGTTGTTGTTTGGAAGAGTAGATAACCAGGTCATGGCTCTGTCCTTTATGGAGAAAGGAAAGCCTCAACCTAGTGGCTTCTAGTCCCAAACCAACAATGGAAAATGTCGTGCACAGGGCCAAGAACTGGTCAATGTGCTTGTAAGGGTCTTCCTTGCTAAGCCCATGGAAAGAGGGTAGCATTTGGATAATGGAAGTTTTGATCTCATAATTACCCTGAACATCTGGGAATTGAATGTTGAATGGAGAATTGTAATCATCCGGAGCATTCAATTCCTTCAATGTTCTAGGTTGCTCTTCACCCATAACTGCTATCTCTATTTCAATTGGGGGCTCAACTGTGGTGTGTCTGTGCCTTCTCGGTCTTCTACCCCTTTCAATCTCAGGGTTAGCAGGCTCTAATGTAGGACTGAGAGATCTCCTTCCTAACATGCACACACACCAACAATAGGGAAGACTATTCGCAGGCACATTGCACTTAATAAAAATTGCAACTATCCTAATCAACTGCTATGGAATCTTCAAATGAGAAATAGACTGAGTTTTGAGGGTTAGAGAAGTGCAAACAGAGGTAGCTAGGCTCTCAATGCAATTCCAGTCTCCTTCTCTACTACGGTTCAGATCTGCAAGAAGAATTCCAAATGTAAATCAACAGTATTAATTATTCACAAATACATCTACCAAAGAATAAAGAATAAAAAATCTAGAGTCTACTAAAAGATCAGTTTCCCCGGCAACAGCGCCAAAAATTTGTTG
The DNA here is from genome assembly GCA_021018995.1 of Chloranthus sessilifolius. Taxonomy (NCBI): domain Eukaryota; kingdom Viridiplantae; phylum Streptophyta; class Magnoliopsida; order Chloranthales; family Chloranthaceae; genus Chloranthus; species Chloranthus sessilifolius. The sequence continues at coordinate 31,626,289 of CM037594.1, read as the reverse complement.
AGTTATTTTAAAGTGCTTGCTACTGACTTTATTGCAGACAATGATAAGAATGAGGTGAATGAAAATGAATGAAAGATGGATTGAAGATGGCAGAGCAGCAAGCCTAAAATATACACAGTCCTGCAAGATACAGGGCCTGTTGTAGCAAGTTTTGATAAGAGTTTGTCCCACAGGGAAGTTGATCTTAGGCTCCAAGGGAGCCATCTTTAGTAGGCTCTCGGATCATCTCTGACGATTAAACCTAAATGGAAGGGGATTTAGGGTCACTAAAATCTAAATTCTAAGGTATCCTAATGTCTAAACTATAGAAAGGGTTAGGAAAAGGGGATGGAGTGAGAAAATAAATATAAAACGGTGAGAAGTACGCTATTAGGTTCAGATCTAAGGAGTTTCATAACTCAGATTCAGATCTGCTGCTATAGGAGTCCTGTCCAATGGCTACATTATCACCACTGAGGAGAAAGAATCCCACTCATCTCTATGCCATGATCCAATCCCTTTATGACTATAACCTGTCCACTTAAATGGTCACAGACTATCCAATTGGGGAATCACAGTCCAGAGATGGGTCGGAACAAGTTTATCATTGTAGGCACTACTTCATCCAGGTCACAAGCACAAGAATCCATAGGGAACCTCAACCTCTAAAGTGCTATGTGTGGGGCTAGGCCTGTATGGGAGCATGTTAGCCCAGACACATAGAACCAGCAAGAGTTTGAGTACAAGCATTAGGTCTAGCTGTCCACTGCTTTTAGAGAGACTGTAGTGATCCAGTCACAAGCCTACAATTTTTATAACCAAACCAGATCTGCCATCTGATGGCGGGTCTAAACACATACAGGAGAGTTTGTCTCTGCACAATCTCTCACAGGGCTACAACCACAAGTGCAGAGAAGAACAATTCGTCTTGAGTCTGTGGATTGGCTTCACCTTAAGGCTATAACCTGTCCACTTGAATGGTCACAGACTATCCTAGAGGCTATCCTCCTCACAAAACTTAAGATAGAATAAGAAACATTGCTGCCACCACCATATTCACAAGGCTACAAAAGCTCATTGCTCCCATGGGGATTTCAGATCTAGTGGGTCCTGTGGTGGGGCTAGGCCTGTATAGGAGCATGTTAGCCCAGACACACAGGTCACTTGGATTTGAGTGAACCATAAAATCAGTCCTCCATTGCTTGCAATACATTCTAGCAATGGAGGATCTCAAGGTCGCAGCCTTGTACATAACAACTCTCAAATAGAAAACCCATAAATGTAAAACACCCTATTATAAAACTCCATTAATCTATTCCAAATAATCATACATAGGCATAGCCAGCAAATGCTAGACTATGGAGGGAAGAACAAGATAAAAAGAAACTACCTAGACCTAACCTAAACTTACTGGAGATCTACAGCCGATTTCAGAAGAAGAAAAAATAAGTTATGTTCTAAAAAGAGAAAAAGCTCCCTAAGCCTAAACCAGGCTTAGGTTTATATAGCAGTCAGCTTGGCGGCGCATTAGGGTTAGGAAACCCTAATCTTAACGATGCCACATGTCCTGATACTGTTCCTTAGATGCCTCAGGGTGCGTGCACAAAAATTAGAGCGTTGTAATGCGTGCCCTAATTGCTAGAAGTTCCCAGAAAGTCCTCTGCAGAAGTGAGGGGGAGTTAGAGTTTAGAGTCTCGCCAGGTAGCATTGGTTTCCAAGACTATCGTGTGGTAGCACGATCTTCGCGAGATTGGATTTTTAGCCGTCGCAGGATTGTCTTAGTTGCCTGAAGCAGTCGCGCGCTAGAGCGTTGAATCCTCGCTGGGTTGCTCTGGTCTTCACGGGGTTGTACTTTCCTTCTGAATGGTGCGGGAATCACGCGAGCAGTTTGTTTCTCAATGGATCTTCGCGAGGACATGATGTGTATTGGTCTCTGAACTGCGCGAGAGATTTTTTTGAAGTTTTACATCCCGCGGCCACTGCGCGACAGCTACGCGCCGAAATACCTGGAGCTCTCTCTCTTCAGTTGATCTGAGTGAACTGTGCGAGGCTTTATATTTGAGCTTCGCGAGAGTTGCTCGAGGTATAGTTTTGAAGCTCTTCTGTTACTGAGCTGCGCGAGAACAGCGCAGACAATTGGAAATGAAGTCTTGGGAAACTCGCGAGGCTTAATTTTTGAATCCTCTGAAGCTTGTGAAAGCTACACGAGGTTCAATTCTTCTCTGGATTCAGCTTTCATCCTTCTTAGGGTCTTCTGGGGCAAAAGTGGGCTCCTTAACAGGGTTCAGGCCTTATTGTAGCTGCTATTTATTACCTACAGAAATGGCTTAACACACATTTATTAGATGGCTAAGGATCTAACAGAGGCTAAGTTAAGGGGTGAAAAGTGGTACTTTTCATGTCTTAACACATGTCCAGTTCGAAATGTGTAATCCGATTAAGCGTCTGCTTGTGTGTGCTTGATTGGGGAGTTTGGACGGTCTAAGGATTTAGAGACCAGGTCCAACTGGGGACCAATTGCGCGCTGGTGGTGGAGCGTGCAATCAATTGCTGGTGGTCCATGGGAGGTGGAAGTCGGGTCCAAGTGGGACCCATTACGTGCCAGTGGTTGGGCGTGCAATCGGATTGCGTGACTTATGTAGGGCGCGTAATCAGGTCCAAAGGCAGTCCACAGGAAGAACGAACCTAGTCTAAGTGGGACCAATTGCACGTATGTATCCATGTGTGTAATCAAATTGTGCATCTCTGTGAGGGTGCAAAATTCGGGGTCTTCTTGGGTCGGGTCGGGTCTGAGCGACAAAGCTATTATTTCAGCCTGGGTCTCAATCATATATTATTATTTTAGTATGTGGTCCCCAAATTTAGGGTTTTAAGGTCTTCAGAGCAGGTCAGACCTTCTCTAGAGATAGTAGGCAAGGTCAAAGGTTAACCGAACATGTTTGTATACTCCGAGAGGACTTTTATTGTTTAATATTTTATTACTTTTATTTGGTTCTAGTGGTTTGATTGTGATAGGGCATCGAGGGGTGTCCTGAATTTTTGGATTGTGTTATTTTGATGGGGCTGTGATCGATAAATTTATTATATGTTATTTTATCTTGTCGAATTATTTACCACAACAGAGCGAGTGGAGGGTGTTAAGTGGTGAAAAATGCCACTTTTCACCCTTTAACCTGGCCATTGATAGACCTGTGAGCACACTAATAAGCCTCTGTCGAGTACATTTGTAAGCAGTAATAAAAGATGATAGTAATACAGAAAATCACTCAAGAATGCCCAAAAAGGGGTCATCTCTCAGCACACCAGAGGTTAGCACATCACTGGACCCTTGGAGCGCGTGGCTACAGCAGGGCAAGACAAAGGAAGTGAAAACAGGCTGAAAACATCCTATCGAGAGGTCACCTAAAGACTTTGATCGGAGCTGATAGTAAAGAAAGGAGGAATTCGTGCAGTTGAAAAGGTTTCGATAGATCTGAAGGCATAAGAAGGATGAATTCATGTGGATTGAGGAGTTCGATAAGATCCAAGAACCTATCGAGCAGCTGAAAGATAGGAAGAAACCATCCTATCGAAAGCCTGCCTGAGGTGTAAAAGGAACCTATCGAATGGTTTCCAGAACCTATCGAGATGGAGACGCTGGAACAGAACCTATCGAAGGGTGCTTGAGCCTTTCGATAGGAGTGAGAGAAACCCTATTGAAATGATAGCATGCTGAACGGAACCTAATTCATCTTGAGGAAGGCTCCAAACCTTCCAGAGAGATACAACGAAAACTCAACCCACACATGCAGGAAGTCGTGATGAAGGAGGTAGTTAAAATCCTAGATGCTGGGATAATTTACCCCATCTCGGATTCACAATGCGTAGCACCTACCCAGGTAGTACCCAAGAAATTCGGTATTACAGTTGTTGCAGCAGATTCAGGGGAGCTGATTCCAACCAGAAAGACCACTGGTTGGAGGGTATGCATAGATTACTGAAAACTCAATGAAAAAACCAGCAAGGATCACTTCCCATTACCCTTTATAGACCAAATCTTGGACAAGCTGGTAGGAAAGGCCTATTACTATTTTCTTGATGGATATTCAGGGTACAATCAGATCCCTATATACCCCCAGGACCAAGAAAAAACCACATTCACTTGCCCATTTGGAACCTTTGCATACAGAAGGATGCCATTTGGGTTGTGTAATGCACTTACCATGTTCCAAAGATGCATGTATGCTATCTTCTCTGATATGATTGATAAGTTTTTGGAGATCTTTATGGATGATTTCTCCATTTATGGAGATGATTTTAGCCAATGCCTACACCATCTCAGCTCCGTGCTGTAAAGGTGTGAGGAGACCAACCTAGTTTTGAGTTGGGAGAAGAGTCACTTCATGGTGACTCAAGGCACTGTTCTAGCACATGTCTCTCACAAAGGAATTGAGGTTGATCAAGCTAAGATCGACTTAATTGCTCATTTCCCCCCCCCCCCCCAAAAAAAAAATTATCAAACAAGTTAGGTCATTTCTAGGCCATGCTGGGTTTTATAGGAGGTTCATTAAGGACTTCAACAAAATCTCCAAACCCCTTTGTCACCTATTGTGCCAGGATGTTCCTTTTGCCTTTAATGATGAATGCCGAGCAGCTTTTGAATTGTTAACGACCTGTTTGACCATAGCTCCCATCTTTCAAGCCCCTGATTTCTCTCTGCCATTTGAGCTTATGTGTGATGCATCAGACTTTACCATTGGGATAATTTTGGGTCGAAGAAAAGACAAGGCACCTTCTGTGGTAGCATATGCCAGTAAATCAATGGTTGATGCTCAATTGAATTATACTACAATTGAGAAGGAGCTATTAGCTATTGTCTTTGCTTTAGAAAAATTCAGGTCTTATGTGTTGGGATAAAAAATTATTGTGTTCACTGACCACTCAGCTCTGAAATACCTCTTGTCCAAAAAGGAAGCCAAAGCAAGACTAATCAGATGGATTCTTCTCTTACTGGAATTCAATTTAGAGATTAAAGACAAAAAAGGAGTTGAGAACGTGGTGGCTGACCATTTGTCAAGGATCCCAGCAGCTGAATCAGAAAGCTTGCCCATTAATGACTCCTTCCCAGATGAGCAGCTTTTTACTGTTCAGATAAGTATGCCCTGGTTTGCCAGTATTGTCAATTACCTTGCTGCAGGTAGGATCCCTCTACATTGGAACAAGGATGATAAAAATCTGATCTTTGCATAGATTCGATATTACATATGAGAGGATCTTTACCTCTTTAAGAATTGTGCAGATCAGGTGATCCGACGTTGTGTACCGAAAACTGAGTTTCAAAACATCCTAAGCATGTACCATGAACAGGCTTGTGGGGGCCACTTCAGTGGTAACAAGACTGCGGCTAAGGTTCTTCAAAGTGGTTTCTACTGGCCTACCCTATTCAAAGATGCCCGGAAGCACTGTCAAGCTTGTCATCGATGCCAATAAATGGGCAGTATTACAAGGAGAAACTCCATGCCTTTGCAACCTATACTTGTTGTCGAACCATTTGATATTTGGGGAATCGATTTCATGGGTCCTTTTCCCCCATCTGTTGGATACAATTTCATCCTTGTAGTTATGGACTACGTATCCAAATGGGTAGAGGCCATAGCTACAAGGACAAATGATCACAAAGTCGTCATTCAATTCCTGAAAGATAACATCTTCTCAAGATTTAGCTTTCCTAAAGCTATTATTAGTGATGGGGGAAGCCACTTTTGTAATAAACTTTTTGACAAACTGATGGAAAGATACTCTGTTACCCACATAATAGCCACTCCCTACCACCCACAAACCAGTGGGCAAGTAGAGATTTCCAACAGGGAGATCAAACATATTCTCGAGAAGACTGTGAGAACTAACAGAAAGGATTGGTTCAGCAAATTGACGGATGCCTTATGGGCTTATAGAACAGCCTATAAAACCCCCATAGGCATGTCTCCATTCTTACTAGTATATGGCAAGGCATGTCACTTGCCTGTTGAATTGCAACACAGAGCATATTGGGCCATTAGAGCAGTAAATTCTGACTTACACTCAGCTGGTATTCATAGGAAACTTCAGTTATCCGAGCTGGATGAATTGCGACTAGAAGCTTATGCAAATGTTCAAAGTTACAAGGAGAGGACCAAAGCCTTCCATGACAGACATTTGCTCCGAAAAGAGTTCAAGCCAAATGACAAGGTATGGATGTTCAATTCCAGAATGAAATTCTTTCCAGGAAAGCTGCAGTCCAGATGGGATGGACCTTTCACAGTGGTACATGTTTCTCCATCTGGAGCTGTCGAAGTCATGCATCCTACAGATGGCAGAATCCTTAAGGTCAATGGTCAAAGGCTGAAACTTTGCGTCAATAACGTTCGCGAGCTTTAAGAGACCATTGATCTTCAGGATCCTCCAGGTTAATACTTGACCTCAATTTGTATCATATGTATTCTACTTGATTTATACCTTGATTCTTTCCCTCGATATTTTTTCTATAATAAAATGGTCATGTCAAGATCCCGCTTCATTTCAATAAACGAACTGGTAGCACAACAAATGAGTTGTTGGGTGCTTAGGCTAAAGCCCTGCACACACAGGCCATGTTATTGAACTCATAGGACCTCTCGATAGGTCATTTGGACCTTTCGCTAGGTCAGCTGCTGATGTCGATAGGATTGGTGAGGACTTCGATAGGTGCTAAAACTTCTCGATAGGTGAGAACAACTTTGCAATAGGTTCTTGACTCTTACCTAGACCCTATCGACAGGATTGACAAATGTACTACCCAACCTAGAGAAAAGTTGTTTTCACCCCTCGGCATTCTAACGAATTGAATGTTTTATCTACCTTGCATTCGACAGGACACCGACCTATTGAAAGTAGCCATCCCAGCTTATCGAATGCAATATTTATTCTTTTCGATAGGAAGGGTTGAACCTATCGAAAGCATTCGATTGTCAACCCCATAATTGTTCGACTTTGGTAGGAAGCCTTAACTTGTCAACATTTTAAACACTCATCCTATCAAAATCGCCCTCACTCCCTCCATGCTTGCTGTGCACTTGCGATGCGCGAGAATTTTACCCCACGTGTACCATGTACAACTGCGCACAACACAGGCCTTAAACTCTACACCCTCTGGGTTTCTGCCCCACGCTATAACCCCCCATGCTAAATATAGGCTGCCAATTAGTTCACGATTTCGTTCCCCATGCTGATTGGTGGAATTAACCATTCATTCCTTCTCATCGACGACGGTAATATTGAATGCACCACTTCATATTCCATCATACATCCACCTTAAATAGATGTAGATGGCTCGACTTCGTCCCATTCCTCTCCTCCTACCCTCTGCACTCCTCCTCATAACTACGGCAGATGATAAGCCCACCTTCACTCCTTCTCAACTCTACCTCTTCTGGCTGGAGCCACTACCGCCCAAGGAACCAGGCCGTTGCAATTCCTCTAGGATGAATTTGAGGAGGTACAGCGGATCCTCACCAAGGAGGAAAAGAAAAAAGATATGAGGGAGAAGAAGAAACAGAAGACCGAGCCACCGGCTTCTCCGCCCCCGTCCTCCTCCGCCACCCATCCCCGCCTCGAACTCGCTCTTTCTTTTCTTCCTCCCCGGCTTGCGCCTCCTCTTCCACCGCCAGTCGAGGATATCCCTGATCTAGGGGGATGGCTTTTCGTTTGCCAAGGATATTTTGTCTACATGAATGTCATACTTTTCGCATCCTTATGCTTGACCATTGTACTGACTGTAATAAAATGCTCTGTTTATGCCCTTTGCTTTTCTAGTTGTCTACTTGTTTTGTTTTTATCCTGACCGCACAGCTACACCCACTATGCTGTAAATAGTGAGGACACTGTTTAGTTTAGGTTTGGGGGTGTGGCATGTATGCCTATAAATTATTTAATGATCATGTAGCTAGGGTAAAAAGGAGTTTGAGGAAATAAAGTGAATTCTCACCTAATTCAGAAATTTTTTCTTTTGGAATTGAAATAAACTGCAGTTTTAACATTGTTCATGAAGTGAATGTCAACAAATTTTGAAAATAAATTGATGTTTAGTGAACTTGAAAGGAGAGAAAACTATAAGGATACCCCCCAGAAAATTTGATGGATGGCCATACCTAGTGAGACTTGGGCCTGAAAAACTTGTAATTTCTTTGAAGTGTGTTTTGGCAAATTCTTCTGCTCTAAGGATTGATTGAACTCAATTATGCTCACTAGAAGTTAGGCAAATCCAAGTCGAAACAGCTTGACAGCACTCATGACATGGAGGACATGAAGTAAGGCCATCCCTTTAACAGTTTGAGCCTAAAATGCCCCACCTTTGAACTGCCCTTGATACACACCAGTTGAAATTTTAAAATCACAGTTTTTCTTTGATAGAAACCAAAAATTTTGAACCCAAAACCTTTTGACCTGTTTCAGTTCACTCTAAACCTGAGAAATCAGAAAATAAGAGAAGTGAGGTTAGAAGTGCAAGGTTCGATGTCTGGAAAAAAGAAGAAAACACATTTGAAGGCTAGTGTGATGTATAGTTGTGGTATCCCAAGCTATAAAAAAAAAAAAAAAAATTTTTTTTTTTTTACAGAGCAAAAGGATGAGAAAGAGAAGTCACTTCATTTGAAAATTAACAAGAAGATAAGAAGCTGATCACTTCAAGTCTGAATTTCAGAAAAGAAATTGAAGAGGTGTTGAAATGAAGAAGGTTGAGCTACAGACCACCTCCTTACCTTTACTGATTTCTCAATTTGAATCCCCTTTTACCCTTTCATGCCACATTACAACCCAATAAAAAGACCTTAGTGATCTGAAATAAATTGAGCTGTCATGTGGAGATAAAGATTTGTTTAATCTATGGTGTAAAGAGCTAGAAAAATTTCAGGAATTAGAGCAATGCCTATGCTCATGCTTACAGTCCTATTTGAGGACTGTAACTGCTCTTGAGCTGTGTGAAATTCTACACCCTTCATTTTTATTGTGAGTGAACAGCCCTGGTGAGATTTGGGTCTGAAATCCAATTTGATGGGGGTAATATCAAAACAGAATTCTCAAGTGAAAGGTGTGCCATGCATTCATTTTTAAGAGCAAGGCCTTGACATGAGCTGAGTGATGGTGAAGGATTGCAGCAGACTTTCAAGTTTGGAACTAATTTTTTCTGATTGAAATTCCTCTAATGAATTAAAAAGACATGGTGTGAATTTATTCCATTTACTGAAACTCTGTTTAGCAGGATGCACTGTGATTAACTAAATTTAATTGGAGAAGTTTGTGGGTACCTTTACTGAAAACCCTCAGGAGACTTCACTCCTCCACTAGGGATCACCTAGGGGTTTAAAAGGCTTGGTGCATATACTAAATGCATCCGTACTCCCTACAAAAGTGGCATTTTTAATTCCTTTTAATTCTCCTTTGCTCAGGGACTAGCAAAACTTAGGTTTGGCGGTGTGTTAAATGGTGAAAAATGCCACTTTTTACCCTTTAACCTGACCATTGATAGACCTGTGAGCACACTAATAAGCTTCTGTCGAGTGCATTTTATAGATAACAATAAAAGATGACACTAATACAGAAAATCACTCAAGAATGCCCAAAAAGGAGTCATCTCTCAGCACGGGACAAACCCAACAACAGCACACTAAAGGGTAGCACATCACTGGACCCTTGAAGCGCGTGGCCATATCAGGACAAGGCAAAGGAAGTGAAAATAGGCTGAAAACATCCTATCGAGAGGTCACCTGAAGACTTCGATAGGAGCTGAAAGCAAAGAAAGGAGGAATTCGTGTAGTTGAAAAGGTTTCGATAGGATCTGAAGGCAGAAGAAGGATGGATTCATGTGGATTGAGGAGTTCGATAAGATCCAAGAACCTATCGAGCAGCTGAAAGACGAGAAGAAACCATCCTATCGAAAGCCTGCTCGAGGTGTAAAAAGAACCTATAGAATGGTTTCCATAACCTATCGAAATGGAGACGCTGAAACAGAACTTATCGAAGGGTGCTTGAGCCTTTCGATAGGAGTGAGAGCAACCCTATCGAAATGATGGCATGCAGAACGGAACCTATCAAAATGGTTCTCCAACCTGTCAAGAAGCTTCCTCAACCTGTCGAATGCTCCAGGCCAAGGGCTGAGAATGCTGAAACTCTAAGAGAAGGCTCATCCTATCAGAATCTATCGAAGAGACCTGAGAACCTAGCGAAAGGACCAAATAGCTCCATTTGAACCTATCGAAAGCTTCCTTAACCTATCGAAATCGTGTGTAGAACTTCTCATAAATTTAGCTATGTACACACTGTGACTTGCTGCACGCAACCCGAGGCACTTAGTGACCGACACGACGGTTCTAGAAGATGGCCTAACCGACCCACGTGCTCTAATAGAACCTAACAAACTTTGAGGACCTTCTAGAAGGGATTTTGGCAAGAAAAACAGAGGAAAAAGCTATATATAGAGACCCCCAATTGCAATTGGGGGGAGATCAAGATCTGAGCGAAATTCTAGATATTGGAGCTTGCAGAGAAATTTTATTTCCCCTCTTTTAGCCCAACAATGGTTGGCTAATTCCCTTGGAGTAGCGAGGAGAGAGGTTAGATCTGTAATTGGGTAAGGTTGAAAGTACCATTGAAGGTTCCCTACTGCACAGACTACAAATCTGAGAGCATTTCCATTATAGAGTGATTTTGATTGTAATATAAAAGTTGTTTTTAATGCTTTAATTAGATCTAAAGTTCCTTTGGTTTCATTTGGTGATCGATCAAATTTGTGTAGAGGAGTCTGTAGATCAGCTCACCCACTTAACTGGTAGACCTCTTGGATACCATCCGATCTCCCTGGATCTGATACTCCTGTAATTCCTTGAGTCTGTGACCTTGGAATTGCAACATCTGTAGTGGTTTTAATTGTTCTAATTGATGCTTTAGCTTTGGAGGAGATCCCTAAGATGGTCTATAACCATTAAAGTGGACAGATCATAACCTTAAGATTAGTCCAAGCTCAGGCTCTAATTGGATTCGTCTACTGTAAATCCATGGATCAGATAAGGTCTATAGGATGGTCTATGACCTTCAAGTTGACAGATCATAGCCTTAAGAAAAGGTGGATCCTGTGATTTGGAGTGGAGCCTTCTACCCTGCAGCTGTGTGTGCCCTGAACCTCTGTGGCATGATTAATCAAACCTGATTTTAGTGAGACCAATCTCCAAGCTACTCTTCTCCATTTTCTACTTTTTACTCTTTTCCCCTGTAAGATCTAAGTTCCCAAACTCGATCCAAGTTAGTCTGTGTTTAATTTTAGCTTAGCTTAAGTGAAAATCCATTTTTAACCTCTCCCCTATCTTTTAGCTAACTTAGCATTAGTTAGGGTGCCAGATCTCATACAGATCTGGAGATTTATCACATTTTTAAACCAACCTCCCTATGGACATTCCCTTACTCACCATCTTTTCAAAACTTGCTACAATGGACCCTGATTACTTACAGGTCTATGTGAGTGTGTTCTGTCTAATTTTATCAGTGATTTTAGATCCTCTTTGGAGGGAGAGAAAACACTCCAACAGCGGGTGTTGAGAGTGATTTGGTAACGATGGGACTGCGGGGAGCAGTTTTTCCTTCGATTTTTGTATGATTTTTACTGTGATTTTATTTGGTTTTATGTGATTATTTATTGGTTGTATTTTTTGTTTGTTTATTTTGATTTGTTTGTTGGGCTTTTTTTTTATTCTTGGGGAATTTGAAGTGTTTGTTTTGTTTATGCTTGTTTATGTTTGTTATTGTGTGTTTCCTGTTGTCTTGTTTTGGACATTTGTTTTAGGGTCCTATGGTGGAAAAGTAAGAAATAAATTGAAAATAACATATAAAAAATGGCACAATTTGGGGTGTCAGTCTCGTGACCTGAGTATCACTACCAAGGTGTTAGCACTCTTAAAAAAAATGTCCCAGTGTCAAGTGACGGTGGGACTTTATCAACCTCTCAGATATTCTGGAGTGCATTAGTAATGATCCCATGTCAGGAAGTAGTTTAATTATTTCGGCCACATGTCAGGCTCGATTTTGTAAGAGATTTTGGAAATCATTTGACTCATTGTCCAAGAGAAAATAAAGGGTGAAGAAGAGATAAGGTTTATTGATCTTAGGGTAACTTCTTATTTAACCGAATTTTGAAATAGTAGTCAACTACTTTCTTCTCGAGTGGGTAATGCGGTGCCATAATTGAGCTCCCCGTCATGGTTCAGCACCATCAAATCATCATATTCTATGGTTAGCAGGAGTTTTATCCTCCTCCCGCCACCGTACGACGATATCTAGTAGTGTGAAGATGTGAGGAATACCCTTGCGACTTGCTTATACTTTCCTAATAAGATTACTAGGAATGCCCTCACAATTTGCTTATGCTTCCTTGAATTCATTGACTGTTCATTTGTCATATTACTCTCACTCGGTTGTGCTTCTGTTTTTATGTGAATATTGAAACAGCTTGCTAATGCAAGAATTATGAGATTTGATGGAACCTTGCACTTTCATTTTTTCTGCTCTAACATCGACTCCAATGGCTGAAGAAGGTATATGAGAATCCAGATTTTTCTACATTGCAAAAAGGTTTCATGATTCACTGATCCTTTCGATCAACTTGCCCGAATAGGAAGGTGGTCAATGGGTCAGATGATTACGAAAATGGTTTTGAAAATAATGACCTATGACTGACAAATGCCTTGCGATAACTACAAAAGTGATAGATGTATGAGCATGCCTGTTTAGGCTATGAGGCATGATGATCATTGAGTTGTGATTCCAAGGGTTAGGAAGTCTTCCCCTTGTAGCTATTTTTTTGGGCATGTTGCCAAAATAGTTAAAGTACTTCCCATTTGTGGTTTTGATTTTCTCCAGGTGAGGTGGTTGTGTAGGCATTGTTTTCTTAGCACTAGCTCCTCGACTTCAAGTTCTCGGTCGAGTAAGAGTTATAAGTCAGAGATATTGTTGTGCATATGATATACGTATATATATTTTTTTATTTTGTAGATTTTTGTATTATTTTTTGTTATTATTATTGTGTTATGGGACAACATTAGTTCCTTAAGCAGGGACTGACTCAGAAGGTTGGATGGACGGAGTTATAGTCGGATAATCCGTTTTGAGGTCCTCGATCCCTCTCGATCTGATTGATCTGGGATGAGAGAGATGTTATGTCTAGGTTTGTGTTTTGGATGATATGAAATTTTACGAAATAGATTTGGTATCGTTTAATTTCTTCTTTTGATAAATCCTTGATGGTCTGGGGCCTCCTTGTCTGGAGGGACCTTCTTTAATTTTTCGATAGGGTGAGACATCTTGTAGAGTTGTAGCTTACAGTTGTTAGGGTGTTTTACAGGGTGATTTATGGATTGTTGGAAAGTCGTTTGTGGGTGAAGTTGGAGGGGAGTTCGTTGCGAGAGAAGGTAGTGTTGTAAAGGTAATGATAGGATGAGGCAAAGGCAAAGCAAGAGGAGGAGATGTGAAGGTGTGGGCCAAGGTGGACCTTTCCTTCGTGTGGGGCGGTATAGTTTTGTTTGATTATGTTTGTTTTGTCTGATACACACTCTAGGCTTATTGCAAGGTTGTCTTAGAGTTTTGTTTATAATTTTTCGGGGAAGCTCTGTGTCAACTATTTGACGTAGCGGTTTCGTTGTTGGTTGGTGTTTTGTGAAGGTTTTGATTGTGAGGTCTATGAAAATTAGGATCTGATGGTTAGAATCAGTCTTAGTTATGATGTCGATTTTGTGTTATGGTGGGATTTGAGAGTTCGACGATATGCCAATTTGGATATTGATTGGGGTAGCAAGATTTATGTTTGATTTGATTTCGAGAGTGGGAGCGATGATCAGCTCCTTGATAGGTTCGGTGGCTGGCTCAGGTGAGTGGAGTTGGCATTGTAGGGATGAGTTCGGTCTTAGTGACGGGTTTGTGTTTGATAGCAGGCTCTAGTTTGATGATAGGTTCAGGTTAGACAATGGGTTTGGGTTTGATGATGGGTTGAAGCTTGTGGATGGGTGCAGGGTCAATGATAGGTTCGGGTCTAGGTTCGACGATTGGTTTAAGTTCAATGGTAGGTTTGGTTTCATGTCCGATGACAAGTTCAAGTTTAATCATGGGTTTAGGTTCGGTGATAGGTTCATGTTCAAGGATAGGTTTAGATTCGCCGACAGTTTGAGGCTTAATGTCAGGTTTCTATTCAGTCATCAATTTAGGTTGGACGATAGGTTCAAGTTTGATGACAACTTCAGATCCGATGATAGGTTTAGGTTCGGTGACAAGTTTAGGTTTGACGATAGGTTTAGGTTTGGTGACAAGTTTAGGTTCGATGATTGGTTTGAGTTTGATGATAGGCTTAGATTTGGTGACATGTTTATGTTTGATGGTGGATTTTGGTTTGGTGACAGTGTCGGGCCTGATAACAGGTTTAGGTCTAATGATAGGTTTAGTGACAAGTTTATGTTTGACAGTAGATTTAGGTTTGGTGGCAATGTCGGGTCTGATAACAGGTTTAGGTTTGATGAAACGTTTGAGTTCGATGATAGGTTTAGTTTTGATAATAGGTTTGGGTTTGGGGCTCTGTTTCGTGGTTGGTGAGGTGATAAGTTTGGTGGTGAGTTAAGGCATTAAGGCGGGTGTAGAGATTGATTTGTGAGTTGCTTCTGAGATCTGTTCAACAATTGATTCTGTGGTAAGTGAAATGGATTGTTCGGGGGTATGTTTGATAATAGATTCAGGTTCAAGATTTTGTTTTGAAGTTGGTGAGTTTAGGTTCTGAAGTGGGCGTAGAAGTTAATTCGAGAGTTGATTATGAGGTCAATGGGGAGATGAGTTCATGTTTTGAAGTTGATGTAGGGATTAGTTCAAGGGTTGGGTTTAAGGTTGGTGATGTGTTCGATCATGTGTCCGATAATGCGTTTGGGCTTGGGGATTAATTATAGAGTATGTTTGATTAGGGGTCTTGATTCGATTACGGGTTCAGGTTAAAGTATAGTTTCGTGATCGGTTAAGTATAAATGGTGTCGTAGTATGTTGGGGGATTGGTTCTGAAGTGAGAGAGGTGGTGATTTCAGGGATAGATTTCATTACGGGTTTGGGTTCAAAGTTTACTTTTGTGATCGGTTTAAGTTTGAATGGAATTGTAGTATATGGATAGATTAGTGCGGGAATTTCTTCTGGAACTAGTATGTAAGTTTGTCCAGGTATTGATAGTAAGGTTGGTTTAGGTGCAAGATCAGGGAATGCAGTGGTTGACTCATTGGTGGGTAAGTTATCGAGTTCGAAGATAGGTCGAGTTGGTTCAGGGGTAAGTGTGTCGATTTTGTTGATGGGTTGAGTTAGTTTAGGGGTGAATTCAGTGATAGGTTGGGTCTTAGTGATCTTGGTGACTGGTTCAGGGCGAAAGGTGATTTTGCGTTTATAGGTACGCGGGACAGGGTTAGTTGGTCGTGAATGGATGGCATGGACATGGTTTGAAGGAAGTTTGATTATAAGGATTAGGCGAGCCTGGTGGAATGGGGTAGGAATGGTTGGAGGCGTAGAGTTTGATTGGAGGTTTGGTTGAGTATGGTATGGTAAGGGATCGTAAAAGACAGGGTTGGTTAGTATGGTGTTGGACGTGATTTGAGGGGTTGATTGGGTTTGTTGAAACAACGGGTTGTAGCAGGTGATGTTAGTTTGCGCAGTGTCGGGGAGTTGGTTTCGATCATAGTGCAGGTTTGTGTATTGGTTGTTGTATAAAGTTTGGTAAGGGTGTTGATCTTAGTCTGTGCGTGGTAATTCGTTTGGGTCAGGGTATAGGTTTGGGTATAGATCTTGAGCTTGGTCATATGTGTGGTATGGTTGAGGGTTTGTTTGGTTTTGTCCTTGGTTTGTGTTGATTTGTTGAAGGTTTAGAGTCTCATTTAGGGTGTTTGTCTCAGGGTCATTGGAGGAGGGTCCTTTGGATGTTAGTGTAGAGAGATTAAGGTCACCATTCTTTAGGCGGCATTCTATGTGTAAAGCGCATTGATAAAGGCTTGTAAAGTCATGATGGTCGCGTAAGATGAGAGTGCTTCGAAGGGGTTCTTGGATATTCATGATGAAAATCTCTATAACATCATTTTCGTTTATTTGATTCCCTATTCAGGCAGCAAGCCTCCTCCAGCGGTTAGCGAATGGCGCGAAGTCTTCGTCATCTTCTTGTCTTATGTGCATCAAGTCAACGATCTTCATGAGTGAGGTGTTGGTATTGGTCTAAGAATCTATCGACTAAGTCTTCGAATGTCTCAATTTCAGCTAGAGGTAAGGCAACGAACTAGTCAAGCGCTTCTCCTTCTAGCAATCCCTGAAAGTAGTGGATCTGAAGCCCATGATTGGTTTGAATCGGTAGGCAGTCATTATAGAATAGGGCCAGGTGGTGCTTATTGAATTTGAATTTGGGTGGTTTGAACCCGGCAGGTACAATGAAGTCGAGGTCTCGACAAAATTTGTCGAATCCAAAGGTGTGCCGAGTGTTCTCTGTTAGCCATGTAGTTGTCTAGAAGTCGATGCAGGTAGTTCATATTTACTGTGGTGTCCTATTTAGGTGTCTCGGACTGTCTTCGGTGATTATTGTCGTAGGAGGTGTGAAGGGTGTGTGTGTCATGTGTCGGGGGAGTCAGTGTCTTTTCCTCTTCTCTGCTTCTTGGAGTAACTTGTCATTGATTCATCATCTTCTGATCCATCGCGGCTTCGTATACCTCGGCCAAGGATTTTTGTAGGGCATAAGCTTCTTCTCCTCCCTACCTTAGCTTATTGGCGGTGAGGTCAAGAATTTGGCTGGTGGTGTATCTTTGCCTGCTATCATCTCCATTGCTGCTGCTGTGATTTGTATTCTGTGGAGAAAAGGGGTATTTTTCGCTCTTACTAACCATGTTTACCGGGCACGACGCTGGGCTGTCCATGGAGATGGCCTAACGTTATACTCGGGGTCGCTATGGGAGACTCATGAGGGTTGGTCGATATTATTAAAGTTCGACATTTTAAAATAGTTTTATTTTTTATATATTATTTATTTTTATTATTTTATTATAATTTTTCATTTTTGAAAAGCTAGGTACACGGTGTCAGTGTGTGTAAAAAGTGATAGAATAAAGCGGAAATAAAAACCAAATTTAATAAAGAGAAGAAAAATAAATTAATTAAATCGGGGCAACCCTAGCGAAAGCAGTCCCATTGCAATAGCCAGTCTATTGGGATGCACTTTTTCTGGGTCCCTTTCAGGTCCTGGAATAAGTGGCTCAATTCGATCTGAATGGAGTATGGTTAAGGGCGATAGAGTAATAAACTAAGAAATATTAAATTGCTGAAATTAAAGCGGTGAATATTAAATGGAGGATACCTGTTTTGATGCGATTGCTAGCTGCAGTTGTTTATCAACGTTGCAACACGTCATTGAGTAAGTGCGGAGATGTGGGTTAGCCAGACTCAGAGAAGAATCAGAAGATAAAATTAATTAAACTTAGAGTAGGATTAGGAAACCAAACTAGCTAAATGACCGAGTTTCCTATGACTACACTAACTCTAATTAATTTAGTTTCCTAATACCATTCTAACTAAAAAAGGGGGTTGTGGCCCATTATGCTAAGGAGGATCGACCCTGTGCTCGGGTATCCTCCGTAAGCTCTCTTGGGAAAATCGGGTGGCTAAAGATTATTTTATAAATATTAAAGGTTAAAAACTGAATTTGAACTTAGAATTGAGAATTAGGAATCAAAAATCGAGATCGAGAATTAAAAATGTAGAACTAGAACGAAGAATTCGGACTAGCATTAAGAACTAGAAAGAAAATTAGGAACTAAAAAGAAAATTAAGAACTAGAACTAGAACCTAGGAACTAAGAACTAGAACAAGAAATTAAGAACTAAAACTAGAAAGAGAACTAGAATTTAGAACTAGAACTAAAATTTAGAACTAGAATAAAGAACTAGAATTTTCTAATAGGAAGAAGCTCAGAAGAGAGAATTGTGTAGAAGAGAAATTTGTAGAGTGGCTAGGGGGTAGGGGTCTATTTATAGGCTTTTACTAGAAATCCTAGTGTAACTATAATTCTTAATTTAAATAAAGGACATATCCTATTTCTTAATCCTCGTGTAACTTTAATTCCTAATTCTTCTAAAAAAATAAAATAAAGTCCTAAAGCAATAAGGAAACTAAACAAATCCTATTTTTTAAACTTAAATAATAAAAAAACTAATATTAATTCAATTTGGAGTCTTGAAATTCGTCACTTTTTATGCAACGAAAATTGATCATAACTTTTTCAATACTAGTTGAAATTGTGTTTTTTCTGGCTCGTTGGAAAGCTACTTCGATAAGCTTTCAAATGTGACTAATTTCACATCAATCCGACTTCGTTTAATATTTCAAAATAGGCTAAACATAAAAGTAACGGGATTAACAACTGGAAAAGGTTGGGGAGACCTATTTGGCTCTAAGCTAGGTGCGTCCTCCTTTAATACTGATTCGAGAGTCAAGACTAATGGGCTAGTGCTGCTAGCTTGACTACCTGGGGCTCTCACAGAAGAGTCTACGATTCTACAAGTCTAGAAGGCAGCTCGATCCCTTTTGGGAAGCCCCAGAGAGAACCTCTAATTTTCTCAAAGGGAGAAGCTTGAGGGAAAGAAGAATAGAGTAGTAAATTATTTTTATAGCTAAGGATAATTTCGAAAGGAGTGAGTTTGGATTGATGATTAAAGGCCTAAGGATTAAAAATTGAGAATTCGAGATTTTAAGGATTTAGGGATCATGAACTAAGGACTAAGATCTAGAACTTAAGAATTAAGAACTATAACTAAGAACTAGAATTATAAGAAAGAAGTAGAATAAAAATTAGGGACTAGGACGAAAATTAAGAACTAGATTCAAAATTAAGAATTAGAATCTTGAAGCTAAGAACTAGAACCTAAAAATTAAGAACTAGGAACTAGAAATTAAAAGCTAGAGACTAGAACCTAAAAATTAAGAACTAGAAACTAGAAATTAAAAGCTAGAGATTAGAACCTAAAAGATTACCTAAAGCCGAGCGCTTCTTCCTCCCTGCTACAGAGAGAACTTCGAAACTCTTAGGAGGGCCTAAGCTCGAAAGGAAAGAGATTGCTATCATAATTGGTGTTGTTGATCGAGGTAAGGGGGTCCTTTTATAGGTATTGGGGTAATTTCGCGCCCCTGGGCAGGCACACATTTGGTCGGTTGGTTTCAATTGCGTGCCCCGTCCAGCATGTGTAATTGGATTGTGCGCCCTGTCCGAGGCGCTTAATCTAGTTTGAGTCGATCGCGGACTCAGTGAGTGACCGGCTGACTGGCTCAACTAGGTATCCTGGTTCCAACTCACTTGGAACTAATTGTGTGTCCAGTTCGAAATGTGCAATCCAATTAAGCGCCTTCTTTTGTGTGCTTGATTGGGGAGTTTGGGTAGTCTAAGGATTTAGAGACCAAGTCCAACTAGGGACCAATTGCCCGTTGGTGGTTGAGCATGCAATTGATTGTGCGCCTTGTGGGAGGTGTGTAATCGGGTCTTGTGGCAGTCCATGGGAGGTGGAAGTCGGGTCCAAGTGGGACCCATTGCGCACTAGTGGTTGGGCATGCAATAAGATTGTGTGGCTTATGTAGGGTGCGTAATTAGGTCCAAAGGTGGTCCACAGGAAGAACGAACCTGGTCCAAGTGGGACCAATTGTGCGCATGTATCCATGTGTGCAATGGAATTGCACTCCTCTGTGAGGGCTTGAAATTCGAGGTTTTCTTGAGTCGGGTCAGGTCCGAGTCACGGAGCTATTGTTTCAGTCTGGGTCTCAACCATATACTATTGTTTTAATATGTGGTCCCCGTATTTAGGGTTTTAGGGTCTTCGGAGAAGGTCAGTCTTACTCTAGAGATCGTAGGCAAGGTCAAAGGTTGACCAAATAGATTTGTATACTCTGAGAGGGCAAAATTGGGGTGCCTACAGAGATGACCATCACTCATGTGGATTGGTCTATGATCATAGGCATTAAGATAGGAGGAGTGCCCGTGGTCTACCCTCACATCCCAGATCATGAGGAGGTGATTCGATTGATTGGGGACTACCCCCCTTCCGCCCATATGATTGGCTCCGAGGTCATGCTATCTTGGTTGGAGGACCTATTCGAGGCCGACGAGTTGGTTGATCCGGACCAGTCGAATATGGATATCATCATCGAGCCTGAGCGTGCCTTGATGTTGGCTTGTATTGCGCTTCTTTTTGTTCCGGGCAAGACGATCCTTGCAAACACTGGCGGTGGTCGAGTCTCACTATGCCTTCTCAGCTTGATGCGGAATTGGGAGAATGTGCATTGCTTTGATGTGGGGCAGCGCTGGGTATGCGGTGCTAATGGACAGCTTGGCGAGAGCCTTGGTTGGGGACATTGCCTCTGCCCTTCGCTTTTAGCCTATGATTGAGGTAACCCATCGATTTTTCTCTTTCATCCCTCTGGCTCGCTCTTCTTTATTTTTGATTTTGTATTTGACATATTTTCTTGTTTGTTCATCTTTTCAGGTTTGGGGTATTTGCACTTCCAACCTGGCCGCCTCCTCTTCTCTGACGAGTGCACATATCCCCTGATGAGTTACTGGCATAAGGACCATCGTCGAGACCTGGGGATGAAAATTTTAGAACTGGGTCTAAGGTCCCAGTTTGACTTGATGATTCCAGAGAAGGTTCGGCTCCTGGGTCTGAGCCTACTATCTGGGGGAGAGGGTAGTGCATCAGTATCGGGACTATTTTTCCATGCCGTAGGGTCTTCTTGAGGACGTTTTGGCACCAGAGGGTACATCCGAGGAGCTTGCAGGGAGGCTCCTTTGACATGGGATTCCCATTGATGACCTTTACGAGCACAGGGGGTATCAGTTGTGGTACGAGGCTCTCCCCTATAGGTCCATCCTCCCAAGTTTTGTGTCTGGTGCTAACTTTTTGGCATTTGGAGGCCCAGGATCTCAAGTATCTTCTTCTTTCTTTCCCTTGCTGGTGGGTTTCCTTTCCGACTGCTAAGTTTTTGGTTTACTGACCAAATTTCTTCCTCTTTCTTTAGTTTGAGGCGGGAGAGGACTCTGATGAGGGTGTAGATGCGGATCCTGTAGAGGTGCCAAGTGTTGGACCTTTGGGGCCTTTCGGTGCAGGGCCTTCAGGGACATCTACTGTCGGGACTTAGGGGACCTTTAGGCGTTTCGACGACACGTTCCTCTCAAATTTGTGTACTAATGTGATGGAGTGTGCTTGTCTATCCACTGAGGTGAATGGAATTCCTCCTCCCGAGCTAGTCCAAGGGTGAGTTCTCTTCTCCAGATTATCTTAGGGACATGCTTACTTTTATATTATTTTCCTGCGCTACTGACTTCTCTCTTCCCCCCCCCCCTTTGCAGGTTTATGAGTCAACTGTTCAGCAGGCAGAGTATTACCATCATATTGCTGACCTTTGGGAAGCTGAAGTGGTAAGTATGACATTGATTTGCCCCATCTGTTCCTTCATTGCCCTATGCTTTCCTTTAATTGTTCTTAACTGGTCTTTCTGGTTTGATGCTTTTAGCGCGCTCGTGAGAAGGATCATGTTCACTACTCAGTCGACTGTCCCAGGCATGGTCGCAGGTGGGGGATATTTAGACGTACCAGAAGACTTCGCGCTGACGGAAGGACGCTGATTAGGAGCAGCTTTTGTCTCTTTCTATGTTTTATAAACATTTTAAACTCTTGAACACTCTTCGGAAGCAAATGTAATAATAATGAATGATCAGATATATTTGAATGAATCATGGAATGGATGTTTTTGCTTTCCCTATCTCTATGTTATCTCTCTTTTGGATGTGATGTGCTTGCTCTTCTGCAGGATGGGCCATGAGTCTGGCACGTGGGGAAATGACCCCCCAGTTATGTATGGGCTAATGTAGCCACGATCCATGTGCCCTTCATTCATTTTTGACGAGTAATGTACCTGTAAAAAGGAAGCGTTAAACAGGTTAAGTGATGCACTTGGTCTAGCGTGTATAATATACACGCTAGGCATTTTCTGGCTTTTTTGAATGAGCGTGTTGATCGTTGCTTATGATGTATATTATTATTATATTAAATTCAAGTCTTAACCTATTGTAAGTGCACAATGGAAATTATAGTATTAGCATAGGATCATTCTCAAAAGGAAGTTTATTTATCTAAGTACTTTTTATTTATATCTTCTACTTAAATCCTTATCTTAAAAATTTTTATTTATCTTTAAGATCTAATCCACTGGAGAAATATGAATAAAAGAAAGGTTTATTAATCTAAAGTCCATAAAATAAATCTAAATCCTCCTTCCTTTGATTGAGGTCGTCAATCCCAATCTTCATCTATCGGATATCTACGAATTTAAATAGTACCGTTATACTATATCTCTAGTTTCTTAGCATTGGTCGTCAATCAAGTCTAAGATTCTATCAATACATATTTAATCTAATCAACAACTTCCTAAAATTTGGGCGTCAATCAAACCTTAGAAAACTAAAGATGGAAATGTAAAAACCGTTACACTAATCTACAAATTCTAACCTAAGTCGTCAATTCAAATTAAAACTTGAAGATGTTTACAAAGCTGTAAATAAAAGAAAATAAAATCTAATCTGGAAAGCAAATAAATATATCTTTCATCCCTCAGCTGCAGTCGTCAATTGCTTCTGAGAAACTAGGATATCTACACTAATCTTCATCACCCAATTGCAGTCGTCAATTGCTCTTGAGAAACCTCTGATATCTAATCTACTCAAATTATTTTACATTACTTTGATCGGAAGAAAATCTAACCTCAGGCGTCAATTGATGCTGAAATTCTTCGATGCTTATTCCTGCACCAAGCTCTCTTATTTATAGATCATAAGGAGTCGGTTTACAAACTCTTCTAATTCTAATAAAAGAAACTACTAAAAACAAAAAATTCCTAATATAACTATAATTCCTAATTTTATCTTTTCTTGCTTTAGACGGTAGATGTGCTTTTGGATTGCTCTCCTTGAGTTCAGCAACAGAGTCCTTCAGAATAGATCTTCATCAATCTTCTCAGATCCGTGATTCACCAGACTCCTAGAGATCTTCTAATTTGGTTCATGGCGGTGATACTCTTCACTCACGTGATCAGTAGTAGCAGTGAATTAAGCTTTCTGTAAAATCGTTGATACTGATTCTCTGTCTCTCTTCTTTGGTGGAAAATCATAAATTACAATTCTCTGCTTCCAGTATGGTTCATAGAGGGAAAACCGTAAAAGATGATTATTCAGTTTTATTGTTTTATTGCAAAATTATAAATGACGATTTTGTATCTTCATACTGCTCACTCTTATGACTTAACAAACTTGACGGACGATTCTCTGGAAAATACGATTATTTACTTTTCTCCTTTGAGTGGCTTCTTTTGGAGAATTGTAAATTACGATTCTTTGTCTTTCATAGTCTTTCACTCCGGGAAAACCATTAAATAGCAATTTTTCATTCTGTTCAGTATGCAGGGCTTCGTCTTTAAGTTATGTTGTCATTCTTTACTGCTTTTTGAGCTCCTTTTGATGAATATTAACACTTAGGCTCTATTTTACTATTTATCTCTAATATCAGCACATCAATAAGTTATTAGTAGCAAATTATAGTCTAACATCACTAAGTTAAGGGTGATAAAATAGTATATTATATGACTGATCACGTGTTATTACACATGCTAGGCACTTTCCCTAACAGTGGTGGGCCTATAAGACCCGAGAATGCACTCTTTTTCCCTTATTTTCAGTTGGATTTTGGATTTTGCTCCCATCTTTTTTTCTTTTCTTCCTGAGGGTGGGTTCATTTTCCTACATCGAATCGTGATTCCTTCAAAGGCCTTGTATGACCATGGACCCGCTTCACGACCACGCCCCTTCGGGGAGGCCCAGGACTTTTATACTTCCTTCCTTGGATGTAGGGACCAACTTCTTGAGGCGTTAGCTTGATAGTTTGAATGAGAACGAGCTCATGGGTTCGGATCAACTTGGGCTTGCCTGTCTTTCCTCTTTTCCTGACATTCCCCTGCGGTTTCTTATTAGAATGCGAAAACACATGTCTTCCGCTTTGGGACCCATAAGCTAACTCTGATAGTTGAAGAATTCTCTGTTTTATCGGGTTTGAGGTTGCATCGTGGTCTTGCTAAGGTGGTACCGAAGCCAGGTTATGCCAAGGCTATCCATGCGACTTTGGGCCTGAAGAAAAGTGAGTATGAGAAGAGCTTTGCCAGTGGGCCCACCAGGTGTTCGGTGAAATTCCTGAGAGAACTTTTCGGCAATGAAAGTTTATAAAAATTACTGATTAGAAATGTTCATAATGTGAACACTTTTGCTCTTTGCCTTCTCTCGGAGAACCTCTTTTGCACTGGGGGAGAGAATTTCTCCCTTGCACTCTGCAATATACTGGCGGAGCTTGGAGGGGGCGGCTTTGTGATGCATTTTGTGTTGGCCAAGCTTTATCATGGTCTTGATGCCTTTGCCTCGAGCAAGGTGGAGTGCTTCAGGGGATGCCCTGCTCTTCCTCAGGTCTGGCTTGGGGAGCATCTGACCATTTTGGGATCTGTGCCCCACTTTTATGTGATCTGGAGGGAGGTAGCTCGCTGCTTTTTGGGCCGATGTTCCAAGTTGCCTCAGGGGAATACATGTGAGATGCGTCTTTGGCTGACTGAGGCTGAGCTGATATGGAAGCTTCTATGGCTTGACAGTACCTTCCCAATAGTCCAATCTAGGGATCATGAGGGTATCACCCTTCTCGGCTTGACTCGTAGTACTCATTACTTCCCATCTCGGGTGCTACGCCAATTTGGCCTATGTCCCCTATGCGGCTTGATTCTCATCCAGCAGGTGCCTGATGCAACGAGACCTCCCCTATGCGGCTTGATTCTCTCTCTGGGGTCTTCTGGCGACTTGGATAGGATAGCCGCCCTTTGGGAAATGCATCAGTCGATGCATATGTGTGATCTGGAGCAAGGGACATTCCTTTTGACTTATTACTTCCCATCCAGCAGGTGCCTGATGCAATGAGACCTCCCCTATGCGGCTTGATTCTCTCTCTGGGGTCTTCTGGCGACTTGGATAGGATAGCCGCCCTTTGGGAAATGCATCAGTCGATGCATATGTGCGATCTGGAGCAAGGGACATTCCTTTTGACTTATCCAGAGTATGAGGCTTGGCTACTATCTGAGCGGCCTTTTGCTCACCGACTGGATCAGGCTAAGAGCAACGATTCAAAGGGACCTTGTTCACGAAAGAGTTGGCGCTCTAGTCCCGGATTGAGTTGCTGGTAGATGAGAAGCGACTCTTGTACGAGCATTTAGAGAAAGAGCAAAGTAGAGATGATGTTGCCGAAACCAGAGTCGAGGCTACAGAGTGTGAGGTCCTTCGCCTGAAAGGGGCTCTGAGTAATGCTCTTGGTGCCACCGATGCTTCCTAGAAGCAATATAGGAGCCTCCATGGCCGGTGGATGACTGATCGGAATGCTCGCGAGGATGCTCTGCTTGCACAGATTCTGGTCTTGAAGCACGAGTTGGGTCATTGACCTGGTCCTGCACACACTTTTTGCACAGATCAATCATCATAGGAGCCTTTTCTCATTGAGGAGGTTCAGCTATTTGAAACATGATCCTTTTGTCATCAAGACTAAAGCAAGATGTTGCCTTTCGCACTAGGAGCCTTTTCTCATCGAGGAGGTTCAACTATTCGAAACAGGATCTCTCTCTCTCTCAACTTTTGGTAGGTCAGTCTCGATAAGAATACGAAGGGATGGTACTTCGACCTCAACTGGTAACACGGCCTCAGTTTCATACACAAGGGAAAATGGCATTACCCCTGTAGCAGTACGGATTGACGTTCGGTAGGCCCATAGTGTGAAAGGCAACATCTTGCTGCAGTCTTGGTATGTAACGACCATCTTTTTAAGAATTTGGGTGACAATTTTCTTAGCCACCTCTATGGCTCCATTGGTTTGCAGAGACGAGCGCTGATGTTTGATTTTGTACTGCTCGCATAAGACTTTAATGCGCTTATTCGCAAAGTTGGTGCCGTTATCCGTGATGATGTCCTTGGGCATGCCAAAACAATAAACGATGTTGTTCTTGATGAACTTCTCGACATGATTGGCTGTAATATTTGTGTATGATGTTGCCTCTACCCATTTGGGAAAGTATTTAATGGTGACGAGGATGAACTGATGTCCGTTAGACACTTTTGGGTTGACCTTTCCGACAACGTCGAGCCCCCATGTGGCGAATGGCCATGGAGTGGTCATGTTGTATAGATCTATGGCTGGAGCATGAATTAGACTGGAGTGTTTTTGGAATTTATAGCACTTCTGAATGTGCTTGCAACAGTCAGTTTCCATGGTAGTCCAGAAATACCCTCACCGTAGGATCTTTTTGGCGAGCATGTGCCCATTGACATGGGCCCCGTATACTACTTCTTGGATCTCTTTCATGATGTTGGCTACCTCATTTTTAGTTAGACATCTGAGCAGAATATTATTATATGATCGCTTATAGAGGCATTCACCATAGATGACATAGTTCGTCGCTAAACGTTGGATGGCCCACCTGTCGGTCTTGGACATGTCTTCAGGGAAAGCTCGAGTTTCGAGAAAATTTTTGATATCTGAAAACCATGGACGCTCATCATCTAACTTTGTAGATCCCTCGATTTGGATGCAGAAGGCCGGCTCATTTATTTTTTTGATCATGATTGGCTTCATCTCAACGCCATATGGAATCTCAACCATTGATGCCAAGGTGGCCAGCGCATCGACGAAATGATTTCTTGCTTGCGGTATGTAGGAGAGCGTAACATCATCGAAACATGCTATCAAATCCTAGAGAAATTCATGGTATAGGATCAACTTTTTATCTTTCATCTTCCAGTCTCCATTTGTCTGGCATACGATCAGCTGTGAGTCACCAAACACCCTGAGGTGAGTTACGTTTATGTAGAGAGCTTCTTGTAGGCCAGCTGCGTATGCTTCGTACTCAACCATATTGTTAGTGTAGGGAAAATTGAGCTTCATGGAGGCTGGTATGTGAGACCCTTTTGGCGAAATCAGAATGGCACCGACTCCTTGACCTTCGACATTTGATGTCCCTTCAAAGTGCATTACCTAGGACTCCTCTATCTCTTATGTGTCATCCTTTGCCAGGAACAAGATGTCCTCATCAGGGAATTCGGTTCTCAGAGGCTCGTAGTTAGGTAAGGGATTCTCAACAAGATGATCAACGAGTACTTGCCCCTTGATTGACTTCTGTGTGACATAAATGATCTCAAATTCAAATAGAAGTAGTTTCCAACATGCAGTTCAGCCAGTGATAGCAAATTTTGAAATAAGTATTTCAGTGGATCCATTCGTGCTGAAGGAGGACTACCTGAGATAGTAAGTAGTGACAGAGCCTCTGTGTAGCCCATACGAGAGCGAGGCATGCTTTCTCCAAATGAGAATAGCGTGTCTTGTAATCAGTAAACTTCTTGCTTAGGTAGTAAATCACCTGTTCTCTTCTCCCGGTCTCGTCATGTTATCCTATGACACATCCCATTAAAATTTCAGTTGTTGAGAGGTACATTAAGAGTGGTCTCCCGGGTATTGGTGGTACCAAAACTAGAGGTTTGAGGAGGTAACTTTTGATCTGATCAAAAGCCGCTTGACAGTCATTGTTCCATTCAACAGGGGAATCCTTTTTTAGTAATTTGATGATTGGTGTGCAGATAGGAGTGTGTTGTGCAACAAACAGACTGATATACTGTATTCTGCTCAGGAAGCCTCTGACTTCTTTCTCGGTAGATGGCGGTGGAATTTCGACGATAGCTTTTACTTTGACCGGATCGACTTAAATGCCTCTCCTGCTGACGATGAAGCCCAACAATTTTCCTGACATGGTGCCAAATGCACATTTTTGAGGGTTTAGACGTAACCTATATTTTCTCAGTCTTTCAAATATCTTTTAGAGGCTCACTAGATGATCACCTCTCTCCTGAGACTTGGCTATCATGTTATCAACATAAACCTCGATTTCTCGATGCATTATATCGTGATATAGCGCTGTCATCACCCTTTGATATGTTGCCCCAGCATTTTTTAAGCTGAACGGCAAGACTCGGTAGTAGAATGTTCCCCATGGAGTAATGAACGCTGTCTTCTCTCGGTCCGCCTCTACCATCTTGATCAGGTTGTAACCGGAGAATCCATCCATGAATGAGAGCATCCCATGCCTTGCAGTGTTATCGACCAAGATGTCAATGTGTGGCAACGGGAATTCATCTTTTGGGCTCGCCTTATTGAGGTTTCTAAAATCGATGCACATGCGAACCTTTCCATCTTTCTTCGGTACCGGTACAATGTTGGCCAACCACTGTGGGTATTTGGAGACTGAGAAATCCAGCATCGTAGTTTTTGATGACCTCATCCTTTACTTTCAACATTCACTCTGGTCAGAGACGCCTCAACTTCTGCTTGACCGGCTTAATGTCGGGATATAACGGCAGTTGATGCTCGACCAAATCAGTATCCAAACTAGACATATCGTTATATAACCATACAAAGACGTTTTGGTATGACCGAAGGAAATCAATCATGCTTTTTCTTTCCTCAGGAGATATCAACGTTTTGATTTTAGTGATTCTAGGAACCTCCTCGGTACCTAGATTAACATCTTCAGTTTCTTCAATGATCGGGGTAGGGTCATACTCAAAATCAGCATACCGTTCAAGGAGCTCATTGGGAAGCTCCTCGATTAAGTCCTCACCATCCAGATCTGTGAATCCTACCCCTTCTTATATCTTTACAGGAAAGAGGTCGGCTTTATTTCGGGCGGGCTCTTCAATTAAGACATCATTTTTCTTGATTTTCTCAAAAAAATTAAAAGATTTTTTTTTTGGAGTTTTTTATGGTTTTCCTTTCCTTTAGAGATGGGTCCTTAACAGGGTGGGTCTCTATACACACATGGTATTACCTATCAAGGGCTAATATCACTTTTTATAGGTTATTTTTTTTGGAAAGCTAATATCGTATTTACGGCCACTTGATGCTTCCAGAGTCAAGGGTATTGATATCCAATTTCTCACCTGCGGTGTCGTACCCTTACCTGACTTTGTGGAGGAGGCTGATTAAGATGGCTTTTGGGGGGCAACCCCCAATATGTTAACCATGGGTTCATCTTGAGCCTGGGCCTTTAAATACTAGTATGGGATTTGGATGGTTCAAGATGGGTGGCTGTGTAAGTAGGGTTGCCTCCCCCTCAAAGAGGGATAGGGAGGCCAGGTATATTTCAACATTAGGATGGATGATTTATGGATTGGTCGGGTGGATAATGGTCGTCGGTTTGTGTGGGGTCAGCTGTGTTGCCCTATTCTGGTCTACCTTGATGACGCCTATGCTCACGAACGTGCTTCGGATGTGAGGTCGCGAACGAGGTTCATCTTCCAGGCCTATCCCCCTAGCTTTGGTTGCAGTGATGGTTCAGGCCTTCTCCTTGGCCACTTGAACCTCTTCTTCGATAAGCTTGTAGCCTAAACCGAATATCTTCTATTGTCTGCCCTTGGCCCTGACCGGGTCTTTCCTGCCTTGCAAGTGAGGGCCCAAGCCTTTAACTTTTTTATAACCCCATTTCTAGAGTATTGCTACGACTGCGACCATTACACCTCCAGTTCTTGTGGTGGCTTCGCTGATAGGCTCTGGTGCCACTATTGATATGTCATACTAGAAGCTGTGGAGGTATGTGTCCTCGACTGTACGGTACGTCTAACACTTTAAGCTTCTCAATGTTGTGTGTGATCTTTTCTCCTTCCTCCTAACCTTCGCCGAGAATGGTGATGACCTTTTGATTTGATACGAATCTAAGCATTTGGTGCAAGGTTGAAGGTATTGCCCCAATTTCGTGCAGCCATAGGCGCCCTAGCAATAGATTGAAAGTGGATTTGATGTCCATAAATTGGAATGGGATGGAGAAGGTTATTGTCCCAACGGTGAGCTCAAGATCGATTTCTCCAATTATTTCTCTCCTTATGTTATCAAATCCCCTCGCGCTTATTCTGACAGGCTTGAAAGCAAAGGGATCCACCCCTATCTTGGTCATGGTTCTCAGGGGCACACATTTAATGTTGATCCATTGTCTATCAATACTAACGGGATCACCAAGTCTCCTACCTCTACTGTGATGTTGAGGGGTTTGGAATGATAGTTTCCCTCACTCGGAAGATCGGCGTCTGAAAAAGAGATGGCGTTAGGAGCAATAACCTACCCGATTATCTGCCCTACCTCATCTAGGGACACTTTGATGGATACATGCGCATCTTTCAATGCTCCCATTAGAGCTTGATAGTGGAGCGGAGACATCATTAATAGGTCCCTGACGGTGATATGAGCTGACATTCTTTTAAACTGTGTTTCCTGCGCATACTCTCGGCTCATTTTTTCAAATCGGTGCACTGCTGGGGGTTCCTTTTTCTCTTCTGGTCGCGCTGGTACTGGTACCTCGGGCTACTTGGAGATCCTCCTAGACCATGTAATGAAATCAACTGCCCCCTCTCTGCTGCTGCCCGCATTGGCATTTGTCTGATTGTAATTGAGCGGGATCTAGTGGGGGTCATAGGTCAGCCCTAAGATTTGAAACGGGTTTGACAAGGGTATCGGAGGCTCCCAGATCAATGTGCCAAACAAGTGCATCAGTGGATAATAGCTGCTTCATTTCCGTTAGAGGTGGATAGGTTGGAGGAGGGGAAAAAGTAGGCCAAATGGGGTTTATAGGCCACATCACCGCCACTGCACTGGTGGTGATGTGGCGGAGTGAGGCCAATGGTGGCTAATCGGCGTCGGAGTGGGGAAAGACTAGGCATCAAGTAATTGGTAGCATTTGCTGCTGTATATGGTTGATATGGAGATACGCTGGATAGGACATAATCGACGGGAGCTGGTGCAAAAAAATACATCCTTAGATCTAAGGGTTCCACTTGGGGCGTTGGATTGGGGAAGTAATCAGCCAAGTTTAAGGGCTCGATTACTCCTATGTTTCCTTCTTCACAATTTCCTTGACTTGGTGCAATGAAGTCCTCCCTGACACTAATATATTCTAAAGGATCAAACTCTTCCCCATCTTCTTCTATCATATTGATGGTGGGCCTCGAGCCTGTTCCTCTTGGTGGATGTGGTGGTAATGGAACCTGATGGATGTTTGCATGCTGATTTGCCGGGAGAAATGCCTGAGAGATGATTTTTCTGGCTTCTATCAGATCTCGTATTACATGCTTTAGGGGGAAGCATCGATCAGTAGAGTGACCCGGTCCTTGGTGGAAATTGCAATGGATATTGGGATCATAATTTCTTGGGATTGGATTTGGTGGTGGGCATGGTTGGAAGGGTGTGACAAGTCCTTTTTCAACCAACAGTGGTAACAAGATGTTCAAGGATTGCCCTAATGGAGTAAAAACTTGATTGAGTCGGACCTTTGTTCTGGGGTCATCTGTTCGCCATGCCCATTGCCTATTCTCTGCCCTGGTTTGACTCATGCTGCCTTGAACTGGAATGGGGTTATACTGGTGATGGGTTGTGTATTTATGATTGTTTGCACATCTGCCCTGGGTCTTCTATCGTTCCTATGCTTTGTGAATTTATGAGCCCCGCTAGTTATAGTTTTATTTAACCGCCCCTCTCTTATTGCATCCTCGCAACGATTGACATATTCCTTACCAAGTCAGTAAAGCTGGATTGCTTCTTGTACACTAAGAAATATGAGATGACTGGCAGAGTGCTTTTCGAGATCATCTCGATTTTCTCATCGCCAGGTATTTGATTTCTTACCTGGGCTGCCAAGGCTCTCCATCTCCCCAAGTAGTTGCTGAATGTCTCATCGGGCTTCTGCTTTAGCTGAGCTAGATCAAATTTATGGGGCTTGATGTCTATATTATAGGCATACTGCAACTGGAACAAGTGGGTCAGATCTTTCCAAGTTTTAATCATAGATGGTTCAAGGGAGGTGAACTGTCTCAAATTTGGGCCTGTGAGGCTCTTCTCGAATACTTTGATGAGGAGTCGTTCATCTCTGTCGTACTGAAACATGTCCCCACAATAGGACTTGAGGTGTGTAATAGGGTTACCCATGCCATTGTATTTGTCAAATATTGGCATCTTAAATTTTGGGGGTAGAGGTGCCTCTGTAAATAAGCATAGGTCGAAAAAATCAGTGGCATGAATTTCGGCTCCACCCATCTTCATCAACTATTTATGGATCTTGTCCATCTATTCTTTTAACAGCTCTGACTCCCTAGATATTGGGGTTGGTCTCTCAACAGACGGTCTCCATTCATTTTGGACTGCCTGTGAGTTGGTGAGTGTGGGTGGTGCGGGATAAAAATTGGGGAGTGCCCCTACATGGGCCCCACTATTCTTGATCTCATCCTCTTTATACTGTGGATCAACATATGATGGAGGAAGGGTGAGGTCATCTTATTGGTTCTGAGTGGGTTGGACAGGTGCCTGGTGGGACCATTGGACATGGGGCAAGCTTTGATGTGTGACTTGAGGGGTGATGGGATGTATGAATTGTGGATTTTGGGTAGGCGCCTGATGAGGCCATAGGGGTTGATGAGGATTGGATTAATTTGGTGGGGGGGGTGAGTGGATGAATAAATTGGGGATGGTTGATGGTTTGAGATGTGTGTGATGGGTGTGAATGTGTACAGCCCGTGTCAGGTTGATGGAGTGAATGAGATCAATTTATCATTTGGGGGGAAATGGAGGCTTGTTGGGTGTAAGTGAAGGTGGGGAATTGGGGGGATGATGGATTTGACGATGGAGGGGGAATGGGGGCTTGTTGGGTATAGGTATATGTGAGAAATTGAGGGGAAACAGTGGAGGGTTTGAAAACGAGACCCCTGAGTTTGGGCCTTGATGGGCTTGGGATTGGGTATTGGGCCTTTGAGACCCACTCAGATAGCCCCATGGTTGATGAGAGGGGCCTTGGGTGGTATGGATTATGGGTGGTTAGGTAGGATTGAGATTTTGGACAAATGGGGTGTGAAGATTTTGGAAGGTTTGATGGGGATCGGGTATTTGGGGTGGATTAGGGCGGCTTTGGGAAGCCTTCCATGCGGTATCAGCCCTCATCATGTCCTCCATCATGGACATGGGGTCGAGTATGGGGTTAGAAGTGGGAGGCTCACCTAATGAGGGGGATGCCTGGGAGAAAATGGGCATGACCTGGGTAGACGGGGGTAAATTGGTCATAGCTTGGGTAGATGTAGGTGTAAAGTTGGGCATGACCTAGGTAGAGGTGGGGAAATTGTGCATGGTTTGTGAGGATGGGGGGAAATTGGACATGTGTTGGGTTGAAAAATGGGAAGAATAGGGTATATGTTTGGTGAATGAGGAGGAATGGGGTGGATTTTGGTTTGATGTGGATGGAAAAATGGGGATGGTTTGGATGGATGGGGCAGAATTTGGCATAATTTGATTGGAAGTGGAGGGAGGATGGGACATAGTTTGGGTGGATGCATGGGGTAAATGGGGTGGGAATGTGGAGGAAAAATAGGGTGGATTTTGAGTAGTGGCGGATGGGAAAATGGGTGCACCGTATGGTCTGGTGACATTGAATTGGGATGGGGTGGGGGAATCGGGTATGAGCATATCCTCTAAATGGGAATGTGTTAGGGAATGTGGTGGGGATGAATCTGGGTTAGCGCAGGTAGGATCAACCGCCCAAGATATGGTTTGTTGGCGGGTTGGGTATAGGTTCCTCAGGTGAGGACCAAAAACCCGTCTTCTCCTTCCCCTACGGGATGATGGAGGACAAGGAGATGTCGTTGTTTCGGCACCACACACTCTCTTTTTGGGTTTTGATTTTCTTGATTTTTTTATTTTTGGAAAAAATTTGAACCTTCTTACGGTGCTTTTCTAGGGCCTTAGAACTCCCATTTCAGGTGGCATTCACACTCCTAATATCTCCCATGGTGGGATCCCGATGCGCTTCGGAAGAATCAAGGGGAACCCCTTGATCAATGTGAAGGAGTGGAAATCCACGCGACGACCCGATCCCATCGGAAGAGTCAACAAGAGGGTGACCTCTTTTGACCGACGAGGGCATTTAGGGCGTCAAAGTGTGGGACATACCGGGAGTACAAAAACTGCCAAGCGGGGGGTCGTGGAATGGTGGAAAAAGGCCACAGATTTGGGTTGCCTGAGCTAGAACAGACTAGCGTATATATTATATATGCTAGGCTAAAATTCTGGAGATTTGGCCTAGCGTGTATATTATATACACTAGTGTTAAGACCTGAAAAGTACCACTTTTCACCCCTTAACTTAGTCTTTGATTAGACCCTTAGCCATCTAATAAATGTTTATTAAGCTATTTTTGTAGGTAATAAACAGCAGTGCAATAAGGCCATAAATCCTGTTAAGGAGCCCATGATTGGCACCAGAAGTCCCTCAGAAGAATGAGCCATGAATCCAGACCTGAGGTAAGCCTCGTGCAGCTGACAAAGCTTCAGAGGATTCAGAAAAATATGCTTCGCACAGTCCTCGCGAAGTCCCAAGACTTCACAACAACTTCTCGCGCAGTTGAGTGACAGAAGAGCTTCAGAAGCCTTGAGTCACGCAGCTCTCGTAAAGTTTAGAAGTTAAAGGTTGCACAGTCTCACGCAGTTCAAGAGAGCTTCAAGAAAGTTGTTGCGTAGCTGTCGCGCAGTAGCCATGAAATGCAAATGTCAAGAGAACCTATTGCGCAGTTTAGAAAAGCCTCAAAGCTATCGCGAGGTTCCTCTCAAAGTTCAATTAAGGAGTGAACTTTCTGACACAGTTCTTGCACTGTTCAGGAAGAAAGCAGCCTCGCGAAGCCAAAGTTAGCCTCGCGAAGATCTATTGTGAAATGGAACGCTCGCATAGTTCTCGCGCTATTCACAAGTAGCAATCCAACCTCGCGAAGCCCAATCCAGCGAGAGCTTAACTATCTACCTCACAACTGCTCAAAGCATCAAGAAGCTGCAACCCCACGACGTCGAAAGTTTTAATGCAAACTCATCCTCGCGAAGTCTGTGCTACCACGCGACAAGTCTGGGAATCGACTGCAACCTGGCGAAGCTCTGAACTCCAACTTCCATCATTCTGTAGAGGACATTCTGGAGATTTCCAGCGATTAGGGCACGCACTCCCATGCTCAAATCTCTGTGCACGCGCCCTGAGGCATCTAAGGATCATCAATAGGCCACGTGGCATCGCTAAAATTAGGGTTTCCTAACCCTAATGCGCCGCCACACCCACTGCTATATAAACCTAAGCCTGGTTAAGGTTTAGGGATCCTTTTTCTGAGACTTGATCACTGATAAGAGATCTGAGATCTTCTTCTTTTCTGTTCTTCTATAGTCGTAAGTAGTTTTTCTTTTTCTTTTTCCTTCTCTCCATGGCCCAGCACTTGCTGGCCATGCCTATGGATGTTTATTGAGATTAGATAAATGGAATTTGTGATTGGGTGTTTTACTTTTGTAGGATTCATGTGTTTGTGAGCTATTCTGTGAAAGGCTGCTGCCTTGTGATCCGCCATTGCTTTGGCTGTGATTCAAAGCAATGGAGGAGTGATTCTAAGGACCCATTCAGATCCAAGTTACCTGTGTGTCTAGGCTATCATGGTCCGATACAGCCTTAACCCCACCACAGGACCCACTAGATCTGAAATTCCCATGGAAGCTTGGGCTGGTAGCCTTATGACCAAGGTGGTGGCAGCAATATTTTTATTTTGTTTTGGGCTCCGTGAGGAGGATAGCCTCTGGGATAGTCTGTGACCATTTAAGTGGACAGGTTATAGCCTTACGGTGAGTCCAATCCGTCGATCCAAAATGGATCCTTCTTCTCCGAGCCTGAGCTTGTAGCCTGGTAGGAGATTGTACAGAGGCAGACTCTCCTATATTAGTATAGGCCCGCCATCAGATGGCAGATCTGATCTGGGTATGGAGATTGTAGGCTTGTGACTGGACCATTGTAGTCCCACTTAAGCAATGGACAGCTAGATCTAAGGTGGTACTCAATCTCTTGCTGGTTCTATGTGTCTGGGCTATCATGGTCCTATACAGCCTTAGCCCCACACATAGAGCTTTAGAGGTTGAGTTCCTTATGGATTCCTGAGCTTGTAGCCTGGATGAAGTAGTACCTACAATGATTAACTTGTTTTGACCCATCTCTGGATTGTGGTTCCCCTATGGGATAGTCTGTGACCATTTAAGTGGACAGGTTATAACCTTAAGGGATTGGATCATGGCACAGGGATGAGTTGGATTTTTTCTCCTCTTTGGTGATAATGTGGCCATTGGACAAGATTTCTATACCAGCAGATCTGGATCTGAGTCATAAATTCCAGCAGATCTGAACTCAATAGCATACTTCTCACCCTTTTTATATTTATTTCCCCACACTCCATCCATCTTCTCAACCCTTTCTGTAGTTAGTTCATTAGGCTACCTTAGGATACTTAGAATAAGTGACCCTAAACTCCCCTCCTTTTAGGACTGTCAGATCTATAGTCAGATCTGGAGGGACTACTAGAGATGGCTCCCTTGGAGTCGTAGATCAACTTTTCCCTGTGGGACAAACTCTTACTTATCAAAACTTGCTACAAATGGACCCTGTATCTTGCAGGTCTAGGATTTCTCAGTTGTGCTGATTCCATCCCCTATTTTACTTTGATTTTAAATTGCTTTTATCACCAAGAAATAAAGTAAGCACACGGGAGTCCGCAACAAGTTTTTAGCGCCGTTGCCTGGGAAAGATGATCTATTAGTAGCCCCTAGAGTTTTTGTATTTTTAGTATTCTTTGTAGCTGTGAATAATTGATACTGCTGATGTAATTTTGAATCTTCCTTGCAGATCTAGACAGCAGCAGAGAAGGACAGTGGACTGCATTTGGAGATTAGCTACCTCTGTTTGCAAATTCTCTAACCTTTAATACTCTGTCTATTTCTCTTACAATTTCCATGGCAGTATTTAGGATAGCTGTACATTTATGTTTTCTTAAATAGCTGTAAATTTGTTAGATAAATTCTTTGAGTCAAGTGCAATGTGCCTGCAAGGAGTTGTCCCTGCTGGTGGTGTGTTTGTATGCTAGGTAGGAGATCTCTTAGTCCTACTTTAGAGCCTTTCAACCCTGAGCTAGAAAGGGGTAGAAGACTTAGAAGGAACAGGCACACCACAGTAGAGCCCCCAATTGGATCTGAGACAGTAGCAATGGGTGAAGAACAACCCAGAACTCTCAAGGTGTTGAATGCTCCAGATGACTATAACTCTCCATTTAGCATTCAATTCCATGATGTTCAAGGGAACTATGAAATTAAAACTTCTATCATCCAGATGCTGCCCTCTTTTCATGGGCTTAGCAAGGAGGACCCTTACAAGCATATTAACCAATTTTTGGCCTTGTGTACCACATTCAATATCACTGGTTTGGGACCTGAGGCCACTAGACTCAGGCTCTTTCCCTTCTCTCTGAATGATAGGGCTAGTACCTGGTTGGCTACTCTTCCCAACAATAGCATTGCATCTTGGAAAGACCTACAGACCAAGTTCCTGACAAAGTTCTTCCCTGAGACCAAAACTAGCCAGTTGAGGAAGGAAATTCTTGCTTTTTCCCAATCCCCAACTGAGGATTTTAATCAAGCCTGGGATAGGTTTAAGGAAATGCTCAAACAATGCCCCCACCATAAAATCCCAGACTGGCAGCTTGTACAAAGCTTCTACAATGGGATTGATGAGAAAAATAGAGATATGGTTGATGCCTCTTGTGGTGGAACCTACATGCACAAGACTGCTGATGAGGCATGGGAATTGTTTGAAGTAATCAGTGAAAATGATTTTCAAAAGCTATCTCAGGCAAGAACTAGTCAAGAGTCTGTGTCAAAAGTGGAGCTTGCTGCATCGTCAAGAGGAAAAGTTTATGAAGTGTGTGGGAACAATGATCTGCAGCTGCAGATGGCAAACCTCTCTTTGAAGTTTGACAAATTACTGACTGTGATGCAACCCAGAAGGGCTGCTCAAGTGGTGGAGGCATGTCTGATATGCCAGTCCCCACAGCGCACAGTAGAGGAATGTCCATCTGCAGGGCAATATACTGCTGCATAATCTTTTAGCCAGCAACAATCTGGTGGCTACAACAGACAGCCATATGGATACCAGCACCAAAATGCTGGTTACCAATGGAGAGACCACCCAAATCTGAGGTGGAGGCAAGACAATTATATGCAGCCCCAGCAAATGATGGCCTTACCCCAAAGGCCACAACAGCAGTTCAATCAGGGATATGCCCCTAGGTCTAATTTCCAACACTAGTAGCAGCCCCATTAGCAACAAAATCAATTGGTCTTACCCCCATCTCAACCCAGAAATACTTCTTTCGAGGACCAGGTCTTGACCTCACTGCAAAACCTGGGGTCCGTGGCTCAGACTGTGAATTCTCATGGTCAGAGCATAAAGAAGATGGAAGAGCAGATTGGCCAACTAGCGAATGCCTTAGCTAAACGAGAGGAGGGAGGTTGCCCAGTCAACCAGTGGTTAATCCCAAAGGCCAATTTTTTATTGGTGAAGGATCCTCTAACCTTGAGGGGCAAGGAGATCTTTCATTGACTTGATTCACAGAATTGTACATTGTGTATGTCATGTATTTTAGTGTGGTTTGTTTTTTTTATTGTTTATAGGAATGCTTAGTGATATCATCGGAGTCTTAGTCTGTATGCCTGAATTTTCCTACCTACTTTCGTTCTTATTCCCTTTAAATTGATGATTGTGATTGAACAAATGATGGTGGTACTGTTTTGATAATGAGAATGCTGTTTGGATATGATGTTTTGATTAAGTGCTTTTGGAGTAATTGCATGCTTAAATGTTGGGAACGCATGAGGAAATCCCTTTTAAAATGACTATGGGTGTCTCTGGAACAAAGAATGTGAGAGAATCCACCCACAAAACAAAAGAAAATGACAGACTAATGGGTGTATGATCCTTGTCACTGTTTTAGCTGTCGCGAGGTTATGAAAAATAGGCGTGGTTTCTTCTCGCGCAGTTCATAAGATGTTAGCCTGCTCAGCTGTCGCGAGATTCAATACAAGTGTGTGGACTCTCTCGCGCGATCCAAATGAAAGTCCAATCTCGTGACCCACTCATTTCTATCCAACGAGCTGACATTTTCAAAGCGCGCCGAGCCTCGCGATTTATATAATCCAACCTCGCGCTGCTTTCCTTTTCTGTTTTCTCTTTCTTATCCAGCCAGCAAAACCCTAGCTCTGACTCCCATTAACCTCTCTCCTCCAGCATCCTTTCTACAATCCATCATTCACCTTCAAATTCTGGGGATTTGCTCCTATAGCCTCCATCACCGGTTGCCCTCTGATAGGAGCTCTCGCAGTCTTTCGTGCATCAGATTGAACAGAACCCTAAGTTTTAGGGTAAGACTCAGCTCTCAACCTTTGCTTTTCATTTTTCAAACTACACATTCACAGAGGAAAAGTTCAATGGCCCCTAAGAGCGCACCTGTGAAAAGAGCAAGGGATAAGGCTCCCGTGGAGCCCACTCCCATGAAGACCAAGTCCTCAACGGCACCGCAAAAAGGGAAAGAAATGGTTCAGGAAGTGGCTGAACTAACACCTGATTACTCTACACCCTCTGAGCTCTTGACTCCCATTCCCTTAGAGCCTGAAGCTGTTTTTGATCATCTTTCTTTAAAACGGAACCTCTGTCAGCCCCTGCCATTGAGTTCATGCGCAAGGCTGGATTGACCCCCCTGCTGCAAGCTATCCCTGCACTAGCCTACCCTAGACTAGTGCAACTCTTTTACCAGCACATTAGGGCTAGACCAGACCAGCGTAGGCAGCCAGGCCTCCTTGTGTTAGTTGACAATTTTAAAATGTTACTCAGCCCTGAGTTGATTGCTGAAGTGATGGGCATCCCTGCTATCTTTAACCCCAACTGTGGATATGGCCCCCCTGTGTGTGCCCCCATTGATACAATTGCACAAGCCCTAACCAGAGGATTGAAGGCCACCGAGGATTCCATCAGGAGAAGAGACCTGGACCCTAAACTTCTGTTCATTGATCAAGTTCTGCGGAAGAACATCTATTGTGCAGGCCATCAGCAGGAGAGGAGGACCCCAATTGCTGATGCTATTTATTCCTTTTCTCGGGGCCACGATTTTCATGCTGCAAGGTTGATTTTTGAAGCAATGAAGGATGTGATGGTGAAGCTAGAACAGAAAAAGAAGCTCTACACTCTCCCCTATGCGAAACTCATTACCAAATTACTTTTGAGGGGAGGGTACAAGATACCAGTAGGGGAGTTAACCATTGACCTCACCCCTACAACTTTTGCAAAGAGGCAATGGGGGATCAGCAGGAGTCTAATGGATCCCCAAAAGAAGAAGAAGAAGGCTGAGGCCCAGGTTGCTACAGAGCAAGGAGAGGGGACTGCTGTTGCTAAAGCTCCTGCTCCCAAAAAGGTGGCTAAAGCTCCTGCTCCCAAGAAGGTGGTGCAAGCTCCTGTCGCTACTGACTCTGCAGCAAGACCTCCATCCACC
Source organism: Chloranthus sessilifolius (assembly GCA_021018995.1). Lineage (NCBI taxonomy): Eukaryota > Viridiplantae > Streptophyta > Magnoliopsida > Chloranthales > Chloranthaceae > Chloranthus > Chloranthus sessilifolius. The sequence continues at coordinate 31,585,711 of CM037594.1, read as the reverse complement.
ACACCTGCCCCTCATTCAGTTTCTTTGCCTATTCCATCTCTCCCTTTCCCTATTTTATCTCCCTTATCCATACCCTCATGTTTCCCTGTGATTGGTTCCTGGGAGGAACACATTGACCCCCATGACAGCCCTTTACCTTCACCTACATTACCTCAGTACACACCCCCAATTCCCCCATCATCTGAACTGAATCCTGACAGCCCTCCCCTGATATCCTACATTAAAAAGAAAACCTCTCACACAACCCCTGCCATATCCTTACCTAAACGAACCACCCCTATCATTCCCACAGAAACCCCACACATTGACCCAGCCACCATCCCAGCCATCCCTACTTCACCTCCACTTACAGACCTTGATTTTAACCTCGCCACTACTTCAGGTTATCAGGCCTTCATGACTACATTGCTTGGCACCATGCCAACCCATGATATCCCTCTCCCAGATTCCCCACTTCCTTCCCCACATCACTCACCAAACCCTTCATCTCCTCCTCCTACAACCTTCCATCATGCCCCTACTTCCCCTTTCCAACCTGTTCCCTCTTCTTCTCATACTCCACCCCAACCACACTCCGACACACTTACCCATATCCTTTCCCTAATACATGACATTCAAACCCAACTATCAACCACAACACACACCCAAGACCAAATGCAGACTGACATCACCACCATCAAATCCACCCTTCAAACATTGACAAAACCACCCATCTCTGCACAAACACCTCCTACACCTCAAATCCAGTCCCCTTCCACCTTTGACTCCACAGTGCAACCAGATTTTCCCCCCATTGACTTAACTACAACCCTCACCCTCCAAGACCCCATACCCCAACCTCAGCCAAGAAATGCTTCCTTCGAGGACCAGGTCTTGACTTCATTGCAAAACCTAGGGTCCTTGGCTCAGACTGTGAATTCTCATGGTCAAAGCATCCATGAAATGGAAGAGCAGATAAGTAAAATTTTAAATGCCTTGGTTGGGAGAGATGAGGGGAGGTTGCCCTGCCAGCCGGTTGCTAACCCCCAGGGTCAGCTTTTAATTGAAGAAGCTTCCTCAAGTTTTGAGGGAACCAATGCTATCACTACCCTAAGGTCTGGCAGGCTGATAAACAACCAGGTTGGTAACATACCAGCAGAGGTCGTTTCCACAGATTATTCGAATGAATGTGATGGGGATGTTGTTGGAACACAGAGCCAAGAATTGCCTGCCACCCTGCAGCAGGAGAAAAATAAAGAGGCTGTAGTTGAGCCTCAGCAGGAAGAAAAACAAGAAAAAAGAAAAAAATAGAAGTTTAGTCATGGGCTAGCAGTTGAGGAACCAGCAGTACCTCAGCTGCCATTTCCTCAAGCTTTGGGTGGTCTTGTCCCTTTTGAGAAAGGGAATGCCCAGATGGAGGAAATGATGGAGACCTTCAGGCAGGTGAAAATTAATTTGCCCCTGCTTGAGGCAATTAAATAGGTCCCAGCCTATGCAAAGTTCCTGAAAGACCTCTGTACCCAAAAGAGAAAAGCTCGAGGCCATATGTCCAAAAGAGTCTTTGCAACTGATATAGTAAATTATGTATTTAACATATCAATGCCTGAGAAGTTGCAAGATCCAGGGATACCCACTATTCCCTGCATAATTGGAGACCATATAATCGGGAAGGCCCTTTTAGACCTTGGAGCCAGTGTTAACCTCATCGCCATCATGTGTATATCTCTGACTAGGTTTGGGAGAGCTAAAACCTACCCCCATTGTGCTAATGATGGCTGATAGATCTGAGAGGAGGCCTATGGGAATGATTGAGGATGTCTTGGTAGGGGTAGAGAAATTCTTTTACCCTGCTGACTTCCTAGTTTTGGACATGCAAAAGAAAAGTACTAATCCCATACCTGTTATCTTGGGCAGGCCATTCTTGGCCACTGCCAATGCATGTATTCAGTGTAGGTCTGGAGTCATGGAGGTAACTTTCGGACATATGAAAGTTGAGCTGAATGTGTACAACAGTGCAAAGTACCCTCAAGAGGACAATGAGGAGAGCTTTGCAGTGAATGTACTAGAAGAAATTGTGGATGAAGAATTGCCCACTCTGCTGGAGTGGAGCAACACTGTCAGGAATTTAGTTCAAGTCTGGGATATGGTGGAGGAAGAAAGCCCAGCTGTGATAACAAAATACATGACCACATTGTAGTCTTCTGTGAGCTCAGTGCAGCATTCCATTTGGAAACCTACATTGCCGCCTCTTCCTCCAACCACCAATGCATCAATTTTGTCATCTACCCAACAAGCTCCTGATCTGGAACTCAAGAAGCTTTCAGAAATATTAAAATATGCCTTCCTTGAGAAAGGTGATAAGCTTCCTGTGATTATCTCCTCCTCTCTTACCAATGAGCAGAAAGAGGAATTACTAACAGTTTTGAGGAAGCACAAAAGAGCAATTGATTAGACCATTGTAGATCTGGGAGGAATAGATGCATCAATCTGCATGCACAGGATTCATCTTGAGGAGGGATCATTACCCTCCAAGGAAATGCAGAGGAAGTTAAATCCTCACATGCAGGAAGTGGTCCTCAAGGAGATCATTAAATTGCTAGATGCAGGGGTGATTTACCCCATCTCTGATTCTAACTGGGTGGCACCTATCCAAGTGGTGCCCAAGAAATCTAGCATAACAGTTATTAAAACTGAATCTGGAGAGTTGAGACCAGCCAGGGAGACCACTGGCTGGAGAGTTTTCATTGATTATAGAAAGCTCAACTCTAAGACCAGAAAGGACCACTTCCCTCTCCCCTTCCTTGATCAAATTTTGGACAAATTGGCTGGAAAAGCTTTTTACTGTTTTCTTGATGGGTACTTAGGGTACAACCAGATCCCTGTGCATCCTCAAGACCAAGAGAAACCACTGCACATCCTTTTGGCACCTTTGCTTACGTATGATGCCTTTTGTGTTGTGTAATGCGCCACCACTTTTCAGAGGTATGTATACCCATATTCTACGATATGATTGACAAGTTTTAGAGATTTTATGGATGATTTTTTTTGTCTATGGGGAGTTTGGCGAGTCTACAACACCTCAGCCTAGTTTTGCAAAGATGTGAGGAGACCAATCTGGTCTTAAGCTGGGAAAAGAGCCACTTCATGGTAACACAAGACATTGTGTTGGGCCTTGTAGTCTCTAAAGAAGGGCTTGAGGTAGACAAGGCCAAAGTTGACCTCATTGCCAATCTGCCCCCTCCAAAAATAGTCAAACAAATCAGATCTTTCCTTGGGCATGCATGATTCTACAGGAGATTCATTAAGGACTTCAACAAAATTGCTAAGCCATTGTGCCACCTGCTCTGCCAGGATGTGCCTTTCTACTTCTCGGCTGAATGTTTAATGGCTTTTGAGACTTTGAAAGTCTGCCTTACCTCTGCCCCTGTACTCCAGACACCAGACTATACCCTACCCTTTGAATTAATGTGTGATGCATCAAATTTGGCAATAGGTGCTATCTTGGGCCAAAGAAAGGATAAGCTGCCTGTGGTCATTGCTTATGTCAGCAAGTCACTTGCTGAAGCTCAGTTGAATTATACCACAATTGAGAAAGAGCTTCTGGCAGTGGTGTATGCTGTTGACAAGTCTAGATCCTACCTGCTGGGATCTAAAACTGTAATCTTCACTGACCACTCAGCATTGAAGTACCTATTGTCCAAGAAAGATGCTAAGCCCAAGCTGATTAGATGGATACTCCTACTGCAGGAGTTTGACATCGAAATCAAGGACAAAAAGGGTGTGGAAAATGTGGTGGCTGACCACTTGTCCAGAATTGTGTTGGAGAAGTGTCTTGATGGTCCTACCAATGATGCCTTCCCGGATGAGCAATTATTTGCAATCCAATCCTTGGTCCCCTGGTTTGCACACATTGTGAATTAACTTGTTATAGGAAAGATTCCTGCCCACTGGACCAAAATGGACAAAGACCTGTTTTTCTCACAGGTCAAATATTTCTTTTGGGAGGAACCTTGCCTATACAATTACTGTGCAGACCAAATCATCCGAAGATGTGTTCCCAAAAGTGATGTCCCCAGTATTCTAGCCATGTGCCATGAAAATGCCTGTGGAGGCCACTTTAGTGGAAGAAAAACAGCTGACAAGGTCCTGTAGTGTGGGCTTTATTGGCCTTCTTTATTCAAAGATGCATATACACACTGCAAGGCATGTGAGAGATGTCAAAAATTAGGAGGGCTGTCCAAAAGAAATTCAATGCCTTTGCAGCCCATCCTTTTGTAGAACTGTTTGATGTATGGGGTATAGACTTCATGAGCCCTTTTCCTCCTTCTAATGGTTACCATTTCATCTTAGTGGCAGTGGATTATGTCTCCAAATGGGTAGAAGCCATTGCTACAAGAACCAATGACAACCAAGTGGTCCTCAAATTTATAAGGCAGAACATTTTCTCAAGATTTGGAATCTCTAGAGCTATTATCAGTGATGGGGGTAGCCATTTCTGCAACAGGAATTTCAAAAGCTTGCTCAAAAAATATTCTGTGACCCATAGGATTGCTTCTCCCTACCACCCACAGACAAGTGCGCAAGTTGAAATTTCCAATAGGGAGATCAAGCACATCCTTGAGAAAACAGTAAGGACTGACAGGAGAGATTGGGCTGATAAGCTCAATGATGCACTGTGGGCTTATAGGACTGCCCATAAGACTCCAATTGGAATGTCCCCATTTAGACTGGTCTATGGCAAGGCTTGCCATCTCCCAGTAGAGTTAGAACACAAGGCCTATTGGGCCATTAAAAACTTAAATATGAACCTAACTTATGCTGGTCATCACAGGTCCCTGCAACTGTTTGAATTGGACGAGCTAAGGATGGATGCCTACGCCAATGCCAGGATCTACAAGGAACGGTCCAAAGCCTTCTTTGACAAGGGCTTACTAAGAAAAAGCTTCATCCCTGGTGGCAAGGTTTGGTTATTTAACTCCAAACTAAAATTCTTTCCTGGCAAACTAAAATCCCGATGGGAAGGTCCCTATATTGTCTTAAATGTGTCCCCATCTAGTGCTGTGAAAGTCAAGGATCCCAAATTTGAGAGGACCTTGAAAGTGAATGGTCAGAGGCTTAAGCCTTGTCTTGAAAAACCGGCCGACCCTATGAACACTATTCATTTTCAAGGGACCCCTTCATCTACCTTACCCACAGTTGTGTCCTTGTTGTACTTTACTACTTTTGTTTCTTCAATAGTTTTTAGGAAATTGTAGTGTCTCAATGGGGTCTGAGTCTGTTGGGTTTGATCGAGTTTATGTGGGGTTGGTATGATTACTTCTTCTTCTGCGAGTTGCTGATTTTTGAATTAAATGCATACTGTTTGAATATTTTTGGTGAGTATGCTGCACTGCATGAATTGCTCCATGTTTGGTACTAAGCCCTCGCGCATTCCAAATTGAGATTTGGGAATGCTCGTACAATTCACATAGAGTATTTATTACGCCATCGCGAGCTTCAACAAATGTTGCAGAGCCTCTCGCGCACTACAAGCTGCAACATCCATCATCGCGAGATTCTGTTCCTATCTCGCGATCCCCTTGCCCAGCTGCACGAGTCGCATGCATTTGTCATTTCCCACGCTGATTGCTGTAACTTTTCACTTCCCAACTCACTCTCAATTAATTGTGGCAGCTTGGATGTTATTACACCGATTCATCTTCCACCATCCTCGTCTTTAAATACATAGGAAGCCCCTTTCATATTCATCTTATCCTTTCTCCTCCCACCCTAGCGGTCCTTCCCTAGTCCTAACAATGGCAGATGACAAGCCTACTACTCTGCCTAACAAGTTTTATCCGATGTGATTGGAATCGCCCCCACCTAAAGAGTTGGACCCCCTACAACCCCTCTGGGATGAATATGAGGAGGTTCATCAGATCTTGGCTAAGGAGGAGATGGACAAGCACCAGCCAAAGAAGAAAAAGCAAAAGATAGAACCATCTCCATCCCCTACCCCCTCCACTCAACCCCTTCCACCACCCTCTCAGCCCCCACATCCTTGATCCCTCTCTCCCTTCTTCTTAGGATTTTCTTTTTGTACTTTTTTTTTAAGTCTTAATGAAATTTTCTTTTCCTGTTATTCTGTACAGTTCTCTGTTTTTGGTTGTTTTCATTCTTGTTGTTTTCTTTTCTCTGACCATAAATCTGCTGCACACACACCTTTGAACCAGTGAGGACACTACTCCTCATAGGTTTGGGGGTGTGGCAGGCAGATCCTGCCAATGGAATAGTTAACCTAAGTGCAGCAGAATTTTGTGAGTAATATGGAAATAGAACCATGTTCATCTAAGAATCATGAAAAATAAGGAATTTAAAATTTTATCAGAACTTTAGGCATTACAAACTTTTAAACTTTTACATTTCCATGATAAGATCACCAAGGAAACTCACTTGTATCAGCACTTAGTGAATCATTAGAGAGAGAAAAAGGTAGGGACATACTTAAGAATTCAAAGGAAGACCATAACCAATAAGACTTGGGCCTATACAAAAAAAATTTCTTTAAGGAGTGACTAAGGCAATTTCTTCTAGCTCTAAAGACTGGCTGAGTCACTGTGCTCACTAGAAGTTAGGCAACTCCAAATTGAAACAATTGACAGCACTCATGAGACTTAGGAAAGGATCAAGGCCTTCTTTTGGACAGTTTGAGCCTAAACAGACAAACCTTAAGCAACTGCCCTTGTCCATACCCCCTTTGAGCCTTAAATCCTAAATTTCTTCAAAATGCACCTGAGTACTTATACTGAACCTATGAACCTGATTCAGTCTACCCTCACTCTGAGAATTCAGAAGGTAAAGGAGAAAGAGTTGAAGATGGACTAGCAATGGTCAACATTAGGTGAATAAAGAAGAAGTACCTCAAATTCTGGCAGTATGGTAACTGAGAAAATGGTGGCATTTCATAAAAGCAAAAACAAAATAAAAAGAAGAAAAATACATCAAAAAGAAATAAAAACAATAATGAAGAGGAGTAAGAGAGGAGTCAAGAGGGAACTTTCATTGGAAAAATTGAAATCAAGAAGAGAAACTGATCACTTCAAATCTGAAAACCTCAAAGAAGATGAAAGAAGCTGAATTAAAGAAGGTGAAGTCATGAATCACCTCCTTCACCTACTGATTTCTCAATTTCGAACCCCTTTTCAACCTTCCATTCTTTTTAACCCCACTCCATAAGCCACACTACAGCCCAGTTAAAGCCCTTGTGATCCAAAGTTGAGTGAGCTATCATGTAGAGATAAAGAGTTATTCAATCTATGGTGAGGATCTGTCAATGATGCCAGAACTTCAGAGCTATGCCTATGCTCATGCTTACAAACCCATTTGGGGGATGTAACTGCTCTTGAGCTTGTGAGAAAATGAAACCCTCAACAGTTCCTCATGAGAGTATGCACTGGAGAGTTTTGGGTCTGATATTGAATGCGTTAAGTATGATCTACAACCTAATTTTTGATTCAGTGATGAGCTCAATGTTGACACACCTGTGTAGTGTCTCTAGTATTGATTGGAAATGTTGTACTTTCATGAGAAGCTTATACTGTGTAAATTTCTGTGCAGCCAAGGTGTTTGAATTTTTCTTTTTTACTGATTCAAGGGTGACCTAACTCTATTTCTTAACTACTCACTTGATAATAATGCACTTTTGTTAACTGTATCATTAAGAAGTTTGTGGGTGTCTTCACTGAAAACCCTCAGGAGACTTCACTCCTCCACTAGGGATCACCTAGGGGTTTAAAAGGCTTGGTACATATGCTAAATGTATCCGTGCTCCCTATGAAAGTGGCATTTAATTTCTGTAGTTAATTTAATGTAGCTTTGCTAAGGGACTAGCAAAGATTAGGTTTGGGGTGTATTAAGACCTGAAAAGTACCACTTTTCACCCATTAACTTAGCCTTTGATTAGACCCTTAGCCATCTAATAAATGTTTGCTAAGCTATTTTTGTAGGTAATAAACATCGGTACAATAAGGCCATAAATCCTGTTAAGGAGCCCCCGATTGGCACCAGAAGTCCCTCAGAAGAATGAGCCATGAATCCAGACCTGAGGTAAGCCTCGCGCAGCTGACAAAGCTTCAGAGGATTCAGAAAAATATGCTCTGCGCAGTCCTTGCGAAGTCCCAAGACTTCACAACAACTTCTCACGCAATTGAGTGACAGAAGAGCTTCAGAAGCATTGAGTCGCACAGCTCTCGCGAAGTTTAGAAGTTAAAGGTCACGCAGTCTCGCGCAGTTCTAGAGAGCTTCAGGAAAGTTGTCGCGCAGTAGCCGCAGGATGCAAATGTCAAGAGAAACTGTCGCGCAGTTCAGAAAAGCCTCAAAGCTATCTCGAGGTTCCTTACGAAGTTCCATTAAGGAGTGAACTTCTCGCGCAGTTCTCACGCTGTTCAGGAAGAAAGCAGCCTCTCGAAGCCAAAGTTAGCCTTGCGAAGATCTATTGTGAAATGGAACGCTCGCGCAGTTCTCGCGCTATTCACAAGTAGCAATCCAACCTCGCGAAGCCTAATCCAGCGAGAGCTTAACTATCTACCTCGCAACTGCTCAAAGTATTAAGAAGCTGTAACCCTGCGACGTCTGAAGTTTTAATGCAAACTCATCCTCGTGAAGTCTGTGCTACCACGCAACAAGTCTAGGAATCGACTGCAACCTGGCGAAGCTCTGAACTCCAACTTCCATCATTCTGTAGAGGACATTCTGGAGATTTTCAGCAAGTAGGGCACGCACTCCCACGCTCAAATCTCCATGTACGCGCCCCGAGGCATCCAAGGATCATCAATAGGCCACGTGGCATCGCTAAAATTAGGGTTTCCTAACCCTAATGCGCCGCCACACCCACTGCTCTATAAACCTAAGCTTGGTTTAGGTTTAGGGATCCTTTTTCTTAGACTTGATCACTGATAAGAGATCTGAGATCTTCTTTTCTGTTCTTCTGTAGTCATAAGTAGTTTTTCTTTTTCTTTTTCCTTCTCTCCATGGCCCAACACTTGCTGGCCATGCCTATGGATGTTTATTAAGATTAGATAAATGGAATTTGTGATTGGGTGTTGTACTTTTATGGGATTCATGTGTTTGTGAGATGTTCTGTGCAAGGCTGCTGCCTTGTGATATGCCATTGCTTTGACTGTGATTCAAAGCAATGGAGGACTGATTCTAAGGACCCATTCAGATCCAAGTGACCTGTGTGTCTGGACTGTCATGGTCCGATATAGCCTTAGCCCCACCACAGGATCCACTAGATCTGAAATTCTCATGGAAGCCTGAGCTGGTAGCCTTGCGACCATGGTGGTGGCAGCAATATTCTTGTTTTATTTTGGGCTCTGTGAGGAGGATAGCCTCTGGGATAGTCTGTGACCATTTAAGTGGACAGGTTATAGCCTTAGGGTGAGTCCAATCCGCCAATCCAAAATGGATCCTTCTTCTCCGAGCCTGAGCTTGTAGCCTGGTAGGAGATTGTACAGAGGCAGACTCCCCTATATTAGTATAGACCCGCCATCAGATGGCAGATCTATTCTGGGTATGGAGATTGTAGGCTTGTGACTGGACCATTGTAGTCCCACTCAAGCAATGGACAGCTAGATCTAAGTTGGTACTCAATCTCTTGCTGGTTCTATGTGTATGGGCTGTCATGGTCCTATACAGCCTTAGCCCCACACATAGAGCTTTAGAGGTTGAGGTTCCCTATGGATTCCTGAGCTTGTAGCCTGGATGAAGTAGTGCCTACAATGATTAACTTGTTTTTACCCATCTCTGGATTGTGGTTCCCCTATGGGATAGTCTGTGACCATTTAAGTGGACAGGTTATAACCTTAAGGGATTGGATCATGGCACAGGGATGAGTTGGATTCTTTCTCCTCTTTAGTGATAATGTAACCATTGGACAGGATTTCTATACCAGCAGATCTGGATCTGAGTCATAAATTCCAGTAGATCTGAACTCAATAGCATACTTCTCACCCTTTTTATATTTATTTTCCCACACTCCATCCATCTTCTCAACCCTTTCTGTAGTTAGTTCATTAGGCTACCTTAGGATACTTAGAATAAGTGACCCTAAACTCCCCTCCTTTTAGGACTGCCAGATCTGTAGTTAGATCTGGAGGGACTACTAGAGATGGCTCCCTTGGAGCCGTAGATCAACTTTTTCCTGTGGGACAAACTCTTACTTATCAAAACTTGCTACAAATGGACCCTGTATCTTGCAGGTCTAGGATTTCTCAGTTGTGCTGATTCCATCCTCTATTTTACTTTGATTTTAAATTGCTTTTACCACCAACAAATAAAGTAAGCACACGGGAGTCCGCAACAACTAGGCAAAAAGCTCTGGAATTTTGGCTTAGCGTGTGCATTATACACATAAGGCTAAAACTTTGGATTTTTGGCTTAGTGTGTATATTATACACGCTAGGCTATATATATATATATATATATATATATATATATATATATATATATTAAGACAACAACAACAGACCCGAATTGGTCTATTTTTTTTGGGTTTTCTGGAAGCAGTACTTCCAGGGACTATTTTTCCTTGTTATTTCGAGTCCCACCTCACCGTACCTAGGGATACAAGGTTATTTCGGTGTATTCTAATGCGCTTCCCTAAGGGTTTTAGGCTTTATAACCGGATCAGTCACTCACCCGATATACCTGCGGCACGAATGCCTTCTCAAATACTGGATGGGGTGGTTCCTTTCGTGATCATTACCACTAGGGCTGCTGCTCTATCGGGAATCGGGAATAGTATATCGCTACCTATTTCCCACCCTTTTAAAATCTACCTGCGTAAAAATTCAATTAAGCCCCTTAGTTCACTTTTAAGGTTCAATTTTAAATTCAGTTTCAAAGGGAGTTTGCTTAATGTTCAAAGACGGGTGGTGGGAAACCCGTTCCGCCTCTATGGGCCGACGTCCAATGTTGGTATATGATTGACAAGAAATGTAGGTGCTCAAGTAGGCCCGTCAAACGGCTAAGGCGGCAAAATGCACAAGTAAGACCGCCAATCAGCTAAGACATGTAAATGATGGAAATGTAAGGGTAAGAATAAAAAATGCTCAAGTAGGCCCGCCAATCGGCTAAGGTGTGTAAATGACAGAATCGTAGGGGTATGTGTAAAAAATGTGAAATTGTAGGGGTGAATACGAAAAGAGATAAGAAGAGGTTAGTAAAATGAAAGAAAAAAATAAAGGCCAACACTTCAAGGAGAAGCTCTGCAAGCTATCTCCAACGGAGTCGCCATCTATACAACTGTGGACCTAGCAGGTCCGTCGCGATGATGTGCACTATCTAAAAAAAGATGGAGTCGCCACCCCAGAGCTTTTGGTGACCCGGGATACCTCAAAAATCAATATGTAAGCACCAAAGTGCAAAAATATGACTCCGATTTATCGGTCTTTGACAAAGGCTCTTGGGTAGGGGCTTCGATTATTAATCAGGAAGGTGTTAGGCACCCGATCAATCTACTCTTAAGCAGTCTCTACTTATGGCCAAATGATAAAAAAAAAAAAAGAAGCAAATGAATGACACTCCTCCTTGCCTGAAGGCACTATGATCCTATTTGAGCCCCCCACAATCACCGAAATTTCGGCGGCATAATAGCTCAAATTCTAGGATGGAAGGAGAGCAAAGAAGGTAGAGGAATAGAGGGGAGAGCCGGAGCTCTCAGGCCCTTGTAGCACCATTGTGGACCTTCACGTGGGTATGCTTCCGGTAAGCCTCCGATAGTGAATGGATTAGAACCTCCAAGGCTTGGGAGCTAGACGGTAGCATACCCACCATTAAATGCTTCTGGTGAGTCTCCACACATACAACAGAATTCAAAGCAAACAAATACATATAGCAAAAGAAATCACCATTTCTATTTCTACATGAATAGAGACAAAATAATGGTTCTATCCTTATGTAGCTCATAAGTATGACATAACTAAAATGAACCACCAGTAATGGCCGACCATCACCTAAACAATGGTTCACAAAATATTTAAATATTACATGAATTCAAATCCAATATTCTATAACAATATAATGGCTGGACGTACCAAGCCCTAGTCTTAAGATTTCAAATAATCAGAAGTCCTCTAAGGGAAGTACTCGTCTGGTGGAAGATCTAAATATTCTTCAGGAATGTAATCAGGGTCTTCCTCACGCCCCGAGTCCTCAATTTCCGTATCTACACCAGTGCCTGTGACATATAGTTGAGAGGTGAGCTAACAATCTAAGCTCAATAGGGGGAATCTCAACAACATTCATTTTATATTTCAAAGCATAGGTTTCATGACTGATTTAGGAAACAAAGTTCACATAAAACTGAAATTTCAAAATGCTTGAATCAAACAAAAACATAATTTAATCACAAGTTCAAAAATTATTTCTTTGTTCTTATCTCTTGATCATATTCGGACCTTACATGCCTTTTTATATCTCATCATGACTTAAAATATAACTTAAATAATCTCTCAAGCGAAATATATCATTGAGAGCCACACATATACCGATGGGAATCTCCGAACCATCATCGTTCAATGAATCATTTTCTGAGTGTGCAAGCCCCTAGGCTATGAGGGCACTTGTGCGACTAAAGTTTAACGTTGGCCGGTGTAAATATACGGATATCCCACCGTACCGGTACACAATAGGGATTCGTTCCACATGAACCTTAAATCATTGTGCAAATTCTAACATATAGTTTAACACCGTGTAGTATGCTTATTTCATAGCTAGTTTCGGAACTTAGAATTTAAAGCTCAAATACGAAGTACATATTTTGAGTCACACACACATGCAAATCACGTTCACTTTTTGAATCACGTATTTTTGAATTCATGTACAAAGCTTATTTTGAAAGATTCGTAAGTCAAATATTTAAATGCATATCGAACTTATCACAATTGCCTTATCACATCACACTATCTATACAAATTGCATCAAATATAATGCTATTGAATTTCTCCTTCCTCACGGCTCACGAAACTACGCAAATCTCTCACGCACATATCCGATTTATAACCTACATTCCAATACATCCAAAGGGCATGAATTAATGTATAGAGAAACATACTCATCGAAGTTTCAGAGAATTTATCCAAAAATATCCAAAATAGCCAAAACTAGCTCAATTGCTCGCGCGAGCCCCAAAGTTGCGCGAGGGACTTCAAGTGGCACACCCTAGTCACGCGGGTTCGCGTGGGCGACTATGCTCTCTTAGTTCTTATCAAAACAGCTTGAGATAGTCACGCGTGCGAGTTCCAAAGTCGTGCAAGCAACTTCTCCTGGCACAATCTTAGTCGCACGAGTGACTGTTATTACTTGAATTCACGCCTACTCTGAAGCATAACTCATGCATGCAACTTCAACTCGAGCGCGCGAGTTCCAAAGTCGCACGAGTGCCAAAGTCGCACGAGTAACTTTCAAGATTTTAATCATTTTTCCTGAATTCTGATTTCCTTTCTCTTTTCCTTTTTTACCTTTTTAAACCCCCATTAAATGTTTAACTTTTAGAGCAATAAATGCTTGATCTAAGCTATAAATAAACCACAATTAAACCATGAGATCTCACCTTATTAACTCACAGAATTTGCGTGTGCGCGTTCAATAAATGAAGTTTCAAAACTACCAGCGCCCTCGCCACCCTCGATCAATGGGTTTGAAACCTAACTTCTTGTGATCGCATTACGATGTACGTGAAGGTTAATTCCCTTCTAGTGCACACATCCAAAGATAACTTCTCATACGACGACGACAAGACTCTCTACGAAAAGGTTTCAAATCAAGAGGGTTTCATATAACGGTTTCCACGCTCTTCACAGATCAAGTCACTCGATCAATTAGAACTTCTTGTCTTGGCGATTAAAGTGACGAAATAATTTGTACAGAAAATGCCTATGATTCCGATTTCAAAATGCCAACGGCCTCACGTGAGGACAACTCTCTCTCTTCTTCCTCTCTTTCTAATTCTAAACAAAGGTAAGGAGAAATGGCTTACAACCTGTGCAATCGTGAGATTTTTGATGATCTCGTCGCGACGATGCACACTCGTGAAAAAAATTTAGAGTCGCCACCCGGAGCTTTTGGTGTCCCGAGAAACCTAAATCAATTTTATAAGCACTGAAGTGCCAAAAATGTGACTCTGATTCACCGGTCTACGCCAAAGGCTCTTGGGTACGGGCTTTGGTTATCGATCGAGACGGTGTTAGGCACCCGACCAACTTGGTTAAAAGCAGTCTCTACTTGTGGTCAAAATGAACTAGAAAAATAAGAAAGAAAAGAGCATTTCCTCTTACCCTAAGGCACCTTGACCCTAATTGTTCCCCTCCGCCACTATCGAGATTTCGACAGCATAACAGCAAAACTTCAAGGGTAGAGCAAAAGCTAAGAAGGTAGAGGAATAGAGGGGAGAGTCGGAGCTCTCGGGCCCTTGTAGCACGCATGTGGACCTTCGCGTAGGTGTACTTGATGAGCTTCCGATAGCTTGAATGGTTGGACAATGGGTTCTAACCTCTTAAGGCTTGATAGCTATGGGGTAGAAGAAGAAGGCTAGGTGGGTGGTTCTCTCCTAACTCAAGGTTTTTTTGGTGGAAGATGAGGTTTAAGGGGGGCTTTTAAATTTTGGAATTGGTATGGAATGGGTGCACCAAAGGGAGGAAAAGCTTCTCTCTTAATCTTTTTCTCTCTTGGAAAAATTTTTAAGCCTTTGTAAAGGGAGGGGTGCCTCTATTTATAGGAAAAAGGGAGGTTAGGAGGGTGCTTAAGAGCTAATTAGGGTTAGCAATTAGGTAATCTTCTAATCTAAGGTTTCCTAGGATTTTGAGAGCTTGGAAATGTGGGCAATGGCTTCAATGGTAGATGGTAGGGTGGGGTTTCAAATGACTAAAGGGTTACAAATAGGGTAATCAGGGGTGCAACAATCCTAATGAAACTCATCCTAAACATTGAGATGGCCAATAAGTCATACTCCAAAAGTGAATTTCGAGCAAAAACCCATGGTTATTATAGCTTAGCCTGGCATGTGTATTACACACGCAAAGCATAGCTACAGTGTTCGAAAGTTCAGAGCCTGAGGGGGGTCCCACCTATACTTGGCATGTGTATTAGATGCGCCAAGTCATTTTTAGAAAAAAAAATGACTTGGCGCATGTAATACAAGCACCATGTATGCTCAAACCAAGTGTAGCTCCTGAGCAGCGCTCGGATCGCCGTTACTTTTGACGTACAACTCGGATTGAGGTGATTCTTGACTTATTAGAAAGCTGGGAACCTTTACTTTTCGATGGTATAGGATTCAGTCTCAGCAGAGGTTCTTGCCAGCCCTGACACATCTCTCTCTGACCATTGCCCGAGAGGGTTAACTGTGAGTTCGGAGAGGTCGAGGGTAATTTCTAAAGGTTTGGGAAGGTTCCTAAGGGTTTGGGAAAGTACCTAAGGATATGGGGGCGATATCAAAAGCACGGGGGTGCACGTCTCTCGAAGTATGTTTCGATCGGGCCTTGGGCCAATTTTGGGTGTCTAGAGATGCCCCTCTTGGTATCCGATCCCTAATGATCGAATGTTAAAGACGAGACATCCGAAGAGGCCCAAGACATCACTGAAGGGTCCGTCGTATTCAAAATGAACCTCAAACATCAGGTGGGTAACATGGTGAGTAAACAGAAGCCCTGTATGTCAGAAAATTTTTTTGTTTCTCAAGGTTATAGGTCCCCAAGCACTTAGTGACATTACTAGTCATAACTGAGGTGGAGCAAGTTGCGAAAGCTCAATATGCTGGGAAAAACATCCGCTTCTCGAGATGGTTGAAGATTTTCTATGTTCAAGTTTCATTTTGAATAAAATAGCTCCATAAGTGAGAGGGTGATCGACTCATGCTTAAAGATAAGAGCGAAGCAAATACACAAAGGTTCACAGTTTGTGTCCAATCATGTGAGGCATTGATTGCCCCATTTGACTGGTCACGGGTGCCCCTGCATGAAGTAGGGTTCGAGGTCTTTGGGCGAACCCATCAGTCTCGAAATTGATTTAGCATGACTACCCGAGCGGAGCGAATTGATGTCACAACGCTTTTTGGGAGTACATGCCGCTTTTTGATAGTGTTTCCTAAATCAATATGACCTAGAGTACTCAACTTCAAATAATACCTGACAGATCCAACCAAAATTGGGTGCCTACCAAAGGAGGCACTCAATCTTGGTCTCCATCAACAATGATCTTATTTATCGAATAATTATGCAAAAATATGACTCATCAGGGGTAGATAAAAATAAAGGGGAATGGAAGTCCCGACCCAGAACTCGTCCGGTTATAATTTATGAGAATAAATGACCACCCAACGAATACCCAGATGTAAGGCATACACTTTACAGGAATACCGTACAAATGCAAGTTTTAAGCCTGCACCTTAAAATGAGGCCTTCGGAATGCATATTTGAACATAGTCGTTTGATAGGTAATTTCCTTTTTGACAAGTTGGTTTTAACCAACAATTGACCTTTTTCTGAGGAATCTGAAGCCTAAGACACTTAAGTTCACATGAATACAAAAACGGGGTGCTTGGCGTAAGGATTTAGCAGTGGAATTAACCTGATCGAAATATTGACTGTTTGATCGGGATTGACACCGTTCCTCCTACTTTAAAGTAGGATCCAAAGATCCAAGGAGAACCTTAGACTCAGGACATTAATGTAGCACAGCTGCGCTGTCGATAAAATATTGACATTTTATCGAATTTGAGCACGCATGTGCATAGTTGTGCATAAAAATACAAATTTCTTTTTTTTTTCTTTTTCAAATGATTGTTTTTCCATTTTTTGAATAGACCGACATCTATGGAGAGATGCTTCATTTGATATGTCCATTTTCCAGAGGTTGCTGGCTTCGAGGCTTTGGACCATTTTGATGTTCCTGTATATTTCTCAAAAAAATGTCAGTCCATTTTTTGTTTATAGAGGTAGCACATATGCATCCTAAATAACAGAAGAAGTAAACTTTTACTTATACTTTTTTATTTTTCAAGATTTATATATATTTTTTTATTTTTTAGATTTTTTGTTTTTTTTTTTATTTTGAGATTGAAGTACGACGCCATAAATATGTACATGGAAGGAGTATATATTTTATGGATTTTTCCAAATTTCTTATTTTTGTTATTTTTTCTTTCTTTTGTTAATTTTTTTTTGTTTGGTGCCTTAACAATGAGGCGAAGTAACGGGTCCCATTTTGAGCATAGTCGAACCCTTTCATATGGTCGGACCTGAGTGAGGTTCAAAAATTTTACCGAGGTCAGAACATCCATCCCTTTGGATCGAATCAATCTTTTATCCTTACCTTCGGTCATACGTTTGACGGTGGGGTCTAAAAATATACCTGATCAGGACCTTATTTGAGCTAACATGAGCGGCCCGATTGGCGACCAGATAATTCAGAATTGTAACCAAGGGAGTACCTAAAGATTTCTTCTTCTCCTTTCTTTTTTTCTTAACTTTTTTACTCACAGCGCCCAAGATGGGTTTTCGCCGTGCCCATTATCGCCCTCTTTTTTACCTGTAGTGCCCTTTCAGGATTTTTACTATGTCCATGGGTTTTTGTATTTTTATCTCAGGTGCCTTTTCAGGTTTTTATCTGGTCCGCACAAGCTCGCTATTTTTATCCATGGCGCCCTTTTAGGTTTTCACCACATCGTCTTTGCTTTGAGCTTGTATATTTTTATTTTCTTTTCTTTTCTTTTATCTTATCAAAGGTCACGACATGGACGTCGATTCTGTCATAGCCGGCTAGATGGAATTCTTTTGTTGTCTCTTAGCTTGGCTTGCGCTAACTTAATGGACACTATGACTGCTTGTAGACCTTAAAGAGGGTTTTTTCTTAGAATGTATCATGGCCATGGGATAGGTTAGGAATTTAGAAGGTATTCTGGGTTTTCAAAAAGGTTTCCTTTATTGGGTTATGGTTGCCATAATACACTTCTTCCTCAGGGGTTTTGACTGTACATGCCCCACTTTTCCTTTTCTATTTTTTTGTTCCTTTTTGCTTATCCTCTTTTGGGATTTTGCTTTTCTAATTTTTTTTGATTTTAATGGTAACTCTTTTTCACTTTTTTTTGTTTGGTATATACACTTCCTCTTCTTTTTTTCTGGAGAAAAGGCTCATGACTCAAGTTAGATAGCAAAGGTATGAGTGTTCAGGGATACTTTTTGGCTACTTGGCTTTGGAATGATGGCCTTTTTTATTGGGTCTTTAAGCAATCAAGTGTCCATCCTATCAATGCTTACCTTGTTGTGGGAGACTTAGGAATAGAATCGTCGAACGTATCAAGGGTTGATGGGCTCAGGAAAATGATCTCCGTCCATGGTGGCGAGGCAGATAGCATATCCAAACAGCATCTCTCGGATGACGTAAGGTCCTTCCCAATTGGGCTTTAATTTTCCTCTCGAATCAGTGTGTCGTCATCGCCCTTTGATATGTTGTCCTATCATTCTTCAACCCAAATGACATGACTCGGTAACAGAAAATTTATCATGGAGTAATGAACGTTGTCTTCTCTCGACCTGCTTTGGCCATCTTTATTTGATTGTATCTGAAAAATCCGTCTATGAATGACAGTGTCCTATGCCTAGAAATGTTATCGACCAAGATGTCGACGTGTGACAATGGAAGTCATCCTTTGGGCTCGCCTTGTTCAGATTTCTGAAGTCAATGCATATGTGAACCTTTTTATCTTTCTTCGGTACCGAGATGATGTTGGCTAACCATTGAAGGTATTTGGAGACTATGAGAAACCCTACGTTATACTACTTGATGACCTCATTCTTCACTTTCAGCATCGATTTTGGTCTGAGGCGTCTCAACTTCTGCTTGACCGACTTAATATTTGGATATAATGGCAACTCACGCTCGACCAAATCGGTGTCCAAACCAGGCATATCCTCATATGACCATGCAAAGAAGTCTTGGTATGATTGAAGGAAATCAATCATGCTTTTTCTTTCCTTAGGAGATAGCGACGTTCCGATCTTAGTAATTCTGGGAATCTCCTCAGTCCCTAGATTGACGTCCTCTGTTTCTTCAACAAAAGGGGTAGAGGGTCATGCTCAAAGTTGGCAAATCATTCAAATAGATCATTGGGAAGCTCCTCAGCAGGGATTTCCTCATCCAGACTCGTGACTCCTACCTCTTCTTGTATTTCTACAGGAAAGGGGTCGATTTCATGTGGGACAGGGATTTCGATTAAGGCATCATTTTTTTTTACTTTATTCAGAATTTTGAAAGAAAATATTTTTGGATTTTATATTTTCTCTATGTTTTTAGGATTTTTGTTTTCTTCAAAAATGGGATCTTGGCAAAGCGAGTCCCTATATATACACGGTATTGCTTGTCAAGGGCTCGTCTCACTTTTTATAGGTAATTTTTTTGGGGAAACGGGTGCCAAATTTCAGGCCACTCGTCGCTTCCAGAGTTTGGGGCATAGACGCCCATTTCTGTACTTGTGGTGCTGGTCCTTTACCTGTTTGGATGGAGGGGGTGGCTGATATGATTCTTTGGAGTTAGCCTCCATCATGTTGACCATGGGTTCATCTGAGATTTTATCCTCAAACATTAATAAGGTCCTATGGTGGTTTACCACAAGGGGGATTGTGCAGGTATGACAAACTCTTCCTCAAATAGGGACAGGGTGGCTAAGTCTATTTCTAGATGGGGAGGAAGAATTCAGAGATTGGTGGGGTGGATAGGGGCTACAGGTTTGTGTGGGGTTAATTGTGTTACCCCATTCGTATCAATCTTCATAATCCCGACACTCACAAAGGTGTTCTGGATGTGAGGCCTAGGACGGGATTCTTCTTCCAAATTGATTCCCCGAGCTCTTGTTGCAGCAATGGTTCGGGTTTTCTCCTTAGCCTCTCATACTTCTTCTTCTGTGGGTTTGTATCCTAACCCAAATCTAACCTGATGCTCGCCTTTGGCTTTGACTGACTCTTTTCTGCCTTATAATCAGGGTCCTAATCCCTTTCCTTTCTGATAACCCCATTTCTAGAGCATGGCCACAGTTGCTATCATTCCTCCAATTTTCATAGTGATGCTTTCTGGGGGTTCCAAGACTACCGCCGATACCTCGTATTCAAAGTTGTGGAGGTTTGTATCCTCGATGGTGTGCGGCACAAAGTCTGTAGGTAGGTTTTTCCTTTTCCTCATGCCCTTCACCTATGATGGTGATGATCTTCTGCCCAGACACAAATTTAAGCTTCTGATATAGTGTGGATGGTATTGCCCCGACTTCATATAACCAAGGGCGTGATAACAATAGATTCAAAGAGGATTTGATGTCCATCACTTGGAAAGGTATCGAGAAGGTCATTGGCCTAATTGCTAGCTCTAGATCGACTTCTCTGATTATTTCTCTTCTGGTTTTATCAAATCCCCTGGCACTGGTTTTTATCAGTTTCAGCATACAAGGATCTACTCCTATCTTGGTAGCTGTTCTTAGAGGGCACACGTTTAAAGCAGATCCATTATTAATTAATACTAATGAAATTACCATGTTTTTAGCTTGTACAGTGATATTGAGGGATTTAGAATGATTATTTTCTTCCTTTGATAAATCAGCATCCAAAAAAGAGATGGCATTGGGAGCCATCACTTGCCCGATTATTTGTCCGACCTCATCTGGGCTTACTTGGAGTGAGACGTGTATATTTTTTAATGCCTCCATCAGAGCTTTAAAATGAAGCAGGGACATCATTAACAGATCCCAAACCGTGATATGGGCCAACATTCTCCTGAGCTGGGTTTCAAGTATGTGCTCACGGCTCATCTTCTCGAATGGGTTTGTCGTAATGGTGTCCTTTTTCCCCTCTGGTTGGGCTGGCGTTGGTACCAGTGAGTCTGGTTGCTTGGAGATCTTCCCTGACCTGGTGACGAAATCAACTCCTTCCTTACTGCTGTCGGCATTGATGTCTGTTTGTTCATAACTGAGTGGGACCTGATGAGGATTGTAAGTTGGTCTCAGGATCTGGAATGGGGAGAAAGTGGGTACTGGGGATATTGGTGCTGAGGGATTGAAATGGGTGGGTAATACCTGGTTAACTTCAGTGAGGGATGGGCAGGTGAAAAAAGTGGGCCAACTAGGGTTGGTGAGGTTTGTGGACGACTGTATTGGGGGTGACGGGACAAGGGTGGGCCATTGATAACTGATGGGCGCCGGAGGTGGATGGGGGGCATAATCAGCCATTGGGTAATTGGTGGAGGATGTCGCGTACGGTTGATAGGAGTTGATTTGGATGTAGCTAACAGGAGTTGGCGCTGGGAAGTATGCCTTAAGATCTAAGGGTTCTGTTTGTAGTATAGGGTTGGGAAAGTAATCAGCCAAATTTAAAGGTTCAATCACCCCAATATTTCTGTCTCCCTAATCTCTCTGTAGTGGTGCCACAAAATTTCCTTGGTCGCCGATGTAATCTGATGGCTCAAAATCTTCATCATCCTCTGCCACCATGTCGATAGTGGGTCTTGGGACTGTCCCTCTGGGAGGGTGGGGGGGTAATGGTACCTACTATTTGTTGGCACGCTGATTGGTTTGGGGAGGGGTAGGGCGGATGATTTTCCCAGCCTCGATTAGATCTTGTATTGCATATTTTAGAGGAAAACAATGATCAGTCGGGTGGCTCGGTCCCTGGTAGAAGTTACAGTGGGTGTTGGGGTCATAGTTCCTTTGGATGAGATTTAGTGGAAGTCGTGGTTGGAGTGCTGTGACCAACCCTTTTTCTATTAATAAGGGCAACAAGATATTTAATGATTACCCTAAAGGTGTGAAGACTCGGTCAAAATGGGCTCTTCACTGCTTTAGAGTCATTTGTGCCCCTGCCCATTTCCAGTTCTCTGTATCGGCTCACTTCTAATTGGAGTTGGTTGTGCGGCTTTGAATTGGAATGGGGTTATATCGGTGTTGGGTCCTGTGTTCATAACATTCTATACATTTTCCCCTATTCTTTTATAATTTCTTTGTTCAGAGAACCTCCTGACCCCGCTGGCCCCACCGGATACATTCTTGCTTAAACTCCATTCTCTGATTGCGTCCTCACAATGATTGACATTCCTACCAAATCAACAAAGTTGGATTACTGTTGACAGACCAGGAAGTCTGAGATAACTGACAAGGTATTTTTTGAAATCATCTCTATTTGCTCGTCATCAGGTATTCTATTTCTTACTTAAGTTGTCAGTGCTCTCCAACGCCCAGTAATCGCTGAAGGTCTCGTTAGGATTATACTTTAATCGAGCTAGATCTAACTTATGAGGTTTAATGTCTATATTGTAGACATACTGTTCTAAAAATAAATGAGTAAGATCCTTCCACATTTTTATCATGGATGGTTCAAGAGCAGTGAACCATCTCAAAGTTGGGCCCATCAAACTTTTCTGAAAGACTTTTATAAGCAGGCGTTCATCCCCTCCATACTGACACTTGTCCCCATAATAGGACTTGAGATGTGCGATGGGATTGCATGTGCTATTATATTTATCAAAGGCCGACATTTTAACTTTTGAGGGCAAAGAGACTTCAGAGAAAAGGCATAGATCTGAAAAGTCCATGGCGTGGACCTCAGTTCCACCCATCTTCATTAATTGTTTTTAGATCT
The DNA here is from genome assembly GCA_021018995.1 of Chloranthus sessilifolius. Taxonomy (NCBI): domain Eukaryota; kingdom Viridiplantae; phylum Streptophyta; class Magnoliopsida; order Chloranthales; family Chloranthaceae; genus Chloranthus; species Chloranthus sessilifolius. Next base: position 31,563,080 of record CM037594.1, on the reverse strand, counting down.
TGTCTAGTTGTTCTTTCAGCTGCTCAGACTCTTTAGATGGCAGGACTATTTTTTCAATGACGGGCCTTGATTCACTTTGTGTTTAGGGGGTGGTGGTTATGGGTGGAGGATTGATGCTGGAAAATGCCACTGTGTAAGCCCCACTATTCCTGATCTCATCTTCCTCGTATTGTCGGTCTACATATGGTGTAGTGAGGGTGAGACTTCTCTGTTGGTGCTGACTGGGCTGGATAGGTGCCTGGTAGGACCATTGGATGTGAGGGAGGTTCTGTGAAGTGATAGGATGAGTGAAATTTGGATTTTGGGTTAAGCCCTAATGAGGCCACTGTGTTTAAGGGAATGCTTGGAGATGGCTTTGTAGTGCATGGGGATGGGTGAATTGGGGTTGATGAAGGATAGGTGCCTGACTCCCGCCTTGGGCTGGGTGTGAGGTTTATGTGTGAGGGAGATATCGAGGGAATTGTGAAGGTTATGGGTATGAGGGTCCCAGGTTTGGGCCTTGCTGAGCTTGCGTATAAGGTAGGGAATTTGGAGGGGTTTAGGCCATAAGGCCTTGGGAAGTTTGGCCCATTGGGCCTAGTTGGGTTTGGGCCATTGGGCCCTAGTGGGTCTGGGCCATTGGGCTCTAATGGGTATGGACCATTGGGCCTTGGTGGGTCTGGTCCTTTGGGCCTTGGTGGGTCTGGCCCATTGGGCCTTGGTGGGTCTGGCCCGTTGGGTTTTGGCGGGTCTGGCCCTGAATGGTATGGATGATGGGGATTTGGGCCATTGGGCCCTGGTGGGTTTGAGGTAAAGAAGCATGGAGACTTAGGAGCGCATATGATGGGTTTGAAGATATGTGGTGAGGATGAGGGGGAATGTTTTGGGAGGCCTTCTAGCTTGTATAGGCCCGGACCATCTCATCCATCATAGCCATTGGAGAGGGATTGGATGGAGGTGGTGTATCTAAGGGATGGTGGAGTGTGGATGAGATGGATGTGGTGGAAAAATTGAGCGTGGCCCTAGTAAAAATGGGCATGACCTGGGTAGATGGGGGGATATGGGAAAAATTGGGTGTGGCATGGGTAAATGTGGGTGGATCGGGTAGATGTTGGGAAGATAGAAAATGGGGTATGGTGGTAAAGGTAGGGAATCGGGTTGGGTTTTGGGTGGATTTGAATGGAGGATTGGAGGGATTTGGAATGGTCATGGAGGGGGAAATGGGCATCCTTTGAGAAAATGAGGGGGGTTGGGGTGTCGGAATTTAGATGTTTCAAGTGGTGGTGGATGAGAAAATGGGTACATCGAAGGACCGGGTGACGGTAAATGGGGGTTGGGTGAGGGGGATGGATGTGAACACTTCTTCCGTGTGGGAATGAATTGGGGAATGCGGCGAGGATGAATCAGGATCGGCGTATGCCGGATCCACTACCCACAACATGGCTTCGTGGCGAGTGGGGTACGGGTGCCTCGGATGAGGCCCGTAAAGCTTTCTCCTTCTTCCCCCACGGGACGATGGAGGGTAAGGCGATGCCGTTGTGCCGACACCACAATGGTTTTTTCTTTTTCGATTTTTTTTTTGAAGATTTTTTGTACATGGATTTTTATGATGAAGGGTTCCGAGACCCTTGAATTCTCGTTTCGGGTGGTATTTGTACCCTAAATAAATCTCGCGGCGTGACCCCGATACGCTTCAGAAGAATCAAAGGGGAACCCTTTGATCTATTGAAGGCACGGGAATCAATGCAAATAACCCGATCCCCCAGAGCGAGTCGATAAGAAGTTATCCTCTTTTGACCGCCGAGGGAGTATTGGGTGTTGGATAGTGCGGGACCTAATCAAAGGTGCTAAACCACTAAGCAGGGAACTCGGGGATGTGAAAAAGGCCTCAGATTTCGAGCTGCATTGCCCAGTTTGGGTTTGGCATGTGTATTACATGCATCAGGCCAAATCTGGTCAATCAAAGCTTGGCGCGTGTATTACATGCGCCAATGCAAACCTGGGTTTTTTTAAGCTTGGCACGTGTAATATATGCGCCAATGCAAACCTGGAAAAAAGTGGCCTGGCGCGTGCTTTACATGCGCTAGGCACAAACAGTGGGGTCAAATAATCTTGACAGCAGACCAACAAGCCCGAATTCAGTCTATTTTTTTGTCTTCAGGAAGTAATGCTTCTAGGGACTAATTTCTTAGTTGCAACGGGTCTCTCCTCACTGAACCTAAAGATACAAGGCCAATTCGGGACTATTAACGCTCTCCCCCAAGGGTTTTAGGCTTCGTAATTGGAAAGGTTACCCACCCGATATACTCTCGGCGCAAGCGCCTTCTCAGATACTTGGTGGGGTGGTTCTTTTCTGGATCATCACCACTAGGGGCTATCACCGTACCAAGAACCAGGACGTTTATATATTTGCCTAGGATTCCCAACCCATGAAAATCTACCCCCGTAAAAAATCAATTAAGTCTCTGTCTTGGTTCAATTTTAATTTCAGATTTTAAGGGAGTTTTCTTAAAGTCCAAAAATGGAGGGTTGTGGTCCCGTGCCGCCTCTACGGGCCAGCGTCCACTGGTAGGATATGATTACGATAAAATAAATGCTCACGTAGGCCCGCCAAATGGCTAAGGTGTGTAAAAAAATAACAAGTAAGCCCGCCAATCGACTAAGACATGCACATGACGAAAAAGTAAAGGAAATGTAAAGGCGATGCTCAAGTAGGCATGTCGATCGGCTAAGGCACGTAAATGATGGAAAGTAGGGATAAGTAAAAGCAAAACTGAATCGTAGGGGTGAGTAAGATAACAAAAAAAAAAATAGCTAAACATTAGTAAAAACAAAGAAAAATGCCAAATTTCAAGGGGAAGCTCTACTAGCTAATCCCCAGTAGAGTCCCCATCTGTGCAACAGTGGGATTTTTTATGATCCCGTCGCGACGATACGCACTCGTGAAAAAAATATAGAGTCGCCACCCAGAGCTTTTAGTGTCCCAGGAAACCTCAATCAATTTTATAAATACCGAAGTGCCAAAAATGTGACTCTGATTCACCGGTCTATGCCAAAGGCTCTTGGGTAGGGGATTTAGTTATCGATCGGGAAGGTGTTAGGCACCCGACCAACCCGCTTAATAGCGGTCTCTACTTGTGGCCAAAATGAACTAGAAAAATAAGAAAGAAAAGAGCACTTTCTCTTGCCGTAAGGCACCTTGACCCTACTTGTGCCCCTCCGCTACTATTGAGATTTTGACGGCGTAACGGCACAAATTCAAGGGTAGAGAAAAAGCTAAGAAGGTAGAGGAATAGAGGGGAGAGCCGGAGCTCTCGGGCCCTTGTAGCATGCTTGTGGAACTTCACATAGGTGTACTTGACGAGCTTCCGCTAACTTGAATAGTTGGAGAATGGGTTCTAACCTCTAAGGCTTGATAGCTAAGGGGTAGAGGAAGAAGGCTAGGGGGTGGTTCTCTCCTAACTCAAGATTTTTTTGATGGAAGATGGGGTCTAAGGGGGGCTTTTCAATTCGGGAATTGGTATGGAATGGGTGCACCAAAGGGAGGAGAAGCTTCTCTCTTAATCTTTTTCTCTCTTGGAAAAATTTTCAAATCTTTGTAAAGGGAGGGGTGCCTCTCTATTTATAGGAAAAAGGGAGGTTAGGAGGGTGCTTAAGTGCTAATTAGGGTTAGCAATTAGATAATCTTCTAATCTAAGGTTTCCTAGGATTTTGAGAGCTTGGAAATGTGGGCAATGGCTTTAATGGTAGATGATATGGTGCGATTTCAAATGACTAAAGGGTTACAAATAGGATAATCAGGAGTGCAACAATCCTAATGAAACCCATCCTAACATTGAGGTGGTCAACAAGTCAAACCCCAAAAGTGGATTTCGTGCAAAACATGGTTACTATAGCTAAACCTGACATGTGTATTACACACGCCAAGCATAGCTACAGTGTCCGGAAGTTCAAAGCCCGAGGGGGGTGCCACCTATACTTGGCGTGTGTAATACATGCGCCATGTATGCCCAAACTAAGTGCAGCTCCTAGGCAGTGCTTGGATCGCCATAAATTTTGACGTACAACTCGGATTGAGGTGTTTCTTAGCTTGTTGGAAAGCTGAGAACCTCTACTTTTCAATGGTATAAGATTCAGTCTTAGTAGAGGTCCCTTCCAGCCCTGGCACATCTCTCTTTGACCATTGCCCGGGAGGGTTAATTGTGGGTTCGGAGAGGTCGGAGATAATTTCTAAAGGTTTGAGAAGATTCCCAAGGGTTTGGGAAAGCACCTAAGGGTATGGGGGGTGGAATCGGAAGCTCGGGGGTGAGCCTCTCTCGAAGTATGTTTCGATTGGGCCTTGGGCTAATTTTGGGTGTCTACACAACCTCTCTTATACCATGGTTTGCTTCCATGTGAAGCACACACACACACACCTAGGTGTTTCAATAAACGGTTTGGTTCCCTTGTGAACCCTCTAACCTAAGCAGGTGTTACATCTCTTGTCTAACAAGGCCAATGAGCATAAAGCAAATACAATTGATTTGTTCATAAATATGAAACAGTACCGTGTGTCGTACTGACACGTATACATATCCGACTTACACAGTTCGCAAAAATTGGGGATATTACATCCTCCCTCCTTACAAAAATTTTCGTAATCGAAAATTGACCATGGGTTAGTTGCCTCACAATGACTTAGCAAGAAAACACATAGGACTAACAAGGATATTGAGATTTTCTATAGAAGAGAACACAGTTTATGAACGATGATCTACATCATGCTGTTAAAAATCTATTTTAAAATACCTAGGGCCGAATCACTCACTTCCAATCCATCCATAACGCACATTGAAGTCTCAGTTGCTTGTCCTAACCGAACGTGCACTCACATCCATTTAAGAAGAATCAAAAGCTAACTTATCACACTAGATTGTATCATATCTCAAGACCGAGAGTCCATAGCAATTTGCATTAGCCATGGCTAATTTCACAGTACACTTGCATTGAACACATTAAAACATATGTTCGATCATATACAATGATCGCTCAATACAATTTACTTTGTAAAACAAAACACTATTATTTCAATTATTCATTCACACATTCCAAAAATCATTTATCTTCTAGCATTAAGCATTGCTTAATGACAATCAAATCTATTCACAACATTTCACAATTATTTTTTCCACGCCTTATGGATAGCACCTGCAATGACCATTCCTGTCCATTCATCCATGACATGTAACTAATCTAGCTAACATAACCATTAACACACAATCATTTCGCACATGATATTACAAAATGAAAGAAATCATTCTATGAAACCATCCAAAACTTTACAACCCTACTAGCATGGCGCTCATGCTACCATTTACATAAGAACTAAACATCATTGCGTTGACTAATTACAATTTTTTCCAAAAATTTCCAACCATTGTTTCAAAACTAACTTCCTCACAAAATTTACAAAATTTAATTGCATGTCCAAAAACATAACAATTGAACAAAAACAATAAAATCCCTTGATCTAAGTCCTCATCTAGTCCTCCCCACCACCTAGCTGCTCGACCTCATCATCACCGGCTCCACCTGCTCCAGAACTAGAAGTTTCCAGAATGTATGTCCATGCCGCTACCATGCGCTACAAGTAATCGGATGGGTACATGTATCACATCGTCTCACTTAGCAGGGCCTCTTGGTAGTAGAGCTGGAGTGTGGTCTACTCGTTCAGTTGCTCTAACCTCCTGAGCATTAGGTCTTGTAAATCCATTCTTCTAAAAAGTTCCATCGCGAAGTCTAGTCCACCGTATGGGGGAACCGGTGGTATCGGATGCTGAGCCGCTGGATCAGGCTCATCGTGTGGTTGTTGATCGGATTGTTGTTGCTATTGTGCCTGATGCGCAATTTCTTCGGCTCGACGGCACTTCACGCTCGCATTTAAACTGTCCAATCTTATCTTCAAATCATCAAATTTATACTGTTGGGTGTTGCTAGTGAATCGGGGCTCATCTTGAGAAATTTGGTATCCCCCTCTAGTTCATCCTCCACGTATTGCTCGATCATCCGAGTGATCAACTGAGCATACGGTAAATGCTTGAGGGTCACCTTATGTACCCTGCCTTGCATTGTTGCGGGCATATAACGTTCCCTCACTCACCACAGCCGGGGCGGAGAACCACTTCCCCTAATAGACGGCAAATAAGCTCTGGAGAAATGTGTCTCTCCTCTCCTGCTCGTGTCCCATGGGAAACAGATTCTTCTGAAAATTGATGTCAAGTGGCCATATGTAATTGGGCAATTGGGCCCTTCTAATCGACAATCCCAATCCGATTTGCCCTTTCTTCATCACGGCGATTATATCTTGAAATAGTACTTTTTCAATTGGGGGTTGCAACGCCCCATCATCGGCATACCTTGATGGGCATCCCATCACGATAGAAATGTCGTTTAGGTCGAATTGGAATTTGTGACCATCGATTTCGGTCACTAATTCGGTTTCATCCTTACTCAATTTCAAATTTTGATAAAAGAGGCGCACCAACCGAGGGTAATAATGACTATGAAATGGCTCAAGGAGCGATTTCATATCAGCGGCCATCAAATAAGCGAGAGTCCATTAGGTGGTCTCTTGGCCCTCGAACAAATTTTGGTCCATTGACCATTCTACTTCAAATTTCATTGAATCCCACCACTCCGTGGGTTGCTCTTGCACGATTGGTGGTTGAGCCACCTTCGGGCGTTTGGACAGTGAAAGTTTGGATGCGGACAGTTTCCGTGGTCCCCTTTTAACGATTTAAAAACAAAAATGAAGAAATTTGAATTTGAAATGATAATTCTTACCCTTTTCGTGCGAAGAGATTCTGGAGAAAAGCCCTTTCTACCAAGGTGCTAGTGAATCCGAGGCCAATCCATAGCGAATACGAACGAAAAATGGTAGGTTACACGAAATAGGGAGAGACTCTAGGGTGTTTCGAAAATTCTTCATGCCAAAATTTATGAAGAAATTGACCTGCAGGCCTCATATACCCAGATAGTCGTGCAAGCAACATCAAAAGTCGCGCGAGTGACTTTTAAGTCGAAACTGGTGCATGAACAGTCGCGCGAGCGACTATGTTACCCCTTTTCTCGCGTGGCCTTCTAAAGAGGTCACGCGAGCGACTTTAAATTCGTGCACGCAAGTTCAACATATTTTTATGATTTTTACTATTTTCTGTTTAGGTTCTTTTATTGTGTTAAATTTATCTTTTTCCCTTCTATTTACATTAAAATTTCAAGTACGTGGTCTATACACGCATACCCATTACATTAAACTAAAATGTGGATTTCCTTAGGTCAACTTCCGGCAATACTTGATGATTCGCGACTTGCGTTTGACACCCTTAGCACAATGTTAACCATTTGATAACAATCATTCTTGATAAATGAAGTGCACATAAAAATGATCTACTAGTCTTATATTTAACGTTTGAATTAACTCAAAAATTTACAGGATTGAAGTTCATTTGAAGAGCTGCAGATACACGTGGCTTATGTTTGACTAGCGTTCCTAAGTAGCTTCTTCCGTTGAATGGTTTCGCCATCTTACAAGTACCAACAGAATACGTTTGATACGTAACGCTTGCTCCTTCTGATCGAGAATCTGTACCGGTTCTTCTCTAATGGTCAAGTCTTCTTAAATCTCAATCGATTATTAGTTTAGGACGTGAGTTGGATCCTTCACGTATTTCCTTAGCATCGACACGTGAAATACGTTACACATGCTCGATAGTTGCGGTGGTAGAGCAATCTGATACGCAACTTCTCCAACTAGTCCCAAACCCTCAAATGGTCCTAAGTAACGTGGACTCAGCTTCCCACATTTTTCGAAGCGCATTACACCCTTCATGGGTGAAACCTTTATGAATAGTTTATCCCCATTTTGAAACTTAACACTCATTCTTTTCAGATCAGCGTAGCTTTTATACCGGCTCTGTGCCACTTTTAATCTCTCACAGATTACCCATACTGCTTCGGTGGTAGTCTCAACAATTTTTAAACCCAAAATAAATTTCTCTCCTATTTCTTCCCAATTAATAAGAGGTTTACATCTTCGTCCATATAGCGCTTCGTAGGGAGTCATACCGATGCTTTTCTGATAACTGTTATTATATACAAACTTAATAAATGGTAAGTGTTGATCCCACGATCCTTGAAAATCAAACATACAAGCTCGGAGCATGTCCTCTATAATCTGGTTCACCCTTTCGGTCAGTCCATCTGTTTGTGGGTGAAATGAAAAGTTGAAGTCTAACCTTGAACCCATTCCCTCTTAGAATTTCTACCAAAACTTTGACGTATACAACGGGTCGCGATCTAAGATAATGCTCACAGGGATACCATGCAATCTGACGATCTCTTTTAGGTACATCTCTGCAACCTTACTCGCTATATACTTGGTATTGTAAGGCAAGAAATGGGCTGATTTTGTTAGTCGATCGATGACTTCCCATATAGCATTGTGCCCCCTCATCGTCCTTGGTAATCCCAAAATAAAGTCCATGGAAATGGATTACCATTTCCATTCCGATATCGGCAGAGGTTGTAATAAGCCCGATGGATGTCGATGATCCACTTTCACTTGCTAGCACACCAAGCACTTTGAGACATACTCAGCGACATCTTTTTTCAAACCTCTCCACCAAAATTTTGTCTTTAGGTCTTAGTACATCTTGGTACCACCCGGATGAATAGCATACTTTGACCTATGGGTCTCTTCTAGTATAGTATGTCGGAGATCGACATTGGTCGGTATACATAGATGCCCTCTGAATAGTAGCGATCCATCCCCCTTGATGGAGAAATCTGGTCTAATACCATCGGGATCTCGATAAGTTTCGCATCTCTCATTTGAAGTTCGTAGATGTCATCGAAGATCGTCGGTCTGATCATGATGTTTTCCACTAAGGCTCCTGAACCTTTCACCTTGATCTTCGTATACAATGAGATGTTCTCTGATAATTTCCATCTATGAATCCCCATGGTGAGGCTCGATTACTGAGTCAATGTCTTCCGACTCAAAGCATCTGCTACTACATTAACCTTACCTGGATGATACTGAATGGAGCAATCATAATCCTTGAGAAACTCGATCCATCTTCTCTGCCTCATATTTAGATCCTTCTGAGTAAACAAGTACTTGAGGCTCTTATGGTCCGTAAATATCTCAAAAGTCTCTCATTCAAGTAATGCCTCCATATCTTCAAGGCAAAAATCAGTGCTGCTAGTTCAAGGTGTGTTGGGTAATTCTTTTCATGATCCTTGAGCTATCTTGAACCATAGGCAATTACTCTCTCATTCTGATTGAGAACGTAGCCCAACCTACTATGTGAAGCGTCGCTAAACAAGACGAAACCTCCACTGCCTGACGGAATAGCAAGCACTGGTGCAGAGGTAAGCCTTCTCTTAAGTTCCTGGAAACTCTTCTCACACGACTCGGTCCATTCAAACTTCACATTTTTCTTCGTAAGCTGTGTGAGTTGTCCTGATATCTTGGACAAGCCTTCTACAAATCTTATGTAGTAGTCAGTCAAACCTAGAAAACTCCATACCTCTATCACTTTTCTTGGTTGTTCCCATTGTACAATGGCCTCAATCTTTGCTGGATTGATCGTGATACCCATTTCATAGACAATATGACCCAAGAAGCTCACTTGTTCAAATCAAAACTTACACTTGCTGAGCTTCGCATAAAGTCGATGTTCACGTAAAGTCTGTAGAGCTATCTGTAGATGTTGCTCGTGTTCCTCCTTTGACTTCCAGTATATGAGGATATCATCTACTAAAATAACCACACATTTATCGAGATGTGCTTTGAACACCCTATTCATGAGATCCATGAATGAAGCTGGTGCATTAGTCAAGCCAAAAGGCATCACTAGGAACTCGTAATGCCCATATCTGGTTTTGAATGCCATCCTCTGATTATCCTCGACTCTAACTTTCAACGGGTGATAGTCGGATCTCAAATCTATCTTGGAAAAGAACCTTGCTTCCTACAATTGATTAAAAAGATCATCGATCCTTGGAAGAGGGTATCAGTTCTTGACTGTCAACTTGTTCAACTGACGATAGTCAATGCACAATCTCATCGCCCTGTCCTTCTTCTTAACAAATGAGATCGGTGCTCCCCAAGGAGAACTGTTGAGTTATTTTAGAGTGCTTGCTACTGACTTTATTGCAGACAGTGATAAGAATGAGATGCATGAAAATGAATGAAAGGTGGATTGAAAATGAAAGAGCAGCAAGCCTAAAATATACACAATCCTGCAAGATACAGGGCCTGTTGTAGCAAGTTTTGATAAGTAAGAGTTTGTCCCACAGGGAAGTTGATCTTAGGCTCCAAGGGAGCCATCTTTAGTAGGCTCTCCAGATCTGTCTACAGATCTGGCAATCCTAAATGGAAGGGGATTTAGGGTCACTAAAATCTAAATTCTAAGGTATCCTAATGTATAAACTATAGAAAGGGTTAGGAAAGGAGATGGAGTGAGAAAATAAATATAAAAGGGTGAGAAGTATGCTATTAGGTTCAGATCTGAGGAGTTTCATAACTCAGATTCAGGTTTGCTGCTATAGGAATCCTGTCCAATGGCTACATTATCACCACTGAGGAGAAAGAATCCCACTCATCTCTGTGCCATGATCTAATCCCTTTATGGCTATAACCTGTCCACTTAAATGGTCACAGACTATCCAATTGGGAAACCACAGTCCAAAGATGGGTCAGAACAAGTTTATCATTGTAGGCACTACTTCATCCAGGCTACAAGAACAAGAATCCATAGGGAACCTCAACCTCTAAAGTGCTATGTGTGGAGCTAGGCCTGTATGGGAGCATGTTAGCCCAGACACATAGAACCAGCAAGAGTTTGAGTACAAGCATTAGGTCTAGCTGTCCACTGCTTTTAGAGAGACTGCAGTGATCCAGTCACAAGCCTACAATCTCTATAACCAAACCATATCTGCCATCTGATGGCGAGTCTATACACATACAGGGGAGTTTGTTTCTGCAGAATCTCTCACAGGGCTACAAGCATAAGTGCAGAGAAGAACAATCCGTCTTGAGTCTGTGGATTGGCTTCACCCTAAAGCTATAACCTATCCACTTGAATGGTCACAGACTATCCCAGAGGCTATCCTCCTCACAAAACTCAAGATAGAATAAGAAACATTGCTGCCACCACCATGTTCACAAGGCTACAAAAGCTCATTACTCCCGTGGGGATTTCAGATCTAGTGGGTCCTGTAGTGGGGCTAGGCCTGTATAGGAGCATGTTAGCCCTGACACACAAGTCACTCCATTGCTGAGTGAACCATAAAATCAGTCCTCCATTGCTTGCAATACATTCTAACAGTGGAGGATCTCAAGGTAGCAGCCTTGTACAGAACAACTCTCAAACAGAAAACTCATAAACGTAAAACACCCTATTATAAAACTCCATTAATCTATTCCAAATAATCATACAAAGGCATAGCCAGCAAATGTTGGACTATGGAGAGAAGAACAAGATAAAAAGAAACTACCTAACCTAAACTTACTGGAGATCTACAGTCGATTCCAGAAGAAGAAAAACTAAGTTCTATTCTAAAAAGAGAAAAAGCCCCCTAAGCCTAAACCAGGCTTAGGTTTATATAGCAGTCAGCTTGGCAGCACATTAGGGTTAAGAAACCCTAATCTTAACGATGCCACATGTCCTGATACTGTTCCTTAGATGCCTTGGGGCGCGTTCACTAAAATTGGAGCGTTGGGATGCATGCCCTAATTGCTGGAAGTTCTCAAAAAGTCCTCTACAGAAGTGAGGGGAAGTTAGAGTTCAGAGTCTCGCCAGGTAGCATTGGTTTCCAAGACTGTCGTGTGGTAGCACGGTCTTCGCGAGATTGAATTTTTAGCCGTCACGGGATTGTCTTAGTTGCCTGAAGCAGTCGCGCGATAGAGCATTGAATCCTTGCTGGGTTGTACTTTCCTTCTGAATGGTGCGGGAATCACGCGAGCAGTTTATTTCTCAATGGATCTTCGCGAGGATCCTCACGAGGACTGATGTGTATTGGTCTCTGAACTGCGCGAGAGTTTTTTTTTCTGAAGTTTTACATCCCGCGGCCATTGCGCGACTGCTGCACACTAAATTACCTGGAGCTCTCTCTCTTCAGTTGATCTGAGTGAACTACGCAAGGCTTTATATTTGAGCTTCGCAAGAGCTATGCGAGGTATAGTTTTGAAGCTCTTCTGTTACTGAGCTGGCCGAGAACAGTGCGGGCAATTGGAAATGAAGTCTTGAGAAACTCGCGAAGCTTAATTTCTGAATCCTCTGAAGCTTGTGAAAGCTGCGCGAGGTTCAATTCTTGTCTGGATTCAGCTTTCATCCTTCTCAGGGACTTCTGGGGCAAAAGTAGGCTCCTTAGCAGGATTGAGGACTTTATTGTAGCTGTTGTTTATTACCTACAGAAATGACTTAATACATATTTATTAGATGGCTAAGGATCTAACAGAGGCTAAGTTAAGTGAAAAGTGGTACTTTTCATGTCTTAACACACCCCCAAACCTAATCTTTGCTAGTCCCTTAGCAAAGCTACACAAAAAATCACTGAAATTAAATGCCACTTTCGTAGGGAGCACGGATACATTTAGCATATGTACGAAGCCTTTTAAACCCCTAGGTGATCCCTAGTGGAGGAGTGAAGTCTCCTGAAGGTTTTCAGTGAAGATACCCACAAACTTCTCAATAAAACAGTTAACAGTAGTGCAAGATTATCAAGTTAGCAGTCAAGAAATAGAGTATCAGTTCACCCTTGAATCAGTAAAAATATAGGAGATTTAAATACATTGTCTGCATAGATGTTTAGACAAAATAAACTTCACATGATAGCACAGCATTTCCAATCAGTTCACAACAAGGGAAACTACACATGTATGTCAGCACTGAGCTCATCATTAAATTAAAAATTAGGTTGTAGGTCATGCCCAATGCTTTCAATATCAGACCCCGAAACTCTCCAAAGCATACTCTCACAAAGAACTTTTGAGGGTTTCATTGTCTCTCAAGCTCAAGAGCAGTTACATCCCCCAAATGGGTCTGTAAGCATGAGCATGGGCATAGCATTCAAGTTCTGACATCATTGGCAAATTTTCACCATAGATTGGACAACTCATTATCTCCACATGACAGCTCATTCAACTTTGGATCACAAGGGCTTTAACTGGGCTGTAATATGGCTTATGGTATTGGGTTATAAAAAGAATTTGAAGGTTGAAAAAGGGATTCGAAATTGGAGAAATCAGTAGGTGAAGGAGGTGATTCATAACTTCACCTTCTTTAATTCAGCTCCTTTCATCTTCTTTGCTATTTTCAAATTTGAAGTGGCCAGCTTCTCTTCTTGTTTCTGATTTTTCCAATGAGTGTTTCCTCTTGACTCCTCCCTTACTCCTCTTCATTATTGTTTTTCTTTCTTTTTGATGCATTTATCTTCTTTTTATTTTTATTTTTGCTTTGATGAATTGCCACCTTTTTCTCAGTTGTTGCACTGCTAGAACTTCAGATAATTCTTCTCCACTCATCCAATGTTGACCCTAGCTAGTCCATCTTTAACTCTTTCTCCTTTACCTTCTGAATTCTCAGAGTGAGCTAAGGTTAAATCAGGTCCATAGGTTCAGATACAAGTACTTAGGTGTGTTTTGAAGAAAATTGGATTTTGAGGCTCAAAGAGTGTATGAACAAGGGCAGTTGCTTTAGGGTTTGGTCTGTTTAGGCTCAAACTATCCAAGAGAAGGCCTTGATCCTTTCCTAAGTGTCATGAGTGCTGTCAGTTGTTTCAACTTGGAGTTACCTAACTTCTAGTGAACACATTGACTCAGCCAATCCTTAAAGCTAGGAGAAATTTGCCTCAATCACTCCTCAAATAAAGAAAAAAATTTGTAGGCCCAATTCTCACTGGTTATGGTCTTCCTTTGAACTTTTAAGTATGTCCTTACCTTTTTCTCTCTTCAATGATTCACTAAGTGCTGCTACCAGTTAGTTTTCTTGTTGTTCTCATCATGGGAATGTGATTTTTTAGAAATTTATAATGTCTAAAGATCTGCAAAAAATTTTAAATTTCTTGATTTTCATAATTCTTAAGCGAACACAGCTTCATTTCTATGTTACTCACATGATTCTGCTACACTTTAAGTTAACTATGTTATTGGCAGACCTGCCTGCCACACCCCCAAACCTATGAGGAGCAGTGTCCTCACTGGTTCAGAGGGGAAAGACAGCAGTAGAATCGAAAGAGACAAACAAAAATAAACAAAGAAAAAGATAGAGAAACATAAAATGCAAACTGCACAATGTGGAACTAAAAGAAACTTGCATTAAAATAAAAAGAAAAGAAGACGAAAAGATGGAAAAAGAAAAGACAGAATGGGGGGAACTGTAAGGGGTCCGGCTCCTTTGGCGGTGGGGGATCGTCTCAGATGGGGTAAAATTTTATTGGGAATCTGAAGGGGCCGTCATCCGCCATTTTGGGTGAGGAGGTAAGGACTTCTAAAGGTAGAAGAGGAGGGATGAGATGAAAAAGGGACGGATGGCCGATTTAAAAGAGGGTGCGAGGGAACATGAATCGGCGGAATTGAACGTGCATCCCTTTTGCATACTTGGCAATAAATGATGGTGTGTGGGGAAAGACGAAAATACACCACTGGCGCTTTGGAAAAGAGAAATAGCAATAAATGAATGTCCAAAGAGAGGTAGGGTATATAAAGAGGGCAGTATAGCGCGCGGGGATCCTCGCGAGGTAGCCTGGCATGGTTCATAAATTCGGAAAAAGGAATTGAAATCCCTGAGTCAGGGATTTGCATTTAAGTATGCAACCACCAACTACATCAATCCGCTACATGGATTACTTTGTCAAAGAAAAATATCCTCCCAAAAACTGTTCTCCCAAGAATGGTGAAAATAAATAAAAAGAATAAAAGAGAAAATACCAAACAATCAAAAATAAACAGACAGAACAGAGCAACAGACAAAATTAGAAACTCTATTGAAGTGGAAGAACAATATTTACACTTGTAATTATAGCTAAAAGAAAAACTAAGATACAATCTAGAAGCTAGGATCTAATCTGAATCAGAATCTGTAAGGAAATCCCAGCCCATCTTTTTAGCATGTTCCTTAAGGGCAGCTCTGTCTTGTTTCTTCTTTTCCTCCCTCTCCTTTTTCTTGTCTGCTGGTGTTTTCGCTGCAGAAGGAGCTTTAGGTGCCCTCACCCTCATTTTTGGTGCTTTGGGAGCCTTTGGTTCCTTGGGTTCTTGAGGGGCTTTGCCTTTACGCTTAGCAGGGGGGGCAGGGGATTTTCCTTTTCCCTTGCCTTTGGGTTCAGCTTCTGCAGGGGAGGCCACTAGGGATTTCTCTTTTCCTTTAGCTTTGGGATCCTCAGTGGGGACCACTAGTGCCTTCCCTTTTCCAGTGGGCTCAGGTTTGGCAGGGGACTGTGCCTCTTCAGACTGGGCAGCAGGCTCTTTGCCAATTTTAAGAGGGACGGCTTTGGGAGCCGACCTCTTGGCTGTAAGTTTCCTCCGCTGAGGATAAGTTTATTCTTGTGGAGGTGCAGCAGAGGCCTTGGGAGGTGGAGGCTACTCAGTAGGTGTGGGCTACTCCTTAGGAGGTGAAGCAGGAGCTTTTCCTTTATCTTTTTGTGGCTGAGGTGGTGCCTCCTCAGACTGGGCAGGTGGAGCTGGAGTAGGAGAAGGCGCAGGCACTTGAATATTGATGGGAGTTGGATTGTAAGGTTCATTACGGGCAGCAGCCAAAGCGGATTCCAAGGAGGCTATCTTGACTTGAAATTTGAGGGCATCAGTCTCCTGGATCTCCTTTTGGATTTTTTGGATTTCCTGGGCATTGTTCAGGCGTTTTTCAAGCATTCTTGCCCTGGCATTCGCTGCAGCAGCATTGGACTTCTCATACTCCCAAGTCACATGATAATAAGTAGCTGTCGCCTTAGTCTTCCGATATTCCTCTAAGATATTTTTCCACCCCAAGGAGATGCCCAGTAGTTGTTGGTGGTGCTCCTCCATCATTTTGTCAATCTGCACCAGTAGGGAGCCTTCAATTGATTGGCGTAGCTGAGCCATTCCCCTCAGAACATCCTTCCTCAGGTATGCATTATCTTTCATATGATGGAGGATGGTGAGGTAAGGAGGGCAGTAAAAATGATGTTTTGGGGCAATGGGAAGAGATGAGGTGGAAGGAGCAAAGTGTGCTTGGTCCTGGGGGGAGAAGGTGGGGTAACAGGGGGTTGGTCTATTTATGGGGGAAGGGGTATAAGCTCTGGGTTAGTCTGGGCCTGTTGGTCAATGTAAATTGGAGGTGGGAGGATAAGTGGGGGAATGGGTTCTGGTTCAAGATCGGTTTGTGTAGATGTGGTAGAGAAGGTGGGGGGGGGTAGGATAAGAGGGGAGGAGGGTATAGGGGAAAGGTGAAAGTTGTGGGTTCAATAGGAGTTGGGGTGATGGGGATGGAAAATTGGGATGGTGAAAGGGATGAAAGGAAATGGGTGGGGAGAGGTAATGGTGATGGTGGGGGGTAATGAATCGGGGAAAGTCTGTTTGGGTGGTTTTGTCGTGAAGCAGGACCGGGGGTGAAGTGGTTAAGGTGTGTAGGGTGGATTGGATGGAAGTGAGTTCAGCTTGCATCTGGTCCTATTTATGGGTGTTGGGGGATAATTGGGCCTGTATGTCTTGGATAAGGGGTAGGAGGAGGGTTAGTGGGTCAAAGCTAGGAGGTTGGGTATAGGAAGAAGATGGTATTGGTTGAAAAGGGGAGGAAGGTGCATGATAAAAAGTGGAGGGAGGGAAAGAGGGGGGTTCTGGGGAGTGATGTTGTGAGATAGTTGGGGAGTCGGGGAGGGGGGTGTAGTGGGTGAGAATTGTTTCAAGGAAGGTGGAAATAAAGGCTTGGAAGCCTATGGAGGTGCTGAGGGTTAAGTCAATATCTGGGAGAGGGGGTGTAGTGGAGCTGGCTGGGGTGGTGGTTTCTTCAAGGTGGGGTGGGTTAATGGGGATAGAAGGGATTGAGGGTGGTGTCTAGGATATAGTGGGGATGGAAGCAGTAGTCTTTGGTTTTTTGTATGAGATGAGGGGGGGCTTGCAGGCTTAGATGGAAATGAGGGAGGAATTGTGGCTGTGTGCTGAGGTAAGGTAGGGGATGGTGAGTCTTCCCAGGAACCAAGCATTGGAGAAGGGGAAGTGGGCATGGAGAATGGAAACAGAGGGGAAATGGAGGCAGGGGTAATAGAAATAGAAGTGGAAAGTGGAGGGTGAATGGTTTCTGCTGGAGCAGTGGTAATGGGAGGCTGTGGGGGTACATCCTGGGTAGCAGGGGTGGATCCTGATCCGGCTGCCTCCTTAGACTGCTTGGGCAGGGCCTGAGCCTCAGCTTTCTTCCTTTTATGACCCCCCATCAAGCTTCTGTTGATTCCCCATTGCCTCTTGGCAAAGGTAGTAGGGGTAAGGGTGGTGTTTTCCTCAGTCCTCCCTATCTTATAGCCCCCCTTGATCAGCAGCAAGGTGATGATTCTAGCAAAGGGTAGGGTGTGAGGCTTCTTGTTGGATCCTAACTTCTCCATCACGTCCTTCATAGCCTCAAAAATCAGCCAGGCTGCATGGAAGCCATGGCCCATGTGGTAGGAGTAGACAGCATCCGCAATTGGGGTTCTCCTCTCCTGCTGATGTCCTGAGCAATAGATGTTCTTCCGCAGGACTTGATCAATGAACAGCAACTCAGGTTATAATTCCCTCCTTCTGATTGAGTCCCCAGTGGCTTTTATTCCTCTAGTTAGGGCCCTTGCAATTGTGTTCATTGATGCAGTCAGAGGGGGGCCATATCCACAGCTAGGATTGAATGCGGCTAGGATGCCCAAAACTTCAGCAATCATCTTAGGACCCATTAACATAGTAAAATCGTCAATCTTCACCATCAAGCACCCTTGTCCATCGTTGTCCTTCTCGACCTTGATGTGTTGGTAAAACAACTGCACTAGCCTGGGGTAGGCTAGTGCTGGAATTGCTTTCATCAATGGCATCAAGCCCGCTTTGCTCAGAAATTGTATTGTAGGGGCAGAGAGAGGTTCTTTTTCAAAAAATGGGATATCAAAGGCTATTTCAGGTTCCAATGGAATTGCCTCCATGAGCTCAGAAGGAGTAGAATACTTAGAGGTTGGTACCGTCGCCTCCTCAACCACTTCTTTTCCTTTCTTGGGGGACTTTAAAGTCTTGGCCTTTTTATGGGTGGTCTCTGCAGGGTCCTTGTCCTTCCCCTTCCTCTTCTGTGTAGATTTTGGAGCCATATCTAACTCTGTCTTCTAGTATGAGCAATGGGGACTGAGATCTAGGGTTTGGTTTGATTTGAAGCATAGGGCACCTCAAGATCTCTGAGCAGAGGGCAATAGATGATGGTGATGCTAGGAACACTTGGAGAGATTTGTGGAGTGAAGGATGAGCTGTAACAATGAGGCTGGAGGAGAGAAGGGAGAGAGTGCTAGGAGCTAGGGTTTCACAGAGGGAAGACAGGAAGCAGATAATGAAAAAGGGACAAAGCACGGGGTTGAAATACTTATCGCAAAGCTCGGCGCGCTTTGGAACATCTGATCGCAGGGTTGGAGATAAACCTAGCGAGGGTGTTGATTACATCTGGATTGCGCGACAATCTCAAAAGTTAACCTTGGAGCGCGCGATAGAGTGAGGTTAATTAATGTGAATTGCGCGAGCGGTTCCCAAGGCTCTATTTGGATTGCACGAAAAGCTCTAGAGTTTATTTTGAATCTCACGATAGACTTAGAATCTCGCGACAGTAAATGAAATATTTCTGTTGAATTGCGCGAGATTCTCCCAGTTTACCATGTGAACCTCGCAAAAAGTTCTCAGGGACGCATGAATCTCGCGACAGCAAATGGAATGTGTCCATGGGAACTACTTGAACTCCTCTTAGACTTCCTCTTTAACCTTGCGAGAGCTGTTGAATCTCGCGATTGTCTCCCAGACTTTCACTTTGGACCCAGTGACAGTAAGGTATAAAACAGAGAGCATGTGCTCTCTGTTCTGCCCCTTTACTTGATGGCTTGTGGTTGAATCCAGGGCATGACTCTCCTATGGCTACCTCTAGACATATGTAAACTTAGACATTCACTCAAAAACGATGTCCCACAATAGGATTCAATCAGAAACAAATAATTCAGAAGCAGTAAGAATTAAATCATGCATCAAAAGCTTAAAACAGATTAGTCCAGATTCAGATAAGACCACTAGCAAATCCTAGGGAATAGAAAAAAAAGAAAGCTAGATAAACCAACCAAAAACTAAGTGCATATGATACAGTTATGATACACCTGTGGAATCATTTTGAAAAAGGATCCCCTTGACAGTAAATGGTGTCCAAAAGGTCGGCAGGTTTTTCAAAACAAGGCTTAAGCCTCTGACCATTCACCTTCAAGAGTCTCCCAGACTTAGGCTCCGTGATTTCCACAGCACCAGATGGGGAAACATGCATGACAATGTAAGGACCTTCCCATCTGGATTTCAATTTACCTGGAAAAAATTTCAGTTTGGAGTTAAATAACCAAACCTTATCACCAGCATTGAAACTCTTTCTCAACAGCCCTTTGTCAAATAAAGCTTTGGACCTTTCCTTATAGATCCTGGCATTGGCATATGCATCCATCCTTAGTTCTTCCAATTCCGACAGCTGCAGCAACCTGTGAGGACCAGCAGAAGTTAAATCTAAATTCAAATGTTTGATGGCCCAATAGGCTTTGTGTTCTAACTCCACTGGGAGATGACAGACCTTGCCATAAACCATTCTGAATGGGGACATACCAATGGGAGTCTTATAGGCAGTCCTATAAGCCCATAGTGCATCATTAAGTTTGTCAGCCCAATCCTTCCTATCAGTCCTCACAGTCTTCTCAAGGATATGCTTGATCTCCCTATTTAAAATTTCAACTTACCCACTGGTTTGTGGGTGGTAAGGAGTAGCAATACTATGGGTGACAGAATATTTCCTGAGCAAGCTCTCGAAATTTTTGTTACAAAAATGGCTCCCCCCATCACTGATAATTGCTCTGGGGGTGCCAAATCTAGAGAAGATGTTCTGCTTTATTAACTTGAGGACAACCTGATTATCATTTGTTCTAGTGGCAATGGCTTCTACCCATTTGGAAACATAGTCCACTGCCACTAAGATGAAATGAAAACCATTTGAAGGAGGAAAGGGGCCCATAAAATCAATACCCCACACATCAAACAGTTCAACTACAAGGATGGGCTGTAAAGGCATTAAATTTTGTTTGGACAGCCCTCCTAATTTCTGACTTCACAGGCCTTGCAGTGTGTATGGGCATCTCTGAAAAGAGAAGGCCAATAAAAACCACACTGCAACACTTTGTCAGCTGTTTTTCTCCCACTAAAGTGACCCCCACAGGCATTTTCATGGCACATGGCCAGAATACTGGGGATATCACTTTCGGGAACACATTTCCGAATAATTAGGTATGCACAATACTTGTACAAGCAAGGTTCCTCCCAAAAAAAGAATTTGACCTGTGAGAAAAACAGGTCTTTATCCATTTTTGTCCAATGGGAAGGGATCTTGCCTATAACTAGATAATTGACAATATGTGCATACCAAGGAACTAAAGATTGGATTGCAAACAATTGCTCATCCGGGAAGACATCATTAGTAGTGAGGTCATCAACACCTTTCTCTAACATAATTCTGGACAAGTGGTCAGCCACCACATTTTCTACACCTTTCTTGTCTTTGATTTCAATGTCAAACTCTTGCAATAGGAGTATCCATCTAATCAATCTGGGCTTTGCATCCTTCTTGGACAGTAAGTACCTTAATGCTGAGTGGTCAGTGAAAATGACAGTTTTAGACCCAAGTAGGTAAGGTCTAAACTTGTCCACATCAAAGACCACTGCCATAAGCTCTTTCTCAATGGTTGTGTAGTTCAGTTGAGCTTCAGCTAGTGATTTGCTGAGATATGCAATGACCACAGGCAGCTTATCCTTTCTCTGGCCCGAGACAGCACCTATTGCCAAGTCAGATGCATCACACATCAACTCAAAGGGCAGGGTATAGTTAGGTGTCTGGAGTACAGGGGCAGAGGTGAGGCAGATTTTTAGAGTTTCAAAAGCCTTCAGACATTCAGCAGAGAAGTCAAAGGGCACATCCTGACAGAGCAGGTGGCACAATGGCTTGGCAATTTTGTTGAAGTCTTTAATAAACCTCCTGTAGAATCCGGCATGCCCAAGGAATGATCTGATTTGCTTAACTGTTCTCGGAGGGGGCAAATTTTGAATGAGGTCAACTTTTGCCTTGTCTACCTCAATCCCATCTTTAGAGACTACATGGCCCAACACAATTCCCTGTGTTACCATGAAGTGGCTCTTCTCCCAACTTAAGATTGGTCTCTTCACATCTTTGTAGGACCTGATGGAGGTGTTGTAGAGATTGGTCAAAGCTATCCCCATAGATCGAAAAGTCATCCATGAAAATTTCCAAGAATTTGTCAATCATATTCGAAAAAATGGCATACATACACCTTTGAAAGGTGGCTGGGGCATTACACAGTCCAAAAGGCATCCTTCTGTAAGTAAAGGTGCCAAAAGGACAAGTAAATGTAGTTTTCTCTTGATCAAGGGGGTGCACAGGGATCTGATTGTACCCTGAGTACCCATCAAGAAAATAGTAAAAAGCCTTCCCAGCCAACTTGTCCAAAATTTGATCAATAAAAGGGAGAGGGAAGCGGTCTTTTCTAGTCTTGGAGTTGAGTTTTCGATAATCGATGCAAACTCTCCAGCCAGTGGTCTCCCTGGCTGATCTCAACTCTCCAGACTCGCTTGTGATCACTGTTATGCCAGATTTCTTGGGTACCACCTAGATTGGTGCCACCCATTCAGAATCAGAGATGGGGTAAATTACCCCAGCATCCAGTAATTTAATAATTTCTTTTAGAACCACATCCTGCATGTGAGGATTAAGTTTCCTCTGCCTTTTCCTGGAGGGTGATGAGCCCACCTCAAGATGAATCCTATGCATACAGATTGATGCATCAATCCCTCTCAGATCAGCAATGGTCCAGCCAATTGCTTTCTTGTGCTTCCTCATAACTATTAGTAATTTCTCCTCTTGCTCACTGGTAAGAGAAGAGGAGATAATTACTGGAAGTTTTTCTTCTTTCTTGAGGAAAGCATATTTTAATGTCTCTGGCAGCTTCTTGAGCTCCAGATCAGGGGCTTATTGTATGGATGGCAGGATTGGTGTATTGTTGGTTGGAGGGAGGGGCAGCATTGTAGGTTTCCAATTGGAATGTTGCACTAATCCCACAGAAAACTTCACTAGGGGTGTGTCTTCTGGCATTAAAGCTAGGCTTCCTTCCTCCACCATGTTCCAAACTTCAGTTAAATCAGTGACAATGTTGCCCCACTCCAGCAGCGAGGGTAGTTCTTCTTCAACAATTTCTTCTAGTACATCCACTGCAAAGCATTCCTCATTGTCCAGCTGAGGGTACTTTGCACTGTTGTACACATTAAGCTCAACTTTCATATGTCCGAAAGTGACCTCCATGATTCCAGACCTGCATTGAATGCATGCATTGGCAGTGGCCAAGAATGATCTACCCAGAATAACAGGTATCGGAGATGTACTCTTGTTACAGCCCATGTCCAAAACAAAGAAGTCTGCAGGGTAGAAGAATTTGTCTACCCCTACTAGGACATCCTCAACCACTCCCATTGGTTTCCTCTCAGACCTATCAGCCATCAATAGAACAATGGGGGTGGGCTTGAGCTCCCCCAAACCTAGCTGTTGATACACACTGTATGGCAGCAGGTTAACACTGGCTCGAAGGTCTAAAAGGGCCCTTCCAATCGTGTGGTTTCTAATAATACAGGGAATAGTAGGTATCCCTGGGTCTTGCAACTTCTCAGGCATTGTCATGGTTAATACAGAATTCACTGTATCAGTTGCAAAGACCTTCTTGGACAAATGGCCTCTGGCCTTCCTTTTCTGAGTACAAAGGTCTTTCAGAAACTTTGCATAGGCCGGGACCTGTCGGATTGCATCAAGCAGGGGTAAATTTATCTTGACCTGCTTAAAGGTCTCCATCATTTCCTCGATCTATGCCCGACCCTTATCAAAAGGGGCAAGGCCACTCAAAGCTTGAGGAAATGGAAGCTGAGGTACTGCTGGTTCCTCAGCTGCAAGCCCATGGCTGAACTTTTATTTTTTCTTTTTTCTATTTTTATCTCCTGCTGAGGTTCAACTACAACTTCTTTATTTTTCCCTTGGTGAAGGGCAGCAGGCAGTTCTTGACTCTATGCTCTAACAAAACCCTTATCATTTTCACTTGACATTTCCTTGGGAATGACCTCTCCTTATTCTTTTCCCACCTGATTGTCTACCAGCTTGCCAGACCTTAAGGCTGTGATGGCATTAGCCCCCTCAAAATTTGAGGAACCTTCACCTATGGAATACTGGCCCTTTGGGTTGGCTACTGGTTGGCTTAGCAACCTGCCCTCCTCTCTTTTAGCTAGAGCATTGGCTATTTGGCTAAGCTGCTCTTCTATTTTCTTAATGTTTTGACTGTGAGAAGTCACAGTCTGATTCAAGGGTCCAAGGCTTTGCAATTGGGTCAAAACCTAGTCCTCGAAAGAAGCACTTCGGAGCTGAGGTGGGGGAATTACCAACTGATTCTGCTGTTGGGGCTGCTATTGCTGGAAATTTAACCTTTGGGCATAACCCTGGTTAAACTGCTGCTGTGGCCTTTGAGGTAAGGCCAACATCTGATGTAGCTGCATATAATTGTCCTGCCTCCACCTCAAATTTGGGTGGTCTCTCCATTGGTAACCAGCATTTTGGTGATGATATCCATATGGTTATTTATTGTAGCCACCAGATAGTTGATGTCCAAAAGATTGGGTAGCAGCAGCTTGTTCCATTACAAACTCAGGTATTGCCCTACAGATGGGCATTCTTCCACTGTATGCTGTGGGGATTGGCATATCAGACATGCCTCCATCACTTGTGCAGCCATTCTGGGCTGCGCCACAGTCAAAAGTTTATCAAATCTTTCAGTAAGATTGGTCATCTGCATTCTCAGGTCATCGTTTCCTCTAACTTCATACATTTTTCCTTTAGAAGTCTCAGCAAGTCCCAGCTTAGGAGAAGGTTCTTGAATAGTTCTAGAAGAGGACATCTTCTGGAAAGCATTTTCACTTATGACCTCGAATAAGTCCCATGCCTCATCTGCTGTTTTATGCATGTATGTTCCACCACAAGAGACATCTACCATGTCTCTACTCTTCTCATCAATCCCATTGTAGAAGCTCTGGACAAGCTGCCAGTTAGGAATCTTGTGGTGGGGACATTGTTTGAGCATCTCCTTAAATTTATCCCAGCATTGGTTAAAATCTTCAGTTGGGAACTGGGCAAAAGAAAGTATGCCCTTCCTCAATTGGCTGGTTTGGTCTCTAGGAAAGTTTTTGACAGAAATCTTGTCTGGAGGTCTTTCCAGGACGTGATGCTGTTGTTTGGGAGAGTAGATAACCAGGTCATGGCTCTGTCCTTTAGGGAGAAAGGAAAAAGCCTTAACCTAGTGGCTTCTGGTCCCAAATCAGCAATGGAGAATGTCGTGCACAGGGCCAGGAACTGGTCAATGTGCTTGTAAGGGTCTTCCTTGCTAAGCCCATGGAAAGAGGGAAGCATTTGGATGATGGAAGTTTTGATCTCATAATTACCCTGGACATTTGGGAATTGAATGCTGAATGGAGAATTGTAATCATCCGGAGCATTCAATTCCTTCAATGTTCTAGGTTACTCTTCACCTATAACTGTTGTCTCTATTTCAATTGGGGGCTCAACTGTGGTGTGTCTGTGCCTTCTTGGTCTTCTACCCCTTTCAATCTCAGGGTTAGCAGACTCTAATGTAGGACTGAGGGATCTCCTTCCTAACATGCACACACACCAACAGCAGGGAAAACTATTCGCAAGCACATTGCACAAAAAAAAAAAAAAAAATTACAACTATCCTAATCAACTGCTTATGGAATCTTCAAAGGAGAAATAAACTGAGGTTTTGAGGGTTAGAGAAGTGCAAACAGAGGTAGCTAGGCTCTTAATGAAATTCTAGTCTCCTTCTCTGCTACGGTTCAGATCTGCAAGAAGAATTCCAAATGTAAATCAGCAGTATCAATTATTCACAAATACATCTACCAAAGAATAAAGAATCAAAAATCTAGAGTCTACTAAAAAAAATCAACTTCCCCAGCAACGGCGCCAAAAACTTGTTGAGTTATTTAAGAGTGCTTGCTACTGACTTTATTGCAGACAGTGATAAGAATGAGGTGAATGAAAATGAATGAAAGGTGGATTGAAAATGACAGAGCAGCAAGCCTAAAATATACACAGTCCTGTAAGATACAGGGCCTGTTGTAGCAATTTTTGATAAGTAAGAGTTTATCCCACAGGGAAGTTGATCTTAGGCTCCAAGGGAGCCATCTTTAGTAGGCTCTCCAGATCTATCTACAGATCTGGCAATCCTAAATGGAAGGGGATTTAGGGTCACTAAAATCTAAATTCTAAGGTATCCTAATATCTAAACTATAGAAAGGGTTAGGAAAGGGGATGGAGTGAGAAAATAAATATAAAAGGGTGAGAAGTATGCTATTAGGTTCAGATTTGAGGAGTTTCATAACTCAGATTCAGATCTGCTGCTATAGGAATCCTGTCTAATGGCTACATTATCACCACTGAGGAGAAAGAATCCCACTCATCTCTGTGCCATGATCCAATCCCTTTATGGCTATAACCTGTCCACTTAAATGGTCACAGACTATCCAATTGGGAAACCACAGTCCAGAGATGAGTCGGAATAAGTTTATCATTGTAGGCACTACTTCATCCAGGCTACAAGCACAAGAATCCATAGGGAACCTCAACCTCTAAAGTGCTGTGTGGGGCTAGGCCTGTATGGGAGCATGTTAGCCCAGACACATAGAACCAGCAAGAGTTTGAGTACAAGCATTAGGTCTAGCTGTCCACTGCTTTTAGAGAGACTGCAGTGATCCAGTCACAAGCCTACGATCTCTATAACCAAACCAGGTCTGCCATCTGATGGCGGGTCTATACACATACAGGGGAGTTTGTTTCTGCACAATCTCTCACAGGGCTACAAGCACAAGTGCAGAGAAGAACAATCAATCTTGAGTTTGTGGATTGGCTTCACCCTAAGGCTATAACCTGTCCACTTGAATGGTCACAGACTATCCCAAAGGCTATCCTCCTCACAAAACTCAAAATAGAACAAGAAACATTGCTGCCACCATCATGTTCACAAGGCTACAAAAGCTCATTGCTACCATGGGGATTTCAGATCTAGTGGGTCCTGTGGTGGAGCTAGGCCTGTATATGAGCATGTTAGCCCAGACACACAGGTCACTTGGATCTGAGTGAACCATAAAATCAGTCCTCCATTGCTTGCAATACATTCTAGCAGTGGAGGATCTCAAGGTAGCAGCCTTGTACCGAACAACTCTCAAACAGAAAACCCATAAATGTAAAACACCCTATTATAAAACTCCATTAATCTATTCTAAATAATCATACAAAGGCATAGCCAGCAAATGCTGGACTATGGAGAGAAGAACAAGATAAAAAGAAACTACCTAACCTAAACTTACTGGAGATCTACAACCGATTCCAGAAGAAGAAAAACTAAGTTCTATTCTAAAAAGAGAAAAAGACCCCTAAGCCTAAATCAGGCTTAGGTTTATATAGCAGTCAGCTTGGCGGCGCATTAGAGTTAGGAAACCCTAATCTTAACGATGCCACATGTCCTGATATTGTTCCTTGGATGCCTCGGGGTGCGTGCATGGAAATTGGAGCATTGGGATGCATGCCCTAATTGCTGTAAGTTCCCAGAAAGTCCTCTGTAGAAGTGAGGGGGAGTAAGAGTTCAGAGTCTCGCCAGGTAGCATTGGTTTTCAAGACTGTCGCGTGGTAGCACGGTCTTCGCGAGATTGGATTTTTAGCCATTGCAGGATTGTCTTAGTTGCCTGAAGTAGTCGCGCGATAGAGCATTGAATCCTTGCTGGGTTGCTCTGGTCTTCGCGGGGTTGTACTTTCCTTCTGAATGGCGCGGGAATCACGCGAGCAGTTTATTTCTCAATGGATCTTCGCGAGGACATGATGTGTATTGGTCTCTGAACTGCGCGAGAGTTTTTTTTTCTGAAGTTTTGCATCCCGCGGCTATTGCGCGACAGCTACGCGCCGAAATACCTGGAGCTCTCTCTCTTCAGTTGATCTGAGTGAACTGCGCGAGGCTTTATATTTGAGCTTCGCGAGAGCTATGCGAGGTATAGTTTTGAAGCTCTTCTGTTACTGAGCTACGCGAGAACAGTGCGGGCAATTGGAAATGAAGTCTTGAGAAACTCGCGAGGACTGCACGAGGCTTAATTTATGAATCCTCTGAAGCTTGTGAAAGCTGCGCGAGGTTCAATTCTTGTCTAGATTCAGCTTTCATCCTTCTGAGGGACTTCTGGGGCAAAAGTAGGCTCCTTAGCAGGATTAAGGACTTTATTGTAGCTGTTGTTTATTACCTACAGAAATTACTTAATACATATTTATTAGATGGCTAAGGATCTAACAGAGGCTAAGTTAAGGGGTGAAAAGTGGTACTTTTCATGTCTTAACAAGAAACACTTTGTCTTATGAACCCCCTTGTCTAAAAGTTCTTGTAATTACTCTTTTAACTCTTCAACTCGGCTAAAGTCATCCGATAAGGTGCCTTAGATACTGGCTCCGTGCCTGGGGCTAAGTCAACTGCAAACTCAACCTCTCTATTTGGTGCCAATCTTGGTAGCTCTTCAGGAAACGCATCTGGGAACTCGCATGCAACTAAAATATCGGCTATGTTGTTCTTCTCTTCCCATTGCTCATGCAAAAATGCAAAGTATCCACTGCATTCATTCCTCATCAGACGTTCGGCTCGAATCGCGGAGATAAACGGTGCTACGCTAGCCTTGACACCACAAAATCGAAATGACTTTTCTTTCAGAGGGCGGAAAGTAACTATTTTTCGTAAGCAATCAACGCTTGCATGGTAAGTGGATAGCCAATCCATGCCAAGGATCACATCGAATCCTTGCATATCTAATAGGACGAGATATGTCATTGTCTCATGATCTTCAACTGAGATAACAATTGACCAGCATGACATATCCGTGCTCACGTTCCTTCTCATAGGAACTGACATGGCTACAATAAAATCTAAGGGTTTTGGGATGACACTCAATTCGATCGCGAACTGTGACGTCACAAAAGAGTGTGTAGAACTTGGGTCTATCAATACCTGTGCTCCGTGCTGACATATGTCGTTACCTTGATACATTTGTAGGGTACCTACGTGTCATGCATGTAATTCAGTTCATTAAAAAATATATGATGGCACTCATGACTTACAATTTGCTTCTAATTACTATAATGGCATTTGCTAATGGCATTTTCTAATAAAACTACAGAAAAATTTATAATCCAATTTAGATTGTTCCATGGATGATGTTGTTGGATATCTAAGTAACTAGGGCAATAACAGCATACGCACGACCTTGAACAGTAGGTCGC
The DNA here is from genome assembly GCA_021018995.1 of Chloranthus sessilifolius. Classification (NCBI taxonomy): domain Eukaryota; kingdom Viridiplantae; phylum Streptophyta; class Magnoliopsida; order Chloranthales; family Chloranthaceae; genus Chloranthus; species Chloranthus sessilifolius. The sequence continues at coordinate 31,534,434 of CM037594.1, read as the reverse complement.
GTAGGTCGTGTAGGCCTCTGTGTGGCAGCTGATGCCATCCCTTCCTTTCTGATATCAGGGAAATCTCTTATCAAGTGCCCTATCTTACCACAATTAAAGCACGCTCTAGAGTTCTGTCTACAATCCACTGTCTTGTGTGATTTTCTGCAACAAGCGCATATTTCCTCCGGAGTAGATGATGCTGCTCGAGAATGACCTTGTGTAACAGATGCTCCGGTTGTCATAGTAGGGCCTAATAGACGAGAAAATCTACTAGGCCTAGGCACAAATGGTCTTGAGTAGGCACTCTGAGCAAGTTGCCTTCATGTTGGTACTGCAAACCTTGGCTTCTTGTTTGCCGGTTCTTAGTTATTTGACTACACTTGACTTGCTTTATCTCGACTCTGCTGGTCCCTTCTCTTATACATTTATTCAATATATTCTTTAGCGACAAGAGCCTTGCTCATCACTCCCGCATATGTCTCCATCTAAAACATCGAGACCCTATCGCGAGTATTCAGCCTTAAGCCACGTTGAAATTTCTTGGCCTTCATTGTATCCAAGGCCACATGTTTCGGTGCAAATCTTGAAAGTCTTGTAAACTCTGTTCCATATTCTCGTACGGACATCCTACCTTGTTCCAAGTTCATAAACTTAACTTCCATCTTATTCATTACAACTTTTGGGAAGTATTCCTCATTAAACTCCTCCACAAATTTTTTCCAAGTCCACAACAAATTAGGGTTCTCTAGTTCTCGACACTGATTTCCACCATAGGTCAGCCTCCCCGTCCAACTAGAAAGCAGCCCACCTAACCTTCTCATCCTCAGTGCAAGGAAGCACACTGAGGATTTTCTGCAACTCATTGAGCTACTTTTCTACCTCAAGTGGATCGGCCTGTCCTAAGAAACTTGGATGACGCATCATCCTGAACTCTATGAATGCCGAAGGCTGAGGTTGATGACTATTCATATTATTTGCAGTCATCAACACCGCCTGCTATACCATCGCGTTGGCCATAGTCTCCATAGCCTGTGTCATTCTTTTCCTTTCATCTCTTCCTTGATTTTCTTCTTTTGAAGGATCTCTCTCACCAATTGAAATCCTATTTGGACCAGTGGTGATTCCTTCTCCACTTCTTGTGTTTTGGGTATAACCACCTCTTGGTCTACCTCTAGCGGACATCCTGATCTGTTATCATGAAACAAAAGTTTCATTAACAGGCAGTCCCTATATTCTGACAAAATCTTAAACTCCTAGTCTAAGTCTAGGTCTTGTCAGAAATTTCTATAGTCATATGCTCTGATATCAGCTGTGACAGCCCAAATTTTCTAACCTCAAAACCCGGACCATCGGATCGCCGATAACAACAATCCTCGAAACGGAACAATTGGCACATCTACACACACAACAAAATTCAAAGCATGCATATACATATAGCAAAAGAAACCTCCATTTCTATTTACACATGAATAGAGACACAATAATGGTTTTATCCTTATGTAGCTCATAAGTATGAAAGAACCAAAATGAACCATCGGTGATTGCAGACGATCACCTAAACAGTAGTTCACAAAACATCTAAATATTATATGAATTCCAATCTAAAGGTCTATAACAAAAGAATGGCTGGACGTACCAAACCCTAATCTCAAGATTTCAAATAATCAAAAGTCCCTTAAGGGAAGTACTCGTCTGGTGGAAGATCTAAATCTTCTTCAGGAATGTAATCAGGGTCTTCTTCATGCCCTGAGTCCTCAATTTTCGTATCTACACCTGTGCTTGTGACGTATAGTCGAGAGGTGAGCTAACAGTCTAAGCTCAATAGGGGGAATATCAACATCATTCATATCATATTTCAAAGCATAGGTTGCATGACTGATTTCAAAAATAAATTTCACATAAAACTGAATTTTCAAGATGCATGAATAAAAAAAAAATAGAATTTATTAACAAGTTTGAAAATTATTTATTTGTTCTGATCTCTTGATCGTTTTCGGATTTTACAGGCCTTTTTATATCTTGTCATGACTTAAAACATAACTTAAATAGTCTCTCAAGCGAAATATAACATTGAGAGCCACACATATACTGATGGGAATCTTCGAACTATCATCATTCAATGAACTATTTTTTGAGTGCGCAAGCCCCTACGCTATGAGGGCACTTGTGCGGCTAAAGTTTACCGTTGGCCGGTGTAAATGTACGGATATCCTGCCGTACCGGTACACGATAGGGATTCGTTCCACTTGAACCTTAAATCATTGTGAAAATTCTAGCATATAGTTTAACACCGTGAACTGTGCTTATTTCATAGCTAGTTTCAAAACTTCGAATTCAAAACTCAAACACGAAGTTCATATTCAGAGTCACACACACATATGCAAATCACGTTCACATTTCGAATCACGTATTTTAGAATTCATGTACACAACTTATTTTAAAAAATTCATAAGTCAGATTTAAATGCATATCGAACTTATCACAATTGTCTTATCACATCACACTATCTATACAAATCGCAACAAATATAATGTTATTGAATTTTCCCTACCTCATGACTCACAAAATCACATAAATTTCTCAAACGAGGTAAAGATCCCTCAAACGAGGTAAAGATCATCACGCACACATCCGATTTATAACCTACATTCCAATACATCCAAAGGGTATGAATTAATACATAGAGAAACATACTCATCGAAGTTTCATAGAATTTTTCCAAAAATATCCAAAATAGTCAAAACTGGCTCAATTGCGCGTGCGAGCCCCAAAGTCGTACAAGCGACTTCAAGTGGCACACCCCAGTCGCGCGGGTTTGCGTGGGCGATTGTGTTCTCTTAGTTCTTATCAAAACATCCTGAGATAGTCGTGCACACGAGTTCCAAAGTCGTGCGAGCAACTTCCCCTAGCACACTCTCAGTCACGCGAGCGACTGTTCTTACTTGAATTTATGCCTATTCTGAAGCATATCTCGCGCGAGCAACTTCAACTCGGGGCGCGAGTTCCAAAGTCGCGCGAGCGACTTTTGGGATTCTTCCCGAATTCGGATTTCTTTTCTTTTTCCCTTTTTCCTTTTTAAACCCACATTAAATACTTAACTTTCAGAGCAATAAATGTTCGATCTAAACTATAAATAAGCCACAATTAAACCACGAGATCTCACTTTATTAACTCACGGAATTTGCGCTTGCGCATTCAAGAAACGAAGTTTCAAAATTATCGGCGCTCTCATCACCCTCGATCAATGGGTTTGAAACCCAACTTCTTGCGATCGCATTGCAGTGTACGTGGAGGTTAATTCCCTTCTAGCGCACACATCCAAAGCTAACTTCACGTACGAAGACGACGAGACTGTCTACGAAAAGGTTTCAAATCAAGAGGGTTTCATTAACGGTTCTCACGCTCTTCACAAATCAACTCACTCGATCAATTGGTACTTCTTGTCTTGGCGATTAAAGTGATAGAACAATTTACACGGAAAACGCCGACGATTCCGGTTTCAAGATGCCAAGGGCATCACGTGAGGATAATTCTCTCTTCTTCATCTCTTTCTATTTCCAAGCGAAGGCAAAGAGAAATGACTTACAACCTCTCTTATACCATTGGTTTGCTTCCATGTGAAGCGCACACACACACCAGGGTGTTTCAACAAACGGTTTGGTTCGCTTGCGAACCTTATACACCTAAGCCAGGTGTTGCATCTCTTGTCTAACAAGATCAAAGAGCCTAAAGCGAATACAATTGATTTATTATGGCTGTGCTTGGGTTAACTCTTATAAGAGCAAAAACAACTCTTTACCTGTTCTCTGTTAGAGTAGATAAAATCTGCTCTGGGATAAAACAGACATAGAGCAGTTTTATCACTTAAAATAGTTCTTCGCCAAAGTAAATGAGGCGAAGAGCTGTGTTACCAAATGCAAAAATAGTTTTTCATCGAAGCCAAAAAGTTAAAAAGCTGCTCTTTACCCCAAAAGAGCTAACCCAAACGCACCCTATGACTTGTGTGTTTGACACCATTTTTATATGGCCTACATCATAAAAACTCATTTTATGGGATAAGTTGGGGAACATAAGGATGGTGTTGTTATTATTTTCAGTTGGGAAGCCTCACACATTAAGAGAAATTTTTGGGTATAATTGTATTTTTTAAGGGAGATTTTGTCTTATTGTAAAAATGAGATTTATTTGATATTTACTTAAAAGGAGGAGTATATATTGATGTTGTATTAGAAATTAGTTAGATTCGTTTTAGATTTTGGGAACCACTCTTCTATAAAAAGGAAACTCTCTTATCGTGATTGAAGGCGAGAATTTTATAAACATAATAAGTACTTTTTATTATTAGTAAAAGTGCACGTGCGTTGCACATGTTAATATAAATGTGAAGACACCATCGAATTCCTCTAATTTAAATGTCACATTCTAAAGATCTTCGATCTCTATCATATGACTTAACACAATAAATTGTCATCATCTCATCCATATTTGACTGCTTTGAATTATATAATAGAGATTTTATTTTATACCAATCTTTTGCATTAAACATATTTAGAACATGACCTTCAAATCCGATGGCTAAGATGAAGTTTCCACTTGGCATAACTCCTCCAAATATCAAGTCTTTCCTTTAAAAGATAACTCTAATTATACCAATCAGATTTCTAAGTGCACTACATTCAAAAAATCATTAACTGATGTGAACCAGATGATAGAGATCGATTTTCTTTTCAATCTTTTACATAATGGAGCTTAAGATCAATGGTGTACCATCAGACGGTCAATTTATGGTTTCTATTACATACATCCCAAAAAAATGATTGAAAATTATGGGGCACGCATCATACTCAAACATGATTTTTGATTACTTTTTGAGATATTTTATTTGTACCACATGCAATAAAAAATTAACTGTTAATGCACTCATGATCTCAAGATCTACGATTTGGACGAAAACGACCGTTATTGTCTAATTCAAAACAGTCGATGGTATTCGGCTATGATGTCATTCAAAATTGATTTCTAATTCGATCTTCTATATAGTGATTCTGAGGTAACTGAAAACCATGTGACAAACATCCTGCTCAAACATGATTTTCGATCACGTTTTGAAACGTGCAACACCTTAAATAAAAAGTTGATTGTCGGTACACCGATGATCTCATACATTATGGGGAAGATTGTACGACAAACGATCTTCATCTTCTGATTCACAATAATTAATGGTTATCGGTTATAGTACCATTAAAAATTCGATCATTATAAATAAAACGGTTCGATTTTCGTTTTAATCCTTTATCCTAAAAAATAATTGAAAATCATAAGGGTAAAGAGTCATGTAGCTTATTAATTTTTGGAACATGTATAAGAATTTGGTTCATGCAATTGGCAGACCACCTCATGTCATTTGACATTCAATCGGTTTATTGGTTATATAGTTAAAAACTTAGAATAATTAATGATAAATCTCATAAAAATACATGTGCATTACACATGGTGCAAAAATAAAAAATTTAACTGAAAAATGTGACAAAAGATGTATAATAATCACTTGCACCGTGTATCAGTACATGGTGTCAAAATGGTGTCCCATATATAAAACCTCTAACCTTAATTTTATATGTATGTCATCATTTTAAAGCCACATGATTCACATGATCATTATATAAATCATATTTATGTTAAAATAACATTAAAAAATAAAAATAAACATATAATTTAGAACTTAAAAGTAGGGTTGTCAATGGGTCATGTTAAAGGTTTGACTGTCCGATTGATAAATGACATATGCTGACCTGACCTTGCCTGATGGTGCACCCTGATTCGACCTAATACCTGAAGGGTCAAGGGTATATGCCTAACCCGACCTGACACCTATCCCGACCTTAACCTAAAGAGTCGAGTGTATATGCCCAACCTGACCTGACACCTAATTTGACCTGATTGAAAATAGTCTATTTTATTATTATTATTATTATTATTATTATTATTAATTATTATATAAAATCTTGTAACTCGAGCTTAGCCAACCAAACCCGACCTGACACCTATCCTGACCTTAACCTGAAGGATCGAGTGTATATGCCCAACCTGAACTGACACCTGACTTGACCTGGTTGAAAACACTCTATTTTATTATCATTATTATTATTATTATTATTAATTATTATATAAAGTCTTGTAACTCAAGCTTAGTCGACCAAATTTTTCCTTAACCCGACCCAATCATACCTATAGATTGTGTCTGACACTTCATACTTGACTTAGCCAAATAACCCAAGTTTAGTACCTAGCCCAATAAAAAAGTCGATCTGTTGAGAGCCCTACGTAGAAGTATCATATGCTTGTCTAAGTCATATAAAGTTAAGTGCTCCCCTAAGTCTTACGACCAACATACGTATGAGTGCAAGTTTTGGGCCGAAATTTGAATCCAATTAGGTAAGATGACAAGATTTGATTAAGGGTACATTAATCGTGGCTCAGAGGGTTTCAACTTTCCAATAAATTATTATTTTGGTAGCTTTATTAACACCCGCGGAATCTTCGAGGGCACCTATGCAAAAAACCATTGACTCTTTGTATTTGTTGATGGAGATCATTTTTCGGCCTAATCTTCCACATAAAGGATCTTAATATCATTGGCTTACCATTAGACGATCATTTTTTTATTTCATAAGGTGTAGATCCTAAAATATGGCCCTAAATTTACATGACATACATCATGTTCAAATTTAATTTTTGGGCTATTTTTATGTGATCTATGCCACATAATTAAAAGCAAGTCAAATATTTTATGGTAAAATTGTTAATTCTTTTAACTTTGTGGATTTCTTTGAAGGTACTAAAAATAAGGAAGGAAAGATAACTTTTATAGCAAAATTGTTAATTCTCTTAACTTTATGGGTTTCTTTGGAGGTGCTAAAAATAAGGAAAGAAAGATAACTTATTTGGAAAAGAGATTCTATTTGGGTATCATTATTTGCAACCCTTAAAATTGTGACCTCATCAATATCCTCAAGTAGGTATCAAAATGGTGTCCCATATATAAAATCTCTAACCTTAATTTTATATGCATGCCATCATTTTAAAGCCACATGATTCACATGATCATCATATAAATCATATTTATATTAAAATAACATTAAAAAATAAAAATAAACATATAATTTAGAACTTCAAAGTAGGGTTGTCAATGGGTCGTGTTAAAGGTTTGATTGTCTAATTAGTAAATGACATATGCTGACCTAACCTGACCTGGCCTTATGGTGCACCCTGATTCGACCTAATACTCGAAGGGTCAAGGGTATATGCCCAACCCGACCTAACACCTATCCCGACCTTAACCTGAAGAGTCGAGTGTATATGCCCAACCCGACCTGACACCTGGTTGAAAACACTCTATTTTATTATTATTATTATTATTATTATTATTATTATTATTATTATTATTATTATTACTACTACTACTACTATTATTTATTATTATATAAGATCTTGTAACTCGAGCTTAGTCGACCAAACTCGACCTGACACCTATCCCGACCTTAACTTGAAGGGTCGAGTGTATATGCCCAACCCGACTTAACACCTGACTTGACCTAGTTGAAAATACTCTATTTTATTATTATTATTATTATTATTAATTATTATATAAAATCTTATAACTCGAGCTTAGTCGATCAAATTTTTTCTTAACCCGATCCAACCATACCTATAGATTGTGTCTGACACTTCATGCCTGACTTAGCCGAATAACTCAAGTTTAGTACCTAGCCCAATAAAAAAGTCGATCTGTTGAGAGCCCTACGTAGAAGTATCATATGTTTGTTTAAGTCATATAAAGTTAAGTGTTCCCCTAAATCTTACGACCAACATATGTATGAGTGCAAGTTTTGGGCCGAAATTCGAATCTGATTAGGTAAGATGACAAGATTTGATCAGGGGTACATTAATCGTGGCTCAGAGGGATTCAACTTCCAGTAAATTATTATTTTGGTAGCTTTATTAACACCTGCGGAATCTTAGAGGGCACCTATACAAAAAATCATTGACTCTTTGTATTAGTTGATGGAGATCATTTTTCGGCCCAATGTTTCACATAAGGGATCTTCATATCATTGGCTTACCATTATACGATCATTTTTTTATTTCATAAGGTGGAGATCCCAAAATATGGCCCTAAATTTACATGACATACATCATGCTCAAATTTAATTTTTGGGCTATTTTTATGTGATCTATGCCACATAATTAAAAGCAAGTTAAATATTTTATGGTAAAATTATTAATTCTCTTAACTTTGTGGATTTCTTTGAAGGTGCTAAAAATAAGAAAGGAAAGATAACTTTTATAGTAAAATTGTTAATTCTCTTAACTTTTTGGGTTTTTTTGAAGGTGCTAAAAATAAGGAAAGAAAGAGAACTTATTTAGATACCATTATTTACGTATTCTCATTTGAAAAGAGATTCTATTTGGGTATCATTATTTGCAACCTTTAAAATTATGACTTCGTCAATATCCTCTAGTATGTATGAAATGACTACTTTGAATTAGAAGATGGAGATCATTTTTTATTCCCATCTTTTACCTAAATGATCTTAGTATCATGAGAGTATTATTAGACTGTCGGTTTTTTAAAAAATGATATTAAATCATGTTTGAGAGTGATGTATGTCATTTGATTTTAAAGTCACTTTTTTGGTTGTGTCAAGTGAAATAAAAATTTTACCGCCTGATGATACAAACAGGATGTCAAGATCAACTATATAGAAGATTGAGAAGAAAAATAATCTTCATCGTATGATTCAAAGCGATCAATATATTCAGATTGAAAGAGGTGAGATGAAGTTACAATTTTTTGGATGGTAAATAATGATACCCATTTTAATTTTATTGTCACGGCTTAGGAGTGTATCAAGGGGCAAGTGTGGAAACAAAGATTGAGAGACACTATTTTAGTTTTCATATAGTAGTAATGATAGGGATACATAAGGAAGAAGATGAGGGTATATGGAATAGCTTATGGGTATTTTGTTACTAAAAATATGAAAACACTAAAATTGACAAAAATTATTTGTACTTTTATATAGTAGTAAGGATAATGACTTATATTTAGAGAAAATTAAGTTAACTCTCTCTCTTTCTTTCATCAAAAAAAAAAAACTCTCTCTATCTTTTCTTCTTCCTTAGAAAATCTCAACCCTAATTGTGATATCTAACCCTCTAAGCCATGAACTAGCGATTCAAAGCCGTAAAAACTTTTTCATCACCTAATTTTTTTCGCGTGCATCATTAGATCGTTGACAGGGAACGTCGAAGAAGACCGGTGACTTTTCAATTAGAAAAGCTAGCAATCAAGGAATTTTTCTTCACTAGGTAGTTGGGGTTGAAACTTTGCTCTTTGTTTTACTAGCGAGATCTCGTGGATGTGAAACCAAAAAAATAATGGCATGTGATAAAGGAAGACCAAGTTATGAAATTTTGAAGTTTGAAAATAAATAAAAATTTACACTACAAAAATTCAGACCATTAGCTGCAGCCAAAAATTATCGCTATTAACAAAAAGCTGCTGCTATTAGTTTAGTCGCTACAAAAAATTGTCTTAACAATAAGTGCCGCTGAAACACCTTATTTTTGTTGTGTTATTTAAAAAAATTTAATATATTTATTTTCAATATTTTTTGTAATGCCACCATATTTTGGTAATTCGTCACTCTCTAACCCACCTCTCCTTCTATCAATGTTTTCTAAAAAATTAATATGTTATATTATTATCTATAATTTTCTTTTCATAAATATTAGGTTCCCTTTGGAAAAAAGTATTGAGTTGCTTTATTGGTAGAAGTTTTAATGGTAAAGTCTATCTAATTTTAAGAGGTTGTGGCTCAGTCAATCTGAACTATGTTGAGGTCCAACTTGTACTAAGCTAAAACCTGACTCAAGTCCATGCCCAATTCTGGATCAGGTTTGATTAGGCCCAGTTCAAATTTGTTTTATTGGGCCCATTAATTCAGTCCAATATTGATATTTGCATGTATAATTTTAAATAGGCCCAGTCGAAATTTGTTTTTATTGAAATTTGACAATTAGATAATTCACATGATTCTCGAGATCTAAGCATTGATATGATCAGTGCATGCACTTGACTTGCGGTCAAAAGTTGACCTAATGATATCTGGAGATCCATGCATATTCAGATCAAAAGTAAAACATAAAACTTTATTATTTTCTAACAAACTATATGTCAAACTCTTTTGGACAATGCTTAACATTTAAAAATAATTAGAATACCTTTTATTTATATATATCCTTACTACTATATAAAAGTAAAAATAGTTTCTGTCATATTTTGTAATATCAAAAATACCCTTAACTCCTCCCTAAAATATAGAATCCTTTTTCGATTTAATTGAAATTTTTAGATTATACTTATTTGTTAGTTTTTATTTTTTTTCTTTATATTCTATAATTAACAATATAAGTTATATTTTTTATTTTTTATTAAAAAAATTTTAATTTAAAATTATAAATAATAAAGACATAAGAAACATAATAATAATACTTTTTTTTTTGTCTTTACTAAATCATAAAATATAGTAACAAACGCTTGAAATACTATATTTTTTTATGTTCAAATCACTCGATAGATGTCTAAAAATAAAATTCGATCATTTAAGGTCTTAATATTTACGTGCATTTGCACGTGCCTTTTTACTAGTATATATATATATATATATATATATATATATATATATATATATATATGAATCATTTTTAGACGAATTGGGCTAATAAGTAGTTATTTAAGATGATTATATATATATATATATATATATATATATATATATATATATTTGAATCATTTTTAGACGAATTGGGCTAATAAGTAGTTATTTAAGATAATTTTCGAGTCCTACTTTATGTTATGGTGAAATAAAAAATTATTAATAACTTAAATTAAACACTCAAACGGTTTAAACAAAAATACTCGTAACTTTCTCAAACGAACTCTACTTTTCTGAACAACTTGAATTATTTATATTTTTTTGAGATCTAAAAACAATTAAAAATTATAGGCATGTTCAATCACTATTTTAAGAGGACTTACATAAGTCCCATCGGAAAAAAAACAAAGGACTTCATATGAGACTTCTTCCATCTGACGTATCACTAGATGGTCAAAATACTCTTAATTATCCATGATTAAAACTCATCCATTTTTCAAGATCTTGACACTGTGACCATCAATATCTTTATGGTAGGATTTTAGAATGAGATCCATTACTTGCACACGCTTTTCAAGTGATTTCACCCAGGGTAAAAAAAGACTTTATATTTTAGGGGCATGTGAAGACACAATCTAGGCCGTTTAATTTAAAGTTCATGATCTAAAGATTATCGGTGGATAAGGTTGGAGCAAAACACAATATTTATCATATGATCAATTGTTGTCAAACTGTTGAATCAAATAATAGCCTTTGACTGTATTTAATCACATGATACAGTCCCTAAAATACAAAGTCCTTTTTTAACCTCAGTGCAATCACTTAAAAAGCGAGTGCAAGTAATGGCTCCCTTTTAGAATTCAATATATTATTAGTTAATTTATGATTTTCGAGATCTATATAAAAGAACTAAACAAGTTATTTTAATAAATATTTTCACATATAAAACCTATGCAACTTTATTGATTGCATTAAATCTTATGACGTTGAAATTTCTGTTATTTGCTTCTACAACATTCTATTATCATGAATAGGTGATCTTAATTATGCATCTTTAATTATAATTATAATATTATATATATATATATATATATATATATATATATATATATATATATACTGTGTATATATAAATATTATATAGTAATTGCAAGTATCACATCAAACCGTCTTAGAGATTCGACTACGACCATATTTGCTAGACGTTGGCTTTGATATATAATATTTGATATTGTTTTTTTTTTTTTTTTTTGGATAAATCTATATAATATTTGATATTCAACTCAATATATATCCTATTATCATCTCAAATATATATATATATATATATATATATATATATATATATATATACTGTTATTAAATATTATAGTAGAGATTTGGGATGCGATGTAGCTCATGCATGTGGCGCTTTCGCACTACCCCGAGGGCACCAACTTTATATATATATATATATATATATATATATATATATATATGTAGGGAGCCATTTCTTGCCCACGTTTTCAAGTATTGCACCAAATTTAAAAAACAAAGACTTGTAAGTTTGACGCTCTCTACTTTGCAAAAACACCATCTAAGTCGTTTGATTTGAAGGTCATGATTTAAAGATATTAATTGCAAAAGATTAGATAATTTTCATCATTTGATTAAATGGAGTCAAAGGCTATTATATATAATTCAACAGTTGACTGCAATAGATCATATGACACGTATTGTGTTTTGCTTCAATTTTATGTACCAGAGATCTATTGATCATGAACTTCAAATCAGATGACCCATATTGCATTTTTACATATCACCTATCCCTAAAATATTAAGTCTTTCTTTAAATTTGGTGTAATCACTTGAAAAACGTGTGCAACTAATGGCTCCGATAAATAGGCGTAGAGATATCTCTAGGCCAATTGATATGGGCGCAGCATGTAGCACCTCTTTTGTGAAGTGATGGGTGGTATGGAGGCCACTGTACTAACTAGAGTTAAACTTTTTAAATATTTTAAAAGTTATATTTTTTTTCAGCCGTAATACTTTTTTAGAAGTCTTTATAGAGTCTCTTTCTTTTCTCCCTTTTCTCTCTTTTTCTAAGAAAGTATCAGACTGACTTTTTCAAGTATATTTTACTCAAAAAATATGTGCGTTCAATTGCGAAGCGCTAGCAACTTGGCAGTGAAGCACTGGCACCTCGGCGCCGAGGTGCCGACACTTCGCAAAAAAAAAATGAAGCGTCGGCGTCTCGTTTAGAGGCGTCGGCACTTCAATAAAAAAATATATATATATCGAAGCGCCGACGCCACTAAAACGAAGCGCTAATGCCCCTAAAATGAGGCGCCACCTTAATATAGAGGAGTCGACGCCCCTAAAACAGGACGCCGGTGTTAGCACCACAGCGGCTGAGGGTGCTAGCGTTCATCGAATTTTGCCACCTCGCTATCGAGGTGTCGGTGCTAGCGTTTAACATTATTTGAGTAAAATATGTTTGAAAAATTAAGTTTGATATTTTCTTAGAAAAATAGAGAGAAAGACAAAAGAAAGAGACTTTAAAAAAGTCAAGAATGATAGCTAGAAGGGTATTTAGATATTAAAATATTTTAAAAGTGTAACCCTAATTAGTAAAGTAGGCCCCATGCCACCCATCACTTCACAAAAAGGGTGCTACATGTCGCACCCATATCAATTGGCATAAAGATATCTCTACGCCCGGATGCATATCCTGGGCCTTATATATATATATATATATATATATATATATATATATATATATATATAGGGCCATGACATGACTCATGAGTTATGGCATCCAACCTAAAGATTGGATGGCACGTCAACTTGCCCATGCTCAATCAAGTAACATGTAATTTTTTTTTCAAAAAGAGTGCTTATCCACCATTGTAATGTGGTCAAAGTTGGAAAAAATTAATGCACTAGGGTGGGTGGGCGCCACCTTATATTTGACCTATGATTTGAAAACAAAAAAGTCTTGAAATTTTTTCATTTTTTTAATCACATATCACATGACTGTACACTCCAAAACTTGTTTCTTTAGGCCACGAGCCACAATGTTGGTGATTCAACCCGCATTAGTAACTCTTATATATATAAAATCTTTGAATTATATCCTGTGACCTTAATATGGGAAGATTAAATAATAAAAGAGGTGCATGTAGTTGTAATAAATGAGTATATTCATTTATTAAAATCACCTCATTTATTATCTAATTTAATTTTATTAAAATACCTCTTATAATTTTACAAAAATATCCTTTTAATAAGAGTATTATTATTCATGGACGATACTAACCTACAATAAAAAGGGTGAAGTTATTATTTATCTTCTATTGAAGGACACTAAAGCATCATCCTAGATAACGTGGAGCTCCACCTGGTACCAAAGCATTGTTTGGTTGCCATGTGGATCATGAGGGGACAGGTTAGATGAATTTTATAAATAAAAAAAATTAAATTAAAAGCTTCCATCAAAGTTTAACTGATTTCAAAGATTTAAATTTCAGGGATAAAAACTAAATTATGGAGATAAGTTTTCAAAATTGTTTTTTAAAAATATAATCTAAGAAATGTATTAGGCTTTGTGTGTAATCAATGTGGTGTCCGGCTTTCAATTCTAGTTCTTGTATCCTCCGCTTTAAATTTTCTCATAGAGAGGCTAACTTCCTAAAATTTAGTTAAATGTTATCATACTTTAATTATTTACCACAAGATTAAAAAAATATTACTACCTAAGGTATTAGGGTCTCTAAATATATTTGAATCTTTCATTAAAAATGCCTATTTCACATGGTGGCCCTTAGACAAAACAACCTTTTGGCCCATCATTTAGTCAGGCTTCTTTGTTTCATATGGTGGACTTTTCCTTTCTCTAGTACTTTCATGGAATAATAGCATGCATATGACAAACTCTTTAAAAAATATTTATTTGATGAAATATCGGCACTTTTGTTAAGCAATTCAAGTCATCAATCAAGATGAAAGTTCATATAGGGATCTTCTTCGTAGAGTGGATCTGAACCCTCCAATCCAATTCAGATTCTCTTTGTTGGCAAAAAAATTACTAATTGGTGGATTTGAACCAGTCTTATCTATACACTCTAAAAGAATCCATAATTATTTTAATGGTAGAAATTAAATGCATCAATGGGATGGTTTGGATCCACTTGTTGCTTCTTTGATTGATAAAATATATGCATCACATGACCAAAAAAAGTAGACAGTTATGACACAATCTGTTTAATAGCAGCCATAAGAGTTTATTTCTCTTCTTGTTGTTCTATTATGAGTCAATGACACTTGTCCAAAGTCCAAATCACTCTCAATCATTAAATTAAAAAATTAAAAATAAATAAAAAAGTGCAAATCACTCTTCGGCTATTGGTCAAAACTCAAAAAGAAAAAAAAAATTCCTTCAATTTGAGGAAATAATAGGGTACCATTATTCACACCTTCTGAAACTGATCTCTCCCCATCTCCAGTCCATAAGCATTGGCCGTCACTTTGAATCCGACGATGGAGATGATTTTGGTATAAATCTTTCACACAACTCATATTTGCATACCATTAGTGATTAGACTATAATTTTTTATTCTATGTACTCTGAAATCACACGGTACACATTATGCTGATCAAATGCAATTTTAGGCTCACTTTTTGAGATGTGTGATATATGGATAAAAAAATTGACCGTCTGATGATACTTAATCTTAAGATCAATTTATGTGAAATATTTGAATGAAAAATAATCTCAATTGTCTAATTTAAAGTTGATGAACGCATACCGATTGAAGGAGATGGGATAGATAACAATTTCCTTGTACTCAAAATAATATATATAAATTTATATATATATATATATATATATAATAAGGTACTTGCATTTGAATGGGACAACACAAGTATGGATAAAGATGAACTCCTAAAGATGAGATGTAAGTGGGGCCTTGTAAGATAAATTTAGACTTTAATGGCAAGACGATGAGTTTCCAAGATACCAACAAAGTATGTCAACTTGCAGACATTGACAATATTCCTCCAATAAGAAGAAGATCTTGTCCATCTGTCATTGATGACGTTGCAACTCGAGATGTGACACATTTAATGGAAATTTGGACCTTCTCTTCGGTTCAACATAGACGTGTCACCTTCTCATTCACTTGACGTGCCTTTTACTTGACAACAAATAATAAGACTATTTGCGGCACCCAAAAGGCAGTTTTTTAGTTAATATTGGCAATTTTGGTTGCGGCTAATAGTCTTATGGTTTGTAGTGTTTTCTAAATTCACCTCATATTTTTTTAAATATCCAATAAACTCCTGACTTAAAATTTAGTTATCTAAATATCTCCTCAACTATAAATATTCACCTTAATATTATATTTTAAATATACTTTTTACTATATTTTCTTGAAATTAAAATTTATTAATTTATTAATATTTTATATTTATTTTTCTCATTATTTTTCCTTTTTTTTATTTATATTGAATTTTTAATATATATTTTTATTTTTTTTATTTGAAAAATATGATTTTTAACTTTTTTAATATAAATTTTACTAGCCTATTGGCTCAAAGGACCAACCCATTTTCTAGAATCTCCCCCTTTGAAGAGTAATTTTGAGATTAAGGTGGATATTTATGGTTGAGGAGCGTTTAGATAACTAAGATTAAAGTTATTAGATATAAACAAAGAAAAGTAACTATACAAGGGGGAGATTTTTGAAATTTTCCCTAAGAGCCTGTTTGAATAAAAACACGGGAAACGTAAGAAAGTGAAATAATATTTCTACATTTCTCATGGATACCTAAGTTATAGGAAATAATAGGATTCCTTTTTTTCCCTTTGTTTTTTGTTGTTTGGATAATGGATCAGCATTTCGGCCGAAATGTTTCGGTTTTGGGCATGGTCGAAACGAAACTGAAATACAAAATTTCAGTCCAATTTGTATGGGGTCCAAAATTTCGGATTTTGGCTAAAATTTTGGATTTCGGTTTCAGTCATGCCTGAAACCAAAATTCAACCCGAAATTTTATTCCTTGGTTTGGATAACCACATTGCTAGCCGAGAAAACGCAGGATTAATCAATTCCTGTGACGGCCCGGATTTTCTAACCTTGAAACCCGAACCGTCAGACCGCCGATAACGACGATCCCCGAATGGAACACTTCGTATGTCCACATACAGAGCAGAATTCAAAGCAGATAGAGTCATCATATATGGCAAAAGAAAACTCCAATTCTATATATAACAAAACAAACAACAATTCTATCCTTATGCAAATCATAAGTCTGATAGAACCGAAATGAATTATCGATGATGGTCGACCATCACCTAATCAGTGGTTCGCAACCTAAACTTACATTACATGAATCCAAAGTTCTAAACTAAATATGAAAGTCAAACATACCAAGCCTAAGTCTCACAAACTTAAAATGATCCAATATTCCCTAAGGGAAATAATCCTATGATAGAAGATATGTTTCTTTGTTTCAAAGTTCTTAGTTAGTTTCGGATTTTACATGCTTCTTGTATTTCAAAGTGACATAAAACCATAAATTAAATAGTCTTCCAAACATATATAGCATTGGGAGCTGCATATATTCCGATAAGAATCCCCGAACCATCTTCAATCAATTGAACAATTTTTGAAGTGTGCAAGCCCCTACACTAGGAGGGTCACTTGTGCGTCTAAAGTTATTGTTGACCGATATAATTGTACGGATATCCCGCCGTACCAGTACACGATAGGGATTCATTCATCGTGGACCTTAAATCATAATGCAAGTTCTAACATATAGTTTATTACCATGTAATTTATCAGTGTGATTAATTTATAACTAATTTCGAAGTTCAAAAATAAGGCACGTGTACAAAGTTTATATGCACATTCTTAACATAATTCTCCTCCATAACGGAGTTCACATTCTTAACATAATTCATATTCTTAATAGAGTTCACATTTCAAAACACATAATTTGGAATCCATGTACAAAGCTCATGTTTGTAAAATTAAACCAAGTTATCTCATTTGTTTTTATTATATCACAATGTCTATACAAATCATATAAATATAAATGTTATTGAATTTCCCTTACCTCACAGCTCTCGAAAACATGCAAAACACACAAAATGAGGTAAAGATTCTCATGCAAACATCCAATTTATCACCTACATTCCAATGTGTCCAAAGGTCACTAACCGATGCTTAAAGGATCATATATAATGAATATTCGAAAACTTCTATAAGAAAAATCCAAAATAGCCCAAACTGCCTTAGTTGTGCGCGCGAGCTCCCAAGTTGCGCGAGCAGCTCCACCAGGAACACTCCAGTCGCGCAACCTCATGCAAGTGATTGTGTTTGTTCATTTTTCTTTCAAAACTGCCTGAGACAGTCGTGAGCGCGAGTTCAAAATCGCGCGAGCGACTTCTTCTGGCACTTACTCAGTCATGCGAGTGACTGATCTCCCTTGATTTTCAGGTATTCTGAAGCCTAACTTGCGTGAGCGACTTACACTCGTATGCGCGACTCCTAAGGTTGCGCGAGTGACTTTCAGGATTTCAGCAACTTTGCCCAAAATTGGATTTTCTTTCGTACCCCCTTTTCACCTAACTCTTATTCACATTAAATGTAACATGTCTAGGGCATTAAATGCCTCATTTATCACCATTAATTCACATTTAATGCACTCAAATCCACAAGATCTTATCTCATTAGTTCATGGTATTCTTGTGTGATCTTTCAATCCAAAAATCGAGATCCACGACGCTCTTATCCCTTGCGTCGGAAGGGATTGAAAACTTGATCTCTTGCAATCGTTTCGCGATGCACACAAAGGTTTTGTCCTTCCTAGTGTACACAATCAACTCATTAAAACTCTTAGAACTCACACTAGGTTACTCCCTCCTAAGAGGGTTTCTCACCAAGATTTCACACACGTTCCCACTTCGACGAATCGACGCTTCCAACGTACGCTCACAATGCGTAGTCTTGCGTGGAAGATCGATTGTGTACTCGCGTCTTCGGCGACAATGGTTCACACTGAAGCAAGGGTTCTCTTCTTCCTTCTCTCTTAGCTTCTAAATGCAAGGCAAGGCAATGACTTTCCTAACAAGCCATTGCCTTCTATACCTAGTGTTAGCTTCTATGAGAAACACATACATATATGTGTGTTTGTCAAGTTGTTTTGGTTCCCTTGCAGGACCTCACACGCCTAACTTCGGTATTTATTCCATCCACACATGTTCGAAGGAACTTTAAATAATCTAAGTGATCTATAAATCCGAAATAGCACAGTGCACCGTACCGACACGCATACCAACTGACTTACACGGTTTTCAAAAATTTGGGGATATTACATCCTCCCCTCCTTATAAAATTTTCATCCTCGAAAATTGTCAATGGTTTAGTTGCTTTGCAATGACGTAGTTAGTGAACACATAGGAACAAAGTCTATCAATGATGATATACACCATACTGTTAAAAATCTATTTTAAATCCATCCATAACTACTTCAAAGCAAACTTATCACGCTAGATTATCCATATGTACACCACATTTCGAAACTAAACTGTCCATGGCTAATTACATGAGCCATGGTTAATTCCACATAAAACCTGCATTGAACACATCCAAAAATTTAATTTCGATCATTCACGATGATCGTTCAATTCTATTTTTCCTGCAAAACTAACACACCATTTTCTCAAATATCCATTCACACATTTCACCATGTAAACACACTCCCAATATGTTATCTCACACTAATAAAATAATGTTTTGTACCTATAATAAGTGGATTTCAACCACAACCATGAAGACAACTATTTCACACTTTCCAAAAACAATTTCAATATTCAAAAATAATTTATACAAGCCATCCAAAAGTTTAAACCATTATTGCATGGCATCCATGCCACTATCCACATAATTCATTTGCATAATTACAATTAATTTCCCAAAATTTTCAACTATAGTTTTGAGAACTAATAGCCAAAATTTACAAAATTTTCAAATTAAACATAACATAAAAAAAATCCCACAACCATGGCCCCTCGGCTAGTCCTCATCACCACTTGGCTACTCGGCCTCGTCATCAGC
This sequence comes from Chloranthus sessilifolius, assembly GCA_021018995.1. Lineage (NCBI taxonomy): Eukaryota > Viridiplantae > Streptophyta > Magnoliopsida > Chloranthales > Chloranthaceae > Chloranthus > Chloranthus sessilifolius. Next base: position 31,514,624 of record CM037594.1, on the reverse strand, counting down.
ACCTCTAGCTCCAGAACTAAATGCATCTAGCCTGTACATTCGTGCCTCTGTCATGCGCTGCAAGTAGTAGGAGGGGTACATGTAGCACATCGTATCATGGAGTAGGGCCTCATGGTAGTCGAGCTGGTGCCTGGTCTTAATGTTATGTTGGACTACTTGCCCAAGCAATTGTTCTTGGAGGACCATCCATCTGAATAGCTTAGCGGCGAAGTCTAGTCCGCTGTATGGGGGAATCGGAGGCTGGACTCGAACTTGTTGTGGTGGTATCGAGTACTTAACCACTTGATCCGGCTTAGGGTGGCAGTTGGGGTTGTTATTGTTGTCGTTGAGCTTGTTGCACTAGTTCTTTAGTTTGGCGGCACTTAACGCTTGTATTTAGACTTGTGAGACTGATTTTCAAGTCCTCATATTGATACCTTTGGGTGTTGGCCATAATTCGGGGCTCAGTTGGTGCAATGTAGTAACTCCCGTCTGCCTCGTTCACGTATTGCTCGATCATACGTGTGATCAGCCGAGGATAAGGTAGACGCTTTCCGGTTTTTTGCTGTGCACCCAGCCTTGCATTATTTCTTGCGTACACCATTCCTTCACCCACGATAGTAGGGGCAGAGAACCACTTCTACTGATAGGCTGAGTACAAGGCCTTGAGAAGAACGCCCCTCTTCTCTTGCTCGTGCCCCAACAAAAACAAATTTTTCTGGAAGATGGTGTCAAGAGTCCATATGTAGTGGGGTAACTAGACTCTCTTAACTGATAACCCAGATCCGGTAAGTCCTTTGGTCATGTCGGCGACGATCTCTTGGAATGGTATTTTTACAGAATTTGGAGGTTACAATGCCCCACCTTCCACATATCTTGATGGGCATCCCATCGTGATAGCGATATCACTTAGGTTGAATTGAAATTTATGATCGTCGATCGTGGTCACAAATTTTATTTCATCGGCACTCATTTTCAAATTTTGATAAAATATGCATACTAGCCTAGGGCAATAATGGGTATGAAATGGCTCTAGGAGCGATTTCATGTCGGCGGCGGTTTGATATTCGAGGGTCCAATTTGAAGTTTCGTGGCCCTCGAATAAATTTGGGTCAATCAACCACTCCACCTTGAATTTCTTTGAATCCCACAATTCGGAGGGTTGTTCCCTCACGACCAGTGGAAGATCCACCTTAGGTCATTTAGACGACGAGGGTTTTGAAGCAAATGCCTTTCGGGGAGCCATGTTTCTCAATCTTGAAAAGGAAACGAAAAAATTTTGGACTTGAAACGATAGATCCTACCCTTTTCTTGCGAAGAAATCGGAAGAAATGCCCGCTAGATCGAAGGTGTAAACGTATTTGAGAAGGTTCCGAAGCGAATCCCAAAGGAAAAGGAATGGTTTTCATGAATGGGGAAAAACCCTAGCTCCTGGAAAATTTTCGTGCCTAAAAATATGAAATTTTTGCCCGCAGGTTTGATATAGCCCGATAGCCACACAAGCGACTTTCGATATCGCGCGCGACTTTCAAGTTAAAATTTACTTTTGAACAGTCGCGCGAGTGACTGTGTTACCCCCTTTTCCTCGCATGGCCATTTGAAGAAGTCGTCCGAGCGACTCTAAATCTCACGCACGCGTGTTTTGCAATTTTTTTGATTTACACATTTTTCTGCTTTGGTTACTACTATCGCTTTACCCGTACCTAATTTGTAACAGTTACAAGTTTGGTAGCTACTGGTCCAATCTAATAGTGTGTGGTCAGAACTGATAAAACTCTAAGATTTAATGGTCCTGTCAATGTTAGCAAAGTTGATCCTACAGGTAATTAGAGCTACAAAGTTAGAACCAAGTATATAATGTCAAGTATAACAGAGGTACACTGGACAATTATTTTCAACAAATAGAAGGAATAAAATCGTTGAACAATAAAATAGTAGTCGTATACGAGATTTATATCCAAATTTTAATACGAATCTTTAGTGGCCCTATCTATTGATCATAAAACCCGATCATGTATACACATAAAGATAGTGTATGCAAACACACTAAGAATTTAGTTTAAGTGTTTATATATTTAAGCTGAACTTATACACTGTGTCCGCATATAAGACGTATTGTCTTATTTGGGAAACACTCAACCACTAAGTGATAGCTTCACAGGGAATCAGAACTATCAGTAGCATATAAGCTTCTTGTGTTTTAAATGACCTCCACGACCTCATGACTCATTAAACACTGCCATGCATGCAAGATACCTACGAGTCGGTATAAAAATCCCTTAGAACCTGAGTCATCTTGCTAAACAAAATTGGAAACTGCTTTGTTTTAAATACTCCATATAATTTTTAAACATGACTATTGAGCACGTCTATGTTACTTAGTAACACCATGTTTCTCGTCCCCAATCTGAAGCGGAGAGTCGACATATTCAACACCGCATCATCATAACCACAAATTCATTAAAAAGGTACAATGACTAAGACTGGATTATAGGTAATTTAGTACATCTTAATGATTACTCTATGGTGTTGATTTTTCAGTTTTTGAATCGGCATCACAGACAATGTCTGGTACTGATCAGGAACACGAGATGTATCATGCTGGAATCATGGTGCACTCCGGTTCTTCTCTGATGACCTGACAAACTGAATATATATATATATATATATATATATATATATATATATCTAGATAGATAGATAGATATATACAGGCACCAAAAGACACAGACCAACAGAAAGAGAAGGAAGACAACCACGGCAAGCAAGAGTTGCCGCGGCAACCTCACAAGGTTGCCGCGGTAAAGGACTCACCTGAACTGCTTGCCGCGGCAAGCCTTGAAGCTTGCCGCGACAACCTCCAGCAGAAGGGGTTTTGGGCTATGCTTTATGCATTTCGGACTTTGGATCCCTTAGGGGTCTAGGTGATTACATCTTGGGTCTGAGGCACATAGTGAGCCGTCTGTTGAATGCTAACTTTTAATATAAAATTATTTTAATTAAGTTTGGTGCAACATGGTGCACTTAGACAATTTTGAAGAAATATGTTCGCATGATGTTCTCGGATGCCTGAACATGCATTGACGACAATACCCGTGAGACTCTACACACAGGTAGGGAATATACGTTGTTAATATATAATTATTTTTTTTCTTTTTCTCATATGGAGTGCTAAATATTTTTCATATATGATTAGATTAGATAAAGAAGTATAGTGATGAATTACGTAAGATTTCAATCACTATTAGCTAAAATGATGAGCATGCTAGGGGTAACCTATAGACCTGATCTTGATTTGACGTGATAAACTTGATCCAATGTGAAAGACGTAAACTAAAGTATCAATTGATTTGATGAGAAACGCATATCACTGGTTAACACATACTAGTTTTGACCACATAAAATCATAGAATTTAATAGTACATTTATATAACTATATATCAGTTGTATAAATCAGTTTTTCTACTAAGTTTGCATATCAGTCGGATAGAACACAAGTTGTTCATAACAGTTTATAACGTTATGTCAGTTTTGTCATTAGCTTTGGTACAATGCATCATAAGAACATACATGGAATGCATATTTTCTTGTAATTATACGTGGTTCAGTATTCAAATCCTGTCATTTGTAATGTCCTTGATACGTTATTACTCTATTTAAAATCAAGTGATCCCGCTAACTCGGGAGCTTGAGATTCTCAAATCAAGTGAACCTGCTAACTCGGGAGCTTGACAAGTGATTCCGCTAACTCGGGAGCTTGACAAGTGATCCCGCTAACTTGGGAGCTTGACCTTGTTGTTTACCTGTTTTCGCCTGCAAGTATCTCTTGTTTCAGTTTGAGTTCTCACACATGTTGCATCATGCATATATTCAGTACATCAGTATGTTATAATAGTTATATTCTTTATTCAGTTATGCTTCTCAATGAGAATGTGATAAGTTAACAATGTATCTTAACAATGTAATATTCTCTATTGAGCTTTGATGATAGCTCATTTCATGACTAAAATGTCTTAGTTGCAGAGCCTGATCCGGAGCACGTTACAGATCCTACTTACGTGCCCGACGAGGAAGAGGGAGAAGACGACGACGAGGAAGACGAGGAAGACGATTTCCCAGAGGAATTCTTTCCAAAATAGGTTTGTGGCTTGTGGAGATAGAGGAGAGAGAGAGTGAGAGAGAGACAGATAAAGTAAAAGACATGTATAACTGATATATGGTAACTTCAGATATTTGTGTTGTTTTTGGATGTATAGGATTTCTTTCCACTGTTTAGGTGACGGGTGGCGGTCATCGGTGGAAAGCTATACATCAGATCATTTGATCTTATATATATATATTGTTTCTAGTTTCATGCTTATATAAATATCAGATATTAGTTCTTTTGCCATATTAGTAATTGCCCGAGTAATTACGTTGCTTCTGCATTTGCACAACTTTGTACATGAAAGGACCCCCTTGATGAAAGGATCATGTTAGGTGATCCGACTGCGCGACCTTTCCCATTTATGAGAAGGGGAAAAGGCAGGTTGTCACAGGTGGTATCAAAGCTCAGCATTAAGTCACTTGGAGACTTACGTCTGGCATAAATATATGGCAAAATAATTGATAGTTGGTTAGAAGTAGAAATTAGATTTACTTCTGTTGTCTGATTATGTGTTATTTGACCGAAATAGGTTGAGAGACCTCCGCGTCATGGAAGAGGTAGGGGTAGACCACCGTTTCCCCACCGCACAGGGCCGAATGTGATTCCAGTCGCAGGTTATGAGCATGGCACTGCTTCAGGAAGTGGTGAGAATGCACACATAGCTGAAAGTCGAACGACGATGGAGAATGTTGCAGAACATACTCCGCTAGCGCAGACTCCACCAGTAGTCAATACTCCTCCAATAGAAAGTACTCCTGGGGTTGAGCAAAATACAGGATACAATCCGCAGTTGATAGAAACTATGGTCAACACTATGGCCATGCTTGTTGTTTGACGTCCCGAGGGTTTTACGGAGTTTGTCTGACTTCGACCATCAAGTTTCCATGGTCAGCATGACCCGATGGAGGCTGAAAAGTGGTTAACGCAGATAGAGAAAGTGCTGCAAAGAGTCACATGTACCGAGGAGGAAAAAGTAAGCTGGGTGGCGTATAAACTAGAAAGTGAAGCAGAGCCATTGTGGCAGTCTGTCGAAAGAACAAGGATGCCCGGAGTACCATGGACTTGGGCAGAGTTCACCGAGGCATTCAATGAAAAATATTTCTCGGCACCCGAAAGATATAAGTTAGAGGTACAGTTTGCAACCTTAGTTCAAGGTCAGATGACTGTGCGAGAATAGGAGGCAGAGTTCGCACGTCTCTCTCGTTTTGCACCTTTGTTGGTCGCCACCGAGTTGATGAAAACACAAAAGTTTGAGCGAGGTTTGAAACCCTTGATCAAGGAACGCATTTCATTGTTCCAGGCCACGACCTATGCCAATGTGATAAAGTTGGCCTTGATAGCGGAAACCGATGTGGATACTATGTTCAAAAGGAGAGAAGAAAAACAGAAAGCCAGGAAAGCTCCATCTCAGTCCTATAGTGCCAGTCAAATTAGCAAACGATCGCGATTCCAGGGACAAGCAGCATTTCCACCAGCTGCAGGAGCCTATGCACGGCCATATGGTTCATCGACATTTCCATTACCACCACGGATTCCTCGTGTTCTGAATTAATCCTTTTCACCAGTGGCTAGAAGTACATCTGGGTTTTCTCAAGCACGGCCGACAGGTTCTCGCACGGGATCTTATACGGCTTCATCAGTTGCCTCCAAAGAAATTTGTGAGAAATGTGGGAAGGCACACAAAATCGATGAGTGCCGTAAAGCTTCTGGTGCATGTTTTTGATGCGGCAAGATGGGACACCGGATTAGAGAATGCCCGAAAACGGTCAGAATAACAACAAAGGCAGGACCAGTGTTACGATCGGCACGACCTACGGTACAAGGCTGAGCTTATGCTGTCACTGCAAAAGATGCACGTACTAGTAATGACATCATTCAAGGTATGCTGGTCCATTATATATTTACATTAATATTTGTTATATATTATTTTTTTAGATAGAGAAAGTGCATCTAGTAAACTATAAATACTACAGTATAAATTGTTAGATTTACATATTATTATTTTTAATAAGTAAAAATAATCTAGCTAACACTAGATGGTATGCTTTAGGTATCCTGCAATTATATCCAAAAGATGCTTATTTGTATTATGACGCACGAGTCTTGATAGATCCTGGATCTACACACTCGTTTGTTACACCCCAGTTTGCTAAAAAATTGAAGAAGTTGGGAGGTATCCCAGAGCCTCTTGACTTTATTCTCGATGTAACACTTTCGACTGGACAGTTTCTCACAACTGATATGGTATATCAATCGGTTATCGTTTGGATCAAGGACTACTGGGGATATGAAGCAGTAGCCGACTTGATCTTACTACCGATGCAAGGATATGACGTTATCCTTGGTATGGATTGGTTGTTCAATCACCATGCAAATGTTGATTGTCGACGGAAGATTATCTCTTTTTGACCACAAAAGAAGAAATCAGCTAAATTCTATGGGGTACCGTCAACAAATCTATCCTTGATATCCGTAATTCGAGCACGACAATTACTTGATGATGGTGCTCAGGGGTATATTGCTTTCGTGCAAAGTAAAGATCGAGAAGTGAAGACACTTTCACTTTCAGATGCACCAATTGCCTGTGAATTCCCTGATGTGTTTCCTAAAGAGTTATCAGGATTACCTCCTAACAGGGAAGTAGAGTTTGCCATTGAGTTAGCTCCGGGTACTGATCCAGTATCTAAAGCACCGTATAGAATGGCACCGACAGACTTGAAAGAGCTCAAGGAGCAATTGCAAGAGCTTCTTGATAAAGGTTTTATTAGACCGTGTGTGTCTCCGTGGGGCGCACCGGTGTTGTTTGTGAAAAAGAAGGATGGTTCGATGCGTCTCTGTATTGATTACCGTCAACTCAATAAACTGACGATCAAGAATAGATATCTGCTTCCCCGAATCGACGATCTCTTTGATCAGTTATGAGGAGCGCGTTTCTTTCCAAAAGTTGATCTACGATCAGGATATCACCAGATGAAGGTGAAAGCTGAAGATTTTTTGAAGACAACTTTTCGAATGCGGTACGGTCACTACGAGTTTCTCGTCATGCCCTTCGGGTTGACCAACGCACCTGCTGCATTCATGGACTTGATGAATCGAGTCTTCAAACCTTATCTTGATCAGTGTATCGTGGTATTCATTGATGATATACTCATTTATTCAAAGACAAAGACAGAGCATGAAGATCATCTATGTTTGGCATTACAAACATTAAGTGATTCGCAGTTGTATGCTAAATTCAATAAATGCGACTTCTGGTTGAATCAAGTCAGTTTTCTGGGTCATATTATCTCTTAAGCAGGTATTACGGTTGATCCTGTAAAGATTGAAGCTGTAGTACAGTGGAAGCAGCCACAGACAGTAACCGAGATTCAAAGTTTTCTAGGTCTTATAGGTTATTACTGTCGCTTTGTAGAAGGATTTTCACGACTGGCTGGACCACTTATGCAGCTCACTCGAAAGAATGCTAAATTCGAGTGGATCGAGTCTTACGAACAGGGTTTCCAAGAATTGAAAAGGAGACTCACTTTAGCACCCGTTTTAGCATTACCATCAGGTAGTGGTGGTTTTATCGTCTTCAGTGATGCGTCATACAGTGGGTTAGGTTGCGTCCTGAATCAATGAGAACGTGTAATTGCCTATGGTTCCTGTCAATTGAAAGACCACAAGAAGAACTATCCCACTCACGACCTGGAATTAGCAGCGGTCATTTTCACGTTAAAAATATGGAGACACTATCTGTATAGTGAAAGATTCGAAATTTTCACTGATCACAAGAATCTTAAATATCTCTTTACACAGAAAGAGTTGAATTTGAGGCAGAGAAGGTGGATGGAATTCTTGAAAGACTACAATTGCTCTATTCAGATTCATCCCGGTAAAGCCAATGTTGTAGCTGATGCACTGAGTCGCAAATCATTTGTTCAATTATCTCATTTTGTGACAAGATTACAAAGATGGAAACTCCTCAATGACATTGTATCATCGAGTGCCACTCTGCGAGCAACGTCAACTGGAGGTTTACTTGCTACAGTAATGATCCGAGCTCTACTATTCGATAGGATCAGAAAGCTTCAGATGCAAGATGCAAACCTTCTTTTCATCTGACATGGAGTACAAAGTGGGCTACAGCCAGAATTCTCGATCAAGGACGATGGGTCCTTATTATTTTCAGGGCGAGTATGCATACCTGATAATCATGCCTTACGTTAGGAAATTCTTGAAGAAGCGCATAAGTTAGCCTATGTTATTCATCCTGGCAGCACAAAGATGTACCAGGATTTAAAGAAGACGTTCTGGTGGAATGGGTTAAAACACGACGTAGCAGAATATGTTGCAAAGTGTTTAACCTGTCAGCAAGTAAAGGTTGAGCACAAATACCCTGCTGGTCTGTTGCAGCCACTGCCTATTCCAGAGTGGAAATGGGAAAATATTTCCGTGGATTTTATTCTCGGTTTGCCCCGTACTTAGAAGGGTTACAATGCGATTTGGGTAATTGTTGATCGTCTCACCAAATCAGCGCATATCTTATCCTATAATACGTGATATACAACATCGAAATTAGCTGAAATATATCTGCGAGAGATTGTACGATTACATGGAATACCCGTCAGTATTGTGCCAGATCGCCACCCTTTATATACCTCGCAATTTTGGCAGAGTTTCCAAGAAGGTATGGGTTCCAAGTTAGACTTCAGTACTGCATTTCATCCTTAGACCGACGGGCAGACGGAGAGGGTAAATCAGGTGATAGAAGATATGTTAAGGGCCTGTATGTTAGATTTTCAAGGATCGTGGGATAAGCACTTACCCCTGATCGAATTTATATACAATAACAACTTCCAGTCAAGCATGGTATGGCACCATTCGAGGCACTATATGGACGCCGATGTAAATCTCCGATTAACTGGGAAGAAGCTGGAGAGAGCATTTGATTTTAGGCCCTGATTTGATTAAAAGCACAAATGCAGTTGTTCACATTATTCGGGAATGATTGAAGAGTGCTCAAAGTCGACAGAAGAGTTACGCCGATCTTAAAAGAACGAGTGTTGAGTTTCAGGCAATACCTTACACTAATAAGTCTTTTCCAAATTTATTAAAATTATAGTATCAATCTGATTGAATGATATACAGATTGGCGAACATGTCTTTATCAAAATCTCTCCGACAAAGGCATGATGCGATTTGGGAAACGAGGCAAGTTGAGTCCTCGTTATGTTGGACCATTCCCCGTATTAGGCAGAGTAGGAGAGGTTGCGTATTGACTCGCTTTACCTCCGCACCTAGCAGGCATTCATGACGTATTTCACGTATCGATGCTGAGAAAGTATGTTAGCTATCCAACACATGTGTTGGATTATCAATCGTTAGATATCCAAGAAGATTTAACGGTGACTGAAGAACCAGGTCAAATTTTGGACAGCAGAGATCAAATTTTAAGAACAAAGCGAATTCCACTCGTTTTGATCCAATGGAAGAATCATGGGTCGCATGAGGCTACCTGGGAATGCGAAGCTGATATTCGTGCTCAGTACCCTCAATTATTTACATAAGGTACGTACTTAAAATCCACTTGCAATATAATTACACTTGGTCACATGAATATTTCTAGAACTAAATTACTGTATTTATCAATTTATTTTAATATTTGTTGATGCACCCTGCACCAGTATACAAGGAATCACATTCCATGGAATATATTACTTAAGTTTTATGGACCTTGCAAATTGCATCAGTTTATTTTAGCACTCAAATACAATTATTTTTAGATGGATCAAAATTAAATTTTTTAGAACTTGTGAAAAATAATTTGGAAAATAAATATGGAGAATAAATAAAGAGTCAAATATGTTAATAAGTGACACCGAAGTAAGGACACATCCCAACATACCGCCACATGTCCCAATTGAACAAAACAAGGCCATCTATGGGCCGACATGATATTTTTCCATGAAATGCATTGCAAGATGGATCAAAATTTCATCAAAATAAAATTTTTAACATGGCAATATACATCAAAGAAGCCAACATATATTTTTCGACAAACCCAATAGCTGTTAAGAACACCCAGGTGCCAAAAGATTTTACACCACAAGTAAAAGGGCCTTGAAATCCGGGCTAGCCAAAGCTGGACCTCCTTGCCGCGGCAAGGAACAGTGCTGGCCGCGGCAAGCCTTTAGAGTTGCCGCGGCAACCCTGTGTGGATTTTGTGGGTCCGAAGCTCACTCCAAAGTATTTTCAGTTGGGTTTTTCTGTTATAGAATGTGCAGTTTCTGGTTTCTTTGGCCTTCCAAGCTCTTGTACTTGCATGCACTCCTCCAGATCCAGCTAAACTCAGTTGCATGCCACTGATTTTCTCTTGGCAACCCTCCATTTCTTGCTATTCCACTAATTTAGGCAGATTTTGGTGTTTTGTGAGGTAAAAATCAGAATCCTAGCTCAAGTTTTTTTCTTCTTTGTCCTTGAAATTCTTTAGAATGCCTCCTAAGAAAATCGGGGCATCAAAACCCCTAAAGGCTTCAGCTCAATCAAAGGGCAAGGGCCCCGCTCCTTCCCATGAACCAATAGATCTACCCGTTGAGCACGAACAACCCATCCCATGGTGGGCTGCAAAGGCTATGGAACCCGAATGGATCATTGATGACCGCCTACTGACACCGAACTACTAGACTGCATGGTCTATTCCGTATATAAACAGGCGCGGTTAGATGCCTTATACCAACCATTCCATTCCCAGTTTTATCCGCATCTCGTCCGTCTCTTTTACCAAAATCTCAAGGTACCACCAATAGTTGGTCAGTTGGAGATCGAAATAGACAATAGGAAGTTTTATTTCAATCTACAACACATAGCCCAAGCTATGGATTGTAGTCATAATTTTGACGTAAGTTTAGGACTACAAATGCCAAAGCAAAGAGATGTGAAGTTCCATCACATCACTACTAAAATGACTGATGGGCAGACCTCTTCTGCTCACAGCCTGGCAGTCCGTCGTAGCCAACTACCACAGAGAATGTGGTTTTTAGATTGTGTATTTCACTGCAATTTGTACCCAATGCAGCATGAGAGAGAGCGCAGAGATACGCTCTTACAAGCTCTCTTCACTGTTTATGAAAATCAATGGTTAAATGCCCCGAGGATAGTATGGGAAGGAATTAAATATGCCAACATCCATTTACAAAGCATTGTCTCAAATCCCATGCTATCCTGTCCCTATCCTCGCCTTTTAGAAGACCATTTTGATAGTGTTAATGAAACCCCATATCAAGTCCCGTTGGGTGAAGAGGTGCCTTGCCGATAATATGGAGTCTTTAGCCCAAATGACTATCAAAGGTCCTCTCACGCCGTGAGCAACCGCCAAGCCAAACAAGTCCGTCATCCTCCCCAATCTCAACAAGAAATACCTTCAGCTCCAACCCATGACATTCCTATTCCCCCTCAACCACAAACCAAATCAGTTCCTTCGACACAAGGAACATATACCAATGCTGATTTGGTCCTGCTCATGCGTGAAATCCATGAGCAAACCCTCCTTCAATTCGATAATTTGTATCGAAACCATTATATGCTCCATCAACGCATAGATTATATTGAAGAAGCAACCAACATAATGATGGAGCATACATTCCAAATCACTGCAAACCCTTACATTGGGCGGGCACGCAATTTTGTCTCCCAATACACCCGCAATGCAGCATTATTAGTGCCGAAATTCCAACAAGATTTTCAGCAGCAAGATGCGGGTCCTTCCTTAGTAGGCCAACAACAACCGAGTCCACAGCTCGGTAAATTATAATCTCACAAGCTAGTAGTCTATATAAGACATTTTAATTTTACATCAGATTAAATTGAGTTCATCTCTAACAAGATTGCTTATTGTGATAAATTGGATATTATATACTTCTAATAAATGCTTGATGAATAATGCATGTAGTTGTTACTGATAATGTAGTTCTATCTATTTTATGTAGATTTTGATTGCGGTTCTATCTGTTTGATTTTGATCTTGTCTTGTGTTAAATTTTTATTGTTAAGCATCACACATTGTATGGGCATTGCGGCATTAGTGTTCGCTATTGCGGCATTCATCTGCTGCCCATCGTTGTCTCGATTATTTTCGAGGACGAAAATTTCTTAAATAGGGGAGAATGTAACAGTTACAAGTTTGGTAGCTACTGGTCCAATCTGATAGTGTGTGGTCAGAACTGATAAAACACTAAGATTTAATGGTCCTGTCAATGTTAGCAAAGTTGATCCTACAGGGAATTAGAGCTACAAAGTTAGAACCAAGTATATAATGTCAAGTATAACAGAGGTACACTGGACAATTATTTTCAGCAAATAGAAGAAATAAGATCGTTGAACAATAAAATAGTAGTCGTATACGAGATTTATATCCAAATTTTAATACGAATCTTTAGTGGCCCTATCCATTGATCATAAAACCCGATCATGTATACACATAAAGATAGTGTATGCAAACACACTAAGAATTTAGTTTAAGTGTTCATATATTTAAGCTGAACTTATACACTGTTTCCGCATATAAGACTTATTGTCTTATTTGGGAAACACTCAACCACTAAGTGATAGCTTCACAGAGAATTAGAACTATCAGTAGCATATAAGCTGCTTGTGTTTTAAATGACCTCCACGACCTCATGACTCATTGAACACTGCCATGCACTCAAGATACCTATGAGTCAGTATAAAAATCCCTTAGAACCATGGTGTTACTTAGTAACACCATGGTTCTCGTCCCCAATCTGAAGTGGAGAGTCGGCATATTCAGTCATCGCATATGTATTCAGCGCCGCATCATCGTAACCAAAAATTCATTAAAAAGGTACAATGACTAAGACTGGATTATAGGTAATTTAGTACATCTTAATGATTACTCTATGGTGTTGATTTTTTAGTTTTTGAATCGGCATCATAGACAATGTCTGGTACTGATCAGGAACACGGGATGTATCATGCCGGAATCATGGTGCACTCCGGTTCTTCTCTGATGACCTAACAAACTGAATATATATATATATATATATATATATATATATATATATATATTTATGCAAAATTCCACTTCAAAATATCTATCAAAGACATATATATATATAAAGGCACCAAAAGACACAGACCAACAGAAAGAGAAGGAAGACAACCACGGCAAGCAAGAGTTGCCGCGGCAACCTCACAAGGTTGCCGCGGTAAAGGGCTCACCTGAATTGCTTGCCGCGGCAAGCCTTGAAGCTTGCCGCGACAACCTCCAGCAGAAGGGGTTTTGGGCTATGCTTTATGCATTTCGGACTTTGGATCCCTTAGGGGTCTAGGTGATTACATCTTGGGTCTGAGGCACATAGTGAGCCGTCTGTTGAATGCTAACTTTTAATATAAAATTATTTTATTATAGTTTGGTGCAACATGGTGCACTTAGACAATTTTGAAGAAATATGTTCGCATGATGTTCTCGGATGCCTGAACATGCATTGACGACAATACCCGTGAGACTCTACACACAGGTAGGGAATATACGTTGTTAATATATAATTATTTTTTTTCTTTTTCTCATATGGAGTGCTAAATATTTTTCATATATGATTAGATTAGATAAAGAAGTATAGTGATGAATTACGTAAGATTTCAATCACTATTAGCTAAAATGATGAGCATGCTAGGGGTAACCTATAGACCTGATCTTGATTTGACGTGATAAACTTGATCCAATGTGAAAGACGTAAACTAAAGTATCAATTGATTTGATTTAAAACGCATATCACTGGTTAACACATACTAGTTTTGACCACATAAAATCATAGAATTTAATAGTACATTTATATAACTATATATCAGTTGTATAAATCAGTTTTTCTACTAAGTTTGCATATCAGTCGGATAGAACACAAGTTGTTCATAACAGTTTATAACGTTATGTCAGTTTTGTCATTAGCTTTGGTACAATGCATCATAAGAACATACATGGAATGCATATTTTCTTATAATTATATGTGGTTCAGTATTCAAATCCTGTCATTTGTAATGTCCTTGATACGTTGTTACTCTATTTTAAATCAAGTGATCTCGCTAACTCGGGAGCTTGACAAGTGATCCCGCTAACTCGAGAGCTTGACCTTGTTGTTTATTTGTTGTCGCCTGCAAGTATATCTTGTTTCAGTTTGAGTTTTCATGCATGTTGCATCATGCATATATTCAGTACATCAACATGTTATAATAGTTATATTCTTTATTCAGTTATGCTTCTAAATGAGAATGTGATAAGTTAACAATGTATGTTAATAATATAATATTCTCTACTGAGCTTTGATGATAGCTCATTCCACAACTTAAATGTCTTAGTTGCAGAGCCTGATCTGGAGCACGTTGCAGATCCTACTTACGTGCCCGACGAGGAAGAGGGAGAAGACGACGACGACGAAGACGTGGAAGATGATTTCCCAGAGGACTTCTTTCCAAAATAGGTTTGTGGCTTGTGGAGATAGAGGAGAGAGAGAGTGAGAGAGAGACAGATAAAGTAAAAGACATGTATAACTGATATATGGTAACTTCAGATATTTGTGTTGTTTTTGGATGTATAGGTTTTCTTTCCACTGCTTAGGTGACGGGTGACTGTCATCGGTGGAAAGCTATACATTAGATCGTTTGATCTTATATATATAGTGTTTCTAGTTTCATGCTTATATAAATATCAGATAATAGTTCTTTTGCCATATTAGTAACTGCCCGAATAATTACATTGCTTCTGCATTTGCACAACTTTGTACAAGAAAGGATCCCCTTGATGAAAGGATCATGTTAGGTGATCCGACAGCGTGACCTTTCCCATTTACGAGAAGGGGAAATGGCGGGCTGTCACATAATTCCCATTCATTTATACCCTAAAGTCGAGTATAAAATTCATACTCATACACTTATCATGTTGAATTCATTCGTGGACTTCTTTTAGTCCAATCCTGGTAATACTTGACGATTTGCTATTTGTTCATGGCACCCTTAGCACAATGTTAACCAATCACAATTCATAATTAAAATTTTGTATAGAATAATCCACTAGTTTATATTTTACATTGAAATAATTTACAATTTACATGGTGACCTAAATCGAAAGCTCAATCGAAGAGCTGCGAACACGCTTCACTTATGTCTGACTCACGTTCCCATGTAGATTCTTCCGGCAAATGGTTTCGCCATCTCATAAGTACCAACAAAATACGTTTGGTACACAACACTTGCTCCTTCCAATCAAAAATCTGCACAGGTTCTTCTCTAATGGTCAAGTCTTTTTGAATTTCAATCCGTTGAGAGTCTAGGACGTGTGTTGGATCCTTCACATACTTCCTTAGTATCGACAAGTGAAATACGTTGTGCATGCCCGATAGTTGCGGCGGTAGAGCAACCCTATACGCAACTTCTCCAACTCGTTCCAAAACCTCAAATGGTCCTACGTATCGTGGACTCAACTTCCCATGTTTTTCGAAGTGCATTACACCCTTCGTGGGTGAAAGCTTTATGAACATGTTATCTCCTTATTGAAACTCAACTCTCGTTCTTTTCAGATCGGCATAGCTCTTCTGTCGGATTTTTGGTACCTTCAACTTCTCACGGATCAAACGTACTGCTTCGATTGTACTTTCTATGATTTCTGGACAAAAAATAAATTCTTTTTGGTTTCTTCCTAGTTAATCGGAGATTTACATCTTCTTCCATATAGTACTTCGCAGGGAGCCATACCAATGCTTGTCTGATAATTATTGTTGTATGCAAACTCGATCAGGGGTAGATGTTGATCCCATGATCCTTTAAAATCAAGCATACAAGCTTGTAGCGTGTCCTCTATAATCTGGTTCACCTTCTTGGTCTGTCCATCTATTTGTGGGTGAAATGCAGAGTTGAAGTCTAACCTTGAACCCATTCCCTCTTGAAATTTATGCCAAAATTGTGACATATACAACGGGTCTCTATCTGAAATAATGCTCACAGGAATCCTATGCAATCGGACGATCTCTTTCAAGTACATATCTGCAAGTCGACTCGCTGTATACTTAGTATTGTAAGGCAAGAAATGAGCTGACTTTGTTAGCCTCTTGATGATTACCCATATGGCATTGTGTCCCTTCATCGTTCTTTGTAATTCCAAAATAAAATCCATGGAAATGGATTCCCACTTCCATTCCGATATCGGTAGCGGTTGTAATAAACCCGATGAATGTCGGTGATCCACTTTCACTTGTTGACAAACCAAACACTTTGAGACATACTCAGCGATATTTTTCTTCAAACCTCTCCACCAAAAACTCTTCTTTAGTATTTGGTACAGCTTGGTACCACCCGGATGAATAGCATATTTTGACTTATGGGCTTCTTCTAAGATGGTATGCCTAAGATCGACATCGGCTGGTATGCATAGGCACCCTCTGAATAGTAGCGATCCATGCCCTTTGATGGAGAAAGTTGGTCTAATACCATTGGTCACACCTCGTCTGATCTTGGTAAGTTTCACAAATTTTATCTGAAGCTCGTAGATATTGTTAAAGATCGTCGGTCTGTTTGTGATGTTTGTCACTAAGGCTCCTGAATCTCTCACCTCGATCTTCGTGTCATACAACGAGATGTCTTTTAATAATTTTCATCAACGGATTCCCATAATGAGGCTTGAGAGCGGAGCCAAATTCTTCTGACTCAACGCATCTGTCACGACATTCGCTTTGCCTAAGTGATATTGAATGGAGCAATCATAATCTTTGAGAAACTCGATCCATCTTCTCTGCCTCATATTCAGATCCTTCTGAGTAAACAGGTATTTGAGGCTCTTATGATCCGTGAATATCTCAAAGGTTTTCCCATAAAGGTAATGTCTCCATATCTTTAATGCAAAGATCACCACTGCCAGTTCCAGATAATGAGTTGGGTAATTCTTTTCATGATCCTTGAGCTGTCTCGAACCGTAGGCAATAACTTTCTGGTTCTGGTTAAACAGACAACCTAACCCACTATGTGATGCATCGCTAAATACAATAAAACCTCTAGCGCCTGATGAAATAGCAAGCACTGGTGCAGAGGTAAGCCTTCTCTTAAGTTCCTGGAAGTTCTTCTCACACGACTTGGTCCATTCAAACTTCACATTTTTCCTTGTAAGGTGTGAGTGGTCCTGATATCATGGAAAAGCCTTCTACAAACCTTTTGTAGTAGCCTGCCAAACCTAGAAAACTTCGTACCTCAGTCACTGTTCTCGGTTGTTCTCACTGTACCACGACCTCAATCTTTGTTGGATCGACCTTAATACCCATTTCAAGGACATGTCCTAAGAAGCTCACTTGTTCTAATTAGAACTCGCACTTGCTGAGCTTCTCATAAAGCTGGTGTTCATGTAATGTCTGCAGAGCAATTCATAGATGCTGCTCGTATTCTTCCTTTGACTTCGAGTAGATGAGGATATTATCCATGAATACGACTACACATTTATGAAGACTTGATTTAAACACCCTATTCATGAGGTCCATAAATAAAGCTAGTGCGTTAGTCAAGCCAAAAGGCATCACTAAGAACTCGTAATACCCATATTTGGTTCAGAATGTCGTCTTTTGAATATCCTCAACTTTAACTTTTAACTAATGGTAGTCGGATCTCAAATCGATCTTGGAAAAGAACCTTGCCCCTTGCAATTGATCAAAGAGATCATAAATCCTGGAGAGTGGATAACGGTTCTTGATCGTCAATTTGTTTAACTAACGATAGTCTTTGCACAATCTCATCGATCCGTCCTTCTTGACAAATAAGATCTGTGCTCCCCAAGGAGAAACACTTGGTATTATAAACCCTTTGTGTAAGAGTTATTGGAATTGTTCCTTCAACTCTTTCAACTTGGTCGACGCCATCCTATATGGCGCTTTCGACATTGGTTCCGTGCCTAGAGCTAAGTAAATTGCGAACTCAATATCTCGATCTTGTGGTAATCATGGTAGCTCTTCATGAAAACTCACATGCAATTGGAATATCGGTAGTGTTGTTCTTCTCTTCCCATTGCTCTCGTAAAAATGTGAGGTATCCATTACATCCGTTTCACATTAGTCGTTCAGCTCGAATCGCAGATATAAATAGTGCTACACTGGATTTGACACCACAAAACCTGAACGACTTTCCCTTCGGAGGACAAAAAGTAACTACTTTTTGTTTCCATAGGCAATCGACGCTTGCATGATAAATGGATAGCCAATCCGTGCAAAGAATCACATTAAATCCTTACATATCCAATAGGATTAGATCTGTCATCGTCTCATGCCCCTCAACTGAAATGATGATCGATCGACAAAACATATCTATGCTCATCGCGCTTCCTGTAGGAATTGACACACCCAAAATAAAATCTAAAGATTATCGAATGATGCTCAATTCAATCACGACCTGTGAAGTTACGAAGGAGTGTGTAGAACCTGGGTCTGTTAGTACCCGTGCTTTATAATAACAAATGTCGCTTCTTTGGTATAGATGTAGAGTACCTACGTGTCAAACATGTTACTCGATTTAGAGTGTACAAGTGTGTGCAATGGTATTGATGATTTACACATATTAAAAATAAACTACAACAAAATCCATTACAAAATTTAAGTGAAGACTGATACTTCAAATGGATTATACCTTGTTTGACGTCGTTGGATGTCTGGGCATCCAGAGCAGTGACAGCATATGCACGACCTTGCACAGTAGGTCGCATGGGCCTATGTGTTACAACTGAAGCTGTTCCTTCCTTTCTTAGATTAGGGCAATCTCTTATCCAGTGCCCTATTTTTCTACACTTAAAGCATCCTCCTGAATTTCATCTACAATCCGCGATCTTGTGTGCTTTCCCACAACATGCACATGTCTCAACCGGAGTAGACGATGTTGCTCTTGACTGGCTTTGTGCAACAGATGCCCCCGTTGTCATAGCAGGGCCTGATGGACGAGCGAATCTACTAAGCATAGGCACCAACGGTCTTGAGTAGACACTTTGACTAGGTTGCCTTGGTTTCAGTACTGAAAACTTAGGCTTTTTGTTTGCCTGTTCATAACCACTGGACCTCACCTGATTTGCCTTACCCTTATTCTGTTGGTCCCTTCTTTTATACATTTTCTCTATGTCATCCTCAGCAACAAGAGCCTAGCCCATAACTCCCGCATAAGTCTCAACTCAAACATCGAGACTCTATCTTGAATATTCGGCCTTAAGTTGCGTTGGAACTTCTTAGCCTTCATTGCATCTGAGGCTACGTGTTCCGGTGCAAATCTTGAAAGTCTTGCAAACTCTGTTCCATACTCTCGCACGGTCATCTGTCCTTGTTCCAATTGAATAAATTAAACCTCCATATGATTCCTTACCACTTTGGGAGAGTATTTCTCATTGAACTTCTCAACAAATTCTTCCCAAGTCCACAAAGCATTTGGGTTTTCCTATTCTCTTGTCCTTGATACTGATTTCCACCATGGGTCGGCCTCCCCGTCCAACTTGAAAGCAACCCACCTAACCTTCTCATCCTCAATGCAAGGAAGTGCACTGAAGATTTTCTCCATTTCATTTAGCTACTTTTCGGTCTCAAGTGGATCGGCTTGTCCTGAGAAACTTGGAGGACACATCCTCCTAACGTCTATGAATGCTAAGGTTGAGGTTAATGCTGATGATTATTAACATTATTCGCAGCCATCAACACAGTTTGATGTGCCATCGCATTGGCCATAGTCTCCATGGCTTGTGTCATTCTCTCTCTTTCATCTCTTTGTTGGTTTCCTTCTTCTAGAGGGTCCCTCTCACCAATCGGAGTCCTATTTGAACCAGTGGTGATCCCTTCACCACTCCTTCTGTTTCATATACGACTGTCTCTC
Source organism: Chloranthus sessilifolius (assembly GCA_021018995.1). Taxonomy (NCBI): domain Eukaryota; kingdom Viridiplantae; phylum Streptophyta; class Magnoliopsida; order Chloranthales; family Chloranthaceae; genus Chloranthus; species Chloranthus sessilifolius. The sequence goes on along the minus strand of CM037594.1, from coordinate 31,494,628 downwards.
GGTTTGCCTCTACCTCTAGTGGATATACTGACCTATAAACATGAAAGCAAATTTTCGTCAACAGATGGTCCCTATACAAGTCTAGATTCTATCAGAAATTTCTAATGCCACAAGCTTTGATACCAACTGTGATAACCCAAATTTTCTAACCCTGAAATTCGGACCATTAGACCGCCAATAACGATGATCCCCGAACTGAACACTTGGTATGTCAACATAGAGAGCGGAATTCAAAGCAGATATCTCTTGCAAAACAGATAGAGCCATCATATATGGCAAAAGAAAACTTTAATTCTATATATAATAAAACAAAATGACAGTTCTTTCCTTATGCAAATCATAAGTCTGACAAAACTGAAATGAACCACCAGTGATGGTCGACTATCACCTAAACAGTGGTTCACAACATAGGCTTACATTACATGAATCCAAAGTTCCAAACTAAATATGAAGGCCGGACATACCAAGCCTAAGTCTCACAAACTCAAAATGATCAAATATTCCCTAAGAGAAATAATCCTCTGGTAGATGATCTGATTCTTCCTCGGGAATATAATCAAGATCTTCTTCACGTTCAGACTCCTTAACACTTGTATCAACACCTGCACCTGTGATGTATAGTCGAAGGGTGAGCTAATAGTTTAAGCTCAATAGGAGGAATATCACTAGAATTTATATCATATTTCAAAGCATAGATTTGACTGGTTTTGAAAGCACATTTCACATAAAACTTAATTTCGAGATGCTTGAATCGAAATAAAACAGAATTCAAATACACATTCAGAATTTGTTTCTTAGTTTCAAAGTTCTTACTTAGTTTCAAATTTTATATGCTTCTTGTATTTCAAAGTGACTTAAAACCATAAATTAAATAGTCTCCCAAGCATATATAGCATTAGGAGCCGCATATATTCCGATGGGAATCCCTAAACCATCGTCATTCAATTGAACTATTTTCAAAGTGTGCAAGCCCTTACACTAGGAGGGTCACTTGTGCACCTAAAGTTACTGTTGACCAGTATAATTGTATGGATATCCCACCGTACCGGTATACGATAGGGATTTGTTCCGTGTGAACCTTAAATCATAGTGCAAGTTCTAACATATAATTTATCATCGTGTAGTTTATCAGCGTGATTAATTTATAACTAATTTTGACGTTTAAAAATAAGGCACATATACAAAGTTCATATGCACATTCTTAACAGAGTTCTCCTCTTTGACGGAGTTCACATTCTTAATAGAATTCAGATTCTTGACGGAGTTCACATTTTGAAACACATAATTTGGAATCCATGTACAAAGGTCATGTTTGAAAAATTAAACCAAGTTGTCTCATTTAATTTGATCATATCACAATGTCTATTCAAATCACATCAATATAAAGGTTATTAAATTTTTCCTACCTCATGGCTCTCGAAAATAAGTAAAACACGTAAAATGAGGCGAAGATTCTCACACAAACATTCAATTTATCACCTACATTCCAATGTGGCCAAAGGTCCCTAATCGATGCTAAAAGGATCATATATAACGAATATTCGGAAAATTCTATGAGAAAAATCCAAAATAGCCCAAACTGCCTTAGTAGCGCGCTCGAGCGATGATCAGTCATAGAATATACTATTTTATCACCTTAACTTAGTGATGTGGGGACTTAGTTTTCTACTAATAAGTTGCTGATATGTAGATATTAAAGAAAAATAATAAAAGAGAGCCAAAGTATTAATATTCATCAAATTAAACTCAAACAGTAATAAAAAGACGATTGAGCATAAGAAGACGATGCACCACCTATTAAAAGATGAGAAATCATATTTTACAATTGAGTGCTAATACTGAAACCAAAGAAAAGAAAAATAAGAAATTGTAATTTACGATTCTTCAAAAGACGATTATTCAGAAAGAGACAAAAGAGTAAAGGGGATGAAGAAAAAAGCGATCGTTGTCTACTGAGGAAGCTATGAAAGATAGAAAATGGTGATTTATGATTTTCTAAGGAAAAAGAAGAAAAAGAATAATCGTGAATTATGATTATGCTTATAGAAGTTTTTCTATTATTTTTATTACTGCTGATCATGAAGACCATCACCGCCAAGAATAGAATTAGAAAAACTCTTTAATTAGAAGTTTGGCTAATCACATATCTGAGAAGATTGATGAAGATAGACTCCTAAGATCTCTGATGTTGTTATCAAGGAAAGAAATCCGGAACACATCAACCATTGAAAGTAAGGAAGCATAAAATTAGAATTAGAATTATATTAGGAATCTTTTATTTTAGTTATTTCTTTTATTAGAATTAGAAGTCTTGTAAACCGACTCCTTATGATCTATAAATAAGAGGACCCGGTATAGGAATAATCATAAAAAAATTTCACAATATCAATTGGCAACTGAGGTTTGTGTTTTCTGCCGATCAAAATAGTTTAGGATTTATAAAGTAATATCGTCCATAGTTCTTTGAGGTCTTGCCTGACAACCAAGGCTGAGTAAGCTGAAAGATCAACTCTTTGGATGGTTCTACTTTTACTTTTGCTTGCCATTTACGATTAGTCTGTGTCATCCCACTGACATGTTGGAATCGGGTGTGTCTACCAGTTTAGTAGGGTGTGTATACCATCATCAAAATAATAAAAGTTCAAATAGCATGCACCCAATCTTCTACACCAATAAATCTTATATGCATCAAATCTTTCGGAACACATGATAATTTCACATGAGACACATTAAAAAGAGTGACTCAAGGACCAAGAGCATTGGTGCTTACCTAATATTAAATCTAATTTAAAAGGGGGCAACTATTTTCTTAGAGGGAAACTCCCCCACCCCCCTTACCTCCCTTACCCCTCTTTCTCCGTACAAGTTCACCCCAACTACAAAAATAAGGTGTTTCAACGGCACTTGCTGTTAAGACAATTTTTGGTAGCAATAAGACTAATACCAACAGTTTTTGGTAGCGATAAGACTAATAGCAGCAATTTTTGATAAATAGCGGCAGTTTTCGATTGCCTCTAATAGTTTTATTTTTTGTAATGTCCAAACCACATTTCCCCTCTAGCCTAACCTAGGTCGACAAAAAAGATTGGCACCAATTCCACCACATCATAACCCTCCCATCGCCTTCTTCCACTTGGGTTGTCGTTGATATATGTCAAGAGCAAGCTACTAACAACAACTAACAACTCTCAGTTGCTTGCCACTTACACTTAGTCGGTGTCATCCCACTGACACGTTAGAATCGGGTGTGTCTACCAGTTCAGTAGGGTGTATATAGCATCATAAAAATAATAAATGTTCCAATTACATGCTTACCTATAAAAATTAAAAATATATATTTTTAGAACATGTACGAATTGGGGTGTAGCTATCGTTTCAAGGGCTGTAATTACTAGCACGTGTAGATACTTTAATAGGAAATGTAGCATCATCTACTATCACCATAAGTGTATATATATATATATATATATATATATATATATATATATATATATCGTGATAAATAGATGATTGCACAAATACTAGCCATGTGCAGTCCTAATACCACTGCTTTTCTTTTTTCTTAATGATCATAAATTTCAAATAGGAATGTTCCAAGGTTAGAAGTTGCTATCCTCGTCTCTTTTAGGTGCTGAGTGGTGGTCATACACTAATACTGATTGGATGAAACCAAGACAGCCAGATTGCAACAGCCAACCATTAATTCAAGGGTTCAACCATAGCCACATATATTTATTTCTCAACCATTATTTATAATATTATATAAAAAATTGCTAAATTATGTTTTAAGGTCCATGCAAACATTGTATTAGAAACATAGTAACCAACACCGGATTCAACAATCATTCGGTTCAGTGTCAGTTCTGCTTAATTTGAATAAATTCGACAAAATTTGGGAATTATAAAAATAATTCTTGATTTTAAAATAAACAATATATATATATATATATATATATATATATATATATATATATATATATATATATATATTCAAAGTTACACAGACTTCCTTAAATAATAAAATAAGTGAATTACATAATTCACATGCATTAATCATTTATAGTCATAAAATACTAATAAGATGTATGATTAAAGCATATATCACACATTATTTAGAATAAATAAATAAATAAAAGGGAGCCATTACTTGTACACACTTTTTAAGTGATTGCACCAAATTTAAAGAAAGACTTTGATATTTTAGGGACCTGTGATATATAAAAATATAATATGGACCGTCTCGTTTGAAGCCCATAATCAATAGATCTCTGGTGCATAAAATTGGAGCAAAATATGAAACTTGTCATATGATCTATTATAGTCAAGTGTTGAATTATATAATAGCTTTTGACTCCATTTAATCAAATGATGAAAATTATATTTTGTTCTAATATTTTGCAATTGATATCTTTAAATCATCAAACGGCATAGATGGTGTTTTCACATCGTAGAGGTCGCCAAACCAGCAAGTCTTTCTTTTAAATTCGGTGCAATCCAGTGCAATCACTTGAAAAGTGTGTCCAAGTAATGGCTCCCTAAATAAAATTGTTAAATTCGAAAAAGTTGAGGAAAAATAGATCTAGCTTCGATCGACCCAACCAAACTCTAGTTAATTTGACTCCTCTCTATCATTTTAACCTAGTTTGCACAACTGAACCCGGCCTAAGCTTTTCCTAGATGGGGAGGTTAGGGTTTGGGTTGAGGGTTTCAACAAATGTGTTAATGTTGGATCAGGGTTTGGGTTGGTGATTTCAATAAATGGTTCAGGTGAGGTTGACTCTCATCCGGCCAAAGCCCGATCCTATGCACCCTTATCAACAACTAATAAACCTTGTCTAAGAGGAGTTGGTATTTTGTAAACAAGCGTAGCGTTGAGTCGTAGTTCATATATATCCCGAAAAGTGATTCAGGAACCGAAGACCGACAGTAGTCGTAGTCAATATATCCCAAAAAGTGATCCATGAACCGAAGACCGACAGTAGTCGTAGTTCATATGTCCCAAGGTCGTGACTCGTGAGCTCCAAAATAAAATATATTTTACTGTTTAGGAGTTAGCATAAGGTCATAGATTTGGGTCTAACTTACCTATAAAACAAAATTTATGAGTTAGCATTAGGTAAGTGGCAGCACGAGCTCCAAGTGATTTTGTACTGTCACTACAAAAAATAAGACCATTAGCGGCAGTTTTTTGTACTAAAAATCTGCCGCTATTAATAAAAAAACTATTAAGACTATTAGCGGCAAGAGTATTAGTGGCAGTATTTTTGCTAATAGCGGTAGTTTTTAGCTGCCGCTAATAGTCTTATTTTTTGTAGTGTGTGGTGATGTGTGACATGTAAAATTAACATGTATATTAAAGTTTGATATATAGATGTGCCATGATCTAAAAAAAAATTTATATAAAAGATTATTCTCTATTATTTGACTCAAAGCTGTGAAACTCTATAATCATTCATTTTGGATATTGAGTTGACTACATTGAATCAGACGATGGAGATCATTTTTTATTCCAAATCTTTTACCGAATAAATCTTGAAAATGTAAGCATTAAAACACATCATGTATTCACATGACCCACGGCCATAAAAGTGACCCCGTACCAAGAGAACCCATACTTAATAAAAGTTCAAAAGAAGCAACCATAGTAAGTGGGATAAGAAACAAGTGTGACGCATGGGATATATATATATATATATATATATATATATATATATTAAGTGGGATAAGAAACAAGTGTGACGGATGGGATAAATATATATATATATATATATATGATCACCTGACTTGAGTAACGCTCGAGTCATGCTTAACTCAAGGAAGTTACCGTCAAATAGCGGTCAAATGTTGATTGCGACGTGATCTGATGGTCACCTGCTCAAGTCATGCGTGGCTCAAGTCAGGTGATCATTACCCTATATATATATATATATATATATATATATATATTATTACTATTATTTTTTATTTTTAACATTCTTGTTATAATCACATACCTCAAGCTTAATCCCCTTGCCATAAAAAACCATCACATCCATTGGAAAAAGAAATCCATTAGACCAAGTGAAACCAAAGTTTCTCCCCCAATCTCTACTTAAAGCCATCACAATTTTGTTTCATGTTCAACATCAAGGCCCTGTTTGGGCACACTACTCTTGGCCGGATTCCCGCTTTCCACTGTGAGAGCTAGAAACAAGGTAACAGTTACCATTGGGTAACTTCCACTGATTCCTGCTTCCCGCAAAAATATCACTTAAAACTGATTCGTTCAAAAGCTGCTTTGCATTAAAATGGTTGGAATCTGGAGGCGGCAAGTGTTTGAGGGATTCAATTTTAAGTGAACTAGTGCTCCCAAAACCAAAGAGGATTGTTAACAGATAGGACCTAAATATCCACAATATATATATATATATATATATATATAGTGCAACAGATAGGAGTTAAACACTTAATTTTGCAACATTTTAAACATTTAAATTATTAAGTCATCTCTTAGAGCATGGGAATGAAAGTGGGTCAAAAGACACCGTAGAACAGTTATTCCAAGAACTTGGTCCACACATCAAATGGTAATGCTGAAAAAAAAAATAACTTAAAAAGCTCAACAATTGAGGGCTATTTCAAAATATTGGCTTATATATTTAAATTTGAAAATAAAAACTGATGAAGCGAGCAGCAAGCGACCCTTATACACACGTCCAAACCCACCCTCACCCAAAAGGCACTCTTCTCTAAAATTTTCTGTAGCAACACCAAGCTCTCTATATGTAAAAGTATGGCCTGGAATTTGTACGATATTGTTAGGAGCTGTCTTTTCCTTCTTCGAATCAGAATCTGCGTGTTGGTTCTTTGTAAACAAGAACACTCCTAAGCATTCAGATGAAGATGGTGATGGCTTGGTTACCAGATTTTCGAATGCTAGAAAGTATAGGAAGGGAATAGAGAAAGATGTTGATGGGTGTTTAGCGCTCTTTCTTCAAGGATTGGAGCTCAGATCAGAGAAGGACTCGATTGACGAGACACGATCGAGCACAGAGTCTGAAGAATTTCTTGTATCTGATGAGCATGTAACAAAAACCAGTGGAGGAAAGGTGAAGACAGGGTCTCCTAAACGTCTCCTGAAGAAAAATTTTCAAGCACCACCAGGCATTGACTATTGGCAACCAAACCTTGAGAGCATTAATGAAGAGTAAATATCAAATTTTACTATAAATGTTTTAGTATTTTCTTAATCTAATATCATAAAAGAGTTGGTATTAGGTATCCGATCCGAGCACCATTGGGCAGCAAAGCTCCCCCTGCCAGCATTCGGATTGCACGGATATTTTTTATCATCAAATCAGTAACTTGCATGCTCATAATTATTTGTGTACCTCCTAAGGCTTTAGTATTTTGGTGAAAGGAGAACCCCTGCCTAAGCTTATCCATCAAAGGATTTGAATCATTCAATTCAAGCACTTTAAAATGGATGATCATTCTTATTACACAAATGGATTCTTAATGCATGAATTGGTTTGACTGTAGGTTTTGTAATGCGGAAAATATAAAATGCGGAAAATCATGCAAGGTTTTATATTGTGATAGCCTGGATTTCGGCACCCCGAAACTCGTGCCATCAGCACGGTCCTCTAGACCGTGCCCCATGGCTATGTATGGAACATTGGTATAACAGGCAATATCGAGACAAAATGGATCAATAATTATACGATGTGGAAGTAAAATACTATTCTAAGTGTAAACTCAAAAGACAGTTCTACTTTCATGCCACTGCATGAAGAGAGAACCGATCCGAACCATCGATGATAAACAGATCACCCCAGATGGTTCACCAAAAAGAATATATCAATTTATTACATTGTTTATTAAAATAAAGGCTTGACATACCAAGCCGTACTAATGTGCTCTCAAAAACTACTCTCCCAAAGTATTCAGTGGAGTCTCCTAGAAGAAGTCCTCAGGAGGGGGCTCTAACTCGTCCCCCGGGCACGTAATCCGAATCACCCGGATTCACGTCTCCCGAAGCCTCGGCCGCTGCTAGCACTAGATCTGCGATGTATAATCTAAAGGGTGAGCTACATCCTAGCTCAATAGGGAACAACATAATGAACATATAATTCAAAATCTCATATATATTCTATGATATTCTAAGCATGATGTATCTATGCACTTACTGGAAAAATAGTTTAAAAGATGGCAATTTGTATTCAATTTTTACTGGTGGTCTGCATGTTTCACTATACTGTTAATTGATCATGAATGATACTGAATAGCCTTAAAGTAAAACTTAAATCTTCAACTTAAGTAATCCCCGAGCAATATAGCATCGAGCCTCAATGTGATACCCTCAATCGTCGTCTAAATAGACAGTAGTTATATGTATTCCCTGAGAATACGACCTAAGCCCCTTTCTCATAGGCGGCGGGGTTAAATCACATATCAACATCCCTGGGATGTGCTTACTGTGTACGGATAGATCTCCGCACTGGTGTACAGATTGGCCGCCATACCGGTCACGGATATCCTGTCGAGTCAATTGTGGGTATCCTGCCACGTCGGTGGGGTATCTTAATTAAACCTCAAATAACAAAAATAACATGTGCTTTACATATAGTTGTTCACCGTGTAAATGTGCTATCTTATATCAGTTAGGCCTTAACAGTAGTTATTCAATCTTACTTACATCCCTGGGATGTCTGAATTACTCGCATCACACTGATGCCTTTAACACTTTCTCATCCCCTGGGGATGCCTCATTTTCATTAGTTTACCTGATCTCAGTCACTCGCATCACATTGATGCCTTTATCACTTTCTTGGTGTCACACACACACCCATTTTTAGAAAGCTTTACTCAGTTAAAATATTTTTAATTTGATTTCTATATCACTACATACATGCTCTTGCAATTAAAGTGCATGTTCAAGGTGTTCCCTACCTCAAGTCTCTGAAGGTCTAAGCATCAAGGTCCTGCAAGGCTCCTTATGCTTCCTCTCACACGTACCACCTATGGTACATCATAACAAATGCAACATATCACTAAAGATGTAATAGAGAGGGTCCTAGACCCTCCATGAACCTCAATGTCCAATTAAGAAGTCAAGAGAAACTGCCAAAATCGATTAATCGATCCCAAATCGATTAATCGAATTTCCCAAAATGGTTAAATTGATTCTCAAATCAAGCAGTCAAAAATCCAAAATCGATTAGTCGATCCCAAATCGATTAATCGATTTAGCAAATCGATTAGTCGATTTCTCCAGGTCTTATTTCTCCAGCCATTGGAGGTACCTAGTCGATTAGTCAATTTCTAAATCGATTAATCGACTTTTAAAATCGATTAATCAATTTCCAAATCGATTAATCGAAATCGGACATCTTTGCTTTTTCAACATCTAGACCAAAATTGATTAATCGATTTCCAAAATGGATTAATCGATTTAGCCAGACTCAGCCCCTTTTCGGGCTGTTCTTCCAAATATTTTCCTTCTTATTTTTCTTTCTTTTATATGTTTTTAATCTATCATTTAAACTATACTTGATTGAATTTAATCAGTAAAAAAAATCTATGCATTTAATTCTAACAAACTCACCTCCAATCAATCTCAAATTGATTAAATATCTAGGTTGGAATGGCTAGGGTTCCAGCTTTGTTCCAACGATTTCAATCGCGTTGAATCCGACATTTATTGCTCAATCTTCCAATCCAACCACAATAACTCCTTGGTATTAGTTACCTTTTCTCTCTCTCTCTCTCTCTCTCTCTCTTCTTAACTCTCCTTCACCAACCAAACAAAAGAATTCTAGGGTTATTAAACCCTTATATCCTCTCTCCGGTTTCGGTGTTAAACACATACGCCAGAGATAGGTGTATGTGGCTCTAAATTAACACTATACACTACATTTAGGTCACATTTACATCACATCAGTTCATCACTTCATGAGTCCACTGTTTGACCATTACTTGGTCAAACCTAGGACCAATCGAGCACAAATCCCGAGGTCACTGTTTAATGCTCAATTTTCTGGGATATTACATTCTCCCCACCTTAGAAATTTTTGTCCTAAAAAATAAAGCCAATGTGCATCACTTGGGTATCCCACACACGGTGGGGTCACATACCCAATTATGAAAACTAACTGTACACCATACAATATAAGAATATAACTTAATGCAAGCAATTTCCAAAAAGATGATTTAGATTGCACTATTCAATTTCCAAAATTTACAATTTGATCAGTTACATCGTTTTAATTACAAGTAAAACTCCAAAACTAATTGTACACCTCATCATTGTGGTGCACCTGAGCCGCAGTCGTCGGCGGAGGGTACTATGAAAAGTCAGCACCAGTGGAAAGCGGTCCTGCCAACAGTCCACTCCTCCTCCTGTGCGAGACGGCGCCAGTAGTCCTGAGGATAGATGTACTGTATGGTGTGGTACATCAGGAAGTCCATCCACCGGTTCATCATCTGGTTGTTGGCCTCCATCCGGGCTAACACTTCCTCTATAGTAGGCGCCGGGCGAGCTGCTCGTCGGCTGTATGAAGAAGTGGGGGTGGCAGCCGCTGACTGCGACGGTGGGGTAGCGGATGTGGTAGGAGGTGGCACTATGGGCTGCCTCCCAGCTGGTACTGAGGTCTGAGACGGGGGTCCCTCAGTGGGTGGAATGATGGGTGGTGCTCCCCCCACTGGCGGGTCCTGCTGTGGTGGTGGGGGTGGTAGTGGTGCTACTGCTGCTGGTACTAGGCCCCCAACCGGTAGGGTCTTCTTCAACAATCTATAACTACGACCCCATGAAGCAATGGAGTAGTGCTTCACGTGGTCGGTAGCCTTCTCCTCATGGGGTGAGATGGCGTACCCTGGAGCGTTGGAATAGCACTCCAGCATGCTCGAAATGAGGCGAGCGTATGACATCTTCTCTTTAGGTCGTAGATGACCCTTCATCAATTTTCCCTTTATATAGACCATCCCCTCGAGGACGACCTTGGTGGCGTTGAACCAACGGCTGCGGAATGCCATGTATAGGGCCTGTTGGACCAACTCCACCCTCTCGGTATCATGACGCATCGAGTAGAGGTTGCATTTGATTATAGAATCAAGCATCCACATGTAATGGGGCAAATCGACTCGTCTAATTGACAATCCCGACCCCTTCTTCCCCTTGGTCATCTCAGTCATAATCTCCTCAAATCGCACCTCTTCCGCAAATGGTGGGAAGAGGGTGGTCTCAGGCACAAAGTCCAAATAACACTCGAGGGCTTCGTGAATGTGGCGACGGGTGAAGGTGTAGTCACGACCATCAATCTTGGTCGTAACTATGTCATCAGTCGGACCCTCCGCCAAGCCCTGGTAAAATAGGCGGAGCAGTCTAGGGTAATAACACCCGTGGAGTGGTGTCAGTAGGTTACCGAGACCCGCTTTGACCAAATAGTTCCTAGCCCATTTGGTCTCACCCTCGACGTCAGGGTCGGTAAATAAATTTTCGTCGAAGATATACTTATCTTCGAACGTTTTTGCCGCCCACCACTCATTTGGTTGTGTCATGTCAATGGGTGGTGGTGGTATGGTCGGTGTGGATTCGCATGACTATGCGCTCGTCGAACTGGATGTGGTATCTGATGACGATGGGAATGGGGTTCTCACAGGTGATGGTGTAGGTGGTGGCGGTGCGGTGTTCTTACGCCGTACTGAAGCTTCGAAGCCGCTTGCTTTGTGGTCAAACGGGTTCGAGGCGGCATTTTGAACTAAAATGCAATAGATTTAGGGTTTGATTGCTCAAATGGAAGAGAATGTCCAAATCTAGGGTTTACCTTAGGTTTCGATCCAAATGCGCGAAGATTGCGGGTTGAAATTGGTGCAAAAACTCCCCATAACCCTAGGTTACATGATGGCTCGAGGAGGAAGAAGAAAAGGCACGCAAGAGAAAAACCCAAAAATTTTTGAATGGGTTAAAATTCCCCCCGTTTTATTTATAGACACAAGTCGATTAATCGATTTCTAAAATTGATTAATCGATTAAAAAAAATTTCATAGTCGCGCGAAATCGATTAATCGAAACTTCAAAATCGATTAATTTAATTCATTTTGATTAATCGAAATCGTGGTCACTTAAAATTTCTAGGTTTTCCAGTTCACTGGCGTGTGCCAGTCGATTAATCGATTTCCCAAAATCGATTAATCGAATTTCACTTCAATTAATTGAAATCGTAATGCCCTTAAATTTTGCAAAAATTCCCAAGTCACTGAGATGTGTTAGTCGATTAATCCAATTCCAATATCGATTAATCGAAAATCCAAAATCGATTAATCGAATTTCCAAATCGATTAATCGAAATTACACTTTGGTAATTTTCTGAACCTCCACTCAATCTTCACTCACTGGCGTATGCCAGTCGACTAATCAATCAAAATCGATTAACCAAATTTTCAAATCGATTAATCGATTTGAAAATCGATTAATCGGTTTTCATTAGAAGTTCAAAAATTTTCTTATTTTATATCTCTTTTGTTTGCTTGGTGATTCGTGACCAGTTGGTCACTGGCTTTGCGAAGCGTGTCTTCCTAGACCTTATGTGGCATGATGAGTTCCAATTATGTAATCTATATGGCATCATGGCACGATTTCCGATTTACATTCTCTCTATTGCACAATTGATCAAGAGGTCGACATTTGATTACAATATATGGTCTAAATTCACAAACATGCTTGTGGTGATACAATTTGAATCTCAACTCGTCGAAAACAACTCCGGGTATTGCTCTTTTACGTCGGCTTCTCGTTCCCATGTAGCTTCTTCGGCCGGATGATTTCTCCATCGAACAAGCACTAATGGAATCACTTTTGTCTGCAACACTTGTTCCTTTCGATCTAATATCTCCGCCGGTTCTTCGATCATGCTCATATCCTCATGCATCTCAAATGATTGGCCACTCAACACGTGATCAGGGCCATTAAGATACTTCCTGAGCATAGATACGTGGAACACATTGTGTATTCGATCAAATAATGGTAGCAATCCAATGCGGTAAGTAACTTCCCCTACTCGACCCAGAACCTCAAATGGTCCAAGATAGCGGGGACTTAACTCCCCTCTTTTCCCAAATCTCATCACGCCCTTCATAGGTGACACTTTTACAAATACATGTTCACCCACTTTAAAGTCTACATTAGTCCGCTTGATATCGGTGTAGCTTTTCTGTCTACTCTGAGCCGCTTTGAGTTTTGCTCTTATCATTCGAACATAGGTGGCATTATCTTCAAGTATCTCGGGTCCCAAAACAAATTTCTCACCGGTTTCCTCCCAATTGATGGGCAATCTACATCGCCATCCACAAAGAGTTTCATATGGTGCCATGCCAATACTCGTCTGAAAACTGTTGTTATATGCAACTCAATCAACGGTAGGTGCTGATCCTATGATCCTTGCAATTCTAACATACATGCCCTAAGCATGTCCTCGATGATCTGATTGACCCGCTCTATTTGTCCATCAGTTTGCGGATGGAATGTTGAACTAAAATCCAAATGCGTTCCCATTCCTTCTTGAAATTTCTTCCAAAACTTCGATGTATATAATGGGTCACGATCAGAAATAATGCTACTAGGAATCCCATGCAAATGGACGATCTCCTTCATATATAACTCTGCGAGTCTTCCCGCCGTGTACATCATGTTGTAAGGCAAGAAGTGCACTGACTTGGTCAATCGATCGATCACTACCCAAATGGCATTGTACCTCCTTGCAGTACGCGGTAGTCCAACGATGAAGTCCATAGAGATTGATTCCCACTTCCACTCTGGTATAGGTAGAGGCTGCAATAACCCTGCGGGGTGTCTATGATCGATCTTCACTTGTTGGCATGTCAAGCACTGCGACACGTACTCTACCACGTCTTGCTTCAAACCTCTCCACCAGTAATTCTTTTTCAAATCTTAATACATCTTCGTGCTACCTTGGTGGATAGCATAGCTTGACTTGTGAGCCTCATCAAGGATAGTTCGCTGCAGATCTGCATTGTCCGGGATGCAAAGACGACCCTTGAACAATAAGGAACCATCCTCCTTGACTGAGAACTCAGATCTGATGCCTTCAGTTATATCTTGATGAATCTTGGTTAGCGTCGGGTCTTTCATCTGTAGTTCGTGGATATGCTCAAATATCACCGGTCTCACTGTATATTAGCCAAGAAGGCTCCTGTAGCTTGCAACTCGATGTTTGCATCATATAGTGCCAAGTCTTCAAATAACTTCCATTGGTGCATACCCAAAATTAAATAAGCCAACTAAGCCAAACTCTTCCGACTTAAAGCATTTGCTACTACATTAGCCTTGCTTGGATGGTACTATATGGAACAGTCATAGTCCTTGAGGAACTCCATCCATCTGCGCTGCCTCATGTTTAGATCTTTCTGTGTAAACAGATATCTGAGGCTTTTATGATCGGTGAAGATCTCAAAGGTCTCACTGTACAGGTAATGTCTCCAAATTTTCAGTGCAAAAATGACCACTGCTAGTTCTAGGTCATGTGTCGGATAATTTTTCTCATGCTCTTTCAACTATTTCGATCCGTACGCTATCACCTTTCTGTGTTGATTAAGCATGCAGCCTAAACCACTATACGAAGCATTACTGTATACTGTGAACCCTCCACTGCCTAAAGGAATCGCTAGTATTAGAGCTGAAGTGAGTCTCTTCTTGAGTTCTTGAAACTCTTCTCGCATGCCTCACTCCATTCGAACCTTGCGTCTTTCCGTGTAAGTCTCGTGAGTGGTCCTAATATCTTTGAAAACCCCTTAATAAAACGTTGATAGTAACCTGCTAATCCAAGGAAACTCCTGATGTCGGTCACGGTTTTTGGTTGCTCCTAGTTTACCACTGCTTCTATTTTTGCTGGATCTACAGTGACACCATGCTTTGAGACGATGTGTCCCAAAAAGCTAACCTCCTCTAACAAAAACTCACATTTATTGAGCTTGGCATACAGCTGATGTTGACGTAGAGTCTGTAGGGCTATTCTCAAGTGCTTCTCATGCTCTTCCTCTGATTTTGAATAGATCAGGATGTCGTCAACAAACACTATGACACAAGAGTCTAGGTGTGGTTTAAATACCCTATTCATCAGATCCATGAATGACGCTGGGGCATTTGTCAACCCAAACGACATCACTAGGAATTCATAGTGTCCGTACCGAGTCCTAAATGCTGTCTTCTGAATATCCTCTGTCTTGACTCTCAACTGATGATATTCAGATCTCAGATCGATGTTGGAAAAGTACTTCACTCCTTGCAGTTGATCGAATAAGTCATCTATCCTAGGCAAAGGGTATCGATTCTTAATAGTGAGTTTGTTCAATTATCGATAGTCAATGCATAGCCGCATTGACCCATCTTTCTTCTTTACAAACAAGACCGGTGCTCCCCATGGAGACACACTCGGTCTAACAAACCCCTTGTCCATGAGCTCTTGTAACTGCTCCTTCAACTCCTTCAACTCAGCAGGAGCCATTCTGTATGGTGCTTTAGAAACAGGCTCCGTTCCTGGTGCTAAGTCAATAGCGAACTCAACTTCTCTATCTAGAGGTAATCCTGGTAATTCCTCTGGAAACACATCTTCAAATTCTCGTACCACGGCTATCTCGAAGATAATAATCTTCTCTTCTTTATTCTCCTTCAAGAATGCCAAGTAACCGCTACATCCCTTTTTGATCAAGCGCTTGGTTCTAACTGCAGAAATAAGTGACACATGTGTCGATCTCTCTCCTCGAAATCGAAATGATCTCCTCATGTTGGGTCTGAAGATGATGTCCTTGTTCTTGCAATCTACAGTCGCACAGTGAGTCGACAGTCAATCCATGCCAAGGATCACGTCGAACCCTTGCATGTCTAACAGAATTAGGTTCGTCGGCAGATCAAAGATGTCTCTATCCATGATTCTCACGATCACGGAGTTGCAAACCTTTTCAGTATCAACCGATTTCCCAGTTGGAATAGTCACGGTTAACACAAAGTCTAACTCCCCTGGGTTAACTTTCATCTTCATCGTGAAATGAGGGGTAATAAATGAGTGGGTAGACCTCGGGTCTATCAACACTCATGCTTCATGTGTCACATCGCTTTCTTTCTCATAGATTTGTAACGTACCTAGTCATACATACATGTATATATATAATGTACACTATCATACAAAATTATTACATACGAGTTCTTTTCTATTTTCTACATGGATGCACCTTCTCTATCTAAAATTTTCAAGAATTGAAATTTTTTATTTAAAAGAAATCTCACCTTGGATCACATCATTTATATTTTGGGACTCTTGAGCTGTGACCACATAGGCTCTCCCTTGGACGATCGGCTTCCTTGCTTGTATAGGTCGTGGCATAGGAGCTGAAGCCGTCTTCCCCTTGTTTGCCTCAGGGTAATCTTTGATCAAGTGGCCCACCTTGCCACATCTGAAATAGCCCCAAGTTCCCTGCCTACAATCTGCTATCTTGTGAGACTTGCCACACTTGGCACAAGTCTCTCGAGGTGTGGAAGAAGCTGCTCGCGAGAAACCATGTGTAACTGTAGCTCCGGTAGTGATAGCAGGGCCCTCGTATCGCATCAACCTCCCCGACGCAAGCAATGGAAATTTATGTTGGTTGGTCTGCTGCACCGGTCTTTGATACCCTCCTTGGAACGATGGTCTTTGATTATTTGTTATGAATCTCGGCTTTTTGTTCACCGGCTTGTAGTTCCCCGTTCTACTCTGGTCCACATTCCACCTTCCTTGCTGTTCCCTCTAGCGGTACTTATTATTATTTTCTTCCTCTACTACAAGCGCTTTGCTCATGACATCTCCATATGTCCTCATCTGGAATGGTGCTACTCCTCCCCTCACGTCCGTATTCAACCCTTGCTGAAACCTCTTCGCTCTAATCATCTCTGTGATGACGTAGTCAGGCGCGAAACGAGCGAGTCACATGAACTCCACTCCATACTCTCTAACAGTCATCTTCCCCTGCATGAGTTGTAAAAATTGGATCTCCATCTGATTCCTCACAACTTCTAGGAAGTACTGTTTGTTGAACTCTTTAACAAATTCATCCCACGTCAAGGGCAAATCTGGAGTCTCCTGAGCCCTAGTCCGTGAAACAGACTTCCACCACGGCCCAGCCCCTCCATCCAACATGTAGGCTACCCAACAGACGCTCTTGTCCTCTGTACAGGTGAGCACACTAAACACCTTCTCCATCTCACTCAGCCAGTTCTCAGCTGCCATGGGCTCTGCCTGCCCCGAAAAACTAGGAGGTCTCATCCTCCTAAAGTTAGTAAACGCAGAAGACACTGGCGGTGTCGGAGCCACTGGAGGTGTCGGTGGCTGATGCTGCTCGTGGCCAGTATGAGCTGCCAAAGATGCTGCCTGCTGTGCCATGGCAGTCGCCATGGTTTCCATAGTGTGCATCATCCTTTGACGCTCCTCTCTGTCTTCATTTCTTTCTCTGACTATTTCTTGTTCTCTCTGATCTCGATCCTGACGATCGCGATCCTGAGTCTCTGCCTGATCTTAGCTCTCTTGGCCACCACTGCCAGAAGCCCCTCTATCTCTTACAGGCACTCTATTGGTATCCGAGATAAAATCATCTTGACTATGCAAACTTTTACTATGGCCGCCCCTGGGTCGGCCCCTTCCTCTAGAAGACATAGCAGTCTGCACGTGAAAACAAGGTTTTCTTTAGCAGAAGTCCCTATGCTCTGACAAAATAATGATTGTCAAAATTTCTAAAAGAAAATGCTCTGATACCAACTATGACAGCTCGGATTTTGACACCCTGAAACTCGTGCCATCAGCACGATCCTCTAGACCGTGCCCCATGGCTATGTATGGAACATTGGTATAACAAGCAATATCGAGACAAAATGGATCAATAATTATACGATGTGGAATTAAAATACTATTCTAAGTGTAAATTCAAAAGACAGTTCTACTTTCATGCCACTGCATGAAGAGAGAACCGATCCGAACTATCGGTGATAAACAGATCACCCCAGATGGTTCTCTAAAAGAATATATCAATTTATTACATTGTTTATCAAAATAAAGGCTTGACATACCGAGCCGTACCAATGTGCTCTCAAAAAATACTCTCTCAAAGTACTCAGCGGAGTCTCCTAGAAGAAGTCCTCAGGAGGGGGCTCCAACTCGTCCCCCGGGCACATAATCCAAATCACCCGGATCCACGTCGCCCGAAGCCTCGGCCGCTGCTAGCACTAGACTTGCGACATATAGTCTAAAGGGTGAGCTACATCGTAGCTCAATAGGGAACAACATAATGAACATATAATTCAAAATCTCACATATATTCTATGATATTCTAAGCATGATGTATCTATGCACTTGCTGGAAAAATAGTTTAAAAGATGGCAATTTGTATTCAATTTTTACTGGTGGTTTGCATGTTTCACTTTACTGTTAATTGATCATGAATGACACTGAATAGGCCTAAAGCAAAACTTAAATCTTCAACTTAAGTAATCCCCGAGCAATATAGCATCGAGCCCCGATGGGATACCCTCCATCGTCGTCTAAATAGACAGTAGTTATATGTATTCCCTGGGAATACGACCCAAGCCCCTTTCTTATAGTTGACTGGTTAAATCACATATCAACATCCCTGGGATGTGCTTACTGTGTACGGATAGACCTCCGCACTAGTGTACGGATTGGCCGCCATACCGGTCACGGATATCCTGCCGAGTCAGTCGTGGGTATCCTGCCATGTCAGTGGGGTATCCTAATTAAACCTCAAATAAAAAAAATAGCATGTGCTTTACATATAGTTGTTCACCATGTAAATATACTATCTTATATCAGTTAGGCCTTAACAGTAGTTATTCAATCTTACTTACATCCCTGGGATGCCTTTAACACTTTCTCATCTCCTGGGGATGCCTCATTTTCATTAGTTTACTTGATCTCAGTCACTTGCATCACACTGATGCCTTTATCACTTTCTTGGTGTCACACACACACCAATTTTTACAAAGCTTTACTCAGTTAAAATATTTTCAATTTAATTTCTATATCACTACATACATGCTCTTGTAATTAAAGTACACGTTCAAGGTGTTCCCTACCTCAAGTCTCTGAAGGTCCAAGCATCAAGGTCCCGTAAGGCTCCTTATGCTTGTTCTCACACGTACCACCTATGGTACATCATAACACATGCAACATATCACTAAGGATGCAATAGAGAGGGTCCTAGACCCTCCATGAACCTCAATGTCCAATTAAGAAGTCAAGAGAAACTGCCAAAATCAATTAATCGATTCCCAAAATGGATTAATCGATTCCAAAAATCGATTAACCGAAAATCCAAAATCGATTAATCGAATTTCCCAAAATGGTTAAATTGATTCTCAAATTGAGCAGTCAAAAATCTAAAATCGATTAGTCGATTTCCCAAATCGATTAGTCGATTTCCCAAATCGATTAGTCGATTTCCCAAATCGATTAGTCGATTTCTCCAAGTTTTATTTTTCCAGCCACTGGAGGTACCCAGTCGATCAGTCGATTTCCAAATTGATTAATCGACTTTCAAAATCGATTAATCAATTTCGAGATCGATTAATCGAAATTGGGCATCCTTGCTTTTTCAACTTCTAAACTAAAATCGATTAATCGATTTGGCCAGACTCAGCCCCTTTTCGGGCTGCTCTTCCAAATCTTTTCCTATTTATTTTTCTTTCTTTTTTATGTTTTTAATCTATCATTTAAACTACACTTGACTGAATTTAATTAGTAAAAAAAATCTATGCATTTAATTCTAACAAACTCACCTCCAATCAATCTCAAAGTGATCAAATATCTAGGTTGGAATGGCTAGGGTTCCAGCTTTGTTCCAACGATTTCAACTGCGTTGAATCTGGCATTTATTGCTCAATCTTCCTTCCAATCCAACCACAATAACTCCTTGGTATTAATTACCTTTTCTCTCTCTCTCTCTCTCTCTCTCTCTCTCTCTCTCTTCTTAACTCTCCTTCACCAACCAAACAAAAGAATTCTAGGGTTATTAAACCCTTATATCCTCTCTCCGGTTTCGGTGTTAAGCGCATATACCAGAGATAGGTGTATGTGACTCTAAATTAATATTATACACTACACTTAGGTCACATTTACATCACATCAATTCATCACTTCATGAGTCTACTGTTTGACCATCAGTTGGTCAAACCTACGACCAGTAGGGCACGGATCCCGAGGTCACTATTTAACGCTCAATTTTTTGGGATATTACATATATAGACTTAATAATAAATGCGAAAAATCGTGCAAGGTTTTATATGGACTTATTAATAAATGTGAAAAATCGTGCAAGGTTTCAAGGTTTTCTTGAAAAAGAAGACATAAAAAACATAAATTTTGCCTTAAAACAACAACACTTACAAAATCTATACTCTATTGTCAATGCAATGAACTCCAAACCACGTACACGGGTCATGACCTTTAGGATTCCAATTTCCAAAGGCCCCTAAGGATCCGATTCTACTTTGACCCGAAATTCCAACAAAGCATGCTCTTGGAGGCTACTTCCAGAAACTATTGCAACAAATATCCTACATGACATCCATTTGACAACCATGAAATACATATGTAAGAAACATTAACTTCAAGTTTTGCCAGAAAATTATGAAAAAAGGAACTGAACATCTCCTAGATATACAATGTAAACACCCAATTTGCCACAAGGATCTAAAAGAAAATCTTAAACTACTTGATTGGCAAGAGAACCAATGCACTTGAATTGCAGATCCAGTCTGCCTTCGCATGGTTTATCAACTGAATGGAGACCCGACCCATTGAGATGCACCAGCATCATCTTTTTCTAGGCATAGTACCATAGTCATGTGAAGTTGTTGCCGAGAAACTTCCAAACAAACACATGACTGTTGGAATCTCAGTTGTAGCATCGTGAGACCAGCCAAGGCCAATGTAGCATTGTTGGAAGCCTTATAGATCTAGGACAGTGCAGTCAGCATCCCAGCAGTCTTTTGCCTAGGTGGTCTTCTCTTCTACGGGTACGTGGCAAGCACAACCAGTTCACATAGCAGATAACCAGCAAGCTGAGTCCTGGCTTCAAAAAAATGCCATTGAACACCCCCCGCCCCCGATTTCTATAAAATATTGACCTGACCTAAAGGTCAAGTGGGATGCTTCAAGCCTTACCTGACTTGATGTGTCAAGTTTATGTGCCTGATTCAGGTTTTAAGCCTGTTGGGTAATGAGCCAATCCGACCCGTGGACAATCCTCTCTCTGTTGCATTTTAGTCGTATAAAATTAAAAGAATTCTAATCTTTACCCAGAGATGTGGGAAATAGAAGACTCATCACCATGCTGAAAACTTTCTCAAACGAAATGTCAATATTCTAATTGCCATGAATACTGAATTCAAAGCCACCTAATAGCTAGCAATTGATTTCTTTAAGATGGAGTTGGGAAGGTGAACCAAAATTATTACTTTTTCCCCTCTAAAAGTTTACTCATGTATTGGGTTGGATATTTTCATTGGTTTCAGTGTGACCCAGTGTTTGTATTTGATAGTCATATCTCATGTAAAACTCACTGCTAAACCACAGAATCAAGAATTACAAATTTCAAATATTCAAACTAAAAGATACATGGTCCAACCAGATTCACTACTAGAAATGATGCTTGGACGGTGATCACAATTTTTTGGTACACAACAACATCCGTGGCATCCTAATTAATGGAATGGAAGCACATGGTTGTTCTCTTTGTAAGAGATTTTTTTAATTCCAATTTGGCCTGGTCTAGTGCTTTATTTGGGAGTCTAATAATTGTCTTTTCAAGGTTCTCAGTACTTCGACCAAGGGCAGCACTAGCTTTGTAAAACTCAGTCGACTATATCCCGAAAGGCCTCCATCAGATCATTTGAATTTTATTTCCATCCTCTTGTTTTAGAATCTTAAATCAGTCCATTTATCATTAGTGAAAGCATGTTTAGGTTTGCCTCTGAAGCCTAGTACCCTGTAATTACTCGGCAATCAAGCCACATGTAAGGATTGGTAAAATTTACTTTTTTGTATTTCTCATCAAGTTCAAGATCCATGCAAAGGTACATCTAAACTTGTGGAATCCTTGACCTTAGTTAATGCTACTAGTTATACCTTCAAATTTATGTAGTCTATTCTATGGCCTAAATATTAGGTCCAATTGAAGGAAAATTTACATAGAATAATGATCAATGAGGAACCATACAAATATGGAATGTGACTCCCTGTGCCATAAGCCTTACCATTTTGCACCAAGGATACAGAAGCTTATTTGCTTTTGTTTTGCCTTTGGTGTGATTGTGTGAGTGACCTGACTAAGTAGTATGAGAGGATCTGTGATGAACCGACTTTTCCAATCCTTGAGGAATAGGAAAGGCTGGCTCGCCAACCTATCGATAAATCAATAAGTCGGATAGAACAGTTAAACAGATATCAGAGTGAAAGCAGGCTAACAATAATCATAACCCTGAAGTCAAATAGTAAACAAGAAAGATTTCACATACAAAAATATATCTCAAAAAGGAACTAAGAAGAACCACCGGTGATGGCCAATCCAACACCTAAACAATGGTTCCTAATAATGGTTCCTCAAAATGATATCAGTGATAATCAAAACAAGGCCTTAGGTCCATAATTCAAAATGATCCTAAACAAAACAGACAAAAAAATACTGAGGTCACAAGCCTAGGTCAAGGAAAGAATTCATCAGGACGGATCTCCGGCTCCTCCTCAAGGATGTAGTCAGAGTCCTCAAGATCAAGGTCTTCGGAGCCTAAATCAGTCTCTGCACCTGTGACGTATAATTGGGGTGAGCTAACATCGAAGCTTAGTAGAGGAAACTCATTTATTCACATTTTGTCATAAGTAAGGTTTTTCAAAGACTAAAATTAGATCAAATATGGTTTTCAAAACATGCCTTCATTTACTAAATTCCAATTCTAAACCAGTGTGATGCATGAGAAGTCAAATAGATCTAATGTTCATTTGGTTTCAAATTCTAATTCAATGCATGCATCTTTAGTTAATTGCCTTAAATCATAACTTAATATTACCTCTCAAATTAATATATCATAAGAGCGAGAGTAATACCGATGAGAAACCCTACTAACCATCATTGTTCAATGAACCCTTTTTCTGAAATTGCAACAAGCCCCTGCATTCTGAGGGCAACTTGCGTCAGGCAGATTTACCGTTATCATGGTTCACGGATTTTAGGGTTTCATTCTAATTAACCTCAAATCAAGTGCAGGCGCTAATCATATAGGTTTTATGTACTTAATACATTTTCTGATTTCAGGGTTCTAATACATAAATCAGATTCAGAGGTCAAATTCGAGATTTCAGAGTTTTTCAAATTTCATATGCCATTTCAAGATTTATTCAGTATTTCATAACTCAAGTTAATGCTAAACAGAATCATGCCACATTTGAATAAAAATCAGAATTTGTGCTTGAAAATAGATTTCTCAAATCTTTAGACAAAATACAATAAAGTTTTAAGGTTCCCCTACCTTTGACTTGGATTCGGTCTAAGTTTGCACAAAGGTCCTCACAGTAGACTTTTTCTACAGCTAACCTATAAAGGATTAACACCCCAAAATTAATGGTGTACTAAAGTAGCAAATAAAAGCTTTTCTCTAAGTTTTTCCAAAAATATAAAAAATCAGAAACAGAACAAAATCGAACATCGATTTCCATTTTTGAATGTTCAAATTTGAATTCGAACCTTGATTTCCTTCATAAATTGAACAGACAGAACAGAGTCAAATTTGAACTTTGATTTCCATTTTCGAACGTTCGAATTTGAATTTGAACTTCGAATTCCTTCAAATTCCTGCTGTTCTCAGTTTTCAAACACATACTAAATTTTTCTCTCAACTTTAATGAATTCTATCTTACTATATATATATAAACAAGTCTAATTCAAGACTATTAGTTTCTCAAACTGAAATGTTAAATCACTTACTGTTTCATGGTCGATTTTGTGGCCTCCGATGATCAAAAAATCAAAGCTCTGGATCAATTCCGATGAAATCTTAAGCCTGCAGGTCTCAAACTGAGCTCCCCATCAGTATGTACTGAGCCTCACCTTCGGATATGTGGATTCACAGATCACACATCCCTTACAAACAGTTCATTCCTAATCGGATAAGTCTCCCTCACTTCCCTTAATCACCTCACCAAAGGATTTTAAAACACTCTTATGGTTTAGATTGCATCAGCAATTGGAGACACAGCTAAACCTTGCAACTCAGGTTCTCACAAGAGGAAGAGCAGTGAAACTTCCTCTTCACTCTTTTCTCTTTATAACTAAAATAACCCACCAAAATATCATGATATTTTTATTACAATTTCTATCCACTTGCATTAAAGTTGAACTTCGGTGTTGAGCACGCATACGCAATTCGATGTATAAAATTCTAAACAAAGGTCACAACAACATCTTAATCAACTTTTCACAATTTAATTATTTTTTGATTAATTATCCCAAAATAGAATAACAAGGTCAACGTATGACTTTCGGACATGCATATTGAGGTAACTAGATTCGGGTCCAAAATATTTAGGATATCACATTCTCCCCTCCTTAGGAATTTTCGTCCTCGAAAATGCTATCGGGTAAACAATGATGCAAACAGTGGACGTGACCCTAAACTCAGTACATAGCGGTTAGGTAGGCATTAGGTCTAGGTAGTATGGGTCACAGTGAGATGGCATCACAAAGCATGCGAGTCAAGGGACGTGATCCGTAGTAACCTGGATGTATTGCGTTTGGCATCCCATACTGCCATAGTGGATTGCATACATACATGGATAGCCACACCCAAGTGTCACGTGCTGGGAAACATACCTCACTGTGACTCAAAGTTAACAGTCTAGAATTTCATCAAATTATGTTGTCAGAGTATACATATATGCACATTTGGATTCAAAACTAAGCGGTAGGTATGGTCAATTGAATCTAATCACACAAGCATATCCAAAATCACCATGTGCAAAAATCAAGGAACGACCAGAAGTAACAAACAGATGAAGAAATATCCAGCTCATAATCCATATGCAAAACACCCATTTATCTGATTTTGACAAGGATCGAAGCTAACAAGTAAAAGTAAGAAAACCAAATTTTATATGTATAAACAAAAAGAGTAGAACCACCAAGTTCCCATAATCCATCAACATTAAAAATATTTGCAATAAAAAAAAAAAATAGCAAGTATCCATCGGAGCCTCACACATCTGCAACATCCCCATCTGAACCAGCCTCCTGATCAGTCTCCTCGTTGCCATCATCAGCATCCGTAGTCGCATTGGCTCTAGCTCAAGAAGGAGAAGTGCGAGTCACGGATGCGCGGATATCAGCTAGGTATGTAGCATAATCCGTAGGGTAAGCGTGTTGCATCAAATATGTCAGTGCCGCCCCATGAATCTCTAATTCCCTGCTCATAGAGTTCATATGCTAAGTCAGCGCATGTATTTGCTGGCTCATAGCAGTCATCTGTCTCGTAAACTCAGACAAGGTGAGCGTATCGGCATGCAGGGCCTAAGAATGTACAGGTGGGGGTATCGAAACAGGTGGGGGCTGTGCTGCCTCGGAAGAGTCGTGTCTAGCAACTAGTTGATCAGTTGCTTCCTAATCACCGACGTTTGGTACAGCTGCCACTTTAGAAGCTTTCGTTAGCTTGCTATAGCTCCTACCCCAATCAGTCAACTTATATGTTTTTATACCGGTCGTGGACTTAGGTTCATCATAAGGGATCTCATACGCTGGTCCAGCACGATAATCTTCAAGCA
This sequence comes from Chloranthus sessilifolius, assembly GCA_021018995.1. Classification (NCBI taxonomy): domain Eukaryota; kingdom Viridiplantae; phylum Streptophyta; class Magnoliopsida; order Chloranthales; family Chloranthaceae; genus Chloranthus; species Chloranthus sessilifolius. Next base: position 31,468,784 of record CM037594.1, on the reverse strand, counting down.
TAAGAGATATCAATAGAGACTATGGAATTCCTTTGGTAGGAGCCTTCATCTTTTTACTCATTCTCTCGCGAGCCTTGATGATATGTTGAAACACCACTACCGGGGCATTGAACCATTTTTCTTGGAAAGCATAAATTAGAGCTTGTTGGATGATGCCCCGCCTTTCAGATTGGTGCCCGAACGGGTAAAGGGTAAAGGCTATATTTGAAAATCACATCTAACATCCACATTGTGTCCAGTAATTGGGCTCGGGTCATCGATTTTCCCGAACCATGTAGTCCGTGCGTCATTCTTGTAATGACTTCATGAATTGGTGTAGGTTTGGGGTTTGGTGCTACCAAACCCATGGTTGTGGAATGCTTGGTACGACAAGCCATCACCACAGCGATATCATCGAGATGAAATGCATAATCTCGACCATCTATAGAGGTATAAATCTTCTTTTCATCACCCCGATGCATGTGTTGATAACCTAGGTGGACCAGTCGGGAGTACTAGTGATTGTGGAAAGGTTGTAATAGAGATTCTAATTGAGCTCTCTGTAAATAATCTTGAGCTCATTGAGTGGTGTCTTGTTGATCGAAGAGCTCGAGACCAAAGATCCACTCATTACCAAAACCCTTTGCACTCCACCACTCATTGGGTTGCTCACGAGCTGGTGGTGGGGTTGGTATTGGTTGGGGTGGTTGGCTAGAAGAACCAATCCTAGATATAGGCCGTTTCGAAGTAGGGACTCGAGCAACAAATTGCTTCTTAGGTTTCATTTAAAATACAAAGAAAACTAATTTTTGAAAGAGTAATCCACAAAATATAGGGTAGGGTTTTACCTTTTGGAGAGCTTAAACATAGAGCTTGTAAGTAATACTCATAACCTTTCGCAAATTTGGCTAGTAGCCACGCGATTTCGCCCAAGAAAGGAAGAAAACCCTAAGCTCTGCTTAGAAAAGGTGTGAGAATGAAAAAAAAAAAACCCAAAACAGAACTTAAATCGATAAATTCGGGCATCGAATTTATTTTCAAACTTTGAATTTTGTCCCAAAGTTTGTCAGGTGTCTGACAATTTCGAACATCGATTTTGATTTTCGATTGTTCAAATTTGAAATCGAATGTTCGGTTTTCAATTTCAAAGTTTGATTTTGACAGAAACTGTCAACTTCAAAAATTTTGAAATTTTTGTATTTTGAGGTCACTTTAAGGTTTAGTATTGGCATTTTAAAGCCCGTACAATTCCAACACCTAAACCAATTCAATTAAGCAAGTTCGCAAACCATAAATCACTATTACAAACCAACAAAACAATCAAGACATGGCCCGATTGGTTGCATGTTCTTTCGCCAAATTAAACAAAAGTATGTATGGAGGGAAAAATAGAATCCAACTCAGAATTTGGGCATAGACGATGATATATATTGCAATCCCAAAATCTCCATACATTGTTTACCCCATCCGTATGTACAAATTTTTTAAAGTCACTCAAACAAATGCAGAAATTGTTCTCGGATTTCAGTCTCGCGCTCCCAAGTGGCTTCCTCCGATGTATGATTATGCCATTTTACAAGAACTAAAGGAATCCTCTTGGTTTGCAAGATCTGCTTCCTGCGGTCTATGATCTGCACTGGGTCTTCAATTACCGTCAAACCATCTTGAAACTCAATGGATTGGTAATCGAGCACATGAGTTAGGTCGCGAATGTATCTCCTTAGCATGGACACATGAAATACGTTGTGCATGTTGGATAGTTGTGGCGGTAAAGCCACTCTGTACGCAACCTCTCTGACTCGGCCTAGTATCTCAGAGGCCCGACATACCGAGGACTCAGCTTCCCTCGTTTGCCAAATCGCATCACGCCTTATTGCCATAAGCTCATCATCCATCATCTGCTGCTTCCTGATATTCTTGAAGAGCATAGGGCGAATCACAAGAGTAGCCATCAGTGCTCCCGAGCCTTTCATGTCAAACCTCGAGCTGCATAAGGCCATATCTTCCAGTAGCTTCCATCTATGTATTCTACTGACAGGGTGTGAAAATAGAGCTGAAGACTTCCTACTGAGTGCATCAACAACGACGTTTGCCTTTCCTGGATGGTATGGGATAGAGCAATCATAGTCCTTCAAGAACTCCATCCATCATTGCTGCCTCATATTCAAATCCTTCTGGGTGAATAGGTACTCAAGGCTCTTATGATCGGTGAATATATCAAATATTTCACCATAGAGGTAATGTCTCCAGATCTTTTGAACAAAGATAACTACTGCTAACTCGAGGTCATGCATCGAATAGTTCTTTTCATGCTCTGTCACTGCGCGCATGCCCGATTAAATGAGCCAACATGCCCGACGTGACTCGCTGTATAGCTGAAAAGCTTGTTAGCTCATTGTCTGTAATGAATGTTGGCTCATTGATGTAGGTCATAAGCTCCCATGAGGTACATTAGACAAATGAATGTCCAGCTATGATTTTTGGATCAGCCCTCCCTGGACGGCCCGTGTCGGCCCTTGTTGGTGTATTTTTTTGTTTTTTTTTTAAAGGCGTATCGGTGTATTTAATGCAAGCATTTTTCCAATTAGAGGATGTTACTTATGTTTGGAATCAAGATTTGTGGCTACATAAGACTACATTTTAAGCACTCATCGAGAAAGTGTTATTTTTCATAGGGTTCATCGATTTCCACCTACTGAATCTTGAAAAGCACGTGGGAATAATTAAAAAAAAAACTTATATTTCATATTTATTTGCACCCACTTGTTTTTTTAGAATCTTGAAGGGCACCTACTTCTTCTTTTTTGGCTCGATAGCTCGTACAACTCTAGTGCGCGAGTCGTACAATTTATGAAACCTACTGGAATGAAATTTATGAAACCCACTTTAAACGCACCTGAAATCCAATGGAATAAAACTCATGAAACCCTCTTCAAACTCACCTTAAATACCCTTTTGAAACTCTCTTAAAGCCCGCATGAAACACTCTTAAAACCCTCTTGAAACACACTTGAAAACCTTCTTGAAACTAAAAAACTCTCTTAAAGATGTTGTTGTCTTCATCGCTGCGACATTTCGGAGCTTAGAAGAAGGATTTAAAGGTTTGAATCAAATAATGGAGATTAATTTCCGCCCCAATATTTTACATCAATAAATTTTATATGCATCAAATCCTCCGAAACACATGATAATTTCACATGACACACATTCGAAAAAGTGACTCAAGTACCAAGAGCATTGGCTCACCTCAAGTACCTAATATTAAATCCAAATTAAAAGGGGGCAACTATAGCCTGAGGGTGAAACTCCCCCACCCCCTTACCTCCCTCACCCCTCTTTCTCACTTGCAAGTCCACCCCAAACCACAATTCCCCTCTAACCTAACCTATCTCGACAAAAAAAATTGGCACCAATTCCACCACCTCATAACCCTCTCATCACTTTCCTGCACTTGGGTTATCATGGATATATGTCAAGAACAAGCTACTAACAACAACTAACAACTCTCAGTTGCTTGCCATTGATACTTAGTCAGTGTCACTCCATTGACACATTGGAATCGAGTGTGTCTACCAGTTTAGTAGGGTGTGTATAGCATCATAAAAATAAATAATGTTCAAATCGTACGCACTCAATCCTTTATATCAATAAATCTTATATGCATCAAATCTCTCGGAACACATGATAATTTCACATGACACACATTCAAAAAAGTGACTCAAGTACCAAGAGCATTGGTGCTTACCTAATATTAAATCTAATTTAAAAGGGGGCAACTATTTTCTTAGGGGGAAACTCCCCCACCCCCCTTACCTTCTGTGCGACCAAGGATTCTCTCGAACCCGTTGCAGCGATGCGCTCACGATGGAATAAAATGTAGAGTCGCCACCCGGAGCTTTTGGTGACCCGGGAAACCTTTAAATCAATATTTTGAGCATCGAAGTGCTAAATTTGACTCTGATTTACCGGTTTTCGCCAAAAGCTCTAGGGTAGGGGCTTCGGTTATCGATCGGAAAGGGTTTAGGTACCCGATCAACCCGCACGTGGCGGTCTCTATTTATGGCCAAAATGAAAAGAAATGGGCGGAGCTTCCACTTGCCCGAAGGTAATACGGTCCTATCAAGCTTTGAGCCAAACCAAAATTTCGGCGGCGTAACGGCTTGAATCCTTGGACGGAGGACACACCAAGAAGGTAGAGGAAGAGAGGGGTGAACCGGAGCTCACAGGCCCTTGTTGCACCGTTGAAGACCTTCGCTTCGGCGTACTTCTGATGGCTTTAAATGGCTTAAACGGTAGAGGAATGGATTCTAATGCTAGGATTCGGTAGATGGGAAGTGTAGGAGGAACCTAGGGACTAAGCTTGACTAAAAGAGGGGTGGTATAATGGTTGAAATGGATTGAAAGGGGTGAAATAAGAATGCTGGAATTCTAGTTGAAGAATAAAAAAATGAAACTTCCTCTCACTAGGTCTCTCTCTCTTGAACTCAAGCTTTCAACCCCTAATTTTTCAACCCTTTGGGAAGAGAGGGTGCCTCTCTATTTATAGAGAAGAGGTGGGTTAGAGGGTTACTTAAGAGCTAATTGGTTTAGCAATTAGGTAATCCTCCATCTAAGGTTTTCTAGGTTTTTAGGGTCCTAGGGGTTTGGGGAACTGATTTCAATGGCAGATGATGGGGTGAGACCATAGGTGACTTTAGGGTTGCAAATAAGCTCAATGGAGATCCAACCGATCCTAGGACACCCACCTCAACCAAGGGGATGGTCAAAAGGTCAAACCTGATGAAGGAATTTCAAGCAGTTGATGACAATTATCAGAGCTAAGGTAGATATATTACATACGCCTAATTTTTGTACAACTATCTTTGGGCGTATGTATTATATCTTGAGCAAAATTTAACCTAAAATGCGAGCATATATAATATATCTTTGACAAAATGGGGCCCAAATTTGAAGCGTATCTAATACATACGCTTTGAAACAAAAATGATTTATGTGAAACTTCAATCGGTCATAACTTTCGAACCACAGCTCCAAATTGGGTGATCTTTGGCCCGCTGGAAAATAGGAGAAGTCCTCCTTCCAATGGTATGTGGCTCATCCTCGGCAGTGATCAATGTAAAATTTTGTCGCTCTCCTCTATCAAATGCTTAGAAGGGTTTAAGTTGAGTCTGGGAAGGGATCCTAGGGTTCAGGGGTGATCTCTAAGCGTTGGGGGAATGGTTCTAATGGGTTTAGGGTGATCTCTAAGGGTTGGAGTAGATTCCCAAGGGGTCAGGGGTGCCACTGAAAGCACAGGAGTGCATCTCTCTCGGAGTACAGACTGATCGAGCCTTAGGCCGAATTTGGGTGTCTACAGATGCCCCTCTTTGGTATTCGATCACTAATGATCGGGTGCCAAAGACAAGAGACATCCGAAGCGGTCCAAGGCAAGTTTGATGGGTCCACCTGGTTCAACTCAATTCTCAAACATCCATGGTGATGGTGAGTGTACGTAAGCCCTCTCATTTCGGGATATCGTCCGTACCTCAAAGCTAACAGTCCCCAAACGCATTGCGACATTACTAGGCATAACTGCGATGATCACAAAAAGTGTCTGCACCCGATCAACCCGCACGTGGCGGTCTCTATCTATGGCCAAAATGAAAAGAAATGGGTGGAGCTTCCCCTTTCCCGAAGGTAATACGGACCTATCAAGCTTTGAACCAAACCGAAATTTCGGCGGCGTAACGGCTTGAATTCTTGGACGGAGGACACACCAAGAAGGTAGAGGAAGAGAGGGGTGAGCCGGAGCTCATGAGCCCTTCTTGCACCGTTGAAGACCTTCATTTTGACGTACTTTCGATGGCTTTAAATGGCTTAAACGGTGGGGGAATGGATTCTAATGCTACAATACGGTAGATTGGAAGTGTAGGATGAAGCTAGGGACTAAGCTTGACTGAAAGAGGGGTGGTCTAATGGTTGAAATGGATTGAAAGGGGTGAACTAAGCATGCTGGAATTCTGGTTGAAGAATAAAAAAATGGAACTTTCTGTCACTAGGTCTCTCTCTCTTGAACTCAAGCTTTCAACCCCTAATTTTTCAACCCTTTGGGAAGAGAGGGTGCCTCTCTATTTATAGAGAAGAGGTGGGTTAGAGGGTTACTTAAGAGCTAATTGGTTTAGAAATTAGGTAATCCTCCATCTAAGGTTTTCTAGGTTTTTAGGGTCCTAGGGGTTTGGGGAACTGATTTCATTGGCAGATGATGTCAGACCATAGGTGACTTAAGAGTTGCAAATAAGCTCAAAGGGGGTGCAACCAATCTTAGGACACCCACCTCAACCAAGGGGATGGTTAAAAGGTCAAACCTGATGAAGGAATTTCGAGCATTTGATGACAGTTACTGTAGCTAAGATGGGCGTATATATTACATACGCCCAGTTTATGTACAGTGATTTTTTATGAAAATCAGAGGAGATTTGAGAAGGTAGGTGCCCGCGGTGGGCGCTACCTATGCTGGGCGTATGCATTATATAAACCCGGCCAAATTTGGCCCAAAAATGCCAGGCGTATATAATATATACGCCTGACCAAAATGGGGCAAAATTTGCTGGGCGTATCTAATACATACGCCTGAGCAAAAGTTATGATTTTATGTGAAACTTCAATCGGCCATAACTTTCGAACCACAACTCCAAATTGGTGATCTTTGGCCCGCTGGAAAATTGGAGAAGTCCTCCTTCCAATGGTATGTGGCTCATCCACGGCAGTGATCCGTGTAAAATTTTATAGCTCTCCTCCATCAAATGCTCAGAAGGGTTTAAGTTGAGTCTGGGAAGGGATCCTAGGGTTCAGGGGTGATCTCTAAGGGTTGGGGGAATGGTTCTAATGGGTTTAGGGTGGTCTCTAAGGGTAGGGGTAGATTCCTAAGGGTTCAGGGGTGCCACTAGAAGCACAGGAGTGCATCTCTCTCAGAGTACAGATTGATCGGGCCTTGGGCCGAATCTTGGTTTCTACAGATGCCCCTCTTTGGTATTCAATCACTAGTGATCGGATGCCAAAGACAGGAGACATCCGAAGAGGTCCAAGGAATGTTTGATGGGTCTGCCTGGTTCCACTCAATTCTCAAACATCCATGGTGATGGTGAGTGTACGTAAGCCCTCTCATTTTGGGATATCGTCCGTACCTCAAAGCTAACAGTCCCCAAGCGCATTGCGACATTACTGGGTATAACTGCAATGTTCACAAAAAGTGTAAGCCCACTAACCGGGATATCGTCCACTTCCTGAGGGAAATTATAGATTTGTGATATTGAGTATTAATCTGAACCAGACAGCTGCATGAAACGGGGTGATCGATCTATGCTTCCGAATCGACGCAAAGTACACAAGGCGAAGGCCTAAACAATGTGTCAAATCCTATGGGGTATTGACAGCTCCATTGGATTAGCCACGGGTGCCCTTTCCTAGGTATGGCTTGGAGTTTCTGGGTGAACCCATCAACCTCGATGTTACTTTAGCATGATTTACCCGAGTGGAGCGAATATTGATGTCGCAACACTTCTTGGGAATGCGTGCCCATTTTTAGAGTAAATTTCATGTGTTATTTTCTGAATTTTCTTTTGTTTCGAGGCCTCTAAGAAAAGCTTAAGGACCTCTGTCAATTTTATTCTTGCACAACTCTTTAAGTGGATCAAATGCTAGTTGATACGTTTTAAGAGTGTGTGCGCCCTACCGGGGATAGGTACACCTTGGGGATGTGCACGTTTCGGTGGTGAGGTGCTCTTGATTCACACGAACCGGAGTGCCTTAACTTGAGACAAAGTTAAAAAAGATCAGACTAGGACCAAACATCCATCGAAAGAGATGGTCAATTCTAGCCTCCATCCCCAATGAAATCACATCTTACTAACTATGCAAGACAGACACCCATCAGGGGCGATAAGCAACAAATAGGCGCGGACGGAAGACTCGACCCTAAGGTACAATTTACGAGGACAAATGACCATCCTGCGAATACCCAGACGCAAGTGCGTACATTCAACAGGGACATCGTGCCTATACAGGTTTTAAGCCAGTGTAAAAGGAAATAAAAGGGAATGAGCCTTTCGGTCTGTATGTTTGCACATAGTTTGGTTGGTTGTAATTTCATTTTTGACGGGTCAGTTTCAACTGATAATAGACTTTTCGAATGGTCTGAAGTCGGGTGCACTCTTGGCCAATCATAGATCAGAAGGTGGATGATCAGAGCCAAAGCTTAGAAGGTGGGGTCAACCTACTCAGGATTTTAACTACATAACAAAAAGTTGTTATCCTGAACCTTCTCCTTCTTTTTTTTATTTTTTCTTCTTCTTCTTTTTTTTTTTTCTTTTTTTTCTTTTGCACATGTCAGTTCGAGACTTTGAGCATGCTCAAACTATTTTTATTTTTGCATGTATCCTTAGGCTGACTAACTTGCCATGTTGATACACCTCAAGGACATGCGCATTCCGGTGATAGGTCCATGGTTTGCCAGCCGGATCAGGTCTTGACTCCCGGGGATGCGTGGTCTTGGTCTTTAAATAAATTAGACCCCGCTATCTTGTTTAGGGAAGTGGGTTTAGGAGTGGTTTCCTAATGACCGGGGGTAAACATGGCCAATATTTCGCTTGCTGGATCAGGCACGAGGTGTCCCTGTGTAAAACAGGGTTCGAGAATTTTTGGGTGAACCCAATCGTTCCGAATTGATTTAACACGGCTCTCGGAGTGCGGCAAACAGGCGTTGCGACGCTCTTTGAGAACTAGTGTTGTGTTTCAGTTATTTCATATGAACCTCTCTTCTTCCTTTTTTTTTTTTTTGGGTTGTTTCTTTTTATTTGTTTTTTTTTTTTTTTTTTTCTATATACTTGTAAAGAAGGCAAAAAATAGAAAGGGTGTCATGTTATCTTTCTGGGACGTGACACTTCATACGCAACACTGTAAGAAAAGAAATGAAATCTGCTATATATACATATATATATATATATATATATATATATATATATATATATTTGGTGTTCGAATTTTCTTTCATACGTCTCGCGACGTAAGGTTTTTTATGGAAAAGGAAAATCTATTATCTTTCTTGAAATTTTTCTCCTACACAGTGTGAGGCTTTTTATGGACAAGGGAAATCTATTATCTTTTTTGAAAATTTTCTCCTACACAGTATGAGGCTTTTATGGAAAAGGGAAATCTATTATCTTTTTTAAAATTTTTCTCCTACATAGTGTGATGCTTTTTATGGAAAAGGAAAATCTAATATATCTTTTTTAGAAGTTTCTCCTTTTCTCCTTATCCTTTTTGTGATGTCGGTATTTACAAGGTCAATTGTGGGTCCCTTTTTGAGCATGGTCGAACCCTGTTTATGAGGCTCTGATTTTTCTTTTTAAACATGGATAGGTCAGCTTCCCCGAGATTGATTGGTCTTCTGCCTTTACCTTTTGTCATGTGTCAGACGACGCGATAGAGACAACATACTTGATCGGGATCCGATCCAATCTTTGACATCAGCGGCCCAGCAAAGGGGAGAAGAGGCTCAAGGGATCCAGACTAAAATAGGCGGGCCAGAACAGATCCTCTTCTAATCTCTCTTTTCTTGACATTTTTGCTCACAACGTCCATGGGTTTGCTCTCTTACCCCAGGTGCCTTTTTAGGTTTTCACCTGGTCCACGTGAGTTCACTGTTTTTACTCGCGGTGCCCTTGCGGGTTTTCACCACGTCCATTTTGCTTTGAACTCAAATTAATTTTTTTTTTCTTATTTTCTTATTTTATCTTATCTTTTTTTTTTTTTTTTTAAGAACCAAAAAGCCACGACATGAACATTGATTCTGTCATAATCGGCTGGATGTGGTTCTGGTGTCGTCTCACGACTCGGCTCATGTTGACTTAACAGATATTATGACTGCTTGCGAACCTACAAAGAGGTTTTCCTTCAGGGTGTAGCTTGGCCATGGGTTAGGTTAGGATTTGAAGGTATGCTGGGCTAAAAGGGTTTTCTTGATACGACTTCAGTTTTCTCAACATACTTTCTTCCTTCGAGGTTTTTTACTGTACATGCCCCATGATTTTTTTTATTATTCTTTTTCCTCCATTTCAGGCAATCTCTTTTTGAGGTTTTGCTTTTTCAAGTTTTTTGGATTTGATAGTTACTTTATACACATGCATCTTCTCTCTCTCTCTCTCTCTCTTTTTTTGGGATATGTACACGTATATATATATATATATATATATATATATATATATATTTAGGGGGAATGGGTTTATTGAAAGAAAGGCCCAGGCTCAAATGGGGTAGCAAAGGATATCATCACTTTTAGGGATATTTTTTTTTTGGCTATTGTGCTTGGAATGATGGCCTCTTTTGGGTGGTTCTTAAGTAGCGACGTATCTGTTTCATCAATACTTACCTTATCGCGATAGACTAAGAGTAGAACCATCGGATGTATCCAGCGTTGATGGGCTCAGGAAGATGATCTCCATCCATGGTGGTGAGGCGGATGGCGTATCCCGGCAACACTTCTCGAATGACGTAAGGTCCTTCCCAGTTCGGCTTAAACTTTTCTCTTGGATGGGCATGGAGGGAAGGGAAGATCTTCCTCAGCACAGTGTCTCCTACCTTTAGATCTCGACCGCGGACACATTTATTATAAGCGCGTGCGATTCTCCCCTGGTAAACTTGAGTGTGACACAAGGCTAGGAGTCTCTTCTCATCCAATAAGTTTAATTGTTCAAAGAGGGATCTCTCTCTCTCTGCTTCAGGTAAGCCTGATTTCTTAAGGATTCGGAGTGAGGGCACTTCAACCTCTATCGGGAGGACGACCTCGGTCCCATATACAAGGGAGAATGGGGTTGCCCCCGTAGCGGTATGGATAGACCCTCTATAGGCCCAAAGCGCGAAGGGTAACTGCGCACTCTAATCTCCGTAAGTGACTACCATCTTCTCCAGAATGCGGATCAGAGTTTTGTTGGCCGCCTCCATAGCTCTGTTCGTCTGAGGCCTATATGGGGAAGATCGATGATGCTTGATCTGGAACTGCTCACACAAGGACGAGATGCGCCTATTAGAGAAATTAGTGCCATTACCAGTGATGATATCCTTGGGCACGCCGAATCTGCAAATGATGTTGTTCTTGATGAACGCCTCAACGTGACTAGCCGTGATGTTGGCATATGACATCACTTCTACCCACTTGGTGGAGTATTCAATGGCGACGAGGATGAACCGATGTCCGTTTGATGCCTTCGGATTAATCATTCCGACAACGTCAAGACCCCAGGTAGCAAATGCCCAAGGAGTGGTCATGCAGTGAATATCAATGGCCGGAGAGTGTATCAGACTGGAGTGTTCTTAACACTTGTAGCATTTCTGGACATGTTTGCAGCAATCCGATTCCATGGTGGTCCAAAAGTATCCCTGCCGTAAGATTTTCTTAGCGAGCATGTGACCGCTGACAGGGGCTCCGCATACTCCCTCATGAATTTCTTTCATAATATTGACTGCTTCAGTTTCAGTGAGGTACCTGAGTAAGACGTTATTATATGATCACTTGTAGAGGCATTCCCCGCAAATGACGTAACCAGCCGCTAAACGTTGAATGGTTCGTCGATCTGTCTTAGATGTACCTTCTGGGAAAGTTAGAGTCTCGAGGAAATTCTTGATATCTTAGAACCAAGGTGGCTCATCATCAGGCTTTACAGGTTCCTCAATCTGAATGCAGAAGGCCGGCTTATTTCTCTGCTCGATCATGATCGGCTTCATCTCAACACCATAGGGGATTTCAATCATTGACGCCAAAGTTGCTAATGCATCGATAAAGTGATTCCTAATACAGGGAACATATGAGAAAGTCACATCTCGGAAGCAAGCTATCAGATCCTCGAGGTGTTCGTGATAAGGGATCAGTTTCTCGTCTTTCATCTTCCAGTCACCATTCATCTGACATATGATTAACTGTGAATTGCCAAATACTCGAAGGTGAGTTACATTCAGATCAAGAGCTACCTGCAGACCAGTGGCGCAAGCTTCGTACTGAGCCATATTGTTAGTGCAAGGGATGTTGAGCTTGATAGAGACTAGTACATGGGATCCTTTTGGTGAAATTAGGATGGTGCCCACTCCTTGGCCTTCAACATGCGATGCCCCATCAAAGTGCATTACCCAGGACTCCTCTGTTTCCTCTGTATCCTCTTCTGTCATGAACAGGATGTCCTCATCTGGGAATTCAGTCTTTAGAGTCTCGTAGTCAGGCAGAGGGTTCTCAGCAAGATGATCAGCAAGCGCCTGCCCCTTGATCGATTTCTAAGTGGCGTACGTGATGTTGAATTCAGATAATAAAAGTTGCCATCGTGCACTTCGGCCAGTGAGAGCAGGTTTCTCGAACAGGTACTTCAACGGATCCATCCGTGCTAGAAGTAGAACCGCTTGAGATAACAGGTAGTGTCGAAGTCTTTAAGTAGCCCACACAAGTGCTAAGCATGCCTTCTCCAGATGAGAATAGCGTGTCTCATAATCATTGAACTACTTGCTCAGGTAGTAGATGGCCTGCTCTCTTCTTCCTGTCTCACCATGCTGTCCTAACACACAACTCATGAAAAACTCTGTCGTGGACAGGTACATTATCAGGGGTCTACCAGGTACAGGTGGTACCAAAGTTGGAGGATTCAGGAGGTAACCCTTGATCTTGTAAAATGTAGCTTGGCATTCATCATTCCACTAAACTGGTGAATCCTTTCTTAGTAGTTTGAAGATTGGTGCGCATATCGGAGTTAACTATGCAATGAACCGACTGATGTACTGGATTCTGCCTAAAAAGCCTCTAACCTCCTTCTCTGTAGACGGTGGTGGCATTTCATTGATGGCCTTGATCTTGGTTGGATTGACCTCAATCCCTATCCTACTGACAATAAAGCCTAACAGTTTTCCTGACATAGCGCTGAATGCATACGTTTGGGGATTCAATCGTAACCTGTAATTTCTCAACCTCTCGAACAACTTCTGAAGGTTTACCAAGTGGTTATCCCTTTCCGATAATTTGGCAATCATATCATCGACATACACTTCGATCTCTCGGTGCATCATGTCGTGGAATAGGGCCGTCATTGCTCTCTGGTAGGTTGCCCCAACATTCTTGAGCCCGAATGGCATCACATTGTAGCAGAAGGTACCCCAGGGAGTGATGAACGCGACCTTTTATCGGTCGGCTTCTGCCATTTTAATCTGATTGTAGCCCAAGAACCCGTCCGTGAATGAGAGCATTTCATGCTTAGCAGTGTTATCGACCAAAGTATCAATGTGTGGTAATGGGAAATCGTCCTTAGGGCTTGCCCTGTTGAGATTTCGGAAATCATTGCACATTCGAACCTTTCCATCCTTCTTTGGTACGGGGACGATATTGGCCAGCCATTGCGGATACTTGGATACCATGAGAAAACCAGCGTCATACTGCTTAATGACCTCGTCCATCACCTTCAACATCCATTCAAGTCGGAGGCGTCTCAGCTTTTGTTTAACCGGCTTAATATCAGGGTAGAGTGGCAGCTCATGCTCAACCATATCGGTATCCGAACCAGGCATGTCTTCATACGACCATGCGAAGACGTCTTGGTATGACAGAAGGAAGTCTATCATACCCTTTCTCTCTACAGGGGACAACGATGTTCCGATTTTGGTGATTCTAGGGGCCTCTTTGGTGCCCAAATTGACATCCTCCGTCTCTTCGACGATTGGGGTAGGGCCATGCTCAAAATCGGCAAATTGTTTGAGGAGCTCATTGGGGAGCTCATCGATTTGACCTTCCTCTTCCAGACTCGTGACTCCTACCTCTTCTTGTATTTCTACAGGAAAGGGGTCGGCTTCATGTGGGAAGAGTATCACGACATCACTTTTAATTTTATTAGGAATTTTAAAGGCTTTTGCAGTTCCTCCCTTAGCATGTTTATGGAGGGATCCTCTGGGACCCTGTCCTCTATGGTTAGGATGGGCCCAAAGTGGCTGATGCTAGAGTGACAGGTGGATCGGGGGACTTCCTCCTCAAATAAGGAGAGGGCAACTAAGTTCACCTTGAGGTCTGGGGGGGTGATGTAAGGGTTGGTAGGATGGGCGGAAATAGGCTTGTGTGGGGTTACCCTTGTCTCCCCATTCAGATCAATCTTTACCACCCCGGCGCTCACAAAGGTTTGACGGATGTGGGGTCGGGCGGGAGTTTCTTCTTCCAGGTTGATTCCTCTGGCCCTGGTGGCTGCTGCGGCTCTTATCTTTTCCTTGGCCTCTCTGACTTCTTCTTCAACAGGCCTATAGCCCAAGCCAAATTTGGTTTGCTGCCCCTTAGCCCTGACGGGGTCTTTTCTTCCTTGAAGGCGCGGGCCCAACCCTTTCCCATTTTAGTGGCCTCATTTGTGGAGCATGAACACAGCTGCATCCATTCCTACCCCAATTTTGGCAGGGGTTTTTCTAGGCGACCCGAGGGTAACGGTTGAAAAGTCATACTCAAATTGATGGAGATCGGTGTCATCTGCTGTATGCGGCATGTTAAGCACCTTTGGATTCTCAATATGCAGAGCGCTCCTATCCTTGTCTTCTCTGCTCTCACCTCGACGGTGACGATTCTTCCGCCTGAGATGAATCAGAGTTTTTGGTGTAGAGTTGATGGTATTACCCCGATCTCATGTAGCCACGGCTGACCCAATAGTAGATTAAACGTAGACTTGATGTCCATCACCTGAAAGGGGACGGTGAAGGTTTGTGGCCCGATGATCAGGTCGAGGTCTACTTCTCCTATAATTTCTCTCCTGGTGATGTTGAATCCCCTAGTGCTTGTTATGGATGGCCGGAAGGTGTTAGGGTTTGCACTAATTTTGATTGCCGTCTTTAGAGGGCATACGTTTAGTGCCGACCTGTTGTCTATTAAGATCAATGGCACCGCCAGGTTCCCTATTTTCATTGTTATATTCAGGGGCTTAGAGTGGTTGTTCCCCTCGAGCGACAGATCCGCATCAGTGAATGAGATGGCATTTGGGGCCAATACTTGCCCAATTATTTCTCCCACCTCATCTGGGGTTACGTGGGCAGAAACATGTGCGTCTTTGAGTGCTCCCATTAAGACTTGAAAGTGGAGCGGGGACGTGATTAACAAATCCCACACAGTAATATGTGCGGGTATTCTCTTGAGTTGTATCTCCAACACATGCTCTCTGGCCATTTTCTCAAAGGGGTTCCCTGCGGCCTGCTCTTTCTTCTTCTCTTCTCCTCTAACAGCCCCCGATGCTTCTGGCTGTGTAGAAATCCTACCAGATCGGGTAATGAATTCAACAGTCTCCTCTTGGTTGCAACCAGCATTCATGTCCGTCTGTTCATAGCTTAATGACACTTGATCCGGGTTATAGGCAGGTTTCAGGATGAGGAAGGGAGTGCATGGTGATTCTGGGGAGGAATGGGCTGGCTATGTTAGATTCTCGGGTCCAATCAGGTTGACTCGAATAAGGGGCGGAATAGTAGTGGCGGGAATTGGTGGGGTTGAACTGGCGGGTGCGGAGGGGGCTTGTACCTACATTACCTGGGTGTGGTAAGACCAGTGGTGATTGGGAGCGGGTGATAAGGGGAGTGGGTGAGGGGTTATTTGTTTAGGTGAGGGTGGAGTTGGATTGGGAGTAAAATAGCGAGGAGATGGTGGGAGTATGACTGGGACAGAGGGGTTGGAGGGCGATGGGATCGGATGTTGGGGGGTGTGATTAAGAGCTGGCGGGATGGGGTGTGAGATGGGGTAACTGGGGATGAGCGGTATGTTGCATGGGATGGGGTGACTGGGAGATGTCGGAGGTGCGGGTGGAGCGGGGAGATAGGGAAACGACAGGGTAGCGGATGGAGCAGGGGGGTACGAATATGAAGCGTTTATATATGGGGTGGCATGGTGGGGTGATGATGGGTTCGTGGATGAAACGGGGTATATTGGGGATGATGGAGTTGTGCATGAAACGGGGTGATTTGAGGATGATGGAGTTGTGTATTGGGCAAGATGATTTGGGGAAGGCGGGGTAGTATACTGGGTGGTGGGATTTGAGGGTGTGTACGGGATGGAATAATTTGGGGATGGCGGAGTGGTGTATTGGGTGGAGAGATTTGGGGATGTGTATGGGGTAGGGTAGTATGGGGATGGTGGAGTAATGTATGGTGTGGGGGGATTTGGGTGTGACAGAGGGGTATATGGGGTGGCTGATGGTGGGATAGTATAGGGGATGGGGTGATTGGGAGGTGGGGTGTACTATGAGATAAATTGGGAGTGGGGCGAATATGTGTATGATTGCGGCGGGGCTGTGCCCGTTTGGATTTGATAGGTGGAAGAGGGAGTGGAAAAATACTGCCCTAAATCTAAGGGCTCCTCTTGGTATGCCGAGGTGGGGAAGTAATCGGCTAAGTACAGCGGCTCGACCACCCCTACACATGATTCGTCCTTATTTAACCGGGGAAGTAAAAACTCCTCTTGATTACTGATGTAATTCGAGGGATCAAACTCTTCTTCTTCCTCTTCTACCCAATGGAAGTTAGGCCTAAGGTCTCTTGGGTGCGGGAGTAGGGGGGCTTGATGGATGTTCTGGTTCTGCCCTTGAGGAAGCGGTGGGGGAACAATTTTTCCCGCCTCTATTAGATCTTGGACCATGTGCTTTAGTGGGAAGCACAGGTCCGTAGGGTGACCCTGCCCCTGGTGGAAGTTACAATGCAGGTTCGGGTCATAGTTTCTCGGGATTCGATTGGGTGGTGGGCAAGGCTGGAGTAAATTGACCAGACCTTTTTATAGCAATACCAGCAATAAGATACTTAAAGAATACCCCAACAGTGTGAACACTTGTTCGAATCATGCTCTCATCTGTTCCTGGGTAAATGGGGCTCTCGGTCCGTTGTTTGGCCTTGGCGCTTGCTCGAAACGGGCTGGGGGTGGTTGTGCGGCTTGGAGCTGTATCAGGGGGGTATTGGTATTGGCCTGGGGGTAAACGATGTTCTGTACCTCTGTCCCTGGTCTTCTTTTAATTCTTTGTTTGGCAGCTTTCGAACCTCGGTGGCCCCGTTGGTCATGCTCTTTCCCAACCTGCCCTCTCTAACGGCGTCTTCGCAACGGTTGGCATTTCGGACCAAATCAGCAAAACTGGACTGTTGCTGATATACCAAAAATTCTGCGATGACTGGGAGAGCTCCCTTGGTTATCAATTCAATCTGCTCATCATCAGGAATCTAGTGGGTCACCTGGGCGGCCAATGCCCTCCACCTTCCTAAGTAGGCACGAAAAGTTTTATCATGCCTTTGCTTCAGACGGGCCAGATCCAACTTCCTTGGGTCTATGTCCATATTATAGACATACTGTTCTTGGAATAAGTGTGTCAGATCTTTCCATGTTTTTATCATGGATGGTTCTAGGGCCGTGAACCATCCCATTGCTGGGCCCATTAGACTCTTTTGGAACACTTTGATGAGGAGTCGTTCATCTCCGTCGTACTGGCACATATCCCCAAAGTAAGATTTTAAGTGGATGATGGGGTTGCCAATGCCATTATATTTATCGAATGACGACATCTTAAATTTTATGGTAGGGAGACATCCGAGAAAAGACATAAGTCTGAAAAGTCTGTCGAATGCAGTTCTACCCCTTCCATCTTCGTCAGCTGCTTCTGTATTCTGTCTACCAGTTCTTTCAGCTGCTCTGATTCTTTTGAGGCTGTAGTTGGGACTGCCTCCCCCTGATTTTGTTCGGCCCTGCGTGTGACGATTGTGGGCCTGGGGGGGGTGAATCTAGCAGCTCCTCCATTATTGCGGATCTCATCCTCCTCGTACTGTTGGTCATTATACTGGTGAGGGGCGAGGTCCACTATTTGGACCTGGGGGGTGATGGGTTGGATGACCTAGTGGGGCCACAAGGTTTGTAGAGGATGGGAAGGAGTGAATGGATGAGTGGTTTGTGAATGAATGATGTGCTGAGCTGGGTGCACATTCTGGGGGTGATTGGGGTGTGGTTGATGTGGCGGGATGCTGTAGGCGTGGTTTTGAGGAATGGAGTGGATCAGATTTTTCGTTGGAGGCGAGATGGGGGCATAAGGGGTATGTGTGAATGAAGGGTACTGGTGAAGGGGTAAGGGGTTCGTGAACGGGCCTTGATGAGCGTGGGTGGATGGGCCTTGGGTTTGATGGATTTGGGCTTGATGATTTTGGAAAGCTTGGGTTGATGGGCCTTGGGCCTGGATGTGGGGGTTGGTATGATTTTGGGCCAATGGGCCCTGTTGGGTTTGGGCTAATGGGCCATGTGGGTATTGGGTGTGGGGTGATGGGCCTTGGGCCTGGGTTTGATAGGTTTGGGTCCAAGGGCCCTGGGGGGCTTGGAACTGGGCCTGGGTCTAATGGGCTTCGGCCTGGGCCTGAGTCTCGTGGGTTTGAGCTTGGGCCCATGGGCCTTGAGGGTTTTGGGCCTGGGCCTGGGTATGATGGGTTTGGGCATGGGCCCATGGGCCTTGAGGATTTTAGGCCTGGGCTTGAGTCAGATGGGTTTGGGCTTGGGTCCATGGCCCTTGAGGATTTTGGGCCTGGGTCTGATGGGTCTGGTGGGCTTGGGCCTGAGCTTGGGTTTGGGAGTGGGCTGGGGCCCATGGTTCTAAAGACATTTGGGCTTGGGCCCATGGATTTGTGTGGGTTTGGGCCTGAGATGAGTGGGCTTGGGATTGGGCCTGGAATTGAGGTGGGGGATCTTGGACGGTATGAATGATGGGTGGTTGGGCATGGTCGTGAGGGAATGGGGTATGGAGGTTTTGGAGACCTAGATGTGGGGTTTGGAATGTAGGGCTCTGAGAGGTAGCCCACAGGGCATACATCATTCTCATGTCCTCCATTGGGGGCATGGATTCAGGTGTGAGATTGGAGGGTGACGGACCAATCACGGATGGAAGGGGTTGGGTGAAATTGGGCATGACCCGGGTATGGGGGGTATGGGTGATTATGCTTGGAGGGTATGGACGTATGGCTATGGAAGATGGTGGGTTACTAGTCATACCCTGGGAAAAGTTGGGCATGACCTAGGTAAATGGGGGGGGGTATGTTGGGAAGTGGATGGGCCATGTGATGTGGAAGGTATGTGAGATGAGGTGGATGGGATATAGGATGTAGGGGGCATGGATGATGAGGTGGATGGGACGTGAGAGGTAGGCGGGGGATGGGGCTCCCGATGGGGTCTTTGGGAGTAGGAGGTGCGGTAAGGGTGTTTGGATGGGAGATGGGGATGTATGGTTTGGTTGGGAAATGAGGGGTTTCAGTAGGGGATGAGATGGGGGTATGTTGGGAGAATGTAAGGGCGGGGGATGGGGTGGATGCGAACACGGGTGCCCCAAATGGACCCGTGACATCGAACCGGGTTTGGGTGAAGGTGTTGGAGATCGGGTCTTCTCCTATATGGGAATGGGATGGGGATGATGGCGGGGATGTATCGGCGCTTGACATGATCCGCTGACGAGTGTTGTATCGATATCTTGGGTAAGGGTCGAATACTTTCCTAGTTCTCCTTCTACGGGTTGGGTTTGAGGTCGCCGTATTGACGGTCACACAGAAAGTACACGTATATATGGATTTTTTTATTTTTCTATATATATATATATTTTGGATTTTTCAAATGAAAATTATCTCCCCTATTTAAATGAATGATGATTTGGCGCCCTAGAAAAATTCCCTTCTCGGGTGATATATGCACCTTTAGTAGGTTCCACGGCGGGATCCGACACACTTCGGAAGAAGAGAAAGGGAACCCTTTCGTTCTATTGAAGGTGAGGGAATCCATACAAACGACCCGATCCCCCGGAGCAAATCAATGAGAAGCCACCTTCTTTTGACTGGGCGGGGGCATATTGGGCGTTACAGAATGCGGGAGGCTACTGTGGGCTCTAATACCGCTAATTGAGGAACTTGGGTTGTGGATTAGGCCTCAGATTGGGTTGCCTGAACCCAGTTAATATTAGGCGTATGTATTATATACGCCTGACCAAAACTAGCAGATTTGGCTAGGCGTATGTATTATATTCGCCTCGCTTAAATATGGGGATTTTGGCTGGGCGTATATATTATATACGCCTGATTATTTCTGGGGATTTGTTCCCGGACGTATTTAATATATACGCCTGGCAAAAACTGTTCTTCCAACTCTGTTTGACAGTGAACAGGAAGCCAACAATGAGTCTTTGGAACTGGTTTTCTGGGAGGGATGCTCCCGGGGACTGCTGTGTATGTTATCGGGTCACTCCTTTCCGCTTCCTAGGGATATACGGCTGAATTCGGGCTGTCTACGCTTTCACCATTGCAGGTTTTACGGCTTGATCAGAATTGGCAACCCAACTGATATACCTCTGGCGCAAGCGCCTTCTCAGGTACTGGAAGGGGTGGTTCTTTTCAGGATCATCACCACTAGGGCTGCCGCCTTACTGGGAACCGAATAAGTTATATTTGTGCCTAAATTCCCCGAAAAATTACCCAAAATATGCAAAAATAAATTTAATTATGTCCCCACACTGTTGGTTCACTTTTAATTGCAGAATTTTAAAGGGGAGTTGTAATAACTCGAAAAATCACGTAAAAACTATGACCTCGGGATCCGTGCCCGATTGGTCACAAGTTTGACCAATCAGGAGATCAAGAGTTAGCATAGGATGTGATGAACGAACGAGATGTGATAGCTTGAGTGACTGCGTGGTGTGTGTTGTAAATATGAAGTCGCATATACCTATTGAGGTGCATGTGCTCAACACACAAACTAAGAGAGGGATAAAAAGGGTTTAATAACCCTAGATGGGTATTTTGGGTTGTTGAAGGAGAATAAAGAAGAGAGAGAGAGAGAGTAAAAAGAGTGATTAATGCAAGGAGTAAAGGCTAGTTGAGGAAGGAAGGATTCAAGTATTAAAGAGGCCGATTCAACGCAAGGGATCCGCTGAAAAGCTAAAGCTGGAACCCTAGCCTTCCAACCCTAGATTTGAAATCAATTTGAGATTGATTCAAGGTAAAATTTTGTAAATCAAATGCATAAATTATAGAGGCTAAATGGTAGTTGAAAATAGTTTAAATCTTAGAATAATGGCTTAGAAAAATAGAGGAAAAAGTATGGAAAAAGATTGGGAAGAACAGCTCGAAAGGGGCTGAATCTGACAATTTCGATTAATCGAAATTGGGTTTCGATTAATCGAAATTGGCCAGGAAGTTGAAAGGTCAGAAGACCCCGACTTCGATTAATCGAATTTAATTTCGATTAATCGACCTTGGATTTCGATTAATCGATTTGGGAATCGATTGATCGACTGAGAACCTCCAGTGGACCCCAAGGGTTGGAGGAAATGACTTGAGGAAAAATCGACTAATCGAAATGAGATTTCGATTAATCGATCTTAGTTTTCGATTAATCGATTTGGAATCGATTAATCAACTTGTGAAACTCGACTGTTCGAACAGTGAAATTACTTTGCGAAAAGAAGAATTTCGATTAATCGAAATTGGATTCGATTAATCGAATGAAAACTTCATTTATGCTCGAGGCGAGAGGGACTTTGCGAAAAGGAGAATTTCGATCAATCGAAATTGCTTCGATTAATCGATATTGACCTTCGATTAATCGATTTTGGAAATCGATTAATCGAATCAGATTCGATTAATCAATTTTGGAGTTCGATTAATCGACTGACATAAATTATGTTGACTTTTGGGTTTGACTTTAAGATTCTTGGAGGATCTTATACCTTCTTGATTGCATCCTTTGTGATGTGTTTCACCTGTTATGTGGTACCATAGGTGAATGCGTGTGGACTTGTGCACAAGGAGCCACGTGGGACCTTGATGCATTGATCAAATGAAGACTTGAGGTAGGGAACACCTTGAACATGTACCTTATTTTACAAGAGCATGTATGTAGTGATATAGAGTTCAATTCGAATATTTTACTGCTTAAAGAATTGTGAAAAGCGTGTGTGTGTGACATTCATAAGAGTAAACTAATGAGCCATCCCCAGGGGATGAAGAAGTAAAGAGATAAAAGCATCAGGTGTGATGCAAGTAAATGGATACATCCCAGGGATGTATCCAAGGATTGAATCATGTTTGATAGGGCCTAACTGATATAAGATAGCACAATTACACGGTGAATAACTATATGTAAGGCACCGATATTTTTGTTATTTGAGGTTTGAAAGGGTACCCCACCGACGTGGCGGGATATCCACGACTGACACGACAGGATATCCGTGACCGATACGGCGGCAAAATAGTAGGCCAGTGTGGAGGCTTATCCGTACATAGTAAGCACACCCCAGGGGTGTTGATTGAGAAAAGTGAAACCCCGCCACCAATCCCCAGGGGAAAGGGGCCTGGGTACTATTTGTATTCCCAGGGAATACGGTTAAAACTGTCTATATAGATGACGATGATGGGTATCTCATCGGGGCTCGATGCTATATTGCTCGGGGATTACTTAAGTTGAAAGTTTAAGTTTTGCTTTAGGCCTTTTCAGCATCATTCATGAGTAAATGAAAATATAAGTAATCAACAGTAAAACGAAATGCTTTTTAACTGTTTCATTAACAACTGCATAGACACATCATGCATAGCATATCATGGAATATATGTGAGTCATAATTTATATGTTCAACTGTGTTCGTTCCCTATTGAGCTAGGATGTAGCTCACCCTATAGACTATACGTCGCAGGTCCACTATTAGCGATTCTTGAGGAGGCTTGAGGAGGCCGATCCCGGTGAGTCGGACCTTGCGGCCGGTGACGAGTTGGAGCCACCTCCAGAGGACTTCTTCTAGAGGACTCCGTTGTGCCACTTTGAGGGATTTTTGGAGAGGTTTTGTACGGCTTGGTATGTCAAGCCTTGATTCTGTTTAAAATCATGTATATAAGGAGTTAGGATTTCTCTTTTGGGACGAACCATCCGTGATGATTTCTATCATCGATGGTTCGGATCGGTTCTCCATTCATGCAGAGGCATGAGGGTAGAACTGTCTTTTGGGAAGTTAATTAATATAGATTTAAATTCTGCAAACTCGTTTATTATACTTTTCTATGCTTGATATACCAGTGTTCCGTGCTTAGCTAGAGGGCACGGTCAAGATGATCGTGCTGATGGCACGGGTTTCGGGGTGCCGAAATTCGGGCTGTCACAGTTGGTATCAAAGCTATTTTCTTTTAGCAATTCTGACAAGGGTTCTTTCGTCAGAACATAGGGGCTTCTGCTAACGAAACTTTAGTTTCAAATGCAGCCGCAAAATGTCGTCTAGAGGAAGAGGCCGACCAAGGGGAGGCCAGCAGAGGAGTCTACGTAGTGGAGATGGTTACATCTCCCCTACTAATAGAGTGCCTTTAGGAGGTACTGAGGCTCGTGGTAGTGGTAGACAAGGGGATGAAGAAGATCGAGATCATCAAGATCAAGATCTAAGAGAACAAGAAAGATTGAGAGAAAGACAAGAGGACAGAGAAGAGCGACAAAGGATGATGCACACTATGGAGACTATGGCAGCTGCCATGGCACAACAAGCCGCATCCTTTGCAGCTCATGCGTCAAGAGAACAGCAGCCACCTACACCACCTGTAGGACCTGCGTTGCCTGTGCCCTCATCCTTTACAGAGTTTAGGAGGATGAGACCTCCTTCATTTTCTGGGCAGGCAGACACCATGGCCGCTGAGAACTGGTTGATGGAGATGGAGAAAGTCTTTAGCGTGCTAACTTGAACGGAAGATGAGAGTGTAAGATGGGCAGCTTACATGTTGGATGGGGAGGCTGGGCCTTGGTGGAAGTCCGTGATACGGACTCGGGCTCAGGAGACCCCAGAGTTGCCTTGGACTTGGGAGGAGTTTGTTGAGGAGTTCAACAAACAATATTTTCCGGAAGTGGTGAGGAACCAGCTTGAGATACAATTTTTGCAGTTAGTACAAGGGAGAATGACAGTGAGAGAATACGGGGTAGAGTTTCTACGACTTGCCCGTTTTGCTCCGGACCACGTCCGCTCGAGGTGATGAAGTCCAAGAGGTTTCAGCAAGGTTTGAAGCCTGAGGTTAGGGGAGGCGTAGCTCCATTTCAACTGAGGACCTATGAAGAGGTCATGAGCAAGGCGTTGGTTGTAGAGGAGGAGAACAATAATAGATATAGACAGAGGGAGCAACAGAGAGGAGGAAATGAGCAAGGAAGAACGGGGCACTATGAACCGGTGAACAAAAAGCCGAGGTTCATGGGCCAGAATCAGAGACCACAGTTTCAAGGAGGTTTCGAAAGACCGGCACAATAGCAACAACAACACCAACAGAGGTTTCCATTACTTGCGTCGGGGAGACCTATTCCCTATGAGAGCCCTGCCATGTCTCCTGGCGCCACTATTACACAGGGTTCTCGATGCTTTCTTCCGCACCTCGGGAGACTTGCGCAAAGTGTGGCAAGCCTCATAGGACGGTGGACTGTAGATCGGGAACTAGGGGTTGTTTCCGATGTGGCAAGGTGGGCCACTTGATCAAGGATTGCCCCGAGACGGATAAGAGAAAGACGGTTTCAGTTGCAGCACCACGACCAATTCAAGCAAGGAAACCGATCGTCCAGGGGAGAGCCTATGCGCCACCGTCAGAAGGTGGAACGTGCATGACGTCATCCAAGGTGAGATTTTTTTAAAAATTAAAAGAAAATTTTCATTTCATTAAAACCTTAGATAGAGAAGGAGCATGCATTAGAAATTATATAGATTCTTTTCTCAATACCAAAAGCTGTATGTAAATTAAGAGTGAAATTTGATGTGTAAATTATTGTGTGTATGTATGTATGCTATAGGTACTTTAAATATATATGAAAAAGGATGCTTCGGTGGATATGACGCTCGAGTGTTGATAGACCCCGGGTCTACCCACTCATTCGTCACTCCACGTTTCGCCAAGAAGATGAAGATTATTCCAGAGACGTTGGATTTCATCCTATCTGTGTCTATTCCGACTGGAGAGTTAGTAGACACGGAGTTAGCTTGCAAATCCATCATTGTAGCAATTCGAGATTTAGAGGTGCATGAATTGGAAGCAAAGTTGATACTGTTAGACATGCAAGGGTTTGACGTGATCCTTGGCATGGACTGGTTGGCGCAGCATTGTGCAACCGTCGATTACAAGAACAAGGTAGTTATTTTTAGACCCAACACAAGAAGATCATTTCGGTTTCAAGGAGTGAGGTCGTCATCTGTGCCACTGATCTCAGCAGTAAGGGCCGAGAAAATGATCAGAAAGGGTTGCAGTGGATACTTAGCTTTCTTAAAGGAGGACAAGGAAGAAAAGAATGTCATTACGAGATAGCGGTTGTGCGAGACTTACGACGTGTTTCAGAGGAATTGCACGGATTACCTCAAAGAGAAGAGAATTCGCCATTGACTTAGCACCGAGAACGGAGCCTATTTGAAAGCACCTTATGAATGGCTCCGTGAGTTAAAGGAATTAAAAGAACAACTACAAGAGCTTATGGACAAGTGGTTTGTTAGACCGAGCGTGTCTCCATGGGGAGCACCGGTCTTGTTTGTCAAGAAGAAGGATGGGTCAATGCGGCTATGCATTGACTATCGACAATTGAACAAACTCACGGTGAAGAACCGCTACCCTTTGCCTAGAATTGACGATCTATTCGACCAACTGCAAGGAGCAAAGTATTTTTCCAAGATCGACCTGAGATCTGGGTATCATCAGTTGCGAGTCAAAGCTCCTCACATTCAGAAAACAGCTTTTCGGACACGGTATGGACACTATGAATTCCTTGTGATGCCGTTTGGATTGACGAATGCTCCGGCGTCGTTTATGGATCTGATGAACCAAGTGTTTAAACCACACTTGGACTCCTGCGTCGTAGTGTTTGTTGATGATATACTGATATACTCCAAATCCAAGACGGAACACGAAGAACATTTGAGGATTGCTCTACAGACGCTACGTGAACACCAATTGTACGCCAAACTCAAAGAAGTGTGAGTTTTGGTTGGAAGAAGTTAGCTTTTTGGGACATGTCGTCTCAAAGCACGGTGTCACAGAGATCCAAAGATAAGATAGAAGCGAGTTAAATGGGAGCAACCAAAGACAAAGGACCGATGTCCAAGTTTTACGGGCTTAGCGGCTATTATCGACGTTTTGTTGAGGGGTTTTCAAAGATATCGGGACCTCTCACAAAGGCGACACGAAAAAGATTCAAGGTTTGAGTGGAGTGAGGCATGCGAGAAGAGTTTTCAAGAACTCAAAATGAGACTCACTTCGGCTCCAGTATTAGCGATTCCTTCAGGCAGTGGAGGATACGCCGTGTACAGCGACGCATCATACAATGGCCTTGGTGGTGTGCTCAACCAGCACAAGAAGGTGATAGCTCGGATCAAGGCAGTTGAAAGAACACGAAAAATTACCCGACTCATGACTTGAACTGCGGCGGTCATTTTTATACCAAGATTTGGAGACATTACTTGTATGGTGAGACCTTCGAAATTTTCACCGATCATAAGAGCCTCCGATATCTGTTTACACAGAAAGAACTTAACATGAGACAGCGCAGATGGATGGAATTCCTCAAGGACTACGATTGCTCCATACAATACCATCCAGGCAAGGCGAATGTAGTAGCCGATGCATTGAGTCGGAAGGGTTCAGCTCAGTTAACTTCTTTGATTTTGGGTATGCACCGATGGAAATTATTGGAAGACCTGGCAATCTATGACGTGAACATTGAGTCAAAGGACACTGGATCCTTTTTGGCCAACATATCAGTAAAGCCAGTGATATTTGAACATATCCACGATCTACAGATGAAAGATCCGACATTGACAAAGATTCATCAAGATGTGAGTGAAGGCATCAGGTCGGACTTCTCAGTAAAAGAAGATGGTTCTTTGCTGTTTAAAGGCCGTCTATGCATTCCGGACAATGCCGATCTAAGACGAACGATTCTTGATGAGGCTCATAAGTCAAATTATGCTATCCACCCTGGTAGCACCAAAATGTACCAAGATTTGAAAAAGAACTACTGGTGGAGAGGACTGAAGCAAGACGTGGCCGAGTACGTGTCACGATGTTTGACTTGTCAACAAGTGAAGGTTGATCATAGACATCCTGCTGGACTATTGCAACCTTTACCAATCCCAGAATGGAAGTGGGAATCGATCTCAATGGACTTTATCGTTGGATTACCCCGTACTGCCAAGAGACACAATGCCATTTGGGTCGTCGTCGACCGATTGACCAAATCAGCGCACTTTTTGCCGTACAATACTACATATACAGCAGGAAGACTGGCAGACTTATACATGAAGGAGATTGTAAGATTACATGGTATTCCAAGCAGTATAGTTTCAGATCGTGATCCGCTATATACGTCCAAGTTTTGGAAGAAATTTCAAGAAGGAATGGGAACGCGACTAGACTTTAGTTCAGCTTTCCATCCTCAAACTGATGGGCAGACAGAGCGAGTAAATCAAGTGATAGAAGACATGCTCAGGGCGTGCATGCTTGATATGCAAGGATACTGGGATGAGTATCTGCCGATGCTCGAGTTCGCATATAATAACAGTTTTCAAACGAGTATTGGCATGGCACCGTATGAAGCTCTGTATGGACGACGATGCAAGTCACCTCTCAATTGGGAGGAAACAGGTGAGAAATTTGTATTAGGACCGAAACTACTTGAAGATAACGCTACCGTCGTCCGAATTATCAGAGAAAGGTTGAAGACAGCACAGAGTAGACAGAAAAGTTACGCCGATATGAAGCGGACTAGTGTCGACTACAAAGTGGGTGAGCATGTGTTTGTAAAGGTGTCACCTATGAAAGGTGTAATGAGATTTGGCAAGAGAGGGAAGTTAAGTCCACGTTATGTTGGACCGTTCGAAATTTTGGGACGAGTAGGTGAAGTTGCATATCGCATTGGTTTACCACCGCTATTTGATCGAGTACATAATGTTTTCCACATATCGATGCTCAGGAAGTACGTGAATGATCCGTCTCATGTGTTAGGAAAGCAACCTATAGAGATGTGTGAGGACATGAGCATGATAGAGGAACCAGTGGAGATCTTGGATCGAAAAGAACAAGTACTGCGCACTAAAGTGATTCCCTTAGTACTTGTTCGGTGGAACAATCATTCAAAAGAAGAGGCTACTTGGGAACGAGAGGCCGATGTGAGAGAACAATATCCAGCCTTGTTTCCAACGACGTGAGAATTCAATGTAAACCACAAACATATTTGTGAAATCTCCACTATACTTGTAGTTCAATGGAAATTTTGATCCAATCTGTCATAAATTGTCAAAAATAGTAAAAGAAATAAAGAGATTGAAATTCTGTAGAAATTGGGCAAACCCGATTAATTGAATTTCAAATCGATTAATCGATTTTGGAATTTCGATTAATCGATTTTGTTCGATTAGTCGACTGGCATGTGTCAGTGACTGGAAATGAGAATGAGAGTTAGAATATACATAGAAGACAAATTTCGATTGATCGAATTGGAATCTCGATTAATCGATTTGGGATCGACTAATCAATTTTGAAATTTCGATTAATCGATTTACTAAAGGGACTTGGAAGAAATTAGAGGTAAATAGATGATTTCAATTGATCGAAGTGAATCTCGATTAATCGAATATTGAATGAATTCGAAAAAATTTAGAAGTTACAGCACGATTTCGATTAATCGAAATTAAATTCGATTAATCGATTTTGGAATTTCGATTAATCGAAATGGATTTCGATTAATCGACTGGCTCGCGCCAGTGAGCTTAAAAATTTAAAATTTTAAATAGATACGATTTTGATTAATCGAAGTGGTTTCGATTGATCGAATTTGACTTTCGATTAATCGATTTGGGAAATCGATTAATCAATTTTACGCGGCTTAACCTAGTTTTGAATCTCGATTAATCGATTCTGAATTTCGATTAATCGAGCTGCGGCCTATATATATGAAATTGGGGATTTCATTTCCCATTCGAAAGTTTTTCTTGCTTGGGATTTTTGGGCGCTTCGTCTTCTCCTTCTTCTCCAACCGACCGAGTGGTCTAGGGTTTGGATCTTACATTGATTCGCTTCCGAATCAGCCTTCGAAACCTAAGGTAAACCCTAGATTTTCGTTTTTTTTTCAATTGAGTTAGGAAACCCTAGATTTTTCCCAATATGCCGCCTAAAACCCGATTGTCTTCGAAGAAGGCAACCTCCAAGCTACCGGTTAGGCGTAAGAACGCTGCGCCACCACCACCTACCCCATCGCCGGTGAGGACTCCTTCACCGTCGGAATCGGAGACCACCTCCGGTTCGACGAGCGCATCCATGCGCGAGTCTTCCCGCGAATCCACCCCCATGCCACCGCCACCCACCAATGTCGAGCAACCAAATGAATGGTGGGCGGCAAAGACCTTTGAGGTCGAATACAACATCGACCCTACCCATTTCACCAATCCCGATTTACCGGGCGAGACCCAATGGGCTCGAAACTACCTAAATAATGTCGGACTCGGCAACCTACTTAAACCAATCCGGGGTTCCTACTACCCTAGGTTGGTTAGATTATTCTACCAAGGGCTAACCGATGGCCCTACCGATGATTGTATAATAACCAAGATTGAGGGTCGTCTCTATACGATCACTCGTCGCCACATCCACGAGGTACTCGAGTGTTACCTCGATTTCACTCCGGAGACCACTCTTTTCCCACCCTTTGAGGAGGAACCCCGTTTTGAGGAGGTCATGACCCGCATGACCAACGGGAAGAAGGGGTCGGGCTCCTCCATTAAGAGGGTTGACCTCCCACCATACATGTGGATGCTTGATTCCATAATCAAGTGCAACCTTTACCCGATGCGCCACGACACCGAACGCGTGGACAAAGTGCAACATGCACTTTACGCGGCCTTCTGTGGCCGGTGGTTCGACGCCACGATGGTCATCCTAGAGGGGATGAAATACATCAAAGGCAAGTTGATGAAGGGCAACATGAGGCCCAAAGAAAGATGCCCACGCTGCCCTCATATCGAGCATGTTGGAGTGCTACTCACGAGCCATCCTACACCATCTCACCTCACGAGGTGAGGGCTACGGATCGCGTGAAGACATTTACAAAGTCTTCATGGAACTAACCTTCTAAAGCGGACCCTACCAGCTCCGGTCCCGGCCCCAAGAAAGAAGAAGCAGCAGTAGCACCGCCACCACCCCCACCACCTCAAAGTAGACCCACCTGGGTGGGGGCACACTCCAGAGAGAGCCATCGGTGGGGAGGGTTCCTCCCACACCACAGCCTCACCGACACCACCTGCATACTCCGCGCCTGCGACACCCACCTCATCCTACCGCCGGCGCGCCGCTCCATCCGGTCCTACCATCGAGGACGTGTTGGCTCGTATGGAGGCCAACAATGAGAGGATGAACCGGAGGATAGACTTCCTCCTATTCCACACCCTCCGCCACATCTACCCTACCGACTACCGCCGCTACCTCGCCCAGGAGGAGGAGTGGACGGCCGGACGCACCGCCTTCCATCGAGGACCCGTCTTCCATCCCACCACAGACGCGGCTCCTTCTACCTCCACGCCGACACGATCGAGACGCAACCAAGACCATCGCCACCACTGACAAAGCCGCTCCACAGACCCACCAGCAGAGCACCCGATCAGTCTGGCGAGGGGACTGTTTGAGTTTATATGTATTTTGCATTTTGACTGTATACCTATGTATTTTGTTGTATGCCAACCTGTTGGCATTGTAAAGTTTCCAATTTTTAATACAAATCCAATTTTTGTGACATTAAGCATTTCGCTAAATTTTACTTCCATACTTGTCTGTGTGAATGTGTGAATACTTAATTGCCTCTGGGTCTACTCGACCACCTCACCTGGAGTGTGAGAAAAAGGGGGGGGGAATAGATAAAGAGACCCAGACAGACATGCCTTGGGTTATTTTCGAGGACGAAAATTCCCAAGGTGGGGAGGATGTAATAACCCGAAAAATCACGCAAAAACTATGACCTCGGGATCCGTGCCCGATTGGTCACAAGTTTGACCAATCAGGAGATCAAGAGTTAGCACAGGATGTGATAAACGGACGAGATGTGATAGCTTGAGTGACTGCGTGGTGTGTGTTGTAAATATGAAGTCGCATATACCTATTGAGGTGCATGTGCTCAACACACAAACTAAGAGAGGGATAAAAAGGGTTTAATAACCCTAGATGGGTATTTTGGGTTGTTGAAGGAGAATAAAGAAGAGAGAGAGAGAGAGTAAAAAGAGTGATTAATGCAAGGAGTAAAGGCTAGTTGAGGAAGGAAGGATTCAAGTATTAAAGAGGCCGATTCAACGCAAGGGATCCGCTGAAAAGCTAAAGCTGGAACCCTAGCCTTCCAACCCTAGATTTGAAATCAATTTGAGATTGATTCAAGGTAAAATTTTGTAAATCAAATGCATAAATTATAGAGGCTAAATGGTAGTTGAAAATAGTTTAAATCTTAGAATAATGGCTTAGAAAAATAGAGGAAAAAGTATGGAAAAAGATTGGGAAGACTGAAGAAATTTGAATCGACAATTCGATTAATCGAAATTGGGTTTCGATTAATCGAAATTGGCCAGGAAGTTGAAAGGTCAGAAGACCCCGACTTCGATTAATCGAATTTAATTTTGATTAATCGACCTTGGATTTCGATTAATCGATTTGGGAATCGATTGATCGACTGAGAACCTCCAGTGGACCCCAAGGGTTGGAGGAAATGACTTGAGGAAAAATCGACTAATCGAAATGAGATTTCGATTAATCGATCTTAGTTTTCGATTAGTCGATTTGGAATTGATTAATCAACTTGTGAAACTCGACTGTTCGAACAGTGAAATTACTTTGCGAAAAGAAGAATTTCGATTAATCGAAATTGGATTCGATTAATCGAATGAAAACTCGACTGTTCGAACTGAGAGGGGACTTTGCGAAAAGGAGAATTTCGATCAATCGAAATTGCTTCGATTAATCGATATTGACCTTCGATTAATCGATTTTGGAAATCGATTAATCGAATCAGATTCGATTAATCGATTTTGGAGTTCGATTAATCGACTGACATAAATTATGTTGACTTTTGGGTTTGACTTTAAGATTCTTGGAGGATCTTATACCTTCTTGATTGCATCCTTTGTGATGTGTTTCACCTGTTATGTGGTACCATAGGTGGTACGTGTGGACTTGTGCACAAGGAGCCACGTGGGACCTTGATGCATTGATCAAATGAAGACTTGAGGTAGGGAACACCTTGAACATGTACCTTATTTTACAAGAGCATGTATGTAGTGATATAGAGTTCAATTCGAATATTTTACTGCTTAAAGAATTGTGAAAAGCGTGTGTGTGTGACATTCATAAGAGTAAACTAATGAGCCATCCCCAGGGGATGAAGAAGTAAAGAGATAAAAGCATCAGGTGTGATGCAAGTAAATGGATACATCCCAGGGATGTATCCAAGGATTGAATCATGTTTGATAGGGCCTAACTGATATAAGATAGCACAATTACACGGTGAATAACTATATGTAAGGCACCGATATTTTTGTTATTTGAGGTTTGATAGGGTACCCCACCGACGTGGCGGGATATCCACGACTGACACGACAGGATATCCGTGACCGATACGGCGGTGAAACCGTAGGCCAGTGCGGAGGCTTATCCGTACATAGTAAGCACACCCCAGGGGTGTTGATTGAGAAAAGTGAAACCCCGCCACCAATCCCCAGGGGAAAGGGGCTTGGGTACTATTTGTATTCCCAGGGAATACGGTTTAAACTGTCTATATAGATGACGATGATGGGTATCTCATCGGGGCTCGATGCTATATTGCTCGGGGATTACTTAAGTTGAAAGTTTAAGTTTTGCTTTAGGCCTTTTCAGCATCATTCATGAGTAAATGAAAATATAAGTAATCAACAGTAAAACGAAATGCTTTTTAACTGTTTCATTAACAACTGCATAGACACATCATGCATAGCATATCATGGAATATATGTGAGTCATAATTTATATGTTCAACTGTGTTCGTTCCCTATTGAGCTAGGATGTAGCTCACCCTATAGACTATACGTCGCAGGTCCACTATTAGCAATTGAGGCTTGAGGAGGCCGATCCGTGAGTCGGACCTTCGCGGTGTGACGAGTTAGAGCCACCTCCAGAGGACTTCTTCTAGAGGACTCCGTTGTGCCACTTTGAGGGATTTTTGGAGAGGTTTTGTACGGCTTGGTATGTCAAGCCTTGATTCTGTTTAAAATCATGTATATAAGGAGTTAGGATTTCTCTTTTGGGACGAACCATCCGTGATGATTTCTATCATCGATGGTTCGGATCGGTTCTCCATTCATGCAGAGGTATGAGGGTAGAACTGTCTTTTGGGAAGTTAATTAATATAGATTTAAATTCTGCAAACTCGTTTATTATACTTTTCTATGCTTGATATACCAGTGTTCCGTGCTTAGCTAGAGGGCACGGTCAAGATGATCATGCTGATGGCACGGGTTTCGGGGTGCCGAAATTCGGGCTGTCACAGGAGTGAATTTAAGTCCAAGTTCGGGTCGGGGATGACAAGCCCGTGCCGCCTCAACGGGCCGGCGTTCAACGGTGAGATATGATGACTGAAATAAAGAGCGCACGTAGGCCCGCCAAATGGCTAAGGCTCGTAAATGACTGAAATTTAAATGACGTGG
Source organism: Chloranthus sessilifolius (assembly GCA_021018995.1). Taxonomy (NCBI): domain Eukaryota; kingdom Viridiplantae; phylum Streptophyta; class Magnoliopsida; order Chloranthales; family Chloranthaceae; genus Chloranthus; species Chloranthus sessilifolius. The sequence goes on along the minus strand of CM037594.1, from coordinate 31,435,092 downwards.
AAAGTAGCGAGCAGGCCCGCCAAACGGCTAAGGTGGCTTAAATGACAAAAACGTAAAAATTGAAATTTAAAGGCGCAAGTAGGCCCGCCAATCGGCTAAGGCACTTAAAGGACCAAATCGTAGGGGTAAGTATGTTAGTAAAAACAACAAAAATGAAGAAAAAGCAACAGAAAATCATAAAAAATAGCAATGGTTAGTAGAAATTTAGAAAAAAAAGGCCAACAAGAGGGGAAGCGCTTGGGTGATCTCCCCAGCAGAGTCGCCATCTGTGCGACCATGGATTCTCTCGAATCCGTCGCGGCGATGCGCTCACGATAGAACAAAATGTAGAGTTGCCACTCGGAGTTTTTGGTGACCCGGGAAACCTTTAAATCAATATTTTGAGCACCGAAGTGCTAAATCTGACTGATTTACCGGTTTTCACCAAAGGCTCTAGGGTAGGGGCTTCGATTATCGATCGGGAAGGGTTTAGGCACCCGATCAACTCGCACGTAGCGGTCTCTATCTATGGCCAAAATGATAAGAAATGGGCGGAGCTTCCCCTTGCCCGAAGGCAATACGGTCCTATCAAGCTTTGAGCCAAACTGAAATTTCGGTGGTGTAACGGCTTGAATCCTTGGACGGAGGACGCACCAAGAAGGTAGAGGAAGAGAGGGGTGAGCCGGAGCTCACAGGCCCTTGTTACACCGTTGAAGACCTTCACTTCAACGTACTTCCGATGGCTTTAAATGGCTTAAATGGTAGGGGAATGGATTCTAATGCTAGGGTTCGGTAGATGGGAAGTGTAGGATGAAGCTAGGGACTAAGCTTGACTAAAAGAGGGGTGGTCTAATGGTTGAAATGGATTGAAAGGGGTGAACTAAGCATGCTGAAATTCTGGTTGAAGAATAAAAAAATGAAACTTTCTCTCACTAGGTCTCTTTTGAACTCAAGCTTTCAACCCCTAATTTTTCAACCCTTTGGGAAGAGGTGCCTCTCTATTTATAGAGAAGAGGTGGGTTAGAGGGTTACTTAAGAGCTAATTGGTTTAGCAATTAGGAAATCCTCCATCTAAGGTTTTCTAGGTTTTTAGGGTCCTAAGGGTTTGGGGAACTAATTTCAACAACAGATGATGGGTGACACCATAGGTGACTTAAGGGTTGCAAATAAGCTCAAAGGGGGTGCAACCGATCATAGGACACCACCTCAACCAAGGGGATGGTCAAAAGGTCAAACCTGATGAATGAATTTTGAGCATTTGATGACAGTTATTGTAGCTAAGCTGGGCGTATATATTACCTACGCCCAGTTTATGTACAGTGATTTCTATGAAAACCAGAGGAGATTTGAGAAGGTAGGTGTCCGCGGTGGGCCCTACCTATGCTGGGCGTATGTATTATATACGCCTGGCCAAATTTGGCCTAAAAATGCTAGGCGTATATAATATATATGCCTGACCAAAATGGGGCGAAATTTGCTGGGCGTATCTAATACATACGCCTGAGCAAAAGTTATGACTTTATGTGAAACTTCAATCGGTCATAACTTTCGAACCACAACCCCAAATTGGGTGATCTTTTGCCCGCTGGAAAATTAGAGAAGTCCTCCTTCCAATGGTATATGGCTCATCCTCGGCAGTGATCCGTGTAAAATTTTGAAGATCTCCTCCATCAAATGCTTAGAAGGGTTTAAGTTGAGTCTGGGAATGGATCATAGGGTTCAGGGGTGATCTCTAAGGGTTGGGGGAATGGTTCTAATGGGTTTAGGGTGGTCTCTAAGGGTAGGGGTAGATTCCTAAGGGTTCAGGGGTGCCACTAGAAGCACAGGAGTGCATCTCTCTCAGAGTACAGATTGATCGGGCCTTGGGCCGAATCTTGGTTTCTACAGATGCCCCTCTTTGGTATTCGATCACTAATGATCGGATGCCAAGGATAAAAGACATCCGAAGAGGTCCAAGGCAGGTTTGATGGGTCCGCCTGGTTCGACTCAATTCTCAAACATCCATGGTGATGGTGAGTGTACGTAAGCCCTCTCATTTCGGGATATCGTCTGTACCTTAAAGCTATCAGTCCCCAAGCGCATTGCGACATTACTGGGCATAACTGCGATGATCATAAAAAGTGTAAGCCCGCTAGCCGGGATATCATCCACTTCCTGAGGGAAATTATAGATTTGTGATGTTGAGTATTAATTTAAACCAGACAGCTCCATGAAATGGGGTGATCGATCTATGCTTCGAAATCGATGTGAAGTACACAAGGCGAAGGCCTAAACAATGTGTCCAATTCTATGGGGTATTGACAGCTCCATTCGATTGGCCACAGGTGCCCTTTCCTAGGTAAGGCTCGGAGTTTCTGGGTGAATCCATCAACCTCGAGGTTGCTTTAGCATAATTTACCCGAATGGAGCGAATATTAATGTCGCAACACTTCTTGAGAATGCGTGCCCATTTTCGGAGTAAATTTTTGTGTGTTATTTTTAGAATTTTCTTTTGTTTCATGGCCTCTAAGCAAAGCTCAAGGACCTCTGTCAATTTTATTCTTCCACAACTCTTTAAGTAGATCAAATGCTAGTTGATACGCTTTAAGAGTGCGTGCGCTCTGCCGGGGATAGGTACACCTTGGGGATGTGCACGTTCCGGTGGTGAGGTGCTCCTGATTTACACGAACCGGAGTGCCTTAACTTGAAACAAAGCTAAAAAAGATCGGGCTAGGACCAAACATCCAATGAAAGAGATGGTCAATTTTAGCCTCCATCCCCAATGAAATCACATCTTACTAACTATGCACAGACAGACACCCATCAGGGGCGATAAGCAGTAAATAGGCACGGACGGAAGACTCGACCCTAAGGTACAATTTACGAGGACAAACGACCATCCTGCGGATACCCAGACACAAGTGCGCACATTCAACAGGGACACCGTGCCTATACAGGTTTTAAGCCTGTGTAAAAGGAATTAAAAGGGAATGAGCCCTTCGGTCTGTATGTTTGCACATAGTTTGGTTGGTTGTAATTTCATTTTTGACGGGTCAGTTTCAACTGATAATAGACTTTTCGAATGGTCTGAAGTCGGGTGCACTCTTGGCCAATCATAGATCAGAAGGTGGATGATCAGAGCCAAAGCTTAGAAGGTGGGGTCAACCTACTCAGGATTTTAACTACATAACAAAAGGTTGTTATCCCGAACCTTCTCCTGCTTTTTTTTCTTTTTTCTTCTTCTTCTTTTTTTTTTCTTTTTTTTCTTTTGCACATGTCAGTTCAAGACTTTGAGCATGCTCAAACTATTTTTATTTTTGCATGTATCCTTAGGCAGACCAACTTGCCATATTGATACACCTCAAGGACATGCGCATTCCAGTGATAGGTCCTTGGTTTGCCTGCCGGATCAGGTCTTGACTCCCGGGGATGCGTGGCTTGGTCTTTAAACAAATTAAACCCGGCTATCTTGTTTAGGGAAGTGGGTTTAGGAGCGGTTTCCTAATGACCAGGGGTAAACATGGCCAATATTTCGCTTGCCGGATCAGGCATGAGGTGTCCCTGTGTAAAATAGGGTTCGAGAATTTTCAGGTGTACTCGATCGTTCCGAATTGATTTAATACGGCTCTCGGAGTGGGGCAAACAGGCGTTGCGACGCTCTTTGAGAACTAGTGTTGTGTTTCAGTTATTTCATATGAACCTCTCTTCTTCCTTTTTTTTTGGGTTGTTTCTTTTTGTTTGTTTGTTTTTTTTATTTTTTATATATACTTGTAAAGAAGGCAAAAAATAGAAAGGGTGTCATGTTGTTATCTTTTTGGGACGTGACACTTCATACGCAACGCTGTAAGAAAAGAAATGAAATCTGCTATATATACATACACATATATATATATATATATATATATATGTTTTTGGTGTTCGAATTTTCTTTCATACGTCTCGCAACGTAAGGCTTTTTATGGAAAAGGAAAATCTATTATCTTTATTGAAAATTTTCTCCTACACAGTGTGAGGCTTTTTATGGAAAAGGGAAATCTATTATCTGTTTTGAAAATTTTCTCCTACACAGTATGAGGCTTTTAATGGAAAAGGAAAATCTATTATCGTTTTAAAAAATTTTCTCCTACACAGTGTGAGGCTTTTTATGGAAAATGAAAATCTATTATCTTTTTTTGAAAATTTTCTCCTACACAATGTGAAACTTTTTATGGAAAGGAAAAATCTATTATCTTTTTTAAAATTTTCTCCTTTTCTCCTTCTCCTTTTTGTAATGTCGGTATTTAAAAGGCCAACTGGTGGGTCCCTTTTTGAGCATGGTCGAACCCTGTTTATGAGGCTCTGATTTTTCTTTTTAAACATGGATAGGTCAGCTTCCCCGAGATTGATTGGTCTTCTGCCTTTACCTTTGGTCATGTGTCAGACGACGCGGTAGAGAAGACATACTTGATCGGGATCCGATCCAATTTTTGACATGAGCGGCCCAGCAAAGGGGAGAAGAGGCTCAAGGGATCCAGACTAAAATAGGCAGGCCAGAACAAATCCTCTCCTAATCTCTCTTTTCTTGACATTTTTGCTCACAATGTCCATGGGTTCGCTCTCTTACCCCAGGTGCCTTTTTAGGTTTTCACCTGGTCCACGTGAGTTTACTGTTTTTTCCCGCGGTGCCCTTGCGGGATTTCACCACGTTCATCTTGCTTTGAACACACAAATTAATTTTTTTTTTCTTTTTTTCTTATTTTATCTTATCTTATCTTTTTTTTTTTTTTTAAGAACCAAAAAGCCACGACATGAACATTGATTCCGTCATAACCGGCTGGATGGGGCTCTGGTGTCGTCTTACGACTCAGCTCATGTTGACTTAACAGATATTATGACTGCTTGCGAACCTACAAAGAGGTTTTCCTTCAGGGTGTAGCTTGGCCATGGGTTAGGTTAGGATTTGAAGGTATGCTGGGCTAAAAGGGTTTTCTTGATACGACTTTGGTTTTCTCAACATACTTTCTTCCTTGGGGGTTTTTTACTGTGCATGCCCCGTGATGTTTTTTGTTATTCTTTTTCCTCCATTTCAGGTAATCTCTTTTTGAGGTTTTGCTTTTTCAATTTTTTTGGATTTGATAGTAACTTTATACACATGCATCTTTTCTCTCTCTCTCTCTCTCTCTCTCTCTCTCTTTTTTTGGGATATGTACACGCATATATATATATATTATTTTTTTTGGGGGGAATGGGTTTATTGAAAGAAAGGCTCAGGCTCAAATGGGGTAGCAAAGGATATCATCACTTTTAGGGATGGTTTTTTTTTTGCTACTGTGCTTGGAATGATGGCCTCTTTTGGGTGGTTCTTAAGCAGTCACGTATCTGTTTCATCAATACTTACCTTATCGCGATAGACTAAGAGTAGAATCGTCGGACGTATCCAGCGTTGATGGGCTCAGGAAGATGATCTCCGTCCATGGTGGCGAGGCAGATGGCGTATCCCGACAACACTTCTCGAATGATGTAAGGTCCTTCCCAGTTCGGCTTAAACTTTCCTCTTGGATCGGCATGGAGGGAAGGGAAGATCTTCTTCAGCATAGTGTCTCCTACCTTTAGATCTCGACCGCGGATATGTTTATTGGAAGCGCGTGCGATTATCCCCTGGCAAACTTGAGTGTGACACATTAAATTAAAGCTAAAAGTCAAGGCTACAACATCTATGATGCTTCCTATTTTGTTAGTGAAGTTTCTATGAGAGAATCTTTGATATCCTTATTTGTAACCGCATAAAAAAAAAAAAAAATCTTTTCGTATTTTCTTCGGCATTATATTGTTCATTCCTTGACGATATTACTCAAAATTGCGAGCAATAAAAAGTTACTTACCAAAGGATTATCGCAATGGTTGACGACTTAGTTATGGCCCCCAAGGTCATGACTCGTGAGCTCGAAATCAAGGTCGTGAGCTCGTAACGACTCCTCTTTTGCGATAAATGGGTGCCAGTTAAGGTGTATAAACTGTGAAATACTTGTGGCATGTGTTGGGTTTTGGCTCGATTTGGCTTTAAACAGGTTGACCCAAGTCCTAGTTTGACCCTTCTTATTTTGGGTTTGGATAAAGATATAATCCTAACTAACAAGATCTTGGTAATCCCACTTCGACAATAAGTGTGTGAGTGTGGGAACTCGATTGAGGAAAGTCACATATTTTGGAAACTTGTATTATTCTCTAAAGTTAGAAAACAAAGAGAAATAAGAGTTTAAACCAAAATTGGAGAGTAGGAGAGTTTTTGGAACGTGGGTTCTCTTTGGATTATTTAGTGTGAGAGAAAAACTTATTGCTATAAAAAGAAGAGTCCTAGTCTAAGTAGGAAATTAGGAAAGAATAATAGACAAGTTATAAATGGTGAGTGAAAGGATATAAATAGGTAAGAGTTCCTTTTTGGACATGGGTTGGTTTTTGGAATTAGGATACTACGTGAAAAAGCCAAAAAAATCACTGCCTTAAACAATCATTTTTTCCAAAAATCACTGTTTTTAACAGTGATTTTTTTCAAAAAACCTTTGCCCTAACCAATTGTAAAAAAATAGTTATTTTATTTTACTATGCACGACAGTGGTTTATGAATTTCAACAACAACTGCTCTTGACAGTCAGAGAAAAAATACCACTGCTTTTGGCAGTGATTTTTTTATGTAAATTTAAAATAAAATAATAAAAAAAATCTTTCTTTATGCAATTTTTTTTTTTAATAATATTTTTTAATGTAATTTTTTAGTGCTTTTTTTAATGGAGTTTTTTTAATGCAAATTTTTAATGTTTTTTTTAATGCAATTTTTAAAATAATTTTTTTAATGCTATAACCCCATTACAAAGTAGAGAATTTAGCATGGAGAAATGGCCAAATGGGTGATGGATCCAAATAGAATTACAGTTAGTATAGTGAATCCCATGAAGATAGGAAAGTAGAGCAAGAGTCATGTAAAAAGAGAATGAAAACCCATATTCACAGCAAATAAATGAGCCTCTCAGGCCTCGTTAATGCCCTTACTATACAGTATAAATTCCAAGTATAAAAATAACACCTCAGTGCTCTGCCCTCTCTTCCTCACGAATCTCTGGGACCCTATGACTATCAAAAAAACTGTTATCACATTTGCATTACAAACCAAACTAAACGAAGAAATTAATGTTACAAATTCATCTTTCTTCATCTCCAACTTTATTTGAATCTCCATGAACTAACTTAGAAATCTTCATTTACTGGTTGAAAAGGCAGTTGCAGCATTGGAATTTCCACCCCAACGACTTGTAATTTGTGTACTTCTTATCAGCCAACAATGAATTGTCTATTGTAGGAATTGGGTTCCCTAAACCCGGGTCGACTCGTTCATGATTTAGTAAGGTGGGCACCTGAACAACCATACATGGGTTGCACTCGTTGCACCTATTACGGCAACTTGGTGGGGTCGATCCCAATCGTGCCTTTTCATCCATCAACGGTCCTACAAAGCACAAAGAAACCCACAAAATAAAAAAATCCAACCTTTTCAGTAGAAACTGCCTCCATATTGGCCTTCTATCACATACACATTGATGATGTGGAGTACAAATTTTCTGTGACAGCCCGAATTTCGGCACCCCGAAACCCGTGCCGTCAGCACGATTTTTCAGACCGTGCCCCATGGCTATGTACGGAACATTAGTATAACAAGCAATATCAAGACAAAATAAATCAATAATTATATAATGCGGAAGTAAAATACTATTCTAAGTGTAACCTCAAAAGACAGTTCTACATTCATGCCACTGCATGAAAAGAGAACCGATCCTAAACCATTAGTGATAAACAGATCACCCCAGATTGTTCGCCAAAAAGAATATATAGTTTAATTACATTGTTTCAAAAAGGCTTGACATACCAAGCCGTACAAATGTACTCTCCAAAACACTCTCTCTATCAAAGTACTCAGCGGAGTCTCCTAGAAGAAGTCCTCAGGAGGGGACTCCAACTCGTCCTCGGGCGCATAATCCGAATCACCCTGATCTACGTCTTCTGAAGCCTCTGCTGCTGCTAACACTGGACCTGCAACGTATAGTCTAAAGGGTGAGCTACATCCTAGCTCAATAGGGAACAACACAATGAACATATAAGTCAAAATCTCACATATATTCCATGATATTCTAAGCATGATGTATCTATGCACTTGCTGAAAAAATAGTTTAAAAGATGGCAATTTGTATTCAATTTTACTGGTAGTTTGCATGTTTCACTTTACTGTTAATTGATCATGAATGACACTGAATAGGCCTAAAGCAAAACTTAAATCTTCAACTTAAGTAATCCCCGAGTAATATAGCATCGAGCCCCGATGGGATACCCTCCATCGTCGTCTAAATAGACAGTAGTTATATGTATTCCTTGGGAATACGATCCAAACCCCTTTCTCATAGGCGGCGGGGTTAAATCACATATCAACATCCCTGGGATGTGCTTACTGTGTGCGGATAGAACTCCGCACTGGTGTACAGATTGGCCACCGTACCGGTCACAGATATCTTGCCGAGTCAGTCGTGGGTATCCCGCCACGTCGATGGGGTATCCTAATTAAACCTCAAATAGCAAAAATAACATGTGCTTTACATATAGTTGTTCACCGTGTAAATGTGCTATCTTATATCAGTTAGGCCTTAACAGTAGATATTCAATCTTACTTACATCCTTGGGATGTCTGAATTACTTGCATCACACTGATGCCTTTAACACTTTCTCATCCCCTGGAGATGCTTCATTTTCATTAGTTTACTTGATCTCGGTCACTCGCATCACACTGATGCCTTTATCACTTTCTTGGTGTCACACATGCACCCATTTTTACAAAGCTTTACTCAGTTAAAATATTTTTAATTTAATTTCTATATCACTACATACATGGTCTTGCAATTAAAGTATATGTTCAAGGTGTTCCATACCTCAAGTCTCTGAAGGTCCAAGCATCAAGGTCCCTCAAGGCTCCTTATGCTTGCTCTCACACGTACCACCTATGGTACATCATAACACATGCAACATATCACTAAAGATGCAATAGAGAGGGTCCTAGACCCTCCATGAACCTCAAGGTCCAATTAAGAAGTCAAGAGAAACTGTCAAAATCGATTAATCGATTTCCAAAATCAATTAATCGAACCTTAAATCGATTAATCGATTCTCAAAATTGATTAATCGAAAATCCAAAATTGATTAATCGAATTCCCCAAAATGGTTAAATTGATTCTCAAATCGATTAATCAAAACTCAAAATCGATTAGTCGATTTCTCCAAGTTTTATTTTTCCAGCCACTGGAGGTACCCAGTCGATTAGTCAATTTCCAAATCGATTAATCGACTTTCAAAATCGATTAATCGATCTCCAGATTGATTAATCAAAATCGGGCATCCTTGCTTTTTCAACTTCTAGACCAAAATCGATTAATCAATTTTCAAAATCAATTAATCGATTTGGCCAGACTCAGGCCCTTCTCGGGCTATTCTTCCAAATCTTTTCCTTATCAATTTTCTTTCTTTTCAAGGTCTTTAATCTATCATTTTAACTATACTTTACTGAATTAAATTCATCAAATCTTTAGGTATTGAAATCTAACAAAACTCACCTCAATAAATCCCTTAAAGGATTGATTCGTTGGGTTGGATGGCTAGGGTTCCCTTAGTTCAACGATCTTTCACGCGTCGAATCCGGCAATCAATGCTTGGTCCCCCTCTTGATTTGCATTAACTTTTAGCTCAATAACTCATCTTGGATTCTCCCTCTCTCCCTCTTCTTAACTCTCTTTCACCAACCAATAAAAGCAACCTAGGTTTATTAAAACCCTTATATCCTCTCTCTAGTCTCAGTGTTAAGCACATACACCAGAGATAGGTGTACGTGGCCTTAAACTCACACCATGCACTACACTTAGGTCAAATTTATATTATATTAGTTCATCACTTCATGAGTCCACTGTTTGACCATCACTTAGTCAAACCTATGACTAGTCGGCACGGATCTCGAGGTCACTGCTTAACGCTCAAAATTTTGAGATATTACATTCTCTCCACCTTGGAAATTTTCATCCTCGAAAATAAACTTGACGGCGTGTCTATGGGATCCCCCACCCCTCTCACAGACAGTTGAGGGTAGATACCCGCTCGTGAAAAATTAACTAGGTTACTACACGATGCAAGAAGGAAAATAATAGCGCAAGCGAATGTAAAATTTCGATTTTCATTGCATCGATTCCAAAAAGTTTACAATGTGGTTCATGTGTCATTAATTACAAAACACACACTTAATTACAACATGAAACTGAATCAGAAAGTTATCGACAAAACCCAAAAATATGGACTCCAGCTCAAACAGTCCTCTCTCCAGGGTGATCAGGTGCTAGCGGTCAGTCTTTGGTGACTCGTCTCGAAAGGCGGTGGTGGCGACTTGTCTCTAGCCACGGGGTACCGAGGCGGATATGTCGGCAGAGGTACATGCGTGAAAAGTCGCACCCAGTGGAAAGCGGTCCGGCCAGACCACCTCCTCGCAAGGCGTCAGATAGTCCAATGGGTAGATCATCACAAAGTCCATGTGTCGGTTCATCATCTGGTTGTTGGCCTCCATTCAGGCCAACACATCCTCAATAGTAGGTGCTGGGCGAGTCGCACGTCGGCGGTATGAAGATGTGGGTGTGGCAGACGCTGACTGCGAGGGTGTTAAGTGGTGAAAAATGCCACTCTTTACCCTATAACCTGACCATTGATAGACCTGTGAGCACACTAATAAGCTCTTGTCAAGTGCATTTTGTAAACAGTAATAAAAGAAGGTACTAATGTAGAAAACCACTCAAAAATGCCCAAAAAGGAGCTATCTCTCAGCACAGGATAAATCTAGGAACAACACACCAGAGGGTAGCACATCACTGGACCTTTGGAGCGCGTGGCTACAGCAGGGCAAGGAGAAGGAAGTTAAAACAAGCTGAGAACGTCCTATCGATTGGTCACCTGAAGACGTTGATAGGAGCTGAAAGCAAAGAAAGGAGGAATTCATGCAGTTGAAGAGGTCTTCGACAGGATCTGAAGGTAGAAGAAGGATGAATTCGGGTGGACTAAGGAGTTCTATAGGATCTCAGAACCTATCATGCAGCTGAAAGGAAAGAAGAAACCATCCTATCGAAAACCTGCCTGAAGAGTCAAAGGAACCTATCAATTGGTTTCTTGAACCTATCGAGATGAGAATTTTGGAATAGAACCTATCGAAGGGTGATTGAGCCTTTCGACAAGACTGAAAGCAAACCTATCGAAATGGTGGAATGAAGAGCAAAACCTGTCGAAATGGTTTTCCAACCTGTCGAAGAGCTTTTCCAACCTGTTGAATACTCCAAACCAAGGACTAAGAGGGCTGGAACTCCAAGTGAAGATTCATCCTATCGAAACCTATCAAACGGATCTGAGAACCTAGTGAAAGGACCAAAATGCTTGATTCCAACCTGTCGAAAGCTTCCTAATCATGTGCAGAACTTCTCAGAAATTTAGTTAAGCACATATTGTACTTCAGTGACCCGCTGCACGCAATTCAAGGCACTTTATGATCGAAACGATGATTCCAGAAGATGCCTTAGAAAGCCCGAACCGACCCACGTGCTTTAACAGAATTCTAACGAACTCTGATGACCTTTTAGAAGGAATTTTTGGCAGGAAAAATAGAGGAGAAAGCTATATATAGAGATCCCCAATTGCCATTGGGGGGGATCGAGATCTGAGCCAAAATTCTAGAGATTAGCGCCTGCTGAGCAATTCCATTTCCCCCTTTTAGCCCAACCATAGTTGGCTAAGTCCCTTGGAGTAGCAAGGAGCGAAGTTAGATCTGTAATTGGGTGAGGTTAAGAGTGCTATTGTAGGTTCCTAGCTGCACAGACTACAGATCTAAGAGTATTTCCATTGTAAAGTGACCTTGTTTACAATGATAATGTTATTTTTAATGCTTTAATTAGATTTAAATTTCCTTTGGTTCCATTTGGTGATCGATCGGATTTGTGTAGAGGAGTTGTAGATCCGCTCACCCACTTAACTGGTAGACCTCTTTGATACCATCTGATCTCCCTGGATCTGATGCTCCTGTAATTCCTTGAGTCTGCGACTTGGGAATTGCAGCATCTGTAGTGGTTTTAATTATTCTAATTGAGAATCTGGCTTTGTATGAGATCCCTAGGATGGTCTGTGACCATTAAAGTGGACAGATCATAACCTTAAGATAAATCTAAGCTCATGCCTCAATTGGATTCATCTGCTGCAATCCATGGATTCGATAAAGTCTATAGGATGGTCCGTGACCATTAAAGTGGACAGATCATAGCCTTAAGACCAGGTGGATCCTGTGATTTGGAGTGAAATTTATACCCTACAACTGTGCTTATAGCCAGCGAGGGAATTGTGTGCTCTGAACCTCTGTAGCATGATTAATTGAATCCGATTTCAGTGAAAACCAACCTCCAAGCTACTCTTCTCTATTTTATATGTTTTTACTTTCTTCCCCTGCAAGATCTAAGCTCCTAAACTCAATCTAAGATAGCTTATGTTTAAATTGTAGCTTAGTTTAAGTGACAACCCATTCCAAACCTCTCCCCTATCTTTTAACTAAATTAGTAATAGTTAGGGTACCAGATCTGACACAGATCTGGAGATTTGTCATATTTCTAAATAGCCTCCCTGTGGACATTCCCTTACTCACCATTCTTTTAAAGCTTACTAAAAAAGATCCTGAATACTTGTAGGTCTGTATGAGTGTGTCTGCCTAGTTTTATTGTTGATTTTAGACCCTCATTTGAGGGAAGGCAAACATACCAACAAGTTTTTGGCGCCGCTGCAGGGGAGGCAGTTTAGAAATTGATAGATCTAAGTTTTGATCATAGATTTGTAGTTTTTGTTTAATTTTACTAACTGCATTTGTAAGTTGTGTTGTTTTTCAGTAGTTTGTGCGCAGTTCATCAGATCTAAGGCTACCAGTGAGAGGAGAATCGTGCTGGAGACTGCTCAGTAGTTTGCATCCCTCTACTCCCCTATTATTTTTTAGATCTATTGATAATTTTTGTTTGAATAGTTAGAAATTTTGGTTGATTATGTTTGTTGTGTGTTTGGATCTGTTCTGCATTCGGAATTTGAGTGTTGTATGTTTGGTAGGAGAACTCTGTAACCTCAGATTATTCCACTAAATCCATAGGTTGAAAGACTTCTCAGATCCAGACCAACTACACCCACTTCTGTTGCATTTGATTCTGTAGAAATGGGTGAGCAACAACAACCGAGAACCCTTAAGGAGTTTAATGCACCAAGGATCTACAATTCCCCCTTCTGCATTCAATTCCCAGCTGCTCAGGGAAACTATGAGATAAAATCATCCATCATTCAAATGCTGCCCTCATTTCATGGCCTGACCAAAGAAGACCCCTATAAGCACATTGATGAGTTCTTGGGACTGTGCACTATATTTAATATCACAGGTTTTGGGGAGGAGGCCACCAGGATGAGACTCTTTCCTTTTTCATTAAAGGATAGAGCTAGGATCTGGTTGTCCTTACTTCCACCTAACAGTATTTAGTCCTGGAGTGATCTCCAATGTCAGTTTCTGACCAAATTCTTTCCTATGCCAAAGACCAGCCAGTTGAGGAAGGGTATCATTTCTTTTACCCAAGATCCAACTGAAGACTTTCATCAATCCTGGGAGAGATTTAAGAAACTCCTCAAGAAATGCCCCCACCATCAAATCCCTGAATGGCAATTTTCAAAGCTTTTATCAGGGAATTGATGCTAAAAGCAGAGATATGATAGATGCCTCCTGTGGTGGCACCTATCTCCATAAAACTGCTAAGGAGGCATGGGAGCTCATTGACATCATCAGTGAGAACTCTATGCAAAGGGAAACCTTAGCAAGAGATCTAGAGCCTCCTAAATTGATGAAAGACAACACCTCAAGGGGAAAGATATATGAAGTGAGTGTGCCAAGTGAGTTGGAAAGGAAATTGGACAGCTTAACTCTGAAATTTGATAGGCTGATGGGAGCAATGCAGTCACCTGTGGTTGTTAGAGTGGAGGAGGCATGTGCCATATGCCAGTCCCCTGCTCATCCCGTGGAAGAATGCCCATTTGCTGACCAATTTTCTGATTTTATAACAGAGCATGTAGCTGTATTTCAGGTCTTATGGGCAGGAACCACCCCAATCGAGGTGGAGACAAGATGGATACCCGGCCACTGACAGCAGAAGACCATGCCCTACAGAAATGCTCAGCCTTATCGAGAAAGTTATGCCCCAAGACCTCGATCGAACCCATGGCCCAACTCAGAAGCTCCTCACTGCGACAAGTCGCACCCCTCCTGAGAACACCACCCTATGAGGAACAAGTTCTATCTTCATTACAGAGCTTGAACACCTTGACCCAAACTGTGCACTCTCACAACCAGAGCATCAAAAAGATAGAGGACCAACTTGGTCAGCTGTCTGATGCTTTGACTAGGAGAGAGGGAGGAAGGTTGTCTAGCCAACCACAGGACAATCCACGAAGGCAGTTTGTAGTGGGTGAAGTTTCCTCCACTTATGAGGAAGCTAAATCTGTTAGTCGACAACCAAGTGGGCTGTGAGCCTGTGAGGCACTTGGAGGAAGAAAATGAAGTGATTTCTACCAGCACACTACAAAGACCACCAATGGTGGGCTTGCAGGAACAATCAGCTGTGAATAAAGAGGATAATGAGGATCCTCAAGAAAAGAAAAAACTCAAAACGAAAGAGGCCCCATTGGCTAAGGCAACAAGTGAGGGAGCAACCCCACACTTGCCATTTCCTAAGGCACTACAGGCACCTTCCCCTTTTGATAAAGGGCAAGGACAAATTGAGAAAATGATGGAGACTTTCAAGCAAGTACAGATCAATCTGCCTTTACTTGATGCCATTAAACAAGTCCCAGCCTATGCCAAATTCTGAAAAGACATGTGCACCCATAAAAGGCAGTCTAGGATACACCTATCCAAGAAAGTCTTTTCAGTAGAAAAAGTTAAGCATGTCCTGTCCATTACAACTCCCCCCAAACTTCAAGACCCTGGACTCCCCACCATCCCCTACATCATTGGGGATCATACCATTGACAAAGCCCTATTAGATATGGGAGTCAGTGTAAATTTGCTTCCATGTTCAGTATATGAGGAGCTGGGTTTAGGCAAATTAAAGCCCACACATGTTGTTCTCCAGCTGGCTGACAGATCTGAAAGGAAACCTGTGGGGATAATCAAGGATGTTTTGATTGGAGTTAACAAATTTTTTTATCCTGCTGACTTTTTAGTGCTGGATATGGAACCAGGTAGGAATGCCACCTCCATACCTGTGATCCTAGGCAGACCCTTTTTGGCCACAGCTAATGCTTGTATTCAATGCAGGTATGGAATCATGGAAGTTTCATTTATAAATATGAAGGTCAAATTGAATGTATACAATGCAAGCCAATCAACCTCATCCTGATGAGGATTGTTTTTCTCTAGATGTAATAGATGAGGTTGCCCAGGAAAATGTGAATATGCTGCTACATGGTAAGGAATGGTGTAATGAATTAGCCAAAGTATGGAAAGAAACAGAGGTAGAGCAGGGTCCCACCTCTGAGATCGAGCATGTGAAACTTGTCTCTTCTGAAGCTCCACAAGCACAGCACCATCCATGAAGGCCTACTTTGTTACCCCTACCACCCCCCTCTCAGACACCCCTATTGCCCTCCCTCATCAGCCCCCTAGAATTGGAGTTAAAGCAGCTCCCAAAATCTTTGAAATATACCTTTTTAGGAGACAACACCAAACTGCCTGTGATAATCTCTTCTTCCCTCACCCCCGAGCAGGAAAAAGAACTACTATGTGTACTAAAAAGGCATAAGAAGGCAATAGGTTGGACCCTTGCAGACCTTGGGAGAATAAATCCTGCTGCATGCATGCATAAAATTCATCTCAAGGAAGGATCCAAACCTTCCAGAGAGATGCAGAGGAAGCTCCACCCACAATGGGTAGCACCTACCCAGGTCGTACCCAAGAAATCTGGCATTACAGTTGTTGAAGCAGACTCAGGAGAGCTGATCCCAACCAGACAGACCACTAGTTGGAGGGTCTGCATAGACTACCGAAAACTCAATGAAAAGACCAGCAAGGATCACTTCCCACTGCTCTTCATAGACCAAATCTTGGACAAGCTGGTAGGCAAGGCCTACTACTATTTTCTTGATGGATATTTAGGTACAATCAGATCCCTGTATACCCTCAAGACCAAGAAAAGATCACATTCACTTGCCCATTTGGGACATTTGCATACAGAAGAATGCCATTTGGGTTGTGCAATGCACCTGTCACTTTCCAAAGATGCATGTATGCTATCTTCTCTGACATGATTGATAAGTTTTTGGAGATCTTTATGGATGATTTCTCCATTTATGGAGATGATTTTGGCCAATGCCTACACCACCTCAGCTCCTACTGCAAAGGTGTGAGGAAGCCAACCTAGTTTTGAGTTGGGAGAAAAGTCACTTCATGGTGACTCAAGGCACTGTTCTAGGACATGTTGTCTCTCACAAAGGAATCGAGGTTGATCAAGCTAAGATTGATTTGATTGCTCATTTGCCCCCTCCGAAAACTATCAAACAAGTTAGGTCATTTCTGGGTCATGCTGGCTTCTACAGAAGGTTCATCAAAGATTTCAGCAAAATCTCCAAACCCCTCTGCCACCTGTTGTGTCAAGATGTCCCTTTTGACTTTAATGCTGAATGCCAAGTTGCTTTTGAACTGCTAAAAACTTGTTTGACCAAAGCTCCTATTTTACAATCCCCTAATTTTTCCTTGCCATTTGAACTGATGTGTGATGCATCAGATTTTGACATTGGAGCTGTATTGGGGCAAAGAAAAGACAAGACGCCTTCTGTAGTGGCATACGCCAATAAATCAATGTTTGATGCTCAATTAAATTACACCACAACTGAGAAAGAGCTATTAGCCATTGTTTTAGCCTTAGAAAATTTCAGGTCTTATGTGCTGGGATAAAAAATTATTGTGTTCACTGACCACTCAGCCTTGAAATACATTTTGTCCAAAAAAGAAGCTAAAGCACGACTAATCAGATGGATTCTTCTCTTACAGGAATTCAATTTAGAGATTAAGGACAAGAAGGGCGTTGAGAACATGGTGGCTGACCATTTGTCAAGGATCCAAATAAATGACACAACAAGTTTTCCCATCAATGACGCCTTCCCAGATGAGCAGCTTCTGACTATCCAGATAAGTATGCCCTGGTTTGCCAATATTGTCAACTACCTTGCTGTAGGTAGGATCCCCCCACATTGGAGAAAGGATGACAAAACTCTGTTCTTTGCACAGATTAGACATTACATATGGGTGGATCCTTACCTTTTTAAGCATTGTGCAGACCAGGTGATCCGACGTTGTGTACCTGAAACTGAATTTCACAACATCCTAACCATGTGTCATGAACATGCTTGTGAGGGTTACTTCAGTGGTAACAAGACTGCTGCCAAGGTCCTTCAAAGTGGTTTCTACTGGCCTACCCTATTCAAAGATGCCCGACAGCACTGTAAAGCTTGCCATCGATACCAGCAAATGGACAGTATTATCAGGAGAAACTCTATGCCCTTGCAACCTATACTTGTTGTTGAACTGTTTGATGTCTGGGGAATCGATTTCATGGGACCTTTTCCCCCTTCTGCTGGATACAATTTCATTCTTGTCGCTGTGGATTACGTCTCCAAATGGGTCAAAGCCATAGCTACAAGAACAAATGATCACAAAGTTGTCATTCAATTGTTGAAAGACAACATCTTCTCCAGATTTGGCTTTCCTAAAGCTATTATTAGTGATGGTGGAAGCCACTTCTGTAACAAACCTTTTGACAAACTGCTAGAATGATACTTTGTTACCCACAGAGTAGCCACTCCCTACCACCCACAAACTAGTGGGCAAGTAGAGATCTCCAACAGGGAAATCAAACATATTTTCGAGAAGACTATGAGATCTGACAGAAGAGATTGGTCGAACAAGTTGACTGATGCCTTATGGGCATATGTCCCCATTCAGATTAGTCTATGGCAAGGCATGTCATTTGCCTGTTGAATTACAACATAAGGCATATTGGGCTATTAAGGCAGTGAACTATGACTTACACTCTGCTGGAATTCACAGGAAACTCCAGTTATCTGAGCTGGATGAACTACAAATAGAGGCTTATGCAAGTGCCCGTAGTTACAAGGAGAGAACCAAAGCTTTCCACGACAGACATTTACTTCGCAAAGAGTTCAAGCCCAATGACAAGGTATGGTTGTTCAACTCCAGAATGAAATTCTTTCTAGGGAAGATGCAATCCAGATGGGATGGACCTTTCACTGTGGTACACATTTCCCCATCTGGAGTTGTCGAAGTCATGCATCCCACATATGGCAGAACCCTTAAGGTCAAGGGCCAGAGGCTGAAACTTTGCGTTGACAATATTTGTGAGCCTGAAGAGACCGTTGATCTTCAGGATCCTCCAGGCTAGTACCTGACTTTGATTTGTATCATATATATTTTATCTGATTTATATCTTTGTTTTTTTTCCTTTTTCCACCAATTTCTTTGCAATAAAATGGCCATGTCAAGTTTCAGCAGTCTAGAATTCAAAGGCATAAGGTTAGCGGCCAATTTGCTAACTGGTAGCATAGCAGATGAGTTGCTGGGGGCTAAAGCTAAAATGCTCTGCGCACATAGGCCATGTTTTAAGCTCATTGAACCTCTCAATAGGTCATTTGGATCTTTTCGCTAGGTCAACTGCGAATGTCGATAGGATTGCTGAGGATTTCGATAGGTGTTATGACCTCTCGATAGGTGAGAACAACTTTACGATAGGCTCTGGATTCTTGCCTGGAACCTATCGACAAAAGTACACATGTAATACCCCACCTATCGAAAGGTTGTTCGCACCCATCGGCATCCTAACGAAGTGAACATTTTATCCACCCTCCGTTCGACAGGACACCGACCTATTGCGAGCAGCCAACCTAGCCTATCAAATGCATGTCTATTCTGTTCGATAGGAGGGGTTAAACCTATCGAGAGCATTCAATTGCCTGTCCCACACTTGTTCGACTTCGATAGGAAGCCTTAACCTATCGACACTCTACACTCATCCTATCAAAATCGACTTTCCTCCCCTCACTCCTTCAAAGCTTACTGTGTAATTGCGCTGTGCGGACATTTTACCATGAGTACCATGTACATCTGCGCACAGCACGAGCCTTAAACTCCCCACGCTAAATATAGGCTACCAGTTAATGCACGTTTTTCTTTCCTCATGTTGATTGTTCGAATTCACCATTCATTCCTAGTCATCAACGACGGCAATATTGAATGCACCATTTCATATTCCCTCACACTTCCACCTTAAATAGATGCAGATAGCTCGACTTTGGCCCATCCCTTCCTTTCTACCCTCCACCCTCCTCCTCATAGCTATGGCAGATGGCAAGCCCACACTCACCCTTGCACAACTCTACCTCTTCTGGCTGGAGCCATTACCGCCTAAGGAACCAGACCCGTTGCAATTCCTTTGGGATGAAAATGAGGATGTCCAGCGGATCCTCGCTGAGGAAAAGGACAAAGTTAGGAAGGAGAAGAAGAAGCTGAAGACCGCGCCACCATCCTCCTCCACCAACCATCCCCCGCCCTCTAATCTTCTTCTTTTTCCTTTTCTTTCTCCCTACCTGGCTTACAGTTCCTCTTCCACCCGATGCAGGCCGAGGATTTCCCTGAGCCAGGAGGGCGATTTCTTGAACTGTCTGCGATATTTTGTCCACCGGCCCACTCTTCCCATCCTTTCTGCTTGCATATTGTAATCATGTAATTTTCCTCTGATTAATAATAATTTTGTTTCTTACTAGCTTCTATTTTTGCGCTGTCAAATAAAAAAAATACAAATACAAATAAAAATAAAATAATATATATATATATATATAATGCTCCACCCCATATGATGGAAATAGTGGGGACACTATTTAGTTTAGGTTTGGGGGTATGGCATGTATGTATGCCAATAAATTAGTTACTTTTAGTAAAGCTAGGCTACAATGAAGTGTTTGGAATTAATTAGAGTAGCTTCTCACTTGAATTTTTGTAAAAAGAGGATATTAAGAAAACAACTTGTTAAAACTGAAATGAGCTGTAGTTTTAAGATTTTTCATGAGGCAAATGTCAACAATTTGTGAAAAATAAAAATTGATGTTTAGTGAACCTGAAATGAGAGGAAATTGTGAAGACACACCCCTGAAAATGAGATGGATGGCCATACCAAGTGAGATTTGGGCCTAAAAAAGTTTCCTTGAAGAGTGCCTTGGCAATTTTTCTGCTCTGTGGACTGATTGGATTCAATTTTAATCACTAGAAATTAGGCAAATCCAAATTAAAACAGCTTGATAGAACTCATGACATTGAGGACATGAAGTAACGCCATCTCTTGGACAGTTTGAGCCTAAAATTTTTCCACCTTTGAACTGCTCTTGATACACAACACTTGAGCCTTAAAAATCCCAGTTTTCCTTGATGAAAACCAGAAAATTTGAACCCAAAACCCTTTGACCTATTTCAGTTCACCCTCGGTCTAAGAAATCAGGATGAGGAAGGAGAAGTGAGACTAGAGGAAGATGTTAAATCTGCTTGAAAGAAAGGAGAACACATTCTGTGGTGTTGTGGTATTCCATATATATATATATATATATATATAAAATAAAATAAAAAAAGAATGAGAAAGAGAAGTCATTTCATTGAAAGATTGAAATGAGGATTAGAAACTGATCACCTCAAATCTGAAAGTTCAAGAAGTAAATGGAATTGTGCTGATATGAAGAAGGTTGAGCTGCAAATCACCTCCTTACCTTGTTGATTTCTCAATTTTGAATCCCATTTTACCCCTTTATTCTTTTACCAATTTCACCCCTAAGCCACATTACAACTAAACAAAAAGACCTTACTGATCTGAAATGGATTGAGCTGTCATGTGGAGATGAGAATTTATCTAATCTATGGTGAAAAGAGTTAGAAATTTTCATAAATTAGAGCAATGCCTATGCTCATGCTTACAGCCCTATTTGAGGACTGTAACTGCTCTTGAGCTGTGTGAAATTTTACACCCCTCATTGTTGTTGTGAGTTAATAGCCCTGGTAAGACTTGGGCCTGAAATCCAATTTGATGGGAGAAGTATCAACACAGAATTCACAAATAGAAGGTGAACTCTGCATCAATTTTCAGACATCATGCCTTGACATGAACCAATTGATGATGAAGGAATTATTGCAAAATTTCATGTTTTAAGTTGGTGATTTTTCTGCTGAAAATCCTCTAGAATTGAACAGACATGATGAGAATTTATTCTAGTTCATTGAAAATCTGTTTAGCAGGATGTACTACTATTAACTAACCTTATTGGGGAAGTTTGTGGG
Source organism: Chloranthus sessilifolius (assembly GCA_021018995.1). Taxonomy (NCBI): domain Eukaryota; kingdom Viridiplantae; phylum Streptophyta; class Magnoliopsida; order Chloranthales; family Chloranthaceae; genus Chloranthus; species Chloranthus sessilifolius. Next base: position 31,413,641 of record CM037594.1, on the reverse strand, counting down.
TACCTTCACTGAAAACCCTCAGGAGACTTCACTCCTCCACTAGGGATCACCTAGGGGTTTAAAAGGCTTGATGCATATGTGAAATGCATTCGTGCTCCCTACGAAAGTGGCATTTTTATTTTCTTTTAATTCTCCTTTCCTCAGGGACTAGCAAAGCTTAGGTTTGGGGGTGTGTTAAGTGGTGAAAAATGCCACTTTTCACCCTATAACCTAACCATTGATAGACCTGTGAGCACACTAATAAGCTCTTGTCAAGTGTATTTTGTAAACAGCAATAAAAGAAGGTACTAATGCAGGAAACTACTCAAGAATGCATAAAAAGGAGCTATCTCTCAGCACAGGACAAACCTAGCAACAACACACCAGAGGGTAGCACATCATTGGACCTTTGGAGAGTGTGGCTACAGCAGGGCAAGGAGAAGGAAGTGAAAACATGCTAAGAACGTCCTATCGATTGGTCACCTGAAGACGTCGATAGGAGATGAAAGCAAAGAAAGGAGGAATTCGTGCAGTTGAAGAGGTCTTCGATAGAATCTGAAGGCAAAAGAAGGATGAATTCGTATGGATTAAAGAGTTCGATAGGATCTCAGAACCTATCGAGCAGCTGAAAGGAAAGAAGAAACCATCCTATCGAAAACTTGCCTGAAGAGTCAAAGGAACCTATCAAATGGTTTCTTGAACCTATCGAGATGAGAATGCTGGAACATAACCTATTGAAGGGTGATTGAGCTTTTCGATAAGACTGAAAGCAAACCTATCGAAATGGCGGAATGAAGAGCAGAACCTGTCGAAATGGTTTTCCAACCTGTCGAAGAGCTTTTCCAACCTGTCGAATACTCCAAACCAAGGACTGAGAGGGCTGGAACTCCAAGCGAAGATTCATCCTATCGAAACCTATCGAACGGATCTGAGAACCTAATGAAAGGACCAAAATGCTTGATTCCAACTTGTCGAAAGCTTCCTGAACCTGTCGAAATCATGTGCAGAACTTCTCAGAAATTCAGCTGTGCACACGTTGTACTTCAATGACCCGCTGCACGTAATCCGAGGCACTTGGTGACCGACACGACAGTTCCAGAAGATGCCCTAGAAAGCCCTAACCGACCCACGTGCTTTAACAGAACTCTAACAAACTCTGACGACTTTCTAGAAGGGATTTTTGGTAGGAAAAATAGAGGAGAAAGCTATATATAGAGATCCCCAATTGCCATTGGGGGGGATCCAGATCTGAGCCAAAATTTTGGAGATTAGCGCCTGCAGAGCAATTCTATTTCCCTCTTTTAGCCCAACCATGGTTGGCTAAGTCACTTGGAGTAGCAAGGAGCAAAGTTAGATCTGTAATTGGGTGAGGTCAAGAGTGCTATTGTAGGTTCCTAGCTGCACAGACTACAGATATGAGAGTATTTCCATTATAAAGTGACATTGTTTGCAATGATAATGCTATTTTTAATGCTTTAATTAGATTTAAATTTCCTTTGATTCTATTTGGTGATCGATCAGATTTGTGTAGAGGAGTTGTAGATCAGCTCACCCACTTAACTGGTAGACCTCTTGGATACCATCTGATCTCCCTGGAACTGATGCTCCTGTGATTCCTTGAGTCTGTGACTTGGGAATTGCAGCATCTGCAGTGGTTTTAATTGTTCTAATTGAGACTCTAGCTTTGTAGGAGATCCCTAGGATGGTCTGTGACCATTAAAGTGGACAGATCATAACCTTAAGATAAATCTAAGCTCAGGCCTCAATTGGATTCATCTGCTGCAATCAATGGATTCGATAAAGTCTATAGGATGGTCTGTGATAATTAAAGTGGACAGATCATAGCCTTAAGACCAGGTAGATCCTGTGATTTGGAGTGGAATTTATACCCTGCAAATGTGCTTATAGCCAGTGAGAGAATTGTGTGCTCTGAACCTCTATAGCATGATTAATTAAATCTGATTTCAGTGAAAACCAAACTCCAAGCTACTCTTCTCCATTTTCTGCGTTTTTACTCTCTTCCCCTGCAAGATCTAAGCTCCTAAACTTGATCCAAGATAGCTTATGTTTAAATTGTAGCATAGTTTAAGTGACAACCCATTCCAAACCTCTCCCCTATCTTTTAACTAAATTAGTAATAGCTAGGGTGCCAGATCTGACACAGATCTGAAGATTTGTCATATTTATAAACAACCTCCCTGTGGACATTCCCTTACTCACCATTCTTTTAAAGCTTGCTACAACAGATCCTAAATACTTGCAGGTCTGTATGAGTGTATCTACCTAGTTTTATTGTTAATTTTAGACCCTCATTTGAGGGAAGGCAAACACACCAACAGAGGGTGGCGTAGGCGATGCGGTGGTATGAGAGGGTGCTCCCTCAGCTGATGGAACAATGGGGTGTGCTCCCCCCACAGGCGGGTCCTGATGTGGTGGTGGGGGTGGTGGTGGTGCTACTGCTGCTGGTGCTGAGCCTTGAGCTGGTAGGGTCCTCTTCAACAAACGGTAGCTATGACCCCATGAAGCGATGGAGTAGTGCTTTACGTGGTCTGTAGCCCTCTCCTCATTAGGCGAGATGGCGTACCCTGGAGCGTCTGAATAGCACTCCAGCATGCTCAAAATGAGGCGAGCGTACCACATCTTTCCTTTTGGTTGTAGATGACCCTTCATCAACTTCCCCTTTATATATGTCATTCCCTCTAAAATAATTTTGGTGGCGTCGAACCAACGGTCGCGGAATGTCGTGTATAGGACCTGTTGGACCAACTCCACCCGCTCGGTATCATGGCGCATTGGGTAGAGGTTACAGTTGATTATAGAATCAAGCATCCACATGTAATGGGGCAAATCGACCCTCCTAAAGGACGATCCCAATCCCTTCTTCCCATTGGTCATCTCAGTCATAATCTCTTCAAATCTCACCTCTTTCGCGAATGGTGGGAAGAGGGTGGTCTTAGGCAGAAAGTCCAAATAGCACTCTAGGGCTTCGTGAACATGGCGACGGGTAAAGGTGTAGCCACGACCATCAATCTTTGTCGTAACAATGTCATCGGTCGGACCCTCCGCCAAGCCTTGGTAAAATAGGCGGACGAGTCGAGGGTAGTAACACCCATGTAGTGGTGTCAGTAGGTTACCAAGGCCCGCTTTGACCAAGTAGTTCCTAGCCCATTTGGTCTCACCCTCGACGTCGGGGTCGGTAAACAAGTTATCATCGAAGATATACTCATCTTCGAACTTCTTTGCTGCCCACCACTCATTTGGTTGGGGCACGTTTACAGGTGGTGGTGGTGTCGGTGAAGACTCGCGCGAAGACACGCTTGTCAAACCGGATGTGGTATCCGATGACGACGGGGATGGGGTTCTCACAGGCGATGGGGTAGGTGGGGGCAGTGCGACGTTCTTACACTAAACCGGGAGTTTCAAAGTCGCTTTCTTCGAGGTTAAGCGATTTCGAGGCGGCATTTCGACTCAAAATACCCAAAAGTAGGGTTTTATAGGTCAAATTGAAAGGAAAACTCGAAATCTAGGTTTTACCTTAGGTTTTGATCCGAGTACGCGATGCTTGAGAGGCAAAATCAATGCAAAATCCCCCCAAAACCTAGCTGGTATGATAGCTCGAGGAGGAAGACAAAGTGGTGCGCAAGAAACAAAACCCCAAAACTTTCGAATGGGGAGAAACCCCCTTCATTTTATATATATCTAGGCCCGATTCGATTAATCAATTTTTAAAACTTACTCCAACCGCGCGAAATCGATTAATCGATTTCCAAAATCGATTAATCGAAAACTCAAAATCGATTAATCGAATCCAGTTCAATTAATCAAAATCGTGGTCACTTAAAATTTCCAACTTTTCTAGCTCACTGGCGCATGCCAGTCGATTAATCGATTTACCAAATTGATTAATCGATTTCCCAAAATCGATTAATCGAATCTCACCTCGATTATTCGAAATCGTAAAGTCCTTAAATTTTTCTAAAATTCCCAAGTCATTGAGATGTGTTAGTCGATTAATTGAATTCCAATATCGATTAATTAAATTCCAAAATCAATTAATCGATCCCCAGATCGATTAATCGAAATCACAGTTTTGTAATTTTCTGAACCTCCACTCAATCTTCACTCACTGGCATAGGCCAGTCGACTAATCGACCAAAATCGATTAATCAAATTCCCAAATCGATTAATCGATTTGAAAATTTATTAATCGATTTTCCTCATAAGTTCACAATTTTCCTATTTTTTTACGTCGCTTTTGTTCTCTTGGTGATACATGACTGGTCACTGGTTTTGTGAAGCACAACTTCACAGCCATTAGGTGGCAACGATGGATCTTAACTACACATTCAACACTGTAATGAGGAAGACGGTGTGGATCAAAATTCTCTCTACTGAATATAATGATCAAAAGTCCATATTGGATTACAACATATGGTTTAAATCTGCAAACATGCTTGAGGTGATACAATTTTGACTCTCAAGCTATCGCAAACAAGTCTGGATACTGTTTTTTCACGTCGGCCTCTCGTTCCCACGTAGCTTCTTCGGCCGGATGATTTTTCCATCAAACAAGAACTAACGGAATCACTTTTGTCTGCAACACTTGTTCCTTTCGATCCAATATCTCCGTCGGTTCTTCTATCATGCTCATATCCTCATGCATCTCAAATGATTGGCCGCTCCACACGTGATCAGGGCCATTAAGATACTTCCTGAGCATAGACACGTGGAACACATTGTGTACCCGATCAAATAACGGTGGCAATCCAATGCGGTAAGCAACTTCCCCTACTCGACCCAGAACCTCGAATGTTCCAAGATAGCGGGGACTTAACTTCCCTCTCTTTCCAAATCTCATCACGCCCTTCATAGGTGACACTTTCACAAATACATGTTCACCCACTTTAAAGTCTACACTCATCCACTTGATATCAGCGTAACTTTTCTGTCTACTCTGAGCCGCTTTGAGTTTTGCCCTTATCATCCGAACATAGGTGACATTATCTTCTAGTATCTCGGGTCCCAAAACAATTTTCTCACCGGTTTCCTCCCAATTTATGGGTGATCTACATCGTTGTCCATAAAGAGTTTCATACGATGCCATGCCAATGCTCGTCTGAAAACTGTTGTTATATGCAAACTCAATCAACGATAGGTGCTGATCCCATGATCCTTGCAATTCTAACATACACGCCCTAAGCATGTCCTCGATGATCTGATTGACCCGCTCTGTTTGCCCATCAGTTTGTGGATGGAATGCTGAACTGAAATCCAAACGCGTTCCCATTCCTTCTTGAAATTTCTTCCAAAACTTCGATGTATATAATGGGTCACGGTCAGAAACAATGCTACTAGGAATCTCATGCAAACGGACGATCTCCTTCATATATAGCTCTGCGAGTCTTCCCACCGTATACATCGTGTTGTAGGGCAAGAAGTGCGCTGATTTGGTCAATCGATCGACCACTACCCAAATGGCATTATACCTCCTTGCAGTACACGGTAGTCCAACGATGAAGTCCATAGAGATCGATTCCCACTTCCACTTTGGTATAGGTAGAGGCTGCAATAACCCTGCGGGGTGTCTATGATCGATCTTCACTTGTTGGCACGTCAAGCACTGCGACACGTACTCTGCCACGTCTTGCTTCAAACCTCTCCACCAGTAATTCTTTTTCAAATCCTGATACATCTTCGTGCTACCCGGGTGGATAGTATAGCTTGTCTTGTGAGCCTCATCAAGGATAGTTCGCAGCAGATAGGCATTGTCCGGAATGCAAAGACGACCCTTGAACAATAAGGAACCATCCTCCTTTATTGAGAACTCAGATCTGATGCCTTCAGTTACACTCTTGACGAATCTTGGTTAGCGTCGGGTCTTTCATCTGTAGTTCATGGATATGCTCAAATATCACCGGTCTCACCGATATATTACCCAAGAAGGCTCCTGTAACTTGCGACTCGATGTTCGCATCATATAGTGCCAGGTCTTCAAATAACTTCCACCGGTGCATACCCAAAATCAAACAAGCCGATTGAGCTGAACTCTTCTGACTCAAAGCATCGGCTATTACATTAGCCTTGCCTGGATGGTACTGTATGGAACAGTCATAGTCCTTGAGGAACTCCATCCATCTGCGCTGCCTCATGTTTAGATCTTTCCGTGTAAACAGATATCTGAGGCTTTTATGATCGATGAAGATCTCAAAGGTCTCACCGTACAAGTAATGTCTCCAAATCTTCAGCGCAAAAATGAAGACTGTTAATTCCAGGTCATGTGTTGGATAATTCTTCTCATGCTCTTTCAACTGTCTCGATCCATACACTATCACCTTTCGGTGTTGATTAAGCACGCAGCTAAAACCACTATACGAAGCATCGCTGTATACTGCAAACCCTCCACTGCCTGAAGGAATCGCTAGTATTGGAGCTGAAGTGAGTCTCATCTTGAGTTCTTGAAAACTCTTCTCACATGCCTCACTCCATTCGAACCTTGCATCTTTCCATGTAAGTCTCGTGAGTGGTCCTGATATCTTTGAAAACCCCTCAACAAAACGTCGATAGTAATTTGCTAATCCAAGGAAACTCCTAATGTTGGTCACGGTCTTTGGTTGCTCCTAATTCCCCATTGCTTCGATCTTTGCTGGATCTACTGTGACACCCTCTTTTGAGACATGTCCCAAAAAGCTAACTTCCTCTCACCAAAACTCGCATTTATTGAGCTTGGCATACAGCTGGTGTTCACGTAGAGTCTATAGGGCTATTCTCAGGTGCTTCTCATGCTCTTCCTCTGATTTTGAATAGATTAGGATGTCGTCAACAAACACTACGACACAAGAGTCTTGGTATGGTTTAAACACCCTATTCATCAGATCCATGAATGACGCCGGGGCATTTGTCAACCCAAATGGCATCACTAGGAATTAATAGTGTTCGTACCGAGTCCTGAATGCAGTCTTCTGAACATCCTCTGCCTTGACTCTCAACTGATGATATCCAGATCTCAGATCGATCTTGGAAAAGTACTTTGCACCTTACAGTTGATCGAATAAGTCATCTATCCTAGTCAAAGGGTATCAATTCTTAATAGTGAGTTTGTTCAATTGTCGATAGTCAATGCATAGCCGCATTGACCCATCCTTCTTCTTTACAAATAAGATCGGTGCTCCCCATGGAGACGCGCTCGGTCTAACAAGGTCCATGAGCTCTTGTAACTGCTCCTTCAACTCCTTCAACTCAGCAGGAGCCATCTTGTATGGTGCTTTCGAAACAGGCTCCATTCCTGGTGCTAAGTCGATGGCGAATTCCACTTCCGTTTTTGGAGGATATCCGGGTAACTCCTCCGAAAATACATCAGTGAAGTCTCGCACAAGTGCTATCTCAGAAATAACATTCTTCTCCTCCTTATCTTCCTTCGAGAATGCCAAGTATCGACTGCACCCTTTTTTTGATCTAACGCTCGGCCCTGACTGCAGAGATAAGCGGCATATACTTCGATCTCACTCCTCAAAATCGGAATGATCTCCTCGTATTGGGTCTAAAGATGATGACCTTGTTCTTGCAATCTACCGTCGCGCAGTGTGTCGACAACCAATCTATGCCAAGGATCACATCGAATCCTTGCATGTCTAACAAAATAAGGTTCGCCGATAGTTCAAAGACGTCTCCATCCATGATGCTCACGATCACGGACTTACAAACCCTCTCGGTATCAATCGATTTCCCAGTTGGAATAGTCACGGTTAACACAAAGTTTAACTCCCCTGGGTTAACTTTCATCTTCTTTGTGAAGCGAGGGGTAATAAATCAGTGGGTAGACCCTGGGTCTATCAACAGTCGTGCTTCATGTGTCACATTGCTTCTTTTCTCATGGATTTGTAACGTACCTAGTCATACATACACACACACACACACACACACATATATATATATATATATATATATATATAATGTACACTATCATACAAAATTAGTACATACGAGTTCTTTTCTATTTTCTACATGGATGCACCTTCTCTATCTAAAATTTTTAAGAATTGAAATTCTTTATTTAAAAGAAATCTCACCTTGGATCACATCATTTGTGTTTTGGGCCTCTTGAGCTGTGACCGCATAGGCTCTCCCTTGGACGATCGACTTCCTCGCTTGTATAGGTCGTGGCATAGGAGCTGAAGCCGTCTTCCCTTTGTTTTGCCTCAGAGCAATCTTTGATCAAGTGGCCCACCTTGCCACATCTGAAACAGCCTCGAGTTCCCTGTCTACAGTCCACTATTTTGTGAGGCTTGCCACACTTGGCACAAGTCTCACGAGGTGTAGAAGAAGCTGCTCGCGAAAAACCCTGTGTGACTGTAGCTCCGGTAGTGATAGCAGGGCTCTCGTATCGTATCGGCCTCCCCGACGCAAGCAATGGAAATTTTTGCTGGTTGGTCTACTGCGCCGGTCTCTCATAACCTCCTTGGAACGGTGGTTTCTGATTGTTTGCTACGAATCTCGACTTTTTGTTCACCGGCTCGTAGTTCCCCGTTCTACTCTGGTCCACATTCCACCTTCCTTGTTGTTCCCTCTGGCGGTATTTATTATTATTTTCTTCCTCCACTACGAGCGCTTTGCTCATGACATCTCCATATGTCCTCATCTGGAATGGTGCCACTCCTCCCCTCACGTCCGGTCTCAACCCTTGCTGAAACCTTTTCGCTCTCATCATCTCCGTGATGATGTAGTCAGGCGCGAAGTGAGCGAGTCGCATGAACTCCACTCCATACTCTCTAACAGTCATCTTCCCTTGAACAAGCTGCAAAAATTGAATTTTCATCTGATTCCTTACAACTTCTAGGAAGTACTGTTTGTTGAACTCTTCAACAAATTCATCCCACGTCCAGGGCAAATCTGGAGTCTCCTGAGCCCTAGTCTTTGAAATAGACTTCCACCAAGGCAAAGCCTCTCCGTCCAACATGTAGGCTGCCCAACAGATGCTCTCGTCCTCTGTATACGTGAGTACACTGAACACCTTCTCCATCTCACTCAGCCAGTTCTCAGCTGCCATGGGCTCTGCTTGCCTCGAAAAACTACGAGGTCTCATCCTCCTAAAATCGATGAAACACGAAGACATGGCGGTGTAGAGACCCTTTGGAGGTGTCGTGGTGATCTTTGCTCGTGGGGTATGACAAAGATCTTTTTATTGTGCCATGGCAGTCGCCATGGTTTCCATAGTGTGCATCATCCTCTGACGCTCCTCTCTATCTTCGTTTCTTTCTCTGACTCTCTCCTATTCTCTTTGATCTCGATCCTGACAATCGCGATCCTGAGTCTCTGTCTAATCTTGGCTCCCTTGGCCACCACTGCCTGAAGCCCCTCTATCTCCTATAGGCACTCTATTGGCATCCTTGATAAAATCATCTCGACTACGCAAACTTCTACTATGGCTGCCCCTGGGTAGGCCCCTTCCTCTAGAAGACATAACGGTTTGCACGTGAAAACAAAATTTTCTTTAGCAGAGTCCCTATGCTCTGACATAAGAATGATTATCAGAATTACTAAAAGAAAATGCTTTGATACCAACTGTGACAGCCTGGATTTTGGCACCTCGAAACTCGTGCCGTCAGCACGATCTTCCAGACCGTGCCCCATGGCTATGTACGGAATATTAGTATAACAAGCAATATCAAGACAAAATGAATCAATAATTATATAATGCGAAAGTAAAATACTATTCTAAGTGTAACCTCAAAAGACAGTTCTACATTCATGCCACTGCATGAAAAGAGAACCGATCTGAAATAATCGGTGATAAACAGATCACCCCAGATGGTTCGCCAAAAAGAATATATAGTCAAATACATTGTTTCAAAAAGGCTTGACATACCAAGCCGTACAAATGTACTCTCAAAAAATCTTTCTCTATCAAAGTACTCAGCGGAGTCTCCTAGAAGAAGTCCTCAGGAGGGGGCTCCAACTCGTCCCTGGGAGCGTAATCCGAATCACCCTGATCTACGTCTTTTGAAGCCTCTGCTGCTGCTAACACTGGACCTGCAACGTATAGTCTAAAGGGTAAGCTACATCCTAGCTCAATAGGGAACAACACAATGAACATATAAGTCAAAATCTCACATATATTCCATGATATTCTAAGCATGATGTATCTATGCACTTGCTGGAAAAATAGTTTAAAAGATGGCAATTTGTATTCAATTTTACTGGTAGTTTATATGTTTCACTTTACTGTTAATTGATCATGAATGACACTGAATAGGCCTAAAGCAAAACATAAATCTTCAACTTAAGTAATCCCCGAGCAATATAGCATTGAGCCCCGATGGGATACCCTCCATCGTCGTCTAAATAGACAGTAATTATATGTATTACCTGAGAATACGACCCAAGCCTCTTTCTCATAGGCGGCGGGGTTAAATCACATATCAACATCCCTGGGATGTGCTTACTGTGTACGAATAGACCTCCGCACGGGTGTACGGATTGGCCACCGTACCGGTCAAGGATATCCTGCCGAGTCAGTCATGGGTATCCCGCCACGTCGGTGGGGTATCCTAATTAAACCTCAAATAACAAAAATAACATGTGTTTTACATATAGTTGTTCACCGTGTAAATGTGCTATCTTATATCAGTTAGGTCTTAACAGTAGATATTCAATCTTACTTACATCCTTAGGATGTCTGAATTACTCGCATCACACTGATGCCTTTAACACTTTCTCATCCCCTGGGGATGCTTCATTTTCATTAGTTTACTTGATCTCAGTCACTCGCATCACACTGATGCCTTTATCACTTTCTTGGTGTCACACACGCACCCATTTTTATAAAGCTTTACTCAGTTAAAATATTTTCAATTTAATTTCTATATCACTACATATATGCTTTTGCAATTAAAGTACATGTTCAAGGTCTTCCCTACCTCAAGTCTCTGAAGGTCCAAGCATCAAGGTCCCACAAGGCTCCTTATGCTTGCTCTCACACGTACCACCTATAGTACATCAAAACACATGCAACATATCACTAAAGATGTAATAGAGAGGGTCCTAGACCCTTATGAACCTCAAGGTCTAATTAAGAAGTCAAGAGAAACTGCCAAAATTGATTAATCGATTAATCGAAAATCCAAAATTGATTAATCGATCTTAAATCGATTAATCGAAATCTCCAAAATGGTTAAATCAATTTTCAAATTGAGCAGTCGAAAATCCAAAATTGATTAATTGAAACTCAAAATCGATTAGTCGATTTCTCCAAGTTTTATTTCTCCAGCCACTGGAAGTACCCAGTCGATTTCCAAATCGATTAATCGACTTTCAAAATCAATTAATCGATCTCCAGATCGATTAATCGAAATCTAACATCCTTGCTTTTTCAACTTCTAGACCAAAATCGATTAATCAATTTTTAAAATCGATTAATCAATTTTTAAAATCGATTAATCAATTTGGCCAGACTCAGCCCCTTCTCGGGCTGTTCTTCCAAATCTTTTCCTTATCAAATTTCTTTCTTTTCTAGGTATTTAATCTATCATTTTAACTATACTTGACTGAATTAAATTCATCAAATCTTTAGGTATTGAAATCTAACAAAACTCACCTAAATAAATCCCTTAAAGGATTGATTCGTTGGGTTTGATGGCTAGGGTTCCCTTAGTTCAACGGTCTTTCACGCGTCGAATCCGGCAATCAATGCTTGGTCCCCTCTTGATTTGCATTAACTCTTAGCTCAATAACTCATCTTGGTTTCTCCCTCTCTCTCTCTCTTCTTAACTCTCTTTCACCAACCAATAAAAGCAACCTAGGTTTATTAAAACCCTTATATTCGCTCTCTAGTCTTGGTGTTAAGCACATACACCAGAGATAGGTGTACGTGACCTTAAACTCACACCATGCACTACACTTGGGTCAAATTTACATCACATTAGTTCCTCACTTCATGAGTCCACTGTTTGACTATCATTTGGTCAAACATACGACCAGTCGACACGAATCCCGAGGTCACTGCTTAACGCTCAAATTTTCAGGATATTACATTTTCAACCTTCTAGTAATGCTCTTTCATCCATTTGTCCAGAATGCAATAGCTACTTTGCGGCTTTTTGTCCCTTCAGGTTGTGACGAGTTGAGAAACCAATGATGCATATAGTTTAGAATAATTATTCAAGGAAAGTACTGAAGTGTTTTGTTTCATGTTCAACATCAAGGCCCTGTTTGGGCACACTACTCTTGGCCGGATTCCCGCTTTCCACTGTGAGAACTAGAAACAAGGTAATAGTTACCATTGGGTAACTTCCACTGATTCTTGCTTCCCGCAAAAATATCACTTAAAACTAATTCCTTCAAAAGCTGCTTTGCATTAAAAATGGCTGGAATCAAGAGGCGGCAAGTGTTTGAGGGATTCAATTTTAAGTGGAACTAGTGCTCCCAAGACAAAAAAGCATTGTTAACAGATAGGACCTAAATATCCACAATATATATAGGAAAAGGCCTCCGTCCTCCAACCTTCCATGTGGAGCTCCACGTGGCACTCAAAACACTTTTTGGGTGCCACGTGGACCTTGGGTGCATTGCTTAGATCATCTTTGAAAAAAAAAAAATTAAAACTCATCTCCACCGTGTATATTTTGAACCGTGAAATGTGGACCAATGAAAATCGTCAAACTTTGACTTGTAGGTTAAAATTTTTTTTTTTGATTTTTTTTTTTAATATTGATCTAAACTGTCCACCTGTTCTCCACGTGGCACCCAAAAAGTGTTTTGGGTGCCATGTGGAGCTCCACGTGTATCTTGGAGGATGGTCACCATCCTCCAATGGAGGACCTAACCGGCTCCCATATATATATATATATTGCAACAAATATGACATAAACACTTAATTTTGCAACATTTTAAATATTTAAATTATTGAGTCACCTCTTAGAGCATCTGGCGGGAATGAAAGTGGGTCAAAAGACACTGCAGAACAGTTATTCCCAGAACTTGGTCCACACATCAAATGGTTTCCAATAATGCTGACAAAAAAAAAACTTAAAAAGCTCAACAATTGAGGGCTATTTCAAAATATTGGCTCATATATTGAAATTTAAAAATAAAAATAGATGAAGTGAGCAGCAAGCGACCCTTATACACACACCCAAACCCACCCCCACACAAAAGGCACTCTTCTCAAAAATTTTCTGTAGCAGCACCAAGCTCTCTATATGTAAAAGTATGGCCTGAAATTTGTATGGTATTGTTAGGAGCTGTCTTTTCCTTCTTCGAATTAGAATCTGCGTGTTGGTTCTTTTTGGTTCTTTGTAAACAAGAACACTCCTAAGCAATCAAATGAAGATGGTGATGGCTTGGTTACCAGATTTTCGAATGCTAGAAAGTATAGGAAGGGAATAGAGAAAGATGCTGATGGGTGTTTAGCACTCTTTCTTCAAGGATCAAAGCTCAGATCAGAGAAGGACTCGATCGATGATACACGATCGAGCACAAAGTCTAAAGAATTTCTTATATCTGATGAGAATGTAACAAAAAATAGTGGAGGAAAGGTGAAGACATGATCTCCTAAATGTCTCATGCAGAAAAAATTTCAAGCACCACCAGGCATTGACTATTAGTAGCCAAACCTTGAGAGCATTATGAATAGTAAATATCAAATTTTACTGTACATGTTTTAGTATTTTCTTAATCTATTATCATAAAAGAGTTGGTATTAGGTATCCAACCCGAGAACCGTCGGGCAGCAAATCTCCCCCTCACTACGTCAAAATGACCCAAAATCCACGACAATGAGTAAGAAAAATACCACTGCTGAAAACAGCTTCAAGCCACTTACCCAATGCCTATATAAAGGCTTTCACACGACTCTTCCGAAAGTGGCCAATTGATTGTTTTTTTATCTCTCGTTCTCCCAAACTTAGAAAGCAAAACCCATGGGAAACCCTAATCGTTTGTTCTCCAAACCTCTTTAATCTCTGAAGTGAAACCTTAATCGTTCTCCATTCATTTTCCTTAGCTTTCACACGACTCTTCCGAAAGTGGCCAATTGATTGTTTTTTTATCTCTCGTTCTCCCAAACTTAGAAAGCAAAACCCATGGGAAACCCTAATCGTTTGTTCTCCAAACCTCTTTAATCTCTGAAGTGAAACCTTAATCGTTCTCCATTCATTTTCCTTATCTTTCTCTCTAATGTCTCTCTCAATTTCCCGTTCTCTCTACTGGTTTGAAAAATTGCTCAAATCTCATTTGATTTAAGGCTCCATCGATTTTTATCCATAAAATCTGCAAACCCTAGAGCTGCAACTAATTTCAGAAATCTTCTAACAAGACCATATGGATCGCCTCAATAGGTTGAGAAATTTGAGCTCTGTATTTGGGGATTGACATCCAAAATGTAAGATTTGAATCTTTTGACTTTTTTGGGGGTTTCTAACTATATATTTCAGATTACTTAGATTTTCTTGTATTTGATTAAAGTTAAGAGATTATGAAGATTATATATAATTTATTTTATTATATATCTCATCCACTCTATTTGGTTGTCAATTTTTGATTTTTTGAAATTTTTTCCACCCTACACAATGCTATGCCCCTAGAATACAGTGGCATCAATTATGAGATTGAGTGGTGTATACAGCTGTAGTTTATACTAATTTAGTTTTACTTCATAGATGTTTTCTACCATCAACGGGCTATCACCACATTCTTGACCAATACAAGTCATTGAGTTGGAAATCATCATCTCAAACCACTATCCCTTTCAACTCTTTTCTGAAAGAAGCTGTAATTTTATTTAAGACATAATAAATATCTGTCTGTACCTCTTATGTAAGTAAAAGCTCATCCTACTCTTAGCATGCTGCTATTTGAGACGTCTCAGTATGCCGCTATTTGAAGTGTCTTGTATTTTCGATATATTGCCCATCAGATGTTTGATATATTACCTATAAAAGCCCTTAATTTTTTGTAGGCCCATTGTTTTAAGTAGATGACATGTTCAATCTCTAGGTGAGGTCAAGCCATTGAAAATCTTAGCTATGTTGACTCACAAATCTAAGTGAATGAATTTAAATTTCACTTAGACTTCAGTTATTTTACAAACTATGTGTATAATCAGCCACCAATAAATTCGATACATTGTTACATCGTCAATTAAATTTTCATTTCATAATCTTTGCTGTTTTGTTATACTAAAAAATCACAAGCCTCTTTCCATTATTCCTGTACTGTCAAGCATGTTACACTACAAAAAATATAGGGTTTGGTGACGGCTGCCTAATTCCAGCCATTGGCGTACACTCGAATTAGATGGACCAACCCACAAGAGCCAACCCGGCAACCCACTGAATCGGGCATCTATATGTGTTTCTTTTCTTGATGCTCAACCCATTTCTTCGCTGGCCATCCCTCTCGCTCAACCCATTTTCTCCCTGTAGATGGATTGGCGTAACACCATCGAAGAGATGGAGTTCTTCTTTGAAGATCGAAGACGAGTCAAAGCTCCAAGATCTAAAAAGCAGGTTGGGTCGGGCCAACCTGGTTCAAAATCCCCCAACCCCCCTTAACCTTTTACATTATATATAAAATATCAGGTCAGGTCAGGTTAGGTTGGGCAGATTTTTGTCTAATCAGGACCTTTGAGACAACCCAACCCGACCCAACTCAATGGGTCAAGTTTATGCACTCAACCTGGTTAAAAAATAGGTTGATCAGGTTGGGTAACGTGCTGACCTGACCCGTTAACAGCCCTGGTTGCAAGTCACTTTCAGATGTACATTCTTCCACCAACGGAAAATGAACAAAATTGTGAAACTTGGGGCATCTGTCAAATTTTCAAGTGTATTAGTGTCTTATGCATTTAGCACAATCAATTTCCAAAAATTTACGGCAATACAATCATCTTAGGAATGGCTTCTTTACCTTGCCCCCCACCCCCCCAATCACTAGAACAACAAAGTTGAGGCTTACTTGTCATACATATGAAATTGGAGGTGGATTTTCCATTTTTGTACAAGATCAAGGAATCTGTATTACCTTTCCAAGGATGACACCGACATTCCTTGCATAAAAGAACATGAAAATGCAAGCCTTTGCTGTGCTGATTTCAAGGATTCGATCATTTCTTTTCTTTGACGTGTCATCATGTATACCTCATCAATTTGACTCTTGGTCGTCCATTCCTCTAATATACTGCATACCAATATAAATTTGTAATTGTTGTATATAAAAAAGACAAGGAAGCTCACAAGTGCATTGCACTTGAGGGTCAGAAAGGAAACTGTATTCAATATACAGAGTAATAAATATAAATATTAGTGAGAACTTTTCTGATCCTTGATTGATCGTCACAGAGTTATCTTATGCATAGAAGGCATTGAACTTTTGTACTTCTGTTGGACATGACCCTACCATAAGAGCAGATAGTGGGTGTTGTCTTTGTTACCATTTAATTTAATGCATAGAGGTGATTCAATTAAGAATAGGAATTTGAATAATTGGTAGATGCAATCACTGATGAAAATAGACATTAGCAATTTCCATGCGATGACGGGAATCATCCTTCCATTACTTTCTTCATTAAGAAAATGTGGAGTTTTATTAATATGAAAGCAGCAGATTACAAACCAAACAAACTGAAATAAGGAGAAAATTAATTGAAAATAGAAAGAAATATTGCTAATTAATTGCATATAATCAGAAACTAAGATATTGAAACACCATTTGACTATTACTCTGGTCATTTTTAAAACACCAGATCAGAGCCCATCCAAAATTTTCTTTTTGAGACCAACTCTGCTGCCCACATTTATATAGATTAGGGCCATGACAACATACTTTTAGGCCATTTGGCACACATTTCAATCCATGTAGTCCAACTAGAAGCCCATCATGTCAGATGTCTCATTCAAAGAATTAAGCCTATAAGAGCTTTGGAACCATCCATCAGTGTACTTTGAGCAACCATTTTAAAAAAAGCAAAAGCGTCTATATTAGAGTGCCTTGATTGGACGGTTCAAATCCTCTAATGAGTGTGATCTTTGGGTCTATGGTAGTTTCCAAAATTTCTTTTTATGATTAAAATATGGGCAGCTCACAGGTTTAATCTATATGCTTGGTCCTCTCCATTTATAACTGTATTTAACTTGAATCTTACATGAAATATTTGACTTTTAAGGAGTTCCACGTGAAATTTTATCAACAAAACATATGTTCATATATTAGTCATGACCACGACTCGTTCTTTGCATAATTGTAACAAGAAATAGTTAATTCTATCTTTATGCACGGCCAATTTAGCAATTGCAATTATTCAACTTTTTTTCAGCAAGTTTTAAAGTAGGCTGCAATTAGTACTCTCTCTCTCTCTGTACTCTTGATCTAGAAAACAGAAGCATCTTATTTACAGGTTGTAGATTCCATGGTTATCGAAGGGCTCATGGGGAGTCTCAAAGCACATCTGGATCTCTCCAGTCTTTATGTTGGGGATCTTCAGCTTTTGGGGGGATAGTAAGTGCTTACTTTAGTGGCTCACTGGTCGATGCTTATGGTGTAAGGCATGTTTCACAGGTGAAGTTAAATATATATTGTTGCCTATAACTGGAAAATAATTAAGTGTTTATACTACTTTTTCGATCTTCCTGAATTGCAGGTTTGTTTTTGGCGTCACAGCATTTCTTCCACTGATGACATCTGCAGTTGCTATTCTTGTTAAAGAGCATGCCATGGGCCCCACCACAAGAGGACATAATCTTCCTCAGACAGGTCCAGGTTTTTAGAAAAGCTTAAAACAGAATATCATTCAATTGTGGAACGTTGTTAGGCAGCCCAATATCTTTTTACCTACCTTATTTATATTCTTGTGGCAAGCAACACCACAGTTAGACTCCGCAATGTTTTTTTTTTACGTAAGTTTTCTTCCCAATCATTGTTATGTAATCACTTACTTTTAAATGACATTTATTGAAGTACTCAAGGTACCATCGATTTTGGATATTTTATTTGATACAATTCCCAAGTTGTGCCAATTTAGAGTATAGAAACATAGACTCATGAAAAAGTTGTTTCTTTTTCCTCCTTTTTTCACACGTTACTGATAAATGGATACGGGAACTTCAAATTACAACCTTTCTGCATTTTAATTCATCTATTTTTTCTCCAATTGGTAATAGAGGGAAGCACAACTGTTGTGTTGGCTAAAGCATGGTGGAGATCCTTGTCCGAATGCTCGTGATCATAAATGGTCGTAATAAGGAAGAGTGATGTGTCTTGTTTTCCCATAGACCAGGCATGCCAAATGGTTGGTGTGAGGTTGTGGTGATAGCACTAGAGAGTGATGTGCCCTGGTTTCCCATGGTCATGGCATGCCAAATGGTGGGTGTGAGTTTGTCATCAGGAGGGATCCTGCACTCTTGCTGATATGATTAGGGATGTTGTTGCAAGTGGTTATAGTTGAAACAGAGGTCCACATCCACAGCAGGGTCATGGGTGATCCCCTAGGCAATAAGGTTTGGGCTCCCTGCCTAGGCTATGGTTGCCTATGCTTTCACAGACCTAGGTGATTGTTTGACTTTATGCCTAGGCATCATGTAGGCCCAGGTGACCAACTATGTCGTGATGCAATGATTGCTAACTTGGGCTAAATTAAACCTCCTTTTTTTTGTACTTTATAAATGAAAATTTTAATCAGGTTTTAGGTCAATAACCTTTAAAATCCCCAAAACACACTTCTCTTTAAACTTTATTGAAGCATACAGATAAAAAATCATTTCATTTTCTAAAACATTGAAAATATGAGATTTAGATCATTTTGAGAAATTTTTTAACACACTTTAGAAATATTTTGTGGAACAAGAAAATTGTGTAAATAGTATAAATATTTGTGAATTTTTTTTCTGCAAGAATTTAGTATTTTGGATTTTTTTCTCTCTTGTTCGTGTTTTTTCATTTTGTTATTATTATTATTTTCTTTTTCTTGTTGGTATGTTGTTTGGTGCCTTTCAAATAGTACTCTTTCACAACCAAAGTGGTCAGGTTTTATGCTGGCGAATTTGAATGATAAATAGTCGTTGAATGTGATTTTTGCCTTGGTGGGTTATGGTAGCCTTTTCTGGCACAAAAATATTTAGTTGGTTTATGAGGAAATGCTCATCAATTTTAGGTATCCTCGAAAAAGGAGTAAAAACTGTTGTTGAAATTTGGAAATTAAAAGCAACGAAATGACTGACGTGGAAGTACAAATCGAATGGGATCCATGGTATATTGCCTTCATTGGGGATGAAGATGATGCTGGAGTGGTCTTATTCCTCGAGTGATTGAAAGTAGACCAATAATCCAAATAGGTGGTTCACATAAAACATTTGAATTAGGGACTGATGGGAGCATATTTATACCAAAGCCGAAGGGCATATTGCAAAGGGGAAGAGGAAGGTATAAAAGATGATTGAAGACTGATACAAATGGAGGAAAGGAAAAGCTCCAACTTGAACACTGTTTGCTTGATGTATTAAGCTGGTATTTCTTTTAATTCTGAGCTTTTGGCTTATCTGAAAGCTGTTGGACACTTTGGGTTGAGGTTGGATGCCCTCTCGTCATTACTGGAGGGAGCCTCTCTGTGAAGAAGTGTAGATTACAAGAGCTTGGCATAACATGAGGACTCTAACAAGATTATGTAGATTGAAGCAAAAAAAGCAATACATGTTTTTCCCAGTGCATTCAAGTCTACGTTCACTTGGCATAACATGAGGACTCTTCAGGTAGGAGGATTACATATAGCTTAATAGCTATGGATATTGTCTTCTCCGTGACCATTATTTTTACACCAGTTTGACAAATTTTTGTTAGGAATGCCGTGAAGCTTGTGGGGGGCAAGGTTTGAAGACAGAAAACCGTCTGTAGGGTGAATTCGATGTACAATCCACATTTGAGGGTGACAATAATGTACTGATGCAATAGGTAGTATCAGCTCATTTTTCATTTAGATGCATTCTCTTCATGGCCAAGAAGTGTGAAGATATATGTGATTTTGATATTTGAAATCAAACCAGCAAAGCACTCTTGGTAGAGTATATGGAAGCTCACAAGAAGAAGAAACCATTTAAGGTATTGGGATTAGAGCATATGAACAATCCTTGCCTGTTATTCCATCTCAGGTTACAAGCTCTATTCTAAGGAGCAACCGATTACAAGCTCTATTTATTCTTATTATTATTTTTTGCAGTTGAAACCACTTTCAGTCAAATATGGTCTTAGCATGTTGGATCATGACAGTGAGGGCTGACTTGTGACAGTGGAGTTTGATACATTCTATCTAATAAGTGGATATGTTCCTAATTCTGGAGAAGGTTTGAAGATGCTGGTAAGTGTTTTTTTCATTTTACATGGTCTTCTATTCATTAGAAGTTTAAGGTTATCTTTATTTTGCTATTATTATGATATAATTTTTTTCAATAGCAAATTGCCCTACGCTTAGGGGCCGGGTCTTCTTTTGATGCTAGACATACAGGGTAAAACAATGGGATCCATCTCTTAGCAATTTTATGAAAGTAAGAACAATCTTGCCATTCTTATACCTTGTATTAAAATTCATCTATATCAAAATTACCCTATTCTTCTGTTTCAAGGCTTTCATTCATACTGGATAGTATTCTATCTATTATACAAAATTATGAAATTAGTTTTTGCTTGGGATGCATTCTGGTTTACCTAATGCATTGTAAGAAACATTGTTGCCACTACTAGAAGCAATTGATTCGTGTGATCCACTAAATCTCTCTTTAGAAGCCACTACAATTAGGATGATGTACCAACTTCTATATAGATCAATGAAAACTTCACATGGCATGATCTGAATGAACTGGTTCAATGTTACAAGGCTGATTGGGTAAAGGATGAAAACAAGTATGGTCACTATGAAAACATTAGTTACAATTCATTTCAAAGTCAAATATTTGAAGGGCCAGATAATGACATTGAAATAGGTGATGGAGGGAAATGTTACCACAATTAAGGTTTTATTCATAGTATAAGGACTAATTAAATTAAATCTCTGCCTGTAATATTGGTTATGAATGCTAATTTATTTTTGTTTTATCTTCCCGCAGAAACACGTTTTGCCAATGCAAGGCATTCCAAGACCGAAGATGCTACTGATGATGATGTGTCCAACACCTCTTGAAGGTAGTCACCGGAGACTGAAATATTGTTTTCTTTTTTTGTTTTGTTTTTGTTTTTTTTTTTTCCTGACTGAAAACATTTCTGAATGTTTAGGTGCTTTTCACGTCATCCTGCTGCTTCTATATTAGAAGAATGGATTAGCACAAAAAATTATCAGAATGAGGATTCTTCTTTGTGCCCTAAATGGCACATTCCTAGTGATGATGGAATATTGTTTGCAAATGAGCTTAGACTTGCACTTTCATTCACCTTTGGATGATCTTCTCAAAATATGTCAATCCAAAATTCATACCGATCCTAGTAAGCCACGTACATAGACTTTCCAGTTAGCAGATGTGGTTATTGAAATTGACAGATCTAGTTATACCCAGACTTTCTGTAGGAAAGCTTATTTTCATACTTTACTGAAGAGGACAATGAACACTAAGTAGACTATTGTATTATGCTCATTGTTTATGTTTTATGTCAAATATCTTTCCAAGTTGAATATATTATAATTTGTATATTGTTTCACGGGAAAGGATCCTTTGTGATACACTTAGGTATAGGCTGCAAACCTGGCAATGAAAAAATAGCTAGGTTTGTTAGGGATGCTTTAGTTGTTTCCCATCTTATTTAAAATGAAAAATAATGCTCATAAACCTACCCATTTTTCTTGGCCAGTTCATCTCCTGTAAGCTAGATATTAGTGTCATCAGTCACAAGGGATCCTCACCCTTCTTTTATTGATCTGAGTTTGCTAACCATGCCTTTTATTTTGTATTTGTTAGTTTGGTTTGACCACTGTATATAATTTTATACCTAGGAAATGAAAAAGAGCACTTAAAAGTGACTCTGTTGCGCAGTGACTCCTCATTACAAGGTGTTCTATCATGATTGCCTGATTTCCAGCCATCCTTAATAAATGCGAAGGCCACCAAAGATCTGCTTGATCATGGTGCGCCCGATGGTAATATTGCTGCTCTTGCATGTAGATGTCCTCTGTTCTACCTTGGTGCCTAAAAACCCCACTCAAATGAAATCATAATACACTTTTTGGATTAGCCATGAGCCTTTTAGGCCATCAACCCTGTCATAAGCTGACATTTACAAATGTCAAAGTCCCTAAAAATTAGTGAAAAGCTTTTCTTGATATATATATATATATATATATATATATATATATATATATATATCAACTTAGAAGGTAGCCAAACCGCGTGGTAGTGAAACAGCTTGTACTTGTAAAAACTGCTGATGTTTAGTAAAGCCTTAGACCAGATAAGAAATTATGGGCTTTTAGTTAAATGGTCAACATTTCTTTTCTAGCCAGCCTTCCATCAAAATTTAAAAGTTCTACTTAATTAGTATAAGTAAAAAACAATGGTTTGGTTTTTAAATTCATCATACTGTTCTTTACCGTCTCTAGTCATGTTTTGGTTTTAACCTTCATAAATGTGATTCTTATGCCATTTTCTTATATATATATATATATATATATATATATATATATATATATATATATATATATATTGTGGTTGTTGCCCTTTCAACAGGTGGCCCTTCGATTGGACTGTTCAGATTGATGGGCAACGCCTTGACTGTGGGTGGAGATGGATGCAAGTTGTTTGTGTAGAGTTCCATGGGAAAATTTTCCTTTATGAAATTCAGCTCAGCATGCTCCTGTTTCATATTCACTACTGCTTTAATTGTATGAAATTTCTAGGTATTTCAAAATGCATCATACCACCCGACTTGCTTTCTACAGGAATTGTGTTGGTTACGTGTACTTGCATTTTGACACTGTAACAGTTGCATTTTGAATTTTTTTTTAAAAGTATTCTATTACCGCCCTTAGCTTGAGTAACGTATTATTTCATTTGCTTTCTCTGCGGAAGACCTAAAACCATAGCATTAAAAATAAATCGAAGGTTCAAAATTTTAACTCAACAGCAACTGTTCAGCATTTATACCATTTTTTGTAAACTTTATCTTCATAGTCATGCCACAATTGGGAAATCTTATCAATGATAATATAAGGAACTCAAGGAACAAGAACTACAGCCGAAGTGCTAAAGTGTTATGGTGTTATAGTCTAATATACCATAAAGTGATCGTATCACAAATAACATAATTATATTTTGTTTATTATTTGAAAATGATTTTTTATTTTCAAATGGACAGACTCTTTGGACGGCAGAGGCCTGTCCATAAAGTTTTGGGTGGTGGGAAATGTAAGATTTTCCCCTCAAACTTTGTTTAAACTTTTACATTATTCTCTTCTCAGTACCTGATAAATTTCACTTTCCATGAGTGTGTAGCTATTTAAACTTTTATTTCACGTGATAAATTTTTATATTATTCCATGTTTAAACTTTTATATCACCTGATAAACTTTTATATTATTCTCTGTTTAAATTTTTATATCACGTGCAAATCCATTTGGCAGAGTCAGAAATTGTATGACGTATCTTAATTACATTTTCTTCCTCATTGCAAATATGAACTTTCAGATTCACACCCTCTCTTACAAGGGGTGAGCTAATTACAGTTAGACCAAAGGGAGCGTGATGATCCATGCCCATACCTACTTGCCATATGGACATCAGGTATGCATAAAACCTAACTGATTAACTTTAATATCACCCATTAAAATTAAAAACAATGGTTGATATTAAAGTCCACAAATAAGATGGATTATGTCTCCTTACAACACCATTGTTGGACCTGTCAATCATTGATCTATCACTTTTACAATACAGATCACCCACATCTTCAACCCTTGATGGTGTAAAATAATTTAAATACTAGTTAAGCACCTCCATAATCGTCCTTAGAACTCACTGATTGGAGTTTTTTAATATATTATTATTTTCTATTTATTAACACGAAAAAAAAAGTAAACTGTCTGAATATATATATATATATATGATGGTATTTTTGTCCTTTTAAAAATATTTTTTAACCCACGCACTAGTAGGCACCTGGTAACATGGCGAGTTGGCGACGGGTGCTTACGAGGCTATGAGCTCGTTAGGGGTCTCAATGGGCCGGGCTGGTTTCAAGATGGGCCTTAAATGTGTCGATCATAATGGAGCCTCTTGGAGCGAGCCCACACTCAGCCTGTTTACTAATTGGGCCGGATCAGGCCAGCATATTTATTTTGTCACTTATAATTTTCAGATTTTAGGAAAATAAATTGCATGAGTTAATGCACCATGGCCTAAACTTTAATGATGTTCTCCTTTTGATTTCAGGCGACCGATTTCAAGCTCACCTCAAACGGATCACTAAGGGTCGGGGACACTTGGAATGAGAGGCGAAACAAGGTTTTTTATTTTTTCTTTTATTTTAAAAACGGGCCATGGGGTTCTCAGATTGTTAACTCTATTTCTTTTCTTCTTCTTTTGTTTGAATAAAAGGATTGGACATGTAGAGTTTAAAATATTTTACTGATTTGAAAGGTTGGATCATAGGTTGAGATGAAACCTTTGTTTGAATAAAATAATTGGGCTTCTATTTTTTTTATTAATGGCATTGAATTATTTGCATTTGAGTTGAATGGATGAGTAGAAATATGGGATTAATGACTTTTTTTCTTTATATAATTTTTTTTAAAGCATTAAAAAAATTGTATTAAAAAAAGCATTAAAAAAAGCATAAAAAAATTGCATTAAAACAAAAACATTAAAAAAAGCATAAAAAAATATTATTTTAAAAAAAATTGCATAAAAAATTGTCGAGGTAATTTTTTCTTTTTTTTTAAATTTGTATAAAAAACCCACTATCAAAAGCAGTGGTTTTTGCTATAACTGTTAAGAGCAGTCGTTGTTGAAGTTCATAAACTACTGTCTTGTATAGTGGTAAAAAAAAATCACTGCTTTTTTAACAATTATTTAGGGCAGTGGTTTTTTGAAAAAACCACTGTTTAAGGCAGTGGTTTTTTGGCTTTTTCAAGTAGTGCCTGCCAGCATTTGGAATTGCACGGATATTTTTTATCACCAAATCAGTAACTTGCATGCTCATAAATATTTGTGTACCTCCCAAGGCTTCAGTATTTTGGCGAAAGGAGAACCACTGCCTAAGCTTATCCATCAAAGGATTCGAATCATTCAATTCAAGCACTTTAAAATGGATGATCATTCTTATTACACAAATGGATTCTTAATGCATGAATTGGTTTGAGTGTAGGTTTGGTAATGCGGAAAATATAAAATGCGGAAAATCGTACAAGGTTTTATATGAACTTAATAATAAATGCGGAAAATCGTGCAAGGTTTCAAGGTTTTCTTGAAAAAGAAGACATTAAAAACATAAATTTTGCCTTAAAACAACAACACTTACAAAATCTATACTCTATTGTCGATGCAATGAACTCCAAACCACGTACACGGATCACGGCCTTTAGGATTCCAATTGCCAAAGGCCCCTAAGGATCCGATACTACTTTAGCCTAAAATTCCAACAAAGCATGCCCTGCATTTCAAGAAAAAAAAATATATATAAGGAGTAGTTGAGAAAAACCAAAATATCTACACAAAAATGTCTTTATAAGATGATAAAAAAGCATTGAAGAAACAGTAAACTACTTGGAGGCTACATCGGAAACTATTGCAACATATATCCTACATGACATCCATTTGACAACCAGGAAATACATATGTAAGAAACATTAACTTCAAGTTTTGCCAGAAAATTATGAAAAAAAGGAATTGAACATCTCCTAGATATACAATGTAAACACCCAATTTTCCACAAGGATCTAAAAGAAAATCTTAAACTATTTGATTGGCAAGAGAACTAATGCACTTGAACTGCCAATGCAGTCTGCCTTCGCATGGTTTATCAACTGAATGGAGACCCGACCCATTGAGATGCACTAGCATCATCTTTTTCTGGGCAGAGTACAGCAGTCATGGGAAGTTGTTGCCAGGAAACTTCCAAACCAACACATGGCTGCTGGAAGCTTAGTTACAGCATCGTGAGACCAGCCAAGGCCAGTCTAGCATTGTTGGTAGCCTTGCAGATCTAGGACAATGCAGTCAGCATCCCAACAGTTTTTATCCCAAGTGGTCTTCTCTTCTATGGGTACGTGGCAAGCACAACCAGTTCACACAGCAGATAGCCAGCATGTTGAGTCCTGGCTTCAAAAAAATGCCATTGAACGCCTCCCTAGTTTATATAAAATATTGACCTGACCTAAAGGTCAAGTGGGATGTTTCAAGCCTTACCCGACCTGATGTGCCAAGTTTATGTGCCTGATTCAAGTTTTAAGCCTGTTGGGTAATGAGTCAATCCGACCCGTGGACAATCCTATCTTTGTTGCATTTTACTCGTATAAAATTAAAAGAATTCTAATCTTTGCCCAGAGATGTGGGAAATAGAAGACTCATCACCATGCTGAAAACTTTCTCAAATGAAATGAAAATATTCTTATTGCCATGAATACTGAATTCAAAGCCACCTAATAACTAACAATTGATTTCTTTAAGATGGAGTTGGGAAGGTAAACCAAAAATTATTACTTTTTCCCCTCTAAAAGTTCACTCATGTATTGCGTTGGATATTTTCAATGGTTTCAGTGTGACCCAGTGTTGTGTTTGATAGTCATATCTCATGTCAAAGTCACTGCTAAAACACAAAATCAAGAATTACAAATTTCAAATATTCAAACTAAAAGATACATGGTCCAACCAGATTCACTGCTGGAAATGATGCTTCGATGGTGATCACAATTTTTTTGTACATAGCAACATTTATGGCTTGCAGATTGATGGAATGGAAACACATGGTGGTTCTCTTTGTAAGAGATTTTTTTAATTCCAATTTGGTCTGGTCTAGTGCTTTATTTGGGAGTCCAACAGCTGTCTTTTGAGGGTTCTCAGTACTTCGACCAAGGGCAGCACTAGCTTTGTAAAACTCAGTCGACTATATCCTGAAAGGCCTCGATCAGATCATTTGAATTTTATTTCCATCCTCTGGTTTTAGAATCTTAAATCAGTCCATTTATCATATGTGAAAGCATGTTTAGGTTTACCTGTGAAGCCCAATAACATGTAATTACTCGGCAATCAAGTCACATATAAGGACTGGTAAAATTTACTTTTTTGTACTTTTTTTTGTATTTCTCATCAAGTTCAAGACCCATGCAAAGGTACATCTAAACTTTGTAGAATCCTTGACCATAGCAAATGCTGCTAGTTATACCTTCAAATTTGTGTAGTCTATTCTATGGCCTAAATGTTAGGTCTAATTGAAGGAAAATTTACACATAATAATGATCAATGAGGAACCATAGAAATATGGAATGTGACTCCTTGTGCCATAAGCCTTACCATTTTGCACCTAGGATACAAAAGCTTATTTGCTTTTGTTTTGCCTTTGGTGTGATTGTGTGAGTGACCTGACTAATTAGTATGAGAGGATCTTATCGCTCTTTGGAATTTAGGCAAAACCAACTGGCCAAAGCCAACAAGTCAGTGCGGAGTCTTTTAGGACTAAATGAAATAAAGTGAACCATTTTAGTATATGCCGAAATGATGGAAAATCATGGGTAATGATATTGTTTCCACATAACTCTTTATATATATGTTTGAAAGTTCCAGATAGGTCTATGAATGCTGAAGCAATATGGAACCCATGACCTATTCTCTGAGGTCTATATGCCTGATTAAAATTATGCAAGCATGTGAGTATCAAGTTGATTGAGTTGTTCACATTGATATCATTGTGCCAAGTTTCACTTATGTAAAACTTGATAGACATGAAATGAAGAATGCTTCTTGATATGGTATCAGCATACCTAGACTAAAAACACGCTATATATTCTGTTACAATTGGGTTTTAAGATAATGCAAGAGATTAGTCATAAACAGATTATAACAACAATTATTATAATTGGTGAACATGCATGAATCTAGGTGCAAAAAAAGAATCCTACTACACAATCATAGATATCTCAGAAATTTGTTTAAACCCCATGAATCCAGGTGTAAAAAAAGAATCCTGCTATACAGTGATAGATATCTTAGAAATTTTGTTTAAACCCCATAGAAAACAGATATGTTGTTGTAATTCATTGCGTGCATCATAAAAACCATGGAAATCACATGGACAGGTAGGGATAATATGATTTTGTTTAATTTACACCTGTCCCGTAAAACTTTAGAACACAACCAATAGAAATAAAGAACATAACAGGTGTATGAGCCACTTCCAATAGTGTACCTTCCGTTGGAATATGATATAAAGATGTATCAGACAAATCATCTCAATATCATGTGAGAGTTTAAACAACTCAGACCCACCTAATCTTTTTAAAATTTATTGTTTTTTTGCCCTTTGAAGATCCCCATGGAGAGTAGCCCTGTTTCTACTTCAAACATTTGAGTGGCAAGTTGACACTTCAGTAATAAAATATTATGTGATTATACAACTGTTACAGAATCATCTTGCAACTTTTGGATTATATATTTTCAGTGCCATGGTTGACAATTAGCCACAACTTCTAATGTTCCGTCACATACCCTTTTATCAGCCGCACTCCCCAACCCACTCACACACACACAGAAAAATTTAATAAGACTACTCCATTCTATTCCTTACTCTTGAACATTTCAGACTGGCATTCTAAAAATGGGTTGATCCTTTAGCATTATTGTGTCAAGCTTTTGGCACTCCAGTCACACTTGACTTGGTGCTAATTAGTAATTTCAACAAAAAATTGTCACTTCAAAGGAAATGCATGTTGGATTGCTAACTTCCTTTTATAGGTTTAGACTTTAGACTACAAATTTATGGTATCTTATTACGGGAGCAAAAATATTCAATGTATAAGCCGGTGAAGGAGAAAGTGGATCTCATATTGGTAGTTGGTGGATGGAATTCCAGTAATACTTCACATCTATAAGAGATTGCAGAGCTCTATAATATTCCATCGTATTGGATTGACAGTGAGAAGAGAGTAGGACCTGGAAACAAAATAAGCTATAAGTTGAATGTCGGATTTTTGACGACAAATCTTTCTCTCATAATACACTTGCTTAGCCATGTGAAACCTTGTTGATAATTGGCCTAAAAAGTTGTTCTTATGTATATTCTTAACAGCACGGGGAGCTGGTTGAGAAAGAAAACTGGTTACCGAAGGGCCCTGTCACAATAGGTGTTACTTCAGGTGCTTCTACTCTTGATAAGGCAATTTTCGTAAACATCAAAAACTCTTTAAACGAGTTCGTAATGCATTTTAGTTTGAACAGTGAGTTACCTCACCTGAACTGGAGTTCAATAAATTGGATTCAAGTTCACGTATTTGATTAATTCATTAATCTTTTTGTTTTGTGTAATCTTTGCTTCTCTTCGTTGTATGTTGTTTGCTTTGTCCTTGATAATTGATAAAAATTATCAGTAGCAAGGAGGAAAATGACTTTTGTACTCATTATCGTCACAATCTTATCCTATCTATTTGGGGAATATGACTTTTTTTACTCATCATCATCATAACCTTCTTATGGAAAATGGGTTAGAACCTCCAAGGCTTGGGAGCTAGAAGGTAGGGGAAGAAGGCTAAGGCCTAGTCCTAGCCAAATCTAAGGGTTTGATGATGAAAAATGGGATCAATAGGGGTGAACTCAGTTATGAAATTTTGGAGGTTTAATGCTCAAAAGGGAAGAGGGAACTCTCTAGGATTTTTCTCTCTAGGAAAATTTTCAAGCCCTTAAGCAAGGGGGGGTGGCTCTCTATTTATAGAAAATGAGAGGATTAGTGAAGGGTTAAAAGGCTAATTGGGTTAGCAATTAGGTAATCCTAGATCTAAAGTTTTCTAGGATTTTGGAGATTTAGATAGGTGGGAAATAGGTTTAATTGTAGATGAGAGGGTGGGGCTTTAAATAGCTAGGGGGTTGCAAATAGGTTTAATAGTAGATGATAGGGTGGGGCTTTAAATGGCTAGAGGGTTGCAAATAGGTTTAATGGGGGTGCAACTGTCCTAAAGAAACCCACCCCAGACTTTAGAGTGGTCAACAAGTCAAACCCTAAAAGTGAAATTCGGACCTTTTCCCAAAAAACAATGTAGCTAAGCCTAACGTGTATATTATACATGCTAGGCTTAGGAACAGTGTCCCTGAGAAGTCCAGTGTCAGTTCTGGAGGAAGAAGGCAATTTTTGCCTAGTATGTAGGCCAATTTAAGTAAAAATTAGCCTAGCGTGTCCCTAAGAAGTCCAGTGTCCGTTCTGGAGCACAATTCTGGAGGAAGAAAGCAATTTTTGCCTAGCATGTAGGCCAATTTAAGTAAAAAATTAGCCTAGCGTGTATAATATTCACGCTAGTGTAATTTCCTTCATTTATGCACAAATTTAAAATCGTTATACCTTTTGCTAT
The DNA here is from genome assembly GCA_021018995.1 of Chloranthus sessilifolius. Lineage (NCBI taxonomy): Eukaryota > Viridiplantae > Streptophyta > Magnoliopsida > Chloranthales > Chloranthaceae > Chloranthus > Chloranthus sessilifolius. The sequence continues at coordinate 31,383,154 of CM037594.1, read as the reverse complement.
ACAACTCGGATTGAGGCAATTCTTGGCTCATTGAAAAGCTGGGAACATCCTCTTTCCAATGATGTAAGTCTCAGTTTTAGAAGATATTTCTATAAATCTTGGCATTTCTCTTTCTACCCACTGCCCAGGAGGGTCCAAAGTGGGCCTGGGGAGGGTTGGTTGATTCCTAAGGGTCTGGAAAAGGTTTCTAAGGGTTTAGGAAAGGTTCCAAAGGATTTTGGGGAGATGCTATCGGAAGCTCGGGAGTACGCCCTTCTCAAAGTACGTGTCGATTGAGCCTTGGGCCAAATTTGGGTGTCTACACCCGAAATCTGGACCGTCGGATCGCCAATAACAACGATCTCCAAAACGGAACACTTGGCACATCCACACACAGCAGAATTAAAAGCAGACATATATATTTAGCTAAAGAAACCACCATTTATATTTACACATGAATAGAGATAAAATAATGGTTCAATCCTTATGTAGCTCATAAGTATGACAAAACTAAAATGAATCACCAGTGATGGCTGACCATCACCTAAATAGTGGTTTACAAAACATCTAAAGAATACATGAATTCAAATCCAAAGTTCTATAACAAAAGAATGGTTGGACGTACCAAGCCCTAGTCTTAAGATTTCAAATAATCAGAAGGCCCCTAAGGGGAGTACTCATCTGGTGGAAGATCTAAATCTTCTTTAGGAATATAATCAGGGTCTTCCTCACGCCCTGAATCCTCAATTTCCGCATCTACACCTGTGCCTGTGACGTATAGTCGAGAGGTGAGCTAACAGCCTAAGCTCAATAGGGGGAATATCAACAACATTCATTTTATATTTCAAAGCATAAGTTTCATGACTGATTCCGAAAATATATTTCACATAAGACTAAATATTCAAGATGCTTGAATCAAACAAAAACAAAATTTAATCACAAGTTCAGAAATTGCTTCTCTGTTCTAATCTCTTGATCATTTTCGAACCTCACATGCCTTTTTATATCTCATCATGACTTAAAACATAACTTAAATAATCTCTTAAGTGAAATATAGTATTGAGAGTCATACATATACCGATAGAAATCCCTGAACCATCATCGTTCAATGAACCATTTTATCAGTGCCAAGCCCTTACACTATAACGGATATCCCGCCATACTGGTACACGATGGGGATTCGTTCCACATGAACCTTAAATCATTATGCAAATTTTAACATTTAGTTTAACACCGTGTAGTGTGCTTATTTCATAGCTAATTTCGGAACTTAGAATTCAAAGCTCAAACACAAAGTTCATTTCGGAGTCACACACACATGCAAATAACATTCACATTTCGAATCACGTATTTTAGAATTCATGTACAAAACTTATTTTGAAAAATTCGTAAGTCAAAGATTTAAATGCATATCGAACTTATCACAACTGTCTTATCACATCACACTATCTATACAAATTGTATCAAATATAATATTATTGAATTTCCCCTAGCTCACGACTCACGAAATCACGCAAATATCTCAAATGAGGTAAAAATCCTCACACACATATCCGATTTATAACCTACATTCCTATGCATCCAAAGGGCATGAATTAATGCATAGAGAAACATACTCATCGAAGTTTTAGAGAATTTTTCCAAAAATATCCAAAATAGCCAAAAGTGGCTCAGTCGCATGGGTGAGCCCGAAAGTCGAGCGAGTGACTTCAAGTGGCACACCCCAGTCGCACCAGTTCGTGCGGATGATTGTGCTCTATAAGTTCTTATGAAAACAACTTGAGATAGTCGCGCGCACGAGTTCCAAAGTCGCGTGAGTGACTTCTCCTGGCACACTCTTAGTCGCGCAAGTGGCTGCTCTTACTTGAATTCACGCCTATTCTGAAGCATATCTCATGCGAGCAACTTCAACTCACGCACGCGAGTTCCAAAGTCATCCGAGCGACTTTTAGGATGTCAACAATTCTTCCCGAATTATGGTTTCCTTTCTCTTTCCCTTTTTAAACCCACATTAAATATTTAACTTTTGGAGCAATAAATGGTTGATCTAAGCTATAAATAAACTACAATTAAACCACGAGATCTCACCTTATTAACTCACGGAATTTGCGCATGCGTGTTCAACAAGCGAAGTTTCGGAACTACCGGCACTGATCAATGGGTTTGAAAACCAACTTCTTGCGATCGCATTACGACGTACATGAAGGTTAATTCCCTTCTAGCGTACACATCCAAATACGATGACGACAAGACTCTCTACAAAAAGGATTTAAATCAAGAGAGTTTCATATAACGGTTCCCACGCTCTTCACAAATCAACTCACTCGATCAATTGGTACTTCTTGTCTTGACGCTTAAAGTGACGGAATCATTTGCACGAAAAATACCGACGATTCCAATTTCAAAATGCCAAGGGCCTCACGTGAGGATAACGCTCTCTCTTCTTCCTCTCTTTCTAATTTCAAACAAAGGCAAGGAGAAATGGCTTACAACCTCTCTTATACCGGTTGTTTGCTTCCACGTGAAGTACACACACCTAGGTGTTTCAACAAATGATTTGGTTCGCTTGCGAACTCTATACACCTAAGCCAAGTGTTACATCTCTTGTCTAACAAGGTCAATGAGCCTAAAGCGAATATAATTGATTTGCTCAAAAATTTGAAACAATACCGTGTGCCATACTAACATGTATACCTACCCGAGTTACACGGTTTGTAAAAATTAGGGATATTACATCCTCCCCTCCTTACAAAATTTTCGTCCTTGGAAATTGACCATGGTTCAGTTGCTTCTCAATGATGCAGCAAGAGAACACAGTACTAACAAGGAGATTGAGATTCTCTATAGAAGAGAACACAGTTTATGAACGATGATCTACATCATGCTGTTAAAAATCTATTTTAAAATACCTAGGGCTTCGAATCACTCACCTCCAATCCATCCATAACGCACATCGAAGTTTCAGTTGCTTGTCCTAACCGAACATGCACTCGCATCCATTCAAGAAGAATCAAATATAACTTATCACACAGATTGTATCATATCTCAAGGCCAACTGTCCATAGCTATTTTCATTAGCCATGGCTAATTTCACAGTACACCTGCATCGAACACATTAAAACATATTTTCGCTCATTTACAATGATCGCTCAATCCGATTTACCCTGTAAAACAAAACACTATTATTTCAATTATTCATTCACACATTCCAAAACCATTTATCTGCTAGCATTAAGCATTGCTTGATGACAATCAAATCCATTCACAACATTTCACAATTATTTTATCCACGCCTTATGGATAGCACCTGCAATGAACATTCTTGTCCATTCATCCACGACATATAACTAATCTAGCTAACAGAACCATTCAAGCACAATCATTTCACACATGATATTACAGAATAAAAGCATCTCATAATTAAATCATTCTATGAAACCATTCAAAAGTTTACAACCCTACTAGCATGGCGCACATGCTACCATTTACATAAGAACTAAACATCATTGCATTGTTTAATTACAATTTTTCCCAAAAATTTCCAGCCATTGTTTCAAAATCAACTTCCTCACAAAATTTACAAGATTTAATTACATGTCCAAAAACATAACAATTGAACCAAAACAATAAAATCCCTTGATCTAAATCCTCGTCTAGTCCTCCCCACCACCTGGCTGCTCGGCCTCACCATCACTAGCCCCACCTACTCCAGAACTAGAAGTTTTCAGCATGTATGCCCATGGCACTGCCATACACTGCAAGTAATCGGATGGGTACATGTATCGCATCGTCTCACTTAGCAGGGCCTCATGATAGTAGAGCTGGTGCGTGGTCTGCTCATTCTATTGCTCTAACCTCCTGAGCGTCAGGTCTTGTAAGTCCATTCTTCTAAAAAGTTTCGTCGCAAAGTCTAGTCCACCGAATGGGGGAATCGGTGGCAGGACTGAAACTTGGGGTTGTAGTGGTATCGGATACTGAGCCGCTTGATCAAGCTCATGGTGTGGTTGTTGCTATTGCGCCTAATGCGCAATTTCTTCGGCTCGGCGGCACTTCACGCTCACATTTAAACTATCCAAACTAATCTTCAAATCCTCAAATTTATACTGCTCGGTGTTGCTAGTGTATCAGGGGCTCATCCTACGAAATTTGGTATCCCCCCTCTGGTTCATCCTCCGTGTATTGCTTGATCATCCAAGTGACCAACCGAACATACGGTAAACGCTTGAGGGTCACCTTGTACACCCTGCCTTGCATTGTTGCAGGCATATAACATTCCCTCACTCACCACAGCCAGGGCAGAGAACTATTTCCCCTGATAGGCGGAAAATAAGCTCTGGAGAAATGCATCTCTCCTCTCGTGCTAGTGTCCCATGGGAAACCAATTCTTCCAAAAAATGATGTCAAGTGGCCACATGTAATTAGCTAACTTGGCCCTTCTAACCGACAATCCCGATCTGGTTTGCCCTTTCATCATCGCGACAATTATATCTTGGAATGGTACTTTTTAAGGGTTTGGGGGTTGCAACGCCCCATTAGCGGAATACCTTGATGGGCATCCCATCGCGGTAGAAATGTCGTTTAGGTCGAATTGGAATTTGTGACCATTGATTTTGGTCACAAATTCAGTTTCATCCTTACTCGGTTTCAAATTCTGATAAAAGAGGCGCACCAACCGAAGGTAAAAATGACTATGAAATGGCTCAAGGAGCGATTTCATGTCGGCGGCCATCAAATACGCAAGAGTCCATTGGGCGGTCTCTCGGCCCTCAAACAAATTTTGGTCAATTGACAATTCTACTTCTAATTTCTTTAAATCCCACCACTCCATGGGTTGCTCTCGCATGATTGGTGGTTGAGCCACCTTCAGGCGTTTGGACGATAAAGGTTTGGATGTGGACATTTTCCGTGGTCCCATTTTAACAATTAAAAAAAGAAAATGAAGAAATTTGAATTTGAAACGGTAATTCTTACCCTTTTCATGCGAAGAGATTCTAGAGAAAAGCCCTTTCGATCAATGTGTTAGCGAATCGGAGGCCAATCCATAGCGAATACGAAGGAAAAAGGGTAGGTTGCACGAAATGGGGAGAGTCCCTAGGGTTTTGAAAATTCTTCACGCAAAAATTTAAGAAGAAATTTACCCGTAGGCCTCATATACCCCGATAGTCGTGCGAGCGACATCAAAAGTCGTGCGAGCAACTTTCAAGTCAAAACTGGCGCCTAAACAGTCACGCGAGCGACTTTAAATTCGCACGCGCGAGTTCATTATATTTTTATGATTTTTACTGTTTTCTATTTAGGTTCTTTTATTGCGTTAAATTTATATTTTTCCCTTCCATTTACATTGAAATTTCGAGTACGTGGTCTACACACGCATACCCATTACATTAAACTAAAACGTGGATTTCCTTAAGTCAACTTCCGGCAATACTTGATGATTCACGACTCGTGTTTGACACCCTTAGCACAATGTTAACTATTTGATAACAATCACTCTTGAAAAATGAAATGCACATAAAAATGATCTACTAGTCTTATATTTCACATTTGAATGACTTAAAAATTTACAAGATTGAAGTTCATTCGAAGAGCTGCGGATACGCGTTGCTTATGTCCTACTCACGTTCCCAAGTAGCTTCCTTCGGTGAATGGTTTCGCCATCTTACAAGTACCAATGGAATACGTTTGGTACGTAACACTTGCTCCTTCCGATCGAGAATTTGTACTGGTTTTTCTCTAATGGTCAAGTCTTCTTGAATCTCAATTGATTGATAATCTAGGTCGTGAGCTGGATCCTTCACGTATTCCTTAGCATCAACACGTGAAATACGCTATGCATGATAGTTGCGGTGGTTGAGCAATCCGATATGCAACTTATCCAACTTGTCCCAAAGCCTCAATGGTCCTACGTAACATGGGCTCAACTTCCCATGTTTTCAGAAGCGCATTACACCCATCGTGGGTGAAACCTTTATGACTACTTTATCACCGTTTTGAAACTCAACACTCGTTCTTTCCAGATCAACATACCTTTTCTGCCGGCTCTATGTCACTTTAATCCCTCACGGATTAACCGTACTGCTTCGATGGTAGTCTTAACAATTTCTAGAGCCAAAACAAATTTCTCTCTGGTTGCTTCCCAGTTAATCAGAGATGTACATCTTCGTTCATATAATACTTTGTAGGGAGCCATATCGATGCTTGTCTGATAACTTTTATTGTATGCGAACTCAATCAATAGTAAGTGTTGATCTCACGATCCTTAAAAATCAAGCATATAAGCTCGGTGCACGTCTTCTATAATCTTGTTCACCCGTTCGGTCTGTCCATTTGTTTATGGGTGAAATGCAGAGCTGAACTCTAACCTTGAACCCATTCCCTCTTGGAATTTTTGCCAAAACTGTGACGTATACAACGAGTCGTGATCTGAGACAATGCTCACATGGATACCATGCAATCTGACAATCTCTTTTAGGAACATCTCTGCAACCTACTCGTTGTATACTTTGTGTTGTAAGGCAAGAAATGGGCTGATTTGGTTAGCCTATCGATGATTACCCATATGGCATTGTGCCCTCTCATCGTCGTCGACAATCCCAAAATAAAGTCCATGGAAATGAATTCTCATTTCCATTTCGATATCGGTAGAGCTTGTAATAAACCCGATGGATGTCGGCGATCCACTTTCACTTGCTAACACACCAGGCACTTTGAGATGTACTCGGCGACATCTTTTTTCAAACCTCTCCCCTAAAATATTTTCTTTAGGTCTTGGTACATCTTGGTATTACCCGGATGAATAGCATACTTTGACCTATGGGCCTCTTCTAAGATAGTATGTCGGAGATCGGCATCGGTCGGTATACATAGACGCCCTCTAAATAGTAGCGATCCATCCCCCTTGATGGAGAAATCTGGTCTAATACCATCTGTCACACCTCTTCTAATCTCGATAAGTTTCACATCTCTCATATGAAGTTCATAGATGTCATTAAAGATCGTCGATCTGATCGTGATATTTTTCACTAAGGCTCCTGAATCTTTCACCTCGATCTTTGTGTCATATAATGAGATGCTCTCTAATAATTTCCATCTATGGATCCCCATGATGAGGCTCGATAACTGAGTCGATGTCTTCCAACTCAAATCATCTGCTACTACATTAGCCTTACCTGGATGATACTGAATAGAGTAATCATAATCCTTGAGAAACTCGATCCATCTTCTCTGCCTTATATTTAGATCCTTCTGAGTAAACAGGTACTTGAGGCTCTTGTGGTCCGTAAATATCTCAAAAGTCTCTCCATACAGGTAATGCCTCTATATCTTCAAGGCAAAAGTAACTGCTGCTAGTTCAAGGTCATGTGCTGGATAATTCTTTTCATCATCCTTGAGCTATCTTCAATCATAGGCAGTTACTCTCATTCTGGTTAAGAACGCAGCCCAACCCACTATGTGAAGCGTCGTTAAATACGATGAAACCTCCACTGTCTAACGGAATAGTAAGTACTAGTGCAAAGGTAAGTCTTCTCTTAAGTTCTTGGAAACTCTTCTCACACGACTCAGTCCATTCAAACTTCACATTTTTCCTTATAAGCTATGTGAACGATCCTGATATCTTGGAAAATTCTTTTACAAATCTTCTATAGTAGCTAGCCAAACCTAGAAAACTCCGTACCTCTGTCACTAATCTTGGTTGTTCCTATTGTACAACGACCTCAATCTTTGCTAGATCGATCGTGATACCCATTTCAGAGACAACATGACCCAAGAAGCCCACTTGTTCTAATCAGAACTCACACTTGCTGAGCTTCGCATAAAGTCGGTGTTCACGTAAAGTCTGTAGAACGATCTGTAGATGTTGCTCGTGTTCCTCCTTTGACTTCGAATAGATGAGGATATCATCTACGAATACGACCACACATTTATCGAGATGTGGTTTGAACACCCTATTTATGAGATCCATGAATGAAGCTGGTGCATTAGTCAAGACAAAAGGCATCACTAGGAACTCGTAATGCCCATATCTGGTTCAGAATGCCGTCTTCTGAATATCCTCAACTCTAACTTTCAACTGGTGATAGCCGGATCTCAAATCTATCTTTGAAAAGAACCTTGCTTCCTGCAATTTATCAAAAAGATCATCGATCCTTGGAAGAGGATATTGGTTCTTGATTGTCAACTTGTTCAACTGATGATAGTCGATGCACAATCTTATCTATCCATCCTTCTTCTAGGCAAATATGACCGGTGCTCCCCAAGGAGAAACACTTGGTCTTATGAACCCCTTGTCTAAAAGTTCTTGTAATTGCTCTTTTAACTCTTTCAACTTAACTGGAGCCTTTCGATAAGGTGCCTTAGATATTGGCTCCATGCCTGGAGCTAAGTCAACTGCAAACTCAACCTCTCTATCTGGTGGTAATCCTGGTAGCTATTCAGGAAACACATCTGGAAACTCTCATGCAACTGGAATATCGGCTATGTTATTCTTCTCTTCCTGTTGTTCCTGCAAAAAAGCGAAGTGTCCACTGCATCCGTTCCTCATCAGATGTTTAGCTCGAATCACGGAGATAAACGGTGCTATGCTAGCCTTGACACCAAGAAATCAGAACGACTTTCCTATCAGAGGGCGGAAAGTAACTATTTTCCATAGGCAATCAACACTTGCATGGTAAGCGGATAGCTAGTCCATGCCAAGGATCACCTCGAATCCTTGCATGTTTAGTAGGATGAGATATGCCGTTGTCTCATGATCTTCAACTGAAATAACAATCGACCGGTGCAAATCTTGAAAGTCTTGTAAATTACGTTCTGTATTCTCGTACGGACATCCTACCTTGTTCCAAGTTAATAAACTTAACTTCTATCTGATTCCTTACAACTTTAGAGAAATATTCCTCATTGAACTCCTCCACGAATCTTTCCCAAGTCCACAACAAATTAGGCTTCTCTTGTTCTCTAGTTCTCAACACTAATTTCCACAATGGGTCGGCCTCCCCGTCCAACTTGAAAGCAGCCCACCAAACCTTCTCATCCTCAGTGTAAGGAAGCACACTGAAGATTTTCTCCATCTCATTGTGCCACTTTTCTGCCTCCAGTGGATCGACTTGTCCTGAGAAACTTGAAGGACGCATCCTCCTGAACTCTATGAATGCCGAAGGCTAATGACTATTCACATTATTTAGGTTATCGCTACATACCCAACAAGCGGGTTCACGCGAGCGACTGTGCTCTCTTAGTTCGGATCAAAACATCCTGAGATAGTCACGCACGCGAGTTCCAAAGTCACGCAAGCGACTTCTCCTGGCACACTCTTAAACGCGTGAGTGACTGTTCTTACTTGAACTCACTCCTATTCTGAAGCATATATCGCGCGAGCAACGTCAACTCGCATGCGCGAGCTCCGAAGTCGCGCTAACGACTTTCGGGATTTCAGCAAATGCTCGATCTAAGCAATAAATAAGTCACAATTAAATCACGAGAACTCACCACATTAACTCATGGAATTTGCGCATGCATGTTCAACAAACGAAGTTTCGAAACTACCGGTGCTCTCATCACCGTCAATCAATGGGTTTGAAACCCAACTTCTTGCGATCGCATTGCGATATACGCGAAGGTTAATTCCCTTCTAGCGCACACATCCAAAGCTAACTTCTTGTACGACGATGACGAGACTCTCTATGAAAAGGTTTCAAATCAAGAGGGTTTTATATAACGGTTACCACACTCTTCACAAATCAACTCACTCGATCAATTGGTACTTCTTGTCTTAGTGATTAAAGTGACAGAACAATTTGCATAGAAAATGCCGACAATTCCAGTTTCAAGATGCCAAGGGCCTCACGTGAGGATAACTCTCACTCTTCTTCATATCTTTCTATTTTCGAACAAATGCAAGGAGAAATGGCTTACAACATCTCTTAGACCCTTGGTTTGCTTCCATGTGAAGCACACACACACACCTGGGTGTTTCAACAAATGGATTGGTTCACTTGCAAACCCTACACACCTAAGCCAGGTGTTACATCTCTTGTCTAACAAGGTAAATGAGCCTACAGCGAATACAATTGATTTGTTCGGAAATTCGAAATAGTATCGTGTGCCGTACTGACATGTATACCTATCCGACTTAAAAAATGGGGATATTACAGTTATAATTATATTGCATATGTTATTGAGGAAGTAATTATAGATTTGGTTATGATTAAAACTTCTATTAATTGTAAGGGTGTGGAGAATAAGGATGAGCATAGACACTTCTTTCTACAAAATTGTAAGTTTAGGCCTTATTTGACAAAACACATGGAAATGATTTTTTTTTTTAAATTTTTATGGGCTTGTAAATAAAATAACTCATGGGAAGTTTTATTTTTAAAATTTTACAATGGTATGATTTTATTTTTTTGAGCTATTCGGCTACGTTGTGTAAAATTATTTTCCTAAGGCACCTTTCTTCACACCATGTGAACTTGTAACCTCACCCCATCTCGTCGGGCCAAAATCATTAACAAAATGCATTAATCGCTTTGAATTAGAACATGAATTTTTTTTTTTGTCCCAACTTTTTACAAGATGGGTCTTGAGATCATGGGCATACACTCCAATAGTTTTTTATTCCTCGTGGTACAAATCCCAAACAGTAATTCTAAACTTGTTAAGCATACATCAAGCTCAAATACAAATCACAGGTCATTTTTTGGAATGGGTGCCACATGAAATAAAAAAACTATCTAATGATATACCCATGATCTCAAGATGCATCATGTGGAAGATTCAGACAAAAAAAAATCTCCTTTGTTAGATTCAAAGCAGTCAATGCATATTGGTCGGAGGAGATGGGGTGAGGTTATAATTTTACAATGCAAATAAATGGCATGATTATGAGGTGAGGTTGCATCTAAACTGTTTGATATAAAGGCCATGATCTTCAGGTCTATGACACAAAAGAGTGGTGCAAAACTCAATCTCTATCATATGCTTCGATACAATCAACTGTTGAATCGGATAATGGCTTTGGAGTGAATTGAGTCATATGATAAAGATTGTGCTTGGTGCCAATCTTTTCACTTATGATCTTTAGATCATGGCCTTCAAATTAAGTGGTTTAGATGGTTGCATTACATTTATTGGCGTCGTGGTTTATGGGTACCTCTGTTCGCGTCCATGCGTTCTCTGAAAGCGCCCACGTCCCCTTAAAAACTGTTGATTGCTTTAGATCAGATGAGATTGATTATTTTTCACCCCGATCGTCTACAAAATGGATCTTAAGATCATGTAGCACCTGTCAGACGGTCAGTTTGTGATTCCATGTGTCCCCATTCCCCAAAAAATGACCCTAAAGTCACGTTTGAGCATGATGTGTGCTATATGATTGAAGAGTCATTTTTTGAGTATCGGTGATATCGGAAATCAAAAACTGACCGTCAGATTGATGCGCCATGAAGCCAATATCAATTTTGTGGAAGATCTTTGTTAAAATAGATTTCCATCATCTGATATGAAGAAATCAACATTTTTTCAAGGGTCTGGGATGTAGACACTCTAAGAGCTTTGATAGACGCATGTGGCACTCTTTCGATCAACCATCAATCTAGATCACATATCGAAATCAAACATCTGGTTTTATTACGGAAATAAATGTTTAGGATCCTTCAATTATATTTACACGTGTATGGCAAAGGGGATTCAAACACCTTTCTTGGTGTTTTAGAGTTACACGCAATACAAACTACTCTTCTCCACTTCACCTTTTTTAGACATCTCTTTAATATTTTAATCCATGTCATGGGCCGAAAAAAATTTTAGATAAATTTTGGCTTAGTATTTTATCCGAACATATTTTTAGAGTTTTATTTTGGCTTAGTAGTTTTTCCGAACATTTTTTTTTTAAAACTCTAATTTCTGGGTCTCATATGATTGCGACACCGGGAGAAGTTTTGATTTCGGTAAAATCTCAAGATTTTACTCATTTTTTTAATAAATCGTTCTACCAAACAAGGCCTTATTCTCGAGAAAAGATTTAAGATGACCATGACGTACTTCGAATTGGATATCTTCCTGAAAATCAGGGCCACAAATATTGACCCATAAATGTCAAATCAGAGAGAACTCTACCTCAACATTATAAATAAATTTGAATGGTGTTCAAATATCAACAGTTGAAGATGATTTAGACTCTCGACTAAATTTTAAAAGAGAAAAGGATGACCTCAAAAGATACAAGTTAAGCTTTATTTGTGTATCCCATTTCCGAGGAGGGAATTTTTTATTAGGACGGGATGATGTAACCCAGATTTTTGTCCCTTTTATTGAACTGTTTTTTTTATAATTTCACTTATTTTAATTATTACAACATTAGATGTATTTTATTATGGCTGTACTTGGGTTAGCTCTTATAAGAGGAGAAATAACTTTTTACTTGTTCTCCGTTAGAGTAGATAAAATCTGCTCTGAGATAAAACAAACATTGAGCAGTTTTATCACTTAAAACAATTCTCCGTCAAAGTAAATGAGGCGAAGAGCTATGTTACCAAATGTAAAAATAATTTTTCGTCCGAGCCAAAAAGTTAAAAAGCTGCTCTTTGCCCCAAAAGAGCTAACCCAAACGCAGCCTATGACTTGTATGTTAATTTGACACCATTTTTATATGACCTACATCATAAAAACTCATTTTATGGGATGAGTTGGGGAACTTAAAGGATGGTGTTGTTACTGTTTTCAGTTGGGAAGCCTCACTGAGAAATTTTTGGATATAATTATATTTTTTAAGAGAAATTTTGTCTTATTGTAAAAATGAGATTTATTTGATATTTCCTTAAAAAAAGGAATATATATTGATGTTGTTTTAGAAATTAGTTAGATTCTTTTTAGATTTTGGGGACCACTCTTCTATAAAAAAGAAACTCTCTTACCGTGATTGAAGGAGAGAATTTTATAAACATAATAAGTATTTTTTATTATTATAATGACTTATATTTAGAGAAAATTAAGTTAACTCGCTCTCTTTCTTTCATCAAAAAAAAAAAAAACTCTCTCTATTCTTCTTCCTTAGGAAATCTCAACCCTAATCTTCTTTTAGTGGTATCTAGACCCTCCAAGCCATGAACTAGCGATTCAAAGCCACAAAAACTTTTTCATGGCCTAATTTTTTTCGCGGTGCATCATTAGATGGTTGACAGGGAACATCGAAGAAGATCGGCGACTTTTAAATTAGAAAAGCTAGCGATCGAGGAGTTTTTCTTCACTAGGTAGTTGGGGTTGAAACTTTGCTCATTGTTATTTTGTTAGCTAGATCTTGTGGATGTGAAACCTAAAAAAAAATTGGTACGTGATTTCAATAACGGAAGACCAAGTTATGAAATTTTAAAGTTGAAAATAAATAAAATTTTACACTACAAAAATTAAGACTTCTAGCGGCAGTCAAAAACTGTCGCTATTAACAAAAAACTGATGCTATTAGTCATGTTGGTACAAAAAACTTTCTTAACAGCAAGTGCCGCTGAAACATTTTATTTTTGTAATGTTATTTAAAAAATTTTAATATATTTATTTTCAATATATTTTGGAGTGCCGCCATATTCTGGTAATTCGTTACTCTCAAACCCACCTCACTTCTTCTATCGATGCTTTCTACAAAATTAATATGTTATATTATATCTATGATTTTCTTTTCATATATTACGTTCCCTTTGGAAAAAGGTATTGAGTTGCTTTATTGGTAGAAGTTTTAATGGTAAAGTCTATCTAATTTTAAAGAGGTTGGAGGTTCAAATCTTCTCAGGTTTCAACCCCACTCTTTTCCCTTGTAGCTCAGCCAATCCGAACTCCAACTTGTACTAAGGCCAAACCTAACCTGGCAAAGCCCAAATGTGACTCAAATCCATGCCCAAGTCGGGATCAGGTTTGATTAGGCCCAGTACAGATTTGTTTTATTGGGCCCATTAATTCAGTCCAATATTGATATTTGCATGTATAGTTTTAATTAGGCCGTATGGACTTCCTTGTTATTGAAATTTGACAATTAGATAATTGACGTGATTTCCGAGATCTACGCATTGATCTGATCAGTGCATGCACTTGACTTGCGGTCAAAAGTTGACCTAATGATCACTACGTCAAAATGAGGAAAATACAACTATAGCAATAGAAAATAGACTATTACTTAAAAGAGTAGTTGAATATTCTACCGCTTAAACTAGTAGTTTAAGTTACAAAACAGTGGTTTTATAACTTAAAATAGTGTCACGTGCAACTTGAACCCCTGGTCACGTGCAAACCTATCGGGCAACCTAATATCGGGCTCTTACCTCTCTTTTATATTTCCTAAAAAACCAAAGCCTCTCTTAAGCAACCTCATTTCAAACCAAAGCCTCTCTCTCCTCTTCCTCTCTCTCTCTCTCTCTCTCTCTCTCGTCTCGACAAACCCTAGACTTTGCCCTATTTCAGCTCAGATCGAAGCTCTCAAGTTATTTTTAAGCCTCATTTCAGCTCAGATCGAAGCTCTCAACTTCCCCCAATTCAGCTGAGATCGAAGCTAGATTTCCATCTTGGGAGTTGAAGATCAGGTCGCTTTAATCTGTGCAAGGAAATATTTAATGATCGAAGCTATTTCAGATCAGATCGACGGCTAGATTTCCATATCAATGAAGCAATTTTCATATCTGGTCCAGTGCTAGGTATGAGATCTTCTCGTCATCCTTATTCTTGAACTCACTCAGATCTGAGATGCGGATCAAATATGTTTTTATCTGATTTTTTTTTTGTGATCTGTTTTTATCTGATTTTTTTCCCTTATTTATTTATTTATAGATTTTTTTCCCTTTTTTTGGCGATCTGTTTTTATCATTTTGATTTTGTTTTAGCTTATCCTTAATCTTCATCTTGAATATGTTGATCACTGCTAATTTTTAATTTTAACTGCTAAATTTTCTGAGATTAAGATGTCTAATTATATGTAATAAAGGTGAACTAGATGAACGAATGTTTGTTAATGAGGAAGACAGCTTACTTGGTACAGGAAGCTTATCTGGAGGTGCTATGAACATCTGTGGAACCAAGGTACATTTGTGCCAAAGATGCAATCTGTGGCGTTTAAAATTTATCAGAAAAAATAATATCTTTAACCACCCATACTTGCCTTCCAATTCATCAGAAAAAATCGATTTCCCGAAGAGCCACTTACAAGTGGTCGAGACCCAAACCGAGTTCCTCCTTATGATCATAGTATACGTTCATACCTCAGACGAGATTGAGACATACTGTTAGCTACTCAAGTGGGTTTAGAACTCACATTTTGAAAGTTCTGTTAGGTTCCATGTCCAAACATGGAGGTGGTTCTAGTCTTTGCCGCATCCGAGTAGTTAGTAGGTGATCCAACACCAGAGATGAGAGATGCATCAGATTCTTATACTGACCTTACTCCTTAGTGATAAGGAACTATATTGAGGTACAGAATGAGATTCATTAGTGAGTTCCATATCAGTAAGAGGAAGACCTGCCTCCAAAAGCAATCTGATGGAGCATAAGTAGACCCTTCCTGTGCCTTAATGGCACCACTTAGCTTTGTTACTTCTGGATAGTAGTAGCATGTATCTGTATATGATGATCATTTCATATAGAGAGCGTGTGTGTGTTTTATCATCAAAAGAGAAATATTTGTTCCCTCTGATGGATTCACTT
Organism: Chloranthus sessilifolius; assembly: GCA_021018995.1. NCBI lineage: Eukaryota > Viridiplantae > Streptophyta > Magnoliopsida > Chloranthales > Chloranthaceae > Chloranthus > Chloranthus sessilifolius. The sequence goes on along the minus strand of CM037594.1, from coordinate 31,367,497 downwards.
TTGTATATCTTGTATAATAGATGAATTAAGTTTCTATTGCACAATCACACACAGAGACACATATATTATTTTGCAGGTTCTTTGACAAAATAAGAAAATAGTTATGAGTTTTAAAAAACAACAAAATGGATGATACGAAATGTTTCAATTGTATCCTACATGTTTTGTAGTATTGGTATCATATCGTGGTGACCAGTACGCTAAGCAAATAATTGTATTTAACTATTCCAAGTTATTCTTATTGAAATCAATTATTTCATATTTACATATTGCAATCCATATTTTACTGGTGTCAGTAATAATATACACTACTTTAGCATAGCAGTTTCAGGCATGTATGAATTGTGAATTGTTCAACGCCATTATCTATTAGTGACTTTAGCAATACACTTTAGCATCTCTTACCTAGTAGTCACATGTATCAATTGTAAACATATAGTTACATTTGATTAGTGGATAGTTTATTTTTAGATGGTCATTTATTTATTGAGTCCTTTTTAAACAAACCAACCAATTTGTCATTGTTTCTAATGTGACAAAAACCTTCAGCAGAACTGGAACACTTTCTCTCATCATGTGACAAAAATGTAACAGCCGATGTTACACGTAGGGCTAATATAATTTTGGAAGCTATCTTTCCAAGTAGTGCTCTTGGAGAACGATGTATTGCTGGAAGTTTACCGAGTGCAAACTTAATGGACAGCATATGGGCAGAACAAAGAAGAATAGAGGCTTTGAAGTTGTATTATAGGACTTTGGAAGCCATGTGTCGGGCAGAATCTCCAATATTAAACGGAAATAACTTGTCTTCATTATTTTTTATCTATATATGCTTATGCTACTGCAATGGTACATAAAAGGTACTACACTTTTTTTTTTTAAATCCAGTAAGTGTGTTCTATGATTAGCTGGTAGGAATTGTATACATCCCACTTATATATATATATATATAGAAGGATTAGCTGGTAGGAATGGCATGTAAGGATTTTCATACCTTTTTTTCTTCTTAAGGTTTCTTTCTTATTTCATTTTTAAGTTATATCCCTAAGAACAAAATGGCTGTTTAAGTTGACATGTGATATGAAGCATAACCGCGCCCCCTTGCCGCAAATATCAAACGTCCTCGTTACATTCCATACTGTACTGGGATGCAAAATTTGCAACTGAAAAATATTTCCAATGAAAAACTAGGGATAAATTGGGCTAGTATCTTCTACCATTTACCAAATACTTGTGGCTGAAAATGGCAAGAAAAATCACTTGTAATTAATACTATTTCAGCTTTGGGGGCTGAGCCCCCTAAACTCTTCTCTTATGCAGAAAGTCCCTTATCTTTTCACCACTGTGTTTAATTATTCTTGTTCCCTTGATTCTCTCTCTTAAGAAAGTGCCACCAATATGCCCCTTGATTATGATATTTTATTATTTGAGTTTTGGTATCACTAAGAAGCTTTTTGCAATTGGATGTATATTCTTTACGATTTTTTGTTTGGTCACCTTCTCAGTGATTTGGTTCCTTTATTGATTTTATATTTACTTACGTTTATCAATGTTATTTAGCTCAAAGATTTGGTTAAGAATCTGCCCATTGGGGTTTATGACGGTGACAACATAAGACTTGTTTACCTACCAAATGGTTTGGAGCCAAATGCTGGCCACCACCATGTTCCAAATGGAGAACATCGTCATCCGAGAAATGGTGCAAACAATGGCTCTCACTTACCTTCTCCCACAGCTAATGGCTTTACTATAAATGGAGTGTTGGGTGGAACTCATTTACAAGGAGAAACTTTTCGTGTCAATGGACCAAATTCTCATTTCCAAAGTCAAAGAGTTGAGAACTCCAATGGGAGGGAAGAAGAGCATTCTTCAGATGTGGGACTGCGAAATGGGAATGGTGAATTATTCACAGCTAATGGTAGATCAGAGAATATTGCCGGTAATGAACCGGCACTACTTCGAAATGGTGAGAATAGTTTGCAACCCAGAAGTCCCACATCAGCAATTGATCAACAAGTTGAGGCAGAATGGATAGAACAATATGAATCTGGTGTATATCTAACCCTTGTGGCACTTCAAGATGGAACTAGAGATCTCAAGCGAGATTCGTAATTTTTCTTTTACTGTTCAAGTGTTCATGCAATTATATTATGTCGATCTTTTGATGTCGAGTGTTTTTTTTTGTTTTGTTTGCTGATTTAAAGCTTGTAGATGGTCCTATCCTTCTGCTTCTTTTTTATAGGAATTTGTTGTGCTATTATTGGTATTCCATTGTAGTTGCTACAGATTTAGATGCATCTACATGCTCATAAGGGACGTGGATTTGGTTAACCAAACCTAAACAGAAAATTTTAGTTTTCGGTTCGATTCTGTCAGAACCTAAATGAATTGCTTCGGTTTCCTGTTGTTTCTATTTTTATTTTTTGAAACTGAAACCCAAAAATTTCTGTTTTCTCAGGCCTGTTTTCTCAGGCCTGTTAATGCAAAAATGGAAGGAAAAGGAAATTTTAAAAATAATATTTTATTGCATCTGAGTCTTTGGTATTTCAAACCACATCCATGAAGTTAAACCGAGCAAACTTGCGCATCAAAAAAATATAAAAGAGACCGAGCAAACTATTTACAATAGGCCACTTCCGTTGATGTTTTTCTTATAAGTAGGCATAAGTTAAAAGTACTCGACATCACTTGGGCATGTCCATACCTCAAACGATTATAAAGAGTTGAAGACTGGGTGGCTGAAGATGCCCAAATTCAATCCCATTTGTTGAACAATGTGGAACCAACAATTAGTGCAATTGTGATGTTTTTCAAAGCGGCAAAGGAAATTTGGGACAAGAGTGTGAAAGATTCTTATTCTATCCTATCTCAAACCTATACCATGACTATGAAGTAATGAGACAACAACGCGACGAGTTTCGAATAGCCAACTTTCTCTTAGAAAATTTTTGTCCTTTCAGTTTGGAAGGGCTGTTTATAAATCTACAACTCCTTTTTGGCACATCTACTCCTTTTTAGCTCTGTTAGGTAAAAAAATACCCCAATTTTGATAGAAAAGTGTAGTTGGATTTGGTGTCGTTATGTTACGATATTTGTCGACACATGCATTGGTTCAAGCAGGGGACCACTAAATATATAATAGGTTGTCACTAATTTACATTGTGGCTTGCCATAGCACACTTGAGAAAACATGCTGTGACTGGAGTAAACTGCCCAAAGTTGTCAACTTTTTTGGAGGGTCTTCATTCTATATACATTAATTGTTTCGAAAATTACAACCATGAGCAACTTTTGTTGCATTGAGCAGGTGAAAGGCATGGAATCAGGACATCTGTTACCTTCTACTAGCATGGCAATGAGTAATTGCTACGCTCGATCCATTTCTTTTGGCAGTTATAATTGATCTACAGATCAGGCTTATAATTAAGTTTCCCATACTGTTTGGTGTTGTTTCTGTAACGACCCTGAAATCTAGAACATGAACCTGACTGTTTCGATCTACGTGCTCGGCATGGAAATCAAGGCTGACTTAAAACTTTAGAATTAATATTAGTTAAGACAAAGTTACACTGTGATTACATGAGTTCACACGTGCGTTTTCGTTTAAGTCCGAGTTGTGTAAACGGCCAATGTGACACGATGCGCCATAGCAACCGTGTTCGTGCTCCACACCGGAATATGAACTAGGGGCAAACAGAAATATCTGTTTAGTACCTTATAGGAGAAGGAAGGGAGACTTAGAGAGAGATCCCCTTCTTCTTCTTCTTCTTCCCCTTGCCCTAGTGCTCCAGTAGGTAAAGAACCTATAGCTAGGTGGGTTTTCAAGAGGGTTCTTGGAGAAAAAACAGGGTTAGCAAGATTGAGATGATGAGTTTCCTAAGCTAGGGTAGGTAGAGTTCAATGAGATGAGCTTAGGTATGGTCTAAGTATGTGTGAAGTCTATGCATGCGGAACCGAAAGTAAACGATTGCTCGTCGGACTCGGATCGGTGATGAACTCCGAGAGCTAGATCCGAAACCCTCATCCGGATTGATTTGCCGAAACCCCGAGAGGGCCCAAACAAAGGTGAGTCTGTATGTTTAAATAGGGGCAAATGAGAAGCCCAAGTATGTGCATTGATGTGGTGTTAATGGTTGTTGAGAACGATTAATGAAAAATAGGAAAATAGGGTTGGAGATGAACTCCATTAATGACAGAGTTCCTGTCATTATTGATCGATCAATAAGGGCATTGATCGATCAATGATTAGTGGTGATCGATCAATGAAGACCATTGATCGATCAATCTGTATAAAACAGAAAGGGGAACAGAAACCCCAAAATTCTGAAAGTTCAATGCCCGAAGGGCATTGATCGATCAATTTGGGCATTGATCGATCAATCCTGGGTATTGATCGATCAACAAGAGAGTGATCGATCAATGACAGTTGGTGATCGATCAACAAAGGTATTGATCGATGATCGCATCAAACAAAGTGGTGATCGATCAATTTAAGCTGTGTTAAAAGTGAATAGAAGAGAGGTTATTAATCGATCAATGAGTGTATTGATCGATCAATGATGATAGGTGATCGATCAATAAGGTGTATTGATCGATCAATTGGCTTGTTACAGAAAGAGAACTAAGGGGTTGTTGATCGATCAATGGGGTTATTGATCGATCAACAAGAGGTATTGATCGATCAATAAGAATGGTGATCGATCAATCACCCCTGTTTTGTTCTGTTTTGGTTTTATGGGTTAAACACTACTGGATATTGTGCCGGTTAACTTTCTGACATCCCTAACACTTAAAGTACTATGTTTATGGTCTAGGATCAAACCCTGACACATTGAAAAGGCTTTGGATTTGCTTAAAAGATAAATTGACCTGAGGTAGGAGAAAACCAACTTAAACTGCTTTTGAGTATGATTCCATATTTATTTCATATCTATACCCTGATTTCTGTTTTTACCAAGCATGTATGCATATCATGATTCCTGATATTTTGATTTCTGTTCCTAATTCGTATTCTGAAACCTACTTCTGATTTTTGCTATCTGATCTGTGAGGCATATATGTATGTGATTTGATGATTTAAACCAGATGATCCCCACCGACCCGGCGGTATATCTGATGCCTGACACACTTGTGCACCTGCTTTCAATCCTCGGCACAATTGCACTCCATAGATGAGGCATTGTTGCACTTTCAAAATTGTTCATGTAAACGACGATTGGTTGGGGTTTCCTATCGGGCATTCCTGTTTACTCCGTGCTATATAGTCACGGGAGTTTCTTAAGTTAAATACACACAATTTAAGTTCTCTGATAATATACTTGCATAACATCTGATTTATTGCATAAAACCTCAGCTCTTAGTTGATTCATCATGATTATACGTTCCTGATTTGCTTTCTGTTATGAGATAGCATGATCTGCATATTCAATTCGTTTTGTTGGAATTCTTCTATTGAGCTATGATGTAGCTCACCCTGCTTTCTAAATCAATTTTAGGTTACGAGGTAGAGTGACCTGCATGACCGACTAGGCTGAGGCCGAGGACGAGGAAACAGACATTCAGGCGGACGAGTTCTATCCGTAGCCTAGGTACTTGAGTCCGATGTCCTGTATTTTGATCTTTTGGATTATTGTGTGCCTGGTGGCCACTTTTGTATATATTTTTAGTAGAATTACTTATTGTATTATTTATGCATTCTATTCGGAACCACCATCGGGAACCATTGTTTGGGTGATGGATGTCCATCACCAATGGTTCTTCTTGGTTCCTTTTTGAGAATGTGTATTCTTCTGGTTTATATAGAAATAATTGTTTTATCATTATTGTCCTTTATGTTAAATGCATTCATAGATGACTGACTTGATCTACCACTGCTGGATAGTGTCTGCTTGGCTTCCGCTATACGAGCAGACACTTATGATTTATCCCGGGGATCATCCAGAGTATGATCCTGATGGCACGGATTTCTGGGTGTAGAAATTCGGGCTGTTACAGTTTCAATACAAGGGTGATGATGAGGATGTGGATGTAGAAGTGCTTGATGCGGAGACGGGAGATCTAGATATCACCAACTAAATAAACATTGAGAAGGTCTAGCTAACGTCTTCAATTCGTCAAGGTATAATTCTGCTGCAAGCTTGAGTCTCACCCAACTCTTAAGTGGATCCAACTCAGTTCCCTCCATGATTGCTGATGAGACGTAAAATACTCATATTTCAACACCGTCTGATCATTGAATGGAAGGTTTCAGACTGACTTACATTTAGCTTCTATACAAGTGTTTTGTAACAGAAAATATGATGTTATCATGTTAGATGATCAATCCTTTTTTAATGTGGAAATCATAGTTTAAGAGTCTTATATTATGATATTTGCTCTGCTTCTCATTTTAGATGCTAGCACCGACTATGATTAAGGTATATGGCATTACAGAGAATAGCAATGTCTTGGACTTATCGTCTTTCTATCAAGCTTATATGACTGCAAATTTGGAATGACGGTTTGAGTGTGTAAATTTTATTTTTTATGCATTTGAATTATCTATTTTTTCTGCTGAATAATTTTGTGCTGCTGCAATTAGCCCATATCAGCTAGAGGCGCTTGAAGGGTGGGAGCAGATTGCCAGTACAACTTTTGATTACTTCGAAGAGGAGGGAAATCGAGCTATCTCGGTTGAGGAATTGGCTCGGGTAAGGATAGTACATTTGCTAGAGATATCAAATAGATTGTTTTGGTTCTACTAGTTTAATTTATTTTTATTTTTAAACACAACAAAACCTGATTATATTTGCAGCAAATGGGCCTCAGTTCAATGGCTCACTTGATTCTCCGCGATTGGATCAGACATTCTGATGGGAAGTTCAGTTTCCTCGGTTATACTAAATTTTTATTTGTAAAAGGTACTTACTGAATTTTTATTTTTCAATGAAGCAGGGGTAATTCTCCAATCCAATATTCACTGTATTATGCCATATTTTTTTAACAAAATCTTTGTGCCTAGATCTGTCTGCTACTGTGTTGGCTAACTTTTAGGAGTAATTTTTTGATGAATTGTTAGTGAGACTATATGTGGCATGCATGCATCATATTGATCTTGTATTTTAATCATGCTAAACTATAAAATTGAACACGTATGATGCTGAATTTGCTTGCAGATTTATGAGGGAATATATAGTTGCAAAGTGAATACACTAACTGTCATAATAGTTCGTTCACTACCATACACTTTAAAATGAACTAATGGTCCTTTTTTTATTTTCCCCTTTAAGCTTCCATCTGAGCTGCTTCAAATCTTGGTGTAAGAATTATTTCTTCAGAAGTTTAGTATGAAGGTAGTTTTTTCTACCAGTGGTGCTATTGCTCTTTTATTCTTCTGAACTTTTACTAGACATATTGTGCATCTATTAAAAAAATCAGATATTTGTCTGAGTTTATGAAATCATAATCCCAATAGAAAACCTTAAATTCTATAAATAGTTCCCGGTAATGAGAATTAACCCAAATATTTTTATCTAATTTCAGAAATTTTTATTTGAAATACCTTATGTTACAACTGCCTCACTTAATCAAAGTAAAAATTCATTGACAATCTTCCACACCATAAATCTTGAGATCATGAGCTTACCATCAAACAGTCAAATGTTGGTTCTACGTGGCACACATCCCAAGAAGTCTCACATTCACTCTTTGGGATGTGTGCCGCGTAGAATTAACATCTAACCATCTATTTTCTGATTGTTTTTTTTTTTGTGTAGATTTGGATGATCTTCATTCGCCTCAAGAACATCTTGTTGGTGATCTTCATTCGCCTCAAGAACATCAACCTCCGTGCCCGATCTTTGGGTGGTTCAATGTTCCTTATTGTCTCACATCCTTTAGTATTGATATGTGGGGCTTGCCTTATTAAATCAGTTGCAACTTTAGTTCTGTTTGATGCTGGTCGGTAATCACATCTCTGTTTGTATGCACATTATGTTGATTTTTGGTAGTTTCATTAATCCTTCATTGGAAATAACTTCTAAATATTGCATATAAATTTACAGTCCCTGGCACTGATGGAACTATTTCGAGTGGCTTTGGAGGTTTTGAAGCCGGAAAAAGGAAACTCCTGCTTCTAAAAGGGAAAGAGAAGGAGAGCTGTAGGCATCTAATTTTTTTCATTATTCCCTTTTTACTAAAAGTTATTTTTTGGGTCTGTCGTCTAGGGAATTAACTGATTTTTGTTTTTTTAAGTTTGATATTATAATTTTTGAATAATTGATGATATTCTTGTTGTTGCTGAAAGAGCTAGTCTAAGGTGACTGACTTGGTCACCGATGTTGGTGATTGGGTGATCAATTTTTACACATGGTACCATTTCAGTGCATGCCTTTTCATTTAGTGCATATGGCCATCATTTAGACTGTATTCGTTGCTAAACATGCATTAGAGACTATCTCTACCCTGTGATTTAGAGGCTACAAGCACTAGAAAATGAACGACTACCATGCAATTTTCCCAATCTGTTCTCGCTGTTCACTTTCTGGCGCTACTACTCTCTAAATCACAGGTCAGAGAGTTTCTTGGTGCTGTTTTAGCAATCAATTTTGTACACGTGGGGCGATGTGGAGCATTGACCCATCATTTAGATTGTATTCATCGCTAAAAAAGTTGTTTCTACGCTGTGATTTAGAGGCAGCTACCATATGTTTTTTTTTATGAATAACTACCATACGATTTTTGAAATCTGTTTTAGGCGTTCATTTTCTGGCGCTTGTAGCCGCTAAATCATAGGGAAGAGAGTTTTTGGATTCAATTTTAGGAATGAATCTGATCTAAACAATTGCCCCATTCACATCACTACACCACATGGAGATAGTAATGGTGCCATGTGCAAAACATTTATCACACAATCACTAACATTGGTGACCGGGAACTCGGAGGGGTACCTCAGTTGGTCAGGCCCTGGGTTTGCTCTCCAATGGTCACCAATTCGAGTCCCCTCAAGGCCACTGGAGTATTACCCGATTGTTAGTTCCAGGGCCTCGTGGGAATAGTCGAGGAGCACACAAGCTGGCCCGAACACCCACGGATATCAAAAAAAAAAAAAAAACATTGGTGACCAGGTTATTTGCCATAGTCTGTACTCTTTTTAAAATAACTTATTGTATGGAATTCACTGTTTTCTGTGGGTACTAAATTCTTACCAATTGCTTTATGATGATGATGATCATCATTCTCACTGGCTTGTCCCATCTATTTAGGCTCTATTTTTTCCTATTTTTGCTTTCGAATTAAAAGCAAAAAACTTAATATTTTTTTTAAGTTTGGATGCTTTGTACAGGTGTCTAGTGGTGTATCCCATCAGCAGATTATTACATCCCCAAGGAAAAATTCAGTAGGTTCATCTGCCTTCAAACAAAACCAGCTACGTGAAGCTGGTGGAAGGATGATCAAAAGCGTACTTTCAAACAAGGAAACACGTAAGATTCAATCACCTATGATGGCAGTTCTATCAGAGCAGCAATTTCTGACACTGAATTCAGAAAAGGAGAAGCGTCCCCCTCGACCCACCAACATGAACTCGGTTTTGAAGGATCTCTCTGATTCTGATGCCAAAAGAATTGTTGATGATAAGAAAAGTGGGAAGGAGTTGCATGACTTTGTTTCTGTCTCCGAAAGGCAAGATAAATGCACACAAAACAAGGATAGACCCGATCGTGGTGTTTGGACTCCTCGTCGTCGATCAGATAGATCACATGCAAGTGATGAATCATTTTCTTCTTCCTCTTCTCTATCTGCACAGATGCCATCAGATTCTCTAGAAGGTATGCCTATTTCTCCACAAGTGGCACTTGGATCTGGTATTGTTGAAGATGCAATGGAGTACATGGACAGCAGTAATAATTTATCTTTCAGCAATGGAAAACCTCGAAACCATGATACCGGGATTCACAATTCTCGGTTCGGGCGTGATAGTAGTTCACTATCTGCCTATGATCATCTCTCAAATCACCATGCAAGCAGGTGTGGAGAACTTAAAACTTGGAAGTGGACGCAACATCTTTTCTGCTATAGAAAATGGTATCTTTTGCCTCTCAAACCTCGGCACTACATTTTCTAATGTATTTCTGTGTTCTTTTATCTGCAACTAATACATATTCATACATGTTTGGCATTTCGTCTAGGTTCTCATAAGCATCTTGGTCGTCGCGGACCTGCACATGGATTGAAGGATGTTGATGGATCCCTGAATCCCTCTGATTTTAGGTCTTCGAGGAGAGGAGGTGCTGCTGGTTATGTTTCCCATGAGGTGAGCCTTTTTTATAAAGGACCCAACTCCATCATTTGAACACCAAAATGGTGTAAAGGTCATTTACACACCTTCAATAGTTTGAGATGTGGGTGATCCATACAACCAAAGTGATAGATCATAGATTGAAGTGCAAAAAAACCCAAAAAATGATGTTTTAGAGAGATTTAAACCATCTAATCTGTGGACTATAATATCAACCATTTTTTAGTTTAATGGCTGATATTAAAGTTCATCAATCGGATGGTTCACATCCACTTATAAGCATGTTTCTTTGAGCAGAGACATGTTCCAATGATAGATTGCCTCTTGAATGATTTGAAGTGATCAAAAATATGCGCCATATGGCATAATGATAACTCACATTTTAATGTTGTGAGATAAAAAGTCAACTTTAATGGTGTGAGATAAAATATGCGCCACATGGCATAATGATAACTCACACTCTAATGCTATGGGAATTAGCATAATCATATTTCCAGACCATATCTGGGTGCCTTTTAAGAATTTAGCTTTTGGTTCTTTTGTTGTTCATAGTTACTGTTCTAACTTTATTAGTTCTCAGTTCTTCGTAGATGATTATTGTTCTGATTTTTTCATTCATTAGTTTGGGCTCTAAACTCAAAACATTTCTAGTGCAGATATACTGTTGTCGGTATGTTTGTTCTTGGACGGATGAAAAACATTGGCAAGGCAAAAAAACATCTATGTACAAAATTTTGCAGTAACACCTACTCATATATCCTTCATTGCCACCTGAGATGGTAAATTTTGCAGTAATACCTATTTTTTCTTACTTTGAATTCATACCTGTTTTGCAGTAATACCAGCAGGTATAGTCATTAAGTATGCAAGGGATAATATCGTAAAATACTACTATAATAAAGTCAATCATCCTTGCAACTAATGGAGAAGCTGAGCAACTTCCAGATCGGGATCGTGGAGCAGAGGCTACACCAAGTGGGAAACAGATCTCTATTCTGATTAAGATGTCAGATTCTGTTTTATCAAACGACATCCCTGCAGCTGGAGTTTGGTTACATCACAGAGCTGTACGTATTAAAATCTCTTCCCGGTCTGAATATTCTGTTTTATTTCGATGTTATGGTTGACTGGTTGAGTGACATGGAGTTGCTTTTGTTTCTGTATATTGTACTTTGAATGCTCACTTCATTTTCTTATTATTATCCACAGGTTGTTGTAGCTGCAGAGACATGAGCTTTGGGTGGTATGGTGAAGCAGCTTTCCATTGATCAGTTTCACATTGGGTGGTATGGTGAGGCAGCATGAGCCACAGCCGCTAACACTAACCCCGATGGCGTAGTAGACCCATGACTAGTCAGCTTATCTGCAAATATTTTTTGCCACATCTAACTTAAATATAAATGTTTCACACCCAATTGCCTTTCTCAATTAAAAAAGGAACGGGAAAAAATAAAAATAGTCCATTTATCATATTTTTTCTTATACAGCTAGTATTCAGTATTTGCAGATCTAACACCATCAAATATATGAAAACAGAATGTTGATGAGCGCTCCAAATAATTAAATATATATATATATTTTTTTAAAATTTGCATAAAAAAATCACTGTCCTAAACAGTTGTAAAAAAAGGAGTGATTTTTTTTACCACTATACAAGACAGTGGTTTATGAAGTTCATAAACCACTGTCTTGTATAGTGGTAAAAAAAAATCACTCATTTTTTTACAATTGTTTAGGACAGTGATTTTTTTAAAAAAAATCACTGTTAAAGAAAGTGATTTTTTGAAAAAATCACTGTTTAAGGCAGTGACTTTTTTTGCTTTTTCACGTAGTGGATATCTGGAGGTCCATGCATATTCAGACAAGAGTAAAACATAAAACTTATTATTTTCTAACAAACTATATAGCATACTGGCTTGATCGATCGTTTGGACATGCTTAACATTTTAAAATAACTAGAATACCTTATATATATATATATATATATATATATATATATATATATATATTTGAATCATTTTTAGACGAATTGGGCTAATAAGTAGTTATTTAAGATGATTTTCGAGTCCTACATTATGTTACGGTGAAATAAAAAATTATTAATAACTTAAATTAAACAATCAAACGGTTTAAACAAAAATACTCGCAACTTTCTCTAACGAACTCTACTTTTATGAACAACTTGCATTATTTATATTTTTTTGAGATCTAAAAAAAACTAAAAATTATAGGCATGTTCAATCACTATTTTAAGAGGACTTATATAAGTCCCATCCGAAAAAAAATAAAAGGACTTATATGAGGCTTCTACCATGTTACCTATCATTAGATGGTCAAAACCTAATCAATTAACTCTTAATTAGCCATGATTAAAACTCATCCATATCTTTATGGTACGATTTTAGAATGAGACTCATTACTTGCACACACTTTTTAAGTGATTGCACCAAGGGTAAAGAAAGACTTTATATTTTAAGGACACGTGACATATGAAAATGCAATCTAGGTCATCTGAATTAAAGTTCATGATCTATATAGATCATTGGTGGATAGGATTGGAGCAAAACACGATATTTATCATATGATTAATTGTTGTCAACTATTGAATCAAATAATAGCTTTTGACTATATTTAATCACATGATGAAGAATATATTTCATGCCAATCTTATCCACTAAGGATCTATTGATCATGAACTTTAAATCAAACAGCCCAAATTACATTTTCACATGTCACATGGCCCTCAAATACAAAACCTTTTTTAAACCACGATGCAATCACTTAAAAAGCGAGTGCAAGTAATTGGACCCTTTTAGAATTCACTATATTAATAGTTAATCCTGAATGATTTTGGAGATCTATATAAAAAAACTAAAAATGTTATTTTAATAAATATTTTCAGATATAAAACCTATGCGACTTTATTGATTACATTAAATCTTATGATGTTGAAATTTCTGTCATTTGCTTCGACATTCTATTATCATGAATAGATGATATTAATTATGCATTTTTAATTATAATTATAATATTATATATATATATATATATATATATATATATATATATATATATATATATATTAATTACTTACAAGTATCACATCAAACTGTGTTAGAAATTCGACTACGACCATATTTGCTAGACGTTGGTTTTGATATATAATATTTGATATTTTTTATTTTTTTCGATAAATCTATATAATATTTGATATTCAACTCAATATATATCCTGTTATTAAATATTATAGCAGCGATTTGGCATGCCATGTAGCCTATGCATGTAGGGCTTTCGCACTACCCGTGGGCACCAACTCTTTACACACACACACACACACACACACACATCATCTAACCTTCACGTGGAGCTCTACGTAGTACTCAAAACACTTTTTGGGTGCTACGTAAATCTTCGGTGCATTGCTTAGATCATTTTTGAAAAAAAAGAAATTAAAAACTCATCTCCACCGTGTATATTTTGAATCGTAAAACATGGACCAATGAAAGCCATAAAACTTTGACTTGTGGGTTTAAAATTTATTTTTAATTTTTTTTTTTAATATTGATCTAAACTGTCCACCTGTGCTCCACGTGGCACCCAAAAAGTGTTTTGGGTGCCACGTGGATCTTAGAGGACGGTCACCATCCTCCATTGGAGGACCTAACCGGCTCTATATATATATATAGAGAGAGAGAGAGAGAGTCATTACTTGCACATGTTTTTCAAGTGATTGCACCAAATTTAAAAGAAAAACGTGCAAGATTGGCGACCTCTACTAGTGAAAACACCATCTAAGTCGTTTGATTTGAAGACCATGATTTAAAGATATCAATTGCAAAAGATTAGAACAAAATATAATTTTCATCATTTGATTAAATGGAGCCAAAGGCTATTTTATAATTCAACAGTTGACTACAATAGATCTTCTGACACGTATCGTGTTTTGCTCTAATTTTATGTACTAGAGATCTATTGATCATTGTGCAACCATGAATTTCATCAATCCGTCGCGATAATGTGCTCAAAAAAATGGAGTCGCCAATCGGAGCTTTTGGTGTCCCTGGATACCCAAAATCAAGATCGTGTGCACCAAAGTGCTTGATTTGACTCCGATCCGGTCTATGCCAAAGACTCTTGGGTAGGGGCTTCGGTTATCAATCTAGAAGGTGTTAAGCACCCAATTGACCCGCTCGTAAGCGGTCTCTACTATGGCCAAGTGTAGAAAAAAAAATACAAAAACGAGCAGCACTTCTCTTGCCCGAAGGCACTCCGATCCTATTTGAGCCCCCTCACAATCACCAAAATTTCGGCAGCGTAAATACTCAAATTCTAGGATAGAGAAAAACAAATAAAGAAGGTAGAGGAATTGAGGGGAGAGCCAGAGCTTTCGGGCCCTTGTAGCACCATGGTCGGATCTTCGCGTGGATGCAGCACCGGTGAGCCTCTGATAGCAAATAGGTTAGAGATGAATTTTTTAACTAGCTAGGGCTTGGGAACTATAGGGTTTGAGATGATGGTGTGAGATAGTTGGCCAATGTTCTAAAGCTTGGGAATGATGGAGATGGAAAAGTAATGGCAAAGGAAGAACTAAAGTTCTAAGGCTAGGATGAGTTTTTGCTTGGAAATGGGAGGAGATTTATATATGTAGAGTTTCTTCTCTTAGATTTCAAAAGTCCTTCAACAAGGGAACGGGGGGGGGGGTGGCTCTCTATTTATAGAGAAAAGGTGGATTAGTGAGTGGTTAGGTCACTAATGGGTTTAGAAATTAAGTAATCATAAATCTAAGGTTTTTGGAGTTTTTAAGAGCTTGGAGAAGAGAGAGTTGGGTTTTAATGATGGATGATGGGGTGATAACTTAAATGGCAAATGGGTGATACCTTAGGTTGGGAAGGGCATATGGGTCCTAAATAAATAAACCCCAAGCTTTGGAATGGTCCACAAGTCAAACCCCCAATTTCCAAATCAACCATTTTTTAAAAATAGGTTTTTTGAGTTTTGAGAAGTTATGGCCCGATTTTACAATTTCCAACACAAATTCGCATTCTTCAAATTGCCATAACTTTTGATATACAACTCCAAATTAGGCGATTCTTGGCTCGTTGGAAAGCTGAAAATATATAATTTCCAATGGTATAGGTCTTAGATTAAGAAACTATCTATACAAATCTTGACACTCCTCTTTTTATCAGCTATTTTGATTGATTTGAAATGAGTTTTATGGGTCCGTTTTAAGCTTTCTAAGGGTTTGAAATGGTTTAGATTGCTTCCTAAGGGTTTGGGAATGAATCTAAAGGTTAGATTAAGTTCTAAGGGTTTGGAAGGTGCTTTCAAAAGCTTGAGAGTGCGTTGTTCTCAATGTATGGGTTGATAGAGCCTTGGGTCAAATTTGGGTGTCTACAGATGTCCCTCTTTGGTATTCGATTAGTAATGATCGTATGCCAAAGAAAGTGACATCCGAAGAGACCCAAGGCACGCTAACGGGTTCGTCATATTCAAAACAAACATCAAACATCAAAAAGAAAGAAAAACCAGAAAGAGTGACGTAAGCCCAACACTTGGGATAACGTGCGTCACTCAGGAAGAAAAGTAGCGGAAGCCCCAACACTTGGAAAAACTTTGGCTCCTCGAGATCATCGGTCCCCAAGCGCTTAGTAACATTACTGGGCATAACTGGAATGATGTGATTATGCTCGATATTTGAGTTTCATTCTGAATAAAATAGCCCTGCGAGCGGGAAGGTGGTCGATCCATACTTAAAGATTGGCATAAAGTAAAGACACGAAGTTTTATTGTTTGTGTCCAATTTCATGAGGCATTGATTGCCCTACTTGATCGGCCACTGCTGTCCCTATGCGAGGTAGGGTTCGAGATCTTTGAGTGAACCCATTGATGCCGAAGTTAATTTAACACAACTACCCGAACGGAGCGAATATTGATATCACAATGTTTTTTTAGAGAATGTGCCACTTTTAAAATTTTCTTTTTTTATAATGGACTGTTCGGACCTCAAACCCCGGAGGGCGCACGCCTAAATAGCGCAGACCAAAAGTCTATTCCTCCAAAATAGTTTGACAAAATCGAAGCTAAGACATTCAAGTTCATATGATATAGAAAGGATCAGACCAGAATTGGGTCTCCACAGAAGGAGACATCCAATCTTGATCTTTTCCATCAATGATATTACAAACGAACGACTATACATAAACATGCACCCATCAGGGGTGATAAATAATAAGGCGATAAAAGTCCCGACCCAGATCTCATCCGGGTATAATTTACAGGAACAAATGACCATCCTACGGATATCCAGACGCATGGCGCCTACCTAAGAGATACCGTGCAGGTTTGAAAGTCTGCAGCCTAGAATGAGCCCTTCTGCATGCATATTTGAACATAGTTGTTTGATACGTAATTTCATATCTGACAGGTTGGTCTTAACCAACGATTGACTTTGTCGACAACGGAGTTATCTGGACTTCAAACCCTGGAGGGTGCTCGCCTGGACAACATAGACCAAGAGTCTACTCCTAAAATCATGTGACAAACTTGAAGTTCAAGGCACTCAAGTTCACCTGAAACTAAAAAGGAGCAACCAATGCAAAGATTTAACAGTGGAATCGATCTGATTAAACATTGACTATTTGATCGGGATTCACATTGTTACTCCTACTTTGATGTAGGATCCAAATATCTAAGGCAAACCTTAGACTTAGGGCATTAATTTAGCATAACTGCTTTGCCGGTAAAATATAGTCATTTTGCCGCATTGAAGCACGCATATGCGTAGCTGTGTGTAAGAAAAACTACCATGAAAACTAAGCTATATTTTTTTCTTTTTCAAATGATATCTAATTCTATTTTTCTATTTTTTTGCGAATAGACTAGACGCTGGTGGTGAGATGCTTCATCTGATTTGTCTATCTCTGAGAGGTTGCCTGCTTCGAGGCTTTGGACCATTTGATGTTCCTGCATATTCTCAAGAAAATGTAAGTTCCTTTTTTGTTTATATAAGTAACAATATACATCCTAATTAACAGAAGGAGAAGCAAACCTTTACCTACACATTTTAAACTTTCATGATTTATATATTTTTTTTGGATTTTTGTTTTCAGAGATTTTTTTCTTCTTGTTGTTCATTTTTGAGATGAAAGTACGATGCTGTAAATATGAACATGGAAGGAGTATATATATATATATATATATATATATATTATTTTTTTTTGGATTTTTTCAGATTTCTTGTTTTTGTGTTTTCTTTCTTTTCTTCTTTTTTTGTTTGATGTCTTAACAATGAGGCAAAGTAACGGGTCCCATTTTGAGCATAGTCAAACTCGTTCATGCGGTTGGGCCTGGAGGGAATCCGAATTTTACTAAAGCTAGAACGCCTATCCCTTTAGACTGAGTTTACCTTTTATCCTTGCCTCAGGTCCTACGTTTGATGGTGCAGTCTGAAGATACACCTGATCGGGACCAGATTTGAGCTAACATGAGCAGCCCAATTGAAGACCAAATAGCCCAAAAATATAATCGGAGGAGTAGCATGAATTATATTTCTTTACTTTTTCTTTCTCTCCTTTTTTCCTTTTCTTCTTTAAGCATTTTTACTCACAACGCCCAAGAAGGATTTTCTTCGTGCCCGTTATCGCCCTCTTTTTTATCCGTAGTGCCCTTTTGGGTTTTCACTATGTTCATGAGTTTTTACATTTTTATCCCAAGCACCTTTTCAGGTTTTCACCTAGTCCGTGCAATCTCGCTTTTTTTACCCGTGGCGCTCTTACGGGTTTTCACCATGTTCTCTTTACTTTGAGCTCGTATATATATATATATATATATATATATATATATATATATATATATTTCTCCAAAGACCACGACGTGACATTGATTCCGTCATAATCGGTTGGATGGAATTTTTTTGTTATCTTTCAGCTTAGCTCGTACTGATTTAAAGGATATTATGACTGTTCGTAGACCTTAAAGAAGGCTTTATTCAGGGTTGTATAATCACCATGGGCTAAAAAGGGATAGGTTAAGAATTTTGAAGGTATTCTTGGGTTTAAAGGTTTTCCTTGATTGAGTTTTATATGCCGTAATACACTTCTTCCTTGGGAGATTTTTTACTGTACATGCCCCATGATTTTTTTATTTTTTTTTTCTTTTGCTTTCTTTTCAGACCCCCATTTTTTAGAGTTTTACCGTTCTAATTTTTTTAAAATTTTAATGGTAACTCTTTTTCTTCTTTTTTTTATTTATTTTGTTTGTTTGGTATATACATTTTCACTTATTCTTTGGGAAGGGCTTATGAAAGGAAGGTTAATAGCTCAACGGGTGTAGCAAAGGGTGTGATCATTCAGGGATGCTTTTCGGCTACTTGGCTTTAAAATGATGGCCTCTTTTAAGAGACCCTTAAGCAGTCATGTATCCATCTTATCAATACTTACCTTGCTACGGGAGACTAGGAGTAGAATCGTTATACGTATCCAATATTGATGGGCTCATAAAAATATTCTCTGTCCACGTGGCGAGACGGAGCGTGTACCCAGGGAGTACTTCTCTAATGACATAGGGTCCTTTCCAGTTGGGTTTGAATTTTTCTCTCTGATCAGCGTGGAGAGAGGGGAAGATCTTCTTGAATATCGTGTCACCCACCTTCAAATCTCGAACACGAACGTGCTTGTTGTAAGCGCGTGCAATCCTTCCTTGATAAACTTTGGTGTGACACAAAGCTTGAAGCTTCTTTTCATCGATCAGGCTCAATTGCTTGAAGTAAGATCTCTTTGTCGGCTTCTGGTAGATCTATTTCGATGAGGATACAGAGTGACGGTACTTCGACTTCAATTGGCAGTACTACCTTAGTTCCATACACAAGGGAGAATGGTATTGCCCTTGTAGCGGTACAGATCGATATTTGATAGGCCCATAGTGTAAATCGCAACATTTCACTCTAGTCTCGATATGTGACAATGATCTTCTCTAGGATGCGAACAAGTGTCTTGTTAGCTGCTTCAACGGCTCTGTTGGTTTGCGGTCGATATGGTGACGAGCCATGATGTTTTACGTTGTACTGCTTGTATAAGGCTTTGATGCGCTTGTTCGCAAAATTGGTGCCATTGTCCATGATGATGTCCTTAGGCATGCCGAATCGACAAACAATGTCGTTCTTGATGAATTTCTTGACATGATTGGCCACGATGTTTGTGTAGGATGCTGCCTCTACCCATTTCGTGAAGTACTCGATAGTGACCAAGATGAACTGATGCCCGTTAAAAGCTTTCAGATTAACCTGTCCAACGACGTCGAGGCCCCAAGTGGCAAATGGCCATGGAGTGATCATGCTGTTTAGATCTATGGCTAGAGTATGTATCAGACTGGAGTGTTCTTGACATTTGAAGCACCTCCGAACATGCTTGCAACAATCATATTTCATGATGGCCCAGAAGTACCCTTGCTGTAGAATCTTTTTAGCGAGCATGTGGCCGTTGACGTGGGCACCCCATACTCCTTCATGGATTTCCTTTATGACGTTGGCTGCCTAGCTTTCAGTTAAGCATTTGAATAGGATGTGATTATATGATCGCTTGTAGAGGCACTCGCCGCAGATGACGCAATTTGATGCTAGATGTTGAATGGTCCGTCTGTCTGCCTTGGTCATGCCCTTAGGGAAAGCACGCGTTTCGAGGAAATTTTTGATGTCTGAGAACCATGAAGATTCATCATCTAACTTTATGGGTTCCTCAATTTGGAGGCAGAAGACCGGCTCATTTCTTTCCTCGATCATTATAGGCTTCATCTCGATGCCGTAAGGAAGTTTGATCAATGATGTTAGTGTCGCAAGTGCGTTGACAAAATGATTCCTTGCTCGCGGGAGATAGGAGAACGTAACCTCTTCGAAGCATGTTAACTTTTCAATAACTTATTCATATGACATTTCTTTTCAGATCTATTTCATTGGAGTTCATGGGTTTGTCCCTCCTGCCGCATATGTGAGGTTAGTCCTATGTTTATGCCATGTAGGTAACGGTAGGATATTTTTTAATCATATGTTGAAATTTTTACCAAACCCATGCTTTTATGGGGTTCGTTGAGGGAATGAATCTTCATCTGTTCATTCTCCTAGAAGAAGCTTACAAGTAACTTGAAATCGCAATGGGGGAAGTGTAATTTAGATCTAAGATGAACATGGTTTCACAGCTGCAAACTTACAGGTCTAGAGTGCTGAATATTTTGTTTTTTCTGAGATGATATATTATTATTCTTTTTATTTGCTGCACACTATCCTTGATCTGGATAGTCAAGTCACTAATTACATTTACATATGCTTTTTTTGTTCTAGGTATGTCGAAGAGCTGGAGATCCGAATAAGTTCATGTTCTATAAAAGGTGTGATGGTGCTTACCATTGCTACTGTCACCAACCTCCCCACAAGTTAGGCCTTGTCCAAAATGTTTCTTCTTTTAGCAATTGAATTGCTAGATGCAAAGAGGGTACCGAAATGAAAAAAAAAATTGGGAGGTGGGGCAATCGAAAAAAACAAAAAAAGTAGTATTGGCGAAAGCACTTCACTGCAAGGTTAAATTTTGAATCTCATACTGTTTTATTCTTTTCATTTATCGATGTTAAGCAACTTTATTGGTTTTCCTTTGTATTGAAGGGTGTTCCTTATGCAAAAGATTCCTATTTTTCTCCTTTGGCAGGGTATTCCTTATATAATTTATTGGAAGAGTTCGTTTTCAACTTATGCAGCTTCCCATTTTTGCCAAACTTTGTTGTCAGTTGTCCACTTTTCATTGTGATTTGTGAATCTCCTCCACTTTTCCTTCAATTCATCCATAACTAATGTAAATTGATAAATATTCAAAAAAGAACCTTGATGCAACCCAACTTTGATAGGGAACTTAGTTGTCTTTCCCCACATAATTCTTGCATCAGATTCCTACCATTCATACATACATGTCTTGGATTATCTCAATATATTCATTTGGAATTTATTTCCTCCTTAGTGTCCACCTGAGCCTTTTTTAGATTGATAAAAACCAAAGGTAATCATTTCCACCTTTCTCCAAACTTGTCCTTAAGTTGCCTCAACAAGAAAATGACTTAAAGTTGGGGATATTTGATCGAAGGAGAGGAAAATTAAGGAAAGAAACTGAAAACAATTGGGAATTTTGGAATTCTACAGCGGACTTCTCAATGCTAGATAGAGTTAAAAAACCTCAACAAGAAAATGACTTAACTGAACACAATTGATAATTTTGGAGTTCTATTGGGGATTTCTCAATGCTAGATAAAGTATAAACACCTCAACAAGAAAATGACTTAAAGTTGGGGATATTTGATCCGAGGAGAGGGAAATTAAGGAAAGCAATAGAAAACAATTGGGAATTTTGGAGTTCTACAGGGGATTTCTCAATGCTAGATAAAGTTTAAAAATGAAAAAAAGTTCAGTTTTTTTTCCCCAGTGATTTGGATAGTGTGCAAGAAAATTTTTAGTTTTTTTTCCCCAATCTTTTTTCCCTAATTGACTTTGTTGGTGATCGTTTTTTCTGGGTTCCTCTTGGTTCCCGTTCAATCAGTGGCTTCCAATTCTGTCCTGATGGACTCTAGTGATGCGGCGTTTGGAATAATTAAAGTAAAAAATAAATAGTAACAGGGGTTTTCTAGGAGGATTCCTAATTTATTGCGATCGCCAGCTGCAGATATTTATTGACGCTGCAACACATCAATGATCATGCTTAAGAGCGGGTGTGGGTTGCTTTTATACTGAATCGTCCACCTGCGAACATCAACAACATTCTGTTTCTTTGGATTAGATAGTTTAATTTCCTTTTTATTCCCCTTTATAGTTATAATTTTGGTCAGTTTAAACTTCCCTGATTCTGTTATGAATTTAGTTGTATAGGTTTATTCTAAGAGTCCAGTTAATATTGATTTCCCAATTCTATTAGAAGTCTAATTAATATTAGTCTTCTAATACTACTTGAAGTCCAATTAGTTTCCGTCTCCTATTGGTACTAGGAGTGCACGTGTAATGGTTCTAGTGAAACTTTAGTTAATTCGAGCATGCCAATTATACTGAAATTCTAAGCAGAGCAAGTATACTAGTTATATTGGAATTCTAATTAAATCAAGCATACTAATTGTATTGAAATTATAAGTAAAGCAATTATGACAGTCCTACTGGAATTCTAATTGAAATGGAAGACTAATTTTACTAAAACTCTGATTTAAAGCAAACGAATTAATTTCTTATAAAAATCTAATTAAAACAAATAAACTGATTTTTTATTTGAATCTAATTGAAATAAGTAAACTAATTTTATTAAAATTCTAATTGAAGCAATGAATTAATTATACTAAAATCTAATTAAAGCAATGAAATTAATTATACCAAATTCTAATTAAAGCAAGGAATTAATCAATTAAATGTTAACTTAAAACAATGAAATTAATCATACTAAATTCTGATTTAAAGGAACTAATCAATCATACTAAGGTTTAATGCACTTAATTAATTAAATATGCTTAAATAAGATAAACCTACTAATTAATTATACTAAAGGGATAAGATAAACGTAATTAATTAATTCTAAAATTCCTAAAAAAAGGAGTTTTGGGACCGCTATGCTAAGGAGGATTGGCCTCGTTCCCGAGTACCCTCCGTAAGCTCCCTTGGGCAAATAGGGTTGCTGAAATTAAAGACAAATTGATTTTTGAACTGTAAAATAGTATTGTTGGGCTTTTTAGAGTTAATTTCAGAATAATAATTATGAATTAAATTATAAACAAGAAATAATTTTTGGGATTTTTGAAAGTATTAAAAATAAGGAATTAAAGCTATAATTTAAATTTTGCGAACTAAATTCGGGTCCGAAATCAGGTAATCAGGCCGTATGATTAAGGACTGATTTTGAATCAAAGGATTAGAGCCATAAATTAATGATAGGATTGTAGATTGAGATTTTAGAATTGAATTAAAGTCTAAGATCGGTATATCGGACCGATAGATTAAGGACTGGTTTCGGAAAAAGAGAACTATAACTAAATATATAGGATTTCGGTCCGAAAAGGGTGCTATGGTCTGAAAATAAAAAAATTCCTAGATCTAGAGATTAGAAGCTATGGTTGCGAATTAAAAGATTAAATCCTTACCTAAAGGTCGGGGCTGCGGAGAGAATTCTCGAAGAATCGAAGCTTGAATCTCAAAATCATAACTATGTTGCTCTACTGGTTTATCCTTCGAGTTATATGGTTTCGAAATCCTAAAAAAATCCATTCTCTCTCAAAAAATTGCCAGCCTCTCGGGCGAATTAGGGAACAAATCTTTTATAGGTTTTTCTTCAATTACGCGCCATGTTTCGGGCATTTAATTGAATTACGCGTTAGTTTCCTAAGCGCTTAATCGCTTTGAGTCGGTCACCGACTCAGTCAGCGACCGGCTGACTTGCTCAACGAGTTTCCCAGTCCTAACAAAATTAGGGCTAATTGTGCACGTGATGGGAGGTGCGCAATCTGATTAAGCGGTTCTTTAGAATCGCTTGATCAAGAAAACTTATGGGTTAAGTGTGACGACCCGACTTTTCCAATCCCTCAGGTATAGGAAAGGCCGGTTCGCCAACCTATCGAATAAACGATAAGCCGGACAAACAGGGCACATATCAGAGTAAAGCGCAATAAATATCCATAGCTAAAATAAATGCGGAAGCAATTAAAAGTAAAGAACCACCGATGATGGCCGACCATCATCGAAACATGGCTCATAACAGAAATCAACGTCAAATATAAAACTATGGTATCCAACTAAAATGGGCCCACAAATTCAAGTCTAACTCTCACCACAAATAAGAAAATCAGAAAGTTCTATACTGGGAAAAACTCCTCAGGAGGAACCTCAAGCTCTTCCTCGAGCCGTGGGGATCGATCTCACGATACACGAATAGCCACGTCAATACCTGAACCTGTGACGTATAGTCGGAGTGAGCTAACCAACAAAGCTCAGTAGAAGAAAGACATCTACGGCATTTTACTTTAACTAACATGGTTTCAAAACAAATATCGGAATATAGCTTGTCAAACATATAAGCAGATAATAAACTGAATTTAGGTGCGGAAATCATATGTAAGATTTATTTCTAAATGTGTGAAAACAGTTTCAAGAACAGTTTGTTTGATGTCTTAGTTTCTCTAACTTCTATATGCAAAGTTCGAATTCATGACTTAATCCTCAACTTAAAATACCTCCCGAGTAAACTATATCTCGAGAGCGGTGAATATAGCCGATGGGAACCCCTACCATCGCTGCTCATGAACCCTTTTTCAGATGCAACAAGCCCTCAAGAATGAGGGAAACTTGTGCGGAAGTTGTTCAGAATTTTGAGGGTCGTTCAGGTCAATCATAAAACAAATGCAGATACTAATATAATCAAATGGAAGTCTCTTATACATAGTTCAGGTTCTTGATTTCAGATCTTCAGAGCTTAAGCAGATTCAGGTTTCAGGATTCAGGTAGATTTAGATTTTTAGTCATTCATATTAATTTCAATTTACAGATGTGATTTCAATGGCATATGCAAGTTCAAAGATTTTAATTCAAAATATCCATGCGAATTAAAATAAAATACTGTAAAGATGAGATTCTCCTACCTAAAACTCGGAGTTATGCGAAGTCAAGCAAGGTCCTATTGATGGCCTCTCGCCCTCAATCTACATCACAATATACATTCATGTATTAAGATAAACTCTAATTACTAATAATATAGACCTATTTAAGCGTTTCCTCAAAAACAAGTCAAAACAGGCAAGTTGCGCCAATCCTAGAATTTGACGTAACATTCTTATATTTTTTTTTACTATCAAGATGATTGATTCATGTGTTGGTCAAAACATGAAAGTTGTAGATTTTTATATTAGCTTTCCAACGCAAAAAGAATCTTCTCAATCGGAATTCGAGATAAAAAGTTATGACTAAAATACTAAGGCAATGCCGGAGTTCGGTGATACCTCGCTCGAGCGATGATAATAGCTCGCTCGAGCGATTTGACGTAACATTCTCATATTTTTTTAACCATCAAGATAATTGATTCATGAGTTGGTCAAAACATAAAAGTTGTAGATTTTTCTATTAGCTTTCCAACGCAAAAAGAATCGTCTTAATCGGAGTTCGGGATAAAAAGTTATGACTAAAATACTAAGGCAATGTCGGAGTTCGGTGATACCTTGCTCGAGCGATGATAAAAACCGACGGGTTTCCTCAACGATTCGCGCCGCGATCGATCCCACGAGTTCACAGAGACAACTCCAACACGCCCCCAATGATCTCAACCTCTCCCAATAGCCAACTACGAATCCAAGGTTGATTCAAGTTCTTTCTAAGGTTTAAGTGTTTTCAACAAAGAGGGTTCTAGAGAAGGAGGTTTTCTAAACCGATCTCCTACGATGATTGAAGAAGAGAGAAGAAGGAGTTTCACACGGTTGGGTAACTATCCTCTCTTAACAAAACCTAGTATAATACGAGAATGCAATTCCTTCTTATAATAGGATTGCTCACAAAGTAAAACACACACACATCTTATGTATTATACACTTCTAATTTTAAAACTCAAGTCCGGTGTTGAGCGGCTACACCGAGGTCGGTGCACAACTTTCGCACGAGGGTCCAAATGGGCTCTAAATTAAAATCATCGCACAATCACATCTAGATAAAAATCCAAAACAAATGGTGGCGTCGGTTAGCGAATACACACAGAGGTCAATCTAACTCGGGTTCAAAATACGGGTCTTTACATTCTACCCTCCTTAGGAATTTTCGTCCCTCGAAAATATACGGATAACTAAACCGAATCGCGGTAAGTCCTTATCCTAACACCGATAAAGCAAAATCAAAACAGGTCTAAAGTCAAAGAACTTTGGTCGCGATGTAGGCTTCACCCAAAGACGCTTTCAAGGGTCGGATCCGTAGTAACTGGATGTAGTGTAGCATCCCATACCGCCATAGAGGATTGCATCCGCATACATGGATGCATACCTTCCCAAGTGTCACGTGCTCGAAATATACTTCACCATGACACAAACCCACACACACCTACCTCACCCTTTTGGTAATTATTTGAGCAGAAATTTTATATGTCGAATCTAACACCTATTCAAAAGCATGATCACGTGCCCGGTAACATGTTCTAACCGATGACACGGTTCCAATGTAGCATATACGGTTCTAACCGAGAATGAATAAATATGACATTTAAGATTTTATTGTGTGATCGTTATAGATATATATGTAAAGCATCGATGTTATGAACCAATTTAACATTGAAGAATTTGAAGAAATTCTCCTTTTTTTTTCTTTTTTTTTTTAGAAGCAAATTCAAGAATTTAAAGGTACGTATGGTTTTCTTACATAACTATAGTTTACAATATACCTTCACTCGAAAAGTTGTGGAAATTGCTCGCGAATCTCCGCTTCACGCTCCCATGTGGCTTCCTCTGAAGAATGGTTCCGCCACTTCACGAGTACTAAGGGAATGTTCTTTGTCCATAAGATTTGTTCTTTACGATCCAAGATTCGTATCGGTTCCTCAACCAAGGATAAGTCTTCTTGGAGCTCAATGGGCTGGTAGTCCAATACGTGAGTCGGGTCCTTAACATATCTTCGTAACATGGACACATGAAACACGTTGTGCATTTCCGATAGCTGCGGTGGCAAGGCTACTCGATAGGCAATCTCGCCGACTCGGCCTAATACCTCGAAAGGTCCAACATAGCACGGACTCAGCTTCCCACGCATCCCAAAACGCATCACGCCTTTTGTAGGAGAGATTTTGACAAATAAGTTATCTCCCACCTTAAACTCAACATGGTTTCTTTCACGGATTAACCGAACTGTCTCGGTTGTATTCCCCACGATCTCGGGACCTAAAATGAGTTTCTCACCCACTTCTTCCCAATTAAGCGGAGTCCTGCACCGTTGTCCATACAAAGCTTCGTAGGGTGCCATGCCGATGCTAGCCTGGTAACTGTTATTGTAGGCGAACTCGATCAGCGGTAAATGTTGGTCCCATGACCCCTTAAAATCCAACATGCAAGCACGTAACATATCTTCTATAATCTGATTCACCCTCTCAGTCTGCCCATCGGTCTGAGGATGGAATGCTGTACTATAATCGAGCGTAGAGCCCATTCCTTCTTGAAATCGTTGCCAAAACTGAGATGTGTACATCGGGTCTCTATCGGATACGATACTGACCGGTATACCATGCAGCCTAACTATCTCCTTGATGTATAATTCTGCGAGCTTGTTGGCGGTATACGACATATTATGAGGAAGGAAGTGTGCGGACTTAGTCAATCGATCCACAATGACCCAGATGGCATTGTATTTTCTTAATGTTCTTGGCAATCCCAAAATAAAGTCCATAAAAATAGCCTCCCATTTCCACTCAGGTATCGGTAGTGGTTGCAGCCCTACGGATTCGATGATCCACCTTTACTTGTTGACACACAAGACATCTCGAGACATACGGTGACATCTTTCTTTAAACCTCTCCACGGAAGCTTTTCTTTAAGTCTTGGTACATCTTGAATTGCCGGTGAATAGCGTACATAGACTTATGAGCCTCTTCCAAATTAGTGTCCCGAAGCTCAGTACTAATTGGTACGCATACCCGATTTCTAAACAACAAAGTGTCATCATCTTTGATAGAAAAATCTATTTTGCTTCCCCCAATCACATCCCGTCTGATAGCCATAAGTTCATCATCCGTCATCTGAAGTCTGCGAATGTTCTCATAGAGGGTGGAACGAATCACCAGTGTAGCCATTAATGCACCTGAACCTTTTACGTCAAATCTCGTGCTGCTTAGAGCCATATCTTCCAATAGATGCCATCTTCGCACCCTTGCGGTGAGATGTGATAACTGAGCAGAGAACTTCCGACTTAACGCATCTGCCACTACGTTTGCTTTACCGGGGTGGTACTGGATGGTACAATCATAATTTTTCAAGAACTCCATCCATCGACGCTGTCTCATATTCAACTCTTTCAATTCTGCAGGCGCCATTCGATACGGAGCTTTTGATACTGGTTCAGTACCCGGCGCTAACTCAATTGCAAACTCAATCTCCCTGTCAGGTGGTAATCCCGGTAGATCTTCAGGAAAAACATATGAATATTCGCAAGCAATCGTAATATCTGTAATATTTTTCTTCTCCTCCTTATGATCTTGCAAGTAGGCCAGATAACCACAACACCCGTTCCTCATCATACGGTCTGCTCGAATGGCAGAGATAAACGCGGTATCACACAAGATTTGACTCATAAAATCGAAAAGATTTTCTTCGCGGGCGGAATGTTACAATCTTCAAGACAATCCACGCCCGCATGGTAAGTAGATAACCAATCCATCCCTAGTATCACGTCGAACCCTTCCATGCTCAAAATGATCAAATCACCCCTTTGTCTCGTGGTCTTGATCATCACAATCGATTGACACATGGTATCGGTGCTCACTTTGAGTTGCCCGTGGAATTGACACTGCCAAGATGAAATCAAGGGCCTTGGGAATGATTCCCAACTTCTCAGCGAACAATGGAGTAACAAAAGAATGTGTAGACCTGGGGTCTACCAACACTCGCGCTTCGGTTTTGCTTACATCGCTCCCCCGATGCATAAAAATGGTACCTTAGTTTAGACAAGCGTTTCAATTAAAAGTTTCTAAGCATGTGTATTTATCCATAACTTATTAACAAAATTTATTAAATATCAAGCAATTATATATAACACATAAAATAAGAAGACATCTCAACTTTTAATAATACCTTGGATCACGTCGTTCAACGTTTCGGCTTCTTGAGCCATCACGGCATAAGCTTCGACCTTGAACAGTAGGTCGGGTCGATCTTTGAGTAGAAGCCAACTAGTTCTTCCTTGTCCTCCCGAGGACAATCCTTAACCATGTGTCCGATTGCGCCACAGAAAACACGCTCCGGTGTTCCTCCTACAATCCTCGGTCTTGTGGTTTCCGACCTTAGGCACATAGTGACCAAACAAAAGATGGTGCACGATGATCCCCGTTCCCAATCAAGCTCCACTAGCATTAGAACACCTGGTCGTCATCGGATTGCACAGTGATGATGCCGCCAATCTCGATAAGGGTCGGTCCAAGAAAATGTTGGTCTAGAAAATGCAGTTGAGTAAGGTTCTTTGGCGGCTTTGTAAACTTGGCCCTCTTATTTTCATAAGTACTGGCGCCTTGTACAAACAACCATCCTTGTTCGGCTGACTGCTTCTCAAAAACCGCTTTTGAATTTCTTCCTCTGCTATGAGGGCCTTTGACAGTACTCCTCCATATGTTTCCATTTCCCACATAGCCACGCTCTCCTGTATACTCGGCCTAAGAGCTGAAATTTTCTGGCCTTCATCATATCGGTGGCCACATGTTGAGGTGCAAACCTTGAAAGTCGATGAACTCATCTCCATACTCACGACCGACATTGTCCCTCATTTCGATGGCTGAACTTCCATCGATTCCTAACGATCTTGGGAAAATCTTGATCGTTGAGCGCCTCGATAAACTCAGCCCATGTCCAAGGGTATTGAAACTCCTGCTCTCGGTGTCTAGCCACGGCCTTCCACCATGGTCCAGCCTGTCCATCCAGTTTGAAGGTTGCCCATCTAACCTTCTCGACATCGGTGCTCTGAAGCACCTCGAAGATCTTTTCCATCTCATCCAACCAACCTTGACTTCCATCGGTCGGTCTCGTCGAAAAATTTGGAGGTCTCATCCTCTGAATTCGGCAAATCGATGATTGTTGTTGTTGTCCAGAAATCACGCTTCTGGCGATTGCGATCTCGAGCCATAGATGCTCTGGCCGAGCAATGTTGGTGGCCAGACTTTCCAACACTTGTTCCATTCTTTCACCTTGACCTCTATCAACTCCGGCTCCTATAGGGACTGCATTAGAACCGGATGCGAAGGCAACTCCCCTTGATGTACCGACACCTTCAGGAATGTCCTCTAAAAGGCACTCCCTACCTCTGCCTCTAAATCTTGGGGCCATCTGTTATTGTGAACACCACAACATCAGTCAACATTGATTGTAAAGACAATTACAAACAGTACTAGTGATTCTGGACCTAACGACATGACTCTGATGCGAACTGTACCGGGTCACGGTTAGTTCTCATGGTCCTTAGAGAATCTAAAAACCATGTCTCTGATACCAACTGTAACGACCCGACTTTTCCAATCCCTCAGGTATAGGAAAGGCGGTTAAGCCAACCTATCGAATAAGCGATAAGCGGACAAACAGGGCACATATCAGAGTAAAGCGCAATAAATATCCATAGCTAAAATAAATGCGGAAGCAATTAAAAGTAAAGAACCACCGATGATGGCCGACCATCATCGAAACATGGCTCATAACAGAAATCAACGTCAAATATAAAACTATGGTATCCAACTAAAATGGGCCCACAAATTCAAGTCTAACTCTCACCACAAATAAGAAAATCAGTAAGTTCTATACTGGGAAAAACTCCTCAGGAGGAACCTCAAGCTCTTCCTCAGGCACGTAGTCGATCGTCTCACGTACGAATAGCCACGTCCAATACACGAACACATGGACGTATAGTCGGAGTGAGCTAACCAACAAAGCTCAATAGAAGAAAGACATCTACGGCATTTTACTTTAACTAACATGGTTTCAAAACAAATATCGGAATATAGCTTGTCAAACATATAAGCAGATAATAAACTGAATTTAGGTGCGGAAATCATATGTAAGATTTATTTCTAAATGTGTGAAAACAGTTTCAAGAACAGATGCAGTGTTTCAATGTCTTAGTTTCTCTAACTTCTATATGCAAAGTTCAGTAATTCATGACTTAATCCTCAACTTAAAATACCTCCCGAGTAAACTATATCTCGAGAGCAGGAATATAGCCGATGGGAACCCCTACCTACCATCGTCGTTCATGAACCCTTTTTCAGGATGCAACAAGCCCCTGCGTAATGAGGGAAACTTGTGCCAGGAAGTTGTTCAGGAATTTTTGAGGGGTCGTTCAGGTCAATCATAAAACAAATGCAGATACTAATATAATCAGATGGAAGTCTCTTATACATAGTTCAGGTTCTTGATTTCAGATCTTCAGAGCTTAAGCAGATTCAGGTTTCAGGATTCAGGTAGATTTAGATTTTTAGTCATTCATATCAATTTCAATTTACAGATGTGATTTCAATGGCATATATAAGTTCAAAGATTTTAATTCAAAATATCCATGCGAATTAAAATAAAATACTGTAAAGATGAGATTCTCCTACCTAAAACTCGGAGTTATGCGAAGTCAAGCAAGGTCCTATTGATGGCCTCTCGCCCTCAATCTACATCACAATATACATTCATGTATTAAGATAAACTCTAATTACTAATAATATAGACCTATTTAAGCGTTTCCTCAAAAACAAGTCAAAACAGGCAAGTTGCGCCAATCCTAGAATTTGACGTAACATTCTTATATTTTTTTTTACTATCAAGATGATTGATTCATGTGTTGGTCAAAACATGAAAGTTGTAGATTTTTATATTAGCTTTCCAACGCAAAAAGAATCTTCTCAATCGGAATTCGAGATAAAAAGTTATGACTAAAATACTAAGGCAATGCCGGAGTTCGGTGATACCTCGCTCGAGCGATGATAATAGCTCGCTCGAGCGATTTGACGTAACATTCTCATATTTTTTTAACCATCAAGATAATTGATTCATGAGTTGGTCAAAACATAAAAGTTGTAGATTTTTCTATTAGCTTTCCAACGCAAAAAGAATCGTCTTAATCGGAGTTCGGGATAAAAAGTTATGACTAAAATACTAAGGCAATGTCGGAGTTCGGTGATACCTTGCTCGAGCGATGATAAAAACCGACGGGTTTCCTCAACGATTCGCGCCGCGATCGATCCCACGAGTTCACAGAGACAACTCCAACACGCCCCCAATGATCTCAACCTCTCCCAATAGCCAACTACGAATCCAAGGTTGATTCAAGTTCTTTCTAAGGTTTAAGTGTTTTCAACAAAGAGGGTTCTAGAGAAGGAGGTTTTCTAAACCGATCTCCTACGATGATTGAAGAAGAGAGAAGGAGTTTCACACGGTTGGGTAACTATCCTCTCTTAACAAAACCTAGTATAATACGAGAATGCAATTCCTTCTTATAATAGGATTGCTCACAAAGTAAAACACACACACACATCTTATGTATTATACACTTCTAATTTTAAAACTCAAGTCCGGTGTTGAGCGGCTACACCGAGGTCGGTGCACAACTTTCGCACGAGGGTCCAAATGGGCTCTAAATTAAAATCTGTCTGCACAATTACATCTAGATAAAAATCCAAAACAAATGGTGACGTCGGTTGCCGAGCCGAATACACACACAGGGTCAATCTAACTCGGGTTCAAAATACGGGTCTTTACATTAAGGGTAGTGAGACTAGGTCGGGCGTAGGCCAATTGCGCGCTAGTTTTGTAGCGCTCAATCCGATCGCGCGACTGATTTTAGGCGCGTGATCGAGTCTCGGAGAGGTTTGAGAAGGGAAGTTTGGTTTGAAAGGGGGACTGATTGCGCATTTATGGTATGGCGTGCAATTGAATTGCGCGCGGGGTTTCATGTGCTTAATTTGGGGTTATCCGAGTCCAGTCTCTAGAATGAAATGCAAGACTATTGTTTAAATCTGCATTCTGATTATATACTATTATTTCAGTATATAGTCTCCCCATGTCGGGATCTGAGCCACAGAGCTATTATTTTAGCCTGTGTTCAGTCATGTACTATTGTTTCAGTACATTATTCCCATATCAGTGGTTAAAAAGGGTCAAAGGTTGACCAAACAAAAAAATATATTCCGAGGAGGCAAAATGGGGGTGTCTACAGATGCCCCTCTTCGGCGCGTTCTTGCTAAGGAAGAACACGTCGAAGAAGTAAACACCCCTCATTCGAGGTGTCTTCTCGCTTCTCTTAGGAATTCACAAATGTGAATTGGTGATATTGACATGACATGCTTGGCTTTCTTATCTATTAGCGCAAGCTAAAATAGAATATTTTAAGGGTAAATGGTAGCTGTCGAAGGGCACATTCCAGGTCTGTGGTGCATGACGCATCCCGTCGCATGGCGCGAGCTAACAGAGGCATTTTACCCAATTGAGGTACCAGGGCATCAATCAAATGTCCAAGACAAGGTCCAGGGACCGATAATAAAAGAAGAGATAAATATCATGTAATATCGAAGGCTTTTGCAAGTCATGTGAGACCGGGCGCGCCATTGCTCACACCAATATGCGTTAGGCATTCCTTTTTCAATAGGAGTTCTTAGATTGAATATACTCAATATTTTGCTTCACAGGGGAATGGTTGATTTGGGCTAGTAATTGAAGTGTATTTTTTTTTATGAGGTATGCTCAACTGAATTCTGCGCAGTGGCATGTGCACTCGATTCATTTAGAGATCGGAGGTCGGTAAATTAGAAATTTTACTTCTAATGTGTCTGAATTAATGATTCTGTGCAGTGGCATATGCGCTCGATCCAATTCCGTGTAGTGGGATATGCGCCTGATTAGAAGTTCAGAGGCTGGTTTGTAGATTGGGTAGTCTAGGTTGGGCATTCTAAGTCCTAATGTGTCTGAACCAATGATTCTGCGTAGTAGAGTATGCGCTTGATCCAATTTTGCGTAGTGGGATATGGGATTGATTGTAGGTTCAGGCTGTCTTAGGATTTAAAGGTCGGGTTTAAGTGTAATTTATGTGCGCGAGTGATAGAGCGCTTAATCAAAAAAAAAAATTAGCATTTAAAGGAAGGTGAGTTGGGGTCTATTCATTTTGTTGCTTTGTTTTTCTTTTCTTTTCTCTTTTTTGGTAGTTTATTTTTATTATTTTTTGTTTCTTTTAAAGTAAGAGATTTTGTTTTGTGAAATAAAGGTTTTTTTTTTAAAATAAAGAGGTTTTGAGATTTTAAAATTTTAGGGATTTTAACTTAAGATCAATTCAGTAGTAAAACGACGGAAAACGTGGCTTCCGAGATGTCGTTGAGCAGATCCATCGGTATGGGATTTGTGGACCCGCCCATTATTGTGGTTGTCAAGACGACACTTGGCATGCCAGATACTACATCTAAACTTCTCGACAAATACTGATGATTGTCTCTTATGGGAGGACTACAGTGATTCGCGAGTCGAGAGAGATGAGTTTTGAAAATATTTGATTTAATCATAGTTAACTATATTGATAGGCATTATCGAGTAATTAAGAAAAAAGTAAGTAGTACTTACCTGGGTTGCAACTTGTAGCGTTCATGGTGGTGTTGTAGTGTCGCGATGAGACTTTGTGGCTATTATTGTGATGCAGTGCTCCGGATGTGATGTCGCGATGAGAGTTTGGAGATTTTTCCTCTTCAGGTCTGCTGTGGTAGGACTTGGCGGTTGTGATACAATGTCTTGGGATAAATGATATCGCGATGGGACCTGGGGACTAATTCGAGAAAGAGAGAGAGAGAGTTCATTGCCTTAGAGATGGGACATGAACGAGTTTTCCCTCTCTTCGCCATACGGCGTGGCATGCGTTGTCTGAGCCTTCTTTTATTTTCAGGTAGTGAGGTTTGAGATGGGACATCGGCTGGACGTAATTAGCGATGGGACATTGGTAAGATGTTATTTGCGTGATGGAACACTGTTGTCTTTCTTTGATGGATCTTGGGTTACAAAAGAAATCGCATCGTGGCTGCGTTGTGATTGATTTCGTCTTTGGGCAGTTTGTTTTTGACTTTTTGTTTTGGGTCATGAGGGTATGGTTAATTTATTCTAATGGGACTGGTTATTGAGGTGGTATTGCATGTGTGCACGTTATCGCAGTGTGGTCTTCCTTCTTTGGTGGGGTCATGAGGGCATTGCGGTAAGGGGCGTGTGTCTTGCCGCGACGGGACTAAGGGATGAATAGGACAGGTGATTAGGTCTATTTTTTTTCTTTTGGGGACAGCCTGTGAGGCCACGCAATGGGACAAAAGGGTGTTACCGCGACGTGATAAAAGAATCTTGGCCACGATGGGACAGAAGAATCTTGACCACAATGGGACACAAAGGTGTGAGGGTATAGATTTCGTCTAAAATCAGGTATTGCACGCCCGTTTTCGGTCACTCAACACGATTGCGCGCCCATTTTTAGGTATGCGATATCAAACTTGGGTCATTTACGCGCGTATATGTGTGTGTGCAATTGGATTATGCGCTATAATCCTTGAGCGTGATTGAAGCCTCACCTGGTCAGTGTACAGTCAGTGTATAGGTGGCCTTTTATATTGTGCATTACAATGGGTCGTTTAATTGGTTTACGCTCAGTGTATAGGTGGCCTTTTATATTGTGCATTGCAATGGGTCGTTTAATTGGTTTACGCGGTCTATAGACGACGCGCGATCGGAGCGTCGCGCAGATGGCACGGGCGATGGTTTAATTATGCGCTCGGGTCAGAGCGCGTATTTCGGATTGTGCACCACGTGAGTGGCGCGTGATCTAATTAAGTGCATGTGTTTGCATGCATGACCGAGTCCATACTCTATATAAGCGAAAGAGCTTTCATTCGTTTTTCATTCTGGTTTAGTCTCGAGTTTTGACTTTTTTAGAATATCTTGTATTCTGAAGTTCATGTTTGAGTGATATCGGGCGATCTAACCGTCCGATTGAGATGTCGTTTCTTCCTATATTTGTAATTTCGCATGATCTCCGTCTCGAGGTAATGCTCGTAGATGGCGTTATTCTGGGAATGGGCGGTATTGGGAATGAGTGGGCCTGTCTTCACATCGATCCTTTTTAAGGAGCAGTGAAGGCAGCGTTGAAGCGGCGGCGGTGGAGGAGGCGAAGATAGTGGAAGAGAAGGGGTTAAAAGTGGTGGGATGTGTTTCCCAACCAATTCTCCCTGAAGCCTTCGATTGGACGCTCTGAGCGGAATCTGCTCCTCGCTTCGTCTCAGTTTTGAACCCAGTATTTGTTTTGGGTTGTAGGTTAAAGTTTTAGATTTTCATTTTGGGTTGTAAATTCAGGAGGTTTGCCTCCGGTGATACTTATAAAATTTTAAATTATAAATGAAGGGGCATTTTTTTTATTCTTATTGCGCTTGTTTGTTCGTTTAAATTTATTAACGGATTAGTTGGATTTATTTGATTGGTTTGACTTAGTTTTAAGGTTTAGTTTAGGTTGAATTTTTAGGATTCATTTATTCAGGGCTCATCCCGATGTTAATTCGTCTTATTGAGCCTGATTTAGAGAATTTATTTGGTTCTATTTGATTAGTTGGGGGCATTTTTTCAAACCAGTCAGGGTCTCATCCTAGAGAATTGCGTTTGTTTTTTTATTATTTAATTTAAAGTTTATGTTGGTTTAAGGTTTGATTTTCATCTTGAGTTTTGTCTTTTGTTTAATTCAACATGAGGTTGAAAAGGTGTGTCTTCAAAGGTTCTAGATGGGGTGTTAAATATTTTAATCCTATTGGTTTATCCATTTTGCATAGGATCTGTGTCTCTTAGGGGGTTAAGTGTTGTGTAATCATTGGTTCATGTATGTTTGCAATGGATGGTGGTCTTTTAAAGGGTATGTGTTTGGTTTATATTAGATTAGATTAGAAGGGTTTAAAGATACAACACTTGTCATTCTATGGTTTACGGGGTATAGTTTATAAATGTGTGACCCAAAAGTTTTGGGCTCTTATTTTTTTTTATTTTAAGTTTGGGATTAAAAGTTTTGAGGCATTCTTTTTTAGTGCATTTTTTATTATTAATTAATTAATGTCTTTTCTTCCCTTCTCTTTTGTATCCCAGGTGTTGGACCTGAAGAATTGTGTTTGTTGTATGGGCTTTTGAGAATGAACGGGATTAGTAATGCAAGGTAGCAGTCGAATTGCTGCCATGCTAAGAGAAGAGATGGAGGAGAAAAAGGTGGTAGAAAGGAAAGTCAAGGAAAAGGTAGGGTCAGAGTCCTCATGACCGATGCCTATTTTTCCTCGGTAGGCCTTGCGGATTTAGTATTAGTTGCTCCTCCTTTTTAGTGTTTCCAAGGCGGGCTCCTAAGGGTGGATCCTGCAAATCTTGGGTGATTTTCCGTGAGCCACTCTTTCTTTTCTGCCGGCTCGGGGCAAGGGAAAGCGGCTATTATGACTAGAGTTCGTTCAGGGCGCCTCCTTTCTTCGGATTTCTCCAAGATTTCTAATTTCCCGAATGAATCTGTATTCAGAGATTGCCTGAACGTGCAGATTTTAAGTCGTATATTCAGAGGGTATGCCCTCGGTATATTTTGTAATTATTTATTCATTTGTGAAGCGGTTATGATTTTAATTCTTTTGTAAATTCCAGTTTAGTTTATTTTGCAGCTTATTTGATCTATTTGGAATGTGAGATTTACTTGTTTAATTTATTTATTTTAGATCGGGACATGTTAGGAGCATTTTGTTTTGTATTTTGATTTTGTTTGGGCTTAGTTGGAGTGTATAAATGAGGGGGACATTTTTGTTTGGTCTTAGTGTACAGACAAAAAAGGGGGCATTTTTTTTTCTTTTGGTTGTTTAACTAATATTAATTGGGGTTGCGTGTGATATGGGGTTGTGTGTGATCTAAAACTAAAAAAAAGGGGGCATTTTTTTAGTTTTAGATCTGCGTTAGTTGAGACAATATTTGCGTTTAGCTTTGGTCTTAGTTTGGGGTAAATTTTCTTCTCTTTTTTTTGTTTCAACTTTGGTTGGGGTGTGCGAACGGTGTCAGGTCATTTTTTTTTGTTCTTCCCTTTTTTTAGAGTGTATATTTTCCAAGTTAGGGGTGTTCTTGGATCAGTCTTGACAGGGGGTATAGTTTGGACCGGTAATTGGTGTTAGGAATCTCCTAGTTTGGGTTTATGAAAGTGCTATTTTGGATCTATATTTTCTTGTTGTTTCTTTTTTTCTTTTTCTGTGTTTATTATTATTATTTTTTGTGTTTCTAGGGGATTGCGCGCTTCACTATGGGCGTTTAAATGAATTGCGCGCTACTTTTAAAGCATGTATTCCAAGGCATCAAAAGGTTATTAAACATTAATATTTGGTCGTTTAATTGAATTAAATGCAGGGTGAGCGGCGCTTGATTAGGGTGGTGGTGGAAGTGACTGTTGGCATTCACGTGTGACAAGGCAGGCGCTTGATGTAATTACGCGCCTGGAGGGCGATGCACAATCAAGTGGTCGGGTTAGTTTGAGTGGGCAACGATTAGATTGCGCACTCTATATCGGTCGTGTAATTTGAATTATGCGCTACTAAGGTGGCGCGTGATTAATTTGTGCGCCTGGATTTAAGCGCGTGATTCGACTGTTCCCTATAAATGGCTTAAAGTTTCTCATTTGTGTCGTGGGAACCGTTTTAGTCTCCGATTCTCTGGTTTTCTTGTTTCTGTGCGCTTTGGTTTTCGTGTTTTCGTGATATCTTGTGATCCGATCGTCCGTTTCAGACGTTGTTTCTTTCGTTCTCCTTAGCTTCTCGAGCTCTTCGTTCTAGGATGGAGTCTGAGGGTGGTGGTAGACCTGCTCTTACAATTTTTGAGTTGGAGAGGGTTCTAGGGGCAAAGATAGGTGAGACGTCCGAGGTCCGGACCGAAATGGTCAGGGAGGCGGATGTTGGGGAGGTAGTTGGAGAGGAGGTATTGGAGTTTGACCAGTTAGTGGTCAGGGAGGGGGCGCTCGGGATTGAGCAGGGGGTTGTTGAGGGTGAGGGTGAGAGAGTTGAGGGTGAGATACCCGTGGGTGAGGGAGCTGAGGGTGCAACGATTTGTGAGGTTCTAGGGAGGTATCCTCCTCGTTCTCGATCGAGGCGGTCTATTAGCCAGACGAGTGAGGGAGGATTTGTGGCAGCGCCTCGTCGCTTAGAGGTTCTGTCGACTCCGAGTGCCAAGATCATATTTTTAGAGGACTAGACAACAAACCTCCGAGCTGATGATACTAGGGACAGCAATGCTCGACCATCCCAGTGGCAGTGTAGGGATTAGGTGTGTGAGTGTATGGTTTTTTTTGTATCTATAGCATGTGTGTTGTTGTATATATAGGGGGTGTCCCCAGTGAAAATAGAAATGGAAATATTTTTGACACATATATATAGAAATATATATTTTTTTTTATTTAGATGTACTTGATTGGCTCCTTTTCCTTTTAGTTACTCGTTGCGTCTACTTTTGCTTTCAGTTTCTTTAGCGCTGTCAACCTTCATTGGGATTTGGATGCTTCCTGAGCTGGCCTAGTGATGGTTGAAGGCTACTTTATTTCTGCACATGTGAGAGTAATGTTGTCAGTAGTTTTGTTCACCTCCTTGCTAGTTGTCAAGGGGGTAAGTGTCTCAAATTGGAGTCTGGTAGCAAAAGATGGATATGTGATTTTTTTTTTTTCTTCTTCTTTAAAATTTTTTTTTTTTTTGAAACGAATATAATGCAACAGGAAAAGAAGATAGCTAAAAAGGAAATAATAACAAAATAATAAAATAAAGTAAAATAATATCCCAGTATAGGAGCGTGGTGGGATCGGCAGTATTGTATCTTCGGTAGTGCATCTCGGAGGATAACTTTGTCATTTCTTATCTTCTTTGTGGACAAGCCGGCACTTCCGACATGATTCTTTTCCTAATCCGAAAAGAAAATGCCTCAGCGTCAAGATGCAATGGAGCTTTTCTGGGTTTCGAGATAAGCACTTTGGGTTTATAAGCAGTCATGGGTATCTGGTGAGTTAGTTTTGAAGAAAAAAGTTGATCGGTGCTGTCACCGAACTAGTGAGGTCATCTTTATGATTAGGTTAGCTGTATACGGGGTCTATCCTAGGGTGGTGGTCACCCTATCCCGTGGTTGTTAGGGAGAAGTATGATAGGTATAGTAGGTGATTGCATCAGTCATCAGTCATCAATTTTCAGTTTCATTTCTAGGAATATCCTGCAAGACTTTTGATTTATTGTCCAAAAATAAAAATAGTCGAGGGAGGTAAGGCTGAGTGATGGGAGTAGTTTGTATCTAATGCTTTCCAAAAGGGGTAGGTAACAGTCATTTTCTCAGAGGGATACGGGATGCCATGATCGAGCTCTTCGTCATGTTTCGCACCATCAAAATCTCACATTCTTTGGTTAGTAGGAATTTATCTTCCTCTCGCCACCTTACGATGACATCTAGTAGTATGGAGACATCAGGGGTGCTCTCGCAGCTTGCTTATACACTTCTAGTGAAATTACCAGAGATGCCCCCACGACCTGATTATGCTTTCCTGAGCTCATTGACTTGTTCATTCTTCGTAATGCTCTCGCTCGATATTTTTTTTTAACATGTAAACGCGTATATTTTTTTGAAAGCATCCTGCTAGCGCAAGAATAATGAGTTTTGATTGAGCCTAACATCTTTTTTCTTTTTTGCTCTAACGTCTCTTCCATTGGCGGGGGAAGGAAAGTGAGGATCAGGTGTTACTTATGCTTTTGAAAGGGGTTAGATAGGTCACTAGTCCTTTGATCAAATTTCCCGACTGAGAAAAAGTGGGCAATAGATCAGAGGTCTTAAGGATATTCTGAGAATTGAAGGCGTGCGACCAATGAATGGGTCATGACGACTACGGGGGTGGTAAGTATAAGTATTTAATCACGGGATGTGACGATCACAGGGTTAGGGGTAGTATTTTCTAAGGTACATGACATTCTAAGGACTAGGGAATTCTTCTCCATCTTGGTTCGCCAGTTTATAGGCATTTCCAGGGTATGCAGCCGTTATGACATATGGGCCTTCCCAGTTCGGTTCAGTTTTTCTTTCGGGTGGGTGTACTTGGAAGGCATAATTTTCATCAAGACTAATTCTCTAATATTAAAGGTTCGTTTGACGACTTTCTTATTGTAACCCTTAACCACTCTCCTCTGATATACCTAAGCGTGATTAGCTACCCTTAGACGTGTTTCATCAAGCTACTCTAGCTGCGTGAGTAGGGAAATTCTCCTCTCGTCTAAGGATAGCTCATCATCGAGTCGAATGTGTAAGGATGGTACTTGTATCTCATATGGTAAGACTGCCTCCATCCCGTAGGTGACGAGGTAGGGAGTTTGGCCAGTGGTCGTACGAATAGAGGTCCTATAGGCCCATAGTGCTTCTGATAGTCATTCAAGCCAGTCAGCTCCATTGCTTGTTTCTACTATACATGTTAGGATTCAAATCAGCATTTTATTCGTAGCTTCTGTCTGTCCATTACCTTGAGGGTAGAACGATGATGAGTGGCGTAGATTAATGTCGTACTTCTTGTATAACTTCTTCATCTTCTCCACGATGAACTGTGATCCATTATCAGTGACAAACATCCTAAGTACTCCAAATCTGGTGATAATATTTCGAATGATAAACCTCATGAGTGTTGAAGGGTGATTCTTACATAGGATTCAGCTTCTGCCCATTTGGTATAGTATTTGGTTGCTGTAAGGATAAATGCGTGCTCGTGAGTGTTCCCAACTGTGTTGGTGAAAGGTCCAATGATATCGAAGGCCCACATTGAGAATGGCCATGGCGAGGTCATAGTGTTCAATGCAACTGATGGAGCTTTAATGAGTGAGGTATTTTCTTGGCGTTGCGTGCAGGATTGGACGTAGAGGTGACAATCTCTGATCATTTTGGCCAGAAGTAACCTTGTCGTGTAACTTGATTGGCGAGTCTCTGTCTATCGGAGTGGGCACCGCAGTCACTAGCGTGTGCTTCTTGGATGATGTATTGTCTTTCGGCGGTCATGACGCATCGTAGTAGTACTCCTCTGGTGAAGACTTCTTTATATAATATTTCACCAAGTATGTATAATCGAGCACATCGGTTCCTTATAGTCTTCTGTTCAATTTTCGTAGCGTACGGAGGAACATGCTGATACTTCAAGAAATTCTAGATATCGAAGTACCTGGTTGTTTATCGTCAATCGGTGATTTTTCAAATCTAAACATAGCGACTTCGGTTTCTGCCTTGACGTGCTTTTTCGAGGTGACTGCTTCTTTCGGTCCTGTACTTGTGGGGAGGATGGGTAATTCTCTTTTGACGGTCTATGCTACCTCGTGGACGGGTACTATCAGCTTTTCAACGAAGAAGGTTTTAGTATTTTGCCCCATAGGTATTTGGATGACTGAGGCTAGCGTGGCTAAGGAATCTGCGAGCTCGTTTTCTAATCTAGGGATGTGCGTGAAAGAGTTCTCTCAAATTTCTTTACTAAATATTGAGCGGTTTCTAGGTATGTCATTAGTCTACTTTTCATAGTTTTCCATTCTCCTATAACTTGTGAAATTACTACTTTGGAGTCACTGATGGTTCTTAACTATTTAACTCCTAATTGAAGTGTCGCTAGTAGTCCAACTATAAAAGCTTCATATTCTGCGACATTATTAGTGACAGGAAAATCTAGTTGAAAAGCTTTAGGTATGACAACTCCTTCTAGGCTTTGGAGGACTTTCCCAATAACTTTTCCTTTATGATTTAGAGCGCCATCGAAATAAAGAGTCCATGAGGTCTTGTCGGGCTCTTCGTTATGAATCATGAATAGGTCCTCATCGGGAAAATCCACGTGTATAAGTTCATCATTCGGGAGTGAGAGGTTTGCGAGATAATCAGTGATGGATTGTCCTTTGATCGATTTCTGTGTGACATAAGTGATGTCGAATTCTTACAATAGTATGTGCCAGCGAGCGATCTTTTATGATGTTATGGGCTTTTCGAATACACACTTCAGAGGGTCAATTCGATACTAGTATTTTATGTGCTCCAAAGTAGTGCCGTAATTTGGTAGAAGCCCACACCAATGTGACGCAAGTCTTCTCCATCAGAGTATATATTCGTTCGTACTCGACCATCGTCCTACTGAGGTAGTAGATAGCCTTCTCTCTCTTGCCATCTTCTTTGTATTGTCCCAGAAGTACCCCCATGGCTTTATCGCTTGCTGAGAGGTATAGAATTAGGGGTCTTTAAGGGGTTGGTGGCGATAGTATTGGTGGGTTAAGGAGGTACTTCTTGATATTGTCAAAGGCTTGCTGACACTTGTCATCCCATTTGTACTCAATTCCTCCTTGAAGTAGTCTATAGAAAGGATCACATATGTCTGATTGCTGGGAGATATATCTTTTGATAAATTGCAATCTTCCTATCAGGCTTCGTAATTCTTTGATATTGTTGGGAGGCGACATCTCAAGGATGGCTCTGACTTTTGCAGGGGTCAACTTCAATCCCTCGCTTGCTAACTATAAAACCAAGTAATTTTTCAGAGGTAACTCCGAAAACACATATCTTTGGGTTCATTTTTAGCTGGTATTTCTTAGCTCTCTGTAACACCAGTCGGAGCGCTTCAATATGTCCTATTCACGTCTGGGACTTCACTAATATGTCATCGACGTAGACTTCTACACACTTATGCATCATGTCGTGAAAGATAGCCATCATGGCATGTTGATACGTGGCTTCTACGTTCTTGAGCCCAAAAGGCATAACGACGTAATAGTATGTTCCCCATGGTGTGGTGAAGGAAGTCTTCTCTTGCTCGAACTCCGGTAATTTGATCTGATTATATCCAGAGAAACCGTCCATAAAGGACAACATCTCATGTCCTGCGGTGTTATCGACTAGAGTGTCAATGTGTGGGAGTGAGAAGTCATCTTTTAGGCATGCCTGGTTGAGATTTCGGAAGTCGATGCAAACTCATACTCTGTCGTCCTTCTTAGCGACAGGTACTATGTTAGCGACCCACTTAGGGTAAAGAACGACTCGAATAAATTTGGCTTTATATAATTTATCAACTTCCTCCTTGACTTGGAGGGCAATTTGTGGGTGCATCCTACGAAGTTTTTACTTAACAGGCTTTGCAACGGGTTCTAAGACAAGACAATGTTCTACTAAACTCGGGTCT
Organism: Chloranthus sessilifolius; assembly: GCA_021018995.1. Classification (NCBI taxonomy): domain Eukaryota; kingdom Viridiplantae; phylum Streptophyta; class Magnoliopsida; order Chloranthales; family Chloranthaceae; genus Chloranthus; species Chloranthus sessilifolius. Next base: position 31,323,305 of record CM037594.1, on the reverse strand, counting down.
AAACCAGGCATGTCCTCATAGGACCATGCAAAAGAGTCAAGGTGTTCTTGCGAGACTTGTGTAATTTGCTGGAGTTCCTTAGAATTGAGCGTTGCACTAATCAACAACTTCTTAGGTTTCTCTTTAGTGTCAAAGTTAAGTTCTTCGGTGGGTTCTGCGGCAGCTTGGGTTTGATCGAAGCGCTTGATAACCTATTGAAAGTCCAGTGCTTCCTCAGCAATTGGTGTTCTTTCTTCATCCTCAGTAAGTTCGTATACTGCGAAGTTATCACACTGGAGATTTGAATTTGCGAAAGGTAACCCTTCATCGGCACAATTTATAACCGAAAGATCTTTAGTAAGGTAAAGGTCAAGGCTATTGATTCCTCTATCGAATTCACGAAGTATCTTATCCAGTATGATCACTGGCTTATTGGCTAGCCGGGACGCTTTACGTCCTTGTGCGAGGAATGGGATAGAAAACTTAGGAGAAGAGTCTCCTTGTTGGCCACAAATCTGATTAGGGATGAAGGGTCCCGTTTCTTTTCTTAGGATTTTCTGTTTTTTCTATTTTTTTAATTTTTGATAATAAATATGGGACAGGGTCGGTTGCCTCAAGGGGCGCCGGGGGAATTGCTTCCTCTAGTTGAGGGAGCGAGACGGCTGCTGGGGCTGTTCTAGCAATTATTCAGGAAAGGCGGACTTATTGTGAATTTGGCATTTTTTTTTTGGAGTCCTCATCTAATGAGACCTTTTGAATAAGTGACGTGGGTGACAATGGCACTGATGTTCGGACTTCCTCTATCACATTAACGCCCTCTTCATCGAAAAAACTCTGAAGATCGTAGTGGATCGAGCTATCCGCTTCTGAGTCATAATATGGTGGTTCTTCCCACTGAGGGGGATCTCCCAAAGGATCCTCAGGGGTAGCAAGTTCTTTTCCTTGATCTTCATAATATGTTGGGATGAGTGCGCATGCTCGGCAGTGCGGTTGCTAATGGTGAAGAATGTAAGGAGATTCCCAAGGGCACTCCCATCCTTCTAAATTAGAATTGAAGACGGTATCGAACTCATCTTCTTAATCTGATAATGCTTGAAGTCCTAGATTAGCTCGCTCGGCTAACTTGAGTGCAAGGAGATCTATCCAGTAGTCTTCGTCATCACTCAAGGGAGGTTGTCATTCCTCATCGAGAGATTTCTAAAATATTTAAAGTTGCAGCGTATCCGGGGATGTAGATGTGTCTAGTTCGAGTTCCTCTTCAAACTCTATAAAAGCATGTTGAGTGTTTCCTTCTGGACCAAACAGATAACCGTCGGGATTCTCTGCTCCTTGGGCTAGTAGCTGAGCTGGTAGATCATTGCCGGTTTCTGTCGTCGCGGGGTTGGAATGGTCTGATTCCTCCGTCGTAGGATGTCAGGTCCGCTTGGCGAAACGTTTTAATGTACTAGTTCATGCCCTACAGTGGGGTTGGCAAGGGTGAACGATACAAGGGGAATCCCACGGGCATTCCCACCTTCCAAGGCCAAGGCCGAGGCGGATGCTATATGGGTTAAAATTCTCTTGCAGGGTGTCATCCTCTTCCCACGTTGAGTGCAAGTGCTCTTCGTCATCTTGTAGGGCAGCTATATGAAAGTCTTCCTCATTGATAGATTTTCAATCTTCTAATTGTGGTTTGGTTCTTGGAGGTTCTTCTCTTCTCTTTTCTATGGACTCTTTGAGATCAAACAAGGGTTTGACTCCTTCGAGCGGTTCATCAATGTCATCGTTGAGGCATGTGAAATCGCTAAATGCTTTGGTCATTTGTTAAATTTCTGTTTCTTGGGATTTGGCGAAGGACACCTCCTTACGCTTCGGCACGTCAGCTTTCTCAGTGGTCCCATAGACGAAGTGGTCATATAGAGACCATTTTGGTATGGTAGGGCATAAGTCAGCTTGTGGGCTATCCGATTGATAACCTAACCCTATGTGTTTACATATTTTTATTGGGACGACGGGTCCTATACGACCTTATTTATTCTTACCGAGTTTGGTGTGAGGGACATATTCAAGTTGGTACATGAGATCCTACCCTTTTATCGTGGTGGGGTTGATGTCATAAAGTTTGGCGAGGTCTGGACCGACCTCTCTCCTCACTACATTTTGTTGACGCATTGGGGGAGAACTAGGATGGTCAGGGGGGTGCACCTCTACAACGATTTTGTCATCAAGGGTCTTTCAAATATGTCCCATGTTCAATACATAGTCGTGAGTGGTTGGTATGCTTGTCGTGTAATCAGTGTCTATATCCTGGAGGGGTGCATCAGCGTATATACCGACAATGGAGTCCTCGTGTGAGAATTTAACGCATTGATGGTATGTGGATGCAACGGCTTTCATGGACTCTAGCCATTTTCTACCTAAGATGAGATTGTACGTACTGGCTGAATCAGAAATATGGAAGGTAACGTCTTTCGTCACGGGTCTGAGGTAAACTTATAGCTTAATAGTTCCTTTCATGAAACGACGTGAGCCATCGTAAGCTATGAGTGACAGGGAGGAGGGCCTAACGTCTTGTTCTGTGTATTCGAGAGTCTTTAACATAGTGAGAGGGTAGATGTTAAGTCCTGCTCCCATGTCAACTAGTGCGTGTGGTACGAAGAATCTTTTAATTATGATTGTGAGATATATGAGGGCCGCACTTCCGCAGAGTGACTCTGTAGGCATGTCTGCATCTGTAAAAGTGAGCGTCGGAGGGTGCGCCATGACCGAAGTTATTTGATGAAGGTCATCTTGAGTCATATCCTTATCTACTTGTGTGTCTTCAAGTGTTCTTATCAACAACCAGTGATGATCAGGCGATTTCTTGATGAGTTCTAGTATGGATATCTAGGCCGGGATCTTCTGGAGGTATCGCAAAAGGTCATATTCTTGTTCTGGCTCGAGCGTTACTTCTTTGCCTAGTCGGTGAGCCTTGGGTGTAGGTGGTTGGAGTGATTGAGGTGGAGGGATTGGTGGAGGGATGATATGAGGCAGGGGAGGTAAGTTAACCTCTCTTTCTCTTATATTCCCTTCTGGTGGTTGTACGCTCGTGAAATCCTTACTCCGAGGGAAAGGAGGAGGTGGGTAATTGGTTCCTTACTTGAGAATAAGGCACGTCGGTTGCTGGCTAGACCGGACACGAGTCGACATCGATGTGCTTGTGAAGCGAGTGAAGTTGGGGGACGGAGCATGTGCTTGCACGACACTGTTCCAAGGTGGGAGATACTGTGTGTAATCCTCCTCTTCTGTGAAAGCAGAGACCAGTGTCTTACACTGGTCGGGGTGTTTTTCAGGCTCACTTTCTTTTGGATTCAGCGAATGCCCAGTGGTCGTTTCGTAGTCTTGGCTTAGAATCTTATGGGTGACACTTTCTACTGATGCAGCAACTTGGGAGGCAATCTGGAGAACGTGATCTCCATACTCGGATTCAGAAACGGATGAAGGGAGTGGTAGGGATGTTGGTTCAGGATTTGGAGGGGTTGAAGGTTCTGGTTGGTGACGACGGAGGAATGGTCTCCTGACACTAAAGGAATGTACTCGTATCTGAGTGAACTTTGGGTATGGAGTCGGGCTTGGCGAGGCGATTCGAGTGATCAGGGGCGAGGGGTGTAGGGGTGAGGAAGTTTTTATTGGTGTGGTAGAAGCGACAGAGGGCTAGATGCGGGTGATTAAGCTAGAAGGCTGGAAGGAATGTTGACTAGGGAGATCCATGGTAGTGACCTGGGCCAGTGTTGCTTGGTTATGGTTGGGCATAGGATTGTTTATGATCCCTAAATTTTGTTGGGGTTGGTTATTATTAGGGTTGAGATTTCTAAGTGCTTCCCAATCAATTTGATTCTGGTCGTTCATATCATAGATTACGTTCCGAAGGACCCAACAGTCTTCTAAGTCATGTCCCGCATATCGATAGAAGGCATAGTATTTACTATAGTCTAGATTTGTAGGCCATGGGCGAGGTTTCTCCTGTGGGAATCGGAGGAGATTCTGAGTATTAAAAAGATGGAAAATATTGGAAATTGTATCCCATAAAGGGGGATAGTGTTCCCGCTTTGGTTGGTAAGGGCCTCTGGCTGGGTTGAAGTTTTGTGGTGGGGGTACGTTATTATAATTCAATGCGTGAGCCGGTCGGTTCTGTGTCGTGTTTTGGTTTTGATTGGTGTTAGGGTATTGGTTTCTATTTTGATATTGGCCTTGATTTTGATTCTGACCTTGATTTTGGTTCGTGTATCTCTACTGACTAGCACCTTGATTTTGGTTGGTATACCATTGTTGGTTTTAGTTCTGTCCAAAATTTCATGGTTGGAAGTTTCCGTTATTAGAGTTTGCCCCTTGGTTGACAACGGTGTTAACTTGCTCAGTTTCTAAGGCTTTCTTATTATTTTTCGATTTTGATTCGTTGGAAGAGCCTATTTTTGACGTGACTATGGATAACGCGAGATCTCCGTTATCCATAGTCACGTGACAGCTGTCTGATAGCACCATCTCTCCCATCATGATTGTTCTCTGTGTATGGGGTAGAGAAGGGATTCTCTTGCTCGCCAGCCATATTAATCTCAGGTTGTCATGGGCTAGAATTATGAAATGATTCTTTTCCGTACATGGGGTTGTCATGATATCTCCACAGCGGTGGGTCTCGTAAGCTTACTCTTCGTATGTCAGACATTTCGAGTCTTTGGCGAAGACTCATATACATAAAAGAGAATCTAAACGACACAACGGAAAGGAGAAGAATAGGAAAATAGGTAGGAAACTAACGATTTAAAAATAGAGTTTACAAAACTCTCCCATCACGATGGCCAGTCTGTTGGTGCGCGCTTTTTATGGGTTCCTCTCAGTTCCCGTTGAATCAGTGGCTTCCAATTCTATCCTGATGGAGTCTAGCGATGTGGCATTTGGAATAATTAAAGTAAAAAAATAAAAAGTAACAGGGGTTTTCTAGGAGGATTCCTAGTTTATTGCGATCGCCAGTTGCAGATATTTATCAACACTCTAACACGTCAATGATCACGCTTAAGAGCGGGTGTGGGTTGCTTTTATACTGAATCGTCCACCTGCAAACGTTAGCAGCGTTCTGTTTCTTTGGATTAGATAGTTTAATTTCCTTTTTATTCCCCTTTATAGTTTTAATTCTGGTTAGTTCCGACTTCCCTGATTCTATTATGAATTTAGTTGTATAGGTTTATTCCAATCCGGTTAGTAGTCCAGTTAATGTTGATTTCCCAATTCTATTAGAAGTCTAATTAATATTGGTCTCCTAATACTACTTGAAGTCCAATTTGTTTTCGTCTCCTATTGGTATTAGGAGTGCACGTATAATGGTTCTAGTGAAACTTTAGTTAATTCTAGCATGTCAATTATACTAAAATTCTAAGCAGAGCAAGTATACTAGTTGTATTAGAATTCTAATTAAATCAAGCATACTAATTGTATTGAAATTCTAAGTAAAGCAATTATGACAGTACTACTGGAATTCTAATTGAAATGGAAGACTAATTTTACGGAAACTCTGATTTACAGCAAATGAATTAACTTTTTATTAAAATCTAATTAAAACAAATAAACTATTTTTTTTTTTGAATCTAATTGAAATAAGTAAACTAATTTTATTGAAATTCTAATTGAAGCAATGAATTAATTGTACTAAAAATCTAATTAAAGCAATGAAATTAATCATACCAAATTCTAATTAAAGCAAGAAATTAATCAATTAAATTCTAATTTAAAGCAATGAAATTAATCATACTAAATTCTGATTTAAAGGGATTAATCAGTCATACTAAGGTTTAATGCACTTAATTAATTAAATATGCTTAAATAAGATAAACCTACTAATTAATTATACTAAAGGGATAATATAAACACAATTAATTAATTCTAAAATTTATAAAAAAAAGAGTTTTGGGCCTGCTATGCTAAGGAGGATTGGCCTCGTTCCCGAGTACCCTCCGTAAGCTCCCTTGGGCAAATCGGGTGGCTGAAATTAAAGACAAATTGATTTTTGGCTCGTAAAATAGTACTGTTAGGCTTTTCAGAGTTGATTTTAGAATAATAATTATGAATTAAATTATAAACTCGAATTAATATTTGAGATTTTTGAAAATATTAAAAATAAGGAATTAAAGCTATAATTTAAATTTTGCGAACTAAATTAGGGTCCGAAATCAGGATATCAAGCCGTATGATTTTAGACTGGTTCTAAATCAAAGGATTAGAACCAGAAATTAATGATAGGACTGTAGATCAAGATTTTAGAACTGAATTAAAGTCTAAGATCGGTATATCGGACCGATAGATTAAGGACTGGTTCCGGAAACAGAGAACTAGAATCAGATATATAGGATTTCGGTCCGAAAAGGGAGCTACGGTCTGAAAATAAAATAATAATAGAATTCCTAGATCTAGAGATTAGAAGTTATGGTTGCGAATTAAAAGATTAAATCCTTACCTAAAGGTCGGGGCTGCGGAGAGAAATCTTGAAGACTCAAAGCTTGAATCTCGAAATCATGACTAGGTTCCTCTACGGGTTTGTCCTCGGAGTTCTCTGGTTTCAGAATTTCAAAAAAATCTGTTCTCTCTCGAAAAATTGCCAGCCTCTCGGGCGAATTAGAAAAAAAATCTTTTATAAGTTTTTCTTCAATTACGTGCCATGTTTCGGGCGTTTAATTGAATTACGCATCAATTTCCTAGTGCTTAATCGCTTTGAGTAGGTCATCGACTCAGTCAGCGATCGGCTGACTTGCTCAGCAAGTTTCCCAGTCCTAACAAAATTAAGACTAATTGCGCGCGTGATGGGAGGTGCGCAATCTGATTAAGCAGTTCTTCAGAAGCGCTTAATCAAGGAAACTTAAGGGTTAAGGATAGTGAGACTAGGTCGGGCGTAGGCCAATTGCGTGTTGATTTTGTAGCGCTCAATCCGATCGCGCGTCTGATTTCTGGCACGTGATCGAGCCTCGGATAGGTCTGAGAAGAGAAGTTTGGTCTGAAAGGGGGACTGATTGTACGTTTGTGGTGTGACGTGCAATCAAATTGCGCACGGTCATGCGCTTAATTCTGGGTTGTTTGGGTCTAGTCTCTAGAATGAAATGCAAGACTATCGTTTCAGTCTGCATGCCGACTATATACTATTATTTCAGTATATAGTCTCCCCATGTCGGGATCTGAGCCACAGAGCTATTGTTTCAGCCTGTGTTCAGCGATGTACTATTGTTTCAGTGCATGATTCCCATATTAGTGGTTTAAAAAGGTCAAAGGTTGACCGAACAAAAAAATATATTCAGAGAAGGAAAAATGGGGGTGTCTACAGTCTTATGTTCCACCTAGCACCTATTTTAAAAGTTGGGACTATGGAACCCTTTAATATATATATACAGTCAAGTATATTATATGTTTCATGCTTTATAATATGTTCATGTAGGTTCCACACCAAGTCGATTTGATTATGTGTATCCAAGCTTTGATTGTATCTTGATATGATGTGTTATTGCCTTTTTTGATAAATAATGAGAATATTGTTGAAGAGTTGAGATTTTTAGATGTGTTATTGATGCATGTGGTCTGTTAACCAAAATGGGTTGTGGTTTTATCTATATGTGGATCAAATAAATGCCATGTATTCGTTGTCATGGTAATTGCTACATTCTTTGTATAATTGAGTCCATTGTTGCAGATCGATGAGGACATTCTTCCAGAGGTAATTAAAATGGGGTTTGACAGGAACCAACTGCTTGAATCTCTTTGTAACTGACTACAGAATGAGGTATTCTTATATAATGTGTAGTGCGTCTTTGCTCAAATTTTTTTTTGGCAACATAGCTGATCTTATTTCAACTTTCTCAGGCAATAGTTGCATACTATTTGTTACTAGACAAGCAATTCCGTGTTTCCAGTGGCTATCTTGGAGCTGAGTTTCAGGAATCCATGGTGCGCTTGTTTGATAAAATTATTGGTTGCCGCTCTATAAATCTTATGTATTGTGACTGATGGTTTTGTTATTTTTTTTCTTTTTTTCCTAGTCTAATCTAGCTGAAGAGCTGGTTTCTTTGGGCTGCTTACTTTGGTTATGATGTCGACGCCGACGATTATCATAGCTAGGCTTAAAAAAAAAAAAATTCAAATTATTCAGTTATTTAACCTCTTTTAAATCGAATATACTTAATATTATTTATTTTGTTAATTTAGTTTCGTGCACAGATCTTTGCCTTATGATCAAATCAAGCTAGATCATCAATTACGAAACATTTTATAGAGCATTACGCAAAGGAAATTCATAAGAAAAAAAGTTAAAAAATCTCAGTTTTTTACTTCAATTTTTTAATCTCAGTTTTTTACTTCGTGAACAAGAGCCAAATCCTAGGTTTGGGACCATTTTGAGTAGTGTGGAAGATGGAGTTTAATCTCTCAACTTAAGTGAATCTTCTGCTTTTTTTAGGAAGATTGGTATTCCACCTAATGAGGTGAAAGAGCAAACTTCCACCAACAATTCTCATGCACCCATATTTCTAATTAAAAAAATATATTTCCTGCTTGAAGCCCGAACAAAAACCAAAACCCTAGCACTTTCTCTCACTTATGTGTCTCTCATATTTTGCTTGGGTTCTTCTTTGTAGGTTGGCTGAGTAATTTATGAATCGTTCGATCAACGACATGGAGAGCTATATTGCGTGAGTTTGTACCAAAAAATTGTGGGGAAGGAGATATAATATTATGTTGTGCCATGGATCTATAAATATAGCATGGGGAATTTGTTATTTCTAATAGGGGACATAAAATTTTCCCTCTCAATTAAATCTCATCAATGAAGATTTCTAGACTTTTTAAGAGTTCAATTTATTTTATTTTATTTTTTTTTCTGATGAACAAGTTGAGTAGGCCTTCTTGCATTGGGCTACCATTTTTTTTTAAATAAATGTAATTGGGCTATCATTTGAATGGTCTAAGTTGTCAATCCATTTGGGCATATCTTATGTATAATCTAATCAATGATCTTAATAGATGACAATTGATTCATTAATTTGCTCAGTTGGTAATTGTTTTTGTAAAAAAAAATTCCATGGGTAAGATGAGGATTAAACTTTGCAAATACGGATTCGTAATTGGGTTCATAGGCAGATCTATGGATCCAAAATTGAGGTGGAGAAATAAATTAAATTTTTTTATTATTATAATAATTATTTTTTTTTTTAATATTTCTCCACCTACGCCAACGGCTGCAGATCCCTGCCGATGGCTGGTGGCCATCGGCGTAGAGTCTATTTTTTTGTAGTGCACGTGACTGTACCCTCCAAAACTTATCTTTTTTAGGTCATGTGCCACATTGCTGGTGACTCAACCCGCATTAGTAACTCTTGATTATATATATAATATCTTTGAATTATGTCCTTTGACCTAAATATGGGAATATTAAGTAATAAACGAGGTGCATTTAGTTGTAATAAATGAGTATATTCGTTTATTAAAATCACCTCATTTATTATCTAATTTAATTTTACTAAAATGTCTCTTATAATTTTATAAAAATGTCCTTTTAATAAGGGTATTATTGTTCATGGATGATAGTAACGTCACAATAAAGAGGGTGAAGTTATAATTTATCCTCTATTGGAGGACGCTCAAGTATCGTCCTAGATATCGTGGAGCTCCATGTGGTACGAAAGTGTTGTTTGGTTGCCATGTGGAGCATGAGGGGACAGGTTAGATCAATTTTATAAATAAAAAAAATTAAATTAAAATCTTCTATCAAAGTTTAACTGATTTCAATGATTTAAATTTCAAGGATCAAAAACTAAATTATGGAGATGAGTTTTCAAAAATGTTTTTCTAAAATATAATCTAAGAAATGTACTGTGCTTTGTGTGTAATCAATTTGGTGTCCGGCTTGCAATTCCAGTCCTTGAATCCTCCACTTTAAATTTTCTCATACTGAGGCTAACTTCCTAAAATTTAGTTAAATGTTATCAATATATTTACATTAATGGGCATACTTTAATTATTTACCACAAGATTAAAAAAACATTACTACCTAAGGTATTAGGGTTTAAAAATATATTTGAATCTTCTATTAAAATTGCCTGTTTCACATGGTGGCCCTTAAACAAAACAACCTTTTGGCCACCTTAATATAGAGGAGTCGACGCCCCTAAAACAGGGCGCCGGTGTTAGCACCCTGGCACTAGGGTGCCAGCGCTTTGCCATCGGGGTGCCAGCGCTTCACTATCGGGGTGTCGGTGCCTAATTTTTGGGGGCCGAGGTGCTAGCGTTTTGCTATGGGGTGCCACATTATTTGAGTAAAATATATTTGAAAAAATAAGTTTGATATTTTTTTAGAAAAATAGAGAGAAAGACAAAAGAAAGAACTTAAAAAAGTCAAGAATGACAGTTGGAACGGTATTTAGATTTTAAAATATTTTAAAAGTGTAACCCTAATTAGTAAAGTAAGCCCCATGCCACCCATCACTTCACAAAAAGGGTGCTACATGTCGCGCCCATATCAATTGGCATAGAGATATCTCTACACTCGGATGCATATCCTCGGCCTTCTATATATATATATATATATATATATATATATAAGGCCATGACATGACTCATGAGTTATGACATCCAACCTAAAGATTGGGTGGCACGTCAACTTGCCCATGCTCAATCAAGTAACATGTAATTTTTTTTTCAAAAAGAGTGCTTATCCACCATTGTAATGTGGTCAAAGTGGGAAAAAATTAATGCACTAGGGTGGGTGGGCGCCACCTTATATTTTACCTATGATTTGAAAACAAAAGTCTTGAAATTTTTTCATTTCTTTAATCACATGTCACGTGACTGTACACTCCAAAAATTGTTTTTTTTAGGTCCCGTGCCACAATGTTGGTGATTCAACCAGCATTAGTAACTCTTATATATATAAAATCTTTGAATTATGTCCTTTGACCTTAATATGGGAAGATTAAATAATAAAAGAGGTGCATGTAGTTGTAATAAATGAGTATATTCATTTATTAAAATCACCTCATTTATTATCTAATTTAATTTTACTAAAATACCTCTTATAATTTTACAAAAATATCCTTTTAATAAGAGTATTATTATTCATGGATGATACTAACCTCACAATAAAAAGGGTGAAGTTATTATTTATCTTCTATTGGAGGACGCTTAAGCATCGTCCTAGATAACGTGGAGCTCCACTTGGTACCAAAGCATTGTTTGGTTGCTATGTGGAGCATGAGGGGATCGGTTAATTAAATGAATTTTATAAATAAAAAAAAGAAAATTAAAAGCTTCCATCAAAGTTTAACTGATTTCAAAGATTTAAATTTTAAGGATAAAAACTAAATTATGGAGATGAGCTTTCAAAATTGTTTTTTTTAAATATAATCTAAGGAATGTACTAGGCTTTGTGTGTAATCAATTTGGTGTCCGGCTTTCAATTCGAGTTCTTGTATCCTCCGCTTTAAATTTTCTCATACAGAGGCTAACTTCCTAAAATTTAGTTAAATGCTATCATACTTTAATTATCTACCACAAGATTAAAAAAACATTACTACCTAAGGTATTAGGGTTTAAAAACATATTTGAATCTTCTATTAAAATTGCCTGTTTCACATGGTTGCCCTTAGACAAAACAACCTTTTGGCCCATAATTCAGTCAGGCTTCTTTGTTTCATATGGTGGACTTTTCCTTTCTCTAGTACTTTCATGGAATAATAGCATGCATATGACAAACTCTTTAAAAAATATTTATTTGATGAAATATCGGCACTTTTGTTAAGCAATTCAAGTCATCAATCAAGATGAAAGTTCATATAGGGATCTTCTTCGTGGAGTGGATCTGAACCCTCTAATCCAATTCAGATTCTCTTTGTTGGCAAAAAAATTACTAATTGGTGGATTTGAACCAGTCTTATCTATACACTCTAAAATGATCGATAATTATTTTAATGGTGGAAATTAAATGCATCAATGGGATGGTTTGGATCCACTCGTTGCTACTTTGATTGATAAAATATATGCATCACATGACCAAAAAAGTAGACAGTTATGACACAATCTGTTTAATAGCAGCCATAAGAGTTTATTTCTCTTCTTCTTATTCTATTATGAGTCAATGACACTTGTCCAAAGTCCAAATCACTCTCAATCATTAAATTAAAAAATAAAAATAAATAAAAAAGTCCAAATCACTATACGGCTATTGCTCAAAACTCAAAAGAAAAAAAAAATTCCTTCAATTTGTGGAAATAATAAGGTACCTCTCCCCATCTCCTCCAGTCCATAAGCATTGGCCACTTTGAATCCGCCGATGGAGATGATTTTCGTACAAATCTTTCACACAACTCATATTGGCATACCATTAGTGATTAGACTATAATTTTTTATTCTATGTACTCTGAAATCACACGGTACACATTATGCTGATCAAATGTAATTTTAGGCTCACTTTTTGAGATGTGTGATATATGGATAAAAAAACTGACCGTCTGATGATACTTAATCTCAAGATCAATTTATGTGAAATATTTGAATGAAAAATAATCTCAATTGTCTAATTTAAAGTTGATCAATGCATACCGATTGGAGGAGATGGGATGAGATAACAATTTCCTTGTACTCAAAATAATATATATATATATATATATATATATATATATATATATATATATAAGTTACTTGCATTTGAATGCACTCCATAAAAAAGGACTTTTGGAGATCGTTATTGGAGACGGCTTTTTGAAGTCGTCTCCAATTACCATCTATTAGAGACGACCACTTCAAAGGCCGTCTCGAATCCTTTTATTAGAGACGGTTATAGCCGTCTCCCTATATAAAATAACATATAAGATATAATCATGATGGTCTCTGTAAGGTTTACTTTATATATAGGCAGGTGAAAACTTTAGAGACGACGTGAAAAATCGTCCCAAAAAGTCTCAATAACACCAATGGAGACGACTAAAGCCGTCTGGAAGAGATCTAGTTTGGTCGGTCGTTATATTTTTTTGACGGCTACAAATAACTTAACTCAGCAGGCCATATATATAGGCAATGTTGACAAATTAGCTTCATTTATGCAACTCGTCCAGAGGTTACAACTCAATCTCGTTCTCTCTGATGTCCGAGAGGGAAAACACAGCGAAACTCTTTCTCCTTTGTTCTCTGTCTTTGAAATCATGAAACCCTAATCGATCTCCCAATTTTTCCAATCTCCCACTCTCTTAAAAAATTAACGAAGCTAGGGTCTCGATCGAAATTAAGGGTTTCCAGAGATCTCTATCGAGCTTTCAATCACTCTTCCTAACCCTAATTTCATTTGAAACTGTTGTTCTATTCGTATTCTTCGTTTTCGTATCGATTAAAGCTTGAATTCAGCTTGGTTTTGTTCCAGATCTCGATTTAATTTGTGTTTCAGTGTGGATCTTTGGAATCGCTTCATTTGATTTTGTTTTTGTTCGTGTGGATACATTGATTAGGTGATTTTCGAATTTAGAGTGATTTTGATCGGCGTCAAACTCTCAAATCACTCTGTATGAACGTAATTTCGCTGTCTCTGAGGTAATTTTCGAGATTTCTAGTGATTTTGATCAACCTGAAGCTCTCAATCACATAGTATGAACATAATTTTGATTGAAACCAATGTTTTTCTGTGGATCAATTATATTATTCTTAGTTTAAGCTTCGATTTTTATTCAATTTTTTTCTCTACTGTTTGGAATCTCGTTTTTATAGTCGTGTAGATTAAATCTCTATGATCTCTCAAAAAAGGAGCTGATTTTTTCTAATTTCATGTAGTGATGTAGTTAGCTTCAATTCAGAGATTTTTTCTTTCACAACTCGAGTGTCATGGAATTAGGGGTTTTTGTCGTATGGTGAGTGGATCTAGGGTGGGTTCTCGATCATCTTCTGCCTGCAATTTAAAACTTCAACAAGATCTGCTGCGATTTGAGCACACCTATGCCATTTTTTTGTCCATTACACATCAACAAGGTACAAATATGTTGCTATTTGATCTCAATTCTAGACTTTTTCTCTGCTTTATTTTAGTTTTTTTTTTTAGTTTTGATTCGTTTTCTCTTATTTTTATTATTGGGGAATGGATCTATCGATTTATCTCCCATTTTATTTTCTTTTCATCTTGATCAAAAGTGAAAATGAGATCCCATCAAACTTTAATCTTTTGTACCTGTTATAAATTTAGGGTTTTCAGTCTATTTCACTTCATCAGATCGGATTTCATTCCCATCTCGATCATTTGTTGCGAAGTTCGATTCTACGAGAGGAGGCCAAACTGTGTGGATGGTATCTTCTAAACATTACTTTTACTTCCTTTTCTTTTTGAAGTTTGATTGATTTTTTAAAAAAATAATAAATAAAATTTTAGTTGCAATTAGAGGATGTCTATGATATGATTCTAATTTTGGATGAAGGAGAATAGTTTGCTAGCAGCAATCATGGGTTAGTATTTATTTTATGCTTATCAGCTATGCAGTTAGTTCTCTTTGAATGTGTAATTCTGTCTCCTATAGTTCCATCATAATGATAAAGGATGGTACTTAGTCCATCAATAGATTCAAGAGTTTCTACACAAGCAACCCTACAAGACACAAAGTCAACAATATTCGAATCACTTACGAGCACACTCAGTCAAAATATAAAGGATGGTACTCGGTCCATCTCTACCCTACATATATGTGTGTGGAGTAGAGTAGTCATAACAGATATGATTCTATGTGTTTTTTCCAAATAAAAAGTTCATATTCATAATTTTGTTTTATCAAGAGTTCTTCATCTTTGATGTCACAAAGTTACAATTAATGCATTTTCGTCGAAAGGTCATTCATGTCAAATAGTATGTAGACCCTTAGTAAGGGAATAGTTGGTACCAAGTGAGTACAACCTTTACATTTAACATTGAAATGTCAGGCGCTGGTACCATTACTTTTGTAGCTGTAATATGCTATAAATGTTCATTGCTGTGGGGGTCATTTATGGTGCTGAAAAGATAAAATTAGATTCATTTTATATTCCGGTTCAAGTTATTAAAATTAGATTCATGCTAAAATCGTAAAGCATGGTTGGCTTATAGTCTATAAATTCTTAACATATGTGATGAGTTGATGGATTGGCCATGTTGAGCAGGTTATGTTGCTTGTGTTTTTGTCTTGTAATAATGTTTCACTTGTTTTGTTCTTGGTTTTATTATTAAAATTTGAAATTTGGACATTGTAAAGTTTTACCTCATCAAATATTACACTTAACTACTTTCATGATTAGCGATCAAACTAAAATGATTGAAAGGGATATGATAATGTTTAATGAAGTATGGCCACCGATATTGAGATTGGTGACAAAGCGACATGACAGATATTACTGAGGTACAGTCACTGATAAACATCCCACCCCCCTACATATAGTCCCTGTTTAAACTTTTGATTCTCTGCTTAAACTTTCTGCACTTGAAGCTTAGTAACTCATTGCTATTACTAGTTTATATCGGGTAGATCTGATGATATCACAACTGTTTTTAGGGGATTGACTATACCAAGGAAGCTGCTAACGCAGAACTATTTGCGAGCAACTTTAAAGACATGGAATATGTAAAGGTCCCAGCAATATACTAGGAGTACACTACACCTCAGGTTCATCCTCCCGATTCTTCGAGTTTAAATAATTAGCAATTGCTTGTTGATTATCTAATCTTTTCTTTAAGAAATATAGTTTACTTTGTATTGTAGGTTCTGACAATGGATTATGTCCCAGGGATGAAAATAAACATGATAAGAGGTTTAGATCAGTTGGGTGTTGATCGCAAAAGGTAAATAAAACCTTGTGTCATTTCTTGACATTAGTATAAAGTTTTATGTTTTATCAATATCAAGAAGATAGTTATCTTTTTCTCCCATATGGTTGAAATAAGTTTGATCTTGGCATTGTTGTCTTCGCCGGTTGGGTCGATATGCTGTAGAGTCTTGTTTGGAGCAGATTTTATCTCATGGTTTTTTCCATGCTGACCCTGTGAGTTGCATTGAAGACTTGTACTTAATCATTGCTTGCTAGAGGTTGATTAAGTAACAGTCTTATTAGGATTTTTATCAAAATTTTGAAATTAGAAAGTGGAGTAAAAATCTGGCCTCTTCTTCTGTTAAGGTATCCTTACGCATAAGTAATGTCATCATGTCTCCGCCAAGAAGATGTTCCATGATGAGATACAAAAATTCTTCATCTTGAAAGGATCAATAAAGTTTGACAATGCAAGCTTTGTCAACCTCAACAAGGCGATTCCGCTAAGCTTTAACATGCTCCACCTGTAATAACCACAAATTAGACAAGCATAAACCATGTGGGAACCACCACCAATTGGTCTCCACAAACTAAATTTTGGCGGTTGCTTTGTTGGTAACCAATGACAGTGGTTTTGGTAGTTTAATTAGAGATTTGTTGGGCCAATTGGTGAGGCTGATTCTACCTATATATGCAGAACCATTTGTATTACTAGACGACCCTAAGGAGTCAATTAATGTCATTAGATGGGCCGATTGGTGAGGCACTACTGTCTATTTGTAATGCCCCGAGGAGTCAATTGATGTCATTAGGTGGGCTCATGATGGAAAGCCTTCCCCATGGAGAATTGCTCCGATTTTTTATCAAGTATTGGTGACCTTGCTCCTTTTGTCACTTTTTCTTCCAGCATGTACTAAGGGAAGTTGGTGCTTTGGTGGATTCTTTTTTTTAGCAAAGATGGAGCTGGTTTGGATAATACTATGTTCTGAATCCTTCCTCTTGATGGCTAGGATTGTAGTTTTTCGATTTGGATTTCATAACATAAAGTTTTCATCTAGTTTGTTGCCGCGCCAGGGTACCCGATTACTTTAGCTCTCTTCCTCTGTCCATAGGTATTCCTACCATTGTAAAACCTCAAGTCTCATGATCTTCTCTAGTGATAATACCTGGCCTCTACGAAGCATCTCTGATTTCTTGAGTTTTTTCATTGCATAAACATGGCTGGCGGTCTTTTCTCTACAAAGTCTCACCTACACAATTAGATCAAATGTTTTAAATGGAAAATCCTATGAATTAAACATGTTTGAAAAATATTTAGATATAAACTATAAACTGTCATATTAAACTATATGTCAACTCTTATGTGCTTCACCATGTCCTCTTCCCTCCCTTGTTAACAACTTGTTGTCATAAATTTTGTTAAGAGGGTGGAAATAGCATAGCATCCTCAGTTGTACTAACTATTTTTATCTAATCAATGGGTAATATGAGAGAGAGAGAGAGCAGGGATATGGTGTTTAACAGAATTATATGCCCTTAATGGCAGGGTAATGAAACCTCTTACGTCAAGGTTATTTCGAGTCTTGCTTGCCTGTGATACTAACTAGCAATGAATGGGAGTCCTAGATAAGGCGAGTCTGTGATATTGACTAGGAATTATATAATGTTAGTTATGAGATTATCGCAACAATTAACCACAACAGTTTAAGTTGGTATTAGATACCCAACACAAATTCCAGGTGATTTGATTTATGGGTCACTTGGATGTGTTTTCATCATGCATGCCTGTGTGATTTAGAGACGATGATGTATATCTATATATGGATGGTGTCATTGATTTGGACGAAACAAACATTTCTATCGTATGATTCAATTTTACTAATTTTTAAAAAGAAACTATTATTCAACAGAGAGAGGGAGAAGAGCAGGAATCTGAGTTTTCACATATAATAAGCTAATTTTGCTAATTTTTGAAATGACGGAAGTAAACCAAGGCATATGGAACAACTAAAAAGCGTGGCCCCTTGGGGCAAAGAGCACGGCCCCGACGACCTGCCACTTGCAACATTTGAGTAGGGCTGTGGTTCAGGTTGGGGGAGGTTGTGTAACAATATTGGGTAGGGAGTCTGTTAGGTTGAGTTGGTTTGGGTCAAGAATCCCGGATTAGTTGCTCCTTTTGAGATTTCAGTGACCCAGGACAGATTGGAATGTTGGACCTCAACCCAACCCCTAGGTTTGAGTACTCTTAAGGCCTCCATTGGAATTTGAGAAAAGCTCCCAATCTGAGCATTTAAAAGTATTTTCAGGTCACTTTCTGATCTTTTGTGTTTGAGAGCTTTTTTGGAAAACTGTTTTCTGAGTTTTTTCAAGTGAAAATGATAGAATGATTATGGAGCAAAGCAGTCAGAAACACCTCAAATTCGGTACACTGCAACACCTCAAAGCTTAACTGTATCTCATCCAGCCATGCCTCGGCTTCCATAGGATCCGTCTGCCCTGAGAATGTAGGAGGTCTCATCCTCCGAAACTCTGCGAATCCTCCTGGCTGATGTCTAGCTGCCAGCATCTCGGTCTGTCGGTCAATGGCTGCAGTCTGCTGAGCCATGTTAGTAGCCAAGGCTGCAACTTGTCCACATTTCCTCTGTCTGGTCCAGCAGCTCCCAATGGATCTGCGTTAGGGCCAGATGCAGATCTCCCTCTGCCATATGAGGTGCCTACGCCCTCATCTATTTCTTCGATGCGAGATGTACGAGGTCCCTCTATACCTCGGCCTCTGCCTCTAAACCATGGCGGCATGCTGATCTGTCATTGTTGAAAAAAACAATAACAATTGATCAGTATTGATTGTTAGAAATAATCTAACCCTTAGTCCTAAGACTTTGAACCTAGAGCCTTGCTCTGATACCAACTGTGACGACCCGACTTTTCCAATCCATAAGGTATAGGAAAGGCCGGTTCATCAACTTATTGATTTCTCAATAAGCCGTAACAAACAGAAGCCGACAACATAAACAAAGATCTAAAGAGAGAGACAAACATGTAGTAATCCAAAAACAAAAGCTTCATATAGCAAAATTAAATATATCACTATGAGGAACCAAAAAGAACCACCGGTGATGGCCAATCCGATCACCTAAAATAGTGGTTCACAATAATGATTCCTCGAGTGATATCAAAAGAACCAAAATAAAGTCCTAGGGCCCAATATTCCAAAATAATATCCAGACAAAAATACCAAAAATACAGGATCTAAGATCACGGAAAGAACTCCTCAGCTGGCAAGTTCGATTCCTCCTCGGGAATATAATCGGAGTCCTCCAGATCCTCTGACCCAAGTTCAGTCTCAGCACCTGTGACGTATAGTCGAGGGTGAGCTAACAACCAAGCTCAATAGAGGAAACAGATCTATTTGCATTTCTTTATAAGTAAAGGTTTTCAAAAGACAGAATCGGATCAAATATGGTTTTTCAAATGATGCTTTTCGAAGTATGTCTCTAGTTCTAATCCTGAGTCAAAACTGATAGTATAATCTAATGTGTTCGAAAATGTTCTGATTTAGCATGCTTCTTATCTTAAATTTATAACTTAATTTTATCTCCCAAATTTCCTATAGCATGAGAGCAGACTACGTGACCGATGGGAAAACCCTACTGACCATCGTCGTTCATGAACCCATTTCTAAAGTGCAACAAGCCCCTACTCTATGAGGGAAACTTGCGCCAAAGTAATACTGTCAACACGGTTGGTAGAATCTAGGGCATCGTACTTATGAACCCTAAATCAAATGCAAATGCTATCACATATCAAGGCTTATTATTCATATCATATACTGATTTTTCAAAGTTCTAATTCAAAGTTCTGATTCAAAGCTTAACTGAGGTTCTGAGGTTCGAATTACAAAGATTCTTAGTTATAACAAGGTTTCCAAATTTTCAGATTGTGTCATATATTCAGAGTTTTGTTTATGCTGTGCGCAATAGAATTTCCAAAATTTATCCTTCTTAATTGAAATAGTTAAACAATTTATACTTATAATTTGATGCAAATTAAACACAAGGTTCCCCTACCTCAACAAATAATATTCAAAACCATGCACTAGCAGTCCTCACCAAGGACTCCCAACAGTCAAAACCTACATATATTAGCACTCTCAGTGTTAATATAGAACCCAAAAATCAAACCAAAAGCTTGCAGATAAAAAATCCAACAAAAATTTCAAATGCCAGAAATAGGACAGAATTCGATGGTCGAATTGAAAATCGATGGTCGAATTTGAAATTCGATGGTCGAATTCAATTTCGACCAACGAATTTCAAAACTGCACATCAGTGACAAAACACTGAAATTCGACACTCGAATTCAATTCGATGGTCGATTTCCAAATTCGAGGGTCGAATTGGAAATCGACCTTCGAATTTCAAAATTTCCTTCAGGCACACAAAAACACATTTCGACTGTCAATTTGAAAATCGACAGTCGAATTTCTCTGGTTCTGTGGCTACTAGCTTTTTCAAGTCCGGACTCTTTTTCTTCATTTTTCAACCACAGCCTTCTTATCCAAAAATAAAACACCACACACCATTCTAAACATAAATTGAATTCAAAAGACAAAAGGATGTTTAAAGGCCTACCTCTTGTAGTTTTTAAGTTGTTGCCTCCGTTGTATCAAGGCACGCACCGGAACCAATCTTCAAAGTTCAACGGCTTAAATCTTCAAAACAGGTCGTCATTCTAATGAGGTTGTTACTGCCTCAGCCACAAAAAATTCACTGAGAACTTCTCATTTCCCACATCTCTCTTCTCTTTCAATAGTTCAAATAGATCCAATTACAAGCTCAAGGTGAACTAGTGGTTGAGATGGGAAGAGGAGCTCTCAAGCTTCCTAGATCTGGGATCAAATGGGGCAAGTCCTTAGAGGCTTAAATCCAACGAGAGAGAGAAGTGAAACTTCTCTTGCACTCTCTCTTATAACCAAAAGTTAATAATAAAATATCTAGATTTTATTATTTTACAACTTATCCAATTAAGTCAAACGCCAACCTTATTGTGTAAGTCATCGCTTACATGACTTACACACATCTTCTGACAAATTTCTTTTGCCACAAGTCTTATCATAGCCTTAGCTTATCAAAAAAATAAAAATATTTCACAATATTTTTCGGACACGCTTACCGAGGTAAATGAAAATTAGGTCAAAAATATCAGGGATATTACATTTACCCCTCCTTAGGAATTTTTGTCCGCGAAAATTGAATGCAACACACACTATACAACAAACGAAAAGGAAAACATGGGTCACCGTGTGTCGATCCCACGGGGCACGCAAGCCAAGGGATGGGATCCGTAGTAACATGGATGTACTGCATGTGGCACCAAAAGGCCATAGTGGACTGCATCCGTACATGGATGCCCACACCCCAAGTGTCACGTGCCGGGAGACCGATGCACAGTGACGCATGAAAGCCATAACGAGAACAAAAACCTACCATCGCAAAGGAAAGAACAAAAGCTACATAGAGCACAAGTCCACAGAACAAAAGAAGAAAACCCACACGGATAGCAAAAACCCATAGAGAGAATAACAAATATCCAAAACAACGATATACAAAAAGAAATAAACAGAGTATTCAAAGCCCATCCAAAACAGAAATATAAAAGATAACCAAAAAGAAGGACCACCAGGTCCTAAATAATCCATCTTTGGAAAAATAAATCTGAGACCCATAAAATCCAAAATAAACATGCCCCCCCAAAGTAATACTCAATAAGCCCCCGCCGTAGATGAACCCGCCTGATCTGGATCATCAATGCCCTCACCAACACCGACACCCGCGTCCTCTCCGGCCGTGGGAGGCATACTAGTACCATCGCCCGATGTCGAAGGCGATATCTTTGAACGTATGTTGGCCATATAGGTAGTGTAATCCTCGGGAAAGCGTCTTTGCATCGAGATAAGAAGCGCCGCCATGCACATCCAACTCTACGCATAAATTTGGTATCTTTGGGTGAGCTCAGTCTGGTGACTCATGGCGGTCATCTGTCGGAGTGAACTCACGAGCGTAAGGATGTATACGCTCTGTGAGAATTTGAGGCGAGGCAGCGATGTCGAGCGAGAATGAGTGGGTCCTCATCATCATCGCTACATTTGCATCGAATTGCATCTTTTGGAGTCTTCACAAGTCGACTGTAGGTTTGACCCCAATTGACCAGGTTATACATTTTTCGACCTGCGGTGGATTTGGGTTCCGTAGGAGGGATGTCATAGGCGGGGCCCGCGCGGTAGTTCTCAATCATCACCGAAATTAATCGAGCATATGGCATACTCTTCATCGGTTTCTTCACATGTTTACCCATTTTCTCCCATGCCTTTACAATCCCCTTTAAAAGGACTGCAGGAGCACTAAACCAGCGCTCCTTATAAGCAGCAAATAAAATTTGTTGTAGGGGACCTGTGCGCTCGGACTGATGACCAAGGGGTAAAGGGTGGCCTTTAAAATTTTGTCCAATATCCACATTGACTCCGGCATATGGACCGTGACAATGGATTTACCGGACCCATGACGACCTTGCGTCATTTGGGCAATCACGTCCTCAAAGCGGGCTGGTTTGGGGAAAGGAGGACCTAACCCCATGGTTTTGGAGTGATTTAAAGGGCAGCGCAATGCCACAGCCATGTCATCGAGATCAAATGAATAATCTCGGCCATCAATTTCCGTGTAAATTTTCTTCCCGTCCTCGCGGCGCATATGCTGATAAAACAGGCGCATGAGACGAGGATAAAAGTGATCACTAAATGAGGTGCACAGGGAGGTCAACTGGGCTTTTTCGAGGTATTCACCCACCCATTGAGTGGTTGTTTGCTGATCAAACAACTCCAGGTGAAAAATATACTTAGTGGTAAAGCCTTTAATGCTCCAAAATTCATTGGGCTGTTTAGGCATTGGAGAAACAGAGGGTGGTATGGGCTCTGGGGGTGGTGGAGCCGAATGTGTAGGTTGGTCGGCCTGTGGGGCTGATTGTGGTGCTCGGCTTGAGGAACCCGCTTTGGAAGCCGACCTCTTAGAGGTAGGGTTTCGAATTGGGGCTTGTTTCTTAGGCCCCATTTTACAATAATAATAAAAAAAAATCTCCACAGATGACAAGAAAAACAGAACTGCTCAAGAGAAATGGATCAAGGGTTACCTTGTGAAGAGCCCCAACTCGGGTTTCCAATGATTGAAAACCAAAGTTCTTTGTGCAATCCAAGTGAAACACCCTTAGATTTTGGCCAAGATTGATGAAAAACCCCAAAATCGCCAAAAACCTCAAAACCCTAAGCTCAAACCCACAGAGAATGCAAACACAAAAAATGCCAAATAAAACTAAACCCCACACTTAAATCGAGAAAATCGATGGTCGATTTTAAAATCGATGGTAGATTTTAAAATAGATGGTCGATTTCTGCAGAAAGTCTCAGGCTTAAATTTTTTGGTCAAATCGTCAGAGTGTTTAGTCGACCATCGAAATCCATTTTCGACAGTCGAATTCTGTTACACCTGTGGCCTTTAAAAACTTTCAAAATTTTTGAAATTCAAACGATATCTTTGGGTCTAAATGGACCTTCTTTGATTCCATTTCATTCCCATCACGTTATCTGACCATGACCGCAATATCACAGCCGAAATTGGCGTCGAAAAGTTAAAGAAAAGCTAAAAAATTTTGGCCAAGCTATTTCACATAGCCATTTGGAAAAATATAACAAGTCCGGGTCTGGTCAGACCTGCAAAATTTTTTGGTTTCACATAACGTAACCGAAAAAGAAACAACTGTTAAACAGGTACAAAATAATATATATATATATATTGGACTAAGACATCAGTATCAAGTCCAAATGGCTCAGTGAAAGTTAAGGAAGTAGTTAACTATAGGCCCAAATTTATTTCACATGGCCAATAGTGTGGAACATACCAGGTTTAGGCCCAAAATTATCAAATTTTCCATAATGTAGAGACCTTTAAACAAGCACAATCAGGAATAGACATTGAACTGCCAAAAATATCTCGCCATAATTTGTATAAATATAAAACAAGGTACATGCTAAAAAGTCAAAATACAAAATATCCCTTATACAATTTGTCAACAGAATCAATCAAAAAGGCTCGAAAATTGGTCTCGGAGCTCAGCTTCACGCTCCCAAGTGGCTTCCTCCGGTGTGTGATTCCACCACTGCACGAGAACCAAAGGAATGCTCTTAGTGTGTAGGATCTGCTCCTTGCGATCCAAAACATGAATCGGGTCCTCGACCACCTTCAAACCATCCTGAAGCTCAATGGGTTGATAATCAAGCACGTGAGTCGGGTCACTAATGTATCGACGCAGCATCGATACATGGAAGACGTTGTGCATGCCCGATAATTGCGGCGGCAGCGCCACACGATATGCAACCTCTCCGACTCGGCCTAATACCTCAAAAGGCCCAACGTACCGAGGACTCAGTTTCCCTCATTTTTCAAACCGCATAACACCCTTCGTAGGCGAAATCTGAACAAAGACATTCTCGCCAACCTGAAAAATCAATTATTAGTGTCCAATTTCACATGGAATTTATACCAAGTGAAGAAATACACATTGACTTATCAAAAGCTACCTGAAAATCCACGTGTCTCCGTTTGAGATCGGCGTAGCTCTTCTGACGACTCTGAGCTACTCGTAGTCGTCACAGATCAACCGAACCATCTCAGGTCCAATAATGAGCTTCTCACCCACTTCTTCCCAGTTCAACGGTGATCAACACCGCCGTCCATATAAAGCCTCGAACGGAGCCATACCAATGCTAGCCTGAAAGCTATTGTTGTAGGAGAACTCAATCAGAGGTAAGTGTTGGTCCCATGACCCGTGAAAATCCAGCATACATGCTCTCAACATGTCCTCAATGATCTGGTTCACGCGCTCAGTCTGGCCATCCGTCTGTGGATGAAATGTCGAGCTAAAGTCAAGACGAGAACCCATGTCCTCCTGAAATCTCTACCAAAAGTGTGAAGTAAACAACCGGTCTCGATCAGACACAATACTAGCCGGTATCCCATGCAGTCTAACAATCTCCTTCAGGTATAACTCTGCAAGTCTACTGGCTGTATACGAGATATTGTATGGCAAGAAATGTGCAGACTTGGTTAGCCGATCTACAATGACCCAGATGGCATTGTTCTTCCTCAGTGTTTTCGGCAACCCAAGTATGAAATCCATTGAAATGGCTTCCCATTTCCACTCAGGCACAGGTAAAGGTTGCAATAGGCCTGCAGGATTCTGATGATCAACCTTAACCTGTTGACAAACCAAGCACCGTGATAAGTACTCAGCGACGTCGCGTTTCAAACCTCGCCACCAGAAACTTTTCATCAAGTCTTGATACATCTTAGTGCTACCAGGATGTATGGCATACATGGATTTGTGAGCCTCTTCCAGAATGGTATCCCGAAGCTCTGTACTCGACGGTACGCATACACGGTCGTGAAACAACAAGGTCCCATCTGCTCGTATAGAGAAATCCTTCTTGCTGCCATTCTCGACATCTCGTCGAATTGCCATCAGCTCATCATCGGTCATCTGAAGCTTCCTAATGTTCTCGAAGAGCGTAGGGCGTAGTACAAGTGTAGCCATCATTGCTCCTGAGCCTTTTACATCGAACCGTGAGCTGCCCAAAGCCATATCCTCCAAAAGCTTCCATCTCTAAATTCGGCTGACAAGATGTGACAACTGTGCTGAAGGCCTCCTACTAAGAGCATCAGCAACGATATTTTCCTTTCTCGGATGGTACTAAATCGAGCAATTGTAGTCCTTCAAGAACTCCATCCATCCTCGCTGCCTCATATTCAAGTCCTTCTGAGTGAAGAGGTACTTGAGACTCTTGTGATCGGTGAATATATCAAAGATTTCACCGTAGAGGTAATGTCGCCAGATCTTCAAGGCGAATATAATTGCAGCTAGCTCTAAGTCATGCGTCGGATAGTTTCTTTCATGGTCCTTCAACTGCCTAGAACCATACGTAATGACCCGCTCGTTTTGATTAAGCACACAGCCTTATCCGCCATAAGAATCATCACTGTACACTGTGAAACCTCCACCGCCAGAAGGTATAGCAAGTACTGGTGCCGTAGTCAAACGATGCTTCAACTCCTGAAAGCTCTGCTCACACTGCTCTGTCTAATCGAACTTAGCATTCTTTCTCGTGAGTTGTGTAAGTGGACCCGATATCTTCGAGAAACCCTCGACAAATCGCCGATAGTACCCTGCCAAACCAAAGAAACTTCGGACCTCTGTAACTGTCGTAGGTTGTTCCCATGTCACCACAAAATCTATCTTTGTAGGATCCACTAAGATACCCACTTCAGAGACTACATGGCCCAAGAAACTGACCTGCTCAAACCAAAACTCACACTTACTGAGTTTGGCATACAACTGATGGTCCCTGAGTGTTTGAAGAGCCATCTTCAGATGCTGCACATGCTCCTCTCTGGTTTTCGAATAGATGAGGATGTCATCTACGAAAACTACCACAGATTTATCAAGATGTGGTTTGAACACCCTGTTCATCAGGTCCATGAAAGATGCAGGCGCATTCGTCAATCTAAACGGCATCCCTAAAAACTCATAGTGGCCATAACGCGTCCGAAACGCAGTCTTGGATATATCTTCTGCATTGATCTTGAGTTGGTGATAGCCTGACCTCAGATCAATCTTCGAAAAGAACTTTGCACCTTGCAACTGATCAAATAAGTCATCTATCCGCGGAAGAGGATAACGATTCTTAATCATCATCTTGTTGAGCTGCCTATAATCGATACACAGACGCATCGATCCATCCTTCTTTTTCATAAATAGAACCGGTGCACCCCAAGGAGAAACACTCGGTCGTATAAAGCCTTTGTCTAACAGCTCCTGAAGCTGTTCCTTAAGTTCTTTCAACTCAACAAGCGCCATCCGATATGGAGCTTTAGATAACGGTTCGGTACCCGGTGCTAGCTCAATCGCGAATTCAATCTCTCGGTCAGGTGGTAATCCAGGTAAGTCCTCTGGAAAGACATCAGGATAATCGTAGACCACCTTGATAAGAGCCAAGTCATTCTTCTTCTCTGTAGAATCTTGCAAATAGGCCAGATACCCACTGCAACCATTCTTCATCATGCGCTCGGCTTTAATGGCTAAAACTAATGGCGCAACCTTTGATTTTACTCCACAAAATCGAAAGGATTTTCACTTTGGCGGTCGGAAGGTCACTATCTTCCGAAGACAGTCCACGCTCGCTTGATAAGCTGCCAACCAATCCATTCCGAGAATGACGTCGATCACTGTCTCATGCTCATCAATCATCACGATGACTGACTGACATGCTGTATCAATACATACTGAACTTCCCATAGGAATCTTCACATCCATAATGAAAGCAAGGGGTTCAGGAGTAATACCCAACTTCTCTGAGAAGGAAGGAGTAATAAATGAGTGTGTAGACCCAGGGTCTATAAGTATTCGTGCTTCAATTTTATCCAAGTTGTCTCGACGACTCATCATAAGGGTACCTTTAGTTAAAAAGTTTGTTAATTATATGCAATGATTCCAATGTGGTTTAACATAAATGACTTGAATTTGAATTTGAATAATAAATAATAGAATCAATGCATAAATGACATCTCAACTTTAATGATACCTTGAATTACGTCATTCGACGTTTGGGCATCCTGTGCAGTCACCGCATAAGCCCGACCTTGAACTGTAGGTCGTGTCGACTTTTGTGTAGAGACTGTCATAGTCCGTCCTTTTTAAGCAGCAGGACAATCCTTGATCATGTGACCAACTTGTCCACACCTAAAGCATGCCCCAGTGTTCCGTCTGCAATCCTCTGTCTTATGTGGTTTCCCACATCTTGCACACATTAGGGTAGAAATAGGAGTAACAGCTGATCCTCTCGTCGAGCCCTGAGCCACAGAAGCTCCACTCGCAGTAGTGCTCCCGGCTCTGAAAGGTCGCCCTGGTGACGAACACTGCGGTCTCTGATAGGAAGACGTCACTGGTCCTAAAGCAACAGCCGGTCTAGAATATGATGGCTGACTAGGGTAGGGAGGAGGTTTAGAGAACCTCGGCTTTTTGTTCACCTGCTCTGAAGCACTCTGCTGTCCCTGGCCAAACCGATTCTTATTTCCCTGCTCTCGCCTCAAGTACTTCTTTTGAATGTCTTCCTCTGCAATGAGGGCCTTGGACATGACGCCCGCATACGTCTCCATTTCCCACATCGACACCCTCTCCTGAATATTTGGCCTCAAACCTCTCTGAAATTTTTGAGCTCTCATCAGCTCAATGGCCACGTGGGTGCAAACCGGGAAAGTCTATCAAATTCTGCGCCATACTCACGCACCGACATCTCATTCTGTTTCAACTCAATAAATTGGACCTCCCACTGATTAAGTACGATCTTTGGGAAGTACTGATCGTTGAACGTCTCCACGAACTCTGCCCAAGTCCATGGAGTATTGGGGTAGTCCTGCTCTCTCATCCTGGAAACAGACTTCCACCACGGGCTGGCCTCGCCCAAAAGTTTGAAAGATGCCCAGCGTACTTTCTCGACTTCGGTACACTGCAACACCTCAAATATTTTCTCTATCTCATCCAGCCATGCCTCGGCTTCCATAGGATCCGTCTGCCCTGAGAATGTAGGAGGTTTCATCCTCCTAAACTCTGCGAATCCTCCTGGCTGATGTCTGGCTGCCAGCATCTCGGTCTGTCGGTCAATGGTTGCAGTCTGCTGAGCCATGTTAGTAGCCAAGGCTGCAACAACTTGTCCACATTTCCTCTGTTTGGTCCAGCAGCTCCCAATGGATCTGCGTTAGGGCCAGATGCAGATCTCCCTCTGCCATATGAGGTGCCTACGCCCTCATCTATTTCTTCGATGCGAGCCGTACGAGGTCCCTCTATACCTCGGCCTCTGCCTCTAAACCGTGGAGGCATGATGATCTGTCATTGTTGAAAAAAACAATAATAATTGATCAGTATTGATTGTTAGAAATAATCTAACCCCTAGTCCTAAGACTCTGAACCTAGAGCCTTGCTCTAATACCAACTGTGACGACCCGACTTTTCCAATCCATAAGGTATAGGAAAGGCCGATTCATCAACTTATTGATTTCTCAATAAACCGTAACAAACAGAAGCCGACAACATAAACAAAGATCTAAAGACATAGACAAACATGTAGTAATCCAAAAACAAAAGCTTCATATAACAAAATTAAATATATCACTGTGAGGAACCAAAAAGAACCACCGGTGATGGCCAATCCAATCACCTAAAATAGTGGTTTACAATAATGGTTCCTCGAGTGATATCAAAAGAACCAAAATAAAGTCCTAGGGCCCAATATTCCAAAATATTATCCAGACAAAAATACCAAAAATACAGGATCTAAGATCACGGAAAGAACTCCTCAGCTGGCAAGTCCGATTCCTCATCGGGAATATAATCGGAGTCCTCCAGATCCTCTGGCCCAAGGTCAGTCTCAGCACCTATGACGTATAGTCGAGGGTGAGCTAACAACCAAGCTCAATAGAGGAAACAGATCTA
This sequence comes from Chloranthus sessilifolius, assembly GCA_021018995.1. Taxonomy (NCBI): domain Eukaryota; kingdom Viridiplantae; phylum Streptophyta; class Magnoliopsida; order Chloranthales; family Chloranthaceae; genus Chloranthus; species Chloranthus sessilifolius. The sequence goes on along the minus strand of CM037594.1, from coordinate 31,293,947 downwards.
TTTGCATTTCTTTATAAGTAAAGGTTTTCAAAAGACAGAATCGGATCAAATATGGTTTTTCAAATGATGCTTTTCGAAGTATGTCTCAAGTTCTAATCCTGAGTCAAAACTGATAGTATAATCTAATGTGTTCGAAAATGTTCTGATTTAGCATACTTCTTGTCTTAAATTTATAACTAAATTTTATCTCCCAAATTTCCTATAGCATGAGAGTGGACTACGTGACCGATGGAAAAACCCTACTGACCATCGTCGTTCATGAACCCATTTCTAAAGTGCAACAAGCCCCTACGCTATGAGGAAAACTTGCGCCAAAGTAATATCGTCAACATGGTTGGTAGAATCTAGGGCATCGTACTTATGAACCCTAAATCAAATGCAAATGCTATCACATATCAAGGCTTATTATTCATATCATATACTGATTTTTCAAAGTTCTAATTCAAAGTTCTGATTTAAAGGTTAACTGAGGTTCTGAGGTTCGAATTACAAAGATTCTTAGTTATAACAAGGTTTCCAAATTTTCAGATTGTGTCATATATTCGGAGTTTTGTTTATGTTGTGTGCAACAGAATTTCCAAAATTTACCCTTCTTAATTGAAATAGTCAAACAATCTATACTTATAATTTGATGCAAATTAAATACAAGGTTCCCCTACCTCAACAAAGAATATTCAAAATCATGCACTAGCAGTCCTCACGAAGGACTCCCAACAGTCAAAACCTACATATATTAGCACTCTCAGTGTTAATATAGAACCCAAAAATCAAACCAAAAGCTTGCAGATAAAAAATCCAACAAAATTTTCAAATGCCAGAAACAGGACAGAATTCGATGGTCGAATTGAAAATCGATGGTCGAATTTGAAATTCGATGGTCGAATTCAATTTCGACCAACGAATTTCAAAACTGCACATCAGTGACAAAACCCTGAAACTCAACACTCGAATTTCAATTCAATGGCCGATTTCCAAATTCGATGGTCGAATTGGAAATCGACCTTTGAATTTCAAAATTTCCTTCAGGCACACAAAAACACATTTCGACTGTCGATTTGAAAATCGACAGGCGAATTCCAAATTCGACAGTCGATTTGAAAATCGACAATCGAATTTCTCTGGTTCTGTGGTTGCTAGCTTTTTCAAGTCCGGACTCTTTTTCTTCAATTTTCAACCACAACCTTCTTATCCAAAAATAAAACACCACACACCATTCTAAATATAAATTGAATTCAAAAGACAAAAGGATGTTTAAAGGCCTACCTCCTGTAGTTTTTAAGCCGTTGCCTCCGTTGTACCAAGGCACGCACCGGAACCAATCTTCAAAGTTCAACGGCTTAAATTTTCAAAACAGGTCGTCATTCTAATGAGGTTGTTACTGCCTCAGCCACAACAAATTCACAGAGAACTTCCCACATCTCTCTTCTCTTTCAATAGTTCAAATAGATCCAATTACAAGCTCAAGGTGAACTAGTGGTTGAGATGGGAAGAGGAGCTCTCAAGCTTTCTAGATCTGGGATCAAATGGGGCAAGTCCTTAGAGGCTTAATTCCAACGAGAGAGAGAAGTGAAACTTCTTTTGCACTCTCTCTTATAACCAAAAGCTAATAATAAAATATCTAGATTTTATTATTTTACAACTTATCTAATTAAGTTAAAAGAATATCCGGTGTTACACAAAAACGCCAACCTTATTGTGTAAGTCATCGCTTACATGACTTACACACATCTTCTGACAAATTCCTTTTGCCACAAGTCTTATTATAGCCTTAGCTTATCAAAAAAATAAAAATATTTCATAATATTTTCTGTACATGCTTACCGAGGTAAACAAAAATTAGGTCAAAAATATCAGGGATATTACAAAACTTGGCCCAGCATGGTTTGGGCCTTAAACTGAAGCATAATCAACTTCAGATGCATTATGGCGGTCTGATTGATGGGTTGTTTTCAATCTATTGGTGAAGTAGAAGAGACGGTCTAGTTTGTGAGTCTCGTGGATTTTCTTCTCCCATTTTTCATTTTTAGAAGTTAATTCCAAAAACCTCATTGATTATTTTTGGTTTAATGAATGGGTTTTGTTTCTATTTGTGCTTTGATTATAGGGATCTATTTGGGTTGCATTTTTGCATTTGCATTTAATTGAAATCCAGAAAACTTGAGAATGACAACAAAAATATCTGCTAACAGTACTTTCTGCTTGCAATATCACTTACTTTAGTATGAAAATATCAGCATTTATTGAAAGTTTTGTTTTTTCCGAGGATCTGGCTAGTTCTTGTTACAAATTTTATGTTCAGTTAGTTTTTTAGGTTTTTGAAACTGAAACCAGAATCAAAAGTTGGCTTTGGTTCAGTTTCAGATTTGAAAAGATTGTAGTTTTGGCTCATTAAGGATGGCTATCAAGTGAGTGCCATTAAGGTCCGGCTTTCATAGTGATGCTTTTGGATACACAGAGTCCTGTGGTTGTTGGTAGGCGGCATCTTTAGTTTGGTTTATGTTGGTTTTAAATGCCCATATATTTTTACAGCGTTGAGGCCACTTGTTTAAATCGTGCTTACCTATAAAAAAGCCATTGGTTTATGTATATTCTACTATTCTTAAATTACTTTATTTACACCTCTATCTCTTTAAGCCACTCTCTCTCTCTCTCTCTATTCAACGCATGTGTACTTTATAAAGGACATGACTCTCAGGACCATCATTTGAACACCAAAATGGTGTAAGGTTATTTACACACCTTCAATGGTTTGAGATGTGGGTGATCCGTACAACCAAAGTGATAGATCATAGATTGAAGTGCAAAAAAGCCCAAAAAATGATGTTTTAGAGAGATTTAAACCATCTGATCTGTGGACTATAATATCAACCATTTTATAGTTTAATGGCTGATATTAAAGTTCATCAATTGGATGGTTCACATCCACTTATAAGCATGTTTCTTTGAGCTGAGACATTTTCCAATGATAGATTGCCTCTTGAATGATTTGAAGTGAAAAAATATGCGCCATATGGCATAATGATAACTCACACTTTAATGTTGTGAGATAAAAGTCAACTTTAATGGTGTACGATCATTTAAACACCATTTTGGTGTTTAAATATCAGTCAAGAGCCATTATCCCTTTTTTAAGTAGTTAGTCAAGAACCAGCATTTCGAATTTGCCTCTGCCTGTATGCTCTACTTATGGGTGTTGCATTTATAGATTTTAATCTGCATTCTATTGCGTATGTAGAAACAAGTATGGGTTCAGAAGTCAGGTTCTGGTTCTTAATATTTCTTGAAAATGGTAAGCACTTTTACTCTCTGAATTGTTATTTTTTCTTCCTCCTGAATTGGCATTTTTAAAGAAAATTACACAGCAAGAGACTCGCCTTTGGATATATGGAATAACCTGATCCTAAGTTGCTACAAAATGCTTCATTTCAGACAAACAGAACAAAATTTTGAACCATATAATGTCCTCATCAACTTCAGTTCAGTAATTACTAATCAGGAGTAAGATTTATCTGGACAGGAAAGATTTTGATACTTGCTACGGTACAAAATTCGAATTCAAAATGCTATTATTTTTCACTTTCAAACTTAATTGGTAAAAGTTACAAGGGATTCAATAAGAGGATCAAGCCTTTGTTAGATGGTCATTTTTGGGATGCATTGAAGGAAAGATAACTAAGCCCCACGGGATTTGATCCTTTGTGATAGAAAACTCCTTGAGTTGACTTGGACCCTGGAAGGATAAACTTTTTTGCTTTCGTTGAAGATTGACACATTTGACACTTGTTAGAATAATTTCTACTTGTCTGCCATTATGTTTCTTCTTTGCATATTAGAATTTTTCTTTGCTTTCCTGTTTTGATTCCGACAATTGGAATGCTTCAGTTCCCATAAACAAAGTTAAAAAAGAGTTCGAAAGGGTAATGTAGAAGACAAAATAACGGCTCTCACAAATTTTATATTGTTACCTTAATTTGGTGAGATACTACTAGTTATGGATTATGTGTTTATATTGTTCCCTCGAGTCCCATGCAGAAATGTACTACATAAATAATTTATCTTTTTTAACTCTTTTATGAGTATAAACTGAATAGTATGGTGAAAAGGAGTTCTTACTGTCAAAATTGCTAAAAGTGTTAGACAGTGCCAAGGCTTAGCCCACCCCAAATCGGGTCTTATCCGAGCTTGTGCTAACCCCAGGGTTTCTCCTTAATTAGATTAGGTTCAGTAGTCCGATCAGGAATCGGGCAGGGCTCTAATAGACCCAATTTTTTTGAACCAAAAAACCTAGGTCCAAACCCTATACCTTGTTTGTAATCGGGCAAGGCTTAGCCCAGGTGATTTTGGGCTCGGGTATAATTATTAAGGCCCAATCGGGCTAGTCTTGGTTGGACTCAAGTAAATACCCATACTTTCCTTGATAATTAAAAGAATACTAAGGGGTTGTTTTATAAAAGAGCCTATTCCAATATAAGTTTTGTTGACAATGTTCCAGTAAAGGCTGTGACACTGTGTGCGTTGTGCGTGCAGAGCGCCTGGTCATTGATTTGAATTCACTGGTCATTGATTTTACTTCACTGGCATGATTACAGGAAACAATATGGAAAGCTTGACGACTTTGTCACTGGTCGACGCGAAGTAAGATTCTTGTATGATCAAGTTTAGACATTTTAATGATATAAATTCTATCTTATTCTTTGAGTATCTTTCTTTACAATTCCAGTTATTTGTGATTGAAGGAGACTTTATTCATCTTCGTGATGGTGCACAAGAAATCATATCAGCAACCACTGCAGTAGCAAAAGTTGCTGTTGCAGCTGCTGCTTCTGCTCCCTACACTTCATTGTTTCCCTCTGTTGCCGTTACTCCTATGGCTCAGGCTCATCGTCTGAAAAGGGTTGTATCTATCGATACCAAATATGTGAAGACTATTTACCCAGAAGTTGCTATTACTGCTCCTTCAGATGCGCATGACAAGTCTTTGCATCTTTCATCAACGAAGAATCAGCATTTAAATGGTGTCTGTTTTAACATTGTTCAAGGTCTCTCGAATGTAAATGTTTTAAGCAAATCAAAAGATCAGGAGTTGAATGGTTTCTCTATTGAATTGAAGGCTGGCCATTCACCTTTACATGAGACTTTTGGAAATGGAACAAATCGTGATGGATCAGGCTTGGTTGCATCTCAAAACAAAGGATCAAGCACTAATGGCAGACATGCCATAAATTCTGGAGCGAAACAGCAGGGAAGGTACTACATCTGCAGCTTACTATTTTTTATGTTTGCAGACTGTAATGTTACAAATCTGAAATTGAATAAATTTTGTTTGGTTTGAATTTTTGTGTCCATTATTCCAGGGCCGTGCGGTCTGGGTTAGCTTCTAGAAGATAGTACGTATAACTCCGTTTTTTTGAGCTTATAGCTGAAATTCAAGTATTTTCGTTCTATCCTGCTTATTTATGTCACTTTGCTTTCAATTGATACCTTTGGATGATTGATGTGGCGGCAAGTTAGTATGAATCCCACCCATCCTTATTTATACCGGCAAGCCTGTAATTTTCTTTGATTTCCTAGTTGATTCTCTACTTATCGAATCATGTTATCAATTCAGTTCATTCACCAGATGTTACCTCAGGAAATGCTTAGAAGTCAGAAATTAGTATTGGATTTGTATCTATTTGTTCCAAAATAATCATAAAAAGTGCCATCCATATTGAGGGTATTTGTTGATCTGACTACAGTGTTTCATAGACACGAAGTTCGACAAATTATTATTGGTCAAGCATTTCATGGAGCACCAACCTGTATCTAAGGAATTTATTATAATCTTGTTCCATAACATACATGAATTATCATTAGGATTTTTTTTTCCCGAACTTAATGTTAGGTCTAGCACACAAATGTCACAAAAACATGCGACCCTGATTGCACAAGATATCATTGTCGTGCTAAACTGCGTGGTAATTGTTCATCGAGATGCAAACATTTTTGCAGATGATCTATGAGGGTCATTTTACTTGAACATTTTTAAAATGACATTCTTGTATGAAAAGTGGAAGCCATTGCCTTAGAATATTCTCAACTTTCTAGATATTGGCTAAACCAGATTTGATACCTGAACATCACCACCTTCTATTTGAGGTCAAGTTTACAGTCATATTTTTTTAGGCCTAAATTCTGTTACAGAATAAATCAAACTAAATTTATGGGTCCCCTATTATCAGTTTTAACTATCAACATTTTTATTTAATTTTTAGAAAATCAAATATTCAGGAAAAAAATTACTGAGTAAGGGCTTTAAGGTAATTTTACACTAGTTGCATAACGATCCTAATGTTCAAAAATTAGTTTTATTAAAAAAAATTATTCACTAGTAACATCTTTATGTCCCTTGTCAAACATTTGAGAGTTTTTAACAGCTTTCTGGTTTATCTTGATGAACTTACAGGTAAGCGGGTGTGAATTGGCTTTCATCTCTCTTTTGGCTTGTGAAAATGACCTGAGGTATCATTTTAGATGACATTGAGCCAAAAATTCCATATTTATTTGTATATTCAAGTGTAACTTGTAGATTATTAAAAACATACATGGATTTTTATAGGATTCCAGATTCGCTACCCTCCCTTCATGATAAAGTTCTTGCAGCTGCTGCTGAAGCTGCCATTGGTGTTTCTTCAAATCAAAAGATAAAACAGGTACAGCTTGTATATTTCATGTTTCTTTACTGTTGTATTTTGCAAACTTTTTTAAACTTTACCCTTGTCGTCATCCATTGTCGCCATCTTGAGTCTTGGATTCTTGGTGGTATTATTAAGGGCATTAAAGGGGAAAAAGTAGGGCATACTATGGGTTTTACTGAAAGTCTTCGTAGTTCTAGTTTTACTCAACAACTGATTTGTCAAATGGTTTGTTATTTTAACAGATTGGAAAGGGAAGAATTTTGATGAAAGGCAATAGAGTTGCTATTCTCGGATTTGGGTACCTAGACATGTATCGAAGCTGCAAACAATCTTAAATCCAAAGGCATCGATGAGATCCTAATTTCAGTAGAGGAAGGTTAAATTGGAGAATTTGGGTCTCATGTATCTCATTTCTTAGCATTGGATGGTCTCTTAGATATATTGTATATATATTATGTGTTTTAGATGTATGCTTTATAGTTTTCACATTGTAATTCTTAAGAGTGCTCTCTTTTGTGACAAAAGACTTTATAAATTCCTTGCAACTTGAAAGTGTTTTGCCTTTTAAGTGATAGTGGTTATGACCATGGTTAAAATCTTGGTTTTCCGATATGTATGCTTGATACTAAAAGCAATTTCAGATGGAGCAGCCATTGATGACAGATCGAGCTGCTTCAGGTTTCCAAGGGGCAATGGAGTTGGTACAATTCTACTTCCTAATGGCAAAGGCACCCCTCTTGAGGTCATCAAGAAAATTGCTTTAAAAAAAGCAATAAAAAAATTGCACAAAAAAAAAAAGCAATAGAAAAATTGCCTTTAAAAAAGTATTAAAAAAACGCATTAAAAAAAATTGCATTAAAGCAATTACATTAAAAAAAATCATTAAAAAAAAATAGTATTTAAAAAAGAAAATTTGCATAAAAATTGTCGACGTAAATTTTTTTTAAAAAAAATTTTCTTAAAAAATTCACTGCCAAAAAATTTGCATAAAAAAACACTGCCAAATATATATTTTTTTAAATATATATTTTAAAAAAAAAATGTTGGAGATGGCTAAAAGCCGTCTCCAATAACAGGAGGTCACTTATTGGAGACGGCTTAAAGCTGTCTCCAATAAGTATTGGAAATTGCTAGATGACTTATTAAAACCGTCTCTAACATATCTTTGGAGACGGTCATATGCTGTCTCTAATAACCTTGATTATTAGGGACGGCTCTCAGTTGGTCTCCAAAGACAATGGAGACGGGACTATTTGAGACTACATGGAAGCCGTCTCCAATACTATTGGAGACGACTTAGACACCTTTGGAGACAGCCAAAAGCCGTCTCCAATAAACACATTTTTTGTAGTGATGGGACAACACAAGTATGGATAAAGATGAACTCCTAAGGATGAGATGTAAGTGGGGCCTTGTAAAATAAATTTAGACTTTAATGGCAAGACGATGAGTTTCCAAGATACCAACAAAGTATGTCAACTGGCAGACATTGACAATATTCCTCCAATAAGAAAAAGATCTTGTCCTTTTGTCATTGATGACGTGGCAACTTGAGATCACGACACATTTAAAGGAAATTTGGACCTTTTCTTGAGTTCAATGTAGACGTGTCACCTTCTCATTCACTTAACGTGCCCTTTACTTTCACTACAAAAAATAAGACCATTAGCGGCGCCCACAAATTGCCGCTATTAACAAAAAAACCTATTAAAGGCTATTGACTATTATCGACGAGGGTATTAACGGCAGTTTTTTAGTTAATATCGGCAATTTTGGCTGCGGCTAGAAGTCTTATTTTATGTAGTGTTTTCTAATTCACCCCATATTTTTTTTAATATCCAATAAACTCCTGACTTAAACCTTAGTTATCTAAATACCCCCTCAACTATGAATATCCACCTTAATATTACATTTTAAATATACTTTTTACTATTTTTTCTTGAAATTAAATTTTTTTAATTTTTTAATATTTTATATTCATTTTTCTCATTATTTTTCCTTTTTTTTATTTTTACTGAATTTTTAATTTTTTTTTTTTTGAAAAATATGATTTTTAACTTTTTTTTAATATAAATTTTACTAGCCTATTGGCTCAAAGGATCACCCCATTTTCTAGAATCTTCCCCTTTGAAGAGTAATTTTGATATTAAGGTGGATATTTATGGTTGAGGGGCATTTAGATAACTATGATTAAAGTTATTAGATAAAATCAAAGAAAAGTAACTTTACATGGGGGAGATTTTTGAAATTTTCCCTAAAGTCTTGTTTGAATAAAAACACGGGAAATATGAGAAAGTAAAATAATATTCCTACATTTTATCATGGATACCTAAGTTATAGGAAATAATGAGATTCCTTTGTTTCCCTTTGTTTTTTATTGTTTGGATTATGGATCAAAATTTCGGTAGAAATGTTTCGGTTTTGGGCATGGCTGAAATGAAACTAAAATCCAAAATTTTGGTCTAATTTGTATGGGGTTCAAAATTTTGGATTTAGGTTTCAGTCATGCCCGAAATTGAAATTCAACCGGAAATTTTATTCCTTGGTTTGGATAACCACATTGCTAGCCGAGAAAACGTAGGATTAATCAAATCCTGTGACGGCCTGGATTTTCGGACCGTCAGACCGTCGATAACAACGATCTCGAAACGGAATACTTGGTATGCCCACATAGAGAGCGAAATTCAAAGCAGATATCTCTTGCAAAGCAAATATAGTCATCATATATAGCAAAAGAAAACTTCAATTCTATATATAACAAAACAAAACGACGGTTCTATCCTTATACAAATCATAAGTCTGATAGAACCGAAACGAACCACCGGTGATGATTGACCATCACCTAAACAGCTGTAACGACCCTGAAATTCTGAACAAGAACCTGACTGTTTCGATAAGCGTGCCCAGTACGGAAATCGAGACGAATTTAAAAATTAGTAAATGATATTGTTTGAAATAATATTAGCCTGTGATTAGGTGAGTTCACATGTGAATTCTCACTTAAATCCGAGTCATGTAAGACGTCGAGACGGCGTGCTACGCCGCATCGACCGTGTTCGTGCTTCACACCGAAGTCTAAATTAGAGGAAACTGAAATATCAAGGATATTTCAGATCTTTAGCTTATAAGAGAAGGAAGGGGATCTGGGATAATCATCTTCCATCTCCTCCTTCTTTCTATGTCTAATAAACCCTAAGCTAGGAGAAGAGGGTTATTTGGTTTTTCAAGAAAGCGTGTGGGAGAAACCTAGGTTAGCATTTACGTAACCTTTGAGTGTAAAGAATCAACGTTAATACGTCATCTCTGATTCGTCAAGAAAGCGTACCTTCGCTACGTGTGGAGGCGGAGCCACAGATTACTGGTTCCAAGTAGAAGGGGTGACAAGGCCCAAATTCCGAATCCGAAACCCTCATTCGGATCGATTTGTCGAAACCCCGAAAGGGCCCAACTAAAGGTAAGTCCATGTGTTTAAAAATGGGTAGTTGGATGCCCTTATATGTGTATGTGAGTGTGTATTAATGGTTATAAGAAACCATTAATGAAAATGGGTGAAATCAGGTCAAAATAGGTCAAGGTATATGACCTCCATTAATGACAGGAGTTCTGTCATTATTGATCGATCAATGAAGGTATTGATCGATCAATGATGGGTGGTGATCGATCAATGAAGGCCATTGATCGATCAATCTGTATAAGGCAAAGAAGAGAATAGAACCTTGAGAAATCTAGAAGTTCAGTGCTCGAAGAGCATTGGTCGATCAATTTGGGGATTGATCAATCAATCCTGGGTATTGATCGATCAACAAGATAGTGATCAATCAATAACTAGTGGTGATCGATCAATGAAGGAATTGATCGATCACTGGAGTGTATTGATCGATCAATGAAGGCATTGATCGATCAATCTGTATAAATGTTAAATGTGAACAGAAGGTGGGAAATTTGCATTTTAGGCTATTGATCGATCAATAGAGAGTATTGATCGATCAACAAGAGGCATTGATCGATCAACCAAGTTGGTGATCGATCAATTTTGACTGAGTTAATGTGTAACGAAAGGGGATTATTGATCGATCAATAGAAGTATTGATCGATCAACGATGAGTAGTGATCGATCAATAGGGGCTATTGATCGATCAATTTGCTATGTTAATAGATAAAGGTTGAGAGAGGTTTGATCGATCAATGGGGTCATTGATCGATCAACATGAGGGATTGATCGATCAATAAGAGTGGTGATCGATCAATCACCCCTGTTTTCTACATGTATTAGTTTTGTGAGTAAAACCTCACTGAACATTGTGCCAGTTTATATTCTGACATCCCTGACACTTAGAATACTATGTTTAGGGCCTAGGATCAGACCATGACTTTTTGAAAGGCTTTAGATTTTCTTAGAAAGAGTTTTGACCTGAGGTAGGGGAAAACCAACTTAAACTATTTTTGACTATGATTTCATGATTTTTGCATACCTGTGCCCTGATTTTCTGTTTTAACAAGCATGCTAGCATATCATAAATTCCTGTTATATCTGATTCCTTTTTTCTGATTTTGAATTCTGAAACTTACTCTGATTTCTGCTATCTGATTCGTGAGGTCTATGTGTGTATGTGATTTGATGATTTAACCAGATGATCCCCACCAACCCGGCGGTATATCCGAGCCTGACACACTTGTGCATCTGCTTGAAATTTCTCGGCACAATTGCACTCCATAGATGACGCATTGTTGCAAACTAAAATTGTTCATGTGAATGGCGATTGGTTGGGGTTTCCTATCGGTAAATTCCTGTTTACTCTGTGTTATATATTCATGGGAGTTTCTTAAGTTAGAAAATATACACAATTTAAATCTCTGATCATATACTTGCATAACATTTGATTTTTGTTTAAAAGCTCAGTATTTGATTCAATTTGTCATGATTGTACGTTCTGATTTGATTCCTATTTTGAGATATCATGACTTGCATATTCAATTCATTTTAGTTGAAATTCTTCTATTGAGCTATGATGTAGCTCACCCTGTTTTAAATCATTTATAGGTTCTGAGGCTGTAGCTCCCGGCACCGAGAGCGACCCTGATTATCAGCCTAACCTAGAGGCCGAGGCCGAGGACGAGGAGACGGACATCCAGGCGGACGAGTTCTACCCGTAGCCTGGGTACTTGAGTCCGATATTTTGTATTTTGATATTCCGGATTATTGTGTGCCTGGTGGCCACCGTCTGTATATATATATATATATATATATACTACTATAGATATTGTATTTTTTTTTGTGGTTTTATACATTCTACGGGAATCACTATCAGGAACCATTGTTTGGGTGATGGATGTCCATCACCAATGATTCTTCTTGGTTCCTTTTTGGAAATGTATATTCTTTTGATGTACTTAGACACATGTTTCTTTTATCATTCCTTTTATTTTAAATGCCTTATGTGATGACTCGACCTACCACTGCTGGACATTGTCTGCTTGGTTTCCGCTATACGAGCAGACACTTTATGATTTGTCTCGGGGATCATCCAGAGTATGATTCTGATGACACAGATTTTTGGGCGAGGAAATTCGGGCTGTCACAACAGTGGTTCACAACCTAAACTTGCATTATATGAATCCAAAGTTTTAAACTAAATATGAAGGTCGGACATACCAAGCCTAAGTCTCACAAACTTAAAATGATCCAATATTCCCCAAGGGAAATAATTCTTTGGCAGAAGATCTGATTCTTCCTCTGGAATATAATTAGGATTTTCTTCACGTTTAGACTCCTCACTCTTGTATCAACACCTGTACCAGTGACGTATAGTCAAAGGGTGAGCTAACAGTCTAAGCTCAATAGGGGGAATATCACTAGCATTTATAGCATATTTCAAAGCATAGATTTCATGACTGATTTCGAAAGCACATTTCACATAAAACTTAATTTCGAGATGTTTGAATCGAAACAAAATAGAATTCAAATACACATTTGGAATTTTTTTCTTAGTTTCAAATTTCTTGCATAGTTTCAAATTTTACATGCTTCTTGTATTTCAAAGTGACTTAAAACTATAAATTAAATAGTCTCCCAAACATATATAGCATTGGGAGCCACGTATATTCCGATGGGAATCTTCAAACCATCGTCATTCAATTGAATCATTTTCGAAGTGCGCAAGCCCCAACACTAGGAGGGTCACTTGTGCGTCTAAAGTTACAGTTGATCGATATAATTGTACGAATATCCCGCTATACCAGTACACAATTGGGATTCGTTCCGCGTGAACCTTAAATCATAGTGCAATTTTTAACATATAGTTTATCACCGTATAGTTTATCAGTGTGATTAATTTATAACTAATTTCAAAGTTCAAAAACAAGGCACGTATACAAAGTTCATATGCACATCCTTAACAGAATTCTCCTCCTTGATGGAGTTCACATTCTTAACATAATACATATTCTTAAAGGAGTTCAAATTTCGAAACACATAATTTGAAATCCATGTACAAAGCTCATGTTTGTAAAATTAAACCAAGTTATCTTATTTGTTTTTATCATATCACAATGTCTATACAAATCATATGAATGTAAATGTTATTAAATTTCTCCTACCTCGCGGCTTCCGAAAACACGCAAAACACACAAAATGAGGCGAAGATTCTCACGCAAACATCCCAATGTGTCCAAAGGTCACTAACCGATGCTAAGAGGATCATATATAATGAATATTCAAAAAACTCTATGAGAAAAATCCAAAATAGCTCAAACTTCCTTAGTCGCGCCCGCGAGCGACTCCACCAGGCACACTCTAGTCACGCAACCTTGTGCGAGCGACTGTGTTTGTTCATTTTTCTTTCAAAACTGCCTGAGACAGTCGTGCGTGAGTTCATGATCGCGCGAGCGACTTCTTCTGGCACTTACTCAGTCGCGCGAGTGACTGATCTCCCTTGATTTTCAGGTTATTCTGAAGCCTAACTTGCATGAGTGACTTACACTCGTATGCGCGAGTCCTAAGGTTGTGTGAGTGACTTTCGGGATTTCAGCAATTTTGCCCAAAATTGGATTTTCTTTCTTATCCCCTTTTTACCTAACTCTTATTCACATTAAATGTAACATGTCTAAGATATTAAATGCCTTCATTTATCACCATTAATTCACATTTAATATACTAAAATTCACAAGATCTTACCTCATTAGTTCGTGGGATTCTTGTGTGATCTCTTTAGGTCCAAAAATCGAGATCCACGACGCTCTTATACCTTACATCGGATGGTCTTGAAAACTCGACCTCTCGCGATCATTTCGCGATGCACATGAAGGTTATGTCCTTCCTAGTGTACACAATCAACTCATTAAAACTCTTGGAACTCACACTAGGTTACTCCCTCCCAAGAGGGTTTTAAACCAAGTTTTCACACAGGTTCCCACTTCGACGAATCGACGCTTCCAACATACGCTCATAATGCGTGGTCTTGCGTGGAAGATCGATTGTGTACTCGCGTCTTCAATGGCAACGGTTCAAACAAAAGCAAGGGTTCTCTTATTTCTTCTCTCTTAGCTTCTAAATGCAAGGCAAGGTAATGGCTTCCCTAACAAGCCATTGTCTTCTATACCTAGTGGTAGCTTCTATGAGCAGCACATACACACATATATGTGTGCTTCTCAAGTTGTTTTGGTTCCCTTGCAGAACCCCACACACCTAACTTCAGTATTTGTTCCATCCACACATGTTCGAATGAACTTTAAACAATCTAAGTGATCTATTAAATCTGAAATAGCACAGTGCACCGTACCGACACATATACTAACTGACTTACATGGTTTTCAAAATTTTGGGGATATTACATCCTTCCCTCCTTATAAAATTTTTTTCCTCGAAAATTGTCGATGGTTCAGTTGCTTCGCAATGACGCAGCGAGTGAACAATAGGAACAAAGTCTATCAATGATGATCTACACCATGCTGTTAAAAATCTATTTTAAATCCATCTATAACTACATCAAAGCAAACTTATCATGCTAGATTATCCATATATACACCACATTTCGAAACTAAATTGTCCATAGCTAATTACATGAGCTATGGTTAATTCCACATGAAACCTGCATCAAACACATCTACAAATTTAATTTCGATCATTCACGATGATCGTTCAATTCTATTTATCCTGAAAAACTAACACACCATTTTCTCAAATATCCATTCACACATCTCACCATGTAAACACACTCCCAATATGTTATCTCTCACCAATAAAATAATGGTCTGTACATACAATTAGTGGATTTTAACCACAACCATGAAGACACAACCATTTCACACTTTCCAAAAATAATTTCATATTCAAACATAAGTTATACAAACCATCCAAAAGTTTAAACCATTATCAAATGGCATCCATGCCACTATCCACATAATTCATTTGCATAATTACAATTAATTTAGCCAAAATTTTCAATCATAGTTTTGAGAACTAATATCCAAAATTTACAAAATTTTCCAAATTAAACATAACATAAAAAAAATCCAACAACCATGGCCCCTCAGCTAGTTCTCATCACCACCTGGCTGCTCGGCCTCGTCATCGACACCTCCAGCTCCAGATTTAAACGCATCCGACCTGTATGTCCGTGCCTCTGCCATGCACTGCAAGTAGTTGGAAGGGTACATGTAGCCCATTGTGTCATAGAGTAGGGCCTTGTGGTAGTCGAGTTGGTTCCTTGTCTCAATGTTCTGTTGGACTACTTGTTATTGTTGTTGGAGGACCATCCATCTGAATAGCTCGGAGGCGAAGTCTAGTCCACCATATGGGGGAATCAGCGGCTGGAGTGGAACTTGTTGTGGTGGTATCGAGTACTGAGCCGCTTGATCTGGCTCAGGGTGTGGTTGTTGGGGTTGTTGCTGTTGTTGTTGTTGTTGTTGTTGGGCTTGCTGTGCCAGTTCTTCAGTTTGGCGGCACTTAACAGTCGTATTTAGACTTGTGAGACTGATTTTCAAGTCCTCATATCGATACCTCTGGGTGTTGGCCATAATTCGGGGCTCAATTGGTGCAATGTAGTGGCTCTCATCTACTTCGTTCACGTATTGCTCAATCATATGTGTGATCAGCCAATGATAAGGTAGATGTTTTAAGGTTTTTTGTTGTGCACTCGGCCTTGCATTGTTTCTTGTGTACACCATTCCTTCACCCACAACAGCAAGGGCGGGGACCCACTTCTCCTAATAGGCCGAGTACAAGGCCTGGAGAAGAACGTCCCTCCTCTCTTACTCATGCCCCAACAAAAACAAATGTTTCCGGAAGATGGTTTCAAGAGTCCACATGTAGTGGGGTAACTAAACTCTCTTAACCGATAACCCAGATCTGATAAGTCCTTTGGTCATGTCGGCGACAATCTCTTAGAATGATATTTTTGCAGAATTTGAGGGTTGCAATGCCCCACCTTCCACATATCTCGATGGGCATCCCATCGCGATAGCGATATCAATATCGCTTAGGTCGAATTTAAATTTGTGACCGTCGATCGTGGTCACAAATTTTGTTTCATCGGCACTCATTTTCAAATTTTGATAAAATAAGCATACTAGCTTAGGGAAATAATGGGTATGAAATGGCTTTAGGAGTGATTTCATGTTGGCGGCGGTTAGATATTCGAGGGTCCAATTCGTAGTTTCATGGCCCTCGAATAAATTTGGGTCAATCGACCACTCCACCTTGAATTTCTTCGAATCCCACCATTCGGAGGGTTGTTCCCTCATGATTAAAGGAAGATCCACCTTAGGTCATTTAGAAGATGAGGGTTTTGAAGCTGATGCCTTCCGGGGAGCCATGTTTCTCAATTTTGAAAAGGAAACGAAATTTTTTGAACTTGAAACGATAGATCTTACCCTTTTCTTGCGAAGAAATCGGAAGAAATGCCTGCTAGATCGAAGGTGTAAAGGTTTTTGAGAAGGTTCCAAAGTGAATCCCAAAGGAAAAGGAATGGTTTTCGTGAATGGGGAAAAATCCTAGCTCCTGGAAAATTTTCGCGCCCAAAAATATGAAAATTTTTGCTCGCAGGCTTGATATAGCCCGATAGATACGCAAGCGACTTTCGATGTCGCGCGCGCAACTTTCAAGTTAAAATTTGCTTTTGAACAGTCGTGCGAGTGGCTGTGTTACCCCCTTTTCCTTGTGTGGCCATCTGAAGAAGTCGTGCGAGCAACTCTAAATCTCACGCATGCGAATTCTGCAGTTTCTTCGATTTACACATTTTTCTGCTTGGGTTTCTTCTATTGCTTTACCAGTACCTAATTTCCATTATTTTATACCTGAAATTCGAGTATAAAATCCATACATATACACTTATCATGTTGAATTAATTCGTGGACTTCCTTTAGTCCGATCCTAGTAATACTTGACGATTTGCTATTTGTTTATGGCACTCTTAGCACAATGTTAACTAATCACAATTCATAATTAAAATTTTATATAGAATAATCCACTAGTTTATATTTTACATTAAAATAATTTACAATTTACATGGTGACCTAACTCGAAAGCTCAATCGAAGAGCTGCAGACACGCGTCACTTATGTCCGACTCACGTTCCCATGTAGATTCTTTCGGTGAATGGTTTCGCCATCTCACAACAACGGAATACGTTTTCTATGCAACACTTGCTCCTTCCGATGAAGAATCTGCATGGGTTCTTCTCTAATGGTCAAGTCTTTTTGAATTTCAATTAGTTGATGGTCTAGAACGTGAGTTGGATCCTTTACATACTTCCTTAGTATTGACACGTGAAATACATTGTGCATGCTCGATAGTTGTGGTAGTAGAGCAACCTGATACGCAACTTCTCCAACTCATCCCAAAACCTCAAATGGTCCTATGTATCGTGGACTCAACTTCCCACATTTCCCGAAGTGCATTACACCCTTCGTGGATGAAAGCTTTATGAACACGTTATCTCCTTGTTGAAACTCAACTCTCATTCTTTTCAGATTGACATAGCTCTTCTATCGGCTTTGTGCTACCTTCAACTTCTCATGGATCAAATATACTGCTTCAATTGTACTTTAAATGATTTCTAGACCAAAAATAAATTTCTTTTCGATTTCTTCCTAGTTAATCGGAGATTTATATCTTCTTCCATATAGTTCTTCGTAGGGAGCCATATCAATGCTTGTCTGATAACTGTTGTTGTATGCGAACTTGATCAGGGGTAGATGTTGATCCCATGATCCTTGAAAATCAAGCATACAAGTTTGTAGCATGTCCTCTACAATCTGATTCACCTTCTCGGTCTGTCCATCTGTTTGTGGGTGAAATGCAGAGCTGAAGTTTAACCTGGAACCCATTCCCTCTTGGACTTTCTGTTAAAACTGTGATGTATACAACGGGTCTCTATCTGAAATAATATTCACGGGAATTCCATGCAATCAGACGATCTCTGTCAGGTACATATCTGCAAGTCGACTCACTGTATACTTGGTGTTGTAAGGCAAGAAATGAGCTGACTTGGTTAGCCTATCGATGATTACCCATATGGCATTGTGTTTCTTCATTGTTCTTGGTAATTCCAAAATAAAATTCATGGAAATGGATTCCCACTTTCATTCTGATATCGGTAGCGGTTGTGATAAACCCGATGAATGTCGGTGATCCACTTTCACTTGCTGACACTGACACACCAAAAACTTTGAGACGTACTCAACGTTATCTTTCTTCAAACCTCTCGACCAAAAACTCTTCTTTCGAATTTGGTACGACTTATTACTACCCAGATGAATAGTATACTGTGACTTATGGGCTTCTTTTAAGATGGTATGCCTGAGATCGGCATCGATCGGTATGCATAGGTGCCCTCTGAATAGTAGCGATCCATCCCCCTCGACGAAGAAATCTGGTCTAATACCATTGGTCACACCTCGTCTGATCTTGGTAAGTTTTGCAACTTTTATTTGAAGCTCGTAGATATTGTCAAAGATCGTCGGACTAATTGTGATGTTTGCCACTAAAGCTCTTGAATCTCTCATCTCGATCTTCGTGTCATACAACGAGATGCCTTCTAATAATTTTCATTTACCAATTCTCATAACGAGGCTCGATAGCTGAGCTGAATTCTTCTGACTCAACGCATCTGCCACAACATTCGCTTTGCTTAGGTGATATTGAATGGAGCAATCATAATCTTTGAGAAACTCGATCCATCTTCTCTGTCTCATATTCAGATCCTTCTTAGTAAACAGGTACTTGAGGCTCTTATGATCCGTGAATATCTCAAAGGTTTTCCCATAAAGGTAATGTCTCTATATCTTCAATGCAAAGATCATCACTGCCAGTTCAAGATCATGAGTTGGGTAATTTTTTTCATGATCCTTGAGCTGTCTCGAATCGTAGGCAATAACTTTCTGATTTTGGTTAAGCATACAACCTAAGCCACTATGTGATGCATTGCAAAATACAACAAAACCTCCAGTGCCAGATGGAATAGCAAGCACTGGTGCAGAGGTAAGCTTTCTCTTAAGTTCCTGGAAGTTCTTCTCACACAACTCGGTCCATTCAAACTTCACATTTTTCCTTGTAAGGTGTGAGTGGTCCTGATATCATGGAAAAGCCTTCCACAAACCTTCTGTAGTAGCCTGCCAAACTAGAAAACTTCGTACCTCTGTCACTGTTCTTGATTATTCCCACTGTACCATGACCTCAATCTTTGTTGGATCGACCGTAATACCCATTTCAGGGACATGTCCCAAGAAGCTCACTTATTCTAATCAGAACTCGTGCTTGCTGAGCTTTGCATACAGCTGGTGTTCATGTAATGTTTGCAGAGCGATCCGTAGATGCTGCTCGTGTTCTTCCTTTGACTTCGAGTAGATGAGGATATTATCCATGAATATGACTACACATTTATCAGGATGTGATTTAAACACCCTATTCATAAGGTCCATGAATGAAGCTGGTGCATTAGTCAAGCCAAAAGGCATCACTAAGAACTCGTAATGCCCATATCTGATTCGGAATGTCGTCTTCTAAATATCCTCGGCTTTAACTTTTAACTAAAGGTAGTCGGATCTCAAATCGATCTTGGAAAAGAACCTTGCCCCTTGCAATTGATTAAAGAGATCATCCATCCTAGAGAGTGGATAATGGTTCTTGATCGTCAATTTGTTTAACTGACGATAGTCGATGCACAATCTCATCGACACATCATTCTTCTTGACGAATAAGATCAGTGCTCCCCAAGGAGAAACACTTGGTATTATAAACCCTTTGTCTAAGAGTTGTTGTAATTTTTCCTTCAACTCTTTCAACTCGGTCGGAGCCATCCTACATGACGGTTTCGACACTGGTTCCGTTCTTGGAGCTAAGTCAATTGCAAACTCAATTTTTTGATCTGGTGGTAATCCTGGTAGCTCTTCAGGAAACACGTCTGGAAACTCGTATGCAATTGGAATATCGGTAGTGTTTTTCTACTCTTCCCATTGCTCTCGCAACAATGTGAGGTAGCCACTGCATTCATTTCTCATTAGTCATCCAGCTCGAATCATAGGAATAAATAGTGCTACACTGGATTTGACACTACAAAACCTGAATGACTTTCCCTTCGGAGGACAAAAAGTAACTACTTTTTATTTTCGCAAGCAATCGACGCTTGCATGGTAAGCGGATAGCCAATCGATGCCAAGAATTATATCAAATCTTTGCATATCCAATAGGATGAGATCTATCGTCATCTCATGTCCCTCAACTGAAATGACGATCGATTGGCAAAACATATCCGTGCTCACCGCACTTCTCGTAGGAATTGACACGACCAAAATAAAATCTAAAGATTCTCGAATGATGCTCAATTCGATCACAAACTGTGGAGTTACGAAGGAGTGTGTAGAACCTGGGTCTATTAGTACCCGTGCTTCATGATAACAAATGTCGCTACTTTGATATAGATGTAGAGTACCTACGTGTCAAACATGCAACTCGATTTAGAGTGTACAAGTGTGTGCGATGGAACTGATGATTTGCACGTATTAAAAACAAACTATAATAAAATCCATTACGAAATTTAAGTGAAGACTGATACTTCAAATGGATTATACTTTGTATGACGTCGTTGGATGTCTAAGTATCCAGAGTAGTAACAACATATGCATTGCTTTGCACAGTAGGTCGCGTGGGTCGTGTAGGCTTACGTGTTACAGCTAAAGCCGTCCCTTCCTTTCTTAGCTCAGGGCAATCTCTTATCCTGTGCCCTATTTTGCCACACTTAAAGCATCCTCCTAAATTTTGTCTACAATCTACGGTCTTATGTGCTTTCCCACAACGTGCACATGTCTCAACCGGAGTAGATGATGTTGCTCTTGACTGACTTTGTGCAACAAATGCCCCTGTTGTCATAGCAGGGCCTGATGGATGAGCGAATATACTAAGCGTAGGCACAAACGGTCTTGAGTAGACACTCTGACTAGGTTGCCTTGATTTCGATACTGAAAACTTAGGCCTCTTGTTTGCCTATTCATAACCATTGGACCTCACCTGATTTACCTTACCCTTATTCTGCTGGTCCCTTCTTTTATACATTTTCTCTATGTCTTCCTCGGCAACAAGGGTCTTGCCCATAACTCCTGCATAAGTCTCCAACTCAAACATCGAGACTCTATCCTGAATATTCGACCTTAAGCCGCGTTGGAATTTCTTAGCCTTCATTGCATCCGAGGCTACGTGTTCCGGTGCAAATCTTGAAAGTCTTGCAAACTCTATTCCGTACTCTCGCACGGTCATCCGTCCTTGTTCCAATTTAATAAATTTAACCTCCATATGATTCCTTACCACTTTGGAAAAGTATTTCTCATTGAACTCCTCAACAAATTCTTCCCAAGTCCACAAAGCATTTGGGTTATCCTGTTCTCTTGTCCTTGATACTGATTTCCACCATGGGTCGGTCTCCCCATCCAACTTGAAAGCAACCTACCTAACCTTCTCATCCTCAGTGCAAGGAAGCATATTGAAGATTTTCTCCATTTCATTAAGCCACTTTTTTGTCTCAAGTGGAACGACTTGTCCTTAGAAACTTGGAGGATGCATCCTCCTAACCTCTATGAATGCCAAGGTTGAGGTTGTTGTTGATGATTATTAACATTATTCACAGTCATCAACTCAGTTTGATGTGCCATCGCATTGGCCACAGTCTATATGGCTTGTGTCATTCTCTCTCTTTCATCTCTTCCTTGATTTCCTTCTTCTAGAGGTTCTCTCTCACCAATTGGAATCCTATTTAAACTAGAGGTGATCCCTTCACCACTCCTTGTGTTTCATACACGACCGTCTCTCAGTCTGCCTCTACTTCTAGTGGACATACTGACCTGTAAATATGAAACCAAAGTTTCATTAACAGACGGTCCCTATACTCTAACAAATCCTTAAACTCCTATTCCAAGTCTAGATTCTATCATAAATTTCTAAAGCTACAAGCTTTGATACCAACTATGATAGCCCAAATTTTCTAACCCCAAAACCCGGACCATTAGACTGCTGATAACGACAATTTTTGAATGGAACACTTGGTATGTCCACATAGAGAGAGGAATTCAAAGCAGATATCTCTTGCAAAATAGATAGAGTCATCAAATATGGCAAAAGAAAACTCTAATTCTATATATAATAAAACAAAATGACAGTTCTTTCCTTATGCAAATCATAAGTCTGACAAAATCGAAACGAACTACTGATAATAGCCGACCATCACCTAAACAGTGGTTCACAATATAAGTTTATATTACATGAATCCAAGGTTCTAAACTAAATATGAAGGTCGGGCATACCAAGCGTAAGTCACAAACTCAAAATGATCCAATATTCCCTAAGGGAAATAATCCTCTGGCAGATGATCTGATTCTTCCTTAGGAATATAATCAGAATCTTCTTCACGTTCAGACTCCTCAACGCCTGTATTAACACCAGCACCTGTGGTCCAAGGGTGAGCTAACTGTCTAAGCTCAATAGGGGGAATATCACTAGAATATATATCATATTTCAAAGCATAGATTTCATGACTGATTTCGAAAAAATATTTCACATAAAACTTAATTTCGAGATGCTTGAATCGAAATAAAAAAGAATTCAAATACACATTTAGAATTTGTTTCTTAGTTTCAAAGTTCTTACTTAGTTTCGGATTTTATATGCCTTTCGTATTTCAAAGTGACTTAAAACCATTAATTAAATAGTCTCTCAAGCATATATAGCATTGGGAGCCGCATATATTCCGATGGGAATCTCCAAACCATCGTTATTCAATTGAATCATTTTCGAAGTACGCAAGCCCCTACACTAGGAGGGTCACTTGTCTGTAAAGTTACCGTTGGCCGATATAATTGTACGGATCTCCCGCCGTACCGGTACACGATGGGAATTCGTTCCGCGTGAACCTTAAATCATCATGTTAGTTCTAACATATAGTTTATCACCGTGTAGTTTATCAGTGTGATTAATTTATAACTAATTTCGAAATTCAAAAACAAGGCACATATACAAAGTTCATATGCACACTCTTAACAGAGTTCTCCTTGGCGAGGTTCACATTCTTGACGGAGTTCATATTTCGAAACATATAATTTGGAATCCATGTACAAAGCTCATGTTTGTAAAATTAAACCAAGTTATCTCATTTATTTTTATCATATCATAATGTCTATACACATCATATGAACATAAATGTTATTGAATTTTCCTTACCTCACGGCTCTCAAAAACACGTAAAACACGCAAAATGAGGCAAAGATTCTCACACAAACATCCAATTTATCACCTATATTCCAATGTGTCCAAAGGTTACTAATCGATACTAAAAGGATCATATATAACGAATATTTGCAAAATTCTCCGAGAAAAATCCAAATTAGCCCAAACTGTCTTAGTGGCCCGCTCGAGCGACTCCACCAGGCACACCCCAGTTGTGCGACCTTGCATGAGCGACTGTGTTTGTTCATTTTTCTTTCAAAACTGCTTGAGATAGTCGCGCGTGTGAGTTCAAGATCGCGTGAGCGACTTCTCCTGACATTTACTCAGTTGCGCGAGCGACTTACACTCGCGGGCGCGAGTCCTAAGGTCGTGCAAGCGACTTTTGGGATTTCAGCAATTTTGCTCGAAATTGAATTGTCTTTCTTATTCTCTATTCACCTAATTCTTATTCACATTAAATGTAATATGTCTATGGCATTAAATACTTTCATTTATCATCATTAATTCATATATAATGTACTCAAATCCACAAGATCTTACCTCATTAGTTTGCGGGATTCTTGTGTGATCTTTCGATCCAAAACTCGAGATCCACGATGCTCTTATCCCTTGTGTCGGAAGGGCTTGAAGACCCGACCTCTCGCGATCGTTTCGCAATGCACATGATGGTTTTATCCTTCCCAGTGTACACAATCAACTCACTAAAACTCTTGGAACTCACACTAGGTTACTCCCTCCCAAGAGGGTTTCAAACCAAGATTTCACACACGTTCCCACTTCGACGAATCGATGTTTCCAACGTATGCTCACAATGCGTGGTCTTGCGTGGAAGATCGATTGTGTACTCGCGTCTTCGGCGGCTATGGTTCACACGGAAGCAAGGGTTCTCTTCTTCCTTCTCTCTTAGCTTCTAAATGCAAGGCAAGGCAATGGCTTCCCTAACAAGCCATTGCCTTTTATACCTAGTGTTAGCTTCTATGAGAAGCAGATACACACATATATGTGTGTTTGTCAAGTTTTTTTTACTCCCTTGCGGAACCTCACACGCCTAACTTCGATGCTTGTTCCATTCACACATGTTTGAATGAACTTTAAACAATTTAAGTGATCTATTAAATTCGGAACGATACAGTGCGCCGTACCGATACACATACCAACTGACTTACACGGTTTTCCAAAATTTGGGATATTACAAATCCTGTGTTTCAATACATATGCAGGAAATTGTAGGAAAACCCTATGTTCGATACATATTCGAGAAAATGCATGATTAACCAAATTATGTGTTTGGATCAAAGTCTGACCGTCTGATGATAAGCCCACGATCCAGAGAACTAGTGTGTCGAAGATTGGGCGAAAAAGGATCTCTATCGTCTGATTTAAAGAAGTCAATAGTTTAGACACATAAAACCAGAGTTTCCAAGAAATAATCTTGAGTTGTAAATATAGATACCCCTAATGCCGAGAGAAAATGAGTGAGATGCGATAATATGATATATATATATATATATATATATATATATATATATATATATATATATATATAAAAGGGTATCTTCATTTACAACCTAAGATTCTTCCTTCTCAACCCGAATTTCACGTGCCTAAATCGTTAACTAGTTTAAACAAGATGATGGATATCATTTTCACCCCAATCTTCCTCATGATAAATCTTAAGATCATGGCGCACATATCAGACGGTCAGATTGTTGATTCCAATGGTGGATGTCCCTAAAAGCGATGGTTAACTCCTTTTCCCATGATCTAGGTCACTTTTGGGGATGTGTGCCATATAGAATCAACATCTGACCGTCTGATAGGGGTGCTATAATCTTAAGATCTATCATGAGGAAGATTGGAACAAAAAACAATCTCCATCGTCTGATTCAAATTAGTCAATGGTTTTTCGTGAAAAAATTGTGTGGTATTACTAATAAACGGGTGAGAAGAACTCTACTCGTATCTTTTTCTTCTCCACTCATTCTCGTATCTTTCCGAGGTCTTGGCAAATTGAAATACCGAGGAGTATCCTCAAACTCTTTACTCGAGAATGAGCGAAAAAATTGTATTTTATATTCCAACCTTTAAGTTACTTCCAAACAGCGGAAAACTATGAAAATTAGAATCTAATTCTAAGTATTTCTCTGTTTTTCCATATCCTCACAGGCCTAAGAAATAAATTTAGATTTTACCTATCTAGCAACTAGCAAGACACTAAATCCATGATTTGTACTCCTTGTGCAGACTCGTTACGTGCAAGCATGTGCATGCGCACATGCAGGGGCGGAGCCATATTAGGGCAATGGGAGGCCGCGGCCCCCACCCCCACCCCCACCCCCACCCCCACCCCACACTTTAGAAAGGCACTTAATAGTACCCGTATTTACAACCTGATATTCTTCTTTCTCAACCCAAGTTTCAATTGTTTAAACCATTAATTACTTTGAAATATTAGACAATGGGGATCTTTTTTTGTCCCAATCATTGACAAAATTAATCTTCAGAGCATAGTCCTACTATCAGATGGTTATATATTTGATTCCATGTGACAAACATTTCAAAAAATAAACATGATCAAGGGTGTACAACAAATGTAGTTCTCAGATCAATTTCGGGAATTGTGCTACATGGAATAAAAACCTTAATATCTGATTGCAACCCCATAATCTCAAGGTCTATTTTGTTAAAGATGGGAAGAAAAAGGTCTTATATCATCTGATTCAAAATAGTCAATTGAATTGTGCTATATGGAATTAAAACCTTAACGTTGGATTGCAAGCCCATAATCTCAAGGTCTATTTTGTTAAAGATTGGAAGAAAAGTGTCTTATGTCATCTAATTCAAAAGAGTCAATTGTTTAAACACGTAAAACTCAAATTTGAAAGAAAGAATCTTAGGTTGAGAATAGAGGTAGCCGCACTGAATTACAAACCATTTTTACTAGTCAATTACTAGACTTAGAGGAGAGAAGTCTCATCTTTGGGCTTTGGCGGCTCTCACAGCCCTAACCCTATCTCTAAGCACCTCCACAGGCGACCTCCAACGTGGACCACCAACATCTCCGACAACATCCAATCCCTCCAATGATAAAAAGATTTTAAGCTATCTATTTTTTAATTTCTATTTGTTACTAACACATTTCTCTATAGTTTTAAATCACAGCAAACTTATAGTAATGCAAGTTCGGGTACCCAAATCGAAAATTAAAATTGTCGATATTTCTTTCATTTTTGTTAGAATCGAAATTAGAATGAGCACTACAAAAAATAAGACTATTAGCGGCAGTTTTTGGCAGCCAAAAATTACTGCTATTAACAAAAATACTCTTAAGACTATTAATGACCTTTTTCTGTTAATAGGGGCAGTTTTGGGCCGCCGCTAATAGTCTTATTTTTTGTAGTGCAATTTGGTTTCTATTAGTTTTTCTTTTTACATCGAAATTGAACCAAAACCCGAAACTTTAGGATATTCGGTTCAATTCGATTTTTTTATTATATTTTGTATTTTAAATTAGAATTTTAATATATATATATATATATATATATATATATTTTTTTTTTTTTTTTTTTTTTTTTCAAGTTGCTCATTCTACCTCATCTGTTTACGGTTTTCGGTGCCCGAAATCAAAATCGCACAAAAAAAATTGGTTCAATTCGGTCTGGTCCAAATCTAGTTTTGGGCAAATTTGGACTGTTTCCGTTGACTGAATATTCGCTCAGTTTTTGAGTCAAAACTTGCCCAGTGTATGCTTATCTTTTTTCCCCTTCTTTAAAAAAATCCTAGCTCTGTTGCTGCGCGCATGCCCGATTAAATGAGCCAACATGCCCGACGTGACTCGCTGTATAGCTGAAAAGCTTGTCAGCTCATTGTCTGCAATGAATGTTGGCTCATTGATGTAGGTCATAAGCTCCCATGCGGTACATTAGACACATGAATGTCCCGTTATGATTTTTTGATCAGCCCTCCCTGGACGGCCCGTGTCGGTCCGTGTCGGTGTATTTTTTTATTTTTTTTGAAAGGCGTGTCGGTGTATTTAATGCAAGCATTTTTCCAATTAGAGGATGTTACTTATGTTTAGCATCAAGATTTGTGGCTACATAAGACTACATTTTAAGCACTCATCGAGAATGTGTTATTTTTCATATGGTTCATTGATTTCTACCTACTGAATCATGAAAAGCACGTGGGAATAATTAAAAAAAAAACCTATATTTCATATTTATTTGCACCCACTTGTTTTTTTAGAATCTTGAAGGGCACCTACTTCTTCTTCTTTTTTGGCTCGATAGCTCGTACAACTCTAGCGCGCGAGTCGTACAATTTATGAAACCTGCTGGAATGAAATTTATGAAACCCACTTTAAACTCACCTGAAATCCAATGGAATAAAACTCATGAAACCCTCTTCAAACTCACCTTAAATACCCTTTTGAAACTCTCTTAAAGCCCACATGAAACACTCTTAAAACCCACTTTGGAACTCGCTCTTGAAACACACTTGAAAACCTTCTTGAAACTAAAAAACTCTCTTAAAGATGTTGTTGTCATCATCGCTGCGACATTTCGAAGCTTAAAAGAAGGATTTTAAGGATTGAATCAAATAATGGAGATTAATTTCCACCTCAATCTTTTACATCAATAAATTTTACATACATCAAATCCTCCAAAACACATGATAATTTCACATGACACACATTCAAAAAAGTGACTCAAGTACCAAGAGCATTGGCTCACCTCGATTACCTAATATTAAATCCAAATTAAAAGGGGGCAACTATAGCCTGAGGGTGAAACTCCCCCACCCCCTTACCTCCCTCACCCCTCTTTCTCACTTGCAAGTCCACCCCAAACCACAATTCCCCTCTAACCTAACTAGGTCGACAAAAGCAATTGGCACCAATTCCACCACCTCATAACCCTATCATCACTTTCCTGCACTTGGGTTGTCGTGGATATATGTCAAGAGCAAGCTACTGACAACAACTAACAATTCTCAGTTACTTGCCACTGATACTTAGTCGGTGTTAGCCCACTGACACGTTGGAATCGAGTGTGTCTACCAGTTTAGTAGGGTGTGTATAACATCATAAAAATAATAAATGTTCAAATCGTATGCACTCAATCCTTTATATCAATAAATCTTATATGCATCAAATCTCTCCGAACACATGATAATTTCACATGACACACATTAAAAAATGTGACTCAAGTACCAAGAGCATTGGTGCTTACCTAATATTAAATCTAATTTAAAAGGGGGCAACTATTTTCATAGGGGGAAACTTCCCCACCCCCCTTACCTCCCTTACCCCTCTTTCTCCCTACAAGTCCACCCCCACTACAAAAATAAGGTGTTTCAACGGCACTTGCTGTTAAGATAATTTTTGGTAGCGATAAGACTAATACTAACAGTTTTTGGTAGCGACAAGACTAATAGAAGCAATTTTTGATAAATAGCGGCAGTTTTTGGTTGCCTCTAATAGTTTTATATTTTGTAGTGTCCAAACCACATTTCCCCTCTAGCCTAACCTAGGTTGACAAAAAAGATTGGCACCAATTCCACCACATCATAACCCTCCCATCGCCTTCTTCGACTTGGGTTGTCGTTGATATATGTCAAGAGCAAGCTACTAACAACAACTAACAAATCTCAGCTGCTTTCCACTTACGATTAGTCTGTGTCATCCCACTGACATGTTGGAATCAGGTGTGTCTACCAGTTCAGTAGGGTGTGTATACCATCATAAAAATAATAAATGTTCAAATCGCATGCACCCAATCTTCTACACTAATAAATCTTATATGCATCAAATCTTCCGAAACACATGATAAGTTTACATGACACACATTCGAAAAAGCGACTCAAGTATCAAGAGCATTGGTGCTTACCTAATATTAAATTTAATTTAAAAGGGGGCGACTATTGCCTTAGGGGGAAACTCCCCACCCCCCTTACCTCCCTCACCCCTCTTTCTCACCTACAAGTCCGCCCCCACTATAAAAATAAGGTATTTCAATGGCACTTGCTGTTTAAGGCAGTTTTGGTATCGATAGAACTAATACCGACAATTTTTGGTAGCGATAGGACTAATAGCAATAGTTCTTGGTTAATAGCGGCAGTTTTTGACTGCCGCTAATAGTCTTATTTTTTGTAGTACCCAAACCTCATTTCCCCTCTAGCCTAACCTAGGTCGACAAAAAAATTGGCGCCATTCCACCACATCATAACCATCCCATCGCCTTCTTCCACTTGGGTTGTCGTTGATATATGTCAAGAGCAAGCTACTAACAACAACTAACAACTCTCAATTGCTTGCCACTTACACTTAGTCGGTGTCATCCCACTGACACGTTGGAATCGGGTGTATCTACCAGTTCAGTAGGGTGTATATATCATCATAAAAATAATAAATGTTCAAATCACATGCTTACCTATAAAAATTTTAAATAAATATTTTTAGAATATGTGCGAATTGGGGTGTACCTATCGTTTCAAGGGCTGTAATTACTAGCACGTGTAGGAAATATAGCATCATCTACTATCACCATAAGTATATATATATATGGCTTTGTGCAACAGATGCCCCCGTTGTCATAGCAGGGCCTGATGGACAAGCGAATCTAGTAAGCATAGGCACCAACGGTCTTGAGTAGACACTTTGACTAGGTTGCCTTGGTTTCAGTACTGAAAACTTAGGCTTTTTGTTTGCCTGTTCATAACCACTGGACCTCACCTGATTTGCCTTACCCTTATTCTGCTGGTCCCTTCTTTTATACATTTTCTCTATGTCATCCTCAGCAACAAGAGCCTAGCCCATAACTCCCGCATAAGTCTCAACTCAAACATCGAGACACTATCTTGAATATTCGGCCTTAAGTTGCGTTGGAACTTCTTAGCCTTCATTGCATCCGAGGCTACGTGTTCCGGTGCAAATCTTGAAAGTCTTGCAAACTCTGTTCCATACTCTCGCACGGTCATCTGTCCTTGTTCCAATTGAATAAATTTAACCTCCATATGATTCCTTACCACTTTGGGAGAGTATTTCTCATTGAACTTCTCAACAAATTCTTCCCAAGTCCACAAATCATTTGGGTTTTCCTATTCTCTTGTCCTTGATACTGATTTCCACCATGGGTCGGCCTCCCCGTCCAACTTGAAAGCAACCCCCTAACCTTCTCATCCTCAATGCAAGGAAGTGCACTGAAGATTTTCTCCATTTCATTTAGCTACTTTTCGGTCTCAAGTGGATCGGCTTGTCCTGAGAAACTTGGAGGACACATCCTCCTAACCTCTATGAATGCTAAGGTTGAGGTTAATGCTAATGATTATTAACATTATTCGTAGCCATCAACACAGTCTAATGTGCCATCGCATTGGCCATAGTCTCCATGGCTTGTGTCATTCTCTCTCTTTTATCTCTTTGTTGGTTTCCTTCTTCTAGAGGGTCCCTCTCACCAATTGGAATCCTATTTGAACCAGTGGTGATCCCTTCACCACTCCTTTTGTTTCATATACGACTGTCTCTCGGTTTGCCTCTACCTCTAGTGGATATACTGACCTGTAAACATGAAAGCAAATTTTCGTCAACAGATGGTCCCTATACTTTGACAAATGCTTAAACTCCTATTCTAAGTCTAGATTCTATCAGAAATTTCTAATGCCACAAGCTTTGATACCAACTGTGATAACCCAAATTTTCTAACCCTGAAATTCGGACCATTAGACCGCCGATAACGATGATCCCCGAACTGAACACTTGGTATGTCAACATAGAGAGCAGAATTCAAAGCAGATATCTCTTGCAAAACAGATAAAGCCATCATATATGGCAAAAGAAAACTTTAATTCTATATATAACAAAACAAAATGACAGTTCTTTCCTTATGCAAATCATAAGTCTGACAAAACTGAAATGAACCACCAGTGATGGTCGACTATCACCTAAACAGTGGTTCACAACATAGGCTTACATTACATGAATCCAAAGTTTCAAACTAAATATGAAGGCCGGACATACCAAGCCTAAGTCTCACAAACTCAAAATGATCAAATATTCCCTAAGGGAAATAATCCTCTGGTAGATGATCTGATTCTTCCTCGGGAATATAATCAAGATCTTCTTCACGTTCAGACTCCTAAACACCTGTATCAACACCTGCACCTGTGATGTATAGTCGAAGGGTGAGCTAATAGTTTAAGCTCAATAGGAGGATTATCACTAGAATTTGTATCATATTTCAAAGCATAGATTTGACTGATTTTGAAAGCACATTTCACATAAAACTTAATTTCGAGATGCTTGAATCGAAATAAAACAGAATTCAAATACACATTCAGAATTTGTTTCTTAGTTTCAAAGTTCTTACTTAGTTTCGAATTTTATGTGCTTCTTGTATTTCAAAGTGACTTAAAACCATAAATTAAATAGTCTCCCAAGCATATATAGCATTGGGAGCCGCATATATTCCGATGGGAATCCCCAAACCATCGTCATTCAATTGAACTATTTTCAAAGTGTGCAAGCCCTTACACTAAGAGGGTCACTTGTGCACCTAAAGTTACTGTTGACCAGTATAATTGTATGGATATCCCACCGTACCGGTATACGATGGGGATTTGTTCCGTGTGAACCTTAAATCATAGTGCAAGTTCTAACATATAATTTATCATCGTGTAGTTTATCAGTGTGATTAATTTATAACTAATTTTGACGTTTAAAAATAAGGCACGTATACAAAGTTTATATGCACATTCTTAACAGAGTTCTCCTCCTTGACGGAGTTCACATTCTTAATAGAATTCAGATTCTTGACGGAGTTCACATTTTGAAACACATAATTTGGAATCCATGTGCAAAGGTCATGTTTGAAAAATTAAACCAAGTTGTCTCATGTAATTTGATCATATCACAATGTCTATTCAAATCACATCAATATAAAGGTTGTTAAATTTTTCCTACCTCATGGCTCCCGAAAATAAGTAAAACACGTAAAATGAGGCGAAGATTCTCACACAAACATCCAATTTATCACCTACATTCCAATGTGGCCAAAGGTCCCTAATCGATGCTACAAGGATCATATATAACGAATATTCAGAAAATTCTATGAGAAAAATCCAAAATAGCCCAAACTACCTTAGTAGCGCGCTCGAGCGATGATCAGTCATAGAATATACCATTTTATCACCTTAATGTAGTGATGTGGGGACTTAGTTTTCTACTAATAAGTTGCTGATATGCAGATATTAAAGAAAAATAATAAAAGAGAGCCAAAGTATTAATATTCATCAAATTAAACTCAAAAAGTAA
The DNA here is from genome assembly GCA_021018995.1 of Chloranthus sessilifolius. Taxonomy (NCBI): domain Eukaryota; kingdom Viridiplantae; phylum Streptophyta; class Magnoliopsida; order Chloranthales; family Chloranthaceae; genus Chloranthus; species Chloranthus sessilifolius. The sequence goes on along the minus strand of CM037594.1, from coordinate 31,261,252 downwards.
TAAAAAGACGATTGAGCATAAGAAGACGATGCACCACCTATTAAAAGATGAGAAATCATATTTTACAATTGAGTGCTAATACTAAAACCAAAGAAAAGAAAAGTAAGAAATTGTAATTTACGATTCTTCAAAAGACGATTATTCAGAAAGAGACAAAAGAGTAAAGGGGATAAAGAAAAAAGCGATCGTTGTCTACTGAGGAAGCTATGAAAGATAGAAAATGGTGATTTATGATTTTCTAAGGAAAAAGAAGAAAAAGAATAATCGTGAATTATGATTATGATTATAGAAGTTTTTCTATTATTTTTATTACTGCTGATCATGAAGACCATCACCGCCAAGAATAGAATTAGAAAATGTAATAACCCGAAAAATCACGCAAAACTATGACCTCGGGATCCGTGCCCGATTGGTCACAAGTTTGACCAATCAGGAGATCATGAGTTAGCATAGAATGTGATGAACGGATGAGATGTGATAGCTTGAGTGATTTCATGGTGTGTGTTGTAAATAGGAAGTCGCATACACCTACCGCGGTGTATGTGCTCAACTCACAAGTGAAGAATAGGATAAAAGGGTTTAATAACCCTAGATAGGTATTTTGGGTTGTTGAAGGAGAGTAAAGAAGAGAGAGAGGAGTAAAGAGGGTGATCAAGCAAGAGTTATTGTGGGTGATTGGAAGAAGGATTCAAGCATTAAAGAGGCTGATTCAACGCAAGGAATCCGTTGGAAACCAAAGCTGGGACCCTAGCCTTCCAACCCTAGATTTGAAATCAATTTGAGATTGATTCAAGGTAAAATTTTGTAAATCAAATGCATAGATTATAGAGGCTAAATGGTAGTTGAAAATAGTTTAAATCTTAGGATAATGGCTTAGAAAAATAGAAGAAAAAGTGTGGAAGAAGATTGGGAAGAACAGCTCGAAAGGGGCTGAATCTGACAATTTCGATTAATCGAAATTGGGTTTCGATTAATCGAAATTGGCCAGGAAGTTGAAAGGTCAGAGGACCCCGATTTCGATTAATCGAATTGGATTTCGATTAATCGACTTTGGATTCGATTAATCGATTTGGGAAATGTTCTCGTGGACCCGAGGTTGAAGGAAATGACTTGAGGAAAAATCGACTAATCGAAATGGGATTTCGATTAATCGATTTTAGTTTTCGATTAATCGATTTGGAATAATCAACTTGTGAAACTCGACTGTTCGAACTGAGGGTCTACTTTGCGAAAAGAAGGATTTTGATTAATCGAAATTGGATTCGATTAATCGAATGAAAACTCGACTGTTCGAACAGAGAGATTTCTTTGCGAAAAGAAGAATTTCGATTAATCGAAATTGGATTCGATTAATCGAATGAAAACCCGACTGTTCGAACTGAGAATGGACTTTGCGAAAAGGAGAATTTCGATTAATCGAAATTGCTTCGATTAATCGATATTGACCTTCGATTAATCGATTTTGGAAATCGATTAATCGAATCAGATTCGATTAATCGATTTTGGAATTCGATTAATCGACTGAGATAAACTATGTTGACTTTTGGGTTTGACTTTAAGATTCTTGGGGGATCTTATACCTTCTTTATTGCATCCTTTGTGATGTGTTTCACCTATTATGTGGTACCATAGGTGGTACGTGTGGACTAGTGCACAAGGAGCCATGTGGGACCTTGATGCATTGAACAAATGAAGACTTGAGGTAGGGAACACCTTGAACATGTACCTTATTTTACAAGAGCATGTATGTAGTGATATAGATTTCCATTCAAATATTTTACTGCTTAAAGAATTGTGAAAAGTGTGTGTGTGATATTCATAAGAGTAAACTAACGAGCCATCCCTGTGGATGAAGAAGTAAAGAGATAAGAGCATCAGGTGTGATGCAAGTAAATGGATACATCCCAGGGATGTATCCAAGGATTGAATCATGTTTGATAGGGCCTAATCGATATAAGATAGCACACTTACCGAATAACTATATGTAAGGCAAATATTTTTGTTATTTGAGGTTTGATAGGTTGGCGGATATCCACCGTGGATATCCGTGACCGATACGGTAGTAAACCGTAGGCCCATGGAGGCTTATCCAGACATAGTAAGCACACCCTGTGGTGTTGATTGAGACAAGTGAAACCCGCCACCAATCCCCAAGGAAAGGGGCTTGGGTACTATATGGTATTCGGGAATACATTAAAACTATCTATATAGATGACGATGAAGGGTATCTCATCGGGCTCGATGCTATATTGCTCGGGATTACTTAAGTTGAAAGTTTAAGTTTTGCTTTAGGCCTTCTCAAAGATCATTCATGGGTAAATGAAAATATAAGTAATCAATGAAAAACGAAATGCTTTTAATCTTTTACTAATAATCGCATAGACACATCATGCATAGCATATCATGGAATACATGTGAGTCATAATTTATATGTTCAGTGTTTGTTCCCTATTGAGCTAGGATGTAGCTCACCCTGTCCACTATTGGAGACGCCGATCGTGGTAGTCGGACCTCTTGGCCGTGAAGAGTTGGAGCCACCTCGAGGACTTCTTCTAGAGGACTCCGTGCCACTTTGAGAGATCTTGGAGAGATTTTGTACGGCTTGGTATGTCAAGCCTTGATCTTGTTTAAAACCATGTATATAGGGTTTTGGATTATTCTTTTGGGACGAACCATCCGTGATGATTGCTAGCATCGATGGTTCGGATCGGTTCTCCATACATGCAGAGGCATGAGGGTAGAACTGTCTTTTGGGAAGTTAATCAATATAGATTTAAATTCCGCAAATTTATTTCATTATACTTTTGATGCTTTGAAGACACGGTCAAGATGATTCGTCTTGATGGCACGGGTTTGGGTGCGAAATCCGGAACATCACAGTTGGTATCAAAGCCTTTTCTTTTAGCAATTCTGACAAGGGTTCCTTCGTCAAAACATAGGGGCTTCTGCTAACGAAACTTTAGTTTCAAATGCAGCCGAAAATGTCGTCTAGAGGAAGAGGCCGACCAAGGGGAGGCCAGCAGAGGAGTCTACGTAGTGGAGATGGTTACATCTCCCCTACTAATAGAGTACCTTTAGGAGGTACTGAGGCCCCAGGGGGCAGTAGTAGTAGGCAGCATAATGAAGAAGATCGAGATCATCAAGATCAAGATCTAAGAGAACAAGAAAGATTGAGAGAAAGACAAGAAGACAGAGAAGAGCGACAAAGGATGATGCACACTATGGAGACTATGGCAGTAGCCATGGCACAACAAGCCGCATCCTTTGCAGCTCATGCGTCAAGAGAACAGCAGCCACCTACACCACCTGTAGGACCTGCGTTGCCTGTGCCCTCATCATTTACAGAGTTTAGGAGGATGAGACCTCCTACATTTTCTGGGCAGGCAGACACAATGGCCGCTGAGAACTGGTTGATGGAGATGGAGAAAGTCTTTAGCGTGCTAACTTGCACGGAAGATGAGAGTGTAAGATGGGCAGCTTATATGTTGGATGGGGAGGCTGGGCCTTGGTGGAAGTCCGTGATACGGACTCGGGCTCAGGAGACCCCAGAGTTGCCTTGGACTTGGGAGGAGTTTGTTGAGGAGTTCAACAAACAATATTTTCCAGAAGTGGTGAGGAACCAATTAGAGATACAATTTTTACAGTTAGTACAAGGGAGAATGACAGTGAGAGAATATGGGGTAGAGTTTCTACGACTTGCCCGTTTTGCTCCGGATTACGTCGCTACTGAAGTGATGAAGTCCAAGAGGTTTCAGCAAGGTTTGAAGCCTGAGGTTAGGGGAGGCGTAGCTCCATTTCAACTGAGGACCTATGAAGAGGTCATGAGTAAAGCACTGGTAGTTGAAGAGGAGAATACAAATAGATATAGACAGAGGGAGCAGCAGAGAGGAGGAAATGAACAAGGAAGATCGGGGCACTATGAACCGGTGAACAAAAAGCCGAGGTTCATGGGCCAGAATCAGAGACCACAGTTTCAAGGAGGTTTCGGAAGACCGGCGCAACAGCAACAACAACAACACCAACAGAGGTTTCCATTACTTGCGTCGGGGAGACCTATTCGCTATGAGAGCCCTGCCATGTCTACTGGCGCCACTATCACACAGGGTTCTCGTCTTGCTTTCTTCCACCTCGGAGACTTGCAAAGTGTGGCAAGCCTCATAGGAGTGGACTGTAGATCGGGGAACTAGGGTTGTTTCCGATGTGGCAAGGTGGGCCACTTGATCAAGGATTGCCGAGAGATAAAAAGAAAGACGGTTTCATTCTTGACACCACGACCAATTCAAGCAAGGAAACCGATCGTCCAGGGGAGAGCCTATGCAGTCACTGCTCAGGAAGCAGGGAATGTGCATGACGTCATCCAAGGTGTGACCTTTTAAAATTAAAGAAAAATTTTCATTTCATTAAAACTTTAGATAGAGAAGGAGCATCCATTAGGAACTGAACAGATTATTTTTCTTTTGTATACAAAAAGCGGTATATAAATTGAGGGTGTAAATTGATGTGTAAATTATTGTATGAGTGTATGTATACTATAGGTACTCTAAATATATATGAAAAAGGATGCTTCGGTGGATATGGCGCTCGAGTGGTGATAGACCGGGTCTACCCACTCATTCGTTACTCCACGTTCGCTAAGAAGATGAAGATTGTTCGAGACGTTGATTTCGGCCCCTATTCGTGTCTATTCCTACTGGAGAGTTAGTAGACACGGAGTTAGCTTGCAAATCCATCATTGTAGCAGTTCGAGACTTAGAGGTGCATGAATTGGAAGCAAAGTTGATACTGTTAGACATGCAAGGGTTTGACGTGATCCTTGGCATGGACTGGTTGGCGCAGCATTGTGCAACCGTCGATTGCAAGAACAAGGTAGTTATTTTCAGACCCAACACAAGAAGATCATTTCGGTTTCAAGTGATCTCGTGAAGGGCCGAGAAGATGATCGAAAGGATTGCATGGATACTTAGCTTTCTTAAAGGAGGACAAGGAAGAAAAGAATGTCATTTCTGAGATAACAGTTGTGCGAGACTTCGCTGACGTGTTTCCAGAGGAATTGCCTGGATTACCTCCAGAAAGAGAAGTAGAATTCACCATTGACTTAGCACCAGGAACGGAGCCTATTTCAAAAGCACCTTATAGAATGGCTCCCGCTGAGTTAAAGGAGTTGAAGGAACAACTACAAGAGCTTATGGACAAGGGGTTTGTTAGACCGAGCGTGTCTCCATGGGGAGCACCGGTCTTGTTTGTCAAGAAGAAGGATGGGTCAATGCTATGCATTGACTATCGACAATTGAACAAACTCCGTGAAGAACCGCTACCCTTTGCCTAGAATTGACGATCTATTTGACCAACTGCAAGGAGCAAGGTATTTTTCCAAGATCGACCTGAGATCTGGGTATCATCAGTTGAGAGTCAAGGCAGAGGACATTCAGAAGACAGCTTTCCGGACACGGTATGGACACTATGAATTCCTTGTGATGCCGTTTGGATTAACGAATGCTCCAGTCGTTTATGGATACGATGAACCAGTGTTTAAACCACACTTGGACTCTGCGTCGTAGTATTTGTTGATGATATCGATATACTCTAAATCCAAGACGAACACGAAGAACATTTGAGGATTGCTCTACGACGCTACGTGAACACCAATTGTACGCCAAACTCAGCAAGTGTGAGTTTTGGTTGGAAGAAGTTAGCTTTTTGGGACATGTCGTCTCAAAGCATGGTGTCACGGTAGATCCAGCAAAGATAGAAGCAGTAGTTAAATGGGAGCAACCAAAGAGGATGATGTCCAAGTTTTCGGGCTTAGGGCTATTATCGACGTTCGTTGAGGGGTTTTCAAAGATATCGGGACCTCTCACAAAGCTGACACGAAAAGATTCAAGGTTTGAGTGGAGTGAGGCATGCGAGAAGAGTTTTCAAGAACTCAAAACGAGACTCACTTCGGCTCCAGTATTAGCGATTCCTTCAGGCAGTGGAGGATACGCTGTGTACAGCGACGCGTCATACAATGGCCTTGGTTGTGTACTCAACCAACACAAGAAGGTGATAGCTTACGGATCAAGACAGCTGAAAGAACACGAGAAAAATTACCCGACTCATGACTTGGAACTGGCAGCAGTCATTTTTGCGCTGAAGATTTGGAGACATTACTTGTATGGTGAGACCTTCGAAATTTTCACCGATCATAAGAGCCTCCGATATCTGTTTACACAGAAAGAGCTCAATATGAGACAGCGCAGATGGATGGAATTCCTCAAGGATTACGATTGCTCCATACAATACCATCCAGGCAAGGCAAATGTTGTAGCCGATGCATTGAGTCGAAAAGGTTCAGCTCAGTTAGCTTCTTTGATTTTGGGTATGCACCGATGGAAATTATTGGAAGACCTGGCACTCTATGATGCGAACATTGAGTCAAAGGGCACTGGATCCTTTTTAGCTAACATATCAGTAAAGCCAGTGATATTTGAGCATATCCACGATCTACAGATGAAAGATCCGGCATTAACAAAGATTCATCAAGATGTGAGTGAAGGCATCAGGTCGGACTTCTCAGTAAAAGAAGATGGTTCTTTACTGTTTAAAGGCCGTCTATGCATTCCGGACAATGCCGATCTAAGACGAACGATTCTTGATGAGGCTCATAAGTCAAATTATGCTATCCACCCTGGTAGCACCAAAATGTACCAAGATTTGAAAAAGAACTACTGGTGGAGAGGACTGAAACAAGACGTGGCCGAGTACGTGTCACGGTGTTTGACTTGTCAGCAAGTGAAGGTTGATCATAGACATCCTGCTGGACTATTGCAACCTTTACCAATACCAGAATGGAAGTGGGAATCGATCTCAATGGATTTCATTGTTGGATTACCCCGTACTGCCAAGAGACACAATGCCATTTGGGTCGTCGTAGACCGATTGACCAAATCAGCGCACTTTTTGCCGTACAATACTACGTATACAGCAGGAAGACTGGCAGACTTATACATGAAGGAGATTGTAAGATTACATGGTATTCCAAGCAGCATAGTTTCAGATCGTGATCCACTATATACGTCCAAGTTTTGGAAGAAATTTCAAGAAGGAATGGGAACACGACTAGACTTTAGTTCAACTTTCCATCCTCAAACTGACTGGCAGACAGAGCGAGTGAACCAAGTAATACAAGACATGCTCAGAGCGTGCATGCTTGATATGCAAGGATATCGATGAGTATCTGCCGATGCTCGAAGTTCGCATATAATAACAGGTTTTCAAACGAGTATTGGCATGGCACCGTATGAAGCTCAGATGGACGATGCAAGTCACCTCGAATTGGGAGGAAACAGAGAAATTTGTATTAGGACCAAAGCTACTTGAAGATAATGCTACCGTCGTTGAATTATCGAGAGAAAGGTTGAAGACACTGAGAGCGAAAAGTTACGCCGATATGAAGCGGACTAGTGTTGACTAAAAAGTGGGCGAGCACGTGTTTGTGAAGGTGTCACCTATGAAAGGTGTAATGAGATTTGGCAAGAGAGGGAAGTTAAGTCCACGTTATGTTGGACCATTTGAAATTTTGGGACGCGTAGGTGAAGTTGCATATCGCATTGGATTACCACCGCTATTTGATCGAGTGCATAACGTTTTCCACATATCGATGCTCAGGAAGTACGTGAATGATCCGTCTCATGTGTTAGGGAAGCAACCTATAGAGATGTGTGAGGACATGAGCATGATAGAGGAACCAGTGGAGATTTTGGATCGAAAAGAACAAGTACTGCGCACTAAAGTAATTCCCTTAGTGCTTGTTCGGTGGAACAATCATCCAAAAGAAGAGGCTACTTGGGAACGAGAGGCCGATGTGAGAGAACAATATCCAGCCTTGTTTCCAACGACGTGAGAATTCAATGTAAACCACAAACATGTTTGTGAAACCTCCACTATATTTGTGAAATTCAATGGAAATTCTGATCCAATCTGTCATAATTGTCAAAAATAGTAAAAGAAAGAAAGAGATTGAAATTCTGTAGAAATAGGGCAAAACCGATTAATCGATTTAGAATTTCGATTAATCGATTTTGTTCGATTAGTCGACTGGCATGTGCCAGTGACTGGAAATGAGAAAGAGAGTTAGAATATACATAGAAGACCAATTTCGATTAATCGAATTGGACATTTCGATTAATCGATTTGGGATCAACTAGTCGATTTGGACATTTCGATTAATCGAATTATATTTCGATTAATCGATTTACTTAAGAGATTGGAAGAAATTGAATACACATAGACAATTTCGATTAATCGAAAATAATTTCGATTAATCGATTTTGAAGTTTCGATTAATCGAAATGAGTTTCGATTAGTCGATTATTTAAAGAATTCTGGAAATTGAGAAGTTACCACACGATTTCGATTAATCGAAGTGAGACTCGATTAATCGATTTTGGGATTTCGATTAATCGACTGGCTCGCGCCAGTGAGCTCAAAAATTTAACATTTTAAATGGATACGATTTCGATTAATCGAAATAGGTTTCGATTAATCGAATTTGACTTTCGATTAATCGATTTGGGAAATCGATTAATCGATTTTACGCGGCTTAACCTAGTTTTAAATTTTGATTAATCGAAACAGAATTTCGATTAATCGAGCCGGAGCCTATATATATAAAATTGGGGATTTTCTTCCCCATTTGAAATCATTTGCTTTGAGATTTTTGGGGCTCTTCGTCTTCCTCCTTCTTCTCCAACCAACCGAGTGCTCTAGGGTTGGATTCTCAATCGATTCTCATCCGCACTCATCTCCAAAACCTAAGGTAAACCCTAGATTTCCGTTTTTTCTTCAATTCAAGTTAGATAAACCCTAGTTTAGTGAAAATGCCGCCCAAAACCCGATTGTCTTCAAAGAAGGCAACCTCCAAGCTACCGGTTAGGCGTAAGAACGCCGCACCACCACCACCTACCCCATCGCCGGTGAGGACTCCTTCACCGTCGGAATCGGAGACCACCTCCGGTTCGGCGTGCGCGACTCCGGGCGGGTCTTCCCACGAATCCACCCCCATGCCACCACCACCCACCAACGTAGAGCAACCAAACGAGTGGTGGGCTGCCAAGACCTTTGAGGTCGAATATACCATCGACCCTACCCTTTTCACCGACCCCGATATACCGGGCGAGACCCAATGGGCTCAAAACTACATAAACAATGCCGGTCTCTAAATCTTCTCAAACCAATCAGGTTCCTACTACCCTCGATTGGTGAGATTATTCTACCAAGGGCTAACCAATGGCCCTACCGACGACTGTATCATAACCAAGATCGAGGGTCGTCTCTACACGATCACTCGGCGTCACATACACGAGGTGCTCGAGTGCTACCTCGAGTTCACCCCCGAGACTACCCTATTTCCACCCTTCGAGGAGGACCCTCGATTTGAGGAAGTCATGACCCGCATGACAAATGGCAAGAAGGGGTCGGGCACTTCCATCAAGAGGGTTGATCTTCCACCCTACATGTGGATGCTCGACTCCATAATCAAATGCAACCTTTACCCGATGCGCCACGACCGAAGGCCGACAAAGTGCAACATGCACTTTCGCGCCTTCTGTGGCGATATGCTACCAAGGTCATCCTAGAAGGGATGAGGTACATCAAGGGCAAATTAATGAAGGGCAACATGTGGCCCAAGGAGAAGATGCCGTATGCTCGGCTCATCTCGAGCATGTTGGAGTGCTACTCCGACGAGCCCTCCTACACCATCTCGCCTTACGAGGTGAGGGCTACGGATCGCGTGAAGACATTCACAAAGTCTTCATGGGCCCGTAGCTACAACCTTTTAAAGCGGACCCTACCAGCTCCGGGTCCCGCTCCCGCCCCAGCAGCAGCAGCCGCAGCAGTAGCACCGCCACCACCCCCACCACCTCAGCATGACCCACCCGTGGGTGGGGCACACCCTGCCGCAGCAGAGCCATCCGTGGAGAGGGTTCCCTCCCACACCACAGCCTCACCGACACCACCTGCACACTCCGCGCCCGCGACACCCACCTCATCCTACCGCCGGCGCGCCGCTCCATCCGGTCCTACCATCGAGGACGTGTTGGCTCGTATGGAAGCCAACAACGAGAGGATGAACCGGAGGATGGACTTCTTGATGTTCCACACCCTCCGCTACATTTACCCGACGGACTACCACCGCTACCTCGCCCAGGAGGAGGAGTGGACCGCTGGACGCACCGCCTTCCACAGAGGACCCGTCTTCCCTCCCACCACTGCAGACGCGGTTCCCTCCACATCCACATCCGCTCAGCCGACAGAGACCCTTCCACCGCAGCCAGAGCCAGCTCCAGCAGGCACACCAGCCACTGTCGCACCCGATCAGCCTGGCGAGAGGACCGTTTGAGTCTTACATGTATTCCGTATTTTGACTTATACCTGTAGATTTTATTGTACGCCAACATATTGGCCTTGTAACCAAATATTGAATCCTTAATACAAATCAAACTTTTTGTGTAATTGTTCATTTTCTTAACTTTTACTTCCATGATTATATGTGTGAATGTGTGAATACTTAAATACGTCTGAGTCAACTGGACCACCCTCCCCTGAGAGTGTGGGGGGGGGAAGCGAGAGTGACCCAGTCAGACAAACCTTGGGTTATTTTCGAGGACGAAAATTCCCAAGGTGGGGAGGATGTAATAACCCGAAAAATCACGCAAAACTATGACCTCGGGATCCGTGCCCGATTGGTCACAAGTTTGACCAATCAGGAGATCATGAGTTAGCATAGAATGTGATGAACGGATGAGATGTGATAGCTTGAGTGATTTCGTGGTGTGTGTTGTAAATAGGAAGTTGCATACACCTACCGCGGTGTATGTGCTCAACTCACAAGTGAAGAATAGGATAAAAGGGTTTAATAACCCTAGATAGGTATTTTGGGTTGTTGAAGGAGAGTAAAGAAGAGAGAGAGGAGTAAAGAGGGTGATCAAGCAAGAGTTATTGTGGGTGATTGGAAGAAGGATTCAAGCATTAAAGAGGCTGATTCAACGCAAGGAATCCGTTGGAAACCAAAGCTGGGACCCTAGCCTTCCAACCCTAGATTTGAAATCAATTTGAGATTGATTCAAGGTAAAATTTTGTAAATCAAATGCATAGATTATAGAGGCTAAATGGTAGTTGAAAATAGTTTAAATCTTAGGATAATGGCTTAGAAAAATAGAAGAAAAAGTGTGGAAGAAGATTGGGAAGAACAGCTCGAAAGGGGCTGAATCTGACAATTTCGATTAATCGAAATTGGGTTTCGATTAATCGAAATTGGCCAGGAAGTTGAAGAGTCAGAGGACCCCGATTTCGATTAATCGAATTGGATTTCGATTAATCGACTTTGGATTTCGATTAATCGATTTGGGAATCGATTAATCGACTGTGAACCTCCAGTGGACCCCAGGGGTTGAAGGAAATGACTTGAGGAAAAATCGACTAATCGAAATGGGATTTCGATTAATCGATTTTAGTTTTCGATTAATCGATTTGGAATAATCAACTTGTGAAACTCATTTCGAATCGAGGGTCTACTTTGCGAAAAGAAGGATTTCGATTAATCGAAATTGGATTCGATTAATCGAATGAAAACTCGACTGTTCGAACAGAGAAATTTCTTTGCGAAAAGAAGAATTTCGATTAATCGAAATTGGATTCGATTAATCGAATGAAAACCCGACTGTTCGAACTGAGAATGGACTTTGCGAAAAGGAGAATTTCGATTAATCGAAATTGCTTCGATTAATCGATATTGACCTTCGATTAATCGATTTTGGAAATCGATTAATCGAATCAGATTCGATTAATCGATTTTGGAATGCGATTAATCGACTGAGATAAACTATGTTGACTTTTGGGTTTGACTTTAAGATTCTTGGGGGATCTTATACCTTCTTTATTGCATCCTTTGTGATGTGTTTCACCTGTTATGTGGTACCATAGGTGGTACGTGTGGACTAGTGCACAAGGAGCCACGTGGGACCTTGATGCATTGAACAAATGAAGACTTGAGGTAGGGAACACCTTGAACATGTACCTTATTTTACAAGAGCATGTATGTAGTGATATAGATTTCCATTCAAATATTTTACTGCTTAAAGAATTGTGAAAAGTGTGTGTGTGTGATATTCATAAGAGTAAACTAACGAGCCATCCCCAGGGGATGAAGAAGTAAAGAGATAAGAGCATCAGGTGTGATGCAAGTAAATGAATACATCCCAGGGATGTATCCAAGGATTGAATCATGTTTGATAGGGCTTAACTGATATAAGATAGCACACTTACACGGTGAATAACTATATGTAAGGCACCGATATTTTTGTTATTTGAGGTTTGATAGGTTACCCCACCGACGTGGCGGGATATCCACGACTAACACGGCAGGATATCCGTGACCGATACGGCGGCGAAACCGTAGGCCAGTGCGGAGGCTTATCCGTACATAGTAAGCACACCCCAGGGGTGTTGATTGAGACAAGTGAAACCCCGCCACCAATCCCCAAGGGAAAGGGGCTTGGGTACTATATGGTATTCCCAGGGAATACATTAAAACTGTCTATATAGATGACGATGAAGGGTATCTCATCGGGGCTCGATGCTATATTGCTCGGGGATTACTTAAGTTGAAAGTTTAAGTTTTGCTTTAGGCCTTCTCAGCATCATTCATGAGTAAATGAAAATATAAGTAATCAACAGTAAAACGAAATGCTTTTAATCTGTTTTACTAATAACTGCATAGACACATCATGCATAGCATATCATGGAATACATGTGAGTCATAATTTATATGTTCAACAGTGTTTGTTCCCTATTGAGCTAGGATGTAGCTCACCCTATAGACTATACGTCGCAGGTCCACTATTGGCAGCTGCCGCGGCTTCAGGAGACGCTGATCCCGGCGAGTCGGACCTTGCGGCCGGCGAAGAGTTGGAGCCACCTCCAGAGGACTTCTTCTAGAGGACTCCGTCGTGCCACTTTGAGAGATCTTGGAGAGATTTTGTACGGCTTGGTATGTCAAGCCTTGATCTTGTTTAAAACCATGTATATAGGGTTTTGGATTATTCTTTTGGGACGAACCATCCGTGATGATTGCTAGCATCGATGGTTCGGATCGGTTCTCCATACATGCAGAGGCATGAGGGTAGAACTGTCTTTTGGGAAGTTAATCAATATAGATTTAAATTCCGCAAATTTATTTCATTATACTTTTGATGCTTGATATACCAGTGTTCCGTGCTTAGCTGAAGGGCACGGTCAAGATGATCGTGCTGATGGCACGGGTTTCGGGGTGCCGAAATCCGGGCTGTCACAGAAAAACTCTTTAATTAGAAGTTTGGCTAATCACATATCTGAGAAGATTGATGAAGATAGACTCCTAAGATCTCTGATGTTGTTATCAAGGAAAGAAATCTGGAACACATCAACCATTGAAAGCAAGGAAGCATAAAATTAGAATTAGAATTATATTAGGAATCTTTTATTTTAGTTATTTCTTTTATTAGAATTAGAAGTCTTGTAAACCGACTCCTTATGATCAATAAATAAGAGGACCCGGTATAGGAATAATCATCAAATAATTTCACAACATCAATTGGCAACTGAGGTTTGTGTTTTCTCCCAATCAAAATAGTTTAGGATTTACCAAGTAATATCGTCCATAGTTCTTTGAGGTCTTGCCTGACAACCAAGGCTGAGTAAGCTGAAAGATCAACTCTTTGGATGGTTCTACTTTTACTTTTGCTTGCCACTTACGATTAGTCTGTGTCATCCCACTGACATGTTGGAATCAGGTGTGTCTACCAATTCAGTAGGGTGTGTATACCATCATAAAAATAATAAAAGTTCAAATAGCATGCACCCAATCTTCTACACCAATAAATCTTATATGCATCAAATCTTTCGGAACACATGATAATTTCACATGAGACACATTAAAAAAAGTGACTCAAGGACCAAGAGCATTGGTGCTTACCTAATATTAAATCTAATTTAAAAGGGGGCAACTATTTTCTTAGAGGGAAACTCCCCCACCCCCCTTACCTCCCTTACCCCTCTTTCTCCCTACAAGTTCACCCCCACTACAAAAATAAGGTGTTTCAACACACTTTGCTAAGATGCTTTTGGTAGCAATAAGACTAATACCAACAGTTTTTGGTAGCGATAAGACTAATAGCAGCAATTTTTGATAAATAGCGGCAGTTTTTGGTTGCCTCTAATAGTTTTATATTTTGTAGTGTCCAAACCGCATTTCCCCTCTAGCCTAACCTAGGTCGACAAAAAAGATTGGCACCAATTCCACCACATCATAACCCTCCCATCGCCTTCTTCCACTTGGGTTGTCGTTGATATATGTCAAGAGCAAGCTACTAACAACAACTAACAACTCTCAGTTGCTTGCCACTTACACTTAGTCGGTGTCATCCCACTGACACGTTAGAATCGGGTGTGTCTACCAGTTCAGTAGGGTGTATATAGCATCATAAAAATAATAAATGTTCCAATTACATGCTTACCTATAAAAATTAAAAATATATATTTTTAGAACATGTACGAATTGGGGTGTAGCTATCGTTTCAAGGGCTGTAATTACTAGCACGTGTAGATACTTTAATAGGAAATGTAGCATCATCTACTATCACCATAAGTGTGTATATATATATATATATATATATATATATATATATATCGTGATAAATAGATGATTGCACAAATACTAGCCATGTGCAGTCCTAATACCACTGCTTTTCTTTTTTCTTAATGATCATAAATTTCAAATAGGAATGTTCCAAGGTTAGAAGTTGCTATCCTCGTCTCTTTTAGGTGCTGAGTGGTGGTCATACACTAATACTGATTGGATGAAACCAAGACAGCCAGATTGCAACAGCCAACCATTAATTCAAGGGTTCAACCATAGCCACATATATTTATTTCTCAACCATTATTTATAATATTATATAAAAAATTGCTAAATTATGTTTTAAGGTCCATGCAAACATTGTATTAGAAACATAGTAACCAACACCGGATTCAACAATCATTCGGTTCAGTGTCAGTTCTGCTTAATTTGAATAAATTCGACAAAATTTGGGAATTATAAAAATAATTCTTGATTTTAAAATAAACAATATATATATATATATATATATATATATATATATATATATATATATATATATATATATATATATATTCAAAGTTACACAGACTTCCTTAAATAATAAAATAAGTGAATTACATAATTCACATGCATTAATCATTTATAGTCATAAAATACTAATAAGATGTATGATTAAAGCATATATCACACATTATTTAGAATAAATAAATAAATAAAAGGGAGCCATTACTTGTACACACTTTTTAAGTGATTGCACCAAATTTAAAGAAAGACTTTGATATTTTAGGGACCTGTGATATATAAAAATATAATATGGACCGTCTCGTTTGAAGCTCATAATCAATAGATCTCTGGTGCATAAAATTGGAGCAAAATATGAAACTTGTCATATGATCTATTATAGTCAAGTGTTGAATTATATAATAGCTTTTGACTCCATTTAATCAAATGATGAAAATTATATTTTGTTCTAATATTTTGCAATTGATATCTTTAAATCATCAAACGGCCACTACGTGAAAAAGCCAAAAAAACTACTGCCTTAAACAATGGTTTTTTCAAAAAATCACTGCCCTAAATAATTGTAAAAAAAGGAGTGGCTTTTTTTTACCACTATACAAGACAATGGTTTATGAACTTCAACAACAACTGCTCTTAACAGTCATAGAAAAAATCACTGCTTTTTTTACAATTGTTTAGGATAGTGATTTTTTTATGCAAATTTTAAAAAAATATATATATATTTAAAAAAAATAAAATTACGTCGACAATTTTTTATGCAAATTTTTTTAAAATAATATTTTTTTATGCTTTTTTTAATGCAATTTTTTTTATGCTTTTTGTAATACCTTTTTTTTAATGCTTTAAAAAAAATTATATAAAGAAAAAAAGTCATTAATCTCATATTTCAACACATCCATTCAACTCAAATGTAAATAATTCAATGTCATTAATAAAGAAAATAGAAGCCCAATTATTTTATTCAAACAAAAGGTTTCATCTCAACCTTTCAAATCATTCAAGCATTTTAAACTCTACATGCCCAACCCTTTTATTCAAATAAAAAGAAGAAAAGAGAGTGAACAATATAAGGACCCCATGGCCCATTTTTAAAATAAAAGAACAAAAAAAATAAATTTTCTCCGCCTCTCCTTCAAGTGTCCCCGTCCCCTAGTGATCCATTTGAGGTGAGCTTCAAATTGAAAAATTTTGCCTGAAATAAAAAAGAAAACATCATTAAACTGAGATATTGATCTTTCCAAAATCCTAGTGGGGAAACAACTTGATCTTTCCAAAATCTTAGAAGTATCTAGTACAATCACGACTATTGTATTCGGTCCATACCTATAGGAGTCTATATAAATATCTGGTTATCCTAGACAACCACAAATTTTCACATTTTTTACTAAAGATCTCCAACAAAGAACCCACAAAAGTTAGGGCATTTAGTTGGAGTTAAAAAAATGAATTACAACACAAAGAAGACTACCTGCCTGCTGGACAAAGAAAATAGGCATGTTCATCCAAGTTAATTGTAACAAGGTACATAATGAAGTGGATGTACACACAACTAGGGCAGGGACATTGTTTACCATTTTTTTTTTTTGTTTAATATCTCACTTTGGCCTCTCAAAAGCCTATTTTTCAATATAGACACACTAGTTACATTATCCTAGGTAAATGAAGATTGAAATGATAATTAAATGTAATTAGATTGTGTTATGAGCAATAAACATCATGCAAATGTGTTACCGCTCTGCTACTTTAAATAACTTTACTACATACTATGCAAACATAGGAACTGATCTTTAACTTGTAAACAAAATTCTAACCTTGTTGTATGGTCCATTATGATATTACATAAGCAAGAGAATTCTCATGGCCTTTAGCTTGCACGGTAATAAGAAAATCAATAAATTTTTTAACATTTGGGGCACTCAGATGGACCTACACACAAAAAAGGAATAAGATAGATGATCGATCTAGAGAATGATTTTAGAAGAGCTATCATTATGTATATTGCCAATGTTGCTACTCCTATTTAAGATGCATGAACAATGTTCGGATATTATATACAACATAAAATAGAAAATCAGCTTCTTACCTTGGCAAGTCGAGTTTGGGGCTGGGCATCGGATTGGATCGGGTTTTCTTGTCAAGTCCAGTGGAGTGGACAATGTTGTCGGGTCGGGTCCGGTCGAGTCAGGCATATTTCATTTTCCTGGCATAGACAAATAAATAATTAACTGCAACTTATATATCTCCTGGTTCACCGTCTTGGTAGAACAAACTTTGCTCCCATGGGGGACCCCCTCAAACTCCACCAGTGTTCCACTGCTACGCTAAGGGTTCTAATTAACATCAAGATCTAATTATGATCCAACGGTGTATATATAATCAATCCTCGCTTTCTCCTACAATTGATCGATATTTTAGGCACCCCAAAACGCCAACTTCTAATCTTATGCAACGTCCGGCAAATGTGGATCCAGGCATATGTCCAAAGAAGCAAAGTTGCCAAATACGGAGAAAAGTGTGGCCCCAAAAAAGCAACCAAAATATAACCCTAGATCCTAGACCATAAATCCAACCCTAATCTGCTAAATCTTGTCCCCAGACCCTAAATATAACCCTATCCTAATACTACAAGGCTAAACCCTCTCCTAACACTAAACCTTAATCCCAATCCTAAACCTACCAAAGAAAGATGTACTTGGCTAACAAGGGAAGTGGGCCATTGGAGGTCATCATATTAAGATGTAAAATAAGTATAAAAAGTTAAAAAAACTAATGGGGCTATAGAGGAGGGTAAAAGTGAATTTTTGTGACACAAGCATATCAAAAGTTTAACATTTACAAAGTGCAGCCACCCTGAAAATATGTGAATGTAAAGTTTTGACAAGATTCTGCTACCAAAAGGCGGTTCTAAGCTCAAATATAGATTGATGTAGGTAAGGAGAGTCGATCCCATTTAACAATACCTGCATCATTAGGACCTGGAATAAACAGAAATCGGCTTTTCTCTGTTAATCGGGGATGAGCTTCAATCAATTTCCCAAGCTTTCCAAACTGTGATCTGCAAATCCATCTTGTTATTATTTGTTTTCTTACCAATTTAATGCATCTTAAGATCCAATTGCATAAGAAAATTGTGAATCTCATATAATTAGTCGGAGCTTATACAGAAGGCCCTTACCTAAGACTTGAGAAGGAATGGAAGGAAAGGTTACAAGGGCGAGAGCAGAAATTCCCCATTAAAACAAATAAAGAAGGAACCACTTCCACACTCTCATAACCATCAAATACGGCAGCTATTTTTCCCATAACCTTCTCTACGAAAAAACAATGCCAAAGGCTCAGAAAAGGAAAAAAATCAACCAGGAGAAACCTGGAAATAGAAATGGTGAATTACCTCTTCATTATCCAACCAAATGTCAAAGAGGATGACAAACATTTCATTCACTGTCTTCTTTTCTAGCTCTGCAAGTCTGAGCTATTAGCAGTTAATAGGAAAACTACAACCATCAATTCTCGATTACTCAAATCACTTTTGGTGAATGAAGCCAATGAACTAGAAAAGAAAATGGTTTGATCAGCTTCATTAGAAGTAAGTATGTGCCACATAGGATACAGTTTCTTCTGTTGACAGAGAACCACCACCAAAGAAGTCAAGTCCCACAAGTAACGTTAGAGAAGCATCTCTGTCCTCTAATGGAGGAAACCCACAAGTATTGACCTACAAAATAATCAAAACATTGTTAGTTTTCCCTTACAAATTTTACTAGGGATGTAGGGATGCTAGAAAACAACCAGTGTAATCAAATCACATATGCAATTATGCCATGGCATAAATTTTTTTATTTTTATTTCAAAAAAATCTCCAAAGTTTCCCATATTGATCAATAATATGTTTGATGTTAATTTTGTGCTCTATTAATTTTATAGAGTCTAGAATGCGAAATAAAAGTATATAATATAAGTATATAACCCATAAATTAGAAGGGAAAATATAAATTTCATTGATGTTAAACAAAATAGTACAAAAATGAAATAGGAACATACAAAAAAGAAGGAAAAGAGTAAAGAAGAAAAATATTATTTAAGTAAAAGTATCTTAAAATTGTTCCTACTTCCTAATGAAGATTAAAGCTCTTTACTTAGTTAACTAAAAAATAGAACAAAATAAATTATCAACAAAGATTTGAGAAAGAGAGAAAGAGAGCACTAAAAACTCAAAAAAGAGACCAAAAAGACACAAATCATACATTAGATGGATGTAGTATGGATTACGAAGAGGAACCCCCATTTATAGACTTTGGGGAGCCTTAAAAAGCAAAAAATAATAATAATAAAAGCCCCAACGTTGAAGGTGTATGCGATCGCATACATGTCCTGGCGCATATGTCATTATGGCATATGCGACAGAGCCCTCCAGGATCGCATATGCCATAGAGCCCTCCAGGATCGCATATGCGATCGCATATGACAATAGTGAAAACAATAGAAAATGTCAGGTCCAGCATGTAAAATGATTTATTATATTTATCCAAGATACTGACTTGATCGTTGCTAGCAATCAATATTTTGAAAATTCCTTGCAATAAAATTTCCACAAATTGCAGCCTTCGCCATTGTCTCAACCTTTCTTTGGTTTTCTCTAGGTTTTTGTTCGGTTGTATGCTTCCATTTTTTATTTGCTTCTCGTTTTCTTTTTCTCTTTTTTTTTCTTCTCTTTTTTCTCTGTTTCTTGGCAAAGCATCTTGTTTTGGTTTTTTTTTTTCAATCAGCTGCAATTTCATTTCTTCTAATGAAAATATAGCCTTATAATGATTTTTCCTTCTTTAAATGTCAAAGATTATTTGTCCAACTTAGGGTTACTTGATTCGCTAGGTAACCCTGTGAACCACGAACCAGTTCACAGTTCGATTCACTCCGATTCGCTCAGAGTGAAATGACCTCTACATGTCATAGTTTTTTTCTTTTTTACATTAGAAACAAAAAACTGCCCACATGACTCGAACCCTGTCCTCTTAGATTGAGCATCACATGCATAACCAGAGATCCATTCTTGCAGCTGGTTTACAATTTGCATATATTTTAAATCTAAAATGTACATGTAGTCGATACTTGAATTTAAAATTTATTAAAATATTAATTTATTAAATATTTTTATTTTTATTTAAAATTCATCTTACCCTAGTAAAGCGGGTTCACATGGATTTAGTGAACCGTGAATTACAAACCAGAATTCGAACCAAGAAAACCAGGGAATCAGGTAGCATTGGTCTGACTCAAATTCACACAAGGAAATACAAACACAAGCTACATCTGTATACAAGGGTAGTCAGTCCTGTAGGACACTTTGTTACTTGATGGATTTGTAGGTACTCGAATCATGATTCCCTCCCTCCCTATCTATTTTTCTTAGACATGAAATCTCAAAAGAATGATGTACGAACGAATTCAGTAAGAATTCATAAGTTCTGGTCGACCAATCATGAGGATAAACCATCAACTCCAGTCAAGAGTTTATAAAAAGCTTAAGCCTCTAATAACTTTTAGTGTGCTGGTGGGTATGGATTGAATTACATCCAACTCATGCATTCTATGGATACACCCTGCTAGTATTCCACTATCCAACAATCATGGAAAAAACTATATGGTGCCAAGGCATGTGTGCTATGAAAGAAGTCAGAGAAACAGAATAATAACTAGAATTATAATTTAAATCATAACTCATATTGACATATCACTCACATAATGAAGGTTCCATAAATTGTAATTTAAATTCTAAAAGCTAATTTCTAAATGAGTACATATTGTATTAGCATTCTAAAAATCATATTTCCTCACAAATCATCAGATAGTACGATCAGTCAATTGGAGAAGTAACTACTACCTTCAATTCCATTTCACGTTCCTTCAATCCATAAAATAATAATAACTTTAAATTATTCATCATCATTAAACCCCACACCATTCAATTTGGGTATATCATTATGATTCAGATAAATCATAAAGAATTCATTTGGAGAAAATCAAACTGAATTTTAATATTTGAATGGCAAATCGTAGATTACCAATGGATTAGATTATAATGTCATATGCAAAATCTTAATTTTTTTTCCTCACACAGGATAAAGATCGCAGCTTAAAGGTAAGTACTAGATAGGAACACTTAATTGTTCTGTGATTTTAAGAACAATGGGCCACTGTAACAACCGAGAATATTTAATTAATTTATTAATTAATTAAATTAATTAGAATGAATAATTGCATATCACATCACTTGTCCCTCCATAAAGTGTTTTAGGTTAAGGCTTAATCAGTTACAAAATTACAATAGCGGTTGGATCTTTGGGTTGTTCATGACAATAATTCTGTACTCACAAAACACATGCTGCCTTGCGATATTCTTAAAAGGATTCACATTTATGAAAATATCTTTAACGACCTACTTTTGGTTTCTGATGCCATTTGCACAAATTAAAAAACAGAAATTGATGAAAAAATAGATAAAAAAAAAAAGTCTTGATACTATGCCCAATTCGAATTGCAATGACAGAATTATCACATACTCACATTTATGAAATATAATAGAGTTAGAAATAACAAAAGGGTTTATCATCCCAGAATATGCTAATAAAAAGGGTTTAGCATCCCAGGATAAGGCAATGATGATGAGTGTCCAACTAACTTAACAGAAACAACATAAAACATGCCCCTAGAATATGCTAATAAAAAGCCACAACAGAAAAAACTACTATTGAAAATTTAATAGAGTGCTGAAAAAAGTAAAAGGTAAATAAGAGATAAACCTATGCTTAATAGGGGTGTGTGTGTGTGTCTGTGTGGATGTGAGGATTTAAAGTCCACACTACCACCTCATGTGATCCTTTTAAGTGTGTGTATGTGGGTAGGTGTCCAAAACTTACATTGCTTTTCTTCTCTCACGCAAAAATGTGATCTCACGCAAGAGAAATCTCAAAAACATTCTCTCCCTGAGTAGTCCTTATCAAAATATTTCCATGAGAAACCTGATTACATGATTCCCTCATGGGTGGAAGAAGTTGACTCTAAAAGTTGATTGTTGCATGGATATCAAATAGTTTTTTCATTTACCTTCTTTACTCCGTCTTTGTTAGTATGAAAACTATTCGTCTCGAAGTTGAGGATTGCTAGGACTGCCCACAAAATCGACCTTTCATTAACCAGCCCCTTTTTAGCAGCTTGAGAATCAGTTCATGCGATTTGTCACCTTCCTAGGGCCACTTGAGGTAGTGAGGAAGATTCAGCAGTCACTCGTAATAAGTTCTATACAATTTTGCATAGTCCTCAGTGATCGGAGTTCTTGTGGCAATTATTCAGGCATGAGATCATTTCTTTCTTAATTAGAGTGAATCTCATGATCGTTGCAATCCTTTGGAATCTCATGATTCCAAAAGCTTCTAACACTCTAGCAGACTATATTTTCTACTTCTGATCACCACTCCTATTTTTGCTATGCTTCTAGCCACTTTCAATAACATTTCCTAAAAATAGAAGATTGTGGATCAGAATCAAACTTTTTTTTATTTTTTTGATAATATGGATCAGAATCAAATGAACGTCATACGTTTATATCATTCTTCCTTACTGATATTAATATATGTTCATAAAATTTTTATTATGCTTATAACAAAATTGAATAAAAATAGCTATATTGAGATAATGTATTAAAATTTATGATTTTTTGAAGTGTTCAACTTGCAAAGTCTGATCACCCAACAGAAACCAGACACCAAAATCCACATCTTTTTCCAAATAATGTTATGCACCCTATGTGCATGTTAGACGCATAGTGACCATAATCCTCACATGGACCATTATTTTCTCTCTTTGTTATTATTAGTAGGTTAGATAAGCTTCTAAGATAAGTTGCCTAGAATCCTGTAGAATCATATGCCCTGTTTGGCAATGCTCTCAAGGAGCCGATTCCACGTAAAACTAATTCCACAAAAGGGAAATCTGGAAGCGGGTTTTAAGAGAAAAAAGTTGATGCCGGAATCAGGTTTAAGTGCAAAAGCAGGAACCATGGGACGTTACCAAACAGTAACTATTGCCATCTTTCTGTTTGTAAGAGGGGGGAGCCAAGCAGGCCCTTAGTTTCCTACTTGATTTAGAATGAGAATTAAAAGTTTTTCATTGTTAGTAGGGTAGGGTACTCTACTTAGATTAAACCCATACAGTAGGAAAATATCAGTGAATGTAGAAAAGGAGGAATGAATTTTTTTTATTTGGATTTAAAGTTTGGGAGGGTGATCACTTTGGATTTGATCAACAAGGAAACCCGCCCTCCTTGAACCGACCATCTTCTCTTTTCACCAATTTCTTTTTTATTACACAATGATTCTGTAGTATTGCTACATATGGTCTTAGAGCAAGTTTGCACACATGATTCATGAAATCAAAGCTTTGTCAGAACAAGATCGAATGGATTGTAGCTCTGATTGAGTGCATGGTACAAGGGACGCAGGTGACTACCGTCTATGGACGAACAACATGTGATTCATCCAATTACGGAAGATGGGACACAAATCAAATACACTCTACAAATTATGATAACGAAAATCGTAGCAACATCCATCCAGGTTTAGACCATAGAGATGGATCTTCCTCGATTTGATGGTGAGGGTTTTATGAGATTGGTGTGCACTATTGAGCAAGTCTAAATGTGAGATTAGCCTCAATCCACCTAATGTGAGATGAATGTTTAATCAGATACAAAATTATTGGAAGGCAAGATTAGCCTCAATCCACCTAATGTGCGATGGAATATCATTTTACCAATGGATGGAGACTATGACAGAGGTAATGTATTGGTCGTTATTCCCATGTGCATTACTTGTCAAGGAGGGAACCCCGTAATGCAAAGATCCGGGTGGGACGTTGTTGAAGATATCGACCCTTGGGGCTGATAAGGGAGGTGGAATGTTATGCACCACATGACACATGCATCGTGAACCATTATTTTCTCTCTATAATTTTCCACAATAAGTTGCCTAAAATACTCAGTATGCGTTTCTCTAC
Organism: Chloranthus sessilifolius; assembly: GCA_021018995.1. Taxonomy (NCBI): domain Eukaryota; kingdom Viridiplantae; phylum Streptophyta; class Magnoliopsida; order Chloranthales; family Chloranthaceae; genus Chloranthus; species Chloranthus sessilifolius. The sequence goes on along the minus strand of CM037594.1, from coordinate 31,237,044 downwards.
TTAGTTTCCTGGTTAGTTTGAACTCCTAAATACTCAGAAAAAAGGTCTTCACCAAGCCCCCTATAGCTAGGAAGGTTTGTTTAATCCGATAGGGTTAAGCTTTTCTTTCAACTAACACACTAGCCTCTCTTTTTTTCTATTTTGTCCAATCTCTTTTTAAAAAAACAGATTATGTATCAAACCCATACTATTTTTTTCTGCAGCTATATTCTAAAGACTGTTTTGTAAAACTATATGTAACATGCTATACAAATAATTGACATAGCATGAGCAAGAAACAGAAGCAGACCAAAAAGAAAAAAACCAAAGTAGATGGGCTAAGAACCAAACCTAAACCTATATGGAACATGCTATACAAATAATAGAGACCCATGGCTCAGTTATAGATGGTACTATATGCTTTATTTAGTAAATTTTGGATAGAGTTTGTAACTTTAATAAGTTTCTCTTTTTGTCATTGTACTGACAAGGAGAGCATCCCCCTCCACTCTTCCAAAGAAGGAAGAGCATTGATTCTCATTTAAAGGTGCAGGCTTGACCTTGATTTCATGTTCAACCAGATGAGAGAATCTTGACTACATGTTGATGTCATCCTATAAAATTAGAAATTCAAGATTCTATCATATTTAATGATTGCATATATCGTTGAACACAATCAAATTAAAACCAATTGGACCTTTGCCCCTCTATTAAAGCTATTGGGCTTTGGTCAGGTCCAAGTGGTTAACCTCTAAGAGGCTCAACTGGTTTTAAAATTGCTGGATGCACCGGATCCCAAAGTCGAGGTCAACTTATGAAAATCAAAGCCAATGTTTCCTTTATCCAATGGTTCCACAATCAGTCGAACCAGTTTAGGGTTACAATTGGCCAAAGGCTAAAACTATAATATAAATATGCAGGCTACATCTGAAAATACCATTTTACCCGTAAAATTAATTCTGTTTCCTACGAAAAAGACCAACAGAGACATTGTGACTTTTTGTCTTGATAGGGCATTTTATGAAAAGCAATGCAAAGAGGGAAATCAGGCCTAAAATGAGTGCTGCTCATAGTCTCTATCTATAAGTGCTTCTTATAGCCCATTATTCCTCTTGCATAATATAATATCTAACTGAAAGATCATTTCACAAACCTATCACTGCCTGAATACAGTTGAATTATTGAGTTCTATTTTACAATGAAAGAGCTTCAAAGTAAAATAACGTGCATGTAGACATATAAGCAAAGAAAGATAACATGTATATGTGCACTGCAAGTATATAAATATCTAATGAGCCAATCCAACCTGGTAAAATATAGGATTTATAACAGTGGGTCCAACTCCAGATTTACAACCAAAGATTGACGAGGTATTCTTCTAAAATGCTGCCCATTAGATGACAATTCTTCCATTGTGTAAGTAAACAAAGGGGGTTTTGCCTTTCTTGTATTTACCATAATGCCACCCCTTAGGGGCATTTTGGGCCAGGGACGATGCTAACCTCTTTACTGTGAGGTTAGCATTGTCTCGGACTAAAATGCCACTATATGGTAGCATTATGGTAAATACATGAAGGGCAAAACCTCCTTTTTTAGCTTTTGCAATGGCAAACTTCTATTTTGTTTTTATAATTACTAGTTTGGCAGTGAAAAAGCAAAAGAGGGCAATTTTTTGCCTCTCATTTATTTACCAAAATGTCACATCCAGGGGGCATTTGGTTGGGGACGGAGCTAACCTCACAATAGAGAGGGTGACGTTAGCATTCCCCTATACACACACACAAATACAAAAATGCAACAAGGATTAGAAAGTGTCATACAGTGTCAATAAGAGCCCCAAGGCGGTCCCCAAAAGTTATCTCCGCAACGGTGGCATCTGGATCCGAGTCCTGATCTATTATAACTTTGGGAGTAGGAATTGTATCAGTCGCGCTAGAACTTCTATCCTGTTAACATAAAAATTTAAGCAAGAACAAAAAAATTCTTCCCTACCACAACAATTTGAGAGCTGTGTCGTACCTCCACTGACGTCGTGGCATCTGCTCGTGGTATATTTGCACCTTTAGCATACATTAGTCTTTAAAAAAAAAACAGCAACGAAGGATGAGTATGGAATGTTCCTAATATAAGCTCAGAAATCTAATCTAATTAAGAACAATAGGAGATTTGGGAAAAAGGGAATCAAAAAGAAGGAAATTAAGAAGACAATCTTTTGTCGTATATTCATTCCATGAGGAAAACAAGATATGTATACAGGTGAGTTTGGCATATTTCAGCACAAGCACAAGAGCCATTGTCTAATTACAAGATTTACAAAAAGATTATAACAAAAGAGAAAAATAATATTTATTTCTTTTATAATCAAGCTTGAGGAAAGCATCAGAGTGATCCTTACCTCAGTGAGTTTGAATGGGTCCTCATTCTCTATTAGATCAAAAGGGCAGTGCAAGGGGGGAGTTGGGTGTGGAGTGGGTGGAATACAAAATTACAGAAACAAAACCATTACTCAATGGCCAGCGTCAGAGCCAAGAGCCAACTCCAAAGGAATGCCGGCCTCATTCCTCCAATCTAGTGGATCTTCGATCTGGGATCCCAGAAGGGTAAGCCAATCAGTACTTCTTGTGGAAAGTAGACGATCAATTCTAAAGAAATCAAACTTGGTGGTTGCAGCTCTGATTGAGTCAACAATCCAACTAAATCGCAAAGGACAAGCAATTCTTTAGATATGGAAGAAGAGGAGTAGATGAAGACTATACGTCAAATACCTTTAGGAAAGCAATACATTTGGAGAGGAACCCAATAAATATTTTGATTTACCAAGATTTCAGCAAATCCATCTAGAATTCACATTGATTGATTCCCTGAGTCTTGGACAAACAAAATTGCCCAATTCGGAATTGATGAATTCTGAAAGCCTTACTACTATTTTTTTTAAATAAAATTAGCCTACAAACAATGACTAAAAATAAGAAATTAGCCGGAATATAATAAAAATAAACAATGAATGCTAAGCTCATGATGTAGACTTAACAGGGAGAAGTGTCTGCTGTTGAAACCAAAATGCTACTTAAATTTTCATAAAATCACATAAAAAACAACGGAAATCTCAAAAAAGTAAACAGCTTGATAAATAAAGCAAAGCTTTTTTTTGTGGTCGGACTGCATAGTCACCATATTCACCAATTTTTTGAAAAATTCACAAATTATTCAGTAATTCAAGGTTCTACTAATTAATCACGAATGCTACGCAAGTATTTATAAAGAATGCAAAATTCACAAATAATTCACGATTGAAAAATTCGCGAATAATTCATGAATTTAATGTTCTACGGACTAATCACAAATGATTCGCAAGTATTTGAAAATTTTGTGCGTTTTTTAAAAATTCACATATAATTCACGAATAACTAACAATTTTTTCAATAAATCATAACTTAAAAAAAAATTATACTTTTTAATCTTATTTCTGTATTTTTCCCCTAACTTGCCGAATTATTGCCGAACCCGACTGGTGACTTATGCAGAGTGAACCCCTGATCTCTAAGCTTCACGAAATTGGAACCTAGTTGTTAAGATCCTCAATTTTATAGAGTCCGTAGAGAAAAATTATAACATATTCCAAACAAAAATTAAAATTTATGAGTTAGCATAAGGTCATAGATTTGGGTCTAACTTACCTATAAAGCAAAATTTATGAGTTAGCATTTGGTAAGTGGCAGCACGAGCTCCAAGTGATTTTGTACTGCGGTGATGTGTGACATGTAAAATTAACATGTGTATTAAAGTTTGATATATAGATGTGCCATGATCTAAAAAAAATTTATATAAAAGATTATTCTCCATTATTTGACTCAAAGCTGTGAAACTCTATAATCATTCATTTTGGATACTGAGCTGCCCACATTGAACCAGACAATGGAAATCATTTTTGATTCCAAATCTTTTACAGAATAAGTCTTGAAAATGTAGGTATCAAAACACATCATGTATTCACATGACCCACGGCCATAAAAAGTGACCCCGTACCAAGAGCACCCATACTTGGGTCAGGTACCTAATACTAATAAAAGTTCAAAAGAAGCAACCATAGTAAGTAAGTGGGATAAGAAACAAGTGGGACGCATGGGATATATATATATATATATATATATATATATATATATATATATATATATATATATATATATATAGGGTAATGATCACCTGATTCGAGTAACGCTCGATCGAGTGATGCGTAATTCAAGCAGGTTACCATCAAATAGCGGTCAAATGTTGATTGCGACGTGATCTGACGGTCACCTGCTCGAGTCATGCGTGACTCAAGTTAGGTAATCATTACCCTATATATATATATATATATATATATATATATATATATATATATATTATTACTATTATTTTTTATTTTTAACATTCTTGTTATAATCACATACGTCAAGTTTAATCCCCTTGCCATCAAAAACCATCACATCCATTGGAAAAAGAAAACCATTAGACCAAGTGAAACCAAAGTTTCTCCCCCAATCTCTACTTAAAGCCATCACAAGAAGAAATAATGCCCGTTTTACCAGTTGTTTGAGATCAGATCATTGATTGATCTTTGTCCAGAGCTTTTGCAAACTCCCTTCCTTGTTGTCTTTAGGGTTGGGCCATGTTAAATTAAAGCTAAAAGTTAAGGCTCTAACATCTATGATGTTTCCTATTTTGTTACTGATATTGACAGTGAAGTTTCAATGACAGAATCTTTGATATCCTTATTTGTAACAGCATAAAAAAAAAAAAAAAAAATCTTTTCGTAGTTTCTTTGGCATTATATTGTTCATTCCTTGACGATATTACTCATTATTGCGAGCAATAAAAAGTTACTTACCAAAGGATTGTCGCATCGGTTGACGACTTGGTTATGGCCCCCAAGGTCGTGACTCGTGAGCTCGAAATCAAGGTCGTGAGCTCGAAACGGCTCCTCTTTTGCGATAAATGGGTGCCTGCTAAGGTGCATAAACTGTGAAATACTTGTGGCATGTGTTGGATTTTGGCTCGATTTGGCTTTAAACATGTTGACCCAAGTCTTAGTTTGACCCTTCATATTTTGGGTTTGGATAAAGATATAATCCTAACAAACAGGAATCCCACTTCGACAATAAGTGTGTGACTGTGGGAACTCGATTGAGGAAAGTCACTTATTTTGGAAACTTGTATTATTCTCTAAAGTTAGAAAACAAAGAGAAATAAGAGTTCAAACCATAATTGGAAAGTAGGAGAGTTTTTGGAACATGGGTTCTCTTTGGGTTATTTAGTGTGAGAGAAAAACTTATTGCTATAAAAAAAAGAGTCCTAGTCTAAGTAGGAAATTAGGAAAGAATAATAGACAAGTTATAATTGGTGAGTGAAAGGATATAAGTAGGTGAGAGTTCCTTTTTGGACGTGGGTTGGTTTTTGGAATTGGGACACTACGTGAAAAAGCCAAAAAAATCACTGCCTTAAACAATCAATTTTTCCAAAAATCACTGTCTTTAACAGTGATTTTTTTCAAAAAACCATTGCCCTAACTAGTTGTAAAAGAAATAGTTATTTTTTTTACTACTATACATGGTGGTGATTTATGAACTTCAACAATAACTGCTCTTAATAGTTATAGAAAAAACATTACTGCTTTTGGCAGTGATTTTTTTATGCAAATTAAAAAAAAATAAAAATACAACTTTTATATAAAAAAAAAAAATCTTTTTTTAATTATCGTTTTTTTAATGCAATTTTTTTAGTGCTTATTTTAATGCAAAATTTTAATGTTTTTTTAATAAAATTTTTTTAATGCTTTTTTTTTTTTTAAATAAATTTTTTAATGCTATAACCCCACTACAAAGTAGAGAATTTAGCATGGAGAAGTGGCCAAATGGGTGATGGGCCCCCAAATAGAATTATAGTTAGTATAGTGAATCCCATGAAGATAGGAAACTAGAGCGAGCACCATATAAAAAGAGAACGAAAACCCATATTCACAACAAATAAATGAGCCTCTCAGGCCTTGTTAATGCCCTTACTAAATAGTATAAATTCCAAGTACAATAAATAGTACCTCAGTGCTCTGCCCTCTCTTCCTCATGAATCTCTAGGACTCTATGTCTGTGAAAAAAACTGTTATCACATTTGCATTACAAACCAAACTAGAAGAAGAAATTAATGTTACAAATTCATCTTTCTTCATCTTCATCTTTATCTGAATCTCCATGAACAGACTTAGAAATCTTCATTTACGGGTTGAAAACGTAGTTGTGACATTGGCATTTCCACCCCAATGGCTCGTAATTTGTGTACTTGTTATCAACCAACGATGAATCGTCTATTGTAAGAATTGAGTTCCCTAAACCCGGGTCGACTCGTTCATGATTCAGTAAGGTGGGCACTTGAACAGCCCATGGGTTGCACTCGTTGCACCTGTTAAGGCAACTCGGTGGGGTCGATCCCAACCGTGCCTTTTCATCCATCAACGGTCCTACAAAGCACAAAAAAACCCACAAAATAAAACATTTACCCTTCCAGTAGAAATTGCCTCCATGTTGGCCTTCTATCACATACACATTGATGATGTGGAGTACAAATTTTCAACCCTTCTAGTAATGCTCTTTCTTCCATTTGTCCCGAATGCAATAGCTACTCTGTGGCTTTTGTCCCTTCAGGTTATGACTAGCTGAGAAACCAAAGATGCATATAGTTTAGAATAATTATTCAAGGAAAGTACTGAAGTGTCTTGTTTGGGCACACTACTCTTGGCCGGATTCCCACTTTCCACTGTGAGAACTAGAAACAAGGTAACAGTTACCATTGGGTAACTTCCACTGATTCCTACTTTCCGCAAAAATATCACTTAAAACTGATTCGTTCAAAAGCTGCTTTGCATTAAAATGGTTGGAATCTGCAGGCGGCAAGTGTTTGAGGGATTCAATTTTAAGTGAACCAGTGCTCCCAAGACCAAAGAGGATTGTTAACAGATAGGACCTAAATATCCACAATCTATTGCAATATATATATATATATATATATATATATATATATATATATATATATATATATATTGCAATAGATAGGAGTTAAACACTTAATTTTGCAGCATTTTAAACATTTAAATTATTGAGTCATCTCTTAGAGCATCTGGTGGGAATGAAAGTGGGTCAAAAGATACTGCAGAACAGTTATTCCCAGAACTTGGTCCACACATCAAATGGTTTCCAATAATGCTGACAAAAAAAATAACTTAAAAAGCTCAACAATTGAGGGCTATTTCAAAATATTGGCTCATATATTGAAATTTGAAAATAAAAACTGATGAAGCGAGCAGAAAGCGACCCTTATACACATGTCCAAACCCACCCTCACCCAAAAGGCACTCTTCTCTAAAATTTTCTGTAGCAGCACCAAGCTCTCTATATGTAAAAGTATGGCCTGAAATTTGTACGGTATTTTTAGGAGCTGTCTTTTCCATCTTCGAATCAGAATCTGCGTGTTGGTTCTTTGTAAACAAGAACACTCCTAAGCAATTAGATGAAGATGGTGATGGCTTGGTTACCAGATTTTCGAATGCTAGAAAGTATAGGAAGGGAATAGAGAAAGATGTTGATGGGTGTTTGGCGCTCTTTCTTCAAGGATCGGAGCTCAGATCAGAGAAGGAATCGATCGACGATACACGATCGAGCACAGAGTCTGAAGAATTTCTTGTATCTGATGAGCATGTAACAAAAACCAGTGGAGGAAAGGTGAAGACAGGGTCTCCTAAACGTCTCCTGAAGAAAAAATTTCAAGCACCACTAGGCATTGACTATTGGCAACCAAACCTTGAGAGCATTAATGAAGAGTAAATATCAAATTTTACTATAAATGTTTTAGTATTTTCTTAATCTAATATCATAAAAGAGTTGGTATTAGGTATCCGATCCGAGCACCGTCGGGCAGCAAAGCTCCCCCTGCCAGCATTCGGATTGCACGGATATTTTTTATCATCAAATCAATAACTTGCATGCTCATAATTATTTGTGTACCTCCTAAGGCTTTAGTGTTTTGGTGAAAGGAGAACCCCTGCCTAAGCTTATCCATCAAAGGATTCGAATCATTCAATTCAAGCACTTTAAAATGGATGATCATTCTTATTACACAAATGGATTCTTAATGCATGAATTGGTTTGAGTGTAGGTTTTGTAATGCGGAAAATATAAAATGCGGAAAATCGTGCAAGGTTTTATATGGACTTAATAATAAATGCGAAAAATCGTGCAAGGATTTATATGGACTTATTAATAAATGTGAAAAATCGTGCAAGGTTTCAAGGTTTTCTTGAAAAAGAAGACATAAAAAACATAAATTTTGCCTTAAAACAACAACACTTACAAAATCTATACTCTATTTTCAATGCAATGAACTCCAAACCACATACACGGGTCATGACCTTTAGGATTCCAATTTCCAAAGGCCCCTAAGGATCCAATACTACTTTGGCCCAAAATTCCAACAAAGCATGCTCTTGGAGGCTACTTCCAGAAACTATTGCAACAAATATCCTACATGACATCCATTTGACAACCTTGAAATACATATGTAAGAAACATTAACTTCAAGTTTTGCCAGAAAATTATGAAAAAAAGGAGCTGAACATCTCCTAGATATACAATGTAAACACCCAATTTGCCACAAGGATCTAAAAGAAATTCTTAAACTACTTGATTGGCAAGAGAACCAATGCACCTGAATTGCAGATGGAGTCTGCCTTCGCATGGTTTATCAACTGAATGGAGACCCGACCCATTGAGATGCACCAACATCATCTTTTTCTGGGCATAGTACCATAGTCATGTGAAGTTGTTGCCGAGAAACTTCCAAACCAACACATGACTGCTCAGTTGCAGCATCGTGAGACCAGCCAAGGCCAATGTAGCATTGTTGGCAGCCTTGTAGATCTAGGGCGGTCGGCAACAAGATCCGGATCTTTTTGCCTAGGTGGTCTTCTCTTCTACGGGTACGTGGCAAGCACAACTAGTTCACATAGCAGATAACCAGCAGGTTGAGTCCTGACTTCAAAAAAATGCCATTGAACACCCCCCCCTCCCCCCGATTTATATAAAATATTGACCTGACCTAAAGGTCAAGTTGGATGCTTCAAGCCTTACCCGACCTGATGTGTCAAGTTTATGTGCCTGATTCAGGTTTTAACCCTGTTGGGTAATGAGCCAATCTGACCCGTGGACAATCCTCTCTCCGTTGCATTTTAGTCGTATAAAATTAAAAGAATTCTAATCTTTACACAGAGATGTGGGAAATAGAAGACTCATCACCATGCTAAAAACTTTCTCAAACGAAATGACAATATTCTAATTGCCATGAATACTGAATTCAAAGCCACGTAATAGCTAGCAATTGATTTCTTTAAGATGGAGTTGGGAAGGTGAACCAAAAATTATTACTTTTTCCACTCTAAAAGTTCACTCATGTATTGGGTTGGATATTTTCATTGGTTTCAGTGTGACCCAGTGTTTGTATTTGATAGTCATATCTCATGTAAAACTCACTGCTAAACCACAGAAACAAGAATTACAAATTTCAAATATTCAAACTAAAAGATACATGGTCCAATCAGATTCACTACTGGAAATGATGCTTGGACGGTGATCACAATTTTTTTGTACACAGCAACATCCTTGGCTTCCTGATTAATGGAATGGAAGCACATGGTTGTTCTCTTTGTAAGAGATTTTTTTAATTCCAATTTGGCCTGGTCTTGTCCTTTATTTGGGAGTCTAATAACTGTCTTTTCAGGGTTCTCAGTACTTCGACCAAGGGCAGCACTAGCTTTGTAAAACTCCGTCGACTATATCCAGAAAGGCCTCCATTAGATCATTTGAATTTTATTTCCATCCTCTGGTTTTAGAATCTTAAATCAGTCCATTTATCATTAGTGAAAGCATGTTTAGGTTTGCCTATGAAGCCCAGTACCCTGTAATTACTCGGCAATCAAGCCACATGTAAGGACTGGTAAAATTTACTTTTTTGTACATTTTTTTGTATTTCTCATCAAGTTCAAGATCCATGCAAAGGTACATCTAAACTTGTGGAATCCTTGACCTTAGGGAATGCTACTAGTTATACCTTCAAATTTATGTAGTCTATTCTATGGCCTAAATATTAGGTCCAATTGAAGGAAAATTTACATAGAATAATGATCAATGAGGAACCATACAAATATGGAATTTGACTCCTTGTGCCATAAGCCTTACACCAAGGATACAGAAGCTTATTTGCTTTTGTTTTGCCTTTGGTGTGATTGTGTGAGTGACCTAACTAAGTAGTATGAGAGGATCTGTGATGAACTAACTTTTCCAATCCTTGAGGTATAGGAAAGGCCGGCTAGCCAACCTATCGATAAATCGATAAGCCGGACAGAACAATTAAACAGATATTAGAGTGAAAGCAGACTAACAATAATCATAACCCTGAAGTCAAATAGTAAACAAGAAAGATTTCACATACAAAAATATATCTCAAAAAGGAACCAAGAAGAACCATTGGTGATGGTCAATCCAACACCTAAACAATGGTTCCTCAAAATGATATCAGTTATAATCAAAACAAGGCCTTAGGTCCATAATTCAAAACGATCCTAAACAAAACAGACAAAACAATACCGAGCTCACAAGCCTAAGTCAAGGAAAGAATTCATCGGGACGGATCTCTGGCTCCTCCTCAGGGATGTAGTCAGAGTCCTCAAGATCAAGGTCTTCGGAGCCTAAATCAGTCTCTGCACCTGTGACGTATAGTTGGGGTGAGCTAACATCGAAGCTCAGTAGAGGAAACTCATTTATTCACATTTTGTCATAAGTAAGGGTTTTCAAAGACTAAAATCAGATCAAATATGGTTTTCAAAACATGCCTTCATTTACTAAATTCTAATTATAAAACAGTGTGATGCATGAGAAGTCAAATAGATCGAATGTTCATTTGGTTTCAAATTCTAATTCAATGCATGCATCTTTAGTTAATTGCCTTAAATCATAACTTAATATTACCTCTTAAATTAATATATCATGAGAGCGAGAGTAATATTGATGGGAAACCCTGCTAACCATCGTTGTTCAATGAACCCTTTTTCTGAAATTGCAACAAGCCCCTGCGTTCTGAGGGCAACTTGCGTCAGGCAGATTTACTGTTATCATGGTTCACGGATTTTAGGATTTCGTTCTAATTAGCCTCAAATCAAGTGCAGGTCCTAATCATATAGGTTTTATGTACTTAATACATTTTCTGATTTTAGGGTTCTAATACATAGATTAGATTCAGAGGTCAAATTCGAGATTTCAGAGTTTTTCAAATTTCATATGCCATTGCAAGATTTATTCAGTATTTCATAACTCAAGTTAATGCTAAACAGAATCATGCCACATTCGAATAAAAATCAGAATTTGTGCTTGAAAACAGATTTATCAAATCTTTAGACAAAATACAATAAAGTTTTAAGGTTCCCCTACTTTTGACTTGGATTCGGTCTAAGTTCACACAAAGGTCCTCACTGTAGACTTTTTCTACAGCTAACCTATAAAGGATTAACACCCCAAAATTAATGGTGTACTAAAGTAGCAAATAAAAGCTTTCCTCTAAGTTTTTCCAAAAATATAAAAAATCAGAAATAGAACAAAATCAAACATTGATTTCCATTTTCGAATGTTCAAATTTGAATTCAAACTTCGATTTCCTTCATAAATTGAACAGAAAAAACAGAGTCAAATTTGAACTTTGATTTCCATTTTCGAGCGTTCGAATTTGGATTCGAACTTCGAATTTGGATTCGAACTTCGAATTCCTTCAGATTCCTTCTGTTCTTAGTTTTCAAACACATACTAAATTTTTCTCTCAACTTTAATCAATTCTATCTTACTGTATATATATAGATGTAATATCCTGAAAAATCACGTTAAAGAGTGACCTCGGGATTCGTGCCCGATTGGTCACAGGTTTGACCAATTAGGAGTTCAATAGTTAGCATAGAGTGTGATGAACGAATGAGATGTGATAGTTTGACTGACTGTGTGGTGTGTGATGTAAATGCGAAGTCACATACACCTATCGCGGTGCATGTGCTCAACACACAAGTGAGAGGAGAGATAAAAGGGTTTAATAACCCTAAATCTGTATTTTAGGTTGTTGAGAGAGAAGTAAAGAAGAGAGAGAGAGGAGTAAAGAGGGTTGAACAAGGAGTTATTGTGAGTGATTGGAAGGGGGATTCAAGCATTAAAGAGACCGATTCAACGTGAAGGATCCGTTAAGGCCAAAGCTGGAACCCTAGCCTGTCCAACCACTTGATTTAAATCAATTTGAGATTGATTGAAGGTAAAATTCTTATAGTTTAAATGCATAGATTAAAAGGTTAGTTTGTGGTTAGATTCTAAGCCTTTATCCTTAGAAAAATGAAGGAAAAAGAAAGGGAAAAAGATTAGGAAGAATGAAAAAGATCGATTACCATTTCGATTAATCGAAATTGAGTTTCGATTAATCGATTTTGGCCAAGAAGTTGAAAAGTCAGAGGACCCCGATCTCGATTAATCGAATTGAGTTTCGATTAATCGACTTTGAATTTCGATTAATCGAATTGGGTATCGATTAATCGACTGGGAACCTACAGTGAACTCCAGTGGAGAAAAGAAAAGAGCTTGGAGAAATCGACTAATCGAAATGAGAGTTCGATTAATCGATTTAGAATTTCGATTAATCGATTTGGGATCGATTAATCGATTTTGGAAACTCGATTACTCGAATTGAGAATCGACTGGATAGAATAGAGAAATTCGACTAATCGAATGGGAATTCGATTAATCGAATGGGAATCTCGATTAATCGATTTGAGAATCGATTAATCGATATTGAATTTCGATTAATCGATTTTGGAAATCGATTAATCGAATCAGATTCGATTAATCGATTTTGGAGTTCGATTAATCGACTGTGCCAGTTTTTGTTGACTTTTGAGTTTGACTTTAAGATTCTTGGAGGGTCTTAGACCTTCTTTATTACATCTTGAGTGATGTATTTCACATGTTATGTGGTACCATAGGTGGCACGTGTGAGCTTGGGCACAAGGAGCCACGTGGGACCTTGATGCATGATCAGACAGAGACTTGAGGTAGGGAACACCTTGAACATGTACTTTATTTTGCAAGAGCATGTATGTAGTGATATAGAATTTCATTCAAAATGTTTTATTGCTTAAGAGTTTGTGAAAAGTGTGTGTGCGTGACATCAATAAGAGTAATTATAATGAGCCATCCCCAGGGGATGAGGAAGTAAAGAGATAAGAGCATCAGGTGTAATGCAAGTGAATGGATACATCCCAGGGATGTATCCAAGATTGAATCATGTTTGATAGGGCCTAACTGATATAAGATAGCACACTTACACGGTGAATAACTATATGTAAAACACCTGATACTTTTGTTATTTGAGGTTTGATAGGGTACCCCACCGACATGACGGGATATCCATGACTGACACGACAGGATATCCGTGACCGATACGGCGGTGAAACCGTAGGCCAGTGCGGAGGCTTATCCGTACACAGTAAGCACACCCCAAGGGTGTTGATTTGAGACAAGTGAAACCCCGCCACCAATCCCCAGGGGAAAGGGGCTTGGGTACTATTTGTATTCCCAGGGAATATGTTTAAAACTGTCTATATAGATGACGATGATGGGTATCTCATCGGGGCTCGATGCTATATTGCTCGGGGATTACTTAAGTTAAAAGTTTAAGTTTTGCTTTAGGCCTTTTCAGCATCATTCATGAATAAGTAAAAGACATGAGTAAACTACCAGTAAAACGTGATGCTTTTCAACTATTTTTCATCAGTAACTGCATAGACACATCATGCATGGCATATCATGAAATATATGTGAGTGATAATTTATATGTTCAACTGTGTTCTGTTCCCTATTGAGCTAGGATGTAGCTCACCCTATAGACTATACGTCGCAGGTCCACTACTAGCAGCTGCCGAGGCTTCAGGAGACGCTGACCCCGGTGACTCGGACCTAGCACCTGGTGACGAGTTGGAGCCACCTCCTGAGGATTTCTTCTAGAGGACTCCGTTGTGCAGCTTTGAGGGTTTTTGAGAGATTTTTGTACGGCTTGGTATGTCAAGCCTTGTTTTGATTAAACAATGTATATACATAGATTTGGGATAATTCTTTTGGGCGAACCATCCGTGATGATTAACTATCATCGATGGTTCGGATCGGTTCTCCGTTCATGTAGAGGCATGAGGGTAGAACTGTATTTTGAGAAATGCTCATATAGTAATTTAATTCCGCAGCTTCATTTACTATTTCAATTCAATTCGTTGCTTGATATACTAATGTCCCATGCATAGCTAAGGGGCACGGTCAAGATGATCGTGCTGATGGCACGGGTTTTGGGGTGCCGAAATCCGGGTTGTCACAGTTGGTATCAAAGCTATTTCTTTTAGCAATTCTGACAATCACTCTTTTTGTCAGAACATAGGGACTTCTGCTAACGAAACTTTAGTTTCAAATGCAGCTGCAAATGTCATCTAGAGGAAGAAGCCGACCAAGGGGAGGCCAATAGAGGAGTCTGCGTAGTGGAGATGATTACATCTCTCCTACCAATAGAGTGCCTTTAGGAGGTACCGAGGCCCCAGGGGGCAGTAGTAGTAGACAGCATGATGATGAGGATCGAGATCGTCAGGATTAAGATCAAAGAGAACAAGAGAGAGTTAGAGAAAGACAAGAGGATAGAGAGGAGCGACAAAGGATGATGCATACCATGGAGACCATGGCAGCTACCATGGCACAACAAGCCGCATCCTTTGCAGCTCATGCAGCGAGAGAACAGCAGCCACCTACACCACCTGCAGGACCCGCACTGCCTGTGCCCTCATCCTTTACTGAGTTTAGGAGGATGAGACCTCCTTGATTTTCTGAGCAGGCAGACATGATGGCAGCTAAAAATTGGCTGATGGAAATGGAGAAGGTCTTTAGCGTGCTGACATGCATGGAAGATGATAGTGTGAGATGGGCAGCCTACATGCTAGATGCGGAGGCTGGGCCTTGGTGGAAGTCCGTGATACGGACTAGGGCTCAGGAGACCCCGGAGTTGCCCTGGACTTGGGAGGAGTTTGTTGAGGAGTTCAACAAATAATATTTTCTAGAAGTAGTAAGAAATCAACTTGAGATACAATTTCTACAATTAGTGCAAGGGAGAATGACAATGAGAGAATATGGGTGGAGTTTCTACGACTTGCCCGTTTGCTCCAGATTACGTCGCTACCGACGTGATGAAGTCGAAGAGGTTTCAGCAAGGCTTGAAGCCTGAGGTTAGGGGAGGCGTAGCTCCATTTCAGCTGAGGACCTATGAAGAGGTCATGAGCAAGGCATTGGTTGTGGAAGAAGAAAATACAAATAGATATAGACAGAGAGCAACAGAGAGGAGGAAATGATCAAGGAAGATCGGGGAACTACGAACCGGTGAACAAAAAGCCGAGGTTCGTGACCCAAAATCAGAGACCACAGTTCCAAGGGGGTTTCGGAAGGCCGGCGCAACAGTAACACCAACAGAGGTTTCCACTACTTGCGTCGGGGAGACCTTTACGCTATGAGAGCCCTGCCATGTCTACTGGCGCTACTATCACACAGGGTTCTCATACCGTTTCTTCCGCGCCTTGAGAGACTTGTGCAAAGTGTGGCAAGCCTCATAGAACGGTGGATTGCAGAGCAGGGACTAGGGGTTGTTTTCGATGTGGCAAGGTGGGCCACTTGATAAAGGATTGCCCCGAGAGTGATAAAGGAAAGACGGCTCCGATTGCAGCACCATGACCTATTCAAGCACGAACGCCAGTCATTCATGGAAGAGCCTATGCAGTCACTGCTCAGGAAGCAGGGAACGTGCATGACGTCATCCAAGGTGAGACTCTTTTAAATTAAAGAAATTTTAATTTTATTAAAATTTTAGATAGAGAAGGTGCATTCACTAGGAATAGTGTAGTTTCTTTTGCTAAATACTAAATTTATAATTGAATTAGGGGTGTAAATTGATGTGTAAATTATTGTATGTATGTATGTATACTATAGGTACTTTAACTATATATGAGAAGGGATGCTTTGTTGGATATGACGCTAGAGTGTTGATAGACCCAGGGTCTACCCACTCATTCGTCACTCCACGTTTTGCTAAGAGGATGAAGATTGTTCCAGAGGTGTTGGACTTCGTCCTATCTGTGTCTATTCCGACTGGAGAGTTAGTGGACATGGAGTTAGCTTGCAAATCTGTCATTGTAGCAGTTCGAGACCTAGAGGTGCATGAGTTGGAAGCAAAGTTGATACTGCTGGACATGCAAGGGTTTGATGTGATCCTTGGCATGGACTGGTTGGCGTAGCACTATGCAACAATCGATTGTAAGAACAAGGTCGTCATTTTTAGACCCAATACAAGAAGATCATTTCGGTTTCAAGGAGTGAGGTCGTCATCTATGCCACTGATCTCAGCAGTAAGGGCCGATAAAATGATCAGAAAGGGTTGCAGTGGATACTTGGCTTTCTTAAAAGAGGACAAGGAAGAAAAGAACATCATCTCTGAGATAGCAGTTGTGCGAGACTTCACCAACGTGTTTCCAGAAGAATTGCCTGGATTACCTCTAGAAAGAGAAGTAGAATTCGCCATTGACTTAGCACCGGGAACGGAGCCTATTTAGAAAGCGCCATATAGAATGGCTCCTGCTGAGTTGAAGGAGTTGAAAGAACAACTGCAAGAGCTTATGGACAAGGGGTTTGTCAGACCGAGTGTGTCTCCATGGGGAGCACCGATCTTGTTTATCAAGAAGAAAGATGGGTCAATGCGACTATGCATTGACTATCGACAATTGAACAAACTCATTGTGAAGAACCACTACCCTTTGCCTAGAATTGATGATTTGTTCGATCAACTGCAAGGAGCAAGGTATTTTTCCAAGATCGATCTGAGATCTGGATACCATCAGTTGCGAGTCAAGGCAGAGGACATTCGTAAGACCTTTGGACACGCTATGAATTCCTTGTGATGCCGTTTGGGTTGACGAATGCTCCAGCGTCGTTTATGGATCTGATGAATCGAGTGTTTAAACCACACTTGGACTCCTGCGTCATAGTGTTTGTTGATGATATCTTGATATACTCCAAATCCAAGACGGAACACAAAGAACATTTGAGGATTGCTCTATAGACGCTACGTGAACACCAATTGTACGCCAAACTCAGCAAATGTGAGTTTTGGTTGGAAGAGGTTAGCTTTTTGGGACATGTTGTCTCAAAGCATGGTGTCACTGTAGATCCAGCCAAGATAGAAGCAGTGGTTAAATGGGAGCAACCAAAGACAGTGATCGATGCCCGAAGTTTTCTGGGTTTAGCAGGCTATTATCGATGTTTCGTCGAGGGGTTTTCAAAGATATCGGGACCTCTCACGAAGCTGACACGAAAGGATTCAAGATTTGAGTGGAGTGAGGCATGCGAGAAGAGTTTTCAAGAACTCAAAATGAGACTCACTTCGGCTCCAGTGCTAGCGATTCCTTCAGGCAATGGAGGATACGCAGTGTACCGCGATGCGTCATACAATGGTTTAGGTTGTGTGCTCAACCAACACAAGAAGGTGATAGCTTACGGATCAAGACAGCTGAACGAACACGAGAAAAATTACCCGACTCATTACTTAGAGCTAGCAGCAGTCATTTTTGCGCTGACGATTTAGAGACATTACTTGTATGGTGAGACGTTTGAAATTTTCACCGATCATAAGAGCCTCAGATACCTGTTTACACAGAAAGAGCTCAACATGAGACAGCGCAGATGGATGGAGTTCCTCAAGGATTATGATTGTTCTATACAGTACCATCCAAGCAAGGCGAACGTAGTAGCCGATGCCTTGAGTCGGAAGGGTTCAGCTCAGTTAGCCTGTTTGATTTTGGGTATGCATCGGTGGAAATTATTGGAAGACCTGGCACTTTACGATGCGAACATTGAGTCGAAAGCTACAGGATCCTTTTTAGCTAACATATTAGTGAAGCCAGTAATATTTGAGCATATCCACGATCTACAGATGAAAGATCCAACATTAACAAAGATTCATCAAGACGTGATTAAGGGCATCAGGCCGGACTTCTCAGTAAAAGAAGATGGTTCTTTATTGTTCAAGGGCCGTCTCTGCATTCCGGACAATGCCGATCTAAGACGAACGATTCTTGATGAAGCCCATAAGTCAAATTATGCTATCCACCCTGGTAGCACCAAAATGTACCAAGACTTGAAAAAGAACTACTGGTGGAGAGGTTTGAAGCAAGACGTGGCCGAATACGTGTCACGGTGTTTGACTTGTCAGCAGGTGAAGATTGATCATAGACATCCTGCAGGACTATTACAGCCTTTACCAATACCAGAATGGAAGTGGGAATCGATCTCGATGGATTTCATTGTTGGATTGCCGCGTACTGCCAAGAGACACAATGCCATTTGGGTCGTCGTAGATCGATTGACCAAATCAGCGCACTTTTTGTCGTACAATACTATGTATACGGCAGGAAGACTGGCAGACTTATACATGAAGGAGCTTGTAAGATTACACGGGATTCCAAGCAGCATAGTTTTAGATCGTGATCCACTATATACGTCCAAGTTTTGGAAGAAATTTTAAGAAGGAATGGGAACGCGACTAGATTTTAGTTCAGCTTTCCATCCTCAAACTGATGGGCAGACAGAGCGAGTGAATCAAGTAATAGAAGACATGCTCAGAGCGTGCATGCTAGATATGCAAGGATACTGGGATGAGTATCTACCGTTGATCGAATTCGCATACAACAACAGTTTTCAAACGAGCATTGGCATGGCACTGTATGAAGCTCTGTATGGACGACGATGCAAATCACCCCTCAATTGGGAAGAAACAGGTGAGAAATTTATTTTAGGGCCAAAACTACTTGAAGACAACGCCACCGTCGTTCGAATAATCAGAGAAAGGCTGAAGTCAGCACAGAGTAGACAGAAAAGTTACGCCGACATCAAGCGGACTAGTGTCGACTATAAAGTGGGTGAACACGTGTTTGTGAAAGTGTCGCCTATGAAAGGTGTAATGAGGTTTGGCAAGAGAGGGAAGTTAAGTCCCCGTTATGTGGGACCATTTGAAATTTTGGGACGCGTAGGTGAAGTTGCGTATCGCATTGGCTTACCACCGCTATTTGATCGGGTACATAACGTTTTCCACTTATCGATGCTCAGAAAGTATGTGAACGACCCATCTCATGTGTTAGGAAGTCAACCTATGGAGATGTGTGAGGACATGAGCATGATAGAGGAACCAGTGGAAATCTTGGATCGAAAGGAACAAGTATTGCGCACTAAAGTGATTCCCTTAGTGCTTGTTCGATGGAAAAATCATCCGAACCAAGAAGCTACATGGGAACGAGAGGCTGATGTGAAAGAACAATATCCAGCCTTGTTTCCAATGACTGGAGAATCCAATGTAAACTACAAACATGTTCGTGGAATCTCAACAATACTTGTAATTCAATGGAAGTTTTGATCAAAGTATGATAAAGGAACAAATTTTTATATACACATGACCTTGAGGATGTGTTTTGTGGAACTAACGATCACTTGATGTCATAAACTACAAGAGAAATTAAATAAACAAAGAACTTGAAAATCTCTACGTAAATTAATAAAATCGACATCGAATTTCAAATCGATTAATCGATTTGGAATTTCGATTAATCGATTTTGTTCGATTAGTCGATTGGCATGTGCCAGTGACTGGAAACTTGAGTAAGAGTTAGAAATTTTATAGAATGAAATTTCGATTAATCGAAACCGAAATCGATTAATCGAATTACATGTTCGATTAATCGAACAAACTGGGAATGTTAGAAGAATTTAGAGGAAATTACTGAATTTTTTGATTAATTGAGGAGATTTCGATTAATCGATTTGCGATTTCGATTAATCGAATTGGGAATTCAATTAATCGAATAACTTAAGGGACTTATGAAAAAATTTGAAGTAAGAGGAACGATTTCGGTTAATCGATGTGAAATTCTATTAATCGATTTTAGATTTTGATTAATCGAACCATAGCTCGACTAATCGAATAACTTAAGGAATCCTGAAAATTTTGGAAAGGACTGCACGATTTCGAATAATCGAAGTGAATTTCGATTAATCGATTTTGAAATTTTGATTAATCGAAATGGATTTCGATTAATCGACTGGCTCGCGCCAGTGAGCTCTAAAACTTAAATTTTTAAATGGATACGATTTCGATTAATCGAAATTATTTCGATTAATCAATTTTGAGTTTCGAATAATCGATTTTGCGCGGCTTAACCTAGTTTTGAATCTCGATTAATCGACTTTGGATTTTGATTAATCGAGCCGGGGCCTATATATATAAAATTGGGGATTTCACTCCCCATTCGAAATCATGTGATTTTTTTTTCTCATTGGGCGTTTCTTCTTCTTCTTCTTCTCCAACCATCCGACACCCTAGGGTTGCATCTCCATTGGTTTTCGGATCGGATTCTCGTGCTAGCGCATCGAAAGCCCACGGTAAACCCTAAATTCGTATTTTTCTTTCAATTCGAGCTAGAGAAAACCCTAAACTTTGCTATTTCACCAAAAATGCCGCCCAAAACCCGGTTGTCTTCGAAGAAGGTGACCTCTAAGCTTCCGGTTCGGCGTAAGAACGCCGCACCACCACCACCTACCCCATCACCCGTGAGGACCCCGTCACCATCGACATCGGACACCACGTCCTGGTCGACAAGCGCATCTTCGCGCTGGTCTTCACGCGAGTCTACACCTATGCCGCCACCACCCACTAACGTGGTACAACCCAATGAGTGATGGGCCGCAAAGACCTTTGAGGTCGAGTACCTCATTGACCCTACCCTTTTCACAAATCCCAATGTACCGGGCGAGACCCAATGGGTTCGCAACTATCTTACGAATGCCGGTCTCGGCAACCTTCTCAAACCAATCCGGGGTTCCTACTACCCTAGATTGGTGAGTTTGTTTTACCAAGGGCTTGTGGACGGCCCTACCGATGACGTGATCAAGACCACCATCGAGGGTCGAGAATACACGATCACCCGTCGCCACATACACGAGGTGCTCGAGTGCTACCTCGATTTCACCCCTGAGACCACCCTATTCCCACCCTTTGAGGAGGACCCTCGATTTGAGGAGATCATGACCTGTATGACCAACGGGAAGAAGGGGCCCCGATCCTCCATCAAGAGGGTCGACCTTCCCCACTACATGTGGATGCTTGATTCCATAATCAAGTGTAATCTCTACCCGCTGCGGCACGACACCGAGCGGATAGATATGGTGCAGCAGGCACTGTATGCGGCCTTCTGTGGCCGGTGGTTAGACGCCACCATGCTCATCCTCAAGGGGATGAGATATATTAAAGGAAAGTTAATGAAGGGCAACTTAAGGCCCAAGGAGAAGATGCCCTATGCTCGCCTCATCTCGAGCATGTTGGAATGCTACTCCAACGATCCCTCCTACACCATCTCGCCTCATGAGGTGAGGGCTACGGACCCCGTGAAGACCTTTTCGAAGTCTTCATGGACCCGTGCTTCTAACTTGTCAAGCGGACTCTACCGGCCCGGTCCGCCCAGCAGCAGCAGTAGTAGCACCACCACCACATCAGGACCCACCCGTGGGTGGGGCACACCCAGCCGAGCCATCAGTGGAGAGGGCTACCTCTCATACCACAGCCTCACCGACACCTTGACTCACCCACCACATCATCATATACGGCACAGCTCCATCCGGTCCTACCATCGAGGAGGTGTTGGCCCGCATGGAGGCCAACAACGAGCGGATGAACCAGAGGATGGACTTCCTTATGTTCCATACCCTCCGCTACATCTACCCGTCGGACTACCAGCGCTACCTCGCTAAGGAGGAGTGGACTACAGGACGGACCGCCTTCCACAGGGGTCCCGTCTTCCACCCGACCACCGCCACTACCGACTCTACTCCTTCCACATCTACATCAGCTCCGTCGATCGAGACGCCGCACTTACAGCAGCCGCCTTTGCCTCCGACCACCCAGCCAGCACAGACTTCACCACCGCAGTCACAGCCAGCTCCAGTAGACCCGCTAGCCCCCATAGCTCCATCAGCTCAGATGGAGCAACCTGCACCACCACCCGATCAGCCTGGCGAGGGGACGGCATGAGTCTTAGACTACCATACTTTGCATTGTATTTTGGTTTTATAGAAACATTTTATTTGTACCTTGGTTTAAATCCATGTAAACATTTTGTAAAAAATTCTGTTCATCAATATAAATATTTTGTTACTTTTCTACGACTGTTATCTGTTATGCGATGTCTCTGTGTTTGTTCTATTTCATGTAACTTGACTGGACCACCTCACCCAAGAGTGTGGGGGGGGGGACCCAGACCTACGCACCTTTGGGTTATTTTCGAGGACGAAAATTCCCAAGGTGGGGAGGATGTAATATCATGAAAAATCATGTTAAATAGTGACCTCAAGATCCGTGCCCGATTGGTCATAGGTTTGACCAATTAGGAGTTCAATAGTTAGCATAGAGTGTGATGAACGGATGAGATGTGATAGTTTGACTGACTGTGTGGTGTGTGATGTAAATGTGAAGTCACATACACCTATCGCGGTGCATGTGCTCAACACACAAGTGAGAGGAGAGATAAAAGGGTTTAATAACCCTAAATCTGTATTTTAGGTTGTTGAGAGAGAAGTAAAGAAGAGAGAGAGAGGAGTAAAGAGGGTTGAACAAGGAGTTATTGTGAGTGATTGGAAGGGGGATTCAAGCATTAAAGAGACCGATTCAACGCGAAGGATCCGTTCAAGCCAAAGCTGGAACCCTAGCCTTTCCAACCACTTGATTTAAATCAATTTGAGATTGGTTGAAGGTAAAATTCTTGTAGTTTAAATGCATAGATTAAAAAGTTAGATTGTGGTTAGATTCTAAGCCTTTATCCTTAGAAAAATGAAGGAAAAAGAAAGGGAAAAAGATTAGGAAGAACAGGCAAAAGGGGGCTGAATCTGGCCATTTCGATTAATCGAAATTGAGTTTCGATTAATCGATTTTGGCCAAGAAGTTGAAAAGTCAGAGGACCCCGATCTCGATTAATCGAATTGAGTTTCGATTAATCGACTTTGAATTTCGATTAATCGAATTGGGTATCGATTAATCGACTGGGAACCTACAGTGAACTCCAGTGGAGAAAAGAAAAGAGCTTGGAGAAATCGACTAATCGAAATGAGAGTTCGATTAATCGATTTAGAATTTCGATTAATCGATTTGGGATCGATTAATCGATTTTGGAAACTCGATTACTCGAATTGAGAATCGACTGGATAGAATAGAGAAATTCGACTAATCAAATGGGAATTCGATTAATCGAATGGGAATCTCGATTAATCGATTTTAGAATCGATTAATCGATATTGAATTTCGATTAATCAATTTTGGAAATCGATTAATCGAATCAGATTCGATTAATCGATTTTGGAGTTCGATTAATCGGCTGTGCCAGTTTTTGTTGACTTTTTAGTTTGACTTTAAGATTCTTGGAGGGTCTTGGACCTTCTTTATTACATCTTTAGTGATGTATTTCACTTGTTATGTGGTACCATAGGTGGCACGTGTGAGCTTGGGCACAAGGAGCCACGTGGGACCTTGATGCATGATCAGACAGAGACTTGAGGTAGGGAACACCTTGAACATGTACTTTATTTTGCAAGAGCATGTATGTAGTGATATAGAATTCCATTCAAAATGTTTTATTGCTTAAGAGTTTGTGAAAAGTGTGTGTGTGTGACATCAATAAGAGTAATTATAATGAGCCATCCCCAGGGGATGAGGAAGTAAAGAGATAAGAGCATCAGGTGTGATGCAAGTGAATGGATACATCCCAGGGATGTATCCAAGATTGAATCATGTTTGATAGGGCCTAACTGATATAAGATAGCACACTTACACGGTGAATAATTATATGTAAAACACCTGATACTTTTGTTATTTGAGGTTTGATAGGGTACCCCATCGACGTGGCGGGATATCCACGACTGCCACGATAGGATATCCGTGACCGATACGGCGGCGAAACCGTAGGCCAGTGCGGAGGCTTATCCGTACACAGTAAGCACACCCCAGGGGTGTTGATTTGAGACAAGTGAAACCCCGCCACCAATCCCCAGGGGAAAGGGGCTTGGGTACTATTTGTATTCCCAGGGAATACGTTTAAAACTGTCTATATAGATGACGATGATGGGTATCTCATCGGGGCTCGATGCTATATTGCTCGGGGATTACTTAAGTTGAAAGTTTAAGTTTTGCTTTGGGCCTTTTCAGCATCATTCATAAATAAGTAAAAGACATGAGTAAACTACCAGTAAAACGTGATGCTTTTCAACTATTTTTCATCAGTAACTGCATAGACACATCATGCATGGCATATCATGGAATATATGTGAGTGATAATTTATATGTTCAACTGTGTTCTGTTCCCTATTGAGCTAGGATGTAGCTCACCCTATAGACTATACGTCGCAGGTCCACTACTAACAGCTGCCGAGGCTTCAGGAGACGCTGACCCCAGTGACTCGGACCTAGCACCTGGTGACAAGTTGGAGCCACCTCCTGAGGATTTCTTCTAGAGGACTTCGTTGTGCAGCTTTGAGGGTTTTTGAGAGATTTTTGTACGGCTTGGTATGTCAAGCCTTGTTTTGACTAAACAATGTATATACATAGATTTGGGATAATTCTTTTGGGCTAACCATCCGTGATGATTAACTATCATCGATGGTTCGGATTGGTTCTCCATTCATGTAGAGGCATGAGGGTAGAACTGTATTTTGAGAAATGCTCATATAGTAATTTAATTCCGCAGCTTCATTTACTATTTCAATTTAATTCATTGCTTGATATACCAATGTACCATGCATAGCTAAGGGGCACGGTCAAGATGATCGTGCTGATGGCACAAGTTTCGGGGTGCCGAAATTTGAGTTGTCACAATAAACAAGTCTAATTCAAGACTATTATTTTCTCAAACTGAAACGTTAAATCACTTACCATTTCATGGTCGATTTTGTGGCCTCTGATGATCCAAAAATCAAAGCTCTGGATCAATTCCGACGAAATCTTAAGCCTGCAGGTCTGAAACTGAGCTCCCCATCAGCATGTACTGAGCCTGACCTTCGGATATGTGGATTCACAGATCACACATCCCTTACGAACAGTTCACTCCTAATCGGATAAGTCTCCCTCACTTCCCTTAATCACCTCACCAAAGGATTTCAAAACACTCTTATGGTTTAGATTGCATCAGCAATTGGAGACACAGCTAAACCTTGCAACTCAGGTTCTCACAAGAGGAAGAGCAGTGAAACTTCCTCCTCACTCTTCTCTCTTTATAACTAAAATAACCCACCAAAATATCATGATATTTTTATTACAATTTCTATCCACTTGCATTAAAGTTGAACTTCGGTGTTGAGCACGCATACGTGATTCGATGTATAAAATTCTAAACAAAGGTCACAACTACATCTTAATCAATTTTTCACAATTTAATTCTTTTTTGATTAATTATCCCAAAATAGAATAACAAGGTCAACGTATGACTTTCAAACACGCATATTGAGGTAACTAGATTCGATTCCAAAATATCTGGGATATCACATTCTCCCCACCTTAGGAATTTTCGTCCTCGAAAATGCTATCGGATAATCAATGATGCAAACAGTGGACGTGGCCCTAAAATCAGTACATAGCAGTTAGGTAGGCATTAGGTCTAGGTAGTATGGGTCACAGTGCGATGGCATCACAAAGCATGTGAGTCAAGGGACGTGATCCGTAGTAACCTGGATGTACTGCATTTGGCATCCCATACTGCCATAGTCGATTGCATCCGTACATAGATACCTACACCCCAAGTGTCACATGCCAAGAAACATACCTCACTGTGACTCAAAGTTAACAGTTTAGAATTTCATCAAATTATGTTGTCAGAGTATACATATATGCACATTTGGATTCAAAACTAAATGGTAGGTATGGTCAATTGAATCTAATCACACAAGCATATCCAAAATCACCATGTACAAAAATCAAGGAACGACCAGAAGTAACAAACAGATGAAGAAATATCTAGGTCATAATCCATATGCAAAACACCCATTTATCTGATTTTGACAAGGATCAAAGCTAACAAGTAAAAGTAAGCAAACCAAATTTTATATGTATAAACAAAAAGAGTAGAACCACCAAGTTCCCATAATCCATCAACATTAAAAATATTTACAATCCAAAAAAAAAATAGCAAGTATCCATCGGAGCCTCACACATCTGCAGCATCCCCATCTAAACCAGCCTCCTGATCAGTCTCCTCGTTGCCATCATCAGCATCTGTACTCGCATCGGCTCTAGCTCCAGAAGGAGAAGTGCGAGTCACGAATGCACGGATATCAGCTAGGTATGTAGAATAATTCGTAGGATAAGCATGTTGCATCAGATATGTCAGTGCCCCCCCATGAATCTCTAATTCCCTGCTCATAGAGTTCGTATGCTGAGTCAGCGCGTTTATCTGCTGGCTCATAGCAGTCATCTGTCTCATAAACTCCAACAAGGTTAGCATATTGGCGTGCATGGCCTGAGAATGGATAGGTGGGGGTATCGAAACAGGTGGGGGCTGCGCTACCTCAGAAGTGTCGTGTCTTGCAACTAGTTGATCGGTTGCTTCCTAATCACCGACGTTTGGTACAGCTGCCACTTTAGGAGCTTTCGTTAACTTGCTATAGCTCCTACCCCAATTAGTCAACTTATATGTTTTTATACCGGTCGTGGACTTAGGTTCATCATGAGGGATCTCATACGCTGGTCTAGCACAATAATCTTCAAGCATAAGAGATATCAATCGAGCGTATGGAATTCCTTTGGTAGGAGCCTTCATCTTTTTACTCATTCTCTCGTGAGCCTTGATGATACGTTGAAACACCACTACTGGGGCATTGAACCATTTTTCTTGGAAAGCATAAATTAGAGCTTGTTGGATGATGCCCCGCCTTTCAGATTGGTGCCCAAACTGGTAAAGGCTATATTTGAAAATCACATCTAACATCCACATTGTGTCTGGTAATTGGGCTCGGGTCATCGATTTTCCCGAACCATGTAGTCCGTCCATCATTCTTGTAATGACTTCATGAATTGGTATAGGTTTGGGGTTTGGTGCTGCCAAACCCATGGTTGTGGAATGCTTGGTAGGACAAGCCATCGCCACAGCGATATCATCGAGATGAAATGCATAATCTCGACCATCTATAGTGGTATAAATCTTCTTTTCATCACCCCGATGCATGTGTTGATAACATAGGTGGACCAGTCGGGGGTACTAGTGATTGTGGAAAGGTAGTAATAGAGATTCTAATTGAGCTCTCTGTAAATAATCTTGAGCCCACTGAGTGGTGTCTTGTTGATCGAAGAGCTCAAGACCAAAGATCCACTCATTACCAAAACCCTTTGCACTCCACCACTCATTGGGTTGCTCACGAACTGGTGGTGGGGTTGGTATTGGTTGGGGTGGTTGGCTAGAAGAACCAGTCCTAGATATAGGCCGTTACGAAGTAGGGACTCGAGCAACAAATTGCTTCTTAGGTTTCATTTAAAATACAAAGAAAACTAATTTTTGAAAGAGTAATCCACAAAATATCGGGTAGGGTTAAACCTTTTGGAGAGCTTAAACATAGAGCTTGTAAGTAATACTCATAACCTTTCGCAAATCTAGCTAGTAGCCCCGAGATTTCACCCAAGAAAGGAAGAAAACCCTAAGCTCTGCTTAGAAAAGGTGTGAGAATGAAAAAAAAAAAAAAAACCCAAAACAGAACTTAAATCGATAAATTCGAACATCGAATTTATTTTCAAACTTTGAATTTTGTCCCAAAGTTTGTTAGGTGTCTGACAATTTCGAACATCGATTTTGATATTCGATTGTTTGAATTTGAAATTGAATGTTCGGTTTTCAATTTCAAAGTTTGATTTTGACAGAAACTGTCAACTTCAAAAATTTTGAAAATTTTGTATTTTGAGGTCACTTTAAGGTTCAGTATTGGCATTTTAAAGCCCGTACAATTCCAACACCTAAACCAATCCAATTAAGCAAGTTCGCAAACCATAAATCACTATTACAAACCAACAAAACAATCAAGACATGGCCCGATTGGTTGCATGTTCTTTCGCCAAATTAAACAAAAGTATGTATGGAGGGAAAAATAGAATCCAACTCAGAATTTGGGAATAGACGATGATATATATTGAAATCCCAAAATC
This sequence comes from Chloranthus sessilifolius, assembly GCA_021018995.1. Lineage (NCBI taxonomy): Eukaryota > Viridiplantae > Streptophyta > Magnoliopsida > Chloranthales > Chloranthaceae > Chloranthus > Chloranthus sessilifolius. The sequence continues at coordinate 31,208,673 of CM037594.1, read as the reverse complement.
TCCATACATTGTTTACACTAGCCATATGTACAAATTTCTTAAAGTTACTCAAACAAATGCAGAAATTGTTCTCGGATTTCAGCCTCGTGCTCCCAAGTGGCTTCCTCCGATGTATGATTCTGCCATTTTACAAGAACTAAAGGAATCCTCTTAGTTCGCAAGATCTGCTCCTTGCAGTCTATGATCTGCACTGGGTCCTCAATTACAGTCAAACCATCTTGAAACTCAATGGATTGGTAATCGAGCACATGAGTCAGGTCGCGAATGTATCTCCTTAGCATGGACACATGAAATACGTTGTGCATGTTGGATAGTTGCGGTGGTAAAGCCACTCTGTACGCAACCTCTCTGACTCGGCCTAGTATCTCAAAGGCCCGACATACCGAGGACTCAGCTTCCCTCGTTTGCCAAATCGCATCACGCCTTATTGCCATAAGCTCATCATCTATCATCTGTAGCTTCCTAATATTCTTGAAGAGCGTAGGGCAAATCACAAGAGTAGCCATCAGTGCTCCCGAGCCTTTCACGTCAAACCTCGAGCTGCATAAGGCCATATCTTCCAGTAGATAGAGCTGAAGACTTCCTACTGAGTGCATCAACAACACGTTTGTCTTTCCTGGATGGTATGGGATAGAGCAATCATAGTCCTTCAAGAACTCCATCCATCATTGCTGCCTCATATTCAAATCCTTCTGGGTGAATAAGTACTTAAGGCTCTTGTGATCGGTGAATATATTAAATATTTCACCGTAAAGGTAATGTCTCCAGATCTTTTGAGCAAAGATAACTACTTCTAACTCAAGGTCATGCATCAAATAGTTCTTTTCATGGTCCTTCAGCTGCTTAGAACCATAAGCAATGACTTGCTCATTCTGAAGGTATAGCAAGTACTGTAAAACTCCCACTGCCTGAAGGTATAGCAAGTACTGGTGTTGTAGTCAGCCACTTCTTGAGTTCTTGAAAACTCTGCTCGCATTGTTCCGTCCAATCAAACTTAGCATTCTTCCTTATAAGTTGAGTAAGCGGACTCGAAATCTTGGAGAAGCCCTTAACAAATCTCTGATAGTATCTTGTCAGACCAAGGAAACTATGGACCTTTGTAACCGTCTTTGGCTGCTCCCAATTGACAACCGACTCAATCTTTGTGGGATCAATAGAGATGCCAGTCTCAGAGACAATGTGGCCCAAGAAACTGACCTGATCAAGCCAAAACTCACACTTACTGAGTTTGGTGTATAGCTAGTGGTCCCTGAGTGTTTGAAGAGCCACTCGTAAATGTTGTATATGTTCCTCTCTTGTTTTTGAATAGATGAGGATATCATCTACAAAAACCACCACTGATTTATGGAGGTGTGGCTTGAATACCCGGTTCATCAAATTCATGAACGATGAAGGTGCGTTCGTTAGCCCAAAAGGCATAATCAGAAACTCATAGTGACCATAACTCGTGCGGAATGCAGTCTTGGAGATGTCTTTAACCTTAATCTTAAGCTGATGATAACCTAACCTCAGATCAATCTTTGAAAATAACTTTGCACAGTGTAGCTGATCAAAAAGGTCATCTATCCATGAAAGTGGATAACGATTCTTAATCGTCATCTTGTTTAGCTGGCGGTAATCGATGCAAAGTCGCATCGACCCATCCTTCTTCTTCACAAACAATATCGGTGCTCTCCAAGGAGAAACACTCTGTCTAATAAAGCCTTTATCCAGTAGCTCCTGAAGTTGTTGCTTTAACTCCTTTAGTTCAGCAGGCGCCATTCAATATGTAACCTTGGACAATGGTTCGATACCCGACACTAACTCCATCGCGAACTCAATCTCCCGATCAGGTGGCAATCCAGGTAAATCCTCAGGGAAAACATCTGGATATTCATATGCAACTGTGATAAGAGCGATGTCGCTTTTCACCTTGTTATGATCTTGCAAGTAAGCAAGATATCCGTAGCAACCATTTTTCATCATACGCTCTGCTCAGATAGTTGAACTGAATGGTGCGACGTTGGATATGACTTCACAAAATCAGAAGGATTTTCTCTTTGGAGGCGGGAAGGTCACAATCTTTTGAAGACAATTCACGCTCGCATGATATATGGACAACCAATCCATTCCGAGGATCACGTCAAACCCTTCCATACTCACTATAATCATATCGGTCATCGTTTCGTGATCTTCAATCACCACGATAACTGATTGACACACTATATTTGTGCTCACTGAGCTTCCTGTAGGAACTGATACAGCCAATATGAAGTCAAGGGTTTTGGGAACAATGCCCAACTTCTCAGAGAATAGAGGAGTGATAAATGAGTGACTAGACTTGGGTCTATCAATACTCGTGCTTCAGCTTGACTTACGTCACCTTCACGACGCATGACAAGGGTACCTTTTATATAAAAATTTCATTAATTATATGCAATGATTGGGTTGTTCAAGCTTATCTTTAAAGAATTCGTAATTCAAATCAATAATAACTAATACTGGAATTAATATATGAACTTTAATGATACCTTGGATCACGTCATTTGACATTTGGGCATCTTGCGCAATCACAGCATAGGCTCGACCCTGAATAGTAGGTCGAGAAGATCTCTACGTAGAAACTGAAGTGGTCTTTCCCTTGTCCTCCTCAGGACAATCTTTAATCATATGGCCTATCTTTCCACACCGGAAGCATGCTCCAATGTTCCTCCTACAATCCTCTATATTATGTGGTTTTCCACATCATGTACATGATGGAACTGGAGTAGAAGATGGTGCATGAAAGGATCCTTGTGCCACTGAGGCCCCACTCGCAGTAGTGCTAGAAGATCTAAAAGGTCGTGCTGGTGAAGAACTCTGTGGTCTCTAATAGGAGGAGATAGGTCCTGAAGCAACAACCGATTTGGAATAAGTTGGCTGAATAGGATAGCGAGGTGGTCTCGAGATACACCTCTGCTTTTTGTTTGCCTGCTCAGATACACCAGACTGTCCCTGGCTAATCTGGTTTCTATTTCCCTGATCCCTTCTCAGACACAACTTCTGAATTTCCTCCTTGGCAATGAGAGCCTTTGACATTATGCCCCCAAAGGTTTCCATCTCCCATATCACCACTCTCTCTTTTATAATTGGCCTCAAACCACGTTGAAATTTTTGGACCTTTATTAATTCAGTGGCCACATGTAGAAGTGTGAACAGTGAAAGTCTATCAAACTCTGCTCCGTACTCGCGCACAGTCATCTCATTCTGCTCCAATTTTATGAACTGGACTTCCCACTGATGACATATGATCTTAGGAAAATATTGATCATTGAACGTCTCCACGAACTCCGCCCAGGTCCATGGTGTATTGGAAATTTCCTGCTCCCTAGTCTCGGATATAGACTTCCACCAAGGGCCAACCTCCTCATTTAATTTGAAAGTTGCCCAGTGGACCTTCTCGACTTCGATGGATTGGAGCACATCGAAGATCTTGTCCATTTTGTTCAGCTAACTCTCTGCCTCGATCGGATCAGTCTGTCTCGAGAAATTAGGAGGTCTCATCCGCCTAAATTCAGTAAACTCGGAGGGTGGGTTTCTGGCTATCAGCAGAGTCATGGCAGCTGTCTGCTGAACCATGTTGTTGGCCAAAGCCTCCAACACTTGGTCAACATAGCCGCCACCACCTCTTCCTCTTCCTAAAGGAACCACATTAGAACCAAAAACAACTCTAGCTCCATGTGAGGTACCTATGCCCTCATCAATTTCCTCAACACGAACCGTTCTTGGTCCATCTCTACCTCTGCCTCGGCCTCTAAACCTTGGGGCCATGCTGATCTGTCATTGTTAAATAACAATAACAATTGATTAGTATTGACTGTAACAACAATCATGCCCTCAGTCCTATGACATCTGGATCTAGAGCCTGTATCTCTGATGCCAACTGTGACGACCCGACTTTTCCAATCCTTGAGGTATAAGAAGGGCCGGCTCGACAACCTATCGATAAATCAATAAGCTGAACAGAAGAGTCAAACAGATATTAGAATGAAAGCATGCTAACAATAATCATAACCCTGAAGTCAAATAGTAAACAAGAAAGATTTCACATACAAAAATATATCTAAAAAAGGAACCAAGCAAAACCACCGGTGATAGCCAATCCAACACCTAAACAATCGTTCCTAATAATGGTTCCTCAAAATGTTATCAGTGGTAATCAAAACAAGGCCTTGGGTCCATAATTCAAAATGATCCTAAATAGAACAGACAAAAAAATATCGAGCTCACAAGCCTAGGTCAAGGAAAGAATTCGTCGGGAGGGATCTCTGGCTCCTCCTCAGGGATGTAGTCAGAGTCCTCAAGATCAAGGTCTTCGGGGTCTAAATCAGTCTCTGCACCTGTGACGTACAGTCGGGGTGAGCTAACTTCAAAGCTCAGTAGAGGAAACTCATTTATTCACATTTTGTCATAAGTAAGGGTTTTCAAAGACTAAAATCAGATCAAATATGGTTTTCAAAACATGCCTTCATTTACTAAATTCCAATTCTAAAACAGTGTGATGCATGAGAAGTCAAATAGATCTAATGTTCATATGGTTTTAGAGTCTAATTCAATGGATGCATCTTTAGTTAATTGCCTTAAATCATAAGTTAATATTACCTCTCAAATTAACATATCATGAGAGCGGGAGTAATACCAATGGGAAACCCTACTAACCATCGTCCAATGAACCCTTTTTCTGAAATTGCAACAAGCCCCTGCGTTATGAGGGAAACTTGTGCCAGACAGATTTACTGTTATCACGGTTCACGGATTTTAGGATTTCGTTCTAATTTACCTCAAATCAAGTGCAGGTGCTAATCATATAGGTTTTATGTACTTAATACGTTTTCTGATTTCAGGGGTCTAATACATAGATTAGATTCAGAGGTCAAATTCGGGATTTTAGAGTTTTTTAAATTTCATATGCCATTTCAAGATTTATTAACGATTTCATAACTCAAGTTAATGCTAAACAAAATCATGCCACATTCAAATAAAATTCAGAATTTGTTCTTGAAAACAGATTTGTCAAATCCTTAGACAAAATGCAATAAAGGTTTAAGGTTCCCCTACCTTTGACTTGGATTCAGTCTAAGTTCACACAAAGGTCCTCACAGTAGACTCTTTCTACGGCTAGCCTATAAAGGATTAACACCCCAAAGTTAATGGTGTACTAAAGTGGCAAATAAAAGCTTCCCACCTAAGTCTTTCCAAAAATAAAAAAAATCAGAAACAGAACAAAATCGAACATCGATTTCCATTTTCGAATGTTCGAATTTGAATTCGAACTTTGATTTCCTTCTGAAATTGAACAGACATAACAGAGTCAAATTCGAACTTCGATTTCCATTTTTGAATGTTCAAATTTGAATTCGAACTTCGAATTTGGATTCAAACTTCGAATTTGGATTTGAACTTCGAATTCCTTCAGATTCCTGCTGTTCTCAGTTTTGAAACACATACTAAATTTTTCTCTCAACTTTAATCAATTCTATCCTACTGTATATATATAAATAAGTCTAATTCAAGACTATTATATTCTCAAACTGAAACGTTAAATCACTTACTATTTGAAGGTCGATTTTGTGGCCTTCGATGATCCAAAAATCAAAGCTCCATATCAATTCCTACAAAATCTTAAGCATGCAGGTTTCAAACTGAGCTCCCCATCAGTATGTACCGAGCTTTAACTTCGGATATGTGGATTCACATATCACACATCCCTTACAAACAGTTCATTCCTAATCGGATAAGTCTCCCTCACTTCCCTTAATCACCTCACCAAAGGATTTCAAAACACTCTTATGGTGTAGATTGCAACAGCTAAACCTTCCAACTCAGGTTCTCACGAGAGGAAGAGAAGTGAAACTTCCTCTTCACTCTTCTCTCTTTATAACTAGAATAACCCACCAAAATATCATGACATTTTTATTACAATTTCTATCCACTTACATTAAAGTTGAACTTCGGTGTTGAGCATGCATACACGATTCGATGTATAAAATTCTAAACAAAGGTTACAACAACATCTTAATCAACTTTTCACAATTTAATTCTTTTTTGATTAATTATCCCAAAATAGAATAACAAGGTCAACGTATGACTTTTGGACACGCATATCGAGGTAACCAGATTAGGGTCTAAAATATTCAGGATATCACAGGATCTGATCCCTCTTTGGAGTTAGGCGCAACCAATTGCCAAGTGCCAACAAGGCATTGCGGAGTCTTTCAGGACTAAATGAAATAAAGTGAACTATTTTAGTATATGCCGAAATGATGGAAAATCATGGGTAATGATATTGTTTCCTCATAACTCTTTATATAAATGTTTGAAAGTTCTAGATAGGTCTATGAATGCTGAAGCAATATGGAACCCATGACCTATTCTCTGAGGTCTATATTCCTGATTAAAATTATGGAAGCATGTGAGTATCAAGTTGATTGAGTTGTTCACATTGATATCATTGTGCCAAGTTTCACTCATGTAAAACTTGATAGACATGAAATGAAGAATGCTTCTTGATATGGTATCAACATACCTAGACTAAAAACATGCTATAAATTCTGTTACAATTGGGTTTTAAGATAGTGCAGGAGATTAGTCATAAACAGATTATAACAACAGTTATTATAATTAGTTAACATGCATGAATCCAAGTGTAAAAAAAGAATCCAACTACACAATCATAGATATCTCAGAAATTTGTTTAAACCCCATGAATCTAGGTGTAAAAAAAGAATCCTGCTATACAGTGATAGATATCTCAAAATTTTTGTTTAAACCGCATAAAAAACAAATATGCTGTTGTAATTCACTGTGTGCATCATAAAAACCATGAAATCACATGGACAGGTAGTGATAATATGATTTTGTTTGATTTTCACTTGTCCTGTAAAACTTTAGAACAGAACAGGTGTATGAGCCACTTCCAATAGTGTGTACCTTCCGTTGGAATCTGATATGTATCAAACAAATCATCTCAATATCATGTGAGAGTTTAAACAATGTACTCAGACCCACCTAATCTTTTTAAAATTTATTGTTTTTTTGTCCTTTGAAGATCCCCATGGAGAGTAGCCCTATTTCTACTTCAAACGTTTGAGTGGCAAGTTGACACTTCAGTAATCAAATATTATGAGATTATACAATTGTTACAGAATCATCTTGCAACTTTTGGATTATATATTTTCAGTGCCATGGTTGGTAATTAGCCACAACTTCTTCTGTCGCATACCCTTATATCAGCCGCACTCCCCAACCCACTCACACACACAGAGAGGACAATTTAATAAGACTGCTCCATTCTATTCCTTACTCTTGAACATTTCAGACTGGCATTCTAAAAATGGGTTGATCGTTTAGCATTATTGTGTCAAGCTTTTGACACTCCAGTCACACTTGACTTGGTTTAGACTATAGACAGTGAGAAAAAATTGTCACTTCAAAGGAAATGCATGTTGGATTGCTCACTTCCTTTTATATGTTTAGACTATAGACTATAAATTTATGGTATTTTATTTCGAGAGCAACAAGATGCAATGTATAAGCTGGTGAAGGAGAAAGTAGATCTCATATTGGTAGTTGGTGGATGGAATTCCAGTAATACTTCACATCTACAAGAGATCGCAGAGCTCTAGATTATTCCATCGTATTGGATTGACAGTGAGAAGAGATTAGGACCTGTAAATAAAAAAAGCTATAAGTTGAATGTAAGCTTTTTGACGACAAACCTTTTCTCTCATAACACAATTGCTTAGCCATGTGAAACCCTGTTGATAATTGGCCTAAAAAGTTGTTCTTATGTATACTGTTAACAGCACGGGGAGTTGGTTGAGAAAGAAAACTGGTTACCGAAGGGCCAAAGGGCCCTGCCACAATCGGTGTTACTTCAGGTGCTTCTACTCTTGATAAGGTAATTTTCGTAAACATCGAAAACTCTGTAAATGAGTTCTTAATGCATTTTAGTTTGAAGAGTGAGTTGACTCACTTGAACTGGAGTTCAATAAATTGGATTCAAGTTCACGTATTTGATTAATTCATTAATCTTTTTGTTTGGTGTAATCTTTCCTTCTCTTCGTTGTATGTTGTTCGCTTTGTCCTTGGTAATTGATAAAAATTATTAGTAGCAGGGAGGAAAATGACTTTTGTACTCATCATCGTCACAACCTTATCCTATCTATTTGGGGAATATGACTTCTTTTACTCATCTTCCATAACCTTAGTCCATCTACTTGGGGAATATGGCTTTTGGTACTGAGTTTAGTATATCCATAGTCTAAACTCAAAATTTGTACACAATATTTAGTATAGAATTTTTTCCAAATTCAATCACAAAAAGAATATAAAAAACATAGAAAAGTCGTATAGGTTTACTAACCAGTAAGGCTTCACTTTCCAACACCAGAAATCAAAATCACCCTTGGTCTTGTAGAAGATTTAATCACAACCAATCCGAACCCCAATTTACAAAAATCAAATATCTGATATCTGCAGATAACCATCACTTGTCAAAATCCATACCAATATCAAAATAAGATATCGTGAAATTATGAAATAACAATCAAGAACAAAACAGGGGGAAAGCCAAAAAGATATTAAATACAAAACAATTCCCAATGCGGAAAGATGCCCTCTTTAATCTAATTTCGAGAAAGTTAAAAGATTTTATTATTATTTTTGGTTTTGTTTTTCAAATTAAAAAATTAAAAAACTTATCTAACAAATTTGAAAGTAGTATATATGTGACTCCACAAACCCTAATCTTTTACAGACCAAAATATAGCAGCTGATTTCAGAGCTGCAATCAACTAGATAACATCTACCAGTACCCAACAAAACCAATTAAAAACATTAAGATTACAAAAACGGAGGCAAAAAGAAACTTTGAAACATAATTAATAAAAATCAACAAAAAAAAGGAGCAAGAAATAGGCTCGAGGTTTAAACTTTGAAATCTTTTTTCAGACCAGATCATCACCATTTCTGAGGGACTAAATTTGAAGCTAAACAGAAGACTAATTTTTTTTTTTATTGGTAACAGAAGGAAAATTTTGAAGCAAAAAGGAAGAGAGCAAAATCATATTGAAAAAGCCCCCAAGTAAATGAACAAGACAACTTACTCGGGAAGCAACATTCATCAAAAAACAAAAATGCCTCAAAATAAAAAAAATGTATAGAAAAACCAAAACAGATCAGTAAATGTGTACATAAAAAATTTAGATCAGTGAGTTTTTTGCATTTAAAAATAATAATAATAAGATATTTATAGAAATAAGAACAAGAGATAGCAGTCAAACAACGTATGCGAACGGTGATGCTATGAGATGATCCAAATCTGTTGGAACAATCGCTTACCAAAGCCACGTTTAAATATTAACAATGTCAGAGTACAAGTTTAAAACAGTACAAAAAAATGCAGTTTTTGAGAGACATGTTTAAATATTTTTTAATCATGTAGTTAGAAAAAAGTGTTTTGAATGCATTTTTTCATTTTTAATGCACTTTTTATTACTGTAATATCCCCAAAATTTGGGCAAACACGTAAGTCAAACGGATGTGTGTGTGTGAATGTGGTGTGTGTGGTTCACAAGGGAACCGATGAAATTTAGTACACCCTTTGGTGTGTATGTGTCTCACATCAAAGGAATTGAATGGATAAGTGTAACACACACAAATGATGTGTTTGTGTTTTACAAGAAAGCAAAGTGATTGCTTGGGTGTGAGGGATAACCCACGTGTGCGACCCATTTGTTGGGTTTGCTAACTTATTTGTTTTGAGAGAAAAGGAAGAAGGGTTTGAAGAGAAGGAGATTACTTGAATCCGTGTGCTTCGACCTGCTAGATCGTAGCGATATTTTATGCAAACTTGTGTGTGAAAACCATACGATTTGAGTCGGCATCATGGTGATTGTGGAGCTTGGAGATATCAAAATGGTTTTGAAACCCATTTACTTGTAAGGAAGAAGACGATCCGATCTTCAAATGAATCATTGGATTAAGGGTGAGAAATCGATACTCAAAGTATGTAAATTTTGTTAATAAAATGTTTTATAAGATGTGTAAGAAGTGTGGGAGAAATTAAAGAACAAATGTGAGAAGATTGAGTTGAGAAAAAAATTTAGATCTGAAGGAACTTTGGTTCTCGTGCACCCGAGCTTCAAAGCTCGCTCGCGCGAGAGGCCTTCAAAAGGCATAGGTAGCATTTGAGGCTCTGAGTCTTGCTCACGCGAGACATAAGTGAACTAAAGGCTTGCTCGCGCGAGGGCTCGCGTGGCTAGCTTCAGTAGGCTAAAATTCAATCGCTCGCCCAAGTTTCAGATGAATTTCAGAGCTCGCACACACGAGATCCAAGGCTCGCTTGCGCGAGAAATAGAGTCAGGCTTGTGTGAATTCTTTTCATGTGAATTCTTTGAAAATATGTATCTTAAGCTTTCTTAGGCATTTCCTAAGGGGTTTTTGGGCACTTTGAATGTAGGAATTAAAGTGTTGAGCTTGCGTGTGAGTTCTCTAGAGAGCTATGTGTGGAATATGATAAGCGTGACTTGAGGTAGGAGAAACTTATGATCATTTCAATTAATTATGCTCCATATAAGTTAAGTAATGTGATGTGATAAGCCATAATGAGTTTTGTGAAAAACAAGCATGTGATATCTATTGTTTTAAACAAGTTGTGATGTGATAAGACATGATGTGAAATTCTTTAATTCAAACAAGTTTTTAATAGAATATATGTGATGTGAAAGATGAAAATGTGATGTGTTAAATGTGAAATGTGAGAATTCTGAAAATGTGTAAGAGTATTATCTTTTCCAAAAATAGTATAATGTATCACTTTACACGGTGTGAAACTATAAGTTAAAACCTGCACATTCATATAAGGTTTAGTATAACGAATCCATTGTGCTCCGGTACAACGGGATATCCGTTCATTGTGCTCCGGTACGGCGGGATATCTATTCATTTTCTTACCGACCAACGGTAATATTTATTTCGCACAAACATCCCTCCTAATGCAGGGGCTTGGGCTTATGTGTAAATGGTTCATTGAACGACGATGGCAGGATTCTGATCGGTATTATATGCAGCTTCTAATGCTATACCTGCTTAGAAAAGTATTTAAGTTAATGCTTTAAGTTATGACAAATATTTTAAAAATAAAGTATGTGATTCAAGGATGTGCATGAGTAAATTTTGCGTATGGAATTCAATTGAGATAAATGTGGAATGTGCCTATGAAAATCAGTTATGTGACATTATGCTTGAGATATGATATTGAATGCTATTAATATTTTTCCCTATTGAGGTTCGATGTTAGCTCACCCTTCGACTATATGTCACAAGTGAGGACTTAGAGAGGGAATTAGATCTTGAAAGTGATCCTGAGTACGAACCTGAGGAGGTGATTGAGCCCCTACCGGAGGAGTTCTTTCCCAAGTAGATTGTGTGGGTGATTGGGCAGTCAGGAGTTTTATTTTGTTTGGCTTGGTACGTCCAGCCATTTTTTAGTTATATAAGTTGTGTAATATAATTTTTTTTGGATATTATTTTGTGAACTATTGGTTGGTGATAGATATGTCTATCACAGATGATTCGTTTCGGTTCTTCCCTTCATGCATTTGGCATGAAATTTAGAATCGTTATTTTTATCAGGTTACACTTAGAAATGTGTATTTTCTTTGAAGCGTACAATGAATCTGATTGCTAAATTGTGATGTCTATGTGAGATCTGCTTTTGTGGATGTGTTAAGTGTTCATGTAAGCATGGGATCGCCCTAATGGGTGATCTGATGGCACGGGTTTCGGGGTGCCAAAATTCAGGCTATCACAATTACTAGATATTACTATGGTGTTGGTGATCTCAGCCAAGCCCAAATCAACTCATTGACACCAATTCAAGGTGACTGACTTTATCATAGCAGTCTATAGTTGATGCAGTCGTTGGAATTTTCTAGTTGAGCAAACTAATATTCAACTTCCTAATGTTACATGAGCAAGCCATTATAAAAGTTCAAATTAGTACAGGCATTGAATATAGGAGAAAACATTTTGCTTACTTTAACTCACTAAGGTTGCTTATGACAATAATGAAAAGATAAGAAAAAGGTAGATTCTGAAATACAAGTAAAAATGGAACAATCAGAAGCATGGGTCAAAATCTTGGATGCTGCTGGTATGTATCGGATACGTACCTGTATCACTGGCTAGTGGTACACGAGCCTAACAGAGGGAGCATTATTGACATTCCTTAATTTTTATATAAAACAAATAAGAACCTTTGGCACCCAAATGCCTATCTCATAATCTCCATGATTAGTAGCATAGCTGAATAAATTATAAAAAAATTGATTCATCAACAAAATAACAACAATAATTAATTCAATTGCAAAGTGTTATATGCATATCAACCAACTCACCTCACAAATCAAAATTAATTAATCAGACCCAGCAGAAAACAAGGTTGTTCAAGTAAAAGTTTTAGAGAAGTCTCAAGGTCTAAAATGAAGATACTCAAGTGGAGCCTTTAGGCATATACCAGCCACACAAACAAAGTGCGATGGAAGGGAGGAGAGGATCTAGAGTTTACAATTCTCCTGAACACAGCTCTACTGAAACTGAGAGCACCTGGGTCTCTGATTCACTCAGTGGAGAATATAGTATTGGGCCGATTGGCAGTGGTTCTCAAAGCTCACTAATCAAAACATCATAATACTTGTTGTTATGATAATTCCACCTCTCTTGGGGGAATTATCATATTTGACCCTGTATCAGAGGACCCTAACCTGATACATATCAACTGATATGTATCGGATATCGCCGATATGTATAGAATATGGGGGTATTTAAAACCATGGTCCCAGCTAAAGAATCACAACTAAAACTAGATAGAGAACTATCTGATCGGTGATTTTTATCATCAGTAGTTTAACATAAGAACAATGATTGATATTAGAGTGCACTGATGGGATGGCGTTCAAGTTTCCCAAAAAGTGTGATTTTCAGGCCCAATTCAGCTCAATGTATGAGACATCAGTTTAACGTCTAATACTTATGCTACTAATTTACAAGAAATATATATAGAGGTTACAATATTATATGTATAAATATATATATATATAGAGAGAGAGAGAGAGTGTAATAACCCAGATTTTTGAATTTTATTTAATGGTATTAGATGATGTACCACACAGTGCATGGTGCTAACGCTCCACATCGGAATATACTCACTTTAGAAATAGTCTGATTTTTTTATATATTAATATTAGACTCAATGCCGAGTACTCGTCGATACGATTCCAACGATATATAATTTGTCGATTTTCGATAAGAATATAAAAAGTTATGCCCGTTTGAAGAGTGAAGCGGGTTAAAGGGCACAACTGTAAATTCGGGAGAGAATCACCATTTACCTTGGTGCTTACACAAAGCGCTCAAGCTTTTCAAGTCACGTATGAATTCTACTTGCGTAGAAAAACTACTATTTTATTCAATCTTATACGGAAAGTCTTAATTAGAGTTAACCTATACAAGGAATTAGATATATATTTACTTCTTCTCTCAGTTGTCTTTCTTTATCCCCTCTTCTCTGCAAAAGCTCTGACAGTGCCATCTTTCATAATTCCTCGTCGGATCTCCATCAATTTTCGATCTTATCAGAGAATCTCACACCATCAAAGTTTCTCATCGCCGCGACCAATTTATCGTAAGAAAGGAATTCTCGTGAAAAGACTCGGGCATATCGTCTCTCGAATCCGATCTCCATCAACCCAAATCATCGTAGGATTCGAAACACGCTTCAACAGGTGGGTGCCTCTAAATCCATCTTAAATTATTTAGTTATTTCTTAAAAAGAAAACCCTAATTTTTCCTTAAATTTTGATAAATTTCGGGTCTTAAAAACATAGAAATTAGGCCCAAAATCGATAGGATCGTTTTTCCCAGATTTTCGTGAAATTCGGCCAAACTCTTCAACAGACACAACCTCGGTATTTTGGCCATAACGTTTTACCCCGAACTCGGATTGACATGATTCTTGCGGCATTAGAAAGAAGACAACGAGATCTACAACTTTGTCTGAAATAGCAATTTCACGAATTTAATATTTTTAAGGTCAAAATTGAGCTGCAAGTCGGGATACGTTTTAGATGATCCAAGGTTACACGGGTTTGACATTATTTTTTTAACTCTTTGACTACTTTATGCTAAACTTATCTCTAGACTTATAAATCCCTAAGATTAAATAAAATACATTAAATAGCTTGTATCGAATAACAATCTATAAGTTTAAGGGGTCAAATATGGACGCTTTTCAATACTTACCATTCTATTACCTCCTCTAAGCCTCATACAATTCTTGAATTGACACATGCGCTCCTTTAGAATTTTAAAATATGTTGGATCGCTATACCAGTCAATCACCAAATTTCATGAATATAATTAACTTTAATGAAGTATAGTTTCAACACTATTGTAAAATAAATATAGTTAAATATTTCTTATTTTCTGTTTTACTTTAATATTTCATATGTTATGCTCTTTATTAATTTTCTTCAAAAATATGAAATGTTTAAGGTTTATGTCATAATTAATTCTTATATATGTTCACCATTATCATATGACATTCATCATATAGAAAATCACGATAGGGCATACGCATATAAGTTAAGAATAAAATATGACACATGACTTAAGCCTTCGTCACGGTGGGATTTCTTTCACGGTCACGTGGAACTTGGAATGTAGGCATCCATGTACGGATGCAACCCCTCTATGGTAGTATGGGATACCACACGAAGTACATCTAGGTTACTACGGAACCCGTCCCTTGGAAAACGTGGTTTAGTGAAGCCTATCGCACCGTGGCCTATTCTAACTAAGTTTTAAGAAAAAATGAGAAAAGAATATGTTAAGACACATATATATTAAGAAAGTGGGGACTTAAGCCCACGCAAATATAAAATCGGGGCGGGGACCTAAGCCCAGAACCGAATAATGTTATGATATGTTAAGATACGCTGTGAAGGCCAGCTAAATATAAATTAAGTTTCTACACGTGCCATACCTTACGAGCCACCGTAAGGGCTTAACGTCTGCAGCCAAGACGGGTCTTAAGGACATTATAGCCTTGTCTCGAACTAAGGGGACATCGTGGTTACTATGCCGGCAACCTCATCTGGCTGGATGGTGGTTTATGTTATGATATGGAGGTTAGGTGGTTATCTACACGTGGACCTCGCGTGGTAGGCTCGAGCAGCGATCCTGGCACAGATCGTTTAAATAAGATAAGATGCGAAGTACGTTGTGTAGGCGTATGGAGTAATTAATAAGACTTACGATATGTCACGTATGCTAAGTTGATGAGACAAATAGGAAAAGAGATAAGAAAATAGAAGCATCATGCACTCTTCATGTTATATTAGTATATTTTTCAGTCTTGATTATGATAGTCTATGAATTATGGATAAGTTTATTTCATTTATTTAAGATATTGGTTATATTTTAAAAATGCACCGCAATTCAAGCGATCGCACACACGCTCACCTGAGTAAGTTATGGTGGATCGATTGTGCAACCCGCTGAGTTTACGCGATTGAGTAAACTCACCCCCCTCCCAAAATCTAACAGTTTCAGGTGAAGATTCTGCTTATCCCGTCCTTGATGATTTGAAAGCTGCTGATCAGGAGATGGCTCATATAAACAAGGATGTCGGCTACCACCTTGATGAGAGCGTAGATCCAGCAGATTTTTACCAGCATTGAGAACCCTTTTACTCTAGTTTTCATTATTTCTTGAGAGACTTGTTTTAGCCTTGATATATTGTGTGAGTTTATATTTGAGACCGTTTTACCCTATCTGAAACTGATTTTGATTTGATATCCTAGATGCATGGTTAGGATTAAATACTTCATTATTATTGTTATGTTTTTCGTTATTAATTTATGAGTCAATTATTTATAATGATATCTTACATGCCTCAATCCATATGTTAAGTCAATTTATAGATTATGTGTATGTCCGCTTATTGCCTTAACCAGCATGCGGGGTCATAACACGGAATTCTAGGCCCTCGATATCGGGTAAGGATTCTGGGTCGTGACAGAGAGAGAGAGAGAGAAGGTACTCCAGTGGAGTACCCTCATTGTATTCCAAGGTCGACATGGAACTCCATGTGGCACCCAAAATATCTTTTGAGTGCCACATACACCAAGGCTGCATTGTTTAGATCATTCCATTATTTTTCCTTTTCAAAACAACATCTGCATTGTATATTTTTTGAAGCTTAAAATCTGGATCATTGAATCACAATCAAAACTCGACTTTCAGTTTTAAATTTAAATTTTTATTTTTTTATTTATTCAAAATTTTCTATACATTGTATTGAAGTTTGACATGGCACCAAAACAGTATGAAAACACATTGGCCAAAACAAAATTATCACCTTGGGTTGGTTGCATCATTAATTATGCCTTTGGGAAGGTTAAATGCCTAGGTCTTTAGTAACAACATTATGGGAATGAAAGGAAATGCCTTCATACGGCTGCAATCCTTGTTTTTTTTTTTAAAGGTCATTAACCACTGGCTTTTTACATCCAAAGTGGCTGCTCTCCCTACTTGAACCACGTCTTCATGCTTGACGGCCCAAGCCTTTTACCGGTGCAACAAGCAATGGCCCCTATGTTGCAATCCATTAACCTGATTGTAATAAAAATATATAAATAAAGATTTTTATTTATTTATTTTAAATAGAAAACAACCATTGTAACGACCATATTACCAACACTTGCAATGCTGTAAAAGTTTATGTAACATCTGTTGTTACATTGTAAGAGTTATTGAAATAATGTTGGATTTTCTGTTGGCCAAGGGTAAGAACATAGCAGCGTTTCAAAATTCAAAGTTAACATTATTCGCGTCGCCTTAACAATAATAGCAGGATTAACCCAGAGGGGTAGCTGTTTATAGATAGGGTACCTCTGTTCACGTTAGAACCCTTGAAAAACTCATTGACTGCTTCAAATCAAACGATAGAGGTCATTTTTTAAACTAATCTTCCACACAAAAGACCTTGAGACCAATGATCTTACCATCAGACAATCATTGTTTAATTCCACATGTCACGGATCACAAAACATGCTCTAAAATCATATTTGAGCGTGATGTGTCATACAATTTAAAAATAAATAATAAACGACTTAGCATGATAATTCTAATCTCTCTAAGTTTTAATAAAAAAAAGTAAAAATATGGAAGGTCTATTAGAAAACCTAGATTTTAATAAAAAAAAGTAAAAATAAAATATAAAAATTTACCTTTGTGAAGAACGAATTTGAATCCAATACTCCTAGAAAAGAGGAGTGTTAGGGTTTTTGGCGAGTGCGATAAATGAAGCACTTAAGATTCTTCAATTTGAGAGAATAGCTTAAGAGAAGGAGATCGGGATCTGACCTTCGATTGATGAAGAACCCTAGCTCATACATGAAACACGATCGAGATATGACCTTCAATTCAGTTCGGTTACCTTCGATCCAATCAAAATTGTAGATAGTTGGTAACAATCCGATGAAATGAAAAAAAAAACTTGGTAATAATCCATTCAAACCCTCTCGGTGATCTCACCAGATTGAGAGAAGAAGCCAACTATTTTTAGACCAAATTGATAGAAGAAGCACTAATCAGATTGAGAGAAGAAATGTGGCCAGATCTGAGCACCGATCAAGACCTTCTCAGCGAAGAAAGCATCGAGCAGAGGAGCGGAGAAGAAAGCATCGATGAAAAATGGATTGATTTGTTGAAGAAGACCATAAACCTAGGGTTCGTCGAGAGAGAGGAAGAGGGGAGAGAGGGAGAGGAGAGAGAAGCTAGGTTTCAAAAGACGTTTCTAATGAGGGAGACGGTGGTTTTGTTAGAGATAAAATGAGAGGAGTTTTGGAATTAGGATCCCCGATAGAGTTGCACGTGACATTATTTTAACTTTTAAAATGGCTGTTTTATAAGTTATACCACTATTTTAAGCAGTGGAATATTACACCACTATTTTAAGCAGTGGTTTATTTTATGCTGCTACAGTGGTTTATTTTATGCTGCTACAGTGGTTTTTCCCTCATTTTGAAGTAGTGGGACCCCTTTGTGCGTGTGAGTTAGAGAGAGAACTTGGGGCTTTGTTTGGCATGTAAGTCTTGGTTATTTGGGCACCGGTATTTGTGGTTCTCTTGCGTTGAGTAAGATTGGAAATACGATCTCCATTGTTTGTAGCCTTTGTGCATCTTCTCCTTCATAGTGGAAACACTTTGTTTGACTGCCAGTGGACGTAAGCTTAGGTCGAACCACGTAAATCTTGTTCTTGTTTGTGGTGCGATCTCTTTCTCTTTCTACTGTTTTTTTATGATATTTATTATTTGGTTATTGAATGTCTTCTTTGCACGTAATAGTCATTAATGATATTGGAAGTGCAAAGGCTTTCTTGGGGTTTTTGCATAACAATTGGTATCAGAGCCTAGGTTTCGACTTGGGCATCATTTTGCTTTTGCGAGAAATTTTCGCTTGTTTTCGGTGGTGTTTGCGACTCAGTGAAGATGTCGGCAGTTGGTTCGTCTGGTAAATCTGTGCAAAGGACTACAATCTCGAATACAAAATTTGAAGTTGAGAAATTTGACGGGACAAACAACTTTGGGATGTGGCAGTGTCACTACAAAAAAATGGATTATTAGCGGCAACCATAAACTGCCGCTATTAACAAAAAAATTACCGCTTATAATACCCTTTCTGCTAATAGACTTAATAGTTTTTTTGTTAATAGCAGCACTTTTTGGCTATAAAAATGTGGCCTCCCAGATTTTCTTACACCAAAATCCGTGCCGTCAGATCGTAGAACACAATCTGATGTACAGAGTCATCTTTGATATAGGAAAGTTTACATGCTTTTATGATAGCTCAATCTTCCCTAATTAGATCATTAGAAGAATTGAGCTATCAAGTATTGGGTAAGATCACATAAGAGCGAAAGCAAAGCGGATAAAGGAAGAACACATGGCATAGTAAACAAAAGATTTCCAATCCTTCTATCATAGACAAAATAACTAAGCTATAAGGACCACCAGTGACGGCCTTCCGCCACCTAAACAGTGGTTTACAAATCTTACATAAAACTGTACAGAGTTTTAGTCCAAAACTATATCGAGTATCCAAAACACTATAGCCAAAAGTCTAGATGAGCCACTCAAGGATATAACAAGTCAGGTGGAAGTTCCGCGTCTTCTTCCGGATTATAATCAAGATCTTCCTCCAGCACAGGTTCCCCCCCGGTATCAACACCTGCACCTGTGACATATAGTTGGGGAATGAGCTATAGTCCAAGCTTAGTAGGGAATAACAAAGCTAAATCACTTATTTTAAGCATTCTTATTCATATATCTTGATGCATAGATGAAAGCAATTTAAGGAGATAAAAACTTTAGCTAGAATGTAAAAGCATATACTTTCGTGAAACTTAAATAATCATGTTCAAAATAATGCATGTCGGATCAAAGAAAGCGTAACAAGAACTTAGAAACATGTCAAGCAAGCAAGTCACAAGAATGTGTAACAGAAATCACAAATGAGATCAAATGTCTAGCCCCTGAGCTATGTTAACAGGGTCACTAGAACCTAGAAGCCAAGCCCTTGAGCTATGTTAACAAGGTCACTTGACATGAGACCGGTCAACCCCCTGAGCTACGTTAACAGGGTCACTTGAGCCCAGAATTCAAGCCCTTGAGCTACGTTAACAAGGTCATTAGAACCGAAACGTCAAGCCCTTGAGCTAAGTTACCAGGGTCACTTGAGCTGAGACTATCAAACCCCTGAGCTACGTTAATAGGGTCATTTGATCAGGGACACAACGGACATACAAGATCAAACATGTTTACAAATCAGATAACAATGATACCATTCACACATGGAGGCTTGAAACTTATAGAATCAAATAAGAGCATATAACATGATGTTGTGTATTAAAAACATGCAATTCATGAGAAAAAAATCCAATTTAGAGGCTTCAAAACATGTCAAGATTTATCGTATATCATTTCTAGAAAATATCAAGCATATACTGAGTGCATCAATAGCAAGAATTCTAAATGAAAAGGAAATCAGGTAGCAGTTCTTCCCTACCTTAAATCTCGAAGTAGTGCGAAACGAGGGCAAGGCGAAGGCCCTATTTATTATCTCCAATCCTCGATCTACATCACATCATACAACAATACATCAATGATTTATTCTAAATGCTACTGACTTTGACGCACCTAAGTGTTTTCTCAACACTGAGGCGGAAATGGGCAAGTTTGTGTTACCCTTGAACTTAACCCAATTTCCCGTTCAATTTGGCCTTTTAAAACTTGTGATTCATGAATTTGTTAATTCATGAAAGTTGTAGGGCTCGTTGTTTCATTTTCAACGCATTAAGAATCGCGCCAATCAGAGTTTGGGGCCAAATGTTATGACAGAAATACCGAACAGGTGTCGGCGCAGTGAAACAGTATCTCGCTGTGGCGAGAATGTAGCTCGCCGTGGCGAGGCCTTCAGGCACCCATAGCTTGCCGTGGCGAGAACAAACAGTGCCATTTTTTTGCCTATTTTTCTATGTAGCACTAGCGGCGGCTAGTGCTTTAAGTGGGATCTTGTTGCGGAGAGATTCAGCATCACCGCTGCGACTGTAAGTAACCATTTTTTACCCTTTTTGGGTCCAAAACATCCCAAAATCAAAGGTGTGCACATCTAGATTCACCCAATGTCAACACTAAATCTATCCTACATGATTTTAAACTGTAAATCCATTTCCTAATCTCACACATGCAAGGATTTCGGATGATCGAATCAAGGGATTTCGGCAACAATGCCTTTCACATTTTCGATCTTTGGGGATTTCTGTGCATGCGGCCTAGACACGATCAAATCGACCCTAATTCTAGGGAATCGAGGTTAATAAGATAGCGTAAACTCTCACCTTTGCGGACTATTTGTATGTGGGGGTTCCAGTGTTGAGGTGTCTCACAGTTTGCATGCATTCTTTCACACGATTCCTCGGTTGTAGGATTTCGAGGTAAGGTAGAATCGTTGCGAAGATCGGATTTGTGGTGATGATTTGGGTTGCAGTGATTCCCCGAGATTGATGACTAGCCAGTGTAGGGATCCAACGATTCATTTGGAGAATTCGTATGGCCTAGAAGGCTCTTCAAGAGAAAGACAAGAGGAAAGGAAAGAGACTCGAGTCTCTCTCAAATTCTAAGGCTCACAAATCGCCTCCCATGCAATTTAGGTGTGGGAGAGGACTCTATAATCCATGGGTGTCTGATTCGGTGTATACTCGGCACACACAAGCCCCAATGTACGGGTCTATCATAGGCCACACATTATGGGCTTTAAACCATGGGCCGGATTACAAACAGGTCCAAACTATGGGCCTGATTCATTTCTGGGTCTAGAACCTTCAGCTTTTAACTGGCGGGTCAAAGCCTTGGCCTTAATAATGGACCCAAGTTATTGAGATGGCTAACAAATGGGTCTTGTTTTCACCGGGTTATTAAATACTGGGTCTGGATTCATGGGCTTGATGAACTAACGGGTCTCGATTCTTGGGCTGTTATCTACATCAACCCATATCAGGGAGCTATATGTGGGTCTTGATACTGTGCACTATCACTACACCATTTTCAGTGTACTGGCCTAACTAATCAGGGGAATAAAATAAAAAGACCAACTAAGGTCAGATGTCATTGGGGTGTTCAGATACCTAGATCTCTTGGTTACACACCAAGGTATTGACTAGTGGAATGACTAAAAGGTCCATCTTAATTATAGCCTTCTAAAAATAAATACGGTGTATGCCTTGTTAGGCTCACGCACAATGTCGGTGTGTTAGTTCTAAGCTACCTATGATGTAGGTCTATACATTTAAAGCAACATTGGTTTGATTCATTGAGATCGAACTTGGCCCGATCTTGGGGTTCGAGTTTCAAAGATCAGCTCACATCGGGAATTGGTCCCAGATCTGCATTCGGGCGTATTCACTCCATTGATATAAGTGGGTCAAAGGCCACGTTACATACGTGAGGAGTTTGACCAAGGTCAAACCAGTCAAAGCAAATCAGGCCATCGTTTAAAGTCAACGATTCAACGTTAGCGAAAATTTGGGGTGTTACATCCTTCCCACCTTACAAAATTTTTGTCCTCGAAAATTGGCGTGCCGTATTCGGTGGGTACGGAGACTTGATAGCCTGAATACCGGTAATCATATACTCCGTTGAAGTTAATGGTTTAGCCTCCTCGAAAATTCAGGGTCTATTACATTCTCCCCTCAATGGAATTTTCGTCCTCGAAAATTCCTGGTGAGACTCTTGGTGTGTCCATTAAAGTTGATGTTTGCCATCAAAATTCAATACGTTGACAATACTTGGGGATTTCCAATGGTTCGCCTCGCGAATCGTTGATATTTTCATTTGATATTGAAAGACAGTAACCATTCAATCGTCCAACGATTTAAATAATACACACAGAGTTAATTGGAATAGATTCCTAGTTACTCAAGAGGGCATATCCACATCCAGATTTATGATCTACCTCTAACTGATCTGCCATCCTTCTCATAACCAATCGTAAAATGGCACATCTATACGCAATTTAGAAGATATCCAAAATTTAGATATAATTGAATATATAATTTAACCAAAGTGTGCCTTTATCACGTGGAAGATTTAAATCTTTCTTCAAATCACGACATCACTTTAAGGTTGAAACCATTGATGCATCACTTAACCATTAATCCAAAAGTCTCTTATCGCCAAAATCATTCGTCACGCTTAGTCCAACTGTAATCGCCCATAACTTTCGATGACTGTTCTCCATAGTTAATTTAGACTTACCCAGACCAATGGCCCTTAAGTATTCAATCACCCTAGTGGCTACTCCCTCGGAATTAGTAGATTTCATGCCAGTAGGGTGTGACATCCCGAGTTTCGGCACCCCGAAGCCTGCACCGCCAGTGGGCTGGCGCCAAGCCCGAGAACCCGAACGAAGCACGCATCGTACAATTACACAACGAAAAACAAAGCAGAACCAAGTCCAATGAATCATCATAGCAAAAAGGAGAACTAGAACTATCATTCAAAAGCTCAAAATGACGGTTCTAATTCTATATGATTCCTTATGGAAAAAGAACCTACAAGAACCATCGGTAAGGGCCGTACCTTACCGAAACATGGTTCACCAAAAGAAGTACAATCATTTGCAAAATTTTCATCCTTTACAATCAAAGTTAAACCAACGCATCCTAAATCCTAGGGTCAGACCTACTCTGGCCTAGTACAAAGAAAGCAGCTCTCAGGGTGAATCTCCTCCAAGTCCTCCCCCTAAGCTAGGTCAGAAACCTTCCTCTCGAAAATCCTGGTATCAATGTCTTTTCCTGAACCTGTGACATATAGTCGAGGAATGAGCTTCATCCAAGCTCATTAAGGAAAAACTCATAGCATGCATATTGTAACGGCAACATAAATCTTATGGCATAATGAAACAGAATAATCGGGATGTAAGCACAATGTATAGTCATAGCATGAAACATAGGTACAAAGCTTATTCGAAATTTCAAACGAGATAGGTCCACATCTTCTCCCAACACAAGAAAAGAAAAACTTAAAGTGGTAAGCTTAAAATAATAGAATGAGGAGCTATAGCCTCAAGCCCCCGATGGAATATCCACCATCGTCACTCATATGAATCATTTTCACATATATCCAAGGTCCCATAAACTTAGATGCTTGGCCGAACATATTTACCGTCATGCGATAGGAGTCACAAAACACATAGCACAAAGGTGTACGGATTAGCCGCAATACCAGTTGGGTATTCATATAAAACCTTAAATTGAAGTGCGTATATATAGCTCATAGCCGTGTAAAGTGATAATTATAATTTAGATCAAAGATCGGAAAGAACTGTGAAGATACTTGCACAACACAATAGATTGAATCTCGAAAGATTACATAACTCATGCATGAATCGAGAACGTATGGATGCCCACGTCCTTCCAAATTTTATTCGTAACCACACACATAATCAATTCAAAGAAACAATCACGTCATAACACACATATGTTAACGTAACAATGCACATGGTATCAAGTGTTCCTTACTTCGAGATCTTAATCCACACTAGCTCACACCGCCGTTTGGGTTAGCCCTCTCAACATACCATACCAAGTCACCTAAAATATAAGATCCAATATTCACTCATTAGAACAGTGCAAAACATGTTAGGATAACTCCCTTCATAATCTCGCAGCCAAAACTTACCAAAATTCTGAATCTGGGAATTTCGATCGATCGAATCCTAATTTCGATCGATTGAAATCATATTTCGATTGATCGAGCTAAATTCGATTGGTCGAGCTCTCATGAAAGCCAAAAAATCAAACCTACTTCGATCGAACGAATCCCCTTTCGGTCGATCAAAAACTTATAATTCGATCGATCAAAAATATTTCGATCAGTTGAATCTTCCAAAAGAAATTTTGCTATCACACATTTCGATCGAACGAATCTTATTTTGATCGGTTGAAAATTCATAATTCGATCGATCGAATATATTTCGATCGATCGAGTTCTCACAGAGGGTTTTTCCACGTTCCTATTTATATACGTTTCAATCGATCGAGTGTGAGATTCAATAGATCGAACCCATTTCGTTCGATCGAATTTGACTTCGATCGAACGAATTTCCTTATACTTCGAAGTTGTCACAATTTAAGTCCATTTCGATCGATCGATCGAACTCAATTTCGATCGGTCGAAATGAACAGAAATCACCCGTTTAAGGGTTTTCCCCCTCTACATCAAGTTAAACTCGATTTCTTACGCTCCCGTGATCTAAATTAACGTAAACATAGTTAACAACATAATTTCAAGATCTCGATCAAATTTTCATACCTCGATTTCCTCTGAATCTCTAATCCTAGCCTCTAGATCTGACTTGCGTTCACCAAAAGAACAGCAGCTTGTTCGTCGCTCTAATTACGTCACCACAAGCTTCGAGAACGGATTGTTCTCGCATGCAATCAACGTTTAAATCTCAAATCTCTTCCTCTTTCCTCTTAACTCCCTATGATTAGCAATAACTAAGGTGTTGAATGCAATACCTAAATGAGGCATTTAATTCCTCTCTTATACTTGAGTCCTAGGCTTAGGCGTAAAATAGCAGCACCAACGTTGGGTGTACGAGAGTGCACTAACCCACAACCTAGCCTACATATGTCAAATCCCATCCGTTGGATTTGAACTATAGACATTACATAGACTATCGATACCATCCCCGACGTGCGGACTGTCGGGCACACGTACTGAGGCCTGCACATCAAGGTTTTTAAATGTTTGGGGTGTTATATCCTCCCCACCTTAGGAATTTTCATCCTAAAAAATTGTCCTAGTGCGCGGGACGACAGAGGAAGGGTTACTTCGTAAGGTACTACACATGGCTAAACAGTCCATGTCGCTATAAGATCGCATGACACACACACAGACGCACAGTCTCCACACAAGAAATTCTAATAGATTAAATTCAGGCAGATCATCAATGAAAGATTAGCATGATTATGTAAAAAAGATCATCGTGGCAGCCATGCCACCATAGTTCTAACAAGTAAAACAAAAGTGGCAACCATGCCACAATAGTTAAAAAAAATTATACGCATTGCCCAAAAATTAAAATTTTTAAAAAGAAACACTCTCAAGCTCAAGATCCCTCAATAGTAGCTCCTCCAGCCGCTCCAGCAGGATCCATCGGACTAGTAGGATCCGCTACATCCTCCGGCTCCTCATCGGCGTGATCCCCACTGGCCGCCTATCAGGCCATGGATCCTCAGCAGCAGCGTCTGCCGTAGAAGCACTGAATACCCGTGCACGCATGGCCGCCATCCTCTTGGCATAGTCGGTAGGGTGCAAGGCGTGCAACATGTCCTCCACGAGCAGCTTGTAGTAGTCCAGGCATTGATTGAGCTGGCGATTGCTCTCTTGGATGAGAGCAGCCAACGTCTCATTGCTTATCGGGGCTGCTTGATGGATTGGTGGCATCGGTATGTCGGCAGGTTGGTGAACTGGTGTAATATCCCTGATATTTTTGTCCTATTTTCATTTACCTCGATAAGCGTGTCCGAAAAATATTGTGGACTATTTTAGATTTTTTGTAATCTAAGTCTATGATAAGACTTTTGGCATAAGGATTTCGTTTTAAGAGGTGTGCAAGTCATGTAATCTATGACTCACACAATAGCATTGGTGTTTGTGTTTAACACCGGATAATGTTCAACTTAAGTAGATAAATAGTAATTACAAATATCTAGATTTTTGTTAGGAATTGTTTTATCTTATAAGAGAGAGAGATTTGAGAGAATTTACACTTCTCTCTTTCGGTGGAAAGTAAATTGCAAACCAATTGGGCTGCTTTTAATCTTTAGATCTTGAGAGAGTGAGAGCTCCTCTTCCCATCTCAACCATTGGTTTATTTGGTACTTGAAATTGGATCAGTTTGAGATATTGGAAGAGAAGGTTAGAGGAGAGGATATCACTGTATCGATAGGATCTGTGCAATGGAAGAAGGGTTATAATGGGATGACTTGAAGCTTTTAAACCTTCAATCATAGAAGCTTGTTCCGGTGCGTGAATCGGTACAAGGGGATCAACAGATTAAGCTACAAGAGGTATGCCTTGAAACCTCCTTATGTAAATTTATTGGGTTTTGTTAAGAAATTAAGATTTGGATTCAATAGAAAGGATTGAATGGATTAAAAATGATGAAAAAGAATCCGGGCATGTTGAATTAACAGCCACAGAGCCTGGGAAATTCGACTGTAGATTTCAAAATCGACTGTCGAAATTGGAAATCGACAGTCGAAAATAAGATTTTAAGCTTTAAACAGAGTTCTGAAATTCGATGGTCGAATTCTGTCCAGCTTTTGGCTTTTAAATATTTGATTGGATTTTTATTTTGTGAGTTTTTGGGTTGATTTTTGGGTTCTATATTAACACTGAGGGTGTTAATATATATAGGTTTTGACAATTGGGAGTCCTTGGAGAGGACTGCTTGTTCATGCTTTTGAATTTTCTTGGTTAAGGTAGGGGAACCCTAATTATTATTTGCATAAATTTATAAGCATAAACTGTTATAGACAATTTCTTTCAGAAGTATAAAATTTGGAAATTCGGTTGCACACAGTATAATTAAAACTTTGAACATATGACACAATCTGAAAATTTGTAAACCTTGTCATAAATAAGAATCTTTGGAAATCAGAACCTCAGCTAAATTTTGAATCAGAACCTCAGTTAAATTTTGAATCAGAATTTCGAATCAGAACCTTGAAAAATCAGAATTATGTTATGAATAATAAGCTTTGATATGTATTAGCATTTGCATTTGATTTAGGGTTCATAAGTACAATGCCCTAGATTCTACCAACCGTATTGATGGTAAAACTTTGGCGCAAGTTTCCCTCATAGCGTAGGGGCTTGTTGCATTTTCGAAATGGGTTCATGAACGACGATGGTCAGTAGGGTCTTCCCATCGGTCACGTAGTCCGCTCTCATGCTATAGGAAATTTGGGAGATAAAATTAAGTTATAAATTTAAGACAAGAAGCATGCTAAATCAGAACATTTTGAACACTTTAGATTATATTATCAGTTTTGACTCAGGATTAGAACTGGAGATTTAAATTGAAAAGCATCATTGAAAAACCATATTTGATCCGATTCCGTCTTTTGAAAACCTTTACTTATAAAGAAATGCAAATAGATCTGTCTTCCTCTATTGAGCTTGGTCATAGCTCACCTCGACTATACGTCATAAAGTCCAGATGACCTTAGGTCAGAGGATTCGGAGGACTCCGATTATATTCCCGAGGAGGATTTGGACATACCAGCTGAGGAGTTCTTCCCGTGATCTTAGATTTTGTATTTTTTGGTATTTTGTCTGGATATTATTTTGTAATGTTGAGCCTTAGGCTATTATTTTTGTTCTTTTGATATCACTTGAGGAACCATTATGGTGAACCTCTATTTTAGGTGATCGGATTGGCCATCACCGGTGGTTCTTTTTGGTTCCTCACAATGATATATCCAATTTTGTTATATGAAGCTTTTATTTTGTTGGATTAACAATGCTGCCTCTGTCTTTAGACCTTTGTTTATGTTGCCGGCTTCTGTTTGTTACGGCTTATTGAGAAATCAATAAGTTGATGAACCGGCCTTTCCTATACCCTAGGGATTGGAAAAGTCGGGTCGTCACAACTGGAGGGATAACCTCAGGCAGATCGGGGACAGGAGCCTTAGGAGCAGGTTGGTCAGGTAGTGGTGTGTCCTAAGCAGGTGCATCATGTGGTTGAGGAGGGACATGAGGCGCTTGAGGGGCTGGCTGTAGATGTGGTTTCAGCCGGTTATAAGTCTTCCTCCAATGATTAAAGGTGTAGAACACTACATTGTTGGAGGACTTAGGCTCCCTGGAGGAGATTTTGTGGACGGAGGTCGCGGCGTACTCATCAAACATAGTCGAGACCAAACTGGCATACGGTATATACTCTTCGGGCTTTTCCGCCCCTGCCAATAACTTCTTCCCCCCATGCCTGATTCCCTCAAAAACCACAGCGGTGGCATCAAACCATTTTCCCTAAAAAGCCGTGAATAGGGCTTCCATCAACACCCCTAATCTGTCAGTCTTGTGGCAGATCAGGTAGAGATTGCACTTGAAGATTGTGTCGAGCATCCACATATAGCTCAGCAAATGGGCTCGCCTAATGGCTCGACAGGTAACTGTCCTCACATCCGCCACGACAAAAGTATGGGTCAAATTTGGGGGATTTGGGGGTAACAAGTCAATCCCCTCGCCATACCCATCAAAACATTCCAATGCTCTACAAGCCATTGCGTGGGTAAAAACATACGTCTTCCCATCTACTTTGGTGCAAATGGTATTAGGGTCAGGGCCATCAAACATCTTTTGGTAAAACAAGCGCACGAGGCGCGGGTAATAGTACTGATGAAGGGGTTTGAGAAGATTATCCAATCCCGCCTTGCCTAAATAGTCAAGTGCTGAAGCATCAATGCCGGGCACATTGGGTGTTTCGAATAAGGCTGGGTCGATGGTGTACTCATGGGTAAAACCCTTGTCGGCCCACCATTCGCTTGGTTGGTCGCGCAGGGGAGTTTGCAGAGCAACGGGTTGCTCGGAAGGTGGTTGCGGTGGTGGAATAGGTGGCTGTGGTGGAGGTTTTGGTGGTTGCGAAGGACCCGGAGTGATCTTGGGTCGCTTTGATGTAGGGGTTTTAGAGGTGGCAGCCTTCTTCTTAGGTGCCATCGTCTAAGAAAATCAAAACAAGGTTTTTAATCAAAGAAGAAAATTTTCAATCCAAGGCAAGAAATCAAGAAGTGAAATTTAAAGGTTTACCACTTTGAGGCAATTTGGATTCAATTCCTCGAAGGATCTAGCGCAATTGATCGTTCGTATGATCCTCCAATGCAAAAACCCTCGAAAACTCGAAAGAAAACCCCAAAAGTCTAAAGAAATGAACCTAAAAAATGTGGTTTATATATATATATATAGCTAAATTCGATCGATCGAATTCATTTCGATCGGTCGAATTCATTTCGATCGGTCGAAATCTGACTTATACAAAATTTACTTCGATTTCGATCGATCAAAACTCATTTCGGTCGATCGAAATTTAGCATTAGGAAAATTGGCCCCACATTTCGATCGAATGAATTTTTATTCAATCGGTTGAAACGTCAAAGTTTGATCGAACGAATATTTTTTGTTCGATCGAGCTCGTCAGGCCTACAGCAATTTCTAATCGAACGAAATATTTTTCATCCGGTCGAGAATAAATTCGATCGATCGAAATTAATTTCGATCGAACAAATTGAATGAACTTTAAAATACAGGGAACAATCGACTTTTTGCCAAGGTGATTTCGATCGGTCGATTTACACCTCGATCGATCGAAATCGTAACTTCGATCGATCGAATCAGCAGAACAACAGAATTTTTTTTGAATTGTTGAATTTTCTTTGTCGTTCTCATACTTCAACATCCAATTCGTCCCTGTCATTGATCATTCAAAGTATTTACATATAATTTGATCACAAAGGACCATTACAAAATTTTCTCCTTCTCATGATTACTCAAACAATGAAGGATGTTGGGCGCGAATCTCGGCTTCGCGTTCCTACGTTGCTTCCTCTCTAGAGTGATTTTTCCATTGGACTAACACCAAAGGAATCCGTTTTGTGCGCAACACTTGCTCGGTTCGGTCTAAAATTTGCATTGGTTCTTCAATGACCGTCAGATCCCTATAAACTTCCATAGGTGGTGCATCAAGGATATGAGTTGGGTCTCGCACATATTTTCGCAGCATTGAAACGTGAAATATGTCGTGCACTCTACCAAGTTGCAGTGGTAATGCGACCCTATATGCAACTTCACCCACTCTCCCCAATACCTCGAATGGTCCAATAAAGCGACGACTCAATTTTCCGCTCTTTCCAAAGCGCTTCACACCCTTCATTGGGGATATCTTTACAAACACGTGATCTCCCACTTGAAATTCCATGCTTGAGCACTTAATATCTGCATAGCTCTTCTGGGGACTCTGCGCCGTCCTGATTCTTTCTCGTATAATACGGACGGTCTCAGCATTTTTCCTGATGACTTCCGGTCCCAACACAATTCTATCACCTGTTTCCTCCCAATTGATCGGAGACCTGCATCTCCGTCCATATAGAGACTCATAAGGAGTCATCCCAATGCTATGCTAAAAGCTATTGTTATATGCGAGTTCTATCATCAGAAGGTTCTGATCCCATGATCCCTGAAAATCGATCATGCATGGACGCAACATATCTTTAATAATCTGATTGACTCTCTCTATCTGACCATCGGTCTATGGATGAAATGCGAAACTGAAGTCCAATCTCGTGCCCATAATTTCTTGGAATCTTTGCCAGAATATTGATGTGTACAGTGGATCACGACCGGACACGATGCTGGTAGGAATATTGTGGAATCACACAATTTCTTTCATATATAACTCTGATAACTTGCTTGCAGTGTATGTCGTATTGTAGGGTAGGAAGTGAGCCGACTTCGTCAATCGATCCACTACCACCCATATTGCATTATGGCGTCTCATCGTCCTTGGTAATCCCACAATGAAGTCCATAGAAATGGACTCCCGTTTCCACTCCGGTATTGGTAGAGGTTGTAATAGACCTGCTGGGTGTCGATGATCCACCTTTAGTTGTTGACACACTAGACACTTCGACACATATTCTGCGACGTCTTTCTTCAATCCTCTCCACCAATAACACTTCCATAAATCCTGGTACATCATAGTACTGCCCGGATGAATGGCATACTTGGACTTATGAGCTTCATCTAATATGGTTTGCCTCAGCTCGGCATCCACAGGTATGCATAAGTGGTCACGAAATAGTAATGATCCATCTTCTTTGACAGAAAATCCCCCCTTTCATCTGCAGTCACCTTTTGACGTATCCTCACTAGCTATGGGTCTTTCATCTGGAGTTCATAAATGCGATAAAAAATAGTTGGTCTGATCGTGAGATTTTCCAACAGTATCCCAATATCCTTGACTTCAATGTTCTTATCATACAACGAAATGTCTTCCAATAATTTCCATCGTCGAAGTCCCACAATGAGACTAGCCAGCTGAGTTGTATTCTTCCTACTCAACGCGTCAGCCACGACATTAGCTTTACCTGGGTGATATTATATAGTGCAGTCATAGTCCTTGAGAAACTCAATCCACCGCCGTTGCCTCATATTCAATTCTTTCTCCGTAAACAAATACTTGAGGCTTTTGTGGTCTGTGAAGATCTCAAAGGTCTCACCATACAGGTAATGCCTCCAAATTTTAAGCACAAATATCACTGCAGGTAACTCTAGATCGTGCGTTAGGCAGTTCTTCTCATGCTCTTTCAACTGTCTTGACCCATAAGCTATGACCTTACTGCTTTGATTCAGTACACAACCCAAACCACCATATGGCACATCACTGTAAACAGTAAATCTCCCACTGCTTGACGAAATAGCCAACACTGGAGCAGAGGTAAGCCGCTTCTTGAGTTCTTAAAATCTCTCCTCACATTCCTTGGTCTACTCAAATTTTGTATTCTTCCTTGTAAGTCAGGTGAGTGGTCCTGAAATCTTGGAGAAACCTTCCACAAAGCGTCAATAATATCCAGCTAGATCGAGGAAACTATGAATCTCCGTCACGGTCTTGGGTTGTTCCTAATCTAGCACTGCCTCAATCTTTACTAGATCAACAGTCACGCCTGCTTGTGATACTACGTGACCGAGAAAACTCACTTGTTCTAGCCAAAATTCACATTTGCTGAGTTTGGCATACAGCTGGTATTCACGGAGGGTTTGTAAGACAATGCGCAAATGATGTTCATGTTCTTCTCTGGTCTTTGAAAAAGAAGAATGTTGTCCACAAACACCACTACGCATGTATGAAGGTGTTGTTTAAAGACCCGATTTATGAGGTCCATAAATGAGGCTGGTGCATTCGTCAAGCCGAAAGGTATCACTAAGAATTCGTAATGCCCATATCTAGTCCTAAATGCTGTCTTTTGCACATCTTCGACCTTCACCTTAAGTTGATGATACCCGGATCTCAAGTTGATCTTTGTAAAGAACTTTGCCCCTTGCAATTGGTTGAATAGATCATCAATCCTGGGCAAAGGGTACTTGTTCTTGATCGTGAGCTTATTCAACTGACGGTAGTCAATGCAAGGTTTCATAGACTCGTCTTTCTTCTCAAGGGGCACACTTGGCCTTATAAAGCCCTTATCTAACAGTTCCTATAATTGCTCCTTCAACTCCTTCAATTCAGCTGGGGCCATTCGGTATGGAGCTTTGGAAACTGGTTTAGTGCCTGGAGCTAAGTCAATAGCAAATTCGATCTCCCGATCAGGTGGCAAGCCTGATAACTCATCGGGAAATACGTCCTCAAACTCACAAGCAATTGGGATATCAGAAATAATGTTCTTCACTTCCTTTTTCTCTTGCAGGAATGCTAGATATCCCTCGCATCCATTCTTCATCATTCGCTCAGCTCATACTACGGAGATGATCGGTGCTACCTTCCCTTTCTCACCAATGAATCGAAAAGATTTCTGTCTGGGTGGATGGAAGGTGACTACTTTCCGTAGACAATCTACGTTGGCACGATATGCACATAACCAATTCATGCCAAGTAGTACATCAAGTCCTTGCATGTTCAACAAGATAAGATCCGCGATAGTCTCTTGTTCCTCCACTTGCACGATGACTAAT
Source organism: Chloranthus sessilifolius (assembly GCA_021018995.1). Classification (NCBI taxonomy): domain Eukaryota; kingdom Viridiplantae; phylum Streptophyta; class Magnoliopsida; order Chloranthales; family Chloranthaceae; genus Chloranthus; species Chloranthus sessilifolius. Next base: position 31,175,296 of record CM037594.1, on the reverse strand, counting down.
CGGCAACACATGTCTGCAATCACAGTACTTCCCGTAGGAACGGAAGCATCCAAAATAAAATCAGACTCCTCGGGAACAATCTTTAATTTTCCCTCAAATTCTGGAGTTATATACGAGTGGGTAGACCCTAGGTCTATCAGAACTCGTGCAACACAACGATTTCCATCGTTTTCTCGGTAAAGTTGTAGCGTACCTATATAGCATTTAATATATACACTACGTTTAGATATGCATGTCATGACCACACAAAATGCACCTAGAAGTTTTCCTATCAATGCACTTTCTTCATCTAGAAGACAAATAAATAAGTTCAAACATAACAAGAAGGTTATACCTTGGATCACATCGTTGCTTGTCCGGGCGTCTTCTGCTGTCACGGCAAAGGCACGACCTTGAACAATAAGTCTCGTGGATTGTGTAGGTTTCGATGCGGTAGCAGTTGAGACGGTGCCCTCCTTTCTCATCTCGGGGCAGTCTCGTATCATATGGCCTACTTTCCCACATTTAAAACATCCGCTCATGTCCTGTCTACAGTCCGAAGTTTTATACGGTTTGCCACAACAGGCACATTTTAGTTGTGGACTCGTAGATGCCGCTCTAGAAGGTCCTTGTGTGACAGATGCCCCAGACGTTTGAGTCTGAGTAGGGCCTTCTCCGCGGAACGGTCTCAAAGAAGTGAAAGTATTTGACCTCGGATAATTTGCATAGGCTGATCTTGAAACTGGAGCAGGTGCTGACATCCTCAACTTTTTTTTCCCCGAGTCATAGTCACTCACCCCCCCAGACTTGGCTTGTTCTTCCACTCACGTCTTTTGTTGATGTCCCTTTCTGCAACGATGGCCTTTCCCATCACGTCGGCATATACTTCCAATTCAAATATGGACACTCTCTCCTGTATAATCGGTCTCAGGCCTTCTTGAAATCTGCTGGCCTTCATTTCTTCAGTAGCTACTAATTCTGGTGCAAATCTTGATAACCTCACAAACTCGTTGTCGTACTCCCGTATGGTCATGCTCCCTTGTACAAGATTCGTAAAGTCCTTCAACTGATTCCGAACTTGCTTAGGAAAGTACTCCTTGTTAAATGCCATTACAAAGTCCACCCACGTCCATGGGTTGTATGGACCCTCAGCTTCCCTTTTCCTCAACATCGACTTCCACCAAGCATCAGCGTCGCCTTCAAGTTGGAAAGAAGCCCAACCAACTTTCTCATGCTCAGGGCTTTGCAGTCTCTCCAACAATTTCTCCATCTATTTCAATCACTTCTCCGCTTCAAGCGGATCAGTTTGCCTGTGGAACACAGGAGGTCTCAATCTCCTGAAATCCACAAATGCGGATGGCAACAAAGCAGGAGGTGGTGGTGGTGGCGGTTGCTGTTGATGGCTGACATTGCTTGCGGCTAACAATGTCGTCTGCTCAGTCAGAAGTGTAGTCTGATGGGTCTACTGAGCCATAGCAACGGCTATAACCTCCATAGCCCTGGCCATCCTATCAGAAGACTCATCTCTGTGATCTCTCTCCACCTCAAGAGGTGGTCTTTGCTCTCCTCTGAAACCCAAAGGAATATCCTCCATACGCCTTTCACCTCTTTGGCGGCTTCCCCTAGGTCTACCTCTTCCTCACTAATCGATTGGAATCTGTTACAATGAAACCAAAGTCTCATTAACAGACAGTCCCTAGTATCCAACAAAATCTCAATCTCAAAATAGTTTAAGACTTGACAGACGCCTCTAAGACCATACTCTGATACCAACTGATGTACCCAAGTTTCAAGACTCAAGCTCGGCGGCGCCAAGGCCGAGCCTGAAAGAAGCACGACGCATAATTACGAAAGGAAAACAAAGCAGAACCAAGTCCAATGAATCATCATAGCAAAAAGGAGAACTAGAACTATCATTCAAAAGCTCAAAATGACGGTTCTAATTCCATATGATTCCTTATGGAAAAAGAACCGACAAGAACCATTGGTAAGGGTCGTACCTTACCGTAACATGGTTCAACAAAAGAAGTACAATCATTTGCAAAATTTACATCCTTTACAACCAAAGTTAAACCAACGCATCCTGAATCCTAGGGCCGGACCAACTCTGGCCTAGTTAAAAAAAGTAGATCTTAGGGTGAATCTCCTCCAAGTCCTCCCATGAAGCTAGCTTAGAAACCTCCCTCTCAAAAATCCTGGTATCAACGTCTTCACCTGAACCTGTGATATATAGTCGAGGAATGAGCTTCATCCAAGCTCAGTAAGGAAAAACTCATAGCATGCATATTATAACGGCAACATAAATCTTATGGCATAATGAAACAGAATAATCGGGACGTAAGCACAGTGTATGGTCATAGCATGAAACATAGGTACAAAGCTTATTCGAAATTTCAAAAGAGATAGGTTCACATCTTCACCCAACTCAAGAAAAGAAAAACTTAAAGTGGTATGCTTAAAATAATAGAATGAGGAGCTATAGCCTAAAGCCCCCGATGGAATACCCACCATCGTCGCTCATATGAACCATTTTCACATATATCCAAGGTCCCATAAAGTTGGACGCTTGGCCGAACATATTTACCGTCATGCGGTAGGAGTCACAAAACACAGCACAAAGGTGTATGTAATAGCTGCCGTACCGGTCGGGTATTCACATAAAACCTTAAATCGAAGTGCGTATATGTAGCTCATCGCCATGTAAAGTGATAATTATAATTTAGATCAAAGGTCGGAAAGAAGTGTGAAGATACTTGCACAACACAATAGATTGAATCTCGAAAGATTACACAACTCATGCACGAATCGAGAATGTATGGATGCCCATGCCGTTCCAAATTTTATTCGTAACCACACACATAATCAATTCAAAGAAACAATCACGTCATAACACACACATGTTAACGTAACAATGCACATGGTGTCAAGTGTTCCTTACCTCGAGATCTTAACCCGCACTAGCTCACACCGCCGTTTGGGTTAGCCCTCTCAACATACCATACCAAGTCACCTAAAATATAAGATCCAATGGTCACTCATTAGAACAGTGCAAAACATGTTAGGATAACTCCCTTCAAAATCTCGCAGTCAAAACTTACCAAAATTCTGAATCTGGTAATTTCAATCGATCGAATGCCAATTTTGATCGATCGAAATCACGTTTTGATCGATCGAGCTAAATTCGATTGGTTGAGCTCTCATGGAAGCCAAAAAATCAAACCTACTTCGATCGAACGAATCCCCTTTCGTTCGATCGAAAACTTATAATTCGATCGATCAAAAATATTTTGATCGATCAAAAATATTTCGATCGGTCGAATCTTCTAAAAGTAATTTAGCTATCACACATTTTGATCGAATGAATCTTACTTTGATCGATTGAAAATTCATAATTCGATCGATTGAATATATTTTGATCAATCGAGTTCTCACAGACGGTTTTTCCAGGTTCCTGTTTATATATGTTTCGATCGATCGAGTGTGAGATTCGATCGATCGAACCCATTTCGTTCGATCGAATTTGACTTCGATCGAACGAATTTCCTCATACTTCGAAATTGTCACAATTTAAGTCCATTTCGATCGATCAAACTTAATTTTGATCGGTCGAAATGAACAGAAATCACCCGTTTAAGGGTTTTCCCCCTCTACATCAAGTTAAACTCGATTTCTTACGCTCCCGTGGTCTAAATTTATGTAAAAATAGTTAATGACATAATTTCAAGATCTTGATTAAATTTTCATACCTCGATTTCCTCCGAATCTCTAATCCTAGCCTCTAGATCTGACTCGGGTTCACCAAAAGAACAGCAGCTCGTTCGTCTCTCTAATTACGTCACCACAAGCTTCGAGAACGGATTGTTGTCGCATGCAATCAGTGTTTAAATATCGAATATCTCCCTCTTTCCTCTTTACTCCCTATGATTAGCAATAACTAAGGTGTTGAATGCAATACCTAAATGAGGTATTTAATTCCTCTCTTATACTTGATTCCTAGGCTTAGGCGTAAAACAACTGCACCAACGTTGGGTGTACGAGAGTGCACTAACCCATAACCTAGCCTACATATGTCAAATCCCATCCGTTGGATTTGATCTATAGACATTACATCGACTATCGATACCATCCCCAATGTGCGGACCGTCGGGCACATGTACCGAGGCCTATAGATCAAGGTTTTTAAATGTTTGGGACGTTATAGAGGGTGTCATCCTGTGCTTCAGAATGTTTAACCTTTGAAAATAAATCTGTTATGTTCTACTGTTTCGTCTAAGCATTGATGACTCTTAAGATTCCAATGGAACGATTCGACCTTATTGCTTCTCGTTGACATTGGAATTTACCTTGAAACCTTGCAATCTAAGATATGGTCAAAGATTATCATATCCCTCACAATCAAAAATCGTTTTAACTAAGTTGTTCTTATGGACATCTACTTTTTGTTTTCAATAGCCCCGACTCTATCATCTAAGTGTCCTCAATCGGGATAATAACCTATCGGTAAACCGTGTTTGTGTTTAGTGTCTATCAAGGCACCTGACTTATATTGACAGATGTCGTTATCTAAGTACATGTGAAGAGTACCTAAAGTCCATGTATGTGAACTAATTAGGTGTGCATATGGCAATGTTGCAATATTCTTAAAATGTAAAAATGAAAATAAACTCCAAGGATGTTTATCAACTGGCAATAAGTAACATTCGATAACCAATAATGAAATTATTCCTTGGATGTCTCTGTTTGATGTGTGGGCATCCTGTGCCTAGACGGCATGATTACGACCCCTGAATGGTAGGTTGAGAGGGCTCCTAAGTCACTGCAGACATCATCTTTTCTATTTTTTCTTCGGGACAATCTTTTATCCGATGTCCTAACTGGCCACATTTGAAGTAGGCCTCAGAAGCATGCCTACACTCCTTTGCCTTATGCGGCTTCCCACACTTTATGCACAATGCTATCGGAATAGATGAAGAGGTGCGTGATGTTTGTCAAACTCCGGACGCTCCCATTATAGTAGGGTTCGAGGGACGGAATGACTCTGAAGGTGTAGATATAGTCAGTTTCAGATAGACACCTTGAGTAGGTTGTTGAGATGTGGGTGTCGTCTTCTTCGTTTTCACCGTAGGCCAACCTTTTATCAAATGTCCTAGTCTGCAACATCTGAAAAACTCACCTGTGGCCCACCTACATTTCTTCGTCTTGTGCTGCATTCCACACTATGAGCATGACTCAACGAGTGCGGGCGAATAAGTGCGTGAAGTGGGCTGCACTATTTCCGCAAGTAACTTAGTCTACTGGACCATCGTTTTGACCATTGTCTCCAGTGGCTGCCTAGTTTGTTCATGATCATTCTCCCCGGCATGCGCAGACCTAGCTCTTTTGCGAGGTGACATATTGATTTATCAAAATGAAACAAAGGTTCCAATTAACAGTGATCGTGATCATCATGACCCCATGTCTCAAAAATATCTAACATCCCAACTCGGATCCTAAAGGCATACTTAGATCACGATTGATCAAATATTTCAGTAAAACGTGGTTGCGAAGATCCACAACCTATGCTCTAAACTGAACCTACTGCCATAGCTTTGAGTCCCTAGAAGACCTAGAGCCAAGGCTCTGACACCACTTATGACAGCCCGGATTTTCTTACCCCAAAATTCGTGCCGTCAAATCGTAGAACACAATCTAATGTACAGAGTCATCTTTGAAATAAAAAAGTTTACATGCTTTTGTGACAACTCAATCTTCCCTAATTAGATCATTGGAAGAATCGAGCTATCAAGTATTGGGTAAGCTCACATAAGAGCAGAAGCAAAGTAGATAAAGGTAGAACACATGGCATAGTAAACAAAAGATTTCCAATCCTTCTATCATAGAAAAAATAACTAATCTATAAGGACCACCGGTGGCGTCCTTCCGCCACCTAAACAGTGGTTTACAGATCTTACACAAAACTGTACAGAGTTTTAGTCCAAAACTTTACCGAGTATCCAAAACACTATAGCCAAAAGTCGAGATGAGCCACTCAAGGATATAATTGGTCAGGTGGAAGTTTTATGTCTTCTTCCGGATTATAATCGGGATCTTCCTCCAGTACAGGACCCCCCCCCCCTCGGTATCTGCACCAGTGACGTATAGTCGGGGAATGAGCTACAATCCAAGCACAGTAGGGAATAACAAAGCTAAATCACTTATTTTAAGCATTCTTATACATATATCTTGATGCATAGATGAAAGCAATTTAAGGAGATAAAAACTTTAGGTAGAATGTAAAAGCATATACTTTCGTGAAACGTAAATAATCATGTTCAAAATAATGCATGTCGGATCAAGGAAAAAGTAACAAGAACATGGAAACATGTCAAGCAAGCAAGTCACAAAAACGTGTAACAAAAATTACAAACGAGATCAAATGTCTAGCCCCTGAGCTATGCTAACAGGGGCACTAGAACCGAGAAGTCAAGCCCTTGAGCTACGTTAATAAGGTCACTTGACACGAGGCTGGTCAAGCCCCTGAGCTACGTTAACAGAGTCACTTGAGCCCAGAATTTAAGCCCTTCAGTTAAGTTAACAAGGTCACTTGAATGGAAACGTCAAGCCCCTGAGCTAAGTTAACAGGGTCACTTGAGCTGAGACCATCAAGCCCCTGAGCTACATTAATAGGGTCACTTGATCAGAGACACAATGGACATACAAGATCAAACACGTTTACAGATCAGATAAAAATGATGCCATTCACACACGGAGGCTTGAAACTTATATAATCAAATAAGAGCATATAACAAGATGTTGTGTATTAAAAACATGCAATTCATGTGAAAAAAATCCAATTTAGAATCTTCAAGACATGTCAACATTTATCATATATCATTTCTAGAAAATATCAAGCATATACTGAGTGCATCAATAATAAGAATTTTAGACAACAAGTAAATTAGGCAGTAGTTCTTCCCTACCTTAATTCTCGAAGTCGTGCGAAACGAGGGCAAGGCGAAGGTCCTATTTATTATCTCCAATCCTCGATCTACATCACATCATACGACAATACATCAATGATTTATTCTAAATGCTACTGATTTTGACGCACCTAAGTGTTTTCTCAACACTGAAGCAAAAACGGGCAAGTTTGTGTTACCCTTGAACTTGAACCAATTTCCCGTTCAATTTTTCCTTTTAAATCTTCTGATTCATGAATTTGTTAATTCATGAAAGTTGTAGGGCTTGCTTTCCCCTTTCCAACGCATTAAGAATCACGCCAATAAGAGTTTGGGGTCAAACATTATGGCAAAAATACTGAACAGCTGCCGGCGCATTGAAACAGTATCTCGCCGCGGCGAGAATGTAGGTCGCCGCGGTGAGGCCTTCAGACACCCGTAACTCGCCGCCGTGAGAACGAACGGTGCCAGTTTTTTACCTATTTTTCCATATAGCCCTCGCTGCGGCGACTGTGAGTAACCATTTTTTATCCTTTTTGGGTCCGAAAAATCCCAAAATCAAAGGTGTGCACATCTAGATTCACCCAATGTTAACACTAAATCTATCCTACATGATTTTAAACTGCAAATCCATTTCCTAGTCTCACACATGTAAGGATGTCGGATGATTGAATCAAGGGATTTCAACAACAATGCCTTTCACAATTCTGATCTTTGGAGATTTCTGTGCATGCAGCCTAGACACGATCAAATCGACCCTAATTCTAGGGAATCGAGGTTAATTAGAAAGCGTAAACACTCACCTTGTCAGATTACTCGCATGCGGGGGTTCCGGTGTTGAGGTGTCTCGCGGTTTGCATGCGTTCTTTCACTCAATTCCTGGGTTGTAGGATTTCGAGGTAAGGTAGAATCATTGCGAAGATCGGATTTGTGGTGATTATTTGGGTCTCGATGATTCCCCGAGATCAAGGACTAGCCATGGTAGGGATGCAATGATTCATTTGGAGAATTCGCATGGCCTAGAAGGCTCTTCAAGAGAAACACAAGAGGAAAGGAAAGAGACTCAACTCTCTCTCAAATTCTAAGGCTCACAAATCGCCTCCCATGCAATTTAGGCGTGGGAGAGGACTTTATAATCCATGGGTGTCTGATTCAGTGTATACCTGGCACACACAAGCCCCGGTGTACGGGTCTATCATAGGCCACACATTAAGGGTTTTAAACCATGGGCCAGATTACAAACGAGTTCAAACTATAGGCCTGATTCATTTCTAGGTCCAGAACCTTGAGCTTTTAACTAGTGGGTCAAAGCCTTGGCCTTAATAATGGACCCAAGTTATTGAGCTGGCTAAAAAATGGGTCTTGTTTTCACCGGGTTATTAACTACTGGGTCTGGATTCATGGGCTTGATTAACTAATGGGTCCCGATTCTTGGGCTGTTATCTACATCAACCCATATCAGGGTGCTATATGTGGGTCTTGATACCGTGCACTGTCACTACACCACTTTCAGTGTACTGGCCTAACTAATCAGGGGAATGAAATAGAAAGACAAACTAAGGTCAGATGTCATTGGGGTGTTCAGATACCTAGACCTCTTGGTTACACACCAAGGTATTGACAAGTGGAATGACTAAAAGGTCCATCTTAATTATAACCTTCTAAAAATAAATACGGCGTATACCTTGTTAGGCTTGCGCACAATATCGGTGTGTTAGTGTTAAGTTATCTATGTTGTAGGTCTATACGTTTAAACCAACATTGGTTTGGGTCATTGAGATCAAACTTGACCCGATCTTGGGATTCGAGTTTCAATGATTAGCTCGCATTGAGAATTGGTCCCAAATATGCATTCTGGCGTATTCACTCCATTGAGATAATTGGGTCAAAGGCCACGTTACATACGTGAGTCGTTTGATAGAGGTCAAACCGGTCAAAACAAATCACGTCATCATCTAAAGTCAACGATTCAACATTAGCAAAAATTTGGGGTGTTACAAAAAAATGCCACTAATAGTCTTATTTTTTGTAGTGTGTGAAGTGTTAGATGTGTTGATCCAACAGGATTTGGACATTGGTTTAGAAGATAAACCGGAGGGGATGTCAGAGAAAGACACTATAAAGTTTTGGATTTTTAATGGCAATGTTTTAGTGGCAAAGGCACTTAACCCATTGGGAAAGGGGCACATTTTTAGCACACACGTTTTTAGATTTGGCGCTATCGGTTAAATGAGAGCGTTTTAGCTTTTCTTTCATTTAATTTGAGTTTCCTTCTAAAAACATAGAACTTTTCTCACAACCCTTCGTCTTCCATCGTCCATCCTCTTCTAAACCCTTCCATGGTTCCATCACCAATCGCCCCATTGCTCCATCGCAATTGAGAACAGCTTCCATCGTTCCATCGCCAATCAATCTTCGTCGCCTCTGCTCCATCGCCACTGCTCCATTGCCTTTGCTATAATATCCATCGCCACTGCTCTAATCTCCATCGCCATAGCTCCAATCTCCCTCGCAGCCGCTCACCGCCTCCTCCAGCAACTCGGTAAGTATTTTTATTTTTTTTAATTATCTATCTTCTCTCATCTTCATGAACCATCTCAGAGGCTCAGATCTATAATCTATGATCTGGGATCAAACATTTTTGTATTATAAATTGTTGGTGGATTGCACAAATGTTGACGGAAAATAGATTAAAAAAATGGCTTCAAGGCACGATTATATCGCTATCTTTAAGACAATATTTGCCCCCTATATGCAACGGAATAACGGCAAATTCGCCTCCAGGATACAGTGAAGCACCGATCTGTCACACACTACGTTGCACTGTAGTGAGCGACCCAATGAAACGAAAACACAGAATGCTCTGGTTAGCACACGAATTTTGAAGGCTCAGATGTAAGATTCGGAAATTGCAAGTGTATTTGAATCCCTCCTCTGGCCTCTATTTAATCCAATCAACGGTTGCAAGGATCCAACGGTTCACATCCGAACAGTTACATCTCTTGGTCAACTGACTTGTCTGAATTTGAAATCCTAACTGTTTGTTCGAATCTGGAATCCTCGCGACGATGCAGTCGTGCGAAGTGCAAAGTGCGCCTTTAAAGCGCCAATTGCGCCATTCGCACATCTCACACGTGTGCGCGACGGCAAACCGCCGCTATGAGCTATGTTCCTCTTATCAAGCCAAACAATATGGAAAGTAAGTTTCTATATATAAGCCATAAATATTTCTTGTAAAATAGTGAGGTGAGACAAAACATTTGTAACACTTTTAAACTTATGGTGGGAAAAATTTTCCTCCAATATTAATTCAAAATTTAAGTCATTTTGACTTGAAGGTTGAAGTTTTAAGTATTGACAACATCTTTTATTCATGGAACTAAAATATAAGGAGCCATTTAAAGATAAATAAATATTATTAAATTAATAATAATAAATATTTATTTTGATAAATATCCAACATTCCCCCCTATTTATAAAATAAATATCAACATTCCTCCCCTATTTTGTTAAATAGGTCAATCTGAAATCTGATAAACAAAGATAGTATATATATGCATCAAACTTCTTGACTACGATATGCATGAATGAAGGTGTCCTAAAGAATTGAACCTTCACTTAGTGATAATACATCAAAGTTGATAAAGAACTTTAGTGATCTAAATTCATGAACTAATTTTCTTGTATAATCAATCGGATATATCACACACATAAGTAATCTAAGTTTCATTTCATTTTAACAGCCAGCACGTTTGATAGCCTTGTGCGATATTCATGAGTTGTATTCAAGAAAAGTCTTTATCTATCTTTGAAGCGGCTACACTTCGTTACTCATATAGGTTAGTTTTATCTGAAATGCCCTTGTAACTTAGACATTTCAATATTATATGTTATAGACTGATTAAGAGAATTATCTCAACCTCTTCCTTACGTTACAAGTACTACATTATTACTTGAGATGGTTGGAGTTGTATACTCACATTTGTTTTTTTTAATAATGTTCAATCACTACATATGCTTTGTTTTTCCCATTGAACCTTTAGTTTTTGGACTTTAGAAAATATGTCGGGTTACTATCATAGGTGATGTAATCTATTAGGCTTTAAACCCATCCCTTCCAATATTTTAATAACCACATCTCTTGCAAGACCTTTTGTAAATGGATCCGCTAAATTTACAAAGGTCCGTATTAAATTGATAGTAATTACTCCTTCACGAAGTAATTGGCTAACATAACTGTGTCGTAGACTTATATGTCTAAACTTTCTATTATAAATTTTGCTATAAGCATTAGATAGTGCATCTTCACTATCACAGAATAAAGATATTGGTGGCATAGGCTTAGGCCAAATAGGAATTTCTAATAGTAAATTCCTTAACCACTCTGCTTCCTTGCTCCCTGCTGCAAGAGCAATAAATTCTGATTCCATAGTTGCATGTGTTATGCATGTTTGTTTCTTTGATCCCCAAGAAACAGCGGCAACTCCAAAAGTAAATACCCATCCACTAGTAGACCTTGATTCATCTGTATCATTGTTCCAATTAGCGTTTGTGTATCCTTCAAGTACAGTAGGATAACCAACATAATGTAAAGCATAATCCTTAGTTTTATTAAGATAACTTAATACTCTACTAATTACTTTCCAATGTTCATGACTAGGATTACTAGTATATCTACTTAATTTCCCTACTACATAAGCAATATCAGGTCTAGTGCAATGAGTAGTATACATCAAACTACCAATTACTCTAGAATAGTCTAATTGAGATACACTTTTGCTATCATTGGATTTTAATTTTATACTTAGATCAAAAGGTGTTGGTGCTGATTTTTCATTATGTTTAAATTTTTTTAGCACTTTTTCTATATAGTGTGACTGAGATAAAACAATATTATTATCTTGCTTAAATAATTTTATTCCAAGAATTACATCGGCTTCTCCTATATCTTTCATATCAAATTTTGAAGCCAAAAAACTTTTTGTATTTTGAATACTTTCTAAATTTGTACCAAAAAGTAAGAGGTCATCTACATATAAACAAATTATTATACCTTTACCGTTTAATATTTTATTATAAATATATTTATCTGATTTATTAATCTTAAATCCATATGATAAAATAACATTATCAAAATTTTCATGCCACTGTTTAGGAGCCTGTTTTAGACCATATAGAGACCTAATAAATTTACAAACTTTATTTTCATATCCCTGCATGATAAAATCCTCTGATTGATTCATATATACTTCCTCTTCAAGTTCATCATTTAAAAAGGTTGTCTTAACATTCATTTGATGAACTTGAAATTTATATATACAAACAAGGGTAAATAAAATCCTTATAGAAGAAATCCTAGCTACTGGAGCATAGGTATCAAAATAATCAATATCATGCTTTTGTCTAAGACTTTTGGCAACAAGTCTAGCCTTAAATTTATTTATAGTGCCATTAGGATTAAGTTTTCTTTTGAATATCCACTTACAACCTATAGGTTTAGATCCTTGTGGTAAATCTACTACTTCCCAAGTATTTTTAGATATGATAGAATCCATTTCATCATTTATGACTTCTTTCCAAAATACAGAATCAATAGACTTAACAGATTCATCAAAAGTTTGAAGATCTTTATCGATATTAAAAATAAACTTCAATTTCTTAGCTTTTTCATTTCTGGTTCCTTCTACAAGATACACATAGAAATTTAAACCAAAATTAGTAGCTTTCCTAGGTCTCTTACTTCTTCTAAGTTCCATCATTTCATCTTCACTACTAGAGAGATGCGAAGAATTAGAAAATTCATCTAAATTTGAGAATGTATGAGGTTTAGGAATGGTAGAGAAAGTATTCTCATAAAATACTACATCTCTTGATTCAAAAATTGAATCATTTTCAAAAATATTATTATGCTCACATACTAAAATATGTATATAGGACTATTAGTAGAATATCCCACAAAAATACATTCAATAGCTTTAGGACCTAATTTTGTACGTTTATAATCAGGTACCTGATGAGTAGTGAAATATGATGATATTTCACCCCTAGATACCTATATTTAGCTATCCGATGAAGGCTATCTGATAAGAATTATTAGATTTGAAGTGTTTCAGGTAAATACAAGCCAAGTGCAGAAAACAGCCCAAGAATTCTGAAAATAATGTCAAAACACTGTAACTTTGGGTCATCGAGAACTTAGTACGACTTGTAGCTCAATTTGGACATTCAATACGGCCGAATTATGAAATTGTCAAAACATAAAAGTTGTAGATCCTTCTGTCAGCTTTCCAACGGTGTAAGAATCGTCTCAATCTGAGTTCAGGACAAAAAGTTATGGCTAAAATACTAAAGCAGTGTCTGATGTAAAGTTCGGCGAGAATTCACGAAAATCTGGGAGGTCGATGCATCGACTCTATTGGGTCAATTAATCGACCCTAAATTTTCGAGTTGGAACACCTCTGTGGCTGGGAAACTTCGGCTCTATTTAAAGCAGATCAAACACTTCGAAAAGGAGAGCAAAAATTAGAGCAAAAATTAGAGCAAGAATTAGAGATAGGAATTAGAGAGAAGAATTAGAGATAGGAATTAGAGGGAGGAATTAGAAGAAATAATTAGAGATTTTTTTAGAGAGAGTTTTTTTGAGAGGATTATTTATTCATTATTATTTTTGGTTTTAGACTCCTCTGAGCATCTTTTTAAAAGTTCTTCTTTTCTCCTTCTTCTAGGGATTGATTTGGGTAGATTGTACTTAGGATTTGCACTGTCTTTCTTTTACATTCATAGATTGTATTTAGGAAAAGACATTGTAACCAAAAATTTCTGGAAGAAATAAAAAGATGAATGTCTTTGAATGAACAAGGAGATCATACACCAAAGATGAGCGGCTAAATCAGTAGATCGGGAAAGATGCGATCCCCAGATAAGTACCCATATTTATGATTAATACCATAGTCTAATGTTTTTATTGTTTTGATCTACACATCACGAGATACGCTATGCTTCTTACATGACTCATACCGCAATGATAGGCTGAGTCATTGTTTTTAGATAGGGTATGCCGGATTGATGATCATACTTTATTTCAAATCATTTTTATGAATGAATGATGGTGATGGTGTGAATGATTCTTTAATGAAAGGGGGGTACAAATCTGGGGTAGCATATTTCTTGATCTTATTTAATTATTATTTTAGATTCATCGGTAATTAGTTGTTTAGATTAATTTATTTTTCTGCATTTAGGAAAAGTGTGATAAATTTTGGCAAAATTGAATCTGCCCTTTGGTACTTCCTTAGGGACGTTTTTAAATCTCTGAAAGAATTAATTAAAATTCAAGATTTTCCTGTGGGTTCGACACCTTTGTTCTTGCCATACTGCAATAGATCTTGTGCACTTACAAGGGTTACATTTAAAATCGATCAGTACCCTAACTAATGCTCTACAACCCCATATTTTTAAATAGTATAATTTGGGAGGTTTGTTCTTCCAAAGTTTATATGGTGTTTTAGAAGATTTTTTAAAAGGTATCTGATTAAAATATAACATGCAGTAAGCAATGCTTCTCCCCATAAATTGAATTCAAATCGAAATTTGTTAACATGGAATTCACCATTTCTACTAGAGTCCGATTTTTTTTTTCGGCAATTCCATTTGATTGAGGAGAATATGGAGCGGTGACTTCATGAATAATTCCATACTTATCACAAAAATCTAAAAATTTATGTAACATGTATTCACCTCCCCTATCTGATCGTAATGCCTTAATTTTAAAATCTAATTGATTCTCTACTAAGGCCTTATACGAGATAAATTTACTAAATATTTCCTCTTTTAATTGAAGAAGGAAAACATATATAAATCGAGAACAATCATCAATGAAAGTGATGAAATATCTTTTTCCTCCTCTAGTAGTAATATTATTCAAACTACACAAATCAGTATGAATTAAATCTAATAGTTTAGATTGTCTTTCAACACTTTTAAATGGTTTCTTAGTCATTTTAGATTGAACACAAATACTACATCTATCTTTACCATAATCTATATGTATTTTAGGAAGAAGTTCTAATTTAATCATATTATCCATAGAACGTAAATTTAAATGCCCTAATCTATTATGCCATAAATAAATTGAGTCATACATATAAATCGAAGAAGCAAATTTCTCATTGATATCGAACTTAAACATTCCACAAGAGGCATATCCCTTGCCTACAAACATCCCTTTGTTAGAAAGTACAATGGAATCAGATTCAATCACAATTTTGAATCCATATTTATTCAGAATACAAGCCGATACAAGATTTTTTTGGATTTCAGGGACATGAAGTACATCATTTAGGGTAACAGATTTTCCCGAAGTAAAGTGTAGAACAACTTTGCCTTGGCCTACCACTTTAGCAGTAGTGAAATTTCTCATTAATAATTCATGTCCATCATGAGCCTCCTCATAGGATACAAAATTATTCTTATTAGAGGTCACATGCCTAGTAGCCCCTGAATCGAGCCATCATTCATTTCCACCATCTACCATGTTGACTTCAGAGATCACTGCAACAAGATCTTCTTCACCCACAATGTTTGTCTGATTTTTACTCTTCAAGAATTCTCGGCAATCACGTTTGAAATGGCCGGGTTTCTTATAATAAAAATAAGTACCATTCTTTACCTTTTCCTTGTATTGTCCTCTCTTGAAATCTTTCTTATTCAGCTTTAGTTTGAAGTTCTTCCATTTGTTCTTCTTCTTCGATGTGGATGCATCTTCAATAATGTGAGCATTGGAGACAAGTTCAGTTATCTCCTCCTCCTTATCACGTAGACGAGCCTCTTCTTCTATGCAAAGATGAGTCAAGAGTTCCTCCATAGTACGATCTTCCTTCGTATATTTCAAACTCTTTCGGTAATCTTTCCATCCCAACGGTAATTTTATAATAACCGCGAAGACTTGAAAACCTTCGTCTATTGTGCTTCCTTCCGCCACAAGATTGTTGAAGATAATCTACATCTGGTGCACTTGCTCCAAAATAGGTTTAGAATCATACATCTTAAAATTAAATAACTCACTTGCTAAGTATGTGCGCACGCCGGCTTCTTCTACTTTATACTTCCATTCAAGAGCTTCCCATATCTCCTTTGCAGTCTTGTAAATTTGATAGACATCAAAAAGAGAATTGGTAAGAGCGTTGAGAATATAACCTTTACAAGTGTAATTATCGCTTTTCCATTTCGTACGAATTCTATCTTCTTCAAGCGTTTCATCTTCGTGCTCCAATGATGGTGAGTTCATAGTGAGAACGTATGCGACTTTCAAAGTTATGAGTAGAAAATGTACTTTTGATTGCCATCATTTGAAATTGGTGCCATTAAAGCACTCGAGTTTCGTGATCTTCGTGTTGGAGAGTTCCATCATCTTTTGTGCCTAGAAAATATTGTCTTAAAATTGTTAGTGAATTGCACAAATGTTGACAGAAAATAGACCGAAAAAATGGCTTCAAGGCACGATTATATCGTTGTCTTTAAGACAATATTTGCCCCCTATATGCAACGGGATAACTACAAATTCGCCTCCAGGATACATTGAAGCCTCAGTGAAGCACCGATTTATCACACACTACGTTGCACTATAGTATGCGACCCAACAAAATGAAGACACAGAATGCTCTGGTTGGTACACAAATTCTGAGGGCTCAGATGTAGGATTCGGAAATTGCAAGTGTATTTGAATCCCTCCTCTGGCCTCTATTTAATCCGATCAACGGTTGCAAGGATCAAACGGCTCACATCCGAACAGTTACATCTTTTGGTCAACTGACTTGTCTGAATTCGAAATCCTAACTGTTTGTTTGAATTTAGAATCCTCGTGACGATGCGGTCGTACGAAGTACAAAGTCATATAAAAGCGTCCAATTCGTCATTACATTTGCTCCCTTTAGCAGCAGCGTCTGGCTGACAAGCCGCTATGAGCTATGTTCCTCTTATCAAGCCAAACAATATGAAAGGCAAGTTTCCATATATAAGCCATGAATATTTCTTGTAAAATAGTGAGGTGGGACAAAACATTTACAACACTTTTAAACTTATGGTGGGAAAAGTTTTCCTCTAATATTAATTCAAAATTTAAGTTATTTTGACTTGAAGGTTGAAGTTTCAAGTATTGACAACATCTTTTATTCATGGAACCAAAATATAAGGAGCCATTTAAAGATAAACCAATAAATAAATATTATTAAATTAATAATAATAAATATTTATTTTGATAAATATCCAACATAAATAAGGGTTTAAATTAGGGTTAGGGATTCAAATATTCAATATTATGAAAATCAATCATTTTTAGGGGTTTAGTTATTAGGACCCATAATAAGCTAATAGATGATAAATTTATATTTTTCCTTTTAGTTTTGCGTTATGAATTTAAATTGCACGATTTTTATTTTTCATTCAGTTTTTAAATTAATATTTTTGCTTATTTGTATGATGTTGATGATGCTTTGTGCAAATAATGTTGGCAAATACACGTATCGGACAACCGAGATTTTGATCCCTGGTAAAACCCTTGTGGTTTTCAATTTTGTTCTCTTTTCTGTTTTCGCTTTTTTTTTAGGTTCTAAAGATTGAAGTTGCTGGTATATTTTGGAAAATCCTGCGCAGGTATTTTTTATTTTGTTGCCCTTCAGATTGTATTGAGGAGTTGACCAATTAGGCCATGAACATGATATTGGCTGGTCATTTATTGTTTGTTCCCTTTTGAGGTGCAGATTTGGTTAATCAAAACCGAAATCGAATTTTGGTTTTCGGGTTGGTTCAGACTGAAACGAAATCAATCCAAACAAATTAGTTCAGTTTCAATTTTTCTTTCATCATTTTTGTTTTCCGGTTTTGGGTCGATTTTCTAAACCTACCCAACATTTCGGCACCCAAAATCAGAACTGAAGCGATTGGAATCAGTTTCAGTTCTTTCGGCTTTAGGTCAGCATCGATCTGGTTCATTTTTTCAGGCGGTTAATGTTTTCAGTTCAAAGCGTGCATCCCTATTTCCCTTCAGATTATGTTAAGGAGTTGGTCAATCATTCCATCAAAGTGGTACTACATGGCCATTTATGGTTTATAGACCTTAAGATTGTGTTAAAGGAGTTGGCCATACATTCGATCAACATGGTGGTGGTTGCAAGGTTTAAAATCTTGAGTTAGTCTACAATGAGTGTCCCCTCATCATGGGTGATGGGTGGACAAGGAGGTCCACATGTCTGTATAACTGCAAGATGACATGCACGGACTTCCAATGCATGGAAGTCTGTGCGCGTCACATAGATGTGTGAACTTTTTTAATGCACATTTTTTTCACAAACTTGCCAAATTTTCTTCAATTTTTCTACAAACTCGTCTTTTTTTTTTTTTGAATTTAAACCTTGTCGAACCCTGACCTGGTGATTATGGTTGTGTTTGCAACACGATGGACAAACACGCAAGTGCCCTGCTTGCACCCGGCCAGAGCGAGTTTTACCCACTCTAGCAAAACCATTGCTACCAACCTCTTTTAGTGCCCCTTGCTCCGCAACCGATCGCTATTAGCTCCCCGTGCAATTAGTAAACACGTTGCAAGCGGGGATGTACTTGAGCGGCTAGGAGCGGGCAGGGAGTGTTGCCAAACATAGCTCATCATGTCGTCAGTTGGCATATGATGCCAAAAGGATGGGTCCTTCTAAATTTTCTTATCTAATCCCCATGGATTTTTAATATTTTCAAATATACATGTATGGCCTTGCTTTGATGGGTCAAAACCCCCTAAAAAATACCCCAGAAATTTTCCCAAATTTATCCAAATTGCGCCGACCTGACTCCTAGCCGAATTACTGCCTATTTACGACTTTGTGACTACATTGGCAGGGGATACCATATTGATGACACATAGAGCATGGGTGCATTTCTTAGATCATATTAAAAAAAAAAGATTGCAAAAACACATCTACACCATGTATTTTTTGAGCCTTGAAATTTGAAAAGTTCAAATCAAAGTTTGACGAAAGCGTAAAAAAAAATTTGATTTTTTTTTAAAAAAAATGATCCAACCCATCCCCCGTGCTCCACATGGCACCCAGATAGTGTTTTGGGTGCCGTGTGGAGCTCCACGACATCTTGGAGGACACTTGAGTATCCTCCCATAGAGGACGAAATCGACTACCACTTTATAATATACATGTAATAACTCATATTTTTGAATTTTATTTAATGGTATTAGATGATGTACCACACAGTGCGTGGTGCTAAGGCTCCACACCAGAATATACCCACTTTTGAAATAGTCTGATTTTATATATATATCAATATTAGACTCATTGCGGAGTACTCGTCGATACGATTCCAACGATATATAATTTGTCGATTTTTGATAAGAATATAAAAAGTTATGCCCGTTTGAAGAGTGAAGCGGGTTAAAGGGCACAACTGTAAATTCGGGAGATAATCACCATTTACCTTGGTGCTTACACAAAGCGCTGGTGCAAAATCTCTTCTCAAGTTTTTCAAGTCACGTATGAATTCTACTTGCGTGTAAAAACTACTATTTTATTAAATCTTACACCTCTCAGTTGTCTCTCTTTATCCCCTCTTCTCTGCAAAAGCTCTGACAGTGCCATCTTTCATAATTCCTCGTCGGATCTTCATCGATTTTTGATCTTATCAGAGAATCTTACACCATCAAAGTTTCTCATCGCCATGACCAATTTATTGTAAGAAAGGAATTCTCGCGAAAAGACTCGGGCATATCGTCTCTCGAGTCCGATCTCCATCAACCCAAATTATCGTAGGATTCAAATCACGCTTCAACAGGTGGTGCCTCTAAATCCATCTTAAATTATTCAGTTATTTCTTAAAAAAAAGAAAACCCTAATTTTTCCTTAAATTTTGATAAATTTTGGGTCTTAAAAACATAAAAATTAGGCCCAAAATCGATAGGATCGTTTTTCCCAGATTTTCGTGAAATTCGGCCAAACTCTTCAACAGACACAGCCTCTGCATTTTGGTCATAACTGTTTACCCCGAACTCGGATTTACGTGATTCTTGCGGTACTGGAAAGAAGACAACGAGATCTACAACTTTGTCGGAAATAGTAATTTCACGAATCTAATGTTTTTAAGGTCATATTTAGGCTGCAAGTCGCGATACGTTTTAGATGATCCAAGGTTACACGGGTTTGACATTATTTTTTTAACTCTTGGGCTACTTTACGCTAAACTTATCTCTAGACTTATAAATCGCTAAAATTAAATAAAATACAATAAATAGCTTGCATCGAATAACAATCTATAAGTTTAAGGGGTCAAATATTGACGTTTTTAATACTTACCATTCTATTACTCCTTTAAGCCTCATACAATCCTTGATTTGACACATGTGCTCCTTTAAAATTTTAAAATAGGTCGGATCGCTATATCAGTCAATCACCAAATTTCATGGATAGAATTAATCCTAATGAAGTATAGTTTCAACTCTATTGTAAAATAAATGTAGTTAAATATTTCTTATTTTCTGTTTTACTTTAATATTTCGTATGTTATGCTCTTTATTAATTTTCTTCATAAATATGAAATGCTTAAGGTTTATGTTATAGTTCATTCTTATATATGTTCACCATTATCATATGACATTCATCATATAGAAAATCACGATAGGGCATACGCATATAAGTTAAGAATAAGATATGTCACATGACTTAAGCCTTCGTCACGGTGGGGTTTCTTTCACGGTCACGTGGAACTTGGAATGTAGGCATCCATGTACGGATGCAACCCCTCTATAGTAGTATGGGATACCACACGAAATACATCTACGTTACTACAGAACCCGTCCCTTGGAAAACGTGGTTTAGTGAAGCCTATCGCACCGTGGCCCATTCTAACTAAGTTTTAAGAAAAATGAGAAAAGAATATGTTAGGACACATGTATGTTAAGAAAGTGGGGACTTAAGCCCACGCAAATATAAAATCGGGGCGGGGACCTAAGCCCATAACCGAAAAATGATATGATATGTAAGACATGCTTTGAAGGCCAAGTAAATATGAATTAAGTTTCTACACGTGCCATACCTTACGAGCCACCGTAAGGGCCTAACGTCTGCAGCCAAGACGGGTCTTAAGGACATTATAGTCTTGTCTCGAACTAAGGGGACATCGTGGTTACTATACCGGCAACCTCATCTGGCTGGATGGTGATTTATGTTATGATATGGACGTTAGGTGGTTATCTACACGTGGACCTCGCGTGGTAGGCTCGAGCAGCGATCCTGACATAGATCGTTTAAATAAGATAAGATGTGAAGTATGTTGTGTAGGCGTATGGAGTAATTAATAAGACTTACGATATATTACATATGCTAAGTTGATGAGACAAATAGGAAAAGAGATAAGAAAATAGAAGCATCATGCACTCTTCATGTTATATTAGTATATTTTTCAGTCTTGATTATGATAGTCTATGAATTATGGATAAGTTTATTTCATTTATTTAAGATGTTGGTTATATTTTAAAAATACACCGCAATTCAAGCGATTGCACACACGACCACCTGAGTAAGTTATGGTGAATCGATTGTGCAACCCGCTGAGTTTACGCGACTGAGTAAACTCACCCCCCTCCCAAATCAAACAGTTTCAGGTGAAGATTCCATTTATCCTGTTCATGTTGACGCGAGAGCTGCCGTTCCAGAAGCGGCTTACGTAGATGGAGACGTTGACTATCATCTGGAGGAGAGCATAGATCCGGCAGATTTCTACGAGCCTTGAGAGTCCTTTTGCTTTAGACTTTATTTTTTGACAGACATATTCTAGTTATTTTGATATTTTGTGAGTTCAAGTTTAGAACTATTTTATCCTAAAACTTATTTGTTTCCTATCTTAGATGCATGATTAGGATTTATCTTTTTATTGTCTCTTATGACTCCCGCTGTTAATTTATAAGTAAATTATTTTTAATGCTATCTTAAATGCCTCAATCCATATGCTAAGTCAATTTATAGATTATGTGTATGTCCGCTTATTGCCTTAACCAACATGCGGTGTCATAACACGGAATTCTAGGCCCTCGATATAGGGTAAGGATTCTGGATCGTGACAATACAATTGCAGCTTTAACTAAAGAAAGATAAATGGCCATTTGGTTAGTTGTAATGTAAACCTTAAAACTCATATCTCTACGTTGGTAAAATTTTGTTTTATTTTAAAATAGTTAACATTAACTAGTAAATTTGCTGGTCATGCCAAATCAGACAGAGTTAAACGACAAACTGAGTTGTTGTATCCAATTCGTGGTTCACTAGGTGAATGAGAGAATTGAGTAACATAGGTTTGGCTCGTACTATGTGTCCCTAATTGCGATTCGGTTGATGTCATGTTGGACATAAATTTGCCCAATTGCATTTGGCACGATGCGATTTAAAATTGAAGCACATTTTTTCATTTTGCCTGGAAAGAGCAGTCCTAAAACATGTGATCTGTTGTAAGTGAAAATTTTTGTTAGATTGAGAGGCACGCCTTAGAGATGGAATCGATCAAATATCAGCCCTAGATTGCGATCAGGGCATTTTGTGCAAAATGACCCATAATTCTGCAGTTTTTACACTTCAATGTTCCAGCCAGCCTCTTAATTTGGCCATAAATTTTAAACCACTAGGTGAACTTTTATGCAATATGTTGATAGAAACCTTGATAAATCTTCAACAACTTAATTGTTTATACAAAGGTCTAAGGTTTAAGCACCATTCTCAGATTTCAGGGCAGATGTCTGTCATGAAATCTGTTCAACTGAGTCATGGCTGCAATGCATAAGCCCGATCTCGAATTTGTGTAGTCTTTTCTACTTAGAGTTTTAAGAGTTTAATACTAAAAAAATGTATGCATGTTACTGATTTCATAATGTATGAGTTTTTATAGAATTTAATTCGAATTATTTATTAATGATATATCCTACCAAAATAACCCTTAAAACTGTTTTAAGAAGTTATAGAAATTAAACATCCATCTTCAATCTATCACATGCAAGATCTAACACCACTAAAACTATAAGTTTAATGCATGATAATAATCATTCCTAAACATTTTTCATGTAATAAAAATAAAATTTTTGTATCATACATTCAAATTCATGATTATACTAGCTAGAACATCAATATAAGTAAAAAACTTAGATCTTTTGTCAAGAGCCTACATTTCCTACACATGAATGTCTAATTAATAATGAAAATTATCTAGAAAAAGCGGTTAAATGGTTTAATCATGTAATATCCCTGATATTTGGACCTGTTTTTCGTTTACCTCGATAAGCGTGCCCGAAAAAAGTTACAGGATATTTATGAATTTTTGGTTAGCTAAGTGTTTGATGAGAAAAATGGCCAAAAGATTTTGGCTTTGGACGTGTGGAAGTCTTAGTTTGGTTAGCATATACATTAAATGTCATGTTTGCGTTTAACACCATGAATAAATGCAATTTAAGTGGATAGAATTTTTGGTAAAATATCTTGATATTTTGGTGAGGAGATTTTAGCTTATAAAGAGAGGCTTGGATGAGAAGTTTTACTTCTCTCCCTCTCGTTTGAACTGGAATTTGAAACATTGCAACCTTGGTCCTTACCCTTTGTCTCAAATCTTGTATGATAGTAAATTCCTCTTCCCATCCCAATCATTGATAAGCTTAGTATTAAATTTTTGATCGGTTTGAGCTATTGGAAGAGAAGGATAGGGGAGAGGATAATTCTGTGTGGATCTGACCTGTGCATGTGAAGAAAGGTTTGAGTGGACTAAATTGGAGGCTCTGGCCTATTGAACCTCAAAATTTAGTTCTGATGCATGATTTTGGTGCAATGGGATCGACAGATTAAACTTCAAGAGGTAGGCTTTTAAACCTCATAAGTTTAAATACTGTTAGTTTTGCTTAAAATAGGTTTATTTTGATTTATGTGAGAATCAGCAAATTGTGGTTGAATGAGCAAAAAGGGTTCGAAGATCCAAATTTAATAACCACAGACCTGGAGAAATTCGAGGGTCGAAATTGGAATTCGACCATCAAATTGAAAATTGAGGGTCGAAATTGGATTTTTCAAACCCGATGAACTTTTGGAAATTCGAGGGTCGAATTTGGAATTCGACCATCGAATTGAAAATCGAGGGTCGAATTTTGCCTTGTTTCAGGCCTTTGAATTTTTGTCGAATTTTTTCTTGGCAAGCTTTCAGGTTTGACTTTTTGACCAATATTAACACTGGGAGTGTTAATCATTGTAGGTTTTGGAATAAAGGGTCCATTGTGAGGATTGCCTTGCTTATTTTTGGACCGTTGTGAGTTGAGGTAAGGGAACCCTACACCTGATTTGCATTCTATTATAAGTATAGGTTGTTTGATATAGAGCATAATTTCTGAAGTATTTGTTTAATATAGCATGAATAAGAACTTTGAATTGTGACACAAATAAGAACTTTGAAAACTTTGATATGAACAAGAACTCAGAAAATTGAACTTCCAAACGTCATTTTTGAATGTGAACTTCGAATCAGAACTCCGAAAAATCAGTAAATGTATTATGTATACAAGCTTTGATATAAGTTAGCATTTGCATTCAATTTGAGGCACATACGAACGAAACTCTAGATTCTACCAACCGTGTTGACGGTATTTATTTTGGCGCAAGTTTCCCTCATAGCGTAGGGGCTTGTTGCACTTCAGAAAAAGGGTTCATGGACGACGATGGTCAGTAGGGTTTCCCATCGGTGACTTTTTCCGCTCTCATACTAGTATGTAATTTGGGAGATTATGCTTAAGTTATAACTTTAAGACAAGAAACATGCTAATTTAGAAATTTTGAACACATCAGATGAATTGTATTGGTTTTTGACTTCATGATTAGAACTGGAGATTTAATTTGCAAGGCATCTTTTGAAAACCATAATTGATCCGATTTCAGTCTTTGAAAACCTTTACTTATAATAAAATGTAAATAGACATGTTTCCTTTATTGAGCTTCATTGTTAGCTCACCCTCGACTATACGTCACAGGTGCTGAGACTGACTGTTGGGATCTGAGGATCTGGATCTGGAGGACTTCGATTATATTCCTGAGGAGGAATTGGAGACGCCTGGAGAGGAGTTTTTCCCTTGATTTTTAGATTATCTTGTTGAGTACTTTTGTTTAGAATTATTCTTTGAATATGGGGCCCTAGGCCATTGTTTTTTCTTTTTGATATCACTTGAGGAACCATCATTAGGAACCACTATTTTAGGTGTTAGATTGGCCATCACCGGTGGTTCTTCTAAGTTCCTCAGGGTGATATATTATTTTGTTAAGCTTTTATCTTTGCTTACTTTATGCCTTGCCTCTATTTTAGATCTTTGTTAAGCTGTCGGCTTCCGTTTGCTACAGCTTATTGAGAAATCAATAAGTTGATGAACTGGCCTTTCCTATACCTTAGGGATTAGAAAAGTCGGGACGTCACAGTTGGTATCAGAGCGAGGCTCTAGGTTCAGAGTCTTAGGACTAAGGGTTAGATTATCTTAACAATCAATACTGATCTATTGTTATTGTTTTTCAACAATGACAGATCAGCATGCCTCCACGGTTCAGAGGCAGAGGCCGAGGTAGAGAAGGACCTCGCATCGACACCTCACATGGCCGAGAGAGATTCGCATCTGGCCCTAATGTAGATCCTTTGAGAGCTGCTAGGCCTAAGGGAGGAAATGTTGACCAGGTGTTGGCAGCCTTGGCCAACAACATGGCTCAACAAACTGCAGTGATAGATCTACAGACTGAGATACTGGCAGCCAGACATCAGCCATGGGGATTTATCGAGTTTAGGAGGATGAGACCTCCTACATTCTCAGGGCATATGGATCCGATGGAAGCCAAGGTGTGGCTTGATGAGATGGAGAATATTTTTGAGGTGTTACAGTGTACAGATGTTGAGAAGGTACGCTGGGCAGCCTTCAAGCTATTGGGTGAGGCTTGTCCGTGGTGGAAATCCGTCTCCAAGATGTGGGAGCAGGACTACCCCAATACTCCATGGACTTGGGCAAACTTCGTGGATACTTTCAATGATCAGTACTTTCCAAAAATTGTGTGTAACCAGTGGGAAGTCCAGTTTATTAAGCTAGAGCAGAACGAGATGTCGGTGCGCGAGTATGGCATAGAGTTTGATCGACTTGCCCGATTTGCACCCTTACACGTGGCCACTGAGTGATGAGGGCTCAGAAATTTCAGAGGTTTGAGGCCAAATATTCAGGAGAGGGTGTCAATGTGGGAAATGGAGACGTATGCGGGCATCATGGCAAAGGCTCTCATTGGAGAGGAAGACATCCAGAAACAGTATCTGAGGCGAGAGCAGGGAAATAGAAATCGATTTGGCCAAGGACAGTTGAGTGCGTCTGAGCAGGTGAACAAAAAGCCGAGGTTCTCTAAACCTCCTCACTATCCTAGTTAGCCATCGTATTCTAGGCCAGCTGTTGCTTCAGGACCGGTATCATCTTTCTATCAGAGACCGCAAAGTTCTTCACCAGTGCGACCTTTTAGAGCCGGAGTGCAGTGGAGCTTCGTGGCTCGTGGTTCATCACGGGACTAGTCATACTCTGCTTCCTACTCCAAAGATATACATGATGTGGGAAACCACATAAGATGGAGGATTGCAGACGGAACACTGGAGGATGCTTCAGGTGTGGACAGATTGGTCATATGATCAAGGATTGTCCTACGACGGACAAGGGAAGCACTACGTCAGTCTCTACGCAGAAGTCGATGCAACCTACAGTTCAAGGTCGAGCTTATGCGGGGACTGCACAGGATGCCCAAATGTCGAATGACGTGATCCAAGATATCATTAAAGTTGAGATGTTAATTCTTGCATTGGTTATATTATTTGATGTTTAAATTCATTAGAATATATTTTGAACAAAAGTGGAATCATTACATATAATTAACAAACATTCTTAATAAAGGTACCCTTATGATGAGTCGTAGGGGCGACTTGAGTAAAACTGAAGCGCGAGTTTTGATAGACCCTGGGTCTACACACTCGTTTATTACTCCTTTTTTCTTCGAGAAGTTGGGTATTACTCCCAAACCCCTTGCTTTCATTTTAGACGTGAAGATCCCTACGAGAAGTTCGGTGAGCACAGATACAACATGTCAGTCAGTCATCGTGATGATTGATGAGCGCGAGACAGTGACCGACATGATTACATTGAACATGGAAGGATTCGACGTCATTCTTGGGATGGATTGGTTGGCAGCTTATCACGCGAGCGTGGACTGTCTACGGAAGATCGTGACCTTCCAACCGCCAAAGCGAAAATCCTTCCGATTCTGTGGAGTTAAATAAAAGGTTGCGCTGCTTGTTTCAGTTATTAAGGCCAAGCACATGATGAGGAATGGTTGTAGCGGGTATCTGGCTTACCTGCAAGATTCTCCAGAAAAGAAGAATGACTTGGCTCTTATCACGGTGGTTTGCGAGTATCCTGATGTCTTTCCAGAGGACTCACCTAGATTACCACCTGATTGAGAGATTGAGTTTGCGATCGAGCTAGCACCGGGTACAAAATCTTTGTCTAAAGCTCCATATCGGATGACACCTGCGAAATTGAAAGAGCTCAAGGAACAGCTTCAGGAGCTGTTAGATAAAGGCTTCATTTGACCGAGTGTTTCTCCTTGGGACGCACCGGTTCTCTTTATGAAAAAGAAGGATGGATCGATGCGTCTGTGCATCGATTATCGTCAACTCAACAAGATGACGATTAAAAATCGTTATCCACTTTCGCGGATAGATGACTTGTTTGATCAATTACAAGGTGCAAGGTTCTTCTTGAAGATTGATCTGAGGTCAGGCTATCACTAGCTCAAGATCAAGGTGGAAGATATATCCAAAACTGTGTTTCGTACGCGATATGGCCACTATGAGTTCTTAGTGATGCCGTTTGGGTTGATGAATGCACCTGCATCTTTCATGGACCTAATGAATCACGTGTTCAAACCTCATCTTGATAAGCCTGTGGTAGTTTTCGTAGATGACATCCTCATCTATTCGAAAACTAGAGAGGTGCATGTGCAGCATCTATGAATGGCTCTTCAAACACTCAGGGACCATCAGTTGTATGCCAAACTCAGTAAGTTTGAGTTTTGGCTTGATCAGGTCAATTTCTTGGGCCACGTCGTCTCTGAAATGGGTATATAAGTGGATCCTACAAAGATCGATTCTATGGTGAACTAGGAACAGCCTACGACAGTTACAGAGGTCCAAAGTTTCCTTGGTCTGGCAGGGTACTATCAGAGATTTGTCGAGGGCTTCTCGAAGATATCAGGTCCTCTTACACAACTTACGAGAAAGAATGCGAAGTTTGACTAGACAGAGTAGTGTGAGCAGAGCTTTCAGGAGCTGAAGCGTCATTGACTACGACACCGGTACTTGCTATACCTTCAGGTTGTGGGGGCTTCGCAATGTACAGTGATGCTTCTTATGACGGATTAGGCTGTGTGCTTAATCAACACGAGCGGGTCATTGCATATGGCTCTAGGCAGCTGAAGGACCATGAAAGAAACTATCCGACGCATGATCTCAAGTTAGCAACAGTTATATTCGCCTTGAAGGTCTAGAGACATTACCTCTACGGTGAGATATTCAATATATTCACCTATCATAAGAGTCTCAAGTACCTATTCACTCAAAAGGACTTGAATATGAGGCAGCGACGATGGATGGAGTTCTTGAAGGACTATGATTGCTCGATTCAGTACCATCCAGGAAAGGCAAACGTCGTTGCTAATGCTCTTAGTAGAAGGTCTTCAGCGCAGTTGTCACATCTTGTTAGCCAGATACAGAGATGGAAGCTTTTGGAGGATATGGCCTTAGGCAGCTCACGATTTGATGTGAAAGGCTCCGGAGCATTGATGGCTACACTTGTACTGCGTCCTACGCTCTTCGAGAATATCAAGAAGCTTCAGATGACCGACGATGAGCTGATGGCGATTAGACGAGATGTGGAGAGTGAAAGCAAGAAGGATTTCTCCATTCGAGCAGATGGGACCTTGTTATTTTGCGATCAAGTATGCGTACCGACAAGTACTGAGCTTCGGGACACCATTCTAGAGGAGGCTCACAAATCCATGTATGTCATACATTTAGTAGCACCAAGATGTATCAGGACTTTATGAAGAGTTTCTGGTGGCGAGGTTTGAAACGCGACGTCGCTGAGTACATATCGCGATGCTTGGTTTGTCAGCATTTTAAGATTGATTATCAGAATCCTGCAGGCTTATTGCAACCTTTACCTGTACCTGAGTGGAAATGGGAGGCCATTTCGATGGACTTTATTCTAGGGTTGCCGAAAACACTGAGGAAGAACAATGCTATCTGGGTGATTGTTGATCGGTTAACCAAGTTTGCTCATTTCCTACCGTACAATACTACGTATACAGCCAGTAGACTTGGAGAGTTATACCTTAAGGAGATTGTTCGACTGCATGAGATACCGGCTAGTATTGTGTCGGATAGGGATCCGTTGTTTACTTCACAGTTTTGGCAGCGGTTTCAAGAAGGAATGGGTTCTCGTCTCGACTTTAGTTCAGCGTTTCACCCACAGACGGATGGCCAGACTGAGCGAGTGAATCAGATCATAGAGGACATGCTGAGAGCTTGCATGTTAGATTTTCACGGGTCATGGGACCAACACTTACCTCTGATCGAGTTCGCTTATAACAATAATTTCCAAGCTAGCATCGGTATGGCTCCGTTCGAGGCTTTATATGGACGACAGTGCAGATCGCCGTTGAACTAGGAAGAAGTGGGTGGGAAGCTAATTATTGGACCTGAGATAGTTGAGCGCACGCCCAGAGTCGTCAGAAGAGCTACGCCGATCTCCAGCGGAGACACGTGGATTTTCAGGTAACCTTGAGTGAGTTAATGTGCATTTAATCACTTCTTACATTTTTCGCAAAGCAATTGTCGCTAACAGTTGGTTTTCAGGTCGGCGATAATGTTTTTGTTCGAATTTCACCTACGAAAGGCGTTATGCGATTCGGCAAAAGAGGGAAGCTGAGTCCTTGGTACATTGGGCCTCTTGAGATATTAGGCCGAGTCGGAGAGGTTGCATACCGAGTGGCGTTACCACCGCAATTATCCAGCATGCACAACGTCTTCCATGTGTCGATGCTGCGTCGATACATACGCGACCCGACTCACGTGCTTGATTGCCAACCTATCGAGCTTCAGGATGGTTTGGCTGTGATTGAGGACCCGGTTCAGATTTTCGATCGCAAGGAGCAGATCCTACATACTAAGCGGATTCCTTTGGTTCTTGTCCGTTGGCGGAATCATACACCGGAGGAAGCCACCTAGGAGCGGGAAGCTGAGCTCCGAGACCAATTTCCGAGCCTATTCGCTTAAATTTTATTATTTTTTGGAAATTGTGTGCTGACTGTATGATAATTTTGGATTTTTTTGATGTACTTGTTATTTTTATTTATATGTTCGGTTTTTGGCGATCCAATGTTTTTTTTTTAATTATGTGTTTGCCCAATTTTCTGTCGCACTACTTAATGGTTCCTATTTTTTTGAAAACCAAAAAAATTTGGGACTTAGACCTGCATGTGGAGTTTCTCACTTATGGGTATGTGAAGTAAATCGGGCAAAATTTTAAGCTTTTTCATTTAATTTTATAAGATAATTTCAGCTTTATTGTTGACAGTATAGTCGGGTTCCATTTTCGGAATGAACTAGTTTTAAAGGAGGTCAGTTTGGACCCCAAAGCAATGGACCCCCATATTAAAATTTTGAATTTTTGGAGGAAAACAGAACTAGAGGAAATCGAGGGTCGAATTTTCATGAACAGTACCCAGGCTTTTTCAGGCATAATTTTGGGCCTGGCAACATTTTGGGAATTCGAGGTTCAATTTGAAATTCGACCATCGAATTTGAAATCGAGGGTCAAATTTCTCGACTTAAGTGGGGTCTATTTTTGGGGTTTTGGCATTTCGGGCTTTGTAAACAGAGGTTAGGGCTTAGGGTTCTTGCGAATTTCTGGATTTTCTTGGGTTCTCTTGCAAATTTTTGGCTGAAATCAAGGGGGATTCAACTGAGATTTGCAAGGACCTTGGATTGCACGCTTTGGAAACCAATTTGGGGGCTTTTCTCGAGGTAAAACCCTTTATTGTGGCTTACTTTTTCTGTGGTTTTCATTGTTTTTGGGTTGGTTTCTGCCATTTTTTTTATGGGACCAAAGAAGCATACCACCCCAAAGGGCCCTACATCAAAAAGACCAGCTTCTAAGGCTGCGTCTTCAAGCCGACCTACATAGCCACCTTCACAGTCCGATCAGCCACCCTCTCAGCCAATTCCTCCACCTATGCCCCCTCAAATTCGGGAGGAACCCAATAAATTTTGGAGCATTAAGGGGTTCGCTACTGAGTGGGTTTTTCACACCGAACTATTTGATCAACAAACGACCACTCAGTCGGCATCAGACTATTTAGAGAAAGCTCGTTTAACCTCGCTCTGTACTGCTTTTAGTGACTACTTCTATCCTCGGTTGGTGCGCCTGTTTATCAGCACATGCGCCAAGAGGATGGGAAGAAAATCTATACCTCGATTGACAGGCGCGATTATGCCTTTGACCTTGAGGACATTGCCGTGGCAATGCGCTGCCCTACCTCACATTCCGCGACTATGGGATTGGGTCCTCCTTTCCCTAAACATGTCCCATTTCATGAGGTCATAGCCCAAATGACCCAAGGTCGTCATGGGTCTAGTAAGGCTATCGCCCGTTCACACATGCCTGACTCCATGTGGATCTTGGACATGATCTTCAACGCAACTCTTTACCCGTTTGGTCACAAATCTGAGCGCCGAGGTCCCATCCAACAAATTTTATTCGCCGCTTTTAAAGAACGATGATTTAGTGCTCCCAAAATAATATTTAAAGGGATCATTAAGGCTAGGGAGAAGATGGGCAAGCAGGTGAAGAAACCGAAAAAGGGCATCCCATATGCTCGTTTAATTTCTGTGATGATTGAAATTTATCGTGCGGGCTCGGCATATGAGATTCCCCCTACTGAGCCGCAATCCATGGACGGTCTCAAGCTGTATAACCTCGTCAATTGGGGTCAGACCTACAATAGGCTCGTCAAGGCTCCTAAGGGTGCGGTGGTACCAGATGAAGATGAGGAAGAGGATCCAGCGTACGACGCACCAGAGCCTGATGCTCCTGCACCCGACCAGCCCCCACAGAGCGACGTACTCACTCTCGGAGTTTACTCGTCAAATGACTGTCGTGAGCCAGCAAATACAGGAGCTCACCCAGCATACCAGCTCCATGTGTCGCGAGTTGGACGTTTATGGCGGGGCTCTCACCTACTTGATGCAGCATTCCTCCCCCACAGACTATGCCACGTACATGGCTGGCATCCGAGCCTTCGTACACCACCCTTCGACATCGGGCGCCGGTCCAAGCATGCTTGCTGATGCCGGTGTGGATGGTTCGGACAACGATGCTGATGATGGGGATGGTGACCAGGTTCAGGCTGGTCCAGCTGCTGCTGGGGAGTTTTAGATTTACTTTGGGCTGCTATGTTGTTTTTTTGGCTAGTTTGGGGCATGTATTTATTTTATTTACTGCATGGATTATCTTAGGACCTGGTGGTTCTAAATTTTGCTCTTGCCTTATATTTTCTATTTTGGGATATTGATATGCTCGTTTTTGTTTATTTAGTTGTGTAAACTTTTGCTGTGGATCCTGTTACAGATCTTAATGGTTTTGTTTGGTTATGAGCATCGCCCTTATTGGTTTT
Organism: Chloranthus sessilifolius; assembly: GCA_021018995.1. Taxonomy (NCBI): domain Eukaryota; kingdom Viridiplantae; phylum Streptophyta; class Magnoliopsida; order Chloranthales; family Chloranthaceae; genus Chloranthus; species Chloranthus sessilifolius. Next base: position 31,142,571 of record CM037594.1, on the reverse strand, counting down.
CGTTGGACTTTTGGATTTTGTTCTGTGGGCATGTACCTTCGTTATGTTTCTACTTAGGCGTGGTGGGGTCGTCCTGTTGTTTTTCATGAGTCATGGTGAGACGGTTTCCTGGCACGTGACACTCGGGGTGTCAGCAACCATGTACAGATGCAACCCACTATGGCCCTTTAGGTGCCACATGTAGTACATCCATGTTACTACGGATCTCATCCCTTGACTTGTGCGCCCTACGAGATTGCACACTGTGACCCATGTTTTCTCTTGGTTTCATTTTGTGGTGTGCGTTGTCTTACATTTTCGAGGACGAAAATTCCTAAGGAGGGGAGAATATAATATCCTTGATATTTGGACCTATTTTTCATTTACCTCGGTAAGCATGCCCAAGAAAAGTTACAGGATATTTCTGGATTTTTGGTTAGCTAAGTGTTTGATGAGAATAATGGCCAAAAGATTTTGGCTTTGGATGTGTGGAAGTCTTAGTTTGGTTAGCATATACATTAAATGTCATGTTTGCGTTTAACACCATGAATAAATGCAATTTAAGTGGATAGAATTTTTGGTAAAATATCTTGATATTTTGGTGAGGAGATTTTAGCTTATAAAGAGAGGCTTGGAGGAGAAGTTTTACTTCTCTCTCTCGTTTGAACTTGAATTTGAAACCTTGCAACCTTGCTCCTTACCCTCAGTCTCAAATCTTGTATGATAGTAAATTCCTCTTCCCATCCCAACTGTTGATAAGCTTAGTATTAAATTTATGATCGGTTTGAGCTATTGGAAGAGAAGGATAGGGGAGAGGATAATTCTGTGTGGATCTGACCTGTGCATGTGAAGAAAGGTTTGAGTGGACTGAATTGGAGGCTCTGGCCTATTGAACCTAAAAATTTAATTCTGATGCATGATTTTAGTGCAACGGGATCGACAGATTAAACTTCAAGAGGTAGGCTTTTAAACCTCCTCAGTTTAAATACTATTAGTTTTGCTTAAAAAAGGTTTATTTTGATTTATGTGAGAATAAGCAAACTGTGGTTGAATGAGCAAAAAGGGTCCGACGATCCAAATTTAATAATCACAGACCTGGAGAAATTCAAGGGTCGAATTTCAATTCAAGGGTCGAAATTGGAATTCGACCATCGAATTGAAAATCAAGGGTCGAAATTAGATTTTTCATACCTGATGAATTTTTGGAAATTCGATGGTCAAATTTGGAATTCGACCATCGAATTGAAAATCGAGGGTCGAATTTTGCCCTGTTTCAGGCCTTTGAATTTTTGTCGGATTTTTTCTTGGCAAGCTTTCGGGTTTTACTTTTTGACCAATATTAACACTGGGAGTGTTAATCATTGTAGGTTTTGGAATAAAGGGTCCATTGTGAGGACTGCCTTGCTTATTTTTGGACCGTTGTGAGTCGAGGTAGGGGAACCCTACACCTGATTTGCATTCTATTATAAGTATAGGTTGTTTGATAGAGAGTATGAATTCTGAAATATTTGTTTAACACAGCATGAATAAGAACTTTGAATTGTGACACAAATAAGAACTTTGAAAACTTTGATATGAATAAGAACTCAGAAAATTAAACTTCCGAACGTCATTTTTGAATGTGAACTTCGATTCAGAACTCCAAAAAATTAGTAAATGTATTATGTATACAAGCTTTGATATAAGTTAGCATTTACATTCGATTTGAGGCGCATACAAACGAAACCCTAGATTCTACCAACCGTATTGACGGTATTTATTTTGGCGCAAGTTTCCCTCATAGCGTAGGGGCTTGTTGCACTTCAAAAAAAGGGTTCATGGACGATGATGGTCAGTAGGGTTTCCCATCGGTGACTTTTTCCACTCTCATGCTAGTATATAATTTGGGAGATTATGCTTAAGTTATAATTTTAAGACAAAAAGCATGCTAATTCAGAAATTTTGAACACATCAGATGAATTGTATTAGTTTTTGACTTAATGATTAGAACTGGAGATTTAATTTGCAAGGCATCTTTCAAAAACCATAATTGATCCAATTTCAGTCTTTGAAAACCTTTACTTATAATAAAATGTAAATAAACATGTTTCCTCTATTGGGCTTCGTTGTTAGCTCACCCTCGACTATACGTCACAGGTGCTGAGACTGACCTGGGATATGAGGATCTGGATCTAGAGGACTCCGATTATATTCCTGTGGAGGAATTGGAGATGCCTGCAGAGGAGTTTGTCCCTTGATTTCTAGATTATCTTGTTGAGTACTTTTGTTTAGATTGAATATTGGGCCCTAGGCCATTGTTTTGTCTTTTTGATATCACTTGAGGAACCATCATTAGGAACTACTATTTTAGGTGTTGGATTGGCCATCATCGGTGGTTCTTCCTGGTTCCTCGGGGTGATATATCGTTTTGTTAAGCTTTTGTCTTTGCTTACTCTATGCCTTGCCTCTGTTTTAGATCTTTGTTATGTTGTCGGCTTCCGTTTGTTACGGCTTATTGAGAAATTAATAAGTTAATGAACTGGCCTTTCCTATACCTTAGGGATTGGAAAAGTTGGGACGTCACAAATCACATCACTAAACTGGTCATACATCTCAAATGATATATAAGCTAATTTAAAATCATATAAAAAGGACATGCATTCATTTATCACCATATACTTGAAACTTGGTAGATTTTTCCTTAAAACCACTAAGCCTAGGGTCCATCTATGGTTTCTAACACCACATACACCCAACATGGGCAGCACTCGTCAGCCCCCTGTGAATCAAAACCTAACTAGGCCCACATTAAATGTAACTCTGGTTGTTTGTAATACATTTGTATTTCATTGGTTTTTAGCCTCTATGAGCTGGTAAGTTGTAACTTTTATCCATAGATGGTTCTTTCAGGTTGTAATGCATATGTTAACCAAACTATCAGCAAGTTTATCAATTCACTTTTAATTGTAAAGTCAACGATCATTGATGCCTCACTGTTGTTGTTTCTTTTATGACTTAGTTCATTGGAAGGTGAATGAGGTTCCAGATTTATGGGCTAAAGACTGTGTCAATTAATTGTTTATTAGGTTTGTTGTGGATATCAACTGAATTTGTTCTATTTCTTTTGGGGACTCTCATTCACTATTTATTTTGATATCTCACTTTGACTGATGAAGTATACAATTCATTGCTGTATTCTATAATCTCGTGCACTTTATGTATACTTTTTTTGATATGATAGTGAGCACAAAAAATGTGCTAATTGCTACTGCATATATACACTTGGGTTGTTCGAATAAAGCAACAACTGAAGATAGTGCTAGTGGTGTTGTAAAAGATCAAGATAGTGCTAGTGGATCTGTGAAAGATCAAGATAGTGCTAGTGGTGATGTGAAAGATCAAGATGGGGTAAATCAACAGCTGGAGAAGGTGCTAGTGATGCTGTGAAAGACCAAACTGGAGCTTGGGATAAAAATGCAAGTATGAATCAGAATTCATCATGGGGTAAATCAAAAGCTAGAGATAGTGCTAGTGGTAAATCAACAGCTGTGTGTTTGTGTGTGTGTGCGTGTGTGTCTGTGTGTGACCGCACCATGTGGAATCACCATTTTTTTCATGTGTACGCAGGCAATCGTCTAATCTCCTTTGAAGTTAAGAAATTCAGGTTAGTGAATGATCAACTGTTCAATACTTGTTTGTTGAAATGCCTCATTGATGTCACATTTCACTCTGCTCTCAATAATGCTTGGATCCCTATTCGTTCATCACTCGTTTGTTGAAATGTCTCGTTGACTTCCTAGTTTATTCTGGTCCCATATTATGTTTTGATTCAGATTTCATTGCTACTACAACAAATTTTATTAGACTATTTGCTCTGTTCTTGGTTTCCTTGTTTTGTTGTGCTACTCCATGTGATATTATTAGGTTGTTGTTTGTGTATTTGGTTCCTATAGACCGCGCCCATATTTTGGTCTACGTTGGGCTAGTTCTGGGATGGTTATGCAAGTTTTCAGAGCATGGTAAACTGATCTTGTATGGCCTGAGGTGGTTCATGACCTCAGGCCCATAATTGGTAGGGGTGTTAATGACCCTGACTAGGGTAAAGCCAAACCAATTGAATAATAAAGCTGTTGTGAGTAGGTACAGAACACACAGATGTATAGAATGAAACCAAAAGACAAGAATTCCTAATATACATTTTCCCTCCCATATGTTGGCAAGAATTAAAAACCATATATCTTTCAAATATAATGTCCTATATGAAAGTTAAAAACCAGAATATAAAGTAAGACGACATCTAAATATCAATGCTTCCAATTTCCAACACCATGTCATGCAAAGTAACTTCAACAAAGTGATTTACCTAACAAACTCAAATATGCATAAACAAATCTTTTGTGCTCTACAAAACTTGTACTATAAAACCAATTTTGTTAAAAATATGGGCCTATGCAATTCCCCACCTTGGTCTTTGGGGAATATGAGCTTCCTTTCTCCTTTAACCTGAAAAGCCCCACAAAAATATATTTTTATTCACACCAGTTACAAAATACTAGATATATATGAATAAAATGCAAATGCATTCATAAATGTCTGCAGTTCCAAGTATCTAGGTCACAACATATGGAATAATTAGCTTTTCTTTCATTAATCACAAAGTCTATTTGACACAGATCACCTTTTATCTTCTTCAGCTACAATCTTTCTATCTTTAATAGCTCACTTCTCAAATTTCCAAGACTATGGTCTCAATTGCCTACCCTAAAATAATAAACAACAACAAAAAGATTGATCACAACAAAGATAAGCCCAATTTTAAATAGAGACCGACCGTCATGATTTGATGAGCACTGATCGATGCGGCTAGGATAGCCCAATTTTACGGTGTGGTGCACACTTTTGATCAATCTAAATATTTAAATTAACAGCCCTTCATTGTCACATACCTCAACCCTTCATTGCACCCCTATTTATAATGGGCAATCACATCCCATTTATCCTTTCAAGTATGAGAGTACTATACACTTAAGAGTACAACTGTAGCCATAGAAATAAATCTATCATGTACCATTTATAATAATTGGAAATGGTTGAACGATAGCTTACAGCGGTAAAGTACAATGTTCTCCATTGGTTAATCATTTCCAATGGTTTCCAATGGTTTTCAAGGGCGGGGTTCTAACTTATCTCAGTTTTTTGACAAGATCACAATCAAGAATGTTAGGAAGGAGGACGATGACAATTATGACAGCGATAAGGAATTGGTATGGGAAGATGAAAACTATATCTGTCCAATAAAGGATATCACTGCCAGAGAGGGAAGAGACTGTGTTCAAGGACATCAGCCCTTTGATCATTCTTGTCCACAATCGATACAAGAGGTCATTTTTCTCATTAGTTTCACCCTTTACTATTTCAATGTTGTAAATTTTCTTAAAACAAATGGCAGTTGCGAATGACGCAGTAGCAGGAAGCAGCAAAAAGATGTGATTAGTGGTTCCCTTTTTCTCTCATTTCTAATGAATATGAGTTTTTCTTTTTCTTTTTTTAAGCTTAAGTATGATAACTCGAATACAAATTCATCATGATTTTAAAGTATAAAATATCAGTTTGGGGAAAAGGAATTGGTTTTCTGTGTGCTTAAACAATCTCTGCATTATTTGTTGCAGTTAAAAGATTTATTTCAATTCTCTTAGCACTGAAAAAGGATATTGTATATGAAATACTTGTACTATAGTTGATTGAACTAATTTATTGCTTTTTATGCACTCAGTGGTGCGGACAGCAGATGAGTGTCGAAAATAATGGAGTTCTTCTACTATGGAGCAGCGCAGCCATCATTCTTGAATGAAAAGGCTGGAGATGGCCAAGAGGAGGTTCCATCCATTGCATGAAAAGGCTCAACCATAGGTATTCTTTGCTACGTCAAATTAAGGAAGTGATTTTAGTCAAAACCACCATACTTTGCAATGTAATTCAAAATAACCTCATTGCTTCTTAGAGAGACAAAATCAAGATCTTTCACAGAAGAAGTAAATCTGCACATTGCATGCCTCAGACATTTTAGTGTTTGATTTTCTTATTTTATGGTTGCTCTCTTTTTCTTTTCTTCCAATGACTATCAGCTTATAGATCCATTTTTATCCATTGTAACATATAATAGCTACTCAAAAAGGTGGGACCAACAATGCAAGTAATCATTCTTCCCCCAGAAACTTTGTTATAATTGTGTCTTAAATTCTTAATGTAACTGTGGCCTTCCTCTTTGTAATTTTTAAATCTTGGTGACTTAGACATGAATTTTTTGTTGCCATATACTGCCCACAGTCCAGACACCATCATCTGTGACAGCCCGATTATTCACACCCAGAAATCCGTGCCATCAGGATCATACTCTGGATGATCCCTGGGACAAATCATAAAGTGTCTGCTCGTATAGCGGAAAACAAGCAGACATTGTCCAGCAGTGGTAGGTCGAGTCATCATATAAGGCATTTACAATAATTACATATAATAAATAAAGTATGTAATTCTATTTACCAAAAGAATATACATTCCCAAAAAGGAACCAAGAAGAATCATTGGTGATGGACATCCATCACCCAAACAAGGTTTCCTGATAGTGGTTCCAATAGAATGTATAAAAACACAAAATACAATATCTATATATATATATATATATACAGACGGTGGCCACCAGGCACACAATAATCCGAAATATGCAAAAGACAAATGATAGGCTCTGTACCCAGGCTACGGATAGAACTCGTCCGCCTGAATATCCGTCTCCTCGTCCTCGGCTTCAGTCTCTGGGTCAAGCTGATAATCAGGATCGCTCTCCGTGCTGGGAACTACAGCCTCAGAACCTATAAATGGTTTAGAACAGGGTGAGCTACATCATAGTTCAATAGAAGAATTCCAACTAAAATGAATTGAATATGCAGATCATGCTATCTCAAAATAGGAATTAAATCAGAACGTACAATCATGACAAATCGAATCAAATACTGAGCTTTTAAACAAGAAATCAGATGTTATGCAAGTATATGATCAGAGACTTAAATTGTGTATGTTTTCTAACTTAAGAAACTCCCGTGGATATATAACACGGAGTAAACAGGAATTTACTGATAGGAAACCCCAACCAATCGTCGTTCACATGAACAATTTGAGTTTGCAACAATGCCTCATCTATGGAGTGCAATTGTGCCGAGGGATTTCAAGCAGATGCACAAGTGTGCCAGGCATCGGATATACCGCCGGGTCGGTGGGGATCATCTGGTTAAATCATCAAATCACATACACACATAGACCTCACGAATCAGATAGCAGAAATCAAGAGCAAGTTTCAGAATTTAAGATCAGAAAATAGAAATCAGATATAACAGGAATTCATGATATGCTAACATGCTTGTTAAAAATAGAAATCAGGGTGCAGATATGAAATAAACATGAAATCATACTCAAAAATAGTTTAGGTTGGTTTTTCCCCTACCTCAGGTCAAAATCTCTTCTAAGCAAATCCAAAGCTTTTCAAGGCGTCTTGGTTTGATCCTAGACCATAAACATAGTATTCTACATGTCAGGAATGTCGGGATGTGAACTGGCGCGGTGTCCAGTAGTATTCAACTCACAAAATTAACACAGGCCAAAAATAGGGGTGATTGATCGATCACCACCTTTATTGATCGATCAATCCTCTCTCAGCTCTCAACCAGGAACAGAATCAATTGATCGATCAATAGCCCCTATTAATCGATCACTACTCATCATTGATCGATCAATACCCTTATTGATTGATCAATAACCTCTTCTCTCCTCACTTTAACACAGCTAAAATTGATCAATCACCACCTTGGTTGATCAATCAATGCCTCCTGTTGATCGATCAATGCCCTCATTGATCGATCAATAGCCTAAAATTTAAATTTCCCACTTTCTGTTCACATTTAACACTTATACAGATTGATCGATCAATGCCTCTATTGATCGATCAATATACACCAGTGATCGATCAATGCCTTCATTGATCGATAACCACCAATCATTGATCGATCACTTTCTTGTTGATCGATCAATACCCAGGATTGATCGATCAACACCTTAATTGATCGATCAATGCTCTTCGAGCACTGAACTTCCAAAATTCTCAAGTTTCTATTCTTTTTATTGTCTTATATAGATTGATCGATCAATGGTCTTCATTGATCGATCACCACCAGTCATTGATTGATCAATACCTTCATTTATCGATCAATAATGACAGAACTCCTATCATTAATGGAGGTCATCTACTTCACTATTTTTATCTCACTTTCATTAATGGTTACCAACAACCATTAACACACAATCAATACACATATATGGGCCTCTCATTTGCCCCTATTTAAAAACACAGACTCACCTTTGTTTAGGCCCTTTTCGGGGTTTCGGAAAATCGATCCGGAAGAGGGTTTCGGATCTTTTCTCTCAGATTCGTTGCCATTGCGACCCGGAATAAAACTCTTGTGTCTCCACTTTCACACTCGGCGACAGTACACCTTCTCATAACTTAGGCATGACGCATCAACGTCGATTTCACACTCTCCAAGGTAACGTAAACACTAACCTAAGTGTTCTCGGCTCGGGTTTCTTCAAGGACCAACAAAACTCTCTACCAATTCTAGGGTTTACAGAAATAGGAAGAAGGAGATGAAGGAAAATGAACTCCCAGATCTCCTTTCCTTCTCTTATAAGCTAAAAAAAACATATATTTCTGTTTTTCCTTAACTAATACTCCGGTGTGGAGCACCTACATAGTTCCCATGGCGTATCACGCCGCATCGACGTCCTTCAAGACTTGAATTAAAGTGGGAATTCACACATGAATTCTCCTAATCACAGGCTAATATTATTTCAACAATATCATTTACTAATTTTTAAATTCATCTCGATTTCCGTGCCGGGCACGCATATCGAAATAGTCAGGTTCTTGTTCAGAAATTTCTGGCTATTACATCATCAGATGCCACAAAGTATTTTCCATGTTGGCGTTAGAATGGTCCAAATGAGCAGTGTTTTCATTGTATTGCAGCATGTTAATTCACTCCGGGAACAGAGCCATGAAGATGATAATTTTTATTATTTTGCTCCTAAAAGAAAGAGATTAGGTAAGTAAAATTGAAGATAACTCAAACAAAGAGTACATTCATTTGAATACGGGCCACCAAAAAGTGGGTAACAGAAAAATGCTCACTTTTTGCATCAATATTAGGTCTTAAAATAAGTCACGAATCAATAGGTGCCTGAGTTTCCTAAACTTAGGCATGGACCACCATTTGATCAAAATCTAAAGGAATGAAACAGGTGGTTGATTGATTGAGTGATCCATCGATAAATTGGCTTTAGTGTCTGTAAAATGGGTTTGAAGAAAATGGTAGTAATACTTTATGCTGCACTTGCTCTTGTATTCAGCAGCCATGGAGTTGAAGGAAGAAAGGTATCTAGATCAGAAGAAATAGAGTTAGAGAGAGAACTCAGTATTCTTAATCAGCCTGCTATCAAGACCATTTAGGTATAACTTCTCCTCCCTTTATATGTTTTGAATGATGGATTATTGGGTTTATAATGATTTTTAATGTTTTAAAAAAATATTTAGGAAAATTATAAAAGTACGACAGATTTGTTGAGGACAAAGTACAGGCTGCTAAAGTGGCATGACATGACTAGTTGCACTAACCTGCATTAATTACATCCAACCGCAGTTTCAGCCAATTGCGTTGCGCCACATCAGCCGCTTGAACTTTTCTGCATAAAATTTATCGTCCATATTCCAAATATCTAATCATGCTTTCTTATATAAAATTTTTTAAATAGGCTTTTTTACGATGCTATTAGGCATAGACAATCCTGATGTAGTACCTTACACGAACTAATTTTGACAGGAGACTGACCCGATCATTGCCGTCGTACTACTACTTCGTGTAGGAGCCAACATTATTATCTATTGCTACTGTGACAGAAGATTGCCCACAACATTAGGATACTAATTCCTATGAGCTGCAAATTTTTTTTCTGTGACAACCCGAATTTTCTTACCCTAAAATCCGTGCCGTTAGATCGTAGAACACAATCTGATGTATAGAGTCATCATTGATATCAAAAAGTTTACATGCTTTTGTGACAGCTCAATCTTCCCTAATTAGATCATTGAAAGAATTGAGATATCAAGTATTGGGTAAGCTCACATAAGAGCGGAAGGAAATTGGTAAAGGCAAAACACATGGCATAGTAAAACAAAAGATTTCCCATCCTTCTATCATAGACAAAATAACTGAGCTATAAGGACCACTGGTGACGACCTTTCACCACCTAAATAGTGGTTTACAGATCTTACACAAACTGTACAGAGTTTTAGTCCAAAACTATATCGAGTATCCAAAACACTATAGCCAAAAGTCTATATGAGCTACTCAAGGATATAAATGGTCAGGAGGAAGTTCTGTGTCTTCTTCCGGATTATAAATGGGTTCTTCCTCCAGCACAGGATCCCCCCCAGTATCAACACCTACACCTGTGACGTATAGTCGGGGAATGAGCTAAAGTCCAAGCTCAGTAGGGAATAACAAAGCTAAATCACTTATTTTAAGCGCTCTTATTTATATATCTTGATGCATAGATGAAAGCCGTCTACAGGACGTTGGGTTTGAAGAAATATGATAATGGAAAAAGTCTCATGGAGGGCCCACCAGGTGTTCGATGAAATTCCTGAGAGAACTTTTTGGTGATGAGTGCATGTAAAATTACCGGTTAGAAATATTTATAACATGAAGGCTTTTGCTCTTGGTCTCATCTCTGAGGTTCTTTTCTTCACTGGGGGAGAAAGTTTCTCACTTGCACTCTGCGATATCTTGACCGAATTAGAGGGAGGTCGCTTTGTGATGCATCTGATCCTGGCGAAGCTTTATCGTTGCCTTGACGCTTTTGCCTTGGGCAAGGGGGTGTGCCTTAGGGGATGCCCGCTTCTGTTTCAGGTTTAGCTAGGGGAGCACCTTGCCATTTTGGGATCCGTGCCTCATTTTTATATTGCCCATGGTGAGGTGACCTGCTGCTTTCTGGGCAGATGCCATATGATTCCACTGGGAGACATGTAGGGTTTGAAGCTTTGGCTGGCCGAAGCCAAGTTGGTGTGGAGGCTTCCTTGGTTAGATAGAACCTTCTCGGTGGTCCGCTTCAGAGATTACAAGGGCATCACTCTCCTTGGTTTGATCGGCAGCACTTATTACTTCCCATTTCGAGGATGCACCAATTTGGTTATTCTCAGCAGGTGCCCTGTGCGGCAAAACCTCCTCTATGTGATTTGATCTTTTCTCGGGCGTCCTCTGGGGACATAGATAGAATAGCTGCTCTCTGGGAGACGCGTCAATCAATGCTCATGTGCAATCTAGAATAGGGAAATTCGGTTTTGTCCTCCCCAGAGTACGAGGCTTGGCTACTATCTGAGAAGTTTGTTGTTGGTCACTTGGATCAGGCAGAGAGCAGTGATATGGCTGGGCCTTGATCAAAGAAGGAGTCGATACTTCGATCTCGTATTGAGCTGCTGGTGGATGAGAAGTGTGTCTTGCATGATCATTTAGAGAAACAAAAGGTTAGAGCAGAGGCGGCAGAAGCCAGAGTTGATGTAGCTGAGTGTGAGGTCATTTGTCTGAAAAGGGCTTTGAGTGATGCTCTTGGTGCTACTGATGCCTCTCGAAAATGGTATAGAAGTCTTCATGGCCGCTGGATGGCAGAGCGGGACGTACAGGAGGATACTTTACGTGCCAAGATCCGTGCCTTGAAGCGGGAGTTGGGTCGTTGATTCCATCCTTATAGACACCCCCATTTTGCCCTCTCGAGATATAAAAATTTGTTCGGTCAACCTTTGACCTCATAACCCTAATGTGGGACCATACATTGAAACAATAGTATATGGCTGAACACAGGCTAAAACAATAGCTCTGTAGCTTAAATCCCAACATAGGGAGACTATATACTGAAACAATAATATGTAGTCGACATGCAGACTGAAACAATAGTCTTGCATTTCAGACTAGAGACCAGACCCGGACAACCTCGAATTATGCGCCTAAAACCTTGCTCATAATTCGATTGCACGCTAGACCACAAACGCGCAATCAGTCCCCCTTTCAGACCAAATTTCCTTGCCCAGACCATCTCGAGACTCGATCACGCACCTAAAATTGCACGCGCGATTGGATTGAGCGCTCCACCACCAGTGTGCAATTGGCCTACGCCCCGCCTAGCCTCACAGTCCTTGACTCCTAAGTTTCCTCGATTAAGTGCTTCGACAAGAACGTTAATTGGATTACGCACCCCAAATTGGGCGCGCAATTAGCCCTAACTCTATTAGGACTAGGAAACTCACTGAGCAAGTCAGCCGGTCGCTCACTAAGTCGGTGACCGACTCAAAGTGATTAAGCGCCAAGAAACTGGCGCATAATTCAGTTAAACGCCTGGAAAATGGCACGTAATTGAAGAAAAACCTATAAAAGATTTTTTTCCTAATCCGCCTAGGAGGCTAGGCAAATTTTTGAGAGAGAACGGATTTTTTTGGGATTCTGAAACCAGAGAACTCTGAGGACAAAACCCATAGAGCAACCTAGTCATGATTTCGAGATTCAAGCTTCGAATCTTCTAGATTTCTCTCCGCAGCCCCTATCCTAGGTAAAAATCTTAGTTTTAGACCTAGGATATTTCGTCTAGTTCTAATTATAGGTTTTAATTTTCAGTCTGACACCGTAGCACCCTCTTTTTTAGACCATAAATTTTTATATCGGTTCTAATTCTCTGAATTCAGAGCCAGTCCTTAATCCGACAGTCTAATTTCCCGACCCTAAGCCTTAATTCCGTTCTAAAATCTTAATCTCCAGTCCTATCATTAATTTCTTATTCTAGATCTCAGATTTAGAACCAGTCCTTAATCATACGGTCTGATTTTCTGATTTCAGACCCGAATTCAGTCCTAGAAATTTAAATTTAAATTTAAATTCCTTATTTTAATATCTCCAAAAAACCTAAATATTAATATTAGTTTTTATAATTTTAGTTCATGATTCAATTCATAATTATTATTCCGAAATCAATTCTAAAAAATCTAAAATACTATTTTACGGTCCAAAGATCCAATTTATCTTTAATCTCAGTCATCCGATTTACCCAAGGGAGCTTACGGAGGGTATTCGGGAATGAGGCCAATCCTCCTTAGCATAGCGGGCCCAAAACCCTCTTTTTTTAGGAATTCTAGAATCAATTAATTACTTTTTCTTATTTTTTTAGTATAATTAATCAGTAGATTGATTTTATTTCGGCATAACTAATTAGTTAAGTTAATTTGATTTTAGTGTGATAGATTAATTTCTTCAAATCAAATTTTAATTGGTTAATATCTTGCTTTAATTAGGATTTAGTATGATTAATTCATTGCTTTGATTAGATTTTTAGTACAGTTAATTCATCGCTTTAATTAGAATTTTAATCAAATTAGTTTATTTATTTTAATTAAATTTTTAAGAAAATCAGTCTATTTGTTCTAATTAGATTTTAATAAAATTAATTCCTTTGCTTAAATTAGAGTTTCAGTAAAATTAGTTTTCTATTTCAATTAGAATTCCAGTAAAACTGTTATACTTGACTTAATTAGAATTTCAATACAACTAGTATACTTGTTCAATCTGAATTCTAGTACAATTAGCATGCTTGACTTAATTAGAGTTTCATCAAGACTACTATATGTGCATTCCTAGTTTAATTGGAAAGCTTGATCATAATTAGACTTCTAATGGGATTAGGAGACTAAAATTAATTAGATTTCTAATGGGATTAGGACACTTAATTAATTAGACTTTCTATAAGGATAGGACTAGTAAAAATTAATAACACTCTTAATAGAACTAGAATGTTAAATTTAATAAACTACAATAGATCACCGCACAGCCAAACTCATAATAGAATCAAGGAAGTTTAAATTGACCAGAACTATAATAATAAAGGGAAATAAAAGGAAAATTAAACTATCTAAATTAAGAAAAAGACATAGCTGCTGACGTTTGCAGGTGAACGATTCAGTATAGAAGTAACCCATACCCGCTCTTAAGCATGATCATTGACGTGTTGTAGCGTCGATAAATATTTGCAGTTGGCGATCGCAACAAACTAGGAACCTTCCTAGAAAACCCTTTTATTTTGTTTACCTCCACTATTCCAAACGCAGCATCGCTAGAGTCCACTTGGACAGAATTGGAGTCACTGATTCAACAGGGACCGAGAGGAACCCAGAAAAGGCGCGCACCAACAATCCTACACATACCTTTTTGCATAGATCAAAACCATAGAAAGGGGCGTAAGAAACCCCTAATTAGATACATCTTTTATGTATACATATTTTCTTAATGTTTTTGTTATTTTTGCACTTTTATAAAGAGAAAAAAGGGAAGAAAGAAAGAAGCTAGACATCTCACATATTATTTTTGGGATGTGGTGTCAGCTGTATACAGGTTTGTACGTGAGAAAGGCAAATCTATTATCTTACAAAACAGTGTTATTTCTCCTTTCTTTGACTGATGAACTTCTTTTGAGATGGAAAGTGTATAGTATGGACATTAAAAAGTAAGTCTATTATCTTTTGCAAAAAGGGTCTCCTTGCCATGTGGTGGTGCACACAGTGTGGGTGTGAAAATGGGGAAGGAAAATCTGTTATCTTTGACAAAAATGGTCTCTTTGCCCTCTTTTTTTGTTTTTTTTTTTTTGGTTTAATGCCTTAATTACCAGGGAGATGACGTGTCCCTTTTTGAGCATGGTCGAACCCCCTTTCATGGTTGGTCCTGAGTGAAATTTAGTAATTTTTACCAAGGCCGAAACATTTATTCCTTTGGATCGCGTCGACCTTTTTCTCCTTACCCTGGGTCATACGTTTGACTGTGTAGTTACGAAAACATTCATGGTCGGGACCCGGATTTGAACTAACTTGAGCGGCCTCGTCGAGAATCGAGTAATGCGGGAGGGGAACCGAGGGGATCTTATTTATTTTCATTTTCATTTCTCCTTTTCAACTCTCTTACTCACAACGCCCAACGTGGGTTTCCGTCGGGTCCGTTGTTTCCCTCTTTTTACCCGCAGCACCTTCTATGGTTTTCACTACATCCATGGGTTTGCATTTTTACCCCAAGTGCCTTTTTCAGGTTTTCACCTGGTCCACACAAGCTCACCATTTTTACCCATGGTGTCCTTTCGAGTTTTCACCACGTCCTCTTTGCTTTGAGCTTGTATATTTTGATTTTATTTTCTTTTATCTTATCAAAGGCCACGACATGGACATCGATTCCGTCATAGCCGGCTAGATGAAATTCTTTTGTTGTCTCTCAGCTTCGCTTGCTCTGACTCAATGGATACTATGACTACTTGTAGACCTTAAAGAGGGATTTTTCTTGGAATGTATCGTGGCCATAGGATAGGTTAGGAATTTTGAAGGTATTCTAGATTTTCAAAAAAGTTTCCTTGATTGGATTCCGGCTGCCATAATACACTTCTTCCTTGGGGGTTTTGACTGTACATGCCCCACTTTTCTTTTTTTATTTATTTTTATTCTTTTTTGCTTATCTTCTTTTGGGATTTTGCTTTTCTGATTTTTTTAGATTTTAATGGTAACTCTTTTTTTTTTTTTTTTTTTGGCATATACACTTCCTCTTCTTTTTTTCTGGGGAGGGGGTAGTGAAAGAAAAGGCTCATGGCTCAAGCTGGGTAACAAAGGGTATGAGTGTTCAGGGATGTTTTTTGGTTGCTTGTCTTTGAAATGATGGCCTCTTTTATTGGGTCTTTAAGCAGTTACGTATCCATCCTATATATACTTACCTCGTTGTGGGAGACCTAGGAATAGAATCGTCGGACGTATCTAGCGTTGATGGGCTCAGGAAAGTGATCTCCGTCCATGGTGATGAGGCAGATAGCGTATCCCGAGAGCACCTCTTGGATGACGTAAGGCCCTTCCCAGTTAGGCTTGAATTTCCCTCTCGAATCGGCGTGGAGGGATGGGAAGATTTTCTTGAGTATGGTGTCTCCTACCTTTAGATCTCAACTACGAACACGTTTGTTGTAGGTGCGTGCGATTCTCCCCTGATACACTTGGGTATAACACAAGGCTAGGAGCCTTTTCTCGTCTAGCAGGTTCAACTGCTCAAAGCTGGATCTCTCCCTTTCTACTTTAGGTAGGGCTAACTGAAGGAGTATACGAAGTGAGGGTACTTCAACCTCTACCGGTAGGACGACATCAGTTTCATATACAAGGGAGAACGGTGTTGCCCCTGTAGCAGTGCAAATCGATGTTCTGTAGGCCCACAAAGTGAATGGTAATATTTCACTCCAATCTCGATAGGTATCTTCTTAAGGATGCAGATGATCGTTTTGTTAACAGCTTCCACGACCACATTGGTGTGTGGTCGATATGATGACGAGCGATGATGTTTGTTCTTGTACTACTCATAGAAGGCCTTGATGCGCTTGTTCATGAAGTTTGTGCCATTGTCTGTGATGATATCCTTGGGTACGCCAAATCGGCAAACAATATTGCTTTTGATGAATTTCTCAACATGCTGGGCCGTGATGTTCGTGTAGGATGTTTCCTCTACTCATTTGGTAAAGTATTGAATGGCAACCATGATGAATTGATGTCCGTTTGATGACTTTCCTGACGACATCGAGGCCCCAAGTGGCAAATGGCCATGGAGTGGTTATGCTGTGTAGATCTATAGTCGGAGCGTGGATCAGACTAGAGTGTTCCTGGCATTTGTAGCACTTTTGAACATGTTTGCAACAGTCAGTTTCCATGGTGGTCCAGAAATACCCTTGTCGTAGGATCTTTTTGGTAAGCATGTGCCCATTGACGTGGGCCCCGCATACTCCCTCGTGAATCTCTTTCATAATGTTCACTACCTCACTTTCAGTTAGGCATGAGAGTAGGATATTGTTATATGACCACTTGTAGAGACACTCATCGTAGATGACGTAGTTTGTCGCTAAATGTTGAATGGTCCATCTGTCCTCTTTGGATCTCCCCTCAAGGAATGCCCGAGTTTTGAGGAAATTCTTGATATCTGAGAACCACGGTGGCTCATCATCTAACCTTTGAGATTCCTCAATCTGGAAGCAGAAGGCCGGCTTGTTCATCTGTTCAATCATAATCGGCTTCATCACAACACCATAGGGAATATCCACCATTGATGTCAATGTTGCCAAGGCATCGGTGAAACGATTTCTTGCTTGCGGGATATAGGAGAAAGTAACATCATTGAAGCATGCTATCAGATCTTCGAGGTATTCATGGTATGGGATCAACTTCTCATCCTTCGTCTTTCAATCTCCATTTGTCTGGCATATGATCAACTGTGAGTCGCCAAACACCTTGATGTGAGTTACGTTCAAGTCTAGAGCTGCTTGTAAGCCAGCTAATATGCCTCATATTCAGCCATGTTGTTAGTGCAGGGGAAGTTGAGTTTGATGGAAACTGGTACGTGAGACCCCTTTGGTGAGATTAGGATAGCGCTAACTCCTTGACCTTTGACATTTGCCACTCCGTCGAAGTGGATCACCCAGGACTCCTCTGTCTCTATTGTATCATCCTCTGTCATGAACAAGATGTCCTCATCCGAGAATTTGGTCCTTAGAAGTTCATAATCGGGTAAGGGATTATCGGCAAGATGATCAGCGAGCGCCTGCCCCTTGATTGACTTCTGAGTGACGTAAGTGATGTCAAATTCGGACAGTAGGAGCTGCCAGCGTGCAGTCCGCCCAGTGAGGGCTGGCTTTTCGAATAGGTACTTTAATGGATCCATGCGTGCTAGGAGTAGAACGTCTTGGGATAGTAAGTAATGGTGGAGCCTCTGTGTGTCCCACACGAGAGCCAATCATGCTTTCTCCATTTGAAAATAGCATGTCTCGTAGTCGGTGAACTTCTTACTCAGGTATTAGATGGTCTAATCTCTTCTTCCTGTCTCGTCATGCTGCCCTAGGACACATCCCATCGAAACTTCTCTCGTCGAAAGATACATTAAGAGTAGTCTCCCTAGCTCAAGTGGTACTAATACTGGAGGGTTGAGAAGGTAGCCCTTGATTTTATTGAATGCCGCTTGACAGTCATTGTTCTATTCAATGGGAGAGTCTTTCCTTAGCAGCTTGAAGATCGATGTGCAAATAGGAGTGAGTTATGCAATGAACCGACTGATGTATTGTATCCTGCCCAAGAAACCTCTAACCTCTTTTTCGGTAGATGGTGGTGGTATTTTCGTGATGGCCCTTACCTTGACTGGGTCAACCTCGATACCTCTCCTGCTGACGATGAATCCTAGCAACTTTCCTGACATGGTGCCAAATGCGCATTCTGAGGATTCAGACGTAACCTATATTTTCTGAGCCTCTCAAATAGCTTTTGGAGGTTTATCAGATGGTCACTTTGCTCCGGTGACTTGGAGATCATGTTGTCGACGTAAACCTCAATTTCTCGGTGCATCATGTCGTGAAAGAGTGCTGTCATTGCTCTTTGGTACATTACACCAGCATTTTTTAACCCGAATGACATGACTCAGTAGCAGAAAGTTCCCCAAGGGTGATGAATGTTGTCTTCTCTCGATCTGCCTCCGCTATCCTGATCTAATTATATCCGAAGAATTCATCCATGAAAGAGAGCATCCCGTGCTTAGCAGTGTTGTCGACCAAGATGTCGATGTGCGATAATGGAAAGTCGTCCTTTGACTTGCCTTGTTCATGTTTCGAAAGTTAATGCACATGCGGACCTTTCCATCCTTCTTTGGTACTGGAACAATATTGGCTAACCATTGCGAGTATTTGGAGACCATGAGAAATCCTGCATCATATTGCTTGATGACCTCGTCTTTTACTTTCAGCATCCACTCAGGTCGAAGTTGCCTCAATTTTTGCTTAACCGGCCTAATATTAGGGTAGAGTGGCAACTCATGTTTGATCAAATCGGTGTCCAAATCGGGCATGTCTTCGTATGACCATGCGAACAAGTCTTGATATGACCGAAAGAAATTGATCATGCTTTTTCTTTCCTCGAGAGATAGCAATGTTCTGATCTTAGTGATTCTAGGAACCTCCTCGGCCACCGAGCATGGCCACAGCTGCTACCATTCTGCCTCCGGCTTTCAGAGTGATGCTTTTTGGGGGTTCCGGGACTACCGCCGATACCTCGTATTCAAAGTTGTGGAGGTCTGTATCCTCGATCGTGTGTGGCACATCCAGTACTTTGGGGTTCTCAATAATGTGGGTAGCTTTTTCCTTTTCCTCATGCCTTTCACCTATGATGGTGATGATCTTTTGCCCAAACATAAATTTAAGCTTCTGATATAGAGTGGACGGTATTGCCCTGACTTCATGTAACCAAGGGCGTCCTAACAATAGATTGAAAGAGGATTTGATGTCTTTCACTTGGAAAGGTATGGAGAAGGTCATTGGCTCGATTACTAGCTCTAGATCGACTTCTCCGATTATTTCTCTTCTGGTGTTATCAAACCCCCTGGCACTAGTTTTTGTCGGTTTCAGCATACAAGGATCTACTCCTATCTTGTTAGTTGTTCTTAGAGGGCACACTTTTAAAGCGGATCCATTATCAATTAATACCAATAGAATTACCACGTTTCTAGCTTCTACAGTGATATTGAGGGATTTAGAATAATTATATCCCTCCTCTGGTAAATCAGCATCCGAAAAAGAGATGGCATTGAGAGCCATCACTTGTCCGACCTCATCTGGGCTTACTTGGAGTGAGACGTGTGCATTTTTTAATGCCCCCATCTAAGCTTGAAAATGAAGCGGGGATGTCATTAACAGATCCCAAATCGTGATATGGGTCGGCATTCTCCTGAGTTGGGTTTCAAGTATGTGCTCATGGCTCATCTTCTCGAATGAGTTTGTCGCAGTGGTGTCCCTTTTTCCCTCTAGTCAAGTTGGCATTGGTATCGGTGCGTCTGATACCTTGGAGATCTTCCCTGGCCTGGTGAAAAAATCAACTACCCCTTCCCTACTGCTGTCGGTATTGATGTCTGTCTTTCATAATTGAGCGGGACCTAATGAGGATTGTAAGTTGGTCCCGGGATCTGGAATGGGGAGAAAGTGGGTACTAGGGATATTGGTGTTAAGGGATTGGAATGGGTGAGTAATACCTGGTTAACTTCAGTGAGGGATGGGCAGGTAGAAAAGGTGGGCCAACTGGGGTTGGTGAGGTTTGTGGACAACTGTAACGGGGGTGATGGGACAGGGGTGAGCCATTGATAACTGATGGGCGCCGGAGGTGGATGGGGAGCATAATCAGCCATTGGGTAATTGGTGGAGGATACCGCATATGATTGATAGGAGTTAATTTGGACATAGTTAACGGGAGTTGGCGCTGGGAAGTATGCCCAAAGATCTAAGGGTTCTGTTTGCGGTGTGGGGTTGGAAAAGTAATCAGTCAAATTTAGAGGTTCAATCACCCTAATATTTCTGTCTCCCCAATCTCTCTGCAGTGGTGCGACAAAATTTCCTCGGTGGCCGATGTAATCTAACGGATCAAAATCTTCATCATCCTCTGCCACCATACCGATAGTGGGTCTTGGGCCTGCCCCTCTGGGAGGGTCTGGGGGAAATGGTACCTGGTGTATATTGGCATGCTGATTGGTTTGGGGAGGGGCAGGGGAGATGATTTTCTCATCCTTGATCAGATCTTGTATTACGTGTTTTAGAGGAAAACAACGATCAGTCGGGTGGCCTGATCCCTAGTGGAAGTTACAGTGGGTGTTGGGGTCATAGTTCCTTGAGATGGGATTTGGTGGAGGTCGTGGTTGAAGTGTTGTGACCAACCCTTTTTCTATTAATAAAGGCAATAAGATATTCAATGATTGCCCTAAAGGTGTGAAGACTTGATCAAAACAGACCCTTCTCTGCTTTGGAGTCATCTGTGCCCCCTGCCCATTTCCGATTCTCTGTGTCGGCTCCCTTCTAACTTGAGTTAGTTGTGCAACTTTGAATTAGAACGGGGTTATATCGGTGTTGGGTCGTGTGTTCGCAATATTCTATACATCTGCCCCTGTTCTTCTATCATTTCTTTGCTCAGAGAACCTCCTGACCCCGCTGGCCCCACCGGATGCATTCTTGCTTAAACGCCCTTCTCTGATTGCATCCTCACAACGATTGGCATTCCTTACCAAATCAGTAAAGCTGGATTGCTATTGATAGACCAGGAAGTCTGAGATAACTGGCAAGGTATTTTTTAAAATCATCTCTATCTGCTCATCGTCAGATATTTTATTTCTTACTTGAGTTGTCAGCGCTCTCCAACACCCAAGGTAATCACTGAAGGTCTCGTTAGGATTCTGCTTTAATCGGGCTAGATCTGACTTACGAGGTTCAATGTCTATGTTGTAGACATAATGTTCTTGAAATAAATGAGTCAAATCCTTCCACATTTTTATCATGAATGGTTCTAGAGACGTGAACCATCTCAAAGTTGGGCCTGTCAGACTTTTCTGAAAGATTTTTATATGCAGACGTTCATCCCCTCCATACTAGCACATCTCCCCACAATAGGACTTGAGATGTGCGATGGGATTTCCTGTGACATTATATTTATCAAAGACCGGCATTTTAAATTTTAGGGGTAAGAGGACTTCAGAGAAAAGGCACAAATCTGAAAAGTCCGTGGCGTGGATCTCAGTTTCACCCATCTTCATTAATTGCTTCTGGATCTTGTCAAGTTGTTCTTTCAGCTGCTCAGACTCTTTAGATGGCGGGGCTACATTTTCAATGATGGGCCTTGATTCGCTTTATGTTGGGGGGGTGATAATTATGGGTGGAGGATTGATGCTAGCAAATTCCCCTGTGTAAGCCCCACTATTCCTGATCTCATCTTCCTCGTATTGTAGGTCTACATATGGTGTAGTGAGGGTGAGATTTTCATGTTGGTGTTGACTGGGCTGGACAGGTGCCTGGTAAGACCATTGGATGTGAGTGAGGTTCTGTGGAGTGATAGGATGAGTGGAATTTGAATTTTGGGTTAAGCCCTGATGGGGTTTGTGGTGCATGGGGATGGGGCCACTGTGTTTGAGGGAATGCTTGGAAATGACTTTGTGGTGCATGGGGATGAGTGAATTGGGGTTGATGAAGGATAGGTTCCTAGCTCCTGCCTTGGGTTGGGTGCAAGGTTTGTGTGTGAGGAAGGTATTGAGCGAATTGTGGAGGGTATGGGTATGAGGGTCCCAAGTTTGGGCCTTGTTGGGATTGGGTATAAGGTAGGGAATTTGGAGGGGTTTGGGCCATAAGGCCTTGCGAAGTTTGGCCCTTTGGGCTTGGTGGGTATGCGCCATTGGGCCTTGGTGTGTCTGGGCCATTGGGCCCTGATGGGTTTGGCCCATTTGGCTTTAGTGGGGTCTAGGCCATTGGGCCATAATGGGTCTGGTCCATTGGGCCTTGATGGGTCTGACCTATTGGGCCCTGGTGGATCTAGTCCATTGGGCCTTGATGGGTCTGGCCAATTGAGCCTTAGTGGGTATGGGCCATTGGGCCCTGATGGGTCTAGGCCATTGGGCCTTGGTGGGATTGGGCCTTGCTAGGTCTGACCCTAAATGGTATAGATGATGGGGGTTTGGGCCATTGGGCCCTAGTGGGTTTGAGGTAAAGAAGCTTGGAGACTTGGGAGTGTGTATGATGGCTTAGAAGATATGTGGTGAGGATGAGGGGAAATATTTTGGGAGGCCTTCCAGCTTGTATAGGCCCAGACCATCTCATCCATCATAGCTATTGGAGAGGGATTGGATGGACGTGGTGTATCTAAGAGATGGGGTGTTGATGAGATGGATGTGGTGGTAAAATTGGACATGGCCTTGGTATAAATGGGCATGACCTGAGTAGATGGGGGATATGAGAAAAATTGGGTGTGGTATGGGTAAATGCGGGTGGATCGGGTAGATGTTGGGAAGATAGAAAATGGGGTATGGTGGTAAAGGTAGATAATCAGGTTAGGTTTTGGGTGGATATGAATAGAGGATGGGAGGGATTTGGAATGGTCATGGAGGGCAAAATGGGCATGATTTGAGAAAATGAGGGGGATTGGGGTGTTGGACTTTGGATATTTTGAGTGGTGGTGGATGGGAAAATGGGTGCACCGAAGCGCCCAGTGAAGGTAAATGGGGGTTGGATGAGGGGGATGGATTTGAACACTTCTTCCATGTGGGAATGAGTTGGGGAATGCGGCGGGGATGAATCGGGATCGGCGTATTCCGAATCCACTGCAGACTACATGGCTTAGTGGCGGGTGGGGTACGGGTGCCTCGGATGAGGCCCGTAAAGCTTTCTCCTTCTTCCCTTATGGGACGATGGAGAGTAAGGCGATGCCGTAGTACCGGCACCACAATGATTTTTCCTCTTTCAGTTTTTTTATTTATTTATATACATATATATTATTATTATTCTTTTTTTTTTTTAAAAAGATTTTTTATAAGTGGATTTTTATGATGAAGGATCCTGGGGCCCTTGAATTCTCGTTTCGAGTGGTTTTTGTACCCTAAATAAATCCTACGACGTGACCCGACGCGCTTTGGAGGAATCAAAGGGGAACCCTTTGATCTATTGAAGGCACGGGAATCAACACAAACAACCCGATCCCCCAAAGCGAGTCGATAAGAAGCTACCCTCTTTGGACCGACGGGGGCATATTGGGTGTTGGATAGTACGAGACCTAATCAGAGTTGCTAAACCACTAAGCAGGGAACTCGGGGATGTGAAAAAGGCCTCAGATTTCGGGTTGCACTGCTCAGTTTAGGCTTGGTGTGTGTATTACATGCGCCAGGCCAAATCTGGTCAATCAAAGCAATGAGCGTGTATTACATGCGCCACAGCAAACCTGGGTGTGTTTTTTAAGCTTGGCGCGTGTAATATATGCTCCAATGCAAACCTGGGCTTTTTAAGCTTGGCGCGTGTAATATATGAGCCAATGCAAACTTGGAAAAAAGTGGCTTGGCGCGTGTTTTACATGCACCAGGCACAAACAGTGGGGTCAAATAATCTTGACAGGAAGCGATGCTTCCAGGGACTAATTTCTTAGTTGTAATAGGTCTCTCCTCACCAAACCTAGATACAAGGCTGATTCGGGACTACTAACGCTCTCCTGTAAGGGTTTTAGGCTTTGTGACTGGATAGGCTACCCACCCGATATACCTCCGGCGCAAGCACCTTCTTAGATACTAGGTGGAGTGGTTCTTTTCCACATCATCACCACTAGGGGCTGCCGCCGTACCGAGAACCGGGACATTTATATCTTTGCCTAGAATTCCCAACCCATGAAAATCTACCCCTCGTAAAAATTCAATTAAGCCCCCCTCTTGGTTCAATTTTAATTTCATATTTTAAGGGAGTTTTTTTAAAGTCCAAAAATGGGTAGTTATGGTCCCGTGTCACCTCTACAGGCCGACGTCCACTGGTAGGATATGATTGCGATAAAGTAAATGCTCACGTAGGCATGCCAAACGGCTAAGGTGTGTAAAAAAGCACAAGTAAGCCCTTCAATTGGCTAAGGCATGTAAATGACAAAAAAGTAAAGGAAATGTAAAGACGATGCTCGAGCAGGCCCACCAATCGGCTAAGGCACTTAAATGATGGAAAAGTAGGGATAAGTAAAAGCAAAACTGAATCGTAGGGGTGAGTAAAATAACGAAAAAAAAAAATAGCTAAACGTTAACAAAAACAGAGAAAAAAGCCAAATTTTAAGGGGAAACTCTACTAACTAATCTCCAGTAGAGTCGCCATATGTGCAACCGTGAGATTTTTTATTATCCCGTCGCGACGATGCACACTCGTGAAACTATATAGAGTTGCCACCCGGAGCTTTTGGTGTTCCGGGAAATCTAAATTAAATTTATAAGCACCGAAGTGCCAAAAATGTGACTTTGATTCACTAGTCTACGCCAAAGGCCCTTGGGTAGGGGCTTCAGTTATCGATCGGGAAGGTGTTAGGCACCCGACCAACCTGCTTAAAAGCGGTCTCTACTTGTGGCCAAAATAAACTAGAAAATAAGAAAGAAAAGAGCACCTCCTCTTGCCCTAAGGCACCTTGACTCTATTTGTGCCACTATCGAGATTTCGACGGTGTAACGGCACAAATTCAATGGTAGAGCAAAAACTAAGAAGGTAGAGGAATAGAGGGGAGAGCTGGAGCTCTCGGGCCTTTGTAGCACACGTGTGGACCTTCGCATAGGTACGTACACTTGACGAGCTTCTGATAGCTTGAATGGTTGGAGAATGAGTTCTAACCTCGAAGGCTTGGTAGCTAAGGGGTAGAGGAAGAAGGCTGAGGGGTGGTTCTCTCCTAACTCAAGGTTTTTATGGTGGATGATGGGGTCTAACGGGGGCTTTTGAATTTGGGAATTGGTATGTAATGGGTGCACCAAAGGGAGGAAAAGCTTATCTCTTAATCTTTCTCTCTTGGAAAACTATTCAAGCTTTTATAAAAGGAGGGGTACCTCTCTATTTATAGGAAAAAGGTAAGTTAGGAGGGTGCTTAAGTGCTAATTAGGGTTAGCAATTAGGTAATCTCCTAATCTAAGGTTTTCTAGGATTTTGAGAGCTTCGAAATGTGGGCAATGGACTTCAATGGTAGATGATAGGGTGAGATTTCAAATAACTAAAGGGTTGAAAATCAGGTGTGCAACAGTCCTAATGAAACCCATCATAAACATTGAGATGGTCAACAAGTAAAACCCCCAAAGTATATTTTGAGCAAAAACTCATGGTTACTGTAGCTAAGTCTGACGTGTGTAAAGTTCAGAGCCCGAGCGGGGGTCCCACCTATACTTGGCGTGTGTATTAGATGCGACAAAAATGGCTTGGCGCATGTAATACATGCGCCATGTATGCCTTAACCAAGTACAGCTCCTGGACAATGCTCTGATCGCTGTACCTTTTGAAGTACAACTCGGATTGAGGTGATTCTTAGCCTGTTGGAAAGTTGAGAACCTCTACTTTTCAATGGTATAAGATTAGTCTCAGTAGAGGTCCCTGCTAGCCTTGACACATTTCTCTCTGACCATTACCCGGGAGGGTTGATTGTGAGTTCAGAGAGGTCAGGGATAATTTCTAAAGGTTTGAGAAGGTTCCTAAGGGTTTGGGAAAGTACCTAAAGGTATGGGGGGTGGTATCGGAAGCTCGGGGGTGTGCCTCTCTCAAAGTATGTTTCGATCGGGCCTTAGACCAATTTTAGGTGTCTACAGGGGACTACGCGTCCACTTGACTCCATGACGTGCATGGACTTTCATGCGTCAAATATATGCACGTACGTCATGCAATCAATTGAACGTGCAATGTAGTCCACTTTTCCGCCTATGATGATTTTTATTTTAAAATTGTTTTGTATTATAAAAAATTAGTCTAATACCTCGAAGGGTCCGTGTAATACACTAGATAGCTCCCAAACATTGCTACCTAGAAAATCGGACTTCTTAGAGAAAATCAGAGTAGGTACATAGGCAACGTAGGTTCCCTAATCAATTGGGAAAAACCTACACCATGAGAAAGCCTGGTCCCCCCCCCCCCCCCACCCATAGTAGGATGAGACCTACTTTCATACAAAAATCCCCTTACACCGATGATAAAAGAAATAAAAGATGCTCAGAGTTAAAACTTTGAAGGCTAAAAATGGAGGATCCGCCAACTCCTTCTGCGAATGCCCAAATACAAGCGGTGGTTATATTGTCTCGGATGAGGACGTCTTCTTGAAGTTGCTGGTTTTTGCATCTAATTGTGTTATGAGTAATCCAAATATTTCAGAGGATCGATATGTGAAGGTGTTCCCAAATCCACTTTTTGATCTCCAAAAACTTGTTGCTGTCCCAACTTGACGATATTGAAATGATGCTGAAATGAAGGCAAGTAGATATGCCAAGAACAGTAAAGAACCTTCCCCATATTGGCCATATTTTATCACAAAATAAAAATAGGTGACCACTATCTTCTTCCCAGTTTTAACAAAACAAACATTTCTGATTTATATTCATGCCCTTCTATTAAGATTTGAAATGGAGGCAAGTTTATCCTAGTAAACAGTCCAAAGGAAAAAAATTATTTTTTATGGAATTCTAATATTCCAAATATGTGCCCATGATGGTTGGACCACCCATTATAAAGCAGCTCTAAACCCTTACCATACATCTTATTCTACAAATTACCATATACCCTACTATGCACCTGACGGTATACCTTACGGTACATTACCTTATTGTATACCTTATCATATATCTGACCGTATATCGAATTGTAAGCCTTACCGCACAAGCACAGGTTACCGCACACTGTACCGTACTGTATAGTATACCGTAAATCGTATTACCTTATTGTATACCTTATCATATATCTGACCTTATATCGAATTTAAGCCTTACCGCACAAGCACAGGTTACCGCACACTGTACCGTACTGTATAGTATACCGTAAATCGTATCGTGCTCCCCTTTCTTGTCGTTTGGGGTTTAAGTAGCCATTTTTGCAACCAAAGATTATTGGGGCACAATTGATAGCTCCACCGCTCACACCATTGGCTTCCTTGAATTATATGATAGAGGTCATTTTTCGTTCCAATCTTTTACATTAGATCTTAAGATCATAATCCACATATTAGACGATTAGATATTAATTACACAGCACATATCCCTAGAGTGATTGTGATCATTGGGTACGATAGTGCACTATTTAGGATCAGAGATGTGTGTCATTTAGAATCAATATATCACCGTTTGATATGAGGGACATGTCCTCAAAATCTAAAGTGTGCAAGGTTAGTACGGAAACCTACCTTAGCTTCTGATTCAATACAGTAAACGATGTCCGATTGAATGCAGTAAACAACGTGAGCAGTGGAACGATTAAAAGAGAGAGGTGTTTTCTTATAAAAAAAAAAAAAAAAAAAAGAGAAACGTGTTTCGAATTTTGAGCCGCATCGCACCCTACAATGAATCCCTTTATTTCTGTAAGTTTTGTTTCACATTTTTAGTATCAAATTATTCCTATTAAAACTAATATGCCCAGACGCACACCATATTTGGCCCACTTTTTTACCAGACAAACTCTCGTCAAAGGTAATCTAATCCTTATCAGCTTTCCACATTTGCCCCCTTTTTTACCGCACAAACTCTCCTCTAAGGTAATCTAAGCCTTCTCAGCTGTCTCTCCCTCTCTTTCTCTCTCCCTCTCGGGCTGTAAATGGATCGGATGGGTAGGGTCGGGGCGTGAGAAATATATGTTGTATATTTTTTTTATGTTTTATATATAAAAATATAAATATAAAGATTTTTATCGGGTCAGATCATTTTAACCCAACCCATTAACAACGATGGTGCTCTCCTTCGAATTTTAATTTTTGGTATGGTGTGTGCTACATATTCCAACGCTGGTGCTCTCCTTCCATTTTTTATGTGTTAATATGTAATCCAAACACTGAAAAACGATGAATTCCTATTGATTCCAGTAGGGCTGAAATTCATAGGATCTTTAAATCCATTTCCACCATTTTCCTTAAAAACATCAGAAAAGAGCCTAAATGATCTGTTTGGACAGGTAGAAAAGAAAAGAAATCATAGAAAAGGAAATAAAATTTACTCATTTGCTATGTTTAGAAACAAGATTAGCGCATGGGAAATGGGTGGAAAAGGAACCCCTTTTCCCCACCTTCCGAAATGGGCAAATCCATCTAAAATCCTATGATTTTAGATTTTCTGATTAAACTCCATAGGGATTTTCGGGGGCCAGAACTCTTTGTCGCTCTCTCATCTCTCTCTCTCTCACTCTCTCTCCACAATCTCTCTCCTCTCTCTCTCATTTTGTTTCTCTCTCCATGATCTCACTCCACGACCTCTCCCATTTTCTCTCTCTCTCTCTCTCTCTCTCTCTCTCTTTTCTACAAACTTTTTCCAATCCTTGGTTGTTTTGGTTTGGTGTATGTCATCTACACTGACAATTGTACCATTTTCCTTTTCCACGTGTCATTTTACAATCCAAACACCCTTTTGGTTGAAATATCCAAACAGAGCTTTACTTACAAAGGTATGTTTATACTTTATAGTGACTTTATACATAATGTATTTTAGGTCCCATTATTTACATCCCGTGAAACTGTGACATCACCCCATCTCCTCCAGCCGGCATGCATTGCCCACGTATGAATCAAATAATGGAGATCATTTTTTATCTAGCTTCCACCAAACAAATCTTGACATAAGTTCATTATACGGTTAGTTTTGTATTCCATATTGCAAACATCCCAAAAAGTGAATAAAATTGTGTGACCACATCATGCTCAAACATAATTTTTTGGTCACGTGGAATAAAAAATTGATTGTCCGAAGATACAGCCGTGATCTAAAAATCCATTGTATGGAGAATGGGCACGAAGAACGATGTCCATCATCTTATTCAAATGCGGTAATGCATGCTAGTTGTCAAATAGTTGGGATGAGTCAGGCCAAGATTTTTGCTGTCCAATGGGAAATTGCATTCTCCCAACCCAACTCGACCAGAGGGTGCACCCAACCCGATAAGATGGGGCACACAACCTGTGACAACCCAGACCCACATGCCACAATATTGTCTGGTTCTTGGCTTAGGTTCCCACCTTGGTTTTGTTTCTAGCATGAGCTTAAGTTTTCACCCAAAACGCGTCATGACATATAGTGTCTGCATTCACATATAGCCCAAGGTTAGGACATTTCCATATCTGATGTGGGACTATTACAATCCCTGCACCTTATAAAAGAGTCGTCCTCAGCTTTGATACCATTATGTGAGACCCAGATCCACATGTCACAATATTGTCCGGATCTTGGCTTAGGTCCCCGCCGCTGGTTTTTTTTGGGCATGGGCTTAAGTCCCCACCCAAAACACGTCATGGCATGTAGTGTCCGCAATCACATATAGCCCAAGGTCGGAACTTTTCCCTATTCGGTATGGGACTGTTTCTTTTAGGTAACTCGACTGGTCTAAATCCCATTTTCAACCTGTTGAGTTTTGTTTCTTCAGAACTTCTTTTCTTTAAATCTCGAATGATCGAAACCTGTTTTCGACCAGTCGACACTGAATTGTTTCAGCTCGATCTAGTCAACTCGACTGGTTGAAACCTATTTTCTACCAGTCGAGATTATACTTTAAAAATGCCTTCTGTCCTCTGTTCCATCTCGACCTGTCGAAATGCACATTTGACTAGTCGAGATTCTATCCTTCAGCTTCCACTCTGATCTTGATCAGTCAAGACCCATTTTCGATTAGTCTAGATTGATAGTTTCAAAATTGTTTTTCTTTACTTTTTGATTTTCGAGTTTCTTTTCGCTGGGATATCCGATTGAAGCGAAACAAGACTCAATATTATAGTTTTTAACCTTCTAGACACAATGGTAACGTCTGTTACCTCCTTTAAGGCTCACACCACCCTTATATGGACATGTGTGTTTCTTTAGAGCTTAAATCATGTTCGATCGCTATACCTATCAATCCCTAAGTTCTATAAACATGATTACACCCCATTGAAGAGTAAATTAGACTCAATCATAGAATAAATATAGTTAAATATTTCTGGTTCTCTGATTTTACTTAATGCTTCATTTTTATGCTTCATGCCAATTTTGTCAAGAATATGCAATATTTAGAATGCATGTTATAGTTTTCTTCTGATCTATATTCACCATCATCATATGACATTCATTATATAAAAAAATTACGATAGGGCATATGATTGACAAGTTGAAAAATAATATATGACACATGATATAAGCTTTCACCACAGTGAGGTTTCTTTTACGGTCATGCGAAACTTAAAATGTAGGCATCCATGTACGGATGCAACACCTCTATGGGAGTATAGGCTGTCACACGAAATACATTCAGGTTACTACAGAACCCATCCCTTGGAAAGCGTGAGTTAGTAAAGCCTATCGCACAGTGGCCCATTCTAATTAAGTTTTAAGTAAATGTGATAAATGAATATGTTAAGATACAATATATTAAGAAAGTGAGAACTTAAGCTCACGCAAATATGAAATCGAGACTAGGACCTAAGCTTATAACCAAATAATTACATGCTATGCTAAGACACGTTGTAAAGGTCAACTGAACATAAATTAAGTTCTACACATGTCATACCTTACGAGTCACCATAAGGGCCCAACATCTACAGTCGAGATAGGTTTTAAAGATAATATGTTAGCTTTGTCTCAAACTAATGAGATATTATTGTTACTATGTCGGTAACCTCATCTTATTGGATGATCGTTTATGTTATGATATAGAGGTTAGGTAATTATCTACACGTGAACTTCACGTGGTAGGCTCGAGCAGCGGCCTTAACACATATCGTTTAATTAAGATATGTAAGATATAAAGTACGTTATGTAGGTATATGAAGTAATAATAAGACTTCCGATATGTCACGTATGATAAGTTCATGAGACAGATAGGAAAAGAAATAAGAGATAGAAGCATCATACACATTTCATTCTATATTATACTTTTCAACTTTGATTTGATATGGTATGAGGTTTTGGATATTTTTTACATCATATAATAATGCATGATTTTATTTCAAAACGTACCGCAACTCAAGTGATTGCACACACGATCACCTGGGTAAGTTATAATGGATCGATTATGCAACCCACTGAGTTTACGCGATTGAGTAAACTCACCCCTCCCAAAATCTAATAGTTTCAAATGAGAACTCCGATCATCCGGCCTATGATGATATGGAGGCAGCTATACCGGAGATTGCTTATATAGATGAGGACATTGGCCACCCGGATGAGAGCATAGATTCAACAAACTTTTATGAGCCTTGAGCGTTCCTTAGTCTAGACTTTTTATTTTATTTTCTTGTGAGACATTTTATTTCTTGTTAGTTATTTCGTACTTCTGATGAGTTTACATTTGAGACAGTTTTACCGTACGTCAAACTTGTTTTACTTTATGTCTTAGATGCATGATTAGGTTTTTACCTTATGGTTGGTTGATTATACTTTCCGCTTTGGTTTATTAGCCATTAAATGTATATTAAAATGTCTTGATCAATATGCTAAGTTCATTTATGAGTTATGTATATGTCCTCTTATCACCTTAAAAACGTGCAATATCATAACACGGAATTCTAGGCTCTCGAGATTGAGTAAGGATTCTGGGTCGTGACACAACCCAACTAGAAAACTCGACCCGATCCGTATTTTTCATGTTTTTTTATATAAATTATTGGGTTAGGTCAACCTTACCTGGCCTCTTAGTTGTCCGGGCCCGACAGTTAAGTTTATGTGCCTGACCTAGTACAATATCTAGTCAAGTATGAGTCAACCGGTTGACAGGAGTGTTCGTTTATATTGAATTTTACTCAAATATTTGTATATGTGATAACGGTGTTCACCCCTATTTAATCTTTTGATCTTACACCATTAAAGTTACTTATATTATTCCCTAAGAAAAAAATAGTGTTACGTCATTCTTGAGCAGTTGGTTTGTTATACTATCATGGGACGTGGATTCATAAAAAATACTGCTACATCATATGTGACAATAAATAAATAAATAAAATAAAATAAAAAATTGTCGAAGGCCTCATTCGGGTGTTTCTAAGCTTTTCTCGAAAAACTCAGATTCTTAACAAGTCAGATTCATCCAAAATCGTGGCTAACTCAAATTCATAGCTTTTCTAAGGTATGTTCGTAATTTTAGTGGTCAGAAAGGTTCTTTTAGGGACCGCAACATAAATAGGTGAAACACGGGGGATGGAGTGTAAATACGACATATCTTAGGAGGAAAAATGAAAAAAACCCTTGTTTTTATAGCAAATCTTAGAAAAGCTAACATTTAGTTAAGTGGATGGACATCACATGACTGTTTGAATGATTGCAATGCAACGGCTACATTCGCATACTAACTAGTAGTTTCTTTTTCTCTATTTACGATCCACGGGGCGAATGAACACTTTGACTAACTTGATTATTAAAATACGATTTTAGCAAGAAAAATCTTCAAACACTACATGAATATAATCATGAGCGTACATCAAACATGAACATGATCATGGGACCATTGTAGATACTCAAAATTTGATTCCATGCAGCACACATTTACAAAATAAGCATAATCATGGGCATACATCAAACATGACTCTTGGATCACTTTTCAAGATGTGCCACATGTAAAAAAATATGTCCTTCTAATGGTCTAACCATGATCTCAAGAACTGTTGTGTTGAAGATTGGGACGAAAAACGATCTCCACCATCTGATACAAAGCACTCAATGATTTAAGCCCACGTAAATATGGATTGGGAATTGAAGGACGAATTTTGGATTATAAATAAAGGTACCTTATTGCGTTGTCTTTGAAAAAAATAGAAAAAGGAGATAAAGGAAATAAAAAAAATAAAGGAAGGAGATCGAAGATATAGAAGTATAGAACTAATGCTTGAAGGGACCATGTAAGGATTTAATAAGCTAGTGTCACTGCCAAACCACATTATGATTAGCCACCTCACTTAAATAAAGGAAAAATTTATTGACTGCTTCAATTTTTTTTTTGCCCCAATCTTCCCCACGATAGATCTTGAGATCATAGGCTTGCCATCCGACGGTCAGATGTTGATTGCACATGGCACACATCGAAAAAAGTGTGTGAATCTCATACATTCAAACATTGCTCACATTCACTTTTTGGGATGTGTGACGACTGAAAATCAACATATGATCGTTTGATAGTAGGCCCAAGATCTCAAGATCTATCGTGAGGAAGATTGGGACAAAAAATGATCGCCATCATTTGATTTGAACCAGTCAACTATTTTTCCTTTGTCAATATAAATCTTAAAGAAACATACAGCGGTGTAGTAACACCTGGAGAGAAAAATGGGTACTGTCAAGGTGTGGGTAAGAGATTGGATGTGTCTTGAGGCAGGGAAGTGTACTCTTTCAACTCAGATTCTGAGTCTTTCTCGGCAATTTGCTCGGAAATCAAATATGTACAAAACCCGGATTTCCTCGAAAAAAGCATGGGACCCACCCTGATTCTGATTCTCGAACGAGAGATTTACTCAAAAAGTTCCGGAATTGACTACTTTCTTAGGTTAAAACTCGGAATCCGAGCATGTACGGCTATTCAAACGGACCAAAGTGCCATTGCAGCCCATAATTAAAACATGTACATAAATAGATGTGAACCATTTAATTGGAGACCTTTAATACCTGCCATTAAATAGGAGACGTTTAACACCAGCCATTAAAAAATAAGAAAAATAACTGAAATTGTTTGCATTCATCAACATTTCGGGAATATTGCCACGGGAAAGGATTGCCCACATTTGAGCTATTAATTGGCTGTGTTTGGGAGCAAGGAACTTGCATTTGGTAATTTCAAATTGGCTGTGTTTGGGAATAAGGAACTTCCATTTGGGAATTTAAAATCTAGGTCTTTTGGGATTTAAAATATTTAGATTTGAAAATCTCTTGTTTGGACGTTTACGGAGTGTATTTGAATTTACCCTTAGGACTGTTTGATAGCAAGAAAACTCCAAAGAGGAAATGAAATCAATTTCCTAGTTGATTTCTTGGGAAATGATTTCTTTTAGAAATTAAATTTTCACAGTTTGATTTGTGTGTTTAAGAAATGACTTTCATTGGAAATTGATTTCTCTTGTTTGATATGTTTTAAAAAAAATTGAAAATGAGTTTTTGGATCATATATTTCTACTTTCAATTAGTTTGAATAAATACTTAGTGAGAAAAAAAGAAAAAAAATTATTTACGAAAATATCTAATTTATCACTTCGTGTTGCACTAGTCGTAGAGTAACTCTTTTTATGTTGATCAAAATCATAATCAAAGTCAAATATTAACCCATAATATTTTTAATGATATTCTATTACATTACATTACCAAATTACACAAGTCACAGTTTGAAATATCAAACTCAAATAAAGAGTCAAGCATTGACCAAACTTAAAATTTTGATTAATAAAAATGTGTAAAGGTAAATAACAAAGTTGTAAATGTTAATATCTACTGTAAGGTTGCATTAAAAGAAAATTCAGTTTTTATAAAAGTCAAACTTTGACCAAGAGAAAATTTTGCAATATACCAACAAGTTACAAAAGTTCAACTGCAAATTAACATAACAGTATTCATATATATCGTTAGATTATACTAGTCAAAATTTGATCAAATATCCACCTTTAGTAAAAGTCAAATTTTGACAAAACATAATAATAAAAATTTTCAAGACTAAAGTACAAAGTTACATAGTAAATACTAGTATGTACTATAAGGTTACATGTTGAAAGAAAAATTATTTTTTTTAAAAGTCAAACTTTAACCAATAGAAAATTTGGCAATGCACTGTCAAGCTATAAATTAACATAACATTATGTATATCCATCGCTAGATTACACTAATAAAAAATTTGATCAAATATCTACTTTTTAAAAAGTCAAACTTTGACCAAATGTCAAAATAAGTAAAATAAAATTTGGTAATATACTATAAAGTAATAAATTAATAAAATGATAATCTTATTAGGCTACTGATGTGATTATAATCGTACTAAGCCTTAACCTATTGCAAGTGCACAATGAAAATTACAGCACTAGTATGGGATCGTTCCAATGAGGAAAGTAATTTTTCTTATTTGTTCGAAAACTGGTATTTGTCTTTTAAAAACCTAAACTACTGAAGAAATATAAATAAAAGAATGAGTTGTTTAAACTAATTGTAGAAAACAAATCTAAATCTTCCTCTTTCCAAATTATAGTCGTCAATCACAATCCTTCAGTTCTCGTATGCTCACAAAATAAAGTACCATTACACCGTATCGTAGTCCTCTAGAATTTGGGCATCAATCAAAAACTAGAATTCCTTATAACAGATTTATACTGATCAATAACCTTCTTGAAATTTGGGCGTCAATCAAACTCTAGAAAATTGAAGATAGAAAAGTAAAATCGTTACACTAATATGCCAATTCTCGATCTGAGTCGTCAATTCAAATTAAGAACTTTTAGATGTTTACAAAGTAGTAAAAATGCATAAAAATAAATTTAAACTAGAAAACAATTAAAAGATCTTTCATCCCTAAGTTTCAAGCTTCAATTACTTCCGAGAAACTACGGATGCTCTATTCTAATCTTTCAGCTTCCGATCATAGACGTTAATTGCTGTCGAGAAACCTTGGATATCTAAACTACTCTAATACTATCGTGATCGGAAGAAAACTCAACCTTAGTCGTCAATTGATGCTGAGAGTTCCTTCGATAAAGAGTTCCTATGTCGAGCCTACTTATTTATAGATCATAAGGGGCCGATTTACATTATTCAAGTCCTTATAAAAAAAAACTTCTAAACAAAAGATTCCTAAAATAACTATACTTCTAATCCTAGTTCTTCCTTGCTCTAGATGGTAGATGTGCGCAGGAATTTTCTCCTTGATTTTAGTAGCAGAGATCTAAGTTCTTTTTGTCAATCTTCTTAGACTCGTAAGTTGCCAAACTTTTAATTTAAGAGGTCTTCTAATTCTTTGCATGGCGGTGTATCTTTTCACGTGATCAACAGCATGAGCTTTATTACGCATAATCGTCACTACGATTGTATTTCTTTCTGTACTATTTCTGCTCTTTCGAATGTTCGTGATTTTACTTTGGTTTCTCCAGTCGTAGCTTCTTTCGTACGTTCTGGAATCACGATTCCTTTTTCTTCTTCTTTTTTCGCTCGTTCGAGATTTACGTTTGTTCGATATTTCTTTTTTCTTGACTTATCGACTGTTCTTTCGTTCGATTGGATCATTTCTTCGCACAATCGTAGTTCTTACTGCTTTTTGAGTTCATTTTGGTAAAGATTAACACTTTGGCGCTATTCTGCTCAATATTCTAAATATCTGCACATCATCATATCATTAATAACAATCTAAGATCTAGCATTACTAAGTTAAGGGTGATAAATTGGTATATTCTGTGACTGATTACCCCCCAAACTTACGCTTTGCTAGTCCCTAGCAAACAAGGAAAGAAAAACTAATCTAAAGAATTAAATGCCACTTTCGTAGGGAACATGATTGCATTTAGTGAATGCAAAAATCCTTTAAACCCCTAGGTGATCCCTAATGGAGGAGTTAGTCTCCTAAAGGTTTTCAGTAAAGTTACCTATAAACTTTAAATATTTTTAGATTTTTCAAAGATTTTCTTAAAAGAAAAGACAAAAAATTTAAAATTTCTAAATTAAATTTTATACACTAATCAGTAAATAGCTGATCATTATATGGTTGTAATAGTTTCTAAAAAATATGATTCCAACATCCTTTGTTTTCCATCTTAGCAGCTATCCTTGATTAGAACTGAACAATTTTAATTCCTATTAAGCATAGAGTGTGTGTGTATCAATGAAAAGTTTATTCATCATAGATTTATCTAAACTGTAGATTTAGAAAATATTTTCATCCAAACTCTCATTGTTGGCATACTCTCAGAAAAATATTAGAATTTTTGGGTTCTCACAATATGGTATATATAATGAATAGCTCAAAGGATAATTAACATAAAGGTAAATCTCATGAAGTAAATAATCAATTTTATTCATATGCCTTGATGTTTCTACATAGTATTTATTATATACATCTCTATTAGGCTTATGTTGTCGTAAATCATGAATCAAGAAGGTCTCTATTAGGCTTATGTTGTTGTAAATCATGAATCAAGGTCTTTTTTCGGCTTGTAATGGGGCTTTGGGTTAAGAGGTTTCCAAAGTAAGGTAGAAAGGATTCAAAAAATATTATGAGAATTCAGCTCATTTTTCTTCTATCTTTTTCTCTTCTTTTTATTTATGCTTCAGTAAGTATCTGATCGGCACTGAAATATGGCCATATTTCATACCCTAATACCAACATTTGACTATCCGATGAAGGCATTCTGATGGTTATTGTGTAGTTTTAGTGGTTTCAGGTGTTCGTGACCGTTAGATCTTGCAAACACATAAAAAAGCATAATTAAGGATAATATGGGAGCAATGGACCAAAGGGCCAACAAAAACACCGAAATCCGTGAAAAGAATTGATTGGTGCAGCCACAAGCAGGAGAATGAATATGCCACATGTCAGGCTCAATCGATTGAAATTTAGAAATCAATCGATTGAGTTGAATGACAACTATTTCCCTCATAAATTTGAATTTGAACTCAATCGATTGAGATTTAGATTTCAATCGATTGAGATTTAAATTCAAATAAGTCTGCCACAATTTAAAATTTTGAATTCAATCGATTGAATCTTGGAATTCAATCGATTGACCTATACATGAAAACTCTTCCACCCGAGCCCTATATAAGCAGAGCAGTGTTTAGGGTTTGGGGGATGCTTCTTTTAGTGGCCTTCTTGGCCAACTTTCTTAGTCTCTTTTCTTAAGTTTTTCTTTATTATTTTTAATGCTTAGTTTTAATTTATGATAATTAGTTTATAATTAGGAACTAAAGCTTGTAAGGTTTCGGATCTTTTCCTAAAAGATCCGAACATTTGATAAATTAAAAAACGTATTTGATGGTCTTGGATTTGTGCCTTGCGTGTGGATCGGAGATGAACGGCTAAAACCATTCATTCAAGGAGGAAGCGACCCCTAGATAAGTAGTTAATTTATTTTCATTCAATCATTTCTTTTTACAAATATTGAATCGTACGACCTTCAGGCCGTACGATTAGATCTAAATGTTGTAATTTTAAATTTTGAGATACGCTATATTTTTTACATGATTCATACCGTAATGATAGGCTGAGTCATAGTTTTTAGATAGAGTATGCCGGATCAATAATTACATTCTTTTCGAATCGTTTTGCTTGTAGTAAAATAAGAGTAAATATTTATATTCATTGTCATAATTATTGAATCGTACGGCTTTCAGGCCGTACAATAGGATCTTAATATTGTGGTTTCAAATTTTAAGATACACTATGCTTTTTACATGATTCATACCGCAATGATAGGCTGAGTCATAGTTTTTAGATAGGATATGCCAGATCAATAATCACACTCTTTACGATTCATTTTTCTTCTTGATAAATGATGGTATATAATTTGACATGAAAATGTGTGGTTGAATATAGGAGAGAAAAAGATGTCCTTGTCAATCGATTGAGAGTTTTTTCTCAATCGATTAACACATAGGTGTAAGGTCTTCCTTCTTCTGATGGATGCAAGGCCAATCACTTGTTTTCACAGATTTTGATGCTTCTGTTGACCTCTTGGTCCACGGTTCTTGTGTAACCTTTAATTATCCTCTTTTATGCTCTTTAAAAATTCAATGGTCAGTAGCACCTACAATCACTAAAACTATATAGCAACTATCAGATGCTTTCATCGGATAGCTAAATGTAGGAATTAAGGTATGAAATATAGTCACATTTCGACACCGATCAATATCCAAAAAATTAGATAACTTCTTCTCATTTACTTATATATTTTGTTTTCTTTTCGGTAAATCCCATTTTCTTGAGTTTTAGATATCCTCTTGAATTTTTCTTCAGTTTGGAAGCTTCTTGTTTCTTCTTTTCTTAGAATCATATTTTATGATTTCTTTTGATCTCTCATAATTTTTTTCATTTTATTTCTTTCTTCCCAGGCGTACCCTTTTATTGCATATCATTTCTCTGTTATTCTTTTTCTCCTTTCACTCCCTCTTTTCCCCTTTCGCATTCTAAATTTTCAGAAAATATAAGGGTTAGAGGTTGAAAGCTTTAGGTAGTACATGTGGTTAAGGGTTTATAAGATTTTGGTACAAAGAAATTCGATTTAGGCTTCTAATATAGGTTCAAGGGATAAATTTATGGGATTTTGGCTTTTTGGCTCTAATGAATGAAAAGAATGACCTTAAATCATTTTCATGATTTACTAACATGAATGTCATATTATTTTGATGTATCTAATAAATAGTTCTAGAAAAACAAGTTATCATTATCATAGAATATTTGATTCAATTTTTCAGCAATATGAGATTTTATTATAATACAGTCATGTAGTTCAAAGAAAATTAAGTTCAAATAGAAAGCACTCTCTCTCCAAAGAAAGGAAATAAATCCCAAAAGCTCACTGGTTATAAAATTTCAAAACTATAATCTAAATATTACAGTTTAAATCAAAGTATAGTTTCAAACATTCAATTTGGTACAGTGTACAAGAGGGCTAGACATGAATCGTAACTATTCTATTTTGATGGTTGAACTACTCCTACGATGGATTGTAAAAGTTTGTGATATCATAATTTTTTTCTATCATAACTTGCATACAATGGTTGGCTATTCAGAAATTAAAATCTACATACTAAGAAAATGTAAAGCAAAACTAAAACTAATATACACAGAAAGGTGTATTCCCCTCCTCCCCCTCCCAAACTTAAATAGGATAATGTCCTCATTGATTTCAAAAATAGGGGATACTTAACATTATACCAAAATACTGCCTGTATTGGGCTTATAATATGCAAAAATATTCAAAAATCTCCTCCAAACAAAGAGAAATAACGTCCGACGTAGATCATACAGAAAGATAACATCAAGAAAAGATTAAAACAATAAAAAATACTCAAAAGAGATTTTTATATAATGAGCGAAATATTGACAGAGTACAGTAAAAATAAATAAAATTACCTACATAAAAGATTAAACCTAGGAAAAATCTAAACACACCCTAACTACGACACCGACAGCACTTGTCTAAGGCAAAAGATTTCTTCGATAAGGATTGGTCATCGGATTTTAACTACCTTCAATTAGAGTCTCGTCTCCCTCCCCCTCTAGAGAGTATCCACACTGAGGCAAAATTGCACTTGTATTCCAGACATCCCCCCAAATAGAGCACACCACACACTTCCCTTGGAAGAATTGCAATGCACTTGGGGGAGCTCTTTGAAGAGTGGGAAGTGGTCACGCCTCTATCCTCCCACAGCCTATACTATTCCCCTGCAAAGACTATGTAAAGAGAATGTAATGCAGGCAAGGTGTGACAGCCCGAATTTTCCTACCCTGAAATCCGTACCATCAACCCAGATCATATCGTAGATCACGACCCGGGACGGGGCACTTGGTACATCCACTTTCTGAGCGAAAAAATTAAAGCAGATATCATTTGTTTAAAACAAATATCACACGGCCAAAGATATTTCAAATTTCAAAACGAGAAACGAATAATGATAAAAGCTTGGTTCTAATTCCATGTGAAACAAATGAACAAAAGAACCAAAATGAATCACTGGTGATGGCCAACCATCACCTAAACAGTGGTTCACACAAAAAATATTATACATTACGTGAGTCCAAGTTCTTACAACAAAAGAAATGGTTGGGCGTATCAAGCTGTAGTCTCAAAAGCTCACAAAATTATTCAAGTGTCCCCTAAGAGAAGAAATCCTCTGGTAGGGGTTCCAATTCTTCCTCTGGAGTGTACTCCGAATCGCTCTCTATCCCTGTGTCCTTCTCTGCATCTACACCTGTGACGTATAGTCAGAGTGAGCTAACAGTCTAAGCTCAATAGGGGCTAATCAATGCAATCACATTTATTTCATATCAGTGCATAGATCAGATAACAGAATTAAAAAAGTTATTCATTCATGGGTACAGGACAATTTTCTACAATGATGCATTCATATGCTTATCAAGGCAGAAATACAAAACAAAGGTCGAATTCAAGTCGGACGGTACGTAAATCACATGCAAATTATCATCTAATACTCACTTAAAACAATAACTTAACTAATCTTCCAAGCATATATAGGATTGGAAGTCAAAGTTTTACCGATGGGAATCCTCCTAACCATCGTCCTTCAATGAACACTTATCGGATGTGGTGGTCTAAGAGTCAGATGGAACCGTATCGGTTCAGAGAATGTACAGATAAATCGTCGTACCGGTGCAAAGAGCTGGAGGATTCATTCATGTGAACCTTAAATAATTGTCCAAATTTCTAATATATAAGTCAACATAATGCCGTGTGTTTAATTCAGATACACTCAGACAGATTCAGAATTCAGAGTATCAGGATACAATTTTCAAGTACATATTCAAAGTTCGTATTCAAGCTTATTTTACTGACTCGACAATCATGTACAAAAGCGAATTCAATTCTTAGATACAAGAGTTTAAATATCATTCAAATATTGACAGACTTATCATTTCGATTCCATTACATCATTCATGCATTTCAAATTAAAATATGATCAGCATTGAGTTTTCCCCTACCTTAAGTTCGCAACATGCAAAGACAAGCAACACATTGCGGAGATCCTAAAGGCATGATCCAGACCCTCAATTATATCCTATAACAATCAAAAACCATTTGTCAATGATCAAGGAGTCATAATAATAGAAGCTTCAGAAGAATTTCTGAAGAAAACCCAAAATGAGCCAAACTTGCTCAGCCGCGCGAGCGACTTCCCTAGACACCACTTGTGCAAGCGAGAATCTTTAAAGGGCTTTTTAGCTTGTTTTTAAAGGTATCACTCGCGCGAGCGAGAATCTTTAAAGGGCTTTTTAGCCTATGTTTAAAGGAATCAGTCGCACGAGCGACTTTCACAACTGAAAGAACTTCCGCGCGCGAGTTCCAAAGTCACGCGAGCGACTGTCGAAATCTCTGAAGTCTCTCCTCGATTTTGGTCACTCTTTACCCCATTTAAGCCACATTATTTACACAATGTAAGACATTAATTCACTAATTAAAAGCATTAAAACTAAAGAAATCTAACCTTTAAGCTCGCGAGATTAACCCGCACAAAAATTGGACATTTGAAATTCTTTTGCACGTGAAAAATGGGTTTTTGACACCCACTTCCCCATGCGATCATACGAACACGCACGCAAAGTTCAACTCCTTCCACTAGCACACGATCTAGCATGCTTCTCGCGCGTAGGCAATCATGACAAAATAAAAAAGATAAAATCCTTACAAGAGGGTTTGGGATGGTGTGATGCTTACGGATCGCTATCGCGTCTAAAGTTCATGATCTCATGCGTCGCATAATCGAAGACGAAAAAGTGCGGAAGATCAACGGTGCATCCGAGGCTTCGGAGTGAAAGAGCTCACGTGAGGGAAATCTCTCTTCTCCTTTTTCTCTATTCTCTCATGCAAAATGGAAAGCGATGGCTTCTTAGGCAAGCTATTGCCCTTTATAGTCCTAGGTCTCTTTCCCATGTAAAGCATACCCACCCACTTGTGTGTTAATGCTCCTATCCAATTAGCCTTTTTTTTGCTTGTGAAGCTAAAACACCAAAGTGAGGTGTTAGTTCTTATTCAGACGGGGTTTTGGTCCGGTATGGAACTAACACACTCAACCCATGTACTAACTCGACTCGGTGTTAAGCTATTATATCGTAACAATGTATTAGCCCTTTACCTAACAAGTTCAGACGAACCTCGGACTATTTCAAATAATTTTTCCGAAACTCCTAGAAAGTACTAGGTGTCGTAACTGGCATGTAACCTAATGGACATACACGGTATGGAAATTTGGGGATATTACATCCTCCCCTCCTTACAAAATTTTTGCCCTCGAAAATTGACTATGCGTCAATTGCTTCCTGGCGATGAAATAAGAGAACCTATAGACGATGATCTATATCATGCTGTCAAAATCTACAGCTAGATTCCCTCACAAAATTCAAAAATCTAGTCAAACATACCATCCATATCTAATTTAATTAGCCACGGCTAATTGAATATGCCACCTGCAACAAACACATCCATAATTACTTATTGATCATCCACAAGGGTCACTCATTTGTGTTTTATCCTGGAAGTCAAAATCACATCCATAGCAAGCTATCCATTTCTCACATTCCACATTCAATTATCACACAATTTACCGACCATTTACTCATAATTATTTTGTAGATTTTCACATGTACAATCTTTCATAGATAATGTATGGCAAGCACTTGCAACAAATCTACTCACAACCATTCAACCATGCTAGCCACAATGGAATCATCTTCACACAACTATTCGCACGCATATTCATTCAAACCATTCAACTATGCTATCATTCATTGAAAATCGCATTAACCATAAGAATGAGATAAACACTATTTGAATAACCTAACAACAACAATCATTGAAACAGGCTACTAAATTTTAAAACCATTAATCTCTAAAATCCATTTACAAAGTATATCCAACCACCTACCAAAATAAATTAACAACCATTATCCTTGATGATAACCACAACCATTTACCCATGATCAAAATCAAAGCGAATCCACCAGGATTCAATAGTCAAATAGTCACAACTGTGTGCTCCATCATTACCATAATATTTATAAAATTTAATTATTTGTTTTCAAAAAACAACTATCTCCCCAAAACAATAAACCCCATGAACCATGCCCTTGGCTAACTTTCGTCACCACCGTCTGCTCATCACCACTTGTACCACCAGCTCCATAACTAGAAGCACCTGATGTATAAGCTAGCGCCCTCGCCACTCGTTGAGTATAATCGGCTGGGTACATGAAACCTATGGCATTGGCAAGCAGGGCCTTATGATAGTTTAGTTGTTGTATTATACCCCCGAGTGTCTGGTCTCGTAGATCCATCCTCCGAAACAGTTTTGTTGAAAAGTTCATTCCACTCTATGGAGCAGTCTACGATCGGACTGGGACTTGTCGTGGTGGTGGTA
The DNA here is from genome assembly GCA_021018995.1 of Chloranthus sessilifolius. NCBI lineage: Eukaryota > Viridiplantae > Streptophyta > Magnoliopsida > Chloranthales > Chloranthaceae > Chloranthus > Chloranthus sessilifolius. The sequence continues at coordinate 31,097,887 of CM037594.1, read as the reverse complement.
TAGGTTGAGCTGCCTGATCAGGTCTGGGTTGTGGTGGTTGTTGTGGTTGACCTTTCTGAGCACACCTTGTAAACTCTTGGACGAAACTCCTGGGCATGTCGTTTTTGCACATTTATGCGCAAACTGGTGTAGCTCAGGCTTAGGTCCGCTAACCGGTATTTCTTGACATTGTTGGTGAGTCGAAGTTGGTCTTGAGGAATATCATATTCCACATCTTCTACGAGATCTTCGTATTGCTTGATCATACGTGTGATCAATCGAGAATACGACAACCGTTTCAATGTCTTCTGGGTACCGCCTTGTCTAGCATGATTTCGAGCATAGAGGAACCCGTCCCATACCACTGCAGGGGCGCTGAACCATCTTTCTTAGGAGACCGCATAGAGGGCTTGAAGAAAGATGTCACACCACTCTTGCTCGCGGCCTAACAGAAACAGGTTCTTCTAAAAAATTATAGCCAAAGGCCACATTTGCTTCGGCAACTAGCCCCGTGTGACTGATTTTCTAGACTCGGTTTCTCCATGGGTCATGCCAGCCGTAATATCGTGGAATGGCACTGTTCCACGGATTGGGGATTTCGTACCTCCATCATCCGCGTATTTAAAAGAACAGTCCATTGCCTTGGCGATATGTTCTAAGTCAAACTCAATTTTTTTGTTATCAATCTCAGTAGTCAACTTTGACTCGTCTTCATTGGTCATCAAGTTTTGGTAAAATAATTTTACCAATCTTGGGCAATAGAACCCATGGAAGGGTTCTAGGAGAGATTTCATGCCGTCTCCATTGAGGTATTGAAGTGCCCACTGTGTTTCAACTTGGTCCTTGAATAGGTCATGAGAAAACGACCATTCAACCTCAAAGGTTTTGGAATCCCACCACTCGGATGGTTGCACACGAGGGGTAGGTGGATGATCCACCTTGCGCTTCTTAGAAGATGTGGGTTTGACAGTGACAGTCTTCTTCTTAGGGCACATCTTAAAGGATTTCGAATGGAAATGAAAGAAATTTAATTTCAAAAGGTAGATTTTACCTATGGAGTGAAGAAAAATCTGAAGAAACGCCTTGCGGATCAAAAGCGTGTGTGAATCCAGAGTTCTCGTGAGTGCGGAAGAAGAAACCCTAGGCTTGAAAGCTCTAAAAAATTTTGTGCGTAGAGAAAAAGAGGGTCAAAACCCTCTTAAATCTTGATAGTCGTGCATGCAACATGCAAAACTCGCGCGCGTGAGTGTCGAATAACACACTAGTGCTTGAAAAGTCGCGCGCGCGATTTGTAAAACTCGCACGAGTGACTGTGTTATTTATTTTCTTCTTTTTGGCTTTCTGAAGAAGTCGCGCACGCGAGTTCTCCAGATTTCCTATTTTGTTCTGTTCCTCTCTTGGGTTCTCTCATATATTTGAACCCATTCATTTTATCCTCCCTGGCATCCTAAACTTTTTGCACCACATCCATGCATGTATCCCCACTCCATTGAATCGAAGTGTTAATTTACCACAGTCATCCTACGGTGATACGAATGATTTGCGCGTAGTACCCTTAACACAATTCTAATGATATGATCACAACTATTCATGGAAAAATAAAGTACACTAAGAAAGTAATCTAATAGTCTTACATTATACATTAAGAAAATTCCAAAACTTTACATGATTCCTGACTTATCCTTTAAATATTTTGTGCCTTACTCGAAGAGTTACAGATACGCGTCGCTTATGCTCGACTCGCATTCCCAAGTAGCCTCTTCTGGAGAATGGTTTTGCCACCTCACAAGTACTAATGAAATCCGTTTGGTATGCAACACTTGCTCCTTCCGATATAGAATTTGTATCGGCTCCCCTCTGACGGTCATGTCTTCCTAAATTTCAATTGGTTGGTAGTCCAGAATGTGAGTTAGATCTTTCATGTATTTCATTAACATTAACACGTGAAATACGTTGTGAATGTTTGAGAGTTGCGGCGATAGAGCGATCTGATACGCGACTTCTCCAACGCGACCAAAAATCTCAAATGGTACTACATATCGTGGACTCAACTTTCCACGTTTCCTGAAGTGCATTATACCCTTAGTAGGTGAAATTTTTATGAACACGGAGTCCCCATCTTGAAACTCAAAACTTGTTCTCTTTCGATCGGCGTAGCTTTTCTACCTGCTATATGTGACTTTTAGCCGTTCACGGATTGCACGTATCACCTCGGTGGTGCTTGGATTGTGCATATCACCTCGGATTGCATGTATCACCTCGGTGGACCCAATATGAATTTCTCACCGATTTCTTCCAAATTTAACGGAGATCTACATCTTCACCCGTATAATGCCTCGTAAGGAGCCATACCGATACTAGTATGATAGTTGTTATTGTATGCAAACTCAAGTAGGAGCAGATATTAATCTCATGATCCTTGGAAATCAAATATACAGGCTCGGAGCATGTTTTCGATAATCTGGTTCACCCTTTCAGTTTGTCCATCCATTTGTGGATGAAATGTTGAACTGAAGTCTAACCTTGAGCCCATCCCCTCTTGGAATCGCTGCCAAAACTGCGACATATACAACGGGTCCCAATCTGACACAATGCTCAGAGGAATACCATGTAATCGAACGATCTATTTAAGGTATAACTTTGCAAGTCTACTCACCGTATACTTGGTATTATAAGGCAAGAAATGAGTAGACTTGGTCAGTCTATCGACCACTACCCAGATGGCATTGTATCCCTTTACCATCCTTGGTAATCCAAGAATGAAATCCATGGATATTTCTTCCCATTTATATTCGAGAATCGATAAAGGTTGTAACAAATCGGAGGAGTTTCGGTGATCCACTTTCACCTGCTGACACACCAAACACTTGGACATGTACTCAACAACGTCCTTCTTCAAACCTCTCCACCAGAAGTTCTTTTTCAAGTCTTAGTACATCTTGGTACCACCCGGATGAATAGCATACTTTGACTTATGGGCCTCTTCTAGGATCGTATGTCGAAGCTCGACATCGATCGGTATGCATAGACGCCCTCGGAATAACAATGAACCATCCTCCTTGATGGAGAAATCAGGTTTAGTGTCCTCAATCACTCCTTGTTTGATTATTAGTAGTTCCTCATCCTTCATCTGAAGCTCACATATGTGATTGAAGATACACTATGTGAAAATGGGGAATAAACAACACCGGTTGCTTAAAAACAACCACGGTTTCTGACCGTTGTAAAGAAATGAACCCATGCAACAACCCAAAACTGAAGTTTATGTGATAACAACGGCCTACTTAAATGCCATTTTTGCATATAAGCGGGCTCGAACCTATGACCTTAGGTTTCTAAATAATATTGGCGCCCAAATATTCATTGCTAAATGAAACTTCACGCGCGGGATCCCTAATATATCTTATTCATCTTCTTCTACCCATGAAATCAGACCTCTTCATCTTCTTTTCTCTCTCTCACTCTCTCTCTCTCTCTCTTCCTCCTTCGTTGTTTTCCAAAGTCCCAAAATTGTGACTATTTAATACCCCCAAAGCATGTGAGGGAGACGAATAGTTGTCCCATGTCTTGCCCAAAATTACCTAATCCTTTCTCTCTCTCTCTCTCACACTCGAACCTGAGATTGGTTAGACGATGATGCACGGCCGGAAGATGCGGTGGCTATGATAACAGCCATAGAATCTCCATTTATCCCACATCAATTTATTAGGCGAGGATCCTTGGGCGAGTTATAAAGGATAACTAGTCTGTTCTGCTGAGAGTTTCTGTGATTTTGTTTCATTTATTTTATTTACATTGGCATACACATCGTAGCCAGGTATGATATTTTTTTAGCTGAAGCTACATTATGCTTCTCATTATGATACCATATCATCTGTTCTTTCAACAACCCACAACCGTATGATCTTTGGGCTCAAATAATTTTTATTTTTTTTATTTACTACTTTTTTTTGTTTCATTCTCTTCACTTCTCTGCCCCGATACATAGGGTTTTCTCATTTATTTATTTTTTTAAATTGTGCCAATATGTTTTTCTATTATTTGATTTCTTTGTGTAGTGAATATTTATTTGTTTTATGTTTTTATTTTTACTGATTATAATAAGAATTATGAGTTTTCATAACTTTGAGTTGGGTAATTCTGTTCATGATCCTTGAGCTGTCTAAACCCATAGGCGATGACTCTTTTATTCTGATTAAGCACACAACCTAAACCATTGTGTGATGTATTGCTCAAAACCACAAAACCTCCACTGCCTGATGGAATGGCAAGTATTGGTGCAGAGGTTTGTCTTTTCTTGAGCTCCTGAAAGCTCTTCTCACATGCATCTGTTGTGACAGCCCGGATTTCGGTACCCCGAATCCCGTACCATCAACATGGCCCTCTAGGCCGTGACCCCTAAGTTCATACGGAACATTGGTATAACAAGCAACAACTACGCAAAATAAGACGATTAACTGAACAATGTGGAATCATATATATTAATCTAAAGCATAAGCTCAAAAGACAGTTCTTCTTCCATGCCAACGCATGGACAGAAGAACCGACCCGAATCATCGATGATAAACGGATCACCCCAGATGGTTCGCTAAAAGAATTATATAAGTTAATTACATGTTTCACAAAAAAAAGCTTGACATACCAAGCCGTACAAATATACTCTAAAAAATCTCTCTCAAAGTACGCAGGGGTCCTCTAGAAGAAGTCCTTAGGAGGAGGCTCCAACTCTTCCCCAGGCACGCAATCTGAATCCCCTGGATTTATGTCTCCCAAAGCCTCAGCCGCCGCTAGCAATGGACCTGCGGTGTATAGTCTATAGGGGTGAGCTACATCCTAGCTCAATAAGAAAACCACAATTGAACATATAAGTTATGCTCTCACATATATTTTAAAACAGTTTAAAAGCATGCCTCATCTGACGGAACCTTTGAGAAACAATTTAAATGCACATAAATGATATGATAGATGCAATTTCAACTGTTACTTTACATGATTATGTTCATTCTCAACTTAATTGGTATTAGTTACTAATTCGGCCTAATTACTTAAATCTTAACTTAAATAATTTCTGAGCAATATAGCATCGAACCTCAATGGAATATCCACCATCGTCGTCTAAATAGACACTTGTCATATCTGTTTCTTGCTTGAATACTACTCAGGTCTCTTTCTCATAGGCGACGGGGTTTCTAATCTCATAATTACATCCCTAGGATGTTAAAACTGGTGTACAGATTGGCCGCCGTATCGGTCACGGATATCCTGCCGAGTCAGTCATGGGTATCCCGCCACGTCGGTGGGGTATTCTATTCAAACCTTAAATAACAAAAATATCATGTGCACTACATATAGTTATTCACCGTGTAATTGTCCTAATTCTAGTATATTAGGCCTTATCACTTTTTCTTTTACTTCACCGATAGATTTCATCTGCATCCCTGGGATGCCACTGGCTCAACGCATCACTTAGATGCTCATTATCACATTTCACGTCCCCTGGGGACCTTATGAGTTCATTTAATATTTACAGACACACACTTCCTTAAAAATCACATTTTGATGCATAAATGTTCATTTGAATAACTCTACATACTTGCTTTTGAAAATTAAAGTACATGTTCAAGGTATTCCCTACCTCACGTGTTCAATCGATAAGCATCAAGGTCCAATGTGGTTCAACATGCTTACGTTTGCTCGTACCACTTATGGTATATCATAACACAAGCAAAGCATCAATAAGGAGGCACAAAAGAAGGTCCAAGGCTCTCCATGAACCTCAAAATCCAAATAAAAAGTCAACTAAAATTGTCAAAATCGATTAATTAATCTCCCAAAATTGATTAATTGAAATCAAAATCGATTAATCGAAGTCCAAAACCGATTAATCGATCCCAAATCGATTAATCGAAAAACCAAAATCGATTAACAGATTTCTCAAATCCTGATTTTCCAGCCACTGGAGGTGCTCAATCGATTAATCAATTTCAAAATCAATTAATTGAATTCAAAAATCGATTAATCAAATTTAAAGTCGATTAATCGATTTCGGGCCTTCTTGCCCATTCAACTTCCAGACCGAAATCGATTAATCAATTTTCCAATTTGATTAATCGATTTGATCAGAAACTTAGCCCCTTTACAGGCCTTTCTTCCAAATCCTTTCCTTATCATTTCTCTTCCTTTTCTATGTCTTTAATTCACCATTTAACATTAATTGACTGTATTTAATCATCACAACTTATACATTTAAATCTAACAAAACTCACCTCAAATCAATCTCTTAAATGATTGAATGGTTGGTTTAAGGGCTAGGGCTCCAAGCTTTGGTTTCAACGGATCCCAATATGTCGAATCCGATATTAATTGCTTGAATCCTCCTCAAATCTGGAACCCATATTAACTTCTCATCCACTTTCTCCACTTCTTACTCTCTCCTCTTAACTTCTCTCACCAACTAAATAAGAGAAATCACTTCTCTTTAGGTTATTAAGTTCTTCTAACTCTTCTTATTTTTGTGTTAAACACATACACCAAAGATAGGTGTACGTGACCCTTAACTAACCTCTAATTCCATACTTAGGTCACACTTACATCATATTAATACATTCCTTCTTAAGTCCACTGTCTGACCATCACTTGGTCAAACCCACAACCAATCGTGCACGAATCCCGAGGTCACTGTACATTGTCCAAATTACGGGGATATTGCATTCTCCCCACCTTTAAAATTTTCGTCCACGAAAATGAACTTAAGGTATGTCGATGGGGTCCCCCACACACAGGTGAGGTAACATACCCGTTTACGAAAAACTTATTACATTAACATATGCAACGTAAGAAGTAAACGTAATTGCAAACGAAGAGAGAAAATGCCAACAAAAATTTTGATTTCCTCAAAAAGTGTACAATTCCAAAGATAATTACAACCCAACATTTAATTACAACCAAATTTAAAAAAGAATCACAAAAAGAAACGTCATCATCTCAAGTTCACTCCGTCCCCTCTCCTGGCTGGTCTGGTGCTGGCTGACCTGCGTCGCCTGGCTGCTGTGGAACCGAACCAGATGTGTCAACATTAGCAACACCTAAGTAGAAAGTGGTCGCGCCCGCAGTCCATGCCTGCTCCTCCGCGAGACGCTGCTGGTAGTCCTGGGGATAGATGTACCACATGGTATGGTACATCAAGAAATCCATGCGACGGTTCATCTGCTGCTTGTTGGCCTCCATCCGGGCCAACACATCCTTTATCGTAGGCGCTGGGTGAGCCGCTCGTCGGTGGTAGGAAGAGGTAGGTGTAGTAGCTGCTGATGGTGATGGCGCATGAGGTGGCACCAAAGGCTGCTGCTCAAGTAGAACTGAGCCATGAGACGGTGCACCCTCAGCTGGTGGATCATGCTATGGTGGTGGGGGTGGTGGTGGTGCTGCTGCTAGCCAATGAACTGGTAGGGCCCTCCTCAATAGTCTATAGCTACGACCCCACGAAGCGATGGAGTAATGCTTCAGTGGTTCGTAGCTTTTCTCTCAACTGGTGAAATTGCATACTCTGGGGCGTCAGAGTAGCATTCCAACATGCTCAAAATGAGGCAAGCATATGGCATCTTTTCCTTAGGTCTCAAGGGACCCTTCATCATCTTTCCCTTTATATATATCATCCCCTCGATGACAAGTTTGGTCGCGTCGAACCAACGGCCACAGTATGCTGAGTATAAGGCCTGTTGGACCAACTCGACCCGCTCGGTGTCGTGACGCATGGGGTACAGGTTGCACTTGATTATTGAATCAAGCATCCACATATAAGGAGGTAGGTCCACCCTCCTTATAAACTTTCCTGACCCTTTTTCCCATTGGTCATTTCGACCATAATATCTTCAAACTTAGGTTCCTCGGTAAAAGGTGGAAACAGGGTGGTCTCGGGTACAAAATCTAGGTAGCATTCTAAGGATTCATGCACGTGTCGGTGTGTAAATGTGTAGCTACGACCGTCAATCTCAGTCGTAACCGTGTCGTCAACCCGACTCGCCTTCAGGTTCTGGTAAAATAGGCATACGAGTCGAGGATAGAAAGAGCCGTGCAAGGGGTTCAAAAGATTGTCGAGACCTGCCTTTTGGAGGTATTGTCGGGCCCATAGGGTCTCATCCTCCACATCGAAGTTGGTAAATAAGGCTTCGTCGATGATGAATTCATCTTCGAACTCCTTGGCTGCCCACCACTCATTTGGTTGGGGCAAAGTTTCGGGTGGTGGTTGGGGTATCGGCGACGACTCGCGTGAAGACGCGCTCGTCGAATCAGATCCTAGATTTGATGAAGAAGATGATGATGATGGAGGTGATGGTGATGGCGGTGGCGGTGCGGCGTTCTTACACCGGACCGGTAGCTTCGAAGCCGCTTGCTTCATGGTCAAACGAGTTCTAGGAGGCATCGGAATCAAAATTTAAAAGAAATTAGGGCTGTGATGGTTGAAATTGAAAAGAGATTAGAAATCTAAGGTTTACCTTACGAGTTCGATCCGGATGCCCTAAGATTTCGCTTCCAAATTGGCTTAAAATCCTCAAACCCTAGCTCACGGTTGCTCAAAGAGGCAGGAAAGAAAATGGCGCCCAAAAACTTTTGCAAACTGATTTTCGAATGGGAAGAAAATCCCAAACTCTCACATATATAGTCCAAAATTGATTAATTGGTTTTCATAACTTAACTCAACCGCCTGAAAACGATTAATCGATTTCCCAAAATCGATTAATCGGTTTTCAAAATTGATTAATCGAATTCATCTCGATTAATCTAATTTTGATGTTTATTAAACTTCCAAGTCTGTCTTCCCATTGGTGCGTGTCAGTAGATTAATCGACCAAAATCAATTAGTCAAATTTCAAAATCGATTAATCGATTAATCGAAATTTCATTTTATTTAATTTTTCAGAATCTCCAACTCACTGGCGTATGCCAGTCGTTTAATCGACCAAAATCGATTAATCGATTTGAAAATCGATTAATCGGTTTTGACAGATTTTTCTAGAAATTTTTATACTTTATTTTCCTTCATTTCTTGGTAGTAATTGACCAGTTGGTCATTGGCTTTTTGAAGCATGTCTTCACTAGGCATTACGTGGCATAATGAATCATAGCCATGCATTCGTCATCACATCACAGCAAGGTTTTGGTTCACACTCTTTCCATTGAATAGGTTGGCCAAAGTGCTAACATTTGATTACATAAGCCATTTAAATTTACAACATGCTTGTGATGATACAATTAAGCCCTCAACTTGTCGCAAACAAGTTCGGGTATTGCTCTCTCACATTGGCTTCTCTTTCCCACGTAGCTTCTTTGGTCGGGTGATTTTTCCATCGAATAAGTACTAAGGGGATGACTTTGGTGCGCAATACTTATTCCTTTCGATCTAATATTTTCACCGGTTCCTCTATCATGCTCATGTCTTCATGCATTTCCAAAGGTTGGCTGCCCAAAACATGATCAGGGCCATTAATATATTTCTTGAGCATAATACGTGAAACACATTGTGCATCCGATCGAATAGCGGTGGTAATCCAATGCGGTAAGCAACCTCCCCTACTCGACCTAAAACCTCGAATGGTCCAAGAAAGCGAGGACTTAACTTCCCTCCCTTTCCGAACCTCATCACGTCCTTCATAGGCGACACCTTTACAAACACGTGTTCACCCACCTTATAGTCTACACTGGTCCGCTTGATATCGGCATAGCTTTTCTGCCTGCTCTGAGCCGCTTTGAGTTTTTCCCTTATCATTCGAACGTAGGTGGCATTATCTTCAAGCATCTCGGGTCCCAAAATAAATTTCTCACCGGTTTCCTCCCAATTGATGGGCAATTTACATTGCCTCCCATAAAGAACTTCATATAGTGTCATGCCAATGCTCGCTTGGAAACTATTGTTGTATGCAAACTCAATCAACGGTAGGTGCTGATCCCATGATCCTTGCAACTCTAGCATACACGCCCTAAGCATGTCCTCGATGATCTGATTTACCCGCTCAGTTTGCCCATCAGTTTGTGGATGGAATGCTGAACTGAAATCCAATCGCGTTCCCATTCCCTCTTGAAATTTCTTCTAAAACTTTGACGTGTACAATGGATCATGGTCAGAAACGATACTGCTTGGAATCCCGTGTAGTCGCACGATATCTTTCATTTACAATTCTGCAACTCTTCCCGCCGTGTACATCGTGTTGTAAGGCAAGAAGTGTGCTGACTTGGTCAATCAGTCTACGACTACCCAAATGGCATTGTATCTCTTTACAGTATGCGGTAGTCTGACGATAAAGTCCATAGAGATCGATTCCCACTTCCACTCTAGTATAGGTTGAGGTTGTAATAATCTCGCAGGATGTCTATGATTGACCTTCACCTGCTGGCATGTCAAACACCGTGACACGTAGTTAGCCACGTCTTGCTTCAAACCTCTCCACCAGTAATTCTTTTTCAAATCTTGATACATTTTTGTGCTACCAGGGTGGATCGCATAGTTTGACTTGTGAGATTCATCAAGGATAGTTTGCCGTAGATCGGCATTGTCCGGAATGCAGAGACTGCCCTTGAACAATAACGAACCATCTTCTTTCACTAAGAACTCCAGTTTAATGCCTTCAATCACATCCTGATGAATCATGGTTAGCGTCGGGTCTTTCATCTGTAGCTCATGGATATACTCAAATATTACTGGTCTCACTGATACGTTAGCCAAAAAGGCTCCTATAGCTTGTGACTCGATATTTACATCATATAGTGTCAGATCTTCAAACAACTTCCATCTGTGCATACCCAAAATCAAACTAGCCAACTGAGCTGAACCCTTCCGACTCAAGGCATCGGCTACTACATTGGCCTTGCCTGGATGGTACTGTATGGAACAGTCATAGTCCTTGAGGAACTCCATCCATCAGCGTTGCCTCATATTTAACTCCTTCTGTGTAAATAGGCATCTGAGGCTCTTGTGGTCGGTGAAAATCTCAAAGGTCTCACCATAAAAATAATGTTGCCAAATCTTCAGCGCAAATATGACCTTTGCCAGTTCTAGGTCATGTATCGGATAGTTCTTTTCATGCTCTTTCAACTGTCTTGACCCGTAAGCTATCACCTTCTTATGTTAGTTGAGCACGCAACCCAACCATTGTACGAAGCATCACTGTAGACTGCGAACCCTCCACTGCCTGAAGGAATCGCTAGTACTGGAGCTAAAGTGAGTCTCTTCTTGAGTTCTTGAAAACTCTTCTAGCACACTTCACTCCACTCGAATCCTGAATCCTTCCGTGTAAGCCTCGTAAGAGGTCCTGATATTTTTGAAAACCCCTCTACAAAATGTCGATAATAGCTCACTAGTCCAAGGAAACTACGGACGTCGGTCACAGTCTTTGGTTGCTCCCAATTTACTACTGCTTCGATCTTAACTGGATCTACCTTGACACCATGTTTTGAGATGACATGTCCCAAAAAGCTAACTTCCTCTAACCAAAACTCACACTTACTGAGCTTGGTATATAGTTGGTGTTCACGCAAAGTTTGTAGAGCAACCTGCAAGTGTTCTTCGTGCTCCGCTTTCGATTTGGAGTATATTAGGATATTGTCAACGAACACCACGATGTAAGAGTCCAGGTGTGGTTTAAACACTCGATTCATCAAATCCATAAACGACGCCGATGCGTTCATCAACCCAAACGGCATCACCAAGAACTCATAGTGTCCATATCGTGTCCTGAATGCAGTCTTCTGAATGTCCTCGACCTTGACTCTCAACTGATGGTATCCAGATCTCAGATCGATCTTAGAAAAATACCTCGCTCCTTGCAGCTGATCGAACAAGTCATCTCTCCTAGGCAAAGGATATCGGTTCTTTATGGTGAGTTTGTTCAACTGGCGATAGTCAATGCACAGCCGCATTGACCCATCTTTCTTCTTTACAAACAAGACCGGTGCTCCCCATGGAGACACGCTCGATCTTACAACCCCTTTGTCCATGAGTTCTTACAACTGCTCTTTCAACTCCCTCAACTCAGCAGGAGCCATTCTATATGGTGCTTTCGAAACAGGCTCCGTTCTCGGTGCTAAGTCGATGGCGAACTCCACTTCTCTCTCTGGAGGTAATCCTGGTAATTCCTCCAAAAATATATCTTCAAACTCTCACACTACTACTATCTTGGAGATAACATTCTTCTCTTCCTTATCCTCCTTAAAAAATGCCAAATAACTAATGCACCCTTTTCTGATCAAGCGCTCGGCCCTGACTGCAGAAATAAGTGGCATATGCGTCGATCTCTCTCCTCGAAATCGAAACGATCTCCTAGTGTTAGGTCTGAAGATGACAATCTTGTTCTTGCAATCCACGGTCGCACAATGTTGTGACAACCAATCCATGCCAAGGATCACATCGAATCCTTGCATGTCTAATAATATTAACTGTGCGTCCAATTCATAGACGTCCCAATCTCTAATACTCACTACTACCGACTTGCAAATCAACTCCGTGTCGACAAATTCTCCAGTCGAGATAGACACTGATAAAATAAAATCCAATGTCTCAGGAATAATCTTCATTCTTTTCACAAATTTTGGAGTGACAAAGGAGTGGGTAGACCCTGGGTCTATCGACACCTTGCTTCACGTGCTACATAGCATCCTTTTTCGTAGACTTGTAATGCACCTATAACATACATACATACATATTTACATATATAGCACATACTCTATTTAAAGAATTTAACGTACAAATGGGTTCACAAGCTTTTCTAATTAATGCACCTTCTTTATCTAAAATTCCATTGAATTGAAATTCTTTATTTAAAAGGAAGCTCACCTTGGATGATGTCATGTACGTTCCTTGCCTCTTGGGCAGTGACTGCATAGGCTCTCCATTGTACGATCGGTTTTCTCGCTTGTATCGATCGTGGAATAGAAGCAAAAGCCATCTTGTCCTTGTTCATCTCAGGACAATCTTTAACCATGTGGCCCACCTTACCACATTTAAAGCAGCCTTTCGTTCCCTGCCTGCAATCCGCCATCTTGTGGGACTTGTCACACTTGGCACAAGTCTCCCTAGGTGTGGAAGAAACAGCTCATGAAACGCCTTGTGTAACTGTAGCTCCAGTGGAAATAGCAGGGCTCTCAAACCTCATCGACCTCCCCGACGCTAGCAATGGAAATCTCTTGTCGGTAGTCTGCTGCGCCAGTCTCCCATAACTAACTTGGAATGGTTACCTCTGATTTGGTGCTACGAATCTTAGCTTTTTCTTCACCGGCTCGTAGCTCCCAGTTCTGCCTTGATCTACATTCCCTCTTCCTTGTTGCTCCCTTTGACGGTATCGGTTATTATTTTCTTCTTCAACCACTAACGCTTTACTCATGACCTCTCCATAGGTCATCAGTTGAAACGGTGCTACTTCACCTCTGACTTCCGGTCTCAAGCCTTGTTGAAACCTCTTTGCTCTCATCATCTCCGTGATCACATAATCGGGCGCGAAGCGAGCAATTCGCATGAACTCCACTCCGTATTCTCTCACTGTCATTCTCCCTTGAAGAAGCTGTAAGAACTGTATCTCCATCTAGTTTCGCACAACTTTGGAAAAGTATTGTTTATTAAATTCCTCAACAAACTCGTCCTAGAAACGGACTTCCACAAAGGCCGAGCCTCCCCATCTAGCATGTAGGCTGTCCAACGGACGCTCTCGTCCTCCGTGCACGTAAGCACGCTAAACACTTTCTCCATCTCACTTAGCCAATTCTCAGTAGCCATTGGCTCTGCCTGTCCTGAAAAGCTAGGAGGACACATCCTCCTAAACTGGATAAATGGATAGGGCACTGGCGGTGTCGGAGCTACTGGAGGTGTAGGTGGCTGTTGTTGATCATTGGCATTAAGAGCCGCCAAGGATGCTGCTTGTTGAGCCATGGCGGTCGCCATGGTTTCCATAGTATCCATCATCCTCCAATGCTCTTCTCTGTATTCATTTCTTTCTCTAATTTTCTCATGTTCTCTCTGATCTCGATCCTGACGATCTCGATCCCGGTTCTCTGCCTGATCTTGGCTCTCTTGGCCACCACTGCCTGAAGCCCCTCTATCTCCCAAAGGCACTCGATTGGTATCCGAGATAAAGTCATCTCAACTACACAAATTCCTATTATGACCGCCCCTAGGTCGGCCTCTTCCCCTAGAAGACATCACGGTCTGCACGTAAAACCAAAGTTTCGTTAGCAGAAGTCCCTATACTCTAACAAAAATAATGATTGTCAGAATTTTTAAAAGAAACGGCTCTGATACCAACTGTGACAGCCCAGATTTCGGCACCCCGAAACTTGTGCCATCAGCACAGCCCTCTAGGCCCCCTAAGTTCAAACGGAACATTGGTATAACAAGCAACAACTATGCAAAATAAGACGATTAACTGAACAATGTGGAATCATATATATTAATCTAAAGTATAAGCTCAAAAGACAACTCTTCTTCCATGCCAACGCATGAAAAGAAGAACCGACCCGAACCATCGATGATAAACGGATCACCCCAGATCGTTCGCCAAAAGAATTATATAAGTTAATTACATGTTTCACAAAAAAAAGCTTGACATACCAAGCCGTACAAATATACTCTCAAAAATCTCTCTCAAAGTACGCAGGGGTCCTCTAGAAGAAGTCCTCAGGAGGAGGCTCCAACTCTTCCCCAGGCACGTAATCTGAATCCCCCGGATCTACGTCTCTTGAAGCCTTAGCCGCCGCTAGTAATGGACCTGCGACGTATAGTCTATAGGGGTGAGCTACATCCTAGCTTAATAGGAAAACCACAATTGAACATATAAGTTAAGCTCTCACATATATTTTAAAATAGTTTAAAAGCATGCCTCATCTGATAGAACCTTTGAGAAACAATTTAAATGCACAAAAAAGATATGATAGATGCAATTTCAACTATTACTTTACATGATTATGTTCATTCTCAACTTACTAGTATTAGTTACTAATTTTTCCTAATTACTTAAATGTTAACTTAAATAATCCCCGAGCAATATAGCATCGAGCCTCGATGGAATACCCACCATCATCGTCTAAATAGGCACTTGTCATATCTGTTTCTTACTTGAATACTATCCAGGTCCCTTTCTCATAGGCGACAGGGTTTCTAATCTTATAACTACATTCCTGGGATGTTAAAACTGGTGTACAGATTGGCCGCCATATCGGTCACGGATATCCTCCCGAGTCAGTCATGCGTATCTGCTAAGACATGAAAAGTACCACTTTCCTCCCCTTAACTTAGCCTCTGTTAGACCCTTAGCCATCTAATAAATGTTTGTTAAGTCATTTTTGTAGGTAATAAACAACAGCTACAATAAGGCCTGAACCCTGTTAAGGAGCCCACTTTTGCTCCAGAAGTCCCTCAGAAGGATGAAAGCTGAATCGTGATAAGAATTGAACCTCGCGCAACTTTCACAAGCTTTAAAGGATTCAGAAATTAAGCCTCGCGCAGTCCTCGCGAGTCTCCCAAAACTTCATTTCCAATAGCCCGCAATGTTCTCGAGCAGTTGAGTGACAGAGGGGCTTTAGAATCATACTTCGCGCAGCTCTCGCGAAGCTCAAATATAACTGCTCGTGCAGTCTCGCGCAGCTCTCGAACCTCGTGCAGCTCACTCAGATCAACTGAGGAGAGAGAGCTCCAGGTATTTTGGCGCGCAGCTATCGCGCAGTGGCTCTGGGATGCAAAACTTCAGCAAAACCTATCGGGTAATTTAGAAACTAATACACATCACGTCCTCGCGAAGATCCATTTAGAAACAAATTGCTCACGCAATTCCCACGCCATTCAGAAGGAAAGAGCAATCCCGCGATGATCAGAGCAATCCAGCGAGGATTCAATGCTCTATCGTGCAACTGCTTCAGCTGCAACTAAGACAACCTCACGATGATCAGAATTTCAAGCTAATCCAACCTCGCGAAGACCATGCTACCACGCGACAGTCTTGGAAACCAGTACTACTTGGCAAGGCTCTGAACTCTAACTCTCCCTCACCTCTGCAGAGGACATTCTGAAAACTTCCAACAATTAGGGCACGCATTCCAATGCTCCAAGTTTCATGCACGTGCTCTGAGGCATCCAAGGGACAATATTAGGCCATGTGGCATCGTTAAAATTAGGGTTTCCTAACCCTAATGTGCCGCTAAACTAACTGCTATATAAACCTAAGCTTGGTTTAGGTTTAGAGGACTCTCTGCTTAGAATAGAATTTAGTTTATCTTCTTCTTCTTCTTGTAGTAGCTGCATATCTCTAGTAAGTTTTAGGTAGTTTTCTTTTTACTTTTTCTTCTCTCCATAGCCCAGCATTTGCTGGCTATGCCTTTGTATGACTATTTGGAATAGATTAATGGAGTTTCATGATAGGGTGTTTTACTTTTATGGGTTTTTTTTGTGAGTTGTTCTGTACAAGGCTGTTATCTTGAGATCCTCCATTGCTAGGACGTATTGCAAGCAATGGAGGACTGATTTTATGGTTTATTCAGATCCAAGTGACCTGTGTGTCTGGGCTAACATGCTCCCATACATGCCTAGCCCCACCACAGGACCCACTAGATTTGAAGTCCCCATGGGAGCAATGAGCTTTTGTAGCCTTGTGAACATGGTGGTGGCAGCAATGTTTCTTGTTCTACCTTGAGCTTTGTGAGGAGGATAGCCTCTAGGATAGTCTGTGACCATTTAAGTGGACAGGTTATAGCCTTAGGGTAAAGCTAACCCATAGACTCAAGACGGATTATTCTTCTCTGCACTTGTGCTTGTAGCCCTGTGAGAGATTGTGCTGAGACAAACTCCCCTGTATGTGTATAGACCTGCCATCAGATGGCAGATCTGGTTTGGTTATAGAGATTGTAGACTTGCGACTGGATCACTGTAGTCTCTCTAAAAGCAGTGGACAGCTGGATCTAAGGCTGCACTCAAACTCTTGCTGGTTCTATATGTCTGGGCTAACATGCTCCCATACAGGCCTAGCCCCACGCATAGAACTTTAGAGGTTGAGATTACCTATGGATTCTTGTGCTTGTAGCCTGGATGAACTAGTGCATACAATGATAAGCTTGTTCTGAGCCATCTCTGGACTGTGATTCCCCAATTGGATAATCTGTGACCATTTAAGTGGACAGGTTATAGCCATAAAGGGATTGGATCATGGCACAGAGATGAGTTGGATTCTTTCTCCTCAGTGGTGATAATGTAGCCACTAGACAAGACTTCTATAGCAGCAGATCTAAATCTGAGTCATGAAGCCCATCAGATCTGAACCTAATAGCATACTTCTCACCCTTTTATATTTATTTTCTCACTCCATCTTCTTTCTCAAACCTTTCTATAGTTTAGACATTAGGATACCCTAGAATTTAGACTTTAGTGACCCCAAATCCCCTTCCATTTAGGATTGCCAGATCTGTAGTCAGATCTGGAGAGCCTACTAAAAATGGCTCCCTTGGAGCTTAAGATCAATTTCCCTGTGGGACAAACTCTTACTTATCAAAACTTGCTACAACAGGCCCTGTATCTTGCAGGATTGTGCATATTTTAGGCTTGTTGCTCTGTCATTTTTAATCCACCTTTCATTCATTTTCATTCACCCCCATTCTCGTCACTGTCTTTAATAAAGTCAGTAGCAAGCACTTAAAAATAGCCTAACAAGTTTTTGGCACCGCTGCCGGGGATCTTGATCTTTTAGTAGACTCTAGATTTTTGATTCTTTATTCTTTGGTAGCTGTACTTGTGAATAATTGATACTACTGATTTACATCTGAAATTTTTCTTACAGATTTGGACCGTAGCAGAGAAGGAGAGTAGAATTGCACTGGGAGTCTAGCTACCTCTGTTTGCACTTCTCTAACCCTCAAAACTCAGTCTATTTCTCATTTGAAGATTCCATAGCATAGCAGTTGATTAGGATAGTTGCATTTGTTTTTAAATGCAATGTGCCTACAAATAGTCTTCCCTGCTGTTGGTGTGTGTGCATGTTAGGAAGGAGATCCCTCAGTCCTACATTAGAGTCTGCTAACCCTGGATAGAAAGGGGCAGAAGACCGAGAAGGCATAGACACACCACTGTTGAGCCCCCTATTGAAATTGAGATAGCAGTTATGGGTGAAGAACAACCTAGAACATTGAAGGAATTGAATACTCCGGATGATTACAATTCTCCATTCAGCATCCAATTCCCTGATGTTCAAGGAAATTATGAAAACAAAACTTCCATCATCAAAATGCTTCCCTCTTTCCATGGGCTTAGCAAGGAAGACCCTTACAAGCACATTGACCAGTTCTTGGCCCTGTGCACGATATTCTCCATTGCTGGTTTGGGACCAGAAGCCACTAGGTTAAGGCTCTTCCCTTTCTCCCTAAAGGACAGGGCCATGACCTGGTTGTCTACTCTCCCAAACAACAGCATCACCTCCTAGAAAGACCTCCAGATAAGATTTCTGTCTAAATTTTTCCAGAGACCAAGACCAGCCAGTTGAGAAAAGGCATACTTTCTTTTGCCTAATCTCCAACTGAAGATTTTAACCAGTGCTGGGATAGATTTAAAGAGATGCTCAAACAATGCCCCCACCACAAGATCCCTGACTGGCAGCTTGTCCAGAGCTTCTATAATGGGATTGATGAGAAGAGCAGAGACATGGTAGATGCCTCTTGTGGTGGAACGTACATGCATAAAATAGCTGATGAGGCATGGGACTTGTTCGAGGTCATAAGTGAAAATGCTTTTCAGAAGATGTCCTCTTCTAGAACTGTTCAAGAACCATCTCCTAAGTGGTTAAACTTCTAAAGGAAAAATGTATGAAGTTAGGGGAAATGATGATCTAAGAATGCAGATGGCCAATCTTACTGAAAGATTTGATAAACTTTTGACTGTGGTGCAGCCCAGAATGGCTACATAAGTGATGGAGGCATGTCTGATATGCCAAGCTCCACAGCACACAGTAGAAGAATGTCCATCTGCGGGACAATACCCTGAGTTTGTAATGGAACAGGCTGCTGCTGCCCAATCTTTTGAACAGTAACAATCTGGTGGCTACAATAAACAACTATATGGATACCAGCATCAAAATGCTGGTTACCAATGGCGAGACCACTCAAATTTGAGGTGGAGGCAAGACAATTATATGCAGCCACAACAGATGTTGGCCTTACCTCAAAGGCCACAGCAGCAGTTTAACCAGGGTTGTGCTCAAAGGTCAAATTTCCAACAACAGCAGCTCCAGCAACAAAATCAATTGATAGTTCCCCCACCTCAGCCCTGAAGTGCTTCTTTTGAGGATCAGGTTTTGGCCCAGTTGTAAAGCCTTGGACCCTTAAATTAGACCGTGACTTCTCACAGTCAATGCATTAAGAAAATAGAAGAGCAGCTTGGCCAAATAGCCAATGCTCTGGCTAAAAGAGAGGAGGGTAGGTTTCCAAGTCAACCAATTGCCAATCCTAAGGGCCAGTATTCCATCGGAGAAGGCTCCTCCAATTTTGAGGGGGCCAATGCCATAACTGCCCTAAGGTCTGGTAGGATGGTAGACAACCAGGTGGGAAAGGAACAAGGAGAGGTCTATCCTAAGAAAATGTCAAGTGAAAGTGATAAGGATTTTGTTAAGGCACAGAGTCAAGAACTGCCTGCTGCCCTTCAACAAGGGAAAAATAAAGAGGTTGTAGTTGAGCCTCAGCAGGAGATAAAAATAGAAAAAAGAAAAAAACAAAAGTTCAGCCATGGGCTTGCAGTTGAGGAATCAGCAGTACCTCAGCTGCCATTTCCTCAAGCTTTGAGTGGCCCTGCCCCTTTTGATAAGGGTCAGGCACAGATCAAGGAAATGATGGAGACCTTTAAGCAGGTCAAGATAAATTTACCCCTGCTTGATGCAATCCGACAGGTCCCAGCCTATGCAAAGTTTCTAAAAGACCTTTGTACTCAATAAAGGAAAGCCAGAGGCCATTTGTCCAAGAAGGTCTTTGCGACCGATACAGTGAATTCTGTATTAACCATGACAATACCTGAGAAGTTGCAAGACCTAGGGATACCCACTATTCCCTGTATTATTGGTGACCACATGATTGGAAGGGCCCTTTTGGACCTTGGAGCCAGTGTTAACCTGCTGCCATACAATGTATACCAGCAGTAAGGTTTTGGGGGAGCTGAAGCCCACCCCCATTGTTCTATTGATGGCTGATAGGTCTGAGAGGAAACCCATGGGAGTGGTAGAGGATGTCCTAGTGGGGGTAGATAAGTTCTTCTATCCTGCAGACTTCCTTGTCTTGGACATGGGCTGCAACAAGAGTACATCTCCGATACCTGTTATTCTAGGCAGACCATTCTTGGCCACTGCCAATGCATGCATTTAATGCAGGTCTGGAATCATGGAGGTCACTTTCGGACATATGAAGTTGAGCTTAATGTGTACAACAGTGCAAAGCACCCTCAGCTGGACAATGAGGAATGCTATGCATTGGATGTACTAGAAGAAATTGTTGAAGAAGAACTGCACACTCTGCTGGAGTGGAGCAATATTACCACTGATTTAACTAAAGTTTGGAACTTGGTGGAGGATGGAAGCCTAGCTTTAATGTCAGAAGACACACCCCTAGTGAAGTCTTCTATGGGCTTAGTACAGCAATCCAATTGGAAACTTACATTGCTGCCTCTTCCTCCATCCAACAATACACCAATCCTGCCATCCATACAACAAGCCCCTAATCTGGAGCTCAAGAAGCTGCCAGAGACATTAAAATATGCTTTCCTCGAGAAAGAAGAGAAACTTCCTGTGATTATCTCCTCTTCTCTTACCAATGAGCAAGAGGAGGAGTTGCTAACTATTTTAAGGAAGCACAAGAAGGAAATAGGCTGGACCATTGCTGATCTAGGAGGAATTGATGCATTAATCTGTATGCATAGGATTCATCTAGAGGAGGGCTCAACACCCTCCAGGGAAATGCAGAGGAAACTTAATCCTCACATGCAAGAGGTGGTTCTGAAAGAAATCATTAAGTTACTGGATGCTGGGGTAATTTACCCCATCTCTGATTCTGAATGGGTGGCACCAATCCAGGTGGTACCCAAGAAATCTGGCATAACAGTGATCAAAACTGACTCTGGAGAGTTGAGACCAGCCAGGGAGACCACTGGCTAGAGAGTTTGCTTCGATTATCGAAAACTCAACTCCAAGACTAGAAATGACCACTTCCCTCTCCCTTTTATTAATCAAATTTTGGACAAGTTGGCTGGGAAGGCTTTTTACTGTTTTCTTGATGGGTACTCAGGGTACAATCAGATCCCTGTGCACCCCCTTGATCAAGAGAAAACTACATTTACTTGTCCGTTTGGCACCTTTGCTTACAGAAGGATGCCTTTTGGACTGTGTAATGCCCCAGCCACCTTTCAGAGGTGTATGTATGCCATTTTTTTTTATATGATTGGCAAATTCTTGAAAATTTTCATGGATGACTTTTCGGTCTATGGGGATAGCTTTGACCAATATCTATAACACCTCCATCAAGTCCTACAAAGATGTGAAGAGACCAATTTGGTCTTAAGTTGGGAGAAGAGCCACTTCATGGTAACACAAGGAATTGTGTTGGGCCATGTAGTCTCTAAAGATGAAATTGAGGTAGACAAGGCCAAAGTTGACCTCATTAAAAATTTGCCCCCTCCAAGAACAGTCAAGCAAATCAGATCCTTCCTTGGCCATGCTGGATTCTACAGGAGCTTTATCAAGGACTTCAATAAAATTGCTAAGCCATTGTGCCACCTGCTCTGCCAGGATGTGCCCTTTGACTTCTCTGCTGAATGTTTGAAGGCTTTTGAAACTTTGAAAATTTGCCTCACTTCTGCCCCTGTACTCCAAACACCTGACTATACCCTGCCCTTTGAGTTGATGTGTGATGCATCTGACTTGGCAATAGGTGCTGTCTTGGGCCAGAGAAAGGATAAGCTGCCTGTGGTCATTGCATATCTCAGCAAATCACTTGCTGAAGCTCAGCTGAACTACACAACTACTGAGAAAGAGCTTCTTGCAGTGGTTTTTGCTGTGGACAAGTTTAGACCTTACCTACTTGGGTCTAAAACTATCATCTTCACTGACCACTCAATATTAAAGTACCTACTGTCCAAGAAGGATGCAAAGACCAGATTGATTAGATGGATACTCCTGTTGCAGGAGTTTGACATCGAAATCAAAGACAAGAAAGGTGTAGAAAATGTGGTGGCTGACCACTTGTCCAAAATTATGTTGGAGAAAGGTGTTGATGACCTCACTACAAATGATGTATTCCCGGATGAGCAATTGTTTGCCATCCAATATTTAGCTCCTTGGTATGCACATATTGTCAATTATCTAGTTATCAGCAAGATCCCTTCCCATTGGAAAAAAATGGATAATGACCTGTTTTTCTCATAGGTCAAATTCATTTTCTGGGAGGAACCTTGCTTGTACAAGTATTGTGCTAACCAAATTATTCAGAAATGTGTTCCCTAAAGTGATATCCCCAGTATTCTAGCCATGTGCCATGAAAATGCCTGTGCGGGTCACTTTAGTGGGAGAAAAATAGCTGACAAAGAGTTGCAGTGTGGTTTCTATTGGCCTTCTCTTTTCAGAGATGCCCATACATACTGCAAGGCCTGTGAAAGATGTCAGAAACTTGGAGGGCTGTGTAAACGAAATTCAATGCCTTTACAGCCCATCCTTGTTGTAGAACTGTTTGATGTGTGGGGTATTGATTTTATAGGCCCCTTTCCTCCTTCAAATGGTTTTCATTTTATCTTAGTGGCAGTGGACTATGTTTCCAAATGGGTAGAAGCCATTGCCATAAGAACTAATGATAATCAGGTGGTCCTCAAGTTTATAAAGCAAAATATCTTCTCCAGATTTGGTACCCCCAGAGCCATTATCAGTGATGGGGGGAGCCATTTATGCAATAGAAATTTCGAGAGCATGCTCAAGAAATATTCTGTCATCCATAGGATTGCTACTCCCTACCACCCACAAACCAGTGGGCAAGTTGAAATTTCAAATAGGGAGATCAAGCATATCCTTGAGAGGATTGTGAGGACTGATAGGAAGGATTGGGTTGACAAGCTTAATGACGCACTGTGGGCTTATAGGACTGCCTATAAGACCCCCATCGGTATGTCCCCTTTCAGACTGATCTATGGCAAGGCCTGTCATCTCCCAGTGGAGTTAGAACACAAGGCCTATTGGGCCATCAAACATTTAAATCTAGATTTAACTTTTGCTAGTCATCACAGGTTGCTGCAGCTGTCAGAATTGAAAGAACTAAGGATGGATGCTTATGCCAATGCCAGGATCTACAAGGAAAGGTCCAAAGCTTTCTTTGACAAGGGCTGTTGAGAAAGAGTTTCAATGTTGGTGAGAAGGTTTGATTATTTAACTCCAAACTTAAATTTTTTTCGGGCAAATTAAAATCCAGATGGGAAGGTCCTTATATTGTCATGCAAGTTTCCCAATCTGGTGCTGTGGAAATCAAGGACCCTAACTCTGGGAGACTCTTGAAGGTGAATGGTCAGAGGCTTAAGCCTTGTTTTGAAAAACTTGCTGACCTTTTCGACACCATTCACTGTCAAGGGGATCCTTCTTCAAACTGATTCCACAGGTGTGTCATTACTGTAACATATGTACTTAGTTTTTGGTTGATTTATCTTGTTTTCTTTAGTTTCTCTTTTCTAGGAGTTGTTAGTGGCCTTATCTGAATTTTACCCTATATGTGGTGAACTTTTGATGCTTGGCTTGATTATTACTGCTTTTGAATTGATAGCTTATCTTGAATGCCTAATGTGGGAGGTCATTTTTCTTGTCCTTGAGTGTATGATTGAGTTTACATGTGTCTAAAGACAGTCATAAGAGAGAGTCTTGCCCAGGATTCAACCACAACAAAAATGCAAAAGGGCAGAACAGAGAGCACATGCTCTCTGTTTTATACCTTACTGTCGCTGGGTCCAAGATGGAAGCTTGGGAGACTATCACGAGATTCAAAAAGCTCTCGCAAGGTTAAAGAAGGAGCTTGGAAACCTATCGCACGGTTCAAAAGGAAGCCTCTATGGATGTCGCGCAATTCGCATAGCAACATACATTAACTGTCGCAAGATTATCAGGCTGTCGCGCGGTTCACAAGATAAACTGGGAGAATCTCGCGCAATTCAACAGAAACATTCTATTTACTATCGCGAGATTCAAGATGAACCTCAGAGCTTCTTGCGCAATCCAAGTAGAGCCTTAGGAATCGCTCGCGCAATTCACATGGATTGATTTCACTCTGTCGCGTGCTCCAAGGTCGACTTTAATGATTGTTGCGCAATCCAGATGTAATCAACACCCTCGCTAGGTTTATTTCCAACCCCGCGACCAGATGTTCTAAAGCGCGCCGAGCTTTGCGATAAGTATTTCAACCCCGCGCTTTGTCCCTTTTTCATTATCTGCTTCCTTCTTCCCTCTGCGAAACCCTAGGTTCTACCGCCCTCCCTTCTCTCCTCCAGCATCACTCCTACAACTCATCATTCACTTCACAACTCTACAAAGTTGTTCCTCTCATCATCCTCTTCCATTGCCCTCTGCTCTGAGATCTTGAGGTGTCCTGTGCGTCAAATCAAACCAAACCCTAGATCCCAATCTCCATTTGCTCACACCCAAAGACAGAGTTAGCTATGGCCCCAAAATCTGCACAGAAGAGAAAAGGGAAGGACAAGGACCCTGCAGCGCCCTCCCTTAAAAAGGACAAAACTTCAAAGTCCCCCCAAAAAGGAAAGGAAGTGGTTGAGGAGGCGGCGGTACCAACCACAAAGTTCTCTACTCCTTCTGAGCTCATGGAGTCAATTCCATTGGAGCCTGAAACAGCATTTGATGTCCCATTCTTTGAAAAAGAACCTCTCTCTGCCCCTGGAATACTATTTCTGAGCAAAGCGGGCCTGATGCCATTGATGAGAGAAATTCCAGCGCTAGCCTACCCAAGGCTAGTGCAGTTGTTTTCCCAACATATCAAGGTTAAGAAGGGCAATGATGGACAAGAGTGCTTGCTGGTAATGATTCACGATTTTGATTTGTTAGTAAACCCTAAGATGATTGCTGAAGTATTGGGCATCCCAGCAGCATTCAATCCTAGTTGTGGATATGGCCCCCCTCTGCGGGCATCAATTGACACAATTGCAAGGGCCCTAACAAGAGGATTAAAAGCCACCGGAGACTCAATCAGAAGGAGGGAACTTGAGCCTGAGCTGTTGTTCATTGACCAAGTCCTGCGGAAGAACATATATTGCTCATGACATCAGCAGGAGAGAATAACTCCCATTGCGGATGCTGTCTACTCCTACCACATGGGCCATGGCTTCAATGCAGCCTGACTGATTTTTGAAGCTATGAAAGACACAATGGCAAAATTAGGGTCAAACAAGAAGCCTTACACCCTACCCTATGCCAGAATCATCACCTTGCTACTGATCAAGGGGGGCTACAAGATAGGGAGAACCGACCAAACCACCACCCTTACCCCTACTACCTTTACCAAGAGGCAATGGGGAATCAATAGAAGCTTGATGGGGGGTCAGAAAAAGAAGAAAGCTAAAGCTCAGGCCCTGCCCAAGCAAGCGACGGTATGGCAGAGTCCACCCTGCTACTGGCAAAGGCCTCCAGAGCTCATCACTTCCATCCCTGCAGCAGCATCCACACCCCCTCCACCTTTTATTCCTGCATCCTCTACTCCTCTTGCATCCCTCTCTTCCCCCCTCCGATTCCATTCTCCATGCCCTCCCCCTTCACTGCTTGGTCCATGGGAGGACTCCCCTTCCCCTACCTTACCACAGTACATTGCCACAATTCCCCCCTCCATTCCAACCAAGCCTGCCAGCCCCCCACTCATCTCCTACAAGAAATAAAAACCTACTAAGTCCATTCCAACCATCTCCCTGACCCCACCCCACCTTGAAGACACCACCACCCCAGCCATATCTACTACATCTCCTCTCCCCGACATTGACCTAACCCTAAACACATCCATAGGCTTTCAAGCCTTCATCTCTACATTCCTTGACACCATGCCTAGCTATTACACCCCTCTGTCAGACTCCCTAACTACCTCACAGCACCTTTCACCTGAACCACAGTCTTCCCCTCCCTCCACTTTCCATCATGCTCCTTCCTCCCCCTTCCAACCAGTACCCTCTTCTTCCCAAACCCCACCTCCTCACTTTGACACACTAACCCTCACCCTACCCCTGATCCAAGACATCCAAGCCCAGTTATCCACCAATAACCATAAACAGGACCAGATGCAGGCTGAGCTCACCTCCATCCAATCTACCCTCTACACCTTCACCACTCCACCCATCCCTACCCCATCCACTTCAACCCCCCTGGTCCTATTAACTGACAATACCACCCAAACAGACTTCCTTCCTGAATCATTACCCCTCCCACCATCACCATCACCTCTTCCCCACCCTTTTCCTTTACCCCTTTTCACCATTCCAATTTTCCATCCCCCATCACCCCAACTCAGGTTGAGCCTACACCCTTCACTTTTCCCCCTCTACCCTCCATTCCCCCTCTTATCCTACCCCCTCCCACCTTCTCTGCCAAATCTACCCAAACAGACCCAGAACCTGACCCAATTCCCCCACCACTTGACTTCCCTACTCTCATTCCCCATTCCCCCCCCAGGACCAAGCACACTTCGCTCCTTCCACCTCCTATATGCCAATTGCACCCAAACACCATTTCTACAGCCCTCCTTACCTCACCATCCTACATCACATGCGCGATAATGCTTACCTGAGGAAGGATGTCCTGAGGGGTATGGCCAAGCTACACCAATCAATTGAGACCCCCTGCTGGAGAAGATTGATGAGATGACAGAGGCCCGCAGCGAGCAACTACAGGGAATCGCCTTGGGGTGGAAAAATATGGTGGAGGAATATCGGAAGACCAAAGCTTTAGCTACTTATTATCTGATTAATTGGGAGTATGAAAAATCCAATGCTACTGCAGCGACTGCCCGGGCAAGAATGCTTGAAAAATGACTTAACAATGCCCAGGAAATCCAAAAATTCAAAAGGAGATCCATGAGACTGACGCCCTAAAATTTAAAGTCCAGATAGCTGCATTAGAAAAGGCATTGGCCGCTGCCAGAAATGAACCTTACCTCCCAACCCCACTCTCTATTCAAGTGCCTCAGCCTGCGCCAACTACCTCTCCAGCACCACCTGCCCAGTCTGAGGAGGCACCACCTCAGCCCCAAAAAGATAAGGAAAAGCTCCTGCTTCACCTCCAATGGCGTAGCCAACAACCACAGAGCAACCTCCACCTCCCAAGGCCTCTGCTGCACCTCCCTAAGAACAAACTTATCCACAGCGGAGGAAGGTCACAGCCAAGCAGTTTGCTCCCAAAGCTGTCCCCTTAAAAATTGGCAAAGAGCCTGCTGCCCAGTCTGAAGAGGCACAGTCCCCTGCCAAACCTGAGCCCACGGGAAAAGGAAAGGCACTAGTGGCCCCCACTGAGGAACCCAAAGCAAAAGAAAAAGAGAAAGCCCCAGTGGTCTCCCCTGGAGAAGCTGAAGCTAAAGACAAAGGCAAAGGAAAATCCCCTGCCACCCCCCGGCTAAGCGTAAAGGCAAAGCCCCTCAAGAACCCAAGGAACCAAAGGCTCCCAAAGCACCAAAAATGAGAGTGAGGGCTCCAAAAGCTCCATCTGCAGCGAAAACACCAGCGGAAAAGAAAAAGGAGAGGGAGGAAAAGAAGAAACAAGACAGAGCAGCCCTTAAGGCACAGGCTAAAAAGATGGGCTGGGATTTCCTTACCGATTCTGATTCCGATTAGGTCCTAGCTTCTAGCTTGTATCAGGTTTTTCTTTTTGAAATGCCACCTGTAACAATTTTTTTCTTCCACTTTAATAGAATTTCTAATTTTGTCTATTGCTCTGCTCTGTCTGTTTATTTCTGATTGTTTGGTATTTTTGCTTTTATTCTTTTTGCCATTCTTGGGAGACCAGTTTTTGGGAGGATCTTTTTCTTTGAAAAAGTACTCCATGATGCGGATGGATGTCGTTGGTGGCTGAATCTAATTCGTGCAGAACTGCATCAAGAAATTCAATGCCTTCCTCTTCACATTGATGTGCCATTTTAAGTCTACCTCGTGAAGATCCCCAGCTCAGCTGCGCGAGAAATGTCCTTTCCTCACCACTTATTGCTCCTCGCGAGGATCCCCGCGTGCTACACTTCCCTCTTTAAATACCATGCCTCTCTTTGGACATGCATTTAATGCTACTTCTCTTTTCCAAAGAGTCCGTTGTGTATTTTCTTCTTTCCCCACACAATCCTCATTTATTGCCAAGTGTGAAAATGGGCGCAATTTCAATTCCGTCGATTCATGTTCCCTCGTCCTTCTCTTTTTAAACCGGCTCTCTGTCCCTTTTCATCTCATCCCTCTTCTAACCCTAGAAGTCCACACCTCCTCACACAAATGGCGGATGAATGCCCCTTTGGCTTCCCAATCAAATTTTACCCCGTCTGGGACGATCCCCCACCGCCTAAGGAGCCGGACCCCCTGCAATTTCTCTGGGATGAGTATGACGAGGTCATGCGGATCCTAGCCAAGGAGGAAAAGAAAAAGAAAAAGAAAGAGAAGTTAGAGGAGAAGAAAAAGAAAAAAAGGGAGAAGTGGGAGAAGAAGAAAAATAAAAATATGGCACCACCTGCATCTCCCCCTCCATCCACCTCCAACCCTCCCCCGACTTACCCTTAACTCCCGATTTTCTCTTCTTTTTTTTTTCCTCTCTTTTTGTCATATATATATATATATATATTTTTTAATGAAAAGTTTTCTTTTAGTTCCATACAATTTAGTTTTGTATTTTTCTTTCTCTCTCTTCTTCTATATGTGTTTCTGAATGTTTCCTTGGACTCTATCGTTTATTCTCCCCTCTGAACCAGTGAGGACACTGCTCCTCCTAGGTTTGGGGGTGTGGCAGGTAAGTTTGCCAATAACATAGTTAACTTAAAGTATAGCAGAATCATGCAAGTAACATAGAAATGGAGCTGTGTTCACTTAAGAATTATGAAAATTAAGGAATTTAAAATTTTTTGCATATCTGTAGACAGTATAAATTTCTAAATTTTCACATTTCCATGATGAGAACACCAAGAAAACTCACTAGTATAAGTACTTAGTGAACCATTGAAGAGAGAAAAAGGTAAGGACATGCTTAAAAGTTCAAAGGAAGACCATCACCAGTGAGAATTGGGCCTACAAATTTTTTTTTTATTATTTGAGGAGTGATTGAGGCAAATTTCTTCTAGCTTTAAGGACTGGCTGAGTTAATATGTTCACTAAAAGTTAGGTAACTCCAAGTTGAAACAACTGACAGCACTTATGACACTTAGGAAAGGATCAAGGCATTCTCTTGGACAGTTTGAGCCTAAACAGACCAAACCTTGAAGCAACTGCCCTTGTTCATACACTTTTTGAGCTTCAAAGTCCAATTTTCTTCAAAACACACCTGAGTACTTGTACCTGAACCTATGGATCTGATTTAACCTTACCCTCACTCTGAGAATTTAGAAGGTAAAGGAGAAAGAGTTAAAGATGGACTAGCTAGGGTCAACATTGGATGAGTGGAGAAGAATTATCTGAAGTTCTAGCAGTGTAACAACTGAGGAAAAAGGTGGCAATTCATCAAAGCAAAAACAAAAATAAAAAGAAGAAAACTGCATCAGAAGGAAAAGAAAATAATAATGAAGAGGAGTAAGAGAGGAGTCAAGAGGAAACATTCATCGGAAAAAAATCAAACAAGAAGAGAAACTGATCACTTCAAATCTGAAGATTTCAAAGAAGATGAAAGGAGCTGAATTAAAGAAGGTGAAGTCATGAATCACCTCCTGCACCTACTGATTTCTAAATTTCGAACCCCTTTTTCAATCTTCAAATTCTTTTTATAACCCAATACCATAAGCCACATTACAGCCCAGTTAAAGCCCTTGTGATCCAAAGTTGAATGAGCTGTCATGTGGAGATAATGAGTTGTCCAATCTATGGTGAAAATCTGCCAATGATGCTAGAACTTGAATGCTATGCCTATGCTCATGCTTACAGACCCATTTGGGGGATGTAACTGCTCTTGAGTTTGAGAGACAATGAAACCCTCAAAAGTTCTTTGTGAGAGTATGCCCTAGAGAGTTTTGGGTCTGATATTGAATGTATTGGGCATGACCTACAACCTAATTTTTAATTTAATGATTAGTTCAGTGCTGACACACATGTGTAGTTTCCCCTGTTGTGAACTGATTGGAAATGCTGTGCTATCATGTGAAGTTTATGTTGCTTAAACATCTATGCAGACAATGTATTTAAATTTCCTATATTTTTACTGATTCAAGGGTGAACTGATACTCTGTTTCTTGACTGCTAACTTGATAATCTTGCACTACTGTTAACTATTTTATTGAGAAGTTTGTGGGTATCTTCATTGAAAACCCTCAGGAGACTTCACTCCTCCACTAGGGATCACCTAGGGGTTTAAAAGGCATGGTACATATGCTAAATGTATCCGTTCTCCCTACGAAAGTGGCAGTTAATTTTTGTAGATTTTTAGTGTAGCGTTGCTAAGGGACTAGCAAAGATTAGGTTTGGGGGTGTGTTAAGACATGAAAAGTACCACTTTCCACCCCTTAACTTAGCCTCTGTTAGACCCTTAGCCATCTAATAAATGTGTGTTAAGTCATTTCTGTAGGTAATAAACAGTAGCTACAATAAGGCCTGAACCCTGTTAAGGAGCCCACTTTTGCCCCAGAAGTCCCTCAGAAGGATGAAAGCTGAACCCAGACAAGAATTGAACATCGCGCAGCTTTCACAAGCTTTAAAGGATTCAGAAATTAAGCCTCGCGCAATCCTCGCGAGTCTCCCAAAACTTCATTTCCAATAGCCCGCAATGTTTTCGCACAGTTGAGTGACAGAGGGGCTTCAAAATCATACTTCGTGCAGCTCTCGTGAAGCTCAAATATAACTGCTCGTGTAATCTCGCACAGCTCAAGAAAGCAGCTCTCGAACCTCGTGCAGTTCACTCAGATCAACTGAGGAGAGAGAGCTCCAGGTATTTTAACGCGCAGCTGTCGCGCAGTGGCCACGGGATGCAAAACTTTAGAAAAACCTCTCGCGCAATTCAGAGACCAATACACATCACGTCCTCGCGAAGATCCATTCAGAAACAAATTGCTCGCGTGATTCCCGCGCCATTCAAAAGGAAAGAGCAATCCCGCGAAGATCAGAGCAATCCAGCGAGGATTCAATGCTCTATCGCGCGACTACTTCAGTAGGAACTAAGACAACCCCGCGAAGGCTAGAATTTCAAGCTAATCCAACCTCGCGAAGACCATGCTACCACGCGGCAGTCTTGGAAACCAGTACTA
The DNA here is from genome assembly GCA_021018995.1 of Chloranthus sessilifolius. Lineage (NCBI taxonomy): Eukaryota > Viridiplantae > Streptophyta > Magnoliopsida > Chloranthales > Chloranthaceae > Chloranthus > Chloranthus sessilifolius. The sequence goes on along the minus strand of CM037594.1, from coordinate 31,066,486 downwards.
CCTGGCGAGGCTCTGAACTCTAACTCTCTCTCACCTCTGCAGAGGACATTCTAGGAACTTCCAGCAATTAGGGCACGCATTCCAATGCTCCATGTTTTGTGCACGCACCTCGAGGCATCCAAGGGACAGTATTAGGGCATGTGGCATCGTTAAAATTAGGGTTTCCTCTAAACCTAAATAATTAGGGCACGCATTCCAATGCTCCATGTTTTGTGCACGCACCCCGAGGCATCCAAGGGATAATATTAGGCCATGTAGCATCGTTAAAATTAGGATTTCCTAACCCTAATGTGCCACCAAACTAACTGCTATATAAACCTAAGCCTGGTTTAGGTTTAGAGGACTCTCTGCTTAGAATAGAATTTAGTCTATCTTCTTCTTCTCCTTGTAGTAGTTGCATATCTCTTGTAAGTTTTAGGTAGTTTTTTATTTACTTTTTCTTCTCTCCATAGCCCAGCATTTGCTGGCTATGCCTTTGTATGACTATTTGGAATAGATTAATGGAGTTTCATGATAGGGTGTTTTACTTTTATGGGTTTTTTTTGTGAGTTGTTCTGTACAAGGCTGTTATCTTGAGATCCTCCATTGCTAGGACGTATTGCAAGCAATGGAGGACTGATTTTATGGTTTATTCAGATCCAAGTGACCTATGTGTCTGGGCTAACATGCTCCCATACAGGCCTAGTCCCACCACAGGACCCACTAGATCTCAAGTCCCCATGGGAGCAATGAGCTTTTGTAGCCTTGTGAACATGGTGGTGGCAGCAATGTTTCTTGTTCTACCTTGAGCTTTGTGAGAAGGATAGCCTCTGGGATAGTCTGTGACCATTTAAGTGGACATGTTATAGCCTTAGGGTAAAGCCAACCCACAGACTCAAGACGGATTATTCTTCTCTGCACTTGTGCTTGTAGCCCTGTGAGAGATTGTGCTGAGACAAACTCCCCTGTATGTGTATAGACCCGCCATCAGATGGCAGATCTGGTTTGGTTATAGAGATTGTAGGCTTGCGACTGGATCACTGTAGTCTCTCTAAAAGCAGTGGACAGCTGGATCTAAGGCTGCACTCAAACTCTTGCTGGTTCTATGTGTCTGGGCTAACATGCTTCCATACAGGCCTAGCCCCACACATAGCACTTTAGAGGTTGAGATTACCTATGGATTTTTGTGCTTGTAGCCTGGATGAAGTAGTGCATACAATGATAAGCTTGTTCTGAGCCATCTCTGGCCTGTGATTCCCCAATTAGATAATCTGTGACCATTTAAGTGGACAGGTTATAGCCATAAAGGGATTGGATCATGGCATAGAGATGAGTTGGATTCTTTCTCCTCAATGGCGATAATGTAGCCACTGGACAAACTTCTATAGCAGCAGATCTGAATCTGAGTCATGAAGCCCATTAGATCTGAACCTAATAGCATACTTCTCAGCCTTTTATATTTATTTTCTCACTCCATCTTCTTTCTCAAACCTTTCTATAGTTTAGACATTAGGATACCTTAGAATTTAGACTTTAGTGACCCCAAATCTCCTTCCATTTAGGATTGCCAGATCTGTAGTCAGATCTGGAGGGCCTACTAAAAATGGCTCCCTTGGAGCTTAAGATCAATTTCCCTGTGGGAGAAACTCTTACTTATCAAAACTTGCTACAACAGGCCATGTATCTTGCAGGATTGTGCATATTTTAGGCTTGCTGCTCTGTCATTTTCAATCCACCTTTCATTCATTTTCATTCACCCCCATTCTCATCACTGTCTTCAATAAAGTCAGTAGCAAGCACTTAAAAATAGCCTAACAGTATCCCGCCACGTATGTGGGGTATTCTATTCAAACTTTAAATAACAAAAATATCATATGCACTACATATAGTTATTCACCGTGTAATTGTGCTATTATAGTATATTAGGCCTTATCACTTTTTCTTTTACTTCACCGATAGATATCATCTACATACCTGGGATGTCACTGGCTCAACGCATCGCTTAGATGCTCTATCACATTTCACATCCCCTGGGGACCTTATGAGTTCATTTAGTATTCACACACACACACACACACACTTCCTTAGAAATCACATTTTGATGCATAAATGTTCATTTGAATAACTCTATATACATGCTTTTGAAAATTAAAATACATGTTCAAGGTGTTCCCTACTTCACGTGTTCAATCGATAAGCATCAAGGTCCAATGTAGTTCAACATGCTTACGTTTGCTCGTTTCACCTATGGTACATCATAACACAAGCAAAGCATAAAAAAGGATGCACAAAAGAAGGTCCAAGACTGTCCATGAACCTCAAAGTCTAAATAAAAAGTCAACTAAAACTGTCAAAATTGATTAATCTATCTCTCAAAATCGATTAACCGATCCCAAATCGATTAATCGAAAAACCAAAATCGATTGATCGATTTCTCAAATCCTAATTTTCCAGCCACTGGAGGTGCTCAATCGATTAATCAAATTTAAAGTCGATTAATCGATTTCGGCCCTTCTTGCCCATTCAACTTCCAGACCGAAATTGGTTAATCGATTTTCCAATTCGATTAATCGATTTGGTCAGAAACTCAACCCCTTTACGGGCCTTTCTTCCAAATCCTTTCCTTATCATTTCTCTTCCTTTTTTTATCTTTAATTCGCCATTTAACATTAATTGACTGTATTTAATCATCACAACTTATATATTTAAATCTAACAAAACTCACTTCAAATCAATCTCTTAAAGGATTGAATGGTTGGTTTAATGGCTAGGGCTCCAAGCTTTGGTTTCAACGGATCCCAATACGTCGAATCCAATATTAATTGCTTGAATCCTCCTCAAATCTGGAACCCATACTAACTTCTCATGCACTTTCTGCGCTTCTTACTCTCTCCTCTTAACTTCTCTCACTTACCAAACAAGAGAAATCACTTCTCTTTAGGTTATTAAGTTCTTATAACTCTTCTTGTTTTTTTGTTAAGCACATACACCAAAGATAGGTGTACGTGACCCTTAACTAACCTCTAACTCCATACTTAGGTCACATTAATACATCACATTAATACATTCCTTCTTAAGTCCACTGTCTGACCATCACTTGGTCAATCCCATGACCAATCGGGCATGGATCCCGAGGTCACTGTACATTGTCCAAATTTCGGGGATATTACATCTATCCATTCAAACTTAACACCCTTTCTTGTAAACTGAGTGAGTGGTCCTGAAATCTTAGAAAACCCTTCCACAAACCTCCCTATAGTACCCAGCTAAACCCAGAAAATTGTGAATCTCTGTTACAGTCTTCGGTTGTTCCCAATTTACAATCACTTAGATCTTAGCTGGATTGATGGTAACACCTACTTTTGTGATAACATGTCCGAAGAAGCTCACTCGCTCTAGCCAGAACTCATACTTGTTCAGCTTCGCATAAAGCCGATGTTCACGCAGTGTCTGGAGAGCGACTTGTAAATACTGCTCGTGCTCCTCCTTCAACTTAGAGTAGATGAGGATGTTACCTACGAAGACAACCACACATTCATCGAGATGTGGTTTGAACACCCTATTCATGAGATCCATGAATGATGCCGACGCGTTAGTTAAGCCGCAAGGCATCACTAGAAACTCGTAATGGCCGTATCTAGTTCGGAAAGTTGTGTTCTGAATATCTTTTGCTTTAACTTTCAGTTTATGGTAGCCGGATCTCAAGTCAATCTTGGAAAAAAACCTTGCTCCTTGCAACTGATCGAAAAGATCATCAATCCTTGGAAGCGGATATCAGTTCTTGATTCTCAATTTGACTTAGCTACTTTTTCGCTTTAAGCGGATCGGTTTGCCCATAAAAAGTAGGAGGTCTCATCCTCCTGAACTCCAAGAATCCCGACTGTTGGGGTCTCTCAGTGAGCAACGCCGTCTACTTAGCCACTGAATTTACCACTGACTCAAGCATTTGCCTATCACTTCCAGTTTTATTTCCTCTCTCTAGAGGGTCATTTCTCTGATCCTCAACCTCTGGAGGATTTCTCTCACCTATCAGAATCTTGTTTACACCAGTGGCGATCCTTTCACCATCGGAGGTTCCCTCTCCAACTGGGATGCTTCTATTGCATCTCAACCTACCGCGTGGTGTCATCCAAATCTATCACAATGAAACATAAGTTTCAATTAACAAATGGTCCCTATGTTCTAACAGAATTTTAAACTTCAATGCGTAAGTTTATGTCCTGTTAGACAGTCTAAAGCCATTGCTCTGATACCAACTGTGACAGCCAGGAGTTTCCTACCCTGAAATCCGTACCGTCAACCCGGATCATATCGTAGATCAAGACTCGAGATGGGGCACTTGGTACATCCACTCTCTTAGCGGAAAAATCAAAGAAGATATCATTTGTTTAAAACAAATATCACATGGCCAAAGAGAATTCAAATTTCAAAATGAGAGATGAATAATGACAAAAACTTGGTTCTAATTTCATGTGAAACAAACGAACAAAAGAACCAAAATGAACCACCGCTGATGGCCGACCATCATCTAAATAGTGGTTCACACAAATAATATTATTATACATTACATGAGTCCAAGTTCTTATAACAAAAGAAATGGCTGGACGTACCAAGTCCTAGTCTGAAAAGCTCACAAAACTGTTCAAGTGTCCCCTAAGGGAAGAAATCCTCTGGTAGGCGTTCCAATTCTTCCTCTGGAGTGTACTCCAGATCGCTCTCTATCCCTGTTTCCTTCTCTACGTCTACACCTGTGATGTATAGTCAAAGTGAGCTAATAGTCTAAGCTCAATAGGGGTCGATCAACGAAATCACATTTATTTCATATCAGTGCATAGATCAAATTACAGAATTAAAAAAATTATTCATTCATGGGTACAAGACAATTTTCTACAATGATGCATTCATATGCTATCAAGACGGAAATACAAAACAAAGATCGAATTCAAGTCGGGCGGTACATAAATCACATGCAAATTATCATCTAATACTCATTTAAAACAATAACTTAACTAATCTTCCAAGCATATATAGCATTAGAAACCAAAGTTTTACTGATGAGAATCCTCCTAACTATCGTCGTTCAATGAACACTAATTTGTAAATTCTCGATCTGAGTTGCCAATTCAAATAAGAACTTTTAGATGTTTACAAAGCAGTAAAAATGCATGAAAATAAATCTAAACTAGAAATCAATTAAAAGATCTTTCATCCCTCAATTGCAGGTGTCAATTGTTTATGGAAAACTATGAATGCTCTACTCTAATCTTCTAGCTCTCGATCAAAGGCATCAATTGCTCTCGAAAAACCTTGGATATCTAAACTATTCTAATACTACCGTGATCGGAAGAAAACCCAACCTCAGTGGTCAATTAATGCTGAGAATTCCTTCAATAAAGAGTTCCTATGCCAAGCCCTCTTATTTATAGATCATAAGGGGCCGGTTTACATTATTCAAGTCTTAATAAAAGAAAACTTCTAAACAAAAGATTCCTAAAATAACTATACTTCTAATCCTAGTTCTTCCTTGCTCTGGATGGTAGATATGCATAAAATTTTTCTCCTTGATTTTAGCAGTAGAGATCTTTTGAATTTTTTTTGCCAATCTTCTCAAACCCGTAAGTTGTCAAACTTTTAATTTAAGAGGTCTTCTAATTCTTTGTATGGCGGTGTATCTTTTCACGTGATTAGCAGCATGAGCTTTATTACGCTCAATCGTCACTATGATTGTATCTCTTTCTGTAATATTTCTGATCTTTCGAACGTTCGTGATTTTACTTTGGTTTCTCCATTCGTAGCTTCTTGCGTACGTTCATGAATCACGATTCCTTTTTCTTCTTTTTCCGCTCGTTCGAGGCTTACGTTCGTTCGATATTTCTTCTTTCTTGGCTTATCGACTAGTCCTTCGTTCGATTGGATAGTTTCTTCACAAGATCGTAGGTCTAGCTGCTTTTTGAGTTCATTTTGGTAAAGATTAACACTTTGGCTCTATTCTGCTCACTATTCAAAATATCTGCACATCATCATATCATTAGTAACAATCTAAGATCAAGCATTACTAAGTTAAGGGTGATAAATTGGTATATTCATTGATTGATCAGCTATAAAAGTTAAAAAAAATTAAATTGTGTTACAAAGTTAATGTTTGACCAAATATCAAACTTTGACTGATAAAAATTTACATTACCAAAATATAAATAATATAGTAATAATCACTATCTATTGTCAAGATACACTTCTCAAATTTTGACCAAAGTCAAGATTTGACTTTTAGTCAAATTTTGATTAAAAATCAAACTTTGACCAATAAAAATGAGGCAATGTATTTTAAAATTACAAATTAAATCAATGATAAATATTTTTTATTATAACATTTCACTAATTAAAATTTATAACTTTTTTTTACAGAAAATCGAACTTTGTCAAAATGTAAAATTTTGACCCAAAAAAATTTGCACTGATACAAAATAAATTTATGTAGTAGTAGACTCTATCTATAAGTAGGTTTCGAGTTTGACTAAAAATAAATTGTGTAAAAGTCAAAGTTTAAGCAAAAGTTAAAATTTGACTAAAAGTTAAAATATTGACTAATAAAATTGAGAGTCTAGTATCACATTATAGATCAACATGAGAGTATCATTTTTTTGCCATCAAATTACAAAACTCAAAGTTTAATAAAAAGTAAAATTTTAATTTAAAGTCAGAGTTTGATCATAAAGTCAACCTTTGACCCCTAAAAAATTGGTAATATATTACTAAGTTACAATTTATTCTCATGTTTCAGTAGTTACAGTTTGATCAAAAGTCAAAACTTAAATAGCTAAAAAATCCTCTTAATGTTTGATTACAATTCAAACTTTGACCAAAGTCAAATATTAGCTAAAAAGAGTGAGGTAGATAAAGTGGTAGTCATAGTGATCATGCTGGTATGGTGGTTGACAGCTCTATGAATTATATTCTGTCCTAACCTATTGAAAGCGCACAATGAAAATTATAGCACTAGCAATAGGATAGTTCTCACGTAGAAGGTCAAAAATTTTAAAAACTTTTATTTGTCTTCAAAAAATAAAGAATGGGTTTCAACTAAACTAAAGTGCATGAAAATAAATCTAAATCCTCAAACTTCAAGATCATGGTCATTAATCAGTCTCTCTCGATTCTTAGATATTTATGAAAATTAAAATACCGTTACACTATATCTATGTCTCTCAGAATTTGGGCGTCAATCAAATATAAAATTCTTTCAATATAGATTTATACTAATCTGCAACTTTCTAGAATTTGGGCGTCAATCAAACAATCAAAAATTGAAGATGGAAAATAAAATACCATTACACTAATCTTTCAAATTCTCAATCTTAGTCGTCAATTAAAATCAAGAACTATCAGATGTTTACAAAGCAGTAAAAGGTACTAGTAAATCTAAACTAGAAACTAATAAAAAGATCCTTCAATTCCCAATGGCATCCGTCAAATGATCTTGAGAAACTACAGATACTCTCTCTAATCTTCCAGTCTCTGATCACAATCGTCAATTGCTCTCGAGAAACCTTGGATATCTAAACTAAACTAAACTAAGATGAACTTCAGGAAACCCAATCTCAGTCGTCAATTGATGCTGAGAATTCCTTCGATAAATTTTTCCTCCATGTCGAACGCTCTCATTTATAGATCATAAGGGGTCGGTTTACATTATTCGAATTCTAATAAAAGTAAACTTCTAAATATAAAAGTTTTCTAATAAAATTAAACTTTTAATCTTAACTTTTCTTGCTTTGAATAGTAGATGCACGCAGGACTCTTCTCCATGATTTCAGTAACAGAGATCTTCAAGATTCTTTTGCCAATCTTCTCAGATCCGTAGAGTGTAAGACTTCTATTTTAAGAGTTCTTTATGTTATGCGCATGGTGGTGCATCTCTTCACTTGATCTTCAACAATAGCCAGCTTTATGGTATAGAATTGTAAATACGATTCTTCTTTATTCAGTACGATTCCTTGCTTTTGAATGATCGTATCCTCACTTCGTGCTTTCCATTCTAGAGTGTCTTCTGTAGAATCGTAAGTACGATTCATTCTTTTCTTCTTTTGATTCCTCTATCTCAAGGTTACGATTGGATCGTATGCTTTCTCTTTAGCTTATAGACTGGTTCTCAAACATGATTGGGATCGTATCTTCGTGTGATCGCCTTTCTTACTACTTTTTGAGTTCATTTTGGCAAAGATTAAAACTTTTGCTCTATTCTGCTTATTGTTCTAAATATCTGCACATCAGTATCTCATTAGCAGCAAATTAAAGTTTAGCATCATGAAGTTAAGGGTGATAAAATGGTAAATTATATGACTGGTCACACCCCCAAACTTACGTTTTGCTAGTCCTTAGCAAACAAGAAAATATAATTGATTCTAAAAATTTAAATCCCACTTTTGTAGGGACGACGATTGCATTTAGCAGATGCAACAAGTCATTAAGCCCCTAGGTGATCCATAGTGGAAGAGTTGTCTCCTGAAGGTTTTCAGTGAAGTTACCTACAAACTTTAAAATATTTTTAGATTTTTCAAAAAGAAGAAAAACTCTAAAACTAAAATAGATATAACTACCTAATAGCTAACCATTACATGTTTGTTCAGATTTTCAAAAATATGATTCCATCAGCTATAACTTCTCATCCTAACAATTATTCTTGATCAGAAACTTTAATAATTTCAATTCATATCAAGCGTGGAGTGTTTACGTATGAATGAAAGATTCCATTATAAATTCTTTTTATAAACTGGAGATTTAGAAAACATTTTCATCCAAATTCTCACTGTTGGCACTCTAAAAAAGAATATCAAAATTATTGGGTTCTCAAAATGATAAATATAAGAAATAATTTCAATAACAATTGACAAAAAGATAAATCTCAGGGAATAGATAATCAATTCTATTTCTTGTGCATCCTGATTCTCCATAATATTTATCATACACATCTCTACTAGGTTCATACTTTTGTGAATTATGACTCAGGAAGGGCTTTATTCGGCTTGTAATGAGGCTATGGATTAAAAGGTTCCAAAGAAGGGTAAAAAGGATTCAAAAGTTCTGAGAATTAAACTTGTCGCTCATCTATCTTCATCTTTTTCTTCTTCTTCTACTTCAACAAGTATCCTAAAAGTCGGATAACTTCTTCCCATATACAATATTTTTTTTTTTGTAAATCCATGTTTTCTCTTTTGATTTATTTTTCAGATATCCTCTTGAAACTTTATTTCTCAGTTTGGAGGCTTTTTGCTTCTCTTCCTCTATACTCCCATATATATATATATATATATATATTGAATAATTTTCTCTATCAGCTGTATCCTTTTTTGACATTTCCCTTATCTATTCTTGCATACTCCTTCCACTCTCCTATTTATCTCTCTATTCTAAATTTTTTGAATTATAAGAGTAAAAAGATTGAAAGCTTTGGGTAGTACATATGGCTAAGGGTTAATAAAATTTTGGTACAAAGAAAAACTGATTTAGGCTCTAATATGGGTTCAAGGGATAAATATATTTTGGCATTTTGGCTCAAACAAATAAAAAGAAGGCCTTCAATCATTTTGAAGATTCACTAGCAAGAATGCCACATTGTTTCAATGCTTATAACAAATAGTTCTAGAAAAGGATTCAACATAATAGTAGAATATTTGATTCAAATATAAGCAACAATGAGATTCCACTAAAGCACAGTCAAGAAGTTCAAGGAAATTTGAATTCGAATAAAATAGCAGTATCTCTCTTAAAGAAAGGAAATAAGCCAAAATGTTCACTGGTTATATGATTCTGAAACTATAATCTAAATATTATAATTTAAATTAAAGTATAATTTCAAACATTCAATTTTGATACAGTATACAAAATGGTTAAACATGAATCGTAACCGTTTCTATTATTGATATTTGAACTTCTATTAAGATGATGGTAATGCATATGGAATCATATTCTATCTAATCATAACTCTCATGTATTGGTTAATAAAAACAAAATTTTTAAAATAAACCTAAAAACTTCAAAATAAACTAAAAACATAATTAAAATTAAGTAAATCTACACAGGAAATGTAAAAAATTAAAATAAATAAATAAAAATAATAAAAATAATTTTATTTATTATTATTATTTTTTTAATCTTTCAAAATAATTTACATACACAGCGTGTGTATACCCCCAAACTTAAATAAGACAATGTCCTCATTGTTCTGAGAAATAAGGGATACCAAAATAAAATAAATAAAATAGCATGTGCCAATAGTTATCAGGTTCAAGATATGGAAGAATAATCAATAATCTCCCTCAAACTTGGGTAAAACCACATCCGCCGTATAGGCTACACAGGAGTGGCATCACCAAAAAGATTAAGCAAAATAATATAAACACAAAAAAAAAAAAAAATTTCTAGTAATAGTTAACGGAATATTTACAAGGATTGCAAAACAGAAAAACTAATTACATAGAAAGAAAACTTAGGAAAAATCTAGACACGGACTAGCTACAACACAGGCAACGACCGTTTGAGGAGAAACGATATTCGATAAAGATTGGTCATCGGGGTTCAAAATTGTCCCGCCAAAAAGAACTTATTCACCCTCCCGAATCCGAGAAATCCTCAACTTGGCGCTCTAGAAAGAGAACGTAAGCCGGGAAGGGGAATAGTAGGGATCAAGAAGGAGGAGGGGGGCAGTGGGAGATGAGGTGTGTGATGGGGGGCGGTGAGGTTAGTGGAAGTGGAAGGTATGGTGGAAAAACGGGTAGTGCCAACTTTTTAATTTTCTTATTCTTTTTCTTCTCTCAGCCAATATCCGATGTACTTCGTCGTATTCATCCCACATGAATTGTAGAGGATTTGATTCTTTTGGTGGCTGCGGGTCCTCCCAGATGGGAAAGAACTTGAGTGGCAGGTTGTTAGGTTTGTCGTTTGCCATGATTGTGGGTGTGGATGGAGGGATAGGGTCTAAAAGATATGGATGCGCCGAGGAGGGATTGACCTAGGTTTTATAGCGTTTGTATGGTAGGATATGAAACGACAAAATTAATTTACCCGTTCGTTCGAACCTGATTGTCGTAATGATTCTTAAAGAGAATTGGTAGGCAGTAAATAGTGCGTCAACTGGGTTGAATATCAAACGTCGTACACTTATTATAAGTAATGATGCCATCGAGGATTTATGATAGACAACAAATGCTTCTTCTATGGCAGCGTAATATCCGCCTAGTATATGAATCACACACTTAAAAGATTTAAAATTTTAAGATCGAATGCGGTGTATATACCAGAAAGATATCAATATATATATATATATTAAATTTATTGGATTTTTATTTTAGAAAACAGAGAGAGAAAACAAATCTGAGCATCTAACTTCTATTGTCAAAATAAGTTTTGGAACCTTCGATCCGCTGCTCCGAATAAACTTGCAAAAGATAAAAAAGCGATGAAAGAAAAATAAAAATAGAAAAGAAAAGTGGTTCGAAAGACAAATATCAGTTTTTAGAAATTTTCTGCTTCCCCGACAACGGTGCCAAAAACTTTGACAGCTCTATGAATTACATTCTGTCTTAACCTATTGAAAGCGCACAATGGAAATTGTAGCACTAGCAATAGGATCGTTCCCACGAGGAAGGTCAAAATTTTTTAAACTTTTATTTGCCTTTAAAGAATAAAGAAAGGGTTTCAACTAAACTAAAGTGCATGAAAATAAATCTAAATCGTCAAACTTCCAGATCCTGATTGCCAATCAGTCTCTCTCGGTTCTCAGAAATTTAAGAAACTTGAAATACCGTTACACTGTGTCTAAGTCTCTCAGAATTTGGGCATCAATCAAATCTAAAATTCTTTCAATATAGATTTATACTAATCTACAACTTTCCAGAATTTAGGCGTCAATTAAACACTAGAAAATTGAAGATAAAAAATAAAATACTATTACACTAATAATTCAAATTCTTAATCTTAGTCGTCAATTAAATCAAGAACTATCAGATGTTTACAAAGCAATAAAAGAAATGAGTAAATCTAAACTAGAAAGCAATAAAAAAATCTTTCATTTCCCAATCGCAGTCTTCAATTGCTCTTGAAAAACTACGGACACTCTACTCTAATCTTTCAGTCTCTGATCACAGTCGTCAATTGCTCTCAAGAAACCTTGGATATCTAAACTAAACTAAACTAAGATGATCTTCAGGAAACCCAACCTCAGTCATCAATTGATGCTGAAAATTCCTTCGATAAGTTTTTCCTCTATACCGAACCCTCTTATTTATAGTTCATAAAGGGTCGATTTACATTATTCGATTTCTAATAAAAGTAAACTTTTAAAAATTAAAGTTTTCTAATAAAACTAAACTTCTAATCTTATCTTTCTTGCTTTGAATAGTAGATGCGTGGAAGGCTCTTCTCCTTGAATTCAGTAGCAAAGATCTTTTAGGATTCTTTTGTCAATTTTCTCATATTCGTAGAGTGCAAGACTTCTATTTTAAGTGTTATTTCTGTTTTGTGCATGGTGTATCTCTTCACGTGATCTTCAGCAGTAGCAAGCTTTATGGTATAGAATCATAAATACGATTCTTCTTTATTCAGTACGATTCCTTACTTTCGAACGATCGTATCCTCGCTTTGTGCTTTCCATTCTAGAGCATATTCTGTAGAATTGTAAGTACGATTCCTTCTTTTCTTCTTTCGATTCCGCTCTCTCTAGGTTATAATTTGATCGTAAGTTTTCTCTTTAGCTTATAGACTGGTTCTCAGACATGATTGGAATCGTATCTTAGTGCGATCATCTTTCTTACTGCTTTTTGAGTTTATTTTGGCAAATATTAACACGTTGACTCTATTCTGCTTACTGTTTTAAATATCAACACATCAGTATTTCATTAGTAACAAACTAAGGTTTAACATCACTAAGTTAAGGGTGATAAAATGATAAATTATGTGACTGATCAATAGTCATATAAATGGATGTTACTTTTTAAAAGACAAAAGATAATTTTTTTTTGCTTTTAAGTTTTTTACAGCTGTAGATTTGAAATGACAAAAAACTATTATTTGAAATGACAACTTTTTTACAACTTTACTGGGTTGGTTCAGAATTTTTGTCAAGCAACAGGTATGTCAACATCTCATCACCGGCTGACAAATCTATGGCAACATTGTAGAGAGGTATTTGGTTTATCCATTGCACAAGCCGATCTCAACAATAACTTTTATTGCTTGCTAATATAATTCTTAGGTGATGAGCATCACGGGCTGTTAAAACCGCCACAACATCATTTGTTTTTTTTGTTCAGTGACGAAATTTACTGTTGGTTTATGGAGCTGGTAAATGTCTTTATTTTTTTTGGGCTAACGAAATTTAAAAGGGCATTTTGCATATAACTCTCTGACTTATTATGAAATTGCATTCCGCCCCCGGGATTAAGCCTATTTGCTCTCCGCCCCCTTTGTTATGGTAAAGTACGCATGCAAACACCTCCCTATCTATTAACAATACCTTGGTTGGCGCAAAAAACAACAAGGCAATCTTTAAGTTCATGCCACCGCATATTTATAGTTAGTGACACCCATTGTTGTAGAAAGGAGAAAATAGTAGCATGGAATCTAAACAGCTATTTAGGGATTATTTAGGAGATTTACAGACCACAAAGATGTGTGGTTGAGATCTCCTAAGGCATATAAGCAGATCAATGACTGTAATCTGATACATTACCAGATCTGCTATGACTTTAATATGAAACACACTTATAGATCTGCTTATACAAACAAATCTAAGCATAGTTTTAGTAACCAAATCAGAAAAACCAGTTCTAATATAAGGAAAGTAGTAAGGCGACATACCCGACATGTTGTACTAACGGCAAATCAGAGCACAGTTCTACCGATTAAAATCAAAGAATTGGACGCTCCATGATGCTCTAAAACCTATTTTACTTCGCCTCTACTGACTGATGACGTCACCTCAAATTTCTTGGACAGGTCTTTCATCTCGATTGTTACCTTCAACTTTAACTCGTTTTTGGACGTAGTAGCATCAATCGAAGCTTTGTTTTTACTTGACTTAGCATCTTTAAACTCGGTGTCGACGTCCGATTGTGCATCGTCAGATTTACTATCTACAAAAACAGCCATAAAATACTTACATTTGTTATCACAGAAACAAACATAATATGGTCTGGTAATTTCACAAAAAACAGTCATAAAATATCAACATCTGTTATTATAAAAACACGCATAATATTATATAGTCTAATAATTTCACAAAAATAGCCATGAAATAGACATATAATATCAACATATGTTAACTGATTAACAACCATAAAACAGTCATTAAATAGTTCAATAATATCAACACCTGTTAACTGATTAACAACCATAAAACAGTCATAAAAATTGCACAAAAACAGCCCACTAATATCAGCACCGGTTAACCGATTTCACAAGAGAGAGTATTTCAGGAAATTAATGGCCCAAATCTGGCCTATCGAAAGTCATTTTTAAGTTTTCCCATCTATCTGTGCTAAACCATGTATCACCCGAAAAAAAAACCCACTCTGTTTTAAAACTATGTACCCCCAGAAAAAGGTTAAACCTATGTACCACCCCCAAAAGAAAAGTTACAAGCCATTTACCAATTACCCCAAAAAGAATATGTTTAAAGAACCCCAAAAGAAATATGTTTCAAGAATCCCAAAAAAAAATTGTTCAAATGTATATTCAATCACCCCAAAACCTCCTCTTTCCCGTCTTAATTAGACACTCGACCCCTTGCAGCACTGATGCGACTAGATAGATGGTGCAGTGGGCACTCATTCCCTCCCTTGCGGTGTAGAAGCAGTAGCAGAAGAATGAGCAACAACAGAAACAACTGTAGACCCTCCTGAACTGGGCGGGGTTGCGGACAAGCCCTCTCAAGCTGCTCTCGTGAGCCTAACCTTTTTGCATCTATGCCTATTATGCCCACTCGTATTACGATTACTGCACCGCTTAGCAGAATGCACCCTTCCCTTAGTAGACGATGGTATTTCATCATCACCATGCAATCTATTTTTCTTAGGTCTCCCTGGTGGTCGGCGAGAGTGAGGTGGTTTGCACACAATAGCCGTTTCCGGCCAGAAACTCTTGTCGGGTATGAAATGACACACTTCTTTGTATGCCTTCTTGTAGACATCCACACCGTAGTATGCTGAACAAAAGTCTTCTGATTTCAAACGCTAATGGCAGATAAATGTCATTGCGTTAAGGCAAGGCATGTCGGAGATCTGCCATACGCGGCAAGTGCACGCCCACTTGTCCAAATGCACCGTATGTCTTGTGGACATGTGGCTCACCTCGTACTCAAAATCATCGGTATTATAGATCAAACAATCCTTCATCAATTCCCTAATCACTGGTCGAATGCTATCAATTATGTTAGTGATTGACATGAACCTTGATTCCGATACGGCATTATTAACGGACTTAGATATGTTATTGGTGATGACATCACACATTGTCCCCTCAACAAATTGCAATATGCTCCATTTCCCTTAATTTCATCTACATATTTACACGCGTCAACAAGCTTGTCCTTAATCTCCTTCAAAAAGTCTTTGAACTCATGTTCTACGTAAGTACGTGTTGCACCCGAGAAGAGTTTTCTTATGCTTTCCCCGTAAACAAGCTCTTGAAATTTTTATAGAGATGATGGACACAGTACCTATCCATATAACAAGCAATATACTTTGTTTAATCAGTGCATAATCAATGTCAAATAGTGTACAAATCAGGAATTACAAATCAGTGTACAGGTACTCTGTTTAATCAGTCCAAATGTACTATTATAAAGCCACAAATCAGCGTACATGTACTTTATGGATCCCTTAATATTTAGTGTACATGTACCCAGTTGAACCCCTTCTAAAATAGTATAAATGTACACAGTTCAAGCCCTTATATCACTGTACACATTACACTTTTGAAGCCCTTAAATCAGTGTACATGTACATTGTTAAACCACTGCTAACCAATCCCTCTTTGTTGCCTGCTCCATCTCTTTCTCCTTTCTCCTTTTTGTTGCGGTGTATTGACTCTCTTTTGCAGGGTGGACCCAATTTAAAAAATAATGGCCTTGAGGCCTTGCACTTGGTTAACATTTGGCCACCATTTTTATGTCTGTGCGGATTTTTCTTGCATAGAAAATCATATGTAAGTTGGATGTGGCCCAAAAATTTTGTACCTCTGCGTGTGGGCTAGTGTGTTTTTTAAGCAAATGATAGGAAATGCATGTGGGCTGTCTAGGGGATCAGCAAAATGACCCCCCCTACACTCACTTTTCCTACTTGGATGGCAGTAATGGTATGGCGTGTGTAATACACACGCCAGAGCAATTCTGGGAGAATGTGGCTTGGCGTGTGTAATACACACGTCAGAGCAACTCTGGGAAAAGGTGGCTTGGCGTGTGTAATATACACGCCAGAGCAACTCTGGGAAAATTTTCTCTGGCATGTGTAATACACACGCCAAGTGCCATCTAGAGAATGTAGGGCCTTTTAAGCCCGAGAATACATTCTTTTCTCCTTCGTTTGATTTTGACTTGATATTTTTTGCTCCCATTTTTTTCTTTTCTTGCCCAAAGGTGGGTCCATCGTCCTACATTGAATTGTATCTCGGGAACATCTTTGTACGACCATGGACTCGCTTTCCGACCCCCCCTCTCGTGGGGGGTCCGGGACCACCATACTTCCCTCTTTGGGTGTGGGGCCCAATTTTTTGAAGAAGTGGCTTGAGAGTTTAAATGAGAGCGAGCTCTTGTCTCTTGTCTTTTCTTGAAGTCCCTCCACTTTGAGATTTTATACATGCGACAACCTCTTTTTAGGAAGTGAGCAACCATGTCCTCCGTTTCGGGAACCGTGAGTTGACTCCTACACTTGAGGAACTCTCTAGCCTATCGGGTTTGAAGCTTCATAGGGGCCTTGCCAGAGTAGTGCCGAAGCTGGGTTATGTTAAAGCCGTACACATGACTTTGGGTATGAGAAATGCTGATTATGAGAGAAGTCTCATTGATGGGCCCACCAAGTGTTCGATGAAATTTCTGAGAGAACTTTTTGGCGACAAGAACCTAAAGAAATTTTCGATTAGAAACGTTCATAACGTGAAGGCTTTCGCTCTCTGTCTCATCTCTGAGGTCCTTTTCTACACTGGGGGGAGGGTTTCTCGCTTGCCCTTTGTGATGATTTGGCATAATTAGAGGGGGACCGATCCGTGATGCATATGATTTTGGCAGAGCTCTATCGTTGCCTTGACGCTTTTGCAATGGGCAAAGTGGAGTGCCTTAGGGGATGTCCACTTTTGTTCCAGGTCTTTCTAGGGGAGCACCTTGCCATTTTGGAGCCCGTACCTCGCTTCTATGTTGCTCGTGGTGAGGTGGCCCGCTACTTTTTGGGTAGATGCCCCATGCTTTTGCAAGGGGATATACAAGGGCTGAAGCTTTGGCTGGCTGAAGCTGAGTTGGTGTGGAGGCTTCCTTGATTAGACAGGACTTTGCCAGTGGTTCGCTCCAATGAACATGAGGGCATCACTCTCCTTGGTTTAACCGGTAACACTTACTATTTCCCATTTCGGGTGTTGCGCCAGTTTGGTTGCTCTCAGCAAGTGCCTTGTGTGACAAAGCCACCCTTGTGTGACTTAATTTTCTCTCGAGGGTCCTCTGGGGATATGGATAGAATAGCTGCCCTCTGGGAAACGCGTCAGTCAACACTCATGTGCGAACTAGAGCAAGGGAATTTAGTCTTGTCCTCCCCAGAGTATGAGGCTTGGCTATGGTCTGAGATGTCTCCTACTTGTCACGTGGATCAAGCAGAGAGTAGTGAAGTAGGGGGGCCTTGGTCAAGGAAGGAGTCGATGCTTCGAAATCGTATTGAGCTACTGATGGACGAGAAGCGAATCCTGCATGAGTATTAAGAGAAATAGACGGTTAGAGCAGAGGTGGCAGAAGCCATGGTTGATGTAGCTGAGTGTGAGGTCCTTCATCTGGAAGGATCCTTGAGTGACGCTCTTAGTGCTATTGATGCTTCCCGGAAGCGGTGTAGGAGTCTTCATGGCCGCTCGATGACAGAGCGGGATGTATGAGAGGATGCTTTACGTGCAGAGATCTGTGCCCTAAAGCACAAGTTGAATCGTTGATTCCCTCCTGCACATACTTTTTGCATAGATCAGATTACCACATGAAGGGGCATAAGAACCCCTGCTAGATTTTTATTTTTTGGGTATATATATTTTCTTTATGTTTTTGTTGTTTTTGCTTTTTGTAAAAAAGGAAAGGGAGGGAGACATCACACCGATTATTTTTTTGGGAGATGTGGTGTAAGCAAAGTACAGGCTTGTAAATGGAAAAGGGAAACCTATTATCTTACAAATATTTTATCTTTTCTCTATTTTTTGTAAAATGGGGGGATTATGCCGATTATTCTTTTGGGGATGTGGCACATAAGTGTCGGCCTGAAATGAGAAAAGAAAATTTATTATCTTTTGCAAATGTGGTATTTTCGGTCATCGAACCAATCATCCCGGAGTGGGCACATGCTGGCCTGAAAATGGGAAAGGAAAATTTATTTTCTTTTGTAAATGACTTTTTTTATGCCTTGGGCGTGAGGGGCAATAGCGGATCCAAATTTGAGCATAGTCGAACCCGTTCAAGGTCGGACCTGGGTGAGGTCCAGAATGCCCATCCGCTTGGGTCGAATCAACCTTTTATCTTTGCCTCGGGTCATGCATTTGACGGTGCGATCGTGATGATATGCTTGGCCCAGACTCGTTGTGAGTAAACATGAGTGGCCCAGGGGGATCAGATGGAACCGGGGGAGTAACTGATGACTCCAACCTTCTATGCTCTTTTTTACAACATTTTTACTCACAGCGCCCAAAACCGGTTTTTGTCATGCCTGTTGTTTCCCTCTTTTTACCCGTAGTGCCCTTTTGGGTCCCTACTATGTCCATAAGTATGCATTTTTACCGCAGGCGCCTTTTCAGGTTTTCACCTGGTCCGCACAAGCTCATTGTTTTCACCCACGATGCCTTTTCAGGTTTTCACCACATCCTTTTTGCTTTGAGCTTGTATTTTTTTTCTCTTTTTCTTTATTTTCTCAAAGGCCACGACATGGATGTCGATTCTGTCATAGCCGGCTGGATGGAATTCTTTTGTCGTCCCTTAGCTTGGCTCGCGCAGACTCAATAGATACTATGACTGCTTATAGACCTTAAAGAGGGCTTTTTCTTAGAATGTATTATAGCCATGGGATAGGTTAGGAATTTTGAAGGTATTCTAAGTTTTAAAAGGTTTCCTTGATTAGGTTTCGGCTGCCCTAATACACTTCTTCCTTGAGGGGATTTTGACTATATACGCCCCATTTTTTTCTTTTCTATTTTTATTCTTTTTGCTTATCCTCTTTTGGGATTTTGCTTTTCTTATTTTTTTTGGATTTTGATGGTAACTCTTTTTCTCTTTTTTTTTGGTTGGTATATACACTTTCTCTTTTTCCGTGGAGGGGGTAATGAATGAAAAAGGCCATTGGCTCAAGATGGGGTAGCAAAGGGTATAAGTGTTCAGGGATACTTTTTGGCTACTTGGCTTTGAAATGATGGCTTCTTTTGAAGTATCCTTAAGCAGTCACGTATCCATTTTTATCAGTACTTACCTTGCTATGGGAGACTTAGGAATAAAATCGTCGGACATACCCAGCATTGATTGGCTAAGGAAAGTGATCTTCGTCCGTGGTGGCGAGGCAGAGCATGTATCCCGGGAGCACTTCTCGGATGACGTAAGGTCCCTTCCAATTGGGCTTGAATTTCCCACTTGGATCAGTGTGGAGGGATGGGAGGATCTTCTTGAGCACAGTATCTCCCACTTTCAAACCTCGACCTCGGACACGTTTGTTGTAAGCGAGTGCGATTTGCCCTTGGTAAACTTGGGTGTGACACAAAGCCAGGAGCCTTTTCTCATCCAGTAAGTTTAGCTACTCAAAGCGAGACCTCTCCTTTTCAGCTTCAGGTAGATTAGACTCCATGAGAATGCGGAGCGAAGGTACTTCAACTTCAACTGGCAATATGGCCTTGGTTCCATACTCAAGGGAAAAAGGTGTTGCCCCTGTGGCGACACAGATCAACGTTCGATAGGCCCATAGTGCAAAGGGTAGCATTTTGCTCCAATCTCGATAAGTGATGACCATTTTCTCTAGGATGCAAATGACTGTCTTGTTAGCTGCTTTGATGGATCCGTTAGTTTGTGGCTGATAAGGCGTCAAGCAATTATGTTTAATCTTGTACTGCTCACAGAAGGCTTTGATGTGCTTGTTCGTAAAGTTAGTGTCATTGTCCGTGATGATATCCTTGGGTACACCAAATCGGCAAACGATGTCATTCTTGATAAACTTCTCAACATGACTGGCTCTGATATTTGTATAGGATGTCGCCTCTACCCATTTGGTGAAGTACTCAATAGCGACCAAGATGAACTGATGTCCATTGGAAGCCTTCGAATTTACTTTTTCGACGACGTTGAGGCCCCAACTGGTGAATGGCCAAGGAGTGGTCATGCTGTGTAGATCTATGGCTGGAGCATGTATCAAACTGGAGTGTTCTTGGCATTTGTAGCACTTCTGAATGTGCTTGCAACAATCAGATTCCATGGTAGTCCAGAAATATCATTGCCGTAGGATCTTTTTAGCGAGCATATGGTCGTTGATGTGGGCCCCACATACTCCCTCATGGATCTCTTTCATAATGTTGGCTGCCTCGCCCTCAGTTAGATATCGGAGAAGGATATTATTATATGACCGCTTATAGAGGCACTCACCGAAGATGATGTAATTGACCGCTAAATGATGGATGGTCCGCCTATCCGTCTTGGACCTACCCTCAGGGAAGGCTCGATTCTCGAGGAAATTTTTGATATCTGAGAACCATGGAGGCTCATCATCTAACCTTGTGGATTCCTCAATCTGGAGGTAGAAGGCTGGCTCACTCCTCTGCTCAATCATGATTGGCTTTATCTCGACACCATATGGAATTTCAACCATCGATGCCAACGCTGCTAGTGCATCGACAAAGTGATTTCTCACTCACGGGACATAGGAGAAAGTAATATCATCGAAACATGCTATCAGATCCTCGAGGTGCTCATGGTATGGGATCAACTTTTCATCCTTCATCTTGCAATCTCCATTTGTCTGACATATGATCAATTGTGAGTCGCCAAACACCCTGAGATGAGTTACTTTCAGGTCAAGTGTTGCTTGTAGGCCTGCTACGCATGCCTCATATTCAGCCATGTTGTTTGTACATGGGAAGTTAAGCTTGATGGATACTAGTATGTGAGATCCTTTTGGTGAAATCAGAATAGCGCCGACTCCTTGACCCTCGGCATTCACTACCCCGTCAAAGTGCATTACCCAGGAATCCTCTGTCTCTGCCATATCTTCCTCTGTAATGAACAAGATGTCCTCATCTGGGAATTCAATTCTCAAAGGCTCGTAGTCTAGTAAAGGATTCTCGACAAGATGATCAACAAATGCTTGACCCTTGATCGACTTTTGTGTGACATATGTGATGTTAAATTTAGATAGGAGAAGTTGTCAGGGTGCATTTCTGTCAGTGAGAGCCGGCTTTTCGAATAGGTACTTCAATGGATCCATTCGCGCTAGGAGTAGAACAACTTGAGATAGCAAGTAGTGGCGAAGCCTCTGGGTAGCCCATACGAGAGCCAGACATGTTTTCTCCAGATGAGAATAGCATGTCTCGTAATCGGTGAATTTCTTACTTAAGTAATAAATGGCCTACTCTCTTCTTTCTGTTTCATCATGTCGTCCTAGGACACATCCCATCGAAACTTTTATCGTGGAGAGATAAATTAGGAGTGGTCTCTTGGGTTCAGGCGATACTAAAACTGGTGGATTGAGGAGGTAACTTTTAATCTTATCAAATGCTGCCTGACAGTTATCGTTCCATTCAACCGGTGAATCCTTTCTCAGTAGTTTGAAGATCGGTGTGCAAATAGGAGTCAGTTGTACAATGAATCGACTGATGTACTGTATTCTGCCCAAGAAGCCTTTGACTTCTTTCTCAATAGATGGTGGTGGCATTTCAACGATGGATTTTACCTTGATTGGGTCAACCTCAATGCCTCTTTTGCTGACAATGAAGCAAAGTAGTTTTCCTGACATGGCACCGAATGCACACTTCTGAGGGTTTAGGCGCAACTACCTGTATTTTCTCAGCGTCTCAAATAACTTTTAGAGATTTACCAAATGGTCACTTCGTTCTGGTGACTTGGTGATCATGTCGTCGATGTACACCTCTATTTCTCGGTGCATCATGTCATGGAATAGTGCTGTCATAGCTCTCTGATACGTTGCACCGACATTTTTCAACCTGAATGTCATTACTCGATAGCAGAAAGTTTCCCATGGAGTGATGAACGATGTCTTCTCTCAATCCATTTATGCCATCTTGATCTGATTGTATCCAAAAAATCTATCTATAAATGAGAGCATCCCATGCCTGGCAGTGTTATCGACCAAGAAATCGATGTGTGGCAACGAGAAGTCATCTTTCGGGCTTGCTTTATTCAGGTTTCTGAAGTTGATGTACATGTAAACCTTTCCATCTTTCTTTGGTACAGGGACGATATTGACTAGCCATTGCGGGTACTTGGAGACCATAAAAACCCCGCGTCGTACTGCTTGATGACCTCATTCTTCACTTTCAACATCCATTCTGGTCTGAGGCGTCTCAACTTCTGCTTAACCGGCTTAACATCTGGATATAGCGACAGCTCATGCTTGACCAAATTGGTATCCAAACTAGGCATATCTTCATACGACCATGTGAAGACGTCTTGGTATGATCGAAAGAAATCAATCATGATTTTTCTTTCATTGGGAGACAGCGATGTTCTGATCTTGGTGATTCTAGGAACCTCCTTTGTACCTAGGTTGACATCCTCTGTTTCTTCAACGATCAGGGTAGGGCCATGCTTAAAATCGGTGTACCGTTCAAGGAGTTCATTAGGAAGCTCCTCAGCAGAGATTTTCTTGTCCAAACTTGTGACTCCTACCTCTTCTTGTATTTCTACAGGAAAGGGGTCAATTTCACGTGGGATGGGTATTTCAATTAAGGCATCTTTTTCTTTGATTTTCTCAAGAATTTTAAAAGATAATTTTTTTAGATATTATATTTTTTCTATGTTTTTAACTTTTTCTATTTTTTTAGTTTTTTCTTTTTCTTTAGGGATCGACCCTTGGCAGGGTGGGTCTCTATACACACATGGTGTTGCCTGCCAAGGGCTAACCTCACTTTTTATAGGTTGCTTTTTTTTTAAAAGCGGGTGTTGAATATCAGGCCACTCGCCGCTTCTAGAGTTTGGGGCATAAACGCCCAATTCCTTACCTGTGGTACTGCCCCTTCACTTGTTTGAATAGAGGAGGTTGATTGAGGTGGATTTTGGGAGTCAGCCTCCATCATGCTTATCATGGGCTCGTCTGAGACACGGTCCTCAAACGTTAGCAAGGTCCTATGCTGGTTTACCACAGGCGGAGATTGTGCGGGTAAAAAAGACTCTTCCTCAAAGAGGGACAAAGCGGCTAAGTCTATTTCCAGGTTGGGGGGAATAATTTGGGGATTGGTGGGGTGGACAGGGGCTACTGGTTTGTGTGGGGTCAAATGTGTTGCCCCATTCCGATCAATCTTCACCATCCCTGCGCTCACGAAGGTATTCTAGATGTGAGGTCTAGGACGGGGTTTCTCTTCCAGGTTTATTCCATTGGCTCTAGCAGCGGCTATCGTTCGGGACTTTTCCTTGGCTTCTCACACTCCTTCTGTGGGCTTATAGCCTAACCCAAATCTGATCTGCTACCCGCCCTTGGCCTTGACTGGCTCTCTTCATCCTTGTAATCGAGGTCCTAATCCCTTTTCTTTTTGATAGCCCCATTTCTGGAGCATGGCTACAACCGCCACCATTCCGCCTCCAATTTTTAAGGTGATGCTTTCTAGGGGCTCCGGGACTACCGCTGATACCTCATATTCAAAGCTATGGAGGTCTGTATCTTCGGTCGTGTGCAGCACATCTAGTACTTTGGGGTTCTCAATGCTGTGGGTGGCTTTTTCTCTTTCGTCATGCCCTTCCCCTATGATGGTGATGATCTTCAGCCCAAACACAAATTTCAGCTTTTGATGTAATATCGACGGAATTGCCCCCACCTTATGTAACCAAGGGCGCCCTAATAACAGGTTGAAGGACTTGATGTCCATTACTTTGAACGATATGGAAAAGGTCATTAGCCCAATTACAAGCTCAAGGCCAACTTCCCCCATTATTCTCTTCTTGTGTTATCAAACCTCTGGCACTGGTTTTTGTCGGTCTCAACATACATGGATCTACCCCTATTTTGGTAGCGGTTCTCAGAGGGCATACATTTAAAGCAGACCCATTGTCGATCAATACTAATGAGAATATCATATTTTCAATCTCTACAGTGATATTGAGGGATTTTAAATTATTATTTTCCTCCTCCGATAAATCAGCATCTGAAAAAGAGATGGCATTGGGAGCCATCACCTGCCCGATTATCTGCCCGACCTCATCTGGGCTCACTTGGAGAGATACATACATGTGCATTTTTTAACGCCCCCATCAAAGCTTGGAAATGAAGCGGGGATGTCATTAATAGATCCCAAACTATAATATGGGCCAACATTCTCCTGAGCTGGGTTTCAAGTATGTGCTCTCAGCTCATTTTCTTAAATGGATTTCCCGCAGTAGTATCCTTCTTTTCCTCGGGTTGGGCTAGTGCTGGTATTGGTGCATCTGGTTGCTTGAAGATCTTTCCTGACCTGGTGGCGAAATCCACTGCCCCCTCCTTGCTGCTCCCGACATTAATATCTATTTGATTATAACTGAGTGGGACTTGATAGAGATCGTAAATTAATCCCGGGATTTGGAATGGGGCGCAAGGGGGCACCGGAGATGCCTGTGCCAATGGAGTGGGGTGGGCAGGGATCACGTGGTTAACTTCTGATGTGACGGGGGTGGGCCATTGATAACTAATGTGTGGTGGATGGGAATGGGGGATGTAATTAGCCATTGGATAGTTGGTAGGGGTGGAGGTGTATGGTTGATAGGAATTGATTTGGACATAGTTGACAAGAGCTGGCAATGGGAAATATACCTTAAGATCTAAGGGTTCCGCTTATGTTGTGGGGTTTGGAAAGTAATCCGTCAGATTCAAGGGTTCAATCACCCCAATATTTTTATCTTCCCGGCCTCTCTGCTGTGGTGCTATGAAATCTTCCTGGGCGCGAATATAATCCGATGGATCAAACTCCTCGTCATCCTCCTCTACCATGCTGACAGTTGGTCTTGAACATGCCCCTCCTAGTGGGTGTGGGGGTAGCAGTACCTGATGTATATTGGCATGTTGGTTGGCCTGGGGAAGTGTTGGAGGGATGATTTTATCGGCCTTTATCAAGTCTTGTATTGCATGTTTCAAAGGGAATCAATAATCAGTTGGGTGGCCCAGTCCCTGGTGGAAGTTACAATGGGTGTTAGGGTCATAATTTCTTAGGATCGGATTCAGCGGTGGTCGTGGTTGGAGTGCTTTGACCAGACCCTTTTCAATTAACAATGGCAAAAGAATGTTCAGTGACTGCCCCAATGGTGTGAAGACTCAATCAAAATGGGCTTTTCTTTGTTCTGGGTCATCTGTGCTCCCTGGCCATTTCTGATTCTCTGCATTGGCTCGCTTATGGGTGGGGTTGGCTGAGCTGCCCTAAATTGGAATGGGGTCGTGCTGATAACGGGGTCGCATATTGTTGATTGTCTGCACATCTGCCCCGACTCTTTCATTTCTCTGATTGGCGAACCTCCGGACCCCGCTGTTTGCAGTTTTATTCAAACGCCCTTCTCTTATCGCATCTTCACACTGATTGACGTTCCTAACCAAATCGGCAAAACTGAATTTTTATTGGTACACCAAAAAGTTTGAGATGACTGGTAGGGTGTTCTTTGATATCATTTCAATCTGCTCATCGTCGGGTATTCTGTTCCTAACTTGAGATGCCAGCGCCCTCTATCGCCCAAAGTAATCACTAAATGCTTCGTCGGGCTTCTACTTTAATCAGGCTAGATCAGACTGTGCGGTTCTATGTCGATGTTATAGACATATTGTTCTTGAAACAGATGGGTCAGATCTTTCAACATTTTGATCATGGAAGGTTCAAGTGATGCGAACCACCTTAAAGCTAGACTCGTAAGGCTCTTTTAGAAGACCTTTATGAGCAAACACTCATCTCTCCCATACTGGCACATGTCCCCACAGTAGGACTTGAGATGAGCGATGGGGTTCCTTGTGCCATTGTATTTATCGAAGATTGGTACTTTGAATTTTAGGGGTAAGGGGACTTCGGAGAATAGGCACAGATCGAAAAAATCCATTGTAGGGATCTCAGCTCCACCCATTTTCATTAATTGTTTATGAATCTTGTCCAATTGTTCTTTCAACTACTCGAATTCTTTGTATGGGGGTGTCGTTCTTTTGACAGTCGATCTACATTCACTTTGTGCTGTCAGGGGATTGGTGATTACGAGTGGAGGATTGATGCTGGTGAGTGTCTCTGCATAAGCTCCGCTGTTACTGATCTCATCTTCCTCATATTGTGGGTCTACATATGGTGGAGTGGGGGTGAGATTTTTCTATTGGTGCGGAACGGACTGAATGGGTTCTAAGTGGGACCATTGTATGTGAGGGAAGTTCTGTGGAGTGATAGGATGAGTAGAAGTTGGATTTTGGGTTAAGACCTAATGAGGCCATTAGGTTTGGAGGGATACTTTAGGATGGCCTTGAGGTGCATGAGCATGGGTGAATTGGGGTTTGTGAAGGGTAGGTGCCAGGTTCCCGCCCGGGGCCAGGTATGAGGATTGTGGGTGAGTGAGATATTGAGGGAATTGTGGAGGGTATGGGTATGAGGATCCAAGGCTTGGGCCTTGCTGGGGTTGAGTGTAGGGTAAGGAATTTGGATCGGTTTGGATCATAGGATTCGGATGGGTTGAGATCCTTGTGCTTTGATGGGTTTGGCCCGTTGGGTCATGATGGGCCCATTCCACGGGTCTCTTGGTATATGGGGGGCTTGAAGGGTATGGATGATGAGTGGTTGATGGGGGTCATGGGGTAGGAGGCATGGAGACTTGATCATGTATGAGATGGGTTTATGAGGGGTGGATGAGGGAGGCTATCTTGTGAGGCCTTCCATATCCCATCAATCATGGCCATCAGATTGGGTGGTGGGATGGGTGAAAAGGGCACATCTGATGGAGTGGGAGAATGGGGCATGGACGGGGTGGGTATATGGGAAAAATGGGGCATGACCCGGGTAAAGTTGGGCATGACTTGGGTTGATGGGAGGTTATATGATGGATTGGGGGAAGGATGTGGAGTGGATATGGGAGGATTATTCATGGCTTGGGTGTATGTGAAAGAATGTGGTACGTTTGGATTAGATGGGGATGATGGAGGTATGTTGGATGTAGCAGGAAGATGGGGTGAATTTAGAGTTGAGGTGGGGAAAGGATATGATGAAACATAGGGTGGATTTTGGGTGATTGTGGAGGGGGGAAAATTAGGGTTGTTTGGATTTGAGGGGAAATGGAGTAAAAAATGGGGCATATACGGGGTGGATGGGGATGGATCTTGAGTGGATGTGGGCAGGGAGGGATAAATTTTGGACGAGTGCGGATGGGAAGATGGGTGTACCAAAGGGTCTGGTGATGGTAAATGGTGGTTGGGTGAGTGGGATAGAGGTAAAAGTCTCTTCCGAATGGGAATGAATTGAAGAATGTGGTGGGGATGAATCGGGATCGGCGTATGCTGGATCCACTGCCCACGACATGGCTTGGTGGAGGTTGGGTACCGGTGCCTCAAATGGGGCCCGTAAAGTTTTCTCCTCCCTTTGCAGGACGACGGGGGGTCAGACGATGCCATTTTGCTGACACCACAATGTTTTTTTCTTTTTTAGTTTTTTTTTTTTTTTTTTTTTTTTTTGAAAATGGCAAGTGAATACCTTACGATGAAGAATTCCGAGGCCTTGGAATTCCCATTTCGGGTGGTGTTTCTACCCTAAATATCTCCTGCGGCAGGATCCCAACACACTTCGGAATAATCAATGGGAAACCCTTTGATCTATTGAAGGCATGGAAACCAACGCAAACAACTCGATCCCTCGGAGCGAGTCAATAAGAAGTTACCCTCTTTTGACTGGCAGGGGCGTATTGGGTGTCGAAGAGTGTGGGATTTATCCAAGGTGCTAAACCACTATGCGGGGAACTCGGAGAGGTGAAGATTGGCCTCATACACGGGCTACCTAACCCAAGACAGGCTTGGCGTGTGCATTATATGCGCCAGACTAAATTCTGGAGAATATGGATTGGCATGTGTATTATACACGCCAGGCTAACTCTGTTCACTTTTGGCTTGGCGTGTGTAATATACACGCCAGAGCAAATTTGGGAAAATTAAGCTTGGCATGTATTTTACGCACGCCAGGTATAAATAGAGTATATAGCTATATAAACAGCAGGGCAGCAAGCCTGACATTGTTCCTTTTTTGTGGTCTTCTGGAAGCGATGCTTTCGAGGACTGATTTTCTTGTTATAACGGGTCCATCCTTTCCGATCCTAGGGATACAAGGTTTGATTTGGGGCAACTAAACGCACTCCCCCAGGATTTTAAGCTTTGTAACCAGCTCGGTCACCCACCCGATATATCTCCAGCCCAAGCACCTTCCCAGATACTGAATGGGGTGGTTCTTTTCGGGATGATCACCACTAGGGGCTGCCGCCGTAATAAGAACCGAGACATTTGTATCTTTACCTAAATTTCCACCCTTTTGTAAAATCTACCCAATGTAAAAATTCAATTAAGTCTCCCTCTTAGTTCAATTTTAATTTCAATTTTAAGGGAGTTTGCTTAATGTTCAAAAACTGGGGATGATGGTCTCGTGCCGCCTCTACGGGCCGACATCCACTATTAGGATATGATTGCGGAAAGTAAAAGCTCAAGTAGGCCCACCAAACGGCTCAGGCGTGTAAATGCGTAAGTAAGCCCGCCAATAGGCTAAGGCATGTAAATGATGAGAAAGTAAAGGAAAGTAAAGATGATGCACAAATAGGCCCGTCAATCGGCTAAGACACATAAATGACGAAAAAATAGGGGTGAGTAAAAATTAACAGAATCGTAGGGGTGAGTAAAACCAAGGGAAAAATAGCCAAGTGTTAGTAAAAAAAAAGGAAAAGGCCAACTTTCAAGGGGAAGCTCTACTAGCTACTCCCCAGCAGAGTCGCCATCTGTGCAACCGCGGTATTTTGACTATCCCGTCGCGATGATGCACACTCATGAAAAATATAGAGTCGCCACCCCGAGCTTTTGGTGTCCCGAGAAATCTAAATTAATTTTATGTGCACCGAAGTGCCAAAAATGTGACTCTGATTCACCGGTCTATGCTAAAGGCTCTTGGGTAGGGTCTTCGGTTATCGATCAGGAAGGTGTTAGGCATCTGATCAACCCGCTCAAACGCGGTCTCCACTTGTGGCCAAAATAAATAAAAAATAGAAATGAAAAGAGCACTTCCTCTTTCCTGAAGGCACGTTGATCCTATTTGTGCCCTTCCGCAATTGCTGAGATTTCAGCGGCATAACGATACAAATTCGAGGATAAAGGAAAAGCTAATAAGGTAGAGGAGTAGAGGGGAGAGCTGGAGTTCTCGGGCCCTTGTAACATAGCTGTGGACCTTCACATAGGTACACTTGATGAGCTTCCGGTAGCTTGGATGATGGAAGAGTGGGTTGTAACCTCTAAAGCTTGCTAGCTAGGGAGTAGGAGAGGAGAGCTAGGGGGTAGCTATCACCTAAACTAGGAGATTTTTTTATGAAAGGTGGGGTCTAAAGGAGACTTTGAAGTTCTAGAATTGGTATAAAAATGGTGCACCAAAGGGGAGTAAAGCTCTCTCTTAATCTTTTCTATCTTTTGAATTTTTTTCAAGCCATTTGCAAGGTGGGGTGCCTCTCTATTTATAGAAAAAGAGAGGGTTAGGGGGGGGGTACTTAAGGCTAATTAGGGTTAGCAATTAGGTAATCCTAACATTTAAGGTTTCCTAGGAATTTTAGGGTATGAATATGTGTGAGGATAGGATCAATGGTAGATGATAAGATGACATTTCAAATGACTAGAGGGTTGCAAATAGGGTAAATAGGGGTGCAACAGTCCTAATGACACCCACCCTAAACATTGGGATGGTCAACAAGTCAAACCCTAAAAGTGAAATTCGAGCAAAAACCAGAGGTTATAGTAGCTCAGCTTGGCGTGTATATTATCCATGCCAAACATAGCTACAGTGTCCTGGAAGTCAGAGCCTGCAGGGGGGCCCACTTATACTTGGCGTGTGTAATATACACACCAAGCCATTTATGGGAAAAAATGGCTTGGCGTGTGTAATACACACGCCATACATGCCCCAACTGGGTGCAGTTTTGGTCACTTTTTGGATCACCGTAACTTTTGAAGTACAACTCATATTGAGGTGATTTTTGGCTTGTTGGAAAGCTGGGAATATCTACTATTAAATGGTATAAGATTCAGTCTTAGTAGAGGTCCCTGTCAGCCCTAGTATATCTCACTCTAACCATTGTCCAGGAGGGTTAACTATTTCGGAGAGGTTTCTAAAGGTTGGGGGTGATTCCTATGGGCATAGGCAAGTTTCTAACGGTTTGGGAAGGGTCCTAAGGGTGTGGGAGATGTCATCGGAACTCGGGGGTGCGCCTCTCTCCAAGTATGTCTCGATCGAGCCTTGGGCCAAATTTGGGTGTCTATAGATATGTTTTGATTATCTGCTATGTGATATGATATATTTGATTTTCTGCTATCAATACTCCTATCTTTTATACACTTGTTTCATCGATATGCTATGAGCTCTGTTCTAATATCTTGTATCCGATTTGCACGATTTTTCGTACGTTATTCGCATCATGACATGATATGTTTTAAGATCATGAGTTTAAATGCTTTATTAGATTCCAATGTAATTGATACGATATTGATTTGAAACTATTTTACTTATGCATCAATACTATGAAATAGAATGATGAAGTATGATTTAGCCCTGTTTGCTCCCTACTGAGATTGGACTGTAGCTCATTCCTCGACTATACATCACAGCTACAGGTGAAGGTCTTGAAAGGGATCCAAAATAAGAAGAGGATCCTGATTATAATTCGAAAGAAGAGGAAGAGCCATCAGAGGAGTTCTTCCCTTATCTTGTTTCTTTGGATCTCTGTGGAGTGCGAATAGTTTTGTTTCTTTTGATACTCGGTACAGTATACTGTTTAGTCTCATGTACAGTTTTATATAATTTTGTCCACTGTTTAGGTGAAGCTCGGCCTTCACCAGTGGATTGCATAGTTAGTTATTTTGATAAGATGGAATGATGGAAAGCCCTTGTTAGTTTAGGATGCCATATGTGTTGCCTTATAGCTCTACTTTCACATCTGTATACCTTGCTTCCGCATTTAAATAAACTTACTAAAGATTGATGGCCCGATCTTTCTATTCTTCTATTTCAGAGAAGATCGAGCTGTCATAAAAGGAATAAAGCACCTTGATACCATTAATGACTCTGTAATTCAAATCGTGTGTATGATCTGACGGCTGTCACAGGTGGTATCAAAGCTTAGGCTATAAGTCTCATAGGGATCTAGAGATATGGCTTAGGTCATAGCATATGGCATTAACTTTAGTCATTCAATAGGCTAGATTATTGTGGTCGCCTGAGTTAAGCCTTTACTTCATTATAACAGGTCAACATGCCTCCAAGAAGAGGGAGACTAAGGACCGTATACACTAGAGGTGCGGCAAGTGGCATAGGAGTAGCCACAGGTCCAAATGCAACCCCCATAGGCAACAACAACAATCATGCCTCGGGGATAGAGAATAATGTCAGCAATACCTCTGGAGTAGGGGACAATCCTGGGAGCGACCAACAGTTATTAAAAACCATGGTGAATACCATGGTAGTCCTTGCAGAAAGACGTCATCTGTCTGGTTTTAAGGAGTTCAGGAGGATGAGGCCTCCTAGCTTCTATGGGCAGACCGATCCTATGGAAGCAGAGAAGTGGTTAAATCAGATTGAGAAAGTCCTCCAAAGAGTCAGATGCACTGAGGGAGAGAAGGTGAGTTGGGCCTCCTTCCAACTAGAGGGTGAAGCAGACCCATGGTGGAAGTCTGTTGAAAGAACTCGAGCACCAGGAACACCCTAGACACGGGCAACCTTCACCGAAGTCTTTAATGAGAAATACTTCCCAGCACCTGAGAGATATCAAATGGACATCCGATTTGCATCTTTAGAGCAAGGACAAATGAGTCTACGTGAATACGAGTCTGAATTCACTCAACTATTGTTGTTCGCACCGTTATTAGTGGCAATCGAACTAATGAAGGCCCAAAAGATCGAACATGGATTGAAGCCAGTGATCAGAGAGAGAATTTCACTATTTAAATAAACCACGTATGCTCGGGTTATGCGATTAGCCCTCATCGAAGAGAGAGATGTTGACAACATGTTTAAGAGAAGAGATAAAAAAGCAAGAAGTAGGAAAAGTCAATTGCAAGAACATAGTTCAAAACAGGCTAACAAAAGGACAAGATACTTGATGCCGCCACCATGTCAGCCTACTCCAATGGCATCTTCAAGGCCATTTACTTTATAGCTTTACCTCTAAGGTCCCCAAAGCCTTTCAACACATCGAACCCGATAACAATAGGTGTATTAAGAGCAAAATCAACAACTTCTCATACTGCCTCCTCTGCACTAATCGATGCATGCACAAAGTGTAGAAAGTCACATAAAATAGAGGAGTCCTGAAGGACTATGGGAGCATGTTTTAGATGTGAAAAGATGGGGCACCAGATTAGGGAATGCCCTGAGATGAAAATAGCTGTAGTAACAACAAAATCCGAGATCTCCACGGCCTACGGTACAAGGCCAAGCTTATGCGGTATCCACACAAGATGTCTAGACGAACAACGATGTAATCCAAGGTATGATCCCTATGGATTTCCAATTTACTTTCTCGTATTTTAGATGAAGAAGGTGCATAAAATAAAATAGTCTTTGAAATTTCGCTACTTGGTAATGCAAGAAATTTTTTGAGTACTCACCACCTAATTACTTACTTGTGTGCATGAAACCTAGGTACTGTCCATGTGTTCCAGAGGTGTGACATTTGTTTTCATAAGGCGCGAGTGTTGATAGACCCAAGGTCTACCCACTCTTATGTAATGTCTCAGTTTACGATAGTATTGAGTATCATTCCCAAGCCCTTGGAGGTTATTTTGTCAGTTTCGATTCCAATCGGGAATTCAGTGAGCACAGATACAGTGTGTCCATCAGTCATCATTGCTATCGAGGGTCATGAGACCATCACCGATTTGATTTTATTAGAGATGCAAGGATTTGATGTAATCCTTGGCAGGGACTAGTTATCTACCCATCACGCAAAGGTCGATTGTATTTGAAAGATAGTTATCTTGCGACCTAAGAAGGGCAAATTAGTCAGATTCCATGGTATACCACCGAGCATCACACCTTTTATTTCAGCTATGCTAGCAGAGTAGTTGATAAATGATGGTTGTATTGGGTACCTCGCATTCATCGAAGGTCAATGTAAAAAAGAAGAGAAAGTTAAAATTCTCGATATCCCTATTGTATGCGAGTTTCCCAATATATTCCTGAGGAATTACCCTGTTTGTCGCAAGACAGAGAGGTCGAATTCGTAGTAGACTTAGCGCCAGGCACATAACCGATATCAAAAGCTCCTTATCGTATGGCACCAGCCAAGTTAAAAGAACTCAAGGAGAAGTTACAAGAACTTCTCGACAAGGGGTTTATTTGGCCGAGCGTTTCACCATGGGGAGCACCCATACTATTTGTCAAGAAGAAGGATTGTTTGATACGTCTTTGTATTGATTATAGGCAGTTGAATAAGCTGACGATAAAGAACTGCTACCTGTTCCTAAGGACCGATGACCTTTTTTGATCAATTACAAAGAGCGAGATTCATCTCCAAGATCGAATTAAGGTCGGGTTACCATCAAATGAAGGTGAAGGCTGAAGACATTCCAAAAATAGCCTTCCACACGAGATACAACCAATATGAGTTCCTAGTGATGCCATTCGGGCTAACGAATGTGCCTGCATCTTTTATGGATCTTATGAACCGGGTGTTCAAGCCTTACTTAGACCAATGTGTGGTTGTCTTTATAGATGACATCCTCATATATTCAAAGAAGAGAGAAGATATGAGCAACACTCACGTTTAGCACTCTAGACGCTTCGAGACTACCAGTTGTATCAAAAGCTCAACAAGTGCGAATATTGGCTGAAGCAAGTGAGCTTTCTGGGACACGTCATCTCAGAAGCTGGTATCACAGTGGACCAAAGCAAAATAGAGGTTATGGTGAAGTGGGAGAATAATGACCGAGATAAGAAGTTTTCTACGACTAGTGAGTTACTACAGAAGGTTTGTTAAGGGATTTTCAAAGATTGTTGGACCACTCACCCAACTCACTCAAAAGAATGCCAAATTCGAGTGAACCGAGTCGTTTGAATAGAGTTTCCAAGAGTTTAAAAGAAGATTGATCTCTGCACCAGTACTCGCCATCAGGTAGTGGAGGGTTCATACTAATTAGCGACGCAACCCACAGTGGATTAGACTGTGTGTTAAACCAGCATGAGAGTCATTGCATATGGTTAAAGACAGTTGAAAGACCATCATAAGAACTATCCCACACACGACCTGAAACTAGCCGCGATCATTTTTACCTTGAAGATCTAGAGGCACTATCTCTACGGTGAAACATTTGAAATATTTACCGATCACAAAAGCCTCAAGTATCTCTTCACTCAAACGAACATGCAAATCAATTCAATGCCTTGAATCAGGCGTTTAATCCTCAACTACAGGGTAGACCACCGACAAAACAAACATACCCCGTCATAAAATGACATACACCTAATCCCCTTAACCCATAACAAATCGACCAGAGATGAGTATATTCTCCCAAATGCCCCATCGCAACCAAATTACCCCCTTTGATAACTTACACGTCCCACTACGATTAGAATCCCTCCTTCTCTTCCATCCCGTTGTGTTACCTCCCAAGCTATCCAAAAAACAAAGAGAGAAAGAGAGACACTGATCATCTTCATGTCCCATCGTAGCCAGACATATCGACATAAACTGGCCATACCCTACCACAAC
The DNA here is from genome assembly GCA_021018995.1 of Chloranthus sessilifolius. Classification (NCBI taxonomy): domain Eukaryota; kingdom Viridiplantae; phylum Streptophyta; class Magnoliopsida; order Chloranthales; family Chloranthaceae; genus Chloranthus; species Chloranthus sessilifolius. The sequence goes on along the minus strand of CM037594.1, from coordinate 31,031,157 downwards.
GATGAATCTTACCACATCGCCAAGATCGAAGGCAAGTCCCGTCATGACCCCAAAAACCTCATCATTGCCTCGTCACGACAGTCAGGTCCCGTTGTAGCAGAAGTGAAGAACAGAGAGAAAACCCTCTAATGTCTCATCGCGATATCACTACAATAGCCAATCATGTCCCATCACAAGTAATGCAAGGGCCTTCCGCCCAAATCAGGTGAGTATCACTCCCTTTTAAATTACTCGATATTCCTTATAAAATATAGTTAGCTATGATTAAGTCAAATGTCTTCAAAACCCGTCTCTCTCGACTCGTGAATCATTATAGTCCTCCCATAAGTGACCGTCATCAGTATTTGTCGAGAAGGTTAGACGGAGCACCTAGCATACCAAGTGTCATCTTCACAATCACGCAAACGGTTGGGTCCACAAGTCCCGTACCGGTGGATCTGCTCAGCGACATCTTGGAAGCCGCATTTTCTGCATGTTTACCACTGAAATTGATCTTAAGTTAAATTCCCAAACTTTCAAAATAAAAAATTCTAAAATAAAAATAAATACATATACTCCTATTAGTCAAAATTCACTTATTGCCCCGATCTATTCATTCCTCTGGGAAACCGAATAATGAATACATTCAATTTTGAGAAATCTCAAATGCCCACTGGAAGGGACACCTGACGCGCCATTGGTGTGAGCAATGACGCGCCCAGTCTGGTATGATTTGCGAAAGCTTTCGCCATTACATGACATTTTATTTTATTATCGGTCCCTGGATCTTGTCTATGGGCATTCATATGATGCCCCCTAGTACCTCGACTTTGTCATTTTTCTCTGTTTGATTGCCCCTTGCAGCATATCGTGACATGCAGCGGGATGCCCCTCGCATTTACATATTAGGATCTGATGATTCTCCTTTTTGTTTGACTGTCACTCGCAACAAGTCACGCCATGCAATGGGATGCCCCTTGCACCTACGGATTAGGATACGCAAACTTCCCTTGTTGACTACTATTCACAGTATGTTGCGATACATGGCGGGATGCCCTTCTGCATCCATGACTAGGAATACGCCTTTTGACAGCTACCACTGAGCCCTTGAATGCTCCATTTTAGCATGTGCTGATAGATAAGAAAGCCAAGCATGTCATGTCAGCATCCCTAGCTCACATTTATGATTTTCCAAGAAGAACGAGAAGGCACCCTCAAGAGAGGGGAGTCTACTTCTTCGACGCGCTCTTACTTCACAAGAGCGCGCCGAAGAGGGGACCTTTAGACACCCCTATTTTGCCCTCTTAGAGTATATAAGTTTGTTCGGTCAACCTTTGACCTCGACTGTGACTCTTCAGAAAGGACTTACCTTCTCCGAGGGTTTTGAAACCCTAACATGGGGACCATATACTAAAATAATAGTGTATGGTTGAACACAGGCTGAAACAATAGCTTTATAGTTCAGATCCCATAAAGATAGGGACCATATACTAAAACAATAATATATGACTAAACACAGGCTGAAATAATAGCTTTGTGGCTCAGATCCCATAAATGTAGGGACCAAATACTGAAACAATAGTATATGGTTGGACACAGGCTGAAATAATAGCTGTGGCTCAGACCCCATAACCCCACAGGCAAGAACTATAACTGAAACAATAGTATATAGTCAAAACGAAGTCTGAATTAATAGCCTTACACCTCGGACCCGACCTGAACTCAGGATAATCTCGAATTACACGCATCGAACCATGCACACAATTTGATTGAGCGCCCCACCACTAGCGCTCAATCAGTCCTGTCAGACCAAACTTCCCCTCTCTTAGACCGCCTCAAAACCCGATTGCATGCCCTAACAAGGGCGCACAACAATCAGATTAAGAATCCCATCATCGGTGCTCAATTGGTTTACTTCAGACATGGTCTCCAACTCTTAGACCACCAAAACTCCATGATTAAATGCAGTTGGTATGGCATTTAATTAGATTGTATGTCCCAAATAGGGCGTGCAATTAGTTTAGTCAGACTAGGACTAGGATACCCCGACTGAGCTAGTCAGCCGATCACTCACTAAGATAGTCGCCAGCTCAAAGTGGTTAAGCACCTAGTACAGAGCACTCAATTCAATTAAGCACCCCGAATAGGGCGAGTAGTTGAAGTTGACCGACCAATTAAACGCACTCCACGGGGCACATAATTAGTAAAATACTTATAAATAGACCTCTTTACCACGACCCAAGACACACAATCCAACACGACTTCCCTCCTCGCTCGAGTTCCTCGACTTAGGATTTCGAGATTCCTCTCTGCGACCCTGGCCTCAGGTATAATTTCCTTCCTAGTTCTTAATTTTAAGTTCCAAAGTTTAGTTTCTAGTTTATAGTTCTAGATTTCAGTTTCTAATTCTTTGGTGTAGATTTTAGGTCTTAATTATTAGTTCTGATTTTCAGTCTTATGCCATAATACCTTTTTTAATTCGTAGTCTTAATTTCTGGTTCTAGTTCATAGTTTCTAGAATTAGTCCTTAATTCTATTATCTAATTCTCAGTTTTAAATCTTAGTATTATCCCGATATCTTAATTTTCAGTCCTTACATTAATCTCTGGTTCTAGTTCTTAGTTTTCTAGAACTAGTCCTTAATCATACGGTCTATTTTTCTGAGTTCGGTCCCGATTTCAGTCCCTAGTTTATGATCCTAACCTTTTCTAACTGTTAATCCTATCACTTTTATGTTCGACCTATTTTGAATCATAAAACGAAGTTGGATTGGTGCAAAATTAGTTATGTTTGAAAGCTTATCAAAGTAGCTTTCCAACAAGCCAAAAAACGTGCCATTCCGACAAGTTTCGAAAATGTTATGGTCAAGTTTCAAATAGGAGTTTTTCTAAACTCCTATTTGAATTAGGATTAGTCTCTTTATTATTTTATTTTAGAAAATAGGATTCGTTTCTTTTATTAGAAATAGGATCAGTTCCCTTATCGTTCTAGGACTTTACTTTATTACTTTAGAAGAACTAGGAATTAGAGTTACACTAGGAGTTCTAGTAAAAGCCTATAAATAAGACCTTTACCCCCCTTACCATTCAATACACAATTTTCCAATACACAGTTTTCCTCTATACAATTCTCCTCTATACAATCTTCTTTTACACAATTTCCTTCTGCACGATTTACACGATTCTTAAACATTATTTTAGCATTTAACAATCGAATTTTCGAGTTCCTCCTCTACAGCGCTTGGCTTCAGGTAATTCTCTAGTTCTTAATTTTCTGGTTCTAGTTCTTAGGTTCTAGAACCAGTTCCTCTTTTTTCTAATTAATTCTAGTTCTAGATTTAAGTTCTAGCCCTCTAGTTCTTAAATTCTAGATCTTAGATCTTAGGTGTTAATCTAAATTTCTAGTTTTTCTGATTCTAGTTCTTAGTTTTTAGAACCAGTCCTTCATTTCAGTCTTAAATTTAGTCTTAGAAATTCAATTTTAGTTCTAAATCTCTAGTTTTAGATCTTAGGTTCATATTCTTAGATCAATTTTGACATTCCAGTTCCTAAATTTTAGTTCTAATTTTTAACTTGATTCTCAAAATCCTCGATTTTCGATTCGTAAATCCATAATTTATAAATTCAAAATTTATTTTTCAATCTATATTATTTTCAAAGTAAATCCTAACTAACCGATTTGCCCAAGGGAGCTTACAGAGGGTACCCAAGAACGGGGCCGATCCTCCTTAGCATAATGGACCCAAACCCCTTTCTTTCCTTTTTCCTAATTAATTTGATTTCTAATTAAAATTAGGATATTTAAATTAATTAGACTCCTAGTAGGATTAGGAGACTTAATTAATTAGATGTATTCATAATAGGATTAAGATATTTAAATTAATTAGACCCCTAGTAGGATTAGGAGATTTAATTAATTCCTAGTAAGATTAAGATATTTAAATCAATTAGACTCCTAGTAGAAGTAGGAGACCTTTTTTAATTAGACTCTTAGTAGAATTAGGAGACTTTTTTTGGTAGAATTAGGAGACCTTTTTAAATTAGATTCCCAATAAAAATAGGATCCTAGATCAATTCGACTCCTAGTAGGACTAGTAAGCCAAGTCAATTAGAATCTCAGCATGAATCGGAAAACCAAACCAGTTACACGGAAGGCAACCCATAGTTGCTGACATCAGCCGGCCAGCGATTTAGTAAAGGAGTTCAACCTGCAAGCCCCTGCTTCCCTTTAAAGCGTGATCAGTGACGTGTGGCAGCCTCGAGAAATATCTGCATCTGGCGATTGCATTAACACATGTATTCTTTATTTAATATTCGCCTCTTTAATTTCAGCATTTAATATTTTCTAATTTATTACCCCATCACCGCATTTGCCAGAGGCCATTTGGACCAAATTGGGCCACTTTTTCAGGGACCGAAAGGAACCCAGAAAAAGCACATACCAAAAGTTATGTGTGTATGTTATTTGTTATATTCATTAGTCTTTCTAACGTCTTTGTGTGTGTTCCGTGTTTTTTCTTATGCAGGCTATCCCTGACTCTACTCCTGAGGCTCCTCCTCAGGGCTCTACTCCTCCTTAGGTATGTTGGATTAGCGTAGTTTTGTTTCCAATTTTGTTGGTATAGCATTGCCTGATGTATTTTTGTTTTTCTCGTGGCAGCCTATGGTGGTGCCGCCTTCTCAGCCTATGCTAGCCGCCGATCCATTGACTGCTTAGATGGTCGAGCGCCTTCTTCAGGAGTGGGCCAATCTGGTACATTGTTTTCTCTTCTCTTGCATTCATTTTTTTTCGTATGTGTGTTTAGTTCTGAGTTATGTGTCCTTATGCAGGCTCGTCAACTTTAGGAGTCGCCTCTGGAGGTTGAGCATGCACGCACCATTTTGAAGGTGAGGCGATAGGCCCTCACGGGTGATCCAGAGTAGGTTATTGACATGATGGTCCACTAGGCGGCCCATACGATCGAGCTGGAGACTGTTCGTTAGATGGTCTAGGCTGAGATGCAGGCTACGATAGACAGTCTGCGATACTAGCTGGCAAGGAGGGATCGAGGGATTCGCGGGATGGTCACTCGCCTCACTGAGTCGAAGTCGGTGTCTACTGGGTCCCTGACTGGTTGACCTCGTCGTATGACCCGTGAGCATGTTATGGACTACGCTCATGAGGATTCCATTTTCTGGGATTTGATGTCTGAGGGTCCTTCGCGCTCGCGGTCCAGGCGATCAACCAGTCAGGCGAGCGAGAGAGGCTCCATTATTGGGCCTTCCCCTCCCAAGGTGTGTCCACCGACTCTGGGAGCTTCAGTTTAGGTTTTGATGGATCAGACACCCGATCCATGAGTAGATGATACTGGAGATAGTAGCGACCGGCCATCCCAGAGGCAGTGGTGGGAGTAGGGCATTTTGTAGATCTTTTGTTTCTTCACTGTACATATAGGGGGTTTGCCCTCGGTGATTGATGTAAAAAGATTTTTCACATATATAGAGTTGATTTCACTTTAGATGTACCTTTCTTCACTTTCCTTCTTTGCTATACCTTCTACGCTTAAGTTGCTCACTCGAGTGCCGTCATCTGCTATTGGGACTTGGATGCCTCTTGAGCTAGCTTAGTAGTAGTTGAAGGTTACTTATATCCGCACGTGAGAGCAAAGTCATTAGTAATTTTATTTTCCCCCTTGCTAATTGTAAAGGGGGATGGCTTCTCAAACTGAAGTTTGGTAGCAAAAGGAAAATAATTGTCTCTCTCTCTCTCTCTTTTTTTTGTCTATCTACTTTTCATTTACAAGAAAAAGAAAATAATGCAACAGGGAAAGCAAAATACTGAAATAAAATCCTAAGAAAAATGCCCCAGTGTAGAGGCGTGATAAGATTGGTAGCGTGGTGTTTTCGGCAGTCTTTCTCAGGTGATGACCTTGTCGTTTTTTATCCATCTTCGGACAAACAGAGGCTTTGATGTGATTCCTTTTTCGAATAAAAATGCCCCAATATCGAGTTGTAATGGAGCTTTCCTAGGTTTTGGTAGGTACTTGGTCCTATGAAGCGCTATGTGTGTGTGTTTGGTGAGTCATTCTTAAAGAAAATTCCCTAATAATGTCACCGCATTAGAGGGGGATTGTTGGTTATATCAGTCACATACTGGGTCTTACCTTTGACAATGGCCATCATATCTCATAGTCTTGATAGGAGGGGGTGAGCGGTAGGTAGTAGGTGATTTCATCAGTCGTCATTCACGAGTTTTCGGTTTTATTTCTGAAGATGTCTTAGGAAAAGTTCTAACTCATCATCCAAAAGTAAAATACAAGTGGGGAAAGCTCAATGATCTAGGGACAGTTTTCTACTTAACATCTTTAAAAGGAATAAGCAACAAACTTTTCCTCGGGTAGTATGTAGTGCCGTGATTGAGTTTCTTCATCATGCTTCGGTACCATCAAAGTCTCACATTCTATGGTTAGCAGGAGCTTATCCTCCTCTCACCACCTTACGATGATATATAATAGTGTGAAGACACCAGGGATGCCCTCACAGTTGCTTATACTTTCCTAATAAGATTACCAGGAATGTCTTCATGATTTAGTTATGCTTCCTGGGTTAATTGACTTGTTCACTTGTTGTATTGCTCTCACTCGGTTATGCTATTTTTTTTCTCTTTTTATCTCACTTTTATGTCTCTATTGAAGCATATATATTTTGAAAGCAACCTGCTAACGTAAGAATGGTGAGTTTCGATTGAGCCAAAAATCTTCATTTTTCATGCTCTAACATCAACTCTAATGGCGAGGAAAGGGGTGAGAATCGAGTGTTGCCTATACTTTTAGAAGAAGCTAGGTATTCCACTACTCCTTTCGATCAAATCGCTTGAATAAGAAGGTGGGCGATGAGTCAAAAGATTTTGAAAGATGTCCTAAAAAATAATGACGTACGACTAGTGAATGACTTGTGAAGACTACGAGGGTGGTAAATATAAGTATCTATGCCCGACTACAGGATATGACGGTTACGATGCTAAGAGTAGTATTTCCTCAGGTACATGGCGTTCCATAAGTTAGGAAGTTCCTCAACATCTTGGTTCACCAGCTTGTATGCATTCCCAAGGTATGCAGTTGCTATAACATACGGTCCTTCTCAATTCGGCTTCAATTTTTCTTTTAGGTGAGCAAGCTTGGAGGGCATGATTTTCTTTAAGACTAACTCTTCAAACTCAAAAGTTCACTCGAGGACTTTCTTATCGTAGGATGTGGCCACTCTCCTTTAGTATACTTGTGCGTTGTCAGCAGCCCTTACACGTGCCTCATCGAGTTGGTCTCGGTGAGTGAGCAGAGCAACTCTCCTTTCATCTATGGATAGCTGATCATCAAGCTAGACACGTAGAGATGACACTTATACTTAATTAGGTAAAATTGCTTCCATCGCATACATGAGGAGGTAAGGAGTTTGGCCAGTAGCCGTGTGAATAGAAGTCCTATAAGCCCAGAGTGCTTCTGGTAATCAATCAAGCGAGTTGGATCCATTGCTTGTCTCCACTTTTCATTTCATAATTTGGATCAATGTTTTGTTCATGGCTTTTGCTTGTTCATTCCCTTATGGATAGAAAGGTGATGAGTGCTGTAGGTCGATGTTGTATCTCTTACACAGTCTCTTCATTTTCTCGATGATGAATTGCGATTCGTTGTTAGTGACAATCATTCTGGGAACTCCAAACCTTGTGATGATATTTTAAATAATAAACTTCACGAATGTCAAAGCAGTGATTCTAACAAACGACTCGACTTTTGCCTATTTGGTGTAGTATTCAGTCTTAGTAAGAATGAAGGCATGCTTGTGTGTTCCCGACTGTGACAACCCGGATTTTCCCAACCAGAAATTCCTGAAACATTTTTTTTTCTAACATATACCAAAATCAAATGGGAAAACCCAGACCGTCAGATCGTAGATCACAATCTGATACAGAATATCTTGGTACAACAAAGTGGAAACAAAAACTCCAGTTCTATGATGAAGAAACAGTAACTAAAATAAATGTATACCAGTATATAAAAAAATATAAGGAAACTAAAACTTACCCAAATAGCAAGCTCACAAATCTATGATTCCAAAACTTACCACTCAATGAGTCCTCAACCACAAATCCCGTATCCTGATAACTGCCAAACCTGTGACGTATAGTTGAAGGGTGAGCTACATCTAAGCTCAGCAGAGGAAAAATAACATAAAAATCATATCTTAACATCAAAACATAGAATTTAAACCAAGAGTAAAACCATTAAAATTAGAGTTCCATAGCCTTAATCGTTCCTTCATTTCAAAACAGATTTTCAAGGCATTCTTCACAACCCTCTATTTTAGAACTTATCATTAAAAATTTAACTTTATCACAAATTTTTATCCAACAGTACACGTATCTAAAAGCATCATAAACGATTAATTTTCATCAAGAGTATCCAAAATTTCACACACATTTGCAAACAATGTCGAATTTATAAACACACACAGCATGAGGGTGTTCCAAGTTTCCAAGGGTCATCACAGTTTCCAAAGTGTCCAAAGGATGCAATGATGTCCAAGGGATGAAATGCGTGTATGGATAGGCCACTGTACCGGCCCAAGGGATGCAATGCAACGTATGTATGAATGTGTGCACGGATAGGCCGCCGTGCTGGCCCAAGGGATGCAATGCAACATATGAATGCGTGTATGGATAGGCCGCCGCACCGGCCCAAAGGATGCAATGCAACGTATCCAAGGGTCATGAGTTCACAATACAAAGGTCTCAAAACAAAACGAGAGTGCCACAACTATCACGAAGTCTTACTTTCGAAACACGAATCATGCTTACACAAAATTAAAGGTTATCTAACATCGAATATCATCACACACATATTCATACTTCATGATCTCACAAGTATATTCTAAGTCATCAATCTCCAATCTAATAATCCCACTACATTTTACTCATCTACCAATTCAATCACAATTAACTCATCACATTAAATCAACACATCTAAGACTATGAATCAAGTTAACATATAAATTTAGGTTAAATTTCCCCTACCTTAACCTAGAAGCTACGCGAAGCCAAGAGAAGCTCTATCTATGGCCTTCCACCCTAAATCTATATCATAAACATATAATGTATCAAATACCAACTCTAGTTACTAGAAACTTAGACATCTATAAATGTTTCTCAACACGAGGCAGAAATGAACAAGTTCATGCTAATTTGAAATTTGATGTAACTTCCCACAAACTTTTGACATTTAAATATTTCGATTTAGGATTTGATCAAAACACTAAAGTTGTAGATCTCGATGTTTTCTTTCCAACGCAACAAGAATCACGTCAATCGAAGTTCAGCAAAAAATGTTATGACCAAAATATCAACGTAGTGTTGGCACGCGCAGTCAAATTCGATCGATCAAATTCTAATTTCAATTGATCGAATTTGAAACTCAATCAATCACAATCCATTTCGATCGATCAAATTCCAATAGAAATCCACAACACTTCCAGTTCTATACTTTTCGATCGATCGAAACACATTTCGATCGATCGAATTTAATTTCGATCGATGAAAATCCTTCAGAAATCGAATTTTAACATTCTCAAGTCAAATTCAATCGATTGAATCCATTTCGATCGATCAAAAATTACAGATTTTGCCCAATCCTTGGTTTTCTCAATCCAAATATGATTTTTTCCCAAATCTATCATCTTCCCATCCTTTAATCCATCATTTTCACATCAAATCTAAACTAAAACTTCATACACAACATAGATTTACAAAACTTTACCTCAAATCGGTCCGTAAGATTGATTCCACGGCTCGAATCCAAAGCTAGGGTTCTTAGTGTCGAAAATCCCCAAATCACCTACACCTTCAACGAATTTAACGCATTCGCATTGTTTCCGCGCACAAACCCCTCATCAAGCCACAAGAAGCTTCATCCTCTCTTCCTCTTCCTCTTTCTCTCACAAGAAACCCAAGCCCCAAAATTTCCAAACGAATGGCTTCCAAGAGAAGCCTCTCCCTCTCTTATACTTAAAACCTCGGCTCGTGTGTGAAACACATACATGCTTGACAGGTGTACAAGACCCTACAAAATGATCTAACACCACACGAGTGTGCACCTTTCACACCAAAACTAATCTAATCCCAAGTCATCAAGTTGACTTTCACCTGAGAATATCAGTGACAAGATAACACGTATCTCGAGGCACACTAGTCAAAGTCCAAATTTTTAGGATGTTACACCAACTATGTCTGTAAAGGGTTCAATAATGTCGAAGGCCCACATTGAGAACGGCCAAGGTGAGGTCTTGGAATTTAGTGCAACTGATGGTGCCTTGATAAGTGCGGTGTGCTCCTGACATTGTTTATAGCATTGGATGCAGAGGTGGCAATCTCTTATCATTGTAGGCCAATAATAGTCTTGCCGTATGATTTGATCTATAAGTATTTGTCTACCATTGTGGAAACCGCAGGGACTGGCGTGTGCTTCCTAGATGATGTATTGTCCTTCAACTTCTGTGACACAGTGTAGTAAGACTCCTTTAATGAAGGCTTCCTCATACAGTACCTCTCCTAAGATATAATATCTGGCACATCGGTTCCTTATAGTCTTTCATTCAATCTTTGCTACGTATGGGGGATAAGTCGATGTTTCAAAAAATTCCAAATATCATAGTACCATGGCTGTCCGCCGTCAGTTGGTGGCTTCTCAAATATGAAGGTTGTGATGGTAACTTCTTTCTTTGTTGGATCTTCTGTGGTAGATGCTTCTTCTTACTTCATGGTCTTCGGGAGGACAGGTAGCTTAGGCTTAACTTTCCAGGCCACCTCGTGTGCGGGTACGATCAGTTTCTCAATGAAGAATGACTTCATGTTTTGTCCGATTGGTATCTGGATGGCTGAAGCTAGTGTGGCGAGTGAGCCTGCCAATTTATATTCTACTCTTGGGATATGATTGAAGGAGATCCTCTCAAACTTCTTTATCAGGTATTGAGCAGTTTCCAGATATGTCATCAATCTTCTCTTTTGTTTTCCCTTCTCCGATTACTTGTGATATCACAAGCTTGGAATCACCGATGGTCTTTAGTTGCATAACTCTTAACTGTAGCGCCACTCATAATCCAGCGATGAAAGCTTCATACTCGGAAACATTATTAATGATAAGGAAGTCTAGTTGAAAGGCCTTAGGTATAACGACCCGTTTAGGGCTTAGTCGGACTATCCCGGTGCCTCTCCCTTTTTGGTTAAGAGCCCCGTGGAAGTATAGGGTCCATAATGTTTTATAGGGTTCTTCTTCTTATACCGAGAGTAGGTCTTCATCAGGGAAGTCAGTGTGTATTGGCTTGTTGCCTGGGAGTGGAAGATTTGCGAGGTAATCGGTGATCGCCCGCCCTTTGATCGATTTTTACGTGACATAGGTGATGTCGAACTCTTGTAGTAGCATATGTCATCGAACAATGTTTTTAGATGTGGCCGGCTTCTTCAACATGTGCTTCAAAGGATCCATGCATGAAAGTACCATTATCTTATGAGCTTCGAAGTAGTGTCGTAGTTTTGTTGAAGCCCATACTAGTGTGAGGCAAGTCTTCTCCATTGCTGTATATTTCTGCTCGTACTCGACCATCATCCTACTGAGGTAGTTTATGACCTTTTCCTTCTTCCTATCCTCGTCGTGCTGCCCCAAGATTACCCCCATTGCTTTAACATTGGCTGAGACGTAGAGGATCAAGGGTCTTTCACGGATTGATGGTATCGGAGGATTGAGGAGTTACTTCTTGATGTTGTCGAAGGCTTGCTGACACTGGTCATCCCATATGTACTCGGCTCCTCCTATAAGTAGTCTATAGAAAGGATCGCATCGATCTAAATGTTGGGAGATGAATCTTCTGATGAATTGCAATCTTCCTATCAGGCCTCATAGTTCTTTGATGTTGCTGGGAGGTGGCGTTTCGAGAATAGCTTTGACTTTTATTAGATCAACTTCTATTCCTCACTTGCTGACTACGAATCCTAGTCATTTTTTGGAGGCTAACCCAAACACACATTTCCTTGGATTCATTTTTAATTGATACTTCTCGGATTGTTCCAACACCAATCAAAGTGCCTCAGCATGGCTTACGCGGGTTTGTGACTTCACTAGTATATCATCGATGTAGACTTCTATACACTTGTGCATCATGTCGTGAAATATAGCCATCATGGCGCATTGATATGTGGCTCCTGCATTTTTTAGGTCAAAAGGCATGACAATGTAGCAGTAAGTCTCCCATGGCGTGGTGAACGAAGTTTTCTCTTAGTCTGACTCTGCTAATTTGATCTGATTATATTAGGAGAAACTATCCATGAACGACACTATCTCATGTCCGGCAGTATTGTCGACCGGAGTGACAATGTGAGGCAGAGGGATATCATCTTTGGGGCATGCTTGATTAAGGTTTCGGAAGTCGATGCATACCTATTCCCTACCATCCATCTTAGTGACAGGTACTATGTTTGCAACCCACTTATAGTAGAGGACGACCCGAATAAATTTTGCTTTGTGTAACTTGTTGACTTCTTCCTTGACTTGTAGTACCATTTGTGGATGCATTCTCCTTAGTTTCTACTTAACAGGTTTTGCATTAGGTTCAAGGACTAGACAATGTCCTACTAAGCTCGGGTCCAAACCGGGCATGTCTTCATGGGACCATGCGAAGGAGCTGAGATGCTTTTGGAGGACTTAGATTATTTGTTATCGTTCCTTCGGGCTAAGCATCGCACTGATTAATAGCTTCTTGGGTTTCTCCTCGGTACCAAAGTTGATTTCCACTGTAGGCTCAGTGGCAGCTTGGGTTTGCTCATCGAAGCGTTTGATGACCTGTCGGAAGTTCTGTGTTTCCTAAGTAACTGGTCCTTCTCCTTCATCATCAGTAAGTTTGTAGATTGCAAAATTGCTACATTAGGGGGTTAGTTTTGCGAGAGGTAACCCTTCATCAGTGCAATTGATGGTTGTGACATCTTTGGTGAGGTGCAGATCGAGGCTATTCATCCTCCTCTCGAAGTCGTAGAGTATCTCGTCGGGTATGATTACTGGCTTGCTTTTTCGTCGAGACGTTCTACGCTCTCGTGAGGGGGAGTAGTAAGGTTGCGTGGAGTGAGATCAAGGAGCGTTCTTGTGGGATCGAAAGTAGCGGCACGACTTGGCATAGAAATATTTGTTATCCCTTCCTCGATTTCATCAGCGTATCCATCATTTGTAGCCTTAAGAGCGAAGTCTGCCTATTGGTCGGTAAACGGGTCTGGGGTGAAGGGTTCCCTCTTTTTTTCAAAATTTTCAACTTTTTTGGATATTTAATTTTTAAATTTTTAGGTGTTTTAGGATTTTCTATTTTTATTTTTGATAATAAATAGGATACAGGGTCGATTTCCTGAGGACGAATCGACTGGGTGCTTCTCTTATTTGAGGAAGCGTCACGGCTACTGGAGTCTTTTGCGCGAGCCTTCGGATGATGTGGACCCGCTCCAAAATTGGAGTTTTTTTTATAGCCATCGTCCGACATGATTTTCTGGTGAGCGATGAAGGCGGTTGTGTGGTCGATATTCTAGCCTCTTCTTTCATGTGAATCATCTCGGCCTCCATGTCGACTAGGTAGCCATCTGGCTCCTCTCCTTCTAACACGGATGGCCTGTCTTGAATGCTTCTTGATGGTGCAAAAGTTTCTTCCACTTGTGTTTTGGGATTCTGCAGTACGAAAGTGCACGCTTCGCAGAGAGGTTGGTCTGGATATAAAGGGTAGAGGCCTCACCGTGGGTATTCATGGTTCAAAGAGGCCGACTTGAGCTCCTTAATGAGTGACAGGGATGGACCTTTTGTATGTGTCTAGGGGATCATTATGAAAAGGCATTTCCCGCACGATGGATTGATTTTGAGGAATTCGCATGTATAGGGCCAAGTACATTCCTTAGCCTTGTTGTCGATCTCCTTAAGCATGGTCTATAGCGTGGGGTCAAGAATATCTAGCTAATAATTTTTGTTGTGAAGTGATTGTCTCACTTCAACTTCTTGCGAAAATTCAGGGGTCAAGCCTACAGTCGGGATGGTATGAAGGTTGGTCCTGACTCTTGGCTTGAAATATTTTAGTATAATGGTGCATGCCCTACAATGCAGCTGATAGGGGTGATCGATGCAGGGGTATCTCCAGGGGCATTCCCATCGTTCGGGATAGGGATCAGCATTGCTGGAATCAGAGTCTTCTTGTCGAGGCTCATCTTTTTCATCTGATAGCCTTTCGACGTCCTCGTTTAACTGTTCTGTTAGTTCCTCAATCACATAATATACCAATTTATCACCCCTAACTTAGTGATGCTAGGAGTTAGTTTGTCACTAATAAGTTACTGATGTGCAAATATTAAAGAAAAAAAGCAAAAGAGAGCCAAAATGATAATATTCGTCAAAATGAACTCATAAAGCAATAAAAAGATGATTGAACCAAAAGACGAATCTTCGCCTACTGAAAGAATAAAAAATTATGGTTTACGATTTTGCGGAACAATGCAAAGAAAAAGAAAAAAATAGAAAATCGTAATTTATGATTTTTCAGTGGAAGCTGTTCAAGTGAAATACGATACATAAGAAAGTAATGAATTGTAAAGGAAGAATCATTCAATAGGAAGCTGTATAAAGAGTAAAGAATAGAAAATCGTGATTTACGATTTTCTAGAAAAGAAGCTTTTTGAAGCTGCTGATCACGTGAGATTAACACTGCCATGCACAAAATTAGAAGAATTCATAACTTAGAAGTCTCGCCGATCACGGATTTGGGAGATTGACGAAGAAGACTTTTAAAGGACTCTGCTGCTGAAATAAAGAAAGACATCCAGAAGTACATCAACAGAATGAAAGCAAGGAAGATAGGATTAGAAGTAGAGTTATATTAGGATAGTTTTGTTTTAGTAATTTCTTTTATTAGAATTAGGAGTTTGTAAACCGACCCCTTACGATCTAGAAATAAGAGGGCTTGGTATAGGAATAACCATCTAAGAAATTCTCAACATCAATTGACGACTGAGGTTAGGCTTTCTTCTGATCAAATTTAGAGTAGTTTAGTTTAGATATCCATAGTTTCTCAGAAGCAATTGGCGCCTGCGGCTAAGGGGAGAAGGATATATTTTATTTTTGCTTTTTAGTTTAGATTTATTTTATTGCAATTTCCTATTTTGTAAATATCTTCAAATTTGAATTTGAATTGATGATTTGGGTTCAAGTTTGCAGATTAGTGTAATGGTTTTACTTTTCCATTTTCAATTTTCTTGAATTTGATTGACTCCCAAGTTTTAGGAGATTGTTGATTAGATTAAATTCATATTGATAGGATTCTAGTTTTGATTGACGACCAACCTTAGGATACTTGAGGTATAGTGTAATGGTATTTAAAATTTTTAAATATCCGATAGCTGAAGATTGTGATTGATGACCATAATCTGAAGTAGAAGGATTTAGGATTTATTTTCTGTAATTTATATTAAAAACAATTCTTTATTCATATTTCTCCAGTAGTTTAGAAACTTAAAAGATAAGTATAAGTTTTTAGAAAATTAATAAATACATATATAAACCTGTCTCTGTGGGAACAATCCTATGCTATAATTTCCGGTGTGTGCTTGCAATAGGTTAAGATTTAATTAGATGCACTTATAAGCCGCTAACAAGTTTTTGGTGCCCCTGCCGGGGACAACGTTTATCTATATTAATTTAAGAAAACAAGTATTTATCTTTATCTTTTTATATTTCTTTATATTTTTAATTTTCTTTGATCACTTCTTAAATCCTTTGTAGGTTTATTTGGAGAGACGAATCAGAGTTTCAACTTCCCCTGATTAGAGAAGCTCGAGGCTTTGATTTATTCTCTCTCCCCGCCTTCTAGAATAAAAATTAAATAAAGATAAAAGCACAAAAACATAGTTTTTCTTTTGTATGCATCACCCCCTATCTTGAAGCCTAGATTTCTTCGAGTGTGATCTAGAAATTGAATGGACTCTCTTACGTAATTTGGCAGTAAACAGAATTCAGACAAGTGAATCTTTAACCATGGCTGACGATCTGTCAATCCAGGCACATTTTAGCCCCATAGCTTTGACCGAGCCCTCTTGTATAGTTATACCAGAGGTGCCTGCAGGTCAAAATTATGAAATCAAGCTCAATACACTTCAATCTATACTGACCTTTCATAGGCTTGATCGAGAAGATCCCTACCAACATTTGAGGGACTTCATAGAGTTTTGCATAATGTTACAACTATCAGCAGCCAATAAAGAGGCCATAAAACTATATTTGCTCCCATTTCCTCTCAAAGATAGGGCCAAGGGATGGTTAATTTCATTACCTGCCAGAAGTATTATTACATGGGAGGAACTGAGTCCAAGTTCTTAGGCGAGCACTTCCCAATTGGTAAAACTAACTAAATTCGCCAAGAAATTCAGGACTTCAAGATGCATCAAGAACGCCCGGAGTACTCGATCTGCCGTTACTCCTGGCTCTATCACTAGCGCCCGGCATGCCATCACCTCGTGGCGTGTATCGAAAACTATCCTTGCCTTCGAGTGATGCCTCGGAGGAATGAACCCGCTAGCAAAAGTATCAAAGAACCAAGTGGTTCAGAAAATCACTGTCCCAGACCCATTGTGTCAGTAATCAACACGGAGCTCCTCCCTACACACGGCTTGATAGTTACTCTCCATCTGCCCCGTGATAGGTGCTCCCTCGAACCGCAGCCCGGTGATACAGACCTAGCCTCAGGGTGGGCAGTAACATGCTTACTGGGAACAACAATGCCTACGACTCCTCCTTCCATCTCTCCATAATCGCCCCAATCAGACCATGGTCAACTGAAAAGGGCTCCGACTCCAAAGTTGACCTAAAGCCAAAGGCCGCTAATTGCGCCTGCTGGAACTCAGGCAAGGCACGATACTAGGCATGAGACTTCGACCATGCCGTACTAATGGCCAGTACCGGAGGCTCCTGACGAACCACAAGAAACAAGATACACATTAACCTAGGCCTACACTAACCTTAATCACAATCACAGACGACGACTAAACCTACGTAATGGCAATAAGGGTAAAAATAACAATAACGAAACTAATAAGAATGACAATCCACAACAAGCACACAAAACATGATAAAGATAACGCAGAGTGATAAAGTAAACATAACTAAAAACTAGACACAAGTATGCAGGTTTGACATAAAATTAGAAGGTTTCCATCCTAGGAAGTCTACGTCGTAACCTAAATGCCTAGAAATAACAGAGAACTCTTGTTCATGGATACCTACTTGATCCAGTACGAAGAACTCCTCCAGCGGAATCTTGATCGTGGGTTCGTGAGGAGCAGCATCCTCATCATCCTTGCCGGCCTCATCGTCAACCTCAGGAACCTCCTCCCTGACAACCATCTCAACGTCACCACCGGTGTGGACCTCAGAGGTCTCACATCCCCCCTCGACCATCTGCTCTACCTCAAATGTGGTCAATACCCTTAGACTCCATCTCAATCGAAGAGCTCAAAAAAACTAAAGAGAGCGCAAGAAACGACGTCCGAAACGGATGAATTGATTGCAAGAAATCACAAAAACACAAAAATTAGGAACAAGGAAGCAAGAGAGCTCGAAATTAGAAAAGATTTAGAAAACGTGCGTTTAAATTGGAAACCTTAGGCTTATATAGAGCGCGACTTAATCACGCGCCTGAATACAGGCGCGCAATTAAATCACGCACATTATCTCCTGCGCTCAAATTAAAATGCGCGCCATTGAACATGCGCATAACCAAATCATCACCGCACACACACTGGTCGCACATTCTGAATAGCACGCACAATCGGATTATATACCCTGAGACAAGCACGCAAACTCAAGCGTCGCCCATACATTGATCGGAAATCGATCAAATCACGTGACCTTAGCTAAGTGCGCAATTTTATTGCATGCGTAAAATCAAGCACATAATTGACCCTTGGGTCTATCATTACTGCTCACCAGACCAGGTGCGCAATCATATTGAGCGCCCTAGCTCCAGCGCACAATTACCCAGGTTCACCCAAAATTGTTGCCAACCATCTGCAGCCCAAAGATGAAAACTCGGACTTAGGGACCGATAACCCAAACACCATACAGAGTTCAGATTACACACTCTCGCTTAGGTATTCACACTCTCAAAACTCAAAATTCAACTGTACACTGACGCTTAAACATCTCAAACCATCCAAGCCCATCCAAAACCTATACCAAATTAAGACCAAACTAGATTAAAAGTAAAGATGAAGTATTATGAATTTAACCTAATATCTCCCAACCAAATGAAGATACCCTGACAAAATAAGAATGCACCTGATAAAAGTAAAGCAATTCTAAAAATCAATTAAGAAGAATCAACAATAGTTAAAAATTTCACATAATAAATCTTTTATAAATCTGGGAAAATTGTTACAAATTACACCAAGGGCATACCTTTTGAATTTACAAAATAATTATGGTATCAGAGCGAGAGATGAATTTCGATTCAAGACAAACACTCAAAGACACCCAAGCCCATAGATACTTAGGAGAGGCATCCCTAAAAGAAATGCCCAAAATAGGGGAAAATAATAGAAAAGTTCGGAGAGGAAGCACACCCTAAACGAAGTCCAACAAGAATCTCATCCTCCTCTCCCGAGTTGGCAGAAAAGAAAGAGTGGCTCACAGAAAGCCACCCAGGATTTGACGGATACACCTATGGAAGGCCAATCTTGGAAACCCCCAAAGGGACACCAACAGGAGGATAATCGCAGAGCCTACCAAGGAACAACTGGCGTTAGTAACGAGAACTCTGACACAGCTCCTTCCTTCGGTTTCTTTTTCCCCTCCTTTGACTCTTCCATCTTCTCCCCTAGCATGGTAGTAATTCGATTGCTACCCCGTATTCCCAAGGCCGCTCATCCTCAACAATAATAAATAAATAAAAATTACAATCCATTTAGGGTTTAACACCGAGATACAAAGAAACAAAGCAAAAAAAAAAACATTAATAAACTAATAAATTAAAAAAAAAAAACCTCGAATTTCTAGAATAATAATGAAAAATGCCCTAACGCTTAAATAAAAAAAATGCCCCAAGTCTTTCCCCAATTTGAAATAAAATTCAAAATAAAACTAAGCCCCTTAACCCCTCATTTATAACTTATGCTCCCTAAACCACAAAATGACAAGTGTCACACTCACAAGCCTTCTACATTTAATTAAATCTAAATCAGACACATACCCCCTTTAGAAACACCAATCCATGTCAAGTTTAGATAGACCAGTAATCACCCAACACTTATCCTTCTAAGAAACACAAATCTACCACAGAAGAGATAAACCAATAGGATTAAGCAGCTAACATCCATCTAGAACCCTTTTAAGTTAAACCTTAAATTCACACAATTCACATCCAAAATCAAACATAGGACTAAAACAATATACCTCAAACCTTAAATAAAAGCCCCCTCAATTGCAGAATTAAAGAATAAAGCTTAATCTAAAATAAATGCGATAAATAAACACAATAAACATTTTATTCATATATCAAATTCTTTTACAAAGATCACCGGAGGCATACCTCCTGAATATACAACCCAAAATGAAAACCTAAAGACGTAATTTACAATCGAAAAGGAAAACTAAGCTCGAAAGCCCGAGCTCGGAGTGTCCAATCAAAGGCTTCAGAAGGCGAGATGGAGGACTGGTTGAGGAATACATCCCTCCACTTATAACACCGTCTCTTCTGCCATCTTCACCTCCTCTGCCGCAGCCTCCTCAACGTTGCCTTCACTGCTCCCTAAAAGAGACTGATGTGAAGGCCGACCTCCTCCTTCCCAATACTGACCATTCTCAAAATGTCACCACCGTCGAAAGCCCCGTAAGAATGAAGATCATGCGAAACCACAAACCATGGAAGAAATGACATCAAAATCCAATTGGTGGATTACAAGTTATTGTTAAAACTCGAGAGTTAGAGAAAAATAGGAACGAATGAAGAAAAATGAAAGGAACTCAGGTATATATAGAAACTCGCTTAATTAAACACTTGAAATGAAATGTGCGACGAAATTATGCGCATATATAGAAGCGCATAAACACAGTCATGCACACCCCAGGAGGCACGCAATTGAACTTCCGCTCGTACACAATCTCGACAAAATAATCACGCACAGCTAAACCTGTGCCCAATAAAATTATACGCCGATGTTACTGTGCAAAATCCGAAGGGAGACCTGGCGACACTCCGATTGCGCACACTGACTCTCGTGCATAATTGGATTACATGCTGATACTCATGTGTGGAATTCGAATTGACACCCGAACACCCCCACTCTGCTAGCCTCGCAACTCTTCGATTGCGCAGACTCGAACACTCCTGCTCTGCCAGCCCCACGACTCTTCAATTGCGCGCTATTCACAGAGTGCATAATGACATTGCACGCAGATGCAGACGCACAATCACCTCTCTAATCATACAATTACATGCATATGGCCAACCGCGCAATGTAATCAAATGTCTGGTACCCTACGCACAATACTAAGCTACGACCACATTTCAAATAGAATGCACACCCTCACACCCCTTTGTCCCACCTTGATCAGAATCCCTCTTTCTGCTCCATCCCATCGCGCAGCCTCACAGGCCATTTAAAGAGAGAGAGAGCCGTTGACCACTCCTACATCCCACCGCGATAGGACTTGCAACATTTAAACACATCAGTATAAGTCAGCTATGTCCCACCACAATGCTAAAACTTCCCCACGTGACCTAACACACCACGCGACCAAAGGAAGGCTCGTCCAATGTCCCATCGTGAAGAGTTAAGAATGAGCCTCTCGAAAATCCTATTATACCACCAAGACCAAAGTCAAATCCCATAATAATCTCGACACCATTCAAATTGACTCCAACCCATTATATAAGCAAGATCTTCCAAAGAAAGAGACACCATCATTGCCCCATCATGACATTGAGACAACTAAGGAATCGCCAACCGCACACATGTCCTGTCACGATGCAACTACAACTTGATCCCATCACAAACTTGTCTCATCGCGATATTACTACCCAAGATGCTCAGACACATCCTGTCACAATGCACAATCAAGAAGGGAAGGCTCAGTCAATGTCCCATTATAGAGAGAGCTGAACCTTCCAAACCCCATCGCAAATCACGTCTCCTCGAAATCCCATCGCATAATTTTGTATAACCAACAGAGGGGAAGGCTAGATAATGTCCCGTTGCTAAGCCAGAGAGCACACTTCCCAAATCCCTTGTTATGCAGCAATCATCAGACTCCACCGCAATCGAAACACATGCTCGCTGGCAGTAGAGGAGGATAGTCCCTCCACTGTCCCATTATGTGTTAACCAGTGAACCCCCTACCATTACAAAAATTACAAGAAGAGAGGATAGACCCTCCAACATCCCCATTGCACCCATTAAATACCACGTTTCAACGTGAACATCTCTTCAGAGTTCCCCTCAGGCCCCATCGTGCCTGCAACCGGCGGGACTCACTGTAACACACAGCCATAAGGAGAGAACCGCCATGTCTCATGGCGAACCTCACCTCCCCAAGGCATCCTACCACATTGGCGACCCTCAGGTCCCGCTGTAACAAAAATGAAGAAAAGAGAGGAAACCCTCTTATGTCCCATTGCAATGCCACTGTGACAACTAGCGAGTCCCATCGCATACAAAAGCCCCCAGCAGACAACAATTCAGGTCAGTATCACCCCCCTTCTCTTTACTCAATATTTCTTCTAAAATATGACTAACTAGGATTAAGTCAAATGTATTCAAAACTCATCTCTCTCTATCCGTGAATCATTGTAGTCCTCCCATAAGAGACAATCATCAGTATTCCTGAGAAGGTTAGACGGAGCATTCGACATACCAAGTGTAGTCTTGACAACCACGCAAATGGTCAGGTCCACAAATACCATACCGGTGGATCTGTTCAGTAATATCTCAGAAGCCACATTTTCCAAAGATTTACAACCGAATTGATCTTAAGTTAAATTTCCAAATTTTCAAAAACAAAAAAAATATATAATAATAAAATTAAAAAAATGATAATGAACTCCTATCTGTCAAACTTTCACTTCTCACCACTCCAATCCGTTCTTTCCCCTGGTAAATAGAACACTAAATATATTCAACTATGAGAAATCATAAATGTCCACTAGAAAAGGGACACCTGACGCACATTGGTGTGAGCAATGACGCGCCCTGTCTGACATGACTTGCGAAATCCTTCGCCATTATATTATATTATATTATATCTTATTATCGGTCTTTGGACCTTATCTCTGGACATTCATATGACGCCCCTCGATACTTCGACTGTGTCGGATATCCCTTTATTTGATTGCCCCTTGACCTGCAGATTAGGATATCGACTCTCCTACCGTTTGACTGCCCCTTGCAGGAAGTCGCGACATGCGGTGGGATGCCCCTTGCACCCATAGATTAGGTTATGCTGCTTTTCCCCTATTGACTAATACTAGCAGAACATCGCGATATGCAGCGGGATGTCACTGGCATGCATGGCATGGAATACGCCTTTCGACAACTTCAACTGGGCCCCCGAATGCTCCATTTTAGCTTGTGTTGATAGATAAGAAAGCCAAGCATCTCATGTCAGCATCCCTGATTCACCTTTATGATTTCCTTAAAAAATGAGAAGGCACCTCGGATGAGGGGTGTCTACTTCTTCGACACATTCTTATTCCACAAGAACGCGTTGAAGAGGGGCATCTGTAGATACCCCCATTTTCCCCTCAGAATATACAAACTTGTTCAATCAACCTTTGACCTTTCCCGTGATCTTCGGAAAAGGACTAATCTTCTCTAAAGACTTTAAAACCTTATACGGGGACCATGCACTAAAGCAATAGTACATGGTTGAGACCCAAGCTGAAATAATAGCTCTGTGGCTCGGACTCGGCTCAAACCCAGGAAAATCTTGAATTATGTACCCTGTCTAGCGCGTGTAACTCGATTGCACGGCCCATGGCTGGCGCGTAATTGGTCCCTCTTGGACCAGGGTTTCACTTCCTGAGGACCGCCTTAGTCCTTGATTATGCGCTCCTTCGGGCGCATGTAATCAAATTACACGCTTTGTACCCAGCACGCAATTTGTCGGCATTGGACTGGCCTTGTACCCTTCTAGAAACTGCCTAAGACATGATTGAATGCCCTATCTAGAGCGCGCAATCGAATTATGCGCCTCAGCACAAGCGCATAATCGGTTCCTAAGCGAACCTGGTCTCTAACTCCCTAGACCGCCAAAATTCCCCTATTAGATGCAGTTGGCACTACATTTAATTGGATTGTGCGCACTAAACCATGCACTCAATTGGTTTAATTAGATTAGGACTGGGATACCCGGTCACTCACTGAGTCAGTCACCGACTCAAAGTGATTGAGCGCTTGAAACAGGGCACATAATTCAATTGAGCGCACCAGACAAGGCGCATATTTGAAATTCACCGACCAATTTAGCACACCCCACAGGGCACGCAATTGACCAAATACCTATAAATAGGACCCACCACCTAATCCCAAAAACACATCACTATGCAGCCAACAATCGAATTTTCGAGTTCCTCGCTTTCAAGCTTAGGACTTCGAGATTCCTCTTGCGGCCCTATGTGATGGGGCCAATACTCGAGCTTGCAGCATGGTGCTTGGGGCACGACATGTGGTGCCAGGAGGGCATGCGACATGGGGCCAAGTGGGCCTGGCGACGTGGTCGCGCTGCGAGGACGTGACACGGTCGCATGAGGGTAGGACGCGGGGACGACACGGACGCGACATAGCGAAGTGGGCAAGCGATGCAAGAGGCGTTGCAGTATGTCAAACCAAGGGGTTTGAGGTTGTCCTGCCATTCTAGCTAAATGACTGTTTTACCCTTATATAGGGAAAGGGAGCTAGAGAGCTATTCCCCCGCACACGGGGCCTTGCGTTGCCAGAGGGGGCGCAAGTGTCTCCTAGGCCTAAAAGGGTGGGCCTAGGACGTCGACGCAGCGATGCCGTGTGGAACCCAAGGGAGGTTAAAGTATGGCTTCAGACTACGCGTCGTGGTGCATACGGTTGGGCAACCTCGTGTGAACACCAGAGCGCTGCGTGGGACTCAGTTGAGCACGACAGCACGTGGGCCAAGGATGAACGTGTGCTAGTAATTTGGAACGCACATGAAGGTCGGCTGCGTGGGACTCGGTTGAGCACCCGAGCGCGAGGCACAAGGTAGTGGGCTTGGTTCGATATGTGTGCGAGACATGGTGGCATGGGAGGCTGCATGCCAAGACTGTTGCAAGCGAGGTACTAGTGCAGTGCACAGGGTGAAGCTTGAGCAGACCAAGTTAGCACAGTGGTGCAAATGGCATGTTGTAAGGGGCCCGATAAGCCGGGTGGTAGGCCGTGAAACAGAGGTAACCATGTTGGGGGAGTTCCCGTCCTCTAGGCGGGTGGTATCGGAGTTGATGTGTAGATGGGTTGGCTTTGTTACATGTGATAGCGAAGCACCCAGCGGGTTGAAAGCGTGTGGAAGGACACTCCGCGACTGTTGGTATCAGAAGTAGGATGACCTAGCGAAGCGTGTGTTAGGTGCCGCACGGGACTGAGGTTACGGAAGTGCGACCCCGTGACATTTTGGTATCAGAGCCAAGTTCGATCCAGAAGCGATGATGCTATTAAGTAATTAGTGCGGAGGCACGCGATGTGGTGTCAAGAGGGCACGCGACATCTATGAACAATTGGTGTGGAGGCACGTGATGTGGTGTTAAGAGGGCACGCGACATCCCTGAGCTAGTTAACATGTTAGGGCCTTGTGACAGCAGAACCAAGTTAACCCAATCGGGGTGACAGTGGGGAGCTAGTGGGAAGGTGCAGACCTAAGAACTAGAAATGTGTTGCTAACAAGCTGGGAGGAGTTGGCGGGGTCAGTTCATTGCGATAATGCATCAATGAGGACGTTGACATTTTATGGAGTGGTGGAGGATGTGATGGGGCCAATACTCGAGCTTGTAGCATGGTGCTTGGGGCACGACATGCGGTGCCAGGAGGGCACGTGACATGGGGCCAAGTGGGCCTGGCGACGTGGTCGCGCTGCGAGGACGCGACACGGTCGCATGAGGGTAGGACGCGGGGATGACACGGTCACGACACGGACGCGACATAGCGAAGGTGGGCTAGCGATGCAAGAGGCGTTGCGGTATGTCAAACCAAGGGGTTTGAGGTTCTCCTGCCATTCTGGCTGAATAACTATTTTACCCTTATATAGGGAAGGGAGCTAGAGAGATATTCCCCCGCACACGAGGCCTTGCGTTGCCAGAGGGGGCGTAAGTGTCTCCTAGGCCTGAAAGGGTGGGCCTAGGACATCGACACAGCGATGCCGTGTGGAACCCAAGGGAGGTTGAAGTATGGCTCCGAACAATGCATCGCGGTGCATACGGCTGGGCAACCTCGTGTGAACACCAGAGCGCTGCGTGGGACTCAGTTGAGCACTACAACACGTGGGCCAAGGATGAACGTGTGCTAGTAATTCAGAATGCACACGAAGGTCGGCTGCGTGGGACTCGATTGAGCACGCGAGCGCGAGGCACAAGGCTGTGGGCTTGGTTCGGTATGTGAGCGAGGCATGGTGGCATGGGAAGCTGCATGCCAAGACTGTTGGAAGCGAGGTACTAGTGCAGTGCATAGGGTGAAGCTTGAGCAGACCAAGTTAGCACAGTGGTGCAGATGGCATGTCGTAAGGGGCACGATGAGCCGGGTGGTAGGCCGTGAAACAGAGGTAACCATGTTAGGGGAGTTCCCGTCCTCTAGGCGGGTGGTATCAGAGCTGATGTGTAGATGGGTTGGCTTCGTTGCATGCGGTAGCGAAGCACCGCGCGGGTTGAAAGTGCATCGAAGGACGCTCCACATTTTGGTATCGAGTAGGTGACCTAGCGAAGCGTCGGACACCTAGCCTCAGGTATACTTTCCTTCTAGTTTTTAATTCTTTTAGTTCTAATTCTTAATTCTAGATCATTAGCTCTAGACACTTGGCTCTTAAGCCTTTAGTTCTAGATCTTAGATTTTAAATCTCTTTAATCCTTAATTTTTACTTTTTTCCCTGGTTCCAGTTCTCGGGTTCTAGAACCAATTTTTTTTTTTTTTTAAATTTTAGTTCTAGATTTAGGTTCTAGCCCTCTAGTTCTTAAATTCTAGAACTTAGATCTTAGGTTTTAATCTAAATTTCTAGTTTTCTAATTTTAGTTCTTAGTTTCTGGAATCAGTAGTTAAATTCAATTTTAAATTCAGCCTTAGAATTTACATTTTTTAGTTCTAATTTTTAACTTGATTCTAAAAATCCTCGATCTTCGATCCGTAAATCCATATTTTTAGAATTAAAATTAGTGTTTGAATCCATATTATTACTAAAATAATCTCTAGCCACCCATTTGCTCGAGGGAGCTTTGGAGGGTACCCGGGAACGGGGCCAATCCTCCTTAGCATAGCGAGCCCAAAACCCTTTTTTTTAGAATTTTGATGAAATTAGGATACTTTAATTAATTAGAGTTTTGGTAAAATTACTCTGCGTAGTTTATTTAACTATAGTTTTAATAAAATTAGGAAGATTAATATTTCTAGTAAAATTAGGAAATTAGTTAGAATCCAAATTAGATTCTGGTATAATTAGATTTTTATTCGAATTAGAATAGTAATTAGACTTTTAGTCAGATTAGGAGACCTAAGTGGATTAGGATTCCCTTGATTAATTAGACCCCTAATAGGATTAGAGAAAATTAGAGCCCCGATAATTATAGTGAGAGTAGGAAAGGTAAAGTAGTTAGAAGAGAATTAGGAAAACTAGCTTAACTTACAGGCGACCCATTGCTGCTGACATTGGCCGGTCAATGATTCAGTAAAGAGAACAACCCATATCTCCACCCCGGAAGGCATGATCAGTGACGTGCTACAACATCGATAAATATCTGCAGCTAGTGATCTCAACGAACCAGGTATTTCTCTGAGATTTACCTTTTCATTTTCAGTACTTAGTTACCTCTAAAAAACACCGCCTTTGCCAGAGTCTAGTTGGACCGAATGGGTCCACTCTTTCAGGGGACCGAAAGGGACCCAGAAAAAGCATGTACCAACAGTTCGGTTTGTCCATCAGTTTGCAGGTTAAAAGTCAAGCTGAACTCTAATTTAGAACCCATTCCCTCTTGGAAATGCTGCTAAAACTGGGATGTATAGAGTGGGTCTCGGTCTGACATGATGCTGGAATGTATGCCATGTAGCCTTACGATCTCCTTCAAATACAATTCAGCAAGTTTGCTTACAGTGTAGCAGTGTAGCATGTGCTGTATGGATGAAAATGCGCTGATTTGGTCGATCGGTCAATAACAACCCAGATGGCGTTATGTCCCTTTTGAGTTATGGACAAACCCAATATGAAGTCCATCGTGATATCTTCCCATTTCCATTTAGGGACTGGCAGGGGCTGCAACAACCCAACAGGATGACTGTGGTCAACCTTGACCTATTGGCATACTAGGCATCTTGCGACCTGCTCGACAACATCCTTTTTCATTCCCTTCCACCAAAATTTCTTTTTCAAATCATGATACATTTTGGTGCTACCCGGATGAATGGCATATGGTGACCTATGGGCTTCTTCAAGTATTTCCTATCTTAGTTCACTATCAGCTGGTACACAAAATCATCCTTTAAATAATAAGGAATCGTTGTCCTTAATCGAAAATCCTTGCTGATTTGCAATGACTATGCTCTGACTGATGGTCATCAATTCTGAATCTTTCAACTGGCTTTCTTTGATCCTATCGAAGGGAGTTGAATTGATCTTGATATTAGCCAAAAGTGCTCCCGATTTCTTCACTTCAAATGCCGTGTGGCCTGAGGTCAAGCCCTCAAGCAATTTCCATCTTTGTATTCTGGTCACAAGTTGTGATAGTTGAGCAATCGATTTTCGGCTAAGCGCATCCGCTACCACATTCGCCTTCCCCGGGTGGCACTGGATGACGTAATCATAGTCCTTCAAGAATTCCATCCACCTTCACTGCCTCAGATTTAGATCTTTCTGTGTAAATAAGTATTTGAGGCTCTTGTGGTTGGTAAAAATTTTGAAGGTTTCACCATAGAGGTAATGCCTCCATATCTTCAAGGCGAAGATGACTACTACAAGCTCCAGGTCATGTGTGAGGTAATTTTTCTTGTGATCTTTCAATTGCCTTGAACCATAAGCTACAACTCTCTCATGCCCAGACCAGTTTGAGATGCATCGGTAAATACCACAAATCCCCCAGTGCCAGATGGTAGTATAAGCACAGGTGCGAAGGTTAATCTTCTCTTGAGCTCTTAAAAGATCTTCTCACATGTGTCGGTCCACTCGAACTTGATGCTCTTTCAAGTGAGCTGTGTGAGCGGTCTAGCCATCTTCGAGAACCCTTCGATGAATCTACGATAGTAGCTGTTGAGCACTGAAATATACCACTTTCTACCCCTTAACCTGACCTATGATGGACCTTTGAGCATGTTAATAATGTCTTTTAATTGTGTTTTTACACATAACATCAAAATAAGAGCTTAATGCTGCAATCCATGCTTTTGAAGCAAAGAAGAAGGAATTTTGCGTTTAGCAGTGGAGCTGATGGATTTATTGAAAAGGCTCCACGGTGGTTCACACCATTAGGGCTTTTTAGCATGCTCTGGGGGCCTTGAAGACCCGCTGAGAGAGAGAGTGGTGCAGCCCAAAGGTTAATGAGGTGCTATGTAGTGATACAACATTTTGTGTTTGTAGCAAGGCAGCACCTTGGATGGAAGACAGCAGCAAATCAACACCTCAAGGCATTTTATGTGAACAGCTGTAGAGCAATTCAAGTGGCATATTATGGCTACAACATTAATACACTCGAGTACTTTAAGTGTTGAAGTTCATCTACTCGAGCTGATGATGGAAGCCCATGAGCAGCACAACTGCAAACTTGAAGAATTCGAGCAGTTTAGAGGGCTGGTGCAACCTCTCGAGTGGTTTAAATGCATGATTTAGTGAAACCCATGAGTGGTTCATGTTGAAAACCAACCCCTTGAGTGGTTTAAAATGATAAGATCCAACCTCTCGAGTGGTCGGTTGAACCCCATGAGCTGGTATGTGCTGAAATCAAGCTACAATGCTGAAAAAAGGCTAAAATTGAACCTGTCGCAACCTATCGAGAACCTATCGGGAGGTTCTGATGCTAAAAATGAACCTATCGAGCATCCTATCGAATGGTTGAATTAACCTGTCGAGATCCTGTCGAATGCACACCTGAAGCCCATTCAACCTGTCGAACAGTTGCCTGAACCTGTCGAGATTGAAGTTCTGAATCGCCGACCTATCGAGGCACGGGTTCCAGCCATCTATTTCACACTTTAGGGACATTTTGGGGAATCCAATGCTTTTAGGGCACACATCCCAATGTCCCACACATCTCAGAGATTTAATTCGGGTTCCATTAGTAAACATCAGTGGCCGACAGGGGCATTTTTGAGAGCTGCAAAGACACATCAGCTAGGCAAAAAACTCTGCACATGGGTGTGAACTAATTGTTGGCGGGAAACAAATTAGCTTCAGCTGGGCATAAATAAAACTAGATTCCTATCTCTTTTCTGATTGGTTGAAACTCTTAAATAGGGATTAAGCTTAAACTGAAATCCTCTCTTCTGATTGGCTGCAATTGAAGGCACATGGATTGATGCATATGTATAAATACCCATCTATTTTACTATTTTTCTGGAGCAAGTAGGAACAAAGGAATAGCCTGAGTTTTCCTTAGCACATTTAGGTTTAGTTTTAGGTTTCATTTTTCCCTTTTTTTCTTCCCCCTTCTCTCTCTAATCCAGCCTGTTGGATTAGATCTAGGTAGCAGCTCAGATCTGGTTTGTAATTGTAATTTTGGCATGAAGAAATGTGGATCGATGCACAGATTACAGATCTAGGAACAATGTTATTGTAAGTTGTTTTTTATTAAAGCAATAAATTGTTGATTTTAAAGCTTAATTAAATCTAAAGATCTTGTGGTCCCATTAGATTCTCGATCGGATTTGTGTAGATGAAATTAGCCCACCCGCTTAACTGGTAGATCTCTTGATGACCATCTGATTTCCCTGGGTTTGATATGCTTGTGGGTGCCTGTGTTTGTGGCCTTGCATCCACAACATCTGTAGTGATTATCTTGTTCTGATTGAAGCCATCGGAATGAAGGAAATCTATTGGATGATCTGTGACCATTTAAGTGGACAGATCATAACCTTAAGATCAATCCAAACCATCGGAATGGAGGAAATCTATTGGATGATCTATGACCACTTAAGTGGACAGATCATAGCCTTAAGATCAATCCAAACTACCGGTCTAAATCAGATTCTTATACCTTGCATTTGTGCTTGTAGCCAAATGAAGGATGGTTGCATATCCTCAGATCTTGATCTGTTTTGTAATGAAAATCAGGCCCTAGCCACCTATTTCTAACCATTTGATCTTTTATTTTACCATCCATCTTCCTCCACCTTTTAGACTTAGCTCTAGATTTCTATTTTGTAGATTAATTAGATCCAGTGACACTCGAAAAGCTCTCTTTCTCCTTAGAATTACCAGATCTATAGCCAGATTTGGAGGCTTACTATACACCTTCTAGGTTTAGATCACTACTCCCTGTGGGATAAACTCTTACTTATTAAAACTTGCTACAAAGGACCCTGTATCTTGCAGGTCTAAGATATTTTATATGTGCTGAACCCATCCTTTGTTTTACTTTGATTTTATTTTCTTTCTATCATTACACAAATAATCAACACACTGAAATCCCCCAACAAGCTTTTGGTGCCATTGCCGGGGAGTTTTGATCTAGATAGTAGATCTGAGTTTTTCATTTTTTGTAGATCTGATTTTTTATTTTTATTGTTGTTCTATTTTAGACTTTTATATTGCATTCCAACTGTTTGATTTAAGGTTTGCTGCAGTTTTTGTATAGAAAACCAATTTTAACTTGCAGCAATTCTGAATTTTTTGAGTCTTTATTCTTTATATTCTACCTATTTGAATAAATTCTGCTGTCACCCTTTTGTCTTTTTGCCAAAATGAGGCAGTGCCTGAGTTTTTCTTTTTGTTTTTTGTCAATATATTTGAATAAGGTACTGCTGTAGTTTTTGAATTTTTACAGATCTGGAGCAGCTGCCGCACAAGGAGCATCTGCATTGCAGCAGGAGCAGATCTGCTTGAGTTTGCATCCCCTTCTCCTTTGCATTCATTTTCTATTTTTAAATTCTTTTGACCAGTAGTTTTGCTGTGTTTACTGTCATTCTAATTTTTGTATAACTCAACAAAACCAAATAAAAAATAGAAGAAAATGAAAACATAAATAAATATTTCTGTATCTTATTATTTTTCAGCAATAGTACATAAGGGCTCTTGTTGAGCCCGGGCTGATCCAAAACAAATAAAAAAACATAAGTTTATAAAAACATAAAAATATCTTTAGATGGGCTATTTTTCTTTGTTTTTATTCAATTTTTCCATCTGGACCTGCTGAGATCATGGTTTTTCATTTTGAGGAATCATGTAGGATAATGAGCAGTGGATCATATGCTGTTTTACATATTCAATGGAGCCACTGATTTTATTTTCCTTCGAGATTTCTTTACCATTAAATGAATCTCAGCTGTATGAATCCTATTTTTAATGTGTGCTCCCATGCTTAATTATTTCAAAATTCTTTTTGATTCATACACATCATCCAGTCTTATGAATCTTGCTTTTCACTGTATGTTATTCCTGCTGATCATTTTTATAATCACTTAGATTCATAGGTATCTGATTGACTCAGGCTTTTGGGGTTTTCTTTGTGGCACAGGTGGTTTGGATTTTCTCTTAGGATTTTCTGTTTTAGGAATTTTAGTTTAAAATTTTGTTTTTAGATCATTGATTTTTCTTTCTTAGGTTAATGTGTCCTAGTTTTACTGATTTTTTGCATTTTTCTGTGATTATAGTGAGTTTCTAACTTTTTTTTACAACTCTGTTTTTGTATCATCACTTTTCTATTTTTTGTAGCTTTGTATTCAGTTCCTTACTGTGTTTTTACTGTTTTTCTATTATTAGCAATAGTTTCCTTTCATTTGCATAGCAGTCCTTTTATTTTTTTGTCCATATATGCAGTTTTTAGATTTTATTTTGTAGTAGTTCTAGCTATGTTTTGTTATTTTTTCTGTTTTATCATTAATTTCTTGCATTTGTATAGCATTTTTTTTCCATTTTCCTGCTCATATATTCAGTTTCTTTTTTTTTTTTTATTGCACAATTTTTCTGCTTAGTTTTTCTTTCTTCTTTTACCCTGCTGCTCCTAGTTTCTCATTGTGTAGAACATTGAGGACAATGTTCATCTTAGATTTGGGGGTATGGCAAGTGTGCCAATGAAATGAGTTAATGCTAGTGTAGCTATGTTCAAAAAGTTTTTGAAAACAAAGTGATTCACCACCTGATTTTTGGAAAAGAGGAAATTAAAAAACTTTTTAAAACTGAAATGAGCTGTAGTTTTAACATTCCTCATGAAGCAAATGTCAAGAATTTTCAGAAAATGGATGTTTAGTGAATCTGAAATGAGAGAAAACTGTAAGGATGCACCCCAGAAAATTTGATGGAAGGCCATACCTAGTGAGGTTTGAGCCTGAAAATTTTTCTTGAAGTGTGTCTTGGCAATTTTTCTGCTCTAAGGACTGAATGGATCTACTTTTTGTCACTAGAAGTTAGGCAAATCTGAGTTGAAATAGCTTGACAACACTCATGACATTGAGGACATGAAGTAAGGCCATCCCTTGGACAGTTTGAGCTTAAAATGTCCCACCTTTGAACTGCCCTTGATACACACCACTTGAGTCTTAAAAAAGTCCCAGTTTCCTTTGATGAAAACCAGAAAATTTGAACCCAAAACCTTTTGACCTATTTCAGCTCACCCTCAACCTGAGGAATCATGAGATAAAAAGAGAAGTGAGGATAGAGGAGTAAGGTTTAAAAATTTGGTTGAAAAAGAAGGAAGCACATTTGATGGTATTATGGTATTCCAGCCCCAAAAGGATTAGAAATTGGTCACTTCAAATCTGAAAATTCAAGAAGTAGATGGAATTGTGCTGAAATGAAGAAGGTGAAGTCATGAATCATCTCCTTACCTTATTGATTTCTCAATTTGAATCTTTTTTATACCCTTTTATTCTTTATAAACCTCACCCATAAGCCACATTACAACCCAATAAAAAGTCCTTACTGATATGAAATTAATTGAGTTGTCATGTAGAGATAAGGATTTGATTGATCTATGGTGAAAAGAATTAGAAAGTTTCATAAATTAGAGCAATGCCTATGCTCATGCTTGCAGTCCTATTTGAGGGTTGTAACTGCTCTTGAGCTATGTGAAATGATGCACCCTTCTAGTTTTATTGTGAGTGACAACCCCGGTAAGATTTGAGTCTGAAATCAAATTTGGTTGGGGCGTTAACAAAATAGAATTCTTAAATTGAATGTAAACTCTGCATTAATTTTCAGGCACAATGCCTTGACATGAGCTAATTGATGATGAAGGAATTACAGCAGAATTTCAGGTTTTAAAGTGATGATTTTTCTGCTAAAAATCCTCTAAAAACTGAATGGACATGGGGTGGAATTTATTTTATTTACTTAAATTCTATTTTAGCATGTTGCATTAATACTAACTGATTTTATTAGAGAAGTTTGGGGATACCTTCACTAAAAACCCTCAGGAGACTCCACTCCTCCACTAGGGATCACCTAGGGGTTTAAAAGGCTTGGTGCATGCGCTAAATGCACCCGTGTTCCCTACGAAAGTGGCATTTAATTTCATAGGTTAGTTGTTTTAAATTTCACTTTGCTCGAGGACTAGCAAATGTTAGGTTTGGGGGTGTGTTGAGCACCGAAATATACTACTTTCTACCCCTTAACCTGACCTATGATAGACCTTTGAGCATGTTAATAATGTCTTTTAAGTGTGTTTTTACATATAACATCAAAATAAGAGCTTAATGTTGCAATCCATGCTTTTGAAGCCAAGAAGAAGGAATTTTGCGTTTAGCAGTGGAGCTGATGGATTTATTGAAAAGGCACCATGGTGGTTAACACCATTGGGGCTTTTTAGCATGCTCTGGGGGCCTTGAAGACCTGCTGAGAGAGAGAGTGGTGCAACCCAAAGGTTAATGAGGTGCTATGCAATGATACAACATTTTGTGTTTGTAGCAAGGCAGCACCTTGGATGGAAGACAATAGCAAATCAGCACCTCAAGGCATTTTATGCGAAACAGCTGTAGAGCAATTCAAGTGGCATATTACAGCTACAACATTAATGTACTCGAGTACTTTAAGTGTTGAAGTTCATCTACTCGAGCTGATGATGGAAGCCCATGAGCAGCATAGCTGCAAACTTGAAGAATTTGAGCAGTTTAGAGGGCTGGTGCAACCTCTCGAGTAGTTTAAATGCATGATTTAGTGAACCCCACAAGTGGTTCATGTTGAAAACCAACCCCTCGAGTTATTTAAAATGATAAGATCCAACCTCTCGAGTGGTCGGTTGAACCCCACGAGCTGGTATGTGCTGAAATGAAGCTACAATGCTGAAAAAAGGATAAAATTGAACCTGTTGCAACCTATCGAATGGTTGTTTGAACCTGTCGAGAACCTGTCGAAAGGATGCTGAAAATGAACCTATTGAACATCCTGTTGAATGGTTGAATGAACTTGTCGAGATCCTGTCGAATGTACACCTGAAGCCCATTCAACCTGTCGAACAGTTGCCTGAACCTATCGAGATTGATGTTCTGAAGCTCCAACCTATCGAACAGTTGCCTGAACCTGTCGAGATTGATGTTCTAAAGCTCCAATCTATCGAGGCACGGGTTCCAACCATCTATTTCATACTTTAGGGACATTTTGGGGATTCCAATGCATCTAGGGCACACATCCCAATGTCCCACACATCTCAGAGATTTATCTCGAGTTCCATTAGCAAACATTAGTGGCTGGCAGGGGCATTTGTGAGAGCTGAAAAGACACATCAGCTGGGCACAAAACTCTGCACATGGGTGTGAACTAATTGTTGGCGGGAAATAAATTAGCTTCAACCGGGCATAAATAAAACCAGATCCCTATCTCTTCTCTGATTGGTTAAAACTCTTAAACAGGGATTAAGCTTAAACTGAAATCCTCTCTTCTGATTGGCAACAATTGAAGGCACATGGATCGATGCATATGTATAAATACCCATCTATTTTACTATTTTTCTGGAGCAAGGAAAGTAGGAACAAAGGAATAGCCTGAGTTTTCCTTAGCACATTTAGGTTTAGTTTTAGGTTTTATTTTTCCATTTTTTTCTTCCCCCTTCTCACTCTAATCCAGCCTGTTGGATTAGATCTAGATAGCAGCTCAGATTTGGTTTGTAATTGTAATTTTGGCATGAAGAAATATGGATCGATGCACAGACTACAGATCTGGGAACAATGTTATTGTAAGTTGTTTTTTATTAAAGCAATAAATTATTGATTTTAAAGCTTAATTAAATCTAAAGATCTTGTGGTCCCATTAGATTCTCGATCGGATTTGTGTAGATGGGACTAGCCCACCTGCATAACGAGTAGATCTCTTGATTACCATCTGATTTCCCTAGGTTTGATATGCCTGTGGGTGCTTGTGTCTGTGGCCTTGCATCCACAGCATCTGTAGTGATTATCTTGTTCTGATTGAAGCCATCAGAATGGACGAAATCTATTGGATGATCTGTGACCATTTAAGTGGACAGATCATAGCCTTAAGATCAATCCAAACCATCGGAATGGAGGAAATTTATTGGATGATCTGTGACCATTTAAGTGGACAGATCATAGCCTTAAGATCAATCCAAACCACCGGTCTAAATTAGATTCTTATACCTTGCATTTGTGCTTGTAGCCAAATTAAGGATGGCTGCTTATCCTCAGATCTTGATCTGTTTTGCAATGAAAACCAGGCCCTAGCTGCCTATTTCTAACCATTTGATCTTTTATTTTACCATCCATCTTCCTCCACCTTTTAGACTTAGCTCTAGATTTCTATTTTATAGATTAATTAGATCTAGTGACACCCGAAAAGCTCTCTTTCTCCTTAGAATTACCAGATCTGTAGCCA
Source organism: Chloranthus sessilifolius (assembly GCA_021018995.1). Classification (NCBI taxonomy): domain Eukaryota; kingdom Viridiplantae; phylum Streptophyta; class Magnoliopsida; order Chloranthales; family Chloranthaceae; genus Chloranthus; species Chloranthus sessilifolius. Next base: position 30,994,928 of record CM037594.1, on the reverse strand, counting down.
GATCTGGAGGTCTACTATACACATTCTAGGTTTAGATCACTACTCCCTGTGGGACAAACTCTTACTTATTAAAACTTGCTATAAAGGACCATGTATCTTGCAGGTCTAGGATATTTTAGATGTGCTGAACCCATCCTTTGTTTTACTTTGATTTTATTTTCTTTCTTATCATTACATAAATAATCAGCACACTGAAATTCTCCAACAGTAGCCGACGAGCCCCAGAAAACTACGAACTTCAGTGACTGTCCTGGGCTGTTCCCAATTCACTACGGCCCCTATCTTTGATGGGTCAATTGCTATACCAGAATCTGAAATGATGTGTCCCAAGAAGCTTACTTATTGCAACTAGAAACTCACACTTATCGAGTTTCGCATATAATTGAGTCCCGTAGTGTTTGTAATGCCCGTCGCAGATGCTGCTCGCGTTCTTCTTGCATGTTTGAGTATACAAGAATTTCGTCAATGAAAACAACAATAACCGGTCCAAATACTACTTGAAGACACGGTTCATAAGGTCCATAAATGATGCAGGTGCATATGTCAGCCCAAATGGCATTACGAGCAACTCTTAATGACCGTATCTTGTGCGAAAGGCTATTCTTGAAACTTCTTCAGCCTTTACCTTCATCTGATGGTAACTAGATTGTAAGTCTATCTTGGAGAAGAACTTCACCCCTCACAACTGATCAAATAGGTCATCAAATCTTGGTAACAGGTATCGGTTCTTTATAGTCAATTTGTTCAATTGCCGATAATCGATACACAATCGCATTGAGCCATCTTTCTTTTTGACAAACAATACTGGTCCTCCTCATGGAGATACACTAGGCCTAATAAATCCCTTGTCCAGTAGCTCTTGCAACTATTCCTTCAACTCTTGCAACTCGGCCGGTGTCATTCGATACCGGGCTTTGATACGGGTTCCGTGCCTGGAGCCAAGTCTATTGTAAACTCAACTTCCCTATCAGGCGGTAAGCCTGGCAATTCTTTTGGAAAAATGTTAGGAAATTCACAGGCTATCGGAATGTTGGATATGTCAACCTTCTTGTCCTCTTGTCCCTAAATGACTGCAAGGTATCCTTGGCAACCCTTACTGATCAGTCTTTCAGCTCGAATTGCGGATATAAAAGGTACTCCGGCTGGTCGGATGTCAATGAACTTGAAAGGCGTCTCTCTCTTAAGGTAGAGAGTTACTATCTTCTCTCTGCAGTGTACTTTAGCTTGCAGCTTAGTCAGCCAATCCATGCCGAGAATTGTGTCAAACCCTTTCATTTCGAGTAGGATCAAATTAATTATTATTTGTCGATGTGCCATTGTGACGATGACTGATCGACACACGGTATCCATCTTCACTGGATTTCCCATTGGGGTGGATGACGTTGTTGTTAACCTGAGCGTCTCTAGTAGTCACTGCGTAGGCCCTGCCTTGGACTAGGGGTCTTATGAATCTATGATCTGGTGCGGTAGTGTTGACAATACCCTTCATCTCTGGGGAATCCCTAATGCGTTGCCCTATGTGCCCACACTTGAAATAGGCTCCTGTCGCTCTACGACATTCCTCAGTTTTGTGGGGTTTCCCACACTTTGCACATACTACTTTTGGTGTGGAAGAAACGATACTAGAAGCCGTTGATTTCACCTTTGATATAGTCAGATTTTTCTGGCCTATTGTGGTGGAAGGTCTTGGTGGTTTTGGTGGCAGAGGAGGCAGAGCTGCCTGATCCAGAAACCTCGCCAATGCCGAAGGAACTGGCTGTGATGGTGGCGACATCAAAATTTAGGCCTCTTGCTGGCCTGTTTTGCACTTGTTGCTTGGTATTGTTCCTTTTGGCTCTTTGCTTGCTCATCCCTTGCTCTATATAACTCTTCAAGGTCTCTTTCAGCTATGAGGGCCAATCTCACTACCCTCTAATAGGTGGTTGCTTCAAATAATGATATCCTTCCCTTGATAGCGAGCTTGAGTTCGTACTCAAAATTCTGAGTCTTCATTAACTCAGTGGCCACCAATGCTGATGCAAATCGAGACAACCATGTAAATTCAGTCTCATATTCCCTAACACTCATTTGTCCTTGATCCAGATTTGCAAATTGAATCTCTAATTGGCATCTCTCAATTGTCGGGAAGTACTTCTCATGAAATACTGTAGTAAATTCTGCCCAAGTCTAGGGTGTCCCTGGAGTTCTTGTCCTCTCCACTGATTTCCACCACGGGTCTGCTTCACCCTCGAGTTGGAATGAAGCCCAACTCAATTTCTCCTCTTCCATACAACGGACTCGTTATAGTACCTTCTTAATTTGATTTATCCATTGTTCGGCTTCCATCGAATCGGCTTGTCCATAGAAACTAGGTCTCAATCTCCAAAAATCTTGAAATCCACAAGGTTGCCTCCTCTTAGTCAACACTGCCATGGTGTTCACCATGGTTTCAAGAAATTGTTGATTACTATTGTCCCTCGGAGCATTTCCAACATTATCCTTCGATCAGGATGCGTTATTGTTCGTGGGGGTCTCATTAGCTCCACGTGTATTGCTATTGCTATTGACAGGGATAGCATTTACTCCCAAAATGAATCCCTCCCTAGTTAGGACACCTCCTATGTTCACGTTTCTTGGTCTACCGCGTCTAGGAGGCATTTTGTCCTGCCATGACCAAGTGAACGACAACTCAGACCAAGTTAAGATCATTGATCTTAATGTCTGAATGTAATAGCTAAGCCTAATGCCATTGTTCTTATCCTATATCATAGCTCCATACACCTGCAAGACTAAAAGACGGGCTTTGATACCACCTGTGACAACCCGAATTTCCTTACCATGAAACCCGTGCCATCGGATCGCACACAAGACCCAAAACACAGTGATGCTATGGTATCAAGGTACAATATCACCTCCTGACAGCTCAATCTTTCCTCACATTAAACAATAGGAAGGATCGAGCCATCACAAATTGGTAAGCTCATAAAACAAAAGCGTAACAAAGCTATAGCATGGATAGAATGGCGAAAATGCACTCTGTTGAGCATAGAATTATCAAATATTTTACCCTCATATCTGTATCTTTTATTTATTTTTACTGTCTTTTTACCTAACCCATGTTTATCTTTTTGTCTTCGCAGATAAACATGAATTGTTATGGATGTGCTAGTAAATGGAGGAATTTTAGGCTAAAGTGTATGATAGAGCACAAAAGAAAATATAAGAATGGAGGAGGGTGTGTGGACATATTTTTGAGATACAAATAAACATCCATATTTGCAACCAATACCACTTTTTCGCTCTCATATTTTCATCTCTCTCCTTATTAAATGACCTAGCATCCATCATCTCATCCCATCACACCAAACATTTAATGGTCATACTTTCTCTCACTCTTCCATCATTTCACCATTAAATATTTTTCTACTTTTTTATCTTTCCTTCTTTAGTTTATACTTTCTTTTTACTTGCCTTCTTTCACAAGGTATGGGCTTCATTGACTTTTATGATTTTGGAAGATATTTTATAGATAAGGTCAAGATCACATTTCTCATGATGGTGACTCTTCAAAAAGATATGAAAGAAAATTTGGTTTAACCCAAATACTCAAGCAATGAAGAAATGATTATTTTAAAGAGAGCTTTGATGCTATAAATAGAGCCTTCATCTTGGAGCTTAGGAAGGGAGAGTGGACTTAAAATTCATGTGATTGGAGAAGGTTAGGAAGAAGTTTTAGGATTTTCTTTCAAGTGTTGTTTTAGTTTTATATGTAATATGTTTTAAAGAAGAAGGAACGATCTAAGAGCTACAATTTCTATAATGTATTATTGCTTCTTTTTTTACTTTACTTTTATTATGTATTTTATTAGATGCTAGCTTAATAGTGCTAGGGTTTGATGAAGCCTCTTTGATGTAATATTTTCTCATATACATGAACCCTTAAACTTTTGTTGGATTTATGTTTATAAATTTGAATGAAAATTATTTTTACCTATCTTTGATTGATAAAAAGGCTTCTTAGATATGAGTTCAATCATGTTTTTCTGATGATTTAAGATAAATTTTGTTAATCATTTGCTTGGTGGAAAATTGTTGATATTAAAATCGGATATCTATTGTGATTCAACATTGTTGAATACATTAGATGATTTGGTGTCAGTTTTCAAAAGTATGGAAAAATATATTTTTTTGCATGATAAAATAGACCTCTGATGATGGTATTTTCCATAATAGTGTGATTGATTTCTAGACTATTGTGATTACTTTTCCAGCAAATTTCTAAGGTTCATGTTGGCAAAATATTATATTAAGGAGTGTGGATTCTAAACCCTAGTACACGTCTCATTCGTGTTTCTATGCTACCTATATTCTTAGTTAGATCACATTATCTAATAGGTAACATTTAGTTTAGTTTGATATTTTCCTTTGCATATCTTAGTTTTACTTGTAATAGTTTGTCTTGTTTTTAATCTCTCATTTGATTTTATGCAAATCCTCTTTATTTAGTATAAGTCAAATTTCATTTCTTGATTAGATTAGGATTAGATTAAATAACCTTACTCTTAGTTTTCCTCTCTCTATAAAGTCTCTGTGGGTTCGACCTCGTTCTTGCACAAGCTACATTACATCCGATTCGTGCACTTGCGAGTAAAACAAATTGGAAACAATTTAAAAATAACAACAAGTTTTTGGTGCCGTTGCCAGGAATATTATTTGGAAAAGAAAAGTAGGGTTGATTTAGTTTTATCCTTCTACTAATTTCATTTAAAAAAAAAAAAAAAAGAGTGTTAGTCAAGTTTTTAAGTAGTGGTGCATGAGCACGTGGGGATGTGATCAAGCACATCGATTAGTTTGTGTTGACTCTTATTCACCCACTAATCCCTGGGTTGATCTTGAGATTGAGCAAAATTCCCATTTCACCATGGCAGAGGGTGTCGAAGATCCAAAAACCCTTAGGGAGTTGTTTTCACCCATAACCACCAACCCACCTTCTTGTATAGTGTTGCCTGTGACCACCGTGACAGATTTTGAACTTAAGCCCCACATAATCCAATTGTTGCCAATCTTTCATGGTCTTGAAAGAGAAGATCCATACATGCATGTGAAGGATTTTCTTGAAATATGTGCAACCTTCAGATTTAAAATTTTTTCTGATGAGTCAGTACGTTTGCACCTTTTTTCTTTCTCTATAAAGGACAAAGCCAAAGCTTGGTTAACTTCATTCTCATCTGGTTCTATTATATAATGGGATCAGTTGGTATCAAAGTTTATTTCTAAATTTTTTCCGATGGCAAAAACAAGCTCATTGAGAAGAGAAATTTCAGATTTTAGCCAAGAAGAAAATGAAAATTTTTATTAAAGTTGGAAAAGATTTAAAGATTTTCTTTTGAAATGCCCTCACCACGGTTTTGAGATGTGAATACTTGTTCAATATTTTGACGATGGGTTAACCCAAACCAATTGTAAAATGGTCGAATCCATGAATAGTGGTGGATTTTTAAGTTTGACTGATGAAGCGACATATAAGTTTTTAGAGGGATTGTTTGAGAGTTCCCAATAGTGGGATTTTTCTAGTCGTTGCGATAGATCTCCCCAATCGTCTAAAATGGGAGGGTTATATGAAGTGGGTGAAGCTCGTGACCTCAGAGCAAGGATAGATAATTTAACACGTAAAGTTGAGGCCTTAGCTTTAAGCAAAGCCATAATGTTGTCAATTTTGTGCAAAATGAAGTTTGTTCTATTTGTGCTAGCCCCATGCATATAGCACAATCATGTCCGTCAAACTTTTCAGAGTGTTATACTGAGCAAGCACATGCAATGAAAAACTTTGGAAAACCGATTGGTAGTTCATTTTCTGAGACCTATAATCCTAATTGGAAGAATCACCCAAATTTCTCATGGAGACAACCCTAACCGCCCATGAATGTAGGACGGCAACAAATTCCACATTCAAATCAATTTCGTCCTCCTACACAATCATATCCTCCTGGATTTCATCAACACCCTCAATTTGTGGCACCATGTCCACAGTCATCATCTTCATCATCTTTAGAGGACACATTGAAAGCATTCATGCAGTCCACAATTGTTTTTTATTTTAGATTATGCTTTTATTATTGAAAATGTGGTAAAAATATGGCAACAAAAACAAATTAAAAAAGGGAAATAAAATGGAGTGAAATAGCACTTAAAACAGTAATATAAAATACAGTCCTGCAAGATCCAGGGCCTGTTGTATCAAGTTTTGACAAGAAAGGGTTGTCCTCGAGGAAAATCTGATCTAGAACCACAAGGGTTGTATAGTAGGCCTTCAAATCTGGCTAACGATCTGGCAATCCTAACCTACACTAGAAAGCAGGGATACAGAAAGGGAGTTTTAGGGTGTCACAGAACTAAAGCTAAACCTACAAGAAAATTACAGTACTATACTACAAGAAAGGGGTTTAGAAAGAGGTGAAAATAGGTTTGGAAAATAAAATAGAAAAGGGGTAAGAAGTAATAAAATAGGGATTGCTATATCCGCTGAAACATGGGTTGATTAAGTGGAGCAAAGGATATATCTACATCTATCCTTCATTTGGCAGCAAGCTCAAGTACAAGGAAAAATAATCCAATTCTTCCTAGAGATATGGACCAGTCTAAGGCTATGATCTGTCCATTGAATGGTCATAGATCATCCCCAAAGATATACTCCATTCAAGATCCGAACAAGGAAAATTATTGCAGCTGCTATATTTGCATGACTACAATCTCATGCATCCATAGGGGTATACAATCCATAAAAATCTTAAAGGAAATAAGAGCATTACAGATTGAATGATTCAATAAAAATCGCTAGGCATTGCTTATAAAATACTTACAATGTCAGCCCTTTAGGCTGCAATCAATGCAGAGATCTAAGCCCCTGACCAGCTTACACAAATCTTGATTACATTATACACACAGTCCTATCTATTACAAGAGACTTAGCCAGCAAATGCTGAGCTAAGGAGAGAAGAAAAAGATGAAAAAGATGACCTAACCCTAACCCTCGAATGATCTAAGCCAGAGCCAAATTAGGTTAAAATGTTAGATGCTTATTTCTGCTAACATTAAAGCTTATATATAGTTCTTCCAAAAATATCTTGCTCTGGCCAATCAAAAAATAGAAGAGAAAAATGCCCTATTTTGCAATGCTGTCATGAACCATTTGTGGCCAAGTATTGCCTCGGGAAGTGGGAAATAGCTTAGCACCTCGGGGTGTGTGCCCTAGAAGCTGTGGAATCCCCAAAATATCCCTGCATGCTAAATGGGAAGTCTAGGACCCGAGCGTCGAGAGGTTGAATGCTGCCTTTTATGCAACTCAAGTGGTTAAATTGGCTGCTGAGGAGGCTCGATGAGATCTTGATAGGATGAAGCTTTAGATAGTGCTACTCGAGAGGTTAGATTTGAACTGCTCGAGAGGCTCAAATGGTTCCAATTATGCAGCTCGACAAGATCACTTTGAGCTCCTCGAGTGGTTGGATTCATACTTGGAGTGCTCGAGAGCTACTCGAGGCAATTTTATGAAGGTGTATTTGCTCGAGAACCACTCAAGCAGATGTTCTTTGGATTAACTCATCTTCTCAAGATGTGCTCGAGAAGAGTTTCTGAAGTTGTGAACCTCTCGAGATCTGCTCAAGAGGAATTTCTGGAGTTCCCTCTATTTTGAATTGCTCGAGATCTGCTCGAGCTGTTATATGTTGCAGGCCTGAACCCCTTGAGATCTGCTCGAGCTGGATTTTTGAAGGTTTTAACTGGTCGAGAGCCACTTGAGCTTATTTAAGTAGCACTTGAAATGCTCGAGATCTGCTCGAGCCTTCAACTCATTTAGCCTCTGCAGCAGTGCATAGTCTGCTGCAACACTCTTCTCAGCTTGGGTCCATCCTTGTTTCCTCTGTTGGACTTCTAGGGTTCTTTAGGCAAACCAAATGGTCCCTATGGTGCAGACCACCAAGGTGCATTCTCTGTTCTTCAATCAGCTTCAAGATTTGGCTTTGAATTCTCTCCTCTTGACCTCCAAAGTATGGACTGTTGCATTAAGCTGCAGTTTAATTCCTAAATACAAAACATTCTCAAAAGAGAATTATTAGATGGCTCAAAGGAATAGTAAAGGCTAGGTTAAGAGGTGAAAAATAGTATTTTTCTGTGATTAATACACTCCCAAACCTAATCATTGCTAGTCCTTGAGCAAAGGAAAAATCGTAGGGTGCACGGATGCATTTAGCTTATGCATAAGCCTTTAAACCCCTAGGTGATCCCTAGTGGAGGAGTGAAATCTCCTGAGGGTTTTCAGTGAAGATACCCACAAACTTCTCAATAACAACAGGTAAACCAAGTGCACATAGTGACTAATCAGGTTGCAAATAATAAAGTTTCATTCCACCCTTGCTCTTTAAAATTGGAGGAGTTTTAAATAGTGAATGCAAACAGTTTAACACCTAAATCATGCATACATGCTCATCACATTCAATCAGTTGGCATCAAGAGTGTAGTGTGTGCAATAGTACCAAACTCACCTGTAATTCAAAAATTAGGTTTAAACTGTGCCCTAATGAATTTCATCTCAAACCCAATGCTTACCAAGGCTGTCTCTCACAAATGAATTTAAGGGTGTTCAATTTCACTCAGGCCCAAGAGCAGTTTCAAACCTCAAATAAGCCTGCAAGCACGAGCATAGGCAAGGTTTCTAATTTTTGACATCATCAAGCACTTCTCACCATAGATTAGACATCTTCTTATCTCCACATGACAGCTCACTTCACTTTGGATCAACAAGGTCATTTTGATGGGTTTAATGTGGCTTATGGTTGAGGTTTACAAAGAATATGAGGGTAAAGAGAGATTCAAGACTGAGAAATCAACAAGGGTAGGAGGTGAGTCATGACTTCACAACCTTCATTTCAGCACAACTTCATCTTCCTTGACATTTTTCAGATTCAATGTGGCCAACTTCTCTTCTTTTCAATTTTCAGCTGAAGTATTTCACTTGACTTATCTTTTCTTTCTTTTCTCTCTCTCTCTCTCTCTCTCTCTCTTTTATTATTTCATATATATATATATTTATGATTGTAATTATGGCTGCCACAGCCATACAACTGCTACACTGTTGTTTACAAATTTTCTCCTATCTTCTTCTCCTTTCACCAAATGTTAAACCTTACTCACCTATCTTCAACATCTCCTCCTTTACCTTCTGAATTCTTTGAGTGAGGGTAGGACTGAATCAAGTTAAGAGGTTCACGTTTAATTACTTTGGTGCTTGTTGAAGAAAAATTAGATTTTAAGGCTCAAAGAGTGTATGCAAAAAGGGTAGTTTTACTGGGTTGGTACTTTAGGCTCAAACTATCCAAATGAAAGCCTTAGATAATCTCCTTAGTGTCATGAGTGTTGTCAAACAATTTCAACTTGGGGTGCCTAACTTCTAGTGAAAAGGTCTTGACTCAGTCAGTCCTTAGAGCAGAAAAATTTGCCATAGACACTCTTCAAGAAGAAAAATATTTTTATAGGCTCAAAGCTCACTAGGTATGGTCTTCAATTAAACTCATAAGAATGTCCTCACCTTCTTCTCTCCTTACTGGTTTACTGATTATGAAAGTCACCTCATGGAAGTATTTAAAAAAAAAAAAAATAAATCTGCATAATTTTTAAATTTCCTCATTTTCAACATTGCTTAGGTGGATTCCACTCTATTTATTTCTAACTTACTTAATACTGCTGCTCTTAGGTTAACTATCCCATTGATCTACCCTGGAATACCCTCCCATACCCCCAAACCTAAGTTAAATAGTGTCCTCACTGTTTCAACATACATGTATAGGGGCAGCAGTGTTATACACAACAGTACAGCAGAAAAAACTAGAATGAACACCATGAATATAGGGGCAGCAGTGTTATACACAACATACATGTATAGGGGCAGCAGTGTTATACACAAAAGACTACATTCATTAACAAAATGAATATTACATAAGACTGTTTACAGATTGAACAACAAAATGAAAATATAAAACTAGTTTTAAAACAGAAACTACAAAAAGAACTTAATTACAAAAAGCTACACTATAGCCTAATCAGAATCTGAGTATGAACTTAAGTCAAAGGGGGGGTCAATTCATATTTTTCCTTCTCTTTCTTCACAGTTGTGGCTTGTGCAGCACCAGCCTCGGTTCTTGTTGCAGCTAGCTTCTAGGGCTTGGTGCTGCTCTTCTCCATTGAAGGCTCCTTGAAGGACACACCCTTGAACATTGAAGGGTTCCTTACGAAGAAACTAGAGGTTAGTGTGTCTACTAGTCTCTCCAACTAGATTGATTTGGTTTTATAAACTTTATAAAAATCCAGGGAATTCAACACCATCTGCCACAACCTCTTCTTCTGCTTCTCCTCATCCATCTTGATTTGGGAAATCTACCCTTCATATGGCTGCCTCACCATTACTATAACTGACTCTATCACTGAATGTACATCTCTTCTGACATAAGGATCAACAACCATGGCCTTAGTGAGGGTGTAAAATGGGGGAATAGGTATGGATGAAGTAAGGACAATGGCCTTCTCATTAGGGTCATCAATCTTAGGGTGTGAGACAGAGGGGGTGGTCAGGTCAATGTAGGTGGGTGGAGATGATGGGGGTGGATAGATAGGTGCCAACTCCTTCTCCTCATAGGTGAAAGGTAACAGGGGTAACTCCTCCTCTTCAAAATCAGTTTGTGTAGCAATAGAGGTGGAGGTAGATGGGATAAGGGCCAACTCTTCATAATCAGGGTCAGTCTGTGTGGCAGTAGCTGCTGTAGCCACTGAAGTGGAAGGTCTGAGTGAAGGAGGTGGTGTAAAGAAAGGTGTGGGTCTTGGTTGTTGGGTTGTTGGGGTGTAGGTATGAAGGGTGAGCTACATTGCATGAAGGCATGCTTGCATGGTGGCCTGGTTTTGGGTATTGACAAGGAGTTGGATTTGGAGTGAGGTAAGGGGGGAAAGTATTTGGGGTAAGTGGCCTGATATGACTATAGTAGAAGGTTGGGTGGTTGGGATACATTGGAATGGTGAAGTAGGGGCATGATTGAAGAGGTATAGTTGTGGGGAGTCTGGAAGGGGTGTGTACTCATGCCTGATATCCTCCACAATGGAGTCCATCATGGCTGAGTACCCCTCAAAAGTTAATGGATCTATGTCATGGGAAGGTGTAGGTGATGTAGTAGGGTGAAATTGCTCAATGGGTTCAGTTTGAATGGGTTCAATGGGGGGTAAAAGGGGAAGGTGGGTTTGGAATGGGGTCTGGTATGATAATAGGCTCTGAGCTAGGAGTGGGTGTAGGTAGGGGAATGGATAGGCTAGGTACAGTGGGTGTAGGTGGATCTGGTGTTGGGGTTATAGGTTGGGTGGGTGGGATTGACTCTGTGGTTGGTTTATAGGCTCTCTTTTTTTATTTTCTTTTTATGGTTGGAGTTGGTAGGGTAAATGGGAACTCTATGGGAGGAGTTGGAGTTGACACAGGGATTGTGGTGGTGATTGTCGAGGGTGTTGGAGATGGAATGGTAGTCATGGTTGTAGGGATGGAATTGAGTGGTGTGTGGATGGTGTAGGAGGTAGGGATGGATGGCACTGAGCTAGCTATTGATGTATATGGAACAAAAGTGGGTGGCACAAGTATTGAGATTGTTGCAGGAATGGCAGGAGATGAGTCTTCAGTTGGGGGTGCTGTTGTTGATTTCTCAGGGACCGTCTTCTTCTTCTTCCCCATCAAGGACATGCTGATTGTCCACAACCTCTTTCCAAACATTAGCGGGGGCAATTTTTCAGTTGGCTCCCCAAACTTCCAAGCATATCCTCCTTGCTTAAGCAGGGTTGTGATCAGCCTGCTAAAGGAAAGTCCATGAGGCTTCTGCTTCTTCGGCACCTTCATGTGGATGTCCTTCATCCCATCAAAAATCAACTGGGCAACATTGAAGCAATGCCCTTGGGAGAAGGAATAGAGAGCATCAGCAATGGGATGCCTCCTCTCCTGTTGGTGCCCAAATACAAAAATGTTCTTTCTTAGAACTTTGTTTATGAATAGCAAACTGGGACTGAAGTCACTCCTTGTGATGGAGTCCCTTGAAGTTTTCTTCCCATTGGTCAATTTGTTGGCAATCACATCTATGGAGGCATTGAGTGAGGCCCCCAAGTTCCAAGCAGGGTCATAGGTAGCTGGGATGCCTAGAGCTTTTGCAATCTTAGTTGTGTCCACAACTATTACAAATTCATCAATAAGGATGACCAACACTGGGTCTTCTCTGTTTGGATCCCCCAGACTCCTTGAGTCTCATGTTCTGGTGCCATAACTTTACTAGTCTGGGGTACACCATCTCCTCCAAAGGGGTCAAGAGTTTATCCAAGGAAACCTTGGTCAAAAATTCCACAGCTTCAACAACCAAGGTCTCCTTTGTGAAAAATGCCTTGTGAAAGGCTGTTTCAGGCTCTAACCCTAGGGTATCCATGAACTCATTGGGTGTGCTCAGGGGATCAACTTTTGGGGTATCCTCTTCACCCTTTTTCTATTTCTTGGATTTTTTTGGGCTCTTGGTGAGAGAACTTGCCCTCTTCTTGGGTGCTGCCCTCTTCTTAGGTTTTTCCACTTGGGGTGCTGGGGCATTAGTGGCCTCCATAGTAGAAGATGTAACAATCCGCACAAATTTTCTTGTGGGAGTGGGTTTGTCAGTTTGTGGAGGGTTCAACAATGCTTGTAGGTTATAAAAATATGGGGAGCTACTGGCCCTCTATCGAAACCTTAAATTTGACCTCTTCAATCATAAATCTTATGTTGCCTATAGCTCCAATGAATTGATCAATAAAACTCCACTTAACAATGAACTTTTACCCAAGAAAACTAGCTTGACAAAAACTTAGCTGAGAAGTGAGAGGAGATTACCCCCAAAAAGCTAGGGTCTCAAAATTGAAGTTGCCCAGTGAACCAAATCAAGCCGCTCCAGGTGCAAAATGGTCGGCCTTGATAGATAACAAGGTGGCAAGAGCTAGGTGAAGATGGTGGAGTAGAATGAGCAGTGAAGAAGAGAGTTGGAAAGGATGGCTCGGAGTTGTGCTCGAGATGTAGGGCAGAAATGAGAATAACATGGCCTATCAAGGGGTTTTAAGCAGAGAAACCCAAGCCTCGAGAGGATCTTGAGGGGATGGATCAAATGTAAATGATCCTCTCAAGCTGGAATTAACCTGCCGAGAAGTTAAGTGCTAGTGAAAGTCAAGGCCTCGAGAGGATCTTGACAGGCTGGGCTTCAGGCGCGATTCTGCTTGAGAGGTTCTCAAGTAGATGGTTTTTATACCTCTGAGCCTATCAAAGCCGCCTATTCTTGCGAAAGTGAGGATCGAGAGGTTACTAGAGCCTCTCGAGATGGTAAAATTGGATGATTATTCATTCTTAATCTACCAGGCCCACTGACATGTTGCACCAGCACACAAATTTATTTCACAACCCTTCTATACCACAACTCACTAGACACATGCTTACTTCATAATTCATGCACACTGATTATCCAACACCTATTACATCAGCAGATCATTTTAAACCACAGCAGACCCAGATTCAGAAAAATTGATCAGGATTCTCAACAACACTCAAGAATATACATTCTAAAATTTCACAGCACACAAAACACACAAATACAAACAAAATCACACAAAAATAGCTATGTTACATAGTGTACATGATTGGGAATCACTTATCATTTGGAGGTTCTTGAAGGTAGAAGGTTATAGAGGATTCCATAGAATTTTCTACACACAGCTTGAGTCTCTGACCATTTACTTTCATGACCCTACCTAAAATGGGGTCCATGATCTCCACAGACCCAGATGGGGATGCATGAATTACAATGAAAGGGCCATCCCATCTAGTTCTTAACTTCACTGGAATGAATTTTAGCTTAGAGTTGAAAAGCCATACCTTGGCTCCATTAGCAAATTCCTTCCTTAGGATGCTCTTGTCAAAGAATGCCTTTGCTTTCTCCTTGTAAATCCTTGAATTTGAGTAAGCATCCAACCTTAGTTCCTCCAACTCAGATAGCTGCAATTTCCTGTTTGCACCAACAGAAGATAGATCCAAGTTCAAGCTTTTAATGGCCTAAAAGGCCTTGTATTCCAACTCTACTGGCAGATGACATGTTTTATCATAGACTAATTAAAATGGGGACATTCCAATTGGGGTCTTATAGGTTGTCCTATAGGCCCACAATGTATCATTTAACTTCACTGCCCAATCCTTCATATCAATCCTAACTGTCTTCTCCAGGATATGCTTAATCTCCCTATTGGAAATCTCTACCTGCCCACTGGTCTGTGGGTGATATGGGGTGGCAATCCTATGGGTAACAACATACTTCTTGAGCAAGCTCTCAAAGTGTCTGTTACAGAAATGGCTGCCCTCATCACAGATGATAGCTCTAGGGGTGCCAAATCTGGAGAAACTATTTTCTTTGATAAATTTTAGGATAGCTTTATGATCATTTGTCTTTGTGGCAGCTGTTTCCACCCATTTAGAAACATAATCCATAGCTATAAAGATGAAGTTATAACCCATTGAAAGAGGAAAGGGACCCATGTAATCTATCCCTCATATGTCAAACAACTCCACAACAAGGATGGGCTACAGTTGCATTGAGTCTCTCTTTGATATTCCACACATCCTTTGACATCTTGCACAGGCTTTGCAGTGTACATGGGCATCTCTAAACAAAGAAGGCCAGTAGAGCCCACATTGCAGTACCTTTATTGTTGTCTTTTTCCCACTAAAGTGACCCCTGCAGGTATATTCATGGCACATGCTAAGAATACTATGGATGTCACTATCAGGGACACACTTCCGAATGACCTAGTCTACACAGTACTTATATAGGTGTGGATCCTCCCAAAAGAAATATTGAACTTGTGAAAAAAATAAGTCTTTGTCCATCTTGGACCAGTGGGAAGGAATCCTACCTACAGCAAGGTAGTTGACTATGTTAACAAAACATGATACAACTGATTGGATGGTAAATTATTGCTCATCAGGGAATAAATCTCTAGCAGGTGTTGCAGCACACTCCTCAACTAGAATCTGGGATAAATGATCAGCCACTACATTTTCCACCCCTTTTTTATCCTTGATTTTAAGATCAAACTCCTGCAGCAGGAGGATCTATCGAATCAGTCTTGGCTTAGCATCTTTCTTTGCCAGCAGGTACTTGAGGGTAGAGTGGTCAGTAAAGATCACAATTTTAGATTTCAGTAAATATGATCTAAAATTTTCCATAATAAACACCACTGTCAGAAGCTCCTTCTTTGTTATTCTATAATTCAGCTGAGCTTCTGTTAGTGATTTGCTGGCATAATAAACCACACTAGGCTGTTTATCTTTCCTTTGACCCAACACAGCACCCATAGCAAAGTCTGATGTATCACACATTAACTCGATGGGTAGGGCATAATCAGGGGCTTGAATCATAGGAGAAGTGGTTAGAAATTCTTCAATACCTCAAAAGCATCAAGACATTCAACATCAAAATTAAATGGCACATCTCGACACAGCAGGTGGCACAGAGGTTTGAAAATTTTGCTGAAGTCTTTGATGAACCTTCTGTAATTCCTGAATGTCCTAAAAAGGACCTGATTTGCTTAACTATTTTTTATGGGGGCAAGTGAGCAATCAAGTTAATTTTAGCTTTATCAACCTCAATGCCCCTATGGGAGACCACATGGCCAAGGACAATGCCTTGGGTGACCATGAAATGGCTTTTCTCCCAGTTCAAGACCAGGTTGGTCTCTTCACATCTTTGAAGAACCAGGCTGAGTTGATGTAAGCATTGACTGAAATTGTCCCCAAACACAGAGAAATCATCCATAAAAATCTCCAAAAATTTATCAAGCTTATCAGAAAAGATTGCATATATGCATCTTTGAAAGGTGGCTGGAGCATTACATAGTCAAATAGCATTCTCCTATAAGCAAAAGTGTCAAAGGGACAAGTAAAGGTGGTCTTTTCCTGATCCTGTGGATACATTGGTATCTGATTGTAACCAGAGTATCCACCCAAGAAGCAATAAAATGCTCTTCCAGCCAGCCTATCAAATATTTGATCAATGAAGGGTAGTGGGAAGTGATCTTTTCTGGTCTTGGAATTTAGTCTTTGATAGTCAATGTAAATTCTCCAACCAGTGGTCTCCCTGATTGGCACTAACTCCCCAAACTTGATAGTGATGACTGTGATACCATACATTTTGAGGACCACCTGGATAGGTGAGACCCACTCAGAGTCTGAAATGGGGTATAAGACCCCTGCATCCAACAATTTCACAATCTCTTTTAGCACAACTTTCTGCATATGAGGGTTTAATTTCCTCTGCATTTCCCTTGAGGGCTTAGGGCCCTCTTCCAAATGGATCTTGTGCATATACACTGAATGATTTATCTCCCCCAAATCTGTAATAGTCCAGCCAATTACTCTTCTATGTTTCCTGAGGACACACAACAATTCCTCTTTCTGCTCTACAGTAAGAGAGGAAGAGATAATTATAGGAAGTTTTTTATCCTACCCTAGGAAGGAATATTTCAATGTTTCTGACAGCTGCTTGAGCTCCAGATCAGGTGGACTAACTATTGAAGGCAACAATGGTGCCTTAGAGGGCTGAGGCAGGGGCAGCAACATGGGTCTCCATGTGGAGTGCAGCACTAGGCCCACTGGAGACTTTGATGTGTTGCTGTCTTCAGTCATATCAATTGGGGCCTCCTGCTCAGTCACCTCAGTCCAGATATCATCAAAATCATCACACATTTTATCCCAATCCAGCAGATTGGATAAATTTTCTTCCACTATTTCCTCTATTACATCCACTACAAAACAATCCTCATTGTCCAGCTAAGGTTGCTTTGTAGCATTGTACACATTTAACTTCACTTTCATGTTTCCAAATATAACCTCCATCACCCTAGACCTGCATTGAATACAGGCATTGGCAGTGGCCAGAAATGGCTTGCCCAAGATCATAGGAATTGGGGTGCTACTCTTTGAAGGTTTCATGTCCAATACCGGAAAATCAGCAGGGTAGAAGAATTTATCCACCCCCACCAACACATCTTCAACCATTCTCATAGGCTTTCTCTCATACCTATCAGCCAGCTACAGCATAATAGGTGTTGATTTCAGCTCCCTGAAACCCAGCTGTTCATACACTAAGTATGGTAGTAGGTTGACACTGGCCCCCAAGTCCAAGAGAGCTATGCCTATGATGTGATCACCAATAATACAAGGGATGGTAGGCACCCTTGGGTCCTGAAGTTTGACTGGTGTGGTAATAGATAAAACTAACTTAACTTTTTCAGCTCTAAAGACCTTCTTGGATATATGAATCCTTGCTTTCCTTTTCTGAGTACATAGGTCCTTGAGAAACTTGGCATAAGTTGGGACCTGTTTAATTGTATCAAGCTGAGGTAAATTGATCTTAACTTGCTTGAAGGTCTCCAACATTTCCTCTATTCTAGTATTCCCCTAGTCAAAAGGAGAGGGGCCTTTTAGAGCATGAGGAAATGGCAGCTGGGGTGCTGCTGGTACCTTAGCTGCTAGCCTAACTGTCTCATAATCAATTTTTTTCCTTTTAATTTTTTTTATTTTTTTCTTTTTGTTGGGGCTCAATAGCAGCCCTATTATTGTGCTCCTGATGCACAACAACAGGGAATGAGTTCCTTTTCTCTCTTGCACTCTTCTCTTTCTCCACATTCTCCTTGTCCACCTGGTTGTCCACCACCTTACCACTCCTTAGGGTAGTGATTGCTTTAACTTTCTCATGGGTTGAGGAACCTTCACCAATCATATATTGACCTTTTGGGTTGTTCATGGTCTGGCGTGAAAGCCTGCCCTCGTCTCTTTTGGTCAAAGCATTAGAGATTTGACCAATCTAGTCTCTAATTTTCTTTATGCTTTGACTGTGAGAGTTCACAGTTTGTGATAAAGACCCCAAGTTTTGCAGTGATGCCAAAACCTGTTCCTCAAAAGAGGGGGCTCTAGGTTGTGGTGGTGGCAAAGCCAACTGGTTTGGCTGTGGGGCAGACTGCTGGAAGGGTTGTCTAGGTGCAAAACCTTGAGTATACTGTTGCTATGATCTATAAGACAATGCATGCTGCTGCTGCTGGGGTGACTGATAATTGTCCCGTCTCCACCTCCAATTGGGGTGGTTTCTCCATTGATACCCTGCAAGCTACTACCCATATGATTGGGCAGCATTTGCATGTTCCATGACTAGTTTAGGGAATTAACCTGCTGATGGACAGTCCTCAAGTGAGTGTGTTGGTGACTGGCATATCAGACATGCCTCTTCTACTTGTGCAGCCATTCTAGGCTACATCATACTTATTAATTTATCAAAGTTATGGGTAAGACTATCCACCTTTTTTTCCAAGTCATGGTGCACATTGATCTCATACATCTTTCCTCGAGAAGTGGATTCTTTTACTATTTTAGCTGGAGTCTCAATATCATTTCGGGATAGAGACTCTTGCTACATGGAATTTTCACTAATGACATCAAAGAGTTTCCCAGCCTCTTCAGTTGTCTTGTGGAGGTAAGTACCCTCCACATGAGGTATCCACCATATCCCTGCTCTTGGGATCAATTCCTTGGTAGAATCTTTGGACAAGCTGCCACTAAGGAATTTGATGGTGTGGACATTGCCTCAACAATTCTTTAAACCTTTCCCAAGCTTCATGGAAATCTTTAGTTGAGAATTGAGCAAAAATTATGCTCTTCCTCAACTGGCTGGTTTTAGACATAAAGAAAAATTTAGCCAAAAATTAGCATTGGAGGTCATTCCAGGATTGTATGCTGTTTGCTGGGAGCATGGAGAGCCAAGATCGGGCCTTATCCTTTAGAAAAAAAGGAAAAAGCCTCATTTTGGTGGCTTCTTCTCCCAAATCAACAATATTAAATATGGTGCATAAGGCCAAAAACTCATCTATGTGCTTATATGAGTCTTCTTTACTTAGCCCATGGAATGATGGCAGCATTTGGATGGTTTAGGATTTGATTTCATAATTTCCTTTTGCTACAGGAAGTTGAATGCAAAAGGAGAATGAATATACCCCTGGTGCATAGTATTCCTTCAATGTTCTTTGTTGCTCACCCATCACAACTAGCTCAATGTTAACAACAAAGGTTTGTGTGGTTTTCCTAAGTCTAAGGGCTCTCTCTATCTCGAGATTTGGAGGTTCTAAGTCAGGGTTAAGAGAGCTCCTACCTAGCATGCACACACCCAAACAGCAAGTAAAGACAAGCACTTACAACACACTTAAAAAATGATAAACTAAATTACTGCTAAAACTATTACTGATTTTAAGGCATTAACAGAAAGAAAACATAAAGCAAGGGAGAGGGGATACAAACTAAGGCAACAAGCTCTAGCTGCAACTTCCACCTCCTCTCTTTACTACTCTTTCAGATTTGTAGAAAACCAAATTAAATTCAGTAGTACTGTTATTCAAACTCAAGAAATGAAACAAATGAAATTATAAACACAGAAAATAAAAACTCAGGTCTACTAATTAGATCAAAGATCCTCGGCAGTGGCGCCAAAAACTTGTTTATTCTAGATTATGCTTTTATTATTGAAAATGTGGTAAAAATAAATTAAAAAGGGGACATAAAATGGAGTGAAACAACACTTCAAACGGTAATCTAAAGCACAGTCCTGCAAGATCTAGGGCTTGTTGTAGCAAGTTTTGATAAGAAATGGTTGTCCCATAGGGAAATCTGATCTAGAACCACAAGGGTTGTATAGTAGGCCTCCAGATCCGGCAATCCTAACCTACACTAGAAAGTAGGGATACAGAAAGGGAGTTTTAGGGTGCCACAGAACTAAAACTAAACCTACAAGAAAATTATAGTTCTATACTACAAGAAAGGGGTTTAGAAAGAGGTGGAAATGTGTTTGAAAAATAAAATAGGAAAGGCGTGAGAAGTAATAAAATAGGGACTGATATATCTGCTGAAACAGGGGCTGATTAAGTGGAGCAAAGGATGTATCTACATTTATCCTTCATTTGGCAGCAAGCTCAAATGCAAGGAAGAATAATTCAATTCTTCCCAGAGATATGGAACAGTCTAAGGCTATGATCTGTCCACTGAATGGTCACAGATCATCCCCAAAGATATACTCCATTCAAGGGGTAGAAATCAGAACAAGGAAAATTACTGCAACTGCTATATTTGCATGGCTACAAGCTCATGCATCCATAGGGGCATACAATCTATAAAAATCTTAAACGAAACAAGAGCATTACAAATTGAATGATTCAATAAAAATAGTTGAGCATTGCTTACAAAATACTTAGAATGTAAGCCCTCTAGGCTGCAGTCAATGCAGAGATCTAAGCCCCTCACAAGCTTACACAAAGCTTGATTACAGCATACACAGTCCTATCTATTAAAAAAAACTTAGCAAGCAAATACTGAGCTAAGGAGAGAAGAAAAAGATGAAAAGATGACCTAACCCTAACCCTCGAATGACCTAAGCCAGAGCTAAATTAGGTTAAAATGTTTGATCCTTTTTCTACTAAAAATTACAGCTTATATACAATCCCTTCCAAAAATATCTTGCTCTAGCCAATCAAAAAATAGAAGAGAAAAAATGCCTTATTTTGCAATGCTGTTGTGGCCCATTTGTGGCCAAGTGTTTCCTCGAGAAGTGGGAAATAGCTCAGCACCTCGGGGTGTGTGCCCTAGAAGCTGTGGAATCCCCAAAATATCCCTACATGTTGTATGGGAAGTCTGGGACCCGAGCCTCGAGAGGCTAAATGCTGCCTTTTATGCATCTCAAGTGGTTAAATTGGCTGTTGACGGAGGCTCGACAGGATCTCGATAGGATGAAGCTTCAGATAGTACTACTCGAGAGGTTGGATTTGAACTGCTCGAAAGCTTAAATGGTTCCAATTATGCAGCTCGACAGGTTCACTTTGAGCTCCTCGAGTGGTTGGATTCATACTTGGAGTGCTCGAGAGCTACTCGAGAACTACTTGAGACAATTTTATGAAGGTATATCTGCTTGAGAACCACTCGAGTAGATGTTCTTTGGATTAACCCATCTTCTCGAGATGTGCTCGAGATGAGTTTCTAAAGCAATGAACCTCTCGAGATCTACTCGAGAGGAATTTCTGAAGTTCCCTCTGTTCTGAACTGCTCAAGATCTACTGGAGCTGTTCATATGCTGCAGGCCTGAACCTCTCGAGATTTGCTCGAGCTGGCTTTCTGAAGGTTTTAACTGCTCGAGAACCACTCGAGCTGATTTAAGCTACACTTGAAATGCTCGAGATTTGCTCGAGCCTTCAACTCTTTTATCCTCTGCAGTTGTGCATAGTCTGATGTAGCACTCTTCTTAGCTTGGGTCCATCCTTCTTTCATCTATTGGACTTTTGAGTCCCTTAGGCAAGCTAAATGGTCCCTATGGTGCGGACCACCAAGGTGCATTCTCTGTTCTTCAATCAGCTTTAAGATTTGGCTTTCAATTCTCTCTTCTTGGCTTCCAAAGTGTGGACTGTTGCATTAAGCTGTAGTTTTATTCCTAACTATAAAACATACTCAAAAGACAATTATTAGATGGCTCAAAGGTGTAGTAAAGGCTAGGTTAAGAGGTGAAAAATGGTATTTTTCAGTGCAACCCAAGCCATTTCAAAGCTAGAAAATCAGATTGGCCAGTTGGCAACTCAAGTGGGTGAGAGGGAAAAAGGAAAATGTCCAAGCCAACCCATCCCAAATCTGAAAGGGCAGTATGCAGTAAATAATCCATCCAATTCTACCCATGAGCATGAGCATGTGCAGTCAATTACTACCCTTAGGTCTAGGCGAAAAATTGATAACCATGTTAAGTTGCCTGAAGTTGAAGAAAAAGAAAAGGAAATTGAAGAAGAAATTGAGATATCTAAAGATGAAGGGAATAAAAATCCTCATGAGGGGATGAGTGAAACCATCGGTCCTATGATTGAAAAAAAATTAGTGGTTCAAAACTTTATTCCCAATGCCCTATTTCCTCAAAGATTAATTGTGGCTTAGAAGAATAACCAGCTAGGTGATATTCTTGAGGTGTTTAAGCAAGTTCGCATAAACATCCCATTCCTAGAAGCTATCCAACAGGTCCCTTCTTACGCTAAAATTTTGAAGGACTTGGTAACAATCTAGAGAAAGACCAATGTTCCAAAGAAGGCATTTTTGGCTGAGCACGCTAGGTCAATCATTCAATGCAAAATTCCTGTCAAGTACAAGGACCCTGGGTGTCCTACCATTTCATGTGTCATAGGGGATCATCACATAGAGCGGGTGTTACTAGATTTAGGAGCAAGTGTGAGTTTATTGCCATATTTGGTTTACGCCCAACTTGGATTAGGTGAGTTGAAGCAAACCTCTATGACCCTTCAGTTAGCTGATAGGTCAGTGAAAATTCCAAGGGGTGTGGTGGATGATGTTCTAATCACAGTAGATACATTTTATTTTCCTGTGGACTTTGTAGTCCCAGACACCGAACCTATTCAGAGCATGAGTAGTCAGATTCCTGTCATTCCTGGTCGGCCATTCTTGGCAACCTCAAATGCATTGATTAATTATAGGAATGGAATTATGAAAATTTCTTTTGGGAACATGACGATGGAGCTTAATGTTTTTCACATCAGCAGACAATCACCTGAGGGTGAGGAGATTAGTGACATTTGTTTAATTGATAGTTTGGTTTAGGAGACACTTTCTCGATATAGTTTTGAGGATCCTCTAGAGGCTTGTTTGACCAATTTTTGTTGTGACTTTGACATTGAAAAGTCTATAGAAGAGGTAAATTCATTGCTTGATTCTACTCCTCTTATGAGTTGTGATAATTGGCAACCAAAGGTGGTTCCTGTAGAACTGTCCACTGCATCTCCTGCTCCATCTGAAGTTGAGCCATCTAAGTTAGAGTTGAAGCTGTTACCTGAAAATTTGAAGTACATTTTTTAGGGCCTTCTGAGACCCTACCCGTCATCATTGCTTCTGACTTGGATAAGGCTCAAGAGAAAAAATTGTTGGATGTTTTAAAGGAACACAAAGCGGCGATTGGCTGGTCCATTGCAGACATCAAAGGGATTAGTCCTTTTGTGTGCATGAACAAAATTCATTTAGAGGAAGGTGTAAAACCTTCACGAGAGCCACAAAGGAGGCTAAATCCAGTCATGTAAGATGTTGTGAGAAGTGATACTCTATAACTTTTGGACGTGGGAATTACTACCCAATTTCAGATAGCAAATGGGTGAGTCCCATACAAGTTATGCCAAAGAAGTCTGGCATAACCATAGTCAAGAATGAAGAAAATAAATTGATTCCAACACGGGTCCAGACCGGTTGGAGAGTGTGCATTGAGTACAGAAAATTGAATTTGATGATGAGGAAGGACCATTTTCCTCTTTTATTCATTGATCAAATGATAGAAAGGTTGGTCGGTCATGCATATTATTATTTTCTTGATGGTTATTCTGGATATAACTAGATTCCCATTGCGCCAGAGGATCAGGAGAAGACTACTTTCACCTGTCCTTTTGGGAAGTTTGTCTATCAACGCATGCCTTTTAGGTTATGCAACGCACTTGCTACTTTTCAAAGGTGCATGATTAGCATTTTCTCTGACATGATTGAGCGTTTCCTACAGGTGTTTATGGATGATTTCTCTGTCTTTGGATCTAGTTTCAATACATGCTTACACCATTTGTCTCTTGTGTTAAAGCGGTGCAAAGAAATGATTCTTGTTTTGAACTGAGAAAAATATCATTTTATGGTGAAGAACGGGATTGTTCTAGGGCATGTAATATCTGAAAAGGGAATTGAGGTGGATAAGGCAAAAGTTGAATTGATTTATAATTTATCACCTTCAAAAACTATGAGAGAAATTAGATCATTTTTGGGACATGCGGGTTTTTACCGTAGATTCATAAAAGATTTCAACAAGATTGTATAACCCTTGTGCAGTTTGTTGGCTAAGGATGCCCCATTTATTTTCTATGATAAGTGCTTAACGGCCTTGAGAGAATAAAATCTAAGTTAACATCGACACCCATAATTCGACCGCTAGATTGGAGCATGCCTTTTGAGATTGTGTGTGATGCCTCTGATTATGCGGTTAGTGCTGTTTTGGGGCAGAGAGTCGATAAACTTCCTCATGTGATCTATTATGGTAGCAGAACTCTAAATGATGCACAATTGAACTATTCCACAATAGAGAAAGAGTTGTTGGCAGTGGTGTTTGCTCTGGACAAATTTAGATCATACTTATTGGGATCAAAGGTCATCATCTATTCGGATCATGCAGGTCGTAGGTACCTTTTTGCTAAAAAGGATGCTAAAGCACGATTGATTAGATGGATATTTTTGCTTTAGGAGTTTGATTTAGAAAATTTTGGACAAGAAGGGGTCCGAGAATGTTGTAGCCGACCATTGGTCCCGTTTAGTTGTTGAATTTTTTGAGAATTCTGTGCCCCATCACAGAAGTTTCCCTGATGAATAATTGTTGTCAGTCTCCTAGTTGCTTGGTTCACAGATATTGTTAATTATCTTATAACAGATCAAATGCCCTTGCATTGGTCTAAACAAGATCAATCAAAGTTTTTAGCTGAGGTGAAACATTTCTTTTGGGATGATTCGTACTTATTTAAGTATTGTCCTAATCAGATAATAAGGAGATGCATCCATAAAAGTGAGCATCAAAATATCATCTCCTTTTGTTATGATCAAGCATGTGGAGGTCACTTTAGTTCTAAGAAGACTGCCGCAAAGATTTTACAGTGTGGTTTTTATTGGCCTACCATTTTTAAATATTGGCATGCATTTTGTGTAGCTTGTGAGCGTTGCCAAAGATTGGGAAGCATTTCCAAACAGAATATAATGCTGCTAAACCCCATTTTGATTGTCGAGATATTTGATGTCTGGAGCATTGATTTTATGGGTCCCTATCAAAATTATTTTGGTAATTTATACATCCTTGTCATAGTCGATTATGTGTCTAAATGGGTAGAGGCTGTTGCTTGTAAAACTAATGACCACAAGGTGGTAGTCAAATTTTTGAAAGATAATATTTTTGCTCATTTCGGTACACCACGTGCTATAATTAGCAATGGTGGAAGCATTTTTGTATTAGAGTTTTTGAGTAATTAGTGAAGAAATATGGCATAACCCATAAGATTGGGACTCCTTACCACCCACAGACCAGTAGTCAAGTTGAGATATCCAATAGGGAACCGAAGCGCATTTTGGAGAAAACGGTAAACCCCAACATAAAAGATTGGTCATTGAGACTAAATGATACATTGTGGGTGTACCGTACTGCATTCAAAACTCCAATTGGAATGTCTCCTTATCAGATGGTATATGGCAAAGCATGTCACCTCCCTGTTGAGTTAGAACATAGAGCATACTGGGCAATAAAAAGGCAGAATTTTGATCTCAACAAGGCAGGTGCTCATAGGAAGCTACAAATAAATGAGTTAGAGGAAATTTGGGCTGATACCTACGAGTGTGCTAAATCATTTAAGAACAAAATGAAACTAGTCCATGATCAGAAAATTTTGAAAAAATCTTTTACACCTGGTCAAAAAGTTCTTTATAATTCTCGCTTGCATTTATTTCCTGGAAAATTGAGATCTCGATGGACAAGTCCTTTTGTTGTTCATACTGTCTACCCATATGGCATTGTTGAACTTGAGAATTCTAAGAATGGTGATGTGTTTAAAGTTAATGGTTAGCGATTGAAATAATTTTTAGAATTCAAAAATACAGAAATTGAAGAAATTCTCTTTGAAGATCCTGTTTATCAGGATTAGTTTTTGTGATCTGATGGACATACTTTCATTTATTTATCATAGTTTTGTTTTGTTTCATTTTATTTTTCTAGTCTAACAAGATTTGATTCCTTTTTGCAAGGGTGTTCATAGTCAAGATTTTCAGGTGCTTTCTACCCTTATGTATCAATTTTTTTTTTAGCATGCTTTTCTTATCTGTCATTGTGGACAATGTTAGATTTAGGTTTGGGGGTGTAGAATGTAATTTTTTTTTTCTTTTCTTTCAACTAAAAAAAAATAAAAATAAATTTAATTGAAGTCTCTTTTAGTATGATGATGAGCTCCTTACAATGAAAAAACTTATGTTCCTAATTAGTTGGATAAGATATGAGATGCCTTAAATATTTTCATTCTTTCGTGATGCATTCAATTTGGTGATCTATATGCATCTGTCAAGCATTCAAGTCTTAGTTATTATTTAAGCTATTAGAAATGATACAAGAAAGGTTGTACTTAATCCCTTGCACTTCACGATAGCCACATGGTAGAGTCTAGGTTGGATAAGTAGATATATACTTATATATATGGAAAGAAAGTATGCGAAAACTGTATGTAATGAACCAAACTACAATGTCTCTTATGTTTGATGAAAGCAAGAAATTTTTATATGCAGTTATTGTAAATGTAAAAAGAAAAAAACAAAAAGAAGTGAAAGGCGATTAATAAATCGGAAAAAAAAAGAGAGAAAAAAAAAAGATGTTGAAATTGATTCAAAGAGTATCATTTTGAAAGTTTCGAGCCTCAATGTCACATCATATGGAAATGTAATGTAAGGAAAAGTTGTATGTATCTTCCAAAATGTTGTCAAGTCTAGAGATGTGGAGAGGTTAATTATTTTATAGCTTGACCATGAATTCTAGAAAGATATGTAATTTATATTTGCTTTGGTAGACCAAAAGCTTTATCCATGTGGCTATACTTTCACTTACACTTGTGTACTTCTGATTATTGTAGCTTTACTAATTGTTGGAATAATTGCTTTGACTTCGTGTTTGATTTGCATATGGATAATTTCACTTAAGTGCTAATGGTTGAATGAAGGGATTTAATATTATCTTTATGTTAAGTTTAATTGATGAGCAGTGTATGAAGAAAATGAGGAACTTATCCATCATTGATTGAGCTTCCTTAAGATTTTCTTAGTTAAGCATAGTTCTTCGGGTTTTAAATTTTGATCTTTAGTTATCGTTTGCTTGCTCGAGGACTAGCAATATCCAGGTTTGGGGGTATTTGTTGAGCATAGAATTATCAAATATTTTACCCTCATATCTGTATCTTTTAATTTATTTTTACTATCTTTTTACCCAACACACATTTATCTTTTTGCCTTCGCAGATAAATATAAATTGTTATGGATGTGCTAGTAAACGGAGGAATTTTAGGCTAAAGTGTATGATGGAGCACAAAAGAAAATATAAGAATGGAGGATGGTTGGGCAACCGTGGGATTTGTGACGATCCTATCGCGACGATGCACTCTCAAATAAAATATTTAGAGTCTCCACCCGGAGCTTTTGGTGTCCCGAGAAACCTAGATCAATTTTATAAGCACCGAAGTGCCACAAATATGACTTTGAATCCGGTCTACGCCAAAGACTCTTGGGTAGGGGCTTGGGTTATCAATTGGGAAGGTGTTAGGCACCCAATCAACCTGCTTAATGCGATCTCTACTTATGGCCAAAATAAAAATAATATAAAAGAAAAGAAAAAGGCTTTCTCTTGCCCAAAGGGTCTTAAAATCCTATTTTTTACCCTCCGTTCCTACCAAAAATTCTGTGGCGTAACGGTACAAATGCGTGGATAGAGGAATAATTAAGAAGTTAGAGGAATAGAGGGGAGAGCCATAGCTCTCGGGCCCTTGTTACACTGTTGCGGGGCCTTGTGTTGGCTTACTTCGGTGAGCTTTTGAAGGCTTGTATGATAAGAAATGGGGTTCTAACTCCCAGGGCTTGATAGCTAAGTGTGCAACCGTAGGATTTTTGATGATCCCGTCGCGACGTTGCGCACTTGCAAAAAAATATAGAGTCGCCACCCGGATCTTTTGGTGTCCCGAGAAACCTAGATCAATTTTATAAGCATCGAAGTGCCACAAATATGACTCTGAATCCGGTCTACGCCAAAGGCCCTTGGGTAGGGGCTTCGGTTATCAATTGAGAAGGTGTTAGGCCCTTAATCAACCCGCTTAATGCGGTCTCTACTTATGGCCAAAATAAAAATAATATAAAAGAAAAGAAAAAGGCTTCCTCTTGTCCAAAGGATCTTAAAATCCTATTTGTGCCCCTTCATTCTTACCGAAAATTTAGTGGCGTAATGGCACAAATGGGAGGATAGAGGAATAACCGAGCAGGTAGAGGAATAGAGGAGAGAGCCGGAGCTCTCGGGCCCTTATTGCACTACTGTGGAGCCTTGCATTGGCTTGCTTCGGTGAGCTTTCGAAGGCTTGTATGATGAGGAATGAGGTTCTAACTCCTAAGGCTTGGTAGCTAAGGGGTAGAGAGGAAAGGCTAGGGGGTAACACACCTACCCTAGAGCTTGTTGGTGAAATGCTAAGGTCTAAAGGAAGCTTTAGAATTCTGAAATTTGTATGAGAGTGGTGCACTAGAGGAGAGAGAGAAGGGATTCCTTAATCTCTAATTTACAAATTTTTTCAAGCCATTGTAAAGGGAGGGTTGCCTCTCTATTTATAGGAAAAAGAGAGGTTTGGAGGATGCTTAGAGGCTAATTGGGATTAGCAATTAGGTAATGGGTAATCTAAGGTTTCCTAGGGTTTTTGGAGCCATGAAAAATATGAAGAGTTGCTCCAATGGTGGATGATAGGGTGGGGTTTTAAACCACTTAAGAGATTGCACATAGATAGTAAATGGGTATAAAAGAACTAGCAAAATACCCTCCAAAGGTCAAGATGGTCAAAAAGTCAAACCCCAATCTTGAAATTCAAGGAAAATTCTCACAGTTACTGTTCATATGCTTGGCGCAACTGTTCATATGCCTGGCGCAACTATTCATATACAGTAAAATAGTAATGCACAGTGGCTTTGGGAAGTCAACTGCCCGCGGGGAACCCAACTTAATGCTGGCGCAACTAATAGCAACTATTAGTTGCACCAAATCCCTAGGGGGTCTCCACACTTTTTACCAGTTTACCCTTTCTCTTTGGAATGTGATATCTTCTTATGCACAGCTCCGATTGGGGTGATTCTTAGCCCGTTAGAAAGTTGAGGACTTCTACTTCTCAATAGTATAAAATTTAATCATAGTAGAAGGTAACAATTAGTCCCAATATACCACTCTTCATCCATTGCGCGGGAAAGCTAGGTTTAGGTCCGGAATGGGTTCTAAGAGTCAGGATTGGTTTTTAAGGGTTCGAAAAGGTTCCTAAGGGATCTAGAGTGATTCCTAAGGGTTTGGAATGTTCCTAAGGTTTTGAAAAGGTTTCTAAGGGTCCATACATGCCATCAAAAGCTTGGAGGTGCGCCTCTCTCAAAATGTGTCTCGATCGGGCCTTGGGCCAAATTTGGGTGTCTACAGATGCCCCTCATTGGTATCTGATCACTAATGATCGAATGCTAAAGAAAAGAGACATCCAAAGAGAACCAAGGCATTACTAACGGGTCTGCTGTATTCAGAACAAACTTCAAACATCAGATGAGTAACATGGTGAGAAAATAATATCCCTGTATGTTGGGAATAACGGTCGTTTATCAAGGTAATCGGTTCCCAAGCGCTTAGCAACATTATTTGGCATAATCAAGGTGGAAAATGAGTTGCGAAAGCCTAACATTTGGCAAAAATGATCACTTCTCGACATGTTTTGAAGGAGTTTGATATTTAAGATTCATTCTGAATATAACAGTTTCGTAAGTAAGGAGGGTGATCGACCCACATTCAAAGATAGGCGCAACACAAGTACACAAGGTTCCACAGTTTGTATCCAATCATATGAGGCCTTGACCACCTCATCTGACTGGTCACGAGTGCCCCTGCTTGAAGCAGGGTATCTTGGCCATTGGGCGAACCCATTAGTCCCGAAGTTTATTTAGTACGACTACCCGAGTGGAGCGAACAGATGTCGCAATGTTTTTTAGGAGTACGTGTTGCTTTTCAAATGTGCCTCAGATCATCTGACCCAGAGTATCCA
The DNA here is from genome assembly GCA_021018995.1 of Chloranthus sessilifolius. Classification (NCBI taxonomy): domain Eukaryota; kingdom Viridiplantae; phylum Streptophyta; class Magnoliopsida; order Chloranthales; family Chloranthaceae; genus Chloranthus; species Chloranthus sessilifolius. The sequence goes on along the minus strand of CM037594.1, from coordinate 30,964,940 downwards.
ACCTCAAATGACATAGATCATTTACCTATGCATAAATATGCACCCATTAGGGGTAATAAGCAACAAAGGTGATGGAAGTCTCAACCCAGATCCTATCTGGGTATAATTTATGAGAACAAACGACTATCCTACGGATATCCAGACGCAAGGCGTACACTTTACAGGGATACCGTGCCAATACATGTTTTAAGTCAGTGAAAAATAAATGGAAATGAACCCTTCTGTATGCATGTTTACACATAGTTGATTGATATATAGTTTCATTTTCAACAAGTTGGTCTCAACCAACGATTGACCTTTCATAACAGAGTTATCCGAACCTCAAATCCCGTAGGGCACACGCCTGGACAATACAGACCAAGAGTCTGCACCTCCAAAATAGATCGTGATGAATCCGAAGTTAGACACTTATGTTCCTATGAATCCACAAATAGAGCGCTCATCGCAAAGATTTAGCAGTGGAGTCAACCCAATTGAAACATTGACCGTTTGATTGAGATTGACACCATTGCTCCTACTTTAAAGTAGGATCCAAAGATCCCAAGGCGAACCTTAGACTTAGGACGTTGCCATAGCACAGCTGCATTGCCGATAAAATATTAACATTTTACCTCATCGGAACATGCATGTGCATAGCTATGCGTCCAATCATATGAGGCATAGACTGCCTCATTTAACTGGTCGCGGGTGTCCCTGCTGGAAGCGGTTCGAGGTCTTTGGGCGAACCCGTTCATCCTGAAGTTTATTTAGCACAACTAACCGAGCAGAGCGAATAGATGTCGCAACGCTTTTTGGGAGTACGTGTTATCTTTTCCAAACATTCATTTTTGTTAGTTTATGTGGGAAACTTTTAACCTTTTTTGTGTTTATCATTTCATGTGATTTTAGATTTTGAGTCATCATTTTATGTGATTTTTTTTAGATTTTAAGTTATCATTTCATGTGATTTTATCACTTGATCACTTCTATTATTTTATACAAATTATTTTTAGAATTTTCTTTATCTTTTTTATGGATTTTTAGATTTTTAAGTTATCATTTTATGTGATTTTTTTGGTCTTTTAAAGCTATCATTTTATGAGACTTTTTGGTTTTGCAGAACTATCATTTTATGTGAATTATTCTATCATTTTATGTGAACTATTCTATCATTTTGTGTGAATTATTTTTGGCTTTTTATGTGGGATTTTTGATCATTTTTTAGACTTTTTCATATTTTTTTGTGTAAGATCGGGATGCCTATTAATCTTGATCCATTTTATTCTAACACGACTTTCTGGGCAAGCCGAATGAGGATCGACAAACCGTTTACGAGCACGTGCATTTGTAGGGAGTAACAAAACGAAAATAGGGAGGGACCGGGCTATGCAGGTGACCCGTACTAGGCCCAAAACCCAACCCGTAAGTGGCTGGCGCAACTATTAGTTGTGCCAAGCCAAAAGGAGGCTCAAAATAGCCTGGCGCAACTAATAGTTGCGCCAAGCACGGCTGGGTTTTGAATTCAAAGCACCCGAGTTTGGGCAGTAAGGGCATATTTTTGAAAATATTTTCTCCCCCTCTTTTCAAATCGAAAACCAGCCTCCTTTAGGGTTCCTTTACATTGCCTCTATGCATGGCTCATTACTGGCATTTACTTGCGCTGATTGATTGTGCACACCGCGCTAGAACAAAGTCCCCAAGTATCCATCTTCAAACAAAATTGAACAGATCCAGCCAAAATTGGGTGCCTACCGAAGGAGGCACTCAATCTTGGTCTCCATCAATGATGATCTTATTATTAAATAATTATGCAAAAATATGCACTCATCAGAGGTAGATAAAATAAAGGGGAATGAAAGTCTTGACCCAGAACTCGTTCGGGTATAATTTACAGAACAAATGACCATCGAACGGATACCTAGACGCAAGACATACAATTTATAGGGATACCGTATAAATACAAGTTTTAAGCCTGCACCCTAAAATGAGCTCTTCAGAATGCATATTTGAACATAATCATTCGATAGGTAATTTCCTTTTTGACAGGTTTGTTTTAACCAGCAATTGACCTTCCTCTGAGGAATCTAAAGCTTAAGACATTTAAATTCACATGAATCCAAAAATAGAGCACTTATCACATATTTAGCAATGGAATCAACCCGATCGAAACGTTGACCGCTTGATCGGGATTGACACAGTTGCTCCTACTTTAAAGTAGGATCCAAAGATCCAAGGCAAACCTTAGACTTAGGATATTAATCTAGCACAGTTGCATTGCTGATAAAATATTAACATTTTACCGCATTAAAACACGCATATGCGTAGCAAAAAGTATCATAAAAACTTATCTATCTTTTTTGTTTTTAAAATGATTGCTTTTTTTTTTTTTTTTGAATAGACCGATCATCTGTGGAGAGATGCTTTATTTGATCTATCCATTGCTGAGAGGTTGCCTGCCTCAAGGTTTTGGGCCATTTGATGTTCCTGCATATTTCAAAAGAAAACGTCAGTCCCTTTTTTGTTTTTATGGATAAAAATATGCATCCTAAGTAATAGAAGGAGCAATAAACTTTTACCTACACTTTTTATTTTTCAAAATTTATATATATATTTTTTTGGATTTTTATTTTTAGAGATTTTTTTTAATTTTTATTCTTTTTCTTCATTTTTGGAATGGAAGTACAATGTTGTGAATATGTACATAGAAAAGAGTAGAAATATAGAATTTTTTTGTATTTAGATGTTTCTTGATTTTTTTCTTTTTTGGCTTTTCTTCTTCTTCTTTGTTTGATGCCTTATCAATGAGACGAAGTAACGGGTCCCTTTTTTAGCATAGTTGAACTCGTTCATGCGGTCATACCTGAGTGAGGTTCAGAAATTTCCAAGGTTGGAACGTCCATCCCTTTGGATCGAATTAACCTTTACTCCTAACCTTGGGTCATACGTTTGATGATGTAGCTTGAAGATATTCCTGGTCAGAACCTGATTTGAGCTAACATGAGCGGCCTAGCTGGCGATCAGATAACACAGAGATGTAATCGAAGGAAGTAACTGAATGATGTTCTTCTTCTTTTTTTTGAACATTTTTACTTACAGCGCCCAAGACGGGTTTTTACGGTGCCCATTATTACCCTCTTTTTTTACCCGTAATGCCCTTTCGGGTTTTCATTACGTCAATGGGTATAACTCTCTTACCCCAAGCACCCTTTCGGGTTTTCACCTGGTCCGCACAAGCTCGCTATTTTTACTCGTAGTGCCCTTTCGGGTTTTCACTATGTTCATCTTTCTTTGAGCTTGTATTTTTATTTCATTTTCATTTTATTTCTTTCATAATTTTTTTTTCTCAAAAGCCATGACATAGACATCGATTCTGTCATAGCCGGCTGGATGGGGTTCTAGTGTCGTCTCTCAACTCGGCTCGTGTTGATTTAACAGATGCTATGGCTGCTTGTGAACCTAAAAAGAGGGCTTTGTTCAGGGCGTAGCTTGGCCATGGGTTAGGTTAGGATTTGAAGGTATGCTGGGCTAAGAAGGTTTCCTTGATATGGCTTCAGTTTTTCACAACATAGTTTCTTCCTTGGGGGATTTACTGTACACGTCCCATGATTCTTCTATTTTTTCTTTTTTTCTTTGTTTTATTTCAGGCAATCTCTTTTTGGGGTTTGGCTTTTTCAATTTTTTTTTGGATTTTGATTTTACTTCCCCTTTTTTATATATGTACACACTTTTTCTCTTCTCTTTTTTTCGGGGAAGGGGTTTGTTGAAAGAGGCCCAAGCTCAAAATGGGGTTGCAAAGGATATTATCATTTTTAGGGATGCTTTTTGGCTACTGTGCTTGGAATGATGGCCTCTTTTGGGTGGGTCTTAAGTAGTCACGTATCTATTTCGCCAATATTTATCTTATCATGATAGACTAAGAGTAGAACCATCAGACATATCCAACATTGATGGGCCTAGGAAGATGATCGTCGTCCATGGTGGCGAGGTGGATGGCGTATCTAGGCAGTACTTCTCGGATGACATAAGGTCCCTCTCAATTCGGCTTGAATTTCCCTCTCGGATCGATCGACATTGAGGGATGGGAAGATCTTCTTCAGCACAATGCCTCTTATCTTCAGATCTCGACCGCGGACACGTTTATTATAAGCACGTGCGATTTGCCCTTGGTAAACTTGAGTATAACACAAGGCTAGGAGTCTTTTCTCGTCCAATAAGTTCAATTATTCAAAGCGGGATCTCTCTCTCTCTGCTTCGATTAAGCCTAATTACATGAAGATTAAAAGTGAGGGTACTTCAACCTCTACCGGTAGGACGGCCTTGGTTCCATACACAAGGGAGAATGGTGTTTCCCCTGTAGCGGTACAGATTAATATTCTGTAGGCCCATAAAACAAATGGCAGCATTTCACTCTAATCTTGGTAAGTGACGACCATTTTCTCAAGGATGCGGACAACCGTCTTGTTCGCACCTTCAAAGGCTCCATTAGTTTCAGGCTGATAAGGGGACGAGCGATGGTGATTGATTTTGTATTGCTCGCAGAAGGCTCGATCCGCTTATTCATAAAATTTGTGTCGTTGTCCGTGATAATATCCTTGGGTACTCCAAATCGGCACACAATATTATTTTTGAGAAACTTCTCGATGTGACTGGCCGTGATATTGGCATATGATGCCGCTTTTACCCACTTGATAAATTATTCAATGGCGACGAGGATGAACCAATGTCCGCCAGATGCTTTCGGATTAATCATTCTGATGGCGTCAAGGCCCCAGGTAGCAAATGGCCAAGGATTGGTCATGCAGTGTAGATCGATGGCAGGAGCATGTATCAGACTGGAGTGTTCCTGACACTTGTAGCATTTCTGAACATATTTGCAGCAATCTGATTCTATAGTGGTCCAAAAGTACCCTTGTCATAGAATTTTCTTAGCGAGCATGTGACGCGAATGTGGGCATCGCATATTCCCTCATGGATCTCTCTCATGTTGTTGATCACTTCACTTTCTGTAAGGCACCTGGGAAAAATATTATTGTACGATCGCTTGTAAGGGCATTCCCCACAAATGACGTGCCACCAAACATTGAATGGTTCGTCGGTTTGTCTTGGACGTACCCTCAGGGAAAGTTAGTGTCTCGAGGAAATTTTTTATATCTGAGATCCAAGGTGGCTCATCATTAGGCCTTATCGGTTCCTCAATCTGGAGGCAAAAGGCCAGCTCATTCCTTTGCTCGATCATGATTGGCTTCATCTCAGCACCATACGGGATTTCTATCATTGATGCCAACATTGCTAGTGCATCGGCAAAGCGATTCCTTATCCGAGGGACATATGAAAATGTCATGTCTTGGAAGCAAGCTATCAAATCCTTGAGGTGCTCATGGTAGGGGATCAGTTTCTCATCTTTTGTTTTCCAACCTCCATTCGCCGGGCATATGATCAACTGTGAATCGCCAAATACTCGGAGGTGAGTTATATTTAGATCGAGAGCCTCCTGCAAACAAGCGACACAAGCTTCGTACTCGGCCATATTGTTAGTGCAAGGGAAGTTGAGCTTGAGGGAGACTGGTACATGGGATCCTATTAGTGAGATCAGAATGGTGCCAACTCCCTGACCCTCGGCATTTGCTGCTCCATCGAAGTGCATTACCCATAATTCTTCTGCTTCTTCTGTATCATCTTCCGTCATGAACAGGATGTCCTCATCGGGGAACTCAGTTCTCAAAGGTTCATAATTTAGCAAAGGATTGTCGACAAGATGATCAGCGAGTGCCTACCCCTTCATTGACTTCTGAGTGACGTACGTGATGTCAAACTTAGACAATAAAAGCTGCCATCGTGCAGTTCGCCCAGTGAGAGTCGGCTTCTCGAACATGTATTTCAACGGGTCCATTCGGGCTAAAAGTATAATGGCTTGGTATAGCAAGTAATGGCAGAGCCTCTGAGTTGCCCATACAAGAGCCAGGAATTCTTTCTCCAGATGAGAATAGCGCGTCTCATAATCAGTAAACTTCTTGCTCATATAGTAAATGGCTTGCTTTCTTCTTCCCATCTCGTCATGCTACCTTAAGACACATCCCATCGAGACTTCCGTCATGGAGAGATACATCAGGAGTAGTCTCCCCGGCTCAAGTGGTACCAAAACAAGTGGCTTAAGGAGTGCAAATTGGAGTTAGTAGCTTGAAGATCGATGTGCAGATTGGAGTTAGCTATGCAATGAACCGACTGATATATTGTATTCTGCCTAAGAACCCCCTATCCTCTTTCCCGATTGATGGTGGCAACATTTTGGTGATCGCTTTAACTTTGACTGGGTCGATGTCGATCCCTCTCCTGCTAATGATGAATCCTAATAGATTCCCGGACATAGCACCGAATGTGCACTTTTGTGGATTCAGACGTAACCTGTACTTTCTCAACCTCTTAAACAGCTTCTGGAGGTTTACCAAGTGATCGCTTCGCTTCGGTGACTTGGCTATCATATCATCGACATATACTTTAATTACTCGGTGCATCATGTCATGAAACAACGCAGTCATGGCTCTTTGATACGTTGTGCTGGCATTTTTCAACCTAAACGGCATGACTCTGTAGCAAAAGGTTCCCCAAGGAGTGATGAATGCAGTCTTCTCTCATTCTGCCTCTGTCATCTTAATCTAGTTGTATCCTGGGAATTCGTCCATAAATGAAAGCATCCCGTGCTTAGCAGTGTTATCGACCAAGATGTCGATGTGCAATAATGGGAAGTCATCCTTCGGGCTCACCTTGTTCAAATTGCAGAAATCGATGCACATGCAGAATTTTCAATCCTTCTTCGGTACAGGCACAATATTAGCTAGCCACTGCGGGTATTTGGATACCATGAGGAATCCTGCATCATACTACTTGATGACCTCATCTTTGACTTTCAACATCCACTCAAGTCAGAGATGTCTCAGCTTCTGCTTAACCGGCTTCATATCTGGGTAGAGAGGCAACTAATGCTCGACCAAATCAGTGTCCAGACTAGACATGCCCTTGTACGACCAGGCAAAAATGTCTTGGTATGACCGAAGGAAATCAATCATACTTTTTCTTTCTTTGAGAGATAGCGACATTTCAATTTTGGTGATTCAGAGAATCTCCTCAACCCCTAGATTAACGTCCTCAGTTTCTTCGACAATGGGGGTAGGGCCATGCTCTCATTAGGGAGCTCCTCCAAAGGGATATCCTCATCCAGACTCATAACACCTATCACTTTTTGTATTTCTACAGGAAAGGGATCGATTTCACATAGGACAGGTATTTCAATTAAAGCGTCTTTTCGTGGGATTTTATTTTGAATTTTAAATGACAATATTTTTGGATTTTATACTTTTTCACTATTTTGGGGATTTTTGTTTTCTTCGGAGACGGACCCTTGGCAGCGTAAGTCCGTATATATACAAGGTATTGCCTGCCAAGGGCTTATCTCACTTTTTATAGGTTGTTTTTTTTTGGAAAATGGGTGCCAAATGTTAGGCCACTCCCTTCTTCCAGGGTTTGGGGTAAATATGCTCGGTTACGTACCTGAGGGGCAGCTCCTTGACTTATTTGGATGGAGGGTTTTGACTAATACGGTTCTTCGGAGTCAGCCTCCATCATGTTGATCCCTATTTCGTATGAGATGATGTCCTAAAACATTAATACAGTTTTGTGGTGATTCACCACAAGGGGAGTTTGTTCAGTTACGAACCGTCATTCCTCAAAGAGGGATAACGTGACCAAGACTATCTCGAGGCTTGGAAGGGTGATGTGGGGATTCGTGGGGTGAATCGGTGTTGTAGGCTTGTGTGGGGTTAAATGGGTTACCCAATCCCGATCAATTTTTATAACCCCGACGCTCACGAATGAACTTCTGATATGAGGCCTGGGATGGGGTTTCTCCTCTATGTAGATCCCCCTAGCTTTTACCGCTGCCATTACGTAGGCTTTCTCCTTAGCCTCTTGCACCACTTCTTCCATGGGCTTGTAACCTAACCCAAATCTGACTTTTTTGTCCCCCCTTAGCTGTGACGGGCTCCTTCCTACCTTGCAGTCGAGGCCCAAGTTCTCTACCTTTTTTATAGCCCCACTTTTGGAGCATAGCCATTGCCGCTACCATTCCACCTTCGGTTCTTGGAACGATGCCCTAGATGGGCTTCGGGAGTATCATCGACACCTCGTATTTGAAACTGTGGAGGTCGACATCCTCCGCGGTGTGTGACACTTCCAACACTTTGGGCTTTTTGAAACTGTTGGTGGCCTTTACCTTCTCACTATTCCCCTCACTGATGATTGTGATAATCTTATGTTCGAATGCAAACTTGAGCTTCTGGTGTAGTGTGGATGGGATTGCTTCGACTTCATGCAACCACGGGCATCCTAACAGCAGATTGAACAAGGTTTTGATGTCCACCACTTGAAACAATATGGAGAAGATCATTGACCAAATTAACAGCTCAAGGTCAACTTCTCCCATTGTAGACACCCAAATTCGGCCCAAGGCCCGATCAATCTGTATTTCGGGAGAGATGTACCCCTGTGCTTCTGATGGCACCCCCCTGAACCCTTAGGAACCTATCTAGACCAGTAGGAATCACCCTAAGACCTTTAGAGCCATTCTCCCAATCCTTAGAAGTCACCCCTACACCCTAGAATCCCTTCCCAGACCTAACTTAAACCCTTCTGGCGGTTGATGGGAGGAGAGCTACAAAATTTTACAGAGACCATTACCATGGATAAGCTATATACCATTGGAAAGAGGACTTCTCCAGCTTTCCAACAAGCCAAAGATCACCCAATTTAGAGCTACGGTTCAAAGGTTATGGCCGTATTAAGTTTCACATAAAATCATGAATTTTACTCAGGCGTAGAAATTACATACGCCCAGCCATTTTTACCCCAGATTACTCAGGCGTATATATTATATACGCCTACCTATTTTGGGGAAAATTTGGCGGGCGTATATAATACATACGCCCAGTATAGGTGGGACCCACCACTGGTTTTATCTTCTCAAAACTCCCCTGATTTTGGTGAAAATTACTATTCCTAAACTGGGCATATATAATATATACGCCCAGCTTAGCTACAGTAACTGTCATCAGTAGCTCAAATTTCCTCCATCTAGTTTGACCCTTTGACCACCCCCTGGATTGAGGTGGGTGTCTTGAGATTGGTTGCACCCCCTTTGTGCTTATTGGCAACCCTTACGACACCCATGGTCTCACCCCATCATCCGCCATTAAAACCAGTTTCCCAAAACCCTAGGACCTTGAAAACCCAAAAAACCTTAGATGGGGGATTACCTAATTGCTAAACCAATTTGCTCTTAAGTAAGCCCCCTAACCCATCCCTTCTCTATAAATAGAGAGGCCTCCCTCTTCCTTAAGGGTTGGAAGAAATTGGAGGTTAAGGATTTGGAGCCCAAGAGAGAACCCTAGTGAGAGAAAATGCACACATTTTTCCAGAATTTTAGCATGCTTAGTTCATCCCTTTCGACCCATTTCCACCATTAGATCACTCCCTTTTGCTAAAGTCTAGCCTCTAGCCTCACTCTACACCCCTTACTTTAGTGAATCCTAGCATTATAACTCATTTTCACACCATTTAAGCCATCGAAAGCACGCCAAAGCGAAGATCTCCCACGGTGCAACAAGGGCCCGTGAGCTCCGGCTCACCCCTCTCTTCCTCTACCTTCTTGGTGTCTCCTCCATCCAAGGATTCAAGCCGTTACGCCGCCGAAATTTCGGTTTGGCTCAAAGCTTGATAGGACCGTATTGCCGTCGGGCAAGGGGAAACTCCGCCCTTTTTATTTTTATTTTTGGCCATAGATAGAGACCGCTACGTGCGGGTTGATCGGGTGCCTAAACCCTTCCCGATCGATAACCGAGGCCCCTACCCTAGAGCCTTTGGCAAAGACCGATAAATCAGAGTCATATTTAGCACTTCGGTGCTCAAAATATCGATTTGAAGGTTTCCCGGGTCACCAAAAGCTCCAGGTGGCGACTCTACATTTTACCCAAGGCGAGCGCATCGCCAGGACGGGTTCGAGAGGATCCACGGTCGCACAGATGGCGACTCTGCTGGGGACTTCACCCTAGCGCTTCCCCTCTTGTTGGCCTTTCCTTTTATTTTGTTATTTTACTAACCATGGCTGTTTTCTGTTCTAATTTACTGCTGTTTTTTGCTATTTTTTGTTATTTTTACTAACGTACTCACCCCTACGATTCAGTCCTTTAAGTGCCTTAGCCGTTTGGCGGGCCTACTTGCGCCGTAAATTTCAGTTTTTAAGATTCTAGTCATTTAAGCCGCCTTAGCCGTTTGGCGGGCCGGCTCGCATTTATTTTCATGTCATTTAAATTTCGGTCATTTACAAGCCTTAGCCGTTTGGCGGGCCTACTTGCGCACTTTATTTCGGTCATCATATTTCACCTTTGAACGCCGGCTCGTTGAGGCGGCACGGGTTTGTCATCCCCGACCTGATTTTGGACTTAATTTAACTCCCCTATAAAAATTTGTAATTAAAAGTGAACCAACAGTATGGGGACATAATTAAATTTATTTTTGAGTTTTTGGGTAGTTTTCGAGGGGTTTAGGCACAAATACAATTTACCCGATTTCCAGTAAGGCGGCAGCCCTAGTGGTGATGATCCTGAAAAGAACCACCCCTTCGAGTACCTGAGAAGGCGCTTGCGCCAGAGGTATATCGGTTGGGTTGCCAATTCTGATCAAACCGTAAAATCCGCATTGGTGAGAGCATAGAAAACCCAAAATTCAGCCGTGTATCCCTAAGAAACGGAAAGGAGGGACCCGATAACAAACACAGCAGTCCCCGGGAGCATTTCTCCCAAGAATCTAGTTCAAAGACCCACATTCGGGCTTGCTGTCCACTGTCATACAGAACCTTCTGCCCGGCGTATATAATATATAAGCCCAGCAAAATAGCCCCAGATTTACACAGGCGTATATAATATATACGCTCAACCAAAATCCCCAGATTTAAGCCAGGCGTATATAATATATACGCCCAGCCAAATCTGTACTTTTTAATTGAGCGTGCATTATATATCGCCCGATATATCTTGAGCGCGACAACCGACCTAAGGCCCAATCCACCACTCCAATTCCCCGAATAGCGGTATTAGTGTCCGCGGTAGCCTCCCACATTCTCTAACACCCAATATGCCCCCGCCCAGTCAAAAGAAGGTGACTTCTTATTGATTTGCTCCAAGGGATCGGGTCATTTGCGTGGATTCCCTTGCCTTCAATAGAACGAAAGAGTTCCCTTTCGCTTCTTTCGAAGTGTGTCGGATCCCGCCGTGGGACCTACTAAAGGTACATATATCGCCCGAAACGGGAGTTGACCCTGGGCACCAGGTCATCAGTCATCTAAGTAGAGGGGAGTTGATTAAAAAAAAAAGAAAAAAGAGAAAGAAAATCCTCATCTTCAAAAAAATCCACCTTCAAAAAAGGGAAAAATCAATCAAAATCAAAAATCAAAAATTACAAAATTCACTTTTCAAAACCAAAAAAAATCATTTTCAAAACCCAAAAATAAAAAAAACACATAAAGAAAAACAATAAAAAATATACCTTGGTGTGACCGGCACTACGGCGACCTCAAACCCGGCCCGTAGGAGAAGAACCAGGAAGGTATTCGGCCCCTATCCGCGACATCAATACAACACTCGTCGGCGGATCATGTCAAGAGCCAATACATCCCCACCGTCATCCCCTTCCCATTCCCGTATAGGAGAAGACCCGGTCTCCGACACCTTCACCCAAGCCCGGTTCGATATCACGGGCCCATTCGGGGCGCTCGTGTTCACCTCCACCTCATCCCCTTCCCTTACATTCCCCCAGCATACCCCTTTTTCATCCCCTACTGAAACCCCCCATTTCCCAACCGATCCTTACATCCCCATCTCCCATCCAAACACCATTACTGCTTGGACATACTTGCATAAACATATCAGGGAGTCCCATCCCCCGCCTACTTCCCACACTCCATCCTTCTCATCACCCACGCACCCAACATCCTACATCTCATCCACCCCATCTCACATACTATTCCCACCACATGGCCCATCCACATCCCAACATACCCCCCCATTTACCCGGGTCATGCCCAATTTCTCCTAACCACCTCCATCCTTAAGTGATCCATCACCCCCCAATCTCACACCTGAGTCCATGCCCTCGATGGAGGACATGAGAACATGTATGCCCTGTGGGCCGCATCTCGCAACCCTACCTCTCAAACCCCGCATCCAAATTTCCAAAACCTCCATACCCCATTCCCTCCTAACCACCCATCGTCCATACCTCCCAAAATCCCCCACCTCAACTCCAGACCCAAACCCACACAAATCCATGGGCCCCAGCCCAAACCCCTCTAGAGACATGGGCCCAGGCCCAAAACCCTCAAAACCCATGGGCCCAAGCCCAAGCTTATCAAGCCCAGGCCGCAGCCCAAACACCTCCAAACCCATGGGCTCAAGCCCAAGCTTATCAAGCCCAGGCCCCAGCCTAAACACCTCCAAACCCATGGGCTCAAGCTCACCAAACCCAGGCCCAGACCCAAGACCCTCAAAACCCATGGGCCCAACCCCAAGCCCACCAAACCCAGGCCTAGACCCAAGACCCTCAAAACCCATGGGTCCAAGCCCACCAGACCCAGACCCAAGTCCGAGCCCCCCAGGGCCCATGGACCCAAACCTACCAAACTCAAACCCAGGGCCCATGGACCCAAACCTAGCCCCCTCATGGCCCAGTAGCCCAAACTCAACAAGGCCCATTAGCCCAAAGTCATATTAAGCCCCACCCCCAGGCCCAAAGCCCGTCAGTCCAAGCCTTCCAAAACCATCAAACCCAAATCCCTCAGACCCAAGGCCCATCCGCCCACGCTCATCAAGGCCCATTCACTAATCCCATACCCCCCCACCAATACCCTTCATTCACCTATACCCCTGACGCCTCCATCCCACCTCCAATGGGAAATCCAATCCATTCCATTCCTCAAAACCACAACATCCCGCCATCTCAATCACACCCCCATCACCCCCAGAATGTGCCACCAACTCAGCACATCACTTACTCATAAAACGCTCACCCATTTATCCCTTCTCATCCCCTACAAACCATGTGGCCCAACCAAGTCATCCAACCCATCACCCCCCAAGTCCAAATAGCAGAGCTCGCCCCTCACCAATACCATCACCAGCAGTACGAGGAGGATGAGATCCGCAACAGTGGAGGAACTACCACTTTTAACCCTCCAGGGCCCACCATCATCACACCTAGGGTCGAACCAAATCAAGGGGAAGCGGTCCCTGCCACAGCCTCGAAGGAACCGGAGCAGCTGAAAGAACAAATAGACAGAATACAGAAACAGTAGATGAAGATGGGAGTAATAGAACTACACTCGACGGACTTTTCAGACTTATGTCTGTTCTCTGACGTCCCCCTGCCACCGAAATTCAAGATGCCATCATTTGATAAGTATAATGGCACTAGCAACCCCATCGCCCACTTGAAATCTTACTGCGGGGATATGTGCCAGTATGAAGCTGAGAGGGAAAGAGCCCGTTTTGAGTAGTTGGATTTAATTGACGAGAAAAGGCTCCTTGCCTTGTGCCACACTCAAGTCTATCAGAGGAGAATTGCACGTGCTTACAATAAGCGCGTCCGCGGTCGAGACCTGAAAATAGGAGACACTGTACTGAAGAAAAATTTTCTGTCTCGCCACGCCGATCCGAGAGGGAAGTTTAGGCCAAATTGGGAAGGACCATACGACATCCGAGAGATTCTGCCAGGATACGCTGTTCGCCTCGCCACCATGGACGGAGACCACTTTCCTGAGCCCATCAACGCTGGATACCTCCATAAGTTCTACTCATAGGTCATGGGACAAGGTAAGTTTCGATAAAAGTAGATGCGTGACCGCTTAAGGGCTCCATAAAAGGGGCCATCATTTCAAAGTCAAGTGGCCCAAAAGAATATTCCCTGAAAACCTTCACCCCTTTTTTGCTACACCCTTCGGGCCAACAACCATTTCTTTCATATGCCCCACCCAAAATTCCAAAAAAGAAGAAGAAGAGAAGGGAGGAAAAATCCAAACCAAAAAAGAAGGAGAAGGCCTCCCCCCCCAAAAAAAAAGAACAACAAGGAAAAGGAGGGGTACCCCAAAAAAAACAAAAAAACAAAAACCCAAAAAAAAAAATGAATGATGACTGGGGCATAAAAGGCCCCCGAAAAGAAAAAGGAGTCCCCGAACCTAGAAATCACCCCAAACTTAGATCCAAATCCCCAGAAAAACCCAACCGATTTGAACCCCAACCACATTACAATCTGGAAGAAAGCCCTCTTTAAGGTCTACAAGCGGTTATAACATCCACTACATCAGAACAAGCTAAGTTAACAAACCACACAGAACATCATTCAGCCGGCTATGACGGAATCGACGCCCATGTCGTGGCTTTCTGGTTCTTGAAAAAAAAAATAAAAAAAAAGAGAAAAAAAAATAATTAATTTGAGTACAAAGAAAGACGGACATGGTGAAAACCCGAAAGGGCGCCACGGGTAAAAATAGCGAACTCACGCGGACCAGGTGAAAACCTGAAAGGGCACCTGGGGTAAGAAAGCGAACCCATGGACGTGGTGAAAACCCGAAAGGGCGCTACAGGTAAAAACAGGGATGACAGGCATGGCGAAAACCCGTCTGGGGCGCTATGAGCAAAAAATGTCAAGAAAAGAGAGATTAGGAGAAGATCTGTCCTTGCCCGCCTATTTCAGGTTGGACCCCTTAAGCCTCTTCTCCCCTTTGATGGGCCACTGATGTTGGAAATTGGATCGGATCCCAGTCAAGTATGTCATCTCTACAGCAGCGTCTGACGCATGACCAAAAGGAAAGACAGAGGGCTGAACCAATCCCAGGGCAGCTAACCTTCCCATGTTTAAAGGAAAAAACCTGTGCCTCACCCACAAGGTTTGACCATGCTCAAAATAGGACCCACTGGTTTGGTTCCATAAAAAAACCTTACCCTGTGAGGAAGAAAACTCCAAAAAAGATAATAGATTTTCCTTTCCCATAAAAAACCTCACCCTGTGAGGAAGAAAACTCTAAAAAAGATAATAGATTTTCCTTTCCCATAAAAAACCTCACCCTGTGAGGAAGAAAATTCTAAAAAAGATAATAGATTTTCCTTTCCCATAAAAAACCTCACCCTATAATAGATTTTCCTTTCCCATAAAAAAACCTCACCCTGTGAGGAAGAAAATTCTAAAAAGATAATAGATTTTCCTTTCCTATAAAAAACCTCACCCTGTGAGGAAGAAAATTCCAAAAAGATAATAGATTTTCCTTTCCCATAAAAAACCTCACCCTGTGAGGAAGAAAATTCTAAAAAAAGATAATAGATTTCCCTTTCCCATAAAAAAACCTCACCCTGTGAGGAAGAAAACTCCAAAAAAGATAATAGATTTCCCTTTCCCATAAAAAACCTCACCCTGTGAGGAAGAAAATTCCAAAAAAGATAATAGATTTCCCTTTCCCATAAAAAACCACACCCTGTGAGGAAGAAAACTCCAAAAAGGATAATAGATTTCCCTTTCCCATAAAAAAGGCCTCACCCTGTGAGGATGAAAATTCCAAAAAGAAAATAGATGTCCCTTTTCCACAAAAAGCCTCACCCGGTGAGGAAGAAAATTCCAAAAAGAAAATAGATTTTCCTTTTCCACAAAAAGCCTCACACTGTGGAGGAGAAAATTCCAAAAAAAGACAGAAACCCCACCAGGTGAAGAAAAAAAGAGAGGGAAAAATCCCATAAAAAATCGTACATTGCAGGATTACAAAAAGCAAAACAAGAGCGCATGTATAGATTTCATTCCCTTCCTTTACAAGTGTTGCCTGCTGAGTGTCACGTCCCAAAAAGATAACGACATGACACACTTTCTATTTTTGCTGATTTCTTTACAACAAGAAGCAAAACCCAAAATGTATATAGCTGTGTATATATAAAAAAAAAAAAAGAGAGAGAAGAAGAAAAGAACAGAAAAAGATAACCCAAAAAGAGATCTCTGATAGGGGGCTTTCCCCCCGTATATATGATCTATGATATGTTCAAGAGCAGGTCAAGGGCCAGGAGCACGCTTCAAAGAGCTAATCTCTGCAAGCCGGGAGTCCTCGCGGGCATTTCGATTAGACATCCACCTACCATGAAGACTCTTCTGCCGTCTCCGTGAAGCTTCAGCTGCGCTGCGGGACTCAGTCAAAAGACCAGTCAACCGAAGAACCTCGCTCTCGGCTGTAGCGGCTCTCACCTCCGCAATATCAGCTCTGACCCTTTCTTTCTCCAAAGTCTCGATCAAAGCCAGCCTCTCTACGGAAAGGGACTCGATCCGGGTCCGAAGCATCGCTTCCTTACATGGCCAGGGCCCTGTCTCTACCACATCTACCGAAGCTGGGCTAGGAGTAGGTAATTCCTCAGATACTAGCCAACCCTCGTAACCCGGAGAGACAATGCCCCCCTGAACCAAGCTACACATATGCGCCGATTGACGGGTTTCCCAGAGGGCAGCTATGCGATCAAGATCACCCGGAGAGAGCACAGGGGTGGCCTCGCGGTGCACGGCACATGTTGAGTGTACCCAAATTGGCGGAGCACCCGAGATGGAAAGTAATATGTGCTATCGGTCAGCCCCAAGAGTGTGATGCCCTCACAATCCTGAGAGCGGACAATCGAAAAGGTGCCGTCCGTCCAGGGAAGTTGCAAGGTCAGCTCTGCGTCAGATAGCCACAGGCTCAGTTCCTCGATGCTCCCATCAGGTAGTCTCGAACTCCGGATCAGAAATCCCCGAGCCACATCCCCTCTAATCAAGCAGAATCTCGGCACAGGCCCCATGATAGCCAAATGCTCTCCTAACCAGATCTGAACAAGAAGAGGGCTCCCGCTGAAAATCCCAACCCAGCCTGAGGCCGCAGCATCCAAGCCTCGATACATCTCCGCCAGGACCAGGTGTACCAATGAGCGACCTCCCTCCAGTTCAGTCAAAACATCACATAGCCCGAGGGAAAAGCTCTCCCCCCCAGTGAAGAAGAGAACCTCCGACAGCAAATAAAGAGCAAAGGCCTTCACATTGAAGGGATCTCGAATAGGCAACTTTCGAAGGCTCGAGTCACCGAAAAGTTCTCTCAGGAATTTCACCGAGCACCTGGTGGGCCCTCCGGCGAAACATTTCTCATATCCACCCTTCTTCAGGCCAAGGACCGCGTGGACCGCCTTTGCATACCCCGGTTTGGGCACTACTTTGGCAAGGCCTCGATGCATCTTTAAGCCAGTGAGGGAGGCTAACTCTTCCAAAGTTGGGGTCAGCTCCCTAGACCCGAATTTAAAAACATGGGCCCTATGGTCCCATGATGCCAGAGCTGCCTGTAGTAGGTTGGGCAACAGAGGAACAACGAGGAGAGAGGAAAGACGGGACAACCCGAGGCCATTCAGAATAGCAAGCTCACTCTCGGCCAGACTATCATGCCATTTTTGCAAAAAGCTGGGCCCCGGGTCCAAACAGGGAAGTATACCGGTCCCCGTATAAAAGCTTGGGCCCCCTTTTGAAGGCAGGTCCATCGGCGTGCAAAGAGGTTCTTTATCGGTCAATATTTGGCGATGGGCCCGCTAGAAAAGAGGGGAGAAAAAGGAAATAAAAGGAGGGGCAAAATAGCCAAACCAAAGTAAAAGAGGAGACAAGGATGGAACCAGGCGCGGGTTATAAGGAGCCCGCTGGGTACAGTGTATAGCCGGCGTATATATTATATACGCCAAGGCAAATTTTGATTGCCGAATATTGATTGGTCAGGCGTATATAATATATACGCCCGGCTATTGATTGCCGAATGTTGGCCTAGCGTATATAATATATACGCCCAATTCAAGCCGAGGCCGGTAAGGCCCCCCCCCCTTTTCACTGGTCTATTTCTTTTCCCAAGGAGGGACGTAGTTATGTTGACCCACCTTTTCGTCGCAGCCAAGACATGGGCTATGCCACACCCGTGAGAAACACCGGGTGGCCAGCGTCACATACGAAAGGTCACCTGCATGATCAACCTCATCATTGGAGAGGTGCCAATTCATTCCAAGCAAGGAAAAGAGGAAGGAAACCACCAAAGCAAAGGAATACCCAAATAAAACATTCATATAAACCATAAAAGTTATAAACCATCCAAACCAAAAAAAAATTTGTTATTACATATCCCCAAATGAAGCCGAGTCTAAACTGTTTTATTATGTCAAATTTGCAGGAAATAAACTAGTCCTGGGCAGCCCCCTTCGTCTTCTTCCGGTGCCGGCTCGCACTTTGAAAGGTACGGGTCTCCCCCACCCGAGTCCATGCCTGAGAGATACGGCTAAGCAAGGAGCATGACTCCTTTTCACGAGCATGCTGCAAAGGCGCACCAAAAGTCATTAGATAGAAAAACAGGCAGAAAAGTAAACTAGGAAAATGACTAGGTTGGGCCAGCATTCACTCACCACTTCAGTCTCCCTAAGCCCAACGAGGTTACGGTAGTATTCAGCCTGACTCATTGTCGACTCATAATCCTGGCCAGTAAGAAAAAGGAGGTGTTAGTCACACAGGCCATCAGCATAATTCAAAGGGAAAGAGAACAGAGCAACAAGGTAGAGATTACCCCAGGAATCAGCACGGGAGGTGGGACCTGGATAGCTTCAGCAGAAATTCGTGCCTTTTCCGCCACGTTGGCACACACGCGTGACAAAAAGGCATCATCCAGGCGCTTGAAGGTCCCCTAGACCTCGACGGGCGAGCTACGAGAAGCACCAGCACCTGAAGCCACCCCAGAGGCGCTAGCCCTGGAAGGATCAGAAGGTCCAGCACCTGTCGCATCATAGGGAACGGCCTCCTCTTCCCCCTCATCTGAGTCGCCGCCCTGCTCAAACTGTAGAGAGAAATATTTTATCATTAAGGGCGACAGGTCAATCAAGGTAACCACATGAAAGCTGCTGAATGAAAGAAGAAAAGGGGCATTACCTGAGATCGCGGCCCGCCAAAAGCTAAAAAGTTAGCACCAGGCACGAAGCGGGGCAGCAAGAAATGATAGGGCAGGGAGTCGTACCAAGACTGATACCCCCCGGGCAGGAGAAGGTCATCGATAGGCACCCCATGATGAAGAAAATGAGCAGTGAGCTCATCAATGGAGCCCTCTGGGGCCAACACGTCGGCGGGAGGAGCTTGGGGCACGGCAAAGAGAGGGCGATACTGATGAACCGCTCTCTCCCCTAAATAGTAGGCCCTAGTCCAGGACCCGTAGAGAAAGATGATACGACGGTCCAGCAAAAGACGAGAGGGGCCCACTGAGGCCAAATTCCAAAAGGGGGATCCTATGTAAGGGTCGAGGATGACCTGCAAAAGAAGAAAAAATTGAAGAGGGATGCACACATTTGATCAGAACCCCTAGCACACAGAAGCTGAGCTACCAAATTTACAAAAAGGGAATTGTTTCACCTGCTCTGGGATCAACAGGTCGAACTGAGAGCGCAGTCCTAACTCCAAATGCTTCATACCTATGTCTCGATGGCGACCCACGTGCCAGTTACTCATAAGGGGGAACGTAGCAATGTCGATCAAGCAGTAGGGCTAATTCTTGAAAGTGAAGGTATCCCTGCATCGAGAGAAAGCGAGATGAGGACAGGTATGCTATAAAAGAAAATTGAATAAACTAAAAACAAAAAATAAAATACCTCGTTGGCAGGCCAGAAACCCACAATGGAGCTAGACTCCCCAAGCACGGCCCGCTTTAGGCTAGACATGAGTACGGCATAGCCAGCGCCGCCCCAATCGAATCAATGCACAGTCTCCTAGTTCACCATCAGGCTGAGCAGGGACAAGGAGACTCACCCTCCATTGGTGTTGGAGAGGAGAGTCTTGCCTAGGAGGAACAGTAAGGAGATGCAGGCCAACATAAGTGCGCGTGCAGGCTCGATATAAATGTCCATGTCAGGCTGCCCCTGGTCCACCAACTCATTAGGCACAAACTGATCAACCAACCAGGATAGCTTGACCTCCGAGCCCCGAACGTTCCCTGAGGACGGGTAGGCCCCTAGCAGCTGAATCACCTCCTCCCTACCCGTTGTGCGGGTGGGTACCACGGGCACACCCCCGATACGGACCCCAGTGATCATAGACCAGTCCGTCGGAGTGAAGGCCATCTCTGCCACGACCATGTGGAATGTCATCATCTCAGGGTGAAAACGCTCTATCAGTGCTTTTAAATAGGCCGTATCAGCTCAAACAGCGGGGCACGAAATGAAGTCCCCAAAACCGGCAATAGTAAGTAGGTCCTTCACCACTGGGGGAAGGTAAAGCACAAGGCGCTGGAGGTCAAACCAACCGCCTCGGAACATAATGTGCGGCAGGGGCTGCAAACAAAAGGCATCAATCAGCTAGGGGCAGGAAGATATAATGAGGGCATCAAAGGAAAGCAAAAGCGGAAAGGAGGAGGGGGTCCATCTGTTTACCTGACCAACGATCCCGAAGTTGGACATATGGGTGTGCTGGCAGTAGAGGAGGCCGGTGTGGGCAGCCTCGCCTTGCATCTCATACCAAGGCTGGGAGGAGCGCTGAGACATAATGAACTGTTCCCCACGGGGACCGTAGGCCATTTCCGGCCCTTCTTGCTGATCATGCCCCTCGTCACCAGACATCCTGAAAACATGAGACGCATCGGCATATGAGGGGTTGCCAACAAAAAAAAGAAGAAAGAGGAAAATATGTATATGCATTAATCCAAAGAATAATAACAAAAAAAAAAAACGACCATGTGTGTATGTATACTAATCCAAAACCAAAAAAAAAAAAGAGAGAGATGTGTGTGTGTGTATGCTAACTGAAAAAAAAAAAATGTGTGTATGTATACTAATCCAAAACCAAAAATGAGAGAGATGTGTACGTGTGTGAAGAATAATAATAAAAAAAAAAAAACAACATGTGTGTATGTATACTAATTCAAAACAAAAAAAAGATGTGTGTGTGTGCTAAAAAAAAAAAAAACTCATGTGCATATACTAATCCGAAAGAAAGGATGGGTGTGTGTACTAAAAGAAAAAAAACAAAAAAAACTCATGTGTATATACTAATCCGAAAGAAAAGATGTGTGTGTACTAAAAGAAAGAAAAACAAAAAAAATCATGCGTGTGTGGGTACTAATCCAAAAAAGAGAGATGTGTGTATATAAAAAAAAAAAAAACAAAAAGGCAAAACCATGTGCGAGTGTGCTAATCCAAAAAAGATAAGATGCGCTAATCCATCGAAAACAAAAAAAAGAGAGAGAAAATAGGATGAGATGAATAAATAATAGATGAAAAAAATATATAGGCCTAAGGAAAACAAAAAAAAAAAACAACAAAACCGAGAGAAAAGGAACATAGGCATCACATATGTTTAAATGGAAATAAAAAAAGAAAAAGCATTTCACTACAAAAGAAAAAAAAGAGAGAGAGAAAAACAATAATGTTATCAAAATACAAAGAGAAAGTAAGGGAAGGTAATGGTTACCTTCAATGGGGGAGAAACGAAGAGCGGCAGAGGATAAGCGCCTTTTGATCAACACCCGTGACCGCCGGTAATGGAATTCAGGCCAAACCAAAAAAAAAAACCCTAAGGGGTTGTCCCGGACTCAAGAAGAAAGGAGGGAGGAAGAGAGAATTTGAAAAGGGGGGCCCCTTTTGTGCTCGGGCTCAGGCGATTCGTGTGACCAGATTTGAATAGCGTATATAATATATCACCATTTCATGATTTTGGTCAAGCGTATATATATATAGACCAAAAATAGCGATTTAAACCTTTTCCGATTTTAAGGCCCAGCGGCCCCCTTGTATGCTATGGACCTCGATCCGGACCCCCCCTCGAGGCCCACGAGTCGTCGGCCATGGTGCACGCATCTCTAAATGACCCTTCGAGTTCACTTCGATCGGCCCAAAGGGACCGTGCTACAATAAACGGATCTAGGTCCGTAGGTGCCCACCTATTGTGCCCACAAAATCAACAAAAAAGGAGAGAATAAAAAAAAATATAATAAATAAAAAAATAATAAAAACAAAAATACAACGCTGGTTCTCACAAGGGCGTCGCAATGTCTGTTTGCCCCACCCCGAGAGCCGTGTTAAATCAATTCATAATGATCGGGTTCACCCGAAAGTTCTCGAACCCCGTTTCATGCAGGGACACTTTGTACCTGATCTGGCAGGCAAATGAATTTCATTCATCACCAGGAGCATATACTTAGCCCCAGATCTCCCCCAACAGAAGTCAACGCCTGATCCGACAGGCGAACCAAGAACCCATCACCGGAATGCACACATCCCTAAGGTATATCAACATGGCAAGTTGATTCGCCTAAGGATACGTGCAAAAACAAAGGCAGTTTGAGCATGCCCAGGGTCTCCATCTGACATGAAAGGAAAAAGAAAAGAGAAAAAGAAAAGAAAAAAGAAAAAGAGAAGAAATAACAACTTGTTGCTGCTTAGTGAAAACCCTGAGTAGGTTGACCCACCTTCCGGCATTCACTCTGGTCATCCGCCTTCGGATTGATATTGACCAGGAGTGCCCCCAACTTCAGACCATTCGAAGAGTCTATTGTCAGTCAAAACTGACCCGCCAAAGATGAAATTACAACCAACCAAACTATGTGCAAACATACAGACCAAAGGGCTCTTTTCCCTTTTTATTTCCTTTTACACAGGCTTAAAACCTGTATAGGCACGGTGTCCCTGTTGAATGTACGCACTTGCGTCTGGGTATCTGCAGGATGGTCGTTATCCTCGTAAATTGTACCTTAGGGTCGAGGCTTCTGTTCGCGCCTATTTGCTGCTTATCGCCCGTGATGGGTGTCTATCTGTGCATAGTAGTAAGATGTGATTTCATTAGGGACGGAGGCTAGAAATTAGCCATCTCTTTCGAGGGATATTTGGTTCTAGCCCGATCTTTAGCTTTGTCTCGAGTCAAAGCACTCTGGTCCATTCGAATCAGGAGCACCTCACCACTGGAACGTACACATCCCCAAGGTGCACCTATCCCCGGCATGGTGCACGCACTCTTAAAAGCGTACCAACTGGCATTTGATCCACTTAAAGAGTTGTGCAAAAATAAAGCTGTTAGAGGTCATCGAGCTCTGCTTAGAGGCCTTGAAACAAAAGAAAATTGAAAAAATGAAAGAAAAAAAAATTACTCAGAAAATGAGCATACATTCCCAAGAAGTGTCGCGACATCAATATTCGCTCCACTCGGGTCAATCATGCTAAAGCAACCTCGAGGTTGATGGGTTCGCCCAAAAACTCCGAGCCTTACCTAGGTAAGGGCACCTGTGGCCAACCTAATGGAGCCGTCGATATTCCATAGGATTGGACACAGTTTGAAAGCCTTCGCTTTGTGTGCTTCGCATCAATTTCGAAGCATAGATCGATCATCCCGTTTCATGGAGCTGTCTGGTTCAGATTAAGACTCAACATCACAAATCTATAATTTCCCTCAGGAAGTGGACGATATCCCGGCTAGCGGGCTTACACTTTTTGTGATCATCGCAGTTATGCCCAGTAATGTCGCAATGCGCTTGGGGATTGTTAGCTTTGAGGTACGGACGATATCCCGAAATGAGAGGGCTTACGTACACTCACCATCACCATGAATGTTTGAGAATTGAGTTGAACCAAGCAGACCCATCAAACGTGCCTTGAACCTCTTCGGATGTCTCTTGTCTTTGGCATCCGATCATTAGTGATCGAATACCAAAGAGGGGCATCTGTAGACACCCAAATTCGGCCCAAGGCCCGATCAATCTGTACTTCGGGAGAGATGTACCCCTGTGCTTCCGATGGCACCCTTAGGAACCTACCTAGACCAGTAGGAATCACCCTAAGACCTTTAGAGCCATTCTCCCAATCCTTAGAAGTCACCCCTACACCCTAGAATCCCTTCCCAGACCTAACTTAAACCCTTCTGGCGGTTGATGGGAGGAGAGCTACAAAATTTCACACAGACCATTACCATGGATGAGCTATATACCATTGGAAAGAGGACTTCTCCAGCTTTCCAACAAGCCAAAGATCACCCAATTTAGAGCTACGGTTCAAAGGTTATGGCCGTTTTAAGTTTCACATAAAATCATGAATTTTACTCAGGCGTAGATATTACATACACCCAGCCATTTTTACCCCAAATTACTCAGGCGTATATATTATATATGCCTACCTATTTTGGGGAAAATTTGGCTGGGCGTATATAATACATACGCCCAGTATAGGTGGGACCCACCACGGGTTTCATCTTCTCAAAACTCCCCTGATTTTGGTGAAAATTACTGTTCCTAAACTGGGCGTATATAATATATACGCCCAGTTTTGCTACAGTAACTGTCATCAGTAGCTCGAATTTCCTCCATCTAGTTTGACCCTTTGACCACCCCCTGGGTTGAGGTGGTTGTCTTGAGATTGGTTGCACCCCCTTTGAGCTTATTGGCAACCCTTAAGTCACCCATGGTCTCACCCCATCATCCGCCATTGAAACCAGTTTCCGAAAACCCTAGGACCTTGAAAACCCAAAAAACCTTAGATGGGGGATTACCTAATTGCTAAACCAATTAGCTCTTAAGTAAGCCCCCTAACCCATCCCTTCTCTATAAATAGAGAGGCCTCCCTCTTCCTTAAGGGTTGGAAGAAATTGGAGGTTAAGGATTTGGAGCCCAAGAGAGAACCCTAGTGAGAGAAAATGCACACATTTTTCCAGAATTCCAGCATGCTTAGTTCATCCCTTTAGACCCATTTCCACCATTAGATCACTCCCTTTTGCTAAAGTCTAGCCTCTAGCCTCACTCTACACCCCTTACTTTAGTGAATCCTAGCATTAGAACCCATTTTCACACCATTTAAGCCATCGGAAGCACGCCAAAGCGAAGATCTCCCACGATGCAACAAGGGCCTGTGAGCTCCGGCTCACCCCTCTCTTCCTCTACCTTCTTGGTGTCTCCTCCGTCCAAGGATTCAAGCCGTTACGCCGCCGAAATTTCGGTTTGGCTCAAAGCTTGATAAGACCGTATTGCCTTCGGGCAAGGGGAAACTTCGCCCTTTTTATTTTTATTTTTGGCCATAGATAGAGACCACTACGTGCGGGTTGATCGGGTGCCTAAACCCTTCCCGATCGATAACCGAAGCCCCTACCCTAGAGCCTTTGGCAAAGACCGGTAAATCAGAGTCATATTTAGCACTTCGGTGCTCAAAATATTGATTTGAAGGTTTCCCGGGTCACCAAAAGCTCCGGGTGGCGACTCTACATTTTACCCAAGGCGAGCGCATCGCCACGACGGGTTCGAGAGGATCCACGGTCGCACACCCATTATCTCTCTTCATGTGTTATCAAAGCCTCTGGCACTCGTTCTCGTGGGTCTCAGCATGCATTGATCTACCCCAATCTTCGTGGCAGTTCTCAGTGGGCATATATTTAATGCAGACCCATTATTAATCAAAACCAAGGGAATTATCATATTTCCAGACTCAACAGTGTTGAGAACTAGAAAATATCATTTTCCACCCTTTAACCTGGGTCTTGATAGACCTTTGAGAGAACTAAATAAGTGTCTTAAGTGTTTGTTTCACAGCTATAAATAAAGGCAGGCTTAACCATGAAAGTAGTCTAAAAGTGCCAAAAAGATGATAATCCATGTTGATCTGATGGAAGAAGGAGAAGGGACAACCTCACTAACTGTCAAAATGCCTAGACTAAAGAGGACAAAGGCCTGGTTTCAACCTGGAAAGAGGTGTGGAGCTATTCGAATAGAAGAATGCATTACAGATTGCTTTTCGAAAAGAATCTGAACTTTTTGAAAAGAATCTGAACTTTTCGAAAAGAACTTGAACTTTGCGAAAAGAACTCAAAGCTCCAGGCTTAGTTTTCGAAGAGCACCTGAACTCTTCGAAAAGATTTCTGAACTTTTCGAAAATAACTTGAACTATGCGAAAAGAGCTTCAGAAGTCACGGTACCTTGCGAAAAGTTCTCCAAACTATGCGAAATGGTATTCTGAAGACCCCCAGAATCTGCAAGGGTAATTCAGTAATCTTTGCACGCGCCCCAATGCAGTTAAAAACCCAGGGACATTCTAAAAGATTATGAGCACAAACCAAAGGCATATTCCACCCCATGTGAACACCCGAAGATGAAATCACTTGGCGGGAACTTGTAGAAGCTCTAACAGATTTTTGAATTACATAATAGAATTGATGCTTCTGTCATCTAATTGGCTGAACCAAATCAAGCAGTTCTGATTGGCCAAAATAGATCTGGATCCTTGTGCTCGACTCCTATTGGTTGATACAGATCTAACCAATTCTAATTGGTTGATACACATCTGAGCTAGACTTAGGGCAAACTATAAATAGATGAACCATTTGCCCAATTTGGGTATCCAGATTTCGAGTTTCATCTCTATTGCCTCATTTCTAATTCAGATAGCTTGTCTGAAACTCCTGTAATAGCCTAGCTTTTATTTGTAATTGAGAGCTGTGAGATACTTCTGTAATTCAAAAGAGAATTGTATTCAAGACTATAAATCCGAGAGCTGTTTAAGCTGTGCTTTGTAATTGTAATGGTGAATTTGAAAAGGTTGTTGTGAACCGTACGTTCTCAATTGGATTCGTGTTGAGGGTTCCCTGTGATCTCCTTATTGCACTAGACTCCTTTAGA
This sequence comes from Chloranthus sessilifolius, assembly GCA_021018995.1. NCBI lineage: Eukaryota > Viridiplantae > Streptophyta > Magnoliopsida > Chloranthales > Chloranthaceae > Chloranthus > Chloranthus sessilifolius. The sequence goes on along the minus strand of CM037594.1, from coordinate 30,938,221 downwards.
TTTATTGTTTTTTAAGCAATTTCCCTTAATTCATTATCCCTGTGAGAATTTGTGTTTGTAGCCTAATCTCTCATAGCATTTGTAGTGGTGTTTCTCGTTCTGAATTAAGGGTTCAGATTAAAGACTATTGGATGGTCTGTGGCCATTGAAGTGGACAGACCATAACCATAAGTTTAACTCTAACCCTTGAGTTAGATTACTTTCTCTTGCATCTGTGCTTGTAGCCAGATGAAGTTTGAGTCACATCTCATTTTATCTACATTTATTCTCATTTTGCATCAAGGACCAAATCAAAGTTAGATATTATTTCTCCATTCTTATTAATTTACATCAAAATCTCCCCAACTCAGATCTGGATCACTTAGTTTTAATTTTACTTTTATCATTTAGTTAATGTGACAAATTCAACCTCCCATCTTATTTGCTCTATAGATAGGATTAGAGGCCAGATCTGGTAGCTCAGATCTAGAGGTTTATCTTACATTTTAAATAAATTCCCTGTGGAAGATCTTTTACTCACTTACATTTAAAACTTGCTACAATTGACCCTGATCTTGCAGGCTAATTAACTTCTCTCTGTGCTGATATTTCCTTATTCATTTTAATTTTCCAAATTCAGTAGCATTCATCATTCGCAAGTATGTTTTCAACATACAAATAAATCATGCACACTTAGAGCCGCAACAAGTTTTTGGCATCGTTGCCGGGGAATTTATTTTAAAATTGGTAGACCTAAGTTTTTATTTTATTATTGCATCAGTGCTAACTGTTCTATTGTTTAAATCTGTGCAGTTATTCATATATACTTTGAGCGTGGAACATACTTTGAAAGGAATACTGAAGGTTTGCTGTGCATAATTTGATTCTTTGTTTCTGTGTTGTATGTTTGGTAGGAGGACTCTCAATCCTGAGATTGTCCCTCTGAATTTAGAAGTTGAAAGGCTACTAAGAACTAGACAAACATCACAGAATTTTGCTGAGACTACTACTATGGGTGAAGAACCTAGACTTTTGAGGGATTACTTTGCACCTGGTGCATATAATTCTCCATTTTGCATTCAATTTCCTACTGTTGAAGGAAATTATGAGATCAAATCATCAACTATCCAGATGCTTCCTTCCTTCCATGGTTTAAGTAAGGAAGATCCATAGAAGCATGTGGATGAGTTCCTGTCTCTTTGTACCACATTCAACATAGCTGGACTGGGTCCAGAGGCAACCAAGCTTAGGCTCTTTCCTTTTTCATTAAAGGACAAAGCTAAAGCATGGCTGTCTATATTGGCACCAAATAGTATCACTTCTTGGAATGATTTGCAGTGTCAATTTTTAGCCAAATGCTTCCCTATGTCTAAGACCAGCCAGTTTAGACAAAATATTATTTCCTTTTCACAACACTCAACTGAAATTTTCCATGAAGCATGGGAAAGCTTTAAAGAACTTTTAAGGCAATGTCCTCATCATCAAATTCCCCGATGGCAGCTTGTTCAAAGCTTCTATCAAGGAATTGATCAAAAGGGCAAGAATATGGTAGATGCTTCCTGTGGAGGCACCTACTTGCAAAAAACAGTTGAGGAGGTCTGGAATTTATTTGAAGTGATTGGTGAAAATTCTACTCAACAGGAATCTTTGTCAAGAGACATTGAGAATCCTGCTCGGTTGAACAATCAGCAAACCACCAAGGGAAAGAAAGATGGATAATTTAACCACAAAGTTTGATAGATTGATGGACTCACTTAAAAATCCAATGGTTGCAAGAGTAGAGAAGGCATGTCTGATATGCCAGTCCTCTACTCATCCTCTTGATCAATGTCCAGCTGCACCACAGTTCCCAGATTTAGTGGTGGAGCAAGCTCATGCTGCCTAATCATTTGGACGGATGCAGTCAAATGAATATGCATGGAGAGGGCACCCCAATTTAAGGTGGAGCCAGGGCAATTATCAATCACAACAGCAGCAGCAACCAAAGAACCAGTTGCCTTTCAAAACTGCTCAGCCCTATCAGCAGAATTTTTATACCAAGCCAAATTTTCAGCAGCCCATTCCACATCAACTTGTACAACAATCTGCTCCAGTTCAAACCCCTTCCAGATCCCCTTCTTTTGAAGACCAAGTTCTAAATTCACTCCAGAATTTAGGGTCTTTAACTCAAACTGTAAACTTTCACAGTCAGAGCATAAAGAAGATTATAGAAACATTGGGTCAACTTTCAAATACTTTGGCCAAAAGAGAGGAAGGCAGGTTACCCAGCCAACCTTTGAACAATCCCAAAGGACAGTTCATGGTTGGAGAGGTTTCTGTTTCACATGAAGAAATAAAAGCTGTCACTACTTTGAGAAGTGGAAGAATTGTAAATAACAATGTGGGTACTGAAAAGGAAGAAGAAAAAATTAAGGAAACTGCTAGAGATATGCAGCAGGAGCAGCATGATGTTAGCATTGGGGGTGCTGATGTACCTCAGAAAAATCAAAAAAATGAAAAACAGAAAAATCAAAAAGATTCTGATAATGATTCTAAAGCTGTAAATGAAGGACTAGTTCCTCATTTACCATTTCCCCATGCCATGAAATATGCATCCCATTTTGAGAAAGGGAACACAAAAATAGATGAAATGATGGAGACTTTCAAGCAAGTCAAGATAAATCTACCTTTGCTTGATGCAATCAAACAAGTCCCAGCATATGCAAAATTTTTGAAAGATATTTGCACTCACAAAAGACAATCTAGGATACAGTTATCCAAGAAGGTCTTTGCTGTGGAAAGAGTTAATCAGGTTTTGTCCATTACCACACCTCAAAAACTCCAAGATCCTGGAATCCCCACAATCTCTTGCATTATTGGGGAACATACCATTGAAAAGGCTTTATTAGATTTGGGTGCTAGTGTCAACCTGCTTCCATATTCTGTATATGAGAAACTAGGTTTGGGAGAGTTAAAACCCACTCATGTGGTGTTACAACTAGCAGACAGATCTGAAAGAAAGCCAGTTGGGGTGATTGAGGATGTGTTGGTAGGGGTAGATAAGTTTTTCTACCCTGCTGATTTTCTGGTATTGGACATGGAACCTACAAAAAGCAAAACTTCCATCCCTGTCATTTTGGGGAGACCATTCCTGGCTACAGCCAATGCTTGCATTCAATGCAGATCTGGTATTATGGAAGTGTCTTTTGGAAATATGAAGGTAAAGTTAAATGTCTACAATGCAGTTACACAGCCTCAATTCAGTTCTGAGGAATGTTTTCTTATTGATTTGTTGCATGAACTGGTAGAAAAAACTTTACCACAGTTTTTGTAGTGTGAAGATTTAACCACAGTTTTTAAAGGTGCTTGGAGAAATGCTAAGGAAGAAACATTTTGTACCTCAAAGTCTGAGGAAGTAAATGCTGTGCAAGGAACTCATGATCAATCAGCAAGGTTCTCTTCATGGAAACCTGCTATTCTTCCCCTTCCACAAATAGCCAAGGTACCTTTGTTACCTTCTTTTCTCAGCCCACCTGATGTAGAGCTGAAACAGTTGCCAGAAAATTTGAAATATGTGTTTTTAGGAGACCATAAAATATTGCCTGTGATTATTTCTTCCTCCCTCACTGAGGAGCAGGAGGAAGAGTTGTTGATTGTATTGAAACAGCATAAGAGGGCAATTGGCTGAACTATTGCTGATTTGGGAGGAATCAGTCCAGCTGTTTGCATGCATAAAATTCATTTAGAAGAAGATGCAAAGCCTTATAAGGAAATGCAGAGGAGGCTGAATCCTCATATGCAAGATGTGGTCATGAAGGAGGTTGTTAAGTTGTTGGATGCAGGGGTCATTTACCCCATCTCAGATTCAGCTTGGGTGGCTCCTACACTGGTGGTACTTAAGAAATCTGGGATCACTGTGGTAACCTCAGATTCTGGTGAGCTCATTTCAACCAGGCAAACCACTGGTTGGAGGGTCTGTATTGATTACAGAAAACTAAACACAATGACCAGAAAAGACCATTTTCCTCTTCCTTTCATTGATCAAATTTTAGATAAGCTAGCAGGAAAAGCTTATTATTATTTTCTTGATGGTTACTCTGGTTACAACCAGATTCCTGTGTATCCACAAGATCAGGAAAAGACCACATTCACTTGCCCCTTTGGCACTTTTGCCTATAGGAGAATGCCTTTTGGTCTTTGTAATGCTCCTGCTACATTTCAAAGATGCATGTACTCCATTTTCTCTGATATGATTGACCAATTTATGGAGATTTTTATGGATGATTTTTCAATATATGGAGACAGTTTTGCCCAGTGTTTACATCATCTCAACTTGGTGTTACATAGATGTGAAGAAACCAATCCAGTTTTGAGCTGGGAGAAGAGCCATTTCATGGTCACCCAAGGCATTGTCCTTGGCCATGTTGTCTCCCACAAGGGCATTGAGGTGGATAGAGCAAAAATTGAATTAATTGCACATTTGCCACCTCCCAAAACTGTTAAACAAATTAGAAGTTTTCTGGGGCATGCTGGATTTTATAGGAGGTTCATTAAGGACTTCAGTAAAATATCCAAGCCTCTTTGTCATTTATTGTGCCAAGATGTCCCTTTTGTTTTTAACAATGAATGCTTGAAGGCATTTGAATTCTTAAAAAATTATTTGATTTCAGCTCCAATACTACAGTCTCCAAACTATTCCTTGCCTTTTGAGCTGATGTGTGATGCATCAAATTATGCTTTGGGAGATGTGTGATGCATCAAATTATGCCTTTTGAGAAAGGATAAGCTGCCTCATGTCATAGCTTATGCCAGTAGATCAATGATTGATACACAGCTCAATTACACAACAACAGAGAAGGAGCTGCTGACAATTGTTTTTGCTTTGGAGAAATTTAGGTCATATGTTTTGGGTTCACAAATAGTGGTGTTCACTGACCACTCAACCTTGAAATACCTTCTGTCTAAGAAGGATACCAAACCAAGATTAATCAGGTGGATCCTCCTATTACAAGAATTTGATTTGCAGATTAAAGATAAAAAGGTGTGAAAAATGTGGTGGCTATCCACCTGTCTAGAATTCTAATTGTTGAGATTGATAGGCTGCCTATCAATGAATCTTTCCCTGATGAGCAACTTTTTACTATCAGTGTACACACCCCTTGGTTTGCAAATATAGTCAACTTTTTGGCTACTGGAAGAACTCCTCAACACTGGAATAAAATGGATAAAGATCTTTTCTTCTCAAAGGTCAAACATTTTATTTGGGAGAATCCTTATCTGTTCAAGATTTGTGCAGACCAAATAATTAGAAGATGTGTCCCTGAAGAAGACTTTCATAGCATACTTTCCATGTGTCATGAACAGGCCTGTGGAGGCCATTTTAGTGGAAACAAAACTGCTGCAAAGGTTTTGCAGTGTGGATTTTATTGGCCTATACTTTTCAAAGATGCACTGACACTTTGTAAGTCTTATCGCTGCAGATTGGGCAGCATTTCCAAGAGAAACTCAATACCTTTACAGCCCATTTTGGTAGTTGAATTGTTTGATATTTGGGGGATAGATTTTATCGGACCTTTTACTCCTTCAAATGGTTGTAATTTCATCTTAGTAGCTGTGGATTATGTATCCAAATGGGTTGAAGCCATAGCTACTAAAACCAATGATCATAGAGTTGTCTTGAAATTTTTAAAAGACAACATTTTTTCCAGGTTTGGTTCCCCCAGAGCTATTATCAGTGATGGGGGAAGCCATTTTTGTAATAAGCATTTTGAAGCTTTATTGAAAAAGTACTCTGTGACTTATAGAGTAGCTACTCCATATCATCCACAGACCAGTGGTCAAGTGGAGATTTCCAATAGAGAAATCAAACATATCTTTGGAAAAAGGCGTGAAGAAGGACAGAAAGGATTGGTCCTTTAAGCTGAATGATGCATTGTGGGCATATAGGACAGCCTATAAAACCCCAATTGGCATGTCCCCATTCAGATTGGTCTATGGCAAAGCACGCCATTTACTAGTGGAGTTAGAATATAAAGCCTTTTGGGCTATTAAAACCTTGAACATGGATCTTACTACTTCTGGTAATCACAGGAAACTGTAGCTTGCTGAGTTGGAGGAGCTGAGAATGGATGCATACACCAATGCAAGATCTTACAAAGAAAAATTTAAAGCTTTCTATGACAAAAATCTGCTGAGAAGAGAGTTCATAGCTGGCTCTAAGGTATGGCTATTTAACTCAAAACTTAAGTTTTTTCCTGAAAAGTTGAGATCCAGATGGGAAGGGCCATATACTGTCAGTCATGTATTTCCTTCTGGGGCTGTTGAAATTTTAGACCCAAGTGATGGGAGAATCTTGAAAGTAAATGGTCAGAGGCTCAAACCATGCATTGAAAATACTCTAGAGCCTGTGCTGACCATCAATCACCAAGAACCTCCACATATCTGATGATAAACAACTGTATCATATGTATTTTACCTGTGTTTGTGTTGTAGTTTTTTTTTCATAGTTTCTTCACTCTGTTTTTAGTCATGTGTACACTCAATTCGAGAAGTTTATAATATGTGAAAAATGAATTCGCAAAGAAAAAATTCATTTCGAAAAGTTCAATTTTCTGTTCGAAAAGGATCTGGCCCTGTAACTAACTAATCGAAAAGAGCTATTTGCTTTTCGAATAGTTAGTTCTGAAGCTATTTGCTTTTCGAAATGTTGTTTCTGAAGCCATGTGCTTTTCGAATGGTACTGATGCCATTCTCTTTTGTAAAAAGGACTGTTTTGAACTTTTCGAAAACTTCAAAGATACTTTGCAAAACTTGTTTTAAGCATATTTAAACACTTTCGAAGTAGGGGTTTCATATTCGAAAGCCTTCCCTGAGTGTCCTGTTTCACAGAAAACCCATTTTCGTTCCATCTCTGTGTGCTTTTAAATTTCAGATCCAATTTGTTTCATATTTGTTCCACTAATTAAGCTTGAAGAGAGGGACATTTTGCTTCTGATTCTGGTGGATCTCATCAAGCGTTCAAAGAGTTCAACCAAAACCCTAGATTTCGGTATTTTTCTGTGCATTGCCTCTGTTTGTGTTTTGCAAAGTTCAATTTGATATCAGCATTCATTGTGTGAGATTCAAACGAAACTTTAAGATGGGGAAAACTGAAAAATCATTGGCCGCAATGTTCCCACAATCCTCTGCTAAGAAAGTTAGCAAACCCTCCAAAAAAGGAAAAGCCAAAACCTCAGCCAAGAGAAAACTTTCGATGGATAAAGCGGATAGAATTGAGAAGGGGAAGAAGGTTAGACATGAGGAACCCATCCCAGCAGCTGACCCTAGTCCTGAGCCTGAGCTTCCTCCTCTCCCTATGCATTTGGTACTGCCAAACCCATTCATTGAAGCTCAGAAGCTAATCCTAGAGCATACATATCGTGGATGAAACTTTTTTCTTAAACAAACCTGAATGTCAGCTATCCTTGAAATACATCAGGGATGCTTCTCTGAGCAATATCCTAACCCCTCTTCCAGAGAAAATTTATCCACGAATGGTGAGATTATGGTACCAAAACTTGGTAAAAGTGACAGAGAAAGATGCTGATGTCCCTACTCTTGTAATTTTCATTGATGATTGCGATTTAACTGTCACTTATGAAGACATTGGAAATGCTTTGGGGATACCATTTCAATATGACCCTGCTGGTCCATTAGCTGCACCAGAAACAACTTCTTTTAGAGAAATGGCTGCCCATCTAACAAAAGGCATAGTTGGAAGTGGACAGTCCATCATGAGGAGAGACTTAGAACCCCACTGTTTGCTGATGGACTCCATTTTGAGAGGGAGTTTTTATGTCACTGGGCACAGCCAGGAGAGAAGAACACCAATTTTGGAGGTCCTCTTCCATTTCTCTAAGGAGCAATTCTTCAATGCCCCTATGCTCATTTTTGAAGCCATGGCTGACATCAGTGCCAAGATGAAAAAGGAACAGAAAATAGCTGGCATACCATTTGGAAGGCTGATCACAGCCATGTTAAGAGCTAAATTTGATATTGATGAGCAAGAGCCATTCGAGATTATTTCCCCTCATGCATTTGGGAAGAGGGCTTGGACCACAAGCCAAACCATGTTGAATAAAATGAGGGAAGAGGCTGAACCAGCCCCTGCAGCTGCCATTGAACCTGCCATATAACCAACTTGCACGCTTTCAAGAATCGCTTTACTGCACTGGTGACCAGCTCTTTAGTTGCACCTATTTCCCTTGCAGCTGATATTGAACAAGTTGTCCCTCTTGTGGTGACCAGCTTTTCAGTTGCGCCCATTGGTGAAGAATTCATCATCTTACCCACTTCACCTAGCCCAACTCCTATTCTTTCATCCATTCCAGCTATCCCATCACCCATAACCACCATAATCCCAATTGCAGACTCTCCCTCTACACCATCCACTCCAGCCATACTCACACCACCAATTTCTCCTAACAATGACCAAGATATGGCACAAGATTTTGTTGAACAATCTCAAAGCACTCCCCTTCTCCAAAGCTTCTCAGGTACACCAGCTCATTCAACTCATACACCTGAAGTAACTCATACCCCTGAACCTGAGATATTCACTACTGAGGCCTATTCATCATTGATGGGGTTTATTTTGGAGAATATTGGGCTTGAATCTGTACCTATACCTGATCCTCCTCATTTCACCCACTTGGCTACTTCCCCCTTTACAGCCATTTCATCCATTGCCCTTCAGCTGTCTACATCAATTTTACCAGCCCCTACTTTGCATACCACACCCACACCTGACACAATTAGCCAAATATTCACCTTTCTCCAATCCATCCAAGCCCAACTATAGATCAACACAGACAATCAGTCTGTGACAAATTCCCTTCTCCAAACCTTAGCCTCCACATCCTACACAATCACCTTAGCCATTGTACTGCTTTAATTATGCTACCCAAATGCACCACGAGATAGTATTTATAGATCCACCCATCCTCACCACTGCTGACAATGTTACCCAAACAGAACCTGAGGTAGTACTTTTGGATTCCCCTTCAACTTTCCTCAATTTCTCTAATCAAGCTACTCAAACTGACCCTGAGGTCATACTTTGGGACTCCTCTTCTCCCACTGCTGGGATACCTTTGGTCCCCTACCACTCCATTCTCATTCCCAGATTTGCCACTCTCAAAAGGGCTATGGAAGAGAACCCTTATATCTGTCGCGATGTTCTCAAGGGGTTAGCTGATCTGCAAGCTTACATTAGAACCCCTTATGAAGGTCAGATTCGAAAATTGGAGTTGCTCATGAAATTTGAGAGAGAGAAGATGTAGGACCTGCTGGGCCAAACTTTTCAGATGGTTAGGAGTGAGCAGAACAAGGTTACCATGTTGGAAGCACAGCTTGAACAGGAAAAATTGAGGACTACTAGACTTGAAAAGTATATTGGCCTCACCAAAAAGATCAAAGTTGAGGAATACACCGAGCTGCAAGCCACAATCCAGGAGAAGGCCAAATCGAGTTCAGACTCCAATTCTGACTCAAGTTCTAACTCTAACAGTGATTCATCCCATTGAACCAACTTATGATACTAATTTTGACCCCAGTTATTAGAATACATTGTACATGTTTGTTTTGTGGATCTGTAATATGTAATTCCTGTTTTCTATTAACTTTTGTTAATTAGCAATTACTGTGCATTTCTTTTCTTTCTTCTCTGTCATTATAATTTCTGTTTGATTGTTTTCTTTTCTTTGCTTATGCACCTCGGACCAGTGAGGACACTGCTCATCATAGGTTTGGGGGTGATGTAGCAGAATTACCAATAGTTTAGTTAAAATCAGTGCAGCTTATGATCACAACAGAATTTTTGAAGATAAAGTAATTTCACACCTGTTGTTTTTAAAAATGAGGAAGTTAAAATTTTTTAAAACTGATTTTTAGAGTAATTCCAATACCTTCATGAAGTGAATGTCAGAAAATTTTCAAAATAAAATTGATGTTTTAGTAAACCTAAAAAGAGAGAAAACAGTGATGATATACCTTAGGAATTTGATAGAAAACTACACCCAGTGAGACTTGGGCCTGAAATGTATTCTTTGGAGATATGAATTGGCAATTTTTTCTGCTCTAGGGACTGTTTGAACCTGCTTACTATCACTAGAAGTTACACATATTCAAATTGAAATAACTTGACAGCAATCATGATATTAAAAATATGATGTAAGGCCTCCTTTTGGACAGTTTGAACATCAAAAAGCCCCACCTTTTGAAACTGCCTTTGATACACACCAGTTGAGCTTTATAAATCCAAGATTTCTTTGTAACCTCATCAACCAACCTAATCAACCTCATTGAGCGTAACCCTCACTCTGAAAATTCAGAAGGTAAAGGAAAGGAAGCTGAAAAAAGGAGAGTTGGGTAACAGTTTGGTAAAAGAAGAAGAAAAATAATTGAAGGCAATGATGTATCAACAAAAGAAATGTGGCACTCCAGTCAATGTTGCTTTGAAAAGGAAAAAAGTTAGAAAAAGTCATTTCCTTGGGAATTTGAAAAAAGAAAGAGAAAAAGATGGCCACTTTGGCTCTGAAACTTCAAAGAAGAAGATGAAATTGTGCTGAAATAAAGAAGATGTGTCTACCACTTCCTTACCTTGACTGACTTCTCAATTTTGAATTCCATTCCACCTCTTTATTCTTGATAAAGTTCACTCATAAGCCACAGTACCACCCAAGTCAAAGTCCTTACTGATCAATGATGGATTGAGTTGTCACATGGAGATAAGGATTTGTGTAATCTATGGAGAAAAGAGCAGTAGATTGAGAATTAAAAAGCAATGCCTATGCTCTTGCTTACAATCCTATTTGAGGACTGTAATTGCTCTTGAGCTGTGTGAAAAAGTACAACCCTCATATTTGCATGGTGAGTGAAAACCCTGGTGAGAGTTGAGTTTGAAATCAAATTATTTGGGGTAACATCAAAACTGAATTTTCAAATAGAAGGTAAGCTTTTCATTAATTTTTCTTATAAAAACTTTTTGACACCAACTGAGTGAATGGTAAAAAGAATTACAGCTGAATTTTAGTTTTAAACTAATGTTTTCTTGAAAATATTTTTACAGCTTGACTGATGCAGGTGTGAATAACCTAACTTGATAAAAGTCTGCTTTAACAGAACTGCATTGATATTAACTGATTTATTGGAGAAGTTTGTGGGTACCGTCACTAAAAACCCTCAGGAGACTTCACTCCTCCACTGGGGATCACCTAGGAGTTTAAAAGGCTTGTTGCATATGCTAAATGCAACTGTGTTCCCTACAAAAGTGGCTTTTCATTCTGTTTTTAATTTTGTCTTTGCTCAGGGACTAGCAAAGCTTAGGTTTGGGGGTGTGTTGAGAACTAGAAAATACCATTTTCCACCCTTTAACCTGGGTCTTGATAGACCTTTGAGAGAACTAAAGAAGTGTCTTAAGTGTTTGTTTCACAGCTAACAATAAAGGCAGGCTTAACCATGAAAGCAGTCTGAAAGTGCCAAAAAAGATGATAATCCATGTTGATCCGAAGGAAGAAGGAGAAGGGACAACCTCACTAACTGTCAAAATGCCTAGACTAAAGAGGACAAAGGCCTAGTTTCAACCTGGAAAGAGGTGTGGAGCTATTCGAACAGAAGAATGCATTACAAATTGCTTTTTGAAAAGAATCTGAACTTTTTGAAAAGAACTTGAACTTTGCGAAAAAAACTCAAAGCTCCAGGCTTAGTTTTCGAAGAGCACCTGAACTCTTCGAAAAGATTCCTGAACTTTTCGAAAAGAACTTGAACTGTGCGAAAAGAGCTTCAGAAGTCACAGTACCTTGCGAAAAGTTCTCCAAACTATGCGAAATGGTATTCTGAAGACCCCCAAAATCTACAAGGGTAATTCAGTAATCTTTGCACGTGCCCTAATGCAGTTAAAAACCCAGAGACATTCCAGAAGATTCTGAGCACTAACCAAAGGCATTTCCACCCCATGTGAACACCCGAAGATGAAATCACTTGGTGGGAACTTCTAGAAGCTCTAACAGATTTTTGAATTACATAATAGAATTGATGCTTCTGTCATCTGATTGGCTGAACCAAATCAAGCAGTTATGATTGGCCAAAACAGATCTGGATCCTTGTTCTTGACTCCTATTGGTTGATACAGATCTAACCAATTCTAATTGGTTGATACACATCTGAGCTAGACTTGGGGGAAACTATAAATAGATGAACCATTTGCCCAATTTGGGTATCCAGATTTCGAGTTTCATCTCTATTGCCTCATTTCTAATTCAGATAGCTTGTCTGAAACTCCTGTAATAGCCTAGCTTTTATTTGTAATTGAGAGTTGTGAGATACTTCTGTAATTCAAAAGAGAATTGTATTAAAGACTACAAATCCGAGAGCTGTTTATGCTATGCTTTGTAATTGTAATGGTGAATTTGAAAAGGTTGCTGTGAACCGTACGTTCTCAATTGGATTCGTGTTGAGGGTTCCCTGTGATCTCCTTATTGCACTAGACTCCTTTAGATTTACTATTTTTTAAATAATTTCCCTTAATTCATTATCCCTGTGAGAATTTGTGTTTGTAACCTAATCTCTCACAGCATTTGTAGTGGTGTTTCTCGTTCTGAATTAAGGGTTCAGATTAAAGACTATTGGATGGTCTGTGGCCATTGAAGTGGACAGACCATAACCATAAGTTTAACTCTAACCCTTGAGTTAGATTACTTTCTCTTGCATCTGTGCTTATAGCCAGATGAAGATTGGATCACATCTCATTTGATCTACATTTATTCTCATTTTGCATCAAGGACCAAATCAAAGTTAGATATTATTTCTCCATTCTTAGTAATTTACATCAAAATCTCCCCAACTCAGATCTGGATCACTTAGTTTTAATTTTACTTTTATCATTTAGTTAATGTGACAAATTCAACCTCCCATCTTATTTGCTCTATAGATAGGATCAGAGGCCAGATCTGGTAGCTCAGATCTGGAGGTTTATCTTACATTTTAAATAAATTCCCTGTGGACGATCTTTTACTCACTTACATTTAAAACTTGCTACAATTGGCCCTGGTCTTGCAAGCTAATTAACTTCTCTCTGTGCTGATATTTCCTTATTCGTTTTAATTTTCCGAATTCAGTAGCATTCATCATTCGCAAGTATGTTTTCAACATACAAATAAATCATGCACACTTAGAGCAGCAACAAACAGTGATGTTAAGGGATTTGGAGTGACTGCTCCCTTCATCTGGTAAATCGGCATCTGAAAATGAAATGGCATTTGGAGCCATCACTTGACCAATTATCTGCCCGACTTCATCTTGGCTAACTTGAAGTGATACATGCACATTCTTTAATAGCCCCATTAATGCTTGAAAATGGAGTGCGGATGTCATCAACAGATCCCATACAGTAATATGGGCAAGCATTCTTCTCAGCTGAGTCTCTAGTATATGCTCCCAACTCATTTTCTTAAAGGATTCACAACACTATCTTTCTTTCCCTCTGGTTGGGCTTGTGTTGTTGCTGGTGCTTCCGGCTACTTCGAAATCTTCCTGGATCAGGTCACAAAGTTCACTGCCCCTTCTCTGTGGCTGCCAGCGTTGATATCGATTTGCTCATAACTGATTAGGACTTGATGAGGATCGTAGGTTGGTCCCGAAATCTGAAATGGTATAGTTGCTGGTATCGGACGCTCTTGCATTGCGGGCTCCGGAGGCATGGGTGACACTTGATTAACCTCGGTGATAGCTGGTTGGGTGGAAAAGTTGGGCCAGATGGGAGTGGTGAAGCTTGAGGGTGGTGGCACTGGGGGAAAAGGGGCAAGAGTAGGCCATTGGTAGTTGATAGGTGCTGGCGGAGGATTAGGGGTATGATGGGGTATCGGGTAATTGACAGGGGTAGTGGTGTATGGTTGATATGTATTTATATCCACATAATTGATGGGTGTGAGTCATGAAAAATAAGCCCTAAGATCTAAGGTATCAATTCGAGGAGTTGGTTTGGGAAAATAATCTGACAAATTTAAGGGTTCAATCACCCCAATATTCCTTTCTTCATAATTTCTAGGCAACGGTGCCACATAGCTCTCCCGATCACTGATGTAATCGGATGGATCAAATTCAAATTCCTCCTCACATTCCTCTACCATCCCGATGGTGGGTCTGGGACCTGCTCCTCCGATAGGATGCAGGGGTAATGGCACCTGATGAATATGTGCGTGCTGATTTACTTGACAAGGTGCAGGTGGGATGATTTTCCCAGCATCGATTAAATCTTAGATCACGTGCTTCAATGGGAAGCAGTGATCAGTCGGGTGACCCAAACCCTGATGAAAATTATAATGAGTATTAGGGTAATAATTTTTTGGGATCGGGTGAGGAGGAGGTTGCGGTTGACGAATAGTAACTAATCCCTTTTCTATTAGTAAAGATAAAAGTACACTTAGTGATTGACCTAGGGGCATAAACACTCGATCATAACAGCCTCTCCTCTGCTCTGGAGTCATCTGCATTCCTTGTCCATTCCCTGCTCTCTGCATCTGCTCTGTTCTGACTGGTGCTAGCTGGGCTGCTTGAAATTGGAATGAGGTTATATTATTATTAGGCCTAATGTTAGCAATGTTCTGGACATCGACCCCTGTTCTCTTCTCGTTCCTTTGTTTTGAAAACCTTCTAACCCCACTGGCTTCACTCGATACAGTCTTATTCAGACGACGTTCCCTGATAGTATCTTCACAGCGATTGGTGTTCCTTACTAGATCAGCAAAGTTGGACTACTGCTAGTATACTAAAAAGTCTGAGATCACTGGCAGGGTATTTTTGGAGATCATTTCTATCTGTTCATCATCAGGTATCCTATTTCTAACCTGAGCTGCCAATGCTCTCCAAAGCCCCAAATAGTCGTCGAAGGTCTCATTCGGGTTCTGCTTCAATCAGGCCAAGTCTGACTTACGCGGTTCAATGTCTATATTATAGACATATTGTTCTTGAAATAAATGCGTCAAGTCCTTCCAAGTTTTCATCATAGATGGTTCCAAACATGTAAACCATCTCAAGGCCAGACCGGTCAAACTCTTCTGAAAGAGCTTTCCAAAGATGCAATAGGATTACCGGTGTCGTTGTACTTGTCGAAAGCCGACATCTTAAATTTTGGACGAAAAGGGACCTCGGTGAACAAACACAAATCTGTGATGTCGGTGGTATGGATTTTAGCACCACCCATTTTCTACTTCTGAATTTTGTCCAATTATTCTTTCAACTGCTCTGACTCCTTGGACATGGGGCCCACTTTCTCAGCAGTCAGTTGGACTTCACTCTAGGCTACCAGAGGGTGGGCAATTAGAGGAGGAGGGCTAAGGCTGGTCAATGCCCCAGCATAGGCCCCACTATTCCTAATCTCGTCCTCTTCGTACTGCTGGTCTATATAGGATGCAGTGAGGGCAAGATTTTCTTGTTGGTGCTGCATGGACTGGGTGGGAATGGTATGATTGAGGGTTAGGTGAGTCCATTGGGGATGAGGGAAAGTTTGTTGGATGACGGGGTGAGTTAGATTTTGGAGTGGGGCCTGATGAGGCCATTGGGCCTGGGGAAAGGCTTGAAACTGACTTTGGGATATTGGGATATGGGTGAATTGGGGCTGATGTAAGGCATGGGCTTGAGCTGGATATGATGGTTGTGAATGGGTGAAATTTTGGAGGAATTGTGAAGGGTATGAGTGTGAGGCTCTAAATTTTTGTTGGGCTTGGGCTTGGGCTATGAAGCCTTGGGAGGGTTGGGCCATGAAGGTTTGGCCCACGGGTCCTTGGGAAGCTTGGGCCACAAAGCCTTGGTCATGATGGGTTTGGGCCATGGGCCATTGATGGGTTTGGGCTATGGGTCATTGATGGTTTTGGGCCATGAGCCCTTGGTGGGTCTGGCTCATTAGGCCTTGATGGGTCTGGGCCATGCGTTTTGGTGGGTCTAGGCCATGGGTCCTGGGTGGGTCTAGCCCATTGGGCCTTTGTGTGGTTTGGGTCATGGCCCCTTGGTGGGTCTGGCCCATTGGGCCTTGGTGGGTCTGGACCATGAGCCCTTGGTGGGTCTGGGCCATGGGCCCTTGGTGGGTATGGGTAATGGGAGTTTGGGCCTTGGGGCCTTAGGGTATGTGGGAAATGGGAGTTTGGGCCATTGGGCCTTGGGACATGTAGGAAATGGGGGCTTAGGCCATTGGGCCTTGGGGCATGGCGGAAATGGGGGTTTGGATAGTATGGATGATGGGGGTTATGGGGGAATGATACGTGGAGGCTTGATAGGGTATGTGATGGATCCATAGATGTGTGGTGTGGATGAGAGGGGATGTGTTGGGAGGCTTCCACCTATTGTAGGTTTGGAACATCTCCTCCATCATGGCCATGGAAGGGAGATCGGATGGAGATGGGTTATTTGATGGTTGAGGGGTATGAATGGGGCGAGTGAAGAGGAAAATTTGAGCATGGCCCTAGTAAATTGAGCATGACCCGGGTAAGAGACGGGATATGAGAGGGGTTGAAGGACTGAGGTGGGGCATTGGTGGACAGAATGGGCATATATGGGGAAGATGTATGGGGCACAGAGGAGGAGAATGAGAGGAAAAAATTGGCTATGGTTTTGGAAAAAATGGGCATGGGTTGGGTAAATGGAGGGATGTGTGGGGGATTGGATGTGGTATGGATGGATGTAGGTGGATCGGGTTGGGTGGATGAGAAATATGGTAAGCTGGTTAAGGTAGAGGATGGGTTTTGAACGAGTGTTGAAGGAAGGTGAGAGGGGTTGGAGATGACCATGGATGAAGGCATGACTTAGGAGAAAGACGGGAAATTTGGATTTTGGGTGTTTTGGGAAGTGATGGAAGGGAAGATAGGGGCACTGAATGGGCCGGTTATGGTGAGGGTTGATTGGGCAAGGGGGGTGGAAGTAAAGGCTTCTTCAGTATGGGAATGGGTTGGAGAATGTGGCAGGGATGAGTCGAGATTAGCATAAGCCGGGTCCACGATCCATGACATATCTCAGTATTGGGTCAGGGTACTATGATGCCATTGTGCCGACACTAATCAAGACTTAATTTTTAGATTTTTATTTTTAATTTTTTAAAAATTTTATAAGTGAAAAGAAATGAGGATTCCGGGGCCTTTTGAATTCCCTTCTCAGGTGGCTCTCATACCCTAAATATGTCCTGCGACAATGGTTCTGAAGCGCTTAAGAAGAATCAAAGGGAAACCCTTTGATCTATTAAAGACATAAAAACCAATGCAAACAACCCAATCCCCCGAAACAAATAAAAAAGAAGTCACCTTCTTTTGACCGGCGAGGGTGTATTGAGTGTCGGAAATTGCGGGGCCTAAGCAGACGTACTAAACACACTGATCGGGAAGTCCGAGATGTGAAATAGGCCACAGATTCATACAGAGGCTGCTCAGAACCAATCTGGCGCAATTATTAGTGGCGCCAGAGCAAAAGTTTCTAGAATAAAGCTGGCGCAACAAATTGTTGTGCCAGTGTAGTTTTGGAACATTTTGCATTGGCGCAACTAATAGTGGCGCCAGAGTAAAATGGCTCCCCAGTTTGTTTGACAACAGCTAGCTTAGTCCGAAATGGGTCTCCAAACTAGCTATTTGTGAAAGCTAGGATTCCGGGGATTGACTGTTTATATGATCCGCCTCTTTCCTCACTGATCCTAAGGGTTTAGCGGCCAAATTGGGTTCACTATCGCTCTCTTTTCTCGGGTTTTAAGCTTGGTAATGAGAATGTTACCCACCCGATATACCTCAAGTGCAAGCACTTTTCTTAGGTACTAGGTGGGATGAGACTTTTTCGGATCATCACCACTAGGGGTTGCCGCTGTACTAAGACCCGGGAGGTTGTATGTGTGCCTAAATAACCCAACCCTTGAAAATCTACCTCGCAAAAATCAATTTAAATCCCCTTTATTGATTCAATTTTATTTTCCAATTGTAAGGGAATTTTCTTAAGTTCAAAGACCGAGGGTGATGATCCCGTGCCGCCTCCATGGGCCGGTGCTCACTAGTAGAATATGATTGTGGAATTAAAAGCGCAAGTAGGCCCGCCAAACGGCGAAGGTACTTGAAATGACGAAAATGTAAAGAAATTTAAATGACAATGTACAAGTAGACCTGCCGATCGGCTAAGGTGCTTGAAATGACGGAAATGTAAAGAAATTGAAGGACGGTGCGCAAGTAGGCCCGCCAAACGGCTAAGGCTCGTAAATGACGTAAAAGTAAGGGTAAATAAAATGACGTAATTAGAGAGGTTAGTAAAAAAAATAGTAAAAGAAAAATTAAAAATAAAATAAAAGGTTAGTAAATTAAAAATAAAGAGGCCAAGTTCAAGGGAGAAGCTCTACTAGCTAGTCCCTAGCAGAGTCGCCATCTGTGTAATCGTGGAATTTTTGACGATCCTGTCGTGATGATGCACACTTGTCAAAAAATATAGAGTCGCCATCTGGAGCTTTTGGTGTCTCGAGAAACCTAGATCAATTTTATAAGCACCGAAATGCCACAAATATGGCTCTGAATCTGATTTACACCAAAGGCTCTTGGATAGGGGCTTCGGTTATCGATTGGGAAGGTGTTAGGCATCAAATCAACCAGCTTAATGCGGTATCTACTTATGGCTAAAATAAAAATAATATAAAAGAAAAGAAAAAGGCCTCCTCTTGCCCAAAGGGTCTTAAAGTCCTATTTGTGCCCCTCCGTTCTTACCGATAATTTGGCGGCATAACGGCACAAATGGGAGGATAGAGGAATAACCGAGAAGGTAGAGGAATAGAGGGGAGAGCCGGAGCTCTCGGGCCCTTGTTGCACCGCTGTGGAGCCTTGCATTGGCTTACTTCGGTGAGCTTTTGAAGGCTTGTGTGATGAGGAATGAGAATCTAACTCCTAGGGCTTGGTAACTAAGGGGTAGAGAGGGAAGGCTAGGGGGTAATACACACCTAACCTAGAGCTTTTTGGTGAAATGCTAAGGTCTAAAGGAAGTTTTAGAATTTTGGAATTTGTATGGGAATGGTGCACTAGAGGACCGAGAAGGGATTCCTTAATCTCTAATTTGCAAATTTTTTCAAGCCTTTGTAAAGGGAGGGGTGCCTCTCTATTTATAGGAAAAGGAGAGCTTAGGAGGGTGCTTAGAGGCTAATTGGGATTAGCAATTAGGTAATGGGCAATCTAAGGTTTTCTATGGTTTTTGAAACTTTGAAAAATGTGAAGAGTTGCTCCAATGGTGGATGATAGGGTGGGGCTTTAAACCACTTAAAAGGTTGCACATAGATAGTTAATGGGTGCAATAGAACTAGCAAAATACCCCCAAAAGGTCAAGATGGTCAACAAGTCAAACCCCAATCTTGAAATTCGAGGTAAAAACTCACAATTACTGTTTATATGTCTGGCGCAACTATTAGTTGCGCCAAGCATATGTACAGTAAAATAGTAATGCATAGTGGCTTTGGGAAGTTGACTGCCCACGGGAGACCCACCTTAATGCTAGCGCAACTATTAGTTGCGCCAAGTCCCTAGGGGGTCACCACTTTTTACCAGTTTTCCCTTGCTCTTCGGAATGTAATATCTTCTTGTGTATAGTTCCGATTGGGGTGATTCTTGGCTCGTTGGAAAGCTAAGAACTTTTACTTTTCAATGGTGTGAGATTTAATCATAGTAGAAGGTTACAGCTACTTCTGGTATACCACTCTTCATCCATTGCTCGGGATTGATTTTTAAGGGTTCGAGAAGGTTCCTAAGGGATCTAGGGTGATTCCTAAGGGTTTGAAATGGTTCCTAAGGTCTTGGAAAGGTTTCTAAGGGTTCCATACATGCCATTAAAAGGTTGAAGGTGTGCCTCTCTCGAAATGTGTCTCGATCGAGCCTTGGGCCAAATTTGGGTGCCTACACTAAGAGGTAGAGAGTGAAGGCTAGGGGGTAACACACACCTAACCTAGAGCTTTTGAGTAAAATGCTAAGGTCTAAAGGAAGTTTTAAAGTTCTGGAATTTTTATGGGAGTGGTGCACTAGAGGAGAGAGAGAAGGGATTCCTTAATCTCTTAATTACAAATTTTTTCAAGCCATTGTAAAGGGAGGGGTGCCTCTCTATTTATAGGAAAAAGAGAGGTTAGGAAGGTGTTTAAAAGCTAATTTGGATTAGCAATTAGGTAATCTAGCCATCAAAGGTTTCCTAGGGTGTTTGGATCCTTGAAAAGTGTGAGAAGATGCTCCAATGGTGGATGATAGAGTTGGGCTTTAAACCACTTAAGGGGTTGCACATAGATAGTAAATGGGTGAAACTGAACTAGCAAAACACACCTCAAAGGCCAAGATGGTCAACAAGTCAAACCTAATTTTCTAAATTCGAGGCAAAAACCCAAGATTACTATTCATATGCTTGGCGCAACTATTAGTTGCGCCAAGCATATGTATAGTAAAATAGTGGAGCTACAGTGCTTGGAAGTTTGTTGCCCGCAGGGTGGGGTCCACCCTATAACTGGCACAACTATTAGTTGTGCCAAACCCCTAAGGGGGGTTCAGCTGATTTTACCACTCTGCCCCTGCACTTCGGAAAGCGATATCTTCTTGTGTACAACTCCGATTGGGTGATTCTTGGCCTGTTGTAAAGCTAAGGACTTTTACTTTTCAATGGTATGAGATTCGATCATAGTAAATGGTCATAGCTACTCCTAGTATACCACTCTTCATCCATTGGTCGGGAAAGCTAGGTTTAGGTCTGGAATGGGTTCTATAGGTTTAGAAGGTTCCTAAGGGATCTAGGGTGATTCTTAAGAGTTCAGAAAGGTTCTTAAGGGTTCCATACATGCCATCAAAAGCTCAGAGATGCTCCTCTCTCGAAAAGTGTCTTGATTGAGCCTTGGGGAAATTTTGGGTGTCTACAGATGCCCCTCTTTGGTATCCGATCACTAATGATCGAATCCTAAAGAAAAGAGACATCCAAAGAGGCCCAAGGCATTATTGAGGGTTCTACTACATTCAGAACAAACTTCAAACATCAGAGAGTAACAAGGTGAGAAAATGAAAACCCTGTATGTCAGAAAAAATGGTTGTCTCTTAAGGTAATCGGTCCCCAAGCGCTTAGCGATATTACTGGGCATAACCTAGGTTGAAAATGAGTTGTGAAAGCCCAATAGCTAGGAAAAATGATTGCTTCTCAAGATGTTTTGAAGGAGTTTGATGTTTAAGATTCATTCTGAATACAACAGCTTTGTAAGTAAGGAGGGTTATCGACCCACATTCAAAGATAGGCGCAACGCAAGTATGCAAGGTTTCACAGTTTGTGTACAATCATGAGGCATTGACCGTCTCATCTGACTAGTCACGGGTGCCCCTGCTTGAAGTAGGGTTCAAGATCTTTGGGCGAACCCATTGATCCTGAAGTTTATTTAGCACGACTACCCGAGCAGAGCAAACAGATGTCACAATACTTTTTGGGAGTACGTGCTACTTTTCCAATGTGCCTCGGATCATCATGACCCAGAGTATCCAACCTCAAATGACACAGAACAGATCTAGACAAAACTGAGTGCCTACCGAAGGAGACATCCAATCCTGGTCTCTGCCGTCAATGATGTTACAAATTATTTAACTATGTATAAACATGCACCCATTAGGGGCAATAAGCAACAAAGGCGATGGAAGTCTCGACCCAGATCCCGTCTGAGTATAATTTATGAGAACAAATGATCATCCTACGAATACTTAGATGCATGGCATATACTTTACAGGGATACCGTGCCAATACAAGTTTTAAGCCTGTGGAAATAAGATAAATGAACCCTTCTACATGCATATTTACACATAGTTTGATTGACATGTAGTTTCAGTTTTAACAAATTGGTTTCAACCAATGATTGACCTTTTTCATAACGGAGTTATCCGGACCTTAATCCCCATAGGGCGCACATGCCCAGACAGGGCAAACCAAGATTCCACACCTCCGAAATAGCTCGTGAAGAATCTGAAGTTAGACACTCACGTTCCTATGAATCCATAAACAGAGCGCTCATTGCAAAGATTTAGCAGTGGAGTCGACCCAATCGAAACATTGACCGTTTGACCGGGATTGACACCATTGCTCATACTTTAATGTAGGATCCAAAGATCCAAGGCGAACCTTAGACTTAGGATGTTGATATAGCACAGCTGCATTGCCGATAAAATATTGATATTTTACCGCATCAAAATACGCATGTGCGTAGCTGTGCGTCCAATCATATGAGGCATAGACCACCTCATTTAACTGGTCGCGGGTGTCCCTGCTTGAAGCAGGGTCCGAGGTCCTTGGGGCGAACCCACTGATCTCGAAGTTTATTGAGCCCGACTACCCGAGAGAAGCGAATAGATGTCACAACGCTTTTTGGGAATACGTGCTATCTTTTTCAAAACCTATGTTTTTGTTATTTAATGTGGAAAAATTTTGGCCTTTTCTGTGTTTACCATTTTATGTGATTTTTATTATTTTATGTGATTTTTTGGATTTTAAGCTATTATTTCATGTGATTTTATCACTTTATTACTTCTATTATTTTATGCGAATTATTTTTTGGAATTTTCTTTATCCTTTTTTTATAGATTTTTAGATTTTTAAGCTATCATTTTATGTGAGTTTTTTGAATTTTTTAGAGCTATCATTTTTTGGTATTTTTTGGTTTTTTAGAACTATCATTTTATGTGAATTATTTATCATTTTATGTGAATTATTTTTGGCTTTTTATGTGGGGTTTTTTGTCATTTTTTAAAAAGATTTTTTCACATTTTTTTGTGTAGGATCGGGATGACTATTGATCTCGATCCATTTTATTCTAGCACGGCTTCTTGGGCAAGTCAAATGAGGATCGTAATGCCGTTTGGGGGCACGTGCATCGGCCGGGCGTAACAAAAATAAGATAGGGAGAGATCGAGCTATGCAGGTGACCCGTACCAGGCCCAAAACCCGACTCAGAAGTGGCTAGCGCAACTATTAGTTGCGCCAAGCCACAAGGGGGCTCAAAATAGCCTGGCGCAACTAATAGTTGCTCCAAGTCTGGCTGGGTTTCGAATTTAAGCAGCCCGAGTTCGGGCAGCCATCGTGTGTTTTCAAAATTGCTCTCTTCCCCCCTCTAAACCGAAAAACAAAGCCTCTCTAGGGTTCCTTTACATTACCTCTATGCGTGCCTCATTGCCGGCATTCGCTTGTGCCGATTGATCGTCCGCATCGTGCTAGATCTAAGACCCTATGTCCTTCAAAAGGTAACCATTTAAAACCTATTTTCCTTGATTTTTCTTACATTTTTCTTGCAAATATGATCATGATCTTGCATTCTTTGATGAATAATGGTTTATTTTTATTGTACTCATGTCTATTGATCATGTGTTGATGATGTTTCATGAATGATGCCCTATTTTTATTATTTTATGGATTTTATTGGTGCCTAATATATATATATATATATATATATATATGTATCTATATATATATATATATATATATATATATATATATATATATTTGTTGTTTTTATTTGTGCATATAGAAGGGATTTTTTTTTGTTTTCATTTTGAATATAAAGCAAGGGTTTTTTGAACATTAATTAGGGAAAAGGGATTTTAGGTTTCTATTTTTTGAAAATTAATTAAGGAAAATGATTTTTGGTTTTTGAAAATTAACTAAGGAAAAAGGGGTTCATTTTTTTGGTTTTTGTTGTTTTTATTCTTTCTCTAAGGAATCGATTTATCATTTTTATTTATTTATTTTTGTGTTGGTTTTTTTTTTTTTTTATGGGCCTAAGAGAAAGGGGTTTTTTTTTTGCTTTTAGTTTTTCTAAACATAAAAGAAGGACTTATTTTTTTGGGTTTTTGATTTTAGGAGCATAATAAAAAGATTTTTTAATTTTTTTGGTTTTTGATTTTTGATTTTTGGAGCATAAGGAAAAAGACTCTCTTTTTTGTTTTTTTGTTTTTCTAAACATAAAAGGACTTCTTTTTTTGGGTTTCGGATGTTAGGAGCATAATCAAAAATACTAAACATAAAAGGACTTCTTTCTAAACATAAAAGGACTTCTTTTTTTGGTTGCTGTGTTTCTTTTTTTGTTTTTTTTATTTTCAAAGATACAGAGGGGGGGATTTGTTTTATTTTTATTATTTTTTAGGACAAAAAGGAAGGGATTTTTTTGTATTTTCATTCTATTAAAAAGGGATTTATTTATTTATGTGTATGTGTATCTTTGCTTCTGAAAATATTAGAAAATGAATGAGCATACTTACTTTCCCTTGGCCTGTAGCAAAAAAATAGTTTTTTATCACTGACCTGCTCTGATGTGATTGCCTATTTTTGCCCCAGAATGTCGGGTGATGAAGAGTACGTGCCTGAGGAGGGCCATGAGGAGGGGGCCGATGTGTTGGTACGCGCTCGCCAATCTGTTGGTGCGCGCTTTTTCTGGGTTCCTTTCGGTCCCCGAAATCAATTGCCCAATTCGGTCCAAGTGGACTCTAGCGAAGGCGATGATGGAGTAATAAATTAAGAAATATTAAATGTTAAAATTAAAAAGGCGAATTCTAAATAAAGAGTACCTGAGAAGATGCGATCACAAGCTATAGATATTTATCATCGTTGCAATACGTCACTGATCACGCTTTAAGGGAGAGTGGGTGTGACAGCCCGGATTTCGGCACCCCGAAACCCGTGCCATCAGCACGATCATCTTGACCGTGCCCTCTAGCTAAGCACGGAACACTGGTATATCAAGCATAGAAAAGTATAATAAACGAGTTTGCATAATTTAAATCTATATTAATTAACTTCCCAAAAGACAGTTCTACCCTCATGCCTCTGCATGAATGGAGAACCGATCCGAACCATCGATGATAGAAGTCATCACGGATGGTTCGTCCCAAAAGAGAAATCCTAACTCCTTATATACATGATTTTAAACAGAATCAAGGCTTGACATACCAAGCCGTACAAAACCTCTATGTAAAATCCCTCAAAGTGGCACAGCGGAGTCCTCTAGAAGAAGTCCTCTGGAGGTGGCTCCAACTCGTCACCGGCCGCAAGATCCGACTCACGGATCGGCTCTCAAGCCGGCAGCTTAATAGTGGACCCATGACGTATAGTCTATAGGGTGAGCTACATCCTAGCTCAATAGGGAACGAACACAGTTTGAACATATAAATTATAACTCACATGTATTCCATGATATGCCATGCATGATGTATCTATGCAATTATTGATGAAACAGAATTAAAAGCATTTCGTTTTACTGTTAATTACTTATGTTTTCATTTACTCATGAATAATGCTGAAAAGGCCTAAAGCAAAACTTAAACTTTCAACTTAAGTAATCCCCGAGCAATATAGCATCGAGCCCCGATGAGATACCCTTCATCGTCATCTATATAGACAGTTTTAATGTATTCCCTGGGAATACCATGTAGTACCCAAGCCCCTTTCCCCTGGGGATTGGTGGCGGGGTATCACTTGTCTCAATCCACACCCCTGGGGTGTGCTTACTATGTACGGATATGCCCCCGCACTGGCCTACGGTTTCGCCGCCGTATCGGTCACGGATATCCTGCCGTGTCAGTCGTGGATATCCCGCCACGTCGGTGGGGTAACCTATCAAACCTCAAATAACAAAAATATCGGTGCCTTACATATAGTTATTCACCGTGTAAGTGTGCTATCTTATATCAGTTAGGCCCTATCAAACACGATTCAATCTTTGGATACATCCCTGGGATGTATCCATTTACTTGCATCACACCTGATGCTCTTGTCTCTTTACTTCTTCATCCCACGGGATGGCTCATTCGTTTACTCTTATGAATATCACGCACACACGCTTTTCACAATTCTTTAAGCAGTAAAAATGATTGAATTGAAATCTATATCACTACATACATGCTCTTGTAAAATAAAGTACATGTTCAAGGTGTTCCCTACCTCAAGTCTTCACTTGATCAATGCATCAAGGTCCCACGTGACTCCTTGTGCACTAGTCCACACGTATCACCTATGGTACCATATCACAGGTGAAACACATCACAAAGGATGCAATAAAGAAGGTATAAGATCCCCCAAGAATCTTAAAGTCAAACCAAAAGTCAACATAGTTTACTACAGTCGATTAATCGAATTCCAAAATCGATTAATCGAATCTGATTCGATTAATCGATTTCCAAAATCGATTAATCGAAAGTCAATATCGATTAATCGAAGCAATTTCGATTAATCAAAATTCTCCTTTTCGCAAGGTCCATTCTCATTTCGAACAGTCGAGTTTTCATTCGATTAATCGAATCCAATTTCGATTAATCGAAATTCTTCTTTTCGCAAAGAAATCTCTCTGTTCGAACAGTCGAGTTTTCATTCGATTAATCGAATCCAATTTCGATTAATCGAAATCCTTCTTTTCGCAAAGTAGACCCTCAGTTCGAACAGTTGAGTTTCACAAGTTGATTAATCGATTCCAAATCGATTAATCGAAAACCAAAATCGATTAATCGAAATCCCATTTCGATTAGTCGATTTTTCCTCAAGTCATTTCCTTTAACCCCTGGGGTCCACTGGAGGTTCTCAGTCGATTAATCGATTCCCAAATCGATTAATCGAAATCCAAAGTCGATTAATCGAAATCCAATTCGATTAATCGAAATCGGGGTCCTCTGACTCTTCAACTTCCTGGCCAATTTCGATTAATCGAAACCCAATTTCGATTAATCGAAATTGTCAGATTCAGCCCCTTTCGAGCTGTTCTTCCCAATCTTTTTCCATACTTTTTCTTCTATTTTTCTAAGCCATTATCCTATGATTTAACCCACATTTTACTGCAACTTAACCCCTATAATCTATGCATCTTATTTACAAAAATTTTACCTTGAATAGATCTCAAGTTGATTTCAAATCTAGGGTTGGAAGGCTAGGGTTCCAGCTTTGGTTTCTAACGGATTTCTTGCGTCAAATCCGGCTTCTTTAAAGCTTGAATCCTTCTTCCAATCACCCACAATAACTCCTCTCTTACTCCTCTCTCTTTCTCTCTCTTCTTTACTTCTCTCAACCACCAAAACATGAAAGTTAGGGTTTTCAACCCTTTTTATCTTATCTCTTTTCTCGGTGTGGAGCACATACACACCCATCAGTGTATGCCACTCTACACACTCCTCTATCTCTCCACTCTTCTACACTGGTTCACACATCACATTTGCTCATCTCACCATAAGTTCATCAATGAACTATCTCATGGTCAAACCTAAGACCAATCGGGCACGGATCCCGAGGTCCTCGTTTGACGTGCTTTTTCGGGTTATTACATCCTCCCCACCTTGGGAATTTTCATCCTCGAAAATCACCCAAAGGTGTGGTGGTCTGCAGTCTCCCCCCCCCTCGCACACTCGGAGGTGAGGTGGTCTATCACTTAGCACACACGCGAGTACATGGACATAGGCAATCAATGAACCATATATAACAGTAACAAAAATTGTATATATGAAAAAAAATCAAAAGTTACAATAGTTACTGAAATGGGGACCACAACAGAAAAAGTTACAATGGTTCACCCCTATACCAAAAAGATGTACAATGCACAAAAACAGTCCCTTGTTGGTGGATCCGGTCAAGCAGCTCGACGGAGTCATGGATCTGCCACGGGTGGCTGGATGGCTGGTGACGATAGCGGATGAGAAGTCTCACGATCAAGGGCTGTGGAATCGCAATGCCGCAGAGGTGGAATGGTAGTGGAAGTAGATGGTCACGTCGTCATCGTCATCGGTGGTGGCGCGGTGGAAGTAGAAGCACCGGCATCATGTAATTATGCGTTCTAAAGACCGGGCCTGATGAAAGGTCAGGTGCCATGGTCCATTCTTCTTCAAGGCCAAAGATATCCATGTAGGTGTGAGGGTAGATGAACTTGAGGGTGTGAAACATGAGGAAATCAATTCTCCTGTTCATCCTCTCGTTATTCGCTTCCATTCTGGCCAACACGTCCTCTATGGTAGGACCGGATGGAGCGGCAGTGAGAGGTTGAGGTGGGTGTCGCGCGCGAGTGTGGAGGTGGTGTCGGTGAGGCTGTGGTGTGGGAGGAACCCTCTCCACGGATGGCTCTGGGCGGTGTGGCCCACCCTCAAGTGGGTCCCGGAGGTGGTGGGGGTGGCTGGGCAGGCTGGGGCGGGAGCGGGACCTGAGCTGGTAGGGTCCGCTTAGCGAGGTTAGAAGCTACGGGTCCATGAAGACTTTGTGAACGCGTCTTCACGCGATCCGTAGCCCTCACCTCGTGAGGTGAGATGGTGTAGGATGTCCTGCTGGAGTAGCACTCCAACATGCTCGAGATGAGCCGAGCATATGGCATCTTTTCCTTGGGCCTCATGTTGCCCTTCATCAACTTGCCCTTGATGTACCTCATCCCTTCTAGGATGACCTTGGTAGCATCAAACCATCGGCCACAGAAGGCGCGAAAGTGCATGTTGCACTTTGTCCACGCCTTCGTGTCGTGGCGATCGGGTAAAGGTTGCATTTGATTATGGAGTCGAGCATCCACATGTAGGGTGGAAGATCGACCCTCTTGATGGAAGTGCCCGACCCCTTC
The DNA here is from genome assembly GCA_021018995.1 of Chloranthus sessilifolius. Classification (NCBI taxonomy): domain Eukaryota; kingdom Viridiplantae; phylum Streptophyta; class Magnoliopsida; order Chloranthales; family Chloranthaceae; genus Chloranthus; species Chloranthus sessilifolius. The sequence goes on along the minus strand of CM037594.1, from coordinate 30,909,660 downwards.
TTGCCATTTGTCATGAGGGTCATGACTTCCTCAAATCGGGGGTCTTCCACAAAGGGTGGGAATAGGGTGGTCTCCGGGGTGAACTCGAGGTAGCACTCGAGCACCTCATGAATGTGACGCCGAGTGATCGTGTAGAGACGACCCTCGATCTTGGTGATGATGCAGTCGTCGGTAGGGCCATTGGTTAGCCCTTGGTAGAATAATCTCACCAATCTAGGGTAGTAGGAACCCGGATTGGTTTGAGAAGATTTCAGACCGCATTGTTTATGTAGTTTTGAGCCCATTGGGTCTCGTACATCGGGATCGGTGAAAAGAGTAAGGTCGATGGTATATTCGACCTCAAAGGTCTTGGCAGCCCACCACTCGTTTGGTTGCTCCACGTTGGTGGGTGGCGGTGGCATGGGGTGGATTGCTGGAAGACTCCAGAGACGCAACCGGAGGTGGTCTCCGATTCCGACGGTGATGGAGTCCTCACCGGCGATGGAGTAGGTGGTGGTGGTGCGGCGTTCTTACGCCTAACCGGTAGCTTGGAGGTTGCCTTCTTCGAAGACAAACGGGTTTTGGGCGGCATATTGGGAAAAATCTAGGGTTTTCTAACTCAAATTGGAGGAAAAGTACAAATCTAGGGTTTACCTTAGGTTCCAATCCGAAATGAGGCGATCTCGGTCGGAGATCGGTGGAGAATGCGCAAAAACCCTAGCACGGATGGTCGGAGAGGAAGAAGTAGATGAAGCGCCAAAAACCCCGAAGCAAGAAAATTTCGAATGGGGAATAAAATCCCCAATCCTATATATATAGCTCGCGGCTCGATTAATCGAAATTCTGTTTCGATTAATCGAAATTTAAAACTAGGTTAAACCGCGTAAAATCGATTAATCGATTTCCAAAATCGATTAATCGAAAGTCAAATTCGATTAATCGAAATCATTTCGATTAATCGAAATCGTATCTAATTAAAATTTTAAATTTTTAAGCTCACTGGCGCGAGCCAGTCGATTAATCGAAATCCATTTCGATTAATCGAAATTCCAAAATCGATTAATCGAAATCGTGTGGTAACTTCTCAATTTCCAGAATTCCTTAAATAATCGATTAATCGAAACTCATTTCGATTAATCGAAACTTCAAAATCGATTAATCGAAACTATCTTTGATTAATCAAAATTGTCTATGTGTATTCAATTTCTTCAAATCTCTTAAGTAAATCGATTAATCGAAATATAATTCGATTAATCGAAATGTCCAAATCGACTTGTTGATTCCAAATCGATTAATCGAAATGTCCAATTCGATTAATCGAATTTGGTCTTCTATGTATATTCTAACTCTCTTTCACATTTTCAGTCACTGGCACATGCCAGTCGACTAATCGAACAAAATCGATTAATCGAAATTCCAAATCGATTAATCGATTTGAAATTCGATTAATCGGTTTTGCCCTATTTCTACAAAATTTCAATCTCTTTCTTTCTTTTACTATTTTTTGACAATTTATGACAGATTGGATCAAAATTTCCATTGAATTTCAAGCATAGTGGAGATTTCACAAACATGTTTGTGATTTACATTGAATTTTCACATCGTTGGAAACAAGGCTGGATATTGTTCTCTCACATCGGCCTCTCGTTCCCAAGTAGCCTCTTCTTTTGGATGATTGTTCCACCGAACAAGCACTAAGGGAATTACTTTAGTGTGCAGTACTTGTTCTTTTCGATCCAAAATCTCCACTGGTTCCTCTATCATGCTCATGTCCTCACACATCTCTATAGGTTGCTTCCCTAACACATGAGACGGATCATTCACGTACTTCCTGAGCATCGATATGTGGAAAACGTTATGCACTCGATCAAATAGCGATGGTAATCCAATGCGATATGCAACTTCACCTACGCGTCCCAAAATTTCAAATGGTCCAACATAACGTGGACTTAACTTCCCTCTCTTGCCAAATCGCATTACACCTTTCATAGGTGACACTTTTACAAACACGTGCTCACCCACTTTGTAGTCAACACTAGTTCGCTTCATGTCGGCGTAACTTTTCTGTCGACTCTGTGCTGTCTTCAACCTTTCTCTGATAATTCGAACGACGGTAGCATTATCTTCAAGCAGCTTTGGTCCTAATACAAATTTCTCACCTGTTTCCTCCCAATTGAGAGGTGACTTGCATCGTCGTCCATACAGAGCTTCATACGGTGCCATGCCAATGCTCGTTTGAAAACTGTTATTATATGCGAACTCGAGCATCGGTAGATACTCATCCCAGTATCCTTGCATATCAAGCATGCACGCCCTGAGCATGTCTTCTATTACTTGATTCACTCGCTCTGTCTGCCCATCAGTTTGAGGATGGAAAGCTGAACTAAAGTCTAGTCGTGTTCCCATTCCTTCTTGAAATTTCTTCCAAAACTTGGATGTATATAGTGGATCACGATCCGAAACTATGCTGCTTGGAATACCATGTAATCTTACAATTTCCTTCATGTATAAATCTGCCAATCTTCCTGCTGTATATGTAGTGTTGTACGGCAAAAAGTGCGCTGATTTGGTCAATCGGTCTACGACGACCCAAATGGCATTGTGTCTCTTGGCAGTACGGGGTAATCCAACAATGAAATCCATCGAGATCGATTCCCACTTCCATTCTGGTATTGGTAAAGGTTGCAATAGTCCCGCAGGATGTCTATGATCAACCTTCACTTGCTGACAAGTCAAACATCGTGACACATACTCAGCCACGTCTTGTTTCAGTCCTTTCCACCAGTAGTTCTTTTTCAAATCTTGGTACATTTTGGTGCTACCAGGGTGGATAGCATAATTTGACTTATGAGCTTCATCAAGAATCGTTCGTCTTAGATCGACATTGTCCGGAATGCATAGACGACCCTTAAATAATAAAGAACCATCTTCTTTCAATGAGAAGTCCGACCTGATGCCTTCACTCACATCTTGATGAATCTTTGTTAACGTAGGATCTTTCATCTGTAGATCGTGGATATGCTCAAATATCACGGCTTTTGATATGTTAGCCAAAAGGATCCGAAAGCCCTTTGACTCAATGTTAGCATCATAGAGTGCCGGGTCTTCCAATAATTTCCATCGGTGCATACCCAAAATCAAAGAACCTAATCGAAATGAACCTTTTGACTCAATGCATCGGCTACTACATTCGCTTGCACGGATGGTATTGTATAGAGCAATCGTAATCCTTGAGGAATTCCATCCATATTGCATCTCATGTTGAGCTCTTTCTGTGTAAACAAGTATCGGAGGCTATTATGATCGGTGAAAATTTCAAATGTCTCACCATACAAGTAATGTCTTCAAATCTTCAGCGCAAAAATGACTGCTGCTAGTTCTAAGTCATGAGTTGGGTAATTTTTCTCGTGTTCTTTCAGCTGTCTTGATCCGTAAGCTATCACCTTCTTGTGTTGGTTGAGTACACAACCAAGACCATTGTATGACGCGTCATTGCACGTAAGATCCTCCACTGCCCGAAGGAATTGCTAACACTGGAGCCGAAGTGAGTCTCGTTTTGAGTTCTTGAAAACTCTTCTCGCATGCCTCACTCCACTCAAACCTTGAATCTTTTTGTGTCAACTTTGTGAGAGGTCATGATATCTTTGAAAACCCCTCAACGAAACGTCGATAATAGCCTGCTAAGCCCAGAAAACTTCGGACATCGGTCACTGTCTTTGGTTGCTCCCATTTAACTACTGCTTCTATCTTTGCTGGATCTACAGTGACACCATGCTTTGAGACGACATGTCCCAAAAAGCTAACTTCTTCCAACCAAAACTCACACTTGCTGAATTTGGCGTACAGTTGGTGTTCACGTAGTGTCCATAGAGCAATCCTCAAATGTTCTTCGTGTTCCGTCTTTGATTTGGAGTATATCAGTATATCATCAACAAATACTACGACGCAGGAGTCCAAGTGTGGTTTAAACACTCGGTTCATCAGATCCATAAACGACGCCGGAGCATTCGTCAATCCAAACGGCATCACAAGGAATTCATAGTGTCCATACCGTGTCCGGAAAGCTGTCTTCTGAATGTCCTCTGCCTTGACTCTCAACTGATGATACCCAGATCTCAGGTCGATCTTGGAAAAATACCTTGCTCCTTGCAGTTGGTCGAATAGATCGTCTATTCTAGGCAAAGGGTAGCGGTTCTTCACAGTGAGTTTGTTCAATTGTCGATAGTCAATGCATAGCCGCATTGACCCATCTTTCTTCTTGACAAACAAGACCGGTGCTCCCCATGGAGACACGCTCGGTCTAACAAACCCCTTGTCCATAAGCTCTTGTAGTTGTTCCTTCAACTCCTTTAACTCAGCGGGAGCCATTCTATAAGGTGCTTTTGAAATAGGCTCCGTTCCTGGTGCTAAGTCAATGGCGAATTCTACTTCTCTTTCTGGAGGTAATCCAGGCAACTCTTCTGGAAACACGTCAGCGAAGTTTCGCACAACTGCGATCTCAGAAATGACGTTCTTTTCTTCCTTGTCCTCCTTTAAGAAAGCTAAGTATCCATTGCAACCCTTCTCGATCATTTTCTCGGCCCTCATCAGATCAGACTGGCACTTGATGACGCACCTTACTCCTTGAAACCAAAATGATCTTCTTGTGTTGGGTCCGAAAATAACTACCTTGTTCTTGCAATCGACGGTTTGCTGTCTGCGCCAACCAGTCCATGCCAAGGATCACATCAAACCCTTGCATGTCTAACAGTATCAGCTTTGCTTCTAGTTCATGCACCTCCAAATCTTGAACTGCTACGATGATGGATTTGCAAGCTAACTCCGTGTCTACTAACTCTCCAGTCGGAATAGACACAGATAGGACGAAATCCAACGTCTCTGGAACAATCTTCATCTTCTTAGCGAAACGTGGAGTGACGAATGAGTGGGTAGACTCGGGGTCTATCAACACTCGAGCGTCATATCCACCGAAGCATCCTTTTTCATATATATTTAGAGTACCTATAGTATACATACACACATACAATAATTTACACATCAATTTACACTCTTAATTTACGTACAGCTTTTTGTATTGAGAAAAGAATCTATAAAATTTCTAATTCATGCTCCTTCTCTATCCAAGATCTTAATGAAATGAAAATTTTCTTTAATTTTTAAAAGGAATATCACCTTGGATGACGTCATGCACGTTCCCTGCTTCCTGAGCAGTGACTGCATAGGCTCTCCCCTGAACGATCGGTTTCCTTGCTTGAATTGGTCGTGGTGCTGCAACTGAAACCGTCTTTCTCTTATCCGTCTCGGGGCAATCCTTGATCAAGTGGCCCACCTTGCCACATCGGAAACAGCCCCTAGTTCCCAATCTACAGTCCACCGTTCTATGAGGCTTGCCACACTTTGCGCAAGTCTCCCGAGGTGCGGAAGAAACAGTACGAGAACCCTGTGTGATAGTGGCGCCAGTAGACATGGCAGGGCTCTCATAGCGAATAGGTCTCCCCGACGCAAGTAATGGAAACCTCTGTTGGTGTTGTTGTTGTTGTTACTTGGTCTTCAAACCCCTTGAACTGTGGTCTCGATTACAGCCCATGAACCTCGGCTTTTATTCACGGTTCATAGTGCCCCGTTCTTCCTTGTTCATTTCTCCTCTCTCGCTGCTCTCTCTGTATATCTCATATTATTTTCCTCTTCTACAACCAATTTTGCTCATGACCTCTTCATAGGTCCTCGTTGAAATGGAGCTACGCCACCCCTAACTTCAGGCTTCAAACCTTGCTGAAACCTCTTGGACTTCATCACGTCAGTAGCGACGTAGACCGAAGCAAAACGGGCAAGTCGTAGAAACTCTACCCCGTATTCTCTCACGGTCATTCTCCTTGTACTAATCAGAAAAATTGTATCTCTAATTGGTTCCTCACCACTTCGGAAATATTGTTTGTTGAACTCCTCAACAAATTCCTCCCAAGTCAAGGCAACTCTGGGGTCTCGAGCCCGAGTCCGTATCACGGACTTCCACCAAGGCCCAGCCTCCCCATCCAACATGTAAGCTGCCCATCTTACACTCTCGTCTTCCGTGCAAGTTAGCACGCTAAAGACTTTCTCCATCTCCATTAACCAATTTTCAGCGGCCATTGTGTCTGCCTGCCCAGAAAATGAAGGAGGTCTCATCCTCCTAAACTCTGTAAAAGATGAGGGCACAGGCAACACAGATCCTACAGGTGGTGTAGGTGGCCGCTGTTCTCTTGATGCATGAGCTGCAAAGGATGCTGCTTGTTGTGCCATGGCAGCTGCCATAGTCTCCATAGTGTGCATCATCCTTTGTCGCTCTTCTCTATCTTCTTGTCTTTCTCTCAATCTTTCTTGCTCTCTCCGATCTTGATCCACGATGATCTCGATCCTCTTCTCACTCGCCTACAGGGCCTCGTTACCTCCTAAAGGCACTCTGTTTGTAGGAGAGATGTAACCATCTCCACTACGTAAACTCCTTTGATTGCCTCCCCTTGGTCGGCCTCTTCCTCTAGACGACATTTGCGGCTGCATTTGAAACTAAAGTTTCGTCGTGAAGCCCCTATGTTCACGACGAAGAACCCTTGTTAATTGCTAAAAGAAAATAGCTCGATTAATCGTGATGACCGGATTTCGGCACCCCGAAACCCGTGCCATCAGCACGATCATCTTGACCGTGCCCTCTAGCTAAGCACGGAACACTGGTATATCAAGCATAGAAAAGTATAATAAACGAGTTTGCATAATTTAAATCTATATTAATTAACTTCCCAAAAGACAGTTCTACCCTCATGCCTCTGCATGAATGGAGAACCGATCCGAACCATCGATGATAGAAGTCATCACGGATGGTTCGTCCCAAAAGAGAAATCCTAACTCCTTATATACATGATTTTAAACAGAATCAAGGCTTGACATACCAAGCCGTACAAAACCTCTATGTAAAATCCCTCAAAGTGGCACAGCGGAGTCCTCTAGAAGAAGTCCTCTGGAGGTGGCTCCAACTCGTCACCGGCCGCAAGATCCGACTCGCCGGGATCAGCGTCTCCTGAAGCCGCGGCAGTTGCTAATAGTGGACCTGCGACGTATAGTCTATAGGGTGAGCTACATCCTAGCTCAATAGGGAACGAACACAGTTTGAACATATAAATTATAACTCACATGTATTCCATGATATGCCATGCATGATGTATCTATGCAATTATTGATGAAACAGAATTAAAAGCATTTCGTTTTACTGTTAATTACTTATGTTTTCATTTACTCATGAATAATGCTGAAAAGGCCTAAAGCAAAACTTAAACTTTCAACTTAAGTAATCCCCGAGCAATATAGCATCGAGCCCCGATGAGATACCCTTCATCGTCATCTATATAGACAGTTTTAATGTATTCCCTGGGAATACCATGTAGTACCCAAGCCCCTTTCCCCTGGGGATTGGTGGCGGGGTTTCACTTGTCTCAACCAACACCCCTGGGGTGTACTTACTATGTACGGATAAGCCTCCGCACTGGCCTACGGTTTCGCCGCCGTATCGGTCACGGATATCCTGCCGTGTCAGTCGTGGATATCCCGCCACGTCGGTGGGGTAACCTATCAAACCTCAAATAACAAAAATATCGGTGCCTTACATATAGTTATTCACCGTGTAAGTGTGCTATCTTATATCAGTTAGGCCCTATCAAACACGATTCAATCTTTGGATACATCCCTGGGATGTATCCATTTACTTGCATCACACCTGATGCTCTTGTCTCTTTACTTCTTCATCCCCTGGGGATGGCTCATTCGTTTACTCTTATGAATATCACGCACACACGCTTTTCACAATTCTTTAAGCAGTAAAAATGATTGAATTGAAATCTATATCACTACATACATGCTCTTGTAAAATAAAGTACATGTTCAAGGTGTTCCCTACCTCAAGTCTTCACTTGATCAATGCATCAAGGTCCCACGTGACTCCTTGTGCACTAGTCCACACGTATCACCTATGGTACCATATCACAGGTGAAACACATCACAAAGGATGCAATAAAGAAGGTATAAGATCCCCCAAGAATCTTAAAGTCAAACCAAAAGTCAACATAGTTTACTACAGTCGATTAATCGAATTCCAAAATCGATTAATCGAATCTGATTCGATTAATCGATTTCCAAAATCGATTAATCGAAAGTCAATATCGATTAATCAAGCAATTTCGATTAATCAAATTCTCCTTTCGCAAAGTCCATTCTCGCTCGAATAATGAAGTTTTCATTCGATTAATCGAATCCAATTTCGATTAATCGAAATTCTTCTTCGCAGCAAATTCACGTCCGAATGAGTTTTCATTCGATTAATCAATCCAATTTCGATTAATCAAATCCTTCTTTTCGCAAAGTAGACCCTCGGTCATTGAGTTTCACAAGTTGATTAATCGATTCCAAATCGACATCGAAAACAAAATCGATTAATCGAAATCCCATTTCGATTAGTCGATTTTCCTCAAGTCATTTCCTTTAACCCCGGGGTCCTTTGAGGTTCTCCGATTAATCGATTCCCAAATCGATTAATCGAAATCCAAAGTCGATTAATCGAAATCCAATTCGATTAATCGAAATCGGGGTCCTCTGACTCTTCAACTTCCTGGCCAATTTCGATTAATCGAACCCAATTTCGATTAATCGAAATTGTCGACCTTCGAAATGTTCTTCCCAATCTTTTTCCATACTTTTCTTCTATTTTTCTAAGCCATTATCCTATGATTTAACCCACATTTCTGCAACTTTACCCCTATAATCTATGCATCTTATTTACAAAAATTTTACCTTGAATAGATCTCAAGTTGATTTCAAATCTAGGGTTGGAAGGCTAGGGTTCCAGCTTTGGTTTCTAACGGATTTCTTGCGTCAAATCCGGCTTCTTTAAAGCTTGAATCCTTCTTCCAATCACCCACAATAACTCCTCTCTTACTCCTCTCTCTTTCTCTCTCTTCTTTACTTCTCTCAACCACCAAAACATGAAAGTTAGGGTTTTCAACCCTTTTTATCTTATCTCTTTTCTCGGTGTGGAGCACATACACACCCATCAGTGTATGCCACTCTACACACTCCTCTATCTCTCCACTCTTCTACACTGGTTCACACATCACATTTGCTCATCTCACCATAAGTTCATCAATGAACTATCTCATGGTCAAACCTAAGACCAATCAGGCACGGATCCCGAGGTCCTCGTTTGACATGCTTTTTCGGGTTATTATAGTGGGGGTTTGCAGGTTGAACTCCTTTACTGAATCGTCCGCCGATGAATGTCAGCAGCTGTGGATTGCCTTTAGTCTAACTAGTTTGGTTTTCCTATTCCTGCTGAGAGGCCAGTCTGTTGGTGCACGCTTTTTCGGGGTTCCTTTCGATCCCAGTTGAATCAGTGGCCCAATTATGTCCAAGTGGACTCTAGCAATGTGGCGTTTGGAATGGTAGAAATAAAATAAAAAAAATGAGAGTTTTCTAGGAAGATTCCTAGTTTGTTGCGATCACCAGCTATAGATATTTAACGACGTTGCAACACATCTATGATCACGCTTTAGAGCGGATATGGGTTACTTTTATACTAAATTGTCCGCCTACGAACGTCAGCAGTTATGACACTTCATTATAATTTAGATTGTTCAATTTTCCTTTTCTTCCCTATTATTATTGTAATTCGGATCGGTTCAAATTTCCTAATTCTATTGTGAGTCTAGTGGTGTAGGTTTATTATAGTGATTTAATATAATATTATGATTCTATTAGGAGTCTAATTAATTTAGTTTCCTAATCCTATTAGAATTCTAATTAATTTAGTGTCCTAATACTGCTACGAGTCCAATTAACATCAGTCTCCTAATTTCACTAGGAATGCAAACATGTTCGTTCTGGTAAAACTCTAATTAAATCAAGTATGCTGATCATACTAGAATTCTAAGTAAAGCAATTATAATAATTCTACTGTAATTCTAATTGAAATATGGAACTAATTTTACTAGGACTCTAATTTAAGCAAGGAATTAATTTTATTAATTCTAATTAAAATAAATAAACTAATTTGATTAAGAAAAACCAATTAAAGCGAGTAAACTAACTATACTAAAAATCTAATTAAAATAAATGAACTAATTTTATTAGAATTAGAATCAGATCAATTATTCTAAGGATGTAATCAAAATAAAGCATGTAAACTACTTATACTAAGAATCTAAGAAATTTATGGACATGATTTTCTAATCCTAATTAAAGCAATAAAACAATCCTAAAAAAAAAGGGTTTTGGGCTCACTATGATAAGGAGGATTAGCCTCATTCTTGGGTACCCTCCATAAGCTCCCTTGGGCAAATCGGGTGGCTGAGATTAAGAATAAATTGGATTTTGGATTATAAAATAGTATTTTAGACTTTCAGAGTCATTTTCGGGATTATAATTAAGAATTAAATTATAAAAATAGGATTGTAGAAGACTAAATTGATATTTGGGATTCTAGAAATGCTAAACTAATGGATTAAAACTAGAATTTAAAATTTTAAGGACTGAATTCGGGCCTGAAATCAGAAAATCGGGTCGTATGATTAGAGACTGGTTCTAGAAACTATGAACTAGAACTAGAGATTAATGATAGGACTGTTCTAGAAACAACACTAATTCCTTTCAGTCCCCGAAATCAGTATCCCAATTCGGTCCAAGTGGACTCTGGAGAAGGCAATGATGGAGTAATAAATTAGCAAATATTAAATGCTAAAATTAAATAGGCAAATTCTAAATGAAGAGTACCTGAGAAGATGTGATTGCCAGCTGTAGATATTTATCGACGATGCAATACGTCACTGATAATGCTTTAATGGGTAGCGGGGGCTTGCAGGTTGAACTCCTTTACTGAATCATCTGTCAGCAAACGTTAGCAGTTGTGGGTTGCCTTTAGTCTAACTAGCTTGATTTTCCTATTTCTGTTGGGATTCTGATTTAACTTGGTCTCCTAATCCTACTGGGAGTCTAATTGATTTCGATATCTTAATTCTATTAAAAATTTAATTAATTAAGTCTCCTAATCCTACTAGAAGTCTGATTACTTTAAATATCTTAATTTTAATTAGAAATCGAATTAATTAAAAAAATGAGTTTGGGCCCACTATGCTAAGGACGTTCGGTCCCGTTCCTAGGTACCCTCTGTAAGCTCCCTTGGGCAAATCGGATGGCTAAAATTGAGAGAGACTGAATTTGAATTATAAAGTAATATTTTTTTGTGAAAGATTTATGATTGATATTTAAGGGTTAAAATTTTAGGATAAAAAAAGAATTAAGAACTGAAGCTATAAAGCAAATTTTAGGATTTAGAATTATGAGAAATTAAGACTAAAGCTAAAATTTAAGGACCAAAATCAGGATCGAAGTTAGGAAAATTTAGACTGTGAGATTAAGGACCAATTCTAGAACCTAAGAATTAGGGCTTAAAAATTAAAAGACTGATTCTAGAACCTAAGGACTAGAATCAGAAAATTAGAAATTTATATTAAAACCTAAGATCTAGAATTTAAGAACTAGAGGGCTAGAACCTAAATCTAGAACTAGAATATAATATAAAAAAGGGAACTGGTTCTAGAACCTAAGAACTAGAATCAGAAAATTAAGGACTAAGGATTTACCTGAAGAATCGTCCAAATCGTGCAGAGGGAAATTGTATAGAGGGAAGTTGTGCAGAGGGAAATTGTGTAAGGGAAAATTGTATAGAGGAATATTGTGTAGGGGGGATTATGTATATCGATGGCTAGGGGGGGGGGGGGGGTTAAAGGTCTTATTTATAGGCTTTTATCATAAATCCTATTTTCTAAAATAATATAATAAAGATGCTAATCCTAATTCAACTAGGAGTATTTAAAAAAGTCACTTTTTACGCAGCGACTGAAAACTAACCATAACTTCTTCGATACTTGTTAGAATTGTGTGTTTTTTGGTTCGTTGGAAAACTACTTTGATAAGCTTTTCAACGTGACCAATTTTTCCCTATTCTAACTTCATTTGATACCTCAAAATAAGTCAAATGTAAAGTTACGGGATTGACAATTGAGAAAAGATTGGGGAGACCTAGTTGGTTCTAGACTAAGGATTTGGGCAGGGATTTCCTAAGGGCTGAATTCTAAAACTTAAGAATTAAGAATTAAAATCTAAAGATTAGAATTATAAAAAATTAGAAATTAAAGACTAAAGGCTAAAAAATCTAAGGACTGAAATCGGAGTCGAAATCAGAAAAATCAGAGCGTAGGATTAAGGACTGGTCCCAGAAAACTGAGAACTGGAACCAGATATTAAAAATTACGATCTAAAAAAAAAAGGAGTGCTACGGTCTAAGACTGAAAATCGATACTAATAATTAAAACCTAAGTTTTAAATCTAAGAAATAAAGGCTAGTACTAGAGATTAGAAATTAAAACCTAGGACTAGAAATCAGAGCCTAAGATCTAAAACTGAAAATTAAAACTAGAAAGTAAATTATACCTACTGCCTGGGCTGTAGAGAAAAAATCTTGGAATCCTAAGCTTGGAGATGAAGAACTCGAAACTCGAATCTCAAGGTTGTGGGGGCCAGGGTTTGGGTCGTAATGGAGAGGTCATTTTATAGGTATTTTACTAATTGCGTGCCCTGTGCGATGTGATTAATTTTCAATTACATGCCCTATTTCAAGCATTTAATCAAATTGCGCGCTGGTTGCCCGGTGCATAATCGCTTTGAGTCGGTCACCGACTCAGTGAGCGACTAGCTGACTTGCTCAGCGTGTTTCCTAGTTCTAATCACATTAGAACTAATTGCGCGCCCATTGTGGGGTGCGCAATCCGATTAAGTGTCTCATTTTAAGTGCTTGATCGAGGAAGCTTAGGGGTCAAGGATGGTAAGACTAGGTCGGGCGTAGGCTAATTACGCGCAGGTGATTGGGCGCTCAATCCGATCGCGCGTGCCATATGGCCCGCGTAATCAAGTCTCGAAGTGGTCTGGGAAAGGAAGTCTGGTCTGAAAGGGAAACTGATTACATGTTTGTGGTTTTACGTGTAATCAAATTACGTGCATAATTTTAGGCACATAATTTGGGGCTATTCGGGTTCGGGTCGGGTCTGAAATGCAAGACTATTGTTCCAGTCTACATTTCGAATATATACTATTATTTCAGTATATAATCTCCCTACGTCAGGGTCTGAGCCACAGAGCTATTATTTTAGCTTGTGTTCAGCCATGTACTATTATTTCAGTGCATGGTTCCCATGTTAGAGTCATGGGGTCTGAGCCACAGAGTTATTATTTTAGCCTGTGTTCAACCATATACTATTGTTTCAGTAAACGATCCCAATTAGGGTTAGGGGGTCTGAAATGCCAGACTATTGTTTCATCCTGCATTCTGACTATATACTATTATTTCAGTATCTAGTCTCCCTACGTCGGGGTCGAAGCCACAGAGCTATTACTTCAGCCTGTGTTCAGCCATGTACTATTATTTCAATATATGGTTCCCACTTTAAGGTCATGTGGTCTGAGCCACAGAGCTATTGTTTCAGCCTGTGTCCATCCATATACTATTGTTTCAGTATATGGTTCCCCATGTTAGGATTATAAGGTCAAAGGTTGACCCAATAGATTTGTATATTTTGAGAGAGCAAAATGGGAGTGTCTACAGATGCCCCTCTTTGGCGCGCTCTTGCGGAGTAAGAATGCGTCAAAGAAGTAGAGACCCCTCATTCGAGGTGTCTTCTCGTTTCTCTTAGGAAATCACAAGTGTAAACTAGGGATGCTGACATGACATGCTTGGCTTTCTTATCTATCAGCGTAAGCTAAAATGGAGCATTCGATGGCCCAGTGGTAGCTGTCGAAAGGCGTGTTCTATGCTGTGGATGCCCAGGGGCGATCACGTCGCGTATCACGACCCGTTGTCATAGACAGTCGATGGGGGAAGTCAACGTATCCTACTATGTTGGTGCAAGGGAGATCCCGTTGCATGGCGCGACCTGCTGCGAGTGACAGTTAAACGGAAAGGAGAAACATCATATCCTAATCTGTGGGTGCAAGGTGCATCCCGTTGCATGTCACGACCTGCTGTAAGGGGCAGTCAAGCAAAGGGGTATGACACAGTCGAGGTACCGGGGGGCCTCATACAAATGTCCAACAATAAGGTCCAAGAACCGATAATACAATGCAATATAATGTCGAAGGCTTTCACAAGTCATGTCAGACCGGGCTCATCATTGCTCACACCGATGCGCGTCAGGCGTTCCTTTTCCAATAGGCTTTTATAAGTTCTTAAGTTAAATATACTCGTTGCTCAGTTTTCCAGGGGAATGGCCGATTTGGGCTGGTAATTGAGGTGAATTTTGGTGAATTTTGGTAAGTGAGTCTCTTCGTTTATTATTTTTTTGGTTTTAATTTTTTGGGAGTAAGATTTTTAGTTTTGGGAAGTAAGAGATTTTTTTTTTGGTTTGAGAAGTAAGAGATTTTTTTTTGGAAGTAAAGGGTTTAAAAATTTTGGGAGTTCTAACTTAAGATCAATTCAGTAGTAAAATGGCAGAAAATGTGGCTTTCGAGATGTCACTGAGCAGATCCATCGGTACAGGATTTTTGGACCCGACCATTTGTGTGGTTGTCAAGGTGACACTTGGCATGTCGAATACTTCTTTTAACCTTCTCGGCAAATACTGATGATTGTCTCTTATGGCAGGACTACAGTGATTCGCGAGTCGAGAGAGATGAGTTTTTAAAATATTTGACTTAATCATAGCTAATTATATATTTTGGAAGAAATATCGAGTAATTGAAAGGTGGGTAGTACTTACCTGAATTATGCATAGCTTGTGTGGTCTAGTGGTGCCGTAGTGTCGCGAGGGGACTTTAGAGATTTCTTCTCCTTTCTTCATGTCTGTTGCGGTAGGGCTTGGCAGTTACCAATGTGATGTAATGTCTTCGGGAAGTGATGTCACAATGAGACTTAGGGATTCTCCCTTTCTATGGGTGCGTGCTGGGTGAGTCCTGGTGGGACGTGGGGCTCAATTCGGGAGAGAGAGAGAAGTCCTTGCTTTATCGATGGGACACGATCGAGCTTTCTCCTTTTTCATCATACAGTGTGGTAGGTGTTGTCTAAGCCTTTTTTTTATTTTCAGGTAGTGATGTTTATGATGAGACGTTGGCTGACGTAGTTAGAGATGGGACGCTGGGAGGATATTTGAGCGATGAGTGTGTCTTGTTTCTTTCTTTCATAGATCTTGGGTTACGAAAGAAAATCATGTTGTGATTGCGTCGTGATTGGCTTAGTTTTTTCGGGGGTGTGCCCATGTTTTCAGGAGATTTGCTTTTGGCTTTTCGTGATGGGACATAACGGCATGACTAATTTATTGCGATGGGACTGGATATTGAGGTGGTATCATGTGAGTGCATCTTGCGTGATGGGATGTGCGTGAGCAGCTGTTGCTCCTTTCTTTTTTGCCGAACAACCTGTGAGGCTACTAGATGGGATAGGAGGATTTTGACCAAGATGGGATAACAAGATATGAGGGTATAGATTTTGTCCAAAGTCAGGCATTGTACACCTGGTCTAGATCACTCAATATGATTACGCACTTGTTTTCGGGTGTGCGATCGCAAGTTCGAAGGGCTCTTTACGTGTGTGTCAGTGTGCGTATGATTGAGTTATGCGCTTTAATACCTACACGTGATTGGGGAGTCACTAGGTCACTGTGCGGGTGACCTTTCGTATTACGCGACATGAGTGAGTTGTTTGATAGTCGGCGCGTGACCAAAGCGACACGCCGTCGCTTCGGCGCGTGATTGAAGCGACACGCCGTCGTTTGATATTCGGCGAGTGACAGAAGCGACACGCCGTCGGTGCGAGCGATAGTTTATTTGTGCGCTCGATTCGTAGCGCGGGTTTTGGATTATGCGCGTCATGTGATGCGCGTGAACCCGTTAAGCGCACGTGTCTAGGCGCGTGATTAACTCTGTACTCTATATAAGCGAGGGAGCCTTCTTTTGTTTCTCATTCCCTAGTTTAGTCTCAAGTTTTACTTTTTTCGGATCTCTTGGGTTTTAAAATTCTTATTTTTGCAATATCAGGTGATCTAACTGTCCGATTGTGATGTTGTTTCTTCCCATGTGCGTGATTTTGTGTGATCTTCGTCTGAGATGATGCTCAGGAATGATATTTTTCTAGGAATGGGCAGTATTGAGAATAAGGGCACCGGTCTTCACATTGATCCCTTTTAGGGAGCAGTGAAGGCAACGTAGAGGAGGCAGTGGCAGAGGAGATAAAGATGGAGGAAGAGGAGTAACAAGTGGAGGGATGTATTTCCCAACCAATCCTTCTTGAAGCCTCCGATTAGACGCTCCGCTTTTCATTTTGTGCTGATTTCAGGTTTCTGAATTTAATTTTGGGTTGTAAGTTAGGTTCTAAGTTTTTGTTTTGGGTTGTAAGTCCAGGAGGTATGCCTCCAGTGGCACTTGTAAAATTTTTGGTTATAAATGAAGTGTTACCTTTTGTTTATTATGCTTAGTACTTATTTAATGGATCAGTGATGCATATTTGATTTGATTTAGTCTAGGATTTAATTTAGCTTTTATCCCAAGATTAGTTTGTTCTATGGAACTTTGTTTAGAGGGTTCACTTGGTTCTGCTTAGGTTGTTGGGGGCATTTTTTGGTCCCAAACAAGTTGGGGTCTTATTTTTTTTGGAGAGTTTTTTTTGTTTAAAGTTTAAGGTATTTGGTTTTGGTCTTAAGTTTGATTTGGCTTGAGATGACACTTATTAGAAATGTGTGAATTTAGGGTTTAATTAAAAGTTTCTAGATAGAGGTTGAGTGTTTGAATCCTATTGGTTTATTTATTTTGCTTTGGGTTTGTGTTCCCTTGGAGGGATAAGTGTTGTGTGATTATTGATTTATCTAGGTTGCTCATGGATTGTGGTTTTTTGAAGGGGTATGTGTTTGGTTTTGGATTCAATTAGATTGGAAGGATTTAAAGGTGTAACACTTGTTGTTTTGTAATTTAGGCGGTGTATGTTATCAATAAAGGAAAAGGGGCTTGGTTTTGTTTTGAATTTTGTTTCTAAACTTAGGATTTAAAAGTTTGGGGAATTTTTAATTTCTAATATCTTTTCTTCCTTTTTATTTTGCATCCCGGGTATTAAACCCTAAGAGGTTTGTAACTATATTATTTTTTTTTCTGAGAATAAGCGATGTTTTTCTCTTATTGTGTTTGTTTCATTTATGTTTGTTTATATTTGTCGTTGTATGTTACGTTAGAGGGGGAATGGATAGTATTAGAGTATGGTGTTTGTTTTTCGAGTGTATCTATGTTGTTCTATTTCAGGTGTTCGTTTTGGGGTCTCATGGCGAAAAAGTAAGAGCTAAAAAAAATAAAAAAATTGTCCCAGTTTGGGGTATTCAAGGTGGGGAAGCAAGAACTAAATTGAAAAAATTAAAAAAAAATGCCCCAGTTTGGGGTATCGGTCTTGTGACCTGAGTATTGCTACCAAGGTGCGAGCGCTCTTTAAAAATAAATGCCCCAGTGTCAAGTGATGGTGGGACTTTTATCTGCCTCACAGATATCCTGGAGTGTATTGGTAATGATCCCATGTCGGGAAGTAGCTCGATTATTTCGTCTATATGTCGGGCTTGATTTTTGTAAGTGCTAAACGATCATCATGTATCATAGCTTTCAACAAGATTGAGGTGTATGGTAGATAATGAGTGATTGCATTACTTGTCATTTGAGAGTTTTCGGTTTTATTTCGAAGAGATTTTGAACATCATTTGACTCATTGTCTGAAAAGAAAATAAAGGGTGAAGAGGAGGTAAGGTTTATTGATCTGAGGGTAGCTTCTTATTCAACCAAATTTTGAAATAGTAGTCAACTACTTTCTTCTCAGGTGGATAATTCGGTTCCATAATTGAGCTCTCCATTATGGTCCAGCACCATCAAATCATTAAATTTTATAGTTAGCAAGAGTTTTGTCCTCCTCCCACCACCATATGACAACATCTGGTAGTGTGAAGATGTCAGGGATGCCCTCGCGGCTTGCTTATAGTTTCCTAATAAGTTTACCAGGAATGCCCTCACAATTTGCTTATGCTTCCCTGAATTCATTGACTGTTCATTCATCATATTGCTCTCACTCGGTTGTGTTTCTTTTCTGTACATATATTTTTTGAAAGAACCTGCTAGCGCAAGAATTATGAGGTTTGATGGAGCCTTGTATTTTCATTTTTCGTGCTCTAACATCAACTCCAAAGGCTAGAAGGGTTTATGAGAATTCAGAGTTTTCTATATTTCAGAAAGAGAGTTTCATGATTCACTAGTCCTTTCGATTAATTCCCCCGAGTAGGAGGGTGGTCAATGAGTCAGATGATACCCTAAATGGTTTTGAAAATAATGACCTACAACTGGTGAATGTCTTGTGATGACTACGAGGATGATAGGTGTATAAGTATGTTTGTTTAAGCTACGAGACATGATGGTCATTGAGTTATGATTCTAAGTGTCAGAAAGTCCTTCCCCTATGGTTGTTTCCTGAGCATGTTGTCGAGATAATATAAGTACTTCTCATATGGGTTTGTTTTCCTCCAGGTAGGCGGTTGTAGGCATTTCTTCCTTAGCACTAGCTCCCCGACTTCGAGTTCTCGATCGAGCATTAGTCCGAAGGGTTTGGGGCATAAAAGAGTATTTTGTTTTTGAGTATTTACATTTTCGGCATTTATACTTTTAGTTTTTTTGTACTTTTCTATATTCTTATTTTTTATATATTATTTTTTTGTTATTACTATTGTGTTACGGTACAACATCAATTCCTTAGGCAGGGGACTGACTTAGGAAGTCTGCTTGGTGGAACATGTTGGATGGTCGAAGTGACCGTTCGATTAGATAATATTATTTCGGGGTCTTTGATCCCTTTCGATCTGATTGATGAGGAATGAGAGTGAGGTTATGTTTAGGCTTGCGTTTTGGATGGTATAGGGTTTATCAAAATAAGTGTGGTGTCGTTTGATTTCTTCCTTCGATAGGTCTTTTGTGCCTGGGGTTTCCTTATTGAGAGGGACCTTCTTTTATTTTTCGACGGAGTGAGGCATCTCGTAGAGATGAACCATAGAGTTGTTAAAGAGTTCTTCGGGGTCGTTTGTGGTGGTTGGAAAGTTGTTTGTGAGTGAACTTAGAGTGGAAATCGTTGAGAGGGACGGTAGTGTTGTAAAGGTAGTGATAAGATAAGGCAGAGTAGAGTAGGAAGAGGAGACGCGAGGGCGTAGTCTAAGGTTAACCTTTCCTACGTGTGGGGCGGTCCGATTTTGTTTGATTATGCTTGTTTGGTTTGATTCGCACTTTGGATTTATCGTGAGGTTGTTTTAAAGTTTTATTTATAATTTTTTGAGGAGGTTGAGTATCAGAAGTTTGACATAGTAGTTTTATCACCAATTGGAGTTCAGTGAAGCTTTTGATTGTGAGGTCCACGGAGATTTGGATCTAATGATCAGAAGCGATTTTAGTTGTAACGTTGATTTCTTATTTTGATGGAATTTGTGGTATGTTATTTGGATGGTGATTGGCGTCGTAAGATTTGAGTTTGGTTTGATTTCAAAAGTGGGAGCGATGATTGACTCTTTGATAGGTTTTGTGGTAGGCTCAAAGGTGAGTGAGGTGGCGTTGTAGGAATAGGTTCGGTTTTAGTACCGAGTTCATGTTTGATAAAGGCTCGAGTTCAATGATGGGTTCAAGTTTGATGATGGGCTTGGATTTGTTGATAGTTTGAGGTTTGATGACAGGTTTGTGTTCGGTGATTAGTTTAGGTTCGACATTAGGTTCAGGCTCAAAAATGGGTTTACGTTTGATGGTGGGTTCGAGATTGTAGATGGGTGTGGGGTCGATGACAGGTTGGGTCTAGGTTCGGCGATTAGTTTAAGTTCAATGATCGGTTTGGTTTCATGTCCGATGACAGGTTCGAGTTTAATTATGGGTTCAGGTTCTGTGATAGGTTCATGTTCAAGGATAGGTTTAGGTTTGATAAAAAGTTTAGATTTGATAATAGGTTTAGTTTTGATAGTAGGTTTAGGTTTGATGCTAGGTTTAGGTTTAGGTTTGATAAAAGGTTTAGATTTGATAATAGGTTTAGTTTTGATAGTAGGTTTAGGTTTGATGCTAAGTTTAGGTTTAGGTTTGATGATAAGTTTAGGTCTTATAATAGGTTTGAGTTTGGGGTTCAGTTTGGTGGCAGGTGAGGTAATAGTGAGTTTAGGTCTCGAAGTGGGCGTAGAAGTTAATTCGAGAGTTAGTGCTGAGGTTAGTGGGGTGATGTGTTTGTTGTCAAGTTCAAGTTTTAAAGCAGGTGTAGGGCTTAGTCCAGGGGTCGGGTTTAAGGTTGGTGGGGCAATGTATTCAGTTTTGGGGGTTAGTTTCGGAGTTGATTTGGAAGCGAGAGTGTTGGTAATTTTGGGAGTAGATTTGATTATTGATTTGGGTTCAAAGTTTAGTTTTGTGATTGATTTAAGTATGAATGGCTTCGTATAACATCGATTGATTGGTTCGAAAACTACCTCTAAAGTCGGCACGTGAGCCTGTTCGGGGGTAGTTTGTGTCATTGGTTTGTGCGTTTGTTCAGGAGGTGTGGGGATTGATTCGTTTGTTGGTAGGTTATCGGATTCAATGGTAGGCTGAGATGGTTCGAAGATAAGCGCGTTGAGCTCGGCGATGAGTTTGGTGATGGGTTGAGTTAGTTTAAGGGTGGATTCAGTGATAGTTTGGAGTTTAGTGATCTTGGTAACTGGTTCAGGGCGAAAGGTAACTTCGCGTCTATAGGTGTGTGGGATAGAGTTGGTTGGTTGTAAGTGAATAGTATGGTCTTGCTCTGAGGGAGGTTAAATTCTTCGGAACAGGCTAGCTGGGTGGAATGGGGCGGGGGTGAATGAGTGTACAGTCTCATATGTGAGTTGAGTTTAATCGAACAATGGATTGTAATAGGTGATGTTTGCGTGCCATTGGGGCACTGATTTTGGTCATAGTACGGGTTCGTGTATTGGTTGGCGTATAGTGGTTGGTCTTGGTCAGGGTATAGAGGTTGGTTATAGTCAGGGTACAGGTTTGTGTAGAAGCCTTGAGCTTGGTCATATAGGTGGTATGGTTTAGGGTTAGTTTGGTTTTGTTCTTGGTTCGCATTGATTTGTTCCGAGTCTATGGCTTCGTTTAGGGTGTTTATCTCGGGGTTGTCGGAGGAGGGTTCGTTGGATGTTAAGGTAGGAAGATTGAGGTCTCCATTCTTCAGTCGACGTTTTATGCGTGAGGCACGTTGATAAAGGCTAGTGAGGTCGTGATAGTCGCTTAGGATGAGAACGCTCTGAAGAGGCTCTTGGGTATTGGTAATCACGATTTCTATCGCATCGCTTTCTTTTATTTGATTCCCGTTCGAGCGGTTAGTCTTCTCCAACGGTGGGCGAATGTCGAGAAGTCTTCACTGTCCTCTTGTCTTGTGTATATCAAGACAGCGAGACCGATTTCTTCATGAGTCAGGTGCTGGTATTGATTTAGGAATCTGTTGGCTAAGTCTTCGAATGCCTCGATTTCGGCTAAAGGTAAGGCCACGAACCAGTCAAGGGCTTCTCCTTCTAGTGATCTCGAAATGTAATGGATCAGGAGCCCATTATTGGTGCGGATTGGTCGACAGTCATTGCAGAATCCAAGTGGTGCTTTGGGTTTCCCGTACCGTTATATTTGTTAAATTTTGGAGGTTTAAAACTAGTGGGTACAGTGAAGTAGATGTCTCGGCAAAATTTGTCGAATCCAAATGTGTCACTAGAGCGTTCTTTGTTAGCCATGTAGTCATCTAGAAATTGGTGGAGGTTGTTTATGTTTATGGCGGTGTCTTTTTTAGGTGCCTTAGGAGAGGGTTTGCCCTCGATAGTTGTTGTTGCAGAAGGTGTGAGAGGTATATGTGTTAGGTGTCGGGGGAGTCGGAGCATGTGGAGGAGTCGGCATCCTTTCCTTTTGTCTGTCCCTCGGAGTAACTTGTCTTTGGGACCTGAGCCATGCGTTGACTTCTTTTCCTCCTTTTGTGAGAGCACTTGGAGTGTGGTCCATAACTTGACTATTGGGGTAACTTCGCTCAGCACCACTTTCTTCAGTGCTATCACTATGATTTGTATTTCGTGGAGCAAAGGGATATTTTTCGCTCTCATTAGCCATGCTTACCCAAGCATGACGCTGAGCTGTCCACGGTGACGGCCTAACGTTATACTCGGGGTTGCTATGGGAGCCCCATACGGGTGGGTCGTTATCATTAAAGTTCAATTTTCTGATGCCGGCCATTTAAAATAGTTTTTTTGTTTTCTTTTTATTTTTTTATTTTTTTGAAAAAGTGATAAAGCGAGCCCATAGATCAACCTAGCCATGATTTCAAGATTCAAACTTTGAATCTTCGAGATTTCTCTCCGCAGCCTCAACCTTAAGTAATTTTTTATTCCCGATCGTAGTTCTTAGTCCTTAGACTTAGGATTTTCTTAGTTTTAATTATTAATATTAATTCAGTCTCAAACCGTAGCACCCTTTTTCCGACTGTAATTTTAATATCTGGTTCTAGTTCTTCGTTGCTAGAACCAGTCCTTAATCTGACGGCCTAATTCACCGACCATAGACTTCATTTTGTTCTGAAATCTCAATCTCCAGTCCTATCATTAATCTCTGGTTCTAGTTCATAGTTTCTAGAACCAGCCCTTAATCATACGGCCTGATTTTCTTATTTCGGACCTGAATTCAGTTCTTAAAATTTTAAATTCTAGTTTTAATTCCTTAGTTTAATATTTCTAAAATCTCAAATATCAATTTAGTCTTCTACAATCCTATTTTTTTAATTTAATTCTTAATTATAATCCCAAAAACGACTCCAAAAATACTATTTTATAATCTAAAATCCAATTTATTCTTAATCTCAGCCACCTTTCCTTTCCTTCCCTGTTATTGATGTAATTCAGATCGGCTCAGATTCCCTAATTCTATTTTGAGTCTAGTGGTGTAGGTTTATTATAGTGATTTAATCTAATATTATGATTCTATTAGGAGTTTAATTAATTTAGTTTCCTAATCCTATTAGAATTCTAATTAATTTAGTGTCCTAATACTGCTATGAGTCCAATTAACATCACTCTGCTAATTGCACTAGGAATGCAAACATGCTCGTTCTGGTAAAACTCTAATTAAATAGAGTATGTTGATCGTACTAGAATTCTAAGTAAAGCAATTATAATAATTCCACTGCAATTCTAATTGAAATATGGAACTAATTTTACTTGGACTCTAATTTAAGCAAGGAATTAATTCTAATCAAAATAAATAAACTAATTTTATTAAGAAAAACTAATTAAAACGAGTAAACTAACTATACTAAAAATCTAATTAAAATAAATGAACTAATTTTATTAGAATTAGAATTAGATCAATTATTATAAGGATCTAATCAAAATAAAGCATGTAAGCTACTTATACTAAGAATCTAAGAAATTTATGGACTTGATTTTCAAATCCTAATTAAAGCAATTAGACTTCTAGTAGGATTAGGAGACTTAATTAATTAGATTTCTAATAGGATTAAGATATCGAAATCAATTAGACTCCCAGTAGGATTAAGAGACCAAGTTAAATAAGAATCCCAGTAGGAATAGGAAAACCAAACTAGTTAGACTAAAGGCAACCCACAGCTGTTGACGTTCGCCGGCGGACGATTTAGTAAAGGAGTTCAACCTGCAAGCCCCCGCTCCCCCTTTAAGCGTGATCCACTGACATGTTGCAGCGTCGATAAATATTTGCAGCTAGCGATCGCACCTTCTCAGGTATTCTTCATTTACAATTCGCGTCCTTAATTTTAGCATTTAATATTTCCTAATTTATTACTCCATCATCGCCTTCGCCAGAGTCCACTTGGACCGAATTGGGCCACTGATTCTAGGGATCAAAAGGAACCCAGAAAAAGCGCACACTAACAGACTGACCCTCATGTCCCGTCACAATAAATTAGCCATGCCCTCATGTCCCATCGTGAAAAGCCAAAAGCAAATCTCTCGAAAATACGGGCACACAGCCGAAAAAACTAAGCCAATCACGACGCAACCACAACGTGATTTTCTTTCATAACCCAAGATCTGCCAAAGAAAGAAACAAGACACTCATCCCGCAAATATCCTCCCAGTGTCCCATCGTTAACTACGTCAGCCAACGTCTCATCACAAACATCACTACCTGAAAATTTAAAAAAAAAGACTTGGACTACACCTGCCATGTCGAATGACGAAAGGGAAGAAGGCTCAATCGTGTCCCATTGCTAAAGCAAGGAGCTCTCTCTCTCTCCCGAATTGAGTCCCACATCCCACCAGGACTCACCCAGTATGCAACCAAAGAAAGGGAGAATCCTCAAGTCCCATTGCGATATCACTTTCCCAAGACATTACATCACATTGGCAACCGCCAAGCCCTGCCGTAGCAGACATGAAGAAAGGAGAAGAAATCTCCAAAGTCTCCTCGTGACACTACGGCACCACCAGACCACACAAGCTACACATAATTCAGGTAAGTATCACCCCCAGGTAAGTATTAACCACCTTTCAATTACTCGATATTTCTTCTAAAATATATAATTAGCTATGATTAAGTCAAATGTTTTCAAAACCCATCTCTCTTGACTCGCGTATCACTGTAGTCCTCCCATAAGAGACAATCATCAGTATTCGCTGAGAAGGTCAGACGGAGTATCTGGCATGCCAAGTGTCGTCTTGACAACCACACAAACGGTCGGGTCCACAAATCCCGTACCGATGGATCTACTCAGCGATGTCTCGGAAGCCACGTTTTTTGCCGTTTTACCACCGAATTGATCTTAAGTTTGAACTCCCAAAATTTCAAAACCTTTTACTTAAAAAAAAAATTCTCTTCTCAAACCAAAAAAAAAATCTTACTTCCCAAAACTAAAAACCTTACTCCCCAAAAAATAAAATAAAAAAGAAGAAACAAAAAAAATAATAAACGAAGAGACTCACTTACCAAAATTTACCTCAATTACCAGCCCAAATCAGCCATTCCCCTAAGAAACTGAGCAACGAGTATATTTAACCTAAGAACTTACAAACGCCTATTGGAAAAGAAATGCCTATTGGACAAGAACGCCTGGCGTACATTGGTGTGAGCAATAACGCGCCCGGTCTGACATGACTTGCGAAAGCCTTCGATATTATATTGCATTATATTATCGGTCCCTAGACCTTATTTATGGATATTTGTATGATGCCCCCTGGTACCTCAACTGTATCATACCCCTCTGTTTGACTGGCCCTTGCAGCAGGTCGCGACATGCAACGAGATGCCCCTTGGACCCACAGATTAGGATATGTCGTTTCTCCTTTTCATTTGACTGTCACTCGCAGCAGGTCGTGCCATGCGACGGGATGCCCCTTGCACCCACAGAGTAGGATACGCTTACTTCCCCCATCGACTGTCTATGACAGTCGATAAAAAATCCAACCATGTCATGTCAGTATCCCCAGTTCACACTTGTGATTTTTCAAGAGAAACGAGAAGACACCTCGAATGAGGGGTGTCTACTTCTTCGATGCATTCTTACTTCACAAGAGCGCGATGAAGAGTGGCATCTATAGACACCCCCATTTTTCCCTCTCAGAATATATAAATATGTTTGGTCAACATTTGACCTCACAACCCTAACGTGGGGAACCATATACTGAAACAATAGTATATGGCTGGACATAGGATGAAATAATAGCTCTGTGGCTCAGACCCCATGACCCTAACATGGGAACCATGCACTGAAACAATAGTGCATGGCTGAACACAGGCTGAAATAATAGCTCTATGGCTCAGACCTCGACGTAGGGAGACTAGATATTGAAATAATACTATATTGTCGGAATGCAGGCTGAAAAAATAGTCTAGCATTTCAGACCCCCTAACTCTAATTGGGACCATATACTGAAACAATAGTATATGGCTGAACACAGGCTGAAATAATAGCTCTGTGGCTTAGACTCCATGACCCTAATGTGGGAACCATGCACTGAAACAATAGTACATGGCTGAACACGGGCTAAAACAATAGCTCTGTGACTCAAACCCTGATGTAGGGAGACTATATACTGAAATAATAGTATATAGTCGAAATGCAGACTAGAACAATAGTCTTGCATTTCAGACCCGACCCGAACCTAGATAGCCTAGAATTACGTGCCTAAAACCATGCTCACAATTCGATTAGACGCAAAACCACAAACGTGCAATCAGTCCCTCTTTCAGACCAGACTTCCTTTCTCATACCACTTTGAGACTCGATTACGCACACCACATGGCACGCGCGATCGGATTGAGCGCCCGATCACCGACGTGTAATTGGCCTACGCCAGACCTAGTCTTACCGTCCTTGACCCCTAAGCTTTCTCGATCAAGCGCTTAAAATGAGACACTTAATCAGATTGCGGACACCCCACAATGGGCGCATAATTAGTTCTAATGTGATTAGAACTAGGAAACTCGCTAAGCAAGTCAGTCGATCGCTCACTAAGTCGGTGATTGACTGAAAGCGATTACGCATCGGGCAACCGACGGGCAATTCAATTAAATGCCTGGAACAGGGCGTGTAATTAAAAATTAAGCACACACCACAGGACGCGTAATTAGTAAAATACCTATAAAAGGACCTCTCCATTATGACCCAAACCTTGGCCCCCACAACTTTGAGATTCGAGTTTCAAGTTCTTTGTCTCCAAGCTTAGGATTCCGAGATTTCTCTCTATAGCCCAGGCCGTAGGTATAATTTACTTTCTAGTTTTAATTTCTGGTTTTAGATATTAGGCTCTGACTTCTAGTCCTAGGTTTTAGTTTCTAATCTCTAGTCCTAGTCTTTATTTCTTAGATTTAAAACTTAGGTTTTAATTATTAATTCTGATTTTCAGTCATAGACCATAGCACCCCGTTTTTTTTTAGACCATAATTCTTAATATCTGGTTCGATTCGCGATGATGCAGGACGGTCCTTAATCCTACTGATGATTTTTTACGATTTAATTCAATTGGTCCTTAGATTTTTTAGCCTTTAGTTTTTAATTTTTAATTTCTTATAATTCTAATCTTTAGATTCTAATTCTTAATTCTTAAGTTTTAGAATTCGTCCCTTAGGAAATCCCTGCCAAAATCCTTAGTCTAGAACCAACTAGGTCTCCCAAACCTTTTCTCAATTATCAATCCCGTCACTTTTACGTTCGGCTTATTTTGAGGTATCAAATAAAGTCGGATTGAGGTGAAATTGGATACGTTGGAAAGCTTATCGAAGTAACTTTCCAACGAGCTAAAAAACATACAATTCTGACAAGTATCGAAGAAGTTATGGTAAGTTTTTGGCCGCTGCACAAAAAGTGATATTTTTTCAAAACTCCTAGTTGAATTAGGATTAGCATCTTTATCATATTATTTTAGAAAATAGGATTTATGGTAAAAGCCTATAAATAAGACCTTTGCCCCCCTAGCCATCGATATACATAATCCCCCCTACACAATTTATCTCTATACAATTTTCCCCTACACAACTTCCCTCTACACAACTTTCCTCTGTACAATTTCCCTCTGCACGATTTGGACGATTCTTCAGGTAATTCCTTAGTCCTTAATTTTATGGTTCTAGTTCTTACGTTCTATAACCAGTTCCCTTTTTTTATATTTTATTCTAGTTCTAGATTTAGGTTCTAGCCCTCTAGTTCTTAAATTCCAGATCTTAGGTTTTAATCTAAATTTCTAATTTTCTGATTCTAGTCTTTAGGTTCTAGAATCAGTCTTTTAATTTTTAGGCTCTAATTCTTTGGTTCTAGAATTGGTCCTTAATCTCACGGTCCAAATTTTCCTAACTTCGATCCCGATTTTGGTCCTTAGATTTTAGCTTTAGTCTTAATTTCTCATAATTTTAAATCCTAAAATATGCTTTATAGCTTCAATTCTTAATTCTTTTTTTGCCCTAAAATTTTAACCCTTAAATATCAATCATCAATCTTTCACAAAAAAATACTACTTTATAATTCAAATTCAGTCTCTCTCAATTTTAGCCACCCGATTTACCCAAGAGAGCTTACGAAGGGTATCCGGGAATGGGGCCGATCCTCCTAAGCATAGCGGGCCCAAACCCCTTTTTTTAATTAATTTGATTTCTAATTAAAATTAGGATATTTAAAGTAATCAGACTTCTAGTAGGATTAGGAGACTTAATTAATTAAATTTCTAATAGGATTAAGATATCGAAATCAATTAGACTCCCAGTAGGATTAGGAGACCAAGTTAAATCATAATCCCAAGAGGAATAGGAAAACAAAACTAGTTAGACTAAAGACAACCCACAGCTGCTGACGTTTGCCGGCAGATGATTCAGTAAAGGAGTTCAACCTGCAAGCCCCCGCTCCCCCTTAAAGCATGATCAGTGACGTGTTGCAGCATCGATAAATATCTGCAGCTGGCGATCGCATCTTCTCAAGTACTCTTCATTTAAAATTTGCCTCTTTAATTTTATCATTTAATATTTTCTAATTTATTACTCCATCATCGCCTTCGCCAGAGTCCACTTGGACTGAATTAGGCCACTGATTCCGGGGACCGAAAGGAACCCAGAAAAGTGTGCACCATCAGTTTGTTCTGGGGAAATTTGCACTGGTGCAACTAATAGTTGCGCTAGTTTTAGCTTGGGGAGCAATGGGCCCTTATATGCCCGAGACAGTCCATTTTTGCTTTCTTTTCTTTTTGACTTGGACTCTTCAGCTGATTTTTCTTCTCCTTGCTTTTCC
Organism: Chloranthus sessilifolius; assembly: GCA_021018995.1. Taxonomy (NCBI): domain Eukaryota; kingdom Viridiplantae; phylum Streptophyta; class Magnoliopsida; order Chloranthales; family Chloranthaceae; genus Chloranthus; species Chloranthus sessilifolius. Next base: position 30,880,847 of record CM037594.1, on the reverse strand, counting down.
AAGAGTGGGTCCATTGACATATATTGAATTTTATATTTTTGAAAGATCTTTGTATGTCTATAGACCCGCTTTCCAATCCTCCCTTACATGGAGGGCTTGGAACCAATTTACCCCTTTCTTTGGGCTTGGGGCCCAATTTTCTCAAAAGTTGGCTTGGAAGCTTGAATGAGAGCGAGCTCGTTGAATTGGAGCGGCTTGGATTATCACGCCTTCCCTTCTTTCTCAAGGTTCCTCCATGGTGGGACCTACTCCATGCGGCCACTTCGTTTTGGGAAGCAAACGCCCATGTGTTCCGTTTTGGGAAGCGGGAGCTAACTCCCACTCTTGGGGAGTTATCCAATTTGTTCAGCTTGAAGCTCCACAGAGGCCTCTCAAGAGTCACGGCGAAGTCCCATTCACCTTACCCGTAGTTTGAAGAAATTTTAGTACGAAAAATGTTTCATTAGGGGGCCCACAAGGAGTTCGATTAAATTCCTCATAGAATTTTTCGGTGACGAAAGTCTTCAAAAATTTTCGATAAGAAATATCTTCAACACGAAACCTTTGCTCTTAGTCTCATTTCGGAAGTCTTTTTCTTTACTGGGGGAGAGAGCTTCTCTCTGGATCTCTGCGATGTTTTGATCGAATTGGTAGAGGGCCGATCAGTGATGCACTTAGTCCTTACCGAACTATAGCGATGCCTTGATGCATTTACTATGGGCAAGGTGGAGAGCCTCAGGGGATGTCCTTTGTTGCACCAGGTCTAGCTGGGTGAGCATCTCACTATCTTGGGACCCGTGCCATGCTTTTACATTGCTCGAGATGAGGTGGCAAGATGCTTTTTGGGTAGGTGTCACTTGCTTCCGCAGGGCGATTTGTTTGCTTTAAAGCTTTGGCTAACCGATGCAGAACTGATATGGAGACTTCCTTTGTTGGATTGGACCTTCCCAGCAGTTTGTTCCAGAGACCATGAGGGCATCACCCTCCTAGGATTGACCGACAGCACTTTCTACTTTCCATTCCTGGTGGTGCGTTAGTTCGGCTGCTCTCAGCAGGTGCCTTGCGAGGAAAAACCCTCTCTATGTGACTTGATCTTTTCTAGGGGGTCCTCTGGGGGCGTGGATCGGATTGCTGCTCTTTGGGAGACGCGTCAGTCAATGCTTATGTGTGATATGGAGTAGGGAGATTCAATTAATTATTTTCCTAAGTACGAGGCTTGGCTATTGGTTGAGCAGCCTACTACTGATCATCTGGATTAGACGGAGAGTATTGATACGGGAGGCCCCTGGCCGAAGAAGGAGACGGTGCTTCGAGCTCACATTGAGCTGTTGGTTGATGAGAAGAGGGTCCTCCAAGAACTTTTAGCACGAGAAAAGGTTAGAATAGAGGTAGCAGAGACCATAGTTGGCGTAGCTGAGAGCGAGGACCTTCGTCTGGAAGGATCCTTGAATGTTGCTCTCGAGATTACTGATGCTTCTCGAAAGAGGTATAAGAGCTTACATGGTCGTTGGTTGACCGAGCGGAATGTCTAGGTGGATGGTTTTCTCGTTGAGATTAGTGCCTTGAAGCGCGAGCTGGCCCGTTGATTCCCTTGCACATTTATCTTTTTGCACAGATCAGATACATAGAAAAAGGGCGTAAGAAACCCCTTTACAGATACACACTTTTTTGTATACATTTTTTCTTTATATTTTTATTTTTTTTTGCTTTTGTAAAAGAGAAAGAAAGAAAGAAAGCTAGACATCAAACCGACTATTTTTTTTTGGGATGTGGTGTAAGTGATGCAGTTGTAAATGGAAAAGGAAAATCTATTATACTTACAAAGGCTTCTCTTTTTTGTTGTTCTTTTTTATTAATGGGTCCCTTTTGGAATGTGCACAGCCTGGGCATGGAAGTGGAGAAGGGAAATTATTATCTTTGGCAAAAGGGGCTATCCTCGCCGCCCTTTATTCTCTTTTTGTTTGGTTTAATGCCTCAATCACAGGGTGAGATCTCGGGTCCTATTTTGAGCATGGTCGAACCCCTTTTAAGTGGTCGGATCTGGGTGAGTTTCAGCAACTTTACCAAGACTGGAACGTCAATCCCCTTGGACTGAGTCAAACCTTACTCCTTATCTTGAGTCATACGTTTGACAAAGTAGTTTTACTAAGACAATTCTGGTCGGGGCCTGATTTGAACTAGCATGAGTGGCCCAGTCGGAAAAAGGAGATCAGGGAGAGTAACCAAGAGGGCTCCTCCAATTTTTTTTTCAACTTTTTCAACTTTTTTTTCTTTTTAATTCTTCAATTCTTTTACTCACAACGCCCAAGGTGGATTCATCGTGCCCGTTTTGTCCTCTTTTTACCCGCGACGCCCTTTCGAGTTTTCACCACATCCATGGGTTTAGCTCTCTTATCCCAAGCTCCCATTAAAGTTTTCACTTGGTCCGCACAAACTCACTGTTTTTACTTGTAGCGCCCTTTCGGGTTTTTACCACGTCCATCTTGCTTTGAGCTTGTATTTTTATTTATTATCTTTTTATTTCTTTCATTTTTTTTTTCATAGGCCACGTCATAGACGTCAACTCTGTCATAGCCGGCTAGAAGGGGCTCTGGTGTTGTCTCACAACTCGGCTCGTGTTGATTTAACAGATACTATGACTGCTTGTGAACCTAAAATGATGACTTTCTTCAGGGTGTAGCTTGGCCATAGGTTAGGTTAGGATTTGAAGGTATGCTGGGCTAAAAAGGTTTCCTTGATATGGTTTCAGTTTTTCACAACATACTTTCTTCCTTGGGGGATTTTACTATAAATGCCCCACTTTTTCTATATATATATTTTTTATTCTTTTTGTTTTATTTCAGGCAATCTCTTTTTTGAGGTTTTGCTTTTCCAATTTTTATTTATTTATTTTCTGATAGTATTCCTACTTCCTCTCTTTTTTATTTTCTTTGTATATGTACACACTTTTTCTTTTTCAAGTAAGGGATTTATTGAAAGAAAGGCCTACGCTCAAATAGGGTAGCAAAGGATATCATCATTTTTAGGGATGCTTTTTGGCTACTGTGCTTGAAATGATGGCCTCTTTTGGGTGGTTCTTAAGAAGTCACGTATCTATTTCACCAATACATACCTTATCGCGATAAACTAAGAGTAAAACTGTCGGACGTATCCAGCATTGATGGGCTCAGGAAGATGATCTCTGTCCATGGTGGCGAGGCGGATGGCGTATCCCGACAACACTTCTCGGACGATGTAAGGTCCCTCCCAGTTTGACTTGAACTTCCCTCTCGGATCGGTGTGGAGGGATGAGAAGATCTTCTTCAATACAGTGTCTCCTACCTTTAAATCTCGACCGCAGACACGTTTATTATAAGCGCGTGCGATTCACCCCTAGTAAATTTGAGTATGACACAAGGCTATGAGTCTTTTCTCGTCTAGTAGATTCAATTGTTCAAAGCAGGATCTCTCTCTCTCTGCTTCGAGTAAGCCTGATTCCATGAGGATTCGGAGTGAGGGTACTTCAATCTTTACCGGTAGGACGGCCTCGGTTCCATACACGAGGGAGAATGGTGTTGCCCCTGTAGCGGTACGGATAGACATTCTGTAGACCCACAAAGTAAATGGCAGTATTTTGATCTAATCTTGGTAAGTGACGACCATCATTTTGAGGATCTGGACGACCGTCTTGTTCATAACTTCTACGGATCCATTAGTTTGAGGCCGATAAGGGGATGAGCGATGGTGCTTGATCTTATATTGCTCGCAGAAGGCTCGTATGCGCTTATTCTCAAAGTTGCCATTATTCGTGATGATATCCTTGGGTACTCCAAATCGGCACACAATATTATTTTTGAGAAATTTTTCGGCGTGACTAGCCGTGATGTTGGCATATGATATTGCTTTTACCCACTTGGTGAAGTACTCAATAGCAACGAGGATGAATCGATGTCCGTTTGATGCTTTCAGATTAATCATTCTGACGATGTCAAGGCCCCAGGTAGGAAATGGCCAAGGAGTGATAATGCAGTGAAGATCGATGGCAAGAGCATGTATCAGACTGGAGTGTTCCTGACACTTGTTGCATTTCTAAACACGTTTGCAGCAATCAGATTCCATGGTGGTCCAAAAGTATCCCTGCCATAGGATTTTTTTAGCAAGCATGTGACCGCTGATGTGGGCTCTACATACTCCCTCGTGGATCTCCTTCATAATATTGATCGCTTCACTCTCGGTAAGGCACTTGAGCAAGATGTTATTATAAGATTGCTTGTAAAGGCATTCCCCACAAACGACGTAGCCTGCCGCTAAACGTTGAACGGTTCGTCGGTCCGTCTTGGATGTACCCTCAAGGAAAGTTAGTGTCTCAAGAAAATTCTTAATATCTGAGAAACCAAGGCGGTTCATCATCAGGCTTTGAAGGTTCCTCAATCTGGAGGCAGAAGGCCGGCTCATTCTTTTGCTCGATCATGATCGACTTCATCTCAGCACCATACGGGATATCAATCATTGATGCCAAAGTGGCTAATGCGTCGATAAAGTGATTCCTTATCCAAGGAACATACGAGAATGTCACGTCTGCGAAGCAAGCTATCAGATCTTCGAGGTGCTCATGGTAGGGGATCAATTTCTCATCTTTCATCTTCTAATCTCCATTCGTCTGGCATATGATCAACTGTGAATCGCCAAACACTCAGAGGTGAGTTATGTTCTGACCGCGAGCCGCCTATAAACTAGTGGCACAAACCTCATACTTGGCCATGTTATTAGTGTGAGGAACGTTGAGCTTGATAGAGATTGGTACGTGGGATCCTTTCGATAAAATCAGAATAGCGTCGTCTCCCTGACCCTCAGCATTTGCTGCCCCGTCAAAGTGCATTATCCATGATTCCTTCGCTTCCTCAGTATCATCTTTCATCATGAATAGGATGTCTTCATCTGTAACAGCCTAAAAATTTTAACTTTGAATAGTGTATCCCGGGATGTATGCCCGACTTTGAACAGTGTACCTCGGTGTGCGTGCCCGACTGGTCACATGCTCGATTTTATGAAATTACTTTCATAAGTTAAATTGGGTTTGGTCTTGAGTGGAAAAAGACCGATTTAGATTGTGTGTTGAGCTTTAGGTGGTTTCTTATGCACCAAGCTTTGGTGTACGGGCTCAACACCGGGTCTGAAGAGTGGATGGTTTGGGTGTGTAGGCCCACACCTAATCAAAGCAAACTATTTTGTTATGAGATGGCACCTAAATAGGTACGTTCGTTTCACACGGATGCTAGATCCTTAGATGAGAACTAATACGCCCAAAGACAAGTATATGTGTTTTGTATGGGAACCGATCTCATTTAGTTAAAGAAGGCAATTTCTTCTTTTGTGAGCTAACACCCGATTTGCACAAGGGTTTTTTTAGGTTTTGGGTTTTTGAGGAGAGAAGGAAGAGAGAAAGAGGAGGAGATGAAATGAACATGTTGAATCCAAGTGTGCCGAGCCTTAGATTTGCGTGAAAAACATTTGTGAGATCGTATAAGGGGAAGATCGTCGTCGGTTTCAACATTTGGTTATGGTTTTGTGAGATTTGGAGCCGTTTGAGGTTTTGAAACCCACTTCTTACGAAGAGATCGTGAGTTTTGATCCGTAAATCATAGCGTGAGTTTGGGTGAAGTGTGTATGGAAGAATTGCCATCGATTTCGTGGGATTGGTTATGATCGTGGAGCACGGAGATGACCGAGGTGGGTTTGGAAACCCTTTTTGGTTAATGAAGAAGACGATCCGATCTACGAGTAGATCACCGATTTAAAGAGGTAAATAATGCAATTCTTCCATGTATTTAATTAAATATAGGTTGCTTAGATGTGTGCAAAAGATTAGGATCAAAAGGATTGAATTTTGATGAAAAAAATGGGTTTCAAGGTTCAAACCCGAGAAGCGCTCAGAAACTGCCAAAATCGATTAATCGATTTTGAAACTCGATTAATCAATTTTTGACAAGAGAGAAATTCAAGAGGAACTTCACAAAATCGATTCATCAAAGAGAATTTTGATTAATCAATTTTGAAATTCGATTGATCGATTTTGAAAATTGATTAATCGAGTTTGTCTGGGCTTACTGACACTACCGTAGTATTTTGGCCATAACTTTTTGTGCCAATTTTTGATTGACGTGATTCTTATTGCGTTGGAAAGAGAACAGCAAGTCCTACAACTTTCATGAATTTACCAACTTGTTAATCAACCATTTTAAAGGTTAAAATTTAGTAATAAGTTAGGTAAATTTCTGATTTTGTCGAGAAACGAAACTGATTAATCGAGTAAAATCGATTAATCTATTTTTGAATTTCTATTAATCGAAATTGGGTCGATTAATCGACTGGCCTCAAATAGTGAACAAGATTTTTGGCTCTTTGAAAATCGATCAATCGAGAGAAAATTGATCAATCGACTTTGGAAAATCGATCAATCGACTTTGGAAAATCGATTAATCGATTTTGAAAATCGATTAGTCGATTTTGTCTGAGTTTGACAGTACTACTTTGGTATTTTGACCATAACTTTCTACTCTGACCTCTGATTGATTCTATACTTAAGGCGTTGGAAAGATAACAAAGAGATCTACAACTTTTGTGTTTTGACCTACTTATGAATCTAAAATTTTTTTAAGGTCAAAATATAGGACGAAGGTTACATCAATTTCTATGTTGGCGTGAACTTGCCCGTTCCGACTCGATTTTTTTAGAAAACACTTAAATAGTCTAAGTTATTAGTGGTTGGGGTTAATCCTTGATGCATCATTGTGTGCTTGTGATGTAGATTAAGGGTGGAAGGCCATCGATAGGACCTTGCTTGCTTCAAGGTTAAGGTAGGGGAAATTTAATATCTGATTATATTTTTTAAATTGATTCATAGATGCCTTGATTTAATCAAATGAAAATGATAAGTGTGATTTGAAGTTTTGTTATTTAAAATCGATGCTTGAATCTAATTGGACGTGTAGGGGAACTTCAACACAAACTTGCATGTTTAACTTTGATTCATAGTTTCTTTCAGGTATTTATATGAAAAAAAAATGATAAGTTTCTTTGATGTGTTTAGATGAAAAATGATAAGTTTTCTTGATGTATTTTGATGTAAGTTTGATAGTAATTTGAACTATAACTTGAACTCCTTGCAAAATAGAAATTTAAAATCTGTGAGTCGAAAATGGTGAATTCTGAACTGTGAACTTAACCTAGAATTTGTACTATGGTATTCGATTTTTAAACTTGATTTTTAAATGGTGAGTTTTAAAACCTTTTAAGGAAGAATGTGAGCTTTGGATCGTGATTTAGAAATCTGAACTGGAATGTGAACTCGAAATCTTTGAGTCTTGTAGATTTGTGAGAAGGTACACCCTTGGACCGCTGTGGCGAGATTTATGTACACCCTTGGACCGGTGTGGCGGGATTTATGTACGCCCTTGGACCACTTTCGCGGGATTTTTCGTACACCCTTGGACTTATTGTGCTCATGTACGCCCTTGGACCGTTTTTACCTGATTTTACGTACACCCTTGGACTTGTTGTGCTCATGTACGCCCTGGGACTGTTTTTACAGGATTTTACATACACCTTTGGACTTGTTGTGCTCATGTATGCCCTTGGACCGTTTTTACGGGATTTTACGTACACCCTCGGACTCGTTGTGCTCATGTACGCCCTTGGACCGCTTTCGCAGGATTTTTCGTACTCCTTTGGACACTGTTGTGAGTCATGTACGCCCTTGGACCGTCTTTACAGGATTTATGTACACCCTTGGATTTCGATGTAGTCGTGTATGCCCTTGGATCGCTTTCGCGGGATTTGACATACTCTTTAGATTATACTTCGTGAATCAAACCATAAGTCGTGAGATTAAAGTGGACCGCTATGGGCGGATATTGTGTATGTGGACCGCTATGGGCGGATTATATGTATGTGGACCGCTGTGGGCGGATTATGCTTGTCGTGGACCGCTATGGGCGGAGTGCAAGTACCATGTGGGCCGCCGGGGCGGATTTGAAATCAGTTTTGAAAGATAAATAAATGTTTTAAAATCAGTTTTGTATGATAAGGAAATCAGCTTCTGAATCAGTTTTATGTGAAAAAGAAAATCAGTTTTGAAATCAGTCGTGTGATAAGAAAAGAGTATTTGAAATCAGTCTTTGTTGATAAGAAAAAGTACCTTTAAAATGAGTTTCAGTTTTAAATAAGAAAAGGCTTGATTGAGACATTGAATCTATGTTTCCTTATGACAAGATGTGAATGAGTATTGAAATTTCCTCTACTCAGCTAGGATGTAGCTCACCCCTTCGACTATACGTCACAGGTATAGCTTCTACGTGGACACCAGACTTACAGATTGAGGAATTGAGGAGGGCTATGATATTCGGGGTCGTAGATTGAGTACTTTGTGGAGATTGGTGAGTTCAGACTTGGTACCCTTTGAACTCATATATAATTTTGTACGCCACTGTTTGGTGATGTTGGTACATCACCGGTGGCCGTTGTTAGTTATTGTAATATTAGATGTTAGAATTAGAGATTTATTTATGCCATATGTATTATCTGCTTTGATTTCTGCATGCTATGTTTTGTACCAAGCATTCTGTGTTCAGATCGTGTTCTACAACCCGACGGTCCGGGTTTTCCCATTCGTGTTTGAAGAAAAAAAATAAAAAATAATATATATATATATGTCTCAAAATTCAGGTTGGGAAAAATCGAGCTGTCACATCATCAGGAAATTCGATTCTCAAAGGATCATAATCTGGTAAAGGATTGTCAGCGAGATGATCGGCAAGTGCCTGCCCCTTGATCAACTTCTGAGTAACATAGGTGATGTCAAACTCAGACAGTAAAAGCTGCCATTGTGCAATTTGTCCAGTGAGAGCTGACTTCTCGAACAGGTATTTCAACGGGTCCATTTAGGCTAGGAGTAGAATGGCTTGGGATAGCCAGTAATGGCGGAGCCTTTGAGTAGCCCATATAAGAGCCAAGCATGCTTTCTCCAAATGAGAATAGAGTGTCTCATAATCAATAAACTTTTTACTTAGATAGTAGATGGCCTACTCTCTTCTTCCCGTCTCCTCATGCTGCCCTAAGACACATTCCATCGAAACTTCTGTCGTGGAGAGATACATCAAGAGTGGTCTCCCTGGCTCAGGTGGTAATAACAAGGGTGGGTTAAGGAGGTAGCTTTGGATTTTATCGAACGCTTCCTGACAATCATCGTTCTATTCAATGGGCGAGTTCTTCCTTAGTAGTTTGAAGATCGGCGTGCAGATTAGAGTTAGTCGTGCAATGAACCGACTGATATATTGTATTCTACCAAGGAACCCTCTAACTTCTTTCTCAATAGATGGTGGTGGCATTTCGGTGATGGCTTTAACTTTGACTGGGTCGACCTCGATCCCTCTCGTGCTAATGATGAATCCCAACAGTTTTCCAGACATAACACCAAATGCGCACTTCTGTGGATTCAGACGTAGCATGTACTTTCTTAGTCTTTCAAACAACTTCTAAAGGTTTACCAAGTGATCGCTTCGCTCTTGTGACTTGGCTATCATATGATTGACATACACTTCAATTTCTCGGTGCATCATGTTGTGAAACAGCACAGTCATAGCTCTCTAGTATGTTGCACCGACATTCTTCAGCCCAAATGGCATGACTCTGTAGCAAAAGGTTCCCCAAGGAGTGATGAATGTAGTCTTCTCTCAATCCGCCTCTGCCATCTTAATTTGATTGTATCCTGAGAATCCATCCATGAAAGAAAGCATCACGTGCTTAGCAGTGTTATCGACCAGGATGTCGATGTGAGACAATGGGAAATCATCTTTCGGGCCTACCTTGTTTAAGTTTCTAAAATCAATGCACATGCGAACTTTTCCATCCTTCTTCGGTACAGCCATAATATTGGCTAGCCACTGCGAGTTTTTGGATACCATGAGAAACCCCGCGTCATACTGCTTAATGACCTCGTCCTTAACTTTTAATATCCACTCGGGTCGGAGACGTCTCAGCTTCTACTTAACTAGCTTCATATCAGGGTAGAGCGACAACTCATGCTTGACCAAATCAGTGTCCAAACCTGGCATGTCCTCGTATGACCAAGCAAAAACATCTTGGTATGACCAAAGGAAGTCGATCATGCTTTTTCTTTCTTCCGGAGACAGTGATGTTTCGATCTTAGTAATTCAGGGAATCTCCTCAATTCCTAGATTGATATCTTCTATTTCTTTAATAATGGGGGTAGGGCCATGCTCAATTTGGAAAACCGGTCAAGGAGCTCATTGGGGAGCTCCTCCAAAGGGATATCCTCGTCCAGACTCGTAATTCCTACCTCTTCTTGTATTTATACAGGGAAGGGGTCGATTTTACGTGGGACGGGTATTTCGATTAAGGTATTTTTTTTTGGGATTTTATTTGGAATTTTAAATGACAATGTTTTTAGACTTTGTATTTTTTAATATTTTTGAGATTTTTATTTTCTTCGGGGACGGACCCTTGGCAGCACGAGTCTGTGTATATACAAGGTATTGCCTGCCAAGGGCTTATCTCACTTTTTAGAAGTTATTTTTTTTAGGAAACAGGTGCCAAGTTGCCCAGTTACGTACCTGTGAGGCCGCTCCTTTACCTATTTGGATGGAGAGTGCTGACTGACATGGCTCTTTGGTGTCAGCCTCCATCATGTTGATCCCCATTTTGTCTGAGATGATATCCTCAAACATTAACACAGTTTTATGGTGATTCACCACAGGAGGAGTTTGTTTAGGTACAGGCCGTCGCTCCTCAAAGAGGGATAATGCGACCAAGTTTATCTCCAGGCTGGGAAGGGTGATGCAGGGTTTGGTGGGGTGAATTGGTGTTGTGGGCTTGTGTGGGGTTAATCGGGTTACCCCATTCCGGTCAATCTTCACAACCCCGACACTCACGAATGAATTTTTGATGTGAGGCCTAGGACGAGGTTTTTCCTCTATCCCCCTAGCTTTTGTAGCTACTGTTGCGCGGGCTTTTTCTTTACGCTCTCGCACCTCTTCTTTCGTTGGCTTGTAACCTAGCCCAAACCTGACTTTCTGACTACCCTTAGCTATGACGGGCTCTCTTCTGCCTTGTAGTCTGGGCCCAAGTCCCCTTCCTTTTTTATAGCCCCACTTTTGGAGCATGGCCACTGCTGTTACCATTTCGCCCCCGATTCTTGGAATGATGCCCTCGATGGGCTCCAAGAGTACTATTGATACCTCACACTTGAACTGTGGAGGTCGACATCCTCAGCGGTGTGTGGCACATCCAACACTTTGGGCTTTTTGATGCTGTTGGTGGCTTTTTCTTTCCCACCGTGCCCTTCGTCGATGATAGTGATAATCTTATGCCCGGATGCGAACTTGAGCTTCTGGTGCAATGTGGATGGGATCGCTCCAACTTCATACAGCCACGAGCACCCTAACAGTAGATTGAATGAGGATTTGATGTCCATCACTTGAAACAATATGGAGAAGGTCATTGGCCCAATCAATAGCTTAAGGTCAACTTCTCCCATTATCTCTCTTTGTGTGTTATCGAAGCCTCTGGCACTAGTTCTCGTGGGTCTTAGCATGCATGGATCTACCCCAATCTTGGTGACGGTTCTCAGCGGGAATATATTTAACGCGGACCTATTATCAATTAAAACCAAGGGGATTATCATATTTCCAGACTCAATAATTATATTTAAGGACTTCGAGTGACTATTTCCTTCCTCTGGTAAATCGGCATCTGAAAATAAAACGGCATTCGGAGCCATCACTTGACCAATTATTTGTCCGACTTCATCTGAGCTAACCTGAACCGATACATGCACATTCTTTAACACTCCCATTAAAGCTTGAAAATGGAGTGGGGAGGTCATTAATAGATCCCATACAATAATATGGGCAGACATTCTTCTCAGCTGAGTCTCCAGTATATGTTCTCGACTCATTTTCTCAAAAGGATTCACGGCACTATCCTTCTTTTCCTCTGGTTGGGTTTACGCTACTGCTGGTGCTTCTGACTGCTTTGAAATCTTCCTAGATTGGGTAACAAAGTCTACTGCCCTTTCTCAGTTGCTGCCAGTGTTGACATCCATCTGCTCATAACTCAGCGGGACCTGATGAGGATTGTAGGTTGGACCCTAAAATTGAAACAGAGTGGCTGCCGGTAACTGATGCATTTGTATTGATGACTCCAGAGGGGTGGGTTATTCTTGGTTCACCTTAGTGATAGATTGTTGGGTGATAAATTTGGGCCAGATGGGGGTGGTGAAGCTTATGGGTGGTTGCATCGGGGTAAAGGGGTAGGAGTGGGCCATTGGTAGCTGACGAGTGCTGGCGGGGGATTGGGGGTATGATGGGCTATCAGATAATTGATGGGGGTTACAGAATATGGTTGATATGCATTTATGTGCACATAATTGACGGGTGTGGGTGACGAAAAGTAAGCCCTAAGATCTAAGGGTTTAATTCGTGGTGTTGGGCTAGGAAAATAATTTCACAAGTTCAGGGGTTCAATCACCCCCATATTCCTTTCTTCATAATTTCTAGGCAATAGTGCCACATAGCTCTCCTGATCACTGACGTAACAGATTAAATTCAAATTCCTCCTCATATTTCTCTAGCATCCCAATGGTGGGTCTGGGACTTGCTCCTCTGGTAGGATGTGGGGGTAATGGCACTTGATGAATATTTGCGTGCTGATTCACTTGAGAGGGTGCAGGTGGGATGATTTTTTCTGCATCAATTAAATCTTAGATCATGTGCTTCAATGGGAAGCATCGATCAGTCGGGTGACCCGAACCGTAATAAAAATTACAGTGAGAATTAGGGTCATAATTCTTTGGGATTGGGTGAGGAGGAGGTTGCGGTTGACGAATAGTAACTAATTCCTTTTCTATTAGTAAAGGTAAAAGTACACTTAAAGATTGCCCTAGGGGTGTAAACACTCGGTCGTAGCAGGCTCTCCTCTGCTCTTGAGTCATTTGCATTCCTTGTCCATTCCCTGCTCTCTGCATCTACTCAGTTCTGATTGGTGCTGGCTGGGCTACTTGAAATTGGAACGGGATTATATTATTATTGGGCCTGGTGTTAGCAATGTTTTAGACATCGGCCCCTGCTCTCTTCTCATTCCTCTATTCTGATTCTAAACCCACTGGCTCCACTCGATATATTTTTGCTCAAGTGACCTTCCCTGATAGTGTCTTCACATCGATTGATTTTCCTTACCAAATCAATAAAGCCGAACTGCTGTTGGTACACTAAAAAGTCTGAGATCACTGGCAGGGTATTTTTGAAAATCATTTTTATCTATTCATCATCAGGTATCCTATTTCTAACCTAAGCTGCCAGTGCTCTCCAATGCCCTAAATAATCGCTCAAGGTCTCATTCGGGTTCTGTTTCAACCGGGCCAAGTCTAACTTACGCGGTTCAATGTCTATATTGTAGACATATTATTCTTGAAACAAGTGTATCAAATCCTTCCAAGTTTTCATCATTGATGGTTCCAAAGATGTAAACCATCTCAAGGTCGAACTAGTTAAACTCTTCTGAAATACCTTTATCAATAGCCTCTCGTCCCCTCTATATTGGCACATGTCCCCACAGTAGGACTTGAGGTGTGCAATAGGATTGCCGATGTCGTTGTACTTGTCAAAAGCTGACATTTTAATTTTTGGAGGCAAGGGGACCTTTATAAACAAATATAAATTTGAAAGTCCATGGCGTGGATTTCAACACCACCCATTTTCAACAACTGCTTCTATATTTTGTCTAACTGCTCTTTCAATTGCTCTGACTCCTTGGATATGGGAGACACTTTCTCGGCAGTTGATTGGACTTCACTTTGGGTTACCAGAGGGTGAGCAATTATAGGAGGAGGGTTAAAGCTGGTCAATGCCCCCGCATAGTCTCCACTATTCCTAATCTCATCCTCTTCATACTGCTGGTCTACATAGGGTGCAGTGAGGGCGGGATTCTCTTGCTGGTGTTACATGGACTGGATGGGAATGGCATGAATGGGGGTTGGGTGAGTCCATTAAGGATGAGGGAAGGTTTGTTGGATGATGGGATGAGTGGAAGTTATATTTTAGAGTGGGGCCTGATGAGGCCATTGGGCTGGGGGAAAGGCTTGAAACTGACTTTGGGATGTTGGGATATGGGTGAATTGGGTTTGATGTAAGGCATGGGTTTGAGCTAGGTATGAGGGTTATGAATTGGCAAAATTTTGGAGGAATTGTGAAGGGTATGGGTGTGAGGCTCCAAGCATTTGCTGGGCTTGGGTCTAGGCTATGAAGCCTTGGGAGGGTTGGGCTATGAAGATTTGGCCGATGGGTCCTTGGGAAGCTTGGGCCACAAAGCCTTCGTCATGATAGGTGTGGCCCGAGGGGCCTTGGTGGGTTTGGGTCATGGGCCATTGATGGGTCTGGGCCATTGGGCCTTGATGGGCCTAGGCCATGGGTCCTTGGTGGGTCTGGCCAATATGGGCCTTGATGGGTCTAGGCCATGGGCCCTTGGTGACTCTGGCCCATTAGGCCTTGATGGGCCTAGGGCATGGGCCCTTGGTGGGTCTTACCCATTGGGCCTTGGTGGGTCTAGGCCATGGGCCCTTGGTGGGTCTTGCCCATTGGGCCTTGGTGGGTCTGGCCCATTGGCCCTTGGTGGGTCTGGGCTATGGGCCCTTGGTGGGTCTGGGCCATGGGCCCTTGGTGGGTATGGGTCATGGGGTTTTGGGCCACAGGGCTTTAGGTCATGGGGAAATGGGGGTTTGGGCCATTGGGCCTTGGGACATGGGAAAATGGGGGGTTTGGGCCATTGGGCCTTGGGACATATGGGAAATGGGGGTGGATAGTGTGGATGATGGGGGTTGATGGGGGACATAGGGGAGTGAGGCCTGGAGGCTTGATAGGGTATGGGAGGGATCGATAGATGTGTGATGTAGATGAGAGGGGATGTGTTGGGAGGCCTTCCACCTATTGTAGGTTTGGAACATCTCCTGCATCATGGCCATGGACGGTGGATCGGATGGAGATCAGTTATTTGACCGTTGGAGGGGTATGGATGGGGTGTGTGAAAAGGAAAATTTGGGTATGGCCCCGATAAAATTGAGCATGGCCGGGGTGAGGGGTGGGATATGGGGTGGATTGGAGAAATGAGGTGGGGCATTGGTAGATGGATTAGGTGTGTATGGGGAGATGTGTGGGGCATAGTGGTGGAGAATGAGCGAGGAAAAGTTGGTCATGGCTTCAGAAAAGATGGGCATGACTTGAGCAAATGGAGGGATGTGTGGGGGATTGGATGTGGTATGGATGGATGTGGGTGGATCGGGTTGGGCAGATGAGAAATAGGGTATGTTGGTTAAGGTGGAGGATGGGTTTTGTATGGGTGTGGAAGGAAGGTGGAGATGGCTATGGATGAAGGCATAACGTGGGAAAATGACAGGAAATTTGGATTTGGAGTATTTTGGGAAGTGGTGGAACGAAAAATAGGGGCACCGAACGGGCCGATTATGGTGAGAGTTGACTGAGTGAGGGAGGTGGAACTAAAGGTTCCTTCGGTATGGGAATGGGTTGGAGAATGTGGCGGGGATGAGTCGGGATCGGCATAAGCCAAGTCCACGACCCACGACGTATCTCGGTATCAGGTTGGGTACGAGTGCCTCGGATGGGGCCTGTAAAGCTTCCTCGTTCTTCCCCTACGGGATGACAGAGGGCACGATGATGCCATTGTGCCGGCACCAATCAAGACTCTATTTTTAGTTTTTTTATTTTTAATTTTTTTGAATTTTTTTAAGTGAAAAGAAATGTGGATTCTGGGGCCCTTTTGAATTCCATTCTCAGGTGGCTTTCGTACCCAAAATAGGTCCCGTGGCAAAGGTTCTAAAGCGCTTCGAAAGAATCAAAGGGAAACCCCTTGATCTATTGAAGGTGTGGAAACCAATGCAAACAACTCGATCCCCTGAAACGAATAAAAAAGAAGCCACCTTCTTTTGATCGGCGAGGGCGTATTGGGTGTCGGAAGTTGCGGGGCCTAAACAGAGGCACTAAAGGCACTGATAGGGGAGTCCGGGGTGTGAAATAGGCCACAAATCTGAACTGATGCTTCTCAGAACCAACCTGGCACAACTAATAGTGGCGTCAGAGCAAAAGTTCCTAGAATAAAGTTGGCGCAACTAATAGTTGCGCTAGTGTTCTTTTGGGACATTTTGCATTGGTGCACTAATAGTGGCGCCAGAGCAAAATGGTTCTCCAAATTGTTTGACAGCAACAATCTCAGTCTAAAATGGGTCTCCAAACTGGCTTTTTGTGGAAGCTAGGCTTCCAGGGACTAACTATTTATATTATACGTCTCTTTCCTCACCGATCCTAATGGTTTAGAGGCCAAATTGGGTTCACTATCGCTCTCTTTTTCCTGAGTTTTAAGTTTGATAATGAGAAGGTTACCCACCCGATATACTTCAAGTGCAAGCCCAGGAGTTTGTATGTGTGCCTAAGCAACCCAACCCATGAAAATTTAACCCGCAAAAATCAATTTAAATCCCTTTTGTTGGTTTAATTTTTTTTTTTTACTTTTAAGGAAATTTTCTTAAGTTCAAAGACTGGGGGTGATGATCCCGCGCCGCCTCTACGGGCCGGCGTTCACCAGCGGAATATGATTGCGGAATTAAAAGCACAAGTAGGCCTGCCAAATGGCTAAGACACTTAAAATGATGAATATATAAGAATTTTAAATGACAATGCACAAGTAGACCCGCCGATCAGCTAAGGTGCTTGAAATGATGGAAACGTAAAGAAATTGAATGACAATGCGCAAGTAAGCCTGCCAAACGGCTAAGACTCGTAAAATGACGTAATCAGAGGGGTGAGTAAAAAAAATAGTAAAAATAACCTAAAAAATAGTAATAAAAGGTTAGTAGATCGAAAATAAAGAGGCCAAGTTCAAGGGGAAGCTCTACTAGCTACTCCGCAGCAGAGTCGCCATTTGTGCAACCATGGGACTTGTGACGATTCTGTCGCGATGATGGACTCTCAAATAAAATATTTACAGTCGCCACCCGGAACTTTTGGTGTCCTGAGAAACCTAGATCAATTTTATAAGCACCGAAGTGCCACAAATATGACTCTAAATCCGGTCTACGCCAAAGGCTCTTGGGTAGGGGCTTTGGTTGTCGATTGGGAAGGTGTTAGGCACCCAATCAACCTGCTTAATGCGATCTCTACTTATAGTCAAAATAAAAATAATATAAAAGAAAATTAAAAGGTTTCCTCTTTCCCAAAGGGTCTTAAAATCCTATTTGCGCCCCTCCGTTCCTATAAAAAATTCAGTGACGTAATGGCACAAATGGAAGGATAGAGGAATAGCCGAGAAGGTAGAGGAATAGAGGGGAGAGCCAGAGCTCTCAGGCACTTGTGGCACCGCTGTGGACCCTTGCATTGGCTTGCTTCGGTGAGCTTTTGAAGGCTTGTATGATGTGAAATAGGGTTCTAACTCGTACGGCTTGATAGCTAAGAGGTAGAGAGGGAATGCTAGGAGGTAACACATACCTAACCTAGCGTTTTGGGGTGAAATGCTAAGGTCTAAAGGAAGTTTTAAAGTTCTGGAATTTGTATGGGAGTGGTGCACTAGAGGAGAGAGAGAAGGGATTCCTTAATCTCTTAATTGTAAATTTTTTCAAGCCTTTGTAAAGGGAGGGATGCCTCTCTATTTATAGGAAAAAGAGAGGTTAGGAGGGTATTTAAAAGCTAATTTAGATTAGCAATTACGTAATCTAGCAATCTAAGGTTTCCTAGGGTTTTTGGAGCCTTGAAAAGTGTGAGAAGATGCTCCAATGGTGGATGATAGGGTGGGGATTTAAACCATTTAAGGGGTTGCACATAGATAGTAAATGGGTGCCACAGAACTAGCAAAACACACCCCAAAGGCCAAGATGGTCAACAAGTCAAATCCAATTCTCGAAATTCGAGGCAAAAACTCAGGATTACTGTTCATATGTCTGACGAAATTATTAGTTGGGCCAAGCATATGTACAGTAATACAGTGGAGCTACAGTGCCTGGAAGTTGGCTACCCGTGGGGTGGGGTCTACCTTATAACTGGCGCAACTATTAGTTGCGCCAAATCCCTAGGGGGGGTTCAGTTGGTTTTACCATTCTGCCCCTGCACTTCGAAATGCGATATCTTCTTATGTATAGCTTCGATTGGGGTGATTCTTAGCCCATTGGAAAGCTGAGGACTCCTACTTTTCAATGGTATGATATTCAATCACAGTAGAAGGTCACAGCTAGTCCCGGTGCACCACTCTTCATCCATTGCTCAGGAAAGCTAGGTTTATGTCCGGAATGGGTTTTAAGGGTCGGGATGAGTTTCTACGGGTTCGGGAAGATTCCTAAGGGATCTATGGTGATTCCTAAGGGTTCAGAAAGGTTCCTAAGGGTTCCATACATGCCATCAAAAGCTCAGAGATGTGCCTCTCTCGAAATGGGTCTCGATCGAGCATTGGGCCAAATTTGGGTGTCTAGAAGGGTGTGAACATATTTTTGAAATGTAAATAAACATCAATATTTATAACCAATACTACTTTTTCTATCTCATATTTTCATCTCTCTCCTCATTAAATGACCTAGCATCCATCATCTCATCCCATCACACCAAACATTTAATGATCATACTTTCTCTCACTCTTTCATCATTTCACCATTAAATATTTTTCTACATTTTTTTCTTTTCTTTTTTAGTTTATACTTTCTTTTTACTTGCCTTCTTTCACAAGGCATGGGCTTCATTGACTTTTATAATTTTAGAAGATATTTTAGATAAGGTCAAGATCACATTTCTCATGATGGTGACTCTTCAAAAAGATATGAAAGAAAATTTGGTTTAACCCAAATACTCAAGCAATGAAGAAATGATTATTTTAAAGGGAGCTTTGGTGCTATAAATAGAGCCTTCATCTTGGAGCTTAGGAAGGGAGAGTGGTATTAAAATTCATGTGATTGGAGAAGGTTAGGATGAAGTTTTAGGATTTTCTTTCAAGTGTTGTTTTAGTTTTAGTTTTATATGTAATATGTATTGAAGAAGGAAGGATGTAAGAGCTATAATTTCTGTAATATATTATTACTTCTCTTTCTACTTTACATTGATTATGTATTTCATTAGAGGCTAGCTTAATAGTGCTAGGGTTTTGATGAAGCCTCTTTCATGTAATATTTTTTCGTATACATGAACCCTTAAGCTTTTGTTAGATTTATGTTTAGAAATTTGAATGAAAATTATTTTTGTTTATCTTTGACTGATAAAAATGCTTCTTAGATATGAGTTCAATCATGTTTTCCTCATGATTTAAGATAAATTTTGTTAATCATTTGCTTGGTGGAAAATTGTTGATATTAAAATTGGATATCTATTGTGATTCAACATCATTAAATACCTTAGATGAATTGGTTTCATTTTTTAGAAGCATGCAAAAACATATATTTTTGCATGATAAAATAGAGCTTTGATGATGGTATTTTCCATAATAGCGTGATTGATTTCTAGACTATTATGTGATTACTTTTCCAACAAATTTCTAATATGCATGTTGCCAAAATATTATATTAAGGAGTATGGATTCTAAACCCTAGTACACATCTCATTCGTGTTTCTACTCTACCTATATTCTTAGTTAGATCACATTATCTAATAGGTAGCATTTAGTTTAGTTTAATATTTGCCTTTGCATATCTTAGTTTTACTTGTAATAGTTTGTCTTGTTTTTAATCTCTCATTTGATTTTATGCAAGTCCTCTTAGTTTAGTATAAGTCAAATTTCATTTCTTGACTAGATTAGGATTAGATTAAATAACCTTACTCTTAGTTTTCCTCTCTCTAGAAAGTCCTGTTGTTGTTTCTTAGTGTGCTTGATTTATTTGTGTTTTGAAAACAGGTTTGTAACTGCTAAGTTATAATGAATCTAGAATATTAAAAAGGGTAAAAAAATATCAGCACAGATAGAAGTGAATTAGCCTGCAAGATCAGGACCAATTGTAGCAAGTTTTAAATGTAAGTGAGTAAAAGATTGTCCATAGGGAATTGATTTAAAATTTAAGATAAACCTTCAGATATGAGCTACCAGATCTGACCTCTGATCCTATCTACAAAGCACATAAGATGGGAGGTTGAATTTGTCACATTAACTAAATGATAAAAGTAAAGATTAAACTAAGTGATCCAGATCCGAGTTGGGGGAACGTTTGAGGTAAACTTGTAAAAAAAATGGAGAAGTAATATCTAACTTTGATTTGGTCCTTGAAACACAATGAGAATGACTGCCGATCAACAGAGAAATGATTCAATCTTCATCTGGCTACAAGCACAGATGTGAGAGAAATAAATCTAACTCCAGGATTAGACTTAGGCTTATGGCTATGGTCTGCCCACTTTAATGGCCATAGACCATCCAATAGTCTTTAATCCAAAGCCTTAGTTTAGAACAAGAAGCATCACTACAAATGCCGTGAGAGATTAGGTTACCAACACTAATTCTCACAGGATTAATGAATCAAGGGAAATTGCATGAAAAACAGTAAATCTAAAGGAGTCTAATGCAATAAGGAGATCAGAGGGAACCCTTAACATGAGTCCAATTGAGAATGTACGGTTTACAGCAACCTTTTCAAATCCACCATTACAATTACAGAGCGCAGCTTAAACAGCTCTCAGATTTGTAGTCTTGAATACAACTCTCTTTTGAGTTACAGAAATATCTCACAGCTCTCAATTGCAAGTAAAAGTGAAGCTATTACGGAGATTTCAGACAAACTATCTGGTTTGGAAATGGGGGAATAGGAATGAAACTCAAAATCTGGATACCCAAATTGGGCAAATGGTTCGTCTATTTATAGTTTTCCCTAAGCCAGCTCAGATGTGTATCAACCAATCAGAATTGGATAGATCTGTATCAACCAATAGGAGTCGAGCACAAGGATCCAGATCTATTTTGGCCAATCAGAACTGCTTGATCTGGTTCAACCAATCAGGTGATAGAAGCATCAATTCTGTTATGTAATTCAAAAATCTGTTTGAGCTTCTAGAAGTTCCCGCCAAGTAATTTCATCTTTGGGTGTTCACATGTGGTGGAATATGCCTTTGGTTCGTGCTCAGAATCTTTTGGAATGTCCCTGGGCTTTTAAATGCATTGGGGCGCATGCAGAGATTACTGAATTGCCTTGCAGATGTTGAGAATCTTCAGGATATCATTTCGCACAGTTTGGAGAACTTTTCGCAAGGTACTGTGACTTCTGAAGCTCTTTTTGCACAGATTGGAGACCTTTTCGAAAAGAACTGTAACTTCTGGAGATCTATTCGCAAAGATTGGGGACCTTTTTGAAAAGAACTGTAACTTCTGGAGATCTATTCGCAAAGATTGGAGACCTTTTCGTAGAGCTTGGGGACCTTTTCGCAAAGATTGGGGACCTTTTTGAAAAGAACTGTAACTTCTGGAGATCTATTCGCAAAGATTGGAGACCTTTTCGCAGAGCTTGGGGACCTTTTCGCAAAGATTGGGGACCTTTACGAATAGCATTTTGTAGTGCATTCTTCTTTTCGAATAGCTCCAAACCTCTTTCCAGGTTGAAACCAGGCCTTTGTCCTCTTTATTTTAGGCATTTTGACAGCCAGTGAGGTTGTCCTTTCTTCTTCCTCCATATCAAGATGGGTCATCATCTTTTTAGCAGTTTTAAGCTACTTTCAAGGTTAAGCCTGCCTTTATTGTTAGCTATAAAACAAACACTTAAAACACTTATTTAGTTCTCTCAAGGGTCTATCAAGGCCCAGATTAAGGTGTGAAAAATGGTATTTTCCAGTTCTCAACACACCCCCAAACCTAAGCTTTGCTAGACCCTGAGCAAAGACAAAATTTAAAAATAGAATGAAAAGCCATATTTGTAGGGAGCACAGTTGCATTTAGCATATGCAACAAGCCTTTTAAACCCCTAGGTGATCCCTAGTGGAGGAGTGAAGTCTCCTGAGGGTTTTCAGTGAAGGTACCCACAAACTTCTCCAATAAATCAGTTAAGATCAATGCGATCATAAAGCAAACTTTCATCCAATCAGATTATTCACTCCTGCATCGACCAAAGGTTGTAAGAACATTTTCAAGAAAACATCAGTTCAAAACTAAAATTCTGCTGTAATTCCTTTACCATTCGCTCAGTTGGTGGCAAAAAGTTTTTACAAGAAAATTAATGAAAAGCTTGCCTTCTATTTGAGAATTCAGCTTTGATGTTACCCCAAATAATTTGATTTCAAACTCAACTCTCACCGTGGTTTTCACTCACCATGCAAATATGAGGGTTGCACTATTTCACACTCAAGAGCAATTACAGGTCCTCAAATAGGATTGTATGGTGAGCATAGGCATTGCTTTTCAGCCTGAATTTACTACTTTTTTCACCATAGATTACACAAATCCTTATCTCCATGTGACAAACTCAATCCATCATTGATCGAAGGACTTTAACTTGGGTTGTAATGTGGCTTATGGGTGAAATTTATCAAGAATAAAGGTGGAATGGAGTTCAAAATTGAGAAGTCGGTCAAGGTAAGGAGGTGATAGACACACCTTCTTCAATTCAAAGACAATTTCATCTTCTTCTTTGAATTTTCAGAGCCAAAGTGGCCATCTTTTTCTCTTTCTTTTTCAAACTTCCAATGAAATGCCTTCTTTTCTTTTTTTCTTTTTTTTTTTTTTTTTTTTTTTTCCAAAGCAACACTGACTGGAATGCCACATTTCTTCTGCTGATACAGCATTGCCTTCAATTATTTTTTTTTTACCAAACTGTTACCCAACTCACCTTTCTTCAGCTTTCTTTCCTTTACCTTCTGAATTCTCAGAGTGAGGGTTAGGCTAAATGAGGTTGATGAGGTTTCAAAGAAATCTTGGATTTATAAAGCTCAATTGGTGTGTATCAAGGGCAGTTTCAAAAGGTTGGGCTTTTTGAAGTTCAAACTGTCCAAAAGAAGGCCCTACATCATATCTTTAATATCATGATTGCTGTCAAGCTATTTTAACTTGGATATGTGTAACTTCTAGTGATAACAAGGTGTTAAAACAATTCCTAGAGCGTAAAAATTGCCAATTCATACCTCCAAAGAATACATTTCAGCAGGCCCAAATCTCACTGGGTGTGGTTTTCTATCAAATTCTTGAGGTATATCATCACTGTTTTCTCTCTTTTTAGGTTTACTAAAACATCAAATTTTTTTTTTTTTTAGAAATTTTCTGACCTTCACTTCATGAAAGTATTAGAATTACACTAGAAATCTATTTTAAAAAGTTTGAACTTCCTCATTTTTCAAAACAACAGGTGTGAAATTACTTCATTTTGGTCATAAGCTGCACCAAGCATTAACTTACTTTATTGGCATCTCTGCCACACCCCCAAACCTAAGATGAACATTGTCCTCAATGTTCTAGACAGTGAGAAACTAGGGGCAGTAGGGTGAAATGAGAAAGAAGAAAAAAGGAAAATATGAGCAGAAAAATCTTAACTATGGAGCAGAAAATACAAATGCAAAACTAAATACATGAATAGGGAAAATGGAAAAAATGATATACAAATGCAGGAAATTACTGCTAAACCAAAAAAAATAGCAAAACAAATCTAGAAAAACTGAATGTATGAATAGAAAAAAGAAGAGTACTGTGAAGAAAATGAAAGGAAACTAACGCTAATAATAGAAAAAAAAAAATTCAGATCCAAAAATAGAATTAAAAATCAGGGGAAAAAAAAAAATTAGGAACCGAGTACTAAACTACCAAAATGCAAAAAATTAGTAAAATTAAGACCTAAGAAAGAAAAATCAGCGATCTAAAAATAGAATTTTAAACTAAAATTCCTAAAATAAAAAAAATCCTAAGAGAAACTCTAAACCACCTACGCCAAAAGAAACCCCCCTGCTGCTTGTGTGAGTATGAATCAATATGAATTTGAAATTGATGAAGCATGGGAGTACACAGTTAAAAATAGGATTCATACATAGCTGAGACCTATTTATGGAGCAGAAATCTTGTAGGAAAATAAAGTCAGTGGCTCCATTGAATACTCAAAAGAGCCTATGAGCCACTGCTCATTATCCTACATGATGAAAAAATTAAAAAAAAAACATGATCTCAGCTGGTCCAAATGGGAAAATTGGATACAAACAAAGAAAAACAGCCCATCTAGAAGATATATTTTTTTTTATGCTTTTATAATTTTTTATTTTATTTTATTTTATTTATTTCTTTTGGGTCAGCCTGGGGTCCATAAGAGCCCTTATTTACTACTACTGAAAAAATAATAAGAAACAACTCAAAAAAATTCTAATTGTGTTTTCATTTTCTTTTATTTTTGTATTTGGTTTTATATAAAAAAATCAGCATGCCTAAAAGACAGCAGAAATTATAATCAAAACAAACATTAAACACAGCAGAACTGTTGGTTCTCAAGAATTTAAAAATAGAAAATAAATACAAAGGAGAAGGGGATGCAAACTCAAGCAGATCTGCTCCAGCTTTAGTCCAGATGCTCCTTGTTGGACGGCTGCTTCATATCTGCAAAAATCCAAAAATTGCAGCAGTACCTTATTCAAGTATATTGACAAAAATAAAAAGAAAAACTCAGGCTACTGCCCAAATTTGACAAAAAGACAAAAGAGTGGCAGGAGCATTTATTCAAATAACTAGAAGGCAAAGAAAAAAAACTCAGAAAAATAAAAAAATTCCGCTGCAGTAAAACAGGTTTTTTATACAAAATTGCAGTAGACATTTAATCAAGCACTTGGAATGCAACGTGCAGTTTTAAAGCAAAAATTAAAATGAAAATCAAATCTATAAAATTGAAAAACTTAGGTCTACCAATTTTAAAATCTATTCCCCGGCAACGGCGCCAAAAACTTATTGTTGTTTCTTAGTGTGCTTGATTAATTTGTGTTTTGAAAATAGGTTTGCAACTGCTAAGTTATAATGAATCTAGAATATTAAAAAGAGTAAAGAAATATCAGCACAGATAGAAGTGAATTAGCCTGTAAGATCAGGGCCAATTGTAGCAAGTTTTAAATGTAAGTGAGTAAAAGATCGTCCACAGGGAATTGATTTAAAATTTAAGATAAACCTTCAGATCTGAGCTACCAGATCTGACCTCTGATCCTATCTACAAAGCACATAAGATGGGAGGTTGAATTTGTCACATTAACTAAATGATAAAAGTAAAGATTAAACTAAGTGATCCAGATCCGAGTTGGGGGAACGTTTGAGGTAAACTTGTAAAAAAAATGGAGAAGTAATATCTAACTTTGATTTGGTCCTTGAAACACAATGAGAATGACTGCCGATCAACAGAGAAATGATTCAGTCTTCATCTGGCTACAAGCACAGATGTAAGAGAAATAAATCTAACTCCAGGATTAGACTTAGGCTTATGGCTATGGTCTGTCCACTTTAATGGCCATGACCATCCAATAGTATAAATCTAACTCGAGTTAGACTTGGGCTTATGGCTATAGTCATCACTTTTAATAGCCACAGACCATCCAATAGTCTTTAATCCAAAGCCTTAGTTTAGAATAAAACATCACTACAAATCTGGTGAGATTAGGTTACCAACACTAATTCTCACGGGATTAATGAATCAAGGAAATTGCATGAAAAGCAGTAAATCTAAAGGAGTCTAATGCAATAAGGAGATCGAGAGGAACCCTTAACATGAGTCAATTGAGAATACGGTTTACACAACCTTTTCAAATCCACCATTACAATTCTGAGCACTTAAGCGACTCTGATTTGTAGTCTTGAATACAACTCTCTTTTGAATTTGAAATATCTCACAGCTCTCAATTGCAAGTAAAAGTGAAGCTATTACGGGGATTTCGGACAAACTATCTGGTTTGGAAATGGGGGAATAGGAATAAAACTCAAAATCTGGATACCCAAATTGGGCAAATGGTTCGTCTATTTATAGTTTTCCCTAAGCCAGCTCAGATGTGTATCAACCAATCAGAATTGGATAGAACTGTACCAACCAATAGGAGTCGAGCACAAGGATCCAGATCTATTTTGGCCAATCGAGCTGCTTGATGCTGGTTCAATCGGTGATAGAAGCATCAATTCTGTTATGTAATTCAAAAATCTGTTTGAGCTTCTAGAAGTTCCCGCCAAGTAATTTCATCTTTGGGTGTTCACATGTGGTGGAATATGCCTTTAGTTCGTGCTCGAATCTTAGGAATGTCCACAGGCTTTTAAATGCATTAGGGGCGTCGTGAGAGATTCTTGAATTGCCCTTGCAGATCTTTGAGAATCTTGAGGATATCATTTTATAGTTTGGAGAACTTTTAGCAATGCGTGACTTGAAGCTCTTTTCGCTGATTGGAGACCTTTTGAAAAGAAGCTGTAACCACGGAGATCTATTACACAAAGATTGGGGACCTTTTGAAAAGAACTGTAACCACGGAGATCTATTCGCAAAGATTGGAGACCTTTTCGCAGAGCTTGGGGACCTTTTCGCAAAGATTGGGGACCTTTACGAATAGCATTCTGTAGTGCATTCTTCTTTTCGAATAGCTCCAAACCTCTTTCCAGGTTGAAACCAGGTCTTTGTCCTCTTTATTTTAGGCATTTTGACAGCCAGTGAGGTTGTCCTTTCTCCTTCTTCCTCCAGATCAAGATGGGTCATCATCTTTTTGGCACTTTTAAGCTACTTTCAAGGTTAAGCCTGCCTTTATTGTTAGCTGTAAAACAAACACTTAAAACACTTATTTAGTTCTCTCAAGGGTCTATCAAGGCCCAGATTAAAATGGTATTTTCCAGTTCTCAACAAGTCCCTGTGGGTTCGACCTCGTTCTTGCACAAGCTACACTACATCCAATTCGTGCACTTGTGAGTAAAACAAATTGGAAACAATTTGAAAACAAAAACACACTGACACGACTAGCTACGATATATACATGTCCAAAATTAGCATCCACCGATGAAGGCCAACCTTCGTCTAAACAATGGATTAAAACATATCATATCATTTAGTTACATATTTCCCTTTACCTTTTCTCAAAATTTTCCCAAAATGAACTATCCCAAAGACTGCTCCAAGCTAAAGATAATGCCCCTCACGCAGATTCTCTTCCGCCTTCGGTTTATGATCCGGGTCCTCTTCTCTTTCCAGGTCACGCTCCAAGTCTACACCTACAGCTGCGATGCATAATCGAGGAGTGAGCTCCATCCAAGCTCAGTAGAGAAAGATACCATGCAAAATCACATTTCATCATGGTCATTCATATTCTTGATGCACAGATAAAAGTAATCAAAACTTGTGTTTGTATTCAAATTATATCGAGTTCAAGAAAAACATCCATTAAATCTCAGCAGGTCGAAACATGAAGACGAATAAAACATGCCTACACTATACATATAGAGACAGGAGAGTCAAGACACCTTCAAAGCATGTAAACGGGTTGAGCAAGAGACACTTATAGTCAAGATTCGAGACAACTTACGATACATGGCATGGATTTATAGCATAAGGGATCACATAGCACATTTTCGAGACAAGGCGTATCATATGATATTATAGTAAGTATCCCATATTAGGGAACTGAGCAGTTCGTAGTGGACACAGGGTCGCAACCCCAGGGGCTCCACCCCTCTCATGAAGACTCCACTCCCCTTACAAACAATGCACTCTAAAGCGAGTCACATGGCAAGGCATCTCGTATTAGGGAATTGAGCAGCCCGTAGCGGACACAGGGTCATAAACCCCGGGGACTCCACCACCACTCTCATGGAGGCTCCACTTTTACAAACGAAAACCCCACAAGGCAAGTACGCATGAGATTTAGAAATATTAGCAAGAGGTCATGCAAGAAGTGAATGCAAATATAATATCAAATGTTCATGTTTCACAATTTCAAAGTACCTAAATAATTCATGGCAAGATACGTAAATATAAATCATAACGAGAATATCATTCATTTGAAAATCACGTCATAAACATGATTTCTAGAGGACATATAAGTTGGCAATGTGTTTTCCCTACTTAAATTTGCGTCGAATGCACGTGTAACAATTCACAAGGCCAACGAGTTTCAAAACCTTGGTCCTTTGTGACTTTATACTGAATCACAATGCCCACAACATGTCTTAGTCCAAAATACCCAATGCATTCGCACATGTGCAACTCACAAGCACGCTAGTCAAGTCCCAAGTACATACATTAAATCAGGTCAAAACAGAGGTCTCACGCTTAAGCGTGGCTCACTCCCACTCGAGAAATTCCTAGTGGCACCCATGCTTCACGCTCGAGCGGTTTTAACCCGAGCGAAATAAGCCTACAGTTCATGCTCGAGCGTAGGCTTCAAATGATATCCCGCTTGAGCAGTGCTATTCACGCTCGAGCGTAATCCCAGTATAATCCCAGGTCCCGCATGAGCAGTTTTAACCCGAGCGAAATAAACCTATGAATCCCGCTCAAGAGTATGCTTCAAAATATTACTCACTCGAGCCGTCCTATTCATGCTCGAGCATGTTCCCAATGTAAACCCTCAAGTCTTGTTCGAGCGGTTTTGACCTAAGCCAAAATAGCCTAGAGATCCCGCTCGAGCGTAGGCTTTAGGTGATATCCCACTCGAGCGGTCCCTATTCATGCTCGAGCGTACCATACAGAACTGTCATCTTTAACAGTTCATCCCTCCAGCTCGAGCTGGCATTTATGGCTTCCCGAGGTGGTTCAATGACACCACAACACGCTCTAAATGAGTTATCACACATATACAAGACTCTTCTTCGGAAAACAAGACAATTCACACACCATAACTCATGCATTTGTGAAGTTTAAACCTACGATTTATCCCCAATTCCACAGCTCATGCAAGGGTTTCAACGATTAAACCCAACGCTCCCCTTCTCGTAAGTTATACACGTTCGATAC
Source organism: Chloranthus sessilifolius (assembly GCA_021018995.1). Classification (NCBI taxonomy): domain Eukaryota; kingdom Viridiplantae; phylum Streptophyta; class Magnoliopsida; order Chloranthales; family Chloranthaceae; genus Chloranthus; species Chloranthus sessilifolius. The sequence continues at coordinate 30,851,929 of CM037594.1, read as the reverse complement.
TTGAAATCCTTGCATGTAGCCTTGACTATTGCTATATAGTAAGAATACACGGACTCTAAACACGACGCAAGCGCTACGAGGGATACCTCTATGAGCTTTGGGGTACTCAGGTTGTAGGGTTTGATTCCTCCTAGAACTGAAGAGCTTTCGGGGTAGCTTCGAGGCTTAGTTTGCAAGAAGATGGATCAAATAGGAAGAAGGAGGAGATGGCTTCTCTTCTTCACCTTGGTTTCTCCACGATCAGCTACTCTTCACAATGCAAATGATGGTTTGCATGGTAACGTGAAGGCTGATATATAATAGGGAGGCTAGATCCGGTGTGTGACGCATATACGTACATGTATGTATGAGTCCACATCACTTGGCCTCAATTTCATGGGCTCAAAGCTTCCTGGCCGAACGGGTCTCAATTCCTCCCATCTCTTCACAGGTCCTAGTGTCCTGATGGTCCTCTCGGGTCATTAGTGAGTATAAGTCACACATGACACCTAAACGAGGGCTTTACTGGTTCCTCATTGTTGGTGACACACCACGTGTCCAGATTTCACACGGGTGATTTTACGAGGTGTCACAAAACTCCACCACTAGTCAAGTTATGGACCACACTACCGGTGCACTGACAAAAGGAACAAAAGAAGCCAACACATTGCTCCAGTCCCTGACCCACTCATATAGAGCTACAAGAGACCAAAGACAATTTAGTTCGAGAAACAGACAAGAGGAAAGGATGCAGACTCCTCCATGTGCTTTGGCTTCCCCGACATGAAACACACATACCTTCACACCTCCTACAACGAAAAATATCGAGGACAACCCTCCCCCGAGACACCTAGAAAAGGCACCGCCATAAACACACACGACCTCCACCAATTTCTAGATGACTAAATGGCTAAGAGAGAATGCTCTAACCAATCTTGCACGTTCGACAATTTTTGTCGAGACATCGACTTCACTATCCCCGCTGGCTTTAAACCTCCAAAATTTAACAAATACAATAGTATAGGGAATCCGAACCACAACTTGGCCCTATTTTGTAACGACTGCCAACCTATACTCAATAACTAGGGCCTTCTCATTCACTACTTTCAGAGGTCTCTGGAAGGAGAAGCCCTTGACTAGTTCGTTGCTCTGCCTCTAGCCAAAATTAAGACCTTCGGAGACTTAGCCGACAGATTCCTAGACCAATACCAACACTTAACTTACTAAGAAATCAGTCTCGCTAACTTGATAGGGACTTTATCAGCCTCTCAAATATCCTGGAGTGCGTCAATAATGATCTCATGTCGGAAAGTAGTTTGAATATTTCGGCCACATGCTAGGCTCAATTTTGTAAGTGCTGAACGATCATCAAGTATCGTAGTTTTCAACAAGGATGAGGTGAATGGTAAATAAAGAGTGATTGCATCACTTGACATTCGAGAGTTTTCTATTTTATTTCGAAGATATTTTGAAAATCATTTGACTCACTATCCAAAAGAGAAATAAAGGGTGAAGGAAAGATAAGGTTTATTGATATGAGGGTAGCTTCTTATTTAACCAAATTTTGAAATAGTAGTCAACTACTTTCTTCTCAGGTGAGTAATGCGGTGTCATAATTGAGCTCTCTGTCATGGTCCAATACCATCAAATCATCAAATTCTATGGTCTGGAGCTTATCCTCCTCCCACCACCGTACGACGACATATAGTAGTGTAAAGATGTCAGGGATGCCATCATGGCTTGCTTATACTTCCCTAATAAGATTATCAGGAATGCCCTCACAATTTACTTATGCTTCCCTGAATTTAATGACTGTTCATTTGTCATATTGCTCTCGCTCAATTGTGCTTCTTTTCTGTATATATTTTTTTACAATTTGCTAATGCAAGAATTATGAGGTTTGATGGAACCTTGCATTTTCATTTTTTTCTGCTCTAACATCAACTCCAATGGCTGGAAGGGTGTGTGAGAATCTAGAGTTTTCTATATTTCAAAAGAAAGTTTTATGATCCACTAGTCCTTTCGATCAACTTGCCTTAATAGGAGGGGTGGTTAATGAGTCAGATAATTCCCAAAATATTTTTTGAAAATAATGACCTACAACCGGCGAATACCTTGCGATGACCGCGAGGATGATACGTATAAGAGTACGCTTGTTTAGGCTATGAGACATGATGATGACTGAATTATGATTTCAAGGGTTAGGAGGTCCTTCCCCTGTGACAAGTTCCTAGGCATGTTGCCAAAATAATGTAGGTACTCCCCTTGTGGGTTTTGATTTTCCTCCAGGTGAGGTGATTGTGCATGCATTATTTCTTAGAACTAGCTCCTCGACTTCGAGTTTTCGGTCGGATGTGGGTTCGAAGGGTTTGGAGCATAAAAGAGTATTTTTTGTTTTCGAGTATTTACATTTTTGGGCATTTATACTTTAGGTTTTTTTGTGACTTTTTTTTTTTGTATTTCTATTTTGTTATTATTATTTTTGTGTTACAGTACAACATCAGTTCCTTGAGCGGAGGCTGACTCAAAAGGTCAGACGGAGTAACTATTGGATAATCTTCTTCGGGGTCTTCGATCCCTTTCGATCTGATTGATCAGGGGTGAGAGAGATTTCATGTTCGACTTGGTGGTTTGGATGATGTGAGATTTGTAAAAATATATGTGGTGTCGTTTGATTTCTTTTTTCGATAAATCTTTTATGGTGGGGGCCTCCTTGTCGGGAGGGACCTTTAATTTTTCAGTAGGGTGAGGCACCTCATAGAGTTGGGGCATAGAGTTGTTAGAGAGTTCTTCAAGTTGTTGGAAAGTTATTTGTGGGTGAAGTTGGAGCAGGAAGCGTTGAGAGGTTTATCGAAACGTTAATTGGTTCAGGTTTGATGACAGGTTCGCCTTTGATAGTGGGTTCGAGCTTGTGGATGGGTGCAAGGTCGATGATAGGTTTGGGTCTAGGTTTGATGATTGGTTTAAGTTTGATGATTAGTTTGGTTTCGTGTCCGATGACAGGTTCAAGCTCGATCATGGGTTTAGGTTCGGTGATAGGTTTATGTTCGAGGATAGGTTTAGATTCGATAATAGGTTTAGATTCGATAATAGGTTTAGTTTTGATAGTAGGTTTAGGTTTGATGATAGGTTTAGGTTTAATGATAAGTTTTGTTTTGATAGTAAGTTTAGGTTTGACGACAAGTTTAGGTTTGATAATATGTTTAATTTTGATAGTAGGTTTGAGTTTGGGGTTCATTTTCGTCATTGGTGAGGTGATATGTCCGGTGGTGAGCTCAAGTTTTAAGGAAAGTGTAGAGATTGATTTGTGAGTTGGTTTTGAGATTGGTTCAATGGTTGATTATGGAGTGAGTGAAATGGGTGGTTTGGAGGTATGTTTAGTAATAGATTCGGGTTCGAGATTATATTTTGAAGTTGGTGAGGTGATAATGGGTTTAGGTTATGAGGCAGGTGTAGTGATTGATTTGATAGTTGACTCGGACGTTGGTGGAGTGAGGTGTTCGTTATTGAGTTCATGTTTTAAAGTAGATAGTTCAAGGGTCGGGTTTATGGTTTGTGGGGTGATGTGTTCGATCATGTGTTCGATAATGCGTTCAGGCTCGGGGATTAATTCCAGAGCATGTCGAATTAAGGGTCTTGATTCGATTACGAGTTCATGTACAGAGTTTATCTTTGTGATTGGTTTAGATATGAATGGTGTCATGTTATATGGATAGATTAATTCATGAGCTGCTTCTAGGATAGGTGAGGGAGTTTGTTTAGGGAATAGTCGCGAAGCTGGTTTTGGTGTCAGCTGAGGCATCGTGGGGGTTGGCATGCTTGTCGGTGGACTGTCAAGTTCAAGGGTAGGTTGAGTCGGTTCAGAGATGAGTGTGTTGAGCTTGGTGATGGGCTGAGTTAGTTTAGGGGTGGATTCAGTGATAGTTTGGACATTTTTTCTAAGAGTGCTAGCACCTTGTTAGCAATACTCAGGTCACTAGACCAACACCCCAAACTGGGGCATTTTTTTATTTTAGTTCTTGCTTTTCTACCATGGGACCAAGAACATCCAAAACAAGACAAACAAGAAACAAACAACAATAAGCACGAACAAACTTCAATGAAACGAACACAATAAGCAAAAACACCCCTTTATTTATATAATAAAATTTACATAGGTGTCATCGGAGGCATACCTCCTGAACATACAACCCAAAACGAAGACCTAGGGCCTGAACATACAACTTAAAATAAACACGGAGCCTAAAATGGATACAAAGCCCAAAACAATGACACGTGAAATGTCCAATCAGAAGCAACAAAAAAGCGAGGTGAGGATTGGTTGGTAACACCCTTTCCATCCATTTTAAAGGATTTTCCTCCCACCGTCTTCACGTCCTAACAATAATGAAGGATGTATACCGCCACTCAATCCCAACACCCCGCCAAACCATAACAACATCTCTGATTATACCACCATCAGGAGCCACTTTAGGACGCAGAGCACGCGAAACCACCAACATCGAAAGAAATGACATCATAATTGGATGATTGGATCACACGATATCACTAAAACATAGAAATCAGGATACTTTGAACTCAGGTCAAACAAAAAACAAAATAAAACAGAAAGAAATGAAGAAAAATGAAAGAAGCTCGGACATATATAGGCACTTGCCTAATTAAGCACCCAGATTCACATGCGCAATTCCCAGCTATAACACACACCTCGAGCAGAATACACACCTCCAACGGAATAAACATTTGCCGTCAACAAAAACACTAACAAAGCAAACACACGACATGTCCTATCGCAATAAGACACACACATAATCACCTTGACCCATCACGTACCAATCAAGGGTGAGGACATCTCCCCGTAGTCTCATCGCAACAAAATCACCCCCTGACGACCTACTGCAAATTCACGTCCCACCGCGATCAAAATTATTCCCCAAAGTCTCATTGCGTACTCACAAGTACACGTGATCACTCCCCAATAGTCGCTGCACAAAATAAGCCGGAAAAATAAAATCACCACTCACATTCCCATAGCTAAATATAATGTCCCATCGCGGCACAAAACAAAAAAAATAATAATGATGACAAAGTAGCCACACGCGCTACTCATCCCATCACTATCAAAATCACTCTCCCTTGTCCCATCGCTTAACCGGCCAGAGAGGGAGAGAGAGCCATTGATATCCCATCACACAACCCCACAATAACATGTCCCATTGCGACATAACACACATAACCAACACTCTCCCAACACTTAAGCGCATTTGCCTAAATCAGCCATGCCCCCCATGTCCCATCGCGACACTAAAACCCCACCACGCGACCTCACATGCCACGTGATTGAAGGATGGCTCGACCAATGTCCCATCACGAAATGCTAAAAAATGAGCTTCCCGAAAACCCCGCTACAACGCCGAGGCGAAAAGGTAAGTCCCATCATGATCTCAAGACATCACCAATGAAAGAAAGACACCATCATTGTCCCATCACAACCTCCAAACAACTATAGAGTCATCAGACCAATACTCCATCACACGCTCTAAACACGTCCCGTCGCGATGCAGCTGTGACTCGTTTTGGCCATATAATCAAGATCCACCGATTACGCTTCCAAGAAATACCGTCCTAACCCGCCACGTCACACAACAAAAGGGGAGGACCACCAATGTCTCATCACCAGTTATGCCTCCCCGAAATCTCATTGCGTTACTCCGCCTAGCAAACATAAGGGAAGGCTCATCCAATACTCCATTGCAAAGAATCGAACCTCCCTCCAAATGTCTTACCACATCAAGCATCACGTCCCGTCGTGACGACTCCCGAATGCCCCATCACACAGCAGTCTCCAGACTCCACCACAACAGAAGCATATACTCATTGATGGAAAAGAAGTAACCCCTCTAACATCCCGTCTCACCCATCAACTATCAAGTCCCATCAGGAACATCTCATCGAGTGATCTTGATGCCCCATCACACCGGCAACCATCAGGCCTCACTACAACAATCAGCAGAGGGGGAGGATAGACCCTCTGATGTCCCATCGAGTGACCCCACACAACAGATAGAATGAAGGGGAGGGCCAACCAATGTCCCATCACAGACCACACCCCTCCAAAATGTCCCATCATGACACTCCCACCGGGATATGAGGTGGCACAGGAAGTCACCTTGACAATGCATAAACACCAACAAGAAGTCTTTGAGTTTATGTGGAAAAATTCACACGAAAGCTTAGCAGCCTGAAGGCGACAAAGCCCATTGAATGACGTGGGTCATATTGTGATTTCACATGCTTCCACAAGGAGTTCGAGTACCCTCAATGACTCCACCACAAGACACTCCCGTCCCATCGCATAGCATTGCACATCCCATACAAGAAGCAGCTCTGACTAGAAGTAGAGGCCTCCCGTAGTCCCATCGCGACACAATTAAGGGAGCAATAGCTGGCCACTCCCATTGCAAGTAAAAGCCTCCCGTCAACAACAAATCAGGTGAGTAAACACCTCCTTTTACTTGATATTCCTTATAAAATATAATTAGCTAATATTAAATCAAATGTTTTCCAAAACCCATCTCTCTCGACTCACGAATCGCTGTAGTCCTCCCATAAGAGACAATCATCAGTATTTGTCGAGAAGGTTAGACAGAGCATCCGACATACCAAGTGTCGTCTTGACAACCATGCAAACGGTCGAGTCCACAAATCTCGTACTGGTGGATCTGCTTAGCAACATCTCGGAAGCCACATTTTCTGCCGTTTTGCCATCGAATTGATCATAAGTTAAAATCCCCAAATTTCCAAAATTTATATATATATACTTTCAAAAACAAAAAAAAATAAAATAAACTCTCATATCTATCAAAATTTCCTTCTCATCACTCCAATCCATTCTATCCCGTGGGAAACCGAACACTAAATATGCTCATCTCTGAGAAATCACAGATGTCCACTGGAAAGGGATGCCTGACGCGCCATTGGTGTGAGCAATGATGCGCTCGGTTTGACATGACTTGTGAATGCCTTCACCATTACATAATATTATATCTTTTTATCAAGTCACTTGACATTGTCTCTGGACATTCGTATGACGCCCCTCGGTACCTCGATTATGTCAAATATCTCTATGTTTGATTGCCCCTTAGGATATGTCAACTTTCCTCCCATTTGACTACCCCTTGCAGCAAGTCATGATATGCGACGAGATGCCCCTTGCACCCATGGATCAGGATATGCCAATTTTCCCCCGTTTGACTGTTACTCGTAGCAGGTTGCGATATGCGACAAGATGTCGCTTGCATCTGCGGTAGTGGATACACCTTTCGACAGCTACCAATTTTCCCCCGTTTGACTGTTACTCGTAGCAGGTTGCGATATGCGACAAGATGTCGCTTGCATCTGCGGTAGTGGATACACCTTTCGACAGCTACCACTGGGCCCCCAAATGCTCTATTTTAGCTTGCATTGATAGATAAGAAAGCCAAGCATTTCATGTCAGCTTCCCCAGTCCACATTTGTGATTTCTCAAACGAAATGAGAAGGCACCCTCGAAAGAGGGGTGACTTCTTTGACGCATTCTTACTTCTTAAGAACGCGCCAAAGAGGGGCATCTGTAGACATGCAAATTTTTCCCTCTCAAAGTATACAGACCTGTTCGGTCAGCCTTTGACCTTACCCATCTTTTTTAGAGAGGACTTACCTTCTCTAACAGTCTTAAAACCCTAGTACGAGGACTATATACTGAAACAATAGTATATAGTTGAAGCACAGACTAAAACAATAGCCATGTGGTTCAGACCCGACTTAGTTTGGGGAAAAGCCCCGAATTATGTGCCCATACAAGTGCACACAATTTGATTATGCGCCCCATAGCTGGTGTACAATTGGTCTCCCTGTGGGCTTACTTAGGAGCTAATTTTGTGCCCTGCTTAGCCCACACAATCAAATTGCACACTCCATCGCCGACGCACAATCGGTCCCACTTGGACCAATCCTTAACCTTCTAGAAACTGCCTTAAGACCCAATTATGCACCCACACCAGCACACACAATTGATCTCACCCGTTGTACAGGGCGCACAATTAGTTCTAATTAGATTAGAACACGGACACCCTGCAGAGCCAGTCAACCGGTCACTCACTAAGTCGGTCACTGACTCAGAGAGATTAAGCACTCGAGATAGGGCGCATAATCCAATTAAGCACACCAGATAGGGCGTGTAATTGAATATGGCCCGCTAATTAAGCACATCCCACAGGGGGCGTAATAACCCGAATACCTATAAATAGACCTCCTTACCTCGACCAATCCAATTAATTTTTCATAGAGATCTCTTCTCTCTCGAGCTCCAGCCTCTCCTAGGGAGCTCGAGTTCCTCCTCTGCAGTGCCAAAAGGAGAAAGAAGTGCTCGGCTTCAGGTAATCTTTTTCTAGTTTTTAGTTCTAGTTCTTAGTTCTTAGGTTCTAGTTCTAGTTCTAGTTTTCTTTCTAATTCTCAATTTTCTTTCTAGTTTGAATTCTTCGTTCTAGTCCTAAATTCTTAATTCTCGATATCGGTTTTGATTCCTAATTCTCAATTCTAAGTTCGAATTCAGTTTTTAAATCGTCAATATTTACAAAATAATTCTTAGCCACCCGATTTGCCCAACGAAGCTTACGGAGGGTACCCGGGAATGTGGTCGATCCTCATTAGCATAACGGGCCACAACTCCTTTTTAAAATTAGACTCCTAATAGAATTAGGAGACCTTTTAAAATTAGACTCCTAGTAGAATTAGGAGACCATTTTTTAATTAGACTCCTAGTTGAATTAGGAGACCTTTTTTTAATTAGACTTCCAGTAGGATTAGGAGAGTAGAGCAATTAGACTTAGAGCAGGATTAGGAAACCAAACTAGCTAAACCCCAAGGCAACCCAGAGCTGCTGATGTTGGCCGGCCGATGATTCAATAAAGGAGTTCAACCTGCAAGCCCCCGCTCCCCTTAAGGCATGAATAGTGACGTGTTGCAGCGTCGATGAACATCTACAGCTGGCGATCTCATCTACACAGGTATAATCTATTTAGAATTTGCCTTCCTTTATTTTTCTACATTTAAATATTGTCCTTTTATTATTCTAATATATCACTGCAGGGTCACATAAACATTTTCCTATTATTATTTTATCACTTTATTATTCTATCGCTTTCCGCCAGAGTTCAAGTAGATCTAATTGGGCCACTTATTCCGGGGACTAAGAGGAACTCAGAAAAAGCGCATACCAATAGGATCTTCTCTAGTCTCTCAATGGATTGAGGCATCTTGTAAAGTTGAAGCATGGGACAAGGTCCTTCCTATGAGGTTTTGTGCGTTCTCATTTTCAGTTGGTGGTTATTCGAGAATATTTTTAGGTTGTATGTTTTTTGATTTTATGAAAGGAGTCAATTGGAGGGGGATGTGATGTTGATTTTGTAAAGAGAGTGACAGGGTGAGATAAAGGCAGAACAAAAGGAGAAGATAAGGAAGTGTGGACCATGGTGGAACCTTCCTTGGCGTGGGGAGGTTTAATTTTAATTGACTTTGCTTGCTTTGTTTGATTCACACTTTGGCTTAATCGTGGGGTTGTTATAAAGTTTTATTTGTAATTTTTCATGGGAATTCGGTGTTGAGGGTTTGATGTAGTGGTGTTGTTGTCAGTTGGGGTTCCGTGAGGGACTTGACTGTGAGGTCTATGGAAATTTGAATTTGGGGGTCAGATGCAATTTTAGTTTTGATATCAATCTTGTGTTGTGAGATTTGGGGATTAGGTGATATGTTGATTTGGATGTTGATTGTGGGCGTGAGGTTTAAGTTTGGGTTGATTTTGGAAGTAGGAAGAGTGATGGATTTATAGATTGGTTCATCGATAGGTTCAGTGGTTGGTATAGGTTCGTGCTCGATTATAGGTTTAGTTTTGATAATGGGTTCATGTTCGATAACAGGTTCAAGTTTGATAACGGGTTCAAGTTCGACGATGGGTTTGGGATTGATTTGGGGTTTGAGTTTGAAGGTGAGTTCATGTTCGATGATAGTTTTAGGTTTGATGACAGGTTCGTGCTCGATGATCGGTTTAGGCTTGACGGTAGGTTCGGTTTTGGTGACAAGTTCATGCTCGATGATAGGTTTAGATTTGATGACAGGCTTAGGTTTGATAGTAGGTTTAGTTTTGATAGTAGGTTTAGGTTTTATGATAAGTTTAGGTTCAAGGTTTAGTTTCATAGTCGGTGGAATGATCGGTTCGATAGTGGGTCTAGGTTTTTGTTTCAGAGTTGGGGAGATAATAAGTTTGACAGTGAGTTTAGGTCTTGGAGTGGGTGTATAAGTTGATTCAAGAGCTGATTCTGATACTAATGAGTCAGTGTGTTAGATAATGAGTTCGTGTTTTGGAGTAGGTGTAGAGATTAATTCAAGGGTCGGTTCTAGGATTGGAGGAGCGATGTGTTCGATCATGTGTCTAATAAGGCGTTTGAGTTTTGACGTTGGTTCAGATGTGAGGGGCTAATGGCTTCACAAATTGGTTCGGATATAGTTTTAGGTTCAACGTTTAGATATGGAATTTGTGGGATGATTGGTTTAGGCATGGGTGGTGTTATAGCATGTTTGTGGAGTGGCTCGAGAGTCATCTCCGGAATCAGTATCGAATGCTTAGTTAGTTTGAGTGTTGGTTTAGGGAGTGTGGAGATTGATTTGTTGGTGGGTAAGTTATATGGTCTAAGGACAGGTCGAGTTGGTTCGGGGATAAGTTTGTTGATATTAAGGGTCGATTGGGTTGTTTTAGAATTGTATTTAATGATTTTGGTGATCGGTTGAGGTGTTTCAAGAATATGTTTGCTAATTTTCGTGGTAGGTGGGGTTACTTTAGGGGTAAGCATGTTAATTTTAGTGATGGGCGGGCTTGGGGTTAGTTTGTCGATAGGTTGAGTTTGGATAAGTTCATTAGTAGGTTGGGTTTCAATGTGAAGGGTGACTTTAGGTTTGATGGTGTGAGGGGCAAGGTTAGTTGGTTGTGAGTGAATAGTATGGACGTGCTCTGAGGGAGGTTCAATTCTACAGATCAGGCTAGTTGGGTGGAATGGGGCAGGAATGGTTGAAGGTATAGAGCTTGATGGGAACTGGAAGTTTGATTGAGCATTATTAGGTGAGGGGTCGTAAAAGATAAGGTTGGTTAGTATGGTGTTGTACGCGAGTTGGGGGGTTGATTGAGTTTGGTCAAATAATGGGTTGTAGAAAGTGATGTTAGCTTGCGTGGTATCGGGGAGTCGGTTTTGATCCTGGTTGGGGTATGGATGTTGGTTATGGTATAAAGGTTGTTGGTTAAGGCATAGATGTTGGATTTGGTCAGGGTATAGGTGTTGGTTTTGGTTAGGGTATAGGTGTTGGCTTTGGTTATGATGTAGGTTCGTGTATTGGTTTTGTTTTCGATCATTTTGATTGTGTGGTTGAAGGTTCATTCAGTTTTGTTCTTGTTTCATGTTGATTTGTTTGAGGCTTGGAGTTTGGTTTAGGGTGTTTGTTTCAGGGTTGCTGGGAGAGGATTTATTGGATGTTGGTGATAGATTAAGGTTCCCCTTCTCTATGTGACACTGTATGCGCGAAGCATGTTGATAAAGGCTTGATAAGTCAAGGTAGTCGCTTAAGATAACGGTGCTCCAAAGGGGTTCTCTGGTATTATTGACCATGATGTCTATCGCATCATTTTCTTTTATTTGATTCCCTATTTGGGCGGCAAGCCTGCTCCAACGACTAGCAAAGGTCGCGAAGTTTTCGTTGTCCTCTTGTTTTGTGTTCATCAAGTCACTGAGATTGATCTCTTCACGAGTCATGTGTTAGTATTGGTTTAGGAATCTATCAGCTAAGTCTTCGAATGTCTCGATTTCGGCTAAAGGTAGAGCCGCCAACTAATCAAGAGCTTCTCCTTCTAAAGATCTTTGGAAGTAATGGATTGGAAGTTCGTGATTAGTGCGGATTGGTAGGCAGTCATTATAGAGTAGGTTCAAGTGGTGGTTCGGATTCCTGTACCATTAAATTTGTTGAATTTTGGTGGTTTAAAACCAACAGGTATAGGGAATTCGAAGTCTAAGTTGAATTTTTCAAATTCAAAAGAGTTCTTAGAACTCTCTCTCTTAGCCATGTACTTGCCTAGAAATCGAGGGAGATCGTCCATGTTTATTGTAGTGTCTTTCTTAGAGGTCTCGAGAGAGGGTTGTCTTTGGTGGTTATTATTTGCTGAAGTGTGAAAGGTATGTCTATCGGGTGTTGGAGGAGTTGGGATATGTGCGGGAGTCGGTGACCTTTTTCCTTGTCTAGTTCTTGGAGTAGTTTGTCTCTCATTTATCCGTCTTTAGTCTATTGTGGCTTCGTATAAGTCGACCAGGGATTGTCGTAGGGCATCAACTTCTTGTCCTCCCTTCATCAGCTTATTGGCAGTGAGTTCTATAACCTGATTGGTGGTGTGGCTTTGCTCGATATCATCTTCGTCGTCGTTGCTGTGATTAGTATTTTTTGGAGCAAAGGAGTATTTTTTGCCTTCACCGACCATATTTATCTGACTACGACATTGGACTATGTGTCAAGATGGCCTAATGTTATATTCAGGATCTCTATGGGAGCCCCATGAGGGTGGGCTAATATCATTAATGTTCAATTTTCTGATGCCTAACATTTTTAAATAATTTTTTTTTAGAAGTTGAGTATGTCGTGTAAGTGTGAAAAAAGCGACAAAAGAAAACAGTAAATAAAAAACCAAACTAATTAAACTGGGGCAACCCTAGCAAAAAGCGTCTCATCACGATCACCAGTCTGTTGGTATGCACTTTTTCTAGGATCCTTTCGGGTCCAGGAACAAGTGGCCCAATTCGGTCCATGTGGGCTCTGGCGGAAATCGATGGAGTAGTAGACGAGAATATTAAATATTAAAATTGAAAGGAAAAGGCGAATTCTAAACTGAGAATACCTAGGTTGATGCGATCGCCAGTTGTAGATATTTATCGACGCTACAACAAGTCACTGATTATGCTTTGCGGGATGCAAGTTGACTCATTTACTAAACGTCGGCCGACCAACTTTAGCAGCTATGGGTTGCCTATAGTCTACCTAGTTTGGTTTTCCTATTTCTATTGGGCTCCATCTAAAAGGGGGTGGTGGCCCGTTATGCTAAGGAGGATCGACCAGATTCCTAGATATCCTCCATAAGCTCCCTTGGGAAAATCGGGTGGTTATGGCTAAAAACAGGGAAAGGTTAAGGGGACCTAATTGGCTCTAGGCTAAGAAGTTGGGCAGGGATTTCCTAAAGATCTAAGGCTAAGGCTTATTCCTTTAATACTCTTTCGAGAGTCAGGGCTAGCTGGCCAATACCGCTAGCGTAACTACCTAAGGCTCCTAGAGAAGAGTCTGCAATCCTAGAAGTCTAGAAAGTAGCTGAACTCCTTTCTTTGAGAACCCTAGAGAGAACCTCAAATTTTTAAAAGGACTAAGCTTAAGAAAGAGCAGAAAGAACTATTGAATTAGTGAGTTTGGGCATGGAAGGGCGGTCTTTCTATAGGTATCAGGTTAATTACGCGCTTGGGGGTATGTGTGCAATTGTCAATTATGCGCATGGATTGCTGCATGTAATTCAATTACAAACATATATCCATGCGTGCAATTCCCTGAAAATCGGTCACCGACTAGGGAATAACCGGCTGACTAGCTCAACCAGGTATCCTAGTTCCACTATGCCATGGAACCAATTATGCGCATGGATCCATGCGCATAATCAAATTATGTGTATGAAGTCATGCGCATAATAGGGGAATTTGGGCTGTCTTGGGAGTTAGAGTCCTGGTCCATGTTTGGACTAATTACACGTGGGAAGGAGAGCACATAATTGAATCGCACGTGTCAAGTGATGCGGCAAATTTGGGACTTAGGTTAGTGCACGAAAGGTGGAACCCAGTCATATTTGGATTGATTGCACGCATGTATCCAGGCGTGCAATCGAATTATGCGCATATATCAGGCGCGCAATTCGAGAACCTCCCGGGCCAAATTGGGTCCGAGTCATGGATCGGGATTTCAATCCAGAACTCCCCCATACACTGTCTATATGGTATATGAGTCCTGAATGTGGGGTTTTAGGGTCTTCGGAGAGGGTAGGTCCCTTTCCGAAGATTGTGGGCAAGGTCAAAGGTTGACCAAATAGGTTTGGTACACTCCGAGAGGGCGAAAATGGTGTGTCTACAATATGGTAGCCAGGCTCTAAAGTAATTCTTAAGCTTCTTTGCCTCATCTCGACAATGTGTGGAGATTAATTTGTTCGGCATTGTAATTTTGTCCATCATCGCTTTCGCTCCTGCCATTGTTATTACTGGTGCTCGGAGGTGTATGAAGTATTTGCTCATCTTCGTCCACCATGTTAATCTTGAAATGATTTTGGACGAGGTCATGGGATGATCCACTATCATACGCAGGATTATCATGGAGGCCCCATAATGGTGGGTTATAATTTCTTAGGTTCAGTTTACAAATTCCAGACATTTCAAGTTTTTGAAAAATATTCATGCACACTAAAAAGATCTCGGGGGTTTAGGAACTAAGGGGAACAGTATTTTCTTCCTCTTTGGGTTCCTAGGTTTCTCATTATGTATGCAGGTATTCTTCTTCGGGTTAGGTGGGTGGGTACAATCTGCACCTAATCAAGGCTTGCTGGAAGGTTCGAAGTGTAGGAAGTTCCCCAGATCGAATCCCCGAAGAGATGATCACACTGACTCTTGCACTCGGAGGGGGGTAGTAAAGAATAGTTTCTAGAATGCCTATATGCATGTGTGTAAAAGAAAGTGAATGAAGTAGTAAAATAAACAAATTCAAACTAATTAAATTGGGGCAGCCCTAGTAAAAAGATTCCCATCGCTATTGCTAGACTGTTGGTATGCGCTTTTTCTAGGCCCCTTTCAGGTCCTGGAATAAGTGGCCCAATACGGTCCCGAGTGGACTCTGTTTGCAATGATTGGCGAAGGGCGATAGAATAATTGGGGATTATTTTATGTGCACCTGCAGAGATATGTTGTTAGTAATAAGTGAATTCTAAATAGAGTGTACTTGGGTTGTTGCAATTGCCATCTACAAATTTATCGACGCTGTAGAACATCACTGATCACGCGCGGATAGGGTGCGGGTCGGACTCTTATGTTAAACGCCGACCTGCCAACTTTAACAACTATGGGTTGCCTAAGGTTTTAACTAGTTTGGTTTCCTATTCCTACTGGGACCTATCTAAGAAAAGGGGGTTGTGGCCCGCTATGCTAGGGAGGATCGACCCCGTCCCCGGGTACCCTTCGTTAGCTCCCTTGGGCAAATCGGTGAGGTAATGGCTATTTTGTAAATATGGAGAAATGTTAGGGACCTAATTGGCGCTAGGCTAAGAATTTCGGCAGGGGTTTCCTAAGGGTTAGATATAAGGCTATGCTATTATCCCTTCAGTACTCCTTCGAGAATCGAGACAAGTGGGTTAGTACCATTAGCTCGAATACCCCAAGATTTCAAGAGAAAAGCCCACAATTCTAGGAACAAAAAATCTAGAGTGTAGCTCAACCCCTTTTTTTGAAATCTCGGAGCGAACCTCGAATTTTCCAAAAGGAACAAGCTTGAGAATTTATGTTGTGTAGAATGGTATGGGGTAAGGGTCTATTTATAGGTATTCGAGAAATTGTGTGCATAGGGGTTTGCTCACAATTCGGGAATTGTGCGCAGGGAGGACTACGCATAATTGAATTGTGCACAAGCTGCACTACGCATAATTCAAAGGAAGTTGGTCATCAGCTTGGGGCTGACTAGCTCAGCCGGTGTGTCATAGTCCTAGTCTAAATGGGCTAATTATGCGCATGCAGCCATGCACATAATCGAATTATGCGCATGGGGTCATACGCATAATTCGAGTCTACAGACGGTGCACGGAAGTGTGCTCCCAATCCAACTTGAACTGATTGTGCACACATGGACCTGCGCACAATCGAATTATGCTCATGCTCCCATGCATATAATTCGGGATCTTTCGAGCTGGATCGAGTCCGAGTCTGTGACCTAGGATTCTGTCCTAGAACTCGATTATTCACTATGTGAATAGTGTCTAATCCCCAAATTATAGGGTTTTAAGACTTTTGGAGAGGGTTGGTTCCTTTTCAGAAGTCACAAGCAAGGTCAAAGGTTGATCGAATATGTTCTTATACTACGAGAGGGTGAAAATAGGGTGTCTACAGTCCTGTCACGAGAAGTGATATCTTACTTGTGCTTATAATTCATCGGAGCATACTCCCTATGATATTACAATCGCGCTTAGCATAAGGATTCTTTTAGTTCGAAACCTTCAATGCCCCTTAGGTCGAGATTTTATTCTTAGCTTATCATGTTTCCTTAGGTTAGGACCTGCCTTGAATTCCAGTGTTGAGCTCTTATGATGACTAGCATAAGGTACGACACACATGGATGCTTGATTATGCATGTGTTGCTCATGCACAATATTGTTATTTTTAATTGTTTATCATATCATACTAGCATACAACTTATTATTTATCTTAAGTGCCTAATTATACTTAATGATTTCTTATCTCTACTTATATGAATTTAGAGTCCAAGTGTGATGAGACATTTTGAGTAATATCTCAATCAACGTCATTGTTGGGACGAGAATTTTGGGAATCCTCTCAGACTCAGGAAAATGCTAAATGCTGGTCCTTGGGACTTGGTTTGTAAGAGGGTGAAGGTAAACTAGTAATAAACAAACTTGCTTAGTTTAAAGGTTAAGCAAGAAACAAACTTGTCAAACTGAGTGTTAATAATAAGCAAACTTATTACGTTCAAATAAGGGGTTATGCAACACACGTACCTACAAAACTAATGTCAATGACAAACAAACTCACTTGATAAAATATTAATGATAATGCAGCAAACAAACCTGTAAAAAAGACGTTAGTGACAAACAAACTCACTAACGAATAAATTATCCAACAAAAAAGGTATTAGTAGCAAACAGACCTACAAACAAATATGTGATCACCACTTACGGATATTAATCGATGTCGTAGAACATCACTGATTGCGAGGTTTAGGTGAGGGACTCTGGATCATACTAAACACCGGCCTCCCGGTTTTAGCTGCTAAGGTTGCCTAATTTTAGCTAATTCAAAAATCCAACCTAAGAGTTCTAAACTAAAAAGGGTGTGTTGGCCCATTATGCACAGGTGGATCGAACCCATTCCCAAGTACCCTCCGTTGGCTCCCTTAGATAAATCCGTTTAAAGGCTATAATGTTTTGTAATATGCAAGAATGTGTGGACCTAATTGGATCTAGGGTTAAGAATTTAGAAAGGATATTCTAAGGGAAATGTTTTTGGGTTAGTCTTATCTCTCTTTAGAAAGTGAGAGAAGCGAAGTAGAAGGGTAACCCCGACTAGAACGCCTACTTAGCGAAATTTCTAGAATAACCTGAAATTCTAAATCCGAACATTTAGAGTTTAACTTTTCTAATTCGGAATTTCAGAGTCAACCTTGAAAATTACAATGAGAATAAATGAATGAATGTTTAGAATGAGGGGGGTAGGGACCTACTGATAGTATCTGGCTAAATATACGCTTGAAATCTAGCGTATAATTTGAAATTATACGCCTGTAAAAAGGTCTATAATTGAATTATACACAAGAATTCTAGCGTATAATTGGAAGGTCGGGTAAAAACTCGACTCCACGAGCTAATCCTAGTCTGACTCTAAGTTGGCTTCCCGAGGGACTCGGGCGAATTATATGCTTGGGATCTAGCGAATAATTCAATTATATGCATGGACCCATGCGTATAATTGTTGACTTAGCTGTATTGGGCTCTGTGTCAGCACGAATTATACGCATGAGTACATGCTTATAATTGAAGTCGCATTGGAAATTATATGCATGTGACCATCCGTATAATTCAATTATACGCATGATCTCATGTGTATAATTACCAAAAGAAGGAGATTTTAGGTCTGATAAAGGATGGCTTTTTTCGGAGCCTTAGGCTCGATTCATCGTGTCTAAAATTTTATATATATCCTCGAAAGGTAAAAAATGAGGTGTCTACAGTCATCTTAAATTCACAGTCACCTCACTCATCATGATATCACATACTACCATAAGTTGAGAGACATATGAATACGACATTAGAGTTGTTTCAATGCCCACTGATGTACCACACCAAGGCGAATGCATGTAGTTCTTACTCTTTACTTTACTTGATGTTTAATGCATTTTTTTGACTTTTCTTATTCTACGTGAACTGTAATGCAGAGCATGAATTTGGAGCATATGATAAAGGCATCAAGATAATCATAACAAGAAAATTTATAACATAATCTGGATGTATATAATATCAATATATATAAATAATTATAGAATGCCAGTATTGATTTTAATTAAACTTATAAACAACACATGAATCTTAAAATAAATGACAAACACAACAATCACAACATCACTATAATATTATATATTTATATATTATCTATATACTAAAACATGCATTATTCTTCTATAAAGAAAAAAACATGCATTGTCATTCCAACATTGGTCAAGTGAATGGGATATGTGTAGGCACCCATCATATGTGTAGATACACTATCTTATAGAAGGTTTTTAGATGATATAAAGTAGTCATATCAAACCTTGAACGCCGCAATAGGTTAATCCCAATACATCGTTACAGTGCCTCGATTTGCTTTTGCCTTCCAGTCATCAGTACACAAGATGATCCACTCGTAATCCAACGAGCAACAACAACACTTGAATCCTCAAGTACATTCGATCCTCGAGCAATAATCTCCAAGAGTAATGGAGTAAGAACCTTTTTTTTTAATTTTGAAGACGTCGTAGGAGGATAAATGTATAAAAAAGGCTTTTTATTTTCGACCTTTCGAGGTCATATGTGACGTCCTAACTATTAAACTTTAGGTCCCAAGTCCTATTGACCAAAACTGAAAGGTCGAGCCAGAACCCTGACAATATATTCCCCATTTAGGAGCCCATATGTGAACTTTTTTTATTAGACTTTGGTATTTTTGCAATGCTATGATATGATAAAATTTATGGGCTTTAAGTTTCGCAAAAGATCTTGCCATTTGAAAGTTAGAAATTTGGTCAAATTGGATTTTGTTCTTGAACTAGAAAGTTGACTTTTTATTCTTTGAGAATCTTAATCCGAGACATTTTTATTGAATTCAAATGGAGGATATTTTGTTATTTACATGTAATATTATTTAAGTAAATATAAATGGAAAGGAAAGAGTAATGACATTTACTTAAATGATATTACATGTAAATATGTCTGCATTTCTTTCGTTGCCTGCCCGATTGTCCCTTTCTATAACCTACCCTGAATTCTGAAAGAGCTAATCCTCAACAGAATTCTCAAAAATCTATAGCTTGGCAATTATACGCTGAAATCCTAGTGTTTAATTGATTATACGCTAAAATATCAGCATATAATTCAACCAAACCCAGACCGAGACCGGTTCCCAATTATACGCTGGAATCGGAGCGTATAATTGATTGTACTCTGAACTTCCAGCGTATAATTAGTTCGTTTTGGACTAGGACTCAAAAACTTTGTGAACTAAACTCTCTTCCAAATTATACGCTGAAATTCCAACGTATAATTGATTTTACGCTGGACTCCCAACATATAATCAGTCTGTCTTAAACTAGGACTGTTCCTCAGTTGAGCCGACTCGCAAGCTGAGTTCCCAGCAGCCGCTTGAATTATACGCTGAAACCCCAACGTATAATTCAATGTGCGCTGACTTTCTAGCGTATAATTGGGTCAATACTATAAATAGGGTCCTACCCCTCTCATTCAACACACTTTCATTCACTTATTCTCTTTGAAATTTTCGAGGTTGGCTTTGAGATTCTCAATTAGAGAAAGCTGAACTCTAAACGTTTGGGTTTAAAAATTCAACTTTCTTCTAGAAATCTTGCTGAGTATTCTTTCTAATTGGGGTTGACCCTTCTACTTCGATTCTCGCACTTTCTAAAGAGATAAGATTAGCCCCAGAACTTTTCCCCTAGAATACCCCTTCCTAAATTTTTAATCTTAGATCCAATTAGGTTCATACCTTTTGCATATTTCAAAACAATCATAGCCTTTAAACTGCTTTGCCCAGGGGTGCCAACGGAAGGTACTCGAGAACGGTTTGATCCTCCCACACATAGTAGGCCAACACACTCCATTTAGTTAGATTTTCTAGGTTAGAATTCCAAATTAATTAAGCTTTATGAAACCCTAGCTGCTAAAACTGGCAGGCTGGTATTTAGTATCAGAGTCTGGTCCACAATCCCCCACCCCAAGAGGCTCGCGATCAGTAACATTCTACATCATCAATAAACATTTGTACATAGCGATCACATCAATCTCAGGTATACTTAGTAAAGTTATTTGTTACTAACAATCTTCTCTGCAGAGTTATAAACCAATTCATTTGTTGCTAGTTCATCTTCACCACCTTTTCAAACAGAGTCCCAAGTGACTACATTGGGCCATTTTCCCGAATCCGAGAGGGATCCCGAAAACGCGTACCAATATTTATGTGTTTTCTTTTTTCTCAAAATGTTAGGGTTAGAAAGTTTCATCAAGAGCAATTCCCTAAAATGGAATATGTTGGCTTTATATAGGTTCCTAAAAATTAGAAGCTTTTGTGTAACTTAACTCACGGTCATCCGTTAACACCATTATGGTCAAACGTGACCTAGGTGACTATTGGTTGTCCATATGTCAATGGACAACTGTAACACATATCTTACAAATGTAATTCCAACATAATGTGAACTATCAAACATTGATCTAACACCACACAAAGTGTTCACATGTCCAATCGCGTACAACTTGTTTCAAGCCTAACACTTGGGAGTGGCACTACGTGAAAAAGCCAAAAAAAATACTGCCTTAAACAGTGATTTTTTTTTCCAAAATCCAATGTCTTTTGACAGTGATTTTTTTCAAAAAACCACTACCCTAACCAGTTGTAAAAAAAATAGTGGTTTTTTTTTACTACTATACACAACGGTAGTTTATGAACTTCAACAACGATTGCTCTTAACAGTCATAGAAAAAACACCACTTCTTTTGGCAGTGATTTTTTATGCAAATTTCTTTTAACAAAATACTATTTTTTTTTTAAATTATGTCGATGATTTTTTATGCAATTTTTTTTAAAATAATATTTTTTTATGCTTTTTGTAATGCTTTTTTTTTAATGTAATTTTTAAAATATTTTTTTTAATGCTTTAAAAAAAATTATATAAAGAAAAAAAGTTATTAATCTCATATTTCAACACATCCATTCAACTCAAATGCAAATCATTCAGTGCCATTAATCAAAAAAATAGATGCCCAATTCTTTTATTCAAATAAAAGGTTGCATCTCAACCTATGATCCAACCTTTCAAATTAGCTAAACATTTTAGACTCTACATGCCCAATCCTTTTATTCAAATAAAAAGAAGAAAAAAAGAAAGAGAGTTAACTATCTAAGGACCTCATAGCCCACTTTCAAAATAAAAGAAAAAAAAATAAATTTGCTTCGCCTCTCCTGTCAAGTGTCCCCATCCCCTAGTGATCCGTTTGAGGTGAGCTTCAAATCGGAAAGCTTCGCCTTAAATCAGAAGGAGAACATCATTAAACTGAGATATTGATGACTTCCATCTAAGGACTCCCCATCTAATAGGTCGGGTTGAAAATATTGACCTGTTATATAAATAGGTTGTATTCATGTTAGCCCAAACTCGACCCGAACCCAACCTGGTACCTGTTTGCTACACAATATATAGGTATATAATTTTTTTAACAGATCCAGGTCAGTTCCAAAAGTGGATAACAGGTCGGGGTCCAAAACTAAAAATGCAATTAAACCTATGAATCAAGAATGAGTGCAAAAAAAGTACATGATCCTGATAAATACATTTGAACCCAACCTGGTACCTATGAATCAAGAATGAAGTAACTCTGCATATACTAAAGCAAAAAATGAACTAAGATTAGCCAAAATTGAACTAAAATCCAAGGATCTTACCATTAAAAAATTATCTCAGTTATAGAAAAAGAAGGAAGATGGTCTCAAATTCCTATGTTCTGAGGGCCTATATTGCCATTTTCATTTTGATCTTCTGATGAGGATTGCAACCTATGAACTTGAAATCAGACAAAGAACATGGATAATTTTTGAAGCTGCTCTTGTAGAGGCCTAACATGATTACTGTAAACATGAGCATCCCCAAGAACATGGATAAAATCGCCAGGAGTAAGATCTACAGACAAAGAAAACAAATAGAATGGGCTATGGAGAAATAATAAATAAGATTGAAATAATAGGACAACCAATCTGGAATGGAATAAGAAACAATATAATTGCATGCATATTTCGGCATACATATTCAAATCTATAGACAACGCATAGGGTCCCCCTATTTTCACACTCAGTCTCCTTGAACCAGCTACAATATATGACAATAATTAAACTAATTGCAGCCACAGTTGAGAAAAATAAACACCATAACATATACATAATTTTTCAAACGAGATTCTGTTCTAAACAGATGGAGAAATTAGAAATAAATTCTTCAAAATTTTCTACTTGAATTCTTTTAATACTAGTGTTTTTAGAAAATACCTGATGGCTTCCTGCCGGCAGAATATTCATATTTCTTGGTGAAATAAAATGTGTTTCATCGAAGCAGCTTCAAACTGAACACATGCATTGATTAATAGACTAAAATTATGGGACAGATCTACAGATTCCATGAATTTCCCCAATTTTACATGCAAATTTTGCTTTTTACCTTCTCAACACACTACAACACCCCTAGTAAAACCTGGATTTAAATCACAAATTTGCTCCTTAAAAGTTCTATTGCTGTTGTATGGATAAATATATTGATATAACTTAGGGTTGGTGACAAGGAGATCATCCCCAAAAATTTTAACTTGTTCCCCAATCTCGGCAGTCAACTATGCATAGTGCTCCCAATAATCTTGATCGAATGGGTCTTCTATTGATACAATCGGGTATTCAGCAACAAAGGATTGGTATAAATCTTTCAATTTATCTCCTGATATTCAGACAAATGATACTTCCTCTTTTTATGGGCAGTCTGTTCTTCAGAGAATCTACTCTTAACCTCCCCTCTATTGATTTCCCACATACTTTGCTTCTGCTCTACAATATGACTGAACTCTTCAACAAAACACATTCTGAACTAGTCTGCAACCACGCTACTGCTTCGCAGAAAGATAATGATTTCATACTTGGTGTGAGATCCAGTAAAGAGTGCATGATGAAACGAGTTTCCACTTTATGATTTATGGTAGTAGAAGGTCGCAATGGTGCTGAAGAACAGATTAAATTTTTGTCAAAGAAAGCATTACCCACTTGCCTCGAACGATTGAGTTTGATTAACAGTAACAAATGAGACTGACTCTGGTCACCTACATCAGTAGATAATAGAGCCCTGAAAGGAAAACTTTTTATTTTATAGTTTCCTCAAAGGAAACCTTTTAGGCCATGTATTGTCGAATTTCAATGCCCCTAAATCAAAATAAATGACTATACATAACTTACAAGAAAGCAAGTTGAGAGGTTTTCGACAGAGCCGAGGGTATAACTCCAAGCAAGTTGTTATTACTCAGCCTCCTACTCAAATAAAATAATAAAAAATTATGATATCCCCAATTTTAAGAACCCGTGCAAGTTAATTCGATTAGGTACTGGTAATGTGCACTGTATGATTACAGTGTTTGGTTGGGTCAGTGTGCGTGTGTGATGACCCATGAGTGGGCATGTGTTGGATTAGGTATATGGGTTTGCACATATACACACCAATATGTGTAAGTGTTTAACATAGATAGAGTAAGTGGAAAAGTGTAACACACAAGTTGTGTTTAGGTGCTTCACAAGGAAGAAATCACTTTAGAGATGTGTGATGGGTAACCTCCCGTGTGTGGTTTATTAGCAAACTTTAACTTGTTTTTAGTTTTAAAGAGAGGAGTGAGAGAAAGAAAGGGTTTGAAGAAGAAGGATTTTCCAAGATCCGAGCACTCCGAAGCTTGGAATCTTCGTAAATTAAGTGAGCGTTAGCTAAAGGAGAGAATTCCATTCGATTGCGATGATTGAGGAGATAGTGGAGCGTGGATTGTGATAGAATGGAGTTTTGAAACCCATTTGATTTTGAAGAAGAACGCTTCGATTCTAGTGTGGATTCGACAAGATTAGAAGGTAAGGAATTGATTCCAAAGAGGTTAAATTGTATAATAAGATGACCTTAAAGTTGTGTGAGAAGTGTGGGTGAAAATGGCAAAGAAATCGCGAGAAGATCGAATTGGAAAAACTCTGATCTGAAGAGTTTCTTAAACTCGCTCACACGAGCTGTGTTCCTCACTCGCACGAGGTGTCATCAGGAAGGCTTGCTCGTCCCTCACTTGAATGAGTTAAGAGACTCCATTGAGCCTCTGATGCCTCGCTCGTGCGAGATGAAATGTGCCATTGAACTCGCTCACGCAAGCCTTATTTCTCGCTCGCGCGAGACAGGTTCTGAAGGGTTTGTGTGAACCTCGTGTGCCCGAGGTGACTGAGGAAAAGAGGCTTCCGTAATCTTCTTTTCACTTGCGCGCCTGAGATTGGTGGTGTGACAGCCCGACATTTCCCCATCTCTAAACTGGGAAAGGTGGCGCCATCGGATCACCTGACATAATCCTTTCATCAAGGGGTTACCTCTTTAATTCAAAGTGATGCAAATGCGGAAGCAATGTATTTTAACTCTAACAGATGGATAATATGGCAAAATAACTGATAGATAGTCTATAAACACTATAAACAAAATAATAGGTAAGATCTGATGTATAGCTTTT
Source organism: Chloranthus sessilifolius (assembly GCA_021018995.1). Taxonomy (NCBI): domain Eukaryota; kingdom Viridiplantae; phylum Streptophyta; class Magnoliopsida; order Chloranthales; family Chloranthaceae; genus Chloranthus; species Chloranthus sessilifolius. The sequence continues at coordinate 30,827,037 of CM037594.1, read as the reverse complement.
CATCGATGACGGCCACCCGTCATCTAAATAGTGAAAGGATAACTTATACATCCCAATATATCTCCGAAACCATCAAATATCATTTATACATGCCATAAACTTTATCTCTCCCATTCCTCTCTTTCTCAAACCCATTTCCCCTCAGACCCCAAGCTACAAACCTATTTCGGGAAGAACTCTTCCGCGAAATCGTCTTCTTTTTTGTCATCATCTTCTTCTTCTCCCTCTTCCTTGTTAGGCACGTAGGTAGGATCTGCTACGTGCTCCGGGTCAGGCTCTGCAGCTAAGACATTTAAGCGTGGTATGAGCTATCATCAAAGCTCAGTAGAGAATATTGTATTGTTATTCTATATTGATAGTTTATCACTTTTTCATAGAGAAGCATAAAATAACATATGAATAACATGCTGACATGCTATATTTATGCATGATGTATCAAGTGTGAGAAACAACCTGAAACCGAAAATACATGCTGGCGAAAACAGGGAATCATCAAGGTCAAGCTCCCAAGTTAGCGGGTTCACTTGTCAATCTCCCGAGTTAGCAGGATCACTTGGACTAGAATACTTCAAGCTCCCGAGTTAGCGGGATCACTTGTCAAGCTCCCGAGTTAGCGGGATCACTTGATTCAAGAATCTCAAGCTCCCGAGTTAGCGGGATCACTTGATTTACACTGGAGCAATAGCGTATCAAGAATATTGAATTTAACAGAGTATGAGTATTAAATCACGTAGAATGACCAAGAAATGCATTTGCATGTATGGTCTTATAATGCAATGTACTAAATTCTTATAGTTAGATAATAGCATTAATTTACTAAACTAATTTACTAGATGCTCCTGAAGCTATATATATTATCTCTTTTGTCATCAGATTACTGGCAATTCCAATCTATTTATTTCATAACTAAAACAGGTTCATCAGTTCAAATAACCATATCAGATTTTTACTTCTACTATGTTGATCAGTGTATACATGTATACTCATCAAAGCTTCTATGAAAAACTCAGTGACAATTCTTATACAATTATAAAATACGAACGTAGATTCCCTACCTGTGTACTTCGAGTTTTACTAGTATTGTCGTCGATGCACGCTCAGGCATCCAGGGACCTTATGCACCTCTTATTTCTCCAAAAATGGTTTAAGTGCTCCATGTGGCACCAATCTAATAAAAATAGATTGATTTTTAATAAAACTCATATTTTACAGATGAGTCTACAGTTTATAGATGGCTAATAGTGCGCCAAGACCCAAATAGGTAAACACATGGACCCCTCTTGGATCCAAGGTCTGAAGTGCACAAACACAGCTCAAAATCTGTGCTGGTGGAGGTTGCCTCGGCAACACTTATATGGTTGCCACGGCAAACCCTTCAACTGGCCTTGTTGCCGCGGCAACCCTATAAGGTTACCGCGGCAAGCCTGTATATTTTTGGCTTGCCAAGGTGCAGATGGGGTTCCTTCTGTATTCTTTTGATCTGTTGTTCTCCCCCTTTTTTCGATATATATATGTATATATATATATATATAATCAAACATTATAGCTAATATAAATATAAATTCAACAGCAAATCTTCCATGAAGATCCGGAGTGCCGCAATCTGCACTCACGTTCATGCTGAGACTAATTTCTGAGCTGTAAATTCATATGATCAACTCTTTTATACAAGAACAAACAAACAACTGACCTTTTGGTGATTTTGTAGTACCCGACCATCGATGTTGTGTTTGTCGAATTCAAAGATGGAGCAGGACTGGAAGAAGTCTTGGTGAAGCTTATATGTTGTGGCTAAATTAAGAGAACTAAGAGCATATGGCTGTTGTTGATTTTCACAGAATTTCCTTTGATTTGATTATCTCTGGCTTTACTAACAAAACTCAAAGAAAGCAAGGGTGATTTTCCTTATAACAGTTGGCATTGACCTTGCGTGGATGCTCCCGCGAGATGACTCATTGGAGTCGTGTTCTAAATCTCCCATGCAAGTAGCTTATAAGCTACTTGTTACGTAATTTACAATGTACATCACCAATACATGGTTAGTGTATGGTAGAAAGAGATAAAACAAGTAATTCTCCTGTTATAATTTAAAACAGGGTTATAGTATAAAATAAATCAAAAACAGGTTTTAATGCTTGTAAGGCTAATATATTGTATAAAACCAGCACAGAGTTGGTGAGTGTACCTCCTCAATGACAGTTCAAGCTAGGATAAGATATTTAGTTATTTAGTGTATATATCTGAGCGGGGTTTTTAAGGCCCGTGACACCTCACACCTCACACCTCACACCGCGCACAAATCTAAAGGCGAATTGAGTGAGGTTCCTAGGGTGTCATGGTGGAAACGTGCACGTGACCTGACCGGACTCTCCTCACTATAGTGCTAAATCTAGGGATCGTTACATGTGGGCTCGCGCGTCCGACCATGTACCTCGCTCGTGCGAGATATAGAGTTAAGCCAATTTCATATGTTTTTGGGAGTTCTCTTTGGAGACTTCAACCATTGGATATTTTTAAACATTTCTAAAGGGGTCTTTGGGTAATTTTGAATGTAGGTTAAAGGAATAAGCGTGCCACGTGAGTTTTTGAAAGACTTTGTGTGATTGTGCTTGGAATGTGACTTAAGATAGGAGAAAACTTACGATCATTTGATTTGATGCACTCTCTATAAGTTGAATAAATGTGATAAGATAAGCCATGATAAGCTCTGTGATTTTCAGTATGTGATATTCGATTCTTTTAAACAAGTTTTTAAAAAGTAAAAGATGTGACATTCGAATTATGAGGAGATATGTGCGTTCTTGTAAGCTCCAAATGCAAGTATGATTATTTATTTTCAAAAATAGTATGATATAATCACTTTACACGGTGTGAAAACTATAAGTTAGACTTTACACTATGATTTAAGGTTCATATGAAACGAATCCCTTGTGCTCCGGTACGGCGGGATATTCATTCATTTCTTATCGGCCACCGGTAAAACTTCGTTCGCACAAGTATCCCTCATAACGTAGGGCTTGGGCATTTGTGAAAATGGTTCATTAAACGACAATGGTTAGGGATTCCCATTTGTATATATGTGGCTTCTGATGCTATATATGCTTGGATAGTATTTAAGTTACCGTTTTAAGTTATGTCCAAGGTTTTAAAAACAAACATTTGAATTGTGCATATGTGTGATTAAAGTTTGACATTTGGAAATCTATGTGGAAAAATGGGAAATGTGAAATGTGAATATGACATCAATTATGAAACGTTATGCTTTGAAATATGAGATTAAATGCTACTAATATTTGCCCCTATTGAGCTTAGACTGTTAGCCCACCCTTCGACTATATGTCATAGGTGAGGATTTAGAGAAGGAATTGGATCAAGAGAGCGATCCTGAGTATGTGCCTAAGGACGAGGTTGAGTCCTCGCCTGAAGAGTTTTGCCCTAGATAGGGATTTTGTTTGAAGCAGAGATTGTTTTGTGTTTAAAGCTTGGTAGATCCAACCACTTTTGATTAGAAATGTGAATCATGTAAATTCTTTTGGATAATTATTTTGTGAACCATTGTTTAGGTTTTGATTGTTCATCACTGGTGGTTTGTGTCGATTCTTTGTTCATGTAATTGGCATGGACTTAAAACTATTATTTTGATATGTTTTGGGATATAGAAATGGAACTTTCTTTTGATATATATGATGACTCTCTCTGTTTAGTTAAAGATCGGCTTTGCTTTCTGCTTGGTGTGGATGTACCAAGTGTTCAAAAATTCGGGGATTCCCCTAACGGGTGATCCGATGATATGGATTTCAGCTTAGCAAAATCCGGGCTGTCACAGTTGGTATCAAAGTTTTAGCTTTAAAAATTTCTGATAGATCTTAGACTTATGTTTATGTATTTAAGATTTTGTCAGAGTATAGGGACCCTCTGTTAATGAAACTTTTGCTTTATGTTAATAGAACAGTAAGCCTCCTAAAGGTAGAGGACAACTAAGAGGTGGTCCATCCTGAACCACAAGAAGTGGCGAAGGGATTGACACTGGTATAGAGAATGTGATGATGGGTGAGAATGTGGCTACAGGGTCGAATAGACATCTCGTGAGAGAAAGAAATCCTCTTGAACAAGGAGATCAAGATCAAGGAAGAGTAGAAAGAGAAAGAATGGTTCAAGCTATGGAGATAGTGGCTAATGCCATCGCTCAACAAACCGAGTTGATGGCAGAGAATAATGTGAATAGATATATGCCACCACCTCAACTTTCTGCATTCATAGAATTCAGAAGAATGCGTCCACCAAATTTTTCAGGACAAGCGGATCCATTGGAGGCAGAGAATTGGATCAATGAGATGGAAAAGATCTTCAGTGTGCTTCCATGCACTGAGGATGAGAAAGTCAGATGGACTGCATTTAAGCTAGATGGGGAAGCAACCGCATGGTGGGAGTCTGTATCAAGGACAGGAGAATAGGATGCTCTAGGTATGCTATGGACTTGGGTAGAGTTCCTTGAGGAATTCAATAAAGAATATTTTCCTAAGCAAGTGAGGGATCAGATGGAGGTGAAGTTCATAAATCTTGAACAAGGGAAGATGACTGTACGAGAGTATGGTATAGAATTTACAAGGTTGTCAAGGTTTGCATTAGAACACTTAGCCTCTGATCGGATGAGAGCAAAGAAATTCTAGTGTGGATTGAGGTCAATATCCCCGATCGAATTTCAGTGTTTCAATTAGAGACGTATGGGGAGTTGATGAGTAAAGCTCTAGTTGCGGAGGAAGACATCAATGAGATGCATAAAAGAAGAGACCAACAGAGCAAAGGAAAGGCAAGCCAAGGAAGGGTTAGTAATTTTGATTCGATGAATAAAAAGCCGAGGTACACAACACCATCTCAGAAGCAGTTTACTCAGGGAAATCATACTAGGCCATTTGTGCCTACGCCAGTTAGATCGTTTCACCCTTTTGGCCCTGCTACTACCATGGGAGGGTCAATTGCTTAGAGATTTTCAAGAACAGTATTGACGACTTCGCAAGAAGCATGTGAACGTTGTGGTAAATCGCACAAGACCACTGATTGTAGGAGAGGTACAGGTGGATGTTTCAAGTGTGGTAAAATGAGAAATATGATAAGGGATTGCCCAGAATTGAAAATTGAGGGGAAGGTGCAAGCTGCAACACAAAGGCCTACACGATTGACACGGTTTGTAAAACCTACTGTGCAAGGTCGTGCTTATGTAGTGACCGCCAAGGATGCTCATACCAACAATGATATAATCCAAGGTATAATTACCTGTTTAAATTTTTTAAATTATTAATTAAAATTTTAGATGAAAAATGTGCATAAATTTAAAAGCAGTCTTTTAAATTCCTACGTTTGAGTGCTAGATTTCTTGTAGTACATATCTGATTATTTAAGTATGTATGTAATGTAGGTACTTTGCAAATGTTTACCAAAGATGACTATTGTTGTTATGAAGCCAGAGTTTTGATAGACCCAAGGTCTACACACTTATTTGTGACACCTCAGTTGCAGTAAGGGTGAAGGTCATTCCTGAGCCCTTAGACTTTATATTAGCAGTATTAGTCACAATGGGACATTCAGTTAGTACTGATACAGTGTGTCGATCAGTTATAGTTGCCATTAGGGATTATGAAGATCATGAGTTGATGATTGATTTGATCTTGTTGGATATGTAAGGATTCAATGTAATCCTTAGCATGGATTGGTTATCCAGGCATAACGCGAACGTTGATTGTAGGAGAAAGATAGTTACCTTTCGACCAAATGGAAATAGATCATTCAAGTTTCTCAACATGCGATCAACCTTCGTACCGTTCATCTCCTCAATTCATGTAGAAATGATGATGAGGAACGGGTGTAGTGGATATTTAACATTTTTACAGGAGTAGAAGGAAGAGAAGAACGTTATAGTAGAAATTTTGATAGCTTGTGAGTTTCAAGATATTTTTCCTGAAGAGTTATCGGGATTGCCGCCTGATCGAGAGGTTGAGTTTGCGATAGACTTAGCCCTAGGTACGAAGCCAGTGTCAAAAGCACCTTATCGGATGGCTCTAGCTAAATTGAAGGAGTTGAAGGATCAACCGCAAGAACTCTTAGACAAAGGGTTCATAAGACCCAGTGTATCTCCTTAGGGAGCACCGGTCTTATTTGTTAAGAAGGACCGGTCGATGAGATTGTGCATCGACTATCGTTAATTGAATAAATTGACAATAAAGAATCATAATCCCTTACCCAGAATTGATGATCTTTTTGATCAGTTACAAGGGGTAAGGTTCTTTTCCAAAATTGACTTGAGATCTAGTTATCACCAGTTGAAGGTAAAAGCCGAGGATGTTCAGAAGATAGCATTCAGAATCAAATATGGGCATTATGAGTTCCTTGTGATGTTGTTCTGCTTAACCAACACACAAGCTTCATTCATGGATCTCGTGAATAGGGTGTTCAAACCATATCTTCACCATGTGTGGTTGTGTACGTGCAAGTGCTACGAGTAGTAGCACCGGACCCTTAGTGCGATCACATAACCAACGTGGACGGACCCCATCCTTCAATTAGGGTTGATCCTTACATCACATCTTATTCCTTGAACTCAATTCTAACATCAAAGTTCCTTGGTAACTCACATTTCCCACACCTATCCTGGTCGAGGGATAGGCCCGTTTACTTCTTGTTACAGAAGTACTCCGTGGACATGTCCCTATAAACACCACGCGACCTCGTGGGGGTCCTCACTCGAAATAACATATACATCTATAAGTATGAAAGGATGCGAAAATACAATTTATCAACCATTGAGTAAACAAATCATTCATTCTTTCAAGATCTCATCTTATAGTCATTTGTTTTAACTCTTAAAATCTTTTCTTCCAAGATTCTCAAAACTAAATAGCTTTTCGAAAACAAATGAGCTCATTCAATAGAAATTATGTCAAATTAATCAAGAATTTAAAATCTTGCATGATGGACCTCAATAGTCTAAGAACAATAAATGGCTAAGAAGCACACTTAGCCAATAATCACAATCCTATAATAATAGGGAAATTAATTTAGTATAATATCTTCCATGAAGCCTATTATCAGGTAGCATCATACCAACAAACAATTCACACCACCTAGAGTTTCTCTAATTTATACAATATGTGTTATCCTCATAATTAGCTAATACCAATAATATTATAATATTGTTCAATACTGCATAAAGTCAACAATAAGTGATAAAGGGATAAGTCACTTACCTTTTTCGATGAACCCAATGTCCTGGGATGATGTGAGTGAAGTCCCGTGATTCCAAGTGTCACTTGACCATGATGAGAGACGGTTGGTCAGTAGGGTGTCACTAATATTTGTAGAGTGGGAAATGGTGAAGAGTGAGAGAGTGTGTGTGAGAGTAGAAAATGTGCTAAAGTGGGAAACCATAGGCTGGCTTGGGTTATGGGAATGGCTTGTTGGGCAGAATAATATTTTGATATAACTGCACAAGGTGATTGTCCCAGCTAAAAGATGATAACTCGATGAAGAAAAAAAATTAGTGATCAAATATTGGTGAAAATTATAATAAAACATTTAATTAATATAACATATGATAATAATAGGAATCACACTAGTATTTAACAAAGAGTAATAATAAATGATATTCTCCTTTTTAATATTAAGAATAAAATAATAATAGTAGGATCATAATAGTGATAATAATGTAATTATATACATACAATATTAAAGTTTATGTAATATGTCGAACCCAAAGTAACTAGTACCTAGATCCACTAATGGTTAAACTAGCAAGGACCAAAAGTTGCACACACTCACATATTGATGTGGCCCATATAAAATAAAAGACACCAAGTATAAAAGTGAGTTTCTTCATTTAAGAAACAAAGAAGGGACGACCAACACTAGGAAAATACAAAACTCATGCACACAAATATATTGTATAGGACCCACATAGAATAAAGATACTAAGACTAAAAATGGGTTCTTTATTTCAAAAACAAGAAGGGACGAGATGGGTTTCTTTAAAAATGGGTTTCTTTAAAACGTGTATACACTAATATTTTATACAAGACTCACATGGAATAAAAGATACAAATATTAAAGGTACCAGATGGATTTCTTTATTAAAGGAAACAAAGGAGTCCACAATGGAAGTGCGCTGTTTTAGTAAGCAGGTCAACAATCACCCAGATTGAGTCGTGGCCGCTCCTTGTCTTAGGTAATCCAGTGACGAAGTCTATGCTGATGTCCTCCCACTTCCATTGTGGAATCGGTAATGGTTGCAGCATTCTTGAGGGCTTCATGTGTTCGGCTTTGGTCTTTTGACTTGTGAGGCATCTCGACACTTACTCAATGATTTCTCTATTCATGTTGTTCCACCAAAAGTGGTGTTTTAGGTTCTGATACATCTTTGTGCTACAAGGGTGCACTGTATATTTAGATTTATGTGCCTCATCCATCAACTTTTTCTTTAGTTCCTGGTTGTCAGGTACGCATAGTCGTTCCTAATCGATATCTCAACGAGCTGTCCACCACTATCTTGAACTCCAATTTTTCTCCCCTTTTGACTTTGTCCAAAATTTTTAAAATATTTGGGTCCTTGAGCTGAAGCTCCTTTATTTCCTCTATTATGGCTACATGGATCTTTAGATTGGCACACACGAACTTAGATCCTTCTATTCGAATCAAAGCACTCCTACTTCCAAAATCTTTGCGTAGCTTCCACCTTCTGACCATTAGCGCGGTGAGAGCTCCGGATGACTTTCGACCCAATGCATCTGCTACCACGTTTGCCTTGCCCAGGTGATATTGGATAGTGCAGTTGTAGTCCTTTAAAAATTCCATCCAACGCCTTTGTCCCATATTTAACTCCTTTTGGGTGAAGAAATACTTTAAACTCTTGTGATCGATGAAGATTTCAACTTGCTCCCCATATAAATAGTGTCTCCAAATTTTCAATGCAAAGATGGCTGCCACAAGCTCCAAGTCATGTGTTGGGTAGTTTTGTTCATGGGGCTTCAGTTGCCTTGAAGCATAGGCAATGACGTTCTTCTTTTGCATAAGTACACAACCTAGACCTCATCCCGATGCATCGCTATAGACTTCAAATCCTCCACTTCCTGAAGGAATTGTCAAAATTGGTGTTGATGTGAGTTTGTTCTTTAAATCCTGGAAGCTTTGTTCACAATCATTCGTCCACTCGAACTTGGTGCCTTTCCTAGTGAGCTTTGTCATCAGTACAACAATCTTTGAGAAGTCTTTCACGAAATGTCCATAATATCTTGCGAGTCCTAAGAAGCTTCTGACTTGTCTTGCAGTCTTTGGCCTTTCCCAGTTTACGGTAGCTTCGATCTTTGTAGGATCCACAGACACTCCTTTGCCCAATATCACATGCCCTAAGAATGAGACTTTGTCCAACCAAAACTCGCACTTGCTCAATTTCCCATACAATTTGTGTTCTCGTAAGGTCTGCAGTGCCATTCTTAGGTGATCTTCATGTTCTCTATTGTCCTTTGAATAGATCAATATATCATCGACGAATACAACTATGAATTTGTCTAAGAAGGGTTTGAAAATTCTATTCATCAAGTCCATAAATGCGGCCAGGGCATTTGTCAGGCCGAAGGGCATTATTAGAAATTCGTAGTGCCCATAGCTGGTTCAGAATGCTATCTTTAGTACATCACTCTCCTTGATCCGTAGTTGATGGTATCCTGATCTAAGGTCGATTTTTGAGAAGACGATTGCTCCTTGGAGTTGATCGAAGAGATCATCGACTCGAGATAGAGGGTTTTATTTTTCACGGTGGCTTGGTTCAATTGTCGATGGTCAATGGACAATCTCATTGACCCATCTCTCTTCTTTATGAATAGGACCGGAGTGCCCCAAGGTGATACACTTGGTCGGATCAACCCTTTTTCTAGCAATTCTTCCAATTGTACTTTAAGCTCTTGAAGTTCTGTCGGTGCCATGCGGGATGGAGCCTTTGAGATGGGGGTTGTCCCTGGGAGTAGGTCTATTGTGAACTCATTCTCTCGATGGGGAGGGAGTCTAGGTAATTCACAAGGAAAAACATCAATAAACTCGCTAGCAATAGGGATGTCCTCTATCTTAGGCTCCTCCTTGGTTTCAGTAATGACATATGCCAGGTAACCTTGACAACCCTTTGAAAGAATACGTCTTGCCTTGAGGGCTGAAATAATGGCTATTTTAGGAGTTTGAACGATACCTTGAAATGAAAACCTTGGTTGACCGGGAATGTGAAAATTGACTCGTTTCTTAAAAAAGTCGATACTCGCATGGTAGGCAGCAAGCCAATCCATGCCAAGAATAACATTAAAATCAGTCATGTCAAGTAATATTAGATCAACAGATCGATTTCTACAATTCAAGTTTATCATACAATCTTTGTACACCGTACTGGTTGTGACGGAGTCTCCTACTGGTGTGGAAATAGTTAGTGAAAAGTCTAATAGTTGTGGGGTGGATTTTAAGTGTTGTGCAAAGGATGGTGACATGAAATAATGAGTGGACCCAGAGTCAATTAAAATTTGCATTATGGATTCAAAGATTGTGAGGGTACCTTGGATTACAGCCTCAGAAGCTTCAACATCTTGTTGCATCAGTGCGAATACTTGCCCTCGAACGTTCTAACTTTGTTGTTAAGGTGGCATTTGATGGGATCCTCGTTAATTGTGTTGCCCTGGTTGACACTAGAAGGGTTGCAATCGTTGCGGCTCTTGCTATTGTTGGGGTTGGTTCTTCCTTGGTGTTGGGAAATTCCTCATCACGTGTCCAGTCTTTCGACAATTGAAGCAAGTCTTTCTTGCTTTTGGACATGCTTTTGACATGTGGCCGATCTTGCCATAGTTAAAACAAGACGCTTCACGACAGGGCACGTTTCCATGATTCCTTCCACAAATCTTACTGGGGGCTTAGGAAGGGCGAGGACTTGTGTAGCCTCCACTCGAGCTCACTTTGTCGCATTGTTCTGAAGGGTGGATGCAACTCGATTTATGTTCAGTGAGTCCTTTCTCTTCTCATGGAACTGACGAAGCTCCTTGTAATCTTCCTCCGCTACCAAAGCTCGTCGTACCGTCAGTGCATACTCCTCAGAGAAAGACATCGAAACTCGTGATCGGATGTTGGGACTTAGGCCCCTTTCAAACTTATGAGCTCTCTCCTTCTTTGTAAGTGGATGTTTATAAAAGCGCTTGTGCGACCGTGGATCCTCTCGAACCCGTCGCGGCGATGCGCTCGCCTTGAATAAAATGTAGAGTCGCCACCCGGAGCTTTTGGTGACCCGGGAAACCTTCAAATTGATATTTTGAGCACCGAAGTGCTAAATATGACTCTGATTTACCGGTCTTTGCCAAAGGCTCTAGGGTAGGGGCTTCGGTTATCGATCGGGAAGGGTTTAGGCACCCGATCAACCCGCACGTAGCGGTCTCTATCTATGGCCAAAATAAAAATAAAAAGGGCGGAGCTTCCCCTTGCCCGAAGGCAATACGGTTCTATCAAGCTTTGAGCCAAACCGAGATTTCAGCGGCGTAACGGCTTGAATCCTTGGACGGAGGAGACACCAAGAAGGTAGAGGAAGAGAGGGGTGAGCTGGAGCTCACGGGCCCTTGTTGCACCGTGGAAGACCTTCGCTTTGGCGTGCTTCCGATGGCTTAAATGGTGTGAAAATGGGTTCTAATGCTAGGATTCAATAAAATAGGAAGTGTAGGGTGAGGCCAAAGGCTAGACTTTAGCTAAAGGGAGTGATCTAATGGTTGAAATGGATTGGAAAGGATGAACTAAGCTTGCTGGAATTCTGGAAAATGAGTGCACTTTCTCTCACTAGGGTTCTCTCTTGAGCTCCAAATCCTTAACCTCCAATTTTTTCTAACCCTTAAGGAAGAGGGAGGCCTCTCTATTTATAGAGAAGGGATGGGCTAGGGGCTTACTTAAGAGCTAATTAGTTTAGCAATTAGGTAATCCCCATCTAAGTTTTTTTGGGTTTTCAAGGTCCTAGGGTTTTGGGAAACTGGTTTCAATGGCGGATGATGGGGTGAGACCATGGGTGACTTAAGGGTTGCCAATAAACTCAAAGGGGGTGCAACCAATCTCAAGACACCCACCTCAACCAAGGGGATGGTCAAAGGGTCAAACTAGATGGAGGAAATTTGAGCTACTGATGACAGTTACTGTAGCTAAGCTGGGCGTATATATTATATACGCCCAATTTAGGAACAATAATTTTCACCAAAATCAGGGGAGTTTTGAGAAGATGAAACCCGTGGTGGGTCCCACCTATACTGGGCGTATATATTATATACGCCCGGCCAAATTTTCCCCAAAATAGGCAGGCGTATATAATATATACACCTGAGTAATCTGGGGTAAAAATGGTTGGGCGTATGTAATATCTACGCCTGTGTAAAATTCATGATTTTATGTGAAACTTAAAACAACCATAACTTTTGAACCGTAGCTCCAAATTGGGTGATCTTGGGCTCGTTGGAAAGCTGAAGAAGTCCTCTTTCCAATGGTATATGGCTCATCCATGGTACGGGTCTATGTGAAATTCTGTAACTCTCCTCCCATCAACCGCCAGAAAGGTTTAAGTTAGGTCTGGGAAGGGATTCTAGGGTGTAGGGGTGGCTTCTAAGGATTGGGGGAATGGCTCTAAAGGTCTTAGAGTGATTCCTACTGGTCTAGGTAGGTTCCTAAGGGTTCAAGGGGGCGCCATCGAAAGCACAGGGGTACATCTCTCCCGAAGTACAGATTCATCGGGCCTTGGGCCGAATTTGGGTGTCTACAGATGCCCCTCTTTGGTATTCAATCACTAATGATCGGATGCCAAAGACAAGAGACATCCAAAGAGGTCCAAGGCACGTTTGATGGGTCCGCCTAGTTCAACTCAATTCTCAAACATTCATGGTGATGGTGAGTGTACGTAAGCCCTCTCATTTCGGGATATCGTCTGTACCTCAAAGCTAACAATCCCCAAGCGCATTGCGACATTACTGGGCATAACTGCGATGATCACAAAAAGTGTAAGCCCGCTAGCCGGGATATCGTCCACTTCCTGAGGGAAATTATAGATTTGTGATGTTGAGTCTTAATCTGAACCAGACCGCTCCATGAAACGGGATGATCGATCTATGCTTCGGAATTGATGCGAAGCACACAAAGCGAAGGCCTTCAAACTGTGTAAGGCTCGGTAAGGCTTGGAGTTTCTGGGCGAACCCATCAACCTCGAGGTTGCTTTAGCATGATTTACCCGAGTGGAGCGAATATTGATGTCGCAACACCTCTTGGGAATGCATGCCCATTTTCCGAGTAATTTTTTTTGTGTCGTTCTCTGAATTTTCTTTTGTTTTGAGGCCTCTAAGTAGAGCTCGATGACCTCTGACAACTTTATTTTTGCACAACTCTTTAAGTGGATCAAATGTCAATTGATACGCTTTAAGAATGCGTGCGCTCTGTTGGGGATAAGTGCACCCTGGGGATGTGTACGTTCCAGTGGTGAGGTGCTCCTAATTCGCACGGACTGGAGCGCCTTAACTCAAGACAAAGCTAAAAAGATCGGGCTAGAACCAAACATCCCTCAAAAGAGATGGCCAATTCTAGCCTCCGTCCCTAATGAAATCACATCTTACTAACTATGCACAAACAGACACCCATCAGGGGCGGTAAGCAGCAAATAGGCGCGAACGAAAGCCTCGACCCTAAGGTACAATTTACGAGGACAACGACCATCCTGCGGATACCCAGACGCAAGTGCGTACAATCAACAGGGACACCGTGCCTATACAAGTTTTAAGCCTGTGTAAAAGGAAATAAAAAGGGAAAAGGGCGCTTTGGTCTGTATGTTTACACATAGTTTGGTTGGTTGTAATTTCACTTTTGGCGGGTCAGTTTCGACTGACAATAGACTTTTCGAATGGTCTGAAGTTGGGGGCACTCTTGGTCAATATCAATCCGAAGGCGGATGACCAGAGTGAATGCTTGGAAGGTGGGGTCAACCCACTCAGGGTTTTCACTAAGCAGCAACAAGTTGTTATTTCTTCTCCTTTTCTTCCTTTTTTTTTCTTTTTTTATTTTGATTGAGACTCCGAGCATCCTCAAGCTGCCTTTACTTTTGCACGTATCCTTAGGCGAATCAACTTGCCATGTCGATATACCTTAGGGACGTGTGCATTCCGGTGATGAGTTCTTGGTTTGCCTGCCGAATTAGGCCTTGACTTCTGCTGGGAGAGATCTGGGGCTAAGTGTATGCTCCCGGCGATGAATGAAATTCATTTGCCTGCCGGATCAGGTACAAAGTGTCCCTACATCAGACGGGGTTCGAGAACTTTTGGGTGAACCCGATCATTCCGAATTGATTTAACACGGCTCTCGGGGTGGGGCAAACAGACGTTGCGACGCTTTTGTGAGAACCAGCGTTGTATTTTTTTTTCTTTCTCTTTTATTTTTTTTTTCTCTTTTTTGATTTTGTGGGCGCATTAGGTGGGCGCCTACGGATCTGGATCCGTTTGTTGTAACACGGTCCCCTTGGGCCAATCGAAGGAAACTCGAAGGGTCATTTGGGGATGCGTGCACCATGGCCGACGACACGTGGGCCTCGAAGGGGGTCCGGATCGAGGTCCATAGCATACAACAATTGGGCCTTAAAATCGAAAAAGGGAGGTGCGTTTAAAATTGCCATTTTGGTGGGCGATATAATATATACCGACCAAAATCAGAATGGTGCGATATATTATATACTGCCTGCCTAAAATTTGGCGATTCTAACCGCCTCTCGAGCACAAAAGGGGCCCCCCTTTTCAAATTCTCTCCTCCTCCCTCCTTTCTTCTTGAGTCCGGGACAACCCCTTAGGGTTTTTTCATTTGATTTGGCTTGAATTCCATTACCGGCGGTCGCGGGTGTGGATCGAAAGGCGCTTATCCTCCGCCGCTCTTCGTTTTTCTCCCCCATTGAAGGTAACCATTACCTTCCCTTTGTATTTTGATAATATTATTGTTTGATGCTTTTCTTTTTCTCTCTCTCTTTTTTTTTTCTTTTATGGTGAATTGCCTTTTTTTTTTATTTCCATTTAAACATATGTGATGCCTATGTTCCTTTTCTCTCGGTTTTGTTATTTTTTTTTTGTTGTTTTCCTTAGGCCTATTTTTTTCATCTATCATTTATTCATCTCATCCTATTTTCCCTTTCTTTTTTGTTTTCGATGGATTAGTGCATCTTATTTTTTTTTTTTGTTTTTGGATTAGCACACTCGCACATGGGTTTTTTTTTTTTTTATACACACACACATCTCTTTTTTGGATTGGTACCTATACACACATGGTTTGTTTGTTTTTTTTTTTTTTGTTTTTAGTACACACACGCATCTCTTTTTTTTGGATTGGTATATACACATGGTTTTTTTTTGTTTCTTTCTTAGTGCACACACACACCTCTCTTTTTTTTTTTTTTTTTGGGTTGGTATATACACATGGTTTTTTTTTTGTTTTTAGTACACACACGTACTTTTTCTTTTGGTTCGGATTGGTATATACACATGGTTGTTTTTTTTTCTTTTTTTTTAGTACATACACGCACTTTTTTTTTGTTCGGATTGGTATATACACATGGTTGTTTTTTTTGTTTTTTTTTTCTTTTGGGATTAGTGTATATATACATTTTTTTTCCTTTTTGTTGGCAACCTTCTCATATGCCGATGCGTCTCATATTTTCAGGATGTCTGGTGACGAAGGGCATGATCGGCATGAAGGGTCGGAGATGGCCTACAGCCCCCGTGGGGAACAGTTCATTGTGTCTCAGCGCTCCTCCCAGCCTTGGTATGAGATGCAAGGCGAGGCCGCCCACACCGGCCTCCTCTACTGCCAGCACACCCATATGTCCAACTTCAGGATCGTTGGTCAGGTAAACAGATGGACCCCCTCCTCCTTTCCGCTTTTGTTTTCCTTTGATGCCCTCATTATATCTCCCTGCCCCTATCTGATTGATGCCTTTTGCTTGCAGCCCCTGCCGCACATTATGTTCCGAGGCGGTTGGTTTGACCTCCAGCGTCTTGTGCTTTACCTTCCCCCAGTGGTGAAGGACCTACTCCTGCCCGGGGGGTATCAGTCTTGGTACGACTCCCTGCCCTATCATTTCTTGCTGCCTCGCTTCGTGCCTAGTGCTAACTTTTTAGCTTTTGGCAGGCTGCGATCTCAGGTAATGCCCCTTTTCTTCTTTCATTCAGTAGCTTTCATGTGGTTACTTTGGTTGACCTGTCGCCCTTAATGATAAAATATTTCTCTCTCTGATTTGAGCGGTGGCGACTGGATGAGGGAAGAGGAGGGTTCCTATGATGCAACAAGTCTGGACCTTCCGATCCTTGGCTGGTGCCTCTGGCGTGGCTTAGTCTTTGGACCCTCGACCCTTCTAGTGCGGTGCTTCGGTGGCTCTCCGTCGAGGTCGAGGGACCTTCAAGCGCTGGATGATGCCTTTTATCACGCATGTGTGCAGCGTGGCGAAAAGGCACGGATTTCTGCTGAAGCTATCCAGGTCCCACCTCCCGAGCTGATTCCTTGGGTAATCTCTATCTTTTTGCTCTGTTCTCTTTCCCGTTGAATTATGCTGATGGCCTGTGTGACTAACATCTCCTTTTTCTTACTGGCCAGGATTATGAGTCGGCAGTGAGTCAGGCCGAATACTACCGTAACCTCGTTGGGCTTAGGGAGACCGAAGTGGTGAGTGAATGCTGGCCTAACCTAGTGATTTTCCTAGTTCACTTTCCGCCTGTTTCTCTATCTGATGGCTTTTGGTGTGCTTTTGCAACGTGCTTGTGAAAAGGAGTCGCACTCCTTGCTTAGCCGTATCTCTCAGGCATGGACTCGAGTGGGGGAGACCCGTACC
Organism: Chloranthus sessilifolius; assembly: GCA_021018995.1. NCBI lineage: Eukaryota > Viridiplantae > Streptophyta > Magnoliopsida > Chloranthales > Chloranthaceae > Chloranthus > Chloranthus sessilifolius. The sequence continues at coordinate 30,810,149 of CM037594.1, read as the reverse complement.
TTTCAAAGTGCGAGCCGGCGCCGGAAGAAGTCGAAGGGGGCTGCCCAGGACTAGTTTATTTCCTGCAAATTTGACATAATAAAACAGTTTAGACTTGGCTTTATTTGGGGATATGTAATAACAACAAATTTTTTTTTTTTGGGTGGTTTATAATTTTTATGGTTTATATGAATGTTTTATTTGGGTATTCCTTTGCTTTGGTGGTTTCCTTCCTCTTTTCCTTGCTTGGAATGAACTGGCACCTCTCCAATGATGAGGTTGATCATGCAGGTGACCCTTCGTATGTGACCTACGGGCGGCGCGCTACCCGAGTGTTTCTCATGGGTGTGGCATGGCCGCCCATGTGCGCTCATGTGATGAAAAGGTGGGCCAGAATAAACTGCGTCCCTCCTTGGGAAAAGGAATAGACCAGTGTGAGGGGGGGCCTTGCCAGCCTCGGCTTAAGCCGGGCGTATATATTATATACGCCAGACCAACATTCAGCAATCAATAGCCGGGCATATATATTATATACGCCTGACCAATCCCCAGCAAAAATGGCTGGGCATATATATTATATACGCCAGGCAAAAATTGTTCAAAATTTGCCTTGGTGTATATAATATATACGCCTGCTATAGACTATACCCAGCGGGCTCCTTATAACCCGCGCCTGGTTCCCTCCTTGTCTCCTCTTTTACTTTGGTTTGGCTATTTTGCCCCTCCATTTATTTTCTTTCTCTCCCCTCTTTTTCTAGCGGGCCCATCGCCATATATTGACCGATAAAGAACCTCTTTGCACGCCGATGGACCTGCCTTCAAAAGGGGGCCAAGCTTTTATACGGAGACCGGTATACTTCCCTGTTTGGACCCGGGGCCCAGCTTTTTGCAAAAATGGCATGATAGTTTGGCCGAGAGCGAGCTTGCTATTCTGAATGGCCTCGGGTTGTCCCGTCTTTCTTCTCTCCTCGTTGTTCCTCTGTTACCCGACCTACTACAGGCGGCTTTGGCATCATGGGACCATAGGGCCCATGTTTTTAAATTTGGGTCTAGGGAGCTGACCCTAACTTTGGAAGAGTTAGCCTCCCTCACTGGCTTGAAGAAGCATCGATGCCTTGCCAAAGTAGTTCCCAAATCGGGGTATGCAAAGGCGGTCCACGAGGTCCTTGGCTTGAAGAAGGGTGGATATGAAAAATGTTTCGCCGGAGGGCCCACCAGGTGTTCGGTGAAATTCTTGAGAGAACTTTTCGGTGACTCGAGCCTTTGAAAGTTGCCTATTCGAGATCCCTTTAATGTGAAGGCCTTTGCCCTTTATTTGTTGTCGAAGGTTCTCTTCTTCACTAGGGGTGAGAGCTTTTCCCTCTGGCTATGTGATGTTTTGACCGAACTGGAGGGAGGTCGCTCATTGGTACACCTGGTCCTGGCGGAGATGTATCGAGGCTTGGATGTTGTGGCCTCGGGCCGGGTTGGGATTTTCAGCGGGAGCCCACTTCTTGTTCAGATCTGGTTAGGAGAGCATTTGGCTATCATGGGGCCTGTGCCGAGATTCTGCTTGATTAGAGGGGATGTGGCTCGGGGTTTTTTGATCCGGAGTTCGAGACTGCCTGGTGGGAGCGTCGAGAACCGAGCTGGTTCTCGATCTGAGTGACCGCAACTTCCCTGGATGGACGGCACTTTTCCGATTGTCCGCTCTCGGGATTGTGAGGGCATCACACTTTTGGGGCTGACCGGTAGCACATACTACTTCCCATCTCTGGTGCTCAGCCAATTCGGGTATACTCAGCATGTGTCTTGCACCACGAGGCCACCCCTGTGCTCTCTGATATTCTCTCGCGGTTCTCTTAGTGATCTTGATCGCATAGCTGCCCTCTGGGAAACCCGCCAATCGGCGCATATGTGTAGCTTGGTTCAGGGGGGCGTTGTCTCTCCGGGTTACGAGGGTTGGCTAGTATATGAGGAATTACCTACTCCTAGCCCAGCTTCGGTAGATGTGGTAGAGACAGGGCCCTGGCCATGTAAGGAAGCGATGCTTCGAACCCAGATCGAGTCCCTTTCCGTAGAGAGGCTGGCTTTGATCTAGACTTTGGAGAAAGAAAGGGTCAGAGCTGATATTGCGGAGGTGAGAGCCGCTTCTGAGAGCGAGGTTCTTGATTGGTTCGGTCTTTGATTGAGTCCTGGCAGCTGAAGCTTCACGGAGACGGCAGAAGAGTCTTCATGGTAGGTGGATGTCTGATCGAAATGCCCGCGAGGACTCCTTGCTTGCAGAGATTAGCACTTTGAAGCGTGCTCCCGGCCTTTGACCTGTTCCTGCACATACAATAGATCATATACACGGGGGGAAAGCCCCCTAACAGAGATCTCTTTTTGGGTTATCTTTTTCTGTTCTTTTCTTCTTCTTTTTTCATATATACACAGCTATATACATTTTGGGTTTTGTTTTTTGTTGTAAAGAAAGCAGCAAAAATAGAAAGTGTGTCATGTCGTTATCTTTTTGGGATGTGACACTCAGCGGGCAACACTTGTAAAGAAAGGGAATGAAATCTATACATGCGCTCTTGTTTTTCTTTTTGTAACCCTGCAATGTAAGACTTTTTATGGGATTTTTTTTTCTTTTTTTTTCACCTGGTGGGGTTTCTCTTTTTTTTGTTTTTGGAATTTTCTCCTCCACAGTGTGAGGCTTTTTATGGAAAAGGGAAATCTATTTTCTTTTTTGGAATTTTCTCCTCCGCAGTGTGAGGCTTTTTATGGAAAAGAAAAATCTATTTTCTTTTTGGAATTTTCTTCCTCACAGGGTGAGGCTTTTTGTGGAAAAGGGAAATCTATTTTCTTTTTGGAATTTTCTTCCTCACAGGGTGAGACTTTTTATGGGAAAGGGATATCTATTATCTTTTTTGGAATTTTCTTCCTCACAGGGTGAGGTTTTTTATGGGGAAGGGAAATCTATTATCTTTTTTGGAATTTTCTTCCTCACAGGGTGAGGTTTTTTATGGGAAAGGGAAATCTATTATCTTTTTCGGAATTTTCTTCCTCACAGGGTGAGGTTTTTTATGGGAAAGGGAAATCTATTATCTTTTTTGGAATTTTCTTCCTCACAGGGCGAGGTTTTTTATGAGAAAGGGAAATCTATTATCTTTTTTAGAATTTTCTTCCTCACAGGGCGAGGGAAATCTATTATCTTTTTTGAAATTTTCTTCCTCACAGGGTGAGGTTTTTTATGGGAAAGGGAAATCTATTATCTTTTGTAGAATTTTCTTTCTCACAGGGTGAGGTTTTTTATGGAGCCAAACCAGTGGGTCCTATTTTGAGCATGGTCGAACCCTGTTGGTGTGGCACAGGTTTTTTCCTTTAAACATGGGAAGGTTAGCTGCCCTGGGATTGATTCAGCCCTCTGTCTTTCCTTTTGGTCATGCGTCAAACGCTGCGGTAGAGACGACATACTTGATTGGGATCTGATCCAATTTCCAACAGGAGTGGCCCATCAAAGGGGAGAAGAGGCTTAAGGGATCCAAACTGAAATAGGCGGGCTAGAACAGATCTTCTCCTAATCTCTCTTTTCTTGACATTTTTTCTCATAGCGCCCAAGACGGGTTTTCGCCATGCCTGTCATCCCTGTTTTTACCCGTAGCGCCCTTTCGGGTTTTCACCACGTCCATGGGTTCGCTCTCTTACCCCAGGTGCCCTTCAGGTTTTCACCTGGTCCGCGTGAGTTCGCTGTTTTTACCCGTGGCGCCCTTTCGGGTTTTCACCACGTCCGTCTTGCTTTGAACTCAAATTAATTTTCTTCTCTTTTTTCTTTTTTTCTTCTTTTTTCTTTTTCTCTTTTTTCTTTTCTCAAGAACCAGAAAGCCACGACATGGGCGTCGATTCCGTCATAGCCGACTGAATGAAGTTCTGTGTGGTTTGTTAACTCGGCTTGTTCTGATGCAGTAGATGTTATAACCGCTTGGGGACCTTAAAGAGGGATTTCTTTCAGGTTGTAATGTGGTTGGGGTTCAAACAGGTTGGGTTTTTCTGGGGATTTGGATCAAAGTTTGGAGTGATTTCTAGATTCGGGGACTCCTTTTTCTTTTGGAGGGCTTTTTATGCCCCAGTCATCATTCATTTTTTTGGGGTTTTTTGTTTTTTTTTTTTTTTTGGGGTACCCCTCTTTCTCTTTGTTGTTTTTTTTTTGGGGCGCCTTCTTCTTCTTTTGGTTTGGATTTTTCCTCCGTCCTTTCTTCTTCTTTTTTTTGAATTTTGGGTGGGGTATATGAAAGAAATGGTTGTTGGCCCGAAGTGTGTAGCAAAAAGGGGTGAAGGTTTTCAGGGAATATTCTTTTGGGCCACTTGACTTTGAAATGATGGCCTCTTTTATGGGGCCCTTAAGCGGTCACGCATCTACTTTTATCAAAACATACCTTGTCCCAAGACCTATGAGTAGAACTTACGGAGGTATCCAGCATTGATGGGCTCAGGAAAGTGGTCTCTGTCCATGGTGGCGAGGCGAACGGCGTATCCTGGCAGAACCTCTCGGATGACGTAGGGTCCTTCCCAATTTGGCCTAAACTTCCCTCTTGGATCGGCGTGGAGAGACGGAAAATTTTTCTTCAGTACAGTGTCTCCTATCTTCAGGTCTCGGCCGCGGACGCGCTTATTGTAAGCACGTGCAATTCTCCTCTGATAGGGCTGAGTGTGGCACAAGGCTAGGAGTTTTTTCTCGTCAATCAAGTCTAACTGTTCAAAATGGGCTCTTTCCCTCTCAGCTTCAGGTAGATGGGATTCTAAAAGGATACGAAGTGATGGTACCTCGACCTCAACCGGTAGCACGGCCTCGGTCCCATACACAAGGGAGAATGGTGTTGCCCCTGTTGCGGTGCGGATAGACGTTCTATAGGCCCAAAGTGCGAAGGGTAACTGCTCACTCCAATCTCTTTAAGTAACTACCATCTTCTCCAGGATGCGGATCAGAGTTTTGTTGGCTACCTCTACTGCTCCATTCGTCTGAGGCATGTACGGGGATGAACGATGATGCTTGATCTTGAACCGCTCACACAAGGCCCGGATGCTCCTATTAGCGAAATTAGTGCCATTATCAGTGATGATATCTTTGGGTACGCTGAATCTGCAAATGATGTTGTTCTTGATGAACTTCTCAACATGGCTAGCTTTAATGCTAGTATAGGAGGCCGCCTCTACCCATTTTGTAAAGTATTCCACAGCGACGAGGATGAATTGATGTCCATTGGAAGCCTTAGGATTGACCTTGCCGATGACGTCGAGACCCCAGGTGGCGAACGGCCAAGGGGTGGCCATGCTGTTCAAGTCAATGGCCGGAGCATGTATTAGGCTGGAGTGCTCTTGGCATTTGTGGCACTTCTGTACGTGCTTGCAGCAATCAGTCTCCAAAGTAGTCCAAAAGTATCCTTGCCTTAGAATTTTCTTAGCAAGCATGTGACCGCTGACGTGGGCTCCGCAGACCCCTTCATGAATCTCCTTCATGATCTCAACCGCTTCTTTCTGGGTTAGGCATCGGAGCAGAATATTGTCGTGAGACCGTCTATACAGGAGATCGCCGCAGATGACATAGTTTGTTGCCAATCGTTGGATGGTGCGTTTTTCTACCTTTGATGTTCCTTCTGGGACAGTTCGGGTCTCGAGGAAATTCTTGATGTCTGAGAACCAGGGTGGTTCATCATCTATCTCTGTAGGTCCTTCTATCAGGTGACAGAAAGCCGGTTCGCTCCTCTGCTCTATCATGATCGGCCTCATCACCACTCCATATGGAATCTCAACCATAGAGGCCAAGGTAGCCAGGGAGTCAGCAAACCAATTTCTTGCTCGTGGCACATAAGAGAAGGTGACTTCCTCAAAGCAAGTTATCAGATCCTCCAGATGTTCATGGTATGGGATCAGTTTCTCATCCTTGATCTTCCAATCCCCATTGGTTTGGCATATAATTAACTGTGAATCTCCAAAGACCCTAAGGTGAGTTATATTTAGATCAAGAGCCGCCTATAAACCACCTGTACAGGCCTCATACTCGGCCATATTGTTGGTGCATGGGAAGTTCAATTTGATTGAGATGGGTATATGTGATCCTTTAGGCGAGATAAGAATGGCACCAACTCCTTGGCCTTCAACATGCGATTCCCCATCGAAGTGCATTACCCAGGGCTCCTCCGTTTCCTCTGTATCCTCGTCGGTCATGAACAAAATGTCTTCATCGGGGAATTCGGTCCTTAGAGGCTCATAGTTTGGCAGAGGGTTCTCAGCAAGATGATCGGTGAGTGCTTGCCCCTTAATCGACTTCTGGGTGACATAAGTAATGTCAAACTCGGATAGAAGTAGTTGCCAACGTGCAGTTCGGCCAGTGAGAGCAGGTTTCTCGAATAGGTACTTCAACGGATCCATCTGTGCTAGAAGTAGAACGGCCTGGGATAACAGGTAGTGTCGAAGTCTTTGAGTAGCCCAAACGAGCGCCAGGCATGCTTTCTCCAAATGAGAATAGCGCGTCTCGTAATCAGTGAATTTCTTGCTTAGGTAATAGATGGCCTGCTCTCTTCTTCCCGTCTCATCATGATGTCCTAACACACAGCCCATGGAAAACTTAGTCGTGGACAAGTACATTATCAGGGGTCTATCAGGTACGGGCGGTACCAATACCGAAGGTTTTAGGAGATAACCTTTAATCTTATCGAATGCAGCCTGACAGTCATCATTCCATTCAACCGGTGAGTCCTTTTTCAGCAACTTGAAGATTGGTGCGCATATCGGAGTTAACTGTGCGATGAATCGACTGATGTACTGGATCCTGCCTAAAAAGCCTCTGACTTCCTTCTCTGTAGATGGTGGCGGCATTTCAGTGATGGCCTTGAACTTGGTCGGATCGACCTCGATCCCTCTCCTACTGACAATAAAGCCCAGTAGCTTTTCGGGCATAGCGCCAAGCGTGCATTTCTGGGGATTCAACCGCAATCTGTATTTTCTCAACCTCTCGAATAGCTTATGCAGGTTTATCAAGTGGTCCTCCCTTTCTGGCGATTTGGCAATCATGTCGTCGATGTATACTTCGATCTCTCGGTGCATCATGTCGTGGAACAGGGCCGTCATTGCTCTTTGATAGGTTGCCCCAGCATTCTTCAGCCCGAATGGCATTACTTTGTAGCAGAAGGGTCCCCAGGGGGTAATGAACGCTGTCTTCTCGCGATCAACCTTTGCCATCTTTATCTGATTGTATCCTAAGAATCCATCCATAAATGAGAGCATCCCGTGCTTTGCAGTGTTATCGACCAAGATGTCGATGTGTGGCAGTAGGAAATCGTCCTTAGGGTTCGCCTTGTTGAGATTTCGGAAGTCGATACACATTCGAACCTTTCCATCCTTCTTTGGTACGGGGACGATATTGGCTAACCACTGTGGGTACTTGGATACCATGAGGAAACCTACGTCATACTATTTAATGACCTCATCCTTCACCTTCAACATCCATTCGGGTCAGAGTCATCTCAGCTTCTGTTTCACCGGCTTAACATCGGGGTAGAGTGGGAACTCATGCTCAACCAGATCGGTATCCAAACCAGGCATGTCTTCATACGACCATGCGAAGACGTCTTGGTATGACCGAAGGAGGTCTATCATACCTTTCCTCTCCTCAGGGGATAGTGATGTTCCAATTTTGGTGATTCTGGGGGCCTCTATGGTGCCCAAATTGACGTCCTCTGTCTCTTCGACGATCGGGGTAGGGCCATGCTCAAAATCGGTAAATTGTTTGAGGAGCTCATTGGGGAGCTCGTCGGTTTGGCCTTCCTCGTCCAGACTCGTGATTCCTACCTCTTCTTGTATTTCTATAGGGAAGGGGTTGGCTTCAGGTGGGACGGGTATCACAACATTGATTTTAACTTTATTGAGAATTTTAAAGGACAATATTTTTGGAATTGGTATTTTTTCTATTTTTATGATCTTTGTATTTTTCGGAGGTCAGCCCCTGGCGAGGTGGATCTCTATATATACAAGGTAGATTGGTCCAGAGGCCAACCTCACTTTTTACAGGTTGTTTTTTTTTGGAGAGTCGGTGCCATTTTCATGGCATTTGGCGGCTCTCAAGAGTTGGGGCAAGGATGCCCAGTTACTCACCTGTGAGGCTTGGCCTTTACCTCTTTGATCAGGAGCGGCATCGGTAGGCTCTTGCATTTCTTCCCTCAACATGTTTACAGAGGGATCCTCCGGGACCTTATCCTCTACGGTTAGGAGGGGCCCAGAGTGGTTGGTGCTGGAGTGAGGGGTGGATCGGGGCACTTCTTCCTCAAACAAGGAAAGGGCGGCTAAGTCTAATTCGAAGTCTGGGGGGATGATGTAGGGATTGGTGGGGTGGATTGAAGTAGGCTTACGTGGGGTTACCCTCGTCTCCCAATTCAGATAAATTTTTACTACCCCGGTGCTCACAAAGGTTTCACGGATGTGAGGGCGAGGGTGAGGTTCCTCTTCCAAGATGATTCCTCTGGCCTTGGCGGTTGCTGCGGCTCTCATCTTCTCCTCGGCTTCTCTGACTTCCTCTTCTCTGGGCCTGTAGCCTAAGCCGAATTTAGTTTGTTGCCCCTTGGCCTTGACGGGGTCTCTTCTTTCTTAAAGGCGTGGGCCCAGTCCTTTCCCTTTTTGATGGCCCCATCTGTGGAGCATGAACACAGCTGCATCCATTCCTCCTCCAGTTTTATCCTGGGTCTTTTCAGTTGGTTCGAGGGTAACATTCGAGAAGTCATACTCAAATCGATGGAGATCGGTATCCTCAGCTGTGTGCGGTATGTTCAACACTTTCGGATTCTCAATGTGCAGAGCGCTCTTCCCCATGTCTTCTCTGCTCTCACCTAAGATGGTGACAATTTTTCCTTCTGAAATGAATCGAAGCTTTTGGTGTAGAGTAGATGGTATTGCTCCGAGCTTATGTATCCATGGCCGGCCCAATAGCAGATTAAAGGTAGACTTGATGTCCATCACTTGAAAGGGGGTGGTGAAGGTTTGCGGTCCGAGGATCAGGTCAAGGTCTACTTCTCCTATGATTTCCCTTCTAGTGTTGTCGAATCCCCGTGCGCTTGATATGAATGGCTGGCAGGTGTCGAGGTTCGCCCCAATTTTGATTGCCGTCCTTAGAGGGTATACGTTCAGCGCCGACCCGTTGTCGATCAGGACCAACGATATCACCAAGTTCCCTACTTCCACTGTTATATTCAGGGGTTTAGAATGGTCATTCCCCTCGATTGGTAGGTCTGCATCGGTGAAAGAGATGGCGTTTGGGGCCAACACTTGCCCTATTATTTCCCCTACTTCATCCGGAGTTACATGGGTGGAGACATGGGCGTCCTTGAGCGCTCCCATTAGGGCTTGAAAGTGGAGTGGAGACGTGATCAATAAATCCCACACAGTAATATGTGCGGGTGTTCTCTTGAGCTGTGTCTCCAGTATATGTTCCCTGGCCATTTTTTCAAAGGGATTTCTTGTGGCCTGTTCTTTCCTCTTTTCTTCTCCTCTGACTGCCCCTGATGCTTCTGGCTGGGCAGAAATCCGGCTCGATCGAGTGATAAACTCAACAGCCTCTTCTTGGTTGCACCCGGCATTCATGTCTGTCTGTTCATAGCTCAATGGCACCTGATGCAGGTCATAAGTAGGTTTTGGGATGAGAAATGGGGTGCGTGAGGACTCCGGGGAGGATTGGGCCAGATATACTGGTTTCTCGGGTCCGACCAGGTTAACTCCAATGGGGGGTGGAATGGTAGTGGGGGGAATTGACGGAATTGGAGTGATGGGCATGGAGGGGCTTGTCTGTGTTACAGGCATGGTAGGACCAGTGGTGATTGGGTGATGCGGGGATTGGGTGAGGGGTTGCTTGTCTGGGTGGTGATGGAGTTGGTTTAGGGACAAAATAGCGAAGGGATGGCGGGAGTGTGACTGGGCTGGAGGGATGGGGAGACGTTTGAGGTGTGGTGGGCGCGGGATGATGGGGGTACGAAGGATTTGTATATGGGGGGTATGATGGGATGGTGACGGGTTTGTGGATGAAGTGGGGTAAATTGGGGGCGATGGAGTTGTGCATTGAGCGGGATGACCTGGACATGGCGGGGTAGTGGGTGGAATGTGGGGATATAAAGGGTTTGTGGCATGGTGGGATGATGATGGGTTGGTAGATGAAATGGGATATATTGAGGATGATGGAGTTGTGCATGGAGCGGAGTAATTCGGGGGTGATGGAGGGGTGTATGGGGTAAATTGGGTGGCGGGACTTGAAGGCGTGTATGGCATGGGGTAACTTGAGGATGGCGGAGCATTGTATTGGGTGGAGGGACTTGAGGGTGTGTATGGGGTAGGATAATATGGGGATGGCAGAATTGCGTAAGAAATAGGATGATTTATGTGTGACAGAGGGGTGCATGTGATAAATTGGGCGTGGGGTGGATATGCGTATGATTGCGGCGGGGCTGTGCCCGTTTGGATTTGATAGGCGAGAGCGGGGGTGGAAAATACTGCCCTAAATCTAAGGGCTCCTCTTGGAAAGCTGGTGTGGAAAAATAATCTGCAAGATACAGTGGCTCGATCACCCCAACAAATAGTTCATCTTCGTTTGGAAAGATCTGGCACGCTTATTTCAAGAACAATATGTCTATAACATGGACATAGAATCAAGGAAGTCAGACTTGGCCCATCAATTTTTTGGGCCCATCAAACTCTTCTGGAACACTTTGATGAGGAGTCGTTTATCTCCACCATACTGGCACATATCCCTGCAGTAAGATTTCAAGTGGGCGATGGGGTTGCCAGTGCCATTATACTTATCAAATGATGGCATCTCGAATTTCTATGGTAGGAGGACGTCAGAGAACAGACATAAGTCTAAAAAGTCCGTCGAGTGTAGTTTCATTCCTCCCATCTTCATCAGCTACTTCTGTATTCTGTCTATCTGTTCTTTCAGCTGCTCTGGTTCCTTCGAGGCTGTGGCGGGGACCACTTTCCCTTGATTTGGTTCGACCCTTGGTGTGATGATGGTGGGCCCGAGAGGGTTAAAACTGGCAGTTCCTCCACTATTGCGAATCTCATCCTCCTCGTACTGTTGGTCGTGGTATTGGGGAGGGGCGAGCTCTGCTATTTGGACTTGGGGGTGATGGGTTGGATGACTTGGTGGGACCACATGGTTTGTAGGGGATGACAAGGGATAAATGGGTGAGCGTTTTATGGGTAAGTGATGTGCTGAGTTGGTGGCACATTCTGGGGGTGATGGGGGTGTGATTGAGATGGTGGGATGTTGTGGTTTTGAGGAATGGGATGGATTGGATTTCCCGTTGGAGGTGGGATGGGGGCGTAAGGGATATAGGTGAATGAAGGGTATTGGTGGGGGGGTATGGGGTTAGTGAATGGGCTTTGATGAGCGTGGGCGGATGGGCCTTGGGTTTGAGGGATTTGGGTTTGATAGTTTTGGAAGGCTTGGACTTATGGGCCTTGGGCCTGGGGGTGGGGCTTAATATGACTTTGGGCCAATGGGCCTTGTTGAGTTTGTGTCCATGGGCCCTGGGCTTGGGTTTGATAGGTTTGGGTCCAAAGGCCCTGGGGGGCTTGGACCTGGACCTGGGTCTGATGGGCTTGGGCTTGGGCCCATGGGTTTTGAGGGTCTTGGGCTGGGGCCTGGGCGTGGTGGGTTTGGGCCTGGGCCCATGGGTTTGGAGGTGTTTGGGCTAGGGCCTGGGCTTGGTGGGTTTGGGCTTGAGCCCATGGGTTTGGAGGTGTTTGGGCTAGGGCCTGGGCTTGGTGGGTTTGGGCTTGAGCCCATGGGTTTGGAGGTGTTTGGGCTGGGGTCTGGGCTTGATAAGCTTGGGCTTGGGCCCATGGGTTGTGAGGGTTTTGGGCCTGAGCCCATGTCTCTAGTGGTGTTTGGGCTGGGGCCCATGGAATTGTGTGGGTTTGGGTCTGGAATTGAGGTGGGGGATTTTGGGAGGTATGGACGATGAGTGGTTGGGCATGGTTGGGAGGGAATGGGGTATGGAAGTTTTAGAAATTTGGATGCGGGGTTTGAGAGGTAGGGTTGTGAGAAGCAGCCCACAGGGCATACATCGTTCTCATGTCTTCCATCGAGGGCATGGACTCAGGTGTGGGATTGGGGGGTGATGGATCACTTAAGGATGGAGGTGGTTGGGAGAAATTGGGCATGACCCGGGTAAATGGGGGGGTATGTTGGGATGTGGATGGGCCATGTGGTAGGAATGGTATGTGAGATGGGGTGGATGGGATGTAGGATGTTGGGGGACATGGGTGATGAGAGGGATGGAATGTGGGAAGTAGGCGGGGGGTGGGACTCCCTGGGGGGTCTTTGGAAGTATGGGGATGCGGTAATGGTGTTTGGATGGGAGATAGGGATGTAAGGATCGGTTGGGAAATGAGGGGTTTCAGTAGGGGATGAAAAGGGGGTATTTTGGGGGAATGTAAGGGAAGGGGATGAGGTGGAGGTGAACATGGGCGCCCCAAATGGGCCCGTGATATCGAACCTGGCTTGGGTGAAGGTGTCGGAGACCGGATCTTCTCCTATGCGGGAATGGGAAGGGGATGACGGTGGGGATGTATCGGCTCTTGACATGATCCGCCGACGAGTGTTGTATTGATGTCGCGGATAAGGGCCAAATACCTTCCTGGTTCTTCTCCTACGGGCCGGGTTTGAGGTCGCCGTAGTACCGATCACTCCAAGGTATATTTTTGATTGTTTTTCTTTGTGTGTATTTTTTTTTGGGTTTTGGAAAATGATTTTTTTTTGTTTTGAAAAGTGAATTTTGTGATTTTTGATTTTTGATTTTGATTGATTTTTCCCTTTTTTTTTTTGAAGGTGGACTTTTTTTTTTTTGAAGATGAGGATTTTCTTTCTCTTTTTTTTTGCAATTAACTCCCCTCTACTTAGATGATTGATGACCTGGTGCCCAGGGTCAACTCCTGTTTCGGGCGATATATGTACCTTTAGTAGGTCCCACGGCGGAATCCGACACACTTCGGAAGAAGCGAAAGGGAACCCTTTCGTTCTATTGAAGGCGAGGGAATCCACGCAAATGACCCGATCCCTCGGAGCAAATCAATAAGAAGTCGCCTTCTTTTGACTGGGCGGGGGCATATTGGGTGTTAGAGAATGTGGGAGGCTACCGCGGACACTAATACCGCTAATTGGGGAGTTGGGGTGGTGGATCGGGCCTCGGTCAGTTCTTTGACCGATATATCTTTGGCGATATATTATATCTTTGCCGCTTAAATCTGGATTTTTGGGACGATATATTATATACGCCTGTGTAAATCTGGGGCTATTTTGCTGGCCGTATATATTATATACGCCAGGCAAAAGGTTCGGTATGACAGTGGACAGCAAGCCCGAATGTGGATCTTTGAACTGGTTTCTTGGGAGAAATGCTCCCGGGGACTGCTGTGTTTGTTATCGGGTCCCTCCTTTCCGTTTCCTAGGGATACACAGCTGAATTTCAGGTTTTCTACGCTCTCACCAATGCGGGTTTTACGACTTGATCGGAATTGGCAACCCAACTGATATACTTAGTATGCGCCTTCTCGAATCTTGGAAGGGGTGGTTCTTTTCAGGATCATCACCACTAGGGCTGCCGCCTTACTGGGAATCGGGTAAATTGTATCTGTCCCTAAACCCCACGAAAACTACCCAAAAATGCAAAAATAAATTCAATTATGTCCCCACACTGTTGGTTCACTTTTAATTACGAATTTTATAGGGGAGTGAAATTAAGTCCAAAATCGGGTCGAGGATGACAAACCCGTGCTGCCTCAACGGGTCGGCGTTCAAAGGTGAAATATGACTATCGAAATAAAGTGCGCAAGTAGGCCCGCCAAATGGCTAAGGCTTGTAAATGACCGAAATTTAAATGACGTGAAAATAAATGCAAGCGGGCCCGCCAAACGGCTAAGGCGGCTTAAATGACTAGAATCGTAAAAACTGAAATTTAATGCGCAAGTAGGCCCGCCAAATGGCTAAGACACTTAAAGGACTGAATCGTAGGGGTGAGTACGTTAGTAAAAATAATAAAAAATAACGAAAAATAGCAGCAAATTAGAACAAAAAACAGCCATGATTAGTAAAATAATAAAATAAAAGGAAAGGCCAACAAGAGGGGAAGCGCTAGGGTGAAGTCCCCAGCAGAGTCGCCATCTGTGCGACTGTGGATCCTCTCGAACCCGTCGCGGCGATGCGCTCGCCTTGGATAAAATGTAGAGTCGCCACCCGGAGCTTTTGGTGACCCGGGAAACCTTCAAATCGATATTTTGAGCACCGAAGTGCTAAATATGACTCTGATTTACCGGTCTTTGCCAAAGGCTCTAGGGTAGGGGCTTCGGTTATCGATCGAGAAGGGTTTAGGCACCCGATCAACCCGCACGTAGCGGTCTCTATCTATGGCCAAAATAAAAATAAAAAGGGCGGAGTTTCCCCTTGCCCGAAGGCAATACGGTCCTATCAAGCTTTGAGGCAAACCGAGATTTCGGCGGCGTAACGGCTTGAATCCTTGAACGGAGGAGACACCAAGAAGGTGGAGGAAGAGAGGGGTGAGTCGGAGCTCACGGGCCCTTGTTGCACCGTGGAAGACCTTCGCTTTGGCGTGCTTCCGATGGCTTAAATGGCGTGAAAATGGGTTCTAATGCTAGGATTCAATAAAATAGGAAGTGTAGGGTGAGGCCAAAGGCTAGACTTTAGCTAAAGGGAGTGATCTAATGGTTGAAAAGGATTGGAAAGGATGAACTAAGCTTGCTGGAATTCTGGAAAATGAGTGCACTTTCTCTCACTAGGGTTCTCTCTTGAGCTCCAAATCCTTAACCTCCAATTTTTTCTAACCCTTAAGGAAGAGGGAGGCCTCTCTATTTATAGAGAAGGGATGGGTTAGGGGCTTACTTAAGAGCTAATTGGTTTAGCAATTAGGTAATCCCCCATCTAAGGTTTTTTGGGTTTTCAAGGTCCTAGGGTTTTGGGAAACTGGTTTCAATGGCGGATGATGGGGTGAGACCATGGGTGACTTAAGGGTTGCCAATAAACTTAAAGGGGGTGCAACCAATCTCAAGACACCCACCTCAACCAAGGGGATGGTCAAAGGGTCAAACTAGATGGAGGAAATTCGAGCTACTGATGACAGTTACTGTAGCTAAGTTGGGCGTATAAATTATATACGCCCAATTTAGGAACAGTAATTTTCACCAAAATCAGGGGAGTTTTGAGAAGATGAAACCCGTGGTGGGTCCCATACTAGTATATATTATATCGCCCGGCCAAATTCCCCAAAATAGGCGGTATATAATATATACACTTTGAGTAATCTGAGGTAAAATGGTCAAGGGCGTATGTAATATCTACGCCTGTGTAAAATTCGTGATTTTATGTGAAACTTAAAACGGCCATAACTTTTGAACCGTAGCTCCAAATTGGGTGATCTTTAGCTCGTTGGAAAGCTGAAGAAGTTCTCTTTCCAATGGTATATGGCACATCCATGGTACTAGTCTGTGTAAAATTCTATAGCTCTCCTCCCATCAACCGCCAGAAGGGTTTAAGTTAGGTCTGGGAAGGGATTCTAGGGTGTAGGGGTGGCTTCTAAGGATTGGGGAAATGGCTCTAAAGGTCTTAGAGTAATTCCTACTAGTCTAGGTAGGTTCCTAAGGGTTCAGGGGGGTGCCATCGGAAGCACAGGGGTACATCTCTCCCGAAGTACAGATTGATTGGGCCTTGGGCCGAATTTGGGTGTCTACAATGCTCCAAATCGATGAATTTGGCCTCGTACTAAGCCACATTCATATTCCCTTGTTCTAATCTAAGGAATTTTACTTCCTTCTTTTCTCGAACATGCCCTAGAAAGTATTTTCCAAAAAACAATCTAACAAATTTATTCTAAATTATGACCTCCCCGGGTTTGATCTGCGATCTCTTCATTAATTTCCACCAATGATCGGCCTCTCCCGAGAATAGAAAGATAGCATAAGTGGCTTGTTGCTCTTCAGTACACTTCATGGCTTCGAATATCTTTTCCACGTCCTCAATCCATTATTCAGCTTCCAAGGGATCAGTGGTTCCTTTGAAAATTGGGGCATTCATTCTCCTAAGTCTTTCAAGGCCGAATCCATCATCAAGGTTGGTGGTATGGGTTGTGTTGGTGGATGTTGAGCCAGGCTTGCGATGTGCCAAACTTGGGGCAGTTGTTGTTGGCACAGTTGTTTCTGGCACTGATGTTTCTGGTGCAATTGTCTCTGGTACAGATGTTGTAATAAGTGTCCGTCAAGGTCGTCCTTGTGGTGCCATCTAATAACAAGGAAAATGTAGTGATAATTCTATTCCTATCGGGAAATACACAAAATAAAAGAATATGCGTAATCAAATGGGGTGGTAAAGCATCGAAGGTTCTTAATGTCCCAAAATACAAAAATCCTAAGCTCTACTCATAAGTTTGTAGGGATCATAAAACTTGCGTTCCCCTTTTTAGTGCGCTGCATAAGTACACCTAACACCCTTCGCTAGAAGGCGACACGCCTAGACCTCAGGGATCCACATCTTAAGGCCTCCAAGTATCTAAAAAACTTAGAGCATAAATATAATATCCTAATCTCATGTGTACATTCCCCAATTGTATTCCTTAACTTAATAATTTATAATATTACCTTTATTTATTTATTTTTATTTTATTTTTATTTATTTATTATTCTTTTTTTTTTGTTCATCAAGGATCCAAATTTTCAGTCTTTAAAAACTTAGTTCATTTAATATATTAATGTGGCGAAAGAAAATTTAAATAATAAAGTTGAGAAGGTTGGCATTTATAAGATAAGATTCCTGATTACATGGTGAACTTTTTAAAGGCGCTCAAAAGTTGAAATTATAGTTTTATCAAAATTCGCGTAGCAGGAAATACATCAACTACTATGAGAGCACCATCATTCTTCAAAATAGATTCACGTTTTACAACTACATCAGAAATCCAAAACTCTCAAAAAATTTCTGATGTCACAATAATGTCCTTGTGACAGCCCGAATTTCTTTAGATATTATTATTTTTTAAACCAATGGGAAAACTCGGACCGCCAGATCTTAGATCACAATCTGATACACAAATACTTGGTACATCCACACACATGTAGAAATCGGAGCAGATAAAGCATATCGCACAATTTAAATCTCCAGTTCTAATATCTCATGTGAACAATAACAAAAATAAACCACCGGTGATGATCGACCATCACCAAACAGTGGCGTTATATATGTGTACCAAGCCTGAACTCACCAAAGTCCACAACGTGCTAATCTACGATCCCTGACTAAGGCACAAATCCACAAGCTGAAGATCTTCTTCTCCAGGTCCAGATCAAGAGTTATACCTGTGACGTATAGTCAGGGTGAGCTAACATCTAAGCTCAATAGAGGACATTCAATATCAATTTACATTTTATCATAAGAAAGCCTAGATTCACTAACAGGAGTTTAAAACCATCTCTCAAAAATTGAATTTCAAGGCCTTTATCATTTTTCATTTCAAAACGAACTTTCAAAGCATTCACTTCTCAAAACGGAGTTTCATCAACAATAGATATAAAAGAACATTTTAAAATAATTAGAATTGTCCAAAGGTGTCCAAGTTTCAAGAACATTTGCAAATTGTAACAGCTGCCACATTCTGATCCCGACAATATCGAGTACAGACTTGAGTAGGATCAGGCTTGTGCCAAAAAAAAAAAATGAGACACAAAGAATTGATTTAGAATTTGAATGATGACTGTTAAATAGTGGAACCTTAGTGGCCCAGTATTAATTATTAAGTGAAACAATGGTTCCATATATATGGTGCCCTCATTCAAGATGAAAATTTCATAACACAATTTTGAATAATGAATAGGACTGCTTGACACTGAGGGGTGTCAACCCTTTGACCCAAGACCCATTAGTGTAGATGGAGAAAAATACCAACCAAGGTCTGATGGCCTTGCCTCGGCCACCTGAGGCAAGCACGTGTGGTTGCCTCGGCAACTTGAGGCAACCATATTCACTCATTTATTTACTAAGTTGGTTTATACACTCAACTTGTGTATGAGCTTTATATGCAATCTAAAGCCTCTTTTGGCTTATTTGCATATACACTTAACAAAACCCATGCAGGCTTTACATAAACTTCCAGCCCCAAACAACTTGTTAGTTATTTTAATTCGTAGCAGCATCAAAACAATCTAATGACTAATACACTTGGAGTTGTAGTAGTGTCGTACGTAAGTAAAAGCCCACTTTGGCTTATTTGATAGTACACCATGCCATGGTGTGTAAACTTATGCAGGAAATCCCAGCCAAGCCAACCATATATATATATACGCCTCATATATGCAAAACCAGGTTGGTTTATATGCTGATACAGGTAAGAGGCCCTATAGGCACCATATGGAATCCAAACCCTTGATGCCTTATAATACAAATCCCGCTAGCTTCCCTCCACGCATGCATGAGTCATGTTTCGACTCCATGCACTCAAGTTGGGAGAAAACACAATAAAATAGCCAGGGAGTCTCCTTCTTCCTCCTTCCAATTCCATCGCAACCATCCCTGCATCTGCAAGAAACAAAACGACCATGCAACATGATCCTATGCAGAAACAAATTCCCTTCTTATAAGCTAAACTCTTGACAGATTCGCACCTCTTCAAACCATTGAATCCAAACAGTGGTTTCGGAAACATAAATCACCGTGTGACCTGAGTAAGCGTATTTTAAAGGCAATCACTATCGGAGACTTCTTGCAGATCGAGTTCTTATGAGCTCCGTCACCGACACGCGCTCAACATCATCACATCGTTACCACGAGTCCACCAAAAGGTAGGCAATCAAAATAAACCACATCTTAGAGTTTAGTTACACTACATGTTAAGGTCTGTGATGCAACTGTCATAAGCTTGAATCAACAACTATAAAATAGATGGTGCGTGAAGGTTTCAGAGTCAAAAATCATCGATTTATTGCACGTACCAAAAATTTCATACCAGATTTCAGAAATAAAATATGGTTCCCGGTGAAAAATATTCAAGACAATATATATATGTTTATATGTATAAAAGACCCAGCCAATTGCCTGAGTAAAAGAAGCCAAAAATGGAGCAGAAAATACCTGGCCTAAGCTTCGATAGGCTTGCCGCGGCAGTTTAGCTTGCCAGCTGTGCTTGCAGCGGTCAGTATTTTGATCATAATGTTTAATCCCAAACTTGGATTGGCACGATTCTTGATGTGTTGGAAAGGGGATAACGAACCCAAAAACTTTCATGAAGTAACAAATTTTTGAATCCAACGTTTAAGGGGTCAAAAATTGGTGACAAGTCACAGCAACATGCTCAGCTGCAAAGCTTGCCGTGACAACCTATGTTGCTTGCCTCAGCAACCCTACATCTGACGCACTTTGTGACACCTCTGTAAGGGGTGTGTGTTGAGATGACTTGCTGAGTTTGACCATGAGACTTGGGACGATAAATGGTCCATATTTGGGGTCTATGGTGACCCAATAAACCATGAAAAATACTAAAACTATGACCATATATCCTAGGTATATGGTGCACATAACGCACTCATGCCGATGACTTCGTTTGGATGCGTGCAAGCACATGACTACAAGCAAGTCTCATATGTAACACACAGGCTTGATCTTACAGTAGGGAATTTACTTTACTAATTTATATTATGTTTTTCTCACTCTCGTTTAGTTAAGCAAGTTATTACATTGATCATATAGAAATAGACAAATCGATACGCATATTAGTCATAGTCATGTATGATACTAAAATAAGTTACTATGAGTTCAATTTACTAAGAAGTAAGGATGAATATTCTAAGTATCAGTTGAGGAATGAAAATACAAGTTCGATTAATGATAGTGATGATAATAGATATCAGTTTTGATGTGTGTGTGCATGACTATACTCAAGTTAGTTTTGAGTGTATAAATGATAATACAAGTTCAAATTTGATATCTGTTGTTGTATAGCTATGCTAGATTCAAGTAGGAAATGAGGATAAGAAGCTCAGTTTTGAATTAGTATGAACATGATAGTGCAGCTTTGATAAGTCCAGATTTGCTAAGTTCAGTGTTGATAAATAGTTAACTCAGTTCGGAAGAATAGTTGGTAGGCATATGCTACTTCAATTTTTGTTCACATATGCTAGTTTTCGCGAGGTATAAGCATGTAAGTTCAGTTATGCTAATGCAGTTAGATGGAAATGGTGATACGATTAGTTTCAATACATGAATATGAATAGTTATGCTAGTTCAGTTTTGATATATGATTAACAGTTTTGATATATGGTTATATGCTATCATGATTATATGCACTCTACTCATGATGTTCTCGCATACTTGATACCATGCATGATCACGTCTTGATTCCTTGTACGTGGTTGAGGTCTCGGTCCAAGTGACCCTGCTCTCTTAGCTCAGGGGCTTGACCTTGCTCACTTAGTTGGGTTTATGATATACGTTGCTTTGGTATTAAGGGCTCCAAGGATTCAGATCGATCCTTAGCATCTCTACTAAAAAAAAAAAAATTGTAAATTTATCGGGTTCTCACATTTTGTGCCTTGTGTAATCATGTGGATTATCTGTATTTTGTTTTGTGGACTTTACGTAGGTGTGTGGATCACTGTGGATTCAGGAGGTGTGTCTGTATGCATCTGTTGGTGTCGTCAATTTTCAAGGACGAAAATTTTGTAAGGTGGCGAGAATGTGATATCCCTAATTTTAGGAACCCGTGCAAGTTAATTCAATTAGGTATTAGTGTTGTGCACTATATGATTACAGTGTTTGGTTGAGTCAGTGTGCATGTGTGATGACTCATGAGTGGGTATGTGTTGGATTAAGTATATGGGTTTGCACATATACACACCAATATGTGTATGTGTTTAAAATAGATTGAGTAAGTGGATAAGTATGACAAACAAGTTGTGTGTAGACACTTCACAAGGAAGAAATCACTCTAGGGATGTGTGAGGGGTAACCTCACGTGTGTGGTTTATTAGCAAACTTTAAGTTGTTTTGAGTTTTAGAGAGAGGAGTGGGAGAGAGAAAGGGTTTGAAGAAGGATTTACCAAGATCTGCGCACTTCGAAACTTGGAACCTTCATAAATTAAGTAGCATTAGCTAAGGGAGAGAATTCCATTCGATTGTGACGATTGAGGAGATAGTGGAGCGCGGATTGTGATAGAATGGAGTTTTGAAACCCATTTGATTTTGAAGAAGAACGCTCTGATTTTCATGTGGATTCGACAAGATTAGAAGGTAAGGAATCAATTCCAAAGAGGTTAAATTGTAGAATAAGATGACCTTAAAGTTGTGTGAGAAGTGTGGGTGAAAATGATGAAGAAATTGCGAGAAGATCGAATTGGAAAAACTCATATCGGAAGATTTTCTGAAACTCGCTCGCGCGAGGTGTCTTCAAAAAGGCTTTCTCATGCCTCGCTTGAACGAGTATAGAGACTCCAGTGAGCCTCTGATGCCTCGCTCGCGCGAGACAAGTTCTGAAGGGTTTGTGTGAACCTCGTGTGCTCGAGGCGATTGGGGAAAAGAGGCTTCAGTAAGCTTCTTTTCACTCGTGTGCCCGAGATTTGTGGGTTCGCGCACCTGACCATGTACCTCCCTCGCGCGAGATATAGAGTTAAGCCAATTTCATGTGTTTTTGAGAGTTCTCTTCGGAGACTTCGACCATTGGATTTTTTAAAACATTCCTAAAGGGTCTTTAGGTAATTTTGAATGTAGGTTAAAGGAATAAGTGTGCCACGTGAGTTTTTGAAAGACTTTGTGTGATTGTTCTTGGAATGTGACTTAAGGTAGGGGAAAGCTTACGATCATTTGATTTGTTGTGCTCTTTATAAGTTAAATAAATGTGATAAAATAAGCCATGATAATTTATGTGAAATTCAATATGTGATATTCGAATCTTTTAAACAAGTTTTGAAAAAGTAAAAGATGTGACATTCGAATTGTGATGTGATATGTGTTCTTGTAAGCTCTAAATGCAACTATGATTATTTATTTTCAAAAATAGTATGAAGTAATCACTTTACAGGGTGTAAAAACTATAAGTTAGACTTTGCACTATAATTTAAGGTTCATGTGGAACGAATCCCTTGTCCTCCAGTACGGTGGGATATCCATACATTTCTTACTTGCCAACGGTAAAACTTCGTTCGGCACAAGTATCCCTCATAACGCAGGTACTTGGGTATTTGTGAAAATGATTCATTGAATGACGATAGTTAGGGATTCCCATCGGTATATGTGTGGCTTCGGATGTTATATATGCTTGGAATAGTATTTAAGTTACTATTTTAAGTTAAGTCCAAACTTTTATAAATAAACATTTGAATTGTGCATATGTATGATTAAAGTTTGGCATTTGAATATTTATGTGGAAAAATGGGAAATGTGAAATGTGCATATGACATTAGTTATGAAATGTTATGCTTTGAAATATGAGATTAAATGCTACTAATGTTTACTCCTATTGAGCTTAGACTGTTAGCTCACCATTCGACTATATGTCACAGGTGAGGATTTTGAGAAGGAATTGGATCAAGAGAGCGATCCTGAGTACGTGGCTAAGGACGAAGTTGATCCCTCACCTGAAGAGTTTTCCCTAGATAGGGATTTTGTTTGAAGTAGAGATTGCTTTGTGTTTAAGGCTTGGAATGTCCAGCCACTTTTGATTAGAAATGTGAATCATGTAAATTCTTTTGGATAATTATTTTATGATCCATTGTTTAGTTGATGAATGTTTATCACTGGTGGTTCGTTTCGGTTCTTTGTTCATGTAATTGGCATGGAGTTAGAACCGTTATTTTTATATGTTTTGGGATATAGAAATGGAACTTTCTTTTGCTGTATATGATGACTCTATCTATTTAGGTAGAGATCAACTTTGCTTTCTGCTTGGTGTGGATGTACTAAGTGTTCAAAATTTCAGGGAGCCTTAACGGGTGATCCTACGACACGGGTGGCGAAATGTGGACTGTCACAAAAATTTTATAAAAAAATGGAGAAACAGAGATAATAATGAAGAAAGAAACTCAGAAAGAGCATGAAAAAACTAGTTGATCAGACGTATATTGAAGACACATGAGCTGACCCAGTGAGTCGGAATGCATTACTAAAGAGATTCATGCTCTGTACCTTGGATGGTTGGCCAAGCTCTGCTAGGATTTCTCCTGATACGTTGTTGTTCTGTAATAAGCTGAAATTCAATCTAAAACAAAAATTAGAAAGAGGGATTTCTTATTTTTTGAAATTAAATTGATAAACCTCATAAATCCATTTTCTCTTACACTTGTTTGAGGTTTGTGAGATTTTCAATTCTACCAAAGAGAGTTCATGATAGATTTTGGCTTGGAGCATTCCTATAAATAGCCAACAATTCTTAGTTTGAGCAAAATAAATATCGACAAATAAATAATGAAGAAGTTACAGTATGGTAACCAGATTCTCTGGGGTGCAAGAGATCATAGCCCAACTACAAGATCCACTGTGGCTTCATCCTAGTTGTTAAGAACTCCATGTGGATTGTTTAGAGAATTTCTTATACTTATCAAAGTTGCCTGGAGGTTAGAAATTAAAAAACAAAACAAATAATCTTAGGAGTCAATTTGCGTGATTATTGATTCACAATTAAGAAGGCAAAATCGGGTTTAGAACATAACAGACTAATCAGAACCCATAGAATCCAAAAAGAAAATCATTAAAACCATATGAAAATCTTAAAGAAAAATTAGATTTCAATCTTCATATTGATGTTGAAAGAGAAGGCTCTTATACTGCAAAGAAACTCTGGTTTCACCTTCATGAAGACATCGATATCAGGATCTAGCCTAATATTTGTTGCCTTCTCTCTTCTTGATATGCAATGTTACCTAGACACGTGACATGCAATGTTACCTAGACACGTGGCATGGGTGCCAAGTGTCAAGGTATCATAGATGTTTGGCCAATTTCTAAAGATTCCACAGCACGACCTTAAGAAAAATAAAATTAAGAAAAAGAAAATGGAACACATGATAGAAATAGAAAAAAATTGAAGGAAAATCTTAGAGAGTCAATTGAGATGTGTAATGAAAAGATACATAATAATGTCATGAGCCTAACTAAAAATATGATATATTATACAAATCGTTTTCAAGACCCAATCTTTTTATTTTATAAGTTACTAAACTTTAAACATTTTTTTTTTTAAATGACGGTTCATTTTATTGTGTCAAAACAGGGAACATTATAATGGTATTATATGGTATTTTCATACATGTTCAGAAGTCTTGTGTTGCATTAAGGAGTGTCCAAGTGCCACTATGTGTTGGCACGTGTCCAAGTGCAACCAAGTGTCGGCACTGCAAAATCCCAATGGTAGAAGTCCCTAGGTAACACTGATGGTAGGGGTATGGATTGCAAACGCATATTGAAGTGCTAAATATGGGTATGGCACCTAGTTGAGATGTATAGGTAACATATGTATTTATAGGCACACCAAAGAATGACAAACACGGCCTAACTTTTAGGAGTTGACCAATATAAGCTGATGATATATTCGAGGACTTTTTTTTGTACATTTCAAGACATAAAAAATAAAACTAATTAATTTTTCAAGTAATTAACAATGACACAGGTCATAAGCATTCTAGATTATTACCGTGGCTAACTCCTTTTCATGCTTTGTATAAAAGTTGTGTCAATTTTTCCGGTTCTGAAGTCCTACAATACAATGGACACACATATAAAGGAAAAATAAATAGATAGCAACTATGAAGCACTGAATCTCTGCCAAACCAATTCTGGGTCTACAAGGACGTCCAAAAAATATGCATATGAGAATTGTCTCACCTCGATATCAAGGATAAGTTTACGGTAATCGATGGTGGTAGGAACTCCTGCTAAATAAGAAGATTGATGATCAGCTAGCCTGAGAGATAGTTCACATGGAATATGATCAAAGTCACTGGCAGTTTGTTCATTCTAGTGATTTAATCTAGTACACCACAAGGTCATCAAAGCCATCTCTATATCAGCATAGCAATTTACTGTTGCCACTATATTTCACTAATTTAAATAATTTTGAAAATATTGCACTAGCAACCAGTTATACAAGAGGTTCATAGATATGTCCCAAGAGCACTGTACATTGTGCTTTCTAGCAGTATTGAAATATATTATGACTATGTTCAACAAGACTAGACACCACTTTATGTTTCCTTATAAACTCTACAAAATTTAGGATTTTTCCTTATTTCAGGGTACTCTATTTAAATATTACATAATTCAATATGCAATTCATTAGCACAGACATGTAGACATGGGGATCTTGAGGTTGATAATTCTGATGCCCTACATCCATCTCCAACATGACACATGTCTATGTAGTAAATATAAATTACAAATATTCATTAAATACAAGAGAAGAATGTTCCCAATCTTATAGATGATATCTGATGAGCATTGAAATATACCACTTTCTACCCCTTAACTTGACCTATGATGAACCTTTGAGCATGTTAATAATGTTGTTTAAGTGTGTTTTTACAAATAAAAACAAAATAAGAGCTTAATGTTGCAATCCATGCTTTTGAAGCCAAGAAGACGGAATTTTGTGTTTAGCAGTGGAGCTGATAGATTTGTTGAAAAGGCACCATGGTGGTTCACACCATTGGGGCTTTTTAGCATGCTTTGGGGGCCTTGAAGAACAGCTGCAAAGCAATTCAAGTGGCATATTACAGCTACAACATTAATGCACTCGAGTACTTTAAGTGTTGAAGATCATCTACTCGAGCTGATGATGGAAGCCCATGAGCAGCATAGCTGCAAACTTGAAGAAATTCAAGCAGTTTAGAGGGATGGTGCAACCATTTGAGTGGTTTAAATGCATGATTTAGTGAACCCCATGAGTGGTTCATGTTGAAAACCAACCCCTCGAGTGGTTTAGAATGATAAGATCCAACCTCTCGAATGGTCGGTTGAATCCCACGAGCTGGTATGTGCTGAAATCAAGCTACAATGCTGAAAAAAGGTTAAAATTTAACCTGTCGCAACCTATTGAATGGTTGAATGAACCTGTCGCAACCTATCGAATGGTTGAATGAACCTGTCGCAACCTATCGAATGGTTATTTGAACCTGTTGTGAACCTATCGAGAGGTTTTGATGCTGAAAATGAACCTGTCAAGCATCCTGTCGAATGGTTGAATGAACCTGTCGAGCTCCTGTTAGAACCTATCGAGAACCTGTCGAAATGCATACCTAAAGCCCATCCAACCTATCGAACAGATGCCTGAACCTATCGAGATCGAAGTTCTGACGCTCCAACCTATCGAGGCACGGGTTCTAACCATTTATTTCACACTTTAGGGACATTTTTGGGATTCTAATGCTTCTAGGACACACATCCCAATGTCCCACACATCTCAGGGATTTATCTCGGGTTCTATTAGCAAACATCAGTAGCCGATGGGGGCATTTTTGAGAGCTGCAAAGACACATCAACTGGGCACAAAACTCTGCACATGGGTGTGAACTAATTATTGGCGGGAAACAAATTAGCTTCAGCTGGGCATAAACAAAACCAGATCCCTATCTCTTCTCTGATTGGTTGAAACTCTTAAATAGGGATTAAGCTTAAACTGAGATCCTCTCTTCTGATTGGCTGCAACTGAAGACACATGGATCGATGCATATGTATAAATACTCATCTATTCTGTTGTTTTTCTTCAGCAAGGAAAGTAGGAACGAAGGAATAGCCTGAGTTCTCCTTAGCTCATTTAGGTTTAGTTAAGGTTTTTATTTTCCTTTTTCTTTTCCCCATTCTCTCTCTAATCCAGCCTATTGGAATAGATCTAGATAGCAACTCAAATCTGTTTTGTAATTGTAAGTTCGGCATGAAGAAATGTGGATCGATGCACAGACTACAGATCTGAGAGTATTTTCATTGTAAGAGTGACCTTGTTTGCAATGATAATACTATTTTTAATGCTTAGTTAGATCTAAAGATCTTATGGTCCCATTAGATTCTCGATCAGATTTGTGTAAAGGAGTTTGTTAATCAGCTCACCCACGTAACTGGTAGATCTCTTGATGACTATCTGATTTCCCTGGGTTTGACATGCCTGTAATTCTCTAAGTCTATGACCGTGGAATTGCAGTATCTGTAGTGGTTTTAATTGTTCTAATTGAGGCTCTGGCTTTGTAGGAGATCTCTAGGATAGTCTGTGACCATTAAAATGGACAGATCATAACCTTAAGGTAAATCTAAGCTCAGGCCTCAATTGGATTTATCTGTTGCAATCCATGGATTCGATAAAGTCTATAGGATGGTCTGTGACCATTAAAGTGGACAGATCATAGCCTTAAGATCAGGTGGATCCTGTGATTTGGAGTGGAATTTATACCCTGCAGCTATGCTTATAGCCAGTTGAGGGATGGGTGCATATCCTCAGATCTTGATCTGTTTTGTAATAATAACTAGGTCCTGGCTGCCTATTTCTCACCATTTGATCTTTATTTGTCCATCCATCTTCCTCCATCTTTTAGTTTAGTTTTATTTCAGTTTTGTAGAATTAGATCTAGTGACAAAGAAAAACTCTCTTTCTTTTCCCTGTTTTCATAGAATTGTCAGATCTGTAGCCAGATCTGGAGGTCTACTATGTTCCTTC
This sequence comes from Chloranthus sessilifolius, assembly GCA_021018995.1. Classification (NCBI taxonomy): domain Eukaryota; kingdom Viridiplantae; phylum Streptophyta; class Magnoliopsida; order Chloranthales; family Chloranthaceae; genus Chloranthus; species Chloranthus sessilifolius. The sequence goes on along the minus strand of CM037594.1, from coordinate 30,782,484 downwards.
TAGGTTTAGATCACTATTCTCTGTGAGACAAACTCTTACTTATTAAAACTTGCTACAAAGGACCCTGTATCTTGCAGGTCCAGGATATTTTATATGTGCTAAATCCATCTTCTGTTTTACTTTATTTTTATTTTGCTTTTATCATTACACAATAATCAGCACACTGAAATTCCCCAACAATATCTAGTTGTAAACAAATTATTGAAAACATGTAAATGTTCCTTCTTTTCGTTGGTGCGATATGTGGCTTTATAGCCAAGGATGTTGTATCAAACAAATTGAACAAATATTTAAGTGGTCAATAAGAAAGGTAATTAAATATAGATTCCCAAAATATGGTTGATCGCGGAGATGTTTACTAACCTGTAATGACTTTGCAATTGAGAGCCCTTTTCATTCATTCGATTGCTTTCTCTCTTGTTGGAGCCCAAACAATTAGCTAAGCACATTGTAGAGCACAATTATTTAAAAAGAAAGTTAAGTTAGAAAGTATATCTCGAACAAAAACAATTTTGTTTCAGCACACAATCGACTAAAGGGACAATAACTAGTTTCAGATAGCTAAATCAAATCCAAATACGATGTGTATGTATAAACACATACATGATACATGCACATATATCAAAATACATAAAAGCATATTTATTAGCAAAAACTTTAACACGCCTTTCCCAGTAATGGTCATAGCTTGGAGGAACCACATAATCTGGATAGACATGGTTGTCCATTCTCACAAATGGACCGCCAGATGGCATATATGTTGTTATCCTTCCTATCATTCAAAAGAACATATTACCTATAAAAAAACTCATGAAATATCCTTGTGAATCATAGTTTCAAAGCTTAGAACTAATCTGACCATTACTTAATAAAACACAATAAATTTCTTCCACAAAATGAAAAATCAATACATGTGTGTGTGTGGGTGTATATATATATATATATATATATAGAGAGAGAGAGAGAGAGAGAGATGGAGAGAATAGGGAGTATGCAACGTGGCATGATCAACTGAGTGCATTTTCACATGTCACGTGGCATGATCAACTGAGTGCATTTTCACATGTCACGTGGCATGATCCCTGCAACTGAGTGCATCTTCACATGCCACGTGGCATGATCAACCCAAAACAGCACCTATTTTGGGTTCAACACAGGGATGATACCTGTGTCCGAACGCATAGTCCCAGCCCCTCTCTCTCTCTCTCTATATATATATATATATATGTGTGTGTGTGTGTGTGTGTGTGTGTGTGTGTGTATATATATATATATATATAGGGATGAAGTTCCAAGACATTAAAGTGGATCTCTGGGTGATCAATGCCTATGCTGTCCTGCAGGCAATTTGGCTTGAGAGGAACAACAGGGTCTTACAAAGGATTGGGAAGCCCTACCAGTTTGCGGTTTAAGTGGGCCAGGGACTTATCGCTTAACTGGATTAAAATTAGGTGATGAGTAGTGAAATATGATCATATTTCACCCCTTTAAGCCTACATTTAGCCATCCGACAAGGACAATCTGACATATTTGAAAAGTTCTAATTGTTTCAGAAAGATTTGGCCATTGGATGCATTTGAAAGTATAAAAGGGCATAAGAATAACAAATGTAGGAACATTGAAGCAAAGGAGTTAATGGTCCTTGAAATTTAAAATTCAAATTTGATTTTTGAATTTCAAATTTGAAGCTGAGACCCTATTTAAGCAAACTGGAGAATTGATTTTGGGGGCTTTTTCCTTTCTAAGTTTTATTTTTCTCCTCAGCATTTTACTTTTCTTTCTAGCTTTTCTTTCCAAGCATTGTTCTTTCGATTTTCAGGTTTTCAGGTTTAGTTTTTAGATTAGTTTCATTTCTACATTCAAGAAATGATTGTATGCGTTGGATTAAAGCTTCGTGGATTTTTGTGGATCGTTTGTTACGGTATTTTAATGTTATTCTTTATTTTCATTTCAATCATGTTTTTAGTTAATTTAATCATGCGTAGCTAAATCTTTTTGAGGATGATGATCTAATGTACCCCATCCGAGGTATTCATTTATTATAATATGGATCTAAGGTTGAGATATTAGCTTGTCATGGGTGCTTTGTTTTTAATTGCCCTGCTGTTATTGTTGATGTTGTAAAATCCGATTGCTATCTAAGTTGTGGATGCAAATCATGCTTCATGATTTCGAATCTGAAAAATGGTGACTTTACTCTAGTCTTCTTCTATATTGCTCTTGCCTATCTCTGGTACGTTCTGATTACTATTTGAGATATGGATGTTAATCTTACACTTATGGGGTGCTAATCATGCACCTCCTTGATCTCATATTTGAAATGTGAAACCTATCCTGGGATTAGATTCTGATTACCATCTGAGGTATGGATGTTGATCATACATCCTTGGGATACTAATCATGCAACCCCATGATCTTAGATCCGTTATGTGGAATTTATGTGTGCTTGGGTTCGGTAGTTACGTGTAGTGCATCTTATGATAATCTCATATCTCAATCTATAGATCTATATTGTATAAATGATAAACCAATGATGGGAGGATTTTGTATCCTAGTCCTCGCTTTTAATATCTGTTTAATTCCATTTTATTGCCTAGCGTTAGATCTTTCCACTCTCTCAAAAATCAGTAAGCTAGTTAAATATTGCTTTCAATCTGTGGTTGTTCTTTAAATTAGTTATTGTTTCCTTATTTTTAATTTTCTCACCAATCCTCGTGGGAACGATCTCGCACTCCGCATCTACTAACTACATCTCGATTCGTGCACTTGCAAGTATAAGTTTATTTTCACAAAAAGTTTTTGGCGCCGCTGCCGAGGATTGGGCGTAGAAAATTCATAATTTTTAAGGGATATATAGTTAATTTTATGAATTTTTTAAGATTTAAATCAATGTTTCTACTAGTTAAAAATAAAATAAATTTAAAATTTAAAAAGAAAAATTGAAATTTTGAAGTTTTACATCTTGAATTTTGAATTTTGAAAGTTATAATTTTTAATTTCGAAATTTGAATTTCAAAATTTTGAAATTTGATTTGTTTGGAATTTTTTAAATTTTGGATTTGTAGGATTTTCTTTTTTTTAAGATTGGTAGGATTTATAGGATTTCTAATTTAAGATTTTAAGATTTTTTCTTTTAGGGTTTTTTTTTAGGATCTTTAGAATTGCTAAGATTTTCTTTTTTTACTTTCTTTTCTTAAGTAGGATTTTTAGGCTTTGTAGGTTCCTTTTAGATTATTTCCTTTTAGTTTATTGCCTTTTTAATTTATTGCCTCTTTAGGATTTAAATTTTAGTTTATTGCCTTTTTAGGATTTTAATTTGGAATTTTAAAATTTGAATTTAAATTTTGAATTTGAATTTGAATTTAACTTTTGAATTTGAATTTTGATTTTGAAGTTTGAATTTTGAATTTTGAATGAATTTTGAATTTAAATTTTGAATTTGAATTTAAATTTGAATTTTGATTTTTGAATTTTGAAAATTTGAATTGAAATTTTGAAAAAAAAAAAGTAAAAAATTAAAAATAAATAAATAAATAAAATTTAAAAATAAAATAATAATAATATTTTAATTAAAATTTGAAAGTTGAAAAAAAAAATGAAATAAAATTAATTAAAATTTAAAATTTGAAAAAGAAAATTTTAAATTTTAAAATTTGAAAAAAAATAAAAATAAAAATTGTTGGAATTGTTGAAACTTCTAGAGTCTTTAGATCTTTGTATGCACACTAGGTCCTCTAGAGAGAAATCTTTATGACCTTTTAGTCTTGAGTTCGAGCGTGCCTATCGTTCGAACCGCAAAGAGACCAGAGCAAGACGTGAAGTTGAGGTTGAAGTTTCTGATCCAATCAACATGGCTGCAAATGGAAATGGAGAAGCCCTACACGGAAATGAGGAAGAACCAATTCTTAGGGAGTTGTTTGCCCTCATCACTACCAACACCCCATCTTGCATTACCTATCCCACCACAACCGGCGGTCGTTTCGAAATCCGAACTAACGTGATTTAAATTCTCCTAATTTTTCATGGAATGGAAAGAAAAGACCCATACCAGCACATCAAGGACTTCATTGAAGTCTGTTCATCTGTGTACCAGAATTTCAGTGAAGAATTGGTGAGGTTAAGGCTGTTTCCTTTCTCCATAAAGGATAAAGCCAAAGCTTGGCTAAATGCCCTACCAACTGGCTCAATACCCACTTGGGATCAACTGGTTAAGAAATTTCTGTCGAAATTCTTCCCTATGGCAAAGAGTAATGCGTTGAGATGCGAGATCTGTGATTTCGTGCAAGAAGGAGAAAAATTCCATGAAGCATGGGAAAGGTTCATGGATTTGTTATTGAAATGCCTGCACCACGGGTTTGCCAAATGGAGGTTGGTCCAATACTTCTATAACAGACTTGATACAGTCAATCGACATTTGATTGAATCTATAAACAATGGAGGATTCTTGAAATTCAGGGAAAGTGAATCCCACGATTTCTTGGAAATTTTGGCTGAGAACTCTCAGCAATGGGATTTCACAAAAAGTCGGGACCAATCAAGAAAGAGTAGGGATCAAGCAGGTAATTTTGCCGATAAGGGAGGGTTGTATGTGGTCAAAGACACATCGGACCTGAGTGCGAAAATAGATTTCCTCACTCAACAAGTTGAGGAATTGAAACTGAAGAAAAATATGAGTGTTGTGAATGTACAACTTGAACCATGTGCTTACAGTGCAAGTCCAATGCGCACGGTTGATGATTGCCTATCAATGCAAAACTATTTAGAAGATTCTTTTGAACAACTGAATGCATTGAATAACTATGGGCATAACTAGGGAAACATATTCAACGAGAATAACCCAAACAGTTGGAAGCACCACCAAAATTTCTCGTGGAGGCAAGAGAATCAGAAACCTCAAGCCAGACGACAGGGGATGAACTTTTATCCTCAGCAAAATTTTAGCCAAGGACCACAACAACAATTTGGTCAAGGGCATTTTCAACAGCAAAACTTTCGCAGTATGAATCAATTCCACCAAAATCAAAACCAAATTGGACAACCTAGGCAGCTGACCCAACATTCTCAGCTCTCACAACTAGTGGTGGGTTAATAAAACCAACCCACACAGCAACTCTTGGGTCAACAGAACTTGGCACAAATGTTTCCACCACTTGGATTTAATAATCATCAGAGATACACTGCGCAACGCCCTCCTCAGAGTTAATACCCTCAGAATGATGACTTACTGAAGCTCATTCAATCAAATACATCCTCGATATCTAAGATAGAGACTCAAATTGGTCAATTTGCGACACTCCTCCGCGAAAGAGAGAAAGGATCATTCCTGAGCCAACCAATTCCAAATCCAAGAGAGCAGATGGTTATTGAGCAAGCCTCAACCTCATCGCAAGATGAGAATCAACAGTAGAGATCTGGGCAGCAGATCGATAACAAAGTCGTAATGCCAGAGGAGGACGAGAAATTGGAAGTTGAAGAAGAAGAGGAAGAAAAGAAAAAGGTTGAAGAAAAGAACGAGAAAGAAAATAGTTTTGTGATCTGGAAAGGATCACCCCATATCCTCAAAGGCTGATAGCACCGAAGAAAAATTGTGATCTGGAAAGGATCATTGAAATATTTAAGCAATTGAAGATCAACATCCTCTTCTTAGAGGTCATCCAGCAAGTACCAACTTATGCTAGATTCTTAAAGGACTTGGTCACAATCAAAAGAAAGATCTGTAATATCCCTGATATTTTGGCTTATTTTTGTTCACCTCGATAAGCGTGTCCAGAATTTGTTGTGAAAAATTTATGGATTTTTGGTAAGCTAGGGCTATGATAAGACTTGTGGCAAAAGGAAATTGTCGGAAGATGTGTGTAAGTCATGTAAGCAATGACTTACACAATAAGGTTGGTGTTTGTGTTTAGCGCCGGATAGGTTTTCAACTTAAGTGGATAAGTTGCAATTATATAAATCTAGATATTATTTTTGCTTGGCTTTTGGTTATAAGAGAGAGTGAAAGAGAAGGTTAACCTCTCTCTCTCGTTAGAAATTTAAGCTCTAAGGCCTTGCCTCATTTAATCCTAGATCTAGAAAGCTTGAGAGCTCCTCTCCCCATCTCAACCATTAATTAGCCTTGAGCTTGTATTCGGATCTGTTTGAACTATTGAAAGAGAAAAGAGATGAGGAAAGGGAGAAGTTCTCTGTGATTTTGTTGTGGATGAGGCAGTGACCACCTCTTTCTGAACATGGTCTGATTGGAAGATCTAAACCTTTGAACTTGGAGATTGGTTCAGTTGCGTGTATAGGTGCAACGGGAACTACAGTTTAAGCTACAAGAGGTAGGTCGTTGAAACCTCCTTGTGTAAATTTATTTATGTTTTATTTAGAATGGAATGATGTGTGTTCAATATAGAATCTGATGGCTGTGGTTGAAACTGAAGAAAAAGGTCCGTACATGAAAAATTAACAGCCACAGAACCAGAGAAATTCGAGGGTCGATTTTCAAATCGAGGGTCGAATTTGGAATTCGACCATCGATTAGAAAATCGACAGTCAAAATGTGTTGTTTGGTGCCTGAAGCAAAATTTTGGAAATCGAGGGTCGATTTCCAAATCGAGGGTCGAATTTGGAAATCGACCATTGAACTGAAAATCGATGGTCGATTTTCAGGGTTTTGTGACTGATGTGTAGTTTTGAAATTTGAGGGTCGAAAGTTAATTCGTTCATCAAATTTCAAATTCGACCCACGAATTTGAATTCGAGGGTCGAATTCTGTCCTGTTTTTGGCATTCGAAAATTTTTCGGATTATTTTCTCAGCAAGCTTTTGGGTTGAAATTTTTGTTCTATATTAACGCTGAGAGTGTTAATATATGTAGGTTTTGACTGTTGGGAGTCCTTGGTGAGGACTGCTAGTGCATGGTTTTGAATATTCTTTGTTGAGGTAGGGGAACCTTGTATTTAATTTGCATTAAATTATAAGTATAGACTATTGACTATTTCAATTAAGAAGTATAAATTTTGGAAATTTTGTTGCACACAGCATGAATAAAACTCTGAATATATGACACCAATCTGAAAATTTGGAAACTTTGTTATAACTAAGAACTTTGCAATTTGAACCTCAGAACCTCAGTTAATCTTTGAATCAGAACTTCGAATCAGAACTTTGAAAAATCAATATTATGTTATGAATAATAAGCCTTGATATGTGTTAGCATTTGCATTTGATTTAGGGTTCATAAGTACGATGCCCTAGATTCTACCAACCGTGTTGACGGTATTACTTTGGCGCAAGTTTCCCTCATAGCGTAGGGGCTTGTTGCACTTTAGAAATGGGTTTATGAACGACGATGGTCAGTAGGGTTTTTTCATCGGTTACGTAGTCCGCTCTCATGCTATAGGAAATTTGGGAAATAAAATTAAGTTATAATTTAAGACAAGAAGCATGCTAATTCAGAAGATTTTCTAACACATCGGATTTATGTTTTCAGTTTTGGCTCAGGATTAGAACTGGAGATTTAGTTTGCAAAGCATCATTTGAAAACTATATTTGATCCGATTCCTGTCTTTGAAAACCTTACTTACAATGAAATGCAAATAAATTTGTTTCCTCTATTGGGCTTTGTTGTTAGCTCACCCTCGACTATACGTCACAAGTACTGAGACTGACCTTGGGTCAGAGGATCTGGAGGACTCCGATTACATTCCTGAGGAGGAATCGGACATACCAGCTGAGGAGTTCTTCCCGTGATCTTAGATCCTTTATTTTTGGTACTTTTGTTTGGATATTATTTTGAATATTGGGCCCTAGGCCATCTTTATGGTTCTTTTGATATCACTCGAGGAACCATTATTGTGAACCACTATTTTAGATGATCGGATTGGCCATCACCGCTGGTTCTTCTTGGTTCCTCATAGTGATATATTTTATTGTTAAAAAGCTTCTATTTTTAAATTATTATATGTTTTGCCTCTGTCTTTAGATCTTTGTTATGTTGCCGGCTTCTGTTTGTTACGGCTTATTGAGAAATCAATAAGTTGATGAACCGACCTTTTCTATACCTTAGGGATTGGAAAAGTCGAGTCGTCACAAGATCAATGCCCCAAAGAAAGCTTTCCTAACCGAGCAGGTAAGTTCAGTGCTACAAGCAAGACTCCCGATTAAGTATAAGGACCCTGGCTGTCCGACCATCTCGATTGTTATAGGGGAGAGTCCTATTGATCGAGCACTTTTGGATCTTGGGGCAAACATCAATTTGTTGCCATACTCTGTCTATAAGGAGCTCGAATTGGATGAACTTAAATCCACGACAATGACCCTTCTGCTCGCTGATAAGTCAATTAAAAATCCCAAGGGAATAGTGGAAGATGTTCTTATCAAGGTGGACTCTTTCTACTTTCCAGTTGATTTCATTATCCTGGACACTGAACCTGCCCCTAATTTAAAGAATAATGTCCCAGTTATCCTAGGAAGACCATTCCTAGCAACATCAAATGCATTGATCAATTGTCGAAACAGGATAATGAACTTATCATTCGGGAACATGATTGTGGTGTGAAACATTTTCCACATTACAAAGCACCCTGCTAAAGATAAAGAACATGCACAAGTTTGCATGATTGATAATGTTGTGAAAAATATATTTTTTGCTTTTGAATATAAGGACCCTCTAGAATCATGCCTAGCCCACTTCGGTGAGGACTTTGATGTGGATCATATGATCCAAGAAGTGAATGATATGTTGGACTCCACACCACTCTTAGGAGAAGATGGGTGGCAATCGAAAGTTGCAGCCAAAGAAGTAAGGGAAGAAATGCCAATAGAAGAAGAGAAATTGAGGTTGGAGCTGAAACCTCTTCCTGCAAAGCTTAAATATGCCTACTTGGGAGAAGGTGAAACTTATCTGGTGATAATTTCATCCAAATTGAATGAGAACCAGGAGGGACAACTCATTGAAGTGCTCTAAGACCATAAAAGTGCTATCGGTGGTCTATAAAGGACATAAAAGGGATCAGCCCAACGGTGTGCATGCACCGTATTCATTTGGAAGAAGATGCGAAACCTTCTAGAGAACCGCAATGTAGATTGAACCCAATCATGCAAGATGTGGTTAGAAATGAAGTTATTAAGTTGCTGGGTGCCGAAATCATATACCCCGTCTCTGATAGCAAATGGGTTAGTCCTACGCAAGTGGTCCCCAAAAAATCTAGAGTCACGGTGGTGAAGAATGAAGAGAATGAATTAGTGCCAACAAAAGTGTAAATTGGCTGGAGAGTGTGCATCGACTATAGGAAATTGAATGCAATGACGAGAAAAGATCATTTTCCTCTTCCCTTCATTGATCAAATGCTCGAGAGATTGGCCGGGCATGAATATTAGTTTCTTGGATGGCTATTCCGGATACAATCAAATAGTCATCGCTCCTAATGACCAGGAAAAGACAACATTCACATGTCTCTTTGGAACTTTCTTCTACCGCAGGATGCCTTTCGGCCTTTGCAATGCTCCAGCTACATTCCAAAGATGTATGCTAAGCATATTCTTTGACATGGTGAAAAGATATTTATAGGTATTCATGGATACTACTCCATTCTGGAGATAGTTTCAGTAATTGTCTGTATCATCTATCTTTGGTTTTTACAAGATGCCAGAAGAAGAATCTAGTTTTGAACTGGGAAAAATGCCACTTTATGGTACAGAGTGGCATAGTTCTTGGACACATCATATCATCCAAAGGCATCGAGGTGGACAAATCAAAAGTGGATATGATTACAAGTCTTCCACCGCCAAAAATTGTCAAAGAGATAAGATCCTTCCCGGGGCATGCCAGTTTCTACCGACGATTTATCAAGGACTTCAGTAAGATTGCAAAGCCTCTATGCAACCTACTTGGCAAAGACGTTCCATTCTTCTTCGATGAGAAATGCTTGAAAGCTTTTGAGATAATCAAAGTTGAGCTCGTCCAAGCTCCAATAATCCAATCTTCGGATTGGAACTTACCATTTGAAATAATGTGCGACGCATCGAATTACGCGATAGGAGCAATATTGGGACAAAGGGTGGAGAAAGTGTCGCACATCATTTACTATGCGAGTCACACTTTGAATGACGCATAATTGATTTACTCCACCTCCGAGAAGGAATTGTTGGCAGTTGTCTTTGTACTCGATAAATTTCGATCATACCTTCTTGGTTCAAAGGTTGTTGTATTCACTGATCATGCGGCTCTCCGATATCTGTTTGCGAAAAAAGATGCTAAAGCACGTTTGATCAGGTGGATCTTGCTTTTGCAAGAGTTTGATTTGGAAGTTAAGGATAAAAAGGGATCTTAAAATGTGGTAGCTGACTACCTTTCGAGAATCATTGTTGAGAAATCTAACGATCTAGTTCAGATTTTTGAAAACTTCCTCGATGAGCAATTATTTGCTATTGAGTGTGCACCGTGGTACGCAGATCTGGTCAACTATTTATTGACAGATCAAGTACCACATCACTGGAATAGAAATGAGAAAGCAGTTTTCCTAGCACGGGCAAAGCCCTATTTCTTTGAAGACCCGCATTTATTCAAATACTATCCTGATCAGATCATCAGAAGATGCATCCCAAAATCTGAACAGTCAGATATTATCTCATTCTGCCACAAGTTGTCCTGTGGAGGACACTTTAGCTCTAGGAAGACAGCCACCAAGATTCTCCAGAGCGGTTTCTATTGGCCAACAATTTTTAAAGATTGTCACCAACACTGCACTTCATGCAGCAACTATCAGATGTTAGGTAAAATTTTCAAGAGAAACATGATGCCCTTGAATCCTATCCTGGAAGTCGAACTATTTGATGTTTGGGGGATAGACTTCATGGGACAATTCTCCAATTCTTTCGAAAATTTGTATATTCTTGTAGCTGTGGACTACGTATCTAAGTGGGTTGAGGCAGTAGCCTGTAAGACAAACGACTACAGGGTCATTGTTAAGTTTCTCAAGGATCAGGTATTTCCAAGATTTGGTACTCCACGCGCTATCATTGACGATGGTGGAAAATACTTCTGCAACAAAGTATTTGCTCAACGTATGAAAAAGTACGGTGTCACACACAAAGTGGCTACACCGTACCACCCTCAAACGAGCAGACAAGTTGAGATGTCAAATCCAGAGCTTAAACACATTCTAGAAAAAATGATTAGGCTAAACCGAAAAAATTAGTCATTGAAATTGAACGACACTTTATGGGCTTATCGAATGGCGTACAAAGCTCCCATTGGTATGTCCCCCTACAGGATGGTTTTTAGTAGAGCTTGCCACTTACCTGTTGAGCTGGAACATTGAGCTTATTGGGTAGTTAAATCATTAAATTTTGATTTACAAAAGGCTGGTAAGCAGAGGAATTTGGAGATTGATGAATTGGAAGAAATAAGAGCCGACGCCTATGACTATGCGAAAACCTACAAGGACCACATGAAGCGTATTCATGATCAATCAATCATAAGAAATCATTCACCGTTAGTCAAAAGGTGTTGCTTTATAACTCGAAACTTCATTTGTTCTCTGGAAAACTTAAAACTTGATGGAATGGTCCATTTCAAGTTCATCGGATATTCCCAAATGGGGCACTTGAAATCATTAACCCTCGGAATGGCAGCAAGTTTCGAGTAAAATGGCAACGGCTGAAACCGTTTCTTGAAAACACCATTGTGGATTCTGAAGAAATCTTGTTGCATGATCCCAATTAGTAGGGATGAAATGAATTTGAAAAGTCGGGTTGACAACTTTAAACTTAGCGCTTCTTGGGAGGCAATCCAGGGTTGCAAATTGTGTAAAGAAAAAAAAAAAAGCAATTGTGAATGAAAATTTAGTTATTAAATTGTCTTTAGCATTTTACATCTAAATCCGCTCTCTTGCAAGTACGATAGATGAATGACCATTATTTTTGTGATTATTTCTATCAGATGATACTTTTTACCTGTTCTTGCCTATTGGTTTGTAATAGCTTAATGCAAGTTTGGGGGTGACCCTACATTTTGGTACAATCAGGACATTGCACTTAATAGGTTTGGGGGTGTGAAAGTTCATATCTTACAAAGTAAGGTCTTTCTTTTTTTAATTTGGAGCAATCTTTAAAACCTGAAAAAAAAAAAAAAAAAAAAAATTCAAATTTTCTACTAATTTGGAATCATCATATTGGTTATTTTTTTACAGTTTTCAAACTTTGATCAATACTGCATGAGAATTTGATTTTGAAAATATCAAGGTCATATTGTGAGTAGTTGTATTTAGGAAAATTTGAAATTTTAATGTGATAGTTCGAAGGTAACTCTAGAATTTGTGCTTATACACTTGTACACCTATACCATGTTAAGATCTAGAATTCGAGAGATTGGATTAAACTTTAAATCTTAGGATCTTAGTGGAGACTAAATCCGAAGAGCTTTAGAGCTAATTTCCTATCTTTGATGAGTGCTTGCATAAACTCCGAGTTATCTTTGAATATGAATTATTTTTACATAATCTCATACATTTTGCTTTTGACTTGTGACTCTGCATGACGTTAAATTCCTATCATTGTGCTACAACGTGCTATATATTTTCTTAAGACTAATAGGCATGGTTACCATCTTTTGAGGACATGACTGAAGGCCATCTTTGGCTCGTTTGTTCTTAAAATGTCCCACCTCATGTAAATTTATCCTTCTAATATCCTTTTGGGCCTATTAAAAAATAAATTTTTCCTTTATATATTCTTTGATAAGCTACATTAACCTTTATTCCTTCACGATTTATGAAAATTTAGCCTTACCTTTCTTACTTTTGAGAAATTAGGAACAAGAGACGAGAATGAACGAAAAGAGAGTAAGTGGAGAGATATCGAGTTGTGGTGTTTACTGAGAATATATGGCAAAAAAAAGGGAGAAATTTTAAAAAATAAGTAAAAACATGAGGTAATTGTTGTCGCTCCAAGTGTGCCAAAAATGTGTGCAAAAAATTAAAGAATTAAAGAATGCTAAATTATATGGATGTTAACTTATGAAAGGGATATCAGCACATTGGGGCTAACACTGGCCTGCAAGATCAGGGCCAATTGTAGCAAGTTTTAAAAGTAAGTATTTCAAGATCGTCCACAGAGAAGTTTGTCTAAAATGAGAGATAAACCTCCAGATCTGTGCTACCAGATCTGGCTCTATAATTATCTAAAATAAAGAATAGATAAAAGAGAGTGTTGGGTTTTGTCACGTTTAACTAAAAGCAAATAAAGAAAAGAACTAACTACGTGATCCAGATCCGAGTTGTGGAGGTGTTTAAAATAAGACAAATGCAGAAATAATAGCTTCATGTATTTTAGCCTTTGAATTTTAATGGAGAATCTATAGTTCAACAGAGCAGATTCAATCTTCATCTGGCTACCAGCACAGATGTAAGAGAAATAAATCCGAATTAAGGAATAGGTTTAGACTTATGGTCGTGATTTGTCACGGATCATCGCCTAGTCAGCCTATTCTTTATTTGAACATGAACATCATCGTAAATCGCTTGAATTAGGTTACCAACGCTAATTAGAGGATGATGAATTAAGGGAAGTTGGATGCGGATGAGTGAATCTAAAGAAGTCTAATGCACTAAGGTGAACATTCGTAACCCTCGACATGACTCCAATGGAGAAGACACAAATTACAACAACCTTTTAAAATCCAACGTTACAATTACAGAGCACGGCTTAGAGAGCCCTCAAACTTACTGATCGAGCTTCTCGAGAGCCCTCGATTTCTGATCTTGAATCCGAACTTGAAGTACAAATCACTGAATGGCTCTCAAAGGTAAAATACAAGAAGGATTACAGAATCGATGAGCTTTTCGACCGGAATGGAAACAGAGATGAAAACTCTAAAATCTGGATACCCAAATTGGGCAAATGGTTCGCCTATTTATAGTTTTCCTAAGCCACTCGGATGTGTATCAACCAATCGTAATTGGATAGATCTCAGATCAACCAATAGAGTTCGAGCACCGTGATCCGATCTGTTCGCCAATCGAAATGCTTGATCCGTTCACCAATCGTGAACAGAGGCATCAATTCATTATGTAATTCAAAATCTGTTTGAGCTTCTAGAAGTTCCCGCCAAGTAATTTCATCTTTGGGTGTTCACATGGGGTGGAATATGCCTTTGGTTCGTGCTCTAATCTTCCTAATGTCCTTGGGTTTTAAAATGCATTAGGCGTGCAAAGTTTCTGAAATACCCCTTGACGAGCTACAAATCCCGTAATGCCATTTCGTGATAGTTTAAGGGCTTTTTTCAAAGTAGTTTGGCTCGTAATCTCTCTTCGCAGCATTTTGGCTCCGTAATCTCTTTTCGCAAAGCATTTTGGCTTCAGAGATCTTTTCGCAAAGGACTTTGGCTTCGTGGAGATCTTTTCGCAGGACTTCTCTTCTTTTCGCAAAGCATTTTGGCTTCAGAGGTCTTTTGCAGGACTTCTCTTCTTTTCGCAAAGTTCAAAGTTCTTTGCGAATAGTAGATGTTCTTTCTGAATTGAACTTTAGCTTCCATTCTTCTTTCGAATGGATCCTTCTTCTTCTTCGGTCTTTTCTTGCTCTTTTAGGACCTTTTTAGCCATTGCTTGAGGCTATTTCTTCACTCCCTCTTTGAGTTTGACATGTTGTCGACTTTTTGATCATTTTAGGATGGTTTTGATTTGGACTGTCTTTTGGTTTGCGCAATATGAACACTAAAGCACTTATTTAGTCCTCTCAAGGGTCTTTCAAGGCTCATGTTTAGGGGTAAAAATGGTATTTTCACTACTTATCACACCCCAAACCTAAGCTTTGCTAGTCCCGAGCAAAGAAACATAAAAACAAAGTAAAGAGCCACTTTTGTAGGAAGCACAGTGCATTTAGCATATGCAACAAGCCTTTTAAACCCCTAGGTGATCCCTAGAGGAGGTGAAGTCTCCGAGGGTTTTCATGAAGGTACCCACAAACTTCTCCATGAAACAGTTAACATCGGTGCAATATTATCAAATGAGCAATCAAGGAGCGTGGTTAGTTACTCTTGAATCAATGATGAAACAGAAAATTTGATTATTGTTTGCAGAATTTAAACATTTATAAACCTCATGAATGTTTCAATATTTCCAATCTGTGAAACAAATACATAGAAAATCATACAAATGTGCCAAAAGAAGCTCATCCTATGGATAAAAATTAGGTTATAAGTCATACTTAAGGTGCTCAAGTTCCAACCCAAATACTCACGGGTATACTCTCGAGTGTTTTTGTTGAGGGGTTCATTTTCACTCAAGCTCAAGAGCGATTACATCTCCCAACCGGATCTCATAAGCATGAGCATAGGCATGATTCTTAGGCAATGGCATCATTGACATCTCCTCACCATAGATTGGGTCACTTCTCATCTCCACATGACTCACTCAACTTTGGATCACAAGGGCTTTTAATCTAGGTTTGTTTGTATGGCTTATGGAGTGAAGTTTCAAGGAAAGGCAATTTGAACAGAGGTTTGAATTTGAGAACTCGAAGTGCAGGAGATGGTTCATGACTCCACCTTTTGAGTTTAGCTTCTTTCTTCTTCTTTTCGAGATTCTCACATTCACGGTGATCAGTTCTTTCTTTGATCTTGCATTTTTCAACATAAGGTCCCTTTTTTGCCTTTTTGCTTGCAACTTTTCACATTGTTTGTCTCTTCTTTCTCACCACCATATTGCCTGCTTTTGAGGTATTTTCTCTTCATTTTCTTGATGTTGCCCAGAAATGGTCCATCTTCGCTTCTTTCTCCTTTACCTCCGAATTCTCGTGAGTGAGGGAAGGCTGAATTGGTTCCATAGGTTCAAAAAGTACTTTTGAGTATTTTGATGAAGAATTGTAGGATTTACAAACTCAAATGGGGTACAACAGGGCAGATTTTTCTTGGTTGGTTCATAGGTTCAAGCCGCCAAAGAAGGCCTTGATCTTTTCCTCAGTTTCATGAGTGTCTTTGTTTACTTGTTTTAATTTGGAGTTTCCTAACTTCTAGTGGATCTAATGCCTCACCCAATCCTTTGAATCGTAAAAATTGCCTCACTCACTCTTCCGAGATGGAAAATATATGGGCTCAATTCTCACGGTTATGGTTTTTCCTTGAGCTTTTAAGTATATCTTTACCTTTTCTCTTCCTTTTGACTTACTACGTGATACCGGTATGTTTTTATGGTGTAATCATCATGGAAATGTAGGATATCGCAAGGTTTAGAATGTCTAAATTTGGCAAAGGAATTTTAAATTTTCTAGTTGTCATGATTCTTAAGTAAATTAATACATTTCCTAATTACTTAGGTGATTCACGCCTTATGTTAACTATTCCTAGGCAGACTTGTCCGCCACACCCCAAACCTATGGGGAAGCAGTGTCCTCCTTTGGTTCAAAGGTGGTGGACAATTATTAGGGAAGACAAATGAAACAACAATAATCCGGACAAGCCATAAATTTGGATAGAAAATAAAAGGAAAAAGGGGAAAGGGAGTAGGGGAGGGTTGTAAGTTTTTAAATAGGGGAGAACAAAAGCAATTTGGTTAGGCACAACTTATAATGAAAAAATTGCAATAGAATAAAAAGCGTAAAATAAGAAAATAAGAAAGAGACAATTGATGAATTGGGCTTGTAAACTGGTAGGGGTCATTCTACTTCCTCATTCTTCTTAACATGGCACGACTTGTGGTCCAGCTTTCTTGCCAAAGTTGTGAGGTGAGTACCTCAAAGGGCTCTTCCCTATCAATGTCAAACTTGGCTCTTAAGAGGGCAGAATGAGTCTTCCAAAGGGAGGCCAAAGAATCTTCCTTTTTACCTTGGCACTCATCACCATTGCTTTCAGATCAGATGGGGCATTGAAGAATTGCCCTTAGAGAAGTGAAAGAGGGCTTCTAAGATGGGGTTCGCCTCTCTTGGGTGTGCCCAAGACATAAAAACTCTCTCGGAGTATGGAATCCATCAAGAGATATTATGGGGCAGATCTCTTCTCACTATTGATTGCCCGAACCCACCATGCCACCTGTGTCAAATGGGCAGCCATATCTCTGAAAGAGGCAACTTGAGAGCAATCAAGGGTCCATCAGATTGAATTGAAAAGGTATCCCTAGGGCATGTCCAATGTCCTCGTGATCCTGATTAAGTCACAGCTTGTCTATAAAATAACTAGGGTTGGCACATCAAGATGTTCCTCTGTGACTGTGGTGAGGTTACGATACCTGACTTTGTCATCCTTGGGTAAATTTTCTCGTAATGGAGTGAGGATGGTGCGAGGAAGCCTCCTGAGATATCTTAAAGATAGCACGCAATCAGGTTTGGAGGAGAAAAAGTTTCATCCACCAATAGCTCGTGTATGAGCTTCGGGCATCAATGAATGGGTTAGGCAAAACCAAAGGAATGGGTAATGGGGACAGCTCGGACTGGGCTCGAGGCGCAGGGTGGGCTCCTCATGGCGTATTTTTTTTCTTTTCAACCCTATCTGCTTTGTCCATTGAAAGTTTCTCTTTGGACTTCTTGGCTTTGCCTTTGGCTTTTGGGGTGTTTTGGTGTCTTCTTGGTCAAGATTTAGGGAACATGGCGCAAGAGATTTCTCGGTTTTCCATATTTAAAATGGCCTCAAATGTAGCTTAAGTACCAGAATCACAGAAAGAATAAGAGTAGAAGCGATTCTCAGATCCGAGGGTTTCCTCTGTGTGAGTTTCTTTGCTCAAAAGATCAGTGATCTACACCTTTGATTTCGACAAGAGAAAAGAGAGGATTAGAATAGATGGTGGAGTCTTTACCTTGCGAAATGTTTGTAAAGACTCCTCCACCTCATCAATGATGTCAACATGGAAACATTCCTCAGCAGAGAATTGAGGTTGAGTAACGATTATACACATTCAATTTAACTTTCATATTTCCAAAAGACACCTCCATGATGCTGCACTGCATTGAATGCATGCATTAGCTGTAGGAATGGTCTTCCCATAATGACAGGATGGCAAGTGGTACTTTTGGTTGGTTCCATGTCCAACACCAAAAAGTCGCAGGTAGAAAAACTTGTCTACTCCTACCAAAACATCTTCAATCAACCCCATAGGTTTCCTTTCAGATCTGCTGCCTAGTCAGTAACACCACTTGAGTGGGTTTCAATTCTCCCAAACCTAGCTTCTCATAAACAGAGCAAAGTTGACACTAGCACCCGTGATCTAGCAAGGCTTTCTCAATGGTGTGCTCCCCAATGATGCAGGGATTGTGGGGATTCGGTCTTGCATCTTAGGTGGTGTTGCAATTGATAGCACTTGGTTGATTTTCTCCACAAAGAAAGGCCTTCTTGGATAAATGTATCCTAGATTGCCTTTTGTGGGTGCACACCTCTTTGAGAAATTTTGCATAGCGAGGACCTGTTTGATTGCATCAAGCAGAGGTAGATTAATTTTAACTTGCTTGAATGTCTCCATCATTTCCTCAATTTTGTGTTTCCTTTGTCAAAAGGAGAAACCGACTTCATTGCATGGGGAAATGGGAGGTGAGGAACAAATTTCTCCTCCTCATCTTTTTCAACAATTTTGTTATTTTTCTTTTTCATTTTTTGAATTTTTCGATGTAAATCAAACCATATTGCTATCCAAATTTGTTTTTTACTTGTTTTGATCCGGGCTCAACAAGAGCCCTTATTTACTTCTTGAAAATAATGAGAAACAACTCGTAGATTTTCTATTTGTGTTTTCACTTCTTTTATTTTGTATTTGGTTTTGTAAAAAAAAAAAGATGCCTAAAGGCAAGAAATTATAATCAAAACAAACATTAAACACAGCAGAACTGCTGGTTCTCAAGAATTTAAAAGTAGAAAATGAATGCAAAGGAGAAGGATGCAAACTCAAGCGGATCTGCTCCAGACTTTGGTCCAGATGCTCCTTGTTGACGAGCTCCAGATCTGCAAACATCCAAAAGCATGATTACCTTATTCAAGTATTGACAAAAATAAAAAGAAAAACTCAAAGCACGCCCAAATTTGACAAAAAGACAAAAGAGTGGCAGTAGGATTTATTCAAATAACTAGAAGGCAAAGAATAAAACTCGAAAAAAAAAAAAAAATTCTGCTCAAGAAAAGCAGGTTTTCTATACAAAATCAGAGACATTTAATCAAGCACTTGGAATGCAAAGTGCAGGTTTAAAGAAAAAATTAAAATAAAAATCAAATCTACAAAATAAAAAACTTAGGTCTACCTATTTTAGAACAAACTTCCCAAACAGCGCCAAAAACTTGTTGTCGCTCCAAGTGTGCCAAAAATGTGCAAAAATTAAAGAATTAAAGAATGCTAAATTATATGGATGTTAACTTATGAAAGGGATATCAAGACATTGGGGCTAACATCGGCCCGCAAGATCGTGGCCAATTGTAGCAAGTTTTAAAAGTAAGTATTTCAAGATCGCCCACGAGAAGTTTGTCTAAAATGAGAGATAAACCTCGGATCTGCTACAGATCTCGGCTCTATAATTATCTAAAATAAAGAATAGATAAAAGAGAGTGTTGGGTTTTGTCACGTTTAACTAAAAGCAAATAAAGAAAAGAACTAACTACGTGATCCGGATCCGAGTTGTGGAGGTGTTTAAAATAAGACAAATGCGAAATAATAGCTTCATGTATTTTAGCCTTTGAATTTTAATGGAGAATCAGTAGTTCAACAGAAAGGCAGATTCAATCTTCATCGGCTACCACGGATGTAAGAGAAATAAATCGAATTAAGGAATAGGTTTAGACTTATGGGCGTGATTTGTCACAGATCATCCTAGTTGTGGCCTATTCTTTATTTCGAACATGAACATCATCAGTAAATGCCGCTTGAATTAGGTTACCAACGCTAATTCATGTGAGGATGATGAATTAAGGGAAGTTGGATGCGGATGAGTGAATCTAAAGAAGTCTAATGCACTAAGGTGAACATTCGGAACCCTCGACATGACTCCAATGGAGAAGACACAAATTACGAACCTTTTAAAATCCAACGTTACAATTACAGAGCACGGCTTAGAGAGCCCTCGGACTTACGATCGAGCTTCTCGAAGAGCCCTCGATTCTGATCTTGAATCCGAACTTGGAAGTACAAATCACTGCAATGGCTCTCAAAGGTAAAATACAAGAAGGGATTACAGGAATCGGATGAGCTTCAATCGAATGGGGAAAGCAGAGATGAAAACTCTAAAATCTGGATACCCAATTGGGCAAATGGTTCGTCTATTTATAGTTTTCCTAAGCCACCGGATGTATCAACCAATCGTAATTGGATAGATCAGATCAACCAATAGGAGTCGAGCACCGTGATCCGGATCTGTTTCGCCAATCGAAATGCTTGATCTGGTTCACCAATCAGAAACAGAGGCATCAATTTGCTATGTAATTCAAAAATCTGTTTGAGCTTCTAGAAGTTCCGCCAAGTAATTTCATCTTTGGGTGTTCACATGGGGTGGAATATGCCTTTGGTTCGTGCTCGTAATCTTCCTAATGTCCTTGGGTTTTAAAATGCATTGGGGTGCGTAAAGTTTCTGAAATACCCTTGGACGAAATGCAAATCCCGTAATGCCATTTCGCATAGTTTAAGGGCTTTTTCGCAAAGTAGTTTGGCTCCAGAATCTCTCTTCGCAAAGCATTTTGGCTCCAGAATCTCTTTTCGCAAAGCATTTTGGCTTCAGGAGATCTTTTCGCAAAGGACTTTGGCTTCAGGAGGTCTTTTCGCAAAGGACTTCTCTTCTTTTCGCAAAGTTCAAAGTTCTTTGCGAATAGTAGATGTTCTTTGCGAATTGAACTTTTAGCTTCCATTCTTCTTTGCGAATGGATCCTTCTTCTTCTTCAGGTCTTTTCTTGCTCTTTTAGGACCTTTTTAGCCATTGCTGAGGCTATTTCTTCACTCCCTCTTTGAGTTTGACATGCGTTGTCAGCTTTTTGATCATTTTAGGATGGTTTTCGGATTTGGACCTGTCTTTTTGGTTTGCTGCAATATGAACACTAAAGCACTTATTTAGTCCTCTCAAGGGTCTTTCAAGGCTCATGTTTAGGGGTAAAAAATGGTATTTTTCACTACTTATCACATTCAAAAAAATGAAATTCAAAAGAAGAAAAAGGAGTGAGAAAAGAAAAGAAAGTTGAGAAAAAGAAAAAGAAAATATTGAGAAAAATAGCGTGAGATTAGAAAAGAAAAAGAAGAGAAATATAAAAATTAGAATAATTTATTTTTCAATTTCTCAGAAACTTTGAATGTCAACTTCCCTTTCTTTCTTACCCTTACCTGAGCCCTATTACAACCCTATAAAAGACCTTCATGATTCGATCTTGCTTTGGTAACTGCCTTGTGCAGAGTAAATATATTACATATATGGTACTTAATGTGACATGCTTAGAATAGACAAGTATCATTCTCATGAGATTCTCATTTGTTCATTGATTGCATCATGTTTCATTTATCGCGTGAGACCCTTTTATTTGTTTTGTATTGATCTCTCACATGTGTGTGAAAATTTATCCATCATTAGAGTGTTTTTATTTTTGATAGCATATCTATAATAGCCTGAAAAATCATGCTAAACTATGACCTCGGGATCCGTGCCCGATCGGTCATAGGTTTGACCAAATGGAAGTCCAACAGTTAGTATGTGGTGTAATGAACGGATGAGATGTTATAAATAGAATGCCTATGTGGTGTGTGTTGTGAAGGTGTAGTCGCATACACCTACCGCGGTGTATGTGCTCAACACACAAGTGAGGAAGAGGATAAAAGGGTTTAATAGCCCTAAAATCAAGAGTTTGGTTGTTGAAGGAGAGTAAAGAAGAGAGAGAGAGAGAGAAGTAAGAGAGGAGTTATTGCAACTGATTGGAGGGGGGATTCAAGCGATAAAAGCCGGATTCAACCCGATTTGGATCTGTTAGAGCCAAAGCTGGAAACCCTAGCCTTCCAACCACTGGATTGAAATCAACTTGAGATCTATTCAAGGTAAAATTTTTGTAAATAAAATGCATAGATTATAGGGGTTAAGTTGTGGTTGAATGTGGGTTAAATCATAGGATAATGGCTTAGAAAAATAGAGGAAAAAGTATGGAAGAAGATTGGGAAGAACAGCTCGAAAGGGGCTGAATCTGACAATTTCGATTAATCGAAATTGGGTTTCGATTAATCGAAATTGGCCAGGAAGTTGAAAAGTCAGAAGACCCGATTTCGATTAATCGAATTGGAGTTCGATTAATCGACCTTGGATTTTCGATTAATCGATTTGAGTATCGATTAATCGACTGGGAACCTCCAGTGGACCCCAGGGGCTGGAGGAAATGACATGTGGAAAATCGACTAATCGAAATGGGATTTCGATTAATCGATTTCAATTTTTTATTAATCGATTTGGGATCGATTAATCGATTTTTGGAACTCGACTACTCGAATCGAGAATCGACTTTGCGAAACTGAGAATTTCGATTAATCGAATTAGGATTCGATTAATCAAATGAAAACTCGACTACTCGAATTGAGAATCGACTTTGCGAAAACGAGAATTTCGATTAATCGAATTAGGATTCGATTAATCGAATGAAAACTCGACTACTCGAATTGAGAATCGACTTTGCGAAACAGAGAATTTTGATTAATCGAATTTACTTCGATTAATCGATATTGACCCTCGATTAATCGATTTTGGAAATCGATTAATCGAATCAGATTCGATTAATTGATTTTGGAATTTGATTAATCGACTGAGATAAATTGTGTTGACTTTTGGGTTTGACTTTAAGATTCTTGGAGGGTCTTATACCTTCTTTATTGCATCCTTTGTGATGTGTTTCACCTGTTATGTGGTACCGTAGGTGGTACGTGTGGACTAGTGCACAAGGAGCCACGTGGGACCTTGATGTAATGATCAAATGAAGACTTGAGGTAGGGAACACCTTGAACATGTACTTTATTTTACAAGAGCATGTATGTAGTGATATAGAATTCAATTCAAATGTTTATTTCTTAAGAAATTGTGAAAAGTGTGTGTGTGACATCCATAAGAGTAATCATAATGAGCCATCCTGTGGGATGAAGAAGTAAAGTGATAAGAGCATCGTGTGATGTAAGTAAATGGATACATCCTGTGGATGTATCCAAGGATTGAATCATGTTTGATAGGGCCTAATCGATATAAGATAGCACATTTACACGGTGAATAACTATATGTAAGGCAATCATATTTTGTTATTTGAGGTTTGATAGGGTATCCCACCGACGTGGTGGGATATCCACGACTGACACGGCAGGATATCCGTGACCGATACGGCGGCGAAACCGTAGGCCAGTGCGGAGGCTTATCCGTACATAGTAAGCACACCCCAGGGGTGTTGATTGAGACAAGTGAAACCCCGCCACCAATCCCCAGGGGAAAGGGGCTTGGGTACTATTTGTATTCCCAGGGAATACGGTTAAAACTGTCTATATAGATGACGATGATGGGTATCTCATCGGGGCTCGATGCTATATTGCTCGGGGATTACTTAAGTTGAAAGTTTAAGTTTTGCTTTAGGCCTTTTCAGCATCATTCATGAATAAATGAAAACATAAGTAATGAACAGTAAAATGAAATGCTTTTAACTGTTTTCTTCAATAACTGCATAGACACATCATGCATGGCATATCATGGAATATATGTGAGTTATAATTTATATGTTCAACCGTGCTTGTTCCCTATTGAGCTAGGATGTAGCTCACCCTATAGACTATACGTCGTAGGTCCACTACTAGCAGCTGCCGCGGCTTCAGGAGACGCTGATCCCGGTGAGTCGGACCTTGCGGCCGACGAAGAATTAGAGCCACCTCCTGAGGACTTCTTCTAGAGGACTCCGTTGTGCCACTTTGAGAGATTCTTGGAGAGGTTTTTGTACGGCTTGGTATGTCAAGCCTTTATTTTGTTTAAAATCATGTATATGAGGAGTTGGGATTTCTCTTTTGGGACGAACCATCCGTGATGATTGCTATCATCGATGGTTCGGATCGGTTCTCCATTCATGCAGAGGTATGAGGGTAGAACTGTCTTTTGGGGAGTTAATTAATATAGATTTAAATTCCAAAATTTCGTTTATTATACCTTTTGATGCTTGATATACTAGTGTTCCGTGCTTAGCTAAAGGGCACGTCAAGATGATCGTGCTGATGGCACGGGTTTCGAGGTGCCGAAATCCGGGCTGTCACAGTTGGTATCAGAGCGCTATTTTCTTTTAGCAATTCTGACAAGGGTTCTTTCGTCAGAACATAGGGGCTTCTGCTAACGAAACTTTAGTTTCAAATACAGCCGCAAATGTCATCTAGAGGAAGAGGCCGACCAAGGGGAGGCCAACAGAGGAGTCTACGTAGTGGAGATGATTACATCTCTCCTACTAATAGAGTGCCTTTAGGAGGTACTGAGGCCCCAGGGGGCAGTAGTAGTAGACAACGGGATGAAGAAGATCGAGATCATCAAGATCAAGATCTAAGAGAACAAGAAAGATTGAGAGAAAGACAAGAGGACAGAGAAGAGCAACAAAGGATGATGCACACTATGGAGACTATGGCAGCTGCCATGGCACAACAAGCCACATCCTTTGTAGCTCATGCGTCAAGAGAACAGTAGCCACCTACACCACCTGTAGGACCTGCGTTGCCTGTGCCCTCATCCTTTACAGAGTTTAGGAGGATGAGACCTCCTTCATTTTCTGGGCAGGCAGACACAATGGCCGCTGAGAACTGGCTTATGGAGATGGAGAAAGTCTTTAGCGTGCTGACATGCACGGAAGATGAGAGTGTGAGATGGGCAACTTACATGTTGGATGGGGAGGCTGGGCCTTGGTGGAAGTCCGTGATACGGACTCAGGCTCAGGAGACCCCAGAGTTGCCTTGGACTTGGGAGGAGTTTGTTGAGGAGTTCAACAAACAATATTTTTTTGAAGTGGTGAGGAACCAGCTTGAGATACAATTTTTACAGCTAGTGCAAGGGAGAATGACAGTGAGAGAATATGGGGTAGAGTTTCTACGACTTGCCCGTTTTGCTCCGGATTACGTCGCTACTGAAGTGATGAAGTCCAAGAGGTTTCAGCAAGGTTTGAAGCCTGAGGTTAGGGGAGGCGTAGCTCCATTTCAACTGAGGACCTATGAAGAGGTCATGAGTAAAGCACTGGTGGTCGAAGAGGAAAATACAAATAGATATAGACAGAGAGAGCAACAGAGGGGAGGAAATGAACAAGGAAGATCGGGGCACTACGAACCGGTGAACAAAAAGCCGAGGTTCATGGCCCAGAATCAGAGACCACAGTTCCAAGGGGGTTTCGGAAGACCGGCGCAACAACAACAACACCAACAGAGGTTTCCATTACTTGCGTCGGGGAGACCTATTCGCTATGAGAGCCCTGCCATGTCTACTGGCGCCACTGTCACTCAGGGTTCTCGTACTGTTTCTTCTGCACCTCGGGAGACTTGCGTAAAGTGTGGCAAGCCTCATAGGACGGTGGACTGTAGATCGGGAACTAGGGGTTGTTTCCGATGTGGCAAGGTGGGCCACTTAATCAAGAATTGCCCCGAGACGGATAAGAGAAAGACGGTTTCAGTTGCAGCACCACGACCAATTCAAGCAAGGAAACCGATCGTCCAGGGGAGAGCCTATGCAGTCACTGCTCAGGAAGCAGGGAACGTGCATGACGTCATCCAAGGTGAGATTTTTATTAAAGAAAATTTCCATTTCATTAAAATCTTAGATAGAGAAGGAGCATGCATTAGAAATTATATAGATTCTTTTCTCAATACAAAAAGCTGTATGTGAATTAAGAGTGTAAATTGATGTGTAAATTATTGTATGTATGTATGTATACTATAGGTACTCTAAATATATATGAAAAAGGATGCTTCGGTGGATATGACGCTCGAGTGTTGATAGACCCCGGGTCTACCCACTCATTCGTCACTCCACGTTTCGCTAAGAAGATGAAGATTGTTCCAGAGACGTTGGATTTCGTCCTATCTGTGTCTATTCCGACTGGAGAGTTAGTAGACACGGAGTTAGCTTGCAAATCCATCATTGTAGCAGTTCGAGACTTAGAGGTGCATGAACTAGAAGCAAAGTTGATACTGTTAGACATGCACGGGTTTGATGTGATCCTTGGCATGGACTGGTTGGCGCAGCATTGTGCAACCGTCGATTGCAAGAACAAGATAGTCATTTTCAGACCCAACACAAGAAGATCATTTCGGTTTCAAGGAGTGAGGTCGTCATCTGTGCCACTGATTTCAGCAGTAAGGGCCGAGAAAATGATCAGAAAGGGTTGCAGTGGATACTTAGCTTTCTTAAAGGAGGACAAGGAAGAAAAGAACGTCATTTCTGAGATAGCAGTTGTGCGAGACTTCGCTGACGTGTTTCCAGAGGAATTGCCTGGATTACCTCCAGAAAGAGAAGTAGAATTCGCCATTGACTTAGCACCAGGAACGGAGCCTATTTCGAAAGCACCTTATAGAATGGCTCCTGCCGAATTAAAGGAGTTGAAGGAACAACTACAAGAGCTTATGGACAAGGGGTTTGTTAGACCAAGTGTATCTCCATGGGGAGCACCGGTCTTGTTTGTCAAGAAAAAGGATGGGTCAATGCGGCTATGCATTGACTATCGACAATTGAACAAACTCACTGTGAAGAACCGCTACCCTTTGCCTAGAATTGACGATCTATTCGACCAACTGCAAGGAGCAAAGTATTTTTCCAAGATCGACACGAGATCCGGGTATCATCGATTCTTGATAGTCAAAAAGCCGAGATATTCAAGATGCCTTTCCGGACACGGTATGACACTATGAATTCCTTTGTGATGCCGCTTGATTAACGAATGCCCGGCTGCTTATGGATCTGATGAACCGAGTGTTTAAACCACACTTGACTCCTGCGTCAGTAGTGTTTGTTGATGATATACCGATATACTCCAAATCCAAGATGGAACACGAAGAACATTTGAGGATTGCTCTACGTGACGCCACGTGAACACCAATTGTACGCCAAACTCAAAGAAGTGTGAGTTTTGGTTGAAGAAGGTTAGCTTTTGGGACATGTCGCCTCAAAGCATGTGTCACCAGAGATCCAAAGAAAGATAGAAGCAGAGTTAAATGGGAGCAACCAAAGACAAAGGACCATGTCCTAAGTTTTCGGGCTTAGCAAAGTGCTATTATCGACGCTTCGTTGAGGGTTTTCAAAGATATCGGACCTCTCACAAAGTCGACACAAAAGATTCAAGGTTTGAGGGAGTGAGGCATGCGAGAAGAGCTTTCAAGAACTCAAACGAGACTCACTTCGCTCCAGATTAGCGATTCCTTCAGCAAAGGAGGATACGCTGCACAATGACGGATCATACAATGGCCCTGGTTGTGTACTCAACCAACACAAGAAGGTGATAGCTTACGGATCAAGACAGCTGAAAGAACACGAGAAAAATTACCCGACTCATGACTTGGAACTAGCAGCAGTCATTTTTGCGCTGAAGATTTGGAGACATTACTTGTAT
This sequence comes from Chloranthus sessilifolius, assembly GCA_021018995.1. NCBI lineage: Eukaryota > Viridiplantae > Streptophyta > Magnoliopsida > Chloranthales > Chloranthaceae > Chloranthus > Chloranthus sessilifolius. The sequence continues at coordinate 30,754,983 of CM037594.1, read as the reverse complement.
GGTGAGACTTTTGAAATTTTCACCGATCATAAGAGCCTCCGATACCTCTTTACACAGAAAGAGCTCAATATGAGACAGCGCAGGTGGATGGAATTCCTCAAGGATTATGATTGCTCCATACAATACCATCCTGGCAAGGCGAATGTAGTAGCCGATGCATTGAGTCGGAAGGGTTCAGCTCAGTTAGCTTCTTTGATTTTGGGTATGCACCGATGGAAATTATTGGAAGACCTGGCACTCTATGATGCGAACATTGAGTCAAAGGACACCGGATCCTTTTTGGCTAACATATCAGTAAAGCCAGTGATATTTGAGCATATCCACGATCTACAAATGAAAGATCCGGCATTAACAAAGATTCATCAAGACGTGAGTGAAGGCATTAGGTCGGACTTCTCAGTAAAAGAAGATGGTTCCTTATTGTTTAAAGGCCGTCTATGCATTCCGGACAATGCCGACCTAAGACGAACGATTCTTGATGAGGCCCATAAGTCAAATTATGCTATCCACCCTGGTAGCACCAAAATGTACCAAGATTTGAAAAAGAACTACTGGTGGAGAGGACTGAAACAAGACGTGGCCGAGTACGTGTCACGGTGTTTGACTTGTCAGCAAGTGAAGGTTGATCATAGACATCCTGCTGGACTATTGCAACCTTTACCAATACCAGAATGGAAGTGGGAATCGATCTCAATGGACTTCATTGTTGGATTACCCCGTACTGCCAAGAGACACAATGCCATTTGGGTCATCGTAGACCGATTGACCAAATCAGCGCACTTTTTGCCATACAATACTACGTATACGGCAGGAAGACTGGCAGACTTATACATGAAGGAGATTGTAAGATTACATGGGATTCCAAGCAGCATAGTTTCAGATCGTGATCCACTATATACGTCCAAGTTTTGGAAGAAATTTCAAGAAGGAATGGGAACTCGACTAGACTTTAGTTCAGCTTTCCATCCTCAAACTGATGGACAGACAGAGCGAGTGAATCAAGTAATAGAAGACATGCTCAGGGCGTGCATGCTTGATATGCAAGGATACTGGGATGAGTATCTACCGATGCTCGAGTTCGCATATAATAACAGTTTTCAAACGAGCATTGGCATGGCACCGTATGAAGCTCTGTATGGACGACGATGCAAATCACCCCTCAATTGGGAGGAAACAGGTGAAAAATTTGTGTTAGGACCAAAACTACTTGAAGACAACGCCACCGTTGTCCGAATTATCAGAGAAAGGTTGAAGGCAGCACAGAGTAGACAGAAAAGTTACGCCGATATGAAGTGGACTAGTGTTGACTACAAAGTGGGCGAGCATGTGTTTGTGAAGGTGTCACCTATGAAAGGTGTAATGAGATTTGGCAAGAGAGGGAAGTTAAGTCCACGTTATGTTGGACCATTCGAAATTTTGGGACGAGTAGGTGAAGTTGCATATCGCATTGGTTTACCACCACTATTTGATCGAGTGCATAACGTTTTCCACATCTCGATGCTCAGGAAGTACGTGAATGATCCATCTCATGTATTAGGAAAGCAACCTATAGAGATGTGTGAGGACATGAGCATGATAGAGGAACCAGTGGAAATCTTGGATCGAAAGGAACAAGTACTGCGCACTAAAGTGATTCCCTTAGTGCTTGTTCGATGGAATAATCATCCAAAAGAAGAGGCTACTTGGGAACGAGAGGCCGATGTGAAAGAACAATATCCAGCCTTGTTTCCAACGACGTGAGAATTCAATGTAAACCACGAACGTGTTCGTAGAATCTCCACGATCCTTGTAATTCGATGAAAATTTTGCTCGATTGTATGATTAAAGGAATATTTTCCTTCTTGTGTATATATGACCAAGTGTATGTATTTTTATGGAACCATGAACCACTTGATGTCATAAACTGCCAAAAGAAATCAAAGAAACAAAGAGATTGAAATTCTGCAGAAATTGAGCAAAACCGATTAATCGAATTTCAAATCGATTAATCGATTTGGAATTTCGATTAATCGATTTTGTTCGATTAGTCGACTGGCATGTACCAGTGACTGGAAATTGAAAGGAGAGTTAGAATATACGTAGAAGGCAAATTTCGATTGATCGAGTTGGAATCTCGATTAATCGATTTGGGATCGACTAATCGATTTTGAGAATCGATTAATCGATATTGGATTTCGATTAATCGAACTGGAATCTCAATTAATCGATTTACTAATGGGACTTGGAAGAAATTGAAGTCAGATAGACGATTTCGATTAATCGAAGTGAATTTCGATTAATCGATTTTGAAATTTCGATTAATCGAAATGGATTTGGACTAATCGAATACTTAATGAATTCTGGAAATATAGAAGTTACTACACGATTTCGATTAATCGAAGTAAAGTTCGATTAATCGATTTTGAATTTTCGATTAATCGAAATGGATTTCGATTAATCGACTGGCTCGCGCCAGTGAGCTCAAAAACTTAAATTTTTAAACGGATGCGATTTTGATTAATCGAAATGTTTTCGATTAATCGAATTTAACTTTCGATTGATCGATTTGGGAAATCGATTAATCGATTTTACGCGGCTTAACCTAGTTTTGAATTTTGATTAATCGAAATAGAATTTCGATTAATCGAGCCGGGGCCTATATATATAAAATTTGGGGATTTCATTCCCCATTCGAAATCATTTGGCTTGGGTGATTTGGGCGTTTCACATTCCTCTTTCTTCTCCGACTATCCGACGCTCTAAGGTTGAGATTTGCCGTCGATTTGCTTCCGCAATCGCGTCCAAAGCCACGGTAAACCCTAAGATTTTGCTTTTCCCTTCAATTTAAATTAGAAAAACCCTAGTTTTCTCAAAATGCCGCCCAAAACCCATTTATCTTCAAAGAAGGCGACTTCTAAGTTGCGGTTAGCGAAGAACGCCGCCACCACCACCTACCCCCATCGCCGGGTGAGGACTCCATCACCGCCGGAATCGGAGACCACCTGGGTTCGACGAAAGGCTCTGACGCCGACTCTTCCTGAATCCACCCCATGCCCCGACCACCCACTAATGTAATACAACCAAACGAATGGTGGGCGGCCAAGACCTATGAGGTCGAGTACGTCATCGACCCTACCCTATTCACCGATCCCGATGTGCCGGGCGAGACCCAATGGGCTCGAAACTACCTAAATAATGCCGGCCTCGGCAACCTTCTCAAACCAATCCGGGGTTCATACTACCCTAGATTGGTTAGACTGTTCTACCAAGGGCTAACCGATGGCCCTACCGATGATTGTATTTTGACCAGGATCGAGGGTCGTCTTTATACGATCACTCGACGTCACATCCACGAGGTACTCGAGTGCTACCTCGATTTCACCCCCGAAACTACCCTCTTTCCGCCCTTTGAGGAAGACCCCCGCTTTGAAGAGGTCATGACCCGCATGACTAACGGCAAGAAGGGGTCGGGCTCCTCCATTAAGAGGGTTGACCTTCCACACTATATGTGGATGCTTGATTCAATAATCAAGTGCAACCTTTACCCTATGCGCCACGACACCGAGCGCGTGGACAAAGTGCAACATGCACTTTATGCGGCCTTCTGTGGCCGATGGTTTGATGCTACTTTGGTCATCCTCAAGGGGATGAAGTACATCAAAGGAAAGTTGATGAAGGGCAACATGCGGCCCAAGGAGAAGATGCCGTATGCTCGGCTCATCTCGAGCATGTTGGAGTGCTACTCCGACGAGCCCTCCTACGGCATCTCGCCTCACGAGGTGCGGGCTACGGATCGCGTGAAGACGTTTAAAAAGTCTTCATGGACCCGTAGCTACAACCTTCTAAAGCGGACCCTACCAGCTCCGGGTTTCGCTCCCGCCCCAGCAGCAGTAGCAGCAGTAGCACCGCCACCACCCCCACCACCTCAGCAGGACCCACCCGTGGGTGGGGCACACCCTATTCCCGCAGAGCCATCCGTGGAGAGGGTTCCCTCCCACACCGCAGCCTCACCGACGCCACCTGCCCACTCCGCGCCCGCGACACCCACCTCATCCTACCGCCGGCGCGCCGCTCCATCCGGTCCTACCATCGAGGACGTGTTGGCTCGTATGGAGGCCAACAACGAGCGGATGAACCGGAGGATGGACTTCTTGATGTTCCACACACTCCGCCACATCTACCCGACCGACTACCGCCGCTACCTCGCCCAGGAGGAGGAGTGGACCGCTGGACGCACCCCCTTCCACAGAGGACCCGTCTTCCATCCCACCACTACAGACGCGGCTCCTTCCACATCCGCTCCGCCGACCGAGACGCCGCAGCCACAGCCGACCACCCAGCCAGCACACTCACCACCACCACAGCCACAGTCAGCTCCAGCAGACACACCAGCTCCTGTAGCACCAGACCTGCCTGACGGAGGGATTGCATGAGTTTTATTTTTTTATATTATTAGTCATGATTGTATCGATGTATGTTTTGTACGCCAACTCATGTGGCGCTTTGTAAAAATTTTCTGATATAAATAAAAATCAAATTTTTTTTTTTTTTTTTGAGTCCATGGTTTCAATTCCGTAAAAATTACTTCTATGCTTGTGTTGTGCATACCTAGATACGTCTGAGTCAACTGGACCACCTCACCTGAGAGTGTGGGGGGGGGTGTGACCCAGACAGACAAACCTTGGGTTATTTTCGAGGACGAAAATTCCCAAGGTGGGGAGGATGTAATAGCCTAAAAAATCACGCTAAACTATGACCTCGAGATCCGTGCCCGATCGGTCATAGGTTTGACCAAATGGAAGTCCAACAGTTAGTATGTGGTGTAATGAACGGATGAGATGTGATAAATAGAATGCCTATGTGGTGTGTGTTGTGAAGGTGTAGTCGCATACACCTACCGCGGTGTATGTGCTCAACACACAAGTGAGGAAGAGGATAAAAGGGTTTAATAGCCCTAAAATCAAGAGTTTGGTTGTTGAAGGAGAGTAAAGAAGAGAGAGAGAGAGAGAAGTAAGAGAGGAGTTATTGCAACTGATTGGAGGGGGGATTCAAGCGATAAAAGCCGGATTCAACCCGATTTGGATCTGTTAGAGCCAAAGCTGGAAACCCTAGCCTTCCAACCACTGGATTGAAATCAACTTGAGATCTATTCAAGGTAAAATTTTTGTAAATAAAATGCATAGATTATAGGGGTTAAGTTGTGGTTGAATGTGGGTTAAATCATAGGATAATACCTTAGAAAATAGAGGAAAAGTATGGAAGAAGATTGGGAAGATCAACAATTCGATTAATCGAAATTGGGTTTCGATTAATCGAAATTGGCCAGGAAGTTGAAAAGTCAGAAGACCTGATTTCGATTAATCGAATTGGAGTTCGATTAATCGATTGGATTTTCGATTAATCGATTTGAGTATCGACAATCGATCGAACCTCCAAAGGGACCCTGTAATGGAGGAAATGACTTGTGGAAAATCGACTAATCGAAATGGGATTTTGATTAATCGATTTCAATTTTTGATTAATCGATTTGGGATCGATTAATCGATTTTTGGAACTCGACTACTCGAATCGAGAATCGACTTTGCGAAACTGAGAATTTCGATTAATCGAATTAGGATTCGATTAATCAAATGAAAACTCGACTACTCGAATTGAGAATCGACTTTGCGAAAACGAGAATTTCGATTAATCGAATTAGAATTCGATTAATCGAATGAAAACTCGACTACTCGAATTGAGAACCGACTTTGCGAAATAGAGAATTTCGATTAATCGAATTTACTTCGATTAATCGAATCAGATTCGATTAATCGATTTTGGAATTCGATTAATCGACTGAGATAAATTGTGTTGACTTTTGGGTTTGACTTTAAGATTCTTGGAGGGTCTTATACCTTCTTTATTGCATCCTTTGTGATGTGTTTCACCTGTTATGTGGTACCGTAGGTGGTACGTGTGGACTAGTGCATAAGGAGCCACGTGGGACCTTGATGTAATGATCAAATGAAGACTTGAGGTAGGGAACACCTTGAACATGTACTTTATTTTACAAGAGCATGTATGTAGTGATATAGAATTCAATTCAAATGTTTATTTCTTAAGAAATTGTGAAAAGTGTGTGTGTGTGACATCCATAAGAGTAATCATAATGAGCCATCCCCAGGGGATGAAGAAGTAAAGTGATAAGAGCATCAGGTGTGATGCAAGTAAATGGATACATCCCAGGGATGTATCCAAGGATTGAATCATGTTTGATAGGGCCTAACTGATATAAGATAGCACATTTATACGGTGAATAACTATATGTAAGGCACCGATATTTTTGTTATTTGAGGTTTGATAGGGTACCCCACCGACGTGGCGGGATATCCACGACTGACACGGCAGGATATCCGTGACCGATACCGCGGCGAAACCGTAGGCCAGTGCGGAGGCTTATCCGGACATAGTAAGCACACCCCAGGGGTGTTGATTTGAGACAAGTGAAACCCCGCCACCAATCCCGGGGAAAGGGGCTTGGTACTATTCCTATTCCTGGGGAATACGGTTAAAACTGTCTATATAGATGACGATGATGGGTATCTCATCGGGGCTCGATGCTATATTGCTCGGGGATTACTTAAGTTGAAAGTTTAAGTTTTGCTTTAGGCCTTTTCAGCATCATTCATGAATAAATGAAAACATAAGTAATGAACAGTAAAATGAAATGCTTTTAACTGTTTTCTTCAATAACTGCATAGACACATCATGCATGGCATATCATGGAATATATGTGAGTTATAATTTATATGTTCAACCGTGTTTGTTCCCTATTGAGCTAGGATGTAGCTCACCCTATAGACTATACGTCGCAGGTCCACTACTAGCGGCTGCCGCGGCTTCAGGAGACGCTGATCCCGGTGAGTCGAACCTTGCAGCCGGCGAAGAATTGGAGCCACCTCCTGAGGACTTCTTCTAGAGGACTCCGTTGTGCCACTTTGAGAGATTCTTGGAGAGGTTTTTGTACGGCTTGGTATGTCAAGCCTTTATTTTGTTTAGAATCATGTATATGAGGAGTTGGGATTTCTCTTTTGGGACGAACCATCCGTGATGATTGCTATCATCGATGGTTCGGATCGGTTCTCCATTCATGCAGAGGTATGAGGGTAGAACTGTCTTTTGGGGAGTTAATTAATATAGATTTAAATTCCGAAATTTTGTTTATTATACTTTTTTATGCTTGATATACCAGTGTTCCGTGCTTAGCTAAAGGGCACGGTCAAGATGATCGTGCTGATGGCACGGGTTTCGGGGTGCCAAAATCCGGGCTGTCACAATATCTATTGTGAGGATTGAGTCAAGACTTTGATCCAATGGTTCACTGTTGAAGAAAGTCCCGAGATTGATAGGGCTTAACATTGGTATACATGCACTTTGAGTTTAGGTATGGATAGATGAGTTACCTAAGAATTGGAACATTAGAACTAATTAGAATAGATACGAGTATGATCAGTATGGCATTGACATTTGAAATTAAAAATTCACATAATTAATTGATTAATAGTTTTGTGTTTTAAAAGTGAATATTCTATAAAAATCATATTTAAAAAAATTAAATTTTACCGATGATTTCGAAATAGTGTTTAAGTTTGTGGGAACCTTCACTGAAAACCTTCAGGAGACAAAACTCCTCTACTAGGGATTACCTAGTGGTTTAAAGGCTTGTTGTATGAGTTAAATGCAATTGTGATCCCTACGAAAGTGACATTTATTAATTATTTTAGGATGTTAGTTAATTTTCTCCTTTGCTCGAGGACTAGCATAGTATAGGTTTGGGGTTGTGATGAGTAGTAAAATATGATTATATTTCACCCTTTAAGCCTACATTTACCCATTCGATGAGGGCAATCTGACATATTTGTGAAGTTCTAATTGTTTCGGGAAGATTTGGCCATTGGATGTATTTGAAAGCATAAAAGAGCATAAGAACAGAAAATATAGGAACATTGGAGAAAAGGAGTTAATAGTCCTTGAAATTTAAAATTCAAATTTAATTTTTGAATTTCAAATCTGGAGCTGAGACCCTATTTAAGCAAACTAGAGAATTGATTTTGGGAGCTTTTTCCTTTCTAAATTTTATTTTTCTCCTCATCATTTTACTTTTCTTTCTAGCTTTTCTTTGCAAGCATTGTTCTTTCAATTTATAGGCTTAGCTTTTAGATTAGTTTAATTTCTACATTCAAGAAAGGATTGTATGCGTTGGATTAAAGCTTCGTAGAATTATGTGGATCGTTTGTTACGGTATTTTAATGTTATTCTCTGTTTTCATTTCAATCATGTTTGCGTAGCTAAATCTTTTTGAGGATGATGATCTAATGAACCCCATCCGAGGTATTCATTTATTATAATATGGATCTAAGGTTGAGATATTAGCTTGCCATGGGTGCCTTGTTTTTAATTGCCCTATTATTATTATTGATGTTGTAAATTTCGATTGCCATGTAAGATGTGGATGCTAATCATGCTTCATGATCTCAGATCTGCAATGATGACTTTACTCTAGTCTTCTTCTATATTGCTCTTCCCCATCTCAGGGTAAGTTCTAATTACCATTTGAGGTATGGATGTTACTCATACACTCATGGGGTGCTAATCATGGACCCCCTTGATCTCAGATTTGTAGTGTGGAACCTATCCCGAGATTAAATTCTGATTACCATATGAGGTATGAATGTTAATCATACATCCATAGGGTGCTAATCATGCACCCCCATGATCTCAGATCCATGATGTGGAATTTATGTGTGCTTCGGCTCGGTAATTACGTGTAGTGCATCTTATGATAATCTCATATCACAATCCATAGGTTTGCATTGCATAGATGACAAACCAATGATGGAAGGATTTAATATCCTAGTCCTTGCTTTTAATATCAGTTTAATTCTGTTTTATTGCCTAGCTTTACATATTTCCACTCTCAAAAATCAGTAAGCTAGTTAAATATTGCTTTCAACCTGTGGTTGTTCTTTAAATTAATTATTGTTTCCTTGTTTTTAATTTTCTCACCAATCCTCGTAGGAACAATGTGACAACCTAAATTTCCTTACCATAAAACCCATGTCGTCGAATCACCCAAAAAACCCGAATCACAGTGATGATATGGTATCAATGGCCAGCATCACCCCCTCTGTGACAACCCGAATTTCCTTATCATAAAACCCGTGCCATCGGATCACACACAAGACCCGAATCACTGTGATGCTATGATATCGATGGCCAGTATCACCCCCTGACAACTCAATCTTTCAATACATTAAACAATAGGAAGGATCGAGCCATCACAAATTGGTAAGCTCACAAAACAGAAGCACAGTATGCAACACAGAAGCGTAATAGAGCTATAGCATGGATAGAATAGCAAAATAAGAACTCACACGACTAGCTACGATATATGCATGTCCAAAAATAAGCATCCACCGATGAAAGCCGACCTTCATCTAAATAGTGGATCAAAACATATCTTATCATTTAGTTACATATTTCCCTTTACCTTTTATCAAAATTTTCCCAAAAATAAAACTCTCCCAAAGACTGCTCCAAGCTAAGGATAATGCCCCTTTGGCAGATCCTCCTCCTCCGGGTTATAATCCGGATCCTCCTCTCTTTCCGGATCGAGCTCCAAGTCCACACTTGCAGCTGTGACGTATAGTCGAGGAGTGAGCTTCATCCAAGATCAGTAGAGAAAGATACCATGCAAAAAATCACACTTCATCATTCTCATTCATATTCTTGATGCATAAATAAAAGCAGTCAAAACTTCAGTTTGTATTCAAAATATATCGAATTCAAGCAAAACATTCATTAAATCTCAGTAGGTCAAAACATGAAGACGGATAAAACATGCTTACACTATGCATATCGAGACAAGAGAGTCAAGACACAATCGAAGCATGTAAACGGATCGAGCAAGAGACATATATAATTGATATTTGAGACAATTTATGATACATAGCATGGATTCATAATATAACGGATCACATAACACGTTTTCGAGACAAGGTATATCATATGGAATTATAGTAAGTATCCCATATTAGGGAACTAAGCAGTCCGTAGCGGACACAAGGTCATTAACCCTAGAGACTCCACCCCTCTCATGGAGACTCCACTGCCCTTACAAATAATGCACTCAGAAGCAAGTCATTTGACAAGGCATCCCGTATTAGGGAACTGAGCACTTCGTAGCAGACACAGGTTCGTAAGCCCTAGGGACTCCACCCTCTCATGGAGGCTCCACTCCTCTTTGCATATGCTCATAGAATTATAACAGACAAGCATAGATCGAGTACACATAAACCGAACAAGCTTTATGAACGAAAATACCACAAGTCAAGTACACATGATATCTAGAGACATATGCAAGAGGTCATGCAAGAAGTGAATGCAAAAATAATATGGAATGTTCATGTTTCACAATTTCAAGGTACCTAAATAAATTATGGCGAAGATACGTAAATGTAAATCATGGCAAGAATATCATTCATTTTAAAATTGCATCATAAACATGACTTCGAGAGAACATATAAGTTGGCAAGGTGTTTTCCCTACTTGAAATCGTGTCGAACACACGTGCAAATATTCACAAGTCCAAAGAGTTTGAAACAGTGTTCCTCTGGGAGTTTACCCAGAATCACGATGTCCACTAAATGTCTTCGTTCGAAATACTCAAGGCATTTACACATATATAACTTACAAGCACGCTTGTCAAGTCCCAAGCACATATATTAAAACTAGCCAAAACCAGATTTCACGCTTGAGCGATTCCCAGTGGCACCCATGCTTCACGCTCGAGCGATTTTAACCCAAGCAAAATAAGCCTACAAATCACACTCGAGCATAGGCTTCAAATGATATTCCGCTTAAGTGACACTATTCATGCTCGAGTGTGTTTCCAATACAAATCTCTAAGTCCCTCTCGAGCGGTTTTGATCCGAGCTAAAATAGCCTAGAGATCCCGCTTGAGCGTAGGCTTCAGGTGATATTCCGCTCGAGCGGTTCCTATTCACACTTGAGCATACCATACAGAACTGTCATCTTTAACAGTTCGTCCTGCCCACTCGAGCCAACCTTTATGGCTTCCCAAGTTGGTTCAATGGCACCACAAACATGCTCTAAACGAGTTATCACTCATCTACAAGACCCCTTTGTGAAAATAAGAAATTTGTACACCATAACTCACACATATGTGAAATTTAAACTTAAAATTTATCCCCAATTTCACAGCTCATGCAAGGGTTTCAACGATTAAACCCAATGCTTCCCTTCTCGTGATTCATACATGTTCAATCCTTGAAATCCTTGCATGCGGCCTTGACTATTGCTACATAGCAAAAATATACGGACTCTAAAACACGACGCATACACTACACTACGAGGGTTACCTCTACGAGCTTTCCTCATATGCGAAGCTCCACAACTCAACGACATTGGGTCAATATCTTCAACATGCCGATTCCACGATTCATTTTCCCTTTGGTCGAACAAGTCAAGGAGTTTGGGGTACAAAGAGGTAATAGGGTTTGATTCCTCCTTGAAACGAAAGAGTTTTCGGGGCAGCTCCGAGGCTCAGTTTGCAAGGAGATGGATTGAACAGGAAGAAGGAGATGGCTTCTCTTCTTCACTTCGGTTTCTCCACGCTCGGCGGCTCTTCACAATGCAAATGATGGTTTGCATGGTAACGTAAAGGTTGATATAATAGGGAGGCTAGCTTCGGTTTGTGACGCATATACATACATAGATGCGTGTGTCCACATTACTTGGCCTCAATTTCATGTGCTCAAAGCTCCGGGCCAAATAGTTCTCAATTCATCCAATCTCTTTACAGGTCCTAGTGTCCTGATGGTTCTCCCGGGTCATCAGTGACTAATCTCCCTTTAGGCCCCCCCTACATTCAAGGTGGTCCGTGAGGGTTAGTTTCTTATATAGACCCAAGGTAGGCTTGGTTCCAAAAGAAAATGGTCTATGGATCTGGGTCCAATCCGTTCATAATGAGCACAAGTCACACATGAAATCTCAAATGAAGGCTTTACTGGATCCTCGTGGTTGGTGACACACCACGTGTCCAGATTTCATGCGGGTGATTTTACGGTGTGTCACATCCTCCCCTCCTTATAAGAATTATCGTCCTCGAAAATTGAATCTCTAAGATATCATTGCAAAGGTATACAAAATCATTGCAAGGAAATACAAAATCATTACAAAGGTATACAAAATCGTTGCAAAGGTATACAAAATGCCCTAGTTAGGAATATTCATGCTATTAAAAATATATATTATATTGACTTCTACAATTACCACAAGATTGTCAGTCATGGAATTGGAAATTATCGAGAATGTAGTATTAACTAACAGTTTATTAATACATTTCTATCATAGGATCACTAAGCACAATCAGTCTAATAAGTAATACGACTGAATCAAAAATTCAACGAGAGGCTCACCTGCCTGTTCCGCGGTTGGTGTCAAGCTATGCCTCGCTCTAGAGGTCGAAGGAAAAGCGCACGATGTGGAGGCTCCCTGAGTGAACCTCGAGATGTACTCTGATGTATACGTCTTGGCTTGTGCCAAGAAAGGTGTAGAGGCCGTTGGGTAGGCCTTCTCTAATAGGCGCATGAGTATCTCCTTGTGGTAATCAAACCGCTGGTGGAGCATATAGTAATCCTCGCATAGGGTGGATAATTGCGTGTAGGTCTGCTGGTGGAGGTGTTGAAAAACATCCATCTGCCGGTTGAATTCGGAGAGCGTGAGGATATCAGCTTGAGGTCCTTGGGGTGGCTGGGTTGGAGCTTGCTGAGTGCCCTCTGCTGCGGTTTCGTTTTGGGTGGGTTCTTGTTGGGCACTCCCCTATAGCCGTCGGAGGCGTCTATTTTTAGTGCTGAGCCACAAGGTTTTCAATGTTCGGCTCCAATCCCACAGTGTCCATTGCCGGGCATTATCAATCCACCTCTCCTCACCGGCTAGAACCTGGTAGGGTTTGTTTTCCTTGGTGTCGTCGTGGTTCTCTAACATTCAGGAAATGAGGCGGGCATAGTGCATGTAATTTATTATTCTAGTTGGGGGTTGTGCTTAGCATGTGATCATGGGCATGTATTATGCTTTAAAAAATCAGTTTAGGGGCATTAAACCAACATTGCCCGTGTGCAGAGTATAGTGCTTGTAAAAGGGGTCCTCTCCGTTCGTGCTCATGCTGGTAAAGGTTTTTCCAGAATATATCACCCAGTGGCCACATCTCAGGCGACAATTGGGCTCGACGAATAGCGCCATTGACCACCAGTTGGTCATTGGCAATTTTAGTGGCAATGACATGTATCGGGATGTCTTTGAGGTGGGCCTGGTATAGGGCCAAACTATCATGAAAGTTCACAGTACAACCTATGGTGTTGGCGACGTCGAGAATGTCAATGTGAAATGTGCGGTCGTCTATTTTTGTGGTGAGTGTTCCGACATGGTCGCCAACTCCGACTTCCATGTTTTGGTAGAATAAGCGAACGAGTCACAGGTAATAGTGCATGTGCAATGGTTGGAGTAAAACCTCGAGTTTGGCTCGGCGTATATAGCTAAGCGTCCAGGCAGTAGTGTCCTGGTCGGTAAAAAGATCTTGGCTAAAAACCCACTCAGGTTCAAAGGTTTTGTTTGCCAACCATGCAGCGGGCTGCTCGAGGGCCGGTTCCGGGGTCGGCTCCGGAACGCTCTTCGACTTTTTTGAAGATTGAGGTTTTGAGGTCGAAGATTTAGAGGGCTTTGATAACACCTGTGACGGCCAGAATTCCCTTACCATAAAACCTGTGCCGTTGGATCACACACAAGACCCGAATCATAGTGATGTTATGGTATCGATGGCCAGCATCACCCCCTGACAGCTCAATCTTTCCACACATTAAACAATAGGAAGGATCAAGACATCACAAATTGGTAAGCTCACAAAACGGAAGCAAAGTGCTCAACACAGAAGCGTAACAGGGCTATAGCATGGATAAAATGACAAAATATGAACTCACATGACTAGCTACGATAAATATATGTCTAAAAATAATCATCCACCAATGAAGGATGACCTTCATCTAAAGAGTGGATCAAAACATAGCATAATATTTAGTTACATATTTCCCTTTACCTTTTATCATAATTTTCCCAAAGATTGCTCCAAGCTAAGGATAATGCTCCTCTAGTAGATCCTCCTCCTCCTCCGGATTATAATTCGGATCCTCCTCTCTTTCCGGATCACGCTCCAAGTCCACACCTGCAGCTGTGACGTGTAGTCGGAGAGTGAGGTTCAGCCAAGCTCAGTAGAGAAAGATACCATGCAAAATAACACTTCATCATTCTCATTCATATTCTTGGTGCATAAATAAAAGCAGTCAAAACTTGCGTTTGTGTTCAAAATATATCGAATTCATGCAAGACATTCATTAAATCTCAGCAGGTCAAAACATGATGGCGGATAAAGCATGCTTACAGTATGCATATCGAGACAAGAGAGTCAAGACACAATCGAAGCATGTAAATGGATCGAGCAAGAGATACAAATAATCAAGATTCGGGAGAATTTACGATACATAGCATGGATTCATAACATAACAGATCACATAGCATGTTTTCGAGACAAGGCATATCATATGGCATTATAGTAAGTATCCCGTATTAGGGAACTAATCAGTCCATAGCGGCCACAGGGTCGTAAACCCCAGGGACTCCTCCCCTCTCATGGAGACTCGACTCCCCTTACAAACAATGCACTCGGAAGCAAGTCACATGACAAGGCATCCCATACTAGGGAACTGAGCAGTCTGTAGCAGACACAGGGTTGTAAGCCCCGGGGACTCCACCCCTCTCATGGAGGCTCCACTCCTCATTGCACATGCTCACAGAATCATAACACACAAGCATAGAACAAGTACACATAAACCGAACAAGCTTTACGAATGAAAACACTACAAGGCAAGTACACATGAGATCTAGAGACATATGCAAGAGGTCATTCAAGACGTGAATGCAAAAATAATATCAAATGTTCGTGTTTCACAATTTCATGGTACCTAAATAAATCATGGCGAAGATACGTAAATATAAATCATGGCGAGAATATCATTCATTTGAAAATCGCATCATAAATATGACTTTGAGAGAAAATATAAGTTGGCAAGGTGTTTCCCCTACTTGAAATCGCGTCGAACACACGTGCAAAGATTTACAAGTCCAAAGAGTTCGAAACCGTGTTCCTCTGAGAGCTTAGCTTGAATCACGATGCCAACTACATGTCTTAGTTCGAAATACTCAAGACATTTACACATGTATAACGTAAAAGCACACTTGTCAAGTCCCAAGTACATATATTAAAACTAGCCAAAACAGGGATTCATGCTGGAGCGGTTTTAACCCAAACGAAATAAGCCTATAAATCACGCTCGAGCATAGGCTTCAGATGATATTCCGCACGAGCGGTACTATCCACGCTTGAGCATTTTTCCAATACAAATCTCTAAGTCCCGCTCGAGCGGTTTTGACCCGAACTAAAATAGCCTAGAGATCCCGCTCGAGCGTAGGCTGTAGGTGATATTCCGCTCGAGCGGTCCCTATTCACGCTTGAGCGTACCATACAGAACTGTCATCTTTAACAGTTCATCCCTCCCGCTCGAGCCGGCCTTTATGGCTTCCCGAGTTGGTTCAATGACACCACAAACATGCTCTAAACGAGTTATCACTCATCTATAAGACTCCTTTGCGAAAATAAAAAATTCGTACACCATAACTCACGCATTTGTGAAGTTTAAACTTACGATTTATCCCCAATTCCATAGCTCATGCAAGGGTTTCAACGATTAAACCCAACGCTTCCCTTCTCGTGATTCATACACGTTCGATCCTTGAAATCTTTACATGCGGCCTCAACTATTGCTACATAACAAAAATATACGGACTCTAAAACACAACGCATGCGCTACGAGGGTTACCTCTAGGAGCTTTCCTCGCATATGAAGCTCCACGACTCAACGGCGTTGGGTCATTATCTTCAACATGCCAATTCCATGATTCGTTTTCCCCTTGGTCAAACATTTCAAGGAGTTTGGGCTACTAAGAGTTCATAGGGTTCGATTCCTCCTTGAAACAGAAGAGTTTTTGGGGCAGCTCCGAGGCCTAGTTTGCAAGGAGATGGATCGAATAGGAAGAAGGAGATGGCTTCTCTTCTTCACTTTGGTTTCTCCACGCTCGGCAGCTCTTCACAATGCAAATGATGGTTTGCATGGTAACGTAAAGGTTGATATAATAAGAAGGCTAGCTCCGGTGTGTGATGCATATACGTACATAGATGCGTGTGTCCACATCACTTGGCCTTAATTTCATGGGCTCAATGCTCCAGGCCGAATGGGTCTCAATTCATCCAATCTCTTTACAGGTCCTAGTGTCCTAATGGTTCTCCCGGGTCATCAGTGACTAATCTCCCTTTAGACCCCCCCCCTGCATTCAAGGTGGTCCATGAGGGTTTGTTTCTTATATAGACCAAAGGTAGGCTTGGTTCCAAAAGAAAATGGTCTATGGATCTGGGTCCAATCCGCTCATAATGAGCACAAGTGACACATGAAATCTCAAATGAAGGCTTTACTGGCTCCTCGTGGTTGGTGACACACCACTTGTCCAGATTTCACGCGGGTGATTTTACGAGGTGTCACAAATGATGTCGCTTTCCACATCTACTAACTACATCTCGATTTGTGCACTTGCGAGTATAACTTTATTTTCACAACATTAGGCACAGGGATGTTGAGATGGGGGACCTTTTCCTTCCTCAATGAATGGAATAGCCTCCCCAGCCTCCTTTCCTCTCGCTATGGGGAACTGGGTATGGTGTCTAGGTCAACGGACTGGTACCGGGTTCTTGAGAAGTCTAAGTGCATTTATAAATAAATATTATGTAAGATGGATCTTCACAAAGTTAATAGCATAGAAGTACATTTCAGTATTTAGTTTACATGATTCAAGTTTGCTACATTTCATTGGAAATTAAAAAAAAAGAAGTGTGATTTAACCATTGGATTTGCCAACCCAGGTCACAGTTTGCGGGATGCTAGAAAAAACACGACAACGACGGTTCATTCCATGCAATTTAGTTAAATGATAAAGGTTATATAGATTCATGAGTTTATATGTAGCACCCAAATAGATCATAGAAAAACATAAAAAATCTATTTAGAACAGTTGATGAGACACCCATTGACATGTTGTAACTAAAAGTCTAAGGAGGTCCAAAGCAACTCCTGCTGTAGAGGAGGGGCTAAGTTGTGGAATAAGAAAAATATGCTTCATCAATTGCTGATAAGAAAAACATGTGAATGTGATTAAGGGCATGATCCGAAGCATGGGGGTCAATAATCATTATCTTGGTCAAATTTTGGAGCATGATCTATTCTTGCAGGTAAGTTCCAATATTTTTCTTCCAATTTTTTCCTAAATAAGCTCTCAATAAAATCTTGAACCACTGCTTCCCTTTTGCAACTAAGCAAAGGATCATGGAGGCATAAAAAATTAGGGAATTTCGATTGGTTCGACTAATCTATTTTGCTATCCAGTAAAGTTTTTTGCTAGCATCCGAAGAGAAACAAGATTCATTTCTAAAGGTCATGCATAATCAAAGGTGTCAAAACAAAGAAGAACGACCCAAGCTTTCCACTAAGATTTAAAATATAATTCTCAGGACATCCATTTTTCTTGCCTCCCATTTCCTCCATTTGTGTCACTCATCTGGGTCCTTACTATAATAAATGCAATAAAATTGATTGAACTTCAACACCCAGTCAACGTGTAGGTTGAGCCCACACATTGGTTTCATGTCAGTTCATACTTGGTTGCTCATTCATATAAAGTTGTTTATTTTTTGTAGTGCATCTAATCAGCATATTTCAAATGACACTCATTGAAAAATAAAGTTTTATAGCAAAGTCAAAATCAACCTCAAAATTATAGATAATCCAAAACAAAACAACAAAAAATCATGTATACCTGTTCTGGAAGGCTGCATAGTTCTCTAAAAGTACAATATCAACATACTTTGGGTCAACAGATAGAGATCAAACCACGACATAGGAAAAGTCACATGAAATCTGTAACATAAAAACTTAGCAAATTTTGATAGCAAGAACATAGTTCTTTATGAGAAAACTGCTATAATGTGTATCCTGAAAGTTCACAGTCACTCTGGTTCCAGGAAGAATTCTCGAACATCTTTGATTGCAGCTTCAATTCATGTCCTTGCTGCTCTACTAAGAGTCGAATTGAAAGTAAAAAAATAGCAGAAATTCAATTTGTCTGTTGACCCAAAACTTCAATTGGCACCAAATAGCAAAAAACCAGCAGAATTACCCATCTCACAGTGTAAAATCAGCCGAACAGAATCAAATTCACATTCAGATTCTAATGGCAACACACATGGGTCAATATTGTGTTCAGGCTCAGCTTTAAGGTAGGATACCTGGGTCTAATTTGTGTTCAAAGTTAGCTTCAAGGGAAGCATACGCAGGCCTAATTTGGGCTCAGATTCTTATGGGCAGCCAAAATAATTGTGTTAGATATCATTTTAGATGGAAGCATATAGTTGAATATTCCAATGGCCTTGCTTCATGTTCAGGTTCAGGTTCATGTTTGGGCAGCAATATATCTAGGTTCATGTGGGCAGCAATTTCATTTATGGCTGAGCTCAAATGAGTACATCAATTACATGTATTTGTACAAATATATGTAAGTGTATAAATGAGTACATCAATTATATGTACCTTGCCTCATATAATATTAGGTTTTTCATTAGCTCGGCTTCTAGATCAGGCAACTTACATGAGTTCATTATTGTACTCAGATTAAAACACAAGCGCATATTGGGTTAAAATAACATGAAAAGAAGAAAATAAAGCTAAACATTTTTTATTAATCCAGAAGCACTAGCAGGGCAGACTTTTCAGATCACAAATTAGTGATGAATTGTCAAAAGTCAACAAACAAATAAAAAGAAATATATATAAAATATGCATACTTGCGGTGGTGGTGGTGGTCATGGGTGGAGGAGGTTAGAAATTCGATCTGTTCAAACACGAATCGATGAATTATTTCAAATAATAGATCTATGATTTGTCTGAATCCAAAATAAAAAAATAAATGAATAAGTATCTCTACGTCGAAGAAGGAGGTGCACAGTTGTCAAAGAACTTTCAGGTTATCGAAGAAGGATGGTAACTGTCTAGATTCTAGAAGACTCTAAATCTGGAGAGTTAGGGTTTGAGGAGGAGGGAGATGACCTGAATTTGGAGAGTTAGGGGTTTGAGGAGGAGGGAGATGACCTGACTCTTGAGAGTTAGGGAATAATCTTTTGAGACAATTTGAATCTGATCAGCTGGGAAGGTGATCTGAATGGAGATTGAGAAATGCGATGCTTGAGGATCGAGAGATGCTAGCATTGATCAGCTGAGAAGATGATCTAAAAGAAGATTGAGAAATGTGATGCTTGAGGATCGAGAGATGCTAGTGTTGATCGACTGAGAAGATGATCTGAACGGAGATTGAGAAATATGATGCTTGAGGATCAAGAGATGCTAGCGTTGATCGGCTGAGAAGATGATTTGAACAATGTTGATCGGCTGAGAAGATGATCTGAACGGAGATTGAGAAAAGCGATGCTTGAGGATTGAGAGATGCTAGCGTGAGAAGAGGGATACCGATAATGTCAATGAGAGCCCTTCTAAATGAAATAGGAATTCCGTCAATGAGAGCCCTAGGTTGGATGGATACAATGTCTTATATTTTCTAGCTGGATCATGGATACCCTTCTAAATGCAATCCATAGGCCCGATGGATTGCACGTGATATCATCACGTGAAAAGACGATTATTTATTAAACCACTATTTTAACTTTTTAAAACTACAATTTTCAGGAGTGGAATATTATACCACTATTTTAAGCAGTAGTTTATTTTATATTGCTACAGTAGTTTTTCCCTCATTTTGATGTAGTGTAATTATAAATTCTGGCAATAGAAACATTGAGCATTGCGGTTTCATTGTGAGCAAAATCGACAATGGCAAGAGCTCCTTTTCTCGATGTGCGAGCATCCAAATAACCAAAAAAATTTTAAAAAAATCCTCAGATCAACAAACACATATAAAGAGGGAAAAAATCAAAATCAAAATCCTCACTACCTATCTCAGCTTCGGGAGACATTGCGGTTTCGTCGTGAGCATAATTGACGATGGTAAGAGCTCCTTTTCTCGATGTGCGAGCATCCAAATAACCTAAAACAGGCGGCGGTGGCAGTGACGGCGACGGAGAAGGTAATAAAATTTGTGGTTGTGGTGTTAATTGCACTAAACTTTTTAGGGTTTTGATGCCGTTGTCAGGGATGGGGGTTTGAGATTGAAAGAGAGGAGAGTTTGAAGGGGCAGATAAGGAAGGAAGTGCATCAAAATATAGGGGAAGTTAGGAATTTTATTAGAGAGGAGAGGGAGATGGAAGCTAGGGTTTCATAGAGGGAGATGGAGGCTAGGGTTTCGAAGAGGGAAATGGAGGCTAGGGTTTCGAAGAG
The DNA here is from genome assembly GCA_021018995.1 of Chloranthus sessilifolius. Classification (NCBI taxonomy): domain Eukaryota; kingdom Viridiplantae; phylum Streptophyta; class Magnoliopsida; order Chloranthales; family Chloranthaceae; genus Chloranthus; species Chloranthus sessilifolius. Next base: position 30,734,404 of record CM037594.1, on the reverse strand, counting down.
AGAGAGAGAGAGAGAGAGCAAGAGAGGGGAGGAGGCAGTCTCAGTGTTCTTTCAAAGAGTTCAAGAAAGTGAAATTTAATTTTTTGGTTTCATGATATATAATGGCGTGGGATCGGGGTTACCTAGGTTAAATGTTTAACTCGGGTAAAATCAGTCAAAATGTCGCATTCTCGTTAAAGATCAGCGACACAACATCTACGAAAATTTTGGGTTGTTACAAAGAGTGTAAGATAGATCATAAATCAATCATTGAACACCATCACTCAATTGGCACATCAAAGACCATCGATTCATTAAGTAGTTTGATGCCTTAGTCTAATATAACAATCCTACTCTCCAAATGTCACACTTATTATCTATACTTCATTTACACCACTCCATCTAAAAGGACTACTTCACTCTCCATTTATGATAAACATATATAGATAAATCCAATGTTACTAAGTACTTAAGTACTAAAATCCAAAATGGATCATCCAATGCAAAATATTATCATATTAATGTTACGATTACACACTTCTAGAGGCATGCTCAAATATCCAAAACACATATGCAACCCTTATCTGAACAACCATCTGTCATCCTAAATTCTAACCAAAAAAGAAAATCATTGTATTTCTTTGGGACTATAAACCAAACATGTAATAAGCATTTCAAGAATCTCATTTCAACCATTGAATAAATCAATAAGTTCAAAGTCACAACTAAGAAAAGGTGAACACACCGTTGTTGTCTATAAGCTTTGAGGTACTCACTCTACGGGATGGTGTAGAACTCAAGACCCTTTGATAATCTGGAAGCAGAAACTGTGAGAAAAGAAAATAGGAAAAATTGTCAAACAGTGAAACGTGCACAACTGTTCATGAGCATGCAAGTCTTTAAGAGTACAGATTTTACAATTCTAGCATAAAGAGATTGACCCATTAACACTTGAGAGTGAATAGTGCAACTACCCCACACCAACCGTTGATGAAATTGATCCGCCATGTGTACTGATTTTGATATCCTATAAGGCCGGCACATGCCACATTGATTTATCTTGTGTGCCATGTGATTTCATGACCATAATTGAAAGATCTACAATGTAAATTATTGGTACGAACAAAAACATCTCAATCGTCTAATTCCATAAAGACCACCAATATAAAAGCAGGTGAGTAGAAATACCCCTAAAGCTATAAACACATTAAATAATGTTGACCCTAAACATAAAATCCTATTAATACAGACTAATACATCTCAAACTAAATGAGCTTATCCACTAATGGATGCACAATTTTTTTTCACCGTCAATTTAATTGAAAGTTGCCATCTGTGCAATGCTTTAGTTTGTCAGTTCACTCAGTTCGCGATTTGCAGGTCACAGTTCGCCTGAGCAAACCAGAATCGCTAAGAGGAGGATGAGTTTTTACTTACATAAGAGGTATAGACAGATATTTATTATTTCTTAAATAAAATTATAGCTTCTTCTAGAAAAGAGTTGAAAGGGATAGTGGTTTGAGATGATGATTTCCAACTCGATGACTTGTATTGGTCAAGAATGTGCTGATAGCCCGTTGATGGTAGAAAACATCTATGAAGTAAAACTAAATTAGTATAAACTACAGCCGTATACACCACTCAATTATCTCATAATTGATGCCACTATGTTCTAGGGGCATAGCATTGTGTAGGGTGGAAAAAAATTCAAAAAATCAAAAACCGACAACCAAATAGAGTGGATGAAATATATAATAAAATAAATTGTATATAATCTTTGACTTTAATCAAATACAAGCAAATCTAAGTAATCTAAAATATATAGTTAGAAACCCCCAAAAAAGTCAGAAGATTGAAATCTTACAGTTTGGATGTCAATTCCCAACTATAGAGCTCAAATTTCTCAAACTATTGAAGTGACCCATACGGTATTATTAGAAGATTTCTAAAATTAGTTGTAGCTCTAGAGTTTGCTGATTTTATGGATAAAAATCGATGGAACCTTACATCAAATGAGATTTGAGCAATTTTTCAAAATAGTAGAGAGAACGGGAGAATGAGAGAGAGAGTAGGGAGAAACATAAGGAAAATGAGTGGAGAACGATTAAGGTTTCACTTCAGAGATTGAGAGGTTTGGAGAATGATTATGGTTTCGCTACGGTTTCCCTTGGGTTTTGCTTTCCGAATTTGGGAGAACGAGAGAAAAAAATCAATTGCGTGAAAGCCTTTATATAGGCGTTGGGTAAGTGGCTTGCAGTTGTTTTTAGCACAGGAATTTTTTATACTCCTGTAGTCATTTTTGGGTAATTTTGATGTAGTGTGATACATAGATTTGGAGTGGATGGTAATAACATAAGATCTAACAATCTCCCCCTTCGTCACAATCCATGACAAAACCATATTTACAAGGACTCACCAAACAAAAATTTAAATCGATCAAATCTATCCCTATTATAATCAAAACTAAATGCAATGCAGAAATTGCATGGACGCTTTCACTCACTCTAAAACCAAGCCAAGTGTCTAATAATTGAGGCACCACAAAGACATTGCTCAGTGTCTAATAGCTATTGTCACGACATGAAATTCTACCCCATACCGAGGGCCTAGAATTCTGAGTTATGACCCGCACATATCCCGGATATGCTAAGCGGACATACACCTAATCAGAGTTATCGCGCAAAATAGGTTTCACGAAATCTGTGAAATCTAACAATAGGGTGGAATATAAATGCAATCATAAATACTGAATAAGTGTGATAAAACCACAATCCACCAATAAATTATAAATCCAGTAGGAGACAAATCCGATAAAATAAACTATAAAATCCGCAATACTAGTATCAATAAAATTCAATACCAAGTCCACAATGATCAGTATCCGGCACTCGAATCAAGATCAGCACCGTAGTCCTCCTGATAACCAGCAACGTCGCCCTCAAAGGCTCCTGGTACACAACGATTGCGAGATCAATGAAATCAGCGTCGGCGAGATCTAGATGGCTCACGTCAACTCCACCAGTGTAATCACCTGCAACTGTAAGATTATCGTGGAATGAGTTTACTCAGTCACGTAAACTCAGTGGGATACACCACTAATCCACCCCATCATACTCAGGTGCATTGTGGGTGCATCTTGTGAGTGATAAATATAGTATCTCAAAGTAGAGAATAAGAGAAAGATAAAATCATTTGTATATTGTAAAACTCATATCATATCATAAATGCAAGACCATGATATAAACACTCATATCCTAACGTACCTTACTATATCTCATAACATATCATATTATGTCTTATTATCATTCTTGCACATACGTCTGTACATCGCATGAACGTAACTAACATACTCGTAAAATCCTAAACGACCTGTGCCAGAGTCGCTGCTCGAGCTACCATGGGAGGGTCAACATAGTATCATACCACCATATCATAACGCCCTCTTGTCATACTCATACTCCCCCATCCAGCCAATGGGGAGACATAATGGCCAAAGTCACTTATAACATACTCATACTCATAATCTCTCCCGGAGATCCATCTTGGCTGAAAGACGTTGTTACCCTTATGGTGGCTACGCAAGGAATGGCGCGTACAGAGACTTAAGTTCTTTATCTTTTACTGGCCTACACAGCGATGTCTTATTATCATACTCGTATCATAACTTATCTTATCTCATACTCATATCTTATCATGCTCTTACACTTAATCCTAGGACAAACTATAGTGAGACAACTTTCATAATTCATGCTTCCCAAGAAAAAGGTTCCGTAGTAACCTGGATGTACTCTGTGTGGTAGCCCATATTACCATAGAGGGTTGCGTCCGTACATGAATGCCAATATACCGAGTTTCATGTAACCGTAAAAGAAACCTCACCACAGCTAAGGCCCAAAGCCCGACTCTCGTATCATATCTCATATCTTATCCTCTCGTATTAAAATTCGAAGTGATAGGATCACCGTATATGCCACCGTATATGAAGTTATATTGAAATCACACTCACCCGACTCGTCATGGGTCCCATTCCACCATGAGTTGTAAGGCATGTGAATACGGTGTATTCCTCGCTTCGATACCATCTCAGTGAGTCACCACGCCCAAGCGTCAGCATAATCTCATACACTCTCGTACATATATCTTAACTTACTCATAACTCATATAATATAATTCAGATGAAAATATAGAAAGTCAGACACACAAAAGAATTTATATTAGATTATCTTATATTTATATATATTTATTTATTTATACACATTCCAATACAACATAGAATAAGATAATTATAAGTGTATTCTCGCTAACGGGAAGGTCGGGGTTCGATGTTCATGACGTATCGAATTCCTAACACTTCGTGTTATCGAAGAGGTCGCGTTCAAGCGATAAATTAATATATATATATATATATAATAATTAAATAATTAAATTAATTGATATTTATAATTATTAAGTTATGATTTATTATGACCATTGATTGAAAGACCTTACGATATAATATACACAGGAACTTTGGTCATGAGAATTAGAAAATAATACTAAATTCGAATAGCCTTGAGTCATTCAAAATTGAATCCGACATGTTACTCTATTTTGACCTCTAAAACGTTAGATTCGTGAAATAACTATTTCACATAAAGTTGTAAAGCTCGCTATCTTCTTTCCAATGCCACACGAATCACATTTATCTAAGGTCGGAGTAAAAAGATATGGCCAAAATATCATGACAGGTGCATCAATGGTCACGAGCTCGGGTTCGTGGACGCGAATTTGAGTTCGTAGCCGTGAGTTCAGACCCAAAACTTCAAGATAATGCAATCTATTATTCTTTTAAATAAAATAAATATATAATTTAATTTTTGGGCTTAATTGATTTTAAATAAATAATAATATAGACTTGCAATAATAATATATATTATTATAGTCTTAGTAGAAGGATAACTTCTAACTATATAGATTTGGAAATAAAGAAAATCAATATAATATTATGACAATTAAGTTAATCTATCAAATTTATAAATATTAGAGTTTAATTAATTTTACATATATAAAAGAGGAAGTAAACATATTAAATATGCGGACCTAATAGAATGTAAAATATTAATGGCCCAAACAAAAGGGATTCTTGAAAAGAAAAGAGAAATAACATATAAACCCGATTTCCAGTTCATGCAATTTTAATAGAAAAATAAAATACTAAACATGCAGATTTATCATACTTAAAGATATTCATGTTTAATTAGTATGTAGATTTAAAAGGAAGTAGACATATTAAATATACAGACCTAATAGAAGGTAAAATATTAATGGCCCAAATAAAAGGGTTCTTGAAAGGAAAAGAGAAATAACATATAAACCCGACTTACAGAATATACAACTTTCAAGGGAAAGCATAATATTAAACATATAGGTTTATTAATTTATGAGATATTTTGATTTAAATAAGATTTTAAAAGCCGTCGATGCGCGATCGAATGCATCCTACGCAACGGGATCTGAGAAGAACAAGATGGATTGATGGGTACCCACCCTTGAAGCATGAACGAAAGATCAACGGCTATTCGGGTTGAAAAGGTCGATGCCCAGAGCGTTGGTTCGTCTACGTCTTGAGAGCGAATAATTTCTGATTATAGAGAGTAGAGAGCTTTTAATGTTTTATTTATAATGGTATAAAGTTTTAGGTAACTCTAATTAACACTTTTCGTAGAGGATTTAATAAAATAGGAGATTTTTACACGGAATAAGAATTGGTACGTAACTTGGATAGCTTGAGAAAAGGTTTCGTTCCAGTGCTTTGTATAAGCACCAAAGGAATTAGTGTTTCTCTCCCGAAATTACAGTTATACCCTTTGGCTTGCTTGATCACTTAAAATAGGCATAACTCTTTATATTCTTGTCAGAAGTCGTCAAATTATATATCGTTAGAATCGTATCAACGAGTACTTCGCAATGAGCCTAATTTTGATATGGGAAAAATTTAAATTTTTTCTATTTTAAAGGGTGGGTTCCCATTCCGATGTGGAGCGTTAGCACAGTGCATAGTGTGATACATCATCTAACACCGTTAAAATAAAGTCTAAAAATCCGGGTTGTTACATTCTCTCCCCCTTATAATATTTTCGTCCTCGAAAATTACGTACATGAGGCGATGAGCTCGGGGTACTTTTTTATAATCTCAGCTTCTCATTAAAAGTCAATGATTAAGCATTAACAAAAATCAGGGTTATTACATTCTTCCCTCCTTAAAAATTTTCGTCCTCGAAAATTAGGCATTGATTAAAAAGTAGCATCATTATCTCTATTAATCTCAAATCACCTGTAAAACTTTCATATTTGTAATACCTAATATTTGATATCATCAAGGTAGGGTCCCCCTCTCTCTATAATGGTGGTCGATTCTAATTTATCAATTTATAAAGTAATCTAATTCGACGTCATAAATTTATCCGAACGTGTGGTATGTCAAATTTTAGTCGGATATTTACTTGATCCAATTATTGAAGTCATTTCTAATATAACTTAGAATCTGCTATTCCTATAGTTGACATATTAGATCACCTAGAATCCTAAACAGCCAAATCTTCAAGGATTTATTTATCTAATTGCTCCTCAATTTAGAAAAGCTTCATCCATTATTTTCCAATCCGTATAGATCATTTCTAATGTTTCTCACAAGTTACTAACTATATAAGTCATTCCTAAATAAATCTTTAAATACCAAATCGAACCTTAGGGTCTTCTAATATCAACGATCGAACTTTCTTAAGTCCTCAAAAATCTAAAGTCTAGGGTCTGTTAGAATCATCATAACCTCAATCAAAATATTATACTTATATAGCCCATACAGTCCTCGAGGAAGTAAAGCCTGAGCTCTGATACCACTCTGTCACGACTCGAAATTCTATCCCATCCAGAGGGCCTAGAATTTCGAGTTATGACCCGCACATATCCCGGATATGCTAAGCGGACATACACCTAATCAGAGTTATCGCGCAAAATATGTTTCACGAAATCTGTGAAATCTAACAATAGGGTGAAATATAAATGCAATCATAAATACTGAATAAGTGTGATAAAACCACAATCCACCAATAAAGTGTAAATCCAGACGAAGACAAATCCGATAAAATAAACTATAAAATCTGTAATACTAGTATCAATAAAATTCAATACTAAGTCCACAATGATCAGTAACCGGCACTCGAATCAAGATCAGTACCGTAGCCCTCATAGTAACTGGCAGCGTCGCCTTCCAAAGGCTCCTGGTACTCAACGCCCGCGGGATCAATGAAATCAGCATTGGCGAGATCTAGATGACTCACGTCAACTCCACCAGCGTAATCACCTGTAACTGTAAGATTATTGTGGGATGAGTTTACTCAGTTATGTAAACTCAGTGAGATACACCACCAATCAACCCCATATTACTCAGGTGCATTGTGGGTGCATCTTGTAAGTGATAAACATAGTATCTCAAAGTAGGGATGCATTTGGGCTACTGTGCTTGAAATGATGGCCTCTTCCGGGTGGTTCATAAGCAGTCACGTATCTGTTTCACCAACACTTACCTTGTCGTGATGGACTAAGAGTAGAACCGTCGGACGTATCCATCGTTAATGGGCTCAGGAAGATGATCTTCGTCCATGGTGGCGAGGCGGATGGCGTATCCCTGCAGCACCTCTCGGATGACGTAAGGTCCCTCCCAATTTGGCTTGAACTTTCCTCTTAGATCGGCATGGAGGGATGGGAAGATCTTCTTCAGCACAGTGTCTCCTACCTTTAGATCTCGCCCGCAGACACGTTTATTATAAGCGCGTGCGATTCACCCCTGGTAAACTTGAGTGTGACACAAGGCTAGGAGTCTCTTCTCGTCCAATAAGTTTAATTGTTCAAAGCGGGATCTCTCTCTTTCTGCTTCGGGTAAGCTTGATTCTATGAGGATTCGGAGCAAGGGTACTTCAACCTCTACCAAGAGGATGGCCTCGGTTCCATATGTAAGGGAGAATGGTGTTGCCCCTGTAGCGGTACGGATTGACGTTCGGTAGGCCACAAAGCAAATGGAAGCATTTTGCTCTAATCTCGATAAGTGATGACCATTTTCTCAAGGATGCGGACTACTGTCTTGTTCGCGGCTTCCACGGCTCCATTAGTTTGAGGCTAATAAGGGGATGAGCGATGGTGCTTGATCTTGTATTGCTCGCAGAAGTCTCGGATGCGCTTATTGGTAAAGTTTGTGTCGTTGTCCGTGATGATATCTTTGGGTACTCCAAATCGGCACACAATATTGTTCTTGAGAAACTTCTCAACGTGACTGGCCATGATGTTGGTATATGACACCGCTTCTACCCACTTGGTGAAGTATTCAATGGCGACGAGGATGAACCGATGTCCATTTGATGCTTTCGGATTAATCATTCCGACAACGTCAAGGCCCCAGGTAGTAAATGGCCAAAGAGTGGTCATGCAGTGAAGATCAATGGCAGGAGTGCGTATCAGACTGGAGTGTTCTTTACACTTGTAGCATTTTCAAACATGTTTGCAACAATCTGATTCCATGGTGGTCCAAAAGTATCCCTACCGTAGGATTTTCTTAGCGAGCATGTGACCGCTGACATGGGCTCCCCATACTCCCTCATGGATTTCTTTCATAATATTGACCGCTTTACTTTCAATGAGGCACCTAAGTAAGATGTTATTGTATGATCGCTTGTTGAGGCATTCCCCATAAATAATGTAACCTGTCGCTAAACATTTAATGGTTCATCGGTCTATCTTGGATGTACCCTCTTGGAAAGTTAGGGTCTCGATGAAATTCTTTATATCTGAGAACCAAGGTGGCTCATCATTAGGCTTTGTAGGTTCCTCAATCTGGAGGCAGAAGGCCGGCTCATTCCTCTGCTCAATCATGATCGGCTTCATCTCAACGCCATAGGGGATTTCAGTCATTGACGCCAAAGTCGCTAATGCGTCGGCAAAGCGATTCCTTATCCGAGGGACGTATGAGAAAGTCACATCTTGGAAGCAAGCTATCAGATCCTCGAGGTGTTCATGATAGGGGATCAGTTTCTCATCTTTCGTCTTCCAATCACCATTCATCTTGCATATGATTAACTGTGAATCGCCAAATACTCGAAGGTGAGTTACATTTAGATCGAGAGTCGCCTGCAGACCAATGGCACAAGCTTCGTACTCAGCCATATTATTAGTGCAAGGAAAGTTGAGCTTAATAGAGACCGATACATGGGATCCTTTCTGTGAAATCAGGATGGCACCAACTCCTTGGCCCTCGACAATTGCTACCCCATCAAAGTGCATTACCCATGGTTCTTCTACTTCTTCTGTATCATCTTCTGTCATGAACAGGATGTCCTCATCGGGGAACTCAATTCTCAAAGGCTCATAATCAGGTAAAGGATTGTCAGCAAGATGATCAGCAAGCACCTACCCCTTGATTGACCTTTAAGTGACGTACGTGATGTCGAATTCAGATAATAAAAGTTGCCATCTTGCGGTTTGTCTAGTGAGAGCTAGCTTTTCAAATAGGTATTTCAATGGGTCCATTCGGGCCAAGAGCAGAACCGCCTGAGATAACAAGTAGCAACGGAGCCTTTCAGTAGCCCATACAAGAGCCAGGCATGCTTTTTCAAGATGAGAGTAGCGCGCTTCATAATCAGTAAACTTCTTGCTCAGATAGTAAATGGCTTGCTCTCTTCTTCCCATTTCATCATGCTGCCCCAAGACACATCCCATCAAAACTTTCATCATGGAGAGATACATCAGGAGTGGTCTCCCTGGCTCAGGTGGTACCAAAACAGGTGGATTAAGAAGGTAGCTTTTGATTTTTTCGAACGCTGCCTGACAATCGTTGTTCCATTCAACAGGTAAATTCTACCTTAATAACTTGAAGATCGGCGTGCAGATTGGAGTTAGCTGTGTAATGAACCGATTGATATATTACATTCTGCCCAGAGACCCTCTAACCTCTTTCTCGATAGACGGCAGTGGCATTTTAGTGATGGCTTTGACTTTGATTGGGTCGACCTTGATCCCCCTCCTGCGGACGATGAACCCTAGATGTTTCCCTGACATAGCACCGAATGCGCACTTCTGTGGATTTAGATGTAGCCGATACTTCCTCAGCCTTTCAAACAGCTTCTGAAGGTTTACCAGATGGTCGCTTCACTCTGGTGATTTGGCTATCATGTTGTCGACATACACTTCAATCTCTTGGTGCATCATGTCATGAAATAGCGTAGTCATAGCTCTCTGGTACGTTGCACTGGCATTCTTCAGCCCGAATGACATGACTCGATAGCAAAAGGTTCCCCAGGGGGTAATGAACGTTATCTTCTCACGCTCAACCTCTGCCATCTTTATCTGATTGTATCCTGAGAATCCATCTATAAAAGAAAGCATCCCGTGCTTAGCTGTGTTATCGACCAAGATATCAATGTGTGGCAATGGGAAATCATCCTTTGGGCTTACTCTGTTCAATTACAAAAATCGATACACATGTGGACCTTTCTGTCCTTCTTCGGCACAGGTACGATATTGGCTAGCCATTGCGAGTATTTGGATATCATGAGAAACCCTACATCATACTACTTGATGACCTCGTCTTTGACTTTCAATATCCACTCGGGTTGGAGACATCTCAAATTTTGCTTGACTGGCTGCATATCAGGGTAGAGGGGTAACTCATGCTCGACCAAATCAATATCTAGACCAGGCATGTCCTCGTACGAGCGGGCAAAAACATCTTGGTATGACCGAAGGAAGTCGATCATGCTTTTTCTTTCCTCAGGAGACAGTGACATTCCGATTTTGGTTATCCTGGGAACCTCCTCAGTTCCTAGATTGACGTCTTCGGTCTCTTCGACAATGGGGGTAGGGCCATACTCAAAGTTGGCAAATCGGTCAAGGAGCTCATTAGGGAGCTCCTCGAAGGGGACATCCTCCTCCAGACTCATGATCCCTACCTCTTCTTGTATTTCTACAAGGAAGGGGTCGATTTCTCGTGGGACGGGTATTTTGATTAAGGCATCCTTTTGTGGGACATTTTCTGGAATTTTAAATGACAATATTTTTAGACTTTGGATTTTTTCAATGTTTTTGGGATTTTGTATTTTTTTCATGTTTTTGAGATTTTATATTTTTTCCATGCTTTTGAGGTTTTTGTTTTCTTCGGAGACGAACCCTTGGCAAGGCGGGTTGCTATATACACAAGGTATTGTTTGCCAAGGGCTTCTCATTCTTTTTATAGGTTGTTTTTTTTTGGGAAACGGGTACCAAATGCTAGGCCACTCCCCGCTTCCAGGGTTTGAGGCAAAGATGCCCAGTTGCATCCCTGAGGGGCCGCTTCTTTACCTGTTGGGATGGAGGGTGCTGACTGATATGGGTCATTAGAGTCAGCCTCCATCATATTGATCCCCATTTCATATGAGATCATGTCCTCAAATGATAACTCAGTTTTGTGGTGATTCACCACAGGGGGGTTTTGTTCAAGTATCAACCGTCGTTCCTCGAAAAGGGACAATGCGGCTAAATCTATCTCCAAGCTAGGAAGGGAGATCTGGGGATTGGTGGGATGGATTGGGGCTGTGGGTTTATGTGGGGTCAAATGGGTTATCCCATTTTGATCGATCTTTACGACCCCTATGCTGACAAAGGAATCCCTGATGTACAGCCTAGGGCGAGGTTTCTCTTCTATGTTGATTCCTCAAGCTCTTGCAGCCGCGGTGACCCTGGCTTTCTCTTTGGCCTCTCGGACCTCTTCTTCTGTGGGCTTGTAACCTAACCCGAATTGGACCTTCTACCCCTTGGCAATAACTAGCTCTTTCCTTCCTTGTAATCTGGGTCCCAGACCCCTTCCTTTCTGATATCCCCACTTTTGGAGCATAGCCACCACTACTTCCATTCCGTGCTGATTGCTAAAGTGATGTTTCTAGGGGGTTCTGGGCCTACAGCCGACACCCCATATTCAAAACTGTGCAGGTCGGTGTCTTCCTCAGTATGTGGCACATCCACTACCTTAGGATTTTCAATGCTGTGGGTGGCCTTGTCTTTCTCATCATGCCCTTCACCAATGATGATGATCACCTTCTGTCCTGATATGAATTTCAATTTTTGATGGGGGGTAGAAGGTATCGCCCCAACCTCATGCAACCATGGGGGTCCTATCAGTAGATTAAAAGAGGATTTTATATCCATCACTTGGATTGGAATGGAAAAGGTCATGGGCCCGATTATGAGCTCAAGGTCAACTTCTCCCATGATCTCCCACCTCATGTTATCAAAACCTCGAGCACTCATCTTTGTTGGCCTCAACATGCAGGGGTCCATCCCAATTTTGGTGGCAGTTCTCAATGGGCACACGTTCAATGAAGATCCATTGTCAATTATAACTAAGGGGATTATCATGTTCCCGGAATCGACAGTGATGTTGAGAGATTTAGAATGACTATTTCCCTCCTCTGGCAGGTTCGCATCCGAAAAAGATATGGCATTAGGAGCCATTACTTGACCAATTATTTGCCCGAATTCATTTGGGCTAACTTGAAGTGATACATGCGCATTTTTTAATGCCCCCATTAATGCCTGGAAATGGATTGGGGATGTCATCAACAGATCCCACACAGTGATATGGGCAGGCATTCTTCTCAGCTGAGTCTCCAGTATATGTTCTCGACTCATCTTCTCGAAGGGGTTCATCGACCTTTTCTTTCCTTTGGTTGGGCTGTCTCTTTGCTTGGTGCTGGTCGCTTTGATATCCTCCCCGACTGGTAACAAAATCCATCGCCTTCTCTTGCTTCTTGCCGGCATTGACATTTGTTTATTCATAGCTTAATGGGACCTGATGAGGATCATATGTGGGTCCCGAGAGCTGGAAAAGTATGGCTGCCGGTACTTGAGGCACTTGTACTATCGGCTCAGGAGGTGTAGGAAATACTTGATTCCCCTTGGTGGTAGTGGGTTGGGTGGAAAGATTAGGCCAAATGGGGGTGGTAAAGCTTGAGGGTGGTGGCATTGGAGGGAAGGAGGTAAAAGTAGGCCATTGATAGCTGGTGGGTGCTGGTGAGAGATGGGGGGTCTGATGGGCCGTTAGGTAATTGACCGGGGTGGTGGAGTTTGCCGATGGCTGAATTGGGGGTGATGGGGTGGGCGCAGGCCATTGATAACTGATGGGTGCGGGTGTTAGATTGGGGGCCTGGTGGCTTAAAGGGTAATCAGTGGGGGTTGTGGTGTTTGGTGGTAGTTGAAATGGGGCGGGTGTAGGCCATTGATAACTGGTGGGTGCGGGTGCAGGATTGGGGGCCTGGGGGTTTATAGGGTAATTGATGGGGGTTGTGGTGTATGGTTGGTATGTATTGATATGTACATAATTGACGGGTGTGGTGGACGAAAAGTATGCCCGGAGATCCAAGGGTTCAAATTGTGGGGTTGGGATGGGGAAATATTCAGACAAATTTAGGGTTTCAATTACTCCAACATTCCTTTCTTCATCAATCCTCAACAATGGTGCCACATAATTCTCCCGATCACTGATATAATCGGATGGGTCAAATTCAAACTCCTCATCTTCTATCATTCTGACGGTGGGTCTATGACCTGCTCCTCCGGTGGGATGTGGGGGTAGTGGCACTTGGTCAATATAAGCATGCTAAGAGGGTGCAGGGGGAATGATTTTCCTGGCATCGATCAAATCTTGGATGGCGTGCTTCAATGGGAAGCAACGATCAGTAGGGTGACCTGGACCCTGATGAAAATTACAGTGGGTATTTGGGTCATAGTTGGGATCGGGTGAGGAGGTTGTGGTTGGCGGATAGCCACTAATCCCTTTTCTACGATCAGGGGAAAAAGCACACTCAATGATTGCCCCAGAGGTGTGAAGACTCGATCGTAGCGGACTCTCCTCTGTTTCGTGGTTATTTGCATTCCTTGCCCATGCCCCATTCTTTGCGTCTGCTCAGGCCTAACAGGTGCTGGTGGGGCAGCCTGAAATTGAAATGGGGTTGTATTGTTATTGGGTCGGGTATTGACTATGTTCTGGACATCGCCCCTTGTTCTCTTCTCATTCCTTTACTCTGAAAATCTTCTAACGCCACTGGGTCTGCTGGGCATATTCTTATTCAGTTGCCCCTCCCTAATGGCGTCTTCGCATCTGTTAGCATTTCTCACCAGATCAGCAAAGCTGGTCTGCTGCTGATATACCAAAATGTTTTGAATCACTGGCAGAGTATTCTTTGAAATCATCTCTATCTGTTCATCATCAGGTATTCTGTTCCTGACCTGAGCTGCTAATGCTCTCCATCGCCCCAAGTAGTTGCTGAAGGTCTCGTTCTGGTTTTGTTTTAAACGGGCCAAGTCAGACTTACACGGCTCGATGTCTATATTGTAGACATAATGTTCTTGAAAGAGGTGCATCAAGTCCCTCCACGTTTTCATCATAGACGGTTCTAAAGATGTGAACCATCTTAAAGCCGGCCCGGTCAGACTCTTTTGAAAGACTTTTATTAGCGTTTTCGCCCTCCCCAGAGGTACATGTCCCCACAGTAGGACTTTAGGTGCGCAATAGGATTGCCAGTGCCATTATATTTGTCGAAGGCTGGCATTTTAAATTTAGGGGGCAGAGGGACCTCAGCGAACAAACATAAGTCTGTGAAGTTTGTGGCGTGGATTTCAGCACCATCCATTTTTAACAGCTGCTTTTATATTTTGTATAATTGTTCTTTCAACTCTTCCGACTCTTTTGATACAGGGGTCTCTTTCTCGGCCGTCAGTTGGACTTCACTCTAGGCCACCAGGGGGTGGGCAATTATGGGAGGAGGGTTGAGCCTGGTCAAAGCTCCAGTATAGGCCCCGCTATTCCTAATCTCGTCCTCTTCATACTGTTGGTCGGTATAGTGTGCAGCGAGGGTGGGATTCTCCTGTTGTTGTTGCATGGGTTGGATGGGAATGACATGAGTGGGGTTTGGGTGAGCCCATAGGGGGTGAGGAAAGATTTGTTGGGTGATGGGAATTTGGTTTTGAGGTGGGGCCTGATAGGGCCATTGGGTGTAGGGGAAGGTTTGGAGATGGCCTTGGGGTGTGGGGCCATGGGAGAATTGGGTTTGAGGTATGGCATGGGTTTGACCCGGCTGTGAAGGTTGGGTTAAATGTTGAGGGTATTGTGGAAGGTATGAGTGTGGAGTTTGGGTTTGGGCCATGAACCCTTGGCCATTTTGGGCCACAGGCCATTGATAGGCTTGGTCCATGGCCCCTTGGTAGGCTTGGGTTACGGGCCCTTGGTGGGTGTGGGCCAGTGGGCTTGGGTATGTTTGGGCCAAGGGCCCTTGTGGGGTTTGGCCCAATGGGCCTTGATGGGTCTGGGCCATGTGCCCTTGGTGGGTCAGGGCCATGGGCCCTTTGTGGGTCTGGCCTAGTGGGCCTCGATGGGTCTGACCCAATAGGCCTTGATGGGTCTGGGCATGGGCCCTTGGTGGGTATGGGACATGGGCCCTTGGTGGGTCTGACCCATGGACCCTTGGTGGGTCTGGCCCAGTGGGCCTTGATGGGTCAGGGCCATGGGCCCTGAGTAGGTTTGGGTGGTAGGGTATTGGGCCATGGGCCCCTGGGATATGTGAGAAAAGGGGGTTTGGGCCAATGGGCCTTGGGGTAAGTGGGTAATGGGGGTTTGGGTGGTGTGGATTATGGGGGGTTGATGGGGGTCATGGGGAAGTGAAGCATGGAGGTTGGCTAAGGTATGGGATGGGTTCATGGATGTGAGGTGTGGATGATGAGAGGTGTTTTAGAAAGCCTTCCATAAGGAGTAGGCTTGGAACATCTCCTCCATCATAGTCATGGAAGGAGGATCGGATGTGGATGGTGGGCTTAAGGGATGATTGGGTATAGATGGGGTGGAGGTGGCGAAAAAATTGGGCATGGCCCCGGTATAATCGGGCATGACCATGGTAGGGGGGGTATGGGGTGGATGAGGGGATGTATTGGGTATGTTTTGGAATGATGGTGGGCATGATGAGGAGGGATGAGGAATGTTGGGCATGGCCCCAGTAAAAATGGGCATGACCCGGATGGATGGGGGATTTTGCGGGGGGCGGATAGGGCAGAAGCGGTGTATGTGAATGTGGGTGGATCGGGTCTATAGGGGGATGATGGGCATTAGGGCATGGATGTGGATCGGGAAAATGGGTTTGGGTTTGGCATGGGCATGGTTTGGGCAAAAGATGGAGAATGGGTGGTAGGACTTTGGATATTTTGGGGGGTAATAGTTGGGATTATGGGAGCGCCAAATGGGCCGGTAACGGTAAAGGGGTGTTGGGTGAGGGGAATGGTGGAAAAAATAGGTAGGAGAATGTGGCAGGAATGAGTCGGGATCGGCGTAAGCCGGGTCCACTACCCACGACATTCTACGGGATAAGCTCCAAAAATCCTCCTCCTTCTCCTACGGAACGGCGGAGGGCAAGATGATGCCATTGTGCCGGCACCACAAACTATATATACTTTTTTGGGTTTTAATTATATATATTTTTTGAAAAAGTTTTGAAAAACAAAGGTTCCGAGGCCTTGGAATTCCCTTCTCGGGTGGCTCTCGTACCTTAATTCAAGACCCGCAGCGATGATTCTGATGCACTTCGGAAGAATCGAAGGAGAAACTTTGATCTATTGAAGGCATGGAAATCGAGGCAAACAACCCGATCCCCCGGAATGAGCCAAAAAGAAGTTGCCCTCTTTTGACCAGCGGGGGCGTATTGGGTGTCGGAGATGGCGGGGCTTCAACAAGGCACTAAGCACACTGATCGGGGGACTCAGGAGGTGAAGAAGGCCACAAATTCGAGCTGGTGGGCTAATAAACAGGCCTGACACAACTAATACATGTGCCCAGGTTGCAGGGGACTGATTTTACACTGGCACAACTATTAGTTGCGCCAAGGTAAAACTTTGGATTTTAAAGCTGGCGCAACTATTAGTTGCGCCAATTATAAATTCCAGTTTTTTACACTGGCGCAACTAATACTTGCGCCAGGCAAAAATTGATCCTCCATAATTGATGATAGCAGCCACTAATGCCCGAAATGAGTCACTTTTTTTGGTTTTTGTGGAAGCTAGGCCTCCGAGAACTGAGCAATTTTTTTATGATCGATTCTCTCGTCACCGCACCTAAAGGGTTTGAGTCCGGTATAACTTGCTAGCGCGCTCCCCAAGGGTTTTAAGCTTTTGGAATGGGAACCCACCCGATATACCTCGGGCACGAGCGCCTTCTCAGATACTAGGTGGGCTGGGACTTTTCTGGATCATCACCACTAGGGGCTACCGCCATACTAAGACCCAGGTGTTTGTATGTTTGCCTAATCCTAACCCTTTTAAAATCTACCCCGTAAAAATAAATTAATTAAGCTCCCTAACTTGGTTCAATTTTAATTTTTTCAAAGCTTTTCTTTTTTTTTTTAGAAGTTTTCTTTAGTTCAAAGACCGGGGGTGATTATCTCGTGCCGCCACTACGGGCCGGCATCCACTGATGGAATATGAGCGCACAAGTAGGCCCGCAAATATTCTAAGGCACTTTAAATGACGAAAATTTAAAGGAATTGAAAGACAAAGCTCAAGTAGGCCCGTCAATCGGCTAAGGCACTAAAATGACGGAAAAGTAAGGAATTTGAAAAGACAATGCGCATGTAGGCCCGCCAATTGGCTAAGGCTCGTAAATGACAGAAAAGTAGGGGTCAGTAAAACGACTTAATCGGAGGAGTGAGTAAAAAAAATAGTAAAAATAAACTAAAAAAATAGCAATAACATGCTAGCAAAAATAAAAAATAACAAGGCCAAGTTCAAGGGGAAGCTGTTGTCGCTCCAAGTGTGCCATAATTATGTGCATTATGAATCAAAAATTAAAGAATTAAAGAATGCTAGGTTATATGGATGTTAACTTATGAAAGGGATATCAGCACATTGGGGCTAACACTGGCCTGCAAGATCAGGGCCAATTGTAGCAAGTTTTAAAAGTAAGTATTTCAAGATCGTCCACAGAGAAGTTTGTCTAAACTGAGAGATAAACCTCCAGATCTGTGCTACCAGATCTGGCTCTATAATTATCTAAAAAAGAGAATAGATAAAAGAGAGTGTTGGATTGTGTCACATTTAACTATAAGCAAATAAAGAAAAGAACTAACTACATGATCCAGATCCGAGTTGGGGAGATGTTTAAAATAAGACAAATGCAGAAATAATAGCTTCATGTACTTTAGCCTCAATTTTAATGGAGAATCAGAGTTCAACAGAGCAGATTCAATCTTCATCTGGCTACCAGCACAGATGTAAGAGAAATAAATCCGAATTAAGGAATAGGTTTAGACTTATGGCTGTAATCTGTCCACTTAAATGGTCACAGATCTGCCTTGTGGGCCTATTCTTTAGTTCGTAACATGAACATCATCAGAATGCTTGAATTAGGTTACCAACGCTAATTCGCAGGATGATGAATTAAGGGAAGTTGGATGCGGATAAGTGAATCTAAAGAAGTCTAATGCACTAAGGTGATCATTCGTAACCCTCGACATGACTCCAATGGAGAAGACACAAATTACAAAGAACCTTTTAAAATCCAACGTTACAATTACAGAGCACGGCTTCTTAGAGAGCCCTCGATTCTGATCCTTGAATCCGAACTTGAAGTACAAATCACTCACAATGGCTCTCAAAGGTAAACTAAGAAGGATTCTGGGGTTCAGATAAGCTATCCGACCTAATGAGGGAAACAGAGATGAAAACTCTAAAACTGGATACCCAAATTGGGCAAATGGTTCGCCTATTTATAGTTTTCCTAAGTCCACAGATGTGTATCAACCAATCGTAATTGGATAGATCTCAGATCAACCAATAGGAGTCGAGCACCGGTGATCGGATCTTCGCCAATCGAATCGCTTGATCCGTTCACCAATCAGGAAACAGAGGCATCAATTCTGTTATGCATTTTGAAATTCAGTTTGAGCTTCTAGAAGTTCTCGCCAAGTAATTTCATCTTTGGGTGTTCACATGGGGTGGAATATGCCTTTGGTTCGTGCTCAGAATCTTCCGGAATGTCCTTGGGTTTTAAAACGCATTGGGGCGCATGCAAAGTTTCCTGAAATACCTTGGACGCAAATCCCGTAATGCCATTTCGCATAGTTTAAGGGCTTTTTCGCAAAGTAGTTTGGCTCCAGAAGCTCTCTTCGCAAAGCATTTTGGCTTCAGGAGATCTTTTCGCAAAGCATTTTGGCTTCAGGAGATCTTTTCGCAAAGCATTTTGGCTTCAGGAGATCTTTTCGCAAAGGACTTCTCTTCTTTTCGCAGAGTGTTTTCTTCTTTTCGCAAAGGTCATTCTTCTATTCGAGGAGTGTTTTCTTCTTTTCGCAAAGTTCAAGGTTCTTTGCGAATAGTAGAAGTTCTTTGCGAATTGAGCTTTAGCTTCCATTCTTCTTCTTCAGGTCTTTTCTTGCTCTTTTAGGACCTTTTAGCCATTGCTGAGGCTATTTCTTCACTCCCTCTTTGAGCTTGACATGCGTTGTCAGCTTTTTGATCATTTTAGGATGGTTTTCGGATTTGGACCTGTCTTTTTGGTTAGCTGCAATATGAACACTAAAGCACTTATTTAGTCCTCTCAAGGGTCTTTCAAGGCTCATGTTTAGGGGTGAAAAATGGTATTTTTCACTACTTATCACACCCCCAAACCTAAGCTTTGCTAGTCCCTGAGCAAAGAAACATAAAAAACAAAGTAAAGAGCCACTTTTGTAGGAAGCACAGGTGCATTTAGCATATGCAACAAGCCTTTTCAACCCCTAGGTGATCCCTAGAGGAGGAGTGAAGTCTCCTGAGGGTTTTCAGTGAAGGTACCCACAAACTTCTCCATGAAACAGTTAATCATCGGCAATATTATCAAATGAGCAATCAAGGAGCAGGGTTAGTTACTCTTGAATCAATGATGAAACAGAAAATTTGATTATTGTTTGCAGGAATTTAAACATTTATAAACCTCATGAATGTTTCAATATTTCCAATCTGTGAACAGTCATAGAAAATCATACAAATGTGCCAAAGAGAAGCTCATCCTATGGATAAAAATTAGGTTATAAGTCATACTTAAGGTGCTCAAGTTCCAACCCAAACACTCACGTGGTATACTCTCATCTGTTTTTGTTGAGGGGTTCATTTTCACTCAAGCTCAAGAGCGCTTACATCTCCCAAATGGATCTGTAAGCATGAGCATAGGCATGATTCTTAGGCAATGGCATCATTGACATCTCCTCACCATAGATTAGGTCACTTCTTATCTCCACATGACTCACTCAACTTTGGATCACAAGGGCTTTTAATCTAGGTTTGTTTGTATGGCTTATGGAGTGAAGTTTCAAGGAAAGGCGCTTTGAACAGAGGTTTGAATTTGAGAACTCGTGAAGTGGGAGATGGTTCATGACTCCACCTTTTGAGTTTAGCTTCTTTCTTCTTCTTTTCGAGATTCTCACATTCACGTGATCTTCTTTCTTTGATCTTGCATTTTTCAACATAAGGTCCCTTTTTTGCCTTTTTTGCTTGCAACTTTTTACATTGTTTGTCTCTTCTTTTCTCAGGTCACCATATTGCCTGCTTTTGAGGTATTTTCTCTTCATTTTCTTGATGTTGCCCAGAAATGGTCCATCTTGATTCTTTTCCTTTACCTCCTGAATTCTCGAGTGAGGGAAGGCTGAATTAGTTCCATAGGTTCAGGTGCAAGTACTTTTGAGTATTTTTGATGAAGCATTGTAGGATTTACTGCTCAAATGGGGTACCAACAGGGGCAGATTTTTCATGGTTGGTTCTCATTAGGTTCAAGCTGTCCAAAGAAGGCCTTGATCTTTTCCTCGCTTTCATGAGTCTTGTTACTTGTTTTAATTTGGAGTTTCCTAACTTCTAGTGGATCTAATGCCTCACCAATCCTTTGAATCAGAAAAAACTGCCTCACTCACTCTTCGAGAGAGAAGGAAAATATATGGGCGCAACTCACACCGCTTATGGTTTTTCCGTGACCTTTTTAGGATATCTTTAGCTATTTCTCTTCCTTTTGTCTTACTACATGTCGATACCAGATGTTTTTATGGTGTAATCATCATGGAAATGTAGAATATCGCAAGGTTTAGAATGTCTAAATTTGGCAAAGGAATTTTAAATTTTCTAGTTGTCATGATTCTAAAGTAAATTAATACATTTCCTAATTACTTAGGTGATTCTGCCCTTATGTTAACTATTCCCTAGGGACTTGTCGCCACACCCCCAAACCTATGGGGAGCAGTGTCCTCACGGTTCAAAGGTGGCATGGTCACTTTATACGGAAAAATTGAAACAAGGCAACAATAAGAAGAAAAAATAAGCAATGAGAAATGACATGGAGAATGGGAGAAAGTAAAGTTTATTAACTAGAAATATTTTACATAAAAAGAAAAATAAAGATGAATAGGATGTGTTTTTAGGGGAGGGGGTGGGGTGTGGAGGGTGGAAGTGGTGGGAAGGTTGATTTTTGTTTTTTCCGAGGAGGCCGGAGTTGGGCCTCCTTTCTTTTGGCCAAAATCGCGAGACCTCTTCAAATTGGCCCCAGGGGCCGAGCGATCCGGCACCTTCTGGTGGTGGGTCCACCACATGGGGTAAAAGCGTGTGGTGGCTTATTGGCTTGGTCTGCCGCCATTTTGGAAGGGTGGGGAAAGATGTGGGGAATTTGGTAGAGGTTGGTTATTTATAGGTAAGGTGGGGAAGCGAAAAGGGTGGGACTTGAATGGGGGCATTGGGAATGCTCATGGCCCAGAATCATGGGTCATTAAGTAGCATTGGGCGCATGCGTAGGGAGGCAGAAAGTAACTTTTCGCATTTAATTCCCCAATAAGTGAGTAACAACTGGAAATTGGGGAACGATGAGGAACCGTGTCCTCACTTGTTGTTGTAAGGAAAAACAAAGAAAATAGCAGCTCACTCTGATCTAAATGGTAGAATTTATGAAAATGTAAACCGAAAGAAAAGAAAAAAATTAGCCGAAAGCGTAAACTAAGAAGCAACGAAACTAAGAAGCAGAAACTAAGAAGCAACAGAAACAAATGCATGCATACTTGGGTTTATTCCTCCTAAATCGCAATGGTCCAAATTAATTGCTTTCTTGTGTGTTTAGAACTATCAATGCTCCTCTTCTTGCTCCTTTGTAAGGGAGGAAGAAATAATCACAGTAGTGTTTGATGATCTCCCAAAACACATATTTCAGATTTTTGGGGAGCTGTTTGAGTTCCAATTCGTGGAGAAAGAGGCAGCAAAGGTACCTTGGTAACTTGTGGAAGAGGGAGAGGAGGTCTCCAAGAGAGAGAACTTGATGTTGGTGAGTGCCTTGCACAAAGCAGACTCGCTGAATTTGATCTCCCTTTTCCTTCTTTCTCGGATCCCCAATCATTTTTAAATTGTGGTGGAGTCTTTACCTTGCGAAATGCTTGTAAAGACTCCTCCACCACTCATCAATGATGTCAACATGGAAACATTCCTCACCGAGAATTGAGGTTGAGTAAGATTATACACATTCAATTTAACTTTCATATTTCCAAAAGACACCTCCATGAGGCCAGACCTTCATTGAATGCATGCATTAGTCAGAGCTGTGAATGGTCTTCCCGAATGACAGGGATGGCGGTGGTACTTTTGGTTGGTTCCATGTCCAACACCAAAAAGTCGCAGGGTAGAAAAACTTGTCTACTCCTACCAAAACATCTTCAATCAACCCCATAGGTTTCCTTTCAGGATCTCATTCAATGTAACACCACTTGAGTGGGTTTCAATTCTCCCAAACCTAGCTTCTCATAAGGCAGAATAGGGAAGCAGTTGACACTAGCACCCAGATCTAGCAAGGCTTTCTCAATGGTGTGCTCCCCAATGATGCAGGGATTGTGGGGATTCTGTGGTCTTGCATCTTAGGTGGTGTTGCAATTGATAGCCTTTGGTTGATTTTCTCCACAGCAAAGGCCTTCTTGGATAAATGTATCCTAGATTGCCTTTTGTGGGTGCACACCTCTTTGAGAAATTTTGCATAAGCAGGGACCTTTTTTTTTTTTTTTTTTTTTTTTTTTACTTGTTTTGGATCAGCCCGGGCTCAACAAGAGCCCTTATTTACTACTGCTGAAAATAATGAGAAACAACTCAGAGATTTTCTATTTGTGTTTTCAGCTTCTTTTATTTTGTATTTGGTTTTGTAAAAAAAAAAAAATCAAGATGCCTAAAAGAAAGCGTAAATTATAATCAAAACAAACATTAAACATGAGGCCGGTTCTCAAGAATTTAAAATAGAAAATGAATGCAAAGGAGAAGGATGCAAACTCAAGCGATCTGCCCGACTTTTGGTCCAGATGCTCCTTGTTGGACGGCTGCTCCAGATCTGCAAACATCCAAAAACTGTAGCAGTACCTTATTCAAGTATTGATAAAACTAAAAAGAAAAACTCAGGCTACTGCCCAAATTTGACAAAAAGACAAAAGAGTGGCAACAACATTTATTCAAATAACTAGAAGGCAAAGAATAAAACTCGTAAAATAAAAAAATAAAAATTTCGCAAAGAAAAACAGGTTTTCTATACAAAGCTGAGACATTTAATCAAGCACTTGGAATGCAAAGTGCAGGTTTAAAGCAAAAATTAAAATAAATGAAAATAAACATAGGTTTATCTATTTTAGAACAAACTTCCCCGGCAACGGCGCCAAAAACTTGTTGTCGCTCCAAGTGTGCCATAATTATGTGCATTATGAATCAAAAATTAAAGAATTAAAGAATGCTAGGTTATATGGATGTTAACTTATGAAAGGGATATCAGCACATTGGGCTAACAACGGCCCGCAAGATCGGGCCAATTGTAGCAAGTTTTAAAAGTAAGTATTTCAAGATCGCCCACGAGAAGTTTGTCTAAATCGAGAGATAAACCTCGGATCTGTCTACCAGATCTGGCTCTATAATTATCTAAAAAAGAGAATAGATAAAAGAGAGTGTTGGATTGTGTCACATTTAACTATAAGCAAATAAAGAAAAGAACTAACTACATGATCCAGATCCGAGTTGGGGAGATGTTTAAAATAAGACAAATGCAGAAATAATAGCTTCATGTACTTTAGCCTCTGAATTTTAATGGAGAATCGTAGTTCAACAGTAGTAGATTCAATCTTCATCCGGCTACCAAAGAGATGTAAGAGAAATAAATCCGAATTAAGGAATAGGTTTAGACTTATGCGGATCTGTCCACTTAAATGGTCACAGATCTGTCACTAGTCAGGGCCTATTCTTTAGTTCGAACATGAACATCATCGTAAATGCCGCTTGAATTAGGTTACCAACGCTAATTCGCAGGATGATGAATTAAGGAAGTTGAATGCGGATAAGTGAATCTAAAGAAGTCTAATGCACTAAGGTGATCATTCGTAACCTCGACATGACTCCAATGGAGAAGACACAAATTACAAAGAACCTTTTAAAATCCAACGTTACAATTACAGAGCACGGCTTCTTAGAGAGCCCTCAGACTTACAGTCTGAGCTTCTCAGAGAGCCCTCAGATTTACAGTCTTGAATCCGAACTTGGAAGTACAAATCACTCACAATGGCTCTCAAAGGTAAACTACAAGAAGGGATTACAGGGGGTTCAGATAAGCCCTCAGACTTACAGTCTGAGCTTCTCAGAGAGCCCTCAGATTTATAGTCTTGAATCCGAACTTGGAAGTACAAATCACTCACAATGGCTCTCAAAGGTAAACTACAAGAAGGGATTACAGGGGGTTCAGATAAGCTATCTGACCGGAATGAGGGAAACAGAGATGAAAACTCTAAAATCTGGATACCCAAATTGGGCAAATGGTTCGTCTATTTATAGTTTTCCCTAGGTCCAGCTCAGATGTGTATCAACCAATCGGAATTGGATAGATCTGTATCAACCAATAGGAGTCGAGCACCAGGATGCAGATCATTCGCCAATCGTAATGCTTGATCCGGTTCACCAATCGAAACAGAGGCATCAATTCTGTTATGCATTTTGAAATTCTGTTTGAGCTTCTAAAAGTTCCCGCCAAGTAATTTCATCTTTGGGTGTTCACATGGGGTGGAATATGCCTTTGGTTCGTGCTCAGAATCTTTCGGAATGTCCTTGGGTTTTAAAATGCATTCTGTAAAGTTTCTGAAATACCCTTCTGACGAGTAGAATCCCGTAATGCCATTTCGCATAGTTTAAGGGCTTTTTCACAAAGTAGTTTGGCTCCGTAAGCTCTCTTCAAAGCATTTTGGCTGTGGAGATCTTTTCAAGAAAGCATTTTGGCTTCAGGAGATCTTTTCGCAAAGCATTTTGGCTTCAGGAGATCTTTTCGCAAAGGACTTCTCTTCTTTTCGCAGAGTGTTTTCTTCTTTTCGCAAAGGTCATTCTTCTATTCGAGGAGTGTTTTCTTCTTTTCGCAAAGTTCAAGGTTCTTTGCAAATAGTAGAAGTTCTTTGCGAATTGAGCTTTAGCTTCCATTCTTCTTCTTCAGGTCTTTTCTTGCTCTTTTAGGACCTTTTAGCCATTGCTGAGGCTATTTCTTCACTCCCTCTTTGAGCTTGACATGCGTTGTCAGCTTTTTGATCATTTTAGGATGGTTTTCGAATTTGGACCTGTCTTTTTGGTTAGCTGCAATATGAACACTAAAGCACTTATTTAGTCCTCTCAAGGGTCTTTCAAGGCTCATGTTTAGGGGTGAAAAATGGTATTTTTCACTACTTATCAGAAGCTCTACAAGCTAATCCCCAGCAGAGTCGCCATCTGTGCAGCCTTGGGAATCGGGACAATCCCGTCGCGACGATGCACTCTCTAACGAAAATATAGAGTCACCACCCGGAGCTTTCGGTGTCCCAAGAATCCTAGTTCATTTTTATGAGCACTGAAGCTAAAAATATGACTCTGAATCCGGTCCACACCTAAGGCTCTTGGGTAGGGGCTTCGGTTATCAATCGGGAAGGTGTTAGACATTCGATCGACCCGCTTAATGCGGTCTCTACGAATGGCCAAAAATAAAATGAAGTAAAAGAAAGGAAAATAGCTTCCTCTTGCCCAAATGGGCCTCCAATCCTATTTGTGTCCCTCCATTCCTACTGAAAATTCGGCGGCGTAACCGCACAAAATGAGAGGGTAGGAAGAGAAAAAAGGAGATAGGGGAAGAAAGGGGAGAGCCGGAGCCCTCGGGCACTTGTAGCACCGTAGGAGAGCCTTGCGTGGCTTGCTTTGATGAGCTCTTGAAGGCTTTGTATGGTGAAAAGTGGGGTTCTAACTCTTAAGGCTTGAAACTAAGAGGTAGGGAAGGGAGGCTAGGGGATCACACACACCTAACCTAAGGGTTTTCTATGAAATGCTAAGGTCTAAAGGAGTTTTGTGAATTCTGAAATTTGTATGGGGGGTGTGTACCAAAGGGAGAATGATCTTCTCACTTTATGCTCTTTCTCTCTTAGGCAGAAATTCTCAACCCTTAAGTAAGAGGGGTAGCTCTCTATTTATAGAGGAAGGGAGGATTAGTGAGGGGTTAAAGTCCTAATTGGATTAGCAATTAGGTAATGGGTAATCTAAGGTTTCCTAGTTTAGAGCCTTGAAATGTGTTGGAAGGTCCTCCAATGGTGGCTGATGGGGTGAGGCCTAAAGCCACTTAAAGGGGTGTAAATAGGCTTCAAAAGGGTGCAACAGAACTAGCAAAACACACCCCAAAGGTCAAGGTGGTCAGCAAGTCAAACCCCAATCATAATTTTCGGGGTAAAATCTAATAGTTACTGTTCATATGCCTGGCGCAACTAATAGTTGTGCCAGGTAAATACACAGTAAAATAGTGCAGAACAGTGCCTGGAAGTCAGCTCGCGAGGATGGGGCCCACTTTTGAATCTGGCGCAACTATTAGTTACGCCAGGCTTAAAATGAGGGAGAATTGGCTTGGCGCAACTATTAGTTGTGCCAGGCAAAGTTTATTACTGGCGCAACTATTAGTTGCTCCAAGTCCCTAAGGGGGCCCACATGACCTTAACTTTCTACCCCCCGGATTCGGTTTGCCATATCTTTTGACGTATACCTCCGATTGGGGTGATTCTTAGACCGTTGGAAAGTTGACGACCTCTACTCCTCAATGGTATATGATTTGATATTAGTAGAAGACCTCAGCTAGTCCTGGTGCACCACTCTTTATCCATTGCCCGAGAAGGTTAGGTTTAGGGTTTGGAATGAGTTATAAGGGTCGGAACTAGTTTCTAAAGGTTCGGGAGAGGTTCCTAAGGGCTCTAGGGTGATTCCTAAGGGTTTGGGGTGATTCCTAAGGGTTCCATACATGCCATCAGAAGCTCGAAAGTGCGTCTCTCTCGAAATGTGTTTTGATCTGGCCTTGGTTCAAATTTGGGTGTCTACACAACTATTACCCAGATGGCATCGTTCCTCTTCAACATTTTTGGTAGACCAACGATGAAGTCCATTGATATATTTTCCCACTTCCATTCCGGAATGGGTAAGGGTTGAATGAAACCGGCCTATTTTTTATGTTCCGCTTTGACTTATTATCACACAAAGCATCTTGACACATATTCAGCTATTTCTTGCTTCATGTTCGGCCACCAGTACCAATTTTTCAAATTTCGATACATCTTAGTGTTGCCTCGGTGCACCGAGTACCCTGATTTATGACCTTCATTGAGTATTTTCTTTTTAACATTAGGGTCCTTGGGTACGTACAATCTCTGCCTAAAGTGTAATGTTCCATCAGCTCTGACACTAAAATCAGGTTTTGGTTCTTTATACATGGTCTCAATGATTCTTAAATTTTCTCAATCCGTTCGCTGTAGTTCCCTGATTTTATCCACGATGAATAGATTTATCAGAATTCTAGCCAAATATACACCTTCTTGGAATTCTTGGAGATAGAAGTCTTCTTCTGCTAGTTCATCAATGGGCCTCCAAGTTTTTAATCAGGCTAAAAATCTTAAAGTTTTTCTACTGAGTCCATCTACGATGACATTCGCCTTACCGGGATGATAATTAATCCAACAGTTATAATCCTTCATGTACTTAACCCATTTGTGTTGTCTGAGAGTCAAATCTTTTTGTGAGAAGAGGTACTTGAGGCTCTTATGGTCTCTATACACTTTAAACGTTTCACCGTAGAGATAATGTCGCCATAATTTGAGAGCAAAGATGAATGTTGCCAATTCTAGGTTGTGAACTGGGTAGTTTCTCACATGTGGCTTAAGTTGTCTTGACTCGTACGCATCGACCTTCCCATCTTATTGCAATACACAACCAAGTCCTTGGCGAGATGCGTGGGTGAATATTTCAAATTTACCAGTGTCTGTGTTGGAGGGTAAGGTTAGAACTGGTGCAGTAGTAAGCTTCTTCTTCAAATCCTTGAAATTTCTATCACACTCATCAGACCATGCAAATTTTGTATTCTTCTTTGTGAGGCTTGTAAGTGGCTGAGCAATCTGAAAGAATCCTTCTAGGAAGTGTCCATAATAACCCGTGAGTCTGAGGAAACTCCTTATTTCGGTGACACTTTTTGTTGCCTGCCAATTAATGACTACCTCAATCTTATAAGCGTCAATAGTGACCCCTTTTGCAGATATCACATGCCCTAAAAAGGTCACTGGTTTGAGCCAGAAAGCGCACTTGGAAAGTTTAGCATACAACTGATGATCTCAGAGTGTCTAAAGTGCGAGACGAAGGTGTTCTTCATGTTCTTCTTCTGATTGTGAGTAGATGAGGATGCCATCTACAAATACGATGATGAATTCATTATGATACTGCCCGAACACCCTATTCATTAGTTCAATGAATACAGTTAGGGAATTTTCTAGTCCAAATGGCAGGACTAAAATTTTGTACAACCCATTCTTGTAAGCGAAAGCTGTCTTTGGAATATCCTGTCCTCTCACTTTGATCTGGTGATAATTCGATCTAAGATCAATCTTAGAAAAGCACTTGGCACCTTGGAGCTGATCAAACAAATCATCGATACGTGGAAGGAGGTATCAATTTCTGATGGTTACACTATTCAATTGACGGTAATCGATGTATAGCCTCATCGATCCATCTTTCTTCTTTACGAAGAGCACAAGGGCTCTCCATGGCGACTCACTGCATCTGATAAATTTTTTATCTGACAGTTCCTTGAGTTGTATCTCCAGTTCCTTTAATTCTGCAGGGGCCATCCGGTATGGTGCCTTTGCAATTGGTGTGGTCCCTGAGATCACATCGATTTTGAACTCAATTTCTCAGTCAAGTGGTACAACGGGTAACTCCTCAGAAAATATGTCGATAAAATCTTTGACAACTAGAATATTTGTAGGATCGACTGTCTTGTCTTATTCCTCATCTAATGCTACCAATAAAGGTGCTCCATTCCTTTTAATTCCTTGAAATCTGAATGTAGGTTCTCCAAGTGGTTGGAAGTTGACCACTTTAGAGAAACACTCAACCGTGACATGGTATGTGGCTAGCCAATCCATGTCTAATATGATATTGAAGTCCTGGAAATCCAACATGATGAGATCAACCGGAAGATCATGACACTTTATGTTTATGATAGTATTTTGACATACAAGGGTAGCCATCATCTTGCTTCTTGACGGTGTTAAAATTGCCAATTTATTCTCTAGGAGTGAAGGTGTAGTTCGTATTTCTGGCATGAATCCTGGGGCGATAAAAGAGTGTGTGGAACCGAAATCTATGAGTGTGAGAGCTACGTGTGTATTAGTGCTCTTTGGTTGGATAATAAATAAATTAAATGTTTGCACAGTATGAGATTTTGAATATTATTGATCTGATAGTGATTTATTGAAACTTTAAATCTCATAAGTTGTGATAATAATTGAAACAATAACTTTTACTAGAAAGTCATACCTTGGATCACTTCGTGGCTAGCCAGGGTGTCCTGCTGCGACATTGTGAATACCCATCCTTGGTTCAAAGGTCTCACTTGGAGGCCCTGAGGTTTCTCTTGGCAATCCTTAGCAATATGTCCTTCCTTCCCACAGTTATCACATTTCCTGGTGACTTGCATGCAGACACCCGATCGATGTCACTTGTTGCATTTAGGCCACGTCTTGAATGGTACATAACCCCCTTGTAGTTGCCATGAAGGTGGCATGAAATTTCTCGATTGGAAAGCAGTGGTTGGTCAAGTATGTTGAGGTACGATTCAAGGCATTTTGTTCACTGGAGAGTTAGTGTAGGGCTGAATCCCTTGAGAGTACGTAGGTGTCGACCTCTGAGGAACAAAAGGGGCTTGTTGGACAGCCTTATTTTTTTGAGCCTCAATTTTAGCAGCTTTTTGGTTCATCATTTCTCCTGACTCTCTCTCCTAGATCTAGGCGCATTCAACTAGTTCACCATATGTTTCAATCTTCATCGCGGCTAATCTCTCTCGAAGATATGATCAAAGGCAGTTTTAAAAGGCAAACAATTTATCGGCTTCGTTTGCAATTAGGCTTCCAGCGAACCTAGACAACCTGTCGAATTTGGCTTCATATTCGGCCACCACCAAGTTTTCTTGCCTCAGTTCCATGAAGTCTTTCTTCTTTTGTGATTTGGTGGCAGCGAATAAGTATTTTCCTAAGAAGGCATCTCTAAACTGTTGCCACGTCCGCTCTTCTTCATTCATTCTTTTAGCAGCTCTCTTTGTCGCGGGTGATGAAATCCTGAAGAATTTTTCAATCTGGTTTACCCAATCTTCAGCAGTGACTGGGTCTAGCTGACCATGAAAGTAGGGAGGTCGAGCTCTGTTGAAAACCTGGAATCCAACAGGTGCATATGGTAGGGTCTCCTGTTGAGGAGCAAGCTGACGTTGATTGATCAACTCTTGGACAAACTGCCTTTGTTGTTGTCTTTGCACTTACATCTCATGCAATAATTGAGCCCTTTCTTGTTGATGGGACTACGTGAGCTGGGTCATTTGCTAGCCAAAAGTAGTAGCCATCTCACATAATAGGCGCATCGCGTCAGATTCTTGAGGACCTTCCTATGATGAGGTCTCATTCGCTTGTGAGCTAGCTGATTCACCACGTCGTGTGGCCATTAAATCCTGGTTTCATAAAACATCGTTTGTTAGTGAATTTGTATAATTTAGTCCATAAGGAAGTAGAGCCTAGGCTTTGATAACATCTCTGTCACGACCCAGAATCCTTACCCGATCTTGAGGGCCTAGAATCCCCTGTTACGACCCCGTATGCTTGTTAGGGCGATAAGCGAACATACACATAACTCATAATTATACCTATCATATGGATTGAGGCATTTAAGATAACATTTAATGATAAACAATTCATAAATTAATAGCGAAAAGCCTAGATGACATTAATAAAGTAATTAATCCTAACCACGCATCTAGGATGTAAAATAAACTGAGGTTTTACATAGGGTAAAATGGTTCCAAATGTAAACTCATAAGAAGTACTGAAAAATAAAAGTGACTAATAACAAGTCTCTCCTGAAAACGATAAAGACTACAACTAAAGAATCTCTTAATGCTGAAAGTAATCCGCCGAATCTACTCCCTCATCTAGGTGGTAGTCGATGTCCTCATCCCTAAAAGTCGCATCTGGTACAACAACATCTACATCCTCAGTGATGGAATGGTCAGTGTTCTCACCTGTAACTATTAGATGTAGTGGGGTGAGTTTAGTCAGTCGCGTAAACTTACTGAGTTGTACAATCGATCCATCATAACTTACCAAGGTAATAGTGTGAGCAATCGCTTGAGTGATAGTTTTTATGAAAATAAAACTAAACAACTATAAATGACTAATAAATTCTACGATCTCATAACATATCATATTGAAACTGAAAGACGTAGCATAAAATGAAATGAAGATGATGCATCAATTTCTTATGTATTTTTGTATCTACCTCGTCGACTTATCTTACATGACATATCTTAAAATCTTAACATAGCTCCATATGCCTATACAACACACTGTGCATCATACTTAATTTATATATACGACCTGTGTCAGGGTCGCTGCTCAAGCCTACCATGCGAGGTCCACGTATATATAATCACCTAAGCTCCGCATCATATCGCATACCACCATCCAGCCGGATGAGATTGCATGTATTTAAATCAATGTCCTCTTATGTTTGAGATTGTCATTAAGACCCATCTTGGCTGTAGACGTAAGATTTTGTGGTGGCACGCAAGACATGACACGTGTAGAAACTTATTTCGTATTTTATTAGCCTTCACAGCATAACTTATCATTATTCGTATTCACCCTTATCTTGCATATCATTCATTATCATTTGCTTATAACTTACTTTGGAGTGAGCCATGGTGCGATAAGATTCACAAAATCACGCTTTCCAAGGGACGGGTTCCGTAGTAGCCTGGATGTACTTCGTGTGGCAGCACATACTCTCATAGGGGTGTTCCATCCGTACATGGATGTTTACATTTCAAGTTTCACGTGACCGTGAAAGGAACCCTACCATGACAAAAGCTTAAAAGTCATGTGACGTATCTTATTCTCTTTTAATCATACATATGTCATGTCGTAGTTTTCTATGTGATGCATGTTATATGATGGAACAAATTACCTAGCTAATGAAACTGTTTCATACACCTTATATGTTTGTGACCATGATTTACTAATTAACATTTGGGAAGAACAAACATTTCCTACATATCCTTGGGGAATTTTTATGGGCCATTAGATTGCTTAGGGAGCGATCGAGTCTTCTATTTTGAAAGGTCTCTGTATTGGGTCCTTTTACTAGTTTGACCAAAGCGTGGGTAAAATGAGGGGTCAAACAAGCCTTTATCCTAGTTGTACAGGGGTTCATACCCCCTGCCTAATTTTTCTAAACTTTCGGGCCTTGAAACAGATCCTCCATGTTTTAATGACCATTTTCTAATCCACTAGATCATAGAGTATTATTTTGAAGTTGGTCCCATGGGCCAGCTTGACCCTGATTCTCAAAAGTTAAGGGTCAAAGGTAAGTTTCAAAATCTTACATTGAAATTACAATAGTTCAAATGAACTTCGAAACATCCATCCTCTTATTTGGACCATTAGATGGTCGGAAAATATAATTTTACATAAGGTTGGTCTCTTACCCTGATCCTATTCCGACCTCTAGCACCCTAAATCATTCAGTCAATATTTTATAAGATCTAGGAGTTACGGGGAAGTTAGGGTGCCTATTATGTGGCGATCAAATTGAACGGACTTGAACCATCAGATGTTTAAGAAACAACATATTGAGGTGTTATGTCTTTGGAACAAATTTATTTCGTCCTCCAAGGCCTCAGATCTAAGGGTTAATCATTTCATGGTCCATGGTGTCTATAGGGTGTTTTAATTTCTTGATTTGTGTATCGAATTCTCGGATTCTGAACCGTTAGATGTCTCGAGAACTAAAATTTGAAGGGACAGTCCATTTCTGTACCCTTTCTTGGGTTAGGCTCACAAGGTCCAATTTGAATCAATTTTGTTTTGAATCAAGTGTGCTAAGGGGATGGTTGCATCAACCTATTGGTGCACCACACTCAAAATTCATATATAAGCATCAGTAACTAATTTTTGAAAATCTTTATATCTATCGATATGTATATTTTTGTTTGAACAGGTGACCCAAAGGAGAAGAAGAGGTTTGGAGGTTGGGCCTTTCTCTCTCTCTCTCTCTAGATTTTCAGTTGGGTCTTATCTCTCTCTGTTGATTTTTCCTAAAACCATGATTAGTGGCGAATGGATTGGAGAGTGGATTGAATTATGGCAATAAGAAATTCGAGGTTATTACTCCCACGGATTCAATCTCTGATACCACCTAAACTTAAATAAAAAATCAGAATTTGGGAACAACGCATTTGAACTAGTAAAATCATACAAAGCAGGCAAGCACATTTTACAAGCAAAAGATTATATTACAATGGAAAATTTGATAGAAAAACTTCTAACTGATCTAATGCACTATGAATTACTAATTATATAGCAGACGTGGGAACAAGGCGGGAGAACTTAAAAGATAGATTGGATTCATTGCTAAGCACACACTCAAATTCATATCTAAGCATATGTATTTATATTTATGAATATTTACATCTATATTTATTTATACTTTTATTTTGCAGGTGAACCAGTGGAGGAGAAGAAGATTGGGGGGGATTGGAGGAAGAAAACGACTAAGAGAGGTTGGGTCTTCTCACACTCTCCCTCTCTCTCACTAAATTCCTCCATTTTCTCTCCCTCTGATCTCTCTCTAAATTTTCAAGTTCGACTTTTTATTTTTATTTTATAGATCTCTACCTCCTAGACGTGTAACAGAGGCGTGTGGGAGAGACTCCTGGGAAAGGAAGGAAAGTGAGTAAAAAGTTTGGTCTAATCACTCACACCCTTATATATGTATAGCTATATATTACATACCTTTAAATTATTTATTTACTTTCCTTTTTAAAAAAAAATATAAATATTGCACATAGTGGGTGTTAGCCTGGGAAGAAGAAGACTCAGGAATAGTTCCAGTGTAAATACAACACACCGATTATATATAATTACATGTATAATATATGCTATTAAATTTAGAATATCTATACAAAATAAATAGCTATTTGTTTATTTATCTATTATTATTATTGATTTTTATCTTCTTCTTCATGGCCAAAACTGCCATTAATGGAACCTAAGAAAGAATATATATATATATATATATATATTTCTAAAAAGGAAATTGAATATTTTAAGATTGATCAAGGGGCACCCACTTGTTGGAGCGTGCACGTGTTTTTTAGGATGATTCAGATTGATTCGGTGATGCGATGTCCTACACGTTGATTTGGCGATGTGACTTCGATGGTGGATCGATGTGGTGCTAGGTTGGATGTGAGAAGAAAAGGATCCGTGGGAGAGATCTAAAATAGGAGGGGCGAGATGCGAGAGAAAGACAGTTTCAAAGGAGAGATAGACGGGAGAGGAAGAGGTCGCGAGAGGAATAGAAGGTCGTCTGTTGTTGTGAAACAATGAGTCCTATTAGGACTCAAACTTTAGCAATGGCAATATTAGGGTGTGGAACACCTTTACTATGGTTGGCGCTCCTCCCCATCTATGTCCACACAAATTGATATTCAAAATTAGGATCATAATGTTCTTCCCTCCTAAAAAAAAATTTCATCCCCAAAAATTATGTACCAGTTATTCAAGAAGTTCTAGATATTTTGCTTTGATGTCGGCTTCATCCTCCCAGGTTGCTTCGTTTGGTGTGCGATGTTGCCACTGGACCAAAACTAATTAGATCGTCTTATTTTTGAAAACTTGCACCTTTTGATCAAGAATCCTGATGGGCCTCGCGATGATGGTGTGATTTTTTTTTATATCGATTGGTTCGATCTCCACTGTGTAAGGGGTCATATACATATCTCCTCAACGTAGTGTGCAACCGTGGGATTTTTGATGATCCCGTCGCGGCGATGCGCTCTTTAACAAAAATATAGAGTCGTCACCCAGAGCTTTTGGTGTCCCGGAAAACCTAGATAATTTTTATAAGCACCAAAGTGCCACAAATATGACTCTGAATCCAGTCCACACTAAAGGTTCTTGGGTAGGGGCTTCGGTTATCGGTTGAGAAGGTGTTAGGCACCCAATCAACCCACTTAATGTGGTCTCTACTTTTGGCCAACATAAAAATAATATAAAAGAAAAGAAAAAGGCTTCCCCTTGCCCCAAGGGGTTTAAAATCCTATTTGTGCCCCTCTATTCTTACCAAAAATTCGACGGCATAACGGCACAAATGGGAGGATGGAGGAATGACCGAGAAGGTAGAGGGATGGAGAGGAGAGCCGGAGCTCTCGAGCTCTTGTTGCACCGTTGAGGAGCCTTGCGTTGGCTTGCTTTAAAGAGATTTTGAAGGCTTGTATGGTGGAAAAAGGGGTTCTAACCTCTAAGGCTTGCTAGCTAAGAGGTAGAGAGGGAAGGCAAATAGATAGCACACACCTAACCTAGAGGCTTTTTATGGAAGGTAAGGCTTGGAAGGAGGTTTATCAATTATGAAATTTGTATGAGCAATGGTGTACCAAAGGGAGAAAGATCTTCTCACTTTAAGCTCTTTCTCTCTTAGGTAATTTTATCAACCTCTAATCCAAGGGGAGGGGGGCTCTATTTATAGGAAAAGGGTAGGTTAGGAGGCTACTTAGATACTAATTAGGGTTAGTAATTAGGTAATCTCTAATCTAAGGTTTCCTAGGATTTTGAGACCTTGGAGATGTGTGGGATGGTTTTAATGGTGGATGATAGATTAGTGTTTTAAATCACTTAAGGGCTATAAATTGGTATTAAAAGGGTGAAATAGAACTAGCAAACCACTCTCCAAAGATCAAGATGGTCAACAAGTCAAACCCCAATCTCGATTTTCAAAGCAAAAAACCACAGGTATAGTTCATATGCCTGGCGCAACTAATAGTTGCGCCAAGCATCTATTCAGTAATACAGTGATTCACAATAGTTTTGGGAGGTTGCAAGCCCGTGGGAGACCCACTTAAGTGTGGAGCAACTATTAGTTGCGCCAAGCCATTTTTAGACACAAAATGGCTTGGGGCAACTAATAGTTACGTCAAGCCAAAATCTTGCAAAACTGCTCGATTTTCAAATTGCTATAACTTTCGCTATATAACTCCGATTGAGGCGATTCTTGGCTTGTTGGAAAGCTAAGAAAGTCCTTTTTCTAATGGTATATGACTTAATAGTAGTAGAAGATCTCATCTAGTCCTGGTGCACCACTTTTCATCCATTGCATGGGAAGGTTTGGTTTAGGGTTCGGAAGAGGTTTTAAGGGTCGGGATTGGTTTCTAAAGGTTTGGGATAAATTCTAAGGGATTTGGGATGATTCTTAAGGGTTTGAAAAGATATGTAAGGGTACCATACATGCCATCAAAAGCTCAGAGGCACGCCTCTCTCAAAATGTGTTTCGATCGGGCCTTGAGCAAAATTTGGGTGTCTACAGATGCCCCTCTTTGGTATCCGATCACTAATGATCGAATGCAAAAGAAAAGAGACATCCGAAGAGGCCAAAGGAATTATTGATGGGCCCCTACTGCATTTAAAACAAACTTCAAACATCAAATGGGTAACATGGTGAGGAAACGAAAGCCCTGTATGCCAGGCTAAATATCCGTTTCTCAAGATAATTGGTCCCCAAGCGCTTAGCGACATTACTGGGCATAACCGAGGTGGAATGAATTGTGAAAGCCCTGTATGCCAGACCAAACATTGGCTTCTTAAGATGATTTAAAGGTATTCGATGTTTAAGATTCATTCTGAATATAATCACTGTGCAAGTAAGAGGGGTGATTGACCCACATTATAAGATAGGCGTAAAGTAAACAAACGCAAGGCTCTACAGTTTGTGTCCAATCCTACGAGGCATTTGATTGACCATCTGACTATTCGCAGGTGCCCCAGCTTGAGGTAGGGTTCAAAATCTTTGGGCGAACCCATCAATCCCAAAGTTTATTTAGCATGACTACCCGAGCGGAGCGAATAGAGGTCGCAACGCTTGTTGGGGAGTGCGTGCCATTTTCAAAAACATGCCCCAGACCCACATGACCTAGAGCATCCAACTTTAAATAATCCTGAATAGATCCAACCATACATTTGGTATCTCCCAAAAGGGACACCCAATCCTAGTCTCTGCCAATAATGATCATAAACATAATTTAACTATGCATAATCATGCACCCATTAGGGGCGATAAGCAACAAAAGCGATGGAAGCCCCAACCCGGACCTGCCCAAGTATAATTTATGGGAACAAACGACCATTATACGGATACCCAGACGCATGACGTACACTTAACAGGGATACCGTTGCCAATATAGGTTTTAAACCTGCAAAAAATAAAGGGAAAATGAACCCTTCTGGATGCATGGTTACGCATAGTTTGATTGATGCATAATCTCATTCTTAACAAGTTGATTTCAAACAACGATTGACCTCTATCAACGGAGTTACCCGGACCTCAAACCCTGTAGGGCGCGCGCCCAAACTACGTGGACCACGAGTCCACAGCTTCGAAAGGTTCATGACAAATCTGAAGCTTAGACTCTCACGTTCATATGAATCAAAGACAGAGTCCTTAGCTCAAAGATTTAGCAGTGGAATCATCTTGATCGAAATATTAACTGTTTGACCGAGATTGACACCATTGCTCCTACTTTGAAGTAGGATCCATGGATCCAAGGCGAACCTCAGACCTAGGATATTAGTTTTGCACAGCTGCGTTGCCGATAAAATATCGACATTTTATCGCATTGAAAACACGCATGTGCGTAGTTGTGCATGAAAAGTTCACAGATTTCTTTTTTTCTTTTTCAAAATGATTTTCATTCTCCAATTTTTTTGAATAGACCTGACGTCGTTGGCGGGATGCTTCATTTGATTTATCCATCGCTGAGAAGTTGCCTGCTTCGAGGCTTTAGACCGTTTGATGTTCCTGCACATCCTTGAGAAAACGTCAGCCCCTTTTTTGTTTATATAGGTAACAATAAGCATCCTAATTAACAGAAGGAGAAACAAAATTTTATCCATATTTTTTTATTTTCAAGATTTATATATTTTTTGAATTTTTATTTTCAAAGATTTATATATTTTTTGAATTTTTATTTTCAAAGATTTTTTGTTCTTTTTCTTTATTTTCGAGATGGAAGTATGATGCTGTAACTATGTATATGGGAAAGAGTAGAAATATATACACTCACACATTTTTTTTGTATTTGAATTTTTCTTGATTTTTTTCTTCTTTTTTGGCTTTTTTCTTTTTTTTTTTATGATGCCTTATCAGTGAGGTGAAGTCACGGGTCCCACTTTTGACATAGTCGAACTCCCCCTTTTAAATGGTAAGGTTCGAGAGAGTTTCAACAGTTTCACCAGGGCCGGAACATTAATCCCTTTGGATTGAGTCAAACATTTCTCTTTATCTTGAGTCATACATTTGACAAAGTAGTTTCACAAAGACAATTCTAGTCGGGACCCGTCTTGAACTAACATGAGCAGCCCAGTCGAAAAATGGGCAACAGGGAGAGTAACAAAAAGGTTCCTCAAACATTAATCAATCATTTCAAACCTTTCTTCTTTTCTTTTTTTCCTTTTTTTTTTTTATTTATCTCATTTTTTACCCATGGCACCCTTTTAGGTTTTCACCACGTCCATGGGCTTAGCTCTCTTACCCCAAGCGCCCTTTCGGGTTTTCACCTAGTCCGTACAAACTCGCTGTTTTTACCCATAGCGCCCTTTCGGGTTTTCACTACGTCTATCTTGCTTTGATCTTGTATTTTTATTTTATTTTTTTTTCATTCTTTAGAAGCCCCGACATAGACATCGATTTCGTCATAGCCAGCTAGATGGAGTTCTAGTGTCGTCTCACAACTCAGCTCATATTGACTTAACAGATATTATGACTGCTTGTGAACCTAAAAAGTGGCCTTTCTTCAGGGCGTAACTTGGCCATGGGTTAGGTTAGGATTTGAAGGTGTGTTGGGTTAAAAGGGTTTTCTTGATATGGCTTCAGTTTTTCACAACATACTTTCTTCCTTGGGGGATTTTACTGTACACGCCTCATGATTCTTCTTTTTTTTTTCCTTATCTTATTTCAGGCAATCTCTTTTTGAGAATTTGCTTTTTTGATTTTTTTGGATTTTGATGGTAACTTTACTTCCTCTCTTTTTTTGTATATGTACACACTTTTTCTTTTCCAGGGAAGTGGTTCGCTGAAAGAAAGGCCTAGGCTCAAATGGGGTAGCAAAGGATATCATCTTTTTTAGGGATGCCTTTTGGCTACTGTGCTTGGAACGATGGCCTCTTTTGGGTGGTTCTTAGGCAGTCACGTATCTGTTTCACCAATACTTACCTTGTTGTGATAGACTAAGCATAGAACCGTCAAACGTATTCAGCATTGATGGGCTCAGGAAGATGATCTCTGTCCATGGTGGCGAGGCGGATGGCGTATCCCGGTAGCACTTCTCGAACGATGAAAGGTCCCTCCCAGTTCAGCTTAAATTTCCCTCTCAGATTGGTGTGGAGGGATGGGAAGATCTTCTTCAACACAGTGTCTCCTTTCTTTAGATCTCGATCGCAGACACGTTTATTGTAAGCGCGTGCGATTCACCCTTGGTAAACTTGAGTGTGATACAAGGCTAGGAGTCTCTTCTCGTCTAGTATATTCAATTGTTCGAAGCAAGATCTCTCTCTCTGCTTTGGGTAAGCCTTATTCCATAAGGACTCGGATCGAGGGTACTTCAACCTCAACCGATAGGACGACATTGGTTCCATACACAAGGGAGAATGGTGTTGCCCTTGTAGCGGTATGGATCGATGTTCTGTAGGCCCATAAAGTGAATGGCAATATTTCGCTCCAATCTCAATAAGTGACGACCATCTTCTCTAGGATGCGGATGACTGTCTTGTTTGCAGCGTCCACGGCTCCATTAATTTGAGGTCGATAAGGTGACAAGCGATGGTGCTTGATTTTGTATTGCTCGCAGAAGGCTCCAATGTGCTTATTCACAAAGTTTGTGTCGTTATCTGTGATGATATCTTTGGGTACTCCAAAATGACACACTATATTGTTTTTGAGAAACTTCTCGATGTGACTGGCCGTGATGTTGGCATATGATGCCACTTCTACCCACTTGGTGAAGTATTCAATGGTGATGAGGATGAACCGATGTCCGTTCGATGCTTTCAGATTAATCATTCCGACGACGTCAAGGCCCCAGGTAGCAAATGGCCAAGGAGTGGTCATGCAGTGAAGATCAATGGCAGGAGCATGTATCAAACTAGAGTGTTTCTAATACTTGTAGCATTTCTGAATGTGTTTGCAGCAATCCGATTCCATAGTGGTCCAAAAGTATCCCTGCCGTAGAATTTTCTTGGCGAGCATGTGACCATTGACGTGGGCTCGACATACTCCCTCGTGGATCTCCTTCATAATATTGGTCGCTTCACTTTCAGTAAGGCACCTGAGTAAGATGTTATTATAGGATCGCTTGTAAAGGCACTCCTCACAAATGACGTAGCCTACTGCTAGACGTTGAATGGTTCGTCGGTCCCTCTTGGACGTACCCTTAGGGAAAGTTAGTGTCTCAAGGAAATTCTTGATATCTGAGAACCAAGGTGGCTCATCATCAGGCTTTGTAGGTTCCTCAATTTGGAGGCAGAAAGCCAACTCATTTCTTTGCTCGATCATGATTGACTTCATCTCAGCACCAAACGGGATCTCTATCATTGATGCCAATATTGCTAATGCATTAGCGAAGTGATTCCTTATCTGTGGGACATAGGAGAAAGTGACATCCTCGAAGCAAGCTATCAGATCCTCAAGGTGCTCATGGTAAGGGATCAGTTTCTCATCTTTCATTTTCCAGTCACCATTTGTCTAACATATGATCAACTGCGAATCACTAAACACTCGAAGGTGAGTTATATTCAGATCGAGAGCTGCTTATAGACTAGCAGCACAAGCTTCGTATTCAGCCATGTTGTTAGTGCAAGGGAAGTTGAGCTTGATAGAGACAGGTACATTGGATCCTTTTGGTGAAATCAGAATGGCGCCAACTCCCTGACCCTCGGTATTAGCTGCCCCGTCAAAGTGCATTACCCAAGATTCTTCTGCTTCTTCAGTATCGTCTTCCGTCGTCATGAGCAGGATGTCTTCATCAGGGAACTCGGTTCTCAAAGATTCATAATCTGGCAAAAGATTGTCGGCAAGATGATCGGTGAGTGCCTGTCCCTTGATTGACTTCTGAGTGACCTAGGTGATGTCAAACTCAGATAACAAGAGTTACCATCGTGCAGTCTGCCCAGTGAGAGTTGGCTTCTTGAAAAGGTACTTCAATGGGTCCATTCAGGCCAAAAGCAGAATAGCTTGAGATAACAAGTAATGGTGGAGCCTCTTAGTAGCCCATACAAGAGCCAGACACGCTTTCTTTAGATGAGAATAGAGCATTTCATAATTAGTAATGGTGGAGCCTCTGAGTAGCCCATACAAGAGCCAGGCATGCTTGCTCAGATAGTAAATGGCCTGCTCTCTTCTTCCCGTTTCATCATGCTGCCCTAAGACACATCCCATCAAGACTTCTATCGTGGAGAGTTACATTAAGAGTGGTCTCCCCAGCTCGGGTGTTACCAAAACAAGCGGGTTAAGGAGGTAACTTTTGATTTTATCGAACGCTGCCTGACATTCATCATTCCATTCAATGGGCAAGTTCTTCCTTAACAGCTTGAAGATCACCGCGCAGATTAGAGTTAGCTATGTAATGAACCGACTGATATATTATATTCTGCCCAAGAACCCTCTAACTTCTTTCTCAATAGACGGTGGCGGCATTTTTATGATACCTTTGACTTTGACTGGGTCGACCTTCATCCCTCTCCTACTGATGATGAATCCCAACAGTTTCTCGGACATAGTGCTAAATGCGCACTTTTGTGGATTCAGACGTAACTCGTATTTTCTTAGCCTCTCAAATAATTTCTGGAGGTTTACCAAGTGATCGCCTCGCTCCAGTGACTTGGCTATCATATCATCGATATACACTTCAATTTCTCGGTACATCATGTCATGAAATAGTGCAGTCATAGCTCTCTAGTACATTGCACCAGTATTCTTTAGGCCAAACGGCATTGTAGACACCCAAATTCGGCCCAAGGCCTGATCAGTCTGTACTTCGAGAGAGATATACCCCTGTGCTTTCGATGGCACCCCTGAACCCTTAGGAATCACTCTGAACCCTTAGGGATCTACCCAGACCTTTAGGAATCACCCTAAACCTATTTGAACCATTCCCCAACCCTTAGAGATCACCTCTAAACCCTAGAATCTCTTCCCAGACCCAACTTGAACCCTTCTGAGTAGTTGATGGGATGAGAGCCAGAAAATTTCACACAGACTATTACTATGGCTA
Organism: Chloranthus sessilifolius; assembly: GCA_021018995.1. Lineage (NCBI taxonomy): Eukaryota > Viridiplantae > Streptophyta > Magnoliopsida > Chloranthales > Chloranthaceae > Chloranthus > Chloranthus sessilifolius. The sequence goes on along the minus strand of CM037594.1, from coordinate 30,691,485 downwards.
GGCCATATACCATTAGAAAGAGGACTTCTCCAGCTTTCCAACAAGCCAAAGATCACTCAATTTGGAGCTACGGTTCAAACGTTATGGCCATTTTAAGTTTCACATGAAATCATGGATTTTAGGCAGGCGTATATATTACATATGCCCAGCCAATTTGGCCCCAGATTGGTCAGGCGTATATATTATATACGCCTGCCTTTTTAGGGGGAAATTTGGTCGGGCGTATATAACATATTTGCCCAGCATAGGTGGGACCCACCACGGGCTTCATCTTCCCAAAGCTCCCCTATTTTTGGTGAAATTTACTGTTCCTAAACTGGGCGTATATAATATATACGCCTAGCTTAGCTACAGTAATTGTCATCAGTTGTTCGAATTTTCTTCATCTAGTTTGACCCTTTGACCATCCCCTTTATTGGGGTGGGTGTCTTAAGGATGGTTGCACCCCCTTTGAGCTTATGGGCAACCCTTAAGTCACCCATGGTCTCACCCCATCATTCGCCATTGAAACCCATTTCCCAAACCTCTAGGACTTTGAGAACCTAGAAAACCTTAGATGGGGGATTACCTAATTGCTAAACCAATTAGCTCTTAAGTAATCCCTTAACCCCTCCCTTCTCTATAAATAGAGAGCTCCCCCACTTCCCAAAGGGTTGAATTTTTGTTGAAGGATTAGAGAGTGCTTAAAGAGAGAACCCTAGTGAGAGAAAATGCCAATATTTCTCCAGAATTCCAGCATACATACTTCATCTATTTCAGTCCATTTCCACCATTAGATCACTCTTTTTAGCTAAAACCTAGCCTCTAGCTTCACCCTACACCCCCTATTTTATCGAATCCTAGCATTAGAATCCATTTCCATATCGTTTAAACAATCGGACGCACGCCAAAGCGGAGGACTTCCACGGTGCAACAAGGGCCCGTGAGCTCCGGCTAACCCCTCTCTTCCTCTACCTTCTTGGTGTCTCCTCCGTCCAAGGATTCAAGCCGTTACGCCGCCGAAATTTTTGTTTTGGCTCAAAGCTTGATAGGACCATATTGCCTTCGGGCAAGGGGAAACTCCGCCCTTTTATTTTTATTTTGGCCATAGATAGAGATTGCTACGTGCGGGTTGATCGGGTGCCTAAACCCTTCCCGATCAATAACCGAAGCCCCTACCCTAGAGCCTTTGGCAAAGACCGGTAAATCAGAGTCATATTTAGCACTTTGGTGCTCAAAATATTGATTTGAAGGTTTCCCGGGTCACCAAAAGCTCCAGGTGGCGACTCTACATTTTCATTAAAAAGCGGGTGCATCGCCGCGACGGGTTTGAGAGGATCCATGGTCGCACAGATGGCGACTCTGCTGGGGATATCACCCTAGCGCTTCTCCTCTTGTTGGCCTTTCTTTTTTTTACTAACCATTGCTGTTTTTTTTCTTATTTTCTGCTATTTTTTATATATTTTTGTTGTTTTTACTAAAGTACTCACCCCTACGATTCAGTCCTTTAGGTGCCTTAGCCGATTGGCGGGCCTACTTGCGCCTTTAAATTTCAGCTTTTACGATTCTTGTCATTTAAGCCGCCTTAGCCATTTGGCGGGCCCGCTTGCATTTACATTTTCACGTCATTTAAATTTCAGTCATTTACCAGTCTTAGCCGTTTGGCGGGCCTATGTGCGCTTTTCATTTCAGTCATCATATCTCACCATTGAACGCCGGCCCGTTGAGGCGGCACGGGCTTGTCATCCCCGACCCGATTTTTGGACTTAATTTCACTCCCCTTTTAAAATCTGTAATTAAAAGTGAACCAACAGTGTGGGGACATAATTGAATTTCTTTTTTCACTTTTGGGTAGTTTTCGGGGGGTTTAGGCACAGATATAATTTACCCGATTCCCAGTAAGGCGGCAGCCCTAGTGGTGATGATCCTGAAAAGAACCACCCCTTCTAGTACCTGAGAAGGCGCTTACGCCGGAGGTATATCGGTTGGGTTGCCAAATCCGATCAAGCCGTAAAACCCGCATTGGTGAGAGCGTAGAAAAACCTAAAATTCAGTCGTGTATCCCTAGGAAACGGAAAGGAGGGACCCGATAACATACTCAGCAGTCCCCGGGAGCATTTCTCCCAAGAAACTAGTTCAAAGACCATTCCTTTGTCAAACTAAGTGAAGTGTTTTTGCGGTATATATATTATATCGCCCAAAAAAAGCCTCAGAATTACGGCGTATATAATATATCGCCCATTAAAAATCCTCAGATTTAAGCCAGCGTATATAATATCGCCATAAATCTGTATATTTTTTGGTCGTGTGCATAATATATCGCCCAAAGATATATCAGCCACAAACAACCGACCTGAGGCCCAATCCATCACCCCAAGTCCCCAATTAGCGGTATTAGTGCCCGCAGTAGCCTCCCACATCCCTAACACCCAACATGCCCCCGCCCAATCAAAAGAAGGCGACTTCTTATTGATTTGCTCCGGGGGATCGGGTCGTTTGCGTGGATTCCCTCACCTTCAATAGAATGAAAGGGTTCCCTTTCTCTTCTTCCAAAGTGTGTCGGATCCCGCCGTGGGACCTACTAAAGGTGCATATATCACCCAAGACAGGAATTTTTCTAGGGCACCAGATCATCATTTATTTAAATAGGGGAGATAATTTTCATTTGAAAAATATAAAAAAATAATATATAGAAAAATAAAAAAATCGTATATACGCGCACTTTCGGTGCGACCGTCACTACGGCGACCTCAAACCCGGCCCATAGGAGAAGAACCAGGAAGGTATTCGGCCCTTATCTGCGACATCGATACAACACTCGTCAGCGAATCATGTCAAGAGCCGATACATCCCCACCACCATCCCCATCCCATTCCCATGTAGGAGAAGACCCGATCTCCGACACCTTCACCCAAACCAGGTTCGATATCACGGGCCCATTTGGGGCGCCTGTGTTCACCTCCACCCCATCCCCTCCCCTCACATTCTTCCAACATACCCCTTTTTCATCCCCTACTGAAACCCCTTATTTCCCAACCGATCCCTACATCCCCATCTCCCATCCAAACACCCTTACCGCATCCCCATATTTCCAAAGACCCCATAGGGAGTCCCATCCCCCGCCTACCCCCCACGTTTCATCCCTCTCATCATCCATGCCCCCAACATCCTACATCCCATCCACCTCATCTCACATACCATTCCCACCACATGGCCGATCCACATCCCAACATACCCCCCCATTTAACCGGGTCATGCCCAATTTCTCCCAACCCCCTCCATCATTAAGTGAGCCATCACCCCCCAATCTCACACCTGAATCCATGCCCTTAATGGAGGACATGAGAACGATGTACGCCTTGTGGGCTGCTTCTCGGAACCCTACCTTTCAAACCCAGCATCCAAATCTCCAAAACCTCCATACCCCATTCCCTCCTAACCATGCCCAACCACCCATCGTCCATACCTCCCAAAATCCCTCACCTCAATTCCAGACCCAAACCCATACAAATCCATGGGCCCCAGCCCAAACACCTCTGGAGCCATGGGCCCAAGCCCAAGCCCAAGCCCATCAGACCGAGACCTAGGTCTAAGACCCTTAAAACCCACAGGCCCAAGCCCAAGCCTGTCAGACCCAGGCCCAGGCCCAGAATCCTTAAAGCCCATGGACCCAAGCCCATCAGGCTCAGGTCCAGGCCCAAAACCCTCCAAACCCATGGGCCCAAGCCCCAGCCCACCAGACCCAGATCTAGGCCCAAAACCCTCAAAACCCATGGGCCCAAGCCCATCAGACCCAGGCCCAGAATCCTCAAGGCCCATGGACCCCATCAGGCTCAGGTCCAGGCCCAAAACCCTCAAAACCCATGGGCCCAAGCCCAATCCCATCAGACCCAGGCCCAAGTCCAAGCCCCCCAGGGCCTTTGAACCCAAACCTACCAAACCCAAGCCCAGGGCCCATGGACCCAAACTCAACCCCCTCATGGCTTAGTAGCCCAAACCCAACAAGGCCCATTGGCCCAAAGTCATGTTAATCCCCACACCCTGGCCCAAGGCCCGTCAATCCAAGCCTTCCAAAACCATCAAACCCAAATCCCTCAAACCCAAGGCCCATCCACCCACGCTCATCAAGGCCCATTCACTAACCCCATACCCCCCACCACTACCCTTCATTTACCTATACCCCTTACGCCCCCATCTTGCCTCCAACGGGGAATCCAGTCCATCCTATTCCTCAAGCCCACAACATCCCACCACCTCAACCACACCTCCCTCACCCCTAAAATGTGCACCCAGCTCAGCACATCATTTACCCACAAACCGCTCACCCATTTATCCCTTCTCATCCCCTACAAACCATATGGCCCCACCAGGTCATCCAACCCCTCACCCCCCAAGTCCAAATAGCAGAACTTGCCCCTCACCAATACCATGACCAACAGTATGAGGAGGATGAAATCCGCAATAGTGGAGGAGTTGCCAGCTTTAACCCTCCCGGGCCCACCATCATCACACCTAGGGTCGAACAAAATCAGGGGGAAGCAGTCCCCACTACAGCCTCAAAAGAACCAAAACAGTTGAAAGAACAAATAGACAGAATACAGAAGCAACTGATGAAGATGGGAGGAATAGAATTACATTCAACAGATTTTTCAGACTTGTGTCTGTTCTCTGATGTCCCCCTGCCACAGAAATTCAAGATGCCATCCTTTGATAAATACTACGGCACTGGCAACCCCATTGCCCACTTAAAATCTTACTGTGGGGATATGTGCCAGTATGGCGGAGATGAACGACTCCTCATCAAAGTGTTCCAGAAGAGTTTAACGGGCCCAACACTGAGATGGTTCACATCCCTGAAACTGTCCATGATAAAAAATTAGAAAGATCTGACATGCTTATTTCAAGAGCAGTATGTCTATAACATGGACATTGAACCAAGGAAGTCTGATTTGGCCCGATTAAAGCAAAGACATGATGAAACATTCAGTGCTTACTTGGGGAGGTGGAGGGCATTAGCCACTCAGGTAACTCATCGGATTCTCGATGATGAGCAGATTGAATTGATAACCAAAGGAGCCCTCCCCGTCATTGCAGATTTTTTAGTATATCTGACCTAGTTTCTTGATCTGGTCAAAATGCCAATCGTTGCGAAGCGCCATTAGAGGAGCAAGTTAGGAAGGAATGTATTATGAGGGCCCAGGGGTTCAGCGGCGAACCAAGAATTGAAAGAAGACCAGGGACAGAGGTACAAAACATTGTTTACCCCCAGGCCAATACTAATGCCCCCCCGATACAGCTCCAGGTTACACAACCACCCCCGACCCGTTTTGAGCAAGTATCAAGGCCAAGCAACGGACCAAGAGCCTCGTTTACCCAAGAACAGATGAAAGCACGGTTCAAACGAGTGTTCACACAATTGGGGCAATCCTTGAGTGTCTTGTTGCCAGTATTGCTACAAAAAGGCCTGGTCAATTTACTCCAACCTCGCCCGCCACCCCACCCCATACCGAGGAACTATGATCCGAATATGCATTGTAATTTCTACCAGGGACCGAGTCACCCTACGGACTGGTGCTTCCCGTTAAAGCACGCGGTCCAAGATCTTATAGAGGCAGGAAAAATCATTCTCCCGCCACTTCCTCAAGGGCAGAACCAGAATATCCATCAAGCCCCTCTACCACCGCACCCAGGAGGCCCCAGGCCTAACATACATTGGATAGAGGAGGAAGAAGAAGAGTTTAACCCTTCAAATTATATCAGTAACTAGGAGGAGTTTTCACTCCCCAGGTCGAACAAAGATGAACTATTTGTTGGGGTGATCGAGCCATTGTATCTAGCTGATTATTTTCCCACACCGGCATACCAAGAGGAGCCCTTAGATTTAGGGTAGTATTTTTCCACCCCTGCTCCCGCCTATCAAATCCATACGGGCACAGCCCTGCCGTAATCATATGCATATCCACACCACGCCCAATTTACCCCATACACCCCTCCATCACACCCAAATCATCCCGTACCACACGCAACTCCGCCATCCCCGTATTATCCTACCCCATACACACCCTCAAATCTCTCCACCCAATACACTACTCCGCCATCCCCAAGTTACCCCATCCCATACACACCTTCAAATCCCACCACCCAATATACCATCCCACCGTCCCCAAATCACCCCGCTCCATGCATAACTCCATCATCCCCAATCTACCTCATTTCACCCACAAACCCATCATCATCTCACCATGCCACCCCCTACACAAGCCCGTCATATCCAAATCATCCCACTCAATGCACAACTCCATCGTCTCCAATTTACCCCACTTCATCCATAAACCCATCACCATCCCATCATACCTCCCCATATACAAATCCTTCATATCCCTATCACCCCGCGCCCACCACACCTCAAACGTCTCCCCATCCCTCCATCCCAGTCACACTCCCGCCATCCGTTCATTATTTTGACCCCAATCCAACTCCACCCCCACTCATGCAAGTAACCCCTCACCCAATCCCCTCATCGCCCAATCACCACTGGTCCTACCATGCCCAGGTAATACCAGTACAAGCCCCCTCCGTGCCCATAAATCCAATTTCGCCAATTCCCCCCACTACCATTCCACCCCCCATTGGAGTTAACCTGGTTGGACCGGAGAAACCAGTATATCTAGCCCAATCCTCCCCAGAATCCTCATGCACTCCTTTTCTCATCCCAAAACCTGCTTATGACCCGCATCAAGTACCGTTGAGCTATGAATAGACGGACATGAATGCCGGGTGCAACCAAGAAGAGGCTGTTGAATTTGTTACCCGATCGGGCATTACGATAAGCATCGGGCCAGAGGAGAAGAAGAAAGAATAGGTCGGAAATCCTTTGAAAAAATGGCAGGAGCACATCTCGGAGACATACCAAGAGAACACCCACATATATCGTGTAGGATTTGTTAATCACGTCTCCGCTCCACTTCCAAGCCCTAATGGGAGCACTCAAGGACGCGCATGTCTCCACCCACGTAACTCCAGATGAAGTAGGAGAAATAATAGGGCAAGTGTTGGCCCCAAACGCCATCTCATTCACTGATGCGGACCTACCAATCGAGGGGACTGACCACTCTAAGCCCTTGAATATAACAGTGGAAGTAGGAAACTTGGTGGTGCCGTTGGTCCTAATCGACAATGGGTCAGCATTAAACGTATACCCTCTAAGTACGGCAATCAAAATTGGGACGAACCCCGACACCTTTCGGCCATCCATATCAAGCGCTTGGGGATTCGATAACACCAGAAGAGAAATCATAGGAGAAGTATACCTCGACCTGATCCTCGGGCCGCAAACCTTCACCACCCCCTTTCAGGTGATGGACATCAAGTCTACTTTCAATCTGCTGTTGGGCCGAACATGGATACATAAGCTTGGAGCAATACCATCTACCCTGCACCAAAAGCTCCGATTCATCTCAGAAGGAAAAATTGTCACCATCTTGGGCGAAAGTAGAGAGGACATGGGGAAGAGCGCTCTGCACATTGAGAATCCAAAAATGCTGAACATACCGCACACAGCCGAGGACGCTGATCTCCATCGATTTGAGTATGACTTCTCAAATGTTACCCTCGGACCAACTGAAAAGACCACGAATAAAACTGGAGGAGGAATGGACGCAGCTGTGTTCATGCTCCACAGATGGGGCCATCAAAAAGGGAAAGGACTGGGCCCACACCTTCAAGGAAGAAGAGACCCCGTCAAGGCCAAGGGGCAACAAACTAAATTCGGCTTAGGCTACAGGCCCAGAGAAGAGGAAGTCAGAGAGGCCAAGGAAAAGATGAGAGCCATAGCAGTCGCCAAGGCCAGAGGAATCATCATAGAAGAGGAACCTCACGCTCGCCCCAACATCCGTGAAACCTTTGTGAGCGCCGGGGTAGTAAAAATTTATCTAAATGGACGAGGGTAACCCCACATAAGCCTACTTCAATCCACCCCACCAATCCCTACATCATCCCCCCAGACTTCGAAATGGACTTAGCCGCCCTTTCCTTATTTGAGGAAGAGGTTCCCCGATCCACCCCTCACTCCAGCACCAGCCACTCTGGGCCCCTCCTAACCATAAAGGATAGGGTCCCCGAGGATCCCTCTGTAAATATGTTGAGGGATGAACTGTAAGAGCCTACCGATGCCGCTCCCGATCAAAGAGGTAAAGGCCAAGCCTCGCAGGTGAGTAACTGGGCATCCTTGCCCCAACTCTTGAGAGCCGCCAAATACCGTGAAAACGGCACCAACTCTCTAAAAAAAAACTTGTAAAAAGTGAGTTTAGCCTCTGGACCACTCTACCTTGTATATATAGAGATCCACCTCGCCAGGAGCTGACCTCCGAAAAAATGCAAAAGACCAAAAAAATAGAAAAAATACCAATTCTAAAAATATTGTCCTTTAAAATTCCCAATAAAATTGAAATTGATATCGTGATACCCGTCCCACGTGAAGCCAACCCCTTCCCTGTAGAAATACAAGAAGAGGTAGGGGTCACAAGCCTGGACGAGGAAGGCCAAACCGATGAGCTCCCCAATGAGCTCCTTAAACAATTTGCCAATTTTGAGCATGGCCCTACCCCGATCATCGAAGAGACGGAGGATGTCAATTTGGGCACCATAGAGGCCCCCAGAATCACCAAAATCGGAACATTGCTGTCCCCTGCGGAGAGGAAAGGTATGATAGACTTCCTTCGGTCATACCAAGACGTCTTCGCATGGTTGTATGAAGACATGCCTGGTTTGGATACCGATCTGGTTGAGCATGAGTTGCCACTCTACCCCGATGTTAAGCCAGTTAAATAGAAGCTAAGACGCCTCCGACCCGAATGGATGTTGAAGGTGAAGGACGAGGTCATTAAGCAGTATGATGCAGGGTTTCTCATGGTATCCAAGTACCCCCAATGGCTAGCCAATATCGTCCCCATACCAAAGAAGGATGGAAAGGTTCGGATGTGCATTGATTTCCAAAACCTCAACAGGGCGAGCCTTAAGGACGACTTTCCATTACCCCACATTGATATCCTGGTCGATAACACAGCAAAGCATGGAATGCTCTCATTCATGGATGGATTCTCAGGATACAATCAGATAAGGATGGCAGAGGTTGATCACGAGAAGACAACGTTCATTACCCCCTGGGGAACCTTCTGCTATAAAGTAATGCCATTCGGGCTGAAGAATGCTGAGGCAACCTATCAATGAGCAATGACGGCCCTGTTCCACGACATGATGCACCGAGAGATCGAAGTATACGTCGACGAAATGATTGCCAAATCACCAGAAAGGGAGGACCACTTGATAAACCTTCAGAAGCTTTTTGAGAGGTTGAGAAAATACATATTGCAGTTGAATCCCCAGAAATGCGCGTTTGGCGCTATGTTCAGAAAGCTATTGGGTTTTATTGTCAGTAGGAGAGGGATCGAGGTCGATCCGACCAAGATCAAGGCCATCACTGAAATGCCACCACCATCTACAGAGAAGGAAGTCAGAGGCTTTTTAGGAAGAATCCAATACATCAGTCGATTCATCGCACAGTTAACTCCGATATGTGCACCAATCTTCAAGCTACTGAGAAAGGACTCACCGGTTGAATGGAATGATGACTGCCAGGCTGCATTCGACAAGATTAAAGGTTACCTCCTGAAACCTCCGATATTGGTACCGCCCGTACCCGATAAGCCCTGATAATGTACCTGTCCACGATTGAGTTTTCCATGGGCTGTGTGTTAGGACAGCATGATGAGATAGGAAGAAGAGAGCAGGCCATTTATTATCTAAGAAAGAAATTTACTAATTACGAGACATGCTATTCTCATCTGGATAAAGCATGCTTGGCGCTTGTTTGGGCTACTCAAAGACTTCAACACTACTTGTTATCCCAAGCCTTTCTACTTCTAGCACGGATAGATCTGTTGAAGTACCTATTCGAGAAACCTGCTCTCACTGGCCGAACTGCATGATGGCAACTACTCCTATCCGAATTTGACATTACTTATGTCACCCAGAAGTCGATTAAGGGGCAAGCACTCGCTGATCATCTTGCTCAGAATCCTCTGCCGGACTATGAGCCTCTAAGGACCGAATTCCTCGATGAAGACATTCTGTTCATGACTGACGAGGATATAGAGGAAACGGAGGAGCCCTGGGTAATGCACTTCGATTGGGCATCGCATGTTGAGGGCCAAGGAGTTGGCGCCATTCTTATCTCGCCAAGAGGATCACATATACCCATCTCAATCAAATTGAACTTCCCATGCACCAACAATATGGCCGAGTATGAGGCCTGTACAGCTGGATTACAGGCGGCTCTTGATCTAAATATAACTCACCTTAGGGTCTTTGGAGATTCACAGTTAATTATATGCCAGACCAACAGAGATTGGAAGACCAAGGATGAGAAACTGATCCCATATCATGAACATATGGAGGATCTGATAATATGCTTCGAAGAAGTCACCTTCTCTTATGTTCCATGAGCAAGAAATCAGTTTTCTGATGCCCTGGCTACCCTGGCCTCAATGGTCGAGATTCCATACAGAGTTGTGATGAAGCCGATCATGATAGAGCAGAGGAACGAACTGGCTTTCTGTCACCTGATCGAAGGACCTACAGAGATAGATGATGAACCACCCTGGTTCTCAGACATCAAGAATTTCCTCGAGACCCAAACTATCCTGGATGGAGCATCAAAGGTAGACAGACGCACCATCCAGCGATTGGCAACAAACTACGTCGTCTGCGGCGACCTCCTGTATAGACGGTCTCACGACAATATTATGCTCCGATGCCTAACCCAGAAAGAAGCGATTGAGATCATGAGAGAGATCCATGAGGGAGTCTGTGGGGCACACGTCAGTGGACACATGCTCGCCAAGAAAATTCTAAGGCAAGGATACTTTTTGACCACTTTGGAGACCGATTGCTGCAAGCACGTACAAAAGTGCTACAAATGCCAAGAGCACTCCAGCTTGATACACGCCCCGGCCATTGACTTACACAGCATGGCCACTCCTTGGCCGTTCGCCACCTGGGGTCTCGACGTCATCGACAAGATCAATCCTAAAGCTTCCAATGGACATCAATTCATCCTCATCGCTGTGGAATACTTCACAAAATGGGTAGAGGCAGCCTCCTATACGAGCATTAAGGCTAGTCATGTTGAGAAATTCATCAAGAACAACATCATTTGCAGATTCGGCGTACCCAAAGATATCATCACTGATAATGGCACTAATTTCGCTAATAGGCGCATCCGGGCCTTATGTGGGCAGTTCTAGATCAAGCACAATCGATCATCCCCATACAGGCCTTAGACGAATGGAGCTGTGGAGGCAGCCAACAAAACTCTGATCTACATCCTGGAGAAGATGGTAGTTACTTACAGAGATTAGAGTGAGCAGTTACCCTTCGCACTTTGGGCCTATAGAACGTCTATCCGTACCGCAACAGGGGCAACACCATTCTCCCTTGTGTATGGAATCGAGGCCGTGCTACCCGTTGAGGTCGAAGTACCGTCACTCTGAATCCTTTTGGAATCCCATCTACTTGAAGCTGAGAGGGAAAGAGCCCGTTTTGAGCAGCTAGACTCGATTGACGAGAAAAGACTCCTAGCCTTGTGCCACACTCAGGTCTATCAGAGGAGAATTGTACGTGCTTACAATAAGCGCGTCCGCGGCCGAGATCTGAAGGTAGGAGACACTGTACTGAAGAAAATTTTTTTGTCTCTCCACGCCGATCCGAGAGGGAAGTTTAAGCCGAATTGGGAGGGACCCTACGTCATCCAAGAGGTTTTGCCAGGATACGCTGTTCGCCTCACCACCATGGACGGAGACCACTTTCCTGAGCCCATCAACGCTGGATACCTCCGCAAGTTCTACTCATAGGTCTTGGGACAAGGTAAGTTTTGATAAAAGTAGATGCGTGACCGCTTAAGGGCCCCATAAAAGAGGCCATCATTTCAAAGTCAAGTAGCCCAAAAGAAATATCCCCTGAAAACCTTCACCCTTTTTGTTACATACTTTGGGCCGATAACCATTTCTTTCATATACCCCACCCAAAATTCCAAGAAAAAAAAGAAAAGAGAAAAGAGGAAAAATCCAAACCAAAACAAAAAAGAAGAAAAAAACAAAACCCTTAAAAAAAAACAACAAAAAAAGAGAAGGAGGGGGACCAAGAAAAAAGAAATGATTGGGGCATAAAAAGCCTTTGGAAAGGAAGAGGAGTCCCCGAATCTAGAATCCACTCAAAACTTAGATCCAAATCCCCAGAAAAACCCAACCTGTTTGAACCCCGACCACATTACAACCCAAAAGAAAGCCCTCTTTAAGGTCCAAAAGCGGTCATAACATCTACTGCGTCAGAACAAGCTGAGTTAACAAACCACACAGAACTTCATTTAGTCGGCTATGGCGGAATCGACGTCCATGTCGTGGCCTTCCGGTTCTTGAAAAAAGAAAAAAAGAAAAAGAGAGAAAAAAAAAAAAAAAAAAATTTTAATTTGAGTTCAAAGCAAGATGGACGTGATAAAAACCCGAAAGGGCGCCACGAGTAAAAACAACGAACTCATGCGGACCAGGTGAAAACCTGAAAGGGCACCTGGGGTAAGAAAGTGAACCCATGGACGTAGTGAAAACCCGAAAGGGCGCTACGGGTAAAAACAGGGATGACAGGCATGACGAAAACCCGTCTTGGGCGCTATGAGCAAAAATGTCGAGAAAAGAGAGATTAGGAGAAGACCTGTTCTGACCCACCTATTTTAAGTTTGGACCACTCAAGCCTCTTCTCCCCTTTTGCTGGGCCACTCATGTTAAAAATTGAATCGGATCCCGATCAAGTATGTCGTCTCTACCGCGGCATCTGATGCATGACCAAAGGGAAAGACAGAAGACTAAAGTAATCCTGGGGAAGCTGACCTCCCCGTGTTTAAAGGAAAAACCTATGTTTCACGAACAGGGTTCGACCATGCTCAAAATAGGACCCACTGGTTTGGCTTCGTAACTGCCGACATCACAAAGAGAAGGGGAAGAAAATTTCAAAAAACATAATAGATTTCCCTTTTCCAAAAAAAAGCCTCACCCTGTGAGGAAGAAAATTTCAAAAAAAGAAAATAGATTTCCCTTTTCCATAAAAAGCCTCACCCTGTGAGGAAGAAAATTTCAAAAAAAGATAATAGATTTCCCTTTTCCATAAAAAGCCTCACCCTCTGGGGTAGAAAATTTCAAAAAGATAATAGATTTCCCTTTTCCATAAAAAGCCTCACCCTGTGAGGAAGAAAATTTCAAAAAGATAATAGATTTCCCTTTTCCATAAAAAGCCTCACCCTCTAGGGCAGAAAATTTCAAAAAAAGAAAATAGATTTCCCTTTTCCATAAAAGCCTCACCCTCTAGGGCAGAAAATTTCAAAAAAGAAAAAGAAAATAGATTTTCCTTTTCCATAAAAAGCCTCACCCTGTGGAGGAGAAAATTTCAAAAAAGATAATAGATTTCCCTTTTCCATAAAAAAGTCTCACCCTGTGAGGAAGAAAATTTCAAAAAAAAGAAAATAGATTTCCCTTTTCCATAAAAAGCCTCACCCTGTGAGGAAGAAAATTTCAAAAAAAGATAATAGATTTTCCTTTTCCATAAAAAGCCTCACCCTCTGGAGTAGAAAATTTCAAAAAGATAATAGATTTTTCTTTCCCATAAAAAGCCTCACCCTGTGGAGGAGAAAATTTCAAAAAAGAAAATAAAATTTCCCTTTTCCATAAAAGCCTCACACTATGAGAGAGAAAATTTTTTTAAAAAAAAGAGAGAAAAATGGAGAGGTGATAGATTTTCCTTCTCCACGAAAAGCCTTACGTTGCGAGACGTATGAAAGAGAAAGCTGAAACACAAAAAATATATACATGCATGTATAGATTTCGTTTCATTTCTTACAGTATTACGTGTGGAGTGTCACGTCCCAAAAAGATAACTACATAACACACTTTTCTGCTTTCTTTACAAGTAAAAGCCAAAAAATATATATAACAAAAACAACAAAAAAGAGAAAACAAAAAAAAAAAGAAAAAAAAAAGAAAAAAAAGAAGAAAAAAAAAAAAAACCAAAAAGAGATCTCTGTTATGGGGCCTCAGCCCCCCATCTGTGAATGTGACCTATGGTATGTGAAGGAACAGGTCAAGGGCAAGAACCACTCTTCAAAGCACTGATCTCTGCAAGAAGAGAGTCCTCACGGGCATCCCGATCAGACAACCACCTTCTATGAAGGCTCTTTTGTCGCCTCCACGAGGCATCAACTGTGCTGCGAGATTCAGCCAAAAGCCCAATAAATCGAAGAACCTCACTCTTGGCCGTAGCAGCTCTCACCTCCGCAATATCAAGGCTCAGACCATCTATTAAGCCAACGCATCATCAGGCGGCGGTGCACGCATCCCCAAATAGCCCTTCGAGTTCCATTCGATTGGCCCAACGGGACCGTGCAACAATAAGTGAATCTAGATCTGTGGGCACCCACCAGGTGCCGGATCTGAAACACAACACTAGTCCTCAAAGGAGCATCGCAACGCTTATTTGCCCCACTCCGAGGGCCGTGTTACATCAATTCGGAATGATTGGGTTCACCCAAAAATTCTCGAACCCTGTTTACACAGGGACACCTCACGCCTGATCCGACAGGCAAAATACTGGTCATGTTTATCCCCTGTCATTAAGAACCCACTTTCCTAGGCAGGATGCTTGGGTCTAATTTGTTTAAAGACCAAGACCACACATCCCCAGGAGTCAAACCTGATCCGGCAGGCAGATAATTTTACCCATCCCCGGTCATTGTTCCCTAAACCACTCCCCAGGAGCCAAGACCTGATCCGGCAGGCAAATAAACTCATCCATCACCGGTCGCTCTTGGGAACATACACCTAGCCCAAAATCTTCCCCAGCAACAGTCTGGACCTGATCCGGCAGGTGAACCAAAGACTTATCACCGGGAATGCTCACATCCTTAAGGTGTATGAACATGGCGAGTTGGTCTGCCCTAGGACACATGCAAAAAAAAAAGAGAAAAAAAGAAGAAAGAAAAAAAAGAGAAAAAAAAGAAAAAAGAGAAAGAAAAAAAAGAGAAAGAAGAAAAAAGAAAAGAAAGAAAGAAAAAAAAGGGAGAAAAAAACTAGTGTACGTTGACCCCACCTTCCAACCATTCGCTCTGGTCATCCACCTTCGGATCTATGTTGACCAGGAGTGCCCCCAACTTCAGACCATTCGAGAAGTCTATTGTTAGTTGAAACTGACCCGTCAAAAATGAAATTACAACCAACCAAACTATGTGCAAACATACAGACCAAAGGGCTCATTCCCTTTTATTTCCTTTTACACAAGCTTAAAACTTGTATAGGCACGGTGTCCCTGTTGAATGTACGCACTTGCGTCTGGGTATCCGCAGGATGGTCGTTGTCCTCGTAAATTGTACCTTAGGGTCAGGCTTCTGTTCGCGCCTATTTGCTACTTATCGCCCCTGATGGGTGTCTGTATGTGCATAGTTAGTAAGATGTGATTTCATTAGGGAGGGAGGCTAGAATTGACCATCTCTTTCGATGGATGTTCGGTACTAGCTCGATCTTTTTTAGCTTTGTCTCGAGTTAAGGCACTTTGGTTCACATGAATCAGGAGCACCTCACCACTGGAACGTGCACATCCCCAAGGTGTACCTATCCCCGGCAGAACGCACGCACTCTTAAAGCGTATCAACCGGCATTTGATCCACTTAAAGAATTGTGCAAGAATAAAATTGCCAGAGGTCCTTGAGCTTTGCTTAGAGGCCCGAAACAAAAGAAAAAGCAAAAAAGCCAAAAATTTTACTCAGAAAATGGGCATGTATTCCCAAGAAGTGTTGCGACATCAATATTCGCTTCACTCGGGTAAATCATGCTAAAGCAACCTCAAGGTCGATTGGTTTGCCCAAAGACTCTGAGCCTTACCTCGGTAAGGGCACCCGTGGCCAATCTAATGGAGCTGTCAATATCCCATAAGATTGGACACTGTTTGAAGGCCTTCGCTTTGTGTGCTTCACATCACTTTCGAGGCATAGATCGATCACCCCGTTTCATGGAGCTGTCTGGTTCAGATTAATACTCAGCATCACAAATCTATACTTTCCCTCAGGAAGTGGACAATATCCCAGCTAGCGGGCTTACACTTTTTGTGATCATCGCAGTTATGCCCAGTAATGTCGCAATGCGCTTGGGGACTGCTAGCACTAAGGTACGGACGATATCCCGAAATGAGAGGGCTTTCGTACACTCACCATCACCATGGATGTTTGAGAATTGAGTTGAACCGAGGCGGACCCATCAAACGCGCCTTGGACCTCTTCAGATTTCTCTTGTCTTTGGCATCGGATCATTAGTGATCGAATACCAAAGAGGGGCATCTGTAGACACCCAAATTCGGCCCAAGGCCCGATCAGTCTGTACTTCGAGAGAGATATACCCCTGTGCTTCCGATGGCACCCCTGAACCCTTAGGAATCACCCTGAACCCTTAGAGATCTACCCAGACCTTTATGAATTATCCTAATCCTGTTAGAACCATTTCCCAACCCTTAGAGATCACCTCTAAACCCTAGAATCCCTTCCCAGACCCAACTTGAACCCTTCTGAGCAGTTGATGGGATGAGAGCCACAAAATTTTACATAGACTATTATCATGGATGAGCCATATACCATTGGAAAGAGGACTTCGCCAGCTTTCCAACAAGCCAAAGATCACCCAATTTGGAGCTACGGTTCAAAAGTTATGGCCGTTTTACGTTTCACATAAAATCATGGATTTTAGGCAGGCGTATATATTACATACGCCCAGCCAATTTGGCCCCAAATTGGTCAGGCGTATATATTATATATGCCTGCCTTTTTTGGGAGAAATTTGGTCGGGCGTATATAATATATAGGCCCAGCATAGGTGGGACCCACCACGGGCTTCATCTTCCCAAAGCTCCCCTATTTTTGGTGAAATTTACTGTTCCTAAACTGGGCGTATATAATATATACGCCTAGCTTAGCTACAGTAACTGTCATCAGTTGTTCGAATTTCCTTCATCTAGTTTGACCCTTTGACCATCCCCTTTATTGGGGTGGGTGTCTTAAGGTTGGTTGATCCCCCTTTGAGCTTATGGGCAACCCTTAAGTCACCCATGGTCTCACCCCGTCATCCGCCATTGAAACCCATTTCCCAAACCTCTAGGACTTTGAGAACCTAGAAAACCTTAGATGGGGGATTACCTAATTGCTAAACCAATTAGCTCTTAAGTAATCCCTTAACCCCTCCCTTCTCTATAAATAGAGAGCTCCCCCTCTTCCCAAAGGGTTGAATTTTTGTTGAAGGATTAGAGAGTGCTTAAAGAGAGAACCCTAGTGAGAGAAAATGCCAATATTTCTCCAGAATTCTAGCATACATACTTCATCTATTTCAATCCATTTCCACCATTAGATCACTCCTTTTAGCTAAAACCTAGCCCCTAGCTTCACTCTACACCCCCTATTTTACCGAATCCTAGCATTAGAATCCATTTCCATATCGTTTAAACCATTGGAAGCATGCCAAAGCGGAGGACTTCCATGGTGAAACAAGGGCCCGTGAGCTCCGGCTCACCCCTCTCTTCCTCTACCTTCTTGGTGTCTCCTCCGTCCAAGGATCCAACCTGGTACGCCGCCGAAATTTTGGTTTTGGCTCAAAGCTTGATAGGACCGTATTGCCTTCAGGCAAGGGGAAACTCTGCCCTTTTATTTTTATTTTGGCCATAGATAGAGACCGCTACGTGCGGGGGTGCCTAAACCCTTCCCGATCAATAACCGAAGCCCCTACCCTAGAGCCTTTGGCAAAGACCGGTAAATCAGAGTTATATTTAGCACTTCGGTACTCAAAATATTGATTTGAAGGTTTCTCGGGTCACCAAAAGCTCCGGGTGGCGACTCTACATTTTTTATTAAAAAGCGGGCGCATCGCCGCGACGGGTTCGAGAGGATCCATGGTCGCACAGGCATGACTCGATAGCAAAAGGTTCCCCAGGGTGTGATGAATGCAGTCTTCTCTTGATCTGCCTCTGCCATCTTTATCTAATTATATTATGAGAATCCATCCATAAAAGAAAGCATCTAGTTCTTAGCGGTATTATCGACCAAGATGTCGATGTGCGACAGTGGGAAATCATCCTTCGGGCTCGCTTTGTTCAAATTGTAAAAATCGATACACATGCAGACCTTTCCATCCTTCTTCAGCATAGGCACAATATTGGCTAGCCACTGTGGGTACTTAGATACCATGAGAAACCCTGCATCATACTGCTTGATGACCTCATCTTTGACTTTCAACATCCACTGGGGTCAGAGACGTCTCTGCTTCTGCTTAACCGGCTTCATATCAGGGTAGAGAGGCAGCTCATGCTCGATCAAATCGGTGTTCAGACCAGGCATGTCCTCGTACGACCAGGCAAAAACGTCTTGGTATGACCGAAAGAAATCGATCATGCTTTTTCTTTCTTTGGGAGGTAGCGACATTTCGATTTTGGTAACTCGGAGAATCTCCTCAGTCCCTAGATTAACTTCCTCAGCTTCCTCGACAATGGGGGTAGGGCCATGCTCAAATTCGGCATACCAGTCAAGGAGCTCACTGAGGAGCTCCTTCAAGGGGATATCCTCGTCCAGACTTGTAACTCCTACCTCTTCTTGTATTTTTACAGGAAAGGGGTCAATTTTACATGGGACAAGTATTTCAATTAAGGTGACTTTTTGTGGGACTTTATCTAGAATTTTAAATGACAATATTTTTGGACTTTGCATTTTTTTAATATTTTTGGGATTTTATATTTTTCCAATGTTTTTGAGATTTTTGTTTTCTTCGGAGACAGACCCTTGGCAGCACGAGTCTGTGTATATGCAAGGTATTGCATGCCAAGGGCTTACCTCACTTTTTATAGGTTGTTTTTTTTTTTTAGGAAACGAGTGCCAAATGTTAGGCCACTCCCCGCTTCCACGGTTTGGGGCAACGATGCCCAGTTGCATACCTGAGAGGCCGCTCCTTTACCTGATTGGATGGAGGGGGCTGATGGATATGGCTCATTGGAGTCAGCTTCCATCATGTTGATCCCCATTTCGTCTGAGATGATTCCCCATTCCGGTCAATCTTCATGACCCCGACACTTATGAATGAATTTCTTATATGAGGCCTGGGCCGAGGTTTCTCTTCTATGTGGATCCCCCTGGCTTTTGTAGTAGTCATTGCACGGGCTTTCTACTTAGCCTCGCTTACTTCTTCTTTCATGGCCTTATAACCAAGCCCGAATCTGACTTTTGCCCCCCTTTAGCTGTAACGGGCTCCCTTCTACCTTGTAATCTGGGCCCAAGACCCCTTCCTTTTTTATAGCCCCACTTTTGGAGCATAGTCACTGCCACTATCATTCCCCCTTTGGTTCTCGGAATGATGCTCTTGATGGGTTCCAAGAGTATCATTGACTCCTCATATTCAAAACTGTGGAGGTCGACGTCCTCAGAGGTGTGCGGCACATCTAATACATTGGGCTTTTCAATGCTATTGGTGGCCTTCTCTTTCTTGTTGTGCCCCTCACCGATGATTATGATGATCTTATGCCCTAATGCAAATTTGAGTTTCTCGTGCAATGTGGAGGGTATCGCTCCAACCTGATGCAGCCACGGGCGCCCCAGTAGCAGAGGATTTAATATCCATTACTTGAAACTATATGGAGAAGGTCATTGGCCCAATTAATAGCTCAAGATCAACTTCTCCCATTATCTCTCTCCGGGTATTGTCAAAACTTCGGGCACTAGTTTTCGTGGGTCTCAGCATGCAAGGATCTATCCCAATCTTGGTGGCGGTTCTTAGCAGGCATATGTTCAACGCAAACCTATTATCGATCAAGGCCAGGGGGATAATCATATTTTTGGACTCAACAGTTATGTTCAAGGACTTTGAGTGACTACCTCCTTCCTCAGGTAAATCAGCATCAGAAAATGAAATGGCATTTGGAGCCATCACTTGACCAATTATTTGCTCGACTTCATTCGGGCTAACCTGAAGTGACACATGCACATTCTTTAACGCCCCCATTAATGCTTAGAAATGGAATGGGGATGTCATTAACAGATCCTATACAGTAATATGGGCAGACATTCTTCTCAGCTGAGTCTGTAGTATATGTTCTCGACTCATTTTCTCAAAGGGATTCATGGCGTTCTCTTTCATTCCCTCGGGTTGGGCTTGTGCTGCTATCAATGCTTCCGGTTGCTTTAAAATCTTCCTGGATCGGGTCATGAAGTCCACTGCCCCTTCTCTATGGCTACCGACATTGATATTGGTTTGTTCATAACTTAGCAGGACCTGGTGAGGATCATAGGTAGGTCCCGAAATCTAGAATGGTATAGTTGTTGGTATCGGAGGTACTTGCACTGCAGGCTCAAGAGGTGTGGGTAACACTTGATTTACCTTGGTGGTAGTTGGTTGGGTGGCAAAATTGGGTCAGACGGGGGTGGTGAGGCGTGTGAGTGGTGGCGTCGGGGGAAAAGGGGTAAGGGTATGCCATTGGTAGCTGACGGGTGCTGCGGGGGATGAGGGGAAGGGATAGGCCATTGGTAGCTGATTGGTGCTGGTGGGGATTGGGGGTATAATGGGTCACTGGATAACTAACGGGGGTGATGGTGTATGGTTGATATGCATTTATGTGCACATAATTGACGGGTGTGGGTGATGGAAAGTAAGCCCTAAGAGCCAAGGGTTCAATTTGAGGAGTCGGGTTGGGGAACTAATCTAACAAATTTAGGGGTTCAATCACCCCAATATTCCTTTCATTAACATTTCTTGACAGTGATGCCACATAGCTCTCCCGATCACTGATATAATCAAGTGGTTCAAACTCAAATTTCTCCTCATTTTCCTCTATCATGCAGATGGTGGGTTTGGGACTTGCTCCTCCGATAGGATGTGGGAGTAATGGCACCTGGTGGATATTTGTGTGTCAGTTTACTTGCGAAGGTACTAGTGAAATAATTTTCCCGGCATCGATTAAATCTTGGATCGCATGCTTCAATGGGAAGCAGCGGTCAGTCGGGTCACCCGGACCCTGATAAAAATTATAGTGGGTATTCGGGTCATAGTTCTTTGGGATTGGGTGAGGAGGAGGTTGCAGTTGATGAATAGTAACTAATCCATTTTCTATTAATAAAGGTAAAAGTACACTTAGTGATTGCCCCAAGGGTGTAAACACTCAGTCATAGCGGGCTCTCCTCTGCTTCGGAGTCATCTGTATTCCTTGACTGTTCCCTGCTCTTTGTACCTACTCAGTTCTAACCGGTGTTGGTTGGGCCGCTTGGAATTAGAACGGGGTTATATTATTGTTGGGCCTGGAATTGGCAATGTTTTAGACATCGGCTCCGATTCTCTTATCATTCCTTTGTTTCAAAAACCTTCTAACCCCACTGGCTCCACTTGGTATATTTTTATTCAGGCACCCCTCCCTGATGGCATCTTCACAGCGGTTGGCGTTCTTCACCAGATCAGTAAAACTGGACTGCTGCTGGTACACTAAAAAGTCTGAGATCACTGGTAGAGTATTCTTGGAAATCATTTTGATTTGTTCATTGTCAAGTATCCTATTTCTGACCTAAGTTGCTAGTGCTCTCCATCGCCCTAAATAGTCACTGAAGGTCTAATTCTGGTTCTGCTTTAATCGGGCCAAGTCAGACTTATGCGGTTCGATGTCAATATTATAGACATATTATTCTTGGAACAAGTAAGTTAAGCCCTTCCACGTTTTCATCATAGATGGTTTCCAAGATGTGAACCACCTCAGGGCCGGACCCGTCAAACTCTTTTAAAAGACCTTTATCAGTAGTCTTTCATCCGCTCCATATTGACACATGTCCCCACAGTAGGACTTGAGGTGCGCAATAGGGTTGCCGGTGCCATTGTACTTGTCAAAAGTCGGCATTTTAAATTTGGGAGGCAAGGGGACCTCAGCAAATAGGCACAAGTCCGTGAAGTCTGTGGTGTGGATTGCAGCACCACCCATCTTCAATAACTACTTTTGGATCTTGTCCAACTATTCTTTCAGTTGCTCTGACTCCTTAGATATGGGGGTCATTTTCTCGGCAGCTGGTTGGATTTCACTTTGTGCTACCAGGGGGGAAATGATTGGGGGAGGGTTAAGGCTAGTCAATACCCCAGCATAGGCTCCATTGTTCCTAATCTCATCCTCTTCATACTGCCGGTCGACATAGTGCACAGTGAGGGTGGGATTCTCATGGTGGTGTTGCCTGGACTGAGTGGGAATTACATGAGTAGGGGTTGGGTGAGCCCATTGGGGATGAGGGAAAGTTTGTTGGGTGATGGGATGAGTGGAGTTAGATTTTGGAGCGGGCCTAATGAGGCCATTGAGCATGGGGGAAGATTTGGAGATGGCCTTGGGGTGTGGGGCCATAGGAAAATTGGGTGTGAGGTACGGTTTAGGTTTGACCCGGGTGTGAAGGTTGTGAATGGGTGAGATTTTGGAGAAATTGTGGAGGGTATGGGTGTGAGGATCCAAGGTTATGCGGGGCTTGGGGTTGGGCCATGAAGCCTTGGGAGGGTTGGGCCACAAAGCCTTGGTCATGATAGGTTTGGGCCATGGGCCATTGATGGGTTTGAGCCATGGACCCTTGATGGGTCTGGCCCATTGGGCCTTGAAGGGTCTGACACATTGAGCCTTGATGGGTCTGGGCGATGGGCCCTTGGTGGGTATGGCCCATAGGCCTTGATGGGTCTGGCCCATTGGGCCTTCATGGGTCTGGGCCATGGGCCCTTAGTGGGTTTGGGCAATGGGCCCTTGGTATGTGTGGGTGGTGGGGTTTTGGGCCAATGGGCCTTGGGGCATGAGGACAGTAGGGATTTGGGCCAATGGGCCTTGGGTCATGTGGGAAATGAGGGCTTGGGCCAATGGGCCTTGGGGCATGTGGGAAATGGGGGACTTGGGCTAATGGGCCTTGGGGCATGTGGGAAATGTGGGTTTGGGTGGTGTGGATGATGGGGGGTTGATGGGGGTCATGGGGGAGTGAAGCATGGAGATTGGCTAGGGTAAGGGATGGGTTCATGGATATAGGGTGTGGAGGAGAGGAGGCATTTTGGGAAGCCTTCCACATGGAGTAGGCTTGGAACATCTCCTTCACCATGGTCATGGAAGGAGGGTCGGATGGAGATAGTAGATTTAAGGGGTGATGAGATGTAGGTGGGGTGGATGTGGTGGGTAAATTGGCCATGGTCCCGGTAAAATCAGGCATGACCTAGGTAACGGATGGGATATGGTGTGAATTGGAGGGATGAACTGGGGCATTGGCAAAGGGGGCTGGGTTGGGAAGGTTTAGGGATGATGAAGGGTAAAGGGCGGGTGTTTGGAAAAATTGGGCATGGCCCCGGTAAAAATGGGCATGACCAGGGTAGATGGGAGGATTTGTGGGGGGTTGGATAAGGTGGAGGTGACATAGGTGAATGAGGGTGGATCGGGCCTATATGGGGAAGATGGAACATGGGCCATGGATGTGGATGGAGAAAATTGGGTTGGATTTTGTATGGATGTGGATGGGAAATGTGTTGGATTTGGCATGGATATGGGAGGGGGCATGGGCATGTTTGGGCAAAAGATGGTGAATGGGGGGGTAATTGTAAAAGGTGCTTAGGTGAGGGGGATGGTGGAAAAAACTTCTCCCGAATGGGAGTGGGTTGGAGAATGTGGCAGGATGAATCGGGATTGACATAAGTCGGGTCCACTACCCACGACATGTCTCGATATCGGGTCGGGTATGGGTGTCTTGGATAAGGCCCAAAAACTTTCATCTTTCTTCTCCTACGGGACGATGGAGGGTAAGATGATGTCGTTGTGCTGGCACCACAAGAACTCTATTTTTTAGGTTTTTTTATTTTTTAGTTTTAACTTTTTTTGGAAAGAATTTTTTTGTAAAAACAAACGTTCCGAGGCCTTAGAATTCCCTTCTCGGATGACTTTCGTACCCTAATTTAAGACCCGCGGCGACGATTCTGAAGTACTTCGGAAGAATCAAAGGAAGACCTTTGATCTATTGAAGGCATGGAAATCGAGGAAAATGACTCGATACCCTGAAATGAGTAAAAAAGAAGTTACCTTCTTTTGACTGGCAGGGGCGTATTGGGTGTTGGAGGTGGCAGGGCCCAAACAAAGACACTAAGAAACTAATCGGGAGACTCGGGATGTGAAAAAGGCCACAGAATCGAGCTGAGTTGCTCAGAACAATACTGGCACAACTAATACATGCGCCAGAGCAAAAACTCCCTAAATAAGGCCGGCACAACTATTAGTTGCGCCAGTGTATTTTTGGGGATTTTTGTATTGGTGCAACTAATATTTACGCCAGGCAAAAGTGGGTTTCTAGAACCCTTGACAGCAGCTAGTTCAGCCCGAATTGAGTCTCTTTTTGGCTTTTTTGTGGAAGCTGAGCTTTCGGGAACTGACTAATTTTTTTAGTGAATCGTTCTCTCCTCATTGAACCTAAGGGTTTGAGTCCGGTATAACTCGCTAGCGCGCTCCCCAACGGGTTTTTAGCTTGTAGGAATAGGTGACCCACCCGATATACCTCCGGCGCAAGCACCTTTTTAGATACTAGGTGGGCTGGGACTTTTCTTGATCATCACCACTAGGGGCTACCGCCATACTAAGACCTGGGTAGTTGTATGTGTGCCTAAATCAAACCCTTTGAAAATTTACCCCGTAAAAACAAATTGATTAAGTTCCCTATCTTGGTTCAATTTCAATTTTTTTCAAAGCCTTTTTTTTTTATGGAAGTTTTCTTTAGTTGAAGGATCGGGGGTGATGATCCCGTGCCGCTACTACGGGCCGGTGTCCACTGTTATAATATGATTGCACAAGTAGGCCCGCAAATCGGCTAAGGCACTCTAAATGACGGAAAAGTAAAGAAAAGTAAATGATAATGCACAAGTAGGCCCACCGATCGGCTAAGGCACTAAAACGACGAAAAAATAAAGAAAGTAAAAGCAATGCGCAAGTAGACCTGCCAATCGGCTAAGGCTCGTAAATGACGTAAAAGTAGGGGTAAGTAAAACTTAATTGGAGGGGTGACTAAAAATAAAATAAAAAATAGCAATAAAAGGTTAGTAAAATAAAAAAAGAAGGCCAAGCTCAAGGGGAAGCTCTACCAGCTACTCCCCAACAGAGTCACCATCTGTGCAACTGTGAGATTTTTGACGATCCCGTCGTGGCGATGTGCTCATTAAGAAAAATATAGCCACCACCCGGAGCTTTTGGTGTCCCGGGAAACCTAGATCATTTTTATAAGCACCAAAGTGCCACAAATATGGCTCTGAATCCGGTCTACACCAAAGGTTCTTAGGTAGGGGCTGTGGTTATCGATTGGGAAGGTGTTAGGCACCCAATCAATCTGCTTAATGCGGTCTTTACTTATGGCCAAAATAAAAATAATATAAAAGAAAAGAAAAAGGCTTCCTCTTGCCCAAAGGGGCTTAAAATCCTATTTGTTCCCCCCCATTCCTACCAAAAATTCGGTGGCGTAGCGGCACAAATGGGAGGATGGAGGAATGACCGAAAAGGTAGAGGGATAGAGGGGAGAGCCAGAGCACTCGGGCCCTTGATGTACCATTGAGGAGCCTTGCATTGGCTTACTTTGATGAGCTTTTAAAGGCTTGTATGGTGGAAAAAGGAGTTCTAATCTCTAAGCCTTGCTAGCTAAGAGGTAGAGAGGGAAGGCAAATGGATAGCACACACCTAACCTAGAGGCTTTTTATGAAAGGTAAGGCTTGGAAGGAGGTTTATAGATTCTGGAATTTGTATGAGAAATGGAACACTAAAGGGAGAAAGATCTTCTCACTTTAAGCTCTTTCTCTCTCAGGTAATTTTCTCAACCTCTAATCCAAGGGGAGGGGGGCTCTATTTATAGGAAAAGGGTAGGTTAGGAGGCTACTTAGATGCTAATTAGGGTTAAAAATTAGGTAATCTCTAATCTATGGTTTCCTAGGATTTTGAGAGCTTAGAGATGTGTGGGAATGGTTTTAGTGGTGGATGATAGGTTAGTGTTTCAAATTACTTAAGGGTTGCAAATAGGGATTAAAAGGGTGCAATAGAACTAGTAAAACACCCCCCAAAGATCAATATGGTCAACAAGTCAACCCCAATCTTGATTTTCGGAACAAAAAACCATAGGTACTATTCATATGCCTAGCACAACTAATAGTTGCGCCAAGCATATGTACAGTAATACAGTAATTCACAATGGTTTTGGGAGGTCGCAAGCCCACGGGGGGACCTACTTAAGTGTGGCGCAACTAATAGTTGCGCTAAGCTAAACTCCTGTAAAACTACTCGATTTTCAAATCGCCATAACTGTCGCTATATAACTTGGCTCATTGGAAAGCTGGGGAAGTCCTCTTTCCAATGGTATATGACTTAATAGTAGTAGAAGACCTCAGCTAGTCTTGGTACACCACTCTTCATCCATTGCTCGGGAAGGTTAGGTTTAGGGTTCATAAGGGGCTTTAAGGGTCGGGATTGGTTTCTAAAGGTTCGGGGTATATTCTAAGGGATTTGGGATGATTCCTAAGGGTTTGGGAAGGTATCTAAGAGTACTATACATACCATCAAAAGCTCAGAGGCCCGCCTCTCTCGAAATGTGTTTCAATCGGGCCTTGGGCCAAATTTGGGTGTCTACACATAGACACGTGGAATACATCATGAATCTCTGAGTATTGTCCTAGCAGAGTGACTTTCTAAGCAACCTCGCCAACACATTTGGTGACTTCGAAAGGCCCTACATATCTGGGGCTTAGCTTCCCAGATATGTAGACACCGAAATTTGAATTTAGGGTTTAGGGTTGGGGAGATGCGAATGAATACACGTTTACAAACCTGTCAAAAGATTTTACTGTTCAAGACACAAGCAAAACTTTAATGAACTTTAAACTTTCAAGTCAAAAAGTGGTACCTCAAACTCTAAGTTACAACGGTGGGAGTTGGCATACTTGCTCTGAAGATCCTGGGCAATTCTATATCGTTCGCATATCAGTTTGATTTTCTCAGTCATAGTTTGGACTAGTTTGGGTCCAAGCATCTTCCTAACTCTGACTTCATCCCAACACAAAGGTTTTCTACAACTCCTACCGTATAAAGTTTCAAAAGTAGACAGTCCAATGCTAGGCGGATAACTCTTATTATAAGGGAATTTGATCAAAGGGAAGTGAATGTCCCAATTCCCTCGAAAGTCAAGCATACAAGCTTGTAACATATCTTAGACTACTTGGTTAACCCTTTCAGTTTGCCCGTCAGTTTGCGGATGGAAGGCGGTACTGAATTCTAGGTGAGTACCCAAAGCTATTTGGAAGGTACTCCAATATTTTGAGGTAAACTTCAAGTCTCTATCGGACACGATGCTCACCAGCACTCCGTGCATTTTCACGATTTCCTTCAGGTAGGTCTCAATGAGCTTTTCCCTATCTGCAATGGTTTTAAATGGTAAGAAATATGCAGACTTTGTCAATTTGTCAACTATTACCCAGATGGCATCGTTCTTCTTCAACGTTTTTGGTAGACCAACGATGAAGTTCATTGATATATTTTCCCACTTTCATTTTGGAATGGGTAAGGGTAGAATGAAACTGGCTTATTTTTTATGTTCCGCTTTGACTTGTTGGCACACTAAGCATCTTAACACATATTCAGCAATTTCTCACTTCATGTTTAGCCACCAGTACTAGTTTTTCAAATTTTGATACATCTTAGTATTGTCTTGGTGCATCGAGTACCCTGATTTATGACCTTCATTGAGTATTTCCTATTTAACATTAGGATCATTGGGTACGTACAATCTCCACCTAAAGAGTAATGTTCTATAAGCTCTGAGACTAAAATCGCGTTTTGGTTCTTTATATATGGTCTCAATGATTCTTAAAATTTTTGGATCCGTTCGCTGCAGTTCCCAGATTTTATCCACGATGAATGAATTTATAAAAATTTTAGCCAAATATACACCTTCTTCGATTTCTTGGAGATAGAAGTCTTCTTCTGCTAGTTCATCGAGGGGCCTCCAAGTTTTTAATCGGGCTAAAAATCCTAAAGCTTTTTTTACTGAGTGCATCTGCGACGACGTTGCTTTATCGGGATGATAATTAATTGAACAGTCATAATCCTTCATGTACTCGACCCATCTGTGTTGTCTGAGATTCAAATCTTCTTTTGAGAAGAGGTACTTGAGGGTCTTATGGTATGTATACTCTTTGAACGTTTCATCGTAGAGAAATGTCACCATAATTTGAGAGCAAAGATGACTACTACCAATTCTAAGTTACGAACTGGGTAGTTTCTCTCATGTAGCTTAAGTTGTCTTGACCCGTGTTATGTACAGAAAAGTACCGTTTTTTACCTCTTAACCTAGCCTTTGATGAACCTTGAAGCCCACTAATAATCATTTGTTAAGTATATTTTACAGTTAGTAATAAAATGTGCAGCTTAATACAAACTCCTTGCCTTTTGACCCAAAAGAGAGAATACAAGCAAAGATAATAACTGAGCCAAAGCCTAATGGAACACCTTGGTAGTGCTCACCATGGTGACTCACTGTTGCTGATCATCATTGACCTAAAGTCTAGCAGATGATTGAAGCCAGCTAAGAAAGAAGGAATTTGCAACAACAGCAAGTGTAGCGCAATAGAGTGCCAAGAAACAAACCTCACAAACTTGAGAAGCCTCCTCACGAAGCTAAAGATACAGTGGAAGAAGCTCTCGCACAGATAGGCAGTGCAGTCAAGAGGAGAGCTGTATAGACATCGCGAAGATCTCACAGTGTAAAACCTTCAAAATTCATGGTCGCGAAGCTCTTGCGGAGATCAAACCTCAAAGCAAACCGCGTGAAGAACCTAGTGAGTCCATATATATAGAGAACAAAAAGTCACCTCCTAGAGTTCTTGCGTGGCCCTGGAAGAGAGAGACGCCCAAAATTCCCCTCACGCAGATCTCGCGCACTCTGGAGCCTTACAAGTTACTACGCGAGCATAGGAGCCCACCTGCGCGAGTACTTAGCAAGAGAGAGAGCCCTTGAAGATCTACTACGGGAAACACCCTGGCTCTCTAAATCATCTCCGCGATAGCACTGCGACGTGAAGCAACTGCGCGATTCACTAAGGGCTTACTACGCGAATGAGCCCTTCCCATGAGCCGAAGGCATCTTCGTGAAGGCAAAGCAAATGTGCGAGTAAACTAACACAAATGCCATCCTCGTGAAGCACAGGTTCACCACTTCTCAGTTTTAACTCATGGACCTTTTAGGAATTTCCCAAGTCTAGGGCACACTTCCCGAGGTGTAGATTTTGAAGTGCACATCTCGAGGCATTCAAGGGTTGTAACAGTACCACGTCTGCTAGAAAAATTAGGGTTAATCTCTTTAGAGCCAAGGCTATTTTGATAGAATATATAAACTGTACTTAGAGCTTATTATCTTTTATCTTTCCTTCATCCTCTGTTGACTGAGAGCTCTAGCAGGCTAGGGTTAGGGTTTGATCACCTCTTTTTCCTATTTCTCTTCTCTCTTAGCTTAGCACTTATTGGCTAATCCCCCTGTAAGTAGCTAGGTTTAGTTTTGTTTTAGTTTTGTAATAGATTTTGGTATACATTGGGATTGTGGATGAGCAGTTGTGTATAGGCTGCAGCCAGGAGACAGTTCATTGTAAGTTTTGTTGTTATCAATGAACTACTATTTTAATGGTTAATCAAATCTATAGATCTTATGGTTTCTTTAGATGTTTATAGGATCCATGTATTTGAGACTAGTCCATTTAGTTTCTACTACATCTATTATTTACCATCTGATTTTCCTTGATTTGATAGACACATGGAAAGCAATGTTGGATCTGTAGTGAGATCCAGGGAGCTCGGAGGACTGTGGACCATGGTGGTTGTAGCAGTTTTCATGTTCTTACTCAGGCCTCTATAGGATGGACAGACGAATGGGATACCCTGTGACCATTCAAGTGGATAGAGTATAACCCTAAGGTTGTGTCCATCCACATGTTTGAGAAGGATTCTTCTCCCCTGCACATGAGCTTTTAGAGCCTTATGAGGAGGTTTGTACAGTAACTGAGTCCTCTCTATTCTACCTAATCGATATTAGATGTTAGATTAGATCTCTTGTAGTAATTGCAGCTTGAGGCTGAGTCATTGCAGGCTATTTGTAGCAATGACCAACTGAGTTAAAGGCCTTATTCAACCTGTTGCATGGTCCTTTTTGTGGGCACTAGTGAGCAGTAAGCCTTAGCAAAGCACTTAGGATCTTATGGGTTGGAATACCTATGGATGCCAGCCAGGTCTGTGCGCAGATCTGGGGAGCTTCTAGCACTGGCATTACATAGTGCTGCAATAGTATTTATGGCTAGAGCTGGTCTAGTGGCTGTAGAAATGATCAATCCACTCTTCTGGATTAGACTAGCGAATTTTTGGTTTAACTAATGGGATTTGACAGACTCTATCGGATACCTTGTGACCATTATAGTGGACAATGTATAGCCCTAAGAGTGCCCCAAATGGCATGGGTTAAACTAGGAGCTTATACCTTGTTGAGGCTTTTAATAGCGTCTCAGCAAAGACCACTGCAGAGATAGACTAGATCTGAGTTACATTATTGCATCATTGACTCTAGCTTAACCTGCATACTTCTCATAATTTTTGTATTTTATTTTGGCACACAACATCACCATCTTCTCTATCCCTTTCTTTAGTTGTAGTTTATTTTGGTCTTTTCCTAGTTTTTAATATAGCTTAGTGGCACTTAAACACCCCTCTCTTTAGAGTTGCCAAATCTGTAGCTAGATTTGGAGACTACTATACGCCCCTCGAGGTTTCAGATCAATACTATCTGTGGGACAAACTCTTACTTATCAAAACTTGCTACAATAGGCCCTGTATCTTGCAAGACTATGTTTATTTCAGACTTGCTGTGTTGACCCATCTCTAATTCCCCACTCTTGATTTATTCTCTCCATTGTTCTTAATAAAACATGCAGCAAGAGTCTCGAAAGAACCCCAACAAGTTTTTGGCGCCGTTGCCGGGGAGTTTTGATCTAGTATAGTAATCTGTGTTTTTGTTGCGCTATATTCTTTGTAGATGTAGTGTTTGAATAAATGTCGGCTTTAGTTTTTGTGTGTTTTTTAAAAATTTTCTTCATTTTCTGTTTTAGATTTTTTTCTGTCTTTGTAATGTTTGAATAAAGTACAGCTTAAATTTTTTTTAAAATAAATAAATAAATAAAAATGAAGTGTCAGTAGATGAGGACTAGCAGTACCTCATCTGCCATTTTTGCAAATTTTTAAAGGTCCTGCTCCCTCTTATAAGGGGAAGGATATGATGGAGGAAATGAGATTTGTTAAATAGTTGCAGTCATTAGTGAGATAGTGGATGAGACCTTGCCCAATTTGCTAGATTTAGGCTGAGGTATTTGCTAAAAATTTTGAAGTATGGACTGGGGAGGCCCCCACCTATGTGCTGAAAAGTATTATTTTGGGCTTCTCAGTGGGGTGAGTGCACCACTTCACTTGGACAACTGCCCTCAAACCATCTAAGGCACCTTTGCTGCCTGTTATTGCCTCTCCACCTGATGTGGAGCTAGAGCTGCTCCCTATATCTCTCATGCAACTGCAATTCCTAGGCTGGAAAGGACACCAGGTTTGATGCAAATACAAAGGTATGGCCTTTCATTTTTGCTTTTCAGTTCCTTCCAATTTAGCTGAGTTCCAGATGGGTGACCTAAATTTTCGTCATTCATGCACCCCCCATCTGGACTATTTGTATATATTATGTCTGATTTGATTTTGTTTGAATTCTGCTTTAAAATTTATGCTATTCATGTTGATTGTTTATTTTCCATATTTTAGATTCAAACTCAGATCATGTTAGGCATTTGTGTTTAGTATTTTAGGGAATCAGTTTAGTGCCTATTTTATATATACTCTCTGCATTTAGTTTACTTTCTATTTTATAGTTGTTGTTTGTAGGATTTAGTATAGTTGTTTTATTTTCTTAGTTATCATTTTCTGTATATTTTCTCTTTTTCCCTTTCTTAGTTTAATTTTCTGCACTTTTAGCTTAGTTTTCTCTTTACTTTTCTGCTGTAATTTAGTTTTTTTTCTTTTACCAACCCTGCTGCCCCTATACATTTTGCATGAAACAGTGAGGATACTGTTTAACTTAGTTTTGGGGGTGTGGCAGGGTAGGTTTGCCAATAGAACAGTTAACTATAGTGCAACAGTGTTGGTTTAATTGGGATGAATAAAGTCAATTCCCACCTAACTTGTTAGAATGAGAAAATTTATGAAAAATTAAGAATTTTTGCAGACATTTTGAACCTAAATTTTTTTAAATCTTTGCACCACCATGGAGCTAACATCAGAAAATTTTTCAGTTAATACTGAGTGAACCTAAGAGGAGAGAAAAAGGTGAAAATACACCCCATGGGTTAAATTGAGGGCCATACCTAGTGAGATTTGGGCCCATCATTTTCTTTTGAAGAGTGTTTTTGGCATTATTTTTGCTCTGAGGACTAATTGAGTCAATACCTTTTCACTAGAAGTAAGGCACCTCCAAATCAAAACCGAGTGACAACACTCATGACACTAAGGAAATGATCCAAGGCCTTCATTTGGACAGTTTGAGCCTGAAAATCCAACATTTTAAAACTGCCCTTTTGCATATACTCTTTGAGCCTTAAAAATCCTATTTTTCTTCAACAAACACCGGAGTACTTGCTCCTTAATCTCATGACCTGATTCAACCTCACCCTCACTCTGAGAATTTAGAAGGTAAAGGAAGAGTTAAAGATAGTGAGAATGGTCCAACATTTGGTGGAAGAAGAAGAAAAGCAACTTATGAACAGTAGTGTATCAGTGGTATTTGTGTGGCAGTTCACCATAAAAATCATAAAAATATAAAAAGAAAAATAATAAAAAGAGAAAAAGAAAGAGAAGTTTGGAGAAGAACATCATCTGAAAATTAAAAAGAGGAGGAGAAACTGGCCACTTTGATTTTGAAATATATCAAGTAAGATGAAGTTGTGCTTAAATGAAGGTAGTGAAGTCATGAGTCACTCCGTACCTTCCTAATTTCTCAATTTTGATTTCCTTTTGACCCCTTCATTCTTTATATCCCTCACCCATAAGCCACATTACAACCCATTCCAAAAGACCTTGTAGATCCAAAGTGAAATGAGCTGTCATGTGGAGATGAGGGAGTGTCCAATCTATGGTGAAAAGTCTTGAGGATGTCAAAAATTAGATGCTTTGCCTATGCTCATGCTTGCAGGCCCATTTGGGGGCTGCAACTGCTCTTGAGCTGCTTTGAATGTGAACAACCTTAGATTGTCAATGTTGAGAGATAGCCCTGGTGAGAATTGAGTTTGAAGTTTAACTTCATTGGGGTTGTATCTGACCTGATTTTTGAATTTAAGGCAAGCTTGGTATTGATTTTTGGACATTGAATTTCTGATGTAAAATGATTGGTGGTGATGCAAGCACATGCTAATTTTTAGTTTTAAATGGCCTGCATTATTGCTGCAATTTTTTTAAATTTGAAAGAATGGGTGTGGAATGAAGCTTTATTTATTTAAATTTTTTTTTTTTTGTCATTGACTGCACTATTTTTAATTGTTTTATTGGTGAAGTTTGTGGGTATCTTCACTGAAAACCTTCAGGAGACTTCACTCCTCCACTAGGGATCACCTAGGAGTTTAAAAGGCTTGGTATATATGCTAAATGTATCCGTGCTCCCTACGAAAATGACATTTCAATTCTTAGAGTAGTTGTTTTAATCTTTCCTTTGCTTAGGGAGTAGCAAAGATTAGGTTTGGGGTATGTTATGCACTGAAAAGTACCACTTTTTACCTCTTAACCTAGCCTTTGATGGACCTTGAAGCCCACTAATAATCATTGTTAAGTATGTTTTATAGTTAGTAATAAAATATACAGCTTAATACAAACTCTTTGCGTTTTGGCCCAAAAGAGAGCCAGAATACAAGCAAAGATGACAGCTGAGCCAAAGCCTAATGGAACACCTTGGTAGTGCTCACCATGGTGACTCACTGTTGCTGATCATCATTGACCTAAAAGTCACTAAGAAGAAGGTTGCAACAACAACAAGTGTAGTGCAATGAAAGTGCAAGAAATGACCTCAGAGCTGAGAAGCCTCCTTGCGAAGCTAAAAATGCAGTGGAAGTGTAGATAGGCCGCACAGTCAAGAGGAGAGCTTTACAGACATCGCAAAGATCTCATGGTATAAGATCTTCAAAATTCATGGTCGCGAACCTCTCGCGGAGATCAAGCCTCAAAGTAAACCCGCGAAGAACCCAGCGAGTCCATATGCATAGAGAACAAAAAGTCACCTTGCAGAGTTCTCATGTGGCCCTGGAAGAGAGAGACGCCCAGACTTCCCCTCGCACAGATCTCGCGCACTCTGGAGCCTTACAAGTTACTAAGCTAGTGCAGGAGCCCACCTGCGAGAGTACTTAGAGAGAGAGAGAGCTCCTGAAGCTCTACTATACGAAACACCCTGGCTCTTCAAATCATCTCCGTGGTAGCACTGTGACGTGAAGCAACTGTACGATTCACTAATGGTTTACGGTGCGAATGAGCCCTTCCCATCAGCCAAAGGCATCTCCGTAAAGGCAAAGCAACTGCGCGAGTAAACTAAAACAAATGCCAGCCCCACGAAGCGTGGGCTCACCACTTCTCAGTTTTAACTCAAGGACATTTAAGGAATTTTCCAAGGCTAGGGCACACTTCTCGAGGCACGGATTTCAAAGTGCACATCTCGAGGCATTCAAGGGTTG
Source organism: Chloranthus sessilifolius (assembly GCA_021018995.1). Taxonomy (NCBI): domain Eukaryota; kingdom Viridiplantae; phylum Streptophyta; class Magnoliopsida; order Chloranthales; family Chloranthaceae; genus Chloranthus; species Chloranthus sessilifolius. The sequence goes on along the minus strand of CM037594.1, from coordinate 30,656,605 downwards.
TAATAGTGCCACGTCTGCTGGAAAAATTAGGGTTAATCTCTTTAGAGCCAAGGCCATTTTGACAGAATATATAAGCTATACTTAGAGTTTATTATCTTTTATCTTTCCTTTATCCTCTGTCGGCTGAGAGCTCTAGCAGGCTAGGGTTAGGGTTTGATCACCTCTTTTTCCTATTTCTCTTCTCTCTTACCTCACCACTTGCTGGCTAATCCCCCTGTAAGCAGCTAGGTTTAGTTTTATTTCAGTTTTGTAATAGATTTTTGTATACATTGGGATTGTGGATGAGCAGTTGTGTATAGGCTGCAACCAGGAGACAGTTCATTATAAGTTTTACTGTTATCAATGAACTGCTATTTTAATGCTTAATCAAATCTATAGATCTTATGGTTTCTTTAGATGTCTATAGGATCCATGTATTTGGGATTAGTCCATTTAGTTTCTAGTAGGTCTATTGTTTACCATCTGATTTCCTTTGGTTTGATAGACACATGGAAAGCAATGTTGGATCTGTAGTGAGATCCAGGGAGCTCGGAGGCCTGTGGACCATGGTGGTTGCAATAATTTTCATGTTCTTTCTCAGGCCTCTGTGGGATGGAAAGACCAATGCGATACCCTGTGACCATTCAAATGGACAGAGTATAATCCTAAGGTTGTGTCCATCCACATGTTTGAGAAGGATGCTTCTCCCCTGCACATGAGCTTGTAGAGCCTTGTGAGGAGGTTTGTACAGTAACTGGCTCCCCTCTGTTCTACCTAATCGATATCAGATGTTAGATCCGATCGCTTGTAGTAATTGCAGCTTGAGGCTGAGTCATTACAGGCTGTTTGTAGCAATGGACAAGTAAGCTAAAGGCCTTATTCAACCTGTTGCATGATCCTTTTTACGGGCACTAGTGAGCAGTAAGCCTTAGATAAGCACTTAGGATTTTATGGGTTGGAATACCTATGGATGTTAGCCAGGTCTGTGCACAGATCTGGGGAGCTTGTAGCACTGGCATTACATAGTGCTGCAATACTATTTATGACTAAAGCTGGTCTAGTGGCTGTGGAAATGATCAGTCTACTCTTCTGGATTAGACTAGCGAATTTCTAGTTTAACTAATGGGAGTTGACAGACTCTATCGGATATCCTGTGACCATTATAGTGGACAGAGTATAGCCCTAAGAGCGCCCCAAATGGCATGGGTTAAACTAAGAGCTTATACCATGTTGAGGCTTTTAATAGCGTCTCAGCAAGGAGCACTACAGAGATGGACTAGATATGAGTTACATTACTGCATCATTGACTCTAGCATAACCTGCTTACTTCTCATAATTTTTGTATTTTATTTTGGCACACACCATCACCATCTTCTCTTTCCCTTTCTTTAACTGTACTTTATTCTTGTCTTTTCCTAGTTTTTAATATAGCTTAGTGACACTTAAACACCCTTCTCTTTAGAGTTGTCAGATCTGTAGCTAGATCTGGAGATTACTATACGACCCTCGAGGTTTCAGATCAATACTCTCTGTGGGACAAACTCTTACTTATCAAAGCTTGATACAATAGGCCCTATATCTTGTAGGACTGTGTTTATTTCAGACTTGCTGTGTTGACCCATCTCCAATTCCCACTCTTGATTTATTCTCCTCACTATTCTTAATAAAACATGCAGCAAGAGTCTCGAAAGAACCCCAACAACCCATACGCAACGACCTTCCCATCTTGTTGCAATACACAACCAATTCCATGGCGAGATGCGTCGATGAATATTTCAAACTTCCCCGTGTCTGTGTTAGAGGGTAAGGCTAGAACTGGTGCAGTAGTAAGCTTCTTCTTCAACTCCTTGAAGCTTCTGTCACATTAGTCAGACCATGAAAATTTTATATTCTTCTTTGTGAGGCTTGTAACTGGCAGAGCAATCTGAGAGAATCCTTTCACGAAGCATCGATAATAACCCGCGAGTCCGAGGAAACTCATTTCGATGACCCTTTTTGGTGCCTACCAATTGATGGCTACCTCAATCTTAGAAGGGTCAACAATAACCCCTTCTGCAAATATCACATGCCCTTATAAGGTCACTTGTTTGAGCCAAAAATAGCACTTGTTAAGTTTAGCATACAACTGGTGATGTCGAAATATCTGAAGTGAGAGACGAAGCTGTTCATCATGTTCTTCTTCTATTACGAGTAGATGAGGATGTCATCTATGAATATGATGATGAATTCATTAAGATACAACTTGAACTCCCGATTCATTAGGTCAATGAATACAACTAGGGCATTTGTTAGTCCGAATGGCATGACCAAAAATTCGTACAACCAATTCTTGCAAGCGAAAGCTGTCTTTGGAATATCTTCTTCTCTCACTTTCATCTGTTAATAACCCGATCTAAAATCAATCTTAGAAAAGCACTTGGCTCCATGGAGCTGATCGAATAAATCATTGAAACGTGGAAGGGGGTATCAATTTCTGATGGTTACACTAATCAACTGACGATAATTGATGCATAGCCTCATCGAACCATCTTTCTTCTTTACGAAGTGCACTGGGGCTCTCCATGGCGACTCACTACGTGTGATAAATTTCTTATCTTACAGTTCCTTGAGTTGTATCTCCAGTTCCTTTAATTCTGCAAGGGCCATCCGGTATGGTGCCTTGGCAATTGGTGTGGTCCCCAAGATCATATCAGTTTTGAACTCAATTTCCTAGTCGGGTGGAACACCGGGTAACTCCTGGGAAATACGTCGACAAAATCTCTAACGACTGGAATTTTTGTAGGATCGACCGTCTTGTCTTGTTCCTAATCTAATGCTGCCAATAAAGGTTCTCCATTCCTTTTAATTCCTTGAAATTTGAATGGAGGTTCTCCGAGTGGTTGGAAGGTGATCACTTTAGAGAAACACTCTACCGTGACATGGTATGTGGCTAGCCAGTCCATGCGAAATATGATATCGAAGTCCTGAAAATCTAGCACGATGAGATCTACCGAAAGATCATGACCCTTGATGTTTATGATAGTATTTCGACATACAAGGGTAGCCATCATCTTGCTTCTTTACGATATTAAAATTACCAGTTTATTCTCTAGGAGTGAGGTGTAGTTCGTATTTCTGACATGAATCCGGGGTAATAAAAGACTGTGTGGAACCTGAATTTATGAGTGCGAGAGCTCGGTGTTTATTAGTGCTCTTTGGTTGGATAACAAATAAATTACCTATTTGTACAGTATGAGATTTTGAATATTATTGATCAGATAGTGATTTATGCAAACTTTAAATCTATTAAGTTGTGATAATAATTGAAACAATAACTTTTACTAGAAAGTCATACCTTGGATCACTTCGTTGCTAGCCAAGGTGTCTTGCTGCGACATTGCGAATACCCATCCTTGGTTCAAATGTCTCGCCTGTAGGCCCTGCGATTTATCTTGGCAGTCCTTAGCAATATGTCCTTCCTTCCCACAGTTATAGCATTTCCCGGTACCTTCCATGTAGACACTCGGTCGATGTCGCTTGTTGCATCTAGGGCACGGCTCGAAAGGTACAAAACCCCCTTATGGTTGCCAGGAAGGAGGTATAATATCTCTCGATTAGAAAGCAGGGGCTGGTCGAGTATGTTGAGGTATGATTCGAGGATTTTTGTTCATTGGAGAGTTAGTGTAGGGCTGAATCCCCTGAGAGTAGTAGGTGTTGGCCTCTGAGGAACAAAAGGCGCTCGTTAGATAGCCTTATTTTTTTGAGCCATAATTCTAGCAACTTTTCGGTTCATCATTTCTCCCAACTCTCTCTCCTGGATCTAGGCACGTTCAACTAGTTCACCATATATTTCAATCTTCATCGCGGCTAATATCTCGCGAAGGTACAGTCCAAGGCCATTTTGAAAGGCAAATAATTTATCGGCTTCGACTGCAACCAGGTTTCTAGAGAACCTATACAACCAGTTGAATTTGGCTTCATATTCGACCACTATCAGGTTTCCTTGCCTCAGTTCCATGAATTATTTCTTCTTTTGTGATTTGGTGGCAGCAAAGAAGTACTTTCCCAAGAAGGCATCTCTAAATTGTTTCCACATCCACTCTTCTTCATTCATTCTTTCAACAACTCTCTTTGTTGCTCTCCACCAACTTTCTGCATTTTTATCAAGGCAGAATGCCGCCCACTTCACCTTCTCGTTCTCTGCGAGTGATGAAATCTGGAAGAATTGTTGAATCTGGTTTTCCCAATCTTCAGCAACAACTGGGTCCAGCTGAACATGGAAGTAGGGAGGTAGAGCTCTGTTGAAAACCTGGAATCCAATAGGTGCGCATGGTGGGGTCTCCTATCAAGGAGCAGGCTAGCGTTGATTGATCTGCTCTTGGACAACCTGCCTTTGTTATTGTCTTTGCACTTCCATCTCGTGCAATAATTGAGCCCTTTCTTGATGATGGGACTGCGTGAGCTGGGTCATTTGCGGGCTGAAAGTAGTAGCCATCTCACATAATAGGCGCATCGCCTCAAATTCTGGAGGACCTTCCTGTGACGAAGTCTCATTCGCTTGTGAGCTAGCTGATTCACCACGTCGTGGGCCATTAAATCCTGGTTTCACAAAATATTGTTTGTTAGTAAATAGGTATAATTTAGTCCCTAAGGAAGTAGAGCCTAGGCTTTGATACCATCTCTATCACGACCCAGAATCCTTACCAGATCTCGAGGGCCTAGAATTCCGTGTTATGACACCTTACACTTGTTAGAACGATAAACGGACATACACATAACTCATAATTTTACCTAGCATATAGATTGAGGCATTTAAGATAACATTTAATGATAAACGGTCTATAAATTAATAGCAGAAATTGTAGATGACATTAATAAAGTAATTAATCCTAACCACGCATCTAGGATGTAAAATAAACTGAGGTTTTACGTAAGGTAAAATGGTCCCAAACGTAAATCCATAAGAAGTACTGAAAAATAAAAGTGACAAATAACAAGTCTCTCCTAAAAGCGATAAAGACTACAACTAAAGAATCTCTCAATGCTCAAAGTAGTCCGCCGGATCTACTCTCCCATTTAGGTGGTAGCCGACATCCTCATCCCCAAATGCTGCATCAGGTACAACCGCATCTACATCCTCAGTGATGGAATGGTCAGTGTTCTTACGTACAACTGTTAGATATTGTGGGATTAGTTAACTCAGTCGCGTAAACTCAGTGGTTGCACAATCAATCCACCATAACTTACCTAGGTAATCGTGTGTGCAATCGCTTGAGTGACAGTTTTTATGAAAATAAAACTAAGCAACTATAATGACTATAATAAATTCTACGATCTCATAACATATCATATTGAAACTGAAAGACAGTATAAAATGAAATGAAGATAATGCATCAATTTCTTATATCTTTAAAATCTTAACATAACTCTATACGCCTATACAATGCACTGTGCATCACACTTAATTTATATATACGACCTGTGCCAGAGCCGCTGCTCGAGCATACCACGCGAGGTCCACATGTAGATAATCACCTAACTTTCGTATCATATCGCATACCATCATCCAGCTCGATGAGGTTGCATGCATTTAAATCAGTGTCCTCTTATGTTCGGGACATTATCATATCTTATTGTCCTTAAGATCCGTCTTGGCTGTAGACATTAGATCTTGCTGTGGCACATAAGATAGACACGCATAGAAACTTTTTTCGTATTTTGCTAGCCTTCACAGCGTAACTTTTCATTCTTCGTATTCACCCTTATCTTATATATCATTCATTATCATTTGCTTATAACTTAATTTGGAGTGAGCCATGGTGCGATAAGATTCACAAAATCACACTTTTCAAGGGATGGGTTCCGTAGCAACTTGGATATACTTTGTGTTGCAGCCCATACTCTTATAAAGGTGTTGCATCTATATATTAATGTTTATATTTCAAGTTTGATGTGACCGTGAAAGGAACCCCACTATTACAAAGGCTTAAAAGTCGTGCGACGTATCTTATTTTCTTTTAATCATACATATGTCATGTCATAGTTTTCTATGTGATGCATGTCATATGATGGAAGAAATTACCTGCCTAACGAAAATGTTTCATACACCTTACACGTTTGTGACCATGATTTACTAATTAACATTTGGGACGAACAAACATTTCCTACATATCCTTGGGGAATTTTTATGGGCCATTAGATTGCTTAGGGAGCGACCGAGTCTTCTGTTTTTAAAGTTTTATAAGATTTAGGTGGTCTCTATATTGGGACCTTTTACTAGTTTGACGAAAGAGTGGGTCAAATGGGGCGTCAAACAAGCCCTTTATCCTAGTTGTACAAGGGTTCATACCCCCTGCCTCATTTTTCCAAACTTTCGAGCCTTGAAACACATCCTCCATATTTTAATGACCATTTTCTGATCTGCTAGATCATATAGTATTATCATCAAGATTATTTTGAAGTTTGTCCCATGGGCCAGCTTGACCCTGATTCTCAAAAGTTAAGTGTCAAAGGTAAGTTTTAAAATCTTACATTAAAATTACAATAGCTCAAATGAACTTCAAAACATCCATCCTCTAATTTGGACCATTAGATGGTCGAAAAATATAATCTTACATAATGTTAGGTCTCTTACCCTGATCCTGTTCCGACCTCTAACACCTTAGATCATCCAATCAATATTTTTTAAGATCTAGGGGTTACGGGACAGTTAGGGTGCCTATTATGTGGCGACCAGATTGAACGGACCTGAACCATCAGATGTTTAAGAAACATCATAATGGGGTGTCAGGTCTTTAGACCCAATTTATTTCGGCCTCTAAGGTCACAGATCTAAGGGTCAATTGTGTCATGGTCCATTGTGTCTGAAGGGTGTTTTAATTTCTTAATTTGTGTATCGGTTTTTCGGATTATGAATCGTTAGATGTTTTGAGAACTAAAATTTGAAGGGATGGTCCATTTCTGTACCCTTTCTTGGGTTAGGCCCACAAGGTCCAATTTGAATCAATTTTACTTTGAATCAAGGGTGGTATGGGAATGGTTGCGTCAAACTATCGGTGCACTACACTCAAAATTCATATATAAGCATATGTAACTAATTTTTGAATATCTTTACATCTATCAATATGTATGTTTTTGTTTTAACAGGTGACCCAGAGGAGAAGAAGAGGTTGGAGGTTGGGTCTTTCTCTCTCTATATAGATTTTCAGTTGGGTCTTATCTCTCTCTCTTGATTTTTGCTAAAACCATGATTAATGGCGAATGGATTGGAGAGTGGATTGAATTATGGAAATAAAAAATACGAGGTTATTGCTCCCACGGATTCAATCTCTAATTCCGCCTAAACTTAAAAAAAAAATCAGAATTTGGGAACAACGCATTTGAACTAGTAAAATCATACCAAGTAGGCAAACACATTTTAAAAGCAAAAGATTATATTACATTGGAAAATTTGATAGAAAAACATCTAACTGATCTAATGCACTTCGAATTAGTAATTATATAGTAGACGTGGGAGCAAAGCAGGAGAACTTAAAAGAGAGAGTAGATTCATTGCTAAGCACACACCCAAATTCATATCTAAGCATATGTAATTATATTTATGAATTTTTACATCTATATTTATTTATAAATTTTCAAGTTCTACTTTTTTATTGTTATTTTGTAGGTCTCTGCCTCCTAGACATGTAACAGAGGCGTGTGGGAGAGACTCCTGGGAAAGGAAGGGGAGTGGGTAAAAAGTTTGGTGTAATCACTCACACCCTTATATATGTATAGCTATATATTATATACCTTTAAATTGTTTATTTACTTTCCTTTTTTATAAATAAATTAAATATTGCACAGAGAGGGTGTTAGCCTGAAAAGAAGAAGACTCGGGAATAGTTCTAGTGTAAATACAACACACCGATTATATATAATTACATGTATAATATATGCTATTGAATTTAGAATATCTATACAAAATAAATAGCTATTTGTTTATTTATCTGTTATTATTATTATTATTATTAATTTTTATCTTCTTCTTCATGGCAAAACTGCCATTAATGGAGCCCAAGAAAGAATATATATATATATATATATATATATGTATATATGTATATATATTTCCAAAAAGGAAATTAAATTTTTTAAGATCAATCGAGGGGCACCCACCAGTTGGAGCGTGCACGTAATTTTTGGAATGATTCAGATCAATTCGGTGATGCGACGGCCTATGAGTCAATTCAGTGGTGGATCGATGTGGTGCTAGGTTGGATGCGAGAAGAAAAAGATCCGTGTGAGAGATGTAAACCGAGAGGGGTGAGATGTGAGAGAAAGAGATTTCGAAAGGAGACATAGACGTGAGAGGAAGAGGTCCCTAGAGGAATATAAGGGGTTGTCTGTTGTTGTGAAACAAAGAGTTGTATTAGGACTCAAACTTTAGCAATGGCAATGTTAGGGCATGGAGCACCCTTACTATGGTTGGTGCCCCTCCCCATCTATGACCGCACACAAATTGATATTCAAAATTAGGGTCATAATAATAACAAATTGGTTTTATGAAATCGGTTTTGTCATTGTTGTTCCCACCTTAATAATTGAACATTATAACATAATAGTGTATCAGTAACGACACTATCATTGTTGTTCCCAACTTAATAAAAAAACACTATAATGAATTGGTTTTATCACACCTGATTTTGATGCAAACTTTAGATTCGCCTGTTTGAATCGTGATTGGACAAAGAGGAGACGTCAAAAGAGAAAGTGGACCCGCAAAATTAAAGTTCTAAACTTTCGTGAGGGTGTGATTCTCTCAAAACAGAGAGCGATTCTTCGATTCCTGCTTGCGGTTTGGCGCCAGACCAACTCTTATTTCATCTCTATCTTCTTTAGATATACGGTTTGTGCAAGTAGTGTAAACCTAATTATTTATTTATCTATTAAATCTTAGATCTAGTCTATTGATCTCATAAAAATTCAAAATCAATATTTTATTCATCATTAACTTTATTAGCCTTTTATTTTCGTTTGGTATCAAGAGAACTTAGTCGATCTTGTTATGTATATTAAAATTATGTTTAAACTCAAGTTTTAACCTATTGCAAGCACACAATAGAAATCATAGTACTAGCATAGGATCGTTCCCACGAGGAAGTTTATTTATCTAATTACTTCCTATCTATATTTTCTATTTAAATTCTTATTTTAAAAACTTCTATTTACCCTTAAGATCTACTCTACTGGAGAAATATGAATAAAAGAATGGTTTCTTAATCTAAAATGCATAAAATAAATTCTAAATCTTCCTTCTTCAGATTGAGGTCGTCAATCCCAATCTTCAGCTATTAGATATTTATGAAAATAAACAGTATTGTTACGCCGTATCTCTAGTTTCTTAGCATTGGTCGTCAATCAAGTTTAAGCTCCTATCAATACAGATTTAATCTAATCAATAACTTCCTAAAATCTGGGCGTCAATCAAACCTTAGAAAGCTGAAGATGAAAAATTAAAAACCATTACACTAATTTATAAATTCTAATCTGAGTCGTCAATTCAAATGAAAACTTGGACATGTTTACAAAGTTGTAAATAAAAAAAAAGAAAATCTAAACTAGAAAGTAAATAAATATATCTTTCACCCCTCAGCCACAGTCGTCAATTGCTTTTGAGAAACTAGGATATCTACACTAATCTTCAATACTCAATTGCAGTTGTCAATTGCTCTTGAGAAACCTCTGATATCTAATCTACTCTAACTAGTATACACTACTTTGATTGGAAGAAAATCCAACCTCAGGCGTCAATTGATGCTAAAATTCTTTGATGCTTATTCATATACCAAGCTCTCTTATTTATAGCTCATAAGGAGTCGGTTTACAAAGGCTTCTAATTCTAAAAAAACTACTAAAAATAAAAGATTCCTAATATAACTCTAATTCCTAATTTTATCTTTCCTTAGGCGATAGATGTGACTTCTAATCTCATATATCTTCTAGTTCTATTCATGGTGGTGTAATATGCACGTGATCAGTGCATCAGCAATAGTAGGAAATCTTCTTTTCTAGGAAATCGCAAATCATAATTGTTTATTTTCTTCTTTTTCATAGAAAATCGTTAATCACAAATTTCTATCTTTCATAGCTTCCGTAGTTGACGATTCTCTGAATTTCGATTTTTCACTTTTCTTCTTTTATCTCTTTTTACAAAATCGTAAATTACGATTCTCTGGCTTTCAGTAGGCGAAAAATATCTTTTTCGTTCAATCGTCTTTCTTATTGCCTTTTGTGTTCATTTTGATAAATGTTAACACTTTTACTCTATTTTGCTAGTTAACTCTAATATCTGCACATCATCAACTTGTTAGTAACAAACTATGGCCTAGCATCACTAAATTAAGGGTGATAAAATGGTAAATTATATGACTGATCGCACCCCCAAACTTAAGTTTTGCAAATCCCTAGCAAATAAGGAAACATAAAATATCTTAACTATGAATTTAACTGCCACTTTCGTAGGGAGCACGATTTCATTTAGCAGATGCAAGAAGCCTTTAAACCCCTAGGTGATCCCTAGTGGAGGAGTTATAATCTCCTGAAGGTTTTTAGTAAAGTTATCTACAAACTTTAAATATTTTTGGATTTTTCAAAATACTAAATTTTTTCAAAATATAGATTTTATATACTAATTTTTCAGTTAGTCATTATATGTTAATTATTTTTCAAAAATCTTGCAATCTTTTACCCTTAGCTTTCCATCATTGTAATCATCCTTTATAAGAACTCAATAATTTTTATTCGGTATAGCGTAGAGTGTGTGCATATCAGTGAAAAGTTTATTCATCATAGATTTTTCTAAACTACAATTTTTAGAAAATATTTTCATCAAAACTCTCACTTATTAGTATACTCTCAAAAATAATCGAAATCTTGGGTTCTCATAATATTGTAGATATATATATGAAAATTTCATCGGACAATTAGCTAAGAAGATAAATCTCATGGAAAGGATAATCAATTCTGTGCATGTAATTTCTTTATTTATTTTTAGTATCTACTTTATATATCTCTACTAGACTTATATTTTTTATAAATCGTAAATCATAAAGGTCTTTCCTTCGACTTGTAATGAGGCTTTGAGTTTCCAAAAGGTTTCAACGAAAAAGGTAAAGAGGATTCAAATTTATTTATGAGAATTTAGGTCTTCCTTTTCTTCTTCTTCTATATTGTTTAGCTTTAGTAAGTATCCTTATTTTGGATGACTTCTTCTCATTTCTTTTCTAGTATAAATCTCATTTTCTTCTTTTTTCATAGAATTATCTTTTACGATTTCTTTTCTTTTCTCATATTTTTATACAATAGTATTTTTTTTTACTTGTACCCTTTTTCAGCAGATCCTTTATCTGTTACGCATACACTCCTTTCACTCCCTCTTCTTCTATTCTTTTTACGTTCTAAACTCTCAGAAATTGTAAGGGTCAAAGGTTAGAAAGCTTTGGGTAGTACATATGGTTAAAGGTTTTTAAAATTTTAGTACAAAGAAATTTGGTTTCAGGCTTCTAATATGGGTTCAAAGGATAAAATGTTCTGGGCTCTTTGGCTTTTTTGGCTCTAGTTAAACAAAAGATGGCCTTTGGTCATTTTCATGATTTACTAATATGGATGCCTTATTACTTTGATATATTCATTAGACAGTTTTAAACAAATAAATCATCATATTTACAGAATATCTTGATTCTAAGTTCAGCTTTATGAGATTTCAAATAGTAGAGAAGTTCAAGAAAATTTAGCATGAATAAAAACAGTCTCTCTTTCTCAAAAGAAAAGATGAAATAGGCTTTATAGCTCACTGGTTATATGATTTTGAAACTATAATCTAAAATATTTGTAGTTCAGATCAATCGTATAGTTACAAACATTCTCCTGATACAATATTCTAGAGATACTTTACTTTGAATTGTAACTATTTCTATTTTGATTTTGAACTACTACTATGATGGATTGCTAAGAATTTTGGATTTGCATATTTTCTTTATAAATCTCATATAATGATTAACTAAAAAAATAAAAATTGTACTAATATATACTAATATATTTTATTTTTCAAAAATTTTCAAAAATGATATGTGTATCCCCCCCAAACTCAAATAGGAAAATGTCCTCATTGTACAAAACAGGGGACATATAAGAAAAATACTACCTTATTTTACTGTTATGTTAGTAATCGGGTATATGATCTGCAAAAAGAATCAAATTTCTTCCCCCAAACTTAGGAGAAAAATACTACCAATTTGAATAAAAAATGTTAGATGTTAGTAAAAAAATAGCAAAGACATTAAAGAAAGAAAACTATATATTTGTCATATTTTTAGATGAACTAATTACAAAAACATGGAAAGAAAATTAATTACATCAAAGAAATCATAGGAAAAATCTAGACACACACTAAAATAAGACACTAGCAGCAACGCTCGAGAGAGTTGGGAATCCACAACAGGATTGCTACTCCAAGAGTTGTCGAACTCTCCCCTCCGTCTTCCAAATTGGTCCATCATTCATCAACTACACTTTTAATGCAGTTACAGGAAGAAGTTGAGGAGAGTTAGAAGATGACACATCTTAGCCCCCCCATTCAGCCTATACTGCTCCCTTGCAAAAATTTTATGAAGAGATTGTAATGCAAGCTAAGGGAGAAGATGAGCAATGGAGAAGAGTGGTGAGGAGACCAAGGATGAGATGGGACATGACACTGAAAATTATAATTCATCCTTGTCAGAAAGAAACAGGCATTCTAGGTTGGTTGTGATGGTGTAAAGGTTAGGAAGTGGGGGAAGATGGGCTTGTGGTATATGGTTTCGGATTTGGGTTAGGTTTAGGGTCAAGGATAGTTTTAGTGGAAGATTCAACATCTTGAGTGAGTAGTCGGAGCTTCAGATCTGTGCAACCGTGAGATTTTTGACGATCCCGTCGCGACGATGCGCTCTCTAATGAAATATTTAGAGTCGCCACCCGGAGCTTTAGGTGTCTCGAGAAACCTAGATCATTTTTATAAGTACCAAAGTGCCACAAATATGACTCTGAATCCGGTCTACGCCAAAGGCTCTTGGGTAGGGGCTTCGGTTATCAATTGGGAAGGTGTTAGGCACCCAATCAACTCGCTTAACGTGATCTCTACTTATGGCCAAAACTAAAATAATGTAAAAGAAAAAAAGCCTTCCTCTTGGTCAAAGGGTCTTAAAATCCTATTTGTGCCCCTCTGTTCCTACCAAAAATTCGGTGGCGTAACGGCACAAATGTGTTGATGGAGGAAGGATCGAGAAGGTAGAGGAATAGAGGGGAGAGCCGAAGCTCTCGGGCCTTTGTTGCACCGCTGTGGAGCCTTATGTTGGCTTACTTTGGTGAGCTTTTGAAGGTTGTATGGTATGGAATGGGGTTCTAACTCCTAAAGCTTAATGGCAAAGAGGTAGAGAGGGAAGGATAGGGGGTATCACACCTCAAACCTAGAGCTTATAGGTAAAATGCTAAGGTCTAAAGGGATTTTTAGAGTTTTGAAATTTGTATGGGAATGGTGCACTAGAGGAGAGAGAGAGAAGGAATTCCTTAATCTTCTAATTGTAAATTTTTTCAAGCCATTTACAAGGAGGGGTGCCTCTCTATTTATAAGAAAAAGAGAGGTTAGGAGGGTGCTTAGGGGCTAATTGAGTTTAGCAATTACGTAATGGGCCATCTAAGGTTTCCTAGGGTTTTTAGAGCCTTAAAAATGTGAAGAGGTGCTCCAATGATGGATGATAGGGTGAGGCTTTAAACCACTTAAGGAGTTACACATAGATAGTAAATGGTCAAGATGGTCAATAAGTCAAACCCCAATCACGAAATTTGAGGCAAAAACTCAGAGTTACTGTTCATATGGCTAGCGCAACTATTAGTTGTGCCAAGCATATGCATAGTTAAATAGTGATGCACAGTAGTTTTGGAAAGTCAATTGCCCGCGGGGGGACCCACCTATAACTGGCGCAACTATTAGTTGTGCCAAATCCCTAAGGGGGTTCACATGAATTTACCATTCTGCCCTTTCGGTTCGGAATGCTATATCTTTGCGTATGTAACTCCGATTGGGGTGATTTTTGGCTCGTTGGAAAGCTGAAGACTTCTACTTTTCAATGGTATGAAATTCAATCATAGTGTAAAGTCACAGCTAGTCCCAGTGCACCACTCTTCATCAATTGCTTGGGAAAGCTAGGTTTAGGTCCGAAATGAGTTCTAAGGGTCAGGATGGGTTCCTAAAGGTTCGAAAAGGTTTCTAGGGTGATTCCTAAGGGTTTGAGATGATTCCTAAGGTTTTAGAAGGGTTTTTAAGGGTTCCATACATGCCATCAAAAGCTCAGAGATGTGCCTCTCTCAAAATGTGTTTCAATTGGGCCTTGGGCCAAATTTGGGTGTCTATAGATGCCCCTCTTTGGTATCCGATCACTAAAGATCGAATGCCAAAGAAAAGAGACATTTGAAGAGGCTTAAGGCATTATTGACGGGTCCACTACATTCAGAACAAACTTTAAAATTAGATGAGTAACATGGTGAGAAAATGAAAGCCCTGTATGTCAGGAAAAATGATCGTTTCTCAAGGTAATCGATCCTCAAGCGCTTAGTGACATTACTGGGCATGACCGAGATGGAAAATGAGTTGTGAAAGCCCAATAGCTAGGAAAAATAGTCGCTTCTCTAGATGATTTGAAGGAATTTGATGTTCAAGATTCATTCTGAGTATAATAACTTCGTAAGTAAGGAGGGTGATCGACCCACATTCGAAGATAGGCACAACGCAAGTATGCAAGGCTCCATAGTTTGTGTCCAATTATATGAGGTATTGACCGCCTCATCTGATTGGTCACGGGTGCCCCTACTTGAATTAGGGTTCGAGGTCTTTGGGCAAACCCATTGATCTCGAAGTTTATTTAACACGACTACTGGAACAGAGCGAACAGAGGTCGCAACGCTTTTTGAGAGTGTGTGCTATTTTTCCAACATGCCCCGAATCATCATGGCCCAGAGTATGTAACCTTTAATAACACAGAACAGATCCGACCAAAATCGGGTGCCCACTAAAGGAGACATCTAATCTTTGTCTCTGCTGATAATGATCTTACATAAGCAATAAGCAATAAAGGTGATAGAAGTCTCAACCTAGATCCCATCCGGGTACAATTTATGAGAACAGACAACCATCTTACAGATACCCAGACGCAAGGCATACACTTTACAGGGATATCGTGCCAATAAAAGTTTTAAGCCTGCAGAAATAAGGGGAATGAACCCTTCTGCATGCATATTTACACATAATTTGATTGATATGTAGTTTCATTTTCAATAGGTTGGTTTCAACCAACGATTGACCTTTTTCATAACAGAGTTACCCGAACCTCAAACCCCATAGGGCACACGCCCGGACAACGCAGACCAAGAGTCCACACCTCTGAAATAGCTCATGATGAATCTCAAGTTAGACACTCGCGTTCATATGAATCCGCCAACTGAGCGCTCGTCGCAAAGATTTAGCAGTGGAGTCGGCCCGATCGAAACAATGACCGTTTGACTGGGATTGACACCGTTGCTCCTACTTCGAAGTAGGATCCAAAAATGCAAGGTGCACCTTTGGACTTAGGATATTGATAGAGCATAGCTGCATTGCCAAAAAATATTGACATTTTACCACATTAGAACATGCGTGTCCGTCCAATCATATGAGGCATAGACTACCTCATTTAATTGGGCATCGGTGTCCTTGCTTGAAGCAGGGTTTGAAGTCTTTGGGCAAACCCATTGATCCCGAGGTTTATTTATCCCAATTACCCGAGCAGAGCGAATAGATGTCGCAACACTTTTTGGGAATACATGCTATTTTTCCAAAACATGCTAAATTTTTTTATTATTTTATGTGAGAATTTTTTGACTTTTTATGTTTATCATTTTATGTGATTTTTTCTTAGATTTTGAGTTATCATTTTATGTGATTTTTGAGATTTTAAGTTATTATTTTATGTGATTTTATTACTTTATTACTTCTATTTATGCGAATTATTTTTGGGATTTTCTTCATATATTTTTTTGTGGATTTTCATATTTTTAAGTTATCATTTTATGTGATCGTTTTATGGGATTTTTTGGTTTTTTAGAACTATTATTTTATGTGAATTACTCTTATCATTTTATGTGAATTATTCTATCATTTTATGTGAATTATTTTTGGCTTTTTCTGTGGGATTATTTTCAGCATTTTTTGGACTTTTTCACATTTTTCTGTGTAGGATTGGGATGTCTATTAATCTCAATCTATTTTATTTTAGCACAGCTTCCCGAGCGAGTTAAAAAAGGATCGACACATCATTTGGGAGTACGTGCATCTATCGGGAGTAAACAAAATGAAAAGAGGGGGGTACCGGTTATGCATCTGACCTGTACCAAGCCCAAAACTTGGCCTGTTAGTGACTGGCACGACTATTAGTTGCGCCAATCCAAAAGAAGGCTCAAAATAGCCTGCGTAACTAATAGTTGCACCAAGCCTAGTTGGGTTTCAAATTTAAACAGCCCGAGTTCGGGTAGCAAGGGGCAGATTTTTGAATTTATTTTCTCTCCCTCTCTTCAAACCGAAAATCGGCCTCCTCTAGGGTTCCTTTACATCGCCTCTACGCGTGCCTCATTGCCAACATTTACTTGCGCCGATTGATTGTCTGCACCAGGCTAGATCAAAGACCTCGAGTATCCATCTTCAAATAAAATTGAACAGATCCTGCCAAAATTGGGTGCCTACCGAAGGAGGCACTCAATCTTGGTCTCTATTAACGATGATCTTATTATCGAATAATTATGCAAAAATATGCACTCATTAGGGATAGATAAAATAAAGGGGAATGGAAGTCCCGACCCAGAACTCGTCCGAGTATAATTTACGAGAACAAACGACTATCCAATGAATACCCAGGCGTAAGGCATACACTTTATAGGGATACCGTATAAATACAGGTTTTAAGCCTGCACCCTAAAATGAGCCCTTTAGAATGCATATTTGAACATAGTCATTCGATGGGTAATTTCCTTTTTGACTGGTTGGTTTTAACCAAAAATTGACCTTCCTCTAGGGAATCTGAAGCTTAAGACGCTTAAGTTCACATGAATCCAAAAACAGAGCACTTAGCTCGAAGAGTTAGCAGTGGAATCAACCTGATCAAAACATTGACCGCTTGGTCGGGATTGACACAGTTGCTCCTACTTTAAAGCAGGATCTAAAGATCCAAGGCGAACCTTAGGCGTAGAACATTAATTTAGCACAATTGCATTGCCGATCAAATATTAACATTTTACTGCATTAGAGCACGAATGCGTGTGGCTATGCGTGGCGAAAGTTTCACAAAAATATGACTATCTTTTTTTTCTTTTTCAAAATAATTTTCTTCTTCTTCCTTTTTTATGAATAGATTGGACGTCGGTGGTGAGATGCTTCGTCTGATCCGTCCATCGCTGAGAGGTTGCCTGCTTCGCGGCTTCGGACCATTTGATGTTCCTACACATCTCGAGAAAACATCAGTCCCTTTTTTGTTTATATAGGTAACAATATGAATCTTAATTAACAGAAAGAGAAACAAACATTTACCTACATATTTTTAATTTTCAAGATTTATATATATTTTGGATTTTTATTTTTAGAGATTTCTTTTGTTCTTTTTCTTTATTTTGAGATAGAAGTATGATGTTGTGCATATATACGTGGACATAAAGAAAGTGGGGATATATGTATATGTATTTTTTGGATTTTTGATTGATTATTTTTTTTTTCTTTTTCTTCATTTTTTGAAATGGAAGTACGATGTTGTACATATGGAAAAGAGTAGAAACATATACAATTTTTTTGTATTAAGATTTTTCTTGATTTTTTTGTTATTTTTTTGGCTTTTTTTTTTTTTTGATGTGGTGCCTTAATCACCGGTGAGATCTCGGGTCCCCTTTTGAGCATGGTCGAACTCCCTTTAAGTAGTCAGATTTTGGATGAGTTTCAACAACTTTACCAAGACTAGAACGTCAATCTCTTTGGATTGAGTCAAACCTTTCTCCTTACCTTGAGTCATACATTTGACAAAGCAGTTTCACAAAGACAATTCTTGTCGGGGCCCGATTTGAACTAACATGAGCAGCACAGTCAAAAATGGGTAAAAAGGAGAGTAACCAAAAAAAGGCTCCTCAAACATCAATCTTATCAATCATTTCGAACCTTTCTTTTTCAATTCTTTCTTTTTAATCTCTTTTTTACTCACAATGTTCAAGGTCAGTTCATCATGCCCGTTTTTGCCCTCTTTTTACCTGTGGCGCCCTTACGGGTTTTCACCATGTCCATGAGTTAAGCTTTCTTACCCCAAGCACCCTTTCGAGTTTTCACCTGGTCTGTACAAACTCGTTGTTTTTACCTGTAGTGCCGTTTCGGGTTTTCACCACATCCATCTTGCTTTGAGCTTGTATTTTTATTTTATTTTTTCTTTTACTTTTCAAAAGCCATGACATAAACGTTGATTCCATCATAGTCGGTCAGAAGGGGTTCTAGTGTCATCTCACTATTCGGCTTGTGTTGACTTAACAAATACTATGACTGCTTGTGAACCTACAAAGACGGCTTTCTTCAGGGTGTAGCTTGGCCATGGGTCAAGTTAGGATTTGAAGGTATGGTGGGCTGAAAAGGATTTCCTTGATACGGCTTCAGTTTTTCACAACATACTTTCTTCCTTGGGGGACTTTACTGTACATGCCCTATGATTCTTCTATATTTTTTTCCTTTTTCCTTTATCTCATTTTAGGCAATCTCTTTTTGAGGTTTTGCTTTTCTGATTTTTTTATAAAAATTTTGATGGTAACTTTACTTCCCCATTTTTGTATATGTACACACACATTTTGTTGGGGAAGGGGTTTATTTGAAAGAAAGGCCCAGGCTCAAATGGGGTAGCAAAGGATATCATCATTTTTAGGGATGCTTTTTGGTTATTGTGCTTGGAATGATGACCACTTTTGGGTGGTTCTTACGCAGTCACGTATCTGTTTCACTAATACTTACCTTATCGTGATAGATTAAGCATAGAACCATCGGACATATCCAGCATTGATGGGCTCAGGAAGATAATCTCCGTCCATGGTGGCGAGGCGGATGGCGTATCCCGACAGTACTTCTCGGACGATGTAAGGTCCCTCCCAGTTCGGCTTCAACTTCCCTCTCAGATCGACGTGGAGGGATGGGAAGATCTTTTTCAACACAGTGTCTCCTACCTTTAGATCTCGACCGCGGACACGTTTATTGTAAGTGCGTGTGTTTCTCCCCTAGTAAACTTGAGTATGACATAAGGCTAGGAGTCTTTTCTCATCCAGTAGATTCAATTGTTCAAAGCAGGATCTCTCTCTCTCTGCTTCAGGTAAGCCTGATTCCATGAGGATTCAGAGAAAGGGTACTCCAACCTCTATCGGTACGATGGCCTCAATTCCATACACAAGGGAGAATGGTGTTGCCCCTATAGCAGTATGGATCGATGTTCTGTAGGCCCACAAAGCAAATGATAGCATTTCACTCTAATATCAGTAAGTGATGACCATTTTCTTAAGGATGCGGATGACTGTCTTGTTCGCAGCTTCCACGGCTCCATTAGTTTGAGGCCGATCAGGTGACGAGCGATGGTGCTTGATCATGTATTGCTCGCAGAAGGCCCGGATGTGCTTATTCACAAAGTTTGTATCATTGTCTGTGATGATATCCCTGGGTACTCTAAATCGGCACACAATATTACTCTTGAGAAACTTTTCGACGTGACTAGTCATGATGTTGACATATGATGCTGCTTCTACCCACTTGGTGAAGTATTCAATGGCGACGAGGATGAACTGATGTCCATTTGATGCTTTCAAACTAATCATTCTGACAACGTCCAGGCCCCAGGTAGCAAATGGCTAAGGAGTGGTCATGCAGTGTAGATCGACAGCAGGAGCGTGTATCAGACTAAAGTGTTCCTGACACTTGTAGCATTTCTGAACATGTTTGCAACAATCTGATTCCATAGTGGTCTAAAAGTATCCCTGCCACAGAATTTTCTTAGCAAGCATGTGACCGCTGACGTGGGCACCACATACTCCCTCGTGGATCTCCTTCATAATATTGATCATTTCACTTTTTGTAATGCACTTGAGTAAGATGTTGTTGTAGGATCGCTTGTAAAGGCATTCCCCACAAATGACGTAGCCTGCTGCTAAACATTGAATGGTTCGCCAATCCATCTTGGACATACCCTCAGGGAGTGTTAGTGTCACGAGGAAATTCTTGATATTTGAGAACCAAGGTGGCTCACCATCGGGCTTTGTAGGTTCCTCAATCTAGAGGCAGAAGGCTGGTTCATTCCTTTGCTCAATCATGATCAGCTTCATCTCAGCACCATACGAGATTTCTATCATTGATGCCAAAGTGCTCATGGTAAGGGATCAATTTCTTGTCTTTTATTTTCCAATCTTTATTCGTCTGGCATATGATCAACTATGAATAGCCAAATACTCAGAGGCAAGTAATGTTTAGATTGAGAGCCACCCATAAACTAGTGGCACAAGCTTCATACTCGGCCATGTTGTTAGTTCAAGGGAAGTTGAGCTTGATGGAGAGTAGTACATGGGATCCTTTCGATCAAATCAGAATGGCACCAACTCTCTGACCTTCGGCATTTGCTGCTCTGTCAAAGTGCATACCCATGATTCTTCTGCTTCTTCTGTATCATCTTCCATCACGAACAGGATGTCCTCATTGGGGAACTCGATTCTTAGAGGTTCATAATCTAGTAAAGGATTGTCAGCAAGATGATCGGTGAGTGCTTGCCCCTTGATTGACTTTTGAGTGACGGACGTGATGTCAAACTTAGATAATAGGAGTTGCCATTATGCAGTTCGTCTAGTGAGAGCCGACTTCTCGAACAGGTATTTCAGCGGGTCCATTTCAGGACAAAAGTAAAACGGCTTGGGATAGTAAGTAATGGCAGAGCCTCTGAGTAGCTCATACAAGAGCCAGGCATGGTTTCTCCAGATGAGAATAGCACGTCTCATGATCAATAAACTTCTTTCACATATAGTAGATGGCTTGCTCTCTTCTTTCCGCCTCGTCATGCTGCCCTAAGACACATCCCATCGAGCCTTCCGTCATGGAAAGATACATCAAGAGTGTTCTCCCTAGCTCGGGTGGTACTAACACAAGTAGGTTAAGGAGGTAGCTTTTGATTTTATCGAACGCTGCTTGACAATCATCGTTCCATTCAACGAGTGAGTTCTTCCTTAGTAGTTTTAAGATTGGTGCGCAGATTGGGGTTAGCTATGCAATGAACTGACTGATATATTATATCCTGCCCAAGAACCCTCTAACTTCTTTCTTAGTAGATGGTGGTGGAATTTCTGTGATATCTTTAACTTTGACTGGGTCGACCTCGATCCCTCTCCTGCTGACGATGAATCCTAATAATTTCCCTGACATAACACCAAATGCGCACTTCTGTAGATTCAGACGTAACATGTACTTTGTCAACCTCTCAAACAGCTTCTAGAGGTTTACCAAGTGATCACTTCACTCCGGTGACTTGGCTATCATATCATCGATATATACTTTAATTTCTCGGTACATCATGTCATGAAATAGCGCAGTCATAGCTCTTTGGTATGCTGCACTGGCATTCTTCAGCCTAAACGGTATGACTCTGTAGCAAAAGGTTCTCTAAGGAGTGATGAACGCAGGCTTCTCTTGATCTGCCTCTGTCATCTTAATCTGATTGTATCCTGAGAATCCATCCATGAAAGAATGCATCTCGTGCTTAGCAGTGTTATTGACCAAGATGTCGATGTGCGGCAAAGGAAAGTTGTCCTTCGGGCTTTCCTTGTTCAAATTATGGAAATCGATACACATGCGGACCTTTCCATCCTTCTTCGATATAGACACAATATTGGCTAGCCACTGTGGGTATTTAGATGCCATGAGAAACCCTGCGTCATACTACTTAATGACCTCATCCTTGACTTTCAAGATCCTTTCAGGTCGGAGACCTAGCCACTGTGGGTATTTAGATGCCATGAGAAACCCTGCGTCATACTACTTAATGACCTCATCCTTGACTTTCAAGATCCTTTCAGGTCGGAGACGTCTCAGCTTCTGCTTAACCAGCTTCATATCAGGGTAGAGAGGCAACTCATGCTCGACCAAATCGGTCCAGACCAAGCATGCCCTTGTACGACCAAGCAAAAATGTCTTGGTATGACCGATTCGATCATATTTTTTCTTTCTTCAGGAGACAGCGACGTTTCGATTTTGGTGATTCGAGGAATCTCCTCATTTCCTAGATTGACGTCTTCGATTTCTTTGACAATGGGGGTATGGCCATGCTCAAATTCGGCAAATCAGTCAAGGAGCTCATTGGAGAGCTCCTCTAAAGGGATATCATCGTCCAGACTCATAACACCTACCTCTTCTTGTATTTCTATAGGAAAGGGGTTGATTTTACGTGGGACGGGTATTTCAATTAAGGCATCTTTTTGTGTGATTTTATTTGAAATTTTAAATGACAATATTTTTAAACTTTATATTTTTTCAATGTTTTTAGAATTTTTATTTTCTTCGGAGACGGACCATTGGCAGCACGAGTCTGTGTATATACAAGGTATTACCTGCCAAGGACTTATCTCACTTTTTAGAGGTTGTTTTTTTTGGGAAACGGGTGCCAAATGTTAGGCCACTTTGCTTCCAGAGTTTGGGGCAAAGATGCCCAGTTGCGTACCTACGAGGTCGCTCCTTTACCTATTTGGATGGAGGGTGGTGACTGATACGGCTCTTCGGAGTCATCCTCCATCATGTTGATCCTCATTTCGTTTGAGATGATATCCTCAAACATTAACACAGTTTTGTGGTGATTCACCACAAGGGTAGTTTTTTCAGGTACGGGCCGTCACTCCTCAAAGAGGGATAACGCGACCAAGTCTATCTTCAGGCTGGGAAGGGTGATGTGGGGATTGGTGGGGTGAATCGATGCTATGGGCTTGTGTGGGGTTAATCAGGTTACCCCATTATGATCAATCTTTACAACCTCGGTGCTCACGAATGAATTCCTGATGTGAGGCCTGGGATGGGGTCTTTCCTTTATGTGTATCCCCCTAGCTCTCGCAGCTGCCGTCACACGGGCTTTCTCCTTAGCCTCTCACACTTCTTCTTCTTGGGCTTGTAACCTAGCCCGAATATGACTTTTTGACCACCCTTAGCTATGACAGGCTCTTTTCTGCCTTACAGTCTGAGTCCTAGCCCCCTTCCTTTTTAATAGCCCCATTTTTGGAGCATGGCCACTACTGCTACCATTCCACCTCCAGTTCTTGGAATGATGCCCTCGATGGGCTTCGGGAGTATCGTCAACACCTCGTATTTGAAATTGTAGAGGTCGATGTCCTCAGCGGTGTGTGACACATCCAGCACTTTGGGCTTTCGACATTGTTTGTGAACTTTTCCTTCTCAGTATGCCCCTCATCGATGATTATAATGATCTTATGTCCGGGTGTAAACTTGAGCTTCTGGTGCAGTGTGGATGGGATTGCTCTGACTTCATGCAACCACGGGCACCCTAACAGCAGATTTAACGAGGATTTGATGTCCATCACTTGAAACAATATGGAGAAGGTCATTGGCCCAATCAATAGCTCTAGAACAACTTCTCCCATTATCTCTCTTTGTGTATTATCGAAACCACTAGCACTGGTTCCCATGGGTGTCAGCATGCATGGATCTACCCCGATCTTTGTGGCGATTCTCAGTGGGTATATATTCAATGTAGACCCATTATCAATTAAAAGCAAGGGAATTACCATATTTCTGAACTCAACAGTTATATTCCAAGGCTTTGAGTGACTACCTCCTTATGGTAAATCAGCATCCGAAAATGAAATAGCATTCGGGGCCATCACTTGACCGATTATCTGCTCGACTTCATCCGGGCTAACTTGAAGTGACACATGCGTGTTCTTTAATGCCCCCATTAATGCTTGAAAATGGAGTGGGGATGTCATTAACAGATCCCACACAGTAATATGAGCTGGCATCCTTCGCAGTTGGGTCTCCAGTATGTGTTCTCGACTCATTTTCTCAAAAGGATTCACGGGGCTATCCTTCTTTCCCTCCGGCTGGGCCTATGCTACTACTAGTGCTTCTGGTTGCTTTGAAATCTTCTTGGATTGGGACACAAAGTCCACTGCCCCTTTTCTATTGCTGTCAGTGTTGATATAAGTTTGCTCATAACTCAGAGGGACCTGATATGAGTTATAGGTTGGTCCCAGAATCTGAAATGGTATGGCTATTGGTATCGGATGCTCTTACACTGTGGGCTCTGAAGGTGTGGGTAACACTTGGTTTACTTCAGTGATAGCTGGTTGGATGGCAAAATTGGGCCAGACGGGAGTGGTGAAGCTGGTGAGTGGTGGCGCTGGGGGAAAAGGGGTAGGGGTAGGCCATTGGAAGCTGATAGGTGCTGGCGGGGGGTTGAGGGTATGATGGGCTATCGGGTAATTGACGGGAGTGGTGGTGCATGGTTGATATGCATTTATATGCACATGATTGACAGGAGTGGGTGATAGAAAATAGACCCTAAGATTTAAGGGCTCAACTCGTGGTACTGGGCTGGGAAAATAATCTGACAAGTTCAGGGGTTCAATCACCCCGATATTCCTTTCTTCATAGTTTCTCGGCATGGTGCTACATAGCTCTCCCGATCACTGATGTAGTCTGATGGGTTAAACTCTAACTCCTCCTCACCTTCTAACATTTTGATGGTGGGTCTGAGACCTGCTCCTCTGATAGAATGTGGGGGTAATAGCACCTGATGAATATTCGCATGCTGGTTTACTTGAGAAGGTGCAGGTGGGATGATTTTCTCGGCATTGATTCAATCTTGAATCACGTGTTTCCATGTGAAGCAGTGATTAGTCGGGTGACTCGGACCCCGATGAAAATTGTAGTAGGTATTACAGTCATAATTCTTTGGCAATGGGTGAGGAGGAGGTTGCGGTTAATGAATAGTAACTAATCCCTTTTCTATTAGTAAAGGCAAAAGTACACTTAATGATTGCCCTAGGGGTATAAACACTCGATCGTAGCGGGCTCTTCTTTGCTTTGGAGTCATCTTCATTCCTTGTCCATTCCCTGCTCTCTACGTTTGTTTAGTTCTAACTGGTGCTAGCGGGGCTGCTTGAAATTGGAACGAGATTATATTACTATTAGGCCTAGTGTTGGAAATATTCTGGACATCGACCCTTGTTCTCTTCTCATTCCTTTATTTCAAAAGCCTCCTAACCCCACTGGCTCCACTTGGTGCATTCTTGTTCAGGCGGCCTTCCCTGATAGCGTCCTCACAGCAATTAGTGTTCCTTATCAGATCAGCGACACTGGACTACTGCTGGTATACTAAAAAGTCTGAGATTACTGGTAGAGTATTCTTGGAAATTATTTTGATCTGCTCATCATCAGGTATCTTCTTTCTAACCTGAGCTGCCAATGCTCTCTAATGCCCTAAATAATCGTTAAAGGTCTCATTCGAGTTCCATTTCAGCCAAGTCTGACTTACGCGGTTCAATGTCTATATTGTAGACATATTGTTCCTGAAACAAATGCGTCAAGTGCTTCCACGTTTTCATCATGGATGATTCCTAAGATGTAAACCATCTCAAGGTTGGACCAGTCAGACTTTTCTAAAAGACCTTTATCAGTAGCCTTTCGTCTCCTCCATATTGGCACATGTCCCGATAGTAGGACTTGAGGTGTGTAATAGGATTGTCAGTGTCGTTGTACTTGTCAAAAGCTGGCATTTTAAATTTTGGAGGCAAGGGGACCTTAGCGAACAAACATAAATTTGTGAAGTCCGTGGCATAGATTTTAGCACCATCCATCGTCAACAACTGCTTCTGGATTTTGTCCAACTGTTCTTTCAGCTGCTCTGATTCTTTAGACATGGAGGCCACTTTCTCAGCAGTCGGTTGGACTTCACTCTGGGCTACCAGGGGGTGGACAATTATAGAAGGAGGGTTAAGGCTGGTCAATGCCCTAGCATAGGCTCCACTATTCCTGATCTCGTCCTCTTCATACTACTGATCTACATAGGGTGCAGTGAGGGCAAGATTCTCCTACTGGTGTTGCATGGACTTGATGGGAATGGCATGAGTGGGGTTGGGTGAGTCCATTGGGGATGAGGGAATGTTTGTTGGTGATGGGATGAGTGGAAATTAGGTTTTGAGGTGGGGGCTGATGAGGCCATTGGGCCTGGGGAAAGGCTTGAAACTGACTTGGGATGTTGGGATATGGATGAATTGGGGCTGATATAAGGCATGGGTTTGAGCTGGGTATGGTGGTTGTGGCTGGGTGAAATTTTAGAGGAATTGTGAAGGTATGGGTGTAAGGCTTCAAGGTTTTATTGGGCTTAGGTTTGGGCTATGAAGCCTTGGGAGGGTTGGGCCACGAAGGTTTGGCCCACGGGTCCTTGGGAAGCTTGGGCCACAAAGCCTTGGTCATGATGGGTTTGGGCCATGGGCCATTGATGGGTTTGGGCTATGGGCCCTTGATGGGTTTGAGCCATTGGCCCTTAATGGGTCTAGGCCATGAGCCCTTGATGGGCTTAGCCCAATGGGCCTTGATGGGTCTGGGCCATGGGGCCCTGATGGGCCTGGGCCATGGGCCCTTGATGGTTTGGGCTATGGGCCTTTGATAGGTATGGGTTATGGGGTTTTGGTCCATGGGGCCTTAGGACATGTGGGGAATGGGGGTTTGGGCCATTGGGCCTTGTGATATATGGGTAGTGGGGGTTTTGATAGTGTGGATGATGGGGAGTTGATGGGGGTAATGGGGGAATGAGGCATGGAGGCTTACTAGGGTATGGGATGGATCCATAGATGTGTGGTGTGGATGAGAGAGAATGTGTTGGGAGGCCTTCCACCTATTGTAGGTTTGGAACATCTCCTCCATCATGGCCATGGAAGGGGGATCGAATGGAGATGAACTATTTGATGGTTGGAGGGGTATGGGAAAAAGAAAAATTAGCCATGGCCCTGGTAAAATTAGGCATGGCTCGGGTGAGGGTGGGATATAGGGTGGATTGGAGAAATGAGGTGGGGCATTGGTGGATGGATTAGGTATGTATGAGAGAGGAAAATTGGCCATGGCTTCGGGAAAGATGGGCATGACTTGGGTAAATGGAGGGATGTGTGGGGGATAGGATGTGGTATGGATGGATGTGGGTGGATCGGGTTGGGAGGATGAGAAATGGGGCATGTTGGTCAAGGTAAAGGATGGGTTTTGTATGGGTGTGGAAGGAAGGTGGGATGGGTTGGAGATGGCCATGGATGAAGGCATGGTTTGGGAAAATGATGGGAAATTTGGACTTTGGGTATTTTGGGAAATGGTGGAAGGGAAAATGGGGGTACCGAATGGACCAGTTATGGTGAGGTTTGATTGGGCAAGGGGGGTGGAAGCAAAGGCTGCTTCGGTATGGGAATGGGTTGGAGAATGTGGCGGGGATGAGTAGGGATCGACATAAGCCGGGTCCACGACCCACGACATATCTCGATATCGGGTTGGGTACGTATTACTTGGATGGGGCCCGTAAAGCTTCCTCCTTCTTCCCCTACGGGATGACAGAGGGTACGACGATGCCATTGTGCCTGCACTAATCAAGACTTTATTTTTAATTTTTAATTTTAATTTTAAAAATTTTTACAAGTGAAAAAGAAATGAGGGTTCCGAGGCCTTTTTGAATTCCCTTCTCGGGTGGCTCTCGTACCCTAGATAGGTCCCGCGACAAAGGTTCTGAAGCATTTCAGAAGAATCAAAGGGAAATGCTTTGATCTATTGAAGGCACGAAAACCAATATAAACAACCTGATCCCCCAAAATGAATAAAAAAGAAGTCATCATCTTTTGACCGACGAGGGCATATTGGGTGTCAGAAATTACGGGGCCTAAACAGAGGCACAAAACACACTGATCGGAGAATTCAGGATGTGAAATATGCCTCAGATCCGAATTGGTGGTGCTCAAAACCACACTGGCGCAACTAATAGTGGCTCCAGAGCAAAAAGTCCCAAATTAAAGCTAGAGCAACTAATAGTTGCGCCAGTGTACTTTTGGGACATTTTGCATTGGTGCAACTAATACTTGCGCCAGAGCAGAATGGTTCTCCACTTTGTATGACAGCAGCAACCTCAGTTCTAAATGGGTCTCCAAACTGACTTTTGGTGGAAGCTGGGCTTCCGGGGACTGATTGTGTATATGATCCGCTCTCTTTCTCACCGAACCAAAGGATTTAAGGCCAAATTGGGTTCACTATCGCTCACTTTTTCCCAAGTTTTAAGCTCCGTAACAAGAAGGTTACCCACCCGATATACCTCAAGTGCAAGCACTTTTCTCAGGTACTAGGTGGGCTGGGACTTTTTTGGATCATCACTACTAGGGGCTGCCGCCGTACTAAGACCCGGGTGTTTGTAGTGTGCCTAAATAACCCAACCCTTTAAAAATCTACCACCCAAAAATCAATTTAAATCTCATTTGTTGGTTCAATTTTATTTTTCGCTTTTAAGGGAGTTTTCTTAAGTTCAAAGATCGGGGGTGATGATCCCGTGCCGCCTCTACAGGCCGACATTCACTGGCGGAATATGATTACAGAATTAAAAGCGCAAGTAGACCCGCCAAATGGCTAAGGCACTTTAAATGATGGAAATGTAAAGAAAATTAAATGACAATGCACAAGTAGACCCGTCGATTGGTTAACGTGCTTAAAATGACAGAATCGTAAAGAAATTGAATGCGGTGCGCAAGTAGGCCCACCAATCAGCTATGGCTCGTAAATGATGTAAAGTAGGGGTAAGTAAAATGACGTAATCGGAGTAAAAAAATAGAAAAAAATAAAATAAAAGATAGTAATAAAAGATTAGTAAAATAAAATATAAAGAGGTCAAGTTTAAGGGAAAGCTCTACTAGCTAATCCCCAGCAGAGTCGCCATCTATGCAATCGTGGGATTTTTGATGATCCTGTCGTGAGGATGCGCTCCCTAATGAAATATTTAGAGTCGCTACACGGAGCTTTTGGTGTCCCGAGAAACCTAGATCATTTTTATAAGCACCAAAGTGCCACAAATATGACTCTGAATTCGGTGTACACCAAAGGCTCTTGGGTAGGGGCTTCGGTTATCGATTGGGAAGGTGTTAGGCACCCAATCATTCCGCTTAACGCGGTCTCTACTTATGGCCAAAACTATAATAATATAAAAGAAAAGAAAAAGCCTTCCTCTTGCCCAAAGGGTCTTAAAATCCTATTTGTGCTCCTCCATTCCTACCAAAAATTCGGCAGCATAATGGCACAAATGTGTGGGTGGAGGAAGGATCGAGAAGGTAGAGGAATAGAGGGGAGAGTCGAAACTCTTAGGCCCTTGTTGCACCGTTGTGGAGCCTTGCGTTGGCTTCCTTCGGTGAGCTTTTGAAGATGTATGGTATGGAATGGGGTTCTAACTCCTAAGGCCTGATGGCTAAGAGGTAGAGAGGGAAGGCTAGGGGTAGCGCACCTCTAACCTAGAGCTTATGGGTAAAATGCTAAGGTCTAAAGGGATTTTTAGAATTATGGAATTTGTATGAGAATGTGCACTAGAGGAGAGAGAGAGAGAGAGAGAGAGAGAGAGAGAAGGGATTCATTAATCTCTTAGTTGTAAATTTTTCAGGCCATTTGTAAGGGGGGTGCCTCTCTATTTATAGAAAAAAGAGAGGTTAGGAGGGTGCTTAGGAGCTAATTGGGTTTAGCAATGAGGTAATGGGCCATCTAAGGTTTCCTAGGGTTTTTGGAGTCTTGAAATATGTGGAGAGGTACTCCAATGGTGGATGATAGGGTGAGGCTTGAAACCACTTAAGGAGTTGCACATAGATAGTATATGGGTGCAACAGAACTAGCAAAACACACCCCAATGGTCAAGATGGTCAACAAGTCAAACCCCAATCATAAAATTTGAGGTAAAAACCCAGAGTTACTGTTCATATGCCTGCGCAACAATTAGTTACGCTAAGCATATGTACAGTAAAATAGTGATGCACAATAGCTTTGGGAAGTCGATTGCCTGCGGGGGGACCCACCTATAACTGGTGTAACTATTAGTTGCGCCAAATCCCTAAGGGGGTTCACATAAATTTACCATTTTTCCCTTCGAGTTTGAAATGCGATGTCTTTGTGTATACAGTTCTGATTGGGGTGATTCTTGGCCTGTTTGAAAGATAAAAACTTTTACTTTTCAATAATATGAGATTTGATCACAGTAGAAGGTCACAGCTAGTCCTGGTGCACCACTCTTCATCTATTTCTCGAGAAAGCAAAGTTTAGGTCTGGAATGGGTTCTAAGGGTCGGGATGGGTTCCAAAAGGTTTGGGAAGGTTTCTAGGGTGATTCCTAAGGGTTTGGGATGGCTCCTAAGGGTTCCATACATGTCATAAAAATCTTAGAGATGCGCCTCTCTCGAAATGTGTTTCGATTGGGCTTGGGCCAAATTTGGGTGTCTACAAGATCTTCGACTTTCTGTTATGTAGCTAGGAGCTTAACTCTATGTATTTCGAGAATTTTATCAAGTTGTTTTGTGACAGCCCGCATTTTCCCAACCTAAAATTTTGAAATATATATATATATTTTTTTATCCTAAACCCAACGGGAAAACCCAGACCGTCAGATCGTAGACCACAATCTGATACAGAAAACTTGGCACATCCATAAATATACAGAAATCAAAGCAATTATTACATATGGCATAATTAAAACCTCCAGATCTAAAATCTAACAAGAACAAAACTAAATAAACACCAGTGATGACCAACCATCACCTAACAATGGTGTACACTAGTACGAATGTATCAAAACTTAACTCACCAAATCCACAATGCAAAATTCTAAGATCCCTGAACAGAGTACAAATCCTTGTGCGGAAGCTCCCTTCTTTTAATATGTAATTTGGGCCCTCCCAAACCTACACCTGTGATGTATAGTCGAGGTGAGCTAACAACTAAGCTCAGTAGAGGATAAACAACATAAATTCATATTTAAAATTCAAAAACATAGCTTCAATCAAGAGTCAAAACCATCATTTAATTTCTGCTTCTAAAACTTAATCATTCCCTTTCTTTTCAAACATATTTTTCAAAGCATTCATCAATTTCTTCTATTTCAAAACTCAACCTTAAACATTTAACTTTACCATGATATTCCATCCAAAAGTACACATATAAAAAAGAATCTTAAAACAATTAGACTTATCCAAGAATATCCGAGATTTCACACACATTCCAAATAACGTCGAATTTGCAAACACAAACTCAAATAGCACAAGGGTGTCCAAGGGTGTTCTAAGTTTCCAAGGGTGTTCAATGTTTCCAAAGTTCCCAAGGGATGCAACGATGCACAATGGAATCCAAAGGTGTCCAATGATTCCAAAGTATCCAAGGGATGTAAAGATATCCAATGGTATCCAAAGGTGTTCAATGATTCCAAGGTGTCCAAGGTTGTTCAATGTTTCCAAAGTGTGTTCAATGTTTTCAAAGTGTCCAAGGATGCAATGATGTCCAAAGGTGCCCAATGATTCCAAGGTATCCAAGGGATGCAATGATGTCCAAGGGATGCAATGATGTTCCAAGGGATGCATATGCAGCTTATGTATGAATGCGTGTACGGATAGGCCGTCGTACCGGCCCAAGGGATGCAGTCAAAGAATCCACAGGATTCATAATGCAAATGTAAATGTCAAAAGTCTAAGCATCGTTGAGTAAATCACAGTTCCAAGGGTATCAAAATGATTCACGAGTGTCACCAGCGATCTCAAGATCTTACTTTCAAAACACGAGTCAAGCTCAACAATATCAAAGGTTATCTAGAATCGAACATTATCACATGCATAATCACGATTTCACGAGTTCATATTCCAAATCATAAGACTCCAATTCTAACATTTCCAACTCTGATCAACTCATCATATTCATGGAAACACATCTAATACTATGAATCAAGTCAAATATATAAATTTAGGTCGAGTTTCCCCTACCTTAATCTTGAGGTTGCGCGAAGCCAAGCAAGGTCCTATTGATGGCCTTCTGCCTCAATCTATATCACAAGCACACAATGGTGCATCAAAGATCAACTCTACTCACTAATAACTTATATGCATTTAAGTATTTTCTCAAAACCAAGGTTGGAATGGATAAATTCGTGCTAATATAGAGTTTGATGTAAGATTCCCCCTAAATTTTGACCTTTAAAACGTTGGATTCATGAGTTAGTTAAAACACAAAAGTTGTAGATCTCGTTGTCTTTTTTCCAATGCCATAAGAATTGTGTCAATCGGAGTTTGGGTAAAAGAGTGATGGCTGAAACACTAAAGCAATATCGGCAAGCCCAGTCAAAATCGATTGAACGATTTAAAACCGATCGAATAGTTACTAATTTCGTTTAAACAGTTTTCAAAATAGATCGAACGGTTTTCAAACCGACCAGAAACCTTCAGATTTTACTCTTGATGAAATCGTTAGATCGGTTACTAATTTCGATCGAACGGTTTCGTCAGATTTCACCCAAAATCGGGTTCAAGAATCTCTAACTCATTTTTCTTTAAATCTTAACCCATTTTCTTCAAATCTCCCACTCATAAGCTAACTAAATATTAATCTATGTACAAATCACAACTTAAATCAAAATTTTTACCTTTAATCCAACGATTTTATCCTCGATCGGATCGTCTTCTTCATAGCAAGCAAATGGGTTTCCAAACCGGTTTTGATCTTTCCAAGCCCCGCGATTTCCATAATTTCGACACGATCGTTAGGTGATCATCCACACACGCTTCGTACAAACCTCACTACGATTTGGCCGATCAAAACACACCATTCTCTTTGTAAGGAAAATGGGTTTTCAAAACCCCATTCGATTTCAAACCACATTCCGAAACTCACCAAATGTCAAAATCGACGTCACATCATCCACCTTACACGAGCTCGCAAATCTTTACGAGAATTCAAGGCTTTGGAGGACACGAATCCGGCAAATCCTTTTTCTCCTTCTTTCCCTCTTCCTTCTCTCTCAAACCTAACCCTCAAACTTACAACTGGTTAAGGCTTCTAAATGAAGCTTTGCTCTTTATTTAAAAAGGGTCTGGTTCCCTTGCAAAACAGACACACACCCTTTGGGTGTTAGTTCTCATTCACTTATCCCTTGTTTCGTTACGATGCGAAAACTATATACATAAGCAAAGTGTTTTATATCACACTAAAAGGTCCTTAATTCGGTGTGGAGTGCACACACATCAGCTGTGTGTTCTAAATCTTATCCAAAGACTTAGGCTTGGTGTTAAGTCGATACGTCGTACCTCGATATATGTCATCACATCAACTGATCACTTATCATTCTTTAGATCTCTTCTTTCTTATCCACCACAAGTTAACTGAACTCACACTAATATTTTATTATCTTATCCTATTCGGTGTGTGACCCGTCGAGCACGCACATCAAGACGTATTGTTCAAAGGGCCAAATTTTTGAAATGTTACATTCTTCTCACCTTATAAAATTTTCATCCTTGAAAATTGCCATAAATAGTAATGTGACAGGCCAGATTTTAGCACCTCAAAACTCGTGCCATCAGCACGATCCTCCAGACTGTGCCCCAAAACTATGCACGGAACATTCGTATAATAAGCAATGATAAATAAATAAAGCAAATAATTGCATAAAACGGAAAAGTTAATATGCCCATTTGGCACAAACAAAAGACAGTTCTACTTTCATGCCACTGCATGAAAAGAGAACCGATTCGAACCATCGCTGATAAACAGATCACCCCAGATGGTTCGCCAAAAGAAATAAATCAATTAATTACAATGTTTATTAAAAATAAAGGCTTGACATACCAAGTCGTGCAATCTATTCTCAAAAACTACTCTCTGTCAAAGTACACAGCAAAGTCTCCTAGAAGAAGTCCTCGGGAGGAGGCTCCAACTCGTCTCCAGGCACGTAATCCGTATCACTCGAATCTACGTCTCCCGAAGCCTCAGTTGCTGCTAATAATGGACCTGTGACGTATAGTCTAAAGGGTGAGCTACATCCTAGCTCAATAGGGAACAACACAATGAACATATAAATCAAAATCTCACATATATTCCATGATATTCTAAGCATGATGTGTCTATGCATTTGCTAGAAAAATAGTTTAAAAGTTGATGATTTGCATTCAAGTTTACTGGCAATTTGCATGTCTTACTTTACTGTTGACTTATCATGAATGACACTGAATAGACTTAAAAGCAAAACTTAAATCTTCAACTTAAGTAATCCCCGAGCAATATAGCATCGAGCCCCAATGGAATACCCACCATCGTTGCCTAAATAGACAGTTGTTATATATGTATTCCCTGGGAATACTACCCAAGCCCCTTTCTCACTAGGCGGCGGGGTTAAATCTGAACTCAACATCCCTGGGATGTGCTTACTGTGTACGGATAGACCTCCACACTGGTGTACAGATTGGCCGCCGTACCGGTCACGGATATCCTGTCGCGTCAGTCGTGGGTATCCTGCCACGTCGGTGGGGTATTCTAAACAAACCTCAAATAACAAAAATAATAGTTGCTTTACATATAGTTGTTCACCGTGTAATGTGCTATCTTATATCAGTTAGGCCTCAACAGTAATTACTCAATCATATATACATCCCTGGGATGTAGAACTTACTCGCATCACACTAATGCCTTTATTACTTTCTCATCCCCTAGGGATGTCTCATTCTCATTAGATTACTTGATCTCAGTTACTCGCATCACACAGATGCTTTTATCACATTCTTGGTGTCACACACACACCCATTTTCACAAAGCTTTTCACAATTAAAATATTCTCAAATTGATATCTATATCACTACATACATGCTTTTGCAATTAAAGTACATGTTCAAGGTGTTCCCTACCTCAATTCTCTAAAGGTCCAAGCATTAAGGTCCCACGCGGCTCCTTATGCTCGCTTTCACACGTACCACCTATGGTACATTACAATACATGCAATACATCTCTAAAGATGTAAAAAAGAAGGTCCTAGACCCTCCATGTATCTCAAAGTAAAACTAGAAAGTTAAGTAAAGCTGCCAAAGTCGATTAATCGATTCCCAAAATCGATTAATCGAAACCTAAATCGATTAATCGAAAACCAAATCGATTAATCGAAACTCAAATCGATTAGTCGATTCCCAAAATCGATTAATCAAGATTCAAATTCGATTAATCGATCCCAAATCGATTAGTCAAAATCTCTAACATAGTGAGGTCGATTCTCAAATCGAGTGGTCGAAAATCCGAAATCGATTAGTCGATCCCAAATCGATTAATCGAAATCTAAAATCGATTAATCAATTTCCCAACTCGATTAGTCGATTTCCCAAGGTCTTGTATCTCCAGCCACTGGAGGTACCCAGTCGATTAGTCGATTTCCAAATCGATTAATCGACCTTCCAAATAGATTAATCGAAATCCAATTCGATTAATTGAAATCGGGAATCCTTGACTTTTCAACTTCTGGGCCAAAATCGATTACACTTACCTCAATAAATCCTTCAAAGGGTTGATTTGTTGGGTTTGATGGCTAGGGTTCCATCTTTCCGCTTCAACAGCTCCTCAAGCGTTTAATCAGCATTCAATGCTCTAATTTCCTCTTGATTTGCATTAACTCCAAGCTTTCATAACTCCTCTTTACTCCATCTCTCTCTCTCTTCTTAACTCTCTCTTCAATAACCAACAAAAGGAATTTTAGGGTTATTAAACCCTTATATCTTCCTTCCAGTTTCGGTGTTAAGCGCATACACCAGAGATAGGTGTATGTAGCTCTAAACTAATACCATTCACTACACTTAGTCACATTTGCATCACATCAATCCATCACTTCATGAATTCAATGTTTGACCATCACTTGGTCAAACCTACGACCAATCGGGCACGAATCTCGAGGACAAAGTTAAATGCTTAACTTTTCAGGATATTACAAGTAACATATTGATCGAACCTAATCATACACCAATTGGAAGATATTCATATCTCGATCTGAAGACCATTCAAAGCAATAGTTCTGATACTCACATCCTACACGAACACACATATACGAATCCACGAGTAACATTCACATCCACACATACACACATCCATAGCTGACACATCTACATACATAGCTGCATAAAAATCCGTACCTCTTCCCATTGAAAACTCACGCCTCCAAAAATCTACTCAAATGAGTAAAATTTCATTCTATATTGACTCAAACTCACGCCGCGTTGGTGGGGTATTCTCCGAACCTTAAATCAGTTGTGCGAAATATATATAGTTATTCACCATGAAATTGTGCTAAATATAATAATTCAAAGCTTGTTCAAGTCTCATTCACTTCCTCTTAAGCTTCTCAACTACCAACACATGATGTAATGAGAATTAAAGCCTCCCAATTCCTTATAACTCACTCATGACTTGGGTATAAAGCATACACACCTAGATAGATGTATATGACCCAATCAAACTAACTCTTATAATGTATATACTCTACATTTTTCATACGACCTATCTAACTTAAAGCAAACAAGTCAACATTTACCTGGTCCAACAAGTGACCAGCCGGGCACGCTTCCCGAGATACACTATTTAAAGTCTGAAATTTTTGGGACGCTACATGTTTACTAAAATTATTTTGGTTATGCTCTTCCGTCATAGGATTTAGGGTTAAGGACAGAGGAAGAAGGAAGGTTATGAATTGGTTTTAATCTATGGACGGGTATGGATTTATAGGGAAGGGGCTTGGCTTTCAACCGTCACTTCGAGTAAATATCTATGTGTAGGTTCCTAGGCTAGGGTGGTTGGGAAGTGGTAGTCTTGCATGCTGGAGTTGTTTGTTTCCCTTATGAGTTTAATGGGTTCGAATTCCGACGTAACCGATAAGATCGGTCACTGGAGTTGCCTATTCCCTAGAATTGTTATTTGCAATTTTATAGAATGAAAGTGAGACTTATTGATGTTTCAAATCGTACTCACTATGATTTGACTCTATGTATCACCATAAATCGTAAATCCATACGCTTTAGGTGATTGTGCCCTAAAAGAGACTTTTATGATTGACTGGTTTTTTATATATCGTAGATCGTAGAATACTCTTTTTCTAATATTATATACATATGTTATAGATGTTTTCCTACGGGTGAGTCGGTAGGTCAACAGGTTCTAGAGGTAATTAATTAGAAACAAAGGGAGTTGATGTGCCTCTCACAGATATAGATCCTCTTGGTGTACCAACTGCATGTGAAGGTGATACATTACTCTCTCCTCCCACAAAGGTTCGTTGCTCAATTTGAGTTTCCAACCTTACAATAGATTGTCACAAGTGATTGAGTAACTTTGTTTGGATGGGGCTATGTTGCACCCAATTGTCCGCTATTTGCAACAGGGCATCCTCATTAGCAATATGGTATTGGGCTCCCGTAGGGCAAAAAGGAGCAGTAGGACACTTTGGAGCTACTTGAGTTGGGCTATGGTTAGGACCTATTAGGATATTTTTATGTGCTTACTACTGACTTTATTGAAGACAGTGATAAGAATGGAGTGAATGAGAATTAATGAAAGGTGGGATGAAATTACGGGATAGCAAGCCTAAAATATGCACAGTCCTGCAAGATACAGGGCATGTTTAGCAAGTTTTGATAAGTGAGAGTTTGTCCCACAGGGAAAGTTGATCTAAAGCTCCAAGAGAGTTATCTTTAGTAGGCTCTCCAGATCTGACTACAGATCTGGCAATCCTTAATGGAAGGGGATTTAGGGTCACTATAATCTAAATTCTAAGGTGTCCTAATGTCTAAATTATAGAAAGGGTTGAGAAAACAGATGGAGTGTGAGAAAATAAATATAAAAGGGTGAGAAGTATGTTATTAGGTACAGATCTGATTGGGTCTTGTAACTCAAACTCAAATCTGTTGCTATAGAAATCTTGTCCAATGACTACATTATCACCAAAGAGGAGAAAGAATCCAACTCATCCCTGTGCCATGATCCAATCCCTTATAGCTATAACCTGTCCACTTTAATGGTCACAGATTATCCAATAGGGGAACCACTATCCAGAGATAGGTCCGAACAAGTTTACCATTGTAGGCACTACTTCATCCAGGCTACAAGCTCAAGAATCCATAGGAACCTCATCCTCTAAAGTTCTGCATGTGGGGCTAGGCCTACAAAGTGCACGAGCCTGGACACACAGGACCAGCAAGAGTTTGAGAACTAGCTTTTTAGCATGGCTGTTCACTGCTTTAGAAAGACTGCAGTGATCCAGTCACAAGCCTACAATCTCTATAGCCAAATCTGATCTGCAATCTGATGGCGGATCTATACAAATATAGGGGAGTCTGTCACTGCACATTCTCTCACAAGGCTACAAGCAGAAGCGTAGAGAAGAAGAATCTGTCTTAGTTCCATGAATTGGCCTCACCTTAGGGCTATAATCTGTCCACTTGAATGGTCACAGACTATCCACAAAGGCTATCCTCCTCACAAAGGTCTAAGACAGAATAAGAGCATTGTTGCTGCCACCATGTTCACAAGGCTACCAGCTCAAGCTCCCATGGGGATTCAAATTTAGTGGATCCTGTAGTGGGGGAAGGCCCGCAATGTGCCTAACCTGGACACACAGGTCACTTGGATCTAAATAAAACCTTAAAAGCAATCCTCCATTACTTACAATACAACTTAGCAATGGAGGATCTCAAGGCAGCAGCCTTATACAGAACAACTCACAACAAAAACACCATCCCATACATGCAATAGATCCTATTATAAAAACTCCATTAAAAACTATACCATATAATTATACAAAAGGCATAGCCAGCAAGTGCTGGACTATGGAGAGAAGGAAAAAGGAAAAAGAAAAACTCCTAAGCCCTAACCTTAGCCTATTGTAATTCTACAGTCGGTTTTAAGAAGATGCACAAAAGTCCTTTAAACCTAAGCTAGGCTTAGGCTTTTATAGTAGTCGGTTCTCTGTGAATTAGGGTTAGGAAAACCCTAATTTCATCAATGCAATTACGGCCCATTCTTGTCCTTTGGATGTCTCGAGATGTATGCACGGAGATTGGAACATTAGAGTGCGTGCCCTAATTGTTGGAAGTTCCCAGATTGCCCCTGCAAAAGTGGGGAGAAGTTTATAACCCGATCCTCACTGAGTAGAAAATATTTACAGATCTTGCCATGTGATAGAATTGGCGTCGTAGGGTTGCTTTAACTTGAAGCTCTTGCAGTCGCGGGGTTGATACTTTGATCATCACGGGAATGCTTTGATCGTCGCGAGATTGGTCTTTGCATTTGAATGGTGTGAGAATGGCGTGTGCAGTTCATTTCTTGATGAATCCTGCGGCGATCCTTGCGAAGAAAATAATGTACATGGGCTTCTGGATCGCGCGAGTAGTTCCTTGAAAGTATGTGTCCCGCGGCCACTGCGCGACAGTTGCGCGCTGGTTGAAAACTCATCTCTTGAGCTGCGCGAGACTGTGCGAGTGCTTCGCGAGCGCTTAAGATTGAGCCTCACGAGGACCGCGCGAAGTATACTTTTTACTCCTTGCTGACATCCATCTGTGAGTGAATGGTGTGAAGACTACACGACCAATTCGGTTGCTCCCTTCAGAAGTCCGCGACGCATTCTTTCTGGTTCAATTGAGCCCTGCAACATCTGCGCGATGCATTCCTCTTGATTTGTTTCTGCTGCAGCCAATTCTCTATCTGGGTTCAACCTTTACACTTCTGAGGGGCTTCTGGGTCAGTAGTAGGCTTCTTGGCATGGTTAGGAGTTTATTTGTAGTTGTTGCTTATTACCTATAGAATAGACTTAAAACACATTTATTAAATGATTAAGGGTCTAACAGAGATTAAGTTAAGGGGTGAAAAGTGGTACTTTTCAGGTCTTAACACACCCCCAAACCTAATCTTTGCTAGTCCCTTAGCAAAGTTGTAATTAAATGCCACTTTTGTAGGGATCACGGGTACATTTAGCGTATGTACCAAGCCTTTTAAAACTCTAGGTGATCCCTAGTGGAGGAGTGAAGTCTCCTGAGGGTTTTCAGTGAAGACACCCACAAACTTCACCATTATAATCAGTTAAGTATAGTGCAGATAATGACAACACAGATTTCGATGTTTAAAGCTTCATTTCACACCCAATTTTTTAACACTTAGAGGAAATTGCAGCAATGTTGCAGGCCATTTAAAACATAAAAGTTAACATGTGTTTGCCTTACCACCATTCATTTATCATTAGAATTTCAATGTATAAAAATCAGTACCCATCTTGCCTTTAATTCAAAATTCAGGTTGGATACAACCCCAATGAAGTTTAAATTCAGACCCAATTCTCACTAGGGCTATCTCTCACCATTAACAACTTGAGGGTGTTCACATTCAAAACAGCTCAAGAGCAGTTACAGACCCCAAGTGGGCCTGCAAGCATGAGCATAGGCAAAGCTTCTAATTTCTGACATCTTCAAGAATTTTCACCATAGATTGGATAACTCCTCATCTTCACATGACAACTCATTTAACTTTGGATCCACAAGGTCTTTTTGAATGGGTTGTAATGTGGCTTATGGCTGAGGGATGTAAAGAATAAAGGGGTAAAAAGGGAATCCAAATAGAGAAATCAGCAAGGTAAGGAGTGGTTCATGACCTCACAACCTTTATTTAAGCAAAAACTTCATCTTTCTTTTTATATTTCAGACTCAAAGTGGCCAGCTTCTCCTCTTCTTTTCAATTTTTAGATGATGTTGTCCTCTACACTTCTCTTTCTTTTTCTCTTTTTAGTTCTTTATTCATTCTTTTGATGAAATGCCACACAACTGCCTTTGATACGCAGCTGTTCACAAGTTGCTTTTCTTCCCCTTCCACAGAATTTTGGACCATTCTTAGTATCTTTACCTCCTTCTCCTTTACCTTATGAATTCTCAGAGTGAGGGTAAGGTTGACTCAGGTCATGAGGTTAAGGTGCAAGTGTTCTGGTGTTTGTGAAGGAAAATTATGATTTTAAGGCTCAACTAGTGTATGCAAAAGGGCAGATTTTTAAAAGGTTGGATTTTCAGGCTCAAACTGTCCAAATGAGGGCCTTGGATCATTTCCTTAGTCTATGAGTGCTGTCAATTAGTTTTGATTTGGAGGTGCACAACTTCTAGTGAAAAAGTCCTGATTCAATCAGTCCTTAGAGTAGAAATAATGCCAAAAACACTCTTCAAAAGAAAATGCTGGGCCCAAATCTCACTAGGTATGGTCATCAAATTTAACCCATGGGGTGTATTTTCATCTGTTTCTCTCCTCTTAGGCTCACTGAGTACTTAACTCAAAAAAATTTCTAATATTAGCTTCATGGTGGTGTTAAGATTTATTTTTAACTTTTTCTGTTTCGAAAAGTCTGCAAAAGTATTTAAATTTTTTTTACAAGTTTCCTCATTGTATCAAGTTAAGTGGGAATTGACTTTATTCATCCCAGTTTTACTACTATCACTGCACTAAAATTAACTATTCTATTGGTAGACCTATCCTGCCACACCCCCAAACTAGGAGGAGCAGTATCCTCACTGGTTCAAAGGTGAGAAAATGCAGTAGATGTTAAGCAGAGAAATAAAAATAAACACAGAAGAAAGCAGAGAAACAGAAAATGCTAACTGAATAGTATGGAACTAAAAGAGACTTTCATTAAAATAAAAAGAAAAGATTACAAAAAGATGGAAAAAGAAAAAAAAATAAAATGGGGGGAAAGGGATTAAGGGAGAGTCGAGGGGGGAGGGTTTGAGGAAGATGGTTGGGGAGATGCAGGTGGATCCAGGTTTTTCTTCTTCTTCTCTCTCTTCTCCTTTGTCCTTATTTTCTTTTCCTCCTTGGCTAGGATCCGCTGGACCTCATCAAACTCATCCCAGAGAAATTGCAAGGGGTCCAGCTACTTTGGTGGTGGGGGATCCTCCCAGACGGGGTAGAATTTGATTGGGAACTCGAAGGGTTTGTCATCTGCCATGGGTGTGAGGAGGTTTGGACCACTAGGGTTAGAATAGGAGGGATGAAATGAAGAGGAACTGAGGGCCGATTTAAAAGAGTTGGACTATGAAACATGAATCGGCAGATGTAAAGTTGTGCCCCTTTTCAAGATTGGCAATAAATGATGATTGTGTGGGGAATGAAGAAACACACAACTGATTCTGGGAAAAGAGGATGAGCAGTAAATGAGTGGTGAAAATTAACTTGTGCAATTAAGGGAATCCGGTGGGTCGCGCAGCTGCACAGAGGTAGGTGTGGAATTGTGTTTGGCGCGTGGTAAGGACTCCATGAGGAGTTCAAACAGGGCCCACAAGGAGGAATAGGAAACCACTTGAATCGTATGAATGAAGCCAACCGTCACATTGATTTCCATATGAAATGATCAAAACCACCCAAAAGACATCTCCCATGACAAAATGGCACAAAAAGAAAAACTAGAAAAGAAAAAAAAACTTAAACACCCACACAGAACAGATCAATAGACAAAAATTTGAAACTTATATTAAATATGCAAACATGTACAATGGCAATGACAGTTACTAAAAAAAAAAACTAATAAAAAATTGATGGTCTAATCTGAACCCGAATCTGTGTAGAAATCCCAGCCCATCTTTTTAGCATGTGCCCTAAGGGTAGCTCTATCCTGTTTCTTCTTTTCCTCCCTTTCCTTTTTCTTTTCGGCTGGTGTTTTCTTTGCAGTTGGAGCTTTAGGTGCCCTCACCCTTACTTTTGGTTGCTTGGGTGCTTTTGGTTCCGTGGGTTCTTGAGGGGCTTTTCCTTTGCGCTTAGTAGGGGGTGGCAAGGGATTTTCCTTTTCCTTTGGCTTTGGCCTCCTCAGTGGAGACCACTAGGGATTTCCCTTTTTCTTGGGACTCAGGCTGGCCAGGGGAATGTGGCTCCTCAGACAGGGCAGCTGGCTCTTTGCCAATTTTTAAAGGGACAACTTTGGGAGCAGACCTCTTAGCAGTGACTTTCCTCTGCTTAGGATAATTTTTCTCCTGTTGAGGTGCAGCAGAGGCCTTGGTAGTGGGAGGCTGCTCTGTAGGAGGTGAGGGAGGAGGGGCAGCTGGGGCCTTGCCTTTCTCTTGATGGGTCTTTGGTTGTGCCTCCTCAGATTGGGCAACTGCAGATGGAGTAGCTTTAGGCTCAGGGTTGGGCATTTGAACAGAGATTGGGGTAGGCTACAGAGGAAAATTTCTGGCAGCAGCCAATGCGGATTCCAATGAGGCAATCTGAATTTAGTGCTTTAAGAGGTCAGTCTCATGGATATCCTTTTGGATGCTGAAGATCTCTTGGGCATTTTTGAGCCTCTTTTCAAACATTCTGGCCCTCGCCTTCTCTGTAGCAGCATTTTCTTTCTCCAACTCCAAATTCAGCGCATTGTACTCAGCTGTAGCCTTGGTCTTCTGATAGTCCTCCAGGACATTTTTCCACCCCAAGGAGATGCCCAGAAGTTACTTTCTATGGGCCTCCTTCATTTTATCGATCTGCTCCAGTAGGGGGGTCTCAATGGATTGGCGAAGCTTGGCCATGCCCCTCAGGACATCCTTCCTAAGGTAAGCATTATCCCTCATGTGATGGAGAAGGGTGAGGTAGGGAGGGCTATAAAAATGATGTTTTGGTGCGATGGTCAAATAGGAAGTGGAAGGAGAAAACTGTGATTAGTCCTGGGGGGGAGAAGGGGGGGTAACAGGGTAAGTCTAGTTGTGGGGAAGGGGATAACGGGTCATCTGTGTCTTTGGTCGTGTAAGTTGGAGGTGGTAGGATAAGAGGTGGGATGGAGGGTATAGGGGGAAATGAGAATGG
Organism: Chloranthus sessilifolius; assembly: GCA_021018995.1. NCBI lineage: Eukaryota > Viridiplantae > Streptophyta > Magnoliopsida > Chloranthales > Chloranthaceae > Chloranthus > Chloranthus sessilifolius. The sequence goes on along the minus strand of CM037594.1, from coordinate 30,612,700 downwards.
GGTAGGCTCAGTAGGAGTAGGGGGTGATGGGAGAGAAAAAATGAGAATGGTGAAAGGTATGAAAGAGAATGGGGGGTAAATGTTAATGGTGATGGTGGGGGGGGTTGTGAGTCAGGAGGGAAGTCAGTTTGGGTTTCTTTATCAGTGGACAGGACCAGGGGGGTTGTAGTGGGTGGTTGAGGGATGGGGGGGTTGGTTAAGGTGTGTAGGGTGGATTTGATGGAGGTGAGTTCAGTCTGCATCTGGTCCTGTTTTTGGGTATTGGTGGATAAATGGGCTTGGATGTCTTGGATAAAGGATAGGATGAGGGTTAGTGTGTCAGGGCTGGGAGGTTGGGTTAGTGAAGAAGAGGGTACTGGTTGAAAAGGTGAGGAAGGCGCATGGTGGAAAGTGGAAGGAGGGGAAGAGTGGGGTTCTGGGGAGTGATGCTGTGAGGTAGTTAGGGAGTCTGGGAGAGGGGTGTAGTCGGTAGGCATTGTTTCAAGGAAGGTAGACAGAAAGGCTTGGAAGCCTAGAGATGTGTTAAGGGTTAAGTCAATGTCTGTGAGGGGGGATGTAGTAGGTATGGCTGGGGTGGTGGTTTCTTCAAGGTGTGGTGTGTCAATGGGGATAGAAGGGATTGAGGGTGGTGTCTGGGAGATGGTTGGAATTGTCTCAGTGGTCTTTCATTTTTTGTAGGAAATGAGTGGAGGGCTTGCAGGTTTATGTGTAGCTGATGGGGGAATTTTGGTTGTGTACTGAGGTAAGGTAGGGGATAGGGAGTCCTCCCAGGTACCAAGCACAGGTGAAGGGGGAGTGGGCATGGAGAATGGAAACAGAGGGGGTGAGAGAAGGATGCAAGAGGGGTAGTGGATGCAGGAGTATAAGGTGGAGGTGGAATGGGTGTTGCTGCAGCGATGGTACTGATAGGCTCTGGGGGCACCTCCTTAGTAGCAGGGGTAGACCCTGATCCGGCTGCCTCTTCTGCTTGCTTGGGCAGAGCTTGAGCCTCAGCTTGCTTCTTCTTCTGGGCCTCCATCAAGCTCCTGCTGATTCCCCATTGTCTCTTGGCAAAGGTAGTAGGGGCAAGGGTGGTGGTCTGCTCAGTCTTTCCTATCTTGTATCCCCCCTTGAGTATTAGTAAAGTAATGATCTTGGCATAAGGGAGTGTGTGAGGCTTCTTGTTTGTCCCTATCTTCTCCACTATGTCTTTCATTGCCTAAAAAATTAGCCAGGCTACATGGAAGCCATGGCCCATGTGAAAGGAGTAGACAGCATCCGCAATGGGGGTTCTCCTCTCCTGCTGATGTCTTGAGCAATATATGTTCTTTCGCAGGACTTGGTCAATGAACAGGAGTTCAAGTTCCAATTCTCTCCTTCTGATCGAGTCCCTTGTGGCTTTTAATCCTCTAGTTAAGGCCCGTGTAATTGTATCAATCGATGCACTCAGAGGGGGGCCATATCCACAGCTAGGGTCGAATGCTGCTGGGATGCCCAAAACTTCAGCAATTACCTTGGGGCTCACTAACATATCAAAGTCATCAATCAGCACCAGCAAGCACTCTTGTCCATCTTTGTCCTTCTTGACCCTGATGTGCTGATAGAACAGCTGCACTAGCCTAGGGTAGGCTAGTGCTAGAATTCCTCTCATTAATGGCATCAGGCCTGCTTTGCTCATAAATTGTACAGTAGGGGCAGATAGAGGTTCCTTCTTAAAAAATGGTAGATCAAAGGCTATCTCAGGCTCCAATAGAATTAACACCATGAGCTCAGAAGGAGCAGAGAACTTAGGCATTGGTTTCGCCACCTCCTCAACCACTTCCTTTCCCTTTTTGGGTGACTTTGAAGTCTTGGCCTTTTTAGGGGTGGTCTCAGCAAGGTCCTTGTCCTTCGCCTTTCTCTTCTGTGCAATTTTTGGAGCCATTTCTAACTCTGTCTTCTAGTATGAGAAACAGAGACTAAGATCTAGGGTTTGGTTTGATATGACGCACAGGGCACCTCGAGATCTTTGAGCAGAGGGCAATGGATGGGGGTGATGCTAGGAACAACTCTGTAGATTTGTGGAGTGAATGATGAGCTGTAGGATTGATGCTGGAGGAGAGAGGGGGAGAGCGCCAAAAGTTAGGGTTTCGCAGAGGGAAGAAGGAAGAAAATAATAAAAAAGGAACCAAGCGCGGGGTTAAAATACTTATCACGAAGCTCAGCGCGCTTTGGAACATCTGGTCGTGGGGTTGGGAATGAACCTAGCAAAGGTGTTGATTTAATCTGGATTGCGCGACAATCTCCCAAGTTGACCTTGAAGCGCGCGACAGTGTGAGATTAATTCATGTGAATTGCATGAGCGACTCCTAGGTCTCTATTTAGATTGTGCGAAAAGCTCAGAGGTTCATTTTGAATCTCGCAACAGACTTAGAATCTCGCGATAGCAAATGAAGTATTTCTGTTGAATTGCGCGAGAGTCTCCCAGTTTACCTTCTGAACCTTGCGATAGTCTTGGAATCTCGTGATAACTAATGAATAGCTCGATGTGGATCGCGCGAGAGGTTGTCAGGTATATATGAATCTCGCGATAGTCTTGAATGTTTCCATGTGAACTGCGTGAAATTCTCCCAGTTTCCCTTTTTAACCTCACGACAGCCTGAGAATCTCGCGATAGCTAATGAAGTATGCTGTCTGTAGTGCGCGAGAATCTCTTAGGCTTCTATTTGGACCCAGCGACAGCAAGGTATAAAGTAGAGAGCATGTGCTCTCTGTTCTGCCCTTTTTGCATGTTTGCTGTGGTTAGATCCTAGGCATGACCCTCACCATGGATACCTCTAGACACATGAAAACTCAATCCTACCACTAGGGACAACAAAAATCGACCTCCCACATTAGGCATTCAACAAAAGCTATCAATTGAAGAGTAGTAAGAATCAAACCAAGCATCAAAAGTTTAAAACAGATAGGTCCAGATTCAGATGGGACCACTAACAAATCCTAGAGAAGATAAACAAAAGAAAGCAAGATAAATCAACCAAAAACTAAGTACATATGATACAGTAATGACACACCTATGGATCAGTTTGAAGAAGGATCCCCTTGAAAGTGAATGGTGTCCGTGAGTTCGACAGGCTTTTAAAAAAAAAGCTTAAGCCTCTGACCATTCACCTTCAAGGTTCTCTCAGACTTGGGATCCTTGATTTCCACAGCACCAGATGGGGAAACATGCATGACAATGTAGGGAACTTCCCATCTGGATTTCAATTTGCCAGGAAAAAATTTAAGTTTGGAGTTAAACAGCCAAACCTTATCACCAGCTCTGAAACTCTTTCTCAACAGCCCTTTGTCAAAGAAAGCTTTGGACCTTTCCTTGTAGATCCTGGCATTAGCATATGCATCCATCCTTAGCTCTTCCAATTCAGACAGCTGCAGCAACCTGTGATGACCAACAGAAGTTACGTCTAAATTTAAATGTTTTATGGCCCAATAAGCCCTGTGTTCTAACTCCACTGGGAGATGACAGGCCTTGCCATAGACCAGTCTGAAAGGGGACATACCGATGGGAGTCTTATAGGTAGTCCTATAAGCCCACAGTGCATCATTAAGCTTGTCAGCCCAATCTTTTCTATCAATCCTTACAGTCTTCTCAAGGATATGCTTGATCTCCCTATTTGAAATTTCAACTTGCCCACTGGTTTGTGGGTGGTAGGGAGTAGCAATCCTATGGGTGATAGAATATTTCTTGAGCAAGCTCTCAAAATTTCTGTTGCAGAAATGGCTCCCCCCATCACTGATAATGGCTCTAGGGGTGCCAAATCTGGAGAAGATATTCTGCTTTATAAACTTGAGGACAACCTGATTATCATTAGTTCTTGTGGCAATGACTTCTACCCATTTGGAAACATAGTCCACTGCCACTAAGATGAAATGAAAACCATTTGAAGGAGGAAAGGGGCCCATAAAGTCAATACCCCATACATCAAACAGTTCTACAACAAGGATGGACTGTAAAGGCATTGAATTTCATTTGGACAGCCCTCCTAATTTCTGATATCTTTCACAGGTCTTGCAGTGTGTATTGGCATCTCTGAAAAGAGAAGGCCAATAGAAGCCACACTGCAATACTTTATCAGCTATTTTTCTCCCACTAAAGTGACCCCCATAGGCATTTTCATGGCACATGGCTAGAATACTGGGGACATCACTTTCGGGAATACATTTCCGAATGATTTGGTCTGCACAATACTTGTATAGGCAAGGTTCCTCCCAGAAAAAGAATTTGACTTGTGAGAAAAATAGGTCTTTGTCCATTTTTGTCCAATGGGTAGGAATCTTGCCTATAACTAGATAATTGACAATATGTGTATACCAAGGAACTAAAGATTGGATGGCAAACAGTTGCTCATCCGGGAAGACATCATTTGTAGCAAGGTCATCAACACCTTTCTCCAACATAATTCCAGACAAGTGGTCAGCCACTACATTTTCTACACCCTTCTTGTCCTTGATTTCGATGTCAAACTCCTGCAACAGGAGTATCCATCTAATCAATCTGGGCTTTGCATCCTTCTTGGACAGTAGGTACTTCAATGCTGAGTGGTCAGTGAAGATGACAGTTTTAGACCCAAGTAGGTAAGGTTTAAACTTGTCCATAGTAAAAACCACTGCCAGAAGCTCTTTCTCAGTGGTTGTGTAGTTCAGTTGAGCTTCAACAAGTGATTTACTGAGATATGCAATGACCACAGGCAGCTTATCTTTTCTCTAGCCCCGGACAGCACCTGTTGCCAAGTCGGATGCATCACACATCAACTCAAAGGGCAGGGTATAGCCAGGTGTTTGGAGTACAGGGGCAGAGGTGAGGCAGATTTTCAAAGTTTCAAAAGCTTTGAGACATTCAGCAAAGAAGTCAAAGGGCACATCCTGGTAGAGCAGGTGGCACAATGGTTTAGAAATTTTGCTAAAGTCTTTGATAAACCTCCTGTAGAATCCAGCATGTCCAAGGAAAGATCTGATTTGCTTGACTGTTCTTGGAGGGGGCAAATTTGCAATGAGGTCAACTTTGGCCTTGTCTACCTCAATTCCATCTTTAGAGACCACATGGCCTAACACAATTCCTTGTGTTACCATGAAGTGGCTCTTTTCCCAACTTAAGACCAAATTGGTCTCTTCACATCTTTATAAGACCTGATGGAGGTGTTGTAGACATTGGTCAAAGCTATCCCCATAGACCAAAAAATCATCCATAAAAATTTTCAAAAATTTGTCAATCATATCAGAAAAAATGGCATACATACACCTCTGAAAGGTGGCTGGGGCATTACATAGTCCAAAAGGCATCCTTCTGTAAGCAAAGGTGCCAAAAGGATAAGTAAAAGTAGTTTTCTCTTGATCAAGAGGGTGCACAGGGATCTGATTGTACCCTGAGTACCCATCTAGAAAATAGTAAAAAGCTTTTCCCGCCAACTTGTCCAAAATTTGATCAATAAAGGGGAGAGGAAAGTGGTCTTTTCTGGTCTTGGAGTTGAGTTTTCGATAATCGATGCAAACTCTCCAGCCAGTGGTCGCCCTGGCTGGTCTCAACTCTCTAGACTCGGTTGTGATCACTGTTATGCCAGATTTCTTGGGTACCACCTGGATTGGTGCCACCCATTCAGAGTCAGAGATGGGGTAAATTACCCCAGCATCCAGCAATTTAATGATTTCTTTCAGTCCCACTTCCTGCATGTGAGGATTCAGTTTCTTCTGCATTTCTCTGGAGGGTGTTGAGCCCTCCTCTAGATGAATCCTATGCATATAGATCGATGCATCAATCCCTCCTAAATCAGCAATAGTCTAGCCAATTGCTTTCTTGTGCTTCCTCAAAACTGTTAGCAATTCCTCCTCTTGCTCACTGGTAAGAGAAGAGGAGATAATTACAGGAAGTTTCTCATCATTCTCGAGGAAAGCATATTTCAATATCTCTGGAAGCTTCTTGAGATCCAGATCAGGGGCTTGTTGGATGGATGGCAGGATTGGTGTATTGTTGGTTGGAGGAAGGGGCAGCAATGTAGGTTTCCAATTAGAATGTTGCACTAAGCCCACAGAAGACCTCACTAGGGATATGTCTTCTGGCATTAAAGCTAGGCTTCCTTCCTCCACCATGTTCCAAACTTTAGTTAAATCAGTGACAATGTTGCCCCACTCCAGCAGAGTGGGCTGTTCTTCTTCAACAATTTCTTCTAGTACATCCACAGCAAAGCATTCCTCATTATCCAACTGAGGGTACTTTGCACTATTGTACACATTAAGCTCTACTTTCATATGTCCGAAAGTGACCTCCATGATCCCAGACCTGCATTGAATGCATGCATTGGCAGTGGCCAAAAATGATCTACCCAGAATAACAGGTATTGGGGATGTACTCTTGTTGCAGCCCATGTCCAAGACAAGGAAGTCTGCAGGGTAGAAGAACTTGTCTACCCCCACTAGGACATCCTCGACCACTCCCATGGGTTTCCTCTCAGACCTATCAGCCATTAATAGAACAATGGGGTAGGCTGCAGCTCCCCCAAAACTAGCTGCTAATACACACTGTATGCCAACAGGTTAACACTAGCTCCAAGGTCCAAAAGGGCCCTTCCAATCGTGTGGTCTCCAATAATACAGGGAATAGTGGGTATCCCTGGGTCTTGCAACTTCTCAAGCATTGTCATGGTTAATACAGAATTAAATCTATCAGTCGCAAAGACCTTTTTGGACAAATGGCCTCTGACCTTCCTTTTCTGAGTACAAAGGTCTTCCAGAAACTTTGCATAGGCTGGGACTTGTCGGATTGCATCAAGCAGGGGTAAATTTATCTTGACCTGCTTAAAGGTCTCCATCATTTCCTCGATCTATGCTTGCCCCTTATCAAAAGGGGCAGGGCCACTCAAAGCTTGAGAAAATGGCAGCTGAGGAACTACTGGTTCCTCAGCTGCAAGCCTATGACTGAACTTTTATTTTTTTCTCTTTTCTATTTTTATCTCCTGTTGAGGTTCAACTACAACTTCTTTATTTTTCCCTTGTTGAAGGGTAGCAGGCAGTTCTTTACTCTGTGCTCTAACAAAGTCCTTATCACTTTCACTTGACATTTCCTTGGGAATGACCTCTCCTTGTTCCTTTCCCACCTGGTTGTCTACCAGCTTGCCAGACCTTAAGGTTGTGATGGCATTGGCCCCCTCAAAATTTGAGGAGCCTTTTCCAATCGAATACTGGCCCTTAGGGTTGGCTATTGGCTGGCTTGGCAACCTGCCCTCTTCTCTTTTAGCCAAGGCATTGGCTATTTGGCCAAGCTGCTCTTCTATTTTCTTAATGTTTTGACTGTGAGAAGTCACAGTCTGATTCAAGGGTCCAAGGCTTTACAATTGGGCCAAAACTTGGTCCTCGAAAGAAGCACTTCGGGGCTGAGGTGGGGGAACTACCAATTGATTTTGTTGTTGGGGCGACTGTTGCTGCTAGAAATTCGACCTTGGGGCATAACCTTGGTTGAACTGTTGCTGTGGCCTTTAAGGTAAGGCCAACATCTATTGTGGCTACATATAATTGTCTTGCCTCCACCTCAAATTTGGGTGGTCTCTCCATTGTTAACCAGCATTTTGGTGCTGGTATCCATATAGTTGTTTATTGTAGCCACCAGATTGTTGTTGTCCAAAAGATTTGGCAGCAGCAGCCTGTTCCATTACATACTCAGGGTATTGCCCCGCAGATGGGCACTCTTCTACTGTGTGTTGTGGAGATTGGCATATCAGACATGCCTCCATAACTTGTGCAACCATTCTGGGCTGCACCACAGTCATAAGTTTATCAAATCTTTCAGTAAGATTGGCCATCTGCATTCTTAGGTCATCATTTCCCCTAACTTCATACATCTTTCCTTTAGAAGTCTCCGCAAGCCCCAACATAAGAGAAGGCTCTTGAATAGTTCTAGATGAGGACATCTTCTGGAAAGCATTTTCACTTATGACCTCGAACAAGTCCCATGTCTCATCAGCTGTTTTATGCATGTACGTTCCACCACAAGAGGCATCTAGAATGTCTCTACTCTTCTCATCAATCCCATTGTAGAAGCTCTGGACAAGCTGCCAGTCAGGGATCTTGTGGTGGGGACATTGTTTGAGCATTTCCTTAAATCTATCTCAGGCTTGGTTAAAATCTTCAGTTGAGGATTAGGCAAAAGCAAGTATGCCTTTCCTCAACTAGCTGGTTTTGGTCTCTGGGAAAAATTTAGACAGAAATCTTGTCTTGAGGTCTTTCTAGGAAGTGATGCTGTTGTTTGGGAGAGTAGATAACCAGGTCATGACCCTGTCCTTTAGGGAGAAAGGAAAGAGCCTTAACCTAGTGGCTTCTGGTCCCAAACCAGCAATGGAGAATTTCGTGCACAGGGCCAAGAACTGGTCAATGTGCTTGTAAGGGTCTTCCTTGCTAAGCCCATGGAAACAGGGAAGCATTTGGATGATGGAAGTTTTGATTTCGTAGTTTTCCTGAACATCTGGGAATTGAATGATGAATGGAGAATTGTAATCATCCAGAGCATTCAATTCCTTCAATGTTCTAGGTTGCTCTTCACCCATCACTGCTATCTCAATTTCAATAGGGGACTCGACTGTGGTGTGCCTGTGCCTTCTCGGTCTTCTACACCTTTCTATCTCAAGGTTAGCAGGCTCTAATGTAGGAGGATGAGAGATCTCCTTCCTAACATGCACACACACCAACAGCAGGGAAGACTCTTCGCAGGCACATTGTACTTAAAAAAAAATGCAACTATCCTAATCAACTGCTTGGAATCTTCAAAGGAGAAATAAACTGAGGTTTTAAAGGTTAGAGAAATGCTAACAGAGGTAGCTAGACTCCAGTGCAATTCTAATCTCCTCTGCTATGGTCCAGATTTGCAAGAAAATTTTCAAAAATAAATCAGCAGTCTCAATTATTCACAAGTACAACGACCAAAGAATAAAATACAAAAATCTAGAGTCTACTATTAGATCAACATCCCTGGCAGTGGCGTAAAAAATTTGTTAAGATATTTTTATGTGCTTGCTACTGACTTTATTGAAGACAGTGATAAGAATGGAGTGAATGAGAATGAATGAAAGGTGGGATGAAATTACAAGATAGCAAGCTTAAAATATGCACAGTCCTGTAAGATGCAGGGCCTGTTGTAGCAAGTTTTGATAAGTAAGAGTTTGTCCCATAGGGAAAGTTGATCTAAAGCTCCAAGAGAGCTATCTTTAGTAGGCTCTCTAGATCTGACTACAGATCTGGCAATCCTTAATGGAAGGGGATTTAGGGTCACTATAATCTAAATTCTAAGGTGTCCTAATGTCTAAACTATAGAAAGGGTTGAGAAAACGGATGGAGTGTGAGGAAATAAATATAAGAGGGTGAGAAGTATGTTATTAGGTACAGATTTGATGGGCCTTATAACTCTAGACTCAGATCTGCTGCTATAGAAATCCTGTCCAATGGCTACATTATCACCAAAGAGGAGAAAGAATCCAACTCATCCCTGTTCCATGATCCAATCCCTTATGGCTATAACCTATCCACTTTAATGGTCACAGACTATCCAATAGGGGAACCACTATCCAAAGATGGGTCAGAACAAGTTTACCATTGTAAGCACTACTTCATCCAGGCTATAAGCTCAAGAATCCATAGGAACCTCATCCTCGAAAGTTCTGCATGTGGGGCTAGGCCTATAAAGTGCACGAGCCTGGACACACAGGACCAGCAAGAGTTTGAGTACTAGCTTTTTAGCATGGCTGTTCACTGCTTTAGAAAGACTGTAGTGATCCAGTCACATGCCTGCAATCTCTATAGCCAAATCTGATCTGTAATCTGATGGGGGATCTATACAAATATAGGCGAGTCTATCACTGTGCAATCTCTCACAAGGCTACAAGCACAAGCACGGAGAAGAAGAATCTGTCTTAGTTCCGTGAATTGGCCTCACCCTAGGGCTATAATCTGTTGACTTGAATGGTCACAGACTATCCACAGAGGCTATCCTCCTCACAAAGGTCTAAGACAGAACAAGAGCATTGCTGCTGCCACCATGTTCACAAGGCTACCAGCTCAAGCTCCCATGGGGATTCAGATTTAGTGGATCCTGTGGTGCGGGAAGGCCTGCAATGTGCCTAACCTGGACGCACAGGTCACTTGGATCTAAATAAAACTTTAAAAGCAATCCTCCATTACTTACAATACAACTTAGCAATTGAGGATCTCAAGGCAGCAGCCTTGTACAGAACAACTCACAACAAAAACACTATCTCATACATGCAATAGATCCTATTACAAAAAATCCATTAAAAACTATACCATATAATCATACAAAAGGCATAGCCAGCAAGTGCTGGACTATGGAGAGAAGGAAAAAAGAAAAAGAAAAACTCCTAAGCCCTAACCTTAGACTACTGTAATTCTACAGTCGGTTTTAAGAAGCACAGAAGTCAAGACAAAAGTCCCTTAAACCTAAGCTAGGCTTAGGCTTATATAGCAGTCAGTTCTCTGTGAATTAGGGTTAGGAAAACCCTAATTTCATCAATGCAATTACGGCCCATTCTTCTCCTTTGGATGCCTCGAGACGTGTGCACAGAGATTAGAGCATTAGAGTGTGTGCCCTAATTGTTGGAAGTTCCCAGATTACCCCTGCAGAAGTGGGGAGAAGTTTAGAACCTGATCCCCGCTGAGTAGAAAAGATTTGCAGATCTTACCACGTGATAAAATTGGCATCGTGGGGTTGCTTTGACTTGAAGCTCTTACAGTCGCGGGGTTGGTACTTTGATCATTGCGAGAATGCTTTGGTTATTGCGGGATTGGTCTTTGCATTTGAATTGTGTGAGAATGGCGCGCACAGTTTGTTTCTTGATGAATCCCTTGGCGATCCTTGCAAAGAAAATAATGTAAAGTATGTATCGGCTACGATATGCTGCTACTGAATGCCTGGAGCTCTCTCTATTCAGTGAATCGCGCAAAGGTTGAAAACTCATCTCTTGAGTTGCACGAGACTGCGCTAGTGCTTAAGACTGAGCCTCGCGAGGACTGCACGAAGTATACTTTTTACTCCTTGCTGACATCCATCTACGCGCGAACGGCGCGAAGACTGCGCGACCAGTTCGGTTGCTCCCTTCAGAAGCCCGCGACAACTGTGCGACGTATTCTTTCTGGTTCAATTGAGCCCTGCAACATCTGCGCGACGCATTCCTCTTGATTTGTTTCTGCTTTGCTGTGCCTCTACTGCAGTCAAATCTCTGTTTGGGTTCAACCTTTACACTTCTGAGGGGCTTCTGGGTTAGGCTTCTTGGCATGGTTAGGGGTTTATTTGCAGCTGCTGCTTATTACCTACAGAATAGACTTAAAACATATTTATTAAATGATTAAGGGTCTAATAGAGATTAAGTTAAGGGGTGAAAAGTGGTACTTTTCAGGTCTTAATAGGACCACAAGCTTCACCTTGTCCAAATGTTGGGTGTGATTTTATACCCACCAGAGATTGAATTTTTCCCTTCCAAAGCTTCAGCTTCGGGAGACCTTTCGTCATTGACTTTAATTTACATAGTCCCCCTTGCATAGGAGGTATATTCCTAGAAGTCTCTGAATCAATCTCATCCAGTGCATAGTGTTGCATTGTTTCCTCGTTAAGGGTCTCAAAGAGTTCCCAAGCATTCATTTTGCTAAATTATGAAATAGACCACCACAGGCAACATCAATCATATGCCTAGCTTGGTCATTAGAAAGTGAGCACTATTTGCCATTTCGCGACTCCATGATGAGGGCACATACAGAGAAGATCCTCGAGGCGACTCCAACTCTCTTGAAGGGGTTCAGTCAAAAATTGATGGAACATTAAAATAAGATGTCGAATTCTATTCATTTTGCATTTTACGAAATACTTCATGAGGAATTCAAGTTTTAGCCCTTCCCAATTAGCAATCAAACGTCGGGGTAAAGAGTGTAACCACTACTTTGCCTCGTCTTTAAGAGAATATGAGAATAGCCCTAAACAAACGGATACTTTCGTTAGTTCTTTGTTCGAATAATGTTACACATTTCTATAAAATTATTTAAATGCCATTGGGGGTCTTCCTCAATCAGCCCGCGAAAAGTAGGAAGTATTTGAAGCACATTTGGAGTGATTTCGAAAGCCTCATTACTGGCAATAGGGGTGTGGACACATGGGGGGTACGGACGCATGGGGGTAGTGTAAGAGGTGTTAATGCATAGTATTCCCCCATTGTTCTAGCCTTACTTTGGTTTACTCCTACCAGATCCATGTTGATTTAGAATTGAGGCAGGTTGGCTAGAATACAGTATGTCTAGTTTTAGTTCAGGTTTATATGGTTTTTATTTTAGAAAGTAGGGAAAGAAACAAATCTGAGTTTCTAAATTCAGTGGCCGGCAGAAGTTGGAAACTTTTGATTCACTGCTCCGAATAAACTTGCAAAAGTTTAAGGAGTGATCAAAGAAAATTAAAAAATATAAAGAAATATAAAAAGAGAAAGATAAATATTAGTTTCTAAAAGAATAAAAATATTAGATAAAAATAGAAATAAAGATAAATTTCGCTTCCCCGACAGCGGTGCCACCAAAAACATGGTCGATCTTGTTATGCATATTAAAATTATGTTTAAATTCAAGTTTTAACCTATTGCAAGCACACAATGGAAATCATAGTACTAGCATAGGATCATTCCCATGAGGAAGTTTATTTATCTAATTACTTCTTATCTATATCTTCTATTTAAATTATTATTTTGAAAACTTCTATTTACCTTTAAGATCTACTCTACTGGAGAAATATGAATAAAAGAATGGTTTCTTAATCTAAAATACATAAAATAAATCCTAAATCTTCCTTCTTCAAATTGAGGTCGTGAATCCCAATCTTTAGCTATCAAATATTTATGAAAATAAATAGTACCGTTACACCATATTTCTAGTTTCTTAGCATTGGTCATCAATCAAGTCTAAGCTCCTATCAATACAGATTTAATCTAATCTACAAATTACTAAAAACTTGGTCAATTTTGTTATGTATATTAAAATTATGTTTAAACTCAAATCTTAACCTATTGCAAGCGCACAATGAAAATCATAGTACTAGCATAAGATCGTTCCCATGAGGAAGTTTATTTATCTAATTACTTCTTATCTATATCTTCTATTTAAATTCTTGTTTTAAAAACTTCTATTTACCTTTAAGATCTACTCTATTGGAGAAATATGAATAAGAGAATAGTTTTTTAATTTAAAATGCATAAAGTAAATCCTAAATCTTCCTTCTTCAAATTGAGGTCGTCAATCCTAATCTTTAGCTATCAAATATTTATGAAAATAAACAGTACCGTTACACCATATCTCTAGTTTCTTAGCATTGATCGTCAATCAAGTCTAAGCTCCTATTAATACAGATTCAATCTAATCAACAACTTACTAAAATGTGGGAGTCAATCAAACCTTAGAAAACTGAAGATAGAAAAGTAAAAATTGTTATACTAATCTGTAAATTCTAACCTGAGTCATCATATCAAATTAAAACTTGGAGATGTTTACAAAGTTGTAAATAAAAGAAAAGAAAATCTAAACTAGAAAGCAAATAAATATATATCTTTCACCCCTTAGTCGCAGTCACTAATTGCTTCTGAGAAACTAGGATATCTACATTAATCTTTAGCAATCAATTGCAGTCATCAATTGCTCTTGAGAAACCTCTGATATCTAATATACTCTAACTAGTATACACTACTTTGATCGAAAGAAAATCTAACCTCAGGCATCAATTGATATTAAAATTCTTCGATACTTATTCCTATACCAAGCTCGCTTATTTATAGATCATAAGAAGTCGGTTTACAAAAACTTCTAATTCTAAAGAAACTACTAAAAACAAAAGATTCCTAATAAAACTCTAATTCCTAATTTTATCTTTCCTTACTTAGGCGGTAGATGTGCTTCTGATTGTTCTCCTTTATTTCAGCAATTAAAATTTCTTAAAGCTTATCTTCATCAATCTTCTCAGATTCGTGATTCACCACACTTCAAATCTCATATATCTTCAAATTCTGTTCCTAGCGGTGTAATATGCGCGTGATTAGCAACATCAGCAACAGTAGGAAATCACAAATTATAATTTCTTATTTTCTTCATTTTCTTAGAAAATCGTTAATCACAATTTTCTATCTTTCATAGCTTCCCTAGTTGATGATTCTCTGAATTTTGATTTTTCGCTTTTCTTCTTTTTATCTCTTTTTACAGAATCGTAAATTACGATTCTCTAGCTTTCAGTAGGCGGAAAACGTCTTTTCGTTTAGTCGTCATTCTTATTGCTTTTTGAGTTTATTTTGATGAATATTAACACTTTTACTCTATTTTATTGGTTATCTCTAATATCTGCATATCATCAACTTGTTAGTAACAAACTATGGCCTAGCATCACTAAGTTAAGGGTGATAAAATGGTAAATTATGTGACTAATCAGAACCCGCTTGTGAGTTTGTTCGACACCCTAAAACTATCAGAGATCTAGTTGTTTATAAGAACCCTAGTCTTCTAGATCCATGATAAGGAATGTATATGAAAGTAACACTATTTTGGGCCGGAATTAAAGCATCTAATTGGATTTCTAAAATTTTTGTGATAATTTGTTATGAGAAATTGTTATTTATTAATTGTATGAATTAATTTTAATCCTAATCTCAACCCTAGCATTGCATTTAGAATGTTCTCGCATCAAATTGGTATCAGAGAATCAGTTTACTTTTAGGGTTTTAGTGTTTATATAGGTTTTAGGGTTTATTTTGTCATTAATTCATATTTGTCTAGGGATCTGTCTAGCTCGTGTAAGATTTTTGTCTGGTATTCTTTCGTCTAACTTTTGTCTGGTTTTTTGTATGACTTTTGTCTGGGGTTTTTTCGTCTGGCTTTTATCTAGCATTTGTCTGAATTTTCTTCTAGCTTTTTGACTGAATTTTTTTTGTCTAACTTTTGCCTTTTTTTTGTTTAGCTTTTTTCTGGCTTTCATCTAGCCTTTGTCTAGTTTTGTCTTGCATTGTTATGGATCTCTATAGGATAGAAGCCCTTCTTAATGATTTTGCGGCCGCCTTTTAAGTTGAACTACAAATTCAGCAAGAAGATTTAAAAATTCGTCATACTCAAAACGAATGTCGAACTTCCCAACTTGAGTCAAGAAGCTCCTACACTAAAGGGAGCTCTAATTTATTGGTTCCACCATCGAAACCCGTGATTACTCCTCCGCATCCCCAAATTGCTAAAGCAAGTGGAGTAAATGTTGAGAACCCTAAACCTTGTAGTCGTAACAAGTACTACAAGTGTCAAGGACTTGGGCACTTTTCATACCAATGCCACACAAAATCTCCCACTCTGAATTTATTGATTAAAAGAGAGAGCCCTAAGGAGCCAGCGAAGAGGGCAGTGGAAATTTTGCATGACCCTAGTACCGTGATGAGTAATAAGGAGATAGAAGAAGCTGATGAAAGTTTAATTTGTGTTAAAGAGACTTCTATTCCCTTGTGAGAAGTGATGTTAAGTCTCTCACACTTAAACCAATCAAGCCACTTGCCTATGAGTCATTGGTACCCGTAGAGTTGAGCGCACACAACTTGTTGGTGCCCATTGGGTCGAATACACGTGAGTCCATTAAACTTGATACACAAGAACCATTAGTGTCAATTGAATCAAGTATCCCAGAGTCTATGGTTTTAGTTGAAGCGAGTACACACGAGTTAATCGAGTCGAGTGTACTTGAGCGAGTAGTGCCCTTTGTGTCATTCCCACAAGAGTCGTTAGTGTCAGTAGTGTCACCTACACATGAGCTTATAGAGTCTGTAGATGCACATATACCTTTTTTAAGCCTAGCAACAAAACCTTCAGATCCATTCCTTGATGCCCATCCACCCGAGCCCAATCCTATCTACTCATTGATTTCTAAATATCCGTTGTTATTCACTGAAAAGTATCACTTTTCACCTCTTAACCTAGCCTTTGCTGGACCTTGAAGCTGACTAATAACCTCTTGTTTAGCTTATTTTGTAGTTAGTAATAATTATACAGCTTAGTACAAAGTCCCTGCTTTTGGTGCCAAAAAGAGAGAATTTAAGCCAAAGAAGACTGTTGGGCCAAAGATCAATGGAACACTATGGCGGTACGCACCATGGTGACTAGTTTGCATGTCAAAGTGGACCCATGAAGTCTATCACTTACATCCAGATGAGATATCTGGATGTAAGTGAAGAGAGCTGCAACAGCAGCTGCTGCATTGCATAAGAGGAGAAAATGGGTTATCTCGCACAGTAGAAGTACTGCCTCGTGTGGCTAAGTCTGCAGCAAAGCCTCTTCGCACAGTTGATGCCTGTAGCGTAAAGGAACTCGCACAGTAGTCATGCACTTCATCTGTAGCCAAAACTCAAAGACCTCACAAAGCTCACATGCACTAAACGTTCAAAAATCTAGCTCGCGAAGCTCTCACGAGGATCAAGACTTATATTAACTGCACCCACAATCTCGTGAGGCCACTTTGCAGGAAGAGCATAAACAAACTTGCGAAGTTCTCGCGTGGCTCTAGAAGAGGGAGCTTCAGAAGTTCTCTCGCGCGCTTAAAAGTCCAAGCTTCTATCGGGAGAGCTGTGTTAATCCTTTGACAAATAACCAAGCGAGAGAGAAGATCTTCCATGCGGCAACCTCACGATAGAAGATACCTAAAGCTCCACTGCGTGAGCCAAATAGATTGAAAATCCATCCTCACGAATGCATTAAATGCCAGAACAGCTGCATGACCTTTCAAAGGCATACTGCACAAGCGAGACATATGAAGGAAAATTCATCCTCGCGAGTGCATTTCAAGCCAAACCAACTGCACGACAAGCTAAAGTCTTATGCGCGAGCAAGAAGCTTCTCAAGCCAAATGCTACCTCACGAGCACTCTGCCAACCGCACGAATGGATTAATGCACCAAGGCCAACCCCACGAAGCTCAGGTTCTCCACTTCTAAGTTTCTACTCAGGGACCTTTTGGGGATTTCCCCAGGCGTAGGACACACATCCCAAGGCCTTAATCTGGAGGTACACATCCCAAGGCATCCAAGGGTTGTAACAGCACCACATTTGCCCTAAAAATTTAGGATTAATCATTTGTTGGCTAAGGCATTAGGATTGAGTATTTAAGCTGTAGATGTAACTTAGAATGATTATCCCTCCTTCAACCTCTGTTAGCTTTGAGCTCGAGCAGGCTAAGGTTAGGGTTTGATCACCTCTTTTTTTATTTTTTCTTCTCTCTTAGCCCAGCACTTGCTGGCTATATCCTTTGTAAGTAACTAGGCTTAGTTTTATCGATTTTGTAATGGGTCTTATAAACATTGGGAGTCATTGGTGAGCTATTATGCACAAGGCTGCTTCCTTGAGAAATTTCATTGTAAGTAATGTTTAATCGATGAAATTTGTGTTTTAAAGGTTTATTAAATCTATTATTTTCCTATTTGTCCATAGTTTTGTTCAAGCTATGCCATACATTTAGGACTTGAGCTGATTTAAAAGGCCCATGGAAGCTAGAGCTTGTAGCCCTGGGACCATGGTGGCAGCAGGAATTTACATGTTTCATCTTAGCCTCTTGTGGTGAGGATAACCTCTGTGGATAGCCTGTGACCATTTAAGTGGACAGACTATAGCCCTAGGGTGATTCCAAGCCACCGATCTGAGAAGGATTCTTCTCCTCTGCACTTGAGCTTGTAGCTTGGTGAGAGGTTGTTGTAGGTCCCCTCTATTACACTTGACCAATATCAGATGTTAGATCTGATTTCTCTGTACTGATTGCAGATTTGTGAGCTGAGTCATTACAAGCCTTTTGTAGCAGTGACCAGCTACATTTAAAGTCCCCAAATAGCTTCTGAACTGCTATGGTCTCCACTGATTTTTCAAGAACTATTTGCTCCCATGGATGCCTGAGCTTGTAGCTTGGCATACATGGTGTCTACAATGATTTTCATGTTCTGATTTGAGCCATTAAATGGAGGACATCTATTGGATAGTCTGTAACAATTTAAGTGGGCAGGTTATAGCCTTAAGATCAATCTACTCCATTAGATTAGATTGGTTTTCTAATTTAGTCCATATGGTTTGATCATCTCTATTGGATAGTCTGTGACCATTGAAGTGGACAGGTTATAGCCTTAAGAGATCAGGTCAACCCATAAGGGTTGAGTTGGATACTTCTTCTTTGCAAATGTGCTTGTAGCCATCTGAGGGATTTGTTGCAGACACAGCCCTAAATCTGAGTTACATAACTTAATTAACTTTAGCTTAATTGCCTACTTTCCATTAATTTTATCTTTATTTTCACACACCATCACCACCTTCTTCATAACCCTTCCTTTAGGATAAGACTGTACTTTATTTCTCTTCTTTTAGTGTTAATTTAGTATAGTTGTGACACCCAACTCCCTTTCTCTAGGATTGCCAGATCTGTAGCCAAATATGAAGGCCTACAAATATAACCCATTTTGGGTTCTAAATCAATTTCTCTATGGGACAAACTCATACTTACTTAAAACTTGTTACAATAGACCCTGTATCTTGCAGGCTGTGTATTTAAAATTTGTTATTTTAACCAATTTTTATCCCTTCACTTTTTGATATATTCTTTCAGCACTATTTTCTCACTAATAACGAGACAAAAATCTGAACTAATCAATAAGTTTTTGGCATTGCTGGTGGGGATATTGATCTTTTAGTAGACAGGAGTTGTAATAGAATTTAGAATAGAAAATTCTTCGTAGCTGTGCCTTAAATAGAATAAAACGTACTACTGATTTTTGCTGGAGTTTTTGTAGACTTGGATTAGCATCAGGGAAAAGCTAGAGCTGCAGCTGGAGTTTAGCTAGCTCCGTTTGTACTTCTTTTACCCTAAAACTTAGTCCATTTGTGTTGAATTCCTTGCTAATAGTTTAGTTGTAAATCTGTTTAGTTGTAATTTTTATTTGCAAATTTTTTGTGTGCTATGAGCATCTTCTTTATCTGCTGATTTTGTGTGTGTATTCTTGGTAGAAGGTCCTTCAACCCTGAGTTGGAATCTCCAAATCCTGAGGTTGAAAGGGTCCTTAGACTAAGAAACACCACAACAGCCCCTACGATTAAAACTAAGCCAGCTGTCATGGCTGAGAGGCAAAGAACTCTGAAGGAATACAATACACTTGGGGATTACACATCTCCCTTTTGTATACAATTCTCTTCAGTTGAGAAAAATTATGAATTCAAGTCCTCCACCATTAGCATGCTGCCATATTTTCATGGGCTCAGTAAGGAAGATCCTTACATGCACATACCAATTTTTGGCACTTTACAACACATTCAATATTGCTGGCCTGAGACCTAAAGCCGCCAAATTGAGGCTTTTTTCTTTTTCCCTAAAGGACAAAGCCATCACCTGGCTCTCTAATCTCCCAGCCAATAGCATTCAAACATAGAGTGACCTCCAAAGCCAATTTCTGATTAAATTCTTTCCCATGAATAAAACCAGTCAAATGAGGACAAACATACTATCATTTACTCAGTCCTTAGTTGAAGATTTTTATGAGGCATGAGAAAGGTTCCAAGAAATGTTAAAACAATATCCCCACCACCAAATTCCACAGTGGCAACTTGTACTAGTGTTCTACTAAGGAATTATTCCCAAAAGTAGGAACATGGTGGATGCCTCATGTGGGGTAGTTACCTCCACAAGACAGCTGATGAGGCTTGAGAGTTGTTTGACATTATAGGAGAGAATTCCATGCAGCAGGAATCATTGTCTCGCAATGACAGCCAGACCCCAGCTAAATTGGTGAAAGAGTCCACCTCTAAAGGTGGAATGTATGAGGTTAAGGTGCAAAGTGAATCGAAAAGGAAGGTGGACAATCTGGTTTTAAAGTTTGACAAATTGATGAATATGATGCAGCCTAGAATGGTTGTACAAGTGGAAGAGGCATGTCTAATATGCCAATCTCTCACACATTCACTTCAAGATTGTCCATCAGCCAAACAATTCCCTGAGCTAGTTTTGAAGCATGCCAATGTTGCCCAATCATATGGGCAGCAACCTACTGGATACACATAGAGAAACCATCCAAATTTGAGGTGGAGAAAAGACACATACCCTCAGCCCTAGCAGCAGCAGTTGACAGCTCCATACAGACCTCAGCACCAGTTTAATCACGGATACCTACCAAGGTAAAATTTTTAGTTGCTTGCCCGACAGCTTAATCAGTTGGTCTTGCCCCCACAGTAGCCTAGATCCTCTTCCTTTGAAGAGCAAATACTGACATCAATGCAAAATTTGGGAAGCCTGGTCCAAACTGTGAACTCTCATGGGTAAAGCATTAAAAAATTAGAAGACCAGCTGGGTATAATCTGTAATACTTTGAACAGGAGAGAGGAGGGAAAATTGCCTAGTCAACCCTTAGCCAACCCTAAAGGGCAGTATATGATTGGAGAAGGCTCCTCTACCCATGAGGATGCTAATGCAATCACTACCCTAAGGAGTGGCAGAGTGGTTAAAAATTTAGTAGGCAGGGCAGCTGAGGAGGCCATGGAGAGTGATAATGGAAGAAATGTGAGTGTTGAAGCACCAAGAAATTTATCCCCTGCTGTGGAGCAGCAAGGGCAAAATCAGGCTGTTGCTGAGCCCAAACAGCAAACAATAAATGAAGAAAAAAGAAAAAAAACAAAAAATTAACCCTGATGTGGTTAGGTATGTAGTTGTGGCACCAGCAGTCCCACAGCTGCCATTTCCTCATGCACTTGCTGTTGGGGAATTCCAGTGTGCTAATTTATGGTGTAAAAATCAGGACAAACAGAGGTGGATTCTGCACATCTAAAATATCCTAGACCTGCAAGATACAGGGTCCTTTGTAGTAAGTTTTAAAAGTAAGGGAAAGTCCACAGAGAGGTGGTTTGGAATTGATTGAATATCCAGATCTGTAAGAGATCTGGCACCCTAGCTATTACTAATTTAGCTAAAAGATAGGAGAGAAGTTTGGATAGGTTGTCACTTAAAATAACTACAATTAAAATACAGATTGTCTTAGATCGAATTTGGAGCCTCAATTCTTGCAGATGGAAGGTTTAAAAACTCAAAAGATGGAGAAGAACAGCTTGGAGGTTGTTTTCACTGCAATCAGGTTGAGCTAAGGCACAGCTGCAGGGTATAAATTCTACTTCAAATCACAGGATCCACCTGGCCTTAAGGCTATGATCTATCCACTTTAATGGTCACAGACCATCCTATAGGCTTTATCGAATCCATGGATTACAGCAGATGAATTCAATTGAGTCCTGAGCTCAGATTTAACTTAAGGTTATGATCTATCCACTTTAATGGTCACAGACCATCCTAGAGATCTCCTACAAAGCCAGAGCCTCAATTAGAACAATTAAAACCACTACAGATGCTGTAATTTCCAGGTCACAGACGTAGGAAATTACAGGGATATCAGATCGAGGGAATTCAGATGATATCCAAGAGGTCTACCAGTTAAGTGGGTGAGCTGATCAAGCAACTCCTCTACACAAATCCGATCGAGCACCAAAAGGAATCAAAAGAGCTTCAGATCTAATTAAAACATTGAAAATAACATTTACATTGCAAACAAGTTCACTCTTATAATGGAATGCTCTCAGATCTGCAGTCTGTGCAACAATTAACCCCAGCAACACTCTTAACCTTACCCAAACACATATCTAACTCACTCCTTGCAGCTCCTAGGGAATTAGCCAACCATGGTTGGGCTAAAGGAAGGGAAATAAAATCTGGCTGCAAGCTCTGATCTCCAGGAATTTTGTCCAAAATTTTGATCTTCCCCAATGGCAATTGGGGATCTCTATATATAGCTTTCTCCTTTGTTTCTTCCCGCCAAAAATCCCTTCTAGAAGATTATCAAAGCTTGTTAGAGTTCTCTTAAAGCACGTGGGTCGGTTAGGGTTTTCTAGGGTATCTTCTAGAACGTCGCGCTGGTTACCAAAGTGCCTCTGTTTGCATGCAGCAGGTTACTAAGTCTCAGCGTGTGCATAACATAGTTTTGAGAAGTTCAGCACACGATTTCGACAGATTGGAGAAGCTTCCGACAAGTTAAAATTAAGCTTGTAGCCCCTTTCGATAGGTTCCCTGGTCTCTTCGATAGGATGAATTTTCTCTTTGAAGCTTCAGGGTCCTCAGCCCATTATCTGGAGTATTCAATAGGTTCGCTGAGTAGTTCGATAGGTCCAGAGGTCCTTTTCAATAGGTTCAGCTCTGCATGCCGTCATTCCGATAGGTTGGCTCTCATTCCTATCGAAAGGCTTAAGCACCCTTCGATAGGTTTAATTTCAGCATCTTCATTTCGATAGGTTCAGGAAGCCTTCGATAGGTTCCCTTTTTCTCCTCAGGCAAGCTTTCGATAGGATGAGCTTTCTCTTTCTTTCATCTGCTCGACAGGTTCAGGGATCTTATCGAATTGCTCGATCCGCACGAATTCATCCTTCAGATCCTATCGAAAACTTCTTTAACTGCATGAATTCTTCCTTCCTTTGCTTTCAGCTCCTATCGAAACCTTCAGGTGACCAATCGATAGGACGTTTTCAACCTATTCTCACTTTCTTCACTTTGCCTTTTTGCAGCCACGCACTCCAAGGGTTCAATGATGTGCTACCCTTTGGTGTGCTATTGCTGCGTTCGTCCTGTGCTCAGAGATGGCTCCTTGTTGGGCATTCTTGAGTGCTTTTCTTCCTTGGTATCTTCTTTTATTGTTGTCTACAAACTATACTTGACAAGGGCTTATTAGTGTGCTCACAGGTTTATCAATGATCAGGTTATAGGGTAAAAAGTGGCATTTTTCACCACTTAACGCACCCCCAAACCTAAGCTTTGCTAGTCCCTGAGCAAAGGAGAATTAAAAGGAAATAGGAATGCCACTTTCATAGGGAGCACAGATGCATTTAGCATATGCACCAAGCCTTTTAAACCCCTAGGTGATCCCTAGTGGAGGAGTGAAGTCTCCTAAGGGTTTTCAGTGAAGGTACCCATAAACTTCTCCAATACACTTAGTTAATAATAGTGCAACCTGTTAAAGCAGAGTTTAAGCACATCAAATAAATTCACATCATGCCCATTCATTAAAGGAAAATCAACAAAAAAAACATCCATTTGGAAATATGAAAGTTTGCTGAGATCTCTCCATCATCACTCAATTTGTGTCTAGGCATTTCTTCTGAAGTTTTATGCATGACTCACCATCAATTTGAGGATCTTGCTTAGATACTTTCCCCATCAATCTAGATTTCAGACCCAAGTCTCATCAAGGTTGTTCACTCATTAGTACAGAGAAGAGGGGTAACTCATGTCACTCAGCTCAAGAGTAGTTACAGCCCTCAAATAGGACTGCAAGCAGGAGCATAGGCATTGCCTGAATTTCTGACTTTTCTAGCTCTTTTCATCATAGATTAAGCAGATTCCCATCTCCACAAGACAGCTCAATTCACTTTCAGATCAGTAAGGTCTTTTTATTGGGTTGTAATGTGGCTTAGGGATGAGGTTTGTGAAGGAACAAAAAGGGATAACAGAGTTCAAATTTGAGAAATCAATAAAGGCAAGGAGGTGATTCATGACTTCACCTTTAATTCAGCACAATTCCATCTACTTTTTGAATTTTCAGAGCCAAAGTGGCCAGCTTCTTCTCTTCCTTTTAGTTTTTTTTTCAATGAAGTGACTTCTCTTTCTCATTCTTCAGCTCTTTTTTTTTTATTTTTTTTATAACATAATACCACAATACCACCACTGCGTTTTTCTTTCTTTCAACCTGATTTAGGACCTTGCTCCTCTAACCTTTCTCCTCCTTCCTCTTCCTAATTTCTCAGATTGAGGGTGAAATGAAATAGGTCAAGAGGTTTTGGGTTTAGAATTTCTGGTTTTCATCAAAGAAAATTGGGGCTTTTAAGGCTCAAGTGGTGTGCATCAAGGGCAGTTCAATGGTGGGGAATTTTTAGGTTCAAACTGTCCAAAGGATGGCCTTACTTCACATCTTCAATGTCCTGAGTGCTGTCAAGTTGTTTCAACTCGGATTTGCCTAACTTCTAGTGATCCAGATTAGGTCTAGTCAGTCCTTAAAGCAGAAAGAATTGTCATGACACTCTTCAAAGAAATCTTTCAGGCCCAATTCTCACTGGGTATGGTCTTCCATCTAATTTCTAGGGAGTATCTTCCCAGTCTCTTCTCATTGCTGGTTTATCACACATCAAAAACTTTCTTCAAAAATTCTTGACATTTTCTTCATTAAAAATGTTAAAACTTCATCTTACTTCAGTTGCAAATAGTTTTTAAAATTTTCTTAACAACAATTATGAGGTGAATTCATTCTCTTTTTTATTATTCCTTTTTTAACTTGGCTGCACTAAAATTAACTAGTTTATTGGCATACATGCCACACCCCCAAACCTAAATTAAACAGTGTCCCCACTGTTTCGAGAAAATGCAATCAAGGGAGAGACAGTGTAAGAAGATAGCTATAGAATAACATAACAAAAATGTCAAATATATACAAGAGACAAATGAAAAAAGAAACTGAAGGAACAAATGGTCACATTCAGATACAACTTGATGCCAGCTATCCCTTAGATACAGGGGCCTTGCCCTTGGATTTGGATTTCTGCGGTGGTTTTGCGGGTGCGTCCTCAGACTGGGCAGCAACCTTCCTTCTTTCATCCCTAGAGAGTAGGGTGCCATGGGGGTCAGATTGAGCAGAGGACCTGGTGTGCTTAGCGGCTTTGGATGAGGCAGCAGGTCGTTTTCCTTTTTTTATAAAGGCAGTAGAAGAAGCAGATCTCTTTGCGGTGGCGGTTCTTTTGGAGGCAGTCCTTTTTGGTTTGGGAGGGATAGGTTGGTTAGGTGGAGGCGATGGCGGAGGAGGGGAACATCCACAGGTGGGGTTGCTGAAGGAGTAGTTGTAGAGGGGGACATGGGGGAGGGGAGGGAGGCGCAGCAGGAGGTGTTGTAGCAAGAGGGGTAGGCTTAAAGGGTTGAGACAACAATGAAGCGACTTTTTTCTCCAATATATCAATCTTCTTGGCAGCATAGAGGAGGTTAGCATCTGAGAGCTCCTTGGTGGCCTTGATGATCTCCTGAGCATTGGCTAACTTTTTCTTGAGGAGCTCAGAATTCTTCTTCTCATATTTGGCAATGAGACTTTCAGCTGCTGCCACATGTTTTGTTAACTCATAACGAGTCAAAATCTCACTCCACCCCTCAGAGATATCTCGGAGTTTGATGCGGTGCTCCAATTCGATGTTGACAATCCGTTCTTCGAAAGGGGCTTCCAGGGAAGCCCGAAGTGCAGCCATACCTCTCAAGACATCCCTATGGATGTAAGGGTTGTTCCTCATTGCATACAGGAGGGTGAGGTAGGGGGAATGTACATGGATTGGCGAAGGACAATAGGCAAGGACAAGGGTGCAGTGGATGAAGAGGAGGGGGTGGAAAGAACCAGATCTGCCCATGGATCAGTTTGGGTGGAAGCATCATGGAAAGAAGGTGGACAGGAAAATGGGAAATGGGAGGTGGGTAGCTCAGCAACTGCAGAAACAGGTGCAGGTGGGGATGAAGGTAGAACAGCTGTTGGGGGGGGAGGTGGGGGTAGAGATGGAGCTGCTAACTCTACAAATAGGATATCAGTAGGGATGGGGGAGGCCATTGGTGAAAAGGGAGGGGAGAAATGGAAAAGTGAGGGATCAGGGGAGGGAGGAGAACTGGAAAGGGGTAGGGAGACTGAAGTGGGGGAAGTGAGGGTGGATTGAATTGATTGGAGACATGAGCTCATGAGGGCCTGGGTGTCAGTGTTAGTGGCTAATTGGGCCTGAATGAACTGTAGGAGGGAGAGGATTTGGGTGAAAGTATCAGGCAGGTGGAAGTAGAGGGGACGGTGTTAAGACCTGAAAAGTACCACTTTTCACCCCTTAACTTAATCTCTGTTAGACTCTTAATCATTTAATAAATGTGTTTTAAGTCTATCTTGTAGGTAATAAGCAGCAGCTACAGATAAGGCCATAACCATGCCAAGAAGCTTACTTTTGCCCCTGAAGTGTCTCAGGAGAAAGGAGGTTGGACCCAGACAGAGAATTGGCTGCAGCATAGGCACAGCACAACAGTAACAAGTCAAGAAGAATGCTTCACACAGTTGTCACGGGCTTTTAAAGGCAGCACACCAACTGCTTACGCCGTTCTTGCGTGGTTTGATGACAAAAGGGATTGAAAAGCAGACTTTGCATGGTTCTCACGAGGCTCAGTCATAAGCGCTCGTGAAGCACTCACACAGTCTCGCGCAACTCAATAGAGGAGCCCTTAATCTTTGTGTGATTCACTGAGGAGAGAGAGCTCCAGGCATTCCTATGTGCAGTTGTCGCACAGTGGTCATGAGATACCGACCTTCAGGGAACTTCTCACGCGATCCATAGGCCTATGCACACTACTTCTTCATGAGGATCTCCTCGAGATTCACCAAGGAACGAACCGCGCGCACAATTCCCATGCATTTCAAAAGGAAAGAGTAATCTCGCGACAAGTCAATTCAATCCCGCGATGACCAAATTATCAATCCTGCGACTGCAAGAGTTTCAAGTCAATTCAATCCCGCGATGCCAACTCTATCACGCGCCAAGACCTGGAAAGCCTTGCTACCTAGCGAGGCTCGAGATCTTAACTTCTTCCCCCTTCTGTAGGGGCAATCTGGGAATTTTCAGAACTAGGGCACGCACTCTAGTGCTTCAATCTCCGTGCACACGCCCTGAGGCATCTAAAGGACTGAAATGGGCCACGATTACATTGATAAAATTAGGATTTTCCTAACCCTAATGCTCTCACAGCTGACTGCTATATAAGCCTAAGCCTAGTTTAGGTTTAGGAAATTTTTCTGTACTCTTTCTTGAATCAATTGTAGAATTGCAGTAGGCTAAGGTTAGAGTTTAGGCAACTTCTTTTTCCCTTTTTCTTCTCTCCATAGTCTAGCATTTGCTGGCTATGCCTTTGTATGTCTATTTGAAATAGTTCTAATGGATTTTTATAATAGGATCTTATACATGTATGGGATTGAAGTTTGGGAGTTGTTCTGTACAAGGCTGCTGCCTTGAGATCCTCCATTGCTAAGTTGTATTGTAAGCAATGGAGGATTATTTTTAAGGATTTATTTAGGTCCAAGTGACCTGTGTGTCCAGGTTAGGCACATTGCAGGCCTATGCCCCAGCACAGGATCCACTAAATTTGAATCCCCATGGGAGCTTAAACTGGTAGCCTTGTGAATATGGTGGTGGCAGCAATCTTCTTGTTCTGTCTCATACCTCTGTGAGGAGGATAGCCTCTGTTGATAGTCTGTGACCATTCAAGTGGATAGGTTATAGCCCTAGGGTGAGGCCAATCCACAAATCTAAGACAGATTCTTCTTCTCTGCACTTGTGCTTGTAGCCTTGTGAGATATTGTGCAGAGACATACTCCTCTGTATTTGTATAGACCCACCATCAGATGGCAGATCTGATCTGGCTGTAGAGATTGTAGGATTATGACTGGATCACTGCTATTTTTCTAAAAGTAGTAAATAGATAGACCTAAAGCAAGTACTCAAACACTTGCTGGTCCTGTGTGTCCATGCTAGTGCACATTGCAGGCCTAGCCCCACACACAGAACTTTAGAGGTTGAGATTCCTTTGGATTCTTGAGCTAGTAGCCTAGAAGAAGTAGTGCCTACAATGATAAACTTGTTCTGACCCATCTCTGGACTGTGGTTCCCCTATTGGATAGTCAGTGATCATTTAAGTGGACAGGTTATAGCCATAAGGGATTGGACCATGGCACAGGGGTGAGTTGGATTCTTTCTCCTCTTTGGTGATAATGTAGCCATTGGACAGGATGTTTATAGCAGCAAATCTGAGTCGAAGTTAAAAAACCCATCAGATCTGTACCTAATAGCTTACTTCTCACCCTTTTATATTTATTTTCTCACACTCCATCATTCTTCTCAACCATTTTTGTAGTTTACGCATTAGGTTACCTTAGGATTTAAACAATAGTGACCTTAAATCCCCATCCATTTAGGATTGTTAGATCTGTAGCCAGATCTGGAAGACCTACAAAAGATAGCTCCCTTGGAGCTTTAGATCAATTTCCCTATGGGACAAACTCTTACTTATCCAAACTTGCTACAACAGGCCCTGTATCTTGCAGGTCTGTGTATTTTTAGGCTTGCTACTCTTAAATCCACCTTTGATTTTCACTAACCCCATTCTTATCACCATTTCCAATAAAGTTAGCAACAAGCACTTAAAATATCCTAACAAGTTTTTGGCGCCGTTGCCGGGGAATCTTGATCTATTAGTAGACCCTAGATTTTTGTATTCTTTATTTTTTGGTAGTTGTGCTTGTAAATAACTGATACTGCTTATTTACATTTAGAATTTTTCTTGTAGATATGGACAGTAGCAGAGAAGGAAAGTTGAACTGCACTGGGAGTCTACCTACCTCTGTTTGCACTTCTCTAACCCTCAAAAAAAAAAAAAAAAAAACTCAGTCTATTTCTCCTTTGAAAATTCCATAGCAGTTGATTAGGATAGTTGTAATTTTATTCATTGCAATGTGTCTGCAAGTAGTCTTCCCTGCTGTTAGTGTGTGTGCATGTAAGGAAGGAGATCCCTCAGTCCCACATTAGAGCCTCTTAACCCTGAGATAGAAAGGCGTAAGACCAAGAAGGCCTGCACACCACGCTTGAGCCCTCATCAAAATCGAGACAAGAAATATGGGTGAAGAGCAACCTCAACATTGAAGGAATTGAATGCTCCTCGATGATTATAATTTCTCATTCAAAGATTCAATTCCAGATGTTCAGGAAACTATGAGATTAAAACCTCAATCATCCAAATGCTTCTCTTTCCATGGGCTCGCAAGGAAGACCCTACAAACACATTGACCAATTCTTGGCCCTATGCACAACATTCTCCATTGCGGTTTGGGACCGAAGCCACCAGATTAAGGCTCTTTCCTTTCTCCCTAAAGGATGCAGGCCAAGACCGTTAGCTACTCTCCAAACAACAAAGATCACTTTGAAAGACCTCTAGACAAGATTTCTGACCAAATTCTTCCCAGAGACAAAAACCAGCCAGTTGAGGAAAGCAATACTTGCTTTTGCCCAATCCCCAACTGAGGATTTTAATCAAGCTTGGGACAGATTTAAGGAGATGCTCAAACAATGTCCCCACCACAAGATCCTTGACTGGCAGCTTGTCTAGAGCTTCTATAATGGGATTGATGAGAAAAGTAGAGACATGGTAGATGCCTCTTGTGGTGGAACTTACATGCATAAAATAGCTGATGAGGGATGAGACTTGTTCGAGGTCATCAATGAAAATACTTTCCAAAAGATGTCCTTGTCAAGAACTATTCAAGAGCCTTCTCCTAAAATGGGACTTGCTGAAACTTCCAAAGGAAAGATGTATGAAGTAAGTGGAAATAATGACCTGAGAATGCAGATGGCAAATCTTTCTGATAAGTTTGATAAACTATTAACTGTGGTGCAACCTAGATTGGCTGCACAGGTGATGGAGGCATGTCTGATATGCCAATCTGCACAACACAGTGGAAGAGTGCCCATCTACAGGGCAATATCCTGAGTATGTGATGGAATAAGTTGATGCTGCCCAATCATTTAGCTAGCAACAATCTGTTGGCTACAACAAATAACCATTTGGATACCATCACCAAAATGCTGGTTACCAGTGGAGAGACCACCCAAATTTGAGGTGGAGGCAAGACAATTACATGCAGCCACAACAGATGTTGGCCTTACCTCAAAGGCCACAGCAATAGTTTAACCAGGGATATGCCCTAAGGTCAAATTTCTAGCATTAGTAGCTGCCCCAGCAGCAAAATCAGTTGGTAGTTCCCCCACCTCAGCCCCGAAATACTTCTTTCGAGGACCAGGTTTTGACCTCATTGCAAAGCCTTGGAGTCTTGACTTAGACTGTGACATCTCACAGTCAAAGCATAAAAAAAATAGAGGAGCAACTAGGCCAAATATCCAATGCCTTGGCCAAAAGAGAAGAGGGCAGGTTGCCAAGCCAGTCAGTGGCCAACTCTAAGGGCCAATATTCAATTGGAGAAGGCTCCTCAAGTTTTGAGGGAGCTAATGCCATCACAACCCTAAGGTCTTGCAGGCTGGTAGACAACCATGTTGGGAAGGAACAAGGAGAGGTCTTTGCCAAGGAACTTTTGAATGAAAGTGAAAGAGACTCTGTTAGAGCACAGAGCTAGGAGTTGCTTGCTATCCTTCAACAAGGGAAAAATAAAGAGGCTGTAGTTGAGCCTCAGCAGGAAATAAAAGATGAAAAAAAGAAAAAAACAAAAGTTTAGTCATAGGCTTGCAGCTGAGGAACCAGCAGTACCTCAGTTTCCATTTCGTCAAGCTTTGAGTGGCCCTGCCCCTTTTGATAAGGGGAATGCACAGATAGAGGAAATGATGGAGACCTTTAAGCAGGTAAAAATCAATTTGACCTTGCTTGATGCAATTTGACAGGTCCCAGTCTATGCCAAATTTCTGAAAGACCTTTGTACCGAGAAAAGAAAAGCTAGAGGCCATTTGTCCAAAAAGGTCTTTGCAACTGATATAGTTAATTCTGTATTAAACATGACAATGTCAGAGAAGTTGCAAGACCCAGGGACACCCACTATTCCCTGCATAATTGGAGACCATACAATTGGAAGGGCCCTTCTAGACCTTGGAGCCAGTGTCAACCATAAGGTGTATCAGCAGCTAGGTTTGGGGGAGCTAAAACCCACCCCCATTGTGTTGTTAATGGCTGACAGGTCTGAAAGGAGACCTATGGGAGTGGTTGAGGATGTCTTAGTGGGGGTGGACAAGTTCTTTTACCCTGCAGACTTCCTTGTTTTGGACATGAGCTGCAACAAAAGTACATCCCCTATACCTGTTATTTTGGGCAGGCCATTCTTGGCCACTGCCAATGCTTGCATTCAATGCAGGTCTGGGATCATGGAGGTAACTTTTGGTCATATGAAGGTTGAGCTTAATGTGTATAACAGTGTAAAGTACCCTCAGCTGGACAATGAAGAAAGCTTTGCAGTGGATGTACTAGAGGAAGTAGTTGAAGAAGAATTTCCCACTCTGCTGGAGTGGGGCAACATTGTCATAAGTTTAACAGAAGTTTGGGACATGGTAGAGGAAGGAAGCCCAGCTATAATGCCAGAAGACATGACCACATTGAAGTCTTCTGTGGACTTAGTGCAGCATTCCATTTGGAAACTTACATTGCTGCCTCTTCCTCAAACCAACAAAGCACCAATCCTGCCATCCATCCAACAAGTCCCTGATCTGGATCTCAAGAAGCTTCCAAGAATATTGAAATATGCTTTCCTTGAGAAAGATGAAAAACTTCCAGTAATTATCTCCTCCTCTCTTACCAATGAGTAAGAGGAAGAATTACTAACAGTTTTGAGGAAGCATAAAAAGGCAATTGGCTGGACCATTGCAGATCTAGGAGGGATAGATGCATCAATCTGTATGCATAGGATCCATCTAGAGGAGGGCTCAACACCCTCTAGGGAAATACAGAGGAAATTGAATCCTCACATGCAAGAAGTGGTCCTAAAAAAAATCATTAAATTGTTAGATGCTGGGGTAAGTTATCCCATTTCTGATTCTGAATGGGTGGCACCTATCCAAGTGGTGCCCAAGAAATCTGGCATAACAGTCATCACAACTGAGTCTGGAGAGCTGAGACCAGCCAGAGAGACCACTGGCTGGAGGGTTTGCAAAGACTATCGGAAGCTCAACTCCAAGACCAAAAAAGACCACTTCCCTCTCCCATTCCTTGATCAAATTTTGGATAAGTTGGCTGGAAAAGCTTTTTACTGTTTTCTTGATAGGTACTCAGGGTACAACTAGATCCCTGTGCACCCTCATGACCAACCTTTTGACACCTTTGCTTATCGAAGGATGCCTTTTGGGCTGTGTAATTCCCCAGCCACCTTTCAGAAGTGTATGTTTGCCATATTCTCTTATATGATTGATAAATTCTTGAAAATTTTTATGGATGATTTTTTTATATATGGGGACAGTTTTGGCCAATGTCTGCAACACCTCCACCTAGTCTTGCAAAGATGTGAGGAGACCAATCTGGTCTTAAGTTGAGAAAAGAACCACTTCATGGTAACACAAGGTATTGTGTTGGGCCATATAGTCTCTAAAGATGGGATTGAGGTAGATAAGGCCAAAGTTGACCTCATTACAAATTTGCCCCCTCCAAGAATAGTCAAACAAATAAGATCTTTCCTTGGACATGTTGGATTCTACAGGAGGTTCATTAAAGACTTCAGCAAAATTGTTAAACCATTATGCCACCTTCTTTGCCAAGATGTGCCCTTTGACTTTTCTGCTAAATGTCTTGAGGCTTTTGAAACTTTGAAGATTTGCCTCACCTCCGTCCCTGTACTCCATACACCTGACTATGCACTCCCCTTTGAGTTGATGTGTGATGCATCCGACTTGGCAATAGGTGCTGTTTTGGGCCAAAGGAAAGATAAGCTGCCAGTGGTCATTGCCTATCTCAGCAAATCACTTGCTGAAGCTCAATTGAATTACACAACAACTTAGAAAGAGCTTCTGACAGTGGTTCTTGCTGTTGACAAATTTAGACCCTATCTACTTGGGTCTAAAATTGCTTCACAGACCACTCAACATTGAAGTACCTATTGTCCAAGAAGGATGCTAAGCCCAGGTTGATTAGATGGATACTCCTGTTGCAGGAGTTTGACATTGAAATCAAGGATAAAAAGGTTGTAGAAAATGTGGTGGCTGACCACTTGTCCAGAATTATGTTGGAAAAAGGTGTTGATGACCTTGCTACTGATGTTTTCCCGGATGAGCAATTGTTTGCCATCCAATCCTTGGTTCTTTGGTATGCACGCATTGTCAATTATCTAGTTATATGCAAGATTCCTGGTCATTGGATCAAAATGGACAAAGACCGATTTTTCTCACAGGTCAAATTTTTCTTCTGGGAGGAACCTTGCTTATACAAGTATTGTGCAAACTAAATCATCCGAAAATATGTTTCAGAAAGTGATGTCCCCAGTATTCTGGCCATGTGCCATGAAAATGCCTGTGGAGGCCACTTTAGTGGAAGAAAAATAGCTAACAAAATCTTGCAGTGTGGGTTCTATTGGCCTTCTTTATTCAGAGATGC
This sequence comes from Chloranthus sessilifolius, assembly GCA_021018995.1. Lineage (NCBI taxonomy): Eukaryota > Viridiplantae > Streptophyta > Magnoliopsida > Chloranthales > Chloranthaceae > Chloranthus > Chloranthus sessilifolius. The sequence goes on along the minus strand of CM037594.1, from coordinate 30,579,469 downwards.
CAATACACACTGCAGGACCTGTGAAAGATGTCAGAAATTAGGAGGGCTATCCAAAAGAAACTCAATACCTTTGCAGCCAATCCTTGTTGTGGAACTGTTTGATGTCTGGGGTATTGACTTTATGGGCCCCTTTCCTCCTTCAAATGGTTGTCATTTCATCTTAGTGACAGTGGATTATGTTTCAAAATGGGTAGAAGCTATTGCCACAAGAACTAATGATAATTAGGTTGTCCTCAAGTTTATAAAGCAGAATATCTTCTCAAGATTTGGCACCCCTAGAGCCATTATCAGTGATAGGGGTAGCCATTTCTGCAACAGAAATTTTGAGAGCTTGCTCAAGAAATATTCTCTCACCCATAGGATTGCTACTCCCTACCACTCACAAACCAGTGGGCAAGTTGAAATTTCTAATAGGGAGATCAAGCACATCCTTGAGAAGACTGTGAGCACTGACAGGAAAGACTGGGTTGAAAAGCTAAATGATGCATTGTGGGCTTATAGGACTACCTATAAGACTCCCATTGGTATGTCCCCATTCAAACTGGTTTATGGCAAGGCTTGTCATCTCCCAGTAGAATTAGAACACAGGGCCTATTGGGCAATTAAAATTTTGAATCTAGACCTAACTTCTGTTGGTCATCACAGGTTGTTGCAGCTGTCATAATTGGATGAGCTGAGGATGGATGCATATGCCAATGCCCGGATCTACAAGGAAAGGTCCAAGGCTTTCTTTGACAAGGGTCTATTGAGAAAGAGCTTCACGGTTGGAGACAAGGTTTGGTTGTTTAACTCCAAACTTAAATTTTTTCCTGGCAAACTAAAATCTAGATGGGAAGGTCCCTATATTGTCATGAGTGTTTCCCTATCTTGTGCTGTGGAAATCAAGGATCCCAAGTCTGGGAAAACCTTGAAGGTGAATGGTCAGAGGCTTAAACCTTGCTTCGAAAAACTTGCTGAACCCATGGACACCATTCACTTTCAAGTGGATCCTTCATTAAACTAATCCACAGGTGTGTCAATATTGTATCATATGTACTTTGGTTTTGTTAGATTTGTCTTGCTTTCTTTTGTTCAAATTCTCTTGGAAATTTTAGTGGCCCCACCTGAATCTGGACCTGTCTGGTTTGAATTTTTTATGCTTGGTTTGATGATTACTGCCCTTGGATTGATGGTTTTTGCTTGAATGCATAATGTGAGAGGTTGATTTTTGTTGTCTTTGCTTGAATGGTTGATTTTAATGTGTCTGGGGGTACCCCTGGTGGTGAGAGTCATGCCTAGGATCCAGCCACAACACAAATGGAAATGGCAGGACAGAGAGCACATGCTCTCTGTTTACTACTTTGCTATCGTTTTCAAAGAGAGACTCTTCATAGAACCCTTCAATAGTTCGAGATTGGAACCTCGATCCAAATATAGCAATTCACTAGTTGTCGTGAGGTTGGGAGACCTCATAATTCAAAAGGAATACTTGTCATGAGATTGAAGAGATTCAAAGTGAACCTCAGAGCCTTTCGCGCAATCCAAAAGGAGGCTTGGGAGCCTCTCGTGCAATTCACATGGAAGATTGTCACATGTTGTCGCGTGCTCCAAGGTAAACCTGGGAGATTATCACGCAATCCAAGTTGAATAGCACCTTCGCTAGGTTTCATTTTCAATCCCACAACTAGATATTTCCAAAGCGAGCCAAGCTTAGCGACAAGTATTTTAACCCTGCGCTTGTCTCCCTTTCTAGTACTTTCTCTTCCTTCTTCATCCAGCGAAACCCTAGCTTTTGGCGCTCTTCTCCCTCTCTCCTTCAACATCCATCCTACAACCCATCATTCACACCAGGAATCTACAGATTTGTTCCTCACGTCGTCCCCATCAGTTGCCCTCTGCTCAGAGATCTTGTGGTGCACTGTGCATAAGATCAAACCAAACCCTACAAATTTAGGGTAAGCACTCAGATCTGAATCCCCCATTTTTATTTTTGAAAGTAGAGTTTGGAATGGCCCCTAAGAGTGCACCAAAGAAAAGGGGCAAGGATAAGGCCCCTGTTGAGACCACTCCTAAGAAGGTCAAGACTTCAAAGGCACCAAAAAAAGGGAAGGAAGTGGTTGAGGAGGTGGAGGAGCCAACCCCTGAGTTTTCTACTCCCTCTGAGCTCATGGCTTCAATCCCCTTGGAGCCTGAGATAGCTTTCGACCTGCCCTTCTTTGAGAAGGAGCCTCTCTCTGCCCCGTCGTTCAATTTATGAGCAAGGTTGGCCTGACACCCTTGATGATAGGAATTCCAGCACTAGCCTACCCTAGGCTAGTGCAACTCTTTTACTAGCACATCAGGGCCACCAAGGATGAAGATGGACAAGCAGGTCTATTGGTGTTGATTGATAATTTCAAAATGTTAGTTAGCCCCAAGGTGATTGCTGAGGTATTGGGCATCCCAGCAGCATTTGACCCTAGGTGTGGATATGCCCCCCCCTGAGTGCCTCAATTGATACAATTGCAAGGGCTTTGACTAGAGGATTAAAGGCCTCAAGGTTTTCTATCAGAAGAAGAGAGTTGGAGCCAAACCTCCTTTTTATTGACCAGGTGCTGAGAAAAAACATTTACTGCTCAGGCCATCAGCAGGAGAGGACTCCTACTGCTGATGTTGTCTACTCCTTTTCTCTGGGCCATGGCTTTCATGTAGCCTGGTTAATTTTTGAATCAATGAAGGATCTGGTGGAGAAGCTAGGGTAGAACAAGAAGCCACATACACTTCCCTATATTAGAGTCATCACCAAGCTGCTAATAAAAGGGGGGTACAAGATAGCAAAAATTGAGGCGACTACCACCCTTGCCCCGAGAACTTTTGTCATGAGGCAATGGGGAATCAGCAGGAGCCTCATGGAAGCACAGAAGAAGAAGAAGGCTAAGACTCAGACCCTTCCCAAGCAATCTGAAGAGACAGCTGTTACAAGGCCCACCCCTATTAATACAGAGGAGATTCAAGAGCCTGTCACCACCACTGCTACAGCAGCCACCACATTCCCCCCACCTTTTACTCCAACATTCCCTACCCCTATTCCATCTCTCTCTCACCCTCCTCTGTCTTCATTATCCATCCCCACACCCCTTTCTCCTATGATTGGTACCTGGGAGGACACCACCTCCCATGCCAGCCCCTCACCATCCCCTACCCTACCTCAATACATAGCCCTAATACCCCCATCATCCACCCAAAAACCTGACAGCCCTCCACTCATTTCCTACAAGAAAAGGAAAACCACTGAGACAACCCCCACCATCTCCCAGACACCACCCACAATCCCTTTTATCACCACTGACACACCTCACATTGAAGAGGACACGACTCCTGCCATGCCTACCACATCCCTACTCCCAGACATAGACTTAAACCTTAATACAACCACAAGATTCCAAGCCTTTATGGCTAGTTTCCTTGACACTATGCCCACCCACTACACCCCCCTCCCGGACTCCCCAATTACCTCCCCACACCACTCACCTAAACCCCAATCTCTCCCTCCCTCCACTTTCCATCATGCACCTTCCTCACCTTTTCAACCTGTGCCATCTTCTACACAAACTCAACCTCCCAGCCCAGACACACTGACACTCATCCTCTCCCTCATCCAAGACATCCACTCCTAACTATCAACCACTACACACACCCAGGACCAGATGCAGACTGAACTCACATCCATAAAATCCACCCTACAGACATTGACAAACCCACCCATCCCTCAACAATCCACTCAAACCCCCCTGGTCCTTTCCCTCCCAACCTAACCCCCCAATTCTCTTTCATACCTTTCACCATTTCCTTTTTCCCCACCATCACCCCCTACTCCTAGTGCGCCTACCTCATTTTTCTTCCCCCCCCATGCCTTCAATCCCACCTCTTATCCTACCCCCTCCGACATTCACTGACAAACAAACACAAACTGACTCAGAACCTGTTACCCTCCCCCAACAACTAGCATTACCCCCTGATATCTCCACTTCTCCCACCCAAGACCAATCACATTTTGCTCCCTCCACTTAATCTCTTCCTATCGCACCCAAACACTCCTTTTATATCCCTCCCTACCTCACCATCCTCCATGCCATGAGGGACAATTCCTACCTTAGGAAGGATGTCCTGAGGGGCATGGCCCAACTTAGGCAGTCCATTGAGACCCCCCTGCTGCAGCAGATTGCTGAAATGGAGGAAGCCCACAGAAAGCAATTACTGGGTATCTCCCTGGGGTGGACTAACATCTTGGAGGCCTACGAGAAGGCCAAATCTACAGCTGCTTATCATCAGCTGAATTTGGAGCTGGAGAAAGCCAATACTAATGCAGAGAGGATGAAACCAAGACTGTTCGAAAAGAGGCTCAACAATGCCCAGGAGATCTTCAAACTCCAGAAGGAAATCCATGAAACTGACCTCCTCAAAATAAAAATCCAGATAGCCTCATTGGAAGCTACTTTGGTCGCTGCCAGAACAGCAGCTCAGCAGCCCACCCCACTCTCTATCCGCATGCCAGAACCTGAGCCTCCAGCTACCCAAACTCCAGCTGCCCAGTCTGAGGAGGCACAACCACATGGCCAGCCAGATAAAGGGAAGGCCCCTGCTGCCCCTCCTTCATCACCTCCTACTGAGCAGACTCCACATACCAAGACCCCTGCTGCACCTACTACTGAGCAAACTTGTCCTAAATAAAGGAAAGTCACTGCTAAGAGGACTGATTACACAGCAGCCTCTATTAAAATTGGCAAAGCGCCAGCTACCCAGTTTGAGGAGGCACAACCCCCTGCCAAGCCTGACCCCAAAGAGAAAGAAAAGTCCCCAGTAGCCCCCACTGAGGAAGACAAAGGAAAATCTCCTATGATCCCTCCTGAACCCAAAATCAGAAAGATGAGGGTGAGGGCACCAAAGGCTCCAACAATGAAGAAACTCCCACAGCCAAAGAAACCAAGGCAACAGAAGAAAAAGAGCCCAACTGAGAAGAAAGCTCGGAAGAAAAAGACTAAAGCTCCCTCAAATAGAACCAAGTCCAAGCCCAGTTCTGAGAGCAAAGCTGAAATGAGGAAACATGCAAAACAGATGGGTTGGGACTGGTTCACTGATTCAGATTCTGAGTCCTCCTCTTAGAATAGGTTGTACTTACGATTTTCTATCCTTTCACTTCTTATCTTCTCATTATAATTACATTTGTACATGTCTTCTCAGTTAATGGAATTTTTTTTGTTTTTGTATAGTGATTTGTCTGCATTATTTGTGTGTGTTTACTTTTTTGTTCCTAACTATTACCCTGCACTTTCTCACCTTTGAACCAGTGAGGACACTGCTCCTCATGGTTTGGGGGTGTGGCAGGGTAGGTCTGCCAATAGAATAGTTAATTTTAGTACAGTAATGGTGGTGTAACTGGGATGAATAAAGTCAATTTCCACCTAACTTGCTGCAATGAGGAAATTAAAAAAAAAAAAAAAAATTAAAATATTTTTATAGACTTTTCGAAACTGAAAATGTTAAAATCTTGACGCCACCATGAAGCTAACATCAAAATTTTTTTCAGTTAGTACTCAGTGAACCTAAGAGGAGAGAAATAGGTAAAAATACACCCCAGGGGTTAATTTGAGGACCATACCTAGTGAGATTTGGGCCCATCATTTTCTTTTAAAGAGTGCTTTTGGCATTATTTATGCTCTAAGGACTGATTGAGTCAAGACTTTTTCACTAGAAGTTAGGCACCTCCAAATCAAAACTGATTGACAACACTCATGACACTAAGGAAATGATCCAGGGCCTTCATTTGGACAGTTTGAGCCTGAAAATCCAACCTTTTAAAACTACCCTTTGGTATACACTGTTTGAGCCTTAAAAATCCTACTTTTCTTTGACAAACACCAGAGTACTTGCACCTTAACCTCATGACCTGATTCAACCTCACCCTCACTCTGAGAATTCAGAAGGTAAAGGAGGAGTTAAAGATAGTGAGAGTGGTCCAACATTCTGTGGAAAGTGAAGAAAAGCAACTTATGAACAACAGTGTATCAATGGTATTTGTGTGGCAGTTCATCATAAAAATCATAAAAATATTGAATAAAAATATTTTAAAAAAAAGAGAAAAAAAAAGAGAAGTCTAGAGAAGAACATCATTTGAAAATGGAAAAGAAGAGGAGAAGCTGGCCACTTTGATTCTAAAATATATCAAGTAAGATGAAGTTTTGCCGAAATGAAGGTTGTGATGTCATGAATCACTCCTTACCTTGCTGATTTCTTAATTTTGATTCCCTTTTTACCCCTTCATTCTCTATATCCCTCACCCATAAGCCACATTACAATCCATTCAAAAAGACCTTACAGATCCAAAGTGAAATGAGCTATCATGAGAAGATGAGGAGTTGTCCAATCTATGGTGAAAAGTCATGAGGATGTTAGAAATTAGAAGCTTTGCCTATGCTCATACTTGCAGGCCCATTTGGGGTCTGTAACTGCTCTTGAGCTGTTTTAAATATGAACACCCTCAGATTGTCATTGTTGAGAGATAGCCCTGGTGAGAATTGGGTCTGAATTTTAACCTCATTGGGGTTGTATCCAACCTGATTTTTGAATTTAAGGCAAGCAGGGTACTAATTTTTTCACATTGAATTTCTAATGATAAATGAATGGTGGTGATGCAAACACATGCTAATTTTGAGTTTTAAATGGCCTGCATTACTGCTGCAGTTTCCTCTAAGTGTTAAAGAATGGGAGTGGAATGAATCTTTATACATTGAAATCTGTGTTGTCATTAACTGCATTATACTTAATTGTTTTAATGGTGAAGTTTGTGGGTATCTTCACTGGAAACCCTCAGGAGACTTCACTCCTCCACTAGGGATCACCTAGGGGTTTAAAAGGCTTGGTACATATGCTAAATGTACCCGTGATCCCTATGAAAGTGGCATTTAATTAGTTACAGCTTTGCTAAGGGATTAGCAAAGATTAGGTTTGGGGGTGTGTGAAGACCTGAAAAGTACCACTTTTCATCCCTTAACTTAATCTCTGTTAGACCCTTAATCATTTAATAAATGTGTTTTAAGACTATCCTGTAGGTAATAAGTAGCAGCTGTAGATAAGGCCATAACCATGCCAAGAAGCTTACTTTTTCCCTAGAAGTGTCTCAGGAGAAAGGAGGTTGGACCCAGACAGAACAACACAGCAGCAACAAGTAAAAAAGAATGCTTTGCGCAGTTGTCGTGGGCTTCTGAAGGCAACACACCAACTGCTCGCGCCGTTCTCACGTGGTTTGATGACAGAAGGGATTGAAAAGCAGACTTTACGCAGTTCTCGCGAGGCTCAGTCATAAGCACTCGCGAAGCACTCGCGCAGTCTCGCGCAGCTCAACAGAGGAGCCCTTAATCTTCGCACGATTCACTGAGGAGAGAGAGCTCCAGGCATTCCTACACGCAGCTGTCGCACAGTGGCCGCGAGGTACCGACCTTCAGGGAAATTCTCACACAATCCATAGGCCTATGCACACTGCTTCTTCACGAGGATCTCCGTGAGATTCACCAAGGAACGAACCGCGCGCGCAATTCCCGCGCCATTCAAAAGGAAAGAGCAATCTCAAGACAAGTCAATTCAATCCCGCAATGACAAATTATCAATCCCGCGACTGTAAGAGCTTCAAGTCAATTCAATCCCGTGATGCCAACTCTATCACGCACCAAGACCTGGAAAGCCTTGCTACCTAGCAAGGCTCAGGATCTTAACTTCTTCCCCCTTCTGCAAGGGCAATCTGTGAACTTTCAGAACTAGGGCACGCACTCCAATGCTCCAATCTCCATGCACACGCCTCGAGGCATCCAAGGGATAGAAATGGGCTACCATTGCATTGATAAAATAAGGGTTTTCCTAACCCTAATGCTCCCATAGCTGACTGCTATATAAGCCTAAGCCTAGTTTAGGTTTAGGGAATTTTTCTGTACTCCTTCTTGAATCAATTGTAGAATTGCAGTAGGGTAAGGTTAGGGTTTAGGCAGCTTCTTTTTCCCTTTTTCTTCTCTCCATAGTCCAGCATTTGCTGGCTATGCCTTTGTATGTCTATTTGAAATAGTTCTAATGGATTTTTATAATAGGATCTTATGCATGTATAGGATTGAAGTTTGGGAGTTGTTCTGTACAAGGCTGCTGCCTTGAGATCCTCCATTGCTAAGTTGTATTGTAAGCAATGGAGGATTGTTTTTAAGGATTTATTTAGGTCCAAGTGACCTGTGTGTCCAGGTTAGGCACATTGCAGGCCTATGCCCCACCACAGGATCCACTAAATTTGAATCCCCATGGGAGCTTAAACTGGTAGCCTTGTGAACATGGTGGTGGAAACAATCTTCTTGTTCTGTCTCAGACCTCTGTGAGGAGGATAGCCTCTGTGGATAGTCTGTGACCATTCAAATGGACAGGTTATAGCCCTAGGGTGAGGCCAATCCACAGATCTAAGACAGATTCTTCTTCTATGCACTTGTGCTTGTAGCCTTGTGAGAGATTGTGTAGAGACAGACTCCTCTGTATTTGTATAGACCCACCATCAGATGGCAGATCTGATCTGGCTATATTGTAGGCTTGTGACTGGATCACTGCTATTTTTCTAAAAGCAGTGAACAGCTACACCTAAAGCTAGTACTCAAAGTCTTGCTGGTCCTGTGTGTCTAGGCTAGTGCACATTGCAGGCCTAGCCCCACACACAGAACTTTAGAGGTTGAGGTTCCTATGGATTCTTGAGCTGATAGCCTGGAAGAAGTAGTGCCTATAATGATAAACTTGTTCTGACCCATCTCTGGACTGTGGTTCCCTTATTGGATAGTCTGTGACCATTTAAGTGGACAAGTTATAGCCATAAAGGATTGGACCATGGCACAAGGGTGAGTTGGATTCTTTCTCCTCTTTGGTGATAATGTAGCCATTGGACAGAATGTCTATAGCAGCAGATCTGAGTCTGAGTTATAAAACTCATAAGATCTATACCTAATAGCTTACTTCTCACCCTTTTATATTTATTTTCTCACACTCCATCATTCTTCTCAACCATTTTTGTAGTTTAGGCATTAGGTTACCATAGGATTTAGATAATAGTGACCTTAAATCCCCTTCCATTTAGGATTGCCAGATCTGTAGCCAGATCTAGAAGGCCTACTAAAGATAGCTCCCTTGGAGCTTTAGATCCATTTTCCCTGTGGGACAAACTCTTACTTATCAAAACTTGCTACAACAGGCCTTGTATCTTGCAGGTCTGTGTATTTTTAGGCTTGCTGCTCTTCAATCCACCTTTGATTTTCACTAACCCCATTCTTATCACCATTTCTAATAAAGTTAGCAGCAAGCACTTAAAATATCCTAACAAACGGGTGTTTGGATGGGATGGAAAGGAGAGGATGGGGCATGGGTAAAATGAGGAGTGTGGTGAGGGGAATCAGGAAGTGGGGTGTACTCATGAGCAACATCCTCCACAATTGAAGAAATGAGGGCAGAGAAACCAGTGGAAGTGAACTAGTCCAAACCCTGTGTATGTATAGGTAGTGGTGGAGGGGGGAGTCACGGAGGGGCTAGAGGGAGGGTGGGGAGGGCATGGTGGGGATAGGCTCCGAGAAGGTGGGGAGTTCCAGAACCCCAGGTCGGAATTCCTGGGTGGTGGGTGGATGGGGGACAGAGACAGATGTGAAAAGCAAAGTGGGTGGAGGTGTAGGTGATGGTGTAGGTAAGGTGGATGAAAAAATGGGTGCAGTAGGGGGAATGTCAGCAGCATGATCTGCTGCTGAGGTAGTGGGCTCCTCCTCCTCTGCCTCAATCGGCTTGGTCTTTTGAATCAAGGTTAAACTTGTAGACCATGCCCTCTTTCCAAAAACTTTGGGAGCCATTTTCTCCACTGGCTCAGCCTCCTTAATCGTAAACTTTCTAGCTCTGAGCAGACAGGTGATGAGTATGCTGAAGGGTAGGCCTCCTCCCTTAGCAAAAGCCTGTCTTTTCAGCACCTTGTCATTTATGTCCACCATAGTTTCGATGATCAGCTTAGGTGCATTCACAAATTGCCCCTTGGATCAAGAGAATAAAGCATCCACTAATGGGGACCTTCTCTCCTGTAAATGTCCTGTGACATAGACATTTTTCCTTAAGATGGTATCCATGAATATGAGACTAGGATGGAGGTCTCTTCTCATCAAGGATTCTCCAGAACCTACAATCCCATTGGTTAGCTGCTTGGCCATGTCCTTAAATGTAGCTCCAACAGGTACTCCCTCAGCGCGGTTGGAGTCAAATTGGTATGGGACTCCCAACGCCATCCCTATGTCTCTGTAATCGATGGTTAGTTGCCAATCATCAATCGAAATCTCTAGTACATCATCAGTCCCCTGTGAGACCTTCTTCTTCAGATTTTGGTACCATAACTTCACCAGCCTGGGATACACTGATTCTTTCAATGGCGACAGTAGGGGCAACAAGCCTTCTTTCTTCAAATAGCTCAGTGTTTCCTGGCACTCACCAATGTTGGCAAAATATGCCAGATCAAATTCAGTCTCAGGGACAAGGCTCAACTTGTCTACAAATGCATTGGGCGTGGTCAGTATAGCCGAAAGCTCTACAATAATGGCTCTGTTAGGGGTAGCTCTCTCTAAGGGTGGTTCTAGCACAGGTTCCTGAATTTCAACAGCTTTGGCTTTCTTAGCTTTAAGACCCTTTTTTGGTGTCTCCTCGGCGAGCTTCCTCTTTACAGGTGGTTTGGTAGCAGGTAGCGCTTTCTTGGAGGATTTAGGGGTGGATGCAGTTGATTTTCGGCGTAAGCTAGCTAGTGTTTCCTCAGGCTCATCCATTTTAATCTTAGAGAGCAATTTCTCACCAACTTGGAAAGGGAAAGCTTAAAAGAACAACATATTGATGGTAGGAAGGGCAACACACCTCCAAGTACCTAGGTTTCACAAAGCTAGCGATGCATCGCTCCAATTTCTCCAAAATTAGGGGCAAAATGTTCCTCTATGTAAGCTAAATGTATTGACCAGATGGTATACTAAATAGTAGAAGATTTCGTGAGGATTTAGTAGAGAAAGAGGGAGGCAAAAAATAAGGAAGAGAGTTAGGGTTTTTCAGAGGGTAGGGAATGAAGCACAAATGACCTATCGACAGGTATATAAAGGTGAAAATGCGATTCCGATAGGATGGATGGAATGATTTCGATAGGTTGATACGTCCTATTGAAAGCTTGGACATCGAAGCTTTCAAAAGGGATGATTTTAAAGGATTTTGATAAGTGAGACCATCCTATCGATAGGTTTAAACGGCAGAGATAGCATCTTTTCGATAGGTGCCCGCTATGTACCCAGCACCTATCGAAATCTTATTTGCCCTTGTTTAACCTGTCGAGAAGTTGGTTTTACCTGTCGAAACATCCAGTGCCTATCAAAACCATTAGATATCCTGTCGAAATCACCATTGTAACGTAACGAAAGGTAGATTTGGCCTATCGAAGGCTCCAAAACCCAGATAAAATTGCCTTTCAGAGCACCCTTAGCTTCAGCACTTATCAGGCTCTGTTGCTATGCGGCCCTACGATTGGATTCTTTTGTGGACAAGCTCCCATTATTTTAGAGCAGCTGGAAAATTTGAAATAGCGACCCACTAGAGAACATGGTATGTTTATTGCGAAAGAATTCTACTGGAAATGCAAAGTAAAAAATCTAAAACATAAGCAAAATATGGTACATATGATACATACTCAACTGCAGGCGCTAATCTGGAGGATCTGGAAGGTTAACGGCCTCCCCATGCTCCTTGAACTTGTCATTCTTCTTGGATCCATTCCTCAGCAATTGTTCAACCCCTGGTTGCAATCTTGTCTCTATAGGCCAATCACTGCTCTGCGAGAGTCATGAGGATTATCATGAGCCTCCTCAGAATGGAAAAACCGGTTTCATCAAAGGGGTTGAGAGTCGGTCGACATAATATGCTTTACTTTCATGTTGCTAAAGGAAACCTCCATGATTCTAGATCTGCATTGAATGCAAGCATTGGCAGTGGCCAAGAAGGGCCTGCCCAGAATCATAGGGATGGAGGAAATAAATACCTTTACTTGGCTCCATATCTAATACCACAAAGTCAGCAGGGTAAAAAAACTTATCAACTCCCACCAGGACATCCTCAATAACTCCCACAGGCTTCTCTTCAGACCTGTCAGCCAATTGCAGAACCACAAGTGTGGGTTTCAAGTCTCCCAGGCCCAAATTTTCATAGACTGCATGGGGCAGCAAGTTCACACTGGCTCCTAGGTCCAATAGGGCTTTCTCAATTTTATGATCCCTAATGATGCAGGGGATAGTGGGCACTCCAGGGTCTTAAAGTTTGGTGGGGGTTGCAATGGAGAGAATTTATTTTACCTTCTCTGCTGAAAAGACTTTCTTGGACAAGTATGTCCTAGACTGTCTTTTGTGGTGCATAATTCCTTTAGAAATTTGGCGTAGGCTGGGACTTGTTTGATGGCATTCAGTAAAGGAAAATTAATTTTAACTTGCTTGAAAGTCTCCATCATTTCCTTAATTTTACCCTGCCCTTTGTCAAAAGGGGAGAGTCTTTGCAATGCCTTGGGAAATGGCAACTGGGAGATTGCTCCCTCATTTATAGCCTTAGCCAAAGGTGCTTCTTTCTTTTTGATTTTTTCTTTTCCTTGAGGATCCATATCATCCTCTTTATTGACACTGGGTGGTTCTGTCAGGTCCACCACTGGTAGCCTCTGTTGTGTTCTTGGAAAACTCATTCCATTTTCTTCCTTCAAACTTCTCACAAGCTCACAACCCACTTGATTGTCCACTAGCCTACCACTCCTCAAAGTTGTCACAGATTTGGCTTCCTCATAGGTGGAGGAAACTTCACCGACTACAAACTGTCTTCATGGATTATCCTGTGGTTGGCTAGGTAACCTTCCTCCCTCTCTCCTAGTCAGAGCATCAAACAACTGACCAAGCTGGTCCTCTATCTTTTTGATGCTCTGGTTGTGAGAGTGCACAGTTTGGGTTAAGGTGTTCAAGTTCTCTAATGAAGATAGAACTTATTCCTCAAAAGATGGTGCTCTCACAGCTGTAGTAGGTGCAACTTGCTACATAGGAAGAGCTACATGTTGGGCCATGGGTTGCTGATACTGAGGCCTTGGGGCATAACCTTCTCGATAGGGCTAAGCATTTTGTAGGGCATGGGCTGCTGGGGCTGCTGCTGCTGCTGGCTGGGGTATCCATCTTGTCTCCACCTCAGATTGAGGTGGTTTCTCCATTGATACCATGCAGTAGGCTGCTGCCCATAGGCTTGAGCTGCAGCCACATGCTCTATTACAAAATCAAGAAATTGGGCAGCCGATGGGCATTCATCTAGGGAGTGAGCAGGGGACTGGCATATAGCACATGCCTCCTCCACTCTAGCAGCCACAGGTGACTGCATTGCTCCCATCAGCCTATCAAATTTCAGAGTTAAGCTATCCACTTTCCTTTCCAACTCACTTGGCACACTCACTTCATATATCTTTCCTCTTGAGGTGTTCTCTTTCATCAATTTAGGAGGGTCTAGATCTCTTGCCAATGTTTCCCATTGCATAGAGTTCTCACTGATGATGTCAAAGAGCTCCCATGCCTCCTCAACATTTTTATGGAGGTAGGTGCCACCACAAGAGGCATCTACCATGTCCCTACTTTTAGCATCAATTCCCTGGTAAAAGCTTTGAACCAATTGTCATTCAGGGATTTGATGGTGGGGGCATTTCTTGAGGAGTTCTTTAAATCTCTCCCAGGATTAATGAAAGTCTTCAGTTGGATCTTGGGTAAAAGAGATGATACCCTTCCTCAACTGACTGGACTTTGACATAGGAAAGAATTTGGCCAAAAACTGACATTGGAGATCACTCCAGGACAGAATACTGTTGGGTGGAGGCAGGGACAACCAGGTCCTGGCTCTATCCTTTAACGAAAAAGGAAAGAGCCTCATCCTAGTTGCCTCCTCCCCCAAACCTGTGATGTTGAAGGTAGTGCACAATCCTAAGAATTCATCTATATGGTTATAAGGTTCCTCCTTGGTCAGGCCATGAAATGAGGGCAACATCTGAATGATGGATGATTTGATCTCATAGTTTCCTTGAGCAGCAGGGAACTGAATGCAGAAGGGGGAATTGTAGACCCCTGGTGCATTGAATTCCTTGAGAGTTTGAGGTTGCTGCTGCTCACCCATTTCGAGATTCAATTTCAACAGTTGTGGATGTGGTTGGTATGGATCTGAGAAGTCTTTCAACCTCTGGATTTAGTGGAATAATCTGAGGTTGAAGAGTTCTCCTACCAAGCATACAACACCCACAAACTGAATGGAGAATAAATCCTCACACAACTGAAAGAAGCAGCACAACTGACTAATAATCTAAAAGATAAAATCAGCAGATCTGAAAATAAATAGGGGAAAAAGGGATACAAACTATAGAGCAGCCTTCAACACAGCTCTCCTTTCACTCTGTACTCAGATCTGATGAAATGCACACAAAAAATACTGAAAAAAATAGCAAAACCTATAAATGCAGTTAGTAAAATCAAACACACAGTTATAGATTTATAAAACAAAACTAGATCTATCAAATTCACAAACACCTCCCCACCAGCAGTGCCAAAAACTTGTTGGGGAATTCCAGTGTGCTAATTTATGGTGTAAAAATAAGGAGAAACAGAGGTGGATTCGGCACATCTAAAATATCCTAGACCTGCAAGATACAGGGTCCTATGTAGCAAGTTTTAAAAGTAAGTAAGGGAAAGTCCACAGAGAGGTGGTTTGGAATTGATTGAATCTCCAGATCTGTAAGAGATCTGGTACCCTAGCTATTACTAATTTAGCAAAAAGATAGGGGAGAAGTTTGGATAGGGTTGTCACTTAAAATAACTACAATTAAAATGCAGATTGTCTTAGATCGAATCTGGAGCCTTAGATCTTGCAGATGAAAGGTTTAAAAACTCAAAAGATGGAGAAGAACAACTTGGAGGTTGTTTTCACTGCAATCAGGTTGAGCTAAGCATATTACAGGGGGTCAAGAGCACACAAGTCCCTTGGCTGGCCACAGGCACAACTGTAGGGTATAAATTCTACTTCAAATCACAGGATCCACCTGGCCTTAAGGCTATGATATGTCCACTTTAATGGTCACAGACCATCCTATAGGCTTTATCGAATCCATGGATTGCAGCAGATGAATCCAATAAGGCCTGAGCTCAGATTTACCTTAAGGTTATGATCTGTCCACTTTAATGGTCACAGACCATCCTAGAGATCTCCTACAAAGCCAGAGCCTCAATTAGAACAATTAAAACCACTACAGATGCTGCAATTTCTAGGTCACAGATGCAGGAAATTACAGGGATATCAGATCCAGGGATTTCAGATGATATCCAAGAGGTCTACCAGTTAAGTGGGTGAGCTGATCAAGCAACTCCTCTACACAAATCTGATCAAGCACCAAAAGGAATCAAAAGAGCTTTAGATCTAATTAAAACATTGAAAATAAGGTCACTCTTACAATATAATGCTCTCAGATCTGTAGTCTATGCAATAATTAACCCCAGTAACACTCTTAACCTTACCCAATCATAGATCTAACTCACTCCTTGCTGCTCCTAGGGAATTAGCCAACCATGATTGGGCTAAAGGAAGGGAAATAAAATCTCGCTGCAAGCTCTGATGTCCAGGAATTTTGCCCAGAATTTCGATCTTCCCCAATGGCAATTAGGGATCTCTATATATAGCTTTCTCCTTTGTTTCTTCCCGCCAAAAATCCCTTCTAGAAGATTGTCAGAGTTTGTTAGAGTTTTGTTAAAGCACGTGGGTCGATTAGGGTTTTCTAGGGTGCACGTGGGTCGATTAGCGTCTTCTAGAACGTTGTGCCAGTTACCAAAGTGCCTTGATTTGCGTGCAGCAGGTTACCAAGTCTCAGATTGTGCATAACATAGTTCTGAGAAGTTCAGCACACGATTTCGACAGGTTGGAGAAGGTTCCGACAGGTTAAAATTAAGCTTGTAGCCCCTTTCGATAGGTTCCCTGGTCTCTTCGATAGGATGAATTTTCTCTTTGAAGCTTCAGGGTTCTCAGCCCATTATCTGGAGTATTCGATAGGTTCGCTGAGTAGTTCGATAGGACCAGAGGTCCTTTTCAACAGGTTCAACTCTGCATGCCATTATCCCGATAGGTTGGCTCTCATTCCTATCGAAAGGCTTAAGAACCCTTCGATAGGTTCAATTCCAGCATCTTCATTTCGATAGGTTCAGGAAGCCTTCGATAGGTTCCCTTTTTCTCCTCAAGCAAGCTTTCGATAGGATGAGTTTTCTCTTTCTTTCATCTGCTCAACAGGTTCAGGGATCCTGTCGAATTGCTCGATCCGCACGAATTCATCCTTCTTCATCCTTCAGATCCTATCAAAAACTTCTTTAACTGCACGAATTCTTCCTTCCTTTGCTTTCAGCTCCTATCGAAACCTTCAGGTGACCAATCCATAGGACATTTTCAACCTATTCTCACTTTCTTCACTTTGCCCTGTTGCTGCCACGCACTCCAAGGGTTCAATGATGTGCTACCCTTTGGTGTGTTATTGTTGCGTTCGTCCTGTGCTGAGAGATGCCTCCTTGTTGGGCATTCTTGAGTGCTTTTCTTCCTTGGTATCTTCTTTTATTGTTGTCTATAAAATACACTTGAGAAGGGCTTATTAGTGTGCTCACAGGTCTATCAATGATCAGGTTATAGGGTAAAAAGTAGCATTTTTCACCACTTAACACTTGCTGGCCCATCTCCTTTTGATAAGGGGAATGTTCAGATAGAGAAAATGATGGAGACCTTCAAGTAGGTCAAGATCAATTTGCCCTTGTTTGATGCTATAAAATAGGTCCCTGCCTATGCTAAAATTTTAAAGGACCTCTGCACACAGAAAAGAAAGGCAAAGGTGCAATTGTCCAAAAAAGTTTTTACTGTTGAACATGTTGAGTCAATTCTATCCATTGCTACACCTGAGAAATTATAGGATCCAACGGTACCTACTATCCCCTGCATAACTGGAAACCATATCATTGGTAGAGCCCTCTTGGAGTTAGGGGCCAGTGTAAACCTACTCCCATATTCTGTGTATGAGGAGCTAGGTTTGGGGGAGCTAAAAGTCACATCAGTTGTACTCTAACAGGCTGATAGGTCTGAGGGGAGGCCTGTGGATGTGGTGGAGGATGATTTAGTGGGGGTGAACAAGTTCTACTATCCTGCTGATTTCCTAGTTTTAGACATGGACCCTTGCAAAAGTAAAACTCCAATCCCTGTCATCCTTGGAAGGCCATTCTTGGCCACTGCAAATGCTTACATATAATGTAGGTCATGGGTGATGGAGGTGACCTTTGGGAACATGAAGGCCCAATTAAATGTGTATAATGGTGCTAGGCAATCTCAGATGGACATTGAGGACTGTTGTGCAATAGATATACTAGCTGGCCTTGTGAAAGAAGAATTATCCAATCTGTTGAATTTGGGATAATGTTGCTGAAGACCTAGAAAATATTTAGAGTATGGTTGACAAGGAGACCCAAGTTCTCATGACAATAGACAGCACCAAAGTAGAGTCTTTTGTGGGCCTAGTGTAGCATTCTAGCTAGAAACCCACATTATTGCCCCATCCTTAAACCACCAAGGCACCTTTGTTGCCTCCATTGAAATTCCCCCTGAGCTGGAGTTGAAACAACTCCTAGACACATTAAAGTATGCCTTCTTGGGGCAAAACAAAAAGCTTTTAGTGATTATCTCTTCCTCTCTCACCAGTGAGCAGGAAGAGGAATTATTGAGTATCCTTAAGAAGCACACAAAGGAAATGGGGTGGACAATTACTGATCTAGGGGGCATTGATGCCTCAGTTTGTATGCACAAAATTCACTTAGAAGAGGGTGAAAACCCTCTAGGGAGATACAGAGGATTCTTAATCCTCACATGCAAGAAGTGATCTTGAAGGAGATAGTAAAAATGTTGGATGCAGGGGTGATTTACCCCATTTTGGATTCAGAATGGGTGTCACCCATCCAGGTGGTACCCAAAATGTTGGGCATAACAGTTATTACTATTGATTTTGGAGAGTTGATGCCAGCCAGGGAGACCACTGGATGGAGAGTTTGCATTGATTACAGGAAACTCAACTCCAAGACCAAGAAAGACCACTTCCCTCTCCCTTTCATTGACCAAATTCTAGATAAATTGGTTGGGAAGGCATTTTACTATTTCCTTGATGGATACTCAATGTATAACCAAATCCCTGTGTATCCTCAAGATCAAGAAAAAACTACTTTCATATGTCCCTTTGGCACCTTTGCTTACAGGAGGATGCCTTTTGGACTGTGCAATGCCTCAGCCATATTTCAGAGGTGCATGTATGTAATTTTTTCTGATATGATTAACAAGTTTCTGAAAATCTTCATGGATGACTTTATGAGGACAGCTTTAGCCAATGCTTGAGTCACGTTGACCTAGTTTTTCAAAGACGTGAAGAGACCAATTTGGTCTTAAGCTGGAAAAAGAGTCATTTTATGGTAACACAAGAAATTATGTTAGGCCATGTGGTCTCCCAAAGAGGAATAGAGGTTGACAAGGCTAAAGTGGACCTAATTTCACACCTGCCCCCACCCAAGACTGTCAAGCAAATCAGATCATTCTTAGGACATGCTGGATTTTACAAGAGGTTCATTAAGGACTTAAGCAAAATTATAAAGCCATTGTGCCACCTGCTTTGTCAAGATGTGCCATTTAAATTTTCTACTGAGTGCCTTGAGGCCTTTGAGGTATTAAAAAAGTGCCATACCACTTCTCCTATAATCCAGGCCCCAGATTACTCACTCCCCTTTGAGGTGATGTGTGATGCATCAAACTTGGCCATAGGTGCTGTCTTAGGATAGAGGAAAGATAAGTTGCCTACAGTGATCTATTATGCCAGCAAAACACTAGCTGAAGCTCAGCTCAACTCCACCACTACTGAGAAGGAGCTACTAACTGTTGTGTTTGTTGTGGCCAAGTTTAGACCCTACTTACTTGGGTCTAAAATTTTTATTTTTACTGATCACTCAGCCCTGAAATACCTGCTAGCCAAGAAGGGTGTGAAACCAAGGCTGATCAGATGGATCTTCCTATTGCAAGAGTTTGATCTTGAGATCAAAGATAAGAAAGGAGTTGAGAATGTGTTGGCTTACCACCTCTCTAGAATTGTTTAGGAGGAATGTGCTGCAGCACCTGTTAATGAGGTGTTCCCTAATGAGCAATTATTCGTTCTATAGTCTAGTGTGCCCTGGTTTGCACAGATTGTGAATTTTTTTACTGTTGGTAGGATCCCCCCTCACTGGTCCAAGATGGATAAAGACCTATTTTTCTCTCAAGTCAAATATTTTTTATGGGAGGATCCATACTTATATAAGCATTGTGCAGATCAGGTTGTTAGGAGATGTGTGCCTGAAAGTGAGTTTCATAGTATTCTTTCTATGTGCCATGAGCAAGCTTGGGGAGGTCACTTTAGTGGCAAAAAGATAGTTGTAAAAGTTTTGCAATGTGGGTTTTATTGGCCGTCTTTATTCAAAGATGCATATATACATTGCAAAGCCTGTGAAAGATGTCAAAGGTTGGGAGGCATTTCCAAGAAAGATTCAATACCATTGCAGCCCATCCTTATGGTAGAACTCTTTGACATCTGGGAGATTGATTTTATGAGCCCCTTTCCTCCTTCTATGGGCCCCTTTCCTCCTTCTATGGGCTTTATTTTTATACTTGTGGCAGTGGACTATGTGTCTAAATAGGTGGAAGCCATTGCCACAAGGACAAATGACCACACAGTTATCCTGAAATTTATAAAGGACAATATCTTCTCCAAATTTGGCACCCTCAAAGCTATTATTAGTGATGAGGGGAGTCATTTCTGTAACAGGCCTTTTGAGAATCTCCTCAAAAATTATGTTGTTACACACAGAATTGCAACTCCCTACCACCCACAAACCAATGGGAAAGTTGAAATTTCTAATAGGGAGATCAAGCACATCTTGGAGAAAACTGTGAGGACAGATAGAAAAGATTAGGCACAGAAGCTGAATGATGCTTTGTGGGCTTATAGGACTGCCTATAAGACCCCTATTGGCATGTCCCCATTTAGGTTGGTCTATGGCAAGGTCTGTCACTTACTAGTGGAGTTAGAGCATAGAGCCTACTGGGCAATTAAAACACTAAATTTTGACCTAACTACTGCTGGTACTCACCGGAAATTACAACTGTCAGAGCTGGTTGAGCTGAGACTAGAAGCCTATACAAATACTAAAATCTACAAGGAGAGATCAAAGGAATTCTTTGATAAGAAGCTAATGAGGAAGGACTTCAATGCTAGTACTATGGTTTGGCTTTTCAACTCCAAAATAAAATTCTTTCCAGGGAAGTTAAAATCCAGGTGGGATGGACTTTACACTGTCATCCATGCTTCCCCATCTGGTGTTGCGGAGATCTTGGATCCTATGTCTGGGAAGATCATGAAAGTGAATAGTCAAAGGCTAAAATTTGTGTAGAAAATTCAGTGAAGCCTCCTCAGACCATTCACCTACATGAACCTCCCACTGCTTAGTGATCCACAGCTTTGTAAAATGTGTACCATATATGTTGCATGTGTGTTTTATTTTATTTAAAAATCTGTCATGTAGTGTTTTTACTGTGTGTTGATTTGCAAGTTTTGTTCTATTTTGTTTTATCTTTATTTGTGAGTTGTGATATGATGTGCATGTGTTTTCATCTAAATTTGATGTGCTTGGACCTGATGTTGATATGCATGTTCTATTTCTGGTTGAGTGGTTGAGGTGCTGTCATTGTAAATGTCATGAATCTGATATATTTGAATATCTTTAGCATTCTAAATTTTTTGTTGTGCATATGTTGGTGATGGGCTTGCACTTATAATTATGAAATGGATTAAATTTGAGGAAAGTTGGTGCAAATGCACAATGGATAGGTGCATGTCAGTATTGATGCACTGGCCAATGTGCAACACTAAGAGAAATGGTAGATTGTGCTTTCTCATGATGCTCTATTGCCTCAATTCCACATTTGCCAACCACTTGAATAAATTGAAGGCTTTCTCGCGGAGTTCTTATAGGCAAGTTGTTCCTCGCGAGAGCCTCGTGAGCAAAAAGACCTCTGAAGCCTGCAATGTTCAATTCCTCGTGAGGCTCTGATTCAACTCCGCGAAGTGCCCTCGCTAGAATCTTCTGTATCTGGCGAAACATTTCTCGTGAGGTGGCATTCGTACTGTGCGAGAGCCTCGCGAGCTAACACTTTGAAGCCTGCAATGTTAATTGCCTCGCGAGGCCCTGATACTCTAATTGTATGCTCCTCATGAAATTTAACAGTTAAGCTGCGTGAGGGATGCAAAACTGCTTCACGTGCTTTGGCCCAACTTGAGCTCTGCAAGTGACCTCGCGAGACGCGTAGAGCTTCTAAATCTATCCTCGCAAGGCATCTTTCTTCTTTGTGATAGCACTTCTCGCGAGATTGAATCCATACAGCGTGAGAAAATATAGCTTCGGAAGTACCTGGCAACAGCCGTGCTGCGATCTTTTCCATTTCCTCCATTCTCTCTCTTTGCCCTAACTTCCATTGCACAAGACCAAGCTTCTCTCTCCCTTCTTTTTTCTCTATAGCCTACTCCACTCCAACTCAGCCATTTTCCTCCTACAATTGTGTTCCACATCACCTCTCGGTTACTTTGAACTTGGTTTGGGGGGATTTGATCCATTGTGCCTTGGTTGAAGTGGAACCCTAGCTTTCCGTTGGTAAGATTTTTCACAATCTCATCTAGTTTGATTGGCTACTATTTTAAGTGTTAAATAGGGAGGACTTTGGGTGTAATTTTATTTGTGAAGTGTACATTACACACTCTGGGAGTTTAAAGCCCTAATTTTAAGGAATTTTTATAGTCATAGCCACAGGTTCGAAATTTATTGACGCACTGGCTGCCATGCTAAACCCCTCACACAGTGGCAACCCTGTGGCAACTTTAAAATCTGTAAGGATTGCAGAGGCCTCCACAGTGAAGACCTCTGTGATGCCTCCTCCCACTGCTAAGCCCCAAGTGGAGCAACCTAAGGAAAGGGTTGTAGACAACCCCATTTTGCCTTCATAGAATATATATTTTTGTTCAATCAACCTTTGACCTCATAACCCTTATATGGGAACCATGCACTGAAACGATAGTACATGGCTGAACACAGGCTGAAACAATAGCTCTGTGGCTCAGATCCCGACGTGGGAAGACTATATACTAAAGTAATAGTATATAGTTGAAATACAAACTGAAACAATAGTCCTGCATTTCAGACTAGAGACCAGACCCGGACAACCTCGAATTAAGCGCCTGAAACCCCGTGCGTAATTCGATTGCACGCCAAACCATAAACGCCCAATCTGTCCCCCTTTCAAACCAAACTTCCTTTCTCAGACCTATTCGAGAATCGATCATGCTCCTGACACTAGACACACGATCAGATTGAGCGCCACAACACCAGCACATAATTGGCCTACGCCTGACCTAGCCTCACAGTCCTTGACCCCTAGTTTCCTCAATTAAACGCTTCTGAAGAAATGCTTAATTGGATTGAGCACATACTACCAAGCGTGCAATTAGCCCTAATGCTATTAGGACTAGAAAACTCGCTGAGCAAGTCAGCCGGTCGCTCACTGAGTTGGTAACCGACTCAAAGCGAATAAGCGCCAAGAAATTGGTGCGTAATTCGATAAAATGCCTGGAATATGGTGCCTAATTGAAGAAAAACCTATAAAAGATTTTTTTTTTAATTCGCCCGAGGAAGTTGGGGAAAAAGGCTAGCAATTTTCGAGAGAGAACAAATTTTTTCAGGATTCCAAAACCAGAGAACTCCGAGGTTAAATCCATAGAGCATCTTAATCATGGTTTTGAGATTCAAGCTTCTAATCTTCGAGATTTCTCTCTGCATCCCTGACCCTTAGGTAATGATTTAATTTTTAGTTCCGACCATAATTTCTAGCCTATAGATTTAGGATTTCTGTTAGTTTTAATCATAGAATTTAATATTCAATCTGAGATCGTAGTACCCTTTTTAGACCGCAAATATTTTATGTCTAGCTTTAATTCTCCAAATTCGGAACCAATTCTTAATCCGATGGTCGAATTCATTGACCATAGGCTCTAATTCCGTTCTAAAATCTCAATCTACAGTCTTATCATTAATTTCTAGTTCTAATCCTTCGATTTGGAACCAGTCTTTTATCATACGGTCTGATTTTCTGATTTCAGACTCGAATTCAGTCCTAAAAATGAATTTTAATTCCTCAATTTAATACTTTTAAAAATCCTAAATATAATTTCAGTTTTTATAATTCTAGTTCATAGTTTAATTCATAATTAATATTTCGAAAGAAATTTTGAAAAATCTAAAAATACTATTTTACGGTCTAAAAATTTAATTAATCTTTAATCTCAGCCATCCGATTTGCCCAAGGGATCATACGGAGGGTACTTGAGAACGAGGCCAATCGTCCTTAGCATAGTGGGCCCAAAACCCCTTCTTTTAGAAATTTTAGAATTAATCAATTGCTTTTATTTTATCCCTTTAGTATAATTAATTTGTAGGTTTATCTTATTTCAGCATAGTTAATTAATTAAGAGCCTTAAATCTTAGTATGACTGATTAATCTCTTTAAATCAGAATTTAATTGATTAATTCTTTACTTTAATTAGAATTTGGTGTGATTAATTTCATTGCTTTAATTAGATTTTTAGTATAATTAATTCATTGCTTCTATTAGAATTTCAATAAAATAAGTTTACTTATTTCAATTAGATTCTTAATAAAAATCAATTTATTCGTTTTAATTAGATTTTAATAAAAATTAATTCATTTGCTTTAAATTAGAGTTTTAGTAAAATTAGTGTTCCATTTCAATTAGAATTCTAGTAGGACTGTTATAATTGCTTTAGTTCGAATTTCGATACAATTAGTATACTTGATTTAATTAGAATTCCAATACAACTAGCATACTTGCTCTACTTAGAATCCTAGTACAATTGGCATGCTCAAATTAATTAAAGTTTCACTAGAACCAACATCCTTGCACTCCTAGTATGATTAGGAGACCTGAGCATAATTAGACTTCTATTGGGATTAGGAGATTGAAATTAATTGTACTTTTAGTGGTACTAGAATACTAATATTAATTAGACTTCTAATAAAACCAGGAAATTAACATTAATCAGACTCTTAACAAGATTAGAATAAACCTATATAACTAAATCCACAACAAAATCAAGGGAGCCTAAACTAACCGAAACTATAACCGCAAAGGGAAATAAAAGGGGAAATTGAACTATCTAAATTACGGAAAAGACACTGCTACTAACATTCGCAGGCGGACAATTCAGTACAGAAGTAACCCATACCCGCTCTTAAGCGTGATCATTGGCATGTTGCAGCGTCAATAAATATCTGCAACTGGCGATCGCAACAAACTAAGAACCTTCCTAGAAACCCCTTTATTTTTAACATTCCAAACGCTGCATCGCTAGAGTCCATTAGGACAGAATTGGAAGCCATTGATTCAACGGGAACCGAGAGGAACCCAGAAAAAGCGCGCACCAACAGACTGGCGATCGCGATGGGACGCTTTTGCAAACTCTTTTTCTAAATAGTTAGTTTCCATCCTATTTCCTTATTTTCTTCTTTCCATCGTGTCTTTTAGATTCTCTTATATATATATATATATATATATATATATATATATATATATATATATATGAGTCTTCGTCATAGACTCGAGATGTCTGGTAGACGGAGAGTGAGTTTAGGAGACCCACCATTGTGGGGATATCATGGCAACCCCATGTACGGAGAAGAACCACTTCACGGTTCTAGCCCATGACAACCTGAGATTAATATGGCTGGTGAGCAAGAGAATCCCTTCTCTACCCCACACACCGGGAACAATCTTGATGGGAGAGATGGTGGCATCGGACAAAACCTTACTGCCCAACAAATCGTATCCAAAGAATACAAAGTGGAGATGACAACTCTGAAGAATTGCTTCGAGGGTTGGCCGCCGCATACAAAACCATTAGGTCATGACAATTTTTAGAAGGACAAGACCGACAAGAGAGGCCACCTCCTACCCCGAGCACGGTGTCGGCCCGTGCCAACTCATTGAGACAACCTTCCCACACATTCTTTAACAATGACCCTCTAGACAAGGTTTGCTCGCGGGTCGTTCCAAAAGATAGCACCATTAAAATCGAAGATCTCCCTAAATGCTCGATGAGTACATAGCCAAGAGATAACGTCCCAATCACTCATTCGGATTCAACAAATTTTGTCGAGACGTCGAGTTTAATTTATCAATAGGATTTAAGCCACCAAAATTTACTAAATATAATAGCACGGGAAATCCGAATCATCACTTGGATCTCTTTTGTAATGATTGTCGACCCATACGTGATAATCAAGGACTTCTCATTCACTATTTCTAAAACTCATTAGAAGGAGAAGCTTTAGATTGGTTTACAGGACTCCCACTTTATAAGATCAAAACCTTCGATGAATTAGTCGATCAATTCCTAGACCAGTATAAACATTTTATCCAAGAGGCAGTTAGTCTCAATGACCTAATGCAACCAAGCAAGGACCTGATGAAGAATTTACCGACTTCGTCGCTAGCTGGAGAAACTCGCTGCCAGGGCCGGCACTTTAATGAAAGAGAAGGACTCGATTGATATTATTATCGACAATTCTAGAGAACCGTTAAAGAACGCACTCGTCATAAGTTATTGCCCCAAGTTCACTGCACTCCACTATCAGGCATCCTGACTAGCGTGACACATTAAAGGTGGAGATCTCGCGTTATCCATAGTCACGTCAAAAGTAGGCTCTTCCAATGAATCAAAATCGATAAATAATAAGAAAGCCTTAGGAACTGAGCAAGTTAGCAATGTTGTCAACCATGGACAAAACTCTGGTAATAGAAACTTTCAATCGTGAAATTTCAAACATAATCAAAACCAACAACGGTATACCAACCAAAATCAAGGTGCTAGTCAGCAGAGATACGCGAACCAAAACCAAGGCCAGAATCAAAATCAAGGCCAATACAAAAATAGGAACCAGTACCCTAACACCTATCAGAATTAGAACACGACATGGAGTCAACCGGCCCATGCGCCGAATTATAATAAAGTACCCCCACCGCAAAACTTCAACCCAGCCGGAGGCCCATACCAACCAAGGCTGGAACACTATCCCCCTTTGCCGAATATAATTCCCAACATCTTTCGTCTCCTTAACACTCAAAATCTCCTCCGATTCCCATAAGAAAAACCTCACCCATGGCCTGCAAATCTAGACTATAGTAAATATTATGTCTTCCATCGATACGCGGGGCACAACCTAGAAGATTGTTGGGTCCTCAGGGACGTAATCAATGACATGAATAACCGAAATCAAATTGATCGAGAAGCACTTAGGAATCCCAACCCTAATAATAACCACCCCAACAGAATTTAGGGATCATAAATAATCCCATGCCCAACCACATCCAAGCAACACCGGCCCAGGTCACTACCGTGGATCTCCCCGGTCAACCTTCCTTCTAGCCCTCTACTTTAATCACTCACATCCAACCCTCTGCCGCTTCCACCACACCAGCAAGAGCTTCCTCACCCCTACATCCCTCGGCCCTGATCACTTGCATCGCCCCACCGAGCTTGCCTCCATATCCAAAATTCACTCAGGTACGAGTCCATTCCTTTAGGGCCAGGAGACCATTCCTCCATCGTCACCCACCAGAACCTTCAACCCCTCCAAATCCTGAACCAACACCCTTACCATGCCCTTCGTCCGATTCTGAACCTGAGTGCGGAGAGCACATTCTTTGGACTATAGCCCAAGTTGTCACATAGGTAGAAAGTGTCACCCGTAAGACTCCAAGTTGAGAGAGTGAAACAAAGACTGAGTGTTTACTAAATGTAGGAGAAAGTGAGCAAGAAGAACCCCAACCCGTGCGAGATGCTGGTCTCTGCTTTCATAGAAGAGGAGGATTACACGCAATATCTCCCACCTTGGAACAGTGTCGTGCAGGCACACGCTCCGATCTCTAATTTCACTCACTTCACAAACACATCAACGTCGAGTCACGTCGGGTTTGGCCAACAACCAACGTGCCCCATTCTCAAGTCAGGAACCAATTACCCACCTCCTCCTTTCCCTCGGAGTAAGGATTTCATGAGCGCACAACCACCAGAGGGAAATGTGAGAGAAAGAGAGGTTAACTTGCCTCCCCCACCTCACATCATCCCTCCACCAATCCCTGCACCCCAACCATTCCAACCACTTGCACCTAAGGCTCACCAGCTAGGCAAAGAAATCGAGCTTGAGCCAAGACAAGAATATGACCTTCTGTGGCATCTCCAAAAGATCCTAGCCCAGATATCCATACTAGAACTCATCAAGAATTCGTGTGACCATCACTGACTATTGATAAGGACACTCAAACACACAGAAGTAGATGAGGATACGACCCTATATGAGCTTCATCAAATCACCTCCGTCATGGTGCAACCTCCAACGCTTATGTTCACAGATGCAGACATGCCTAAAGAGTCACTCCGCAGAAGTGCAGCTCCCATATATCTCACGGTCATAATTAGAGGATTCTCTGTACCCCATGTGTTGGTCGATACTGGAGCGGGACTTAATATTTTTCCTCTCATAATGTTAAATATGCTCGAATACACAGAGCAAGATGTCAAGCCCTCCGCACTGTCACTCATAGCCTACAATGGCTCATGTCATTTCATGAAGGAACTATTAAACTCCAGGTTCGCCTCGAACCTATGATGAAAGACGTTACTTTCCATGTTTTCGATTCCGCTAGTACATACAATCTTATCTTAGGAAGGAAATGGCTAGAGTCGATGAAGGTTGTCGCTTCCACATATCATCGATGAGTCAAGTTCCCATACGAGGACTTTATCGTCCGTATTTACGTTGATACACCCCTCCAGGAGATGGATACTGATTATGCAGCAAGCATCTCGACAGCCCATGATTTCGTAGTAAACACGAGTCACATTCAAAAGACCCAAATCCTTGACGAGACAACCATTGCGGAAATATGTCTCCCTACCCGTCTTAGTTCTCCCCCAACGCGTTTAGTGAGGAGAGAGGTTGGTCCAGACCTTGCCAAACTTTATAACGTCAACCCCTCCGCGACGAAGGGAGGGATCTTATGTACTAACTTGGATACATCCCCCACACCGGACTCGGTAAGAATAAGCAAGGTCGTGTAGAACCTGTCATCCCAACGAAAATATGCAAACACATAGGGTTAGGCTATCAATCGGACAACCCACAAGCCGACTTATTCTCTGCCTCACCAAAATGGTCTCTATATGGCCACTTCGTCTATTGGACCACTGAGAAAGCAAATGTACCGAGGCCAAAGGAAGTGTCGTTCGCCAAATCCCAAGAAATAGAAATTAAACGATTGGCTAAAAAATTCAACGATTTGATAAGTCTCAATGACGACATGGATGAATTGCTCAAAGGAGTCAAACCCCTATTTGATCTTAAAGAGTCCATAGAGGAGAGGAAGAGAGATCCTCCAAAAACTGAGCCACAATCAGAAGATTGGGAATCCACTGACGACGAAGACTTTCACATAGCAGCCTTGTAAGATGACGAAGAGCACCTGCACTCAACATGAGGAGAGGATGACACACTGCAAGAGAATCTTAACCCGTATAGCATCCGCCTCAGCCTTGTCCTTGGAGGGTGGGAATGCCCGTGGGATTCCCCTTGTATCGTTCTCCCTTACCAGCCCTGCTATAGGGCATGTACTAGTATATTAGAACGTTTCGCCAATTAGACCCGACGTTCTACGATGGAGGAATTGAACCACTCCAACCCCGCGATGACAGAGATCAGCAATGACCTACTAGCTCAGCTACCCGCACAAGAAGCAGAAAATCCTGACGGTTATCTGGTTGATCCAGAAGGAAACACTCAACACGCACTCATGGAGTTTGAAGAGGAACTCGAACTAGACACTTCTACATCCCCGGATTCACCGTAACTCTAAATATTTTAGAAATCTCTCGAAGAAGAATGGCAACCTCCCCCGAGTGATGACGAAGACTGCTGGATAGATCTCCATGCGCTTGAGTTAGCAGAGCGAGCCAATTTAGGACTTCAAGCATTATCAGATCAAGAAAGTGAGTTCGATACCGTTTTTGACTCTAACATACAAGGATGGGAATGCCCTTGGGAATCCCCCTGCATTCTTCACCATTATCAACCTCGCTGTCGAACATGCGTGCTCATCCTAACATATCATGAAGATCAAGGGAATGAACTTGCTACCCTTGACGATCCTTTGGGAGATCCCCCTCAGTGGGAAGAACAACCATATTATGACCCAGAAGTGGATAGTTCGATCGACTACAATCTTCAGATGAAGAGGCCATTAACGTGATAGAGGAAATCTAAATGTCAGTGCCACTATCGCCTACATCTCTCATTCAAAAGGTCTCATTAGCTGAGGACTCCAAAAAAAAAATGCCAAATTCACAATAAGTTCGCATTTCTCGAAGAATCGCCCGAACGGCTCCAATAGCCATCTCGTTCCCTCAACTAGAGGAAGCAATTCTCCTGGTGCCCCTAGAGGTGACCAACCTTGTACCATATTTATTGTCAAAAATTAAAAAAATAGAAAAAATAGAAAACCTTAAAAATTCATAAATACAAAATCCAAAAGAATCAAAAAACCCCAGAAAAGAAAGAGAACTCTTCGTCCAGAACCAAATTTGTGGCCAACAAGGAGACTTTTCTCCTAAGGTTTCTATTCCATTCCCCGTGCAAGGACATGAAGCGTCCCGGATAAATACCAATCCAGTGATCATACCGGACAAGGTACTTCGTGACTTTGAGAGAAGAATCAATAGCCTTGACCTTTAACTTACCAAAGATCTCTCGGTTATAAATTATACCCATGAAGAGTTACCTTTCACAAACTCGGATCCCCAATGTAGCAATTTTGCAGTATACGAACTCACCAAGGATGAAGAAAGAGGACCAGTTGCCGAGGAGGCACCAAAATTCCAATGAATTATCAAACTTTTCGATGAGCAAACCCAAGCTACCATAAAACCCACGGAAGAACTTAACTTTGGCACTAAAGAGAAACCCAAGAAGCTACTGATTAGTGCAACGCTTAACTCTAAGGAATGCCAACAAATTGTATAAGTCCTGCAAGAGCACCTCGATTCCTTCGTATGGTCCTACGAGGACATGCCCGGTTTAGACCCAAGTCTAGTAGAACATCGTCTTGTCTTAGAACCCGATGTAAAGCCTATTAAGCAGAAGCTTCACACGATACACCTATAAACTTCCCTCCAAGTTAAAGAGGAAGTCGACAAGTTACACAAAGCTAAATTTATCCGAGTCATTCTTTATCCTAAGTTGGTCGCCAATATAGTACCTGTCGCCAGGAAATATGGTAGAGTGCAGGTTTGCATCGACTTCCAAAACCTCAACCAGGCATGCCTAAAAGATGACTTCCCACTTCCACACATTGACACTCTAGTCGACAACACCACTGGACATGAGATGCTATCCTTTATGGACGATTTCTCTGGATATAATTAGATCAAATTAGCAGAGTCCAACCAAGAGAAGACTTCCTTCACCACACCATGGGGAACTTACTGTTACGTCGTTATACCTTTTGGGCTCAAGAACGCAGGAGCCACGTATCAACACGCCATGATGGCTATCTTTCATGACATGATTCATATGTGTGTAGAAGTCTACGTCGATGACATATTAGTGATATCCCAAACACGAGTAGGACATGTTGAAACACTCCGACTAGTTTTACAGAGAGCTAAGAAATATCAGCTAAAAATGAACCCAAAGAAATGTGTCTTCGGGGTCACTTTCAGAAAATTACTCAGTTTCATAGTTAGCAAGCGAGGGATCGAAGTTAACCCTGCAAAAGTCAGAGCCATCCTCGAGATGCCGCCTCCTAGTAATATCAAAGAGTTATGAGGCCTGATAGGAAGATTATAATTCATCAGAAGATTTATCTCCCAGCATTCAGGCAGATGCAATCCTTTCTACAAATTACTTAAAGGAGGAGCTAAGTACAAATGGGATGACCAGTGTCAGCAAGCCTTTGATAACATCAAGAAGTACCTCATTAACCAGCCAATACTATCGCCACCTGTCCCCGAAAGACCCCTAATTCTATACCTCTCAGCGAACGACAAAGCAATGAGAATAATCCTCGGACAATATGAAGAAGATAGAAAGAGAGAGAAGGCTATCTTCTACCTCAGTAGGATGATGGTCGAATACGAACAAAAATACACTTTGATGGAGAAGACTTGCCTCACATTGGTGTGGGCCTCCACCAAATTATGACACTACTTCGGAGCACATAAAAGACTAGTACTAGCCCGAATGGACCCTCTGAAGTATGTATTCGAAAAGCCCGTAATATAAGGAAAGATCGCTCCCTGGCATATGCTATTGCAAGAATTCGATATCACTTACGTCACACAGAAGTCGATCAAAGGACAAACAATCGCCAATTACCTCACAGATCTCCCACTCCCGAATGATGAACTCATACATGTAGATTTCCCCGATGAAGACCTATTCACGATTCATAATGAAGAACCTAACAAGACCTCATGGACCCTTTATATCGACGCCGCTCTAAATCACAAAGGAAAAGGCATCAGGATAGTCCTCCTAAGCACAGAAGGATCTATCATACCTAAAGCTTTTCAATTAGAGTTTCCCGTCACTAATAATGTCACAGAATATGAAGCCTTTATAGCTAGACTATGAACTGCGCTTTAATTAGGTATGAAACAGTTAAAAATCATCGGTGATTCCAAACTAGTAATTTTACAAGTCATAGGAGAATGGAAAACTAAGGAAAGGAGACAATGGTATACCTAGAAACCTCTTAATATTTAGTAAAGAAATTTGAACGAATCTCTTTTACGCACATCCCTAGATTAGAAAATGAGCTCACAGATTCCTTAGCCACGCTAGGCTCGGTCATCCAAATACCCATCGGACAAAATATCAAGACCTTCTTCATCAAAAAACTACCAGTGCCCACCCACGAGGTAGCAGGACCGTCACGAGAGAATTACCCGTCCTCCCCACAAGTACAGGACCGAAAGAAGTAATCACCCCGGGAAAACACGTCAAGACAGAAACCAAAGTCGCTATGTTCAGATTTGAAACATCACCGACCGACGATGGACAACCATGGTATTTTGATATTTGGAACTTTTTGAAACATCAACACGTCCCTCCATATACCACGAAGATCAAACAGAAGACTATAAGGAACCGATGCACCCGATTCTGCATACTCGACGAAACATTATGCAAGGAAGCCTTCACCAAAAGAGTACTATTACGATGCGTTACGACCGTCGAAGGACAATACATCATTCGAGAAGCACACGCCAGTGCCTGCGGCGTCCACTCTGGTAGACAGAGACTCGCCAACACGGCAAGGCTCATTAAAGCTCCATCAGTTGCATTGAATACTATGACCTCGCCATGGCCATTCTTGATGTGCCTTCGATGTCATTGGACATTTTACAGACACCGTTGGGAACACTCACAAGCACGTGTTCATTCTTACAACGACCGAGTACTACACCAAATGGGCAGAAGCTAAATCCTACGTTAGAATCACTGCTTCAACACTCATAAGGTTTATCGTTCAGAATATCATCGCTAGGTTTGGAGTACCCAGGTTGTTTGTCACTGACAACGGACCACAGTTTATCGCTGAGAAGACGAAAAAGTTATGCAAGAAGTATGGCATCGATTTATGCCACTCATCACCGTTCTACTCTCAAGGCAACGGACAAGCGAAAGCTACAAACAAAATGCTGATTCGAATCCTAAAACATACAGTAGAAATAAGCAATGGAGTCGACTGGCCTGAACGACTACCAGAAGCACTCTGGGCCTATAGGACCTCTATTCGTAAGGCCATTGGCCAAACTTCCTACCTTCTTACCTATGGAATGGAGGCAGTTTTACCATATGAGATATAAGAACCATCTTTATGCATTCAACTCGATGATGAGCTATCCTTAGATGAGAGGAGAATTACCCTACTCATGCAACTAGAGCAGCTCGATGAAACACATCTAAGAGTAGCTGATCACGCTCAGGTATATCAGAGGAGAGTGGTCAGGGCTTACGATAAGAAAGTCCTTGAACGAACCTTTAATATTGAAGAATTAGTCTTAAAGAAAATCATGCCTTCCAAGCACGCCCACCCGAAAAGATAACTGAAACCGAACTGGGAAGGCCCTTATGTCATAATAGCCGCATACCCTGGAAATGCCTACAAACTGGTGAACCAAGATGGGGAAGTACTCTCTAGCCTTTGGAACGCCATGTACCTTAGAAAATATTACCCTTAGCCCTATGATCGTCACATCCCGTAGTTAAATACTTATATTTATCACTCCCGTAGTCGTCACGACCCATTCATTGGTCGTACGCCTTCAATTGTCAAAATACCCTTAAGACCTCCAATTTATCACCCACCTTTTTTCTCACTCAGGCAATTTGATTAAAGGACTAGTGACCTATCTAACCCCTTTCAAAAGCATAAATAACACACGATCCTCATTTCCCTTCCCCCGCCATTGGAGGAGATGTTAGGGCAAAAAAATGAAGATGTTAGGTTCAATCAAAACTCATTGTTCTTGCGCTAGCAGGATGCTTTCAAAAAAAATATACGTTTACATATCAAAAATCGAGTAAGAGCATTATACCGAATGAACAAGTCAATGAGCTCAGAGAAGCATAAGCAGGCCGTGAGGACATCCCTGGTAACATTAGTAGAAGTATATAAGCAAGCTGCGAGGGCACCCCTCATGTCCCCATACTACTAGATGTCGTCGTAAGGTGGCGGGAGGGGGATAAACTCCTACTAACCATAGAATATGAGATTTTGATGGTGCCAAAACATGACGAAGAGCTCAATCATGGCATTTTATATCCCCTCTGAGAAAAAAATTATTACTCATCCCTTTTGGAAAGTACTAGATGCAAACTATTCCCCGCATCATTGAGCCTTACCCCCCCCCCCTCTGCTATTTTTATTTTGGACGATAAATCAGAAGCCTTATAGGGTACTCCTAGAAATGAAACTGAAAATCGATGAATGATGACTGATGCAATCACCTACTATACCTACCATACTTCTGCCTAATAACTACAAGATAGGATGACCATCACCCTAGAATAGTCCCCCTGTATACAACTGACCTAAGCAAAGAGACCTCCCCGGTTCGGTGACAGTACCGATCAACTTTTTCTTCAAAACTAACTCACCAAATACCTATGATTGCTTATAGACCCAAACTGCTCATCTAGAAACCCAGTAAAGCTCCATTTCATCTTGACGATGGGGCATTTTTTTTAGATTAGATGAAAAATCATATCAGAAGTGTCGACTTGTCCACAAAGAAGATAAGAAACGATGAATTTACCATCCAAAAAGTGCTACCAAAGATACCATACTGCCAATCCTATTATGCTTCTACACTGGGGAATTTTTATTTTTTATTGTTTTATTATTATTTCTATCTTAGCTATTTTCTTTCCCTGTTGCATTATTGTCATTTCAAAAAAGCAAAAAAAAAAAAAAAAGAGCACATATCCACCTTTGCCACCAGACTCCTGTTTGAGACACTTACCAACCTTGACAACTAGCAAGGAGGAGAACAGAAACGACTGACAATATTATTCTCACATGTGCAGCTATGAAGCAACCCTCAACCATCACCGGGCCAGCTCAGGAAGCATCCAGGTCTCGATAACGGTCGATGGCGCTAAAGCAACAAAAAAGCAAAAGTAAATGCAAGAGGTAACTAAAAGAAAAGGAGCTAATCAGGTACATCTAAACCAAAAATCTCTTTATATATATATATATATATATATATATATATATATATATGTCAAAATCTTTTCACTTCTTTTTACACTTATAACTGTGGACACCCCCTATATGTACAACAACACACATACCATGAATACAAAAAATGCACACACGCCTACTCCCTACGCTGTCGCTGGGATGGCAGAGCGCTGCTGTCCCTGGTATCATTAGCTCAGAGGTACGCAACTGGTCCTCTAAAAACACAATCTCTACACCCGTAGTCCTCGGAACCTCTAGACGACGTGGCCCCGCCACAGAACCCTCCTCACTCACCTGGCTAATAGACCGCCTCGATCGAGAATGAGGATGATACCTCGCAAGAACCTCACGAACAATGGGATCCTCACGAGCATCACCCCTGGCATGATCATGTGATGTGTGATGAGACTACCCGACAGAGGAACCAGCAACCCTCGAATCCGATCCACCAAGCTGATGAGCTAGCCTATATATCCCTCGCTCACTCCTCATCTGACGATACTACAGCTGATCTAGGGACGCCTGCATCTCTGCCTGCATCGTCTGACGAGCCGCCTCTAACACCTTGGTATGAGTCTTCTGTGTTGCCATCATCTCAGTAAACAAGTCCTCCCTACTCTGCGTCTCCCCAAGGACTCGTCTCTCCTCAGGAGTGGCTCACGCTCGCACCACCTCTAGACGTGCCTCCTCTGGCTAATGAACCTACATAACCGCACCAAGTCAAAGAAAAACTAGTATATACATGAACAAAATAAGAAACTTTAAAAAAAAAAAGAGGGAAAGGATTATACTAGTCGCCTCTCCTTCAAGTCGTCGACCATCTCGTGATCCTTTGGATCGAGAGGCACATGAAGGAACAAACATAGGCAATTGTAACAAGAACAAATAGATACATCAGAAAAATACTATAATGATAAATAAACTACAAACACAATAACTAAAACATACCTTAGTAGGGATAGGAACAGGCTCCTGAAGGAGAGCCTCGGGAGCAGAGTTCGGAACAGCCTACATGAAGAACCAAACAAACTAACACAAGATATGCCAGAACAAAATAAAGATGGAATGACTGAAATAGGATTACACCACACCAGAAACTATACCTGACTCTCCAGGTGTAGAGAGGCAGCAGTCGCCTCCCTCGTCTGAAGATCCTCGGCAACCCGACATTGAAATACCGCATGATGTTAGTAAGCTACTAAGAAAGTAAAACAATGACATTAGACAAACTAATGTAATGACATAAACCAGACAAAAGATTGAATGGAACTTACCCAATGATCTAGCTCGGCCTGAAGTTGAGCCATCGCTGGATCCTCCCGACTAGAGGAAGCAACTGAAGATGGATCAAATGTCGGGGTGAAACCTCCAGCGGCAAGCTCAGCTCTCTATGAATAACAATAAAAAATATCAGTTAGCAAGCTCATAATGCTAATAATTAAATAGAACCATACTTGTAAAGACACCTACCAATCGGTCAATCTCATATCATAAGCTAGCCTCCACCTCTCGGCCGGCCTGCTGCTGACTGCGTAAAAACTTGATCATCACAGTCTAACGAGCAACCTCATCCCTCCTCGCAGACTATCCAAAATAAAATAAAATGAGACACCAGGAGCCGTTGAGTCTCCGCTAGTCAAGCCCCTAACTCATCCTCCGCTGCCCTAGCCTGAGCAATCGAGGAGGCTAAAGACTGCATCATCTCCTCATCCAAACGAGGAGCACACCCCATCTGCTCCATCACCCTATGGAGAGTGTCTAATGCCCCTCGCATGCCCGTGATGAGATGACGCTACTCCAACGCAGCCAACTTCTCTCTCAAAGCAAGCCAACGCTGACTCTGGCCCATCGATCGCGAAAGAGCGGCTCCCATGGAAGGGACGTGTGAAGAGGCGCCCACCACCCAATGCACTAAACCATCACACATACTCTCGGGCATCCGCCTCATCACGCGCCCCCCTAACCCTGGTCCCCCCATCTCTAAAATTCACTACCTGAAGAGCCATCCACTCCATAAAATTTTGGCCAGGAGGGTCGGTCATCCTCTTTGCCACTTTGTGGAAAATCTCTGGAGGGACTCCCTGAGCGAGCCCCTGCTGCCGTGCTACTCGAGAGGTGTGGATCATCTCCACCCTCTCAAAACAATGGACCCATATGTCCACATCAAAGAAGGGCCGGCCAGATTAAATCACCGACACCTCTGCATCCTCCTTGTCCGCATAAGGCCTCCTAATCACCTACAACTAAACAAACGAGCCAACCCCTCAATGAAGGCCTCCTAATCACCCTGGTGCTCCGCTGCAGCACCCTCAGTCCTCTCATCCTCAAGTATCTCACCCCCAACCTTCTCACCCTCATCCTCAATGCCCCCTGCTCAATCACGAGTACCTCCTCCCTAACCCCCGACTTGTCAACCTCCAGTACCTCCTCTCTAACCACCTCCCCAACATCCACCTCCTCGACAACATTGGTCCGAGCCTCAAAAGTCTCACCCATCTCTGCCCCTAACATCCTCTCCAACTCAAAAATAGTAATATCGTGCCCACCAATACCCTCAGACTCCATCCTAGAACGAAGAGCTCAAAAAACTAAAGAAAACGGAAGAAACGACACCTGAAACGGACGATCGAATCCCGAAATATCACGAAAATACGAAAATTAGAGCACAAAGAAATAAGGAAACAGAGAATCGAATACTAAAATGGATCGCGTGACAAAAATGAACAATTTTAAACTATTTATAAGACATGCCAAAATCGTGCACTTAAATTCCGGCGCTCAAACCAATCACGCACCACTATCATGGCACTTAATTTGAATTACACGATCGAACTTGGGCGCGTAATCTAATCGTCGCCCGCCCAAACTAACCCAACCATCTTATTGTGTAAATCCTGTTAAGCGCGTAATCACTTCAAGCGCCCATACAGTGGTGTGCGAATGCCAATGGTTGCCCGTACAGTGACCAGTCACCGCCTTAATCGCACGCTCAGTACCCTGAATTTAATTCGGTCAAACGACCGAAAAATGGCGCATAATTATCTTCTAATGCTCTGAATGCACATCCTCCCTTCGGCGCGCAATTAATTTATGCGCCCGGAGTAAAGCGCATAATTCCCCAAAAACACACAAAAAATAAGAAGAAAATGCCCAGAATAGCACGTTCACAAGCCCTGAATTAATTGATCTCTGACACTAATTATCAGCCTAAACCCCGCCCCTGGTAAGCCCGATCTAAAACATTCCAAGCCTAAAGAAATATCCACCCCGATAACTAAAAGAAAATGCACTAGACCAAATAGAAAAAATGCCCCAACAATACCTGTACACTCCAACTAATACCAAACCAAAAAAAAAAAACAAAAAAAAGTGCCCCCCATCATCCATTCATTTGAAGCAAAACTAAGCAGAACAAAAAAAAACTTGCCCCAACTAAGGCGAAACTAAATAAGAAAAATATCTTCATTGTTCATACACTCCAACTAGGCCCAAATTAAGTCAAAACAAAAAAATGCTCCTAACATGCCCCGATCCAAAATAAATGAATTAAACAAGTAAACCTCACACTCAAAGCAAATCAAATAAGCTGCAAAACAAGCAAAGCCTGAATTTATAAAGGAAATTAAAATCGTAATCTCCATAAACAAATAAAATAATTATAAAATGTACCGAGGGCATACCCTCTGAATATACAACTTAAAACAAAAAAATTAAAATCCACACGTTCAGGCAGTCCCTGAATCCAGATTTATTCGAGAAACTAGAAATCTCATAGAAACTCGGAGAAAACGGGCGCCCAGAACGAATTCTAACCGTAATGACCTCTTCCCCTTGCCCCGAGCCGGCAGAAAAGAAAGAGTGGCTCACGGAAAGCCACCCAGGACCTGCGGGATCGGCCCTTAGAAGCTCGCCTTGGAAACCCTAAAATGGAAGAGCAACTAATACGGAATCTGCAGAGCCTACCGAGGAAAAATAGGCATCGGTCACGAGAATTCTTTCCCTACCTTATCCTTTGGTTTCCTTTCTATCACTTTTTTCTCCTTTATTTCTTCTCTTAGCATGGCAGCAATTCAACCGCTACCTTGCATTCCCAATCCCGTCCATTCTCAAGAACCCACACAATAAATACAGCTCTTCAGGTCCAACACCCAGGATACAAAAAATAAAGGAAGAAAAGACATTAAAAAAAAATGTCCTAAATCACAAAAAAATGCCCCAAAACTTTTAATTCTAAAGTTGGAATAAAATTCAAAATAATAAGAACCCAAAACTTTTAACTCACACATTTATAAACTATACTTCCTAAACCATAGAATGACAAGTGTCACACCTTTAAATCATTTCAATCTAATCTAAATCTAAACCAAACATAGACCCCTTTGAAAGACCGCAATCCATGACAAACCTAGATGAACCAATAATTACACCACACTTATCCCCCTAAGAAACACAAATCCAAAGAAAAATGGATAAACCAATAGGATTTAAACACCCAACACCCATCTAGAACCTTTGAAAACTCACACCTTTTAAGTCTCATGTTGAACCAAACAAAAGACCAAAACTCAAGTTAAAATCAAACCTTAAACCAGACAAAACTTTAAATAAAAAAAAAAATAACAACTCTCTAGAATGAGACCCTAACTAGTTTAGGACCAAGAAAAATGCCCCCAACTATCCAAACAGAACCAAAAAAAAACTCTCTAAATAAAACCCGCTAAAACAAGCCCCATAAAATAAACTAATCTCAAGCTAAACTAAATCAGAAATAAGTCAAATAAATCAGATAAATCCATCTAATTCGCTAATAAATTTAAATGAATAAAAAAGTACGACAAAAGAAATACCCCTTCATTTATAATTTAAAATTTTATAACTATCACCAGAGGCATACCTCCTGAATTTATAACCCAAAACGAAAACCTAAAACTTTAACCTACAACCCAAAACGAAGACTAAGTTCAAGACTGAGACGAAGCGAGGAGCAGATCCCGCCCAGAGCGTCCAATCAGAGACTTCAGGGAGCATTGGTCGGGAAACACATTCCTCCACTTTTTACTCCTTCTCTTCCGCTATCTTCGCCTCCTCCATCGTCGTCGCTTCAATGCTGCCTTCACTGCTCCCTAAAAAGGATCGATGTGAAGACAAGCGCACTCACTCCCAATACCGCCCATTCCCAGAATAGCGCCGTCCACGAGCACCACCTAGGGACAGAGATCATGCAAAATAACGAATATAGGAAGAAACGACATCCCAATCGGACGATTAGATCGTTCGATATCAATAAAACATGAATTTCAGAACACAAGATATACAAAAAAGGTTAAAACTCGAGACTAAACCAGAGAATGAAAAAACAAATAAAGCTCTGTTGCTTATATAGAGTACGAACTAAATCACGCGCCCAAACATGCGCGCTTAATTAGATCACGTGCCATGCACATGGCGCACAATCCAAAACATGCGCTCCAATTCGAGCGCGTAATGAAACCATCGCCCGCGCCAACGGCGTGACACTCTGATTGCACACAGTTCATGAACCGTGCAAATTGATTAAACAATGCACTTTAGACTCACAATACGAAAGGTCACCCGTACACTGACCTGGTGACGCCTTGATCACGCGCTATGATTATAGCGCATAATCCAATTCCACGTACATATACATGCGGGTAAACAACCCATAAAGCCTAAGATCACGTGCCTGAATGCAGGCGCGCAATCGCATTGAGCGCCCGCAAACAAGTGCATAATACACGACTTTGGACAAAATTTACACCCTCAAGACCTTTTATCGCATTGCGTCAAGACTTTTCTGTCCCATCGCGTAGCCTCACAAGCTATCCCAACAAAAAGAAAGACCTATTCACCCGTCTTATAGCGTCGATCATCCCCTAGTCCCGTTATGGTAAGACATATACCCCTTACCGTAATACCCTTGCAGTCCCACCAGAGAAGGAGGACCCCATCGCGATAACATGCACACATGCGATATCACCTTAATACCCAGTCCCATCACAATATATTAACCGTACCCTCATAGCCCATCGCGAAAAGCTGAAAGCAAACTACCCAAAGATGAAGTCAATCATGATGCAACCATAATGTGATCTCTTTTATAGCCCAAGATCTACCAAAGAAAGACACCAACGTCCCATCGCGCTAACATCCCACTCGCACGCCATCGCTAACTACGTTCAGTCGACATTCAATCGCGAACATCACTACCTAAAAAAGAAAGCTCAAACAGCACATGCCATGCCGTATGACGAAAAGAGGGAAAATTTGATCATGTCCCATCACTAAGGCAAAGGTCTCTCTCTCTCCCGAATTGATCCCCATGTCCCACCAAGACTCACCTAGCACGCAGCCAAAGAAAGGGAGAATCTCCAGGTCCCATCGCAACATCATTTCTCCCAAGACATTACATTACAACCACCAAGCCCTGCCACATCAGCCAAAGAACAGGAAGAAATCCCCAGGTCCCATCGCGACATCACATCTGGAGCACTGCATCACAGTAATAGCCACAAAGTCCCATTGTGGTACCATCGCGACACTATAACATCACCAATCCTGCCACAAGCTATGCACAACCGAGGTAAATATCACCCCCAGGTAAGTACTACCCTCTTTTCCTTTCAATTACTCGATATTCCTCGTATATATATATATAGTTAGTTATAATCAAGTCAAATATTTTTCAAACTTGTCTCTCTCGGCTCGCGAATTACTATAGTCCTCCCATAAGAGACAATCATCAGTATTCATCGAGAAGGTTAGACGGAGTATCCGGCATGCCAAGTGTCGTCTTGACAACCACAATAACGGTCGTATCCACAAATCCTGTACTGGTGGATCTACTCAACGACGTCTTGAAAACCACAGTTTCTGTCATTTTACCACCGAATTGATCTTAAGTTAAAATCCCTAAAATTTTAAGTTTTCAAAACCCCTTTATTTTAAAAAACCTTTACTTCACAAAACAAAAACAAACAAAAAAAATAAAAAAAAGAGAAGAAAAAGAAGAACAAAGCAACAAGATAAATAGACCCGACTCACCTTTCTTTAAATACCAAAAAAAAACTGATTAAGCACCCCATCCCCGCGCACAATAAATTACACTTAAACCCGACTTGCAACTCCTAAGACCGCCTGAACTTGCAATCAAGCAAATATTCTGCTGCGCAAAATTGGATCAAGCGCACACTCCATTGCGCAGAATCATTAGTTTAGACACATTAGGCCTAGAATACCCGACTTACAATTCCCAATTTACAAATCCCTGAACTTGCAATCAAGCATATATTCCACTACGCAAAATTGGATCGAGCGCATACTCCACTGCATAGAATCATTTGTTTAGAGACATTAGCACTAAAATTCCCAACTTAGAGACCGACTCCAGATGAATCTTGCACACGCCACTACGAAGAATTCAATTGAGCACACCTCACAAGACTCCCACCTCAATTACCAACCCAAACCAGCTATTCCCCTGGGAAACTAAATATTGAGCATATTTAATCTAAGAATTTACAAACACCTATTGGAAAAGGAACACCTGACGCGTATTAGTGTGAGCAATGATGCGCCCGGTCTGACATGATTTGTAAAAGCCTTTGATATTACATGATACTTCATCTTTTTATTATCAGTCCCTGGATCTTGTTTTGGACATTTAATTGATGCCCTGGTACCTCAATTGCATAAAATCTCTCTATTAGCTTGCACCATGCACCCACAGACTCGAAATGTGCCCTTCGACAGCTACCATTTGACCTTCAAATGCTCCATTTTAGCTTGCGCTAATAGAGAAGAAAGCCAAGCATGTCATGTTAGCATCACCAATTCACATTTGTGAATTCCTAAGAGAAACAAGAAGACACCTCGAATGAGGGGTTTCTACTTCTTCGACGCGTTCTTACTTCGCAAGAGTGCATCAAAGAGGGGCATCTGTAGACACCCCCATTTTGCCTTCTCAGAATATTCATTTTTGTTCGGTCAATCTTTGACCCTATAACCCTTATATGGGAACCATGCACTGAAATGATAGTACATGGTTGAACACAAGCTGAAATAATAGCTCTGTGCCTTAGATCCCGACGTGGGGAGACTATATACTGAAGCAATAGTATATAGTCGAAATGCAGACTGAAATAATAGCCCTGTATTTCAGACTAGAGACCAAGCCCAGACAAC
Source organism: Chloranthus sessilifolius (assembly GCA_021018995.1). Taxonomy (NCBI): domain Eukaryota; kingdom Viridiplantae; phylum Streptophyta; class Magnoliopsida; order Chloranthales; family Chloranthaceae; genus Chloranthus; species Chloranthus sessilifolius. Next base: position 30,536,230 of record CM037594.1, on the reverse strand, counting down.
CCGGAATTAAGCACTTGAAACCTCGCGCGTAATTCGAATGCACGCCAAACCACAAATGCGCAGTCAGTCCCCTTTTCAGACCAAACATCCTTTCCCATACCTATTTGAGAATCAATCACGCGCTTGACACTAGACGCACGATCGGATTGAGTGTCACAACACCAGCGTGCAATTGGCCTACACTGGACCTAGCCTCACAGTCCTTGACCCGTAAGTTTCCTCGATTAAATGCTTCTGAAGAAATACTTAATTGGATTGCGCACATACTACCAACCACATAATTAACCCTAATGCTATTAGGACTAGGAAACTCACTGAGCAAGTCAGTCGGTCGCTCACTGAGTCGATGATCGACTCAAAGCGATTAAGCGTCGAAAAACTAGCACGTAATTCTATTAAACGCCTGGAAAATGGCTCGTAATTGAAGAAAAACGTATAAAAGATTTTTTTTAATTCGCCCGAGGAGGTTGGAGAAAAAGGTTGGCAATTTTCGAGAGAGAACGGATTTTTTCGGGATTCCAAAACTAGAGAACTCCGAAGACAAATCTATAGAGCACCTTAATCATGGTTTTGAGATTCAACCTTCTAATCTTCGAGATTTCTCTCCGCAACCCCAACCCTTAGGTAATGATTTAATTTTTAGTTCCGACCATTATTTCTAACCTATAGATTTAGGATTTTTATTAGTTTTAATCATAGATTTTAATGTTCAGTTCAAGACGGGAGCACCCTTTTTAGACCGCAAATATTTTATATATGGTTTTAATTCTCCGAATTCGGAACCAGTTCTTAATCTGACGGTCTAATTCATCGACCCTAGGCTCTAATTCCGTTCTAAAATCTCAATCTACAGTCCTATCATTAATTTCTATTTCTAATCCTTCGATTCAGAACCAGTCTTAAATCATACGGTCTGATTTTCTGATTTCGGACCCGAAGTCAGTCCTAAAAATTAATTTTAATTCCTCAATTTAATACTTCTAAAATTCCTAAATATAATTTCAGTTTTTATAATTCTGGTTCATAGTTTAATTCATAATTAATATTTCGAAAGCAATTTCGAAAAATCTAAAAAAATTATTTTACGGTCTAAAAATTCAATTTATCTTTAATCTAAGCCATCCAATTTGCCTAAGGGTGCTTATGGAATTTTAGAATTAATTAATTACTTTTATTTTATCCCTTTAGTATAATTAATTAGTAGGTTTATTATTTCAGCATATTTAATTAATTAAGAGCCTTAAATCTTAGTATGACTGATTAATCTCTTTAAATCATAATTTAATTGATTAATTCCTTGCTTTAATTAGAATTTGGTGTATTAATTTCATTGCTTTAATTATATTTTTAGTGTAATTAATTCATTGCTTAAATTAGAATTTCAATCAAATTAGTTTACTTATTTCAATTAGATTCTTAATAAAATCCAGTTTATTCATTTTAATTAAATTTTAATAAAAATTAATTCATTTGCTTTAAATTAGAGTTTCAATAAAATTAGTCTTCCATTTCAATTAGAATTCTAGTAGGACTATTATAATTGCTTTAGTTAGAATTTTGATACAATTAGTATACTTGATTTAATTAGAATTCCAATACAACTAGCATACTTGCTCTACTTAGAATCCTAGTACAATTGGCATGCTCAAATTAATTAAAGTTTCGCTAGAATCAACATGCTTGCACTCCTAGTACGATTAGGAGACCTGAGCATAATTAGACTTCTAATGGGATTAGGAGACTGAAATTAATTGAACTTTTAGTGGTACTAGAATACTAATATTAATTAGACTTCTAATGTAACCAAGAAATTAACATTAACCGGACTCTTAATAGGATTAGAATAAACCTATATAACTAAATCTACAACAGAATCAAGGGAGCCTAAACTATGCGAAACTATAACCGCAAAGGAAAATAAAAGGGGAAATTGAACTATCTAAATTAAGATATAGACACTACTGCTGACGTTCGTAGGCGGACGATTCAGTATAGAAGTAACCCATACCCGCTCTTAAGCGTGATCATTGGCGTGTTGCAGCATCGATAAATATCTGCAGCTGGCGATCGCAACAAACTAAGAGCCTTCCTAGAAACCCCTTTATTTTTAACATTCCAAATGCCACATCGCTAGAGTCCATTAGGACAGAATTGGAAGCCACTTATTCAACGGGAACCGAGAGGAACCCAGAAAAAGCGTGCATGAACAAGGGCTGCCCCAGTAAAGAAGTTCAAGCGTGTGGCCTCTGATGCCCAAGCTAAAAAGAAGAAATCTGCTCCTAAAAAGAGGGCCAAAGACTACCCACCTACCAAAAGCCTTGAGAAATCCAAGAAAAAGCAGAAAAAGGGCAAGGGTGTAGCCCATGAGGTCCCTGAGGTTGCCTTTGAGGAGGAGGAAGGTAATGAGTACCTTAGGGTCCCTTCTGAATTTGTGGCTTCAATTAAGCTTGAGGCAGAGACTATTTTTGACAAGGTTTTCTTTAAGGACCTACTAGAGACAGCTGCCTCCATTGAATACTCAATCAAAGTCACTCTAATACCCCTATTGAGGCTCCCACTGTAGCTAGTCTTCCCTAGACTAGTGCAATTGTTTTATCAAAATATAAGAATGAAGACTAGGGATGATGGGAACCCAGCATTATTGGTGCTGATAGACAAATTTGAGATGCTATTCAATCAGGCTGCAATAGCTGAGATACTTGGAATGCCAGCCAAGTACAGCTCAGAGTGTGGCTTGGGTCCCCCTTTGACAGCCACCATCCCAGAAATTGCCAAGGAGTTGACTGGAGGGATCACAGCCTCAGGGTTGTCCATAAGGAAGAGAGATCTACACCCTAACCTAAGATTTATGGATGGTGTGCTGAGAAAAAATATTTATTGTTCTAGCCACCAACAGGAGAGGAGATCCCCTATTGCAGATGCCCTCTACTCCTTCTACATGAACCAATATTTTGATGTTGTCAAGCTAATTTTTGATAGGATGAAGGATATAAATGAGAAGGTGAAGAATGAAAAGAAGTCCCATTCATTGCCCTACTGCAGGCTCATTATAGCCTTACTGAAGCTAGGAGGATACCAATTTCAAGTGGATGAGAAGACCATCACTTTGACCCCAGCAAAAATCAGTGAGGGATTAGTGGAACTATCATTGAAAAGAAGAAGAAGAGGAAGAAGGAGTTGGTAGCTGAGCAGCTCCCATAATTCAAGAAGCAGCAGCTGTTGCTGCTGCTACCTCTACCGTTGCCAGCTCTGTTGCCCTCTCTCAGGCAGCCCACTCAAGTGTGCCAGCCAACACTGCCTTACCATCTCAGCCCATTCCCTCATCCTCCATAACCATAGCTCCATCACCCACCACCTCAGCCATCACTACATCTCCTACATCCACCATACATACTAAGACCATTCCTTTATCCTTACCCACATCTATACCCTTAACTGCCTACCTAGCTCACCCCAGCCCACCTATGAACACTACATATAGAAAAAGAAAAAAATTCAAAGCCCACACAGAGCCCCAACCCACCTACATTTCCCAGACTATCCCTACCCCAGAAACCACAGCCACACCAAACCCTACCCTTGAAATCCCTCATAGCTCTTCAGCTACCTCACATCAACCCACTGCAGCCTTTGAACCTGATACTTTTGATCCCTTGGGCCATTCCATTCCTTTTTCGCCTTCCCATGACCCCTTTGCATCTGAGCGGTACTTAGCTATGATGTCCTCTATCATAGGGGAAATCAATTATGAGTTCACTCCTCTCCCAGACTCACCTCACCCTCCCCATTTTACCCCTCTTCTGGATCCCCCACAGCCAACAAACTTTCACCATGCACTCACCTCCCCATTTCAACCAATCCCAACCATCCAAACCACAACCCCTATCACCCCTGACCCCCTACCCCAAATACTTAACCTACTACTATCCCTTCAATCCCAAGTGATGGCCAACACCCAATCCCAAACATCCATGGAGGCCACCCTTCAAACCATAAACTCCACCCTCCAAAACTAAGCCTTTATTCCTAACCGTTTAGCAGCCATCCAATCAACCTTATCCAACTTAACCCATCCATCACAATAGCCACCTACCCATTTACCTACACCACCCCCATCTCCCCAGCCCTTGACCTTGGCAACAACAATAGTTGTTGTCACACCCATTGAACCTACTCCAGAAATCCCCCTATTTACACTTACCCATGCCTCAATCCAAATAAACCCTGAACCTGAAAATGAATAAGAATCCAACCTGAAACCCCACCTGTAGTAGCAACATCTGATGCTGCCACAGATGTGGAAAACCTAATACCCACCTCCTCCAAAGCCTCCCAAGCAAAACCTGAGCTTGAAGACCCTCAGCCTTTACCCTCTTCATCCACCCCTTCACCATTACTGGCTGGCCCTTTTTCTAGTGCTGAGCAGCCCAGTTAACTTGCCTCTACCTTCTGCATCCCTCCATACTTAACCCTCCTACATGTCATGTAAAATAATCCATACCTTAAAAAGGATGTCATAAGAGGCATTGCAAATCTCAGAACCTTAATTCGGATGCCCTATGACACAAAGATAAAAACTGGATCAAAAAATTGAGAGCCTGAGAATATCAAAGGACTTGAAAGAAATTCTAATTTAATTTGAAGCTCAAAAGCATACTGTAGCAACAGAGAAATTAAGAGCAGATGGACTCGAGAAAAGGTTAGCTGCCTCCAAAGAGGTCACAAAGGCTACCAGAGAACTGTATGAAACTCAAGTTCAGCTGGCTGAAAAGAAGGAGGAAATACTCGAAAAGAGAGTTGTTGAAATAGCTGCCAAAGAGCCTGCACAAGCAGCTCAGACTACCACTCTTCCCATTGCCCCTGCTACTAGGCTAATTCCAACTGCTGCTGTTGTGAAGAAAGAAAAAGGAATGGGACTCCAAGACATAGCACAAGACAGCTAAAGATCCAGATGATTAGATTTGCACATGTTATTAGTTAGGATGTCTTTTTGTCTAATCTTTTTATAGTTATTTTCAATAGTATTGTACAATTCCCTGTTTTATAAATACAAATCCTTTTATTAGCTTTTGTCTGCTATTTATTTGGTCTACTTTAATTCTGTTAGTTGTTTTTTTGGTTATTTTTATTGTTTGTGTGAATTTTGCTTGTTATTGTTACTTAGTCTGTTTGTTTCTAATTTGTACACCAACACCCTGATGCACATGTTCTTTATCTTTAAATCAGGGAGGAAACTCCTCCTCATAGGTTTGAGGGTGTGGAAAGGTTTGCCAATGATGTAGTTAACCTAAGTGCAATAGAACCAAGGAAGTAAGATAGATATAGAACTATGATCACCTAAGAAACATTAAAAATGAGAAAATTCAAAAAATTTGTAGACCTTTAGGCATTAAAGACTTTTACATTTTAACATGTTCATAAGGTGAACATCAAGAAAACTCACTTGTGTCAGCACTTAGTGAACCATTAAAGAGAGAAAAAGGTAAGGACATGCCCATGAGTTCAATAAAATACCATACCTAGTGAGATTTTGGCCTATAAAATTATTATTTTTTTCTCTTTGAGGAGTGTCTTAGGCAATTCTTTTTGCTCTAAGGACTGGCTGAGCCAATGTCCCTCACTAGAAGTTAGGCATCTCCAAGTTGAAACAGCTGACAGTACCCATGACATTTTGGAAAGGATCAAGGCCTTCTCTTGGACAATTTGAGCTTAAACATACCAAACCTAGTGAACTGCCCTTATGCATACACCTTTTGAGCCTTAATTTCCAATTTTCTTCAAAATACACATAAGTATTTGTGCCTAAACCTGTGGACCTGATTCAAATCTACCCCTACTCTGAGAATTCAAAAGGTAAAGGAGAAGGGTTGAAGATGGACAAGCTAGGGTCAATATTGGGTGAATGGAGAAGAAACATAAAAGAAAGATAGCAGTGTAGCAGCTGGGAAGACGAGGGTGGCATTTCAGAAAAAAAAAAAAAAAAAAAAAGAAATAAAAAAAAAAGGAAAAGGAAAATGTATCCAAAAGACAAACAGAAAAAGAATAATGAAAAGGAAGAGAGAAGAGTCAAGAGGAAATTTCATTGGAAAAAGCAAGAATAAGAGGAGAAGCTAGCCACTTCAAATCTGAAAAATGTCAAAGAAGATGAAATGTGCTGAACTAAAGAAGGTGAAGTCATGAATCACCTCCTTCACCTGCTGATTTCTCAATTTTGCATCCTTTTCATCCTTCCATTCTTTATAACCTACACCCATAAGCCACAATATAGCCCAGTCATAAGACCTTGTGATCCTAGGTTGAATAAGCTATTATGTGGAGATGAGGAGTTGTCCAACCTATGGTGAGGAATAGCCAGTGATGCCAGAATTTAAGTGCCTTGCCTATGCTCATGCTTGCAAACCCATTTGGGGGCTGTAACTGTTCTTGAGCTTGTGTGAAAATGAAAACCCTCAAAGTTCTTTATGAGAGACTGCCCTGGTAAGCATTGGGTCTGACATTGAATGTATGGGGCATTGCCTAAACCTCATTTTTGAATTGATGGTGAGCTCAGCACTGACATGCATTTGCTATTTTTCTTTGTGTGAGCTGATTGGAAATGATGTACATTCATGCAAGAATTTTTAATGATTAAATGGTCTGTGCATTTCATTTGTTCAATTTCCTCACATTTTGAAAAGAATCAAAGGTGGACTGATGCTCTGATTATTGATTACTAATTTGGTGATGTTGCATTTTTGTTAACTGTTTCATTGGTAAGTTTGTGGGTACCTTTACTGAAAATCCTCAGGAGACTTCACTCCTCTACTAGGGATCACCTAGGGGTTTAAAAGGCTTGATGCATAAGCTAAATGCATCTGTGCTCCCTACGAAAGTGGCATTTATATTCCTAGAGTAGATGTTTAAATTTTTCTTTGCTCGAGGACTAGCAAAGATTAGGTTTGAGGGTGTGTTATTCACTGAAAAGTACCACTTTTCACCTCTTAACCTAGCCTTTGCTGGACCTTAAAGCTGACTAATAATCTCTTATTTAGCTTGTTTTGTAGTTAGTAATAATTATACAGCTTAGTACAAAGTCCTTACTTTTGGTGCCAAAAAGAGAAAGAATTTAAGCCAAAGAAGACTGATGGGCCAAAGATCAATGAAACACCATGGTGGTACACACCATGATGACTAGTTTGCATGTCAAAGTGGACCCAAGAAGTCTATCAGATGAGAGATATTAGGATGTAAGCTGTAGCAATAGTAGCTGCATTGCATAAGAGGACAAAATGTGTTATCTTGCATAGTAGAAGTGCTGCCTCACGTGGCTAAGTCTGCAGCAAAGCCTTCTCGCACAGCTGATGCCTGCAGCACAAAGGAACTCATGCAGTAGTCGCGCACTTCAGCTGCAGCCAAAACTCAAAGACCTCGCAAAGCTCTCGCGCACTAAACGTTCAGAAATCCAACTCGCAAAGCTCTCACGAGGATTAGGGCTTATATTAACTGCACGCACAATCTCGCGAGGCCACTTTGCAGGAAGAGCACAAACAAACTCGCAAAGTTCTCACGTGGCTCTGGAAGAGGGAGCTCCAGAAGTTCTCTCACGTAGCTCTCGTGCACTTAAAAGTTTAAGCTTCTATCGAGCGAGATGTGTTAATCCTTTGACAAATAACCGAGCGAGAGAGAAGATCTTCCACGCGATAACCTCGCGACAAAAGATACCTGAAGCTCCATTGCGTGAGCCAGACAGATTCCAAATCCATCCTCGTGAATGCATTAAATGCCAGAGCAGCTGCGCGACCTTTCAAAGGCATACTACACGAGTGAGACATATCAAGGAAAATTCATCCTCACGAGTGCATTTTAGGCCAAACCAATTGAGGGATTTCCTACAGGCACAGCCTTAAATCTGAGTTACATAACTGAATTAACTTTAGCTTAATTCCCTACTTCCCATCAATTTTATCTTTATTTTCACACACACCATCACCACCTTCTTCATAACACTTTCTTTAGAATAGGACTGCACTTTATTTCTCTTCTTTTAGTGTTAATTTAGTACAGTTGTGACACCCAACTCCCTTTCTCTAAGACTGTCATATCTGTAGCCAGACCTTGAGGCCTACTAACATAACCCATTTTGGGTTCTAGATCAATTTCTCTGTGGGGCAAACTCTTACTTAAATCTTACTATAACAGACCTTGTATCTTATAGGCTGTGTATTTCATATTTGTTGTTTTAACCAATTTTTATCCCTTTACTTTTTGATATATTCTTTCACCATTGTTTTCTCACTAATAACAAGATAGCAATTCGAACTAACAGGCACCCACCTGAACAATATGTGAAGAGGTTAGATGGAAAAGTTTGGGAGATCCATATTTTGTTATCAACGTAAAGACACATCAAGCACATCGAGAGTATCTTCTTAAGTGGAAAGATGATCTATAACGATATTGATTTCGCTAACATTGACTCGTTGACCGTTGATGATAACACAACTATTTTGATCGGTTTGACTTTGGTCAAACTTTTGACTATTTGAAACATGGTCTTTGGCCCACATATTTTATTTGGGTGAATGCACCTAAACACGGTCGTAACTCAAATTCGAACCCGACTCCAATCCGGACCCAAGACCCTAATTAGACATTTTAAAAGTAAATGAATAAATATACAATATGTGCATGCAAGTGTATAAATGTATGTATGGTGTTAGATGTGCCACACAAATTTTTATGTGCTAGCGACCAATAAGAGAGGAATTACTGTTTTAGAAAAAGAAAATTAAAATAATAAATAAAAAGAAAAACGACTTGAACTTTGATTTGGGTGCACAAGCTGGCACTCGAATTTCACAAATTCTCAGATACGAAAAGAAAAGCATCTTTAAATATATATATATATATATATATATATATATATATTGTGGGGTTTCCCCAAATTTTGGGTTGCCACTAGGATAAACCCAACCTCACGTGGTGGAGTTGAGTCCTTGGGACTTGTGCTTTTATAATGCATTGCCCAATCTGGCCAACTATCACCACTCATATATATATATATATATATATATATATATATATATAATAACAATAATGTTGTTTGACTTCTTTCCTTTTTAAAAAAAAATAAAAATTCAGACATCTCCTTCCTTTGTCAAATAGAATAATAAATAATATTGACCCCTACTTTACTTTCAAGACTCCTCTTAAATAATAATAGAATAATGAATAATGTAGACTCCTACTTGACTTTCAACACTCCTACTTTACTTTCTATTATTTAAATAAATAACTACTTTACTTTCAAGACTTTATATGACCGACACCCAATTGCTATTATATCCCTCTTTTTCTCTCTCTCTCTCTGTAAAACCATTCAAACCCACGTACAGCCATCTCAAATCCCTCTTTAGGAAGGTATAAAGTCCCTTTTGGACTCTGCGTTTTTTATTTAATTATTTAGTCGACTTCCTCTCTTCCTCTCTCTCATTTTTTACCACCCAGCAGCCAAGTCGCCTAGCTATTTCTCTCTCTCCCTCTCTTCCTTCTTTCTACAACTAGTGCAGCCCAAGCAGCTGCCGAAATCACTATCTCTCTTAATTGAGCGGCGACGAGAAGAAGAAATCGGACATGTATCCGTGAAATCTTAGAACGTTGCCGCGATCGTCGATAAATCACACATATTGTCTCTATTCTCCTTGCATTAGGACCCGAGTTAGGGGATTTTCAATGCACAATTATATTTTAAACTTTGAATCATAGGCTTTAATGATAAATTTGAACTAAATCTATGGATATTGAAATTGATTCGAACTTATTGGATTTTGCGGCATTGAATATATGACACTATTTGAATATTCTGAATATCAAATCCCTTTGGAACGCTGAAAGTTACTTGAATCTTATTGCATATGAATAATTGGGACCTTTTGAACTTTAAATCATGAAAATTTTAAACACCGAACCATTTAAATTTTGAATCTGGATTAGAATGAGAATTATTTATGAACCATGAATATTATACCGATGTATTAGAATTTTGCATGTGATTTAAAGAGATTTATTTGAACCGAATCCTGTGCTTCGACACTTTTGAACCATTTCGACGGCCCGTTGAACCACACAAGCATCGCTCACAACGCAGGGGCTTGAGCACTTAGAAAATTGTTCATTGAACGACGATGGTTAGGAGGGGATTCCCATCGATAATTGGAAACTCTAGTGCTATATTTGCGCTAGTGATATTTAAGTTATATTTTTTTGTCATCATAAATTACGAAGACTATATGTGAAATTTGATAATCAAATGATTTAAATGAATACTCACATGAAACCTAAGAAACTGTGCAACCGTGGGAATCGGAACGATCTCATCGCGACGATGCGCTCTCTAACAAAAAAATATAGAGTCGCCACCCGGAGCTTTCGGTGTCCCGGGAAACCTAATTCATTTTTATGAGCACCGAAGTGCTAAAAATATGATTGAATCTGGTCCACACCAAAGGCTCTTGGGTAGGGGCTTCGGTTATCGATCGGGAAGGTGTTAGGCACCTGATCAACCTGCTTAACGCGGTCTCTACTAATTGCCAAAAATAAAATGAAGTGAAAGAAAAGAAAATAGCTTCCTCTTGCCCAAAAGGGCTTAGAATCCTATTTGTGCCCCTTCGTTCCTATCGAAAAGTCGGCGGCGTAACGACACAAATGGGAGGATGGAGGGAGCTAGAAAGAGATAGGAGAAGAAAGGGGAGAGCCGGAGCCCTCAAGCCCTTGTAGCACCATAGGAGAGCCTTGCGTTGGTTTGCTTTGATGAGCTCTTGAAGGCTTTGTATGGTGGAAAGTGGGGTTCTAACTCTTAAGGCTTAAAGCTGAGAGGTAGGGAAGGGAGGCTAGGGGATCACACACACCTATGAAATGCTAAGGTCTAAAGGGGTTTTATAAATTTTGGAATTTGTATGGGGGGTGTGCACCAAAGGGAGAAAGATCTTCTCACTTTAAGCTCTTTCTCTCTTAGGTAGAAATTCTCAACCCTTAAACCAAGGGGAGAGGGTCTCTATTTTTAGGAAATTGGTGAATTAGGAGACCACTTAAGTGCTAATTAGATTTAGCAATTAGGTAATCTTAAATCTAAGGTTTCCTAGGATTTTTAGAGCCTTGAAATGTGTGGGAAGGTCCTCCAAAGGTGGATGATGGGGGGAGGCGTTAAGCCACTTAAAGGGGTGCAAATAGGCTTCAAAAGGGTGCAACAGAACTAGCTAAACACACCCCAAAGGTTTAGGTGGTCAACAAGTCAAACCCCAGTCACAAATTTTGGGGCAAAAACCTACAGTTACTGTTCATATGCCTGGTGAAACTAATAGTTGTGCTAAGCAAATGTACAGTAATACAGTGCCCTGAAGTCAGCTCGCGAGGATGGGGCCCACTTTTGATTCTGGCACAACTATTAGTTACGCCAGGCTTAAAGTGATGGAAATTGGCCTGGCGTAACTATTAGTTGTGCCAGGCAAAATTTATTACTAGCGCAACTATTAGTTGCGCCAAGTCCCTAAGGGGCCCACATGACTTTACATTCATGCCCTCCGGGCTCGGTTTGCCATATCTTTTGACGTATACCTCCGATTGGGGCGATCCTTAAACCGTTGGAAAGCTGATGATCTCTACTTCTCAATGGTATAAGACTCGACCATTGGTGCACCACTCTTCATCCATAGCCTGGTAAGGTTAGGTTTAGGGTTCGAAATGGGTTCTAAGGGTCGGGATAGGTTCCTAAGGGATCTAGGGTGATTCCTAAGGTTTTGGGGTGATTCCTAAGGGTTTCATACATGCCATCAAAAGCTCAAAAATATGCCTCTCTCAAAATGTATTTCGATCGGCTTTGGACCAAATTTGGGTGTCTACAGATGCCCCTCTTTGGTATCCGATCACTAGTGATCTTATGCCAAAGAAAAGAGACATCCGAAAAAGGCCCAAGGCATTACTGACAGGTCTACTGTATTCAGAACGAACTTCAAATATCGGGTGAGTAACACGGTGAGAAAACAAAAGCCCTGAGGTGTCAGGCTAATCATTCATTTCTTGAGGAAATCGATTCCCAAGCACTTAGCGACATTACTGGGCATAACCGAGGTGGAATGAGTTGCAAAAGACCAATAGCTGGGAAAAATGTTCGCCTCTTGAGTTGCGAAAGCCCGTTAGTCGGAAAAAATGTCTGCTTCTCGAGATGATTTGAAGGTGATTGATGTTCGAGATTCATTCTGAATGCAACAGCTTCGTAAGTAAGAGGGGTGATCGACCCACATTCTAAGATACGCGCGAAGTAAACAGCTCAGCATGACCTAGAGTATCTAGTTTCGACTTCCTTGAATAGATCCAGCCAATCATTGGGCACCTCCCAAAAGGGGCATCCAATCCTGGCTTCCGCCGAAAATGATCATAAACATCAATTAACTATGCATAGTCATGCACCCATCAGGGGCAATAAGCAACAACAAAGGCGATGGAAGCCCCGACTCAGACCCGCCCGAGTATAATTTACGGGGACAAACGACCATCATATGAATACCCAGACGGATGGTGTACACTTTATAGGAATACCGTTGCCCATACAGGTTTTAAGCCTGCAGAAAATAAAAGGAAAATGAACCCTTCTGAATGCATGGTTGCACATAGTTTGATTGATATGTAGTCTCATTCCTAATAGGTTGGTTTCAACCAACGATTGATCTTTTTCAATAGAGAATCTGAAGCTTAAGACACTTAAGTTCACATGAATTCAAAACAGAGCACTCATCGCAAAGATTTAGAGTCGACTCGATCGAAACATTGACTGTTTGACTAGGACCGACACCGTTGCTCCTTCCTTGAAGTAGGATCCAGAATCTAAGGCGTGCCTTAGACTTAGGATGTTGTTATAGCACAGTGGTGTTGCTGATAAAATATCGACATTTTACCGCATTAGAACACGCATGTGCGTCTCTGTGGGGGATACAGATCTGTTTTCGACCTGTTTTTGGATTTTTTCAAACTCTTTTATGTGATGATTTTTTTGGAATTTTGAAGCTATTATTTTATGTGAATTTTTTTTATTTTTTTAGATTTTGGCTTCTCTTCGAGGATTCTCTCTTTTTTGGACATTTTATGTTTCCGATGTAGGACCGAGGTGCTCATCGACCTCGGTCCACCTTTATTTTAGCACGGCTTCCTCGGCAAGTCGATGGATGATCGAAACTTCGTTCCGGGAGCGTGTGCATCTGCCGGGGGTGATAAATCAAACAAATAAGGAGGAAGTGGGGAACCGGGCCTCCTGTCTGGCTCGTGCCAAGTCTAAGACCCGGCCTAAGTACCTGGCGCAACTATTAGTTGCGCCAGGCCACTGGAGGCCTCAAAATATCCTGGCGTAACTAATAGTTGCGCCAAGCAAAAGGAGGGCAGAATTTTGCCTAGCGCAACTATTAGTTGCACCAGACTTGGCTGGGGGAATTTAAACAGCCCGAGTTCAGGCTGGGGGGGTTTGTTTCAAATTTTCCTCCCCCTCCTTCTCCTTGGAAACCGAAAACTGCCTCTTCCTAGGGTTTTCTTTCATCGCCTCTTTGCGTACCTCATTGTCGTTGTACTTGACCAGCTGTGATTGCCTTGTTGCCCCAGTATGTCAGGTGGTGAAGAGCACATTCCCGAGGAGGGACCCGAGATCGTTCGTGGCCCGCAGGGGGAGGAGTTTGTTTAGGTGGAACGGAGAGTGGGCCCATGGCTCGAGATGCAAGGTGAGGCCGCCCGGGTCGACCTCCTTCACCAATAGCACACTCATATTTCTAACTTTGGGATAGCGGGCAAGGTAAACAAAAGGTTCAATTTATTTTCGTTATGCATTCTCTATTTTTCCCTCTTTGATCTGATGTGCATTTCCTTTGGGTGCAGGACCTGCCAAATATTGTGTTCTGCGGGGGGTGGCTCGACTTTTACGAGTTCTACCTCTACGTCCCCCTCGTAGTGAAGGTTCTGTTGGAGCAGGTGGGCTTTGGGGAGTTCCTGTCTTGTCCCGCCAATGAGGGTCGATGCTGCCTATTTGAAGTCCTTGATTGAGAGGTTTCGCCCTGAGACCATGACATTCCACATACCGTATGCCGAGATGACGTTGACACTCGTCGATTGGGCCATGATTACCAGTATTAGGATTGGGGGGATCCCGATATTCGATCTCGCGCTACCGAGTCAGGAGGACATTATTCGACTGATTGGGGCCTATCCTCCTCGCGGGCAGACCCATGGCACAAAGGTCCAGATGTCCTGGCTGACCTCCCTTTTTTCTACTGATGAGTTGGTGGACTTTGGTCAGCCAGATAGGGTGCTCTACATCGCGCCAGAGCAGGCGATCATCTTAGCTCGCATCACGCTCCTACTCCTGCTGGGCAAGACCCTTTTCACAAATGCCAGCCGGGGCTGAGTCAGCTTGGCCCTATTGAGCGTGATGGACAATTGGGGTGGCGTCTCCAGGCATGACTAGGGAGGAGCAGGGTATGCGTGGCTGATGTACAATTTATCTCGGGTTACGACCGGGGATTCGAAGTCTACCGTGGGTTTTTGGGCTGCCTTGGAGGTAATTCCGCATCTCTTTGCCCTCGTCCACATCATATATATTTTTTTTGCATGACCTGTATGTGCTATTGACCTGCTCTTATGTGCTTGTCTCTTTAGGTATGGGGATACCACCACTTCCACCCCGGGCGCCTGCTCCTTTTCTCGAAGGCGCTCACCCATCCCCTACTCAGCAACGGGCATTAGGCCTGACGCCATGACATGGGCCTAAAGCATCTGGAAATGGGCCTACGGTCCCAACTTGATTTGATGGTCCCCGAGCAGGTAACAACGCTCCTCTCTTTTTTCAACCTTTGTTCATTTTTAGCTTGGAAATTTTCTTTGACTGAGATGTTGCTTGCTTGGTTTCTCTCCTTTTTTTATTTGAGCAGATCCTCCATGATCCGTACCTCACATCCCCCTTCTGGGACCTGGCAGCTGTAGGTGCCTCCTGCTTATTCAATAATCGTCGCATCGTGTTCTTCTACGGAGCGTGGGCCAAATTTTATTATTTGGGAGAGCGAGTGGTGCATCAGTTTCAGGGCTATTATGTCATACCCGTGGACCCTCCGGCGGATGTCTAGTATCTTGTTGGTAGTATCAAGGAGCTCACAGTGGCCTTCTTCAATAATGGGCTCCCTATTCATGCCCTTCACGTGCCCGAGGACTATCACCTTTGGTATGAGTGCCTGCCCCATCGGTTCATCTTGCCGCGCTTTGTTCCCAGTGCCAATTCTGACATTTGGTGGCCTGCTTGGTCAGGTAATTTGTCTCACCTTGGATCAGCTCCTTTTCTACTTTTTTTTTTGCTTTTTCCCCCCTCTAAGTGGATCTTTATTTTGTTCACAGTTCGCCCCAGGGGATGATTCAGATGGTGAAGGTGAACCCAGTGCGGCTGATACATCGGGGGTGGATCCCTCTGGTGCTGGTCCCTCTGGTGCGGGTCCCACGGGTGAGGGCTCGTCGAGTGCTAGTCCGTCAGAGACTTCTCACGCTGGTATCCCTGCTGGTGACCCCTTCGTAGTCTATGGGACCTTCCGTCCCCTTGATGATAGCTTCCTTTAGAGCCTCTGTGCTGATGTAGATCGACAGGCACGACTCTCTACCAAAGTGCCTCACGTTCCCCCTCCTAAGGTGGTCCCAGGGGTAAGTCCTTTGATGACCCAATCTCCTTTCATTTCGGTTTCTTTCTGCACACGCTTTCAGGGTTTTCCTGACCTTTGATGTTGCATTGTTCTAAATATAGGACTTCAACTCGGCCATGGAGTATGCGTCACACCATCGTCACTTGGCGGAGCTTAGGGAGGTTGAGACGGTGAGTGCCTTGCTATTATATTCCTCTTTATTCCTTTTATCATCATGTGCCCTTTAACTGACCCTGACTTCTGACTTTGGTTTGTGCTTCGCAGCGTGCTCGTGCTAAGGAATCGCACTCCTTGCTCAGCAGGATCTCGCAAGCGTGGTCTAGGGTGGGGGACATTACTTTTCAGAGTTCATCTCATTGTCGCAAGAAGTCAAAGGGTGCCAGCCAGGAATAGGCTTTTAGTTTCCTTCCTTTTTTTTAAAAACTCAGTACTTTTTTATTTGGATCTGTTTAAACAATTTGGAGGATGGTTGATGTGGTACTTTGGAAATAAATTTTTATATTTATCATTTCTTGGAAGATAGTTCTGCTTTGATTTTATGCCCCGATTTCTTAGTATTTGATCCGTTTCTCTGCAGAATGTGTTGGCCCAAAATGTTCTTGGAAAGTGACCCCTTGGGTTGCATGCCTTGATGTAGGATCAATCCTGCACATGAATAAACAGAACAAATGCCCAGTTGTTAAATGAACAGGGTGTGTGAACAAACAAGAAGGGGTATAAGTCCCGTAGTTAGGTCCTGAAATGGCTGGAGAGGGGGAGCTCGGAGTGTGGCGCAACTAATAGTTGCGCCAGGTCAGACTCTTGGCTGATTTGTGATAGCGCAACTAATAGTTACGCCAAGCAAAAGAAAGGGCCAATTTGTGCTGGCGCAACTAATAGTTGTGTCAGGCAAGACAGGGGGTTGAAATGCACTGGTGCAACTAATAGTTGCGCCAGGTTTAACCTGGGAAGCAGTGGGTCCTTATATACCCGGGTCAGTCCAAAAGTTAGCTCTTTTTGTTTTGACTTGGTCTCTTTGACTGGTTCTTTTTACCCTTGCTTTTTCTCAAGGCGGGTCCATCATCATACATCAATTTTTATCCTCTCAAAAGATCCCTGTACGTTCATGAACCCGCTTTCCAGCCCTCCCTTACGCGGAGGGCCCAGAGCCAATTTGCCCCCCTTGTTGGGCTTGGGGCCCAAATTTTTAACGGCCTGGTTTGGGAGCTTAAATGGGAGTGAGCTTGCCGACTTGGAGTGCCTTGGGCTATCTCGCCTTCCTTCCTAAAGGTTTCCCTTCGGTGGGAACTTCTTCATGCCACTGCTTCATTTTAGGATGTGAACTTCCACATATTTCATTTCGGGAAGCGGGAGCTAACCCCAACTCTTGAGGAGCTATCTAATCTGTCTGGCCTGAAGCTTCACAGGGGCCTTGCAAGAGTCACGCATCGACCGGGCTATTCCAAATCCATTCACCTTACTCTCGGTTTGAAGAAATCCGAGTATGAGAAAAGTCTCATTGGGGGGCCCACAAGGTGTTCGCTAAAATTCCTCAAAGCACTTTTTGGTGACGAAAGCCTCCAGAAATTGCCGGTTAGGAATGTTTTTAACGTGAAAGCTCTGGCACTCGGTCTCATTTCCGAAATTCTTTTCTTCACCGAGGGAGAGAGCTTCTCATTGGCAGTTTGTGATATTTTGACGGAGCTGGAGGCGGGCCAGTCCATGATGCATTTAGTGCTTGCCGAGATGTACCGATGCCTTGATTCCTTTCCTTTGGGTAAGGTGGAGGGCCTTCGAGGATGCCCCTTGTTGTTTCAGGTCTGGTTGGGTGAGCATTTTGCTGTTTTAGGGTTCGTGCCCTGTTTTTATATTGCCCGAGGCGAGGTGGTCCAATATTTTCTGGGTAGATGCCACTTGCTCCCCCAGGGCGATATGTCAGCTCTGAAACTTTGGTTGATCGATACCGAGCTGACATGGAGGCTTCCTTGGCTGGACCAGACCTTCCCGATAATTGGTAGTAGAGATCACGAGGGCATCACCCTCCTAGGATTGACGGGCAACACCTTTTACTTCCCATTCCGAGTGTTGCGTCAGTTCGGCTGCCCTCAGCAGGTGCCTTGTGAGGCCAAACCCCCTTTATGTGATTTGATCTTTTCTAGGGGGTCCTGTGGGGACATAGATCAAATTGCCACTCTTTGGGAGACGCATCAGTCGAAGCTGATGTGTGATATTGAGCAGGGAGACTCGATTAGGACTTCTCCTGAGTACAAGGACTGGCTGTTGACTGAGCGGCCTGCTGTCGATGGTCCAGATTTGTCAGAGATTATTGACACTGGGGGCCCCTGGTTAAGGAAAGAGACAGCACTCCGAGCCCGCATCGCATTACTGGTGGACGAGAAGAGGATCTTGCACGAACTTTTGGCACATGAAAAGATTAGAGCAGAAACAGCATAGAGTGAGGTCCTCTGTTTGAAGGGGTCATTGAGTGTCGCTTTTGGAGCTGCTGATTCTTCTCGAAAGAGGTTCAAGAGCTTGCATGATCGTTGGCTGATTGAACGGAATGTCCGGGAATATGAGCTTCATGCTGAGATTAGCGCTTTGAAGCTCGAGCTGGGTCTCTAACTCCTTCCCGCACACAGAACTTTTTGCACAGATCAGATACACAGAAAAGGGTTGTAAAAAATCCCTTTACAGATACTCACACATTTTTTTTTGTATACATATTTTCTTTATGTTTTGGTTGTTTTTGTTTTATACTTGTAAAAAGGAAAACACGTTAGTCATTACACCGAAAAAAAAAAAAAAAATTTGGGACGTGGTGTAAGTGGTGCAAAAGGCAGTTTATTATATACATCTATACAGATCTATTTTTGGTTTTATTTTTTTGGTACCTTAATCATTGGGTGAAATCTTGGGAAACCCGGGTTCCACCTTTGAGCCTGGTCGAACCCTTTTTTACAGTCGGACCTGAGTGAGTTTCCGAATTTTACCAAGGCCGGAATGCTGACCCCTTTGGATTGAGTCAAATCTCTCTCCTTGTCTCGGGTCATACGTTTGACGGTGCAGGTTTCATAAAGACAATTCTGGTCGGGACCCAATTCGAACTAGCGTGAGCAGCCCCTAAAAAGGGATCAAGGAGACTAGCCAAGAGGGCTCCTTAACCATTTAATCAATCATTCCAACCCCACTTTTTCAAAAAAATTTCTTTTTCTCTTTTCTCTTTTTTTTTATCTCCCCCCTTTTTTACCCATGGCGCCCTTTCTGGTTTTCACCACGTCCATGGATTTAGCTCTCTTACCCCAAGCGCCCTTTCGGGTTTCCACTTGGTTCACACAAGCTCGCTATTTTTACCCGTAGTGCCCTTTCGGGTTTTCACCACGTCCATCTTGCTTTGAGCTTGTATTTTTATTTTTATTTTATTTTTTTATATTTTTTTTTTCTTTCTCAAGAGCCATGACATAGACGTCAATTCCTTCATAGCCGGCTAGATGGGGTTCTGGTGTCGTCTCACGACTCGGCTCATGTTTGACTTAATAGATATTATGACTGCTTGTGAACCTACAAAGAGGGCTTCCTTCAGGGTGTAGTTTGGCCATGGGTTAGGTTAGGATTTGAAGGTATGCTGGGCAAAAAGGGTTTCCTTGATATGACTTCAGTTTTCTCAACATACTTTCTTCTTTGAGGGTTGTACATGCCCCGTGATTCTTCTATACACATTTTTTTGTTATTCTTTTAGCTCCATTTCAGGCAATCTCTTTTTGAGGTTTTGCTTTTTCTATTTTTTTGGATTTGATAGTAACTTTACACACATGCATCTTTTCTCACCCTCTTTTTTTTTTGGTATATATATATATATATATATATATATATTTTATTTTTTTTTGGGGAAGGGGTTTATTGAAAGAAAGGCCCAGGCTCAAATGGGGCAGCAAAGGATATCATCATTTTTTTAGGGTTGCTTTTGGGCTACTGTGCTTGGAATGATGGTCTCTTTCAGGTGGTTCTTAAGCAGTCACGTATCTATTTCACCAACACTTACCTTGTCATGATGGACTAAGAGTAGAACCGTCCGATATATCCAGCATTGATGGGCTCAAGAAGATGATCTCCGTCCATGGTGGCGAGGCGAATGGCGTATCTCGGTAGCACTTCTCAGATGACGTAAGGTCCTTCCCAGTTTGGCTTGAACTTTTCTCTTGGATCGACATGGAGGGATGGGAAGATCTTCTTTAGCACAGTGTCTCCTACCTTTATATCTTGACCGCGGACACATTTATTGTAAGCGCGTGCGATTCGCCCCTGGTAAACTTGGGTATGGCATAAGGCTAGGAGTCTTTTCTCATCCAGTAAGTTTAATTGTTCAAAGCGAGATCTCTCTTTTTGCTTTGGGTAAGCCTGATTCTATGAGGATTCAGAGCGAGGGTACTTCAACCTCTACCGAGAGGACGGCCTTAGTTCCATACATAAGGGAGAATGGTGTTGCCCCTGTAGCGGTACGGATCGATGTTCGGTAGGCCCACAAAGCAAATGGCAGCATTTCACTCCAAACTCAATAAGTGACGACCATTTTCTCAAGGATGCGGACGACTGTCTTGTTCGCAGCTTCCATGGCTCCATTAGTTTGAGGCCAATAAGGGGATGAGCGATGGTGCTTGATCTTATATTGCTCACAAAAGTCCCGGATGTGCTTATTCGTAAAGTTTGTGCCGTTTTCCATGATGATATCTTTGGGTACTCCAAATCGGCACACAATATTCTTCTTGAGAAACATCTCAACGTGGCTGGCCGTGATGTTGGCATATGACGCCGCTTCTACCCACTTGGTGAAGTATTCAATGGCGACGAGGATGAACCGATGTCCATTTGATGCTTTCGGATTAATCATTTCGACAATGTCAAGGCCCTAGGTAGCAAATGGCCAAGGAGTGGTCATACAGTGAAGATCAATGGCAAGAGCGTGTATCAGACTGGAGTATTCTTGACACTTGTAGCATTTTTGAACATGTTTGCAACAATCCGATTCCATGGTGGTCCAAAAGTATCCCTGCCGTAGGATTTTCTTAGTGAGCATGTGACCGCTGACGTGGGATCCGCATACTCCCTCATGGATTTCTTTCATAATACTCATCGCTTCACTTTCAGTAAGGCACCTAAGTAAGATGTTACTGTATGATCGCTTGTAAAGGCATTCCCCGCAAATGATGTAACATGCTGCTAAACGTTGAATGGTTCGTCGGTCTGTCTTGGATGTACCCTCTGGGAAGGTTAGGGTCTCGAGGAAATTCTTGATATCTGAGAACCAAGGTGGCTCATCATTAGGCTTTGTAGGTTCCTCAATCTGGAGGTAGAAGACTGGCTCATTCCTCTACTCGATCATGATCGACTTCATTTCAACACCATAGGGGATTTCAATCATTGACGCCAAAGTTGCTAATGCATCGGCAAAGCGATTCCTTATCCGGCGGACGTATGAGAAAGTCACGTCTTGGAAGCAAGCTATCAGATCCTCGAGGTGTTCATGATAGGGGATCAGTTTCTCATCTTTTGTCTTCCAGTCACCATTCGTCTGGCATATGATTAACTGTGAATCGCCAAATACTCCAAGGTGAGTTATATTCCGATCGAGAGTCGCCTGCAGACCAACGGCGCAAGCTTCGTACTCAGCCATATTGTTAGTGCAAGGGAAGTTGAGCTTGATAGAGACTGGTACATGAGATCCTTTCGGTGAATTCAGGATGGCTCCAACTCCTTGGCCCTCGACATTTGCTGCCCCGTCAAAGTGCATTACCCATGATTCTTCTGCTTCTTCTGTATCATCTTCTGTCATGAGCAGAATGTCCTCATTAGGGAACTAAATTCTCAAAGGCTCATAATCAGGTAAAGGATTGTGGGAAAGATGATCAGCAAGTGCCTACCCCTTGATCGACTTCTGAGTGATGTACGTGATGTCAAATTCAGATAATAAAAGTTGCCATTGTGCGGTTCATCCAGTGAGAGCTGGCTTTTCAAATAGGTATTTCAATGGGTCCATTCGGGCCAAGAGCAGAACCGCCTGAGATAGCAAGTAGTGGCAGAGCCTTTGAGTAGCCCATACAAGAGCCGGGCACGCTTTCTCTAGATGAGAGTAGCGGGCTTCATAATCAGTAAACTTCTTGCTCAGATAGTAAATGGTCTGCTCTCTTCTTCCCGTTTCATCGTGCTACCCCAAGACACATCCCATCGAAACTTTCGTCGTGGAGAGATACATCAAGAGTTGTCTCCCTGGCTCAGGTGGTACCAAAACAAGTGGATTAAGGAGGTAGCTTTTGATTTTTTCAAACGCTGCCTGACAATCGTTGTTCCACTCAACAGGTGAATTCTTCCTTAGTAACTTGAAGATCGGCGTGCAGATTGGAGTTAGTTGTGCAATGAACCGACTGATATACTGTATTCTGCCCAGAAACCCTCTAACCTCTTTCTCGATAGACGACAGTAGCATTTCAGTGATGGCTTTGACTTTCATTGGGTCGACCTCGATCCCCTCCTGCTGACGATGAACCCTAATACTTTCCCTGACATAGCACCAAATGCGCACTTCTGTGGATTCAGTCGTAGTCGATACTTCCTCAGCCTTTCAAACAGCTTCTGAGGTTTACCAAATGGTCGCTTCGCTCCGGTGATTTGGCTATCATGTCGTCGACATACACTTCAATCTCTCGGTGCATCATGTCATGAAATAGTGCAGTCATAGCTCTCTGGTACGTTGCACCGACATTCTTCAGCCCGAATGGCATGACTCGATAGCAAAAGGTTCCCCAGGGGTAATGAACATTGTCTTCTCGCGATCAACCTCTGCCATTTTGATCTAATTGTATTATGAGAATCCATCCATAAAAGAATGCATCCCGTGCTTAGCTGTGTTATCGACCAAGATGTCGATGTGTGGTAATGGGAAATCGTCCTTTGTGCTCGCTTTGTTCAAATTACAGAAATTGATACATATGCAGACCTTTCCGTCCTTCTTCGACACAGGTACTATATTGGCTAGCCATTACGGGTATTTGGATACCATGAGAAACCCCGCATCATACTGCTTGATGACCTCGTCTTTGACTTTCAACATCCACTTGGGTCGGAGACGTCTGAGCTTCTGTTTGACTGGCTTCACATCAGGGTAGAGGGGCAACTCATGCTCGACCAAATTAGCATCCAGACCTGGCATGTCCTCGTACGACTTGGTAAAAACGTCTTGGTATGATCGAAGGAAGTCGATCATGCTTTTTCTTTCCTCAGGAGATAGTGATGTTCCGATTTTGGTTATTCTAGGAACCTCCTCAGTTCCTAAATTGATGTCTTCGGTCTCTTCGACAATGGGGGTAGGGTCATACTCAAAGTCGACAAATCGGTCAAGGAGCTCATTGGGGAGCTCCTCGAAGGGGACATCCTCGTCCAGACTCGTGATCCCTACCTCTTCTTGTATTTCTACATGGAAGGGGTCAATTTCACGTTGGACGAGCATTTTGGTTAAGGCATCCTTTTTTAGGACATTTTCTGGAATTTTAAATAACAATATTTTTGGACTTTGGATTTTTTCAGTGTTTTTGGGATTTTGTATTTTTTTCATGTTTTTGAGATTTTGTATTTTTTCCATGCTTTTGAGATTTTTGTTTTCTTCGGAGACGGACCCTTGGCAAGGCGGGTGGCTATATACACAAGGTATTGTTTGCCAAGGGCTTCTCTCACTTTTTATAGGTTGTTTTTTTTTGGGAAATAGGTGCCAAATGTTAGGCCACTCCCCGCTTCCAGGGTTTGGGGCAAAGATGCCCAGTTGCGTACCTGAGGGGCCGCTTCTTTACCTATTGGGAAGGAGGGTGCTGGCTGATATGGCTCATTGGAGTCAGCCTCCATCATATTGATCCCCATTTCTTCTGAGATCATATCCTCAAATGATAACTTGGTTTTGTGGTGGTTCACCACAGGGGGGGTTTGTTCAGGTACCAACCGTCGTTCCTCGAAATGGGACAACACGGCTAAATCGATCTGGGGATTGGTGGGATGGATTGGGGCTGTGGGTTTGTGTGGGGTTAAATGGGTTGCCCCATTTCGATCGATCTTTACGACCCTTGTGCTGACAAAGGAATCCCTAATGTGCGGCCTAGGGAGAGGTTTCTCTTCTATGTTGATTCCTCGAGCTCTTGCAGCCGCGGCGACCCTGGCTTTCTCTTTGGCCTCTCAGACCTCTTCTTCTGTGGGCTTGTATCCTAACTCGAATCGGACCTTCTGCCCCTTAGCGACAACTGGCTCTTTTCTTCCTTATAATCTGGGCCCCAGACCCCTTCCTTTCTAATAACCCCACTTTTGGAGCATAGCCACCACTGCTACCATACCGCCTCCTGTCTTAGGCATGATGCCCTCCTCCGGGAGTATTGCCGACACCTCGTACTCGAAACTTTGGAGGTCGATGTCCTCAGTGGTGTGTGGTACATCCAGCATATTGGGTTTTTCAATGCTATTGGCGGCCTTTTCTTTCTCGTTGTGCCCCTCGCCGATGATCATCATAATTTTGTGCCCGGACGCAAACTTTAGTTTCTGGTGTAATGTGAAAGGTATGGCTCTGACCTCGTGCAACCATGAGCGCCCCAATAACAAATTAAATGAGGATTTGATATCCATGACTTGAAACAAGATGGAAAAGGTCATTGGCCCTATCAACAGCTCAAGATCAACTTCTCTCATTATTTCTCTCCTGATATTGTCAAACCCTCTAGCACTGGTTCTGGTGGGCCTTAACATGCACGGATCAACCCCGATCTTGGTGGCGATTCTTAACGGGCATATATTCAATGCAGACCCATTATCAATTAGTACCAAGGGGATAATCATATTTCCAAACTCAACGGTTATATTTAAAGATTTTGAGTGACTACCTCCTTCCTCAGATAAATCGGCATCTGAAAATGAAATGGCATTTGGAGCCATCACTTGACCAATTATCTGCCCGACTTCATCCTGGCTAACTTAAAATGATACATGCGCATTTTTTAAAGCCCCCATTAATGCTTGGGAATGGAGTGGGGACGTCATCAATAGATCCTATACAGTGATATGGGCAGGCACTCTTCTCAGCTGGGTCTCCAGTATAAGTTCTCGACTCATCTTCTCGAAGGGGTTCACCGCTACTTTTTCTTTCTTCCTTCAAGTTGGGCCTGTCAGCTGTGCTCGGGCTGGATATCCTCCCTGACCTGGTAATAAAATCTACTAACCCTTCTCTGCTGCTGCTACCAGCATTGACATCTGTTTATTCGTGGCTTAGCGGAACCTGATGAGGATCATATGTGGGTCCTGAGAGCTGAAAAGGTATGGTTGCCGGTACTTGAGACACTTGTATTGTCGGTTCAAGAGGTGTGGGCAATACTTGGTTCACCTCGATGGCAGCGAGTTGGGTGGAAAGATTGGGCCAAATGGGGGTGGTGAAACTTAAGGGTGGTGGCATTGGAGGGAAGGAGGTAAAAGTAGGCCATTGATAGCTGGTGGGTGCTGGCGGCAGATGAGGGTCTGATGGGTCGTTAGGTAATTGACCGGGGTGGTGGCGTTTGCCGATGGCTGAACTGGGGGTGATGGGGTGGGCGTAAGCCATTGATAACTGATAGATGTGGGTGTTGGATTGGGGGCCTGGTGGCTTAAAGCGTAATCGATGGGGGTCGTGGTGTATGGTGATAGTTGAATTGGGGCGGGCGCAGGCCATTGATAACTTGCAGGCATGGGTGCAAGATTGGGGGCCTGGGGGCTTATAGGATAATTGATGGGGGTTGTGGTGTATGGTTGGTATGCATTGATATTGACATAATTGATGGGTGTGGTGGACGGAAAGTATGCCCGGAGATCCAAGGGTTCAAATTGCGGGATTGGGTTGGGAAAATATTCAGACAAATTTAGGGGTTCAATTACCCCAACATTCCTTTCTTTATCATTCCTCGACAATGGTGCCACATAATTCTTTCATCACTGATATAATCAGATGGGTCAAATTCAAACTCTACCTCACTTTCTTCTACCATTCTGATGGTGGGTCTGAGACCTGCTCCTCTGGTGGGATGTGGGGGTAGTGGCACTTGGTGAATATTAGCATGCTGAGAGGGTCCAGGGGGAATGATTTTCCCAACATCGATCAACTCCTGGATGGCGTGCTTCAATGGGAAGCATCGATCAGTAGGGTGACCCAGACCCTGATGAAAATTGCAGTGGGTATTTGGGTCATAGTTCCTTGGGATCGGGTGAGGAGGAGGTTGTGGTTGGCGAATAGCCACTAATCCCTTTTCTACTAACAGGGACAAAAGTACACTAAATGATTGCCCCAGAGGTGTGAAGACTCGGTCGTGGCGGGCTCTCCTCTGTTTTGGAGTCATTTGCATTCCTTTCCCATTCCCCATTCTTTACGTCTGCTCAGGCCTAACAAGTGCTGATGGGGCAGCGTAAAATTGAAACGGGGTTGTATTGTTATTGGGCTGGGTATTGACTATGTTCTGGACATCTCCCCCTGTTCTCTTCTCGTTCCTTTGCTCTAAAAATCTTCTAACCCCACTGGGTCCACTCGACATATTCTTATTCAAATGCCCCTCCCTGATGGCATCCTCGCATCGGTTAGCATTTCTCACCAGATCAGTAAAGCTGGTTTGCTGCTGATATACCAAAAAGTCTGAAATCACTAGCAGAGTGTTCTTTGAAATCATCTCTATTTGTTCATCATCAGGCATTCTATTCTGGAGTCGCTAATGCCTCCATCGCCCCAAGTAGTCGCCAAGGTCTCGCTCGTTTTGCTTTAAACGGGCCAAGTGACTTACGTTCGATGTCTATATTATAGACATATTGTTCTTGAAAGAGATGCGTCAAATCCCTCCACGTTTTCATCATAGACGGTTTTAAAGATGTAAACCATCTTAAAGCCGACTCGGTCAGACTCTTTTGAAAGACTTTTATTAGCAGTCTTTCGTCCTGCCCGTATTGGCACATGTCCCCACAGTAGGACTTCAGGTACGCAATAGGATTGCCAGTGCCATTATATCTGTCAAAGGCTGGCATTTAAAATTTGGGGGGGAGGGGGACCTCAGCGAATAAGCATAGATCTGTGAAGTCCATTGCGTGGATTTCAGCACCACCCATTTTCATCAGCTGCTTTTGTATTTTGTCTAACTGCTCTTTCAGCTGCTCTGACTCTTTCTTTGGGGGGGCACTTTCTCGGCCGTTGGTTGGACTTCACTCTCGGCCGTCGCGGGGTGGGCAATTACGAGAGGAGGGTGAAGGCTGGTCAATGCCCCAGCATAGGCCCCGCTATTCCTAATCTCGTCCTCTTCATACTGCTGGCCGGCATAGTGTGCAGCGAGGGCGAGATTCTCCTGTTGTTGTTGCATGGGTTGGATGGGAATGACATGAGTGGGGGTTGGGTGAGCCCACTAGGGGTGAGAAAAGATTTGTTGGGTGATGGGAATTTGGTTTTGAGGTGGGGCCTGATAGGGCCATTGGGTATGGGGAAGGTTTGGAGATGGCCTTGGGGTGTGGGGCCATGGGAGAATTTGGTTTGAGGTATGGCATGGGTTTGACCCGACTGTGAAGGTTGGGTCAAATGTTGGGGGTATTGTGGAAGGTATGAGTGTGGGGTTTGGGTTTGGGCCTTGAACCCTTGGTCATTTTGGGCCACAGGCCATTGATAAGCTTGGGCCATGGCCCCTTGGTAGGTTTGGGTCACGAGCCCTTGGTGGGTGTGGGCCAGTGGGCCTAGGTAGGTTTGGGCCAAGCGCCCTTGAGGGGTTTGGCCCAATGAGCCTTGATGTGTCTGGGCCATGGGCCCTTGATGGGTCTGGCCCAATGGGCCTTGATGGGTCTGGGCCATTGGCCCTTGATGGGTCTAGGCCATGGGCCCTTTGTGGATCTAGCCTATGGGCCCTTGGTGGGTCTGGGCCATTGGCCCTTGGTGGGTCTAGCCCAATGGGCCTTGATGGTTCTGGGCCATGGGCCCTGGGTAGGTTTGGGTGGTGGGGTATTGGGCCATGGCCCCCTGGGATATGTGAAAAAAAAGGGGTTGGGCCAATGGGCCTTGGGGTAAGTGGGTAATGGGGGTTTGGGTGGTGTGGATTATGGGGGGTTGATGGGGGTCATGGGGGAGTGAAGCATGGAGGTTGGCTAAGGTATGGGATGGGTTCATGGATATGGGGTGTGCATGATGGGAGGTTTTTTGGGAAGCCTTCCATAAGGAGTAGGCTTGGAACATCTCCTCCATCATAGTCATGGAAGGAGGATCGAATGTGGATGGTGGGTTTAAGGGATGATTAGGTATAGATGAGGTGCAGGTGGCGAAAAAATTGGACATGGCCCCGGTATAATCGGGCATGACCACAGTCGGTGGGGGGGTATGGGGTGGATGAGGGGATGTATTGGATATGTTTTGAGATGATGGGAGGCATTATGAGGAGGGATGAGGAAAGTTGGGCATGGCCCCGGTAAAAATGGGCATGACCCGGATGGATGAGGGATTTTGCGGGGGGTCGGATAGGGCGGAAATGGTGTATGTGAATGTCGGTGGATCGGGTCTATAGGGGGATGATCGGAATTGGGGCATGGATGTGGATTGAGAAAATGGGTTTGGGTTTTGTAAGGATGTGGATGGGAGATGAGTTGGACTTGGCATGGGCATGGCTTGGGAAAAAGATTGAGAATGGGGGGTTGGATTTTGGATATTTTGGAGGGTAGTGGTTGGTAAAATGGGGGCATCAAATGGGCCGATAACGGTAAAGGAGGGTTGGGTGAGGGGGATGGTGGAAAAGACTTCTCCCGAATGGGAGTGGGTTGGAGAATGTGGTGGGGATGAGTCAGGATCGGCGTAAGCCGGGTCCACTACCCACAACATGTCTCGGTATTGGGTTGGGTACGGGTGCCTTAGATAAGGCCCAAAAATCCTCCTCCTTCTTCCCCTAAGGGACGGCGGAGGGCAAGGTGATGCCGTTGTGCCGGCACCACAAACTATATATTTTTTGGATTTTTGGTTTATTATATATATTTTTTCTTTTTTAATTTTTTGAAAAAGTTTTGAAAAAAAGAGGTTCCGAGGCCTTGGAATTCCCTTCTCGGGTGGCACTCGTACCTTAATTCAAGACTCACGGCGATGATTCCGATGCACTTCGAAAGAATCAAAGGAGAACCTTCGATCTATTGAAGGCACGGAAATCAAGCAAACAACCCGATCCCCCGGAATGAGCCAAAAAGAAGCTGTCCTCTTTTGACCAGTGGGGGTGTATTGGGTGTCGGAGATGGCAGGGCCTAAACATGGCACTAAACACACTGATCAGGAGACTCGGGAGGTGAAGATGGCCAATGGCCACAGATTCGAGCTGAGGTGTTGTTAAACAGACCTGGCACAACTAATACCTGCGCCCAGGTTGCAGGGCACTAATTTTACACTGGCGCAACTATTAGTTGCACCAAGGTAAAAAGAGTGGATTTTAAAGCTGATAATTTCCAGTTTTTTACACTGGCGCAACTAATACATGCGCCAGGCAAAAACTGCTGCCCCAAAATGTTTGGCAGTAGCCACCAACACTGGAAATGAGTCTCTTTTTTGGTGTTTTTGTGGAAGCAAGGCTTCCGAGAACTGAGCTATTTTTTGATGATTGATTCTCTCCTCATCGCACCTAAAGGGTTTGAGTCCGGTATAACTCGCTAGCACGCTCCCCAAGGGTTTTAAGCTTTTTTGGAATGGAAACCCACCCGATATACCTCCGGTGCGAGTGCCTTCTCAGATACTAGGTGGGCTGAGACTTTTCTGGATCATCACCACTAGGGGCTGCCGCATACTAAGACCCGGGTGTCTGTATGTGTGCCTAAACCCAACCCTTTTTTTTTAAATCTATCCCGTAAAAAACAAATTAATTAAGTTCTCTAACTTGGTTCAATTTTAAATTTTTTCAAAGCTTTTCTCTCTTTTTTGGAAGTTTTCTGTAGTTCAAAGACCGAGGGTTATTATCCAGTGCCGCCACTACGGGCTGGCATGCACTAATGGAATATGAGTGCACAAGTAGGCCTGCCAATCAGCTAAGACACTTTAAATGATGGAAAAGTAAGAGAATCAAAAGACAATGCTCAAGTAGGCCCGCCAATCGGCTAAGGCACTAAAATGGCGGAAATGTAAGGAAAATAAAGGATAAATGCGCAATTAGGCCCGTCAATTGGCTAAGGCTCGTAAATGACATAAAAGTAGGGGTAAGTAAAGTGACTTAATCGGAGGGGTGAGCAAAAAAATAGCGAAAATAAAAAATAAAAAACAGCAATAAAATGTTAGAAAAATAAAAAAAAAATGGCCTAGTTCAAGGGGAAGCTCCACTAGCAACTCCCTAGCAGAGTCGCCATCCGTGCAACCGTGGGAATCGGGATGATCCCGTCGCAACGATGCACTCTCTAACGAAAAAATATAGCCGCCACCTGGAGCTTTCGGTGTCCCAGGAAACCTAGTTCATTTTTATGAGCACCGAAGTGCTAAAAATATGACTCTGAATCCGGTCCACACCAAAGGCTCTTGGGTAGGAGCTTCGGTTATCGATCGGGAAGGTGTTAGGCACCCGATCAACCCGCTTAACGCGGTCTCTACTAATGGCCAAAACTAAAATAAAGTGAAAGAAAAGAAAATAACTTCCTCTTGTCCAAAAGGACTTAGAATCCTATTTGTGCCCCTCCGTTCCTACCGAAAAGTCGGCGACGTAACGGCACAAATGGGAGGATGGAGGGAGCTAGAATGAGATAGGAGAAGAAAGGGGAGAGCCGGAGCTCTCGGGCCCTTGTAGCACCGTAAGAGAGCGTTGCGTTGGCTTGCTTTGATGAGCTCTTGAAGGCTTTGTATGGTGGAAAGTGGGGTTCTAACTCTTAAGGCTTGAAGCTAAGAGGTAGGGAAGGGAGGCTGGGGGATCACACACACCTAACCTAAGGGTTTTCTATGAAATGATAAGGTCTAAAGGGGTTTTATGAATTTTAGAATTTGTATGGGGGGTGTGCACCAAAGGGAGAAAGATCTTCTCACTTTAAGCTCTTTCTCTCTTAGGTAGAAATTCTCAACCCTTAAACCAAGGGGAGGGGGTCTCTATTTATAGGAAATGGGTGAATTAGGAGACTACTTAAGTGCTAATTGGGTTTAGCAATTAGGTAATCTTAAATTTAAGGTTTTTTAGGATTTTTGGAGCCTTGAAATGTGTGGGAAGGTCCTCCAATGGTGGATGATGGGGGGAGGCCTTAAACCACTTAAAGGGGTGCAAATAGGCTTCAAAAGGGTGCAACAGAACTAGCTAAACACACCCCAAAGGTCGAGGTGGTCAATAAGTCAAACCCCTGTCATGAATTTCGGGACAAAAACCAATAGTTACTGTTCATATACCTGGCGCAACTAATAGTTGCACCAGACAAATGTACAGTAATACAGTGCCTGAAAGTCAGCTTGCGGGGGCCCACTTTTGATTCTGGAGCAACTATTAGTTGCGCCAGGCTTAAAGTGAGGGAAAATTGGCCTGGCACAACTATTAGTTGCGCCAGGCAAAGTTTATTACTGGCTCAACTATTAGTTGCGCCAAGTCCCTGAGGGGCCCACATGACTTTACATTCATGCCCTACAGGCTCGGTTTCCCATATCTTTTGATGTATACCTCTGATTGGGGCGATCCTTGGACTGTTGGAAAGCTGGTGATCTCTACTTCTCAATAGTATGAGACTCAATCATAGTAAAGGGCCATAGCCAGTTCCGGTGCACCACTCTTCATCCATAGCCTGGTAAGGTTAGGTTTAGGGTTCGAAATGGGTTCTAAGGGTCAGGATAGGTTCCTAAGGGATCTAGGGGTGATTCCTAAGGTTTTGGAGTGATTCCTAAGAGTTCCATACATGTCATCAAAAGCTCGAAAATGCGCCTCTCTCAAAATGTGTTTCGATCGGGCCTTGGGCCAAATTTGGGTGTCTACAGAAACGATGCTATCAAATCTCATATGGAACTAGAACTCAGAATATGTGCTTTTGAACCTATGATATTTTCCAAATTCTATTTTTGTCATTTAATTGCGTTTGAATTTGTCATCAAACTATGCATTGATCGGATAAGATGTAATTTGGCCTTGAACCTTTACTACTAAGCTTAGATGGTTAGCTCACGCCGACACTGTGTCACAGGTACAGAAGTGGTTCCAGATCCCGATTTAGAAGATCACAACTTTGTACCAGAAGAAGAAGCAGATCTTCCACCTGAGGAGTTTTATCCTTAGATACTTTTAGAGACTTGAACTTGGTATAGATTAGATAAACTTTTTGAGATAATTAAGATTATTTTTAGATGTTATGTGCCACTGTTTGTGTGACAAACGGCCGTCACCGGTGGTTTTACTTTTAATTTTTACACTTTCGTCATGGACATTAATGCAAATTAATTTGGTTAGGTATATTTCTGCATTCAATTTATTTTGATAGCCTGTACACTTATTGATACCAAAGAATTTCTATAATTAGATTATGAATTATGATCTAGCGATCCAAAATTTCCATATGTTTCAGGTTGGGAATTTTGGGTCGTTACAGTTGGTATCAGAGCTATGACCTTAGATCCTGTTAGAATGTAGACTGGACTTTCACGAGAACTCCTGATTAAACTTTTGTTCAATCGTGACAGATCATCATGGCACCTCGGGGAAGACCAAGAATTGTTCACACTGATGGCTCCTTGAACGGAGTCAGAATTGCAACAAGTGCCAATGACATTCCGTTGGGAGGAGGAAATAATGATGCAGTGTTAGCCAAGCCCTGGAGACTATGGCGAATATGATGGCACGGCAGACTAATCTACTAGCCACTAGAAAGCACCCCACTGGATTTCAAGAATTCAGAAGAACGAAACCTCCTAGTTTTTATGGCAAGGATGATCCAGCAACTGCTGAAGATTGGATAAACCAGATGGAGAAAATTTTGGATGTGATGACTTGCACGGAAGATAAAAAGGTGAGACGGGCCGCATTTTATTTGGAAAGTGACGCCGATCCTTGGTGGAAGTCAATTCAGAGAACTAAGAATCAAACCAGAGCGAACGATCCATGGACATGGAACGAATTTTTAGAAAAGTTTAACGAAAAATATTTTCCAGCATCCGTCCGCGAACAATGGGAAATCGATTTTATTTCTCTCACACAAGAAAATATGACCGTGTCAGGGTACGAGTCTGAATTTTCAAGACTCTCGCGTTATGCCCCTCTTCATGTGGCTACGGAGTTAATGAAGACGAACAAATTTGAATGTGGGCTAAAACCAGCAATCCAAGAGAGGATGTCATTGTTTTAGTTGACAACTTATGTCACGGAAATGGAGAAAGCCTTGATTGTCGAACGTGACATAGAGAAAATATACAAGAGAAGAGAGTAGCAGAATAACAATAGAGCATATCGGACACAGTCTTATGTCGACGATCCAGCAAATAAGAGGGAAAAATTCTCAACTTCAACACCTTCCCGACTTGCTCAGACTGCCTATTCAAAACCAGTCATGTCCGCACCTACGCAGTCCTTTCGTACTACACTATCGGCTACCTTTGATGCATCAGTAGCACAATGGACTACACGTACTATGTTGTCAGCACCGACCGAGTCTTGCCCACGATACGGAAGACGACATAAGTTGGAAGATTGTAGATGGAGCACAGGTTCATGCTTCAATTATGGCCAGAAAGGACATATGATAAAGGATTGCCCTGAACTGAAAAAAGAGAAGACGACATCGGCATCTACTCAGAAGCCCTCCCAGCCCACAGTTTAAGGTCGCGCCTATGCCGTCGCAGCACATGATGCCCAAACAACCAATGACGTAATCCAAGGTATAATTACATCATCAAATTATCATGTTATTTTCAATTGACAAATATCATTGACATTTACTTTAAATTATAATATTGCATGAACACAACGACACCATTATTTGTATACAACTAATTACACACATGAAACTTAGGTACCTTGCACATGTACCAGAGTTGTGATATCTGCCAACACAAGGCACGCGTCTTGATAGACCCAGGGTCTACGCACTCCTTTGTGACTCCCCAATTTGCAACTGAATTGAGCATCACTCCTAAACCCTTAGACTTCATCTTATCAGTATCGGTCCCTATAGGGAACTCTGTAGTCACAGACACTATTTGTCGATCGATAATCGTGCCGATTAAAGACCGCCAGACATCAGTCGATTTGATTATTCTAGATATGCAAGGATTTGATGCAATCCTTGGCATGGACTGGCTATCTACTCATCATGCAAATGTGGACTGCCTTCGAAAGATAGTCACCTTTCGCCCCAAGGGGGAAAAACCATTCAGATTTTATGGCACTAAGCCGAAAATTGCACCTTTTGTATCTGCTATTCGAGTTGAACGGTTAATGAACAATAGATGCTACGGTTATCTCGCATTCATACAAAATCAACGAGAAGAGAAGGTCACCATTACCAATATTCCCATCGCATGCAAGTTTCCTCAGGAATTGCCAGGTTTACCACCAAACAGGGAAATTGAGTTTGTAATTGATTTAGCTCCAGGCACAGAACCGGTATCAAAAGCTCCATATCGTATGGCACCAGATGAGCTCCTCAAAGAGTAGTTACAAGAACTCTTAGATAAGGGTTTTTGTGACAGCCCAGATTTCGGCACCCCGAAACCCGTGCCATCGGCACGATCATCTTGACCGTTCCCCTTTGCTAAGCACGGAACACTGGTATATCAAGCATGCAATAGAATAATAAATGAAATTTCGGAATTTAAATCTATACTAAGCAACTCCCCAAAAGACAGTTCTACCCTCATGCCTCTGCATGAATGGAGAACCGATCCGAACCATCGATGATAGCAATCATCACGGATGGTTCGTCCCAAAAGAATAATCCCAACTCCTTATATACATGGTCTAAACAAAATCAAAGCTTGACATACCAAGCCGTGCAAAACTCTCTCAAAAAGCCCTCAAAGTGGCACAACGGAGTCCTCTAGAAGAAGTCCTCAGGAGGTGGCTCCAACTCGTCTCCGGCCGCAAGGTCCGACTCACCGGGGTCACCTCAAGCCTCCTCAAGAATGCTAGTAGTGGACCAAATGACGATAGTCTATAGGGTGAGCTACATCCTAGCTCAATAGGGAACAAACACAGTTGAACATATAAATTATAACTCACATATATTCCATGATATGCCATGCATGATGTGTCTATGCAGTTATTGATGAAAACAGTTAAAAAGCATTTCGTTTTACTGTTGATTACTTATGTTTTCATTTACTCATGAATGATGCTGAAAAGGCCTAAAGCAAAACTTAAACTTTCAACTTAAGTAGTCCCCGAGCAATATAGCATCGAGCCCCGATGAGATACCCTTCATCGTCATCTATATAGACAGTTTTAACGTATTCCCTGGGAATACCATATAGTACCCAAGCCCCTTTCCCCTGGGGATTGGCGGCGGGGTTTCACTTGTCTCAATCCAACACCCCTGGGGTGTGCTTACTATGTACGGATAAGCCTCCGCACTGGCCTACGGTTTATTGCCAGACGGTCACGGATATCCCGCCGTGTCGGGCCGTGGATATCCCGCCACGTCGGTGGGGTAACCTATCAAACCTCAAATAACAAAAATATCGGTGCCTTACATATAGTTATTCACCATGTAAGTGTGCTATCTTATATCAGTTAGGCCCTATCAAACATGATTCAATCATTGGATACATCCTTGGGATGTATCCATTTACTTGCATCACACCTGATGCTCTCATCTCTTTACTTCTTCATCCCCTGGGGATGGCTCATTAGAATTACTCTTATGGATGTCACACACACACACACTTTTCACAATTCTTAAGCAATTAAACATTTGAATTGAAATCTATATCACTACATACATGCTCTTGTAAAATAAAGTACATGTTCAAGGTGTTCCCTACCTCAAGTCTTTGTTTGCTCAATGCATCAAGGTCCCGCGTGGCTCCTTGTGCACTAGTTCACACGTACCACCTATGGTACCACATAACAGGTGAAACACATCACAAAGGATGCAATAAAGAAGGTCTAAGACCCTCCAAAAAGTCAAACTCAAAGGTCAACATAAATTATCTCAGTCGATTAATCGAATTCCAAAATCGATTAATCGAATCTGATTCGATTAATCGATTTCCAAAATCGATTAATCGAAAGTCAATGTCGATTAATCGATTCTCAAATCGATTAATCGAGATTTTCATTCGATTAATCGAATCCTAATTCAATTAATCAAAATTCTCTGTTCCTCCAAGTCGATTCTCAATTCGAGTAATCGAGTTTCCAAGGTCGATTAATCGATCTCAAATCGATTAATCGAAAATTGAAATCGATTAATCGAAATCCCATTTCGATTAGTCGATCTTCCCAAGTCTTTTCCTCCAGCCCCCTGGGGTCCACTGGAGGTTCCCAGTCGATTAATCGATACCCAAATCGATTAATCGAAATCCAAGGTCGATTAATCGAACTCCAATTCGATTAATCGAAATCGGAGTCCTCTGACTTTTCAACTTCCTGGCCAATTTCGATTAATCGAAACCCAATTTCAATTAATCGAAATTGTCAGATTCAGCCCATTTCGAGCTGTTCTTCCTAATCCTTTTCCACACTTTTTCCTCTATTTTTCTAAACCATTATCCTATGATTTAAACCATTTTCAACTACAATTTAGCCTCTACGATCTATACATTTTATTCACAAAAATTTACCTTGAATCAATCTCAAATTGATTTCAAATCAAGTGGTTGGAAGGCTAGGGTTCCAGCTTTGCTTCAGGCGGAATCCTCGCGTCGAATTCGACATTTATTGCTCGAATCTCCCTTCTTCAACTAGCATTTTCTCCTTGTATTAATCACTCTCTTTACTCTTCTCTCTCTCTCTTCTTTACTTCTCTCTCAACAACCAAACCCTTGATTTTAGGGCTATTAAACCCTTTTATCTCTTTTCTCACTTGTGTGTTGAGCGCATACACCGCGATAGGTGTATGCGACTTCACATTTACAACACACACCACATAGACATTCAACCCATCACATCCCATTCACTCATTACACTCTACACTAACTATCGAACTCCTAATTGGTCAAACCTGTGACCGATCGGGCACGGATCCCGAGGTCATAGTTTAGCGTGATTTTTCGGGCTATTACATCCTCCCCACCTTGGGAATTTTCGTCCTCGAAAATAACCCAAGGCATGGCTGTCTGGGTCTCTCTCCCCCCCCCCCCACACTCTCAGGTGAGGTGGTCCAGTTGACTCAGACGTATTTAGGTATTCACAACACAAGCATAGAAGTAATTTTACGGAATTGAAACCATGTGCTCAAAAAATTTGATTTCTATTAATATCAGAAAATTTTTACAAAGCGCCAATAAGTTGGCATACAAAATATACATGTACACAATTCAGACTGATACAAAATAACTATACGACTCAGGCAGTCCCCTCATCAGGCTGGTCGGGTGCTACAGGAGCTGGTGTGTCGTTGAGCCGATGTGTGGCTGTGGTGGTGACTGTCAGGTGGTGGCCGGCCGTGGTCAAGGCTGGCTCTGGTCGGAGCGGAGGTAGATGTGGAAGGAGCCGCGTCTGCAGTGGTGGGATGGAAGACGGGTCCTCTGTGGAAGGCTGTGCGTCCTGCAGTCCACTCCTCCTCTTGAGCGAGATAGCGGTGGTAGTCCGTCGGGTAGATGTAGCGGAGGGTGTGGAACATCAAGAAGTCCATCCTCCGGTTCATCCGCTCGTTGTTGGCCTCCATGCGAGCCAACACGTCCTCGATGGTAGGACCGGATGGAGCGGCGCACCGGCGGTATGATGAGGTGGGTGTCGTGGGCGCGGAGTGGGTAGGTGGCGTCGGTGAGGCTGCGGTGTGAGAGGGAACCCTCTCCACGGATGG
The DNA here is from genome assembly GCA_021018995.1 of Chloranthus sessilifolius. Classification (NCBI taxonomy): domain Eukaryota; kingdom Viridiplantae; phylum Streptophyta; class Magnoliopsida; order Chloranthales; family Chloranthaceae; genus Chloranthus; species Chloranthus sessilifolius. The sequence continues at coordinate 30,498,614 of CM037594.1, read as the reverse complement.
CTCGGCGGGGATGGGGTGTGCTCCACCCACGGGTGGGTCCTACTAAGGTGGTGGGGGTGGTGGCGGTTGTACTGCTGCTGCTGCTACTGCTGCTGCTGGGGCTGGAGCGGGACCCAGAGTCGGTAGGGTCCGCTTTAGCAGATTGTAGCTACGGGTCCATGAAGACTTCGAAAATGCCTTCACACGATCCGTAGCCCTCACCTCGTGAGGCGAGATGCTGTAGGAGGAATCATTGGAGTAACACTCCAACATGCTCGAGATGAGCCGAGCATATGGCATCTTCTCCTTGGGCCGCATGTTGCCCTTCATCAGCTTTCCTTTGATGTACCTCATCCCTTCTAGGATGACCATGGTAGCATCAAACCATCGACCACAGAAGGCCGCATAAAGTGCTTGTTGCACTTTGTCCACGCGCTCCGTATCGTGGCGCATTGGGTAAAGATTGCACTTGATTATTGAATCAAGCATCCACATGTAGTGGGGAAGGTCAACCCTCTTTATGGAGGATCCCAACCCCTTTTTCCCGTTGGTCATACGGGTCATGATTTCTTCAAATCGAGGGTCCTCCTCGAAGGGTGGGAATAGGGTAGTCTCGGGGGTGAAATCGAGGTAGCACTCTAGCACCTCGTGTATGTGGCGACGAGTGATCGTGTAGTCGCGACCCTCAATAGTGGTCTTGATCACGTCGTCGGTCGGGCCGTCCACAAGCCCTTGGTAAAATAATCTAACCAACCTAGGGTAGTAAGAACCCCGGATTGGTTTGAGAAGGTTGCCGAGACCGACGTTGTTGAGGTAGTTTCGAGCCCATTGGGTCTCGCCCGGCAAATCGGGATTTGTGAATAGGGTAGGGTCGATAATATATTCGACCTCAAAGGTCTTGGCCGCCCACCATTCATTTGGTTGCTCGACATTGGTGGGTGGTGGCATGGGGTGGATCTGGGAAGACTCACAGAGACGCGCTCGTCGAACCGGAGGTGGTCTCCGATGCCGACGGTGATGGAGTCCTCACCGGCGATGGGGTAGGTGGTGGTGGCGCGGCGTTCTTACGCCGAACCGGGAGCTTAGTGGTTGCCTTCTTCGAAGACATCCGAGTCTTTGGCGGCATTTTTGGAAAATCACTAAACTAGGGTTTATCTAGTTCAATTGAAAAGGAAAGTATAAATCTAGGGTTTACCGGAGAGTTTCGATCCAAAGTTGGCGATCTTGATCCGGAATCGACGAAAGAAACCCCAAAACCCTAGCTCGTCTTGACCGGTTGGAGAAGAGGAAGGAGAAAGAGGAATGGCGCTCAAGTTTGAGAATTTCGAATGGGTACCAAAACCCTAACTCCAATATATATAGACTGGCTTTGATTAATCGAATTTCAGATTCGATTAATCGAATTTCAAAATTAGGTTAAACCACACAAAATCGATTAATCGATTATCCGCTTAAAATTCAAGTTTTTTTAATCAAAATTCATTTCGATTAATCGAAATTTCAAAATCGATTAATCGACATTCTCTTCGATTAATCGTAAAGAACTTCTAAACTTCCATTAATATTAATTAATCGAAATCCATTTCGATTAATCAAAATTTCAAAATCGATTAATCGAAATTCACTTCGATTAATCGAAATCGTCTATCTGCCTTCAATTTCTTCCAAGTCCCTTTAGTAAATCGATTAATCGAAAACCATTTCGATTAATCGAAATCCAAAATCGATTAATCGAAACTGCTTCGATTAATCGAAATTTCATTAGTTTACTCTCAATTGTTCTAACATTCCCAGTTTGCTCAATTAATCGAACTTGCAGTTCGATTAATCGAATTCCCAATTCGATTAATCGAATTCTCAAAATCGATTAATCGATCCCAAATCGATTAATCGAAATTATAACTCGATCAATCGAAATTGCTTTCTATTTACATTCTAACTCTCATTTCCATTTCCAGTCACTGGCACATGCCAGTCGACTAATCGAACAAAATCGATTAATCGAAATTCCAAATCGATTAATCGATTTGAAATTCGATTAATCGGTTTTGCCCAATTTCTCCAGATTTTTCAATTTCTTTGGTTCTTTGATTTCTTTTGGTAGTTTATGACATCAAGTGGTTCATAGTTCTATAGAGTTGCATATACTTGATCATGTACATATTAATCTGTTCCTTAACTCAAATTGGATCTGAATTTCCATTGAATTACAAGTATCGTGGAGACTTCACAAAACACGTTTGTGGTTTACATTGAATTCTCACGTCGTTGGAAACAAGGCTGGATATTGTTCTTTCACATCGGCCTCTCGTTCCCAAGTAGCCTCTTCTTTTGGATGATTGTTCCACCGAACAAGCACTAAGGGAATCACTTTAGTGCGCAGTACTTGTTCCTTTCGATCCAAGATTTCCACTGGTTCCTCTATCATGCTCATGTCCTCACACATCTCTATAGGTTGCTTTCCTAATACATGAGACGGATCATTCACGTACTTCCTGAGCATCGATATGTGGAACACGTTATGTACTCGATCAAATAGCGGTGGTAAACTAATGCGATATGCAACTTCACCTACTCGTCCCAAAATTTTGAATGGTCCAACATAATGTGGACTTAACTTCCCTCTCTTGCCAAATCTCATTACACCTTTCATAGGTGACACTTTCACAAACACATGCTCGCCCACTTTATAGTCGACACTAGTCCGCTTCATATCGGCGTAACTTTTCTGTCTACTCTGTGCTGTCTTCAACCTTTCTCTGATAATTCGAACGACGGTGGCGTTGTCTTCAAGTAGTTTTGGCCCTAACACAAATTTCTCACCTGTTTCCTCCCAATTTAGGGGTGACTTGCATCGTCGTCCATACAGAGCTTCATACGGTGCCATGCCAATGCTCGTTTGGAAACTATTGTTGTATGCGAACTCGAGCATCGGTAGATACTCATCCCAGTATCCTTGCATATCAAGCATGCATGCTCTGAGCATGCCTTCTATCACTTGGTTCACTCGCTCTGTCTGTCCATCAGTTTGAGGATGGAAAGCTGAAGTAAAGTCTAGTCGTGTTCCCATTCCTTCTTGAAATTTCTTCCAAAACTTGGACGTATATAGTGGATCACGATCTGAAACTATGCTGCTTGGGATCCCATGTAATCTTACAATCTCCTTCATGTATAAATCCGCATCTTCCCGCCAGACACGTAGTATACGGCAAAAAGTGCGCTGATTTGGTCAATCGGTCTACGACGACCCAAATAGCATTGTGTCCCTTAGCAGTACGGGGTAATCCAATAATGAAGTCCATTGAGATCGATTCCCACTTCCATTCTGGTATTGGTAAAGGTTGTAATAGTCCAGCAGGATGTCTATGATCAACCTTCACTTGCTGACAAGTCAAACACCGTGACACGACTCGCCACGCCTCTTGCTTCATCCCTTCCACCAAAGAGTTCTTTTTCAAATCTTGGTACATTTTGGTGCTACCATGGTGGATAGCATAATTTGACTTATGGGCCTCATCAAGAATCGTTCGCCTTAGATCGGCATTGTCCGGAATGCAGAGACGGCCTTTAAACAACAAAGAACCATCTTCTTTTACTGAGAAGTCCGACCTGATGCCTTCACTCACGTCTTGATGAATCTTTGTCAATGCTGGATCATTCATTTGTAGATCGTGGATATGCTCAAATATCACTGGCTTTACTGATATGTTAGCCAAAAAGGATCTGGTGTCCTTTGACTCAATGTTCGCATTATAGAATGCCAGGTCTTCCAATAATTTCCATCGGTGCATACCTAAAATCAAACAAGCTAACTGAGCTGAACCTTTTCGACTCAATGCATCGGCTACAACATTCGCCTTACCTGGATGGTATTGTATGGAGCAATCATAATCCTTGAGGAATTCCATCCATCTGCGCTGTCTCATGTTGAGCTCTTCCGTAAAACAGTATCGGAGGCTCTTATGATCGGTGAAAATCTCAAAAGTCTCACCATACAAGTAATGTCTCCAAATCTTCAGCGCAAAAATGACTGCTGCTAGTTCCAAGTCATGAGTCGGATAATTTTTCTCGTGTTCTTTCAGCTGTCTTGATCCGTAAGCTATCACCTTCTTGTGTTGGTTGAGCACACAACCAAGGCCATTGTATGACGCGTCGCTGTACACGGCGTATCCTCCACTGCCTGAAGGAATCGCTAACACTGGAGCCGAAGTGAGTCTCATTTTGAGTTCTTGAAAACTCTTCTCGCAGGCCTCACTCCACTCAAACCTTAAATCTTTTCGTGTCAGCTTTGTGAGAGGTCCCGATATCTTTGAAAACCCCTCGACGAAACGTCGATAATAGCCTGCTAAGCCTAGAAAACTTCGGACATCGGTCACTGTCCTTGGTTGCTCCCACTTAACTACTGCTTCTATCTTTGTTGGATCTACAGTGACACCATGCTTTGAGACAACATGTCCCAAAAAGCCAACCTCTTCCAGCCAAAATTCACACTTGCTGAGTTTGGCATACAATTGGTGTTCACGTAGCGTCTGTAGAGCAATCCTCAAATGTTCTTCGTGTTCCGTCTTGGATTTGGAGTATATCAGTATATCATCAACAAACACTACGACGCAGGAGTCCAAGTGTGGTTAAAACACTCGGTTCATCAGATCCATAAACGACGCCGGAGCATTCGTCAATCCAAACGGCATCACGAGGAATTCATAGTGTCCATATCGTGTCCGGAAAGCTGTCTTCTGAATGTCCTCAGCTTTGACTCGCAACTGATGATACCCAGATCTCAGGTCGATCTTAGAAAAATACCTTGCTCCTTGCAGTTGGTCGAATAGATCGTCTATTCTAGGCAAAGGGTAGCGGTTCTTCACAGTGAGTTTGTTCAATTGTCGATAGTCAATGCATAGACGCATTGACCCATCCTTTTTCTTGACAAACAAGATCGGTGCTCCCCATGGAGATACACTCGGTCTAACAAACCCCTTGTCCATAAGCTCTTGTAGTTGTTCCTTTAACTCCTTTAACTCAGCGGGAGCCATTCTATAAGGTGCTTTCGAAATAGGCCCGCTCGGTGCTAAGTCAATGGCAATTCTACTTCTCTCTCGAGGTAATCCGTGCAATTCCTCCGAAATACGTCGAAGTCTCGCATAACCGCTATCTCGTAAATGACGTTCTTTTCTTCCTTGTCCTCCTTTAAGAAAGCCAAGTATCCATCGCAACCCTTTCTCGATCATTTTCTCGCCCATCACGAGATCATTGATGACGACCTCACTCCTTGAAACCGAAATGATCTTCTTGTGTTGGGTCTGAAAATGACTACCTTATTCTTGCAATCGACGGTTGCACAATGCTGCGCCAACCAGTCCATGCCAAGGATCACATCAAACCCCTGCATGTCTAACAGTATCAACTTTGCTTCCAATTCATGCACCTCTAAGTCTCGAACTGCTACAATGATGGATTTGCAAGCTAACTCCGTGTCTACTAACTCCAAATGGAATAGACATGTATAGGACGAAATCCAACGCCTCTGGAACAATCTTCATCATCTTGGCGAAACGTGGAGTGACGAATGAGTGGGTAGACCCTGGGTCTATCAACACTCAAGCATCATATCCACCGAAGCGTCCTTTTTCATATATGTTTAAAGTACCTATAGCATACATACATACATATAATAATTTACATATCAATTTACACTCTTAATTCACATACAGCTTTTGTATATAAAAAAAAATATATCTATTCAATTTCTGATGCATGCTCCTTCTCTATCTAAAATTTTAATGAAATGAAAACTTTCTTTAATTTTAAAAGGGTCTCACCTTGTATGACGTCATGCACGTTCCCTGCTTCCTGAGCAGTGACTGCATAGGCTCTCCCCTGAACGATCAGCTTCCTTGCTTGAATTGGTCGTGGTGCTGCAACTGAAACCGTCTTTCTCTTATCCGTCTCGGGGCAATCCTTGATCAAGTGGCCCACCTTGCCACATCGGAAACAACCCCTAGTTCCCAATCTACAATCCACCGTCCTATGAGGCTTGCCACACTTATGCAAGTCTCCGAGGTGGAAGAACAAGACGAGAACCCCTGTAGGACAAAGGGCGCCAGAGACATGGCAGGGCTCTCATAGCGAAAAGGTCTCCCCGACGTAAGTAATGGAAACCTCTGTTGGTGTTGTTGTTGCTGTTGTTGCCGCGGTCTTCCAAACCCCTTGAATCAGTAGTCTCGATTACGGGCCACGAACCTCGACTTTTTGTTCACCGGTTCAGAGTGCCCCGATCTTCCTTGTTCATTTCCTCCCTCTCGTTGCTCTCTCTGCCTATATCTATTTGTATTTTCTTCTTCTACAACCAACGCCTTACTCATGACCTCTTCATAGGTCCTCAAGAAATGGAGCTACGCCTCCCTAACCTCGCTTCAAACCTTGTCAAACCTCTTGATTTCATAACTTCAGCGACGTAATCCAAGCAAAACGGGCAAGTCGAGAAACTCTACCCCATATTCTCTCACCGTCATTCTTCCTTGCACTAATCAGAGAAATCAGATCTCGTCGGTTCCTCACCACTTCCGGAAAATATTGTTTGTTGAACTCCTCAACAAACTCCTCCCAAGTCCAAGGCAACTCTGGGGTCTCCTGAGCCCGAGTCCGTATCACGGACTTCCACCAAGGCCCAGCCTCCCCATCCAACATATAAGCTGCCCATCTTACACTCTCATCTTCCGTGCATGTCAGCACGCTAAAGACTTTCTCCATCTCCATCAGCCAGTTCTCAGCGGCCATTGTGTCTGCCTGCCCAGAAAATGAAGGAGGTCTCATCCTCCTAAATTTTGTAAAAGATGAGGGCACAGGCAACGCAGGTCCTATAAATGGTGTAGGTGGCTGCTGTTCTCTTGACGCATGAGCTGCAAAGGATGCGGCTTGCTGTGCCATGGCAGCTGCCATAGTCTCCATAGTGTGCATCATCCTTTATCGCTCTTCTCTGTCTTCTTGTCTTTCTCTCACTCTCTCTTGTTCTCTTAGATCTTGATCCTGATGATCTCGATCCTCTACATTAAGCTGTCTACTACTACTGCCCCCTAGGGCCTCAGTACCTCCTAAAGGCACTCTATTAGTAGGAGAGATGTAACCATCTCCACTACGTAGACCGTAGACTCCTCTGTTGGCCTCCCCTTGGTCGGCCTCTTCCTCTAGATGACATTTGCGGCTACATTTGAAACTAAAGTTTCGTTAGCAGAAACCCCTATGTTCTGACCAAAAGGACGATTGTCAGAATTGCTAAAAGAAAATGGCTTTGATACCAACTGTGACAGCCCGGATTACGGCACCCCGAAACCCGTGCCATCGGCATGATCATCTTGACCGTGCCCCTTTGCTAAGCACGGAACACTGGTATATCAAGCATGCAATAGAATAATAAATGAAATTTCGGAATTTAAATCTACACTAAGCAACTCCCCAAAAGACAGTTCTACCCTCATGCCTCTGCATGAATGGAGAACCGATCCGAACCATCGATGATAGCAATCATCACGGATGGTTCGTCCCAAAAGAATAATCCCAACTCCTTATATACATGGTCTAAACAAAATCAAAGCTTGACATACCAAGCCGTACAAAACTCTCTCAAAAAGCCCTCAAAGTGGCACAACGGAGTCCTCTAGAAGAAGTCCTCGAGCAAGGTCCCACTCACCGGGGGTCTGCCTCCTCAAGCCTCCTGCTAGTAGTGGACTGACGATAGTCTATAGGGTGAGCTACATCCTAGCTCAATAGGGAACAAACACGCTTGAACATATAAATTATTTCACTCATATATTCCATGATATGCCATGCATGATGTGTCTATGCAGTTATTGATGAAAACAGTTAAAAAGCATTTCGTTTTACTGTTGATTACTTATGTTTTCATTTACTCATGAATGATGCTGAAAAGGCCTAAAGCAAAACTTAAACTTTCAACTTAAGTAGTCCCCGAGCAATATAGCATCGAGCCCCGATGAGATACCCTTCATCGTCATCTATATAGACAGTTTTAACGTATTCCCCGGAATACCATATAGTACCCAAGCCCCTTTCCTCGGGATTGGCGGCGGGGTTTCACTTGTCTCAATCCAACACCCCTGGGGTGTGCTTACTATGTACGGATAAGCCTCCGCACTGGCCTACGGTTTCGCCGCCGTATCGGTCACGGATATCCTGCCGTATCAGTCGTGGATATCCCGCCACGTCGGTGGGGTAACCTATCAAACCTCAAATAATAAAAATATCGGTGCCTTACATATAGTTATTCACAGTGTAAGTGTGCTATCTTATATCAGTTAGGCCCTATCAAACATGATTCAATCATTGGATACATCCCTGGGATGTATCCATTTACTTGCATCACACCTGATGCTCTCATCTCTTTACTTCTTCATCCCCTGGGGATGGCTCATTAGAATTACTCTTATGGATGTCACACGCACACACACTTTTCACAATTCTTAAGCAATTAAACATTTGAATTGAAATCTATATCACTACATACATGCTCTTGTAAAATAAAGTACATGTTCAAGGTGTTCCCTACCTCAAGTCTTTGTTTGCTCAATGCATCAAGGTCTCGCGTGGCTCCTTGTGCACTAGTTCACACGTACCACCTATGGTACCACATAACAGGTGAAACACATCACAAAGGATGCAATAAAGAAGGTCTAAGACCCTCCAAGAATCTTAAAGTCAAACTCAAAGGTCAACATAAATTATCTCAGTCGATTAATCGAATTCCAAAATTGATTAATCGAAAGTCAATGTCGATTAATCAATTCTCAAATCGATTAATCGAGATTTTCATTCGATTAATCGAATCCTAATTCGATTAATCGAAATTCTCTGTTCCTCCAAGTCGATTCTCAATTCGAGTAATCGAGTTTCCAAGGTCGATTAATCGATTAATCGAAAATTGAAATCGATTAATCGAAATCCCATTTCGATTAGTCAATTTTCCCAAGTCTTTTCCTCCAGCCCCCTGGGGTCCACTGGAGGTTCCCAGTCGATTAATCGATACCCAAATCGATTAATCGAAATCGGGGTCCTCTGACTTTTCAACTTCCTGGCCAATTTCGATTAATCGAAACCCAATTTTGATTAATCGAAATTGTCAGATTCAGCCCATTTCGAGCTGTTCTTCCTTAATCCTTTTCCACACTTTTTCCTCTATTTTTCTAAACCATTATCCTATGATTTAAACCATTTTCAACTACAATTTAGCCTCTACGATCTATGCATTTTATTCACAAAAATTTACCTTGAATCAATCTCAAATTCATTTCAAATCAAGTGGTTGGAAGGCTAGGGTTCCAGCTTTGCTTCAAGCGGAATCCTCGTGTCGAATCCGACATTTATTGCTCGAATCTCCCTTCTTCAACTAGCATTTTCTCCTTGTATTAATCACTCTCTTTACTCTTCTCTCTCTCTCTTCTTTACTTCTCTCTCAACAACCAAACCCTTGATTTTAGGGCTATTAAACCCTTTTATCTCTTTTCTCACTAGTGTGTTGAGCGCATACACCGCGATAGGTGTATGCGACTTCACATTTACAACACACACCACATAGACATTCAACCCATCACATCCCATTCACTCATTACACTCTACACTAACTATCGAACTCCTAATTGGTCAAACCTGTGACCGATCGGGCACGGATCCCGAGGTCATAGTTTAGCGTGATTTTTCGGGCTATTACAGTTTTATTAGACCGAGTGTTTCTCCATGGGAGGAGCACCCGTTCTGTTCGTAGTATTTAGCGATGCATCACATAGCGGTTTGGGTTATGTATTGAATCAGCATGATAAGGTCATCGCTTACGGGTCTCGACAACTCAAAGACCATGAAAAGAACTATCCTACACATGACCTAGAATTGGCTGCAATTATTTTCGCCTTAAAGATTTGGAGACACTATCTCGACGGAGAGACGTTCGAAATCCTTACTGACCACAAAAGTCTGAAATATCTCTTCACTCAGAAGGATTTGAATATGAGACAAAGAAGGTGGATAGAATTTCTCAAGGATTATGATTGTACCATTCAGTACCACCCGGGGAAAGCTAATGTAGTAGCTGACGCCCTGAGCCAAAATTCATCTACTCAATTATCAAACCTCATCACAAAAATTCTTAGATGGCGATTGTTCGAGGATATATCACTATATGACAAGAAGTTTGAGATTAAAGAATCTGGAGCATTACTGGTTAACATCTCCATCAAGCCAACAATATTCGATAATATACGAGAACTTTAGATGATTGATGAAGAACTTATGGCGATCAGACAGGGTGTAATCAAGGGGGATAAACTAGATTTCTCCATCAGAGAGGACGGTTCCTTACTATTCAGAGATCGATTATGTGTACCATCAGATACCGACCTTGGATGCCTTATTCTCGAAGAAGCACATAAATCAAAGTATGCCATCCATCCTGGCTGTACAAAGATGTATCAGGATCTGAAGAGGAGCTTTTGGTGGAGAGGCTTGAAGAAAGATATAGCAGAATATGTCTCAACGCGTTTAGTGTACCAACAAGTGAAAGTTGATCACCGACACCCCTCGAGTTTGCTACAGCCCTTACCGATACTAGAATGGAAATGAGAGGCTGTATCCATGGATTTTATACTCAGATTACCTAGAACCGTGAAAGGGCACAATGCGATTTGGGTGATAGTTGACCGCTTAACCAAATCTGCCCATTTTCTACCATACAGCACGAGGTATACAGTCAGCTACTAGAGTTATACCTCAAGGAAATTGTCAGATTACACAGCATCCCTGCTAGCATCGTCTCAGATAGAGATCCGATGTATACGTCAAAGTTCTAATAACGATTTCAAGAAGGAATGGGCACACGGCTGGACTTCAGTTCCGCTTTTCACCCACAGACAGATGGTTAGACCGAAAGAGTGAATCAAATTATCGAGGACATGCTTCGAGGTTGTATGTTAGAGTTCGCCTACAATAATAGTTACTAGGATAGCATTGGAATGGCTCCGTTTGAAGCACTCTATGGCCGGAGATGTAAATCTCCGCTCAATTGAGAAGAGACCGGGGAGAACTTTATATTAGGCCCAAAGATTATTGAAAGGACAACTGAAGCGATTCGGTTGATTCAAGAAAGTTTAAGAGTTGCTCAAAGCCGACAGAAGAGCTACGCTGACCTCAAGTGAACGAGTACCGAATTTCAGGTATACTTAGTGAACTTATTACTTTTTCCCCTGTAAGTCATATGCATCACTGAGACAACGCATTTCTTTATAGGTGGGGGACAACGTCTTTGTAAAAATCTCGCCCACTAAGGGAGTGATGCGATTCGGAAGACGTGGCAAACTGAGCCCACGCTATGTCGGACCCTTCAAAATATTAGGTCGAGTCAGCAAAGTTGCATATCGGATTTCTTTACCACCTCAGCTATCGATTATGCACAACGTATTCCATGTTTCTATGTTGAGGAAATACATAAAGGACTCGACTCACATTTTGGACTACCAACCCATCGAGCTCAAAGAAGATATGACGGTAGTCGAAGAACCAATTCAAATCCTCGACCACAGGGAGCAAATTTTACGTACCAAGCGGATCCCGCTCGTACTGGTCAAGTAGCGAAATCACTCAACTGCTGAAGCCACTTGGGAACGGGAAGCAAAAATTTGGGACCAATATCCACATCTCTTCGGATAAGGTACATAAATTTTCGAGGACAAAAATTCTTTTAAGGTGGGGAGAATGTAACAATATTGATTTCTCTAACATTGAGTTGTTGACCGTTGATGATAATACAACTATTTTGATCGGTTTGACTTTGGTCAAACTTTTGACTATTTGAAACATGGTCTTCGGCCCACATATTTTATTTAGACGAATGCACCCAAACATGGTCGTAACTCAAATTCGAACCCGACTCCAATCCGGACCCAAGACCCTAATTAGACATTTTAAAAGTAAATGAATAAATATACAATATGTGCATGCAAGTGTAAAATGTATGTATGGTGTTAGATGTGCCACACAAATTTTTATGTGCTAGCGACTAACAAGAGATGAATTACTGTTTTAGAAAAAGAAAAATAAAATAATCAATAAAAAGAAAAATGACTTGAACTCTGATTTGGGTGCACAAGCTGGAACTCGAATTTCACAAATTCTTAGATACGAAAAGAAACGCATCTTTAAATATATATATATATATATATATATATATATATATATATATTGTGGGGTTTCCCCAAATTTTGGGTTGCCACTAGGATAAACCCAACCTCACGTGGTGGAGTTGAGTCCTTGGGACTCATGCTTTTATAATGCATTGCCCAATCAAGCCAACTATCACAACTCATATATATATATATATATATATATATATGTGTGTGTGTGTGTGTGTGTGTATATATATATATAAATATATAATAACAATAATGTTGTTTGACTTCTTTCCTTTAAAAAAATTAATAAAAATCTAGACGTCTCCTCTTAAATAATAATAGAATAATAAATAATGTAAACTCCTACTTGACTTTCAACACTCCTACTTTACTTTCTATTATTTAAAAAATAACTACTTTACTTTCAAGACTTTATCTGACCAACACCTAATTGCTATTATATCCCTTTTTTCTCTCTCTGCAAAACCATTAAAACCCACGTACAGCCATCTCAAGTCCCTCTTTAAGAAGGTAATAAAGTCCCTTTTGGACTCTGCATTTTTTATTTAATTATTTAGCCGACTTCCTCTCTCTCTCGTTTTTTACCACCCAGCAGCACAGTCGCCTAGCTATTTCTCTCTCTCCCTCTCTTCCTTCTTTCTACAACTAGTGCAGCCCAAGCAGCTACCAAAATCGCTCTCTTAATTGAGCAACGACGAGAAGAAGAAATTGGACATGTATCCGTGAAATCTTAGAACTTTGCCACGATCATCGATAAATCACACATATTGTCTCTATTCTCTTTGCTTTAGGACCCGAGGTAGGAGATTTTCAATGCACAATTATATTTTAAACTTTGAATCATAGGCTTTAATGATAAATTTGAACTGAATCTATGAATATTGAAATTGATTCGAACTTATTGGATTTTGCGGCATTGAATATATGACACTATTTGAATATTCTGAATATCAAACCCCTTCGAAATGCTAAAAGTTACTTGAATCTTACTGCATATGAACAATTGGGACCTTTTGAACTTTAAATCATGAAAATTTTGAACACCGAACCATTTAAATTTTGAATCTGGATTAGAATGAGAATTATTTATGAACCATGAACATTATACCGGTGTATTAGAATTTTGCATGTGATTTAAAGAGATTTATTTGAACCGAATCCTGTGCTTCGATACTTTTGAACCGTTTCGACGGCCCGTTGAACTGCACAAGCATCCCTCACAACGCAGAAGCTTGAGCACTTAGAAAATTGTTCATTGAACGACAATGGTTAGGAGGGGATTCCCATCGATAATTGGAGACTCTAGTGCTATATTTGCACTAGTGATATTTAAGTTATATTTTTTTGTCATCATAAATTAAGAAGACTATATCTGAAATTTGATAATGAAACGATTTAAATGAATACTCACATGAAACCTAAGAAATGATGCTATCGAATCTGATATGGAACTAGAACTCAGAATATGTGCTTTTGAACCTATGATATTTTCCAAATTCTATTTTTGTCATTTAATTGCGTTTGAATTTGTCATCGAACTATGCATTGATCGGATAAGATGTAATTTGGCCTTGAACTTTTTCTACTGAGCTTAGATGGTTAGCTCACCCTGACACTATGTGTCACAAGTACAGAAGTGGTTCCAGATCCCGATTTAGAAGATTACAACTTTGTACCTGAAGAAGAAGCAGATCATCCACCTGAGGAGTTTTATCCTTAGATACTTTTGGAGACTTGGACTTGGTATAGATTAGATGAATTTTTTGAGATAATTAAGATTATTTTTGGATGTTATGTGCCACTATTTGTGTGACGAACGGCCGTCACTGGTGGTTTTACTTTTAATTTTTACACTTTCGTCATGGACATTAATGCAAATTAATTTGGTTAGGTATATTTCTGCATTCAATTTATTTTGATAGCCTACACACTTATTGGTACCAAAGAATTTCTGTAATTAGATTATGAATTATGATCTAGCGATCCGGAATTTTCATATATTTCGGGTTGGGAATTTCGGGTCGTTACATGTTCGGTACAAAAATGTGACTATATTTCACACCTTAATTCTTACATTTAGTTATCCGATGAGAGCATCTGACGACTGTTATATAGTTTTAGTGATTGCAGGTGTTTTTGACCATTGGATCTTCAAAGAGTGTAAAAAGATAATTAAGGGTTACACAAGAACATTAGACCAAGAAATCAACAGAAGCACCAAAATCTATGAATTTGATTGATGAGCTCAGAGCATCTCCCAGGAGAATGATGATATCACCTTTATGTGTCAATCGATTGAGAATCAAATTTCACTCGATTGACAAGAATGACAGTTTTTCCCCCTTTATTTCAAATTTGAATTAGTTCAATCGATTGAGATTTGAACTCAATCGATTGAAATTCAAATTTGAATAATTCACCAAAAAGAGAATTTGAATTCAATTGATTGAGATTTAAAGTTTAATCGATTGTGCTTATTATGGAAATTGTCTCGCCCACTCCCTATAAAAACAAAGCTACGGCTTAGGGTTAGGGGCTCTCCCTTTTACTTTTAGGTTCTTCTTCTCTTGGTAGATTGTACTTAGGTTTTGATAGTTCTTCTTTATAACTTTTGAATAATAGTTTGTATTTAGGAACAAAGCATTGTAAGGAGAGATTTTGTAAGAAATAAAAGTGCATGTTTAAGCTAATTGCTTCTAGTCTACAACGGGCTTGTACACCAAAGATGAACGGCTAAAATCACTTGTTCAAGGAGGAAGCGACCCCTAGATAAGTAACTGCTCTACTATTGATTCTATAATTTCGTAGCATTGTCATGGAATCATTCTGTTAAAAGTGTGTGCTTAATTGAATATCATCGAGTGCTCATTTACAGCCGTTAATCTTGGTTATCAACGACCATAAAAGAGTAATTTCATCTAGATCTGTTCCTGCAAGCCGATCTAGGCTGCAGAATGATTGTTTCATCACTGTCATGATTTAGAATTTTGAGATATGCTATACTTTTTACATGATTCATACCGCAGTGATAGGCTGACTCATAGTTTTTGGATAGGATATGTCGGATCAATAGTCACGTTCTTTACGATTCATTTTTCTTCTTGATAAATGATGGTATTTTGACGCGGTATGAAATTGTGAGTTTAATTGTAGAAAAGTTACGAACCTAGGGTTAGCAAACTCCTTGATCATTTATTAAATTATCATTTCTTTGTCATAATTTATTCTTGCTTAGATTAATTTACTTTTATTGCTCTAGAATCATGTGGTAATTATTTAGTAAATCGACTTTCTCTCCCTTGGTACTTTCTTGGACATCATTTTCTCTTTAAGAATTAATTTAATTATACGTTTCCCTGTGGGTCGACACCCTTGATTTCACCGTGCTACAACCGATCTTGTGTACTTGCAAGGGTACAATTTAAAATTTCGATCAAGTTTTTGGCGCTGCTGCCGGGGAGGCGACGCAATTTTATTAATTTGTAAAGAGATTTGGGTTCTTTATTTGTCAGTCAATCGATTAAGATACCTTCTTAAATTGATCGACTAGGTTATGTGGTTGTTGCTCACTGTTTTGTCAATCGATTGATTTGAAAGAATCAATCGATCGATTGTTCTGTGTTTTAAATTTTTAAATTCCGACAAATTAAAATCCGAATTTTGAATTTTTAAAAATTTGAATTTTTATTTTTGAAACTTGAAATTTGAATTTTGAATTTTAAAATTTTGAAATTTAAAATTTAAAATTTGATTTTGAATTTTTGAATTATTTTTAGGATTTCAAGTTTAGGATCTTTAAGATTTTTTTTAAGAACTTTAGTTTATTGCCTTTTAGGATTTGTAGAAACCTTAAGATTTGTAGGATTTTCCAATTCTAATTATTGCCTTTTGTAGGATTTCTTGTTTAGAATATATAAGATTTTCTTTTCTTTCCTTTCTTCTCTTGGGTAAGATTTTGTAGAATTTTGTAGGACTTCTTTTAGATTTTAAAACTTGCATTTTGAATTTTAAATTTTGAATTTTGAATGGTGAATTTTAAAAGTGAATTTGAATTTTTAAATTTGAATTTTAAATTTTAAATTTTAAATTTAATTTTAATTTAAATTTGAAGTTTGAATTTTAATCCTAAATATATATATAAGGAAAAAAAAGAAAAAAAACTCATCAAAAATAGTCTCTTTTCCTCAGATACTGGCTACTGTCCACTATAGAAGTCAATCGATTTACTATTCCCTGTCAATCGATTAAGTCTGGGATATCAGTTGCTAGTTTGCTCATTGTGAAATCTTTTGGATTCTGTCAATCGATTGACATTTTTGTTTCAATCGATTGACTAGATCCTTGTTGTTTACAATTGTAGTTGTACTTTCTGATTCTATCCAGCTTATTTTTGAACTTCAATCGATTGACTCCAGTATATCAATCGATTGACTGGTAAAGTTTTCTGTTGGAACACTGTTGTGTATTTTTTTCAATCAATTGAGTTCATAACATTCAATCGATTGAATCTAAAGTTTTTAGGTTTATTGTGGACTCAATAATCTTTTTCTTGGGTGTTGGTGCATGAGCTTTACTCGATCTCATCACCCACATCTATAACCGTTGAATCGTGAGATTGAAAAGTCTTGCAGAGAGAATCGTAGAACTCAAAGGATTTAGCATCATCATACTGAAACCATGGCAGATCAAAGATAAGGATGACAAGAGAATAATCAGATAACAATGGAAATGAAAATGAGAATCATGATGAGGGCCCAAGAACATTGGAGCATTACAATGATCCCAATTTTTACGAAGATCAAGATAGTATCATGCATGCCCCCATCCCAGGAAATCATTATGAATTTAAATCAGTAATGATTCAAATGTTACCGATTGTCCACGGATTGACCGATAAAAATCCACATGTTTACTTAAATGAGTTTACTGGGGTGTGTAAAATGTTCAGAGTTCATAATGTCTCCGACGAGATAGCTAATTTGCGACTCTTTCCTTTCTCTTTAAGAGATAATGCGAAGGCTTGGTTCTATTCCTTAGAACCAAGATAAATTCAGAGTTGGGCAGAGCTACACCGTCAATTCCTGAAAAAATATTTTCCCATGACCAAAAGCAATGAGTTGCGTCAGAAGATTCAGTTCTATGCCCAACCTACAGAAATATTTCATGAATATTGGGAACATTTTAAGGAATTAATCAGAAGTTGTCCTAATCATCATATTCCAAGGTGGCAACAGGTCCAAAGTTTTTACAATGGACTGATTCCAAAAGAGAGACGCATGGTTGATGCATCCTGTGGAGGATCATGTGCCACAAAAGAGGCTGAAGAAATATGGACATTGTTTGAGAAATTATACCAAACTATAATATAAAATGAGACATTGGGGCAAACTAACCTGGATATGGCAACTAAATCTCATGTGTTGACAAAAGGTGGGCTTTACGATGCCAACAATAATACTTAAGATCTATCAACAAAAGTTGATATGTTATCCAAACAGATGAACATGTTGTTAGTTGCAACCAAGCAAGCTCAAACTCCCATCACCCCCACTATTTGTTCAATTTGTGAACACCTAGGTCACATGGCCAATGAGTGTCCAACCACTCTGATGTTCTTTCCCTATGAACCTACTCCTC
The DNA here is from genome assembly GCA_021018995.1 of Chloranthus sessilifolius. Taxonomy (NCBI): domain Eukaryota; kingdom Viridiplantae; phylum Streptophyta; class Magnoliopsida; order Chloranthales; family Chloranthaceae; genus Chloranthus; species Chloranthus sessilifolius. Next base: position 30,480,807 of record CM037594.1, on the reverse strand, counting down.
AAGAGCAGGTGAATGTGACTCCATCTTATCATCGACAGGCTAGAAACATGTACTCCAACACCTATATTCCGGATTGGCAAAATCACCCCAACTTAGGATGAAGAGGATCAAACTAAACTGGATAGGTGAACCGGCAGTACAAATCTAACACAACGAGTGGACAACAGAACTTTCGTCGACAACAGAATTCTAATTTTCAACAGAATTTGAATTATCATCACCCAAATTCTGAGTACCGAAAAAATTAGAATTTTAATCAATCTTAGATCCCCAATTCAAAGGATTCTGAGTTGGAAGAGAAGATTATGCGAAACATGCAAGTTTTTCAGCATATGTGATGGACCAATTTAGCCAATTGACCAATCAATTAAGTCAAAGAGAGGAACGTAGGCTTCCCAGCCAGCCCCTCAACAATCCTCGAGGTCAACATCACCTGATGAAGGACCATCGAATAGTCAATAATTGAAAGTTGTTACAGTGTTGAGAAGTGGACGAGTGATTGATAGTCAAGTGAAAATTCCAATAAAATTAGAAAAAGAAGAAAGGAAGTTGAAAAAAGAAAAAGTGTCGGAGACATAAGAGAAGGTGAAGTCTCCTGAAATTACCCAAAGGAAACCTGAAGAAAATCAAGAACTTGGAGTCACTCCTCATACCCCAAAGGCAACATTCCCTGAGTGCCTGACATCTCCATCTAAAATAGGGAAGGGACCGTAAAAAATGGAGGAAATCTTTGAAACATTTAAGTAAGTAAAAATAAATCTTCCATTGCTTGAAACAATCAAACAAGTTCTAAGTACACCAAAATTTTCAAGGATCTATGCACCCGTAAGAGAAGGGCACGCACTCAAGTATCAAAGAAAGTGTTCCTGACTAACCAGGTCTGTTCAATATTGCAATTGGAAGCACCACAAAAACTTAAGGACCCTATAGTTTCAACTGTTCCATGTGTTATAGGTGGGCAACCAATTGATAAGGCACTATCAAATGCAATATTGTCAACCTCATCCCATGTGTTATAGTTGGAGCAAGTGTCAACCTCATCCCATACTCAGTATATAAGAAATTGGGATTGGGCCAATTAAAACCCACAGTAGTCATACTCCAACTTGCTGATAGGTCAGAAAGAAGACCTAGGGGTATCATTGAGGATGTTTTTGTTGGAATAGATAAGTTTATCTTTCCAGTAAATTTCGTTGTCTTGGATATGGAACCACCAGTTAAATCAACAAATCAAGTCTCAATCATTCTTGGACGTCCATTTCTCGTAAGTACAAATGCCTGCATTAATTGTCAAATGGGAGTCATGGATGTTTCTTTTAGAAACATGAAAGTCAGGCTTAATATATTTCATGCGATGAACTATTTATCCAAAGTGGATAAGGTTGACTGTTTCTACATCGATCAGGTGGATGAAGTAGTGGATGAAGCTTTACCATCAGTACTGACCAAAGAAGAATTCAAAATTGCTTTGTTGGCTATCTATGAAGAAAAAGGAAATGAAGAGAAACACCCAGAAGAAAAGAGAAAGATCTCATCAAGTCAAGACGATAAGTCATGGGAGAATAAGGCTAATGTGGAATCGTTATCCATTGAGGTAAAGACAGAACTGACTCTATCAATCGAGCAGCCACCAACCATTGAATTAAAACAGCTGCTTGAGTCACTCAAATATGCCTTCCTGGGACCTCAAGAAACACTCTCGATAATAATTTCATCAACATTATTAGAAAAGCAAGAGCATGATTTATTGAAAGTGTTTAAAGATCACAAAGAAGATATTAGATGGACTTTAGCCGATCTTAAAGGGATTGATCCATCAGTATGTATGCACAAAATACATCTGAAAGATGACAGTACACCATCAAGAGAGCCACTGAGACGACTTAATCCAAATATGAAAGAAGTCATTTTAAAAGAGATTATCAAGTTACTCGATGCTAAAATCATCTATGCGATCTCAGACAGTGAATTGGTAAGTCCAGTTTAAATTATTCCTAAAAAGTTAAGAATTACAGTGAAAGAGACTACTGAAGGAGAATTGATACCTATTTGTGAGAATACTGGGTGGCGTGTCTGCATCAATTATCGAAAACTGAGCACAGCCACCAGAAAGGATCATTTTCCCTTGCCATTCATTGACCAAATTCTTGAGATACTAGCAGGGCAAGAGTTCTACTGTTTTCTCAATGGATATTCGGGGTACAACCAAGTGCCTGTATTTCCACCCGATCAAGAGAAGACAATGTTCACATGTCCTTATGGTACTTTCACATATCGCAGAATATCATTCAGCCTATGTAATGCTCCAGCCACTTTTTAACGATATATGTTAGCCATATTTTTGAATATGATTGACAAATTTATCAAGGTATTCATGGACGACTTCTCTGTTTTTGGGAAGACCTTTGAGTTGTGCTTGAATCACCTTTCATAGGTGTTGCAACATTGTGTAGAATCCAATCTTATTCTAAGCTGGGAGAAGAGTCATTTTATGGTTCGACAAGGAATAGTTTTGGGGCATATTATATCGAGAAAAGGAATTGAAGTCGATAAGGCAAAAGTTGACTTAATTGCTAATATGCCTTCGCCAAAAAATGTTTGTCAAATTCGATCATTTTTGGGTCATGCTGGATTTACAGACGATTCATCAAAGATTTTCGCAAGGTCGCTAAGCCATTATGCAACTTGCTTGAAAAATATGTTTCGTTTGAGTTTGATGCACACTGCATGAAAGCCTTTTTAAAACTGCGTGAGGTATTGTCAAATGATCCAATAATCCAACCACCGGATTATTCGCTTTCTTTTCAACTCATGTGCGACGCATCGGACTATGCTATTGGACCAGTCTTACGGCAACGAATAGGCAAATTACCTCATGTAATTTACTATGCCAGTAAGACGCTGATTGATGCACAACTAAATTACACCACAACCGAAAAGGAATTATTAGTTGTGGTGTATAGATTGGATAAATTATGTTCCTATTTGCTCGGGTCTAAAATAGTGGTATTTTCATACCACTCGGCATTGAAGTATCTTTTGGCTAAAAAAGATGCGAAATCAAGGTTGATCCGATGGATCCTACTCCTCCAAGAATTCAACTTTAAGATAAAAAATAAAAACGAGGTCGAAAATATTGTGGCTGACCATTTATCACAAATTTTACCTGAAGAATTATCTGTGTCTGAGACTATCTGTGACACTTTTCCACATGAGCAATTAATGGCAATCGATGCAACAGCTATAAAATTTCCTTGATTTGCGAATATCGTGAATTATTTGGTCACTGGCAGAATTTCTATGCAATAGGGTAAAAATGATAAGAATCTCTTCTTCTCCCAGATAAAATACTACTTTTTGGATGAACCACAGTTATTCAAATTCTGTTCAGATCAAGTCATCAAAAAATGTGTACCTGAAGAAGAGCAACTGAGTATCATAAATTTATGTCATGCTGGGGCCTACGGAAGCCATTTTGGAGGGTAAATGATCGCACAGAAAATTCTTCAAAGCGGATTTTACTGGCCCTCCATCTTTCGGGATACTGTAAGATTCTACAAAGAATGCAAATGATGTCAACAACTCGAAAATATTTCGAGACGGAATATGATGCCATTGAACCCAATTTTGGTTGTCAAAACTTTTGATGTATAGGGAGGGGATCGACTTCATGGGTCCTTTTCCCTCATCATTTGGTTATCAATATATTTTGGTGGCCATCGACTATGTTTTGAAATGGGTCGAAGCTGTGGGAACAAGATCAAATGATCATAAAGTGGTGGTCAGATTCTTGAAAGAAAATGTGTTCAATAGATTTAGGATTCCAAGAGCAATCATCAGTGATGGCAATTCGCACTTCTGCAATAGCCGCTTTGCCACTTTAATGAGAAAATACAGTGTCGCCCACAAGATGACAATGTCGTACCATCCGTAAACAAGTGGTCAAGTAGAAGTGTCAAATCGGGAGATCAAAAAGATTTTAGAAAAGACAGTGCAACCAGATAAGAGAGATTGGTCAAATCGTTTATTTGATGCTCTTTGGGCATATCTCACTGCATTTAAGACACCAATTGGAATATCACGATTTAGGATTGTGTATGGGAAAGCTTGTCATCTCCTAGCCGAATTAGAGCATAAAGCATTCTGGGCAATCAAGCGATTTCATTTCGACATGCAAGAGGCAGGGTCTAATCGCAGGCTACAGTTGAACAAGTTAGCAGAGCTACGCTATGATGCGTATGAAAATTTAAGGCTTTATAATGAATGATTCAAGAGATTGCACGATCAATCAATTTCTCGAAAAGAATTCCACATTGGACAAAAGGTTTGGTTGTTCAATTCCAAACTTAAACTCCATCCAGGAAAATTGAAGTCGAGGTGGGAAGACCATTTCAGGTTGTATCCACTACCGCACACGGTGCAATTGAAATCAGAGATCTAAACGATAATCGGATTTTCAAGGTGAATGGGCAACAGCTTAAACCAATGTTTGATCTAATGACCCAAATGAGGATTGAATCAATGTACCTCAGTGACCCAAAATGATGATAACCAAGTGGTCGAGCTGCCGACACATAAACTCAGTGCTTCTTAGGAGGCAACCCAGTGTATTTTTTAATTCTGTGTTAGAAGTCAAGAGTCTATCTCAATCGATTGACTTTCAGAAAAGTCAATCGATTGACCTTATATTTGGTTCAATCGATTGAGAATGCTCCTTCTCAATCAATTGGTGTGTTAGCTCCAACATCATCTCACCTCTTTAAATGTGTGCCAGACCAATCGACACAATATTGATGCCAATCGATTGAAAATCCAATTTCAATCGATTAACAAAACCTTGAATTAATGGCTGATCTTAAAAAATCAAAGCATCAATCAACACGTCTTTTCGATGGTGGCAAAGTCAAAAGTCATCATAATGTCAATCGATTGAGATTAACCCCTCAATCGATTGACCTGACATGCTACTTAAGTCTGTCGGTTCCCAAGATGTCAAACGTCGCGACTTTTCGCGAAAGGCCTTATGTCAATCGATTGACACCAATATCTCAATCGATCGATATTATGGGTGCATGAAGTGTTGTACCATGTCGCATCCACTTTCTCAATGACTATTGCAATTCCTGCGATGTGATTTAGTCTCAATCGATTAAAGTCCATGACTCAATCAATTGACGAGAGAAATATAAAATGGGAACACCCGTGGTCCCCTTCTCCATAACTTTCTTGCAAAATCAATCGAGCCATTTCACTCTATACATTCTCCTCGTACAATCGAAATGGCGGCACCTGGACCAATGATCTAACGACCACCTCGTCCTGACAACAATCCCATACGCATCTCGGACGATGAGTACGTGAACCGGCAATATCAAACTGAGAATTTCTTCGATCTTTCAAAGTATCGTCGTATGGCCAAAACTGCGCACTCAATCGAGTTTATCGAAGCCTTGCACTTAGAAAAGCTGCTCGCACCTCCACCCATCGATGTCTCATTGCGTATCATACGACTGTTCTATCAGAATATGGACTGGGTGTTGGCAACGCAATCTCCAACGGGTTTCGCATTCATCCGCCTACGGATTGATAACTGGTCATACAATCTACATGCCGCTAATCTCGCCCGTGCATTAAACTTCTATGTGGTTCGCCCATTGAACCCCCATATCGATTCGGCCATCGATCTCAGCCAGGAGATAATGATCAACAACATGTGTGCGAGAAGGCATGGGTCGGGACTGTCGATAAAGCCCGCTATTTTGCCAATGGACATACTATTCTGGGGCATTGTGATGTCTAACAACTTGCTTCCACATGGTACCAAAAGTGAGAGGATAAAGAGCAGGGTGGCGACACTCTATTCGACCATACCAACACGTGGTTCGACACACCTAGTTTGATGCTTGAGGAGATGTGGAGGTGTCACAACGACATCGCTACCACCGCTACACCACGCAAGCGGGAGGCTATTCTTCTCCACTTTTCGTACTATGTCATGCATCTGTTGGACCAGGTTGGGTGCCCAATTTTTTATGATGAAGAAATTGGTGATATGCAGTTCTACCATTATGGCCCTAATGTGTGGGACAAAAGCATTAAGGTCATTTTAAGGGTTACGCCACCGCCTCTCGATGTTGATGAGATACGTCCTCCTCCTCCCTGACCAAACCCCACACAACGCCAATGTGGCAGTATTCGACGACCTCATCTTGAAGAGGTCCTTGATTTTAACACCGAGGTAGCAGTTGCTCACCTCGAGGCATGGATGGATGGGTTGAGTGCAACAGTTAGAGGTATTGATCGATGATCCTGGTTTTAGAATTCCCTTCTCATGCGGATTGCCCGAGAATCATTCCCGGGGCAAGCCGACAACTTCATCGCAGGAGCGCGAGCGGCAATGGATGGAGAGGGAGATCCCGAAGATGATGATGATGATGTCTAGTTTAGTTTGTTTTATGTTTGGTTTAGTAGTTTGTGTGTGTTTTCTTTTATCGTTGTGTGTTTGATGAATCATAGTTAGTGTTAAGATGTAGGATTTTCTTTTAGTCAATATGGATGATAGGAACACTTTTTGTAATCAAATCACTTTGGATGAATGAAAAGTTGATGTGTTTGGTATGTTATTTTTCTATGAAATATCAGATTGGTGCACAAATTCATCAGTCAAGCGATTGATAGAAACTTTTCAATTGATTGAGATTTTCGAGTTCTAAAATCTCACATGGAAAGTCAAAAATGTCAATCGATTGAAAAATAGATTTCAATCGATCAACTTTGACTAGAAATTCACAAGCCAATCTATGATAATCTTTCCAAATCTAGGCTGTGGATTTAATTTTGGCAGTACACATTGGATAAAATCAATTGATTGAAATAAGAATTTCAATCGATTGATGTCATGGTAGAGAGAAAAGTCTTTCTGTCAAGAACAGAAAGTTTCCAAAACTGCTTGATTGAATGTAATCGAAAACTCTCTGCGAAAAGCAACTTTTGGCTTATACCTAGTTAACCTTCCTAAAATACTTCTCCATCGATTGAGGCCACTGACTCAATCGATTTACTGATGCAAGTTTCCGAAAAACTACATCATTAATTTCAAAAATCCATATTCGAATCCACATCTTTAGAGTGGCGTGTTTTAGGGAATCTCTTATTTATTTAAAGAGTCTTTAGGTTAGTTTTTCTCTTGCCATTCCCTTAGTCAAAAACATCAATCAACCTCCCTTAACTTTTTGAGATGGAATCAATCAAATACCGTACCAGATCGGCAGTCAGGAAATTTATAGAACCGGCCCGAAAACGTACACGATACTACTAGCCTTGACCGCCACTTGATTTGTTGAATTTTGAAGTCGTTGATTTAGAATCAACATCTCTGTCGCCTCCATCACCACCTCATGCTCCAGTTCCCCTACCCGGTGGCATCGACATCACCGAAGAGATGTGGCGATTGATGTTTCCAAGGCCAAGACAAGGGATGGCTACCAAGGATGACTAAGGAATAGGAGTAGTTTAGGATTTAGAGTTTGACTCTGTTAGAGTTTATTTTCCTTTTTAATGTCTTAGGGTAGGTTATTTTAATTATTGCACTAGTTTAGTTTTTTCTGTTTTCAATAAGTGTAGTAAATTCCCCAGTTTTAATAAAAGTCTAATATAGTTAAATATCTCTGTTTTAAGTTTTAATGTCAAATCACAATACCTTTCACATGGTCAGCCTTTTGGTTCTCGATTGCATTTAATAGGTTTGGGGGTCTCCTACACTTTCCAAAAAAAAAAAAAAAATCAAGCCAATGAGGACATTGGACGATTCAGGTTTGGGGGTGAGAAGTTGTTTAGAGTATTTTTTATTTGATTTCGATTTGATTTTAAAAAAAAGGGGGGGGAAGGGAATTCTGGGATTGTTCTCGGGATTTGAAAAGTATATCAGTCAATCGATTGAGACCAATGTCTCAATTGATCGACTGATAACCATCAGCCCAGAAACTTCGAGCAGGTTAAAGGATGTCAATCGATTGATTTAAAAGAATCAATCGATTGACAGTAGAATTGTCAGCCCTATAACCTTTCGGAAGCTTGCATTAGTCAATCGATTGAGGCCAGTAAGTCAATCAATTGACTAATCTCCAGTGAACTCATAAATTCCAAAATGTAATCTCATGTCCTTGAAGTGTTAATGACCGGAAATTTGTAAAGAAATTATCATCGCACCATGTTTATTCTACAAATGCTCATGAATTTTTCATACAAGTTAAATGATGATGTTCATGATCCATATCCAGAAATCTTACACCATCACCATGCTTTAATTCCAAAATCAGAGAGTCAAGTCTAGAACCTGGAATCCTAAGATCCTAAAGAAAGACTAAAAGCCAGTAAGCGTTGGAACTTTTTCCTCGTTTTTTATGAGCGCTAAAAAATATTTTCGGAGTATCTTTGAATTTCATGCTTAATTGTTAAAATCTTATATATTTTATCTCGGTTTGTTAATTTCGCATGCTTTATATCATTACACTAGAACTCATTGTGTGTAAACTCAAGGCAAATAAACATCATTACCATCATGAAAGGAAATGATCAAAGGCCATCTTTGGCTCGTTTGTGCCCAAAATATTCCACCATATATTGATTTATCTTATTGCACCCCCTTTGAGCCTTGATTTTGAAAAAAAAATAAAAAAATTATCCTAAATATTCCTTGTTAAGCTATTTTAATCATACCCCATACCAGTTTGGAAAACCTTAACCCTCAAATATCTGATAAATTGGAAAAGAGGGATGAGAGCAGGAAAGGAAACAGAGAATTATGGCAATTATACTTGCAAGGAAAATATGGCAGAAAAATGTGAATAAAAGGGGAGAGAAAAAAAAAATACATTTTTGTGCAGGAGATAGAGAAATGAGAAATATGTGAAGGTGGTGATTATAAGAAAAAGAAAAAGAAGGAGAAAAGTTGATAAAAGTTCTAAAAAATCCAAGAAAGAAAGAGTGCAAAAATTAGAAAAACAAATTGTATTTATTTTTCCGGTTTCTCAGAGAAATTTGAATCCAATTTCCCTTTCTTTCTTAACCTTTACCCGAGCCCTATTATAACATTGAAAAAGACCTTCGTGATCCAACCATGAATGATAAATTCCTTGTGGAGAGTGATAACGCAATGTCTATGGTTCTTGGTATAATACTCATGCTTGGGATACAAATATCTTTTTCCTATGAGATTCCTTTCTAAACCTTTGATGCACCATCCTTCCTATTTCATGTGAGACATTTTTCTTGATATTATAACTCTCTCTCACATGTGAGCAAAAGGTAAATCATTCATCGGAGTAATTTTATTTTGAATGCATACCTACAGTGAGGATTGAGTTAAGACTTGGGATTTAAAAATTCCTAGTTTGAACTTATTCTCTGATAAAAAAATTTAGCAGTTATAAATGTACGACACTCTAGGCATGAATCATGAGTTATTTGAAAAACAATGGATTGATTAATCTGAATGAGCATTGACAAAATTAGCATGGCCGGGAGCTTCTTTTATAAAAATTTCATGGACATTTAACTACCTAAAGGCATGACTACAATTCTGAAGTTTTTAGTTTATGAAATTTGTAGGTATCTTCACTAGAAACCTTCAGGAAACACAACTCCTTCACTAGGGATCACCTAGGAGTTTAAAGGCTTATTGCATAGGCTAAATGCAATCGTGTTCCCTACGAAAGTGGCATTCATTTTAATTGTTAATCGTTAGTTAATTTTCATTCTCTTTGCTTGAGGACTAGCAAAGTGTAGGTTTGGGGGTGTGATCGGTGCCGAAATGTGACTATATTTTATACCTTAATTCCTTCATTTAGTTATCCGATGAGAGCATCTGACAGTTATTATATAGTTTTAGTGATTGCAGGTGTTTCTGGCCATTGAATCTTTAAAGAGTGTAAAAAACAATAATTAAGGGTTATACAAGAACATTGGACCAAGAAGTCAACAGAAGCACAATAATTCGTGAATTTGATTGATGAGCTCAGAGCATCGACCAGGAGAATGATGATATCACCTTTATGTGTCAATCGATTGAGAACCAAATCTCAATTGATTGACAAGAAAGTTAGTTTTTCCCCCTTTATTTCAAATTTGAATAATCTTAATCGATTGAGATTTGAACTCAATCGATTGAAATTCAAATTTGAATAATTCGCCAAAAAGAGAATTTGAATTTAGTCGATTGAAATTTAAAGTTCAATCGATTCAGCTTATTAAGAAAATTATCTCGCCCGCTCCTTATAAAAACAAAGCTACAGCTTAGGGTTAGGGGCTCTCTCTTTTGCTTTTAGGTCTTCTCTTGGTAGATTGTACTTAGATTTTGATAGTTCTTCTTTACAACTTTTGAAGCATAATTTGTATTTAGGAACAAAGCATTGTAAGGAGAGATCTTGTAATAAATAAAAGTGCATGTTTAAGCTAATGGCTTCTGGTCGACAACGATCTTGTACACTAAGGATGAGCGGCTAAAACCACTTGTTCAAGGAGGAAGCGACCCCTAGATAAGTAACTGCTCTACTATTGATTCTATAATTTTGTAGCATTGTCACGGAATCATTTTGTTAAAAGTGTGTGCTTAATTGAATATCATCGAGTGTTCATTTACAGCCGTTGATCTTGGTTATCAACGACCATAAAAGAATCATTCCATCTAGATCTATTCCTACAGGCCGATCTAGGTTGCAGAATGATTGTTTCATCACTGTCATGATTTAGAATTTTGATATATGCTATACTTTTTATATGATTCATACCACAGTGATAGGCTGAGTCATAATTTTTATATAAGGTATGCTGGATCAATAGTCACATTCTTTACGATTCATTTTTCTCCTTGATAAATGATGATATTTTGATGCGGTATAAAATTGTTAGTTTAATTATAAAAAAGTTACGAATCTAGGGTTAGCAAACTCCTTGATCATTTCTTAAATTTTCATTTCTTTGTCATAATTTATTCTTGCTTAGATTAATTTACTTTTATTACTCTAGAATTGTATGGTAATTGTTTAGTACATCGATTTTCTCTCCCTTGGTACTTCTTTGGGCATCTTTTTCTCTTTAAGAATTAATTTAATTACATGTTTTCCTGTGAGTTTGACACCCTTGATTTCACCATGCTACAACCGATCTTGTGCACTTGCAAGGGTACAATTTAAAACCGACCAAAAGATAAACTGAAAATTGACAATACTTGGACTGCGAAGAGAACGCAATCTGAGAAACATCAAGCATATCTCATCTAGTAGAAGGGAAAGTCGAATACTAGAACACACATAGATTTTCTCCTAATGTCTATTTATCAAAGGTCATTAGAGTCTGCATTCACTTTTGCATATTGCATTCATGAGTTACATGCTGAGATTAAGAAAAGAATTAATACGGACAATGAAAAATATAAGTTTTTTACTGATTCTCATAGACAGTTCAAAGAATTTCAAGAGGGTGATTTTATGATGATTTGAAATAGACTCGAGCGATTCCTACAAGGAATTGTAAAGAAGTTACAAGCTCGCAGTGTTGGACCCTATCAGATCTTGAAGCATGCTGATTCTAATGCTTATATCTTAGATCCTCCACCGGATTTAGGGATTAGCATGGCTTTCAATGTGGAGAACCTTGTTCTATTCCATGACCCTTCAACCATCCTTGCCAACCCCTTTGAGCCTTCTACATTTGATGAACTAATAATTCTCGTACCCAAATTGCTACCCCCACCTATTTAGCAAACTCGTGAGATTATCGAAGATGTGCTGGACGATCAGAATGTGTCCTCCAACCAAGGGGGACTTCCGAAGTATTTGGTCAAGAGGAAGAACAAGAGTGATTCAAAGAATACATGGATTACACAATAGTTTCAGCAGATTGACCTGAATCTCTTGGAGCTCTAATATAACCAGTATTCATCGAGAATGTATCAAGCTGCTACCGATCGAGGTTCCTTATATATTGCATGTGATCGTGATCGTAAATATCCATGCCAACCAAAGTTCAAGGTCGGACTTTTTCAAAGTAGAGGGGATTGATGCGAACTTTAGATCCACCTATTTGAATCGTGGAGGGATAAAGAGGAGACGTCAAAAGAGAATGTGAACCTGTGAATGGGTTTTTAAAAAAGGGCCCGTTAAAGACTCGTTTGATTAGAAAGAAAAAAATCCAAAATTTATTAGGGTCTTCAACTTTCAATCCCTTCACTTTTATGTTTTAGCCTATTTTTAAGTGACAAAAAAAGTCTGATTGATGCGAAATTAATCATATTTTTAAGGTTATCGAAATAGCTTTCCAACGAGCCAAAAAACGTGCAATTCCGATAAGTATTGAAGTTATGGTCAGTTTTCGGAAGCTGCACTCAAAGTGACGAATTTCAAGAATCCTAATTGAAGTAGGATTAGTCTCTTTTATTATTTTATTTTAGAAAATAAGAGTTGTTTCTTTTATTATAAATAGGATTAGTTTCCTTATTGTTTTAGGACTTTATTATTTTAGAAGAATTAGGATATTTCTTTTATTTGAATTAGGAATTAGAGTTATACTAGGATTTATAATTTGCATTGGTTAGCCAATTTAAAGGCTTGTAAACACTTTTATTATTACTTTTTTTGGTTTATGAAAATTTCTTATGCAAAATTAAGAGTTCTAAACTTTCGTGAGGGTGTGATTCTCTCAAAACGGAGAGTGATTCTTCGATTCTCGCTTGCGGTTTGGTGTGCGGCCAATTCCTCTTCCATCTCTATCTTCTTTAGATCTACGATTTGCGTAAGTAGCATAAACATAATTATTTATTTATCCATTAAATCTTAGATCTAGCCTATTGATCTCATAAAAAATCTAAAATTAATATTTTGTTCATCATTAACTTTATTAGCCTTTTAGTTTCGGTTGGTATCGAGAGAACCCGCTTGCGAGTTTTTTCGATGCCCTAAAACTATCGGAGATCTAGCCATTCATAAAAACCCTAGTCTTCTAGATCCGTAATAGGGAACGTACATGAAAGTAACGCTATTTTGGGCCAGAATTAAAGCATCTAATTGGATATCTAGAATTTTCGTGATAATTTATTATGAGAAATTGTTATTTATTAATTGTTTCAATTAATTTTAATCATAATCTCAGCCCTAGCATTGGATTTAGTATGCTCCCACATCAAATTGGTATCAGAGAATCTATTTAATTTTAGGGTTTTAGCGTTCATATAGATTTCAAGGTGTATTTTGTCATTAATTCAGATTTGTCTAGGGTCTATCTATGTAACAGCTGGCAAAAATGTGCCTAACTATACCGGGTATGAATTTGGATAGAGTCGGGCATGTGCCTAACACGGGACACAATGGACTAGTAAGCATACACTTATAAAAATGCGAGGCCTTAGTGGGTACCACATACACTCAACCTGTTGTGTATTAAAAATACACTTTATATTTGTACTCTTCCATACACCCATAGCTGTATATTAGATAATACACTCAATATTTGTACTATCCCATGTACCTGTAAATAGTGTAATAGAGTTACACTAAAGCTAACTCATATATTGCATACAAGTGTAGCAGAAATACACTTGAGTTTGCACCAGCCATATACCTATAGAAGTGTATTACATAATACACTTGATATTTATACTATTACATACACCTCTAATTAGTGTAATGGAATTACACTAAATCTAAGCCTTATCAGACTTGTAATAGATATACTGCCTTGTGGCTCCACGTAGGTGTGAGTCACATTCGCTCCCATGCACGTCAACTGCAAGTCTAGTTAAAAAAAACTAGACTTGTAATAGGTATCCTGCCTTGTGGCTCCACGTAGGTGTGAGTCACATTCGCTCCCATGCACGTCAACTCCACGTAGCTGTGAGTCACATTCGCTAGCCCCTCTTCTCTATCACACTATGAATTGAAAACCCAAGCAGATCCATTGATCTTCAAGGCCAAGTAAAACTAGAGTAGGAACCCTTTCTCCTAGTGTAGACACCCCCATTTTGCCCTCTCAGAATATACAAATTTGTTCGGTCAACCTTTGACCTCATAACCCTGATATGGGACCATATGCTGAAACAATAGTATATGGCTAGACACAGGCTGAAACAATAGTTCTGTGGCTAAGGCCCCATACCCCCGACGTGGGAACCATGCACTGAAATAATAGTACATGGCTGAACACGGGCTGAAACAATAGCTCTGTGGCTCAGATCCCGACGTATGGAGACTATATACTGAAATAATAGTATATAGTCTGAATGCAAATTGAAACAATAGTCTCGCATTTCAAACCCCTAATGTGGGACCATATGCTGAAACAATAGTATATGGCTAGGCACAGGCTGAAACAATAGTTCTATGGCTCAGGCCCCATACCCCCGACGTGGGAACCATGCACTGAAACAATAGTACATGGCTGAACATGGGTTGAAATAATAGCTCTGTGGCTCAAATCCCAACGTAGGGAGACTATATACTGAAACAATAGTATATAGTCGAAATGCAGGCTTAAACAATAGCCTGGCATTTCAGACCCGACTCGGACCCAGACAGCCCCGAATTACTCGCCTAAATCCAAGCTCTCAATTTGATTGCACGCCAAATCACAAGAGTGCAATCAGTCCCTTCTCAGACCAGACATTCTTTCCTTAGACCAACTCGAGACTCGATCACGCGTCTATCATGAGACGCATGATCGGATTGAGCGCCCCATCACCGACGCCCAATTGGCCTACGCCCGGCCTAGCCTCACCGTCCTAAATCCCTAAGTTTTCTCGATTAAACACTTCGAGAGTGGCGCTTAATTAGATTATGCACCCCAAAATGGGCGCACAATTAGTTCTAAGGCTATTAGGACTAGGAAACTAGCTGACTAAGTCAGCCGATCGCTCACTGAGTCGGTGACCGACTCAAAGCGATTAAGCACCGGGAGACCGGTGCGCAATTTTATTAAACGTCTGAAACAGAGCAATTAATTGAAAAAAAACCTATAAAAGCTTTTTTTAATTTCAACCCAAAAGAAAGGAGGAGAGCGAGAGAGAGCGGATTTTTTTGGGATTTTGAAACCAGAGAACTCCGAGAATGAGCACATAGAGCAACCTAACCATGATTTAGAAATTCAAGTGCATAATCTTCGAGGTTTCTCTCCGCAGCCCTGTTCCTAGGTAAAAAAAATCTTAGTTTTAGACTTAGGATCTTTCTCTTAGTTTTAATTTTTAGTCCAAGACCGTAGCACCCTTTTTTAGACCGCAAATTTTTTATATCTGGTTCTAGTTTTTCGAATTTAGAAGCAGTCCTTAATCCGACGGTCTAATTTACCGACCCTAGGCTTTAATTCCGTTCTAAAATCTCAATTTCCAGTCCTATCATTAATTTCTTATTTTAGTCCTTGGATTCTAGAACCAGTCTTTAATCATACGGTCTGATTTTCTGATTTCGGACCCAAATTCAATCTTAGAAATTTTAATTTCTTAGTTTAATATTTTTAAAAATCCAAAATATTAATTTTAGTTTTTATAATTCTAGTTTCTCAATTTCATTCATAATTATTACTCCGAAATCAATTCTGAAAAATCCAAAAATACTATTTTATAATCCTAAATTCAATTTATCTTCAATCTCAGCCATCCGATTTGTCCAAGGGAGCTTACGGAGAGTACTCGGGAACGAGGCCAATCCTCCTTAGCATAACAGGCCCAAACCCCCTTTTTTTTAAATTACTTAGTTACTTTAATTAGGGTTATAGTATCAATTCCATAATTTCTTCTTGGAATTTTAGTATAGTCAATTTACATGCTTCATTTTAATTAAATCTTTAGAATAATTGCTTCGATTAGAACTCCAACAGAATCAATTCCTTTATTTTAATTAGATAATTCTAGCATAATTAATTCCTCGCTTTATTAGACCCCAATATCAGTAATCAGTCCTTTTATTTCAATTAGAATCTTAGTATAAGTAATTCATTGCTTTGATTATAATTCTAGTCAAATCAGTCCTTTATGTTAATTAGAATTTAGTATGATTAATTCATTGCTTTAATTAGATTCAAAGTATAGTTAATTCATTGTTCTAATTAGAATTTTAATCCAATTAGTTTGTTTCCCTCAATTAGATTTTTCTATTTTATTCATACAAAAATTAATTCATTGCTTAAATTAGAGTTTTAGTAAAACTAGTTCTCTATTTCAATTAGAATTCTGGTACAACTAGTATGCTTGCTCTACTTGGAATTTCAGTATAACTAGCATGCTTGGTTTAATTAAAGTTTCATTAAAATTAATACACCTGCATTCCTAGTACAATTAGGAGACTGATGTTAATTGGACTTTTAGTAATATTAGGACACTATATTAATTAGAATTCTAGTAGTGCTAGGAAACTAAAATTAATTAGACTTCGGATAGAATTAGAATACTAAATTAAATAAACCACAATAAATTCCCACATAACTAAACTCACAAGAGAATTGGGAAGTCTAAACTGATTAGAACTACAATAATAATAGGGGAAGGGATGAAAAATTAAACTATCTAAATTATAAGAAAAGACATAGTTGTTGGCATTCGCGGGCGAACGATTCAGTAAAGAAGTAACCCACACCTGCTCTAAAACATGATCATTGACGTGTTGCAGCATCATTAAATATCTACAGCTGGCGATCGCAACAAACTAGGAACCTTCCTAGAAAACCCTTTACTTTTAACATTCCAAATGCCACATCGCTAGAGTCCACTTGGGCAGAATTGGAGCCACTGATTCAACAGGGACCGAGAGGAACCCAGAAAAAGCGCGCACCAACAAACTGGCGATCGCGATGGGACACTTTTGCAGACTCTTTTTCTAGATAATTAGTTTTCTTCTTATCTTCTTATTTTTATTTCCATCTTGTCATTTAGATTCCCTTATATATATATATATGAGTCTTCGTCAAAGACTCGAGATGTCAGGTATACGAAGAGTGAGTTTAGGAGACCCACTATATGGGGATATCATAACAACCCCACGTACAAAGAAGAATCATTTCATAATTCTAGCTCAGGACAACCTGAGATTAACATGGCCAGTGAGCAAGATAATCCCTTATCCACCCCACCCACTGGTAATAGTCATAATGGGAGAGATAGTAACATCGAATAAAACCTCACTACTTAACAGATCGTAAAACTCAGTATTCAAAGAATACAAAGAGGAGATAATGACTCCGAGGAATTGCTTCAAGGGTTGGCCGCTGCATAAGAAACCATTAGATCACGACAATTTTTAGAAGAACAAGAGCGACAAGAGAGGCCACCTCCTACCCTGAGCACAATGTTAGCCCGCGCCACACCATTGAGACAACCTGCCCACATATTCTTCAACGATGACTCTTTAGACAAAGTTTGCTTACGGGTCGCTCCAAAAAGACAGCACCATTAAAATCGAAGATCTCCCTAAGATGCTCAATGAGTATATGGCCAAGAGAGAGCGCCCTGGTCACTCATTCGAATTTGACAAATTTTACCAGGACGTCAAGTTTAATTTACCAATAGGATTTAAGCCACCGAAATTTATCAAATATAATGGCACGGGAAATCCGAATCATCACTTGCCCTCTTTTGTAATGATTTCCAACCTATACGTGATAATCAAGGACTTCTCATTCACTATTTCCAATGCTCATTAAAGGGAGAAGCTTTAGATTGGTTTGCGGGACTCCCACTTTATAAGATAGAAACTTTTGATGAATTAGTCGATCAATTCCTAGACCAATACAAACACTTGATCTAAGAAACAGTCAGTCTCAGCGATCTAATGGCAACCAAGCAAGGACCTGATGAAGAATTTACCGACTTCGTCGCCAAATGGAGAAAACTCGCTACTAGGACCGGTACCTCAATGAAAGAGAAGGATTTGGTGGACATTATCATCGATAACCCTAGAGAACCGTTAAAGAGTGCACTTGTCATAAGTGATTGCCCCAACTTCACTGCACTCCACTCCCGGGCATCCCGACTAGCGCGACACATTAAAGGCGGAGACCTTGCTCTATCCATAGTCACATCAAAAGTGGGCTCTATCAAAATCAAAAAATAATAAGAAAGCTTTAGGAACTGAACAGGTCAACACCATTGTTAATCAAGGACAAAACTCTGGGAATAGAGATTTCGACCTATGAAACTTCAGGGAAAATTAAAATCAGCAACGATACACGAACCAAAACCAAGGCACTAATCAATAAGATATGCAAACCAAAACCAAAGCCAAAACAAGAATCGGGGCTAGTATCAAAATAGAAATCAATATCCCAACACCTACCAGAATCAGAACATGACGCAGAATCGATTAGCTCACGTGCCGAATTATAATAGTGTGCCCCCACCGTAGAACTTTAACCCAGCCAGAGGCCCCTACCAGTCGAGGCGAAAACACTATCCCCCTTTATCGGATACGATTCCTAATATTTTTTGTTTCCTTAACACTCAGAATCGCCTATGGCTAACAAATCTAGACTATAGTAAATACTGTGTCTTCCATCAATACGCGAGACACAACCTTGAAGACTGTTAGGTCCTCAGGGACGTAATCTATGACATGAATGATTGAAGTCAGATCGATTGGGAAGCGCTTAGGAATCCTAACCCTAATAATAACCAATCCCAACAAAATTTAGGGATCGTTAATAACCCCGTGCCCAACCACAACCAAGCAACACCGGCTCAGGTCACCACCATAGATCTCTCCGATCGATCCCCCTTCCAACCTTCCATCTTAATCACTTGCATTCAACCCTCTGCTACTTCTGCCACACCAGTGAGAGCTCCTTCACCCATGCATCCCTCGGCCCTGATCACTTGCATTGCCCCGTCGAATCCACCTCCTTATCCAAAATTCACTCAGATACGAGTCTATTCCTTTAGGGCTAGGAGACCACTCCTCTGTAGTCACCCACCGAAACCTCCAACCCCCCCAAATCCTGAACCAATGTTATTACCACTCCCTTTGTTCGATTTTGTACCCAAGTATGGAGATCACGTTCTCCAAACTGCAACCCAAATTGCTGCATGGGTAGAAAGTATCACCCGAAAGACTCCAAGCCAAGACAACGAAATAACTACCGAGCATTCGCTGAATCTACAAGAAAGCGAGCCAGAAGAACATTCTGACCTGCGCGAGACACTGGTCTCTGCTTTCCTAGAAGAGGAAGATTACACACAGTACCTCTCACCTTGGAGTGGCACCATTCAGGTACGCGTTCCAACCTCGAATTTCACCTATTTTACAAATATATTCGTGTCAAGCCACGTCGGGTTCGGTCAACAACCGACTTGCCCGATTCTCAAATAAGGAACCAATTACCCACCTCCGCCTTTCCCTCGAAATAAGGATTTTACGAACGCACATCCACCAGAGGAGAATGTGAGAGAAAGAGAAATTAACTTGCCTCCCCCACCTCACATCATCCCTCCACTAATTCTTGTACCACAGGCATTCCAACCACCCGTACCTAAGGCCCATCGGCCAGACAAAGAAACTATGCTCGAGCCAGGGCAAGAATGCGACCTTCTGCGAAATCTCCAGAAGATTCTGGCCTAGATATCCATACTATAACTCATCAAGAAATCGCCTGATCATCATCAATTGTTGATAAGGACGCTTAAAGACACGCAGGTGGATGAGGATACAACCCTAGATGAGCTTCATCAAATCACTTCAGCCATGGCGCAACCTCCAACGCTAACTTTTACAAACACAGACATGCCTAAAGAGTCACTCCACGGGAGTCTGACCCCTATATATCTTACGGTCATAATTATAGAATTCTCCGTGCCACACGCACTCATTGACATGGGAGCAGGAATTAACATCTGTCCTCTCACCACGTTAAAAACACTCAAATACACGGAGCAGGATGTCAGGCCCTCCACACTATCACTCATAGCTTATGATGGGTCGCGTTGCTTTGTCAAAGGAACTATCAAGCTACAGGTTCGACTCGAACTTGTAATGAAAGACATTACCTTCCATGTTTCTGATTCCATTAGTACGTACAATCTCATTTTAGGAAGAAAATGGCTGGAGTCAATGAAGGTCGTCGCATCCACATACCATCAATGCGTCAAATTTCCATACGAGGACTCTATCGTCTGTATATACGTTGATGCACCCCTCCAGGAGATGGATACTGATTTCGTGGCGAGCATACCAACGGCTCACGGTTATGTGTTGAACACAAGTCATATTCAAAAGACTCGAATCCCTTATGAGACAACCGTTGCAAAAGTCCATCCCCCTACCCCTCCTAGTTTTCCCCCAAAGCGTCGACAAAAATTAATGAGAAGAGAGGTTGGCCCAAACCTTGCCAAACTCTATGTCATTAACCCTGCAGCGACAAAAGGGTAGGACCTTATATAGAAACTTGGATACGTTCCCCACACCGGACTCGATAAAAATAAGGAAGGTCGTGTAGGACCCGTTGTCCCAACGCAAATACGTAAGCACATAGGGTTAGGTAAGCAATCGGACGGCCCGCAAGCCGATTTGTCCCCTACCTCCCCAAAATGGTCTCTATATGACCACTTCGCCTATGGGACCACTGAGAAAGTAGAAGTGTCAAATCATAAGAAAGTGTCCTTCACTTGATCCCAAGAAGTAGAAATTTAGCGAATGACTAAAGCATTCAATGATTTAACCAATTTAATCGACGATGTTGATAAACTGCTCGAATGAGTCAAGCCCATGTTTGACACTAAGGAATTTGTAGAAGAGAGGAGAGAAGAACCTCCGGAATTCGACCCACAAGTGGAAGATTGGAAATCTACTGACGACGAAGATTTTCATATATCAGCCTTGCAAGATAGTGAAGAGCACTTATGCTTAACATGGGAAAAAGTTGACACTCTACAAGAAAATACTTACTAGTATAGCATTCGCCTCGGCCTTGGCCTTGAGGGATTGGAATGCCCTTGGAACTCCCCTTGTATCGCTTACCCATACCAACCCCAGTGTAGGGCATGCGCCAGCATATTAGAGCACTTCGCTAGTTGGACCCGGCACTCTACAATAGAAGAATCGAATCACTCCAACCTCGTGACCACCGACACAAGTAATGACCTACCAGCTCAACTACCGGCATAAGAAGCAGAAAATCCTAACGGTCATCTGGTTGACCTAGGGGAAAACATTCGCATTGCCCTCATAGAATTTGAAGAGGAACTTAAACTAAACACTTATACATCCCCATATTCGCCGCAACTCTAAATATTTTGGAAATCTCTAGAGTAAGATTGACAACCTCCCCCAAGTGATGACGAGGACTACTGGATAGACCTCTCGGCACTCGAGTTAGCGGAGCGAACCAATCTAGGACTTCAAGTACTATCGATTCAATAAGATAAATTTGATACCGTCTTCAACTCTAACCTAGAAGGATAGGAATGTCCTTGGGGATCCCCCTGCATTCTTCGCCATTATCAACCTCGCTGTCTAGCATGCACGCTCATCCTAATATATTATGAAGATCAAGGAAAAGAACTCACTACCCCTGAGGATCCTTTGGGAGATCCTCCTCAATGGGAAGAACAATATTATTATAACCCAGAGGATGATAGTTTAATTGACTACGATCTTCAGAGCTTCTTCGAAGAAGAGGCGATCAATGAGGCAAGAGAAGTCTAAGCGTTAATGTCGCTGTCACCAGCGTCACTCATTCGAAAGACCTCATCAGATGAGGACTCCAAAAAAAAATGCTAAATTCACAACAAGTCCGCATTTCTCGAAGAATCGCTCGAACGGCTCCAGCAGCCATCTCTCTCCCTCAACTAGAGGAAGCAATTCTCCCGGCGCCCCTTGAGGGGACCGACCCTGTACCATATTTATTATCAAAAATCAAAAAAATAGAAAAATAGAAAATCCTAAAAATTTAGAAATACAAAATCTAAAAAAATCAGAAAACCTCATAAAAGAATGGAAACTCTTCGTCTCGAACCAAATTTATGGCCAACAAGGAGACTTTTCTCCTAAGGTTTCTATCCCATTCCCCGCATGAGGACGTAAAGCATCCCGGCTAAACAACAAGCTGGTGATCATACCGGACGAGATACTTCATGACTTTGAGAGAAGAATCAGTAGTCTTGACCTTCACCTTACCAAAGATTTCTTAGTCATAGATTGTGCTAATGAAGGGTCACCTTTCACAAACTCAGATCTCCAGTGTAGCAATTTCACAGTATACGAACTTACCGAGGACAAAGAAAGAACACCAGTTGCCGAGGAGGCATTGGACTTCCAACGAGTTATCAAGCATTTCGATGAGCAAAATCAAGCTACCGCGAAACCCACGGAAGAACTTAACTTTGGCACTAAAGAGAAACCCAAGAAGCTACTAATTAGCGCAACGCTCAACTCCAAGGAACGCAAACAAATTGCACAAGTCCTGCAAGAACACCTCGATTCCTTTGCATGGTCCTACGAGGACATGCCCGATTTAGACCCAAGTTTAGTAGAACATCACCTCATCTTAGAACCCGATACAAAGCCTGTTAAGCATAAACTCCGCAGGATGCACCCACGAACCGTCCTCCAAGTTAAAGAGAATGTCGACAATTTACACAAAGCCAAATTTATCCGAGTCGATCTTTACCCTAAGTGAGTCGCCAACATAGTACCTGTCATCAAGAAAGATAGCAAAGTACAGATTTGCATCGACTTCCAAAACCTCAACCAGGCATGCCTAAAAGATGACTTCTCACTTCCACACATTGACACTCTAGTCGACAACACTGCTGGACATGAGATGTTATCCTTTATGGACAGTTTCTCTGGATATAATCAGATCAAATTAGCAGAGTCCGACCAAGAGAAGACTTCCTTCACTACACCATGGGGAACATACTGTTATGTCATTATGCCTTTTAGGCTCAAGAACGTAGGAGCCATGTATCAATGCGCCATAATGGCTATCTTTCACGATGAGGACCTATTCATGATTCATAGCGAAGAGCCCAATAAGACCTCATGGATCCTTTATTTTGATGGCGCTCTAAATCACAGAGAAAAAGGCATTGGGATAGTCCTTCTAAACCCAGAAGGAGTTGTCATATCTAAAGGCTTTTCAACTAGATTTCCCTATCATTAATAATGTCGCAGAATACGAAGCCTTTATAGCTGGACTACGAGCAGTACTATAATTAGGTGTTAAACAGTTAAAAACCATCGGTGATTCTAAACTAGTAATTTCACAAGTCATAGAAGAATGGAAACCTAAGGAAAGGAGACTAATGGCATACCTAGAAACCGCTCAATATTTAATAAATAAATTTAAAAGAATCTCTTTCACGCACATCCCTAGATTAGAAAACGAGCTCTCAGATTCCTTAGCTACGCTAGCCTCGGTCATCCAAATATCCATCAGGCAAAATACCAAGACCTTCTTCATCGAAAAGCTGATAGTACCCGCCCACAAGGTAGCATGGACCGTCAAGAGAGAATTACCCATCCTCCCCACAAGTACGGGACCGAAAGAAGCAATCACCCCAAAAAAGCACGTTAAGACAGAAACCGAAGTCGCTATGTTCAGATTTGAAAAATCACCGACCGATGATGGACAACAGTGGTATTTCGATATCTGAAACTTCTTGAAACATTAACACGTCCCTCCATACGCCACGAAGATCGAACAGAAGACTATAAGGAACTAATGCGCCTGATTATGCATACTCGGTGAAACATTAGATACTAATTATTAGCCTAAACCACGCCCTTATTAAGCCCGATCCAAAACATTCCATACTTGAAGAAATATGTGCCCCGATAACTAAAAGAAAATGCTCTAGACTAAGACCAAACTTAAAAAAACTCCCTGACACCATTTACACCCTCCAACCAAAACTAAAAAAAATAAAAACTTGCCCCAACTAAGGCAAAACTAAACAAGAAAAATATCCCCATCGTTCATACACTCCAACTAGGCCTAAACTAAGTCAAAACAAAAAAATGCTCCTAACATGCCTCAATCCAAAATAAATAAATTAAACAAGTAAACCTCGCACTCAAAGCTACAAAATAAACTAAACCTAAATTTACAAAAGAAATTAAAATCATAATCTCTTCATAAATAAATAAAATAATTACAAAATACACCGAGGGCATACCCTCTGAATACACAACTTGAAATAAGAAACTAAAAATAAAAAAAGAAAAAAAATGCCCAAATCAGGATTTATTCGGGAAACTACAAATCTCGGAGAAGCCCGGAGGGGGGAAGCACCCTGAACAAATTTTAACCATAATAACCTCTTCCCCTTGCCCCGAGCCGGCAGAAAAGAAAGAATGGCTCACGGAAAGCCACCGAGGACCTACGGGATCCACCCTTAGAAGCTCACCTTGGAGACCATAACAAGGGAGAGCAACTAACACGGAATCCGTAGAGCCTATCGAGAAAAAATAGGCATCGGTCATGAGAATTCTGACCCTACCTTATCCTCGGATTCCCTTTCTACTACCTTTTTCTCATCCACCTCTTCCTTTAGCATGGTAGCAATTTGACTGCTACCCTGCATTTTCAATCCCGTCTATTCTCAATAATCTACTCAATAAACACAACTCTTCGAGTCCAACACCCGGGATACAAAAAAGGAAAGGAAGAAAAGATATTAATGAATAAGAAAATGCCCAAAACAAAAAAAATGCCCCAAAACTTTTAATCCCAAACTTGGAATAAAATTCAAAACAACAAGAACCCAAAACTTTTAGCTCACACATTTATAAACTATACCTCTTGAATTATCAAATGACAAGCGTCACACCCTACCCTTCCAATATAATTAAATATAAACCAAACACATACCCCCTTTGAAAGACCACGATCCATGACAGACTCAGATGAACCAATAATCACACAACACTTACCCCTTCAAGGAAACACAAATCCCAAAGCAAAGTAAACAAGCTGTTAAGATTTGAACACTTAGCACCCATCCAAAACTTTTAGAAAACTCACCTTTTAACAAGTTTCACCTCAAGTCAAACAAAAGACTAGAACAAAATATCTTAAACTTCACTCTAAAAAATGAAACCCTAAATTGTTTGGGACCCCGCCAAGAAAAATACCCCAACCAAACCCATCGGAATCAAGTAAACCCTCTAAACAAACCCCATAAAAATAAACTGAACTCCATGCTAAACTAAATCCTGAAATAAGTCAAACAAATAAGATAAATCCAACTAATCCGCTAATATGTTTAATTGAATAAACAAACATGACAAAAAAAAAATGCCTCTTTATTCATAACTCAAAAGTTTTACAAGTATCATCGGAGGCATACCTCCTGAATTTACAACCTAAAACGAAAACTTAAAACTTTAACCTACAACCCAAAACGAAGGCTAGGTTCAAAACTAAGACGAAGCGGGGAGTAGATTCTGCTCGGAGCATCCAATCAGAGGCTTCAGGGAGAATTGGTTCGAAAACACATCCCTCCACTTTTTACTCCTTCTCTTCTGCTATCTTCACCTCCTCCACCGCCGCCTCCTTAATGCTGGCTTCACTGCTCACTAAAAAGGACCGATGTGAAGACTAGCGCTCTCATTCCCAATACCGCCCACTCTCAGAATAACTGTCCACGAGCATCACCTCGGGACGGAGATCACACAAAATAACAAATATAGGAAAAAATGACATCCCAATCGGACGATTAGATCACCCAATATCACTAAAACACAAATTCAGAACACAAGATATCCAAAAAAAGGTCAAAACTCAAGATTAAACCAAAGAATGAAAAACAAATGAAACCTCCCTCGCTCATATAGAGTACGGACTCAATCACGCGCCAGACCAGAGGCGCTTAACCAAATCACGCATCACACATAATGCGCACAATCCAAAACGTGCGCCCTAACAGAATCACGCAAATAAGCCATAGCCCGTGCCAACCACTTGACGCTTTGATCACGCGCACTCCATGAGCCGTGCAAATTTATCAAATGACACACTGTTGTCACGCGACCTGAAAGGTCACCCGTACACTGACCTGGTGACGCCACGATCACGCGCTACGGTTATAGCACATAACACAATCACACGCACACTTACATGCGTGTAAATGGCTGCTCAAGCCTAAGATCGCACACCTGAAAACAGGTGTGCAATCGTATTAAGCGACCTAAAATAGGTGCTCAATGCCTGACTTTGCATCACACTTTGATCAAAATTCACCTGTCCTATCACGTACCCTTGCATGAGAAGGAAGCATCGACAACACCCATCCCCATCGCAATAACGTGTACACATGCGGTATCACCTCAATATCCAGTCCCATCATAATAAATTAACCATACCCTCATGCCCCATCGTAAGAAGCTGAAAGCAAATCTCCCGAGAATTCAAGCACGCCATCGCTAGCTATGCTCAGTCGACATCCCATCGTAAACATCACTACCTGAAAAAAAATAGCTCCAACAGCACATGCCACTCCGTATGATGAAAAGAGGGAAAGATTGATCATGTCCCATCGCTAAGGCAAAGGGCTCTCTCTCTCTCCCAAATTTGATCCCCACGTCCCACCAGGACTCACCCAGCACGCAACCAAAGAAAGAGAGAATCCCCAAGTCCCATCGCGACATCATTTCTCCCAAGATATCACATCACAACCGCCAAGCCCTGCCATAGCAGACCTGAAGAGAAGAAATCTCCAAAGTCCCATCGTGACACTACGGTGCCACCTGACCATACAAGCTACGCACAATCTAGGTAAGTATCACACCCAGGTAAGTACTACCCACTTTTTTATTTTACTCGATATTCCTCGTAAATATATAGTTAGCTATAATTGAGTCACATGTCTTCAAAACTCGTCTCTCTCGACTCGCGAATCACTGTAGTCCTCCCATAAGAGACAATCATCAGTACTCGCAGAGAAGGTTAGACGGAGTATCCAGCATGCCAAGTGTCTTCTTAACAACCACAATAATGGTCGGGTCCACAAATTCTGTACCAGTGGATCTGCTCAGAGACCACTCGAAAGCCACGCTTTCTGCCTTTTTACCACCGAATTGATCTTAAGTTAAAATTTCTAAAATTTCAAAACCCCCAAATTTTCAAAGTCCCCTTACTAAAAAAAAGAAAAAAAAAAGAGAGAAGAAAATAAGAATAAAGCAACAAGATAAATAGACCCAACTCACCTTTCTTTAAATACAAAAAAAAAATTGATTAAACACCCCATCACCTATGCACAATAAATTACACTTAAACCTAAATTTTAACTCCTAAGATCCCTGAACTCGCAAACAAGCGCATATCCTACAGTACAGAATTGGATCAAGCGCACACTCTATTGCGCAGAATCGTTTGTTCAGACACATTAGCACTAGAATTTCCAACTTAGAGGCCGACTCCAGATGAATCATGCGCACGCGCCACTACGCAGAATTTAATTGAGCACACCTCATAAGACCCCCACCTCAATTACCAGCCCAAACCGGCCATTCCCTTGGGAAACTGAACGCCTGACGTGCATTGGGGCAAGGGGATATTACATGATACTTTGTTTGTAATCTAAGAACTTACAAACGCCTATAGAAAAGGAACACCTGACGTGCATTGGTGTGAGCAATGGCGCGCCAGGTCTGACATAACTTGCAAAAGCTTTCGATATTATATGATACTTTATTTTATTATTATCAATCCCTGGACCTTGTTTTGGACATTTGATTGACGCCCCGGTACCTCAATTGTGTAAAATCTCTCTGTTAGCCCGTGCCATGCGGCCGGATGCGCCATACACCCACAGACTCGAAATGTGCCCTTCGACAGCTACCATTTACCCTTCAAATGCTCTATTTTAGCTTACGCTGATAGATAAGAAAGCCAAGCATATCATGTCAGCATCCCCAATTCACATTTGTGATTTCTTAAGAGAAACGAGAAGACACCTCGAATGAGGGGTGTCTACTTCTTTGACGCGTTCTTACTTCGCAAGAACGCGCCGAAGAGGGGCATCTGTAGACACTCTCATTTTTTCCTCTTAGAATATACAAATTTATTCAAACAACCTTTGACCTCATAACCCTGATATGGGACCATATACTGAAACAATAGTATATGGTTGGACACAGGCTGAAATAATAGTTCTGTGGCTCATGCCCCATACCCCCGACGTGGGAACCATGCACTGAAACAATAGTACATGGCTGAACACGAGCTAAAATAATAGCTCTGTGGCTCAGATCCCGACATAGGGAGACTATATACTGAAATAATAGTATATAGTCGGAATGCAGACTGAAATAATAGTCTCGCATTTCAGACCCCTAACCCTAATGTGGGACCGTATGCTGAAACAATAGTATATGGCTAGACACAGGCTGAAACAATAGTTATGTGGCTCAGGCTCCATACCCCCGACATTAGAACCATGCACTGAAACAATAGAAAATGCCTGAACACAAGCTGAAACAATAGTTTTGTGGGTCAGGCCCCATACCCCCGACATGAGAACCATGCACTAAAACAATAGAACATGCCTGAACACAGGCTGAAACAATAGCTCTGTAGCTCAGATCCTAATGTAGGGAGACTATATACTAAAACAATAGTATATAGTCAAAATACAGGATGGAATAATAGCCTGGCATTTCAGACCTGACCCAGACCCGGACAGCCCCGAATTATGCGCCTAAAACCAAGCACTCAATTCAATTGCATGATAAATCACAAGCACGAAATCAATCCCTTATCAGACCAGACTTCCTTTTCTCATACCAATTCGAGACTCAATCACGCGTCTATCATGAGACGTGCGATCGGATTGAGCGCCCCATCACTGGTGCGCAATTGGCCTATGTCCGGCCTAGCCTCACCGTCTTTAATCCCTAAGTTTCCTCAATTAAACGCTTCGAGAGTGGCGCTTAATTAAATTACACACCCTAAAATGGGCGCACAATTAGTTCTAACGCTATTAGGACTATGAAACTCACGAAACAAGTCATTGATTCTCAAGCGATTGTGGCGACTCAATTAAAGCGATTAAGCATCGGGAGACCGGTGCGCAATTTTATTAAACGTCTGACACAGAGCAATTAATTGAAGAAAAACCTATAAAAGCTTTTTTTAATTTCAAATTAAAAGAAAGGAGGAGAGCGAGAGAGAACAAAATTTTTTGAGATTCCGAAACCAAAGAACTCCGAGAATGAGCACATAGAGCAACCTAATCATGATTTCGAAATTCAAGCACAAAATCTTCGAGGTTTCTCTCCACAGCCCCGGTCCAAGGTAAAAAAATTCTTAGTTTTAGACTTAGGATCTTTCTCTTAGTTTTAATTATAGGTTTTAATTTTCAGTCTGAGACCTTAGCACCCTTTTTGAGACCGCAAAATTTTTTTATCTGGTTCTAGTTCTCCGAATTTAGAACCAGTCCTTAATCTGACAGTCTAATTTACCGACCCTAGGCTTTATTTCTATTCTAAAATCTCAATTTCCAGTCCTATCATTAATTTCTGGTTTTAGTCCTTGGATTCTAGAACCAGCCTTTAATCATACGGTCTGATTTTCTAATTTCATACCCGAATTCAGTCTTAGAAATTAAAATTTTAATTTTAATTTCTTAGTTTAATATTTTTAAAAATCCTGAATATTAATAATAGTTTCTATAATTCTAGTTTCTCAATTTCATTCATAATTATTACTCTGAAATCGACTTTGAAAAATCCACAAATACTATTTTATAATCCTAAATCTAATTTATCTTTAATCTCAACCATCCGATTTGCCCAAGAGAGCTTACGGAGGGTATTCGGGAACGAGGCCAATCCTCCTTAACATAGCGGGCCCAAACCCCCTTTTTTTAGAATTACTTAGTTCTTTTAATTAGGGTTATAATATCAGTTCCATAATTTCTTCTTAGAATTTTAGTATAGTAAATTTACATGTTTTATTTTAATTAAATCCTTAGAATAATTGCTTCGATTAGAACTCCAACAGAATCAGTTCCTTTATTTTAATTAGATAATTTTAGCATAGTTAATTCCTCGCTTTATTAGACCCCAGTATCAGTAATCAGTCCTTTTATTTCAATTAGAATTTTGGTATAATTAATTCATTGCTTTGATTACAATTCTAGTAAAATTAGTCCTTTATGTTAATTAGAATTTAGTATGATTAATTCATTGCTTTAATTAGATTCCAAGTACAGTTAATTCATTGCTCTAATCAAAATTTTAATCCAATTAGTTTGTTTCCCTCAATTAGATTTTTCTATTTTTTTCATATAAAAATTAATTCATTGCTTAAATTAGAGTTTCAGTAAAACTAGTTCTCTATTTCAATTAGAATTCTAGTACAACTAGTATGCTTGCTCTAGTTGGATTTCAATATAACTAGCATGCTTGGTTTAATTAAAGTTTCATTAAAATTAATACACCTGCATTCCTAGTACAATTGGGAGACCGATGCTAATTGAACTTTTAGTAGCATTAGGACACTATATTAATTAGAATTCTAGTAGTGCTAGGAAACTAAAATTATTTAGACTCCGGATAGAATTAGAATACTAAATTAAATAAGCCATAATAAATTCCCATATAACTAAACTCACAAGAGAATTAGGAAGTCTAAACTGATTAGAACTACAATAATAACAGGGGAAGGGAAGAAAAATTAAACTATCTAAATTATAAGAAAAGACATAGCTGCTAACGTTCGCAGGCGGTCGATTTAGTAAATAAGTAACCCACACCCACTCTAAAGCATGATCATTGACGTGTTGCAGCGCCGTTAAATATCTGCAGCTGGCGATCGCAATAAACTAGGAATCTTCCTAGAAAACCCTTTACTTCTAATATTCCGAACGCCGCATCGCTAGAGTCCACTTGGACAGAATTGGAGCCACTGATTCAGCGGGGACCAAGAGGAACCCAGAAAAAAGTGCGCACCAACACCTAGTTCTCAAAACCACATCCCTCTTCTATCTCATCGATTCAGTCGAGAGAATTGCGAAAGACGATCGGTTGATCTCAGAAGTTTCCTTGCGTCCCTATCTCCTTCAATTACTTCACGAACTTGACACCGACACCATTTCGGCGTCGTCGTAACCAAGAATCCACCAAAAAGTACGCCGTAAAATAAACCACATAATAGAGTAGTTCCTTTTCATTAGTTCATTTAAAATAAACTATATGTCTTTGGTGCCGACTCCATGAGATAGGATCGACAGCTCAGAGAAATGGGATTGTGTGAGGGTTTTGGAGTCGAAATCTTCGATTATCACACTCTGAAACCTTGTCCCAATACCAATGAGTTCCCTTTGCGACGTATAAAAGGAGACATATAAAAGACAAGTATGAAAAGAATCTGTATGTAGAATGTAGAAAGCCCAAAGGCCTGAAGACCACAAACTAAAGAAAGAAGCATTTGACAAGCCAAGCCTGTTAGCTTTTGTCTAACTTTTGTCTTTTTTTGGTCTAGCTTTTTTCTGGCTTTTGTCTAGCCTTTGTTTAGTTTTGTCTTGCATAGTCATGGATCTCGATAGGATAGAATCCCTTCTTAATGATTTTCCGGCCGCCTTTCAGGCCCAACTGCAAACTCAGCAGGAAGATTTAAAAATCCGTCATACTCAAAACCATAGTCGAACTTCCCAACTTGAGTCAAGGAGCACCTACACTAAAGGGAGCTTTAATTTATGGGTTCCACCATCGAAACTCGTGATTACTCCTCTTCATTCCCAAATTGCTAAAGCAAGAGGAGTAAGTGTTCAGAAGCTTAAACCTTGTAGTTGTAACAGGTGCTGTAAGTGTCAAGAACTTGGGCACTTTGCATACCAAGGCCCCACAAAATCTCACTCTGAATTATTGATTAAAAGAGAGAGCCCTAAGGAGCCAGCAAAGAAGGCATGGAAAATGTGCATGACCCTAGTACCATGATGAGTGATAAGGAGATAGAAGAAGCTGATGAAAGTCTAGTTTGTATTAAAGAGACTTCTATTTCCCTTGTGAGTAGTGATGTTGGGTCGCTCACACTTGAACCTATCGAGCCACTTACCTATGAGTCATTGGTACTCGTAGAGTTGAGCGCAAACAACCTGTTGGTGTCCACTAGGTCGAATACATGTGCGTCCATCAAACTGGGTACACAAGAACCATTAGTACAATTGATTCGAGTACCCCAAAGCCATTGGTTTTGGTTGAAGTGAGTACACACGAGTTAATCGAGTCGAGTGTACATGAGCCATTAGTGCCCCTTGCGTCATTCACACAAGAGTCGTTAGTGTCAGAAGTGTCACTTACGCATGAGCCTATAGAGTATGTAGAACCACGTACACCTTTTTTAGGCCTTGCAACAAAATCTTCATATCCATTCCTTGATGCCCATCCACCCGAGCCCAATCCTATCTATTCGTTGATTTCCAAATACCCGCCTGAACAATATGTGAAGAGGTTAGATGGAAGAGTTTTGGGAGATCCATATTTTATTACCAAGGTAAAGACACACCAAGCATATCGAGAGTATCTTCTTAAGTGGAAAGGTAAATAAAAAATTGACAACACTTGGACTTAAGGAGAACGCAATCTGAGAAACATCAGGCATATCTCATCCAGTGGAAGGGTAAGTCGAATAATACTAGAACACACATAGATTTTCTCCCAATGTCCATTCATCAAAGGTCATTAGAGTCTGCATCCACTTTTGTATATTGCATTCATGAGTTACATGCTGAGATTAAGAAAAGAATTAATGCAGACAATAAAAATACATGTTTTTTATAGATTCTCATAGATAGTTCAAAGAATTTTAAGAGGGTAATTTTGTGATGGTTCGGAATAGACCCGAGCGATTCCCGCAAGGAGTTGCAAAGAATTTACAAGCTCGTGTTGTTAGACCCTATCAGATCTTGAAGCATGTCGATTCTAATGCTTACATCTTAGATCTTTCGCCTGATTTGCGGATTAGCACGACTTTCAATATGGAGGACCTTGTTCCATTCCATGGCCCTTCAACCATTTCTGTCAACCCCTTTGAGCCTTCTACATCTGACGAACCAATAATTCTCCTACCCACATTGCTACCCCCACCTACAGACTCGTGAGATCATCTAAGATGTGCTGGATGATCAGAATGTGTCTTCCAACTAAGGGGGACTTCAGAAGTATTTGGTCAAGTGGAAGAATCAGAGTGATTAAGAGAATACGTGGATTACACAAGAGTTTCAGCAGATTGACCCTGATCTCTTGGAGCTCTATCATAATCAGTATTCATCGAGAATGCATCCTTCTAACCTGGAGAGAGTTGATGGGGATGTCTGATTCAAGCCACTTCCGATCGATGTTCCCTATATATTGTTTATGATCATGACCGTAAATATCCATGCCAACCAAAGTTTGAGGCAGAACTTTATCAAAGTAGAGGGGATTGATGCGAATTATAAATTTTCCTATTTGAATCATAGTCGGATAAAGATGAGACGTCAAAAGAGAAAGTGAACCCGCGAAAGGATTTTTAAAGAAAGGCCCGTTAAAGACCCGTTTGATCAGAAAGAAGAAAATCTAAAATTTATTAGGGTCTTCAACTTTCAATTCCTTCACTTTTATGTTTGACCCATTTTGAAATATCAAACAAAGTCAAATTGATACAAATTAGTCATATTTGAAAGCTTATTGAAATAGCTTTCCAACAAGGCAAAAAACTTACAATTCCGACAAGTATTGAAGAAGTTATGGTCAGTTTTTGGAAGCAGCACAGAAAGTGACGAATTTCAAAAATCCTAATTGAATTTGGATTAGTCTCTTTTATTATTATTTTTTAGAAAATAAGACTTGTTTCTTTTATTAGAACTAGGATTAGTTTCCTTATTGTTTTAAGACTTTATTGTTTTAGAAGAATTAGGATATTTCTTTTATTTGAATTAGGAATTAGAGTTATACTAGGATTTCTAATTTTATGCATTGGTTAGCCGATTTAAAAGCTTATAAACACTTTTATTATTACTTTTTTTAGTTTATGAACATTGTTTATACAAAATTGAGAGTTCTAAACTTGAGTGAGGGTGCGATTCTCTCAAAAATAGAGAGCGATTCTTCGATTCTCACTTGCGGTTTGGTGCGAGGTCAACTCTTCTTCCATTTCTATCTTCTTTAGATCTACGGTTTGTGTAAGTAGCATAAACTTAATTATTTATTATCCATTAAATCTTAGATCTAGCCTATTGATCTCATAAAAACCCAAAATCAATATTTTGTTCATCATTATCTTTATTAGCCTTTTATTTTTGTTTGGTATCGAGAGAACTCGCTTACAAGTTCGTTCAATGCTCTAAAACTATCGGAGATCTAGCCGTTCATAGGAACCCTAGTCTTCTAGATCCGCAATAGGAAACATACACGAAAGTAATGCTATTTTAGGCCGAAATTAAAGCATCTAATTAAATTTCTAGAATTTTCGTGATAATTTGTTATGAGAAATTATTATTTATTAATTATTTGAATTAATTTTAATCCTAATCTCAGCCCTAGCATTACATTTAGTAAGTTCCCGCATCAGATTCTCACCTTAATAACCGATTCACTGCACAATGATTCTCATGTTCTCATTGTTGTTCCCACCTTATGTCTGATGGTACATCAGTGATGATCTCAAGATCCATTTCTTGTAAGATTTGATGAAAAATGATCTCCATCATCTGCTCTAAAGCTTTTAATGGTGAGATTAGCTTTCAGTTCGTGTGAGATTACAGCTTAAGTAGATACAAATAAACATACAATACACTAATTAGATGGGCTAAAGGTATGTCTAAGAGAGTTATTTATTGCAACCTTCAGTTTAATTACAAGCTTGATCTAAGGCTATTCCCAACTTACCCATCAAAGACCAAGTAGTGTGCATTGGATTTCCATCAAAACTCTATCCATAAGTCTACTTCGGAAGGATGACCATTTGGGAAGTAGTAGTAGTAGTACAATGGAGCAACATTTTGGAAGCCCCTCAAGTTGCACCAAACGTTTCAACCAACATATGGAGAAAAGAAAAAGACAATACAAACTCATTTCAGAAAGTAAAATTATAAGGGAGCCATTACTTGTGAGCAACATGGTGCATTAGAAGGCTATTGTTGAAGGGACTTTTCCCTTCAACAATATGGTTGATTTTGTAACCCTATGCCAAGATCCCCTTCTTCACACTCAGATGATGTGCATTTCTAAAGTTCAATGGATTTGAAAAGAAGTAAAACATGGGTTTAATGACAAATAACATTTACAGCTTTGATTGAAAGTGAAAATAATAGCTATTAAAGACATGCGTATTAGTGGCGTTAATGATCTAAGCCATTGGTTTATTGGAGTCTTAAACATTGTTGGAGTTTATAACATAACACTAAAGAAATTGGAGTCTATAACAAAACACTACAAGCATGGGTTTATTGGAGTCTAAAATAGAACACTTTAAGAAATTGGATTTATCATTCTTCTTCCCACCTTAATAACAAAACACTACAACAGATTTAAAAAAACAAAGTAATAACTAAGAAAAACTATGAAAGGAAACTTCATGCCCGAGAGCTTGAGCTACTGTAATGGGGAATTGAAGTAGTCATAGAGGAGCCTTTAAATAGAGAATAACGGGTGGGAAGATAAGAGAGAATCAATGAAGGTAGCTGCTCTGGTCAACGTAGCTACAATTTCTATCTTTGACCATACCCAAGCCTACATTTGGCCTCCAAATCACTTCAAAATCAAGCCACCTCCCTAGTTCTTAGTGATTAAAACAAAGCCCCCAGACATGTGACTTCTGGTATTCGATGTAGAGGGGATGTGTTGTCTCATCACCAACACTGTATACAACATATCATCCCATGGACACCATATAATCTGAAATCCCATGGACACCATGCATTAACAACTCCCAAAGGTTCACATTTTACCCATAAGTCAACTCCTAAACCATCTAAATGAACCACAAATGCCCAAAGGTGATAACTAATGGTGATATGCCGATGTATGTGTCTACCATAGGGATGTGATTGTAGGTGATAGTTTATGTTTAGCTACCAGCTTGTAGGTGGTAGTTGGTTGAGCTACACTGCTCAAGCAAATAAAGAAAAGACTTGACTCTGTTGAGCACCAGCTTCTAGCACTTTCTAGGTGGTACTTTCTATTGAGCGGCAAATAGGTGGTACTCCTTGTGGAGCAACAGTTTGGTCCAATGGAGGTACTCTCTGCAAATAGGTGGTACTCTCTGTTGAGCTGCTTGTAGCTGATACTCCTTGTGGAGCAACATTTTGGTCCAATGGAGCTCTTTAGGTGAGTCAACAAAGAACCATGTGATACATTTTGTTGAGAAAGCAAGATAGTTGACAGCACAATGAATGCCAACCTTTATCGTATCCACGGAGCAGTGGTAATTTCTATTCAGAAAGAAAATAAAGAGGAAAATTTACCTGATCGACCCTGTCAGATACACCTTTTCTGTCAGAGACCCTATATTTTCACGTTTACCCAAACCGACCAATTGCAAGCCTAGCCATCGCCCGCCTTTACAAAATGCCGAAATTACCCCCAAGGTAATAAATAGCCGTCCTTTATTCAAATCATTACTTTTTACCTTTTTTACTTTTTACTTTTTTGTTTGAGGTCATGGAAGGCGGAATCGCTTCAAAGTCGGTGACGCTCAATCGTTCAATCTTCAAGCTACCAAGTCTGTAAATTAGAAATTAAATTATCTTCCATTATTGTAGAATTTTTTTTTCTTCTTTCGACGGTCTATATTTTGAATTGATTTTTTTTTATTTCCCTATAACAACGATCGATATCGACTGTCTTAATGATCGATATCAACTGTCTTAACGATCGCTAATACAATCGATATCGATTGTTAATACAGTCGATATCGATCATTAATACAATCGATATCGATTATTAATACAGTCGATATTGATCGTTAAGACAGTCAATATCGATCGTTAATATAGTCGATATCGATCGTTAATATAGTTGATATCGATCGTTGAGACAGTCGATATCGATCGTTTAAGCAATCTATTTTCGTATGGTAGTCACTCCTTTCAATTTTATTATAGGTCATTTATAAAAGCCTTCAAGATGGTCGTACATCGTGTTGTTGGCAAATGTTCCCCTACTGGCATTTCGAAGCTCTACGATGATGCTAGCCCAGAGTGGAAGGAGTTGCTGAGAACATTAGTTTTTGGTGGAATATTTCAAATGCCAAAGTGTGTGTATTTTGTTGGCCCGAAAACTGAGACCGAATAATTATTCTATATAAGACCAAATAATTTTTGGAAGATGGACATTGCTTTAACACTAAGCCTTGCCGTAGTTGAACCCCAACAGTATACCCCTTCCCTTAAACCATCGGAAAAGGAATCAATTCGCTACAAATATTTTCGTGGGTTGCCTACCAAGAATATTATTCTGCCTCATATAGAAAATAGAATGAGGCTAGTGTAAAGTGACGAGGACTTCATTAAGTTGGCTCTTTTATTTGTGCTGTGTACATTTCTTTTTCTTGGGTCCCACCATCAACTGTCGGAAGAGCACGTTGAACTCGTCGATGACTTCGAGAACTTCAAATAAACTCTGTGGGGTCTCTACATATTCTGTGACTTGCTAGAGTATATAGAGAAGGACATGGCGAATAGAAAGACCGCCGACAAGGATAAAGCCCTTAAGTCGTATAATGTTTATGGCTGCATTTGTGTTCTTCAATGGTGGGCCTATGAGATGCTGTCAAAAATCTCACCTGAAGAGAATGCCTCTGAACCTTTCCTACAATTATTAAAATGAGAGGATAAGGCGCAAATGAGGACGAAAGGCTATACTGTCGAGATGATGCTGAACAGCAAGGTATGATGTATATTTACTTCAAATTTCAAAGGAATGTAAAGAGTACCAATGCGAGTATCGACTTCCTACACAATCGATGTCGACTGCTAAAACAGTCGGTATTGATTGCTAAAATAGTTGGTATCGATTTCTTAAATAGTCGATATCGACTGTTTTAGCAGTCGACACCGATTGTGTAGAAAGTCGATACCAACTGTTTTAGCAATTGACACTAATTGTGTAGGAAGTCGATATCGATTGTCTAAGAAGTCGTTATTCACCCTGTTAGAAATTGGTATCGATTGTGTTCGAAGTCGATATCGATTGTCTGAGAAGTCGGTACAGACTGTTTAAAGAGTCAATATCTTGCGCTAATATTTTATATTCAATTTTCTATTCTATATATTCATCTTAATATTTTGATATTTTGGTTGTTTCCCATTTTCTTCTTTTGTAAAAGGTTTGCGCTCCCCTTGAACCGGTTGCCTATTAGTTGGAGCAACCTGTCGTAAGTGAATATCTGCAGTGTGGAAAGGGTGTTGGGGGGAAGAGGAAATAGGTTGATGAAGAGCTCAAGAAAGCTGTGAAAGTGTATTTGAGACCGAAGAAGGAAAGAAATTACCTTCTCGTCCAAGATGTTGACGAGGAAGAATTTGAGAGCCAATCAATATCGGATGAAGACTCATCTTGAAAAGAGTGCCCTGTCCAATTAAAGAGGTCGAGAACAAGGGAGGTTACGACGAATGCGAGCGGTAGTGCACCATCCTCCTCCAATGAAGTGTTGTTGAGGAGGATTGACGAGATGGTGCTCGACAATTTGAAACTCGCTGAAATAATGAGCCATTTGGTGTAGAAAGTTAACCATTTGGAGGAAGAGAATGCGCTCCTCCAGACACAATGCAATTCCTTGGATGATCGACTCACTTCAAGGGATGTGGAGCTATAGACGATGAATCACTTCAATAAGTTGAGCAAAAAGGACCAAGGGATTCTGAAAGAACTCCTTCAAACAATTTTGGAGGTTACACCTAAGGTATGTATTGTAATGTAGTTTGTATAAGTATATAATAATAAATTTCTAATAAAGTTTATTTCGATGTTCAGGATGGTGCTCTTTCGGATGTGATATTGAAGGTGCCTCCTACGGCCTTTGATATCCCGTCTAAGGGATCAGAAGATAAGGGACCAACTCCTCCCATGCATGAGGAGGTGGCAACTACTGACAACCAACCTGAGTCTCAGGCCGAAAAGGGTACTGCTGGTGATAACCAAGCCTCTTCCCAACTCGAGCAACCAATTGACACTCGCTTAAGGCCTAGGCTCTCCAAAATAAAACATGATATCGTGAAACCTAGGACCACACAAAAGGGTCAGCAAAAGATAAAACCTGAAACGGAGACGGCCATTGAGGGGACGATAGCCATCGTTACGGTTGAGCTGACAGATGAGCAGAGGTTCATGAATGCCCTCTGGAAAAGGCTTGTTGCGAAAGATGAGTAAGTTATCTTTCTAATAGTTAGTTAGAAGTTAATTAAGTTTTTTAAATTTCAACATTGGTTGTTATTTATATAGCACAACATTGGCTATTATTTAAATTTTAACCCCACGACTTTAACCTATATGAGCCTAGACTTTATTGATTTCAAAATTTTTATTCTTTCTGAAAAACTCAACGGGGAAGTGTTGGTTATACAAATCGAACGATGGTCTGCCCATAAGGAAGAAACAAACAAAGGTAAGAAGGTGTTGCAGAACTTCATTTTTAATCAGTTGCAGGATCTCTAGGCTCACCAATATCCCACGGTTCGTTACGATCGCTACCAATAATTTTTATAATTTTCAAGTTGTATCACTAACATTATATTATTCTTTTTAAATATTTGTCCCACTTCATTCTCACCATCCATTGCATTGGGCGCTTGCGATCGTGAAGGTAATCGAACGATCGATAATGATTGTCGACCCTATTATTGATAGGCCCTCTAATGAGAAATATCTGAATCAATTGAATGTCCTGGTAAGAATATATTATAAAAAATATGAATTGTCCAATCCTATAAATTTTTACTGTTTCTTTATCTTATCTGACATTACAATTTTTTAAAATAAAACCATTATGTTCCCACACTTTTATATTTATACGGAAACTCCACTGCATTGAGCGCTGGCATCTATCCCTAGTCAAGTTCTGACTGTCGAATTAAATCCGTTCTACAACGGAGCAATGGGTGAGACTGTGGGGTGTTTATGTTGAAGTATGTTAAATACTTCATGACAGGGATAAAATTTTACTTCACGTAAGAAAATATGAGTTAGATCAGGGCATAAATTGGCCAGGCACTTGCCACATTCACTACCGATGGAGTTGAAGAACAATGCGATGAAGAACTTCCTACAGATGGACCACCCTCGTAGATTTTTTTAAGATGTAAATTAAATATTAAATTATATTCAGATGTACTTTTTGGGGTGAATATGTAAATTTATAAATTTGTAAGTACATTTGAAAGCCGATAATGGGTATTTGTAAATTTGTAAATTAGAAATCTCATGTACAAGTATATTGCACAAATATATATCATCGATTGTTAATATAGTCGATATCAATTGTTAATTCAATCGATGACGATTGTTAATACAATCGATATTGATTATTAATATAGTCGATATCGATTTGTAGGACAGTCAATATCGATTGTTAATATAGTCAATATCGATTTGCTAATGGGTCGATATCGATTGTTAATACAGTCGATATCGATTGTTAATATAGTCGACAACGATTGTTAGTATAGTCAATATCGATTATTTAAAGAGTCAATATCAATTGTTAAGACAATCGAAAATGACTGTTTAGACAATCGATATCGACTGTTTAGACAATCGTTAATCAGTTGCATAGACCTATTGTTGAAAGTTCTGAGAAAATATACTTTTTGGCATTGTTCAATCATTATCGTTATTACATTCGAAAATGTTCAATCATCGTAGTTATTACATTCCAAATTTATTATAATTATTCAAAATCAAATTTGCGGCCAAAATTTTCCTCGTGCGATCTATCTCCATCTATCGCGCGTGAATTGTAATCCTATCATATCATCCATCGACAGATTACTTGTGTTAAATCTATACCAAGGTGTCCCATTTTCAGACGATAGTTTTGTATCGGAGGTTTCTTCTTCATTCCTAAAATTTAAAATAGTTAAGACGATGATCATATAATATTAAAAAAAATTCACTTAATAGAAGCGGTAACCAAGTTACCAAAAAAAATCACATAGATAGAAAAATGCTGGTGATAGAAAAATAAAAAAAATCTCATGTTACGAAACTCTTTTTACTAGGATTAGAGATTGATTTACTATATAAAAGAGACATGTACTATATCAATCCATCGGTCCCACTGTCGCGTAACTCCTATGATTGTTACCATACTCACTGCACCTGCCACACTGTAGAGCCCTAACTTCACCCTTAGAGCGTATCATTCTCTTCCTCGGACGATCGGCTTACTTTCGACAATTATAGGTGGTCTCACTTTCATATTTTTTGGCAGTTGATCAGCTTAGAATTTCCATTGGCTTTTATCGAGGGTGGAAAATCATTATTCGTCGTATGATTGTCTAAAGCAGGCGGTGAAAAACCACTTTTCACAAAAGTTATAATAATCGTAACTTCTCCGATTGATGATCACAATGACATACGAATAAGGCAAACCATGAATGTGCCAACGGTGATAAGTACATGCCGTATGGTTGAGCTCTCTTTCTACCAGCCCATTGCAGCACCTTCTTCATGTGCTCTTCTGCTTTCGGGCAGAGAAGGGTGCTCCATTTCTTAAATATATGTCGACGCTTTTAGAAATGATCGGTGACTTTCTCTCTAGTAGTTCTGATTAAGTCAATAATTGGTCTCTCTCGAGCTATCTTCAATGCGTTGTTCAAGCTTTCAGCATTATTCGTAGTTAGGGAATTGTACTGCCTTCCTTTGAAATGTGTGTCCAATACTTCGAGTCAATTTTTTAAATATACTCTATGATCATAAGATCGGCAGCATCTTTTTTCATTTTAGTAATAAAATGATCAAATCTCTTTACTGAATATACACGTGCAGCGCACCACCATAGACGAATCACCCCGTTCTTCAGGTACTTATGTACCAAAATTTGTGTCATATGTTGCATGCAATAGCTGTGGTATGCATTAGAAAAGATCCGTTTTACCACCTTTATTAAACCATTCTACTTGCCTGTGATAATAACGAAATCTTCGCTAAACTCACCGAGTACAAACGCACTTTTCCGTTCAAGAAACCACATCTACGTATCCTCTTCTAACTCGATGACAGCAAATACTAATGGTAATATATGGCCATTGTCGTCTTGCGTTAAGACGATAAGTAGGATCCCTTCGAAACGTCCCTATAGGTGTGTATTATCTATAAGCAATATGCGACGAAGTGTATACAGTAGCTTCTGATACATGAGCCAAAACTCTAAAAAAATATTTAGAACTTACCGTCAAGCGTAAGTTGAAATGATATTCGTATATTAAGATCTACCCTCTCCATCTCCTTCACGTAGGCCAATAGATCCATAAATTTCCCTTCCTAACTGCCTCTAATATTATTCAAGGCGAGTTCTTTCTCCTTCCAATCCTTAGAATATGTGATTTGCACATTATAAGTTTTTACAATGTCAAACATTATCGACAAAGGTGTGTAGTCTAATCCTTCCATAAGTTTCTCCCGTACATAGTTAGATACGAAGGAAATTATTACATTACGATAATCGTGGGGTCCGATCTTAGCGTCCCCGCATATGTGAGTACTATTAAACGTCTTGATTATAAAAGAGTCAAGCCCAATCAATTTAAACGCATGTATTTGCCACAAACAATCGGGTTCATAGTATCCGGCTGTCACTCGATAGCTAGCGATTTTCAAAGGCCAGATTTGGAAGTTTTTTTCAACCTTATATTCTTTCAATGCTCTTTGAAATGTTTTCTTGTCTTTGAAGATCTCTCCAACTTTAAACGTCCAAATCCGATATTCAGTTTCCACCTCTTGATCGGAAGAGTCGTCCGATGTCTCTAACACTTTATAATCTCCGTCTACTAAGGGATTATCAATGCCTCTTATAAATTTTTTCTGATCCTCTTTTATAAACCCATCCGGCTCGCCATCATAATCTTCTTTTAAGTTATCTTCATTAGTGGGTTAGGGATAACAACGCCATTTACTAGCGGTGTTCCTAGGTGGTTGACTAGATCCTTCACCGAAGGGGTTCTGATGTGGTTGACTAGATCCTTCACCGAAGGGGTTCTAGCGTGGTTGACTAAGCCCTTCACCGAAGAGGTGCTCATGTGTATGGACATGGGGTTGAACTCCTCCGATAATCCCCATCAATGGCATGGTAGAATATAATTCGTGATTCAACCAAGTTGTCCATCCATCAGAGAAGATATGACTAAAATCGTTGGTATCCACCACCCTTTCTGAAGTGTAGTCTCACCCTTGACTATATTGTTGTGACTCATGTATATATTTTAGTGGGTCATCATACGATTTAACTGGAGCATTGTTTAAATCAATAGTTACTTTTCTGACAGACATGTTCGCCATAATATCATTGTCATCGCCTAACCGAATGGTATCATATATAGTTCCATCCTCCTAAAACTTATATTGCTGAAATGAATGGTTACTCATAAAATCAGTCCTGCCAAGAGGTAGTTGTTCAGCTTCGACTCGGAAGGATGACGGTACCTTAATGATGAATACCTTTATGACGTCCACCCCGACTTTATAAAACCTAAATAGGATGGCCAAATCATCAAAGTCCAAAATGTCAGCAATCACAGGGGTATTTACTATCTTCATATGAAACTTTATGAAAGTTATTTCATCTGTCCTCGCAAACTGACAGCGGACATTCGCCTTATGAATTATCTATAAGAAATATCCGTCAAAATGGTAATAACCCTCCGCCGGCCACCTTCATAAACACCATCTTCGCTTACAAGATGGCCATCATAGTGACAGAGAAGCGAAATGTCCACCTCCGACATCGCCTATTTAAGAATGAGAAGGAAATGGTCATAAGACTAATGGCACAAAAGGGAGATGACTGTTAATACATCTCGATAGTTTATACAATCAATATCGACTCGTTAAGCAATCAATCGATAAGTAAAACAATTGATATCGACTGTTTATACAATCGATATCGATTAGTAAAACAATCGATATCGATTATTTAAACAATTGATATCGACTCGTTAGAAAATCGATA
Source organism: Chloranthus sessilifolius (assembly GCA_021018995.1). Lineage (NCBI taxonomy): Eukaryota > Viridiplantae > Streptophyta > Magnoliopsida > Chloranthales > Chloranthaceae > Chloranthus > Chloranthus sessilifolius. The sequence goes on along the minus strand of CM037594.1, from coordinate 30,436,692 downwards.
TCGATTGTTTTACTAATCGAAAACAATCGATATCGATATTTATAAAATCGATATCGGCTGTTTAAAAAAATTGACCAATAAAATAATAATTTTTCTTTCTTATACTGCAACATTAAGAGACTCTAACAAACTGAAAATGAGGTTTACATTGGATAATCTGAACATACCTCGCGTCGAAATGGCAAACTGTAAGGTCTTTTTTCTCCAATGGCAAAATGTAGAGGCTTCTTCTCCCAAGCCTCTATTTTCTTCTTCCAAATAGCAAATCGGAGCAGATCGGGCTGAGGGAGAGGACGTTGCCACCTTCGCCACCTCTAACTTTTTACAAACTGTAGCAGATTAAAATGAGGAACAAGATTATGCTTTTGTGCATTAAAGAAAGTCATAGAAGGAGGTAATTTAGACTTTTTACTGTCCTTAGGGTCGGCTAGGCTTGCAGCTAGTCACTTTGGGTAAAGGTGAAAATATAGGGTCTCTGACGGAAAAGGTGTATCTGACAGGTCGATCAGGTAAATTTTCCAAATAAAGAAGATACATCGCCGCTTATGGAATTGGTACTCAGAAATAAATTGAAAAAATGCCCCCACTATCTATAAGAAACTACAATAATCGACCTTGCCTTTTAACTATATATATATATATATATATATATAAATATATATATATATATATATAAATATATATATATATATATATATATATATATATATATATATATATGATGGTCGGGGATATGCACCTGGGCGTAGAGATATCTCTACGCCAATTGATATGGGCGCGACACGTAGCACCCTTTTTGTGAAGTGATGGGTGGCATGGGGCACACTTTACTAACTAAGGTTACACTTTAAAAATATTTTAAAAGTTAAATACCTTTCCGGCCATCATTCTTGACTTTTTTAAAGTCTCTTATTTTTCTCTTTCTTCTCTCCATTTTTTCAAGTGTCTAACTTACTTTTTTGGGTATATTTTACTAAAAAAATGTGGTCACCCGATAGCAAAGCGCTAGCACATCAGCAGCGAGGCATTGGCACCCCGAAAATGAGGCACTGATGCCTCATTTTCGGGCGCCGACGCCTCTATATCGAGGTGCCGACGCTTCGATAAAGAAATAAAAAACGAGGTGGCGGCGCCTCCTTTCAGGGGCGTCGTCTCCTCTATATGGAGGTATCGGTGCTTCGATAAATAAATAAATTTTATTATTATTTTTTTTTAATCAAAGCGCCGGCACCTCGATATAGAGGCATCGGCGCCCCTTTTTTTTTTAGCGAAGCATCGACACCCAGTTTTAGAGGCACCGCTGCCTCTAAAATAAGGCGTCGGCGCCTCATTTTCAGGGTGCCGCCGCTTCGCTACCGAGGTGCTACCACTTCGCTATCGAGTGCTCACATTTTTTGAGTAAAATATAAAGTAAGTCTGACACTTTCTTAGAAAAAGAGAGACGAGAGAGAAAAGAAAGAGACTTTAAAAAGCCTTCTAAAAAAGTTAAGAATAATGGCTGAAAAAAAATATAACTTTTAAAATAATTTAAAAGTTTAACTCCAATTAGTAAAGTGAGCCCCATACCACCCATCACTTCACAAAAATGATGTTATCAAAGGAATAATGGAGGGGCATCATAAGATTATCAAGCTTTTGAGAAGCTCTGTACTCTATCAATGCTATCAAAACTGACTTTTACTGATCTCAGGGGTCTTGAAGATATGTGAGAGTCTAAGCTTTTGATAGGATGACAGGCTGAGAGACTATTCTCAAGCTCCATTAATTTAAGATGTCAGTGGGAAGGTTCAGTCACATTTCTTATCTCTTTTTATTTCATAAGTGAGAATGTGAGCAGCATAATGTAATAAGAAATTTGGATCATTTTATTCAAACATATTTATACTAACAATTTGCCCATTGACTAATAGGTTTTCAATCCTGTCAAAAATTGACTCCTACATATATCAGGCCCTTGGAAGTATGTGAAAGTCAGTTTTTTTATAGAATTGAGAGGATACATTGTTTACGGACCTAAAACTATATATATTATTTCCTCTCACTAATCCCGTCTCCAGCAAGATTATATTTGGAATTTGCTCTATGGACTATGGACTGAGGGTGATGTGCTCAATATAGGGAAAGTCAATGTTGTGCAATTAATCTGAATTTTCCTGCTAATTGCACAACAAATTTCTTGAAATAAAAGATGCCCCAGTATCTCACTCTTATCAGGATGCAAACTATGGTGCAGATCATTTCTTGCTCTAATAAAGAGGAAACCAATAGAGCCAAATTCTCTTGCTGTCGTTCGGAGGAAACCGTAGTGCAGATTGGCCAATTAACTTTGCAAATGTTGTCTTACTTCTGCGTCCTAATTATATTATTTTCTTATGAAACCTCTAGACCCCTGGTTCCTTTTAAATTTTGTGTACTTTAGAACCGATCTCATATATTGTTTATATATATATATATATATATATATATATATATATATATATATATATATATATATATAAATATGAAGTTCATGTTGCACATACTAATACCAAGTATATCTGTACTCAAATAAAGTGTGAGCTGTTGGCCCTGGATTTATCCCCTGATTTATATCTATATATATGAAGTGTGAGCTGCTGGCTGCTGTATATATATATATATATATATATATATATATATATATAATAATGTTGTGAAGCAATCACAGTATATAGGAAGTACTGTGAGGACACTTAATAGCAAGTAGTCTCTGCTAAAGCAGTATAGGAAGTACTCTCTGTTAAGTATTCTTTGCTAAAGCAGCAAAGCAGCAAATAAAGAGGAGTCTGTCTGTGGAGCTAGCAGCATAGAAGTATACTCCCAATAAGCTCATATTCTGAGCATTTCCGGGCTTCAAGCTTCAACTGCTTGTTGTCATTTTCACTCAGAAAACAATCAGAAACCCAGTTCCCAAGAGTACACCGGAATTTTCCAGAAAAGCTCAGAATGTTGCTGCTTTCTGAGTTAAAACTCAGATTCTGAGCTTTTAGAAACTCTCAAACAAGGCCTAAGGAATTTTGAACCAAGTCAAGTCGGGTTTTCAGATTGGGCTGGGTTGAGTCTAGCATCTACCCTAGACCCATTAGGTTCAATAGGTTCATGACAGGCCAGTCGGGTTAAGGTATACGCTGGACCTGGCCCATTGATAACCCTAATTTAAACACTTTGTGTGGCTCAATGTGGGCTGATATCAAGAAGTTGTTTAGCAGTCCATTTGAAGGCTCTTTGAGGATACCAATCAGAAGGTAGAAATTGTCTATTCACTCAATCAAGGATCAAAGTGTCGGGTAAAATTTCGGTTTTGGGCATGACCGAAGCCAAAAATTTGGACCGAAATTTCGGCCAAAAATCGATAATTTGACTGAAATTTCAACCAAAATTTTGAGTCCCATACAAAATATGACGAAATTTCGAAATTTTAGTAATTTCGGCCAAAATTTTGATCCATGCACACAATCTTTATATTAGGATATAATCTAACCTGCGCCACACGGTCGATGAGAAAGTGTGATCCATGCAACTAATTATACAGTACGTTCATTTACAACTCAGGATTTAGTGACTTACTTTTCGGGTAGCTTTAAATGCACCCATCGTATCTTGTTGGGCACCCATGCTAAAAGCCATTGATTGGTTTAAATCAAATGATGGAGGTTATTTTTTGTTTCAATATTCCACACAAGAGATCTTGAGATCATGGCACACCTATTGGACAGTCGTTTTTCGATTTTAATGGCACATATCCCAAAAAAATGCCCTATAACATCACGCTTAAACCTAACTTTAGGGCTACAATTTTATATCTATGTCATGTGGAATCGAAAACTGACCGTATAATAGGTGCGCCATAATCTTAAGATACTCTGTGGAAAATTGGACCGAAACACGAACTCCATCTTCTGATTTAAACGGATTAGTAGTTTTTATGTTTTTACTGTAGGTGCCCACCAAGATTGGGTCGGTGCGTTTAAAGTACCTTTTTATGAATCACATCATCATCTTCAAATCACACCCTGCACTTGATGAATAATAGTGCCACATGTAAAAAGAGTGACCCATTTAAAATCACCGCTTCGAATGGGTTAGTTACCATATATGAGCTCTGCTCTATTCATCATCCTACGTGGCCGGCCATAGTCAACCACATATAACTTACAACAATTTGCGTCTCAGAAGGAAGCTTAGCTCTTATACTCTTTTCACCTATTTATGGAGACACTAGGGTTTCGTTGAGCAATTGAGGAGAAGGGAGGCGTCGGCAGCGGCTCCCGGGATTTCGTGTCCAACCAATCGGAAGCTGTCTCCACCGTCAGATATCGTCTCCCTTTGATCAAAACAGAAGTTTAATGCTCGCAAGTCTAGTTCAATGGTTTGCTGAGTTTGGCTTTTCTGTGACATAAAAATTAGGGATGTCAATTCTTTGGTACGCATCGGATCAATCTGGACCGTCCAATGGTGTTTGGAATCCGGAGTTATCGAGATTCATTTGTAAGAGTGCTTTTATTTTTGGTTGGTGTTGGGCACCGGACCCGAGCACGCAGTGGTTCTCCTGTCGATCTCTGGCCGCCGGCCTTGGGAGATGGATACGGATATTCTTGAGCGCGAAATGAGTGCACTTTTACTGATTTCCGTGCTCATGAATAGCTGCGCACTTTCCGAGGCACTTAGAGATCGGTCAATTGGAAGTTTTTCATACTTTATATTAGATGGCAGAGTTCGTTTTTCACTCTAATGTTCAACACAATTGGATCCTGATCTCAAAAAAGTGGTCCTAAAATCTTATAGCACACATCACGCTTAAGGTCCGTCGCCATGTGTGGAAGATTGGAGTCAAAAATGAGCTCTATCGTCCGATATAAAGTAATCAATGATTTTTAGTGTTGCCCAGATTCGGTGCTACCCGTTACAGATCTGAGTTTGTAATTAGATCTGAGTTTGTATTTAGGCACACGACAGGAGCTTTTGTTCCGCACAGTCTTCCTCCGGCTACCTAGGATTTGTGCACACCACTTTTTCCTCTAGCAGACGGTAAAAGAAATATCGGTAACTTTTTCCTCGAGCACACTGTAAAAGAAATATTAGTAGCGTATATAGCAAGATAGTAGTTTTCTAGGGCTCTCAATGGCCCGAATTTTGGCCAGCACCTGACGTGGAAAAAGTTGTGTTTCTATGAAGCAAATTCGGTGCTTGATCCCGGACTAAACATGTTGCAGCGCAGCCCGGATCAATCCGGGCCGAGCTTGGGTTAAATTTTCCAACAGCTGGTTCTATCCTCCACTATTTATGTGGAGGTATACATAACACCAGAAACACTCTTTGATTGTCACCTGAAGCATAGGTGGATGGTTTAAATCAATTTAAATAAAAAAAAAAAAAAAATTTCAAAAAAATAAATTTTAAGTATTAGTCAATGTTTGACTAATTTCAATGATTTATATTTCACGGCTCAAAAAACATATGATGAAGATGAGTTTTCAAAATTATTGTTTTAAAAAATAATCTAAGGAATGCACCCGAGGTCCATGTGGCATTGAAATAATGTTGTGGATGCCACATGGACCTCCACTTGCAACCTTGGAGGACGGTAATCGTCCTCCCATGGAGGATCGACACTTTTTCTATATATATATATATATATATATATATATATATATATATATATATAGGAAAAGGCCTCCGTCCTATATGAGAGGACGGTCACCATCTCCCAACCTTCCACGTGGAGCTCCACGTAACACCTAAAACACTTTTTGAGTGCCACGTGGACCTTGGGTGCATTGCTTAGATCATCTTTGAAAAAAAAAAATTAAAAACTCATCTCCACCGTATATATTTTGAATCGTGAAACATCAATGGAAATCGTCAAACTTTGACTTGTGGGTTTAAAATTTTTTTTTTGATTTTTTTTTTTTTAATATTAATCTAAGCTGTCCACCTGTGCTCCACATAGCACCCAAAAAGTGTTTTAGGTGTCACGCGGAGCTCCACGTGGATCTTGGAGGACGGCAGAGGACTTAATCGGCTCCCATATATATATATATATATATATATATATATATATATATATATATATATATATATATATATATATATATATTTCTTATTTTAAAGTTATAAAAAAAAATTTCTTTTAATTAAATATAATTTACTTAAATGCCTTGAGATTAATCGTTGTCCATTATAATCATTGTACGTTATAATCATTGTACAACTGTTGTCCTTTCAAACAATAGTTGTTCGTTATAACTATTGTATAACAAACTAAAATTAAATATTTGAATAAAAACTTGTACTTACCCTCTATAATGTTAATATAATTATTTAATTAAATTTTTAACCTTCTTCAAACTTTTATCAGAAAAAATTGTCTTATCCCAACCAAATTTTATTAGAAAAAATAGCCTAAAAAAATTTCCCAACCAAATTTTTTAGACAAAGCCAATGGAAAAAAGTTCGGAAAAATGTCCAAGCCCGCTTGGTACGATAGGGGCAGAGCTTAAATTGAGTACATTGCAACCCGGATTAGAGCTGGGCTGAAAATTTTGGAAACCCGATCCAAGTAAGTTGAAACTGGATTGAACCCCAACCCGGCCCATTGAAAGCCCTATGTTTTTCTTTATTTAAAGTGAACAATGGCAAAGCTAAAATTAGCCAACTAACCTCTATTACCGCCTCCAAAACTCTTAAAGCACCCACCTGTCAAATCATCTATAAGTTGTCGACGGTTGACCTGATGTTTTACGGGGTTGGGTATAAAAACTTGAACTATCGAATCGGCTCGACCAAGACGTTATGTCAAGTCGGACATTTGCTGATTTCTTTATTGGGTCGAATAGGGTTTTCGGGTTGGCTCTGGTTAGCCTGAGTGCACCAATGGATTGAGTTAAGTTTCTTATTGTCAGCCAACATTTTACCATAGACTACCCATTGATAGCCCTATCTACAGGTGGGTCTAGGTGGGTGCTAATAGAGTTGCTCAATTTATTATAAGATCTCCATCCTTTGTTCGTGTCAAATTCATATAAAATTAATGGCCTACCATTTGAGTTAAATATATCCTACCTTTGGCGGATGTGGGTGGGCTTCATGGTTTTTTTCTTTTTGTTGTTACTTTTTCCGAAAAATTTATATTTAAAAGATATTTGTTTAAAGAAGAGAAGTGACCTTCAATTTTTATATTTTTTTATAAGAGAAAAGTGATCTTTTGAATGAGAGAAAAGAAAAGTTTTTTTAATTTTATTTTTTAATACAGCCAACCTCGAGAACCAAAGAGCAAGGACGCATATACATCTGACAGTTGCGGAGCAGCGTGAAAGAGCATAAACTATAGTGGTGAGGGTTAAGTAACAGAACCCAGCCCATACCTTTTAAAGACAAGGGTAGGAAACTGTAACAACCTGGATTTTTCTAAACTTAATTTAATGGTATTAGATGTATTTTGCACTATACACGGTGTTAACACTCGACACCGGAACATACCCTAGTTTAGAAAACTCTATTTAAGCATAACTCTTTTCTTCTTTTTTTATTTTAATCTCTTAATAAACCCTATCCGTCACGACTCCTCTACCCACCATTCTAAAACTCTCTAATCTTCTCAAAACACCCTAATCTGTTTCCTAAAATTGTTTCTATGTTCTTCCATAAGAACCACTGTTATTTATTTCTACCATTAAAATCAATGAGGAAGAAGAAATCTCGGGCAGGCTATCGCGTTGGATGTCGCTCTATTCAACTCTAATCGTTATAGTCTACCGTTCACACTTTAAGAAGTGGGTACCTATGTCACGACCCGAAATTCTACCTCATCCCGAGGGCCTATAATTTCAAGTTATGACCCGCACATATCCCGGATATACTAAATGGGCATACACCTAATCAAAGTTCTTGCGCAATTTGGTTCCATGAAATCCATGAAAGCTAACGAAATAGAGGTGGGATATAAATAATTATAAATAGTGAATAACTTTGATTAAATGTAATAGATCCAACAATAAAATGTAAACAAGGTTGGAGACAAATCCGATAAAAGAAAGTGTAGAGTCAATAATAATAATGTCAAAAGAACTCAGTACCAAGTCTACAATTGTCAATAGCCGGCGCTATGATCAGAATTAACACCAAGGTCCTCCTGGTACAAAGCAGCGTCGCCCTCCCAAGGCTCCTAATACTCAGCGTTCATGGGGTCAACGAAGTCAACGTTAATGAGATCTAAATAGCAGGCGTCTACTCCACCAACGTAATCACTTGCAGCTGTTTAGATTTTCATGGGATGAGTTTACTCAGTCACGTAAACTCAGTAGATACACCAGCAATCCATCTCATTCTATTCAGGTACATTGTAGGTGCATCAAGTGAGTGATAAACATAATATAACAATAAAATCAGAACGAACATGATAAAATCAAGTGCATAACGTAGAACTCATATCATAACATAAATGCAGGACCATGATCTAGACACTCATATCCTAACGTACCTTACCATAACTCGTATCATATCATATCATATCATATTATATTTTATTATTCTCGCGTATATGTCTGTACATCATATGAGCGTAATTAACATAGTCATAATGTAATAGCCCGAAAAATCACGCTAAACTATGACCTCGGGATCCGTGCCCGATCGGTCATAGGTTTAACCAAATAGAAGTCCAATAGTTAGTATGGGGCGTGATGAACGGATGAGATGTGATGGGTTGAGTGTCTATGTGGTGCATGATGGAAAATGCGAAGTCACATACACCTACTGCGGTGCATGTGCTCAACACACAAGTTAGAGGGAAGATAAAAGGGTTTAATAGCCCTAGTTTCTCTTTTAATTGGTTGATTGAGAGAGAGCAAAGAAGAGAGAGAGAAGGAGACCATAGATAATGCAAGGAGTAAATGCTAGTTGAAGGGGGGGATTCGAGCAATAAACGTCGGATTCGACACGAGGGATCCGCTCGAAGCAAAGCTGGAAACCCTAGCCTTTCCAACCGCTCAACTTAATCAATTTGAGATTGATTCAAGGTAAAACTTTGTGAATAAAATGCATAGGTTGTAGAGGTTAAATTGTAGTTAAAAATGGTTTAAATCATAGGATAATGGTTTAGAAAAATAGGGAAAAAGTGTGAAAAAAGATTGGGAAGAACAGCTCGAAAAGGGAAAGAATCTAGCAATTTCGATTAATCGAAATTGGGTTTCGATTAATCGAAATTGGCCAAGAAGTTGAAAAGTCAGAGGACCCTGATTTCGATTAATCGAATTGGGTTTCGATTAATCGACTTTGGTCTTCAATTAATCGATTTGGGTATCGATTAATCGACTGGGAACCTCCAGTGGACCCCAGGGGCTGGAGGAAAGGACTTGGGGAAAAATCGACTAATCGAAATGGGATTTCGATTAATCGATTTCAAATTTCGATTAATCGATTTGGGATCGATTAATCGATTTTGAAAATTCGATTACTCGAGTTGAGAATCGACAGATAGAATGGAGAATTTCGATTAATCGAATTGGGTTTCGATTAATCGAATGGGAATCTCGATTAATCGATTTGAGAATCGATTAATCGATATTGACTTTCGATTAATCGATTTTGGAGTTTGATTAATCGACTGTGCTAAATTTTATTGACTTTTGAGTTTGACTTTAAGCTTCATGGAGGGTCTTGGACCTCCTTTATTGCATCTTTAGTGATGTGTTTCACCTGTTATGTGGTACCATAGGTGGTACGTGTGAGCTAGTGCACAAGGAGCCACGTGGGACCTTGATGCATTGATCGAACGAAGACTTGAGGTAGGGAACACCTTGAACATGTACTTTATTTTACAAGAGCATGTATGTAGTGATATAGAATTCAAATTCAAATATTTTATTGCTTAAGAATTGTGAAAAGTGTGTGTGTGTGACATCCATAAGAGTAATTATAATGAGCCATCCCCAGGGGATGAAGAAGTAAAGAGATAAGAGCATTAGGTGTGATGCAAGTGAATGGATACATCCCAGAGATGTATCCAAGATTGAATCATGTTTGATAGGGCCTAACTGATATAAGATAGCACACTTACACGATGAATAACTATATGTAAGGCACCGATATTTTTGTTATTTGAGGTTTGATAGGGTACCCCACCGACGTGGCGGGATATCCACGACTGACACGACAGGATATCCGTGACCGATACGGCGGTGAAACCGTAAGCCAGTGCGGAGGCTTATCCGCACATAGTAAGCACACCCCAGGGGTGTTGATTTGAGACAAGTGAAACCCTGCCACCAATCCCCAGGGGAAAGGGGCTTGGATACTATATTGTATTCCTAGGGAATACGTTAACAGTGTCTATATAGATGACGATGATGGGTATCTCATCGGGGCTCGATGCTATATTGCTCGGGGATTACTTAAGTTGAAAGTTTAAGTTTTGCTTTAGGCCTTTTCAGCATCATTCATGAGTAAATAAAAGACACGAGTAAACTATCAATAAAATATAATACTTTTTAACTGTTTTCATCAGTAATTACATAGACACATCATGCATGGCATATTATGAAATATATGTGAGTAATAATTTATATGTTCAATTGTGTTTTGTTCCCTATTGAGCTAGGATGTAGCTCACCCTATAGAATATACGTCGCAGGTCCACTTCTAGCAACGGCCGAGGCTTCAGGAGACGCTGACCCTAGTGAATCGGACCTTGCGGCCGGCAAAGAGTTGGAGCCACCTCCTGAGGACTTTTTCTAGAGGACTCCGTTGTGCCACTTTGAGGGCTTTTTGAGAGAGATTGGTACGGCTTGGTATGTCAAGCCTTGTTTTGGTTAAACCATGTATATATTGAGTTTGGGATTATTCTTTTGGGGCAAACCATCCGTGACGATTGCTATCATCGATGGTTCTGATCGGTTCTCTATTCATGCAGAGGCATGAGGGTAGAACTGTCTTTTGGAGAATTGCTTTAATATAGATTTAAATTCCGCAGTTTCATTTATTATTTCATTTTATGCTTGATATGCCAATGTTCCGTGCTTAGCTAAGGGGCACGATCAAGATGATCGTGCCGATGGCACGGGTTTCGGGGTGCTAAAATCCGGGCTATCACAGTTGGTATCAGAGCCATTTTCTTTTAGCATTCTGACAATCGTCCTTTTTGGTCAGAACATAGGGGCTTCTGCTAACGAAATTTTAGTTTCAAATGCAGCCGGAAATGTCATCTAGAGGAAGAGGCCGACCAAGGGGAGGCCAACAGAGGAGTCTACGTAGTGGAGATGATTACATCTCTCCTACTAATAGAGTGCCTTTAAGAGGTACTGAGGCCCCAGGGGGCAGTAGTAGTAGACAACATGATGAAGAGGATCGAGATTGGCAGGATCAAGATCTAAGAGAACAAGAGGGAGTGAGAGAAAGACAAGAAGATAGAGAGGAGCGACAAAGGTTGATGCACACTATGGAGACTATGACAGCTGCCATGGCACAACAAGCCGCATCCTTTGCAGCTCACGCGTCAAGAGAACAGCAGCCACCTACACCACTTGTAGGACCTGCGCTGCCTGTGCCCTCATCTTTTACAGAATTTAGGAGGATGAGACCTCCTTCATTTTCTGGGCAGGCAGACACAATGGCCGCTGAGAACTGGCTTATGGAGATGGAGAAAGTCTTTAGCGTGCTGACATGCACGGAAGATGAGAGTGTGAGATGGGCAGCTTATATGTTGGATGGGGAGGCTGGGCCTTGGTGGAAATCCGTGATACGGACTCGGGCCTGTGAGACCCTGTGGACTTGGGAGGAGTTTGTCGAGGAGTTCAACAAACAATATTTTCGGAAGTAGTGAGGAACCCGACTTGAGATACAATTTTCTGATTAGTGCAAGGGAGAATGACGGTGAGAGAATATGGGGTGGAGTTTCTACGACTTGCCCGTTTGCTCGGATTTCGCTGAAGTGATGAAGTCCAAGAGGTTTCAGCAAGGTTTGAAGCCTGAGGTTAGGGGAGGCGTAGCTCCATTTCAACTGAGGACCTATGAAGAGGTCATGAGTAAGGCACTAGTTGTGGAAGAGGAAAATACAAATAGATATAGACAGAGAGAGTTGCAGCGAGGAGGAAATGAACAAGGAAGGATGGGGAACTATGAACCGGTGAACAAAAAGCCGAGGTTCATGGGCCAAAATCAGAGACCACAGTTTCTGGGAGGTTTTGGAAGGCCGGCGCAACAACAACACCAACAGAGGTTTCCATTACTTGCGTCGGGGAGACCTTTACGCTATGAGAGCCCTGCCGTGTCTACTGGCGCCACTATCACACAGGGTTCTCGTACTGTTTCTTCCGCGCCTCGAGAGATTTGCGCCAAGTGTGGCAAGCCTCATAGGACAGCGGATTGCAGATCGGGAACAAGGGGTTGTTTCCAATGTGACAAGGTGGGCCACTTGATCAAGGATTGCCCTGAGACGGATAAAAGAAAGATGGTTTCAGTTGCAGCACCACGACCCATTCAAGCAAGGAAGCCGATCGTTCAGGGGAGAGCCTATGCAGTCACTGCTCAGGAAGCAGGGAACGTGCATGACGTCATCTAAGGTGAGACTCTTTTAAATTAAAGAAAATTTCCATTTCATTAAAATTTTAGATAGAGAAGGTGCATGCATTAGGAATGGTATAGATTCCTTTTCTCAATACTAAATCTATATGTGAATTAAGGGTGTATTTTGATGTGTAAATTATTGTATGTATGTATGTATACTATAGGTACTTTAACTATATATGAAAAAGGATGCTTTGTTGGATATGACGCTAGAGTGTTGATAGACCCAGGGTCTACCCACTCATTCGTCCTATCTGTGTCTATTCCGACTTGAGAGTTAGTAGACACAGAGTTAGCTTGTAAATCCATCATTGTAGCAGTTCGAGACTTAGAGGTGCATGAATTGGAAGCAAAGTTGATACTGTTAGACATGCAGGGGTTTGATGTGATCCTTGGCATGGACTGGTTGGTGACATTGTGCAACAGCGTCGATTGCAAGACAAAGTAGTCATTTTAGACCCAACACAAGAAGATCATTTCGGTTTCAAGGGTGAGGTGTCATACGTACCCGATCTCAGATGAGGCCAAGAAAATGATCGAGAAGGGTTCTGATGGATACTTGGCTTTCTTAAAGGAGGACAAGGAAGAAAAGAATGTCATTTACGAGATAGCGGTTGTGCGAGACTTACGTGTTTCGGAAGAATTGCACGGATTACCTCGAGAAAGAAGTAGAATTGCCATTGACTTAGCACCGAGAGCGGAGCCTATTTGAAGCGCCTTATAGAATGGCTCCTGCTGAGTTAAAGGAGTTGAAGGAACAACTACAAGAGCTTATGGACAAGGGGTTTGTTAGATCGGGCGTGTCTCCATGGGGGGCACCGGTCTTGTTGTTTGTCAAGAAGAAAGATGGGTCAATGCGGCTATGCATTGACTATCGACAATTGAACAAACTCACTGTGAAGAACCGCTACCCTTTGCCTAGAATTGATGATCTATTCGACCAACTACAAGGAGCAAGGTATTTTTCCAAGATCGACCTGAGATCTGGATATCATCGATTCTTGAGTCAAGGCGGAGGACATCCGTGAAGACTTTCCCGCACGCTGGACACTATGAATTCCTTGTGATGCCGTTTGGATTGACGAATGCTCCGACGTCGTTTATGGATCTGATGAACCGAGTGTTTAAACCACACTTGGACTCCTGCGTCGTAGTGTTTGTTGATGATATTTTGATATACTCCAAATCCAAGACGGAACACGAAGAACATTTGAGGATTTCTCTACAGACACTACGTGAACACCAATTGTACGTCAAACTCAGCAAATGTGAGTTTTGGTTGGAAGAGGTTAGCTTTTTGGGACATGTCGTCTCAAAGCATGGTGTCACTGTAGATCCAGCAAAGATAGAAGCAGTGGTTAAATGGGAGCAACCAAAGACAGTGACCGATGTCCGAAGTTTTCTGGGCTTAGCAGGCTATTATCGACGTTTCGTCGAGGGGTTTTCAAAGATATCGGGACCTCTCACAAAGCTGACATGAAAAGATTCAAGGTTTGAGTGGAGTGAGGCATGCGAGAAGAGTTTTCAAGAACTCAAAACGAGACTCACTTCGGCTCCAGTGTTAGCGATTCCTTCAGGAGTGGAGGATACGCCGTGTACAGCGACGCGTCATACAATGGCCTTGGTTGTGTACTCAACCAACACAAGAAGGTGATAGCTTACGGATCAAGACAGATGAAAGAACACGAGAAAAATCACCCGACTCATGACTTGGAACTAGCAGCAGTCATTTTTGCGCTGAAGATTTGGAGACATTACTTGTATGGTAAGACTTTTAAAATTTTCACCGATCATAAGAGCCTCCAATATCTCTTTACACAGAAAGAGCTCAACATGAGACAGCGCAGGTGGATGGAATTCGTCAAGGATTATGATTGCTCCATACAATACCATCCAGGCAAGGCGAATGTAGTAGCCGACGCATTGAGTCGGAAAGGTTCAGCTCAGTTAGCTTGTTTGGTTTTGGGTATGCACCGATGGAAATTATTGGAAGACACGGACATTCTCTGATCACGAACATTGAGTCAAAAGCCACCGGATCCTTTTTGGCTAACATATCAGTAAAGCCAGTGATATTTGAGCATATCCACGATCTACAGATGAAAGATCCGGCATTAACAAAGATTCATCAAGACGTGAGTGATGACATCAGGTCGGACTTCTCGGTTAAAGAAGATGGTTCCTTACTGTTTAAGGGCCGTCTATGCATTCCGGACAATGCCGATCTAAGACGAACGATTCTTGATGAGGCCCATAAGTCAAATTATGCTATCCACCCTGGTAGCACCAAGATGTACCAAGACTTGAAAAAGAACTACTGGTGGAGAGGACTGAAGCAAGACGTGGCCGAGTACGTGTCACGGTGTTTGACTTGTCAGCAAGTGAAGGTTGATCATAGACATCCTGCTGGACTATTGCAACCTTTACCAATCCCAGAATGGAAGTGGGAATCGATCTCAATGGATTTCATTGTTGGATTGCCCCGTACTGCCAAGAGACACAATGCCATTTGGGTCGTCGTAGACCGATTGACCAAATCAGCGCACTTTTTGCCATACAATACTACGTATACAGCAGGAAAACTGGCAGACTTATACATGAAGGAGATTGTAAGATTACATGGGATTCCAAGCGGACATAGTTTGGATCGTGATCCACTATATACATCCAAGTTTTGGAAGAAATTTCAAGAAGGAATGGGAACACGACTAGACTTTAGTTCATTTCCATCCTCAAAGCGATGGTAGAAAGGCGAGTGAACCAAGTAATAGAAGACATGCTCGGGCGTGCATGCTAGATATGCAAGGATCTTTGGGATGAGTATCTACCGTTGCTCGAATTCGCATACAACAACAGTTTCCAAACGAGCATTGGCATGGCACCGTATGAAGCTCTGTATGGACGACGATGCAAATCACCCCTCAATTGGGAGGAAACAGGTGAGAAATTTGTGTTAGGGCCAAAACTACTTGAAGACAACGCCACCATTGTTCTAATTATCAGAGAAAGGCTGAAGTCAGCACAGAGTAGACAGAAAAGTTACGCCGACATGAAGCGGACTAGTGTTGACTATAAAGTGGGCGAGCACGTGTTTGTGAAGGTGTCACCTATGAAAGGCGTAATGAGATTTGGCAAGAGAGGGAAGTTAAGCCCACGTTATGTTGGACCATTTGAAATTTTGGGACGCGTAGGTGAAGTTGCGTATCGCATTGGTTTACCACCGCTGTTTGATCGAGTACATAACGTTTTCCACATATCGATGCTCAGAAAGTATGTGAATGATCCGTCTCATGTATTAGGAAAACAACCTATGGAGATGTGTGAGGACATGAGCACGATAGAGGAACTTGTGGAAATCTTGGATCGAAAGAAACAACTACTGCGCGCTAAAGTGATTCCCTTAGTGCTTGTTCGGTGGAACAATCATCCAAAAGAAGAGGCTACTTGGGAACGAGAGGCCGATGTGAAAGAATAATATCCAGCCTTGTTTCCAACGACATAAGAATCCAATGTAAACCACAACCATGTTGGTGGAATTTCCGTGATACTTGTAATTTAATGGAAGTTTTGATCAAGTATGATTTAAGGAATAAATTTAATATGTACATGATCAAGTGTATGCATTTCTATGGAACTATGAACCACTTGATGTCATAAACTACCAAAAGAAATCAAAGAACCAAAGAACTTGAAAATCTGTAGAAATTGGGCAAAACCGATTAATCGAATTTCAAATCGATTAATCGATTTGGAATTTCGATTAATCGATTTTGTTCGATTAGTCGATTGGCACCTGCCAGTGACTGGAAATTTGAATGAGAGTTAGAACAGACATAGAAAGAAATTTCGATTGATCGATTTATAATTTCGATTAATCGATTTGGGATCGATTGATCGATTTTAGGAATTCGATTAATCGAATGAACTGGTAATGTTAGAAGAAATTAGGATGAAATAATGAAATTTCGATTAATCGAGACGATTTCGATTAATCGATTTGAGATTTCGATTAATCGAAATGGAAGTTCGATTAATCGAATTACTAAAGGGACTTGGAAGAAATATGAAGTCAGAGGAATGATTTCGATTAATCGAAATGAAATTCGATTAATCGAAGTGGAAATCGATTAATCGAAGTGGAATTCGATTAATCGAATAACTTAAAGAATCCTGAAAATTTTGGAGGTTACTGCACGATTTCGATTAATCGAAGTGAATTTCGATTAATCGATTTTGAAATTTCGATTAATTGAAATGGATTTCGATTAATCGACTGGCTCGCGCCAGTGAGCTCAAAAACTTAAAATTTAAGCGGATCTGATTTGATTAATCGAAATGGTTTCGATTAATCGAATTTGACTTTCGATTAATCGATTTGGGAAATCGATTAATCGATCTTACGCGGCTTAATCTAGTTTTAAATCTCGATTAATCGATTTTAGATTTCGATTAATCGAGCCGGGGCCTATATAAATAAATTTGGGGACTTCATTCCCCATTCGAAATCATTTCACCTAGAGATTTTGGGCGTTTCGGTTTCTCCTTCTCCAACCAACCGAGTGGTCTAGGGTTTGGATTTCCGTCGATTCGCATTCGCCTTCGAAACCTAAGGTAAACCCTAGATTTCCACTTTTCCTTCAATTTGAGCTATAAGAACCCTAGATTCTTACTATTTTACCCACCATGCCACCCAAGACCCGATTGTCTTCAAAGAAGGTAACCTCTAAGTTACCGGTTAGGCGTAAGAACGCCGCACCACCACCACCTACCCCATCGCCGGTGAGGACTCCGTCACCGTCGACATCGGAGACCACCTCCGGCTCGACGAGCGAGTCTACGCGCGAGTCTTCCAGCGAGTCCACACCCATGCCACCACCACCCACCAATGTCGAACAACCAAATGAATGGTGGGCCGCCAAGACCTTCGAGGTCGAATACGTTATTGACCCAACCCTATTCACAAATCCCGATTTACCGGGCGAGACCCAATGGGCTCGAAACTACCTCAACAATGCCGGTCTCGACAACCTTCTCAAACCAATCCGGGGTTCTTACTACCCTAGACTGGTTAGACTGTTTTACCAAGGGCTAACGGATGGCCCTACCGATGACTGCATTTTGACCAAGATCGAGGGTCGTGAGTACACGATCACTCGGCGTCACATACATGAGGTGCTTGAATGCTACCGCGATTTTACCCCAGAGACCACCCTATTCCCACCCTTCGAGGAGGACCCCCGCTTTGAGGAGGTCATGACCCGCATGACCAATGGTAAAAAGGGGTCGGGCTGCTCCATAAAGAGGGTTGACCTTCCCCACTACATGTGGATGCTTGATTCGGTGATCAAGTGTAACCTTTACCCAATGCGCCACGACACCGAGCGCGTGGATCGAGTGCAACACGTACTCTACGCAGCCTTCTGTGGCCGATGGTTCGACGCCACCATGATCATCCTTGAGGGGATGAGGTACATAAAGGGAAAATTGATGAAGGGCAACCTCCGGCCCAAGGAGAAGATGCCCTATGCTCGCCTCATCTCGAGCATGTTGGAGCGCTACTCCAACGATCCCTCTTACATCATCTCACCTCACGAGGTGAGGGCTACGGATTGCGTGAAGACGTTCTCCAAGTCTTCATGGACCCATAGCTACAATCTACTCAAGCGGACCCTACCGGCTCCGGGTCCCGCTCCAGTCTCCGCAGCAGCAGCAGTAGCACCACCGCCACCCCCACCACCACAGCAGGACCCAACCGTGGGTGGGGCACACCCTGTCCCAGCCGAGCCATCCGTGGAGAGGGCTACCTCTCACACAGCAGCTTCACCGACACCGCCAGCCCACCACTCCGCCACACTCCCACCTCATCTCACTGCAAGGCCGCCCATCGTGGCCGACCATAGAGGAGGTGTTGGCCCGTATGGAGGCCAACAACGAAAGGATGAACTGGAGGATGGACTTCCTTCTATTCCACACTGTTCGCCACATCTACCCCACAGACTACCGCCGCTACCTCGCCCAGGAGGAGGAGTGGACAGCTGGACGCACAGCCTTCCACCGAGGACCCGTCTTCCATCCTACCACACCCACTACAGACGCGGCTCCTTCCACATCTACATCTGCTCCGCCGACTGAGACACTTCCACCACAACCGCCGCTACCTCCCACTACCCAGCCAGCACAGTCTCCACCACCACCATCACAGCCCGCTCCAGCAGACCCAGCGGCCCCCGGAGTACCGTCAGCACCCATGGAGTAGCCTCCTCCTGTACCTGACCAGCCTGGCGAGGGGACAACCTGAGTCTTCTATATATTTAGAGTCGTCATTGTATACCTGTAGATTATTTTTGTACACCAACTTATTTGGCATTGTAAATTTCCAAATTTTAAATATAAATCAAACTTTTTGGTAGCAATTGTTTCATTTTGTTAATGTACTTCCATGCTTGTATTGGTAAATACCTAAATACGTCTGAGTCAACTGGACCACCTCACCTGAGTGTGTGAGGGGGGGAGAGACCCAAACGAACGAACCTTGGGTTATTTTCGAGGACAAAAATTCCCAAGGTGGGGAGGATGTAATAGCCCGAAAAATCACGTTAAACTGTGACCTCAGGATCCGTGCCCGATCGATCATAGGTTTGACCAAATAGAAGTCCAATAGTTAGTATGGGGCGTGATGAATGGATGAGATGTGATGGGTTGAGTGTCTATGTGGTGCATGATGGAAAATGCGAAGTCACATGCACCTATTGCGGTGCATGTGCTCAACACACAAGTTAGAGGGAAGATAAAAGGGTTTAATAGCCCTAGTTTCTCTTTTAATTGGTTGATTGAGAGAGAGCAAAGAAGAGAGAGAGAAGGAGACCATAGTTAATGCAAGGAGTAAATGCTAGTTGAAGGGGGGGAATTCGAGCAATAAACGTCGGATTCGACGCAAGGGATCCGCTCGAAGCAAAGCTGGAAACCCTAGCCTTTCCAACCGCTCAACTTAATCAATTTGAGATTGATTCAAGGTAAAACTTTGTGAATAAAATGCATAGGTTGTAGAGGTTAAATTGTAGTTAAAAATGGTTTAAATCATAGGATAATGGTTTAGAAAAATAGGAAAAGTGTGGAAAAGATTGGGAAGAACATAAAAGGAAGAATCGCAATTTCGATTAATCAAATTGGGTTTCATTAATCAAATTGGCCAAGAAGTTGAAAAGTCGAGGATTCGATTTCATTAATCAATTGGGTTTCGATTAATCGATTTTGGTCTTCGATTAATCGATTTGGGTATCGATTAATCGATCGAACCTCCAAGTGGACCCAAGGGCAATGGAGGAAAGGATTGGGGAAAATCGACTTATCGAAATGGGATTTCGATTAATCGATTTCAAATTTTGATTAATCGATTTGGGATCGATTAATCGATTTTGGAAATTCGATTACTCGAGTTGAGAATCGACAGATAGAATGGAGAATTACGATTAATCGAATTGGGTTTCGATTAATCGATTGAATCTCGATTAATCGATTTGAGAATCGATTAATCGATATTGATTTCGATTAATCGATTTTGGAAATCGATTAATCGAATCGATTCGATTAATCGATTTTGGAGTTCGATTAATCGATCGTGCTAAATTTCGCTTGACTTTTGAGTTTGACTTTAAGCTTCATGGAGGGTCTTGGACCTCCTTTATTGCATCTTTAGTGATGTGTTTCAATGCTATGTGGTACCATAGGTGGTACGTGTGAGCTAGTGCACAAGGAGCCACGTGGGACCTTGATGCATTGATCGAACGAAGACTTGAGGTAGGGAATACCTTGAACATGTACTTTATTTTACAAGAGCATGTATGTAGTGATATAGAATTCAAATTCAAATGTTTTATTGCTTAAGAATTGTGAAAAGTGTGTGTGAGACTTCCATAAGAGTAATTATAATGAGCCATCCCTGTGGGATGAAGAAGTAAGAGATAAGAGCATCGTGTATGATGTAGTGAATGGATACATCCTGGATGTATCCAAGATTGAATCATGTTTGATAGGGCCTAACTAATATAAGATAGCACACTTATACACGGTGAATAACTATATGTAAGGCAATCATATTTTATTATTTGAGGTTTGATAGGATACCCCACCGACGTGGTGGGATACCCACAACTGACACGACAGGATATCCGTGATCGATACGGCGGTGAAATCAGTAAGCTGCCATGTGAGGCTTATCCGCACATAGTAAGCACACTCCAGGGGTGTTGATTTGAGACAAGTGAAACCCCGCCACCAATCCCCAGGGGAAAGGGGCTTGGGTACTATATTGTATTCCCAGGGAATACGTTAAAATTGTCTATATAGATGACGATGATGGGTATCTCATCGGGGCTCGATGCTATATTGCTCGGGGATTACTTAAGTTAAAAGTTTAAGTTTTGCTTTAGGCCTTTTCAGCATCATTCATGAGTAAATAAAAGACACGAGTAAACTACCAGTAAAATGTAATACTTTTTAACTGTTTTCATCAGTAATTACATAAACACATCATGCATGGCATATCATGGAATATATGTGAGTAATAATTTCTATGTTCAACTGTGTTTTGTTCCCTATTGAGCTAGGATGTAGCTCACCCTATAGATTATACGTCGCAGGTCCACTACTAGCAGCGACCGAGGCTTTAGGAGACGCTGACCCTGGTGAGTCGGACCTTGCGGCCGGCGAAGAGTTGGAGCCACCTCCTGAGGACTTCTTCTAGAGGACTCCGTTGTGCCACTTTGAGGGCTTTTTGAGAGAGATTGGTATGGCTTGGTATGTCAAGCCTTGTTTTGGTTAAACCATGTATATATTGAGTTTGGGATTATTCTTTTGGGGCGAACCATCCGTGACGATTGCTATCATCGATGGTTCGGATCGGTTCTCCATTCATGCAGAGGCATGAGGGTAGAACTGTCTTTTGGAGAATTGCTTTAATATAGATTTAAATTCCGTAATTTCATTTATTATTTCATTTTATGCTTGATATGCCAATATTTCGTACTTAGCTAAGGGGCACGGTCAAGATGATCGTGCTGATGGCACGGGTTTCGGGGTGCTGAAATCCGGGCTGTCACACATAAATCCTAAACGACCTGTGCTAAAGTCGCGGCTCGAACTACCATGTGAGGGTCACCATAGTATTATACTATTATATCATAACGACCCCGTATCATACTCATACTCCTCTATCCAGCCCAATAGGGAGACATAAATGGTCATACATACTCACAACCTACTTATACTCTTACTCTCGGTCATATTCATACTGTCTCCCAGAGACCCGTCTTGATTATAAGACATTATTGTCCTTACGATGGCTACGTAAGGAACAACACATACATACTTAATTTCTTAATCTTTTGCTAGCCTATACAGCGGTATCTTATTATCATACTCATAACTTATCTTATCTCATACTCATACTTGTATCATAACCTACTCTTACAACTTAATCCTAGGATGAGCTATAGTGGGATAACTTCCCTAAATCACGCTTTCCAAGGAAAAAGTTCACATAACCGTAAAAGAAATCTCATCACAATTAAGGCCTAAGGGTCAAACCTCATATCCTAATTCATATCTTATCCTATTATTTTAAAACTCGGGGTGATCGGGTCACCGCATATGCCACCGTATATAAGGTTACACTGAATTCGCTCTCACTCGACTCGTCATGATGTCTCATAACACCATGAGTTGTAAGGCATGTGAATACGATATATTCCTCGCTTTGATATTATCTTGGCGAATCATCATGCCCAAGTGTAGACATGATCTCATATACTCGCATACATATGACATAATGCGTTCATAACTTATATATCATGATAAAGATGTAAGCATAGCACTAATATACACACATCATAGATTTACATTTAGATTTCATTATGTTTATACATACATATATATATATATATATATATATATATATATATATATATATATTTATATAACACCAATACTTATAGGATAGGATAGTTATTAATGTGATTTCAATAACGTAAATTTTAGAGTTCGATTTTCATGAGGCATCGAATTTCTAACCTTTCATGTTAGCGAAGAGGTCGTATTAAAGCGATAAAATTGATATATATATATATGTATATATATAACTATATTGAATAATTCAATTAAAATATATTTATAATTAGTAAGTTGTGATTTATCATGACTATCGATCGAAAGACCTGAAGTAAGATATAATATACATAAGAATTTTGGTTATGAAAATAAGAAAACAACACTTAATTTGTGTAGCAATGAGTCATTCAAAATTAAACTCTACTTATTTCTCTATTTTGACCTTTAAAACGTCAGATTCGTGGAATGACTATTTCACACAAAATTGTAAAACTAGTTGTCTTCTTTCTAATGTCGTAAGAATTATATCAATACGAGGTCAGAGTAAAAAGTTATGACTAAAATATCGGGACCAGTATATTGATGGTCGTCAGCTTGGGTTTGTGATCGTGAATTTGGATTCGTGGTCGCGAGTTCGGACCCGAAACGTCAAGATGATGCAATCTATTATTCTTTTAAATAAAATAACAACATAGTTTAGTTTTAGGGCATAATTAGTTTTAAATAAATAATAATATAAACTTGCAACATTAATATATATCATTATAGTTTTAGTAGAAGGTTAAATTTCTAACTATATAGATTTAGAAATAAATAATATCAATATAGTATTATTCCAATTAAGTCATTCTATTAAATTTATAAATATGAGTTTAACTAATTTTACAGATTTAAAAGAGGATAAAATATTAAATATGAAGACCTAATAGAAAAGTATAATATTAAATATTCAAACAAAGGGATTATTTTGAAAAGAGAAATAAAATATAAACCCGACTTATAAATAATGTAACTTTAATAGAAAATAAAATACCAATTATGCAGATTTATCATACTTAAAGATATTCATGCTTAATTAGTATATAGATTTAAGAGGAAGATAACATATTAAATATGCAGACCTAATAGAAGGTAAAATATTAATAGTAAAAAAAAAGAATTGTTTGAAAAAAATAAATAAAATATTATTCGGATTACAAATTATACAACTCTCAAGGGAAAGCATAATATTAAACATGCAGATCTATTAATTTATGAGATATTAGGGTTTAAATAAGATTTTTAAACCCGTCGATACGCGATCGAACGCATCCTACGCAATGGGATCTAAGAAGAATAAGATGGATTGATGGGTACCCACCTCTTGAAGCGTGAACGGTAGATCAACCGTGATTCGGGTTGAAAAGGTCAATACCTAAGGCATCAATTCG
The DNA here is from genome assembly GCA_021018995.1 of Chloranthus sessilifolius. NCBI lineage: Eukaryota > Viridiplantae > Streptophyta > Magnoliopsida > Chloranthales > Chloranthaceae > Chloranthus > Chloranthus sessilifolius. Next base: position 30,412,798 of record CM037594.1, on the reverse strand, counting down.
TTTAAGTCTTGGGAGAGAATAATTTCTGATTATAAAGAGTGAGGAGCTTTTCAAGTGTTATTTATAATGGTAGGAAGTTTTAGGTTAATTCTAATTAAGACTTTTCGTAAGGGATTTAATAAAATAAGAGTTTTTCTATGGAAGAAGAATTCATACGTGATTTGAATAACTTGAGAAAATATTTTGTTCCAATGCTTTGTGTAATCACCAAAGCAATTGATGTTTCTCTCCTGAAATTACAGTTATACCCTTTAACTTGTTTCATCACTTAAAATGGGTGTAACTTTTTATGTTCTTATCAAAATTTGACAAATTATATATTGTTGGAATCGTATCGACGAGCACTTCGCAATGAGTCTAATATTGATATATAAAAATTATAAATTTTTTAAAAGATGGTGGGTTCCGATGTAGAGCTTTAACACCATACACGATGTGGTACATCATCTAATATCGTTAAAATAAAGTCTAAAAATTTGAGCTATTACAACCTATCAATCCATCTTATTATTCTCAGATCCCGTCGTGTAGAATACGTTCGATCGCGTATCGACAGACTAAATAAAGGAACACATGTATATTTTGTTATATATATTAATATAAAAGATAATGAAATGGCTAAGCCATAGCCATAGATTCTATTTAATTTGTTTTTCTTTTCTCTATGGTAGATTTTATGTTATTTTTTTTCTCTTGTGAATCTATTTCGAAACCCTAATTTGTGCTAAAATCTCGAAAATAGATTGATTGATTCTCCACATAAATTGAAATTATATATTAACTGATGTGATCGATCGATTATTATATTTGATCGATCGATTCTGAACCGAATCGACTTTATTTATATATTTACTTTACATTTTCGATCGATTAATTTTTTATATTCGATCGATCGATTTTGACTTAAAACAAAAATTCCTTATTAACTTATATAATCGATCGATCGATTATTATTTCCTGATCGATCAATTATAAACCGAACTACTTTACTTATTCACATTTATTTCGACCGGTCAATTCCGAGATTGATCAATCGATTTTGAATTATTCGAATGACGTCTGACTCATTATTATCGATCGATCGATTTTAATTTTTGATTGATCGATTTTGACCCGAATTGAATGTCATATATTATAATTCTGATCGATTGATTCCAAAACCGATCGATCGATTCTCGTCCGAACAGACGACATTATTTACCTATCTAACTTCACTTTAGCACGACCAAAGCTTAATGCATATTAAGCACTTAAATGTTTCGATCGATGGTCGTGATTTATCTAACATTAAATTATAATGTCTTTCAATTTGAGCATTTAAAATATAATAATAATATATATATAGCAATTTTATCACTTCAACGCGACCTCTTTGATAGCATGAAGAGTTAGAAATTTGATGTCCTCGTGAAAATCAAACTCTGACCTCTACGTTCTCGAAATCTCACTAATGACTACCTTATTTTATATTTGTATTGAATAAATATGTAAATAAATATATGTATAAATATAGCGAAATCTGGATATAAATCTTTTCTGTAGTGTGATAGTTCTGTACTTCTATCTTGATCATGTTATACGAGTTATGGACATGTTAGGTCATATGTACGCGAGCGTATGAGATCATGACTACATTTAGGCGTGGTGATTCTCTGAGATGGTATCGAAGTAAGGAATATATCATATTCACATACTTTACAACTCATGGTGGTATGTGTTCGGGCTTTTAATCGTACTAAGTCTTAACCAATTATAAGCGCACAATGAAAATTACTAAGTCTTAACCAATTATAAGCGCACAATGAAAATTGCAGCACTAGTATAAGATCGTTCCCACGAGGAAGGTGATTATTCTTATATATTCGTGTTTGTTTAAAAACTTTAATTTATCTTTTAAGGTCCTAAACTATTAGAGAACTATGAATAAAGAATGAGTTTTTTAAACTAATTTATAGAAATGAAATCTAAATCCTCCTCCTTCCAGATTTTGGTCGTCAATCACAATCCTTTAGATCTTGGATATTTACAAAATATGGGCGTCAATCAAAAGCTAGAATTCCTTAACACAGATTTAAACTAATCAATAATCTTCCTACAATTTGGGCGTCAATCAAACTTAAGAAAATTGACGATGGAAAAGTAAAATTGTTCCACTAATCTGTAAATTCTCAATGAGTCGTAAATTCAAATAAAAAACTTTTAGATGTTTACAAAGCAGTAAAATACATGAAAATAAATCTAAACTAGAAAGAAATAAAAAGATCTTTCATCCCTCAGTCCCAAGTGTCAATTGCTTCTGAGAAACTACAGATGCTCTACTCTAATCTTCTAGCTCTCAATCACAAGCATCAATTACTCTCGAGAAACCTTGGATATCTAAACTACTCTCCTCTACTTTTGATTGAAAGAAAACCCAACCATAGTTGTCAATTGATGCTGAGAATTTTTTCGATAACTCTACTCCTATGCCGAACCCTCTTATTTATAGAACATAAGGGGCCGATTTACATTATTCTATGTGACAGCCCAATTTTTTTTGATTTCACAAAAACCTGCACAATATTTTTTTTTCCTTCCTTACATTATAAACTCAGGAAAAATCGGGCTGTCGGGTCACACATATCACGATCCGAATACAGAATTTACTTGCTATGCCAACAAAGATAGAGTCAAAGAAAAAAAATAGCAACAATAATAGTTCTTCTATACGTAAAGATTGAATAAAAAGGTCCCACATGAAAACCACCGATGATGGCCGACCATCTCCTAAACAGTGGCTTCAAAAACATACCTACAGAATAAATCTTAATACAGTAATAAATTCCCGGATATACCAAGTTCATAATCCAAAAGACCTAAAAGCATCCATTATATAAACCCAAAACATACCCATGTCCAAACCTCACCTAAGGTCAAATTCCCCAAACGGGAGATCCCAAGCCTTTTTCGCAGCCAGATCTTGATCTATACCTGTACATGTGACGTATAGTCGAGGGATGAGCTACATCATAGCTCAATAGGGAAAATAACTGAATATGCAAATCTATTTTACTTACACATGTTTCATGACAAAAGCGAAGCATGATCTCATAAGCTGAAAAATAGTTTGAAAACATTTACATCGCCAAAATAAACATGAACTGAATGCACATATATCACATCTTATCTTTTAATTAGCTTGCTCTCATATCACACCAAGACTTGTGTCACAAACTTAAATCAATAACTTAAATCATCCCCGAGCAATATAGCATCGAGCTCCGATGGAATATCCTCCATCGTCGTTCAATTGAACTATATTTCAACTAAATTCAAGCTCAAGTCCCATTCATCGAGTTGACTTGGCATACTCATTACCCTCTTGGTAATTGCATATACATGTTTGTACAGATATCTCATCGTACTGGTCACAGATTTATTGCCGCGCCAGTCACGGGTATCCCGCCATGTCGGTGGGGTATTCTCCTAACCTTAAATCAACTGTGCAAAATACATATAGTTATTCACTGTGAAGTTGTATTAAATATAATAATTTAAAGTTTTATTCAAGTCTTGTCTATATTATTTTGCATCACCTAGATGCTCACATAAAAAAAAAACATCCATAGGATGTCACATACTCATCTACACCACTGAGATGTTCACATCAAAAGAAACACATCCCTGGGATGTCACATTTTTATATGCTTACTAGTTTCTTCCTTAGTGTATTCACACCTTAAATTCATATACTTTGACTACATTTCAGAAACTCGTATTACAACACATTTGATTTTACACACACATATCACTACACACATGTTATTGTAATCAAGAGTACATGTTCAGAACTTTTCCTACTTCACGCTTGGAGCCGTTCAAAGCGATACTACAGTCCTTATCGACGACTTTCCATCCTTAATCTACATCACAAACACACCATGATGTATTAAGGATTAACTCTACTCACTAAAAACCTAGACTTATTTAAGTGTTTTAAAAAACGAGGGAGAAATGCGCAAGTTCATGCTAATATAGAGTTTGATGCAACATTTTTTCTAAATTTTGACCTTTAAAAATTTAAATTCATGAATTGATCAAATCACAAAAGTTGTAGAGCTTATTGTCCTCTTTCCAATGCCATAAGAATCGTGTCAATTGGATTTTGGAGTAAATAGTTATCACCAAAATACCGAAGCAATGTCGGCAAGCATAGTCAAAATCGACTGAACAATTTCAAACCGATTGAACGGTTACTTACTTCGATCGAACGGTTTTAAAACTGATCAAATGGTTTTCAAACTAACCAGAAACCTTCAAATTTTACTCTTGACAAAATCGATCGAACGGTTACTTATTTCGATCGAATCGTTTCGTCAAATTTCACCCAAACTCTGGTTTTAACTTCTCAAACTCATCTTTCTTTAAATCTAACCCTCTTCTTTTAAATTTTCACATACATACTAACTAGATTTCTAACACATATGTAAAAATATAACTTAATCAAAATTATTATTTTTAATCCAACGATTTTGTAATATCTCAAAAAATTGATCGTTTGATTTTGACCTCGAGATCCGTGCCCGATTGATCGTAGGTTGACCAAGTAATGGTCAAACTTTGAATTCAAGAAGTGATGAACTGATGTGATAAAAATGGAACTCAAGTGTAGTGAGTATTATTGGTTTAGAGCTACATACACCTATCCTTGGTGTATGTATTTAACACACAAGCAGGAGAGATAATAAAAGGGTTTTAATAACCCTAGTTCCCTTTTGTTGGTTGTTGAAGAGAGAGTTAAGAAGAGAGAGAGAGAGAGAGAGAGAGAGAGAGAGAGTAAAGAAGTTATGGAAGTGGAGTTAATGCAAATCAAGAGGAGATTAGAGCATTGATTTCCGGATTCAAAGCGATTTGGGATCGTTGAAGCAAGTGATGGAACCCTAGCCATCAAACCCAACAAATCAATCCCTTGAAGGGATTATTGAGGTGAGTTTTAATTAAAGTGAATGTATATAGTGTAGACAAGTTTAATTCAGTCAAGTAGGGTTAAATGAGTAGATTAAAAGGCTTAGAAAATAAGGGAGAAAGATTTGGAAGAACAGCCAGAAAGGGGGCTGAATCGGACCAAATCGATTAATTAAAATTGAGATTCGATTAATCGATTTTTGTCTGGAAGTTGAAAAGTCAAGTAAGCCCGATTTCGATTAATCGATTTGGATGTTTAATTAATCGATTTGGAAATTGACTAATCGACTGGGTACCTCCAGTGGCTGGAGAAAGGAGACCTGGAAAAATCGACTAATCGATTTCGGATTTCAACCACTCGATTTGAGAATCGACTTTAGTATGTTAGAAATTTCAATTAATCGATTTGGGATCGATTAATCGAATTTGAATCTCGATTAATCGATTTGAATCTCGATTAATCAAATTTGAATCTCGATTAATCAAAACTTAGACAGTTTTGCTTAACTTTCTAAGTTTTCTTTGAGATTGATGGAGGGTCCAGGACCTTCTTTATTACATCTTTAGTGATGTATTGCATGTGTTGTGATGTACCATAGGTGGTATGTGTGAAAGCGAGTACAAGGAGCCGCGTGAGAACTTGATGCTTGGACCTTCAGAGAATTGAGGTAGGGAACACCTTGAATATGTACTTTAATTTCAAGAGCATGTATGTAGTGATATAATTATCAAATTTAAAGTTGTTTAAATTATGAAAAGCTTTGTAAAAATGGGTGCGTGTGTGACACCAGGAATGTGACAAAGGCATCTGTGTGATGCAAGTAATTAAGAACAAGTAATCTAATGAGATTGAGACATCCCCAGGGGATGAGAAAGTAATAAAGGCATTAGGTGTGATGCGGGTATGTATACATCCCAGGGATGTATGTATATGATTGAATAATTACTGTTGAGGCCTAACTAATATAAGATAGCACACTTACACGGTGAATAACTATATGTAAAGCACATGTTATTTTTGTTATTTGAGGTTTGATAGGATACCCCACCAACGTGGCGGGATACCCACGACTGACGCGGCAGGATATTCGTGACCGGTATGGCGGCCAATCCGTATACCAGTGCAGAGGTTTATCCGCAACAGTAAGCACATCCCAGGGATGTTGAGATGAGTTTTAACCCCACCGCCTAGTGAAAAGGGGCTTGGGTCGTATTCCCAGAGAAAATTTTATAACAACTGTCTATTTTGACGACGATGAAGGGTATCTCATCGAGGCTCGATGCTATATTGCTCGGGGATTACTTAAGTTGAAGATTTAAGTTTTGCTTTAGGCCTGTTCAGTGTAATTCATGATAAATCAACAATAAAGTAAGACATGCTAATTACTAGTAAACTTAAATGCAATTCATCAGCTTTAAAAACTATTTTTCTGGCAATTGAATAGGCACATCATGCTTAGATTATCATGGAGTATATGTGAGTTTTAACTTATATGTTCATAGTGTTTGTTCCCTATTGAGCTAGGATGTAGCTCACCCTTTAGACTATACGTCGCAGGTCCACTGAAAGCAGCGGTTGAGGCTTCAGGAGACGTAGATCCAGGTGATTCGAATTACGTGCCTGGAGACGAGTTGGAGCCTCCACCCAAGGACTTCTTCTAGGAGACTCTGCTGTGTACTTTGACAGAGAGTAGTTTTTGAGAGCTAGTTGTACTGCTTGGTATGTCAAGCCTCCTTTTTGTTAAACATGTAATTAAATTGGATTATTCTTTTGGCGAGCCGTCTGGGGTGATCTGTTTATCACCGATGGTTCGGGTCGATTCTCTGTTCATGCAGTGGCATGAAAGTAGAACTGTCTTTTGAATATGCCAGTTTGACATATTAACTGTGTTCTGCTTTATGAGATTATTGGCTTTATTTATTTAATTGTGCTTGTTATACCAATGTTTCGTGCATAGCTTTGGGGTACGGTCTGGAGGATCGTGCTAATGGCACAGGTTTCGGGGTGCCGAAATTCGGGCTGTCACAGATTTACTCATCGATTGGATCGTCTTTTTCGTTGCACAAAAGGGTTTCCAAAACTCACATTGATCTCTTACGAGCTCTACGATCACAACCAAGCCAACATATTCATAGGCGATCCTTCCACACACACTTCACACAACTCTCGCTACGATTAGCGGCTCAAACACACATTTCTTTGTGAGAAGAATGGGTTTCAAAACCTCATTCGGCTCCAAATCTAGGAACACAACTCACCAAAGTTGAACACGACTGCAAATCTCTCCCTTACATGAGCTCACAAATCTTTCACACAAATCCAAGGCTCGGAACACACAAAACCTAACGAGTTCTTCTTCCTTCCTCTCTTTCTCTCTCAAACAAAAAATCAAAGCTCATACCCTTGCAAATCGGGTAGTAGCTTCCAAATTAAGCCTTTGCTTCCTTTAACTCAAAGGGGTTGGTTCCTATGTAAAGCACATACACTTATCCACAAGGGTATTAGTTCTTATTCAAAGAACTAAATTTTAAGTGAAACGGATATACTTAGTTAGGGTGTTATCTATAATAAAAATGATCTTTTAATTCGGTGTAGGGCCTGTCCACCTCAACCTACTTATCAATTGGGTTCGCTGTAGAGCTAATACATCGAAACCTGGTGTACATGAAACCATCTAATACCCAACACACAATTTACATCAGTCTTTTTTTTTCCACTTAAGACCTAACCCACAATAGCTTACTTAGTTAATTTCATAAGGTCGGGTACGTGACTAGTCGACATGTACACCGAGGCACACAGTTCAAAGGTCAAAATTTTGAGATGTTATATTCAAATTCTAATAAAAGAAAGCTTCTAACAAAAGATTCTTAATATAACTCTACTTCTAATCCTAATTCTTTCTTGCTATGAATGGTAGATGCGTGCAAGACTTCTCTCCTTTATTTTAGCAGCAGAGATCTACTGGTTTCTTTTGCTAACCTTCTCTGATCCGTAAGTTGTTAGACTTCTAATTCAAGAGATCTTCTAATTCTGTGCATGGCGGTGTAGACTTCACATGATCAGTAGCTTGAGCTTTATTTCGTACAATCGTGTGTACGATTATTCTTCTTTCTATACTATTTCTGTTTTGTCGAACGTTTGAGATTTTATTTTGGTTCCTCCAGTCGTAGCTCCTTTCGTATGTTCGTGAATCACGATTTCTATTTATTTTTTTCTTTCTCGCTCGTTCGAGATTTACGTTTGTTCGATATTTCTTTTTCTTGCTCATCGACTGGTCCTTTGTTCGAGTGGATCGTTTCTTCGTACGATCATAATTCCTGTTTTAGTTTATTTTGGCAAAGATTAACACTTCGACTCTAATCTGCTCATTAATCTAAATATCTACACATAACATGTCATTAGTAACAAACTAAGGTCTAGCATCACTAAGTTAAGGGAGGTAAAGTGATATATTCTGTGACTTATCACACCTCCAAACTTAAGCTTTGCTAGTCCCTAGCAAACAAGGAAAGAAAAACTAATCTAAAAACTAAATACCACTTTCGAAGGGAGTACGATTACATTTAGCAGGTGCAACAAGTGTTTAAACCCCTAGGTGATCCTTAGTGGAGGAATTATAGTCTCTTGAAAGTTTTCAGTGAAGTTAGTTACAAACTTCATATATTTTTAGATTTTTTTTTTAAATTTCTTAAAAGAAAGCAAAAATTTTAAACTAAATTTTATACACTAAATTGTTATAGCTGAGCATTATATGGTTGTCACAGTTTTCAAAAGCATGATCCCAACATCCTTTTCTTTCTACCTTAGCAGTAAGCCTTGATCAGAACTCAACAATTCCAATTCATATTAAGCGTGGAGTGTGTTCGTATCAGTGAAAAGTTTATCCATCATAGATTTTTTTAAACTGCAGATTTAGAAAATATTTTCATCCATACACTCACTATTGGCATACTCTCACAATGAATATTGAAATTTGTGGGTTCTCTATATATAATATATATGATGAATAACTCAAAGGATAATTGACATAGAAGTAAATCTCATTGAATGGATAATTATTTCTATTCATATGCTTTCCTATTTCTCTATAGTATTTATTATATACATCTATACTAGGCTCATGCTGTTGTAAACCCTAAATCAAGAAAGTCTTTTTTCGGCTTGTAATGGGACCTTAGGTTAAGAGGTTTTCAAAGAAAGGTAGAAAGGATTTGAAAATTCTGAGAATTCAGCTCATCTTTTTTCCATCTTCTTTTCTTCTTTCTATTTATGCTACAGTAAGTATCCAAAAAGTTGGATAACTTCTTCCCATTTTCTTGTATTTTTTTTCGGTAAATCTCATTTTCTTGAGGTTGGAAGCTTCTTGCTTCTTCTTTTGTAGAATTGTATTTTATGAATTCTCTTGATTTCTCATATTTTTCTTCATTTTATTTCTTTCTCAGGCGTACCCTTGTTGTTGCAGTTCCCTTATCTATTATTCTTTTACTTCTTTCACTCCCTCTTCCCTTCTCAAAAAATAATAAGGGTAAGAAGGTTGAAAGCTTCAGGTAGTACACGTCGTTAAGTGTAATGATCCTGATTTCGCTAATGTTGACTTGTTGATCGTTGATGATAATACAATTATTTTTACCAAATCTGACCTTGGTCAAACTTTCGACGTCCGTAGCGTGGCCTTTGGCCCACATATCTTAAATGAGGCGAATGCACCCCCAAACACGGCCATAACCCAAATTCGAATCCGATAAATTAACTCAAAATCGTAACCTTAATCTAACCCAAGCCTGAATTTCCAAGACCCTATCTATGGCTTGTGATTTTTATAAAATAATAATAATAACAATAATAAATAAATAAATAATGATAATTAAATAAACATAAACAATGATTTGTGTGGTACTGGATGGGGTGGAGCACCAAACTTTATATCGGTACTCCACACCCTATTTTTTCACCCACACCATATAAAATAAGAGAAGAAAATTTGAATTGGATTCGGGTACCAAAGATGGATGACACCTGAATCCCAAGTTTAGGTTGCCTGCTTTTTTATTAGGAGAATAGTTTTTTGATTATTAATATTACTTTTTATTATTATTATAATGTTACTTTTTATTTTATTTTATTAATAATGACTCCTCCAAATCAAAAGACTCACTCTAACTCTTACTCTCTCTAGAATACTATAAAAAAAAACCCAAGCCCACTCAAACTCCCTCTTTCCTTTAATAAAAAAATAATAGAGCCCTTAGGACTCTTTTCTTTTAGACGTTGACTTTCCTTTCCCCACTAAGCTATTATTTATTAAGGCAGCACACCCTTACTCTCCTTCCTTTTTTATTATTAAATAATATAAATTAGAACTCTTGCTATTTTTATTGCTTCTTGACTTTCCATTCTCCACTTACCTCCTATCTCCTAATATTATTAAATCACAACAAATTCAAACGTCTCTCGCTCTATCAACCAGCAGCCCAATTTCCTTTTTAACCCTATCTCTCTTCCACAAACGTCTCTTTCTCTTTCTCTTAGCCTAAGCAGCCCGAACGCTCAAGCAGCCTGTGACAGCTCAGATTTTCCCAATCTGAATTTTTTAGACATTTTTTTTTTTTCTTAAACTTAATTAAACCAAAATCAATGAAAAAACTCGGACCGTCAGGTCGTAAAACACGATCCGAATACAGAGAATACTTGGTACATCCGCATACATGCAGAAATCAAAGCACATATACATATGGCATAAATAAATCTCAAATTCTAATATCCAATATTACAATAACTAACAACGACCATCGGTGATGTACCAACCTCACCAAACAGTGGTGTACAAAATTATATACGAGTTCAAAGGGTGCCAAGTCTGAACTCATCAAACTCCATAAAGTACTCAATCTACGACCCCGAAAGCCCTCCTCAATTCCTCAATCTGCAAGTCTGGTGTTCACATAGAAGCCATACCTATGACGTATAGTCGAGGGGTGAGCTACATCCTAGCTCAGTAAAGGAAACTCAATTCAAATCCACATCTTATCATAATGAAGCATAGATTCAATGTCAAAATCAAACATTTTCATATTTAAAACTGAAACTAATTTCAAGCACTTTTCTTATCAAACAAAACTGATTTTTTTAAAATACCTTTTTCTTGTTGCACCAAGCTGATTTCCAAAACATTACCTCATGGCCCAAAACTGATTTCAAAAATATTTCTTTAACACACCAAAACTGATTTCAAAATTGATTTCCTTATCACACAAAACTAGTTTCAAATCTGATTTCCTTATCATCCAAAACTGATTTTAAAATATTTGCTTCTCACATAAAAAATGATTTTTAAAACATTTACTTATCACATAAAAATTGATTTTAAATTCGCCCCAGCAGCCCACATGGTACTTATACTCCGCCCATAGCGGTCCACGACAAGCATAATCCGCCCACAGCGGTCCACATACACAAAATCTGCTCATAGCGGTCCACATACACAAATCCGCCCATAGCGGTTCACCTTAATCTCATGACTTCTCATTTGATTTACGAGTAACATCCGAGGAGTACGTAAAATCTCGCAAAAGCAGTCCAAAGGCGCACATGATTCCGCCACAGCGGTCCAAGGGTGTACCGAGTCACAACAAGGTTCAAAGGAGTACGTAAAATCCTGCAAAAGCGGTCCAAAGGCGTACATGATTACATCGAAGTTTAAGGGTGTACGTAAATCTCGTAAAAATGGTCCAAAGGCGTACATGAATCCCAACATTATCCAGAGGAGAACGTAAAATCCCGTAAAAGCGGTCCAAGGGTGTACATGACTCACAACAGTGTCCAATGGAGTACATAAAATCCCGTAAAAATGGTCCAAAGGGGTACATAAATCTCGCCACAGCGGTCCAAGGGTGTACATACATCCCGCCACGACGGTCCAAGGGTGTACCTTCTCACAAATCTATAAGACTCAAGGATTCCAAGTTCATATTCTAGTTTAGATTTCTAAATCACAATCCAAAGCTCACATTCTTGGTTCAAAGGTTTTAAAACTCACCATTTAAAAATCAAGTTTAAAATCGAATACCATAGTACAAATTCTAGGTTAAGTTCACAGTTCAGAATTCACCATTTTCGACTCAAGGATTTCAAATTTCTATTTTGCAAAGAGTTCAAGTTATAATTCAAATATTTATCAAACTTCCATCAAAATACATCAAGAAAACTTATTATTTTTCATCTAAATACATCAAGGAAACTTATCAATTTTTTTCATATAAATACCTCAAAGAAGCTATGAATCAAAGTTAAACATGCAAGTTTGTGTTGAAGTTCCCCTACCTCAAGGCACGCTCAACACAATCCACGTTCCATGCATGGTTCAACACTTTACTCCTACATTTAAAATACCCAAAATTTCCTTAAAAATCTTCTAAATGATCCAAGGAACACATCTCTAAGGAGCTCAAACAAAACAAAACAAAATATATACTTTGTACCTCGCTCGATTGAGCCTTTGGCCTTGCTCAAGCGAGCACAATCCTCACTGGATCGATTATAATCGAGCCCCCTGAAACTCACGCAAGCCCTCGCGCGAGCGATCCTTATTTAACCTAAGGCCCCGCACGAGCGAGCACAGAACAAATATCCCCATATTTATTCTCGCGCGAGCGAGCTATAAACGTCACGCGAGCGACAAACAGAAACGTCTCAGATCTATCATTTTTCTTCTCTCGATCCTTCTCAACTCTCTACCATCCTTCGCCCACATTCACACATACATTGAGGCATCAAGGGTTAACTCTAATCACTAATAATATAAACCTATTTAAGTGTTTCCTTGAAAAAAATCGAAACGGGCAAGTTGCGCCAATCTTAGAATTTGATGTAACTTTCTCATATATTTTTGACCCTCAAGATGATTGATTCACAGGTTGGTCAAAACATGAAAGGTGTAGAAGTTTCTGTTATCTTTCCAATGCAAAAAGAATCATCTCAATCATAGTTCAGAGTAAAAAGTTATGACTAAAATACCAAGACAGTATCGGAGTTCAGCGATACCTCGCTCGAGCGATTAAAATAGCTTGCTCGAGTGAGATCCTTCAGAAATTTCTCGCTCGAGCGATGACTTAAGCTCGCTCGAGTGAGGACAGAGAATATTTTTCGAGTATATGACTTCTAAAGTGAAACCTTTAGTGCCATCTCGCTCGAGTGATTAAAATAGCTCGCTCGAGCGAGCTACAGCGATGCGATTTCGCTCGTTTTCACCTGAATCGAATCTCATACATCACAAAACAAAAACCCATGGCCAATCCAGCTACTTTAATCAATAAATTTAATAGAAACGTGCCTTTAGTCTAAGGATTCCTTGATTAGAAACGAGTCACGCAAACGGAGCTTCGGAACGAAACCGGTGGATTTCCTCGACGATTCGTGCCGCGATCAATCCCATGAGTTCACAGAGACAACTCCAACACGTCCCCAATGATCTCAACCTCTCCCAATAGCCAACAATGAATCTAAGGTTGATTCAAGTTCTTTCTAAGGTTCAAGGGTTTCCACAAAAGAGGGTTCTAGAGGAGGAGGTTTTCTAAACCGATCTCCTACGATGGTTGAAGAAAAGAGAAGACGGAGTTTCGCGCGGTTGGGCGACTATCAAACGACTGCGGTTCTTCACGACACTCACGTCTCTTTTTCTCTTAAACAAAACCTAGTATAATACGGGAATGCAATTTCTTCTTATAATAGGATTGCCCAAAAAGTTAAGCACACACACACCTCTTGTGTGTTATACACTTCAAATTTTAAAACTCACGCCTGGTATTGAGCGGCCACACCGAGGTCGGTGCATGACTTTCGCATGAGGGTCCAAATGGGCTCTAAATCAGAATCTGTCCGCACAATCACATCTAGATAAAAATCCAAAACAAATGGTGATGTCGATCGCCGAGCTGAATACGCACACGGTGTTAATCTAACTCGGGTTCAAAATACCCACATGCGATTTGCGGATCAAAACCCATGATCTCTTTGCAAGAAGAGGGTTTCAAAACCCCCAAATGGCTCCAAAACCCATAAAACCACAACCAAACGTCGAAACCAACAACGATCTTCCCCTTACACGATCTCACAAATATTTTTCACGCAAATCTAAGGCTAGACACACATGGATTCAACACGTTCATTTCATCTCCTCCTCTTTCTCTCTTCCTTCTCTCCTCAAAAACCCAAAACCCAAAAACCCCATGTGCAAATCGGGTGTTAGCTTCCAAAAGAAGAAATTGCCTTCTTTAACTAAATGTGATTGGTTCCCATACAAAACACATATACTTGTCTTTGGGCGTATTAGTTCTCATCTAAGAATCTAGCTCCCGTGTGAAACGAACGTACCTATTTAGGAAGTATCTCATACAAAACTATTTTCTTTGATTAGGTGTGGGCCTACACACCCAAACTATCCACAAATCGGACTCGGTGTTGAGCCAATACACCAAAACTTGGTGCATAAGAAATCATCTAATACTCAACACACAATCTAAATCGGTCTTTTTTCACTTAAGATCCAACCTGAAATAACTCACTTAATTAATTTCACAAAATCAAGCACGTGACCAGTCAGGCACGCACACCAAGGCACACTATTAAAAGTCAAAATTTTCAGGATGTTACACAGCCCCATTCCATATTTTTCTCTCCCTCTATATATTTCTCTCAAGGTATCTCTCTTTCTCTAATAACATCACGACAACGTCATTGTGGTTGTACCCTCTTCTTCTCGCGTTCAACCGAGCACCACATAGACCACCGTTGAAGCCGCATCGCCGGACACCACCACCAACAATTTTTCCCTTGCGATGTTAGGACCCGAGGTAGGAGAATTTCAATACACAATTACGTTTTAGACTTTGAATCATAAGCTTTAATGATATATTCAAACCAGATATATGATCATCAAAAATTAATTTGAACTGTTCGAATCTTAGTGTATCTGAATATTAGAATTATTGAATATCGACTTGCATTGAATTACAGAATTTTTGAATATTAAACCCCTTTGAATTGCAATTGAATATTTAGAATCCTTTTGAATGATAACTTGTATTAAATTATAATCATTAAACCTTTGAACATCGAGCCCTTTGAATTTGAATCTGGATTAGAATGAGAATTATTTTATGAACCATTGAACCTACATATTAGAACTTTGCATGTGATTTAAAGAGATTAATTTGAATCGAATCTTGTGCTTTGACACTTTTAAACCATTTTGACGGCCCATTGAACCGCACAAGTATCCCTCACAATACAGAGGCTTGAGCACTTAAAAAATTATTCATTGAACGAAGATGGATAGGAGGGGATTCTTGTCGGTAATTAGAGACTCTAGTGCTATATTTCCGCTAGTGATATTTAAGTTATTTTTCAGGTCATCATAAATTAAGAAGATTGCATCTATAATTTGATAATGAAACTATTTAATGAATACTCACATGAAATCTAAGAAACGATGCTATTGAATCTCATATGGAACTAGAACTCAGAATATGTGCTTTTGAACCCATGATATTTTCCGAATTTTGTTTTTGTCATTTAATTGCGTTTGAATTTATCATCGAACTATGCATTAATCAGATAAGATGTAATTTGGCCTTGAGCTTTTTCTACTGAGCTTAGATGGTTAGCTCACCCCGACACTTTGTGTCACATGTACAGAAGTAGTTTTAGATCCTGAATTAGAAGAAGATCCCAACTTTGTACCGGAAGACGAAGCAGATCTTCCACCTAAGGAGTTTTATCCTTAGATCCTTTTAGAGACTTGGACTTGGTATAGATTAGATGAACTTTTGAGATAATTAAAATTATTTTTGGATATTATGTGCCACTGTTTGTGTGACGAACGACAGTCACCGGTGGTTTTACTTCTAATTTTTTACACTTTCGTTATGGACATTAATATAAATTGATTTAGTTAGGGATATTTCTGTATTGAATTTATTTATGATAGCTTGCTCACTAATCCATACCAAAGAATTTATGTAATTAGATTATGAATTATGATCTAGCGATCCAAAATTTTCACGTTTTCGGGGTGGAAATTATGAGTCGTTACATAAGGGTTTATAAGTTTTGGTACAAAGAAATTCGGTTTAGGCTTTAATATGGGTTCAAGGGGTAAATGAATTTATGAGATTTTGACTTTTTGACTCTAACGAATGAAAAGAATGGCCTTTTATCATTTTCATGATTCACTAGCATCTAGCATGACTATCATGTTGTTTTGATGTATCTAATAAATAGTTTTAGAAAGATAAGTTATCATAATCATAGAGTATTTGATTCAAATTTTCAGCAATATAAAATTTCATTATAATGCAATCAAGAGGTTCAAAGAAAATTTAAGTTCGAATGGAAAGCAGTTTCTCTCAGAATAAAAGAGGAAATATGGCTCAAAAGCTCACTGATTATATAATTTCAAAACTATAGTCTAAATATTACAGTTTAAATCAAAGTATAGTTTCAAACATTCAATCTGATACAGTGATCAAGAGAGCTAGAATTGAATCGTAACTGCTCTATTTTGATTGTTGAACTTTTGCTACGATGGATTGTAAAGTTTGTGGAATCATAATTTTTTTTTTCTTTTTTTCTATCATAACTCGCATACTATGATTAGCTATTCTGAAAAGAAAGTCTAAAAGTCTACATTAAGAACTAAATTATTTTTTTTTATGCAAAAAGCAAAACTATAGAGAAATAAAGCAACTAAAGACTAATACACTAAGCAAAATTAATATACACAGAAAGATGTAACCCCCCCAAACTAAAATATGACAATGTCCTCATTATTTTCTAAAAACTATGGATACTAAAAAAAATTGGATATTATATTATGTGTACTGGGCTTATAATCTGCAAAAATAGTTAAATTTTTTCCCCAAATCGAGAGAAATCACATCCGACGTGGATCACACAGAAAGATAATTATTAAAAGAAAAATAAAAATTAGAAACAACAAAAATAATCAAGAGAGATTTTTATATAGCAAATCAACTATTTCTAAATTACATTAAAAAGAAGTAAAAGTTCTTACATAAAAGATGAAACCTAGGAAAAATCTCGACACACCCTAACTACGATACTGACAGCACTCGTTCGAGGCAAAAAATTTCTTCGATAAAGATCGTCCCTCGGCTTTTGTTCAAAATTGTCCTGCCTTTAATTAGAGTCTTATCTCCCTCTCCTTTAAAGACTATCCACACCTTGGCAGAGTCGTACTCCTTGTCTTCCAAACATCTCTTACAAACAGAGCACATCACATACCTCCCACAGGAGAAATGGAATGCACTTGGGGAGCGCTTTGAAGAGTGGGAAGATAACACATATCCAGCCCCCCACAACCTATACTACTCCCCTGTGAAGACTATGTGAAGAGAATGTAAAGCAGGCAAGAGGAGAAGGTGAGCAATGGAGAGGGATGGCGAGGAAAACAAGGAGGAGATGAGAGATGAAACTAGAATTTACAACCCACCATCATAGTAAAGGAACTCACACTCGGGGTGGGTGTGATGGTAGAATGGTTAAGAAGTGGGGGAAGATGGGTTCTTGGAATGAGGTTTCGAATTTGGGTTAGGTTTAGGGTAATGGGTAGTTTCTGTGGACAATTCAGCATCTGATATGGGTCGCTGGCACTTCAGTTTTTCAACTTTCTTTATTGCAGCCAGGAGCTCGACCCTTTGTATCTCAAGAATTCGATCAAGTTTACTGCTGAAGTCACTTTGGTTAGACTCTTTCACCATAAGGTCTAGGGTTTTTGAAAGGAAAAATGAAAGAGATGGAGTTTGCTTGGTGAAGTCATGGTTTTATAGGGGAAGGTTGGGACTTTGAATCGTCTCTTCTAATTAATTTTTGAAGACTAAGCATTAAAGCTCAGTTAGATGGGGTAGGTTGGAGTTGGTGGTCATAAGTGTGATGCTTGTTTGCTTCCTTCAAGATTTAAGTAGCTCGAAATCCAAAGTATCTGATAAGACTCATCATTGGATTCGCTTGTTCCCTAGAATTGTCGTTTGCGATTCTGGAGAATAATATTAAAACTCTGTGACACGTCGATTCGTAGTCGTTATAGTTCGACCTTAATAAATCATGAAAGATTATAAATCCATACGTTCAAGGTGATTATATTTCATAGGAGAGGTCCTTACGATCGAATACGTTCAGTACGTCTTAGATCGTAGGGTACTCTCTTAACAAGGTTTTATAATAATGCACATATGTTTTAGGGTTTTGCTACGGATGAGTCGGTAGCATGATAGTGTCTAGGAGGAACTTAGTTAAGATTCTGAGGAGTTGATGTGTCTCCTATAAAAATATGTCCTCTTGGGGTGCCATCCGGCCATGATGAAGAATAGCTATTCTCTTTCTTCTCGATTAAAATAGTTAGTTACTCAACTTGAGCTTCTAACTTAAAAATAGATTGCTGGAGAGCGAGAAGTGGCTTTGATTGGTTCTGGTCATGCCGCTAGCAATTTCCACATGTCTGCAGCATGACATCCTTTGTGGCAACAATATGGTCTTGATCTCTTGTGTGGTAGAATGGTATAGCAGTGTGCGAAGGATCTCCCTGAGATGGGCCATGGTTAGAACCATAAGCTTCTCCTTTTTGATATGTTGGGTGCGATTTTATACCCAACAGAGAATGAAGTTTTATCTTTCAAATCTTTAACTTTGGAAGGCAGATCATCATTAACTTTAATTCATAAAATCCTCCCCACTTAGGAAGCTTGTTCCTTAAAGTATACGAATCAGTCTCATTCGATGCATGGTTTTGCATTGGTTCCTCTCTAAGGGTCTCAAAATGGTTCCAAGCATCCTCTGTAGTTAACATATGAAACATTCCTCTACAAGCGACATCAATCATGTGCTGAGTTTGTTCATTAAGGGCTTCGTAGAAATCAAGCACTATTTGCTAGTGCGGGACCTCATCATGAGGGCACTTGTTCAGAAGCTCGTTAAGACGCTTCTAACTTCCCTAAAATGTTTCGTCTGAAAATTGGTGAAACATTGTGATAATCTTCCAGATTCGATTCGTTTTACTAATTGGGAAGTACCTTGTAATAAACTTTGTTTGTAAATCTTCCCAGCTAGTAGTTGTGTTACTGGGCAAAGAGTTCAACCACTGCTTTGTCCTTTCTTTAAGGGAAAATGGGAAGAGCTTCAAACGAGTGACCTCTTCTGATAAATTTTTAATCTTAACAATTACACTGATTTCTAGAAAACTCATTGCATGTATATATGGATCCTCCTCACCAAACCATAAAAGATGGAAATCAATTGAAGTACACTGGGTTTGATCTCAAAGGTTCCATCGTCGGTCACAGGGGGTAATTGAATACATAAGGGAGGTGTAAGAGGTGTCAACGCATAATACTCTTCCAACGGTTTAGACACAAATTGTTCTTTCTCTGCCATAGTCAATAGAATTAGAAACAGAGCAGGGTGGTTAGAATGATTATTGTATCTGTTTATTTTTTTTTTAATTTTATATGCTTTTTATTTTAGAAAGCAGGGAGAGAAAACAAGATTTGCTGCTCCGAAAAAACCTGTAAAAGATTAAGAAGTGATTAAAGTAAAAAAAATATAAAGAATAATAAAAAGAGAAAGACAAATATTAGTTTTCGAAGCAAAAATAAAATAAAGAATAAAATCCGCTTCCCCGATAGCGACGCCAAAAACTTGTTCGGGCTTTTACTCGTACTAAGTCTTAACCTATGGAAATTACAGCACTAATATAGGATCGTTCCCACGCGGAAGGTGATTATTCTGATATATTCATGTTTGTTTAAAAGCTTTTATATGTCTTTTAAGGTCCTAAACTATTGGAGAAATATGAATAAAAAATGGGTTCTTTAAACTAATTTAGTGAAAATTAAATCTAAATCCTCCTCCTTCCAGATTATGGTCGTCAATCACAATCCTTCAGAGATCAGATATTTATAAAATAAAGTACCGTTACACCGTATCTCAGTCCTCTAGAATTTGGGTATCAACCCAAAGTTAGAATTCCTTAACACGAATTTAAACTAATCAACAATCTTCCTAAAATTTGGGCGTCAATTAAAATTAAGAAAATTGAAGATGGAAAAGTAAAATCGTAACCCTAATATGCAAATTCTCAATCTGAGTCGTAAATTCAAATAAAAAACTTTTAGATATTTACAAAGCAGTAAAATGCATGAAAATAAATCTAAACTAGAAAGCAATAAAAAGATCTTTCATCCCTCAGTCGCAGGCGTCAATTGCTTTTGAGAAACTACGAATACTCTACTCTAATCTTTCAGCTCTCGATCACAACATCAATTGCTCTTGAGAAACCTTGGATATCTAAATTGCTCCACTCTACTTTTGATCGAAAGAAAATCCAACCTCAGTCTTCAATTGATGCTGAGAATTCTTTCGATAACTGTACTCCTATACCGAGCCCTCTTATTTATAGATCATAAGGGGTCGGTTTACATTATTCTAATTCTAATAAAAGAAAGCTTCTAAACAAAAGATTCCTAATATAACTCTACTTCTAATCCTAGTTCTTTCTTGCTCTGAATGGTAGATGCGTGCATGACTTTTCTCCTTTATTTTAGCAGCAGAGATCTTCTGATTTCTTTCACCAATCTTCTCTGATCTGTAAGTTGTCAAACTTCTAATCCAAGAGATTTTCTAATCTATGCATGGCGGTGTAGACTTCACATGATCAGCAGATTGGGCTTTATTTCATACAATCATGTGTACGATTGTTCTTCTTTCTATACGATTTTTGCTTTATTGAACGTTTGAGATTTTACTTTGGTTTCTCTAGTCGTAGCTTCTTTCGTACGTTCGTGAATCACAGTTTTTGTTTCTTCTTTTCTTTCTCGCTCGTTCGAGATTTACGTTCATTCGATATTTCTTTTTCTTGCTCATTGACTGGTCCTTCATTCGAGTGGATCGTTTCTTTGTACGATCGTAATTCTTGCTATTTTTTGAGTTCATTTTGGCAAAGATTAACACTTCGAATCTAATCTGCTTATTAATATAAATATTTGCACATAGCATCGCATCTCATTAGTAACAAACTAAGGTCTAACATCAATAAGTTAAAGGTGGTAAAGTGGTATATTTTGTGACTGATCAGTATGGGATATCATGATGAGTAGGGTGAGTACGAATTCAGTATAGTCTCGTATACGGTGACCCCATTACCCCTGAGTTTTAATATAATAGGATAAGATATGAGTTAAGATATAAGGTTTGACTTATAAGTCTTAGCTGTGGTGAGATTTCTTTTAAGGTCACATGAAATTCAGAATGTAAGCGTCTATGTACGGATGCAACCCCTCTATGGTAGTATGGGCTGCCACATGAAATATATTCAAGTTACTATGAAACTTATTTCTTGGGAAGCATGATTTAGTAAAGTTATCCCATTGTAGCTCGTCTAAGAATTAAGTTGTAAGAGTATATTAATATATGAGTATGTAAGATAAAATAAGTTATGAGTATGATAATAAGATACCACTGTATAGGCCATCATAAGATTAAGAACTTATGTCTGTACGTGTCATTTCTTGTATAGCCACCGTAAGGGCAATAATGGCTAGATGGGTCACTGGGAAACAATATGAGTATGTTATGAGTTACGTTTGGCCATGTCTCCCAATTAGGCTAGATGGGGTGTATGAGCATGTTATGGTAGTGAGCTACTTTGGTGACCCTCACATGGTAGGCTCGAGCAGCGACTCTGACGCAGGTTGTATCGGATTGATGAGTATGTTAGGTGTGCCCTTGCGATATATAGACACAGAGCGAGAATAATAAGATATGTTATGTTATGAGGTATGGTGAGGTATGTTAGGATATGAGTACGTCTAGATCATGGTCTTGTATTTATGGTATAATACGAACCCTATGATACGTAAGAAATTTATTGTTTCTTTCTTTCAGTTGCTTTGATATACTATTATTATTACTCATGTGATGCACACACAATGCACCTGAGTAGAATGAAGTAGATTATTGGTGTATCCACTGAGTTGCATGTTGTTTAGCAACTCAACTCTCGTAGCATTTATTTATTTCAGGTGATTGTATCGATAGAGTGGACACTGGCTATTCCGATCCTATTGGTCTGGATTTGGTTGACCCCGTGGATGCTGAGTACCAAGAGCCTTGGGAGGGTGAAGCCACTGAGTACCAGGAGGACCTTGGTGCTGATTTTGACCTAATTACTGACTATTGATAGTTGTAGTTTCGGTACTGAGATTAGTTTCATACTGTTATGGTTTATTTATAGCCTCGTACTTTTAATTATGTTTAATCTTTATTTTCTCATTAATTATGAGATATTCTTGGATTATATCGCAGCTATTTATTTATTTGTGGATGCCCTTATATTCACCCTTCATTTATTGGATTTACAGATTTTATGGAACCATAATTGTGCGAGAACTTTGATTATGTATATGTCCGCTTAGCGTATTTAGGATGCGTGCGGGTCATAACACAGAATTCTAGGTCCTTGGGATGGGGTAGAATTTCGGGTTGTGAGAGAAATAGTATGGAGGATGAAAATCGAACCCACGACCTACTCCCTCACATTGGAGGGAGCGTACCAACTGGGCCAATATGTATTAAGAATATTGGGTAAGTCCTAAGCCGATACTTATTGGATATGTATTTGCCAAATGACTGATATTTAACCACATTTTAAAATTTTTAAAATACTAAAAATAATTCTTTTGCAAAAGGGCATTTTTGGTATTTTTTTAGTTCATATCTAATACGTACATATAAGCTGATATGACCCGATATGGGTTGATAATTGACTCCTTACCAAATTGGGAATATTTATTGTATCGGATGGGGCCTAACCTCATACAGATCAACCGATATTTAAAACTAGGCTTACAACTATATGTTCGATCAATCTAACGGTAATAACGATGCTTATTTTGATAACTTGATTGTAAAAAATATAATGTATATAATTAAAATAAATGTAGGGGCGAGCCAGGCTTACGGGCTTTAACTGGTTAAACTCTCTTCACATTAACTTGGATGCTTACTGGCTTACTGACTTTTGGTTTCAAAGCCCTAGCCTAACCCTCTTACCCATTATGGTGCTCGAGCCCTAAGATTTAGGGGTTGGGCGGGCTGACAACCAGCTCGACCCTATTCATACCAAACCTGATGGTAACATCTATTAAGATCAGTACCTTGTGCTGTCATGCATCCAAATATTTGGTTGGTGTTACTATCACACCAATATATGTTATAGCTACCTCACTTAAACAAAGGAAAAATCTGTTGATTGCTTTAAATCAGATGATAGAGATTGTTTTTCATCCCAATCTTCCACACAATAGATATTGAGATCATGGACTATTAGAAGACTATTAGATGTTGATTCCATGTGGTACACATCCCAAAAAGTGAATATGAATTACTTTTAAGGTTATATTATGATCACGTTCACCTTTGGCACATGTGCCTTGTGGAATCAACATTGACCGTCTGATAGTTGGACATGATCTCAAGATCGTTTGTGTGGAAGATTGGGATGAAAAACAATCTCCATCTTACGATTTAAAGCAATCAATGAATTTGTTTCCTTTATTTATGTGAGGTGGCTGTAACATAAAGTCAAGTGGTAGAACTAAGGGCCAAAAATTGTAGAAGGGGAATATGTGATGCCAAGTCCATAATTATTTATTTATGTTAAAAATATCTAATAATTTTACAAAATTATTAACTCGTGCACCACCTGTTTATGGTACAAGATAACTAATATTATCTATCCCATTTAGTGAAGCCTATCTAACTCTTCGATGGTGCGCCTATAAACGGTGCAATGCATTATTTTAACCCTTTATTGTGCTTTATATTGGAAATTTTAGGGAAAATTTCAAATAACCCCTGAACTTTCATCCTGTCATCAATAACTCACCTAAACTATTTTCCTATCTAATAGGCAACCAAAGTATACATAAGTTCATCAACTATACCCCTACCATCACCTTCTATTAATATGCGAATGGAAAATGCTAAGTTGGCATATAGCACCCCAAAATAGCGTGTGTGGCATGCCAACATGGTGACGACTTATCAATTGCAACTATTGATTTGACTTGTCCTCGCCATGTTATCATACCATGCATGCTAACATGGCATACAACACACCACATCAATAGTTGCACATGCTAAGTTCTCTCCATGTTGGCATGTCACACACACTATTTTGGGGTGTTGTATGCCAACTCAACATTTTTCATATGCATATTAACGGAAGGTGACAGTAGGGGTTTAGTTGATGAACTTATGTGTACTTTTGGTGCCTATTAGATAGGAGCAATAGTTTAGGTGCATTATTGATGACGAGGTGAAAGTTCAGGGATTATTTTGAAAATATCCCAAGATTTTATGACCCCACACTTCCTAAGGGTGTGTTTGGGTTAGCTCCCTAGAGCTTCAGAGCGTCTCTCATGGAGTGACTGTCAAAAATGATCTTTCAGAGATATTTCTCGTAGGGATTTGTTGTTTGGTAACAATGTTCAAAGAATAGTGACGGAGTTACTCTTAAATAATTCTTGTTTGGTAAAAAAATAACTTTGTAGCAGTTTGTAATCAATTGACGAAAATGACTCTAAAGTGTCCGCGGAGCAATATAATGACTTGAAAGCATGTGTTAAATATTGCACGGGACAAGATGTCTTGGGTGATACATTTCAAGTCTTAGGGCTTAGCAAACGATAATGATTCCGCATTTTGTGTCCTAAGACATTATACAAATACTTATTTTTTTAAAGTTTCCATAATATGTTAAGCTAAGGCACAATTAAAAGTACATAAATCATCAATTTTATACTCATGACACTATGAACCAAGGATCAAAATTTCGGCCGAAATGATCGAAATTTCGGTCCAAATTATCGGTTTCGGTCCCCATCGAAATGATAATTTGGACCGAAATTTTGGTCCAAATTTGTATGGGATTCAAATTATCGGCCGAAATTTCTGCCAAAATTTCAGTTTTCGGCTAAAATTTCGGTCAAGCCCGAAACCAAAATTTTACCCAAAATTTTGATCCTTGCTATGAACCGATGATAGTAGCCTGCTAATCCGAGAAAATTACGAATCTTTGTCACATTGGTTGGCCACTTCCAACTCATAACAGCTTCAATCTTGGAGGGTCTATCGAAACTCCAGCTCCTGACACTGCATGTCCTAGGAAGGAAACTTTTGTTAATCATAATTCACATTTTGAGAATTTGACGTACAACTTATGTTCTAGAAGGGTTTTGAGGGTAATTCTCAAGTGCCTCTCATGTTCTTTTGAATTCAGTGAGTATATGAGGATGTTGTCGATGCAGACCACTATGAATTTATCAAGATACGGTTTAAAGAAAATTATTTATAAGGTCCATGACTGTTGTTGGTGCTTTGGTCAGACCAAATAGCATTACTGTGAATTCATAGCGACCATATTTGATTTAGAAGGCAGTCTTGAGAATGCCCTCTTCTCTGACTCGTAGTTGGTGATAACTAGTATGCAAGTCAATCTTGGAGAAGACTCTAGTGGTCTGTAACTGATCAAATAGATCGTCTATTCTGGGCAAGGGGTACTTGTTCTTTATCGTAACTTGATTTAGTTTACGATAATCTATGCAAATACTTAAGGTACCTTCATTCTTTTTAACAAATAAGACCGGAGCTCCCGAGGGTGAGGAACTCTGTCGAATAAATCCTTCATCCTCAAGTTCTTGAAATAGTTTCTTTAGCTCTACCATCTCCTTTGGTGCCATTCGGTAGGGTTGTTGAGACAGGGTTAGGTTCAGGCACGAGATCAATTTTGAACTCAATCTCTCTAGGAAGCGGTAAACCAAATAGATCTTCAAGGAATACATCTGGAAATTCTCTGTTCACCGAAACTCTATCTAGGGTGGTTTCTGATTCTTCCTTAAATTGGGTCGAAGTGATGACAAAAGCATGTTGTAACAATAAGGCTTCTTGAATCAATGATAGGAATGTTTCGGATCGACCAGGAATCCTAAGAGTCAGGGTCTTATCATGGCTGTTGAGACAAGCATGATGGAATAAAAATCAATCCATTCCTAGAATGACATCAAAGTCTCGCATGTTTAATAAGAAAATATCGGCCTCCAACAAATAGTTCTTGATATCTAAGGAACACGAGGGGTACAACATTTGAATTTTACCTTGTTCACCAATAGGGGTAACAATGTACCATTTTTCAGCAAGTTTCACAGGTTCTACAAATATTTTACTAGCAAAGGATGGAGATATAAAAGAATGCAATGAACCAGGGCCAAATAAAACTTGGGCTAATTGTTGGGAAGCAAGCATCATACATGCGATGACAACAAGGGATGCCTTTGCTTCTTCTTTGGTCAAAGCATGGACTTGACCTTGGGTCACCGGTTTCTTTCCATTGGGTTTCTCCTATTTGGCTTGGCGGGTCGGGTAATCTCTCACCATATGCCCCTTCTGTCCATAATTGAAGCAGTTGCCCAACAAAAGGTAGCAAGTTGTTGACGTATGACGACCTCCCCATATCACTGGCAGGGTTCTGTTGAGGGTTCTGGCTTTTCCACAAGAACTATTTATTGAGCTTTCCTCTTCCTTAGATTTTCTCCCTTCCTTGTCTCTGGGGTTGGGTCGGGAGTTTTCTGTCAGGGCCTTCAGGTTATTACAATTCCTATGCTCACGAATTGTAGCGAATTCCTCATTCTCTGCCTCATGAGAAGAGCATTTTCAAGAACAACGACATAAGTGTCTAACTGATATGAGGACACAAAGCGGCGTATGCTAGACTTCAATCCTCTTTCAAATCCTCTCACTTTCCACTCTTCATCTTGCATCAAGTGGGTTGCAAAATGTGCGAATTGGGTGAAGTGGATGATGTATCTTCTTGCATCTAGCACACCCTGCTCCAGTTCTAGAAACTTGATCTCTTTCTTCTGTGTCTGAGCTTTGGTGAAGTATATTTGGTGGAATAGACTTACGAACCGATGCCACAATATGCAGAATTCATTATCTGGAATCCCCTCCTCTATCGTTGTAAACACCCCATTTTTTCCCTCTCAGAGTATATAAACTTGTTCGGTCAACCTCTGACCTTGCCCATAATCTCCGGAAAAAGACCGACCCTCTCCGAAGACCCTAAAACCCCACATTCGGGACTCATACACCATACAGACAGTGTATGGGGGAGATTTGGGTTGAAATCTCAACCCATGGACTTGGACCCGAATTGACCCGGGAAGCTCCTTAATTGCGCTCATGGAACCATGTTGCAATCAGATTGTACGCGGATTTAACTGCGCGTAATCAATCCAGGTGGACTGGGGAACACCTCCCGTGCACTACCCAAGCTCCTCGATTATGCGCAGTTCACCCTACGCGTAAATGAATTGCGCACTCCACTACACACGCGCAATTGGTCCAAGTTGGACCAGACCTTGGACTCCTATGATTGCCCCTATTCCCCAATTATGTGCATGGATTCATGCGCATAATTGGATTATGCGCATGGTTCCATGAGTGTAATTAGTTCCAAGTGAATTGGATAGGACATCGGTTGAGCCAGTCATTCGGTCATACCCCAGTTGGTGACCGACTTCCAGGGAATTGCACCATGAATTCATGCGCACAATTGAATTGCGCACCATGTACCATGCGCGTAATTGAATAATTGTGGACATACCCCTTGTGTGCAATTATCCGTATACCTATAAATAGACCCCCCAACCTCACAGTCAAATCACCAATTATTATATCCGAGTCTGAAAGGTTTTTCTTTTCTTAAGATTTTTCTTTTTGAAAATTCAAGGTTTTCTCTGGGGTTTTCAAAGAAAGGGGTTGAGTTGCACTCTGGGTGCAAACTCTTCTTTAGAAACCTTAGGGTAGTCGAGTTGGTGGAACTGATCTACCAACCTTGACTCTCGAAGGAGTACCGAAGGAGCAAGCTCCCCCCGCCCTTAGCCTTAGATCCAGCCCCTTAGGAAACCCAATTCTCCCCTAGAACCAATTAGGTCCCTAACCTTCTCTGAGTTTTTAGCCTCAGCCATCCAATTTGCCCAAGGGAGCTTATGGAAGGTACCCGGGAATGGGGTCGATCCTCCTTAGCATAAAGGGCCACCACTCCCTTTTAGATAGGTCCCAGTAGGATTAGGAAGCCAAACTAGATAAACCTTAGGCAACCCGAAGCTGCTGAAGTTGGTCAGCCGATGTTCAATAAAGGAGTCTAGCCCACATCCAGCAGAGCATGATTAGTGACGGGCTACAGCTGTCTAGCTTTTATCGTACTAAGTCTTAACCTATTACAAGTACACAATTAAAATTGCAGCACTAGTGTAGGATCATTCCCATGAGGAAGGTGATTATTCTGATGTATTTTTCATTTATTTTAAAAACTTATATTTGTCTTTTGAGATCCTAAACTACTGGAGAAATATAAATAAAAGAATGGTTTGTTTAAACTACTTGCAAAAAATAAATCTAAATCCTCCTCCTTCCAGATAATGGTCGTCAATCACAATCCTTCAGTTCTCGGATACTTATAAAATAGAATACCGTTACACCGTATCTTAGTCCTCTAGAATTTGGGTGTCAATCAAAAACTAGAATTCCTTGACACAGATTTATACTAATCAACAATCTTCCTAAAATTTGGGCGTCAATCAAACTCAAGAAAATTGAAGATGGAAAAGTAAAACCTTACACTAATCTGTAAATTTTCAACCTCAGCCATCAATTCAAAGAAAAAAACTTTTAGATGTTTACAAAGTAGTAAAGTGCATAAAATAAATCTAAACTAGAAAGCAATAAAAAGATCTTTCGTCCCTCAGTCACAGGTGTCAATTGCTTCTGAGAAATTACGGATACTCTACTCTAATCTTCCAGCTCTGAATTGCAGTCATCAATTGCTCTCGAGAAACGTTGGATATCTACACTATCTTAAACTAAAGTTGATTAGAAGAAAACCTAACCTCAGTCGTCAATTGATGCTGAGAGTTCCTTCACCTCCGTCGTCAATTGATGCTGAGAGTTCCTTCAATAACTCTTCTCCTATGCCGAGCTCTCTTATTTGTAGATCCTAAGGAGTCGATTTATATTATTCAAATCCTAAGAAAAGAAAACTACTAAGAATAAAGGATTCCTAATGTAACTTTACTTCTAATCTTAATTTTCCTTGCTTTGATTGGTAGATATGCACAGGATTTTTCTTCTATTTCAGCAACAGAGTTCTTTTAGGAGTCTTTCGTCAATCTTCTTAGATTTGTGGATTACTGGACTTCAAATACAAGAGATCTTTTAATTATGTACATGGCGGTGTGGTTCTCACTTGATCAACAGCAACAGAAGCTTTCATTCTTGCAAAATTATGAATACAATTTTCTCTTTTCTATGTAGCTTTCTCTGTACGATTTTCCAGTATGAACGATCACATGCCTCTTGTATGGCATTCTTCTTCAAACATATTTTTTGAAAAATTGTAAATTATGATTTCTTGTTTTCTCTTAAGCTTTGTTAAATCGTCTTTTGCGATTTCTTACTTTACTAGCTTTCCAGTACGATTTGAATCGTCTTCTGCGCTCAATCATCTTTCTTACTACTTTTTGAGTTTATTTTGACGAAGATTAATCCTTTGGCTCTTATTTGTTGTCTGTTTTTAATATCTGCACATTATCTTTTTAGTAGTAGATTGGGGTCTAGCATTGCTAAGTTAAGGGTGATAAAATGACCTATTCTGTGACTGATCACTCCCCCAAACTTAAGCTTTGCTAGTCCCAAGCAAACAAGGAAAGAGTAAACTAATATAAAAATTTAAATGTTACTTTCATAGGAAACACGATTGCATTTTGCAGATGAAAGAAAAATTTAAACCCCTAGGTGATCCCTTGCGTCAGCCCAAATTTCCTAACCCCAAAACCCAAATCGTTGATAACGACGAACCCCGAATGGAACACTTGGCACATTTACACACACAATAAAATTCAAAGCAGATATACTCTTATGGCAAAGGAAACCTCCAATTATATATATATATATATATAATTAGAGACAAAATGATGATTCTATCCTTGTACAAATCACATGTCTGATAGAACCAAAATGAACTACTGGTGATGGCCAACCATCGCCTAAACAGTGGTTCACACAAATATGTAAGTACAACATTTAATTACATCCAAAGTTCTTCGACAAAATAATGGTTGGACATACCAAACCCTAGTCACAAGATTTTCAAATGATCAAACGTCCCCTAAGGGAAAATCTCGTATGGTGGAAGATCTGAGTCTTCTTCTGGAACATAATCATGGTCTTCCTCAAGCTCTGAATCCTCGATGCCTGGGACAGCACCTGTGCCTGTGACGTATAGTCGAGAGGTGAGCTAACAGTCTAAGCTCAATAGGGGGAATATCAATAACATTCATATCATATTTCAAAGTATAGATTTCATGACTTAATTCAGAATCAAATTTCACATAAAAACTGAATTTTTAAGATGCTTGAATCAACAAAAACAGAATTTAAACACAAGTTTGGAGTTCGTTTCTTGGTTTCTAATCTCTTGATTCATTTTCGGATTTTTACATGCCTTTTTCATATCTTACCATGACTTAAAACAATAACTTAAATAGTCTCTCAAGCAAAATATTGCATTGAGAGCCACACATATACCAATGGGAATCCCCGAACCATCGTCATTCAAATGAACCATTTTTCTGAATGCGCAAGCCCCTACGCTATGAGGGCACTTGTGCGGCAAAATTTACCATTTGCCGGTGCAAATGTACGAATATCCTGCCGTATCGGTACACGATAGGGATTCGTTCCACATAAACCTTAAATCATTGTATAAATTCTAACATATAGTTTAATACCGTGTAATGTGCTTAATTTATAGCTAAAAATTAGAAATCAAGGCTAACAAACACATTTCATATTTGGAGTCACACACACATATGCTAATCACATTCACATTTCGAATCACATGTTTTAGAATCCATGTACAAAGCTTTAATTTGAATGATTCATAAATCGATGAGTTAAATGCAGTTTGAACTTATCACAATTGCCTTATCACATCACACTATCCATACAAATCGAATCAAATATAATGTTGTTGAATTTCCTCTACCTCACGGCTCATGAAACCATGCAATTCACACAAAATGCACAAAATGAGGAGAAGATCCTCATGCATGCATCCAACTCATAACCTACATTCCAATGTATCAAAAGGGCATAAATTAATGCCTAAAGAAACACGCTCTTCGAGGTTCCAGAGAAAAATCCCCAAAATATCTAAAATAGCCAAAACTGGCTCAGTCGCATGAGTGACTTCCAGTGGCACACCCCAGTCGCACGACCTCACGTGGGCGACAGTGCTCTCTTAATTATTGTCAAAGCATCCTGAGACAGTCGCCCGGGCGAGCTCAAAAGTCGCACGAGTGACTTCTCCTGGCACACTCATAGTCACGTTGTTGACAGTTTTATTTGTGCTTGTTCTTATTAATGAAAATGATAAAAAATGTATGGCAGCAATAAAGAAATAAAAAGGGGATGAAAATAGATTGAACACAACACAAAACAAACACACAGTCCCGCAAGATCTAGGGCTGTTGTTGCAAGTTTTGATAAGTAAGAGTTTGTCCCACAGGGAGTGATGATCTAAACACAATAGTGGAATAGTAAATCTCTAGATCTACTACAGATCTGGCAATTCTAAACCTAAACTAGAAAGCAAGGTAAAAAGAGGGTGATTTTGGGTTGTCACAAACTAAACTAAAAACATAAATAAAAACTAGATCTAAAGAAAGGGGATGAAAGAGAAGGAAGATGAGTTGGTAAAATAAATCAAAACTGTGAAAAAGTAGCCAACTATGGGCTAATCTTCATTGCAAAATATATCAAGAGCTAGGTCTGCAG
Source organism: Chloranthus sessilifolius (assembly GCA_021018995.1). Taxonomy (NCBI): domain Eukaryota; kingdom Viridiplantae; phylum Streptophyta; class Magnoliopsida; order Chloranthales; family Chloranthaceae; genus Chloranthus; species Chloranthus sessilifolius. The sequence goes on along the minus strand of CM037594.1, from coordinate 30,380,886 downwards.
TAGTCCTTCACTTGGCTACAAGCACAAGTGCAAGGTAGAAGAATCCAGCCTAACCCAGAGACATGAACTGATCTTAGGGCTATATTCAGTCCTTAAATAGTCACAAAATATCTCAGGGATTTCATCCAATTAAGGGGTTAAAGTTAAAACTAGAAAACCATTACAAACACTATATTTGCAAGGCTACAAACTCATGCATCCATAGGAGCATTCAGTACATGAAGATCTAGTAGAAACCATAAAAAATCACAGATTGAATGGGTCATGAAAATTAGCTGGTCATTGCTACAAGGAGGCCTGCAATGACCTAGCTCTCAAGTCTGCAATCTCCACAAAACCTCAGATCTATTCACTGAAAATAGTATTATAAAACATAGGAGGAGTTGGATCTGCAACAGTCCCTCACTTGGCTACAAGCACAAGTGCAAGGTAGAAGAATCTATCTCAGCCCAGTGATCTAGACCAGTCTTAGGGCTATACCCTGTCCACTTAAATGGTCACGGGGTATCTCAGGGATTAACCCAGTTACAGAGGTTAGAGATAGAACAGAAATATCAATGCGGCCACTATGTTTACAAGGCTACAAGCTCATGCATCCATAAGTGAAAACAACCCATAAAAATTTAAATGAAAAATATTAGATGAATATAGATTAGAAGTATTAAAAATGGCTTTGCATTGCCTGAAAAGAACTTATCGTGACTTGCAGTCTCTGTAAGGTTTCACGACTGCTCACCATGGCATTACAATACAAATTACAAATCTGATTCAATCCTAGTTGCTACAAAGATTTAGCCCAACATGGCTGCTGAGCTAAGGAAGAAAAAGGAAAAAAAAGAAAAAAAGAAAAGGAAACCCTAATCCTAAGAATGAAAACCCTAAAATGAGCTAAACCTAATCCTGTCTCCTTTTTATAAAATAGATTACAACTATATATATAATCCATAAAGCAATGAAATGCTTTGACCAATCAGAAAATAGGAAAAATCAAGGCATTGGTGGATACTGTTGTGGCTTATTCTTAGCCTAGTGTTGTCTCGGGATGTGGAGAACAAGTCAGCACATTGGGACATATGCCTCAGGTGCTGTGGAATCCCAAAAATATCTCTGAAGTTTAAACATAAAAGCTGGAACCCGTGCCTCGAGTGGATGGAGCTTTGGAATATAAAACTCGAGTGGTTCTCGACAAGATAGAAAGCTTCAGAAGGAAGCTCGACTGGATGGGTGCTTCAGCCATTCAACTCATGAGGTTTAGTAGCTTCAACAATACACAACTCAATAGGATCAATGGGCTTTAGGCATTGCAGCTCGTAAGGATGGATAACTTCAGCAATAAAGTGCTCGACAGGTTCTAATGTTGCTCGAGTGGATGATATTTCAGCAATACTTTCAGCTGCTTGAGTGGTTTATACCTCAGCATACTTTCAACCGCTCGATAGGTTGGATGCAGCTATAAAAGGTACTCAAGATCCACTCGAGATTGAGGTTCTGAAGGTGCAAACTGCTTGAGCTATTGAAGATTTAAGTGCTGAAGCTGCTGTGTGCTCAGCAGCTACTCGAGACTAGAGTGTTCTGAGTGTGCAGTTTACTTGAACTGCCTGAGAACCACTCAAGATGAAATTACTAAAGCTGTGTTCTACTTTAGTTACTTGAGCTACTAGTTTACTGCACACATGATGTGCTCGAGCTGCTTCCTTCACTGCTCGACAGGTATAGATCTGCTCGAGTGGATGGTGCAGCAGCTATAAAGTACTCGAAATTTAAATGCTAAAGCTGGTGGTTTGTTTGAGCTGCTCGACAAGTTACTCTTGAAAACACAGAGCTGCTCGAACTTGCTATGCTGAAGGTGCAGAGCTGCTTGAGTTGTTCGAGGACTGAAGTGCTGAAGCTGTAATGTGTTCATAAGTTGCTAGAGTTGTTGGAGTGCTCAAGCTGGTTGCTTGCTCAGTTGTTCTATATAATCTGCTGCAGCAGTCCATTGTGCTTAGGTCTACTTTTCTTCTCATTGCTAGACTTCTAGGGGTCTCGGGCACGCCAACTGGCCAACATGGTGGGGACCACCATGGTGCACTCTCTATAATTCTATCAGTTTCATAGCTTGCCTCTAAATTCTTTCTTCTTGGCTCTCATTAATTGAATTGCTGCACTAAGTTGCATTTTATTACTATCTACAAAAACACACGTACAAAGAAATTATTAATCAGCTCAAAGATCTACCAAAGGCTAGGTTAGGAGGTGGAAATTGGCATAAATTAGTGCTTAACATGCACGAGCGGCTGTTCCCCCCTAATTTCATGCCTATTCTAAAGCTGATCTCATGCGAGCAACTCCATGTTGTGCGCTGGAGATCCAAAGTCGTGCGAGTGACTTTCGGGATTTCTACAATTCCTCCTGAAATTGGATTTTCTTTCTCTTTCTCTTTTTCCCCTTTTCAAACCCACATTCAATACTTAACTTTTAGAGTAGTAAATGCTCAATCTAAGCTATAAATTAATACAATTAAACCATGGGATTTCACCTTATTAGCTCATGGAATTCACGTGCACATCGATCGAAGAAACTTGCTCGACGACGCTTTCACCACATGTGTCAAAGGGTTTGAAAGCCCAACTTCTTGAAGTCGGATCATGACGCATGCGAAGATGAATTCCCTCCTAACTCTTAATATCCAATCCATGCATGAAGGAAATATTGAGATGGAGTTCTCCACAAAAATAGGTCCTAACAAAGCAAAATAGGGTTTGATTGGTGTGTACCTCGCAGATCACAACTGCTTTCGAGATCATGCTCTCCTACGGTAACAAATCGAACATCAAAGAAGAAATTGAGAGGGAGATCAACACTCAATCAGGGCTCCGACGTGCAACGAGGCTCACATGAGGTAAAACTCTCTCTCACTTCTTCTCTCTGTTTCCAAACAAAAGCAAAGAGAAATGGCCTACCATTCTCTTATACCCTTGGCTTGCTTCAATGTGAAGCACACACACAAGGGTGTTTGTCAATTTGTTTGGTTCATTTGTGAACCTTATATACCTAACTCAATTGTTAGCCTTTTGTCCAACAAGTTCAACGGACCTCGAATAGATCCAAATAATTCGCCCAAAAATCCAAAATGGTATCAGGTGTCGCAACTGATACGTACGTCTGACGGGACATATTTGGTTCAAAAATTTGGGGATATTACATCCTCCCCTCTTTACAAAAATTTTCGTCCTCAAAAATTGACTACGGTTAAGTTGCTTTATAATGATGCAGCAAGAGAACACATGGGACTAATAAGGAGAATACAGTTATTTACACTACGCTGTAAAAAAAAACTATTTCAACATCTAGGTTTCAGAGCTAGTCTCATGAAAGTTATCCACACATCCCATCCAAATCGAAACACAAAATGTTTATCCACAGCGAGTTTGACAGAATGTTTACATGATTTAATCTAACAACTTGAAACTCTATAGTTTGCTACCACGAAGCAAACCACCATTTTTCCTATACACAATCGCAATCACCTCTAATTTTACCTGATTTTTTTTTTTATCCACATTCATATTACATCTCAAGACCAACCGTTCATAGCTATTTACATTAACCTTGGTTAATTTTACAGTACACTTGCATTTTACATATAAAATTGTAGTTCTGATCATTTACAATGATTGCTCAATCCAATTACCCTGGAAAACAAAACTCTAATATCTCAATTATTCATTCACACATTCTAAAACCATATACCTGCTAGCATTAAGCATTGCTTAATGACAACTAATCCACTCACAACATTTCACAATTATTTTATCCAAGTATTATGGATAGCACCTGCAATGAACATCCTTGGCCAATTATCCACGACATGTAACAGAACCATTCACACATAACCGTTTTACCATTCAAACATAAATTTACACGAAGTATTCACAAGTTTAAACTATCATAGTATGACATCCATGCCACCATTGTTCTAAACTGAACTATCCAAAACATTCACCAACTATTTACAAAATTTAATTACATGTCCAAAATATAGCAACCATAAAAAATAATAAAGTTCCTTAGCCCAAGTCCTCAACTAGTCTGCGTCACCACTCGGTTGCTCGACCTCATCCTCATATGCTGCCCCAAGTCTCAAACTAGACGCGTTCGGCACATATCCCCATGTAGCTGCCATGCGCTGCAAGTAATCAGATGGGTACATGTATCGCATTGTGTCGCTCAGCATGGCTTCATGGTAGTAGAGCTGGAGCTTGTTCTACTCATTCTATTGCTTGATTCTTCTGAGCGCCAGGTCTTACAAATCCATTCTTCTAAAAAGTTCAGTCGCGAAGTCTAGTCGACCGTATTGAGGGATCGATGGTTGGACTGGAACTTGAGGTTGTGGTGGGATCGGATGTTGAGCCATTTGGTTAGGCCCATGGTGTGGTTGTTGGGGCTGTTGTTGCTATTGGGCCTGTTGCGTAATTTCTTCGGTATGGCGGCATTGAACGCTCTTGTTCAAACTGTTGAGGCTAATCTTGGAATCCTCATACTTATACCTTTGAGTGCCGCTGGTGAATTCGGGCTCATTTTGTGAAATATGATATCCCCCTTCTACACCCCGCATTGCTTTATTATCCGTGTGATCAACCGAGCATATGGTAGACGTTGGAGGGTTACTTTGACACCACCGTACCTCGCATTATTATGAGCGTATATGATTCCTTCACTTATAAGAGCAGGGGCAGAGAACCACTTTCCTTGATAAGCTGAAAATAATGATTAGAGCAAAGGGTCTCTCCTCTCCTGCTCATGATCCAGCAGAAACAAATTTTTTCAGAAAATAATGTTGAGTGTCCACATGTAGTTGGGCAATTGGGTCCGTGTGACTAAGAAACCAGATTCGGTTCTCCCGTTGGTCATCTCGGTGATGACGGTTTGGAATGGTACTTTTGTAGGGCTTGGGAGTTGCAATGCCTCATTTTCTACATACCTTTATGGGCATCCCATTGCAGTAGAGATATCATTTAGATCAAATTGAAATTTGTGGCCATCATTTTTGGTCACAAATTCTATGTCATCCACACTCATTTTTAGGTTATGGTAAACTAGGCGGACTAGCCTAGGGCAATAATGGCTATGAAATGGCTCAAGGAGTACTTCCATGTCGGCGGCCTTCAAATACATAAGAATCCATTGGGTGGTCTCTTGGCTCTAAAACAAACTACGGTCAATCGACCATTCCAACTCGAATTTCTTTGAATCCCAACACTTGGTGGGTTGTTCTCACATAATTTGTGGAGGATCGACCTTTGGACTTTTAGATGATGGGGGTTTGGAAGCCGACATCTTCCGAGGACCCATTTTAACTATTTCAATAAAAAAAGAAGGAATTTGAACCCAAATTTATAAATCTTACCCTTTTTGTGTGGATAAAATTAGAAGAAGTGCCTTTAGATCAAATGCGTAAGAAGATTTGAGACGATTCTGAAGCGAATCCGGAGTTAATCCATAGCGAGGATGAAGGAAAAGGATAGGTCGCATGATTTGGGGAGAAACCCTAGCATTCAAAAGTTCTCCGTGCCAAAAGTTTGAGGAGAAAATAATCCACAAGCCATATATATCCTTACAGTCGCGCGAGTGACATCCAAAAGTTGCGCGAGCAACTGTGTTACCTCTCTTTCTTAAGTGGCCTTCTGAAGAGATCGTGCGAGCGACTTTAAATTCGCACGCCCGAGTTTAGTAGTTTCTTGTGATTTTTGCTGTTTTCTGTTTGGTTTCTTCTCCTCGCATTAATGTTATCTTTTTCTCTTCCATTTACATCGAGATTTCAAGTACGCGGTATATACACGCATACCCAATACATGAATTTAAAACATGGAACTCCTTTAGTCAACTCTTGCCAATATTTGATGATTTGCGACTCGTGTTCAATGTCCTTAACACAATGTTAACTATTCGATAACCATCATATTTGCTAAACGACAATTATATAAAAGTGATTCATTAATCTTATACACCACATTGCAATAACTCAAAAATTTCAATGGCTCCTTCGCTCAAGTTATTTGAAGAGTTGTGGGTGCGCTTCTCTTATGTCCGACTCATTCTCCCAAGTAGCTTCTTCTATCGAATGGTTTCGCCGTCTCACATGTACCAATGGAATATGTTTCGTACGCAACACTTGCTCCTTCCGATAAAGAATCTATATTGGTTCTTCTCTAACTGTCAAGTCTTCTTGAATCTCGATCGGTTGATAGTCTAGAATGTGAGTTGGATCCTTCATGTACTTCCTTAGCATCGACACGTGAAATATGTTGTGCATGCTCGATAGTTGTGGCGGTAAAGCAATCTGATATGCAACTTCTCCAACTCTTCCCAAAACCTCAAGTGGTCCTACGTAACGTGGACTCAACTTCCCACATTTTTCAAAGCGCATTACACCCTTCGTGGGTGAAATCTTTATGAATACGTTATCTCTATGTTGAAACTCAATGCTCATTCTTTTCAGATCGGCGTAGCTTTTCTGCTGACTATGTGCCACTTTTAATCTCTCTCGGATTAAGCGTACTGCTTCGGTGGTAGTCTCAACAATTTTCGGACCCAAAACAAATTTCTCTCCAGTTTCTTCCCAATTAATCGGAGATTTACATCTTCGTCCATATAGAGCTTTGTAGGGAGTCATACCGATACTTGTCTGATAACTATTATTATATGCGAACTCGATCAATGGTAAATGTTGATCCCATGATCCTTGAAAATCAAGCATACAAGCTCGTAGCATGTCCTCTACAATCTGGTTCACCCTTTCGGTTTGTCCATCTGTTTGTGGGTGCAATGCAGAGCTGAAGTCTAACGTTGAACCTATTCCCTCTTGGACTGTAAAATTGCGATGTATATAATAGGTCATTATCTGAAATAATGCTCACAGGAATACCATGCAATCAGGCGATCTCTTTCAGGTACATCTCTGCAAATCTACTCGCTGCATACTTAGTGTTGTAAGGCAAGAAATGGGCTGACTTGGTTAGCCTATCGATGATTACCCATATGGCATTGTGTCCTCTCATCGTCCTCGATAATCCTAAAATAAAGTCCATAGAAATGAATTCTCATTTACATTCCGATATCTGTATAGGTTGCAATAGACCTGATGGATGTCGATGATCAACTTTCACTTGCCGGCACACCAAGCACTTTGAGACGTACTCGGCGATATCCTTCTTCAAACCTCTCCACCAAAAGTTCTTCAGATCCTGGTACATCTTGGTACCACTCAAATGAATAGCATACTTTGACTTATGGGCCTCTTCAAGGACACCATCCCGTAGATCGGCATCGATCAGTATACATAGACACCCTCTGAACAGTAGCGATCCATCCCCCTTTATGGAGTCAAGTCTACTACCATCGGTCACACCTTGTCTGATCTCGTTAAGTTTCGTATCTTTCATATGAATCTCATAGATGTCATCGAAGATCGTCGGTCTGATCGTGATGTTTGCCACTAAGGCTCTTAAATCTTTCACCTCGATCTTCATGTCATAAAATGAGATGTCCTCTAATAATTTCCATCTATGGATCCCCATGATGAGGCTCGATAACTGAGCTGATGTCTTTCGACTCAAAGCATTTGCCATGACGTTTGCCTTACCTAGATGATATTGAATGGAGTAATCATAGTCTTTGAGAAAATCAATCTATCTTCTTTGCCTCATATTCAGATCCTTTTAAGTAAACAGGTACTTGAGGCTCTTATGATCAGTGAATATATCAAAAGTTTCCCCGTAAAGGTAATGCCTCCATATCTTTAATACATAGATCACTGCTGCCAATTCAAGATCATGTGTTGGGTAATTATTTTCATGATATTTGAGCTATCTTGAACCATAGGTAATAACTTTCTGGTTTTGGTTAAGCACACAGCCTAACCCACTATGTGAAGCGTCACTAAACACGATAAAACCTCCAATGCCCGATGGAATAGCAAACACTAGTGCAGAGGCAAGCCTTCTCTTAAGTTCTTGAAAACTCTTCTCACACGACCTGGTCCATTCAAACTTTACATTTTTCCTTGTGAGCTGTGTGAGTGGTCTTGATATCTTGGAAAAACCTTCTATAAACCTTCTGTAGTAGCCAGCCAATCTTAGAAAACTTCGTACCTGTCAATGTTCTCGGTTGTTCCCATTGTACATCGGCCTCAATCTTCGTTGGATCGACCATAATACCCATTTCAGAGACAACATGTCCCAAGAAACTCACCTATTCTAACTAGAACTCACACTTGCTGACCTTTGTATAAAGTTGGTTTTCTCATAAAGTCTGTGGAGCAATCTGTAGATGTTGCTCGTGTTCTTCCCTTGACTTCGAGTAGGTAAGAATGCCATCTACGAACACGACTACACATTTATCGAGATGTGATTTGAATATCCTATTCATGAGATCTATGAATGAAGTTGGTGCATTAGTCAAGTCGAAAGGCATCACTAGGAACTCGTAAAGATTGTATCTGGTTCAGAAAGCCGTCTTCTAAACATCTTCGGCCTTAACTTTTAATTGATGATAGCTGGATCTCAAATCGATCTTGGAAAAGAACCTTGCTACCTGCAGCTGATCAAAGAGATCATTAATCCTTCGAAGAGGATAACGGTTCTTGATCGTTAACATGTTCAACTAACGATAGTCGATGCACAACCTCACGACCCGTCCTTCTTAATAAATAAAGCCGATGCTCCCCAAGGAGAAACACTTGGTCTTATGAACCCTTTATTTAAGAGTTCCTGCAATTGTTCTTTCAACTCCTTCAACTCAGCTGGTGCCATCCGATAAGGTACCTTAGATATTGGCTCCGTGCCTGGAGTCAATTGCGAACTCAACTTCTCAATCTAGTGGCAATCCTGGTAGTTCTTCAGGAAATACATTTGGAAACTTGCATGCAACTGGAATATCGACAATGTTGTTTTTCTCTTGCAAAAATGCGAAGTATCCACTGCATCCGTTTCTCATCAGTTAGTTGGCTCAAATCACAGAAATAAACTGTGCTACGTTTGTCTTAACACCACAAAATTAGAACGACTTTACTTTCAGAGGGAGGACAACAACTATTTTCCGTAGGCAATCAACGCTTGCATGTTAAGCGGATAGCCAGTTCATGCTAAGGATCACATCGACATGTCTAACAGGATGAAATTTTCTGTCGTCTCATGATCTTGTACTGAAATAACAATCGATCGACAAAATATATTCGTGCTCACCAAACTTCCCGTAGGAACAGACATAGTTAGAATAAAATCTAAAGATTCTGGAATGACACTCAATTCAGTCGCGAAATGTGAAGTCACGAAAGAGTGTGTAGAACCTGGGTCTATCAATACCCGTTCTTTGTGATAGCAAATCTCACTACTCTGATATAAATATAGGGTACCTACGTATCAACATACAACTCGATTTAGAGTGTATTAGTGTGTGCGGTGGTACTCATGAATTGTAATTATTTGTAAGCAACTATAATGGCATTTACTAAAGAACTAAAGTAAGAATTTATAATCCAATTAAATCATACCTTGGATGACGTCGTTAGATGTTTGAGCATCCATGACAGTGACAGCATAAGCACGACCCTAAATGGTAAGTCACATAGGTCGTGTAGGCCTTAGTGTTACAGCTGATGTCATTCCTTCCTTTCTGATATCTGGGCAATCTCTTATCATGTGCCCTATTTTGCCGCATTTAAAATATGCTCTTGAACCCCGCCTACAATCCACCGTCTTATGTGCTTTCCCACAACAAGCATATGTCTCTATCAGAGGAGATGATGCTGCTCGAGAATGACTTTATGTAACAGACGCTCCGATTGTCATAGTAGGATCTGGTGGACGAGAAAATCTACTAGGTGTGGGCACAAATGGTCTCGCGTAGGAACTCTGGGCAAGTTTTCTGGGTGCTGGTACTACAAACCTTAGCTTCTTGTTTGGCGGTTCATAGTTATTAGCCCTCACTTGACTTGCCTTTCCTCGGCTCTGCTGGTCCCTTCTCTTATACATCTCTTCAATATCTTCTTCTGCTACAAGAGCCTTGCTCATCACTCCTACATATGTCTCCAACTAAAACATTGAAATCCTATCACGAATATTTAGCCTTAAGTCGCGCTAAAATTTCTTAGCCTTCATTAGTCCGAGGTCACATGTTTCGATGCAAATCTCAAAATCTGTATTCTCGTATGGACATCTTGCCTTGTTCCAAGTTAATAAATTTAACTTTCATCTGGTCCCTTACCACTTTAGGAAAATGTTCTTTATTGAACTCTTTCATGAATTCTTCCCAAGTCCACAAAATATTAGGATTCTCTTGCTCTCTAGTTCTCGACACTTAATTCCACCATGGATCGGCCTCCCCATCCAACTTGAAAGCAGCCCACCTTACCTTCTCATCCTCAATGCACGGAAACACGTTGAGGATTTCTCCATCTCATTGAGCCACTTTTCTACCTCAAGTGGATCAACCTTCTTGAGAAACGTGGAGGGCGCATCCTCCTGAACTATATGAATGTCGAAGGTTGTGACTGATGAATATTTGCATTGTCTATAGCCATCAACACCATCTGTTGTGCTATTATGTTGGCCACAGTCTCCATGGCTTGTGCCATTCATTCCCTCTCATCCCTTCCTTGATTTTCTTCTTCAGGAGGACCTCTCTCACACATTGGAATTCTATTTGAACAAGTGGTGATTCCTTCCCCACTTCTTGTATTTCGGTTACGACTACCTCTCGGTCTACTTCTAGCGAACATCCTGATATGTTATTATGAAATAAAAGTTTCATTAACAGATGGTCCCTATATTTCGACAATATCTTTAACTTCTAATACTAGTCTAGGTCTTGTCAAAAATGTCTAAAGCCACAAGCTTTGATACCAACTGTGACAGCCCAGATTTCCTAACCCCAAAACCCGGACCGTTGGACCGTTGATAATGACGATCCTCGAATGGAACACTTGACACATCTACACACACAACAAAATTCAAAGCAGATATACTCTTATAGGAAAGGAAACCTCCAATTCTATATTTATATGATTAGAGACAAAATGATGGTTCTATCCTTGTACAAGTCACAAGCGTGATAGAACCAAAATCAGCCACCGGTGATGGCCAACCATCACCTAAACAATGGTTCACACAAAAATATAAGTACAACATTTAATTACATCCAAAGTTCTTCAACAAAAGAATGGCTGGACGTACCAAGCCCTAGTCACAAGATTTCAAAATGATCAGACGTCCCCTAAGGGAAAAACTCATATGGTGGAAGATCTGAGTCTTCTTCCGGAACGTAATCAAGGTCTTCATCACGCTCTAAATTCTCGACGCCTGGGTCTGCACCTGTGCATGTGACGTATGGTTGAGAGGTGAGCTAACAGTCTAAGCTCAATAGGGGAAATATTAAAAACATTCATATCATATTTCAAAGCATAGACTTCATGACTTAATTCGGAAATAAATTTCATATAAAACTGAATTTTCAAGATGCTTGAATCAACAAAAACATAATTTCAATACAAGTTTGGAGTTTGTTTCTTGGTTTCTAATCTCTTGATTCGTTTTCGAATTTTTACATGCCTTTTTCATATCTTATCATGACTTAAAAAAATAACTTAAATAGTCTCTCAAACAATATATAGCATTGAGAGCCACACATATATCGATGGAAATCCCCGAACCATCATTGTTCAAATGAATCATTTTCGGAATGCACTAGCCCCTACGCTATGAGCGCACTTGTGTGGCTAAAGTTACAGTTGGCCGGTGTAAATGTACAGATATCTCGCCGTACCGGTACATGATGGGGATTCGTTCCACATGATCCTTAAATCATTGTGCAAATTCTAACATATAGTTTAACACCGTGTAATGTGCTTAATTTATAGCTATTTTCAAAACTTAGAATTCAAGTCTCACACAGATTTCATATTCGGAGTCACACACACATATGCTAATCACATTCACATTCAAATCACATGTCTTAGAATCCATGTACAAAGCTTTAATTTGAAAGATTTCATAAATTAATGAGTTAAATGCAATTTGAACTTATCACAATTGCCTTATCACATCACACTATCCATATATATCGAATCAAATATATTGGTGTTAAATTTCCCCTACCTCACGGTTCACGAAACAATGCAATTCATGCAAAATGCGTAAAACGAGGCAAAGATCCTCATGCACACATCCAACTCATAACCTATATTCCAATGTATCAAAAGGGCATGAATTAATGCCTGACAAAACACACTCTTCGAAGTTCTAGAGAAAAATCCCAAAAATATCCAAAGGTCGTATGGTTCTAGTGGACACCTCAAATATGCGACCTAAGCGCGAGCGACATCAGACTCTCTTAATTATTATCAAAGAAGCCTGAGACAGTCACGCGAGCGAGCTCCAAAGTCGTGCGAGTGAATTCTCCTGGCACACTCTCAATCGCGCGAGCGACTGTTCCCCTCAAATTTCATGCCTATTCTGAAGCTGATCTCGCGGTAGCAACTCTATGTCGCGTGCGAGATCTAAAGTCGCGCAAGATCCAAAGTCGCTCGAGAGACTTTCGAGATTTCTGCAATTCCTCTCGAAATTAGATTTTCTCTCTTTTTCTCCTTTTCAAACCCACATTCAATGGTTAACTTTTAGAGTAGAAAATGCTCAGTCTAAGCCATAAATAAATACAATTAAGCCATGAGATCTCACCTTATTATCTCACAGAATTCACGTGCACATTGATCGAAGGAACATGATCAGTGGCGCTTTCGCCACACACATTAAAGGTTTTGAAAGCCCAACTTCTTGAAGTTGGATCACGATGCACACGAAGATCAATTCCCTCATAACTCTTACAATATCAAATTCATGCACGAAGGAAATCTTGAGATGGAGTTCTCCACAAAAGTAGTTCCTAACAAAGCAAAATAGGGTTTGATTGGCGTGTAGCTCGCGGATCACAACCACGTCCTAGATCACTCTCTTGTACGGTAACAAATCGAGCATCAAAGAAGAAATTGGGAGGGAGATCAACACTCAATCAAGGCTCTGGCGTGCAACGAGGCTCACGCGAGGTAAAACTCTCTTCACTTCTTCTCTCAATTTCCAAACAAAAGGAAAGAGAAATGGCCTACCATTCTCTTATAACCTTGGTTTGCTTCAATGTGAAGCGCACACACACACACGGGTGTTTGTCAATTTATTTGGTTCATTTGTGAACCTAATATACTTAAGTCAAGTGTTAGCCTTTTGTCCAACAAGTTCAACAGACCTAGAACAGATCCAAATAACTAGTCCGAAAATCCAAAATGGTATTAGGTGTCACAACTGATATGTGTCTGACAGGACATATTTGGTGCAGAAATTTAGGGATATTACATCCCTAGTGGAGGAGTTATAGTCTCCTGAAAGTTTCCAGTGAAGTTACCTACAAACTTCAAATATTTTTGAATTTAAAATTTTTTAAAATTAAAACAAAACAAAGGATTAAAAATCTAAACTACTTTTATACACTAACTAGTTTTAATCATCACATGATTGTTATAATTTTTGAACATATGATTCTTTCAACCACACTTTCCATCCTAGCGGTTATCCTTGATCAAAACTCCAACAATTTCAATTAATATTAAGTGCGGAGTGTGTGCGCATCAGTGAACAGTTTATTCTTCATAGATTTTTCTAAACTGTAGATTTTGAAAATATTTTCATCCAAACTCTCACTATTGGCATACTCTCTAAAAGAATATTGAAAATTTGGGTTCTCTCTATATGATGTGCATGATAAATTCAACGGATAATTGACTAAAAGGATAAATCTCATGGAATGGATAATCATGTCTATTCATATGCTTCCTTATTTATCTATAATATTTATTATATACATCTCTACTAGGATCATGTTGTTGTAAGTCATAAATCAAGGTCTTCATTTGGTTTGTATGGGGCCTTGGGATAGGAGGTTCCAAAGAAGGGTAGAAAGGATTTAAAGATTTATGAGAATTTAGTTCTTCTTTCTCTTATCTTCTTTACTCTTCTATTTCTTATTCAGTAAGTATCCAAAAAATTGGGTACTTCTTCCCATTTATTTATTTTTGTTTTCTTGTGTAAATCCCTTTTCTTGATTCTTTTTAGAGATACTCCCTTGATTTTCCACTTGGAAGCTTTTTTTGCTTTTTTTTTTTTTTTGATTCGTAATTACGATTTCTCAACTCTTTCCCATAGTTCTTTTAAGAAAATTATTTCTTTCAACTGTACCCCTTTTTTGTATATCCTTTATATGTTATTCTTTTACTCCTTTCATTCCCAACTCCTTCCCTCTTTCGCGTTCTAAACTCTCAGAAAATATAAGGGGCGAAGAATTGAAAACTTTGGGCAGTACATATGGTTAAGGGTTTTATAAGATTTTGGGTACAAAGAAATTTGGTTTAGGCTTCTAATATGGGTTCAAGGGATAGATAAATTTTTGGAATTTTGGTTTTTTTGCTCAAACGCAATAAGAAGATGGCCTTTTATCATTTTTACAATTCACTAGCATGAATGCCATATATTTTTTATATATCTAATAAGTAGTTCTAGAAAAAAAAGTTATCATAATCATAGAATAATTGATTCAATTTTCAGTAATATGAGATTTCATTGTGATGCAGTCAAGAAGTTCAAAGAAAAATTTTGATTTAAATAGAAAGGTGTCTCTCTTAAAATAAAAGAGGAAATATTGTCCCAAAATGTCATTGGTTATATAATTTTGAAACTATAATCTAAATATTATAGTTTAAATCAAACTATAGTTTTAAACATTTAATCTAATACAGTGTTCATGAATTGTAACTGCTCTATTTTGATTGTTGAACTTTTACTATGATGGATTGTAAGGCTTATGGATTCATAGGTTGTACTATCATAACTCACATATGATGGTTAAATAAACTACTAAAACTAAACTTAAAATAGAAAGAATATATACATATATATATATATATATATATATATATATATTCCAATAAAACTAAAATATTATACATAGAGAGGTGTATCCCCCAAAACTTGAATAGGACAATGTCCTCATTGTTACAAAAACAGGGGACACTCAAAATTGTATTACCTTAATGGTGCTGCTAATATACCGGGTATCTAATCTTCAAAGAAAATCAAAGGTCTCCCCCAAACTTGGGAGAAATCATTTCCGGCATGTACGAACAGAAATTGCACCATAAATAAAAAGGATTAGACAACATATATTTCTATATATCAAACAAAATATTTATAGAGATTAGTGAAAGGAAAGGAAAATGATTGCATAAAAGATTAAACCTAAGAAAAATCTAGACACACCCTAACTATGATGCCAGCAACAACGTCCGAGGTAAATGGTTTCTTCGATAAAGATTGGTCCTCAGCTTCTAACCAAAATTGTCCTGCCAAAAAAAAAGGTCTCTGGCCTCCTCGGGTGGGTGCATCCAATAGAAGATGAAAAAGGATGATTTAAGAAGGCGAAGGTGGAGGGTTGGTGGATAGCTTCTGATGTTTGGGAGACGGAGGTGGTGTTTCGTTAGCAGGTTTTGGAACGGGAAGAAGAGATAAAAATTCCTCTATCAACTGCCTTCTCTCCTCAAGAAGTGCAGAGATTGCCTCGGCCTCTCGTCGGAGGAGCCGTTCAAATGCGCCAATGATATCAGACTAACTCAGTTGTTTGGCCATGAGGGAAGTGTAGCAGTTGAAGAGAACAAAGAGAATGTAATGAATTGGAAAAAGCGGGGGATGGTGTAGACACCCCAATTTTACCCTCTCGGAGTATACAAACCTGTTCGGTCAACCTTTGACCTTACCCATGACTTTCAGAAGGGACTTACCTTCTCTAAAAGCTATAATACCCTAATGCGGAGACCATATACTGAAACAATAGTATATGGTCAAAGCACAGGCTGAAACAATAGCCTTGCAGTTCGGACCCCATTTTCCCCCGACAAAATCTTGAATTGCTTGCCCATACAAGTGCGCGCAATTCGATTGCATGCCCCGTACCTGGTGCGCAATTGGCCCCATTGGACCAGGATTGCTCTTTCCGTGACCCGCCTTAGGAGTAGATTGCGTGCGCTACATCATGCGCGTAATCCAATTACACGCCAGATCATTGGCATGCAATTAGTCCAACGTGGACCAGTTTCTAACCTTATAAAAGCTGCCTTAAGGTCTGATTGTGCATCCAAACCAGCACGAATAATCGATTGCGCGCGCTGTACAAGGCACGCAATGAGTTCTAACTTGATTAGAACTTGGACACCCGACTGAGCTAGTCAGCCAATCAATCACTAAGTCGGTCACCGACTCAGAGGTATTAAGCATCTGGGATAGGGCGCATAATCCGATTGAACGCACGCATGTATGCGAATCGATTTGACCGACACTGCGCACCTCCCTGTATGCCAGTAATTACCCGAATACCTATAAATAGAACCCCTACCCCACATAAAAAACACATGAAGCAATCGAGTTTTCGAGTTCCTTTCTTCCAAGTTTAGGGATTTCGAAACTTTTTCTTCAACGCTTAGCTTCAGGTAATTTCCTAGTTCTAGTTCTTAATTACTGTTCTAGTTTTATGTTCTAGTTCTTAAGTTCTAGTTTTTAGTTTTTAATTTCATAGATCTTAGATTTTTAATTTCAGTCTTTTAATTTCTAGCCTTAGATTTTAGTTCTAATTCTAGTATTTAATCTCTGGTTCTAGGTCTTAATTCTTAGAACCAGTTCTTAGTTTTTAGTCTTCAGATTTTGATTCTAGTTTTTAGTCATAACTTTAAATACAAGTTTCTAATTCTAGTTCTTAGTATCTTTTTTTAGATCTTCGATTTCAATTCTTATCCTTCTTTTTAAATTCATAGTTCTCTTATTTTAAGGTTCGAGATTTTAGTTCCTAGAACCAGTTCTTAATTTTAGTCTTTAAATTTCTTGTTTCTAGTTTTTAATCTCCAGGATCAGATCTTAGTTTCTAACTATTTTAGATCATAGTTTCTATTTTTCAAAGCTTGGTCTTAATATCCTTTAATTAATAATTTTCTTAATCTTAGGAATCCTTTATTTTTAATCTTCAAAATTTTAACTTCTCATTTCAGAATTAGTCAACCGATTTGCCCAAGGGAGCTTACAGGGGGTACCCGAGAACGGGGCTGATCCTCCTTAGCATAGCAGGTCAGACCCCCTCCTTTTTTTAGATTCCTAGTAGAAGTAGGAAATTTAAAATAATTAGATTTCCAGTAAAAGTAGGAAATTTAAAATAATTAGATTTCCAATAGGAGTAGAAAACTTAGAATAATTTGATTCCCAATAAACTTAGGATATCTAGGTTAATTAGATTTTTAATTAGATTAGGATACCAAAGTTAATTAGATTTTTAATAAAATTAGAATACTTGGATTAATTAGACTTTTGATGGAATTAAGATACTTAAAGTAATTAGACTTCTAATAAAATCAGAACACTTAAAGTAATTAGACTTCTGGTGGAGATAGGACACTAAAAATAATTAGATTTCTATCAGAATTAGGACATTCAAGTTAGTTAGACTTTTAATAGAATTAGAATATTTAGGCTAATTAGATTCCTAGTGAGATTAGGAGATTTATACTAATTAAACTTTTAAGAAGATTAGAACTCTTAAGTTAGTCAAACTCCAAGTAGGATTAGGAGACTAGTTTAGTTAAACTTTTAGAGTAATTAAATGATTAGATTAATTAGACTCCTAGTAGGGTTAGGGAAAGTAAAGCAACCAGACTTAGAGTAGGATTAGGAAATCAAAATAAACTAAACTTTTAAGCGACCCAGTGCTGCTGATGTCGGTAGGCCGACGATTCAGTAAAGAAGTCGAACCCACACCCCGAAAGGCGTGATCAGTAATGTGTTGCAGTGTCGATAAATATCTACAACTGGCGATCGCAACGAACCAGGTATTTTCCTTTTAGGATTTACCTCTTTTATCTCTATATTTTTATCGCCTTCCACCAGAGTCCACAAAGACCAAATTGGGCCACTCTTTCTGGGGACCGAAAGGAACCCAGAAAAAGCGCATACCAATAGGCTGGCGATGGCGATGGGACGTCTTGTCGCCAAAAACGTTTCCGTTTAGTTAAATTTTCTTTTATAGTTTTCTTTCCTGCATCCACTTTTCTACCAGGGATTTCTTGAAAGTGCATGAGCATCCATCAGAGGCTCGAGATGGTGGGGATACGAAGGATAAATCTCACTAGCAGTGGTGATTCTCCGTTATGAAACTATCATGGTAACCCCGTGTACGGCGAGGATTTGACCAGTGAGTTCACTCAGTATAACCTCGAGATCAACATGACTAGTGATCAGGAAAGTCCCTTCACCCCTCCAAGCACTACCAATAACCATAGTGGAAAAAATGGCAGTACTGGACAAAGTTTCACCCCTCGACAGCTCGTGGAACTCAACGCCCAGAAGTTACAGAAGGGAGGCATTGACGTGAAAGAACTACTCTGAGGCCTGGCAGCCGCATACGAGACCATCAAAGAATGACAAGATAGGCAAGATCAAGAATGACTAAGCCAAGGAGGGTCACCACCCACACCAAGCACAGTCTCAGCTTACGTGTCACCGATAGGCCGGGCCGCCCGTACCCTCTTCAACAATGATCGCCAAGATCGAGCTCATCCCCGAGCTACCCAGAAAGATGCCATTATGAGAATAGAGGATTTCCCCAAGATGCTCGACGAGTACATGGCTAAGAGAGAGCACTCTAGTTGCTCATTTGGGTCGATAAATTATGTCAAGACCTGGAGTTCACCTTATCTGTAGGGTTCAAGCTGCCCAAGTTTAACAAATACAACGGTACAGGAAACCCGAGCCTTCATTTGACACTTTTTTATAATGACTGTCGACCATTCGTGACAATCCAGGGCTCCTAATATACTATTTCCAGATGTGCAACCATGGGATTCGTGACGATCCCGTCGCGGCGATGCGCTCTCTTGCAAAAATATGGAGTCGCCACCTAGAGCTTTTGGTGTCCCGGGAAACCTATATCATTTTTATGAGCACCGAAGTGCTAAAAATATGACTCTGATTTCGGTCCACACCAAAGGCTCTTGGGTAGGAGCTTCGGTTATCGACCGGGAAGGTGTTAGGCACCCGATCAACCCACTTAAAGTGGTCTCTACTAATGGCCAAAAATAAAATAAAATAAAAGAAAAGAAAATAGCTTCCTCTTACCCAAAAGGGCTTAGAATCCTATTTGTGCCCCTCCGTCCCTATCGAAAAGTCGGCGGCATAACGGCACAAATGGGAGGATGGAGGAAGCTAGAGAGAGATAGGAGAAGAAAGGGGAGAGGAGGAGCCCTCGGGCCCTTATAGCACCGTAGGAGAGCCTTGCGTGGCTTGCTTTGATGAGCTCTTGAAGGTTTGTATGGTGTGGAATGGGGTTCTAACTCCTAAGGCTTGAAGCTAAGAGGTAAAGAAGGAAGGTTGGGGATCACACACACCTAACCTAGAGGCTTTTCATGAAAGGCAAGGGTGGGGAAGAGGTTTTTGAATTCTGATTTTTGTATGGGAAGTGTGCACTAAAGGGAGAAAGATCTTCTCACTTTAAGCTCTTTCTCTCTTAGGTAAAAATTCTCAACCCTTAACAAGGGGGGGTCTCTATTTATAGGGAATGGGTGGGTTAGGAGGGTGTTTAGATACTAATCAAGGTTAAAAATTAGGTAATCTAGCATCTAAGGTTTCCTAGGGTTTCAAGGGTTTAGAAAAGTGTGAAGATAGGCTTTAATGGTGGATGATGGGTTAATGGTTTAGCTCACTTATGGGTTGCAAATAGGTATTAAAAAGGTACAATAAAGTTATCAAAACACACCCCAAGGATTGAGGTGGTCAACAAGTCAAACCCCAATCATAATTTTCGAGGCAAAATCCAGAGGTTACTGTTCATATGCCTGGCACAACTAATAGTTGCGCCTGGCAAATATACAGTAAAACAGTTTTGTACAGTAGCCTGGAAGTTGGCTTCGCGAGGGGTGGGGGGACCCATTTATATCTGGCTCAACTATTAGTTGCGCTAGGCCATTTCTGAGAGAAAAAAGTCTGGCTCAACAAATAGTCGCGCCAGGCAAATTCTGGGGGAAAATGGCTTGACGCAACTATTAGTTGCACCAAGCAAAAATTCCTCCAAAATAGCTCGATGTTCAAATGGTCATAGCTTTTGATATATAACTCTAATTGAGGTGATGTTTGGCTTGTTAGAAAGCTAAAAAAGTCTTATTTCTAATGGTATATAATTCAGCTCCTGAAGAGGTCTGTGTAAAGTTTGGCACTCCTCTTTCCAACCAGTACTCGGGAGGGTTTGACACTGGTCCAGGAAAGGGTTCTAATGGGTTTGGGAAGGTTAGGATTGATTCCTAAGGCTTTAGAAAGGTTCCTAAGGGTTTGGAAAGGTTTCTAAGGGTTTCATACATGCCATCAAAAGCTCGGAAGTGCACCTCTTCAAAATATGTTCCGATCTGGCCTTCAGCCAAATTTGGGTGTCTACAGATGCCCCTCTTTGGTATCCGATCACTAATGATCGAATGCAAAAGAAAAGAGACATTCGAAGAGGCCCAAGGCATTATTGACGGGTCCGCTACTTTCAGAATAAACTTCAAACATCAAATGAGTAACATGGTGAGAAAATGAAAGCCCTGGATGCCAGGTTAAACATTCATTTCTCAAAGTAATCGGTCCCCAAGCGCTTAGCGACATTACTGGGCATAACCGAGGTGGAATGAGTTGCGAACTCCCTATAGTCGGGAAAGACATTTGCTTCTCGGGATGATTTTAAAGGTATTTAATGTTTAAGATTCATTCTGAATGCAACAGCTTCGTAAGTAAGAGGGGTGATCGACCCACATTCAAAAATAGGTGCGAAGTAAACATACGCAAGGCTCCACAATTTGCGTCCAATCCTATGAGGCATTTGATTGCCCCATATGACTGTTCGCGGGTGCCCCTGCTGAAAGTAGGGTTCAAAATCTCTGGGCGAACCCATCGATCCCAAAGTTTATTTAGCATGACTGCCCGAGCAAAGTGAATAGTTATCACAACGCTTTTTGGGGAGGACGTGCTATTTTCGGAAGCATGCCCTAGATCAACATGACCTACAATATCCAACTTTGACTACCTTGAACAGATCCAACCAAACATTGGTGTGTCTCCCTAAAGGGACATCTAATTTTGATCTTTGCTGACAATGATCATAAACATCAATTAACTATGCATAATCATGCACCCATCAGGGGCAATAAGAAACAATAAAGGTGATGAAAACCCCGACCTGGACTCGCCCAGATATAATTTACGGGGACAAATGACCATCATACAGATACCCAGATGCATGGTGTACACTTTACAGGGATACAGCTACCCATACAGGTTTTAAGCCTGTAAAAAATAAAAGGGAAATGAACCCTTCTGAATGCATGGTTGCACATAGTTTGATTGACATGTAATCTCATTCTCAATAGGTTGGTCTCAACCAATGATTGACCTTTTCCAATGGAGAATCTGAAACTTAAGACACTTAAGTTCATATGAATCCAAAACAGAGCACTCATCGCAAAGATTTAGCAGTGGGCCTCTTCCAATAGACCTGACGTCGGTGGTTAGGTGCTTCATTTGATTTGTCTATCATCGAGAGGTGGCAGCCGAGGCTTTGGACCGTGTGATGTTCCTGCATATTCTCGAGAAAAGGTCAGTCCCTTTTTTGTTTATACATATAAAGAAAATGAATCCTAAACAACAGAAGAAAAAGTAGATTTCTATCTTCTTTTTCTTCGGAGATTTTTTTGTTATTTTTCTTCATTTTTGAGATTGAAATATGATGCTAGAAATATGAGTAGAAATATTTGTACATTTTTTTGGTATTTGGATTTTTCTTGATTTTTTATTTTTGGCTTTCTCTCTCTTTTTTTTTTATGCCTTGACAGTGAGATGGTGTAACAGGTCCCATTTTGAACATAGTCGAACTCTTTCGTGCAGTCGGACCTGAGTGAGTTTCCGGATTTAACTAAGGCTGGAACGTTGATCCCTTTGGATTGAGTTAAACCTTTCTCCTTGCCTCGGGTCATATGTTTGATGGTGCAATTTCACAAAGATAATTCTGGTCTGGACCCGACTCGAACTAGCATGAATGGCCCAGTCGGACAAGAGGGTACAGGAAGAGTAATAAAAGGGTTCCTCAAACATCAATCTTCTCAATCAGTCCAAACCTTTCTTTTTCAAATTTTTCTCTTTTTTTATTTTATTTCTCTCCTTTTTCTACCCGTGGTTCCCTTTTGAGTTTTCACCACGTCCATGGCTTTAGCCCTCTTACCCCAAGCGCCCTTTCGGGTTTTCACCTGGTCCGCACAAACTCGCTGTTTTTACCCATAGCGCCCTTTCGGGTTTTCACCACGTCCATCTTGCTTTGAGCTTGTATTTTTATTTTATTTTTTATTTTTTTTAATTTCTTCTTTATTTCTTTTTTCAATAGCCACGACATAGACGTCGATTCCATCATAGCCGGCTGGATGGGGTTCTGGTGTCGTCTCACAATTCGGCTTGTGTTGACTTAACAGATATTATGATTGCTTGTAAACCTAATAGAGGGCTTTCTTCAGAGTGTAGCTTGGCCATGGGTTAGGTTAGGATTTGAAGCTATGCTAGGCTAAAATGGTTTTCTTGATACGGCTTCTGTTTTTTCAACATACTTTCTCCCTTGAGGGTTTTTACTATACATGCTCCGTGATTCTTCTACACATTTTTTAATTCTTTTTGCTCCATTTCAGGCAATCTCTTTTTGAGGTTTTGCTTTTTCAATTTTTTTAAATTTTGATGGTAACTTTACTTCTCCTCTTTCTGTATATGTACACACACTTTTTTTTTTTTTGGGGAAGGGGTTTATTGAAAGAAAGGCCCAGGCTCAAATGGGATAGCAAAGGATATCATCATTTTTAGGGATGCTTTTTGGCTACTGTGTTTGGAATGATGGCCTCTTTTGAGTGGTTCTTAAGCAGTCACGTATCTGTTTTACCAATACTTACCTTATCGCGATAGACTAAGAGTAGAACCGTCAGACGTATCCAGCATTGATGGGCTCTGGAAGATGATCTCCGTCCATGGTGGCGAGGCGGATGGCATATCCCGGCAGTACTTCTCGAATGCTGTAAGGTCCTTCCAGTTCGGCTTGAACTTTCCTCTAGGATCAGCGTGGAGGGATGGGAAGATCTTTTTTAGCACAGAATCTCCTACCTTTAGATCTCGACTGTGGACACATTTATTGTAAGCACGTGCGATTCACTCCTGGTACACCTGAGTGTGACACAAGGCTAGGAGTCTCTTCTCATCTAATAAGTTCAATTGTTCGAAGTGGGATCTCTCTCTCTCTCTCTGCTTCGGGTAAGCCTGATTCCATGAGGATTTGGAGCGAGGGTACTTCAACCTCTACTGGTAGGACGGCCTCAGTTCTATACACAAGGGAGAATGGTGTTGCCTCTGTAATAGTACAGATCGACGTTCTATAGGCCCACAAAGCAAACGACAACATTTTGCTCCAATCCCGATAAGTGATGACCATTTTCTCAAGGATGCGGACAACCGTCTTATTCGCAGCCTCCACAACTCCATTAGTTTGAGGCCGATAAGGTGACAAGTGATGGTGTTTGATCTTGTATTGCTCACTGAAGGCTCAGATACGCTTATTTGTAAAATTTGTACCATTGTTCGTGATGATATCTTTGGGTACTCCAAATCGGCACACAATATTGTTCTTGAGAAACTTCTCGATGTGACTGGTCGTGATGTTGGCATATGATGTTGCTTCTACCCACTTGGTGAAGTATTCAATGGCGATGAGGATGAATCGATGTCCGTTTGATGCTTTCAGATTAATCATTCCGATAACGTCAAGGCCCCAGGTAGTAAATGGCCAAGGAGTGGTCATGCAGTGTAGATCAATGGTAGGAGAAAGTATCAGAATGGAGTGTTCATAACACTTGTAGCATTTCTAAACATGTTGGCAGCAATCTGATTCCATAGTGGTCCAAAAGTATCCCTGCCACAGAATTTTCTTAGCAAGCATGTGATTGCTGACGTGGGATCCGCATACCCATTCATGGATCTCCTTCATGATGTTGGTCGCTTCACTTTCTGTAAGGCATCTGAGTAAGATGTTATTGTACGACCGCTTGTATAGGCATTCTCCACAAATGACGTAGACTACTGCTAAATGTTGAATTGTTCGTCGGTCTGTCTTGGACGTACCCTCAGGGAAAGTTAGGGTCTCGAGAAAATTTTTGATATCTGAGAACCAAGGTGGCTCATCATCAGGCTTTGTAGGTTCCTCAATTTGGAGGCAGAAGGCCGGCTCATTCCTCTGCTCGATCATGATCGGCTTCATCTCAGCACCGTATGGGATTTCTATCATTGACGCCAAAGTTGCTAGTGCATTAGCAAAGCGATTCCTTATTCGGGGGGCATATGAGAATGTCACATCTTGGAAGCAAGCTATCAGATCCTCAAGGTGTTCATGACAAGGGATCAGTTTCTCTTCTTTCATCTTCCAGTCACCGTTCGTCTGGCATATGATTAACTGCGAATTGCCAAACACTCGAAGGTGAGTTATATTTAGATTAGGAGCCGCCTGCAGACTAGCGACACAAGCTTCGTACTCAGCCATGTTGTTTGTGCAAGGGAAGTTGATCTTGATAGAGACTAGTACATGGGATCCTTTTGGCGAAATTAGAATGGCGCCATCTCCTTAGCCCTCGGCATTTGCTATCCTGTCAAAGTGCATAACCCATGATTCTTCTACTTCCTCAGTATCGTCTTCCGTCATGAACAAGATATCTTCATCTTGGAACTCAGTTTTCAAAAGTTCATAATCTGGCAAAGGGTTATCGGTGAGATAATAAGCTAGTGCTTACCTTTTAATCGACCTCTGAGTGATGTACGTGATGTCAAACTCAGACAATAACAACTGCCATTACGCGATCCGTCCAGTGAGAGCCGACTTCTCGAACAGGTATTTCAATGGATCTATTCGAGCTAAGAGTAGAACGGCTTGAGATAGTAAGTAATGGCAGAGCCTCTGGGTAGCCCATACAACAGCCAGACATGCTTTCTCTAGATGAGAATAGCGCGTTTCATAATTAGTGAATTTCTTGCTCAGATAGTAAATGACCTGCTCTCTTCTTCCTGTCTCGTCATGCTGCCGTAAGACACATCCCATCAAGATTTCCGTCGTGGAGAGATACATCAAGAGCGGTCTCCCTGGCTCGGGTGGTACCAACACGGGTGGGTTAAGGAGGTAGCATTTGATTTTATCGAATGCTGCCTGACAATCATTATTCCATTCAACGAGCAAGTTCTTCCTTAGTAGCTTGAAGATCGGCGTGCAAATGGGCGTTAGCTGTGTAATGAACCGACTGATATATTGTATTCTGCCTAAGAACCCTCTAACTTCCTTCTCAGTAGATGGCGGTGGTATTTTTGTGATAGCTTTGACTTTGACTGGGTCTACCTCGATCCCTCTCTGGCTGACAATGAATCCTAACAATTTTTCGGACATAGGACCAAAAGCGCACTTCTGTGGATTCAGACATAGCCGATACTTTCTCAACCTCTCAAACAGCTTTTAGAGGTTTACCATGTGATCACCTCGCTCCGGTGACTTGGCTATCATATCGTCGACGTACACCTCAATCTCTCGGTGCATCATGTCATGAAATAGCGCAGCCATAGCTCTTTGGTATATTGCACTGGCATTCTTTAGCCCAAACGACATGACTTTGTAGCAAAAGGTTCCCCAAGGAGTGATAAACACTGTCTTCTCACGATCAACCTCTGCCATCTTTATCTGATTGTATCCTGAGAATCCATCCATAAATGAAAGCATCCCATGCTTAGCAGTGTTATCGACCAAGATTTCAATGTGTGGCAGTGGAAAATCATCCTTTGGGCTCGCCCTATTCAAATTGCAAAAATTGATGAACATGCGGACCTTTCCATCCTTCTTTGGTATAGGCACGATATTGGCTAGCCAATGCGGGTATTTAGATACCATGAGAAATCCCGCATCATATTACTTGATGACCTCATCTTTAACTTTCAACATCCACTCGGGTCAGAGATGTCCTAGCTTCTGCTTAACCGGCTTCATATCGGGGTAGAGAGGCAACTCATGCTCGATCAAATCGGTGTCCAAACCAGGCATGTCCTCGTACGACGAGGCAAAAACTTCTTGGTACGACCGAAGGAAATTGATCATGCTTTTTCTCTCCTCGAGAGACAGCGACATTTCGATTTTGGTTATTCAGGGAACCTCCTCAGTCCCTAGATTAACGTCCTCAGTTTCCTCGATAATGGGGGTAGGGCCATGCTCAAAGTCGGTAAACCGATCAAGGAGCTTGATGAGTACTGAAATATGATGATATTTCACCCCTAAATACCTATATTTAGCTATCCGATGAAGGCTATCTAATGAGAATTATTAGATTTGAAGTGTTTCAGGTAAATACAAGCCAAGTGTGGAAAACAGCCCAAGAATTCTGAAAATAATGTCAAAACACTGTAACTTTGGGTCATCGAGAACTTGGTGAGACTTGCGGCTAAATATGGACCTTTATGATGGCTGAATTATGAAATTGTCAAAACATAAAAGTTGTAGATCTTTTCGTTAGCTTTCCAACGGAGCAAGAATCACCTCAATCCGAGTTTGGGACCGAAAGTTATGGCTGAAATACCGAAGTAGTGTCTGATACAAAAAGTGTGCTGAAATTCACGGATTTCTGGGGGTCGATGCATCGACCCTTTTGGTCGATTAATCGAGGAGAAGGAGAGTCTGACACAGAATTGACTACTTAAAAGATGATTTTGAGCCTCTTTTGTAAGGTCGATGCATCGACCCTAAATTGGCGGCTGGGGAGACTTCTGCGACCGGGGAATCTATTTAAAGCGACTCAAACACTTCGAGGGAGAAGGAGAAATTAGGGAGATAGGAGATTAGGGTTTTAGTTTTTTACTTTTATTTTTAATAGTTAGACAGAAATAGGGAGTTTTTATTTATTCCTTTTTGAGAGATTTGTTCCTTTAATTTTCAGTACTCATTCCTCCAGTTTATTATATTTTTGCTCAAGTTTATTCCTGCATTATTCTCGTTTCTGAAGACCATCGTACTTTTGGATCAAAGTAATTTCTTTTGAAGTTGAGGTATTTTTAATTCATTAAATTAATGTTATTTTCTCTTCCTTATTTATTTATATCATTTAATTGCAATATGTGTGGCTAAATTCATAAGGATGGGGATCTAATGATTCCCACCCGAGGGATGTACTTTTAATAATATAAATTTAGGATTAAAATATGAGATCTTATTTTATGGTTGTTGTGCTATCAACAACGGATAAAATCTCCGCCACTAATCGGGATCGCGTGTGCCGAGCCATGCCCGGGATCTCAGATGTGTGACGGTAATTTTACCCAATCATTGTTATATGATCTTTTTGCTTTCATCGTGTGGATCTAGTTACGATTATGATCCGGGATTGAGTGTGCCGAGCCATGCCTTGGATCTTGGATCTGTAATGGTAATTTTATCTTAATTACTCCCTAATCTGAAATCGAGTGTGCCGAGCCATGCCCTTGATTCAGATCTATGGTGGTATTATTGTTGAAATTTTTACCCACTTTGGGGATGATTTTTATTTGAACCTGAGATCAAGTGTGCCGAGCCATGCCCTTGATCTCAGATCTATATATGAAAATCATCTAAGTCCTGATTGTAGGGATGCAACGTGGAACCTATCGGGGTATTTGACCATTTATCTTCCATAAAAGATATTTGTTCTCAATGGTATATCTCATAGTTTAATCCGTAGATTTGTATTATGGGAAGAACGGACCAAAGATGGGAGGATTTAGTATCTTCATCTTTATCTTTATTTTTGAATTATCGGTTAAGTTTTAGTTTGTAGTCAGTAATTATCATCTCATCAAACCACCTAAATCATAAGACTGGTAGAATACTGTTAGATCTTAGTAGATTTCTGGAATTGCTTGTCTTTTTAGATCTTTCAAAATAAGTCCTCGTGGGAACGATCTCGTACTCCGCACCCACTATATACAATCCGATTCGTGCACTTGCGAGTAAAATATCATAATTAAAATTCACATCAGAGCTCATTGGAGAGCTCTTCCAAAGGACTATCCTCGTCCAGACTCGTAACTCCTACCTCTTCTTGTATTTCTACAGCAAAGGGGTCAATTTTACGTGGGACGGGTATTTCGGTTAAGGCATCATTTTGTGAAACTTTTTCTTGAATTTTAAATGATGATATTTTTGGACTTTGGATTTTTTCAATGTTTTTAGGATTTTATATTTTTTCCATGTTTTTGAGATTTTTGTTTTCTTCGGAGATGGACCCTTGGCAAGGCGGGTTACTATATATACAAGGTATTGCCTGCCAAGGGCTTATCTCACTTTTTATAGGTTATTTTTTCTTGGGAAACGGATGTGAAACTTTAGGCCACTCCCTGCTTCCAGAGTTTGGGGCAAAGATGCCCAGTCGCATACCTAAGGAGCCGCTCCTTTACCTGTTTGGATGGCGGTTGTTGACTGATATGGCTCATTGGAGTCAGCCTCCATCATGTTGACCCCCATTTCGTCTGAGATGATATCCTCAAACGTCAATACCATTTTGTGGTGATTTACCACAGGGGGTGTTTGTTCAGGCACTGGCCGTCGTTCCGCGAAGAGGGATAACGCGGCCAAATCTATCTCCTAGTTAGGAAGGGAGATGTTAGGATTGGTGGGATGGGCAGGGGCTATGGGTTTGTGTGGGGTCAAATGGGTTACCCCATTTTGATCGATCTTTAAGCGCTAACAAAGGATTCCTTGATGTGCGGCCTAGGGCGAGGTTTCTCTTCTATGTTGATTCCTCGGGCTCTTGCAGCTGCAGCGACCCTGGCTTTCTCTTTAGCCTCTCGGACCTCTTCCTCAGTGGCTTGTAACCTAGCCCAAATCTTACTTTCTATCCCTTGGCAACAATTGGCTCTCTTCTGCCCTGTAATCTAGGCCCAAGCCCTCTACCTTTCTGATAGCCCCATTTCTGGAGCATGCCCACCGTTTCTTCCATTCCGCCGCCGGTTGTAGAAGTGATGTTTCTTGGGGGTTCTGGGCCTACTGCCGATACCTCATACTCGAAACTGTGGAGGTCGGTGTCTTCCTCAGTATGTTGCACATCCATTACTTTAGGATTTTCAATGCTGTGAGTGGCCTTGTCTTTCTCATCGTGCCCTTCACCTATGATGGTGACCACCTTTTGCTCGGATATGAATTTTAGCTTTTGATGGAGGGTAGAAGGCATGGCCCCAACCTCATGTAACCACGAGCATCTTATCAATAAATTAAAAGAAGATTTGATATCCATCAGTTGCAAAGGTATAGAGAAGGTCATGGGCCCAATTACTAATTCCAGATCGACCTCTCCCATTATTTCTCTTCTTGTATTATCAAATCCTCGAGCGCTAGTCCTTGTCGGCCTTAGCATACATTCAGAGCCGACCCGTTATCAATTAGGACCAAGGGAATTATCATGTTCCCGGATTCGACAGTAATATTGAGGGATTTAGCATGACTATTTCCCTCCTTCGGCAGATCCGCATTCAAAAATGAAATGGCATTGGGTGCCATCACCTGTCCAATTATTTGCCCAACCTCGTCTAGGCTCACCTGTTGGGACACATGGGCATTCTTTAATGCCCCCATTAGAGATTGGAAATGGAGTGGGGACATCATCAAAAGATCCCAGACAGTGATATGGGTTGGCATCCTTCTTAATTGAGTCTCGAGAATGTGATCCCGACTCATCTTCTCAAACGGGTGGACTACACTGTCCTTCTTCCCCTTTGGCCATGTTGGTGCTGGTGTTGTTGCTGTTGCTATTGCAGTTGTTGTTGTTGTTGCCTTAGGCTGTTTCGAGATTCTTCCCGATATAGTAATGAAGTCTACTGCCCCCTCCTTGTTGCTACTGTCGGCGTTAGCATTTGTTTGCTCATAGCTTAGCGGGACCTGATGTGGATCATAGGTTGGTCCTGAGAGCTGGAATGGTATGGCTGCTGGCACCTGAAGTGTATGCACTGGTGGCTCTGGGAGGGTAGGTAAGACCTAACTTACCTCAGTGATGGATGGGTGGGTGGTAAAATTGGGCCAGGTAGGGGTGGTGAAGTTTAACGGTTATTGCACTGGGGGTAGTGGGGTGGGCGTAGGCCATTGGTAGTCAATGGGTGCGGGCGGAGGATTGGGGGTTTGATGGGCCACTAGGGAATTGACAGGGGTGGTAGAGTTTGTGGGTGGTTGAAATGGGGATAATGGGGTGGGTGTAGGCCAGTAGTAATTGATGGGTGCGGGTGTAGGATTGGGGGTCTGATGGCTTATTGGGTAATTCAAGGGGGTGGTGGAATATGGTTGATACGCATTTATTTATATGTAGTTGATGGGGGTGGGTGATGGGAAATAGGCCCTAAGATCTAGGGGTTCAACTGCTGGTGTAGGGGTAGGAAAATAATCTGCTAGATTCAGGGGCTCAACCACCCCAATGGTTCTCTCTTCTTGGTCTCGCTGCCAAGGGAGCACAAAATTTTCTCTGTTACTGATATAATCAGAGGGGTCAAATTCATACTCTTCCTCAATTTCCTCTACCAACCCTATGGTGGGTCTGGGACCTACTATTCTGATAGGGTGTGGTGGCAAAGGCACCTGGTGAATATTCACATGCTGGTTTGTTTGGGTGGGTGCAGGGGGAATGATCTTCTCAGCATCGATTAAATCTTGAATCACGTGCTTTAATGGGAAGCAGCGATCAGTCGAGTGACTTGAGCCCTGGTGGAAATTACAATGAGTATTCGGGTCAAACTTATATGGAATCAGATTGAGAGGAGGTCGTGGTTGGAGCACAGTTACTAATCCCTTTTCAATTAATAAAGGTAAAAATACACTTAAAGATTGCCCCAAGGGCGTAAAAACACGATCATAACAGGCTCTCCTTTTCGGGGTCATTTGCATTTCCTGCCCATTCCCGGCTCTCTGTATTAGCCTTGTCCTGACGGGAGCTGGTTGCGCTGCTTTAAACTGGAAGGGGGCTACATTGTTATTGTTAGACCAGGTGTTTGCAACATTCTGTACCTTTGCCCCTATTCTTCTATAATTTTTCTGCTTGGAGAACCTTGTAACCCTGCTGGGCCCCCTGGATGCATTCTTGTTGAGTCGTCCTTCCCTGATGGCATCCTCACAGCGGTTAGCATTTCTTACCAAATTAGCAAAATTGAACTGCTGTTGGTAGATAAGAAAATTAGAAATCACTGGCAAAGTGTTCTTTGAAATCATCTCTATCTACTTATCGTCTGATATTCTATTTCTGACTTGAGCTGCCAGTGCTATCCAATGCCCCAAATAGTCACTGAAGGTCTCATTGGGATTCTATTTTAAACGGGCTAAATCAGACTTGTGCGGTTCGATATCAGTATTGTAGACATACTGTTCTTGGAACAAATGCGTCAAGTCCTTCCATGTCTTCATCATGGATGGTTCAAGAGACGTGAACCACCTCAGGGCCGGACCGGTCAAACTCTTCTGAAAAACTTTTATTAGCAGTCTCTCATCCCCCCCATACTGTCACATGTCCCCACAATAGGACTTGAGGTGTGCAATCGGGTTGCCCGTGCCATTGTACTTGTCGAATACTGGCATTTTAAATTTGGGTGGCAGGGGGACCTCGACAAACAGACACAAATCCGTAAAATCTGTGGCATGGATTTCAGCACCACCCATCTTTAACAATTGTTTATGGATTTTGTCTAGTTGCTCCCTTAACTGTTTCGATTCTTTGGGCATGGGGGCCATTTTTTCAATAGCTGGCTGAGACTCACTCTGTGCTATCGGGGGTGGGATTACTAGTGGAGGATTAATAGTGGTCACTGCCTCGACATAGGCACCACTGTTTCTGATCTCATCCTCCTCATACTGCTGATCTATGTAGGGTGCAGTGAGGACGGTGTTCTCATACTGTTGTTGCATGGACTGGATGGGATTGGATTGGAGTGGGTTGGGTGAGCCCCTTGAATGTAAGGGAAGTGTTGTGGGGTGATGAGATGAGTGGTAGTTTTGTTTAGGGGGTGGGGCCTGATGGGACCCTTGGATATGGAAGAAGGTTTGGATATGGTCTTGGGGTATGGGGCCATGGGAAAATTGGGTCTGAGGTATGACATGGGTTTGACCCATTTGTGAAGGTTGGGGGTGAGTGAAGTTTTGGGGGTATTGTGGGGGGTAAGAGGTTTGGGCTTGGGCCATGGGCCCGGGGTAGGTTTGGGCCACAAGGCCTTGATTAGGTTTGGTTTGGATAAAGGGCATGGGATTTGGGGGTCATGGCCTATTAGGCCTTGATGTGTATGGCCCATTAGGCTTTGGAGGGCTTGGGCCATGGGCCATTGGTGGGTATGGGCCTGGGCAGATGGGTCTGGGCTATGGGCTTGGCCCACTAGGTTTTGAGGGGTATGGGCCATGGGCCATTGGTGGGTATGGGCCATAGGCCCTTGGAGGGTTTGGACTTGGGCCAAATGGGTTTGGGCCATGGGCCCTTGGGTAAGGGTTTGGGCAATGGACCCTTGGGGTATGTGGATCTGGCCCACTGGGTTTTGAGGGGTATGGGCCATGGGCCATTGGTGGGTATGGGCCATAGGCCCTTGGAGGGTTTGGACTTGGGCCAAATGGGTTTGGGCCATGGGCCCTTGGGTAAGGGTTTGGGCAATGGACCCTTGGGGTATGTGGATCTGGCCCACTGGGTTTTGAGGGGTATGGGCCATGGGCCATTGGTGGGTTTAGGCCATGGGTCTTTGATTGTTTTGGGCCATGGGCGCTTGATGGTTTTGGGCCATGGGCTCTTGGGTATGGATGATGGGGTGTTGGGCCATTGGGCCTTGGATATCATGGGTGGTGGGGTTTTGGGCCAATGGGCCTTGGTGAATGGTAGGGTTTTGGGCCAATGGGCCTTGGGGCATGTGGGAGATGGGGTTTTGGATGGTGTGAATTATTAGGGGTTGATGGGGGTCATGGGGGAGTGAAGTATGAAGGTTGGCTAAGGTATGGGATGGGTTCATGAATGTGTGGTGTGGATGAGGGGAGGTGTTTTGGGAAGCCTTCCATAAGGAGTAGGCTTGGAACATCTCCTCCATCATGGTGATGGAAGAAGGATCAGATGTGGGTGGTGGATTTAAGGGATGATTGGGTATAGATGGGGTGGATGTGGAGGGAAAATTAGGCATGGTAAGTGATGGGGCATGGGATGGATTGAAGGAATGGGATGATGCATTGGCAAAGGGGGATGGGTTGGGGATGTTTAAGGGTGATGGAGGGTAAAGTATGGGTGTTTGGAAAAAATCGGGCATGACCCGAGTAGATGGGGGGACTTGTGGGGGGTCGGATAGGGTGGAGGTGATATAGGTAAAGGATGGTGGATTAGGTCTATATGGGGAAGATGGAAAATGGGGCATCGGTGCGGATGTGGAAATTTGGGTTGGGTTCATCATGGATGGGGGTGAGAAATGTGTTGGGTTTTGAGGGGATGTGGATGGAATGGGTGGTTGGTTTGGCATGGATATGGGGGGACAAGTGGCTTGAGAAAAAGATGGGGAATGAGGGGGTTGATTTTGGATATTTTGGGAAGTGGTGGTTGGGAAAATGGGGGCGCCAAATAGGTCGGTAATGGAAAAAATGGGATATGGTGATGGGGATGGATGTGAAGGCTTCTTCCGAATGGGAGTGGGTTGGAGAATGTGGCGGGGATGAGTCGGGATCGGCATAAGCCGGGTCCGCTCCCCATGACATTCTACGGGAATGGGTTGGGTATGGGTGCGTTGGATAAGGCCCAAAAATTTTCCTCCGTCCCTTACGAGAGGATGGAGGGCAAGATGATGCCGTTGTGCCGGCACCACAAAGGTTCTATTTTTTAGGTTTTTTGATTTTTAATTTTTTTTGAATTTTTATTTTTTTAAAACAAACGTTCCGAGGCATTGGAATTCCCTTCTTGGGTGGCACTCGTACCCTAATTCAAGTCCTGCGGCTACGATTCTGACGCGCTTCGGAAGAATCAAAGGGGAACCTTCGATCTATTGAAGGCACTGAAATCGAGGCAAATAACTCGATCCTCCGAAATGGGCCAACAAGAAGTTGCCCTCTTTTGATTGGCGGGGGCGCATTGGGTGTTGGAGATGGCGGGGCCCAAACAAGGCACTAAGCATACTGATCGGGAGACTCAGGAGGTGAAAAAGGCCATGATTCGGCCGGTGGTGTTGTTAAGACTGCGCAACTAATACATGCGCCAGCTTGTAGGACACCTTACATAATCTAGTTGTGCCAAGGTAAAACTTTAGATTTTAAAGCTGGCGTAACTATTAGTTGTGCCAAGGTAAAACTTTAGATTTTAAAGCTGGCGCAACTATTAGTTGCACCAGTTATAAATTCTATTTTTTTTTGTACTGGCGCAACTAATACTTGCGCCAGACAAAAAATAGTGTTCCAGAATATATAACAGCAGAGACAGCAGCCCAAAATGGGTCTCTTTTTTGGTTTTTGTGGAAGCTAGGCTTCCGGGAACTAAGCTATTTTTTGGTGATCGATTCTATCCTCACCGCACCTAAAGGGTTTGAGTCCGGTATAACTCGCTAGCGC
This sequence comes from Chloranthus sessilifolius, assembly GCA_021018995.1. Taxonomy (NCBI): domain Eukaryota; kingdom Viridiplantae; phylum Streptophyta; class Magnoliopsida; order Chloranthales; family Chloranthaceae; genus Chloranthus; species Chloranthus sessilifolius. The sequence goes on along the minus strand of CM037594.1, from coordinate 30,346,143 downwards.
GCTCCCTAAGGGTTTTAAGCTTCGGAATGGGAACCCACCCGATATACCTCCGACACAAGCGCCTTCTCATATACTAGGTGGGCTGGGACTTTTCTGGATCATCACCGCTAGGGGCTACCGCCATACTAAGACCCGGGTGTTTGTGTGTTTGCCTAATCCCCACCCTTTTTTGAAAATCTACCCTATAAAAATAGATTAATTAAGCTCCCTAACTTGGTTCAATTTTAATTTTCAAAACATTTTATTTTTTATGAAAGTTTTCTTTAGTCCAAAAGTCGGGGGTGATGACCCCGTGCCGCCACTACGAGCTGGCGTCCACTGTCGGAATATGTTTGCACAAGTAGGCCCGTTAATTGGCTAAGGCGCTTTAAATGACCGAAAATTAAAGAAATTAAAAGACAATGCTCAAGTAGGCCCGCCAATCGGCTAAGGCACCTAAAATGATGAAAATATAAGGAAAATAAAGATAATGCATAAGTAAGTCCGCCGATCGGCTAAGGCATGTAAATGATGGAAAAGTAAATGACGTAAATTGGAGGGGTGAGTAAAAAAATAAATAAATAACAGCAATAAAGAGGTTAGTAAAATAAAAAATAAATAAATGGGCCATGTTCAAGGGGAAGCTCTACTAGCTACTCCCCAGTAGAGTCGCCATCTGTGCAACCATGGGATTCATGACGATCCCGTCGCGGCAATGCGCTCGCTTGCAAAAATATAGAGTCGCCACTCGGAGCTTTTGGTGTTCCGGGAAACCTATATCATTTTTATGAGCACCGAAGTGCTAAAAATTTGACTCTGATTTCGGTCCACACCAAAGGCTAAGAGGGTAGGGGCTTCGGTTATCGATCGGGAAGGTGTTAGGCACCCGATCAACTCGCGTAAAGCGGTCTCTACTAATGGCCAAAAATAAAATGAAGTAAAAGAAAAGAAAATAACTTCCTCTTACCAAAAAGGGCTTAGAATCCTATTTGTGCCCCTCCGTCCCTTCCGAAAAGTCGGCAGTGTAACGGCACAAATGGGAGGATAGAGGAAGCTAGAAAGAGATAGGAGAAGAAAGGGGAGAGCCGGAGCCCTCGGGCCCTTATAGCACCGTAGGAGAGCCTTGCATGACTTGCTTTGATGAGCTCTTGAAGGTTTGTATGGTGTGGAAAGGGGTACTAACTCCTAAGGCCTGAAGCTAAGAGGTAGAGAAGGAAGGCTAAGGGATCACACACACCTAACCTAGAGGCTTTTCATGAAAGGCAAGGGTGGGGAAGAGGTTTTTGAATTCTGGTTTTTGTATGGGAAGTGTGCACCAAAGGGAGAAAGATCTTCTCACTTTAAGCTCTTTCTCTCTTAGGCAAAAATTCTCAACCCTTAGACCAAGGGGGGATCTCTATTTATAGGGAATGGGTGGGTTAGGAGGGTATTTAGATGCTAATCAAGGTTAGAAATTAGGTAATCTAGCATCTAAGGTTTCCTAGGGTTTCAAGGGTTAGAGAAGTGTGAAGATAAGCTTTAATAGTGGATGATGGGTTAATGGTTTAGATCACTTACGGGTTGCAAATAGGTGTTAAAAGGGTGCAATAAAGTTATCAAAATATACCCTAAGGACTGAGGTGGTCAACAAGTCGAACCCCAATCATGATATTCAGGGCAAAATCTAGAGGTTACTGTTCATGTGCCTGGCGCAACTAATAGTTGCGCCAGGCAAATGTACAGTAAAACAGTTTTGTACAGTAGCCTGGAAGTTGGCTTCGCAAAGGGTGGGGGGTCCCATTTATACCTGGCACAACTATTTGTTGCGCCAGGCCATTTTTGGGAGAAAAAAGCCTGGCGCAACTAATAGTTGCGCTAGGCAAATTCTGGGGGAAAATGGCTTGGTGCAACTATTAGTTGTGCCAGGCAAAAATTCCTCCTAAAGAGTCTGATTTTCAAATGGTTATAAGTTTTGATATATAACTCCGATTGAGGTGATTTTTGGCTTGCTGGTAAGCTGGAATAGTCCGCTTTCCAATGGTATATAATCCAACTCCTGAAGAGGTCTATGTAAATTTTGGTACTCCTCTTTCCAACCACTACTCGGAGGGTTTGACACTAGTCTAGGAAAGGGTTCTAATGGGTTTGGGAAGGTTAGGGTTGATTCCTAAGGGTTCGAAAAGGTTCCTAAGAGTTTGGAAAGGTTCTTAAAGGTTTCATACATGCCATCAAAAGCTCGAAAGTGCACCTCTCTCGAAATATGTTCTAATCGGGCCTTGGGCCAAATTTGGGTGTCTACACCAGAGATCGCTAGAAGGGGAGGCCCTCGACTGGTTTGCTAGACTCCCGCTTCACTAGATCGACACATTCGATGAACTGGCCGGCCAATTCTTGGTCAAGTATAAGAATTTGATACAAGAAATGGTTAGCCTTAGTGATCTTATGACAACCAAGCAAGAATTTGAAGAAGACTTCACAGATTTCATAGCACATTGGAGGAAGTTGGCAGCTCGCACCGGGAGCCGGATGAAGGAAAAGGATGCGATTGAAATCATTATAAACAACATCAAAGAGCCTCTCTGAAGTGCTCTCGTCATAAGTGATTGCCCAGACTTTGCTACACTTCACTCACGCGCTAGCCGCATCTAGCGACACATAAAGGGAGGAGACCTCACCTTTTCAATAGTAACATTGAAATTTGCTACTTCCAGTGATTCAAAGTAAAAGAACAATAAGAAAGCCTCAGCTCAGAGCAGGTCAAAACAGTCGTTAACCAAAGGCAGAACTCTGAGAACAATACTTTCAGCGAAGGAATCTCGGGCAGAATCAAGACCAACAATGATATCCGAATCGAAATCAGGCTCATAATCAGCAAGGGTATCCGAACCAAAATCAGAACCATGGCCAGTATCAAAATAGGAATCAGTACCCGAATGCCTACCAGTACCAGAATCAGAATACGGTGCTGAACAAGCCCATCAACACCAGAATTATAATAACATACCTTCACCATAAAATTTTAATCAACAAACTAGGGGACCTTACCAGCCAAAAAGAGAGCACTACCCTCCACTACCCGACACCATCCCAAATATCTCTCGCGTCTTGAGTAACCAAAACCTTCTTAGATTCCCTCCAGAGTGACTGCGACCCTGGCCGACAAACCTAGACTATAGTAAGTTCTGTGCATTTCATCGATATGCAGGGCACAATTTGGAAGACTGCTGGGTTCTCCGAGACGTGATTTACAACATGAGCGATAAAAATCGGATCGACTAGGAGTCTCTCCAAAATTCTAATCCCAATTACAACCAGCCATCACAAAACCTGGGGATTGTTAATAACCACATGACAAACCACAACCAAGGCCCCCAACTATTCCTCCACACCCTTCAACCTCGATCACTCATATCACACCCCCAAGTCCACCTCCCTGTCCAAATTTTACCCTAGTTCAAGTCCAATGGTTTAGGGCATGGAGGCCAAATCTCCATCAACCTCTGCCTGAACCCCTCACTCTTCCAAACCCTCAGCCAACTCTATCACAGTCTGAATTTGAATCCGAGTACGAAGACCATGCCCTCCAAACTGTAGAACAGATAGCGGCATGGGTGGACAGTGTCACCTGAGATACTTCAAGTCAACGACATGAAACTAAGACGGAACACTACTCAGACACCAAAACAGATCAGTAGAGCGAAGAATCCATCAAGGGGGAAGCCCTGATTTCCACCTTCCTCGAAGAAGAGGACTATACACAATACCTTCTGCCATGGAGTGGCCTAGCCCCAGTACGCATCCCTTCTTCAAGCTTCTCCCCATTCATAATAAATGCTCTAGCAAGCTCATCAACACCGGGCGACATGGTTAAAGAATCAGCAATCAACTTGCCCGGTCCTCAAATTCGAAACTAGCTATCCACCACCACCGTTTCCTCTGGAAAAGGAGCCTAAAGGCGTGTAGTCGTTAGAAAAGAATGCAAAAGAGAAAGAGACTAACTTACCCCAGCCTCACATCATTCCTTCGTCGCAAGTTTCGACACCCCAGCCTCTTCATCCAACTACAAATAAGGCGCATCGATCAGGGAAAGAGCCTCCACTCGAGACTGGTCAAGAATATGATCTCCTACGACATCTCTAGAAGATCTCGACATAAATATTGATAATTGAGCTTATCAAGAAGTCGCCCGACCACCATTGTCTATTAATGAAAGTGCTGGAAGAGACGCAGATAGATGAAGACACAACCTTGGATGACCTACATCAGATTACCTCAGTAATGGTGCAACCATCGGCCCTCACTTTTACAGATGCGGATATGTCTAAGGAATCATTGCAAGGAAGCTCGGCCGCTATATATCTAACGGTCGCAATTAGGGGATTCTTGCTTTCTCATGCTCTAGTCGACACAGGGGTAGGACTTAACATCTGTCCCATTACCACGCTCAAGACACTTGAATATACCGAGCAATACATAAGGCTGTCATCTTTATCCCTCATAGCATATGATGGCTCTCGATGCTTTGTTAAAGGGACGATTAAATTACAAGTTCATCTCGAACTAGTCACTAAAGACATCACGTTCCATGTGTCCGACTCGTCTAGTACTTACAACCTGATCCTAGGTAGGAGATGGATGGAGTCCATGAAAGCAGTAGCGTCTACATATAATCAATGCGTCAAGTTCCCGCATGAAGACTCTATTGTCAGGATATACGCCGACGCACCTCTCAAAGAAGCAGATACTGATTATGCAGCAAGTATTCCAATAGCTCACGACTCTGTCCTATCCACCGGCCACATCAGAAAGGTACAACCACTTGACGATACGACGATAGCATAAGTCATTCATCCCAACTCGCCTCCATGCAAGTTAAGATTAACGAAGAGAACAACAGGGCCCAACCTCACTCGATTGTATGATATAAACCCAACCCCAATAAAAGGGTGGGACCTCATGTACCAGCTCAGATACATCCCACATACTAGAGTCGATAAGAATAGACAAAGACGAATAGGGCCAGTCATCCCAAAGAAAGTTCGCAAGCACACGGGAATGGGTTACCAGTCAGACAGCAAGCAGGTTGACCTCCTATTGATCTTGCCTAAATGGTCACTCTACGACCACTTTGTCTATGAAACCACAGAGAAGGCCAATGTGCTAAAAAGAAAGGAAGCATCCCTCACCAAACCACAAGCGATGAAAATTGAGCAGAGCGCCAGAGCCTTTGAGGACTTGACAAGCTTGAATCAAGGAGACGATGACATCGACAAGCCACTAGAGGGTGTCAGACCATTGTTCGAGACTGAGAAACCCTGCACTACTGAAAGAAGAAAACCACCAGAGCACGAGCCACACATAGAAGACTGGGAGTCAACTGAGGAGGAGGACTTCCACATCGTTGCTTTGGGAAATGAGGAAGAACCAGAGTCATCCCAGCCTCATGAGTCGAAAGGAGAAGACTAGTTCTCGATGTCAAGCGAAGAAGAAGACTATTGGACTAGTCTTACTGATATAGAACTTAGGGATCACCTGAGAGTGAACGGCTAAAGCTGCTTGAGGAGGTCAATCACTCTCAGAGCGAGGAATCAGATTCTGATGATGAATTTGATATCAATCCTTGTTGGAAAATTGGTGACGCCCACGCCATAGCCCTTACCCGAAATCACCTTATTACAACCTGTGCGCATCTATCTTGATACAGTGCGAAAGAGCTATCCTGTGCGAGATACAACAAACAACAAAAGTGAAAGATCATCACGTCGCCTTTATAGAAGTCCAAGAAGAACTAGAGCTCGACGATCCTCAATCTCCAGACACGCCACAACTTTTGATATTCTGGAACTCACTGGAAGAGGAATGACAATCGTAGCCAAGCGATGATGAAGACTACTAGATAGACCTTCCCGCACTTGAATTGGCAGAGCAGTTATCCCAAGGCCTTCAAGACCAGTCAGACGAAGAAGACGACCTCGACTTCAACAATGGCAACCTCAAAAACGAAGGCTAGGAATGCCCATGGGGAGATCCCTGTATCTCTCACCCATATCAGTCGCGCTGTTGGCATGCGTACTCATCATAGCATACTACGAGGTACAAAGCCGAGAACTCATCAGTCCTGAAGAACATCATGAACAATCTCAGCTGTAAAAACATCTTCTGTCTGATTCCAAAGATGAGAGCTTAGACAACTACTACTTCTTCGCCCTTTTCGAGGATGAAACAATTTGCATGATAGAGGAAGAAAGCGCATCAGTCGAATCGTCGCCGTCCTCACTCTTCAGGAGAATCACCCCTGACGAAGACTCTAAAAAAAATGCCAAATTTTGAACGAGTCCACGTCATTCGAAGACTCACAAATGGCTTCAGCAGCCGCCCAACTTCCTCAACTAGAAGAAGAAATCTCACCGGTTCCTCTCCAGGCAACGGACCCTGTACCATATTTCTTATCAAAAATAAAAAAATATAAAATCCTAAAACCCATAAAAATTTAAAAATAGAAAATTCCAAAAAATTAGAAGAACACAGAAAAGGGAGGGAGCCCTTCATCCAAATCCATTTAGCGACAGACAAGGAGACTTTTCTCCTAAGGCTATGAATAGCGGTCCCACCGATGGAGTCGAGGAAGAAATAACTGATGTGATCACACACGATCATCGTCCCACCCTTAACATCGAAGAACCCTACCTCGGCTCGGTTCGAAGTGACCCTACCACCTCTTCCTCATGAAGGCTTCAAGGATCCTGACAAAGTAACAAGCCCATAATCATACCTGACGAGATACTCCATGACTTCGAGAGAAGGATGAATAGCCTCGACCTACACTTGACTAAGGATGTCGCAGTCATAAATTGCACCAATGAAGGGTTACCTCTCACAAAACTAATCCTCTAGTGTAGTCATTTTGCAGTGTATGAGCTCATAGATGATGAAGAAGGAGCACCAACCGCTCAGGAAACACAGGACTTCCAATGGGTCATCAAACACTTCGACAAGCAAACTCAAGTTGCCACAAAACCTATTGAAGAAATCAATTTCGACATCAAGGAGAAGCCCAAGAAGCTGCTAATCAACTCGATGCTCAACCCCAAGGAGCGACAATAGATCATCCATGTCCTCCAAGATTACCTCAGCTCTTTCGCATGGTCCTATGAAGATATGCCTGGCTTGGACCCAAGCTTAGTAGATCAATGTTTGGTCCTAGAACCCAATGTAAAATTCGTTAAGCAGAAACTCAGAAGAAGGCACCCGCAGACCGCGATACAAGTTAAGGAGGAAATCGACAAGCTACACAAGGCAAAGTTCATCTGAGTCGTCCTCTACCCCAAATGGGTCGTAAACATAGTATCTGTCGCCAAGAAAGATGATAGAGTAAGTGTATGTATCGACTTCATGAATCTCAACCAGTCATGTCCAAAAGATGACCTCCCGCTCCCTCACATCGACACTTTGGTTGCCAATACCATCGGACATGAGATGTTGTCCTTTATGGATGAATTCTTTGAATACTATCAGATCAAACTAGCAAAATCTGACCAAGAGAAGACTTCCTTCACTATGCCATGGGGAACATACTACGTGTCATCACACCTTTTGGGCTTAAGAATGCAGGAGCCACTTATCAACGCGCCATGATGGCGGTCTTTCATGACATGATGCATAAGTGCGTGGAAGTCTACGTCGACGACCTATTGGTGCAGTCTCAAATTCAGACAAGACATGCTGAACCATTACGACTGAAATTACAATGATAAGAAAAGTATTAGCTAAAGATGAATCTAAAGAAATGTGTGTTCGGGGTCACCTCCGAAAAACTACTAAGATTCATAGTTAGCAAGTGAGGAATTGAAGTCGATCTGGTGAAGTTCAGAGCTATTCTCCATATGTCACCTCCCAGCAACATCAAAGAATTATGAGGTCTGATAGAAAGACTGCAATTCATTAGGAGATTTATCTCCCAACACTCAGACAGATGTGACCCTTTCTAAAGACTACTCAAAGGAGGGGCCTGTTAAGTGGTGAAAAATGCCACTTTTTACCCTATAACCTGACCATTGATAGACCTTTGAGCACACTAATAAGCCATTGTCAAGTGTATTTTGTAGACAACAATAAAAGAAGATACTAGGGAAGAAAAGCACTCAAGAATGCCCAAGAAGGAGCCATCTCTCAGCACAGGACGAACTCAGCAATAGCACACTAAAGGGTAGCATATCATTGAACCCTTGGAGCACGTGGCTGTAGCAGGGCAAGGTGAAGAAAGTGAGAATAGGTTGAAAACGTCCTATCGATTGGTCACCTGAAGAGTTCGATAGGAGCTGAAAGCATTGAAAGGAAGAATTCATGCAGAAGTGAAGAATTCGATAGGATCCAAGAACCTATCGAGCAGTTGAAAGAGAAAGAGAATTCAACCTATCGAAAGCTAGCTTGAGGGAAAAAGGAGACCTATCGGAAGGTTCACTGAACCTATCGAATGGTCCACTGAACCTATCGAAATAGAAGTGCTGAGACAGTACCTATTGCAGAATGATTTAAACCTTTCGATAGGAACAAGGGTCATCTGATCAAAGCAATAGAATGTGAATCCTCAACCTATCGAATTACTCTTCCAACCTGTCGAAGGCCCCAGATCAAGTGCAGTGAAGCTGAAGCATCTAAGCCCAACCTATTGGAACCTATCGAAGAGACCAGGGAACCTATCGAAAGAGGCTACAAGCTTACTTTTAACCTGTCGAAAGCTTCTCCAACTTGTCGAAATCATGTACTGAGCTTCTCAAAAACTATGTTATGCACACGCTGTAACTTGGTGACTTACTGCACGCAAATCGAGGCACTTTGGTGACTGGCGCGACATTCTAGAAGATGCCCTAGGAAGCCCTAACCGACCCACGTGCTTTAACAGAACTCTAACAAACTCTAAAAACCTTATAGAAGGGATTTTTGGCAGGAAAAATAGAGGAGAAAGCGATATATTGAGATCCCCAATTGCCATTGAGGAGGATTGCAATTTTGGACAATTTCCTGGAGATCAGAGCTTGCAGCGAGATTCTATTTCCCTTCCTTTAGCCCAACCATGGTTGGCTAATTCCCTAGGAGCAGTAAGGAGTGAGTTAGATCTGTAATTGGGTAAGGTTAAGAGTGTTACTGGGGTTAATTGCTGCACAAACTACAGATCTAAGAGCATCCATTGTAAGAGTGATCTTGTTTACAATGTAAATGTTGTTTTCAATATTTTAATTAGATCTAAAGCTCTTTTGATTCCTTTTGGTGCTTGATCGGATTTGTGTAGAGGAGTTGCTTGATCAGCTCACCCACTTAACTGGTAGACCTCTTGGATATCATCTGAATTCCCTGGATCTGATATCCCTATAATTTCCTACGTCTGTGACCTAGAAATTGCAACATCTATAGTGGTTTTAATTGTTCTAATTGAGGCTCTGGCTTTGTAGGAGATCTCTAGGATGGTCTGTGACCATTAAAGTAGACAGATCATAACCTTAAGGTAAATCTGAGCTCAGGCCACAATTGGATTCATCTGCTGCAATCCATGGATTCGATAAAGCCTATAGGATGGTCTGTGACCATTAAAGTGGACAGATCATAGCCTTAAGGCCAGGTGGATCCTGTGATTTGAAGTGAGTGTGCTTGTGGCTAGTGCCTGTGGCCAGCCGAGGGACTTGTGTGCTTTTGAACCCCTGTAATATGCTTAGGTCAACCTGATTGCAGTGAAAACAACCTCGAAGCTCTTCTTCTCCATCTTTTGAGTTTTTAAGCCGTCCATCTGTAAGATCTGAGGCTCCAGATTCGATCTAAGACAATCTGCATTTTAATTGTAGTTAGTTTAAGTGACAACCCTATTTAAACTTCTCCCCTATCTTTTAGCTAAATTAGTAATAGCTAGGGTGCCAGATCTCTGACAGATCTGGAGATTTACTCAATTCCAAACCACCTCTTTATGGACTTTCCCTTACTTTTAAAACTTGCTACAAAGGACCCTGTATCTTGCAGGTCTAGGATATTTTAGATGTGCTGAATCTAACTCTGTTTTCTCTTGATTTTTACACCATAAATCAGCACACTGGAATTTCTCCAACAGGTCCGAGTACACATGTGATGACCAGTGTTAGTAAGCCTTCGACAATATCAAGAAGTACCTCCTCAACCTGCCAATACTATCACCGCCAGTTCTCGGAGGACCCCTGATCCTCTACGTGTCAGCAAATGACAAGGCAATGGGAGTAATTCTTGAATAATATGAAGAAGACGGAAAGAGAGAGAAGGCCATCTATTACCTCAGCAGAATGATGGTTGAGTACGAATGGAAGTACACGCCAATGGAGAAGACATGCCTTACACTAGTATGGGCTTCGACAAAATTATGATACTACTCCGGAGCACACAAGATACTAGTCCTTGCACACATGGACCCTCTGAAGTACATCTTTGAGATGCCCGCTACATCTGAAAAGATTACCTATTGGCATATGCTCCTACAAGAGTTCGACATCACTTATGTCACGCAAAAATTTGTCAAAGAACAGGCGATTGTCGATTACCTCGAAAACCTTCCACTCCCGGGCAATGAACCTGTACACAAAGAGTTTCCTGACAAAGATCTCCTCTCGATCCACAACGAAGAGCCCAATAAGACTTCATGGACTCTCTACTTTGATGACATTCGTAATCATAAAGGAAAAGGCATCGGGATAGTCCTATCGAGCCCAGAAGGAGTTGTCATACCAAAATTCTTTCAACTCGACCTCCCAGTCACCAATAATATTATAAAATATGAAGCCTTCATCACCGGACTATGAGTAGCGCTACAGTTCGGTGTTAAACAATTGAAAATAATCGACGACTCAAAGCTTGTTATGTCACAAGTCATCGGGGAATGGAAGAACAAAGAAAGACAACTGATGGCATACTTAGAAAAAACTCAGTTCTTGATAAAGAAGTTTGAAAGAATCTTTCTTACACACATCCCTAGACTGGAGAACGAGCTCGCAGATTCCCTCGCTACACTACCCTCAGTCATTTAGATACTAGTCGGACAAAATGACAAATCCTTCTTCATCGAGAGATTAACGATGCCAGCACACGTGGTCACCTGAAAAGTGAAACCAAAACTACCAATAGACCAAAAACAGTCATTAACAAAGAGCAACCTACCTCGAGCAACTCCACGAAGAAAGAAGCCGACGCCACATCCTTCAGATTTGAGAAATCACCAACCGACGAAGGACAATCATGGTACTTCGATATTTGGAACTTCTTGAAGCATCACCATATCCCTCTTTATGCTACGAAGATTGAATGAAAGATAATCAGGAACCGATGCTCAAGGTTCTACATCCTGGGTGATACGCTATACAAAGAAGCCTTCACCAAAGGAGTACTGTTGCCGTGCATCATGACAGTCGATGGACAATACATCATTCAAGAAGCACACATTCGCGCCTGTGGTGCCCACGCCGGTAGACAAAAACTCATGAATCAGATTATACGACATGACTACTATTGGTCAACGATGACAGGGGATTGCCACCTCTACATCCAATGCTATAAGCAATGTCAAGAACATGCTGCGTTCATCAAAGCTCCATCAGTTGCATTGAATCCCATAACTTCACCATGGCCATTCTTGATGTGGGCCTTCGATATCATCGAACCCTTCAATGATACGGTTAGGAATACTCACAAACACGCATTCATACTCATCGCTACCGAATACTACACCAAATGGGCAGAAGCCGAATCATATGTCCGAATCATTGCTTCTATGCTCATGAAGTTTATCATTCGAAACATCATCACCCGCTTCGGAGTACCCAGGATGTTCGTCACTGATAATGGACTGTAGTTCATTACAGAGAAGATAAAGAAACTATGCAAAAGATTCAGCATTGATCTACATCACTCATTGCCATTCTACTCTTAGGGGAATAAACAAGCAGAGGCTACAAATAAAACTCTAATCTGGATTCTAAAATGAATAGTGGAGACAAGAAATGGAGCCGACTGGCCTGAATGATTACCAAAAGCACTCTGAGCCTATAAAACTTTTATTCGCACGGCCACTGGCCAAACTCCGTATCTCCTCACGAATGGGATGGAGGCAGTCCTACCCTACGAAATACAAGTATCATCCCTACATATCCAGCTTGATGATGAGCTATCTCTAGACGAGAGGAGAATCGCTCTGCTCGCTGAGCTAGAACAACTCGATGAGATGCACCTAAAGGCAGCCGATCACACCCATGTATACTAGGGGAGGATGACCAGAGCTTACGATAAGAAAGTCCTCAAACGAACCTTTGAAATTAGAGAATTAGTCTTGAAGAAAATCATGCCTTCCAAACACGCCCATCCGAAGGGTAAACTGAAACCGAACTGGTAGGGCCCATATGTCATAGCATCCGCATACCCAGGAAACACATACAAGCTGCTGAACCAGGAGGGGGAAGAACTCTGTAACCCCTGGAATGTCATGTACCTCAGGAAATACTACCCTTAGCATCATAATCATTCTATCCTGTAGTCAGATACCTATATCTATCTCCCCCGCACTCTTCAAGACTCATTAATTGGTCGTACGCCTTCATCTCCCAGGATATCCTTGAAGACTTCTGGGTCACTGGCCACCTTGTCATTTGGGCAGCTTGTTCAAAAGGACTAGTGGAATACTTGACCTCTTCTAGAAGCATAAGTAACACCCAATTCTCACCCCTTTCCCTCGGCCATTGGAGGAGATGTTAGAACACAGAAAATGAAGATGTTAAGCTCAATCGAAACTCACCATTCTTGTGTCAACAGGTTGCTTTCTGAGAAAAATATATATACACATACATAACTGAGAGAGCAATACGATGGGTGAACAAGTCAATGAGCCCAGAGAAGCATAAGCAACTCGTGAGGACATTCCTGGTAACCTTACTAGGAAAGTATAAGCAAGCTGCGAGGGCATCCCTGGTGTCCAATACTACTAGATATCGTCTTAAGGTGGTGGGAGGAGGAAAAACTCCTGCTAACCATAGAATGTAAGACTTTGATGGTATCGACATATGATGGAGAGCTCAATCATGGCACCCCATACTCCCCTGAGAAAAAGACTATTACTTATCTCTCTTAGAAATTGTCAGATAGAAACTATTCCCTCACATCATTGAGCCTTACCCCACTTTCACCCTTAATTTCTATTTTCGAACAGTGAGCCAGGACCCCTCTAAGATATCCCCAGATCTGAAATCAAAAACTCGTGAATGACGACTGATGCAACACCTTACTACCTTCCACTCACCCTCTAGTATTGATTATGAGATAGGGTGATTACTACCGAAGGTAGAACCCTAGCATACGACGGATATGACTAATCGACTTCCCCCGATTCGGTAAGCAGTATTAAGGAATTTCCTTGACACTAATTCATCAAAACACACATGGCTCCTCATAGGCCCAAGTGGTCACAAAAATCAGAAATGCTCCATTGCACCTTGACACTGGGGCATTTTTTATTTTCAAAAAAGGAGTAAGCTTGAGACCCTTGCTTGTTAACAAACAGGTGCAGAATAATAAAGTCAACACCTCAGGAAGACCGTCGAAGATACCGCACTCCCTATTCCATTACGCTCCTACACTGGGCATTTATTTTAGTTTTAGGATTTATTTTTTAATCATTTGCTTTCCTTGTTGCATTTTTTCCTTTTCCAAAAAAGAAAAAAATTGATATAATGATTCATCCGTTATTACCAGACTTCGGTCTGAGACACCTCCCCCCTTGACAATCAACAAGGGGGAAATTAAACTTACTAATAACTTTATCCTCATGTGCAGGTATAGAGTAACCTTCGACTGTTACTTGGCCAGCCCAAAGAGCATCCAAGTTCCAATGATAGACGACGACATCAAAAGTCGCCAGCTAAACTATGTGAGGTAAAATAAAGAAGTGAAAAGTGAAACCAGGTACATCTGAACCTAAAAATCTCTATATATATTAAAACTTTTCTTTTACATCTATCACAGGGGGCATACCCCCTGTATATACAATGAACAAAAAATATAATATATACAACCGTACTCCCTACGCCGCCTCTGGGATGGTCAGTCACCGCTATCTCCAGTATCATCAGCCCATGGATCAGGAGACTGATCCACTGAAAATTCGATCCCGACACCTGGAGTTGGCGAACACTCCCTACGAGGGGAAGGTCCATCAACTGAACCCCCCTCGCTAGCTTGACTGGTAGTCGGTCTAGACCATGAGCGCAAAGGGCCCTCAGCAAGCAACTCTTGAATAATGGAATCCTCATGAGCGTAATCCTTGACACGCTCACGCGTCGTACGATAAGGCTGACCAGCCAGAGAGCTAGTGCCCACCGAATCTGACTGGGCAAGACGACTGACCATCCCGCTCACTCCTCGCCAGTCGGTACTACAGCCGATCAATTGTAGCCTGCATCTCCGACCGCACCGACCGACGAGCAGCCTCTATCACCTCAGTCTGAGTCCCCCGCACAATAAGCATGTCAACTAGCAGGACCTCACGACTATGCATATCTCCGAGAACTCGCCTCGCTCTTGGAGTGGCGCGTGCCTGTACTACCTCCAAATGTGACTCCTCAAGCTGATGAGCCTGCATGATAACGTAAAATCAAGAACCGAGCACACTTGCAAAGGAAGGAAAAGCTGAAGAAAGGAGGTGGAGCATACCAGATCCACCTTCTCCCAGAGAAGGCGCTCGACAGTCACGGCAGTGTTAATCAGTGAAAATACCATTTTTTTCCTCCTAACTTGACCTTTGATGGACTTTTGAGTTGACTAATCATGCGTCTTAAGTGTGATTTGTAGTAAGTAATAAATTACAGTCATAGTGCAGAAATCCATCTAAAAATGCCAAGAAGAGACCTGCTGCTTCAACATGTGCTCATGCAGCCCAAAAAGACCAGCCATCAAGCATCATAAAGCCTTAAAATTCAATGGCAATGGCATGTGTCCAACTGTGTACACATGGGAGCAAACCCACAACTGTATTTGATGAAGAATGAACCCCTCAAAAGGGCACTGAGTGCTGGACAGATGAAAGACAACACCCCAAGCTGTGTACAAGCTATGGAAGCAAAGAAAAGAACATATTGAGAGGTTATTCCAATCTATCGAGAGGTTTGGGGGCTGAATAGAAGCTATCGAGAGGTCATTTCTACCTATCGAGAGGTTCTGCAAAAGAGAAATGAAGCTGTCGAGAGGATTACATTGCCTATCGAATGGTTTAAACTGTTGAAGAGGATCCTGTCGAATAGTGTAAAAGATCCTATCGAGAGGTCACCTAAAGCAACCATCCTCATGAAGTACAGAAGGTTGAAAATTAACATGTCGAGAGGTTCTCAGAACCTATCGAACAGTTAAAGCCAACTTGTCGAAGACATACCTAAAGCTGCTCTGAATCTCACGAGGTTGCCAGCAACTTGTCAAACAGAGGGAGAGATCCGGTCGAAGACTTACCTGAAGCTATATTAAATCTCGCGTGGTTGCATCAACCTGTCGAGAGGATGGCTGAGGCTAGTGCAACAATTAAGCAGTGAACTCATCCTATCGAGCAACCATCTAAACCTGTCGAAAGCTAAATTCAACCTGTCAAATGGAGCATTTAGCACACTTAGAACTTGTCGAGAGGATCTTTGAACCTCTCGAAGCACGGATTTGGGACTTCTCAGTTCCAGCTGAGAATGCACATTAACTTAGTGCTCTGATGCACGTGTCCTAAGGTTGTTTAGCTAGTTTGAGGGCATTTTTGGAATACAAATGCACACGAATGAGAAGCTCTCTAACTCCCCCATATGTACTTGTCTAATTCAAACCAATTGGGGAGAGATTCTAGAAGCAAAATTAGCCACATCAGTAGCTCAGAATAAGAATTATTCCCTCAAGCTATGGTTGGTTGAAACAGATCTGAGACAAAGGGAGAAGGTATAAATAGAGAAGAAGCATTACAGAAGAACTATCCAGAAATTGAGAGAGCTTAGAGATGAAAATCCGAACTCCCTTTCCCCTCCAAAATTCTATCCTTCTTCCTTCTTCCCCATTCTCTCTTTAGCCCAACCATAGTTGGCTAAATACTTGTAGCAACTAGGGTGAGGTGGCTCTATAAATTGAGAGGTTTAAGAGCATTTATATGAGGATTAGATGATGCACAGACTACAGATCTGAGAACAATGTATTGTAAGTTATTTGAATCAATAAATTATAAGTTTTAGAGTTCATTTAAATCTATAAATCTTGATTGCCATCTAATTTCCCTGGATTTAATATTCCTGTGGATGCCTGAGCTTGTAGCCTTACATCCACAACATCTGTAGTGATTCTATTGTTCTAATTGAGGCTTGTAGATTGAAGGAAATCCCTAGGATGATCTGTGACCATTGAAGTGGATAGATCATAGCCTTAAGATTAATGCAATTCTCTTGTTTAGATTGAACTTTTATACCTTGCATCTGTGCTTGTAGCCAGATGAAGGATTGCTACAAATCAATCCCCTGTACCAAGTAATTTTCAGTGAGACCAAAATCCTCCACCTTTGATTTTAATTCCCTAAAAACCTTTTCTCTATTTCTTTAAATCTGTTTTCTACTTACCTCTGGATCATTTGCATTTCTATTTAATTTATGTAATTTTAGTAAAGTGACAACACCTTAAAACCTCTCTGTAGACACTCCCATTTTGCCCTCTCGGAATGTACAAATTTGTTCGGTCAACCTTTGACCTCATAACCCTGATATGGGACCATATGCTGAGACAATAGTATATGACTGGACACAGGTTGAAATAATAGTTCTATGGCTCAGGCCCCATACCCCTGACGTGGGAACTATGCACTGAAACAATGGTAAATGGCTGAGCACAGGCAGAAATAATAGCTCTGTGGCTCAGACGCCAACGTAGGGAGACTATATACTAAAACAATAGTATATAGTTAGAATGCAGACTGAAATAATAGTCTCTCATTTCAGACCCCTAACCTTAATGTGAGACCATATACTGAAACAATAGTATATGGCTGGACACAGGCTGAAATAATAGTTCTGTGGCCTAGGCCCCATACCCCCAACGTGAGAATCATGCACTGAAACAATAATACATGGCTGAACATTGGCTGAAATAATAGCTCTGTCACTCAGATCCCAACGTAGGGAGACTATATACTGAAATAATAGTATATAGTCGAAATGCAGGCTAAAACAATAGCCTGGCATTTCAGACCCGACCCAGACCTGGACAACCCCGAATTACGTGCCTAAAACCAAACGCTCAATTCAATTGCACGCCCAAACACAAGCGCGCAATCAATCCCTTCTCAGTCCAGACTTTCTTTCCTCAGACCAACTCGAGACTCGATCACATGTCTATCATGAGAAGCATGATTGGATTGAGCACCCCATCACCAGCTTGCAATTGGCCTACGCCCGGCCTAGCCCCATTGTCCTTGATCCCTAAGTTTCCTGGATTAAACGCTTCGAGAGTAGTGCTTAATTGGATTACGCACCCCAAAATGGGTGCGCAATTAGTTCTAATGCTATTAGGACTAGGAAATACGCTGAGCAAGTTAGCCGGTCACTCACTGAGTCAGTGACCGACCCAAAGCGACTAAGCACCGGGTGACCGACGCGCAATTTTATTAAACGCCTGAAATGGAGCGTTTAATTGAAGAAAAACATGTAAAAGATTTTTTAATTTTGAGCCAAAAAAAAAGAGAGGAGAGCGAGAGAGAACGGATTTTTTTGAGATTCCGAAACCAGAGAACTCCAAGAATGAGCAACCTAACCATGATTTCGAAATTCAAGCGCAGAATCTTCGAGGTTTCTCTCCGCAATCCTGGTCCTAGGTAAAAAATCTTAGTTTTAAATTTAGGATCTTTCTCTTAGTTTTAATTATAGGTTTTAATTTTTAGTCCGAGACCATACCACCCTTTTTTAGATGCAAATTTTTTATATCTGGTTCTACTTCTCTGAATTTAGAACCAATCCTTAATCTGACGGTCTAATTTACTGACCCTAGGCTTTAATTCCATTCTAAAATCTTAATTTCCAGTCCTATCATTAATTTCTGGTTCTAGTCCTTGGATTCTAGAACTAGTCTTTAATCATACGGTCTGATTTTCTGATTTTGGACCCGAATTCAGTCTTAGAAATTTAAATTTAAATTTAAATTTCTTAGTATAATATTTCTAAAAATCCTAAATATTAATTTTAGTTTCTATAATTCTAGTTTCTCAATTTCATTCATAATTATTACTCCAAAATCGACTCTGAAAAATCTAAAAATACTATTTTATAATCTTAAATCCAATTTATCTTTAATCTTAGCCATCCAATTTGGCCAAGGGAGCTTATGGAGGGTACTCAAGAATGAGGCCAATCCTCCTTAGCATAGCGGGCCCAAACCCCCATTTTTTTAGAATTACTTAGTTGCTTTAATTAGGATTATAATATTAGTTCCATAATTTCTTCTTAGAATTTTAGTATAGTCAATTTACAAGCTTTATTTTAATTAAATCCTTAGAATAATTGCTTCGATTAGAACTCCAATAGAATTAGTTCCTTTATTGTAATTAGATAATTCTAGCATAGTCAATTCCTCGCTTTTTTAGACCCCAGTATCAGTAATCAGTCCCTTTATTTCAATTAGAATCTTAGTATAATTAATTCATTGCTTTGATTATAATTCTAGTCAAATCAGTCCTTTATTTTAATTAGAATTTAGTATGATTAATTCATTGCTTTAATTAGATTACAAGTACAGTTAATTCATTGCTCTAATCAAAATTTTAATCAAATTAGTTTGCTTCCCTCAATGAGATTTTCTATTTTATTCACGTAAAAATTAATTCATTGCTTAAATTAGAGTTTTAGTAAAACTAGTTCTCTATTTCAATTAGAATTCTGGTACAACTAGTATACTTGCTCTACTTGGAATTTTAGTATAACTAGCATGCTTGGTTTTATTAAAGTTTCATTAAAATTAATACACCTGCATTCCTAGTACAGTTAGGAGACCGATGTTAATTGAACTTTTAGTAGTATTAGGACACTATATTAATTAGAATTCTAGTAGTGCTAGGAAACTAAAATTAATTAGACACCGAATAGAATTAGAATACTAAATTAAATAAATCATAATAAATTCTCACATAACTAAACTCACACGAGAATTTGAAAGTCTAAACTGATTAGAACTACAATAATAACAGGGGAAGGGAAGAAAAATTAAACTATCTAAATTAGAAGAAAAGACATAGCTGCTGACATTCGCAGGCAGACGAATCAATAAAGAAGTAACCCACACCCACTCTAAAGCGTGATCATTGAAATGTTGCAGCGTCGTTAAATATCTATAGCTGGCGATCGCAATAAACTAGGAGCCTTCCTAGAAAACCCTTTATTTCTAACACTCCAAGCGCCGCATCGCTAGAGTCCACTTGGACAGAATTGGAGCCACTGATTCAACGGGGACTGAGAGGAGAGGAACCCAGAAAAAGTGTGCACCAACAGACTGGCAATCGCGATGGGACACTTTTCCAAACTATTTTTCTAGATAGTTAGTTTTCTTCTTATCTCCCTATTTTTCTTTTCATCGTGTCATTTAGATTCCCTTTTTTATATATATGAGTCTTCGTCAAAAACTCGAGATATCTGGTATACAAAGAGTGAGTTTAGGAGACCCACCACTGTGGGGATATCATAACAACCCCACATACAAAGAAGAACCATTTCACAATTCCAGCCTATGACAACCTGAGATTAACATGGCCGGTGAGTAAGAAAATCCCTTCTCCACCCCACATACCAATAATAATCATAATGGGAGAGATGGTAACATCAGACAAAACCTCACTGCTCAACAGATTATAGAACTCAGTATTCAAAGAATATAAAGAGGAGGTGACGACTCCAAGGAATTGTTTCAAGGGTTGGCTGCCGTATATGAAACCATTAGGTCATGACAATTTTCAGAAGAACAAGAGTGACAAGAGAGGCCACCTCCTACCCCGAGCACGGTGTCAGCCCGCGCCACACCATTGAGACAACTTGCCCACACATTCTTCAACGATGAGTACATGGCCAAGAGAGAGCGCCCTGGTCACTCATTCGGATTCAACAAATTTTGCCGGGACGTCGAGTTTAATTTACCAATAGGATTTAAGCCACCAAAATTTACCAAATATAATGGCACGGGAAATCCAAATCATCACTTGGCCCTCTTTGTAATAATTGCCGGCCCATACGTGATAATCAACGACTTCTCATTCACTATTTCCAATGCTCATTAGAAGGAGAAGCTTTAGATTGGTTTGCGGGACTCCCGCTTTATAAGATAGAAACCTTCGATGAATTAGTCGGTCAATTCCTAAACCAATACAAACACTTGATCTAAGAGATAGTCAGTCTTAGTGATCTAATGACAACCAAGCAAGGGGCCTGATGAAGAATTTATCGACTTCATCGCTAGATGGAGAAAACTCGCTGTTAGGACCGGCACCTCAATGAAAGAAAAGGATTCAGTGGACATTATCATCGATAATACTAGAGAACCGTTATAGAGCGCACTTGTCATAAGTGATTGCCCTGACTTCACTGCACTCCACTCCCGGGCATCCCTACTAGCACGACACATTAACGGCGGAGACCTTTCTCTATCCATAGTTACATCGAAAGTAGGCTCTTTCAGTGAATCAAAATCGAAAAATAATAAGAAAGTCTTAGGAACCGAATAGGTCAATACCGTTGTTAATCAAGGGCAAAACTCTGGGAACGGAGATTTCGACCCACGAAACTTCAGGCAAAATCAAAATCAGCAATGATACTTGAACCAAAACAAAGGCACTAATCAGCAAAGATATGCAAACCAAAACCAAAGCCAGAACCAGACTCATGGCCAGTATCAGAATAGAAATCAATATCCTAACACCTACCTGAATCAGAACACGACGCAGAATCGACTGACCCATGTGCCGAATTACAATAGTGTGCCGCCACCCCAGAACTTTAACCTACCAAGAGGCCCCTACCAGCCGAGGTGAGAACACTATCCCCCTTTACAGGATACAATTTCCAACATTTTTCGTCTCTTTAACACTCAGAATCTCCTCTGATTCTTGCAGGAAAGACCCCGCCCATGGCCAACAAATCCAGACTATCATAAATACTGTGCCTTCCATCGATACGCGGGACACAACCTAGAAGACTACTGGGTCCTTAGGGACGTAATCTATGATATGAATGATCGAAGTCAGATCGATTGGGAAGTACTTAGGAATTCTAACCCTAATAATAATCAGCCCCAATAAAATTTAGGGATCATTAATAATCCCATGCCCAACCACAACTAAGCAACACCGGCTCAGGTCACCACTGTAGATCTCTCCGGTCGATCCCCCTTCCAACCTTGTACCTTAATCACTCGCATTCAACCCTCTTCTACTTCTGCCAATCCAGCGAGAGCTCCTTCACCCCCGCATCCCTCGGCCTTGATCACTCGCATCACCCTGCCGAATCCACCTCCTTATCCAAAATTCACTCAGATACGAGTCCATTCCTTTAGGGCTAGGAGTAGGAGACCCCTCCTCTGTAGTCACCCACTGGAACCTCTAACGCCTCTAAATCCTGAACCAATGCCATTACCGCTCCCTTTATTCGATTCGGAACCTGAGTATGGAGATCATATTCTCGAAACTACAGCCCAAATTGTTGCATGGGTAAAAAGTGTCACCCGAAAGACTCCAAGTCAAGACAACAAAATAACCACTGAGCATTCGCTGAATCTAAAAGAAAGTGAGCTAGAAAAATATCCTTACCCATGAGAGACGCTGGTCTCTACTTTCCTATAAGAGGAAGATTACACAGAATACCTCCCACCTTGGAGCAGCACCATTCAGGTACACGTTCCAACCTCGAATTTCACTCATTTTACAAATACATCTGCGTCAAGCCGTGTCAAGTTCAGTCAACAACCAACTTGTCCGATTCTCAAATAAGAAACCAATTACCCACCTCTGCCTTTTCCTCGAAATAAGGATTTCACTAACGCACAACCACCAGAGGGGAATGTGAGAGAAATATAAATTAACTTATCTCCCCACCTCACATCATCCCTCCACCAATTCCTGTACCTCAACCATTCCAACCACCCGCACCTAAGGCCCATCGGCCAGGCAAAGAAACTGTGCTAGAGCCAGGGCAAGAACACAACCTTTTGCGACATCTCCAGAAGATCTCGGCCCAGATATCCATACTAGAACTCATCAAGAAATTGCTTGACCATCACCGGTTGTTGATAAGGACACTTGAAGACACGCAAGTGGATGAGGATACGACCTAGATGAGCTTTATTAAATCACTTTGGTCACGGTGCAACCTCCGGCACTCACTTTTATAGATGCAGTCATGCCCCCATATATCTTACGGTCATAATTAGAGGATTCTCCGTACCACATGCACTCGTTGACATGGGAGCAGGGCTTAACATCTGCCCTCTCACCACATCAAGAACACTTGAAACACGAAGCAGGATATCAGGCCCTCCGCACTGTCACTCATAGCTTATGATGGGTCGCGTCGCTTTGTCAAAGGAACTATCAAGCAATAGGTTTGCCTTGGACCTGTAATGAAAGATGTTACCTTCCATGTTTTTAATTCTGCTAGTATGTACAATCTCATTTTAGGAAGAAAATGGCTAGAGTCAATGAAGGCTGTCGGATCCACATACCATCAATGAGTCAAATTCCCAAACGAAGACTCTATCGTCCTTATATACGCTGATGCACCCCTCCAGGAGATGGATACTGATTACGCAGGGAGCATACCAACCGCTCATGATTATATGTTGAACACGAGTCATATTAAAAAGACTCGAATCCCTGATGAGACAACCGTTGTGAAAGTTCGTCCCCCTTACCCCTCCTAGTTTTCCCCCAATGGGTCGACAAAAATTAATGAGAAGAAAGGTTGACCCAGACCTCGCCAAATTCTACTCCATTAACCCTACCGCGATAAAAGGGTGGGACCTTATGTACCAACTTGGATACGTTCCCCACACTGGACTCGGTAAAATTAAGCAAGGTCGTGTAGGACTCGTTGTCCCAATGCAAATACGTAAGCACATAGGGTTAGGTTACCAATCGGATGGCCCACAAACTGACTTGTCCCTTACCTCACCAAAATAGTCTCTATATGACCACTTCGCCTATGGGACCACTGAGAAATCAGATGTGCCAAAACATAAGGAAGTGTCCTTCACTAGATCCCAAGAAGTGGAAATTGAGAGAATGACTAAAGCATTCAATGATTTAACCAATTTAAATGACGATATTGATAAACCACTCGAAGAAGTCAAGCCGATATTTGACACTAAGGAATTTCTAGAAGAGAGGAGAGAAGAACCTCCAGAACTCAACCAACAAGTGGAAGATTGGGAATCCACTGACGACGAAGATTTTTACATAGCAGCCTTGCAAGATAGTGAAGAGCACTTATGCTAAACATGGGAAAAAGATGACACTCCACAAGAAAATACTAACTCGTATAGCATCCACCTCGGCCTTGGCCTTGAGGGATGGGAATGCCCTTGGGACTTCCCCTGTATCACTTACCCATACCAACCCCGCTGTAGGGTATGCGCTGGAATATTAGAGCGCTTCTCTAGTTGGACCCGACACTCTACGATAGAAGAATCGAATCACTCCAACCTTATGACCACCGACACAAGTAATGACCTACCAGCTCTGCTACCGGCACAAGAAGTAAAAAATCCCAACGGTCATCCGATTGACCTAGGGGAAAACACTCGCATTACCCTCATAGAATTTGAAGAGAAACTTGAACTAGACACTTCTACATCCCCAGATTCACCGCAACTCCAAATATTTTAGAAAACTCTAGAGGAAGAGTGGCAACCTCTCCTGAGTGATGACGAGGACTACTGGATAGACCTCCCGACACTCGAGTTAGAGGAGCGAGCCAATCTAGGACTTCAAGCACTATCAGATCAAGAAGATGAATTCGATACCACCTTTGACTCTAACCTAGAAGTATGAGAATGTCCTTGGGGATCCCCCTGCATTCTTCACCATTGTCAACCTCACTGCCGAGCATGCGCGCTCATCCTAACATATTATGATGATCAAGGGAAAGAACTTGCTACTCCTGAGGATCCTTTAAGAGATCTCCCTCGGTGGGAAGAATAACATGATTATAACCTAGAGGATGATAGTTCAATTGACTACGATCTTCAGAGCTTCTTCAAAGAAGAGGCAATTAATGTGGTAGGAGAAGTCTAAGCGTTAGTGCCACTATCACCAGTGTCACTCATTCAAAAGATCTCATCAGATGAGGACTCCAAAAAAAAAATGTCAAATTCACAACAAGTTCGCATTTCTCGAAGAATCACTCGAACGACTCTAGCAGCCATCTCGCTCCCTCAACTAGAGGAAGCAATTCTCCCGGCACCCCTTGAGACGACCAACCTTGTACCATATTTATTATCAAAAATAAAAAAAAATAAAAAAAATAGAAAATCCAAAAAATTCAAAAATATAAAATCTAAAAAAATCAAAAAATCCCCAGAAAAGAAAGGGAACTCTTTGTCCCAAACCAAATTTGTGGTCAACAAGGAGACTTTTCTCCTAAGATTTCTATCCCATTCCCCGCACGAGGACGTAAAGCATCTCGACTAAACAACAAGCCAGTGATCATACCGGACAAGATACTTCGTGACTTTGAGAGAAGAATCAACAGTCTTGACCTTTACCTTACCAAAGATCTCTCAGTCAGATTGTGCTGATGAAGGGTCACCTTTCGCATACTCAGATACCCAATGTAGCAATTTTGCAGTATACAAACTTACCAAGGACGAAGAAAGAACACCAATTGTCGAGGAGGCACTGGACTTCCAATGTGTTATCAAGCGTTTCGATGAGCAAACCCAAGCTGTCGTAGAACCCACAGAAGAACTTAACTTTGGCACTGAAGAGAAACCTAAAAAGCTACTGATTAGCGCAACACTCAACTCCAAGGAATGCCAACAAATTGCTCAAGTCCTGCAAGAACACCTCGATTCCTTCGCATGGTCCTACGAGGACATGCCTGATTTAGACCCAAGTTTAGTAGAACATCACCTCGTCTTAGAACCCGATGCAAAGCCTTTTAAGCAGAAACTCCATAGGATGCACCCACGAACTACCCTCCAAGTTAAAGAAGTCGACAAGTTATATAAAGCCAAATTTATCCGAGTCGTTCTTTACCCTAAGTGGGTCGCCAACATAGTACCTATCGCCAAGAAAGACGGTAGAGTACGGGTTTGTATTGACTTCCAAAACCTCAACCAGGCATGCCCAAAAGATGACTTCCCAATTCCACACATTGACACTCTAGTCGACAACACTGCTGGACATGAGATGCTATCCTTTATGGACGGTTTCTCAGGATATAATAAGATCAAATTAGCAAAGTCCGATCAAGAGAAGACTTCCTTCACCACACCATGGGAAACATACTGTTATATCGTTATGCCTTTTGGGCTCAAGAACGCAGGAGCCATGTATTAACGCACCATGATGGCTATCTTTCACGGCATGATGCATAAATTTGTAGAAGTCTATGTCGATGACATATTAGCAAAGTCCCAAATGCGAGTAGGTCATTTTGAAGCGCTCCGACTGGTGTTACAAAGAGCTAAGAAATATCAGCTAAAATTGAACCTAAAGAAATGTGTCTTCGGGGTCACTTCCAAAAAATTACTTGGTTTCATAGTTAGCAAGCAAAGGATCGAAGTTGACCCTGCAAAAGTTAGAGCCATCCTCGAGATGTCGCCTCCCAGTAATATCAAAGAGTTACGAGGTCTAATAGGAAGATTGCAATTCATCAGAATATTTATCTCCCAACATTCAAACATATGCGATCCTTTCTACAGACTACTTAAAGGAGGAACTGAGTACAAATGAGATGATCAGTGTTAGCAAGCCTTTGACAACATCAAGAAGTACCTCCTTAACCCACCAATACTATCGCTACCAGTCCCCGAAAGACCCCTAATTCTATAGCTCTCAGTAAATGATAAAGCAATGGGAGTTATTCTGGGACAATATGAAGAAGACGACAAGAGGGAGAAGGCTATCTACTACCTCAGTAGGATGATGGTCAAATACGAACAAAAATATACTTCAATGGAGAAGACTTGCCTCACATTGGTGTAGGCCTCTACCAAATTACGACACTACCCCTGCGCACATAAAATACTAGTACTAGCCCGAATGGACCCTTTGAAGTACGTATTTGAAGAGCCTGTAACATCAAGAAAGATTGCTCGCTGGCATATGCTCCTGCAAGAATTCAATATCACTTACGTCACGCAGAAATTGATCAAAGGGCAAGCATTCGTCGATTATCTCGCAAATCTCCCACTGCTGAGTGATGAGTCTGTGCATATAGATTTTCCCGATGAGGACCTATTCACGATTCATAGTGAACAGCCCGATAAGACCTTATTGATCCTTTATTTTAACGGTGCTCTAAATCACAAAGGAAAAGGCATCGGGATAATCCTCCTAAGCCCAGAAGGAGTTGTCATACCTTAGGCTTTATAATTAAATTTCCTTGTCATTAACAATGTCGCAGAATACGAAGCCTTTTAGCTGGACTACGAGCAACACTACAATTAGGTGTTAAACAATTAAAAACCATCGGTGATTCCAAACTAGTAATTTTTCAAGTCATAGGAGAATGGAAAACTAAGGAAAGGAGACTAATGGCATACCTAAAAATCGCTCAATATTTAGTAAAGAAATTTAAAAGAATCTATTTCATGCACATCCCTAGATTAGAAAATGAGCTTGCAAGCACTCATTGGGAACACAGAAATGTTGGGAACACTCACAAGCACACGTTCATACTTACAGTGACCGAATACTACACCAAATGGGCAGAAGCTGAATCCTATATCAGAATCATCGCTTCAACACTAGTAAAGTTTATCATTCGGAATATCATCACCAGGTTTGGAGTACTCAGGATGTTTGTCACTGATAATGGACCATAGTTCATCATAGAGAAGACGAAGAAGTTATGCAAGAAGTACGGCATTGATCTATGCCACTCATCACCATTCTACCCTCCAGGCAATAGACTGGCAGAAGCTACGAACAAAATGCTGATTCAAATCTTAAAACTCACAATAGAAATGAGCAATGGGGCCGACTAGCCTGAACGACTACCAGAAGCACTGTGGGCCTATAGGACCTCTATTCGTACAACCACTGGCCAAACTCCCTACCTCTTGACCTACCATATGAGATACAAGTACTATCCTTACAAATTCAACTCAATGATGAGCTATCCTTAGACGAGAGGAGAATTGCTCTACTCACACAACTAGAGCAGCTCGATGAAACACGTCTAAGGGCAGCTGATCATGCTCAGGTATATCAAAGGAGAGTGGCCAGGGCTTATGATAAGAAAGTCTTGGAACGAACCTTTAATATTGGGGAATTACTCTTGAAGAAGATCATGCTTTCCAAGCACGCCCATCCAAAAGGAAAACTAAAACTGAACTAGGAAGGCCCATATGTCATAATAGCCGCATACCCTGGAAATACCTACAAACTGGCGAACCAAGATGGGGAAGAACTCCCTGGCCCTTGGAACGCCATGTACCTTAGAAAATATTACCCTTTGCCTTGTGATCGTCACATCCCGTGGTTAAATACTTATACTTATCACCCCCGTAGTCTTCATGACCCACTCATTGGTCGTACACCTTCAATTCTCAGAATATCCTTAAGACCTCCGATTTATCACCAACCTTTTCTCACTCGAGCAATCTAATTAAAGGACTAGTGACCTATCTAACTTCTTTCAAAAGCATAAGTAACACCCGATCCTCATTTCCCTTCCGCCGCCATTGGAGGAGACGTTAGAGAAACAAAAAAATTAAGATATTAGGTTTAATCAAAACGTATTATTCTTACGCTAGCAGGATGCTTTCAAGAAAACATACATAAAAAATTTTAAGTGAGAGCATTACGACAAATGAATAAGTCAATGAGCTCAGGGAAGCATAAGCAGACCATGAGGACATCCCTAGTAATGTTACTAGAAGTATATAAGTAAGCTGTGAGGGCGTCCCTGATGTCCCCATACTACTAGATGTCGTCGTAAGGTGGTGGGAGGAGGACAGACTCCTGCTAACCATAGAACGTGAGATTTTGATGGTACCGAAACATGACGAAGAGCTCGATCATGACATCCTGTATCCCCTATGAGAAAAAAGATTGTTACTTATCCCTTTTGGTAAGCATTAGATATAAACTATTCCCTGCATCACTGAGCCTTACTCGCCTCTTCTATTTTTACTTTGGACGATAAATCAGAAGCCTTACAGGATGTTCCTAGAAATGAAACTGAAAACTGATGAATAATGACTGATTGAATCACCTACTATACCTATCATATATCTCCCTAATAAATATGGGATAGGATGACTATCACCCTAGGATAGACCCCCGTATACAACTGACCTAATCAAAGAGACCTCCCCGGTTCGATGACAGCACCGGTCAACTTTTCTTCAAAACTAACTCACCAAATACTCATGACTACTTATAGACCCTAAAGTGCTCATCTCAAAACCCAGAAAAGCTCCATTGCATCTTTACGCTGAGGTATTTTTTTTTATTAGAAGAAGAATCATATTAGAAGCGCCGGCTTGTCCACAAAGAAGATGAGGAACGACGAAGTTACCATCCGGAAAGTGATACCGAAGATACCATACTACCAATCCTACCATGCTCCTACACTGGGGCATTTTTATTTTTTATTGTTTTGTTATTATTTCTATCTTTGCTATTTGCTTTCCCTATTGCATTGTTGTCATTTCAAGAAAAGAAGAGAAAAAAAAATGCACAATCCATCTTTTGCTACCAGACTCCGGTCTGAGACACTTACCCCCCTTGACAACTAGCAAGGGGGAGAACAAAAACTATTGACATCATTCCTCTCACATGTGCAGATATAAAGCAACCTTCAACCATCACCAGGCCAGCTCAGGAAGCATCCAAGTCCCAATGATGATCGATGGCGCTAAAGCAACTAAAAAGCAAAAGTAGACGCAAGAGATAACTAAAAGAAAAGGAGCCAATCAGGTACATCTAAACCAAAAATCTCTCTATATATGTAACAATCTTTTCATATCTTTTTACACGTATCACTGGGGGCATCCCCCCTATATATACAACACACACATACCATGGATACAAAAATACACACATGCACCTCTACTCCCTACACTGCCGCTGGGATGGCCGATCACCGCTGTCCCTGGTATCATCAGCTCAGAGGCTCGTAGACTGGTTCTCTAAAAACACAATCCCAGCACCTGGAGTCCTCGAAACCTCTAGACGATGAGACCCCTCCACAAAACTCCCCTCACTCGCCTGACTAATAGATCGCCTCAATCGCGAATGAGGAGGATACCTCATAAGAACCTCACGAACAATAGAATCCTCACGAGCATCACCCCTGACACGATCATGGGATGTGTGATGAGACTGCTCAGTTGAGGAACCCATAGCCCTTGACTTCGACCCACCAAGCTGATGAGTCAGCCTATGTATCCCCTCAGCTCTCTCACCCTCAGGTATCTCACCCTCAACCCTCTCA
Source organism: Chloranthus sessilifolius (assembly GCA_021018995.1). Classification (NCBI taxonomy): domain Eukaryota; kingdom Viridiplantae; phylum Streptophyta; class Magnoliopsida; order Chloranthales; family Chloranthaceae; genus Chloranthus; species Chloranthus sessilifolius. The sequence goes on along the minus strand of CM037594.1, from coordinate 30,316,489 downwards.
CCCTCATCCTCAGCGGCCCCCTTCTCAATCTCGAGCACCTCCTCCCTGATCTCGGACTGGTCAACCTCCAGTACCTCCTCTCTAACCACCTCCCCAACATCCACCTCCCTGACAACGTCGGTCCGAGCCTTGGAACTCACACCCATCTCTGCCCCTAACATCCTCTCAAACTCAAAACAGTAAGATTGTGTCCACCAATATCCTCACCCTCCATCCTAGAATGAAGAGCTCAAAAAATTGAAGAGAATGAAGGAAACGACTCCTAAAATGGATGGCCGGATGGCAAAATATCACGAAAACACAAAAATTAGAGCACAAAGATATAAGGAAACAAAGAATCGAAGACTAAAACGGATCACGTGACAAAAATGAAAAGTTTTGAACTATTTATAGAGCATGCCAAATTCGTGTGCATAAATTCATGCACTCAAACCAATCACGCACCACTGTCATCGTGCTTAATTCGGATCACACGACCGGTATTGAGCGCGTAATCTAATCGTTGCCCGCTCAAACCAACCCGACCATCTGGTCACGCGTAGCCTACTAAGCGCGTAATTGCTTCAAGCGTCCACACAGTGGCACGCGAATGCCAATGGTCACCCGTACAATGACCAGCCACCGCCCTAATCACGCGCCCGGTACCATGCATTTAAATTGGTCAAACGACCAGAAACCGGTGCTTAACAACATTCTGACGCTCTGAACGTGCGTCCACCCTCTGGCGCACAATTAATTTATGTGCTCGGAGTGAAGCGCGTAATTCCCCAGAAACACAAAGTAAAAAAAATGCCCAGGACAACATGTTCACAGGCCTAAATTGGGTGATCTCCGACACTAATTATTAGCCTAAATCACGCCCTTGTTAAGCCCGATCCAAATCATTTCAGACATAAAGAAATATGCACCTCGATAACTATAAGAAAATGCTCCAGACTATGACCAAACTAAAAAAAATGCTTCGTCACCATTTACACACTCCAACCAAAACTAAACGAAAAAAAACTTGCCCCAACTAAAGCGAACTAAACAAGAAAAATATCCCCATTGTTCATACACTCCAACTAAGCCCAAACTAAGTCAAAAAAAAAAAATGCTCCTAACATGCCCAGATCCAAAATAAATAAATTAAATAAGTAAACCTCGCACTCAAAACAAATCAAATAAGCTATAAAATAAACTAAACCTAAATTTACAAAAGAAATTAAAATAATAATCTCTTCATAAATAAATAAAATAATTATAAAATACACCGAGGGCATACCCTCTGAATACACAACTTGAAACAAGAAACTAAAAAAAAAAAAACAACCCGTTCACGCAATGCCCGAATCTGGATTTATTCAGGAAACTAGAAATCTCGGAGAAACCCAAAGGGGGGAAGCACCCTGAACGAATTCCAGCCGTAATAACCTCTTCCCCTTGCCCCAAGCCGACAGAAAAGAAAGAATGGTTCATGAAAAGTCACCCAGGACTTGTGGGATCCACCCTTAGAAGCTCACCTTGGAAACCATAACATGGGAGAGCAACCAAAACAGAATCCACAAAGCCTACCGAGGAAAAATAGGCATCGGTCACTAGAATTCTGACCCTGCCTTATCCTTGGGTCTCCTTTCTACCACCTTTTTCTCTTCCACCTCTTCCCTTAGCATGGCAACAATTCGACTGCTACCCTGCATTCCCAATCTCATCCATTCTCAATAATCCACTCAATAAAAATAACTCTTTAGGCCCAACACCCGAGATACAAAAAAGAAAGGAAGAAAAGACATTAATGAACAAGAAAATGCCTAAAACAAAAAATTATCCCAAAACTTTTAATCCCAAACTTGGAATAAAATTCAAAACAACAAGAACCCAAAACTTTTAGCTCACATATTTATAAACTATACCTCCTGAATTACCAAATTACAAGTGTCACACCTTTAAACCCTTCCAATCTAATTAAATCTAAACCAAACACATACCCCCTTTGAAAGGCCATAATCCATGATAGACTCAGATGAACCAATAATCACACAACACTTACCCCTTCAAGGAAACATAACTCCCAAAGCAAAGTAAACAAGCCATTAAGATTTGAACACTTAGCACCTATCCAAAACTTTTGGAAAACTCACACCTTTTAACAAGTGTCACCTCAAGGCAAACAAAAGACTAGAATAAAATACCTTAAACTTCACTCTAAAAAATAGGCCCTAAATTGTTTGGGACCCCACCAAGAAAAATGTCCCAACCAAACCCATCAGAATCAAGTAAACCCTCTAAACAAACCCCATAGAAACAAACTGAACTCCAAGCTAAACTTAATCCTGAAATAAGTCAAACAAATCAGATAAATCCAACTAATCTGCTAATAAGTTTAAACAAATAAACAAGCACGACAAAATAAAAAGAATGCCTCTTTAGTTATAACTCAAAAGTTTCACAAGTATCACCAGAGGCATACCTCCTCAATTTACAACCTAAAATGAAAACCTAAAACTTTAACCTACAACCCAAAACGAAGACTGGGTTCAAATCTGAGACGAAGCTAGGAGCAGATTTCACTCGGAGCATCCAATCAGAGGCTTCAGGGAGAATTGGATGGAAAATACATCCCTCCACTTTTTACTCCTTCTCTTCTGCTATCTTCACCTCCTCCATCGCCGCCTCCTCAATGCTGCCTTCACTGCTCCCTAAAAATGACCGATGTGAAGACTAGCGCCCTCATTCCTAATACCGCCCACTCATAGAATAACGCTGTCCATGAGCATCACCTCGAGATGGAGATCACACGAAATAATGAATATAAGAAGAAAAGACATCCCAATTGGACGATTAGATCGCCCAATACCACTAAAACATGAATTTCAGAACACAAGATATCCAGAAAAAGGTCAAAACTTGAGACTAAACCAGAGAATGAAAAACAAATGAAAGCTTCCTCGCTTATATAGAGTACAGACTTGATCACGCGCTAGAGCACATGTGCTTAATCAAAGCACGTGCCACACACGATGTGCACAATCCAAAACGCGCGCCCTAACCAAAGCGAGCAAATAAGCCATTGCCTATGCCAACTACGCGATGCTCCAATAACACACTCCATAAACCGCACAAATTTATCAAATGACACACTGCTGCCGCACGACCTAAAAGGCCACCCGTATACTGACCTGGTGACACCTCGATCACGCGCTATGGATATAGCGCATAACACAATCACATGCACACTTGCATGCGCATAAATGACCCCTCAAGCCTGAGATCACACGCCTGAAAATAGGCGCACAATCATATTAAGCGACCTAAAATAGGAACTCAATGCCTAACTTTGCATCACACTTTGATCAAAATTCACCCGTCTTATCGCGTACCCTTGCATGAGAAGGAAGCATCGATAGCACCCATCCCCATCGCGATAACGCGTACACATGCGATATCACCTCAATATCTAGTCCCATCATAATAAATTAACCATACCCTCATGTGCCATCGCGAATATCACTACCTAAAAAAAAAGCTCCAATAGTACATGCCACACCGTATGACGAAAAGAGGAAAAGATTGATCATGTCCCATCGCTAAGGCAAAGGGCTCTCTCTCCCAAATTGATCCCCACGTCCCACCAGGACTCACCCAGCACGTAGCCAAAGAAAGGGAGAATCCTCAGCTCCCATCGCGATATCATTTCTCCTAAGACATCACATCACAACCGCCAAGCCCTGCCATAGCGAACCTGAAGAGAAGAAATCTCTAAAGTCCCATCGCGACACTACGGCGCCATCAGACCATACAAACTACGCACAATCCAGGTAAGTATCACTCCCAGGTAAGTACTACCCACTTTTTACTGTTTTACTCGATATTCCTCATAAATATATAGTTAGCTATGATTAAGTCAAATGTTTTCAAAACCTATCTCTCTTGACTCGCAAATCACTTTAGTCCTCCCATAAGAGACAATCATCAGTACTCGCCGAGAAGGTTAGACAGAGTATCCGGCATGCCAAGTGTCGTCTTGACAACCATAATAATGGTCGAGTCCACAAATCCTGTACCGGAGGATTTGCTCAGCGACGTCTCGGAAGCCACGCTTTTTTTTATTTTACTACCGAATTGATCTTAAGTTAAAATCCCTATAATTTCAAATTTTCAAAACCCCCAAATTTTCAAATTCCCCTTACTAAAAAAAAGAAAAAAAAAAAGAGAGGGAAGAAAAGAAGAACAAAGTAACAAGATAAATAGACCGAACTCACCTTTCTATAAATACAAAAAAAAAATTGATTAGGTGCCCCATCACCCGTGCACAATAAACTACGCTTAAACCTGACCTTTAATTCTTAAGACCCCTAAACTCGCAATCAAGCGTATATCCCACTGTGTAGAATTGGATCAAGTGCACACTCCACTGCACAGAATCATTCATTCAAACATATTAGCACTAGAATTCCCAACTTAGAGGCCGACTTCAGATGAATCAAGCACATGCACCACTACGCAGAATTCAATTGAGCACACCTCACAAGACCCCCACCTCAAATACCAGCCCAAATCGGCCATTCCCCTGGGAAATTAAATATTAAGTATATTTAATCTAAAAACTTACAAATGCCTATTGGAAAAGGAATGCCTGACGCACATTGGTGTGAACAATGATGCGCCCGGTTTGAAATGACTTGCAAAAGCCTTCGATATTACATGATACTTCATTTTATTATTATTGATCCCTGGACCTTGTTTTGGGCATTTGATTGACACCCCAGTACCTCGATTGTGTAAAATCCCTCTGTTAGCCTACGCCATGCAACAGGATGCGCCATGCACCCACAGACCTGAAATGTGCCCTTTGACATCTACCATTTGCCCTTCAAATGCTCCATTTTAGCTTATGTTGATAGATAAGAAAGCCAAGCATGTCATGTCAGCATCCCTAGTTCACATTTGTGATTTCCCAAGAAAAATGAGAAGACACCTCGAATGAGGGGTGTCTACTTCTTCTACGCGTTCTTACTTCGCAAGAGCGTGCCGAAGAGGGGCATCTATAAACACCCTCATTTTGCCCTCTCAGAATATACAAATTTGTTCGGTCAACCTTTAATCTCATAACACTGATATCGGACCATAAACTGAAATAATAGTATATGGTTGGACACCGGCTGAAACAATAGTTCTGTGGCTCAGGCCCCATACCCCCGACGTGGGAACCATGTACTGAAATAATAGTACATGGCTGAGCACAGGTTGAAAAAATAGCTCTGTGGCTCAGACTCCAACGTAGGGAGACTATATTGAAATAATAGTATATAGTTGGAATGCAGATTGAAACAATAGTCTCATATTTCAGACCCCTAACCTTAATGTGGGACCATATATTGAAACAACAGTATATGGCTGGACATAGGCTGAAACAATAGATCTGTGGCTCAGGCCCCATACCACCGACGTGGGAACCATGCACTGAAACAATAGTACATGACTGAACACAGGCTGAAATAATAGCTCTGTGGCTTAGATCCCAACGTAGGGAGACTATATACTGAAACAATAGTATTTACTTGAAATGCAGGCTGAAACAATAGCTTGGCATTTCAGTCCCGACTCGGACCCGGACAGCCCTGAATTATGCGCCTAAAACCAAGCACTCAATTCGATTGCACACCAAATCACAAGCGCGCAATCAGTCCCTTCTCAGACCAGACTTCCTTTCCTCAGACCAACTCGAGACTTGATCACGCGTTTATCATGAGACGCATGATTACATTGAGCGCCCCATCACTGGCGCGCAATTGGCCTACGCCCGGCCTAGCCTCACCGTCCTTGAACCCTAAGTTTCCTCGATTAAACGCTTCGAGAGTAGCGCTTAATTAGATTACACACCCTAAAATGGGCGCGCAATTAGTTCTAACACTATTAGGACTAGGAAACTCACTGTGCAAATAAGTTGATTGCTCACTGAGTCGGTGACCGACCCAAAGCGATTAAGCACTTGGAGACCAACGCGCGATTTTATTAAACGCCTGGAACGGAGCGTTTAATTGAAGAAAAACCTATAAAAGCTTTTTTAATTTTGACCCAAAAAAAGAGAGGGGAGGAGAGTGAGAGAGAACATATTCTTTTGGGATTCCGAAATCATAGAACTCCGAGAATGAGCACATAGAGCAACCTATCCATGATTTCGAAATTCAAGTGCAGAATCTTCGAGGTTTCTCTCTGCAGCCTCGGTCCTAGGTAAAAAATCTTAGTTTTAAACTTAGGATCTTTCTCTTAGTTTTAATTATAGGCTTTAATTTTCAGTCTGAGACCGTAGCACCCTTTTTTAGATTGCAAATTTTTTATATCTGGTCTAGTTCTCCGAATTTAGAACCAATCCTTAATCTGACGGTCTAATTTACTAACCCTGGGCTTTTATTCCATTCTAAAATCTCAATTTCCAGTCCTATCATTAACTTTTGGTTCTAGTCCTTGGAATCTAGAACCAGTCTTTAATCATACGGTATGATTTTTTGATTTCAGACTCGAATTCAGTCTTAAAAATTTAAATTTAAATTGAAATTTCTTAGTTTAATATTTCTAAAAATCCTAAATATTAATTTTAGTTTCTATAATTCGAGTTTCTCAATTTCATTCATAATTATTACTCCGAAATCAACTCTGAAAAATCTAAAAATACTATTTTATAATTCTAAATCTAAATTATCTTTAATCTCAGCCATCTGATTTGCCCAAGGGAGCTTATGAAGGGTACTCGGGAGCGAGGCCAATCCTCCTTAGCATAGCGGGCCCAAACCCCCCTTTTTTTTAGAATTAATTAGTTTCTTTAATTAGGGTTATAATATCAGTTCCATAATTTCTTCTAAAAATTTTATTATAGTAAATTTACATTTTTTATTTTAATTAAATCCTTAGAATAATTGCTTCGATTAGAATTCCAATAGAATTAGTTCCTTTATTTTAATTAGATAATTCTAGCATAGTTAATTCCTCACTTTATTAGACCCCAATATCAGTAATCAGTCCCTTTATTTCAATTAGAATCTTAGTATAATTAATTCATTGCTTTGATTATAATTCTAGTCAAATCAGGCCTTTATTTTAATTAGAATGTAGTATGATTAATTCATTGCTTTAATTAGATTTCCAGTACAGTTAATTCATTGCTCTAATCAGAATTTTAATCAAATTAGTTTGCTTGCCTCAATTAGATTTTTCTATTTTATTCATATAAAAATTAATTCATTGCTTAAATTACAGTTTTAGTAAAACTACTTCTCTATTTCAATTAGAATTCTAGTACAATTAGTATACTTGCTCTACTTGGAATTTCAGTATAACTAGCATGCTTGGTTTAATTAAAGTTTCATTAAAATTAATACACCTGCATTCCTAGTACAATTAGGAGACTGATGTTAATTGAACTTTTAGTAGTATTAGGACACTATATTAATTAGAATTCTAGTAGTGCTAGGAAACTAAAATTAATTAGACTCTGGATAGAATTAGAATACTAAATTAAATAAACCATAATAAATTCCCACATAACTAAACTCACAAGAGAATTGGGAAGTCTAAACTGATTAGAACTATAATAATAATAGGGGAAGGGAAGAAAAATTAAACTATCTAAATTATAAGAAAAGGCATAGCTGCTAACGTTTGCAGGCAGACGATTCAATAGAGAAGTAACCCATACCCGCTCTAAAGCATGATCATTGACGTGTTACAGCGTCGTTAAATATCTACAGCTAGTGATCGCAACAAACTAGGAACCTTCCCAGAAAACCCTTTATTTCTAACACTCCAAACGCCACATCGCTAGAGTCCACTTGGACAGAATTGGAGCCACTGATTGAACAGGGACCGAGAGGAACCCAGAAAAAGCGCACACCAACACCCTCCTCTTTCCTTTCTTGCTTTATTTTAAATTTGGATAGGATAGAGTGCCAGATCTATTTTAGATATAGAGATTTACTATATTTTGAAACACATTTCCCTGTGGACATACCCCTACTTACCTCTTTAAAGTTTGCTGCAATAGCCCTGGTTCTTTTAGGCATGGCTGCTTACCTTGGTATCTTTTCTTGTGATTTTTCTGTTAGTATGCTGTTTTTAATGTCTTAATAATTATAAGATAGGCATTACAACAAGTTTTTGGCACCGCTGCCGGGGACCTGTGTTTTTAGAATTGGTAGATCTAAGTTTTTCTTATTTTAGATTTTAGATTAGTAACTGTCTGTTTAGTGTTTGACTAATTGCTTCTGTTAGTTTTTGTAGTTTTATGAATTTTTACAGATTTTGATCTGTGACTGAGAAGAGTAATTTTTCTAAAAGAGAAGAACAAGCTGTGCTTGAGTTTGCATTTCTTTCCTCTTTTACATTTCTAGATCTGTAGTATCAGTTTGTGTGTTTATTTGTTTGTTGAAATCTGTTATGTAATTTTGTGTGTTGTACTTTATGTTTGTGTGTGGTGTATGTTTGGAAGAAGAACTCTCAACCCCGAGATTTTACCCTTAAATCTTGAAGTTGAGAGGATTCTTAGGCCTAGACAAGCTACACATACTTCTGTTGAATCTGAGACTACTGACATGGGTGAGCAGCCTAGATTGTTGAGAGAATATTTTACACTTGGTGCATATAATTCTCCTTTTTGTGTATAATTTCTGCTGTGGAGGGAAATTCTGAAATCAAGTCTTCAACAATTCAAATGTTACCTTCTTTCCATGGGTTGAGTAAAGAAGACCCATACAAACATGTTGATGAATTTCTTACTTTGTGTACTACTTTTAATATTACTGGTTTAGGGCCAAAAGCCACCAAGCTTAGGCTATTTCCTTTTTTATTAAAAGACAAAGCCAGGGCTTGGTTGTCTATGCTCCTAACCAATAGTATTAACTCTTGGAATGACCTGCAATATCAATTCCTATCTAAGTTCTTTTCCATGACTAGAACAAGTCAGTTGAGAAAAAACATCTTATCATTTTTTAAATTCTCAACTGAAAGCTTCCATGAGGCTTAAGAAAGATTCAAAGAGCTGTTAAGGCAATGCCTCCATCATCAAATTCCTCAATGGCAACTTGTACAAAATTTCTATCAAGAAATTGATTCAAAAAGTAGAAATATGGTGGACTCCTCTTGTGGAGGTACATACCTTCATAAAACAGCTAAGGAAGCATGAGAATTGTTTGAGGTTATTGGAGAGAACTCAATGCAGCAGGAGACCTTGTCTAGGGACATTGAGTCTTTAGCTAAATTGATGAAAGAGAACATAACAAAAGAGAGGATATATGAGGTCACTGGTTACAACGATCTGGAGAGAAAGTAGATACCTTGACTCAAAAGTTTGATAAGCTCATGGGAGCAATGCAGTTTCCATTGGTTGCCAAAGTGGAAGAGGCATGTTTGATATGCTAGTCTCCTACTCACACCCTTGAAGAATGTCCCTCTACTCCATAATTTTCATATTTGGTTATGGAGCATGCTAATGCTGCTCAGTCCTATGGACAGCAGCCAGCTGCTGGTTATCCTTAGAGAAACCACTCCAACTTGTGGCAAGATAATTTCAAAAACCAGCAACAGCCAATGCCCAATAGAAATGCTCAGCCTTATCAGTAGAATTTCTTCCCAAAGCCCCAATATCAGTAGCCTATGGCCTAGCAAATGGCACAACCTGTGCATCAAAATGCACCAGCCCCAGCACCCTCTAGAACTCCTTCATTTGAAGAGCAGGTTCTGGCTTCATTGCAAAACTTGGGCTCTTTGTCTCAAACAGTGAGCTCCCATAGCCAAAGTATTAAGAAGATAGAGGACACCCTTGGTCATCTATCCAACACTTTGACTAGAAGAGAAGAGGAAAGACTGCCTAGTTGTGCAACTGTGGGAATCGAGACGATCTCGTCGCGACGATGCGCTCTCTAACGAAAATATAGAGTCGCCACCCAGAGCTTTCAGTGTCCCGGGAAACCTAGTTTATTTTTATGAGCACCGAAGTGCTAAAATATGACTCTGAATCCGGTCCACACCAAAGGCTCTTGGGTAGGGGCTTCGGTTATCGATCGGGAAGGTGTTAGGCACCCAATCAACTCGCTTAACGTGGTCTCTACTAATGGCCAAAAATAAAATGAAGTAAAAGAAAAGAAAATAGCTTCCTCTTGCCCAAATGGGCCTCCAATCCTATTTGTGCCCCTCCATTCCTATCAAAAATTTGGCGGCGTAACGACACAAAATGAGAGGGTAGGGAGAGCAAAAGGAGATAGGAGAAGAAAGGGGAGAGCCGGAGCCCTCGGGCCCTTGTAGCACCGTAGGAGAGCCTTGCATGGCTTGCTTTGATGAGCTCTTGGAGGCTTTGTATGGTGGAAAGTGGGGTTCTAACTCTTAAGGCTTGAAGCTAAGAGGTAGGGAAGAGAGGCTAGGGGATCACACACACCTAACCTACGGGTTTTCTATGAAATGCTAAGGTCTAAAGGAGTTTTGTAAATTCTGGAATTTATATAGGGGGTGTACACCAAAGGGAGAAAGATCTTCTCACTTTAAGCTCTTTCTCTCTTAGGTAGAAATTCTCAACCCTTAAGCAAGAGGGGTGGCTCTCTATTTATAGAGGAAGGGAGGATTAGTGAGGGGTTAAAGTCCTAATTGGATTAGCAATTAGGTAATGGAAAATCTAAGGTTTCCTAGGATTTTTGGAGCCTTGAAATGTGTGGGAAGGTCCTCCAATGGTGGATGATGGGGTGAGTCCTTAAGCCACTTAAAGGGGTGTAAATAGGCTTCAAAAGGGTGAAACAGAACTAGCAAAACACACCCAAAGGTCAAGGTGGTCAACAAGTCAAACCCCAATCATGATTTTCGGGGCAAAATCTAACAGTTACTATTCATATGCCTAGCACAACTAATAGTTGCGCTAGGCAAATGTACAGTAAAACAGTAATGAACAGTAGCTTGAAGGTTGGCTTCGCGAGGGGTGAGGGGAACCATTTATACTTGGCACAACTATTAGTTGCGCCAGGCCATTTCTAGGGGAAAAAGGCCTGGCGTAACTATTAGTTGCACCAGGTAATTTCAGGGGGAAAATGGCTTGGCGCAACTATTAGTTGCATCAGGCAAAAATTCCTCTAAAAAATCTAGATTTTCAAATGGTCATAACTTTTGATATACAACTCCGATTGAGGTGATTCTTGGCTCGTTGGAAAGTTAGAGAAATCCTCTTTCCAATGTTATATGGTTTGATATTAGTAGAATATCTTAGCTATTCCTGGTGCACCACTCTTTATCCATTGCCCCGGAAGTTTAGGTTTAGAGTTTGGAATGGGTTCTATGGGTCAGGACTTGTTTCTAAAGGTTTGAGATAGGTTCCTAAGGGATCTAGGGTGATTCCTAAGGGTTTGGGGTGATTCCTAAGGGTTTCATACATGCCATCAAAAGCTCAAAAATGTGCCTCTCTTGAAATGTTTCGATCGGGCCTTGGGCCAAATTTGGGTGTCTATAGATGCCCCTCTTTGGTATCCGATCACTTAGTGATCGTATGCCAAAGAAAAGAGACATCCGAAAAGGCCCAAGGCATTACTGATGGGTTCACTGTATTCAGAATGAACTTTAAACATTGGGTGAGTAACACAGTGAGAAAACGAAAGCCCTGGGGTGCCAGGCTAATCATTCATTTCTCGAGGTAATCGGTTCCCAAGCGCTTACCGATATTACTAGGCATAACTGGGGTGAAATGAGTTGCGAAAGTCCAATAGCTGGGAAAAGTTAGCCTCTCGAGTTGCGAAAGCCCGTTAGTCGGGAAAAACATCCACTTCTTGAGATGATTTGAAGGTGATTGATGTTCAAGATTTATTCTAAATGCAACAGTTTCGTAAGTAAGAGGGGTGATCGACCCACATTCAAAGATAGGCGCGAAGTAAACTTACGCAAGGCTCCATAGTTTGCGTCCAATCCTACAAGGCATTTGATGACCTCATTGGATTATTCGCGGGTGCTCCTGCTAAAAGCAGGGTTCGAGATCTTTGGGCGAACCCATCGATCCCAAAGTTTATTTAGCATGACCACCCGAGCGAAGTGAATAGATGTCACAACGCTTTTTGGGAGTACGTGCCATTTTTCTGAAAGCATGCCGTAGCTCAGCATGACCTAGAGTATCCAGTTTCAACTTCCTTGAACAGATCCAGCCAAACATTGGACACCTCCCAAAAGGGGGCATCCAATTCTGGTCTCTATTGACAATGATCATAATCATCAATTAATTATGCATAATCATGCACCCATCGGGGGTAATAAGCAACAACAAAGGTGATGGAAGCCCCGACCCGGCCACTCGGGTATAATTTACGGGGATAAACGACCATCATACGGATGCCCAGACACATGGCGTACACTTTATAGGGATACGGCTGCCCATACAGGTTTTAAGCTTGCAAAAAATAAAAGGGAAATAAACCCTTCCGAATGCATGGTTGCACATAGTTTGGTTGATATGTAATCTCATTCTTAATAGGTTGGTTTTAACCAACGATTGACCTTTTCCAATGTAGAATTTGAAGCTTTAAGACACTTAAGTTCATATGAATAGAGCGCTCATCGCAAAGATTTAGTAGTGGAGTCGACTCAATTGAAACATTGACTATTTGATCGGGATTGACACCGTTGCTCCTTCCTTGAAGTAGGATCCAAAATCCAAGGCGTGCCTTAGACTTAGGACATTATTATAGCACAGTGGTGTTGCTGATAAAATATCGACATTTTACCGCATCAGAACACGCATGTGCGTAGCTCTATGGGGAAGCAAAGATTTATTCTTTTTCTCTTTTTTTTTTTTTTTTAAAGATTACTTTTTTCATTTTTTTTTTAAATAAGCATTATCTGGACCTTGAACCCCTGGAGGCGCACGCCCAGACAACGCATACCAAGAGCCCGTGCCTCCGCAATAGTTTGCGATGAAACTGAAGCCAACGTACTCAAGTTCACCTGAAACCAAAATATGAAACGATCAGGACGAAGATTTAGTGGTGGAATCAATCCGATCCAAGCATTGACTGTTTGACCGAAATTGACACCGTCGCTCCTATTTTGAAATAGGATCCATGGATCCAAGGCGAACCTTAGACCTAAGACATTAATTTTGCACAGTTGCGTTGCTAGTAAAATATTGATATTTTACCACATCAGAACACGCATGTGCGTAACTGTGCTTAGACATGAAAACATAGATTTTTTTCCTTTTCAAAATAATTTTCATTCATCATTTTTTTTTGTGTTAGACTTGACGTCAGTGGTGAGATGCTTTATCTGATTTGTCCATCACTTAGAAGTTGCCTGCTTTGAGGCTTTGGACCGTGTGATGTTCCTGCACATTCTCGAGACAACATCAGTTCCTTTTTTGTTTATACATATAAAGAAAATGCATCCTAAACAATAGAAGAAAAAGTAAATTTCTACCTACACTTTTTCATTTTCAATATATTTTTTTGGATTTTTGTTTTTAGAGATTTTTTGTTATTTTTCTTCATTTTTGAGATTGAAATATGATGCTGGAAATATGTACATGAAAGTGAGTAGAAATATATACACATTTTTTGGTGTTTCGATTTTTATTGATTTTTTGTTTTTAGCTTTTCTTCCTTTTTTTGTTTTTGATGCCTTGATAGTGAGACGGAGTAACGGGTCCCACTTTGAGCATAGTCAAACTCTTTCATGCAGTCGGACCTAAGTGAGTTTCCAGATTTTACCAAGGCCGGAACGTTGATCCCTTTGGATTGAGTTAAACATTTTCCCTTGCCTCGGGTCATACGTTTGACGGTGCAAGTTTCACAAAGACAATTCTGGTCAGGACCCGATTCGAACTAGCATGAGCAGCCCAGTCGGACAAGAGGGTACAGGAAGAGTAACAAAAGGGTTTCTCAAACATCAATCTTCTCAATCAGTCCAAACCTTTCTTCTTCAATTTTTTCTCTTTTTTTTTTATTTTTTTATTTATCTCCCTTTTTTTACCAGTGGCGCCCTTTCGGGTTTTCATCACGTCCATGGGTTTAGCTCTCTTACCCCAAGCGCCCTTTCGAGTTTTCACCTAGTTCGCACAAACTCGCTGTTTTTACCCATAGTGCCCTTTCGGGTTTTTTCCACATCCATCTTACTTTGAGCTTGTATTTTTATTTTATTTTTATTATTTTTTTTATATTCTTTTTATTTTTTTCAAGTGCCACGACATAGACATCGATTCCGTCATAGCCAGCTGGATGGGGTTCTGGTCTAGTCTCACGACTAGGCTTATGTTACTTAACAGATACTATGACTGCTTGCGAACCTACAAAGAGGGCTTCCTTCAGGGTGTAGCTTGGCCATGGGTTAGGTTAGGATTTTAAGGTATGCTGAGCTAAAAGGGTTTCCTTGATGCGGCTTCAGTTTTCTCAACATACTTTCTTCCTTGGGGGTTTTAATGTACATGCCCCATGATTCTTCTATTATTATTATTTTTTTCTTTTTGCTCCATTTCAGGCAGTCTCTATTTGAGGTTTTGCTTTTCCAATTTTTTTAGATTTTGATAGTAACTCTACTTCATCTTTTCTCTTTTTTATTTGTATATGTATATACACACATTTTTTTGGGGAAGGGGTTTATTGAAAGAAAGGCCCAGGCTAAAATGGGGTAGCAAAGGATATCATCTATTTTAGGGATGCTTTTTGGCTACTATGCTTGGAATGATGGCCTCATTTGGGTGGTTCTTAAGTAGTCACGTATCTGTTTCATCAATACTTACCTTATTGCGATAGACTAAGAGTAGAACCGTCGGACATATCCAGCGTTGATGGGCTCAGGAAGATGATCTCCGTCTATGGTGGCGAAGCAGATGGGGTATCCCAGCAGCACTTCTCAGATGACGTATGGTCCTTCCCAGCTCGGTTTAAACTTTCCTCTCAGATCGGCGTGGAGGGATGGGAAGATCTTCTTCAGCACAGTGTCTCCTACCTTCAAATCTTGACTGCGGACACGTTTATTGTAAGTGTGTGCAATTCGCCCTTGGAACACTTGGGTACGACATAAGGCTAGGAGTCTTTTCTCATCCAATAAGTTCAGCTGATCAAAGCGTGATCTCTCTCTTTCTGCTTCGGGTAAGCCTGATTCTATGAGGATTCGGAGTGAGGGTACTTCAACCTCTACTGGGAGGATGGCCTCGGTTCCATACACAAGGTAGAATGGTGTTGCCCCTGTAGCGGTACGAATCGACGTTCGGTAGGCCCACAAAGCAAATGGCAGCATTTCGCTCTAATCTTGATAAGTGACTACAATTTTCTCAAGGATGCGGACGACTATCTTGTTCGCAGCTTCCACGGCTCCATTAGTTTGAGGCCGATAAGGAGATGAGCGATGGTGCTTGATCTTGTATTGCTCGCAGAAGTCTCGAATGCGCTTGTTGTTGAATTCTAAGTGTGCATGATTTATTTGTATTTTGAAAACTGATTTACAAATGATGAATTATACTGAATTTGAAAAACTAAAAAGAATAAAGAAATATCAGCACATAGAGAAGTAAATTAGCCTGCAAGATCAGGGCCAATTGTAGCAAGTTTTAAATGTAAGAGAGTAAAAGATCATCCACAGAGAATTTATTTAAAATGTAAGATAAACCTCCAGATCTGGCCTCTGATCCTATCTACAAGGCACATAAGATGGGAGGTTGAATTTGTCACATTAACTAAATGATAAAAGTAAAGATTAAGCTAAGTGATCCAGATCTGTGTTGGGGAGATTTTGATGTAAATTAATAAGAATGGAGAAATAATATCTAACTTTGATTTGGTTCTTGAAACAAAATGAGAATAAATGTAGATCAAGTGAGAGATGATCCAATCTTCATCTGGCTACAAGCACAAATGCAAGAGGAAGTAATCTAACTCAGGGATTAGAGTTAAACTTATGGCTATGGTATGTTCACTTCAATGGCCACAAACCATCCAATAGTCTTTAATCTAAACCCTCAATTCAGAACAAGAAATACCACTACAGATGCTGTGAAAGATTAGGTTACAAACACTAATTCCCATAGGGATAATGAATCAAGGGAAATTGCTTGAAAAACAGTAAATCTAAAGGAGTCTAGTGCGATAAGGAGATCACAGGGACCCCTCAACACGAATCCAATTGAGAACGTACGGTTCACAGCAACCTTTTCAAATTCACCATTACAATTACAGAGCACAGCTTAAAGAGCTCTCGGATTTATAGTCTTGAATACAATTCTCACGTGAAGTGCAGAGACATCTCACAGCTCTCAGTTACAAATAAAAGCTAGGCTATTACAAAAATTTCAGACAAGCTATCTGAAATGAAAATGAGGCAATAGAAATGAAACTCAAAATCCGGATACCCAAATTGGGCAAATGGTTCATCTATTTATAGTTTCCCCCAGGTCTAGCTCAGATGTGTATCGACCAATCAGAAGTGCTTATATCTGTATCAACCAATGATAGTCGAGCACGAGGATCCAGATCTGTTTTGGCCAATCAGAATTGCTTGATTGGTTTCAACCAATCAGATGACAGAGGCATCAATTCTGTTATGTAATTCAAAAATCTGTTAGAACTTCTAGAAGTTCCCGCCAATTGATTTCATCTTCGGGTGCTCACATGGGGTGGACTATGCCTTTGATTCATGCTCAGAATCTTCCGAAATGTCCCTGGGTTTTTAAATGTCTTGGGGTGCATGTAAAAGATTACTGAATTACCCTTACAGATGCTAGGAATCTCCAGAATTCCATTTCGCATAGTTTAGGGAACTTTTCGCAAGGTACTGTGACTTCTGAAGCTCTTTTCGCAAAGTTCAGGTTCTGTTCGCAAAGAGTTCTCTTCTTTTTTAATAGGTCAAACATCCTTTCGAAGAGTTCAGGTACTCTTCGAAAACTAAGCCTGGAGCTTTTAGTTCTTTTCGCAAAGTTTAGATTCTTTTCGAAAAGCACTCTGTAGTGCATTCTTCTGTTTGAATTACTCCACATCTCTTTTCTGAGTTGAGACTAGGTCTTTGCCTCTTCAGTTCAGGCATTTTGACAGCTAGTGAGGTTGTCCCTTCTCTTTCTTCCTTTGGATCAACATGGATTATCATCTTTTTGGCACTTTTAGGCTGCTTTCATGGTTAAGCTTGTCTTTATTGTTAGCTGTAACACAAGCACTTAAAACACTTATTTAGTTCTCTCAAGGGTCTATCAAGGCCCAGGTTAAAGGGTGGAGAATGGTATTTTCTAGTTCTCAACACACCACCAAACCTAAGCTTTGCTAGTCCCTGAGCAAAGACAAAAATTAAAAACAGAATAAAAAGCCAGTTTTGTAGGGAACACAGTTGCATTTAGCATATGCAACAAGCCTTTTAAACCCCTAGGTGATCCCTAGTGGAGGAGTGAAGTCTCCTGAGGGTTTTCAGTGAAGGTACCCACAAACTGCGGCCAATGGACCAGCAGGATCATATTGAAAAGGTATCCCCAAAGCATTCCCAATGTCTTCATAAGTTACAGTTAAATCACAATCATCAATGAAAATAACAAGAGTAGGGACATCAACATCCTTCTCTGTCACTTTTACCAAGTTTTGGTACCATAATTTCACCATTCGTGGATAAATTTTTTCTGGAAGAGGGGTGAAGATATTGCTCAGTGAGGCATCCCTAATATATTTCAAAGATAACTGACATTCAGGTTTGTTGTAGAAAAAAGTTTCATCCACGATAAGCTCTGGGATCAGCTTCTGAGCTTCAATGAATGGGTTTGGCAGTACCAAATGCATAGGGAGAGGAGGGAGTTCAGGCTCAGGACTAGGGTCAGCTGCCGGGATGGGTTCCTCATGTCTAACCTTCTTCCCCTTCTCAATTCTATCTGATTTATCCATCGAAAGTTTTCTCTTGGCTGAAGCTTTGGTTTTTCCCTTTTTAGACGGTTTGCTAATTTTCTTAGCAGAAGATTTGTGGAACATTTCAGCTAATGATTTTTCAGCTTTCCCCATTCTAAAGCTTTGTAAAAAAAAATTCTCACAACAAATGCTGACACCAAATCAAACTTTGCAAATGATAAACAGAGGAAATGCACAGAAAAGTACCGAAATCTAGGGTTTTGGTTGAACTTGTTGCTTGCTCGCTGAAATCCACCAGAACCAGAAGCTAAAATCCCTCTCTTCAAGCTTAAATGATCAAACAAATATGAAAAAAAGTGTGGCTGAATTCTAAAATCACGCAAGGAAAGAAAGAAATAGGGTTTCTGTGAAACAGGACGTTCTGAGAAAGCTTTCGAATATGAAACCCCTGCTTCGAAAGGGTTTAAATTTGCTCAAAATGATTTTCGCAAATATCTTTGAAGTTTTCAAAAAGTTTAAAATAGTCCTTATTTACAAGTGAGAATGGCATCAATACCATTTGAAAAGCATATGGTTTCAGAAACAACGTTTCGAATAGCGAATAGCTTCAGAACTAACTATTTGAAAAGCAAATAGCTTCAGAACTAACTTTTCGAAAAGCAAATAGCTCTTTTCGATCAGTTAGTTACAAGGCCAGATCCTTTTCGAACAGAAAATTGAACTTTTCGAAATGAATTTTTTTTTTCTTTGCGAACTCATTTTTCACATATTATAAACTTCTTGAATTGAGTGTACACAAGACTAAAATCAGAGAGCAAACAACTATGCAAAAATTATAAAACAAGCACTGATAAATACATATGATACAGTTGTTTATCATCAGATATGTGGAGGTTCTTGGTGATAGATGGTCAGCACAGGCTCCAGAGTATTTTCAATGCATGGTTTGAGCCTCTGACCATTTACTTTCAAGATTCTCCCATCACTTGGGTCCAAAATTTCAACAGCCCCAGAAGGTGATGCATGAATGACAGTATATGGCCCTTCCCATATGGATCTCAGCTTTCCAGGAAAAAACTTAAGTTTTGAGTTAAATAGTCATACCTTAGAGCCAGCTATGAACTCTTTTCTCAACAAATTTTTATCATGGAAGGCTTTGACTTTCTCTTTGTAAGATCTTGCATTGGTGTATGCATCCATCCTCAGCTCTTCTAACTCCTCAAGCTGTAGTTTCCTGTGATTACCAGCAGTAGTAAGATCCATGTTCAAGGTTTTAATAGCCCAAAAGGCCTTATATTCTAACTCCTCTGGTAAATGGCATGCTTTACCAAAGACCAATCTGAATGGGGACATGCCAATTGGGGTTTTATAGGCTGTCCTATATGCCCACAATGCATCATTCAGCTTAAAAGACCAATCCTTTCTGTCCTTCTTCGTAGTCTTTTCCAATATATGTTTGATTTCTCTATTGGAAATCTCCACTTGTCCACTGGTTTGTGGATGATATGGAGTAGCTACTCTATGAGTCACAGAGTATTTTTTCAATAAAGCTTCAAAATATTTATTACAAAAATGGCTTCCCCCATCACTGATAATAGCTCTGGGAAAACCAAACCTGGAAAAAATGTTATCCTTTAAAAATTTCAGAACCACTCTGTGATCATTGGTTTTAGTGGCTGTGGCTTCAACCCATTTGGATACATAATCCACGGCTACTAAGATGAAATTACACCCATTGGAAGGAGGAAAGGGACCTGAAGTCTATCCCCCAAATATTAAACAGTTCAACTACCAAAATGGGCTGTAAAGGCATTGAGTTTCTCTTGGAAATGCTACCCAATCTCTGGCAGTTCTGACAAGACTTACAGTGCTGCAATGCATCTTTGAAAAGTGTAGGCCAATAAAATCCACACTGTAAAACCTTTGCAGCAGTTTTGTTTCCGCTAAAATGACCTCCACAGGCTTGTTCATGACACATAGAAAGTATGTTATGAAAGTCTTCTTCAGGGACACATCTTCTTATTATTTGGTCTGCACAAATCTTGAACAGATAAGGATCCTCCCAGATAAAATGTTTAACCTTTGAGAAGAAAAGATCTTTATCCATATTATTCCAATGTTGAGGAGTTCTTCCAGTAGCCAAAAAGTTGACTATGTTTGCAAACCAAGGGGTGTGTATACTGATAGCAAAAAGTTGCTCATCAGGGAAAGATTCATTGATAGGCAGCCTATCAATCTCAGTAGTTAAAATTCTAGACAGGTGATCAGCCACCACATTCTCCACACCCTTTTTATCTTTGAACTGTAAATCAAACTCCTGTAATAGGAGGATCCACCTGATTAATCTTGGTTTGGTATCCTTCTTAGACATAAGGTATTTCAGGGCTGAGTGGTCAATGAACACCACTATTTGTGAACCCAAAACATATGACCTGAATTTCTCTAAAGTAAAAACAATTGCTAGCAGCTCCTTCTCAGTATTTGTGAACACCACTATTTCATGACCACTTCTTGCATATGAGGATTCAACCTCCTTTGCATTTCCCTAGAAGGCTTTGCATCTTCTTCCAAATGAATTTTATGCATGCAAACAGCTGGACTGATTCCTCCCAAATCAGCAATAGTCCAGTCAATTGCTTTCTTATGCTATTTCAATACAATCAATAGCTCTTCCTCCTGCTCCTCAGTGAGGGAGGAAGAAATAATCGCAGGCAATGTTTTATGGTCTCCTAAAAACACATATTTCAAATTTTCTGGCAACTGCTTTAGCTCTACATCCGGTGGGCTGAGAAAAGAAGGTAACAAAGGTACCTTGGCTGTTTATGGAAGGGGAAGAATAGCAGGTTTCCATGAAGAGAACCTTACTGATTGATCATGAGTTCCTTGCACAGCATTTACTTCCTCAGACTTTCCCCAAGCATCTTTAAAATCTGTGGTTAAATCTTCACATTGCAAAAACCGTGGTAGAGTCTCTTCCACCAGTTCATCCAATAGATCAACAAGAAAACATTCCTCAGAACTTAATTGAGGCTGTGTGACTGCATTATAAACATTTAATTTCACCTTCATATTTCCAAAAGAGACTTCCATAATACCAGACCTGCATTGAATGCAAGCATTTGTCAGTAGCTGTGAATGGTCTCCCCAAAATGACAGGGATGGAAGTTTTTCTTTTTGTAGGTTCCATGTCCAATACCAGAAAATCAGCAGGGTAGAAAAACTTATCTACTCCTACCAACACATCCTCAATCATCCCAGCTGGCTTTCTTTCAAATCTGTCTGCTAGTTGTAACACCACATGAGTGGGTTTTAATTCTCCCAAACCTAGTTTCTCATATACAGAATATGGAAGCAGGTTGACACTAGCACCCAGATCTAATAAAGCTTTTTCAATGGTATGTTCCCCAATAATGCAAGGGATTGTGGGGATTCCAGGATCTTGAAGTTTAGGAGGTGTGGTAATGGACAACACCTGATTAACTCTTTCCACAGCAAAGACCTTCTTGGATAACTGTATCCTAGACTGTCTTTTGTGAGTGCAAATATCTTTCAGAAATTTTGCATATCGAATTTGTTTGATTGCATCAAGCAAAGGTAGATTTATCTTGACTTGCTTGAAAGTCTCCATCATTTCATCTATTTTTGTGTTCCCTTTATCAAAAGGGGATACAGATTTCATGGCATGAGGAAATGGTAAATGAGGAACTAGTCCTTCATCTACAGCTTTAGAAACATCATTTGAATATTTTTGATTTTTCTGTTTTTCATTTTTTTGATTTTTCTGAGGTACATCAGCACCCCCAATGCTAACATTATGCTGCTCCTGCTGCATATCTCTATCATTTTCCTCAATTTTTTCTTCTTCTTTGTCAGTACCCACTTTGTTATTTACAATTCTTCCACTTCTCAAAGTTGTGACAGTTTTTACTTCTTCATATGAAACAGAAGCCTCTCCAACCATGAACTGTCCTTTGGGATTGTTAAAAGGTTGGTTGGGTAACCTTCCTTCCTCTCTTTTAGCCAAAGTATTTGAAAGTTGACCCAATGTTTCTTCAATCTTCTTTATGCTCCGACTGTGAAAGTTCACAGTCTGAGTTAAAGACCCTAAATTCTGGAGTGAATTTAGAACTTGATCTTCAAAAGAAGGGGATCTGGAAGGGGCTTGAACTGGAGCGGATTGCTGTACATGTTGTTGTGGAATGGGCCGCTGAAAAGTTGGCTTGGTATAAAAATTCTGCTGATAAGGCTGAGCAGTTTTGAAAGGTACTTGGTTCTTTGATTGCTGCTGCTGTTGCGATTGATAATTGCCCTGGCACCACCTTAAATTGGGGTGCCCTCTCCATGCATATTCATTTGACTGCATTTGTCCAAATGATTGGGCAGCATGAGCTTGCTCCACCACTAGATCTGGGAACTGTGGTGCAGCAGGACCTTGATCATATGAATGAGTAGGGGAATGGCATATCAGACATGCCTCCTCTACTCTTGCAACCATTGGATTTTTAAGTGAGTCTATCAATCTATGAAACTTTGTGGTTAAATTATCCATCTTCCTTTCTAACTCATTCACCTCATAAATCTTTCCTTTGGTGGTTTGCTGATTGTTCAACCTAGCAGGATTCTTAATATCTCTTGACAAAGATTCCTGTTGAGTTGAATTTTCACCAATTACTTCAAATAAATCCCAGACCTCCTCAACTATTTTTTGCAAGTAAGTGCCTCCACAGGAAGCATCTACCATATTCTTTCCCTTTTGATCAATTCCTTGATAGAATCTTTAAACAAGCTGCCATCGGGGGATTTGATGATGAGGACATTGCCTTAAAAGTTCTTTAAATCTTTTCCATGCTTCATGGAAAGTTTCAGTTGAATGTTGTGAGAAGGAAATAATACTTTGTCTCAACTGGCTTGTTTTAGACATAGGGAAATATTTGGCTAAAAATTGACACTGCAAATCATTCCAAGAAGTGATACTAACATAGACAACCATGCTCTAGCTTTGTCCTTTAATGAAAAAGGAAAGAGCCTAAGCTTGGTTGCTTCTGGACCAAGTCCAGCTATGTTGAATGTGGTGCAAAGAGACAAGAATTCATCCACATGTTTGTATGGATCTTCCTTACTTAACCCATAGAAGGAAGGAAGCATTTGGATAGTTGATGATTTGATCTCATAATTTCCTTCAACAGTAGGAAATTGAATGCAAAATGGAGAATTATAGGCACCAGGTGCAAAGTAAGCCCTCAAAAGTCGAGGTTCTTCACCCATAGTAGCTGTTTCAGCAGAATTCTGTGATGATTGTCTGGTTCGTAGTAGCCTTTCAACTTCTAAATTTAGAGGGACAATCTCAGGGCTGAGAGTCCTCCTACCAAACATACAACACAGAATAGAGAATCAGATTATGCACAGCAAACCTTCAGAATTTCTTTTAAAGTAGATTCCACTCTTCAGAATGTATATGAATAACTGCACAGATTTAAACAATAGAATAGTTTAGCACTTATGTAAAGATAAAAACAAAATGAAAACTTAGGTCTACCTATTTTAAAACAAATTCCCCGGCAACGGCGCCAAAAACTTGTTGTTGAATTCTAAGTGTGCATGATTTATTTATATTTTGAAAACTGATTTACAAATGATGAATTATACTGAATTTGGAAAACTAAAAAGAATAAAGAAATATCAGCACAGAGAGAAGTAAATTAGCCTGCAAGATCAGGGCCAATTGTAGCAAGTTTTAAATGTAAGGGAGTAAAAGATCGTCCACAGAGAATTTATTTAAAATGTAAGATAAACCTCCAGATCTGAGCTACCAGATCTGGCCTCTGATCCTATCTACAAAGCACATAAGATGGGAGGTTGAATTTGTCACATTAACTAAATGATAAAAGTAAATATTAAGCTAAGTGATCCAGATCTGTGTTGGGGAGATTTTGATGTAAATTAATAAGAATGGAGAAATAATATCTAACTTTGATTTGGTTCTTGAAATAAAATGAGAATAAATGTAGATCAAATGAGAGATGGTCCAATCTTCATCTGGCTACAAGCACAAATGCAAGAGGAAGTAATCTAACTCAAGGATTAGAGTTAAACTTATGGCTATGGTATGTCCACTTCAATGGCCACAGACCATCCAATAGTCTTTAATCTAAACCCTCAATTCAGAACAAGAAATACCATTACAAATGCTGTGAAAGATTAGGTTACAAACACTAATTCCCACAGGGATAATGAATCAAGGGAAATTGCTTGAAAAATAGTAAATCTAAAGGAGTCTAGTGCGATAAGGAGATCACAGGGACCCCTCAACATGAATCCAATTGAGAATGTACGGTTCACACCAACCTTTTCAAATTCACCATTACAATTACAGAGCATAGCTTAAACAACTCTCGAATTTGTAGTCTTGAATACAATTCTCACGTGAAGTACAGAGACATCTCACAGCTCTCAGTTACAAATAAAAGCTAGGCTATTACAGAAATTTCAGACAAGCTATCTGAAATGGAAATGAGGCGATAGAAATGAAACTCAAAATCTGGATACCCAAATTGGGCAAATGGTTGATCTATTTATAGTTTCCCCCAGGTGTAGCTCAGATGTGTATCGACCAATCAGAAGTGCTTAGATCTGTATCAACCAATGGTAGTCGGGCACGAGGATCCAGATCTGTTTTGGCCAATCAGAATTGCTTGATTTGTTTCAGCCAATTAGATGACAGAGGTATCAATTCTGTTATGTAATTCGAAAATCTGTTAGAACTTCTAGAAGTTCCCGCCAATTGATTTCATCTTCGGGTGCTCACATGGTGTGGACTATGCCTTTGGTTCGTGCTCAGAATCTTCCAGAATGTCCCTGGGTTTTTAAATGCATTGGGGCGCATGCAAAAGATTATTGAATTACCCTTGCAGATACTAGGAATCTCCAGAATACCATTTCGCATAGTTTAGGGAATGTTCGCAAGGTACTGTGACTTCTGAAGCTCTTTTCGCAAAGTTCAGGTTCTGTTCGCAAAGAGTTCTCTTCTTTTCGAATAAGTCAAACATCCTTTCGAAGAGTTCAGGTACTCTTCGAAAACTAAGCCTGGAGCTTTTAGTTCTTTTCACAAAGTTCAGGTTCTTTTCGAAAAACACTCTGTAGTGCATTCTTCTGTTCCAATTGCTCCACATCTCTTTTCTGGGTTGAGACCAGGTCTTTGCCTCTTCAGTTCAGGCATTTTGATAGCTAGTGAGGTTGTCCCTTCTCTTTCTTCCTTTGGATCAACATGGATTATCATCTTTTTGGCACTTTTAGGCTGCTTTCATGCTTAAGCCTGTCTTTATTGTTAGCTGTAACACAAGCACTTAAAACACTTAATTAATTCTCTCAAGGGTCTATCAAGGCCCAGGTTAAAGGGTGGAGAGTGGTATTTTCTAGTTCTCAACAGCGCTTATTCGCAAAGTTTGTGCCATTGTCCGTGATGATATCTTTGGGTACTCCAAATCGGCACACAATATTGTTCTTGAGAAACTTCTCAACGTGACTGGCTGTGATGTTGGCATATGACGCCGCTTCTACCCACTTGGTGAAGTATTCAATGGCGACAAGGATACACCGATGTCTATTTAATGCTTTCAAATTAATCATTCCGACAACGTCAAGGCCCCAGGTAGCAAATGGCCAAGGAGTGGTCATGCAGTGAAGATCAATGGTAGGGGCGTGCATCAGATTGGAGTGTTCTTGACACTTGTAGCATTTTTGAACATGTTTGCAACAATTTGATTCCATGGTGGTCCAAAAGTATCCCTGTGGTAGGATTTTCTTAGCGAGCATGTGACCGCTGACGTGGGCTCCGCATACTCCCTCATGGATTTCCTTCATAATATTGACTGCTTCACTTTCAGTGAGGCACTTAAGTAAGATGTTATTGTATGATCGCTTGTAGAGGCATTCCCCGTAAATGACATAACCTGCCACTAAACGTTGAATGGTTCGTCGGTCTATCTTAGATGTATCCTCTGGGAAAGTTAGAGTCTCGAGGAAATTCTTGATATCTGAGAACCAAGGTAGCTCATCATCAGGCTTTGTAGGTTCCTCAATCTGGAGGCAGAAGGCCGGCTCATTCCTCTGCTTGATCATGATCGGCTTCATCTCAACACCATAGAGGATTTTAATCATCGACACCAAAGTTGTTAATGCGTCGGCAAAGCGATTCCTTATCCAAGGGACATATGAGAAAGTCACATCTTGGAAGCAAGCTATCAGATCCTCGAGGTGTTCATGATAGGGGATCAATTTCTCATCTTTCGTCTTCTAGTTACCATTCGTCTGGCATATGATTAACTGTGAATGGCCAAATACACGAAGGTGAGTTATATTTAGATTGAGAGTCGCCTGCAGACTAGTGGCGCAAGCTTCGTACTCAGCCATATTATTAGTGCAAAGGAAGTTGAGCTTGATAGGGACCGGTACATGGGATCCTTTAGGTGAAATCAGGATGACACCAACTCCTTGGCCCTCGACATCTGCTGCACCGTCAAAGTGCATACCCATGATTCTTCTGCTGCTTCTGTATCGTCTTCTGTCATGAACAGGATGTCCTCATCGGGGAACTCAGTTCTCAAAGGCTCATAATTAGGTAAAGGATTATCGGCAAGATGATCAGCAAGTGCCTGCCCCTTGATCGACTTCTGAGTGACGTATGTGATGTCGAATTCAGATAATAAAAGTTGCCATCGTGCGGTTCCTCCAGTGAGAGCTGGCTTTTCAAATAGGTATTTTAGTGGGTCCATTCGGGCCAAGAGTAGAACCGCCTGAGATAGCAAGTAGTGGCGGAGCCTTTGAGTAGCCCATACAAGAGCTAGACATGCTTTCTCCAGATGAGAGTAGCATGCTTCATAATCAGTAAACTTCTTGCTCAGATAGTAAATGGCTTGCTCTCTTCTTCCCGTTTCATCGTGCTGCCCCAAGACACATCCCATCGAAACTTTCGTCGTAGAGAGATACATCAAGAGTGGTCTCCCTGGCTCAGGTGGTACCAAAACAGGTGGATTAAGGAGGTAGCTTTTGATTTTTTCGAGCACTGCCTGACAATCGTCATTCCATTCAACTTACAAATTCTTCCTTAGTAACTTGAAGATCGGTGTGCAGATTAGAGTTAGCTGTGCAATGAACCGATTGATATACTGTATTCTACCCAGAAATCCTCTAACCTCTTTCTTGGTAGACGGCTGTGGCATTTCAGTGATGTCTTTGAATTTGATTGGGTCGACCTTGATCCCCCTCCTGCTGATGATGAACCCTAGAAGTTTCCCTGACATAGTACCAAATGCGCACTTCTGTGGATTAAGACATAGTCGATTCTTCCTCAGCCTTTCAAACAGCTTCTGAAAGTTTACCAGATGGTCGCTTCACTCAGGTGACTTGGCTATCATGTCGTCGACATACACTTCAATCTCTCCGTGCATCATGTCATGAAATAGTGCAGTCATAGCTCTCTGGTACGTTGCACCGGCATTCTTCAGCCCGAATGGCATGACTCGATAGCAAAAGGTTCCCCAAGGGGTAATAAACGTTGTCTTCTCAAGATCAACCTTTGCCATTTTGATCTAATTGTATCCTAAGAATCCATCCATAAAAGAAAGCATCTCGTGCTTAGCTGTGTTATTGACCAAGATATCGATGTGTGGTAATGCGAAATCATCCTTTGGGCTCGCTCTGTTTAAATTACGGAAATCGATGCACATGTGGACCTTTCCATCTTTCTTCGATACAGGCGCGATATTGGCTAACCACTGCGGGTATTTGGATACCATGAGAAACCCTGCGTCATACTGCTTGATGACCTCGTCTTTGACTTTCAACATCCACTAGGGTCGGAGACGTCTCAGCTTCTGCTTGAGTGGCTTCTGTTGTTGCTTCTTAGTGTGCTTGATTTATGTGAGTTTTGAAAACAGATTTATAGCTGCTAAATTATAGTGGCTCTAGACTATATAAACAAATAAAGAAATATTAGCACAGTTAGAAGAGAATTAGCCTGCAAGATCAGGGCCAATTGTAGGAAGTTTTAAAAGTAGTGAGTGAAAGATCGTCCACAGAGAATTTGTCTAAAATGTAAGATAAACCTCCAGATTTGAGCTACCAGATCTGGCTTCTTATCCTATCTAGAAAACTGATAAGATGAGAGGTTTGAATTTGTCACGTTTAATAAACTAAAAATAAAGAAAAATTTAAACTAAATGATCCAGATCCGAGTTGGGGGAGTGATTGAAACAAAGATGGAGAAGTAATATCTAAATCTGATTTGGTCTTTGAAATCTAATGAGAATAACTGCAGCTCAACAGAGGTGATCCAATCTTCATCTGGCTACAAGCACAGATGTAAGAGAGATAAATCTAATTCAAGGATTAGGCTTACGCTTATGGCTATGGTCTGTCCACTTTAATGGCCACAAACCATCCAATAGTCTTTAATCCAAATCCTCAATTCAGAACAATAAACGTCACTACAAATGCTGTAAGAGACTAGGTTACGAACACTAATTCTTACAGGATTAATGAATCAAGGGAAATTGCATGCACAACAATGAATCTAAAGGAGTCTAATGTCTTGAGGAGATCGAGAGGAACCCTTGACATGAGTCCAATGGAGAATGCATAGTTCTGATAACCTTTTACAATTCATCCTTACAATTTCTGAGCACGACTTAACGACTCTCTCGGATTTACGGTCTTGGATGTAAACTCTCCTTTGAGTTACTGGTATCTCACGACTCTCAAATGCAAGTACAAAGTAGGCTATTACAAGGATTACTGAGACAAAGTATATTTGGAAATGGGGATTAGAAATGAAACTCAAAATCTGGATGCCCCAATTGGGCAAATGCTTGTCTATTTATAGCTTTCCCAGTCCGGCTCGGATGTGTATCAACCAATGGAGGTTCTCGGATCTGTATTGACCAATGGTAGTGAAAGCACGAGGATCGAGATTTACGGCCAATCAGAATTCCTCGATCTGTTTTGACTAATCGGTGAAAAGGCATCAGATTACATTATGCATTTTGAAAGTTTGTTAGAGTTTCTAGAAGTTCCCGCCAAGTTATTCCCTCTCTAGGTGCTCACGTGGGGTGGAATATTCCTTCGCTTTATGCTTAGAACCCTCTAGAATGTCCCTAGGTTTTAAAATGTATTGGGACGCGTGCAGCAATTCTTGGAATTGCCCTTGTTAAAGGCTGAATCTCGAATACCTTTTCGCATGAGCTTAGGGGCCTTTTACAAAATCTTTGTGACTTGAAGCTCTTTTTGCAATGTTCCATCTCTCTTCAAATTGTGTTTTCTCCTTTTCGCAAAGTTCAATCTTCTCTTCGAAGAGTTCAGATGCTCTTCGAAAACTAAGCCTGGAGTTTTAGTCCTTTTCGCAGAGTTCCAGGTTCTTTACGAAAAGTGCAGGTTCTTTGCGAAAAGAACTCTATAGTGCATTTCTCTGTTCGAATTGTTCCCTGCTTCTCTTACAGGTCTTTGCCTCTTCCATTTAGGCCTTTCAACAGTTGATGAGGTTGTTTCTTCACTTCCTTCCTTTGGATTGACATGGATTGTCATCTTTTTGGCACTTTTAAGCTGCTTTTATGGTTAAGCCTGTCTTTATTGTTAGCTACAATATAGGCACTTAAAACACTTATTTAGTTCTCTCAAAGGTCTATCAAGACTTAAGTTTAGGGGTGAAAAATGATATTTTTCACTTGTCAATAGCTTCCTATCAGGGTAGAGGGGCAACTCATGCTCGACCAAATCAGTATCGAGACTAGGCATGTCCTTGTATGACCAGGCAAAAATGTCTTGGTATGACCAAAGGAAGTCGATCATGCTTTTTCTTTCCTCAGGAGACAGTGACATTCCGATTTTGGTTATCCTGGGAACCTCCTCAGTTCCTAAATTGAGGTCTTCGATCTCTTCGAAAATGGGGGTAGGGCCATACTCAAAGTCGATAAATCGGTCAAGGAGCTCATTGGGGAGATCTTCGAAGGGGACATCCTCGTCCAGACTCGTGATCCCTACCTCTTCTTGTATTTCTACAGGGAAGGGGTCGATTTAACGTGGGACGGGCATTTTGATTAAGGCTTCCTTTTGTGGGACATTTTTTAGAATTTTAAATGATAATATTTTTGGACTTTGGATTTTTTCAATGTTTTTGAGATTTTGTGTTTTTTTCATGTTTTTGAGATTTTGTATTTTTTCAATGTTTTTGAAATTTTGTATTTTTTCCATGTTTTTGAGATTTTTATTTTCTTCGGAGATAAACCCTTGGCAAGGCCGGTTGCTATATACACAAGGTATTATTTGCCAAGGGCTTCTCTCACTTTCTATAGGTTGTTGTTTTTTGGGAAATGGGTGCCAATTGTTAGGCCACTTCCTGCTTCTAGGGTTTGGGGCAAAGATGCCCAGTTGCGTACCTGAGGGGTCGCTTCTTTATCTATTGGGATGGAGGGTGCTGACTGATATGGCTCATTGGAGTCAGCCTCCATCTATTGATCCCTATTTCATCTGAGATCATGTCCTCAAATGATAACTCGATTTTGTGGTGATTCATCACAGGGGGGGTTTGTTCAAGTACCGACTGTCGTTCCTCGAAAAGAGATAACACGACCAAATCTATCTCCAAGCTGGGAAGGGAGATCTGAGGATTGGTGGGATGGATTGGGGCTGTGGGTTTGTGTGGGGTCAAATGGGTTACCCCATTTCGATCGATCTTTACGACCCCTATGCTGACAAAGGAATCCTTGATGTGCAGCCTAGGGCGAGGTTTCTCTTCTATGTTGATTCCTCGAGCTCTTGCAGCCGCGGCGACCCTGGTTTTCTCTTTGGCCTCGTGGACCTCTTCTTCTGTGGGCTTGTATCCTAACCCAAATTGGACCTTCTGCCCCTTGGTGACAACTGGCTCTTTTTTTCCTTGTAATCTGGGTCCCAGACCCCTTCCTTTCTGATAGCCCCACTTTTGGAGCATGGCGACTGCTACTGCCATGCCACCTCTGGTTCTTGGAATGATGCCCTCGATGGGCTCTGGGAGTATTGCCGACACTTCGTACTCGAAACTGTGGAGGTCAACGTTCTCAGTGGTGTGTGGTATATCCAGCATATTGGGTTTTTCAATGCTTTTGGCGGCCTTTTCTTTCTTACTGTGCCCCTCTCTGATGATTGTGATAATCTTATGCCCAGATGCAAATTTGAGTTTCTGGTGCAATGTGGAAGGTATGGCTCCGGCTTCATGTAGCCACGGGTGCCCTAACAGTAGATTAAACGAGGATTTGATGTCCATTACCTAAAATAGTATAGAGAAGGTCATTAGCCCAATTAACAGCTCAAGGTCAACTTCTCTCATTATCTCTCTTCGTGTGTTATCAAAACCTCAGGCACTGGTTCTTGTGGGTCTCAACATGCATAGATCTACCCCAATCTTGGTGGTGGTTCTTAATAGGCATATATTCAATGCAAACCCGTTATCGAACTAAGGGGATAATCACATTTCCCGATCAACGGTTATATTCAAATATTTCAAGTGACTAGCTCCTTCCTCAGGTAAATCGGCATTAGAAAATGAAATGGCATTTAGAGCCATCACTTGACCAATTATCTGCCCGACTTCATCCGGGCTAACTTGAAGTGATACATGCGTATTTTTTAACGCCCCCATTAATGCTTGGAAATGGAGTGGGGACGACATCAATAGATCCCATACAGTGATATGGGCAGACATTCTTCTCAGCTGAGTCTCTAGTATATGTTCTCGACTCATCTTCTCGAAGGGGTTCACCGCACTGTCTTTCTTTCCTTCTAGTTAGGCTTGTGCTGCTGCTGGTGCTTCTGGCTGCTTTGATATCTTCCCTGACCTGGTAACAAAATCTACTGCCCCTTCTCTACTCTGCTGCCGGCATTGACATCTGTTTGTTCGTAGCTTAGTGGGACCTGATGAGGATCATATGTGGGTCCCGAGAGCTGGAAAGGTATGGCTGTCGGTACTTGAGGCACTTGTACTGCCAGCTCAGGAGGTGTGGGCAATACTTGATTCACCTCGGTGGCAGCGGGTTGGGTGGAAAGATTGGGACAAATGGGGGTGGTGAAGCTTGAGGGTGGTGGCATTGGAGGGAAGGAGGTAAAAGTAGGCCATTGATAGCTGGTGGGTGCTGGCGGCAGATGGGGGGTCTGATGGGCCGTTAGGTAATTGATCGGGGTGGAGGGGTTTGCTGGTGGCTGAACTGGGGGTGATGGGGTGGCAGACCATTGATAACTGATGGGTCTTTGGTGTTGGATTGGGGCACCTGTGGCTTATAGGGTAATTGATGGGGTTGTGGTGTATGGTGGTAGTTGAAATGGGCGGCGCAGCCATTGATAATCCGGGTGTGGTGCAGAATGGGGCACGGAGGCTTATAGGGTAATTGATGGGGGTTGTGGTGTATGGTTGGTATGCATTGATATTTACATAATTGACGGGTGTGGTGGACGAAAAGTATGCCCGGAGATCCAATGGTTCAAATTGTGGGGTTGGGTTGGAGAAATATTCAGACAAATTTAGGGGTTCAATTACCCCAACATTACTTTCTTCATCATTCCTCGGCAATGGTGCCACATAATTATCCCGATCACGGATATAATTGGATGGGTCAAATTCAAACTCATCTTCTATCATTCCGATGATAGGTCTGGGACCTGCTCCTCCGGTGGGATTTGGGGGTAGTGGCACTTGGTGAATATTAGTATGCTGAGAGGGTGCAAGGGGAATGATTTTCCTGGCATTGATTAAATCCTAGATGGCGTGCTTTAATGGGAAGTAGCGATCAGTAGGGTGACCCGGACCCTGATGAAAATTGCAGTGGGTATTTGGGTCATAGTTCCTTGGGATCAGGTGAGGAGGAGGTTGTGGTTGGCGGATAACCACTAATCCCTTTTCTACTAACAGGGGCAAAATTACACTCAATGATTGCCTCAGAGGTGTGAAGACTTGGTCGTAGAGGGCTCTCCTCTGTTCTGGGGTCATTTGCATTCCTTGCTCATTCCCCATTCTTTATGTCTACTCAGGCCTAACGGGTGCTGGTGGGGCAGCCTAAAATTGAAATGGGGTTGTATTCTTATTGGGCCGGGTATTGACTATGTTCTGGACATGGCCCCCTATTCTCTTCTAGTTCCTTTGCTCTGAAAATCTTCTAACCCCACTGGGTCCACTCGATATACTCTTATTCAGACGCCCCTCCCTAATGGCGTCCTTGCATCGGTTAACATTTCTCACCAGATCAGCAAAGCTGGTCTGCTGCTGATATACCAAAAAGTTTGAAATCACTGGCAAAGTGTTCTTTGAAATCATCTCTATTTGTTCATCATCAGGTATTCTGTTCCTGACCTGAGCTGCCAATGCTCTCCATCACCCCAAGTAGTCGCTGAAGGTCTCGTTCTAGTTCTGCTTTAAATGGGCCAAGTCAGACTTACGCGGCTCAATGTCTATATTGTATACATACTATTCTTGAAAGAGATGCGTCAAGTCCCTCCACGTTTTCATCATAGACGGTTCTAAAGATGTGAACCATCTTAAAGTCAGCCCGGTCAGACTCTTTTGAAAGACTTTTATTAGCAGTCTTTCGTCTTCCCCGTATTGACACATGTCCCCCCAGTAGGACTTCAGGTGCGCAATAGGATTGCCAGTGCCATTATATTTGTCGAAGGCTGACAGTTTAAATTTGGGGGGCAGGGGGACCTCAGCGAACAGACATAACAGACATAAGTCTGTGAAGTCCGTGGCATGGATTTCAGCACCACCCATTTTTATTAGCTGCTTTTGTATTTTGTCTAACTGTTCTTTCAACTGTTCCGCTCTTTTGATATAGGGGTCGCTTTCTCAGCCATTAGTTGGACTTCACTCTGGGCCACCAAGGGGTGGGTAATTATGGGAGGAGGGTTGAGGCTGGTCAAAGCCCCAGCACAGGCCCCGCTATTCCTAATCTCGCCCTCTTCATACTGCTGGTTGACATAGTGTGCAAAGAGGGCGGGATTCTCCTGTTATTATTGCATGGGTTGGATGGGAATACATGAGTGGGGGTTGGGTGAGCCCATTGGGGGTGAGGAAAGATTTATTGGGTGATGGGAATTTGGTTTTGAGGTGGGGCCTAATAGGGCCATTGGGTATGGGGAAAGGTTTGGAGATGGCCTTGGGGTGTGGGGCCATGGGAGAATTGGGTTTAAGGTATAGCATGGGTTTGACCCAGCGGTGAAGGTTGGGTTAAATGTTGGGGGTATTGTGGAAGGTATGAGTGTGGGGTTTGGGTTTGGGCCATGAACCCTTGGCCATTTTAGGCCACACGCCATTGATAGGTTTGGGCCAGTGGGCTTGGGTAGGTATGGGCCAAGGGCCCTTGAGGGGATTGGCCCATGGGCCCTTGATGGGGTCTGGGCCATGGGCCCTTGGTGGGTTTGGGTCATGGGCCCTTGATGGGCTTGGGCCATGGGCCCTTGGTGGATTTGGGCCATGGGTCCTTGGTGGGTTTGGCCCAATGGGCCTTGGCGGGTCTGGGCCATGGGCCCTTGGTGGGTCTAAGCCATGGGCCCTTGGTGGATCTGGGCCATGGGCCCTTGGTGGTTCTAGGCCATGGGCCCTTGGGATATGTGAGAAAAGGGGGTTTGGGCCAATGGGCCTTGGGGTAAGTGGGTACTGGGGGTTTGGGTAGTGTGGATTATGGGGGGTTGATGGGGGTCATGGGGGAGTGAGGCATGGAGATTGGCTAGGGTATGAGACGGGTTTAGGGAATGGGGTTTGAAGGATGAGGGGTTTAGGGACATGGGGTTTGATGGAACATCTCCTCCATCATGGTCGTGGAGGGAGGGTTGGATGGAGATGGGAAATTTAAGGGATGATGGGGTATAGATGGGATGGAGGTGGTGGGAAAATTAGGCATGGCCCCGGAATAATCGGGCATGACCATGGTAGGTGGGGGGGTATGGGGTGGATGAGGGGATGTATTGGGTATATTTTGGGATGATGGGGGGCATGATGAGGAGGGATGAGAAAAGTTGGTCATGGCCCCGGTAAAAATGGGCATTAGCCCGATGGATGGGGGATTTTGTGGGGGGGCGGATAGGGCGGAAGTGGTGTATGTGAATGTGGGTGGATCGGGTCTATAGGGGGATGATGGGAATTGGGCATGGATGTGGATTGGGAAAATGGGTTTTGGTTTTGTGTGGATGGGAATTGGGTCGGATTTGGCATGGCCATGGTTTGGGCAAAAGACGGAGAATCGGGGGTAGGACTTTCGATATTTTGAGGGTATCGGTTGGGAAAATGGGGGTGCCAAATGGGCCAATAACTGTAAAGGGGGGTTGGGTGAGGGGGATGGTGGAAAAAACATCTCCCAAATGGGAGTGGGTTGGAGAATGTGGCGGGGATGAGTCGGGATCGGCGTAAGCCGGGTCCACTACCCACGACATTCTTCGGGAGCAGGTCGGGTAAGGGTGCCTTAGATAAGGCCCAAAAATCCTCCTCCTTCTTCTCCTACGGGACGGCGGAGGGCAAGATGATGCCGTTGTGCCGGCGCCACAAACTATATATATTTTTTGGGTTTTGATTATATATATTTTTTGAATTTTTTGGAAAAGTTTTAAAAAATAAAGGTTCCGAGGCCTTGAAATTCCCTTCTCGGGTGGCTCTTGTACCTTAATTCAAGACCCGTGACGATGATTCTGATGCACTTCAGAAGAATCTAAAGAGAACCTTCAATCTATTGAAGGCATGAAAATCGAGGCAAACAACCCGATCCCCCGAAATGAGCCCAAAAGAAGTTGCCCTCTTTTGACTGACGGGGGCGTATTGGGTGTCGGAGATGGCGGGGCCCAAAGTAGGCCCTAAGCACACTAATCGGGGAACTCGGGAGGTGAAGAAGGCCACAAATTTAGGCTAGTGTGGTGCAACTAATACATGCGCCCAGATTGCAAGGGACCGATTTTACACTGGCGCAACTAATAGTTGCGCCAGTTATAAATTCCAGTATTTTACACTGGCGCAACTAATACTTGCGCCAGGAAAAAACTGATCCTCCAGAATTGATGACAGCAGCCACTAATGCCCGAAATGAGTCTCTTTTTTTTTTCTTTTGTGGAAGCTAGGCTTTCGAGAACTGAGCAATTTTTTTGATGATCGATTATCTCCTCACCGCACCTAAAGGGTTTGAGTTTGGTATAACTCGCTAGCGCGCTCCCCAAGGGTTTTAAGCTTTTTAGAATGGGAACCCACCCGATATACCTCCGGCATTAGCGCCTTCTCAGATACTAGGTGGGTTGGGACTTTTTTGGATCATCACCACTAGGGGCTGCCACCATACTAAGACCCGGGTGTTTGTATGTGTGCCTAAACCCAACCCTTTGAAAATCTACCCCGTAAAAAAATAAATTGATTAAGCTCCCTAACTTGGTTCAATTTTATTTTTTTTCAAAGCTTTTCTCTTTTTTTTTGAAAGTTTTCTTTAGTTCAAAGACCGGGGTGATTATCCTGTGCCGCCACTAAGGCCGGCATCCACTGATGGAATATGAGCGCACAAGTAGGCCCGCCAATCGGCTAAGGCACTTTAAATGATGGAAATTTAAAGGAATTGAAAGACAAAGCTCAAGTAGGCCCGCCAATCAGCTAAGGCACTAAAATGACGGAAAAGTAAAGAAATTAAAGGACAAATGCGCAAGTAGGCCCGCCAATCGGCTAAGACTCGTAAATGACGTAAAAGTAGGGGTAAGTAAAGTGACTTAATCGGAGGGGTGAGTGAAAAAACAGCAAAAATAAAATTAAAAAAAAAGGCCTAGTTCAAGGGGAAGCTCTACTAGCTACTCCCCAGCAGAGTCGCCATCTATGCAACCGTGGGAATCGAGACGATTCTGTCGCAATGATGCGCTCTCTAACGAAAATATAGAGTCGCCACCTGGAGCTTTCGTTGTCCCAGGAAACCTAGTTCATTTTTATGAGCACCGAAGTACTAAAAATATGAGTCTGAATTCGGTCCACACCAAAGGCTCTTGGGTAGGGGCTTCGGTTATCGATCGGGAAGGTGTTAGGCCCCCGATCAAGCCGTTTAACGCGGTCTCTACTAATGGCTAAATATAAAATGAAATAAAAGAAAAGAAAATAGCTTCCTCTTGCCCAAATGGGCCTCCAATCCTATTTGTGCCCCTCCGTTCCTACCGAAAATTCGACTGCGTAACGACACCAAATGAGAAGGTAGGGAGAGTAAAAGGAGATAGGAGAAGAAAGGGGAGAGCCAGAGCCCTCGAGCCCTTGTAGCACCATAGGAGAGCCTTGCGTGGCTTGCTTTGATGAGCTCTTGAAGGTTTTATATGCTGAAAAGTGGGGTTCTAACTCTTAAGGCTTGAAGCTAAGAGGTAGGGAAGGGAGGCTAGGGGATCACACACACCTAACCTAAGGGTTTTCTATGAAATGCTAAGGTCTAAAGGAGTTTTGTGAATTCTGGAATTTGTATGGGGGGTGTGCACCAAAAGGAGAAAGATCTTCTCACTTTAAGCTCTTTCTCTCTTAGGTAGAAATTCTCAACCCTTAAGCAAGAGGGGTGGCTCTCTATTTATAGAGGAAGGGAGGATTAGTGAGGGGTTAAAGTCCTAATTGGATTAGCAATTAGGTAATAGGCAATCTAAGGTTTCCTAGGGTTTTTGGAGCCTTGAAATGTGTGGGAAGGTCCTCCAATGGTGGTTGATGGGGTGAGGCCGTAAACCACTTAAAGGGGTGCAAATAAGTTTCAAAAGCGTGAAACAGAACTAGCAAAACACACTCCAAAGGTCAAGGTGGTCAACAAGTCAAACCCCAATCAGAATTTTTGGGGCAAAATCTAATAGTTACTGTTCATATGCCTACCGCAACTAATAGTTGCGCCAGGCAAATGTACAGTAAAACAGTAATGAAGAGTAGCCTGGAAGTTGGCTTCACGAGGGGTGGGGGACGCATTTATTCTTGGCGCAACTATTAGTTTTGCCAGGCCATT
Organism: Chloranthus sessilifolius; assembly: GCA_021018995.1. Classification (NCBI taxonomy): domain Eukaryota; kingdom Viridiplantae; phylum Streptophyta; class Magnoliopsida; order Chloranthales; family Chloranthaceae; genus Chloranthus; species Chloranthus sessilifolius. Next base: position 30,278,694 of record CM037594.1, on the reverse strand, counting down.
TCTGGGGGAAGAGGCCTGGCACAACTATTAGTTGTGCCAAGCAATTTCAGGGGGAAAATGGATTGGCGCAACTATTAGTTGCGCCAGGCAAAAATCCCTCCAAAAAAAGCCCGATTTTCAAATGGTCATAACATTTGATATACAACCCTGATTGAGGTGATTCTTAGCTTGTTGGAAAGTTGGAGAAGGCTGCTTTCTAATGGTATATGATCTGATATTAGTAGAAGAGCTTAGCTAGTCCTGGTGCACTACTCTTTATCTATTGCCCGAGAAGGTTAGGTTTAGGATTTGGAATGAGTTCTAAGGGTCGGGACTGGTTTCTAAAGGTTCGGGATAGGTTCCTAAGGGATCTAGGGTGATTCCTAAGGGTTTGGGATGATTCCTAAGGGTTCCATATATGCCATCAAAAGCTCGAAAATACGCCTCTCTCGAAATGTGTTTCGATCGAGCCTTAGGCCAAATTTGGGTGTCTACACTAGTCAACCTTTGAACAATCCCAAAGGGCAGTATATGGTGGGTGAAGCTTCTTCATCACATGAGGAAGCTAAATCTATCACCACTTTGAGAAGTGGGAGGCTGGTTGACAACAAGGTTGGTGTTGAGCCTGAGAAGAATGCAGGAAATGAAAGAACAACCCATCATGATATGCAGCAGGAGCAACATATGAGAAATAAGGAGGGTGTTGATGAACCCCAACAGAAAAATAAAAATAAAAATAAGAAAAAAATTGATGAGATTGCTAAGACAGCAAATGAGAGATCAGTCCCTCATTTGTCATTTTCCAATGCACTTCAAGCACCTTCTTTTGATAAGGGGAATGCTAAAGTTGAGGGAATGATGGAAATATTTCAATAAGTGAAGATCAACTTTCCTTTACTTGATGCAATCAAGCAAGTTTCAGCCTATGCAAAATTTATAAAAGATTTGTATACACATAAAAGATAATCTAGGATACACCTATCAAAGAAGGTCTTTTCTGCTGAGAAAGTGAATCAAGTGTTGTCCATTATAATCCCTTGCATCATTGGGGAACACATAATTAAAAAGGCCTTGTTAGATCTGGGAGCCAGTGTGAACCTACTTTCATATTCAGTATATGAGTAGTTAGGTTTGGGAGAATTGAAGTCCACAAATGTGGTATTACAGTTGGCTGACAGATCTGAAAGGAGGCCACTGGGAAAGATGTGTTAGTTTGGATTGGCAAATTTTTTTATCCAACAGATTTTCTGGTTCTTGACATGGAACCAAGCAAGTGCACTACCTCCATTCCTGTAATTTTTGGCAGGCCTTTCTTAGCCACTGCCAATTCTTGTATACAATGTAGATCAGGTGTAATGGAGGTATCCTTTGGCAATATGTAAGTAAAATTAAATGTCTACAATGTAGCAAGTCAGCCTCACTTGGATAGTAATGACTGCTTTTTGATTGATGTGTTGGATGAGCTTGTGGAAGAGACTTTGCCCAAGCTGCTGCATTGTGATGACATGTGTGATATTTTTGATAATATTTGGAATGAAATTATGAAAGAAAAGGCCCCCACACCTATGAATCAAAAGGTGAAAGCCTTAAATTCTGAAGTAGGGCTAGCAACAAAGTATCCTCCTTGGAAACCAGCTGTGTTGCCTCTTCCACCACCTTCTAAGGCACCTTTGCTGCCTTCACTAATAAGTCCACCTGATGTGGAATTAAAATAGCTCCCCAAGTCTTTGAAGTATATATTTTTGGGAGCAAATCAGAAGTTGCCTATGATAATTTCTTCTTCCCTCACTGATGAGAAGGAAGAAGAGTTGTTGTGTGTGTTGAAAAGGCATAAGAGAGCAATAGGTTACACTATTGCTGATCTTGGAGGAATCAGCCATGTTGTTTATATGCATAAGATTCACCTGGAAGGCGGTTCCAAACCCTCTAGAGAGATGCAAAGAAAGTTAAACCCCCACATGCAAGAAGTAGTGATGAAGGAGGTGGTTAAATTATTAGATGCAGGAGTTATCTATCTCATTTCAGATTCTGAATGGGTAGCACCTACTCAGGTGGTACCTAAGAAATCTGAAATCACTATAGTTAAATCAAATTCTGGTGAGCTAATTCCAACCAGAAAAACCACTGGTTGGAGGGTGTTGATTATCGAAAGCTTAATTCAAAAACTAGAAAAGACCATTTTCCTTTGCCCTTCATAGACCAGATTTTGGATAAGTTGCCAGACAAAGTTTTTTATTGCTTTCTTGATGGATACTCTGGGTATAATCAAATCCCTGTGTATCTACAAGACTAGGAGAAAATAACTTTCACATGTCCATTTAGCACCTTTGCTTTTAGAAGGATGCCAATTGGATTGTGCAATGCCCTTGCAACTTTCCAAAGGTATATGTATGCCATCTTCTTGGATATGATTGATCAGCTTTTAGAGATATTCATGAATGATTTTTCTGTCTTTGGGAATAATTTTAGCCAGTGCCTACATCACCCCAGCCTAGTGCTGCAGAGATGTGAAAAGACCAACTTAGTCTTAAGTTAGGAAAAGAGTCACTTATGGTCAACCAAGGCATTTTTCTTGGCCATGTTGTTTCCCACAGAGGCATAGAGGTAGACCAAGCTAAAGTTGATTTGATTGCACATCTGTCCCCACCTAACACTGTCAAATAGGTCAGATCTTTTTTTGGGCATGCTTGTTTTTATAGGAGATTCATCAAAGATTTCAGCAAAATCTCAAAACCTCTTTGTCACCTGCTGTGCCAAGAGGTTCCTTTTGTATTCAATGATGAATGGCTCACTACTTTTGAGTTTTTGAAAGATGTTTGACCTCTACACCTGTCCTACAAGCCCCTAATTATTCTTTGCCATTTGAGTTGATGTGTGATGCATCATATTTTAGAATTGGTGCAATTTTGGGGCAAAGAAAGGACAAATTACTTTGTGTGATTGCTTATGCAAGTAAGACAATGATTGATGCCTAATTAAACTACACCACAACTAAGAATGAATTGTTAGCCATTGTCTATGCTTTAGAAAAATTCAGGTCTTATGTGTTAGGATCTAGGATTGTAGTGTTCATAGACCATTCAGCCCTGAAATACCTTTTATCTAAAAAGGATGCCAAACCAAGAATAATTAGATGGATTCTCCTATTACAGGAGTTTGATCTTGAGATTAAGAATAAAAAAGGGGTTAAAAATATGGTTGCAGACCACTTGTCTAGGATCTTAGCAGCTGAGTTTGATGGACTGCAGTGAGTAGGATTCCCCCACATTGGAATAAAATGGATAAGGATCTGTTCTTCTCTCAGATCAGATATTACATGTGGGAGGATCCATACCTCTTCAAGAACTGTGCAGACCAAGTGGTTAGAAGGTGTGTACCTAAGAATGAATTCCACAACATACTAACAATTCATCATGAATAGGCTTGTGGAGGCCATTTTAGTGGAATCAAGACTGCTACAAAAGTACTTCAAAGTGAATTCTATTGGCCTACTTTATTCAAAGATGCATGGCAGCACTGCAGAGCCTGTGAAAAATGCCAGAAAATGGGAAGTATTTCTAAAAGAAATTCCATGCCTTTACAGCCCATACTTAGAGTTGAATTGTTTGATAGTTGGGGGATTGACGTCATGGGTCCTTTCCCTCCTTCTTATGGATATAATTTTATTCTTGTGGCTGTGGACTATGTGTCCAAGTGGGTTGAAGCCATAGCCACAAGAACCAATGATCACAGAGTTATCATCAAGTTCTTGAAAGACAATATTTTCTCTAGGTTTGGTACCCCCAGAGCTATCATTAGTGATGGGGGAAGCCATTTCTACAATAGACATTTTGAAAATCTGCTTAGAAAGTACTCTGTGACACACAGAGTTGCCACCCCATATAACCCATAGACCAGTGGGCAGGTAAAATTTTTTAACAGAGAGATCAAACACATTCTAGAGAAAACTGTGAGAGGAGATAGGAAGGATTGGTCCTTAAAGTTGACTGATGCTCTTTGGGCTTATAGAACTGCCTATAAGACCCCAATAGGGATATCTCCCTTTAGGTTGGTGTATGGCAAGGCATGCCATTTACCAGTGAAATTAGAACATAAAGCTTATTGGGCTATTAAGTCATTGAATTTTGATCTAACTGCTGCTAGTATGTACAGGAGGCTGCAGCTGTCAAAACTTGAAGAGTTGAGATTGGAAGCCTACTCCAATGCAAGGATCTACAAAGAAAAGGCCAAAGCTTTTTATGATAAGCATTTGCTGAGAAAGGAGTTTGCTGCAAGCAACAAGGTATGGCTGTTTAATTTAAAATTAAAAATTTTCTCAGGAAAATTGAAATCTAAATGGGAGGGACCTTATATTGTAATTTAGGTTTCCCCATCTGGAGCTGTTGAAATCATGGATCCAAAGGATGGTAGGATCATGAGAGTCAATGGTCAAAGGCTTGAAATCTATGTTGAAAATGTAGTAGAGCCTATGGTGACCATTCACCTTCAAGAACCTCCAAAGTGTGACTGATTTCAAAATTGTATATTATGTATCATAACTGTTAATTAGATTGGTGTTGTTGTTTTCAAATCTGTCTGTATATATGTTGTAATTTTTGCTTAGTTTTTCATTTAGTATAACAAGTCAGCTGTGATTAGGGTAGGAAGGTCTCCAATGCATAAGAAATTAAATGGGAACTGAAGAGGACTAATAAATATGTGTTGAATATGAACTGTGAACTGATGGAAAGTAAATTTGGATTACAAAATGACCTGTCGAGAGGTGTGAGGTGATTTTCGATAAGTATTGAAGCCTTTCATGTGAAATTTGACAGGATCTGTGTACCTGTCGAGAAGTTGAGATAGGAATTTGATAGGTACTGAAGGCTTTTACTGAAAATTCGACAAGTTCTGATACCTGTCGAGAGGTTGAGAAACCTCTCGAGACTTTAATTGTTGAGAAATTTAAAACTTGTCGAGAGGTTGGATGAACCTCTCGACTTGCAAATTTTGAAGCCTGTGTACCTATCAAGAGGATGTATGAACCTCTCGAATTGAACTTTCTGAAGCCTATGAACCTGTCGAGAGGTTGAACAACCTCTCGAAACCTTTAGCCTAAGAGTCTGCATTTTCAAATGGTTTTAACTATTCGACAGGTTGATTCAACCTGCCAAAACCTTCCTTCCAACCTATCAAAATTATGTTTTTACTTGCTTTAAACCCATCGACAGGATCATTTCATCCATTCGACACCTTAAGCTAAAACCCTGCTCTTCCTCTGCCCGAGTTTCCATTTCATTCTTCCTTCTCCATCTTCCTGGTTCCAGATCCAATTACCTTGCCATTGTTCCAATTACATTAGCTTTGCAAGGGTGACATTTTACACCTGGTTTGAATCGATTTGATTCTGTGTGCTATTATTTATGAGAAACCCTAGGGTATTTGAGTAAGTTCTTCTTCAACCTTCATCCTTGTGATTTCTCAGCATTGTGGTTTTATATTTTTGAAGGATTTTCTTAGTGTGTGGTGAATTAATTGAGAAAAAGAAGATTGTCGTGGTTTTTGAGAAGTGTTGTGTGGATTGTATGTTTTAATGGTTGAACGTGAGGATACACTGGCTGATTTATTCAAACCCCCTTCCAATTCCACCCCAAAATCCACCTGGAAATCTAGTAGGATGGATTCACAGCCCAAAGATGACCCACCTGCTAAGAGGAAGCTAGTCATGGACAAACCCAAGAAGGCCCAGAAAGCTAAGAAAGCCAAGATTGTTGAGGATATCCCTGTGCCTGAACCTAACTGGGAGGATGAGATACCTGTGGTCCTAACAACTCCTAATGAGCATGTGGACTCTTTAGGTCTAATTCCATAGACAATCTTTGACCTACCTTATTTCACTAAGGTAGAGGAGTGCAAGGAGACCTTGGCCTACTTGGAAAAGGCATCCCTGACACCTCTTTTAATGCCATTACAAGAGAAGGTATACCCAAGGTTAGTCAAATTATGATATCAGAACATCAGAGAAAAGAAGAAGCCAGAAGCAAACCCTGTACTTGTGGTTTTGGTTGACAATTGGGAGGTAGTGGTGGACTATAATGATATTGGATTGGTGTTAGGGGTCCTATCCATATATGACTTAGCTTATGGTTTAGGAGCACCTGATAATGTGTCCTTTCGAGCAATGGCCAGACATTTGACTCAAGGCATAGTTGAATATGAGGAGTCTTTAATGAGGAGAGAACTAAACCCCAGCTTGTTCTTCATAGATTCAATCTTGAGGAAGAATGTCTATGTCAGTGGACATCAGCAGGAGAGAAAAACCCCCATAGTGGATGCCCTTTACTTCTTCTCTAAGGGCTAATTTTTTAATGCCCCTCAGTTGATTTTTGAGGCCATGGTGGATGTGAATGACAAGATCAAGAAGGGACAAATTGTGCCAGGGCTACCTTATGGCAAACTCATTACTGCTATGCAAAGGCAAGGAAAATTTATGATAAAGAAGGATGGGCCTACTGAGGATCTGAGCCCTAAAGGGTTTGGGAGGACGGCTTGGTCAACTAGCATGACCTTGATTGGGAAGAGCAAGAAGAAGCCAGTTGAGACAACTGAGAAGGAAGCACCTCAGGTGACTAGCTCAGCAGCTGCACCTGTGCTACCTACAGCCCCATCAGCTAGCTTAGAGCCTCTGCCTACCTCTGCTGGTACTAGCTTAGTGCCTCTACCTGTGACCTCTGCATCCATATCAACCCCTTCTATTGCTGTGACATTGCCCATTGTTAGTTCAGTTGTTGCCAGCATCTCCATTTCATCACCTTCTATACCATCCATTTCTGTCTCCATCCCTTTCAGCAGCATAGCCATTCCTTCTACCATCATCACCATCACCCCTGTGTCAGCTCCTCCTACCACAAACCCAATATTACTCTTGCCTTCACCACCCATATAAACCACCTACTAGAGAAAATCCAAGCAAGCCACCACCCCTCCAGCTAGCCCTTCCATTCCAAGCCTTGAACCCTTAAGACCTGATCCATCAACTCCACTCACATCTACATCAGCTGACCCAATTATTTTCACTTCACCATCCCTACCTTTTGAGACTGACCCCACTAACTCCATGTCACCTATCCATACTCAAGAGGAGGAACACTTCACCACTGAGGGGTATTCATCCTTAATAGATTCCATTATGGAAGATATTGGGTATGAGTACTCCCCTTTACCTGACTCTCCACACCCTATCCCTTTCCACCATGCTTCCACAACACCTTTTCAGCCTATTATATCCACTCAACCTGTTACCGAAGCTCCTATCTTACCAGATGCCTCTACACAAATCCTTTCCCTTCTCACATCCATCTTAGCCCAGCTTCAAACCAACACAGCTAACCAATTTGTTATGGCCACCTGCTTACATGCCATTCAAGCCACCCTAATTCCATCTACCTCAACCATTAAACCCCTTATAACTCCCATTCTTACACCCATTCCTATACCCACTCCACCTCCATCCCCTCAGCTGTCCCCTATAGTAGTGGTTACCACTACTGAGGTGGAAGAACCACTACTTGCACCTTCTACCAGGGATTCTTCTACCCAAACTGACCCCATGGAAGATGACCTACCCTCCTTACCTTTTACCTACCCTTGCACCCCATCACCTGAGCCAGTTACTGTGGAAGAGGAGCTGCCACTTACCTTCATTTTACCTTCACCACCACCACCTGAGCTGCCCATCACCCCTTCCTCCATGGATGATCCTCACCATTGGGCCATTGTCCCATATGGAACCAACACCTTTTCACATTTGCCTTCCCTCACCAAAGCCATTGAGCACAACCCTTATGTTGGGGAGGATGTCAAGTTTCTTGTGGATGCAGTCCTGACTTTATAGCAGAAGGCCCATGAAGAGGAACTTGACCTAGTTTTGGAGGCTCTTAGGTAGGAGGAATGGAAGCTATGGCGGATGGTCCTCAATTCCCTGGATCTCTACAAAATTTGTAGGACAAAATCTGACATGCTTTCTAGACTTGTAGAGACCTTATCCCTATACCCTACCTTGACAGCTGCTGAGTCAACTGGCATTTCAATCAAGGAGCCTGAACCAAAGCCAAAGAAGAAGAAGAAGCCAGCATCAATCAAATCCACACCTGATGCTTCCAGTGCAGAGCCAGTGAAGAAGGACAAGAATCCTAATGCTGAAAAATATGCCTGAGACCCTCCTTTTGTTTTAAGTTCAGATACTGAGTCTGATTTGGTGTGGAGTAGTTGGTGTGTTTAGATTTTGTAGTACTGTTGCTCTAGGTAGTTTGGTTGTATATAGTTTTCATTGTGAAGATTGTCCTCTCTGTAACTCTTTTATCTATAGTCCATTGTAGTGAAATGTTCCTTTTATGTGTAAATTGTATATATCTTTGTTGCTCATACTTCTCTTACTTTGTATAGTTTTATTTTGCTTTTACCCTGCTGTTTTAATTTGTTATACTTCTGAAACAATGGGGACACCGTTCCTCATAGGTTTGGGGGTATAGCAGGGTAATTTTGAAAATTTATGAAATAATTAAGCCAAGTGCAATGTTGTTAGTAGGATTAAAACAAATTTATCAAAATTTTAAGCTGAGCAATTTTGAAAAAGGAAGGTTTAGAAATGTATGATAGACTGATTAATGTCTAGATCTTTTTGAAAAATTCATCATTTCTATGAAAGATATCATCAAGGAATTTTTGTCAAAATCAGTATGTCAACCATTAAAGAGAGAAAAAAGTAAGAACATGCCTTGAGAGTCCTAAGGAAGACCATACCCAGTGAGACTTGGGCTTGTAAAATTCTATTTGAAGAGTGATTTGGCAATTTTTTCTGCTCTAAGGACTGACTGAACCTATTCTTGCTCACTAGAAGTTATGCACTCCAAGATGAAGCAAATTGACAGCACTCATGACATTGAAGACATGATGCAAGGCCACCCCTTGGACAGTTTAAGATAAAAATCCTTAGCCTTTGAACTGCCTTTGTATACACCATTTGAGCCTGAAAATCCCATTCTTCTTTGACAAAAACCAAAACATTTTTTTTCCTTGAACCTCTTGACCTGTTTCAGTTTACCCTCAATCTGAGAACTCAGGAAGTGGAGGGAGAAGTGAGGTTAGAGGAGCAAGGTTTGATATTTGGTGGAAGGAGAAGGGAGAAAATCTAAGAAAAAAAAATAGTGTATCAGTTGTATAGCTATGGCATTCTAGCCCATAAAAAAATGAGAACAATAAAAAAAATAATAAAAAAAACAAAAAACAATTAAAAAAAAGAGAAAGAGAAGTCACTTCATTGGAAAATTTTAGAAGATGAGAAGATGGCCACTTCAAATATGAAAATATCAAAGAAGATGAATTGTGCAGAAATGAAGAAGGTGTGCATGCCACCTCCTGACCTTGCTGATTTCTCAATTTTGAATCCCTCTTTACCCTTTTATTCGTTATAAACTTCACCCATAAGTCACATTACAACCCAATAAAAAGACCTTACTGATCTGAAGTTGATTGAGTTGTCATGTGGAGGTGAGGAGCTGTGTAATCTATGGTGAAAAGAGTTAGAAGATTTCAAAATTTAGAGCAACTACCTATACTCATGCTTGTAGTCCTATTTGAGGGCTGTAACTACTCTTGAGTTTGAGTGAAAACAAGACACCTTTAAAATCACTTGTGAGAGTATGCCTGTGCGATAATTGGGTCTGAGATTGGATTTATTTAGGCATTGTTTGAACCTAATTCTCAAAATTAATGAAGTATATATTGTTTGTGCACATATCATTCTCTTCATGATTTTAGATTGGTTATGATGAGTTTAAAAAAGGATATAGGTATTAAATTGGTTTATAATTACTGTTTTGAAACTTCTGAATTCAAAAGGGTATGGTATGGAATGAAGCTGAATTTGTTAGAATCTAACTTGTAACTGTTTGCACTTGATTTAATCATGATCATATGGAAGTTTGTGTGTAACTTCACTGACAACCCTCAGGAGACTTCACTCCTCCACTAGGGATCACCTAGGGGTTTAAAAGGCTTGATGCATATGCTAAATTCATGTGCTCCCTACAAAGTGGCATTTTATGTTTTCAATAATTATTTTTAATTTCTCCTTTGCTCAAGGACTAGCAAAGCTTAGGTTTCAGGGTGTGTTAATCAGTGAAAAATATCATTTTTAACCTCCTAACCTGACCTTTGATGGACCTTTGAGTCGACAAATATTGTGTCTTAAGTGTGTTTTGTAGTTAGCAATAAATTGCAATCATAGTGCAGAAATCCATCTAAATCTGTCAAGAAGAGACCTGCTACTTCAACATGTGCTCATGCAGCCCAAAAAGACCAGCCATCAAGCATCACAAATCCTTAAAATTGAATGGAAATGGCATGTGTCCAATTGTATACACATGGGAGCAAACCCGCAGCTGTATTTGATGAAGAATGAACCCCCTCAAAAGGGCACTAAGTGCTGGACAGATGAAAGACAACACCCCAAGCTGTGCACAACCTGTGGAAGCAAAGAAAAGAACATATCGAGAGGTTATTCCAACCTATTGAGAGGTCTGGGGCCTGAATAGAAGCTGCTGAGAGGTCATTTCTACCTATCGAGAGGTTCTGCAAAAGAGAAATGAAGATATTGAGAGGATTACAGCATCTGTCGAATGGTATAAACTCCTGAAGAGGATCCTATCGAATAGTGTAGAAGATCATGTCGAGAGGTCACCTGAAGCAACGATCCTTGCAAAGTGCAGAAGGTTGAAAATGAACATGTTGAGAGGTTCCCAGAACCTATCAAACAATCAAAGCAAATCTGTCAAAGACATACCTGAAGCTGCTTTGAATCTCATGAGGTTGCCTTCAACCTATCAAACAGAGGGAGAGATCTTGTCAAAGACTTACCTGAAGCTGTATTGAATCTTGTGAGGTTGCATCAACTTGTCGAGAGGATGGCTGAGCCTAGTGCAACAATTAAGCAATGAACTCATCCTGTTGAGTAGTCATCTGAACCTGTCAAAAGCTAAATTCAACCTGTCGAATGGAGCATTTTACACACTCAGAACCTGTCAAGAGGATCTCTAAACCTCTCGAAGCACGAATTTGGGATTGCTCAGTTCCAGCTGAGAATGCACATTAACTCAGTGCTTTGTTGCACGTGTCTCAAGGCTGCTTAGCTAGTTTGAGGGCATTTTTGGAATACAAATGCACAAGAATGAGAAGCTCTCTAACTCTCCCACATGTACTTGTCCAATTCAAGCCAATTGGGGGGAGATTCTAGAAGCAAAATCAGCTACATCAACAGCTTAGAATAATAGAATTATTCCCTCAAGCTTTGATTGGCTGAAACAAATATGAGATAGAGGGAGAAGGTATAAATAGAGAAGAAGCATTACAGAAGAACCATACAGAAATTGAGAGAGCTCAGAGATCAAAATCTAAACTACATTTCCCCTCAAAAATTCTATCCTTCTTCCTTCTTCCCCATTCTCTCTTTAGCTTAACCATGGTTGGCTAAATACTTGTAGCGGCTAGGGTGAGGTAGCTCTGTAAATTGAGAGGTTTAAGAGCATTTGTATGAGGATTAGATGATGCACGGACTACAGATCTGAGAACAATATATTGTAAATTGTTTGAATCAATAAATTGTTGGTTTTAGAGTTCATTTAAATATATAAATCTTGATTTCCATATGATTTCCCTAGATTTAATATTCCTGTGGATGCCTGAGCTTGTAGCCTTACATCCATAACATCTGTAGTGATTCTATTGTTCTAATTGAGGCCTTTGGATTGAAGGAAATCGCTAGGATGATCTGTGATCATTGAAGTGGACAGATCATAGCCTTAAGATTAATTCAATTCTCTGGTTTAGATTGAATTTTTATACCTTGCATCTGTGCTTGTAGCCAGATGAAGGATTGCTGCAAATCAATCCTCTACATTGTTGTCTAACCAATTAATTTTCAGTGAGACCAAAATCTCAAGCTGCTATTCTCCACCTTTGCTTTTAATTCCCCAAAAACCTTTTCTCTATTTCTTTAAATCTGTTTTCTACGCACCTTTAGATCATTTGCATTTCCATTTAATTTTTGTAGTTTTAGTAACGTTACAACAACTTAAAACCTCTCCTCTTTCCTTTCTTGCTTTATTTTAAATTATGATAGGATAGAGTGCCAGATCTGTTCTAGATCTAGAGATTTACTATATTTTAAAACACATTTCCCTGTAGACATTCCCCTACTTACCTCTTTAAAGCTTGTTGCAATAGCCCTGGTTCTTGCAGGCCTGGCTGCTTACCTTGGTATCTTTTTCTATGATTTTTTTGTTAGTATGTTGTTTTTAATGTCTTAATAATTACAAGGTAGGCATACAGGCAGCCACTGGATCAACGGGCTGCGCAGGAGCAGCCGCCTCAGACGCAGATGGTTGCAACCCAAAACCTAAAGAAACAAACACATAAGATAATATTACACCTAGGAAATCAAAAATGAAATATAACTGTACCAACTACAATATACCAGAGTAGGGATAGGAGTAGACTCCTGAGGGGGAGCCTTGGGAGTGGAGTCAGGAATCACCTGCACAAGAACCAAACCAACCAATAAAACATGTCAGATAAAACTAAATCAGTAAAAGCAGAACAAACTAATACACACACATTCTATACCTAACTCTCAGGGTGTGGAGAAGTGGCTGCCGCCTCCCTCACCTGTAGATCCTCAGCAACCTGACACTGAAATATCACACAATATTAATAAACCATCAAGCAAAGCGAAGCATAACTATAAAATAACTCAAAAGACAAAAGAAACTCACCCAGTGCTCCAGCTCAGCCCAAAGCTAAGCTGTCATAGGATCCTCCCGACTGGATGATGCAACCGAAGAAGGATCAAATGCTCGAGCAGACCTCCTAGCATCCACTAACTCTGACCTCTACAAACATGACACATAACAAACGCATAAGAAGTGACAAAATGAATGATGCTAACGATTAATAAAACTCAAGTCAAAATGAAACACTTACCAGTCGGTCGATCTCAGAGCATAGGCTGGCCTCGACCACCCGATCGGCCTACTGCTGACCTTACAACAGCTCGATCATCACCGCCTGGCTGGCGACCTCACCCTCCCTCTCAGTCTAGCAAGCACAAGGACAATCAAATGAAGCAATGATGTCAAACTAACTAGAAACCATACGAATATATGCTAACAACCAAAACAAATAATTCAACTCACCAGAGATCGTCAGGTCTCCACCAGCTGAGCCCTCAGCTTGTCCTCCGCCCTCCTGGCCTGGATGACAGAATCTATCAGAGAGCACATATCCTCATCAGGTGAAGGAGCATGTCCTGTCTGCTCCATCGCCCGATGCAGAGCGTCTATCGCTCTGTGGACACCCGTACCGAGGTGGCCCTCCTATTGCAGCCAGCCTCTCCCTCAACGCTGAGACAGACTCAGAACCACTAACAGTGAAAGAATCGCTCCCGTGGAAGGGACACGTGAAGAGCTGACCACCACCGAGCTCCCGAAACCTCCTCGCAAACTCTCGAGCGTCTGCCTCATCGCGTGCCCCTATCACCCTAGTTCCCCTGACTCTAAAATCTACAATTTGAGCCTCCATCTTCGACACAAAGTTCCAGCCATGGGGACCGGTCATCCTCTTCGCCACCCTATGGCGAATCTCCGAGGGGACCCCCTAAGGGAGCCCCAGCTACCAAGCCATCCGAGAAAGGTGGATGCCCTCCACCTTCTAGAAATAGTGTACCTAGATGTCCATGTTAAAGACCGGGTGGCTAGACCAGATCATCGATTGCTCAGCATCCTGCTCGACTGCATAGGGCCTCCAAATCACCTACAACCAGAAACAAAGAAACAATCATCAGTAGATCCAAAACTCAAAAGCTAAGATGTTAACAATGTAGATAACACATACCTGCCCTGCATGCATGTCCTCAAAGAGACCTCAGGCGGTCTGCAGATCTAAAGACCGACGATGGAGCCCCAACACCCTTTGCCACACGTGAATCCGCGAGAACATGATAGTGATCTCCGCTGGGACTCACGGGCGTAAGAAGGTGAAGTGGTCTTACGCTCAGAACTGGAAGAAGATAAAACTATCACTGAAATGAAATACTAAGCAACTAAGACAACCAAGAAACCAATAATAACAAAGACTCACGTGAAGAAAAGGAAGAAAACCTCCAATGGTGGTGACACCCCTCCCTCTACGTATAACTTCTCGTAGAGGTGCGCTAATACCGCCGCTCCCCAAGCATAGGTGGGGACTCGGTGCACGTCCTCGAGAAGCATAAAAAATAACCCAGTGATGCACCCCCGAGTGGAAGAAGAAAAGAGCACTGCTCCAAGGAAGTGCATCAAGAATGTATAGAGCACTCGGTCCGCCGCCACTTCCGGCTCCACCACAGCCTGTTGGCGCGCCATCGCCGTACGACGCACCTCGAATGACACTCTCGACTCCAAGTGGCATTTTGGAGGAATGAAGTCACTAGCAAATGTGTCAAAGAACTAGGTGGCAAGGACCTACCCCGATCCAGACCCACTGAAGCGATATGCGACTCCAAGAAACTCCTCGCATACCGCCAGATAGTCACCCTCCTTCTGGAAAGTCACCAACTCCCACTCGAACCTAAGTCAAGTAATGTGAACCCAGTCCTCTGAGGTTGGCAGCAACATCCCAACTAGGATGAGCAGTGCTTGCTACTCCTCCCTCCACCTCTCCAGGATGGCCCCGATCAAACCCCAGTCAACCTGGAAGGGCTCCAACTCTAGAATCGGCCCGAAGCCAAAAGACACCAACCGCACTCGCTGGAACTCAGACAAAGCATGATTCCAAGCATGGGACTCGGACCATGCAGTGTGATAGCCAGCTACGGAGGCTCCTATCGAGCAATGAAGTAAAGGAAATAAAAAAAAACATAAGATTATGACCTACAACTATACTAAGACTAACCACAACTAAGATTAACAGATGAAACTAATAAAATAAAATGATGGAGCATATGAGGATCGACAGGAAGCACGCAAAACATGATAAAGCTAAGTCAGAATGATAAAATAAATGTGACCTAGAACTAGATACAAAGATGACGCATGCATGCGCACGCACAGTAGATGCAAGTTTGACATAAATTAAAAAGGGTTTCTAGATCCTAAAGAGTCTACGTCATAACCTAAATGCCTAAGTAATAAAGAAGACTCTTGCTCACAGGTACCTACTTGGTCTCGAGCGAAGAACTCCTCTAGAGAAATGAGTATCGCACCCTCACCCTGATGCAGAGTGGCATCGTCATCATCATCCTCATCCTCGTCGCCGCCCTCCGACACATCCTTCCTCACTACCACCTCAATGTCGCCCTCCACCACGGCCTTAGCACCGGTGCGAGCCTCAGAACTCTCACCAACCTCTCTCGCCAATACCTGCTCCATCTCCGAAGTAGTTGTGTAGAGATGATTACTACCCTCAGACTCCATCTTAGAATCAAGGTCTCAAAAAACTAAGAAGAATGGAAGAAACTGTGCTCGAACGAATGGATTATGAAATATCGCAAAAGCACGGAAATCTAGGCACTAAGAAACAAGGAGGAGCAAAGAATCTAAGAAAAACTGGAAAGCGTAGGCAAAATGAAATTTTTTGAGGATTATATAGAGCGTGGCCCAATCGCGCGACATGAAATGGGCGCTCAATTTGATTGCGTGCAGTAAATTTGGCACATAATTATGATCGCGAGCGTCTGACAAGGCGCGCAATCCATTTGTCGCCTGCCTAAAAGCCAATCGCGCACCCTGAGTCCTGTGTGCAATTCTAAGAGTCACCCGCACAGTGACTGGTTGAGTATTCTATTACGCGCCCTATCGGGTGCGCGTAATTAGAATGTATGCCCATTAATGAACGCGCACCCTACAGACACCTGAATTACGTGTGGCCCACCGGGCGTGCAATTCTTTTAAACGCGCTACTCCTTGCGCCCAATTACCCAGGCCTGGCACAAAAAAAATATACATAGCAGCAGCGGCCAGGGAAGGGTCCATACACTTGGGCACTTGCACCAGACAATACTCACAACACAGAATGCACACATCACTCATGCGCCGTGAAAACTAAAGAAACTTACCTATGCATGCACACATACCCAAAAATAAACACTTAAACACCTAAATACATCAAAACCCAAACCGAGCCGACACTAAAACAAACTAAAACATACCCAAACACTTCAAATCCCAAATTTTTTAACTGAACCAAAAATGCACTTGACTAAATAAATTAAACGAAACTAAATTAACTAAACCAAATTAAAATTGACCCAAATTCAAATAATTATAAATTTTTTTTTTCTCATAAATGTGAAATTATTACAAACTACACCGAGGGCATTCCCCTCTGAGTATACAACATAAAATGAGGACTCAAAAATTAGCACGTTTAGATGTACATGCCCGAATCTGAATTTTTCGAGTGAAAGACGATGGAAAAGCTTGGGGAAGAAGCACACTTTGAACGAATTATAACATGAATCTCATCGTCACTCCTTAATTCCCCTGAGATGCCGCTTATGATGAGATCTTTCAAGTTACACGACCAAGCATCAGCATCGCAGAGCCCCGAGTTGGCGGAAAAGAAAGAGTGACTCATAGAAAGACACCCAAGAGTCGATGCAAACGACCACGAAGTGTCATCACAAACACCTCCCAAGAGAAGGGCCGTAAAAGATTAATCCTCAGAGCCTACCAATAAGCAACTGGCGTCATGTGAACTCTGGCGCAACTCTTTCCTTTTCTTTTCTTCCACCAACCTTTGGCTCTTCCATCTCTTCCACCAATAGGGTGGCACTTCGGGTCAGATTAACATCATCAACCCTAGCACCACCCCGGATTCCCAATACTGCTCATTCTTAAAAGAAAACACAAAAAATAATAGAATATAAATAATTACAAATCTCTTTGGGCATAACACCTGGAATACAAAATAAAAGGGAGAAAAGACATTAAGAAAATATAAATGCCCCAAACTATCAATACAAAAAATTACAAATCAAAGATCACAAACCCAAAATTCCAAACAAAACCTAAGCCCTTAGTCCCTATTTATGAACTATAGCACTAAAACCACAAAATGACAAGTGTTTTACTTTAAAACACCCTTCATCTAATTAAATCCAAACCAGACACATACCCCCCTGAAAGACCATAATCCGTGAAAAACTTAGATTAACCAATAAATACACAACACTTACCCCTCAAAGATATACAAATCCTCCACAAAGCAGATAAGCCAATAGGATTGAAACATCTAACACCCATCTAGATTTTAGGAATTAAACTCACACACCTTTGACTAGTGTCACCTCAAACTAAACCTCATATTAAAATAAACAAAACTCATACTTAAACAAAACAAATGCTAAAAATTCCTTAAAACTCTCTGAGATAAAACTCTAACCCATCTGGTCCACAAGATAACCTCAAGAAAACCTTAAACCCTCCAAATAAAATCAAATAAAATCAAACAAAATCCTAAAGGAATAAATAAAATAAATCCTAGACAGATCAAATAAGCCAGATAAATCCTAAATAAATCCTAGATTAATCAGATAAAATTCTAAATACAATTCTAAATAAATCCTAAACAAAGTTAAATAATAGAATCCTAAATAAGCCAAATGAAATTCTAATAAAATCCTAAATAGAACCGAATAAAATTCTAAATAAAGTCAAATAAATTTCTAAAGAAAGTTAAATAAAGAAATCCTAAATAAAATCACATAAAATTCTAACTAATGAAATTCTAATAAAATCCTAAATTAAGTGAAATAAAATTTTAAGTAAACAAATAAAATCCTAATAAACCAAGCAAGCTGAATAAAGTTGAATAGATCTCAGTAAATCCCAAAATAAAATCAAACAGATGCCCAAATAGGTCTAATTAATCCAATTAAATGCTCAAAACAAGTCAAATGAGAAGCATACAACAATAAACATGAGTAAACTAAATAAAACAAACACAATAAACAAAACACCTCTTTATTTATTTAATGAAATTTTACATCTATCACCGGAGGCATACCTCCTGAACATACAATCCAAAATGATAACCTAGAACCTAACCTACAACCTAAAACAAACACGGAACCCAAAATGGACACAAACCTAAAAATTGATGCATGGAGCATCCAATCAGAAGCAACAATAAAGCGAGGGGAGGAATGGTTGGGGAACACCCTTTCTATCCATTTGGAGGACTTTCCTCCCACCATCCTCACCTCCTAACAATAATGAAGGATGTATACCATCCCTCAATCCCAACACCCCCCAAGCCATAGCTATGCCTCCGTCAAAAGCCACATCAGGACGAAGAACGGGCAAAATGAGGAAGATCAAAAGAAACGACATCAAAATCAGATAGTTGTAAAGATACTCTAAATGTTGGCTCACTCAGATAAAGAGAGAGAATGAAGAAAAATAAAGAAAATTCGGACATATATAGGTACTTGCCTAATTAAGTGCCAGAAGCATAGTGTGCAATTTAATTCAGCGTAGGAACATAGGTGCGGAAACCAAATCACGCGTGCGATATCGGGCGCACAATTATGCTACCGTCGGTAATAAAAATCCAACGAATTGATCCCGCACTAGAAACATGGTACGGAATCAAATTATGTGCCCATACGAATGCGCGAAATTCGAAAAGTCATCCGCACATTTTGCCCCCGTGGCCGGGTGACGCTCCAATCACGCACACAGAATTAGACGCGTGATGCGTAATAGACCCCATGAGTTTCTCGATCATGCGCTCCTTCCCAGACGCGCAATATAGTTAAGTGCCTAGACCAGAGCGATTAATTCACTAGCTATAACCACTCCTCAAACATGATACGTACCTCGAACGAAGTAAATATATGCCTTCAACAAAAACCTAATAAAGCAAACACACAACACCTCCTATCACAATAAGACTCATACATAATCACCTTAACCATCGTAAACTAATCAAGGGAGAGGACATCTCCCTATAGTCCCATCGCAGCCAAGCCACCCCCTGATGGCCTACAACGAGTTAACGTCTCACTGCGATCAAAATCATTCACCAGAGTCTCATTGCATACTCATAAGTACACATGACCTCTCCCCAACACCCACTGCACAAAACAAGACGACAAGATAAAACAAAATAAAACCATCACTAATAATCCCTTCGCTAAACACAAAGCCCCATCGTGACACAAAGCGAAAGGTGATGGTGACAAGTAGCCAATCACGCTACTCGTCCCATCACGATTAGAATCCCTCTCCCTTGACCCATCGCTAGACACAAAGTCCCATCATGACACAAAGCGAAAGGTGATGGTGACGAAGATGGGAGGGCTAGAACTGCATTCGACAGACTTTTCAGACTTATGTCTATTCTCGGATGTCCCCCTACCACAAAAATTTAAGATGCCATCATTCGATAAATATAATGGCACTGGCAACCCCATCGCCCACTTAAAATCTTACTGTGGGGATATGTGCCAGTACGGCGAAAATGAACGACTCCTCATCAAAGTGTTCCAAAAGAGTCTAACGAGCCCAACATTGAGATGGTTCACGTCCCTAGAGCCATCCATGATAAAAACTTGAAAAGATCTGACACACTTATTCTAAGAACAGTATGTCTATAACATGGACATATAGCCAAGGAAGTCGGATCTGGCTCGTTTAAAGCAAAGGCATGATGAAACTTTCAGTGCCTACTTAGGAAAGTGGAGGGCATTGGCTACTTAGGTGACACACCGGATTTCTGATGATGAGCAGATTGAATTGAAAACCAAGGGAGCTCTCCCAGTCATCACGGAATTTTTGGTATATCAGCAATAGTCCAGTTTTGCTGATTTGGTCCGAAATGCCAACCGTTGCGAAGACGCCGTTAGAGAGGGCAGGTTGGGAAAGAGCATGGCCAACGGGGCCACCGGGGTTCGAAAAGCTGCCAAATCATGAATCGAAAGAAGACCAGGCACAGAGGTACAAAACATCATTTACCCCCAAGCCAATACCAATGCCCCCCTAATACAGCTCCAGGCCGCACAACCACCCCCAGCCTGTTTCGAGCAAGCACCAAGGCCAAACAACGGACCGAGAGCCCCATTTACCCAAGAACAGATGAGAGCGCGATTCGAACGAGTGTTCACGCCGTTAGGACAATCTTAAAGTGTCTTATTGCCAGTGTTGCTACAAAAGGGTCTGGTCAATTTACTCCAGCCTCGCCCACCACCCAATCCAATCCCGAGAAACTATGATCCGAACTTGTATTGTAACTTCCACCAGGGGCCGGGTCACCCTACAGACTGGTACTTCCCACTAAAGCACGCGGTCCAAGATATAATAGAGGCAGGAAAAATTATTCCCCCAGCACTTCCTCAAGGGCAGAATCAGAACATCCATCAAGCCCCTCTACCCTCGCACCCAAGAGGCCTCAGGCCTAACATCCATTGGGTAGAAGAGGAAGAAGAAGAGTTTGATCCCTCGGATTACATCAGTAATCAAGAAGAGTTTTCATTTCCCTGGTTAAATAAGGATGAACCATGTATAGGGGTGATCGAGCCGCTGTACTTAGCCGATTACTTCCCCACCACTGCATACCAAGAGGAGCCCTTAGATTTAGGGCAGTATTTTTCCACTCCCGCTCCCGCCTATCAAATTCAAATGGGCACAGCCCCGCCGCAATCATACACATATCCGCGTCACTCCCAATTCACCCCATATACCCCTCTGTCACACCCAAATCCTCCCACGCCATACATAACTCCACCATCCCCATACTGCCCTACCCCATACACACCCCCGAATCTCTCCACTCAATACACTACTCCGCCATCCCCAAATTATCCCATCTCGTACACACTCCCAAATCCCACCACCCAGTATACCACCCCGCCATCCCCAAATCATCTTGCCCAATGCATAACTCCATCATCCCCAATTCACCCCCTTTCATCCCTGAACCCATCATCGCCCCACCATGCCACCCCATATACAAACCCTTCATATCCATACCCCCCTGCTCCATCCACTATCCCGTCATATCTCGATCACCCTGCTCCATGCACAACTCCATCATCCATAATTTACCCCATTTTATCCACAAACCCATCATCGCCCCACCATGCCACCCCATATATAAACCCTTCATATCCATACCCCCTGCTCCATCCACTACCCCGTTATATCCCAATCATCCCGCTCCATGCACAACTCCATCATCCCCAATTTACCTCATTTTATCCACAAACCCATCATTGCCCCACCATGCCACCCCATATACAAACCCTTCATATCCCTATCACCCCGCTCCACCCGCACCTCCAACGCCTCCCAGTCACTCCATCCTAGTCACACCCCCACCATCCCTTCGCTATTTTGCCACCAATCCAGCACCACCCCCACCCAAACAAACAACCCCTCACCGCTCCCCTTATCACCCGCCCCCAATCACCACTGGTCTTACCACGCCCAGGTAATGTCGATACAAGCCCCCTCTGCCCCCGCCAGTTCAACCTCGCCAATTCCCGGCACTACCATTCTGCCCCCTATTGGAGTCAACCTGGTCGGACCCGAGAAACCAACATACCCAGCCCAATCATCCCCAGAATCACCATGCACTCCCTTCCTCATCCCGAAACCTGCCTATGACCCGCATCAAGTGCTGTTAAGCTATGAACAGACGGACATGAATGATGGTTGCAACCAATAGGAGACTGTTGAATTCATTACTCGGCCTGGTAGGATTTCCACATAGCCAGAAGCATCGAGGGCCATTAGAGGAGAAGAGAAGAAGAAGGAGCAAGCCGCAGGGAACCCCTTTGAGAAAATGGTCAGAGAGCATGTGTTGGAGACACAACTCAAGAGGACACCCGCACATATTACTGTGTGGGATTTGTTAATCACGTCCCTGCTCCACTTTCAAGCCTTAATGGGAGCACTCAAAGACGCACATGTTTCCGCCCACGTGACCCCAGATGAGGTGGGAGAAATAATTGGGCAAGTATTGGCCCCAAATGCCATCTCATTCACTGATGCAGATCTGCTGCTCGAGGGGAACAACCACTCTGAGCCCCTAAATATAACAGTGGAAGTAGGGAACCTGGTGATGCCGTTGGTCTTAATAAACAATGGGTCGACATTGAACGTATGCCATCTAAGGACGACAATCAAAATCGGTGCGAACTCCAACACCTTTCGGCCATCCATAACAAGTGTCAGGGGATTCAACAACACCAGGAGAGAAATTATAGGAGAAGTAGACCTCGACCTGATCATTAGGCCGCAAACCTTTACCGTCCCCTTTCAGGTGATGAACATCAAGTCTACATTTAATCTACTATTGGGCCGACCATGGCTACATGAGATCGGGGCAATACCATCAACTCTACACCAAAAACTTCGATTCATCTCAGGTGAAAGAATCATCACCATTGTAGGTGAGAGCAGAGAAGACAGGGAGCGAAGTGCTCTGCATATTGAGAATTCGAAAGTGCTTAACATGCCGCATACAGCAGATGACACCAATCTCCATCGATTGGAGTATGACTTTTCAGCCATTACCCTCGAGTCGCCTGAAAAAACCTCTGCCAAAATTGGGGTAGGAATGGATGCAGCTGTGTTCATGCTCCACAAATGGGGCCACCAAAAAAGGAAAGGGTTGGGCCCACACCTTCAAGGAAGAAGAGACCCCGTCAGGGCTAAGGGGCAGCAAACCAAATTTAGCCTAGGCTATAGGCCCCTTGAAGAAGAAGTCAGACAGGCCAAGGAAAAGATAAGAGCCGCAGCAGCCGCCAGGGCCAGGGGAATCAACCTGGAAGAAGAAACTCCCACCCGATCCCACATCCATCAAACCTTTGTGAGTGTCGAGGTGGTAAAGATTGATCTGAATGGGGAGATAAGGGTAACCACACACAAGCCTATTTTCGCCCATCCTACCAACCCTTACATCCCCCCCCAAGACCTCGAGGTGGACTTAGCTGCCCTCTCCTTATTTGAGGAGGAAGTCCCCGAGTCCACCTGTCACTCTAGCATCAGTCACTTTGGGCCCATCCTAACCATAGAGGACAGGGTCCCAGAGGATACCTCCGTAAACATGCTGAGGGAGGAACTGCAAGAGCCTACTTATATCATTTCCAACCAAAAAGGCAAAGGTCAGGCCTCGCAGGTAAGTAACTGGGCATCTTTGCCCCAACTCCTGGAAGCCGCCAAAAGCCATGAATACGGCATCGGCTCTCTAAAAAAAAATAACCTGTAAAAAGTGAAGTTAGCCTCTGGGATACTCTACCCTGTATATATAGAGATCCACCTCGCTAGGAGATAACCTCCGAAAAATTGCAAAAAACCATAAAAACAAAAAAAATACAAATTCCAAAAGTATTTTCCTTTAAAATTCCTAATAAAATTAAAAATGCTGTCATGATACTCATCCCACTTGAAGCCGACCCCTTTCCTATAGAAATACGAAGAGGTACGGTCACGAGTCTGGACGAGGAAGGTGAAATCGATGAGCTCCCCAATGAGCTCCTCAAACAATTTACCGATTTTGAGCATGGCCCGACCCCGATCGTCGAAGAGACAGAGGATGTTAATTTGGGCACTAAGGAGGCTCCTAGAATCACCAAAATCGGAACATCGCTGTCCCCTACGGAGAGAAAGGGTATGATAGACTTCCTTCAGTCATACAAAGACGTCTTCGCATGGTCGTATGAAGACATGCCTGGTTTGGATATCGATCTGGTTGAGCATGAGCTGCCACTCTACCCTGATAAGCCGGTTAAACAGAAGTTGAGACACCTCCGACCTGAATGGACGTTGAAGGTGAAAGATGAGGTCATTAAGCAGTATGATGCGGGTTTCCTCGTGGTATGCAAGTACCTGTAATGGCTGGCCAATATCGTCCCCGTACCAAAGAAAGATGGAAAGGTTCGAATGTGCATTGATTTATGAAATCTCAATAAGACAAGCCCTAAGGATGACTTTCCATTACCCCACATCGATATCTTGGTCGATAACACTGCTAAGCACGGAATGCTCTCATTCATGGACAGGTTCTCAGGCTACAATCAGATTAAGATGGCAGAGGCCGACTGAGAAAAGACCATGTTCATCACTCCTTGGGGTACCTTCTGCTACAAAGTGATGCCATTCGGGCTTAAGAATGTTGGGGCAACCTACCAGAGAGCAATGACGGCCCTATTCCACGACATGATGCACCGAGAGATCAAAGTGTATGTCGATGATATGATTGCTAAATCACCAGAAAGGGATGACCACTTGGTAAACCTTCAGAAGTTGTTCGAGAGGTTGAGAAAGTACAGGTTGCGGTTGAATCCCCAAAAGTGCGCATTCAGTGCTATGTCAGGAAAACTATTAGGCTTTATTGTCAGTAGGAGAGGGATCGAGGTCGATCTGACCAAGATCAAGGCCATCACTGAAATGCCACCACCGTCTACAGAGAAAGAGGTCAGAGGCTTTTTAGGCAGAATCCAGTACATCAGTCAGTTCATTGCGCAGTTAACTCCGATATGCGCACTGATCTTCAAACTACTAAGAAAGGATTCACCAATTGAGTAGAATGATTACTGCCAAGCTGCATTTGATAAGATCAAGGGTTACCTCCTAAATCCTTCACTATTGGTACTACTTGTACTTGGTAGACCCCTGATAATGTACCTGTCCACGATAGAGTTTTCCATGGGTTGTGTGCTAGGACAGCATGATGAGACAGGAAGAAGAGAGCAGGCCATCTATTACCTGAGCAAGAAGTTCACTGATTATGAGACATGCTACTCTCATCTGGAGAAGGCATGCCTAGCGCTCGTGTGGGCTACTCAAAGACTTCGACACTACCTGTTATCCCAAGCCGTTCTACTTCTAGCGTGGATGGATCCGTTGAAGTACCTATTCTAGAAACCTGCTCTCACTGGCCGAACTGCACAATGGCAACTTTTATTATCTGAATTCGACATCACGTACATCACTCAGAAATTGATCAAGGGGTAGGCGCTCGCTGATCATCTTGCTGAGAACCCTCTGCCTGACTACGAGCCTCTAAAGGCTGAATTTCCCTATGAGGACATCCTGTTCATGACAGAAGATGATACAGAAGAAGCAGAAGAATCATGGGTAATGCTCTTTGACGGAGCATCACATGTCGAGGGCCAAGGAGTTGGCACCATCCTAATTTCACCAAAAGGATCCCATGTATCGATCTCTATCAAGCTCAACTTCCCCTGCACTAACAATATGGCTGAGTATGAAGCTTGCGCCGCCGGTCTACAGGCAGCTCTCGATCTGAATGTAACTCAGCTTCGAGTATTTGGCGATTCACAGTTAATCATATGCCAGACGAATGGTGACTGGAAGATGAAAGACAAGAAACTAATCCCCTATCATGAACACCTCGAGGATCTGATAGCTTACTTCCAAGATGTGACTTTCTCATACGTTCCCCTTATAAGGAATCTCTTTGCCGACGCATTAGCAACTTTGGCGTCAATGATTGAAATCCCCTATGGTGTTGAGATGAAAAGCCGATCATGATCGAGCAGAGGAATGAGCCGGCCTTCTGCCTCCATATTGAGGAACCTACAAAGCCTGATGATGAGCCACCTTGGTTCTCAAATATCAAGAATTTCCTCAAGACCCTAACTTTCCCAGAGGGTACAACCAAGACAAATCGACGCACTATTCAACGTTTAGCAGCAGGCTACGTCATTTGCGGGGAATGCCTCTACAAGCGATCATACAATAACATCTTACTCAAGTGCCTCACCGAAAGTGAAGCGGTCAATATTATGAAAGAAATCCATGAGGGAGTATGCGGAGCCCACGTCAGCGGTCACATGCTCACTAAGTAAAATCCTACGGCAGGGATACTTTTGGACCACCATGGAATCAGATTGCTGCAAACATGTCAAAAAATGATACAAGTGTCAAGAACACTCCAGTCTGATACACGCTCCTGCCATTGATCTTCACTGCATGAACACTTCTTGACCATTTGCTACCTGGGGCCTTGATGTTGCCGGAATGATTAATCCGAAGGCATCCAATGGACATCGGTTCATCCTCGTCGCCATTGAATACTTCACCAAGTGGGTAGAAGCGGCGTCATATGCCAACATCACAGCCAGTCACGTTGAGAAGTTCATCAAGAACAACATCATTTGCAGATAAGACGTGCCCAAGGATATCATCACAGATAATGGCACTAATTTTGCTAATAGGCGCATCCAGGCCTTGTGTGAGCAGTTCCAGATCAAGCATCATCGATCATTCCCATATAGGCCTCAGACGAATGGAGCGGTAGAGGCGGCCAACAAAACTCTAGTCCGCATTCTAGAGAAGATGGTAGTCACTTACAAAGATTGGAGTGAGCAGTTACCCTTCGCGCTTTGGGCCTATAGAACGTCGATCCGTACCGCTATAGGGGCAACACCATTCTCCCTTGTGTATGGAACCGAGGTCGTCCTCCTGGTAGAGGTTGAAGTACGCTCGCTCCGAATCCTCATGGAATCAGGCTTACCTGAAGCAGAGAGAGAGATCCCGCTTTGAATAATTAAACTTATTGGACGAGAAGAGACTCCTAGCCTTATGTCACACTCAAGTTTACCAGGGGAGAATCGCACGCGCTTATAATAAACGTATCTGTGGTCGAGATCTAAAGGTAGGAGACACTGTGCTGAAGATCTTCCCTTCCCTCCATGCCGATCTAAGAGGAAAGTTTAAGCCAAACTGGGAAGGACCTTACGTCATTCGAGAGATGTAGCCGGGATACGCCATTCGCCTCGCCACTATGGAAGGAGATCATCTTCCTGAGCCTATCAATGCTGGATATGTTCGACGGTTCTACTCATAGTCTATCGCGATAAGGTAAGTATTGGTGAAACAGATACGTGACTGCTTAAGAACCACCCAAAAGAGGCCATCATTCCAAGCACAGTAGCCCAAAAACATCCCTAAAAATGATGATATCTTTTACTACCCCAATTGAGCCTGGGCCTTTCTTTCAATAAACCTATTCCCCAAAAAATATATATATATATATATATATATATGCGTGCATATACCAAAAAAGAGAGAGAAAAGATGCATGTGTATAGAGTTACTATCAAATCTAAAAAATTGAAAAAGTAAAACCTCAAAAAGAGATTGCCTTAAATGGAGGAAAAAGAATAACAAAAAAAAATGTGTGTAGAAGAATCACGAGGCATGTACAGTAGAAGCCCCCAAGGAAGAAAGTATGTTGAGAAAATTGAAGTCGTATCAAGGAAACCCTTTTAACCCAGCATACCTTCAAATCCTAACCCTGCCCATGGCCAAGCTACACCCTGAAGGAAGCCCTCTTTGTAGTTTCGCAGGCAGTCATATTATCCGTTAAGTCAACATAAGTCGAGTCGTGAGACAACACCAGAACCCCATCCAGCCGGTTATGACGGAATCTTTGTCCATGTCGTAGCTTTTTGGTTCTAAAAAATATATATATATATATATATATATATAAATAAAAAAAAATTATTTGAGTTCAAAGTAAGGTGGACGTGGTGAAAACCCGCAAGGGCACCGCGGGTAAAAACAACGAACTCACGCGGACCAGGTGAAAACCCGAAAAGGCACTTGGGGCAGGAGAGCGAACCCATGGATGTAGTGAAAACTCGAAAGGGCGCTACGGGTAAAAACAAGGATGACTGGCATGGCGAAAACCCATCTTGGGCGCTGTGAGCAATAATGTCAAGAAAAGAGAGATTAGGAGAGGATCTATTCTGGCCCACCTACTTTAGTCTGGACCCCTTGAGCCTCTTCTCCCCTTTGCTGGGTCGCTCATGTCAAAAATTAGATCGGATCCCGATCAAGTATGTCGTCTCTACCACGTCGTCTGACACATGACCAAAGGTAAAGGTAGAAGACCAATCAATCTTGGAGAAGCTAACCTATCCATGTTTAAAAAGAAAAAACTGGAGCCTCATAAATAGGGTTTGACCATGCTCAAAAAAGGACTCACCAGTTGGCCTTGAAAATACCGACATCACAAAAAGGGGAAATGGAGAAAAATTTTAAAAAAAGATAATAGATTTTCCTTTCCCATAAAAAGCTTCACACTGTGTAGGAGAAAATTTTCAAAAAAGATAATAGATTTTCCTTTCCCATAAAATGCCTCACACTGTGTAGGAGAAAAATTTCAAAAAAGATAATAGATTTTCCTTTCCCATAAAAAGCCTCACACTGTGTAGGAGAAAATTTCAAAAAAGATAATAGATTTTCCTTTTCCATAAAAAGCCTTACGCTGTGTAGGAGAAAATTTCAAAAAAGATAGTAGATTTTCCTTTTTCATAAAAAGCCTCACACTGTGTAGAAGAAATTTTCAAAAAAAGATAATAGAATTTCCTTTCCCATAAAAAGCCTCACACTATGTAGGAGAAAATTTTCAAAAAAGATAGTAGATTTTCCTTTTCCATAAAAAGACTTACGTTGCGAGACGTATGGAAGAAAATTCGAACACGAATATATATATAAAAAAAAAAAAATATATATATATATATATATATATAGCAGATTTCATTTCTTTTCTTACAAGCATCACGTATGAAGTGTCACGTCCCAAAAAGATAACAACATGACACCCTTTCTATCTTCTGCCTTCTTTACAAGTATATAAAAAAAAAAAAAAACACACACACAAACAAAAAAAAGAAACAACCCAAAAAAGGAAAGAGATCTCTGTTAAGGGGAATCAGCCAACTCCTGTGCATATGATCTATGGTATGTGCAGGAACAAGTCAGGGGCAGGAACCACGCTTCAAAGTACTGATCTCTGCAAGAAGAGAGTCCTCACGGGCATTTTGATCAGTCAACCACCTACCATGAAGACTCTTCTGCCGTCTCCGCGAAGCGTCAGCTACACTGCGAGACTCAGTCAAAAGCCCAGTCAACCGAAGAACCTCACTCTCGTCCGTAGCTGCTCTCACCTCCGCCATCTCGGCTCTGGCCCTCGCCTTCCCCAAAGCCTCAGTCAAAGCCAGCTTCTCTATAGAAAGAGACTCAATCCTAGTCCGAAGCATCGTTTCCTTGTATGGCCAGGGTCCCGTCTCTATCGCATCTACCGAAACCAGGTTAGGGACAGGTAAGCCCTCAGATGCCAGCCAAACCTCGTAATTAGAAGAGAGGATGCCCCCCTGAACTAAGCTGCACATGTGCGTCGATTGGCGGGTCTCCCAGAGGGCTGCTATGCGGTCTAGGTCACTGAGAGAACCCCTAGAGAATATCAGAGAGCACAAGGGCAGCCTCACGGTGCACGACATGTGTTGGGTATATCAGAATTGATGGAGCACCCGAGATGGAAAATAGTAGGTACTACCAGTCAACCCTAAAAGCAGGATACCCTCACAATCCCGAGAGCGGACAATCGGGGAAGGTGCCATCTAGCTAGGGAAGTTGCCAGATCAACTCCGCGTCAGATAGCCACAGACTCGGTTCCTCAATGCTCCTATGGGGCAGTCTCGAGCACCGGATCAGAAAGCCTCGAGCCACATCCCCTCTTACCAAGCAAAATCTCGGCACGGGCCCCATAACAGCCAAATTCTCTCCTAGCCAAATTTGAATAAGGAGTGGACTCCCTCTAAGGATCCCAACCTGGCCTAAGGCCGAGGCATCTAGGTTCCTGATACATCTCAGCCAGGACTAGGTGCACCAGTGAATGACCTCCCTCCAATTCCGTCAAGACATTGCACAATTCGAGGGAAAATGACTCGCCCCCAGTAACGAAGAGAACTTCTAACAGCCAATAAAGGGCAAAGGCCTTTAAATTGAAAGGATCTCGGATAGGCAACTTTCGGAGACTCGAGTTGCTAAAAAGTTCTCTCAGGAATTTCACCGAGCACCGGGTGGGCCCCCTGGCGAAGCCCTTCTCATACTCACCCCTTTTCAAACCAAGAACCGCGTGGACTGCCTTTGCATACCTCGGTCTGGGTACCACTTTGGCAAGTCCCTGATGCATCCTTAGGCCAGTAATAGAGGCTAGCTCTTCGAAGGTTGGGGTAAGCTCCCTAGACCCAAATCTGAAGACGTGGGTCCTATGGTCCCACGACGCCAATGCCGCTTGCAAGAGATTGGGCAATAGAGGAATAGCAAGGAGGGAGGAAAGGAGGGATAACTCAAGGCAATCCAGAACAGCGAGCTCACCCTCGGCCAAGCTATCACACCATTTCTGCAAAAAACTAGGCCCTGGGTCCAAACAAGGATGTATACTAGCCCCAACCTCCGTATAAGAATTTGGGCCTTTCTTGGGAAGCGGGTCCATGGACATACAAAGTTGGTCTTTATGGAAATCAGCCAATGTAGGGCGACAGACCCGCTTGAAAAAAAAAAGAGGAGAGAGAAAAGAAAGAAAAAAGAGGGGCAAAAAGGCCAAGTTCGGGTGAAAAGGGAAGCAAGGAGGGCCAGGTTCGGGTTATAAAGAACCCGTCGAGCCCAGTTATATAGGCGTATATAATATATACGCCAAGGAAAAATTTTAAAATATTTTGCCAGGCGTATATATTATATACGCCAAGGCAACGTGACAGGTGTTTTGCCAGGCATATATATTATATACGCCAAGGAAAAATTTCAAAATATTTGCCAGGCGTATATAATATATACGCCCGGTTAAAGAGGGCAGGGAAGTGTGGCTCCCCTCACATTAGCCAATTCTTTTCTGCTTCCCCAAGGGAGGTATGGATTTCGCTTAGACTACTTTTTCTCCCGGGGCAGCCCACAGTCGGGCACGCTCACACACCCATGGGAAACCCTCGGATGACGCGGTATCCGTGGGTCATATGCGGGTAATCACATGCGGGCTCAACCCCATCATTGCAGGGGCTCTGGCCCGCTTCATGCCAAGAAAAAAAACCATAAAGGCAGAGAGATAACTAAATGAAGCATTCATATAAACTATAAAAATCATAAAATCATCCAAAAAGTTGTTGATTCAAAAAATATTATATATCCCCCAATAAATCAAAGTCTAAACTGTTTCACTCTTTCAAATTTTTAGAAAATAAACTAATCCTGGGCAGCCCCCTTTGATTTCTTCCTGCGACGGGTCGCGCTCTTAAAAGTATGGGTCTCCCCCACCCGAGTCCACGCCTGAGAGATGCGGCCGAGCAGAGAACGCGACTCCTTTTCACGAGCACGCTGCATAAGCACACGAAGGGCCATCAGGTAGGGAAACAAGCAGAAAGTAAATAAGAAGATGATTAGGTGCGGTTAATATTCACTCACCACCTTAGCCTCCCTAAGTCCGACAATGTTGCGGTAGTATTCGGCTTGGTTCACGGCCGACTCATAATCTTGTACAGTAAAAAAATAAAGAGAGAGGTATCAGTCACATAGGTCATCGACATGATCCAAGAAAACAGAAGAGCAAGGTAACAAGGGAGAGATTATCCCAGGGATCAGCTTAGGAGGTGGGATCCGAATAGCTTCAGGATATATGCATGCCTTCTCAGCCACATCAGCACACATACGCGGCAGAAAGGCATCGTCCAAGTGCTTAAAAGTTCCCTGGACCTCAGTTGGCGAACTGCCGAAAGCGCCAGCATCGGAAGGGTCGGAAGGTCCAACACCGGTAGCCTCATCAGGAGCAGCTGCCTCATCCCCCTCATCTGAATCATCATCCTGTCCAAACTACAGAGAGAAATAATTTTTGTTCAAATAGCAGGGCAATTAAGGTAATCATATGGAAGGCCGCTAATAGAAAGAGGAAAAAACATTACCTGAGATCGCGGACCACCAAAAGCTAAAAAGTTGGCACCGGGCACAAATCGGGGCAGCAGAGAATGATAGGGCAGAGACTCATACCACATCTGATATCCCCCAGGAAAGAAAAGGTCATCAATGGGGACCCCGTGGTGGAGAAAGCGAGCAGTAAGCACTTCGGTAGAACCTTCAGGAGCCAATACATCAGCTGGAGGAGCTTGGGGCACAGCGAAAAGAGGTCGATACTGATGAAGCACCCTCTCTCCTAAGTAATAGGCCCTAGCCCAGGACCCATAGAAAAAAATAATGCGTCGATCTAACAAAAGGCAAGAAGGGCCTATTGCAGCCAGGTTCTAGAAGGGGGATCCGACGTAGAGATCAAGGATGACCTGCTCAACAAAAAGGAGGAGGGATATATACATTTGGTCAGAGCCCACAGCATAAAAGAACTATCAAATTTGCAAAGAGAGAAATTGTTATACCTGCTCAGGGATCAACAGATCAAACTGGGAGCACAACCCTTACTCCAGGTGCTTCATACCCACGTCCCGATGGCGGTTCGTGTGCCAATTGCTCATAAGGGGGAACATAGGAACTTCAGAGAGAAGCAGAGGGCGACAAGGTTGGAAATGCAGATACCCCCAAACCTGAGAAAGCAAGCAGATAAAAAAAGATATGCTACAAAAAAAAGGAAAAGTCAGACGAACTAAGACCAAAGGATAAAATACCTCAAGTGCAGGCTAAAAGCCCACAACGGAGCTGGACTTGCCAAGGACGGCTCACACCAGGCTAGACATGAGCACCGCATAATCAGCACCGCCCCAATCAAACAGATGCACAGTGTCCCAGTTCACCATAAGACTAAGAAGGGACAATGAGACCCGCCCTCCGCTGCTATTTGAAAGGAGAGTCTTGCCCAAGAGGAACAACATAGAAATACGGGCCAACATCAGTGCACACTCTGGCTCGAGATAAATGGCTGCATCAGGCTGGCCCAGGTCCACTAACTCATGAGGCTTGAACAAACCAACCAGCCAAGATAACATCACTTCGGAACCATGAATGTTCCCAGAGGTTTGGTAGGCCCCTATCAGCCGAGTCACCTCCTCCCTATCAGGCGTGCGGGTAGGTGTCACTGGCACGCCTCCAATGCGAACCCCAGTAATCATGGACCAGTCCGCAGGTGTAAGGGTCATCTCAGCCATGGCCATATGAAACGTCATGGTCTCGAGACGAAAGCGCTTTATCAGAGCCTTCAGATAGGCCGTGTTGGCCCTCACAGTGGGGCAGAAAATTAAATCCCTAAAACCGGCTTGAGCAAGCAGGTCCTTCACCACTGGGGGAAGATGAGTACGAGGCGCTGGAGATCAAACCAGCCACCCCGGAACATGATGTGTGGTAGAGGCTGCAAACAAAGGGGATCTGTCAAATAGGATCAAAATGGTATGATAAAGGCATCAAAGGAAAAGAAAAGGATTCATCAGTTTACCTAGCCAGCAATCCCGAAGTTGGAAATATGGGTGTGCTGACAATAGAGAAGGCCAATGCGGGCGACTTCACCTTGCATTTCATACCAAGGTTGAGAGGAGCGCTGTGAAATGGTGAACTGCTCCCCATGAGGACCACAGGCTATCTCTGGCCCCTCCTGTGGATCCTGCCCTTCGTCACCAGACATCTGAAAATATGGAACACACCGGTATAAGAAAGGGCTGCTATAAAAAAAAAAGAGAGAGAAGGAAAAATAACAAAAAAAAAAAGGGGCAGGCAAGGACAAAGAAAAAAAGAAAAGAAAAAATATGCACTAACCCATGGTGAAGAAAAAAAAAAAAAAACCAAGAAAATAATGAAAAAAACAAATGGAAAAAAATGACAAATGAATGAAAAACGAATGATAATGAATGAGGAAGGAGAATTATATGTATAAAAAAAAAAAAAAAAAAAAAAAGAGGAGCAAGGAATCACATATACTAAAACCAAAAAAAAAAAAAAAAAAAGAGAGAGAGGCACTAATCTTTCACCACAAAAAGGAAGAGCATCGAGCGTTTCAAACAAAAAAGAAAAAGAAGAGAGAAGAAAAAAATAACAAAAAAGGCAAGCGAAAAAAAAGAAAAGAAAAAAGATGCACTAATCCATCATAAAAAAAAAAAAACAAACAAATAAAAAACAACAACAACAACAACAAAAAATGAAAAAAAAATGATGATGAATGATGAAGGAGGATGATATATGTATTAAAAAAATATATATATATGATGAAAAAAAATGAATGACAATGCAAATAACTAACAAAAGAGAGGGGCATAGGCATAAGGAATCACATACACTTGAAAAAAAAAAAAGCATTAATCTTTCACCACGAAAAAGAAGAACATCAAGCATTACAATCAAAATCTAAAGGAAAGATGAGGGAGAGGCTGGTGATTACCTTCAATGGGAGAGGAAATAGTTCCAAAAATTGGCAGAGAGCGAACGCTTTATTCGGTATGCGCGACTCCCGGTGATAGAACTCAAGCAAAATCAAATGCAAAAACCCGAAGGGGCTGTCCCGGACTTGAGAAAGAATGAGGGAAGAAGATAGAATTTGAAAGAGAGGGCCCCTTCTGTGCTCGGGCTCGGGCAGTTTTAAAACTGCCAGATTTTGGTCAGGCGTATATAATATATACGCCCGGCCATTTTTTTCGCAAATCTAGCAGGCGTATATAATATATACACCCGGCCATTTTTTCTGAAGATTTGTCAGGCGTATATATTATATACGCCCAGCCAATTTTTGGCTTTAATGGCCCAACGGGCCCTCTGTATGCTCTAGATCAAGACCCGGTCCCTCTTAGAAGCCCATGTATCACCGGGCGATGGCGCGCACATCCCCCAAATGGCCCCTCGAGCTCCCTTCGATTGGCCCAAAGGGACCGTGCTACAATAAACGGATCTAGATCGGTAAGCGCCCACCAAGTGCTCCCATAAAATCATAAAGTCAAAAAAAAAACAGAGAAAAAAGATTCACATAAAATAATAAAAAGAGAGAAAAAAAGAAAAATCTTGAAACACGACACTAGTTCTCAAAAAGAGCGTCGCAACGCCTATTTGCCCCACTCCAAGAGCCGTGTTAAATCAATTTGGAATGATCGGGTTCACCCGAAAATTCTCACACCTTGTTTTACACAGGGACACCTCATGCTTGATCCGGCAAGCGAAATACTGGCCACGTTTACCCCCGGTCATTAGGAAACCGCTCCTAAACCCACCTCCCTAAACAAGATAGCGGGGTCTAATTTGTTTAAAGACCAAGACCACGCATCCCCAGGAGTGAAGACCTGATCCGGTAGGCAAACCAAGGACCTATCACCGGAATACGCACGTCCTTGAGGTGTATCAACATGGCAAGTTGATCTGCCTAAGGATACATGCAAAAATAAAAATGGTTTCAGCATGCTCAAAGTCTCGAACTGACATGTGCAAAAGAAAAAAAGAAAAAAAGAAGAAGAAGAAGAAGAAGAAAAAAAGAAAAAAAAGGAGAAGGTT
Source organism: Chloranthus sessilifolius (assembly GCA_021018995.1). Lineage (NCBI taxonomy): Eukaryota > Viridiplantae > Streptophyta > Magnoliopsida > Chloranthales > Chloranthaceae > Chloranthus > Chloranthus sessilifolius. Next base: position 30,243,424 of record CM037594.1, on the reverse strand, counting down.
CGAGATAACAACCTTTTGTTATGTAGTTAAAATCCTAAGTAGGTTGACCCCACTTTCCAAGCTTTGGCTCTAATCATCCACCTTCTGATCTATGATTGACCAAGAGTGCACTCGACTTCAGACCATTCGAAAAGTCTATTATCAATTGAAACTGACCCGTCAAAAATGAAATTACAACCAACCAAACTATGTGCAAACATACAGACCGAAGGGCTCATTCCCTTTTATTTCCTTTTACACAGGCTTAAAACCTATATAGGCATGGTGTCTCTGTTAAATGAACGCACTTGCGTCTGGGTATCCGCAGGATGGTCGTTTATCCTCGTAAATTGTACCTTAGGGTCGAGGCTTCCGTTCATGCCTATTTGCTGCTTATCGCCCCTGATGGGTGTCTGTCTGTGCATAGTTAGTAAGATGTGATTTCATTAGGAATGGAGGCTAGAATTGACCATCTCTTTCGATGGATGCTTGGTCCTAGCCCAATCTTTTTTAGCTTTGTCTCGAGTTAAGGCACACCGGTTCGTGTGAATCAGGAGTACCTCACTGCCAGAACGTGCACGTCCCTAAGGTGCACCTATCCCCGACAGAGCGCAAGCACCCTTAAAGCATATCAACTAGCATTTGATCCACTTAAAGAGTTGTGCAAGAATGAAATTGACAGAGGTCCTCAAGCTTTGCTTAGAGGCCTCGAAACAAAAGAAAATTAAAAAAATAACACACAAAAATTCACTTTGAAAATGGGCATACATTCCCAAGAAGTGTTACGACATCAATATTCGCTTCACTCGGGTAAATCATGCTTAAGCAACCTCGAGGTTGATGGGTTCGCCCAAAGACTCCGAGCCTTACCTAGGTAAGGGCACCCGTGGCCAATCCAATGGAGCTGTCGATACCCCATAGAATTGGACACAATTTGTAGACCTTCGCTTTGTGTACTTCGCGTCGACCCCGAAGCATAGATCGATCACCCCATTTCATGGAGCTATCTGGTTCAGATTAACACTCAACATTACAAATCTATAATTTCCCTCTAGAAGTGGACGATATCCCGGCTAGCGGGCTTACACTTTCTGTGATCATCGCAGTTATGCCCAGTAATGTCGCAATGCGCTTGGGGACTATTAGCTTTGAGGTACGGACGATATCCCAAAATGAGAGGGCTTACACACACTCACCATCACCATGGATGTTTGAGAATTAAGTTGAACCAGGCAGACCCATCAAACCTGCCTTGGACTTCTTCGAATGTCTCTTGTCTTTGGCGTCCAATCATTAGTGATCGAATACCAAATAGGGGCATCTGTAGACACCCAAATTCGGCCCAAGGCTCGATTAGTCTGTACTCCGAGAGAGATGCACCCCCGTGCTTCCGATGGCACCCCTCAACCCTTGGGAACCTGCCTAGATCTTTAGGAATCACCTGAAACCCATTAGAACCATTCCCCCAACCCTTAGAGATCACCCCTAAACCCTAGGATCCCTTCTCGGACTCAACTGAAACCCTTCTGGGCAATTGATGGGAGGAGAGCTACAAAATTTTACACAGACCATTTCTGAGGAGGAGCCTTATACCATTGGAAGGAGGACTTCTGCAGCTTTCCAGCAAGCCAAAGATCACCCAATTTGGAGTTCTGGTTTGGACGTTATGGCCAATTGATGTTTCACATAAAATCATAACTTTTGCTCAGGCGTATGAATTAGATAGGCCCAGCAAATTTGGCCCCATTTTGGTCAGACGTATATATTATATATGCCTGGCATTTTTGGGCCAAATTTAGTTGGGCGTATATAATACATACGCCCAACATAGGTAGGGCCCACCACGGACACCCACCTTCTCAAATCTCCTCTGGTTTTCATGAAAATCACTGTACATAAACTGGGCATATGTAATATATACGCCCAGCTTAGCTACAGTAACTGTCATCAAATGCTCGAATTTCCTCCATCTGGTTTGACCTTTTGATCATCCCCTTGGTTGAGGTGGGTGTCTTAAGGTTGGTTGCACCCCCTTTGAGCTTATTGGCAACCCTTAAGTCACCCATGGTCTCACCCCATCATTTGCCATTGAAACCGGTTTCCTAAACCCCTAGGACCCTAAAAACCTAGAAAACCTTAGATGGAGGATTATCTAATTGCTAAACCAATTAGCTCTTAAGTAACCCTCTAGCCCACCTCTTCTCTATAAATAGAGAGGCTCCCCTCTTCCCAAAGGGGTTGAAAAATTAAGGTTGAAAGTTAAGCTTAAGAGAGAGAGCCCTAGTGAGAGAAAAATATATATTATTTTGCATTCTTCAACCAGAATTCCTGCATGTTTAGTTCATCCTTTTCAACCCTTTCCAACCATTAGATCACTCCTTTTTAGTCAAGCTTAGTCCCTAGCTTCATCCTACACTTCCTATCTACCGAATCCTAGCATTAGAACCTATTCCTCTACCGTTTAAGCCACATAAAGCCATCGGAAGCACGCCAAAGCGAAGGTCTTCCACGGTGCAACAAGGGCCCGTGAGCTCTGGCTCACCCCTCTCTTCCTCTAACTTCTTGGTGTTTCCTCCGTCCAAGGATTCAAGCCGTTACGCCGCAGTAATTTTGGTTTGGTTCAAAGCTTGATAGGACTGTATTGCCTTCGGGCAAGGGGAAGCTCCGCCCATTTATTTTTATTTTTGGCCATAGATAGACACCGCTACATGCGGATTGATCGGGTGCCTAAACCCTTCCCGATCGATAACCGAAGCCCTTACCCTAGAGCCTTTGGCAAAGGCCGGTAAATCAGAGTCATATTTAGCACTTCGGTGCTCAAAATATTGATTTAATGGTTTCCCGGGTCACCAAAAGCTCCGGGTGGCGACTCTACATTTTATTCCATTGCGTGTGCATCGCCGTGACGGGTTTGAGAGAATCCATGGTCGCAAAGAGGCTTTTAATAGCGTCTCAGCAAGGAGCACTGCAGAGACAGACTAAATCTGAGTTACATCACTGTTTTAACTCTAAACTTAACCTGCTTACTTCTCACTAATTTTTATATTTTATTTTGGTACACAATCACCATCTTCTTCTTAACACTTTCTTTAGGATAGGGCTACATTTTATTTCTCTATTTTTAGGATTAATTTAGTGTAGTCGTGACACCCAATTTCCTTTCTTTAGGATTGTCAGATTTGTGGCCAGATCTGGAGGCCTACTATTATAGCCCATTTTTGGGTTCTAGATCAATTTCTCTGTGGGACAAACTCTTACTTAGCAAAACTTGCTACAATAGGCCCTGTATCTTGCAGGTCTAGGAGTATTCTTGTTGTGTTGAATCCATTGTTTTATTTCATTTTGTTTTTAATTGGTTTCCACCACACAATAAACAAAAGCATGCAGGGTAGTCCACAACAAGTTTTTGGTGCCGCTCCTCGGCAGCGGTGAATCAAGAGCCCTGTATAATGTCGAGGCGTCTCTTCAGCTTTTTAGGAAGTTACAAGAACATTATAGCCGTTCGTGCACAGAGGGTGATGGTTCACCATTAACCGGGCTTTTCAAACTCGCACTCATTGCGAGTTAATTGTAGGAATTCCTAATGAACTCGAGCATTCATAATCATTACTATTGGCTCGATAGACTTGATCAAATCGCGGGTACACGTAATGTTTTACGTGTACCCTCAGAATTATCAAAGCTTTCCTAAGATTATACAACGTAGAATGATTACATACACTAAATAATAAAAAAAAATGTGTGCTACGGATGAGTCGGTTGCTCGACAGTGCCCTGGAGTATATCAGTCATACTTAGGGTCTTTTAGTGACATTGTGGTCACAATCCCTTTTTCTTCTTGTGTAATCATCAACTTTAATCTCTGCCCATTAACTTAGAACTTACGTTCGTCCTTGGGATCTTGGATGGTTACTACTCCGTGAGGGTATGCTTCCATAACCTTATACAGTCCATCCTAACGACTTTGTAATTTTCATGGTAATAGTTTTAATCTCGAATTAAATAGGTAGACTTATTAGCCCGACTCAAAACTTTTTCATAAAATATGTTTGTCATGGAATGCCTTAGTTTTGGCCTTATAAATTTGAGAATTTTCATAGGCATCATTATAAATTTCTTTTAGTTCATTGAGCTCAAGTTTCCGTTGTTCACCAGACACGAACAACTTGAAATTCAGTGCTTTGATAACCCATAAAGCTCTATGTTCTAATTTCATAGGGTGGTGACAAGCTCTCCCGTACACCAGCCGATAAGGAGACATGCCAATGGGTGTTTTATAAGCCGTTATGTATGCCCACAAGGCATCAAGCAGTCTCAGGGACCAATCTTTTCTATCAGGGCAGACAATTCTTTCTAGTATTTTCTTTATTTCTCAGTTAGAGACCTCAACTTGCCCACTGGTTTGTGGGTGATAGGGGGTTGCGATTTTGTGAGTAACACCATATTTCTTAAGCAAACTTTTAAAATATATGTTACAAAAATGGCTTCCTCCATCACTTATGATAGCTCGTGGGGTTTCGAACCATGAAAATATATTCTCCCTACTGAAAGAGACTAGCACCTTGTGATCATATGTTCTTGTGGCTGCTGCCTCGACCCATTTTGACACGTAGTCGACAGCCACAAGTATATACATGAATCCGAAAGAAGGTGAGAAGGGACCCATGAAATCTATGCCCCACACTTCAAAGAGTTCTACGATCAATATCAGTTGGAGGGGCATCATATTCCTTCTGGACATGGCTCCTGCCTTTTGAAACAGATCACAGGCCTGACAAAAATTTTGGGCATCTTTAAATAATGATGGCTAATAAAATCCTGATTGCAGTATTTTGGCAATCATTTTCTTTCCATCACAGTGGCCCCCACAAGCATATGTGTGACAAAATTGCAGAATATTGTGGGTGTCACTATCGGACACACATTTCCTAATTATCTAGTCTGGACATATCTTAAATAAGTCAAGATCCTCCCAAATATAGTATTTTATATTAGAGAAGATAATATACCTGTCTTGATTGGATCAGGTCAGAGGAATTTTACTTATTGCTAGATCATTCATGATGTTAGCGTACCATGGTACTGTCAATTGGATGGAAAAAAGTTGTTCATCCGGAAAGGTATCGTGTAGAGATTCTTTACTGATGGATTCAGGCATTTCAATTCTAGACAGGTGATCAACCACCATGTTCTCAACTCCCTTTTTATCTTTGATTTCGAAGTTGAATTCTTGCAAAAGTAGGATCCATCTGATTAGTTTAGGCTTGGTATCCTTTTTGGTCAATAAATATTTTAATGCAGAATGATAAGAGAAGATGACAATCTTCGATCCCCATAGGTATTTTCAGAATTTATCTAATGCAAACACGACAACTAGAAGATCTTTCTCAGTGGTGGTGTAGTTTACTTGAGCTTCAATCAAGGTTCTACTCGCGTAATAAATTACATGAGGAACCTTGTCTTTTTGCTGTCCTAGGACTGCACCTATTTCGTGATAACAGGCATCACACATCACTTCAAAAGGTAGGGAGTAGTCAGGAGGTTGGATAATTGGTGAAAATGAAAGAAGTTCTCGAAGCTTAGTAAATGCGTCAAGATAGGAATCGTCAAAGTCAAAAGGTACATTGTTTGCTAATAAGTGGCACAACGGTTTCAAAATTTTTGAGAAATCTTTGATGAAGCGGCGATAGAAGCTAGTGTGGCTAAGGAAGGATCAAATATGTCGTACTGAAGTTGGTGGCTATAAATTTGCTATTATGTCTATTTTGGCCTTGTCAACTTCTATTCCTCTTTTAGAGACAATGTGCCCTAAGACTATGCCTTCTTAAACCATAAAATAGCTCTTTTCCCAACGTAGCACCAAATTAGTTTCTTCACATCTTTCTAGGACAAGGGCAAGATGATCAAGACAAGAGTCGAAAGTCTGGCCAAATATAAAAAAATCATCTATGAATACCTCAAAAAACTTGTCTATCATGTTAGAAAAGATGGTCATCATGCATCTTTGAAATATTGTTGGAGCATTGCATAACCCAAAAGGCAAGCACCGATAAGCAAGCATCTCAAAAGGACATGTGAAGGTAGTCTTCTCTTGATCTTCTGGGTATACCGAAACTTGATTATACCCTAAATATTCATCTAAAAAGTTAAAATATTCCTGACCTGCAAGTTTTTCCAAAATTTGATCGATACAGGGCAATGGAAAGTGATCCTTGCGAGTCATTGAGTTGAGTTTTCGATAGTCAATATATGCACGCCACCCTGTGGTTTCATGTAATGGCACTAACTCACCGGCTGAATTTTCCTTGATAGTAATCCCAGACTTCTTTTCGACTACTGGATGGGACTCACCCACTCAGTGTCATAAATCGGATAGATAATACCAGAATCTAATAATTTCACGATTTCTTTCTATACAACTTCCCTCATGTTTGGATTTAGCCGTCACTAACTTTCTTGTGATGTCTTGGCATTGTCCTCTAAGTGAATTCGATGCATACATATTGAAGGATCAAGCCCTTGTAGGCCAGCGATAGTTCATCCTATTGCATGCTTGTGCTTCACAAGTATGGCCAACAACTTACTCTCTTATTCCATGTTAAGAGCAGATGAAATGATCATTGGGAGAGTTTCATTAGGCCCAAGAAAAGCATATTTTAGGGTGTCAGGAAGTAGATTAAATATAAGGATGGTGCCTTTTTGATAGATGGCATTAACGGTTCCTTGAAAGTAACGGGTAAAGGTTCTATCCATGGTTTCCAAGTTCTTGATTGGAAATCGCGAGATGAAGTGTCTAGTAAATAGGTCACCTCCTCTGATTGGTGTACCGATTCCCCCAAGTCCGTATACCATAGCGCAGTTTGAAGCGCATCCTTGGATAAGACTAGAGGCAATGCCTCTTCTACCAATTCTTCAATTTCATCTATACTGATGCATTCCTCGTCATCGATTGAAGTCATATGGTTAGCTGTCGAGAAGACATTTAACTGAATTCGCATGTCTCCAAAAGAAACTTCCATTATCCCGGTTTTATAGTTTATGCAACCATTAGCCGTGGCCAAGAATGATCTACCTAGTATAACGGGAATTTGTGTTGGAGATTTTGAACATGGTTCCATGTCTAATACCAAGAAATCGATAGGAAAAATGAATTTGTGGACCTAAACCATTACAACTTCAATATTCCTACCGCCCTTCTTTCTGATCTATCGGCTAACTGAAGAGTTATCAAACTAGGCCTCATATCTCCGAGTCTCAATTTTTCATAGACAGAGTATGGCAGCAGATTTGCGCTGGCTCCCAGATCCATAAGTGCTTTATTTATTGCGTGATTACCTATGATACATGGAATTGTCGGCACTCCAGGATCCTTAAGCTTGGGCGGAGTTCTAGCCTGCAAGGCTGAGCTTACTTTCTCTGTCAAGAAGACTTTTCGTGATATATTATTTCGTCGCTTCCATTTTTATGTGCACATCACTTTCAGGAATCGTGCATAGGCTAGGACTTGCTTGATTGCCTCCAGAAGGTGCAAGTTAATCTTCACTTCTTTGAAGATTTCGATGATTTCTTCTAATTTTTTGGGATTTTTATCAAAAGGAGACGGTGCACCAAAAGGCATTAGAAAATGGTAACTTTGGTACATAAGGTACTTCAGTTACTGAGTTAGGTGCACTATCTTTCTTATTAAAAATAAAGAACAAAATCTGCTTTTTCGGCAATGGCGCCAAAAACTTGTTCGGACTTTTATCGTACTAAGTCTTAACCTATTGCAAGCACAATGAAAATTGCAGCACTAGTATAGGATCGTTCCCACGAGGAAGGTGATTATTCTGATATATTCGTGTTTGTTTAAAAACTTTTATTTGTCTTTTGATGTCCTAAAGAATGGGTTGTTTAAACTAATTTGCAATAATTAAATCTAAATCCCCCTCCTTCCAGATTATGGTCATCAATTACAATCCTTCAGATCTCAAATGTTTACAAAATAAAGTACCGTTGCACCATATCTCAGTCTTCAGTCTTTTAGAATTTGGGTATCAATCAAAAGCTAGAATTCCTTAACACAGATTTAAACTAATCAACAATCTTCCTAAATTTGGACGTCAATCAAACTCAAGAAAATTGAAGATGGAAAAGTAAAACCGTTACACTAATTTGCAAATTTTCAATCTGAGTCGTCAATTCAAATAAAAAACTTTTAGATGTTTACAAAGCAACAAAGTGCATGAAAATAAATCTAAACTAGAAAGCAATAAAAAGATCTTTCGTCCCTCAGCCACAGGCATCAATTGCTTTTGAGAAATTACAGACACTCTACTCTAATCTTCCAGCTCCCGCTCCTAATTGCAGTAGTCAATTGCTCTCGAGAAACCTTGGATATCTACACTATTCTAAACTAAAGTTGATCGGAAGAAAACCCAACCTCAGTCGTCAATTCATGCTGAGAGTTCCTTCGATAACTCTTCTCCTATACTGAGCTCCCTTATTTATAGATCATAAGGAGTCAATTTATATTATATAAATCCTAAGAAAAGAAAACTACCAGGAATAAAGGATTCTTAGTATAACTCTACTTCTAATCCTAATTCTTCCTTGCTTTGATTGGTAGATGTGCGCAAGAATTTTCTTCTATTTGAGCAACAGAGTCCTTTTAGGAGTCTTTCATCAATCTTCTCAGATCTGTAGATTACTGGACTTCTAATTCAAGAGATCTTCTAATTCTGTGCATGGCAGTGTGGTTCTCACGTGATCAGCAACAACAGGAGCTTTCATTCTTGCAAAATCGTGAATACGAATTTCTCTTTTCTATGCAGCTCTCTCTATAAGATTTTTCAGTACGAACAATTGCAAGCCTTTTGTATCACATTCTTCTTGAAATGTCTTTTTTAAAGAATCATAAATTACAATTTCTTATTTTCTCTTTAGCTTTGTTAAATCATCTTTTACGATTTCTTACTTTACTGGCTTCCAAGTACGATTTGAATCGTCTTCTATGCTCGATTGTCTTTCTTGCTGCTTTTTTAGTTCATTTTGATGAAGATTAAAACTTTGGCTCTTGTTTGTTGTCAGTTCCTAATATCTGCACTTCATTATCTTATTAGTAGTAAACTGGGGTCTAGCATCGCTAAGTTTTTTTTCTTGATAGTTCTAGCATCGCTACGTTAAGGGTGATAAAATGGCATATTCTATGACTGATCAACAACATTGATAAATATCTGTAGCTGGTGATCGCATCAACCCAGGTATTTCCTATTTTGAATTCATCCTCTTTTCTTTTTAGAATTTAATATTTCTATTACTCTCTACCAAAGTCCACATGGACTGAATTGGGCCACTTATTCCGGGACCCAAAAGGGGCCTAGAAAAAGAGCGACATACTGGCAATCGCGATGGGACTCCTTTTGCTAGGGTAGTCTTAGTTTGTTTAGTTTGGCTTTATTTCCCTACTTTATCTTCCTATTTTAGTTTCCTGCTTTTTTTTTTCATTGTTTACACACACCTACATGAGAATCATTGTGCGCACATAGGCACTCTTTAAAGTGTGGAGATGCCCAAAATACGTCGGATAAACTTTAGTAATGACTGGCCATTGTGGGGGTTCCATGATAATCCCACATACGATGATGAGCTATCTCATCATCCCGAAGTTAACATGGCTGGAGAAGACGAACAAATACCGCATACACCTCCGAGTACCAGTGATAACAATGGCATAAGAGAAAGTAGCATCAGACAAAACTACACTGCTGAGCAGGTTCTAAGTATCAATCTCCGCACTTTGTCGAAAGGTGTCAGAGAGGCCCAGGAATGCTTTAGAGCTTGGCTATCATATACAATGCCACTATAGATCAACAGGACCAGGAGGATCGAGAGCGACAACAAGAGCAGGGCTCACTGCCCACTCCTAGCATGGTCTGACCCCGTATGTCTCCACCAAGGTAGACCGTGTACACCTTCGTTAGTAATAATCGCCAAGGTAGACCTCATCCTCAAGCTACTAAGAAAGACGCCAATATAAGAATAGAGGACCTCACCAGAGTTCTCAACGATTACATGGCTAAGAGAGAGTGTCCCAGATTCTCATTCGGATTCTACAAATTCTATCGGGACCTCGAATTTAACTTACCTATAGGTTTAAAGCCTCCTAAGTTCACCAAATACAATGACATTGAAAATCCAAACCACCATTTGGCATTATTTTGCAATGACTGCCGACCTATATGAAATAACTAAGGACTTCTTATCCACTACTTCCAAAGGTCACTAGAAGGGGAAGCTCTCAACTGGTTCGCCAGCTTGCCACTTCACAGGATCAACACATTCGAGGACTTAGTCAATTTGTTTCTTAACCAGTATAAGCACTTAATACAAGAAGCAGTAAGTCATAGTGATATGATGACCACAAAGCAAGACGTTGACGAAGACTTCGCAGACTTCATAAGACGCTGGAGAAGTCTTGCAACCCAGATTGGAAGCCAGATGAAGGAAAAGGACGCTATCCATATCATCATCGACAATGTCAGGAAACCTCTTTGGAGTGCCCTTATCATAAGCAATTGCCCAGACTTCAGTACTCTTCATCTATGCGCTTCCAGCATATAACGACACATCAAGAGCGGGGACCTCTCCCTCTCGATAATAGGATCAAAGAGTGCCTCCTCAAGCGATTCAAAGATGAAGAATCATAAGGACCTCAAGATCAGAGCAAGTCAACACTGTTATCAATCAAGGATAATCTCTAAAAATGGGAACTCCTAGCAAAGAAATCTCGATCAAAACTAATACCAAAACCAGAATCAACAACGATATCCAAACTAAGGACATAACTAGTACCTGAACCGCAATCCATACCCAAACTAGAACACTTACTAGATCCAAAACCAGAATACGACCCAGAATCAAACAACCATCTAAACTACTACAACATACCCCCATCCTAGAACTTCAGTCAACAAGCTAGACCCACTTATCAGCCAAAATGCGAGCACTACCCTCTGTTACCGATAGCATCCCTAACATCTTCTGTCTCCTCAGTAACCAGAACCTTATTACATTCCCATCGGAGAGACGTCCAACACACCTTGACTACAGTAAGTTCTGCGATTTCCATCGATTCACAAGACACAACTTAGAAGACTGCTGGGTTTTACAGGATGTAATATATGATATGAACAATCGCAACCAAATTGACTAGGAAGCCCTCCGGAATACTAGTGAGAATAATAATCAACCTCTGCAAGACTTGGGGATAATCAATAATCCCATGCCCAACCACAATTAGGGATTGTATCCCACATCACGACCGTGGACCTTCCTAGCCAACTCCCAGTTCACCCCTCAGCTTTGATCACCCGTATCAATTCCCCAGACACCTCGGTCAATCCAACTGAACCTCAGAGACCCCTAATCATCTGATTGCACCCTTCCAAGTCGATAACCCGAATCGAACCATACCTGAACTTCACCCAGATATGAGTACAGTCATTCAAGGCTTAAAGACCTAACCTCCATAGACATCCACCAGAACCCTTGACTCCTCCGAACTCGAAACCAACTCTGTTACCCCTTCCCTTGATAGATTCTGAACCGAAGCTGAAGGAACCACTCCTCAAGATATACCACAGGACAATAATGTGCTAGATCAAGAATCGAAGATGAAAACTGAGTGCGAGCCAAGCACTGAGACAGGGCAGCAAGATGAAGGACCAAGCAAGGAAGAGGAACTAATCTCCACTTTTTTTGAAGAGGAAGACTACACGCAATACCTCCCCCCATGGAATGGAGTGACCACGATGCGTATCCCTTCCTCTAACTTCACCCTGTTTGTGATGAATGTTTCATGAAATACATTAGGACAAGTCACAACATGGCTCAAGGATCAACAGCTGACGTGCCCAGTCCTCAAGTTAGGGACCAATTACCCGCCACCACCATTCCCCCAAGAGAGGGAGAATCAAACACTCAGCCGCCAGAAAGGACGACAAGAGATAGGGAGACGAATCCGCCTCATGTAATTCCTTCACCACTAGTTCTAGCACCTCAACCAGTTCAGCCAGCTGCAAACAAAGCGCACAAACTAGGAAAAGAACTAGCCTTGGAATCAAGTCAGGAGTACGTTCTCCTACGACACCTCGAGAAGGTTCCAACCCATATATCAATACTCGAGCTCATCAAGAAGTCACTGAAACACTTCAGATTACTAATGAAGGCACTGGCCAAGACACACGTAGACAAAGATACCACTTTAGACGAGATGCACGAAATTACTTCATTCATGGCATAGCCTCCAACTCTTACCTTCACTGACGTCGACATGCCGAAAGAATTGCTACGCGGAAGTTCAGCTCCTATATTCCTGACGGTTATAATAAGAAGATTCTCTATTCCTCATGCATTAGTTGACACAAGAGCATGATTTAACATCTGTCCGATGACAACGCTCAAGACCCTCGAGTATATAGAACATGATATACAACCCTTGTCGTTATCCCTCATCGCATATGACGGCTTGAGAAGCTTCGTCAAAGGCACCATCACGCTCCAAGTACGACTTGGACCAATAACAACTCACATCACTTTCCACGTATCAGATTCCTCAAGCACTTATGATCTGACCTTAGGTAGGAAGTGGCTGGAATCAATGAAAGTTGTCGCATCACCATACCATCAGTGCGTCAAATTCCCTCATGAGGACACCATCATCAGGGTATATGCTAATGCCCTCATTGAGAACATGGACACTGATTACGTCATAAGCATCCCGACAGCTCACGACTCAAAACTATCTATTGGCCACATCAAGAGAATGAGTGCTCTCGAAAGTACATCTGTGGTAGAAGTGAACCGTTTATGGTCTCGACCAGTTACTCAGCGAAAATGTGCAACCGTGGGATTCGTGATGATCCCGTCGCGGTGATGTGCTCGCTAAAAAAAATATAGAGTCGCCACCCAGAGCTTTTGGCGTCTCGGGATACCTATATCATTTTTATAGTGCCACAAATATGACTCTGATTCCGGTCCACACCAAAGGCTCTTGGGTAGGGGCTTTGGTTATCGATTGGGAAAGTGTTAGGCACCAGTTCAACCCACTTGAAGCGGTCTCTACTTATGGCCAAAATGAAAGAGAAATGCTAGGAGCAAAAGAAGCCTCTTCTTGCCCAAAGGGCTCTAAAATCCTATTTGTACCCCCCGCTCTTACAAAAAAGTTGGTGGCGTAACGACACAAATGCAAGGATGAGAAGTGCTATAAAGAGATAGGAGAAGAAAGGGGAGAGACGGAGCCCTCGGGCCCTTGTAACACCGTACGAGAGCCTTGCGTGGCTTGCTTTTGATGAGCTCTTGAAGGCTTTCTATGGTATAGAATAGGATTCTAACTCCTAAGGATTAAAGCTAAGAGGTAGAGTGAGGGGTCTAGGGGGGAGCACACACTTAGACTAAGGGTTTTGGAGGCAAGAGTAAGCTTGAAATGAAGTTGGGAGATTTTGGAATTTATGTGAAAATGGTGCACAAAAGGGAGGAAGAACTTCTCACTTTGAGCTCTTTCTCTCTTAAGCAAATTTCTCAACATCTAAACCAAGGGGAGGGAGGCTCTTTTTATAGGAAATGGGTGGGTTAGGAGACCACTGAAGTGCTAATTGGGGTTAGCAATTAGGTAATCTAACATCTAAGGATTCCTAGGGTTTTTGGAGCCTTAAAACATGTGAGAAGGTCCTTCAATTGTGGATGATAGGGAGGGGCCTTAAGTCACTCAATGGGTTGCAAATAGGGTGCAAAAGGGTACAACAGAACTATCAAAACACACCTCGAAGACCTAGGTGGCCAACTAGTCAAAGCCCAGACATAAAATTTAGGGCAAAACCAGAGGTCACTGTTCATAAGCCTGGTGCAACTATTAGTTGTGCCAGGCATATGCATAGTAAAATAGTGCAGCACAGTAGCCTGGAAGTTGGCTTCCCGAGGTGGGGTCCACTTTAACTCTGGCACAACTATTAGTTGCGCTAGGCTTAAATCCGGGGAAAAGTGGCTTGGGCTAACTAATAGTTGCGCCAAGTTTAAATATAACTGGCGCAACTATCAATTGCGCCAGGCCATTTCTGGGGAGAAATGGCTTGGTGCAACTATTAGTTGCTCTAAATCCCTAGGGGGGGCATTTGAAATTATATTTTTGCTCTCCGAGTTCGGACCGTCATATCTTTTGATGCACAACTCCGATTGGGGTGATTCTTGGCTCTTTGGAAAGTTGGAGACCTCTACTTTTTAATGGTATAAGATTTGATCATAGTAGAAGCTCCCAACTAGCTCTGGTGCACCATTCCTCATCCATGGCTTGGAAAGATTAGGTTCAGGCTTGGGACATTTTTAAGGGCCAGGATTGGTTTCTAAGGGTTTGGGATGGTTTCTAAGGGTTCTAGGGGGATTCCTGAGGGTTTGGGGTGATTCCTAAGGGTTCCATACATGCCATCAAAGCTCAGAAATGTGCCTCTCTCGAAATGTGTTTCGATCAGGCCTTGAGCCATATTTGGGTGCCTACAGATGCCCCCCTCTTTGGTATCCGATCACTAATGATTGAATGCCAAAGAAAAGAGACATCCAAAGAGGCCCAAGGTATTACTGACGGGTCTGCTAGATTTAAGACAAACATCAAACATCAGATGAGTAACATGGTGAGAAAATGAAAGCCCTGGATGCTAGGCTAAACATTCGTTTCTCAAGGTAAACGGTCCCCAAGTGCTTTGCGACATTACTGGGCATAACTGAGGTGGAACGAGTTGCGAAAGCCCTGTATGCCAAGCCAAACATTTGCTTCTCGAGATGATTTGAAGGTATTTGATGTTTAAGATTCATTCTAAATACAACAGCTTTGTAAGTAAGAGGGGTGACTGACCCACATTCAAAGATAGGCGCGAAGTAAACATACGCAAGGCTTCACAGTTTGCATCCAATCCTACGAGGCATTTGATTGCCCCATCTGACTGTTCGTGAGTGCCACTACTGAAAGCAAGGTTCGAGATATTTTGGCGAACCCATCGATCTCGAAGTTTATTTAGCATGACTTCCCCAGCGAAGTGAATAGATGTCACAATGCTTTTTGGGAGGACATGCCATTTTTGAAAGCATGCCCAAGATCAACATGACCTAGAGCATCCGGCTTCAACTACCATGAACAGATCCAACCAAACATTGGGTGTCTCTTAAAAGGGACATCCAATTTTAGTTTCTGTCAACAATGATCATAAACATTATTTAACTATGCATAAACATGCACCTATTAGGGTGATAAGCAATAAAGGCGATAGAAGCCCAGACCCGGACCTGCCCGGGTACAATTTACGAGAACAAATGACCATCATATGGATACCCAGACACATGGCATACACTTTATAGGGATACCACTGCCAATACAGGTTTTAAGCCTATAGAAAATAAAGGGGAAATGGACCCTTTTGGATGCATGGTTGCACATAGTTTGATTGATACGTAATCTCATTCTCAACAGGTTGGCTTCAACCAATGATTGACCTTTTCCAATAGAGTTATCCGGACCTCAAACGCCGTAGGGCACGCGCCCAGACCATATGGACCAAGAGTCCACACCTCCGAAAAGTTCGTGAAAAGTATGAAGCTTAGACTCTCACCTTCATATGAATCAAACACAGAGCGCTTAGCTCAACAATTTAGCAATGGAATCGTCTTGATTGAAACATTGGCCGTCTGATCATGATTGACCTCGTTGCTCCTACTTTGAAGTAAGATCCATGGATCTAAGGTGAACCTTAGATCTAGGACATTAGTTTTGCACAGCTGCGTTGTCGATAAAATATTAACAGTTCACCGCATCGAAAATACGCATGTGAGTAGCTGTGCATGAAAAGTTCATAGATTTCTTTTTTTCTTTTTCAAAATGATTTTCATTCTCCCTTTTTTTTTAATAGACCTGACGTTAGTGGGGGGATGCTTCATCTGATTTGTCCATCGCTGAGAAGTTGCCTGCTTCGAGCCTCTGGACTGTGTGATGTTCCTGCACATCCTTGAGAAAATGTCAGTCCCTTTTTTGTTTATATAAGTAACAAATACATCCTAATTAACAAAAGGAGAAAAAAACTTTTACCTATATTTTTTTCATTTTTTAGATTTATATATATTTTTTAGATTTTTATTTTCAAAGATTTTTTATTCTTTTTCTTTATTTTTGACATGGAAGTACGATGCTGTAACTATGTACATGAGAAAGAGTAGAATTTTTTGGATTTTTTATTTTTAGGGATTTTTTATTCTTTTTCTTCATTTTTGAGATGAAAGTAAGATGCTGTAACTATGTACATGGGAAAGAGTAGAAATATATACACACATTTTTTTTGTATTTGGATTTTTCTTGATGTTTTTGTTCTTTTTTTTTATGATGCCTTATCAGTGAGGTGAAGTCACGGGTCCTACTTTGGGGCATAGTTGAACCTCTTCATTTGGTCAGGCCTGAGTGAGTTTCAACAGTTTCACCAAGGCCGAAATGTTAATCCCTTTGGATTGAGTCAAACCTTTCTCCTTTCCTCGGGTCATACATTTAACGAAGAGGTTCTAAAGAGACACTTGGTTGGGACCCGATTTGAACTAACATGAGCGGCCTAGAAAAGGGGATCAGGGAGAGTAACCAAGAGGGCTCTTCAAACGTCAATCAATCATTTCAAACCTTTCTTCTTCTCTTTTTTTTTTTTTTTTTTTATCTCCTTTTTGACCTGTGGCGCCCTTTCGGGTTTTCACGACGTCCATGGGTTTAGCTCTCTTACCCCGAGCGCCCTTTCAGGTTTGCACCTGGGCCGCACAAACTCGCTGTTTTTACCCGTAGTGCCCTTTAGGGTTTTCACCATGTCCATCTTGCATTGAGCTTATATTTTTATTTTATTTTTTCTTTTTATTTCTTTCATTTTTTTCAAAAGCCATGACATAGACGTCGATTCCGTCATAGCAGGCCAGATGTGGTTCTGGTGTTGTCTCGCAACTCGGCTTGTATTGACTTAACAAATACTATGACTGCTTGTGAACCTAAAAAGAGGGCTTCCTTCAGGGTGTAGCTTGGCCATGGATTAGGTTAGGATTTGAAGGTATGCTGGGCTAAAAGGGTTTCCTTGATATGGCTTCAGTTTCTCTCAACATTCTTCTTCCTTGGGGGATTTTACTGTACACGCCCCATGATTCTATTTTTTCTTTTTCTTTATCTTATTTCAGGCAATCTCTTTTTGGGGCTTTGCTTTTCTAATTTTTTTTGGATTTTGATGGTAACTTAACTTCCCTTTTTTGTATATGTACACTTTTTTTTTGGGGAAGGGGTTCATTGAAAGAAAGGCCTAGGCTAAAAATGGGGTAGCAAAGGATATCAACTTTTTTTAGGGATGCTTTTTGGCTATGATGCATGGAATGATGGTCTCTTTTGAGTGGTTCTTAAGCAGTCACGTATTTGTTTCACCAATACTTACCTTGCCGCGATAGACTAGGAGTAGAACCGTCGGACGTATCTAGCATTGATGGGCTCAGAAAGATGATCTCCATCCATGGTGGCCAGGCGGATGGCATATCCCGGTAGCACCTCTCGAACGACATAAGGTCCTTCCCAGTTCGGCTTGAACTTTCCTCTCGGATCGGTGTGGAGGGATGGGAAGATCTTCTTCAGTACAGTGTATCCTAGATCTCGACCAGGGACACGTTTATTGTAAGCGCGTGTGATTCGCCCCTAGTAAACTTGAGTGTGACACAAGGCTAGGAGTCTCTTCTCGTCCAATAAGTTCAATTGTTCGAAGCGGGATCTCTCTCTCTCTCTCTCTGCTTCGGGTAAGCCTGATTTCATAAGGATTTAGATCGAGGGTACTTCAACCTCAACTAGTAAGACGGCCTTGGTTCCATAGACAAGGGAGAATGGTGTTGCCCCTGTAGCAGTACGGATCGATGTTATGTAGACCCACAAAGCAAATGGTAGCATTTTGCTCCAATCTCGATAAGTGACGACCATCTTCTCATGGATGCGAATGACCGTCTTGTTCGCAGCTTCTATGGCTCCATTAGTTTGAGGTCGATAAGGTGATGAGTGATGGTGCTTGATCTTGTATTGCTTGGATGTGCTTATTTGCAGAGTTTATGCCGCTATCTGTGATGATATCCTTGGGTACTCCAAATCGGCACACAATATTACTCTTGAGAAACCTCTCGATGTGACTGGTTGTGATGTTGGCGTATAATGTTGCTTTTACCCACTTGATAAAGTATTCAATGGAGACGAGGATGAATCGAGGCCCGTTTGATGCTTTCGGATTAATCATTCCGACGACGTCAAGGCCTCAGGTAGCAAATGGCTAAGGAGTGGTCATGTAGTGAAGATCAATGGCAGGAGTGTGTATCAGACTGGAGTGTTCTTGACACTTGTAACATTTTTGAACATGTTTGTAGCAATCTTATTCCATATTGGTCCAACAGTATCCCTATCGTAGAATTTTCTTAGCAAGCATGTGACTGCTGACGTGGGCTCTGCATACTCCTTCGTGGATCTCCTTCATGATATTGGTTGCTTCACCTTCTGTAAGGCACTTGAGTAAGATGTTATTATAGGATCGCTTGTAAAGGCACTCCTCACAAATGACATAGCCTGCTGCTAGACGTTGGATGGTTCGTCGATCCGTCTTGGATGTACCCTCAGGGAAAGTTAGCATCTTGAGAAAATTCTTAATATCTGAGAACCAAGGTGGCTCATCATCAGCCTTTATAGGTTCCTCAATCTGGAGGCAGAAGGCCGGCTCAATCCTCTGCTCGATCATGATCAACTTCATCTCAGCACCATATGGGATTTCTATAATTGATGCCAACGTCGCTAGTGCATCGACAAAGTAATTCCTTAATCAGGGGACATATGAGAATGTCTTGAAAGTAAGCTATCAGATCCTCGAGTTGCTCATGGTAAGGGATCAATTTCTCATCTTTCATCTTCTAGTCACCATTCATCTGGCATTTAATTAACTGTGAATTGCCAAACACCCGGAGGTGAGTTACATTCAGATCGAGAGTTGCCTGCAAACCAGCGGCACAAGCCTCATACTCAGCCATATTGTTAGTGCAAGGGAAGTTGAGCTTGATAGAGACTGGTACATCGGATCCTTTCGATGAAATTAGAATGGCACCAACTCCCTGGCCCTCGGCATTTGCTGCCCTGTCAAAGTGCATTTCCATGATTCTTCTGCTTCTTCAGTATCGTCTTCCATCATAAAAAGGATGTCCTCATCAGGGAACTCAGTTCTCAAAGGCTCATAATCTAGCAAAGGATTGTCGGCAAGATGATCAGCAAGTGCCTACCCGTTAATTGACTTCTGAGTGACGTACGTGATGTCGAACTCAGATAACAAGAGCTGCTAGCGTGCAGTTCATCCAGTAAGAACCGACTTCTCGAAAAGGTACTTCAACGGATCCATTCGGGCCAAAAGTAGAACAACTTGAGATAGCAAGTAGTGGCAGAGCCTTTGGGTAGCCCATACAAGAGCCAGGCATGCTTTCTCTAAATGAGAATAGTGCATTTCATAATCAGTAAACTTCTTGCTTAGATAGTAAATGGCATGTTCTCTTCTTCCCGTCTCGTCCTGCTGCCCTAAGACACATCCCATCGAGACTTCTGTCGTGGAGAGATAAATCAAGAGTGGTCTCCTTGTCTCAGATGGTACCAAAATAGGTGGATTGAGGAGGTAGCTTTTGATTTTATCGAATGCTACCTGGCAGTCATCATTCCATGCGACGAGTGAGTTCTTCTGAAGTAGCTTGAAGATCGACGTGAATATTGGGGTCAGTTGTGCAATGAACTGACTGATATATTATATTCTGCCTAAGAACCCTCTAACTTCTTTCTCAGTAGATGGCGGTGGCATTTCTGTGATAGCTTTGACTTTGACTAGGTCAACCTTGATCCCTCTCATGCTGACGATGAATCCCAATAGTTTTCTTGACATGGCGCCAAAAGTGCACTTCTGTGGATTCAGACGTAACTTGTACTTTCCAGCGTCTCAAACAGTTTTTGAAGGTTTACCAAGTGATCCCCTCGCTTTGGTGATTTGGCTATCATATCATCAACGTACACTTCAATCTCTCGGTGCATCATGTCATGAAATAGCGCAGTCAAGGGTCTTTGGTATGTTGCCCCGACATTCTTCAGCCCAAATGGCATGACTCGATAGCAAAAGGTTCCCTAGGGGGTAATGAGCACTGTCTTCTCACGATCAACCTCTGCCATCCTTATCTAATTGTATCTAGAGAATCCGTCCATAAAAGAAAGCATCCCGTGCTTAGCGGTATTATCGACCAAGATGTCAATGTGCGGCAATGGGAAATCTTCCTTCGGGCTCGCCCTGTTCAAGTTCCGAAAATCCAAGCACATGCGGACCTTTCCATCCTTCTTCGGCACAGGCACGATATTGGCTAACCACTGTGGGAATTTGGATACCATGAGAAACCCCGCGTCATATTGCTTGATGACCTCGTCTTTGACTTTCAACATCCACTAGGGTCGAAGACGTCTCAACTTCTGCTTAATCAACTTCATATCAGGGTAGAGAGGTAACTCATGCTAGACTAAATCGATGTCCAGACTAGGCATGACCTTGTACGACCAAGCAAAAATGTCTTGGTATGACCGAAGGAAATCGATCATGCTTTTTCTTTCTTCAGGAGACAGTGACATTCCGATCTTGGTTATTCTGGGAATCTCCTCAATCCCTAAATTGATATCTTCTATTTTTTCAACAATGGGGGTAGGGCCATGCTCAAATTCAGCAAACCGGTCAAGGAGCTCATTGGGGAGCTCCTCCAAAGGACTATCCTCATCTAGACTCGTAACCCCTACCTCTTCTTATATTTCTACAGGAAAGGGGTCGATTTTACGTGGGACGGGTATTCCGATTAAGGCATCATTTTGTGGGACTTTATCTGGAATTTTAAATGACAATTTTTTTGGGTTTTGTATATTTTTGAGGTTCTATATTTTTCCACTGTTTTTGAGATTTTGTATTTTTCTAATATTTTTGAGATTTTTGTTTTCTTCTGAGACGAACCCTTGGCAGCACAAGTCTGTGTATATTCAAGGTATTGCCTGCCAAGGACATATCACACTTTTTATAGGTTGTACTTTTTTAGGAAATGGGTGCCAAATTATAGGCCGCTCCCTGCTTCCGGAGTTTGGGGCAAAGATGCCCAATTGCATACCTGACTTGCTACCCCTTTACCTTTTAGGATGTAGGAGGCTGGCGAATGTTACTCTTCTGGACCGGCCTCCATCATATTGATCATAGGTTCATCTGAGATTTCATCCTCAAACATTAGTAGAGTCCTGTGATGGTTTACCACCAGAGGAGTTTGTTCAGGTATGGAATGCTGCTTCTCAAATAGGGATAGGGCAGCCAGATCTATTTCAAGGTTGGGAAGGGAGATGTGGGGATTGGTGGGATGGACAGGGGCTGTGGGTTTGTGTGGGGTCAAATGGGTTACCCCATTCCTATCAATCTTTATGACCCCAGTGCTAACAAAGGATTCCCTGATGTGCGGCCTAGGATGAGGCTTCTCTTCTATGTTGATTCCTCTTGCCCTTGAAGCTGCAACGACCTTGGCCTTCTCTTTAGCCACTCAGACCTCTTCTTCTGTGGGCTTGTAACCTAACCTGAATTGAACTTTCTGGCCCTTGGTAACAACTGGCTCTCTTCTACCCTGCAGTCTAGGCCCGATCTCTCTGCCTTTTTGATAGCCCCATTTCTGGAGCATGGCCACTGCTGCTTCCATTCCACCGTCGGCTGTAGAAGTGATGTTTCTCGGGGGTTATGGGTCTACTGTCGATACATCATAATCGAAATTGTGGAGGTCTGTGTCTTCCTCAGTATGTAGCACATCCACTACTTTAGGATTTTCAATGCTGTGAGTGGCCTTGTCTTTCTCATCGTGCCCTTCACCAATGATGGTGATCACCTTTTGTCCGGATATGAATTTTAGCTTTTGATGAAGGGTAGAAGGTATCGCCTCGACCTCATATAACCACGGGCATCCTATCAGTAAATTAAAAGAAGATTTGATATCCATCACTTGAAAAGGTATAGAGAAGGTCATGGGCCCAATTACTAATTCCAAATCGACCTCTCCCATTATTTCTCTTCTTGTATTATCAAATCCCGAGCGTTAGTCCTTGTCGGCCTTAGCATATAGGGGTCCACGTCGATCTTGGTGGCAGTCCTCAACGGGCACACAATCAGAGCCGACCCGTTATCAATTAGAACCAAGGGAATTATCAAGTTCCCGAATTAAACAGTAATATTGAGGGATTTGGCATGACTATTTCCCTCCTCAGGTCGATCTGCATCTGAAAATGAAATGGCATTGGGTGCCATCACTTGTTTGACTATTTGCAGGACCTCGTCTGGGCTCACCTGTTGGGACACATGTGCATTCTTTAACACCCCCATTAGAGCTTGGAAATGGAGTGGGGATGTCATCAAGAGATCCCATATAGTGATATGGACTGGCATCCTTCTTAATTGAGTCTCGATAATGTGCTCCTGACTCATCTTCTCAAATGGGTGAACTGCACTGTCCTTCTTCCCCTCTGGCCGTGCTGGTGCTACTGTCGTTGTTGCCTCGGGCTGTCTCGAGATTCTTCCTAATTTGGTAACGAAGTCCACTGTATCCTCCCTACTGCTGCTACTGGCGTTAGCATTGGTTTGCTCATAGCTCAGCAGGACCTGATGAGGGTCATAGGTTGGTCCTGAGAACTGGAAAGGTATGGTTGCCGGTACTTGAGGTGCATGTACTGATGGTTCTGGAAGGGTAGGTAAGATCTGGCTTACCTCAGTGATGGATGGGTGGGTGGTAAAATTAGGCCAGGTAGGGGTGGTGAAGCTTAACGGTGGTTGCATTGGCGGTAATGGGGTGGGCGTAGGCCATTGGTAATTGATGGGTGCAGGTGGAGGATGAACTGGGGGTAATGGGGTGGGTGTAGGCCATTGATAATTGATGGGTGCGGGTGGAGAATTGGGGGCCAGATGGTTTATTGGGTAATTCAAGGAGGGGGTGGAGTGGATGGTGGAAAATAGACCCTAAGATCTAGGGGCTCAACATTGGTGTAGGAGTGGGAAACTAATCCTCCAGATTCAGGGGTTCAATCACCCCAATGGTTCTTTCTTCTCAATCTTGCTACCTTGGGACCACAAAATTCTCTGTTACTAATGTAATCAGAGGGGTTCAACTCATACTCTTCATCAATTTTCTCTACCACCCCTATGGTGGGTCTGAGACTTGTTATTCCGATAGGGTGTGGTGGTAAAGGAACCTGGTGAATATTCGCATCCTGGTTTGCTTGGGTGGGTGCAGGGGGAATGATCTTCCCAGCATCAATTAAATCTTGGATTGAGTGCTTCAATGAGAAGCAGCAATCAGTCGGGTGACCCGGACCCTGGTGGAAATTACAATGAGTATTCGGGTCAAAATTATATGGAATCGGATTAGGAGGTCATGGTTGGAGTGCAGTTACTAATCCCTTTTTAATTAATAAAGGTAAATGTACACTTAAAGATTACCTAAGGGCGTAAAAGCACGATCATAACGCTCTCTCTCGTGGTCATTTATACCCCGTCTGCTTCCTCGCTCTCTTGCCCGCCCCTGACGACGGAGTGGTTGCCGCTTAAACTGAAATTGGACTACATTGTTATTGGGCCGGGTATTTGCAATATTCTGTACCTCTGCCCCTGTCCTCCTGTTGTTTCTCCATTCGGCAAACCTTCTAACCCCACTAGGTCCCCCTGCAGCATTCTTGTTCAACCGCCCTTCTCTGATGGCGTCCTCACAGCGGTTGGCGTTCTTTACCAAGTTAGTAAAACTGGACTGCTACTGGTGTACAAGAAAATCAGAAATCACTGGTAGAGTGTTCTTTGAAATCATCTCTATCTGCTCATCGCTTGGTATTCTATTTCTAACTTGAGCTGCCAATGCTCTCCAATGCCCCAAATAGTCGTCGAAGGTCTCATTGGGATTCTGTTTCAAATGGGCCAAATCAGACTTGCGCGGTTCAATATCGATATTGTAGACATATTGTTCTTGGAACAAATGCGTCAAGTCTTTCCATGTCTTCATCATGGACGACTCAAGAGATGAAAACCATCTCAAGGCTGGGCCGGTCAAGCTATTCTGAAAGACTTTTATTAACAGTCTCTCGTCCCCCCCGTACTGGCACATGTCCCCACAATAAGACTTGAGGTGTCCAATCGGATTGCCTGTGCCATTGTACTTGTCGAATACTGGCATTTTAAATTTGGGGGGCAGGGGGACCTTGGCAAACAGACACAAATGTATGAAATCTGTGGTGTGGATTTCAGCACCACCCATCTTTAATAATTATTTCTGGATCTTGTCTAGTTGCTCCCTTGACTGTTCTGATTCTTTAGACATGGGAGCTATTTTTTCAACAGCCGGTCGGGACTCACTCTGTGCTATCAAGGGTGGGGTAATCATAAATGGAGGATTAATAGTGGTCACTGCCCCGACATAGGCACCACTGTTTCTAGTCTCGTCCTCCTCATACTGCTGATCTATGTAAGGTGCAGTGAGGACGGGGTTCTCATATAGTTGTTGCATGGACTGGATGGGATTGGATTGGATGTGGGTTGGGTGAGCCCCTTGAGTATAAGGGAGGTGTTGTGGGGTGGTGGGATGAGTAGTAGTTTGGTTTAGGGGTGGGGCCTGATGGGGCCATTGGATATGGGGGAAGGTTTGGATATGGCCTTGGGGTATGGGGCCATGGGAAATTGGGTCTGAGGTATGGCATGGGTTTGACCCAGTTGTGAAGGTTGGGGATGAGTGACGTTTTGGAGGTATTGTGGTGGGTAAGAGGTTTAGGTTTGGGCCATGGGCCCGGGGTAGGTTTGGGCCACAAGGCCTTGATCAGGATGGGTTTGGGTGAAGGGCATGGGGTTGGGAAGATCTCGACCCATTAGGCTATGATGGGTAGGGCCCATTGGGCTTTGGAGGGCTTGGGCTAGATGGATCTGGGCTGTGGGCCCTTGGGGTCTGGCCCATTGGGTTTTGAGGGGTATGGGCCATGGGCCTTTGGAGGGTTTGGGCTTTTTCCCTTGATGCACGTGGGTTGGGCCTATTGGGTTTTGAGCGGTATAGGCCATGGGCCATTGGTGGGTTTGGGCCATGGGCCCTTGGGTATGGGTGATGGAGTGTTGGGCCATTGGGCCTTGGAGATCATGGGTTGTGGCGTTTTGGGCCAATGGGCCTTGGAGATCATGGGTGGTGCGATTTTGGGCCAATGGGCCTTGGTGAATGGTGGGGTTTTGGGCCAATGGTCCTTGGGGCATGTGGGAGATGGGGGTTTGGATGGTGTAAATTATGGGGGATTGATGGGGGTCATGGGGGATTGAAGCATGGACGTTGGCTAAGGTATGGGATGGGTTCATTGATGTGTGGTGTGGATGAGGGGAGGTATTTTCGGAAGCCTTCCATAAGGAGTAGGTTTGAAGCATCTCCTCCATCATGGTCATGGAAGGAAGATCGGGTGTAGATAGTGGGTTTAGGTGATGATTGGGTATGGATGCGATGGATGTAGAAGGAAAATTGGGCATGGCTCTGGTATAATCGGGCATGACCATGGTATGTGATGGGATGTGGGGTGGATTGAAGAGTTGAGAGATGGGGAAGGATTAGGGATGTTTAGGGATGATGATTGGTGGGGTGTGGATGTTTGGAAAAAATCGGGCATGGCCCCCTGTAAAAATGGGGATGACTTGGGTAGATGGGGGGACTTGTGGGAGTCGGATAGGGTGGAGGTGACATAGGTAAATGAGGGCGGATTGGGCCTATATGGGGAAGGTGGAAAATGGGGCATGGATGTGGATTGGGAAAATGGGGTTAGGTTTGTCATGAATGTGGATGGGAAAGGTGTTAGATTTTGAGGGGATGTGGATGGAATGGGTGGTTGGCTTGGCATGGACATGGGGGGAAAGGCAGCTTGGGAAAAAGATGGGGAATGGGGGATTGGATTTTGGATATTTTGGAAAGTGGTGGTTGGGAAAATGGGGGGCGCCAAATGGGCCGGTAATGGTAAAAGGGGATAAGGTGATGGGGATGAATGTGAAGGCTTCTCCCGAATGGGAGTGGGTTGGAGAGTGTGGCGGGGATGAGTCGGGATCGGCATAAGCTGGGTCCACTACCTACGACATCCTTCGGGAATGGGTTGGGTATGGGTGCCTTGGATAAGGCCCAAAAATCCTCCTCCTTCCCCTACGGGATGACGGAGGGCAAGGTGATGTCGTTGTGCCGGCACCACAAAGATTTTATTTTTAGGTTTTTGATTTTTAATTTTTTTTTGAAATAATTTTTTATAGAAAACAAAGGTTCCAAGGCCTTAGAATTCCCTTCTCGGGTGGCTTTCGTACCCTAACTTGAGACCCGCGGTGACGATTCCGACGTGCTTCGGAAGAATCAAAGGAAGACCTTTGATCTATTGAAGGCATAAAAACTGAGGCAAACAACTCGATCCCCCGGAATGAGCTAAAAAAAAGTTGTCTTCTTTTGACCGACGGGAGCGTATTGGGTGTCGAAGATGGCGGGACCTAATCAGAGGTACTAAGCACACTAATCGGGGGACTCGGGTTGTGGGAAAGCCTCAGATTTTGGGCTGCTGATGTTCAAGTAGGCTTGGCGCAACTAATACATGCGCCAAGTTAGCAGGGCGTCTTTTTTACACTGGCGCAACTATTAGTTGCGCCAAGGTAAAAAATGGCAGATTTAAAGATGGCATAACTATTAGTTGCGCCAGTTATAAATCTGGGATTTTTGCACTAGCGCAACTAATACTTGTGTCAAGAAAAAATGAGGCTCCAAAACTTATGACAGCAGGGCGCAGCATCCTGAAATGGGTCTATTTTTTTGGGTTTTGTGGAAGCTAGTCTTTCGGGAACTGACTGATTTTTATATGATCGATTCTATCCTTATCACACCTAAAGGTTTGAGTCTGGTATAACTCGCTAACGCGCTCCCCAAGGGTTTTAAGCTTTGGAATGAGAATTCACCCAATATACCTCCGGCGCAAGCACCTTCTTAGATACTAGGAGGGCTGAGACTTTTCTGGATCATCACCACTAGGGGCTGCCTCCATACTAAGATCCGGGTGGTTGTATGTGTGCCTAAACCCAACCCTTTTAAAACCTACCCCGTACAAACAAGTTAATTAAGCTCCCTATTCTTAGTTCAATTTTAAATTTTTTCACAGCCTCTTTTTTTATGGAAGTTTTCTTTAGTTCAAAGACTAGGGGTGATAACCCCGTGCCGCCATTATGGACCGGCGTCCACTGGCGGAATATGTTTGCATAAGTAGGCCCGCCAATCGGCTAAGGCACTTTAAATGACAAAAAATTAAAGAAATTGAAAGATGATGCTCAAGTAGGCCCGCCAATCAGCTAAGGCACCTAAAATGATGAAAACGTAAGGAAAAATAAAGACAATGCACAAGTAAGCCCGCTGATCGACTAAGGCATGTAAATGATGAAAAAGTAGGGGTGAGAAAATAACAAAAATAGCAAAAAAAATAGCAAAAATGGTTAGTAAAATAAAAAGAAATGGCCAAATTTCAAGGAGAAGCTCTAAAAGCTAACCCTAGCAGAGTCGCTATCTGTGCAACTGTGGGATTCGTGATGATCCCGTCGTGGCGATGCGCTCGCTAAAAAAAATATAGAGTCGCCACCCGAAACTTTTGGTGTCCCGAGATACCTATATCATTTTTATAGTGCCACAAATATAACTCTGATTCCGGTCCACACCAAAGGCTCTTGGGTAAGGGCTTCGGTTATCGATCGGGAAGGTGTTAGGCACCCGATCAACCCGCTTGAAGCGGTCTCTACTTATGGCCAAAATGAAAGAGAAATGCTAGGAGCAAAAGAAGCCTCTTCTTGCCCAAAGGGCTCTAGAATCCTATTTGTACCCCTATGCTCTTACCAAAAAGTCGGTGGCGTAACGACACAAATGCAAGGATGAGAAGTGCTATAAAGAGATAGGAGAAGAAAGGGGAGAGTCGGAGCCCTCAGGCCCTTGTAACACCGTAGGAGAGCCTTGCGTGACTTGCTTTTGATGAGCTCTTGAAGGCTTTCTATTGTATAGAATAGGATTCTAACTCCTAAGGATTAAAGCTAAGAGGTAGAGTGAGGGGTCTAGGGGGGAGCACACACTTAGACTAAGGATTTTGGAGGCAAGAGTAAGCTTAAAATGAAGTTGGGAGATTTTGGAATTTATGTGAAAATGGTGCACAAAAGGGAGGAAGACCTTCTCACTTTGAGCTCTTTCTCTTTTAAGCAAATTTCTCAACATCTAAACCAAGGGGAGGGGGGCTCTTTTTATAGGAAATGGGTGGTTAGGAGACCACTTAAGTGCTAATTGGGGTTAGCAATTAGGTTATCTAACATCTAAGGATTCTTAGGGTTTTTGGAGCCTTGAAACATGTGAGAAGGTCCTCCAATAGTGGATGATAGGGAGGGGCCTTAAGTCACTCAATGGGTTGCAAATAGGGTGCAAAAGGGTGCAACAAAACTATCAAAACACACCTCGAAGACCCAAGTGGTCAACCAGTCAAACCCTAGACACAAAATTTAGGGCAAAATTAGAGGTCACTGTTCATAAGCCTGGCGCATCTATTAGTTGTGCCAGGCATATGCACAGTAAAATAGTGCAGCACAGTAGCCTAGAAGTTGGCTTCCCGAGGTGGGGTCTACTTTAACTCTGGCACAACTAATAGTTGCGTCAGGCTTAAATCTGGGGAAAAGTGGCTTGGCGCAACTATTAGTTGCGCCAAGTTTAAATATAATTGGCGCAACTAATAGTTGCGCCAAGCCATGTCTGCGGAGAAATGGCCTGGCGCAACTATTAGTTACGCCTAATCCCTAGGGGGCATTTGAAATTACATTTTTGCCCTCCGGGTTCAGATCATCATATCTTTTGATGCACAACTCTGATTGGGGTGATTCTTGGCTCTTTGGAAAGCTAGAGACCTCTACTTTTTAATGGTATAAGATTTGATCATAGTAGGAGCTCCCACTTAGCTCTGGTGCACTATTCCTCATCCATGGCTTGGAAAGATTAGGTTCAGGCCCGGGACGTTTTTAAGGGTCATGATTGGTTTCTAAGTGTTCGAGATGGTTTCTAAGGGTTCTAGGGGAATTCTTGAGGGTTTGGGGTGATTCTTAAGGGTTCCATACATGCCATCAAAGCTCAGAAATGCGCCTCTCTCGAAATGTGTTTCGATCAGGCCTTAGGCCTAATTTGGGTGTCTACAGAAAACTAACAAAGAGAGAAGTTGATCCCAATCTCACATGAATGTACAATGTAATCCCAACAGCGATGAAAGGATGGGACCTCATGTATCAACTGGGATATGTCCCACACATTGGACTCGACAAGAATAAGCAAGGACTCATAGGACCAGTAGTCCTAAAGAAGGTTCGCAAACTCACTGGTATAGGCTACTAACCAGACAACAAACAAGTCGACATCTTACCAACATCACCTAAGTGGTCATTATACGACCATTTTGTCTACAGAACTACTGAGAAGTCCAACGTGCAGAAGAGAGGAATCCCTCACCAAGCCCCATATCATGGAGATCGAACAAATGGTCGAAGCTTCGCAAACTTGATAGACTTGAGCCAAAATAAAGAGGCTGATGAAGCACTCGAGGGGGTCAACCCACTATTTAAAGCCCAAGAATCATCCGACACTAGAAATCAGAGCCACCAAGAGTTCGAGCCACTTGTAGAAGATTGGGAATCAACCGACGAGGAGGATTTCCATATAACAGTAATAGAGATTGAGGAAGAGTTGACACTTGACTCCACTCAATCACCTGAGTCACCGCCACTTCAAATCTTCTAGAGATCTCTAGAAGAAGAATGGCGGCCACCGTCGAGCGACGATGAAGATTACTGGTTAGATCTTCCTGCTTTGAAGTTGAAAGAAAAGTTAGGCGAGGACCTTTAGGGATTATTCAAAGATGAGGACGTACCCCAATGCAAACATTCTGACTTCGACAGTGACACAGATTATAGGCAGTTGTTCACAAGGTGGGAATGCCCATGGGGATACCCCTGCATCAAGCAACCATACCAGCCTCACTGCAGGGTATGTGCTTGAAGGTAACTTCATTGAAAACCTTCAGGAGACTACACCTCCTCCACTAGGGATCACCTAGGGGTTTAAAGGCTTGTTACATCTGCTAAATGTAATTGTGCTCCCTACGAAAGTGGCATTTAAATTTTATATTAGTATTTCTCTCCTTGTTTGTTAGGGACTAGCGAAACATAAGTTTGGGGTGTGATCAGTTACAGAATATATCATTTTATCACTCTTAACATAGTACTGCTAAACCCTAATTTGCTACTAACAAGCTAATGATGTACAAATATTAAGGAAAAGTACTAAAAGATAACCAAAGTGTTAATCTTTGTCAAAATGAACTCAAAAGGCAATAAGAAAAATGATTGAACGTGAAAGACGATTCGACGCTGCTAAAAGCTAAGAAATTGTGCTTTACGATTGAACGAAGTCAAGAAAAAAATAAGAAATTATAATTTACGATTCTTTAAAGGACCTTCAAAATAAAAGGTGATAAAGAAAAAAAGCGATCGATCGTAATATAAAATCTTCTAGAGAGAAGGCTATAACAGAAGAGAGAAATTGTGATTTACGATTATACAAATAGAAGCTTCTCATTGTTACTGATCACGTGAAGACCTACACCGCCATGCACCAAAATGGAAGAACTCTTGAATTAGAAGTTTGACAAATCATGGATCTAAGAATATTGATGAAGAAAGACTCCTAAAGATCTCGGTTGCTAAAATTAAGGAGAAAGTCCAGAGGCGCATCAACCAGTGAAAGCAAGGAAGATAAAATTAGGAATTAGAGTTATATTAGGAATCTTTTGTTTTTAGTAGTTTCTTTTATTAGAATCAGGTCACTGTAAACCGACCCATTATGGTCTATATAAATAAGAGGGCTCGGCATAGGTATAATTTCATCAAAGCAATTCTCAGAATCAATTAACAACTGAGGTTGGGTTTTCTTTCGATCAAAACTAGTTTAGAGTAGTTTAGATATCCAAGGTTCCTCAATCACAATTGATGACTGGGATTGAGAGCTAAAAGATTAGTATAGATATCTACAGTTTCTCAGAAGCAATTGACTCTTGTGGCTGAGGGGTGAAAGATATATTTTTACTTTGCTTTCTAGTTTAGATTTATTTTTTTTTGCAATTTACTGCTTTGTAAACATCTCCAAGTTTTGATTTGAATTGATGACTCAGGTTGAGACTTACAGATTAGTATAACGGTTTTAGTTTTCCATCTTCAATTTTCTCGAATTTGATTGACGCCCAAGTTTTAAAAGATTGTTGATTAGATTAAATCTGTGTTGAAGGATTTTAGTTTTTGATTGATGTCCAAATTTTAGAAGACTGCAATATGGTATAATGGTATTTTAATTTTATAAATATCTGAGAACATAAGGAAACTAATTGACGACCAAGGTCTAGAAGTTTGAAGATTAGGATTTATTTTCTTGCACTTTAGTGGGCAACCGTGGATTTTAATGATCCCATCACGATAATGCGCACTCGTGAAAAATTTAGAGTCGCCACCCGGAGCTTTTGGTGTCTCGGGAAACCTAAATCAATATTAAATGCACCAAAGTACCAAATATGACTCTAATTCACCAGTCTACGCCAAAGGCTCTTGGGTAGGGGCTTCGGTTATCGTTAGGGAAGGTGTTAGGCACTCGATCAACCCGCTTAATGTAGTATCTACTTATAACTAAAACAAAACTAATATAAAAGAAGTTAAAAAGTCCTTCCTCTTGCCCTAGCGCACCAAAATCCTACTTGTGCCCCTCCGTTGCTACCGGAATTTTGATGGCATAACGGCACAAATGCCAGGATAGAGGAAGAACAAAGAAGGTAGAGGAGTAGAGGGGAGAGTTGGAGCTCTCGGGCCCTTGTTGCACCACTGTGGATCCTTGTATAGACGTGCTTCAGTGAGCTTCTAATGGCTTGTATGGTTAGAACAAGGGTTCTAACTCCTAGGGCTTGATAGCTAAGAGGTAGAGGAGGAAGGCGAGAGGATGTCTCTTACCTAAACTAGAGGATTTTTGAGGAAAGATAAGGTCTAAAGAAAGTTTGGAAATTCTGGAATTTGTTTGCAAAAGGGGGCACCAAAGGGAGAGGGAGCTTCTTTCTTAATCTTCTCTCTTAGGAAAATTTTCAAGCCCTTTCAAAGGGAGGGGTACCTCTCTATTTATAAGAAAAGGAGAGGTTAGGAGGATGCTTAGAGGCTAAATTGGTTTATCAATTAGGCAATCTAGCATCTAAGGTTTCCTAGGTTTTCAAGAGCTTGGAAAAGTGTGAAGGTTACTCCAATGGTGGATGATAGGGTAGTGTTTCAAATCACTTGAGGGTTGCAAATAGGATAAGGAAGGGTGCAACAGAACAAGTGAAATACACCCAGGGCATCAAGATGGTCAACAAGTCAAACCCTAAAGATGAAATTCAAGCAAAAAAACCCAGGATTACTATAGCTAAGTCTGGCGCAACTAATAGATGCGCCAGGCAAAGGTACATTAAAACAGTGCATGGGAAGTTTCAAGGCCGCGGGGGAATCCACTTAAATCTGGCACAACTAATACTCGTGCTAAGCAATTTCTTCCCAAAAATGGCTTGGTGCATGTATTACATGTGCCAAATTCATATGGATCCCCCACCCAAAATCGTAATTTTGCCAAAAAATTCAGAACGTGGTATCTTTCGATGTACAGCTCTGGATGAGGTAATTCTTGGCTTGTGAAAAAGTTGGAGACTTTTACTTTTCAATGGTATATGATTCAATCATAGTAGAAGATCTAAGATAGTTCCAGTGCACCACTATTTGATCATTGCCCAGGAAAGTCTAGGTATGGATTCAGAAAGGATTCTAGAGGTTGGGATTGGTTTCTAAAGGTTCGGGGAGGTTTCTAAGGGATCAAGGATGATTCCTAAGGGTTTGGGATGAATCCTAAGGTTTTAGAAAGGTTCCTTAGGTTACGATACCTTCCATCAGAAGCTCGAAAGTGCGCCTCTCTTGAAGTGTGTTTTGACCGGGCCTTAGGCCAAATTTGGGTGTCTACAGATGCCCCTCTTTGGTATCCGATCACTAATGATCCAATGCGAAAGACAAGAGACATTCAAAGAGACCCAAGGAATTATTGACAGGTTCGCTGTATTCAAAATAAACCTCAAACATCAGGTGAGTAACATGGTGAGAAAACAAAAGCCCTGTATGTCGGGAAAAACATTTGCTTCTCAAGGTTATCCGTCTCCAAGCACTTAGCGACATTACTGGGCATAATCGAGATGGACCGAGTGGCAAAAGCCTAATATGCTAGGAAAAGCATCCGCTTCTCGAGATAATTGAAGATGTTTGATGTTCAAGTTTAATTCTAAATCCAATAACACTGTGAGTAAGAGGGTGATCGACCCATACTTGAAGATAGGTGCGAAGCAAATACGCAAAGATCCACAGTTTCTGTCCAATCATATGAGGCATTGATTGCCCCATTTGATCGACCACAGGTGCCCCTACATAAGGTAGTATTCGAGGTCTTTGGGCGAACCCATCGATCTCGAAGTTAATTTAGCACAACTACCCGAGCTGCATGAATATTGATGTCACAACACTTTTTGGGAGTGTGTGCCATCTTTGATAATGTGCCCTAGATCAACATGACCTAGAGTATCCAACTTCAAATAAAATAGAATAGATCTAGCCAAAATTGGGTGCCTACCAAAGGAGGCACTCAATCTTTGTCTTCGTCAACGATGATCTAATTATCGAATAATTATGCAAAAACATGCACTCATCAGGGGTAGATAAAAACAATGGAGAATGGAAGTCCCAACGTAAAACCCGTTCGAGTATAATTTACGATAACAAACGACCATCCAACGGATACCCAGACGCAAGGCGTACACTTTACAGGGATACCGTACAAATGCAAGTTTTAAGCCTGCACCCTAAAATGAGCCCTTCGGAATGCATATTTGAACATAGTCCTTCGATAGGTAATTTCCTTTTTGATAGGTTGGTTTTAACCAATAATTGACCTTTTTCATAACGGAGTTACCCAGACCTCAAACCCCTTAGGGCGCATGCCCAGACATTGCTGACCAAGAGTCCACACCTCCGAAAAAGTTTGTGATGAATCTAAAGTTAGACACTCACATTCTTATGAATCCAAAAACAGAGCGATCAACGCAAATAATTTAGCGATGGAATCAATCTATTCAAAACATTGACTGTTTGACTGAGATCGACACTGTCGCTCCTACTTTGAAGTACGATCCAGAGATCTAAGGCAAACCTTAGACTTAGGACATTAATGTAGCACAGCTGCGTTGCCGATAAACTACTGATATTCTACCGCATTAAAAAGTATCACGAAAATATAGCTATCTTTTTTCTTTTTCAAAATGATTTTCTATTTTTTTTTAATGGATCGATGTCTATGGAGAGATGCTTCATTTGATCTGTCCATCACTGAGAGGTTGCTGGCTTCGAAGCTTTGGACCATTTTGATGTTCCTACACATTTCTCAAGAAAATGTCAGTTCCTTTTTGTTGTTTATAGAGGTAACATTATGCATCCTAATTGACAGAAGAAACAAATTTTTACCTATATATATATATATTTTTTTTTTTTTTCAAGATTTATATATATATATATATATATATATATATTTTGGATTTGTTTTTAGATTTTTTTTTATTCTTTTTCTTTATTTTGAGATTGAAGTACAATGTCACAAATATATACATGGGCATAAAAAAGGAGTATATATAATTTTTTTGGAATTTTTTCAGATAATTTATTTATTATTATTTTTTCTTTCTTTTCTACTTTTTTTTTTGTTGTTTGATACATTAACAATGAGGCGAAGTAACGGGTCCCATTTTGAGCATAGTCGACCCGTTCATGGTCTAACCTAAGTGAGGTTCAAAATTCTTACCAAGGTCGGAACATCCATCCCTTTGGATCGAATCAACCTTTTCTCCTTACCTTGGGTCATATGTTTGGCGGTGCAATTCGGGAAGACACACTTGGTCGAGACCCTGATTTGAGCTATCATGAGCGGCCCGGTCGAGGACTAGGTAGCACGGGAGGGTGACCGAAGGATTCACTCTTATTATTTTTAAACCTTTTTCTTCTTTTCAACATTCTTACTCACAACACCCAAGGTGGGTTCTCGTCATGCCTGTAGTTTTCCTCTTTTTACTAGCAGCGCCCTCTCGAGTTTTCACTATCTCCATGGGTTTGCATTTTTACCCCCGACACCCTTTCGGGTTTTCACCTGGTCCGCACAAACTAGATCCTTTTACCCGTAGCACCCTTTCGGGTTTTCACTACGTCCATCTTGCTTTGAGCTTGTATTTTTTTACTTTATTTTTCTTTTCCTTTTATATTTTATTTTTTTCTTCTTCTCTTTTTTTATTTTTCAAAAGCCATGACATGGACGTTGATTCCGTTGTAGCCGGCTAGATGGGGTTCTCGTTGTCTCCCAACTTGGTTTGCGCTGACTTGACGGATACTTTAACTGCTCGCAGACCTTCAAGAGGGATTTTCTTCGGGATGTATTGTGGCCATGGGTAAGGTTAGGATTTTGAAGGTATACTGGGTTCAAAAGGGTTTTCTTTGACTGGGTTCTAGTTGCCATAGTACTCTTGGGGGACCATGAATGTGCATGCCCCACCTTTTCTCTATATATTTTTTTTTTTACGTTTTTGGATGATCTTTTTTTGGGGTTTTACTTTTTTGATTTTTTGTTTTTAATGGTAACTCTTCTTTTTTTATTGGTGTATGTACACACATTTTCTTTTCCTGAGAGGGATTTATTGAAAGAAAGGCCAACGGCTCAACGGGTATAGCAAAGGGTTTGAGCATTTAGGGACATTTTTTTTTTGGCTCTAGGCTTTGAAATGAAGGCCTCTTTTGTGGGGTCCTTGAGCAGTCACATATCCATTTTATCAATACTTACCTTACTGCGGAGACTATGAGTAGAACCGTCGGATGTACCCAGCGTTGATGGGCTTCGGAAAGTGATCTCTGTTCATGGTGGCGAGGCGGATGGCATACCCCGAGAGCACTTCTCGAATGATGTAAGGCCGTTCCCAGTTGGGCTTGAATTTCCCTCTAAGATCGATATGGAGGGATGGGAAGATCTTCTTGAGTACCATCTCTCCTACTTTCAGATCTCGACCATGAACACGTTTGTTGTAAGCGCGTGCGATTCGCCTTGGATAGACTTGGGTATGACACAAGGCCAGTAGCCTTTTCTCGTCCAACAGGTTCAGCTGCTCAAAGCGGGATCTCTCTCTTTCAGCTTTGGGAAGGCTTGACTCAAGGAGTATATGGAGCGAGGGCACATTCACCTCTACCGATAAGATGGTCTCAGTTCCATACACAAGGGAGAATGGTGTTGCCCTTGTAGCGATACGGATCGATGTTCTGTAGGCCCATAATGCAAACGGCAGCATCTCGCTCCAATCTCAGTAGGTGATGACCATTTTCACCGAAAGGGTCACAGAAGGCCTTGATGGGCTTATTCGTGAAGTTTGTGCTGTTATCGGTGATGATGTCCTTAGGTACACCAAATCGGCAAATAATGTTACTTTTGATGAACTTCTCGATGTGATCGACCGTGATGTTTGTATATGATGCTGCCTCTATCCATTTGGAGAAGTACTCAATGGCGACAAGGATAAATTGATGCTCATTTATTGCTTTCAGATTGACTTTCTCGATGATGTCGAGGCCCCATGTGGTAAATGGCCAAGGAGTGGTCATGTATTGTAGATCGATAGCTGAAGTGTGTATCAGACTGGAGTGCTCTTGACATTTATAGCACTTCCGAATGTGTTTGCAACAATCTGATTCCATAGTGGTCTAGAAATACCCTTGGCATAAAATTTTCTTTGCAAGCATGTGTCCGTTAACGTGGGCACCGCATACTCCTTCATGGATCTCCCCCATGATGTTAACTGTTGCATCCTCTGTGAGGGACCTGAGCAAAACATTATTGAAAGATCATTTCTAAGAGTAGTCACCGCAGATGACGTTGAATGGTTCGTTGGATTGTCTTGGAAGTATCCTAAGGGAAAGTATGAGTCTCGAGGAAATTCTTGATATCTGAGAACCATGGTGGCTCATCATCAGGCTTTAGGGGTTCCTCAATTTGCTGACAAAAGGCCAGCTTATTCCCCTTTTCGATGATGATTGGTTTCATCGACACCATAGGGGATCTCTGTCATTGATGCCAAAGTTGCTAACGCGTTGGCGAAGCGATTCCTTATCTGTGGGACATAGGAGAAAGTGACATCCTCGAAGCATGCTATTAGATCCTTGAGGTGCTCGTGGTAAGGGATCCGTTTCTCATCCTTTGTCTTGTAAGCTCCATTTGTCTGGCATATGCTTAGCTGGGAATCGCCAAATACCCTGAAGTGAGTGACTTTCAGGTCTAGTGCTGCCTGCAGTCCTGCTACACAGGCTTCATATTCAGCCATGTTATTTGTGCATGGGAAGTTGAGCTTGATAGAAACTGGAACGTGCGACCCTTTCGGTGAAATCAGAATAGGGCCAACTCCCTGGCCATCGACATTCGCTACCCAGTCAAAATGCATTACCCAGGTTTCCTCTGCTTCTTCTGTATCGTCCTTCGTCATGAATAGGATGCCCTCATTAGGGAATTCAGTTCTCAAAGGCTCATAGTCTGGCAATGGATTGCCGGCAAGATGATCAGTGAGTGCTTGCCCTTTGATCAACTTCTGAGTGACATAGGTGATGTCAAATTCTGATAAGAGAAGCTGACAACATACAGTTCGCCCAGTAAGAGCCGGCTTTTCAAATAGGTATTTCAACGGATCTATGCATGCTAATAGTAGAACGGCCTGAGATAGCAAGTAGTGGCAAATCCTCTGTGTAGCCCATACGAGATCCAGGCATGCTTTCTCCATATAAGAATAGTGCATCTTGTAGTCAGTAAATTTCTTGTTCAGATAGTAGATGGCCCACTCCCTTCTTCCTGTCTCATCATGCTGCCCTAGGGCACATCCCATCGAGACTTCCGTCGTGGAGAGATACATTAAGAGTTGTCTCCCCGACTCGAGGGTACTAAAATTGGCGGGTTGAGAAGATAGCCCTTGATCTTATCGAAAGCGGCCTAACAATCATCGTTCCATTCAACGAGAGAGTCCTTTCTTAGTAACCTGAAGATCGGCGTACAGATAGGAGTGAATTGTGCGGTGAACCGGCTGATATACTGTATCTTGCCTAAGAATCCTCTGACCTCCTTCTCAGTAGATGGTGGTAGCATTTCCGTGATAACTTTCACTTTGACGGGTCAATCTCGATACCTCTTCTGTTGACAATGAAGCCCAATAGTTTCCCCGACATAACGCCGAATGCGCATTTATGAGGATTTAGCCACACCTATATTTTCCCAGCCTCTCAAACAGCTTTTGGAGATTTATCAGATGATCACTTCTCTCCGGTGACTTGGCGATCATGTCATCGACATATACCTTAATTTCTCGATGCATCATATCGTGGAACAGTGTAGTCATGGCTCTCTGGTATGTTGCCCCGACATTCTTTAGCCCAAATGGAATGACATTATAGCAGAAAGTGCCCTAAGGAGTGATGAACGCTATCTTCTCTCAGTCTGCCTCTATCTTCTTCATTTGATTATATCCGGAGAATCCGTCCATGAATGATAGCATCATGTGCTTAGCAATGTTATCGATCAAGATGTCGATGTGTGGAAACGGGAAATCGTCCTTCGGGCTCCCTTTGTTCAAGTTTCTAAAATCAATACACATACGGACCTTTCCATCCTTCTTCTACACTTGAACGATATTGGCTAGTTACTAGGGGTATTTGGAGACCATGAGGAATCCTGCGTCATATTGCTTGATGACCTCGTCCTTGACTTTTAGGATCCACTCGGGTCGGTGTCGCCTTATCTTCTGCTTAACCTGCTTGATATCATGGTAGAGTGGCAGCTCATGCTAGACCAAATCGGTGTCAAAACTCGACATGTCCTCGTATGACCATACAAAGACGTCTTGATATGATCGAAGGAAATCGATCATGCTTTTTCTTTCCTCGAGAGACAACGATGTTCTGATCTTGGTGGTCTTAGAATCTCCTCAGTACCAAGATTGACATTCTCGATTTCTTCAACAATAGGGGTACGACCATGCTCAAAGTCTACAAACCGTTCAAGGAGTTCCTTGGGAAGCTCCTCAGTAGTGATCTCCTCATCCAGATATGTGACTTCTACCTCTTCTTGTATTTCTACAGGAAATGGGTAGACTTCACGTGGGACGGGATTTTTAATTAAGGCATCTTTTTCTTTGATTTTATTCAAAATTTTAAAAGACAATATTTTTGGGTTTTGTAATTTTTCTATGTTTTTGGGATTTTTGTTTTCTTCGAAAATGGGCTCTTGGTAAAGCGAGTCCCTATATATACATGGTATTGCCTGCCAAGGGCTCATTTCACTTTTTAAAGGTAATTTTTTTTTGGGAAACTAGTGCCAAATTTCAGGCCACTTATCACTTTCAGAGTTTGGGGCATAGACACCCTATTGCGTACCTGAGATGCCACTCCTTTACTTATTTAGATTTGGATGGAGGGTGCTGATTGATATGGCTCT
The DNA here is from genome assembly GCA_021018995.1 of Chloranthus sessilifolius. NCBI lineage: Eukaryota > Viridiplantae > Streptophyta > Magnoliopsida > Chloranthales > Chloranthaceae > Chloranthus > Chloranthus sessilifolius. The sequence goes on along the minus strand of CM037594.1, from coordinate 30,203,665 downwards.
TTGGAGTCAGCCTCCATTATGTTGATCCTAAGTTCGTTCGAGATTCTATCCTCAAATGTCAGCATAGTCCTGTGATGGTTTATCACAGGGGGAGATTGTACAGGTATGGAACACCATTCCTCAAAGAGAGACAACACGGCCAGGTCTATTTCCAGGCTAGGAGGGAAAATCTAGGGATTGGTTGGGTGAATAGGTGCCGTGGATTTACATGGGGTTAATTGAGTTACCCCATTCCGATCGATTTTCATAACCCCGACGCTCACAAATGAATCTATGATGTGAGGCCTGGGACAGGACTTCTCCTTTAGGTTTATCCCCTGCCTCTTGCGACTGTCATGGCACGGGCTCTCTCCTTAGCCTCTCGGACTTCTTCTGTGAACTTATAACCTAGCCCAAATCTGACCTGCTGGCCTCCCTTGGCCTTGACCGATTCTCTCCTGCCTTGCAGTCGAGGCCCTAATCCTTTACCCTTTTGATAGCCCCATTTATGGAGCATGGCCATTGCCACTACCATTCCACCTCCAGTTTTTGAAGTGATGCTTTCCAAGGGATCTGGGACTATAGCCGATACCTCGTATTCAAAACTATGGAGGTCAGTATCTTCAGCCGTGTGTGGCACATCCAACACTTTTGGGTTCTCAATGTTGTAGGTGGCCTTTTCCTTCTCGTTGTGTCCTTCACCTATGATGGAGATAATTTTCTGCCCATACACGAACTTAAGCTTCTGGTGCAGCGTCGATGGTATTGCTCCAACTTTATGTAACCATGGTCGCCCTAGTAATAAATTAAAAGAGAACTTGATATCCATTACTTGAAATAGTATGGAGAAGGTCATTGGCCCAATAACCAGCTCAAGGTCAACTTCTCCCATTATCTCCCTTCTCGCGTTATTAAAACCTCTAACACTAGTTCATGTAGGTCTCAACATGCACGGATCTACTGCAATCGTCGTAGCTGTTATTAGGGGGCATACATTCAAAGCAGACCTATTATCAATTAATCCCAAGGAGATTATCATGTTTTCGAATTTGACTGTGATATTGAGGGATTTTGAGTGACTATTTCCTTCCTCTGATAAATCGACGTTTGAAAACGAAATGGCATTGGGAGCCATCACCTGTCCAATTATCTGCCCGACTTCATCTGGGCTCACCTGAAGAGATATTTGTGTGTTCTTTAACGCCCCCATTAAGGCTTGAAAATGAAGTGGGGATGTCATCAATAAGTCCCAGACCGTGATATGAGCTGGCATTCTTTTTAGCTGAGTCTCTAGTATGTGTTCTATGCTCATTTTCTCGAACGAGTTCACTATGCTATCTTTCTTCCCCTCTGGTTGGGCTTGTGTTTCTGCTGGTATTTCTGGTTACTTGGAGATTTTCTCAGATCTGGTGATAAAGACAATTGCTCCTTCCTTACTGTTGTCGACATTGATGTCTGTCTACTCGTAACTGAGTGGGACCTAAGGAGGATTGCAGGTTAGTCCTGAGATTTGAAATGGAGTGGTTGTCGATATCTGATGCGCTTGTACTAATGGTTCAAGAAGGGTAGGCGATACTTGGCTAATCTCCGATAGGGATGGTTGGGTGGAGAAAATGGGCCAATTGGGGGTGGCGAGGTTTATGGATGGTTGCACCGGGAGTAATGGGGTAGGGGTGGACAACTGATAATTGATAGGTGGTGGTGGGATATGGGGGACATGATGGGCTATTGGGTAATTAATAGGGGTGGCAGTGTACGATTGATAGACATTAGTTTGTACGTAATTGACAGGAGTGGGTAATGGGAAATAGGCCCTAAGATCTAAGGGTTCAATTTGGAGTGCAGGGTTGGGGAAATAATTCGATAATTTCAAGGGTTCAATCACCCCAATACCTCTTTCTTCTTGATGTCTTTGCCTTGGTGCTATAAAACTTTCTCGGTCACTGTTGTAACCCGACGGATCAAATTCAAATTTCTCATCATCCTCTTCAATCATACCGACAATTGGTCTTGGACCTGCCCCAATGGGAGGGTGTGGGGGGCAGCGATGCTTGATTTTGGTTCGTGTGTTGGTTCACTTGGAAAGGTGCAGGTGGAATGATTTTCCCAATCTTAATTTAATCCTGTATTATGTGCTTTAATGGAAAGCAACGAACAATTGGGTGACCTGGTCCCTGATGAAAATTACAGTGAGTGTTGGGGTCATATTTCCTCGGGATGGATTTTGGAGGAGGTCGTGGTTGGAGGGTTGTGACTAATCCCTTTACTATTAATAAAGGTAAAAATACATTCAGTGACTGCCCTAAGGGTGTAAAAACTCAGTCATAGCGGACCCTTCTCTGCTCTGGAGTCATCTGTGCTCCCTGCCCATTCCCGATTCTTTGCATCGGCTCGCTTCTGACTGGAGCTGGCTGGGCAGCTTTGAATTGGAATGGGATTATATTAGTGTTGGGCCGGGTGTTGGCAATATTCTGAACTGCGGCTCCTATTTTTTCTCATTTCTCTGCTCAGAAAACCTTCTGACCCCGCTGGCTCCACCAGGTATGTTCTTGCTTAGATGACCTTCCCTGATAGCATCCTCGCAATGATTGGTGTTTCTCACCAAATCAACAAAGCTGGACTGCTATTGGTAAATGAGGAAGTCTGAGATTAGTGGCAAAGTATTCTTTGAAATCGTCTCAATTTATTCGTCATCAGGTATTCTATTTCTCACCTGAGTTGTCAATGCTCTCCAACGCCCTAAGTAATCACTGAAGGTTTTATTAGGGTTCTGCTTCAATTGGGCTAAGTTTGACTTGCGAGGTTCAATGTCTATATTGTAGACGTATTGCTCTTGGAACAAGTGAGTTAAATCTTTCCATATCTTTATCATAGACGGTTCTAAGGGTGTGAACTACCTCAAGGCCGGACCAGTTAAACTTTTATGAAAGACCTTTATCAGTAGTCTTTCATCTCCCCCATATTGGCACATGTCCCCATAATAATACTTGAGGTCTGCAGTGGGATTGCCAGTGCCTTTGTATTTATAAAAAACCGGCATTTTAAATTTTGGGGGTAGGGGGACTTCAGCAAATAAACACAAGTCTGAGAAGTCTGTAGCATGGATTTCGTCTCCACCCATCTTCAACAGATGTTTCTAGATTTTGTCTAGCAGCTCTTTTAACTACTCTGACTCCTTAGATAGGGGAAGAGGATTAATGTCATGGACTCACTCTGTGCTACCAAGGGTTTGGTTGTTATGGGAGGAGGATTAATGTTAGCCAATGCCCCGACATAAGCCCCCTATTCCTGATCTTGTCCTCTTCATACTGTTGGTCTCTATAAGGTGTAGTGAGGGCGGGATTCTCCTGTTATTGTTGCATGAACTGCATGGGGGTCGAATGAGACCATTGAATGTGAGGGAAATTTTACAGAGTGACAGGATGAGTGGAAGTTAGATTTTGGGGTGGGGCCTGATGGGGCCATTGGTTATGGGGAAAAGCTTGAAGATGGCTTTGGGGTGTAGGGGCATGGGTAAATTGGGGTTGATGCAAGGCATGGGCTTGAACTGGGTATTGGGGTTGTGGGTGAGTGAAATTTTAGAGGAATTGTGAAGGGTATGGGTGCTAGGCTCCAAGGTTTGGGCCTTGCTGGGCTTGGGTTTAGGGTAAAGAGCTCTGATGGGTTTGGGCCATAAAGCCTTGGGGAGTTTGGGTCACGAGGCTTTGGGCATGTTGGGTCTGGCCCATTGGGCCTTGGTGGGTCTGACCCATTGGATATTGGTGAGTTTGGCCCATTGGGACTTGATGGGTTTGGCCCATTGGGGCCTTGATGGGTCTAGCCCATTGGACCTTGGTGGGTCTGGGTAATGGGGGTTTGGGCCATTGGGCTTTGGAGGTTTTGGGTAATGGGGGTTTGGATGGTATGGATGATGGGGATCATGGGGGAATGAGGCATGGAGGATTGACAGTGTATGGGAGGGGTTCATGGATGTGTGGTGTGGATGAGAGGGGTTATTTTTGGAGGCCTTCCAACTGGTGTAGGCCCGGACCATCTCCTCCATCATGGCCATTGGAGAGGGATCACATGGAGATGGTGCATTTGAGGGTATTTGGGGTGTGGATGAAGTGGAGGTGTGGGAAAAATTGGGCATGGCCTTGGTAAAATTGGGCATGACCTGGGTAGATGAGGGGATATGGGGTGGATCGAAAAATGAGGGGAAATGGGGGGTATTTGGAGGGGATTGGGATAAATTGGGCATTGCTTGGGTGTATGTGGAAAAATGGGGGTTATGAGGATTGGATGTGGAGGCAAAATTTGGGTTGGACGTGGAGGGTTGGGATGTATGTTGTGTGGATGGATGTGGAAAGTTGGGTATGGTGGGAATGGAGGGAATATGAGGTATGCTGGATGTGAATGGGAAATGTGGTTGATTTGGCATGGATATGGGGGATGGACATGGTTTGGGAAAATGATGGAGAATAGGGTGTTGGATTTTGAGTGTTTTGAGAGGTGGTGGACAGGAAGATGGATGCACCGAAGGGCCCGGTGATGGTAAACAGAGATTGGGTAAGGGGGATTGATGTGAAGGCCTCTTCTATATGGGAATGAGTTGGGGAATGTGGTGGGGAAGAGTCGGAATCGGCGTAGGCCATGTCCACTGCCCATGACATGGCTCGGTATCAAGTAGGGTATGGGTGCCTCGGGTGGGGCCCGTAAAGTTTCCTCCTTCTTCCCCTACGGGATGACGGAGGTGAAGGCGATGTCGTTATACCGGCACCACAAATCCCTATTTTGGTTTTTTTGATTATTTAATTTTTTGTAAATGAAATGATTGAAGGATTCTGGGGCCTTTGATCTCGAGTGGCTTTCGTACCCTAAATAAGTCTCACGGCAAGACCCCGATGCACTTCGGAAGAATTAAAGGGAAGCCCTTTGATCTATTGAAGGCACAAAAATAGATGTAAACAACCCGATCCCCCGGAGCGGGTAAAAAAGAAGTCACCTTCCTTTGACCGACGAGGGCGTATTGGGTGTTGGATAATGCAAAACTTAAACAGAGGTGCTAAACCACTAATCAAGGAATCCGGGATGGTGAGATAGGCCCCAGATTCGGGCTGCACTGCCTAAAACAGGCTTGGTACAAGTATTAGATGCGCCAGACAAATTTGCTTAGATTATAAGCTTAGCGCATCTATTAGTTACGCCAGATCAAAACCGGGTAATTTTGGCTTGCCGCATGTATTAGTTGCACAGGCAAGACAGTGGGGTCAAACAGGTTTGACAACGGAAACAGCAGCCCGAAATGAGTCTCTTTTTTTTGGTCTTTTCTGAAAGCTATGCTTCCGGGGACAATTTGCTTAATTGCACTGGGTCTCTCCTCACCGAATGTATGGAATACAAGGCCGATGTAGGTCCACTAACGCTCTCTCCCATGGTTACCCACCCGATATACCTCCAGCGCAAGCGCTTTCTCAGATACTAGGTGGGCTGGTACTTTTCCGGATCATCACCACTAGGGGCTGCCGTCGTACTAAGAACCGAGTGTTTGTATCTTTTCCTAGAAAGACCCAACCCTTGAAAATCTAACCCCGCAAAATTCAATTAAGTCCCCTTTGTTGGTTCAATTTTAATTTTCAAGTTTTAGAGGAGTTTTCTTTAAAGTCCAAAAACGGTTCGGAGTCCATTGATAGTATATGATCACGAGAAAGTAAATGTGCACGTAGGCCCGCCAAATGGCTAAGGCATGTAAATGACGGAAAAATTAAAGAAATGTAAAGACAAAGCGCAAGTAGGCCCGCCAATCGGCTAAGGCATGTAAATAACGGGAAAAGTAAGGAATTTTAAAGATGATGCGCAAATAGGCCCGCCAATCGGCTAAGGCTAGTAAATGACGTAAAAGTAGGGGTAAGAAAATTGATGGAATCGTAGGGGTGAGTAAAAAAAAAAAAAACAATAAGATTAGTTAAATGAAATAAAAAGGTCAAATTTCAAGGGGAAGCTCTACTAGCTACTCTCCAGCTGAGTTGCCATCTGTGCAACCGTGGATTTTTAACGATCCCGTCGCCACGATGCGCACTCGTGAAAAATTTAGAGTCGCCACCGGAAGATTTTGGTGTCCCGGGAAACTTAAATCAATATTAAATGCACCAAAGTGCCAAATATGACTCTGATTCACCGGTCTACGCAAAAGGCTCTTGGGTAGGGGCTTCGATTATCGATCGGGAAGGTGTTAGGCACCCGATCAACCCACTTAATGCTGTCTCTACTTATGGCCAAAACAAAAATAACATAAAAGAAGCAAAAAAGTCCTTCCTCTTGCCCTAGGGCACCAAAATCCTATTTGTGCCCCTCCATTCCTACTGAAATTTTGGTGGCATAACGACACAAATGCGAGGATAGAGGAAGAACAAATAAGGTAGAGGAATAGAGGGGGGAGCCAGAGCTCTCGGGCCCTTGTTGCATCGCTGTGGATCCTTGCGTAGACGTGTTTCAGTGAGCTTCCAATGGCTTGTATGGTTAGAATAAGGGTTCTAACTCCTAGGGCTTTATAGCTAAGTTGTAGAGGAGGAAGGCTAGAGGATGGCTCTAACCTAAACTAGGGTATTTTTTAGGAAAGGTAAGGTCTAAAGAAGGTTTGAGAATTCTGAAATTTGTATGCAAAAGGGGGCACCAAAGGGAGAGGGAGAGTCTTTCTTAATCTTCTCTCTTGGAAAAAATTTCAAGCCCTTTCAAAGGGAGGGGTACCTCTCTATTTATAGGAAAAGGAGAGGTTAGGAGGATGCTTAGAGGCTAAATTAGTTTATCAATTAGGCACTCTAGCATCTAAGGTTTCCTAGGTTTTCAAGAGCTTGGAAAAGTGTGAAGGTTACTCTAATGGTGGATGATAGGGTAGTGTTTCAAATCACTTTAGGGGTTGCAAATAGGATAAGGAAGGGTGCAACAGAATAAGTGAAACACACTCAGGGCATCAATATGGTCAATAAGTCAAACCCCAAAGAGAAAATTTGAGCAAAAAACCTAGGGTTACTGTAGCTAAGCCTAGCGTAACTAATAGATGCGCTAGGTAAAGGTACAGTAAAACAGTGCATGGGACACGGGGGGGCCAACTTAAACCTAGCACAGCTAATACTTGCGCCAAGCCATTTCTTCCTAGAAATGACTTGGCGCATGTATTACATGAGCCAAATTCATACGGATCCCCCACCCAAAATCGTAATTTTGCCAAAAAATTCGAAATGTGATATCTTTTGATGTACAACTCTGAATGAGATGATTCATAGCTTGTCGAAAAGCTGAAGACTTCTACTTTTCAATGGTATATGATTCAATTAAAGTAGAAGATCTCAGCTAGTCCCAATGCACCACTCTTTGATCATTGCCTGGGAAAGTCTAGGTATGGGTTCAGAAAGGATTCTAGAGGTTGGGATTGGTTTCTAAGGGATCGGGGGTGATTCCTAAGGGTTTGGGATGACTCCTAAGGTTTTTAAAAGGTTTCTAAGGTTACAATACCTACCATCGAAAGCTCGAAAGTGCGCCTCTCTTGAAGTATATTTGCATCGGGCCTTGGGCCAAATTTAGGTGTCTACAGATGCCCCTCTTTAGTATCCGATCACTAATGATCGAATGCCAAAGACAAGAGACATCCGAAGAGGCCCAAGGCATTACTGGCAGGTCTGCTGTATTCAAAATAAACCTTAAACATCATGTGAGTAACATGGTCTTAAAACGAAAGCCCTGTATGTCAGAAAAAATATCTGTTTCACAAGGTTATCGGTCCCTAAGCGCTTAGCGACATTACTGGGCATAATCGAGATGAAGCGAGTTATGAAAGCCCAATATGCTGGGAAAAACATCCGCTTCTCGAGATGATTGAAGATATTTGATGTTTAAGTTTCATTCTAAATCCAACAACTCTGTGAGTAAGAGGGTGATCGACCCATACTTGAAGATAGGCGCGAAGCAAATACGCAAAGGTCCATAGTTTGTGTCTAATCATATGAGGCATTGATTAATCCATTTGATCGGCCACAGGTACCCCTACACAAGTTAGGGTTCGAGGTCTTTGGGCAAACCCATAGATCTCAAAGTTAATTTAGCACAACTACCCGAGCGACGTGAATATTGATGTCGCAACACTTTTTGGGAGTTTGTGCCATCTTTGATAATGTACCCTAGATCAACCTGACCTAGAGTATCCAACTTCAAATAAAACAGAATAGATCCGGCCAAATTTGGTTGTCGTCATTTAGTTTAAACAAAAACCATTCTTTTATTCATATTTCTTAGGTAGTTTAGGATCTTAAAGATAAATATAATTTTTTAAAAGCGAAATACAAAGTTAAATCACTTACTTGTGGGAACGATCCTATACTAACATTATAATTTCCATTGTGTGCTTGTAATAGGTTAAGACTTAATTAGAACAATATAAAGAGCACATCAAGTTTTTGGCACTGCCGCTGAGGAGTTAGATTTTATTTTGTATTTTTGTTTTGAAATAAATATTTATCTTTCTCTTTTTATTTTTCATTATATTTTTATTTTCTTGACCACTTCTTAAGCTTTTGCAGGTTTTACTCAGAGTAGCAAATCACAAGTTTCAACACTTCCCTTGATCAAAGAAGCTAGAGGTTCAGATTTGTCTTCTCTCCCTATTTTCTAAAATAAAAATTAAATATACCCAAAAATAAAAATAAAAATTAAATAAAATTAAAAACATAAAAATATATTTTTCTGATGTATGCATCATGCTCGATCTCAAAATTTAAATCTTTTTGAGTGTTTAAATGTCATATTGCCCCATTATACCCGAAGATGATAGACCGAGAATTAGCATATGCCTTCCATCGGAGTGAATACGGTAACACATATAACTCGCAGTGGAGTAACTATCCTTATTTTAATAATAGCTCCACTAGTGTCCAATAATAAACACCATCTGTTGTTGAGCCAAGCTATCCTCCTGCACAAATTTTTTAACAGACCTACCTGCCACCCATGAGACCATATCAGCCATATGAGCAACAATAGTTCAGTCTTCCAAGTAGTGGATTTGATGACATAGTTGTTCAAATCCTTAGGGATTTACAACAACAATGGCATAAGAATTCTAAGGATTTATCCCAACTTGCTCATTACAAAGCTAAAAGCTCAAGTTGGGCAACTAGCTTCGCAATTGGTGGAACGAGAGAGCAACCAGTTACAGCCACAACCTGTGAGTTACTCAGAAGAACAAGTTTTTGTGGGAGAAACATTGATTTCTATAGAACATGTCCAAACTGTTCAATTTTTACGAAGTGGTAGAGCTGTGGATAATAAAGTTGAGATGCCCACAACTGTGGATGTCCCAGAGAAAGGAGAGGATGAGCCTAAGAGAAACATGGAAGTTTCTAGACCAGAAAAATATAAAATTAAAAATCAAAATAATAATAAAGATAGTGTGCCTAATATTGTGACTGAAGTATCATATGTACCAAGGTTAATTTTTCCTAATGCTTGCGGTGCACTGTCAATTTTTTACAAAAATCTAAAAAAATTTGAGAGCACATATTTTGTTCATATTCTCCCACTTAATTCTCAAATGAGGATATTGAACCTTGGAATTTTTCCTTCCGGGCGAAGAAAGGCTAGTGATCATTATATCACTGGAAGGCCCTGAGTATGTTGATATACTCATGGGCACTGTCGAGCTACCGACTCATCCGTAGCAAAATCCTGTAAAATATGTAAACTAACTCTTTTATTTTACTTTAGCTAGAAAATGTTTCTCAGCAAGTATGTTACAATTCAAATCATGGTAAAATACAATTGATCATAAGATACTTTCTGTTGTACAATATTATGTTCTCGAGTGATCGTATAGATTTACTACATTCTGAGCCCCACAAGTATGAATTTTTTTGTATCCCTTGCTTTTTGTGCCAATGAGGACAGTGTCTAGTTTAAGTTTGGGGGGATATACACATTGTGTATATATTAATTTAATTTTATAAATAACACTTTATTTTTGCATTACTTTTAGCATTTTTACAGAAGAAAAGTTTCTTTCTGTTCCAGTTTTTAGTATTTCTTAGTTTAGAATTTTGACTTCTTAAACATCACATTGTGAGTAAGATAAAAATTATGAATCCATAAAACTTACGATCCATCGTAGTATAAATTTAACAATTAGACAATAGAACAGTTCAAATTCATGTTTTAACTCTTCAAGAACATTGTATCAGAATGAATGTTTGAAACAATAGGTTGATCTGAACTGTAATATTTAGACTAGAGTTTCAAAATTATATAACCAGTGAGATTTAGAGACTAATTTTTCATTTCTTTGGAGAGAGAGACTGCTATTCATTCAATTCAAATTCCATGAACTTCTCTATTGTTTTTATGAAAAATCTCATATTGCTGAACTTAGAATCAAAATATTCTATGATTATGATAACCTATTTTTTTGTCTAGAACTATTTGTTAGAAACATCAAAATAATAAGACATTTATGCTAACAATTCGTGAAGATAATTTAAGGCCATCTTTTGTTAATCAGAACCAAAAAGCCAAAATTCTAGAAAATTTATCCTTTGAACCCATATTAGAAGCTTTTAACCAAATTTCTTTGTACCAAAATTTTATAAACCCTTTACCATATGTACTGCCAAAAACTTTCAACCTTTAACCCTTATAATTTCGGAGAGTTTAAAATGCAAAAGAAGGGAAAAAGAGGGAGTGGAAGGAGTAAAAGTCAATAGATAAGGGATGTACCAAACAAGGGTACGACTGAGAAATAAAGTAAAGAAAATATGGGAAAAGAAGTACAAAAATCGTAAAACACGATCCTACATAAAAGAGAAGCAAAAACCTTCCAAACTAAAAATCAAAAAGAGATCTAAAGAAATCGATTGAAGAAATGGGATTTACACAAGAGAGTAGAAAAAGAAAATTGGAAGAAGTTAACAAACCTTCTGGATATTTACTGAAGAAGAAAAGAGAAGAAGAGAAGAAGATAGATAAGAAAGAACTAAATACTCAGAAACCTTTGAATCCTATCTACCTTTCTTTGAAACCTTTTAAACCCAAGGCCCCATTACAAGTCGAAGGAAAGACCATTTTTATTTATAATTTACAAAAGCATAAGTCTAGTAGAGATATATGCAATAGATACTATGAATGAATGAAAAATCATATGAATGAGAATTGATTACTCATTCCATGAGATTTATTCTTTCAGTCAATTGTCCTTTAAATTTATCATATATATCACATTAAAAGAACTTATAAATTTTGACATATTTTTTAGATTATCCCAATAGTGAGAATTTGGATGAAAATATTTTCTAAATTTGCAGTTTAGAAAAATCTATGAAGAATAAACTATTCACTAATATACATACACTCCAGGCTTTACAAAATTGAAATTGCTGAGTTCTGATACAAGATAACTGTTATGATGGAAAGTAAGGATATAGAAGATTTGTAATTTTTGAAAATTATAATAACCATATGATGACTAACTTAACTAGTGTATAAAATTAGTGCAGATTTTTAATTTTTTTTTGGTTTTGAAAACTGAAGAACCCAAATTTTTTTTGAAGTTTGTAGGTAACTTGACTGAAAACCTTCAAGAGACTACAACTCCTTCACTAGGGATCACCTAGGGGTTTAAATGCTTGTTGCATATGCTAAATGCAATCATGCTCCCTACGAAAGTGGCATTTAAATTTTAGATTAGTATTTCTTCCCTTATTTACTAGGGACTAGCAAAACATAAGTTTGGGGGTGTGATCAATCACAAAATATACCATTTTATCACCCTTAACTTATTACTTTTAGACCCCAATTTGCTACTAACAAGCTAATGATGTGCAGATATTAGGGAAAAGCAATAAAAGAGAACCAAAGTATTAATCTTCGTCAAAATGAACTCAAAAAGCAATAAGAAAAATGATTGAACATGAAAGACGATTCGACGCTGCTGAAAGCTAAGAAATCGTGCTTTACGATTGAACAAAGTCAAGAAAGAAATAAGAAATCGTAATTTACATTTCTTCAGAAGACGTTCACAGCAAAAGATGATAAAGAAATAAAGAGATCGATTGTAATATAAAATCATCTAGAGAGAAGGCTGTAATAAAAGAGAGAAATCGTGATTTACGATTTTACAAATAGAAGCTTCTCATTGTTGCTGATCACGTGAAGACCTACACTGCCATGCACCAAAATAGAAGAGCACTTGAATTAGAAGTTTGGCAAATCACGGATCTAAGAAGATTAATGAAGAAAGACTCCTAAAGATCGTGATTGCTGAAATTAAGGAGAAAGTCCAGAGGCACATCAACCAATGAAAGCAAGGAAGATAAAATAAGGAATTATAGTTATATTAGGAATCTTTTATTTTTAGTAGTTTCTTTTATTAGAATTAGATCACGGTAAATCGACCCCCTTATGATCTATAAATAAGAGGGCTCGGCATAGGAATAATTTTATCGAAGGAATTCTAAGAATCAATTGACAATTAAGGTTGGGTTTTCTTTCGATAAAAAATAGTTTAGAGTAGTTTAGATATCTAAGGTTCCTCGATCATAATTGACGACCAGGATTGAGAGCTAAAAGATTAGTGTAGATATTCATAGTTTCTCAGAAGCAATTGATACCTGCGGCTGACGGGTGAAAGAGATATTTTTACTTCACTTTCTAGTTTAGATTTATTTTTATTATAATTTACTGCTTGGTAAACGTCTCCAAGTTTTGACTTGAATTGACAACTCAGGATGAGATTTGCAAATTAGTGTAGCAGTTTTACTTTTCCATCTTCAATTTGCTCGAATTTGATTAACGCCCAAGTTTTAGGAGATTATTGATTAGATTAAATCTGTGTTGAAGGATTTTAGCTTTTGATTGACGCCCAAATTCTAGAAGACTGCAATACAGTGTAACGGTATTTTAATTTCATAAATATCTGAGAACAGAAGGTAACTAATTGACAACAAGGGTCCAGAAGTTTGAAGATTAAGATTTATTTTCTTGCAGTTTAGTTTAAATAAAAATCATTCTTTTATTCATATTTCTCAAGTAGTTTAGGATCTTAAAGATTAATATAAGTTTTTAAAAGTGAAATACAAAGATAAATCACTTCCTTGTGGGAACGATCCTATACTAGCATTATAATTTTTATTGTGTGCTTGCAATAGGCTAAGACTTAATTAGAACAACATAAAGAGCACATCACAACCTTACCGCTTCCCCTCTCAAGAGCGTAGGGCATCTCGACCAAAAAGTAAGCCAATAATCATACCTGATGAGATAACCTACGACCTTGAAAAGAGAATGAATGCCTTGATCTACACCTCACCAAGGACGCCAAAGTCATCAAATGTACGGATGAAGGGTTACCTCTCGCAAAAATAACCCCCCAGTGTAGTGATTTTATAGTGTATGAGCTTATTGACAATGAAGAAGCACGAGCCGTCGGAGAAAGACAGGACTTCCAATGGATAATCAAACACTTCGATGAGCAAACTCCAACCACTACAGAACCTACATAAGAAATCAACTTCAGCATCGAGGAGAAGCCCAAGAAGCTACTGATCAGTGCAACGCTCAACCCCAAGGAACGAAAATAGATAATCCAAGTCCCTCAAGACCAACTCACAACTTTCGCATGGTCCTACTAAGACAGGCCTGATCAGTAGCTTCTTGGGCTTCTCCTCGATGCTGTAAATATTGTACCAGTTACAAAGAAAGATGGTAGAGTATGAGTATGCATCGACTTTTGAAACCTCAACCAGGTATGACCAAAAGATGACTTTCATCTACCTCACATCGACACTCTGGTACTAGACTTGAGATGATGTCTCTCATGGATAGTTTCTTCGGATATAATCAGATCAAGTAAGCAGAATCCGACCAAGAGAAGACTTCGTTCACTATGCCATGGGGGACTTATTGCTATGTCGTCATGCCATTCGACCTAAAGAATACAGGTGCTACGTATCAATGCGCCATGATGGCTATATTCCATGACATGATGCACAAGTGCGTAGAAGTATACGTCGATGATATATTAGTAAAGTCACAGACTGATGCAGGACATGCTGAGGCACTCCAGCTTGTGCTAGAACGGTCTGAGAAATATTAGCTAAAAATGAATCCAAAGATATGTGTATTCGAAGTAACCTCCGAGAAATTACTAAGATTCATAGTTACCAAGTGAGGAATCGAAGTCGATCCAGTGAAGGTCAGAGCCATTCTGAAAATGCTGCCACCCAATAAAATCAAAGAACTACAAGGCCTGATAGGAAGACTACGGTTCATCAGGATATTAATCTCTCAACACATAAACAGATGCGATCCTTTCTACAGACTACTTAAAAAAGGAGCGAAGTACATATGAGTTAACCAGTGTTAGCAAGCCTTTGACAACATCAAGAAGTACCTTCTCAACCCTCCGATATTATTGCCACCAATCCATCAAAAAACCAATGATAAAGCAATGGGGGTAATCCTGGGATAGCATGATAAAGATGGGAAGAAGGAGAAGGTTATCTACTACCTTAGTAAGACGATGGTCAAGTACGAACAAAAATATACAGCAATGGAGAAGACTTGCCTCACACTAGTATGGGCTTCGACAAAACTATGCCATTACATCGGGGCACACACGATAATGATACTTGCACGCATGGACCCTTTAAAGTATATATTCAAAAATCCCGATACATCCAAACAAATAACTCGATGGCATATGCTACTAGAATAATTTGACATCACCTATGTCACACAAAAGTCAATCAACGGATAGGCGATTGCTGATTACCTCGCTAATCTTTCACTCCCAGGCAATGAGCCAATACTCACTAACTTCCCCGATGAAGACCTACTCTCAATTCCAGAAGAGGAACCTGATAAAACTTCATGAACCTTATACTTCGACGAGGCTCTCAATCAGAAAGGAAAGGGCATTGGGATAGTCTTATTAAGACCAGAAGGAGTCGTCATACCTAAAGCTTTTCAACTAGACTTCCAAGTTACCAATAACGTTTCCAAATATGAAGCATTCATCGTTGGATTACGAGTGATACTACAATTAGGAGTCAAGCAGTTGAAGGCCATCGACGACTCCAAGCTCGTGATTTCACAAATAATTAGAGAATGGGAGACGAAAGAAAGAAGACTAATGGCATACTTAGAAACTGCTCAATTCCTAATAAAGAATTTTAAGAGGATTTCCTTCAATCATATCCCAAGATTAGAAAGCAAGCGGTAGACTCACTTTCTACACTAGCCTAAGTCATATAGATACCAGTAGGACAAAGCATAAAATCCTTCTTCATCGAGAGATTAACCACGCCGGCACATTAGGTAGCCTAGAAAGTAAGGCTAGAACTACCAGTCCTCCCAAAGACCATGAAGCAAGAGGAAGCATCTACCACAAAAAATCTTGTAAAGGAAGAGGCTATCGTCGCAACCTTCAGGTTCCAGCAATCATTGACCAACGACAGACAACCATGGTATTAGGACATTTGGAATTTTTTGAAATACTGATACATCCCCCCTTTCACGACAAAGATCGAACGGAAGACCATACAGAATTGATGCGCCAGATACTGCATCCTAGGAGAGGTACTCTACAAAGAAGCCTTCACTAAAGGAGTTGTGCAACCGTGGGATCTCTCGCGAGCTCCCGTCGCGACGATGTGCTCGTAGGAAAAATATAGAGTCGCCACCCAAAGCTTTTGGTGTCCTGGGAAACCTAAATCAATATTAAAAGCACCGAAGTGCAAAAATATGACTCTGATTTATTGATTCACTCCAAAGTCTCTTGGGTAGGGGCTTTGATTATCGATCGGGAAGATGTTAGGAACCCGATTAGCCCACTCGTAAGCGGCCTCTATTTATGGCCAAAAGCAAAAATAAAATAGCATTTCCTCTTGCCCGAAGGCGCACCGATCCTATTTACGCCCCCCACAATCACCGAAATGTCGACGGCGTAACTATGCAAATTTAAGGATAGAAGAAAAGCAAAGAAGGTAAAGGGATAGAGGGGAGAGTCGAAGCTCTCAGGCCCTTGTAGCACCGCTGTGGACCTTCGCGCAAGTGCGACACCGGTGAGATTTCGATAGCAAACGGGTTGATGGATGGGTTTTAGCTTCTAAGGCTTGATAGCAAGGGGATAGGAGAGGAAGGCTAGGAGCTCTCTCTTAGTAAAGCTAAGGATTTGATGATGGAGGATGGGGTTTTGAAGATGAACTAGGGTGCTAGAATTTCAATGGAGAAAAGGTAAAAAGGGAGGGGAGGAATAGCTAAAGCCTTGTCTCTCTTTAAAAATTTTTTCAAGCCCTTAACAAGAGGGGGTAGCTCTCTATGTATAGAAAAGGGGAGGATTAGGGGAGGCTTCAAAGCTAATGAGGTTAGCAATTAGGTAATCCTAGATCTAAGGTTTTTGGGTTTTTCAAGGTTTTAGAAAGGTAGGAAATGGGTTGAATGGTGGATGATAGGGTGGGGCTAATTTCTAAAAGGATTAAAAAGAGAGCTAGTGGGGGTGCAACAGTCCTATCAAAACCAACCTCAATGGATGGGGTAGTCAACAAGTCAACCTCCAAATTTGAAATCTGACAAAAATCCCAAAAAATACTATTCCTAAGCCTAGCGTGTGTATTAGACACGCTAGGCATAAGTACAGTAACATGGGAAGAAGCTAGAGGTTCAGAACATGCCCTGGGGCCCACAAAAAATCAATTTTGTCTAGCGTGTATATTATACACCCTAGGCAAAATTCTACCAGAATTTGGCTTAGTGTGCATATTAACACGCCAGGCAAAAATTCCTGTATTTCTACCCAAATTTCAAACTGCCATAACTTTGGATATAAAACTCCGATTGAGGGGATTCTTAGCTCGTAGGAAAGATGAGAACATCCCCTTTCCAATGGTATATGATTCAGCTCTAAAAAAGGTCCCTATAAAGTTTGGCACTCCACTTTCTAACCACCATTCAGTAGGGTTCGAATCGGGCCCGGGAAGGGTTCTAATGCGTCTAGAAAGCTAGGGTTGATTCCTAAGGGTTTGGGATGATTCCTAAGGATTTAAAGATGATTTCTAAGGGTTTGGAAAATACTTTTGAAAGCTCAGGGGTACGCCTTTCTCCAAGTATGTATCGATCGGGCCTTGGGCCAAATTTGGGTGTCCCTACGCGAGGTTGGGTTCGAGATTTTTGGGCGAACCCATCAATCCCGAGGTTAATTTAGCACAACTATCCAAGCGGAGAGAATATTGATGTCGCAACAATTTTTGAGAGTGTGTGCCATTTTTTTTTAAAGAATTTGCCCTGGATCAGCATGACCTAGAACACCTAACTTCAAATAATATTGAACAGATCTGACCAAAATTGGGTATCTACAGAAGGAGACACCTAATCCTGGTCTCTGTCAATAATGATCTTAAAATTATTTAACTATGGATAAACATGCACCCATTAGGGGCGATAAGCAGTAAAGGCGATGGAAGTCCCGACCCAGATCCCACCCGGGTATAATTTATAGGAACAAACGACCATCTTACAGATACCCAGACACATAGAGGCTATCTAAGAGAAATCACGCCAATGCAGGTTTTAAGTCTGCGAAAAAATAAGAGAAATGAATCCTTCTGCATGCATGTTTGCACATAGTTGATCGATATGTAGTTTCATTTTTAACAGGTTGGTCTCAACCAACGATTGACCTTTTTATGAGGAATCTGAAGCTTAAGACACTAAAGTTTACATGAAACCAAAGACAGAGTGCTTAGCTCGATGATTTAGTTGTGGAATCAACCTGATCGAAACATTGACTGCTTGATCTGGATTGACACCATTGCTCCTACTTTAAAGTAGGATACAAAGATCTAAGGTGAAACTTAGACTTAGGACATTAATTTAGCATAGTTGCATTGCTGATAAAATATTGACATTTTATTGCATTGAAACATGTATGTGCGTAGCTATGCGTAACAAAAAGTACCATGAAAACTCAGCTATCTTTTTTGTTCTTTTTTAAATGATTGCTTTTTCCATTTATCTTTTTTTTCAAATAGATTGGACGTCGGTGGTAAGATACTTCATCTGATTTGTCCATCGCTGAGAGGTTGCCTGCTTCGAGGCTTTGGACCATTTGATGTTCCAGCACATTTTTAAGAAAATGTCAGTCTCTTTTTTGTTTATATAGGTAACAATATACATCCTAATTAACAGAAGGAGAAGTCAACATTTACCTAAACATTCTTAATTTTCAAGATTTATATATTTTTTGGATTTTTTTTTCAGAGATTTTTTTGTTCTTTTTCTTCATTTTTGAGATGAAAGTATGATGTTGTAAATATGTACATGGAAGGAGTATATATATTTTTTGAATTTTTTTGGATTTCTTATTTTTGTTTTTTCTTTCTTTTCTTCTTTTTTGTTTCATGCCTTAGCAATGAGGTGAAGTAATGTTGGTGATTTTCAGTGTGCTTACTTTATTTGTTGGTGGTAAAAGCAATTTAAAATCAAAGTAAAATAGGGGATGGAATCAGCACAACTGAGAAATCTTAGACCTCCAAGATACAGGGTCCATTGTGGCAAGTTTTGATAAGTAAGAGTTTGTCCCACAGGGAAAGGTGATCTACAACTCCAAGGGAGCCATCTCTAGTAGTCCCTCCAGATCTGACTACAGATCTGGTAGTCCTAAAAGGAAGGGAGTTTAGGGTCACTTATTCTAAGTATCCTAAGGTAGCCTAATGAACTAACTACAGAAAGGGTTGAGAAGACGGATGGAGTGAGGGAAAATAAATATAAAAGGGTGAGAAGTATGCTATTGGGTTCAGATCTGCTGGAATTTATGACTCAGATCCAGATCTGTTGGTATAGAAATCCTGTCCAATGGCTACATTATCACCAAAGAGGAGAAAGAATTCAACTCATCCCTGTGCTATGATCCAATCCCTTAAGGTTATAACCTGTCCACTTAAATGGTCACAGACTATCCCATAGGGGAACCACAATCCAGAGATGAGTTAAAACAAGTTAATCATTGTAGGTACTACTTCATCCAGGCTACAAGCTCAGGAATCCATAGGGAATCTCAACCTCTAAAGCTCTATGTGTGGGGCTAAGGCTGTAAAGGACCATGATAGCCCAGACACATAGAACCAGCAAGAGATTGAGTACCACCTTCGATCTAGCTGTCCATTGCTTGAGTGGGACTACAATGGTCCAGTCACAAGCCTACAATCTCCATACCCAGATCAGATCTGCCATCTGATGGCGGGTCTATACTAATATGGGGGAGTATGCCTCTGTACAATCTCCTACCAGGCTACAAGCTCAGGCTCGGAGAAGAAGAATCCATTTTGGATCGACGGATTGGATTCACCCTAAGGCTATAACCTGTCCACTTAAATGGTCACAGACTATCCCAGAGGCTATCCTCCTCACGGAGCCCAAAACAAAACAAGAATATTACTGCAACCACCATGGTCACAAGGTTACCAGCTCAGGCTTCCATGGGGATTTCAGATCTAGTGGGTCCTGTGGTGGGGCTAAGGCTGTATAGGACCTGATAGCCCAGACACATAGGTCACTTGGATCTGAATGAGACCTTAGAATCAGTCCTCCATTGCTTTGAATCACAGCCAAAGCAATGGCAGATCACAAGGCAGCAGCCTTGCACAGAGCAACTCACAAACACATGAATCCCATAAAAATACAACACCCAATCACAAATTCCATTAATCTAATCTCAATAAACATACAAAGGCATGGCCAGCAAGTGCTGGGCCATGGAGAGAAGAAAAAGGAAAAGGAAAACTACTTACAGCTACAGAAAAACAATACTATAATGCTAAAAACAAAATAGAGCAAAAACTAAACTCTTCCGGGCCTCCTAAACCTAAACCAGGCTTAGGTTTATATAGCAGTGGGTGTGGCGGCGCATTAGGGTTAGGAAACCCTAATTTTAGTGATGCCACATGGCCTATTAATGATCCTTGGATGCCTCGGGGCTCATGCACGGAGATTTGAGTGTGGGAGTGCGTGCCCTAATCCTTGGAAATTCCCAGAAAGTCCTCTGCAGAATGATGGAAGTTGGAGTTCAGAGGTTCGCCAAGTTGCAATCCATTCCCAGACATGTCGCGTGGTAGCTCTGTTCTTCGCGTGGTTGAGTTTAACATTAAAACTTTAGATGTCGCGGGGTTATAGATTCTTAATGCTTTGAGCAGTCGCGAGATGGGTAGTTAAGCTCTCACTGGACTGGGCTTCGCGCGGTTGGATTGCTACTTGTGAATAGCGCGAGAACTGCGTGAGCATTCCATTTCACTTTGCGAGGCTAACTCTGGATTCGCAAGGCTGCTTTCTTCCTAAACCGTGCGACTTCTTTTCTTGATAGATCTTCACGAGGATCCTCGCGATAGCTTTGAGGCATTTCTGAACTGTGCGACAGGTTCTCTTGACATTTGCATCCCGCGGCTATTGCGCTACAGCTGCACAAAGAATCTCCTGAAGCTCTCTCTCCTCAGTGGTTCTGAGTGAACTGTGCGAGGTTGATTTCAGGTCTTCTTGAACTACGCGAGACTGCGCGACCATTTACTCCTGAACTTCGCGAGAGCTGCACGAGGTTGTGCTTCTGAAGCTCTTCTGTTACTCAACTGTGCGAGCACTTGTTGTGAAGTCTTGGGAAGCTCGCGAGGACTGCGTGAAGCATAGTTTTCTGAATCCTTTGAAGCTTTGTCAGTTGCGCAAGGCTTGCTTCAGGTCTAGATTCATGGCTCATTCTTCTGAGGGACTTCTGGTGCCAATACAGGCTCCTTAACATGATTCTGGCCTTATTGCACTACTGTTTATTATCTACAGAAAAACACTTAACAAAACTTTATTAGATGGCTAAGGGTCTAATCAAAGGCTAAGTTAAGGGGTGAAAAGTGGTACTTTTTAGGTCTTAACAAGTAATGAGTCCCATTTTGAGCATAGTCGAACCCGTTTATGGGGTCAGCCCTGAGTGAGGTTCAGAATTTTATCAAGGTCGGAACATTTATCCCTTCGGATTGAATTATCCCTTTATCCCTACCTCGGGTTATACGATTGACGGTGCAGTCTAAAGATATACCTGATCAAGATTCGATTTGAGCAAACATGAGCAGCCCAATTGGCATCCAGATAAATCGAAAATGTAACCGAAGGATTAGCTAAAAGATTTTTCTTACAACACCCAAGACAAGTTTTTTGTCGTGCCCGTTGTTACCCTCTTTTTTACCCGTAGCACCCTTTTCGAGTTCTCACTATGTCCTTGGACATGCATTTTTATCCCAGACGCCTTTTCAGGTTTTCACCTGGTCCACACAAGCTCATTATTTTTACCCATGACGCCCTTTCGGGTTTTCACCACGTCCTTTTTGCTTTGAGCTTGTATTTTTTTTTTCTTTTCTTCTTTATTTTCTCAAAGGCCACGACATGGATGTCAACTCCATCATAGCCGGCTAGATGGAGTTCTTTTGTCGTCTCTCAGCTTGGCTCGTTCTAATTCAATGGATATTGTGATTGCTCGTAGACCTTAAAGAGGGATTTTTCTCGGGATGTATCTTGGCTATGGGATAGGTTAGGAATTTTGAAGGTATTCTAAAGTTAAGAAGGTTTCCTCGATAGGGTTCTAGTTGCCGTAATGCACTTCTCCCTTGGGGAATTTTGACTGTACATGCCCTACTTTTTCTTTTCTATTTTTTTGTTCTTTTTTCTTTTTTTAGACATCCTCTTTTTGGGATTTTGTTTTTCTGATTTTTTTTGGATTCGATGGTAACTCTTTTTCTCCTTTTTTTGTTTGGTGTATACACTTTTTTCGTCCTCTTTTCTGGGGAGGGGTTTAACAAAAGAAAGGCCAATGGCTCAACGGGTGTCCCAAGGGTATAAGTGTTCAGGGATGCTTTTTTGTCTACTTGGCTTTCAAATGATGGCCTCTTTTATGGGGTCCTTAAGCAGTCATGTATTCATCTTATCAATACTTACCTTACCGCAGAGACTAGGAGTAGAATCAGCGTACGGATCTAGCGTTGATGGGCTCAGGAAAGTGATCTTTGTCCATGGTGGCGAGGCGGATCGCGTATCCCGGGAGTACTTCTTAGATGACGTAAAGTCCTTCCTAGTTGGGCTTGAATTTCCCTCTCGGATCAGTGTGGAGAGAAGGGAAGATTTTCTTGAGTACTGTGTCACCCACCTTTAAATCTCGTGTGCGAACAAGCTTGTTGTAAGCACGTGCGATCCTTCTCTTATAAGCCTTGGTGTGACATAAGGCTAGGAGCCTTTTTTCATCTAGCAGGTTCAGTTGCTCAAAGTGGAACCTCTCTCTTTCAGCTTTCGATAGATTAGATTCGATGCGAATGCGGAGTGAGGGTACTTCAACCTCAACTGGAAGCGCTACCTTGGTTCCATACACTAGGGAAAATTGTGTTGCCCCTGTAGTGGTACAAATCGACGTTCAGTAAGCCCATAGTGCAAATGGTAACATTTCGCTCCACTCGTGGTACGTAACGACCATCTTCTCAAGGATGCGGATGACTGTCTTGTTAATAGCTTCGACGGCCCCATTGGTTTGTAGTTGATATGGTGATGAGTGATGATGCTTGATTTTATATTGCTCGCAGAAGGCTCTGATACGCTTGTTTGCGAAGTTGGTGCCATTATCCATGATGATGTCCTTGGGTACACCGAATCGATACACAATATTATTTTTAATGAATTTCTCAACATGATTGGCCGTGATGTTTGCATAGGATGCCACCTCTACCCATTTGGTGAAGTATTCAATGGTGACGAGGATAAATTGATGACCATTTGATGCTTTCAGATTGACCTTTCTATGTGGCAAATGGCCAGGGAGTAGTCATGCTGTATAGATCTATGGTTGGAGTGTGTATCAGACTGGAGTGCTCTTGACATTTATAGCACTTTTGCATGTGCTTACAACAGTCAGTTTCCATTGTGATCTAGCAATATCCTTACCGTAGGATCTTTTTGGCTAGCATGTGTCCATTGATGTGGGCCCCGCATACTCCTTCATGGATTTCTTTCATGATATTGGCTGCCTCACCTTCATTTAGGCATCTAAGCAGGATATTGTTATTAGACCACTTGTAGAGGCACTCGCTGCAAATGACGTAATTGGCCGCTAAACGTTGGATGGTCCACCCATCTTCCTTGGATGTCCCCTCAGGGAAAGTACGAGCTTCAAGGAAATTCTTAATATATGAGAACCATGGTGGCTCATCATCTAACTTTTCGAGTTCCTCAACCTGGAGGCAGAAGGTAGGTTCATTTCTTTGTTCGATCATGATTGGCTTCATCTTGATACCATAAGGGATTTCCACCATTGATGCCAATGTTGTTAGTGCATCGACGAAGCGATTTCTTACTCACGAGACATAGGAGAAGGTAACATCATCAAAGCATGCTATCAGATCTTCAAGGTGCTCGTGGTATGGGATCAACTTTTCATCCTTTGCCTTCCAATCTCCGTTGGCTTGGCATATAATCAGTTGTGAGTCATCGAATACCCCTAGATGAGTTACATTCATGTCAAGTGTTGCTTGTAAGTTGTCTGGGCAGGCTTCATATCCGGCCATGTTGTTAGTGCAGGGGAAGTTGAGCTTGATGGTGACCAGTATGTGAGATCCTTTTGGTGAAATTAGAATAGCGCCAACTCCTTGACCTTCGACATTTGCTGCCCTATCGAAGTGCATTACCCATTACTCCTCTGTCTCGTCTTTATCACCCTCTGTTATGAACAAGATGTCTTCATCTGGGAATTCAGTTCTTAAAGGCTCGTAGTAAGGAAGAGGGTTTTTAGCAAGATAATTGGCTAGTTCTTATCCCTTGATTGACTTCTGAGTGAGATACGTGATGTCAATTCGAATAACAGAAGCTGCCAGCATGTGGTTCACCCAGTGAGGGCCAACTTTTTGAATAATTACTTTAATGGATCCATTCGCTCCAAAAGCAAAACAGCTTGAGATAGCATGTAGTGACGGAGCCTCTGTATAGCCCAAACGAGAACTAGGCATGCTTTCTCTAGATGAGAATAGCATGTCTCGTTATCAGTGAATTTCTTACTCAGGTAGTAAATAGCCTGCTCTCTCCTTCCTATCTCATCATGCTGCCCTAGGACGCAACCCATTGAAAATTTTATTGTGGAGAGGTACATTAAGAGTGGTCTCCCCGGCTTGGGTGATACCAACACTGGTGAGTTGAGAAGGTAGCCCTTGATCCTATCAAATGATGATTCACAGTCATCGTTCCATTCAACGAGCGAATCTTTTCTTAGTAGCTTGAAGATCGACGTGCAGATGGGAGTGAGTTGTGCAATTAACCGACTGATGTACTATATCCTGCCCAAGAAACCTTTGACCTCTTTCTCGATAAATGGTGGTGGCATTTTGATGATGGCTTTTACTTTCACTGGGTGAACCTCTATGCCTCTTCTGCTGATAATGAAGCTCAGTAATTTTCCTGACATGGCGCCGAATGTGAATTTCTGAGGGTTTATATGCAACTTGTATTTTTTCAGCCTCTCAAATAGCTTTCTGAGGTTTATCAGATGGTCACTTCTTTCTGGTGACTTGGCGATCATGTCATTGACGTACACATCAATTTCTCGGTGCATCATGTCTTCGAATAGTGCTGTCATGGCCCTTCGGTACATCGCTCCAACTTTTTTCAACCAGAATGGCATGACTCGATAAAAGAAAGTTCCCCATGGAGTGATGAATGCTATCTTTTCTCTGTCTACTTCTGCCATCTTGATCTGATTATATCCGAAAAATCCATCCAGGAATAAGAGCACCCCATGCCTGGTAGTGTTATCGACCAAGATATCGATGTGTGGCAACGGGAAGTCATCCTTTGGGCTTGCTTTGTTCAAATTTCTGAATTCGATGGACATGTGAATCTTTCCATCCTTCTTTGGTGCTGGGACGATGTTGGCTAGCCACTACGGATATTCAGAGACCACGAGAAACCCTACGTCATACTATTTGATGACCTCATCCTTTACTTTTAGCATCCACTCGGGTCGGAGTTGTCTCAACTTCTACTTGACCGGCCTAACATCTGGATATAGTGGTAGTTCATGCTCAACCTTTTTCTTTCATTGGGAGACAATGACATTCCGATCTTGGTGATTTTAGGAATCTCCTCAGTCCCTAGGTTGACGTCCTCTATTTCTTAAACAATCAGTGTAGGGCCATGCTCAAAATCGGCAAACCAGTCAAGGAGCTCATTGGGGAGCTCCTCGGTGGGATCTCCTCATCCAGACTCATGACTCCTACCTCTTTTTATATTTCTACAGGAAAGGGGTCGACTTCACGTGAGACAAGTTTTCCTATTAAGGAGTCATTTTCTTTGATTTTCTCGAGAATTTTGAAAGATAATATTTTTGGGTTTTGTATCTTTTATTTTTTTAGGGTTTTATTTTCTTCATAGATGGGCCATTTGCGAGACGGGTCCCTATATACACATGGTATTGTCTGCTAAGGGTTCATCTCACTTTTTATAGGTAAATTTTTTTTTTAAAGCTGGTGTCGTATTTACAACCATTCGATGCTTCTAGAGTTAGGGGCATTGATGCCCAATTCCTTTCCTGTGATGCCTCACCTTTGCCTGCTCGGATGGAGGAGGCTGATTGAGATGAATTTTGTGAGTCAACATCCATCATGTTAATCATGGGCTTGTCCGAGACCCTGTCCTCAAATGTCAGCATAAGTCCGTGGTGATTTACCACAGGGGGTCGCATTGACAAGGGAGCTTCCTCCTTAAAGAGGGATAGGGAGGCCATGTCTATCTCTATGCTAGGGGGAATGATTAGGGGATTTGTTGGGTAACTTGCGGCTACCAGTTTGTGCGGGGTCAGCTATGTTGCCCTATTCTGATCAATCATTATGATCCCCATGCTCACAAAGGTACTCTGGATGTGAGGTCTAGGGCAGGGTTCTTCCTCTAGGTCTATTCCTCGGGCTTTTGCAGCGGCTATGGTCTGGGCATTCTCTTTAGCTTTTTGAACTTCTTCGTCAGTGGGCTTGTAGCCCAACCCAAATCGGATCTGTTATCGGTCTCTAGCCCTGACTGGATCTTTCCTGCCTTACAAGTGGGGTCCCAATCCTTTGCCCTTTTGATAGCCCCATTTCTAGAGAATGGCTACTATGGCGACCATTCCACCCTCAAATTTTATGATCTTCTTGAGGGGCTTAGGGATTATCGCTGATACATCATACTCAAAATTGTGAAGGTTTGTGTCTTTGCCTGTGTACGGCACATCAAATACTTTGAGGTTCTCAATTCTGTGAGCAACCATTTCTCATTCCTCCTGCCCTTCACCCAGAATGGTGACAATCTTATGTTATGAAACAAATCTAAGCTTTTAGTGCAAGGTTAAAGGAATTGCCCCAACCTCCTGTAACAAAGGTCATCCCAATAACAGATTGAAAGTGGATTTGATGTCCATAACCTAGAAAGGTATGGAAAAGGTCATTGGCCCAATGATCAGCTCAAGTTAACTTCTCCAATTATTTCTCTTCTCGTGCTATCAAACCCCCTGGCGCTCGTTCTTGCTGGCTTAAAAGTAGAGGGATCCACCCCTATCTTGGTTATTGTTCTCAGAGGGCACACATTCAAGGCTGATCCATTGTCTATTAATACTAATGGAATCACCAAGTTCCCAACTTCTACCGTTATGTTGAGGGGTTTGGAGTGATTATTTCCCTCATCTGGTAAATCTGCATCTGAAAAGGAGATGGCATTGGGAGCTAAGACCTGCCCAATTATCTGTCCCACTTTGTCTGGGGTTACTTGGATAGACACATGTGCATCTTTTAATGCTCCCATTAGAGCTTGGAAATGAAGCGGGGATGTCATTAACAGGTCTCAAACTATAATGTGTGCTGGAATTCTTTCAACTGTGTTTCTAGTATGTGCTCTCTGCTCATATTGTCGAAGGGGTTCACCATAGTAGGTTCTTTCTTCTCTTCTAGCCGGGCTAGTACCAGTACCTCAAGCTATTTAGAGATTCTTCCTGATCGGGTAATGAAATCAACTGCCCTTCTCTATTGCTGCCTGTATTGACGTTCGTCTACCCATAATTGAGGGGAACCTGATGAGGATTGTAGTTTAGTCCTAGGATCTAGAATGGAGTGGACGTAGGCTTCGAAGGTGCTTGGATAGGTGGATTGGGATGGATGGATAACACTTGGTTAACCCCTATTAGGGGTGGATAGGTAAGAGGGGTGGTGAACGTAGGCCAAATGGGATCTGCAGGAGCTGGAGATGACAGTGTCGATAATAGTACAACATGGGGAGGCCAATGGTAACGAACCGACGCCAGAGGAGGAGATGGGGCAAAATCAACTGTTGGATAATTGGTAGGGGTTGCTATTGTGCATGGTTGATATTGATAAAAGCTGGTTTGGACATGGTTGACGGGAGCTGGTGGTGGAAAATACATCCTTAAGTCTAAGGGTTCTGGCTAGGGTGTGGGATTGGAAAGTAATCAGCCAACTTTAGGGGCTCGATTACTCCTATGCTCCCATTTTCTCGATCCCTCTGTCTTGGTGCTACAAAGTTCTCCCTGATATTACTATAATTTGAAGGATCAAACTCTTCCCCGTCTTCTTCTATAATGCTGACAATGGGTCTCGGGTCTGTTCCACCCGGTGGATGTGGGGGGCAACGGTACCTGATGTATATTGGCATGCTAGTTTACTTGGGGAGGCATCAGAGGAATGATTTTACCGGCCTCTATTAAGTCTTGTATCACATGCTTCAAGGGAAAGCAGTAATTAGTCGGGTGGCCCGGTCCTTGGTGAAAGTTACAGTGGGTATTGGGATCGTAATTTCTTGGGATTGGATTCAGCAGAGGTCATGACTAGAGTGCGGTAAACAAACCCTTTTCAATTAATAAGGGCAACAAGACATTCAAGGATTGCCCCAAAGGTGTAAGGACATGATCAAAATGGGCCCTTCTTTGTTCTGGGGTCATCTATGCCCCTTGTCCATTTTCGATTCTCAGCATCAGTTCGCTTGGTGTTGGGGCCGGCTGGGCTGCTTTAAACTTGAATGGGGGTATGATGGCATTAGGTCATGTATTTGTGATCGTCTGTACATCCGCCCTGAATCTTCTCTCATTCCTCTGCTATATTAATTTTCAAACCCCGCTGTTTACGGTTTTGTTTAACCGCCCTTCTCTTATGGCATCTTCACACCGATTGGCATTCCTTACCAAGTCAGTAAAGTTGGACTATTGTTGGTACACCAGGAAATCTGAGATGACCGACAGAGTATTTTTTAAAATTATCTTGATTTGCTCATCATCGGGTATTCTGTTTCTGACTTGAGCTGGCAATGCCCTCCACCATCCCAGGAATTCACTGAATGTTTCGTCAGGTTTATGCTTTAGTCAGGCTAGATCTGACTTGCAGGGTTTAATGTCCATGTTGTAGACATATTGTTCTTGAATAGGTGGGTCAAATCCTTCCAAGTTTTAATCATGGATGGTTCCAAGGATGTGAACCATCTCAAAGTCGGGCCCATGAGACTTTTCTAAAAGACTTTTATGAGCAAACGTTCATCCCCTCCGTACTGGCACATGTCCCCATAGTAGGACTTGAGATGTGCAATGGGGTTACCTATGCCATTGTACTTGCCAAAAACTAGTACTTTGAATTTTAGGGGAAAGGGACTTCTGTAAATAAGCATAAGTCAGAAAGTTCGTGGCATGGATTTCAGTTCCACCCATCTGCATCAGCTATTTTTAGATCTTGTCCATTTGTTTTCAACAACTCTGATTCCTTGGATGGTGAGGCCGATCTTTCAACAGGCGGCCTCCATTTACTTTGGGTTATCGGTGGGTTGGTGAACATGAGTAGTGGGGGGTTGAAGCTGGTGAATGCCCCTGCATAAGATCCACTATTTCCGATCTCATCCTCCTCATACTATGGATCCACATACGGTGGAGGGAGGGTGAGGTTATCTGGTTAGTTCTGGGTAGGCTGGATGGGCGCTTGGTGAGACCACTGTACATGAGGAAGTTCTGATGAGTGGCTTGCGGGGTAACATAATGAGTGAATTGCAGATTTTATGTTGGTGCCTGATGAGGCCATTGCACTTGGGGGAACCCTTGGGGATGGGTTTGAGAGGCATGGGGATGGGTGAAGTGAGGGTGGTTGATGGGTTGGATTCCCGTACTGAATTGGGTGTGAGGTATGTGGGTGAATGAGGCCCATGCCCTATTAAGAGGTTGATTGAGAGGGGTGTATCATTTGGGGGGGGGAATGGGGGTCTGTTGGGTGTATGTGGGATATTGTGAAAATTGTGGCGGGTTAGAAAATGAGGCTTCTAGGTTTAGACCTTGAGGGGCTTGGATATAGGACATGGGTCCAGGATGGGCTTGGGCTTAGGCCATTGGGTTTTGATGGGCTTGGGATATTGAGCATTGGTGGGCTTGGGCCTTGACCATTGGGTCTTGGTGGGCTTGGGGCATCGGGCCTTAGTGGGCTTGGGTATAGGGTGTGGAGCCTTGGTGGGCTTGGGCATGGGTCATTAGGCCTTGGTGGGCTTGGGTATAGGGTGTGGGGCCTTGAGACGTGCTCAGATGGTCCCATGGTTGATGGGAGCCTTGGATGGTATGAACAATGAGGGGTTGATTATGGTTTTGGAGGAATGAGGTATATAGATTTTGGAGTGTATGGGATGGGTTAGGGATATGGGATGGATGAGGGAGGCTTTGAGAGGCCTTCCAAATTGTGTAGGCCTTGACCATTTCATCCATCATGGCCATTGAGTTGGGTGAGGGGGTGGATGTGAATGGTCTATCTAGTGAGGGAGAAGTATGAGGTATGGATGGGATGGGTGTATGGGAAAAATTTGGCATCGCCAGGGAAAAATCAGGCATGACCTAGGTAGATGGGGAGATAAGTGGTGGATTTGGAAAATTGGACATGGTGTGGGTGGATGTGGAAAATTAGGAGTTAGTACGCGCTTTTTCTAGGTCCCTTTCGGTCCCCGAAAAGAGTGGCCCAATTCGATCCATGTGGACTCTGGCGGAAAGTGATAGAATAATAAAGTGATAAAATAATAATAGGAAAATGTTTATGTGCCCCTGCAGTGATATATTAGAATAATAAGAAAATGTTTATGTGCCGATTGTGATGTCATTTCTCCCAATGTTTATTGTTTTGCGTGCTCTTCGTCTTAAAGTGGTTTCGGATGGTGGTGTAAACAGAGATGTTGTTATGGTTTGAGGGGTATTGGGATTGAAGTGTGATACACATCCTTCATTATTGTTAGGAGGTGAAGATGGCGGGAGGGAAGTCTTCCAAATGGATGGAAAGGGTGTTACCCAACCATTCCTCCCTCTTTTCTATTGCTTCTGATTAGACGTTTCGCGTGTTGTTGTTTTGGGCTTTGTATCAGTTTTGGGTTCTACGTTAGGTTCTAGTTTTCGTTTTGGGTTGTATGTTTAGGAGGTATGCCTCCGGTGACACCTATATAAATTTTCTTATATAAATAAAGAGGTGTTTTTTATTTATTGTGTTTGTTTCATTGATGTTTGTTTATGTTTATTGTTGTGTGTTTCTTAGGTTACGTTGGAGGGGGAATGGGTAGTGTTAAAGTATGGTATTTATTTTTTGGGTGCATCTCTGTTGTTCTGTTTCAGGTGTTCATTTTGGGATCCCATGGCTGAAAAGTAAGAACTAAACTGAATTTAAAAAAAAATGCCCCAGTTTGGGTATCGGTCTTGTGACCTGAGTATCGCTACCAAAGTGCTAGCGCTCTTTCAAAAAAACAATGCCCCAGTGTCAAGTAACGGTGGGACTTTCATCGGCCTCTCAGATATCCCAGAGTGCATTAGTAATGATCCCATGTCGGGATGTAGTTTGATTATTTTGGTCATATGCCAAACTCGATATTGTAAGTGTTGAACAATCATCATGTATCATAGCTTTTTAGCGAGGTTGGGACTAATGGTAGGTAATGTGTGATTACATCACTTACCATTCGAGAGTTTTTTGTTTTATTCCAAAGAGATTTTGAAAGTCATTTGACTCATCGTCCGAAAGAGAAATAAAGGGGTGAAGAAGAGATAAGGTTTATTGATATGTGGTTAGGCTCTTATTTAACCGATTTTTAAAATAGTAGTCAATTACTTTCTTCTTGGGTGGGTAACGTGATGCTATAATTGAGCTCTCCGTCATATTTCGGCACCATCAAATCATCAAATTCTATGATTAGTGATCAATCACATAATTTATCATTTTATCACCCTTAACTTAGTGATGCTAAGACTTAGTTTGCTACTAACAAGTTACTGATGTGCAGATATTAAGGAAAGACAGCAAAATAGAGTCAAAGTATTAAAATTCATCAAAAGGAACTAAAAGAGCAGTAAAAAGATGATTTAAAGTAAAAGGATGATTTGTTTTATGTTGAAAGCAAGAAAATCGTAAATGACAATTGAGCATTGATAAAGTAAAGAAATAAGAAATCGTAATTTACGATTCTCTAGAAGAAGAAGCTACACAAGTAGAAAAAAAGCGAGCAACTGTAAGAAAAATTGTAATTGAAGAATCGTCATAATAGGAGAAGCTAGAAAATCGTGATTTACAATTTTTCAAAAACGAGAAGAAAATAGACAATCGTAATTTACGATTGTACAAAAGAAAAGCTTCCCTACTGCTGAACTACTACTGTTGTGAAGATCTACACCACCAAGCAACAAATTAGAAGAATTCTCAAAATAGAAGATCGCTATTGCTGAAATAAAGGAAAGAGTCCACATCACATCAAACGTCAGAAGCAAGGAAGAATAAAATTAGGAATTAGAGTTATATTAGGATACTTTTACTTTGGTAGTTTCTTTTATTAGAATTAGATCTTTGTAAACCGACTCCTTATGATCTATAAATAAGAGGGCCCGATATAGGAATAAACCATCAAAGAAATTCTCAGCATCAATTGACGACTGAGGTTGGGTTTTCTTTTGATCAAAATTAGAGCAGATTTTTATTACTTTATAGATTAGATATCAGAGGTTTCTCAAGAACAATTGGCGACTGCTATTGGGTGTTGAAGATTAGTGTAGATATCCTAGTTTCTCAGAAGCAATTGACGACTACAGCTGAGGGGTGAAAGATATATTTACTTTGCTTTCTAGTTTAGATTTTCTTTGCTTTATTTACATGCTTTGTAAGCATCTTCATGTTTTAATTTGAATTGATGACTCAGGTTGGAATTTGCATATTAGTGTAACGATTTTTATTTTTCCATCTTCAATTTTTTTGAATTTGATTGACGCCCAAATTTTAGGAGATCGTTGATTAGATTAAATTTGTGTTAAGGAATTTTAGTTTTTGATTGACGCCCAAATTCTAAAAGACTGCAATACGGTATAACGGTACTGTTTATTTTTATAAATATCCGATGGTTGAAGACTGGGATTGATGACCTCAATCTGAAGGATGATTAGGATTTATTTTATGCACTTTAGATTAAGAACTCATTGTTTATTCATATTTCTCCAATCGTTTAGAACCTGAAAAGATAAATAAAAACTTTGAAATAGAAATATAGATAAGATAAACATTTCTTCGTGGGAACGATCCAATACTAGCTCTACATTTTCCATTGTACACTTGCAATAGGTTAAGACTTAATTAGATACACACATAAATAGCGATCAAGTTTTTGGCGCCGTTGCCGGGGAAGTGATTTATCTTTTTATTTATATTTCTATTTTAAAAATAAATATTTATCTTTCTCTTTTTATATTTCTTTATATTTTCAACTTTCTTTGATCACTTCTTAATCCTTCGAAGGTTTGTTCGGAGCGACAATTCAGAGTCTCAACTTGCCCTGATTAGCGAAGCTCGAGGCTCAGATTTGTTCTCTCCATATTTTCTAGAATAAAAATTATATAAAATTCCAATTCAAATAGATATTTATAATAACTATTTTTAGCCACCCTACTGTGACCTCAGTATGGTAGGAAGAGAACAAAATATGAGTAAAATCATGGGGGAATACTATGCATTGACACCTCCTACACCTCTCCCGTGCATTCAAATATACCATGCAGCCAGTAATAGGACCTTCGAAATTACGCCCAATACACTTCAAATACTTTCGAGTTTTCATGGGCTAATAGACGAAGATCCCTATCTTCATTTAATAAGTTCACGAAAGCATGTACTATCGTTGAAATTAAGAACTTAGCGAAAGAGTCCACTCGGTTAAGGCTGGTTGCATATTTCCTTAGAGATGAAGCAAAGCAGTGGATAAACTCTTTGCCTCATAATTCGAACGGTAATTGGGAAGGATTGGAGCGCATGTTTCTTATGAAATTCTTTCCAATCATCAGAATGAATAAAATTCGGCACCTTATCAGGACATTTCTACAATATCCGGATGAATCCCTTCAGGAATGTTGGAATTGTATTAAGGATCTTCTGCACAAGTGCCCTCACCATGGATTTGCACATTGGCAACTAGTGTTCATTTTCTATGAAGGCCTTAGAGATGTAACCCGGCATATAATTAATGTGACTTGTGATAGTATGTTTCATAATTTAATACCAGAAGTTTGGGAACTCTTTGTGACCCTTAGCGAGGAACCGGTGCAACACCACGCACCGGGTGAGTTTGACTTGGAAACTTTAACAAGTACACTTCCTAAGCAAGGAAGACTTTACAAATTAAAGTCAATGATGGGATGTTTTTCGAGACTAAAATTTTGAAAAATAAAAGTTCAACCTCTGGTGGGTATGAAATTGTATCCAACATCTCAACAAGGTGAAGCTTGTGGTCCTAACCATAGCCCAACTCAAACAGCTCCATAATGTCCTACTACTCCTTTTTACCCCACAGAGACCCAATACCATACTGACGCTGAGGAAGCCCTAATGCAGATAGCCGAAAGATAGCTACAGCATGGCCAAATTCAAATGCAATTACTCAATAATCTCCTAGAATCCATTACACTATTAGAAGCTCAGGTTGAGCAATTAATCATTTTGGCTAGCTCGAGAGGCAGTAATTATTCTTCCTCATGGCCAGTACCCCAGGAGGACATATTATCATGGGAGGTACATCAACTCCCTTGACCATTATTGAGCTCCTCGTGGACCCGTCGAGCTACCGACTCACCCGTAGTAAAATCTTATAACATATGTATATCATTATTATTAGTATTTTT
The DNA here is from genome assembly GCA_021018995.1 of Chloranthus sessilifolius. NCBI lineage: Eukaryota > Viridiplantae > Streptophyta > Magnoliopsida > Chloranthales > Chloranthaceae > Chloranthus > Chloranthus sessilifolius. The sequence continues at coordinate 30,169,479 of CM037594.1, read as the reverse complement.
TCTTCTTCTCGAGAATTTTATTCGACTTACAATGTGTAAAATACATCCAATCGTATGAATATCTCTCTTTTTGTTTATAATCGTGTTTGAATGTACGGACTTATGAGCAATCGCGATTAAGAATGCTGAATTGTAGCGAGAACGATTCAACAGGTGAAGAGTCTTCAAATTATTCATTGTTAGCTAGAATTGTAAATGACAATTCTAGGGAATAGGCAGTTCTAGTGATCGATCTTGTCGATTATGTTGGAATTCAAACCATTAAATTCATAGAGGAAGCAGACACGAATCGCATTCAATCTTTCCATTTGCCAACTACCCAAGCCTATGAGCCTACACCTTTACACGTGAACCCTCCCTTTCCCTATAAAACTAGACCCTTCCCTTCCTAACAACTCATCTCTTTCATCTTCCATCTTCCATACCTAGAACCTCATGACGGAAGAGCATAACCAGAGTGATTTCAGTAAGCAACTTGATAGAATTCTCAAACTACATAAAGCTGTGCTCCTGGCTGTAGAAAAGAAAGTAGAGGATTTGATGTGCCAGCGATCTAATCGAGATGCTTAACCATCCACTAAAACTACCCGTTACCATAAACCTAACCCAAATCTGAAACCATATACCAAGAACCCATCTTCCCCCACTTCCTAACATTTACGCCATCACAACCCACCCCGAATGCAAACTCCTATATGATGATGATGGGTTGAGCCGTCCCTTGTCACCCCTCTCCATTGCTTATCTTCTCCCTTCGCTTGTGCTGCATTCCCTTCACATAGTCTTCGCAAGGGAGCAGTATTGATGATGGGTGATCTGGAGATGTGTTCACTTCCCACTCTTCAAAGGACTTCCACAGTGGCTTGCATTTCTTCCCAAAAAGAGAAATGTGATGTGCATTACCCGGCGGGACTTGGAAGACAGAGGGTGCGATCCTGCCAAGGAGTTGATACTCCTTTGGTAGGAAGGAATGAGAGACTCTGATTGAAGGTGGTTAGGAGCCGAGGACCGATCTTTATCGAAGATACTCTGTCTTGGACGATGCTACGAGTGTCTTAATTTAGTGTGTGTCTAGATTTTTCCTAGATTTATACTCTTTTATGTAATTAGTTCTTATGATAGATTTTAGTTTTCACTTATCCTTTCTAATCATTGTAAATATTCAGTAATATTAAAAAAAATAATAATAATTTACTAACTCTGTAATTTTTACTAACAGTATGTGTTACTAACATTACTAACATCTTTTTAACATTTTTATTGATACTCTGAGAATAAATAAAAAGTATTTTCTCTCAAGTTTGGGGGATCATTGTTGAATCCAAATGCAAATCATAGACCTGGTAATTAAACAACACTATTAAGGTAATAAATTTTTGTGTCTCTTGTTTTGCATAATGAGGACATTGTCCTGTTTAAGTTTGGGGGGGGGGGGGGGGATACACCACTTTTTGTACATTAGTTTAAATTAGTTTAATTTTTCGTTTAAAATTTATCTTATTTTATAAAAAAATTTATATTAGATTAGTTAATCATTATATGCAAAATATGATATAGAAAATTCTCTTGAAAACCTTACAATCCATCATAGCAAACATTCAACAATCAAAATAAAACAGTTGCAATTCATGAATAGCATCTTTTGAATACTTTATCTGATGAATGTTTGAAACTATACAATTAATTTAAACTGTAAAATTTATATTATAGTTTCAAAATTATAAACCCAGTGAGATCTTGAGCTAATAAATCCTCTTTATATTCTGAGAGAGACTGCTTTTGTTTTCAAGCTTAAAATTTTTTGAACTTCTACTGCGAAATCTCATATTGTTGAACTTAGAATCAAGATATTCTATGATTATGATGATTTTTTTCTTTATAGCTATCTGTTAAATCATACTACTAGTTAAATTAATCATCATATGTTTGGTATGATCTTCAAAAATTTCAAATCTTTCACCTTTACTTTTCATCACAGTAATTATCCTTGATCAGAACTCAGCAAGTTCAACTCTATACAGCGTGGAGTGTGTGCGTATCAGTGAAAAGTTTACTCATCATAAATTTTTCTAAACTGTAAATTTAGAAAATATTTTCATCCAAACTCTCACTATTGGCATACACTTAAAAAGATATAAAAATTTTTTGTTCTCCCAGTATGATGTGTACGATAAATTTCGAAGGACAATCAACTAAAAAAGTAAATCTCATGGAATGGATAATCAATTATGTTCATATGACTTTTCGTTCATTCATAGTATCTATTTTATAAATCTGCTGAAGGTTTTCAGTGAAGTTACCTAGGGATTTAAAGTTTTGTTGTATCTGCTAAATGCAATCGTACTCCCTACAAAAGTGGCATTTAAATTCATAGTTTTAGATATTTTATATTTCCTTGTTTGCTAGAGAATAGTAAAACTTAAGTTTGGGAGTGTGATCAGTCACATAATTTGCCATTTTATCACCCTTAACTTACTGATGCTAGGACTTAGTTTACTACTAAAAAGTTATTGATGTGCAGAAATTAAGGAAAGACAACAAAATAGAGTCATAGTGTTACTATTCATCAAAATGAACTAAAAGAGTAGTAAAAAGATGATTTAAAGTAAAAAGACGATCTGCTATATGTTGAAAGTAAGAAAATCGTAAAAGATGATTGAGCGTTAATCAAGCAAAGAAATAAGAAATCATAATTTACGATTCTCTAGAACTGGAAGCAACACAAGAAGAAAAAAAATGAGTAATCGTAAGAAAAATCGTAATTGCAGAATCGTCATAATGGGAGAAGCTAGAAAATTGTGATTTACGATTTTTTGAAAAAGAAAAGAAAATAGACAATCGTAATTTACAATTGTACAAAAGAAAAGCTTCCCTACTGCTGAACTGCTACTGCTGTGAAGATCTACACTGCCATGCGACAAATTAAAAGAATTCTCAAAATAGAAGATCGCTATTGCTGAAATAAAGGAAAGAGTTCACATCACATCAAACGTCAGAAGCAAGGAAGAATAAAATTAGGAATTAGAGTTATATTAGGATACTTTTACTTTAGTAGTTTCTTTTATTAGAATTAAATCTTTGTAAACCAACTCCTTATGATCTATAAATAAGAGGACCCGATATAGGAATAAACCATCAAAGAAATTCTTAGCATCAATTGATGACTGAGGTTGGGTTTTCTTTTAATCAAAATTAGAGTAGATTTTTTTTACTTGGTAGATTAGATATCAGAGGTTTCTTAAAAGCAATTGACGATTGTTATTGGGTGCTGAAGATTAGTGTAGATATCCTAGTTTCTCAGAAGTAATTGATGACTGCAGCTGAGGGGTGAAAGATATATTTACTTTGCTTTCTAGTTTAGATTTTATTTAATTTATTTACATGCTTTGTAAACATCCATCTTAGTTTAATTTGAATTCAAGTTTTAATTTGAATTGACGACTCAGGTTGGAATTTATAGATTAGTGTAACGATTTTTACTTTTCCATCTTCAATTTTCTTGAATTTAATTGACGCCCAAATTTTAGGAGATTGTTAATTAGATGAAATCTGTATTAAGGAATTTTAGTTTTTGATTGATGCCCAAATTCTAGAAGACTGCAATACAGTGTAACGGTACTATTTATTTTTATAAATATCAGATGGCTGAAGATTTAGATTGACGACCTCAATCTGAAAGAGGATTAGGATTTATTTTATGCACTTCAGATTAAGAACTAATTTTTTATTCATAGTTCTCTAGTAAACAAATTTGAAAGAATCTCTTTTACACACATCCCTAGATTAGAAAACGAGCTTGCAGACTCCCTAGCTACACTAGCCTTGGTCATTCAGATACCCCTTGGACAAAGTACCAAAACCTTCGTCATAGAAAAATTAACAGTACCCGCCCACGAGGTGGCATGGACCGTCAAGAGAGAATTACCAATCTTTCCCACGAGCACGATATCAAAGGAAGCAATTACTCCGAAAAAGCATGACAAGACAGGAGCCGAAATCGCTATGTTCAGATTTGAAAGATCACCAACCGACGATGGGCAGCCATGGTATTTTGACATTTGGAACTTCCTCCAATATCAGTACATTCCTCCCTATGCTATAAAGATCGAACAAAAGACTATAAGGAACTGATGTGCTAGATTCTGCATACTTGGTGAAACACTATACAAAGAAGCCTTCACTAAAGGAGTACTGCTACGGTATGTTACAACCGCCGAAGGATAATTCATCATCCAAGAAGTACACGCCAGTGCCTACGGTGCCCACGTCGGTAGACAGAGACTCGTCGGTCAAATTGCACGACCAGGCTACTTCTGGCCAACAATGACAAGAGATTGCCACCTCTACATCCAATTCTACAAGCAATGCCACGAACATGCCGCACTCATCAAAGCTCCATCAGTTGCATTAAATACTATGACCTCACTATGGCCGTTCTCGATGTGGGCCTTCGACGTCATCGAACCTTTCATAGATACAGCTGGGAACACTCACAAGCATGCGTTTATACTTACAGCAACCGAATATACACAAAATGGGCAGAAGCCGAATCATACATCAGAATCAATGCTTACAAAGAAGTTATGCAAGAAGTTCAGCATCGATCTATGCCACTCCTCACCGTTCTACCCTCAAGGAAATGGACAAGCAAAATCCACCAATAAAACACTGATTCAAATTCTGAAACATACAGTAGAAACAAGCAATGGAGCCAACTGGCCTGAACGACTACCAGAAGCACTCTGGGCCTATCGGACTTTTATTCGTACGGCCACGGGCCAAACTCCTGACCTCCTTACCTACAAGATGGAGGCCGTCCTACCCTATGAAATACAAGTCACATCCTTATGGATTCAACTCGATGATGAGCTATCCTTAGATGAGAGGAGGATTTCCCTACTCACATAGCTAGAGCAGCTCGATGAAACACGTCTACGGGCAGCCGATCACGCTCAGGTATATCAGAGGAGAGTGGCCAGGGCTTAGGACTAGAAAGTCCTTAAACGAACCTTCAATACTGGAGAATTAGTCTTGAAAAAAGTCATGCCTTCTAAGAACGCCTATCCAAAAGGAAAACTGAAACCAAACTAGGAAGGCCCATACGTCATAACAACCGCATACCCCGACAATGCCTACAAACTGACGAACCAAGATGGGGAAGAACACCCTAGCCCATGGAAAGCCATGTACTTTAGAAAATATTACCCTTAGCCCCGTGATCATCACATCCTATGGTTAAATACTTATAGTTATCGCCCCCGTAGTCGTCACGACCCATTCATTGGTCGTACGCCTTCAATCCCCAGAATATTCTTGAGACCTCCCACTTATCGCCCACCTTCTTATTCAGGCAATCTGACCAAGGACTAGTGACCTACCCAATCTCTTTCAAAAGCATAAGTAACACCTAATACTCGTTCCCCTTCCCCCACCATTGGAGGAGACGTTAGAGCAAAAAAAAATAAAGATGCTAGGTTCAATCAAAACTCATTATTCTTGCGCCAGCAGGATGCTTTCAAAATATATCTACATATCAAAAGTTGAGCGAGAGCATTATGACGAATGAACAAGTCAATGAGCTCAGGGAAGCATAAGCAGGCCATGAGGACATCTTTGGTAATTTCACCAAAAGTGTATAAGCAAGCTGCGAGGGCACCCCTAATATCCCTATACTACTAGATGTCTTCGTAAGGTGGAGGGAGGAGGACAAACTCCTGCTAACCATAGAATGTGAAATTTTGATGGTACCGAAACATGACGGAGAGCTCAATCATGGCACCCCGCATTCCCCCGAGAAGAAGACTATTACTCATTTCTTTTGCGAAGCGTTAGGTATAAACTATTCCCAAATCATTGAGCCTTATCCTTTTTCTACTTCTTTTTATATTTTGAACGATAAGTTGGAAGCCTTGCAACATATTCAAAGGAATGAAACCGAAAGCTCATGAATGACGACTGATGCAATCAGTTGCTATACGTACCATACTTTTCCCTAATGACCATGGGATAGGATGACCACTACCCTAAGATAGACCCTATATGCAACTGACCTGATCAAAGAGACCTTCCCCCAGTTTGATGACAGTATTGATGAATGCTCTCTTCAAGACTAACTCACCTAATACCCACAACTTCCCATAGATCCACAGTGCTCATCAAAAGCTCAGAAAAGCTCCATTGCATTTACACGCTGGGACATATTTTTTGGATCAAAAGGATAATCATATCAAAATTGCCGATTCGTCCACCAAAAGATGAAGAACGTCGAAGTTACTGTGCAGAGAAAGCTACCGAAGACACTGTACTGCAGATACAATCATGCCCCTACATTGGGGCATTTTATTTTTATTTTTATTTTGAGTTCTTGTTGCTATGATAGTTATTTGCTTTCCCTATTGCATTACTTTCAAAAAAAAAAAGAGAAAGAAAAAAAAGAAAAAAAAAGAAAAAAATAGCATATATCTACCTTTGTTACCAGGCTCTGGTCTGAGATACTTAACCCCTTGACAACTAGCAAAGGGGAGAACTAAAATTACTAATGGTGTTACCTTTACATGTGTAGATACAAAGCGACCTTCAACCACCACCACGCCAGCTCGCAAAGCATCCAAGTCCCGATGATGACTGACGGCACCAGGAACAAAAGAAAAAGTAGACGCAGGAGGTAACTAAAAGAAAAGCAGCTGATCAAGTACACCTAAACCCAAAATATCAATATATATGTGTTAAAACTTTTCTTTCCCATTTTTTTTTCCTTTACAATTGTCATTGGGGGCATACCCCCCTGTATCATCAGCTCGAAGGTCCGTAGAATGCTCCTCACCCAGCTCATCCTCAGCTCTCTCGCCCTCCTCCTCAGCTACCCCCGGCTCAACCTCGGGACCTCCTCCCTGACAACCATCGGGTCACCCTCAGGGACCTCCTCTACGATCATCTCCCCAATATCCTCCTCTATGGCAACAGCGCCAACCTGAGCCTTAGAAGTCTCACCCACATCCGTCATTAACATCCTCTCTAACTTGAAAATAGTGACCTCCTGCCTGACACTACCCTCACCCTCCATATCGGAATAAAGAACTCAAAAAACTGAAGTAAATGGAAGAAGCGGCGCCTCAAACGGAGGACCAGATCACGAGATATCGTGAAAGCACGAAAACCCGAGCACAAGAAAAATAGGAAACTAGAGAATTGAAGACTAAATTAAATAACGCAATAAAAAATGAAAGGTTTCAACTATTTATAGAACTCGCCCAAATTGTGCACCTAAAACTCGGTGCACAATTTAATCACGCACATTACACTACGCATTTAATTCATATCAAACGCCCTATCCTGAGCGCGCAATCTAATCATCGCCCGCCCACTATAACCCAACCACTTGGTTGCGCTTTTCCCACTAGGCGTGTAATCACATTATGCGCCCAAAAAGTAGCGCGTGAATGCCAAGGGTCAGCTGATCTTGCGCATCAAAACAGGCGCTTAATCACATTAAACGCTACTAGATTGACGTTTAATAACCTCCTGTATCTTTGAATGCGCGTTCACATCCTAGCGCGCAATTCATTCAAGCTCCATGACTGAAGCGCGTAATTCCTCAGAAAAACGAAAATTTTCACATGCCCAGGATAGTAAACTCCAACTTGAAGTTAAGACATTCTGACGCTCACTATCAACTTAAATCACGCCCATGATAAGACCAACCCAAAACACTCGTAACTTAAGAAAATTTACAACCCAAAAAAAAATAATAAAATAAAAATGCCCCTTAATTCACAATAAACAAAAATAAACAAAAGAAAACCCAAAAAAAATGCCCTTTACTTCACAATAAACAATTAAAACCCAAGCAAAATGCTCTCTCCTCCACTTTCCTCAACCAAAAAAAATGCCCCCAACACCTTCACGTGTCCTCAATAAGATTAAATACTCACATTGCCTCTATAATACTCAAAACTAAATGAAAAGAAAAACTATCCTTAACATGCGCCCAGATCTAAAATAAACAACTAATTTAAAACCAAAAGCATCACACCCACAACGTGACAAATGAAATATAAATTAAATCAAATAGAAAAAAAGATTATTGAATAACCACAAATGAAATTAAAATATAATCACTTCATAGATTAATAAAAATCATTACAACGCACACCGAGGGCATACCCTTTGAATATACAACTTAAAAATAAGAATGTTAAAATCTGCACGTTCATGCAATGCCCGAATCCAGATTTATTCGAGAGACTAGAGATCTTGGAGAAGCCCAGAGGAGGAACGCACCTTGAACGAATTCTAACCATGATGACCTCTTTCCCTCACCCCGAGCCAGTAGAAAGGAGAGAGTGGCTTACAGAAAGCCACCTAAGACCTGTGGATCCACTGTTAGAAGTTCCCCTTGGGCACATTAAAAAATGAGGAGCAACTAACACTGAACCGCAGAGCCTATCGAGGAAAAATAGGCATCAGTCATGAGAACTCTGACCCTGCCTTATCCTTGGGTTTCCTCTCTACCACCTTTTTCTCCTCAACCTCTTCTCCTGATGGGATGGCACTTCAAGTTGGATTGATAGCACCAACCCTAGTATCACCCCGAATTTCCAATCCCGTCCATTCTCATAATCCACTTAATACACACAAGTCCTTGGGTCCAGTACCCGGGATATGAAATAGAAAGGAATAAAAGACATTAATGAACAAAAAAAAATGCCCAAAGTTACAAACACAAGATGACCCCCCAAAAAAAAAACTTTTAATCTTTAAACTTAAAATGAAAGAAATATGGAAACAACAAGCCGAAAACCATAGACTCATGCATTTATAAACCATGCCCCAGGAACAAATAACACACATCTTGAAACCTTCTCAATCTAATTGAATCCAAAACCATACACATACCCTCTTTTTTAAAAAAAAAACACAATCTATGACAAAACTAGATAGACCAATAATCACATAACACTTGCCCCTCCGAAAAGCATAAATCCCCCAAGTCTAGATAGGCCAATAGGATCAAAACACCCAACCATAATTTAGAACCCATGAAAACTCACACCTTTTTAACAAGTATCATCTCAAACAGAAACCTCAAACAAAAAAAAAACCTCAAACAAAACACCTTAAATGAAACCAAATACCTTAAATAAAACAAAACAAAATCTAACCTATTCAAGATCACCGAAGAAGTGCCCCAAACAAGCCCGATAGAACCAAGTAAACCCTCTAAACAAAGTAAATTGATCTCGAGATAAACCCTGGATAAATCCAAAACGAATCCAAAATCTATATTATCAAGCTAAATTAAATCCTAAAAATATGTCAAAACAAATCAGATAAGTTAAATTAATCCATTAATTTAAACCAACTAATTGAGTACAATCGACAACAAAAAAATGCCCCTTTATTTATAATTTTAAGATTTTACAATATCGTCGGAGGCATACCTCCTGAATTACAACCCAAAACGAAAATCTAGAACCTAACATGCAACCCAAAATGAAAACAAAAACTATAATGAGCCAAAACGAGAAGCAGAACGTCCAATCGGAGGCTTCAAAGATATTGCCACCAGACTTGGAGGACTCAAACGAGCCACCGACAAAAGAAACAGAAAATGGGTTAGGGATACATCCCTCCATTTACAGCGCCTCCTCTCCCCGTCATCTTCACCTCCGCCGACGCCGCTTCAACGTTGCCCTCACTGCTCCCTAGAAAGGAATGGTGTGAAGACCGGCACTCTCATTCCCAATACCGCCCATTCCCAAGACAATACCATCCCCGAGCATCACCTCAGAGTGAAGATCACATGAAATAACAAATATAGGAAGAAACCCCATCCCAATCTGACGATTAGATCGGTCAAGATCGCTAAAACATGAATCTCGAAACACCAGAATACTCAGAAAAGTCAATACTTGAGACTAAACCAGAGAATGAGAAACAAATGAAGCCTCCCACGCTTATATAGAGTACGACCCCAATCGCGTGCTTAGCTATGCGCACTTAATCCAATCACGCGCCACACATATCACGCTTAATCAAAAAAGCGTGCTATGATTCAAACGCGCAATGAAACTGTTGCCCGTGCAGACGGCGCGACACTTCGATCCCGCGCTACTCAATAGCCGCACAATCCAATCAAACGACTTCCCCGTGTCTTGCAATATGAAAGGTCACCCGCACAGTGACCTAGTGACCCTTCAATCGCGCTCACATGCTTAAGCGCGCAATAAAATTACACGCCTATATCAACACGCGTAATCAGCCCCATAGACCCTGAATCGCACGCCTGAAAACAAGCACACAATCGGATCACACGACTATAAACAAGCGTGTAATTCCTAATTTTTACCCAAAGATCGGTCCCGATTTGAGGAAAATTCCCTTTGTCCCATCGCGGAGCCTTATAAGCTATCCACATCGAAAAAGGAACAACCGCTCATTCTACTCCCATTATGTAACCCTACCAAAAAATGTCGACCACACCCCTGATCCTATTATAGACAATACATACATGCCTCGCATTACATCGTCACCCCTGACCATGTTCTTTACCCTATCTCAATCAAAACCCTCCTGCCCCATCGTGCAGTCACCCAAGCACATCCCACCAAAAAAAAGCACACACGCATGACACCACCCCAATATCCGATCCCATCGCAAAAAAAAATTTATAGCCATGCCCCCATGGCCCATCGAAAATTCTGAGAACGCAAATACATCAAAAAGCTAACATAACTCAACCACAACGTGAGCTCACCTGACCCATGATCTGCTAAATAAAAGAGATCAATGTCCTAGTTTGAAACATCCTACCAGTGTCCCAGCGCTAACTACGCTACACTTCCCATTCCAGACACCACTGCCCGGAAAGCTTAAACAACACGCTTACCAGGCTAAAAGAAGAAAGGGGACAAGGCTCAATCAGGTCCCATCGCAAAAACAAAGAACCTTCCACCCAAATTGCTCGATACAAATAGTCACCAGATACCACAACAAAAAAAAGAAGAGAAACTTGGGACTTCTCCCATGTCCCATTGCATCCCACTAATGCCAAGCTACAACACAAACATACAGTCAAAAACCATCCAAAGTCCCATCGTGGCATCACCACAACACCACTTGTCCCATCGCGACATCACCTTCCCTAAGACGCTACATCACACCGCCAACCGCCAACCGCCGCAGCAGACAAAGTAAACAAGAAAAGATGACTTCAAAGCTCCATCGCAACAACACCCCACTACAATATCACAAGTCCCATCGCACAACCTAGGTAAGTATCACAACCCCAGTAAGTATTACTCAATTTTCAAAATACTCGATATTGCTTCTAAACATAGTTATTTATGATTAAGTCAAAATGTTTTCAAAACCCATCTCTCTTGACTCTCGAGTTACTGTAGTCCTCCCATAAGAAACAATCATCAGTATTCGTTGAGAAGGTTAGATGGAGTATCCGACATGCGAAGTGTTGTCTTGACAATCACATAAACAGTCGGGTCCACAAATCTCATACCGGTGGATCTGCTCAGCGATGTCTCGGTAGCCACATTTTCTACCGTTTTACCACCGAATTGATCTTAAGTTAAAACCCCTAGAATTTCAAAATCTCGAGACCCTCTTAATTGTTTCAAAATAAAAAAAATCTTTTATAAAAAAATAAAAAAAACAATACTATCAGAAAGAAAAAAAACTAGAAAATAAAAGAAAGCAACAAAGTAAATAGACCCAATTCACCTTTTTTCTAAATACAAAAAAAAAAAAAAAACCAAAAAAATCGATTAAGTGCCTCATTACCCATATACCATAAAGCTGACTTTTAACTCCTGAGACCGCCTGAACTCACAATCAAGCGCACATCCCACTACGCAGAATTAGATCGAGCGCATACGCCACTACACAGAGTCATTAGTTCAGACACATAGGACTAGAATTCCTTACTTAAAAGACCAACTCCAGATGAATCAACCGCACGCGCCACTGTGCAGAATTCAACTAATCACACCACACAAACTCACCTTAATTATCAGCCCAAACCGGCCCCTTTCCCCAGGAAAATTGAACAATAAATATACTCAATCTAAGAACTTACAAACCTCTATTGGGAAAGGAACGCTTGACGCACATTTGTGTGAGCAATGACGCGCCCAGTCTAACATGACTTGTTAAAGCCTTCGATATTATATTGCACTCTCTCTTTTGTATTTCCGGTTCCTGGACCTTATGGACATTCATATGACGCCCCCCCGGTACCTCGATCACGCCATATCCCTCTGTTAGCTCGCACCATGCGACGGGATGCGCCATGCACCCACAGATCCAGAAAGTGCCTTTCAACAGCTACCACTGGGCCCCTGAATATTTTATTTAAGCTTACGCTGATAGATAAGAAAGTCAAGCATGTCATGTCAACATCACCAATTCACATTTGTGAATTCCTAGGAAGTGAGAAGACACCTCAAATGAGGGGTGCCTACTTCTTTGACGCGTTCTTACTCCGTAAGAGCGCGACGAAGAGGGGCATCTGTAGACACCCCCATTTTTCCTTCTCGGAGTATACAAACTTGTTCGGCCAATCTTTGCCCCTTTTTTAACCCGCTGTGTAGAACCATGCAATAGTACATGGCTGAACACAGGCTGAAACAATAGTTCTGTGGCTCAGATCCTAGCGTAGGGAGACTATATACTAAGCAACAGTATATAGCAAGAATGCAGATTGAAATAATAATCTTGCATTTCATTCTAGTGACCATACTCGGACAACCCCGAATTATGCGCTAAAAACCCAATGCGCAATTCGATCGCGTGCAAAACCACAAGTGCGTGACCAGTCCACCTTTCAGACCAAACTTCCTTTCCTAGACCGATTCAAGACTCGATTACATGCCTGAAATAGGATGCGTGATCGGATTGAGCTCTTCACCACCAACGCGTAATTGGCCTACGCCCGACCTAGTCTTACTACCCTTGACCCCTACATTTTCGATTAAACATTTCAGGTTCAACGCTTAATCAGATTGTGCGCATGATAACATGCACACAAATAGTCCTAATTTGTTAGGACTAGGAGACTCACTGAGCAAGTCAGCCAATCGCTCACTGAGTCAGTGACCGACTCAAAGCGATTAAGCGCCAGAATTTAGGCACGCAATTCAATTAAATACCCGTAAACAGGCGCATAATTGAAGGAAAACCTAGAAAAGATTTTTTTCTTAATTCGCCCAAGAGGTTGGATAAAAAGAGGCTGCAAATTTTGAGAGAGGAAACGGTAAATTTCGAAACCAGAGAACTCCGAGCACGAACCCACAGAACCTAACCATGATTTCGAGATTTAAGCTTCTAACCTTCGAGGTTTCTCTCTGCAGTCCCGACCCCCTTAGGTAAGGATTTAATATTTTAGTTTCCAATCGTAGCTTATAATCTCTAGATCTATTAATTCTTAATTTTTACTTTTAGACTTAGACCATAGCACCCATTTTCGGACCGAATCTTCTTTATATCTAGTTCTAGTGCTTTGTTTCTAGAACCAGTCATTAATCCATTGGTCCGATAAACCGTTCTTAGACTGTAATTCAATTCTAAAATCACAATTTACAGTCCTATCATTATTTTTTGGTTCTAATCCTTTGATTCAGAACTAGTCCTTAATCATACGACCTGATTTCTCGATTTCAAACGCGAATTCAGTCTTAAAAATTTAACCTTAATTTTAGTTTCTTATTTCAACACCTTCAAAAATTCTAAATATTAATTATAGTCTTATAATTCTAGTTTACAATCTAATTCACAATTGCTATTCTAAAATCAATTTTGAAAAGCCCAAAAATATTACTTTACCATCCAAAATTCAACTTTTTCTCTTTAATCTTAGCCACGCGATTTGCCTAAGGGTGCTTACGAGCGTACTCGGGAACGAGGCCAATCCTCATTAGCATAGCGAGCCCAAACCCTCTTTTTTTAGAGTTTTTTGTAGAATTAATAAATTACTTTATTTAGTTTATATCTAGACATAATTGATTATTCGTATTAATTAGGCCTTGATATAATTATTAGAGTGTTAAATCAGAATTTCCTTTCCATTAGTTTAGCTAATTGATTATTCTAAATCTGAATTCTAGGAAATTTAGTTTATGCATGATTAGTTATATTTTACCATCATAAATCCGTCAATAATGAGGGTCGTAAATAAATCAGTCCTTTTTATTTCCGTTGATATTTGAATAGAAAATTAAATTTATTGCTTTAATTAGGCCCATAGAGAAAATCAGTCTTTTTATTTCAATTAGAATTATAGTAGAATTAGTATAATTGCTTTAATTAGAATCCCAGTATAATTAGCATGCTTAATTTTCATTAGAATATTATTGAAACTGATACATATGCACTTCTGGTACCAATAGGAGACTAAAAATGATTGGACTTTTAGTAATACCAGAACCTTGATGCTCGTCGGACTCTTGACAGCATCAGAATACTAATATAACTCACCTTAATAAGTCAACACAACCAGAGTATAATAATAATAGAATTGGAAAATCTAAACTGATCGAAATTATAATTACAAAGGGAAATAAGAGGAGAATTAAACTAACTAAACTAAGGAGAGGGATTGCTGCTGACGTTTGCAGGCGGACGATTCAATATAGAGGTAACCTACACTCGCTTCACAGCGTGATCACTGACGTGTTGCAGCATCGTTAAATATCTGCAGCTGGCAATCGCAATCAAACTAGGACCCTTCCTAGAAAATCTCCTTTTTTTATCATTCCAAACACCGCATCGTTAGAGTTCACCTGTAAAGAATTGGAGCCACTAATTCCACGGGAACCAAGAGGAACCCAGAAAAAGTGTGCACCAACAGGGTAAGAGACTTCTTATCTTCTACTTAACTAGCTTCATATCAAGGTAGAGAGGCAACTCATGCTCGACCAAATCAGTGTCCAGACCAGGCATGTCCTTATATGACCAGGCAAAAATGTCTTGGTATGACCGAAGGAAGTCGATCATGCTTTTTCTTTCTTCAGGAGACAGCGACATTCCAATCTTGGTAATTCGGGGAATCTCCTTAGTCCCTAGATTAACATCTTTGGGTTCTTCGATAATGGGGGTAGGGCCATGCTCAAATTCGATAAACTGGTCGAGGAGCTCATTGGGGAGCTCCTCCAAAAGGATGTCCTCATCCAGACTCGTACCTCCTACCTCTTCTTGTATTTCTGCAGGAAAGGGGTCGATTTTACGTGGGACGTGTATTTCGATTAAGGCATCTTTTTGTGAGACTTTATTTAAAATTTTAAATGAGAATATTTTTTTACTTTGTTTTTTTTCAATGTTTTAAGGATTTCTATTTTCTTTAGAGACGGACTTCAGCAGCACGAGTCTGTGTATATACAAGGTATTGCCTTCCAAGGGCTTATCTCAGTTTTCATAGGTTATTTTTTTCTGATAAATGAGTGCCAAATGTTAGGCCACTCCCTGCTTCTAGGATTTGGGGTAAAGATACCCAATTGCGTACCTGAGGGGCCGCTCCTTTACCTGATTGGATGGAGGGGGCTGACTGATATGGCTCATTGGAGTCAGCTTCCATCATGCTGATCCCCATTTCGTCTGAGATAATGTCCTCAAATGTTAACACCTTTTTATGATTATTTAGCATAGGGGGAGTTTGTTCAGATACTGGCCATCGTTCCTCAAAGAGGGATAACGCGTCCATCTATCTCCAGGCTGGGAAGGGTAATGTGGGCATTGGTGGGGTGAACTGGTGCTGTAGGCTTGGGGTTAATCGGGTCTCCCCATATATTTGGTAAGAAGAAAAATATTCGGAGCCCTCCTAAGGATGAAAATTTGTGTAACACAATTTTAAATAATGCATAGGACTGCTAGGCAATGAGGGGTGTCAATCCTTTGACCAAAAACCCAGTAGTGCATGGAGGAAAATACCAACCAAGGCCTGATGGCCTCACCTCAACACCTGAGGCAAGCATAGTGAGTTGCCTCAGCATCTGAGGCAAGTAAAGTAGTTGCCTCGGCCACCTGAGGCAAGTAAGGTATGTTGCCTCAGCACTTGAGGCAACGATATTCACACATTTAATTAAATTCCTCGAGTTGGCTTATACACATAGGTCATGTAGTTAGCTTTATATATAATCAAAAGCCTGTTGTGTCCTAGCTGCTATTATACTGCTAATACACCTTGCAAAGGTGTGTGTGCATAAGAGGGGATTTAATCCCAAAACCGCTTATAAGCTGTTTTATTTGTATATAGCCTCCATGCATGCATGAGTCATAGCTCAACTCCATGCACGCAATGGATGCAAAACCCACTACAAAGCTTGTCCGTCAACCCATCTCCTTCTTCCTCCTTCAAACCCTACAAATTCTGTAAAACCATGCAAGAACCAGCTATGCTAGAATTCAAACCCCATATCCTCTTCGAACATCAACTAGTTGTTGTTTAATTCTTCTTAAACCCAGAATTCAAAACCCATAAATTCACAAAAGGTGACCTGCGATTCAATCACAAGAATTACGAAGGAAATCACTGGTCTCGAGAGGGTGGGGGGTTCTTACAGTCAGCTAAGTGCTCACACACTTACGAGCTCAGTAAACTCGACACCGACACATGTTCGGCATCATCAAAATGATAAATTCACCAAAAGGTAAGCCGTCAATGAACCAAGTACTAGACTAGGTTCATTTCATTAGTTTAGTTTTAGAGAGAATATAAATCTGTGGTGTCGATTCACTAAGACCGAATCAGCAACATGAATCACAGTTTGAAATGGGTTTCGAAACCCACATTGCTCATAAAACTACACCAAAATTTCTGCACAAAAATGAATAAGAAAATCTAATTTTTGTGTAATATATATGTAAAATATATGATTTTTATAATCATACAAAAGACCCAGTCAAATGCCTGAGTCAAAAGAGACAGATGGACCAAAAACACCCCGGCAAGCCAAGCCTGACAGGCTTGCCTCGGCAAGTTGTTGGCTAAGTGGCTTGCCGCGGTAAGCATGTCCTTGCTGGAACAACCATATGCTCAGACCATTATTTGATATTTTGGTCATAACGTTTTACCCCAAACTCCTATTGGCACGATTCTTGATGCATTGGAAAGGGGACAACGAGTCCTATAACTTTCATGAATTAATAAATTCATGAATCCAACATTTAAAAGGTCAAAAATTAGTAACAAGTCACGGCAAGATACTCAGCTGAAGAGCTTGCCGTGACAACCTATGTTGCTTGCCGTGGAAACCCTACATCTGAAGCATTTGGTGACACCTCTGTCAGGTGTTTGTGCTGGATTGACTTGCTGAGTTTGATCATGAGACTTGGGACCATAAATGGTCCATAATTGAGGTCTATGTCGACCCAATAAACCAATAAAAATACTAAAACTATGAACATAAATCCTAGGTATTTGGTGCACATGACGAGTATGCTTGAAGACATGCATGCACGGGAAATCAGTTACGTGTAAACCTGGTATAAGGTAGGGAAATTACTTTACAAATTCATGTGATATTGTCTTATTCTCGTCTAGATAATCCAGGTATTGATATAAGCATGTGAAGACCTAGGCAACTTGATACACATATGGCTTTTTATCAGCTATGATGATAGCAAAGTTACTAGGAGTTCAGTTCAGTTTTAATTAGGCATGAATATACTAGTACCAGAAAATATGATAGTTTTGCATTATTAAGTCGAGATGATAGATATCAATTTTGAGATGTGTGTCCAAATGTGATATCTAATTATGTATCGATATGCTCATTTTGAAGACGTATAGAGTAGTAGAACCATGCTATGTCAGTTTTGAAAATACTC
Organism: Chloranthus sessilifolius; assembly: GCA_021018995.1. NCBI lineage: Eukaryota > Viridiplantae > Streptophyta > Magnoliopsida > Chloranthales > Chloranthaceae > Chloranthus > Chloranthus sessilifolius. Next base: position 30,151,644 of record CM037594.1, on the reverse strand, counting down.
GTTTGCTTCATGGTGAGCCAAGTGACCCTGCTAACTTAGCCTAGGGGCTTGACGAGTCTCGTGTCAAGTGGCCTTGTTAACATAGCTCAAGGGCTTGACTTCTTGAGTCAAGTGACCTTGTTAACCTAGCTTAGGGGCTTAATTTCTCGCTCCAAGTGATCCGGCTCACTCGAGAACTTGATAAGTGGACTCGCTAACTCGGGAGCTTGACAAGTGATCCCACTACTCGGGAGCTTGATTTTCGTGTCCTTGTACATGTCTTGTTTCAGCATGATTCCTTGAAATTATCTCGCATGATTCCTTCTCAGTGTAATTTCTCGTATTTGGTCAGCATGAAGATGTCAGCATGATACAATAATTGCATGATTTATTGCTTGTTAAGTTATATGCTGCTAGGATAGATTTATGCTAGAATGAACCCAAAATAAGATGTCATGTACTTCATTTTTATTATGCATCTAGATGTGAATTAATAATCTCACATATAAATTAGCATTTAAATTGCCCCTACTGAGCTTTGATGATAGCTCATCCTACAACTTTATGTCTTAGCTGCAGATATTGCTCAGGACCCTGAGCACGAGGCTGATCCTACCTACCATCCTGAGGAGGAGGAGGATGAGGGAACGAAGAGGAAGATTCTGCGAAAGAATTCATTCAAAAATAGGTTTGAGAGAGAGAGAGTAGTGGTTTTAAACATGTATAAACAACAATGTGGTTTGAGATAGTTTACTACTTCATGTAAAAGTTTTTTGTTTATATTTCCTGTTCAGTTTACAGCTTTAGATAAAGGAATGGATATCTGTTGTGTCATATTTCTTCGTATCAGAGTTATTTTAATTCACTTCCGCAATTATAAAACTTTGTACACGATGCACTTGTAAGAAAGGATCATGTTAGGTGATCCGACGGCGCGACCTTTTCCATTTATGAGATGGGGAAAAGTCAGGCTGTAATAGGTGGTATCAGAGCCCGACGTTAAGTCTTTTGGAGCCTTAACTCTCTGGCATGGACATATGGCAAGACTTCTGATGTTTATTCAGGGTTTGGGTATAGGTTGAGTCTATACATATATGATCAAGTGTTGCTTGATCATAATAAGTAGCGATGCCTCCACGACGAGGTAGAGGAAGGGGTCGACCACCATTACCCCATTGTATTGGCTCGAATGCAATCCCAGTAGCGGGCTATGAGCACAATACTACATCGGGACAAGGAGAAGATGTCAATATGGTAGAGAGCTGGAGTACCATGGAAAATGTTGCAGAGCATATTCCGCCCGTAGCAAATGTGAATCAGATGGGTCCTGTTCCTGGCCCCTATTAGAATGCGGGACAAAATCCTCAGCTGATAGAAGCCACGGTGAACACCATGGCTATGTTAGATGTACGATGACCTCTAGAAGGCTTTGCAGAGTTTGTACGCCTTCAACCACCTAGCTTCTATGGTTAGCATGATCCCATGGAAGCAGAGAAATGGCTAACCCATATCGACAAAGTGCTGCAAAGGGTCACATGCACTGAGGTCGAGAAAGTTAGTTGGGCGGACTATAAACTAGAGGGTGAGGCAGAGCCCTGGTGGCAGTCAGTAGAACAGATAAGAGTACCTGGAGTACCTTGGACGTGGCCAGAATTTATCGAAGCCTTCAATGAGAAATATTTTCTGGCACCTGAGAGATACCTGATGGAGGTTCAGTTTGCGACCTTAGTACAAGGCTCGATGACTGTTAGGGGAGTATGAGGCAAAATTTACTCGCCTCTCTCTCTCATGAAGACACAAAAGTTTTGGTGGGGTTTGAAACCCCGGATCAAAGAAAGAATTTTGTTGTTTCCGGCAACAACGTATGCGCATGTGATGCGATTAGCCCTTATAGCAAATATTACTGTGGGAAGCATGTATAAAAGGAGAGAAGAGTAAAATAGAATGAGAAAAAGCTCCATCTTAGCCTGTTAGTTCTGGTCCCAGTCAAATCAGTAAGCGACCACGAGTTTCTATGCAGCCAGCTGCTACAGTAGCTTATACGCGGCCTTATACTCCAGCAGTGTTACCACCTCGGATTCCATAACCGTTACATCAGCCTGCCCAGTCTGTGTCTCAAGTTTCACAAGCACGACCGGCAGTTTCTCGCACCAGTTCCTATGCAGTTTCTTCAGCAGCTTCAACCGAGGTCTGTGGAAAGTGTGGTAAGGCACACAAGACTGAGAAATGCCAAAAAGCGTCTGGTGCATGTTTTTGTTGTGGAAAAATAGGATATCAGATTAAGGATTGTCTAGAGATGGTGGGGACGACATCAAAGGCAGGACCAGTTCTATGATATGCACAGCCTACGGTACAAGGCCGAGCATATGCTGTGTCGGCACAAGGTGCCCAAACCAGTAATGATATCATTCACAGTATGTGAATTACCAAATTATAAGTTATTTCCTTCCTTATGAAGAAAGTGCATCTAGAGAAATCTTATACATATGTGTGCATCTAGTATATTGTTTAGTGATAGATTTATATTTTATTACTTAGGAAAAATTTAGCTAACACTAGTATAAATATACATTAGGTACCTTGCAATTATATCCAGAGGATGCCTACTTGTTATATGAGGCACAAGTATTGGTAAATCCTAGATCCACACATTCATTCGTCACACCACAGTTTGTAGAAAAGTTGGGAAAATTGGGAGCTACCCCAGAATCTCTTGACTTTATTTTAGATGTGTCCATTCCAACTGCACAATCTGTCACGACTGACATTGTTTATCGATCCATTATAGTCCTGATCAACGATTACTAGAATACGAAGCAGTAGTCAATTTAATTTTACTCGATATGCAAGGATTCGACATAATCCTTGGCATGAATTGGCTATTCAACCACCATGCAAATGTCGATTGTCACTTTCCGACCTCAAGGGAGGAAATCAGCTAGATTTGCGGAGTACAGTCAGTCATACTTCTCCTCATTTCAACAATCCTAGCACGGGGATTACTTGATGATGGTGCTCAAAGGTATCTGGTGTGCATCCTTTATGGACTTGATGAATCGAGTCTTCAAGGCTTACTTAGATCAGTGTATCGACGTATTCATCGATGATATTCTCATCTACTCAAAGATGAAAATAGAGTACAAAGGTCATCTACATTTTGCCTTGTAGACATTGAGAGACTCTCTACTGTATGTGAAGTTCAGTAAATGTCATTTTTGGTTAAATCACGGCAATTTTCTGGGCCATGTCATTTCCAAAGCCGGTATTACTGTCGATCCTGCAACGATAGAGGTTGTAGTGCAATGGAAGCAGCCACAAACCGTAATTGAGATCAAAAGCTTTTTAAGTCTTACATGATGTAATCGACGATTTGAAGGGTTTTCGAAGCTTGTTGGACCACTCACACAGCTCACTCGAAAGAATGTCAAATTCGAGTGGAATGAGGCATGTGAGCAGAGTTTCTAAGAATTAAAATGAAGACTCACTTCTGCACCAATCCTCGCCACACCATCAGGCAGTGGCAGTTTTGTGGTATTCAGTGATGCCTTGTACAGTGGGTTGGGTTGTGTATTAAATCTGAGGGAACATGTGATATCATATGGTTCTTGACAGTTAAAAGATCACGAGAAGAACTATCCCACTCATGACTTGGAACTAGCAGTGGTCATTTTTACATTGAAGATCTGGAGGCACTACCTTTATGATGAAACGTTCGAAATTTTCACTGATCACAAAAGTCTTAGGTATCTCTGTACCCAAAAAGAGCTGAATATGAGAGAGAAGATGGATGAAGTTCTTGACAGACTATTGTTCTATATCATACTATCCCGGCAAAGCAAATGTAGTAGCTGATGCATTAAGTCGGAAGTCATCCGCTCAAATATCCCATCTTGTGACACAGTTACAGAAATGGAAGTTACTCTATGACATAGTGTCATCCAGTGCCACTAGTAGGGCGATAGCAACTGGAGGTTTGCTTACTACCATTATGATCCGATCCACACTCTTCGATAGGATTAGAGAACTCCAGATGCATGATGCAGAGCTTATTGCCATTAGACAGGGAGTACTCTATGGGCTCCAACAGCCTTTTCGATTAAGGACAATGGGCCCTTATTATTTTGAAGCCGAGTATGTGTTCCGAATGATAGTGCTTTGCATCACGAAATTCATGACGAAGCTCATAAGTCAGCCTATGTCATTCATCCTGGTAGCACGCCGATGTATCAGGACTTAAAGAAAACATTTTGGTGGAGTGGCTTGAAGCGTCGAAATTGGCGAATGCCTATCTGAGAGAGAGAGTTAGACTACACGGGATACCAGTGAGTATCATGTCAAATCGTGATCTGTTATATACCTCTTGATTCTGGCAGAGTTTTCAAGAAGGAATGGGTTCCAAGTTGGAATTCAGTTATGCTGATCTCACCAGATACCGTACAGTTCGGAAATCATGTCTTTATCAAAATATCTCTGATAAATGGGCGTGATGCGATTTGGGAAATGAGGCAAATTGAGTCCTCGTTATGTTGGACCATTCCAAGTTTTGGGCAAAGTTGGTGAGGTAGCATACCGAGTTGCGTTACCTCCACATTTTTTCCAGCGTACACGGTGTATTCCATGTATCTATGCTGAGGAAGTACGTTAGTGATCCAACAAACGTGTTGGATTATCAGCCATTGGATATTCAGGAAGAGTTTACAATGACTGAAGAGCCAGCTCAGATATTGGATCACAGAGACCAAATCTTGAGAATAAAACGTATTCCACTCATATTGGTCCAATGGAAGAATCACAGTTCACATGAGGCTACTTGGGAACGCGAAGCTGATATTCACACTCAGTAACCCATTTATTTTCCTAAGGTATATCATTTATTGAATTTGTTCAAATAACTTACTACATATGATATATATATAAAAGTTTTGTATGATGTCCGTATAATTATGTATAAATTAGAAGTAGAGAAATAGATGGATATTCGATTTTCATATATTATATATTGGCACATGATACTACACATGATTCAGTTTACTTTATATTGTTCTAAATCTATTATATGTTTATTTTATGCATTATTACCTAGTCATATTTACTCTATCTTATAATGGGATATGCCTTCAATATATAATCGAATCTGATCTCACTTCCCCACCTTCTTTTATTTTCGAGGACGAAAATCCCTTAAGTCGGGGATAGTGTAACAGCTGCCACATTTTGATCCTGACAACATCGGGTACGGACTCGAGTAGGGACAGGCTTGTGCTAAAAACATGACACAAAGAATTGACTTAGTGGCCAGTATTAGAAACAACGGTGGATCATAAATTTGGTAAGAAGAACAATATTCGAAGTCCTCCTAAGGATGAAAATTTGTATAACACAATTTTAAATAATGCATAGGACTGCTAGGCACTGAGGGGTGTAAATCCTTTGACCCAAAACCCAGTAGTGCATGGAGAAAAATACCAACCAAGGCCTGATGGCCTGGCCTCAACACCTGATGCAAGCATAGTGGGTTGCCTCAGCATTTGAGGCAAGTAAAGTAGTTGCCTCGGCCACCTGAGGCAAGTAAAGTAGTTGCCTCGGCCACCTGAGGCAAGTAAGGTATGTTGCCTCAGCACTTGAGGCAACGATATTCGCACATTTAATTAAATTCCTTAAGTTGGCTAATACACATAGGCCATGTAGTTAGCTTTATATATAATCAAAAGCCTACTGTGGCCTAGCTGCTATTACAATGCTAATACACCTTGCAAAGGTGTGTGTGCATAAGAGGGGATTTAATCCCGAAACAGCTTATAAGCTGTTTTATTCATATATAGCCTCCACACATGCATGAGTCATAGCTCGACTCCATGCACACAATGGATGCAAAACCCACTACAAAGCTTGTCCGTCAACCCATCTCCTTCTTCCTCCTTCAATCCTGCAAATTCTGTAAAACCATGCAAGAACCAACTATGCTAGAATTCAAACCCCATATCCTCTTTGAACTTTAACTAGTTGCTATTTAATTCTTCTTAAACCCTAATTCTTCTTAAATCCTAAATTCAGAACAAATAAATTCACCAAAGGTGACCTACGATTCAATCACAAGAATTGCGAAGGAAATCGCTGGTCTCGGGGTGGTTCTTGCAGCCAACCAAGTGCTCACACACTTACTAGCTCGGCAAACTCGACACCGACACATGTTCGGCGTCATCAAAATAATAAATTCACCAAAAGGTAAGCCGTCAATGAACCAAGTACTAGACTAGGTTCATTTCATTAGTTTAGTATTAGAGAGAATATAAATATGTGGCCTCGATTCACTAAGACCGAATCGGCAACACGAATCACAGTTTGAAATGGGTTTCGAAACCGATATTGCTCATAAAACTACACCAAAATTTTTACACAAAAATGAATAAGAAAATCCAATTTTTGTGCAATATATATGTAAAATATATGATTTTTATAATCATACAAAAGACCCAGTCAAATGCCTAAGTCAAAAGAGACATAGATAGACCAAAAACACCCCGGCAAGCCAAGCCTGACAGGCTTGCCATGACAAGGCTTAAGTCGCTGCAGCAAGGTGTGGTCATAACGTTTGACCCCAAACTTTGATTGGCACGATTCTTGATGCATTGGAAAGGGGACAACGAGACCTATAACTTTCACGAATTAACAAATTCTTGAATCTAACATTTAAAGGGTCAAAAATTAGTGACAATGCATAGAAAGATGCTCAGCTAAAGAGCTTGCCGCGGAAATCCTGCATCTGAAGCACTTGGTGACACCTCTATCAGGGGTTTGTGCTGGGTTGACTTGCTGAGTTTGACCATGAGACTTTGGACCATAAATGGTTCATAATTGGTGTCTATGTTGACCCAATAAACTAATAAAAATACTAAAACTATGAACATAAATCCTAGGTATTTGGTGCACATGACGAGTTTGCCTGAAGACAAGCATACATGGGAAATCCGTTACATATAAACCTGGTATAAGGTAGGGAAATTACTTTACTTATTCATGTGATATTATCTGATTCTCGTCTAGCTAATCCAGGTATTGATATAAGCATGTGTACACCTAGGCAACTTGATACACATATGGCTTTTTGTCAGCTATGATGATAGCAAAGTTACTAGGAGTTCGGTTCAGTTTCAATTAGGTATGAATATGCTAGTACCAGAAAATATGATAGTTCTCTATTATTGAGTCGAGATGATAGATATCAGTTTGAGATGTGTGTCCAAATGTGATATCTGATTTTGTATCGATATGCTCATTTTGAAGATGTATAAAGTAGTAGAACCCTGCTATGTAAGTTTTGAAAATACTCGTTTGCTTCATGGTGAGCCAAGTGGCCCTGCTAACATAGCCCAAAGGCTTAACCAGTCTCGTGTCAAGTGACCTTGTTAACATAGCTCAAGTGCTTGACTTCTTGAGTCAAGTGACCCTATTAACCTAGCTCAGGGGCTTAATTTTTCAGTCCAAGTGATCCCACTCACTCGGGAGCTTGACAAGTGATCCCGCTAACTCAGGAGCTTGATTTTCTCAGTCCAAGTGATCCCGCTAACTCGGGAGCTTGACAAGTGATCCCGCTACTCGGGAGATTAATTTTCTTGTCCTTGTACATGTCTTGTGTCAGCATGATTCCTTGAATTATCTCGCATAATTCCTTGTAAGTGTAATTCCTCGTATTTGGTTAGCATGAAGATGTCAGCATGATACAGTAATTGCATGATTTATTGCTTGTTAAGTTATATGCGGCTAGGATAGATTGATGCTAGAATGAACCCAAAATAAGATGACATGTACTTTATTTTTATTATGCATCTAGATGTGAATTGATAATCTCACATATAAATTAGCATTTTAATTGTCCCTGCTGAGCTTTGATGATAGCTCATACTATGACTTTATGGTTTAGCTGCAGATATTGCTCAGGACCTTGCGCACGAGGTTGATCCTACCTACCATCCTGAGAAGGAGGAGGAGGGAAACGAAGAGGAAGATTCTGCGAAAGAATTCTTTATAAAATAGGTTTGTGAGAGAGAGAGAGTAGTGGTTTTAAACATGTATAAATAGCAGTGTGGTTTGAGATAGTTTACTACTTCTTGTATAGGTTTTCTGTTTATATTTCCTGTTTAGTTTACTGCTTTAGATAAAGGAATGGATATCTGTTGTGCCATATTTCTTCGTATCAGAGTTATTTTAATTCGCTCCCGCAATTGTAAAACTTTGTATACGATGCACTTCTAAGAAAGGATCATGTTAGGTGATTCGATGGCGCGACCTTTTCCATTTATGAGAAGGAGAAAAGTTGGGCTGTCACAGAAGGCTAGGAGGTAACACACACCTAACCTAGAGCTTTTTGGTGAAATGCTAAGGTCTAAAGGAGTTTTTGAAGTTATGAAATTTGTATGGGAATGGTGCACTAGATGAGAGAGAGAGAGAAAGGATTCCGTAATCTCTTAAATGCAAATTTTTTCAAGCCTTTGTAAAGGGAGGGGCGCCTCTCTATTTATAAGAAAAAGAGAGGTTAGGAGGGTGCTTAGAGGCTGAATGGGATTAGCAATTAGGTAATGGGCAATTTGAGCTTTCCTAGGGTTTTTGGAGCCTTGAAAAATGTGAAGAGTTGCTCTAATGGTGGATGATAGGGTGAGGCTTTAAACCACTTAAGAGATTGCAAATAGATAGTAAATGGGTGTAACAAAACTAACAAAACACACCCCAAAGGTCAAGATGGTCAACAAGTCAAACCCTAATCTCAAAATTCGAGTTAAAAACCCACAGCTACTGTTCATATGCCTGGCGCAACTAATAGTTGTGCTAAGTATATGTATAGTAAAATAGTTCTTGAACAGTGGTCTGAAAGTTGGCTACCCGCAGGGGGCCCACCTTAGTGCTGGCATAACTATTAGTTGCGCCAAATCCCTAGGGGGTCTCCATACTTTTTACCATTTTACCCTTGCTCTTCGGAACGTAATATCTTCTTATGCATAGCTCCGATTGGGGTGATTCTTGACCCATTGGAAAGCTGAGGACTTCTACTTTTTAATAGTATGAGATTTGATCATAATAGAAGGTTATAGCTAGTCCCAATGCATCACTCTTCATCTATTACTCGGGAAAGCTAGGTTTAGGTTCGAAATGGGTTCTAAGAGTCGGGATGTGTTTCTAAGGGTTCGGGATGGTTCCTAAGGGATCTAGGATAATTTCTAAAGGTTTAGAATGGCTCCTAAGGTTTCAGAAAGGCTCCTAAGGGTTTCATACATGCCATCAAAAACTCATAGATGTGCCTCTCTCAAAATGTGTCTCGATCGAGCCTTGAGCTAAATTTGGGTGTCTACATAATTGTTCTTAAGTTATGCATGCATACTTGTATGCATAGCTTAAAATCTTGATTTTCATGAAAAATGGTAGATTTTAAAGTTGGGTTTTGACTTGTGGACCATCCCAGCCATTGAGGTGGGTTTCTTTAAAACTGTTGCACCCCTCCCAACCTTAAGTTCTACCCTTTTGCCATTTAGAATCCTACCCTATCATCTACCATTAAACCCTAGTTTGCATCTATCCAAGCTCCCAAAATTCTAGGAAACCTTAAATTGGGGATTACCTAATTTCTAAACCCATTAGACCTTAAGCATCTCCCTAATTACCTCTCCTTCTAAATAGAGAGCGACCCCCCCTTGACTAGGACCTTGAAAAAATTTTCAAAAGAGAGAAAGCCTTTGAGAATTCCATCTCCATTTTCAAGCACTAATCCTCCAAAATTCCAAAACCTAAGTTCATCCTTCATACCCCATTATTCCATCATCAACCTCTCCAAGCCTTTAGCCTTAGAGTCCTCAACCCATCTCCTATACCACCACTACCAATCTCCTAAGCTCCCAAGCCTTAGCTTTGTTAAAATAGTCCTCTAACTCCTTTTGCCTTCGGAAGCTCGTCGAAAGCACACACACGCGAAGATCCGACCACGGTGCTACAAGGGCCCGAGAGTTTTGGCTCTCCCCTTTATTCCCCTACCTTCTTTACTTTCCCTCTATCTTATAATTTGAGTCGTTACGCCGCCAAAATTTTGGTGATTGCGAGGGGCTCAAATAGGTTCGGAGTGCCTTCAAGCAAGGGGGAGTGTCGTTCAATTTTTATTTTTGCTTTTACATTTGGCCATAGTAGAGACCGCTAACAAGCGGATCAATCGGGTGCCTAACATATTCCTGATTGATAACTGAAGTCCTTAACCAAGAGGCTTTGGCGTTGATTGTTGAATCGGAGTCATATTTTGCACTTCAGTGCTTTTAATATTGATTTTGGGTATCCCAGGACACCAAAATATCTAGGTGGTGATTCCATTTTCCTTACGAGTGCATCGTTGTGACGGACTTACGAGAGCCCACAGTTGCCCAGATGGCGACTCCGCTGGGGATAGCCTTTAGAACTTCTTGAATATTGGCCCCCTTTGCATGTGTTTTTCTTTTTGCTAACATTTTGGTCATTTTGCTTACTTACGATTCTGTCATTTTTAATTACCCTTACGATTCTGCATTTTTCTTACCCCTACAATTTCGTAATTTATCACCTTTGCTGTTTGGCAGGTTACTCGATAACTTAACTTTAATTTCTCATCATTTATCACCTTAGCCGTTTGGCGGTTACTTGATAACTTAGCTTCAATTTTTTGTCATTTACCGCCTTAGTCGTTTGGCAGGCTTACTTGATGCAATTTACATTTCTCGCCTAGTCGCTTGATTGGCCCCATCATTTTCTTACTCCTTACCATATTCCAACAATAGACACCGACCTGTAGAGGCGGCACGGGACTCTCACAGCCTGGATTGAGAGCGACGATGAAAGCTCTGCATTTGGACTTAAGCAAACTCTCCTAAAATCTGAATTTAAAACTAAACCAAGAGGGGGCTTAATTTTGCTTCACGCAAGTAGATTTTACAAAAGGGTGGGAAAAATAGGTTATGATACATCTGTCCTAGTTCAAAGTAAAGCGGCAGCCCTAGTGGTGATGATCTCGAAAGGAACCACCCCATCCAATATCTGAGAAGGCACATGCGCAGAAGGTATATCGGGTGGGTGACCGAACATTACAAAGCCTTCACACCTTGAGGAGGGCGTTAGTCGCATAGAAATAGACTTGTATCCCTTAGGCACAGTGAGGAGGGACCCAAAAAAGGCTAAAAGAAGTGCCCCGGGAGGCGTTACCTCAAAAACCTCAGTTTTAGCTCAACTCGGATCTGCAATCTAGAAAATCTATGTATATCAATTTGTGCGTACATACTATGTATGCATAGCTAAAAAATCCAAAATTTTTTTCATACATACATACTATGTACGCGTAGTTAAAAAATCAAAAATTTGTTCATGCGTACATATTATGTACCCATAGTTAAAAAATCCAAAAATTTGCTCATGCGTACATACTGTGTACGCATAGTCTGATATACAATTTTCCAGAATTTGGGTGCTTTCATCACTGTCCCCCGAATCCCCCACTTAGTGGTTTTAAAGACTCCCGATAAATCTCATTCTTGACAACCAAAATACCCTCACCGGTCAAGAGAGGTCACCCTCTTATTGACTCTTCTGAGGGATCAGATTGTCGTGCAGATTTCTGTGCCTTTAAAGATCAAAGGATTTTTTCTTTTAACTCTTAAAAAGGGTATCCAGATCCCACCATGGGAGGCATTGGGGGTGTGAAAGTCACCCGCAAAGGGAGTTCCAAGGCCCCAAAGAGCACTGTAAGAGAAAGAGATTCAAAAATCCATTTCCAAATAAATTCAAAATAATAAAAAATTAAAAAAAAAAAAATTATTGTTGTCATATATATAAAAATCCAAAAAGAGAACTTGTGGTGACATAACAACGGTATCGCCAAATCCGCCTTCGTCCCATAGGGGAAGGAGAAGGAAAATCTTCGATTTGTACTAGAGAAACCCATACCACACCTGCCAAGAAACCATGTCTTGGCCGATTGATCCCACCACCACCGATCTCGATTCATCCCCACCGCATCCTTATATGGAGGAGATTCTCATCTCCGATAGCCCAACCCAATCCCCATTCAATGTCACCGGACCATTCGGTGTTCCCATTTTCCCCTCCACATCAAACCAAAATGCCCCCCATTTCCCTTCCACATCAAACCAATATGCACCCCACTTTTCCTCCACATCCACTCAAAATACATTTGATTTTCCATCCATGTCCACTCAAAGTGCACTAATTTTTTCCTCCACATAAAACCAAAATACACCAATTTTTCCCTCCATATCCACTCAAAACACCTCTAATTTTCCATTCACATCCACTCCAAATGCACTCACTTCCCCTCTACGTCCAATCCAAATACACCACATTTTCCCACATCCACCCAAAACATGCCCAATTTTCCCCCATCCACTCCAAGTGCACCCCACTTCCACTCCACATCCAATCCAAATGCACCCCATTTTTCCTCTATATCCAAACCAAATACACCACATTTTTCCACATCGACCCAGGTCATGCCCAATTTTCCCACATCCACCCAAGTCATGCCCAATTTTCTCCCATCCACCTAAGTCATGCCCAATTTTTCCCATACACCCCCCTCATCGGAAGGACCATCCACATCTATCCCCTTAACTAATCCCATGTTCATGATGGATGACATGGTGAGGGCATATATAGCCTAAAAAGCCTCCCAAAGCCTTCCTCATCCACCCCAAATACCCAATCCACAACAAACCCTCCAAAATCTTCACACCCCATTCACCCTAAACACTAGCCCCAATCAACCTCCCATAATCCACACCACCCAACACCAATCAGGGAGTCATTCAAGTGGGCCTCGAAAGCTTAATGCCCATGTTGGCCCTAGCTCAAGGGCCACATTGTCAAACCCTCAACAATTCCCCCAATTCCTCACATACATCCACACCCAACAAACATACCCCATTCATGCGTAAATAACAAACCCCTCTCACCCAATCTCCCAATCCAACATAAACCATGCCCATCCACACCCATCATACCCAACCCAATATGAGAACCCAACCCAAACCATCAACCATCCCCAATTCACCCCCAACCCAATCCTCAAAATGCTCACCAAGTACAATGGCCTCACCAGGCACCCGCCCAAAATCTGCCATTCACCCCCAACCCAATCCTCAAAATGCTCACCAAGTACAATGGCCTCACCGGCACCCGCCCAAAATCCGCCATTCACCCATCCCATTGCCCCACAAGTCACTCATCAAAACTTCTCCCACTTACAATGGCTCCATCAGACACCCACTCAATCCATCCAAAACCCAATCAATCTCACCACCCTATATTGATGCAGGTCATCAGTATGAAGAGGACGAAGCCCAAAATAGTGAGGCCTACATAAGGGCTTTGTCCGGGTTCAATCCCCCACCCACAAACCAATAGGCCGTCCAGAATAAATGGAGGTAGCCCAGTGGGGGACCAATCCCGTCATTACCACCCAGGGAGTTAGAACCGTTGAAAGAACAAATGGAAAAAATCCAAAAGTAGTTAATGAAGTTAGGTGGGACCTAGATCCACGCCATAGATTTTTCATATTTGTGTCTATTTGTCGAGGTCCCTTTGCCACCTAAATTCAAAGTACCATCATTCGAAAAATATAACGACACTCGCAACCCCATTGCACTCCTCAAGTCATATTGTGGGGACATGTGCCAGTACGGTCGAGATTAACGACTCCTCATCAAAGTGTTTCAAAAGAGTCTCACAGGACTGGCACTAAGATGGTTCACTTCTCTTGAGTCGTCCATGATAAAAACTAGGAAAAACCTCACCCACCTATTCCACGAGTAATATGTCTACAACATGGACATCAAGCCACCCAAATCTGATTTGGCTCGATTGAAACAAAAGCCCAACGAGATGTTTAATGAATGCCATGGAAGGTGGAGGGCCCTAGTAGCCCAAGTAAGGAACTGCATCTCGGATGAGAAGCAAATCGAGATGATCTTGAAAACTGCCCTACCCATTCTCTTTGATTTCCTAGTATATTAGCAGCAATCCAGCTTCGTTGACTTGGTGAGAAATACCAACCGCTGCGAGGATGAGTGGATGGTGGATTTTAGCAGGCGTCTGGAGAGGTCATTGTATATTTTGGATATTTTGGGGATTTAGTTGGGGAGTGAGTGGATGGGTAAATTTGGGATGGTAAGTGGCTTGAGGTGGGTTCCCCTGTTGGGTTGTGTATGATGGATGTGGATGAGTGTGGCTCGTGCCAGGTTGGGGAGTTGGAAAAAATAGGTTTGAAATTTGAGGAGGAATGGGGTGCGCTTGTTGGATATATGTGGGAAATTGGGAGAATTGTGGGGGGTTTGGAAGAGTGGCCCTTGAGTTTGAATGGGCATGGGCTTGGAGTTGGGCATTAGGTCTTGGGGGCCCACTTGGATGACCCCATGGTTGATAGGAGGAGCCTTGGGTGATGTGAATTATGAGTGGTTGATTAGGATTAGCATTTTGGATGAAGGTGTGGAGATTTTGGAGGGTTTTTTGTGGATTGGGTATTTGAGGTGGTTGAGGGAGGCTTTGGGAAGCCTTCCACTCTATGGTTTAGACATTAAGTTACCTTAGGATTTAGAATTTAGTGACCTTAAATCCCCTTCCATTTAGGATTGCCAGATTTGTAGTCAGATCTGGAGAGCCTACTAATGATGGCTCCCTTGGAGCTTTAGATCAACTTTCCCTGTGGGACAAACTCTTACTTATCAAAACTTGCTACAACAAGCCTTATATCTTGCAGGACTGCCAATATTTTAGGCTTGTTGCTCTGTCATTTTCAATCCACCTTTCATTCATTTTGATTCACCCCATTCTTATCACTGTCTCCAATAAAGTCAGCAGCAAGCACTTAAAAATATCCCAACAAGTTTTTGGCGCTGCTGCCGGGGAGCTTTGATCTAATAGCAAACTCACGAATTTTGTATTCTTTGTTCTTTGGTAGCTGTACTTGTGAATAATTGATACTGCTGATTTACATTTGGAATTTTTCTTGCTGATCTGGACCGTAGGAGAGAAGGAGACTGGAATTGCATTGAGAGTCTAGCTACCTCTGTTTACACTTCTCTAACCTTCAAAACCTCAGTTTATTTCTCCCTTGAAGATTCCATAAGCAGTTGATTAGGATAGTTGTAATTTTTTTAGTGCAATGTGCTCGCGAATAGTTGTCCCTGTTGTTGGTGTGTGCATGTTAGGAAGGAGATCTCTCAGTCCTAGATTAGAGCCTGCTAACCCTAAGATTGAAAGGGGTAGAATACCGAGAAGGCACAGACACACCATAATCGAGCCCCCAATTGAAATAGAAATAGCAGTTATGGGTGAAGAGCAACCTAGAACATTGAAGGAATTGAATGCTCCGGATGATTACAATTCTCCATTCAGCGTTCAATTCCCAGATGTTCAGGGTAATTATGAGATCAAAACTTCCATCATCCAAATGGTTCCCTCTTTCCATGGGCTTAGCAAGGAAGACCCATTCAAGCACATTGACCAGTTCTTGGCCCTGTGCATGACATTCTCCATTGCTGGTTTGGGACCAGAAGCCACTAGGTTAAGGCTTTTTCCTTTCTCCTTAAAGGACAGGGCAATGACCTGGTTATCTACTCTCCCAAACAACAACATCACTTCCTGGAAAGACCTCCAGACAAGATTTCTGTCTAAATTTTTCCCAGAGACCAAGACCAGCCAATTGAGGAAGGGCATACTTTCTTTTGCCCAGTCACCAACTAAAGATTTTAACCAATGCTGGGATAGATTTAAGGAGATACTCAAACAATGTCCCCACCACAAGATCCCTGACTGGCAGCTTATCCAGAGCTTCTACAATGGGATTGATGAGAAGAGTAGAGACATGGTAGATGCCTCTTGTGGTGGAACATACATGCATAAAACATCTGATGAGGCATGAGACTTATTCGAGGTCATAAGTGAAAATGCTTTCTAGAAGATGTCCTCATCTAGAACTGTTCAAGAGCCTTCTCCTAGCTGGGGGTGGCTGAAACTTCTGAAGGAAAGATGTATGAAGTTAGAGGAAACGATGACCTGAAAATGCAGATGGCCAATCTAAAGGAAAGATGTATGAAGTTGACTGTAATGCAGCCCAGAATGGCTGCACAAGTGATGGAGGCATGTTTGATATGCCAATCTCCACAGCACACAGTGGAAGAGTGTCCATCTGCAAGGTAATACCCTGAGTTTGTAATGGAACAGTCAGTCATCAATCTTTTGGATAAGAATAACTGTGGTTACAATAAACAACCATATGGATATCAGCACCAAAATGCTGGTTACCAATGGAGAGACCACCCAAATTTGAGGTGGCGGCAAGACAATTATATGCAGCCACAGCAGATGTTGGCCTTACCTCAAAGGCCACAGCAGCAGTTTAACCAGGGTTATGCCCAAAGGTCAAATTTTCAACAACAGCAGCCCCAGCAACAAAATCAATTGGTAGTTTCCCCACCTTAGCCCCGAAGTGCTTCTTTCGAGGACCAAGTTTTGGCCCAATTGCAAAGTCTTGGACCCTTGAATCAGACTGTAACTTCTCACAGTCAAAGCATTAAGAAAATAGAAGAGCAACTTGGTCAAATAGCCAATGCTCTGGCAAAAAGAGAGGAGGGCAGGTTGCCAAGCCAACCAGTAGCCAACCCAAAGGGCCAGTATTCCATCGGAGAAGGCTCCTCAAATTTTGAGGGGGCCAATGCCATCACAGCCTTAAGGTCTGGTAAGCTTGAAGTCAACCAGGTGGGAAAAGAACAAGGAGAGGTCATTCCCAAGGAAATGTCAAGTGAAAATGATAAGGACTTTGTTAGAACAAAGAGCTTAGAACTGCCTGCTACCCTTCAACAAGGGAAAAATAAAGAGGTTGTAGTTGAGCCTCAGCAGGAGATAAAAATAGATAAAAGAAAAAAATGAAAATTCTGCCATAAGCTTGCAGCTGAGGAACCAGCAGTACCTCGACTGCCATTTTCTCAAGCTTTGAGTGGCCCTACCCCTTTTGATAAGGGTCAGGCACAGATCGAGGAAATGATGGAGACCTTTAGGCAGGTCAAAATAAATTTACCCCTGCTTGATGCAATCCGACAGGTCCCAGCCTATGCAAAGTTTCTGAAGGACCTTTGTACTCAGAAAAGGAAGGCTAGAGACCATTTGTCCAAAAAGGTCTTCGCAACTGATACAGTTAATTCTGTATTAACTATGACAATGCCTGAGAAGTTGCAAGACCCAGGGATACCTACTATTCCCTGTATTATTAGAGACCACACGATTGGGAGAGCCCTTTTAGACCTTGGAGCCAGTGTTAACCTGCTGCCATACAGTGTATACAAGCAGCTAGGTTTGGGGGAGCTGAAGCCCACCCCCATTGTTCTATTGATAGCTAATAGGTCTGAGAGGAAACCCATGGGAGTGGTTGAGGATGTCCTAGTGGGGTTAGACAAGTTCTTCTATCCTGTAGACTTCCTTGTTTTGGACATGGGTTGTAACAAGAGTACATCCTCGATACCTGTAATTCTGGGCAGACCATTCTTGGTCACTGCTAATGCATGCATTCAATGCAGGTCTGGGATCATGGAGGTCACTTTCAGTCATATGAAAGTTAAGCTTAATGTGTACAACAGTGCAAAGTACCCTCAGCTGGACAATGAGGAATGCTTTACAATAGATGTACTAGAAGAAATTATTGAAGAAGAACTGCCCACTCTGCTGGAGTGGGGCAACATTGTCACTGATTTAACTGAAGTTTGGAACATGGTGCAGGAAGGAAGCCTAGCTTTAATGCCAGAAGACATGCCCCTAGTGAGGTCTTCTGTGAGCGTAGTGCAGCATTCCAATTGGAAACCTACATTGCAGCCCCTTCCTCTAACCAACAATACACCAATCCTGCCATCCATATAACAAGCCCCTGATCTGGAGCTCAAGAAGCTGCCAGAGACATTAAAATATGCTTTCCTCGAGAAAGAAGAGAAACTTCCTGTAATTATCTCCTCTCTAACCAGTGAGCAAGAGGAGGAATTGCTAACAGTTCTGAGGAAGCACAAGAAAGCAATTGGCTGGACCATTACTGATCTGGGAGGGATTGATGCATCAATCTGTATGCATATGATCCATTTAGAAGAGGGCTCAACACCCTCTAAGAAAATGCAGAGGAAACTTAATCCTCACATGCAGGAGGTGGTCCTGAAAGAAATTATTAAATTACTGGATGCTGGGGTAATTTACCCCATCTCTGATTCTAAATGGGAGGCACCAATCCAGGTGGTACCTATGAAATCTGGCATAACAGTGATCACTGGCGAGTCTGGAGAGTTGAGACCAGCCAAGGAAACCACTGGCTGGAGAGTTTGCATCGATTATAGAAAACTCAACTCCAGAACCAGAAAAGACCATTTCCCTCTCCCTTTCATTGATCAAATTTTGGATAAGTCGGCTGGGAAAGCTTTTTACTATTTTCTTGATGGGTACTCAGGGTACAACCAGATCCCTGTGCACCCCCTTGATCAAGAGAAAACTACTTTTACTTGTCCTTTCTGCACCTTTGCTTACAGAAGGATGCCTTTTGGACTGTGTAATGCCCCAGCCACCTTTCAAAGGTGTATGTATGCCATCTTTTTTTATATGATCGATAAATTCTTGGAAATCTTCATGAATCATTTCTCGGTATATGGGATAGCTTTGACCAATGTCTACAACACCTCCATCAAGTCTTACAAAGATGTGAAGAGACCAATTTGGTCTTAAGTTGGGAAAAGAGCCACTTCATGGTAACACAAGGAATTGTGTTGGGCCATGTGGTCTCTAAAGATGGAATTGAGGTAGACAAGGCCAAAGTTGACCTCATTGCAAATTTTCCACCTCCAAGAACAATCAAACGAATCAGATCCTTCCTTGGGCATGCTGGATTCTACAGGAGGTTTATCAAGGACTTCAGCAAAATTGCTAAACCATTGTGCCACCTGCTCTGCCAGGATGTGCCCTTTGACTTCTCTGCTGAATGTCTGAAAGCTTTTGAAACATTGAAAATTTGCCTCACCTCTGCCCCTGTACTCCAAACACCTGACTATACCCTGCCCTTTGATTTGATGTGTGATGCATCTGACTTGGCAATAGGTGTTGTCTTAGGCCAGAGAAAGGATAAGCTGCCTGTGGTCATTGCATATCTAAGCAAATCACTTGTTGAAGCTCGACTGAATCACACAACTATAGAGAAAGAGCTTCTGGCAGTGGTTTTCACTGTGGACAAGTTTAGACCTTACCTACTTGGGTTTAAAACTGTCATCTTCACTGACCACTCAGCATTAAATTACCTACTGTCCAAGAAGGATGCAAAGCCCAGATTGATTAGATGGATACTCCTGTTGCAGGAGTTTGACATCGAAATCAAGGACAAGAAGGGTGTAGAAAATATGGTGGCTGACCACTTGTCCAGAATTATGTTGGAAAAAGGTGTTGATGACCTTGCTACAAATGATTTCTTCCCGGATGAGCAACTGTTTGCCATCCAGTCTTTAGTTCCTTAGTATGCACATATTGTTAATTATCTAGTTATAGGCAAGATTCCTGCCTATTGGACAAAAATGGACAAAGACCTATTTTCCTCACTGGTCAAATTCTTCTTCTGGGAAGAACCTTGCTTGTACAAGTATTGTGCAAACCAAATCATTCGAAAATGTGTCCCCGAAAGTGATGTCCCCAGTATTCTGGTCATGTGCCATGAAAATGCCTGTGGGGGTCAAGAGGAAGAGGAAGAGGAAGAGGAAGAGTTCGATCCCTCGGATTACATCAATAATCAAGAGGAGTTTTCATTTCCCAGACCGAACAAGGGCGAACCGATTGTGGGGGTGATCGAGCCGCTGTATTTAGCCCATTACTTCCCCACCCCGGCATACCAAGAGGAGCCCTTAGATTTAGGGCAGTATTTTTCCACTCCCGCTCCTGCCTATCAAATCCAAATGGGCCTAGCCCCGCCGTAATCATACGCATATCCGCCCCACTCCCAATTTACCCCACAGTACACACCACCTCCCAATCACCCCATCCCACACACTATCCCACCATCAGCCACCCCATATACCTCTCCGTCACACCCAAATCACCCCACACCATATATAACTCCACCATCCCCATACTACCCTACCCCATACACACCCTCAAATCCCACTACCCAGTATACTACTCCGCCATCCCCAAATCATCTCGCCTAATACATAACTCCACCATCCCCAAATCACCCCGCCCCATGCACTACTCCATCACCCCCGATCTACCCTATTTTATCCACGAACCCATCATCGCCCGACCATGCCACCCCATTTACAAACCCTTATTGGAGTCAACCTGGTTGGGCCCGAGAATCCGACATACCCAGCCCAATCCGCCCCAGAATCACCACGCACTCCCTTCCTCATCCCAAAACCCGCCTATGACTCGCATCAAGTGTCGTTAAGTTACGAGCAGACGGACATGAATGTTGGTCGCACCCGAGAAGAGACTATCGAATTTATCACCCGGTGAGGCAGGATTTTTTACACAGCCAGAAGCATCGGGGGTTGGTAGAGGAGAAAAGAAGAAGAAAGAGCAGGTCGCAAGGAACCCCTTCGAGAAAATGGACAGAGAGCATGTGTTGGAGACACAACTCAAGAGGACAGCCGCACATATTACTGTCTGGGATTTGTTAATCACGTCCCCACTCCACTTTCAAGCCTTAATGGGAGCACTCAAAGACGCGCATGTTTTCGCCCACGTGACCCCAGACGAGGTGGGAGAAATAATTGGGCAAGTATTGGCCCCAAATGCCATCTCATTCACTGATGCGGATCTGCCGCTCGAGGGGAACAACCACTCTAAACCCCTAAATATAACAGTGGAAGTAGGAAACTTGGTGGTGACGTTGGTCTTAATAGACAACGGGCCAGCATTAAATGTATGCCCTCTAAAGACGACAATCAAAATTGGTGCGAACTCCAACACCTTTCGGCCGTTAATAACAAGTGCCAGGGGGTTCGACAACACCCGGAGAGAGATTATAGGAGAAGTAGACCTCGACCTAATCATTGGGCAGCAAACCTTCACTGTCCCCTTCTAGGTGATGGACATCAAGTCTACATTTAATCTATTATTGGGCCGACCGTGGCTGCATGAGATCGGGGTAATACCATCAACTCTACACCAAAAACTTTGATTCATCTTAGGCGAAGGAATCGTCACCATCGTAGGTGGGAGCAGAGAAGACAGGGAGTGAAGCGCTCTGCATATTGAGAATTCGAAAGTGTTTGACATGCCGCACATAGCGTATGACACCGATCTCCATCGATTTGAGTATGACTTCTCAGCCGTTACCCTCGAGCCGACTAAAAAAACCCCTGCCAAAACTGGAGGAGGAACGGAGGCAGCCATGTTCATGCTCCACAAATGGGGCCACCAAAAAGGGAAAGGACTGGGCCCGCGCCTTCAAGGAAGAAGAGACCTCGTCAGGGGCAAGGGGTAGCAAACCAAATTTGGCCTAGGCTATAGGCCCGATGAAGAAGAAGTTAGAGAGGCCAAAGAGAAGATAAGAGCCGCGACAGTTGCTAGGGCCAGGGGAATCGACCTGGAAGAAGAGCCTCCCGCCCGGCCCCACATCCGCCAAACCTTTGTAAGCGCCGGGGTGGTAAAGATTGATCTAAATGGGGAGACAAGGATAACCTCACACAACCGTACTTCCGCCCACCCCACCAACCCTTACATCATTCCCCCGGACCTCGAGGTGGACTTGGCAGCCCTCTCCTTATTTGAGGAGGAAATCCCCCGGCTCACCCATCACTCTAGCACTAGCCACTTCGGGCCCACCCTAACCTTCAAAGACAGGGTCTCAGAGGATCCCTCCATAAACATGCTGAGGGAGGAACTGCAGGAGCCTATCGATGCCGTCTCCAACTAAAAGGGTAAAGGCCAAGCCTCGCAGGTAAGTAACTGGGCACCTTTGCCGCAACTCCTGGGAGCCGCCAAATGCCGTGAATACGGCACCGGCTCTCCAAAAAAAAACCACCTGTGAGAAGTGAAGTTAGCCACTGGAACACTCTACCCTGTATATACAGAGATCCACCGCGCCAGGGGCTAACCTCCAAAAAATTGCGAAAAACCATAAAAATAGAGAAAATACTAATTCCAAAAATATTGTCCTTTAAAATTCCCAATAAAATTGAAAATGATGCTGTGATACCCGTCCCACACGAAGCCGACACCTTCCCTGTAGAAATACGAGAAGAGGTAGGAGTCACGAGTCTGGACGAGGAAGGGCAAGTCGATGAGCTCCCTAATGAGCTCCTCAAGCAATTCACCAATTTTGAGCATGACCCTACCCTGATCGTCTAAGAGATAGAGGACGTCAATTTGGGCAGCGAAGAGGTCCCTAGAATCACCAAAATCAGAACATCGCTGTCCCCTATAGAGAAAAAGGGTATGATAGACTTCCTCTGGTCATACCAAGACGTCTTCACATGGTCGTATGAAGACATGCCTGGTCTGGATACCGATCTGGTTGAACATGAGTTGCCACTCTACCCTGATTACAAGCTGGTTAAACAGAAGCTGAGACGTCTCCTACCTGAATGGATGTTGAAAGTCAAGGACGAGGTCATTAAGCAGTATGACACGAGTTTCCTCATGGTATCCAAGTACCCGCAATGGCTAGCCAATATCATCCCCGTGCCAATGAAGGATGGAAAGGTTCGAATGTGTATTGATTTCTGAAATCTCAACAAGGCAAGCCCTAAGGAAGACTTCCCATTACCCCACATCGATATCTTGGTCGATAACACTGCTAAGCAGGAATGCTCTCGTTCATGGACGGGTTCTCAGGCTACAATCAGCTTAAGATGGCAGAGGCTGACCGAGAGAAGACCGCGTTCATCACTCCCTAGGGAACCTTCTGCTACAAGGTGATGCCATTCGGGCTCAAGAACACTGGGGCAACCTACTAGAGAGAAATGACGGCCCTATTCCACGACATGATGCACCGAGAGATCGAAGTGTATGTGTTAAGACCTGAAAAGTACCACTTTTCGCACCTTAACTTAATCTCTTTTGAACCCTTAATCATTTAATAAAAGTGTTTTAAGCTTGTTCTATAGGTAATGAATAGCAACTGCAATAAGGCCTTAATCCTGCTAAGGAGCCCACTTTTGCCCCAGAAGTTTCTCAGAAGAAGGGAAGCTAGATCTGGACAAGAACGTGACTGCATGAAGGCAAAGCACAGCAGCAACAGAGCAGGAAAGGAGCCTCACACAGTTGCTGCAAGGTTCAAAGGATTCAGAAAGTAAGCTTTGCGCAGTCCTCACGAGTTTCCCAAGACTTCATACCAATTGTCCGCGCTATTCTAGTGCATTTTAGTGACAGAAAAACTTCAGAATCATGACTCGCGCAGCTCTCGCGAAGCTCAAGCACTTAAATGCTCGCGCAGTCTCACACAGCTTAAGAAAGAAGCACTCAAAACCTCGTGCAGTTCACTCAAATAAGCTGAGGAGAGAGAGAGCTCCAGGTATTTCTGTGCGTAGCTGTCACACAGTGGCCGCGAGATATAAAACTTCAGAAAAACCTCTCGTGCAGTTCAGAGACCAATGCACATCACGTCCTCACGAGGATCCTCGTGAAGATCCATTGAGAAATAAACTGCTCGTGCGATTCTCGAGCCATTCAGAAGGAAAGTGCAATCCCACGAAGACCAGAGCAATCCAGTGAGGATTCAATGCTCTATCGTGCTACTGCTTAAGCTGCAAACTAAGACAACTCTGCGACGGCTAGAATATCAAGTTAATCCAATCTCGTGAAGACCGTGCTACCACGCGACAGTCTTGGAAACCAGTGCTACCTGGCGAGGCTCTGGACTCTAACTCTCCCTCACTTCTGCTGAGGACATTTTGGGAACTTTCAGCAACTAGGGCACGCACTCCAATGCTCCAATTCCTGTGCACGCATCTCGAGACATCCAAGGAATAGTATTAGGTCACATGGCATCGATAAAATTAGGGTTTCCTAACCCTAATGCACTGCCAAACTGACTGCTATATAAACCTAAGCCTGGTTTAGGTTTAGGGCACTCAGAGAATAGAATTTTATCTATCTTCTTCTGGAAGTAGCTGTAGATCTCTAGGAAGGTTTAGGTTGATTTCCTTTTAATTTTTTTTCTCTCCATAGCCCAGCACTTGCTGGCTATGCCTTTGTATGCTTATTGGCTTTAGATTTAATGGAATTTCATGATTGGGTGTTTTACATTTATGAGATTGAAGTTTGAGATTGAGTTGCTCTGTACAAGGCTTCTGCCTTGGGATCCTCCATTGCAAGGTTGTATTACAAGCTATGGAGGACTATTTTTACAGATCTATTCAGATCCAAGTGACCTGTGTGTCTGGGCTAACATGCTCCTATACAAGCCTAGCCCCACCACAGAACCCACTAGATCTGAAATCCCTATGGGAGGAATGAGCTTTTATAGCCTTGTGAAGATGGTGGTGACAATAATGTTTCTTATTCTGTTTTGGACCTCTGTGTGGAGGATAGCCTCTGGGATAATCTGTGACCATTTAAGTGGACAGGTTATAGCCTTAGGGTGAGGCCAACCCAAGATCCAAGACATATTTTCTTCTCTACACTTGTGCTCGTAGCCTTGTGAGAGATTGCACAGAGAGAGACTCCCCTATATTTGTATAGACCCGCCATCGGATGGCAGATCTGGTTTGGTTATAGAGATTGTAGGCTTGTGACTGGATCACTGCAGACTTTCTAGAGCAGTGAACAGCCATGCTTAAAAGCTAGCACTCAAACTCTTGCTAGTTCTGTGTGTCCAAGCTCGTGCACTTTGTAGGCCTAGCCCCACACACAGAACTTTAGAGGTTGAGGTTCCTATGGATTCTTAAGCTTGTAGCCTGGATGAAGTAGTGCCTACAATGATAATCTTGTTCTGACCCATCTCTGGATTG
This sequence comes from Chloranthus sessilifolius, assembly GCA_021018995.1. Classification (NCBI taxonomy): domain Eukaryota; kingdom Viridiplantae; phylum Streptophyta; class Magnoliopsida; order Chloranthales; family Chloranthaceae; genus Chloranthus; species Chloranthus sessilifolius. The sequence continues at coordinate 30,126,682 of CM037594.1, read as the reverse complement.
TGGTACCCCTATTGGATAGTCTGTGACCATTTAAGTGGACAGGTTATAGACATAAGGGATTGGATCATGGTATAGAGGTGAGCTGGATCTTTTCTCCTCTTTGGTGATAATGTAGCCATTGCACAGGACTTCTATAGCAGCAGATCTGAGTCTGAGTTATGAGACCCATTAGATCTGTACCTAGCAACATACTTCTCTCCCTTTTATATTTATTTTCTCCCACTCCATCCGTTTTCTCAACCCTTTCTATGGTTTAAACATTAAGTTACCTTAGGATTTAGAATTTAGTGACCTTAAATCCCCTTCCATTTAAGATTGCCAGATCTGTAGTCAGATCTGGAGAGCCTACTAATGATGGCTCCCTTGGAGCTTTAGATCAACTTTCCCTGTGGGACAAACTCTTACTGATCAAAACTTGCTACAACAGGCCCTGTATCTTGCAGGACTATGCATATTTTAGGCTTGCTGCTCTGTCATTTTCAATCCACCTTTCATTCATTTTGATTCACCCCATTCTTATCACTGTCTCCAATAAAAGTTAGTAGCCAACACTTAGAGAGCACAACAACAAGTTTTTGGCACCGCTGCTGGGGACTTTTGATCTAATAGTTGACTCTAGAATTTTGTATTTTTTGTTCTTTGGTAGTTGTACTTGCGAATAATTGATACTGCTGATTTACATTTGGAATTTTTCTTGCAAATCTAGACCGTAGCAGAGAAGGAGACTGGAATCGCATTGAGAGTCTAGCTACCTCTATTTGCACTTCTCTAACCTTCAAAACCTCAGTTTATTTCTCCTTTGAAGATTCCATAAGCAGTTGATTAGGATAGTTGTAATTTTTTTAGTGCAATGTGCTTGCGAATAGTTATCCCTGCTGTTGGTGTCTGTGCATGTTTGGAAGGAGATCTCTCAGTCCTATATTAGAGCCTGCTGACCTTGCGATTGAAAGGGGTAGAAGACCAAGAAGGCACAGACACACCACAGTCGAGCCCCCAATTGAAATAGAGACAGTAGTTATGGGTGAAGAGCAACCTAGAACATTGAAGGAATTGAATGCTCTGGATGATTACAATTCTCCATTTAGCATTCAATTCCCAGATGTTCAGGGAAATTATGAGATCAAAACATTCGTCATCCAAATGCTTCCCTCTTTCCATGGGCTTAGCAAGGAAGACCCTTACAAGCACATTGACCAGTTCTTGGCCCTGTGTACGACATTCTCCATTGCGGGTTTGGGACCAGAAGCCACTAGGTTAAGGCTTTTTCCTTTCTCCTTAAAGGACAGGGCCACGACCTGGTTATCTACTCTCCCAAACAACAGCATCACTTCCTGGAAAGACCTCCAAACAAGATTTCTGTCTAAATTTTTCCCAGAGACCAAGACCTACCAATTGAGGAAGGGCATACTTTCTTTTGCCCAGTCCCCAACTGAAGATTTTAACCAATGCTGGGATATATTTAAGGACATGCTCAAACAATGTCCCCACCTCAAGATCCCTGACTGGCAGCTTGTCCAGAGCTTCTACAATGGGATTGATGAGAAGAGCAGAGACATGGTAGATGCCTCTTGTGGTGAAACATACATGCATAAAACAGCTGATGAGGCATGGGACTTATTCAAGGTCATAAGTGAAAATGCGTTCCAGAAGATGTCCTCATCTAGAACTGTTCAAGAGCCTTCTCCTAAGCTGGGGGTGGCTGAAACTTCTAAAGGAAAGATGTATGAAGTTAGAGGAAACAATGACCTGCGAATGCAGATGGCCAATCTTACTAAAAGATTTGATAAACTTTTGACTGTGGTGTGGCCTAGAATGGCTGCACAAGTGATGGAGGCATGTTTGATATGCCAATCTCCATAGCACCTAGTGGAAGAGTGCCCATCTGTAGGGCAATACCCTGAGTTTGTAATGGAACAGGCTGCTGCTACCCAATCTTTTGGACAACAATAATCCGGTGGCTACAATAAACAACCATATGGATACCAGCACCAAAATACTGGTTACCAATGGAGAGACCACCCAAATTTGAGGTGGAGGCAAGACAATTATATGCAGCCACTGCAGATGTTGGCCTTACCACAAAGGCCACAACAGCAGTTTAACCAGGGTTATCCCAAAGGTCAAATTTCCAACAACAGCAGCCCCAGCAATAAAATCAATTGGTAGTTCCCCCACCTCAGCCCCGAAGTGCTTCTTTCGAGGACTAGGTTTTGGCCCAATTGTAAAGCCTTGGACCCTTGAATCAGACTATGACTTCTCACAGTCAAAGCATTAAGAAAATAGAAGAGCAGCTTGGCCAAATAGCCAATGCTCTGGCTAAAAGAGAGGAGGGCAGGTTACCAAGCCAACCAGTAGCCAACCCAAAGGGCCAGTATTCCATCGGAGAAGGCCCCTCAAATTTTAAGGGGGCCAATGCCATCATAGCCTTAAGGTCTGACAGGCTAGTAGACAACCAGGTGGGAAAAGAACAAGGGGAGGTCATTCCCAAGGAAATTTCAAGTGAAAATGATAAGGACTTTGTTAGAACACAGAGTCAAGAACTGCCTGCTACCCTTCAACAAGGGAAAAATAAAGAGGTTGTAGTTGAGCCTCAGCAGGAGATAAAAATAGATAAAAGAAAAAAATAAAAGTTCAGCCAAAGGCTTGCAGCCGAGGAACCAGCAGTACCTCAGCTGCCATTTCTTCAAGCTTTGAGTGGCCCTTCCCCTTTTGATAAGGGTCGGGCACAGATTGAGGAAATGGTGGAGACCTTTAAGCATGTCAAAATAAATTTACCCCTGCTTGATGCAATCTGACAGGTCCCAGCCTATGCAAAGTTTCTGAAGGACCTTTGTACTAAGAAAAGGAAGGCTAGAGGCCATTTATCCAAAAAGGTTTTTGCAACTAATACAGTTAATTATGTATTAACTATGACAATCCCTTAGAAGTTGCAAGACCCAGGGATACCCACTATTCCCTGTATTATTGGAGACCACACGATTGGAAGGACCCTTTTAGACTTGGAGCCAGTGTTAACCTGCTACCATACAATGTATACCAGCAGCTAGGTTTGGAGGAGCTGAAGCCCACCCCCATTGTTCTATTGATGGTTGATAGGTCTGAGAGGAAACCCATGGGAGTGGTTGAGGATGTTCTAGGGGGGGTAGACAAGTTCTTCTACCCTGCAGACTTCCTTGTTTTAGACATGGGTTGTACAAGAATACATCCCCGATACCTGTCATTCTGGGCAGACCATTCTTGGCCACTGCCAATGCATGCATTCAATGCAGGTATGGGATCATGGAGGTCACTTTCGGACATATGAAAGTTGAGCTTAATATGTACAACAGTGCAAAGTACCCTCAGCTGGACAATGAGGAATGCTTTGCAGTAGAGGTACTAGAAGAAATTGTTGAAGAAGAACTACCCACTCTGCTAGAGTGGGGTAACATTTTCACTGATTTAACTGAAGTTTGGAACATGGTGGAGGAAGGAAGCCTAGCTTTAATGCCAGAAGACATGCCCCTTGTGAGGTCTTCTATGGGCTTAGTGCAGCATTCTTATTGGAAACCTACATTGCTGCCCCTTCCTCCAACCAACAATACACCAATCCTGCCATCCATACAACAAGCCCCTGATCTGGAGCTCAAGAAGCTGCCCGAGATATTAAAATATGTTTTCCTCGAGAAGAAAGAGAAACTTCCTGTAATTATCTCCTCTTCTCTAACCAGTGAGCATGAGGAGGAGTTGCTAATAGTTCTGAGGAAGCACAAGAAAGCAATTGGCTGGACCATTGCTGATCTGGGAGGGATTGATGCATCAATCTGTATGCATAGGATCCATTTAGAAGAGGGCTCAACACCCTCCAGGGAAATGCAGAGGAAATTGAATCCTCACATGCTAGAAGTGGTTCTAAAAGAAATCATTAAGTTGTTGGATGCTGAGGTAATTTACCCCATCTCTGATTCTAAATGGGTGGCACCAATCCAGGTGGTATCAAAGAAATCTGGTATACCACTGATCACAAGCGAGTCTAGAGAGTTGAGACCAGCCAGAGAAATCACTGGCTGGAGAGTTTGCATCGATTACAGAAAACTCAACTCCAGAACCAGAAAAGACCATTTCCCTCTCCCTTTCATTGATCAAATTTTGGATAAGTTGGCTGGGAAAGCTTTTTACTATTTTCTCGATGGGTACTCAGGGTACAACCAGATCCCTGTGCACCCCCTTGATCAAGAGAAAACTACTTTTACTTGTCCTTTCGGCACCTTTGCTTATAGAAGGATGCCTTTTGGACTGTGTAATGCCCCAGCCACCTTTCAGAGGTGTATGTACGCCATTTTTTCTGATATGATTGACAAATTCTTGGAAATTTTCATGGATGATTTTTCGGTTTATGGGGATAGCTTTGACCAATGTCTACAACACCTCCATAAAGTCTTACAAAGATGTGAAGAGACCAATTTGGTCTTAAGTTGGGAAAAGAGCCACTTCATGGTAACACAAGGAAATGTGTTGGGCCATGTGGTCTCTAAAGATGGAATTGAGGTAGACAAGGCCAAAGTTGACCTCATTGCAAATTTGCCACCTCCAAGAACAGTCAAACAAATCAGATCCTTCCTTGGGCATGCTGGATTCTACAGGAGGTTTATCAAAGACTTCAGCAAAATTTCTAAGCCATTGTGCCACCTACTCTGCCAGGATGTGCCCTTTGACTTCTCTGCTGAATGTCTGAAGGCTTTTGAAACTCTAAAAATCTGCCTCACATCTGCCCCTGTACTCCAGACACCTAACTATACCCTGCCCTTTGAGTTAATGTGTGATGCATCTGACTTGGCAATAGGTGTTGTCTTGGGCCAGAGAAAGGATAAGCTGCCTGTGGTCATTGCATATCTCAGCAAATCACTTGCTCAAGCTCAGCTGAACTACACAACCACAGAGAAAGAGCTTCTGGCAGTGGTTTTCGCTGTGGACAAGTTTAGACCTTACCTACTTGGGTCTAAAACTGTCATCTTTACCGACCACTCAACATTAAAGCACCTACTGTCCAAGAAGGATGCAAAGCCCAGATTGATTAGATGGATACTCTTGTTGCAGGAGTTTGACATCAAAATTAAGGATAAGAAGGGTGTAGAAAATGTGGTGGCTGACCACTTGTCCAGAATTATGTTGGAAAAAGGTGTTGATAACCTTGCTACAAATGATGTCTTCCCGGATGAGCAACTGTTTGTCATCCAGTCTTTAGTTCCTTCGTATGCACATATTGCTAATTATCTAGTTATAGGCAAGATTCCTGCCCATTGGACAAAAATGGACAAAGACCTGCTTTTCTCACAGGCTAAATTCTTCTTCTGGGAAGAACCTTGCTTGTACAAGTATTATGCAGACCAAATCATTCGGAAATGTGTCCCTGAAAGTGATGTCCCCAGTATTCTGGCCATGTGCCATGAAAATGCCTGTGGGGGTCACTTTAGTGGGAGAAAAATAGCTGACAAAGTGTTGCAGTATGGGTTCTATTGGTCTTCTCTTTTCAGAGATACCAATACACACTGCAAGACCTATGAAAGGTGTCAGAAACTAGGAGGGCTGTCTAAAAGAAATTCACTGCCCTTACAGCCCATGCTTGTTGTAGAATTGTTTGATGTGTGGGGTATTGACTTTATGGGCCCCTTTCCTCCTTTAAATGGTTTTCATTTCATCTTAGTGGCAGTGGACTACGTTTCCAAATGGGTGGAAGCCATTGCCACAAGAACTAATGATAATCAGGTTGTCCTCAAGTTCATCAAGCAGAATATCTTCTCTAGATTTGGCACCCCCAGAGCCATTATCAGTGATGGGGGGAGCCATTTCTACAATAGAAATTTCCAGAGCTTGCTCAAGAAATATTCTGTTACCCATAGGATTGCTACTCCTTACCACCCACAAACCAGTGGGAAAGTTGAAATTTCAAATAGGGAGATCAAGCATATCCTTGAGAAGACTGTGAGGACTGATAGGAAGGATTGGGCTGACAAGCTTAATGATGCACTATGGGCTTATAGGACTGCCTATAAGACCCCCATCGGTATGTCCCCATTCAGACTGATCCATGGCAAGGCTTGTCATCTCCCAGTGGAGTTAGAACACAAGGCCTATTGGGTCATCAAACATTTAAATCTTGATCTAACTTCGGCTGGTCATCACAGGTTGCTGCAGCTGTCGGAATTGGAAGAACTAAGGATGGATGCATATGCCAATGTCAGGATCTACAAAGAAAGGTCCAAAGCTATCTTTGACAAAGGGCTGTTGAGAAAGAGTTTCATTGCTGGTGATAAGGTTTGGTTGTTTAACTCCAAACTTAAATTTTTTTCAGGCAAATTGAAATCCAGATTGGAACCTTACATTGTCATGCATGTTTCCCCATCTGGTGTTATGGAAATCAAGGATCCTATGTCTGGGAGACTCTTGAAAGTAAATGGTCAGAGGCTTAAGCCTTGTTTTGAAAAACCTGCCGACCTTTTGGACACCATTCACTGTCAAGGGGATCCTTCTTCAAACTGATTCCACAGATGTGTCATTACTGTAGCATATGTACTTAGTTTTTAGTTGATTTATCTTGATTTCTTTAGTTTCTATTCTCTAGGATTTGCTAGTGGCCTTATCTGAATTTTTCCCTATCTGTTTTGAACTTTTGATGCTTGGTTTGATTCTTACTGCTTTTGAATTAATAGCTTCTGTTGAATGCCTAATGTGGGAGGTCGTTTTTGTTGTCCTTGAGTGTATGATTGAGTTTACATGTGTCTAAAGACAGTCATAGGAGAGGGTCACGCCCAGGATTCAACCACAGCAAACATGCAAAGGGGCAGAGAACATCATCCTCTGCTTTTATACCCATCGTCATTTGGGTCCAAAATGGAAGCAGGAGACTATCGTGAGATTCAAAGCTCTGCTTGCAGTTAAAGAGGAAGTCAGGGAGAAGTTCTCGATTCACTGACACATCCTATTCTTTGTCATGAGATTCATGTAGTATCTGAGAGCACGTCATGATTCACATAGAGCATTCCTTGTCACACGATTCATGTACTCCAGTGAACCTCTCGCGCCATCCCCATAGAGATTCAAAGGCTATCGTGAGATTTAAAATGAACCCTGGAGCTGCTCGCGCAATCCACATGTATTCATCTTAAACTGTCGCGCGCTCTAAAATCCACCTGGGAGATTGTCGCGCAATCCAGATTGATTCAAAACCTTCGCTAGGTTCATTTCCAACCCTGCGACCAAAGGGTCCAAAGCACACTGAGCTTCGTGATAGGTATTTCATCCCCGCACTTTGCTCCTTTCCCAGTACTCTTTCCTTTCTTCCCTCTGTGAAACCCTAGCTCCTGGCACTCTCCCCCTTCTCTCCTCCAGCATCACTCCTACAGCTCATCATTCACCCCACTACTTTATACAAGTGTTCCTAGCATCACCCCCATCTATTACCCTTTGCTCCGAGATCTTGAGGTGCCCTGTGTGTCAAATCAAACCAAACCTTAGATCTCAGTCTCCATTGCTCATACTAGAAGACAGAGTTAAAAATGGCTCCCAAAATTGCATAAAAGAGAAAGGGGAAGAACAAGGACCCTGCAGAGACCACCCTAAAAAGGCCAAGACTTCAAAGTCTCCCAAAAAAGGAAAGGAAGTGGTTGAGGAGGCAGCGGTACCAACCACTAAGTTCTGTACTCCTTCTGAGCTCCTGGAGTCAATTCCATTGGAGCCTGAATCAGCTTTTGATGTACCATTTTTTGAGAACCAACCTCTCTCTGCCCCTGCAGTACAGTTTATGAGTAAAGCGGGCTTGATGCCATTGATGAGAGGAATTCCAGCACTAGCCTACCCTAGGCTAGTGCAGCTGTTTTATCAGCACATCAAGGCCAAGAAGAACAATGATGGACAAGGGTGCTTGCTGGTAATGATTGACGACTTTGATATGTTAGTGGGCCCTAAGATGATCGCTGAAGTGTTGGGCATCCCAGCAGCATTCAATCCTAGCTGTGGATATGGCCCCCCTCTGACTGCATCAATTGATACAATTGCACGGGCCCTAACTAGAGGATTAAAAGCCACCGGGGACTCAATCAGAAGGAGAGAACTAGAACCTGAACTGCTGTTCATTGACAAAGTCCTGCGAAAGAACATATATTGCTCAAGACATCAACAAGAGAGGAGAACCCCCATTGCGGATGTTGTCTACTCCTACCACATGGGCCACTGCTTCCATGCAGCATGGCTAATTTTTGAGGCAATGAAGGATGAAGTGGAGAAGTTAGGATCAAATAAGAAGCCTCACACTCTACCCTATGCAAGAATCATTACCTTGCTGCTGATCAAGGGACGATACAATATAGGAAGGAATGAGCAAACCACAACCCTTTCCCCTACTACCATTTCCAAGAGGCAATGGGGAATCAGCAGGAGCTTGATGGAGACCCAGAAGAAAAAGAAAGTTGAGGCTCAGGCTCTGCCCAAGCAAGCAGAAGAGGGAACCAGATCAGGGTCCATCCCTGCTACCAAGGAAGTGCCCCCAGAGCCTATCAGTACCATCACTGCAGCAGAACCCATTCTCCCTCCACCTTTTACTTCTGCATCCACTACCCCTCTTACACCCATCTCTCACCCCCCTCTGTTTCCATTCTCCATGCCCACTCTCCCTTCACTTGTGCTTGGTTCCTGGGAAGACTCACCACTCCCTACCTTACCTCAGTACGCAGCCACCATTCCCCTCTCATTTCCACCTAAGCCTGCCAGCCCCCCACTCATCTCATAAAAAAAATGAAAAACCACTGAGACTATTCCAACCATCTCCCAAACACCACCCTTAATCCCTTCTATCCCCATTGACCCACCCCACCTTGAAGAAACTACCACCCCAGCCATATCCACTACATCCCCTCGCCCAGACATTGACTTAACCCTTAACACATCCATAGGCTTCCAAGCCTTCATCTCTACCTTCCTTGAAATAATGCCTGCCTACTACACCCCTCTGCCAGACTCCCCAACTACCTCACAGCACCACTCCCTAGAACCCCACTCTTTCCCTCCCTCCACTTTCCATCATGCTCCCTCCTCCCCTTTCCAACCAGTACCCTCTTCTTTCCAAATCCAACCTCCTAGCTTTGACACACTAACCCTCATCCTACCCCTTATCCAAGACATACAAGCCCAATTATCCACCAATACCCAAAAACAGGACCAGATGCAGGCTGAACTCACCTCCATCCAATCCACCCTACACACCTTAACCACTCCACCCATCCCTCCACCACCCACTTCACCCCCCTAGCCCTGTACACTGATAAAACCACCCAAACAGACTTCCCTCTTGAATCATTACCCCCCCCACCATCACCATTACCTCTTCCCCACCCATTTCCTTTACTCCCTTTCACCATTCCAATTTTCCATCCCCATCACCCCAACTCCCTTGACCCTACACCCTCCACCTTCCCCCCTATACCCTCCATCCCCCCTCTTATCCTACCCCCTCCCACCTTCTCTACCAAATCTACACAAACAGACCCAGAACCTGACCCCATTCTCCCACCACTTGACTTCCCTACTATCATTCCCCCTCCCGCCCCAGGACCAATCACACTTTCCTCCTTCCACCACCTACCTGCCCATAGCACCAAAACATCATTTTTACAGCCCTCCCTACCTCACCATCCTCCATCACATGAGGGATAATGCTTACCTAAGGAAGGATGTCCTGAGGGGCATGGCCAAGCTACGCCAATCAATTGAGACCCCCCTGCTGGAGAAGATTGATGAGATGACGGAGGCCCACAGAAAACAAATACTAGGCATCTCCTTGGGGTGGCAAAATATCTTGGAAGAATATCAGAAGGCTAAGGCTACAGCTACTTATCATGAGATAAATTGGGAGTATGAGAAATCCAATGCTGCTACAGCGACTGCCCAGGCAAGAATGCTTGAAAAGCGACTTAACAATGCACAGGAAATCCAAAAAATCTAAAAGGAGATCAATGAGACTGACATCTTCAAATATCAAATCAAGATAGCCTCATTGGAATCCGCATTGGCTGCTGCCCGAAATGAACCTTACCAGCCGACCCCCATATCTGTTCAAATGCCTCAGCCTCAGCCAACTACTACTCCAGCTCCACCTGCCTAGTCTGAGGAGGCAACGCCTAAGCCCCAGCAAGACAAAGGAAAAGCTCCTATTTCATATCCTACGGCGTTGCCTCCAACTACTGAGCAACCTACCCCTACCACGGCCTTTGTTGAACCACCACAAGAGCAAACTTATCCTCAGCGGAGGAAAGTCACTACCAAGAGGTCTACTCCCAAAGCTGTCCCTTTAAAAATTGGCAAAGAGCCTGCTGCCCAGTCTGAAGAGGCACAGTCTCCTGCCCAACCTGAGTCCACTGGAAAAGGGAAATCCCCAGTGGTCCCCACTGAGGAAGCCCAAGCTAAAGGTAAAGGGAAATCTCCAGTGAACCCCACTGCAGAAGCAGAAGTCAAAGGCAAAGGCAAAGGAAAATCCCCTACTATCTCCTTGCTAAGCGTAAAGAAAAAGCCCCTCAAGAACCCAAGGAAACAAAAGCTCCCAAAGCACCAAAAATGAGGGTGAGGGCACCTAAACCTCCAACTGCAGCGAAAACACCAGCCAAAAAGAAAAAGGAGAGGGAGGAAAAGAAGAAACAGGATAGAGCTGCCCTTAAGGAATACGCTAAAAAGATGGGCTGGGATTTCCTTACAGATTTGGATTCAGATTAGATCCTAGCTTCTAGATTGTATCTTAGGTTCTTCTTGTAATTACATTTGTAACTATTTTTATTCCACTTTAATAGAATTTTTAATTTTTGTCTATTGCACTGTTCTGTATGCTTCTTTTTGTTTGTTTGCTACTTTTGATTTTGTTCTTTTTGCCATTCATGGGAGATGAGTTGCAGGAGGCTATGTTTCTTTGCAGTAGTAATCCGTGCGGAGGACAGATGGAGATGGGGTTTATATAAATTTGTGCAAATATCTGCTTCAGGGAGTTCACTGGCTTCCTTTTCGAATTAATGACCCATGTCAGGCTACCTCGCGAGGATCCCTGCGCGATACACTGACCCCTTTAAATACCATGCCTATCTTTGGACAATCAGTTAATGCTCCTTCTCTTTTCCAAGGAGCCAGTTGTGTGTTTCTTCTTTCCCCACACAACACTCATTTATTACAAAGTTTGAAAAGAGGCGCAATTTCATTTTCGCTGATTCATGTTCCCTCGCCTTTCTCTTTTAAACCGGCCATCAGTCCCTTTTCATCTCATCCCTCCTCTTCTACCCCTAGAAGTCCATACCTCCTCACACAAATGGCGGATGACAACCCCTTCGGGTTCCCAATCAAATTTTACCCCATCTGGGAAGATCCCCCACCGCCAAAGGAGTCGGACCCCTTGTAATTTCTCTAGGATGAGTATGACGAGGTCCAGTGACTCCTCGCCATGGAAGAAAAGAAAAAGAAGAAGAAAGAGAAGAGAGAAAAGAAGAAGAAAAAAATGGCACCACCTGCATCTCCCCCTCCATCTTCCTCAAACCCTCCCCCGGCTACACATTGATTCCCCCCCCCCCCCATTTTTTCTTTTCCTTTTCCACCTTTTTGTCATATTTTCTTTTTCTTTTAATGAAAGTTTTCTTTTAGTTCCATACTGTTCAGTTTTGTATTTTTTATTTCTCTCTTCTTCTGTGTTTATTTCTGTCTGTTTCCTTGGATTCTAATTTTTATTCTCACCTCTGAACCAGTGAGGACACTGCTCCAAATGGTTTGGGGGTGTGGCAGGATAGGTCTGCAATAGATCAGTTAATTTTACTGCAGTAATGGTGGTTTAACTGGGATGAATAAAGTTAATTTTCACTTAACTTGACACAATGAGGAAACATGTAAAAATTTAAACATTTTTGCAAACTTTTGGAAACAGAAAAAGTTGAATTTTGATACCACCATGAAGCTAATATTAGAAAATTTTTGAGTTAAGTACTCAGTGAGCCTAAGAGGAGAGAAACAGACGAAAATACAACCCATGAGTTAAATGTGATGACCATACTTAGTGAGATTTGGGCCCAAAATTTTCTTTTGAAGAGTGTTTTTGGCATTATTTCTGCTCTAAGGACTGATTGAATCAGGACTTCTTCACTAGAAGTTGTGCAACTCTAAATCAAAACTAATTGACAGCACTCATGAGACTAAAGAAATGATCCAAGGCCCTCAGTTGGACAGTTTGAGCCTAAAAATCAAACCTTTTAAAATCTGCCCTTTCGCATATACCAGTTGAGCCTTAAAATCATACTCTTCTCTTTCACAAACACCAGAACACTTGCACCTTAACCTCGTTACCTGAGTTTACTTTACCCTCACTCTGAGAATTCAAATGGTAAAGGAGAAGGAGGAAACGATACTGAGAATGGTCCAATATTCTGTGGAAGGTGAAGAAAAGCATCTTGTGAACAGCTGTGTATCAATGGCAGTTGTGTGGCATTTCATCAAAAGAATGAATAAAGAAAATAAAAAGAGGAAAAGAAAGAGAAGTCTAGAGAACATCATCATCTGAAAATTGAAAAGAAGAGGAGAAGCTGGCCACTTTGTCTCTGAAATAGAAGAGGAAGATGAAGTTTTTACTGGAATGAAGGTTGTGAAGTCATGAACCACTCCTGACCTTGCTGATTTCTTAATTTGGACTCCCTTTTACCCCTTTTATTCTGTACACCCCTCAGCCATAAGCCACATTACAACCCATTTTAAAAAGACCTTGTGGATCCAAAGTCAAATGAGCTGTCATGTGGAGATAAAGAGTTGTCCAATCTATGGAAAAAAAAGATTCATGAGGATATCAGAAATTAGAAGCTTAGCCTATGCTCATGCTTGCAAGCCCATTTGGGGTCTGCAACTGCTCTTGAGCTATTAAGAATGTGAACACCCGCAGGATATTAATGTTGAGAGATAGCCCAAGTGAGAATTGGGTCTGAATTTTAACCCCATTGGGATTGTATCCAACCTAAATTTTGAATCAAAGGCAAGCTGGGTACTGATTTTTATACATTAAAATTCTAATGTTAAATGAATAGTGGTTACGCAAACACATGTTAACTTTTAAGTTTTAAAGGGCCTGCAACATTGCTGCAATTTCCTCTAAGTGTTAAAAAAATTGACTGTGGAATGAAACTTTAAACATTCGAATTTGTGTTGTCATTATTTGCACTATACTTAACTGACTCTAATGGTGAAGTTTATGGGTGTCTTCACTGAAAACCCTCAGGAGACTTCACTCCTCCACTAGGGATCACCTAGGGGTTTAAAAGGCTTGGTACATATGCTAAATGTATCCGTGATCCCTACGAAAGTGGCGTTTACAGCTTTGCTAAGGGACTAGCAAGGATTAGGTTTGGGGGTGTGTTAAGACCTGAAAAGTATCACTTTTCACCCCTTAACTTAATCTTTGTTGGAGCCTTAATCATTTAATAAAAGTGTTTTAAGCCTGTTCTGTAGGTAATGAACAACAGCTGCAATAAGGCCTTAATCCTGCTAAGGAGCCCACTTTTGCCCTAGAAGTCTCTCAGAAGAAGGTAAGCTGGATCCAGACAGCAACTTGACTGCATAAAGGCAGAGCACAGCAACAACAGAGCAAGAAATGAGCCTTGCGCAGTTGCCGCAAGGTTCAAAGGATTCAGAAAGTAAGCCTCGTGCAATCCTCGCAAGTTTCCCAAGACTTCATACCAATTGTCTGCGTTGTTCTCGTGCAGTTTAGTGATAGAAGGGATTCAGAATCATGACTCGCGTAGCTCTCGCGAAGCTCAAGCACTTAAATGCTCGCACAGTCTTGCGTAGCTCAAGAAAGTAGCACTCAAAACCTCGCGCAATTCACTCAAATAAGCTAAGGAGAGAGAGAGCTCCAGGTATTTCTGCACGCAGCTGTCGCGCAGTGGCCGCGGGATGTAAAACTTCAGAAAAACCTCTCCCGCAGTTCAAAGACCAATGAACATCACGCCCTCGCGAGGATCCTCGTGAAGATCCATTGAGAAACAAATTGCTCGCGCGATTCCCGCGCCATTCAAAAGGAAAGTGCAATCCTGCGAAGACCAGAGCAATCCAGCAACGATTTAATGCTCTATCGCGCAACTGCTTAAGCTGCAAACTAAGACAATCCCGCGACGACTAGAATTTCAAGTTAATCCAATCTCATGAAGACCGTGCTATCACACGACAGTCTTGGAAACCAGTGCTACCTGGCGAGGCTCTGGACTCTAACTCTCCCTCACTTCTGTAGAGGACACTCTGAGAACTTCCAGTAATTAAGGCACTCACCCAACACTCCAATTTCTGTGCACGCATCTCGAGGCATCCAAGGAACAGTATTAGGCCACTTAGCATCGATAAAATTAGGGTTTCCTAACCCTAATATGCCGCCAAACTGACTGCTATATAAACCTAAGCCTGGTTTAGGTTTAGGGGGCCTCTTAGAATAGAATTTTATCTATCTTCTTCTAGAAGTAGCTGTAGATCTCTAGGGAGGTTTAGGTAGATTTCTTTTTACTTTTTTTTTTTTTTTTTCTCTCCATAGCCCAGCACTTGCTGGCTATGCCTTTGTATGCTTATTGGGTTTAGATTTAATGGAATTTCATGATTGGGTGTTTTACATTTATGGGATTGAAGTTTGAGATTGAGTTGCTCTGTACAAGGCTACTGCCTTGAGATCCTCCATTGCCAGGTTGTATTACAAGCAATGGAGGACTATTTTTACAGATCTATTTAGATCCAAGTGACCTGTATGTCTGGGCTAACATGCTCCTATACAAGCCTAGCCCCACCACAGGACCCACTAGATCTGAAACCCCCATGGGAGGAATGAGCTTTTGTAGCCTTGTGAACATGGTGGTGACAGCAATGTTTCTTGTTCTGTGTTGGACCTCTGTGAGGAGGATAGCCTCTGGGATAATCAGTGACCATTTAAGTGGACAGGTTATAGCCTTAGGGTGAGGCCAACCCATAGATCCAAGACAGATTTTTCTTCTCTACACTTGTGCTTGTAGCCTTGTGAGAGATTGTACAGAGGCAGACTCCCCTGTATTTGTATAGACCTAGCATTAGATGGCAGATCTGGCTTGGTTATAGAGATTGTAGGCTTGTGACTGGATCACTGCAGACTTTCTAGAGCAGTGAACAGCTATGCTTAAAAGCTAGCACTCAAACTCTTGCTGGTTCTGTGTCCAGGCTCGTGCACTTTGTAGGCCTAGTCCCACACACAGAACTTTAGAGGTTGAGGTTTCTATGGATTCTTGAGCTTGTAGCCTGGATGAAGTAGTGCCTACAATGATAATCTTGTTCTGACCCATCTCTGGATTGTGGTTCCCCTATTGGATAGTCTGTGACCATTTAAGTGGACAGGTTATAGCCATAAGGGATTGGATCATGGTACAGAGGTGAGCTAGATCTTTTCTCCTCTTTGGTGATAATGTAGCCATTGCACAGGACTTCTATAGCAGCATATCTGAGTCTGAGTTATGAGACCCATTAGATTTGTACCTAGCAACATACTTCTCACCCTTTTATATTTATTTTCTCCCACTCCATCCGTTTTCTCAACCCTTTCTATGGTTTAAACATTAAGTTACCTTAGGATTTAGAATTTAGTGACCTTAAATCCCCTTCCATTTAGGATTGCCAGATCTGTAGTCAGATCTGGAGAGCCTACTAATGATGGCTCCCTTAGAGCTTTAGATCAACCTTCCCTGTGGGACAAACTCTTACTTATCAAAACTTGCTACAACAGGCCCTGTATCTTGCAGGACTGTGCATATTTTAGGCTTGCTGCTCTGTCATTTTCAATCCACCTTTCATTCATTTTCATTCACCCCATTCTTATCATTGTCTCCAATAAAGTCAGTAGCAAGCACTTAAAAATATCCCAACAGTATGGCCTTCCATCAAATTTTCTGGGGGTATCCTCACAGTTTTCTCTCATTTCAGCTTCACTAAACATCAATTTTTGAAAATTCTTGACATTTTCTTCATGAAAAATGTTAAAACTACAGCTCATTTCAATTCTAAAAAGTTTTTAATTTCCTTTTTTTCCAAAAAAAAATCAGGTGAGAAATCCCTTTATTTTCAAAAAACTTTTTCAACATAGTTGCACTGGCATTAACTTATTTCATTAGCGCACCTGCCATACCCCCAAACCTAGGATGAACATTGTCTTCAATTCTGGACAATGAGAAACTAGGGGCAGCAATGTAAAAGAAGAAAGTAAAAAAAAAAAATAAGCAGAAAAAATGAAAGATATATGCAGCAAAGAATAAAAAAATATAAAACTGAATATATGAACAGAAAAATGGAAAAAGTGCTATGCAAATGCAGGAAATTACTAGTAAAACAGAAAAAAATAGCAAAACAAAGCTAGGACTACTATAAAATAGAAACTAAAAACTGAATATATCAACAGAAAAATAAAAGAACTGCTATGTAAATGAAAGGAAACTAATGCTAAATCTGAAAAAATAGCAAAAACAAAGTAAGGAACTAAAACAAAGCTATAAAAACAGAAAAAAATGCATATACAAAAACAGATTTTCAGATATAAAAATAGGAAAACCAAATTAGAAATTGAATATAAGCATATAAAAATGCAGAAAATCAGAAAAACTATGACATACATCCCAGAAAATCAGAAAAACTATGACATACATCCCAGAAAATCAGAAAAACTGAGTATGTAAGCAGAAAAAATAGAAACAAATGGTATACAAGTGCAGAATAACTACAATTCAAAGAAAAAAAACTAAAAACAAACTACAAAAATTGAAGAAAAACAGTAAAACTAGGACACATTAAAAAAAGTCAGTATTCTAAAAATAGAATTTAAACTAAAATTCCTAAAACAGATAATCCTAAGAGAAAACTCCAAACCACCTATGCCAAAACCCCCTGTGTGTTGTAAGTTCCCCTATGCTGCTCAGTAGTGTAGAAATGTATGAATCAATATGAATTTTAAATTGATTAGGCATGGATGTACACAGAGAAAAGCAGGATTCATACACAGTTGAGATCTATTAACGGTGAAAAAGCTTGAAGGAAAATAAAATCAATGGCCCCATTAAATTTTCGGAACAAAATATGATCCATTGCTCATTATCCTTCATGAATCCTCAAAATTAAAACCATGATCTCAGCAGCTCCAGATGGGGGAAATTGAATAAAGGCAAAGGAAAACAGTCCATCTGGAGAGAATTTTTATGTTTTTATATTTTTTAACTTTTTTATGTGGTTTTTGATCAGCTTGGCCTCCACAAGAGCCCTTATGTAAGCCCTTATGTACTATTGCTGAAAAATAATAAGCAACAAATAAGAAATTTTTTTTATTTATGTTTACATTTTCTTTTATTTTTGTATTTAGTTTTGTAAAAAAAAAAATCAGCATGCCTAAAAGACAGCAGAAATTATAATCACACAAACATCAAACACAGCAAAACTATTGGTTCTCAAGGAAAAAATTGAAAAATAAATGCAAAGGAGAAGGGGATGCAAACTCAAGCAGATCTGCTCCTGCTGGAATCCAGATGCTCCTTATTTAGAAACTGCTCCAGATCTGCAAAAAATCCAAAAACTACAGCAGTACCTTATTCAAGCATATTGACAAAAACAAAAAGAAAAACTCAGGCCACTGCCTCAATTTTGCAAAAAGATAAAAGAGTGACAGCAACATTTATTCAAATAGCTAAAAGACAAAGAATAAAAACTCAAAAGAATCAGAATAGTTGCAGTTTAAAACTAATTTTCTATACAAAAACTGCAATAAACCTTAAATCAAACAGTTAGAATGCAACAAAACAGCGATAAAAACTAAAAAAAATCAGATCTACAAACTAAAAATTGGATCTATAAAAATGAATAACTCTAATCTACTATCTAGATCAAAACTCCCTGGCAGCGGCGCCAAAAACTTGTGGAAATGGAGTGTGCTGATTTATTGTGTAATGGTAAAAGCAAAATAAAATCAAAGTAAAATAAAGGATGGATTTAGCACAACCAAAATATCCTAGACCTGTAAGATACAGGGTCCATTTATAGCATGTTTTGATAAGTAAGAGTTTGTCCCACAGGGAGTAGTGATCTAAACCTAGAAGATGTATAGTAGACCTCCAGATCTGGCTATAGATCTGGCAATTCTATGAAGAAAGAGAACTTTTCAGGTGTCACTAGATCTAATTAATCTATAAAACTGAAATATAAAACTAAGTCTAAAAGATGGAGGAAGATGGATGGTAAAATAGAGATCAAATGGTGTGAAATAGGCAGCCATGACCTGATCCTTGCTATAAATCAATTGAACCAAAGGCATTGTATAGAACTGATTTGCTACAATCCTTCATCTGGCTACAAGCTCCCCAGGTTCAACCCCGACAGATGCATGGCATAAGAATCTGATCTTAACCAAAGAATCAAGGCAATCCTAAGGCTACGATCTGTCCACTTGAATGGTCACAGATCATCCTAGAGATTATTCCAATCCAATGATCTCCATTAGAACAGGTTAACCTTATAGATGCTGCGAATGCCAGGCTACAAGCTCCCCATTTCTGGCTAGCCCATAGGAGTATCCAATCCAAGGAAATCAAATATGAAAAAGTGAAATATAGATCAGAATCACCTTTAAAACCCACAATGACTGAAATAATAGCATCTTGAGCTCGGATCTGTAATCTGTGAAACATCAATCTATTCCCAAAGCTTTAAAGCCTTCAAAATACAATTACAAAACAGATCTGGATTACTTATCTAGATCAAATCCAACATGCTGGATTAGGGAGAGAAGGGAGAAGAGAAAAAGAAAAAAATAAAACCTAAAACTAAACCTAAATGAGCTAAGGAGAATCAAAGTTATTCTATGGATTCCTTGCTGAGAAATTATAGCAGTAAGGAGTTCTATTTATACATTTGCAGTGATCCAAGTGCTTTGAATTACAACAAATCAGAGGAGAGGATTTGATGCTTAATCCTGTATTAGCATTTCAACCAATCAGAGAGCAGATATGGATCTGGTTTTGTTTGTGCCTAGCTAAAACTAACTTGCATTCCTGCCAAAAATTAGTTCACACCCATGTGCAGAATTTCTTGTGTATTGGAGTTCCCAAATTTACCCTTGCTACCTAAAAAATATCCAGCTGTACAACTCAAGTGATTGCACCCAACTGCTGAGAATGCCTCAGAGAAATCATTCTATTTGGCTGCCCCAAAATACCCCTGCTGTAACTATTTCTAATTATTTCTAAACAGCCCAATGTACTTCTGTTGTTTGTCACCAAAATAGCCCCAAATGGGCCCCGTTTTACTAAACTACTGATATTAAATCTCATGGCTGCAGCTCAATGTAGATGGGGCCCGAGCCGGATTAATTTCATAAATGTGGGCCAACTACAGTTTCCTCTGTGAGGCGGGGAAGATGAAATTCGTGAGGTTAGGCTAAGTGCAGGGAAGTATACCTCGATAGGATTGAAGCTATATGTAGTCGAGAGGTTGGTGGTTTGGTGCAAGGATGCAGTCGAGAGGATGAGCTTTGGAGTTTGGTACTACTCGAGCAATTGTCTAGGGTCTTTAGCTACAAGTCGACCGGTAGTAGAATGGGAGCTTTGAAGCTTTGCATGTCGTGAGGATTGATGTGCAGGGTTGAAGCTACAAGTCGCTGGGATTCAAAGGTGGGGCTGTTGCTATCTAGTCGACAGGATTGGTAAGGATGCTGCTATTCAAAGCTGTCGTAAAGTTTGGGAGTAGCTGCATGCAGAAGTCGAGAGGTTTCTGCTGCATGGAGATGTTGAAGCTGGACTGCAGATCTGCTCGATAGGCTGCAATGGGAGGTCTTTATCTTCTTGACAAGTTTGAATGGGAGATGGAGCACAAGGCGGCTGTTGAGAGGCTTGAGGAAAAAGCTACAGCAAGGTGTCGATAGGTTCTAGCATTCAAAGGTCGACAGTTTGCTGATTGGGCATGGTCGACAGGTTGAGGAGCTCTTCATATGCTCGATAGGTTTGAGGGGTTGGAGTTGCTGCTGCTCGAGAGGTGCAAGGGAGTGCAAGTCGTGAGGATCTGAAGGAAAGGAGCTTCAAATGTCGACAAGTTTAAGAGTGCAACAGCTTGGGGATCTCGAGAGGTTTGAGCAACAAGGTGTCGACAGGATTGAGGAGCTTGTAGTTGAGATGTTTGAGGGGGGTTTCAAGGCTGCTGCTCGATGGGAAGGGAGCTGCAAATGAAGCTGAAGTTGTCGACAGCTTGGAGAATAGTTGGTGCAACTCGATAGGTGTTGTAGCTAGATGATTTCAAGCCTCTAAAGTACCACTTCGGCAGGTTGGAGTGTCCATCCGATGCTCACATTTTAACTACAGCCGTTGCCCATTGATCTCCTGCTTGAGCATGTATCCCCATATCTTATATATATATATATATATATTCATCTCTTGGAATTCTGGAGCTTGAGTATCTAAAGGCTGGGGATGCAGCTACATTCTCTTTTGCTGCTAGAGTGTGCTTCCAATTCAGCACCAATCTACCAGGTTTGAGGTGGCTCTTTCACTTTCAAGAAGATGCTGAGTTGGAGTTTTGCATGTGTGCAGCTCATGTGCATGCACCTGCTGAAATGTGTAGCTGCTTGGTGCTTCCTTATCAACTCGACACAGTACCATTTCTTTTGTCTTTTACCCTCAGCTGCGGATTGATTCACAAACTCTCCTTATTGGCACTTTTTAACCGAAAATTGCACTAACGACACAATTACCTCCTTGTTGTAAAACAACATCAAAAGCAAGTATTAAACACTCTAGGTCCTAGCAAAAGCCGGGTTGAAAGGTGTAGAAAGTTGCAAAAATCAGTGATAAACTACAGCTTGACAGGTTCATTTAACCTCTCGACAGGTTATCCACAAGTTCATTTATCCTCTCGACAGGTTATTGATAGGTTCATTTAACCTCTCAATAGGTTCATTCAACAGCATTTTTCAGCACAGCAACTGCTCGACAGAATGCCTCAACAACATTTTTCAGCACTGCAACTTGATTTCAGCACATACCAGCTATTGTGGTTCCACCAACCACTCGAGAAGTTGGCTTTTATCATTTTAAACCACTCGAGTAGTTGGTTTTCAACGTGAACCACTCGTGGGATTCACTAAATCATGCATTTAAACCACTCGAGTGGTTGCTCCAACCGTCTAAACTACTCGAATTCTTCAAGTTTGCAGCTGCTCTGCTCATGGGCTTCTATCATTAGCTCGAGTAGATGAACTTCAGCAATTAAAGTACTTGAGGCATTAATGATGTAGCTGTAATATGCCACTTGAATTGCTCTACAGATGCTCACATAAAATGCCTTGAGGTGCTGATTTGTTGCTATCTTCCATTCAAGGTGCTGCCTTGCTGCAAACACAAAATGTTTTATTACTGCATAGCACCTAATTGACCTTTGGGCTTCACCACTCTCTCTTAGCAGGTCTTCAAAGGCCCCCATAGCATTCTAAAAAGCCCCAACGGTGTGAACCACCATGGTGCCTTTTCAATAAATCAATTAGCTCCACAGCTAAACATAAAATTCCTTCTTCTTGGCACGAAAATGTTAGATTGCTGCACTAAGCTATACTTTATTACTAGCTGTAAAAACACACTTAAAACTTCATTATTAATCAGCTCCAAGGTCCACCAAAGGTCAGGTTAAGGGGTAGAAAGTGGTATATTTCAGTGCTCAACAAAAGTCGGCTCTCATTGACTGAACTGCACGCTGACAACTTCTCTTAATATAGTTTGACATCATATATGTCATGCAGAAGTCAATCAAGGGGCAAGCACTCACTGATCATCTTATCAAAAATCCTTTATCTGATTACGAAAATTTGAGAACTAAATTCCCTGATGAGAACATCTTGTTTGTGATAGAGGATGATACAGAAGAAACAGAGGAGTCCTGGGTAATGCACTTCGACGGGGCATCAAATGTCGAAGGTCAAGGAGTCGGCGTTGTTTTAATGTCACCGAAAGGATCCCACATACCTATCTCCATCAAGCTTAATTTCCCCTGCATCAATAACATGGCTGAATACGAAGCCAACGTAATTGACCTGCAAGCAGCTCTCGACCTAATTGTAACTCATCTCAGGGTGTTTGGTGACTCACAACTGATCATATGCAAAACAAATGGAGATTGGAAAACAAAGGATGAGAAGCTAATCTCGTAGCATGATCACGTTGAAGATCTAATTATGTGCTTCGATGTTACCTTCTCTTATGTCCCGTGAGCAAGAAATCGCTTTGCCGATGCACTAGCAACACTGGCATCAATGGTCAAAATCCCCTATGGCATCGAGATGATGCCGATCATGATCGAACAAAGGAATGAGCCGACCTTTTTCTTTTAGATTGAAAGATCCACAAAGCCCGATGATGAGCCTCCATGGTTCTCAGACATTAAGAAATTCCTTAAAACACGTGCCTCCCCTTAAGGGACGTCCAAGACAGACCGGCAGACCATCCAATGTTTAGCAATAAATTACATCATTTGTGTCGAGTGCCTCTACAAGTGATCATATAACAACATTTTGCTCAAATGCCTAGCTGAGAGCGAAGCAGCAAACATCGTAAAGGAAATCCATGAGGGAGTATGTGGGGCCCACATCAATGGGCACATGCTCGCTAAAAAGATCCTACGATAAGAAAATATTTGGACCACCATGGAAACTGATGATTGCAAGCATGTTTAGAAGTGTTACAAATGCCAAGACCACTCCAGTCTGATACATGCTCCTGCTATAGATCTACACAGCATGACCACTCCATGGCCGTTCGCCACATGGGGCCTCGACTTCGTCGGAAAGTTCAATCCGAAAGCTTCAAATGGGCATTAGTTCATCATGGTTGCTAGCGAGTACTTCACCAAATGGGTAGAGGCAACATCTTATGCGAGCATCATGGCCAATCATGTTGAGAAGTTCGTCAAGAATAATATCTTTTGTCGATTCGGCATGCCCAAGGATATCATCACGAACAACGGCACCAATTTTACGAACAAGCGCATCAAAGCCTTATATGAGCAGTACAAGATCAAATATCATTACTCGTCATCATATCGACCGCAAACTAATGGGGTTGTCGAAGCTGCCAACAAAATAGTGGTCCGAATCCTTGAGAAAATGGTCATCACATACCGAGATTGGAGTAAAATGTTACCCTTCGCACTATGGGCCTATCAAATGTCGATCCATACTGCTACAGGGGCAACACCATTCTCCCTTGTGTATGGAATTGAGGCTATGGTACCAATTAAGGTCGAAGTACCCTCACTCTGTATCCTCATCGAGTCCGGTCTACCGAAAGTCAAGAGGGAGAGATCCCATTTCGAACAGCTAAATATGATCAATAAAAAGAGGCTCCTAGCCTTGTGTCACACCCAAGCCTATCAGAGGAGGATAGCACATGCTTACAAAAAGCATGTTTGAATTCAAGGTTTAAGGGTGGGTGACACGGTACTCAAGAAAATCTTCCCGTCTCTCCACGCCGATCCAAAAGGGAAATTCAAGCCCAACTGGGAAGGACCTTATATCATTTGAGAAGTATTCCCTGGATATGCGCTCCGCCTCGCCATCATGGACGAAGAATATTTTTACGAGCCCATCAACGCTGGATACATGCGACGATTTTACTCCTAGTCTCCCGCGGTAAGGTAAGTATTGATAAGATGGATATGTGACTACTTAAGGACCCCATAAAAGAGGCCATTATTTTAAAGCCAAGTAGCCAGAAAGCATCCATGAATTCTCCTACCCTTTGCTACACCCATTGAGCCATTACCCTTCCTTTCATAAAACCCCTCCCAAGAAAGAGAAGAAAGAATAATTGTATATACCAAAAAAAAAATAAAATGAGTTACCATTAAAATCCAAAAAAATCATAAAAGCAAAATTCTAAAAAGAGGATGTCTGAAAAAAGAAAAAAGAATAAAAAAATAGAAAAGAAAAGAGAGAAAAATCATGGGGCATGCATAGTAAAAATCCCCCAAGGAAGAAGTGTATCACGACATTTGAAACTCAATCAAGAAAAACCTTTAAACCCAAGAATACCTTTAAAATTCCTAACATATCCCTTCAAACCCATGGCCACGATACATCCTTGAAGAAAGTCCTCTTTAAGGTCTACAAGCAGTCACAGTATCCGTTGAGTTAGCACAATCCGAGCTGAGAGACAACAGAAGAACTCCATCCAGCCGGCTATGATAGAATCAATGTCCATTTCGTGGCCTTTGAAATAATCTTAAAATGAAAGAAAAAAAAGAATGAAAATAAAAATATACGAGCTCAAAGCAAAATAAACGTGGTGAAAACTCGTAAGGGCGCCACGGGTAAAAAGAGAGAGCTTGTGTAGACCAGGTGAAAACCTGAAAAGGCGCCTGGGGTAAAAATGAATTCTCATGGATAAGGTGAAAACCCGAAAGGGCGCTACAGGTAAAAATGAGGGCGACAATGGGCATGACGAAAACCCATCTTGGCATTGAGTAAAAATGTTCCTAAAAAAAAAGAAGGGGGGAGAGAAAAAGAAAATCAATTGCTCCTTTGGTCACGTGCAAATTATCTAGTAGCCAACTGGGCCACTCATGTTTTCTCGAATCGGGTCCTGGTCAGATAGATCTTTAGACCACATAGTCAAATGCATGACCCGAGGTAAGAATAAAAGGTTGATTCGATCCAAAGGGATGGACGTTGCAACCTTGGTAAAAATCTTAAACCTCACTCAGGTCCGACCGCATGAACCAGTTCGACTATGCTAAAAATTGGACCCATTACATTATCTCATTATTAAGGCATCAAACAAAAAAGAGAAGAAAAGAAAGAGAAAGAAAGAAAAAAATCTAAAAATATTTACTCCTTTTTATGTCCATGTGCATATTTGCAACATCGTACTTCATCTCATAGAAGAGAGAGAAAAAGGAAAAATCAAAAAAATCTTAAAATATGAGTTTTGAAGAAAGAAAAAATTAAAAAATATAAGTAAAAGTTTGTTTCTTCTGTTAATTAAAATGCACATTTGTTATTTGTATAAATAAAAAAGGGACTGATGTTTTCTTAAGAATGTGCAGGAACATCAAAAGGCCCAAAGCCCTTAATCAAGCACCCTCTCGAGTTGCCAAAACATTCCATGTCAACAACGGTATGGACGGATCAGATGAAGCACTCACGTTCAGTCCATTCAAAAAAAAAATATGTGTTTTCATTCTACTTTTTGTGACTCTCTACGCACATGCGTGCCTCAATGAAATGTCAATATTTTTCTGCCAACGCAACTGTGCTAAATTAATATCCTAAATCTAAGGTTCGCCTTAGATCTTTGGATCCTACTTCAAAGTAGGTGCAATAGTGTCAATCTTGGTTAAACAGTCAATATTTTGATCGATTTGATTTGACCGCTAAATGAGATTATATATTGAACAACTATGTTCAAATATGGATGCAGAAGGGATTTTTTCTCGTATTTATTCTCAGTTGTAGGCTTAAAAACATGCACGGTATCCCTATTAAAGTGTATGCCATGCGTCTGTGTGTTCGTAAGATGGTCATTTGTTCCTGTAAACTATATCGGGCCCGAAACCTGGGTTGGGACTTCCATCGCCTTGCTTTTATTGCCCCTATTGGGCCCATGTTTTTGCATAGTTAATCTGTTTGTAAGATTAGTTTCAAAACATGGAAACAGTCCCAAAAATGTTGCGACATCAATATTCGCTCCGCTCGGGTGGTCATGCTAAATTAACTTCGGGATCAATGGGTACGCCCAAAGATCTCAAACCCTACCTCGTGTAGGGGCACCCGTGACCAATCAAAATAGGGCAATCAATGCCTCATGAGATTGGGCACAGACCGTTGGATCTTCGCATCATTGCTTTATGCCAATTTTGATGTATGGGTTGATCACCCTCCCGCTCGTGGGGCTGTTTTGTTGAAAATAACTCTTGAACATTATGCATCATCAATCACACCATCACGGTTATGCCCAGTAATGTCCCTAAGCATTTGGGGAGCAATAATCTTGAGGAACGGATATTTTCCTAACATATTGGGCTTGTTCTACTCTCCATTCTCAAGGAACGGATATTTTCCCAATATAATGGGCTTTTGCTACTCTCCATGTTTTTCTTTTTACCATTTGATGTTCAAGGTTCGCTTTGAATACGACGGATCCAAGAGCGTTTGCCTTGGTCCTCTTCGGATGTCACATTCTTTGGCATATGATCATTAGTGATCAGATACCAAAGAGGGGCATCTGTAGACACCCAAATTCAGACCAAGGCACGATTGACATATACTTCAAGATTGGTGTACTCTCGAGCTTCCGAAAGCATTCCCCAAACCCTTAGGAATCATCTCGAACCCTGAGGAACCAACACCTGGACCATATTGGGCCTTTCCTAAACCCCCATAAGCAACCTATGGCTTTTTCTACCAAATATGGCCTATGCGTACATACTATGTACGCATAGAATTTTTTGGGACAATGTGTACATACTATTTACGCATTGCCAATTTTTGGCTTTTGCTTCAGAATTGCCTCAGCTCGAGCTCTGGACTTCTCAGTTTTCTGGAAAATCATTGTTCCTAAGCTATGTGTACATACTACGCATAGCTTAAAATCTTGATTTTTGTGAAAAATGGCAGATTTCAAAGTTGGGGTTTGACTTGTGAGCCATCCTAGCCATTGAGGTGGATTTCTTTAAGACTGTTGCACCCATCCCAACCTTAAGCTCTTCCCTCTTTCCATTTAGAACCCCACCCTATCATCTATCATTAAACCCTACTTCTCATCTATTCAAGCTCCCAAAATCCTATGAAAACTTAGATTGGAGATTACCTAATTGCTAAACCCATTAGCCCTTAAGCATCTCCCTAATCACCTCTCCTTCTATAAATAGAGAGCCACTTCCCCCCCCCCCCTTGATTAGGACCTTAAAAAAATTTCCAAAAGAGATAAAGTCTTAGAGAATTCCCTCTCCATTTTCAATCACTAATTCTCCAAAATTCCAAAACCTAGGTTCCTCCTTCATACTCCATTATTCCATCATCAACCTCTCTAAGCCTTTAGCCTTAGAGTCCTCCCATCTCCTATACCACCACTACCAATCTCCTAAGTTCCAAGCCCTAGCTTTGTTAGAACAATCGTCTAACTCCTTTTACCTTCGAAAGCTCGTTAGAAATGCACCCATGTGAAGATCCGACCACGGCACTAGAAGGGCCTGAGACCTCCGACTCTCCCCTCTATTACTCTACCTTCTTTGCTTTCCCTCTATCCTAGAATTTGAACCGTTATATCGTCAAAATTTTAGTAATTGCGGGGGGCTCAAATAGGATTAGAGTGCCTTCAGGCAAGGGGGAGTGCCGTTTAATTTTTATTTTTGCTTTTATATTTGGCCATAGTAGAGACCGCTTACAAGTGGGTCAATCGGGTGCCTAACACCGTCCCGATTGATAACTGAAGTCCTTACCCAAGAGGCTTTGGCGTTGACCAGTGAATCGAAGTTATATTTTTGCACTTCGATGCTTTTAATATTGATTTTGAGTATCTCAGGACACCAAAAGCTCTGGGTGGCAACTTCATTTTCCTTACGAGCACATTGTCGTGACGGACTCAGAGAGCCCACGGTTGCACACCAGAGTATATTACGAATTATACGTTGGGAGTCCAGCATATGATAAATTATACACTAGGACTCCAACATAAAATTTAGGCGGCTGCCTGGAAGTTGACTAGTGAAACTGACTCAGCTTAAGCAGAGTCCCAGTCCAAAATGGACTGATTATACATTGAGAGTCCAATGTATAAGGAATATATGCTAAGATCCTAGTGTATAATCTAGCAAAGAGATCAGTTCCCAGAGTATTTGAGTCCTGGTCCAATGCGAACAAATTAGACGTTGAAAGTCCAACATATAATCAATTATATATTGGGATTCCAGCATATAATTTGAAACTTACTCCAGGTCGGGTTCAATTATACGTTGAGGTTTCAACGCATAATTTTTGGGATTTCTAATTTAAGGTTGACTTTTTCAGAAATCAGGGCAAGGGTCAGGTGGTTGACCGAACGCTTTGTATACTCTGGGAGATAAAAAATGGGGTGTCTACAGATGCCCTCTTCAGCGCATCCTTGCAAAATAAGGATACATCGAAGAAAGTAAACACCTCGATGTATGTGTGCTCTTGTTTCTTAAGGAAATCGTATATGTAGACTAAAATGACTGACATGAAATGTGTGGTTTTCTTATCTGTTTGCACAAGCTAAGTAAAGGTGACGATTCGGAGGCCTGATGCAACAATCGAAAGGTTTTCGTTGTTGTGGGTGCTTGTCGCAAACAGAGGGGGATTTTACACAATCGAAGTACGGGTGGTGGACAACACTTAAACAATGTTCTGTCATAACTTATTGCAAGCGCACAACAGTGATTGTAGCACTAGTATAGGATTGTTCCCACGAGGAAGTCTGATTTCTGAAAAACTTTCTATTTGCCTTCAAAAAATAAAGAATGGTTGTTAAACTAAAGTGCAAAAAATAAATCTAAATACTCGTCCTTCTAGATTCTAGTCATCAATTAGTCTCCTTCAGTTCTCAATGTTTACAAATTTAAAATACCGTTACACTAATCTGCAGTTCTCAAGAGTTTAGGCTTCAATTAAAAACTAGAATTCTGTAGATATTTATGAAAAGAAAATACTGTTACACTAATATCCTCCAATTCTCAACTTTAGTCATCAATTAAAATAAAAAACATTTGGATGTTTACAAAGTAGGAAAAATACATAAAAATAAATCTAAACTAGAAAGCCATAAATTGATCTTCCATCTCCCAACGCAGTTGTCAATTACTCTTGAGAAACTTTGGATACTCTACTCTAGAAAGCAAATAAAACCTAAACTACTTTTGATCTTCCAGAATTCTCAACCTCAGATTTCAATTGCGATTGTGAATTCCTTGGATGTTTATTCTGGGCATCGGACTCTCTTATTTATAGATCCATAAGAGGTCGATTTACATTAGTCTTGATATTCTAATTAAAGTAAACTACTAAAATAAAAGTTTACCAAAATATTAAACTTTCCAATCCTAATCTTCCTTGCTAGAAATAGTAGATGCGTGCATATCTTTTCTTCCTGACTTCTAGCAGCAAAGATCTTCAGGATTTTTGCCAATCTTCTCACATTCGTAGAATGCAAGACTTCTAATTTAAGAGTTCTTTTATTCTGTTCATGGTGGTGCAACTCTTCACGTGATCTCCAGCAGTAGCATGAGCTTTAATATGTCAAAATCGAGGTCATGATTTTGCTTCTTTCCTTCAGTACGATTTCTTACTCTTGATCGTTCGTAGCCACCTCGATCTCTCCACTCTGTCAGCTCTCTTCTGCAGAGTCGTAAGTACAATTCTCTTCATTCTTGACTTAGACTTATCGAAATTATGATTTGAATCGCAATCTTTCTTTTCAGCTTATTCGGGCGATTCTTCTTTTATGATTTGGATCGTATTCTCATGTGATCTACTTTCTACTACTTAAAAAGTGCATTTTGACAAAGTTTAACACTTTTACTCTTTTCTGCTTATTGTTCTAAATATTTGCACATAAACATTTCATTAGTAGCAAACTGGGGTCTAGCATCACTAAGTTAAGGGCATCAAAATGGTAAATTATATGACTGATCACACCCCCAAACTTAAGTTTTGCTAGTCCCTAGCAAACAAGGAAAGATAAACTAATTATAATTAAAAATTTAAATTCCACTTTCGTAGGGAGCACGATTGCATTTAACAGATGTAACAAGCCTTTAAACTCCTAGGTGATCCCTAGTGAAGGAGTTGTGTCTCCTGAAGGTTTCCAGTGAAGTTACCTACAAACTTCCAATATTTTTAGATTTTAAAAAAAAAAAATAAAACAAACTTTTAAAACACTGTAAACTATTATTTTTACACAAGCTAGTCATCACACGGTTGCTCAGATTCTCAAAAATATGATTCCATCCAATCATCACTTCCCATCCTAGCCGTTATCCTTGATAAGAAACTCAACAATTTTAATTCATATTAAGTGTCGAGTGTGTGCGTATCAATGAAGAATCCATTGATTATAAATTTTTCTAAACTACAAAATTTAGAAAAAAATTTCATCCAAATTCTCACTGAGGCATACTCTCAATAGAAAATTTGAAATATTTGGGCTTCTCACAATGGTATATATATAAGGAATAATTTCAAGGATAAATGACAGAAATAATAAATCTCATGGATATGATAATCAATTTTATTAATATGCTTCCTAATTCTTCCTAGTATTTATCACACAAATCTCTACTAGGCTCTTGCTGTTTGCAAATTATGAATCAAAAAGGTCTTTATTCGGCTTGTAATGGGGCTATAGGTTAAAAGGATTCAAAGTTCTAAGAATTCAGCTTATCTCTCACCTTTTCTTCTTTATCTTTTTCTTCTTTTTTTTTCTGCTTCAATAAGTATCTAAAAAGTTGGAAAACTTCTTCCCATATATATTTTTCAGTAAATTCCTTTTTCATAATTTCTTTTTTTTTTTCAGTTATCCTCTTAAATTTTTTTCTAATTTGGAAGCTTCTTTGCTTTTTCTCCCATATTTTTAGAATTTGGATTTTTATTTCTTTCTTAGATGTACCCTTTTCAGCATTCCCTTTATCTGTTTTTGCATACTCCTTCCACTCTCCTATTTCTCCCTTTGTTCTAAATTCTCATAATTATAAGAGTAAAAAGACCGAAAGCTTTGGGCAGTACATATGGTTAAGGGTTTATAAAATTTTTGGTACAAAGAAATTCAGTTTAGGCTCTAATATGGGTTCAAGGGATATATTATTTTGGGATTTTGGCTTTTTTGGCTCAAATGAATTAAAAGAGGGCCTTGAATCATTTCCAGATCTACTAGCATGACTGCCATATTGTTTCGATGAATAAGATAAACAGTTCTAGAAAAACATTTGACAAAATCATAGAATCTTTGATTCAAATAAACACAGCAATATGAGATTTCTTTAAATCATAGTCAAGAAGTTCAAGGAAATTTTTTTTAATTTGGATAGGCATAGCAGTTTCTCTCAAAGAAAGGAAATAAGACCAAAAGCTCACTAGTTATATAATTATAAAACTATAATCTAAATTCTGCAATTTAAAGTAAAGTATAGTTCCAAAAATTTAGTTATGATACAGTGTACAAATGGGACTACACATGAATCGTAACTGCTTCCTATCATTGATATTCAAACTTCTACTAAGATGATGGTAATTTGTATGGAATTGTATCTAATCTAATCATCACTCACATGTGATGGTTAATTAGAAAGAGGATAATAAACCCAAAATTTAGAAATAAAATAGAATAAAGAACACAAATTAAAAAAAATATATTATACACAGTATGTGTACCCCCGAACTTAAATAGGACAATGTCCTCATTGTGCACAAAATAGGGGATACCAAGAAAAATTCATACCTGTGAGCTTCAAAATGTGGTAGTGGAACTTACTCACTTGGCGATGATGGGTAGGGGACAATGCCGAGAGGAGGAGATGGAGCTAGCAGGGCTGCAATTGCGGCTGGAATAGAACTGCTAGAAAATTCCTTTTCGATGTCAGAGATAACAGGGGTTGAAGATGTATCTGTTCCTTACTCATCAGAGGTTGGGCTGTTGTACAGTTCAGGTCCAACTTCTTTGTAGAGAGCATCAGTACTCTCATTCTCGGCCAACACTGCCTGATATTTTTCACTCAAAGTCCTCAGCTCTTCTGCAACTTTGGCCTTGGCTTTCAAATCCGTGATAAGTTTACAAATAACTGCAAACTTTTCTTTTTCCTCATTTCTCAACTTTTTAGATTCTTCTGTCATTCTAGATGTTATCACTATGCTATTATTAGTGATGAACTCTATGGTCTTCTTTTGATCATCACAGATAAGGATCAAACTCTCTTTTTCCTCTTGGAGCATTAACAGTTGCCCTTCTTGTATTGTTAATTAATGCTTTTGTTCATCTAGCTGGGCATGGAGCTTATTCTGGTATTCAAGATAAGTGAGCTCCTTAGCATTAGGGTCTTTGAATACAGCTCTTAACTGACCCTTTAATTTTGTGATTGCCTCTACATGTCTCTTTCTCTCTTACTCCCATGTCTATTGCCCTTCTTCCCGCATTCCATTCTGCTGCTATAGTTGCGTAATTTGATCATGGAAGGTGTCAGTTGCCTTTTGGACTTCCTTTGTAATTTCGGTCTTCACATGATGACAATAATCTCTCTGTGCCTCTTTCTTAAGATTCCCTGCCAATTCTTCAAGTTCTCGGGCAGTTGGTAGTACATCGAAGACTCTATGTTTCACTCTACTAACCTCCTCGATCATTCCTCTTACCAGCCGTAGTAGGGGAACTAAGTGAGGGGCATTCGTACTCAGCCATATCTCAAGTTCTAGTAATCTTCTTTCCCACTCATGCTGCAGTCCTGCGGATGTGGGGACTGGTGCAACAATGATGGTAGGAGGAGTAGATGGTCCTTCATTAAAAGCTCTGTGAAGCCCCCTCTCGAAATTTCAAAACTGGGTCCTTCCCCTAAGGTATTAACAACAGGAGTTTACTCCACAATTGATGTGATCATGGGTGGAGGAGCAGACTCAGTGAGGATAGGAATAGGGCTAGAAGTAGCCACCTCAGGGTTTTGTTGGTTCTCAAGCAGAGGGGGAATTTCCTCTGCCCTGGGTATGACGGGTGCCACAAGGTTTGCGTCAATATTAGAGGGCAGTTTGTCTGGCACGGGAGAGTGTGGTAAAGTAGGTCCTGTGGGGGAGTCCAGGGCTGGGTCATATAAAGTAGATGTTTCATGTAGAATCTATGACTCAGCCACAGGTTCTGGCATAATAGATGTGTGGTTCATTGGGGAGTTGGGCTCAATTCTTTCTTGGGGAGGAGTAGAAGTACTCCCTCCCTCAGTCTCTACTGGCTCAAGAGGAGCAGAAGCATTAGTAACAATATCAACCCCAGGTGTATCTTGGCTTTCAGTAACAGGTTCTAAGGACTGGGCAGTCTCTATTGTGGCTGGCACAGAGGGTACACTGTCTGTAGGAATAGCGTCAGGTATCCTCTTTCTATTTGTTGAATTAAGGGTCCTCCTATAGACCATAGCAATTAGGCCTTCCTCTCTTATGTTAAGAACCTTTTCATTAGGTTCACGATTGTACCCCACATCCATTACCTCCAAGGGGTAAGTAGGCACATCAAACCAAAAATGGTTGGTCATCAAATATAAGGCCCTTACAAAGAGATGCCTTATTTCAGTGCCATGGCATGTGAGATGGATGGTCTTATAGAGCAAAACATCCATAAATGAAGCGACAAGTTGCTCTCTCCTATTTCTTTTTGCATAAATTTTGTCTTGTCCTTCTGGGGTCGGCCCAAGAGTTCTGTGGCCATCTGAATAAAATTCAGGAGGATAGGAGGTGGTGGCCTTAATATCTTGTCCTCTGGGTTGTCAGCTCATACCTCTGGTCTGGCTAGGGGTGCATTCAGGACTTCAACAATCATTTCTCGGGTTAAAAGGATGGAGAGTCCATCAATGACAGTGGAGAGCATTGGGGATTGACTAGTGTCACTATTGGCCATGTTTTTGTAGAACAACTTCACCAACCTAGGGTAAATTGGGGGCGTTCCAGGCTCGAGAAAATAATTAAGCCCTACAACCCAATAGTACTTGATGGTAGCTTTGCTGAAATCCATTCT
The DNA here is from genome assembly GCA_021018995.1 of Chloranthus sessilifolius. Lineage (NCBI taxonomy): Eukaryota > Viridiplantae > Streptophyta > Magnoliopsida > Chloranthales > Chloranthaceae > Chloranthus > Chloranthus sessilifolius. Next base: position 30,092,909 of record CM037594.1, on the reverse strand, counting down.
TTCCCAATAGGCAACATCTACTGCCACTTCAGCCCCCATAATATGTTGTTTCATCGTGGTTGGGGAATGATCAAGCAATCTTTCGATGGATGCCAGATTTTTGTCCTTATCGGTTTGCGTGCCCTCTGTGAGGGTAGGCGCAGTATTTTCTCCAATTTCCATTCTCCATTCTGGTAGTTCTTCGGTATCTCTCCCAGAAGACTTAGATTTCTTTTGGGTGAGGCTGCTGCAACAGACCGTGTATTATTTGTGGGGTGAAGAATGGTCGGAATCATTACCTTCATCTTCCACTTCCCTTCGCCTCGCGGTTTTGGATCTCGGCATGATGTGTTTTTCCTCTTGAGAAAATAAAAGAAAATCAATTAGTAATCGAAGATATGTATCTTATGCCCATACAATCATGAATCGAAGCCTTTGAAAGAGACCAACCAATTTAAAAAATAAAAATCGTTACCTTGCTTTCTTGTTAAAGCCTCAAACCCTAATCTTGAGGTAGAAGATGGAACGCCGATAGGGTTTCACAGAAGAGGGAAAAACACAAGGCAATTGTATAAATGAAAAATGGTTGGGTAGAGCACAAGAGATTTTGAAACTTGAGGGAAAAGAAGAAGAGGGTAGCTGGAGAGTTCAAAAATGGGGGAAACGTATTCTCTCATGAATAAGTAGGCCCTAGTTTCAGTGATGGCCTGCTGAATCAGTCACCATGCACGCGTGTAACCTAGAATCGTAGGTTGCCATTCTAGCTTTTCAGCTCTTGAAAGGTCGAGCTCTCATACAATTCAAATCAGAATCACTAAGATTTGACCATTCATGGAAAGGAAAATGACGAGTGCCCATAAGTCCATATGTTCACTCAAAATAATGTACAGCAGAGAATGTATTATGATTGATCGTATTCATCACGATTTGAATCATAAGATACTTCATTAACAGATTTTCCTAAAACAAGAAAGAAATAGTTTACATATTTTACAAAATTTCGCTACAGATGAGTCGGTAGCTCGACAGGGTCTGAGAGGACTTAGGTCAGTGGGGGTGGATGGTCCCCCCTTAAATACTTGCCCTTTCAATAAATATTTGATCAGTGTGGGGTGTAAAGGAGCAACAGGGTGCTGAGGAACCATTCGAGTGAAGCTGTGGTAGATGCCACAAGCCTCTCCTCCTTGAGGTATTGGGTGCAATTTTATACCCAACAACGGTTGAATTTTTGTTTTCCAAAGTGTTGACCTCGGAAGAAAATTCATCATTGGTTTTAGTTCATACAAATCTCCCCACGTAGGAGGTGTATTCCTTAAAGCCTTCGAATCAGCCCACCTTGATGCATCGTGTTGCATCGAGTCCTCACTGTAGGTCTCAAAGAGTTCCTAAGCATCCAGTGTAAGGAATATCCCCCCACAAGTAACATCAATCATATGTCTGGTTTGGTCATTCAAGCCTTCATAGAAATAACGCACTATTTGCCAGCACAGGACCTCATGATGGGGGCACCTGTGCAGAAGTTCGTTAAGGCACTTCCAGCTCTCATGAAAAGACTCATCTGAAAATTGATGGAACATGCTATAACCTTTCAAATCTGATTCGTCTTGCATATTGGGAAGTACTCAGTGAGAAATTTGTTTTGTAACTCTTCCTAATTGAAAATCAAATTACTGGGCAAAGAGTTCAGCCACTGCTTTTCCATGTCTTTAAGGGAAATGGAAACAGTCTCAAACGAGCCACCTCTTCTGACGAGTTTTTTATCCTAAAGGTCATGCAGATTTCAAGAAAAGCTATTAATTGCATATAGGGATCCTTATTACCAAGCCCGTGAAAAATAGCAAGTAGTTGAATTAAGTCAGCTTGATCTCAAAGATTCCAATACCAACGATTTCAGGTAAACGAATACACGAGGAAGGTGCAAGAGTGGATGTTGTATAATAAATACTCCCTTAAGGTTTTAGCAACTTGGTGTCCCTTTCCCACCATGTTGATTTAGATTGGAGGTAGGGCGGGGCGGCTAGGTCGTTTATATATATATTTTTTAGGTTTTTTTTATTTGATTTTTATTTTAAAAAGCAGGGAGAAAAAAAATATGGGCCTCTAGCTTTCTTTGTCAGAAGAAGTTTTAAAGCTTTTAATCTACTGCTCTAAACAATCCTGCAAAATAATAAGAAGCGATCAAAGCAAATAAAAATAGAGAGAAAGAAATTGAAAGACAAATATTGGTTTTCAGATATATCCGCTTCCCCGATGTGCAACCGTGGACTCTGTGGGTCCATTGCGACATTGCGCTCAAAAATGGAGTCGCCGCCCGGAGCTTCTGGTGTCCTGGGATACCCAAAATCAATATCTTGAGCACCAAAGTGCGATATAGGACTTCAAATCACCGGTCAACACCAAAGCCTCTTAGGTAAGGACTTTGGTTATCAATAGGGAAGGTGTTAGGCACCTGATTGACCCACTTGTAAGCGGTCTCTACTAAGGCCAAGTATATAAAATAAATATAAAAATGAACGACACTTCCTCTTGCCCGAAGGCACACCGATCCTATTGAGCCCTCTGCAAACACTAAAATTTTAGTGGTGTAACGACTTAAATCCTAGGATAGAGGAAAAGGAAAAATAAGGTAGAGGAATAGAGGGGAGAGTCGGAGCTCTTGGGCCCTTGTAGCACCGTTGTCGAATTGTCGGGGCGATGCTAACTCCGATGAGCTTCTGATAGCACAAAAGGGTAGGTATGGTTTCTAACTTGCTATGGTTTGGAAGAAAGGAAAAAAGAGAGGTGAGCTAAGGTCTCCCTAAGGTTAAAGCTTTGATGGATTGATGACGAATGGATAAGGTATGAAGGATGAACCTAGGTTCTAAAGCTTGGGAGGATTAAGGCTTGAAAATGGGGAGGGAATTCTCTAGATTTTTCTCTCTTTTTAGAAAATTTTCAAGTGTTTAAACAAAGGGGGGGGGCTCTCTATTTATAGATAGAGAGGTGATTAGGGGAGTACTTAAGCTCTAATCGGTTTAGCAATTAGGTAATGCTAGATCTAAGGTTTTTGAGGGTTTTAGGAGTTTGGAGAAGTGTGAATTGGGTTTAATGGTGGATGATAGGGTGATGGGTTGGATGGAAAAAGAGTGAAACTGAAAGTAGGGAGGGGCATAACAGTCCTAAAGAAATACACCTTGAAGTCTGGGATGGTCCACAAGTCAAACCCCAAATCTGAAATCTGCCATTTTTTAAGAAAATCAAGGTTTTAAGTCATGCGTGCATAGTTTGCATACATGCCTTAGGAACAGCGCTTTTTAAGAAAACTGAGAAGTTCAGAGCCCATTTTAGGGATTAATTCTGAAGTGAGGCCAAATTTGGCTATGCGTGCATAATTTTTGGCAGAAAAGCTAAAGGCTGCCTAGGGGCCCGGATTAGGTCTAATATGGATCCGGTCGGGGTTTCTAAGGTCCGAGAAGGTTTTCTAAAGGTTCAGGTTAAGAAAATGGCTCTGGTTAATTCCTAAGGGTTTGGGAAATGCTTTCGGAAGCTCAGGAGTATGCCTTTCGAAATATGTGTCGATCATGCCTTAGGCCAAATTTGGGTGTCTACAGATGCCCCTCTTTGGTATCCAATCACTAATGATCGTATGCCAAAGAAAGAAACATCTGAAGAGGCCCAAGGCAAACCTTCTTGGATCTATTGTATTCAAAGCGAACCTTAAACATCTAATGGTAAAAAAGATAGTGAGTAGCGAAAGCCCATATCATTGGGAAAACGTCCGTTCCTCAAGACTATCTCTCCCCAAGCGCTTAGCGACATTACTGGGCATAACCATGATGGTGTGATTGATGATATATGATGTTCGAGTTTTATTTTGAAGAAAATAGTCCCGCTATCGGGAGGGTGATCGACCCATACTTAAAGATTGACATAAAGCAATGACGGGAAGATCCAACAGTTTGTGCCCAATCTCATGAGGCATTGATTACCCAATTTGGATTGGCACGGATGCCCCTACGCAAGGTAGGGTTTGAGGTCTTTGAGCGTACTCATCGATGCCGAATTTAATTTAGTGCAACTACCCGAACGGAGCGAATAATGATGTTGAACCGCTTTTTGGGAATGTGTGCCACTTAACAAGCCATATTGTTTTGTTATTTTATGCTTTATATATGTATATATATATATATTCTTTCCATATATTTTTGTTTGAGGTTTTTGAGCATGGTCATCAACCCTGAATTTTTTTATTTTAGCATAATTGCCCGAGCGGATCGAATGCAGGTCAAGCACTTTTTGGGAGTGTGTGCCACCAATATATATTATTCATATTTTATATATATATATATTTTTACAGGAGTGCCTAGAAAGAGCAAGATCGAGCTACAGCTTTTGAATGTGAGAATCTTCTTCTAGAAGGAGTCGTGAGTGAAGTTCTCTATTCTACTAATGCTTCCTGGAAGTGCTACGAGGGTCTTCATGGTCGGTGGATGAGTGACCGAAATGCTTGTGTGGACACCTTGCTTGAGAAGATCCGCGATTTGGAGTGCGAGTTGGGTCGCTGACTTGGTCCTGCACATACTTTTTAGCACAGATCAAATACCACATGGAAGGGGTATAAAACCCCCTGACAGATATTTTATGGTTTTATACCTATATTTTTTTATGTTTTTGTTTCTTTTTCAAACTGTAAACGTAAAAAGTAGGGTGCCACACTGATTATCTTTTCGAGATGTAATGCAAGCAAAGTATAGAAATGAAATGAAAAAGGGAACTCAACAAGTCCCATTCTAAGAATAGTCGAACCCATTCATGCTGTTGGGCCTGAGTGAGGTTCAAATTTTTTACTAAGGTTGGAACGTCCATCCCTTTGGATTGAATTAACCTTTTATCCTTACCTCAGGTCATACGTTTGACGGTGCAGTCTGACGATCTACCTGATCAAGACCTGATTTGGGCTAACATAAGCGGCCCAATTGGCGCCCAGATAACCCAAGAGTGTAACCAAAGGAGTAACCAATTTTTTTTTCTTTTTCTTTTAACCTTTTTACTCATAGTGCCCAAGATAGGTTTTCGCCATGCCCCGTTACGCTCTCTTTTTTACCCGTAGCGCCCTTTCGGGTTTTCACTACGTCCATGGGTATTTTGATTTTTTACCTCAGGCGCCTTTTCAGGTTTTTACCTGGTTCACACAAGCTCGCTTTTTTTACTCGTGGCGCCCTTTTGAGTTTTCACCACGTCCTTTTTTCTTTGAGCTTGTAAAAATATTTTCCTTTCTTTTCTTTTTTCCTCTTCTTTTTTTTTAGAGACCAAAGGTTGTGGGCGTTGATTCCATCATAGCCGATTGGACGCAGCTTCTTTTGTTGTCTCTCAGCTCGGCTTATGCTAACTCAACGGATACCTGACTACTTGTAGACCTTAAATAGGGCCTTCTTCAGGGGTGAATCGTGGATATGGGTTGTCAGGGATATGTTGGGATTTGAGATTCCTAATTGCGCAAAAGCAATGGGTGGATCATAATCGATTCTACACACTTGGAAGAAAGTCGAGATAATTTAATGCTCGTTGATCTAAGCCATCAACTACAAGAGAAGACTGCGTTATCTACATGCCACGTGGATCCGACTGTGATTCATGGCATCGTAGAAGGATAATCACAACTCTAGAATTTAGGCTTAGAGAAGAAGGGAGAACTTGTGAGAAAGGAGATTTTCAAATCCATAAGTTACAATCTCTAAAGTCATATATTAATAGGTAACCCTAGTATGGTTGTTATATGGTGTATATCATGCACACCTTAAGGGTTGTACAAGTGGCATCTCAGCCACTCAAACCAACATCTTCCACTCAACCCCATAGGGAGTAGTGTCATGATTAACAAGTTCTCTAGAGCCCAAAAATAGAATCGTGATAGTCCTTACAGGACAAAGGACTTGTTGAGTGGGACCAATCGAGATCGCATATCTCTCACACAGGTGTGCACGCACTAAGTTGCCATCTTTCTAGTGTGTCATCACTCAAGCTTTCCTATACTTGCCCTAATCGGCATGACTACACTGGAATATATGACTACCGATCTAAAATCGCAATCCCATACTATCTCACGTGGAGGTAATCGCACTTACTCGCGCAATCACAGAATGATCAGCATAAGAATATATATAAATACTGATAAAGATAATAAATTATCCACATTGCATATAAACAACTAAAATATAATGTAAAAATAAAAAGCAATTATAAAATGATGTCCATGCCTAATAAATAATAACCATGTATAAATGAAAAATATGAAATTGTAATGGAATCATAACTCCCACTGACACCTGCACAACTTTGAGTCTACTCACTCAAAGTCTTCATAAACCCATATGCCTAACATGTATCTCATGGACATCTCTCGCAATGGATTTTGTCATCGAATCTGCCAACATATCTCTGGAAGGAATTTGATGGAGTATGACCTGCTTGTCCCTGACAAGATTTCTGCTGTAATGATACTTGACTTCGATGTGCTTCAATTTCTTGTGGAATTTGGGATCCTTCGCTAAATTGATGGTAGATTTGTTATCCATCCTAAGAGAAAGTGGGTCTTGGGCATGAAGAATAACAGCCAAGCCGCTTGTAGACACCCAAATTTGACCCAAGGCCCAATCGAAAAATACTTTGAGAAAGGCGCACCCTCCTGAGCTTCTGATAGCATCTCCCAAACCCTTAGGAATCATTCAGAAACCTTTACAACCCTACCCTAACCCTTAGAACCTTTCTCGGACCAGTTTCGAACCATCCCAGGCTGTGGTTAGAGAAACGTATACCAAGGCTTGATGGGACTCCCAGCTGAAACTAAATCATATACCATTGGAAAGAGGACTTCCTCAGCTTTCCAACAAGCTAAGAATCACCTCGATCTGAGTTATACACCGAAAGTTTTTGCGATCTAAAGTTTTGGGCCTGAATCGGCTCTACTTCACCAAGGGAGGTGGACCCTTGACAGGCTCAGGGCCTCTCAAGAGCCTCTCGAGCACTGTGTCTATGCCTAGCGTGTATAATACAAATGTTAAGCCATTTTTGAGGAAATGTTACCCAGCATGTATATCATACATGCTAGGCCATTTTTTCACATAATTGGCCTAGTGTGTATAATACACACGGTAAGCCAAATAGGGCCCCACTGCAGGCTCTAAACTTCCCAAGCACTATAGCTATGCCTAGCGTGTGTAATACACATGCCAGGCTTAGCTATACTAACTTTTGGATTTTGCTCGGTTGCACCCCCATTTAACCTATTTGCAATCCCCTAGTCATTTGAAACCCCACCCTATCATCTACCATTGAAACCCATTGCCCACACATCTAAGCTTTTAAAACCCTAGAAAACCTTAGATTCCTATTACCTAATTGCTAACCCAATTAGCCCTTTAACCCATCTTTAAACCTCCCTTTTTCCTATAAATAGAGAGGCACCCCTCCCTTTACAAAGGCTTGAAAAAATTCCCAAGAGAAAGAAAGAGATTAAGAGATCTACTCTTCCCCTTTGGTGCACCAAACCCATATAAATTCCAAAATTCAAGACTATCCCTCAGACCCTACCTTCCATAAAAAATCCTTAGGCTTAGGTGAGAGTTATCCCTTAGCCTTCTTCCCCTACCCTCTAGCTATCAAGCCTTAGAGGTTAGAACCTATCTTCCAACCCTTTAAGCTATCGGAATCTCATTGAAGTGCACCCACGTGAAGGTCCACAGCTATGCTATAAGGGCCTGAGAGCTCTGGCTCTCCCCTCTATTCCTTTACCTTGTTTGCTTTTCCTCTATCCTTGAATTTGTGCCATTACGCCGCAGAAATCTCGGTGATTGCGGGGGGCGTAAATAGGATCGGAGTGCCTTTGGGCAAGAGGAAGTGCTACTTTTTTTTTTTCTTCTTTTGGCCATAAGTAGAGACCACTTACGAACGGGTTGATCGGGTGCCTCACACCTTCCTGATCGATAACTAAAGCCCCTACCCAAAGCCTTTGGCGTAGATTGGATCAGAGTCATATTTTTAGCACTTCGGTGCTCATCATATAAATTTGGGTTTCTTGGGACACCAAAAGCTTCGAGTGGCGACTCTAAATTTGTAGTAAAGAGAGCGCATCGTCGCGACGGACTCACGAGATCCCACGGTTGCATAGATGGTGACTCTGCTGGGGAGTAGCTAGTAGAGCTTCCCCTTAAAATTTGACCTTCTTTTGCTTTGTATTTAATTTTATTTTCTAACCTATTTTGTGTATTTTTGTACTTATCCCTACAATTTCGTCAATTTTTACTTAACCCTACTTTCTGTCATTTACGAGCCTTAGCCGATTGGCAGGCCTACTTGAGCATTGTCCTTACTTTCCTTTCATTTTTGGTCATTTACATTCCTTAGCCGATTGGCAGGCTTACTTGTACATTTTACATGCCTTAGCCGTTTGGCGGGCCTACGTGAGCTTTTATTTTCTCACACCCATATACTATCAGTGGACTTCGGCCCGTAGAGGCGGCATGGGATCATCACAACTTGTTTTTGAACATAAGTGAACACCCCTTTTAAAAATTGAAATTAAAATTGAACCTTAAAAATGAATTAAGGGACTTAAATCATTTTTGCGGGGATAGATTTTAAAGGGTTGGGAATTTAGGCAGCTCTATAAACGTCCTGATGCTAAGTACGACGACAACCCCTAGTAGTGATGACTGGAAAAGTGCCACCCCATCTAGTATCTGGGAAGGTGCTTATGCCGGAGGTATATAAGATGGGTGACCAATCCAGTTACAAAGCTTAAAACCTTTGGGGAGTGCGTTTAATTGCCCCGAATCAACATTGTATTCCTAGGCTCGGAAAGGAGGGACCCACTATAACACAAAAATCAGTCCTCAGAAGCACTGCTTCCCAAAAATCAGAAAATCTGATCAATTTTGGGTTTGCTGTTTTGCTATAAAAAATATCATATATTATGTTTTGCCTGGTGTGTATAATATACACGCTAAGCCAAACAATCCCAGAATTTCTCTAGCGTGTATATAATACATGCTAAACCAAAATTCATTAGGTTTTACCTGGCATGTATAATATACATGCTAAGCCAAAACCTCCAGATTTTGGCCTAGCGTATATACTACACACGCTATGCCCATTCTGGGCCTAGCAGCCCAAATTTGAGGCCTTCTATCACTCCCCTAAATCCCTCGCTTAGCGGTCTAGTGTCTCCGATAAATCCCACACCTGTCAACACCCAATACGCCCTCGCCGGTCAAAAGAGGTCACCCTCTTATTGACTCTTTTCGAGGGATTGGGCTGTCACGAGGATTATTCCCGTGCCTTCACATAGATCAAGGGTTTTCCCTTTGATTCTTCTGAAGTGCGTCAGGGTCCCGCCGTGAGATATATTCGAGGCGTGAACATTGCCGAAAATGAGAATTCCAAGGTCTTGGAATCCATCGAAAAAAGGTTCATTTGCTTTTTCAAAGAAAACCAATCAAAAAATTCAAAAATAATATAGCTTGTGGTGCCGGCACAACGGCATTGCCTTACCCTCCGTCATCCCGAAGGGGGAGGAGAAGAAAATTTTACGGACCCCATCCGAGGCATCTATATCCAACTCGCCGCCAAGCCATGTCGTGGGTGATTGATCCAGCTTATGCCGATCCTGATTCATCCCCGCCACGCTCCCCAACCCATTCTCATTCGAAGGAAATCTTCACCTCCATTCCGCTCACCCAACCACCATTTACCATCATTGGGCCCTTCGGTGCACCCATATTTCCTTCTGCACCTGCCCAAAATTTGCCCATCTTTCCATCCACCCAGAATCCGTCCACAACCACCTCACATACACCTAGTTTTTCACCCAATTTCTCCTCAATCCCAAGAAATCTAGTTTTCCCCCCTCCACCATCACTCAAAATCCACCTCATTTTTTTGCCACCACCACCCAAAATTTATCCCATTCCCCTTCCACATCTAATTTCCCTATGAGTCCCCCCGATTTTGCACCCCATACCACCTCATTTACCCAAATAATGCCCAATTTATCCCAACCCCCTCCAAGTACAACCAATTACCCCTCATTTATCCAAAATCCACCCCATGTCCCCCCATCTACCCAGGTCATGTCCGATTTTACCCAGGTCGTGACCAATTTCCCTCACCCACCCACCATGCCAAACTTTCCTCTCCCATCTACCTGGGTCATGCCCAATTTTCCCCACATCCTCTCCCCATCGGATGCACCCTTTACACCCACCCCTCACCCAATCCAATGGCCATGATGGATGAGATGGTCAGGGCCTATACCAACTAGATGGCTTCTCAAAACAGCCCCCACCATCCAACCCACAACTCATCCCATACCCTCCAAAGTCTTCATACTCCCTTTCCCCAAGACTCCCACCAACCCCCCATTATCAATACCACCCAAGCCCCAAATGTCCCAAACCCACCAAGGCCCAATGGCCCAAGCCTAGCAAGGTCCGATGGCCCAATCCCATCAAAGCCCAATAGCCCAAATCCAAGCCCACCATGGGCCCATCCCCCAAGCCCATCAAGGCCAACACCCGGGAGCCCCATTCTCCCATCCTCTCGCATTCCCCCAATACCCCACATACACTCAGCAGGCCCCCATTCCACCCCAGATGATTCACCCACATCAGCCAGTCTCCCAACATAGCATGAGCCTCACTCATCCACAACCCTCATACCCTGTTCAATACAGGAATCCATCCCATGACATCAGCCACCCTCACCAGCATACCTCTCAAATTCATCCCCAAGGAATCCCCCATATTTAGTGGTCTCACCAAGTACCCATCCCACTGACACAGGATAATCTCACCCTCCCTCCACCATACATAGACCCCTAGTATGAGGAAGACAAGATCAGGAAAAGTGGGGCTTATGCAGGGGCATTCACCAGCTTCAACCCCCCACCGCCCGTGGTCACTAACCCACCGGTAGCCCAGATTGAATGGAGACCGCATGCTGAGAAGATGACGCCACCGTCCAAAGAATCAAAACTATTGAAAGAGCAAATGGATAAGATCCAAAAGCAACTAATGAAGATAGGTGGAGCTGAAATCCATGCCACAGACTTTTCTGACCTATGCATATTTTCAGAGGTCCCCTTGCCCCCAAAATTCAAAGTGTCAATCTTCGACAAATACAATGGCATGGGTAATCCCATTACACACTTCAAATCCTACTGTGGGGACATGTGTCAATATGGGGGAGATGAGTGTTTACTCATAAAGGTATTTCAGAAGAGCCTCATAGGCCCGACTTTAAGGTGGTTCACTTCCTTAGAACCTTCTATGATCAAAACGTGGAAAGATCTGACCCACTTATTTCAAGAGCATATGTTTATAACATAGACATTGAAGCCTACAAGTTAGATCTAGCTCGGCTAAAGCAGAAGCTCGACGAAGCATTCAACGACTACTTAGGGCGGTGAAGGGCATTGGCAGCTCAAGTAAGAAACAAGATACTCGATGATGAGAAAATCGAGATGATCTTGAAAAATACCCTCTCAGTCATGTCGGATTTCCTAGTATACCAACAACACTCCAGTTTTGCTGATTTGGTAAGAAATGTCAACCATTGCGAGGATGCATTCAGAGGAGGGCGTTTAAGGAAGAACGTGTCTGGGGGAACCAGTGGGGTTCGAAGGTTCACTGAGCAGAGGAACGATAGAAGAACTGGGGCAGATGTGCAGACAGTCCTAAATACATGATCCAATACCAACATAACCCCATTCCAATTTAAAGTCGCACAGTTTGCTCTGCCAGAAGTGAGCCGATGCAAAGAACTAGAAATGGGCAAGGGGCACAGATGACCCCAGAACAGAGAAGGGCTCGTTTCGATCAGGTCTTCACCCCTTTAGGACAATCTTTGAACATCTTGTTGCTCTTATTAATCAAGAAAGGTTTAGTCACTGCACTCTAGCCATGACCTCCGTCGAATCCTATTCCAAGGAATTACGACCCAAATACCCATTGTAATTTCCACCAAGGACTAGGCCACCCAACCGATAGTTGCTTCCCTTTAAAGCATGCGATACAAGACTTAATAGAGACCGGCAAGATCATCCCTCGAGCACTTCCCCAGGCCAACCAGCATGTCAACATACACCAAGTACCGTTACTGCCACATCCACCTGGTGGAGCGGCCCTAGACCGACAGTCAGCATGATAAAGGAAGATGACGAGGAGTTTGGCTCATCAGATTACATCCACACTCGGGAAGAATTCATAACACCAACGCAGAGAGCTCGAGAGGATAGAAGCATCAGAGTGATTGAGCCCCTGAATCTGGCGGATTACTTCCCTAATCCTGCCCCACCAATCTAAGGGTATATTTTCCATCACCAACTCTGTCACTTATGTCCAAACCAACCAGTATCAACCATACACGACAACAACCCCCGCCAATTACTAGATGGTTGATTTTACCCCATACACCTCTCCGACACCGGTTAACCATCAATGGCCTACCCCCATTGCACCACCCCCAGTACAGCCCTTCACAATCCCCACTAACCCCACGTGGCCCACTTTTGCCACTCCCTCGACTTATCCCACAGAGGTTAACCAAGCGCTATCCACCCGCTCCAATCCGCCCAATCAAACACCTTTGGGGCCCATGTCCACTCCATTTCAAATTCTGGGGCTAACCTACAATCCCCATCAAGTTCCCCTCAATTACGAACAGACAAATATCAATGCGGGCAGCAGTAGAGAGGGGTCAGTAGATTTTTTCACTCGATCAAGAAAAATCTTCAGGCAATCAAAGGTACCAACATCGGCCCGACCAGAAGAGAAGAAGGAAACTATAGCTATAAACCCCTTTGAGAAGATGGGTTGAGAACACATACTAGAAACTCAACTGAAGAGAATGCCGGCTCACATCACAATATGGGATCTGTTAATGACATCCCCTCTTCATTTTCAAGCCTTCATGGGGGCATTAAAAATGCACACGTATCTATTCATGTAAGCCCAGATGAAGTGGGACAGATAATTAGGTAGGTGTTGGCTCTCAATGCCATCTCTTTTTCAGATGTTGATCTGTCGGAAGAAGGAAATAATCATTCCAAACCACTCAACATCATAGTAGAAGTCAGGAATCTGGTGATCCCATTAGTATTGATAGACAATGGGTCTGTAATAGTCCCACATCAGATAGGGAAAAGTCCTGACCCTGGGCTATATGTGATTGCGGACGTTACATGTCATGACGTGTTTTGGGTGGGGACTTAAGCCCATGCCAAAAATAAAATCGAGGATGGGAACTAAGCTCAGAACTGGACGATATTGTGGCATGGTCTTCACAGAATGGTATCAGAGTTGAGGACGGCTCTTCTATAAAGGGGGGGGATTGTAATAGTCCCACATCGGATAGGGAAAAGTGGCTATATGTGATTGCGGATGTTACATGTTATGACGCGTTTTGGGTGGGGACTTAAGCCCATGCCACAAATAAAATCAGGGCAGGGACCTAAGCCCAGAATCGGACAATATTGTGGCATGTGGGTTTGGGTCATCACAGGGTCGGCCTTGAACGTATGCCCTCTGAGAACTATTACGAAGATAGGGGTGGATCCTTTCATGTTCAGACCAATAAGAACAAGCACTCGAGGGTTTGATAATACTAGAAGAGAGATAATTGGAGAAGTTGACCTTTAGCTCATTATCGGGCCAATGACCTTCTCCATACCCTTCCAGGTCATGTCCACTTTCAATCTGCTATTGGGGCGACCCTAGTTACATGAGGTCGGGGCAATACCTTCCACTCTGCACCAAAAACTTAGATTTGTATCGGAGCAAAAAATCGTCACCATTACGGGCGAGGGGTAGGATGAAAGAGAAAAAGGCTACACACAGTGTAGAGAAACCAAAGGTATTGGATGTGTCGCACATTATTGAAGACACAGATCTTCATAGCTTTGAGTATGATGTATCAGTAGAGATCTCGGAGCCTCTCGAGAGGATTACTATGAAAACTAGTGGCGGAATGGTCGCAGTGGTGGCCATTCTCCAGAAATGGGGCTATCAGAAAGGTGAGGAGTTGGGACCATGGTTGCAAGGACAGAAGGACCCAGTCAGAGCCAAAGGCAGACAGCGGGTAAAATTCGACCTAGGCTACAGGCCTACCGAGGAACTGGTTCAAGAGGCCAAGGAAAAGGCCCGAAGCATGGCCGCTGTAAAAGCCCAGGGAATAGACTTGGAGGATGAACCTCACCCTAGACCTCGCATCTGGGATACCTTTGTAAGTGCAGGGGTTATAAAGATTGATCAGAACGGGACAACACAGTTCCCTGATCCTCCAAGTCGGCAACCCTGATCCACCCAACCAATCCCCAAATCTTCCCTCCTAATTTTGAAATAGACTTGGCCTCCTTATCCCTTTTTGAAGAGGAGTGTCCTATACCCATACAGTCCCTTCTTGTGGTAAATAACTATTAAACGATGCTCCTGTTCAAGGACAGGATCCCGCACGAGCCCAGAATAAACATGATGGAGGCTGGCTCCCAAAAGCCTTCTCAATCAGCCTCCCCCGTCTGAACAGGTAAAGAGGCGGCCTCACAGATAAGGATTTAGGCATCAATGCCCCTAACTCTAAAAGCATCGAGTGGCCTAAAATTTGGCACATGCTTCCCAAAAAAAAATAACCTGTAAAAAGTGAGATTAGACCTTGGCAGGCAATAACCTGATGTACAAAGACCCACGCTGTCAGGGGAAAATTTTCGAAGAAAAGAAAATTCCTAAAAAATTAGAAAAAATATAAAATCTAAAAATATTGTCTTTTAAAATTCTCAAGAAAATCAAAGAAATTAATGCCTTGATTGAAAAACCCGTCCCACGTGAAATCGACCCCTTTCCTGTAGAAATACAAAAAGAGGTAGGAATCACATGTCTGGATGAGGAGATCCCTACTGAGGAGCTTCCCAATGAACTCCTTGAATGGTACGCCGATTTTGAGCATGGCCCTACCCCAATGGTTGAAGAAACAAAGGATGTTAACCTTTGGACAGAGGCAGCTCCTAGAGTCACTAAGATTGGAACATTGCTGTCTCCCGAAGAAAGAAAAAGCATGATTGATTTCCTTCGGTCATACCATGACATCTTCACATAGTCATATAAGGATATACCTGGTTTGGATATCGGTTTGGTCAAGCATGAGCTGCCACTATACTCGGATATTAGGTCAGTCAAGCAGAAGCGGAGACAGCTCCGACCAGAATGGATGCTGAAAGTAAAAGATGAAGTTATCAAATAGTATGATGCGAGGTTTCTCATAGTCTCCAAGTACCCACAATGGCTAGATAATATCATCTCAGTACCAAAGAAAGATGAAAAGTTTCACATGTGCATTGACTTCTAAAATCTTAACAAGGCGAGCCCAAAAGCCGACTTCCCATTACCGCACATCGGCATCTTGGTCGATAACACTGCAAGGCATGCGATGCTCTCATTCATGGACGAATTCTCTGGATACAATCAGATCAAGATGGTTGAAGCAGACCATGAGAAAATAGCATTCATTACTCCATGGGAAACTTTTTGTTATCGAATCATGTCGTTCGGGCTAAAGAATGCCGGCGCAATATATCAAAGAGCGATGGCTACGCTCTTTCATGACATGATGCACCGAGAGATCGAGGTGTATGTGGACGATATGATTGCCAAGTCTCCAGAGAGAAGTGACCATCTGATAAACCTTCAAAAGTTGTTTGAGAGGCTGAAAATATAGGCTGCATTTGAACCCTCAGAAATGCGTATTCGGTGCCATGTCAGGAAAACTACTAGGCTTCATCGTCAGCAGAAGAGGCATCAAAGTTCACCTGATCAAGGTAAAAGCTATTGTCGAAATGCTGCCACCATCTATCAAAAAAGAGCTTAGAGGTTTCTTAGGTAGGATACAGTACGTCAGTCGGTTCATTGCACAACTAACTCCCATCTACATGCTAATCTTCAAGCTACTGAGGAAAGACTCGCATGTTGAATGGAACGATGACTGTCAAACAACATTTGATAAGATCAAGAGTGATCTTCTCAACCCGTCGGTATTAGTACCACCCAAACCAGGAAGACCACTCTTAATGTACCTCTCTATGACAGAAGTTTCGATGGGATGCATCCTAGGGTAGCATGATGAGACAGAAAGAAGAGAGCAGGCCATCTACTACCTGAGCAAGAAATTTACTGATTACGAGACACGCTATTCTCATCTAGGGAAACCATGCCTAGCTCTCGCATGGGCTATACAGAGGCTCCGTCACTACTTACAATCTCAAGCCTTTCTCCTCCTAGCAAGAATGGATCCATTGAAGTACTTGTTTGAAAAGCCATCTCTCACTGGGCAAACTACACGCTGACAGCTTCTCTTATCAGAATTTGACATCACATATGCCACCCAAAAGTCGATCGAGGGGTAGGCACTCGCCGATCATCTTACCGAGAATCCTTTACTTGACTATGAACCTTTGAGAACTGAATTCTCGGATGAGGACATCTTGTTCATGAAGGAGGATGACACAGCAGAAACGGAGGAAGCTTGGGTAATGCACTTCAATGGGACAGTAAATGCCGAAGGCCAAGGAATTGGCACTATTTTGATTTCACCAAAAGGGTAACACGTACCAGTCTCTATCAAGCTCAATTTTCCCGACACGAACAACATGGTTGAATACGAAGCCTTACAGCCAACCAATAGGTTGCACTTGACCTGGATGTAACCCATCTCAGGGTATTTGGCGATTCGCAACTGATCATATGCTAGACCAATGGAGACTGGAAGACGAAAGATGAGAAGTTGATCCCATACCATGAGCACCTTGAAGATCTAATAGCATGCTTCGATGAGGACACCTTTTCCTATATCCCGCGAGCAAGAAATCGCTTTACTAATGCACTCGCAACGTTAGCCTCAATGGTAGAAATCCCCTATGGCATCGAGATGAAGCCAATTATGATCGAGCAAAGAAATGAACCTGCCTTCTGCCTCCAGATTGAACAGCCCCTAAGGATAGTTGATGAGCCACCATGGTTCTCAGATATCAAGGACTTCCTTAAAGCTTGTACTTTCCCTGAGGGGACATCCAAAGAAGACAAATGGACCATCCAACGTTTAGCTACCAACTACATCATCTGCGGTGAGGGCCTCTACAAACAGTCTTATAACAACATCTTGCTCCGATGTCTAACTGAGGATGAGGCCGCCAACATCATGAAAGAGATCCATGAGAGAGTGTGCAGGCCCACATCAATGTGCACATACTCGCCAAGAAGATCCTTTGGCAAGGATATTTTTGGACTACCATGGAAACTGACTGTTGCAAACATGTGCAAAAGTGCTACAAATGTAAAGAACACTCTAGTCTGATACATGCTCCTACCATTGATCTACACAGCATGACCACTCCTTGGCCATTCCCCACATGGGGCCTCGACGTTGTCGGAAAGATCAATCCGAAAGCATCTAATGGGCATCAGTTCATCCTCGTCACCATTGAATATTTCACCAAATGGATAGAGGCAGCATCATATACAAACATCATAGCCAATCATGTTGAGAAATTCATTAAGAACAACATTATTTATCGATTCGGTTTACCTAAGGACATCATCACGGACAGTGGCACCAACTTTGCAAACAAATATATTAGAGCCTTCTACGAGCAATATAAAATCAAGCATCATCGCTCATCACCATATCGGCCATAAACCAATGGTACCGTAGAAGCTGCGAACATGATAGTTATCCTCATCCTTGAGAAGATGGTCGTTACGTACCGCAACTGGAGCGAAATGTTACCATTTGTACTATGGGTTTATCGAACGTCATTCCATACCGCTACAAGGGTAACACCATTTTTCTTTGTGTATAGAACCGAGGCAGTGCTACCAGTTGAAGTTGAAGTACCCTCACTCAGCATCCTCATGGAATCTAATCTATCGTAAGCTAAGAGAGAAAGGTCCCACTTTGAGCAGCTGAACCTGCTAGATGAGAAAAGGCTCCTGGCCTTGTGTCACACCCATGCCTATTGGAGAAGGATTTCATGCACTTTCAACAAGCGTGTTCGACCAGAGATTTAAAGTTAGGTGACACAGTGTCGACACCCCCATTTTGCCCACTCAGAATATATAAATTCGTTCAATCAACCTTTGACCTCGCCCATGACTTTTCGAAAAGGACTTACCTTCTCTGAAAGTTTCACAACCCTAATGTGGGGACCATGCACTAAAACAATAGTATATGGCTGAACACAACTTGAAATAATAGCTCTGTGGCTCAGGCCCCTAATGCGGGGACCATGCACTGAAAAATAGGACATGGTTGGAAACAGGTTGAAACAAAAGCTCTGTGGCTTAGATCCCAACGTAGGGAGACTATATACTGAAATAGTAGTATATAGTCAAAATACCAACTGAAATAATAGTCTTGCATTTCAGACCCGACTCGGAACCGAACAACCCCGAATTACATGCCTAAAATCAGTGGGCAATTCGATTGCACGCCAACTCACAAATGCACAATTAGTCCCTTTTCAGACCAAACCTCCTTTCTTCAGACTGCTTCGAGACTCGATTGCACGCTCTAATCAGCATGCACAATCGGATTGAGTGCTCCATCACAGGGGCGCAATTGGTCTATGCCGGCCTAGTCTCTCAGTCCTTGACCGCCAAAATTTCACGATTAAGCGTAAGTTCTGAAGCGCTTAATCGGATTGCGCACTCCAAAATAAGCGCACAATTAGTCCTAATGTGATTAGAACTAGGAAGTCCGGCTGAGCCAGTCAGCTGATCGCTCACTGAGTCAGTGACCGACTCAAAGCCAATAAGCGTCAGATAACCGGCGCGCAATTCAATTAAGCGCCTGAAACAGGGCATGTAATTGACAATTAAGCGCATCCCACAGAGCGTGTAATTAGAAAAAAACCTATAAATGGACTTTTTTACCTCGTCCCCAAGGAAAGGACCATGCATCTAGCAATCGAATTTTCAAGTCCTCCGCATCTAGGCTTCGGATTTCGGGATTTCCTAAGCACCTAGGTAACTTCTTCCTCGTCTTAATACTTATTTCCAGTTCTAGCCTTTAGGTTATGACTTGTAGTTCTAAATTTTAGTCTCTAATCCCTAGTTTCAGACCTTAGGATATAATTTTTAGTCTCTAATCCCCGATTTCTAGACCGTAATCCTTTTTAGAATCAGTCCTTGAATCTATTATTCAATTCTTAAATCTTAATTTTGTCATTATTTTAATTTTCAGTCCTAATATTAAAAGCCTGGTTCTAGATAATAGTTTTCTAGAACAAGTCTCTAATCATATGGTTCGGATTTCTGATTTCGATCCGATTTTCGACCGTAAGGTTTTAGCTTTCAGTCTTAATTTTAATTTCTCATAATTTTAGGCCGTAAATTCCAAGCCGTAGCTATAAATTTATAGTTCTTAATTTTTAGCCTCTAAGCCTAATTTATAAACCAAAAAAAAATCATTAATCCTTTCAATCTCTAAAATATTACTTTATAATTTTGATACTGTTTATTTCAAATCCAACCATCCGATTTACCCAAGGGAGCTTACGGAGGGTACTCGGGAACGAGGCCAATCCTCCTTAGCATAACGGGCCACCCTCCTTTTTTTTCTTTTATTTATTTTATTTAATTTTATTTTAATAAAACTAGCACACTTATTTTAAATTAGAGTCTCTATAGAATTGGCATATTTAATTTAGTTAGAGTTTTATTCAAATTAGCACAGTTCTAATCAGTCCTAGTAGAGTTAGAATAGTTGCATTCCTAGTACGATTAGGAGACTAATATTAATTAGACTTCTAGTAGGATTAGGAGACTTAATTAACTAGATTTCTAATAAGATTAAAATATTCAGATCAATTAGACGCCTAGTAGAAGTAGGAGACACTTTTTCTAATTAGACTCCTAGTAGGATTAGGATACTAAATCAATTAGACTTCTGATAGCATTAGCAAACCTTTTTAAATCACAGTAGAATTAAGACACCTAATCACAATAGAATTCTAATAAAGGTAGGACACTCAAAAGTAATTAGATTCCTAACTAGTTGGATTTCTGATAGTATTAGAATATCTAAACGAAGTAGACTTATAGTAGGATTAGGATACTAGAATATTAGATTAATTCATCACAACAGGTTCATGTAGTTAGACTCATAGCAGAACTAGGAAACTTAAGCCAATTAGACTTAGAGCAATAATAAGACTAAACTATCTAAACTTCAAGGAGAGCCAGTGCTGCTAACGTTGGCAGGCCGACGACTCAATAAAGAAGTAACCCACACCTACTCCAAAGCGTGATCACTAATATGTTACAGCGTCGTTAAATATCTGCAGCTGGCGATCGCAACAAACTAGCGACCGTCCTAGAAATCCCCCTTCATTTTCAGCGTTCAAAACACCACATTGCCAGAGTCTGCTTAGGACAGAATTGGGCCACTGATTCCCGGAGACCAAAAGGAACCCAGAAAAAGCGCGCACCAACAGACTGGTGATCGTGATGGGACGTTTTCTTGCCAAACTCTTCCTTGTTTAGATAGTTAGTTTTTATTTTCTTTCTTTTTCTTTCCATCGCATCATTTAGAATTCCCTTCAATATAAGAGTCTTCGCCAAAGACTCGAGATGTTCGGTATATGAAGATTGAGTTTAGGAGACCCTCCATTGTGGGGATATCATGACAATCTTATATACGGGGAAGAATCACAGTATGATTCCAGCCTACGACAACCTAAGATTAACATGGCTGGAGATCAAGAAAATACCTTTTCTACCCCACACACTGGTAATAACCACAACGAGAGAGATAGTAACACCAGACAAAACCTCAATGCTCGACAAATTGTAGAACTCAGTATTCAGAGAATACAAAGAGGAGATGATGACATCGAGGAATTGCTTCATGGACTAGCTGTTGTATACGAGTTCATTAGGGCACGACAAGATTCAGAAGAATAAGAATGACAGGAGAGGCCGCCACCTACCCCGAGCACAATGTCAGCTCGAGCCTCACCATTGAGACAACCTGCTCATGCATTCTTCAATGATGATTCTCTAGACAAGGTTTGCTCATGAGTTACTCCAAAAGATAGCACCGTCAAGATCGAAGATCTCCCCAAGATGCTCGATGAATACATGGCCAAGAGGGAGCGCCCTAGTCACTCATTCGGATTCGACAAGTTCTGCTGGGATGTCGAATTTAACTTATCGACGGGATTCAAACCACCAAAATTTACCAAGTACAATGGCACGGGAAATCCAAACCATCACCTGGCCCTCTTCTGCAATGATTGTTGACTCATACGCGATATTCAAGGACTTCTCATCCATTATTTCCAACAATCCTTAGAAGGAGAAGCTCTAGATTGGTTTGCAGGACTCCCGCTGTATAAGATAAATATATTTGATGATTCAGTCTGTCAATTCCTGCACTAATACAAGCACTTGATCTAAGAAATAGTCTGTCTCAGTGATCTAATAGTTACAAAGCAAGGACCTGATGAAGAGTTCGCCGACTTCGTCGCCAGGTGGAGGAAACTCGCTCCTAGGACCGGCACCTCGATGAAAGAAAAAGACTCAGTTGACATTATCATTGATAACACCAGAGAACCATTAAAGAGCGTGCTCGTCATAAGTGACATCTCCCGACTTCACTTCACTCCACTCTCAGGCATCCCAACTAGCGCGACACATCAAAGGTGAAGACCTCACCCTATCCATAGTCACGACGAGAGCGGGCTCCTCCGGTGAATCAAAGTAAAAAAATAACAAGAAAGCCTCAGGAACCGAGCAGGTCAACACCATCGTAAATCAAGGACAGAACTCTGAGAATGGAAACTTTCAACCAAAAATTTTTGGGCATAATCAAAATCAGCAACGATATGCAAACTAAAAATCAAGGCGCGAATCAATAAAGATATGTGAATCAGAACCAAGGCCAGAACAAAAATCAGGGCCAATACCATAACATAAGCCAATACCCCAACGCTTACCAGAATCATAACACAACACAGAATCGACCGGCCCACATGCAGAACTATCCACCACAAAATTTCAACCAAATTAAAGGCATTAGCCGAGATGGGAGCACTATCCCCCTTTACCTGATATAATTCTCAACATCTTTTATCTCCTTAACACTTAAAATCTCCTCCGATTCCCACAGGAAAGATCCCGACCATGGCCGACAAATCTAGACTATAGCATGTTTTGCACATTTCATCGGTATGCAAGACACAATCTGAAAGACTGCTGGGTCCTCTGGGATGTAATCTATGACATGAATGACTAGAACCAAATTGACTGGGAAGCGTTGAGGAATCCTAACCCTAACAATAGTCAAACCCAATAGAATTTAGGAATCATTAATAACCCCATGCCCAACCACAACCAAGGAACACCAGCCCAGGTCACCACCGTGGATCTCCCCGATCAATCCTCTTTCCAGCCCTTCACGTTAATCTCTCACCTCCAACCTTCCAACACTTTTTCCACCCCTATGGGAGCTCCTCCATCCCCGCACCCCTCGGCCTTGATCACCTGAATTGCCCCGTCGAGCCTACCTCCTTACCAGAAATTCATTCAGATACGAGTTCGATCCTTTAGGGCCCGAAGACCATTCCTCCATAGTCGCCCATCGGAACCTTCAACCCTTCCAAATCCTGAACCAACACAATTGTCGCTTCCCTCGTCCGATTCAAAACCCAAGTATGAAGATCACGTTCTTTAAACTGTAGCCTAAATCGCTGCATAGGTAGACAGTGTCAGGAAGAGAGTGAACAAGAAGAACATCCTGACACATGCGAGACACTGGTCTCTGCTTTCCTAGAAGAAGAAGATTACACACAGTACCTCCCACCTTGCAACGGTACAGTGCAAGTATGCGCTCTGTCCTTGAATTTCACTAACTTCACAGATATATCAATGTCGAACAACACCGAGCTCAATTAACAACCAACTTGCCCGATCCTTAAGTCAGGAACCAATTATCCACCTCTGCCTTTTCCTCAAAATAAGGAGTCCACGAACGCACAACCACTAGAGGGGAACGTGAGAGGAAAAGAAGTTAACTTGCCTACCCCACCTCACATTATCCCTCCACCAATCCCCGCACCTCAATCACTCCAACCACCCGTCCCCAAGGCTCATCGGCTAGGCAAAGAAATTGTACTCAAGCCAGGACAAGAATATGACCTCCTGCGGCATCTCCAAAAGATCCCGGCCTAGATATCTATACTAGAACTCTTCAAGAAATTGTCTGACCATCATCGACTACTGATAAGGACACTTGAAGACACACAAGTGGACTAGGACACAACATTGGATGAGCTACATCAAATCGCCTTGTTCATGGCGTAACCTCTGGCACTCACTTTCACAAATGCAAACATGCCTAAAGAGTCACTCCGGGGAAGTTCAGCTCTCATATGCCTTACGATCATAATTAGAGGATTCTCTATACCCCATGAGTTGGTCGATACAGGAGCAGGACTCAATATTTGCCCTATCACAATGTTAAAGATGCTCGAGTACACGGAGCAGGATGTCAGGCCCTAAGCACTATCTCTTATAGCTTATGATGGCTCGCTTCGTTTCGTCAAAGGAACTATCAAACTCCAGGTTCGCATCGGACCTTTAATATGAGACGTCACTTTCCATGTTCTTGATTCCTCCAATACTTACAATCTTATCTTAGGAAGAAAATGGTTAGAGTCAATGAAGGTTGTCACATCCACATACCACCAATGCCTCAAATTCTCATACGAGGACTCCATTGTCCGTATATACGCTGATGCACCCCTCCAGGAGATGGAAACTGATTACGTAGTGAGTATTTAGACAGCCCATGATTCTGTATTGAACACAAGCCATATTCAGAAGACTCAAACCACCGATGAGGCAACCGTTGCCAAAGTTCGTCCCCCTAACCCTCCTAGTTCTCCCCAACGCATCAACAAAAATTAACGAGAAGAGAGGCTGGCCCAGACCTCGCCAAAACTCTACGACATCAACCCAACCACGATAAAAGGTTGGGACCTTATGTATCAGCTCGGGTACATCCCCTACACCGAACTCGATAAAATAAGCAAGACCGTGTAGGGCCTATTGTCCCAAGGAAAATACACAAACATATATGGTTAGGTTACCAATCGGACGGCCCACAAGCCGACTTGTTCCCTACCTCACCAAAATGGACTCTATATGACCACTTCGTCTATGGGACCACTGAGAAAGTAGATATACCAAGGCAGAAGGAAGTGTCCTTCACTAAATCCAAGAAGCGGAGATTGAATGAATGGCTAAGGCATTCAATGATTTAACGAATCTAAATGAAGATACCGATATACCACTTGAGGGAGCCAGGCCATTATTCGATACTGAGGAATCCGTAAAAGAAGAGCCTCCTGAACCTGGGCTACACATTGAAGACTGGGATTCGATCGATGAAGAGGACTTCCATATCGTGACCCTAGAAGATGAAGAGCAGTAGAAGTCAACACAGGAGGACTGGCTTTTGATGTCAAGCGAAGAAGAAGACTATTGGAGGAACCTCACCAACATAGAACTAGAAGACCTCCTAAGGGCAGAACATCTGAAATTGCTTGCAGAAGTTAACCTCTCCCGGAACACCAATCTTGATTCTGATGGTGAATTCGATTATCGCTCTCCCTCCATTTCTCACCATTACCAGCCTCGTTGCCGAACATTCGTATTCATCCTAACATACTATGAAGTTCAAGGGAGAGAGTTCACTACCCCTGAGGATCCCCAAGGAGGTCACCCTCGACAGGGAGAGAAGTGGCATTATAACTCAAAAGATAATAATTTGACCGATTATGATCTCCAGAGCTTCTTCAAAGACGAGACAATCAATTTGATAGAGGAAATCTGAATGTCAGTGCCACTATCACTAGCATCACTTATTCAAAAGAACCCATTAGATGAGGACTCTAAAAAAAAAATACCAAATTTAGAACGAGTCCACAGTACCCGAAGAATTGCCTGAACGGCTCCAGCAGCCATCTCACTCCCTCGGTTAGAGGAAGCAACTCTCCCGGTGCCTCTTTAGGCGACCAACTTTGTACCATATCTACTATCAAAAACCCAAAAAATAGAAAAAGCATAAAACCCTAAAAATTTATAAATACAAAATCCAAAAAAACCTGAAAACCTCTGAAAAGAAAGGGAATCCTTTGTCCCGAATCAATTTTGTGACCAATAAGGAGAGTTTTCTCCTAAGACTTTTATCCCCTCTCCCGCACGAAGACACAAGGCATCCGGGCAAAACAACAAACCAATGATCATACCAAATGAGATATATCATGACTTTCAGAAAAAATCAATCGCCTTGACCTTCAACTTACCAAAGATCTCTCAGTCATAAATTGTGTCGACAAAGGGCTACCTTTCGCAAAATCAAATCCCTAGTGTAGCAATTTTGTAGTATACGAGCTTACCGAGGATGAAGAAGGAACACCAGTCACTGAGGAGGCATAGGACTTCCAACGGTTCATCAAGCGCTTCAACGAGCAAACCCAAGGTGCCGCGAAACCTACAGAAGAAATTAACTTTGGCACTAAAGAGAAACCCAAGAAGCTACTAATTAGCGCAACGCTCAACTCCGAGGAACGTCAACAAATTGTACAAATCCTACAAGAACACCTTGACTCTTTTGCATGGTCCTATGAAGATATGCCTAGTCTAGACCCAAGTTTAGTAGAACATTGTCTTGTCTTGAAACCCGATGCAAAGCCTGTTAAGCAGAAACTCCGAAGGATGCACCCACAAATAGCCCTTCAAGTTAAAGAGGAAGTTGACAAGTTACACAAAGCCAAATTCATCCGAGTCATCCTCTACCCTAAATGGGTTGCCAATATAGTACCTGTCGCTAAGAAAGACGGTAGAGTATGAGTTTGCATTGACTTCCAAAACCTCAACCAGGCATGCCCAAAAGACGACTTCCCACTTTCGCACATTGACACTCTAGTCGACAACACCGATGGACATGAGATGCTATCCTTTATGGACGGTTTCTCTGGGTATAATTAGATCAAATTAGCAGAGTCCAACCAAGAGAAGACTTCTTTTACCACACCATGGGGAACTTACTGCTACGTCATCATACCTTTTGGACTAAAAAATACAGGAGCCATGTATCAACGCACCATGATGGCTATTTTTCATGACATGATACATAAATATGTAAAAGTCTATGTCGATGACATATTAGTGAAGTCCCAAATACAGGCAGGGCATGCTAAAGTACTCCGACTAGTGCTACAAAGTGCTGAGAAGTATCAGCTGAAAATGAACCCAAAGAAATATGTCTTCGGAGACACCTTTGAAAAATTACTCGGTTTCATGGTCAGCATGTGAGGAATCGAAGTCGACCCTACAAAAGTCAGAGCCATCCTTGAGATGCCACCTCCCAATAATATCAAAGAATCATGAGGCCTAATAGAAAGATTGCAATTCATCAGGAGATTTATCTCCCAGCACTCAGACAGATGCGATCCTTTCTACAGACTACTTAAAGGAGGAACTGAGTACAAATGGGATGGCAAGTGTCAGCAAGCCTTCGAAAACATCAAGAAGTACCTCCTTAACCTACCAATACTATCACCACCAATTCCTGAGAGACCCCTAATTCTCTACCTCTCAACAAACGACAAAGCAATGGGAGTAATTCTGGGACAATATGAGGAAGACAGCAAGAGAGAGAAGGCTATCTACTACATTAGTAGGACGATGATCGAGTACGAATGAAAATACACTTCAATAGAGAAGACCTGCCACACATTGGTGTGGGCCTCAACCAAATTACAACACTACTTCGAAGCACATAAGATACTAGTACGAGCCTAAATGAATCCTCTGAAGTACGTATTCGAAAAGCCTGCAACATCAGGAAAGATCGCTCACTGGCATATGCTATTGCAAGAATTCGACATCACTTACGTCACGGAGAAGTTGATCAAAGGACAAGCAATCGCTGATTACCTTGTAGATCTCCCACTCCTGAGTAATGAGCCCATACACGCAAATTTCCCCGATGAAGACCTACTCACGATTCATAACGAAGAGCCTGATAAGACGTCATGGACCCTTTATTTCGACGGTGCTCTAAATCACAAAGGAAAAGGCATCGAGATAGTCCTGCTAACCCCGAAAGGAGTTTTCATACTTACGGCTTTTCAAGTAGACTTTCCTATCACTAATAATGTCACGGAGTACGAAGCTTTCATAGCTGGACTACGAGCAGCACTATAATTAGGCGTTAAACAATTGAAAACCATCGGTGATTCCAAGCTAGTAATCTCACAAGTTATAGGAGAATGGAAGACCAAGGAAAGGAGACTGAAGGCATATCTAGAACCACTCAATATTTGATAAAGAGATTTGAAAGAATCTCTTTTACGCACATCCCTAGATTAGAAAATGAGCTCGCAGACTCCCTTGCCACATTAGCCTCGATCATTTAAATACCCATCGAACAAAGTACCAAGACTTTCTTTATCAAAAAGCTGACAGTACCTGCTCACGAGGTAGCATGGACGGTTAAGAGAGAATTACCAGTCTTCCCCACGAGCACGGGACCAAATGAAGCAATCACTCTGGAAAATCACGTCAAGGCAGAAAACGCAGTCGCTACATTCAGGTTTGAAAATTCACTAATCGATGATGGACATCCATGGTATTTCGACATCTGGAACTTCCTGAAGCATCAACACGTTCCTCCATATGCCACGAAGATCGAACGAAAAACTATAAGGAACCGTTGCGCCCGATTCTGCACACTCGGTGAAATATTATACAAAGAAGCCTTCACCAAAGGAGTACTACTACGATACGTCTCAACTGTCGAAGGAAAATACATCATCCGAGAAGCACACGCCAGTGCCTATGGCACCCATGCCGGTAGATAGACACTCGCCGATCAAATCATACGACAAGGCTACTTCTTGCCGACGATGATAAGTGACTGCCACCTCTACATCCAAAGTTGTAAACAATGCCAAGAACACGCTGCACTTATCAAAGCTTCATCAATTACATTGAACACTATGACCTCGCTGTGGCCATTTTTTATGTGGGCTTTTGATGTCATCGGACCTTTCATAGACAATTGGGAACACTCACAAGCGCGCGTTCATACTTACGACAACCGAATGCTACACCAAATGGGCAGAAGTTGAATCTTATGTCAGAATCACCGCTTCTATACTCATGAGGTTTATCATTTGGAATATCATCACTAGTTTTGGAGTACCCATGATTTTTGTCACCAATAACGGACCACAGTTTATCATAGAGAAGACGAAGAAGTTATGTAAGAAGTTCGGCATCGATCTACGCCACTCATCGTCATTCTACTCTCAAGGAAATGGGTAAGCTGAAGCTATGAACGAAATGTTGATTCAAATTTTGAAATGCACAGTAGAGATGAGCAATGGAGCCGACTAGCCCGAACGACTACCAGAAGTACTCTAGGCCTATAGGACCTCTATTCGTACGGCCAAACTCCCTACCTCCTTACCTACGGGATGGAGGTAGTCCTACCATATGAGATACAAGTACCATCCTTATGGATTCAACTCGATGATGAGTTATCCTTAGACAAGAGGAGAATTGCTCTACTCACGCAGCAAGAGCAGCTCGATGAAATACGTCTAAGGGCAGCTGATCACGCTCAGGTATATTAGAGGAGAGTGACCAGGGCTTATGATAAGAAAGTCCTCAAACGAACCTTTAATATTGGAGAACTAGTCTTGAAGAAAATCATGCCTTCCAAGCATGCCCATCCAAAAGAAAAACTGAAACCAAACTGGGAAGGCCCTTATGTTATAGCAGTCGCATACCCTGAGAATGCATACAAACTGGCGAACCAAGACGGGGAAGAACTCCCTAGCCCTTGGAACGCCATGTACCTTAGAAAATATTACCCTTAGCCCTGTGATCATCACATCCCATGGTTAGATACTTGTACTTACCACCCCCGTAGTCACCACGACCCGTTCATTGGTCGTGCACCTTCAATTCTCATAATATCCTTAAGACCTCTAATTTATCGCTCACTTTCTCATTCAAGCGAATTGATCAAAGGACTAGTGACATACCTAACCTCTTTCAAAAATCCAAGTAACACTCAATTCTCACCCCTTCCCTCGCCATTGGAGGAGACATTAGAGCAAAAAAAATGAAGATGTCAGGTTCAATCAAAACTCATCATTCTTGCGCTAATGCTTTCACGAAATATATACATATATACAAAAAAAATGGGAGAGCAATACGACGAATGAACCAGTCAATGAGCTCAGGCAAGCATAAGCAAGCTATGAGGACATCTCTGGTAACTTTACTAGATATGTATAAGCAAGCTGCAAGGGCATCTCTGATGTCCCCATACTACTAGATGCCATCGTAAGGTGGCGGGAGGAGGACAAACTCCCGCTTACCATACATTGGGAGATTTCGATGGTATCGAAACATGACGAAGAGCTCAATCATGGCACCCTGTATCCCCTCTGAGAAAAAGATTGTTACTTATCTCTTTTGGAAAGCGTTAGGTACAAACTACTCTCCACATCACAAAGCCTTACCCCTCTTCCACTTTTTTATTTTTCGAACGATAAATCAGAAGCCTTTCAAGATGCTCCTAAGAATAAAACCGAAAACCACTAAATGACGACTGATGCAATAACTTACTATATCTGCCACACCCTCCCTGATAATAACCACGGGATAGGATAACCACCATCCAAAGGTAGACCCTAGTATACAACTGATATAATCAAAACAACCTGCCCTGGTTCGATGACAGTACTAATGAACTTTTCTTCAAAGCTAACACACCAAATATCCATGGCTTCTTATAGACCCAAAGTGCTCATCTAAAAACTCAGAAAAAAGATCCATTGCATTTAGACACTGGGGCATTTTTTTCAAAAGGAGAATCACCTTAGAAGCGCCAACTTGCCCATAAAGAAGATGTGAAGTAACAAAGTCACCATCCGGAGAGTGCTACCGGAGATACTACACTGCGGATCCTATCACGCTCCTACACTGGGGCATTTTTTTATTATTTTAGTTATTTCATTTCCCTGTTGCATTATTTTCATTTCTAAAAAAAGGAAAAAAATAAAAAAAGAGCATATATCCATCTTTTACTACCAAACCCCGGTCTGAGACACTCGCCCCCCTCGACAACTAGCAAGGAGGAGAATAAAAATTATTGATAGCCTTGTCCTTATATGTGCAGATACAAAGCAACCTTCAACCACCATCGAGCTAACTCAGGAAGCATCCAAGTCCCAATGACGACTAACGGCACTAAAAGCAAAAGGCAAATGTAAGAGGTAACTAAAATAAAAGGAACCAACACAGGTACATCTGAACTGAAAAACTATTTAAAAATATATATCAAAATTTTCGTTTACATCCATCACTGGGGGCATACGCCCTTCTTATACAATGAGCACAGCACAAAAAATGATAATAATACAAAAGAAAGGTAAACTATACACCCCTACTCCCTACGCTGCCACTGAGATGGCCGATCACCATTGTCCCCGGTATCATCAGCCCGGAGGTCCGTAGACTGATCCTCCGAAAACACAATCCCGACACCCAGAGTTGACGGAACCTGTAGAGAAATCGAAGGTCCCACTAAAGAATCTCCCTCGCTCACCTGACTGGAAGCCTGCCTGGACTGCGAGCGAGAATGACACTCAGCAAGTAGCTCTTGGATGGCGGAGTCCTCCTCGACGTAATCCCTGACATGCTCACGAGTCATACGGTGAGCCTGCCCCGTTTGAGAACCCGTGGCCACTAGATTCGGATGAATCAAACGACCAACCATCCCGCGTACTCCATGCTCACTCCTCGACAAACGATGCTATAGATGATCAATCCTCACCTGCATCTCAGCTTGCACCGTCCTTCGCGCTACCTCTATCGCCTCAACCTGAGTCTCCCGCGCAGCCACCATCTTGACAAGCAGGTCCTCGCGGCTCTGTGTGTCCCCAAGGATCCGTCTCGCATCAGGAGTGGCGTGCGCTTGTGCCGCCTCTAGGCGCGCCTCCTCAAGCTGACGAACCTGAGTTACCACACCGAGTCAAAGAAAATCAATATATATATATATGAACATTTGTGAAAAAAAAAATTGAAAAGAAGAGAATCATACTAGATCCACCCTCTCCAAGAAGGCGTTCAACCGTCGCAGCGGTCACTGAATCAGCAGGCGTCATGAAAGGAATAGAAAATGTGAGCAGCTGAAATGTAAACAAGCAGATACATCAGAAAATATTATGACTAATACAATAACTACGACCACAATAACCAAGACATACATGAGTAGGAATAGGAGTAGACGCCTGAGGAGGAGCCCTAGGAGCAGAATCAGGAACGGCCTGCATAAAGATAGCATGGAAATATACAAAGCTTGTCAGACATAGATACAAATGAATGGAATAAAATAACAAACAAACTACAAATCATACCTGACTCTCCGGACGTAGAGAAGCAACAGTCGCCTCTCTCATCTGGAGTTCCTCGGCAAGACGGCACTGAAGAGGCATGACACATGATATCAGTAATTCGTAAACTACATAAGAATCTATAACTTAAGAGTCTAGAACACGTACCCAATGCTCTAGCTCGGCTCAGAGCTGAACCATCGCCAGGTCCTCCTGACTCAAGGAAGCAACTTAAGACGAATCGAATGTCGGAGCAGACCTCCAGCAGCAACCAACTCCGCTCTCTCTAAGTACCAAGTAACACATCAGATCTAACAAAATTGCCACTAAAATAAACACATTATAAAAACTCACCAATCGATCAATCTCAAATCGTAGGCTAGCCGCTGCCTCTCGATCAGCCAGCTACTGACTACGGTAGGTCTCGAGCAATGCCGTCTGATAAGCACCCTCTCTCTCTCTCAGTCAAAAAAATCAAACAAACAAGCAAACAAAACTATCATACAAGAACCACTAGAAATAGAAATGGATGAAACTCGTAGATAAACACACCCACCAAAGACCGCCGAGTCTCTGCCAGCTAAACTCTCAGCTCGTCCTCCGCTGCCTTAGCCTAAGCCACAAAAGTAGTCAGGAGGTGCAGCATCTCCTCATCAGGACGAGGAGCGCACCCCATCTATTCCATCGCCCTATGAAGGGCATCCAACGCTCCGCAGATGCCTGCAGTGAGATGGGCCTGCTCTAACACGGCCAATCTCTCCCTCAATGTCAACGCTGACTCAGGACCGCTAACCACGAAAGAATCACTCCCATGAAAGGGTTGTGTAAATAAGCGCCCACCGCCTTGCTTCCTGAACCATCTTGCGAACTCTCGAGCATCCGCCTCATTGCGCGCCTCGGTCACCCTAGTCCCCCCAGACCTAAAATCCTCCATCTAAATAGCCATCTTTTTTGTAAAGTTTCGGCCAGGGGGGCCGGTCATCCTTTTACCACTCTACGGTGAATTTCCAGAGGGACTCCTTGAGCGAGTCCCAGCTATCGTACCGCTCGAGATAGGTGGATCCTCTCCACCTTCTCAAAACAATGGACCCATATGTCCACATCAAAGAAAGCCTGGCCAGACTAAATCACTGGGACATCGACATCCTCCCCAGCTGGGTAGGGCCTCCAAATCACCTGTAAACCAATAGGCAAACTTGTCAATAAACACTAAAACCCAAGAAACAAAAGCACCAAATTGAGAAAATGTAATGACAATATAAACAACACCTACCTGCCCAATGTGCATATCCTTAAAAAAACCTCACGCGGTCTGAAGATCCGAAGACCAAGGACGACGACCCAACTCCATCCTCCACATATACATCTACGAAAACGTGAACGTAATCTCCGTCAGAACCCATGGGCGAAGAAAGGCAAAGTGATCATACGCCCAAAACTAGAGAGCAAAAAAAAAAAAGAAAAAAATGCTGAATAGCTGCTACGACCGAAAGAGAAAAAAAGTAAAAAAGGGGAAATCGAAGACAATAAGACACCAATTAACTAAAACCCACCTGAAGGAAGGGAAGGAAACCTCCGATCGTTGCGACACCTCGCCCTCGACGATAAAGCTGCTCATAGAGATGCACCAATGCGGCCGCACCCCAAGCATAGGTAGGGACCCAATCCAAGTCCCCGAGAAGCACAAAAAACAACCCAATGATGCATCCCCGAGTCGAAGAAGAGAAGAGTACCACACCAAAGAAATGCATCAAGAATGCTCGAAGCACCTTATCTACAGCCAACCACAAGCTCCCAACCCGCCATTGCCATGCAACGTGCCTCAAAAGACGCCCTTGGCTCTGAATGATGCCTCAGAGGGACGAAGCCACTAGAAAATGTGTCAAAGACCCAAGTGACTCGAACTATCCCTTGCCCCAATCCACTAACTCTATACGGTACGCCCAAAATCTCCTTGCACACCCACAGATAATCTCCCGTCATCTGCCCCGTATTCGGCTCACCCTCAAAAATAAGACCAGTGATGTAGACCCAGTTCTCTGGAGTCAGCAGCAACATACCAACCGGAGAGAGAAGCGCCTGATGCTCCTCCCTCCACCTCTCTCGAATCACCGCGATCAGTCCACAGTCGACCTTAAAAGGCTCCAACTCTAGGATCGGCCAAAAGTTGAAAGACACCATTCGCGCCTGTTGAAACTTTGGCAAGGCATGATACCAAGTGTGAGACTCAATCCATGCTGAGCTAATAGCCAGCTACGGAGGCTCCTACCGAACGAAAAATAAGTAAAAATATAATAAGACTAACACACATACCTACAACAAGAGAGACAAGTAGACCTAGAGCTAAAAGTAAATAAAGTATATGAAAACACACAGTAACAGCCCCTAACAAGCACACAAAACATGATAAGAATAATAAAACAAAAATGTGACCTATCATTAAATGCAGTCATGATGCATGAATGGGCGCACAATCAATAATCGATGTAGGTTCGACATTAATTGAAAGAGTTTCCAGATCCTAATAAGTCTATGTCACAACCTAAATGCCTAGAAAGTGGAAGGAACTCTTGCTCACGGGTACCTACCTGGCCTCGGGTGAAGAAATCCTCCAGCAGGATGTGTATGTGAGCCGGACGCTCGGCCTCCTCAGCTCCCCCGTTCTCATTCCTCACCAACGTCTCTGATCTCAGGGATCTCCTCCCTGATCGACACATTGGTACCCTCCTCTATAGCACCAACGCCAGTCTGAACCTCAGAGGTCTCGCCAACCTCTATCACTAGCATCTGTTCCACTTCAGAAGCAGCATGTAAAACTAAGCACTACCTCCAGATTCCATCTCAAAAGAAAGAACTCAAAAAACTAGGAAGAATGAAGAAATGAGACCCTAAACAGACGAGTAGATCGCTAGATTTCGAGAAAACATGAAAATCAGGACGCAAGGAAACACAGATTCGAGAGAAAAAATAGATAGCACGGTTAGAAAATGAAGACCCACGGATATATATAGCACTCGGATTGATCATGCACTTTAATTCAGGTGCGCAATCGAATTACGTGCTTTATTGATAGCGCACAATCTAAATCATGCAACCCATGAGCCGCGCGCAATATAAACATCGCCCGCTTGGAAACCTGCAGCTTGACTATTGCGCGCCCATCTGGAGTCGCGTAATATATTCACACGCCGGATATCACGCACTTAATCTTCCAATGACGCTTCAATCGCGCTATATGAAACAAACGTGCAATAAAGACACACGCCATAACTGATACGCGCAATTACCCCTTTCACCTCGTCATCACGCGCGACCTCATAGGCGCGTAATTGAATCAAGCGCCCTATGGAGCGCGCGTAATTAACCCAAACTAACAAAATCTTTTGTGCCCAACTATAGCAACCAATAATGGAAGCCACTGGCTCAGGCACCGATGATCTAAAGGATATACATCGCAGAACACCCACACATATTCCAACTCAGACCTATGCATTCCAAAAATCCAAAACAAAGCACCAAAAATTTAAACCCATTGAAACCTCATCAAAGCTTTAATCCTTACCCTAAACACTCCAGCTATCGCCGAAAGAATCAACCAAAGATGAAAGAAGAATAATCCAATCCGAACTAAAAAAAAATAAAATCAAAGTTATTCCAAACTTAAATGTTCCCTTTTTATAAAGATATAATTACAAATCACACTGAGGGCATACCCTCTGAATATATAACTTAAAATAAGAAATTTAAAACTAACACGTTCAGGCAATGCCCGAATTTGGATTTATTCGGGAAATAAGAGATCTCAGAGAAGCCCGGAGAGAGAGTACACCCTGAATGAATTCTAACAATGATATCCTTTCCTCCCCCTTTTCTTCCAGAGATGTTCCTTGCCACACAATTCTTCCAACCACATAACGAAGCAACACCATCTCAATGGCTCGAGCCAGCAGAAAAGAAAGAGTGGCTCGTAGAAATCCACCCAAGACCTGCGGGATCCACCTATGGAAGCTCACCTTAAAAAGCATAACAAGGAGCAACTAACACTGAAATCCGCAGAGCCTACCGACGAAAGATAGGAGTCGGTCACGAGAACTCTGACCCTGCCTTATCCTTGGGTTTTCTTTCCTTCACTTTTAACTCCTCCATCTCTTCTCCCAATGGGGTGACACTTCGAGTTGGATTGATAGCACCAACCCTAGTACCACCTCGAATTCCCAATCCCGTCCATTCCCAATAATTCGCTTAATAATCATAATTCTTCAGGTTCAATACCTGGGATACAAAATAAGAAAGAAAGAAAAGACATTAATGAACATAAGAAAAAAAAATGCCCTAGATCTTAAACAAAACAAAAAATACCCCAAACTTTTAATCCTAAGCTTGAGATAAAATTCAAAATAAAACCCAAACCCTTTGGCTTGTATTTATAAAACTAAACCTCCTAAACCACAAAGTGACAAGTGTCACATTTTTAAACCCTTTCAATCTAATTAAATCTAAACCAAACACATACCCCCTAGAAAAGAACCATAATCCATAGTAAGCCCAAATCAACCAACCAAAGCACAACACTTACCCCTCCAAAATATAAATCCTCCCAAAATAGATAACCAATAGGATTAAAACACCTAACCGTATCTAGAATGTTTACAAATTAAACTCAAACTCACACATTTCTAACCCAATGTCATCAAACATTAGACTAAGGCAAACAAACCTTAAAATCGTAAACTTGGAACTCATGCTCTTACCATGATAAAATCTAAATTCCTTAAAGTTACATAACATAACTTAAATAAATACCCAGTTGAACCAAATTCCAAAATAAATACCAAACATATTTTATTCATTTAATAAATATTTTTACACAATATGACCGGAGGCATACCTCCTGAATATACAACCCAAAACGAAAACCTAGAACCTAACTTACATACCAAAATGAAAACTTGAGACCCAAAGCGGACACAAAGCGAGGAGTAGAGCGTCCAATCGGAGACTTCAGAAGGAGAGATGGAGCATTAGTTGGGGAATACATCCCTCCACTCGTAACACCTTTTCTTCCGCCATCTTCACCTCCTCCGCCGCCGCCTCCTCAACGCTACCTTCACTGCTCCCTAAAAGGGATCGATGTGAAGATCAGTCTCCTCTTCCCCAATACAACCCACTCTCAGAATAATGCCATCCCCGAGCATCACCTCAGAATGAAGATCACGTGAAATCACAAATATCGAAACAAATGACATCGCAATCAGACGATCGGATCACCCAATATCATAAAAACACTAATATCCAAGCATAAAGGATTCAGAAAAGGTAAAACTCGAGTCTAAACCAAGAGATGTAGAAGAAATGAAGACTTTACTGCTTATATAGAGTACGGACTCAATCACGTGTCAGGACATGGGCACGCAACTTAGTTATACACAGAGGAAACCGCATGTAAATTAAATCACACGCCCTAAACGGAGCACGTAACAAAACCATCACCTGCACAGACGGCGCGATGCTCCGGTCACGTGCCCAATATAAACCGCGCAATCCTATTACACGACCCACTTACACCACAGAATCCCAAAGGTCGCCCGCATAGTGACCTGGTGACATTTGAATTACACGCTTATACCAGAGCGTGTAATCCAATCACATGCACACATCCAAGCACGCAAACAACCCCTTCAAACCTTCAATCGGACACCCCGAAAATAGGCATGCAATTCGATTGAGCGACCTGTACCAAGCGCGCAATACCCAAATTCATACATTCTCACACCTTTAATCCCAACTTGGTCAAGATCAAAACCCTTTTTCCCATCACATAACCTCACATGAAGAAGGAACCATTAACCACACCCTCTGTCCCATCTGACAAAACACACCACCACAACACAGCAAAAGCCAAGAGCACCATCCTCACTATCAGAATCACCTTTCCATGTCCCATCACTATTTGATTAGAGGAGGATAGTCCCATCGCATAACTCCCAATGCCCTATCCTATCACGACCGGACACATCGGCAAGGAATAGCCACGTCCTACCATGCCACCAAAGCCAAAGACGAGTCCAGTCATGACGCAACCGCGACATAGTCTCATATAGCCCAAGATCTGCTAAAGAAAGAAACATAGCAATTACTTCTATTAACGG
Organism: Chloranthus sessilifolius; assembly: GCA_021018995.1. NCBI lineage: Eukaryota > Viridiplantae > Streptophyta > Magnoliopsida > Chloranthales > Chloranthaceae > Chloranthus > Chloranthus sessilifolius. The sequence continues at coordinate 30,055,283 of CM037594.1, read as the reverse complement.
TCAACACCTCATTGCGATATCTCACCAAGCGATCAGAACATCCCGCATGCAGCAGCTATCGAACCCTGTCACTCAATTGTGTCACACATGTCCCATTGCGACACAGCAACTTCATCTTGACTTATAGTCCCGACACCAATCACACCTCCCTGAAACTCTCATCATGAAACCTTGCATAGAGTCAAACCTTCTAAAAGTCCCATCGCTAACTATGCTCAACCAATGTCCCATCACAAAAGCAGAGAGCCTACCTCCCAAATCCCTAGCTACACAACAGTCACTAGACTCAAACAGAAGAAGAGGGACTCCTCCCACGTCCCATCACATCTCAAACACAAAAAAATCCCACCAAGATCCAAATGCCCCTATCAGACCTACGCCCAGTAATCCCCTAGCTTAACGCATACCCCAATGTCCCATCACGTCTATGATCCGCTATGACAGGAAGGAAGAGAAAAGACTTTCTCATGTCTCATCTCAGCCTGCAACCACCGAGACTCATCCCAGCATGCAACCGTAATGGGAAAAACCACCATGTCCCTTCGCAACACTCACTTCCCCAAGACATTGCATCACGACAATGGCCACCAAGTCCTACTGCAGTGAACTGAAGAAAAAGAAAGAAAACCCTCCGAGCTTCCCATCACGACAACCAATCAGTCCCATCGCGAGCTACACAGGTAAGCATCACCACTTCAGGTAAGTATCACCCTCTCTTTTACTCAATATTACTTCTGATATATATAGTTAGCTATGATTAAGTCAAAATATTTTCAAAACCTATCTCTCTCGACTCGCGAAACTCTGTAGTCCTCCCATAAGAGACAATCATCAGTATTTGCCGAGAAGGTTAGACGGAGTATCCGGCATGCCAAGTGTCATCTTGATAACTACATAAACGGTCGGGTCCATAAATCCCATACCGGTGGATCTGCTCAGCCACGTCTCGGAAGTCACGTTTTCTAAAGATTTACCACCAAATTGATCTTAAGTTAAAATTCTTGAATTTTTAAAACCCCTTACTTCCAAAAAAGAATAAAGCAATAAAAAAAGAAACCAAAATAATAAGAAACAAAAGACCTCTTACCTACAAAAATTCATCTCATTCACCATTTACCCAAACCAGCCATTCCCCTTGGGAAACCGAGCAACGAGTATATTTAATCTAAGAATTTACAAATACCTATTAGAAAAGGAATGCTTGACACGCATTAGTGTGAGAAATGATGCACCCTGTCTGACATGACTTGCAAAAGCCTTCAACATTACATGATATTATATCTTATTATCGATCTCTGGACCTTGTCTATGGACATTCATATGACGCCCCCCGGTATCTCGACTGCAACATATCCCTCTGTTTGACTGTCCCTTGCAACAGGTCGCGACATACAACAGGATGCCATGCACCCACATATTAGGATATGGTCATTCTCCTTGGTGATTCTCCTTCTCGTTTGACTGTCACTCGCAGTAGGCCACGCCACACGACGGGATGCCCCTTGACCCGCAGATTAGGATACACTAACTTCCCCCATCGACCTACCTATGACAGCAGGTCGCGATATGTGAAGAGATCACTTGCATCCACGGCATGGAATACACCTTTCGACAGCTACCACTAGGCCCCCGAATGCTCCATTTTAGCTTGCGTTGATAGATAAGAAAGCTAAGCATGTCATGTCAGCATCCCCAGTTCACATTTGTGATTTTCCAAGGAAAACGAGAAGACACCTCGAATGAGGGGTGTCTACTTCTTCGATGCGTTCTTACTTCGCAAGAGTGCAACAAAGAGGAGCATCTGTAGACACCCCCATTTTTCCCTCTCGAAATATATAAATTCGTTCGGCCAACCTTTGACCTCACCCGTGACTTTTCGGAAAGGACTTACCTTCTCTGGAAGTTTTATAAGCCTAATGTGGGGACCATTCACTGAAACCATAGTACATGGTTGAACACAGGCGGAAATAATAGCTCTGTGGCTAAGGCCCCATGACCCTAATGCGGGAACCATGCACTTAAACAATAGTACATGGCTGAACATAGGCTAAAATAATAGCTATGTGGCTCAGATCCCAACATAGGGAGACTATAAACTGAAACAATAGTATATAGTCGAAATGTCGACTAAAACATAGTCTTGCATTTCAGACCCGACCCGGACCCGGACAACCCCGAATTAAGCACCTAAAAGCAGGCGCACAATTCTATTACACGCCAATTCACAAACAAGCAATCAGTCTCTTTTCAGACCAAACCTCCTTTCTTCAGACCGCTTCGAGACTCGATTACATGCTCTAATCAGCACGCGCAATCGGTTTGAGCGCTCCATCACAGGCGCGCAATTGGTCTATGCCGGCCTAGTCTCCCAATCCTTGACCGCCAAAATTCCACAATTAAACGTAAGATCTAAAGTGCTTAATCGGATTGCAAACTCCAAAATAAGCGTGCAATTAGTCCTAACGTGATTAGAACGAGGAAGCCTGGCTGAGCCAGTCAGTCGGTCGCTCACTGACTTGGTGATCGACTCAAAGCGAATAAGTGTCGGATAATCGGCACGTAATTCAATTAAACGCCTGAAACAGGGCGTGTAATTGACAATTAAGCACACCCCACAGGGCGTGTAATTAGAAAAAAAAACTATAAATAGACATTTTTACCTTGTCCCCAAGGAAGAGGACCACGCATCGAGCAATAGAATTTTCAAGTCCTCCGCATCTAGGTTTCGGATTTCGAGATTTCCAAAGCACCTAGGTAACTTCTTCCTCGTCTTAATTCTTATTTCCAGTTCTAGTCTTTAGGTTATGACTTCTAGTTCTAAATTTTAGTCTCTAATCCCTAGTTTCAGACCTTAGGATATAATTTTTAGTTTCTGATCCCCGATTTCTAGATCGTAATCCTTTTTAGAATCAGTCCTTGAATCTATTATTCAATTCTTAAATCTTAATTTTTTCATTATTTTAATTTTAAGTCCTAATATTAAAAGCCTAGTTCTAAATAACAGTTTTCTAGAACCAGTCTCTAATCATACGATCCAAATTTCTGATTTCGATCCCGATTTCAGACTGTAAGGTTTTAACTTTCAGTCTTAATTTTAATTTCTCACAATTTTAGGCCGTAAATTCCAAGTCGTAGTTATAAATTTATTGTTCTTAATTTTTAGCCTCTAAACCTAATTTATAAACCAAAAAAAAATCATTAATCCTTTCAATCTCTAAAATATTACTTTATAATTTTGATTCAGTTTATTTCAAATCCAACCATCCGATTTGCCCATGGGAGCTTACGGAGGGTAGTCGAGAACGAGACCAATCCTTCTTAGCATAACAGGCCACCCTCCCTTTTTTTTTTTTTATTCATTTAATTTCATTTTAATAAAACTAGCATGCTTATTTTAAATTAGAGTCTCTATAGAATCGGCATATTTAACTTAGTTAGAGATTTATTCAAATTAGTACAGTTCTAATCAGTTGTAGTAGAGTTAGAATAGTTGCATTCCTAGTACGATTAGGAGACTAATATTAATTAGACTTCTAGTAGGATTAGAAGACTTAATTAATTAGATTTCTAATAAGATTAAGATATTCAGATCAATTAGACTCCTAGTAGAAGTAGGAGACCCTTTTTCTAATTAGACTCCTAGTAGGATTAGGATACTAAATCAATTAGACTTCTGATAACATTAGGAAACCTTTTAAAATCACAGTAGAATTAAGACACCTAATCACAGTAGAGTTCTAATAAAGGTAGGATGCTCAAAAGTAATTAGATTCCTAACTAGTTTGATTTTTTATAGTATTAGAAAATTTAAACCAAGTAGACATACACTAGGATTAGGATACAAGAATATTTGATTAATTCACCACAACAGGTTCATGTAGTCAGACTCATAGTAGAACTAGGAAACTTAAGCCAATTAGAATTAGAGCAATAATAAGAAGACTAAACTATCTAAACTTCAAGGAGAGCCAGTGTTGCTGACTTTGGCAGGCCGACATTTCAGTAAAGAAGTAACCCACACCCGCTCCAAAGCATGATCACTGACGTGTCGCAACGTCGTTAAATATCTGTAGCTAGCGATCGCAACAAACTAGGGACCTTCCTAGAAATCCCCCTTCATTTTCATCATTCAAAACACTGCATTGCCAGAGTCCGCTTAGGATAGAATTGGGCCACTGATTCTCGAGGATTGAAAGGAACCCAGAAAAAGAGTGCACCAACACACAGTACTCAAGAAAATCTTTCCATCTCTCCACGCCGATTCGAGAGGGAAATTCAAACCCAACTAGGAAGGACCTTACGTCATCCGAGAAGTGCTCCCGGGATACACACTTCGCCTCGCCACCATGGACGGAGATCACTTTTCGGAGCCCATCAACGCTAGATGCGTACGCCAGTTCTACTCCTAGTGTCTGTGACAAGGTAAGTACTGCAAAAAATGGATGACTGCTTAAGGATACTTTACCATCAAAATCCAAAAAAAAACATAAAAGTAAAATCCCAAAAGAGGATAAGCAAAAACAATATATATAGAGAAGCGGGGCATGTACAGTCAAAATTTCCCAAGGAAGAAGTATATTACGACAACTAAAACCCTATCGAGGAAACCTTTCAACCCAAGAATACCTCAAGATTCCTAACCCATCCCATGGCCAAGATACATCCCTGAGGGAAGCCCTCTTTAAGGTCTACGAGCAGTCACAGTATTCGTTGAATTAGTATGAGCCGAGCTATGAGACGACAAAGAACTCCATCTAACCGGCTATGACGGAGTCAACGTCCATGTCGTGGCCTTCGAGAAAATAAAGAAGAAAAGAAAAAGAAAATATACAAGCTCAAAGCAAAAATAGACATGGTGAAAACCCGAAAGGACGCCACGAGTAAAAACAATGAGCTTGTGAGGACCAGGTGAAAACCTGAAAAGGCACTTAGGGTAAAAATGCATACCCATAGACGTAGTGAAAATTCGAAAGGATGCTACGGGTAAAAAAGGAGGTAAACAACGAGCACGGTGGAAACCTGTCTTTGGTGCTGTGAATAAAAAGGTGGTGAAAGAAAAATAGAAAGTCATCAATTAGTCCCTTGGTTACAACCTGATCTATCTAATCCTCCTAGGCCGCTCATGTTCTCTCAAATCGGAGCTTGATCAGGCGTATCGTCATAGCCGCACCGTCAAACGCATGACCTAAGGTAAGGATAAAGGGTTAATTCGATCCAAATGGGATGAATGTTCTGACCCTGATAAGATACTGAACCTCACTTAGGACCCGTTAATTCCCCTCACACTTAAAGTATCAAAGAAAAATCTTAAAAAAGATAATAGATTTTCCTTTCCCATTTTCGGGCAATCACTATGCACACCCCGCTCCAAGATGATTGGTTTAATGATCGGAAAGAGCACATTTGCAAAAGATAATAGATTTCCCTTTCCCATTTTTGGGCTGGCACTATGTGCACCACATCCTCAAAAGGATGACCGGTATAATATCCAGCTTCCTCCTTTTATAAAAAACTGAGGATAGAATTTAGGCAAGATAATAGATTCCCCTTTTTTCATTTACATGTCTATACTATGCTCACACCACATCTCAAAATATATCCGTGTGATGCCTTGCATGTCCCTTTTTGCATAAAAAAAAAACAAACAAAAAAGTGACAAAAAAGTGACAAAAAAGAGACAAAAAAGAAAAAATAATAAAAATATGAAGAAAATATATATACCAAAAAAAATATCTAACAGGGGTTCTTATACCCCTTCTTGTAGTAATTTGATCTATGCAAAAAGTATGTGCAGGCCCAGGTCAACGACGCAGCTCGCGCTTCAAAGCATCAATATCAGTGCGTAAGGCATACTCCCGAGCATCCCGATCTGTCTTCCAGCAACCATGCAGGCTCTTATATCACTTCCGGGAAGCATCAGTAGCACCAAGAGCTTCACTCAAGGCTCCTTCCAGACAAAGAACCTCACACTCAGCTACACCGGCTCTTGCTTCTGCCACCTCTGCTCTAGCCTATTGTTTCTCTAATTGCTCATCTAGGACTCGCTTCTCATCTATCAACAACTCAATTCAGATTTGGAACATCGACTCCTTCTTTGGCCAAGGTCCCCCTATGTCACTACTCTCTGCCTGGTCCAAGTGACAAGAAGAAGGCCTCTCAGATAGCAGCCAAGCCTTGTACTCTGGAGAGGTCAAAATCATATTCCCCTGCTCCATATCGCACATATACGTCAACTGATGCATTTCCCAGAGATCGACTACCCTATCCAAGTCCCCAGAGGACTCCCGAGAGAAAACCAAATCACATAAGGGAAATTTCGTCGCACAGGCTACCTGCTGAGAGCAACCAAACTGACACAACACTCGGAATGGAAAGTAGTAGGTGCTATCGGTCAAACCAAGAAGAGTGATGCCCACGTAATCCCTAAATCGAACGATGGGAAAAACCATGTCTAACCAAGTAAACCTCCACACCAGTTCAGCCTCAACCAGCCAAAGCTTCAGCTCTTGTATATTCCCCTGCGGTAACCTATGGCATTGACCCAAGAAGCAGTGAGTCGCCTCACCATGAACAATATAAAAGCAAGGCACGGGTCCCAAAATAGCAAAATGCTCCCCAAGAAAAACCTGGAGCAGGATGGGACATCCCCGGAGGCACTCCACCTTGCCCAGAGCAAAGGCATCAAGACAGCGATAAAGCTCCACCAGCACCATATGCATCACAAAGCGGCCTCCCTCAAGTTCAACCAAAACATCGCAAAGCACAAGAGAGAAGTTCTCTCCCCCAGCATAGAAAAGAACCTCGAAGATAAGGCAAAGAGCAAAAGCCTTCACATTATGAGAATTTTTTACTAGCAGTCTTCGCAAGCTTTCATCCCTAAAAAGTTCTCGTAGGAATTTCACCGAACACCTAGTGGGCCCACCCACGAGGCTTTTCTCATAATCAGCTTTCTTCAAGCCCAGAGTCATGTGGACGGCTTTAGCATAACCTGGTTTCGGCACTCCTTGTCAAGGCTTCTGTGCAACTTCAAACCTGATAGGCTGGAGAGCTCCTCAAGAGTGGGAGTTAATTCACGATTCCCAAAACGGAAGATATGGGTATCAACTTCCCAAAATGAGGCTGCCGCATAAATAAGATCCCAAAGGAGAGGAACTCCGAGGAAAGATGAGAGACGAGCCAAACCGAGCTGGTCCAAACCTACAAGCTCGCTCTCGTTCAAGCTGTCAAGCCATTTTATCAAAAAATTGGGCCCTATGCCCAAAGAGGGAAGTATAAAGGTCCCGGACCCCCATGAGAAGCGGGGTCAGAAAGCGGGTCCACGGTCATACAAAGATGTTTTGAGAAATAACAATTCAATGTAGGATGGTGGACCCACCCGTGGGAAGAGAAAAGAAAAAATGACAGCAGAAAAACCCAAAGCCCAACTGAAAATAAAGGAAAAGGGGCATCCTCAGGTCTTAATGACTCCACACTACCCAAAAGGATGCCTAGCAGGTGTAATACACACGCTAGTGAAAAATCCCCCAGATTTTGCCTAGCGTTTATATTATACACGCTAAGATATTGTTTCCCAAAGAAAGTCTAGCATGTATAATATACACACTAGGCCATTTCTGAGGAAACTTTGCCTAGCGTGTATATTACACACGCCAAGCCAACCCCCCTAATGAAAAAAGGGAAAGAGGGGATATGGGAGTTTTATTTTTGCCGGTTCTTTAACCAGTCAGCATACACTTAGTTTTTCTCACAAAAGGCACCCTCGGTAGCGTACCAAAAATCCGCCCTCTAACCTATCTGCGCGATTTTCTTTCAGATACCACCCACATCAGCACACAGAGTTTGGCAATGGTTAAATGCATAACCTAAGGATCAATTTCCCAATTTGGGGCCCATCCCTACAAATTATCAAGCGCATCACATCCAGCGGGAAGAGATAGAATAAGCAAAAGTTAAAAGCAACAACATTCACTTCAAATAAAAATTAAACCATCCAACATGCGTTCAAATTATCCATTACATCCAAATTCCGAAAATAAAAGATAACATTCGATAGTCTCAATTGTTTATAAGAGCAGAAATAAAAAAAGTTGATCCTAATCAGTGCCCTTGGCCTTCTTCTTCTTTCGACGCGAAGTACTCTGGTAGGTCCGCACGTCCCCCACTCGGGACCACGCCTGGGAAAGTCGGCTAAGCAGCAAACGTGACTCCTTTTCACGAGCACGCTGCATGTCATACCATAAATCATCAGTCAAGATCAGTCAAAAGACAAACATGGCAAGACAATTATCATAGCTGGTCGGTGTAACACTTACCACCTCCACATCCCGAAGGTCAACAACATGGCGATAGTACTCCGCCTGATTGACCACCGACTCATAATCCTACAAGAAAGAAAGAGAAAGAGAGATTAGCTACATGAGCCGTAATACAAGAGTAAGCATATCTTTGAGAAAACATACAGAAGAGAAATTTACCCCAGGAACCAATTCAGGAGGAGGGACCCGGATCACTTCAGCAGATAGGCGGGCCCTCTCAGCTACATTCGCACACAAACTCAAGAGGAAGGCATCATTAAGACGTCTAAAAGTCCCCTAAGTCCCTACAGTCGAACTACCAGAGGCCCCAGCACCAAAAGGGTCGAAAGGTCAGGCATCTAAAGCCTCATTAGGACCTGCTGCTACATCATCCTCACCAAAATTATCCCCTCATTAAACTGTAGAAAGAATCAGAGGTCCAATCTGTCAAATCAAAATACCCAAACCATCAGGAACCTGCATAGAGGAAGAAGAGGACTACCTGAGATAGTGGGCCGCCAAAGGCCAAAAAGTTGGCACCAGGCACGAAGTGCGGGAGGATGCACCAGTAAGGAAGAGACTCATACCACATCTGATACCCCCCAGACACAAAGAGATCATCAACGGAACAGGAACCCCATGATACAGAAGTCCATCCGCGAGTTCCTCAATCGTACCTCTCAAAATCATGATATCCCCGGGAGGGCCCTGCGGCACAGTAAAATAGTCTCGGTATTGACGCACCACTCTCTCCCCTAAATAGTATGCTCTGACCTAAGCGCCATAGAAAAAGATAACCCAACGGTCAACAAACAAGCGGGACTGGCTCACGACGGCTCGATCCCAAAAGGGAGAACCAACGTAAGGATCAAAGGTGATCTGCTCAGATAAAGAGTCCTACTTGTCAAAAAAATACGATCAAAAATTCAAAAAAGAAGAAAAGGGCAGTGTTAGTACCTGCTCTGGGATCATCAAATAAAATTGGGTCCTTAGGCCTAACTCCAGATGCATCCTTTCGACGACTCTTATGCCAATTTCTCATAAGAGGATAATATGCTCGTCTGAGAAAAGGAGGGGGCGGCCCGGCTAAAAGTGTAAGTATCCCCAAACCTGAAAGAAGAAGCAAACATGGAAGATGTGTCAATGGCAAAATAAATGATAAACCAAGAGGAGTAGAAGAGCCAAGGGTTACCTCTATCACAGGCCACAAACCAAGAATGGAACCCAAATCTCCAATCGAGGCTCGAACCAAGCTGGCCATCAGTACGGCATACCCCTCACCACCACAGTCGTACCGATGCACATTCTCCCAATTCCCCATACGACTGAGTAGGGACAACGAAACCTAACCACCACTGGTATTGGAGAGAAGAGTCTTACCCTGAAGAAAGAGGAGCGAGATACAAGCCAACATCAATGCTTGTGCACGCTCAATGACAACATCTATGTCCGGATGATTAGGATCCACCAGTTTTCTTTCACCAAACAAGTCAGCCAGCCAGGAGAGCTTGATATCAGAGTCGACCATATCTCGAGAGGAGGGGTAATCCCCAATCAACTGAACCACCTCGGCCTGATCTGGTATACGAAGGCCAACCATCGATGTTCCTCCTATCCTAATCCATGTTATCATCGACCAGTCCACTGGGGTGACAGTCATCTCGGCCACTGACATATGGAATGTCATGGTCTCAGGCCGAAATCGTTCCATCAGGGCCTTCACGTAAGCCTCATCGCCCCTCCTAGTAGGGCATGAAAGAAAGTCTCCAAAACTGGCCTTAGCCAAGAGGAACTTCACAACCTGAGGGAGGAATCCATAAAGACACTGGAGGTCAAACCAACCTCTGTGAAACATGATCGAAGGCAAAGACTGCAGCAAAATGAAAAAGGTGTTAAAACCTAGAACAAGTAAAGTTTGCAGAAAGGAAAGCCGTAAAAGATTACTTCTTACCTTACCAACAATCCCAAAGTTAGAAATGTGATTGTACTGTTGATGAAGTAACCCACTGCGGCTGCTTCGCCTTGCATCTCATACCAGATCCGGGAGGAACGCTGCACCAAAATAAGCTGCTCACCTCGAGCACCGTAAATCACCTCAAGAACACCCTCCTGGTCCTGCTTCTCTTCACTCAACATCCTGAAAAGGGATTAGGCAGCAAATGCTAGGAGAATATCAACAAATGGAAATCAAGTACTGCAGGCTCAGGGAAGGTAGGTATGCCTCATTCATACAAACACAAAAAAAAAAATGTTTTGCAAACCAAAATAAAAAATCCTCACCATTTTGTGTCGAAATCGTAAAAGCCACCAGGGGTCGACCTCAAAACAGCCCATGCGTGTCAAAAAGAAAACTCTGTTTTGTCCCCTCAAAAATTTCAGTCAAAAACCCCCACAAATGCACATATATTGTGGTGGGGATGCATTCTAAAAAGTAATCAATCAAAAATCGAGTCATTTTCCCCCACGCATTTTAAGAATCAAAATCGTATTCATGTAGAAAGAAATCAAAATTTTCGAATAAAGAAAACCATCCATTCTTTTTCGAAAAGAATTCCAAAAAAAGAAGATTAAAAAAAAAACAAAAACAAAAAGAAGAAGAAACCAAATATATATACCAAAAAAAAAAACAACAAAACAAAAAAAAACACAAAAAAAAAACAAAACCAAAACAACAAAACAAAACAAACTAAATCTGAAATGCACTTTATTTCAAAAAAAAATTCATACAGATGGAGGCAATCTTCACAAAATGAATCATACATTCAAAGGAAATCATCTAGATCCAAGAACCCTAAAAAGATAAATAAAAAAAAAGGGGGGGTGGAGATTAGGGCACCTTTCAATCACATTTTTCCTTAAAAATCAATACCGATACACATGAAATCAATCAAATAGAGCATAAACAATCACATTCACAAGGTAAATCATTCACTAGTCATCTAAATATAGGAAATCCTAGCCACATTGGATTAAAAATCAGAAAATTCAAGGAAAAATAGGAAATTAAAATGATTACCTTGGTTGAGAAAAATAAACCCTTGATCCGGTGTAGGATGCACTTTTGAATCGTCAATGTTGAGCACCGATGTGAAGTCGGGGTATCGAATCAAATCAATAGAACACAAGAGAGGTCTCCCGGTTTAGTTTTGGAGGGGGGGAAAAAGAAGTTTGAAAATTGCCCTTTTTCACTCGGGCCCGGCTGTTTTAAACCATAGTGTGGCTTAGCATGTATATTGTACACGCTAAGCTTGTTTCTACCAAATTTGGCCTAGCGCGTATAATATACACTCTAGCCTTAATCATGCCAGATTTGGCCTAGCATGTATAGTATACATGCTAGACATAGACCTGCCAGGTTTGGCCTAGCGTGTATATTACACACGCTAGGCCTGGAACCTCCCTTGCACATAGAGGTTTTCCCTTTTTTGGCACACGTCCTGAGAAGCGTGTCAATTTCCATTCGGCCCGCTTAAGGATTGTGCAAAAATAAAAAGTTTAAGGGGTTTGAGCATCCTCAAAACCTCGAACAAACATCAAAAATAAAAAAATATATATATAATATATAATAAATAATAAGTAATAATAATAAATATAAAAATACATAAAGCAGAAAAATACCAAAAAATATATATGTATGACTTACCAAAAGTAGTACACACTCCCAAAAAGTGTTGTTGCGACCTCAATTCCCTCTGCTCAGGTAGTTGTGCTAAAATAACTTCGGGGTCAATGGGTTCGCCCAAAGACTTCAAACCCTGCTTCCTGCAAGGGCACCCGTGGCCGATCAAATGGGGCAATCAATGCCTCATATGATTGGGCACAAATTATGGGTCTTCCCGTCTTTGTATCGCGCTAGTTTTTAGGTATGAGTCGATGCCCCCCCCTTTGCTTGCGGGGCTGTTTTATTCAGAATGAAACTTTAACATCAAACACCATCAATCATATCAAGGAGCAGATGTTTTTCACAGCATATTGGGCTTTTGCAACTCGCTCCATCGCAGTCATGCCCAGTAATGTCGCTAAGCACTTGGGGACCGATAACCTTGAGGATCGAACATTTTTCCTCACATACAGGGCTTCCGTTTACTCACCATGGTACCATCTGATGTTTGAGGTTCACTTTGAATATGGCTGACCCGTCAGCGTTGCCTTGGGCCTCTTCGGATGTCTCTTTCTTTGGCATTCAATCATTAGTGATCAAATAGCAAAGAGGGGCATTTGTAGACACCCAAATTTGGCCCAAGGCCGATAGAAACCTACTTTGAGAAAGGCGCAACCCCCTGAGCTTCTGATAGCATCTCCCAAACCCTTAGGAATCATCCCAAAAACTTTAGAACCCTACTCTAACCCTTAGAACCTTGCTCGGACCAATTTCAAACGCTCCCAGACTGTGGTTAGGGAAAGGTATTTCGAGGCTTGTTGGGACTCTCGACTAAAAATAAATCATATACCATTGGAAAGAGAACCTCCCCAGCTTTCCAGCAAGTTAAGAATCACCTCGATCTGAGGTATACACCGAAAGTTATGGTGATCCGAAGTTTCGAGCCTGAATTGGCTCTACTTCACCAAGGGAGGTGGACCCTTCAACAGGCTCAAGGCCTCTCGAGAGCCTGTCGAGCACTATGGCTATGCCTAGCATGTATAATACACATGCTAAGTCATTTCTGAGGAAATGTTGCCTAGCGTGTATATTATACACGCTAGGCCATTTTTTCACAGAATTGGCCTAGCGTGTATTATACACACGTTAAGCCAAATAGGGCCCCACAGCGGGCTCTGAACTTCCCAAGCACTGTAGCTATACCTAGCGTGTGTAATACATACACCAAGCTTAGCTACAGTAACTTTTGGATATTGCTCGAAAATGACTTTTGGAGTTTGACTTGTTGACCATCCCAATGTTTAGGGTGGGTTTCATTAGAACTGTTGCACCCCCATTTAACCTATTTGCAACCCCCTAGTCATTTGAAACCCCACCCTATTTGCTCTCCCCTCTATTCCTCTAATTTCTTTGCTTTTCCTCTATCCTTGAATTTACACCATTACGCCGCTGAAATCTCGATGATTGCGGGGAGCGTAAATAGGATCGGAGTGCCTTCGAGCAAGAGGAAGTGCTACTTTTTTTTTTCTTGGCCATAAGTAGAGACCGCTTACGAGCGGGTTGATCAGGTGCCTCACACCTTCCCGATCGATAACCAAAGCCCCTACCCAAGAACCTTTGGCGTAAACCATATCAGAGTCATATTTTTAGTACTTTGGTGCTCATCATATCGATTTGGGTATCTCGGGACACCAAAAGCTCTGGGTGATGACTCTAAATTTATAGTAAAGAGAGAGCATCATCCCGACAGAATCGCTAGAGCCCATGATTGCACACCTCTGCTTAATCTTAGGATCCAAACTCCTTCCTGAACTGCAGCACAAGCAGCAACATATTCAGCTTCCATGGTGGAGAGCGCATTACACGCTTGCTTATTTCTACTCCATGAAATAGCTCCACCTCCTATTAAAAATATGAAGCCAGAGATGGATTTTCCTTCATCAAGATCATCTCTATAAGCAGCATCAGAGTATGTGTGCACTCTTAAATCAGTGCCTACATAGCATAACATCAAATCCTTAGTGCCTCTAAGATATCGAAAGATCTATTTGACAACATGCTAATGTAATTGGCCTGGATTACTCTAGTAATGACTGACCAATCCAACCATATAACAGATATCAAGATGTGTGCACCGCATGGCATATATGAGACTACCAACAGCACTAGCAACAGGGACAGCAGACATAGCCAATTTCTCAGCATCTATTTTGGGACACATATCCTTCCTCAACTTTGCATATTTATCCATTGGAGTCTCTACCAGTTTGGAATTACTCATACGAAAATGCTCAAAGATTCTTTCTATCTAAGAAGTATGAGAAAGACTTAAGAACCTTTTAGAATGATTCCTAATGATTTTAATGCCCAAAATGAAATTGGCCTCACCTAAGTCTTTCATCTCAAAGTTAGAGGACAACCATTCTTTGGTAGAAGCAAGTAAACATTTATCATTACCAGCTAAGAGGATATCATTGACATATAATGAAAAAATGATGAAATGTCTACCAGACCGTTTAATATACACAGTTGTCTTCCTCACTCATAAGGAAGCCAAACGAGATAACGGTCGTATGAAAACACATGTACCATTGTCTAGAGGACTGCTTCAACCCATAAAGAGACTTTAAAAGTCTACACACTTTGGAGGTCTTACCCTTCTCAGTAAAATGAATGGATTGCTGGATGAAAATCTCTTCCTCTTGATCACCATTTAGGAAAGTGTTGTTAACATTCATCTGATGGAGTTCTAAGTCCATGCACGCAGCCAAAGATAAGATCATTCCAATTGAGGGAAATTGAGACACAGGGGAAAATGTTTCATCATAATCAATTCCCTCAATCTACGTGAATCCTTTGGTGACTAAACGGGCCTTAAATATATCTATGAAATCATTTGTATTCCTCTTAATTTTAAAGACTCATTTACTACCAATGGCTTTACGACTAGGAGGTAAATCAACAAGCTCCCACACAAGGTTCTTCCTCATAGATTTCATTTCTTCATTCATTGCAGTTACCCAATCAATCTCTTCAATTCCACGGCATCGAACATCAGAGTTTTTACGATACGAAATGGGCAAAAAGGGTTTAAGGGATTGATGGTTAGAATTTTGCCCAAAATGAAGGCAATGAGACGAGTGTTTTGAGAAATGGGATCACTGTTTTGGGTTTCAAGGAGGAAGGAAGGAGAGCATAGGGCTCGGTTCTTCCTCTCGGCTCCTCTTCTCGCTTTCTCACTCTCAATCGGAAGCCACAACTTTTTTTTTTTTCAGTTGTGTGGGTTTTTGCCCCACATGCTTAATGGGGTTGGGTTGTTAGTGTGTCAAACTAGTACACCGAGGAGCGGTGTACGAGTCCTAATTGAATGGTCTACAGATGAGTTTAAAATGCATCGAACATATTTTGATCGCTAGATCTCCTATTTACGAGTTAGCTCCTAGCCGGTGTACCATCACGTGGCCTGTGCACTATTTGCAAAATTATTTGTATGAACCTTTCACACACAGTTACATATATTTAGTTTTATTTTATTTTATTACTAATTTGGGCTATTGGGCACGGGTTGGGTTCGTGCTTAGCGTGCACCTGACTGCCCATGATCACGCGTACACCATTTTTCTCGCTCTAATTTAGTCATTTAAAATTAATTAACTAAGACCATTCTATATTATAGTGTTTGAAAGTGTGGGCTCGGACTTGCTCCGATCCCGAGTTCAAGTCGTGTGCAAAACACTTCTCACTAGGGTTCAGTCTTGATTCAATGTTCGAGTCAGGGATTGGCTCTTAGAATTTGGGTATCGAGTGCACTCACCCAATCAAGGTGGATGTGCTAGAGGCCCCGTGACAGCTGCACTCAACATCTTGACCAAAGTCAAATTGGTCAAAGCAGTCGTATCATCGTCGGAGGTCATCGATTCAACACTAGAAAAATCATGGTTGTTACATCCTTCCCACCTTACAAAATTTTCGTCCTCAACAAGTGGTGTATCGTATTCGAAGGAGTGCGGAGACTTGATAGCCCGAATACCGGTAATCATATTCTCCGCCTGAGTTAATGATTTAACATCATCAAAAATTCGGGGTCATTACATTCTCCCCTCCTTAGTGGAATTTTCGTCCGCAAAAATTCACAGCATGACTATGAATGAAAATTAAATACAATGAGGAGATCCCATGAGTATAAATCGAATTTAAGCCATCAATAGACAAGGCAACCATAAGACAAGTAGACCACTATCGTGACAGTAGCTATTAAAATGCATGAAAATTATCCATCAAAATACATTACAAACATAAGTTCGAAGTATGAACTACTGATATGAATTGTTGACCGACAAACATATCACATCACTTAAAGAAGTCTAAACCATTTAAAATTTCATGCATTAAATCGTCTTTTTGTTCTTCCTCGCTTTAGGACAGTCCATTATCTGGTGTCCTTTTTGGTCACACTTGAAGTACTCTCCAGTGACCCACCAACACTCCTTTTTATGTGGCCCTCCACATCAGGAGCATGGTTCAACCGGTGTGGATGGCGCAATGTGCTAAGTCTGCTACCCGTTCAATGTTTCAACTATTGTGGGTTTTAAAGGTTGGAAAGGCACAGTCCGGGTAGACACAATTTGGGTAGGTTGACGGGATGCGGGCATTAATAGCCTCTGTCTTTGGCTCACCGGCTGATGGATGTATGGCTGCATATGACTTGTCCTATTCGCATTTTGTTCTTCCCTTCTCTTATACATACCGTCAATATTCCTTTCGGCAATGAGGGCTAAATTTATAACATGTGCATATGTGGTCACCTTAAACAGAGAAATTCTCTCCTTAATTACTAGCTTCAAACCGTGTTTAAATTTATGGGCCTTCATTAGTTCAGTAGCCACTAGTAGTGGTGCAAATCTCGAAAGCTTGGTGAATTGAGCCTCATATTCACATACGGTCATAAGTCCTTATTCTAGAGTTGCAAACTTAATCTCCATTTGATGTCGCTCAGGTGCGGAGAAGTACTTCTCATTGAATACTTCAATGAATTCAGCCCATGTCCAAGTTCTCCCTGGCTCTTGGGTCCTTTCGGCAGATTTCCACCAAGGATCCGCTTCTCCTTCGAGTTGGAAGGAAGCCCAACTCACTTTTTCCTCTTCAGTGCAAGAAATTCTTCAGAGGTTCTTCTCTATTTGATTTAACCATGCTTCTGCCTCAAGCGGGGTTGATTTGACCATAGAAGCTAGGGGTCTTATCCTCCTTAACTCCCAAAATCCTGAGGGTTGGCATCTCTCTGCTAGAAGTGCAGCTTGCTACTTGACCATGGTTTCTAGCAACTACTTGACGCGACTGTTATTGCTTTCTCCCAAAGGAACGTCATTGGCGCCAATGGCTACTCCCTCATCATTACACGTGCCTCTAGTACGGATAACTCTTGGTCGACCTTGTGAAGGCATACTGAGTTGTCATGATGAAACAAAGGTTTCAATCAAAAGTGTTTGTGAAGATCCAAAGCATGTCTAATTAAGGTTCCTATGTCCTGACAAAATAAGCCTAAGCCCCGAAAAAATCTAAAGTCATTCAGAGACTTCAGAATAGGGATCGTGAATCCCTCCTAAGTTTTGACAGAATCTAATGTCATCACATTTGAGTCCCAATGAAACCTAATGCCTTTGCTTTGATACCAACTGTGATAGAGTCATAGTTAGGTCTCCTATGTCCTGATAGAATCTACAGCCATAGCTTTGATACCAACTGTGACAGGATTTTCCTGACACATTTTTTTTTTAACAACATAGATACTTAGGAAAACCGAACCGTCAGATCGTATAGATCACAATCTGATATAGAATACTTGGTACATCCAAACAATGTGAAATTCAAAGCAATTAATACATATGGCAGAAATAGAAGATTCTATCTTTATACAAAATACAGGCTAACAATTTAAAACCACCGGTGATGGTCAACTATCACCTAAACAGTGGTACCCCCAAAAAGGATGTACATCAAAAATCTAATTCTACCAATCTAAAAGATGATTGGACGTACCAAGTCTAAACCTCAAAATCTATAACTATATCAATCTATAACTAGATCAAGATCAAATCCACCGGTCTATGGTAGAAGATTCGCCTCAAGCTTCGAATCTCACTCAAGACCCGCACCTATGACATATAGTCGAGGGGTGAGCTACAGGCCAAGCTCAGTAGAGGAACTCAAGAATAATTACATTTTATTAGATTGTGTATAGATTCAATTGACAAGATTTCAAAGCAGTTTCTCATCAAAGCACAGATTTAAATATTAGTTTTCAAAAGTATTTCATTTTAAACCAGGGACATGCTTCAAAGCCATTTCATCTCAGAATAGTCATGTCATTTTCATATCAAGCGAAATATGCAAAGACTTTTTCTCATGTCAAAACACACTTGAAAATCACATGTCTTAGGTAGAGTTTCGCAAAGGTTCAAAAATCAAGTACGATTCGGATTCAAAGATCATATTAGACTTTCTTACATATAATCCGCCCTAGCTGTCCACATTTGTACGAATAATCCGCCCATAGCGATCCCCAATTGTACGAATATTCTGCCCATAGCGGTCCACAATTTTATGAATATTTTGCCCATAGCAGTCCTCAGCGTGTACATTTAATCCACCCTAGCGGTCCACTTCAATTTATCTGACTTATGTTTCAATTCACTTACATAGTATACATATTTGATTCGCGGGTATCCGCCGTGCCGGTTCGATTCATGAATATCCAGCCATGTCGGTTAGATTCACGGATTAATTATCGTACTAGTTCAATTCACGGATGCCCTGTCGTACCAGTTTGATTCATGGATTGACTGTCGTACCAGTTCAATTCACGGATATCCCGTTGTGCCGGTTTGATTCACGGAGAAACTGTAATACCAGTTCGATTCATGGATATCCTACCGTGCTGGTTCAATTCACAGGTATCCCACCGTGTCGGTTCAATTCATGTTCACATTTATATCAAATCAGATTCGATTTTTCAATGCGAGCCAATTCAAAGTTCGTAGTTCATATTCAAGTGTAAATTCAAAGTTCAGGTGTCAAGTGTAATTCAAGTTCAAAATTCGTGTTTGAATTAGGCAAATCAAAACTCATATTCATATTTCAAATATCTAAATGCACATCATATTCTTAATAGTTAAAGCATTTTAAACATTCAATGCAATGAGATCAGTTTCCACTTCTAAAAATCAGATTCATATACAAAGCTCAATATTCAAGTCATGTACGTATTTCAAAGTTTGGATTCATGTTCGTATCAGATCAAATGCAAATATCAAGGTTCTAATTTCATATTCCTAGTTCAAAATTCGTATTCAAAGTTCATATTCGGAGTTCATTTTCATATTCCAATTTCAAAGATTCAAAGTCCATTTTCACAACAAATCATAGCTTATCAAACACTCAACATACAAATCTATGAATTCAAGTCAGAAATGCAATTGGTTAATAAAGTTCCCCTACCTCAGTTGTAAAATCACACAAAGTCATGTAAAATGGTTCAAAAATCCTCACGGATGTTCCCAAACCTTAACCTACATTACAAAGCATTTGTATACTTACATGTTAGTGACTAAATATCACGCATGTTGAAGTTCCTAAAGTTTTCTCAGAACTAGGGCGAAAAGGACAAGTTCGCGTTAACTTTTGATCATGTAAAACTTAATCTTACTTTCCACTTAATTTTGATTATATTGTTAATTCATACAAGTTATAGATCTCATTGTTTTCTTTCCAACGCCTTAAGAATCACGCCAATCAGAGTTCAGGGTCAAAAGTTATGATTGAAATAGCGAGCAAGTGCTAGCATTGTGAATAGTAGCTTGCTGCAGCGAGTTTGTAGCTCTTTGCGGCGAGGTCTTCAGGCACCTATAGCTCGCCGCAACAAGAAAATGGCTTGAAAATCTGAGGGGCACTCGTCGCGGTGAGGGTTTAGAGCATGCCTCACCGCAACGAGGTTCTGGGTCGCCGCGGCAAGTCTGCTATGACCCGTTTCTTGTTGGTTTCTTCCTCCTCGATCTGAATCACCCAAAATCACATCTAATGATCCAGTTTAAAAATGCATTTCTCATCACAAATCACACTTGTTACCTCCTTGGGTCGCACAAGCGAAAATTCACGATTATCGATGTCGAGAGATCGATGCATGCACTTCGAATTCCTCAAGGATCCTTCCAAGTAAATCTAAATTACACACGAATCAATATTTAAACCTCACAATTATCCTATGATCTATGCATGTATATGAAAGGTTTCGGAATTCACCTTCTTATATCGTGCATGTGAAGATTGCGATGGCTGAAAATGAAGGAATCGACGTCAAACTTGCCTCTCACCCGCTGATCGATTTCTTCGATCCCACGGCATCGAACCTTGAAGTTTTTGTGGTATGAAATGGGCAAAAAGGGTTTAAGGGATCGATGGTTAGAATTTTTCCCAAAATGAAGGCAATGAGATGGGGGTTTTGAGAAATGGGATCATTGTTTTGGGTTTCAAGGAGGAAGGAAGAAGAGGATAGGGCTCGGTGCTTCCTCTCGGCTATTCTCTTCTCACTTTTTCTCACTCTCAACCGGAAGCCACAACTCTCTTTTTTTTTTCAATTGTGTGGGTTTTTACCCCATATGGTTAATGGGGTTGGGTTGTTAGTGTGTCAAGCTAGTACACCGAGGAGCGCTATACGAATCCTAATTGAATGGTCTATAAACAAGTTTAAAATGCACCGAACATGTTTTGATCGCTAGATCTCCTATTTACAAGTTAGCTCCTAGCCGGTGTACCATCACGTGGCCTGTGCACTATTTGCGAAATTATTTGTGTGAACCTTTCACACACAGTTACATATATTCATTTTTATTTATTTTTTTTACTAATTTGGGCTATTGGGCTCGGGTTGGGTTCATGCTTAGCGTGCACCTGACCTTCCATGATCACGCGTACGCCATTTTTCTCGCTCT
Source organism: Chloranthus sessilifolius (assembly GCA_021018995.1). Taxonomy (NCBI): domain Eukaryota; kingdom Viridiplantae; phylum Streptophyta; class Magnoliopsida; order Chloranthales; family Chloranthaceae; genus Chloranthus; species Chloranthus sessilifolius. The sequence continues at coordinate 30,034,404 of CM037594.1, read as the reverse complement.
AATTTAGTTATTTAAAAATAATTAACTAAGCCCATGCTATATTATAGTGTTTGAAAGTGTGGGCTCGGACTTGCTCCTATCCCAGGTTCTAGTCGTGTGCAACACACACTTCTCATTAGGGTTCGGTCTCGATTCAGTGTTCAAGTCGAGGATTGGTTCTCAGAATTTAGGTGTAGGGTGTGTTCACCCAATTAAGGTGGATGGGCCAGAGGCCCCATCACAGTTCCACTCAACATCTTGACCAAAGTCAAATTGGTCAAAGCAGTCGTATCATCGTCGGAGGTCAACGATTCAACATTAGAAAAATCAGGGTTGTTGCAAGAAGTCATGGCATGCTGATAAGTTTTAGGTTCATCATCATCCATGGCTACACATGAGAATAATTCTCCTTCAACCTTAAAAAAACTGGGAGGAATTCTACCGTGTGTACTCCTTCGAACCTCAGGATCACCTTGAAGAATGCTCTCCCACTGTTTACAGGATCAATAAGGGCATTCTCATTAATTTCATATGAGCTCTCACTATCCTGAGTTGCGTCCAACAATTCATATAACTCACTATCGATCCTGGGATGCTTCTTGCGGGATATTTATCCTCTATAAAGGTAACATCATGAGATTCTACCTCAATCGAACCTCCACGCTCTTCATGGACTAGGATATAACCCTTTGAATTATTTGGATTGCGTACAAAAATATACTTGACGGTTCGACTATCCAATTTACTTTGATTGGGCGTAGAGATCAGTACATAACCTAGAGATCCCCAAGGGCATAGATTACCCAGAGAAGGTGGCCTTCATGTCCAAAGTTCATGCGGAGGTTTTGGAATCGACTTAAAAGGGACTATTCAAGACATAGACGGTTGTTAGCAACGCGTCAACCCAAAAGCTCGTAGAGAGATTAGCATGTGCCATCATTGATCGGACCATGTCAAGAAGAGTTCTATTCCTTCTCTTAGCCACTCTATTCTATTGTGGAGTATAGGCCATAGTGAACTGCTTAAGGATGCCAACACTTTCACAAAATAGTTTAAAATTTTCTGAAGTGTATTCACCATCTCTATCTGATCTAGGCACTTAGATTCTACGGTCTAATTGATTTTCAATTTCAGTTTTATATCTTTGAAAATAAACAAGTGCATCAGATATTTGTGATATAAGAAATACATGCCCATATCGAGAAAAATCATCAATGAAAGTTATAAAGTATTAGCATCCATTTCTGGCACGTACATTGAAAGGACCACATATATCTGTACACACAATTTGAAGAAGACCTTAACATTCGGTTGCCTTAGGAAAAGGTTTTCTAGAGGCCCTACCAGTTATACAGTACTCGCAAGTGAGCAAATCAATTTTAGTTAAAGAACCCAAAAGACCTTCTTTGGCCAATCTAGCCATTCGATCTCTACCTATGTGACCTAATCTAGCGTGTCATTTAAGGGATTCAGAAGTGATAAAGGTATCAGATAAGGCAACAACAGGAAGTAAAGAATTAATAATAGATGAATCAATAATGTCTAAAGCAAAGAGGTCCCCAACTAAATTGCCCCAACCAAATAAAATATTGTTTTTACAAAAAGACACTCTAGAATGACAAAATCTAACATCAAAACCATCTCTAACTAAACAAGGAATAAATATTAAGTTTCTTCTTATCCCTTGAGCATATAAAGTGTCTTGAAGAACTAACGTTTGCCCAATACGCGTCTAAAGGTGGTATGCACCAACTCTGAGGATGTTTTCAGATGAGTTATTTCCCATATAGACTTTGTAGCTACCAACAACAATGGGATGGAAGTCAGAAAATCCTACGCGGTCCCTCGCGATGTTCTTGGTTGCTCCAGAGTCTATAATCCGTTGAAAAGATAAAGTATTAACTATAAGAACTTTGAAACAAACAAAGGAATAAACGGGAGTACAAGGGATAGATACAACCTTTGCAACATCTTTCCTCATCTTACACTCTCTACCATAATGGCCGGCCTCACCGCAGACGAAACACTTGATCTAATCACGAGAGTTTTTTTTACGATAAGGACGATTCTTAGTTTTTACTTTAGTAGATGGAGGTGGAGCGGTGTCACCTTTCTTCTTATCCTTTTGAGGTTTCTTATTCTTTCGGAATTTGCAAGTGGGAGCTTTGCATTTTCAATCCGCGGTGTAATGGATACGAGGAGTTTTTGGTAGAATTATGTTCATTTCTATCTCGTGCTCCAGGTGACGACATAAATCTTTGAAGGTTTTGATAGACTCATTGTGATTGAGAATTTTCTTAGTAAGATCCTAAGAGGAGGGTAAGGAGCCTAACATGGTATTGATTTTTTGGTTTTCACTCAACTTACTCCCCGCACTCCTCAGGTCTACTATCATCTGATTTATCTTACGAATGTGGTCTTTAATCGTACACCCCTGAGGCATACGATATGCTTGAAACTCCATTTCCATAGCATGAATCCTTGTGTCAGATTTTTTAGCATACGCCTCGTAAAAAGAGTGTCCCATAACTCCTTCACAGTAGGATAAGACTCATATGTATGAAGGAGTTCTTTGTGAAACTCAGAAGGATAAGGTCCAGGGCTGTGCGATTATGTTTCAGCTATTTTTGGTATTTCTCATGTGCAGCTTTCATAGCCACAATAGGTACATCCTCATTGAGCTTGTCCATGATTTATTCTATAGCATATTGGATATCCTTCTCATCCAGGAGGATTCTCATCAGACAAGACCAATCATCATAATTATTTTTATCTAACTTCTTAGTCTTAATCAAGTCAGCAAATAGGGATTTGGCAACCATTTTTACCACTATTTTCAAAAAAAGTATTAATTATTAGACAATAATATTACATTTTATGCGCAATCCCCATTAGTATTTTCTAAAATGTCAAAGGGATTTATCGATGTTGAGATGACTTTAGCAGTTATTAGATCGGTCTAAAAGTATCACATAACCGATTGGGCATTGTAAAAATAATCAAGATTAATCATATAACTGTTGAGTATCTCACCATTCATAGTCTCAATGACAAACATGACCTACTCATCTCGGTGTCTATCCAAATATATGATGGGTGAATTACATAAGATAATCTTAATAGTATCATCGAAGATTATCAAGGTAAACAAGTCAATCATTCAACCAATTATATTTTACAAAAATAATAAGATAAAATATTCACGAACACAGTTGCGTTATCGAGTAATCTTGAAATGACTTGAGCTCATGAATAGTTCCCATGTGGATCTATAGTGTAGGCCCTAAAACTATTCTTCTACAACTAGAAATATTTATTATAACTCGAGTCATCATATGAATGCAACACCCTATGAAACTACTCCTTCACATCAATTGGCACACATCTCCTAAGAACTCCATTACGCCTTTTGATCATTTGTGCCATAGGTACATCTCCATAAGGGTACAAGTTTTTATTCATGTATTCATCAATTTACAAAATGAAGAAATTAAAAAAATACATGGACTCGATCTAATACAATTTGATCAATTAATAAAACATCCTAGGATACATGTCATACTCATAACACAATGATGTGCATAACCCACAACCAATCAACTATAAATGGTTACTCATCCACATCTCATAATAGCATAAAAAAAACTAAATTTTTAATCAAGGTTGACGATAATTAAATATCATAATTAAATATTGTGAATGATATTCATAAATTTTTGAGCAGTTCAAATTGTCAGAAAAGATATCCGACTAGTCCAATCAGTAGATCTCATTGAGTAGATCAAAATCAACCACTATGGGCCTAAATCCGATAAGTAATGAGGAAGTTATTGTCAAAACAAAGAGGTAGTCAAACTATTGCAGTTTTGAAAATTGCGTTGGTGTGCACGTTTGACCGATCATATTGGACCATTCGAATCAATAAAATATGTGATATTTTGTCAAAAAGTAGTTCAATAAGAGAACATACTATCTAACGGCTCATATTTTACAATAGAGAAAAAGATAAATGTTAAAAAAAACTTCAAAACAGCCCAAAAAGAGATTGTAAATGTTCAATAAATATTCTTTTATGTTGAAACATATTGCATCAACTTGTTGTTAGAAAGCATGTGCACTAGGAAACCCTAGCACACAAGAAAGAAGAAACCGGAAAGGGAAAAGCCCACCGAGCAATGGTAGCCAGGTGGTTGGCCAGCGGCCGGCGACATTGCCCGCGGGTATCGGATTTTTTTTTTTATTTTTTATTTCCCTTCATCACCCTTTTCATCTTTTAATAACGACAATGAATATAAGATTAAACAAAAAAAAATGTTGGAATCTAATCATAAAATAAGATAAAAAGAATGTACACATATAAAAACGGACAAATCAATATGATTGCTTTGATACCACTGTAGGGAATTGAGATCCCTAATCGCGCGGAAGCAAGGGTGGATCACAATCAATTCTACACACTTTGAGAAAAGCTAAAATAATTTAATGCTCGTTGATTTGAGTCGTCAACTACCAGAGAAGACGGTGTTAGCTACATGCCACGTGGAAGTTACACATAGAAGGATAATCACAACTCTAGAGTTTAGGCTTAGAGAAGAAGGGAGAACTTGTGAGAAAGAAGATTTTCACATCCGTAAGTTATAATCTCTAAAGCCATATATTAATAGGTAACTCTAATATGGTTGTTATACGGTGTATATCACACACACCCTAAGGGTTGTACAAGTGGCATCTCAACCACTCAAACCAACAAAATAGGTTAGGAATTTTGAAGGTATTCTCAGGTGTAAAGGTCCTTTTGACTGTGTTCCTACTACAGTGATACACTTCTTCCTTGGGGAAATTTTTTATACATACCCCATGATTTTTCTCTTTTATTTTCTATTTTTTTCTTTTTTTTTACCCCCATTTTTCGGGTGTTTTGCTTTTCTAATCTTTTTGGATTTTGATGATAATTTTTTTGCTTCGAGAGCTCTCTTCTTTTTTGGTATGTACACACACACACATATTTTTTCTTCTTCTAGGAGAGGTTTATGAAAGAGAGGCTATTGGCTCAGATTGGGTAGCAAAGGATATGAGCATTCAAGGACGTTTTTTGGGTACTTGGCTTTGAAATAATGGCCTCTTTTATGGGGTCTTTAAGCAATCCCGTGTCCATTTTTATCAATACTTACCTTACTGCGAGAGACTAGGAGTAGAATCGTCACACGTATCTAGTGTTGATTGGCTCAGGAAAGTGATCTCCATCCATTGTGGCGAGACAGAGTGTGTTCTCAGGGAGTACTTCTTTGATGACATAGGGTGTCATTTCCAGTTGGGCTTGAATTTTCCTCGAGGATCAGCATGGAGAGAGAGGAAGATCTTCTTGAGTACTATGTCACCCACTTTTAGTGCTCGAACACATACATGCTTGTTGTAAGCCCTGACGATCCTTCTCTGATAGACCTGGGTGACATAAGGCTTGGAGCCTCTTCTCACCGATCAGGCTTAATTGCTCAAAATAGACTCTTTCTCTTTCGGCCTCTGGCAGATCGGACTAGATGACGATACAGATTGAGGGTATTTCAACCTCAACTGGTAACACTGTCTCAGTTCCATACACAAGGGAGAACGGAGTTGCCCCTATAGTTCTACAGATCGATGTTCGATAAGCCCGTAGTACGAAAGGTAGCATTTAAATCTAGTCTCAATATATAATGACCATCTTCTTGAGGATGCGAACGACCATCTTGTTAGCAGCTTCTACAGCTCCATTAGTTTGTGGTCTATATGGTAATGAGCAATGATGCTTGATTATGTACTATTCGCATAAGGCTTTGATGCACTTGTTCACAAAGTTAGTGTCGTTATCCGTGATGATGTCCTTGGGCATGCCGAATCGACAAATGATATTGTTCTTGATAAATTTCTTGACATGCACAACCGATATGTTTATGTAGGATGCTGCCTCTACCCATTTTGTGAAGTATTCGATGGTGACCAGGATGAATTGATGTCCATTGGAAGCTCTTGGATTGACCTTTCCGACGACGTCGAGGCCCCTGGTGACAAATGGCCATGGAGTGGTCATGCTGTGGAGATCTATGGCTAGAATATGTATCAAACTAGAGTGTTCTTGGCATTTGTAGCACTTCTGAATGTGCTTGCAACAATTAGTTTCCATGGTGGTCCAGAAGTACCCTTGCCGTAGGATATTTTTAGCAAGCATGTGTCCATTGACATGGGCCCCATATATCCCTCATGGATTTCCTTTACAACAATTGTTGCTTCGCTCTCAGTTAAGTACCTGAGCAGGATGTTGTTATATGATCGTTTGTAAAGGAACTCACCGCAGATGAGGTAGTTTGAAGCTAGGCGTTGGATGTTTCGCCTATCCATCTTAGTCATGCCCTCATGGGATGTACGTGTCTCAAGGAAGTTCTTGATATCTGAGAACCATGGAGGCTCATCATCTAACTTTGTTGATCCCTCGATCTGAAGGCAGAAGGCCGGCTCATTCCTTTGTCTGATCATGATTGGTTTCATTTCGATGCCATAGGAAATTTTGACCATTAACACTAAAGTCGCCAGTTCATCAGCAAATCGATTCCTTATTCATGGGACACAGGGGAAGGTAACATCATCGAAGCATGCTATCAACTCTTTGAGGTGCTCATGGTAAGGGATCAGTTTCTCATTTTGTCTTTCAGTCTCTATTGGTTTGGCATAAGATCAGTTGTGAGTCACCAAACACCCTGAGATGAGTTTGTTCAAGTCGAGAGCTACTTATAGGCCAGCTACACGGGCTTCATATTCAGCCATATTGTTGGTGCAGGGGAAGTTGAGCTTGATGGAGATCGGTATGTGGGACCCTTTCAGTGAAATTAGAACAGCGCTAACTCTTTGGCCTTTGACATTTGATGCCCCGTTGAAATGCATTACCCAAGACTCCTCTCTCTCTTCAGTATCATCCTTTGTTATGAACAAAATATCTTCATCCAGGAATTCGGCTCTCAGAGGTTTATAATCAGGTAAACGGTTCTCGACAAGATGATCAGTGAGTGCTTGCCCTTTGATTAACTTTTGCATGCCATATGTGATGTCAAACTTTGATAAGAGAAGCTGCCACTGTGTGGTCCGTCCAGTGAGAGCCAGCTTTTCAAACAAGTGCTTCAGAGGATCTATTTGTGCCAATAAGAGGACGGTCTGAGACAACAAGTAGTGACAGAGAATCTGTGTCACCTAAATGAGATCTAGGCATGCTTTCTCCAGATGAGAGTAGCATGTCTCGTAATCAGTGAACTTCTTGCTCAGATAGTAAATCGCTTGCTCTTTTCACCCAGTTTCATCGTGCTGCCCAAGGACACATCCCATCAAAAATTTCATCCTAGAGAGGTACATTAGGAGTGGCCTCCTAGGGAGTGGTGGTACCAAGACTGAAGGGTTGAGAAGATAACCCTTGATTTTATCAAATGCTACCTTGCAGTCATCATTCCATTCGACGGGCGAATCTTTCCTTAACAACTTGAAGATCGACGTGCAGATAGGAATTAGCTTGCAATGAATAGACTGATGTACTGTATTCTACCCAAGAAACCTCTAACTTCTTTCTCGGTAGGTGGTGGAGTTATTTTTATGATGGCTTTCACCTTAACTGTGTCAACTTTGATACCTTTCCTGTTGACGATGAAGCCCAACAATTTTCCTGACATGGCTCCTAATGCGCATTTCTGGGGGTTCAGACACAACCTGTACTTTCTTAATCTTTCAAATAGCTTTTGGAGGTGCACCAGATGATCACTTCTCTCCTGCGACTTGGTAATCATGTCATCAATGTACACCTCAATTTCCCGGTGCATCATGTCATGGATTTTTCATTACTCTCTGATACATTGCCCCAACATTTTTGAATCCGAACGACATGACTCGGTAGCAGAAGGTTCCCCAAGGGGTGATGAACATTGTCTTTTCTCAGTTTGCCTCTGTCATTTTGATCTAATTGTACCCTGAGAATCCATCCATGAACGAGAGCATCTCATGCCTGACAGTATTATCGACCAAGATGTCGCTGAGTGGCAAAGGGAAGTCGTCTTTCAGGCTCGCCTTGTTAAGATTTCTGAAATCGATGCACATCTAAACCTTTCCGTCCTTCTTTAGTACTGACATAATGTTGGCTAGCCACTGTAAGTATTTGGAGACCATGAGGAACCCTACATTATACTGCTTGATGACCTCGTCTTTTACTTTCAACATCCACTACGGCTAGAGATGCCTCAACTTTTGCTTAACAAGCTTGACATCGGAATACAGCGGTAGCTCATGCTCGACCAAATTGGTGTCCAAACCAGGCATATCCTCATACAACCATACGAAGACGTCTCTGTACGACCGAATGAAATCAATCATGCATTTTATTTCCTCAGGAGACAGTGACATTCTGATCTTGGTGATTTTAGGTTCCTCAATCCCTAGACTGATGTCCTTAGTTTCTTCAATAATTGGGGTAGGGACATTCTCAAAATCAGCGTATTGCTTAAGGAGCTCATTAGGAAGCTCCTCAGTTGGGACCTCCTCATCCATATTTGTGACTCTTACCTCTCCTAGTATTTCTACAAGAAAGAGGTCGATTTCATGTTGGGCGTGCTCTTCATTTAAGGCATTAATATTTTTTCATTTTTTCAAGAATTTTAAAAGACAATATTTTTGGGCTTTGTTGCATTTTTTCTATTAATTTAGGGTTTTCTTTTTCTTCGGAGGTGGGCCCTTGGCAGGTCTCTATACATGCATGGTATTGTTTGCCAAGGGCTAACCTCACTTTTATGGGTTGTATTTTTTTGAAAGTGGATATCAAATTTCAGGCCACCATATGCTTTCAGAGTTATGAGAACTGACGCCCAATTCCTTACCTGGGGTGTCGTACCTTTACCTTGCGCTATGGAGGAGAGGGAGTGAGATGGCTTTCCAGGGTCAGCCTTCAACATCCTTACCATAGGTTCATCTGGAACCTAGTCCTCAAACATTAACACGGGCTTGGGATGGTTTAGGACAGGTGATTGTACTAGCAAGGGTACTTCCTCCTCAAAAAGTGACAGGGAGGTCAGGTATATTTCGATTTTAGGGGGGATGATTCGGGGGTTGGACTCATGAACGGTGGCTTTTTTGTGTGAGATTACCTGAGTTGCCCCATTTTGGTCAATTTTTATGACCCCCACGCTTACAAATGTGCTTCGGATGTGTGGTCGTGGACGGGGTTCATCCTCCAGGTCTATCCCCCTAGCTTTGGTGAGAGCAATGGTTCGGGCCTCCTCCTTGGCTTCCTAGACTTCTTCGGTAGGCTTGTATCCTAAACTGAATTTGATTTATTGTCTACCTCATGCTCTGATCGGGTCTCTTCTACACTGCAGGCGAGGACCTAATCCCTTTCCTTTCTGGAGCATCGCTACTGGTTCAATCATTCCTCCTCTGATTTTTAAGGTGACCTTTTCGAGATGTTCCGGTGCTACTGCCGATACATCATATCAAAAACTATGGAGATCTGTGTCTTCGCCTGTGTGCGGCACATCTAGCACTTTAAGATTTTATATGTTGTGTGCGGTTCTTTTGCCTTCTTCTCGCCCCTCACCTAGGATTGTTATAACTTTCTCCTCTGATATGAAATTGAGCTTCTAGTGGAGGATTGAGGGTACTGCCCCGATTTCATGTAGCCATGGGCATCCCAGCAGTAAATTGAAGGTGGATTTAATGTCCATGACTTGGAAAGCGATAGAGAAGGTCATTGGCCCAATGGTGAGCTCAAGATCGACTTCTCCTATTACTTCCCTCCTTGTGTTAGCAAACCCTCGGGCTCCTGTCCTGGCCGATCTGAACGTCGACGGATTGACCCCTATCCGGGTCACAGTTCTCCAAGGGCACACATTTAGTGTCAAGCCGCTGTCTATTAGCACCAAAGGGATCACGAAGGTCATCATTTCTGTCGTAATATTGAGGGATTGGGAATAGTTGCCTGCTTCGGTCTGGAGATCGACGTCCAAAAATGAGATGGCATTAGGAGCCAGCACCTATCCAATCATTTGTCCCACCTCATCTGAGGAGACTTTATCTGATATGTGGGTGTCTTTCAATGTCACCATCAGAGCTTTGAGGTATGGCAGAGACATCGTTAGTAAGTCCCAAATGGTGATGTGAGCTGGAGTTCTTCTCAACTGTGTTTCCAACACACTCATGGCTCATTCTTTCTAACAAATGCAGTGCCGCAGTTTCTTTCCTACCCTTGGCTCTATCTGGGACAGGCACTGGTACCTCAAGCTACTTGGAGATCCTCCTGGATCGCGTGATAAACTCAATTGTTCCTTCATTGCTGCTATCAGTATTAGCATCTATTTAGTTATAGTTGAGTGGGACCTGATGGGGATCAAACGACGGTCCGAGTATCTGGAATGAGGTGGATGAAAGTATCAGTGATGAATAGATTGACGTTGTGCCAATGTTGAGCCAAATGTGGTTAACTGGTGCTGGAGGTGGATGGACTAGTGGTTGATTAGTGCTGGAGATGGATTGGGTGACATATAGTGGTTGACTGTTGGGGTTGGAATTGGCTGGTATATTGGGGATGAGGTGAAATTGGGCTACACATGGTTGACAGGTGTTGGTGCCGGGAAATACATCCTCAAATCCAGAGGGGCTGCTTGTGGTGTAGAATTGGGGAAGTCGTCAGCTAAATTCAAAGGCTCGACTACCCCTATGATCCTATTGTCCTGACTCCACGGTCTTGGTATCATATGGCTTTCTCCTGTGGTGATGTATTCTAAGGGGTCAAATTTGCCCATATCCTCCTCCATCATGTTAATGGTGGCCCTCGAGACCATACCTCCTTACGAGTGTGTGCAACCATGGATTTTTGCAAGTTCGTCCCAACGATGCGCTCACTAAAAAAATGGAGTAGCCACCCGGAGCTTTTGGTGTCTTGGGATACCCAAAATCACTATCGTGGGCACCGAAGTGCGAGATTGACTCCAAATTACCGGTCAACGCCAAAGCCTCTAGGGTAAGGACTTCGATTATCAATCGGGACCCAATCGACCAGCTCGTAAGTGGTCTCTACTACGGCCAAGTCTATGCTTGTATATATATATATATATATATAAAGGAAAAAAGTGGCTGGCACTTCCTCTTGCCCGAAGGCACTCCGATCCTATTTGAGCCCCCTGCAATTACCAAAATTTTGGCAGTGTAATGGCTCAAATTCTAGGATAGAGAAACACCAAAAGAAGGTAGAGGAATAGAGGGGAGAGTCGGAGCCCTCGAGCCCTTGTAGCACCGTTGTCGGATCTTTGAGTGAGAGCAACACCGGTGAGCTTCTGATAGCACTATGGGTTAGAGGAGGGTTCTAACTTTTAAGGTTTGGAGGCTTGGAAGGTTAGGAATGATGGTATGATGATGATCTAGGCTAGGGTTTGGAAGCTTAGGATTGATGGAAGAACTAAAGTCTAAGGCTTGGATGATTCAAAGGTTGGAAAAGGGGAGATATTTGTATAGAGTTTTTTCTTTAGGTTTAAAAAAAGGTGTCCTAAACAAGGAAGGGGGGTCTCTATTTATAGAGTTGGGGGTGATTAGTGAAGGGTTAAGTCACTAATTATATTAGAAATTAAGTAATGGGCAATCTAAGGTTTTCTAGGTTTTCTAGGGCTTAGAGATGTGAGAATTGGGTTTTGATGGTAGATGATAGGGTGGGGATTTAGGTGACAAAAGGGTGATAAAGAGATCTAGAGGGGGCAGTAGGATCGAAAAGAAACCCACCCAAAACTTTGGGGTGGTCTAAAAGTCAAACCCCAAACATGTAACTCGGCCATTTTGCAAAAAAAACTGAGTTTTAATGAAGGCGTGCATAATATGCACTCCTCTATTAAAAGCCAGGCCAAAAGTGGTTTGGAAGTGAAGACCCGCAGGGGGGACCCAGCTTGGTTTTAGCCAATTTGGCTAGGTGTGCATGGAATGCAAGCCTAGCCAGATTCAGCCCCAATTTGCCTGGGAGTGCATGGAATGCACGCCTAGCCAAATTCCTGCATTTTTTTGTAATCTTCATTTCGCCATAACTTTTGAGTATAACTTAGAATTAGGTGATTTTTGGCTTGTTGTAAAGATGAGAACCTCTAATTTCCAATGGTATAAGCCTTAGCTCCTGCAGATATATATGTAAACTTTGGTATTCTTCTTTATATCCGCTATTTTGGTTGGTTCGAATCATGTTCTATGGGTTTGGTTGGGCTTTCTAAGGGTCCGGGAGGGTTTCTATGTGTCCAGGATGAACTCTAAGCATCTAGGATGGGTTCTAAGAGTTTGGAAAATACTTTTAAAAACTTGGGAGTACGCCTTTCTCAAAGTATGGGTCAATCGAGCTTTGGGCCAAATTTGGGTGTCTATAGATGTCCCTCTTTGGTATCCGATCACTGATGATCGTATGCCAAAGAAAAAGAGACATCTGAAGAGGCCCAAAGGCAACGCTCTTGGATCTTCCGTATTCAAAGTGAACCTCAAACATCAAATGGTAAAAGAAAAAAAATAATGGAGAGTAGCGGAAGCCCATATCATTGGGTAAACGTTCGTTTCTCAAGACTATCAGTCCCCAAGCGCTTAGTAACATTACTGGGCATAACCGTGATGGTGTGATTGATGATATATGATATTTGAGTTTCATTTTAAACAAAACAGCCCCACGAGCGGGAGGGTGATCGGCCCATTCTTAAAAATTGGTGTAAAGCAATGACACGAAGATCCAACGGTTTGTATCTAATCTCATGAGGCATTGATTTCCCCACTTTGATTGGTCACGAGTACCCCTACGCGAGGTCGGGTTTGAGGTCTTTGAGCGTATTAATCAATCTCGAAGTTAATTTAGCACAACCACCGGAGTGGAGTGAATATTGATGTTGAACTGCTTTTTGGGAGTGTGTCACTGGAAGTTGATCTTACAAACAGATCAACTATGAAAAGACATGGATCCATTAGGGGCAATAAATAACAAGGTGATGGAAGTCCTGTTCCATGACTAGGTACAATTTATAGGAAGAAACGACCTTGCAACGGATACCCAGATGCAGAGCGTACACTTTACAGGGATACCGTGTTGGTTTAAGCTTGCAACTGAGAATAATCAAGGAAAAGATCTCTTCTACATCCATATTTGAACATAGTTGTTCAATATGTAATTTCATTTTTGATAGGTTGGTCTTAACTAACGATCAACTTTCTTCATAACGGTGGTACCCAGACCTCAAACCCCATAGGGCGCATGCCCTGACAGCGTAGACTAAGAGTCTACTCCTCCAAAATAGCTCATGACGAATCCGAAGTTAAGATGCTCAAGTTTGTATGAATCCAAAACAAAAAGTTGTAGTGACTAGAGCAAATAAATGACGGCTTGAGCCCAATCTCATGAGGCAATGATTGCCCCACTTTGGTTAGCATGGGTGCCCCTACCGAGGTAGGGTTCGAGGTTTTTGAGCGAACTCACCGACCTCGAACTTTTAATTTAGCACAACAACCCGGGCGGAGCGAATATTGATGTCAAACTGCCTTTTGGAATGTGTGCAACTTACCATTATTTGTTATTTTCGTTTTTCTTTTCCTTTTCTTCTTTGTTTGTTGTTTTTGCTTTTTACATGAGCGCCTTGAAAAAGAGCAAGTACGAGTTGCAACTTTGGAACGCGAGAACCTTCACCTTAAAGGTGTTTCAAACAAGGTCTTTGGTCCACTGATGCTTCTTGAATAAGGGCCTTCTCGAGAGTAATCGCAATGCTCGTGAAGACACCCTTCTCCGTGGGATCTAGTATTTAGAACGTGAGTTGGCCTCTTGATGTAACCTGCACATGCTTCAAAAATAGATTAAACACAAAATGAAAGGGGTAAAAAGCCCTAGCAAATTATATTTTTGTTTTTTGGATTTTTTCCTTTTTCAAAGGTAAAGGTGAAAACATAGTACATAAATGAAAGCAGAAAAAAAGGAACTCTTTTTTGGTATATACACATTTTTCTGTTCTATTTTTTTTGTTTGATGCCTTAATAGTGAGGGGAGGTAATAGGTCCCATTTTGAGAATAGTCAAACTCATTCATGCGATTGGGACTAAGTGGGGTCCATAATTTCACCAAGGTTGGAATGTCCATCCCTTTGGATTGACTGAAGCGTTTATCCTTACCTCTGGTCATGCATTTAACGGTGCAGTTCGAAGATACACCTAATCAAGACTCGATTTAAGCTAACATGAGCAGCACAATTGAAGACCAGATAGCCCAGAAACGTAACCAAAGGAGTAACTGATATTTTTCTTTCTCTATAAAATATTTTTACTCATAGCGCCTAAGATGGGTTTTTGTCATGCCCGTTATCACCCTCTTTTTACCTGTAGCACCCTTTCAAATTTTTACTACGTCCATGGGTATTGCATTTTTACCCCAAGCACCTTTTCAGATTTTCACCTGGTCCGCACAAGCTCATTCTTTTAACCCGTGACGCCCTTGCGGGTTTTCACCATGTCCTTTTTGCTTTGAGCTTGTATCTTTTTTATTTTTTTTATATTTTCAAAGACCGCAACATGGACGTTGATTCTATCATAGCTGACTAGATGGAGTTCTTTATTGCCTCTCAGCTTGGCTCGTGCTGACTTAATGGATATCATGACTGCCTATAGACCTTAAAGAGGGCTTTTTTTAAGGATGTATCATGGCAATGGGTTAGAAGGGATAGGTTAGGAATTTTGAAGGTATTCTTGGGTTTAAATGTTTTCTTGATTAGGTTCCAGCTACCGTAAGACACTTCTTCCTTGGGGGATTTTTACAGCACATGCCCCATGATTTTTCTACCTTTCTTCTTTTCTATTTTCTTTTTTTTCTTTTCAGACATTCTTTTTGGGTTATTGCTTTTATGATGTTTTTGGATTTCGATAGTAACTCTTTTTCTCTTCTTTTCTTTTTTTTGGTATATACACTTTTTCTTTCTTCTTCTTCTGGAGAGGGGGTTTATGAAAGAAAGGCTAATGGCTCAACAGGTGTAGCAATGGGTGTGAGCATTTAAGGATACTTTTTGGCTACTTGTTTTTGAAATGATGGCCTCTTTTAATGGATCCTTAAGCAGTCACGTTTCCATTTTTATCAATACTTACCATGCCATGGGAGACTAGGAGTAGAATCATTACACATATCCAGCGTTGATCGGCTCAGGAAAGTAATCCCCATCCATGGTGGCGAGACGAAGCGTGTATCCAGGGAGTACCTCTCTAATGACGTAGGGCCCCTCTCAGTTGGGCTTTAATTTCTCCCTTGGATCAGCGTGGAGAGAGGGGAAAATTTTCTTGAGTACTGGTCGCCCACTTTTAATGCTCAAACGGGAACACGCTTGTTGTAAGCGCATGCGATCCTCCATTGATAGATCTGGGTGTGACACAAAGGTTGGAGCCTCTTCTTATCGATCAGATGCTACTGTTCGAAATAGGATCTCTCTCTTTCGACCTATGGTAGATTGAACTCAATGAGGATACAGAGTGAGGGTATTGCGACCTCAACTGGTAGAATTGCCTCGATTACATACACAAGGGAAAATGGTGTTGCCCCTGTAACAGTACGGATTGACATTCGATAGGCCTATAATGCGAAAGGCAATATTTCACTCTAGTCTCTGTAAGTGACGACCATCTTCTCAAGGATGTGGACGACTGTCTTGTTGGAAGCTTTTATGGCTCTATTGGTTTATGGTCGATATGGTAACGAGCGATGATGTTAGATCTTATACTACTCGCATAAAGTCCTAATGCGCTTGTTCGCAGAGTTGGTGTCGTTGTCTGTGATAATCTCCTTAGGCATGCCAAATCGATAAACTATGTTATTCTTGATAAACTTCTAGACATGACAGGTCATGATGTTCATATAGGACGTTGCCTCTACCCATTTGGTGAAGCACTCGATAGCGACGAGGATGAACAGATACCCATTGGAGGCTTTTAGATTAACCTTTCTAGCGACGTCGAGGCCCCACATGACAAATGACCATGGAGTGGTCATGCTGTGTAGATTTGTGGCTGGAGCATGTATCAGACTGGAGTGTTCTTAGCATTTGTAGCACTTTTGAGCGTGCTTACAACAATCCATTTCCATGGTGGTCCAGAAATACTCTTACCATAGGATCTTTTTAGCGAACATGTGTCCATTGGCATGAACCTCGCATATCCCTTTGTGGATTTCCTTCACGATGTTTGCTGCTTCGCTTTCAATCCGGCATCTAAGCAGGATATTGTTATATGACTACTTGTAGAGACATTCACCACAGATGATGTAATTCACAACTAAATGTTGAATGGTCTGCCTGTCTGTCTTAGATGTTCCCTCTAAGAAAGCTCGCATTTCGAGGAAGTTCTTGATATCTGAGAACCATATAAGCTCATCATCTGGCTTTGATGATCCCTCAATCTGGAGGCAGAAGGTCAACTTATTTCTCTATTCGATCATGATTGACTTCATCTCGACGCCATAGGAGATTTCGACCATTGATGCCAAAGTTGCTAGTGCGTCGGCAAATTGATTTCTTGCACATGGGACATAGGAGAAAGTAGCATCGTCGAAGTATGCAATTAGATCTTCCAGGTGTTCATGGTACGGGAGTAACTTTTCATTCTTTATTTTTCAATCTTTGTTTGTTTGGCATATGATCAGTTGTCAGTCACCAAACACCCTGAGATGAGTCACATTTAGGTCGAGGACTGCTTGTAATTCGGTTATGCAGGCTTCGTATTCAGCCATGTTGTTGGTGCAAGAGAAATTGAGCTTGATAGAGACCGATACGTAGAACCCTTTTGGCAAGATTAGAATAGCTCCAACTCCTTGACCTTCGGCATATTATGCCCCATCGAAGTGCATCACCCAAGACTCCAATGCCTCTTCTGTGTTATCCTCTATCATGAATAAGATGTCTTCATCGGGGAACTCGCTCCTCAAAGGCTCATAATCAGGTTAGGGATTCTTGGCAAGATGATCAGTGAGTTCTTACCCCTTGATTGATTTTTGGGTGGCATACGTGATATCAAATTCTACTAAGAGAAGCTACCAACGTGTGGCCCGGCCAATGAGAGCTGATTTTTCAAACAAGTACTTCAACAGATCCATTCGTGCTAGAAGGAGAACGGCTTGAGATAGCAAGTACTGACGAAGCCTTTATGTTGCCCAAACGAGAGTCAGGCATACTTTCTCCAGGTGAGAATAGTGTGTCTCATAGTCAGTGAACTTCTTACTCAGATACTAGATGGACTGCCCCTTTCTCCAGGGTCCATCATGCTGCCCTAGGACACATCCCATCGAAACTTCCATCGTGGAGAGGTACATTAAGAGTGGTCTCCCAGAGACTGGTGGTATCAACACGAGAGGTTTGAGGAGATAACTCTTGATCCTATCGAACGTTGCTTGATAGTCATAATTCCATTCGACGGGCGAGTCTTTCCTTAGTAACTTAAAGATCGGAGTGCAGATAGGAGTGAGTTGTGCAATGAACCAATTGATGTACTATATTCTGCCCAAGAAGCCTCAAACCTCTTTCTCGCTAGACGGTGGTGTCTAAATCCGGTATATCCCCGTATGACCATGCAAAGACGTCTTGGTATGACCGAAGGAAGTCAATCATGCCTTCTCTTTCCTTGGGGGATAGCGACATTCCAATCTTGGTGTTTTAAGATTTTCCTTTGCTCCCAGATTGACCTCTTCAGTCTCTTCAATGATTGGGGTAGGCCATTCTCAAAATCGGTGTACTCATTGGGCAATTCCTCAATTGGGACTTCCTCATCCAGATCATTAACTCCTACCTCTCCTTGTATTCCTTCAGGAAAGAGGTCAATTTCACGTTGGGCGGGCTTTCTTTCAAGGCATTTTTTTCTTTTTCTCAATAATTTTAAAAGATAATTTTTTAGATTTTATTGTATTTTTTCTACTTTTTTAGGATTTTCCTTTTTTCGGAGATGCGCCATTGGCAAGGCGGGTATTTATATATGCAAGGTGTTGTTTTCCAAGGACTATCCTCACTTTTTATAAGTTATTTTTTTTTTGGGGAGCAGGTACCAAATTTCAAGCCACCAGAAGCTTCCAAAGTTATGGGCGTTAATGCCCAATTCCTTACCTGGGGGGTTACCCCTTTACCTTACTCGAAGGAGGGGGAGTGAGATGGTCCTCCAAGGTCATCTTTCTGCATATTTACCATGGGTTCATCCGGAACCTGGTCCTCAAACGTTAACACTGGCTGGAGATGGCTTAGGGCAGGTGATTGTACTGGAAAGGGTACTTTCTCCTCAAAAAGTGATAAGGAGGTCAGGTCTATTTCAATTTTAGGGGGGATGATTTGGGGATTTGTTTCGTGGACAGTGGCTATTCTGTGTGGGATCAGCTGAGTTGCCCCGTTTTGGTCGATTTTGACAATCGTCGAACTTACGAAGGTGCTTCTAATGTGCAGGTGTGGTTCATCTTTCATATCTATCCCCCTAGCCTTGGCGGTAGCGATGGTTCGAGCCTTCTCCTTGGCTTCTTGGACCTCTTCTTCGGTAGGCTTGTATCCTAAGCCAAATTTGATTTGTTGTCCCCCTCACTCTGACTGAGTCTCTCCTACCTTATAGGCATAGCCCAATCCCTTTCCTTTCTGGAAGCCCCATTTCTAGAGCATTATTATCGTCGCAATTATTCCTCCGATTTTTTGGGTGACCTTACAGAGGGGCTTTGGCACCATTTCTGACACGTCGCATTGGAAACTGTGAAGATCTGTGTTCTCAGCCATATGGGGCACGTCCAACATTTGGAGATTTTCTATGCTGTGAGATGCTCTTTCGCCTTCTTCTCACCCCTCACTCAAGATAGCTATAACTTTCTCCTCTGAGATGAACTTGAGATTTTGATGCAGGATTGAGGGTACGACCCTGATTTTGTATAGCCATGGGTGCCCTAGCAGTAGATTAAAGGTGGATTTGATATCCATAACTTAAAAGGGGATAGATATGGTCATTGGCCCAATCGTGATCTCAAGATCGACTTCTCCTATTACCTCTCTTCTTGTATTATCAAACCCTCGGGCTCCTGTCCTGGCCGGTCTGAATGTCAACAGATCGACCCCTATCCAGGTCGCATTTCTCAAAGGGCACACATTTAGTGTCAAGTCATTGTCTATTAGCACCAATGGGATCCCCAAGTTTGTTGTTTTTGCCGTAATATTGAGGCAACGGGAATGGTTGCCTCCTTCGGTCGAGAGATCGGCGTCTAAGAACGAGATGGCATTAGGAGCCAACACTTGTCCAATCATCTTTCCCACCTAATCTAGGGAAAAATTACTGGAGACATGAGCGTCTTTCAAGGCTCCCATTAGTGCTTGAAAGTGTGGCGGAGACGTCATAAGTAAGTCCCAGATGGTGATGTGAGTTAGAGTTCTTCTTAACTGTGTTTCGAACTCATATTCTCGGCTCATTCTTTCCATGGGGTGTACTATCTCTAGTTCCCTTCTTTCTTCGGGTTGGGCTGCCCCCGGTACTTCTGACTATTTGGAGATCCTCCCTGATTGTGTGATAAACTCAATTGTCTCTTCACTATTGATGTCTGCGTTAACATCTGTTTGATTGTAGTTGAGCGGAACCTGGTGAGGATTATAGGCCGAAGGCATTGGGGATGGATGGGTTGATGGTGTGGAGAAGTTGGTCCAAAAGGGGTTGATTGGTGCTGGAGGTGGAATTACTGGTGGGGGTGTAGCAAGAGTGGGTCAAATGGGGTTTGGTGTTGAAGGTGGATGGAACAATGGGAGTGAGGTAAAATTAGGGAATGTATGATTGATGGGGGTTGGTGTTGAAAATGCTTGGTATAATGGGGGTGAGACCAAACTGGGTTGTTGATCGCTGATTACTTATGTATATCTAATTAATTAAGTCTTAACCTATTGCAAGCGCACAATAGAAATTATAGTACTAGCATAGGATTGTTCCCATAAGGATAGGTTTATCTTTATATATTAATTTTCTGAAAACTTATACTTATCTTTTAAGTTCCTAAATTACTTGAGAAATATGAATAAAGAATGGTTTCTTAAACTAATATTTATAGAAAATAAATCTTAAATCCTCCATCTTCAGATTGTGGTCTTCAATCACAATCTTCAGCTATCGGATGTTTACAAATTTAAAATACCATTACACTATATTTCAGTCCTCTAAAATTTGGGCGTCAATCAAAAACTAGCATCATTCAATATAGATTTATACTAATCTTTAATCTACTACAAATTTGGGCGTCAATCAAACTCTAGAAAATCAAAGATGGAAAATAAAAACCATTACACTAATCTGCAAATCTCAACCTGAGTCGTCAATTCAAATTAAAATTTGAAGATGTTTACAAAGCAGTAAATTGCAATAAAATAAATCTAAACTAGAAAGCAATAAAAGTATATCTTTCACCCCTCAGCTACAGTTGTCAATTGCTTCTGAGAAACTACAGATATCTACTCTAATCTTCTAGCTCTCAATCCCAGTCGTCAATTGTGATTGAGGAACCTTAGATATCTAAACTAAACTATTCTAATAATCGGAAGAAAACCCAATCTCAAGCGTCAATTGATGCTGAGAATTTCTTCGATGGTTATTTCCTATACAAAACCCTCTTATTTATAGATCATAAGAGGGTTGGTTTACAAAACTTCTAATTTGAATAAAAGAAACTACTAAAAAATAATTGTCCTAATATAACTCTACTTCTAATCCTATCTTTCCTTGCTTTCATTCAGTTGATGTACTTCTGAATTTCCTCCTTTATTTCAGCAGCAGAGTCCTTTAAGAGTCTTCTTCGTCAATCTTTTCAGATCCCTGATTGACCAGTCTTCTAAGTCAAGAATTCTTCTAAGTATATGCATGGCGGTGTAACATCTCACGTGATCCGCAGCTTCAGAAGCTTCTTTTCTGAAAAATCGTAAATCACAATTTTCTATTCTTAACTCTGCTTCCTATAGAACAATTCTTTATTTTACGATTCATCGTCCTTTCTTTTATACTTCACTCTTTTGAACGGCTTCTCTGAATAATTGTAAATTATAATTTTCTACTTCTTTTCTTTGCATCATTCCGTAAAATCGTAGAACATGATTTTTCATCTTTCAATAGGTGATGATTCGTCTTTTTCGCTCAATCGTCTTTCTTATTGCTTTATGAGTTCATTTTGACGAATATTAATATTTTGCTTCTCTTTTGCTATTTTTCTTTAATATCAACATATCAGTAACTAATCAGTAGAAAACTAAATCCTAACATCACTAATTTAAGGGTAATAAAATGGTATATTATGTGACTGATCACACCCCCAAACTTACGCTTTGCTAGTCCCTAGCAAACAAGGAAATATAAAATATCCTATACTAAGAATTTAAATGCCACTTTCGTAGGGAGCACGATTGCATTTAGCAGATGCAACAAGCCTTTAAACTCCTAAGTGATCCCTAGTGGAGGAGTTGTAGTCTCCTGAAGGTTTTCAGTGAAGTTACCTACAAAATTCAAATATTTTTAGATTTTTCAAAATTTATAAAAAAATAAAAGGTTAAAAATCTAAACTAATTTTCGTAGACTAAGTTAACTAAGTTGATCATCACATGATTGTTATGATTTTCTAAAATTACCATTCTTTCATCCTTTCTTTCTTTTATAACAGTTATCCTTGATTAGAACTCCAAAACTTTCAATTCATAGTAAGCAGGAGTGTATGCATTAGTGAACAGTTTATTTTCCATAAATTTTTTTAAACTACAGATTTAAAAAATATTTTCATTCAGAAACTCACTATTGACATACTCTCAAAAAATTATCGAAATTTTTGGATTCTCACAGTAATATATTTAAAAGAATTCAGTCAAAGGATAATTGCAAAAATTAATGAATCTCATGGAAAATATATTTTATTCTATTCATATGATTCTTTGTATAATCCATAGTATCTATTATTCATATCTCTACTAGGCTTATACTTTTACAAATCGTAAATCAAAAAGGTCTTTCCTTCGGCTTGTAATGGGACTTTAGGTTTCAGAAGGTGTCAAAGAAAGGTAGAAATGATTCAAAATTTTTTTGAGAATTTAGTTCTTCTTTCTCCTATCTTTTCTTCTTTCTTTCTTTCTTTATTTCAGTAAGTATCCACAAAATTGGATGCTTCTTCCCATTTACTTTATTATTATTTTTTAATCCCATTTCTTTTCTCAGTCTTATAAAATTGTTTTTTACGATTTTTCTTTCTTTTCTTTCTAAATCATCTTTTACGATTTTTCATCTCTTTTCCCATATTCTTCAATTGATTTTTTCAGCTATACTCTTTTTTAGTATATCCCTTATCTATTTTTGCTTTTACTCTTTTCACTCCCTCTTCTTCCCTTCTTTTGCATTCTAAATTCTCAAAAAATGTAAGGATCAAAGGTTGAAAGCTTTGGATAGTACATATGGTTAAGGGTTTATCAGAATTTTGGTACAAAAAAATTTCAATTTAAGCTTCTAATATTGGCTCAAAGGGTAAGTCATTTTCTGGGATTTTGGCTTTTTGGCTCTGATTTAATCAAAAGATGGCCTTTAATCATCTTTATAATTTACTAGCATAGATGCCTTATTGTTTTGATATTTCTAATAGATAGTTTTAGATAAAAAATTAGGTTATCATAATCATAGAATACTTTGATTCTAATTTCAGCAATATAAGCTTTCATAAAAACATAGTAGAGAAGTTCAAAGAAATTTTGACTTGAATAGAAGCAGTCTCTCTCTCAAAGAAAGGAAAAATTAGTCTCTAATGCTCATTGGTTTATAATTTTGAAACTATAGTTTAAATATTTACAGTTCAGATTAATCTATTATTTCAAATAATCATTCTAATACAGTGTTCAACGAGCTAAACATAAATTGTAATTGTTCTACATTCTTGATTATTGAACTTCTATTATGATGGATCGTAAGTTTTCAAGATTCGTAATTTTTTCTATCATAATTCACATATAGTGATTAACTATAAAACTTAAAAAAATCAAAGAAAAAGAAAAAAAATTATGCAAAAATAACTAAAACTAATATACCAATTAACTACTACTATACACAGAAGTTGTGTATTCCCCCAAACTTAATATGGACAATGCCCTCATTGGCACAAAAATAGGGAACACTTAAAATTTATTTACATTTGAAACTACTAATATTACTGATTGTATACCAGATGTGAAATTTTTTTATAAAGAATGTCCCCCAAACTTGAGGAAAATACATCTGATTTATTCTCAGAGCTAGCAATAACAAAAATTGAAGAAAAGAAAAATTAGTAACAATCACACAGTTAGTGGAAAAGTTAGTCAAAATAAAATGTCATATATTATCTAAATATTTATAATGATCACGAAAAGAAATCTATAGATACTGAAAAAGTAAAAACTAATTACATAAAAGTATAAACCTAGAAAAAATCTAGACACACACTATCTACAACACTGACAGCAATGTCCGAGAGAAAGTGTCTTCGATAAAGATCGGTCATCGGCTTCTAACCACCATTAATTGGAGCCTCTTATTCCTTCCTACCAAAGGGGTATCCACACCTTGGCAGGTTCGCTACTCCAAGAGCTGTCGGAACACTTCCCACTGTCCTTCAAAATCCCTCCCCCAAATAGAGCACATCATAGGTCTTCCTTAGAAGAAATGCAATGCCACAATGGAGGTCCTATGAAGAGTGGGAAAGTGAACACATCTCTGGATCACCCTTCACCTATATTGCTCCCTGTGAAGATTCTACCTAAAGATTATAACGTAGGCAAGGGGAGAAGTAAGCAATGGAGAGGGGTGGTGAGGGACGGCTCAACCCACCATCATCATATAGGAGCTGACATTCGAGGTGGGTTGTGATGGTACAAAGGTTAGGAAGTGGGGGAAAATAGGTTCTTTGAATGTGGTGTTACATTTGGATTAGGTTTAGGGTTAAGGGCAATTTCGGTGGATGATTCAGCATCTGGTGTAGGCCTCCGGCGCTTCAGATCTTCTACTCTCTATATTGCAGCTAGGAGCTCAGCTTTATGTATCTCAAGGATTCTATCAAGTATTTTACTAAAATCGCTTTGGTTGGGTTCTCTCACCGTTAGGGTTAGGGTATGAAAGGAAGACGAAAGACATGAGTTTTTGGGAAGGTGAAGGTATGATTTTATAGGGAAGGGAAGGGTTCACGTATCAAGATCTAGGCTTATAGGCTTGGGTAGTTGGCAAGTGGCTAAATTGAATGTGTTGCGTGCTTGCTTCCTCTATGAATTAAATGGGTTCAAATTCTAACGTAATTGAGAAGACCGATTACTAGAATTGCCTGTTCCCTAGAATTATCGTTTGCAATTCTATAAAACGAAAATGAGACTCTATGATGCTTCAAATCGTAATCTCTACGATCTGACTCTATAAATCACGAGAAATTATCAATCCATACGTTCAAAGTGACTATGACATGCCAAGAAGGTCTTTACGATTGATTGTACTCTTGTACACCGTAAGTCGTACAGTACTTTCTAATATTAAATTATATATATATATATATATATATGTTACATGTGTTTGCTACGGGTAAGTCAGTAGCTCGACAGGTTCTAGAGAAATTTAATTTAAATCAGAGGGAGTTGATGTGCCTCCCATAAATATACATCCTCTAGACGTACCAACTACATGTGAAGGAAATAAGTTACTCTCTCTTTCAAAAAGGGTGAGTTGCTCAATTTGAGTCTCTAACCTGATAATAGATTGCTGAAGGTGGTTGAGTAACTGTGTCTGGTTATGGCCATATTGCATCCAGCTTTCAGCTATTTGCAATAAGGCATCCTCTATAGCAGTGTTGTTTTGGGCTTCTATGGGGTAAGGAGAAACAATTGGAGATGTTGGGTATGATTTTGTACCCACCAGAGATTGAACTTTTTTTTTCCACAGCTTCAGCCTCGGAAGACTTTTCATCATTGACTTTAGCTTATATAATCCTCCTTGCTTAGGAAGTATATTTATTAAAGTCTCTGAATCAATCTCACCTGATGCGTGGTGTTACACCGGTTTCTCCCTAATGGTCTCAAATAGTTTCCAAGCTTCTTCTACTATAAATTTATGAAACATACCTCCACAAGCCACATCAATCATATGTTGGGTTGCATCTTCAAGACCTTCATAGAAAGTGAGCACAAGTTGTCAGTGCATAATCCCATGGTGAGGGCACTTGTGCAGAAGATCCTTAAGGCGGTTCCAACATTCCTGAAGAGATTCATCCGAAAATTGGTGAAATGTTATAATAAGATTTCGGGTTTTATTAGATCTGCAGATTGGAAAGAATTTTATAAAAAACGTACGTTCCAGTCCTTCCCAATTGGCAATCGAATTATGGGGCAAAGAATTTATCCACTGCTTTGCTTCATCTCTTAGAGAATATGTGAATAGCCTTAACCGAGTGGATGCTTTTGTTAAGTTCCTAATTCGAATGATAGTGCACACTTTTACGAACTTATTTAAATGCAAATAGGGGTCTTTGTCCATTAGCCCATGAAAAGTCAAAAATATTTGAAGTACATTAGGCATAATTTTAAAAGTCTTATTACCGGCTGTAAGGTGTACTAGAATACATGGGGGAGGTGTAAGAGGTGTGAATGCATGGTATTTCCCCATTGTCTTAGCCATATATTGGTCTTTCCTGCTATTCTAAATTAAGTTAGCGCAGAGCAGGGTGTATTCGATTTTATTATAGATGTTTATTTTATTATATGCTAAAATAGGTATTATAGATGTTTAATTTATTTTATTTTCAGTTGTATCCGATTTTTATTTTAGAAGGCAGAGAGAGAAAATAAATATGAGCCTCTGGCTTCTCTGATCATGGGAAGTTGAAACCTTGATTCGTTACTCCGAATAAACCTGCAAAAGATTTAAGAAGTCATCAAAGAAAATTAAAAATATAAAGAAATATAATAATAAAAAAAAGATAAATGCTTATTTTCTTAAACTAATATAGATATATAATAAAACACTATCCCCAGCAGCGGCACCAAAAACTTGATCACTGATTACTTACGTATATCTAATTAATTAAGTCTTAACCTATTGTAAGCGGACAGTGGAAATTATAGTACTAGCATAGGATCGTTCCCACGAGGATAGGTTTATCTTTAAATATTAATTTTCTAAAAACTTATACTTATCTTTTAAGTTCTTAAACTACTTGAGAAATATGAATAAAGAATGGTTTCTTAAACTAATTTTTGTAGAAAATAAATCTTAAATCCTCCTTCTTCAGATTGTGGTCGTCAATCACAATCTTCAGCTATCGGATGTTTATAAATTTAGAATACCGTTATACTATATTTTTGTCCTCTAAAATTTGGGTGTCAATCAAAAACTAGCATCATTTAATATAGATTTATATTAATCTTTAATCTATTAGAAATTTGGGCGTCAATCAAACTCTAGAAAATAAATCTAAACTAGAAAACAATAAAAGTATATCTTTCACCCCTCAGCCATAATCGTCTTGCTTATGAGAAACTACAAATATCTACTCTAATCTTTTAGCTCTCAATCCCAATCATCAATTATGATCAAGGAACCTTGGATATCTAAACTAAACTACTCTAATGATTAGAAAAAAATCCAACCTCAGGTGTTAATTGATGCTGAGAATTTCTTCGATGATTATTTTCTATACCAAGCCCTCTTATTTATTAATCATAAGGGATCAGTTTACAAAACTTCTAATTTTAATAAAAGAAACTACTAAAAAAAAATTGTCCTAATATAACTATACTTCTAATCCTATCTTTCCTTGCTTTTATTCAGTTGATGTACTTCTGGATTTCCTCCTTTATTTCAACAACAAAGTCCTTTAAGAGTCGTCTTTGTCAATCTTCTCAGATTCGTGATTGGCCAGTCTTCTAAGTCAAGAATTCTTCTAAGTATATGCATGGCAGTGTAACTTCTCACGTGATCAGCAGCTTCAAAAGCTTCTTTTCTGGAAAATCGTAAATCACAATTTTCTATTCTTAACTCATCTTCCTATAGAACAATTATTTATTTTACAATTCATCGTCTTTTCTTTTATACTTCACTCTTTTGAATGGCTTCTCTAAAGAATTGTAAATTACAATTTTCTACTTCTTTCCTTTGCATCGTTCCGTAAAATCGTAAAACACGATTTTTTATCTTCTAGTAGGTGATGATTCATGTTTTTTGCTCAATCATCTTTCTTATTACTTTATGAGTTCATTTTGATGAATATTAACATGTTGCTTCTCTTTTGCTATTTTTCTTTAATATATGCACATCAGTAACTTATTAGTAGTAAACTAAGTCCTAGCATCACTAAGTTAAGGGTGATAAAATGGTATATTATGTGACTAATCAGCTGCACATGGTTGACGAGAGCTGGTGCTGGAAAATACATCCTCAAATCCAGAGGGGTTGCTTGTGGTGTAGGATTGGGATAGTAGTCGGCTAAATTCAAAGGCTCGACTACCCCTATGATCTTATTCTCCCGCCTCCATGGTCTTGGTATCATGAGGCTTTCTCCTGTGGTGATATATTCTGAGGGATCAAATTTGCCCATATCCTCTTCTATCATGTTAATGGTGGCCCTCGGGCCCATTCCCCCTTACGAGTGTGGCAGTAACGGTGCTTGGAGAATCTTGGTGTGAGGATTTGCCTGGGGAGGTGCCGGTCGGATGATCTTTCTTTCCTCAATTAGATCCTGTATTGCAGGTTTTAGAGGAAAGCATCAATCTGTTGGATGTCCCAGATCCTGGTGGAAGTTCCAATGCATGTTGGGATCGTAATTCCTTGAGAGTGGATTTGGAGGAGTTCGTGGTTGAAGCGGAGTAACCAAACCCTTCTCTATTAACAATAGCAAGAGGACATTTAGGGATTGTCCCAGGGGAGTGAATACTCAATTATATCGGGTCCTTTTCTTTTCGGGTGTCATCTATGCCTATGAACCATTATCGGGTTGATGTGCTGAAGCTTGCTGTACTACCCCAAACTGAAATGGTGCTATGCTCGTGGTGGGTTATGAGGTCATTATTCCTTAAACCTCTGCCCCTGTTCTCTTCTCATTCCTCTACTTAGTAAATTTGTTGGCCCCACTGGCCACTATTTTATTTAAATGCCCCTCTCTTACTGCATCCTCACAGCTGTTGACATTTCTCACTAGGTCGATAAAAACTGCATGTTGTTGGTACACCAGAAAATCAGAAGTGATTGGCAGTATCGTTTTCAAGATCATTTCGATTTGTTCCTCATCAGGTCTGCGGTTTCTCACTTGGGCTTCTAGGGCCCTCCACCTTCCAAGGTATTCATTAAAAGTTTCATCGAACTTTTGTTCCAACCGTGCCAAATTTGACTTGCAGGTTCAATGTCCATGTTGTAGATATATTATTCTTCGAACATTTGGGTGAGGTCTTTCCATGTTCTTATCATGGATGGTTCGATAGAAGTGAACCACCTTAAAGTTGGGTCTGTGAGACTTTTTTGAAACACTTTGATAAGGAGTCGTTCATCTCTGCGACAACCCTCTGGTGGGCAAGAGGGTTGTCGGTGTCATTGAATTTATCAAATGACGGCACTTTGAACTTGGGCAGCAATGGCACCTTGGCAAACATACACAAATCTGAGAAATCGATAGCGTGAATTTTGACTCCCCCTAACTTGATCAATTGTTTTTGGAATTTGTAAGCCTCACTATTTCAGGCCTCATCTTCTTCATATTGATGACCCGCATCAATAAGTGGTGGTGGAGGGGTAAGGTTTGTGAGATTTTGGAGGGTTTGAATTGTAGACACCCCATTTTCACCCTCTCGGAGTACACAAACCTATTCGGCCAACCCTAGACCTTGCCTATGACTCTCGAAAAGGGACCAACCCTCTCCGAAAGCCTCAAAACCCTAAATGCAGGGACTATACATTACTCATATAGTGTATGGTCAAGTTCTGGGTTGAAATCTCGATCCACAGACTCGGACCCGACTTAGCCCGGGAGACCCCCCGATTAAGTGCCTGGACTCAGGTGCGTAATTGATTGCACGCTTGATAGCACGTGCATGATTGGTCCAAATAGGACCAGGATACACCTTTCGTGCACCACCCATAGGCCCGAATTATGCACCTGTTTCTAGGTGCGCAATTCGATTATGCACATCACTTGATGTGCGCAATTGGTCCCTAGTTGGACCAGGTCTTTGACTCCCAAAACCGCCCTAAGTCCCTGATTATGCGCATGTGTCAATGCACATAATTGGATTACACACATGGGTATATGTGCGTAATTGGTTGCATAGTATATTGGAACTAAGATACCTGACTAAGCCAGTCAACCGGTCATTCCCCAGTCAGTGACCGACTTCCAGGAAATTGCACACACGAATAACGGTGCGCAATCTAATTACACGTCGTAGTTTGGGCATGCAATCGACCAATTGCGGACACTCTCCTAAGCATGTAACTAACCCGGTACCTATAAAAAGACCACCCTTCCATGCCCAGACACACCAATTTTTAACGAATTCATTAGTTTTTCTTAAGCTTAGTCCTTTTAGAAAATTCGGGGTTCTCTCTGGGGTTTTCAAAGAAAGGAGTTGGGCTACATTCTAGGCTTCTAGAATTGCAGACTTTTCTCTATGAGTCCCAGGTCGTCAAGTTAGCGGTACTAGCCAGCTAGCCCTAACGCTCGAAGGAGTATTAGAGGAATAAGCGCTTAGCCTTAGAACTTTAGGGAAACTTCTGCCCAAATTCTTAGCCTAGAGCCAATTAGGTCCAATAACCTTCCCCGATTTTAGCCATAGCCACTCGATTTGACCAAGTGAGCTCACGGAGGGTACCCGGGAATGGGGTCGATCCTCCTTAGCATAGCAAGCCGCATCTCCCCTTTTTTATAGCAAAGCCCAGTAGGAATAGGAAAACCAAACTAGATAGACTATAGGCAACCCGTAGCTGCTGAAGTTGGTCAGCCGATGTTCAGTAAAGGAGTCAACCCGTATCCCGCAGAGCGTGATCAGTGATGTGTTGCAGCATCAATAAATATCTACAGTTGGCGATCGCATCAACCCAGGTTTTCTCTATATAGAATTTGCCCTTTTCCTTTCAGTATTTAATATTTAATATTTCAGTTTATTTCACTTCCCGCCAGAGTCCACATGGACCAAAGTGGGCCACTTCTTCCGGGACCTGAAAGGGCCCTAGAAAAAGCGTGTGCCAATAGACTGGCGATTACGGTGGAACGCTTTTTGCTGGGGTTGCCCTAATTTAGCTAGTTTGGTTATTTATTTATTTTATGCTTTATTTTTTTTACTCTTTTCACACACTTACACGCACATAGGCACCTTACCCCGAAAAAAACACACTATATACTCAGTTTTTCAAAAACATAAAAATGTCAGGCATATGCAAATTGAACCTTAATGACTCATCCTCATGGGGCCTCCCTAACGATCCGAGTACAATGTTAGACCGTCTCTATGGACAGTCCAGCATCATGCCTGAACGAATATGGTCAGTGAAAGTGAACAAGACCCTTTTACTCCACTTAATAATAGCATCAGTAGCAGCGGAGAAAGTGACGTCGGACAGAACTACACGGCCAGCCAAGTCATCGACCTCACTACCAAGGCGCTTTCAAAAGGAGGCCAAGAAGCTGATGCCCTACAACAATCCCTGGCCAACTTATATAAAGCCGCGATAGAACAAAGATGGATAAACGAAAGACAAACTACTCTAAGAACCAGACGAGGGGAAAAGTCACCGAGTTCCCCACATATCCTAACTCCATCAACACCCAATCGGCATAACTTTCACACCTCGTTCAACAACAACTACCAAAGGCAACCCCCTCCCAAGACACCTAAAAAGGACAACACAAATAACATAGAAGACCTCTCTCAATTTCTCGACAATTACATGGCTAAGAGAGAACGCTCTAACCAATCTTGCACATTCGACAAATTCTGTCGAGACATCGACTTCACTGTACCTGCCGATTTTAAACCACCCACCAAAATTCAACAAATATAACGGCACAGGAAATCCAAGCCATCACTTGAAACTATTCTGTAACAACTATCGACAAATCTGCACCAACCATGGGCTCCTCATCCATTACTTCCAAAGATCTCTAGAAAGAGAAGCCCTCGACTGGTTTGTCACCCTACCATTGACTAAAATTAAGACATTCGAAGACCTAGCTGACAGATTCCTGAACTAATACCATCATATGACTCACGAGCAAATCAGCCTTTGTGACTTGATGAACACAAAATAAGAGAATGAGGAAGACTTCGCGACTTTTATTAGTCATTGGAGAAAACTTGTCATTCGAATAGAATATTGCATGAACGACAAAGATGCTATAGACATTCTCATCAACAATACCCAAGAGCCCCTCAGGAGTGCTCTCACACTAAGCGACTGCCCTGATTTTGCTAGCCTCTATCAACATGCTTCGCGCATCCAGCGTCGCATGAAAAATGGGGACCTTAATCTCTCTACACTAGCATCTAATGGACCCTCTTCCAACAACCTTAAAACAGATACCCTAAACGAAACTCTAGACTCTGAACGAATCAACACAAACCAAGAATAAAACTAAGTAAACTATTACCCACTCGATCATACTCAAAACCAATATACGAATCAATACCTACACCATAACCAAAACCAATGCCCATACCCCAACCATAACCAATCTCTATACCCTTGTTAGAATCAAGACCGATATCCCAATTCCACACAAACCAACATCACCTTCTACAACCCATTATTTGAGCAAACTCCATCAAGCCCTCAACTCGCATATGATATCGTACACTCATTCAACCCCACCCCAGTACATCCGGCTAGCCTGATATGTAGAATTGAACCTCCCTCTGACCACATCTGTACCATCCATTCACAACCAACCAACATCACCCCTCACACCATCAAACCTAAGTCACCCTTCACACTAAATCCCAACCTACCACTGAACTTACCCCAACTCAACCTATCGACAAACTAATTCCGACTCGGCCAATCACCAAACTCATCGTCGAAGTTGACACACCCTTTTCTAAAACAAACCAACTAGTCCTTAAAATCAACAAACCTATCCCTGAACCAACCCCACTTACCTTTAAGCCCAATAACTTACCAGCCAACAAATCAATCCCCACGCTCCCTTAGCCAACACCTAAACCAGCAATACAATCGGTCCTAAACAAACTCCCTCACCTAGCCCGAAAGCAATTCCCGAACCAACCTATCGACGTATTGTAACACCACCCATGCCTATCCCACAAATTCCAAAACTAAACGTTGAATCTAAACCTATAACCAAGCCCATTCCTAAAACCATTAGCCCCCACACATTTGAACCAACGTCAAAACTCGAACGCCTTATCAAATACACGATCAAACTCATTGCCCCACAAACCTCAGAACCGACCCCCAAATCGATCCATACACCTACTTTAAAACATGAACTTGATAATAAACACGTCACCCCACCAACATCATAATCAACTCTAGAATCAACCGCTACACCCACCTTAAAACCTAAACTCGCCACCAAACTTATCACCTCACCAACCACGAAACTGAACCCCAAACTCAAATCTATTATCAAAACTAAACCTATCATCAAAATAGAACCTATTATCAAAACTAAACCTATCATCAAAACCAAACCTATTATCAAAACTAAACCTATCATCGAACCCAAACCTATCATCAAAACTAAACTTGTTATCAGACTCGACATTGTCACCAAACCTAAATCCACCATCAAACATAAACTTGTCACCAAATCTAAGCCTACCATAAAACTCGAACCCATTATTGAACCTTAACCATACCACCAAACCCAAACCTATCACTGAACCTAAACTTGTCACCAAATCTAAACCTAACATTGAACCTAAGCCTTCCATCAAATTTAAACCTATCATCATATCTGAACCTATCATCAAACTCGAGCCTATCATCAAACCAGAACCTACCATCAAATCTGAACCCACCGTTGAATCTACCTCTACAACACCAATGACACTCAACCCTGAACCAATCACTAAATCCGACAATAAACAAATCCATGAATCTATCATCACTCTCACTCTCCAAATCAAACCAAAATTAAATCTTACGACCCCGATCAACATCCAAATCAATATATCGCCAAATCCTCAAACCTCACCACAACATGAAATTAACGTCATAACTAAAATAGCTTCCGATCCCCAAGTACAAATTCCCATAGATCTTACGACGAACATCCTCACGGACTCCCAACCGGCAACAATACTACCACGTCAAACTTCTAAAACTAAACCTCCTCCAAAAATTACAAACAAAACCTTAAAATAACCTCCCAATAGGCGCAAAGTACAAGACACAAAATTAAATGAAGCCAAACTTCACCACACCAAGGAAGGGTCCACCATAGTCCACACTTCCTTATCTTCTTCTTTTGTCCTGCCTTTGTCTCATCTTATCACTCTCCCTACGAAATCAATATCATATTTCCTCTAATTGACTCCTTTCATGAAATCAAAACAATACAACCCAGAAACATTCTTAAATAACCACCAAATAAAAATGATAACACACAAAACCTCATGGGAAGGACCCTGTCCCATGCTCCTACTTTACAAGACACCACACTCTATTGAGAGGCTAAAGAAGGTCCCTCCTGGCAAGGAGGCCCCCACCGTAAAATATTTATCAAAAGAAGAAATCAAACAACTCAACACCTTATTCGATAAATCTTATGTCACGCAAATCACAAACCTAAACATAATTTCTCTCTCATCCCTGATCAATCAAATCGAGGGTGATTGAGGACCCCAAAACAAAATCATCTAATCGAACGGTCACTTCGACCATTCAACATCTCCCACTAAGTGGACTTCTTGAGTCAGTCCCTGCTTAAGGAATTGACATTGTATCCTAAAAAATAACAAAAATTAAATATGCAAAATCAAAAATCAAAAATACTCAAAAATAAATATATATATATATAAACACCTAAAAATCAAGAAAATATATATATTTAAAGACAAATATATATATATATATATATCTTTTACCCTGCAATGTTTATGACCCCAGATTTTGTGCCCAAACTTAAAATTTCTTTATCTTGACCGAAAAATTCAAAGTTGGGGAGTTAGTTCTAAGGAAACAATGCCCGCACAATCATCTCGCCTGGAGGAAATCAAAACCCACGTGGAAAGTACTTACATCATTTTAGCAGCATGCCCAGGAAACAGTTACCGAAGGAAGGACTTCCTAACCCTCGGAATGTTATCTATAACTCAATGATCATCATGTCTCATAGCCTAAACATGCATACTCATATATCTATCACCCACCTATTCATCACATGACATTCGCCAGTTGTAGGTCATTATTTTCGAAAAATATTTTAGAAATCATCTGACTCATTAATCACCTCCCTACTCAGGCAAATTGATCGAAAGGACTAGTGAATCATAAAACTCTCTTTTGAAATATAGAAAACTTTGGATTCTCATACACCTATTCCACCATTGGAGTTGATGTTAGAGCATAAAAAATAAAAATGCAAGGTTTCATCAAATCTCATAATTCTTGCGTTAGCAGGTTATTTCAAAAAATATACATATATGCTTCAAAAAAAGATAAAAAAAAAGAGAAGAGAAGCGCAATCGAGCGAGAGCATGCGACAAATGAACAAGTCCATGAGCCTAGGGAAGCATAAGAACATTGTGAAGACATTCCTGGTATTTCCATTAAGAAAGTATAAGCAAACTGTGAGGGAATCTATCGTATCTTCACACTACTAGATATTATCGTACGGTGGTGGGAGGAGGACCAACCCTTGATAACCATAGAATGTCAGACTTTAATGGTATCGAACCATGACAAAGAGCTCAATTATGGCACCGCATACCACCCAAGAAGAAAGTAGTTGACTACTATTTCAAAAATCGGTTGAATAAGAAGCTATCCTCCAGATTAATAAACCTTATCCCTTCTTCACCCTTAATTTCTCTTTTCGGATAATGAGTCAAATGACTTCCAAAATCCTTTCTAGAATAAAATCAAAAACTTTTGAATAATAAGTAGTGCAATCACTCATTATCTACCATTTACCTCATCCATGTTAAAAACTAAGAGACATGAGGATCATTTAGTACCTATAAAATCAAGCCTGACACATGGCCAAAATAATCAAATTACTTCTCAACGAGGGATCGTTACAAACACACTCCAGGATATCTGCGAGGTCGAGAAAAGTCCCACCGTCACTTGATACTGGGGCACTTTTTTAACACTAACACCTTGGCGATGACAACCAAGTCACGAGACCGACACCTCAAACTGCGGCATTTTTTTTAGTTTATACATGGGGGAAGTTCTGATGAGTGGCTTGTGGGGTAACTGGATGAGTGAATTGCGGATTTTGGGTTGGTGTCTGATGAGGCCATTGCACTTGGGGGAACCCTTGGGGATGGGTTTGAGAGGCATGGGGATGGGTTAACTGAGGGCGGTTGATGGTATGGGTGGAATTCCCGTACTGGATTGGGTGTGAGGTATGTGGGTGAATGAGGCCCATGCTCTGTTGAGAGATTGGTTGAGAGGGTGTATCATTTGGGGGCGAATGGGGGCCTATTGGGTGTATGTGGGATATTGTGGAAATTGGGGAGGGTTAGAAAATGAGGCTTCTAGGTTTAGGCCTTGATGGGCTTGGATATAGGAGATGGGTCCTGGATGGTCTTGGGCTTGGGCCATTGAGCTTTGATGGGCTTGGGGTATTAGGCCTTGGTGAGCTTGGGCCTGGGCCATTGGGTCTTGGTGGGCTTGAGGTATTGGGCCTTCGTGGGCTTGGGTATAAGGTGTGGGGACTTGAGACCTGCTCAGATGGTCTTATGGTTGATGGGAGCCTTGGATGGTATGAACAATGGGGGGTTGATTATGGTTTTGGGTGATGAAGTAGATAGATTTTGGAGTGTATGGGATGGATTAGGGATATGAGATGGATGAGGGAGGCTTTGAGAGGCCTTCCAAATTGTGTAGGCCTTAACCACTTCATCCATCATGGTCATTGGGTTGAGTGGGGGGGTGAATGTGAATGGTCTATCTAGTGGGGGAGAAGTATGGGGTATGGATGGGATGGGTGTATGGGAAAAATTGGACATGGCCTGGGAAAAATCAAGCATGACCTGGATAGATGGGGAGATATGTGGTGGATTCAGAAAATTGGGCATGGTGTGGGTGGATGTGGAAAAATAAGGGGTGTTTAAATTGGATGTGGGGGAAAAATGGGTCCCATTGGGGTTGGGTGTGGGAAAATACAGGGCACCCGAGTTTGATGTGGAAGGATTGGGAATTCTTTGATTTGAGGTGGGAGGAGATGGGGTTGTATGTGGGATGGATGTGGAAGGTGAACTTGGAATGGACATGGGGGGAAAGGGAAATGGATTTTGAGGGAATGTGGAGGATGTGGGTGGAAATATGGGTGCACCGAAGGGCCCGGTGATGGTAAATGGAGGTTGGGTGGGCAGAATGGCGATAGGAATCTCCTCCGAGAGGGAATGAGTTGGGGAGCGTGGTGGGGATGTATCGGGATCGACATAAGCTGGATCTACTGCCCATGACATGGTTTGTTGGCGGGTTGGATACAAGTTCCTCGGGTGAGGACAAAAAATCCGTCTTCTCTTTCCCCTTCGGGATGACGGAGGGTAAGGCGATGTCGCTGTGCCGGCACCATAATCTTTCTATTTTAATTTTTCTTGATTTTTTTTTTTTTGTGGTTTTAACTTTTTGAAATGAAAAAATGGAAATCTCCCTTGAATAATATTGATTTTATTCGGGGCCCTGAGGAACTCCCTTTTCAAGCGGCGTTCACACCTTCGAAGTCTCCCACGACGGGATCCCGATGCGCTTCAAAAGAAATAAAGGGAGACCTTTGTTCTATGTGAAGGCATAAAAATCTGTGCGATGACGCGATCCCTCGAAAGGGTCAATAAAAGGGTGACCTTTTTTGTTCGGCGAGGGCGTTTTGGGTGTCGAAAGGAGGGGGAACAGTCGGGAGTATGAAAGTCACTAAGCAGGGGACTTGGGAACAGTGGAAAGGGCCTCAGATTTGGGCTGCCTAGCCAAAAATAGGCTTAGCGTGTGTATTATATTTGCTAGGCCAAAAATCTGGAGATTTTGGCTTCGTGTGTATATTATGTACGCTGCCTAGCAAAGTCACAATCTGTGCAACGGTGGGATCTCTCGCAAGCCCCGTCGCGACGATGCACTCGTAGAAAAAATATAGAGTCACCATCTGGAGCTTTTGGTGTCCCAAGAAACCTAAATCAATATTGAAAGTACTGAAGTACAAAAAAATGACTCTGATTTACCGATTTACGCCAAAGGCTCTTGGGTAGGGGCTTCGGTTATCTATCGAAAAGGTGTTAGGCACCCGTTCAACCTGCTCGTAAGTGGTCTCTACTTATAGCCAAAAGAAAAAAGAAAAATAAAAATAAAATAGCATTTCCTCTTACTCAAAGGTGCTCTGATCCTATTTACGCCCCTCGCAATCCCCGAAATATTAGCAGCGTGATGGTCCACATTTAATCTATTAGATGTGGATAACAAAGTTAGTGCCTCTTTTAAGTGTACAAAAATAATTATCTCCTCACACTTACATGTGATTTAAACCAATCGCTGAACTGCTCTTTGTGTATATTTTGTTTCTCGTAATCAGTTTTACGCTTACGATACTTCAGGTTAATGTATGATTTATGTTACCTGCATTAAATGGATGTGAGGTGAGTATAATGGATTGAATTCAAATGGTCTGACAATATAAAGAGGTTGGGAGTTATTACTTCACATATCGAGCGACGCTATCATCATTGAATAATACATAGTTATGCATTTGTTTACGTTCGATATTGGTGAGAATGAATTGTTCGGCACCTCCAATTGCAGTGTCCTCAGCATACCTGACGGGTCTATTCAATCATGTTTCAATATTTTGTAAGTACCTTGAGCAAAATGTGAGACACTCATCAGCGAGGTATCCTTCTGCAATGGAACCTTCGGGATAGGCTTTATTGCATACATATGACTTAAGTGTGTACAAGTATCTGCATACATAGAAATGAATGTACTTCCATTAAGGGAAATCAAACATAATTTATAAAAGTAAAGATAATTGCAGAGATTGTATGGATCATACCTTTCGATGGGATACATCCAGCGGTAATGGACAGGTCCACCAAGCATTGCCTCTGATGCTAAGTGTATGGGTAAATGGACCATAATATCAAAAAATGAAGGTGGAAAAATCCGCTTTAGGTTGCACAAAATCAATGGTATGCGCTCATGTAGACATTTGAAGTCCTCAACTCGACATGTTTTAGAGCATAACTCACGAAAGAACGTGCTTAGTTCTATTAGAGCAGAACTGACATTTTTTGGCACGGTCTTTCGAACAGCAAGAGGTAGAAATTGTTGCATAATAACGTATGAGTTGTGACTTTTGAGCCCGGATATTTTTCGATCTTTGACGTTAACGCACCTTGAAATGTTAGAGGCATAACCATCAGGAATCTTCATGCTCTTCAGGATTAGGCAGAACATCTCCTTCCCGCTTTTATCCATAGAGTAACATGCAGATGGTAGATACACTTTACTGTTATCTGCATGCTCTTTTGGGTGGAGCTCATGTCTTATGTTCATTGTCATCAAGTCAAGATATGCTTTTCAAACCATCCTTTGTCTTTCCTTCCAGGTCCAATAGTGTACCAACCACATTGTCGCATATATTTTTCTCGATATGCATAACCTCCAAATTGTGTTTTAGTAAATTTTCTTACCAATATGGTAGCTCGAAGAATATACTCAACTTCTTCAAGTTATTTGGCATTGTTGGCATAGGAGGTACATTTTTTGTTATTTTTTTCTTTATCTTCTTTGGTTTCTTCACAGAATAGTCAATTTTGGGGATCTTGCCAAAAGTATGTTGATAATTTCTTAAATTCTCCAAAATTTACTTCCCAGTTAGTGGGGTTGGAGCTTCTCTTTCTTCAATATTTCCATCGAACCACCGTTTATTCCTTCGAAATCTATGATCTAAAGGTAAAAATCGGCGATGACCCATATAACAAAGCTTCCCACAATTTGGCAACCGTTCACTGCATGTATTCTCATGACAATAAGGACACACTTTATATCCTTTAGTGCTCCAACCCGAAAGCATAGCATATCCTGGAAAGTCGCTAATTGTCGAAAGCAAGCCTGCTCGCAATTTGAAAACCTCCCTCTTTGATGAATCGTATGTTTCCAGCCCTTCTCCCATAATTCCTTTAGCTCATCTATTAGAAGCCTCAGGTATACATCGATGTCATTTCCAGGACTTGTCGGACCCGGTATAAGCAATGAGAGGATCATGTTCGGCTTCTTCAAGCACAACCAAGGGGGCAGATTATATGGGATAAGTACAACAGGCCATGTGCTGTGCGCAATACTCATTGTCCGAAATGGGTTGAAACCGTCACTTGCTAAACCTAATCTTATATTGCGATTTTCCTCTGAAAATGTTGGATTGATCTTGTCAAAGTGTTTCCATGCTGGAGAATCTGCAGGATGTCTTAACACCCCATCTTTAATGCGTTTCTCATCGTGCCATCTCATGTCAGCTGCAGTTTTTTATGACAAATACAAATGTTGCAATCGTTGTTTTAAAGGGAAGTGACGAAGAATCTTTACAGGAGTCTTCTTGTCATCCTCAATCTCATGATTTTTCCATCGCGATGTCCCACAGATGTCACATTTTTCTTTTTTCTCAGACTCCTTCCAGTACAACATACAATCGTAAGGGCATGCGTCGATTTTATTGTAATTTAGTCCCAAGCCTGAAATAATCTTTTTGCTTTGTGAGAAGTTCTCTGGCAACGTCGACTCTTTAGGCAAAACCTCCCTTAGTAAGTCAAGCAACAACGTAAAAGAGTTGTTGCTCCATCCACCAAGGGCCTTGATATGCCAAAGTTTCACAATGAAAGACAACGTCGTATGTGTGTTACATTTAGGATACAAGGGATTCCCCAAATCATGCGCATATTTGTAGAATTCAGAAGCACTAGCATTGGGTACATCACTTTGTTCCTGCTCTAAACCATCTGCGTCTTCATTTGGGTCAGGAAATCTAAAAGCATCTTGCACCATCCCCCTGATGTCATCAACCAAAACGTTCTCGTTGTCATCGGCTCTAATATCTACCACAGTTTCATGTCTAGGCAGTGGCCCTCTCTTCTCTCCGTGATAATTCCATACAACATAACTTTTCATCATCCCGTTTATTACCAAATGTTCCTTTAATGAATCGGGTTCTAAGTAAACACAATTACAGCATCTTGTACAAGGACACTTGAGCCTTCCATTGCAAGTAATTCCATGGGGTAAACCGTGATCGACAAATGCAGCCAACCCCTCGTCATATTCTCTAGAATATCTCGACTTTTTTACCTAACTCTTTTCCATCATATAAAAGTTTCAAACCCCTAAAAGTATAAGGAATGCATAGTTTAATATTTTTTAAAATGATAAAGGTTTATATTTCTTGTACTATATTCATTAGTTTTGCCCATTCGAGAATATCAAGTCATTTAATTGTTCACATAATATGAGTTCAGAGTTTCTCTAAAAATTTTGACAGCATCTCCACGTAGTTCTTCAAATACACGGACTTTTCATACTATTTTATACTTTTCATTATCCACAATGGACAATGAAAAATATAAAATAATATATGAAAGTACGTATCCGAAGAATAAAAGAGAAATATGTCGAAATCATTTGAGAAAACTCTAAAAATTATATTAGTGAACAACTAATGTACATGATATTTCCAAACTATTTATCTTCAGATAGATAATCCGAAAGGTTATATGTCAATAATTCGACATATAACTTTTCAAACGGGTACTTATTTTGTATGATGATATTTATATGTATTCAACTATATATTGACCATTAATCTATAACAAAAGTTATAGATTAATCAGCTGAATAATGAAAGGATGTGCGAACCACTTTACCGCTCATAATGTATGGATCACCCATCAAATAGAAACTCAAAGATAAATGAGATGTCAAAAAGCGTGATTTTCTAAAAAATCGAGCTAGTGAAAGCATAGTAATATTAACATGACATTTACCACAACTATATAATAAATCTAGTTTCATCTATATAATAAAGAAAATTAGAAATGTTAGCCAGAAGACCTACACTAAGATCCTTTGTCGTTGGATGCTTTTTCAATGAGAAGAAAATCCCTTGGGTTATCTCAATAACATAATAATAAGATAGTCCTTAAAAAAAATTGAAGTGTCTTGTTTCCTATAGCTCTAATTCTTGGTGAAGACTAAGAAAATAGAAAAAATAGCAAATATGCGCATGCCACAAACAAAAATGAATGAGCTATATAAATGGGTGGCTTTCCTATAGCTCGACAACCCCCTTTAAATTGAAGGCGAGAGGTGCAATTTAAAAAGACAATAAGAAGAACTGATGTCCACTAGTTGATGTTTTAGATATTTTTTCAAGGGGCATCAGAAGAACATAATCTGTTCTGGTGGGTCAATATACCATTTAGATAGGACATTATGTCCATTGACTAACTTGTCATCTGTTGCTCTCTCTCTCACTCTACAAATTTCAATGATGTCAACGGTTAATTTTTCCTGATTGGGCATTTATTCTACATAAGTGGTGGCTATAGGCAAAGGTTCTTTACCTCTGCTGAAATATTTTCTAATATCTGTTCGATTCCTTTATTTTGAAGTCAAAATTCTCCCTTCTCCACCCAGGTTTCTCATTGCTTAAATCATTGACTCATTCGAAAAAAAACTATAGAAATCATTTTTCGTCAAAATCTTCAACACGGTGATCTTGAGATCATGAGCCTATCATCAAATAGACAGATTTTGTGTGTGAAAGACATTTTAAAATGTGATCCGAGACACACACACACACACACACACACCACACTTACAATGTTCCCGCTATTGCAGTGCTAATGTGGCTTTTATCTTCTTGGAAAGATCTTGCTAATCCGAAATCCGCAATTTTGGCCCGGAGCTTTGAATCTAAAAGAATGTTGCTGGCTTTGATATCCCGGTGAATGATTCTGATGTTAGAGTTCTCATGAAGGTATACCAAACCTTCAGCAGTCCCAACAATTATTTCGAATCGTTGTTCCCAGGTCAATGCTTTCCTCCGCTTCGATCTCAAAAACATTTAGTGGAGGATTATTCTAGCTGCTGTAAAAGAAGATATAGTCAAAAGCTGAGTAAACTTAGTTCGAGCCCAAAATCACACATGCTATAGTAATCTAGGTGCCAAACCAGTTTATTCAATAATTTCATAGTTATAATTGTATTAGTTGTTATATAGTAGTAGTGTTGCTAGTAATAGTTGTAGTCAAGGTGTCAAATGCAGTATCGGCATCGGGTATCGGTCCATCTTGGAGCGATATGCATCGGCCGATACAAATATGGTATCACCGATACCGTATTGGTCGATTTTTTATTTTTTTTTAAAGTA
Organism: Chloranthus sessilifolius; assembly: GCA_021018995.1. Classification (NCBI taxonomy): domain Eukaryota; kingdom Viridiplantae; phylum Streptophyta; class Magnoliopsida; order Chloranthales; family Chloranthaceae; genus Chloranthus; species Chloranthus sessilifolius. Next base: position 29,991,833 of record CM037594.1, on the reverse strand, counting down.
TATCAACTTTGACAAGTGATGCTTCTGAAGCATATGACTCTAAAAAGCCATATGCTTGACTCCAAGAGTATCAGCCAATACAAGTTGACTCTGTAGAAGTAATTGTGTTCCATATAGTAGTAGCTAGTAGTAGTAGTAGTAAGTACTAGTGGTTCCAAGTCATATGGTGCTAACTAGTGTCAGCGTATACTGATACTACTTAACATAGTAGATCAAAAATGAGACGCATGCCTAGATTTTGCAAGGACTTGTTGGCTGAATCAAAGAGACAAAATAAAGGGTACAGGTTTAATACTGCAAGTGAGAAAGTCGGGAAAAAATAGGAAAAAAGGGGAATAAATCGAAAGGTAAAAAAACTGTTAAAATACAGAAGAAGGAAAAATGGAAAAATCAGGGAAAAACAAGATAATATTCAAAAAAAATATTAAAGTTTTAAAACCACTTTTTTTTTTTAAATACGGTAAAATAAGGGAAACAAACATTTAATGCGTGAAAAACTCATTTAATATGCGAAAAATGTGTATTATACAAAATACATGTTGTATTAAAAAATATGGATATTACATGTGATTAGTAGCAAAAAAATGCGTATTATATGCGAATTTTTCAAAGAAACGACGTATTTTCACAATGGGCAGAATCTTTCCATTATGGCCATGACTCGAAAGTAAAAGATGTGCAAGCTGCTTCTTTTGCTGTCTTTTGGTCCTTTCTTCTTTGTTTTGTTTTTCTGTTTTTCTTTTTATTCTCACTAAGCGTCTCACTTAGTTTGTAATCTTTTTGGTTTTTCTAATAGAAGAGATATTAGTGCTCAATATAGTAGTATTAGTAGTAGTAATAATGGTAGGTTCAGAGATACCAAAGAGGAAGCGGTCAAGGCTCTTGTTTGCAATGAGTTCATAGACGAGAAGGCTTTCCGGCCCTTCACAACTGCAACCCAACAACCTGACCAAGTTTTTATGCTCAATGCTGCGATCATGTTGACTTCATTGAAAAAATTAGTGGCTCTATATTGATCGATTTTAAATGTAACCCTTGCAAGTGCACAAGATCTATTGCAGTATGGCAAGAACAAGGGTGTCGAACCCACAGGGAAATCTTGAATTTTAATTAATTCTTTCATAGATTTAAAAACATCCCTAAGGAAGTACCAAAGGGCAGATTCAATTTTATCAAAATTTATCGCACTTTTTCTAAATTCAGAAAAATAAATTAATCTAAACAACTAATTATCGATGAATCTAAAATAATAATTAAATGAGATCAAGGAATATGTTATCCCAGATTTGTACCCCTTTTCTACCATTAAAACCTACAGTTTCATTAAAGCATCATTTACAATATGATCATCAATCCGGCATACCCTATCTAAAAACAATGACTCAGCCTATCATTGCGGTATGAGTCATGTAAGAAGCATGGCGTATCTCATGATGTTTAGATCACAACAGTAAAAACATAATCGCTCCGCAGCCTAGATCAGTCTGCAGGTCCAAATCTAGCGATTATAGCCGTTGATACACGCTATCAACGGTCATAACAAGCATTCAATATATTTTCAATAACACAAACTTTTAGCAAAACGATTCTATGATGACAATAAATCGACTATGGTATTAATCATAAATAAGGGTACTTATCTGGGGATCGCATCTTCCCCGATCTACTGATTTAGCCGCTCATCTTTGGTGTATGATCTCCTTGTTCATTCAAAGTCATTCCTCTTTTTATTTCTTCCAAAAGATCTATGTTTATAATACTTTTTCCTAAATACAATCTATGCTTTCATGAACGTAAAGGAAAAACAATGCAAATCCTAGGTACAATCTACCCAGATGGAACCCTAGAAGAAGGAGAAAGAAGAACTCTTGGAAAGGTGCCAAGAGGAGTCTAAAACTAAAAATAATAATAATGAATAATAATCTTCTAAAAAATTCTCTCCAAAAACTCTCAAAAAAGAAAAGCCAAAACTCACTCTCTAATTATCTATCTCTAATTACTCTCTCTAATTCCTATCTCTAATTCCTCCTCTTTTTCCTCTTTCTAATTCCTCTTTCTTTTCGAAGTGTTTGATCCGCTTTAAATAGAGCCAAAGTTTCCCAGCCGCAGAAGTGTTCCAACTCGAAAATTTAGGGTCGATTAATTGACCCAATAGGGTCGATGCATCAACCTCCCAGATTTTCGTGAATTCCCGCCGAACTTTGCATCAGACATAGCCTCAGTATTTTGGCTATACCTTTCTGTCCCGAACTCGGATTGAGACAATTCATACGTCGTTGGAAAGCAGACAAAAAGCTCTACAACTTTTGTGTTTTGACAATTTCATAATTCGGCCATTTTGAAGGTCCAAATGGATCTGTAAGTCGCATTAAGTTCTCGATGACCCAAAGTTGCAGTGTTTTGACATTATTTTTAAAATTCTTGGGCTGTTTTCTGTACTTGGCTTGTATTTACCTGAAACACTTCAAATCTAATAATTCTTATCAGATAGCCTTCATCGGATAGCTAAATATAGGTATCTAGGGGTGAAATATCATCATATTTCACTACTCATCACACCCCCAAACCTACACTTTGCTAGTCCTCGAGCAAAGCAAACTAAAGAAAATAAATGCCACTTTCGTAGGGAGCACGATTGCACTTAGCGTGTGCAATAAGCCTTTAAACCCCTAGGTGATCCCTAGTGGAGGAGTTGTGTCTCCTGAGGGTTTATAGTGAAGTTACCCACAAACTTCAATAAATTCCAAACCATCGGCAAAATTGAGTTTTCAAAATATGATTTTGATAACACATATACCATTCAAAACTCAAAATCATTAATCAATTCAACATGTGAATCCTCAATTTTAAATAACAATGTTATACTAATCATACTAGCATCCAATCAAATTAGTCTAATGCTCAAATCGTTAGATAACTCATCCATTCATGCTTACTCGTGAAGTGTGTGCATACTCAAACCAAAATTCATTCATCTCAGAACTAGTTCAAACGGAAACCGCGACCAATGTTTAGACTCAATCCTCACTTTAGGTATACTCTTGAAATAAAATCACTCCGATGATGGGTAAGTTTTCGCACACATGTGAGAGATCAATACAAAGCAAATAAAAAGGTCTCACATGATAACTGAAACACGATGTAATCAATGAACAAAATCAAATCTCATAAGAACAGATACTTGTATATCCTAAGTATGTCATATCAAGTGTCATAAGTATCATATATTTACTCTCCACAAGGCAGTTACCAATGCAAGATCAGATCATGAAGGTCTTTTGTAGGGTTGTAATGGGGCTCAGGAAAGGATAAGAAAGAAAGGGAATTGAGATTCAAAATTTCTGAGAAATCAGAAAAGAAACAAACTTCTGATTTTTCTATTTCTCTTCTTTTTCTTTTCTAATCTCTCACTATTTTTCTCAATATTTTTCTATTTTTCTCAACTTTCTTTTTCTTTTGAAGCACCTCATATTTTTCATTATTTTTCACAATTTTCTTTTTCTTTTTTTTTTCTCCCCCCTTTTTCTTTTATATTTTTGCCATACACTCTCAGTAAACACCACAACTCAGTATCTCTTTTCGTTCATTTTCATCTATCGTTCCTAATTGCTCAGAAATAAGAAGGGTAAAGCTGAATTTTCAGAAATGGTGAAGGGTTAAAGGTTAACGTGGCTTATCAAAGAATGTATAAAGATAAATTTTCCAATAGGCTCAAAGGGGTACTAGAAGGGTAAATTTATATGAGGTGGGGCATTTAAGCACAAACGAGCCAAAGATGGCCTTCAATCATGTCCTTAAAAGATGGTAACCTTGTCTATTTATCTTGAGTAGATATATAGTACGTTTTAACACAATAATATGAATTTGATATCATGCAAAGTCACAAGCCAAAATAAAGTGTATGAGATTGTGCAAAATAATTCGTATTCAAAGAAAACTCCGAGTTTATGTATTCACTCATCAACAACGGATATTTGGCTCTAAAGCTTATTTTTTATATACCTCACCCATAAGCCACATTACAACCCAATAAAAAGTCCTTACTAATCTGAAATGGATTGAGCTGTCATGTGGAGATGAGGATTTGTGTGATCTATGGTGAAAAGAGTTAGAAAATTTTAAAAATTAGAGCAATGCCTATGCTCATGCTTACAGTCCTATTTGAGGGCTATAACTGCTCATGAGCTGTGAGAAATAATGCACCCTTCATGATTATTGTGAGTGACAGCCTTGGCAAGACTTGGGTCTAAAATTAAGTTTGTGGCGGTATTGAAACAGAATTCTCAAAATTAAGGTGAGCTTTGCATTAATTTTCACACCCAATGCCTTGACATGAGCTGATTGATAGTGAAGAAATTATAGCAGAATTTCAGGTTTAAATTGCTATTTTTCTGCTGAGATTCCTCTAAAATTGAATGAACAAGGTGTGGAATGAATTTTATTTTATTTAAACTCTCTTTTAGCATGTTGCATTAATATTAACTGATTTTACTAGAAAAGTTTGTGGATACCTTCACTGAAAACCCTAGGAGACTCCACTCCTCTACTAGGGATCACCTAGGGGTTTAAATGGCTTGGTGTATATGACAAATGCACCCGTGTTCCCTACGAAAGTGGCATTTAGTTTTGTAGGTCAGTTGGTTTAAATTTCACTTTGCTCGAGGACTAGCAAAGGTTAGGTTTGGGGGTGTGTTGACCACTATTTTATACCATTTTATACCCTTTAAACTTGGCTTTTAATAGGACTTAGAGTATTTAATAGGACTTAGAGTATTTAATGCTTGTTTTTAATGTTGTTTTGCAGTAAGGAAGTAATTACAACATAGTGTAGAAATCCAGTTAAGAAGTGCCATTAAGAGGAGGTTTGGAATTAATCAACAGTTGAGGGAGAGAAATGGAAGGAGTGAGCTATGACTTGTTGCTGAAAACAGCAGCTGCAGAAAATGAAGCACTTACTGTGCACAATGAAGCTTGCAACAGTACATAGGCTGCAGTAGTGTGCAAAGGATCACCTTGTAGGAACAACCATCAAGTCAACTATTTGTGTGGTATAATGGCTGAGAAATGGACTTCATCAATTGACTAGTGGATACACTTGATGTGTGTTGCACCAACATCTGTCAATTTATGAACTGCAGCATACTTGAAAGCAGCTGGAATGCACCAACATGAAGATAAGACCATAACAGTAGCTCCCATTCCTCTCAAATTGTAGCTACAAATATGGTCTCCAACATTTCCACATTGCAGTAGCTGCACCCATGCAAGCAGGCTAAGCTCCAAGCCTTGCAACATCCAAGCCATGCAAGTTGCACACTTCTAGCAGCACTTAGAGCAGCATTGTATTCAAATGATGTAATAAGAGGAACAGATTTGTCAAGTTAAAGAGCTACTGAACCAACCCGTCGAAAGGTGAGAAATTGGCTTCAACATCCTATCAAATGGAGCATCACACCAGCCAACCTGGGTTCAGTACCTATTGATTTCTGCATGCAGCTTCAGAACTGCCCTTCAATCCTCTCGAATGGCAGCTGAACACACCTCTATCTAGTCAACAGATGTAGCTTTAAACCTATCAAGCATTTGCATTCCAAAGCTATCAAGTTGCACCATCAAAGCTACCAACAATCTGTCGATGTGCAGTAAAGACCCCCATCCAAATTTGTCGAGTTGCACTAGCAACCTCTTGAATGCAAACTCTCTAGCTTCAGCAACATGTTGACACCATTAGCTCTCCACTTCAAACCTCTCGAAGAGTACAATTTCTAGCCCAACATCCTATCGACAGCATGATTTTCAGCAGCCTAACCTTCCATCCTATCGATTTCTGCATGTAGCTGCTTGAGAACCTATCGACAGCATGAGATGCAATCCGATTCTTCAACCTGTCGACAACTCCATTGCCGCAAACATCCATCCTATCGAGTGGATACTCATCAGCCTTTAGAACCTGTCCAGGAGTTCCTTTTGTACTCCAACCTGTCGACAGTTGAGCTACCCACATCCTCTCAAATTGCAAACTTATCTTCAACAATCCCCTCGAGCAGATGAGCTTCAACCTCTCGACTTATAAAGCTTCAGCAAAACCTACCAACAATCCTCTCGACAAGCATGAGTTGCAGCCCCTTGAACTTGTCGACAACTGCAGCCTTATCTTCCAACCTCTCGAGCTCCTCAACCTTCCACTCAGCAAACCTCTCAAGATCACCCTCAAAACTTTCCGACACCTTCCCAGTCATGCATCCTCTCGACATTTACGTCCACCCAATCCTCTCGATTTAATGAAACTCCAAACCTATCGACACCTTCAACCCTTTATCCACCATAAACCTGTCGACTTCCCAGCCCTTTAACCTGTCGATAGGTGCAACATTAAACCTCTCGACACTCAAATTAGGAACTTCTCAGTTTCTTTCACAGCAGTTGCCAACTTTAGAATTCTGTGCACGAGTTTCAAGGTGTATTAATGACCCTTGGGGGTATTTTTGGAACACAACTGAGCACGAATGGGGACCCTAACCGCATCACATGGGCCTACCAGTTTTAGAGCAATGGGGCAAGAGCTTCTAGAAGAGAAGTTAGCCACATCAGCCGCTCAGAATAACAAAATTATTCTCTTGAGCTCTGATTGGCTGAAACAGATCTGAGAAGAGAGGTGAACAGTATAAAAGCTTGAAGAATTTACAGAGCTAGCATCCAAAAATTGGGAGAACCAGAGCCAAATCTGAATTATATTTCCCTTCAAAAAGTCCCTCTCTCTTCTTCCTTCTTCCCCCCATTCTCTCCTTAGCCAATTATGGTTGGCTAAACCACTTTAGTAGCTAGGGTGAGGTTGAGAGCTATAAATTGAGAGTTTCAAAGGCTTTGTAGATGGATTGCATGGTACACTGATTTCAGATCTGAGCATAATAGGATTGTAAGTTGTTTTATTACAGTGTAATTATGGTTTTTAAAGCTGATTCTAATCTAAATTTTACTTTTTCGTATTTGATCTCCCTGGATTAGATATCCCTGTGGATGCTTGAGCTTGTAACCTGGTACCCACAGCATCTGTAATAGCTTGCCTGTTCTGATCAAGATCCTTATATCAGAACAATCTCTGGGATGATCTATGTCCATTTGAGTGGACAGATCATAGCCTTAGGATTGCTTCAATTCTTTGGTTAAGATTCGATTCTTATACCTTGCATCTGAGCTTGTAGCTAGATGAAGGATTGTAACACATTTGTCCTATGCATTGCCTTTGACCCAATTGATTTTTAGCAAAGACCAAAACCCCTAGCTGCTGTTCTCCACCTTGTGATTTTAATCTTTTTCTCCATTCCCTTAAATCTGAGTTTCAATCAACTTCTGAATCATTTTGCATTTGATTTTTGTAGTTTTTGGTAAAGTGACATATCTTAGAAACCTCTCATCTTTCCTGCTTTGATTTAGTTTAAATTAGGATAGAGTGCTAGATCTGTCGTAGATCTGGAGATTGATCTCATTTTAAAGCACATTTCCCTGTGGACTTTTCCTGACTTACTTATTAAAATTTACTGCAACAACCCTGGTTCTTGTAGGACTGCTTGCTTACCTTGATCCCATCTCTCTATAACTGTGCCTTTTATTTTGATGTTTTAAACCTTTAATAGTTATAAGGTAAGCAGGATAATAAGTTTTTAGGAGAAAACCAAGCCAGGTTCAATTGAGCCTTGCCTTGAGATTTTAATTGATAGTTGGGAGCTCTTGGTGGATTACAATGATATTGGGTTAACATTAGGGTTCCCATCAGTTTTTAATACCACCTATGGCCTAACATCACCTGAGAATGTGCCTTTTAGAGTAATGGCCAAACAGTTGACTCAGGGCATTGTGGGGTCTAGGGAGTCATTAATGAGGAGAGATTTACACCCCAACATGTTCTTTATTGGTTCAATTATGAGGAAGAACATATATGTCAGTGGACATTAACAAGAGAGGAGAACCCCCATAGTGGATGCCTTGTATTGGTTCTCCAAGGGCTAGTTTATGAATGCTGCTTAGCTGGTATTTGAGGCAATGGTAGATGTAAATGATAAGATCAAAAAAGTACAAGCCTTGCCAGGACTACCCCACAACATGCTCATCACTGGTTTGCTTAGAAAAGAAAAATTTGTGTTTCAAAAAGATGAGCCTGTGGAGAAGGTGATCCCTAAGGTGTTTGGGAAGATGGCCTAGTCTGCTAGTAGGACCTTGATTGGCAAAAGCAAGAAGAAATCAGCAGAGAGTCCTGACAGAGAAGCCCCTAAGGTGGCCAGCTCAGCAGCTGCACCTAAGATCTCCATCTCTGCAGCTGAAACCTCTACATCTGTCAGATCTGAGCCTCCATCCACTTCTGTTAGTCCCAGCTTAGTACCTCCACATGTGGCATTTGCACCCATACTCATCTCCTCCACAGCTGTGCTTATGCCTATTGTCAGCCCTGATATTGTCAGCCCCTCCCTTCCATCACCCTCTCTACCATCCATCTCAGCTCCCCTACCTTCCATTTCAGTTTCAATTCCTCCTAGCAGCTCTGCCACCCTTTCCACCATCACCACATCACATCTCTGTCATCCCCTCTTACCACAGACCCCATCCTTACCTTACCTTTACTACCCATCACATCCACCTATCAAAGTAGGTCAGCTGTAACCCCTCCAGCCAACCCATTCATCCCATATGTTGAACACTTGAGACCTACACCATCTACATCAGCTGATCCATTTACCACTTCTCCACCATCCATATCCTTTGACACTAACCCCACTTTCTCCTTCTCACCTACCCATCTTCAAGAGCTGGACCACTTGACCACTGAGGGATATTCATCCCTAATTGACTCCATTGTGGAGGACATTGGGTATGAATATTCCCCCTACCTTACTCCCCACAACCTACCCATTTCCAGTCTGCACCCACCCCACCTTGCAGCATGCCCCCACATCTCCCTTCCAACCCATTAACCCCATTCCAACTGTTACCCAAGCCCATGTCCTACCTAAAGCCTCCACCCAAATACTTTCCCTTGTCACCACCATCCTTGCCCAGCTCCAAACCAACACAGCTAACCAAGCTGCCATGGCCACCTTCCTACAAGCCATCCAATCAACCATAAGCCCTATTACCCTTACCTCCCAACTTGTTCCTACCCCTACTCCTTTATCCACTCCACCTCCATCTCCTTTAGCTGTGGTGTCTACTACTGGGGTGGAACAACCAATCCCTAAACCCTGTACCAGAGATTCCTCCACCCAAATAGAACCTGAGCTTGAAGACCCTGCCTTTACCCTCTTCATCTACCCCCTCTCCATTGCTGGTTGGCACTTCTTCCAGTGCTGAGCAGCCCATATTATCTGCCTCCTCCTTCTACATACCTCCTTACTTAACCCTCCTCCATGTCATGTAATGAAACCCATACCTTAAAAGGGATGTCATTAGAGGCATGACTGACCTCAGAACTTCAATCCAGATGTCCTATGATGTGAAGATACATAAAATGCAACTGGATCACAAAATTGAGAGGCTGAGAATATCAAAGGACTTGAAAGAAATTTGGATTCAATTTGAAGCTCAAAAATATACTGCAGCAACAGAGAAACTGAGAGTAGATAGACTCGAGAAAAGATTAGCTGCCTCCAGAGAGGTCACAAAGGCCACCAGAGAACTATATGAAAGTAGAGTGGAGCTTGCTGAAAAGAAGGCCGAAATACTTGAAAGGAGAATTGCTGAAATGACTACCAGAGAGCCTGCACAAGCAGCTGAGACTACCCCTCTTACCACTGCCCCTCCAGCCAGTTCACCTGTGAAGAGAGAAAAAGGAAAATGAGTCCAAGTCAAGGCTGAGCCAGCAGAAATTCTAGATGATTAGAGTTGCACATGTCATTAGTTAGTTTGTATAATCTTTTTATAGTGATTCTCCCTTGCATTGTATATATTTCTGTGATATAAATGAATTTCACTTTGATAGATTCTATTTGGTTTATTTTTTATCTGTTGTTTATTTATTTATTTTATTTTAATTGTTTGTGTGTCTTGTTTGATGCTATTACTTACTTTGTTTTGTGTCTGATTTTACCCTGCTGTACATACACTTTATCTTTAAATCAGTGAGAACACTGCTCCTCATACGTTTGGGGGTATGGCAATGGATAGTTAATGTTAATGCAGCTATGATTGAATGAAATTTGTGAAAATAAAGTGAAGTCCCACCTGATTTTTGAAAAAGAGGAAATTAAAAAACTTTTTAAAACTGAATATTGCTATAGCTCTAACATTGTTATGAAACAAATGATAGGAATTTAAAAAAAAAAAATTGATGCTTAGTGAACTTGAAGAGAGAGAAAATTGTGAGGATATCCCCCAAAATTTTTATAAAAGATCATACCTAGTGAGATTTGGGCCTGAATAATTTTTCTTTGAAGAGTATTTTGGCAATTTTTCTGCTCTAAGGACTGATTGGACCTACTCTGGCTCACTAGAAGTTATGCAAATCCAAGTTAAAATAGATTGACAACATTCATGACATTAAGGACATGAAGTAAGTCCATCCCTTGGACAGTTTGAGCTTAAAATGTCCCACCTTTGAACTGCCCTTGATACATACCATTTGAGCCTTAAAAATTCCAAATATTCTTCGATAAAAACCAAAAAATTTGAACCCAAAATCTCAGTAAACTGATGCAGCCTAACCCCAACCCGAGATTTCAGAAGGTGAAGGTGAAAAAGTTGAAGAAGGTAGAGCTGGTTTGATATTTGGTTAAAAGAGAAGGAAACACAGTTGGTGGCAGTTGTGGCATGAGGGATCCGATCAGAGCAAAAGGCGGACAACAGATCAAATTTGGTTTAGGCAATAAGCCAACCAAAGAAATGATTTAAGAGGCCAAGGAAAGGGCTCGCACTACTGTCGTCGCTAAATCAAGGGGGATAGACCTGGAAGAGGAACCGCGATTGCAAACTCACATCTGAAGCACTTTCGTAAGCACAGGGGTCATCAAAGTTGACCAAAACGGGGCAACACAGCTGACCCCACATAAGCAGGTAGCCACCCACCAAACCAATCCTCAAATCATCCCTCCAAAAATTAAAGTAGACCTTGCCTCATTATCACTGTTTGAGGAAGAAATACCCCTGCCAATACAGCTACCCGTCTTAACCCACCCCAAGCCTGTGCTATCCTTCGATGACTAGGTTCAAGATGAACCAGTGGTAAACATGTTGGAAGCAGACTCCCAAGAACCATCTCACTTCCCCTCCACGGAGCAAGGTAGCAGCACTCCAGGTAAGGAATTAGGCATCAATGCCCTTAACTCTGAAAGCTTTTGGTGGCCTAAAATTCGACACCCGCTTCCCAAACAAAAATAACCTATAAAAAGTGAGGGTAGCCCTTGGCAAGCGATGCTATGCATGTATAGAGACTCTGTTAATGGCTTGTTTATGTCATCTAATTAAGTCTTAACCTATTGCAAGTACACAATAGAAATTATAGTACTAGCAAAGGATCGTTCCCACAGAGATAGGTTATATTATATTAATTTAATTTTTTTGAAAACTTATACTTATCTTTTCAAATCCTAAACTACTGGAGGAATATGAATAAAAGAATTTATTTATTAATCTAATTTGAAGAAAATAAATCCTAATCTTCAAACTTCAGATTATGGTCGTCAATTACAATCTTCTGCTATCAGATATTTATGAAATTAAACAGTACCATTATACTATATCTCAAGTATCCTAGTGTTGCTCGTCAATCAAAACTAGAATCCTATCAATATAGATTTAATCTAATCAACAATCTCTAAAATCTTGGGCGTCAATCAAATTCTAAAAAACTGAAGATGGAAAAGTAAAATCGTTACACTAATCTATAAACTTCTACCTGAGTCGTCAATTAAAATTAAAATTTGAAGATGTTTATAAAGTAAAAGATAAAAGAAAATAAAATCTAAACTAGAAAGTAAAATAAATCTAAACTAGAAAGAAAAAGTAGAACCATCCAATGGGTTGATCTTTCAGCTTCCTCAGCGTTGGTTGTCAGGCAAGAGCTCAGAGAACTCTGGACAATGTTACTTTGTAAATCCTAAACTATTTTTGATCGGGAGAAAACACAGACCTCAGTTGTCAATTGATGCTGTGAAATTCTTCGATAGTTTATTCTTACACCGGACTCTCTTATTTATAGATCGTAAGGAGTCGGTTTACAAGTTCTAATTCTAATAAAAGACATAAAACTAATACAACTCTAATTCTAATTCTATTCCTTCTTGCTTCCTATTCTGTAGTTGCGCTTTTGAATTTCTTTGTTTTTTTTTAGCAGCAGAGTCTTCTTAAGATTCTTCTTCATCAATCTCCCAGATCTGTGATCAGCCAAACTTCTAATTCAAGAGTTCTTCTAATTCTGTTCATGGCAGTGCTCATTCTCACGTGATCAGCAGCAACAGTAACAACAGGAAAGCTTCTGTAATCATAATCGTAAATCACGATTATTTCTTTTCTTTTCTTTCTATAAAATCGTAAATCATAATTTTCTATTTTTCATAGCTTTCTCATAGTTGACGATTTTGAATTACGATTCATCGCTTTTCTCTATATCATACTCTTTCTCTAAAGAATCGTAAATTATGATTTCTTATTCTATTTTTTAGTAACAACACAATCATTCTACAAAATCGTAAAACATAATTTTTCATTCTTCAGTAGGCGGTGAATTATCTTTTTACGCTCAATCGTCTTTTACTACTCTTTTGAGTTCATTTTGACAAATATTATCATTTTGGCTCTCTTGTATTGATTATCTTTAATATCTGTATATCATTAATTTATTAGTAACAAACTAAGTCCTAGTATCGCTAAGTTAAGGGTGATAAATTGGTATATTATGTGACTGATCACACCCCCAAACTTACGTTTTGTTAGTAATAAGAAAATATAAACTAAAAATTTAAATTAAATGTCACTTTCATAGGGAGCACGATTGCATTTAGCGGATGCAACAAGCCTTTAAACTCCTAGGTGATCCCTAGTGGAGGAGTTGTAGTCTCCTAAAGGTTTTTAGTGAAGTTACCTACGGACTTCAAATATTTTTTATTTTTCAAAATATTATTCAAAAATTAAAATTATAAACTAATTTTGTACACTAATTAAATTAACTAAGTTACCTAAGTGGTCAAATTGGTCAATGCATAATTTTTTACTATTTTCTAAAATTACCAATCTTTTATCCTTTCTTTCCATTATAATAGTTATCTTTGATTAGAACTCCAACAATTTCAATTCATAATAAGCAGGGAGTATATGCATTAGTGAACAGTTTATTCTTCATAAATTTTTTTAAACTGCAGATTTAGAAAATATTTTCATTCAAAAACTCACTATTGATATACTCTCAATAGGATATCGAAACTTTTTGAGTTCTCTCAATATATTTTTCAGAAAAAATTCAGTCAAAGATACTTGCAAAAATTAAGGAATCTCATAAAAAAGATAATCTATTCTATTCGTATGATTCCCTGTACAATCCATAATATCTAGTATTCATATCTCTATTAGGCTTATGCTTTTACAAATTATAAATCAGAAAGGTCTTTCTTTCAGCTTGTAATGGAGCTTTGGGCTTTAAAAGGTAGAAAATGATTCAAAGTTTTTCTAAGAATTTAGCTCTTTTTTTTCCTATCTTCTTTTCTCTCTTCTTTATTCTACTTTAGTAAGTATCCATGAATTGGATAAATTCTTCCCATTTATTTATTTATTTATATATATATATATATATATATATATATATATTTCCCAATTCTTTAGTTGTAAAATCGTATTTTACTATTTTTCTTCTTTTATGAAGCTCTTTGCTAAATCATAATCTCCTTTTAGAAATCGTCTTTTCAAATTGCTCTTTACGATTTTTCTTTCCTTTCCCATTTCATTTTTATTTTTTCAACTGTACCTCTTTTCTTAGCATACCCTTATCTATTTTACTTCTACTCCTTTCACTCCCTCTTCTTCCCTTCTTTTGTATTCAAAAATCTCAGAAAATATAAGGGTTAAAGGTTGAAAGCTTTGGGTAGTACATATGGTTAAAGGCTTATTAGATTTTTGTACAAAGAAATTCGGTTTAGGCTTCAAATATGAGTTCAAAGGATAAGATTTTTTGGGATTTTGGCTTTTTGGCTCTGATTTAAATAAAAGATGACCCTAAATCATCTTTATGATTTACTAGCATAGATGCCTTATTGCTTTGATATTTCTAATAGATAGTTCTAGACAAAAAATTAGTTCATCATATTCATAGAATATTTCGATTCTAAATTCAACAATATGAGATTTTAATGTAGAAGTTTAAAGAAATTTTTTGATTGAATAGAAATAGTCTCTCTCTGAATAAAAGAGAAAATATGGCTCAAAATCTCATTGGTTTATAATTTTGAAACTATAATATAAATTTTTACAGTTTAGATCAATCTATTATTTCATACATCCATTCTAATACAGTGTTCAATGAGCTAAGCATGAATTATAACTGTTTTATATTCTAATTATTAAACTTTTACTATAATGAATTGTAAGTTTTTCAGGATTTGTAATTTTTTCTATCATAATTCCTATGTACTGATCAACTTAAAAAAATTTTAATTTTTTATTTATAAAAATAAACCACTAAACTAACTATTGATATACTACTTATACTAAATAAAGCTACTATTATACATAGAAATTGTGTATCCGCCCAAACTTAAATCGAACAATGCCCTCATTGGCACAAAAATAGGGGATACTTAAAATTAATTTCTAAAAATTATTGATATAACTGATCGTTACCTACAAGAAAAAATTCTGTTAGAAATGTTCCCTCAAACTTGAAGGAAAACATAACTGTTTACTTCTCAAAGATATCAGTAACAAAAATTAAAGAAAAGTTAGTAACAATCATACTATTAGTGAAAAAAATTGAAGGTTAATCAATTAGTCAAAAGAAAATTTCATATATTAATTCAATATTTACAATGAGCAGAAAAAAAAAAAAAAAAACTAAAGAACTTCTATATAAAAGAGTATAAACCTAGCAAAAATCTATTGAGATCATACTTGTGAGGTTTGTAATGTTCTGTAATATTTTTACTCACTTGGTGATGTAGAGTATGGTACAAGGATAGAAGTAGTGGGGTCATCTTCCCAATCTGACATCTCAGCTATTTAATAACCATCTTGATCCTTTTCTGCAGGTGAATCCCCATGTGCTGACGGTTCAACCTCATCTGTGTTTTCCTTTTCCACAATCATTTGGCAAGAAGTTCCTTTCAGACACTGTTGCTCTTTATTAACCTTTTCTCTGTCTTTGAGATCCCTAGTCAATTTCTTAATTACAACAACTTTTAGTTGAATTTCTTTTCTCAGCTTTTCAGCTTTAGCTTGTTCTTTTGCTACTGTGGCAAAGCACTTCTTTGTTAATGACTTAATTATATGCTTTTGTTCAACATTGATGGAGCTTAGGGAATCTTTATCGTCTAGTATTAACATTATTTTCCCTTCAGCTACAATAAAAAAGTGATCCTTCTCACTCAGCTGTTGTTGGAGTGTTTGCTGGTAGTCTTTAAGGGCTTTTTCTCTTACAGTTTCTGTATCATCAGGTACTACCATTAAACTTCTAAACTGTTCAAGTATAGCTGTCATTTTATCTTCATACACCTTTCTTTCTTCTTCCCAAGCTTGCTAATTTTCGCTCTGTATTCTATTCTCTGCTTGTACCTAGGTGATCTGTGCTTAAAGGGTTGAAGTGGGATCTTGGACTCTTTTCTCTGTGTTTGCTGCCCATCTCGCATGATGATCTTGCGCAGTTTTTCGTCGCAAGCCTTCCATTATCTCTGTGTGCTCTTGAATCGTCAAGGTAGTATCAAAGACTCTCTTCTTTAGTCTTTGATATTCCTCTATCCACTTTCTTACTATACCTGTCAGTTGTATCAAAGATGGGGCATTTGTAGAGGTCCATAGTTCTAGTTCTCTCACCCTTCTTTCTACTTCTGGTAATGGCAATAGATTTGGTTCATATGTAAGTTGTCACTGTTCCACTGCCTTCAATTTCCTTTCTAGTTCGAGGATTGATGTGCTGGTGGCTGGAGGATCCTCATGGGGTACTTCTTCTCCATTTAATAATTCTGTAAAACTCTCCCTTGGTAACTCGGAGCTTGGTTCTGCTTCAACAGCTTGAACGATGAGAGGTTGCTCTGTAGTGGCTACACCTATAGGCTGAGCAACAGGTTCTATTAGGGTATGGCTAGAAGTACCCACAATTTGTTGGTCCATTGGTGAAGGAATTTTTTGGGTTATCTTAACATTTGGGTTCATAGGGTTTGCTTCAGTAGTAGCTGGCAGTGTGTCTGCCTCTATTGAAGAGGGCATAGCAGGCCCTACTGGCGAGTCCAAAGCAGGGTCACAGAGACTGGCTTGGTCTGCAACTGGGACTCCTGACTCGATTATTCTTTTTGGTACTGGAGAGCTAATCTCTGCTCCCTCCTGAGATTGAGTAGAAGTACTCACACCTTCTTCTAGAACTACTTCTTCTGGGCTACGATTTCTGCTGACTGCTCTATGGCAGCCTCTTCTCGGTCCTCATGAATTTGTGGGACTTGTGGTATAGATGGGATACTTTTGGTGCGAGGAGTGAGCATAATTTTCTTTTTATTTTCGACACCTAAAGTTCTCCTATAGGCTGGGATTGTTAAGCCTTCCTCTTTTCTCGGTAAACTTTTTCCTTGGGGTCTATACTATACCCCACATTCATCAACAGATTTATGATAAGGCTTCCAAATGGTAGGGTCAATTTCTTCGTCTGGTATTTTTCTTGACTCAGTTTCTCCCTCATAGTGGTGATTATTTTAAAAAGGTAAGAGGGCATATTGAACCAATAGCAATTTTCCATTAAGTACAATGCCTTGGCAAATAGTGCCCTTCTCCGTGTTCCATGACTCGTGGGGTGAATAGTCTTATGAATTAGCACGTCGAAGAAGTAAAGTGATAAACTCCTTTCTTCCAGGTCCTTTCAAAGGAAAAAAGGACCTGTCCCGTGGAGGATTTCCTAATAGTTCTGTTGCCATTTGGATAAAGTTAGGAAGGGTATCTGATG
The DNA here is from genome assembly GCA_021018995.1 of Chloranthus sessilifolius. Lineage (NCBI taxonomy): Eukaryota > Viridiplantae > Streptophyta > Magnoliopsida > Chloranthales > Chloranthaceae > Chloranthus > Chloranthus sessilifolius. The sequence continues at coordinate 29,974,717 of CM037594.1, read as the reverse complement.
GCATCCTCAAAAGGTTGGCCTCTAGGTCATCTTGGGACAGTTGTGGTGTTTCTAGGGGTGCATGCATTACCCTAGCGACCATTTCCTTTGTAATATGGATCAGAAGTCCATCAATACTGTTGGAGAGGATTGGAGATGGTCCTTGGCTGCTTTTGGTCATATTTTTATAAAACAGCCTCACCAATCTAGGATAGACTGGTGTGACTCCTGGTTTTAAGAAATAATGCATCCCGACATCCTTGAAATATTTAATGGCTTCTCCACCCATTTCTAATTATTCTAAAGACTCAACATCTACTGCAATTTTGGCTCCCACGATATGGTGTTTCATCGCAGTAGGGAGTCTATCTACTGGCTAACAGAGGACACTGGCCTTTTACCTTTATCTAATTTCAGCCCCTTTTTAAGGACAAACACTGATTCTGTCTCATTTGTGTCTTTAGGATTTTCTCTGATAACTACCCCAAAAGATTTGGGTTACTTCTTCGGTGGGTCTACTGCTTTTGATTTGGCCTTAAGGGCAGCAGACCATGCAATACGGTGAATGATTAGAGTATTATCATGTGCAACCGTGGATTTTTCGATGATCCCGTCGTGACGATGCGCTCGTTATAGGTATTTAGAGTCACCACTCGGAGCTTTTGGTGTCTCGGGAAACCCAAATCAAATTTAAAGAGCATCGAAGTGTCAAAAATTGACTCTGAATCCAGTCTACACCAAAGGCTCTTGGGTAGGGGCTTCGATTATCGATTGAGAAGGTGTTAGGCACCCAATCAACCTGCTTAATGCGATCTCTACTTATGGCCAAAACAAAAAAAATAGAAAAGAAATGAAAAAGCCTTCCTCTTGCCCAAAGGGTCTTAAAATTCTATTTGTGCCTCTCCGTTCCTACCAAAAATTTGGCGGCGTAATGGCACAAATGGGAGGATAGAGGAAGAACTGAGAAGGTAGAGGAATAGAGGGGAGAGCAGGAGCTCTTGGGCCCTTGTTGCACCGCTGTGGAGCCTTGCGTTGGCTTGCTTCGGTGAGCTTTTGAAGACTTGTATGGTGAGAAATGAGGTTCTAGCTCCTAGGGCTTAATAGCTAAGAGGTAGAGAGAGAAGGTTAGGGGGTAGCACACACCTCACCTAGAGCTTTTGGATGAAAGGCTAAGGTTTTTGGAAGGTTTTAAGGTTTTGGAATTTGCATGAGAATGGTGCACCAGAGGTGAGAGAGAAGGGATTCCTTAACCTCTTAATTGCAAAATTTTTCAAGCCCTTGTAAAGGGAGGGGCGCCTCTCTATTTATAGGAAAAAGAGAGGTTAGGAGGGTGTTTAGAGGCTAACCTGGATTAGCAATTAGGTAATCTAGCCATCTAAGGTTTTCTAGGGTTTTTGGAGCCTTGAAATGTGTGAAGAGATACTCCAATGGTGGATGATAGGGTGGGGCTTTAAACCACTCAAGGGGTTGCAAATAGATAGTGAATGGGTGCAACAGTACTAGCAAAATACACCCCAAAGGTCAAGATGGTCAACAAGTCAAACCCCAATCTCAAATTTTGAGGCAAAACCCCATAGGTACTGTTCATAAGCCTGGCACAACTATTAGTTACGCCAAACATATATACAGTAAAACAGTGCTGTACAGTGGTTTTGGAAAGTTGACTGCCCACAGGGGGGACCCACACATGTGTGGCATAACTATTAGTTGCGCCTAACTTGCGCTAAATCCCAAAGGGGAACTCCACATAATTACATTTTTACCCCTATGCTTCGGAATGTGATATCTTCTCGCACAGCTTCGATTGGGGTGATTCTTGGTTTGTTGGAAAGCTGAGGACTTCTACTTTTCAATGGTGTGAGATTCGATTATGGTAGAAGGCCACAACTAGTCCCGGTACACTACTCTTCATCCATTGCTCGAAAAAGCTAGGTTTAGGTCCAGAATGGGTTCTAAGGGTCGGGATGGATTTCTAGGGGTTCGAGAAGGTTTCTAAAGGATATAGGGTGATTCCTAAGGGTTTGGAATGTCTCCTAAGGTTTCTAAAGGGTTCCATACATGCCATCAAAAACTCAGAGATGCGCCTCTCTCGAAATGTGTCTCGATCGGGCCTTGGGCTAAATTTGGGTGTCTACAAATGCCCCTCTTTGGTATCCGATCACTAATGATCGAATTCCAAAAAAAAGAGACATCTGAGGAGGCCCAAGGCATTATTGACGGGTCTACTACATTCAAAACAAACTTCAAACATCATATGAGTAACATAGTGAGAAAATGAAAGCCCTATATGTCAGAAAAATGGTCGTTTCTCAAGGTAATCGGTCCCCAAGCGCTTAGCGACATTATTGGGCATAATCGAGGTGGAATGAGTTGCGAAAGCCCAAGAGCTAGGAAAAACGGTGGCTTCTCGAGATGATTTGAAGGAGTTTGATGTTCAAGATTCATTCTTAATACAACAGCTTCGTAAGTAAGGAGGGTGATCGACCCATATTCAAAGATAGGCGCAAAGTAAGTACATAAGGTTTCATAGTTTGTGTCCAATCATATGAGGCATTGACCGCCTCATCTGACTGGTCACGGGTGCCCCTACTTGAAGCAGAGTTCAAGGTCTTTGGGCAAACCCATTGATCCCGAAGTTTATTTAGCACGGCTACCCGAGCAGAGCGAATAAATGTCGTAACGCCTTTTGGGAGTACGTGCTACTTTTCTAATATGCCCCAGATCATCATGACCCCAAAGCATCCAACGTCAAATGACATTGAACAGATCCGACCAAAATCGGGTGCCCATCGAAGGGGACATCTAATCCTGATCTCTGCCGATAATGATCTTATGAATCATTTAACTATCCATAAACATGCACCCATTAGGGGCGATAAGCAACAAAGGTGATGAAAGTCTTGACCCAGATCCCGTTCGGGTATAATTTATGAGAACAAACAACCATCCTATGAAAACTCATATACATGGAGTACACTTTATTGGGATATCGTGCCAATATAGGTTTTAAGCCTACGAAAATAAGGGAAATGAACCCTTCTGTATGCATGTTTGCACATAATTGATTGATTTGTAGTTTCGTTTTCAATAGGTTGGGCTCAACCAATGATCGATCTTTTTCTAAGAAATTTGAAGCTTAGGACACTAAAGTTCACATGAATCTAAAGATAGAGCATTAGCCTAAAGATTTAGCAGTGGAATTATCCTGATCGAAATATTGACCGTTTGATCGAGATTGACGCCGTTGCTCCTACTTTGAAGTAGGATCCAAAAATCCAAGGTGGACCTTAGACTTAGGACATGGATATAACACACTGCGGTGCCGATAAAATATTAACATTTTACCGCATTTGAAGCACGTACGTGCATAGCTGTGCGTCCAATCCTTGAGGCATAGACCGCCTCATTTAACTAGTCAAGGGTGTCGTTGCTCCCAACATTTATTTAGCACGACTACCCAAACGGAGCGAATAGATGTCGCAACATTTTTTGGGAGTACGTGCCATTTTTTGCAAAACACATATTTTTTATTGTTTTATGTGGAAAACTTTGTCCCTTTTTTGTGTTTATCAATTTATGTGATTTTTGGATTTATCATTTTATGTGATTTTTATCTTTTAAGTTATCCTTTTATGTGATTTTTTGGTTTTAAAGCTATCATTTTATGTGATTTTTTGGTTTTTCAAAACTATTATTTTATGTGATTTTTGGTTTTTCAAAACTATCATTTTATGTGAATTTTTGGTTTTTCAAAACTATCATTTTATGTGATTTTTCGGTTTTTCAAAACTATTATTTTATGTGATTTTTGTTTTTTTGAAACTATTATTTTATGTGAATTATTCTATTATTTTAGGAAACTTATTTTTGGCTTTTTATGTGAGACTTTTTTCATCCTTTTTTAGACTTTTTCATATTTTTCTGTGTAGGATCGGGATGCTTATTGATCTTGATCAATTTTTACTCTAGCACGGCTTCCTGGGCAAGCCGAATGAGGATCGACATACCGCTTGGGAGCATGTGTATCTGCTGGGAGTAACAAAACAAAGAGAAGGGGGTACCGGGCTATGCCTGTGACCTGCACCGGGGTCAAGACCTGGCCTATAAGTGGTTGGAGCAACTAATAGTTGTGCCAAGCCAAATGGGGGCTCAAAATAGCCTGGCGCACCTATTAGTTGCGCCAGGCATGGCTGGGGTTTCAAATTTAAAGCGCTCGAGTTCGGGCAGCAAGGGGATAATTTTGAAAATATTTTCTCCCCCTCTCTTCAAACCGAAAACTGGCCTCCCCTAGGGTTCCTTTACATCATCTCTAGGCATGCCTCATTGCCGGCATTTACTTGTGCCGATTGATAGTCCGCACCACGCTAGATCAAAGACCCTTCTTTCTTCAAAGGTAACCATTTAAAACCCATTTTCTTTGATTTTTCTTGCAAATATGATCATGATCTTGCATTCTTAGATGATAAATGGTTTATTTTCAGTATAAACATGTTTATTGATGATGTGTTGATAATTTTTTATGAATGATGCCCTATTTTTGTTGTTTTATTAATGTATATATATATATATATATATGTATATATATATATATATATATATATATAGTTTCATTTTTATTTGTGCATATAGAAAAGACTCTATGTTAGGTTTTTGTTTTTGTTTTCGCATAAAGCAAGGATTTTTGTCTTTATTTTTGAAAATTAAAAAGGGGATTTTTGGTTTCTATTTTTTGAAAATTAATTAAGGAAAATGATTTTTGATTTCTATTTTTTGAAAATTAATTACGAAAAAAGATTTTTGATTTCTATTTTTTTAAATATTAATTAAGGAAAAGGATTTTATTTTTGGTTTTTGTTGTTTGAAAACTAACTAAGGCATTGATTTAATTTTTGTTGGTTTTTTATTTTATAAAAGAAGGGATTTTTTAGTTTTAGTTTTTTTGTTTTTTATAAATATAGAGGAAGGATTTTTGTTTTTTTGATTTCATGGACATAAAAGGAGGGATTTTTTGTTTTAGTTTTCGTTTTTATAAACATAAAGGAAGGATTTTTTCTTGGTTTTTGATTTTATGGACATAAAAGGAGGGATTTTTTTGTTTTAGTTTTAGTTTTTATAAACATAAAAGAAGGATTTTTTTGTTTTGATTTTAGAAGGATGATGAAAGAATTTTTTTTTTTGAATTTTTTGTTTTTAACTTGCTTATTTTTAAAGATAGAAAGGGAAAAATTTGTTTTATTTTTATTTATTTTTGCAGATAAAAAAGGAAGGGAATTTTTCTTTTCATTCTATTAAAAGGGATTTTTTTTTGTATATATATATATATATATATATTTATTTTTGAAAATAAAAGAAAAGGATGAGCATACTTACCTTCCCTTAGCTTGTAGCAAAAAAATGGTCCTCTATCACTGATCTTCTTTGACATGACTGCTCTCTTTTGCCTCAGAATATCTGGCGATAAAGAGTACGTGCCTGAGGAGGGGCCCGATGTGGTTTCTAGTCCTAGGGAGCAATTCTTCGTGGTAGAATGCAAGGCAGGTCCTTGGCTTGAGATGTAGGGCGAGGCCGCTCGAGTCGGCCTTCTCCACCAGCAATATATCCACATCTCCAACTTTGGCATAGCGGGAAAGGTAAGAGATGAGTTCAGTTTTTTTTTTTTTTTTGTGCGACTTTGCTTTATTTCCATGACCTGATGCATTTTTCTCTCTTGACACAGGACTTGCCCCGCATCGTATTTCGAGGGGGCTGGCTGGACTTCCAGGACTTCTACCGCTACATCCCCCCCGTGGTGAAGTCTTTGCTTGAGCAGGCGGGTTTTGGGGAGTTCTTGTCCTGTCCCTCCATGAGGGCCGACGCTGCATACTTGAGAGAATTGATAGAGAGTTTTCGTTTGGATACCATGTCTTTCCACATGGCCTATGTTGAGATGACCCTGACGCCCGTGGCTTGGGCGATGATTACCGGCATCTGGGTAGGGGGCATTCCGATCACCAACCTTGCGGTGCCTAGTAAAGATGATATTGTCAGATTGATAGGGGATTACTATTATTCACTGAAAATTATCACTTTTCACCTCTTAACCTAGCCTTTGCTATACCTTGAAGCTGACTAATAACTTTTGTGCAAGTGTGTTTTGTAGTTAGTAATAAATTATGCAGCTTAACACAAAGTTCATACTTTTGATACCAAGAAGAGAGAGAATTCAAGCTAAGAGTGACAGCTGAGCCAGAGATTGATGAAACACCATGGTGGTACACCGCATGGTGACTATTTTACATGTCATAATGGACCAAGAAAGTCCAGTAGATGAAAGAAGCATAGAAGTGAGTGGAGAGAGCTGAAACAGCAGCACCTGCATAGTTGCAGAAGAATAAATGAGCTATCTCGCACAGTTGAGGTGTTTCCTCGTGTGGCTAAAGCTGTAGCAAAGCTCCCTCGCGCGAATGTTGCAAGTAGCACAATAGAGCTCGCGAAGAAGTCACGCAGCTCAGTGAAGGGATTATCATAGAGCAATCTCTTATGCACCAGTCACGCACTTCAGCTATAATCAACACTTAGAGAATTCACGAAGCTCTTAAGCCTTCAGAAATCCAGCTAACGAAGTTCTTGCGAGGATTAAGGCTTATATCAACTGCGCACACTATCTTGTGAGGTGCGTGGCTATGAAGGAGAGAGAGCTTCAGAAGTTCTCTCACGCAGTTCTCGCGCACTTAGAAGCTTAACCCTATACCAAGCGAGATGTGCTACCTACTCGACAAGGAACTGAGCGATATTTAAAGGCATCTGTGCGAGTACCTCGGGACAGGAGATTCTGAAGCTCTACTGCGCGTGCAAGCCAAGCACTGCAAACTCTTCTGTGCGAGTGCATTCAAAGCCAGAGTAGCTGCGCAATAACACGAACTCCACCTGCGTGAGTGAACAAACATTCCAAGCTAATTCTTACCTCGCGAGGACTCTGCAAGTTGCGTGAAGGAACTAAAGAGTGAAAAGCAACTGCGCGACAAGTCTAAATCCTTCTGTGTGAGAAAGCAGCATTTAAAGCCAAATTTTACCTCACGAGTACTCTGTGAGCCACGCGAGAGAATTAATGTGCAGAAGCCAACCTCTCAAAGCTTGGGCTCTCTACTTCCCAGTCTTAACTCAAGGACCTTTTGAGGATTTCCTAGGTCTAGGGCACACATCTCGAGGCACTAATCTCAAGGCACACATTCCAAAACATTCAAGGGTTGTAATAGTGCCACATCTGCTAGAAAAATTAGGGTTTACTCTTCTCTGAGCCAAGGCATTAGGACTGAGTATATAAGCTATGTTTATAACTTAGAATTATCATCTCTCCTTCAACTTCTGTAGGCTGTGAGCTCGAGCAGGCTAAGGTTAGGGTTTAATCACTTCTTTTTTCCAATTTTCTTCTCTCTTAGCCCAGCACTTGATGGCTAAATCTTTTTGTAAGCAGTTAGGGGTAGTTTTATTTAGTTTTGTAATGGGTCATGTAATCTTTAGGATCTTTGGTTGAGCAGTTGTGCACAAGGCTGCTACATTGAGAAATTACATTGTAGGTTAATGTTGATCAATGGAATTTGTGCTTTAAATGTTCATTCAATCTGTTATTTTTCTATTTGCCCGTAGTTATGTTCAGGCTATAGCATGCATTTAAGATTTGGGCTGATTGAAAGGCCCATGGAAGCTTGAGCTTGTAGCCCTGGGACCATGGTGGCAGTAGCAATTTACATGTTCCTTCTCAGACCTCTGTGGTGAGGATAGCCTCTGTGGATAGTCTGTAACCATTTAAGTGGACAGACTATAGCCCTAGGGTGATTCCAAGTCCAGATCTGAGAAGGATTCTTCTCCTCTGCACTTGAGCTTGTAGCCTGGTGAGAGGTTGTTGCAGGAACTTGCTCCCCTCTGTGTTACTTGACCAATATTAAATGTTAGATCTGACTTTTTCTGTAGTGATTGCAGACTTGAGGGTTGAGTGATTGTAGGCCTTTAGTAGCAATGATCAGCTGCATTCAAAGTCCCTTATGGGTTAAAATTCCTATGAATGCCTGCCAGATCTGTAACAGATCTGGGGAGCTTGTAGCCTGGTAAACATAATGTCTACAATAGTTTTAATGTTCTAATTTGATCAGTTGGGTGGAGGAATTCTATTGGATAACTTGTGACCATTTGAGTGGACAGGTTATAGCCTTAAGATCAATCTACTCCATTTCTTCAGATTGGTTTTCTGAGTCTCTTCATGTGTTTTAATCCTCTCTATTGGATAGCTTGTGACCATTAAAGTGGACAGGTTATAGCCTTAAGGGACCAGGTTGAATCACAAGAGTGAGTTGGATTCTTCTTCCTTGCCGAGGTTTTTGATAGCACTTCAGCAAGGATTCCTATAGAAGAAGATCTAGATTTGAGTTACAAAATTGATATGAAATTGGCCTAGTAGTTTACTTCCTACCATTTTATCTTTATTTTAACACACCACCACAACCTTCTTCATAGCCCTTTCTTAGGATAGGACTGCACTTTATTTCTTTTCTTCTAGTAGACAATTTAGTGTAGTTGTGACAACCAACTCCCTTTCTTTAGGATTACTAGATCTGTAGCCAGATTTGGAGGCCTACTATTATAACCCATTTTGGGTTATAGATCAATTTCTTTGTGGGACAAACTCTTACTTACTTAAAACTTGCTAAAATAGCCCTGTATCTTACAGGCTGTGCGTACCTTGGGTTACTGTTTTCATAATCATTTCACTCCACTCTTGCATTCTGAGTTTATCATCTCATCACTTAAATAACATCAGCACCTAGACATAAAAAAACACTAATAAATTTTTGGCGCCACTGCCGGGGAACATTGATCTTTTTAGTAGACCTGAGTTGTATTATATTTTAGTTCAGAAAATTCTTTATAGCTGTGTCTTAAGTAGAATAAAAAGTGTTGTTGATTTTTTGTTTGGAATTTTGCAGAATTGGACAACAGCAGTAGGGAAAAGCTAGAGCTGCAGTTGGAGTTTAGCTAGCTCTGTTTGTACTTCTTTTACCCTAAAACTTAGTCCCTTGATGTTGAATTCCCTGTAATTAATTTAGTGTAAATCTTTTTAGTTGTTAATTTGGTTTGAATTTTTTTTTTGGTGTTCTATGAGCATTTTCTTTACCTACTGAATTTGTGTGTGTATGCTTGGAAGAAGGTTCCTTAACCCTGAGTTGCAACCTCCAAATCCTGAGGTTGAAAGGGTCCTTAGACCAAGAAATACCACACGAGGCCCTACTATTAAAACTGAGCCAGCTGTCATGGCTGAGAGACAAAGAACCCTGAAGGAATACAATGCACTTGGAGATTACGCATCTCCCTTTTGCATACAATTCCCTTCAGTTGAGGGAAACTATGAAACCAAGTCCTCCACCATTAACATGCTGCCATCTTTCCATGGGCTCAGTAAGGAAGATCCTTACAAGCACATTGACTAATTTTTGGCACTTTGCACCACTTTCAATATCGCTGACTTGGGACCTGAAGCCACCAAACTGAGGCTTTTTTCCTTTTTTCCTAAAAGACAAAGCCAGCACCTAGCTCTCTAAGCTCCCAGCCGATAGCATTCAAACATGGAGTGACCTCCAAAGCCAATTTCTGGCTAAATTCTTTCTCATGAATAAAACCAGCCAGATGAGGACAAGCATTTTGTCATTTACTCAGTCCTCAACTGAGGATTTTTATGAGGCATGGGAGAGATTCAGGAGATGTTAAAACAATGCCCCCACCATCAAATTCCACAGTGGCAACTAGTGCAAGTCTTTTACCAAGAAATTAATTTCAAGAGTAGGGATATAGTGGATGTCTCATGTGGCGGTAGTTACTTCCACAAGATAGCTAATGAGGCTTGGGAGCTGTTTGACATCACAAGGGAAAACTCCATGTAGCAGGAGTCACTGTCTCGCAATGAGAGCCAGACCCCAACTAAATTGGTGAAAGAGTCCACCCCTAGAGGTGGAATGTATGAAGTTAAGGTGTAAAGTGATTTAGAAAGGAAGGTGGATAATATGAGTTTAAAGTTTGACAAATTGATGAATGTGATGCAACCTAGAATGGTTGCATAAGTGGAAGAGGCATGTCTGATATGCCAATCTCCCACACATTCACTCAAAGATTGTCTATCAGCCAACCAATTCCCTGATTTTATAATAGAACATGCCAATGTTGCCCAAGCATATGGGTAGCAGCTTGTTGGGTACACATGGAGAAACCACCCAAATTTGAGGTGGAGACAAGATATATACCCTCAGCCCCAGCAGTTGCAGCTGGTAGCTCCATACAGACCTCAACACCAATTTAACCAAGGATACCCACCAAGACAAAATTTTTAGTTGCCTGCCCCACAACCCAATCAGTTAGTCTTGCCCCCACAACAACCCAGATCCTCATCCTTTAAAGAGAAAATGCTGACATCTATGCAGAATTTAGAGAACTTGGTCCAAACTGTGAACTCCCATGGGAAGAGTATTAAAAAAATAGAGGACCAACTGGGTCAAATCTACAATGCTTTGAACAAAAGAGAGGAGGGCAGGTTGCCTAGTCAGCCCTTGGCCAACCCTAAAGAGCAGTACATGATTGGAGAAGCATCTTCTATCCATGAGGAGGCTAATGCAATCACTACCCTAAGAAGTGGTAGGGTGGTTGATAATTTAGTGGGCATGGTAACTGAGGAGGTCATGGAGAGTGAAAATGAAAGAAAGGTGAGTGGTGAAGAACCAAAGAAGTCATTCCCTGTCATGGATCAGCAAGGGAAAAATAAAGGAGCTGATGTTAAGCCCCAACATCCAATAATAAATGAAGAAAAATAAAATAAAATTTGACCATGATGCGGTTAGGGATGCAGTTGTGGCACCAGCAGTCCCAAAACTGCCATTTCCTCATGCATTAGTTGGCCCATCTCCTTTTGATAAGGGGAATGCTCAGATGGAGGAGATGATGGAGACCTTCAAGCAGGTCAAGATCAATTTGCCCTTGCTTGATGCCATAAAATAGGTCCCTGCCTATGCCAAGTTCTTGAAGGACCTCTGCACATAGAAAAGTAAAGCAAGGGTGCAGTTGTCCAAAAAGGTTTTTACTGTTGAGCATGTTGAGTCAGTTCTATCCATTGCCACACCTGAGAAATTACAGGACTCAGGGGTACCTACTATCCCTTGTATAATTCGAAACCACACCATTGGAAGAGCCCTCTTGGACTTAGGGGCCAGTGTGAACCTGCTCCCATATTTTGTGTATGAGGAACTAGGTTTGGGGGAGCTAAAAGCCACATCAGTTGTGCTCCAACTAGCTGATAGGTATGAGAGGAGGCCTGTGGGTGTGGTGGAGGATGTTTTGGTGGGGGTGGACAAGTTCTATTATCCTACAGATTTCCTTGTTTTGGACATAGACCCTTCCAAAAGTAAAGCCCCAATTCCTATCATCCTTGGAAGGCCATTCTTGGCCACTGCAAATTCTTACATATAATGCAGGTCAGGGGTGATGGAGGTGACCTTTGGAAACATAAAGGCCTAATTAAATGTATACAATGCTGCTAGGCAACCTCAGATGAACATTGAGGATTGTTGTGCAATAGATGTACTAGATGGCCTTATGGTAGAAGAATTATCCAATCTGCTGGATTGGGATAATGTTGTTGATGACCTGAAAAATATCTGGAGTTTGGTTGAGGAGGTGGCGCAAGTTCTTATGACAAAAGACAACACCAAAATAGAGTCTTCTGTGGGCCTAGTGCAGCATTCCAGTTGAAAACCTACATTACTGTCCCTTCCTCAGAGCACCAAGGCACCTTTGTTGCCTTCCATTGAAAGTCCCCCTGAGCTGGAGCTGAAACAACTCCCAACCACATTAAAATATGTCTTCTTGGGCAAAAATAAGAAGCTTCCAGTGATTATCTCCTCCTCCCTCACTAGTGAGTAGGAGGAGAAATTATTAAGTGTTCTCAAGAATTACAAGAAAGCAATGGGGTGGACAATAGCTAATCTTGGAGGCATTGATGCCTCAGTTTATATGCACAGAATTCACCTAGATGAGGGTGCAAAACCCTCTAGGGAGATGCAGAGGAAGCTTAATCCTCACATACAGGGGGTGGTCTTGAAAGAGATAGTGAAACTGTTGGATGCAGGGGTATCACCTATTTCAGATTCTGAATGGGTATTACCTATCTAGGTGGTACCTAAAAAGTTAGGCATAACAGTTATCACTACTGATTTTGGGGAGTTGATGCCAGCCAGGGAGACTACTGGCTGAAGAGTTTGCATTGATTATAGGAAACTCAACTCCAAAACTAGGAAAGACTACTTCCCCCTCCCTTTCATTGACCAAATTGTAGATAAGCTGGCTGGGAAGGCATTTGACTATTTTTTTGATGGATACTCAGGGTATAACCAAACCTCTGTGTATCCTCAAGATCAAGAAAAAACTACTTTCACATGTCCCTTTGACACCTTTGCTTACAGAAGAATGCCTTTTGGACTATGCAATGCCCCAGCTATATTTCAGAGGTGCATGTATGCAATCTTTTCTAATATGATTGATAAGTTCCTAGAGATCTTCATGGATGACTTCTTAGTTTATGGGGATAGCTTTAGCCAGTGCTTGAGTCACCTTGACCTGGTTTTATAAAGATGTGAGGAGGCCAATTTGGTCTTGAGCTGGAAAAAGAGTCATTTTATGGTGACACAAGGAATTGTATTAGGCCATGTGGTCTCTCACAAAGGAATAGAGGTTGACAAGGCTAAAGTGGACTTGATTTCACACCTGCCCCCACCCAGGACTGTCAAACAAATCAGATCATTTTTAGGACATGTTGGATTTTACAGGAGGTTCATTAAGGACTTTAGCAAAATTGCACAGCCATTGTGCCACCTGCTGTGTCAGGATGTGCCATTTGACTTCTCTGCTGAGTGCCTTGAGGCCTTTGAGGTCCTAAAAAAATGCCTTACCACTGCTCCTGTAATCCATGCCCCAGATTACTCACTCCCCTTTGAGCTGATGTGTGATGCATTAGACTTGGTCATAGGTGCTATCTTAGGACAGAGGAAAGATAAGCTACCTGCAGTGATTTATTATGCCAGCAAAACCCTAGCTGAAGCTCAGCCCAATTACACCACCATTGAGAAGGAGCTTCTTACTGTGGTGTTTGTTGTGGAAAATTTTAGACCCTACTTGATGAGGTCTAAAATTATTATTTTTGCTGATCACTCAGCCCTTAAATATCTATTGGCTAAGAAGGATGCCAAACCAAAGTTGATCAGATTGATCCTCCTATTGCAGGAGTTTGGATAAAAAGGGAGTTGAGAATGTGGTGGCTAACCACCTCTCTAAAATTATTTTGGAAGAGTGTGCTGCAACACCTGTCAATGAGCTATTCCCTGATGAGCAGCTATTTGCCATACAGTCTAGTGTGCCTTGGTTTGCACACATTGTTAATTTTCTTGCTATTGATAGGATTCCCCCTCACTGGTCCAAGATGGACAAAGCCCTATTTTTCTCTCAGGTCAAGCATTTTTTGTGGGAGGATCCATACCTCTACAAGCATTGTGCAGATTAGGTGGTTAGGAGATGTGTACCTGAAAGTGAGTTACACAGCATTCTTTCTATGTGCCATGAGCAAGCCTGTGGAGGTCACGTTAGTGGCAAAAAGACTGCAGTAAAAGTGCTGTAATGTGGTTTTTATTGGCCTTCTTTGTTCAGAGATGCACACATGCATTACAAAGCCTATGAGAGATATCAAAGGATGGGAGGCATTTCCAAAAAAGATTCAATGCCATTGTAGCCCATCCTTGTGATAGAACTTTTTGACATTTGGGGCATTGATTTTATGGGTCCCTTTCCTCCTTCTATGGGCTTTAACTTCATACTTGTGATAGTAGACTGTGTCCAAATGGGTGGAAGCCATTGCCACAAGGACCAATGACCACACAGTTGTCCTTAAATTTTTGAAGGATAATATCTTCTCAAGATTTGGCACCCCCAGGGCTATTATTAGTAATGAAGGGGCCATTTACAGAATTGTAACTCCCTACCACCCACAAACTAGTGGGCAAGTTGAAATTTTCAATAGGGAGATCAAGCATATCTTGGAGAAGACTGTGAGGACTGATAGAAAGGATTGGGCACAAAATCTAAATGATGCTTTGTGGGCTTATAGGACTACCTATAAGACCCCTATTGGCATATCCCCCTTTAGGCTAATTTATGGCAAGGCCTGTCACCTACCAATAGAGTTAGAGCACAAGTCTATTGGGCTATCAAAACACTGAATTTTGATCTAACTACTACTGGTTCTCACAAGAAATTGCAATTGACAAAGCTTGATGAGCTGAGGCTGGAAGCTTATTCAAATGCCAGAATATACAAGGAGCAATCAAAGGCATTCTTTGACAAGAAGCTAATGAGGAAGGACTTCAATGCTAGTACTAAGGTTTGGCTTTTCAACTCCAAGCTAAATTTTTTTCCATGGAAGCTAAAACCTAGATGGGATGGACCTTACACTGTCATTCATGCCTCCCCATCTGGTGTTGTGGAGATCTTGGATTCCATGTCTGGAAAGATCATGAAAGTGAATGGTCAAAGGCTAAAAATTTGTGTAGAAAATTTAGTGGAGCCTCCTCAGACCATTCACCTACATGAACCTCCCACTGCTCCACTGCTCAGTGATCCACAGCTTTGTAAAAGGTGTACCATATGTGTTGAATGTGCCTTCTTGTTTAGTGTTGCTTAGAAAATTTTTAATTACTGCTTTTGGGGTGATGATTATTTGCTTATGTGTTTGATTTTATTTTGTTATGTTCTGTTTTAAGTATATGTGCATATTTGTCATCTCAATTTGATGTCCATGTCTGTTGCTGATGGTTGGGGTGCTCTCAGAATAAATGTCATGAATTTGATCTGAAAGACTATCTTTAGAACTCTGCATTTTTGATATATAGATGTTAATAATGAGCACACAATGATAATGATGAAATAGAGTACATGTGAAGGATTTGGTGTTGATGCACGATGGAGACGTGCATACCAGTATGGATGCACTGGCCAATGTGCAGCACTGAGAAAAAGGGTTAAAATTTTGTTTTCTCGCGAAGCTAAATGGCAGTAATTACACACTCGCGAGCCACTTGAAGCTTTCTCGCGAGGTTCTGATGAAGATTTTGTACCGCACGAGAGCTTCGAGAGCAAAAGGGCACTTGCTAAAGCTTGATAGTGAACCTTGCGAGGCTCTAGCTTTACAGCAATATGAAACTCCGCATAGAATAGAATCCACAGAGTTTCTTCCTCGAGAGGTGCCTGAGACTCAGATTTTAAGCCTCGCAAGGCCTTGTTACTCTAGCTGCGCGAGGGATGCAAGACTGCCTTGCACTATAAGGCCTAGATTCAACCCCGCGAATGACCTTGTGAGGCACATAGAGCCTCTAATTTTGTCCTCGCGAGGCTCTGTTCTTCTTCGCGATAGTACTTCTCGCAAGGTTGGATGTTAAGTGCACGAGAAATCTACTCCGTGAGAACTTGGAGACAGTCATGCGAGGCACGGGATCAGCTCTATAAACTCTGTGATTTCTCTATTCTCTCCATTCTACCTCTCTTTGCCCTAGCCTCCACTGAGCAAAACTGAACTTCTCTCTCCCTTCTTACTTCCCTACAGCCTAATCCACTCCAACTTATACAGTTTCCTCCTACCATTTTACTCCCCATCACCTCCTGGTCACTTGGAGCTAGGTTTGGGGGGTTTCGAACCGTTGTGCAACATTTGAAGTGGAACCCTAGCTGCAAGTTGGTAAGAACTCTCGCTCTCTCTCTGTCGCTTTGTTTGAATAGTAATTTAGAGTTAAGAAGGGAAGATTTTGTGTGCAATATCATCCATGAAATGTGCATTGCATAAGATTTTGTGTGCAATATCATCCATGAAATGTGCATTGCATAATCTGAGAGCTGCAAGCCCTAATTTGGAGAAGTTGAGTAGCGATGGCCACAGGTTCAAAGTTTTTTAGCACATTGGCTGCCATGCTCAACCCTCCACACTCTGGCACCCCTGCGGTAACTCGAAAATTAGTAAGGATTGTAGAGGCCTCCACATTGGAGATCTCTGAGGTGCCTATTCAGATGGCTGAGCCCCAAATGGAGGAACCAATTGATAAGAAATCTGTCCCAAAGAAAAAGGGCAAGGGTGTGGCCTATGAGGCCCAAGGTGCTAAGAAGAAATCTGCCCCAAAGAAGAGGGCCAGAGAGCACCCACCTATCAAAAGCCCTGAAAAACCCAAGAAGAAATAGAAAAAGGGCAAGAAAGTGGCCCAAGAGGCCCTTGAGGTTGCAGCTGGAGAGGAGGAGGATATTGAATACCTTAGAACCCCCTCTGAGTGGGTGGCTGCCATTAAGCTAGAGGCTGAAACAATTTTTGACAAAGTTTATTTTGAGGAGATATCAGAGATATCAGCCTCCATTACATACCTGACCAAGGCAACTCTACTTCCCTTGTTGAGGCCCCCACTGCAGCTAGTCTTCCCTAGACTAGTGCAACTGCTTTATCAGAATATCAGAATAAAGACTAGGGGTGATGGGAATCCAACATTGCTAGTGTTAATTGACAAATTTGAAATGCTTTTCAATTAAGCTGCAATAGCAGAAATACTTGGGATACCAGCCAAGTATACCCCTGAGTGTGGCTTGGGTCCCCCTTTAACAGCCACCATCCCAGAGATAGCCAAGGAGCTGACTAGAGGAGTCATAGCCTCGAGAGTCTCCATCAGGAAGAGGGATCTGCACACAAACCTTAGATTTATGGATGAGGTGTTGAGAAAGAATGTGTATTGCTCTGGGCATGAGCAGGAGAGGAGGTCTCTCATTGTGGATGCACTCTACTCATTCCATATGAATCACTACTTGGATGCTGCCAAGTTGATCTTTGAGGAGATAAAAGATATTCACGAAAAGGTGAAGACCAAGAAGAAACCCCACTTACTCCCTACTATAGGCTCATTATAGCCTTACTGAAGTTGGGGGGTACCAATTTCAAATGAATGAGAAGACCATCCCTTTGGCCCCCAGAAAATATGGAAAGAAACAACGGGGGATCAGTGGCTCTCTAATTGAGAAGAAGAAGAAGAAGGCATATTTAATAGCAACCTCTGATGCTGCTGCTGTGGCTGCCTCTGTGGCTGCAAGCTTTGTTGCCCTCTCTCTGGCAGCCCATTCAAGTGTGCCAGCCAGCACCACCTCCACATATGCAGCCATTACCTCACCAGCCACCCCTTCAACTTCCATGCCAGCCACTACTCCCTCAACCCCAGCCTCACAACCCCCCATAGTCCCATTACCCTCACCCCAACCAACTCTACCAACTACCACAACCACCATACCTACTGCTACCTTAAATGTACCCTCACCCAGCACATCAGCCACACCAAGCCCATCCATCCATACCACATTTGAAGAGACCATACCAGTCCCTCCAACATCCCCACCTGTACTAATCACCTATAAAAAGAAAAGAATATTACCTAAAGCCCACAAAGAGCCCCAACCCACCTACATCTCCCAATCCACCCCAATTCCTGAAACCACAAATCCCCCAGAACCAACCATTGACCTCCCACCACTCTCAATAGCCCAAGCCGCTGACCCTGAGCCTCACACCCTTGAAATCCCTCACAGCTCTTCAGCTACCCCCTCTCAGCCCATTGAAACCTCCACACCTTTTACAACTGTTACCTGTGAGCCTTTAGGCCAACCCATCCCATTTTCACCTACATATGACAAAATCTCTTTTTCAGAAAAGGGATACTGAGCCATGATGTCCTCTCCCAGACTCCCCTCACCCTCCACATTTCACCCCTCCTCTAGATTCACCACAGCCCATTCACTTTGCCCCTACACCTCCATCTCCACAGCCCTCCACCTTCCCTCAAGCACCCACTTCCTCATTTCAACCAATTCCACCCATCACCCCTGATTCCTACCCTAAATCTTCAACCTATTGCTCTCCCTTCAAGCCTAAGTGTTGGCCAACTCCCAAACCCAATCATCCATTGTGGCCAACCTTCATGCCCTGACCTCTACCCTCCACAACCAGACCTCAATCCATACTAGCCTACAAGCCATCCAATCCACAGTATCCATTTTAACCCAACCCTCAACCCTAGCTGTAACCACACCTACACCCATTGAACCTGTTCCCATTATCCCTCCAACTATATTTACCACTGCCTCCACACATACTGACCTTGAACTTGGACCTGATCTAGAACCTGAATCTATCCCTATCCAGTTGCCCATTATTCCCCTACCTGATATCCCACCTACTGTAGTAACCTCTGATGCTGTAACAGATTTAGAAGACTTAATACCCACCTCCTCAACACCAACCCAAACAGAACCCCAACCTGAGCCTGAATTGGAACTCCCTTAGTCCATTCCCTCTACTTCCATCCCACCCATGCCATCATCCATCCCCTCTCCCTTCCTGGCTGGCCCTTCTTCATGTGATGAGTAGCCAATCCTACCTGCCTCATCCTTTTCCACACCTCCATACTCCACTCTCCTTCATGCCATGCAACAGAACTCATACCTTAAAAGGGATGTAATTAAAGGCATGGCCACCATTAGAACCTTCATCAGACAGCCCTACGAAGAGAAAATCAGTCGAATAGAGTTGGATCACAGAGTTCAACTACTGGATATATCAAAAGGGTGGGGTAGAATCTTGATTCAATATGAAGCCAAAAAGCATACAACAGTAACTGAGAAGCTAAGAGCAGATGGTCTAGAAAAAATATTAGCTGCCTCCAAAGAGGTTGCAAAAGCCACCAGGGAACTCTATGAAACTAGAACTCTGCTGGCTGAAAAGAAGGCAGAAATCCTTGAAAGAAGAGTTGCTGAACTAACTGGCACCGCTCCTCCACAAACAGTTTAGCCTGCCCCCTACTAGTTCAACTGCTGCTACTAAAGAGAAAGCAAAAGGAAAAGGACCCCAAGTCAAGACTGAGCCAGCAGATAATTAGGATATCTAGTTATACACCTATAGTTAGTTAGGATGTCTTTGCATTATTTTTGTGTAGTTCTTTTCCCTTACATTGTACAAATTTTCGTGCAATAATGATATTTCTTTTTGCTATGTTTTGTTTATTTCACTTTCTGTCTTTCTATCTGTTAGTTTATTTTTAGTTGTTGGTGTGTGCCTTCTTTAATGCTTTTACTTACTTTATTTCGTGTTTGATTTTGTGTATAATCCCTATTGCACATGCACTTTCATCGTTGAATCAGTGAGGACACTGTCCCTCATAGGTTTGGGGGTGTGACAAGGTTTGCCAATGATATAGTTAACCTAAGTGCAACAGAATCAAGTGAGTAAGATAGATATAGAGCTGTGACCACCTAAGAAACTCTGGAAATAAGAAAATGTAAAATTTTTGCAGATATCTAGGCATTAAAAAACTTTTAAATTTTAACATTTCCATGAGGTGAACACCAAAAAAACTCACTTGTGTCAGTACTTAGTGAACCATTAAAGAGAGAAAAAGGTAAGGACATGCCTAAGAGTTTAATGAAGACCATACCTAGAGAGAATTGGGCCTGCAAATTTTTTTTTTCCTTTGAGGAGTGTCTTAAGCAATCCTTTCTTCTCTAAGGACTAGCTGAGTCAATGTCCTCACTAGAAGTTAGGCATCTCCAAGTTGAAACAACTGACAGTACCCATGACATTTAGGAAAGGATCAAGGCCTTCCCTTGGACAATTTGACCCTAAACATACCAAACCTGGTAAACTGCCTTTGTGTAAACACCTTTTGAGCTTTAAATTCCAATTTTCTTCAAAATACACCAGAGTATTTGTACATGAACCTGTGAACCTAATTCAAACCTACCCCCACTCTAACAATTAAGAAGGTAAATGAGGAGTTGAAGATGGACAAGCAAAGGTCAATATTAGGTGAATGGTGAAGAAACATAAAAGGAGGATAACAGTGTAGCAGCTGGGGAGAGGGTGGCATTTCAGAAAAAAAAGGGGGAAATGTATCAAAAGGGAAGAAAAATAATAATGAAAAGGAGTAGAGAGGAGTCAAGAGAAAATTTTCATTGTTCATTGAAAAAAAAAAAAAAAAAAAGAGAGGAGAAGTTGGCCACTTCAAGTCTGAAAAATGTCATAGAAGATGAAATATGCTAAACTAAAGAGGGTGAAGTCATGAATCACCTCCTTCACCTGCTGATTTTTCAATTTTGCATCCTTTTCACCCTTCCATTCTGTATAACCTACACCCATAAGCCACATTACAACCCAGTCATAAGACCTTGTGGTCCTAAGTTGAATGAGTTGTTATGTGGAGATGAGGAGTTGTCCAATCCATGGTGAGGAATAGCTAATGATGCCAGAATTTAAGAGCTTTGCCTATGTTCATGCTTGCAAACCCATTTGGGGACTGTAACTGCTCTTGAGATTGTGAGAAAATGAAAACCCTCAAAGTTCTTTGTGAGAGACTGCCCTAGTAAGGATTGGGTCTATTACTGAATGTATTGGGCATTGCCTAAGCCTAATTTTTGAACTAATGGTGAGCCTAGTACTGACATAAACTTGTTGTTTCTCTTATTGTAAGCTGATTGAAAATGATGTGCATGCATGCAAAAGTTTTAATGATTAAATGTCTGTGCATATCATGTGTTTAACACTTCTCACATATTGAATCGAAGGTGAACTGATGCTCTGTGTATTGCTAGCTAACTTGATAATGTTGCACTTTTATTAATTGTTTCATTGAGAAGTTTGTGGTCTTCACTGAAAACTCTCAAGAGACTTCACTCCTCCATTAGGGATCACCTAGGGGTTTAAAAGTCTTGCTGCATAAGTTAAATGCATCCGTGCTCCCTACGAAAGTGGTATTTACATTCTTAGAGTAGCTACGTAAATTTTGCTTTACTCAGGGACTAGCAAAGATTAGGTTTGGGGGTGTGTTGTTTATTGAAAAGTACCACTTTTCGCCTCTTAACCTAGCCTCTGTTATACCTTGAAGCTGACTAATAACTTTTGTGTAAGTGTGTTTTGTAGTTAGTAATAAATTGTACAACTTAACACAGTCTATACTTTTTGAGCCAAGAAGAGAGAGAATTCAAGCCAAGAGTGAAAATTGAGCTAGAGATTGATGGAACACCATGGTGGTACACCCTATGGTGACTATTTTGCATGTCATAATGAACCAAGAAAGTCCAGCAGATGAAAGAAGCATAGAAGTGAGTGGAGAGAGCCGAAACAGCATTAGTTGCATAGCAGCAGAAGAATAAATGTGCTATCTCACACAGTTGAGGTGTTGCCTCGCATGGCTAAAGCTGTAGGAAAGCTCCCTCGCACAGATGTTACAAGTAGCACAATAGAGCTTGCGAAGAAGTCACACAGCTCAGTGAAGGGACTATCACAGAGCAATCTCTCGCGCAGCAGTCGCGCACTTCAGCTGCAATCAATACTTAAAGAATTCGTGGAGCTCTCGTGCACTAAACCTTCATAAATTCATCTCGCGAAGTTCTCATGAGGATTAAGGCTTAATCAACTACCCGCACTATCTTGCGAGGCCAATCTTCACAAAGAACAACAACTAACTCGTGAGGTTCTCACGTGGCTATGAAGGAGAGAGAGCTCCAGAAGTTCTCTCGCGCAGTTCTCACGTACCTAGAAGCTTAACCCTATACCAAGCAAGATGTGCTACCCACTCAACAAGAAATTGAGCGAGATGTAAAGGCATCTGCGTGAGTACCTCGTGATAGGAGATTCTGAATCTCAATTGCGCGAGCAAGCCAAGCACTGCAAACTCTTCTGCGCGAGTGCATTCAAAGCCAGAGTAGCTGCACAATAACATGAAGTCTACTTGTGTAAGTGAACAAACCTTTCAAGCTAATTCTTACCCCGTGAGGACTCTGCAAGCTGCGCGAAGGAACTAAAGAGTGAAAAGCAACTGCGCGGCAAGTCTAAATCCTTATGCGCGAGAAAGCAACATTTGAAGCTAAATTTTACCTTGCGAGGACTCTGCAAGCCATGTGAGAGAATTAATGTGCAGAAGCCAGCCCCGTGAGGCTCGGGCTTTCCACTTCCTAGTATTAACTCAAGGACCTTTTGGGGATTTCCCCAGGTCTAGGGCACACATCTCGAGACACTAATTTTGAGGTACACATTCCAAAGCATCCAAGGGTTGTAATAGTACCACATATGCTAGAAAAATAAGGGTTTACTCTTCTCTGAGCCATGGCATTAGGACTGAGTATATAAGCTGTGTTTGTAATTTAGAATTATCATCTCTCCTTCAACCTCTGTAGGTTGTGAGCTCGAGCAGGCTAAGGTTAGGGTTTGATCACTTCTTTTTCACAGTTTTCTTCTCTCTTAGCCCAGCACTTGCTGGCTAAATCTTTTTATAAGCAGTTAGGTGTACTTTTATTTAATTTTATAATGGGTCATGTAATCTTTGGGATCTTTGGTTGAGTAGTCGTGCACAAGGCTGCTACCTTGAGAAATTGCATTATAGGTAATATTGATAAATGGAATTTACACTTTTAATGTTCATTCAATCTGTTATTTTCCAATTTGCCCATAGTTTTGTTCAGGCTACAACATGCATTTAGGATTTGGGCTGATTGAAAGGCCCATGGAAGCTTGAGCTTGTAGCCTTGGGACCATGGTGGCAGTAGCAGTTTACATGTTCCTTCTTTGACCTCTGCAGTGAGGATAACCTCTGTGGATAGCCTGTGACCATTTAAGTGGACAGACTATAGCCCTAGGGTGATTCCAAGTCCAGATCTAAGAAGGATTCTTCTCCTCTGCACTTGAGCTTGTAGCTTGGTGAGAGGTTGTTGTAGGAACTTGCTCTTCTCTGTATTACTTGACCAATATCAGATGTTAGATATGACTTTTTTTGTAGTGATTGTAGACTTGAGGGTTGAGTCATTACAGGCCTTTAGTAGTAATGATCAGTTGCATTCAAAGTCCCTTATGGGTTGAAATTCTTATGAATGCCTGCCAGATCTGTAACAGATTTGGGAAGCTTGTAGCCTGGCAAACATAGTGTCTGCAATAGTTTTAATGTTTTGATTTGATTAGTTGGGTGGAGAATTCTATTGGATAACCTGTGACCATTTGATTGGACAGGTTATAGCCTTAAGATCAATCTAGTCCATTTGATCTAATTGGTTTTCTGAGTCTCTTCATGTGTTTAATCCTCCCCATTGGATAGCTTGTGACCATTAAAGTGGACAGGTTATAGCCTTAAGGGACCAGGTTGAATCATAAGAGTGAGTTAGATTCTTCTTCCTTGCTGAGGTTTTTTATAGCACTTCAGCAAGGATTCCTACAGAAGCAGATCTAGATTTGAGTTACAAAACTTATATGAAATTGGCCTAGTAGTTTACTTCCCACCATTTTATCTGTATTTTAACACACCACGACCACCACCTTCTTCATAACCCTTTCTTAGGATAGGACTATACTTTATTTCATTTCCTCTAGTAGGCAATTTAGTATAGTAGTGACACCCAACTCCCTTTCTTTAGGATTGTCAGATCTGTAGCCAGATCTGGAGGCCTACTATTATAGCCCATTTTGGGTTCTAGATCAATTTCTCTGTGGGACAAACTCTTACTTAAAACTTGCTACAATAGCCCTGTATCTTGCAGGCTGTGTGTACTTTGGGTTGCTATTTTCATAATCATGTCACTCCACTCTTGCATTCTGATTTTATCATCTCATCACTTAAATAACATCAACACCTAGACATGAAAAAACACCAACAGTTACCCCCCTCGTGGAAGTTTGCATGGTATCGAGGTCAAGATGACCTGGCTATCTGAGCTCTATGAGACCGGTGAGTTGCTAGATCTGGGCCAACCAGATTTGGAGCTTTATATTGAGCCCGAGCGGGCGATCGTCTTAGCCCGTATCACGCTTCTGCTCCTATTGGGCAAAACCATCTTTACAAATGCAAGCGGCGGATGAGTCAGCTTGGCATTGCTAAGCATTATTGATAGCTGGCTCGACATTCACAGATACGATTGGGGTGGGGCCGGATATGCGATGCTGATGTGTGGCGTGGCCCGAGTATCAACCGAGGATTTGAAGTCTGTCGTTGGTTTCTGGCCGGCCCTGGAGGTAATCTCTAACTCCTTTGTTTTTATCCGTTTATTTGGATGGTTATTGCATGCTACTGACTTATCTTTTATGCACTGCTCTCCTTAGGCATGGGGATACCTTCACTTTCAGCTCAGACGCTCGCTTCTCTACTCTGAGGTGTGCACCTAACCCCTCCTCAGTAATTGGAACAAATTTTGGCACCGTGATGTGGGCATGCAGCATTTGGAGATGGGCCTGAGGTCCCAATTTGATCTGATGATCCCTGAGCAGGTGAGGCATTTTCTCCTCTGTTTATTTTAGTTCAGAAATTCTCCTTTGTTATTATGCTGCAATTTTGACTGATTGGCCACCTACTGACTTGGACAGATCATATATGACCCGTACCTTGGCTCTGAATTTTGGGATCGGGCTGCCGTAGGTCCATCGCTCCTTTTTAACAACTGCCACGTTGTCTTCTTCTACGAGGGCCAACAAAGGCCATACCCATGGATCCTCCGACAAATATTTTGCAGTGGGTAGTTCACCAGTATCAGGGCTATTTTGCCATACCCATGGATCCTCCGACAGATATTTTGGACCCCTGTGGGTAGTATTGAGGAGCTCACTGCGACCTTCCTCCATAATGGGATCCCCATTAATGCCCTTCTCGTGCCCGGGGACTATCGGCTATGGTATGACTCTCCGCCGTATCGGTTCATTCTATCAGGCTTTGTCCCTAGCGTCAACTTCCTTGCTTTCGATGGCTCGCGCATGCAGGTAATCTTCCTTTCTCTTTTAGATTAGTCCCCCTTTTGGTTTCAATTCAGCTTTGGTTCCTACTGAGCGAATCTCTATTTTGTTCACAGTTTATCCAAGGGGATGACTCCGATGATGAAGGTGAAGTGGTGGTGGGTACTACAGGTGCTTCAGAGGCAGGTCCCTCAGATGCTGGCCCTTCTGGTGCGGGTCCCTCAGGTGAGGGTTCTTCAGGTGTTGGTCCGTTGAACACTTCTCATGTGGGTGCCCTTGGTGGTGCTCCTGCCGTGGTCCATGGGACCTTTAGACGCCTCGACTATAGCTTTCTCTTGGGTCTATGTGCTGACGTGGATAAGCAGGCACACCTCTCAGCTGAAGAAGTTCGGGCTCCTCCTCCTGAGCTGGTTTCGGGGGTAAGACTCTTTTGATCATTCCTTCTTGGTTTGGCTCTTTTGATAAATACCCGTGTTTGCTAACAAACCCTGTAATTGACATTTTTCCTTTTTGAATGTAGAATTTTGAGTCAGCCATGGACCAAGCCGCATATTATCGTCACATCATAGAGCTCCGGGACGTGGAGGTGGTGAGTATCCTGCTGCTCAATCTTTCCCACTATTTTTCCATCCTTGTCTTTCAATTTGTTCTTGATCTGTGACTTTGGCTATGATTTACAGCGCACATGTGAAAAGGAATCGCGCTCTCTACTTAGCCGGCTTTCACAGGTGTGGTCTCGAGTAGGAGATCTGCGAACCTTCCAAAGCTCCTCGTGCCAACAAAAGAAGTCGAAGGGCGCCGACAAGGACTAGGCCTAGTTCCTGCATTTTGAACCATTAAACATTTTGGGATAATTTTTATTGGGATTTTGGAAAGTTTGTGACAGATAATTGTGGAACTTCTTTGGATAATTTCTGCTTGGACATGTTTAATGGTTTTTCTTTGATCGCATGCTATGTTTCCCTTGCATTATATGATTGCTTGTAGGATGGTTTTGATGATTGCTCGCAAAAAATGGCCCTTGAGGTCGCATGCCTTGGTGCGGGTTTGTCCCTGCACAAACATCAAATGATTTCAATGTTAGGTGCCATTTAATTTTTTATGATTGTGAACGTCTTTTAAGGCGTAGAACAGGTGAACAGGCTAACTGGCTAAGGGGGCCAACAAAGGCCCACAAAAATCCCCTAAAAAGCTATAAAAAAGGCATAGAAGGGGGCCATATTGACCTGGCACAACTATTACATGCGCTAGGCTAATCTTGGGGGTGATTTGTACTAGCTCAACTATTAGTTGCGCTAGGTTTAGCCTGGGAGAAATTTGTACTGGCGCAACTATTAGTTGTGCTAAGCTTAGCCTGGGGAAATTTGCACTGGCGCAACTATTAGTTGCGCCAGTTTTAGCCTGGGGGCAGTGGGCCCTTTATATGCCCGAGAAAGGTAGTTTTCTCTCCCTTTCCTCTTTGTCTTGGCTTTTTCTATTGATTTTTTTTCTCCTTGCTTTCCCAAGGGTGGGTCCATCGACATACATTGAATTTTATATTTTTGAGAGATCTTTGTACGTCTATGGACTCGCTTTCCAACCCTCCCTTACATGGAGGGCCCGGAACCAATTTACTCCTTTCTTTGGGTTTGGGGCATAATTTTCTAAAAAGTTGGCTTGGGAGCTAGAATGAGAGCGAGCTCGTTGATCTAGAGTGGCTTGGACTATCCCGTCTTCACTTCTTTCTTGAGGTTCCTCCATGGTGGGACCTATTTCATGCGTCAACCTCATTTTGAGATACAAATGCCCATGTGTTCCGTTTTGGGAAGCGGGAGCTAACTCCCACTCTTAAAGAGTTATCTAATTTGTCCATCTTGAAACTCCACAGAGGCCTCACAAGAGTCACGCTGAAGTCGGGTTATTCTAAATCCATTCCCCTTACCCAAGGATTGAAGAAATTTGAGTATGAGAAAAGTCTCATTGGGGGGCCCACAAGGTGTTCGATCAAATTCCTCTAAGAACTTTTTGATGATGATAGTCTTCGAAAATTATCAGTTAGGAATATCTTCAATGTGAAAGCCTTTGCTCTCAGTCTCATCTCGAAAGTCCTTTTCTTCATTGGGGGAGAGAGCTTCTCTCTGGCTCTCTGCAACATTTTGACCGAGTTGGTAGAGGGCCGATTAGTGATGCACTTGGTCCTTACAGAACTATACTAATGCCTTGATGCATTCTCTCTGGGCAAGGTGGAGAGCCTCAGGGATGTCCTTTGTTGCTCCAGGTCTGGTTAGGTGAGCATCTTGCTATCTTGGGACCCATGCCACACTTTTACATCGCTCGAGGTGAGGTGGTTCGATACTTTCTGGGTAGGTGTCACTTGATTTCGTAGGGTGATTTGTCAGCTTTGAAGCTTTGGCTGACCGATGCAGAGCTGGTATGGAGACTTCCTTGGTTGGATCGGACCTTCCCATTAGTTCACTCCAGAGACCATAAGGCCATCACCCTCCTAGGATTGACTGGCAACACCTTCTACTTCCCATTCCGGGTGTTGCATCAGTTCAGCTGCTCTCAATAGGTGCCCTGTGAGGTAAAACCCCCTCTATGTGATTTGATCTTTTCTAGGGGGTCCTCTGGGGACGTGGATCGGATGGCTGCTCTCTGAGAGATGCGTTAGTCGACGCTGATGTGTGATATGGAGCAGGGAGATTCAATTCAGTCCTTCTTTGAGTACGAGGCTTGGCTATCGGTTGAGTAGCCTGTTGTTGATCATCTGGATCAGACGGAGAGTATTGATATGGGAGGCCCCTCGTCGAAGAAGGAGACGGCGCTTCGAGGTTGCATTGAGTTGTTGATCGATGAGAAGAGGGTCCTGCAAGAGCTTTTGGCACTAGAGGAAGTTAGAGTAGGGGTAGTAGAGACCAGAGCTGGCATAGCTGAGAGCGAGGTCCTTCGTCTAGAAGGATCCTTGAATGTTGCTCATGGGGTTACTGTTGCTTCTCGAAAGAGGTACAAGAGCTTGCATGGTCATTGGTTGACCAAGCGGAATGTCCGGGAGGATGGTTTTCGTGTTGAGATTAGTGCCTTGAAGCGCGAGCTGGGCCGTTGATTCCCTCTTGCACATATATCTTTTTACATAGATCAAATTCACAGAAAAGGGGCGTAAGAAACCCCTTTACAGATACACACATTTTTTAGTATACATATTTTCTTTATGCTTTTTTATTTTTTCTCCTTTTATAAAAAAGGAAAGAAAGAAAGATAGACATCACACCGACTATTTTTTGGGATGTGGTGTAAGCGGTGTAGTTGTAAATGGAAAAGGAAAATCTATTATATTTACAAAGATTTCTCTTTTTTTTATTGTTCTTTTTGATTGATGGGTCCCTTTTGGAATGTGCATGGCCTGGGCATGGAAATGGAAAAGAAAAATCGTTATCTTTTGATAAAAGGGGCCTTCCGCCCTGCCCTTTATTCTCTTTTTGTTTGGTTTGATGCCTCAATCATAGGGTGAGATCTCGGGTCCCCTTTTGAGCATGGTTGCACCCCTTTTAAGTGGTCAGATTTGGGTGAGTTTCAACATCTTTACCAAGACCGAAACATCAATCCCTTTGGATTGATTCAAACCTTTCTCCTTATCTTAGGTCATGCGGCCGACGACGCAATTTCACAAAGACAATTCTGGTCGGGGCCCGATTTGAGCTAACATGAGGGGCCCAGTCGGAAAAAGGGTATCAGGGAGAGTAACCAAAAGGGCTCCTCAAACTTCAATCTTATCAATCAATTCAAACCTTTCTTTTTATTCAATTTTTTCTTTTTCTTTCTTTTACTCACAACACTCAAGGTGGGTCCGTCATGCCCATTTTCGCCCTTTTTTTACCTGTGGCGCCCTTTCAGGTTTTCACCACTTCCATGGTTTAGCTCTCTTACCCCAAGCGCCCTTTCGGGTTTTCACCTGGTCCTCACAAACTCACTGTTTTTACCCGTAGTGCCCTTTCGGGTTTTCACCACGTCCATCTTGCTTTGAGCTTGTATTTTTATTTTATTTTCTTTTTTATTTATTTCATTTTTTTCCAAAGTCACGACATAGACGTCTATTCCGTCATAGTCGGCTAGACGGGGTTCTGGTGTCGTCTCACAACTCGGCTTGTGTTGACTTAACAAATATTATGACTGCTTGTGAATCTAAAAAGAGGGCTTTCTTCAAGGTGTAGCTTGGCCATGGGTTAGTTTAGGATTTGAAGGTATGCTGGGCTAAGAAGGTTCGTTGATGTGATTTTAGTTTTTCACAACATACTTTCTTCCTTGGGGGATTTTACTATACCTGCCCCATATATTTTTTTCTTTATTTTATTTTGGGCAATCTCTTTTTGAGGTTTTGTTTTTTCAATTTTTTTTGTATATGTACAAGCTTTTCTTTTTGAGGGAAGGAGTTTATTGAAAGAAAGGCCCAGGCTCAAATGGGGTAGCAAAGGATATCATCATTTTTAGGGATACTTTTTGGCTACTGTGCTTGGAACGATGACTTCTTTTGGGTGGTTCTTAAGCAGCTACGTATTTGTTTCACCAATACTTACATTATCACGATAGACTAAGAGTAGAACTGTCGGACGTATCTAGCATTGATGGGCTCAGGAAAATGATCTCCATCCATGGTGGCGAGGCAGATGGCGTATCCCGAAAGCACTTTTCGGACAACGTAAGGTCCCTCCCAGTTCGACTTGAATTTCCCTCTCGGATCGGTGTGGAGGGATGGGAAGATCTTCTTCATGGTGTCTCCTACCTTCAGATCTCAACTGCGGACATGTTATAAGCACGTGCGATTCGCCTTTGGTATACTTGAATATGATACAAGGCTAGGAGTTTTTTCTCGTCTAATAAGTTTAATTGTTCAAAGCGGGATCTTTCTCTCTTTGCTTCGGGTAAGCCCGATTCCATGAGGATTCAGAGCGAGGGTACTTCAACCTCTACTGGTAGGATGACCTTGGTTCCATACACAAGGGAGAATGGTGTTGCCCTTCTAGCAGTACGGATCGACGTTCTGTAGGTCCATGAAGAAAATGGCAACATTTCACTCTAATCTCAATAAGCGATGATCATTTTCTCGAGGATGCAGATGACCGTCTTATTTGCAGCTTCTACAGCTCCATTGGTTTGAGGCCGATAAGGTGACGAGTGATGGTGCTTGATCTTGTATTACTCGCAAATGGCTCGGATGCGCTTATTCGCAAAGTTTGTGTCATTATCTGTGATGATATCCTTGGGTACTCCGAATCAGCACACAATATTATTCTTGAGAAACTTTTTGACGTGACTGGCTGTGATGTTGGCATATGACACCTCTTCTACCAACTTGGTAAAGTACTCAATGGCGAAAAGGATGAACCGATGTCCGTTTGATGCTTTTGGATTAATCATTCCGACGATGTCAAGACCCCAGGTAGCAAAAGGACAAGGAGTGGTCATGCAGTGAAGATCGATGGATGGAGTGTGTATCAGACTGGAGTGTTCTTGACACTTATAGCATTTCTACACATGTTTACAACAATCCGATTCCATAGTGGTCCAAAAGTATCCCTGCCATAGAATTTTCTTAGCGAGCATGTGACCGCTGATGTGGGCTCCGCATACTCCCTCATGGATCTCCTTCATAATATTGATCACTTCACTTCTAAGAGGCACCGGGGCAAGATGTTATTGTAGGATCTCTTGTAAAGGCATTCCCCACAAATGACGTAGCCTGTCGCTAAATGTTGAATGGTTCGCCAATCCATCTTGGTCGTACCCTTAGGGAAAGTTAATGTCTCAAGGAAATTCTTGATATTTGAAAACCAAGGTGGCTCATCATTAGGCTTTGTAGGTTCCTCGATCTGGAGGTAGAAGGGCGGCTCATTCCTTTGCTCGATCATGATCGGCTTCATCTTAGCGCCATACGGGATTTCTATCATTGACGCCAAAGTGGCTAATGCGTCGGCAAAGAGATTCCTTATCCGTGGGACATATGAGAATGTCACATCCTTGAAACAAGCTCTCAGATCCTCGAGGTGTTCATGGTAGGGGATCAGTTTCTCATCTTTTGTCTTCCAGTTGCCGTTCGTCTGACATATGATCAACTGCGAATCGCCGAATACTTGGAGGTGAGTTACATTCAAGTCCAAAGCTGCATGCAGTCCTGCTGCACAAGCTTCAAATTCGGTCATGTTATTTATGCATGGGAAATTGAACTTGATGGAGACTGGTACGTGTGATCCTCTCGGTAAAATCAGAATAGTGCCAACTCTCTGACCCTTGGCATTTGCTTTCCCGTCGAAGTGCATTACCCATGATTCCTTTGCTTCTTTTGTATCATCTTCCGTCATGAATAGGATGTCCTCATCGGGGAACTCAGTTCTTAAAGGTTCATAATCTGACAAAGGATTGTCGACAAGATGGTCAGTGAGTGCTTGCCCCTTGATTGATTTCTGAGTGACATTGGTGATGTCAAACTCAGACAATAAAAGCTGCCATTGTGCGATTCACCCAGTGAGGGCCGACTTCTTAAATAGGTACTTCAATGGGTCCATTCGAGCTAGGAGTAGAATAGCTTGGGATAGCAAGTAATGGCGGAGCCTCTGAGTAGCTCACACAAGAGTCAGACATGCTTTCTCCAGATGAGAATAGTGCGTTTCATAATCAGTAAACTTCTTGCTCAGATAGTAGATGGCTTGCTCTCTTCTTCCCGTCTCGTCATGCTGCCCTAAGACACATCCCATCAAGACCTCTGTGGTAGAGAGATAGATCAAGAGTGGTCTCCCCGGCTCGGGTGGTACCAAAACAGGTGGGTTAAGGAGGTAGCTTTTAATTTTATCGAATGTTACCTAACAATCATCGTTCCATTCAACGGGTGAGTTCTTCCGAAGTAGTTTGAAGATCGACATGCAGATTGGAGTTAGTTGTGTAATGAATCGACTGATATATTGTATTCTACCCAAGAACCCTCTAACCTCTTTCTTAGTAGATGGTGGTGGCATTTCTATGATTACTTTAACTTTGACTGGGTAAACCTCGATCCCTCTCGTGCTGACGATGAATTCCAACAATTTTCCTGACATGGCGCCAAATGCGCACTTCTGTGGATTCAGACGTAATCGATACTTTCTCAACCTCTTAAATAGTTTCTGAAGGTTTACCAAGTGATTGCTTTGCTTCGGTGACTTTGCTATCATATCATCAACATACTCCTCAATCTCTCGGTGCATCATGGCGTGGAATAACGCCGTCATTGCTCTTTGGTATGCTGCACCAACATTTTACAGCCCAAATGGTATGACTCGGTAGCAAAAGGCTCCCCAAGGGGTGATGAATGCAGTCTTCTCTCGATCTACCTCTGCCATCCTAATCTGATTGTATCCTGAAAATATGTCCATAAAAGAAAGCTTCCCATGCTTAGCAGTGTTATCGATTAAGATATCAATGTGCGGCAAAGGGAAATCGTCCTTTAGACTCGCCTTGTTCAAATTTCTAAAATCAATGCACATGTAGACTTTTCCGTCCTTTTTTGGCACATGCATAATATTGGCTAGCCATTGTGGGTACTTGGACACCATGAGAAACCCCGCGTCATACTGCTTGATGACCTCATCTTTGACTTTCAACATCCACTCGGGTCGGAGACGTCTTAGTTTCTGGTTAATCGGCTTTATATCAGGGTAGAGAGGCAACTCATGCTCAACCAAATCAGTGTCCAGACCAGGTATGTCCTTGTACGACCAAGAAAAAATGTCTTGGTATGATCGAAGGAAGTCGATCATGCTTTTTCTTTCTTCAGGAGATAGCGACGTTCCGATCTTGGTAATTCGGGGAATCTCCTCAGTCCTTAGATTAACGTCCTCGATTTCTTTGACAATGAGGGTAGGGCCATGCTCAAATTCGAAAAATCGGTCAAGGAGCTCATTGGGGAGCTCCTCAAAAGGGATATCTCTATCCAGACTCTTAACTCCTACCT
Source organism: Chloranthus sessilifolius (assembly GCA_021018995.1). Classification (NCBI taxonomy): domain Eukaryota; kingdom Viridiplantae; phylum Streptophyta; class Magnoliopsida; order Chloranthales; family Chloranthaceae; genus Chloranthus; species Chloranthus sessilifolius. The sequence goes on along the minus strand of CM037594.1, from coordinate 29,941,943 downwards.
CTTCTCGTATCTCTACAGGAAAGGGGTCGATTCTACGTGGGATGGGTATTTCAATTAAGACATCTTTTTATGGGATTTTATTTGAAATTTTAAATGTCAATGTTTTTAGACTTTGTATTTTTTCAATGTTTTTGGGATTTTTGTTTTCTTCGGAGATGGACCCTTAGTAATGCGAGTCTGCGTATATACAAGGTATTGCCTGCCAAGGGCTTATCTCACTTTTTATAGATTATTTTGTTTTGGAAAATGGGTGCCGAATTTTAGGCCACTCTTTGCTTCCAGGGTTTGGGGCAAAGATGCCCAGTTGCGTACCTGAGAGGCCACTCCTTTACCTACTGGAGGGAGGGTACTGACTGATACAGCTCTTCAGAGTCAGCCTCCATCATATTGATCCCCAGTTCGTCTGAGATTATGTCCTTAAACATTAATACCATTTTGTGGGGATTTGCTATAGGGGGAGTTTGTTTAGGTACAGATCATCGTTCCTCAAAGAGGGATAACATGTGGGTTACCCCATTTCGGTCGATTTTTACAACCCGACACTCACGAATGAATTTCTGATATGAGGCATGGGACGGGGTTTTCCCTCTATGTGAATCCCCCTAGATCTTGTAGCTGCCGTCACACGGGCTTTCTCCTTAGCCTCTCGCACTTCCTCTTCCGTGGGCTTGTAACCTAGCTCAAACCTGACTTCTGACCACCCTTAGCTATGACTGGCTCTCTTCTGCCTTGCAGTCTGGGCCCAAGTCCTCTTCCTTTTTCATAGCCCCACTTTTGGAGCATGACCACTTCCGTTAGCATTCCACCTTCGACTCTTGGAATGATGCCCTCGATGGGCTCTGGGAATACCATCGATACCTCGTACTCAAAATTGTGGAGGTCGATGTCCTCAGTAGTGTGCGGCACATCCAACACTTTGGGCTTTTCAACATTGTTGGTGGCTTTTTCTTTCTCACAGTGTCCTTCGCCAATGATAGTGATAATCTTATACTCGGACGTGAACTTGAGCTTTTGATGCAGCGTGGATGGGATCGCTCTAGCTTCATGCAGCCATGGGCGCCCTAACAGTAGATTAAATGAGGATTTAATGTCCATCACTTGAAATAATATGGAGAAGGTCATTGACCCAGTCAATAGCTCAAGGTCAACTTCCCCCATTATCTCTCTCCTCTTATTGCCAAAACCTCGGGCACTGGTCCTCATGGGTCTCAGCATGCATGGATCTATCCCAATCTTGGTGGCGGTTCTCAGCGGGCATATGTTTAGAGAAGACCCATTGTCAATCAAAACCAGTGGGATTATCATATTTCTAGATTCCACGGTAATGTTAAGGGATTTGGAGTGACTACTCCCTTCATCGGGTAAATCGGCATCTGAAAATGAAATGGTATTTGGAGCCATCACTTGACCAATTATCTGCCCGACTTCATTTGGGTTAACCTGAAGCGATACATGTGCATTTTTTAATACCCTCATTAGAGCTTGAAAATAGAGTGGGGACGTCATTAACAGATCCCATACAGTAATATGAGCAGGCATTCTTCTCAACTGAGTCTCTAGTATATGCTCATGACTCATTTTTTCAAAAGGGTTCACGACACTATCCTTCTTTTCCCCTGGTTGGGCTTGTGCTGTTGCTGGTGCTTTCGACTGCTTTGAAATCTTCTCAGATCGGGTAACAAATTCTACTGCCCCTTCTCTGTTGTCGCCGGCATTGATATCTGTTTGCTCATAACTAGCGAGACCTGATGAAGATTATAGATTGGTCCCAAAATCTGAAACGGGGTGGCTGCCGGTAACTGATGCATTTGTACTGATGGATCCGGAAGGGTGGGTAATTCTTGGTTCACCTCTGTGATAGATGGTTGGGTGGCAAAATTGGGCCAGGTTGGGGTGGTGAGGTTTGCAGGTGGTTGCACCGGGGGTAATGGGGTAGGAGTGGGCCATTGATAGTTGATAGGTGATGGTGGGGAATGGAGGGCTTGATGGTCTATCGGGTAATTGATGGGGGTGGTTGTATATGGTTGATATGCATTTATGTGCACATAATTGACAGGTGTGGGTGACGGGAAATAAGTCCTAAAGTTTAAGGGTTCAACTCGTGGTGCTGGGTTGGAGAAATAATCCGACAAATTCAAGGGTTCAATCACCCCGATAGTCCTCTCTTTGCAATCTCTTTGCAACGGTGCTACATAAATTTCCCAGTCGCTGATATAGTCTGACGGGTCAAATTCAAATTCCTCCTCACATTCTTCTATCATCGCGATGGTGGGGTGGGACCTGCTCCTCCGAAAGGATGTGGGGGTAATGACACCTGATGAATATTTGCGTGCTGGTTCACTTGAGAAGGTGCAGGTGTGTAGACACCCCCATTTTGCCCTCTAGGAATATACAAATTTGTTCGGTCAACCTTTGACATCATAATCTTGATATGGGACTATATGCTGAAACAATAGTATATGACTGGACACAGGCTAAAATAATAGTTATTTGGCTTAGGACCCATACCCTCGACGTGGGAACCATGAACTGAAACAATAGTACATGGCTGAACACAGGCTGAAATAATAACTTTGTAGCTCAGATCCCGACGTAGGGAGACTATATATTGAAATAATAGTATATAGTAAGAATGCAGACAGAAACAATAGTCTCGCATTTTGAACCCTTTACCCTGACATGGGAACCATGCACTAAAATAATAGTACATGGCTGAACACAGGCTGAAATAATAGCTCTGTGGCTCAGATCCCCACATAGGGAGACTATATGCTGAAACAATAGTACAGAGTCAAAATGCAGGCTGAAACAATAGCCTAGCATTTCAGACCCGAACCGAACCCGAACAACCCTGAATTAAGAGCCTAAAACCAAGAGCTCAATTCGATTGCACGCTAAATCACAAGTGCACAATCAGTCCCTTCTCATACCAGACTTCCTTTCCCCAGACCAACTCGTGACTCGATCACGCACTTGACACCAGACGCGCGATCGGATTGAGCGCGATCGGATTGAGCGCCACACTACAAGCGCGCAATTGGTCCACACCCGGCCTAGCCTCACTGTCCTTGACCCCTAAGTTTCCTCAATTAAACGCTTTGAGAGTGGTGCTTAATTGGATTATGCACCCCAAAATGGGCGCGCAATTAGCTCTAATGCTATTAGGACTAGGAAACTTGCTGAGAAAGTCAGCCGATCGCTCACTGAGTCGGTGACCAACACAAAGCGATTAAGCATCGGGAAACTAGCGCGTAATTTTATTAAACGCCTGAAACAGGGCGTTTAATTTAAGAAAAACCTATAAAAGATTGTTTTCTTAATTCGTCCGGAGAGGCTAAAAAGAACAGGAGAGATAACAGAATTTTTTGGGATTCCTAAACCAGAGAACTCCGAGGACAAACCCATAGAGCAACCTAGTCATGATTTTGAAATTCAAGCGACGAATCTTCGAGATTTCTCTCTACAGCCCTAACCTTAGGTAAGGATTAATTCTTTTTTATTCACGACCATAACTTCTAGCCTCTAGATTTAGGAAATCTATTAGTTTTAATTTTCAATCTTAGACCATAGCATCCTTGTAGACACCCAAATTCGACCCAAGGCCCGATCGAGACACATTTCGAGAGAGGCGTACCTCCGAGCTTTTGATGGCATGCATGAAACCCTTTCAAACCCTTAGGAATCTTCTTAAACCATTAAGAACCTTTCCAAACCCCTAGGAATTATCCTAGATCTCTTGGGAACCTTCCCGAACCCTTAGAAACCAATCTCGACCCTTAGAACCCGTTCCGAACCTAAACATAGTCTTCCTGAGCCATGGATGAAGGATGGTGCACCGGGACTAGCTACAACCTTCTACTATAATTGAATTTCATACCATTGAAAAGTAGAAGTCGCCAGCTTTCCAACGGTCCAAGAATCACCCCAATTGGAGATGTTTGAGCAAAGATATCGCGATCCAAAGTGCAAGGGCACAAAGGTAAAAACATACTAAAACCCCCTAGGTTTTTGGTGCAACTAATAGTTGCGCTAGTTATAGGTGGGTCCCCCCACAGGCAATCAACTTCCCAAGGCCACTATGTAGCACTGTTTTACTGTGCATATGCCTGGCGTAACTAATAGTTGTGCCAGACATATGAACAGTAACCTCTAGTTTTGCCCTAAAAATCATGATTGGGGTTTGACTTGTTGACCACCTAGGTCTTTAGGGTTTGTTTTGACAGCACTGTTGCACCCTTTTAAAGCTTATTTGAAACCCTTAAGTGCCTTAAATCCCCTACCCTATCATCCACCATTAGAGCTTCATTTCACACATCTCCAAGCTCTCAAAATCCTAAGAATCCTTAGATGTTAGATTACCTAATTACTAAACCCAATTAGCATCTAAGTACCCTCCTAACCCACCCCTTTCCTATAAATAGAGCCCCTCCTCCCCTTGGATTAAAGGTTGAGAATTTTTGCCTAAGAGAGAAAGAGCTTAAGTGAGAAGATCTTTCTCCCTTTGGTGCACATTTCCCATATAAAAACCAGAATTCAAAACCTCTTTCCCACCCTTGCCTTTCATCAAAAAGCCTCTAGGTTAGATGTGTGTTCTACCCTAGCACCCTCCCTCTATCTCTTAGCTATCTCCCTTAAGAGTTAGAACCCATTCTCAAGCTTTCTAAGCCATCAAGAGTTCATCAAAAGCAAGTCACACAAGGCTCTCCTACGATGTTATAAGGGCCCGAGGGCTCCGGCTCTCCCCTTTCTTCTCCTATATCTTTTTAGCACTTCTCATCCTTGCATTTGTACCGTTACGCCGTCGACTTTTCGGTAAGAGCAGAGGGGCACAAATGGGATCTTAGAGCCCTTTGGGATAAGAAGAAGCTTCTTTTGCTCTTATCATCCTCGCCAGCGGCGCCAAAAACTTGTTGATGGATTTTTTTAAGTGCTTGCTACTGACTTTATTGAAGACAGTGATAAGAATGGGATGAATAAAAAATGAATAAAAGATAGAGTGAGAATTATGGAGCAGCAAGCCTAAAAATACACAATCCTGCAAGATACATGGCCTGTTGTAGCAAGTTTTGATAAGTAAGAGCTTGTCCCACAGGGAAGTTGATCTTAAGCTCCAAGGGAGCCATCTTTAGTAGGCCCTCTAGATCTGACTATTGATCTGGCAATCCTAAATGGAAGGGGATTTAGGGTCACTAAAATCTAAATTCTAAGGTATCCTAATGTCTAAATTATAGAAACGGTTAAGAAAGGAGATGGAGTGAGAAAATAAATATAAAAGGGTGAGAAGTATGCTATTAGGTTCAGATCTGATGAGTTTCATAACTCAAATTCAGATCTGCTGCTATAGAAGTCCTGTCCAATGGCTACATTATCACCACTGAGGAGAAAGAATCCAACTCATCTCGGTGCCATGATCCAATCCCTTTATGGCTATAACCTGTCCACTTAAATGGTCACAGACTATCCAATTGGGGAACCACAGTTCAGAGATGGGTCAGAACAAGTTTATCATTGTAGGCACTACTTCATCCAGGCTGCAAGCACAAGAATCCATAGGGAACCTCAACCTCTAAAGTGCTATGTGTGGGGCTAGGCCTGTATGGGAGCATGTTAGCCCAGACACATAGAACCAGCAAGAGTTTGAGTATAAGCATTAGGTCTAGCTGTCCACTGCTTTTAAAGAGACTGCAGTGATCCAGTCACAAGCCTACAATCTCTATAACCAAACCAGATCTTCCATCTGATGGCGGGTCTATACACATACAGGGGAGTATGTCTCAGCACAATCTGTCACAGGGCAACAAGCACAAGTGCAGAGAAGAACAATCTGTCTTAAGTCTGTGGATTGGCTTCACCCTAAGGCTATAACCTGTCCACTTGAATGGTCACAGACTATCCCAGAGGCTATCCTCCTCACAAAACTCAAGATAGAACAAGAAATATTGCTGCCACCACCATTTTCACAAGGCTATAAAAGCTCATTGCTCCCATGGGGATTTCAGATCTAGTGGGTCCTGTGGTGGGGCTAGGCCTGTATGGGAGCATGTTAACCTAGACACACAGGTCACTTGGATCTGAGTAAACCATAAAATTAGTCCTCCATTGCTTGCAATACATCCTAGCAATAGAGGATCTCAAGGTAGCAGCCTTGTATAGAACAACTCACAAACAGAAATCCCATAAATGTACAACACCCTATTATAAAACTCCATTAATCTATTCCAAATAATCATATAAAGGCATAGCCAGCAAATGCTAGACTATGGAGAGAAGAAAAAGATAAAAAGAAACTACCTAACCTAAACTTACTGGAGATCTACAGCCGATTCAAGAAGCAGAAAACTAAGTTCTATTCTATCAGATAAAAAAAAAAGCTCTTAAACCTAAACCAGGCTTTGGTTTATATAGCAGTCAGCTTGGCGGCGCATTAGGGTTAGGAAACCCTAATCTTAATGATGCCACATGGCCTGATACTGTTTCTTGGATGCCTTGAGGTGCGTGCATAGAAATTAGAGCATTGGAATGTGTGCCCTAATTGCTGGAAGTTCTCAGAATGTCCTCTGCAGAAGTGAGGGAGAGTTGGAGTTTAGAGCCTCGCCAGGTAGCACTGGTTTCCAAGACTGTCGCGTGGTAGCACGGTCTTCGCGAGATTGGATTAACTTGAAATTCTAGCCGTCGCGGGGTTGTCTTAGTTGCAACTGAAGCAATCGTGCGATAGAGCATTGAATCATCGCTGGATTGCTCTGGTCTTCACGGGATTGCATTTTCCTTCTGAATGGCGCGGGAATCGCGCGAGCAGTTTATTTCTCAATGGATCTTTGCGAGGACGTGATGTGTAATGGTCTCTGAACTGTGTGAGAGGATTTTTTGAAGTTTTGTATCCTGCGGCCACTGTGCGATAGCTGCGTGCAGAAATACCTGGAGCTCTCTCTCCTCTCAGCATATTTGAATGAACTGCGCGAGATTTTGAGTGCTGCTTCCTTGAGCTACGCGAGACTGCGCAAGCATTTAAGTGCTTGAGCTTCGTGAGAGCTGTGCGAGACATGATTCTAAAGCTCGCCTGTCACTCAACTGCGCGAGAACAATGCGGACAATTGGAAATGAAGTCTTGGGAAACTTGCGAGGACTGTGCGAGGCTCAATTTCTGAATCCTTTGAAGCTTGTGAAAGCTGCGCGAGATTCAATTCTTGTCTGAATTCAGCTTTCATCCTTCTGAGGGGCTTCTGGGGCAAAAGTGGGCTCCTTAACAGGATTCAAGCTTTATTGTAGCTGCTGTTTATTACCTACAGAAATGACTTAACACACATTTATTAGATAGCTAAGGGTCTAACAGAGGCTAAGTTAAGGGGTGAAAAGTGGTACTTTTCATGTCTTAACAACCGCCGACTTTTCGGTAAGAGCAGAGGGGCACAAATGGGATCTTAGAGCCCTTTAGGATAAGAAGAAGCTTCTTTTGCTCTTATCATTTCCTTTTTGTTTTGGTCATAAGTAGAGACCGCTTCAAGCGGGTTGATCGGGTGCCTAACACCTTCCCGATCGATAACTGAAGCTCCTACCCAAGAGCCTTTGGCATAGATTGGGGAACTGGAGTCATATTCTTTTAGCACTTTGGTGCTCATAAAAATGAACTAGGTTTCCCGGGACACCAAAAGCTCCGGGTGGCGACTCCAAATCGATACCCATATGATAGCGAGCGCATCGTCGCGATGGGATAGTCACAAATCCCACGGTTTCATAACCCTTTTCAGACTATAATTTTTTTATATATGGTTCCAATTCTTCGAATTCAGAACCAATTTTTAATCTGACGGTTTAATTTACCAATCCTAGACTTTAATTCCATTCTAAAATATTAATCTCTAGTCCTATCGTTAATCTCTGGTTCTAGGTCGTAGACTTTAGAACCAGTCTTTAATCATACGATTTGATTTTCTGATTTCGGACCCGAATTCAGTCTTAGAAATTTTAATTTTAATTTTAATTTCTTAGTTTAATATTTCTAAAAAACCTAAATATTAATTTTAGTTTACATAATCCTAGTTTCCTAATTTAATTCATAATTATTATTCCAAAATCAATTCCAAAAATCAAAAAATACTATTTTATAGTTCGAAATGGAATTTATCTTTCATCTCAGCCATCCGATTTGCCCAAGGGAGCATACGGAGGGTACTAGGGAACAAGGCCAATCCTCCTTAGCATAGCGGGCCCAAAACCCCTTTTTTTAGGAATTTTAGAATTAATTAATTGCTTTTCTTATCTCTTTAGTATAATTAACTAGTAGATTTGTTTTATTTCAATATAATTAATTAATTAAGTTAATTAGATCTTAGTATGATTGATTAATTTCTTTAAATCAAATTTAATTGGTTAATGTCTTGCTTTAATTAGAATATCAGATCCATAATTTTTTCTTAGATTTTTAGTATAATTAATTTACATGCTTTATTGTGATTAAATCTTTAGAATAATTGCTCCGATTGGAACTCCAACAAAGTTAACTCTATTATTTTAATTAGATAATTCTCGCATAGCTAATTCCTCCCTTTATTAGACCTCAGTATCATTAATCAGTCCTTTTTATTTTAATTAGAATCCTAGTATAATTAATTTATCGCTCTGATCATAATTCTAGTCAAATCAGTTCCTTCATTTTAATTAAAATTTAGTATAGTTAATCCATTGCTTTAATTGAAATTTCAGCAAAATTTGCTTACCTGCTTTAATTAGAATTTGAGTTTGATTAATTTATTGCTTAAATTAGAGTTCTAGTAGAATTAGTTTTCTATTTCAGTCAGAATTCTAGTAAGATTGTTATACTTGATTTAATTAGAATTCCAATACAACTAGTATACTGGCTCTGCTCATAATTTTAGCATAACTAGCATGCTGGATTTAATTAAAGTTTCACTAGAACTACTACATGTGCACTCCTAGTACAATTAGGAAACCTGATCACAATTAGACTTCTAATGGGATTAGGAGACTAAAATTAATCGAACTTCTAATGGGATCAGGAGACTTAATTAATTAGATTTTCAATAAGGATAGGAATAGTAAAAATTAACTAGACTCCTGATAGAACCAGAATATTAAATTAAATAAACTATAATAAATTTCCACATAACCAAACTCACAACAGAATCAGGGAAGTCTAAACTGATCAGAACTATAACAATAACGGAAAATAAAAAGGAAAATTAAACTATATGAATTATAAGAAAAGACAAAGCTGCTGACGTTCGCAGGCGGATGATTCAGTATAGAAGTAACCCATACCCGCTCTTAAGCGTGATCATTGACGTGTTGCAGCATCGATAAATATCTATAGCTAGTGATCACAACAAACTAGGAACCTTCATAGAAAACCCTTTAGTTCTAACATTCCAAATGTCGCATCGCTAGAGTTCACTTGGACAGAATTGGAACCACTGATTCAACGGGGACTGAGAGGAACCCAGAAAAAGTGCGCACCAACAAGGTGGAATGATTTTCCTTACATCAATTAAATCTTGGATCGCATGTTTCAATGGGAAGCAGTGATCAGTCGTGTGACCCGGACCCTGATGAAAATTACAGTGAGTATTAGAGTCATAATTCTTTGGGATTGGGTGAGGAGGAGGTTGCGGTTGATGAGCAGTAACTAATCCCTTTTCTATTAGCAAAGGCAAAAGTACATTCAAAGATTGCCCTAAGGGCGTAAACACTCAATCATAGTGGGCTCTCCTTTGCTCCGGAGTCATCTGCATCCCCTGTCCATCCCTCGTTCTCTGCATTAGTTTCGTTTTGACCGGTGTTGGTTGGGCTGCCTTGAATTGGAACAGAATTATATTGTTATTGGGCCTGGTGTTGGCAATGTTCTGGACATCGGCCCCCGCTCTCTTCTCATTTCTTTGTTCTGAGAACTTTCTAACTCCACAGGTTCCACTAGGTATATTCTTGCTCAGGCGACCCTCCCTGATAGCATCTTCACAATGATTTACGTTCCTTACCAGATCAACGAAGCTGGACTGCTGCTGGTACATTAGAAAGTCTGAGATTACTGGCAAAGTATTTTTAGAAATTATTTCTATTTGTTCGTCATCAGGTATCCTTTTTCTAACCGGAGATGCCAATGCCCTCTAATGTCCCAAATAATCGCTAAAAGTTTTATTCGAGTTCTGCTTCAAACGGGCCAAATCTGACTTACGTGGTTCAATGTCTATATTGTAGACATATTGCTCTTGAAATAAATGCGTCAAGTCCTTCTAAGTTTTTATCATAGATTGTTCCAAGGATGTGAACCACCTCAAGGCCGAACCAATTAGACTCTTCTGAAAGACCTTTATTAATAATCTTTTGTCCCTTCCATATTGGCACATATCCCCATAATAAGACTTGAGGTGTGCTATGGGATTGCCGGTGTCATTTTATTTGTCAAAAGCCGGCATTTTAAATTTTAGAGACAAGGGGACCTCAATAAACAAACATAAATCCGTGAAGTCGATGGCGTGGATTTCAGCACCACCCATCTTCAACAACTACTTCTGAATTTTATTTAACTGCTCTTTCAGTTGCTCTGATTCCTTGGACATGGGGGCCACTTTCTCAGCAGTCGGTTGGGTTTCACTCTGGGCTACCAGGGGTGGGCAATTATAGGAGGAGGGTTAAGGCTGGTCAATGCCCCAGCTTAAGCTCCACTATTTCTGATCTCGTCCTCTTCATACTACTGGTCTACGTAGGGTACAGTGAGGGTAGGATTCTCTTGCTGATGCTGCATGGACTGGATGGGAATGGCATGAATGGGGTTGAGTGAGTCCATTGGGGATGAGGGAAGGTTTGTTGGTTGATGGGATGAGTAGAAGTCAGATTTTGGGGTGGGGCCTGATGAGGCCATTGGGCATGGAGAAAGGCTTGGAACTGACTTTGGGATGTCGGGATATGAGTGAATTGGGGTTGATGTAAGGTATGGGTTTGAGCTGGGTATGGGGGTTGTGGGTGAGTGAAAATTTGGAAGAATTGTAAAGGGTATGGTGTTGGTGCGCACTTTTTATGGGTTCCTCTCGGTTCCCGTTGAATCAGTGGCTTCCAATTCTGTCCTGGTGGACTCTAGCGATGCGGCGTTTGAAATAATTAAAATTAAAAAAAGAGTTTTTTAGGAAGATTCCTAGTTTGTTGTGATCGCCAGTTGCAGATATTTATCGACGCTGCAACACGTCAATGATCACGCTTAAGAGCGGGTATGGGTCACTTCTATACTGAATCGTCCGCCTACGAACGTCTGTGGCAATCTTTTTCTTGGGTTAGATAGTTTAGTTTCCCTCTTATTTCCCTTTATGGTTAAAGTCCTGGTCGGTTTAGACTCCTCTGATTCTATTGTAAGTTTATTTATGAATTTGTCTGAGTGAGTAGATTTATTCTACTATTATAATTCTATCACGAGTCTGGTTAATTTAGCTTCCTATTCTTATTAGAATTCTAATTAATTTAGTGTCATAATACTATTGAGAGTTCGATTAATTTTGGTCTCCTAGTCCCATTAGAATTCTAACTATGATCAGGTTTCCTAATCAGACTATGAGTGCACATGTAATAGTTCTGGTGAAATTCTAATTAGTTCGGGCATACCAATTGTATTAAGATTCTAATTAAATCAGGTATAACAACTCTATTGAAATTCTGACTAAAGCAATTATAACAGTCCTGTTAGAATTCTAATTGGAATAAAAAGAGCTGATTTTACTGAAACTCTAAGTTAAGCAAAGGAATTAATGCTAATGAAATCTAATTGAAAACAAATAAACTGATTTTTATCAAAATCTAATTAAGATAAATAAACTAATTTGATAAAAAATTCTAATCAAAGCACTGAATTATCCGTACTAAAAATCTAATTGAAGCAGCAAAATTAATCATATTAAATTGTAATTGAAGCAAGGAATTGATCAATTAAATTCTGATTTAAGCAAGGAATTGATTGATTAAATTCTGATTTAAAGGGATTAATTAGTCATACTAAGATTTAAAACACTTGATTAATTTTAGGGTTGGCCAATTGTGCACTGGTGTTTTAGTGCTCAATCCGATTGCGTGTCTGATTTCAGGCGCGTGATCAAGTCTCGATATGGTCTAAGAAAAGAAGCTTGGTCTGAAACGGGGACTGATTGCGCGTTTGTGGTCTGGCGTGCAATTGAATTACGTGCAGGGTTTTAGGCACTTAATTTGGGGTTGTCTGGGTCTAATCTCTAGTCTGAAATGCAAGAATATTGTTTCACTCTCCATTTCGACTATATACTATTATTTCAGTATATAGTCTCCCTATGTCGGGATCTGAGCTATAGAGCCATTGTTTAAGCCTATGTTCAGCCATGTACTATTATTTCAGTGCATAGTTTCCATATCAGGGTTAAAAAGGTCAAAGGTTGACCAAACAAAAGTATATTCTGAGAAGGCAAAATGGGGGTGTCTACAGATGCCCCTCTTCGGCACGCTCTTGCGAAGTAAGAACGAGTCAAAAAGTAGACACCCCTCATTCGAGGTGTCTTCTCATTTCTCTTAGGAATTCACAAATGTGAATTGGTGATGTTGACATGACATGCTTAGCTTTCTTATCTATCAGCGCAAGCTAAAATGGAGCATTAGAAGGGCAAATGGTAGTTGCCAAAGGGCACATTCTGGGTCTGTGGGTGCATGACACATCCTGTTTCATGGCGCGAGCTAACAGAGGGATTTTATGCAATTAAGGTATCGGGGCATCAATCAAATGTCCAAAATGAGGTCCAGGGACCGATAATAAAAAGATGAAGTATCATGTAATATCGAAGGCTTTTGCAAGTCATGTCAGACTGGGCGCGTCATTGCTCACACCAATTCACGTCAGGCGTTCCTTTTTCAATAGGTGTTTATTAGTTCTTAGATTAAATATACTTAATGTCCAGTTTCCCAAGGGAATAGCTGGTTTAGGCTGGTAATTGAAGTGGGGGTCTTGTGAGGTGTGCTCAATTGAATTCTACACAATGACATATGCGCTTGATATATCTGGAGTCGACCTTTAAGTTGGGGATTTTGATCCTATGATTTTGCACAGTGGCGTATGCGCTTGATTCATTCGGAGTTCGGAGGTCAGTAAATTGAGAATTTTAGTTCTGATGTGTCTGAACTAATGATTCTGCGCAGTGGCGTATGCGCTCGATCCAATTCTGCGTAGTGGGATATGCGCTTGATTGCAAGTTCAGGGGTTGGTCTGTAAATTGGGTATTCTGAGTTGGGTATTCTAAGTCAGGTATTCTAGTCCTAATGTGTCTGAACTAATAATTCTGCACAGTGGCATATGCGCTTGATCTAATTCCGCGCAGTGGGATATGCGCTTGGTTGCAAGTTTAGGCAGTGTAAGGAGTTAAAGGTTGGGTTTTAAGTATATTTTATTATGTGCGGGTGATAGGGCGCTTAATTAGTTTTATTTTATTTTTAGTATTTAAAAAAAGGTGAGTTGAGTCTATTCATTTTGTTGCTTTGTTTTTGTTTTTTTTTTAGTAAGGGGAATTTTTTTTGAAATAAAGGGTGTTTTGAAAATTTGAAATTTTAGGGATTTTAACTTAAGATCAATTCGGTGGTAAAACGGCGAAAAATGTGGCTTCCGAGACGTCGCTGAGCAGATCCACAGGTACGGGATTTGTGGACCCGACCGTTATTGTGGTTGTCAAGACGATACTTGGTATGCCGGATACTCCATCTAACCTTCTTGACAAATATTAATGATTGTCTCGTATGGGAGGACTACAGTGATTTGCGAGTCAAGAGAGATGAGTTTTGAAAACATTTGATTTAATCATAGCTAACTATATTTATAAGCAATATCGAGTGAAACAAGAAAGAGGGTAGTACATACCTGGGGGTGATACCTACTTGAATTGCGCGCAACTTGTGGCAAAATCGGTGTTGTTGTGGTGTCGCGATGGGATTTTGTGGCTATTATTGTGATGCAGTGTTCCAGATGTGATGTCGTGATGGGACTTTGGAGATTTCTTCTTTTCAGGTCTGCTGTGGCAGGACTTGGCGGTTGTGATGCAATGTCTTGGGAGAAATGATGTCGCGATGGGACCTGGGGATTAATTCAAGAGAAAGAGAGAGGGAGTCCGTTACCTTAGCAATGGGGCATGACTAAGCTTTCCCTCTTCTCGTCATACGGCATGGCATGTGCTTTCTGAGCCTTCTTTTCCAGGTAGCGAGGTTCGCGATGGGATGTTGATTAAACATAATTAGTGGTGGCATGCTGGTAAGATATTATTTGCGCGATGGGACATTGGTGTATTTCTTTGGTGGATCTTGGGTTATAAAAGAAATCATGTTGCGGTTGCATTGTGATTGACTTCGTCTATGGGCGGTTTGCTTTCAGCTCTTCGCGATGGGTTACAAGGGTACGGTTAATTTATTGTGATAGGACTGGGTATTGGGGTGATTGTTGCATGTGTGCATGATATCACGGTGGGGTCCTCCTTTACTGGTGGGATCGTGAGGGTATTGGGGTAAGGGGTATATGTCTTGTCGCGATGGGACTAGGGGATGATTAATGCTATAGGACGGGTGAGTAGGTTTTTCTTTTCCATCGGGACAGCCTGTGAGGCTACGAGATGGGACAAAAGGGTATGACTGCGATTGAATACAAAGGTATGAGGGTGTAGATTTTGTCTAAAGTCAGGTATTACGCGTCTGTTTTTGGGCGCTCAAAGTGATTGTGCGCCTGCGTTCAGGCGTATGATCTCAGGCTTTATGAGTCATTTACGCACGTGTATGTGTGCGTGCAATTGAATTATGCGCTATAATCATAGCACGTGATCGAATCGTCACCTGGTCAGCGTACGATCAGTGTATAGGTGACCTTTCGTATTGCGCATCTAAAGTGTGTCGTTTGATTGGTTTACGCGGTTCATGGGCTACGCATGATCGGAGCATCGCGCCGTTGGCACGGGTGACGGTTTCATTACGCACTCGGATCGGAGCACGTGTTTTGGATTGTATGCCATGTGCTTGGCGTGTGATCTAATTAAGCACACATGTTGGGGCACGTGATTGAATCCGTACTCGAGTTTGACCTTTTCTGAATATCTCGTGTTCTGAAATTTGTGAGTGATAGGTGACCCAACCGTCCGATTGGGATGTCGTTTCTTCCTATATTTATTATTTCGCATGATCTTTGTCCTGAGATGATGCTCGTGGACGGTGCTATTCTGGAAATGAGAGTGTGCTTGTCTTCACATCGATACTTTTTAGGGAGTAGTGAAGGTAGCGTTAAAGCGGCGGTGGAGGAGGCAAAGATGGCAGAAGAGAAGGAGTAAAAACTGGGGGGATGTGTTTCCCAACCAATGCTCCCTGAAGTCTTCGATTGGATGCTCCGAGCGGAATCTGCTCCTCACTTCGTCTCAATTTTGAACCCAGTCTTCGTTTTGGGTTGTAGGATAAAGTTTTAGGTTTTTGTTTTGGGTTGTAAATTCAGGAGGTATGCCTCCGGTGATAATTATAAAATTTTAATTTATAAATGAAGGGGCATTTCTTTTGTTCTTATTATGCTTGCTTATTCGTTTAAATTCATTAGCGAATTAGTTAGATTTATCTTATTTGTTTGGCTTATTTTAAAGTTTGGTTTAGCTTGGAGTTCAGTTTGTTTTTATGGGGTTTGTTTTAGCGGGTTTACTTAGTTCTGCTTGATTTGTTAGGGGCATTTTCCAGACCAGTCAGGGTCTCACTCTAGAGAGTTATTTTTTTTTTATATTATTTAATTTAAAGTTTTTGTCTGGTTTAAGGTTTGATTTTAACTTGAGTCTTAGTCTTTTGTTTGATTCAACATGAGGTTGAAAAAGTGTAAGTTTTCAAAGGTTCTAGATGGGTGTTAAATGTCTAAATCTTATTGGTTTATCCATTTTGCTTTGGATCTGTCTCTTAGGGGGTTAAGTGTTGTGTAATCATTGATTTATCTATGTTTGTCATGGATTATGGTCTTTCAGAGGGATATGTGTTTGGTTTAGATTAGATTAGATTAGAAAGGTTTAAGGATGTGACACTTGTCATTCTATGATTTTGGGAGGTCTAGTTTATAAATGTGAGTTAAAAGTTTTCGGCTCTTATTTTTTTTTAAGTTTGGGATTAAAAGTTTTGAGGCATTGTTTTTTGCTTTTGACTTAGAGTACTCTTTTTTTTATTTTTTTATTAATGTCTTTTCTTCCTTTCTCTTTTGTATCCCGGGTGTTGGACCCGAAAAATTGTGTTTATTGAGCGGATTCTTGAGAATGGATGGGACTGGGAATGCAAGGTAGCGGTCGAATTGCTGCCATGTTAAGCGAAGAGATGGAGGAGAAAAAGATGGTAGAAAGGAAAGTCAAGGAAAAGGTAGGGTCAAAATTCTCGTGGCCGATGCCTATTTTTCCTCGGTAGGCTCTGTGGATTCAGTGTTAGTTGCTTCTCCTTTTTAGTGTTTCCAAGGCGAGCTCCTAAGGGTGGATCCTATAGGTCCTGAGTGGTTTTCTGTGAGCCACTCTTTCTTTTCTGCCGGCTCAGGGCAAGGGGAAGAAGTTATTACTGTTAGAATTCGTTTGGGGCGCCCCCTTTCTCCGGGTTTCTCCGAGATTTCTAGTTTCCCAAATGAATCCAGATTCAGGGATTGCCTGAACGTGCGGATTTTAAGTTTCTTATTTTAAGTTGTATATTCAGAGGGTATGCCCTCGGTGTATTTTTGTAATCATTTTATTTATTTAAGCAAAGATTATGATTTTAATTTTTTTTGTAAATTCCAGTTTAGTTTGTTTTGCACCTTATTTGATTTATTTGGAGTGTGAGATTTATTTGTTTAATTTATTTATTCTGGATCGGGGCATGTTAGGAGTATTTCTTTTATTTTGATTTAATTTGGGATTAGTTGGAGTGCATAAATGATGAGGACATTTTTGTTTGGTCTTAGTGTATAGACAAAAAGAAAGGGGGCATTTTTTCTCTTGGTTGTTTAATTAATATTAATTGGGGTTGTGTGTGATATGGGGGTATTCTTTTTAGTTTTAGATCGGTATTAGTTGAGGCAAAAGTTTGCATTTAGCTTTGGTTTTAGTTTGGGGCAAGTTTCCTTCTTTTCCTTTTTTTTTTCTTTAGCTTTAGTTGGGGTGTGCAAATGGTGTCGGGGCATTCTGGTCATTTTAGGGCGTATATTTCTCCGAGTTAGGGGTGTTCTTGGATCGGTCTTGACCAGGGGATGGTTTGGACCGGTAATTGGTATTAGGAATCTCCTAGTTTAGATTTGTGAAACTGCTACTCTAGACCCATATTTTTTTTGTTTTTCAGGGAGTGCGCGCATCCCTCTGGGCGTTTAAATTAATTGCGCATCGAATTTGAAGCGCGTGTTCCAAAGCGTAAAAAGGTTATGCGATGGGGTTTCGAGTAGGTGTAAATGGCAATGGAAACCGGGTGGTGTTTTCTTTTAGTTGTGTACCGTGGTACTTTATGGCTGAACATTTTGGGTAGTAGTGTCGCTACGGAATAGGTTTTAGGTTGCAGTTACGTTGTGATGAAACATGTGCACGAGTGTGCGACAGGGTCTGGTCTGATGATTTCTTAATTGCTTCAGTATCGTGATGGGACAGTAACAGTGTTTCTTTCTTTGGCAGATCTTGGTTATGCAATGGGTTGGAGCCAGTTTGAATGGTGTCGAGATTGCAACGGGATTTTCCTTTGACCTTGGTGGTGTGGTGAGGCTTTTTTAGCATCGCGGCGGGACATGGGTGATCCATGCTGGTGTGTCTGGATGTTGTAAGTCCTGCTGCAGTGGGACGTAGGTGTGGTCAATGTCCCCCAATGTGTAAGGTTATGCAATAGGATACGGGAGAGGGATTCTGATCGAGGTGGGACAAAAGGTGTGAGGGTGTGCATTCTATTAGAAGTGTGATCGTAGTTGGGAATTGCGCTTGCTGTATCGAGCGTTTAATTAAATTGCGCGACAGGTCACATACATGTGATTATGAGATTAGGGAAGTGATTGTGCGTCCGTGTGTGTGCGTGTAATATCATTATGTTTTGTGTGGGCTGCGCACAATCAAAGAGTAGCGGGGCTGGCAGAGCGGAGGTGTACGAGTGTCGATTCGGATTCCACGCATGAGGTTTAGTGTGAAATCCAATTATGCACTCGGTTCAGTGTGCGCAATCGGAGCGTTTCCAGGTCACTGTGCGGGTGTCCCTTCGGATTCACGCGGTAACATAGGGGAGTGATTTCATTGTCCGCAAGCTTAGCTGCGCGTAATTGTTTTGTCGGGACTTGTGTACGGGCGAAAGTTCAATTGCGTGCCCCTTGGGATGCGCGTGATTGTGTTTAAGATCTTCTGTATATGCGCATAATTGAATTGCGCGTTCTGTTTCGGGTGCTTAATTAGGCGGGTTTCTATATATATCCAAGTTTCTTTCATTTTTCTTCATTCATTCGTGTTTCACTCTAATTCCCATATTTTAGCGATAACTTGTAATCCAACCATCGGATATTAATGTTGTTTCTTCCATTGTTTGTGATTTTGCGTGATCTTCAGCTTGACGGGGTTTTCGACGATGGAGTGACTCTGAGAATGAGCGATATTGGGAAGGGAGTGTCCTATACATCCTTCATTATTGTTAGAAGGTGAAGATGGCGGAAGGGAATTCCTCCAAATGGATGGAAAGGGATATTCCCCAACCAATCCTTCATCTCACCTTCCGTTACTTCTGATTGGACGCTCTGAGCTCGAGCTTTTGGGCTTATTTTTTGTTTTGGCTTTTTTAGGTTAGGTCCTAGGCTTTCGTTTTGGGTTGTATATTCAGGAGGTATGCCTCCGATGACACCTGTAAAATTTTATCAAATAACTAAGTAGAAAAGTGTTTTGTTTACTGTGTTTACTTTATTCATGTTTGTTTATATTTATAGTTGGATTTAATCAGATCTATTTGGGCATTTATCTGATTTTATTGGGATTTATTTAACTTTACTTGGTTTATTAGGATTTGATTTATTTTAGGATTTTGTCTTGATTTTATGTAGGATTTTATTTGATTTAACTTCGAATTTTAGGATTTATTTAGAATTTATTTAGGATTGATTTGGAATTTTATTTGCTTTGTTTAGCATTTTATTTGACATATTGGGTTTCATCTAGGATTTTGTTTGATTTTATTAGGTTTATTGGGGCATTTATTTTATTAGATTTATTTAACTTTATTTGGAGGGCTATCTTGAGATCACCTTATAGTCCAGATGGGTTAGAGTTTCATTTTAGGGAGTTTCATGGAATTTTTGGGCATTTGTTTTGTTTAAGGTATGAGTTTTGTCTTGTTTTAGGTTGAGGTTTAGTTTGAGGTGACATTTTTAAGAGGTGTGTGAGTTTAGTTTCTAGAATTCTAGAGGGTTGTTAGATGTTTTAATCTCATTGGCTTAGCTAATTTGCTTTGGATTTGTGTCTTTCGAGGGGTAGGTGTTTTGAAATGATTGGTTGATCTAAGTTTGTCATGGATTGTGGTTCTTTTTAGGGGGCACGTGTCTGGTTTAGATTTAATTAGATGGAGAGGGTAGGAATGTGACATTTTTCATTTTGTGGTTTAGGGAGCATAGGTTATAAATAGGGGCTAAGGGGCTTGGTTTTGTGTTGAATTTTATGTTAAACTTATGATTAAAAGTTTGGGGCATTAAAAGTTAGGGCGTTTTTAATTTCTAATGTCTTTTCTTCCTTTTTTGTTTGTATCTCGGGTATTAAATCCTAAAGGGCTTGTAATTATTTTTATTTATCGTTGTTATTATTGAGAATGCGCGGCATTCGGAATACGGGGTGGTGCTAGGGTCAATGATATTAATTTGACCCGAAGTGCCACCCCATTGGGGGAAGAGATGGAAGAGCTAAAGGCAGGGGAAAGGAAACCAAAGGATAGAGCTGCGTTAGAATTCTCGTGACCGACGTTAGTTGCTCTTTTGTGGGCTCTGCGGATCGACTGTTGGTCGGCCTTCTCTTGGGAACTCCCAAGATCAGTTTTCCATAGGTGTATCCATCAGATTCTGGGTGTCTTTTTGGGAGCCACTCTTTCTTTTCCTCCAACTCAGGGCTCTACGATGCGGGTATTTTACAGTGTAACTTGAAAAATCGCATCGTCAGCAGCATCTCCGGAAGAGAAGATGGGGAGCTAAGATTCTTGTTGGTATTCTTTCAGGGCGCGCTTCCTCTCCGAACTTTTCCATAGCTTCCTCTTTCATGTATTATAATTTTGGGCGTTTCTTTTATGATTATCTCTTTTAAATTCAAATTCATCCTTCATTTCGAAGTGTTAATTTTGTATTTTCAAAGGGTACGCCCTTGGTGTAATTTGTAATAACTTTTCCATATTCATAAAAGATTTATTTATGATCATGTGAAATTTTAATTATTGTTGATTCGATTTAGTCAATTTCAGCATGCTTTGCTTTTGCCGGATGCATCTCTATTTAATTTGGGGGGGGGGGTATTTTCATTTGGTTAGGGAAGTTTTAAGTTTAGTTAAGTCTAGAGTATTTCGTGTGTATTTTTTAATTTGGTTTGGTCTCGATTTGACATAGGCTTTGGACAGGCTTCAATGGTTTTAGGTGATTAAGTGTGGGTGTACTGGTGAATTCCTAGTTTTGAGGGTGTAGGTGCCTAAGTTTAGGTATGCGTGTGAAATCTTGATGTAGTGTTTGGTATTTTGGTGTTGGTTTCTAAGTCTAGAATTCCAATTTGGCTGCTGATGGCTAGCACACATTTTTGTTCAACCTGGGCAATTGCGCGCTAGATTCAATGTGCTTAATACGATTGCGTGCCTGGTAAGGCGCGCGAGAATGATTGACCCAGGGGTCAATTACACGCTCGGTTCGACGCTGCAATGAAATTGAGCGCTTGGCTAAGACCGCGTGATTTGAACGTCTCCCAGTCAATGCACGGCTAACTTCTGGATTTGCACGCCAGGCACTGAACACATAATATAATTGCCCATTCTATCCAGAACGCGCGATCGGAGTTTGGGGGGGCGACAATTTGATTACGCACCCATTCTGCGGCGCGTGTTTTAATTTGAGCGCGGTGTATAGGTCGCACGATTCGATAGCGCACCTAAGTTCAGGCGCGTGATTAAGTCACGCTCTATATAAGTCTAAGGTTTTCAATTCAAATGCGCGCTTCTTGAATCTTTTACAATTCTGAGTTCTCTTGCTTCCTTGTTCCTGATTTTCGTGCTTTCAAGATATCTCGCGATCTATCCGTCCATTTCGGACGCTGTTTCTTGCATTCTCTTTAGTTTTTCGAGCTCTTCGATCTGAGATGGGGTCTAAGGTTATTGACTAACTTTCCTTGACCATATCTGAGGTAGAGCTGATGGTCGAGGGGGGAGGTGAGTGTAGACACCCCCATTTTGCCCTCTCGAAATATACAAATCTATTCGATCAACCTTTGACCCCATAACCCTAACGTGAGAACCATGCACTGAAACAATAGTATATGGCTAAACACAGGTTGAAATAATAGCTTTGTGGCTCAAATTCCGATGTAGGAAGACTATATACTGAAATAATAGTATATAGTCAGAATGCAGACTGAAACAATAGTCTCACATTTTAGACCCCTAACCCTAATGTGGGACCACATATTGAAATAATAGTATATGGCTAGACACAGGCTGAAATAATAGCTCTGTGGCTCAGGCCCCATACCCCCGACGTGGGAACCATGCACTGAAAAAATAGTATATGGCTAAACACAGGCTAAAATAATAGCTCTGTGGTTCAGATCCCAACGTAGGGAGACTATATACTAAAACAATAGTATATAGTCGAAATGCAAGCTGAAACAATAGCCTGGCATTTTAGACCTGACCCGGACTCGGACAACCCTGAATTAAGTGCCTAAAATCATGCATTCAATTCAATTACACGCTAGATCAAAAGCTCGCAATCAGTCCCTTCGCAGATCAGACTTCCTTTCCCAGACCATCTCGAGAGTCGATCACGCGCCCATCATGAGATGCGCGACCGGATTGAGCGTCATACCACCGGTGCGCAATTGGCCTACGCCTGGCCTAGCCTCACTATCCTTGAGCCTTAAGTTTCTTTGATTAAGCGCTTCAGAAGGTACGTTTAATTGGATTACACACACCAAAATGGGCGCGCAATTAGTTCTAATGTTGTTAGGACTAGGAAACTTGCTGAGAAAGTCAGCCGGTCGCTCACTGAGTCGGTGACCGACTCAAAGCGATTAAGCACCGGGAAATCGGCGCGTAATTCGATTAAATGTCAGCATTTATTAAAAAAAAACCTATAAAAAAATTTTTTTTCTTAATTCGCCCAAGACGCTAGGCAATTTTCGAGAGAGAATGGACTTTTTTTGGATTACGAAACCAGAGAACTCCGAGGACAAACCCATAGAGCAACTTAGTCATGATTTCGAGATTCAAGCTTCAAATCTTCGAGGTTTCTCTCCGCAGCCTCGACCTTAGGTAACAATTTCATCTTTAATTCTCGACCATAGTTCTTAATTTTTAGATGTAGGACCTTTCTTAGTTTAATCATTATTATTAATTCAGTTCGAGACCGTAGCACCTTTTTTAGACCGCAAATTTTTTATATCTGGTTCTAGTTTTTCGAATTTAGAACCAGTCCTTAATCCGACAATCTAATTTACCAATCCTAGGCTTTAATTTCGTTCTAAAATCTCAATCTTCAGTCATATTATTAATTTTTGGTTCTAGTCCTTGAATTCTAGAACCAGTCTTTAATCATACGGTCTGATTTTCTGATTTCGGACCCGAATTTAGTCCTAGAAATTTAAATTTTAATTTAGTTTCTTAGTTTAATACCTCCAAAAATCCTAAATATTAATTTTAGTTTCTATAATTCTAGTTTCTTAATTTAATCCATAATTATTATTCCGAAATCAACTCTGAAAAATCTGAAATACTATTTTTATCATCACGAATCCAATTTATCTTTAATCTTAGCCACTCGATTTGCCCAAGGGAGCTTATGGAGGGTACTTAGAAATGAGGCCAATCCTTCACCACACCATGGGGAACGTACTGTTACGTCGTTATGTCTTTTGGGCTCAAGAACGCAGGAGCCACGTATCAACACTCTATAATGGCTATCTTTCACGACATGATGCATAAGTGTGTAGAAGTCTACATCGATGACATATTAGTGAAGTCCTGAACGCAAGTAGGGCATGTTGAAGCGCTCCGACTAGTGTTACAAAGAGCTAAAAAATATCAGCTAAAAATGAACCCAAAGAAATGTGTCTTCGGGGTCACTTTCGAAAAATTACTTGGTTTCATTGTTAGCATGCAAGGGATCGAAGTTGACCCTGCAAAGGTCAGAGCCATCTTCCAAATGCCACCTCCCAGTAATATCAAAGAGTTATGAGGCCTGATAGGAAGATTGCAATTCATCAGAAGATTTATATCCCAGCATTCGGACAGATGCGATCCTTTCTACAGACTACTTAAAGGAGCTGAGTACAAATGGGATGACCAATGTCAGCAAACCTTCAACAACATCAAGAAGTACCTCCTTAACCCGCCAATACTATCGCTACTAGTCTTCGAAAGACCCCTAATTCTATACCTCTCAGAGAATGACAAAGCAATGGGAGTAATTCTTGGACAATATGAAAAAGACGGCAAGAGAGAGAAAGTTATCTACTACCTCAGTAGGACGATGGTCGAATACGAACAAAAATACACTTCAATGGAGAAGACTTGCCTCACATTAGTGTGGGCCTCTACCAAATTACGACACTACTTCGAAGGCCATAAAATACTAGTATTAGCCAGAATGGATCCTATGAAGTACGTATTCGAAAAGTCTGCAACATCAGGAAAGATCGCTCGCTGGCATATGCTCCTGCAAGAATTCGATATCACTTACGTCACGCAGAAATCAATCAAAGGGCAAGTAGTTGTCGATTATCGCGCAGATCTCCCACTACCGAGTGATGAGCCCGGGCATATAGATTTCCCCAATGAGGACCTATTCATGATTCATAACGAAGAGCTCGATAAGACCTCATGGACCCTTTATTTTAACGGTGCTCTAAATTACAAAGAAAAAGGCAATGGGATAATCCTCCTAAGTTTAGAAAGAGTTATCATACCTAAGGCTTTTCAACTAGATTTTCTTGTCACTAACAATGTCACAGAATATGAAACCTTTATAGCTGGACTACGAGCAGCGCTATAAGTAGGTGTTAAACAGTTAAAAACCATCGATGATTCCAAACTAGTAATTTCACAAGTCATAGGAGAGTGAAAAACTAAGGAAAGGAGACTAATGGCATACCTAGAAACCGCTCAATATTTAGTAAAGAAATTTGAAGAATCTCTTTCATGCACATCCCTAGATT
The DNA here is from genome assembly GCA_021018995.1 of Chloranthus sessilifolius. Lineage (NCBI taxonomy): Eukaryota > Viridiplantae > Streptophyta > Magnoliopsida > Chloranthales > Chloranthaceae > Chloranthus > Chloranthus sessilifolius. The sequence continues at coordinate 29,917,578 of CM037594.1, read as the reverse complement.
AGAAAATGAGCTCGTAGATTCCTTAGCCACGCTAGCCTTGATCATCCAAATATCCATCGGGCAAAATACCAAGACCTTCTTCATTGAAAAGCTGACAGTACCCGCCCACGAGGTAGCATGGACCGTCAAAAGAGAATTACCCGTCCTCCCCGCAAGTACAGGACCGAAAGAAGCAATCACCTCTAAAAAGCACGTCAGGACAAAAACTGAAGTCGCTATGTTCAGATTTGAAAAATCACCGACCAACAATGGACAACCATGGTATTTCGACATCTAGAACTTCTTGAAACATCAACATGTCCCTTTATATGCCACGAAGATTGAACAAAAGACTATAAGGAATCGATGCGCCCGATTCTGTATACTCGACGAAACATTATACAAAGAAGCCTTCACTGAAGGAGTACTACTACGATGCTTCATGACTGTCGAAGGATAATATATCATTCGAGAAGTACACACCAGTGCCTGCGGCACCCACTCCGGTAGATAGAGACTCACCGATCAAGTTACACGAAAAGGCTATTTCTGGCTGACAATGATAAGAGATTGCCACCTCTACGTCCAATCCTACAAGCAATGCTAAGAACAAGTCGCACTCGTCAAAGCTTTGTCGATTTCATTGAACACTATGACCTCGCCATGGCCGTTTTCGATGTAGGCCTTTGATGTCATTGGACCTTTCACAAACACCGTTGGGAACACTCACAAGCACGCGTTCATACTTACAACGACCGAATACTATACCAAATAGGTAGAAGCTGAATCCTATGTAAGAATCACCACTTCAACACTCGTAAAGTTTATCATTTGGGATATCATCACCAGGTTTGGAGTACCTAGGATCTTTGTTACTGACAATGGACCACATTTCATCATGGAGAAGATGAAGAAGTTATGCAAGAAGTACGACATCAATCTACGCCACTCATCACCATTCTACCCTCAAGGTAATGGACAGGCAGAAACTACAAATAAAATACTGATTTGAATCCTGAAACATAGTAGAAAAAAGTAATGAAGCCAACTGGCCTAAACGACTACCAGAAGCACTCTGGGCCTATAGGACCTCTATTCTTACGGCCACTGGCCAAACCCCCTATCTCCTTACCTACGGGATGGAGGCAATCCTACCATATGAGATATAAGTATCATCCTTACGGATTCAACTCGATGATGAGCTATCCTTAGACAAGAGGAGAATTGCCCTACTCAAGCAGCTAGAGCAGCTCGATGAAACACGTCTAAGGGCAGCTGATCACGCTCAGGTATATCAGAGGAGAGTGGCCAGGGCTTATGATAAGAAAGTCCTTGAACGAACCTTTAATATTGGTAAATTAGTCTTGAAGAAAATCATGTCTTCCAAGCACGCCCATCCGAAAGGAAAATTGAAACCAAACTGGGAAGGCCCTTATTTCATAACAGCCGCATACCCTGGAAATGCCTACAAACTGACGAACCAAGACGGGGAAGAACTCCCTAGCCCTTGGAACGCCATGTACCTTAGAAAATATTACCCTTAGCCCTATGATCATCACATCCTGTGGTTAAATACTTATACTTATCACCCCCGTAGTCGTCACGCGTTCAGAATATCCTTAAGCCCTCCGATTTATCTCCCACCTTTTCTCACTCGGGCAATCTGATTAAAGGACTAGTGACCTATCTAACCCCTTTTAAAAGCATAAGTAACACCCGATCCTCATTCCCCTTCTCCTGCCATTGGAGGAGACGTTAGAGCAAAAAAAAAATAAAGATATTAGGTTCAATCAAAACTCATTATTCTTACGCTAGCAGGATGCTTTCAAGAATACATACATAAAAAATTTTGAGTGAGAGCATTACGACGAATGAATAAGTCAATGAGCTCAGGGAAGCATAAGCAGGCCATGAGGACATCCCTGATAACGTTACTAGAAGTGTATAAGTAAGTTGTGAGGGCATCCCTGATGTCCCCATACTGCTACATGTCGTTGTAAGGTGGCGGGAGGAGGATAAACTCCTGCTAACCATAGAATGTGAGATTTTGATGGTGCCGAAACATGATGAAGAGCTCGATTATGACATCTCGTATCCCCTTTGAGAAAAAGATTGTTACTCCCCCCTTTTGGAAAGCATTAGATATAAACTATTCCTCACATCACTGAGCCTTACCTTCCTCTTCAATTTTTTTTAATTTTGGATGATAAATTCGAAGCCTTACAGGATACTCCTAGAAATGAAATAAAAAACCAATGAATGACGACTGATGCAATCACTTACGATACCCACCATACTTCTCCCTAATAACCATGGGATAGGATGACCACAACCCTAAGATGGACTCCCGTATACAACTGACCTAATCAACGAGACCTCCCCGATTCGATGACAGTATCGATCAACTTTTCTTCAAAACTAACTCATCAGATACCTATGACTGCTTATAGACCCAAAGTGCTCATCTCGAAACCTAAAAACGCTCCATTGCATCTTGACGCTAGGGCATTCTTTTTAGATTAGAAGAAGAATCATAATAAAAGTGCCGGCTTGTCCACAAAGAAGATGAGGAATGACGAAATTATCATCCGAATGGTGCTACCGAAGATACCATACTGCCAATCCTACCACGCTCCTACACTAGGGCATTTTTATTTTTATTGTTTTGTTATTATTTTTATCTTAGCTATTTGCTTTCCCTGTTGCATTATTGTCATTTCAAAAAGAAAAAAAAAGGAAAAAAAAAAAAAAAAGAAAAAAAAGAGAGCACATATCCATCTTTTGCAACCAGACTCTAGTCTGAGACACTTAGCCCCTTGACAACTAGCAAGGGAGAGAACAAAAACTACTGATAGCATTACTCTCACATGTGCAGATACAAAGCAACCTTCAACCATCACCGGGCTAGCTCAGGAAGCATCCAAGTCCTAATGACGGTCGATGGTGCTAAAGCAACTAAAAAGCAAAAGTAGATGCAAGAGGTAACTAAAAGAAAAGGAGCCAATCAGGTACATTTAAACCAAAAAATCTCTCTATATATGTCAAAATCTTTTCATTTCTTTTTACACTTCTCACCGGGAGCATCTCTCCTATATATACAACACACACATGCTATGGATACTAAAACACACACACACACACACCTACTCCCTACGTTGTCGGTGCGATGGACGAGCACCACTGTCCCCAGTATTATCAGCTCGGAGGTCTGCAGACTGGTCCTCTGAAAATACAATTCCGACATCAGGAGTCCTCAAAATCTCTAGACGATGAGGCCCTGCTACAGAACCCCCTCACTCGCCTGACTAACAAACTGCCTCGATCAAGAACGAGGAGGATACCCTACAAGAATATCACGAACGGCTGAATCCCTACGAGCATCATCCCTGACACAATCATGTGACGTGTAACGAGACTGTCCAGCCGAGGAACCCGTAGCCCTCAACTTCGAGCCATCTAGCTGACTAACCTACTCACCCCTCGCTCACTCCTCGTCAGACGATACTGCAACCGATCTAGGGACACCTGCATCTCAGCTCGCATCGTCTGACGTGCTGCCTCTAATGCCTTAGTCTGAGTCCTCTATGCCACCATCTGCATCGTCCGACATGCCGCCTCTAACACCTTAGTCTGAGTCCTCTGCGCCACCATCATCTCAACAAGCAGGTCCTCGCGACTCTGCGTCTCCCCGAGAATCTGTCTCGCCTTAGGAGTGACGAGCGCTCGTGCCACCTCTAGACGCGCCTCCTCAAGCTGACGAACTTGCATAAGCACACCAAGGCAAAGGACAACTAACATATACATGAACAAAACAAGAAACTTTGAAAAGGAAACAGTCATACCAGATCTAGCCTCTCCTCCAGAAGTCGCTCAACCGTCGTAGCGATCACTGGATCAGCAAGAGGCATGGAAGGAACAACAAACATAGGCGTTTGCAATAAGAATAAACAAATACGTCAAAAAAAAACTATAATGATAAATAAACCATGAACACAGTAACTAAAACATACCTGAGTAGGGATAGGAATAGACTCCTGAGGGGGAGCCTCGGGAGCAGAGTTCGAAAAATCTTGCACAAAGAACCAAACAAACCAACACAGGACATGTCAGAATAACATAAAGATGAAATAACCTAAACATAATTATGCTACATAAAAAAAAACACTATACCTGACTCTTCGGGTGAGAGAGGCAGCAGTCACCTCCCTCGCCTGAAGATCCTCGGCAACCCGACGCTGAAATACCACATGATATTCGTAAGCTACTAAGAAAGCAAAATAATGATACCCAACAAACTAATGAATGACACAAACAAGATAAAAGATTAAATAAAACTTACCGAATGATCTAGCTTGGCCCGAAACTGAGCCATCGTTAGATCCTCCCGACTGGAGGAAGCAACTGAAGATGGATCAAATGTCGAAACGGGACCTTCGAGAGAGAGCTCGGCTCTCTACGAATAACAATAAGCGCATCAGTTGACAAGCTCACAATGCTAAATTATATTTATAAAGACGCCTACCAATCGATCAATCTCAGATCGTAAGCTGGCCTCCACCTCTCGGCCAGCCTGCTGCTAACCGCATAATAACTCGATCATCGCCGCCTGACGAGCAACCTCACCCTCCCTCTCAGACTGTTCAAAATAAAATAAAATGAGACACCATAACTATGTCAGAACGACTAGAAGACCAAGCCCGCATAATACAAAAAAACCATAAATTAACTCACCAGAAGCCATCGAGTCTCCGCTAGTCGAGCCCCTAACTCATCCTCTGTTGCCCTAGCCTGAACAACCGAGGAGGCTAAGGAGTGCAACATCTCCTCATTCGGATGAGGAGCACACCCCATCCACTCCATCGCCCTATGGAGGGCGCCTAACGCCCCTCGCATGCTCGCGGTGAGATGGCCCTGCTCCAACGCAGCCAACCGCTCCCTCAAAGCCAACGCCGACTCCGGCTCACCGATCGCGAAAGAGCCACTCCCATGGAAGGGATGTGTGAAGAGGCGCCCGCCACCCAATGTACTAAACCATCGCACATACTCCCGGGTGTTCGCCTCGTCACGTGCCCCTGTAACCCTGGTCCCCCCAGCTCTAAAATCCGCTATCTGAAGCGCCATCCACTCTATAAAATTTTGGCCAGGAGGGCCGGTCATCCTCTTCGCCACCCTGTGGCGAATCTCTGGAGGGACTTCCTAAGCAAGCCCCAACTGCAGTACCACTCGATATGTGTGGATCCTCTCTACCCTCTCAAAACAATGGACTCATATGTCCACATCAAAGAAGGGCCGGCCAGACTGAATCACTGGCACGCCCGCATCCTCCTTATCCACATAAGGCCTCCAAATCACCTACAACCAAACAAACAAGCCGACCCCTCAACGAAGACTCAGATCCTAAAAGACCTAAACAAAAAAAAAACATACGCATGATATCTATACCTGCCCCGTGTGCATATCCTTAAAGAGACTGCACGCGGTCTGAAGATCCGAAGACCAACGGCGACCCCTCAACGCCTCCCTCCACACGTGCATCCGCAGAAATGTGAACCTCACCTCCAACGAAACCCCCGGACGAAGAAAAGCGAGGTGATTATATGCCCAAAACTAGAAAATAGAATAGAAGAAACACTAAGTAGATGCTACTATCAAAAGACCAAGAAGGAAAAAGAGACGCTATGACATTAATTAACTAAAACTCACCTGGAGGAAGAGAAGGAAACCTCCAATCATCGCGACGCCCTGTCCCCGATGGTAAAGCTGCTCATAGAGGTGCGCCAATGCGGTCGTACCCCACGCATAGGTGGGGACTCGATCCAAGTCCCCGAGAACCATCAAAAATAATCCGGTGACGCATCCCCGAGTCGAAGAAGAGAAGAGTACCGCACCAAGGAAGTGCATCAAGAATGCTCGGAGCACCCTATCTGCAGCCAACTCCCGCTCCACCACGTGCTCCCGGCCCACCACTATCACACACGTGCCTCATAAGACACCTTTGCCTCTAAATGGCGCCTCGGGGGGACGAATCCACTCACAAACGTATCAAAAAACCAAGTGACTCGAACTACACCTGGCCCCGATCCACTCGATCTATACGGCACACCCAAAATCTCTTCACACACCTCCAAATAATGTCCTACCATCGGCCCTGTGATCGACTCACCCTCGAAATGAAGGCCAGTGATGCAAACTCAGTCCTCTGGAGTCGGCAATATCATGCCAATTGGAAAGAGTAGCGCTTGATGTGTCTCCCTCCACCTCTCCAAGATCACCGCGATCAGGCCACGATCGACCTGAAAAGGCTCCAGCACTAGGATTGATCTGAAACTGAAAGACACCAGCCATGCCCACTGAAACTCCGATAAGGCACGATACCAAGTATGAGACTTGGCCCATTCCGAACTGATAGCCAGTTGCGGGGGCTCCTATTATATGAAACACAAATAATAACAGTAAAACTATCACATACCCATGGCGGAAGACAAACGAATTTAGAACTAAAAGCAAGTCAAATATGTCCCAAACACAATAATAATTTACAGCAAACACACAAAACGTGATAAGGGCAACTGAATAGGAACATGACCTATCCCTAGATGTCGTCATGATGCATGAGTGAGCACACAACCGAGGACCAATGCAGGTTTGACATAAATTAGAAGAGTTTCCAGTGCCTAATAAGCCTATGTCATAACCTAAATGGCTAAGAAAATGAAAGAACTCTTGCTCATGGGTGCTTACCTGGCCTCCAGTGAAGAAATCGTTTAACAAAGAAGTGTTTGCGATCTCGATGCTCCTCAGCTCTCGCACCCTCAGCTCTCTCACCCTCAGCCGCACCCTCAACCCTCTCACCCTCATCCTCAGCGTCCCCCTGCTCAATCTCGAGCACCTCCTCCCTGACCCCCGACTGGTCAACCTCCAGTACCTCCTCTCTAACCACCTCCCCAATATTCACCTCCCCGACAACGTCGGTCCGAGCCTTAGAGGTCTCACCTATCTCTACCTCTAATATCCTCTCAACTCAAAAACGATAAGATCGCGCCCACCAATACCCTCACCCTCCATCCTAGAATGAAAAGCGCCAAAAATTGAAAAGAATAAAGGGAACGGCGCCCGAAACGGATGGTCGGATAGCAAAATATCACGAAAATACAAAAATTAGAGCACAAAGAAACAAGGAAACAGAGAATCGAAGACTAAAACAGATCGCGTGACGAAAATGAAAAGTTTTGAACTATGTATAAGACACAGCTGAATCACGCGCGTAAATCCAGGCTCTCAAACCAATCACGCACCACTCTCACCGCGCTTAATGTGGATCACACGACCGGTCTTGAACTCGCAAACGTATTGTCGCCCGCTCAAACTAACCCGACCACCTGATTGCTCACAGCCTACTAAGCGCGTAATTTCTTCAAGCACCCACACAGTGGCACGCAGATTCCAATGGTCACCCGTACAGTAACCAGCCACTGCCCTAATCACACACCCGATATCATGCGCTTAAATCGGTCAAACGACCAAAAAGCAATGACATTCTTTAATTTATGCAAATACCCAAGACAACACGTTCACAGGCCTAAATTGGGTGATCTTCGATACTAATTATTAGCCTAAACCACGCCCTTGTTAAACCCGATCCAAAACATTTCAGACTTAAAGAAATATGCACCCCGATAACTAAAAGAGAATGCTCCAGACTAAGACTAAATTAAAAAAAATGTCCCGACACCGTTCACACACTCCAACCAAAACTAAACAAAAAAACTTACCCCAACTAAGGCGAAACTAAACAAGAAAAATGTCCCCATTGTTCATACACTCCAACTAAGCCCAAACTAAGTTAAAACAAAAAAATGCTCCTAACATGGCCCGATTCAAAATAAATAAATTAAACAAGTAAATCTCGCACTCAAAACAAATTAAATAAGCTACAAAATAAACTAAACCTGAATTTACAAAAGAAATTAAAATCATAATCTTTTCATAAGTAAATAAAATAATTACAAAATACACCAAGGGCATACCCTCTGAATATACAACTCAAAATAAGAAACTTAAAATCCGAACGTTCAGGCAATGCACGAATCCAGATTTATTCGGGAAACCAAAAATCCCATCTTCCCCTCTTCCCTTAGCATGGCAGCAATTGAACTGCTGCTCTACATTCCCAATCCCGTCCATTATCAACAATTCACGCAATAAATGCAACTCTTCGGGTCCAGCACTCGGGATACAAAAAAGAAAGGAAGAAAAGACATTAAAGAACAAGAAAATGCCCCAAAATAAAAAAAAAATGCCCCAAAATTTTTAATCCCAAACTTGAGATAAAATCCAAAACAACAAGAACTCAAAACTTTTAGCTCACACATTTATAAACTATACCTCCTGAATTACCAAATGACAAGTGTCACCTTTAAACCCTTCCAATCTAATTAAATCAAAACCAAACACATACCCCCCCTGAAAGACCACAATCCATGACAAACTCAGATGAACCAATAATCACACAACACTTACCCCTTCAAGGAAACACAAATCCCAAAGCAAAGTAAACAAGCAAATAAGATTTAAGCACCTAACACCCATCCAAAACTTTTGAAAACTCATACCTTTTAACAAGTGTCATCTCAAGTCAAATAAAAAGGTAAAACAAAATACCTTAAACCTTAAATTCAAAAAAGAAACTCTCTAAGAATGAGATCCTGACTTGTGAGGAACAAAAAAAAAATGCTTCCAACCAAACCCATCATAACTAAGTAAACCCTCTAAACAAACCCCATAAAAACAAACTAAACACCAAGCTAAATTAAATTCTAAACTGAAACAAATCAAACAATGCCAACTAATCCATTAATAAGTTTAAATCAATAAACAAGCACAATAAAACAAAAGAAATACCCCTTCATTTATAATTTAAAATTTTACAAGTATCACCGGAGGCATACCTCCTGAACTTACATCCCAAAACAAAAACCTAAAACTTTAACCTACAACCCAAAATGAAGACTGGGTTCAAACCCGAGACGAAGCGAGGAGCAAATTCTGCTTGGAGCGTCCAATCGGAGGCTTCAGAGAGAATTGGTTGGGAAACATATCCCTCCACTTTTTACTCCTTCTCTTCTGCTATCTTCACCTCCTCCACCGCCGCCTCCTCAATGTTGCCTTCACGGCTCCCTAAAAAGGACAGATGTGAAGACTAGCGCCCTTATTCCCAATACCGCCCAATCCCAAAATGATGTCGTCCATGAGCATCACCTCAGGACGAAGATCATGCAAAATAACGAGTATAGGAAGAAATGACATCCCAATTGGACGGTTAGATCGCCAGATATCATTAAAATATGAATTTCAGAATACAAAATATCCAGAAAAGGTCAAAACACGAGACTAAACCAGAGAATGAAAAACAAATAAAGGCTCTTTTGCTTATATAGAGTACGGCCTTAATCACGTGCCAAGAAACGTGTGTTTAATTCGATTACGTGCCACACACGATGTGCACAATACAAAACACATGCTACAACCCGCACGGGTAATGGAACCATCGCCTGCGCCAACGGCGCGATGCTCTGATAGCGCGCACTCTATGAACCATGCAAATTTATCAAATGACACACTGCCACCGCATGACCTGAACGATCACCCGTACACTAACCTGCGGACGTCTCGATCATGCACGTAAACGACCGTAAACGACCCCTCAAGCCTGAGATCGCACGCCCGAAAATAGGCGTGCAATTGTATTAAGCGACCTAAAACAGGTGCGCAATACCTTATTTCGGACAAAATCTACACCCTCACACCTTTTCATCCCATCTTGGCCAAAATTCTTCAGTCCCATAGCATAGCATCACAAGCTGTTTCGATAGAAAAGAAAGACCTACTCACATGTCCCATCGCATACCCATATACGAGAAGGAAGCATTGATGGCACCCGTCCTTATCGCGATAACGTGTACACATGCAATATCACCTCAATATCCAGTTCCATCACAATAAATTAACCATACCCTTATGACCCATCGCGAAAAGCCAAAAGTAAACGGCCCAAAGACGAAGCCAATCACAATGCAACGACAACGTGATTTCTTTTATAACCTAAGATCTGCTAAAGAAAGACACCAACGTCCCATCGCACAAATATCCCACCAGCGTCCCACCGCTAACTACGCTCAGTCGATATCCCCATCGTGAACAACACTACCTAAAATAAAAAAGGGCTCAGACAGCACATGCCACGCCGTATGAAGAAAAGAGGGAAAGATTGATCGTGACCCATCGCTAAGGCAAAGAACTCTCTCTCTCCCAAATTGATCCCCACATCCCACCAAGACTCACCCAGCACGCAGCCAAAGAAAGGGAGAACTCCCAAGTCCCATCGCGACATCACTTCTCTCAAGACATCACATCACAACCGCCAAGCCCTGCCACAGCAGACCTGAAGAGAAGAAATCTCCAAAAGCCCATCGCGATACTACAACGTCACTAAACCATACAAGCTACGCACAATCCAAGTATCACCCCCAGGTAAGTACTACCCACTTTTTTTTTTTTACTCGATATTCCTCATAAATATATAGTTAGCTATGATTAAGTCAAATGTTTTTAAAACCCGTCTCTCTCGACTCGCGAATTATTATAGTCCTCCCATAAGAGACAATCATCAGTACTCGCTAAGAAGGTTAGACGGAGTATCCAGCATGCCAAGTGTCGTCTTGACAACCATAATAATGGTCAGGTCCATAAATCTCATACCGGTGGATCTGCTCAGCGACGTCTCGAAAGACATGTTTTACCACCGAATTGATCTTAAGTTAAAATCTCTAAAATTTCAAATTTTCAAAACTCCAGAATTTTTAAAATCCTCTTACAAAAAAAAAATATTTAAAAAGGAGAGAAGAAAAGAAGAACAAAGCAACAAGATAAATAAACCCAACTCACCTTTCTTTAAATACCAAAAAAAAAAACTAATTAAGTGCCCCATCACCCGCGCACAATAAATTACCCTTAAACCCGGCCTTCAACTCCTAAAACCCTTGAACTCGCAATCAAGCGTATATTTCATTGTGCAGGATTGGATCAAGCACACACTCCACTGCACAGAATCATTTGTTCAGACACATTAGGACCAGAATTCCCAACTTACAGACCCCCTGAACTCGCAATCAAGCGCATATCTCACTGCGTAAAATTAGATCAAGCGCACACTCCACTACACAGAATCATTTGTTCAGACACATTAGGATTAGAATTCTCAACTTAGAGGCCGACTCCAAATGAATCAAGCGCATACGCCACTACATAGAATTCAATTGAGCACACCTCACAAGACCCCCACCTCAATTACCAGCCCAAACCGACCATTCTCCTGGGAACTGAACATTGAGTATATTTAATCTAAGAACTTACAAACGCCTATTGGAAAAGGAACACCTGACATGCATTGGTGTAAGCAATGACGCACCCGGTCTAACATGACTTGCAAAAGCCTTCAATATTACATGTTACTTTATTTTATTATTATCAATCCCTCCTTGTTTTGGACATTTCATTGACACTCCGGTACCTCGATTGCAAAAAATCCCTCTGTTAGCCTGTGCCATGCGGCGGGATGCGCCATACACCCACAGACCCGAAATGTGCCCTTCGACAGCTACCATTTGCCCTTCAAATGCTCTATTTTAGCTTGCGCTGATAGATAAGAAAGCTAAGCATATCATGTTTTGCGTCACCAATTCACATTTGTGATTTCCATAGAGAAACGAGAAGACACCTCGAATAAGGGGTGTCTACTTTTTGACGTGTTCTTACTTTGCAAGAGTGCGCCGAAGAGGAGCTTATATAGACACTCTCATTTTGCCCTCTCAAAATATACAAATCTGTTCGGTCAACCCTTGACCCCATAACCCTAACGTGGGAACCATGCACTGAAAAAATAGTATATGGCTGAACACAGGCTGAAATAATAGCTCTGTGGCTTAGATCCCGACGTAGAGAGACTATATACTGAAATAATAGTATAAAGTCAGAATACAAACTGAAACAATAGTCTCGCATTTCAGTCCCCTAACCCTAATGTGGGGCCACATACTGAAACAATAGAATATCGCTGGACACAGGCTGAAACAATAGCTCTGTGGCTCAGGCCCCATACCCTCGACTTGGGAACCATGCACTAAAATAATAGTACATGGCTGAACACAGGCTGAAATAATAACTCTGTGACTCAGATCCCAATGTAGGGAGGCTATATACTAAAACAATAGTATATAGTCAAAATTCAGGCTGAAACAATAGCCTGGCATTTCAGACCCGACTCGAACCCGGATCCGGACAACCCCGAATTAAGCGCCTAAAACTATGCGCTCAATTCGATTTCACGCCAAATCAAAAGCGCGCAATCAGTCCCTTCACAGACCAGACTTCCTTTCCCAGACCATCTCGACACTCGATCACGCGCCCATCATGAGACGCACGATCGGATTGAGTGCCACACCACCGGCGCGTAATTGGCCTACGCCCGGCCTAACCTCACTGTCCTTGACCCCTAAGTTTCCTTGATTAAGCACTTCAGAAGGAACGTTTCATTAGATTACACACACCAAAATGAGCGCGCAATTAGTTTTAACGCTGTTAAGACTAGAAAACTCACTAAGAAAGTTAGCTGATCGCTCACTGAGTCGGTGACCAACTCAAAGTGATTAGGCATCGGGAAATCGGCACATAATTCGATTAAACGCCTGAAACTGGGCGTTTAATTAGAAAAAAACCTAAAAAATATTTTTTTTCTTAATTCGCCCAGGAGGTTGGGCAATTTTCGAGAGAGAACGGACTTTTTTGGGATTCCGAAATCAGAGAACTCCAAGGACAAACCCATATAGCAACTTAGTCATGATTTCGAGATTCAAGCTTCGACCTTAGGTAAGAATTTCATCTTTAATTCCCGACCGTAGTTCTTAATTTTTAGACGTAGGACCTTTCTCAGTTTAATCATTAATATTAATTCAGTCTGAGACCGTAGCACCTTTTTTAGCCCGTAAATTTTTTATATCTGGTTCTAGTTCTTCAAATTTAGAACCAGTCCTTAATCCGACGGTCTAATTTACTGATCCTAGACTTTAATTTCGTTCTAAAATCTCAATCTCCAGTCCTATCATTAATTTTTGGTTCTAGTTCGTGGATTATAAAACCAGTCTTTAATCATACGGTCTAATTTTCTGATTTCGGACCCGAATTCAATCCTAGAAATTTAAATTTTAATTTAGTTTCTTAGTTTAATACCTCCAAAAGTCTTAAATATTAATTTTAGTTTCTCAATTTAATCCATAATTATTATTCCGAAATCGACTCTGAAAATTTTAAAATACTATTTTTATCATCACGAATCCAATTTATCTTTAATCTCAGCCACCCGATTAGCTCAAGGGAGCTTACGGAGGATACTCGGGAGTGAGGCCAATCCTCCTTAGCATAGCGGGCCCAAAACCCTTTTTTTTTAAAGATTGTTTAGTTATTTTAATTAGGGTTATAATATCAGTTTCATAACTTCTTCTTAGAATTTTAATATAATTAATTTACATGCTTTATTTTAATTAAATCCATAGAATAATAGCTTCGATTAGAATTCTAATAAAGTTAGTTCCTTTATTTTAATTAGATAATTCTAGCATAGTTAATTCCTCGCTTTATTAGACCCCAATATCAGTAATCAATCCTTTTATTTCAATTAGAATCTTAGTATAATTAATTCGTTGCTTTGATTATAATTCTAGTCAAATCAGTCCTTTATTTTTAATTAGAATTTAGTATGATTAACTCATTGCTTTGATTAGATTTCAAGTATAGTTAATTCATTGCTCTAATCAGAAGTTTAATCAAATTAGTTTATTTCCTTCAATTAGATTTTTCTATTTTATTCATATAAAATCAATTCATTGCTTAAAGTAGAGTTTTAATAAAACTAGTTCTCTATTTTAATGAGAATTTCAATACAACTAGCATACTTGCTTTACTTAGAATTTCAATATAATCAGCATGCTTGGTTTAATTAAAGTTGCATTAAAATTAATACACCTGCATTCCTAGTATGATTAGGAGACTGATGCTGATTGAACTCTTAGTAGTATTAGGATACTATATCAATTAGAATTCTAGTAGTGCTAGGAAACTAAAATTAATTAGACTCCTGATAGAACTAGAATACTAAATTAAATAAATCAGAACTATAATAATAATGAAAAATAAAAGGAAAATTAAACTATCTAAATTATAAGAAAAGACATAGCTACTGACGTTCGTAGCAGACGATTCAGTATAAAAGTAACCCACACCCGCTCTAAAGCGTGATCAGTGACGTGTTGCAGCATCGATAAATATATGCAGCTGGCGATCGCAACAAACTAGGAACCTTCCTAGAAAACCTTTATTTCTAACATTCCAAATGCCGCATCGCTAGAGTCCACTTGGATAGAATTGGAGCCACTGATTCAACGGGGATCGAGAGGAACTCAGAAAAAGCGCACACCAACAGTGAGGCCTCTAAGGTCCGCACCGGGAGTGGTGTTGTAGACGAGGGTGATATTGAGGTGGTTGTCAGGGAGGAGGTCCTTGAGGTTGACGACAGGGACGGTGAGGATGGTGAGGATGGTGGTGAGGATGTTGTTCCTCATGAGCCCGTGATCAAGATTTCACTGGAGGAGTTCTTTACGCGAGATCAGGGAGGTACCCGTTGAGTAAGAGTTCCTCTTTCATTTCTAGGCATTAGGTTACAATGTAGACTTTTTAAGATGGAAACCATTTAATTTTACGTCAAACCTGCATTTAGTTTTAAGGTGCGTGCGCCTTCATGCATCATATTCGTGTGTAGTCTTAGGTCACGTTCACTTTTCCGTTTGGCGTTATTTTTATCATGTTTCATGTGCTTGTTATAGATTGTTATTTTTTTATTATTATGATTTAGGTTTAGTCATTGTCTATAGTTTCAATCAATAGTAGTGTAGGCATAGGTTAATGTATATTTCATTTTTTTTTTCTTGTGGTTCGTTAGGAGCCTCAGGCACTAGCCATTAGTACGGCATGGTCAGAGTCTCATGTCTGGTACCATGCCCTTCCTGAGTTCCAGCAGGCGCGGTTAGCGGCTTCGGGCTGATTTTGGAGTTGGAGCCCTTCACGGTTGATCGTGGTCTGATCGAGGCGATTCTGGAGAGATGGAGGGAGGAGCAGCAGGCATTGTTGTTCCCAGTGGGTATGTTGTTTCCTACCCCTAAGGATTGGGTCAGTATCATCGGGCTGCAGTTCGAGGGAGCACCGATCACGAGGCAGATGGAGAGTGACTATCAGTCTGTGTGTCGGGAGGTGCTCAGTGTTGTGTACCAGTAAAGCAGATCCGGGACTGGGGTGGTCCAGGTCACCTGGTTCTTTGACACTTTTGCGAGTATATTCGTTCCTCCGAGACATCATTTGGAGGTGAGGGCAGTTTTCATGACACGCCGTGAGGCAATGGCATGCCGGGCGCCAATGACGGAACTAGGAGTAGCGGCAGATCGAGTACTCCGGGCATTCTTGATGCATTTCTTTGGGGCGGTCCTCTTCTTGTCCTCAGCTTGAGGGTGTGTGACATGTCTTTTCTTGACCTTGCTAAGGGACCTGGATTAGGTGCCCACCTATGCTTGGGGGGCAGCGGCGTTGGCGTACCTCTACGAGCAGCTTTACCGTAGAG
The DNA here is from genome assembly GCA_021018995.1 of Chloranthus sessilifolius. NCBI lineage: Eukaryota > Viridiplantae > Streptophyta > Magnoliopsida > Chloranthales > Chloranthaceae > Chloranthus > Chloranthus sessilifolius. The sequence continues at coordinate 29,901,878 of CM037594.1, read as the reverse complement.
GGAGAGGTGTCGCGACCATTCATGGTTTCCTCCCTTTTCTCCAGGTGAGTTTTGGTTGATTACTAGTTTCGTCGATAATGTCTTAGTGACTTTAGTGTCCATTTAAGTGATGGTTTCTGTCGTCGTGTGTCTAGTTCTAGGTGTACGACCATTTCTCCTTCTTGCGGGTCCCGAGGGAGATTACTTTCACATTCCCACAGATGCATGTGTGGGGCAGAGCACTGGGACACCGCCGCCAATCTTCAGAACTTCAGACCGCGTGGAGTTTGTTTGAGGACATGCACGCAGGGTAGGTACATGTTGTTTGTGTTGTCATGGTGTTTTATGTGTTTTAGGTCATAGATTTGACATACCGGTTTGCTTATTTCTGGTCACAGGTGATTTTGAGGCCCTACAGTGCTGGCGAGGATGCAGGGCAGCTTGTGATTTAGTCTAGTCGACCCTTCATTGATGTGGACATCTGGGTCCATTATTTTGAGAAGGTGGAGCGCACCCACCTTTCTCGAGCGACTCATCAGTTAGGGCTCCCTCAGGGAGTCCCTCCAGAGATTCGCCACCAAGTGGTGAGGAGGATGACCGGTCCTTCCGATCGCATCTTATCATCAAGGGTGGCAGCTTAGATTGAGGATTTTAGAGCCAGGGGGACCAGGGTCACTGGGGCGAGAGATGAGGTGGGTGCCCGAGAGTTTCTGAGGTGCTTTCGTGATATAGGCAGTGGTCGACTCTTTACCTGCCCTTTCCATGGGAGCAGTTCTTTCACAGTTGGTGGTCCTGAGTCTGCCTCCGCTCAAAGGGAGAGACTGGCCACATCAGAGTAGGGCCACCTGGGTGCGGGTGTTTGCAGAGCACTGGACGCACTTCACAGGGCGATGGAGCAGACAAGATGTGCTCCTTGTCCAGACGAGGAGATGTTGCGATCCTTGACAGACTCGATCTTTTAGGCCAGGACCTTGGAGGACGAGCTGAGGACTCAGCTCGCAGAGACTCGGTGATCTCTGGTGAGTGTATTTGTTTATGAGTCTTGTTCATTCCTATCTCTAATCATTTTAGTTTAATAGCCTTATTTGGTTCCTGTTTGTCAGACTGAGAGGGAGAGCGAGATCGCCAGGTAGGCGGCATTGCTCAAGTCCTACCTTAGTCAGCAGCAGGCTGACCGGGCGATAGCCGCTAGTGCATGCTTCAAGATTGATCGACTGGTGAGTATTTGTCTTGTTTAATTTTATTAATTGTTAGCATTTGTTGACTTTGTCAGGTCTGATGTGTTCATTGATATTTGCAGAGAGCGGAGCTTTTCGCTGCTAGGGCTTCTGCTCCGGCATTCGACCCGTCTTCAGTTGCCTCTTCCAGTCGGGAGGATCCAATAATGGCTCAGCTCCGGGTGGAGCTAAAGCACTGGGTAAGTTTCTTTGCTCTTTTGAGTTATCCAGCCTTGTGTTGTTTAGCAGTTTGTTGATGTTGTGTTATATCTTTTCAGCGCTGCCTTGCTGAGGACCTCCAGACGAGGGAGGTGACTGCCGCCTCTCTACGCCTAGAGAGTTAGGTATATTTTGTTTATGTATAGTTTGTTTGGTTTTTATTTTGTTTGCTAATTAGTTTTATCTGATGAGTTTTGTGTTTGTTTAGTTCACATGCAGGTTATTCCTGACTCTGCTCCCGGGGCTCCTCCTCAGGAGTCGACTCCCGCTCCTTCCCAGGTATATTTGGTTAGCATGATTATTTTTCATTCTTGATTTTGTAGCACCATTATATCCCTGGTGTTCTTTCTTTGCTTCTTATATCCACCTGCGTTGGAGGTTCCTCTAGCTGATCCATTCACTACTGCTACCTTAGAGCATCTTCTGCAGGATCGTGCTGAGCTGGTATGTCTTCGTTGTCCACGCTCTTTGCCTTGTTATGCATATGCATCTTCTTAGCCTTCGGCTTGTACAGGTACGTGAGCTGGGGCAGTCACGCTTGGAGGTGCAGTGCGCTCAAGGCCACAAGGAGAGCCATGAGGTTCCTGCTAACATCTCAGAGCATCATATGTAGGAGTTGACCATGGACCTCATGGTTGAGCGGAGGACCCAGCCAGCGGAGCTAGAGAGCGCTCGCGCCATAGTTCGTGCTGAGATGCAATTGACGATCGAGCTTTTACAGCACGAGCTAGAGAGGGTAGGAGGGAGAGTGCGAGAGATGATCGATCATCTCCCAGGGTCGGGATCGACAGCTAGCGGCTCACTGGCAGAGATTCATCGAGGGGTTCGTGAGTGCATGAGGGCCTATGCTCAGGCAAACTCAGCCCTAGGTCCTATGCTTGCCTTTGGTCCTCTATGTTCGCATTCTCGGTTAGCCAGGCGAGCGAGGGAGGTTCTGTTGCTAGGCCCTCTCCTCATAGGGAGTGTCTTCCAACTCCTGGTGCTCGGATTGAGTTGTTGGGGGGTTAGACCCCAGACCTAGGGGTTGAGGATATGGGAGATGATAGCAAGTATCCCTCGCAGAGGCAGCGGAGGGAGTAGGCCATTTCTATTATTTTTCATTCATTGTATATACTGGTATGCCCCCAATGACAGATGTAAAAGAAACTTTTGATATATAAAGAGATTTTTGATTTAGATGTACCTGACTTCGCTTCATTTTCTCGTTACCTTCTATATTTCAATCGTCCTATTTTTAGTACCGTCGCTTGTTATTGGGACTTGGATGCTCCTTGAGTTGGCCCAATAATAGTTGAAGGTTGATCTACAGCTATACATGAGAGCAAAGCTGTTAGTAATTTTTATTCTCCCCCATGCTGATTGTCAAGGGGGTGGTGTCTCAGACCGAGATCTAGTAGGAAAAGATGTATATTTTTGTTTCTTTTTTTCTTTTCTTTTTTATATTCTCTTTTTTTTTTCTCTTTTTTTTTTACTATTACAAAGAAAAGGAAAATAGTGCAGCCGGAAAAGCAAATAATTAAAAGAAAACTCTAAAACTAAAAAAAAAAACCCCAATGTAGGAGCGTAGTAGAATCAACAGTGATGTATCTTCGGTAATATTCCTCGGGTGGTAACTTCGTCGTTCTGGATCTTCTTTATGGGCAAGTGGGAGCCTTTAATAAAAATGCCCTAGTGTTGACGTGCAATGGAGCTTCTCTAGGTTTTCGATAAGTACTTTGGGCCTATAGGGGGCCATGTGTATTTGGTGAGTTAGTTTTGAAGAAAAGCTTGTTGAGACTGTCATCGAACCAGGGGGGATTGTCTAATTATATCAGCCGTATATTGGGGGTCTACCTTTGATAGTAGTCATCTTATCCCATGATCATTATTATGGAGAGCGTGCAGTAAGTATAATAGGTGATTGTATTAGTCATCATTCATTGGTTTTCGATTTCATTTTAGGAATATCCCGAGAGGCTTCCGACTCATTGTCCGAAAATAAAAATTAAGGGTGAAAGAGAAATAAGGCTCAGTGATGCAGGGGAATAGTTTATATCTGATGCTTTCTAAAAAGAGGTGAGTAACAGTCTTTTTCTCAGAGGGGATGTGGGGTGCCATGATTGAGCTCTTCGTCATATTTTGGTACCATCAAAGTCTCATATTCTATGGTTAGCAGGAGTTTGTCCTCCTCCCTCCACCTTATGATGACATCTAGTAGTATAGGGACATCAGGGGTGCCCTCGCAGCTTGCTTATATATTTATGATAGAATTACTAGAGATGTCCTCATGGTCTGCTTATGTTTCCCTCAATTCATTAATTGGTTCATTCATCGTATTGCTCTCACTTGATTTTTTGTATATGTATATGTATTTTCTTTTCCGAAAGCAACTTGCTAACACAAGAATGGTGAGTTTTGATTGAGCCTAGCATCTTTATTTCTTACGCTCTAATGTCTCCTCCAATGGTGGGGAAGGGGGATAAGAATCGAGTATTACTTATGCTTTTGAAAGAAGTCAGATATAATACTAGTCCTTTGATCAAATTGCCTGAATAAGAAGGTGGACAGTGCTAAGTGGTGAAAAATGTCACTTTTCACCCTTTAACCTGACCATTGATAGACCTGTGAGCACACTAATAAGCCTCTATCGAGTGCATTTTGTAGACAACAATAAAAGATGACACTAATGCAGAAAACCACTCAAGAATTCCCAAAAAGGGGCCATCTCTCAGCACAGGACAAACCTAGCAACAACACACCAGAGGGTAGCACATCACTGGACCCTTGGAGCGCGTGGCTATAGTAGGGCAAAGCGAAGGAAGTGAAAATAGGCTGAAAATATCCTATTGAGAGGTCACCTGGAGACTTCGATAGGAGCTTAAAGTAAAGAAAGGAGGAATTCGTGCAGTTGAAAAGGTTTCGATAGGATCTGAAGGCAGAAGAAGGATGGATTCGTGTGGATTGAGGAGTTTGATAAGATCCAAGAACCTATCGAGCAGCTGAAAGAAAGGAAGAAATCATCCTATCGAAAGCCTGCCTAAGGTGTAAAGGGAACCTATCGAATGGTTTCCTGAACCTATCGAGAAGGAGACAATGGAACAGAACCTACCGAAGGGTGCTTGAGCCTTTCGATAGGAGTGAGAGCAACCTTATCGAAATGATGGCATGCAAAGCAGAACCTATCGAAATGGTCCTCCAACCTGTCGAAAAGCTTCCCCAACCTGTCGAATGCTCCAGGCCAAGGGCTGAGAATGCGGAAGCTCTAAGAGAAGGCTCATCCTATTGGAACCTATCGAAGAGATATGAGAACCTAGCGAAAGGACCAAAAAGGTCCATTTGAACCTGTCGAAAGCTTTCCGAATCTGTCGAAATCGTGTGCAGAACTTCTCAGAAACTTAGCTATGCACACGTTGTGACTTAGTAACCTATTGCACGCAACCCGAGGCACTTGGTGACTGGCATGACGGTTCCAGAAGATGCCCTTGGAACCCTAATCGACCCAAGTGCTCTAACAGAACCCTAACAAACTCTGAGGACCTTTTAGAAGGGATCTTTGGCTGGAAAAACAGAGGAGAAAGCTATATATAGAGACCACCAATTGCAATTGGGGGGAGATTGAGATCTGAACCAAAATTTAGAGATTAGAGATTGCAGAGAAATACTATTTTCCCTCTTTTAGCCCAACAATGGTTGGCTAATTCCCTTAGAGTAGCAAGGAGAGAGGTTAGATCTGTAATTGGGTAAGGTTGAGAGTGCTATTGTGGGTTCCCTACTGCACAGACTACAGATCTAAGAGCATTTCCATTGTAGAGTGAGTTTGATTGCAATGTAAATGTTGTTTTTAATGCTTTAATTAGATTTAAAGTTCCTTTGGTTTCATTTGGTGATCGATCGGATTTGTGTAGAGGAGTCTGTAGATCAGCTCACCCACTTAAGTGGTAGACCTCTTGGATACCATTCGATCTCCCTGGATCTGATACTCCTGTAATTCCCTGAGTCTGTGACCTTAGAATTGTAGCATCTGTAGTGGTTTTAATTATTCTAATTGATGCTTTAGTTTTGGAGGAGATCCCTAAGATGGTCTGTGACCATTAAAGTGGACAAATCATAACCTTAAGATTAGTCCAAGCTCAGGCCCCAATTGGATTCGTCTGCTGTAAATCCATGGATTAGATAAAGTCTATAGGATGGTCTGTGACCATTCAAGTAGGCAGATCATAGCCTTAAGACCAGGTGGATCCTGTGATTTGGAGTGGAGCCTTCTACCCTGCAGTTGTACTTATAGCCAGTTGATGGAATTGTGTGCCCTGAACCTCTGTGGCATGATTAATCGAACCTGATTTCAGTGAGACCAATCTCCAGGATACTCTTATCCATTTTCTGCTTTTTACTCCTTTCCCCTGCAAGATCTAAATTCCCAAACTCAATCTAAGTTAGTGTTTGTTTAATTTCAGCTTAGCTTAAGTGACAATCCATCATAAACCTCTCCCCTATCTTTTGGCTAACTTAGCATTAGCTAGGGTGCCAGATCTCCTATAGATCTACAGATCTATCAGATTTTTAAACCAACCTCCCTGTGGAGATTCCCTTACTTACCATCTTTTTAAAACTTGCTACAGCAGGGCCCTGATTACTTGCAGGTCTGTGTGAGTGTATTCTGCCTAGTTTTATTAGTGATTATAGACCCTCTTTAGAGGGAAGGCAAACACCCCAACAAGTTTTTGGCGCCGCTGCCGGGGATCGAACCCGGTGCGTGACAGGCGGTAATACTCACCACTATACTACAGAGTCAATTGAAACAAATGTGGGTGTAGTTGGTCTGGATCTGAGAAGTCTTTCAACCTCTGGATTTAGAGGAATAATCTGAGGTTGGAGAGTTCTCCTACCATACATACAATACTCAAATTCTGAATGCAAAACAAATCCTCAACACAACAAGTAGAATCAACCAAACTTTCTAACTACTCTAAAAAAAATATCAACAGATCTAAAAAATAAAAGGGGAGTAGAGGGATGCAAACTACAGAGCAGCCTCCAGCACAATTCTCCTCTCACTGGCAACCTCAGATCTGATGAAATGCACACAAAATACTAAAAAATAACAAAACTCACATATGCAGTTAGTAAAATCAAATAAACAACTACAGATCTATGATTAAAACTTAGATCTACCAATTTCTAAACACACCTCCCCGGCAGTGGCACCAAAAACTTGTTGGGGTGTTTACTTTTCCTCCAAAGAGGATCTAAAATCACTAATAAAACTAGGCAGAACATACTCACACAGACCTGCAAGTAATTAGGGCCCGTTGTAGCAAGTTTTAAAAAGATGGTAGGGGAATGTCCACAGAGAGGTTGGTTTAAAAAAGTGATAGATCTCCAGATCTATAAGAGATCTGGCACCCTAACTAATGCTAAGTTAGCTAAAAGACAGAAGAGAGGTTTATGATGGATTGTCACTTAAGCTAAGCTAAAATTAAACAAACACTAACTTGGATCGAGTTTGGGAATTTAGATCTTGCAGGGGAAAGGAGTAAAAAGTAGAAAACGGAGAAGAATAGCTTGGAGATTGGTTTCACTGAAATCAGGTTCGATTAATCTTGCCACAGAGGTTCAGGGCACACAATTCCCTCAACTGGCTATAAGCACAACTGCAGGGTAGAAGGCTCCACTCCAAATCACAGGATCCACCTGTTCTTAAGGCTATGATCTGTCCACTTGAATGGTCACAGACCATCCTATAGACTTTATTTGATCCATGGATTTGCAACAGACGAATCTAATTGGGGCCTAAGCTTGGACTAATCTTAAGGTTATGATCTATCCACTTTAATGGTCACAGACCATCCTAGGGATCACCTCCAAAACTAAAGCATCAATTAGAACAATTAAAACCACTACAGATGGTGCAATTCTAAGGTCACAAACTCAGGGAATTACAGGAGTATCAAATCTAGGGAGATTGGATGGTATCCAAGAGGTCTACCAGTTAAGTGGGTGAGCTGATCTACAGACTCCTCTACACAAATCCGATCGATCACCAAATAAAACCAAAGGAACTTTAGATCTAATTAAAGCATTAAAGACAACATTTACATTGCAATCAAACTCACTCTACAATGGATATGCTCTCAGATCTGTAGTCTGTGCAGCAGGGAACCCACAATAGCACTCTCAACCTTACCCAATTACAGATCTAACCTCTCTCCTCGCTACTCTAAGGGAATTAGCCAACCATTGTTGGGCTAAAAGTGGGAAAATAGAATTTCTCTGCAAGCTCTAATCTCCATAATTTGGCTCAGATCTCGATCTTCCCCCAATTACAATTGGGGATCCCTATATATAGCTTTCTCCTCTATTTTTCCAGCCAAAGATCCCTTCTAGAAGGTCCTCAAAGTTTGTTAGGGTTCTATTAGAGCACGTGGGTTGGTTAGGGTTTCCTAGGGCATCTTTTGGAACCGTCGTGCCAGTCACCAAGTGCCTTGGGTTGCGTGCAGCAGGTCACCAAGTCACAGCGTGTGCATAGCTTAGTTTCTGAGAAGTTCTGCACATGATTTCGACAGGTTCGGGAAGCTTTCGACAGGTTCAAATGGAGCTTTTTAGTCCTTTCGCTAGGTTCTCAGATCTCTTCGATAGGTTTCGATAGGATGAGCCTTCTCTTAGAGCTTCAGCATTCTCAGCCCTTGGCCTAGAGCATTCGACAGGTTGGGGAAGCTTTTCGACAGGTTGGAGGACCATTTCGATAGGTTTCGCTCTGCATGCCATCATTTCGATAGGGTTGCTCTCACTCCTATCGAAAGGCTCAAGCACCCTTCGATAGGTTCTGTTCCAGCGTCTCCATCTCGATAGGTTCAGGAAGCCATTCGATAGGTTCCCTTTACACCTCAGGCAGGCTTTCGATAGGATGGTTTCTTCCTTTCTTTCAGCTGCTCGATAGGTTCTTGAATCTTATCAAACTCCTCAATCCACATGAATCCATCCTTTTTCTGCCTTCAGATCCTATCGAAACCTTTTCAACTGCACGAATTCCTCCTTTCTTTACTTTCAGCTTCTATCGAAGTCTCTAGGTGACCTCTCGATAGGATGTTTTCAGTCTATTTTCACTTCCTTCGCCTTGCCCTGCTGTAGCCACGCGCTCTAAGGGTCCAGTGATGTGTTACCCTCTGGTGTGCTGTTGCTAGGTTTGTCCTGTGCTGAGAGATGGCCCCTTTTTGGGCATTCTTAAGAAGTTTTCTGCATTAGTGTCATCTTTTATTGCTGTCTACAAAATGCACTCGATAGAGGCTTATTAGTGTGCTCACAGGTCTATCAATGGTCAGGTTAAAGGGTAAAAAGTGGCATTTTTCACCACTTAACTCACTCCCAAACCTAAGCTTTGCTAGTCCCTGAGCAAAGGAAAATTAAAGAAAAATAAAAATGTCACTTTCGTAGGGATCATGGATGCATTTAGCATGTGCATCAAGCCTTTTAAACCCCTAGGTGATCCCTAGTGGAGGAGTGAAGTCTCCTGAGGGTTTTCAGTGAAGGTACCCACAAACTTCTCCAATTAAATTTAGTTAATCATAGTGCAACTAGTTAAAGTAGAGTTTGAGTAGATAAAAAGGATTCACACCATGCACCTTTAAAGGAATTTCAACAGGGAGAGCATCCCTTTGGATCATGAAAGTCCGCTGCAATTTCTTCTTCATCCCTCAGTTCATGTCAAGGCCTTTCTTTCAATAAATTGATGTAGAGCTCACCATTCATTTAAGCTTTCTGTGCCGATACTACCCCTGTCAAATTGGATTGCAGGCCCGATTCTCCCCAGGGCTGTTTACTCATAACAAGATAGAAGGGTGCATCGTTTCACACAGCTCAAGAGCAGTTACAACCCTCAAATAGGACTGCAAGCATGAGCATAGGCATTGCTCTAATTTATAAAATTTTCTAGTTCTTTTCACCATTGATTAAACAAATCTGCATCTCCATATGACAGCTCAATCACTTTTCAGATCAGTAAGGTTTTTTTATTAGGTTGTAATATGGCTTATGGATGAGGTTTGTAAAAGAATGAAAGGGTAAAAGGGATTCAAATTGAGAAATCAGTAACGGTAAGGAGGTGGTTTGCAGCTCAACCTTCTTCATTTCAGCACCTCTTCAATTTCTTTTTAGAATTTCAAACTTAAAGTGATTAGCTTCATCAGCTTCTTATCTTCTTATAGATTTTCAAATGAAGTGACTTCTCTTTCTCATCCTTTTGCTCTGTTAAATTTTTTTTTTTTTTTTTTTTTTATAGCTTGGGATGCCACAACTATACATCACACTAGCCTTCAAATATGCTTTCTTCTTCTTTTCGCCAGACATCGAACCTTGCACCTCTAACCTCACTTCTCCTCTTATTTTATGATTTCTCAAGTTGAGGGTGAACTGAAACAGGTCACAAGGTTTTGGGTTCAAAATTTCTGGTTTCCTTCAAAGAAAAACTATGATTTTAAAATCTCAACTGGTGTGTATCAAGGGCAGTTCAAAGGTGGGGCATTTTAGCTCAAACTGTCCAAGGAATGGCCTTACTTCATGTCCTCAATGTCATGAGTGCTGTCAAGCTATTTCAACTTGAATTTGCCTAACTTTTAGTGATTAAAAGTAGATCCCATTAGTCCTTGGAGCAAAAGAAATTGCCAAGATACTCTTCAATGAAAATTTTTCGGGCCCAAGTCTCACTGGGTATGGCCGTCCATCAAATTTTCTGGGGGGTATCCTTACAGTTTTCTCTCCTTTCAGGTTCACTAAACATCAATTTATTTTCAAAATTTGTTGACATTCACTTCATGAACTATGATAAAACTGCAGTTTTTTTCAATTCTAAAAAGTTTTCTGAATTAGGTGAGAGTTCACTTTATTTCCTCAAACTTCTTTTTACACCTGGCTGCACTAAAATTAACTAATTTATTGGCATACATGCCACACCCCCACACCTAAACGAAATAGTGTCCCCACTGTTTACAGTACAGTGGGTGTAGCCGTGCGGTCATCCAGGGACAAAAACAAAACAAGTAGACAACTAGAAAAAAGAATGGCATAAACAAAGCATTTTATTAAAAAGAAACTATGCGGACAGTCAGTACAATGGGCAAGCACAAGGATGCGAAAAGTATGACATTCATGTGGACAAAATATCCTTGGCAAATGAAAAGCCTTCCCACAGCTCGGTGGATATCCTCGACCTACGTGTGGAAGAGGCGCAAGCCGAGGGTAAAAAAAGGAAAAAGCGAGTTCAAGGCGAGGGGATGGGTGGCGGGGGAGGATGGGGGCAGAGAAGTCGGTGGCTCAGTCTTCTGCCTCTTCTTCTCTCTCTTATCTTTTTTCTTTTCCTCCTTGGCGAGGATCCATTGTACCTCCACATATTCGTCCCAGAAGAATTGCAACGGGTCTGGTTCCTTGGGCGGTAGTGGCTCCAACCAGAAGAGGTAGAGTTGAGCAGGAGTGAAGGTGGGCTTGTCATTTGCCATAGTTATGAGGAGGAGTGCAGAGGGTAAAAGGAGAGGAATGGGACGAAGTCGAGCCATCTGTATCTATTTAAGGTGGATGCATGATGGAATATGAAGCGGCGTATTCAATATCGCCGCCATCAATGAGAAGGAATGAATGGTTAATTCCACCAATTAGCATGGGGAACGAAATCGTGCATTAACTGGCAGCTTATATTTAGCGATGAGAGTTAAGGCGTGGTGCAGAAACTCAGGGGGGTGTAGAGTTTAAAGCTCGTGCTGTGCGTAGTTGTACACATGGTACATGTGGGGTAAAATTCCTGCGCAACGGAGGTGTACAACAAGCACGGAAGGAGTGAGGGCGATTTCGATAGGATGGGTTTTTTAAATGTCGACAGGTTAAGGCTTCCTATCGAAGTTGCCCAAGTATGTGGCCGGCGATGGAATGCTTTCGATAGGTTCAACCCTTCCTATCGAAAAGAATAAACATTGCATTTGATACGTTGGGATGGCTGCTTTCGATAGGTCGGTGTCCTGTCGAACGCAGGCAGATAAAACATTCAATTCGCTAGGACACTAAGGGGTGAAAATAGTTTTCGATGGGTTGGGAAGTACATTTGTCAGTTCCGTCGATGGTTCCAGGTAAGAGTCCAGAACCTATCGCAAAGTTGTACTCACCTATCGAGAAGTCTCAGCACCTATCGAAATCCTCACTAATTCTATCGTACTCCACAGCTGACCTAGCGAAAGGTCCAAATGACCTATCGAGAGGTCCTATACGCTCAAGAACATGGCCAGTGTGTGCAGGGATTTAGCTTTAGCACCCAGCAACTCATTTGCTATGCTGCCAGCCAGTTTATTTTGCTTACGACCTTATGCCCATGATTCCTAGACTGCAAGCGATATTGAAATGAAGTTGAATCTTGGCATGGCCATTTTATTACAGAAAAAATATCGTGGGAGAGAATCAAGATATAAATCAAATATAATGCATATGATACAAATCAAACTCAGGATTAACTTGGACGATCCTGAAGATCAATGGTCTCTTCAGACTCATAAATGTTGTTGACACAAAGTTTCAACCTCTAACCATTGACTTAATGATTCTGTCATCTGTAGGATTCATGACTTTGATAGCTCCAGATGGAGAAACATGTACCACTGTGAAAGGTCCATCCATCTGGACTGCAGCTTTCCTGGAAAGAATTCATTCTGGAGTTGAACATCCACACCTTATCATTTGGCTTGAAATCTTTTCGTAGCAAATGTCTGTTATGGAAGGCTTTGGTCCTCTCCTTGTAACTCCGAGCATTTGCATAAGCTTCTAGGCTCAATTCATCCAGCTCGGATAATTGAAGTTTCCTGTGAATACCAGCTGAGTGTAAGTCAGAATTTACTGCTCTAATGGCCCAATATGCTTTATGTTGCAATTCAACAGGCAAGTGACATGCCTTGCCATATACGAGTCGGAATGGAGACATGCCTATGGGGGTTTTTTAGGCTGTTCTATAAGCCCATAAGGCATCCATCAATTTGCTGGACCAATCCCTTCTGTTAGTTCTCACAGTCTTCTCGAGAATATGTTTGATTTCCCTATTAGAAATCTCTACTTGCCCACTAGTTTGTGGGTGGTAGGGAGTGGCTACTTTGTGGGTAACAGAGTATCTTTCCATCAGTTTGTCAAAAGGTTTATTATAGAAGTGGCTTCCCCCATCACTAATAATAGCTTTAGGAAAGCCAAATATTGAGAAAATGTTATCTTTCAGGAATTGAATGACGACTTTGTGATCATTTGTCCTCGTAGCTATGGCCTCTACCCATTTGGATACGTAGTCCACAGCTACAAGGATGAAATTGTATCTAGCAGAAGGGGGAAAAGGTCTCATAATATCGATTCCCCAAATATCAAACAGTTCGACAACAAGTATAGGTTGCAAGGGCATAGAGTTTCTCCTTGTAATACTGCCAATTTGTTGGCATCTATGACAAGCTTGACAGTGTTGTCGGGCATCTTTGAATAGGGTAGGCCAGTAGAAACCGCTTTGAAGAACCTTGGCCGCAGTCTTGTTACCACTGAAGTGGCCCCCATAAGCCTGTTCATGGCACATGATTAGGATGTTTTGAAACTCAGTTTCAGGTACACAACGTCTGATCACCTGATCTGCACAATGCTTAAAGAGGTAAGGATCCTCCCACATGTAATATCGAATTTGTGCAAAGAACAGATTTTTATCATCCTTGTTCCAATGTGGAGGGATCCTACCCACAGCAAGGTAATTGACAATATTGGTAAACCAAGGCGTACTTACCTGATAGTAAAAAGCTACTCATCTGGGAAGGAGTCATTAATGGGCAAGCTTTCTTATTCAACTGCTGGGATCCTTGACAAATGGTCAGCCACCACATTCTCAACTCCCTTTTTATCTTTAATCTCTAAATTGAATTCCTGCAAGAGAAGAATCGATCTGATTAGTCTTGCTTTGGCTTCCTTTTTAGACAAGAGGTATTTCAGAGCTGAGTGGTCAGTGAACACAATAATTTTTATCCCAGCACATAAGACCTAAATTTTTCTAAGGTAAAGACAATAGCTAATAGCTCTTTCTCAGTTGTAGTATAATTCAATTAAGCATCAACCATTGATTTACTGGTATATGCTACCACAAAAGGTGCCTTGTCTTTTCTTTCACCCAAAACTGCCCCAATGGTAAAGTCTGATGCATCACACATCAGCTCAAATGGCAGAGAGAAATCAGGGGCTTGCAAGATGGGAGTTGTGGTCAAACAAGTGTTTAACAGTTCAAAAGCCGCTCGGCATTCATCATTAAAGTCAAAAGGAACATCCTGGCACAATAGGTGATAAAGGGGTATCGAGATTTTGCTAAAGTCCTTGATGAACCTCCTATAAAACCCAGCATGGCCCAGAAATGACCTAACTTGTTTGACAGTTTTGGGGGGGGGGGGGCAAATGAGCAATTAAATTGATCTTAGCTTGATCAACCTCGATTCCTCTGTGAGAGATAACATGTCCTAGAACAGTGCCTTGAGTCACCATGAAGTGACTCTTCTCCCAACTCAGAACTAGGTTGGTCTCCTCACACCTTTGTAGCACAGAGCTGAGATGGTATAGGCATTGGCTAAAATCATCTCCATAAATGGAGAAATCATCCATAAAGATCTCCAAAAACTTATCAACCATGTCAGACAAGATAGCATGCATGCATCTTTGGAATGTGACAGGTGCATTACACAACCTAAATGGCATCCTTCTGTATGCAAAGGTTCCAAACGGGCAAGTGAATGTGGTTTTTTCTTGGTCCTGGGGGTATACAGGGATCTGATTGTACCATGAATATCTATCAAGAAACTAGTAATAGGCCTTGCCTGCCAGCTTGTCCAAAATTTTATCTATGAAGGGTAATGGAAAGTGATCCTTGCTGGTTTTTTCATTGAGTTTTCGGTAATCTATGTATACCCTCCAACCAGTGGTCTGTCTGGTTGGAATCGGCTCACCTGAATCAGCTGCAACAATTGTAATGCTGGATTTATTGGGTACTACCTGGGTAGGTGCTACCTATTGTGAATCCGAGATGGGATAAATTATCCCAGCATCTAGGAGTTTGACTACCTCCTTCATCATAACTTCCTGCATGTGTGGGTTGAGTTTTTGCTGCATCTCTCTGGAAGGTTTGGAGCCTTCCTTAAGATAAATTTTATGCGTGCACACAGCAGGGTTGATTCCCCTAAGGTCTGCAATGGTCCATCCTATTGCCTTCTTATGCCTTTTTAATACACAAAGTAGTTCTCTTTCCTGCTCAAGGGTGAGAGAAGAAGAGATTATCGCAGGAAATTTGGTGTTGTCTCCTAAAAAGGCATATTTCAAAGATTTTGAGAGTTGCTTTAACTCCACCTCTGGGGAACTGATGAGGGAGGGCAATAGGGGTGCCTTAGAGGGGGGTGGGAGAGGTAACAAAGTAGGCCTCCATGGATGGTGCTGTGTTGGTGCTGCTCCAGAAGAGACAAGTTTCACATGCTCGATCTCAGAGGTGGGAACCTTCTCTACCTTTGTTTCCTTCTTTACTTTAGCTAACTCATTAAACCATTCCTTATCATGCAGCAACATATTCACATTTTCCTGGACAACCTCATCTATCACATCAAGAAAAGAACAGTCCTCATCAGGATGAGGTTGATTTGCTGCGTTGTACACATTCAATTTGACCTTCATATTTCCAAATGACACTTCCATGATTCTCCCGGCATTTGCATAAGCTTCTAGGCACAATTCATCCAGCTCGGATAATTGAAGTTTCTTGTGAATACCAGTTGAGTGTAAGTCAGAATTTACTGCTCTAATGGCCCAATATGCTTTGTGTTGCAATTCAATAGGCAAGTGACATGCCTTGCCATATACGAGTCAGAATGGAGACATGCCTATGGGGGTTTTTTAGGCTGTTCTTTAAGCCCATAAGGCATCCGTCAATTTGCTGGACCAATCTCTTCTGTCAGTTCTCATAGTCTTCTCGAAAATATGTTTGATTTCCCTATTAGAAATCTCTACTTGCCCACTAGTTTGTGGGTGGTAGGGAGTGGCTACTCTGTGGGTAACAGAGTATCTTTCCATCAGTTTGTCAAAAGGTTTATTACAGAAGTGGCTTCCCCCATCACTAATAATAGCTTTAGGAAAGCCAAATATTGAGAAAATGTTGTCTTTCAGGAATTGAATGACGACTTTGTGATCATTTGTCCTCGTAGCTATGGCCTCTACCCATTTGGATACGTAGTCCACAGCTACAAGGATGAAATTGTATCCAGCAGAAGGGGGAAAAGGTCCCATAAAATCAATTCCCTAATTATCAAACAGTTCGACAACTAGTATAGGTTGCAAGGGCATAGAGTTTCTCCTTGTAATACTGCCCATTTGCTGGCATCGATGACAAGCTTGACAGTGCTGTCGGGCATCTTTGAATAGGGTAGGCAAGTAGAAACCGCTTTGAAGAACCTTGGCCGCAGTTTTGTTACCACTGAAGTGGCTCCCACAAGCCTGTTCATGGCACATGGTTAGGATGTTTTGAAACTCAGTTTCAGGTACACAACGTCTGATCACCTGAAATGCACAATGCTTAAAGAGGTAAGGATCGTCCCACATGTAATATCGAATCTATGCAAAGAACAGATTTTTATCATCCTTATTCCAATGTGGAGGGATCCTACCCACAGCAAGGTAATGGAGAATATTGGTAAACCAGGGCGTACTTATCTGAATAGTAAAAAGCTGCTCATCTGGGAAGGAGTCATTAATGGGCAAGCTTTCTGATTCAGCTGCTGGGATCCTTGACAAATGGTCAGCCACCACATTCTCAACTCCCTTTTTGTCTTTAATCTCTAAATTGAATTCCTGCAAGAGAAGAATCCATCTGATTAGTCTTGCTTTGGCTTCCTTTTTGGACAAGAGGTATTTCAGAGCTAAGTGGTCAGTGAACACAATAATTTTTATCCCAACACATAAGACCTAAATTTTTCTAAGGCAAAGACAATAGCTAATAGCTCTTTCTCAGTTGTAGTATAATTCAATTGAGCATCAACCATTGAATTACTGGCATATGCTACCACAGAAGGTGCCTTGTCTTTTCTTTGACCCAAAACTGCCCCAATGGCAAAGTCTGATGCATCACACATCAGCTCAAATGGCAGAGAGAAATCAGGGGCTTGCAAGATGGGAGCTGTGGTCAAACAAGTGTTTAACAGTTCAAAAGCCACTCGACATTCATCATTAAAGTCAAAAGGAATATCCTGACACAACAGGTGATAAAGGGGTTTGGAGATTTTGCTGAAGTCCTTGATGAACCTCCTATAAAACCCAGCATGGCCAAGAAATGACCTAACTTGTTTGACAGTTTTTGAGGGGGGCAAATGAGCAATTAAATCAATCTTAGCTTGATCAACCTCGATTTCTCTGTGAGAGACAACATGTCCTAGAACAGTGCCTTGAGTCACCATGAAGTGACTCTTCTCCCAATTCAGAACTAGGTTGGTCTCCTCACACCTTTGCAGCACAGAGCTGAGATGGTGTAGGCATTGTCTAAAATCATCTCCATAAATGGGGAAATCATCCATAAAGATCTCCAAAAACTTATCAATCATGTCAGAGAAGATAGCATACATGCATCTTTGGAACGTGGCAGGTGCATTACACAACCCAAATGGCATCCTTCTATATGCAAAGGTTCCAAATGGGCAAGTGAATGCGGTTTTTTCTTGGTCCTGGGGGTATACAGGGATCTAATTGTACCCTGAATATCCATTAAGAAAATAGTAATAGGTCTTGCCTTCCAGCTTATCCAAAATTTGGTCTATGAAGGGCAATGAGAAGTGATCCTTGCTGGTTTTTTCATTGAGTTTTCGGTAATTTATGCATACCCTCCAACCAGTGGTCTGTCTGGTTGGAATCAACTCACCTGAATCTGCTGTAACAACTATAATGCTGGATTCCTTGCTGGTGCTGCTCAAGAAGAGACAAGTTTCACATGCTCGATCTCAGAGGTGGGAACCTTCTCTACCTCTATTTTCTTCCATACTTCAGCTAACTCATCAAACCATTCCTTACCATGCAACAGCATATTCACATTTTCCTGGACAACCTCATCTATCACATCAAGAAAAGAACAGTCCTCATCGAGTTGAGGTTGATTTGCTGCGTTGTACACATTTAATTTGACCTCCATATTTTCAAATGACACTTCCATGATTCCAGACCTACATTGAATACAAGCATTAGCTATGGCCAAAAAGGGTCTGCCTAGAATCACAGGTATGGAAGTGACACTCCTACTTAGTTCCATATCCAGCACCAAAAGTCAGCAGGGTAGAATAATTTGTCAACTCCAACCAAAACATCTTTGATTATCCCCACAGGTTTCCTTTCAAATCTGTCAGCCAGCTGGAGGACCACATGTGTGGGCTTTAATTTGCCTAAACCCAGCTTCTCATATATTGAATATGGAAGCAAATTTACACTGGCTCCCAGATCTAATAAGGTTTTGTCAATGGTATGATCCCCAATGATACAGGGGATAGTGGGGAGGCCAGGTTCTTAAAGTTTGGGGGGAGTTGCAATAGACATGACTTGCTTAACTTTTTTGCTACAAAGACCTTCTTAGATAGGTGTATCCTAGACTGTCTTTTATGGGTGCACAAGTCTTTTAAAAACTTGGCATAGGCTGGGACTTGTTTAATAGCATCAAGTAAGGGCAAATTGATCTTTACTTGCTTGAAAGTCTCCATCATTTCTTTAATTTTTCCTTGCCCTTTATCAAAAGGGGAAGGTGCTTGTAGTGCCTTAGGAAATGGCAAATGTGGGATTGCTCCCTCACTTGCAGCCTTAGCCAATGGGACCTCTTTCTTTTTGATTTTTTTCTTTTCTTGAGGATCCTCATTATCCTCTTTATTCATAGCTGGTTGCTCCTTCAAGTCCACCACTGGTGGCCTTTGTTGTGTTCTTGTAGGAATCACTTCATTTTCTCCCTCCAAGTTCCTCACAGGCTCACAGTCCACTTGGTTGTCCACTAGCCTACCACTTCTCAATGTTGTAATAGATTTGGCTTCCTCATAGGTGGAGGAAACTTCACCCACTATAACCTATCTTCGTGGGTTGTCCTGTGGTTGGCTAGGCAACCTCCCTCCTTCTCTTCTAGTCAAGGCACCAGACAGCTGACCAAGTTGATTCTCTATCTTTTTGATGCTCCGGTTGTGAGAGTGCACAGTTTGGGATAAGGAGTTCAAGTTCTGCAGTGAAGATAGAACTTGTTCCTCAAAGGAAGGTGCTCTCGCAACTGGAGGAGGTGCAGATTGCTGCACAGGAGGAGCTACAGGTTGGGCCATGGGTTGCTGATACTGAGGCCTTGGGACATAACCTTCTCGATAGGGCTGAGCATTTCTATAGGGTATGGGATGCTGGGGCTGCTGCTGCTAGCTGGGGTATGCATTTTGTCTCCACCTCAGATTGGGATGGTTCCTCCATTGATCTGCATGACAGTCACGCCCATAAGATGACTGACCACATGCTCTGTTATAAAATCAGGAAACTGGTCAGCAGATGAGCATTCTTCAAGTGAGTGAGAAGGGGACTGGCATATGGCACATGCCTCCTCCACCCTAGTAGCCACAGGTAACTACATTGCTCTCATCAGCCTATCAAATTTTAGGGCTAGGCACAGGCTGTGCACAGCCACAGGCTATGCACTTTCCTTTCCAAATCACTTGGCACACTCACTTCATATATCTTCCCTCTTGAAATATTCTCCTTCACCAACCTAGGAGGCTCTAGATCTCTAGCCTAGGTTTCCCTTTGCATAGAGTTCTCACTAATAATATCAAAGAGCTCCCATGCCTCCTCAGCAGTTTTATGGAGGTAGGTGCCACCACAGGAAGCATCTATCATGTCTCTGCTTTTAGAATCAATTCCCTGATAAAAGCTTTAAATCAATTGCCATTCAGGGATTTGATGGTGGGGGTATTTCTTTAGGAGTTCCTTAAATCTCTCCCAGGATTGATGAAAATCTTAAGTTGGATATTAGGTAAAAGAGATGATACCCTTCCTCAACTGGCTGGTTTTTTACATAGGAAAGAACTTGGCTAGAAATTGACATTGGAGATCGCTCCAAGACTGAATGCTGTTGGGTGGAAGCAAGGATAACCAGGTCCTGGCTCTGTCCTTTAAAGAAAAAGGAAAGAGTCTCATCCTGGTGGCCTCCTCCCCCAAACCTGTGATATTAAATATAGTGCACAGTCTCAAGAACTCATCAATGTGCTTGTAGGGGTCTTCTTTAGTCAGGCCATGAAATGAGGGTAACATTTGAATTATGGAAGATTTTATCTCATAGTTTCCTTGAGCAGTTGGGAATTGAATGCAGAAGGGGGAATTATAAACCCCTGGTGCATTAAACTCCTTGCTGGATCTCGACTGCTGTTGCTCACCCATTTCTACAGAGTCAATTGCAACAGATGTGGGTGTAGTTGGTCTGGATCTCAGAAGTCTTTCAACCTCTGGATTTACTAGAATAATTTGAGGTTGGAGAGTTCTCCTACCACACATACAACACTCAAATTCTAAATGTAGAACCGATCCTCAACACAACAAGTAGAATCAACCAAACTTTCTAACTACTCTAAAAAAAATATCAACAGATCTGAAGAATAAAAGGGGAGTAGAGGGATGCAAACTACAGACCAGCCTCCAGAACAATTCTCCTCTCACTGGCAACCTCAGATCTGATGAAATGCACACAAAATACTGAAAAACAACAAAACTCACATATGCAGTTAGTAAAATCAAACAAACAACTACAGATCTATGATCAAAACTTAGATCTACAAATTTCTAAATACACCTCTCCGGCAGTGGCGCCAAAAACTTGTTGAGGTATTTGCCTTCCCTCCAAAGAGGGTCTAAAATTACTAATAAAACTAAGTAGAACACACACGCACAGACCTGCACGTAATCAGGGCTCGTTGTAGCAAGCTTTAAAAAGATGGTGAGTAAGGGAATGTCCACAGGGAGGTTGGTTTAAAAATGTCATAGATCTCCATATCTATAGGAGATCTGGCACCCTAACTAATGCTATGTTAGCTAAAAGACAGGGGAGAGGTTTATGATGGATTGTCACTTAAGCTAAGCTGAAATTAAACAAACACTAACTTGGATCGAGTTTGGGAATTTAGATCTTGCAAGGGAAAGGAGTAAAAAGCAGAAAATGAAGAAGAATAGCCTGGATTTTGGTCTCACATAAATCAAGTTCGATTAATCATGCCACAGAGGTTCAGGGCACACAATTCCCTCAACTGGCTATAAGCACAGCTGCAGGGTAGAAGGCTCCACTCCAAATCACAGGATCCACCTGGTCTTAAGGCTATGATCTGTCCACTTGAATGGTTACAGACCATCCTATAGACTCTATCTGATCCATGGATTTACAGCAGACGAATCCAATTAGGGCCTGAGCTTAGACTAATCTTAAGGTTATGATCTGTCCACTTTAATGGTCACAGACCATCCTAGGGATCTCCTCCAAAACTAAAGCATCAATCAGAACAATTAAAACCACTACAGATGCTGCAATTCCAAGGTCACAGAGTCAGGGAATTATAGGAGTATCAGATCCAGGGAGATAGGATGGTATCCAAGAGGTCTACCAGTTAAGTGGGTGAGCTGATCTACAGACTCCTCTACACAAATCCGATCGATCACCAAATGAAATCGAAGGAACTTTAGATTTAATTAAAGCATTAAAAACAATATTTACATTGCAATCAAACTCACTCTACAATGGAAATGCTCTCAGATCTGTAGTCTGTGCAGTAGGGAACCCACAATAGCACTCTCAACCTTTCCCAATTACAGATCTAACCTCTCTCCTCGCTACTCCAAGGGAATTAGCCAACCATTGTTGGGCTAAAAGAGGGAAAATAGAATTTCTCTACAAGCTCTAATCTCTAAAATTTGGCTCAGATCTCGATCTCCCCCCAATTATAATTGGGGGTCTCTATATATAGCTTTCTCCTCTATTTTTTCCGCCAAAGATCCCTTCTAGAAGGTCCTCAGAGTTTGTTAGGATTCTGTTAGAGCATGTGGGTCAGTTAGGGTTTCCTAGGGCATCTTCTAGAACCTTGTGCCGGTCACCAAGTGCCTCTAGTTGTGTGCAGCAGGTCACCAAGTCACAGCGTGTGCATAGCTGAGTTTATGAGAAGTTCTGCACACAATTTCGATAGGTTCGGGAAGCTTTCGACAGGTTCAAATGGAACTTTTTGGTCCTTTCACTAGGTTCTCAGATCTCTTAGATAGGTTCCGATAGGTTGAGCCTTCTCTTAGAGCTTCAGCATTCTCAGCCCTTGGCTTGGAGCATTCAACAGGTTGGGGAAGCTTTTCGACAGGTTGGAGGACCATTTCGATAGGTTTCGCTCTGCATGCCATCATTTCGATAGGGTTTCTCTCACTCCTATCGAAAGGCTCAAGCACCCTTCGGTAGGTTCTGTTCCAGCGTCTCCATCTCGATAGGTTCAGGAAATCATTCGATAGGTTCCCTTTACACCTCAGGCAGGCTTTCGATAGGATGGTTTCTTCCTTTATTTCAGCTGCTCAATAGGTTCTTGGATCTTATCGAACTCCTCAATCCACATGAATCCATCCTTCTTCTGCCTTCAGATCCTATCGAAACCTTTTCAACTGCACGAATTCCTCCTTTCTTTGCTTTCAGCTCCTATCGAAGTCTTCAGGTGACCTCTCGATAGGATATTTTTAGCCTATTTTCACTTCCTTCGCCTTACCTTGTTGTAGCCACGCGCTCCAAGGGTTCAGTGATGTGCTACCCTCTGGTGTGCTGTTGTTAGGTTTATCCTGTGCTGAGAGATGACCCCTTTTTGGGCATTCTTGAGTGGTTTTCTGCATTAGTGTCATCTTTTATTATTGTCTACAAAATTCAATCGATAGATGCTTATTAGTGTGCTCACAAGTCTCAATGGTCAGGTTAAAGGGTGAAAAGTAGCATTTTTCACCACTTAACAGACAGTAAATTGGAAGTCTTAAGGATATTCTGAGAATTAAAGACGTACGATGAACGAATGGGTCGTGAGAACTACGAGGGTGATAGATAAGTATTTGGCTACGGGATGTGATGATCACAGGGTTAAGGGTAGTATTTTATAAGGTACATGGCGTTCCAAGGACTGGGAAGTTCTTCCCCATCCTGGTTCACCAGCTTGTATGCATTCCTTGGATATGCGGCTGCTATAACATATGGGCCCTCCTAGTTCGATTTCAAATTTTCCTTTGGATGGGTGTGTTTGGAGGGTATGATTTTCTTCAAAATTAATTCTCCAATGTCGAAAGTTCGCTCAAGGATTTTCTTATCGTAAGCCCTGACCACTCTCCCTTGATATACCTGAGCGTGATCAGCTGTCCTTAGACGCATCTCATCAAGTTGCTCTAGCTCGACGAGCAAAGCAATCCTCTTTTCATCTAAGGATAGCTTATCATCGAGTTGAATTTATAAGGATGGTATCTATATCTCATAGGGTAGGACTGCTTCCATCCCGTATGTGAGGAGGTAAGGAGTTTGGCTAGTGGTCGTGCGAACAGAAGTCCTATAGGCTCATAGTGCTTCTGGTAGTCGTTTAGGCCAATCGGCTCTATTGCTCGTCTCCACTATGCATTTCAGAATTTAGATCAGAGTTTTATTTGTAGCTTCTGGTTGTCCATTTTCCTCAGGGTAGAACGGTGGTGAGTGGTGTAGGTCGATGCCGAATTTCTTGCATAGCTTCTTCGTCTTCTCTACGATGAATTGTGGTCCATTTTCGGTGATGAATATCCTAGGTACTCCGAACCGAGTGATAATGTTTCAAATGATAAACCTCACGAGTATTGAAGCGGTGATTCTGATGTAGGATTCAGCTTCAACCCATTTGGTGTAGTATTTGGTTACAGTAAGTATGAATGTGTGCTTTTGAGTGTTCCCAACTTTGTCCGTAAAGGGTGAAGGCCCACATCGATAATGGCCATAGCGAGGTTATAGGGTTCAATGCAACTGATGGAGCATTGATAAGTGCGGCGTGTTCTTGGCATTATCTGTAGCATTGGACGTAGAGGTGGCAATCTCTTATCATTGTCGGTCAGAAGTAGCCTTATTGTATGATTTGATTCGCGAGTCTCTGTCTACCAACGTGAGCGCCACAAACACTAGTGTGTGCTTCTCGGAGGATGTATTGTCCTTCAGTTGTCGTGATGCATCATAGTAGTACTCCTTTGGTGAAGGCTTCTTTATATAGGGTTTCACCGAGTATGCAAAATCTCGCACATCGATTCCTTATGGTTTTTCGTTCGATCTTTGTATCATAATGAGGGATATATTGATGCTTTAGGAAATTCCAGATGTCGAAGTGCCATAGTTGCCAGTCATCGGTTGACGATTTTTCGAATCTGAATGTGGCGACGATGGCTTCTTTCTCCATGGAAGTACTTGGGGCATGCTGCCCTTCATTTGTGTGAGCTTCTAGTGCAATTGGTAGTTCTGATTTCACTTGCCAAGCAACTTCATGTGCTAGCATTGTCAACCTCTCGATGAAAAAGGATTTTGTGTTTTATCCGACTGGTATCTGTATGACTGAGGCTAGTGTGGCGATAGAATCTGCGAGCTCAATCTCTAATCTAGGAATATGTGTGAAAGAGATTCTTTCGAATTTCTTTATTAAGAATTGAGCTATCTCCAGGTAGGCCATCAGTCGTCTTTCCTTGGTTTTCCACTCCCCAATAACTTGTGATATCACAAGTTTGGAGTTGCCAATTGTCTTCAACTGCTTGACTCCTAGCTGTAGCGATGCTTGTAGCCTAGCGATGAAAGCTTCATATTCTGCAACATTGTTGGTGATTGGGAAGTTGAGTTGGAACACTTTTGGTATGACTACTCCTTCTAGGCTTAGTAGGACTATCCCGATACTTTTTCCTTTATTGTTAAGAGGACCATCGAAGTAGAGAGTCCATGAGGTCTTATGAGGCTCCTCATCGTGAATTGAGAGTAGGTCTTCATCAGGAAAGTCTGCGTGCACAGGGTCATCGTCTGGGAGTGGTAAGTCGATGAGGTAATCAACGATCGCTTATCCTTTGACAAATTTCTGTGTGACATAGGTGTAGACACCCCCATTTTGCCCTCTCAGAATATACAAATTCGTTTGATCAACCTTTGATCTCACAACCCTAATTGGGATCATATGCTGAAATAATAGTATATGGCTGGACACGAGCTGAAACAATAGCTCTGTGGCTCAGGCCCTATGACCCTAACGTGAGAACCATGCACTGAAATAATAATACATGGCTGAATGCAGGCGGAAACAATAGCTCTGTGGCTCAGGTCCCGACGTATAGTTCTACCGGAATTATTAAAAAAAGGGTTTTAGGCCCAGTATGCTAAGGAGGATCGACCCCGTTCCCGGGTACCCTTCGTAAGCTCCCTTGGGAAAATCAGATGGCTAGGGATTGAAAACCTAATTTTTAATTTAGAAATTATAGATTTAAAGATCGAAATCATAAATTTTAAAGGATTAGAAAGTTAAAAATTAAGAACTATGGATAGAAAATCTGGAATTAAGAAGTAATGATTCTAGGACTGAAACTTAAACTAAGATCTAGAACATAGAAGTTAAGATTTGAAAATCAAATACCTAAGCTCTAGAAATTTAGAATAAAATTTGAGGCTAAAAATTAAAATCAAAACAATGAATTAGAATTTAAGATCTAAAAACATGAAGAGAAATCAAAAAGGTAAAGCTAAGGATTGGCTCTAGTAACTAAGAACTAGAACCAGTGATAAGAAACTAAAAATAGAAAAGAATCTAGAATTAAGATCTAAAATTAGAACCTAAGATCTAGAACTAAGAACTAAGAACTAAAAGAATTAAAGACTAGGAGAAAAGTCTACCTGAGGCTAGGGCCGCAAAGAGGAATCTCGAAATCCTAAGCTTGAAAGCGAGGAACTCGAGAGAGGAGAGATCTCTAAAAAATTTTTTGTTGTATAAGATTGATGTCTCGAATTGTTATTTTTGGGTCGAGGTTGTGGGGTCTATTTATAGGTATTTGGCCAATTGCGAGTCCTGTGGGATGCTCTCAATTGGTCGGTGGATTTCAATTACGCGCCCTTTCTGGTGCGCTTAATTGAGTCACGCGCCTAGTTCCAGGCACTCAATCACTTTGAGTCAATGGTCGACTCAGTGAGTGACTGGCTGACTGGCTCAGCCGGGTGTCCCAGTCCTAGTCTAATTTGACTGATTGCACGCATTGTTTAGTGCGCTCAATCCAATTAAACGCCATGTCAATTGCGTTTAATATGGGAACTTTGGCGGTTTAGGAAGTTAGAGACTAGGTTTACTTGGGAACCTATTGCGCGGAAGTGGTGTGGTGCTTAAATTGATTGCGCACACTGAATAGGGTGTGCAATCGGGTCTCAAGGATGTTTCTAGATGGATAGAAGGCTAGTCCAAAAGCGGCTAATTGCGTGCTAGTGGTGTAGCGTACAATGTGATCGCGCGCGCCTAGCGGGGTGTGTAATCAAGGCCTAAGGCGGTCCTCAGGAAATATAATCCTGGTCTAGGAGGGACCAATTGTGCCCCAGCCATGGGGCATGTAATCAATTTACGCGCTAGACAAGGCACATAATTCGAGACTTTCCTAAGTTTGAGTCGGGACCGAGACACAAAGCTATTATTTCATACTGGGTCTCGACCATGTGCTATTGTTTTGGTGCATGGTCCCCGTATAGGGTTTTAAAGTCTTTAGAGAAGGTTAGTCCTTTTCCGGAGATCGTGGGCAAGGTCAAAAATTGACCGAACATATTTGTATACTCCGAGAGGATAAAATGGGGGTGTCTACAATGAGGTCATCAAGCAGTACAATGCCAGTTTTCTTATGGTCTCCAAATACCCACAGTGGTTGGCTAACATCGTGCTGGTACCAAAGAAAGATGGAAAGGTTTGCATGTGCATCGATTTCAGAAATTTTAACAAGGCGAGCCCAAAGAACGACTTCCCTTTGCCACACATCGACATCTTGGTCGATAACACTGTTATGCATGGAATGCTCTAGTTCATGGACAATTTCTCTAAGTACAATCAGATCAAGATGGCTGAGGTAGATTGAGAAAAGATAGCATTCATCACTCCATGGGGCACTTTCTGCTACCGAGTCATGCCATTCGGATTGAAAAATGTTGGGACATCATATCAAAGGGCAATGACGGCACTATTCCACGACATGATACATTAGGAAATTGAGGTGTACGTCAATGACATGATAGCCATGTCTCAGGAAAGAGGTGTTCATCTGGTGAACCTCCAGAAGCTGTTCGAATGATTGAGAAAGTACAGATTGTGTCTGAACCCTCATAAATGCGCATTCGGTGCCATGTTAGGAAAGTTGTTGGGCTTCATCGTCAGCAGAAGAGGTATCGAAGTTGACTCGGTAAAAGTAAAAGTCATCGTAGAGATGCCTTCACCATCTATCGAGAAAGAGGTTAGAGGTTTCTTAGAAAAAATACAATACATTAGTCGGTTCATTGCACAGCTCACTCCTATCTGCACGCCAATTTTTAAGTTACTTAGATAAGATTTGCCAGTGGAATGAAACGATGACTGTCAAGTTGCATTCGATAAAATCAAAAGCTACTTACTCAACCCTCCAGTTTTGGTACCACCAGTTCCTGGGAGGCTACTCCGAATGTACCTCTCTACGACAAAATTCTCAATGGGATGTGTCTTAGGGCAGCATGATGAACCCGAAAGAAAAGAGCAGGCCATTTACTATCTAAGCAAGAAGTTCACAGACTACGAGACACGCTATTCTAATCTAGAGAAAGCATGCCTGGCTCTCGAATGGGTAATACATAGGCTTCGTCACTACTTGGTATCTCGGGCAGCTCTCCTCCTAGCACGGATGGACCCATTAAAGTAATTTTTTGAAAAGCCGGCTCTCATAGGATAGACCGCACGCTGGTAGCTGCTTCTATCTGAATTTGACATCACGTATGTCACCCAGAAGCCAATCAAGGGACAAACACTTGTCGATCATCTTACTGAGAATCCCTTACCTGGTTATGAACCTCTGAGGACCGAGTTCCCTAATGAAAACATCTTGTTTATGACTGATCGACCTCAAAAGTTGTATAATTTATCCCCAATTCTCGGTTGTGTTAGCCCTTGTTTAACTACTAACATGTACTTTTAGTTCGTGTTGCATTGCAACAAGTGTAAAAACTGGATAAACGATAAATGTGTTAAAAGAGCAAAGTTATAAAGAAACCCGAAGCAAGGGTAAGGATCCAAGAAGAAACTGCTGAAGGAATGGCCCTCAAAGGTCTATCTAACCAATCAAAATTGCATTTTTGATCGGTCAGAATCGTGTAGCTAGAAGTGATCTAAGAGGAAAATAGAGGAAGAGAACAGAGCTTAAATGGACCGGTTGAAATACCAGTTTCGACCGATCAAGACTCTTAAGGCTTCAGAAAATTCAAGATGTACCGGTCACAACTCGTCCGACCGGTCAAAGTTCAAAACAAGTAGAACGTTTAAAATATCATAAGTATATTTCGACCGGTCACAACTGGCTCGACCGGTCAGAGAATTAAAAGAATTTTGAAGTCCGCGAAGCGTCTTCAACCTAGAGAAGAACCCTATATCCCGACCGGTCACAACTGGATCACTCAAGCTATGAAGATTTCCATCCGGATTCTTCTTCCTTGGATGATTTTTAGGGTTCTCTAGGGTTACTTGCAGTGTAAAATGTTCTAGGGCCTTATAGATCTATAAATAAGAACCCTAGGTTAGGAATAAGGGAGCTTTCAGCCGTAGGGCTTTTTGCTCGTAGTATTAGGTCTAGATTTTAGATCAGCGAGAGTTTGTGAGATTAAGGATTTTGTAATCATCATTCTATTAGGAAATGATGCGTGGCTAAAACGTCCCGAAGCTTGGGATCTCTTGTACGATTGAAGATAAGTAAATAATTTTATTTATGTTTCTCTTTTATTTTGGATTCCGTTGTAATGGTACGATTGCATATCTGAGGTTCTGAGAGTCATCATGAATGAGCAATTGTAAAGATTTAATTCTACTTTGTTTAGTCTTAGTGGCCTTGTAGGGATTGGGACTAGATTGGATAGGATATTCGCCGACATGCTAGGCCTTGTAGGGTAGTCTTAGTTGGTTACATACAATGATGCCTTGATGATTAGATTGATCTAACTCGCAATTAGATTTATCTAATTCATATTCGAAGCGACAGAGCTTGTAGCCTGGAGCGGGGGTACCTGGAATTCAGAATAGATTAGAAATATGATGACTCTGAGATCCAAGAGAGATCTCAGGCTTGTCTTTCAATATTATCTAACTATTTTTTCTTTGCTAGAATAATTAGAATATTACTCTTATAAAACCCCCTTTGTAGTTAAGGTTTTAGTTTAAAATAAACAACTAGCCCCTCTGGTTTGATACCCTTGTATTCACCAAAGTACATCTAAACTTGTGCACTTGCTAGGTCATATTTTAAGACGATCAAGTTTTTGGTGCCCTTGTCGGGGACTACGATTTTATTTGAACTATTATCTTTCAGTTATTTTATATTAGTATTTTTTCTAATTATAGTTGTTTTTTTATTTATTTAGAGATAGAGATCCGAACCTATCAAAGCTTCTAAGGGGACGCCCACGAGAGGCCAAGGAATGTGCCTTTGTTTTCATTTCTAGTTAGGTTTTTGTATTTTTGTTTCTTAGTTTGTGTCTGAGTGATATGGAATTCCCCATAAATTTGAAGTCCCCATCTTTTGATGGGCTTAACTATGAGACTCCATACCACTGTTCGGATGGATATGGGGACAATGGTCTTAATCGGTGGGTCCCAAATTGGGGTTGTGAATCAAATCAACCTTTTAATGGGCTGAACTATGAGACTCCCTACCACTATTTGGATGGATATAGGGACAGTGGTCTTAATCGGTGCGTCTCAAATTGGGGTTGCGAATTAAATCAGCCTTTTGAGCTAAATTTTTCAAACCAACCTCAGTTTGACCCACAATATTTACAATCCCCAAGGAGTTCTGATTCCGAAGAAGAGAGATTAGCTATATTAGAAGAAGAACTCCAATCCGATCGAGAATTTCTTGAAAGAATCCACTCTCAGTTCTTGCGAGAGCTGAATACCAAAGGGGGCAAGCGGTCGCTGTCATCCATGGAGGAAGATTTTTTATCTAGCCAACCTATAAGCATCCCACAAGATCAGGAGTTGAGAGGAGGATCTACCCCCGCCCCTGAACTTGAGGACGAGACCATGACCTTTTGGGGTTGACATGAGGTAGATTTCAAAGAAGATGTGGTTAGCCCACATAAGATTGAAACACCAGAAGATAGCCAACCAATTTGTGTCCTCTAATACCAAAAGAGTAATTACATGAGGAGGACACAAGTCATTGTTTGACATCAACTGAGCAGTCGAGCATTACATATGAGGCACCTTATGTGCCCAGCGATCCTTTTTTACAATGCTTCGACAAACCCTCAAGTTGATTCGTTTTAATTAAGGACTCATTCGGTGCTCTTAAATTCTCAACACACAATGAATCTGAATATGCCATGGTTTATAGGGTGGATGAGAGTCCACCCACAAAAGGCCTCAAGCCCCTAATTCATAGAAAGGGCAACCAAAACATGTCAGATGAATAGCCCTTTCTCGTACCTAATGTGGCTTGAGGGGGGTCCAGCTAAAGCCGCAAAATAAAAACTTAGTGCTTCTTGGGAGGCAACCCAAACCCATTGTATAATATTAGTTTTGAATTTTTGTTTTCTTTTATTAGAATTAATGGAGTTTGTATGTGTGTAGGTAGTAGCGTTGTAAAATAACGTAAAATTTTAAAATTTTAAAAATAATAATAATTTAGGTGAGTTTTTATGAAATCTGGCCAAAGAACTGAGTTCTCTATCAGATTTCAACCGATCGAATTTGATATCGACCGGTCAAATTGCTCAGGAAGGAAGAATTACAGTGAATTTTGACTGGTTGAGTGTGAGCTAAGTGATCAAAATTATAAAATGCAATAAACATCAAAATTTTTGTTGTTTTATGCTGTGTTTCGACCTGTCGAAATAGATTTAGACCGGTCAAAATAAGGGGATTGAGCTTCAGAATAGAAGCCTTGTTGGAGAAGTCGTTTTTCTCCCATTCTGTGACAGGTCAAATTGGTTTTGACCGGTCGAGTTCAAGGGGATCAGGGCTATATAAAGCCCTGTGACTGGTCAAAATTCCATTTTCGACCGGCCCTAACCCTTAATTCCCCAATCCTTTCTTCTTCCCGGGTTGCCCTCTTACTGTTTTTAATGTTTATGATTTTGTGTAATGAGGGCATTGCACCATTAAGGTTTGGAGGTGTTGTACTTATTGTGTGGATTATATTTCTAAATTTCTACGTCTTATACTCGACCACTGTTTAGTACACCCTCAAAACCACAGTTCTGTATATAGTTTTTGAACCATCTCGTGCTTTATTTTCTCGTAGTTTTCAACCTGTAGTTGTTAATGCATGTGAATTCTAATTTTAGAATATTTATGCCATGATAAGATTGCTGTTGCTTAGGATAATTAATTCAAATGTAGACATTTAAGGATCAGTCTGAATTTCATGCTTAGAAAATTTTTTGCACTTTCACCATGCTTAAGTCTGAAAATCAAAGGATTAGTTAGAATTTTAGGACCCTAGGAGAGACTAAACCCGGTGAGCTTTAGATATATTTTTTCATTCTTGATGAGTGCATATAAACTCGAACTGTCTTTGAATTCGTGCTTAATTGCTTGATCTCATATACTTCATCTTGGTTTGTTTACTTTGTAATGTTGTATCATTGTACTAGAACATATTGTGATCTTGAAACAAATAAGCATCATTACAACCTTGTAAGGAAATAATTGAAGGCCGTCTTTGGCTCGTTTGAACCTAAAATGCCCTACATCATATATTTTACCTTTTAGCACCCCTTTTGAGCCTTGTTGAAACCTTTATATGTTTTTTGATAAGCCATTTAACCATACCCCGAGACCATTTCTGAAAATTTAAGCTTTACCGTTCAATCTCTAAAAAATTGGGAACGAGGGATGAGAGTAAATGGGAAGAGAGTAAGTGAAGAGGCATGAGAGTGGTGTTTACTAGGAGCATATGGCAGAAAATTATATGAAAAGGGGAAAAATGAAAAAGAAAAAAAAAAAAAAAAAAAAAGCTTGAAACTGTGAAAAATATGAGGTGAATTCAACAAGAAAAGAAAGAATGAAAAGAAAAGAATGCTGAGAAAAAGGAAAAAAAGAAAATTCTAAAAATTGTGCAAAAGAAAGAGTGGAAAATTAACAAAAATCAAAATAGTTTTCTTTTCCAATTTCTCAGAGAAAATTGATCCCCAACTTCCCTTTATTTCTTAACCTGTACCCAAGCTTTATTACAACCTTGAAAAATACCTTCTTCATCCAATCTTGAGTGGTAAATGCCTTGTGGAGAGTGATAGCGTAATGTCTATGATGTTTGGCATGACGTGCTTAGGATACAAATATCTTTCACTATCAGATTTCTTTTAATTCTTCGATGAATCGTGTTTCTTATATCATGTGAGACCTTGATGAGTAGTGAAATATGATGATATTTCACCCCTAGATACCTACATTTAGCTATTCGATGAAGGCTATCTGATAAGAATTATTAGATTTGAAGTGTTTCAAGTAAATACAAGCCAAGTGCAGAAAACAGCCCAAGAATTTTGAAGATAATGTCAAAACATTGCAACTTTGGGTCATCGAGAACTTGGTGCGCCTTGCAGCTCAATTTGGACCTTCAGGATGGTCGAATTATGAAATTGTCAAAACACAAAAGTTGTAGAGATTTCTGTCCGCTTTCTAATAGCGCATAAATCGCCTCAATCCGAGTTCGGGACAGAAAGTTATGGCTAAAATACTAAAGCCGTGTCTGATGCAAAAAGTGGGCTGGAATTCACGGATTTCTGGGAGCTCGATGCATCGACCCTTTTGGTCGATTAATTAAGGACAAAAAAGTGTCAGACACAGAATTGACACTTTAAAGCTGATTTTTAGGAACTTTTGCAGGCTCGATGCATCGACCATTTTTGGTCGATTAATCGAATACAAAATGTCGAACAGGCGACACTTTAAAACAGATTTTCAGGGATTTTTGCAGGGTCGATGCATCGACCCTATAGGGTCGATTAATCGACCCTCAATTTTCGCGCTGGGACACTTCCGCGACGTGAGTATTATTTAAAGCCAAACCAAACACTTCGAGAGGACAGTTTTTTTTAGAGAATTTTAGAGGGGATTTTGAGGAGAATTTTAGGGAATTTTAAGAGAACTTTTTTTAGACGAATTTTTTAGGATTATTATTCATTATTATTATTTTTGGTTTTAGACTCCTCTGGGCAGTTTTCAAGAGTTCTTCTTTTCTCCTTCTTCTAGGGATTGATCTGGGTAGATTGTACTAAGGATTTGTACTGTCTTTCTTTTACATTCATAGATTGTATTTAGGAAAAGGCATTGTAACCAAAGATTTTTTGGAAGAAATGAAAAGTGGAATGACTTTGAATAAACAAGGAGATCATACACCAAAGATGACCGGCTAAATCAGTTGATCGGGGAAGATGCGATCCCCAGATAAGTACCCATATTTATGATTAATACCATAGTCTATTATGTCATCATGGAATCATTTTGTTCAAAGTTTGTGTTATTGAAAATATATTGAATGTTTGTTATGACCGTTGATTGCGCGTATCAACGACTATAATCGCTAGATCTGGACCTGCAGACTGATCTAGGCTGCAGAGCGATTATGTGTTTACTATTGTGATCTAAACATCATGAGATACGCTATGCTTCTTACATGACTCATACCGCAATGATAGGCTGAGTCATTATTTTTAGATAGGGTATGCCGGATTGATGATCATATTTTATTACGAATCATCTCTATAGCTGAATGATGGTGTAAATGATGCTTTAATGAAACTGTGGGTTTTAATGGTAGAAAAGAGGTACAAATCTGGGGTAGCATATTCCTTGATCATCTTTAAATATTGTTCTTAGATTCATCAGTAATTAGTTGTTTAGATTAATTAATTTATTTTTCTTGCATTTAGGAAAAGTGTGATAAATTTTTGGTAAATTGAATCCGCCCTTTGGTACTTCCTTGGGGACGTTTTTAATTCTCTAAAAGAATTAATTAAAATTCATGATTTCCCTGTGGGTTCAACACCTTTGTTCTTGTCATACTACAATAGATCTTGTGCACTTGCAAGGGTTACACTTAAAATCGATCAAGTTTTCTGCGCCGTTGCCAGGAAAATCGGCGAAATTTTGATTAATTCGGATAGGGATTTGTGTGTTTTATAGTGAGTAAAAAAAAAAAAAAAAATCTTTAATTCTGAAATTTTGATTTTTGATTTTCGAACTTAAATTTCTGCAATTAGAATTTTTGAAATTTAATTTCTAAATTAAATTTGGATTTTCTTGTGTGAATTTTGATTTTTAAATTTTAAAAATTAATATTTGGATTTTTGATTTGCAAAATCTTCTTTCCCTTATTTTTCTCTCTTAGGTAAGTTTTTGTAGGAGTCTTTTAGGAAGTAAAGATTTTTAGGCTTCTTATTTTAGATTTTCTAGGAGTCTTTCTAGGAAGTATAGATTTTTAGGATACCTTCCTTAAGATATTTAAGAATCTTTTATTCTTTTCCTTCTTTTTCTCTTTTAGGTAAGATTTTATAGGATTTTGTAGGATTGCCTTTAGGTTTTAAAATTTTAATTTTAATTTTTAATTTTCGAATTTAATTTTTTTTTATTTTTTGAAATTCGAATTAAAAAAAAAAAAAAAAATTAATTAATTAATTTCTTTTCTTCTGATTTTGGCTACTGTTTATCTTAGACTATATCGATTGCACATTCACTGTCAATCGATTGACTAGACTTCTGTTGTTAGCCATCTTAGCTAAAATTTCTGTGTTGACTGATTTTGACTTCTGAATCTCAATCGATTGAGACCACTCTTTCAATCGATTGACGAATTAAGTTCGTGTTTGAATATTTGTGTGCTTTGTGTCAATCGATTGAAACCTTTGCTTCAATCGATTGAAGCTGTTATTTGTGGATTTGTTGTGGACTCAACAATCCTTATTGTGAGTGTTGGTGCATGAGCTTTACTCGATCTCATCACCCACATTTACAACCATTTAATCTTGAGATCGAAAGATCTTGTAGAGAGAATCGTAGAATTCAGAGGAATCAGTATCATCATACTGATATCATGGCTGATCAAAGGCAAGAAATGAATGGGAACAACCAGAATGTCAATAATGGCAATAATGGCAATAATGCAAATATTGGGAATAATGGGAACAACAATTACAATGAGGGCCCTAAAACATTGGAGTATTATAATGATCCTGGTTTTTACGAGGATCAGGATAGTATCATGCATGATCTCATTCCAGGGAACCACTATGAATTCAAATCAGCAATGATTCAAATGCTACCAATTTTCCATGGTTTGGCAAATGAAAATCCGCACGTTCATCTAAATGAATTCACTGGAGTATGCAAAATGTTCAGAGTCCACAATGTCACTGATGAGATAGCTAAGCTCCGACTCTTTCCTTTCTCTTTAAGAGATAAGGCAAAAACGTGGTTCTATTCCTTAGAACCACAATCTATCCAAAGTTGGGCAGAGCTACATCGTCAGTTCCTTAAAAAATATTTTCTCATGACTAAAGCCATTGAGTTGTGTCAGAAAATTCAATTTTTCTCCCAACAACCTACAGAAACATTCCATGAATGTTGGGAACGCTTTAAGGAATTGATTAAGAGTTGTCCCAATCATCAAGTTCCAAGGTGGCAACAAGTCCAAAGTTTTTACAATGGACTGATTCCTGAAGAGAGACGCATGGTTGATGCATCCTGTGGTGGATCATGTGCCACAAAGGAAGCCGAAGAATTGTGGGCATTGTTTGAGAAGTTGTATCAAACCTCGATACAAAATGTAATATTGGGGCGAATTAACTTGGACCTGGCACCTAAATCTCATATGTTGACAAAAGACGGATTATATGATGTCAACAATAATACCTCTGATCTATCAACAAAGGTTGACATGGTGTCCAAGCAAATGAATATGATGTTAGCTGCTACCAAGAAAGCTAAAGCTCCTATCACCCCCACTGTGTGTTCAATTTGTGACCACCCAGGTCACATGGCTAATGAGTGCCCAACTAGTTTTTCATTCATCCCAGATGAACTTACTCCTCAAGAGCAGGTCAATGTGACTCAATCTTATCAGCGGCAGGGTAGAAACATGTACTCCAATACCTACAATCCGAAATGAAAAAATCACCTCAACTTAGAATGGGGAGAGTCGAACCAAACTGGTCAGGTAAACTAGCAGTACAGAGCCAATACAATGGGTGGACAACAAAATTTCCGCCCACAGTAAAATTCCAATTTCCAGCAGAATGCTCCGTATTATCATCCAAATACTGAATATCGAAAAAATCAGAATTTCAATCAGAATCTTAATCAATCTCATACCAGCACTTCGAAAGATTCTGATCTGGAAGAAAAGGTGATGCGAAGCATGCAATCTTTTCAGCAGATGATAATGGACCAAGTCAGTCAATTGGCCAATCAATTAAGTCAACGAGAGGAAGGTAGGCTTCCCAGCCAACCCGTCAACAATCCTCGAGGTCAAGCACCACCTGATGAAGGACCATCGAATAGTCAACAGTTGAAAGCTGTTACGGTGCTGAGAAGTGGGCGAGAAGTTGATAATCAAGTGAAAATGCCTGGGGAAGTTGATGCAGAAAGAGAAGCAGCGAAAGAGAAAGAATCAGAGATAAGAAAAGATAAAGGAAAAGGAAAAGAGAACAAAAAAGAGAAAGAGAAAGGGCGAGGAAGAGAGAAGGGAAAAGAAAAAGAAATAGAGGAAGTGTCACTTCCAACTGTCCAACAAGGGCGTAAAAAAGAATCGGAACTTGAATCTGCACCTTATGTCCCAAAGGCACCATTCCCTCAATGCCTAACTCCTCCATCTAGAATAGGAAAGGGACCGGCAAAAATGGAAGAAATTTTTGAAACATTCAAGCAAGTAAAGATAAATCTTCCATTACTTGAAACAATCAAACAAGTTCCTTAGTATACCAAGTTTTTCAAAGATTTGTGCACGCATAAGAGAAAGGCACGTACTCATGTTTCAAAGAAAGTGTTCCTGACTAATCAAGTAAGTTCGATGTTGCAATTGGAAACCCCACAGAAACTGAAAGACCCTGGAGTCCCAACAGTTCCATGTGTCATTGGTGGACAACCAATTGGAAAAGCGTTATTGGATTTGGGAGCAAGTGTTAATCTAATCCCATACTCAATGAACGAGAAACTCGGATTAGGTGAATTGAAACCCACGACGGTCACACTCCAACTGGTCGATAGGTCAGAAAGAAGACCTAGGGGTATTATCGAGGATGTTTTGGTTGGCATAGACAAGTTTGTCTTTCCAGTGGACTTCGTTGTCTTAGACATGGAACCACCTGTTAAATCAATTAATCAAGTCCCCATCATCCTTGGACGCCCGTTTCTCGCTACTGTCAACGCTTGCATTAATTGTTGAACGGGAGTCATGGACGTTTCTATTGGGAACATGAAGGTCAGATTGAACATATTTCATGCAATGAACCATTTCTCTAACGAGGATGAGGTCGAATATTTTTACATCGATCAGATGGACGAAGTAGTGGATGAAGCATTACCATCAATGCTCACCAAAGAATAATTTGAAACTGCTTTGTTAGCCATCTATGAGGAAAAGGGATATAAAAGGAAGCAACCATAGGAGAATAAGTCAAGTTCATCATGTCCAGATGATAACTTATGTAAAGTTGTGACTAAGATAGAACCGTTACCCATTAAGGTAAAAGCTGAACCGACTCCATCAATTAAGGAGCCACCAATTGTGGAATTGAAACAGTTGCCTGAATCGCTCAAATACGCTTTTCTAGGACCGCATGAAACATTTTCGGTAATAATTTCATCTATGTTGTCGGAAGAACAAGAGCATGACTTGTTGAAAGTGCTTAAAGATCACAAGGAGGCTATTGGATGGACCCTAGTTGATTTAAAAGGGATTGACCCATCAGTATGTATGCACAAAATACATCTGGAAGATGAGAGTAAACCATCGAGGGAACCGCAAAGGCGACTTAATCTGAACATGCAAGAAGTCGTTTTAAAGGAAATCATTAAATTACTCGATGCTGGAATCATCTATCCGATCTCTGATAGTGAATGGGTAAGTCCAGTCCAAATCGTTCCAAAAAAGTCCGGAATCACTGTGAAAGAAACTACTGAAGGAGAATTGGTCCCTACTCGTGAAACTACTAGGTGGCGTGTCTGCATTGATTATAGAAAATTAAACACAGCTACCAGAAAGGATCATTTTCCCCTTCCGTTCATTGATCAAATCCTTGAAAAGTTAGCAGGACAAGAGTTTTATTGCTTTCTTGATGGTTATTCGGGATACAATCAAGTGCCCATTTTTCCACCTAATCAAGAGAAGACGACGTTCACGTGTCCCTACGGAACATTTGCATATCGAAGAATGCCTTTTGGCTTATGTAATGCACCTGCTACTTTCCAACGATGCATGTTGGCCATATTTTAGGATATGATTGACAAGTTCATCGAAGTCTTCATGGACGACTTCTCGGTTTTTGGGAAAACGTTTGGTTCTTGTTTGAATCACCTTTCACAAGTGTTGCAACGTTGTGTGGATTCCAAACTTGTTCTTAGCTAGGAGAAGAGCCATTTTATGATTCAACAAGGAATTATGTTGGGGCATATTGTTTCAAAGAAAGGAATCGAAGTTGATAAGGCCAAAGTCGACCAAATTGGTAATTTGCCACCACCGAAGAGTGTTCGACAAATTCGATCATTTTTGGGTCATGCTGGATTTTATAGAAGATTCATCAAAGATTTTAGTAAGGTGGCTAAACCATTGTGCACCCTGCTTGGCAAAGATGTTCCTTTTGATTTCGACGAGGATTGCATGAAAGCATTTCTAAAATTGCGCGAGCTCTTATCAAATGCACCGATAATCCAACCATCGGATTATTCTTTACCATTCGAACTCATGTGTGATGCATATGATTACCCTATCGGAGCTGTCTGAGGGCAAAGGGTGAACAAATTACCTCACGTAATTTATTATGTCAGTAAGACATTGATCAATGCACAGCTTAACTACACCACCACTGAGAAAGAGTTGTTAGCTATGGTGTATGCTCTCGATAAATTCCGATCTTATCTGCTTGAATAAAAAATAGTAGTCTTTTCAGAACACTCTGCATTGAAATATTTGTTAGCAAAGAAGGATGCCAAACCAAGATTGATCCGCTGGATCTTGCTCCTTCAAGAGTTCAATTTTG
Source organism: Chloranthus sessilifolius (assembly GCA_021018995.1). Lineage (NCBI taxonomy): Eukaryota > Viridiplantae > Streptophyta > Magnoliopsida > Chloranthales > Chloranthaceae > Chloranthus > Chloranthus sessilifolius. The sequence goes on along the minus strand of CM037594.1, from coordinate 29,862,983 downwards.
AAATCAAAGATAAAAAGGGAGTAGAGAATGTTGTGGCTGATCACTTGTCTCACATTTTGCCTGAAGAATCATTTGCACCTGAACCTATCCGGGATACTTTTTCGGATGAGCAATTAATGGCGATTGATGCGACCGCTACGAAAGCTCCTTGGTTTGCCAATATCGTAAATTATCTGGTCACTGGCAGAATCCCTACTGAATGGGATAAGAATGATAAGCATTTCTTTTTCTCCCAGATAAAATACTATTTCTAGGATGAACCATATTTGTTCAAATTCTGCTCAGATCAGATCATCAGGAGGTGTGTGCCGAAAGTAGGGCAACTAAGCATCATTAATTTCTGCCATGCTGGAGCCTGTGGAAGCCATTTCAGAGGACAGAAGACCGCACAAAAAATCCTTCAAAGCGGATTCTACTGGCCTTCCATCTTTCGAGACGCTGCTCAATTTTGCAAAGAATGCCAAAGATGTCAGCAGCTTGGAAATATTTCAAAACGAAATATGATGCCCCTTAACCCGATTTTGATTGTTGAAATTTTTTATGTTTGGGGGATTGACTTCATGGGTCCTTTTCCCCCATCTTTTGGGTATTCATATATTCTTGTAGCTGTTGACTACGTTTCCAAATGGATTGAAGCTGTGGCAACCCGTTCGAATGACCACAAAGTTGTGGTCAATTTTCTGAAAGAAAATATTTTTAACAGATTCGGGTTTCCACGGGCGATCATTAGTGATGGCGATTCGCACTTTTGCAACTGCCATTTTGCTGCTTTAATGAAGAAATACGGCGTCACTCACAAGGTCACAACGCCGTACCATCCGCAGACTAGTGGTCAGGTGGAAGTATCGAACTGAGAGATTAAACAAATTTTAGAAAAGACGGTGCGACCAGATAGAAGAGATTGGTCTAACCGGCTATCTGATGCTCTTTGGGCCTATCGTACCGCCTTCAAGACACCGATCAGAATGTCACCGTTCAAGATTGTCTACGGGAGAGCATGCCATCTTCCTATTGAATTGGAGCATAAGGCATTTTGGGCTATCAAAAGATTTAACTTTGATATGCAAGCGGCAGGATCAAATAGAAGGCTACAGTTGAGTGAATTGGAAGAGCTACGCTATGATGCGTATGAAAACTCCAAGATGTACAACGAAAGGTACAAAAAGCTGCATGATGAGTCCATTTCTTGGAAAGAGTTCCACATTGGACAAAAGGTTTGGCTGTTTAATTCCAGACTAAAGCTTCACCCGAGAAAACTGAAATCTAGATGGGAAGGCCCGTTTCAGGTTGTTTCTATTAGTGCGCACGGTGCGATTGAGATCCGAAATCTCAAGGGCAATCAAGTCTTCAAGTCAATGGGCAACGTCTTAAACCAATGTTTGAGCCGATGACCTAGTTCGGAATTGAGGCGATGCACCTCAGTGACCCAGATTAAAGGAGTTGGAGTCAGGTTTAGGATTTAGGATTTAGGATTTCTCTTTTCGTATGTTTAGTTCTAGAATATTAGTTTTTAGTTTAGTTTAGGTTGTTTTTAATTTCCAAATTAGTGTAGCCACATTACCTTCAATCTATTTTTGGTCATGTTCTAATTTGATGCACATATTCTCTGCACCTGATCTTTGTGTTGAGGTACTTTTCAACAGGTTTGGGGGTGCACTACTTATTTCAATCAATGAGGACATTGTCATTTTTAGGTTTGGGGGTATGATTCTCTATCTTGCGTCACTTTCTTATTTTTCTTCATATAAATAAATAAATAAATAAAATTTGAACCATCATATATGAATTATTTTTCGATAGTTTTCAAACTTTAGTTGATGATGCATGTGAATTTAATTTTGAGAATATCGATGTCATATTTTGATTACTTGTATCTAGGATAATGACGCTTAATGTGATATTTTATGGGTAATTTTGATATTCATGCTTAGAATTTTTACACTTATACCAAGCTAAGACTTAGAAATCGATGAACTGTTTTGAACGGTGAATCTTAGGTTCTTAGTGGAGACTAAACCTAGGAAGCTTTAGAGCTAATTTCCCGTCATTGATGAGTGAATACAAAAACTCGGAGTTTTCTTTGAATACGAATTATTTTGCATAATCTCATACATTTTATTTTGGCTTGTGACTTTGCATGATATCAAATTCATATTATTGTGTTAGAACGTACTGTATATCTACTCAAGACAAGTAGGCAAGGTTACCATCTTTTAAGGATATGATTGAAGGCCATCTTTGGCTCGTTTGTGCTTAAATGCCCCACCTCATATAAATTTATCCTTCTAGTACCCCTTTGAGCCTATTGAAAAAAGTTACCTTTATACATTCTTTGATAAGCCACGTTAACCTTTAACCCTTTACCATTTATGAAAATTCAGCTTTACTCTTCTTATTTATGAGAAATTAGGAACGAGGGATGAAAATGAAAGAAAAAAGAGTAAGTGGAGAGATACTGAGTTGTGGTGTTTACTGAGAGTGTATGGCAAAAATATAAAAGAAAAAGGGGGGAGAAAAAGAAAAAGAAAATTGTGAAAAATAATGAAAAATATGAGGTGCTTCAAGAAAAGAAAATTCAAAAGAAAAAGAAAGTTGAGAAAAATAGAAAAATATTGAGAAAAATAGTGAGAGATTAGAAAAGAAAAAGAAGAGATATAGAAAAATCAGAAGTTTGTTTCTTTTTCGATTTCTCAGAAATTTTGAATCTCAATTCCCTTTCTTTCTTACCCTTTCCTGAGCCCCATTACAACCCTACAAAAGACCTTCATGATCTGATCTTGCATTGGTAACTGCCTTGTGGAGAGTAAATATGTGATACTTATGACACTTGATATGAGATGCTTAGGATATATAAGTATCTGTTCTTATGAGATTTGATTTTGTTCATTGATTACATCGTGTTTCATTAATCATGTGAGACCTTTTTGCATGCTTTGTATTGATCTCTCACATGTGTGCAAAAACCTACCCATCATCGGAGTGATTTTATTTCGAGAGTATACATAAAGTGAGGATTGAGTCGAGACAACAGATCCGACGGTTTTCCGTTTGGACTAGTTCCGAGATGGATGAATCTTGGTTTTGGTATGCACACACTTCACGTTTAGGCATGAATGGATGAATTATCTAACAATTTGAGCATTAGATTAATTTGAATGGACACTAGCATGATTGATATGACATTAATATTTAAGATTGATGATTCACATATTGAAACAATTAATATTTTTGTTTTTGAATAATATATATGCTATAAAAAAATCATGTTTTGAAAACTCAATTTTGCCGATGGTTTGAAATTTTTGGAAGTTTGTGGGTAACTTCACTGTAAACCCTCAGGAGACACAACTCCTCCACTAGGGATCACCTAGGGGTTTAAAGGCTTGTTGCACATGCTAAGTGCAATCGTGTTCCCTACGAAAGTGACATTTATTTTCTTTAGTTTGCTTTGCTCGAGGACTAGCAAAGTGTAGGTTTGGGGGTGTGATGAGTAGTAAAATATGATGATATTTCACCCCTAGATACCTACATTTAGCTATCCGATGAAAGCTATCTGATAAGAATTATTAGATTTGAAGTGTTTCAGGTAAATACAAGCCAAGTGCAGAAAACAGCCTAAGAATTCTGAAAATAATGTCAAAACACTGCAACTTTGGGTCATCGAGAACTTAGTGCGACTTGAAGCTCAATTTGGACCTTCAATACGGTCGATTTATGAAATTGTCAAAACACAAAAGTTGTAGAGCTTTCTGTCAGCTTTCCAACGGCACAAGAATCGCCTCAATCCGAGTTCGGGACAGAAGGTTATGGCCACAATACCGAAGCCATGTCTGATGCAAAAAGTGGGCTGGAATTCACGAATTTCTGGGAGCTCGATGCATCGACCCTTTTGGTTGATTAATCGAGGACAAAAAAGTGTCAGACACAGAACTGACACTTTAAAGCTTATTTTTAAGAACTTTTGCAGGCTCGATGCATTGACCCTTTTTGGTCGATTAATCGAGCCAAAAAAAGTGTCAAACACGGAACTGACACTTTAAAGCAGATTTTCAGAGATTTTTGCAGGGTCGATGCATCGACCCTGAATTTTCGTGCTGGGACACTTCCGCGACGTGAGTATTATTTAAAGCCAAATCAAACACTTCGAGAGGACAGTTTTTTTTAGAGAATTTTAGAGGGGATTTTGAGGAGAATTTTAGGAGAATTTTAAGAGAACTTTTTTTAGACGAATTTTTTAGGATTATTATTCATTATTATTATTTTTGGTATTAAACTCCTCTGGGCAGTTTTCAAGAGTTCTTCTTTTCTCCTTCTTCTAGGGATTGATCTGGGTAGATTGTACTTAGGATTTGCACTGTCTTTCTTTTGCATTCATAGATTGTATTTAGGAAAAGGCATTGTAACCAAAGATTTTTTAGAAGAAATGAAAAGTAGAATTGCTTTGAATGAACAAGGAGATCATACACCAAAGATGAGCGGCTAAATTAGTTGATCGGGGAATATGCGATCCTCAGATAAGTACCCATATTTATGATTAATACCATAGTCTATTATGTCATCATGAAATCGTTTTGCTCAAAGTTTGTGTTATTGAAAATATATTGAATGCTTGTTATGACCGTTGATTGCACGTATCAACGGCTATAATCGCTAGATCTGGACCTGCAGACTGATCTAGGCTGCAGAGCGATTATGTGTTTACTGTTGTGATCTAAACATCATGAGATACGCTATGCTTCTTACATGACTCATACCGCAATGATAGGCTGAGTCATTATTTTTAGATAGGGTATGCCGGATTGATGATCATATTTTATTACGAATCATCTCTATAGCTGAATGATGGTGTGAATGATGCTTTAATGAAACCGTGGGTTTTAATGGTAGAAAAGGGATACAAATCTGGGGTAGCATATTCCTTGATCATCTTTAAATATTGTTCTTAGATTCATCAGTAATTAGTTGTTTAGATTAATTTATTTATTTTTCTTGCATTTAGGAAAAGTGTGATAAATTTTTGGTAAATTGAATCTGCCTTTTGGTACTTCCTTGGGGACTTTTTTAATTCTCTGAAAGAATTAATTAAAATTCACGATTTTTCTGTAGGTTCGACACCTTTGTTCTTGCCATACTGCAATAGATCTTGTGCACTTGTAAGGGTTACACTTAAAATCGATCAGACCTTTTTGCTTATTGTAACCCCTTTCATATGTGTGTGAAAAATGAATCATTCATCAGAGTGATTCTCTTTTGAGAGTATACCTAAAGTGAGGATTGAGTCGAGACTTGGAATTCGATGATTCTTTGTTTAAACTGATCTCGCGATTGAAAGGTTTTAACATGGGTTGGAGCACACACGACACTCTAAGCATGCATGAAGGATTTATCCAAGGATCGGAGCATTGGGTTTATTTGAATAGGCGACATATTCCTTTGACTTAACATATATATGCAACTAATATTTATTCTGATAATAAAATTGTTTTACAGATTTCAAGTAATAAAAAATATAAAAGAAAATCAAGGCATATAAGCCTTAGATAGAATATCATTTTGCAGATGTTGAGTGATGGGGTGATTGTGTTAGACTACATGCCAACTTTTGAAATGCTTACAGATCCACTTACAAAAGCACTACCCAAAGATACAGTGTTGAGAATATAAAGGGGATGGTCTAGGAACGATATCTTTAAAGGCACAATAGTTGAACATTAACTTAGCAAAGTTGGAGATCCCAAATATTAAGTTCAACGAGATAAGAAATTACTTTGTGACCGTTGAAAGTGTACAAATGTATGTTACCTATGGGCTATCTGTATGGTGATAAATTTTGTGTATATCTCTTATAACATGAGAGGGTGAGTTTAACTCTTAATAATTTTATAGGCATTCATTTATTGGGGTGATAAAGTAGTTACAAAGGCACCCATGACAAATTGACCTATATGAGTATGGGAGTGAAGCTGCTTCAACAGAGATTCGGTCATCTCTTTGAGATACTCATGAAATCAGGATTTTAACGCATGACTGTAAAGCGCAAATTTTATGTCACTAATTATTTGGTCATAGTAAGTGTATATATAATTTCGGTTTGTTAGACAGGTTTAAAGTTCAAAGTTATAAGCTACTTCAGAACCTTACAAACTTTAAGTTGTATGTATTAGTCAAAGGTTCAAATCAAACGGTACCTCTGATGATGCTTAGTATGATCGCTCTAAGACACATATTTTTATTTTGAAATAAGTGAGGGATTTTATATATATGTGTAGTAATATATATTTTATATTTTCAAAATTAAGTCTATAATTATTACTATATATTGATAATAATTCAATGGTAAAATTATTTACTTTTGTGTGCAAATAAATAAATTTAATATATATATATAAGAAAGAGAGAGAGAGAGAGAGAGAGAAGCCCAAGAGACACGGGCCAAAAGGCCCAACGTCTTTAAGCCCAATGAGTGGGTGACTTCCAATGAATCTTAATCCCAACGATTGCTTTCATTGGCTTTTAAGCCGAAGAGGCGCTACAGAATGACTAAAATATCTTAAACGGTCTTTTCGTAGTGTCTTTTTACATTTCTCTCCGAAGAATTGTCTTTCTATATTTGGGCTTACCTCTTCACCATAAACCTGAAAAGACACAATTCTTCTATAATCTTCTCACCGCAAATTTGAAAAAACGCAATTCTGAAATCTCTTCACCTTTATCTGAAAAGACATAATGGTTCAAGATTTTCTCCATAAATAGAGATCATATCCCAATTAGAAAGACAACAAAAATTATAATCTCTCTCCTCTCACGTTCTTATTTTCTTTATTTAAGAATTTTTTTTGTGTATCAGAAAACTTGTGCCAATTTCTTTTTCTAAAAAGTAAAATTTAGAAAAGAACATGTAGTTCTTAGCAAAATCGAGTTCTGTTATATCTCGAAGGCAGATTCACTAGGAACCCGATTGTATCTTCGTTTATCCGACGGAGCAGAGACCTCTAATGTCTTTAAGACAACATAGTGAACCACATGTCTCAGAGCTATTTTTAATACCATTTATCTTAACAATTTAATTCTTAATGCCTCGAGCAATTTTCAATACCATTATTTCAACGGGGCTAGGTATACGGCCAATCATGTTAAAGCCTGCTAAGGCTAAGACCGACCATATTAAGGCCCACCTAGGGCTAGGGCTATGGCCAGGGCAATGCAAACGCCCGACCCATTGACAGACCTAACGCATGGGAAAGCGGGTGTTATTATAGATTTGGTTGATACAAATACAAATACCCTTAAATTTATCTATTTATTTGGAAAGTTGATCACTTTAACTCTTTCAACCTCTCTTTTATATTGTTAAAATAATCGGATCCCAATAATCCGATTCAAGGATCAAAATATCGGGTTCGATTTCGATTTTGGACATGACCGAAGCCGAAAAATGGCCGATAATATGAATTTCGGCCGAAATTTTCTCCTCGATACAAATCTTGACCGAAATTTTAGTTCTCAATTTCATTTTGGTCATGCCCGAAACCAATGCATTTTGGCCAAAATGATTTCGGCCAAATTTTTTATCCATGATTCCCATTGGTTTATCTTGAATTTTTGTCAGTTTCCCTCTGAAAAAATATATTTCTCAATGCCCTTATGATGTATTCCACACCACCATTGCTTTCAGTCAAATGACCTGATACTGTTAAATTTGCAATCAATACAACGAAAAGTAAGAAAATATTTCACAATTTTCATCAATTTGAGGAAGGTGCAAAGAGAACATGGTACCATGAAAACTCTCAGATTCTTATCTCAAACACTAGATTTAACTGTCAAAATCAAATACTACTAAATACACACAGAGCAGAGTTGATCAAATTTAAAAAAAAAACAAAGAAAAACCCTTAGTTTAAACATAATTTATCATGACGGAAAATGGTTGGTCCCAAGCCCATCATTATTGTCCCGACGCGTTAGGGCATCGGGTCCTTTCGATTAGCACAAGAGAGAATACCTTCGTATTTCTCTAAAGCTAATAACGTACATTTTGGCTGTGTAGCAATTTGACAACTGCGGCGACCACTCCCTTCCCCTCTGTGGAGATGTCAAGTTCAGGCTCCTCAATCTTCCTCTGTAGAAGCTTGTCGAGTTCTCCTCTCAACTTCTGTAAAATCACATTAAAATTTTATTAGTTTATATCAACATGATGTTACACCATCAGTGGTTTAAGGTGTGGGTGATCCAAACCATCAAAGTGAGGGATCATAGATTGAAGGGCAAAATCACATTACAATTTTATTATTTTATATCAACATGATGTTACACCACCAGTAGTTTAAAGTGTGGGTGATCCGAACCAACAAAGTGATGGATCATAGATTGAAGTGCAACAGGCCCAAAAATGGTGTTTTAGGGAGATTTAAACCATCAGATATGTATTATCACAACAAAAAGAAAACCACCAGATATGTTGACTATAATATCAACCGTTTGTTTCAATGTTAATGGCTGATATTAAAGTTCGTCAATCGGATGGTTCACATCCACTTATCGGCATGTTTCATTGGGTTGAGAACCTGACACATTTTCCAACTATAGATTGCTATTTGGGGAATTTAGATTTTGATCATAGCTGTGTGCCACATGGCATAATGATAAATCACACTTCAATGGTGTGAGATAAAAGGTGTCATTCTAATGGTATATGATCATTTTAAACACCATTTGGTGTTTAAATGTCGATCAGGAACCTTTATCCCTATTTTATATCGAACCCATCATATTTGTGATCTTCATCCCTCTCTTTCTAATCTACAAATAAATAAGGAATGTGAGCTAACTAGTATATAGTAGAAAATATGACTTTGCTGAGTGGAGTAGTGAACTACACATTGTGGAGAAGGAGCTTGGCACCGTAGCACCTTGGCATGGATCTCCATGCTCTTTAAAGTCCTCATGTGTCACATGGTCCATGCGGAGCGCACCGGTCATTGTCCACAATAAGCAGTCCACTCATCGTAGAATTCATAGAAGAAAACATCACCTGTGTCAGCTGCAGTACACTCTTTGATGCTGAGAAGTGAAGGTAGCCTCCCAACATCTCAATCCCTTCCCCACTTTTACTTGGTGTTAGATTGCCTCCAAAGAGAAGTAGCGCGTAATCTGATATGTTTGTAGAGTCCCTGATGTAGATGCCTGTGGTCTTCACCTTTTCGCTGTAGACCATGTATGGCAGCGGGAACATGAAGACACCCACATTAACAGAAGATGGATGGATATCAACTTTTCCGACATCATTTCAGCACAATTCCATCTACTTCTTGAATTTTCATATTTGAAGTGATCAGTTCCTAATCTTCTTTTCAATGTTTCAATGAAATGACTTCTCGTTCTCATTCTTTTGTTTTGCTTTTCTATTTTTTTCTTTTCTTTTTCTTTTTGTATGCTTTTCCTTTGTATTTTTCCCAATATTTTTATATTTTTATGGGTTGGAATGCCACAACTGCCACCAACTGTGTTTCCTTCTCTTTTGACCAAATATCAAACCAGCTCTACCTTCTTCAACTCTTTAACCTTCACCTTCTGAAATCTCATGTTGGGGTTAGGCTGCATCAGGTCACTGAGGTTTTAGGTTCAAATTTTATGGTTTTTATCAAAGAAAAATTAGGATTTTTAAGGCTTAAATGGTGTGTATCAAGGGCAATTCAAAGGTGGGATATTTTAAGCTCAAACTGTCCAAGGGATGGCCTTACTTCATGTCCTCAATGTCATGAATGCTGTCAAGCTATTTCAACTTGGATTTTCGTAACTTCTAGTGAGCAAGAGTAAGTCCAATCAGTCCTTAGAGCAGAAAAATTGCCAAAACACTCTTCAAAGAAAAATTATTCAAGCCCAAATCTCACTGGGCATGATATTTCATCAAATTTCTAGGGGATATCCTCACAATTTTCTCTCTCTTCAAGTTCACTAAGCATAAATTTTTTTTTGAAAATTCTTGACATTTGTTTCATGACAATGTTAGAGCTATAACAATGTTCAGTTTTAAAAAGTTTTTAAATTTCCTCTTTTTCAAAAATCAGGTGGGCCTTCACTTTATTTTCACAAATTTCATTCAATCATAGTTGAATTAACATTAACTATCCATTGGCATACCCTTCCATACCCCCAAACCTATGAGGAGCAGTGTCCTCACTGATTTAAAGATAAAGTGCATATGCAGCAGGGTAAAATCAGACACAAAGCAAAGTAAGTAACAGCATCAAATAAGGCACACATAAATAATTAAAACAAAAAAAACAAACAAGCAGCAGACATAAAATAAACCAAACAGAATCTATCAAAGAGAAATTCATTTATATCACAAAAATATGTACAATGCAAGGGAGAATCACTACAAAAATATTATACAAACTAACTAATGACATGTGCAACTCTAATCATTTAGATTTTCTGTTGGCTTAGCCATGACTTGGACTCCTTTTCTGTTTTCTCTCTTCACAGGTGAACTGGCTGGAAGGGCAGTGGCAAGAGGGGTAGTCTCAACTGCTTGTGCAGGCTCTCTGGTAGTCATTTCAGCAATTCTCCTTTCAAGTATTTCGGCCTTCTTTTCAGCAAGCTCCACTCTACTTTCATATAGTTCTCTGGTGGCCTTTGTAACCTCTCTGGAGGCAGCTAACCTTTTCTCGAGTCCATCTACTCTCAGCCTCTCAATTTTGTGATCCAGTTGCATTTGATGTATCTTCGCGTCTTAGGGCATCCGGATTGAGGTTATGAGGTCAGCCATGCCTCTAAAGACATCCTTTTAAGGTATGGGTTTTGATGCATGGCATGGAGGAGGGTTAAGTAAGAAGGTATGTAGAAGGAAGAGGCAGATAATATGGGCTGCTCAGCACTAGAAGAATGGTCAGCCACCAATGGAGAGGGGGTTGATGAAGAGGGTAAAGGCTGAGGGTCTTCAAGCTCGGGTTTTGTTTGGGTGGAGGAATCTCTTGTAGAGGGTTTAGGGATTGGTTGTTCCACCTCAGCAGTGGACTCCACTGCTAAAGGAGATGGAGGTGGAGTGGGTAAAGGAGTAGGGGTAGGAAGAGGTTGAGAGGTAAGGGTAACAGGGCTTATGGTTGATTGGATGGCTTGTAGGCAGGTGGCTATGGCAGCTTGGTTAGCTGTGTTGGTTTGGAGCTGGACAAGGATGGTGGTGAGAAAGGAAAGTATTTGGGTGGAGGCCTCAGGTAGGACTTGGGCTTGGGTAACAAGTGGAATGGGGTTAATTGGTTGGAAGGGAGATGTGGGGCCATGCTGAAAAGGTGGGTGGGTGTAGACTGGAAATGGGTAGGTTATGGGGAGTCAGGTAGGGGGGTATATTCATACCCAATGTCCTCCACAATGGAGTCAATTAGGGATGAATATCCCTCAGTAGTCAAGTGGTCCAGCTCTTGGAGATGGGTAGGTGAGTAGGAGAAAGTGGGGTTAGTGTCAAAGGGTAAGGATGGTGGAGAAGTGGTAAATGGATCAGCTGATGTAGATGGTGTAGGGCTCAAGTGTTCAATAGTTGGGATGGATGGGCTGGCTGGAGGGGTTACAGCTAACCTACTTTGATAGGTGGATGTGATGGGTAGGGAATGTAAGGTAAGGATGGGGTCTGTGGTAAGAGGGGCTGACAGAGGTGTGGATGTGGTGATGGTGGAGAGGGTGATGGTGGAGAGGGTGATGGAAGGTAGGGGAGTTGAGATGGATGGTAGAGAGGGTGATGGAAGGGAGGGACTGGCAATATCAAGGCTGAAAATAGGCATAAGCACAGCTGTGGAGGAGATGAGCATGGGTACAAATGACACATGTGGAGGTATTGATCTGAGACCAACAGAAGTGGATGGAGGCTCAGATCTGACAGATGTAGAGGTTTCAGCTGCAGAGCTAGAGATCTTAGGTGCAGCTGCTGAGCTGACCACCTGAGGGGCTTCTCTGTCAGGTCTCAGCCGATTTCTTCTTGCTTTTACCAATCAAAGTCCTACTAGCAGACCAGGCCCTCTTCCCAAACACCTTAGGGCTCACCTTCTCCATAGGCTCATCTTTTTTAAACACAAATTTTCCTTTTCTAAGCAAAGCAGTGATGAGCCTGTTGTAGGGTAGTCCTGGCAAGGCTAGGCTTGTACTCTTTTGATCTTATCATTCACATCTACCATTGCCTCAAATACCAGCTGAGCAGCATTCATAAACTGGCCCTTGGAGAACCAATACAAGGCATCCACTATGGAGGTTCTCCTCTCTTGTTGATGTCCACTTACATATATGTTCTTCCTCAGAATTGAATCAGTGAAGAGCATGCTGGGGTGTAAATCTCTCCTCATTAATGACTCCCCAGACCCCACAATGCCCAGAGTCAGCTGCGTAGCCATTGCTCTAAAAGACACATTCTCAAGTGCTGCTAGGCCATAGGTGCTATCAAAAACTAATGGGACCCCTAATGCTAACCCAATATCATTGTAATCGACCAAGAGCTCCCAATTATCAATTAAAATCTCAAGGTAAGGCTCAATTGAACCTGGCTTGGCTTTCTCCCAAAAACTTAATGTCTTGCTTACCTTACAACTATTAAAGGGTTAAAACATAAAAATAAAAGGCACAATTACAGAGAGATGGGATCAAGGTAAGCAAGCCGTCCTGCAAGAACTAGGACTGTTGCAGCAAGTTTTAATAGATAAGTCAGGGTAGGTCCACAGGGAAATATGCTTTAAAATGAGGTAAAGAGGAGAGGTTTCTAAGATATGTCACTTTACTAAAAACTATAAAAATCAAATGCAAAATGATCCAGAAGTTGATTGAAACTCAGATTTAAGGGAATGGAGAAAAAAATTAAAATCACAGGTGGAGAACAGTAGCTAGGGGTTTTAGTCTTTACTGAAAACTAATTGGATCAAAAGCAATGCATAGGACAGATGTGTTACAATCCTTCATCTGGCTACAAGCTTAGTTGCTAGGTATAAAAATCTAATCTTAACCAAAGAATTGGAGCAATCCTAAGGCTATGATTTGTCCACTCAAATGGTCACTGATCATCCCAGAGATTGTTCTAGTGCAAGGATCTTGATCAGAATAGGCAAGCTATTGTAGATGTTGTGGGTGTCAGGATACAAGTTCAAGCATCCACAAGGATATCTAATCCAGGGAGATCAAATATGAAAAAGTAAAATTTAGATTAGAATCAGCTTTAAAAATCACAATTGCACTATAATAAAATAACTCACAATCCTATTGTGCTCAGATCTGTAATCTGGGCACCATGCAATCCATCTACAAAGCCTTTGAAACTCTCAATTTATAGCTCTCAACCTCACCCTAGCTACTAAAGAGGTTTTGCCAACCATAATTGGCAAAGTAGAGAATGGGGGGAAGAAGGAAGAGAGAGGGACTTTTTGGAGGGACATAGAATTTGGATTTACCTTTGGTTCTCCCAATTTCTGGATGCTAGCTCGGTAAATTCTTCAAGCTTTTATACTCTTCTCCTCTCTTCTCAGATCTGTTTCAGTCAATCAGAGCTTAAGAGAATAATTCTATTATTCTGAGTTACTGATGTGGCTGATTTCTCTTCTAAAAGCTCTTTCTCCATTGGTCCAAAACTTGTAGGCCAATGTGATGCGGTTAGAGTTCCCATTCGTGCTCAGTTGTGTTCCAAAAATACCCCCAAGGGTCATTAACACGCCTTGGAACTCGTGCACAAAATTCTGAAGTTGGCAACTGCTGTGAAAGGAACTAAGAAGTTCCTAATTCGAGTGTTGAGAGGTTTAATGTTGCACCTGTCGATAGGTTAAAGCGCTGGGAAGTCGACAGGTTTGTGGTGGATAAAGGGCTGAAGGTGTCAACAGGTTTGGAGTTTCATTAACTCGAGAGGATTGGCTGGACTTTAATGTCGAGAGGATGCATGGCTGGGAAGGTGTCGACAGATTTTGAGGGTGATCTCGAGAGGTTTGCTGAGTGGAAGGTTGAGGAGCTCAAGAGGTTGGGAGATAAGGCTGTTGTTGTCGATAGGTTCAAGGGGTTGCAGCTCATCCTTGTCGAGAGGATTTTTGGGAGGTTTTGCTGAAGCTTTATAAGACGAGAGGTTGAAGCTCATCTGCTCAAGGGGATTGCTGAAGGTATGTCTCACTACATGAAAATGTTGAATATACAACGTTACTTGCACTTTTGAAACCACGGTTTGTGATTGTTGTAAATAAATCCTCTTATACAACGGCCCAAAACAGATGTTTATTAAATGCAACGACCCACTGAAAGGTAATTTTTGTAAGCAAGCGGGATCGAACCTGTATCCTTTATTCGTAAAAAATTTTGGGTGCCCAAATATTTCTAAAATAACTTAGCGCGCGGGAGCAAATATTTCTTCAGCGCCTAAATATTTCTTCAACCTCGTCTTCTTTACCTTCTTTATCCAAACTCGGGAACCTAATGCCTCTTCTTCTTCTTCTTCTTCTTCTTCGTCTCCGTGCTCGTCATTTGGTCACAGCCATGGCATAGAGATGGAAAATCTTGCTGAGATCTGATCCCAACTGAGATTGGTTCCATCTACAGCGATTGAGATTGTTCGAGGCCAGGTTGTTGGAGCTTCAAGAAGCTTTCGATCTAGCAATCTGTATTTTGATCCAAGCTCGAAGGTTCGATATCTGCTCTTGATTTTCTGTCACTACTCTCGATTTCCCTAGATTTCTTTGATTTATCTGTAGAATCTAGGGCTTCTTGGATCAAAATCATCTTACTCTGTTTTGATTAAGTTTTGTTGAAATGATATATATATATATATATATATATATATATATTCTAGTATTCTAGTAGATCTAAAGAGTTTTTCAGATGATGGATTTTTTATATTCCCATATCATTTTCTTTATTTTCAGTTGAGAGGATCTGTAATTCATCCTATACCTTACAACTGTTTGAGAAAATGCCTGAAAGAGATGGTTTAAAATTTTTACTCATTTAGACTAATTGCAGTTTTTTATTGCAAAAGTTTGGTTAAGTTTTGTTGCAAAACTTTGATTAAGTTGCCATATTATCCTTTGCCTATGCATAGAACAAAGACTTGTGCTGCAGTTTTGTTCGTTGACAAAATTACAGGACTAAATTAGAAATAGATTGATAAAATAACTATAGGATTGAGATTTTTTAACCTTTAAGAGGTTGTTTCCTTGACACCGAATTTAAAGGGGACTAAGACGTTATCTCAGCTCTTAACGTGCAATCAAATGTGAGCTATTGGTTGCTGCTTTTGATCTTTGGAAGAGAGATGGATGGAGCTGATTAGAACCATTTGCACCTTGTCAAAAATTGAAATAATAATTTTTATTTTTATTTTTTAAAACCGATATATGCACTATACAAAGGTGCTCTATGTGTACTATTAATTTATGACTATTTCACCAACCTCCTAAGTGTTGAAGTTTAGTCGCACATTGGGTAAATTATAGCCTTGCCTATCCTCTTACAAGAGCTTGGGTCCCTCCACTCATAGCCAAAGCGGTGAAACCATGCTCTGGGAGCTCCCCAAGCGGTGACACCACCACTATGGTCCTTCTATTTCCACGGAACACCTTTTCACTTCTGTCCAACTATATCGCCTGCATCACATCAATATGAACAACATCCCAAAAATCTTTATGAAATCCACTACCCCAAGCATCCAAAACTAAGACTCTTACACAAGCCTGGGAAAACACCAGCTCATGCACAAGTGTAAAAAAAACAGAGCCCAAACTTGCCCCCCAAACTAACAATGGACAAACAGGTGATTAACATCCTCCTGTGCCCCACCCCACAATACAAATTCATTCTACACAGGCATAACCAAGCAACAATCCAAAAGAAAAATAATATTCTAGGGGGAACCTCCTTCTTCCATAGTTCGATCTAGACCAGGCAGCTCTCGACTTCCTATAGAGGAATTAACGGAAAATACCTCATTCTTTCCAGTCACCCAAATCCTCCTATTCTCCCACTTATTATTAGGAGTAGCAGAATCCAACTCAATCAATAACATGGAATAATATTCAATCATCTGTTAGATTTCTACAAGATTAGTCTCCTAGGATCTATTATCTCCCTACCCACTAACCGCCTAAAAAACAAGCATACTCTGGTTAGTTGGCTGAAAGCAGAACGTAGTGCATCGCCAACCAGATATCCTGCCAAGAATCAATTTGGTCCCCATGTCACCATTCCATCTAAAACATAGATGGAACTGACTTTTGATCGAACAAACCCCCCTCAACCATCCTGAATATCTCCCATGTCTTCCTTGATTAACCAACCAAGCAGTTCAATTAGAACTATATTTTGATTTTTAACATCTGAACCTGTAACGCCTCCCCCCCCCCCACACACACACACAATCTGCCAGTGCCACTTTCCCGATAGTGCTATATTTACTTCTCACACTCTTCTAATTCCGATCCCTCTATCCTCTATAGGGAAATGGCACACTTCCCACTTTATGCAATCAAATTTTTTGCTCTCACTTTTCCTTCCCAATGAATATTTCTTTCAATTTGCTTAAGCCGAATAGCAGCCACAAGGCATCTGAACATGGGTAGTTAAAATACTAACAGATTAGACATCATCACCTTGATGAGCATCGGTCCCCCACCCACAAAAACATGTTAGCTTTCCACGGTGCCATTCTTTTCCCAAACCTTTCCACTATTGGATCTCACAAAGACTGGTTCAATTTTCCCACACAAAGACGTAGTCCCAAATACATTAATGGCAACAGATCTTGGCTGCATCCAATATAATTGGCCAAAATTTATATATCTAAGTTGAATGGCTAAGAAAAGATAGTATTATTGAATGGTTTTTCATTGAAACCTCTTCCTTCAAGATGTGGCATCTTTTAATTCAACATATTTCAGTGGACCCTTCTACTCCAAGTCTAAGATTTTATAATGTCCAAACTAGATATATATAACATCTTTTGTTTAGGTTACTATGGACCTATCTCTAGCTTTTTATACACAAAGTAGCTTGTCTTCAGACTTGAAAATGCATCTTCACGCTTGCCAGCCCAAGATATTTACCTTGGATCGAGCAATTACCCCTTACCCGGGTAAACATGAATGGGACAAACATTAGGCATCTACAGAATTTATCTCACCTACATTGTGAGGACAAATACAAGCCAAACGATTATTTGACTTATATTGTAGCACCAATTCACTCATTAGTTGAACCCACCAATGGGTTGTTGTAACGGTTGAACGGCTTGGGTTTGCTCCCCAAAGTCATGGGTTAGAAATGACTCCCCTTTTGTTGACCAGGTGTAGTGGGCCTGCATAAATTAAACCATGAAAGAAAGGCGGCATGGGGGCTCGCACCGTGAGGGATTAGTTCAAGTGCAAATTGGGAGACCCTGCGTCATAAAAAAAATATAAGATTTACTCAATGATTGATCAATTTTTTTCTGATCGCAGCAGGTGGACCTGAAAACAGTTCGCACATTTTCAACAAAGAAGGGTTCACTAAAATGCAATGATCCATTGTAACAAAAAGTATTCACATACAGAATCTTAACATGCCTAAATGAAGAAGATGAATAAAAACACAACATGAAATCTTATAACTTTAGCTTTTGCTTTTGTCCTGTCTCTTACTGTGAAGATCTAATATTCTGTTTGAGAGGTAAAGAGAGAGTTCTGGAATTTGCTTCAAAAGAAAATTCTCATCGGACTCAAAGGGAAAGTCTTCTTCTCATCCACAAGATTCCTTGATTGATGTGTAGCCACAGATCTCAAATTTAACATTATCAACATCAAGGCTGAAAAAGCGTTGGGCCCGGTGAGGCCTGTGGTGGGTCAGGCTAGAAATCTAAACCCGAATAATAGATGAGTTTCGATATGGCTCTGTTCGAGCCAATTTAACCATAAATGGGTCAGGCTAAGGCAAAATTTGTTGGCCTAATGAATAAACAGGTTGGACTGTGGTTAGAATTTTGCTTCATTTAGATAAAAATGGACCGATTTTGGAAGCGAAAAAAACTGTTTCCAGATTTCAGCGTTGGCAGGAAACGGTCACAAAAGTGATGCTGCCCAAGCAGGACCTAAGAAATGCAGAAAAAACTTTTGTATTTTCAAATTTCTCGTTTGCTGAACTCATCCATCTATCTTCTATGTGGGCAAAAATCGTGAACTATGATTTAGGTCCAGATTGATGAAGTAGCTTGGGAGGTCATAGAGAAAAAACATCCATACTTCAAAGTTTTGAGTTTTAGCTTTTATATGTGAGAATGAGTCTTTACTTCTTTATTTGTTTAGTTAACCTTATGCAATTAAAATGTCTTTCTGGACAGGTTTGAGGTGGTTGCCATTAGCTTTAATGGAGGAAAAGAATCAACTGTAATTCTTTCCGTGGTCTTTTCTACATTAGATTTAGATTCAACTAATAAAACATACATTCAAAAATAATTATTTACAATGCACTTCACTTTTCAGGTTTTGTTTCATCTGATTCGGGCTAGCTATTTTCTGCAAAATGAAAAGCCCAATTTTTCTTATGCAAGCCAAGGGAACTGCAAACCACAATGCCCAATTCGGACAATCTATTTTGAGAGCCCTTCGGCTTTCCCCGAGATTAACTCATTCACTTATGAAACTGCGACTGCGTGAGGAGACTTTTATAATTTGATTCTTTTCTTTTTGTTTTGCTTTCAAGAAATATTGATGCTCTGCTTTGTCATGAATAGTTCGGAACTTGCAATTATTTGAATTTCTATATTTTCTTGAGCAGTTATGATTTGCCCATTGAAATTATTCGCCTAGATTTTAAGTCTGACTTAGAGACTCTACTGAGGGAAAAACCTATCAAAGCTATTTTCCTTGGAACACGAATTGGTGATCCTAATGCGGTAAATGAATTTATCTATGATGCATCACAACAACAATTTTGCTTTCCTATGTTTGCTGATCATGGTTTAAAAACTCGCCAAAATTCAACACGACTTTGCCAGGGTTTGAACAGACTCAGAGAAACTCGGTACTAATCACTACTTGTGAGTTACTCATCTGACTCGATTCTACTCAATCGAGTCTAATTTTAATTGTCGATATTTTTTTATTTCATTTTTAAGATTTTTTTTTTCGTAAAAGAAACAAAGCCTTTTTTTTCAAAGCGATTGGACTATTTCCTTTTACCGATAAAAAAAAAAAAGCAAGAGGACCATTTTTTAAACTCCTCTATATAACCTTATTTTGTCAAAAGCAAGCCTATATAAATTAAAATGTTAACTAAATTACCAAGTTGGACTGAGTCGAGACTTACCCGAGTCTTCAAGTTAACCCGAGCTGGTTGAGTTTCAACTAGAGATGAGTCAAGTTTTTGGTTTTCAAACCATGCTGCTAGTTACTATGTTTGCCCATGGACTCTCTCAACAATTTTCTTTTGTACTATGGAGAATTACTTCTCAAAAAGCTTTCCATTGAGGGTCGATGATCCGAATCTTATATTTTGGCATTACGTTTTCTTCTTATTGTCAATGCAAGCTGGTCAAGAACAGTTCTCTCCTAGTTCACCTGGATGGCCTCCTTTCATGAGAATGAACCCTATTTTGGATTGGTCATACAGGTTTTTTTTAAAACTTAATGTGCATATATATAGAAAAAAGGTTATGGTCCACGTGGAGCTCCATGTGGCACCCAAAACACTGTTTTGGTGCCACATGGGGCTAGGGTGCATTGCTTAGATCAATTTTAAAAAAATTTAAAGCAAAGGTCAAACATCAAACATTGACCGATTTCAATGGTCCATATTTCAAGGCTAAAATAAACATAGTGGAGATCAGTTATATATATATATATATATATATATATATATATATATATATATATATATATATACCATGTTCTAAACAAAGTAACCTTGCTTCACGTGACACAAAAATTGTGTTTTTGGAGTTAGATTTTGGTTACTACTGTGGAGAAAATCAATTTTTTTTTAATGCTTTATTGACAAGGATGTGTGGGCTTTTCTCTTAACTTGCAATGTTCAATACTGCAGTCTTTATGATCAAGGGTAATTTTCTTCTATAATTGGCCTTAAATATCTTTTTCTTTCTTTTTCTTTTTAATTGGTAAATGGTCTGCAAATTATTAGAAAAAGGTTTTGATTTTCCATCTTTGCATAATTGATGTTTGTATCCTTTGGCTGGTATTAATTTTGAAAGGTTTTGATTTTCCATTTCTTCTTTTTTATTGAACTGAATGTGAAAATTGAACTTGCATGATTTAGCCGTTGACATAAATTTATAAGTCAGCCATGAATTTTATTATATATTTTTTTGGTATTCTGGTTTTATAGATACAATTCCATCAGGAGCATATACGACACAGTTCCAAATGCGTTATTGTGCATCCCTTGGAATCGTGCAAGGTTCTATGGAGTATCGAAGCTGATATAGCACACAACCAACTTTGTTGTGTATTACAAATTGTACAATAAAATATATGATTATTGTAGTTTTTCTTTTTTTGAATTTTGCGCATGGTTTTTTGGTCTTTAGATGATTCCAATAGCAAAGTTGAATTACAAGTACATTTGGCTTTTGTTTAATATACTTTGTTGTGTATTAAATCAGTAGCATAGTTTAAGTATCAACTCAAGGAATAGTTGGATTTAGAGCACATGCAGATCGATCTGGATAGTCCAAATGGTCAATCTCCTTTTGAATGTGCAGCGATTCTAGGTTGAGTTCTAAAATAACCCTATCTAGAAGATGCACCATAGTGCACCTTGAAATCGTTGCTTCAATCCCAGCTTATTTAAAAAAAGAGAAATTTTTTTTAATCTTTTCTCCTATTTTTTTTTGTTTTGGTTGGGGTAGATCTCTGTAATGATTCTGTTTCTTCTAAGGGATATATCTTCTGAGGTGTACTTATTTGATTCTGAAATGGTTTTTGCCTTTTGAATTTATGCTTTTTTTTGTGAAATTATATCTATTATTTAGAAAAAGTTGTTTTTTTCTTCCATGTTTTTATTGATTTCAGTTACTTTGAACGCTTTATTCAAATTAAGTATGTCTTCTTTATACTCCAAGAGATGATCCATCCGACCTTCATAGATATAACAACAAAGTCCAAATCTGCAATCGAGGATCTAGATGGTGCTTCCCAATTTGATTCGACTTCTGTGTGGTGATTGCCATTTTAGTTTTCGATATTTTGGTGTTCTTGTGTTTTAATTTCAGGTTGATTTGTTCAATTTCAGGAAATGCGATATGAGTTCTTCCCTTTTGTAATCGAGGATCAAGTTTGTGGATATATACATAAACGGTAAATTTTAGCATCAATTTGAGGTGAATATTTGCATATTTCGAGTGGACTTTTTTTAAACATCGATTTGAGCTTCACCAGCTCATTTTAAACTTGATGATATTTTCAGTGTTAGGAGTGGAGCTCTCAATATTTGTTTTCTGTTTCATTGATCTATGCGACCCGTTTCTTTGTAAACTACCCTAACAGATATGGGATTTGACTGCTGGAAAGCTCTTGCATGAGTTTAAGTTCCATGAAGGGCAAAAGGGTGGAGTATTGTGTTTATGAACTCTTGGTATTTTCCTCTTCCTCATACATGTGTGTATATATACTCATGCACTGTCAATTAGTTTCTAACTTGCTAAAGATCTTAATATTGTTTTTGTTGTTGTCATTGGTGTTCCAATTATTCATTTTGATAATTTTATCACTTATCGTCTTATTCACGCTGCGATGGCCACTAGGGAAAACCTTAGTAAGACATCTAAACTCTGCTTATATAATAATTATTTTCAACGCAGAAGGAGGTATAGTACTATCCTCTCATTAAATGTTGCTTTCATGTCTCATGCCATGTCATAACAAAATTCTTTAATATTCTATTAGGAATTCCTGTCTTATATGCCTTCAATGAAAAGTTTCATCAGTTTCTATGCAATGCTGAAATTTAGCTACTTGGGTGATTTTGGATGAACCATAAATTTTCACATATGTTTGAGAAATTTGAATACCTTTTATGATTAGTGTAACTTGGCCATCTGGATATACCCATGAACCACTGAACCATTAGGATCTGCCAGCTCTGTGTGATGATTGACCAGTCAGAATATGTATTTTTTTTCCTTTGATTTTGTTGTCACCATTCGATAAGATAAAATAAAAATTTGGTACTTGAAACCATGGTTAGAATACAAATTCATCATTATGTTGCAGGCCTAATTCACATTGGTTGCGAATTAGTTTTATACTTGGTTGGTCCTTTATATCTAAAGGAGCTCAGGTCTCTTAGTTTAGTGTCTCACTCAATGTCGGCCCTGTTTGGATCAGTGTCGCTTCTGCAATATGATTCCCGCAAAAGCGAGAACACATAAGATGCTTGGAGCAGCTTCTGGATTCTTGCCCAAGTTTAAGTTTTTTAGCTTTTGTTTGAGTCAGTTGGGCCATTGCTTGGTGTGATGGTAAAAGGTTTAGGCTGTGAAGCGTGAAAGCACGAGTTGAGTTTGGAGAGCAGCCACTTTGTGTGTAAAAGCGACAGGTTAGGTTTGTATCCCATCAACCCTCTCAGCACCTTCTACATAAGGGATCAGCACTGGGTAATGGTCTTTTAGGAGTCAGTTGGGCAAGAAGCAGATTGCTACCAAAAGCATAGATCTGAAATTTGCCCTTTAGGCCCCACAAGGGATTCCAGGACCTAAAAAGCGTCCCCAAATGGGGAGCGGTCATTTTGTACTCCTAGGTTCTCTAATTTTTAGAGTACATACCTTTAATGCTAATAAAAAAATATTTTCCTTTGGTGATTCTCGTTTTTGTTTTCTTTGCAATTCTCATCCTCATTATTCTCTAATTTGTTTTCTTTGCAAATTGTCCTATTTGGTTACAATTAAAATAACTTAGCATTTTGAAATTGTTTGTTGAATTTACCGATCCACACTTATTTGTTGTGTTATGATGATGATTTGTTATGTTTTGATGATGATACAGTTGGTAGATAGGGAACCAAACAAGGCTATTTCTTTATTTTGGGATGCTTGTGTCAAATAAATAAGTAATTGTAATAAAAGAAGGCATTGATCATTATGGATCATGCAATTTAGCTTATGACTCATTTTGTGATCTGAAACACCTTATTTTCTTGAATCGAAAATAAGAGGATCATAGTTTCATGCCTTTATTTCCTCATCAAAGTTCTATTACTTTTCTCTATTTAATCAGTTAAAAAATATATAAATAGATACCCAAGTAAAAAGTGATGCCTCTTTCTTAACCTTATTTCTCTACCAAGTGAAGTTAGAACTCGGATCGTATTATTTCTTTTCATTTCCTTCGTTTATAGCCTAATTTCTCCACTCATTTTTGTTCGAGGCTAATAGAAACAATAAATCCCAAATCCCATTTCATAAACTCTTTCACTGTGGATCATTTTTTGTTGTGGATCATTTTTTACATATTCCTTTTCCAATTTTAAGTTTCTAATGTAATTATATAAAAATTCTTATGCAAGTCTCTCTTATGCACACTTTTTTTTTCTTGAACACACATGCAAACTTTCAGTATCATTTTATTATGAAATTTGTTAATGTGACTGAGCTTATTTTTATGACAGGAAAACTCGTGGTATGAGAGTTGGGCGCAAGCTGAAAACACACAAGAAGTGAGCGGACAAATCATTAAAGAAAAATCAACTAGACAACGAATTGAAAGGTGTTCAATCAAAGGTGTCAAACAATGAGACATTAAAATTTTATGTCATTGGGTTTATTGGCAACCCGAGTCATGCTCGAATAGAGCGCTGTTGAATGTATTTATAAGATGTTATTGAATATATTAATATAATTTCTTTGAATATTTTAATGAGATGGTGTTGAATGTATTAATACGATATTGATTTTATTTTTGACTTATTATTTTTTCATTTAGTTGAATGGATTATGAATTTTTCCCTTGTAGAGTGATATATGGTTGATACAATATTTGTAAGAGGTAAAATGACTCTTATTACAGTAAAAAAATGGAAGTTGTGCATTTAAAAAAAAAAAACGGTCCATATCAGTTGTTTTCATATACCATTGATTTAGGCCGTGGTTTCGGAATAAAAATAACAACCCTTTTCCTATTAGGAACAACGGCTTAATATTGTTGTTATTTTGTGCCACAAATAACGGTCCATAACCGTTGTTTCTTGGAGGATATTAACAATGGTTTGTCACCGTTGTTTATATATACCATTGATTTAGACCGTGGTTTCGGAAGAAAAATAGCAACTTTTTTTTTCGTTAAAACAACGGCTTAAAAACGTTGTTATTTTGCAACGGACGTGGACCGTGGTTTATCTGGTAAATAAACAACGGTTCCGAACTGTTGTTTATAAAAACCACTGCTCTATAAACAACGGCCCTTGCAACGGCTCAAAACCGTTGCTTATGACATTTACAACGGTTTTGGGCCGTTGTTTTTTATCGATTTTCACGTAGTGTCTGCAATTCGTGAGGATGTGGGTAGCTCAACTGTAGATAGGTTGGAGAGCAAAAGGAACTCCTCAACAGGTTCTAAAGGCTGATGAGTATCCACTCAATAGGATGGATGTTTGCTACAATGGAGCTTTTGACAGGTTGAAGAATGGGATTGCATCTCATGCTGTCGGCAGGTTCTCAAGCAGCTACATGCAGAAATTGATAGGATGGAAGGTTAGGCTACTGAAACTCATGCTGTCGACAGGAAGCTGGGTTGGGAATTGGACTCTTCAAGAGGTTTGAAGTGGAGAGCGGATGGTGTCGGCATGTTGCTAAAGTTGGAGAGTTTGCATTCGAGAGGTTGCTGGTGCAACTCGACAGATTTGGCTAGGGGTCATTACTGCACATCAACAGATTGTTGGTAGCTTTAATGGTGCAACTTGACTGCTTTGGAGTGCAAATGCTTGATAGGTTTAAAGTTGCGTTTGTCAATAAGATAGAGGTCTGTTCAGCTGCCATTCGAGAGGATTGAAGGGCGGTTCTGAAGCTGCATGCAGAAATCGAAAGGTACTGAACCCAAGTTGGTTGGTGGGCTGCTCCATTTTATAGGATGTTGAAGCCAATTTCTCACCTTTCGAGTGGTTGGTTCAGCAGCTCTTTAACTTGACAGATCTATTCCTCTTATTACAGCATTTGAATACAATGTTTCTCTAAGTGCTGCTGGAAGTGTGCAACTTGCATGGCTTGGATGTTGCAGGGCTTGGAGCTTAGCCTGCTTGCATGGGTGCAGCTGCTACCATGTGGAAATGTTGGAGACCAGATTTGTAGCTGCAGTTTGAGAGGAATGGGAGCTGCTGTTATGGTCCTATATGCATGTTGGTGTATATCAGCTGCTTTCAAGTATGCTGCAGTTCATAAATTCACAGATGCTGGTGCAGCACACATCAAGTGTATCCACTAGTCAATTGATGAAGTCAATTTCTCAGCCATTATACCACACAAATAGTTGACTTGATGGCTGCTCCTGCAAGGTGATCCTTTGCACACTACTGCAGCCTATGCACTGCTGCAAGCTTCATTGTGCACAGTAAGTGCTTCATTTTCTACAGTTGTTGTTTTCAGCAATAACTCATAGCTCACTCCTTCGATTTCTCTCTCTCAACTGTTGATTAATTCCAAACCTCCTCTTAATGGCACATCTTAACTGGATTTCTGCACTATGCTGTAATTACTTCCTTACTGCAAAACAACATTAAAAACAAGTATTAAATACTCTAAGTCCTATCAAAAGCCAAGTTTAAAGGGTATAAAATATATAAAATAGTGCTCAACACACCCCCAAACCTAAACTTTGCTAGTCCTCAAGCAAAGTGAAATTTAAACCAACTGACCTACAAAACTAAATACCACTTTCGTAGGGAACACGGGTGCATTTGGCATATGCACCAAGCCTTTTAAACTCCTAGGTGATCCCTAGTGGAGGAGTGGAATCTCCTGAGGGTTTTCAGTGAAGGTACCCACAAACTTCTCCAATAAAATCAGTTAATATTAATGTAAAATAAAATTCATTTCACACCTCGTTCATTCAATTTTAGAGGATTCTCAGCAGAAAAATAGTAATTTAAACCTAGAATTCTGTTGTAATTTCTTCACTATCAATCAGCTCATCTCAAGGTATTGGGTGTGAAAATTAATGCAAAGCTCACCTTAATTTTGAGAATTTTGTTTCAATAATGCCCCCAACTAACTTAATTTCAGACCCAAGTCATGCCTGAGCTATCACAAAAACTTATTGTCTATTATTGTAGATTATTCCTCAGAATTTATTAGGATACTGATTTATTGTGTGGTGAGAACAATTCAAAAATCAAAATAAAATAAAATAAAATGAAAGATGGAAACAGCACAATTGGAATAATCCTAAGCCTGCAAGATTCAGGGCTATTGTAACAAGTTTTGATAACTAAGAGTTTGTCCCATAGAGAAATTGATCTAGAACCCAAAATGGGATATAATAGTAGGCCTACAGATCTAGAAATCCTAAAGAAAGGAAGCTAGGTGTCATGCCTGCACTAAATTACCAAAAGAAAGAAATAAAGTGCAGTCTTATCCTAACAAAGGGTCATAAAAAAGGGGATGAAGGTGTGTTAAAATAAGGATAAAAGGGTGAGAAGTAAGCAGCTTTGGTTAAATGTTCATTTAGTTATGTAACTCATATTTAGGTCTCTCTCAGCAGTACGTCCTTGCCGAAGTGCTATTACTAACCTCAACAAGGTGGAAATATCTAACTTAACCCATGCCATTTGGGGTGCTCTTAAGGCTATAGTCGGTCCACTCAAATGGCCACAGTCTATCCTACAGAGTCTGTCAAATCCCATTGATCAAGCCAGAAGTTGCCAATCTAATCCAAAAGAGTAAGCTGGTCAAATCTTATCTAATGAATCACATCATGCCATGAATACCATTGCAGACACTATGTTTGCCAAGCTACAAGCTCCCCAGTTCTGCACACAGATTTCGCTGACATTCATAGGAATTTCAACCCATAAAGCCCTCTGTGTATTGTCAAGGCCAGCGGCACATTGATGCCCACACAAAGGACCAGCAACAGGTTGAATAAGGATCTAAACACAGCTGATCATTGCTACAACAGGCCTGCAATGACTCAGCCTCCCAGTTTGCAATCTCTCACTAAGACACAAGTCCAAGTGCAGAGAAGGATAATCCATCATCAGATCTGTGACCAAGTTTGCCCTAGGGCTATAGTCTGCCCACTCAAATGGTCACTGGCTATCCACAAAGGCTCCCTTACCCACAAATACTAAGAACAGAGCATGAAAACTGTTGACTACCACCATGGTCCCAGGGCATCACACTCAAGCTTCCATGGGCCTTTCAATAAGCTCAAATCTTAAATGTATGCTTTAGCGTGAACAGAACTATAGACAAATAAGAAAATAGCAAATTGAGTAAGCATTCAAATAAAGATTCCATTGATCTGGTGTCATTAACAATTAAATCCCTCAAGGCAGCAACCTTGTGTACAACAGCTCAACACCAAATCCCAATGTTTACTGAATTATTACAAAACTTAAATAAATCTATACATAAATGCTTACCAAAGGTTTAGCCAGCAAGTGTTGAGCTAAGAAAGAAGAAAAAATAGAAAAAAGACATGATCAAACCCTAACCCTAACCCTAGCTAGCTTGAGCTCTCAGCCGACAGAGGTTGAAGGAGAAGGTGAATGATGATTTGCTAAGTTACAAGTGCAGCTTATATACTTAGTCTCAATGTTGTGGCTGAGAGGAGAGTAAACTCAAACTTTTCAACCAGATGTGGCACTGTTTCAACCCTTGGATGTGTGCAACGTAATTCATGCCTCAGGTTGCGTGCCCTAGACCTGGGGAAATCCCAAAAAGGTCCTTAGGTTAAGATTGAGAAGTGGAGAGCCCGAGCTTCGCTAGGCTGGCTATTACATCTCACTTCTGTCGTGCAGTATGCAGAGTGCTCGAGGGGTAGATTTTGGCATGGAATATTATTGTCTCACACAGTGGAGCTCCAAATGGTCGCACGGTTACCTCAACTTTGAATGTGCTCGCCCGAAAGGGCTTCAGAAACTTCATTAGTGGGGTACTCACGCAGATGCCTTCTCATCTCTCTTGGTATAAATTTAAACTTTAGGCGCACGAGAGCTGCGCGAGAGGATTTCTGGGCGTCTCTCCCTTCTTGAGCCACACGAGAACTGTGCGAGGTTTCTACTGTTGTTTGCACCAATTAGCCTCGTGAGGCAGCGAGCTCTGCTACGCTAAGGCTTGATCCTCGCGAGAACTATGCGAGCTGTATTTCTGACGGTTTAGTGCGCGAAAGCTCCGCGAGTTTCTTCATATGATTTATTCCGCTGAAGTGCGCGACTGCTGTGCAAGAGCTACTTTGTGATAACTCTCCATTTGAACTGTGCGTCTTCTTCACGATCTCAATTATACTGCATGTCTTAGCTGCGTGAGGGAGCTCTACCAGTGACTTAAACAGCGGGAGGCTGCACCTCAGCTATGCGAGATAGATCAATGGCTCCTCTGCTGCTATGCACATATTTCTGTTGCACCTTCCTCCACTCTCACCAAATCTTCTATAATCTGTTGGACTTTCTGGGTCCAGTATGACATGCAAAAAATAGTCACCATGGTCTATACCACCATGGTGTTCCATCACTTCTGGTTCAGCTATCATCTTTTGCTTGAAATCTCTCTCTTCTTAGCACTAAAAGCACAAACTTTGTATTAAATTGTATAATTTATTCCTAACTATAAAACAAGCTAAAAAGGAGTTATTACTGAGCTTTAAGGTCCAGCACAGGCTAACTTAAGAGGTGAAAAGTGGTATTTTTAGTGATTAACACACCCCCAAACCTAATCTTTGCTAGTCCCTGAGCAAAGCAAAATATAAACAGCTACTCTAAGAATATAAATACCACTTTCGTAGGGAGTGCGGATGCATTTAGCTTATACATCAAATCTTTTAAACCCCTAGGCGATCCCTAGTGGAGGGGTGAAGTCTCCTGAGAGTTTTTAGTGAAGGTACCCAAAAACTTCTCAATGAAACAGTTAACAAAAGTGCAAACAGTGGTTAATCAGTTTAAAATAAATACAATTCATTTCACCCTTGCTTTATCAAAATTGAAGGAGTACCCAAAGAAGTATATGCAAGCAATTTAACACCTCTATCATGCATGTATGTACATTACACCCAATTAGCTGACACCAAGAAAAATAAGATGTGCAAAACAGTGCTAAGGTTACCAGTATATCAAAGTCCACGTTTAAGCAATGCCCCAATGATTTCAATCTCAGGCCCAATGCTTATCAGGGTTGTCTCTCATGAATGAATTTAGGGTGTATCATTTCACACTAGCTCAAGAGCAGTTACACACCCCAAATGGGTTTGCAAGCATGAGCATAGGCAGTTGTTCTAATTTCTGACATCACCAAGTACTTCTCACCATAGATTATACATTCCCTCCTCTTCACATAACAGTTCATTTGACTTTGCATCAATAAGGGATTTTCATGGGTTGTAATGTGGCTTATTGGTGATGACTGTAAAGAATACAAGGGGTAAAAAGGGATTCAAAATTTTGAGAAATCAAACACAGGTAGGAGGTGATTCATGACTTCACCTTCTTCTTTTAAGCACAACTTCATCTTCTTTTTGAAATTTCAGAGTTAAAATGGTCAGCTTCTTCTCTTCTTCTCAACATTTCCAACAAAGTTCTTTTGACTTCTCATTCTCTCTTCTCTCTTTTTTTTCTTTTTTTTTTCGATGGTTGCCAAGCATCTATAACTGCTACACTATTATTTATAGACTCCACCTCTCTTCTCCTCCTTTCCACCAAATGTTAAACATTGCTCACTCATCTTCAACATCCTCTCCTTTACCTACTAAATTCTCAGAGTGAAGGTAGGGCTAAATCAAGTTAAGAGGTTCAGGTTCAAGTACTTTGGTGTTTGTTGAGGAAAATTGGGGCTTTAAGGCTCAAAGAGTGTATGTACAAGGATAGTTTTACAGGTTGGATCTTTTAGGCTCAAACTCTCCAAATGAAGGCCTTGATCCTTTCCTTAGTTTCATGATTACTATCAAACAGCTTAAACTTGGGGTGTCTAACTTCTAGTGACAAAGACTGGATTCAGTCAGTCCATAGAACAGAAAAAAAATTGCCAAGACACTCCTAACAAAATTTGATAGGCTCAAAGCTCACTGGGTATGGTCTTCAATTGCACTCAAAGGGGTATGCTTTCACCTATTTCTCTCCTCACCGGTTTACTAATAGCTGTTTATAAATAATTTCTTGATATTCTCTTCATGGAAGTATTGATTTTCAAATGGTTTTAGTGTTAAAAAGGTCTGCACCATATTTAAATTCCTTCACTTTTAACATTGCTTAGGTAAAATTTATTACATTTATTCCTTACTTAGTTAAAACTACTGCACGTAAGTTAATTAGGTCATTGGCAATTCCAAACCTATGAGGAGCAGTGTCCTCACTGGTCTAAGTTAAAGGGCATGTGAAGCAGGGGAAACAGAGATAAAATAAGAGCAACAATATCAGCCAATACATTACACAACACACAACACAGAAAATAAACAAACATGCATAAAGAAAGACAGTAAACTAAACAACATGAAATTTTATATAGACACAAAAATTGGGGCAAGGCAAGAATGACGAAAAGTTGCTATACAACAGCGTAACTAAGTACATGTGCAGAAATTCAATCATCAGAATCTTCTGCTACATCAGGTGGGTCTTGGGTTCCTTTGCCCTTTGCTTGCTTCAAAGCAGCAGCCTTGGACTGTGGTCTTTGTGAAGTAGTTCTTCTTGGCTTGGCAGTTATTTTTCTTTTGGCAGTGCGCTCTGGCTTTTTAGCAGGTTCCTTGATTTTAAGTCTAGGTTGGACTTTGATAGGTTCCTTGGCCTTAGGGGTTGTTTCCTTATGAGGTACATCAGGGTTTAACTGCTTTGAAATAGCCTCTGCTAACTCCCTTTCAGTTTGCTCAGTTAAATTCTTCTGCAAGGCAGCAATGGTAGCACCATAATCATACACTTTGTCCTCAGCCACTCTTAATTTTGCTTGCAGTTCTTTAATAACATCCTCATGTCCTTCAGCTCTTTTCTTCTCTTGATTGTATTGGACCATTATTTCTTGCCATCCCTTCTTGATCTTCTTCTTCTCTAACTTGTGGGAAAGCAGCGGGAGTTTGATTTTATCAAGGAGGGGTTGTTGCACTGAGGCTCTTAAGTCAACCATGCCCTTAACTACATCTCGCTTTATGTAGGCATTGGCTTGCATGGCTCGGAGGAGGGTGTAGTAAGGAGGTTGGGGATTAAAAGAGGCAAGAAGTATGGTCAGAGCAGCAAGGGAAGAAGGGTTAGCCAATAATGGAGATGGAATGGATGAAGGCATGGGTGTGGTGGAGGGTAAAGGGTGAGGGACATTAAGGGCAAGCTAAGGTAGGGATTGTAATTGAGATGCAGGGTCTGTTTGGGTGGAGGCATTGGTGTAGGAAATGGGAGAAATTTCTTGGATAGTTACAATGGGTGTAGGAGCAGGTGGGTGTTGGGAAGGTTGGGTTAGAGTGGATAAGGTGGATTGGATGAATTGTAAAATGGTTTGGATTGAGGCAGGGTTTAGTAGGGTTGAGTGAATGGAATGAAGGTTGGTTTCAATGGATGATTGGGTGTGGGTATTAGCCAACATATGTGAATGAAGGGAGAGTAGGAGGTTCAAGATTTGGGGTAATAGATCAGGTATGATAGTGACTGTGGGTTGGATAGGTGGAACTGGCTGAAAGGGGGAAGTGGGTCTATGAGTGAGAGTAGTGAGCTATGGGGATGACTGATGTGAAGGGTCAATGTGAGAGGGGTGAGGTGAGTCCGGGAGAGGGATATACTCATAGTTGATGTATCCTAGTATAGAGGACATCATAGTTGAGTACCTTTCTCCAGTAAATGGTTCATGTTCATGGGAAGTGGAAAATGGGATGGATTGGTCTAAAGGCTCAAATGGGTCGGGTACAAATGGTGGGAAAGTGTCAATAGGCTGATGTGGGGTTTCAAAGGTATGGGTTTCAGGTTCAAAAGTTGTTGGTATTGGGTCTGGTATAGTTATGGTATCAGGGAGTGGAATGGTTTGGGATATATAGGTGGGTTGGGGTTCTTTGGGGGCTTTGCCTTTGGTGAGTTTACTTTTCTTTGTATAAGCAATTTTTACAGGTGGGATGGTGTGAGCTTGAAAAATAGGTACGGGTGCAGAAATGGGTAAGGTGTGAGTGGTTATGGTGGTTTGTAGTGAGATTGAGGTGGCTGTGGTTGTGGTGCTTGGTGAGATAGGTTGGGATAAGGGTATTGGACTTGTGTGGGGTTGTAAGGTCTGAGTTGAGGTAGGGACTGATATGGGCATGGACATGGGGGGTAGGATAATGGATGGAGGAGTGATGGTTGTGCTGGCTGGCACATGTGGAGTGGAGGATGCAGCAGCATCAGTCGTAGCAGCAGCAGCTTCTTGAATGGTGGGGGATGCTTCTCTTAGTAACTCCTCCTTGCTCTTCTTCTTCTTTCCTATAATTGGCCACTGATTTCCCATTATTTCTTTCCACTCTTTTGGGGGTTCAAAGTGGCAGTCTCCTCATTTCTCTGAAAGGGGTATCCTCCAAACTACAGCAAGGCTGTAATAAGCCTGCAGTAAGGGAGTGATTAGGGTTTCTTCTTGATTTTTATCTTCTCACAAAGGTCCTTTATCCCTTCAAAAATTAACTTGGCAGCGTCCAAGTAGTGGTTCTTGTGAAATGAGAGGAGGGCATTAGCTATGGGGGACCTCCTCTCATGCTCATGACCAGAGCAATAAATATTTTTCCTCAACACTCCATCCATGAATCTGAGGTTGGGGAGCAAATCCCTCTTCCTGATTGAGTCTCCTGAGGCTGTGACTCCTCCAATTAACTCTTTTGCAATCTCTGTGATGGTGGCTGTCAAAGGGGGACCCAAGCCCCATTCAGGGCTATACCAGGCTGGTATCCCCACTATTTCTGTAATGGAAGTCTGGTTGAACAGTAGTTCAAAATTATCAATTAGTACCAGCAGTGTTAAGTTCCCATCATCCCCAATTTTAAGCCTGATATTTTGGTAAAATAATTGCACTAGTCGTGGGAAGACTAGCTGCATTGGGGGCCTCAACAAGGGCAGGAGCTTTACCTTGGTCAGATATTTAATGGTGGCAAAGGTCTCAAGCAGTTCCTCAAAATAAACTTTATCAAATATTGTCTCAGCCTCTAGCTTAATTGCTGCAAAAAAATCAGATGGACCCCTAAGGTATTCATTGTCTTCTTCCTCTTCATCCTTAGGGACCTCAGGGGCTACTTCCTTGCCCATTTTCTGCTTCTTCTTTGACTTCTCATGACTTTTAAATGGAGGGTGCTCTCTAGCCCTCTTCTTCAGGGCAGACTTCTTTTTGACACCATGGGCATCAAAGGCCTTGCCCTTCTTCACCATTTTCTCAATTTGGGGTTCCTCAGAGGGTGGGTGCAGGTACCACAGAGGTCCCCACATTGGGGGCCTCTACAATCCTTGTAGATTTTCGAGTAGGCGCAGGGCTCCCAGCAAGTGGTGGGGTTACCAAAGTAGACAAGGTGTCTGAGAATTTTAAACCCGTGGCCATAACTATCAAATTTCTTCAATTTAGGGTTTCAACTTCTCAGTAAATGTAATGCACTCAATCATAAATAAAACAGACCCCAAATTGCTCTTTGTTGCACAGAATTACTTTCCACTTAAAGCAAATGAGAGAGAGCAAGAAATCTTACCAAATGACAGCCAGGGTTTCACTTCACACGTTGCACAGGAGTCCAAATCCCCCCAAACCTAGCTCATAGTGACTAGTAGGTGATGGGGAACAAAAATGTATGAGGAAACTAGCTGGGGTTGAGTGGCAATGGTATTATGGAAGAAAGAAGAAAAAAAAGGGAAAATCGCAAATGCGCAAAGAAAATTAGGGCAAAAAAGATAGAATGAAGAAAATGGAGTAGTTCGCAGAGTTTATAGGCCTAAACCTGTGCTTCGCGCAGCTGTCGCTACGCTCTCGCGGAGTACGTTCCTCGTGCAGTACACAATTAACTCCGCAAGAACTTCTATTGTGAAGAAAAACAGACCCTCACGAAGACAAATTTAAATGCTTCAAGTGCCTCGCGCAGCTCTTCGCAAAGTTACATTTAGGCTCAAGTGCGCAAAGCAACTATTCCTCTTGTGCGCAGCTAGATTAGCGAGCCTCGCGAGCATTAAAATGGGAGTCTCAAGCACCTCGCGGGGCTCACTATCAGGCTGCAGCATATGTTCTTGGGCTCGCGAAGCTCTCGTGCGGTACAGAGTATTCATTAGAACTCCACAGGAAAGCATCAGGTGGCTTGCGAGCCTTAAAATTTAGGCTATATAGCCTCCCGAGAGAGCTACACTTAATCTTTTGTCTGGGCTGGTGCCCTGACCTGTGCATGTACAATACCATGCACCAATTCAGTGTGCATCAGCACCAACTCCTTAGCATGTACTCCATTTCATCATGACAGTTTAGTTACCCGTTATCAACATTGAAATATCACAAATTCAGAATTCTAAAGATAATCAATCAGAACAAAAGTCATGAGCATCACAATTCCGATGACAAATATGCACTTGCACTCCAAACGAAACAAAACAAAATCAAACGCGCAAGCAAATCACATCCTAAAAATTGTAAATGAAAATTTTCTAAGTAGCACAAATCAAAACACACAATCAATACACATGGTACATACATTCTTTGGTTCTTTATCACTCACCTTCTTCATTCGTTACTCTAGTGACCACCTTAGTTGCCCTGGCTTGCTAAACCATCATCCGCATGGGAAGAGGATGCATCCCTGATCATGTACTGTCCCTCTGGATTGGTTAATGGTTGGCTAGGCAGTTTACCATCCTCTCTTTTGTTCAAAGCATTACAGATTTGGCCAAGCTGGTCCTCAATTTTCTTAATGCTTTGCCGATGAGAATTCACAGTTTGGACCAGGCCCCCCAAATTTTGCATGGATGCCAGCATTTTCTCTTCAAAAGAAGAGGATCTAAACTGTTGTGGGGGGGGGGGGGGGGCATGGCCAACTGGTTGGGCGGTGGGGCAGGCAACTAAAAATTTTGTCTAGGTGGGTACCCTTGGTTGAACTGGTGCTGAGGTCTATATGGAGCTACCAACTGCTGTTGCTGGTGTTGAGGATATGTATCTTGCCTCCACCTCAAATTTGGGTGGTTCCTCCATGAGTACCCAGCAAGTTGCTACCCAAATGTTTGGGCAGCATTGGCTTGCTCCATAACAAAATCAGGAAATTAGTTTGCTAATGGACAATCCTGTAGTGAATGTATGGGAGATTGGCATATCAGATATGCCTCCTCCACATGTGCAACCATCCTAGGCTGCATCACATTCATCAATTTATCAAATTTCAAGCTCAAATTATCCACCTTCTTCTCCAACTCACTTTGCACCTTCACTTCATATATTCCACCTCTAGGGGTGGTCTCTTTCACCAACCTAGCAGGGGTCTGACTATCATTGCGAGACAGTGACTCCTGCTGCATGGAATTTTTCCCTATTATGTTAAACAACTCCCAAGCCTCATCAGCTGTTTTGTAGAGGTAACTATCACCACATGAGGCATCCACCATATCCCTGCTCTTGGGATTAATTCCTTAGTAAAATACTTACACTAATTGCCACATTAGAATTTGGTGGTGGGGGCATTATTTTAACATCTCCTGAAATCTTTCTTAGGCTTCATAAAATCCTCAGTTGAGGTCTGAGCAAATGACAAAATGCTAGTCCTCATCTAGCTGGTCTTATTCATGGGAAAACATTTAGCCAGGAATTGGCTTTGGAGGTCACTCCATGTTTGTATGCTATTGGCTGGGAGCTTAGAGAGCCATGTGCTGGCTTTGTCCTTTAAAGAAAAAGGAAAAAGCCTCAGTTTGGTAGCTTCAGGTCCTAAGCCAGCAATATTGAAAGTGGTGCAAAGTGCAAAAAATTAGTCTATGTGCTTGTAAGGATCCTCCTTACTAAGCCCATGAAAAGATGGCAGCATATTAATGGTGGAGTCCTTGATTTCATAGTTTCCTTTCACTGAAGGGAATTGTATGCATAAGGGAGAGGTGTACTCTCCTGGTGCAGTGTATTCCTTCAAGGTTCGTTGCCTCTCAGCCATGCTTGCTTGCTCAATTTAAATAGTAGGGCATTGTGTGGTGTTTCTTGGTCTGAGGATCCCTTCAACCTCAGGGTTTGGAGGTTCCAACTCAGGGTTTAGGGACCTTCTCCCAAGCATACACCCACAAACTTCTCAGCAAGTAAGGAAAATGCTTACAACACTCAAAGAATTTCTAAACTAAAATAACAACTAAACAAATTTACACTAAATGAATTATACATAATTCAACATCAAGAGACTAAGTTCAGGATAAAAGAAGTGCAAACAGAGCTAGCTAGACTCCCATTACAGCTCTAGCTTTTCCTTTCCACTGTTGTCCAATTCTGCAAAATTCCCAAAGAATCAGTAGTACTTTTTTCCTACTATGGCACAACTATAAAGAATTTTCTATAATACAATATAATACAAGATAATACAACTTAGGTCTACTAAAAAGATCAAGTTTCGTGACAGCGGCGCTAAAAACTTATTGTCTATTATTATAGATTATTCCTCAAAATTTATTAGGATACTAATTTATTGTGTGGTGAGAACAATTCAAAAATCAAAATAAAATAAAATAAAAGATGAAAACAACACAATTAGAATAATCCTAAGCCTGTAAGATTCAGGGCTATTGTAGCAAGTTTTGATAAGTAAGAGTTTGTCCCATAGAGAAATTGATCTAGAACCCAAAATGGGCTATAATTGTAGGCCTCCAGATCTGACTATAGATCTGGCAATCCTAAATAAAGGGAGTTGGGTGTCACGCCTACACTAAACTACCTAAAGAAAGAAATAAAGTGCAGTCCTATCCTAAGAAAGGGTCATAAAGAAGGGGATGAAGGTGTGTTAAAATGAGGATAAAAGGATGAGAAGTAAGCAGCTTAGATTAAGGTTCATTTAGTTACGTAACTCAGATTTAGGTCTCTCTCAGCAGTAGGTCCTTGCCAAAGTGCTATTACTAACCTCAACAACATGGAAATATCCAACTTAACTCATGCCATTTGGGGTGCTCTTAAGGCTATAGTCTGTCCACTCAAATGGCCACAGTCTATCATATAGAGTCTGTCAAATCCCATTGATCAAGCCAGAAGTTTCCAATCTAATCCAAAGGAGTAAGCTGATCAAACCTCATCCAATGAGTCACATCAAGCTGTAAATTCCATTCCAGACACTATGTTTTCCAGGCTACAAGCTCATTAGTTCTGTGCACAGATCTGGCTGACATTCATAGGAATTTCAACCGATAAAGCCCTCTATGTATTGTCAAGTCTAGTGGTACATTGATGCCCACACAAAGGACCAATAACAAGTTGAATAAGGATCTAAGCACAGCTGATCATTGTTACAACAGACCTGCAATGACTCAGCCTCCTAGTCTGCAATCACTACAGAGAAGCTAGATCTAGCATCTGATAGCGGTCAAATAAAACAGAGGGGAGTCTGTTCCTGCACAATCTCTCACTAAGACACAAGTCCAAGTGTAAAGAAGAATAATCCATCATCAGATTTGTGACCAAGTTTGCCCTAGGGCTATAGTCTGTCCACTCAAATGGTCACAGGCTATCCACAGAGGCTCCCTTACCCACAAATACTAAGAACAGAGCATAAAAATTGCTGACTGCCACCATGGTCCCAGGGCATCACACTTAAGCTTCCATGGGCCTTTCAATAAGCTCAAATCCTAAATGTATGCTATAGCCTGAACAAAACTACGGACAAATAGGAAAATAACAGATTAAGTAAGCATTCAAACAAAGATTCCATTGATCTAGTGTCATTAACAATGAAATCTCTCAAGGCAGCAGCCTTATGCACAACAGCTTAACACCAAATCCTAATGTTTACTGAACTATTACAAAACTTAAATAAAACTATACATAAATGCTTACCAAAGGTTTAGCCAACCAGTGCTGAGCTAAGAAAGAAGAAAAAATAGAAAAAAAAGGTGATCAAACCCTAACCCTAACCCTAGCCAGCTTGAGCTCTCAGCCGACAGAGGTTGAAGGAGAAGGTGAATGATGATTTGCTAAGTTACAAGCGCAGCTTATATACTTAGTCTCAATATTGTGGTTGAGAGGAGAGTAAATCCTAACTTTTCAAGCAGATGTGGCATTGTCTCAACCCTTGGATGTGTGCATAATAATTCGTGCCTCGAGTTGTGTTCCCTAGACCTGGAAAAATCTCAAAAAGGTCCTTAGGTTAAGATTGAAGAGTGGAGAGCCCAAGTTTCGCTAGGCTGGCTTTTGCATATCACTTCTGTCATGCAGTATGCAGAGTGTTCGCGAGATAGATTTTGGCATGGAATATTACTATCTCGCGCAGTGGAGCTCCAGATGGTCATGCGGTTACCTCAGCTTTGAATGTGCTCACGCGAAAGGGCTTCAGAAACTTCATTCGCGGGGTACTCGCGCAGATGCCTTCACATCTCACTCGGTATAGACTTAAACTTTTAAGCTCGCGAGAGCTGAGCTAGAGGATTTTAAGGTCTCTCTCTTCTTGAGCCACGCAAGAATTACATAAGATTTATGCTATTATTCGTGCCAATTAGCCACGCGAGGTAGCATGCTCTGTTGTGCTAAGGCTTGATCCTCATGAGAACTATGCGAGCTGTATTTTTGATGGCTAAGTGCGCGAAAGCTCCGCGAGTTTCTTCATATGATGCTTTTCGCTGAAGTGTGCAACTGCTGCGCGAGAGCTACTTTGTGATAACTCTCCATTTAAATTGCGCGACTTCTTCACGATCTCAGTTATACTGCATGTCTTAGCTGCGCGAGGGAGCTCTGCCAGTGACTTAAATTGTGACAGCCCGGATTTCGGCACTCCGAAACCCGTGCCATCAGCACGATCATCTTGACCGTGCCCTTCGCTAAACACGGAACACTGGTATATCCAGGATGAAAAAGTACTATAATGAAATTTCGGAATTTAAATCTATATTAATTAACTTTCCAAAAGACAGTTCTACCCTCATGCCCCTACATGAATGGAGAACCGATCCGAACCATCGATGATAGAATTCATCACGGATGGTTCGTCCCAAAAGAATAATCCAAAACCTTATATACATGGTTTTCACAAAATCAAGGCTTGACATACCAAGCCGTACAAAACTCTCTGTAAAATCCCTCAAAGTGGCACAGCGGAGTCCTCTAGAAGAAGTCCTCTGGAGGTGGCTCCAACTCGTCATCACCGATCGCAAGGTCCAGGCTCACGGGATCGCGTCTCCCGTATAGTCTATAGGGTGAGCTACATCCTAGCTCAATAGGGAACAAACACTGTTGAACATATAAATTATAACTCACATATATTCTATGATATGCCATGCATGATGTATCTATGCAATTGGTAATGAAACGGTTTGAAAGCATTCGTTTTACTGTTGATTACTTATGTTTTCATTTACTCATGAATAATGCTGAAAAGGCCTAAAGCAAAACTTAAACTTTCAACTTAAGTAATCCCCGAGCAATATAGCATCGAGCCCGATGAGATACCCTTCATCGTCATCTATATAGACAGTTTTAATGTATTCACAGGAATACCATATAGTACCAAGCCCCTTTCCTGGGGATTGGTGGCGGGTTTCACTTGTCTCAATCAACACCCACAGGGTGTGCTTACTATGTCGGATAAGCCTCACTTGGCCTACGGTTTAGCCGTATTCACGGATATCCTGCCGTGTCATCGTGGATATCCCGCCGTGGTGGGGTAACCTATCAAACCTCAAATAACAAAAATATCGGATTGCCTTACATATAGTTATTCACCGTGTAAGTGTGCTATCTTATATCTTAGGCCCTATCAAACATGATTCAATCCTTGGATACATCCCCGGATGTATCCATTTACTTGCATCACACGATGCTCTTATCTCTTACTTCTTCATCCCACAGGGATGGCTCAATAGTTTCTTATGAATGTCACACACACCCACACTTTTCACAATTCTTTAAGCGGTGAAAATATTTGAATAGAAATCTATATCACTACATACATGCTCTTGTAAAATAAAGTACATGTTCGTGGTGTTCCCTACCTTAGGTCTCTATCGATTCAATGCATCAAGGTCCCACTGCTCCTTGTGCCCACTTTCACACGCATTACCTATGATACCATTAAACACATTCAAAACATCACAAAAGATGTAATGAATAAGTCTCAAGACCCCCCTAGAGTCTTGAAGTAAGAATCAAAAGTCAACAAAACTAAGTCGATCGATTAGTCGAGTTCTGGTTCGACTAGTGAAATCAACTCACTAGTCGATTCTCAAAATCGATTAGTCGAGGTCCAATTTCGATTAATCGATTCTCAAAATCGATTAGTCGAAATCCCCTGTTCTAACTGTCCAATTTTCCCTTAATTAATTGAACATACAAAATCGACTAATCGAGTCCAATTCGACTAGTCGAAATCCTTACTCGACTAGTCGAAATCCAATTTCGACTGGTCGATTTTCTTACCCCTTTTTTCCTCCTCACTGGGGCCGCCCAGTCGACTAGCCGACACCCACCCCGACTAGTCGAAATCCAAAGTCGACTAATCGAATTTCAATTCGATTAGTCGAATTCGTGGTTATCTGACTTTTCAACTTCTTGGGGAATTTCGATTAATCGAATCCCAATTTCGATTAGTCGAAATCCCCAGGTTCAGCCTTCTTTGGCTGTTCTTCCCCAATCTTTTCTCAGTTATTTTCTAAGCAATATTCCTACAATTTCCACCCATTTTAACCATAATTTATTCTATAAATCTACACCATTTATTTACAAGAATCTCACCTTAAATCAACCTCAATTTGATTTAAATGTAGGGTTGGAAGGTTAGGGTTTCGACTTTTATGAACAGCATCCCCGCGTAATCCGTGCTTTGATCGCAAGAAATCCCCTTCCAACAACTTGCAATAACTCCTCACTAGCTCCTTTACTCCTCTCTCTCTCTCTCTCTCTTCTTTACTCCTCTCAACAACCAAAATATGAAAATTAGGGTTTTTAACCCTTTTATCTTATCTCTTTTCTCGGTGTGGAGCACATACACACACATCGGTGTATGTCACTCTACACACCTCTCTATCTCTCCACTCTTCTACACTGGTTCACACATCACATCCGCTCATCTCATCTTAAGTTCATCAATGAACTATCTCATGGTCAAACCTAAGACCAAACAGGCACGGATCTCGAGGTCCTCGTTTGACGTGATTTTTCGGGTTATTACATCCTCCCCACCTTGGGAATTTTCGTCCCCGAAAATCACCCAAAGGTGTGGTGGTTAGACTCTCCCCACTTTTGTGAGGTGAGGTGGTCTATCAGTTAGCACACACGCAAGTACATGGACATAGGCAATCAATGAACCATACATGACAGTAACAAAAACTGTATATAAAAATATTAAAAGTTACAATAGTTGCTGAAATGGGGACCACAACAGAAAAGAACAATGGTTCACCCCTATACAAAAAGATGTACAATGCACAAAAAAAAACAACCAACTACTGGGTCGGTGGCCCAGTGGATCGGCGGAAGTGAGCGGTCGGAGTTGATCTGCCACGGTGGTCGGATGGTGAGTGGCGATGGCGGATGAGAAGTCCACTGTCGGCGGTGGAATCTCGATTCGGCGAGGTGGAATGGTAGTGGAAGTAGATGGTGGAGTGCGTCGTCGTCGACGTCGTGGTGGTAAGTGCGGTGGAAGTAGAAGCACCAGCATGATGTAATTGCGTCTAAAGACGGGACCCTGATGGAATGCTGTGGTGCCGGCGGTCCATTCCTCTTCGCGGGCCAGCATGTCCAGGTAGGTGTGAGGGTAGATAAACTTGAGGGTGTGAAACATGAGGAAATCAATTCTCCTGTTCATCCTCTCGTTATTCGCTTCCATTCTGGCCTCGAAGCGGGCGAGAGTCTCCTCAATGGTGGTGGTGG
The DNA here is from genome assembly GCA_021018995.1 of Chloranthus sessilifolius. Lineage (NCBI taxonomy): Eukaryota > Viridiplantae > Streptophyta > Magnoliopsida > Chloranthales > Chloranthaceae > Chloranthus > Chloranthus sessilifolius. The sequence continues at coordinate 29,820,868 of CM037594.1, read as the reverse complement.
TGGCTCGGGCGGCGTGAAGTAGAGTGAAGTAGAGGGGGTAGGTGTAGGTCGAGGTGGTGGTGGTGTAGCTGCTGGTGGTGGTGGTGGAATGATTGGCTGCGGTGCAGCTGGTGGAACGACTGGGGGGGGTAGTGCGCCATCTACAGGTACTTGTGGCTGTGGCTGTGGTGGGGGGGGGGGTGGTGGGATTGTAGGCAGGTGTTCACATTGCGCCCATTGGTGGTGGTAGAGTCTTCTTGAGATTGTAACTCTGTTCCATTGGTGTGGGAGAATGGTTTCACTGGGTCGGTGGCCGTCAGCCTCGTGGGGTGAGGCGGCATATGCCTCTAGAATGCTAGAGATGATGCGCGCGTAGGGCATCCCATCCCTAGTTCGAAGGTTGCCCTTCATGAGCTTTCCCTTGATGTACCTCATCCCTTCAAGGATGACTAAGGTAACATCAAACCATCGGCCGTTATAGGCCGCATAGAGGGCCTGTTGCACCAACTCAACACGCTCGGTGCTGTGGCGCATGGGGTAGAGGTTGGCGTGAAAAACAGAATCGAGCATCCACATGTAATGTGGAAGGTCAACCCTCTTAGATGAGGTGCCCGATCCCTTTTTCCCCTGGTCATGTCGGCAAGGATATCTTCGACATTGGCCGCTCGGGAAGGTGGTAGTAGTGTGGTCTCGGGTACATAGTCCAAGTAGCACTCGACTGCTTCTTGGACATGACGGCGTGTGATGAGGTATTCACGACCCTCAATCGTGGTCTTCACCACGTCGTCAGTAGGGCCATCCTTGAGGCCCTGGTAAAATAACCGAACCAATCGCGGATAGTAGAACTTCCGGATTGGTTTGAGGAGGAAGGTGAGACCGGCATTGTTGAGGTAGTTTAGGGCCCATATGGTCTCACCTTGGACTACATCCTTGTCAAAAAGAGTCTTGTCGAAAATGTGTTCGACTTCAAAGACCTTGGCTGCCCACCACTCAAAGGTTGCTGGTTGACGGGTGGTGGTGGAATAGGGCTTTCGTCTTGTGAAGACGCACTCGTCGACCCGGACGTAGTGTCCGATGTCGATGGTGAGGGTGTCCTCACAGGCGAAGGGGTTGGTGGTGGTGCGGCGTTTTTGCGCCGTACCGGCAGTTTTGAAACGGCCTTCTTCGATGATAATCGCGTTTTAGGCGGCATTCTCGCTAAAACGCAAGGAAATAGGGTTTCTTATATGAAAAATATGAAAAAGAATAAAGATTAGGGTTTACCCAATCTTGAGAAGGTGTGTGAAGCCAAATCCGGTCGAGGATGGCTGGAAATGGTGCAAACCCTAGGTGGTTGAATCGCCGGAGAAGAAGAGGAATCGGGTGCCCAAAACTCAAAAATCGAATGGGTTGAAAAACCCCCTTTCTCATATATATAGTGGTTGGCTCGACTAGTCGAATTTCTCAGTTCGACTAGTCGAATTCCAAACTTAAAGGAACTCCCCGAATTCGATTAGTCGATTTTCCCAATTCGACTAGTCGGCTTCGATTTCGACTAGTCGAAATCCCATTTCGATCAGTCGAAATGTTTAGGGTTCAAATTCTAACTTTGGAGCCCACTGGAAGGACTCAGTCGACTAGTCGAAATCAGTTTCGATTAGTCGAAATTTTAACTTCGACTAGTCGAAATATAATTCGACTAGTCGAAATCGTGTGTCCATTTTAAACTTCTACAATTCCCTCCATAACTCGATTAGTCGAATGCAAATTTTCGACTAATCGATTTTCCCTTTTTATGTCCAATTCGATTAGTCGATTTCTCTTTCGACTAGTCGAATTGTCCACTTTCAGAAATTTCTTTTAGACTCTTTAAGTAATTCGACTAGTCAAAATGTGAATTCGACTAATCGAACTTCCAAATTCGATTAGTCGAACCTTAGTTCGACTAGTCGAAAGTTTCTAACTTACTCTTTTTGAACTCTGGCTCATTGGCATAGCCAGTCGATTAATCGGTTTGACTTTCGATTAGTCGAATTTTCAATTCGACTAGTCGAAATGTCTCAATTGGTCAAAGTTTCACAAAAATTTCCATTGAATAATTTGGATCAAAATTTCCATTGAATAACCAGTATCGTGGAGATTTCACAACTACGTTTTCAGTTTACATCGAATCCTCACGTCGTTGGAAACAAGGCTGAGTATTGTTCTTTCACATCGGCCTCTCGTTCCCAAGTAGCTTCTTCTTTAGGATGATTGTTCCACCGAACAAGCACTAAGGGAATTACTTTAGTGCGTAGTACTTGCTCTTTTCGATCTAAAATCTCCACTGGTTCCTCTATCATGCTCATGTTCTCACACATCTCTATAGGTTGCTTTCCTAATACATGAGACGGATCATTTACGTACTTCCTGAGCATCGATATGTGGAAAACATTATGCACTCGATCAAATAGCGGTGGTAAACCAATACGATATGCAACTTCACCAACTCGTCCCAAAATTTCGAATGGTCCAACATAACGTGGACTTAACTTCCCTCTCTTTCCAAATCTCATTACACCTTTCATAGGTGACACCTTCACAAACACATGCTCGCCCACCTTGTAGTCAACACTAGTCCGCTTCACGTCGGCGTAACTTTTCTGTCTACTCTGTGCTGTCTTCAACCTTTCTCTGATAATCCGGACAACGGTGGCGTTGTCTTCAAGCGATTTCGGTCCTAATACAAATTTCTCACTGCTTTCCTCCCAATTCAGAGGTGACTTGCATCGTCGTCCATCTGTAGCTTCATACGGTGCCATGCCAATGCTCGCTTGAAAACTGTTATATGCTAACTCGAGCATCGGTAGATACTCATCCCAAAGATATCCTTGCATATCAAGCATGCACGCTCGAGCATGTCTTCTATTACTTGATTCACTCGCCTCGTCGCCCATCGGTTTGAGGATGGAAAGTCTGAACTAAAGTCTAGTCGTGTTCCCATTCCTTCTTGAAATTTCTTCCAAAACTTGGACGATATAGTGGATCACGATCCAAACATGTCGCTTGGAATCCTGTAATCTTACAATCTCCTTCATGTATAAATCCGCTACCTTCTCAGATATGTGGTATTGTACGGCAAAAAGTGCTGATTTGGTCAATCGATCTACGACGCAAAATGGCATTGTGTCTCTTGGCAAGACGGGTAATCCAACAATGAAATCCATTGAGATCGATTCCCACTTCCAATCTGGTATTGGTAAAGGTTGTAATAGTCTAGCAGAATGTGTATGATCAACCTTCACCTGCTGACAAGTCAAACACCGTGACACATACTGCCACGCCTTGTTTCATCCTCTCCACCAAGAATTCTTTTCAAATCTTGGTACATTTTGGTGCTACCAGGTGGATAGCATAATTTGACTTATGAGCTTCATCAAGAATTGTTCGTCCTTAAATCGGCATTGTCCGGATGCATAGACGGCCTTTAAACAACAAAGAACCATCTTCTTTTCCGAGAAGTCCGACGATGCCTTCATTCACGTCTTGATGAATCTTCGTTAATGTCGGATCCTTCATCTGTAGATCGTGGATATGTCCAAATATCACTGGCTTTACTGATATGTTAGCCAAAAAGGATCCAGTGTCCTTTGACTTAATGTTTGCATCATAGAATGCCAGGTCTTCCAATAATTTCCATCGGTGCATACCCAAAATCAAGGAAGCTAACTGAGAACCTTTTCGACTCAATGCATCGGCCACTACATTCGCCTTTGCCAGATGGTATTGTATAGAGCAATCGAGTCCTTGAGGAATTCCATCCATCTGCGCTGTCTCATATTGAGCTCCTTCTGTGTGAACAGATATCGGAGGCTCTTATGATCGGTGAAAATTTCAAATGTTTCACCATACAAGTAGTGTCTCCAAATTTTCAACGCAAAAATGACTGCTGCCAGTTCCAAGTCATGAGTCGGGTAATTTTTCTCGTGTTCTTTCAACTGTCTTGATCCGTAAGCTATCACCTTCTTGTGTTGGTTGAGCACACAACCAAGGCCATTGTATGACGCGTCAGTCAGACATCGCAGATCCTCCATCGCTCAAGGAATTGCCAACACTGGAGCCGAAGTGAGTCTCGTTTTGAGTTCTTGAAAACTCTTCTCGCATGCCTCACTCCACTCAAACCTTGAATCTTTACGTGTCAGCTTTGTGAGAGGTCCCGATATTTTGAAACCCCTCAACGAAACGCCGATAATAGCTCGCTAAGCCCGTAAAAACTTGGACATCATCCTGCCTTTGGCTGCTCCCATTTAACTACTGCTTCTATCTTTGCTGGATCTACCGTGACACCGTGCTTCGAGACGACATGTCCCAAAAAGCTAACTTCTTCCAACCAAAACTCACACTTACTGAGTTTGGCGTACAATTGGTGTTCACGTAGCGTTTGTAGAGCAATCCTCAAGTGTTCTTCGTCTCCTTGGATTTGGAGTATATTAGTATATCATCAACTAACACTACCACGCAGGAGTCCAAGTGTGGTTTAAACACTGTTCATCGATCCATAAACGACGCTGGAGCATTCGTTAATCCAAACGGCATCACAAGGAATTCATAGTGTCCATACCGTGTCCGGAAAGCTGTCTTCTGTATGTCCTCTGCCTTGACTCGCAACTGATGATACCCAGATCTTAGGTCGATCTTGGAAAAATACCTTGCTCCTTGCAGTTGGTCGAATAGATCGTCAATTCTAGGCAAAGGGTAGCGGTTCTTCACAGTGAGTTTGTTCGGTTATTGTCGATAGTCAATGCATAACCGCATTGACCCATCCTTCTTCTTGACAAACAAGACCGGTGCTCCCCATGGAGACACGCTCGGTCTAACAAACCCCTTGTCCATAAGCTCTTGTAGTTGTTCCTTCAACTCCTTTAACTCGAGAGCCATTCTATAAGGTGCTTTGAAATAGGCTCCGCTCTCGGTGCTAAGTCAATGGCTAATTCTACTTCTCTCGGAGGTAATCCCGCAATTCTTCCGAAACACGCCAAATAAGTCTCGCACAACTGCTATCTCAGAAATGATATTCTTTTCTTCCTTGTCCTCCTTTAAGAAAGCTAAATATCCACTGCAACCCTTTCTGATCATCTTTTCGGCCCTTCATCACGAGATCGTGAATGCGATGACGACCTCACCCTTGAAACCGAAATGATCTTCTTGTGTTGGGTCCAAAATAACTACCTTGTTCTTGCAATCGACGGTTGCACAATGTCTTGCCAACCACCCATGCCAAGGATCACATCAAACCCTTGCATGTCTAACAGTATTAGCTTTGCTTCTAGTTCATGCACCTCCAAATCTTGAACTGCTATGATGATGGATTTGCAAGCTAACTCCGTGTCTACTAACTCTCCAGTCGGAATAGACACAGATAGGACGAAATCCAGCGTCTCTGGGACAATCTTCATCTTCTTAGCGAAACGTGGGGTGACGAATGAATGGGTAGACCCGGGGTCTATCAATACTCGAGCGTCATATCCACCGAAACATCCTTTTTCATATATGTTTAGAGTACCTATAGTATACATACACACATACAGTAATTTACATATCAATTTACACTTTCAATTCACTTACAGCTTTTGTATATATAAAAAAAAATATATCTCATCAATTTCTAATGCATGCTCCTTCTCTATCTAAAATTTTGATGAAATGAAAACTTTCTTTAATTTTAAAAAGGGTCTTACCTTGTATGACGTCATGCACGTTCCCTGCTTCCTGAGCAGTGACTGCATAGGCTCTCCCCTGAACGACCGGTTTCCTTGCTTGAATTGGTCGTGGTGTTGCAACTGAAACCGTCTTTCTTTTATCTGTCTCGGGGCAATCCTTGATCAAGTGGCCCACCTTGCCACATCGGAAACAGCCCCTAGTTCCCAATCTACAATCCACCGTCCTATGAGGCTTGCCACACTTTGCGCAAGTCTCTCGAGGTGCGGAAGAAACCGTACGAGAACCTCGGTGACAAGAGCGCCAGAGAGACATGGCGGTGGCTCTCATAGCGAAAAAAGGTCTCCCCGACGCAAGTAATGGAAACCTCACAGGTGTTCTGATTGGCGCCGGCCTTCCAAAACCTCCTCGAACTGTGGTCTCGACTCACCCAGAACTTGCTTTTTATTCACCGTTCGTCAGTTCCCCATCCTTCCGTGGTCAAGTCCCCCCTGTTGCTCTCTCTGTCTATATCTGTTTGTGTTCTCTTCTTCCACGACCAACGCCTTGCTCATGACCTCTTCATAGGTCCTCAGCTGAAATGGAGCTACGCCTCCTCTAACCTCAGGCTTCAAACCTTGCTGAAACCTCTTGGACTTCATCACTTGGTTTACGAATCCGGAGCAAAACGGGCAAGTCGTAGAAACTCTACCCGTATTCTCTCATTTGTCATTCTCCTTGTACTAACTGCAAAATTGTATCTCAAGTTGATTCCTCACCACTGAAAATATTGTTTGTTGAACTCCTCAACAAACTCCTCCCAAGTCCAAGGCAACTCGGGGTCTCCTCGAGCAGTCCGTATCACGGACTTCCACCAAGGCCCGGCCTCCCCATCCAACATGTAAGCCCATCTTACACTCTCATCTTCCGTAAGTTAGCACGCTAAAGACTTTCTCCATTTCCATCACCAATTCTCGCCATCGTGGTTCCGCCTAGAAAATGTAGGAGGTCTCATCCTTCTAAACTCAACGCAGTCCCAGTGTGGTGTGGTGTAGGTGGTCACGTTTTCAGACGCATGAGCCGCAAAGGATGCGGCTTGTTGTGCCATGGCACTGCCATAGTCTCCATAGTGTGCATCATCCTTTGTCTCCTCTCTATCTTCTTGTCTTTCTCAATCTTTCTTGCTCTCTCGAGATCTTGATCCCGATGATCTCGATCCTCTTCCTCATGTCTTCACACTATCGCTTCGGGCCTCGTTACCTAAAGGCACTCTGTTGGTAGGAGAGATGAAATCATCTCCACTCACGAAAACTCCTTTGATGGCCTCCCTTGGTCGGCCTCTCCTCTAGGCGACATTGCGGTGCATTTGAAACTAAAGTTTAGTTAGCGAAGCCCTATGTTCGACGAAAGAACCCTTGTCGAATTGCTAAAAGAAAATAGCTTTGATACCAATCAGGATGTACCGGATTTCGCACTCAAACCCGTGCCATCAAGACGATCATCTTGACCGTGTCTTCGCTAACACGGAACCTTTGGTATATCAAGCATCAAAAGTACTATAATGAAATTTGAATTTAAATCTATATTAATTAACTTTCAAAGCGGTTCTACCCTCATGCCTCTACATGAATGGAGAACCGATCCGAACCATCGATGATAGAAATCATCACGGATGGTTCGTCCCAAAGAATAATCAAAACCTTATATACATGGTTTTCACAAAATCAAGGCTTGACATACCAAGCCGCAAAAACTCTCTAAAAATCCTCAAAGTGGCACAATGAGTCCTCTAGAAGAAGTCCTCTGAGGTGGCTCCAACTAAATCACAGCAGGTCCAGGCTACATGGGATCGGCGTCTCTGGCCTATAGGGTGAGCTACATCCTAGCTCAATAGGAACAAACACTGTTGAACATATAAATTATAACTCACATATATTCTATGACATGCCATGCATGATGTATCTATGCAATTGGTAATGAAACGGTTTGAAAGCATTCGTTTTACTGTTGATTACTTATGTTTTCATTTACTCATGAATAATCTTTGAAAAGGCCTAAAGCAAAACTTAAACTTTCAACTTAAGTAATCCCCGAGCAATATAGCATCGAGCCCCGATGGGATACCCTTCATCGTCATCTATTTAGACAGTTTTAATGTATTCCCTGGGAATACCATAAAGTACCCAAGCCCCCTTCCCCTTGGGATTGGTGGCGGGGTTTCACTTGTCTCAATCAACACCCCTGGGGTGTGGTTACTATGTCGGATAAGCCTCCGCAGCCCTACGGTTTCGCCGTATCGTCACGGATATCCTGCCGTGTCGATCGTGGATATCCCACGTCGGTGGGGTAACCTATCAAACCTCAAATAACAAAATATCGATTGCCTTACATATAGTTATTCACCGTGTAAGTGTGCTATCTTATATCGGTTAGGCCCTATCAAACATGATTCAATCCTTGGATACATCCACAGGATGTATCCATTTACTACATCACACGATGCTCTTATCTCTTACTTCTTCATCACAGGGATGGCTCAATAGTTACTCTTATGAATGTCACACACACCACACTTTTCACAATTCTTTAGCGGTGAAAATATTTGAATAGAAATCTATATCACTACATACATGCTCTTGTAAAATAAAGTACATGTTCAGGGTGTTCCCTACCTTAGGTCTCTATCGATTCAATGCATCAAGGTCCCACTCGGCTCCTTGTGCCCACTTTCACACGCATTACCTATGATACCATTAAACACATTCAAAACATCACAAAAGATGTAATGAATAAGTCTCAAGACCCCCCTAGAGTCTTGAAGTAAGAATCAAAAGTCAACGAAACTAAGTCAGTCGACTAGTCGAGCTCCTGGTTCGACTAGTCGAATCAACTCGACTAGTCGATTCTCAAAATCGATTAGTCGAGGTCCACTTCGATTAATCGATTCTCAAAATCGATTAGTCGAAATCGCTCTAACCGGCCCAATTTTCCTTAATTAATTGAACATACAAAATCGATTAATCGAGTCCAATTCGACTAGTCGAATCCTTACTCGACTAGTCGAAATCCAATTTCGACCGGGTCGATTTTTCTTTACCCATTTTTACCCTCACCGAGGCTCTCAAATGACTAGCCGACACCCAACTCGACTAGACGAATTCCAAAGTCGACTAATCGAATTTCAATTCGATTAGTCGAACTCGTGGTTATCTGACTTTTCAACTTCTTGGGGAATTTCGATTAATCGAATCCCAATTTTGATTAGTCGAATCCCGTGTTCAGCCTTCTTTGTTTTTTCTTTTTCTTCTTTTCTCAGCAATATTCCTACAATTTCCACCCATTTTAACCTTAATTTATTCTATAAATCTACACCATTTATTTACAAGAGTCTCACCTTAAATCAACCTCAATTTGATTTAAATGTAGGGTTGGAAGGTTAGGGTTTCACTTTTATCACAGATCCCCGTCAATCCGGCGCTTTGATCGCAAGAAATCCCCTTCCAACAACTTGCAATAACTCCTCACTAGCTCCTTTACTCCTCTCTCTCTCTCTCTCTCTTCTTTACTCCTCTCAACAACCAAAATATGAAAATTAGGGTTTTTAACCCTTTTATCTTATCTCTTTTCTCGGTGTGGAGCACATACACACACATCGGTGTATGTCACTCTACACACCTCTCTATCTCTCCACTCTTCTACACTGGTTCACACATCACATCCGCTCATCTCATCTTAAGTTCATCAATGAACTATCTCATGGTCAAACCTAAGACCAAACGGGCACGGATCCCGAGGTCCTCGTTTGATGTGATTTTTCGAGTTATTACATAAATAGCGCGAGGCTGCACCTCAGCTGTGCGAGATAGGTCAATGGCTTCTCTGCTGCTATACATATGTTTCTGTTGCAGGTTCCTCCACTGTCACCTAATCTTCTATCATCTGCTAGACTTTCTGGGTCCAATATGACATGCAAAAAATAGTCACCATGGTCTGTACCACCATGGTATTCCATCACTTCTGGTTCAGCTGTCATCTTTTGCTTGAAATCTCTTTCTTCTTAGCACTAAAAGCACAGACTTTGTGTTAAGCTGCATAATTTATTCCTAACTACAAAACAAGCTAAAAAGGAGTTATTAGTGAGCTTCAAGGTTCAACACAGGCTAGGTTAATAGGTGAAAAGTGGTATTTTTCAGTGATTAACAGTTGTCACTCAAAGTAATCATGAAGGGTGCATCATTTCTCACAGCTCACGAGCAATTATAGCTCTCAAATAGGATTGTAAGCATGAGCATAGGCATTGCTCTAATTTCTGGAATTTTCTAACACTTTTCACCATAGATCACAAAATTCCCCATCTCCACGTGACAGCTCAATCCATTTCAGATTAGTAAGGACTTTTTATTGGGTTGTAATATGGCTTATGGGTGAGGTTTATAAAAATAAAAGGGTAAGGAAGGATTCAAAATTGAGAAATCAGTAAGGTAAGGAGGTGGTCATGCCCACCTTCTTCATTTCAGCATAATTCCATCTACTTCTTGAATTTTCATATTTGAAGTGATCAGTTCCTAATCTTCTTTTCAATCTTTCAATGAAATGACTTCTCTTTCTCATTCTTTTATTTTGCTTTTCTATTTTTCTTTTTCTTTTTGTATGCTTTTCCTTTGTATTTTTTCTAATATTTTTATATTTTTATGAGCTGAAATGCCACAACTACCACCAAATGTGCTTTCTTCCCTTTCAGCCAAATGTCAAATCTTGCTCCTCTAACCTCACTTCTCCTTTCATTTCCTGATTTCTTAGATTGAGGGTGAATCGAAACAGGTCAAGGGGTTTTGGGTTTTAATTTTTTGATTTTTCTCAAAGAAAAACTGGGATTTTCAAGGCTCAAATGGTGTATATAAGGGCAGTTCAAAGGTAGTGAAATTTTATGCTCAAAATGTCCAAAGGATGGCCCTACATCATGTCATCAATGTCTTGAGTACTATCAAGCTGTTTTAACTTGGTTTTGCCTAACTTCTAGTGAGCAAAGGTAGATTCAATCAGTTCTTATAGCAAAAAAATTGCCAAAATACTCCTCAAAGAAATTTTATTCAGGCCCAAATCTCACTGGGTATGGTCTTTCATCAAATTTCTGAGGTATATCCTCACAATTTTCTCTCTTTTCATGTTCACTAAGCATCAATTTTTGAAAATTCTTGACATTTGCTTCATGAAAAATGTTAGAACTACAACACATTTTAGTTTTAAAAAGTTTTTAATTTCCTCAAAATCAGGTGGGAAATCACCTTATTTTCAAAAAAAAATTCAACATAGCTGCACTAGCATTCACTTATTTCATTGGCACACCTGCCATACCCCCAAACCTAAGATGAACATTTTCATCAATGTTTACACGCTGAGTAACCAGGGGCAGCAGGGCAAAGCAATAATGAACAGAAAAATAAAAACTATATGTAACAAAGAAGAAAAATGCAAAACTGGAGATACAACGAGAAAAATGGGAGAAAAAATTATATAGAAATGCAGGAACATTACTGCTAAAAACAAAAAAAACAGCAAAACAAAGCAAAGATCTGAATATAAAACTACAAAAATATAAAAAAATAATAATAAAACTAGGACACATATTAACCTAAGAAAGAAGAAAATCGGCAATCTAAAAACAGAATTTAAACTAAAATTCCTAAAACAGAAAATCCTAAGACAAAACCTGAGTCACCTGTGCTATTGTGTGTGTTTAGTACTAAGAACCTACTGAGAATGTGTATGAATCAATAAGAATTTCAAAGTGATGTAAGCCTGAATGTATACAGTTAAAAACAAGATTCATACATAGCTAAGACCTATTTATGCTAAAAAATCTTGAAAGTGAATGAATGTAGAGGCTCCAATGAATTTTCAAAGCAAAAATATGAGCAACTGCTCACTAACCTTCATGATTTAAAACTAAAAACCATGATCTCAACAGTTCCAGATGAGGTATATGAAAGACAACAAAGAAAAATAGCCCATCTGAAAAAAAATTATGTTTTTATAATTTTTTATTTTTTATTTGTTTTTGGATCAGTCGGGGCTCTCAAGAGCCCTTATTTACTACTACTGAAAAATAATAAGAAACAAATCGAAAAAATTTTATTTGTGTTTACATTTTCTTTTATATATTTTTTTTTATTTGGTTTTTTTATTTTACAAAATATCAATATGCCTTAAATCTAAAAACTGCAGTAAAAGATCTTATTATCCGGCACCTCTTTGTAGTTCAAAAACAGCCTTGTGATTTGCCATCTTCTGTCAGAGAAGATTCACCCATCACGTGCAATCCCTTTGGATTATTGATTGGCTAGCTAGGGAGTCTACCATCTTCCCTTTTAGTCAAAGCATTGGAGAGATGACCAAGGTGGTCTTTAATCCTTTTTATGCTTTGGCTGTGAGACTGCACAGTTTGTGCTAAGGAGCTAAGGTTCTTTAATGAAGATAGAACCTGCTCCTCATAGGATTGTGTACTGGATTGGGGTGCTAGTTGTTGGGACTGATGATTTGAGGCAAAATTGTGTGGGTACTGCTGGAATTTATGGGGTAAAGCCTGTTGGTGCTGGGTTTGGGGGTGATTCTCTTGGTTCCACCTCGGATTGGGGTGGTTCCTCCATGGATACCCAGCAGGTTGTTGTTGTTGTTGCCCATAAGTCTGGGCTGCATTGGCATTCTCAATGACCACAGCAGGAAAAAGGCCAGCAGATGGACAATCTTGAATGGAGTGTATGGGAGACTGGCATATCAGGCATGCCTCCTGCACTTGTGTAACCATTGGGGGTTGCAACACACTCATCAATTTATTAAACTTAAGGGCCAAACTGTCTACCTTTCTTTCCAGGTCAGTACACACATTGACTTCATACATCCTACCCTTAGGAGTGTTCTCTTTTTTAGTTTTAGGAGGGGTCTTAATGTCTCGGGACAAAGTCTCCTGCTGTATTGAATTCTCACTTATGACCTCAAAAAGTTCGCAGGCCTCATCAGCTGTCTTGTGGAGGGATGTACCACCACATGAGGCATCAACCATATCCCTGCTCTTGGGATCAATTTCTTAGTAAAAACTTTGAACAAGCTGTCATTCAAGAATTTGGTGATGGGGACATTGCTTTAAAAGCTCCTTAAATCTTTCCCAAGCTTGATGAAAATCCTCAGCTGGGGATTGAGCAAAGGAGATTATGCTCTTCCTCAGCTGGCTTGTTTAAACATGGGAAAAATTTTGGCCAAAAATTGACATTGAAGGTCTTTCCATGACTGTATACTATTGGTTGGAAGCATAGAAAGCCAGGTTCGGGCTTTATCCATTAGTGAAAAAGGAAAGAGTCTCAGCCTTGTGGCTTCCTCCCCCAAACCTGAAATGTTGAAAGTGGTGTACAATCCTAGAAATTCATCAATCTGCTTGTAGGGGTCCTCTTTACTCAGTGCATGGTATGAGGACAGCATCTGAATAATGGATGACTTGATCTCATAGTTCCCTTGAACAGCAGAGAATTGAATGCAAAAAGGAGAAGTGTATGCCCCTGGTGCATTGAATTACTTCAAGGTTTTCAATTGCTCACCCATTGCAAATGGCACAAAAATATATACATGGCAGTGCAGATTTCAGCAAATACAAAAATACAAGCAAAAAGACAGAAGAAAGTAAGAACAAAAACAATAGAAAACACAGCAAAAAGTAAGATAGTGACTACTTCTTCATGGAGTTGGAGAAGGCGCTCAAAAGCTTCACTGACCTCAGACCAACTCGGTGGTTTTTTCATGGCGAAAGTGTTGATGATGGAAGAAAACAAAGGGAATGGAATGATTTGTTTAAAGATTTTGGATGCATATTTATAACCGATTTGGGGTAGGAATCTGAAAAGTTGCCATAAATGTACATTATGGCCTGGCGTTGAAGAATGTGATCCGTTAGGTAGCGCCATTAATTTTGTGGTTAGACGTGGCTGCATAGCGTAAATCGAGGAGACACTTTGGTTATCAGAGATTGGGCCTTTCCGATAGCTGAAGATACGCGGCTCGAACAACAAATTCTCTCATCAATCATAATCACTACGATTTCCTATGGTGGAACTAATTCGCTATAAGATATAGTAATCACTACGATTCTTTGTATCGACAGGATAACTATATGATACACCTAATTAACTTACAAAAAATTGCCACAGATGAGTCAGTAGCGCGATGATGCCCGAGGGTTAATCAGTCATACTCTGAATCTTTCAGTGGCATTGTGGTAATTGTCCCTCTTTCCTCTTGTGTAATCATTAATTTTAATCTTTGCCCATTGACCTTGAACATACGGCCATCTTTGGGATCTTGAATGGTTACAGCCCTGTGGGGGTATGCTTTCATAACATTATACGGTCCATCCCAACAACTTCTTAATTTTCTTGGGAATAGTTTTAATCTCGAATTAAATAGCCAGACTTGTTGACCTAGCACAAAACTTTTTCGTAAAATATACTTTTCGTGGAATGCCTTAGTTTTGGCCTTATAAATTTCAGAACTTTCATAGGCATCATTATGAATTTCTTCCAATTCATTGAGCTCAATTTTACGTTCTTCACTAGACGCATCCAACTCGAAATTCAGTGCTTTGATAACCCATAGAGCTCTATGTTCTATTTCCACAGGTAAGCGGCAAGCTCTCCCGTAAGCCAATCGGTAAGGAGACTTGCCAATGGATGTTTTATAGGTTGTTCTATATTCTGGCATGGCTTCATTCAATCTCATGGACTAGTATTTTCTATCAGGTCTAACAGTCCTTTCTAGTATCTTCTTTATTTCTCGGTTAGAAACCTCAACTTGTCCACTGGTTTGCGGATGATAGAGGTTGCAATTTTATGAGTAACATAATATTTTTTTAGCAAACTCTCAAAATATTTGTTGCAAAAATGGCTTCCTCCATCACTTATGATAGTTCGTGGGGTTACAAACTGTGAAAATATATTCTCTCTAATGAAAAAGACTACCACCTTATGATCATTTATTCTTGTGGTTGCGGCTTTGACCCATTTTGACACGTAATTGACAACTACAAGTATATACATGAATCCGAACGATGGTGGAAAGGGACCCATAAAATCTATTCCCTACATATCAAAGGGCTCTACAACCAAAATCGGTTGGAGGGACATCATGTTCCTTAAGGACATGGCTCCTACCTTCTGACATTGATCACAGGCCTGAAAAAAATTTTGGCCATCTTTAAATAACGATGGCCAATAAAATCCTGATTGTAGTACTTTGGCAGCCATTTTCCTTCCACCGAAGTAGCCCCCACAAGCGTATGTGTGACAGAATTATAAAATTTTGTGGGTGTCACTATCGGGCATACATTTCTTACTTATCTGGTCTGGGAACAATTTAAATAGGTCAGGATCTTCCCAAATATAGTATTTTATGTTGGAAAAGAAGATATACATTCCCTGATTGGACTAGGTCGGGGAAATCTGACCTATTGCCAAATAATTCACGATATTAGCATACCATGGTACTGTTGCTTGAATGGCAAAAAGGTGCTCGTCAAGGAAGGTATTGTGCAGAGATTCTTTATTGATGGATTTAGGCATTTCAATTCTGGACAGGTGGTCAGCTACCACGTTCTCAAGTCCCTTTTTATCTTTGATTTCAAAGTTAAATTCCTGTAAAAGTAGGATCCACCTGATTAGTCTAAGTTTGACATCCTTTTTGGTCAATAAATATTTCAATGCAGAATGGTCAAAGAAAATGATGATTTTTTATCCCAATAGGTATTGTCGGAATTTATCCAATACAAACAAGACAGCCAGAAGCTCATTCTCAGTGGTGTAGTTCACCTGAACTTTGATTAAAGTTCGACTCACATAATAAATTACATGAGGAACCTTGTCTTTCCGTTGTCTTAGAACTGCGCCTATTGCATGATCAAAGGCATCGCACATCACTTCAAAATGTTAGAAGTAGTTAGGAGGTTGGATGATTGGTGTAGATGAAAGAAGTGCTCGAAGCTTATTAAATGCGCCAAGACAGGCATTGTCAAAGTCGAAAGGTACGTCGTTCGCTAATAGACGGCATAACGTTCTCAAGATTTTTAAAAAATCTTTGATAAAGCGGCGATAGAAGGCAATATGGCCAAGGAAAGATCGAATATGTCGTACTGAAGTTAGTCGCGGTAGATTGGCTATTATGTCGATTTTGGCCCTCTCAACTTCTATTCCTCTTTTGGTGACAATGTGCCATAAGACTATGCCACCTTGAACCATGAAATGACTCTTTTCTCAACTCAGCACCAAATTAGTTCTTCGCGTCTCTCTAAGACGAGGGCAAGGTGATCAAGATGAGAATCAAAAGTTCGGTCGAATACTTAAAAATCATCCAAAAATACTTCTAGAAACTTATCTATCATGTTAAAAAAGATGGCCATCAAGCATCTTTAGAATGTTGTTGGAACATTGCATAACCCAAAGGGCATGCGTCGATAAATAAAAGTTCCAAAAGGACATGTGAAGGTAGTCTTCTCTTGATCTTCCATATATACCGAAACTTGATTATACCATAAGTATCCATCTAGAAAGTAAAAATATTTCTAACCCGCAAGTTTTTCCAAATTTTGATCAATAAAAGATAGTAGAAAATGATCCTTGCAAGTCATTGAATTGAGTTTCCAGTAGTCAGTATAAACGTGCCACCCTGTGGTTTCATGTAATGGTACCAACTCACCGGCTGCATTTTCCTTGACAGTAATTCCATTTTCTTTGGGACTACCTGGATGGGACTCACCCACTCACTATCAGAAATTGAGTAGATAATACCTTGGATTAGTAGTTCCACGATTTCTTTTTTAACAACCTCCCTCAGATTTGGATTCAGTCGTCACTAAATTTCTCGTGAAGTCTTGGCATTATCCTCTAAATGAATCCGTTGCATACATATCAAGGGATCAAGCCCTTTAACGTCAGCGACAGTTCATCCTATTGCACACTTATGCTTCACAAGTATGGATAGCAACTTACTCTTTTGTTCCTTGTTAAGAGAAGATGAAATGATTACTGGGAGAATTTCGTCAGGCCCAAGAAAAGCGTATTTGAGGGTGTCGGGAAGTAGTTTCAAATCTAAAGATGATACTTTTTCGATAGATGGCTGTAATGGTTCATTGGAACTAACGGGCAAAGGTTCTATCCATGGCTTCCAAGTTCTGGATTGGGAATCATGGGAAGAAGTGTCCAACAGATAAGTCATCTCCTTGAATTATTGTTCAAACTCCCCCAAGTCCGTATGCCATAGTGCAATTTGAAGCACTTCCTTAGATAAGACTATAGGCAATGCTTCTTCTACCAATTCTTCAATTTCATCTATGTTGAAGCAATCATCGTCGTCGATTGAAGTCATCTGGTTGGCTGTCGAGAAGACATTTAACTAAATTCGCATATCTCCAAAAGAAACTTCCATCACCTCGGTTTTACAGTTTATGCACGTGTTGGCCGTGGCCAAGAATGGTCTACCGAGAATAACGGAAATTTGTGTTGGAGATTTCGAACTTGGCTCCATGTCTAATACCAGGAAATCAATAGGGAAAAAAAATTTGTTGACCCCAACTATTACATCTTCAATAATTCCTACCGGCCTTCTTTCTGATCTATCGGCTAACTGAAGAGTTATCGAAGTAGGCCTCATTTATCCGAGTCCTAATTTTTCATACACAGAGTATGATAGCAGATTTACGCTGGCTCCTAGATCTAAAAGTTCTTTATTTATTGCATGGTCACCTATAATACATGGAATTGTGGGCACACCAGGATCCTGAAGCTTGGGCGGAGTTCTAGCTTGCAAGACTGAGTTTACTTGCTCTGTTAAGAAAACTTTTTACGAGACATTGTTTCGTCATTTCCATTTGTACGTGCACATCTCTTTCAGGAATCTTGCATAAGTTGGGACTTGCTTGATTACCTCCAATATGGGCAACTTAATCTTCAATTCTTTGAAGATTTCAGTGATTTCTTTTAACTTTTTGGGGTTTTTGTCAAAAGGTGATGGTGCACCGAAGGCATTAGGAAAGGGTAGCTTTGGTACATAAGGTACCTCAGTTATAGAATTAGGTGTACTATCTTTATTATTAATTTTTGTTTTTTCTAATTTTTTTTTTTGGTTTTTCTGGCAATGGGGTTTCTTGTAAGGCTTCCTCTCTTTTTCCTCAGTCTCAGGGATCACTACTAGTGCGAGCATCTCAACCCTATTATCAACAGTTATGCCGCTTCTTAAGGTCTGAATAGTTTGGATGTGAGATGTGGAAATTGGTGTATTTCCCTCACTGGATTTCCCTCCCAAGTTGTTCATTGTTAGTGGACAAACTTGGTTATTTTCTTTCTCCACCCATTGTGTAGCCAGTTGCTCAATTTGAGTTTCTAGGTTTGTAGTAGATTGAGTATAGGAATATAAGTCTTGGGAGATTTGGGCAAGTCGAAATAGCTCCTTAGAATGTTGATGCGCCTGTTGTTGTAGATATTGGAGGATCTGAACAACAATAGCGTCATTATCTTCTTTGAACTGATGATCAAAGGATTGGTTTGAGGCGTATACCTGTTTGTAGCTCTGAGGATATTGGGGGTGTGCATATGATAATTCTTGATGAGTTACCCTTGGGAAGTCATAGTAGTTTCCCTATCGATTATAGGAATTCTCAAGACTACTCCAATGACAGACAAAGGCTTGCTCTGTTCCTATTAGATATAAGGGGTGGTCGAGTATTCCATCGGGACATAAGTCAATTGGTAGTTTGGCCAGAATGCTTTGTCGTGGCCTTGCATGACTGTCTATTTTTTTTTTGTTTTAGAAAGAAGAGAGAAACAAATCTAGGCCTCTGGCTTCTCTTATCAGGGAAAGTATTGACACCAGTGATTTGTTGCTCCGAGTAAACCTGCAAAAGCTTAAGAAGTGATCAAACGAAATTAAAAATATAAAGAAAAAAAAAAAAAGAGAAAGACAACTATTGGTTTTTAAGACAAACTGAAAATAATCTGGTTCCCGGGCAGCGGCGCCAAAAACTTGATGTGCTCTAAATTCGTACTAAAGTCTTAACCTATTGCAAGCACACAATGGAAATTGCAGCACTAGTATAGGATCGTTCCCATGAGAAAGTAGTTATCTTTATATTTTGTAGCTCCTAAAATCTTATACTTGTCTTTCAAGATCCTAAACTACTAGAGAAATATGAATAAAAGAATAATTTGTTTAAACTAATTGCAGAAAATAAATCTAAATCCTCCTTCCAAATTATGGTCGTCAATCACAATCCTTCAGTTCTCAGATATTTATAAAATTAAAGTACTATTACACCGTATTGCAGTCCTCTAAAATTTGGGTGTCAATCAAACTCTAGAATTCTTTAACATAGATTTAATCTAATCAACAATTTTCCTAAAATTTGGGCGTCAATCAAACTCAAGAAAATTGAAGATGGGAAAATAAAACCATTACACTAATCTGCAAATTTTCAATCTGAGTCATCAATTCAAATAAAAAACTTTTAGATGTTTACAAAGCAGTAAAAGTGCATAAACTAAATCAAAATTAGAAAGCAATAGAAATTGTGTTAATCCTCAGCACTCGTCCTCAGGTGTCAATTGATCGCGAGAAACCTCAAACAACCTATACTAATCTTTCAGCTCCCAATTGCAGTCATCAATTTCTCTCGAGAAACCTTAGATATTTAAACTAAACTAAAGTTGATCGGAAGAAAATCCAACCGTAGTCATCAATTGATGCTCAAAGTTCTTTCAATAACTCTTCTCCTATGCCGAGCTCTCTTATTTATAGATCATAAATAGTCGGTTTACATTATTCTAAATCTAATAAAAGAAACTACTAAAAATAAAAGATTCCTAATAAAACTCTACTTTTAATCCTACTTCTTTCTTGCTTTGAATAGTTAATACATGCAGGGATTGTTCCTTCTTTTCAGTAGCAGAGTCCTTTACGAGTCTTTCTTCTCAATTTTCTTAGATCTGTGGATTGCTAAACTTCTAATTTGAAAAATCTTCTAATTCCATGCATGGGGGTGTAGCTCTCACGTGATTAGCAACAACAACAAGCTTCTATTTTTGTAAAATCGTAATTTATGATTTCTCTGTTTGCAAAACTTTCTCTCAGGATGATTCTTCGTTTCGAACGATCGTAGTTCTCTTTTGCATCGCACTCCACCTGAACTATCATTTGAAGAATTGTAAATTGTGATTTCTCATTTTCTCTTTGGCTTCGTTCAATTGCGAAGTACGATTTATGGCTTTAATCATGCGTCAAATTATCTTTTATGTTCGATCGTCTTTCTTATTACTTTATGAGTTCATTTTGATGAAGATTAACACTTCGGTTCTCTTTTACTGTTTATTCTTAATATCTGCACATCAGTATCTCGTTAGTAGCAAACTAGGGTCTAGCATCACTAAGTGAAGGGTGATAAAATAGTATATTCTGTGACTGATCAATTGACACTTTGGGTGAATGGGGTGTGGAGATTTTGGAAGGTTTGTTGGGGGTTTGAGGATGTTTGGGGTGGATTAGCATGGCTTTGGGAAGCCTTCCACACCATGAATGTACTTAAAATTTCTTGCATGATGGCCATGGGATCAGGTACGGGAGCGGATGTGGACGGTTCATTTGATGGGGGAGATGTGTGGGGTGGTGTTAATGCTTGGGTTGAGGTACAGGGAAAATTGGGAATGACTTGGGTTGATGTGGGGGGAAGATTGGGTGTATCTTGAGGTGAGGTTGATGTGGAGGGAAAGTTGGGCGAAAAATGGGATGTATGTTGCGTTGAGGTGGAGGGGAAAATGGGTGCACTGAAGGATCTGGTGACATTAAATTGGGAATGGGTGGAGGGATTGGAGATGAAAATTTCTTCTATGTGAGACTATGATGGGCAATGTGGCGGGGATGAATCTGGGTCAGCGTAAGCTGGATCAATCACCCCAGACATGGTTTGGTGGCGGGTGGGGTATGGATTTCTCTGGTATGGCCTGAATGAATTTTTCTTCCTTCCCCTATGGGATGGTGGCGGGTTTGGCGATGTCGTGTTTACTGCACCATAAGCTCACTTTTTGGATTTTTGATTTTTTGTTGATTTATATATATATATATATATATATATATATATATATATATATATATATTTGATTGTTTTGAAATGAATTTTTTGAATTTCTTTCTCCTTGATTCTTTCCTTCCTCCCTTATGGTGCTTTTCGGGCCCTCGGAACTCCCTTCTTGGATGGTTGTAAGACTCCCAAGGCTTCCTACGGCGGGACCTGGATGCCCTTGTTTAAGAGTCAAAGAGAAAATCTCTTGATCTTTTAAAGGCATGAATTTCCACGCGGCACTACGATCCCTCGGAAGGGTCAATTAGACGGTGACCTCTCTCGACCGGCGAGGGCGTTTGGGTGCTTAGGATGTAGGAATTATCGAGAATCTAAAACCATCTTACGAGGGTGTTCGGGGAACTGTGACAAAGACCCCAAAATTTTGGAAACAGTATATTAAGCTATGCGTACATAGTATGTAGGCAAGGCTTAATATATATATATATATATATATATATATATATATATATATATATATATATATATATATATATATATGTTTCCAAACAACAGATCCGAGTTGGCCCTTGATTTGGTTCTTAGAAGCAATGCTTCCCAGGACTCTTCTTTAGCCTTTTTCAGGTTTCTCCTCATCGCGCCTAAAGGATACAAGGCAGATTTGACGCAACTAATGCGCTCCCCAGGGTTTTAAGTTGAGTAACAATTCGATCCCCCACCCGATATACCTCCGGCACGAGTGCCTTCTCAGATGCTGGATAGGGTGGTTCTTTTCGAGATCATCACCACTAGGGCTACTGCTCTACTTGGAAACGGGTCGCGTGTATCGTAGCCTAATTTCTCCATCCCTTTGCAAAATTTACCCGCGAGAAAAATTCAATTATGTCCCTTGGATCATTTTAGCATTCAAATTTAGGGGGAGTTTGCTTAAGTCCAAAAGTTGGGCTTTTGCCATCGTTCAAATCAGGCTATTAAAGTCCCGTGGCGCCACTACGAGTCGGCGTCCACTGGTGAGATATGATAGGCAATAGAAAAATGGCGGGGCCAGTCAAGTGACTAGGCAGGAAATATAAAGTGCATTAAGTAAGTCTGTCAAACGGCTAAAGCGGTAAATGACAGAAATTTAAGCTAAGTTATCAAGTAGGCCCGCTAGACGACTTAGGCGGTATATGACTCAAGTAGGCCCACCAAATGACTAAGGCGGATAAAGACAAAATCGTAGGGGTAAGTAGAAAAATGCGGAATCATAGGAGTAAGTAAACAAACAATCATAAAAATAAAAAATAAGACAGAAAATACATTTAATGGGGCTTATTTCAAAAAGTTCTACAAACTATCCCCAGTGGAGTCGCCATCTATGCAACTGAGGATCTCATCGATCTGTCGCGACGATGTGCTTAAAAATGAAGTCGCCATCCGGAGCTTTTAGTGTCCTGGGATACCCAAAATAATATTATAAGCACCGAAGTGCGAAATATGACTCCAAATTACCGGTCAACTCTAAAGCCTCTTGGGTAAGGACTTCGGTTATCAATCGGGAAGGTGTTAGGCACCCGATTGACCCACTCGTAAGTGGTCTCTACTATGGCCAAGTGTATAAAAATATATATATAATTGTACGACACTTTCCCTTACCTGAAGGCACTCCGATCCTATTTGTGCCTCCGGCAATCACTAAAATTTCGGCGGCGTAACGGATCAAATTCTAGGATAGAGGAAAATCATAAGAAGGTAGGGGAATAGAGGGGAGAGCCAAAGCTCTCGGGCCCTTGTAGCACCATTGTCGAATCGCTGCGTCGATACAAACTAAGGCTTGGGAAGATGATGGTTGGAGATGGTGGAATGGGAGATAAGCTACGGCTTTGTTCTTGCTAAAGCTATGGCTTATTGATGATGGAGGATGTAGCAATGTAAGGGGGATGAGAGCTAAAGGTTTAGGTTGAGAGGTTAGGAATGGTGGAGGTGAGGAGTGAATTTTCTAGAATTTTTTCTCTTGGATTTCCAAAGTGCTTAAACAAGGTGGGGTGGCTCTCTATTTATAGAAGGAGAGGTGATTAAGGGATGGTTTAAGGTGTTAATTGTTTTAAAAATTAGGTAATGCTAAATCTAAGGTTTTCTAGGTTTTTGGGAGCGTAGAGAAGTGTGAATTGGGTTTAATGGTAGATGATAAGGTGATGGGTTGAATGACAAAAGGATAAAAATAAAAGTTAGGAGGGGTATTATAGTCCTAAAAAAATACACTCGGATCTCTGGGATGGTCCATAAGTCAAACCCCAAAACTGAAATCTGCCATTTTTGAGAAAAAAAAAAATTTTAACTTATGCGTATATAATATGTGTGCATATCTTCGGAACAATATTTCCTGAAAAAACTAAAAGTCTAGAGCCCATTCTGGCACCTAATTCTGAAGGTAAAAGCCAAGTTAGTTATGTATACATAGGATGTACGCATGGCCAATTTCTGCAAAAAATTACTCGTGTGTACATAGTATGTACGCATGTGTAATTTCCTGCACATTTCCGCAATTTTCATTTCCCCATAACTTTTTATGTATAACTTGAAATTCAGCAATTCTTGGCTCGTTAGAAAGCTGGGAACCTCTACTTTCTAATGGTATAGGCTTCAACTCTTACAAATATCTACATAAACTTTGGAACTCCTCTTTGCATCAGCTATTTTGGTTGGTTCAAATCGGGGTCAGGAAGGGTTTTATGGGTCCGGGAAGGGTCTTGAGGGTTAGGGTTGATTCCTAGGAGTCCAGGAAGGGCTCTAAAGGTTTGAGTTAAGTTATAAAGATTTGGGAGGTGCTTTCGAAAGCTTGGGAGTACACCGCTCTTGAAGTATGGGTCAGTCGAGCCTTGGCCCAAATTTGGGTGTCTACAACAGTCAAAATTTGACATGTAATTTTAAAACTCGTTTTAATTTATTTTTTTTAAATTGATCTATACAAGCTGCTAAAGCTCCATGTGGCACCAAAATAGTATTTGGGTGGCCACGTGGATCATCATGTGAATGTTGGAGTACGGTGAGGGTACTTCACCTATAATGCTTTTACCTTTCTCATATATATATATATATATATATATATATATATATATATATATATATATATATATATATATATATATATATATATATATATGTGAAAAATGGTTCTGTCGTCCATTGGAGGGTGGTGGGCGTCCTCCAAGATCCTACATGGAGCTCCATATGGCACTCGTCATAGTATTTTGATGCCACATGAAGCACAGGAGTGTTGCTTGGATCATATTTGGAAAAAATTATTTGAAAACTCATCTTTAGCATGTATTTCTTTAGCGATCAAATTTTGACCATTGAATCTAGTCCAAGTTTGACTTGTACTTTTAAAAATAATTTTTGGAAATGATTTTTTTTTTTTAAATTGATATAGACAACACACCCATACTCCACGTGGCACCTAAAATGTATTTTGAATGTCATGTGGAGCTCCATTTGTATCTTAGAGGACGGTCACCGTCCTCCATTGTAGGACCTAACCCGCTCCTTATATATATATATATATATATATATATATATATATATATATATATATATATATATATATATATATATATATATATCGGATAATGTGTAGCTGCCTTAGAGGTGTAGCGTTTAAATGCAACACTAGTGCCAAGATCACATGCCACATGACATGTGATCTCGAAACAAACATCTATTTTCCAATCATTACCCACGTGGCATATGATTGTACAAAAAACAAATTTCATTTATACCCTTTTTTTCCCCTTCAAATACGTGGTCAAAGTTTGGCCTCCACCCCATTAACCTAGTACATTTAGTTTTTCCCAACTTTGACAATATTTTGGATGGTGGGTATGATATATTTTTTCTTTTTTTCTTTTTGGAGACGGACTTGATCGACCTTGTGCATGTTACTTGAACATCCGATTTTTTAATTAGTGTCATGTGACCTCCAAATGAATATATATATATATATATATATATATATATATATATATATATGACAGATCTACAACATAACAAACCAAACCATCAATTAAAATCCATTAAAAATTAAGAATTAAAAAAAAAAAGCCAAAATTTGACTCACTTGCAGCTCCACGCTTCTTCTTCCTCTTGATAAAAAAAAATTATGAGAGATCTATAACATAACAAACCAAACCATCAAACAAAATCCATTAAAAATTAATAATAATAATAATAATAAGCCAAAGTTCGTCTCACTTGTAGCTCCATGCTTCTTCTTCTTCCCTCCTTCCTCTTTCCCTTTCTTAGCATCCCCCAAATCCTCCCTTCCAAACCTGACAGAAAGGAAATCAGATTTAGCGTTTAAAAATGAAAAAAAAATAAAAATCATAAAAACCATAAAAGGAAAATTCTACCTACCTGATCATTGTGCAGAAGATGGAGAAAATGCTGAGATTTAGGGTTTAGGGCTAAAGTGTGCGCGTTAGAATGTTGAGATTTAGGGTTTAAGGCTAAAGTGTGTGCGTTAGAATGTTAATATATAGGGTTTTAAAAGAAGATATACCTCCCTGCATTTTTTTTTGCTGCGGTCCGATTTTACTTTCCCTTTATACCCTCATCATTCTAATACTTTCCCTTTATACCGTCAACATTATAAAAACAAAAATAGATCCTCATATTCGTTTCACAACACACTTCAGCCCTAAATCCTATCTCAACATTCTAACGCACAAACTTCAACCCTAAACCCTAAACCTCAACATTCTAGCGTGTACACATCAATGCTAAACCCTAAATCTCAGCATTCTCTCCATCTTCTATACAAAGGCTAGGTAGGTAGATATTTTTTTTTTATGATTTTATTTTTTTATTTTTTATTTTTAAACCCTAAATCTGATTTCCTTTCCCTTAGGTTTGGAAGGGAGGATTTGGGGGATGCTAAGAAGGGGAAAGAGTAAGGAGGGAAGAGGATGAAGAAGCATGGTGCTGCAAGTGAGTCGAATTTTTGCTTTTTTTTATTATTAATTTTTAATAGATTTTGTTTGATGGTTTAGTTTGTTATGCTGTAGATCTCCCATAATTTTTTTTTATCAAGAGGAAGAAGAAACATGAAGTTGCAAGTGAGTCGAATTTTGGCTTTTTTTTTAAAATTTTTAATTTTTAATGAATTTTGTCTGATGATTTGGTTTGTTATGCTGTAGATCTGTCATAATTTTTTTCATCAGTTTCTTTTTTTATCGGTTTGGTTTTGTTTCGTGATGGGGTTTTTAATTTTTAATTCCATGGGGTTTTGTTCTGATGCTAATGCTAAAATATTTTTTTTCCTTTCCTTTAGGTTTGGAAGGGAGGATTTGAGGGATGCTAAGAAGGGGAAAGAGAAAGGAGGGAAGAAGAAGAAGAAGCATGGAGCTGCAAGTGAGTCGATTTTTGGCTTTTTTTAAAAAAAATTATTAATTTTTAATGGATTTTGTTTGGTGGTTTGGTTTGCAATGCTGTAGATTTGTCATGATTTTTTTTAATGAATTTTTAATGGATTTTGTATGATGGTTTGGTTTGTTATGTTGTAGATCTGTCATTAATTTTTTTTATCAAATCCGTTTTTGATCAGTTTGGTTTTGTTTCATGATGGGATTTTCTATTTTTAATTCTATGGGTTTTGTTCTGATGCTAATGCTATAGATTTTTTTTTTTGTTTTTTTCCTTTCCTTCAGGTTTGGAAGGGAGGATTTGGGGTATGCTAAGAAGGGGAAAGGGAAAGGAGGGAAGAAGAAGCGTGGCGCTGCAAGTGAGTCAAATTTTGGCTTCTTTTTTTTTTAATTATTAATTTTTAATGGATTTTGTTTGATGGTTTGGCCTAACAATTCAAACATTTACAAATCATATATGTCAACTACAATCAAAATTTAAAATCTCATTTGAAACTATACAAGCTGACCAAGCTGTTATAAACACACTAGTACGAGCATTCTTTCAATAAAGGTCATGTTGCACTAGCCTATACATACCCAGACCCCCAGCATGCCCCACCGCTGTCATACCAACCATTACTTTACAACTTTCCATACCAAAATTTTAAGGTTTGGTTCAGTAGAATTGTAAATTATTCAAAGAAACTTCATTGACATGAACACTAACATCTTCTGAACTTAATATAAGATTATTCTATATCATAAGATACTAATTAGAACTGATGTTGGTTTGGATCAAAGGATCTATAATGCACCGTCTACTTCTCAAGTTGCTACAATATGGATAGAGGATGGTCAATCAATCGAAAATGGAGAACGTGATATTGTAGTATATACTCATTTAGGGGATAAACATTACATTAAACATTACTTTGGTTGCTATGATCCATTACAATACCCGTTATTGTTTCCATACGGAGAGACCGGTTGGCATAAAGGCATAAATAAGTTGTCTCATAAGGGAAAGTCTCCTTTGCAGCCAAAAAAGATTGATCATCAAATCAAATTTAGGACAGTGCAAGATATAATACAACGTGAAACACAAGATAAAATAATTTTTTTTAATTTTTAATATATACTATATTCTTGCTGGTAAATCAAAATTTCTTAAAAGAATATTAAATAATATTCAATTTTTTTTTATAGATCATCAGGAATCTAGGAAAGGAACAATTTCGTGTCAAGAATATTACTGCTATAAATTACAAATTAGAGGCAAAGAAAAATCATTTTATTACATGTTGGTCGTCTACTACAGCAATATGTCGTAGATATGCATATAAAACTTTAAAACACTAGGTTGGACTTTATTAAAAAGGGATAGGCGGATATTCGTGCTAATTTGTATCGATGGCTAGCAGTTAGTATTGCGGCAGGAGAAACTCGAGCTTCTAAAGTCGGTAAAAGAATTGTTTTGCCTACATCATTCATAGGATGGCCAAGAGATATGCGTCGGCATTACCTTGATGTGATGACTTTAGTTCAACGTATTGGTAAGCCTAACATTTTTCTAACTATGACTTACAATCCTACATGGCTAGAGATTAAGAGAGAATTAAGTCTTGGACAGGAGGCTCAAAATAGGCTAGACCTAATTGCAAGAGTTTTTAGAGCCAAATTACAAGAGCTAAAGAATGAGTTATTTAAAAAATGTATATTTGGCCGAGTTGCTGCCCACGTTCATGTCATCGAATTTCAAAAAAGGGGTCTCCTTCATGCTCATTTTTTTATTATATTAGAATCAAAATATTAGATCACGACTCCAGATGGCTATGACATGTATATCAGTGCTGAAATTCCAAACAAAGAAAAACATCCTCATCTTTATAAATTAGTGTCACACCCCGAAATCTGACTTACAATAGATCTCGTTGGGTGAACGAAATTTACCATCAAAGAAGTGCAAAAGACAAATAAAGCATCATTACATGATATTCTTGTTAAAGCTCTCAAAATTACATTGTCCTTTGATATATTTTCGCAAAACCCCTACACTAACCCAACAGTTACAATAGTCCCAGTAGTCGTCTACTCTAAAAGGTTTCCAAGTGTCTCGACCTGGACAAATGTTCTAACACTGTGGTGATTATTTTCTGAAATATTTAACAACCGAGTGAGTTGCAAGCTCAACAAATGACCCCCGTAATATCTATATATATCCTACGTCTTTTATAAGAGAAAATTTTATTCATTAAATAGACAAGAAAACATGTTAACAGAATTATTAGTGAATAAAGTGTGGAGACAATTTAATTTTATATCATTAAGTATCAGTGCAACTTCATAGAATACCATGCACAATTTAGATTAGAGGTAAAAATAATGTAACACTCATGAAACTTGCTTTAAAAAGTATAAAAAAAAATTAACTTGAATATAGCAGTTGCACTCCATATACGTGCAAGTGCTACGGGTAGTAGCACCGGACCCTTAGTGCGATCAGATAACTAACATGGACCCCATCCTTCAATTAGGGTTGGTCCTTACATCACATCTTATTCCTTGAACTCAATTATAGCATCAGAGTTCATTGGTAACTCACATTACCCACACCTATCCTGGTCGGCCTGTTTGCTTCTTATTACCAAAGTACTCCATGGACAAATCCCTACAAACACCACACGACCTTGTTGGGGTCCTCACTCGAAATAATATATATATATATATATATATATATATATATATATATATATATATATATATATAAGTAAGAAAGGATGCGAAAACATAATTTATCAACCATTAGGTAAACAAATCATTCATTCTTTCAGGATCTCATCTTATAGCCATTTGTTTTAACTCTTAAAATATTTTCTTCCAAGATTCTCAAAACTATGTAACTTTTTTAAAACATATGAGCTCATCCAATGAAAATTATATCAAATTAATCACGAATTTAAAATCAGGCATGATGGACCTCAATAGTCTAAAATCAATGAACGACTAAGAAGCACACTTAACCAATAATCACAATCTTGTACTGATAGGGAAATAAATTTAATATAGCATCTTCCATGAAGTCTATTATCAGGTAGCACCATACCAACAAACAATTCACACTATCTAGAGTTTCACTAATTTATACAGTATGTGTTATCCTCATAATTAGCTAATATTAATTATATTATAATATTATTTCAATGTTGCATAAACTCAACAGTATGTGATAAAAGGATAAGTCACTTACCTTTTTCGATAAACCCAATGTCCTGGGACGATGTGAGTGAAGTCTCGTGATTTTAGGTGTCACCTAACCATGATGAGAGACGGGTGGTCAGTAGGGTGTCCCTAATATTTGTAGAGTGAGAAATGGTGAAGAGAGACAGAGAGAGAGTGTGTGTGGGAGTAGAAAATGCGTTAAAGTGGGAATCATAGATTGGTTTGGGTTTTGGGAATAGCTTGTTGGGCAGAGTAATGTTTTGATCTAACCGTAAATGGTGGTTGTCCCAGCTAAAAGATGATAACTCGATGAAGAAAAATTAGTGATTAAATATTGGTGGTAATTATAATAAAATATTTAATTAATATAACATATGATAATAATAGGAATCACACTAGTATTTAATAAAGGTAATAATAATTGATATTATCTTATTTATTATTAATAATAATATAAATATATAGCCACAATATTGAGAGTTATGTAATATGAAGACAACTAATTGGTACTGTTAAGACCTGAAAAGTACCACTTTTCACCCCTTAACTTAACCTGTGATTAGACCCTTAGCCCTTTAATAAATATTTGTTAAGCTATTTTTGTAGGTAATAAATAGCAGTACAATAAGGCCATAAATCCTGCTAAGGAGCCTGTTTTGACCCTAGAAGTCCCTCAGAAGAATGAGCCATGAATCCAGACCTGAGGTAAGCCTCGCGCAGCTGACAAAGCTCCAAAGGATTCAGGAATTTAGGCTTCGCGCAATCCTCGCTACGTTCCCCAAGACTTCACGAGAAGTTCTCATGCAGTGGAGTGACAGAAGAGCTTCAAAAGCCTTGAGTCGCGCAGCTCTCGCGAAGTTCAGAAGTTAAAGGTCGCGCAGTTCAAGAAGACCCCTCTCACCCTCACGTAGTTCGCTCAGAACAGCTGAGGACAGAGAGCTTCAGGAAAGTTGTCGCGCAGCTACCGCCCAGTTGCAGCGAGATACAAAGCATCAAAGGAGCTATCGCGCAGTTCAGAAAAGCCTCAAAGCTATCGTGAGGATCCTCGCGAAGATCTATCAAGAAATGGACTCTCGCGCAGCTCAGAAAATGAAAAAGCCTCGCGAAGCTCAATCCAACGAGAGCGCACCAACCTCGCGACAGCTGAAGCTTCAGAGTTAAACTCAACCATGCGAAGAACAGAGCTACCACGCGACGAGTCTGGGAAACGATAGCTACCTAGCGAAGCTCTGAACTTTAACCTTCCATCGCTTCAGCAGAGGACTTTATGGGAATTTCTAAGGATTAGGGCACGCACTCCCATGCTTAAATCTTCGTGCACGCGCCCCGAGGCATCCAAGGAACAATATTCAGCCACGTGGCATCGTCAAAATTAGGGTTTCCTAACCCTAATACGCCGCCACACCACTGCTATAAAAACCCAAGCTTTGTTTAGGTTTAAGAGCTCAGACTTTATCACTGATACGGGATCTGAGATAATTTTCTTTTCTGTTCTTCTGTAGTTGTAAGTAGTTTTCCTTTTTCTTTTTCTTTCTCTCCATAGTCTAGCACTTGCTGGCTATGCCTTTGTATGTATTTTTGAACTAGTTTAATGGATGTTTTGTAATAGGATATGTACTTTTATGGGATGTGTGCGAATGAGAATTGCTCTGTGCAAGGCTGCTGCCTTGTGATCCGCCATTGCTTTGGCTGTGATTTAAAGCAATGGAGGACTGATTCTAAGGATCCATTCAGATCCAAGTGACCTGTGTGTCTGGGCTATCATGGTCCGATCTGTTAACCCACCACAGGACCCACTAGATCTGAAATCCCCATGAGAGCTGGTGATAGCCTTGTGACCATGGTGGTGGCACAATATTCTGCCTGCTTTTGGACTCTATGAGGAGGATAGCCTCTGGGATAGTCTGTGACCATTCAAGTGGACAAGCTATAGCCTTAGGCTGAAGCCAATCCGTAGGATCCAAGATGGATTCTTCTTCTCTGCACATGTGGTTGTAGCCTTGTGGGAGATTGTACAGAGGCAGACTCCCCTATATTTGTATAGACCCGCCATCAGATGTTAGATCTGATCTGGTTATGGAGATTGTAGGCTTGTGACTGGACCATTGTAGTCCCACTCAAGCAATGGATAGCTAGATCGAAGGTTGTACTCAATCCCTTGCTGGTTCTATGTGTCTGGGCTAACATGGTCCTATACAGCCCTAGCCCCACATATAGAGCTTTAGAGGTTGAGGTTCCCTATGGATTCTTGAGCTTATAGCCTGGATGAAGTAGTGCCTACAATGATTAACTTGTTTTGACCCATCTCTGGACTGTGGTTCCCCTATGGGATAGTCTGTGACCATTTGAGTGGACAGGTTATAGCCTTAAGGGATTGGATCATGGCACAAAGATGGGTTGGATTCTTTCTCCTCAGTGGTGATAATGTAGTCATTGGACAAGATTTTTATAACATCATATCTGAATCTGAGTTACAAAACTCCTCTGATCTAGACCCAATAGCATACTTCTCACCCTTTTATATTTATTTTCCCACACTCCATCCATCTTCTCAACCCTTTCTGTAGTTAATTCATTAGGCTACCTTAGGATATTTAGAATAAGTGACCCTAAACTCCCTTCCTTTTAGAACTGCCAGATCTGTAGTCAGATCTGGAGGGACTACTAGAGATGGCTCCCTTGGAGCCGTAGATCACCTTTCCCTGTGGGACAAACTCTTACTTATCAAAACTTGCTACAATGAACCCTGTATCTTGCAGGTCTAGGATTTCTCAGTTGTGCTAATTCCATTCCCTGTTTTACTTTGATTTTAAATTGCTTTTACCACCAACAAATAAAGTAAGCACACTGGGAGTCGACAACAGGTACCTACACACCAATGGTCCCATACCAGCAAAAGACAAAACATAGCACACATTAACACACTATACCAGGTCCACATGGAATAAAAGGCACTATACCAGCAAAAGACAAAACATAGCACACATTAACACACTATACCAAATCCATATGGAATAAAAGGCACTAATATTTGAAGGTACCCAACAACTAACCGGTACTTACACAAAGGCAAAAACATAGCAGACACTAACACCATATATAAGACCCACATGGAATAAGAGGTACTAGGCTTAAAAGTGGGTTTCTCTATTTCAGAAACAGAGGAGGGACAACCAACACTAGCAAAAAAAAACACACTCAAACACACTAATGTGTTATACATGACCCACATGGAATAAAAGGCACCAATATCAGATGGTACCAACTGGGTTTCTTCATTTGAGAAACAGAGGAGGGACGGGGAGAAAGGGGGTGGTGATTTGGGTGACCAGGAGGTGTTTTCCTCCCCTTCTTTTATTTATTTATTTATTATTATTATTATTATTATTTTGTCTTTTGGCTGCAATGAAGGCACAAAGTGGAGATGGAAGGTGATAATCGGGGAATTGAGGGGCAGAGACGGTGGGTTTGGGTCTGCAAGTCTTGCTGCTCGATCCAGTTAATTGTGCGCCTTGTGGGCAGCGCACAATAGGGGAATATGGGCAGTCTAAGGATTTAGAGGGCTGGTCCAACTGGGGACCAATTGCGCGTTGGTGATGGAGCATGCAATCGATTGTGCGACCTATTACAGGCACGTAATTGGGTCTTCAGGAGGTCTACAAAAGGTGGAAGCTTGGTCCAAGTGGGACCAATTGCACGCCACAAGTGTTGTGCGCAATCGAATTGCGCGACCTGTCTCAGGCGCTGAATTCATGTCTTAGAGTGGTCCGCAGGGGAGAACAAACCTGGTCCAAGTGGGACCAATTGTGTGCATGTGTCCGTGCATGCAGTCGAATTGTGCACCCTAGTTCAGGCACTTAATTCAAGATCTTCCCGGGTTGGGTCGGGTCTGAGTCACAGAGCTATTGTTTTAGCCTGGGATTCAATCATGTACTATTGTTTCAGTATATGTCTCCGTATTTAGGGTTTTAAGGCTCCCGGAGAAGGTCAGTCCTTTTTCGAGAGTTGTGGGCAAGGTCAAAAGTTGACCGAACAGATTTGTATACTCCGAGAGGACGAAAATGGGGTGTCTACACTATGATAAGCCTCGATAGATTCGAGCTCTCAATCTCCCAAGCCTAAAAAACAAAAATGAAACAAACTAGGGTTAGTATAATGTACAAATATACAAAATAAGACAGAAATTAAAAAAAAAAAAAGCTAAAGTCCCCGGCAGCGGCGCTAAAAACTTGACCGTCTTAAATAAAACCTCGCAAGTGCACAAGTTTGAAGTACTCAGGCAAATACAAGGGTGTCAAACCACAGGGACTTGTCGTGTATCTTTTTTAACTACTGTCATATTCTAAAAGTATTTGTAATTTAAAGTTTTCTAAATTAACTAACTAAAAAGAAAACTAAACACAATTTTGGATAAGATGTGAGAAGGCAGACTAAGATCTCTCTTGGATCATAGACTCGTAGAAAATAAACCCTTATTCCTTTCCTATTTTGAATCCTAGATACTCCCGCTCTAGGCTACAAGCGCTACAACCAGGTATAAGAATTAAACCCTATTCATAGTCATGGAGCAATCCTTGGATATGATCCGTCTAATTACTAGCAATCCAAACATCTAAGCATCATTGCACGTAATTGACAAAATTACGCTACAAGCCCTAATCCGTCGATGAATATCCTATCAAATCTAATCCTAATCCCTACAAGGCCATTAGAATTAAAAAATAATAAAAATAAACCTTTACTGTGCTCATTCTCGATATAATCAGAACCTCAAACATGTAATTATACTAGTAAAACATAATTTAAAATAGAAAATGAATAAAGTTTTATTAAATACTTATATGAAATTTACAAGAGATCCCAGCCTGGGAAAGTTTAGCCTCGCATCGATCGAATGACCTTCATCATTGTTGATTCGATCCTCTCTCAAGGATTACAATCAATCTCACACTTTCTAGAACTGGAACTAACCTAAGAACTATGAACTCTCACGGCTAAAACTCTCTAGAAAAGCTCTGCTGAAAGGGGTCCCAAAACTTAACCCTAAGGTCCTTATTTATAGTTTCATAATGTCCTAGTACAATTATACATGGCAAGTAACCCTAAGAAATCCCTAAAAATCTGTTGAAGAAGAAGAATCCGAATGGACTCTTCAATGCCAGAGGATACAGCCTGGAAGACTTGATTTTTCCCACCAAAAGTTTGTCTCGACCGGTCGAGAATGAATCTTAGCCGGTCGGGATTCAATTCTTCCTTCAGGTCACACCTTGTTGCGTTCTTCCTTAACTCTCGACTGGTCGAACTGAACTCGATCGGTCCAAAGCTTCTTTTCTTCTTCATTCAGCAACTCTGGTTCGCTAGTGTGCAACCGTGGGATTTTTGACGATCCCGTCATGGCGATGCGCTTATTAACAAAAAATATATAGTCGCCACCTGGAGCTTTTGGTGTCCTGGGAAACCTATATCATTTTGATAAGCACCAAAGTGCCACAAATATGACTGAATCCAGTCTACACCAAAGGTTCTTAGGTAGGGGCTTCGGTTATCGATTGGGAAGGTGTTAGGCACCCAATCAACCCACTTAATGTGGTCTCTACTAATGGCCAAAATAAAAATAATATAAAAAAAAAAGAAAATGACTTCCTCTTGCCCAAAAGGGCTTAAAATCCTATTTGTGTCCCTCCGTTCCTACCAAAAATTTGGTGACGTAACGACACAAATAGGAGGATGGAGGAATGATCGAGAAGGTAGAGGAATAAAGGGGAGAGCCGGAGCTCTCGGACCCTTGTTGCACTGTTGGAGAGCCTTGCGTTGGCTTGCTTTGATAAACTTTTGAGGGTTTGAATAGTGGGAAAAGGGGTTCTAACCTTTAAGGCTTGCTAGCTAAGAGGTAGAGAGGGAAGGCAAATGGATGACACACACCTAACCTAGAGGCTTTTTATGAAAGGTAAGGCTTGGAAGGAGGTTTATCAATTTTGGATTTTGTATGAGCAATGGTGCACTAAAGGGAGAAAGATCTTCTCACTTTAAGCTCTTTCTCTCTTAGGTAATTTTTTCAACCTTTAATCCAAGGGGAGGGGGGCTCTATTTATAGGAAAAGGATATGTTAGGAGGCTACTTAGATGCTAATTAGGATTAGCAATTAGGTAATCTCTAATCTAAGGTTTCCTAAGATTTTGAGAGCTTGGAGATGTGTGAGAATGATTTTAATGGTGGATGATAGGTTAGTATTTCAAATCACTTAAGGGTTGCAAATAGGCATTAAAAGGGTGCAATAGAACTAGCAAAACATCCCCCAAAGATCAAGATGGTCAATAAGTCAAACCCCAATCTCGATTTTTGAAGCAAAAAATCACAGGTACTATTCATATGTTTGGCACAACTAATAGTTGCGCTAAGCATATGTACAGTAATACAGTGATTCACAATGGTTATGGGAGGTTGCAAGCCTGCGGGAAGACCCACTTAAGTGTGGCGCAACTAATAGTTGCGTCAAGCGAAAATCCTGCAAAATTGCTCAATTTTCAAATTGCCATAACCTTCGCTATATAACTTCGATTGAGGCAATTCTTGGCTCGTTGGAAAGCTGGGGAAGTCTTCTTTCCAATGGTATATGACTTAATAGTAGTAGAAGACCTCAGCTAGTCCTAATGCACCACTTTTCATCCATTACCCGAGAAGGTTAAGTTTAGGGTTCATAAGGGGTTCTAAGGGTCGGGATTGATTTCTAAAGGTTCGGAATAAATTCTAAGAGATTTGGGATGAATCCTAAGAGTTTGGGAAGGTATCTAAGGGTACCATATATGCCATCAAAAGCTTAGAGGCGCGCCTCTCTCAAAATGTGTTTCGATCGGGCCTTAGGCCAAATTTGGGTGTCTACAGAGAGGTCGAATCTGGACATCGACCGGTCGAGATTATATGCAAAGGTATATAATCTCCTCTGTTCAGTCTCGACCGATCGAACTAAACTCGATCAGTCCACTTTGCTAATTCTGAAGCTCCTTAATATTCGACCGGTCAAAATTATCATTTCGACCGATCCATTCAGCCTTTCTTCTCTTTTTCTTTTCTTTCTTCAACACTTCTTTACTGAGAGATCTCGACTGGTTGAGAATGCAATCTTGACCGGTCGAAATCACCAGTTTAGCATTTCTTCAACTGTTTCTTCTTGGATTTCTTATTGTTGCTTCGGATTTCTTTCTACTTTACTCCTTTAACTATTTTTGCATTCTTTCAGCCTTCAAACTCATTACAATACAACATGAACTAAAGGCGACCATTAGTAGTTAAGCGAGGCCTAACAAGGCCGAGATTTGGGCATAAAGTATATCATTTTGAAGGTTGATCATCGATCGATTCTGCTCTGAGACCATATCATTCTTATGCAAATATACTTAATCTTTTATTTTTGGTCGATCGAGCCTAACTTTCGATCGATCGATTCTGGACAGAGGCCATTATATATATGTATTTGTTTTCATTTTTGATCGATCGATTTTGAACCAGACCTATTGTCCCTTTGCTTTATGTTCGATTGATCGACTCTAATGTCTGATTGATCGAATCTAGACATAACTGATTTCATTTATATTTGAAATACAGATCAATCGATCCTCATTTTCGAACGTTAATTTCTGACTCGAATTGACTCACATATATATTTTAATATCGATTGATCGATTTCAAAATCGATCGATTGATTCTCATCCAAACAGACATCAATTATTATCATTATATGTTTCTTTCTTTTTCATAATTTCACTTAATACGACCAAAACTTAAAGCATAGTTAATCACTTGAATGTTTTGATTGATGGTCATGATTTACCTAACTTTAAATTATAATGTCTTTTAATTTGAGTATTTAATTATAGTAATCTATATATATATATATACATATATCACTTTTATCGCTTCAATGTGACCTCTTCGATGACACGAAGAGTTAAAAATTTGATTCCCTTATGAAAATCGAATTCTGACCTTCACATTATTGAAATTACACTAATAATTATCCTATTCTATATTTATATTGAGATGAGGTGTAAATAAATATATGTATAAACATAACAAAAATCTAGATGTAAATATTTGATGTACGTATGATATTTCTGTGCTTTCATCTTGATCAAGGTATACAAGTTATGGATATATTAGGTCATATATACGCGAGTGTTTGAGATTATGCCTATGCTTAGATACAGTGATTCACCGAGATAGTATTGAAGCAAGGAATACATCATATTCACATGTCCTATAAATCATGTTGGTTTGAGACATCATGACGAGTAGGGTGAGTGCGAATTCAGTGTAACATCGTATATGGTAACATATATGATGACCCTATCACCTTGAGTTCTATTATGACAAGATAAGATATGAATTATGATATGAGATTCAACCCTTAAGCCTTAGTTATAGTGAGATCTCTTTGCGGTCACATGAAACTTGAAATATAGGCGTCTATGTACAGATGTAACCCCTCTACGATGCTATAGAACCTCTATGGTAGAAGTCTCTTTACTGTCATATGAAGTACATTCAGGTTACCACAGAACTCTTTCCTCGAAAAGGTGATTTAGTAAAGTTATCCCACTATAGCTCATCCTAGAATTAAGTTATAAGAGTATATTATGATATGAGTATGTTAAGATAAAATAAATTATGAGTACGATAATAAGGCACCGCTGTGTAGACCAACAGACGATTAAAAACTTAAGTCTGTATGTGTCGTTCCTTGCATAGCCACCGTAAGGGCAACAACTTCTTATAGCCAAGATGAGTCTTTGGGAGACAGTATGAGTATGTTATGAGTTATGTTTAGCCATGTCTCGCTATTAGGCTGGGTGGAGAGTATGAGTATGTTATGAAGGGTGTTATGATATGGTGGTAAGCTACTATGGTGATCCTCACACGGTAGGCTCAAACAGCGACTCTGACACAGGTCGCATAGGATTTATGAGTATATTAGTTATGCTCATGTGATGTACAGACGTATATGCGAGAATAATAAGATATGATATATTATGAGATATGATGATGTATGTTAGGATATGAGTGTGTCTAGATCATGGTCTTATATCTATGGTATGATATGAATTTTATGATACGCACGAATTTATTATTTCCTCTTTCTGTTGGTTTGATATCCTATTATTATCACTCATGTGATGCACCCACAATGCACATGAGTAAAATGAGGTGGATTGGTAGTATGTTCATTGAGTTTATGTGACTGAGTAAACTCATCTCACGAAAATCTAACAGCTGCAAATGACTATATCGACGAAGTGGACGCTAGCTATTATGATCCTATTGGCGTTGATTTCATTGACCCTGTGGACATTGAGTACTAAGAGCCTTGGGAGGGCGACGTCGCTAGTTACTAGGAGGACTTCAGTACTGATTTTGATTCGAGCACCGATTATTAACTGTTGTAGACTCGGTGCTGGGTTTCGTTTGATACTATTATTGTTGACTCTATAGTTTCATGTATCGGATTGTCTCCGACTTTTATTTCTCTTTTATTGATGGTTTACCAAGATTTTATCACATTTATTTAGTATTTATGACTGCTTTTATATTTTATCCTTATTTGATGGGTTTGTTCGTAGAGCCATATTAGCTTGAGAACTTTGATTATGTGTATGTCTATTTAGCGTATTTGGGATGCGTGTTGGTCATAACTTGAAATTCTAAGCCCTCAGGATGGGATAGAATTTTGGGTCGTGACAAAATATCTTTTCATCCCAACAACATAGATCTTTAGATCATCTCTTCAAATCAAATGACATGTGACACGAATCCAAAAAAATACTTGCGAACCAACTCTTGGCACTTTGGTTAGCTACCTAATACCAAATTAGAGCAATAGTCAAGCCAACTGGTTGAGCTTGATCATGTTCATCTAGATCTGCAATCATTGATATGAGAGAATCTTGACTCTCACAGTTTCTAGTATCAAAAGATTACATGTCATCTTTTGAAACTATGAAAATCAAGATTCTCTTATATCCGATCTCTGTAGATCTGGATGAGGATATCAAGTTCAATCATTTGAACTTGACCATCACCCTATTATATTAACCCATTTAATCAGAGCAGGAGACTACCGGGAAGCCCTTTATCAACTGAAAGGTTAGATTAGGTTAGATCTAAGGTTGTTAATAAGTTGGCTTGGGTTAAAATTTGCTCGACGAGTCAAAGGTATATGCCCAGCCTGACCTGATTGAGCACTCTGACTTGATCCGACTCGACTCCTAACTCGAACATACTCACCAAATTCTTTGAATTTTTGAAAAATTCATGAATAATTAACAAATTTAAGGTTCTGCGAAATAATCATGAATTATTTGAAATTTTTTTCAAAAATTCACAAGAAACCCCTTTATCAATTGAAAAGTTGGATTATGTTAGATCCAGGACTGTTAATGAGTGGGGTTGGGTCAAATTTAGCTGCTCTAACGGTCAAAGGTATATGCTCAGCCTGACCTGATTGAGCACTTTGACCCGACCCGACTCCTGACTCGAACATAGTCACCAAATTCTTTGAATTTTTGAAAAATTTGCGAATAATTCACAAATTTAAGATTATGCGAATTAATCACAAATTATTTGAGAACTTTTTTTAAAAAATCATTTGCTTCTTAAAAAAATTGCAAAGTTTGTGAATCATTCGCAAAGAATCCGTGAATAATTCATCCTATTTGCAATAAACAAGATTTTAATTTTTTTTTATATACCTTTAATATTTGTTTATTTATTTATATTTACTTTTTTCCTTCAATATTTTCTCCCAATGTTTCCCAACTTGCGGGGATTTTCCAAATTTTAACCATCCCGAAATATTTCCTAACCCCGACTTTCTCGAAAAAGGAAAACCTGATCCGGTTTAAGACCTTCTTGTCCCTTAGGTCAGTCATACAATCTGACCCTGTTTTAGACTGAACCGACCCGATCCGACCCGATCCGACCCGTTGACAGGTCTCCCAATCCTTAAGCATAAAACAAAACCCTGTGTCAAGCGAGTTCAGAAGTTCAGAGCCCGAACCCGTCTTCTTCTTCTTCTTCTTCTTCTGGAGGCCATGGCTTTCTAAAAGACGAAGGTCGACGAAATGGGTCGCCCCGAACCTTATGTCTTGTTCTCCCAATCTTTCGTTCATCCCCACCTTGATGAGTACGTTGACGAGGTAACGACCATGCTATTTGATTCTGCCACTCTGATGGCTTTTTTTTTTCTTTTTTTTCAAATGTTCAATTAAGTTGAAGGATCGATTTTTTGGTAGTAGCATATGTTTTGCGAGATAGAGGTTGTGTATCTGCGGTTGTCTTTCTATGAAAGTAGACAAGAAATTAGGGTTAGTGAATAAGCTGATACTTTGTGTCAAAGTTTCTTGATTTATGTGAACTGGCTAATTTCTCTTGATTTTATTGAACTCTTTGATGTGGAAATTGAGTTAGGAGTCAGGTAGCTCTGATCTTGAGCAATGTTACAAGTTCGATGGTTTGTGGATTGTCATTGTCAAGTGAATCCGGTTCGCTGCGAGTAGGATGAGTTCTAATTAGAAATATAAAATATTTGTATTATTATTATTATTATTTATAACAAAGAAGCGCTTTCTGGGTTTACTAGGGGTAAGTAGGATATGTTTTTTTTTAGGTAGGATGAGTTTAAATTTATGGATTTGGTGTTCTAAGTTGGGTAGCATAGGCATTGAAAAGAAACTTTTGTGTGGGAAAGTTGAAGAATCAGGTATTATGAAAATACAAGTTCATAAAGGCCTAAAATTAACAAAAATACGAAAGGAAGTGAAAAACTAAATCAAGGGAAAAAATGTATGCTTCGTGTACCAAGTAAGAGCAAAAACCTTATTTAATCAATCAAACATAGATGATAATCCCCATGGATGTTGATTTATAAACAGTGAAACTCCAATTTTGACTCGAGAGTAAATTATCTTAGTTAACTCCAACATATAATTATACTAGGCTAGTTTTCTGAAGTCCTTAAAGAAGTAACCACCTACTAAATTAACACAAAACGAAATGAAATAACTCAAATGATTATAAACTGTAACGAACTCAAATACTAATTAAAATACTCTTGATCACATGATCTTGGGCTTGTTGGGACAATAACCAATAAAGTAATACTGTGCAACCATACAAGTTAGAGACATTTTGATGCTCTTTGCCGCTAGAAATAGGCCATAAGTAAATGTGACAATTGATAAAATTTATCCACTACTCAGTTCCAAAGCAAATGTTGAGGCACCCAATCAAATCCACTTGTTCCACATGTCTGTTGTGCGTCGGTTTGGGAGTGAACCGGACTGCACTTGTCAAAATTGACTCGGCTTTGAGTCGGGTCCAAACAAAATATTTTGGACCCGTTTTGGTTATGGGTTCAGGTCAAGTTAGATTCATGTGCTACCCATTAAAGATTGGGTCCGGGTTGGGTCTAGGTCGAGTTTGGATTCAGATCCGAGTATAGTTTATAGGTTTGTGTTACCTTCAAATACAATAGCTAATATATAGTAGGATTAATATAAAAATAGCCAAAACTAACTAATTAGCATGGATCAAAAAATCGAATTTTCGATACGCATCGTCCAAACCTCCAGGACGATATGTATCGCGTATCATTCAATACATTCAATGTATCGGCGATACATTGAATGTATCGTCCTAGTACATTTTAAAAAAAAAAAATCCCAAAAAATCGGATTGACCGATAAATTGACCGATACGGACGATACGAAAGATAAATTGGACGATACGGACGATAATTTGACTGTTTCTAAGGGGGCATGGAAAAACCCTAACATTCTGAGACGACGATAAATTGACCGATAATTTGGACGATATGAACGATATAGATTATACATTGAACGATACAGATGATAATTTGAATGATAATTTGACTGTTTTTTAGGGGGGCGATAAAAACCCATTTTTCCGTATCGTTATGGTCCAAAACCGATACGTATCGGTATCGGACGATATTTTGATCCATGCTAATTAGTATACTAATTAATGATGAATAGCTCAAATACTATATACGTAGGTAGGACAATGACCTATGTAAGGAGGAATGCCATTGCCGCCCCTAGCGCCATACACTTATCGTCCTAAATCCATTCTTCCTCATTCATATAGGCTAGGCCAATGAACCATGTCAAGATGCTGTTAAAGCCCTAACCTTACATAAAATGAATAAATATAG
The DNA here is from genome assembly GCA_021018995.1 of Chloranthus sessilifolius. Classification (NCBI taxonomy): domain Eukaryota; kingdom Viridiplantae; phylum Streptophyta; class Magnoliopsida; order Chloranthales; family Chloranthaceae; genus Chloranthus; species Chloranthus sessilifolius. Next base: position 29,778,309 of record CM037594.1, on the reverse strand, counting down.
CCCCTCAACTCTTTCATATAAAAGAAAAGAAAACTACTGTGTCAATAGAATATAATTAACTATATATATCAAATTGCATTTTGTATATATATAGAGGCCCGAGGCTTTGCGTTAGAACACATGGATGACCCATGCGTTCGAACTAGGTGGGGTCCACGTGGCACCCATCTAGGGTATCACGTACCATGACAACTTAGCCAAGGAAGATCATCCATCTAAAAAAATTAAATTAAAATGGGTGTATATCCACCATACGAAATGTGCTCAAAGGTGCAAAATTACAATACACCAGGTTAGGCATGCTGTAGGCAAACTTTGACCAGGGTTTTGAAAGACAAAAATGTCTCCAAAAACCATTTTTTTTTTGTTTTTATCATGTGCCACATGGCACGTGATCTTGGGTTTGAACACATGGATCCACCCATCCGGGTTGGGTCTCTCCGGTTGACCTACTTATTGTTCTATCATAGGAGATAGGTGCATCTTGTTTCAATATGAGCTGTAATGAATACCTATCTACATTTCCCAATCTGCTATACATGACTGGAATGCAAGACTGCCTTACTGAGCCATACTCCATTTCCTAGCAAAAAATAGGAGCAACACCCATTTGTCTACATCAGATAGGTGTCCCTTGCGTCATTCTCATTTTAGCCATATTCTCCAGTCTCGGGTCTAGGTTCCAAATCTAAAGGATCAGACCCAAACTAAGAATAACTGGCATCGGGTTGGGTTTCCTCCAATGTTTGGACGAGACCCCATTATAATTTGGGTTTGTTTGGTTGAGTTCAAATCAGATTCAACCCGGTCGGTTCTCGGGTCGGGCCTAGGTTGACCCGCCTTTGTATCCCTATCTGTTGATGCTTAGTGAGGGTCTGCTCACAAGCCGCCACTATCTGCTTTTTATTAAAATATAAAAACATGTATAACAATAATATAAAATACTTATATTACGTAGCGCCTATTAGCCCCCAAAATTCCCTAGCTGGGGATATAGAAAACTTGATCGCTTTCCTTTACAATGAAGCTGCCCCTTTCCTTTACAATTAAATTGTCCCTTCCCATCCTTTCATTGGTTAAACTATTGACTGTAAGAGTTTCCCTCCCTTTGTATGTGAGAACTTTGCATTTTTAATACTTTGAAGTAGACTATCTATCTCTTTAAACTTCATGGCGGATTAGATAGGTGGTCAAGGCTGTTTGTTCATTGTACACGATTGCTATGAAAAAAGTAGTCGCAGGTCACCCAAAGTGATGCAGGTCACAAGGTAATGCAACTCTAGATATGACAATCTTCTTGTTTGGCCCTAAACTAGGAAATCTTCAACAATATTGAGAGGTCATTTGGTGTGGGTTGATTCAGGAACAAGCCACCATATTACTCTACAAGTGCTCTATCACGAGAACACCAATGGTTGATCTCAAGCAACTAGGTCTAAAAAGCTCTTTCTAATATTATTAATTTTCAAAACTACGTTTTACATCTATGTGGGAGGGGTTTAAGTAGCCTTTGCAATAAAGAATCCTAATATACTCCAACTTTGAATTTAAATGAAGAAATACTTTAATCAACTAAAATAATAAAAGAAACCAGGTTTGACAATGAATCTGCCTATACGGTTTGATAGGGTCGAGGATGGGAAACGAGTGAGTCCTAAGCGGGAAACTGTGCTTGCCGATACAACATTGCTGCAGCTTCTGCTATCCACTATAATCTTGCAATTTTTCTCACCACATTTAGCATAGGTATAGAAGATATTATCCCCATGCCAATCATTGCTCTCCTTTTGTTGGGCTAGAGCACATCTAACCATAAGTTCCTGTGAGGTATTACCAATGTTGTCAAACCACATGCGGTCCTATGCGATGGCATAGTGCCACCACATATGAGATTGCGCGATGGCATAACTTTTTTTTTTTTTTTTCAAAAAATTCCCAAAAGTGTATAATATATGTTTTGTGTTAATTTTTGTGTTCTACTAATTTTGTAGTGTCTAGAATACAGAATTAAAATATATAAGATAAATAGATAACCTATAAGTTAGAAGGGAAATATAAATTTCATTGATGTTAAACAAATTAGTACAAAAATGAACTTAGAACATACAAAAAAGAAGGAAAATACTAAAAAAGAAAAATATTATTTAAGTAAAAATATCTTAACATTTGTTCCTACTTCCTAATGATATTATGTACCGGCCAAAAATTCTACACAGTTCTTTCTAACCCACAATGGCACACCTCCACCTCCACCATCGTTATCACTTGCATTGTCGTCATCATCTGAATCGTCTCCTTCTTCAACATATTGTTCTCCCTCCTTGGTTTCTTTATCATCCGATCTCACTAAGATGGTATCTATATCGTCTATGAGTGCTTCTTCATGTATCTCGTCTTCTTCTTCTTCTTCTTGTTGACACAAGCGTGAGCGTGACTACCTTTCCCCACTGTCGATCTTCTCCTCTGCCGGGTAGGAAACTCATCTCCAAAGATGGCATCTTCCACTTCCTTCCACGTAAGATCCTCATCTACAAAGACTCGCTCATCGGAGGCATCCGCCATCCAAGGAGAATCGGATGGCATGTCTTCGAGAGAAATGGGATCATAGTATCTCGGATTTTCCTGGTTTTTAAGGAAGCAATCCCGTAGCTTTTGGTTGTATTGCACAAAGACCAAATCATTGAGCTCTTTTTTTGCTCAAGTTTGTTCCGCTTCTTCGTGTGTATCTATTTAAGGGAAACATTAAATAAATGTTAATATCTATTAAAATTTAAACAACAATTAAATTGAAATTATAAGACTAAAAATGAAATAAAAATAAACTAATTACCATCTCAAACGTGCTCAAATTTCATTCACATGCTAAAGCGGCACATGTAAGGCCAATAACTTTAACAACCATCTTCAGCAATAATTCACATTTTGTCACTGAATCCACTCCATAAGACAACCACCAATCGGCTACAAACAATAATATTATATATATATATATATATAAAGAGACGAATTATTTAATTACAAAATTGCAATAATGAAATTCAATAAAAAATAAATCATAAAATTGTTTACTAGGTATTTTGGATTCTCTTTGTCGAACAACAATTTCTCTTCCAAACATTCCTTGAGCATTCTTGTATCAGTCGAAAGAGTTGCTAATCTGATCTTGCTCGCCTTTGTCCGGAATCCTCTTTTCTAAAACATCAAGGAAACCACTAATATGTGTTGCTTCCGCTGCTTTCCGGTTCGGATAAGAGAAATATACCGCGAGATTTAGGAGGAATGAGGTGGAATACAACATTTGGACACCCCATCTCTTCTCAATAATGTCAATAATGGGTTGAGAGGCGAGATTTGTACATATTATTAGATTTAATTTTTTCTATAGCTTTCTTCATAAAACTATAAATATAGCTCATAGCCGGCTTCTCATCACCATCAACCAATCGTTGTACTTCTATGATTAGTTGTGAGTCTCTAAGTGATTGGGCAACATTATTCCAAAAAGAGTTGGTTAAGATGGTTTGTGCCACCCACTTTCCTTCGACCTTCTTTGACCAAACTTCATTCCTCTAATGGGTGGAAGTTACGAAGCTTCCAAGCTCATCTCTTTTAACATACATACTTTGTAATGTCAAGAAGGCCGTAGCAAAACGGGTGATGGTAGGGCGTTGCAAATTACCCCAAATTGCATTACGCATGTGGTGGGGTAGAAGTGTATGCTTATACATACACACTACTACCTTCCTAGCCTTAGCTACGGTTTTAATGTGCACTTTTTCTATGTCTTCTAAGATTAAGTCTAAGCAATGGGCCGCACATGGGGTCCAATATATGTGTGGTCGCCATTTCATTATTAGTCTACCAGCGGCCACCAAGTTTTTCCGCGTTGTCCGTGACAATATGGACAACATATTTTGCACTAATATCCTTTTTTATCACTTCATCTATGAGGGAAAATAGATATTCGGCCGTGTGAGAATGAGCCAAAGCATCTACGGATTTAATGAACATAATTCCGGCAGGAAAATTTGCCAAAAAATTGATGATTGACCTATCAGCCCTATTGGTCCAACCGTCGGTTATTAGTGAGCACCCATATGTCTTCCAATTCTCTCGATACTCTTCGAGAAAGGCTTTTGTGAAGACTACCTCCTTTTTAATACATGTATGTCTTAAAAACCTCTCATGATATGAGAGAGGTTTTAAGTCAGGTCCAAATTGTCCAAAAGCTTTAACCATTACTTTGAAGGTCTTTAACTTTACGGTATTGAATGCAATACCAGCTTGGTACATCCACTTAGCCACGTATTGAATGGTATCGGGTCGGTCCTTAGCTTTAAACCTATTTCTATAGAGGTTTGGGCTGGTCCTTTACTCCTAGCGTCTACCACATCCTCGGGATGTGGTCTATAAGAGAAGAATTTATTTATTCTCTTCCCCTTTCCACCACGTGCTCTTTTAGAGGGTGGTGGTCTTGCACCACTACGAGCTGTTGAAGGACTAGATCTATCATGTTCTTCTTCCTTATCTTCATCAACATTATAGTATTTTTGTAAAATCACATCGTCGTTATGTTTCGTCCTCGAAGTCTTATCCATCCATTCCATGATATCTTTTCGAATCTCCGGTGTGATATTTGGACATGCCTTCGCATTCGTTTCGGGTTGCCAAGCAAGATGTTGCTTGTGTCTCCCTATTCCGCCCATGCTTACATAAGGGCATAAGGTACATTGGACTTTATTTTTTTCGGTTACACTCTTGTAGCGTCCATATTTCCAACCCGGATCGGTCGAATTTGTTGGCCTAAGAGCGTCGTTCGAGGATGTAGACATAATGACAATGTAATTTAAATAAGTGGATGGAGAGTGGAGACCACACTAAAAAAAGGAAAGAAATGAGGTGTAATAAGGAGGAAAAACAATCAAACAAAATTTAATAGGAATTATAAATTAATTTCTAACTCTTGAGTCCTTGAATCTTTGATTATTGAAATGATTTCTTCCCTCTGTGTTTGAAGAATAATGGTTGAAGCTCCTTGCTTAGTAAACTACAAAATAGAGCAAAAGGAATTATCAACAAAGCTTTGAGAAAGTGAGAGAGAGAAAAAGAGAGAAAAAGAAGAAGATAACACTAAACACTAAAAAAAAAAAACCAAAGAGACACAAATCATACCTTGGATGGATGTGGTATGGATTAGGAAGATGAACCCCCTATTTATAAGCTTTGAGGAGGCTTAAAAAACAAAAAAAAACAAATAGGCTCCAACGGTCATATTTTTGACCATTGGAATAGTATGCGATCGCATGTAGTGTATGCGATCGCATATTGTCAAAATCACATATGCCATCACTGCATATGCGATTTTGAATTAGAGGATCGCATATGCGATCGCATAATCGCATATGCGGCTGCCTTTGACAACAATGGGTATTACCTCCTTAATGGGGTAGGAGACTTCCTTTATACATACGAGGTTTGTCTTATACTCTTGGTCTTATTCATCACTTGCTATAGTGTCAGGTAGATCTCTTCTTCCCACTCTCCTTGCTCTTCATTTTCTTCCTTAATTAGCAGGTTTTGCCCGGGGTCTTTGGTGGAACACTGTGCGGCATAATGTCTAGACCCAATATAATTCTAGGACTTGGTTTGGCTTCCACTTTTGGAGTTCTCGCTAACTACTCCCTTTCCTTTATCGACTCTAGAGTTCGTAGGAGTGTGTACTTTCCTCTGTGGTTGACTCATTAGGTCTTACTTCCTAGGAAGCAAATCTATGACCAGAACTACTAGTGTCAAAACGCGACACCTTCAGATTCCGTTCTAACTCTTGTACTATCGCTCAACACTCCTCTAGAGTATTGACGGTATGAGGGATTAACTGTTTTTGTGAATATGGACGGAGGCCCGTTCTAAATCTAGAAAGGGATACTTGAGGGTCCTCCTTTACATTGGCTCTCTCATGTATTCCTCAAATTTGCCAATGTAATCAGTGACGGACATTCCTCCTTGGCGAAGGTTCTGTCATTGGTCCAAAATTGGAGGCAGTAGGCCAAAGGGACATATTTCCCGGTCAATCTATCTTTCATGTCCTCCCATTGGCGGCGATGAGTGGATGCCCGACACTCTCGCATAGGCACATTGGTTCGGAAAATTTTGACCTGACCCACTAATTTCTTTGCAAATCTAATCCGACGCTCTTCATACATGTTGTATTAACCAAACTATTGGTTCTTGTCTAACAACCAACCAAGAAGGCCTTTGGGTCCATCCTTCCATCAAAACTCGAAGCCTCGACCCGACCCGAACGGTTTTCAGAAATTTCACATCGGGGTCTTGTGGGGCTCATGATGTGGAGGTTCTTTCCTATCTCTATCATGACCAATGACACCCCTACCATTCCTCCATTGACTTCCTGATGGAACTCCTCTACACGGTCTTATGTCTGCTTCAACTTCACCTGGGGCTTCAACTTCACATGGGGCTTCAACTCCCCCTAGGTGAAAAGGACTCATCCCTGACGAGTCACGACTGTGGTAGCTCTCTAGTAAATCTGGGTCTAGTCTCTGGTAATCCACGTGTACTCAGAATATGGTTTCCCACTTCACTAGATACTTCTGATATCCCTCGGGCTTTAGAGTTGGTGGAAACAATTTGATCCTCCAAAATTCTTTCAATAACCTCCTTTCTCGGTTGCAAAGGTGGTATGAAAGGAATTGGTTGTGGCATAGGTTCAAATGATGACGATGAAGGGTCAAGGACTGGGGGGGGGGGGATAGTTGCTGGACCTAAAAATGGAACAAGGCCATCCATATTGAATGCCATATTAATACCCATGTCTAGTGCGAGATCTAGAGCATAGGCATTAGAACCAATTCGTTTCACAATTTTAAAGGGTCCAACATTGTGGGCTTGTAACTTCTTTGCAATTCCTTGTGGGAATTGCTTAGGTCTAATTCGAACTTTGACTTCCCCACGTTCCTGAAAATCCTTAAACCTTTTATCAAGGTAGTTTAGGCAGTGTGCCGAGGTCACAACGAAGAGGGTTGCTACGTCATGGCGAGATTATTTTTTAATTTTTAAAATTTATATTTTATCTATTAATTAGTAGCATTCTTTTTTAATTTTTTATTTTTTATTTGTTTATATTTTTTATATAGGAAGAGAAACAAAAAAAATTCAGCTATTGAAGCATCATTCTTTGATTTTAATATATTGAAGATTTCACATTTTAGGTATAAACAAATATCGATAAATACAAATCATATATGGAACATCAACAAATTTGTAACATGATAAATATAAATAAATAAATATAAAATATTAAAACTATTTAAATATTAATTACACATACTATAGTGTCTCCGACACTGGTGTTGGTAGTTGCTGTGATGAGAGGTAATTTCTGCGAGAGAGAGAGAGAGAGAGAGAGAGAGAGAGAGAGGGAGTTGTTGATTTTGTGAGTTATAAGTTGAGGTGTTGTAATTTATAAGTTGGATTTTGTAACTTGTAAGTTAACTTTTGTAACTTATATATATATATTATAAAAATGTTATAGCTTATAGTTGGGGTGTTGTAATTTATAAGTTGGATTTTGTAACTTGTAAGTTAACTTTTGTAACTTATATATTATAAAAATATTATAACTTATAAATATTATAAGTTATAACAATGCCATACTTATAACCTATTTATTTTATAAGTGGTATACATTATTGTCAAAAGAAAAAAAAAACAAATAGCGTGCATAGCGACGCCATAGTACTATTCCGCCATGGTGACGCTATCGCGCCGCTATTTAGCCATCATGACTATTTGGTTATATATGACGTTTCCTATTGCTATTCACCATGGCGAGACTATATCGTCGCCTTAACAACCATGCCTTTTATGAGAGTCGGCAAAAGATTTATATTTTTCGCTACTTAAAGTTATTTTTCTTTTAATTTCAACATGCAACTCATGAATGCGACACACAAGTATTTGCGAACTCTGATGACCTATGGGTAACTGACATGAGAATAAGATCTACGGTCCTAGGATTATTCTCGCTCACAACCTCAAATGGACTCATGCCTATTGTCCTATTGATCGATTCGTCATATGCAAACTTTGCTATAGGCAAAATAGAATCCCTACTCCTGACGTGATCACCCGTGCTGAGAACGTGAACAATGCCCTCATCCCTCACCTCTCGTAAACTTAGAGGGCTGATAATGTGAATGGCCTTAGACTTGCCAACCTTGTCACTACACTCTTATCCCCCACCTTTCTAGGATTTGAAGAACATAAGAATCCAAAGGGTTGATTGGAAACAAGAGTTTCAAAATAAACAATAATATGATTCAAAAGGACTCCAATAACTAAGGTTCAAACTAGGTTTTAATTAAGGAACTTGAATCAAAAGAACATAAAGAAATTCCCTTACACCATGTAAAATTAGAGAAGAAAATCCACGAAGAACAATTGGCCTTACACCAAACTGACGGGGAACGACAAGATCGAGAGTCTTGGATTTGGGGTCACAACAGATTTTCGACTTCAGAAAGGCTTAAAGAGGACATAAGCCCGAGTACCACAGCTCACAGGGAAAAGGAGGCTGAAACCGTAATCAAAACAGCCACATTTCCGTGAGCAATGAGCATTACAACGCTACTGTGAATACCACAATGCTGGTATGAAACGATTATCACCAGTGGACAACTCTCAGAGATTTCTAATTTTTCTGCGGAAATTGCTTTTTTTTTTAGTCTTTATTTATTTTAGAAATCTTTATTTCAAATTTTATTTTGGTTGCCTATTTAAAGAGGATTGTAGACACATTCTAGGGGGTTATTGATTATTTTGAAAGAGCTATTGCTTGAATGGAGAGAGAGTCTTCTTCCCCGTGGCGGGTTTGGTATGAGGCCAAGGGAGTGATTCCCATCTATTTTCTTTTGATCTATTATTATCTTTGCTATCTATAAATCCCAGTTTGTTTCTCTAAACCCTAATCTATTAGTTTCTTGATCCCAAAACTCTAAATCATTTGAAACCCCCAAATCAATCAAAACCCTAAGCCTATTCCGAAACCATAAACCTATTACAAAACCATAAACTTGTTGGAGAGTGGCCGCTTTTGCAGTTCTATGGGGTTTATGGCTGGAAAGGAACAACAGGGTGTTCAATCAAAAGCGCTATCTGTTTGGGTCTATTCTGAAGAGCATAAGGGACCTCATATTTGTGGGTTCGTGCGAATTGGGAGGGATCAAGGGCTCTGAAGGTGGATTCCTCTACCTTTGCTGGGGCCTGTGGGGAGGGGTCCTGTTTTACCCCCGGTGGCCGTCTTGTTTTTCTTCCCTTTTCTTTTGTTCGCGCTGTTTTTCTTTTTTCCTCTTGTACCCTTTCCCAGCTGCCTGCTGGTGTTTGTTTTGCAATGGAATTGAGTTCTTTACCGATCAAATTAACAAAGAGAGAAAGATTTGAGAAGAAGAAATTTGCTCGACACCAAACTTATTGCGGGAATGAAGGTCGTCCGTGAAATTATTTACGCTCGGCCGTGAACTAAACTTTCTCTTGTCCTTCTGATAACACTTGTTTTATGTTTCAGTCACAAATTTTTTGATTTGCACGGTCAATCGTGGAAAAGTGACGGTCGAATGTGAATATCCTTCATGGGTTCCTTCCCAATCTCCCCCAAGTGCTCCTTAGATCTTCTCAATGTTGGGCATTCTAGGATGTCGCTCACTTGTACACGGGGTCTTCAATAACCCGTCCAAAGTGTCGTGGGAGGCTCATGTTCTCTCGATCTCTTCTTGCCCCTCTGATACACTTTGTATTGTCTGAAATCCACATCAGGTTGCTTCCAAGGACCAATTGGCAGACATTCAGACCAAGGCTGTTGGAATAGATAGAATTCGTGACATCACCTCCACGTAGGGCATGATAGTTATCTATGCACCAACTTGAGGGGGAGTGTTACTATGTTAGTGATGTTAGTGTGTGATTGTGTACCTTATTATAGATGGATGGGTGTGTCCATGCAAAATTTTTGGTGTATAGTTAATAATATTTTAAGAGATATATATTATAATGAAAAATAGTCTGGAGTAATATTCTACTCACAACCCTAATTCTATCCCTCTCCATCTTCTCCGTTCTCCTTACATTCACTGACCTAACTAAACTCCAATCAACTATTTTTTAACCTCAACTGTTTTATTCCTTCATGTCTCACTCACAATATAGGGCCCACATGAGGCAAGTGTTACACTCAAGCCATGCCCAAGTGTTATAGTCAATTCTTTGGCTCGTTTCATGTTTTTTAGGAGTCTTTATTAGAATGAGGAGTTCTTAGATTTGTTCATATTTTTAGGAGTCTTTAGTAGAATTAATGTGGGGTTTGACTTTAAGAATATATGATGTCCTATAAAATGGAAGTGAGACTTATTTTTTCTTTGATGCTTGATTTATGTCACTGAGAAAACCATTGGCTTTGTTGCTTGAAGCTGCAAGCTTCTCATATTGTCAAGTTTGGTAGTCCTGTCTTTTGGTATTTTCTTGGAGGTAAATAATATTTTCCTGTTTTTTATTGATTTCTTTACTCTACATCAAAACTGTAGAGAACACTAGTAGTGGGGTCTCAATATATTCTTGTTGCATGAAGCTTAGTGAGATTTGGAAGCAATGGCTCCCACTTAGAGAACACTAGTAGGGGAGGCAGGATTAACATTTGTTTGGATATGAAAATTCAGAAGAATGAATATGTACTTACATATTATATTATGCTGCAAGCTATTTTATCCTGTGATGGTAAAGAACTTAGTTTATCAACAACGTAAGCATTTCAAAATGATGTAAACTTCTTAGTGTTAGGTTAAATGTGGTTTTTATGGAAACAGAGGTAGCAGCGTCTCTCAAAAAATTTGAAAGGAGTACCTAGGAACAATTTTTGTGGACATCAAAAGAAAATATCATTTGTACTTGTATTGAATATACTATATTTAGCTAATCTACTAATATCTACGTCTACAAAAATCTGATGATATTTATTATATGAAATCAGCATATCAAACTATCTGAATTCCAAAATTTTTGTAAACTACGCATACTTCATAGTTGAGGCGACTCCAATATACAGGTATCCTTCCAATAATGCCCTCTCTCCCTATGGACATGTTATGAGCAATAAGTTCTTCCCCCTTTTATGGAAAGACAGCTGTTTTCTGCAATTATCTTCAATTTCTGCAATGAAAAGACAGCGACTTGGACACTTGCTAGTTGCCAGCTTGACTTGTCGGCCTCAAACAATGGCAAAGAGTTTCTAAATCTTTGGCTGATGCTGTACATATAAGAATATTGTCCAAGTTCTGGTCATTTCTCCATGGAGAAATGAATTAGATAGCTTGGATTAAAGGCTCCACTGTACCAACTCAGAGCCATGACCAAATTCTGTGATAATATATCCTTTTGTGTCTAAACACGAGCATAATCTTTAATTATTTTCAGAATCACCTTGGCACATTGTCCACCATCCACTTTTTTGAATGTTTTTTTTCCTTATCTTTCAGTCAAAGCTGAGTTCGAGTTTGATGCCTTCCGATTTTCAGATACAGCTCTTCTTTGAGAGTATTATAATGGGGCATCTGATCTTGTGAACCCTACTTCTAGTAAGAAGCTCCAGCATCCCATCCTCTAACATCTTATTGTATCCTTATTCACTCCATCTTGTCTCAAAGAAGTAGAACTTAGCTCACAATTCTCACCAACATAGAATGTGGATTGTGAATCTATCTTATGTTTCCTTCTGGAAGTCTTACTCAGGGGTTACCTAATTTGCTAGGTAACCCTGCGAATCTCAAACCGGTTCGTATCGAACCGGTTTGCAGTTCTGTTTTCCCCTGGTTCTCTCAGGATGGGTGAACCAGCCTGAACATATAAAATTTTCTTTTTACCTCAAATGCAAAATGCTCGCTGAAAGACTGAAACCCTGCTTCTTTCTTTAAAAGAGCGTCATAACCCTTACTAGCTAACCAGAGCTCTAACTTCTGTTTTTATGAAATGGTTGCATATAATTAATTATATGTTATAAAACTAGAATTTATAAATAATTACCAATTAAGCTTAAAATTTATTAAAATAATTTTTTTTTATATTTAAAACTCATCCTACTCCTAACGAAATGGGTTCGCTTGGATGTAGCGAGCTGCAAATTTCGAACCTGAATTCGAATTGAGCGAACCAGCAAATCAGGTAACATTGGTCTTACTTGCCCATTTCTGAACAGTGATTTCAAGGAAGTTTATAGAATATAGGTTTTGGATAATTAGAGAGTGAAATTTAAACGTAGGAGTGTTGGCAATTGATCTAACCTGTGTGACTGTGCCCATCTATTCCTGTCATGTCCTGTGGGAATAAATTATAGAGATCGCAGCATGAGTGATCAGATAATCAGGTAAAGGAGGAAAAAATTCAACAATGGTAAATGGCGTTCTAGTTTTGAGAGCCGGCGATTGGATTTGTGATGCGGGAACTTACTAAATGCAATGCTAGGGCTGAGATTAGGATTAAAATTAATTTAATCAATTAAAAAAATAACAATTTCTCATAACAAATTACCACGAAAATTCTAGAAATTCAATTAGGTGATTTAATTTCGGCTCAAAATAGTGTTACTTTCGTGTACGTTCCCTATCGCGGATCTAGAAGACTAGGGTTCTTATGAACGGCTAGATCTTCGATAGTTTTAGGGCGTCGAACGAACTCGCAAGCGGGTTCTCTCGATACCAAACGAAAATAAAAGGCTAATAAAATTAAAGATGAACAAAATATAATTAGGATTACGCTACTTACGCAAACCGTAGAACTAAAGAAGATAGAGATGGAAGAAGAGTTGGCCTCGCACCAAACCGCAAGCGGGAATCGAAGAATCGCTCTCCGTTTTGAGAGAATCACACCCTCACGAAAGTTAAAAACTCTCAATTTTGCATAAGCAATTTTCATTAACCAAAAGTAATAATAAAAGTGTTTACAAGCCTTTAAATAGGCTAACCAATGCATAAAATTAGAAATCCTAGTATAACTCTAATTCCTAATTCAAATAAAAGAAATATTCTAATTCTTCTAAAACAATAAAGTCCTAAACAATAAGGAAACTAATCCTATTTCTAATAGAAGAAACAACTCTTACTTTCTAAAATAAAATAATAAAAGAAACTAATCCTAATTCACTTAGGATTCATGAAATTCGTCACTTTATGTGCAGCCTCCAAAAACTGACTATAACTTCTTCAATACTTGTCGGAATTGCTCAAATTTTGGCTCGTTGGAAAGCTACTTCGATAAGCTTTCAAATATGATCAATTTCGTATCAATCCGACTTCGTTTGACACTTCAAAATAGGCCAAACATAAAAGTGACGGGATCATAAGTTACTCTTCTTTTGATAAGTTACGTTTCTTCTTTCGCCTCCGATATGTTATGGGCGGGTGCTTGAATCGGATGTCCCCATCAATTTGCTCAGGTTGCCACAACGTTAACTTTAAACGTAGAGCTATTTGTCATCGCTACGGTTGTTCCTTGCCGAGAGTTAAGGGTATTGTGGTTAAAAGCGACAAGGAACAACTGCCTAGGGCAGGCTCTAAGAACTAGACGGTTGTTAATGGGTCCCAAGTGAAGGATCTGTCGCTTGGATGGTCCATTGCGAGTAGGAGGTTTCGTAAGGCCTCGGAGGTTGTTCCTCGTACAGAGGGGCCACCCAACAGATGACGTTGTGGGACTTCCTTTGCTGACGCCGTGACAGGTTGTCCACGACAAAACCTAACCAGAACCTCAGGAGGCGTCTCCCCCGAGGCCGCCGACGCTGGGCCCATTGTGGACCACTCCCCTATGGCTTGTGGGGCTTGCATTAACGCCCTTTCTCTAACGTGCCCTAACTTCTCGTCCCTTCTCCTCAACTTAAGAGATTTTTGGGTTGTTCTTTATACTGTTAAGGATACCCTTCTTCCTTTACAAATATAAATGTGGTTACAAAATAAGTGGGGCGTTACAAGAAAGACCTACTGTATCGGTTATTACAAACACAATTTCTTCTTCGGTGTCCTTCGACGACTGTTGCGAATGAGATTTGTTCCAAAAAATCATTCCTCATCGATGATAAACCGGTTGAATGTAGTAGATGGACACCAGAAGCGAACGAACTTCAAGTTTGCTGATGAAATGGTGGGATATGGATCCGCCTATTCGGCCTTCCCCTTCACGCTTGGACCTCGGAGGTCCTCTGAATGATAGGTGATCGATGCAGTCGCTTCATCCTCATTGACAGAAGTACCAAAGATTTGTGGGAAACCAGCTATGCCCGGATTCTGGTGGCTACCGACCGTTGGGATGCTATCCCTAGATCTTGCGAGATCTGCCTCAACGGCCAAAAAGTTAGGATCTACATAGAAATGGAGCTGATGGAGAGGGTGGTCCTCCCTCGTCAACAACACCACATTGCCGAGCGGTCCGGGGTTCCCTATAAACACATACTCGGTGGTTCCACAGAGAAAGGTACGACGAAGGTCTACCCATTCCGGGACGGGGTAGATCTCATTGGCGATTGGCGGCCTCCTCTTGCCTCGAAGGGGCGCTCGGCCTCGTACTCATCTTACCATTGGGGATCGTCCTCGACAGTGGGGGAGACTTGCAGACGGTTCGAGATCGTGGGTAGCCATTCCCTTGTTGATCCTGCAGATGAGGGGTTTGAAGGAGAGATCGAGTCTTTGGTTGATGAACGGGTGGATCTGCAATCGGAGGCGAAAGTTGTTAAGGAGACCGTATGCTACTCACCGAATTTTTCCCACCCTAGGTCGACGTTTAGTCTCCCGCCGTTGGATCCGATGAGGGACGATCTCCTACCAACCCCTGATTTGATGGCTGAGATTCTCCCTCTCTCAACGAGCTTTAGTTTGAAATTTGAGTTTGCTGATGGTGAGTTGTCCTTGTTAAGAGGATTAAAGGACAACCACTCAACATTATCTTGGGACTCGATGCCCTTGGAGTCAACACTCGGCAGTTGGACGACAAGTGGCAGCATCCTCATGAGGGGCATACAAAACTTTTCAACGAGGGGCATTCTCGACCTTTCACCAATGAGGAGTCCTCATAAAGATAATGTTGCGATGAGCTCGAATCTCAATGTGGTTTTCACTATGTTGCCCACTGTTTTGAGGGTTGGATTGGTTTTTTTTATTAGGGATTTGACTGGTGGTTGGCCACGCGTCCTCTTGCCTTGGACTTTTGGGTCTAGTGCTTGTCTGTACCGAATCGTGGATATTTCTAATCCGTCAGCTTCTACTGATGGGTCTATCCTTGTGGACCGGCCCACCCTCCGCTCTTTCCCCGCTCTTGGGGGACCTTAGACCCGTGAGGTCCCTTTCGATGGTAGATCTCATCCCATGTGTTCTCCCCTCACCCCGGCGATGGGTACACATGCTACCATTTGTCTGCCTCCTCTATTACCTGATTTCGTTGACGAGTTCTCTTCTTCCTCTTCAGATCTATCTTCCTCCAGGGAGTTAATTGACATTTTGGGAATTCCTTCGTCTTCTTCGGAATCTTCCTTTGAAGACGTTCTTCCTCTTCGATTTTTGTGGCATAACGAAAAGGGCTCTTGGGTTGAATGCTCGCTGGGCGAGTACTCTTGCTCTCTCACCGAAGTCTCTACCAGTACTCCTGCTAGTGGTAGCGGCTTAGTTTCAGATGCGATCGACGAAATTATCTCCTTCGGTTAGGACCACGACATGACCTACACGGGCTCTGATGAGGCCCTTCGAGAAATTTTCCGCTCCATTACGATGGGCCGGATTAGCTCTACCACATCCACAAGGAAAAAATCCAAGTTTAGGGAGTTAGCGAGACTAGATTGGGGCATGTCTGACGGGAGAGGGTCCGGGGTTCTTTTGTCTGATTATGAAGATCTTATCTTGGAATGTAAGAGACATTTGTAACCCTAAGAAGAGAGCTACGGTGAAGCAGATTTTATATTCCTCTAATCCAACTCTCATTACCCTTTAAGAAACAAAATGGGGTTGTTGTGATATGCCTAAAGTGGCTTCGGTTTTGGGCGGCAATAGATGGTTTTGGATTGGAATAGATACTGTGGTCGTGTCGGGTGGGATTCTTCTCTCTTGGAATTCACTCATTTTTCAGAAGGAAGACGAAGAAATCGGGAGGTTTTTCGCCTCAGTGAAATTGGTGAACAAGGATAACGGTGAGAAATGGGCCTTTACCAGAGTATATGGTCCTAGTGTTTCTGACAATAAAGAGGATTTCTGGTTTGAACTGGCTGCGATTGCGAGTCGATGGGACGTTCTGTGATGTGTGGGAGGTGATTTCAATGCGATCCGATATCCCTAGGAGACATTTGGGGGTCACCCGGACTGGTAAGACATGACTAATCTCAACTCCTTCATCCAGGACTGGGCCCTCGTTGATTTGCCGTTGTTGGGGGCTCACTTTACTTGGTTCAATCTTCAGGACGTTGCCTCTTTTAGCCGCCTAGATCCGTTGATCGTGTCCTCGTGTCTACTGACTGGCTTGGTATTTTCCCCCATGCTTCCTTGACGGGGCTTGCTAAGGTGGTCTCAGACCACATACCACTCCTTCTTGACCTTGGCCTTCCCTCTCCTTTCCCCTCCTTCCCGTTTCGAAAATCAGTGGCTCCTCAACGAGGGCTCTATATCACGAATCTCTACTTGGTGGCAAGAATCTAATCTGCGTGACTCGGCTACTTTCTGATTATTATCCAAATTGGGACACCTAAAGGACTGCATAAAAAATTGGAACAGAAATGTTTTCCGACTATCTCATGTCTGGAAGTCGTATATTTTGGATAGACTTAAGGTGTTGGACGTCTTGGAAGAAGACAAGGCTCTTTTTGATTTAGAGAAGGACGAAAGACTCGATCTCAAGATTAGGCTCAGCGAGAGGAGTCTTCAAGAAGAGATAAGCTGGAAACAAAAGTCGAAAGCTCATTGGCTGATGGTAGGGGACAACCACAGCAAGTTCTTTCACGCGGTGGTTAATGCTAGATCCAAGAAAAATTTCTTGACGAGAATAGTGGTGAATGGGAGGTTTCTGATCCCTATCAGGTCAAACTTCGGACAGTTGAATTTTACTGCTTGTTGTGTCAAGATGAAGGATGGTCTAGACCACAACTGGACGACTTGTCTTTTCCCTCTATCTGCCCTGAAGATTGCATTAATCTGGAAAAATCCTTCACCGAAGTCGAGGTTTGGGAAGCCATCAAGTCCAATGGTAAAAACAAATCTCTGGGCCCCAACGGTTTTACTACGGAATTTTACAGGAACTTTTGGCCTACCCTTAAAAATGATATTCTAGAGTTCTTTAAGGAGATCCACTCTCGGGTGGTGGTTTGCAAAAGGCTTAATTCAACATTCCTTACCCATATTCCAAAGAAAGAAGGCGTGGCTGATTTGCTTGATTTTCGGCCCATTAGCCTTATTAATTGTCTCTTCAAAATCTTGGCAAAGGTGTTGGCCAATCGTCTTAAGCCGATATTGGGATCCATCATATATGAATCTCAAGGGGCCTGTGTCCAGAGCCGTCAGCTCAGATACGGCGATTATTACTCATGAGGTTGTTCGCTCGGCCCATTCCAGCCACTTGCATGCTTTTTGGTTGGAACGTTGACATGGAGAAGGCGCCATGGATCAAAATATCATCCGATACCGATACGTATCGGTTTTGAACTTGGACGATACGGTAAAATGGGTTTTTCTCGGGGCCCCTTAAAAACAGTCAAATTTTCGTCCGTATCGTCCAATGTATTGTCCGTATCTTCCAAATTATCAGTCAATTTATCGTCCGTCCTAAAATTTTAGGGTTTTTCTCTGACCCCTTAGAAATAGTCAAATTGTCGTATGTATCGTCCAATTTATCGTTCGTATCGTCCAAATTATCCGTCAATTTATCGTTCGTCCCAGAATTTTAAGGTATTTTTTGGGATTTAAAAAAAAAAAGTACCAGGACGATACATTCAATGTATCGCCGGCGATACATTGAATGTGTATCAGACGATACGCGATACGTATCGTCTTGGAGGTTTGGACGATACGTATCGAAAATACGATTTTTTGATCCATGGAAGGCGTATGATTGGGTGAGCTGGGATTGCTTAGACTACATGTTGCTTCGGTTCAGTTTCGGCGAGACTTGGAGGTAGTGGATGAAAGCGTGTATCACCTCTCCTTGGTTCGCTATGATCATCAACGGTTCTCCCGCAGGCTATTTCAAAAGTTCGAGAGGTTTAAGACAGGGAGATCCTCTCTCCCTGTTTCTCTTCAACATAGTGGGGGAGGCTTTGGGTGCCCTCATCTCCAAGTCCCGAGATATGAACCGGATTTCAGGTATACCGGTGGGTTGTGGTGGTGGTGCCGTCACTCACCTACAATATGTCAATACTATTCTCTTCGACAAAGCCAACTAGGATGAGATTTCTGCCTTTGCCAATATCCTTACGGTTTATGAAGTAGTGATTGGTCAAAGGGTTAACATGTTGAAATCCACGGTTTCTGGGATTTACATAAGCCCTTTGGAAGCCGAGGTATTGTCGAACTTGGTATCCTGCTCCCTCTCCTCCCTCTCTATTACTTATCTGGCCCTCCCTTTGGGGACTGGGAAACCAAGAGCCGGAGATTGGGATCCCGTTATTCAGAGGTTTCAAAGGAAGCTAGCTACTTGGAAGGGCAAATTTCTCAGTACTGGGGGGCGTTTGCATCTGCTTAACTCGGTCCTCTCCAACCTTCCTATTTTTTTCATGTCCACTTTCAAATGTCCCATGACGGTTATTCACACTCTTGAAAGAATCGAAAGGGACTTTCTATGGGAAGACTGGTCTGGACAAAAAATATCACCTGGTAGCTTAGGAAGTGTGCCAACTCCCCAAATGTTTAGGATGGCTCGACATCCGCAATCTTCATCGTACCAATTTAGCTCTGCTTGGCAAATGGCTGTGGCGGGCAGGGTATGAATTGGAACAAAACAGACCTTGGGTTTCTATCCTTCTTAAATATGGTGGCTTGCCGAAAGGATGGGGGGTCAATGTTTCTCGAACCAGGCAAGTGTCTGCTTAGTGGAAGGATATCTGTTCAGTTTGGATGGATTTCTCGCGCTGGGTTTGTTTTAGTTGGTGCGATGGGTCTCGTATTTCCTTTTGGGAAGACTCTTGGTTACTTCTCTATCCGCTGAAATCGGCGTTTCCTGTGATCTTCAATGTCTCTGGTCACCCTGGTGGCAGGATTTCAGACTTCTTCGTGAGGAATGGGGATACTGTTGTATGGGACGTCACCACCAGAAGGGCTCTAAGAGATGAGGAGGTGGCTCCCTTCCTAGATCTGCTGTCTTTGCTTTATGGGTGTCTTAGAAATCAGCATGGCTGTGATTCAAGAGTTTGGGTGGCAAGCAAAAAAGGAAACTTTTTGGTAAAATCGTTTTACCGAGCTCTCACTGGTAGGCCGCTTATTAGAGCCAACTGGGCCTTTTATTTGGAAGGCTCCGATCCCCCCTAAAATTAAATTCTTCGTTTGGACGGCTGTTAGAGGGCTCATCCTCACGATGGATCAGCTGATCACTCGAGGCAAAGATATTCTGAATGGATGCCCTATGTGTCTCATCTCTGAAGAGTCCATCCCTCATCTGTTTATCCACTGCGGGGTTGCCACGAAAGTTTGGGGTATCATTTTGAAGTCCTTTGATCTTAGCTGGGTTCACCTAGAGAACCTGCCTGATTTTCTTCTTTCCTGGCACGGTCTGAAGTGGCAAGATCCTCAAGGAGCCTTCTGGTGGGTGGGAATGTATGCTGTGTTATGGACCTTTGACTCGAGAGGAATGCGCGGGTTTTTAACTGCAAACGCCGGCCGATTGGTTCCATATTAATGCTAATTAAGGATTCGATGTGCCACTGGGTCACTTTAGATAAATATGGGCGGCGGGGAAGTGGTGATTTTTGTATGTGAGGTTTATTCTATATCTCCTGGTGTCTTCCGGGGTGGGCTTGCGGTTTTGCTATGGTAGCCCCGCTGTTGCCCTCGTCGCGATGTTTTTGGTTTTTTCTTCATTTTTTGTATCTTGAGGTGTCTTGCTTTTCCATCGTCTTGCTGGCTTTTTAATATACTCTGTTACCGATAAAAAGAACGGAAGTTTATAGATTATTAGCCTCCGGTCATGCTATCAATGCCAGGAACGTGGAAAAGCAAACAGTATCTTGTTTGTTCACCTCACTCTAGTTTAACCCGTGATGTTTTCCTCTCCGTTTCAGGCATTATTGCTTCATCTTATGGGCCATGCTGTCTTTATTTATTTAATATCACAGTTTTTTTTTCTTCTCTTTTCTTTTACACTTAAATCTTTTTTATGTTCATATTTTCTAATGTTATCTTCCATAACTGTACTCCTATTATTTCCATACTGGAAAACCCATGAGAACATACCGCAAGTTGAATGGTTTGTAACCTGTGGAAACTTGTAATTGTTTCTTTGTAATGCTTCTGATTTTGTTGTGTTTGCAGGTAATATTTGCAGAACCTATTGTTATTACAGCTTGCGAGTTTCTTGAACAGAATGCACCTTCAGCATCTCCAATTGTCACACTTCTTGGGTATGACATGCCACTTCTCTTTAGCTGCTTTGTCATATACTGGTAAACTTATGTAGTAATTAAACAGGGTCATTGATGCTAATATAATGATGGATGGATGAATTCTATTACATTTTTGGTTATATCAGAATGAATATGCTAGAATAGAAAATTAGAAGTTGATGAAAAGATGGTGTTTTCTGTAGCCTTCGTTCCTTTTTTTTTGTGCTTATTTTCCTTGTCATTTATAAATGTTTCAATCATTAGGTAGTTACGAAGTTTTTGATTGTATATTATGTTTAAATTGTTGGAAGATTGCATATTTATTACGTGAAAAGGACATGACCATGCGAGGCTAATTGAATCATGTACTGTCTGTGATGCTAATATGGTGGTTGAATTATTTGCAAACATTCTTATGTTAGATGAGATAAACCAAAGAGGCCTTCCTATTGAAAGCGACTCCTGAAAATACACATAATACAATCCTCCCATGGAAAATGTTACTAAATTCTTAGAAATAGATAAAGTCCCCAAACAGTAGAAATAAAAGGAAGTCAATTTGACTATTTGAGGATGGACAACCTGGCAAAAGACGAGGCGTCTACAAACAGATCCATTTGGTGGAGAAGAAATTAAACCACTGCTTTGGATATAATTTTTTTTTTTTTAGGCCATGGTTTTGGTTTTTATTTGTATCTTTGAATGGCCTTTCTTTCGATGTAGTGTATGTTTTTTGTGCAAGGACCGGTGGCACCAAGTTAGTCAAATGGTTCTAAAATGTACTCCTTTATTCCAATAGTAGAATTTGTGTAAAACATAAAACAAGGACATAAAAAGAAAAAGAAGAAACAAGGATGTACCATATCTTGGTTTTTAGCTGTGTCGACATAGATACACATGTCAGCTAGTGTTTTTTATGTGGAGAGAGTGATGAACACTGCCTGATGCAAGATAGTATCTCTCTTTGCATTAGAGTGACATGCCTTTAAGGATTCTCTCTCTCTCTCTCTCTCTCTCTCTCTGTCTCTGTCTCTGTCTCTGTGTTATAATAAACAACATATCAGAGAGCCTAGACAGGATGGAAAAAGAAAAGAGAAGCCAAGTGTTGTTATATAATAAATGCAAATTGTTGCTTTAAAGTAATGCGAGTTTAATAAATGCCAGTTCTCACGTTACTTAAATAAAGTAATAAAGTAAATTGAGTTGAGTGTTTTAAATGATAAATGATAAGTGTTACAAACTTCCAATTGTTGCCTTTCGAAAATATCTAGTGGGGTTTAACATTATTCAAGTATCCAACTATATCAAATATGTAGCAAGATGCTGTACACTTAAAGTGTACAAGCTGCATTGTATGCATACATCTCATTCCATCCACTGACCCTTTGAATAATTGATTATAGTGTCCTTATAGGTAGATTAAGGTTAATAGATGGGGTTA
The DNA here is from genome assembly GCA_021018995.1 of Chloranthus sessilifolius. Lineage (NCBI taxonomy): Eukaryota > Viridiplantae > Streptophyta > Magnoliopsida > Chloranthales > Chloranthaceae > Chloranthus > Chloranthus sessilifolius. Next base: position 29,756,254 of record CM037594.1, on the reverse strand, counting down.
GATAAAGAGACCACCGAAGCATAGTGGCCTTACGTTTTGCTCTCCTTGGGCGCCGTAAAGAGACATGCCAGATTTTTAGGAGGGTAGTTAAGTGGGCCTACCTAGGGCTGCTCCCACAACGATATTAGGTGAGATGACAAAGAGCAGCCCCAAGCTTTAAAAATGATTCCTTTTTCCCTTTTTAGGCAAATAAATCATAAATACCACCAACCATTATTCTTACACTGCTAAAATAAGATATGGATTGTGACTTAAATCACTGTCCTCAAACTAAAGGCTCGAGAGAATTGCCACTTGAGCAAAGACCTAATCCAATCTTTCATAGATTAATTTAAATGAACTTGGAACAAATCGCTATCTTGAAACTTTTTCTAAGTAATTTTTAATTGTATCAAATTAACTTTAAATTTGATCATTAATGATCTATAGATGTCCTTAAAATCCAAAGACTCAAGCTATTATACTTCCAAAATAGATAATGTATTTGTTATTGTTTTTTGTATGTCTAATCACTACTGTATTAATTGCTACTAGCTAGTAGTTGTTCTTTCTTTACTCTTCAACTTAGAGTGATATGGCAGTTGATACTTAATTGACATGTAATCACATTTTATCTTACTGGTTATTTCTCATCTGTTTATCATAGATTGCTTATAGACTACTATCATCATCATCCTCATCATCCTCAAGCCTTATCCAATCTATAATATAATTTTTTTTTTTTAAACATTACTGGACCTCGCCACCTAGGCTTTGTCTAAGCTTCGTTTAGGCCCCTCTAACCCATGGTTCAAACTTTCGGCCGATAACTCAATTTATCGTTTCAATTGTTTCGGTTTTGGTCCCCACCGAAACGATAACTTGAACCAAAATTTTGGTCTAAATATATATGGAGGGGAAATTATCGGCCGAAATTTCGGTTCAAATTTTCGGTTTTGGTCATGCCCGAAACTGAAAACGAACCCGCTATTCTGATCCTTGCTCGAAGTTCTCAGGGGGGTCCGTCGTTTGCCTGGTACCTTTAACAACCTTGGTTAAGGAATTACTCGAGTCTTTTTGCGTACTTTATTAATAAGAAAAATGCTGTACACTTAAGTGTACAACTGCTGTTATACACATAAATCTATAACCATTATCAACCATTTGAAATGGTTGAGCAATGGAGTACAATTGTATGCAAGCTTGATTTAAATGGTGGAGTACAGTTGTAATCAACCTATCAACAATTTCAAATGGTAAAAGACTGATAGATTTATGTGTATAGCAGCTTCTGTAAGCATAGACCATGTTGCCTCTTTTATTGAAGTTTCTTTTTATTACTATTATTTTTGGTTTTTAATTTTATTATTTTTACTATTTTTGTTTAATTCTATTTTCTTTAAATTTTCTTAAATCTGAATATTATTAACACGCTCATTTATCTATTCGTGAAATTATGAATCCTTGAGAGGCACATCTTGAAATGATTTTAGTACTGTTGTCTTATGCCTGGAGTTTTTTCCAATTATAGGGCCACATCACCTCCTTCATTTGCATTGGAGGTTTTTGTTCAATGTGAAGAAGAGCCTCAGTTTAGGCGTCTTTGCCAGCCTTTCCTTTATTCTCATTCATCATCAAATGTGTTAGAAGTTGAGGTACTTATTGGATTCACCTGTTTTCTATTCCGCCAATGTCCCTTCTCTTCCAGTAGTCTTCTTTTGTTTAAATGTTTATGTAAGCTTGCGGTGAAGGGAAAATTCATGCATGACATATTTCGTATTAGTTACATGGATGAAAAACTTTCATACATTATATTTCTTATTGATTTGGCATGTATTAGAAGCTAAGGATCTCTTAGTGGATGGAAGCACTGTACTTGAAGATGTTTGCTTGAGCACGAATTTTTTATGTTTTTGATGATAAAAAGTACAAATAAATAGTTTTTAAGTGACATGGTGGCTACATTAGAGTTCCTTCTGTTTGGAAAGGTGCAAAGGACACAAGTTATAGTTGTGTTTTGACTCTACTACTTTACATTTATGGTTTCTTTCGTGTTGGAATTGATAAAACAATGTTCTTAACCCACCAAAATAATCAATCAAACTTATTCCATCATTTTCCTTACTGATAGTGTTATATATTCAGTTTTAACTTACATTCCTTTGTCTTTTTTACTTCATTTCTTTCTTGTTACCCTTCCTTTTCCATTATGTGTGTGTGTGTGTGTGTGTAGTTTTCTAGGTTCTTACCTGTTGTCCTTTTGTTTCATGATCTATGGATTTTTCGGTATTGCCATTCTATGAGAAGGACTGTGTTGGTATATGTTTAGGGCGAGGGGGAGAGATCTATTCTTCAGTTTATCCTCATTTTTTGCGACCGACATAATTTGTGGTTAACACCTGATCCACACTCATTTTTCTTCTTAGATGTGAACAAATGGTCTTCGAATTTTTTTTTAATGACAAGAACATCTTTTTACCTTTTATTTTAAAATGGAAGCACACACGTGCACACATGGACATGTTACATTTTGTAAAATTTTAGGGGTTGCTGTTTCTGACACCTGTATTTGTGTCAACACTGGTCTGTGCCTAAATCATAGCTCATGACACTAGCAACGCACACCTACTTTCCCAACCCCCCCCCCCCAAAATCTTCGATGATATATATATATATATATATATATATATATATATATATATATATATATATATATATATATATATAAGGCCCAGGGATATGCATACAAGTGCAGCCCAAACGCTGTACTCAAGTTGGGTGAAACATGCACATACAAGAGGTTGATCGTTGACCGTCCATTTCTTTTTACACCGTTGATTTTGAGGGCAAAGGGGGAAATTTTCAATGGCAAAATTTTTGGGTCTGGAAAACCCATATCTTTGACTCATGAAATGAAGGGCAAAGAAATTAAATTTTTTTCTAAACCCTAGAGGAATTGGTGAACCCTTAGAGGAGTTGGTGCAACTCGTGATCACGTACCTCGTGGCACGTGATCTAGCAACTATACACGGATACATTTTTGCAATTCTCATTATATATATATATATATCTCTTTTTCTACTATATATATACCTCTTACTTCTATTGTAGCAGGATTGCCTAATGCCGACCTAATTCACCAATGCACCTTCTTTGAGGACTGGAAGCAATTTCTGTCCTCTTTGAGGCGTTTCCCTTAAGCTCAACTTTGATGGCAACGCATTGAATAATAACTTGTTCGTTGTAGTTTACTAGTGGATGTTGTTTTAGGAATTTTTGGATCTGTTATGGAGACAAATTCTAACGAGGTGAAACCTGGGTTATTCTTCAAATTACCATTTCCTTCAGTTTTTCTCGTATCAGTTAGGGTTGATGGCCTTTAAAATTCTGTTTGGGGGATGAAGAGTCTTCTTATCATTGTAGACTTGTGGCATTATTCAGGGGCAGGAGAAATTTCCAGATCTTTGTCATTTTTACTTGGGCAATGTGATGGATGAAGCTCATTTTGAGGGAATGAGCTACTCTAAGAAGGTGTTGTTGGGGATTTGGGGGGGGGAGGGAGAGTGGTTGCACTTCCTGGTTTATCTTGGCTGGTAGATTGCCTTGTTTTTATGTAATTTGGTGGGATTGGAGTCTTTGCCACTCTGACATCTTTTCTTAACTTTATCATTTTCTTTTTCAAGATATAGGCAATTTGTATTATGGTTTTAATCATATTGTTTCCGCGACCATGCAATATGTAAAGTGAAAAAGCTATTCCTTTGAAATTTATTTTATTTATGCCTAATAGCTTTTAGATTTTATGCTTAATATCTCTCCTCTTTCATCTGTTCTTTCTCAGTTCCTCTACATCCTATGCTCCTTCCGTCAAAATCTGTCTTCTAGCCTCTTTCCTTTACTTTCTCAGCCACAGATGCTAATCTTGCACTTATATTATCTCTGTATTCGTTGGAGTTGTGGGAGAAAAATTTCTGCCTGAAGATCAATGAAAACGCTCCTTTGGGCATATGGTGGGGGGTTAGGATCAATGTGATTCCTGGTATGATTGATCAGGATTCCATTAAACTCTTTGGCAAGGGGGTTGAAGTTTTGTGTGTTTTTGAGGAGGCATATGCTAATGTCCTCATGAGATTGAAGAATGCATGGTGGGATCTTTGTAACTTATGTTTTAAAGTGTGCATATTGCAGAAGCAAGACTCTTTTACTTAGAATCAGAGAACAGTCAAGTGTTTGAGTTAAAGAACCTTTCAGTGGAAGAAATCATGTTACCATGAGAATTAAAGTACGCTCTGGAATGTTACTCGTTACTGTGCAAAGAATTCATGGTTTTAGAAGTCATAGGTTTCGAGATACTATATGCCCCGCGCATTTTGTGCGGCCACACCTCACATATAGAGAGACGTACACCTAACTGTGAGTGGTGAGCCTTAAAAGTCAATTTATTTTCAAGTTTTCATTCTAAGTCAAATACTTATATGTATTATTGTTAAAACACAGTCCCAAAGGAAACACTACTAATGGGGAATCAAAGCCTACACGTCGAGATCGTGGTCGGATAAAAAGGAGACATTGAAAGAGAAAGTGGACCCACGAATGGGTTTTAAAAAGGTCTGTTAAAGACCCGTGTGCATGTTATTTTAGACAATATTCTAGGTAGGTTTAGTTTCATTTTTTATTAGGATTCTTTTAATAAATGATTTATTTTAGGGTTAGTTTCCTTATTTGAATTATTTAGGGGTTAGGCACATATATGTGATATGTGATTGTTAATTTCGTCACTTTCTGCACAGCCATAAGAAAAGTGGTCATAAGTCTATCAATATGTGCAGAATTGTGTGATTCTTGTCTTGTTGGAAAACTACTTCGATAAACTTTCAAATAAGACCAATTTCACGTTAATTGGACATCGTTTGACCCTTCAAAAGTGGTCGCGTAATAAAAAGATGGGATTAATGGTGAGATTAATTATGACCGTTAGATTAGAATGTTTTAATGGTTGATTAGGAGTTTTATTTTAAGTAGTATTCCTAGGGTTTCTTTTCTTTATAAATACACATTGTAATATCTTATGAGAATTATTATTGATAATGAATGAAAAAAAATTATGAGTTTTGCTTTGTGCGACTTTAGATAACTTGAGATGAATTTTCGTTAGAAGAGTGATTCTTCTCCCCTGTGAGGTTTGGTGTGAGGCCAACTTTTCTTCCTTGGAGCGATTCCTTGAATCTTCTTCTATCCCTATTTTCCTTTTTATTTTTATTCTAATTGAAGAGCGAGGACCCTAACCCCTATCGTGTGGGATTTACGCTATTTTAGGGTTAGCGTGCGATTTTTCCGCATCAAATTGGTATCAAAGCAAGTTCAACACTCGGCACGTGAAGTCCATCATGAGTAAAGAATAGTTTATCCAAGCCTTTCGCGAGTTGAATGATCAGATGACTAGCATGAGATCATTCGTAGATCGGACAAAGCTCCTTGATTTGTATCAGACAATTGGTAAGATTAGACAAGCATGGGAGGCAGTGAAAACTAGATAGCGGAGTCTGAGGTATTTGAATTTAACACCTCAATATTGGCAAACTTTATATGATCGAGCGTTTACTTTTGAGATTAGACGCAAGTTAAAAAATACACGTCGGATAGCGGAGACATTAAACCAGAGTTTCGTTCAAGAATTTCTTAAGGATTTTCTTCTCAAACTAGAAGAGGAAATCATATCGGTGAGACTTGAAGCTTTGAGATTTAAGCTTTCAAATCCCGTGCCCGTTAACCCAACTCCATCACCAACCGTTCGTTGTAATCCCATAATAGTTTCTCGTGCCATAACCGTTGTGAATCCTACACCTGTTACGAAATCCACTAACGATGTAAAATCTGTGCCGGTTGCAGCGCCCATAACAACTTTCAACTCAAAGCGCATTTAAGAAACCAAGCCCGTCACCGTCATTACCCTAGCCGATCTCATCTCACCTAAAATTGTTATCGATCTACCTGAATTCGTAATAGCACCAAAATTGGTCGAAGATTCGGTACTGGTTGATGAAAACTCTCTTTCGATCAATATCTGTACTAATCCCAACACTGTTGAAGAGCCCGAGATCGCTAAAGAGCAAGTTGCCGCAATAAGTCCTATCGAGCACGAGGTTGTTGAAGAACAATTGTTCGAAATAAGTCTATCAATCCCACGACCAACAGGTCCCAAGATCGTGTTGGTTGTATGTTGACGTCGATTCCCTTCGGTGAATCAAAGATAAAACAGATCTCGCCCGGGTTGAATCCAGTTTACTTGTTCAAGCCACTTCCGATCGAGGTTCTCTAAATATTGTTCGTGACCTCCGCAATAAAAATCCATGTTAGCCAAAGTTCGAGGTCGAACTTTTTTAAAGAAGGGGGAATAATGGGGAATCGAAGCCTACACATCGAGATCGTGGCTGGATAAAAAGGAGACATCGAAAGAGAAAGTGGACTCACGAATGAGTTTTTTAAAAGGCCCTTTAAAGACCCGTGTGCACGTTATTTTAGGCAATATTTTAGCTAGGTTTAGTTTCCTTTTTTATTAGGATTCTTTTAATGAATAGTTTATTTTAAGATTAGTTTCTTATTTGAATTATTTAGGGGTCAGACACATGTGATATGTGACTATTAATTTCGTTACTTTTTGCGCAACCATCGGAAAAGTGGTCATAAGTCTATCAATATGTGTCGGAATTGTGTGATTCTTGTCATGTTGGAAAGTTACTTCGATAAACTTTTAAATAAGACCAATTTCAAGTTAATCGGACATCTTTTGATGCTTCAAAAGTGGCCGCTTATTAAAAAGACGGGATTAATGGTGAAATTAATTAATTATGACTGTTAGATTAGAAAGTTTTAATGGTTGATTAGAAGTTTTATTTTAAGTAGTATTCCTAGGGCTTTTTTTATTTATTAATAAATACACATTGTAATTTCTTATGAGAATTATTATTGATGATGAATGAAAAAAATTACGAGTTTTGCTTTGTATGAATTCTAAAGAACTTGAGATGAATTTTCGTTAGAAGAGTGATTCTTCTCCCGTGTGCGGTTTGGTGTGAGGCCAACTTTTGTTCTTTGGAGCTATTCCTTGGATCTTCTTCTACCCCTATTTTCCTTTTTATTTTTATTTAATTGAAGAGCAACCCCTATCGTGCGGGATTTACGCTATTTTAGGGTTAGCGTGTGATTTTTCCACATCACCTACTTATGAAAAAATATCTTTAGAGGCCATACGGTGATCGGATCTCAATTTTCGCGAGTTGTGGAAGCTTTCCATTTCATCCAATACAATTTTGAAATTCTAAAATCTCCTCTTTCATCATTTCTTTTTTTTACGCAGGCAAGTACTACAAACCTTTTCTTTATTTCCTCTTCATTTGTCTTGAATTTTTGTTTTCCTGTGGTTGTGGTTTATTTTGTTTTGAACGGCGAAAGGGTTAAGAGACCATGAAAAAATTGAAGGGATGGTGGTAATTGATCCAGTGCATGGAGGGCAGATTCAGAGCTGTTTTAGAGGCTGAAACAGTGGTTAAAGAGGTCTGGAGTTATCTAAGAAATCATGGGAGTTAAAGGCCAATGGGCATTAAAAAGAGGGGGAAACGGGACTTAAAAGACTGGCTTATAAGAGAAGCCACATGCCCACTTTAAGTGGTCACATGACCCGCAGAATGAGAATCATAAGCTCCATATGCTGGATACGCAAGAATCCCATTCGCGAGAGTCCGTGGTCAATTTTTTTCAAGTTTGTTTTTTAATTCTTGAGAGTTCGAGTCAAAATTAGGTGGTCAAGTTAATTTATTGCTAGAGTCTAAGTCAAATAAGAGTCTAAGTTAGAGAAAGTTTAAAAGCTGAAGTTTCCTTCTATTGTATATAATGTAAAACCTGCCAAGAACAATATATAGGGTGAGATCAATTTTAATGAAGGAACATGAGAACGAAACAGGGGAGACCGAAACCTCTGTTTTCCAAGTCAAATAACTGCCAGCAAATTTTGTCGTTCAATAGCAAAGTTGAGTTGATTGGGTGACCTCCCATCCCAGCTAAATTGCTATTCTTTGAAAATCGTGCAAGTATAATCTATTTCCATCTCCCACCTGAAGTTGGAGGGACATGGCAATATTTGGTATTCCGAAACTTCGGTTATGGATTTTACCTTTCGGTTATCATTGTCCTCCATTTTCCTGATGATGCTGTGAGAACTGATACTCTGCTCATCTCATTTTCTGCTTCGCTGATATGCTTGTGGCTTTTCATCTTATTGTATATACTACCTTTTTTATTTACAGTTTGGCATTGACTTCCAGTCCTATGTTCCTATGGATCCTTTTTCTAGCAATCAGGGACGATGACTGGTCCACTTTCTATAGTAATATTAAAAACTTCCATTGCCGAGAATAATAAATAAAAAAATTTATTTGCCTAATATATTGATATTCTTGTGTCCTCAATCATTTGATCACCTTTTCCTTGAGAACCAAATATCACGAACCTCTACGTTTCTAATACTCAGTAAATGGGATAAAGAGTATCAATTAAGTTTTAATAAATTGTAATTAAGCCTGCATGCCATATTAATAATTATGAAACTATGGTGCAAGTTATTTATTTATTTTCGTACATATGATCATTGTACCCACACCCATATGTTGTAAAATGTGTTACATAGGCACAAACACATACAAAGAGAATTGTCTCACCATTAAATTATTATTGTTGATGGATTGACCCTGTGCCTACCCATGTGGGGGTGCCACTTGGTCTTATTCTGGCTCTGGTGCAGCGTACAATACTGCTCCAGAAGACTTCATTTAGGAAACAATGACGGTTAGAAGTTAGGGTTAGGGTTAGGTAGGGGAGAGAGAGAGAGAGAGAGAGAGAGAGAGAGAGAGAGAGAGAGAGAGAGAGAGAGAGAGAAGAGAAGGGTTAGAGAGCCCTACTAGCATATATTAGTAAAAAACGACAACACTGCCCTTACTACCTTACCTGCCAATATACATACTGCACACCGTACAATATAACCTACACTTATTCCAATACTCCCCCTTAAGCTGGTGCATAGTTGTCAATCATGCCCAACTTGACAAGCATTTCCCTAAGACGAGTAGGTCTAACTGCCTTAGTGAAAATGTCAGCCAATTGCGCAGATGAAGAAACCTTGGGACGATTAATGATCATTTTCGAGAAGAAAATATATATCCACCTCAATGTGCTTAGTTCTTTTATGAGGAACAAAATCAGAAGAAATATCAATAACGGCCTGGTTTTCGCAATGAAGGGGCATTGGAATAGGAAGATACCCCAATTCAGTGAGAAGGGACTGGAGCCAAAGAAGTTCACAGGTGTCGTGGGCTATAGCCCGATATTTCAATCCAACACTGGATTGAGAAACCACATCTTGTTTCTTGTTCTTCCAAACAACAAGGTTACCTCCCTAGACAACACAATATCGAAGGTAGAGCGGCAATCATTCAGAGCTCCACAATAATCAGCATCACTGTTGATATAACTTGTCCAATAACAGAATATAAGAGTCCTCCACCAGGAGAGAACTTAATGTTTCTCAAAATACGATGAACCGCATTACGATGTGGCCTGTGGAGCGTGCATAAATTGGACAACCATGGATACATGGAAAGTAAGATCTGGTCCACCAATCTATGCTACTTAGATTGATCTGAGAGAAGGTCACCCACATCAGCATGAAGATAATGCATAGGATCGATTGGAGATTTAGCTGGTTTACGTCCTATCATGCCGGTTTCCCTTAAAAGGTTCAAAACATGTTTCCTTTGAGAAGAAGATATCCCACGAGAAGACTGAGCAACCTCTAGGCCAAGAAAGAACCAAATATTTTCCATTATTTCAAATGCCTTGCTCTATTCAGCTTTCACCTGAGATATCATCCCTTGTAATGATGATATCATCCATATATACCAAGAGAATAACCAGTAGACCTCCCACGCTAGTATGCACAAAGCACGTGTGATCAGAGTGACATCTAGTGAACCCCATTGCTAGAACAATAGAACCATATCTCTGGAACGAAGGCACTTGCTTAAGATCATAGATATATTCCAGGGGACAGGGAACATTGCCCCAATGCCCCCTATGAGGCCGAAAACAAGGGGGAAAGGACCATATAAACTTCCCATCAAGATGCCCATGGAGATGAACATTTTTAAAATCTAACTGGTAGAGAGGCCAATGGAAACATGTTGCAAGGGAGATAATACTCCAAGAGAGGTAGGTTAGCAACTGAGTAGATCCTTTTGCAATAAGTTTTGCCTTATATTATTCAATTGTCCCATCTTCTTTGTGTGTAACGATGAACACCCATCACCTATATCCAATTGTTCACGTATCGGAGGAAAGATCAACTAGTTCCCTTGTTCTATTCTTCTTAAGTGCCCCCATTTCTTCGGCCATGGTAGCAGTGTAAGACAAACTTTAAAGAGCCTTAGAGAAAGATGGAGGAATATTAACTGAGGTGGTGCACACAACAAATTTTCATAGAAATAAATTCATTCACAAATAAATCGTAACAAATTTCCTCTTGCTAGGAGAGGGTTTTATTAAAATGGTGAACTTTAGACTTCCGGATATCACAGTCGATGCCCCGTTAATTATGTCAAATGTTGAATACCTCTGATTAAAGCAATGAAAGAGACAAAAATAAACACAATCTTTGAAACTAATAAGAAAATCCTAAGTTATAATCCATCATCGGCTTCATTTTGACATCAATATGGCAAGAGATAAATGCGCAACATACTATCTTCGTTGAAGACCTGAGTGATGTGGAACAGGAGAAGATGGATGAAAGAGCTTCTCCGCTGAAAGCCGGACCCATCCAATTGGTAGGCGTGGGTCAATATGGTGCGAGGAGCTCGTGGATGAATCTCATCACAAATTCTTGATGTCGTGTCTCAAGTACAAATTCGAAAAACCGGATCCTTCTTTTTTTTTTTTTTGAAACAGATTCATCTCTTCTTTCAACGGCTGGTCATCATAATTATTAGAATTTTTAATCATAGGGATACCTGATCTTAGGCTTGTCGAATTCCTTAAAATTTGGGATTGATCCTCATAATGGGCCTTGATCTAGGCCCAAACCCTTTATGATTCAATCGTGATAGATTTTGCTCACATTCTAGGATAACTAGTAGTCATTTTGACCCTAAATCCATGTTCTTATCCATATGTTATGATCGTACTATTGGATCGAACCCAAATATCTTCAAAGGACTTTTTGATCTCGAGGTTAAGGTCCAAACCCTTGATTTAAGGTAATGATGGCCAATGTCGAGGATGGCTATGGTCACGATTGATCAAATGATGGCTATGGTCACGATTGATCAAATGATGGCTATGGTCACAATGATGTGATGCGATGGTCAATCGGAATCGATCATGATTAAGATTGATCAGAATAATGATCGGTTGGTCGTAATTGCGATCGTATAAAATGTTGCGCATATGTGGTGGTTATGATCACATGAAGTGATGACTTGTGATCACGCATAGTAACGATCGTGATCATATCGGATGGTGATTGATAATCTGGATATGGACATTCGGGTTTCGTGATGGCAACCCCAAATATACAAGAACTTCACCTTAATTTTGCAATTGCAACCCACGTACATAGGGGTTTAGGCATAGGTGTCATGACCCACATAGCCTAAGTGCAGCCCAAATACAAGCAGGGATTAGGCTTGGGCCTTGAGACCCCCTATATCGTAATTGCAATCCCAAATTTAAGACTTTAGGCATGGACCAGCAATAGGCCCATATATTCCAAGTATAGTCCCCATGTATAAGGGTCTTAGGCATGGACCTTAAAAGTCTAAATAACCTATGCATGACTCAAAAATCTCCCATACTTAGGTATGGGGCAGAAATAGGCCCATATATTCTAAGTGTTGAACCGGAATCTTAAAAAAAAAGGATGAAAGGAGAAAAGAGAAAGATACCTTAAGAAAAGGTATCTCATAGAATCTTCACGCCGAGTTCTGAGAGAGTTTCCTTATGGAATTTTCGGATCCTTGAAAATGATTGAAACCAGCTATTTGTAGATTTACCGGTTACTAGGAGTTACCATCTGACGATTCACGTATCTTGAGAGATCTATGGTGGGTATGAGGCTGCGTGAGTCTTGAGTCTCACGTGGATAGGCAGAATAACCGGATCAAGTTGCGTAGGTAGTAAAATAACTACCTACACGGCCTCTCAAACCAATGAGATTTGAAAGACGTTGGCAAGACCTACGCGGATAAGCAAAATAAGGAAATTAAGTTGCGTAGGTGGTGAAATAGCTACCTACGTGGCCTCTCAAACCAATGAGACTTATGTAGTGTTGTCAAATGCGATCGCATATGCGCATATGTGGTCACATTTGGTAGGATCGCATATCGATCAACAACAATATGCGATCGCATATTGTCCTGTTCAGGTTTTTTTTTTTCTGAAAATGGTAACCCCCTACCTCTATAAATGGAGGGGCTCTCTTCTTCTCTTCACCACAACTCATCTAGACTCTCTCTCTTTTTCTCTCTTAAAATGTATCTTTTCAAGTTTTAATAATTTTCATATAGTTAATGTATCTTTTTGGTTATTTCTCTTAATAAAATGGAAGTTTATTACCTTTATTGGGGGAGTTTTTTTGTATTATAAAGACCACAATGTATGTATTTTATTTGTAAGACCTTATATTATTCCCATATAGTTTTCAAAATTTTTAGATTTTTTGCATATTTTTTTTTTGTATTTAAAAAAAATAAAAATAAAATAAATTCGAGATGCAATATGCCGTTGCATATGCGATTATGCGATTGCATATGCCATGGCATATTGAATATCGCATATTACCGTATGTGCTATTTGTGAACAATGGACTTACGCGACATAGGCAAATTACGTTAATTCGTCAGTTAATGGTGTTCTAAATGAATTTCAATGGTAAAATGTATTTAAGGAAGGGTTGCAAATAAGCATCCCTCATCATTTCTTTTATTATGGGTCTACGCAATGAGATCAACTCAAGGATAGGGAGAGGGAAAAAGGATAGGGAAGAGAGAAGAAAAGAGAAGAGACGAAGAAAGAGAAAGAAAAGAAGAGAGAGTGGATGGGACCCATCCACGCAGGGTCTACCCTGTGTAAATAGGGAAGAGAGAAAAAAAAGAGAAGAGAAGAGAGAGAGAGAGAGAAAGTGGATGTGACCCATCCATGCAGGGGGGATCCACGCATGGTCCAACCTGTGTGGGTGCAAGAGAGAGAAAGAGAGTTTGGGACCCACACAAGGTAGACCTTGCATGGGTCATCTCCTCCCCCCTTTTTTATTTTTATTATTATTTATTTTCATTTCATCTTTCATTTTTTAAGACAATTTTGTGTTTACAGGAAGCAGTAGCTAAAGCAACTACTAAGAGTGAATTTTTGATAAGAAACATAGTGTGAGATGGGATGATGAGTGACAACTTTTCTGACCTTTGCGAAGAGCAAGAGAGAGAGAGAGGTGTTCGTGGATATAGGGTGAATAAATAGAGATGATGCAGGTATACTTGAACCTAATTCAGAGGATTGGGGTGGCCCAGGTGGATGAGAGAGATGTCCTAATTGCCCTTGACAAAGAGGGAAATGCATATAGGGAGGATGAGGATGATATCCTGAAGCTGACTGGGGGGGTGAACTTGCTGGAAGAGATGAACCTGTAGAGACATCAGAAACATGAAGATGGAACACAATCGGACCGACATTATCAACAGGAAGTGTAGTAGTGGGTGGAGAGATAGAGGACACACAGGAATAATATAGAGTATTCTAAAAAAAGGAAGCATCCATAGATGTCAAAAACACCTAGACATGGGATCATAACACTTCTATCCTTTTGACATAGCAAAGTGTCCAAGGAATTTACATCGAACAACTTTGTTATCAAGTTTGTGTCGTTGAGGACACAAGTCTTGTACAAAGCAAGTATATTCGGTTCAATTTTTAAAAAATAGACTGGGTTTCAAAATGTCCAAGGGAGACTGACCATTCAAGCTACGAGTTAGGGTATGATTAATCAAATGAGTTCCAGTCAGAAGAGCCATGAACCAGTAAGATTGAGGAACATGCATCCCACATAATAAGGATCTCGTGATCTCCACGAGGTGTCTGTTTCTTATGCTTTGCAAAACTATTTATTTGCGGAGTATAAGATCTTAAAAAATGATGCAATAATCTCATATTCTGGAAATAAGAGAATAATCTGACGAGGAGTTTGGATCATGGTATAAAAGCTGATAAAGGTGGAGAAAATAACATCCCTAGTTTTCAGCAGGTATACTCAAGAACATCTTGCGTAGTCATCAATAAAAGTAACATAGTATTTGAGACCATCAAAAGACGTGAAATGAGCTGCCCCCCACACATCTTGATGCATATCTCAAATAAAGAACTAGAGCGACGCATATAAGATGGGTTACTAGTGCGAGTGTGTGTAGACAACTCACATGTTTGACATTGAAATTTAAACTGATCATTGTTTAGTTTTAAATGGGGAAATAACAAACATAAGTTCTGAAAACTAGCATGCCCAAGCCGAACATGACATAAAATCAAAGTATTTTGACTCAAAACATGATGACTGGGAATATGTAAGATATGAGAACTCAGAGAACACAACATGTCCATCTATGCTAAAGTAGTAGAGCTCATCCCTCTCATATCGCGTGCCAAAAGTCCGCCTCATAGTGCAAGTCCTGAAGCACACAATTAGTACGGATGAAAGTTGTGGAACAATGTAAAGACTTAGTGAGGCAACTAACATATAATAAATTTTTATTTAATGATGGGACATGAAGGACTTTTGAAAGAGAAAGATTGGCTGTGAGAGAAGCATTCCCTTCACTAGTGATAGGAGTGTAGGAACCTTCATCCAGACGTACCTGTCTATGAGAATTATGTGGGGTCAAACGAGAAAGAATGTGACTCACCTGTCGTATGTCGTATGATCAGAGACGCCATTGTCGATGACCAAAGCAGTAGATGATGGAGAAGTGGTCGTTTTAAAAATAGTATTCTTGCAAGTGCACAAGTCCGATGAACGATGGCGAGTACAAGGGTGTCGAACCACAAGGAAGCACGTGATTAAGTTAATCTAAAGAGTGTTCAGCCGAAATTTTGCCAAAGGCAGATGGTTTTTGTGATGATAATTACTATCTACTCAACGATATCAAATAAAAATTTAACAAATATCTACGCAAAGCTACGAATAATAACTAAAACAAATATGATGAAAAAATTCAGGGATTCCTCTAACCCTAGATTCACAAATTCCCTCCCCTTAATTGACCAAATAAAAATAGCAATCTTCTACCCTTGTTTTACTACAAGCAAAACAAATCGAAATTTAAACGATTGCAAATTCACGTATACATTATCTTAACTACTGCGATGCATTAAAAAATTACATGAGTCGTGTGCAAAGCATAACAGATCATGAATAGACGATCATAATATGCTAACCAATCATAGGGCATCCTAGATCAATCTACAAGATTGATCTAGGTTTTCGGATAATCCTTCTACGCTCACAGATCTATAAGATTCATGAGTATAGACAGATTTCAACGAGAAACTAATATTCAATGACAACAACATAGCCCTATGATTCAAGATTGTAATAAAAATTGAAATAACTAAGGGAAAATTATTTACTCATCTAGGTTTCGCTTCTTCCTTGAATGAGCGGTTTAGCCACTCATCTCCGATCCACACGCAATGCACAAATCCGGAGCCCTCAACATAGTTCTTCAATTAATCAAAAGTTTGAATCCTTTTGGACAAGATTCGGAACCTTACAATGATTGAAAATAAGAAAAACTTACAAAGAGTGGATGAAACTAAGCCTAAAGAAGATCTAAATGGCTAGAGGGAGAGATTAAAAGCTAAAATTGAAAGATTACAAGCCCACAATACTAAACCCTAGCTAAAAATGATGAAAAACAAGAGCTGGTTGGCCTAAACAGCCTTATGTTTATATAAGCCTCGTCACTGAATGATTCCATTTCAAGATTGATCAATCGAATTCAAATTATGGATCGATCGATTTTAAAATAAGAATTTCACGGTAAAAAATTACTTAAAATCGATCGAATCAAATTTTCCGATCGATTGATTTTAAAATAGAATTTGCGCAGCTAAATCTTATAATCGATCGATCGAATTCAAATACTTGATCAATCGATTTTGACCAGGTTCTTCTGACGCATTAAAAGTTTCTCAGTCGATCGATCGAATTTAATGCCTCGATCGATCGATTTTGGACTGAGTCTTTTGCACGATTATTTCTTTTCAGCATCGATGGATCAATCTGAGGATAGATCGATCAATTCTTCATGAGTTTCTGTGCCCTCGAAGGTTCCCTAGTTCAGTGTTCCCATGTTGTCCTCTTGTATGCTCTTTACGCTTTCGAATGATCTAACGGTCGGGAATACCTGAACCTAGCAATACTACGCAAAAGCCATTAGATTGCTTTCATCGGATAACTAAGTGTCTGTATTAGGGTGCGAAATATGATCATATTTCGACATTGATCAAGAAGAGATAGCTGCATGATAGGCAGAAGAATTTCTTGGAGGCACAGGAGGAGAGGTTGACCAAGTCACCTGAAGACGCTCTTTTAAGATCAACAATCTCAGCATAAAGGACAGCAATATCATATGTAGCATCAACATGAGCAATTGAAGTAGTAGCCATAGGAGATGGGGCAACATCAAGGGAATAGACTATGTACTAGCAGCAACATGAGCAGAAGACGTGCCCTGGGCGAGGTGGGTACCATGAAGCCTGAAGTATTCAGACTGATCATGTGCGGGTCGTTTCCAAAGGAGAAAATAACAGTAGAGTCACCCCGACCACCTCATCGTCAACGACCTTCACTACAACGACCACTCCTACCCTGTGAATCCGTAACTAAAGCATGCTCAAAAGGAGTAGACGAAGGAGCAGTAATAGCACAATGTTCCTCATCACCATCTATTGCAGCATAAACACTTCGCAGTGGAGGTAGGGGAGCAGTAGCAAGAATTTGCACACGAAGCTGTTCAAACTCTGGCCATGGCTCCGTAATATATAGTATATTTGCTTACTCTCCAGAGGATGGTCACACCAGGATTTTCAGAAGGTGGCTTGATACTAGCTGAGCCTCCATCATCTTTAAAGATGGCCAAAATATTCGTAAACAATCCTCCCCTTGCTCAGCCAGATAAACCTCACGAACTAATTGATAGATACAAATATCATTTTTTTGCATGAGCTGTGGTCTCATCGACCATAAACGTCTTATAAATGGGATCCTCCATAGAATTAAACAGCAATCCAATACATTAAAATTTCAATCTCCCATTGTGCATAAAATGGATCAGAGATTGATTGGATGAAAACAAATCCAAGAATATGGCCAAGTTTCCCATGGCTGCCCAAATAGAAATGAACAGATCATGCCCATGGGAGAAATTGGTACCATTTAACTTCATACTGGTGATTCCATATGAAGTGATAGTCAGAGGAATCAGTAATGACAGCAGTTATTGGCTCCATATTGAGGGGAGAAAACAAACAAAAACTGTTTACTAATGCAAATACCTCCACCTAATATCAAACAGAGATTAATGAGTAAGGAAATCTTCCACTCACACCAAATAAAATGTAAAACCCAATGTAAGAATAAATTAAAGGCTATAAGCAGCACTGCTCAACCAGAAAAATCCCAAATAGAGGTACCGACAGTTCCAAAGATCTTCAAACATCCTTCAAACATCAAATATATTAAAAACATGTGGATCCAAGCTCATTGGCATCCAGACTGAAATGCACTACTTCCTTACCTCAAATCACCAAACAAGGGGAAATAACACTTTCTGTGAGGGATCGATTGCTTTGAACATGTGAAACTCGAGAAATACAAAAAACTAAAGATCTTGTTCGATGCGTCATCGACTCGTACGAAACATCATGGGTAGTATCCAGATACAAAACTGATCCAATCCCCTCAAGGTGCCACAGCAAAATGATCCCAGATCTCGAGATTTTTAAAGACTGGGGAATGAGGCTAGTGGCTAAAAACCTTCTCAAATCACCATAGTTGCTTCACAAAAGTTGCAGAGATTGCAACACCTATCAAGGTGGTTACCTCCTCTTTGCCATCCAAGGTCAATGATTTTGACCTGGCTGAAATCAGCATGACATCATGCTGAAGTCAGCATGATGTCATGCTGATGTTTGCAGGTGTAAGGGGGTGTCAGCAAGGTACAAGGTCAGGAGTAGGATCTGATACCAAGAAGACTTCAATTAGGAAACAGAAAACAATATACAGCACGATGATGTGCCACAACGTGATCTGCATTGGTGTGTAACATTTTCATGCTGCACACCTACGCACCTTCCTTTTTGCCTATATATATATATATTCAGATATGGTGATTGATTTTAAACTTGAACCTGGAATTGAAGAATTATGATATCTTTTGGTTTAGAGATTATGTAATACTCTCTCCTTCGCTCCATACGACATTCCATTTTTTTCTATTGTATTCTTTATTGTAGTTTCAGGGTTTTTTTATTTTTATTTAATATTCTTAAAGCTGATTTTTTTTGTTGCATAACTTCTAAAACTAGATTTCCTTGCCCTATTAGGGTATTTGATGTTTGTACCTTCTTGACTCGTAAGAAAATTTTACTTTTTTCCTTTTCTCCATACTCCTTCCGCTTTCTTAGTTTGCCATTTTCATATTTGTGTTGTATTACAGTTTAAATGACCATACTAGAAAACTATTCTCTATATGGTAACCTCACTTTTTTAAAATTTCATCTGGTTGTGTGGACTTGACGATTTGTCGTTGATTTGTGATTAAATTGTACTTTGTGTTTTTAATTGATTGCATCTCATTGTTCTGCTGCAACATTATTTTTTGGAAGACATTATTCTAACTCTCATACATGTTCTGGGTATTTCACTAACTTGATGCAGGCTGTAGTCACAAACCATTTAGTAGTTAGGGGCAGCTATCGCAGCCTTACCTTGGTGGTATATGGCAACACTG
Source organism: Chloranthus sessilifolius (assembly GCA_021018995.1). NCBI lineage: Eukaryota > Viridiplantae > Streptophyta > Magnoliopsida > Chloranthales > Chloranthaceae > Chloranthus > Chloranthus sessilifolius. The sequence continues at coordinate 29,737,169 of CM037594.1, read as the reverse complement.
CAGAAGATCTGGGACAGTTCAACATTGAATTTGATTTGGATAGTTCTTTGGCTAATCTGGTTTGTTCACCTTCAGAAGGAAAGCTTGAGGATCTTCCTCCTGCACTGCATTCAACTAAGTTGACATTTGAGGAATCCATATCTTCTCTAAAATCATTATCTCTTCCAGTTTCCGAGCCAGAACTCCCAGTTGCAATAAAGCAGATTCTGCAATTGACTCTTAAGATTTGCCAAATGTCTGATCTTGAAGATGCTGTTCGTAAAGTCATAAATGCTGTTGTTTCAGTAGTGTCTTCATATGTTACGAATGATGTGTGTGGAAAAATAATCACCCGGAGCCAGCATGTGCAGTCTAATATCCTAAATTTGAAAAATGAGTCAGAGCGTCTTCTCATTGATGCTAGAAATGAGCTTCTTGAACTCTATAGAGTGCTTCAACAAACACCAGGGAGTCCAACAGCCGATTTAATGGGAGGTGACAGTAGTCTCGATTTTGAGGTTGATTTGGCTACTCCTGAATTACTGGTAGATTTGTTCAACCAATGTTCTCTATTTAAAAGTGAGTCCCCAGCTATTGGACTTGCATTGCATTCTCAGGTATTTTCTTTCAAAATTCATCTCACTGCTTCTGATGTGATCATGACGGGGAAGGTTGAAGATAAAAAAAGATACACGAGATATGGTGGTGGGGTAGCTTAGGGAGATAAAGGAGAGACAATGAGAAGTTAGAAAGAGGGATTTGCATGGAGGAGAAGGAAAATAGAAAGAGACGTAAGGATCAGAGGGGGATTTGAGAGAGGGTTCTTCACCTATTAATTAGGAGGCTTTAAAATTATTATTTTACAAAAGAGCCACTTATTAAATAGAAAATAATAAAGAAAAAAATTATGGGTTTAAATTCGAAGAAGATAAAAAAGAAAGAGCCTATCAAAAGAGAGAAAATATGAGGAAAACCAAGATTTTATTTGGCTTTTAGTTCCATTTCAGAGTGTTCCCCATTAGCTTGAGGCACCGTTCTAGCGTAGATTTCACAGAGAATCCTATGAAGTTAGAAACTATTATGGTCATAAGCTTCCTCAATGATTCTGGCATTTCTTTGCTTCCAAAGATGGTAAATAGTGGAAGAAAACACAAGTTTCATAAGTTTTGCTCTATGTGGGGATGAGGAGCATTTAGCTATACAGTACTGTAGATCATAGTATTAATATACTTTTATTAAATTGAAATGTTAAGTCAATTAAGGTACTATTATATCTGTAGTTAGAGAGTTTTAAAGATGTATTAAACAAGAGATACTAAGAGAAGATTTAGTAAATAATGCGGAGGTTAATTTTTAGAGTTTGAGGGTATTTAGAAAAATTTAGATAGAGTTTTCTTTCGTAAAATGCTGTAATGGCTAATGAAAATTAGTTTGTTGTGAATGAAAATTATTTGTTGAATGTTCCTCTTTTGAGTTGAGAAAGAGTTTATAACCTAGTTTACCAAGTTGATATTGCGCTCACTCTCTTTTTCTCTCTTTGCACGTGGACTGTGGTTCAAGGTATTTGAATGTTGTGTTTTATTTTCTTTTTTATTGATCATCTGTCTCTTTTATCACATCAAAGTGGTATCAGAGCAAGTTGATCTCTCCTCATGGTTTCAGTTGTGCCTCCTTGTTTGAACTAGAGATTTCGCCTTGCGTAAACCATGGTGGAGGAATGGAATACGGTGATTGGCGAGTCGTCGCTTGACAGACACTAATTGATCAACAACGTTACTCTTGTGGCGTTGAGAAGCAACCGTGCGTTAGATCTCACGGTCCACGCGTGATACTTTTCAAGTTTCTGTAGAATCCTACAATAGGATCATATTCTTAACTGTGGAGATAACTCAAAATTGCACCCCGGGAAGAATCAACAACCAGATCGTAGTCCTGACCAAAATCACCTAGTAGGTTTTTGGGAAAAGTTGACAAGGGGCAAACTAAAAAAAATGGCCAAAGAAAGGAAAGTTTGGGAAAAAGTTGATAATTTGCAAAAATAAAAAAAAGAAATTAAAAATTGAACTAAGAAAAATATAAGAATATGTCAAAAAATTCACGATAAAGAAAATGTGGAAAAAGTCGCAATTTATTGAAAAAATAAGAATTAATCACAATTTAATCATAATTTGTGACTTTTTAAAACAATTTTACTTTTTGAAAAGCTGCGATTAAAGCATGAATAAATTGTGTTTTACGTGGCTTTTTAGAAAACCGATTTTGGTAACTACGGTCTTTACAACGAAGATGTTCCTAATCAAGATTCATTCATAAATCATGGGTCAGATTGCATTATTGATGGTGGAGATACTTTTGAAGAGATTCACATGGAAGATCAGTAGCTAGACCTATATTTGAACGTTGGGAATGTCTCAGATCAAGCCTTCATTGAATTTCAATTGACGGGTTGGAATCTTGATGGTGAAAAGACGATAAATCACCCAATTGTCGGCAATCAACAGTTATGATGATTAGTACAACGGAAAGGCAATTGGTTATCACTCATCAGAGATTACTAGTTCGCTGCGGATCATAATGAAGTCCTAATCTCTAATTAGCTCCTAACGAAAGATTTAATGTTTGATTTTTATATAGTTGACGGTCAACAGTTGGATCTTCACCTAGTTGGAGATGAAGGATTGATTCAACAATTGGACGATTGTGATCACATAATTGTAAACATATAGGAACAAAGGAGGGACTGTGGAAGGTAATGTCGTGGAGTCTACTAGAGTTGTTAGATCGAGGAAGGCAAAGCGTTAGATTAGGTGTACCATGAAGTGTCCATGCCGTGATGCATGGGTTGAGATTTATAGCGTGCAGGCACCATCAACTCCCAAGAAAGCCGAAGGTCAAATTAAAATGGTGCCAAATGCCCAAACAAGTTTTTCCAACTCGGGGAGAATTAATGTGGTCATGATAGGAAATTTGAAGACAAAAAAGAGGAAGATGATCAATAAAGAAGAGGACAACTCTTTTATCACACCATTGACTCCCAAAGTAAGCCGAAGATCAAATCAAAAGGGCGGGTTAGATGTGTTCAAACTTAAGGACTAATCTTTCCAACTCCAGGACATTTGATGTGATTGTATGGGGAAGCTTGAAGAACTGATGTGAGCTACATTAAGTTGTGTTGACCGGTGTCTCACCAACTATCATTTTCTCTTCCTCCTCTTCCACAGTTCTTACAAGGCAATGTCTCGAGTTCAAACAAGAACACGCTGCAATCAAAAGTACGAGGCAAGATCAACTTTCTATGATACCAGGAAGTAGAAACTAAAACACAATATAATGTACCTTTAACCACGATTCACATGCAAAGAGAGAACAATCTCAACTTGATAAATGGCGATTTAACACATTTTCTCAATTCAAACGAGGAGCCTTCAACAAGTAATTTTTAATTACTAAAAACTGATTTTCATTAATGCGTACACCACTATAAATAAATTCCTATCTAAAGTTTCCTAAATAAACTCACTCTAGAAATTAACTTACACATGTTTAGAATATGCTATATTGTCAAAATTTCTATCCTAGTTCTCCTACTAAATCTTCTCTTTTTATCTTTCGGTTGATACATTTGTAACATTTCTGTAATTTATAAATATGAAGTTTCATAATTGACTTAAACTTCTTCTTTAACATACCATATTAAATATGCTGAAGATTCTTTAATAAAAGACAAAAAAATCGCGGTTTTCCTCTTATTTTCTCTCTTAGTATTTTTTTCTTATATATTTTTTTGAATTAAAACCCATAATCTCCTCTTATCATTCGCTAATAGGTGGCTCTTTTGTAAATAATAGTTTTAAAGCTCTTATTAATAATTGAAGGACTTCCTCATAAATCCCCCTCTCATCTCTCGGTCTCTCTCTCTCTCTCTCTCTTCTCCATCTCCCCTAGCTGTCACATAATCTGTAATGCTCCAAAATCCCTACACGAATTTCAAGGTACTAAGTTGGGCCTGAGAACAAGAAATTTAAAAAGGAGAAAAAAGTAGGATTAATAAGTTTTTTAAAAACATGCTACCAGATATAGTTAACTAGCTTCAACTGGAGTCTCCTACAATGTATCTGATAGTGAATTCGGTAACTATTTTGGTTGTGCATTGCCTCGGCCTTTTCCATCTTTTGACTTCTCTGTGTAGATACTAAGGAGTGAGTGATGAACAACTCAACAAGTCGTACCTCCCTTCAGATGTCTAATTAACTATGGGAGAGATAGGACAAACTGTTCCATGATAGGCAGGGATCAAAATTATAACACACGATCTGATAGAAGGATATAAAAGCAGGAAATGAATCATCAAGCATGTGAAAAACATGTCACAATAATTATCAAGAAAGAAGTAGGCATGCTATTAAGAATCGATCTGAATTAAAACTAACTACTGCTAATCATAAACATGTCTCATGGATGTAGTCAGAATTACCCACTTGATTTGTACATTTTTCGATTTCTGCAATCCATTTAACTTAAATAACCGAACCGGCATATAGCAGTTGGGGTGACAGATAACTGAAAACAACTGAAACCACTTCTACGTGGCCTTTGAGTAAGAGTACCAAATGCTCTCCATTCAGCTGGCCCGCTTATACATGCAATATTTTATTCCATGACTCTTGTCAGACCATTTTACTGCTCTAGCCAGACTATCTCACAGCCCTAGCCGGATAAATCTCACGACTCTAGCTGGACTATCTGACTGGTCTGGCTGGACTATCTCACGGCTTTAGCTGGATTATCTCACGGCTTTAGTTGGGCTGTATGCATTCAAATATAATAAAAGTACCCTTTTTATTTAGCATACTAAAGTCTAATCTCATAACTATTGCCTTTACATTTTCATCATTTACTTTTGCACAAACTGGTAGTGGTTGCATGGCCAAAATAACATACTACACTTTAGAATCACACTTAGATTCGTAGTGAACTTGTAACAAAAATGATGTTCTTTTCCTGAAGTTTAGAGTCTGGTGCCTCATCTAATTTAGCTAGACACAAACTTTAAGGGAAGAGAATTGCTTAATTACCTTATTTATGCTTAAGCACTTTGTTTAAAAAGAAAACTTACTCATGCTTAATCATGATTAATTTGCCTAATCACTTTTATCTTACTTAATCATGTTTAACCTACTTAATCATGCTGAACTTGTTTAGTCATGCTTAACTTGCTTAATCATGTTTAATTATCTTAATCATGCTTAATTATCGTAAACAATCTAAAACATTCTTAACTTACATATTCATGCTTACTTAGGGTAATTGGAGTTGATTGACCCTAATCAGGGTTAGTCAGCTCTAATTTGAATAATTTGGGCTGGTCGAGGTTAACTAGCCATGACCAGGATAATCTGGACTGATCGGAGTTTCAGCAGCCCTAACTAGGATGATCTACACTGAGCAAGGTTACTCAACCCTAACAAGAATAATGTTACTCTTAGTAATCCCCTCAACTAAGATAAACTACCCCTCACCTTATTTAATTAAAATAACTGAGCTAAAGAAGGACTTGCCTGATTTGAAGACCTGAACCTGACCTGACTCTCTTCCTTCTTCCTTCTACTTCTTCTCTCCTCTCTCTTCCTCTCTAGCAGGGAGGAGTGTGATGGGAGCATAAGCTTTTCCATTCTCCCTATTTATAGACCCCCAAGGGAGTGGCACATCCCTTTTTGGCCAATCACATGCATACACATGTCCCTGCTTGTAGATGCATGCCATCACGTATCTCCACATGGTTAACGCACACACAAGGTTGGTGTGGCTCATTTTGGGCGACTCAAACATAGTTTGATGTGGGTCAATATGAGCCACTCAAAATGAGGTGATGTGGCTTCCTCCTAGCCATAGGAATTTATCTTTTTAATTGAAAAATTCTACCCTCATTTAAAAACAAAAATGCCCTTTGGGTTTAGAGAAATTACGAATATGCCCCTAGACTTAAATTTAGACATTTACCCTTGGAGTTTTCCAATATTTTCAATTCAGTTCTTACCAATAAAATTACCATATTATCTTTAGCAATATAAAATACCCCCATCAAGTCTGAAGGGTCAAATGATCATTTTACCCTTAACTTTTCACAAAATTTCGGATCTGCCATTGGCTTCAAAATATAAACTTTTACCCAATTTTAAATTTGCAACACTCTAAAGCTGATTTAACCCTTATTGCTTAAAGAGCTCGTGAAATGCAGGTTATTACATCACCAATATCTTCCTATCTTGTTTTTACATATTTATTCATTTTTATTTTTCTTTATCTTCAACCTCCCATATTACGATCACTTAGCTTCATGCCATTTCTTTTCTATTCCTGTTTGTGTTTCATATCTGACTTTTAGTTTCATTAGAAGGAAAGCATGATTGTAGGACTGAGCGTGGTACTTCTTATGTGCTCTGGGAGAGAGAATTGCTTTCACTTTGTGAATGGTGGTGGAATGGAGCAATTAGCTCGTGTTTTTTGCCATGAGACTCAGAAATCCACAGTCATTACTTTAATGCTTCTTGGAGTTGTTGAGCGTGCTACTCAACATGCCATTGGGTGCGAAGGATTTTTAGGGTGGTGGCCCCGTGAAGATGAGAGCTTGCCAATTTGTACTAGTGAAGGTTATAGCCATTTATTGAAGTTGCTACTGCAGAAACAGAGACATGATGTTGCTTGTCTTTCCACTTATGTCCTACATCGCTTGCGTGCATATGAAATTGCCTCAAGATATGAGGTTTGCTCTTACGCTCAGTAATAAAACCTGTACTTGCTTCCTGTTAATCTAATTTCTTATTTCCTACTAACATTAGTTGTTTGGCAGTCTGCAATTTTATCTGTATTGGGAAGTCTATCTGCTGTCGGTAGGGTTACAAATCCTAGTTTAGACTCGCTTGTTGCTGCCAACTCTCAGCTCAAAAAATTATTGGTTAGTTGTTGACTTTGATTGCGTTATAATGTGTGGGACTTTAAATGTGTCATTGTTGTTGTGTCTGATCCATGGTATCAAAACTCGGGCGATACCGATGCATATCGGTATCGGTATCAGTATCGGTATCGGACCGATATGGGCCGGTATCCACTGATACTGCCCCGCTATCGGACGATACTACCTTGGTATCGGACGATACTACCTCGGTATCGGACGATACTGAACGATACAATTATTTTTTTTTTCCCTTTTTTTTCAAAACAAAATTAGCCTATACAGATACGGTATCGACGATACTGTATCCATATCGGCCAATACGTATTGGTCCAGGATGGACTGATACCCGATACTGATTCCGAGTTTGATACCTTGGTCTGATTCATGTTTTATACCATCAGTTCTTAGTTTATGTATTTTGACAAGTGTTCATGCAGAAATTGTTGAATTTTCATGGACCAATTGAAGATCCTTCACCGGTGGCTAGTGCAAGAAGATCAGTAATTCTTGGGCACGCAGAAGGATTGTTATCTTATAGAGCAACAATTAACTTGGTGACATCCTCTAAATATTGTTTTGCTAATTGGGATATTGACACCCACTTGTTGTCTCTTCTCAGGGTATATTATTCAAGTTTCCCTTCTTGATTCTTATTATTCTGTTAGCTGATATTTTGTTTTCTAATGCATTGTGAAAATTGAATTGCCCTATCATGATTAAACCTTTATTACAAACTGAGGTCAAATCAATGCCAGTGTAACTACTACTCGTACGTGGGGTGATTAGAGTTCAGTTCAAGACTTCTTGAGCTTCGTAACCAGCTACTTTTAGCAACTTAACATTATGTAATAAAGTTTTAATTGTACATCATAAATGTTGTGTGGTGTTGAATCTTCACACTACTTTAAATCAACTCTATAATTATAATATATTAATTTAAACCAATCTGCTTATTTGAGATATGTTTCTAAATAATGGGATGTAATAGGAAAAGTAAATTACCCTATTATCCTAAAATAATTACAAGTCATTGACATATTATTATATGGGTAAATTTATTTAATAATATATATTTTATGCTTATACCATAATGTATGTATTTCAAAAATTTTGAATTTGGGTCCGGGGCCATGGCCACATGGATGGTTGTGAGGTCATTCGGTGGATATTGATGTAGGTTTGAAGTGGGCGGGGGCTATGGCTGTTTTTTGGTTGTTTTCTGGGGATGCTGAATGGCACTCTCCTTTGTAATTATTTTGTACTTCTGTTGGTTTATTCTATATTTCAACAGGTTAAAAAATAAATTTGTTTCGTGGAGTACATGGATTCATCATGTTGTCCTAGTGAGACTGCTGAGTGGTGTACTGGCCCATAAGCTTTAAAGCTTCTGACTGTCTATGTTGTCAATATTACTGTTATCCATGTCAATAGAAAGGGGCTTAGGCATTGAAGAATTTAGCTTTCCACAAAAAGAGGCAAATTTTGATTGGATCATTGATATTTGTATCCATTATGGCACATCAATGTTACTCCATTTGCTGAAATCCATATCGAATTGTAAACTGGCTCGTAAGTTGGTTCAGTCTCATTTGGCCAAACCGGTTCGGCTGGTTTGGCCATGTAACCTTTCTTTCACTTTGTTTCCGCTTCTTTGGATTTTTACATGCAAGCCAAGGGGATTTAAACCCAGGTCTCTTGTTTTCTCATGAGATGGTGTAATCAACGAGTTACTAAGTGTTTGTTGCATTGAAAGAGCAGAAACATTAAGTATAGTTTATATTTTATCTGGAACTTAAGGTATTTTGCATTTCCATTTAAAACTCATCCTTCCCCTAGGGACCTGGGTTCACAACCATGGACTGCAAACCTAGTTGCATACTGTCACATCGCTCGATTATCGGAATCGCTAGTAGCTTTAAGTACCTCTTTTATTTCTTTTATTAATTGTATATGTTCAACTGCACAACTTTCTGAATCTAGATGAAGTCGAGCAGATAACATGTTAATGCTGTTTGTTTTTCCATTTTCTTTCCAAGCGTAGATTAGTGCGTCATCAGGTATCATTTGGCATCCATTAGGTCAAAACACCATGTAACCATATATATTCACAATACTTGGATTTGGTTCTTAGTTTGTCTTGTTAATGTGCAAGCAATTTAACTTTATGAATTTTATAAAGATCGGTTAGCTGGTTGTATTTTATTGCTATTCATTTTCTATTTCTTCTAGGGAGCAATTATATGTTTATACTTTTTGTTGATTGATTTTGTAATTTATTCAATGTTTCTTGCATTTCCCTTTTATATTTTTCAATTTTCTCTTACTCATTTACTAGTTTCTTTTGACGTTTGGTAAACTATCTGTTGATTGGTCAGTTTATTTTGGGCTGGTGCTACTACCACATCACTTATGATGCAGCCACCTCACTTAAACAAAGGAAAAATCCGTTGACTATTTTAAATCAGACGATGGAGATTGTTTTTCATCCCAATCTTCCATAGTAGATCTTGAGCTCACAGGCCTACTATCAGACAAATGGTGGTTCCATGTGGGGCACATCCCAAAAAGTGAACGTGATCAGTGTATCATCAAACAGCACTTTTTGGGATTTGTGCCACACAAAATCAACATTTGACCATTTGATAGTAGGCCCATGATCTCAAGATCTATTGTGTGGCAGATTGGGACGAAAAATGATATCTGCCGTCTCTGATTTAAAGCAGTCAACGGATTTTTCCTTTGTTTAAGTGAGGTGGCTGTAACATAAAGGGGTGTGGTACTAATACCAGCCTTATTTTGTCCAATTTAAATTCCTTTGTATGCTCGGTGGAACAGACCTCATGTTGTGACAGCTGCACCAATTCTTTCCCAAACATCAAATGAACATTTGATACTGGTTAGAATTAACCTGTAACTTAAGGCAGTTTATATTTAATGTGGCTTGCTTTGTCAGTGCATTACTATTTCTAATATTTTGAATTGAATCGTTTTTCTTTATCATCTGCTCCCTCTTCTCTCTTCAAAAGAAAATCCAGATTTCATGGATAGAGATTACTGTGAGAGTTTACTGAGGTATCAACCGATGGGGCGAGAGTCGTGTCTGGTGCTTAGGGCGGGTGACTGGATTTCAACTTCCGACATCCTGTTTGTCAAGATCTTTGGTGGTTAAGTCGAGGAGGATAGGATTGCATCAGTCAATCCTAACGGAATCTCAGCTTATGGATTCGATCAACCAACATTCCATTTCGTCCCTTGCTGGAACGGTGGGGCAAGATCTGGGAGATAATGCCGGGGAGTGTGGTCCATCCAACATGAGCTGCGGGATGCTCAGTTTTGACTCTCCACAGTTCCGTTCTCTTGCATTTAACCTACGTAATTACTGGGTGATTCTCTACGCTAATAAGGATTCATTATCATTATTGCTTATACACCAATGGATCAGTAACAAGTGGGATGTTATAGAGAGACATACGGTTTCAGCCATTTCCACTACTAAATTCCTACTGCGGTTGGGGTCTGAGAAGGGTGCTAAGGATGTTTGCCGCTATAGACATTTTTACATTCATATGTGTACGTTGGTTTGCCGGCCTTGGGAGCCGACGGTGGGAGACCTTCAAGTACATCGGGAGAGAGAAGGGGTCTGGATTCGTGTCTTTGCTCTACTGATACATGCATGGTCCCCGGAGGTGTTCAAAGGGATCGGTGACCGGTGCAGTCGATTCTTGCTGGTTGACAGACGCACTGCTGATCTCTGGGACACGAAACATGCCAGAATCCTCGTCGGGGTTGATTGGATGGACTGCATCCCCAGAAACTGTGAAATCTTGATCGGTGGCCAAATGTTTCAGCTCTTCATAGAAGTGGCGTGGTTGGAGCGGGTGCTCCTCTCGCATCAGGCGAATGAAGGATCCGAGGGGCCCCGGGCCACTGGCGTCGATATTTTCGCCACTTCCATAGAAAAAGTTCAGCCGTTCCTCAATCTAGTTGGGAGGAGGGTGATGTGGTCTGGTCGGATGCCGGCGAGAGATTTGGAGAGGTGCTCGGCCTCGTACCCGCCGCTCTGTCTGGGGCCACATGGGGTGGCGGCCACGCCGGTGAGGGACTGTGCGTCCTCTGGGTCGCTGGGGTTGGCTCATGGCTCGTCGTCGAGAGAAGCTGAGGGATCTGCAGGGAATGGGAGACCTTTCGACGTGGTTACTTCCGGTGCTGTTGGTGGTGTCTCTACGGATCTCTCACCGTCTTTGTGTTCTACGGATGAGATCTTGTCATACGTTGAAGCCGACAAAGTACACCTGCATAGGAAAGGGGTAGGTGAGGAGAGGGAGATGCCGAGGAGGAAGGACGAAGTCAGCTGGCGTACCTGGGATCCGATGGAGACCGAAGCTGTCGGTTACCTTATCGAGGAAAAGCCTTTTGCCAGCTTGAAAGGGTTTAGGGTTTATCGCCGAAGAAGAAGGTTTTTGGTGTTGCCTCGGGGAGTGAGATGAGTTGGGAAGTCGACACGTCGCCTATCTTGGGAACCTTCTCGAGGCCTTGTTGAGCCGTTGTGTGGCTTTGACCAGAGGTTAACTGGGAGGGAAGGTATTTATCTTGGCGCCTCGGTGGACCCACGTGACCAGGATTTTGGTGGCGGAGGCTAAGGGAGGGGATATTCTAATGGGGACGGTGGCATTTAGCCTTCACTGGCCTACTTTTGCCGAGGGTCGGGGGTTCCAATCTCCTATTGGGTCTGGAACCCCACCAGTCAGATTGGCCCACCTATCTGTCGGGCTCTGGTCGCTGGGCCATAGCTATCGCATGTGGGCTATTTTGCTACATCAGGTGACTTTTTGGGTGGGAGTGAAGGGAACCGGTGGGTTAACGCTGATGGGGGACCTGAGGTTTACTCCAACCACATGGGTTTCATATTGGAGGGTTCCTCGAAATGCATAATCAATTGCCAGGGAGATCTGCCGGAGCATGTTGCCGAATTGAGACCTGTTTGTGGCGTCGAGGGGTTGGAACGCCAGATGGTGAACTTGCCGGAACTTATTGGGGAGGAGGTGGGGACCCACATGGAAAGTGGAGTGCATTACCAGGTCTTTGGTGGCGTCCATGGGGATGGACCTGCTGAGGGGCCCGTATATTCCGCAGATAAAGATCGCCTGATTGACTTGGGTCGTAACCTCGGGATGTCTTTTAAAGGGCCTGAGGATGAATTATGAGGTGTTGTGTCTATTCTAATTCCAATTGTGGTAACAAGAGGAAGCGGTGTGGTGGTGAACTCATACGGTTACAATGGGGAATGTCGATGGAGAGGGCAAGCTGGAAGCACTCCCTGTTTGGGCGGGCTTGATCCGTTGGATAATGAAGATGTTATCATGGAATGTGAGGGGCATTTGCGATGGGAATAAACGGGCAGGGGTTAAACATGTGATTGCGACATTTAAACCGGTCATTGTTACTCTCCAGGAGACCAAATGGGGATGCTGCGATAGGAGGAGAGTGGAGTCAGTCCTTGGAGGTGGTAATTGGGACTGGATCGGTGTCGATTTTTGTTGTGGGATCCTGGTCTCTGTGTACTTTGACAAGGTGGATGAGGAATTGTGCGGCTTCTGTGGTGCTTGGACAAAGTGTGGGGAACCATGGATGTTTGTAGGATCTATGGGCCGCTTGGCAAAGGAGCGGAGAGAGTTCTAGTTTGAGCTGGCTGCTCTTGCTGCTAGGTGGGATTGTCCTGTCTGCCTGGCTGGAGATTTTAATGTGATATATTGGGGGTTCGAAACGCAAGGTGGGCTGCCAGATATGGGAGTAATGCGGGATTTCAACTCCATCATATTGGAGTGGGGGCTAATGGATGTCCCGTTAACTGGTGCGTGATTCACTTGGTCTAATCTCCAGGATAACTCGGTGTTTAGCAGGTTGGATAGGTTCCTTTGAACTATGGACTGGTTGGATTTGTTTCCGGGGGCTCGTTTGGAAGCTTTTGCTTGTGCTGTTTCTGATCATCGTCCTCTCGTGCTGACTTGTGATTCTAAAGGAAAGGGGCTATCTTCCTTCCGGTTTGAAAACATGTGGTTGTTGGATGATTCTTTTCGGGAGAAGGTGCCGGGGTGGTGGTGTGATCCGGTCATGCTGGGGATTGCTGCTTACCATTTCATTTCTAAACTCCGCTGCCTCAAGGATAAAATTAGGATATGGAACTGGGATGAGTATGGTCAGGTCCATGTCAGGAAGGAGGGTCTGCTCTTGAGACTGAAGGAGTTGGATAATTTGGAAGAGGACCGAGCCCTTATGGCTGATGAGAGGGAGGAAAGGTATCGAAAGAAGACGGAGTTCAACAACATGTGTAGGGCTGAAGAAGTATTTTGGATGCAGAAAGCTAAGGTTAGATGGTTTAAAGAGGGGGAAGAACACAAAATATTTCCACGCTCTTGCCAATGCTCGCAACAATTGGAAGTATCTGGGCAGCATTGTTGTCGACGGGGTGATGTATTCTGGAGATGATTAGGTCCGGGACAGCGTTGTCGAGTTCTATAAATGGATGTACACGAATGAGGGTTTTCCGAGGCCTCAGTTGGATGGGCTCCCTTTTAATACTATTTCGGAGGAGGAGAGTGGGGTTGGAGAGTAGTTTTACTGAAGAGGAGGTGTGGAGGGCGATCAGGTTTGGTGGTAGGAACAAAGCGCCGGGACCAGATGGTTTTACCATGGAGTTTTATTGTACGTTTTGGGCGATTATTAAGGCAGATCTGATGGAGGTTATGAGTGAGTTTCATACGTCTGGTTTTATTTGGAGGTCCTTGAATTCCACATTTATTACCCTCATTCCCAAAACACATGGGGCTGAGAATATTTCTGACTACTGTCCGATTAGCCTTGCTAACTGCCTTTACAAGATTATAACGAGGGTGCTGACAAACCGGCTCAGAATGGTGATGAACATAATTATTTCTGGAAATTAGGGGGCTTTTGTTCGTGGCAGGCAGTTAACGGACCTTGTTGCGGTGGCTCATATTCAGCGTCATCCGGCTGCTATTTGGAAGGTGGATATGGAAAAAATGTATGATCGGGTCAATTGGGAGTGTCTTGATTATATGCTAGGAAGATTGGGGTTCGGCGTCACTTGGAGGAAATTGATGCGTGGGTGCTATTCCTCGCCGTGGTTTTCGGTTATGATAAATGGCACATGGGCTGGGTACTTTAAGAGCTCTAGGGGTATCAGGCAGGGGGATCCTTTATCCCCTTTTCTCTTCAATATGGTCGGCGAGGCATTATCTGGGTTGATAGTGCGCGCCAGGGAGCTTCATCTTGTTATCGGCATTCAGGTGGGAGCTCAGGGTAGGTTCGTCTCGCATTTGCAATATGCAGATGACACGATTTTATTTGGGAAGGCTGATGTGATGGAATTCAGCGCGTTGGCTGATGTACTTTTGGTGTATGAGGCTGTGTCTGGTCAGCGTATTAATTTTCACAAGTCCGCTATCACGGGGATTGGTGTTGACGAATTTCTGATGGGTGATTTGGCTGGTACAGTCAACTGTGCTATCGAGAAGCTGCCTATTAAGTATTTCGGTTTGCCTCTCGGTCTCAGGAAGCCCACGGCTCGAGATTGGCTTCCGGTGGTGTAAAGGTTTGAACAACGGTTGTCGTCTTGGAAAGGAAAGCTGCTGAGTAGTGGTGGTAGGCTGATCCTTATTAAAGCGGTGCTCTCGTCGATGCCCATTTTCTTTATGTCGATGTTTAAGTGCCCCGTTGAGATTGTCAAGCGGTTGGAACAGATCCAACGGTCTTTTCTTTGGGAGGGATCGGGTTTGAATAGACGATACCACCTTGTTAATTGGGATAGTTGTCAATTGCCGGCCGCATGTGGTGGTTTGGGTATTGGCAGTTTAAAATGGAAAAATCTGGCGCTGCTGTGCAAATGGCATTGGAGAGCTGGGAGAATTGAAGACAGGGATAGTCTTTGGTGGTTAGTGCTAATCGAGAAGTATGGGCTCTTGTTTGGTAGCTGGGGGATCTACCCCATGGCTCACAGGGGGACTTCTGCGTGGTGGAGACGTATTTGCGGTATATGGGGGAGGTTTGCTAAAGGCTTGCGGTTTAGGTGGGGGTGTGGCGCCCGCATCCGGTTTTGGGACGACGCTTGGTTGGACGAGGGCCCTCTTAAGGATGCCTACCCGGCGATCTTCGCCATCTCTTTGAATCCGGGTGCCAAGATTGACGAATTCGTCTCTCATACTCAAGGGGGGACTGTCTGGGATGCCACTACTAGAAGGTCTTCGAGGGACAATGAGGTAGTAAGTTTCTTTGATCTGCTATTGAGGCTCTATGAGATGCAGTGGAACTCTCAAGGGCATGATCAGCGGTTTTGGGCCCCGAGCAGAGATGGCCAGTTTAGCGTCAAATCCCTTTATGGGTTGTTGTCGCGGTGTCCACTCATTACGTTCAAAGGCAAATGGCTGTGGCGTCAGCCTATTCCTTTGAAGATTCGGTTCTTTGGCTGGACGCTCTGCAAGGAGAGGATCCTAACCAAGGGATCTGCTGATTTGGAGGGGTCATGATATCCTGCATTCTTGTGTGATGTGTTATGATGGTGAGGAGTTCACTGCTCATCTCTTCCTGCATTGTCAGATGGCCTACGTGATTTGGAACGCAATTTATAAGGCTTTTGGGATTAAGTGGGTTACGCCGGCTACACCTTATCTGCAATTGCTGAGTTGGGCGGAGGTGAAGGTTGAGGGAGAGAGGCGGGAGTACTGGAGGGCTTCCTTGTTCGCCGTTTTTTGGTGCTTATGGTGCGAGAGGAATTCCATGATTTTCGAGAATAAGAGTAAACCTGTGGGGATGGTCATTAATTCGGTCTCGGAGCTGATGAGGTTTTGGGTGGCGAGAGGTGGGGTTGGAATTAGCCATACTTCCTTCACTTGGGTTCCGGGTTAAGTGCGGACTGCCTCAGCTGTGTGTGTTATGCTGTTGTTTTTTTATTTCTTCTTTGTTCCTGTTTTGATTAGTGTGTGTCGGGGTTGTATTGGGCCTTCAGAGCCTTGCTGTTTTCTATATAATCTCTATTACTGATAAAAAAAAATAAAATATTTTTCCAGCGGTACTTTGCGATTCTGTATATCTTACGTTGTGTTTGGGTTAGCTCTTTCGAACCAAATAGCTGCTCTTTCGCTCTTTGGCTCCAGCGGGGAACTGCTTTTACGTTTGGTAACACAACTTCACGCCCCATTTGCTCTGGCTGGGAGCTGTTTTAAGTGAGCAGGGAGAGAGCTATGTCACTTAAACACAGCCTTAATCTTCTAAAATTTTGAAAATATTTGAGTTTCCTCTTTGTACTTATCAAGCTTTTAAGACATTAGGAAGATTTGTCGCAATTTTACAATCATGAATGGCTCTGTGAAAACAGGAGAGAGGATTTCTTCCTTTATCAGCTGCTTTATTGTCATCTACTATATTACGGTCAGAAAAGGGACACACTATGGACATATTTTTGGACATTGCTGCATCCATTGAAGGCATACTTCTTTCATTTTTATTTTGTCGCTCAGGTTTGTTGACAATGTGAACACTTCCTTGGACTTTTTCCTATCTGCACACCAATTTATCTTGAATCTTCCTGGGGTCATCATGGTACCTATGTTTCCTATTCTTGTTTCTCAGGGTTGATTTTCCTATTACTTCAGCCTGAAGTTACTTCGGCCGTGATTCTTTCACTCCAAGGGGTTGAGCATCTGAATAAGGAAGAGTGCATGCCTCTTAGATATGCCGCTGTTTCAATATCAAAGGGTTTCTTTTGTCGCCCCCAGGAAATCGGATTGATTACTGAGCTCCATCTTAGAGTGGTTAGTTTCATCTTTTGCGTAATATTGCCATTGCTCCTAGTCTTTTTTCTACCAGTCACCAAATTCTCCGAATATTTGAAAAAAATCACGAATAATTTGTGAATTTAAGGTTCTACGAATTATTCCCGAATTTACGAAAAAATCATGTATTTTAAAATATTTGCGAATAATTCAAGACTTTTTTAATAAACCATGACTTTTAATATTTCTTAAATCCCTCAATTTTTTTTTTCTTAAATTCTTTTCTATACTTTTTAATCTTATTTTTTTCTTCAAATTTTTCCCTGAACTTGCCAGATTTTGCTGGATTTTCCGAATTTTAACCTAGCTGCATTATTGCCTAACCCCGTATTTAGTGACTATGTTTTCTACCCTATCTATATGAATTATTCTCATACTTTGGTTTAGGTGAATGCTGTTGATCGGTTGCTGGTAGCAGTTCCACACTCTGAAGAACTTTTATGGGTTCTGTGGGAGCTCTGTGCTCTCTCCAGGTACCCTCCCTCCCTTTTATTCTTTTTTTCTTTCTTTCTTTTTGTATCATAAGGAATTTAATACAGCATGTTTATTGACTAACCTGAGCTATAATGCAGGTCTCATTCTGGACGTCATGCATTACTAGCTCTTGGACATTTTCCCGAGGTAATGCGATCCTTTCGGATGCATTTCAATTTTAGACAAGTTAAAATATTATGATCTAAAGTATTTTTCTTTGTTTGCTGTCCCATCACCCCTGTTGCAACTCAACCCTAATTCTGTGTTTCTCTATCAGAAGTTCATACTGCAAACCATAAGATCGTTTGGTTTTGTTAAGTTTAAATCTACTTTCAATATGCACTAGTAAACTGTATTTCCATTACTCCACAATATTCCAACTTTATCGACCTTGATGATGTAGGCAATATTGGTTTTGATGGAAGCATTAAGCTCTGTTAAGGAGGTGCAGCCAACAGCTTTAAGTAGTGGTATGATGTGGGTTGGTAGTTCTGTTTAGTAGAACGAGTTTAAACTTTTTCTTGTTCATGTATGTTAGCACCCATGCACTTATTTCTGAATCCTAAATTTCAGGAACCTCACCACTAAGTCTTGCAATCTTTCACTCTGCTGCTGAGCTTTTCGAAGTAATGGTTACAGATTCAACTGCAACTTCTCTGGGGTCCTGGATTGGACATGCTGTGGATCTTCATAAGGCCTTGCATTCATCTTCCCCTGGATCTAATAGAAAGGATGCTCCTACTAGGTTGTTGGAATGGATAGATGCTGGTGTTGTATATCACAGAAACGGAGCTATTGGACTTCTTAGGTATGCTGCTGTTTTGGCTTCTGGCGGAGATGCTCACCTTACTTCTACGAGCATTCTGGTATCAGATTCAACGGATGTTGAGAATGTTGTTGGAGATTCTTCTAGTGGTTCAGATGTTCAGGTTGAGAATCTACTTGGGAAGCTTGTTTCTGACAAATGCTTTGATGGTGTTACCCTCCGTGATTCTTCTGTAGCACAACTAATGACAACATTTCGAATTTTGGCTTCCATATCAGAAAATTCGGTATATAACATATCAATTCTTGTTTGAGTTGATTAAGATCGCTAAATTACTTTATCGCTGAATGCTGTTTTGCTGATGAAGGCTGTGGCTGTTTCTTTATATGAAGAAGGTGCAGTGACACTTGTATATGTTGTTTTGCTCGATTGTAAGCTCATGCTTGAGCGGTCTTCCAGCACTTATGGTAAGTTCTTTCTGGTTTACTTGTTCATTTATGGGATAGGGCACAATGCATCTTCTTAAGCCAGGGTTTATAAAGGCTTTGTATATGTTTGTACAAATATCTTGTTTCATTAATCAGAATGTATTGTATAAAGACTTTGTGTATGCATCTTCTTAAGTTGAGACAGGCTTGTGTGTCTATAAACCTTAACTGAATTGTTGGGTGTTTTTTGAATTTAGGATTCTAACTAAATCAGCAAGCGACGCTGGATTTGAGAAAAATTAACATAAAAAAAGTCAACATATTGAACTAGAAGTAGTTTTATCGAACATCAAGACACAACTGTCACGGAAAACATTAAAAAATTAGGATAAAAAAGAATAGGAATGTCAAAAGAAAATAATACATAAGGGAACCTAAGAGTATCTGGGTACCGCCCACTCCAACAAAAAGCTCCTGCTTGCTGCTCACTACATGTATGAAGCCAAAAAGTTTGGAAAAAGAAAAAGGGAAGCCAAAAGAAACACTTGAGCTCCTCCACTAGGTAAACGTTTTTCTTGACGCCCAATCCTTAGCTAGACTGTGTACCCTTGATTTGCTCTCTTCTGGTTGTGGGATGTCCTTACTCTTGCCAATTGGAGACAAAACCATCTTATAATATTACTGGAAACATACCTTCTTTCCAAAGCCTTCCTAGGTTTATCTTCTATAAAAGAGACATTCTGGGCCACATTTGTCTAATTCATCAATGAATACACCTAAATTCGGTTTTGGTTTACCTCTGTTGATTCCACCAAAATTTTGCTTGATCCAATCTGCCTTGAGTCTTCGTGTACCTAGGGATATATGCGCCACCACCACCACCACTGAATCATAGCTCACTCATCTCCAATCCATGGCCAGATCCTAAAAAGATATCTACTTAAAGAATGGTTGTTCTCTACTGATGAAAAAAATCATTGTTCTCTGACATTAAGAATTTTTCTCTAGACATGGCTTCATTTGAATTACCTTCTAGTCTTGTGTCTATGATTTGAATAAAATGGATTGATTGGAAACTATGGCATGGACATCCTAATGAAAATAAGTTGGAGCTGGCCCATCAGTCCCAGAGTTCCCGTATTAGGAGCTCCTTGAGGACCCTGTCTCTGGCTATAATTGGTCGAAAATGCTTTCTGGCTGTGTTTGTGCTGGATATCTGGCTTTGGCTCCTACGAATGAACTCTTCTGCCTTGAGAGCCAGGTCATATGCATCACGACTAGCTACTTTCGAACCCAGAAGAATTGGTCACCAAAACAGGCCTGTTAGCTATATATTCTTGCCGAGTTTGATATGGACCTAGTCTATAAACCGGGCAGGACCAACCAGATTTAGCAGCATTGAGCCGAAAACAGATTTAGCAGCATTGAAACTTGCAGAGCAGTGAACCAACTGCAGAAGCCAGGTTGTTGACTCTACCACAGAAGCTGGTGGTGGAATGACTACCCACTGCTGCTGCACAGTTGTTGGATTGACATAATGGGCTGAACCAAGTGCAGAAATCGGGTCAACTAAGGGACTGGGTCACTGAAGATTGAATAACAAATGTGACGGATTTGTACCGCTGGCCTGTATCCTTTTTTTCTTTTCATTGTGTTGCCAATACATTCAATGTATCGGCGATACCGGTACAATACGTATCAGTTTTGAGGGTGGACAATACGATATGGAAAACCGAGATTTTGACCCATCTATAAAGCCTTCACAAGAGATTTGGGGGTGCTTCTCTCGGTTTTGAGGGTGCTTCTCTACAAAGCCTTCACAAGAGATTTGGGGGTGCTTCTCTCGGTTTTGAGGGTGCTTCTCTACAAAGTCTTCACAAGAGATTTGGGTGCTTCTCCGAGAAAACCTTGTTGTGGAAATATGTATATGCTATGTTTCTATAGTTGGTATCAAAGACAATTCAACTAGGGTGGAAGACCAATATGGATTATAAATGCTATGTCATTTTGAAGAAGCTCTTTTTCATGCCTACTTTTCACTGACCAACAGAAAAACCGAGTGGAGAGATGAGTGAACGATCGGCGTTCTTCCAAGTTGAATAGTGATAGTGCTTGTGAAGGTGAGCAGACGTTTCTCCTTGCTTTCTCTGTCTTGTGTTCCATGTATCGATGTTAAGGATGAAAGGGCATAAAAATTGTTAATAAAGAAGTTGGAATAAGCGACCTTTATGAGTGATATTTGGGAAATCAAAATATCAGATTTGTCTTTTCAGGAGGTGTTTGATTTTGTTCTTAATGAGAGATTGATTTTCATAGTTGGTGTAAAATTTTTTCTTGCGAAAGAAGTAGTTTTTGAAGAAACAAATGGATCTGAGGCTACCTTAGCTCCGTCGATAGATGTAGATGAAAAGTCTGAGTCTGCCGATAATAATTCTGTATGGCCTTTCATTGAAGAAAGCTTTTGAAAGGAGGGTTGATTTTCATTGAAGAAATTTGTTATGCGGAAATGATAAATTGTTATGTGAAGTCTTAGAGTGGGAACTATCTTTCCCTTCTTGGTGTTACCACGATGGTGAAAGCCCTCTCTATATTCTTATGTTTAAAATCCAGTTTGGTGTTGCCAACAAACTTGAATTGGTTGAAAAGGAGCTTCCTTTGTATTCAAATCAAAAGGGAAAAGAAAATTCACCTGGTGAATTGGTGGTTTGTTGTCCAATTTCCCAAAGAAGCTAGATGGCTTTGGATCTAGGGTTAGACAGATTTTAGTTTGGCTAGCATGAAAATGGTGGCAGCAGTTTGCAGCATATTAGGACAAAGGAGAATAGTGGACACAGAATTCTTAGACTTGTATCCCTCCTTTGCTTTGGGGGTGAAGGTCTGTTTGTTGATGCTTTGGAAAGATTGTTATCAAGCCATTTTTTTATACTTTAAAATTTTTTATTTTATTTTATATCTTCGGCATAAGATTTGATGAATACGTATGACTTAAATGGCTGATATATTTTGCAATCAACGAGTGAAAGATTATTATCTCATTATTTGAGAAAAGCTCTCCCTCAATGACTTACATGCTGAATCTTGAGGGCAGTGGTGGATGATCAATGTTTACAAATTGTGTTGTCATTTTGTATTCTGTAGCATTTCCCATTTTGTTCCTTTTCTTTGGCTGTTTTTTTGCTTAGTATTTCTATTGTTTCCTTGCAATTTTGGATGAACGAAATTGTACCCAAATATGATTCATTGTATATTTAATTGGAAAGTAGTGGCTTTTATTTTGTTTTAGTTTCCTTTGTTTTTATTCATTCTATTTGTCACTTTTGTGTGTCAAAGTTATCAAGAAAAAAACATAAAGAAAATACTTGCTCATTTTGGAGAAAAGTAGGCATATAAATTTTTTGGGGCCCATATTCTGTTGTGATGCGACTGCATCGAGTATATGTAAGATTATGTATGGGAAGTCTTGGATGTGATTTTTATAAGTTGGATAAATATGAAACATGATTGTATAAGTTGCATTAATGTTGTTTGCCATTAATATTTGATGCGGCATTGTGCAGTTCTAGCATTACTAGAATTTTTTTTGGATATACAAATTCCTATGCAGGTTGGCTAATCATTTTCAAATCATAATTCATCCCCCATGATTATTTTTATATTATTGTTAATGTTGTGTGTCAATGGATCTAATATGTGTGCGTGTGTGTATATATATTTATTCTTTACATGATTTGGCACTTTTTGCTTAAGATTCATTTCTTGGCAGATTACCTGGTTGACGAAGGAGCAGAATGCAATTCTACCTCTGATCTGCTTTTGGAACGTAGTCGTGAACAAAGCATAGTTGACCTGATGATTCCTGCTCTTGTTCTACTGATAACTCTCCTACAGAAATTACGGGTATATGTTTTTTATTTTTCTAGAAATATGTCTCCATGAATTTTCTCTTAATATGATTGCATATGCTTATAGTTGTGTATCATATCTGCTTCTCATATTTTCTTGTCAGTTTGATCAGCCGAGTGAAATTTTTTAGCATAGCCAAATGTGTGATACATTGAACCTCCCCTACTAGAAACAGGCAGGACATCTTTCCAGATAGTAATCGTAAGTACCATTTTTTATCCCACGATAGTCTTGGTTGCTAAAACCTACAAGACACATTTTTTTATCGAGCTGACATAGCAACATATGTGCTCTATGTCATCCATTGTCACTTCAGTAGTAGTTAATTCTGTCTCCACTCTTATAAAATTAGGGACAAAGCTCTTGACATCATCTCTACCACCAAGGCGACAACCTTGTTCCATTGTCAAACATATCAAGATTTGTGGATACCTCTTTCGTGGTAGATCTACATCTTGAGAATTTCACGAAATCATTCAAATTGAGAAACTCAGTGATGGAAGATAAAACTTGTGAAACTCTCCCAAATTTGATAGATAGTTATTTTGGGAAGTGCTATAAATCATGCTCAAATTATTCTAGAAGATTTCACATTTTTTGTGTGGAGAAACCATTGCATTACGCACATCATCATCATAGCCTTATCCCATCTATTTGGGGTTGGTTTTGCGAGTTCTATTTCTCCATTTTATTCTCTTTCTGTTCTATATTTCCCTTAACTCTGCAACTCCAGGTCTTCATTGGCTTCCCTCCTGCTTCCTTGTGCTTGTAATGTCTCAATCCTTCGTACACTGTCTGTTACTGAAGGATTGCTAAAAATTGATATTTGATAAACAGGTAACCAAATAAGTAAATAAGTATGTAATATTTTTGCCCACTAATGACATTGTTTTGTTAACCTTTTATGTTCTGATACTGTTGTTCTATGTATGCATTCACTATAAGGCATGTGATTTATGCTGATTTGTATATGTGCCCAAGTATTAGTGCATTTATATAGGAGTGAGATACATCATGTTAAAGCCTGTAAATAGGGATAGGAATTCGTAAGGTCTCTCTCTCTCTCTCTCTTTAAATAAATCCAATGCAAGGATTTAAAATTTTTGTCGTTGATCGGTAAAAGCAAATCATATATTGAAGAGAGAAAAGATTCATACCTGTGCTGCAGCGGAACTAGAGCACCAAAGGCAGACCCAAGACATGTCCAGCAGAAAAGAAAAAAAACCAAGGGAATGAAAAACTACTTGGACAAGACAACCTAGGGAAAGTAGGCAAGCCCCAAAAGCTGAGAGAGGAGAAACAATACCGTCAATTTTTCATCATCTCATCTCATAACATGACACGATCTCTCTTCCCTCCATTGGCAGCTTCTCTGTCAAGCACAACCCATCTCAAGAACCAGTCTCTAGAACATCTCATAACAGTAGGTATTGGCTTCCTTATCCTTCAAAAGATCCTATCATTTCTTTCCAACAATAATACCCATAAGCCAACTAATAACATGTCTCTCCAGAAAGCCCTTTAATACGACTTTTATTTGAATTAGGAATTAGAGTTATACTAGGAGTTCTAATTTTATGCATTGGTTAGCCTATTTAAAGGCTTGTAAACACTTTTAGTAGAAGTTTTGGTTAATGAAAATTGCTTATGCAAATTGAGAGTTCTAAACTTTCGTGAGGGTGTGATTCTCTCAAAACGGAAAGCGATTCTTCGATTCCCGCTTGCGGTTTGGTGCGAGGCCAACTTTTCTTCCATCTCTATCTTCTTTAGATCTACGGTTTGCGTAAGTATCTAATTATTTTATTGATCTCATAGAAGCCCTAAATTAATATTTTGTTCATCATTAATTTTATTAGCCTTTTATTTTCGTTTGGTATCGAGAGAACCCGCTTGCGAGTTTGTTCGACGCCTTAAAACTATCGGAAATCTAGCCATTCATAAGAACCCTAGTTTTCTAGATCCACGATAGGGAACGTATACGAAAGTAACGCTATTTTGGGTCGAAATTAAATCACCTAATTGAATTTCTAGAATTTTTCGTGGTAATTTGTTATGAGAAATTATTATTTTTAATTGATTAAATTAATTTTAATCCTAATGTCAGCTCTAGCATTGCATTTAGTAAGTTCCCGCATCAAATTGGTATCAGAGTGTCAGTTTAGCTTTTTGGTTTAGTTCTCAAAAAAAAAAACAAAAAATCATTATTTCAGATCCGTCTAGCTTTTGTTTGAAAATTTTCGTCTGACTTCCATCTGAAATATTTTGTCTGGCTCTTGTCTAAAATTGTTCGTCTGGTTTTTGTCTGAAATTTTTTATCTAGCTTTTGTCTATTTTTTGTCTGATTTTTATCTATTTTTTAAAAGCTTTGTCTGAATTTTTTTGAAATCTAAATTTTTTAATCTGTCTAAATTTTGTCTTGCATCATTTACTTTCATAATTGCATGTCATTTCAATCTTATTGCATTTTATTTCATTAGTGTGCACGTCTAGTATTTGACAAAAGTCCTCATCTATTGTTGGTTCATAGTGTTTGTCTTTTCTAGTTTTGTGTTTGAGTGTGTTTGTGTCAAGCATCATGTATGAGTCACTTACATGTCATCGTGAATTCCTTACCCGTCATGAAAGGGTACTAGTCGAACAAGGAAACCGCTACACTCCAAATTCTTGGCTAAGTCCCAAAAATTGTGACGAGACTAGAGTTAGGAGATACCCTCATCATTGTGAACCTGAGTACAACCCTGCCGAGAAGTTTCTCAAATCCATTCGGAATGAGATTTCAAGTTTTGAGGGATGGTTAAACCCCAAAACCTTCGTGTAATGGTTGTCTAGTATAGAGGAATATTTTGATTTGTATGACGTGCCAAATGAGTACAAAATTAGGCTAGCAAAAACAAAGTTGGACGATAATGTCAAATTTTTTTGGACTCACGTAGAACGTCGTACTGAATCTCTTCGAAATAAACACATCTCCACACGGGAGGACATGAAGGTGAGACTTATTGAAAGGTATGTTTCTTTAATACACCGTCACCTTCGGAGTTTGAAAACCAAGACGGATAAGTGTCCTGATTGCCTTAAGTGTCAAGGGTTTGAACTCTTTGTATACCAATGCCCCACAAAATTTCCCACTCTGAATTTATTGACTAAAAGAACGAGTCTTAAGGAGCCGGAGAATAGGGAAGTGAAAGAAGTGTACGACCCTAGTACCGTGCTGAGTGAAGAGGAGATAAAAGAAGCTAATGAAAGTCTAGTTTGTGTTAAAGAGACTTCTATTTCCCTTGTGAATAGTGATGTTGAGTCACTCACACTTGAACCAATCGAGCCACTTACCTATAAGTCAATGGTACCCGTAGAGTTGGGCGCACACAACTTGGTGCCCATTAAATCGAATACATGTGAGTCCATCGAACTGGATACACAAGAACTATTAGTGTCAATTGAATTGAATACCCCAGAGTCTTTGGTTTTGGTTGAAGCGAGTACACACGAATTAATCAAGTCGAGTGTACATGAGTCATTAGTGCCCTTTGCATTATTCACACAAGAGTCGTTAGTGTTAGTAGTGTCACTTACACATGAGCCTATAGAGTCCGTAGATACACGTACACCTTTTTTAGGCCTAGCAAAAAAACCTTCAGACCCAATCCTTGATGCCCATCCACATGAGTTCAATCCTATCTACTCATTGATTTCTAAATACTCGCCTGAACAATATGTGAAGAAGTTAGATGGAAATTTTTTGGGAGATCCATATTTTGTTACTAAGGTAAAGACACACCAAACATATCGAGAGTATCTTCTGAAGTGGAAGGTAATCCGAAAATTGACAACACTTGGACTGCAAGGAGAACACAATCTAAGAAACATCAGGCATACCTCATCTAGTGGAAGGGTAAGCCGAAGACTAGAACACTGAGATTTTCTCTCAATGTCCATTCATCAAAGGTCATCAGAGTCTGCATCCACTTTTGCATATTGCATTCATGAGTTGCATGCTGAGATTAAGAAAATAATTAATTTAAAGAATGAGAAATACCAGTTCTCTGTAGATTTTCACAGACGGTTCAAAGAATTTTAAGAGGGTAATTTGTGATGGTTCGGAATAGACTCGAGCGATTCCCGTAAGGAGTTGCAAAGAAGTTACAAGCTTGCGGTGTTGGACCCTATCAAATCTTGAAGCGTGCTGGTTCTAATGTTTACATCTTAAATCTTCCGTCGGAATTGGGGATTAGCACGACTTGCAACGTGGAGGACCTTGTTCCATTCCATAACCCTTCAACCATCCCTGCCAATCCCTTTGAGTCTTCTACATCTAATGAACCAATAATTCTCCTACCCACATTGCTACCCCCACCTACGTGGCAAACTCGTGAGATCATTGAAGATGTGCTGGGCGATCAGATTGTGCCTACCAACCAAGGAGGACTTCAAAAGTATTTGGTCAAGTGGAAGAACAAGAGTGATTCAGAGAACACGTGGATTACACAAGAGTTTCAACAGATTGACCCGGATCTCTTGGAGCTCTATCACAACCAGTGTATTCATCGGGAATGCATCCTTCAAACCTGGGGAGAGTTGATGGGGACGTCCTATTCAAGCCGCCTCCGATCGAGGTTCCCTATATATTGTTTGTGATCGCGACCGTGAAAATCCATGCCAATCAAAGTTCGAGGTCGAATTTTTTCCAAGTAGAGGGGATTGATGCGTATTTTAGATCTGCCTATTTGAATCGTGGTCGGATAAAGATGAAACGTCAAAAGAGAAAGTGGACCCACGAATGGGTTTTTAAAAAAGACCTGTTAAAGACCCGTTTGATCAGAAAGAAGAAAATTCAAAATTTTTTAGGGTCTTCAACTTTCAATCTCGTCACTTTTATGTTTAGCCTGTTTTGAAATGTCAAATGAAGTCGGATTGAAGCGAAATGGGTCATATTTGAAAGCTTATCGAAGTAGCTTTCCAACGAGCCAAAATTTGAGCAATTCTGACAAGTATTGAAAAAGTTATGGTCAATTTTTGGAACATGAACATAAAGTGACGAATTTCAAAAATTCTAATTGAATTAGGATTAATTTCTTTTATTATTTTTAGAAAGTAAGAGTTGTTTCTTTTATTTGAAATAAGAATAGTTTCCTTATTGTTTTAGGACTTTATTGTTTTAGAAGAATTAGGATATTTCTTTTATTTGAATTAGGAATTAGAGTTATACTAGGAGTTCTAATTTTATGCATTGGTTAGCCTATTTAAAGGCTTGTAAATGCTTTTATTAGAGGTTTTGGTTAATAAAAATTGCTTATGCAAATTGAGAGTTCTAAATTTTCTTGAGGGTGTGATTTTTCTCAAAACGGAGAACGATTCTTCGATTCCCCCTTGCGGTTTGGTGCGAGGTCAACTCTTCTTCCATCTCTATCTTCTTTAGATCTACGGTTTGCGTAAGTAGCGTAATCCTAATTATTTTATTGATCTCATAAAAGCCCTAAATCAATATTATGTTCATCATTAATTTTATTAGCCTTTTATTTTCGTTTGGTATCGAGAGCATCCGCTTGCGAGTTCGTTCGACGCTCTAAAACTATCGGAGATCTAGCCGTTCATAAGAACCTTAGTCTTCTAGATCCGCGATAGGGAACGTACACGAAAGTAACATTATTTTGGGCCGAAATTAAATCACCTAATTGAATTTTTAGAATTTTTCGTGGTAATTTGTTATGAGAAATTATTATTTTTAATTGATTAAATTAATTTTAATCATAATCTCAGCCTTAGCATTGCATTTAGTAAGTTCCCGCATCACTATTTGCATTAGTTATGGAGTAATTTACGTAAGAACATCAAGATGAGGTTCCATGGTGTGTTGCTTGCAACTGATGTGCTAATTGACCAAACATGAAAACAAGTAAACGGGTACTTGAAACTATTAGCATGGCTTTAGATTTAGGGAGTTTCAAAATGAGTAGAATGATGACAGGATGTAGGAAGTGGATGGTTAATGGACATGATAATAGGGAGGATGATTTGGCCAAAAAAAAGCATCAAATTCGAGATTATTATATATGAATTCAATTTTGCATAGGGTGGTGGGTTGAGGAGGATTGGTGTAGGGTGGACAAAGTGGAGACATACAAGTGGTGTGTTGTTGGATCAACCAATGCGAGTTAGACTGAAGGACCATTTCTGTCTCACGGCAGTAGCACCTTCTTTGCTGCTGCCTATCAACAGAAAAAAAGAGAGACCTTTATTGATAATAATCTCGTTTGATTTGGCATAGTAACATTTCCAATTGCTATCAATCTTTTGTTGTGTTGCACTAAATAATAGATAAAAAGTACTGTTGCATCAAAGGTACTGAAGATCCAATGTAAAAAGACTTGCAGTTCAATCCCTTTTGGCAATAGAATGGTATATTTCCCAAATCACTTGGTGGAAAGAAAAAGCCAATTTCTGCATGAAAAATTAAGCAAGATTCATAAAGCCAGAGAGTCTTAGAAGTCGAACTAATTGCTTTGTAAGAACTTTGGATCAAGAGAATACCCTTAAGAATGAAAAAAAAACACCCATAAGAATAAAAAGAATTTCAGCCTCATGGAAATCATTGTTAGCATCATGGATCTAGGTTGGCTTAGTGTTTATCGACAGCTTTTGTGTAGATAGCTAATTCGTTGATTTTTCATCTCTCCATCTTTTTGTAGTGTATTCTCACACGGAAGTCATGACTTTTTCGGTTTTTTTTTTTTAGTGTTGACTTTTGATGTGATGTCTAAGAGGAGTTCATGGTTAAAGACCACATGACTTCTTGACTTAATTTAAATTTCTATGGGTTATTCGCTACCCTGAATTATCAATATCCGAATATTGTCCTTTTTATTTACTTTTATTTTTTTAGCAAAGCAATCATAATTTTCCTTCATCCATGGATGTTTCTCTTGTTTTGTAGATTTGAGAAAAATAAAATCTTGTCTCCCATTAATATTATATTGTTTCTCCTTTTCTTTGTTATCATATGCTATGCTGTCATATTGAAGCACTAAGATCTTTGTAATTTGAAAGGTTGAAAATATTGTTATAGTTTTGGCAACATTGACTCCCTCTCCTCTCTCTCGATATATATATATATATATATATATATATATATATATATATATATATATATATATATATATATATATATACCTTAGAGATGTAGCGTTTGAAACGCTACATTAGTGCCGAGATCACGTGCCACATAGCATGTGATCCCAAAACAAACACCCGTTTTGAGATCATTAGCCACATCACATGTTATATAATTTTATTTATTTTTCATTTTTACGACTTTCTTGTCCATCAAAAACATGGGCAAAGTTTGATCTCTGCCCCCCTAACCTGGTGCATTCAAAATTTCCATCTTTGATCATGTTTTCGACGGTGCATAAGATGTATTTTTTTCTTTTTGGGATGAACCTGATCGATGTTGTGCATGTTGCCTTGGCACTTGATTTTCGGATTAGGTGCCACTTGGCACTCAAATGGCACTTGGGCAGTGTTGAACACTACATCGCTAATGTAGTGTCCCGCTGTCCATATATATATATATATATATATATATATATATATATATATATATATATATATATATACTTTTGAGTTTATTCTTTTGGATTATCTTTCTGATTCTGTCTGTAATTATTACTCGTTTGAAATGTCCGGTATCTAGTATACTCTATTGTAAGGATAGGTCCTGTAGCCCAATGGAAGGTTGTCAATGTGGCAACCTCTAGGTCACAGATTCAATCCCAGCTTACCTATAAAAGAAATATTTTAACTATTGTAAGTACAGTCACTTTCAATCCTGTGTCATTTCCATTTGAAATCAAAATATCGTTATATTTTCAGGAAGCTAAGGAGCAACATCGGAATAAAAAGCTACTGACTGCGCTTCTACGGTTGCATCGGGAAGTAAGGTGATTGAAAATCTTATCTTCTGTTTGTGTTATACTGTTGGTAGCTACTCCTTTGTATATAATGCTGAGAATTATATTTGCAGTCCCAAGTTAGCAGCGTGTGCTGCGGATTTATCCTTTCCATATCCTGGATCTGCACTCGGCTTGGGAGCTGTTTGCCATCTTCTTGTCTCTGCAATTGCTTGCTGGCTGTCATTTGGTTGGACCCCTTGCTTATTTGATTGCATGCTTGAGAGCGTCCAAGCTACTTCATCATTAGCCTTGGGTCCAAAGGATGCCTGCAGTCTGCTGTGTATTTTGGTATGCATTTTTCTCTTCATCATCGCTCGTTTCAAACTTAAGGCTTTAGTTTTGATTTTATGTATATATGTCATAATTTTGACTCAAAATTTTTATCTATCATTTCTGATGATTACCGATGTGATAAATATATATATTTTTCAATGTTGTCCTCAATTAGTAAATATCTCCAGATTGTGGAGTACCTCAATTCTCAAACTACATTATCGTTAATTGATAGTTATATGTTGTTTTAAGTCATCAGTAGCTACTCTCTGACTAGGTCGACTACAAGATTAGTTACTAACTTTTGTGGGTCTTATTTGCATCCCAAGGGGGATCTATTTCCGGAAGAAGGTATATGGCTTTGGAGGAATGAAATTCCCTCACTGAGTGCTCTTAGAATATTGGGTGTTGGGACATTATTAGGGCCTGAAAGGGAGAGAGATGTTGACTGGTACCTACAGCCTGGGCATGTTGCAATGGTGCTTAGCCGGTTGGCGCCACATGTAGATAAAATTGGACAAATTATCCTGCATTTCGCCTTCACTGTATGTATTTGTTCCTAGAATAATGAGGTCCTTTCTAATATTTTTTACCTCGTGGTCTGGTGGGTTTTCAAATTACAGTTTTTTTTTTTCTCCTGAAACAGGCTTTAGTTGTCATACACGACATGCTTAGAGTTTTCATAGTTCGCATTGCATGTCAAAAATCTGAAAGTGCTGCTATTCTTCTGCAACCGATAATTTCCTGGTTGCATGATCACCTTTCTGAAACATCTTCTTTGTCTGATACAGACAGTTTCAAGGTGAGAAATGTTGCCTTTATTTAATTCTATTTTATGTAATCTGGGACATTAACGAGGTGCTATTCTCCATGCAGGTGTATCGATTGCTTGATTTTGTTGCTAGTTTGTTGGAGCATCCACGTGCCAAGGTTGTTTATACCTTGCGTGACTTTCATTTTGAAAAGGGAACCGTTACTTGCACGCGACAAGTAGGCCCTGGCACATAGTTTAAAAGAAATACATGGTATTTTAGGGACTTGTGCCATGTGGAAACACCATCGAAGCCCTCTGATTTAAAGGTCATTATGTAAAGATGGTGCAAAGGATTAGCACAAACCAAGATCTCTATCATATGATTCAATGCAGCCAACAATTGAATCAGATAATGGCCTTTGAATGCATTGAAGCATATGATAAAGATCATGTCTTGTGCCAATCTTTTGCGCCTAAGATCTTTAGATCATGGCCTTCAAATCAGACGGCATAGATGGTGTTTTACCCGGGTCTCCAAAATATAAAGTCTTTCTTTTAAACTATGTGCAGGGGTGACACGGGACAACGACTCCGAAATGCATATGAGATGATAGTTATCGAAATTAAGCTAATTAATTGAACAATTAACCCAAATTAAAGCGATACCTTAGGGTTTCGTGGATTTCCGCTTAGGAAGCTATGTTAGGTTTGACTAGGGTCCAATCTGGCGCGAGCTCCATTAGATTTGCAGAAGGTGCAATCCTAGAGATAGAACTCTAGCATCATCTAGGTATGGCATTCGGTCGACATGGTCAATGTGGAATCCCATGGCTCTTCTCTAGGACTTTGAAACAAACGCTCAATCTGTCACAAATCGAGCGATCTCGAGCCCCACAACTGTCACGGATTGACGGGTAGAGGTTTGAATCAATCCACAAGGATGGACATCAAGATAGCTCTAGAATTAAGGTTTTGGGGATTCAAACAAGTAAAAGAAAAAAGAAATAGACGCAAGAACAAGCAAACAAATAGAAAAGGTAAAAGAGAAGATCAAAGAAAACTCATGGGCATCACACCAAGCCTACATGGGGAAGAAGTCTCACTCTCCATTAAAGCTCATCTCAAGCTCAAAGTGTTTTACACTTACATTCAATAGCCGTCAGTTCCCCAAATGGCTTACATAAAGACCTTTTGTATTAGGTACCAAAAGTACAAAGTTACCCCAAAAGGAAATATTAAATGCAAGAGAAAAACAAAAGAAAAGAATGAAAAAGCAAAGAGGATTGTCACAATTGTCCTCCGAAACTCGCTCGAGCGAGAACCACTTAAGTCCTCATTCAATCTTCTGCTGATACTTGCTCGAACCGATGTCGCTCGAGCGAGTTTTGGCCGAAAATTTTCGGTCGTACTCCTTCAATCTCACTTGAGCGGGAACTACGATTGCTTGAGAGAATGTTGGCAGGAAGTTAGGCACTTTTGTGTGCCTTTGCCTTGCCGACCCGTATTACTTGAAGCACTTTGGGCTTCCTTCCCGGTAGTTGCTCGTTGGGTCCTTCGCTTCTTCTTCTGCTGATAAACTTGGCGGCCCAAATTTGATGTCCATTGTGTCGGCGTCCCCGCCAACTTCTCATGTGCAAGTAATGCGTTCCCTTTTGAAAACAACCATTTACCTGACCATCTCATCTTTTCTTGCCAGAGATTATTGTTGAAGGCGGGGGCTATTAATCTATTATTAAAAGCACTTGAGATTTGTAGTGATATTTCAAATTCAGATGACAAGTTACTTTCCGAGATCAGAAATTCAGCTAACAGTGGCTTCAGCCTGCTTAGTTGGTGCCTTCCTGTGTTCAAGTCCTTGGCATTGATTTTTGATTTTGGGACATCCTCACACCACACTGGAGTATATGATAAGTGAGTAAATCCTCAAATCCCAAACATG
This sequence comes from Chloranthus sessilifolius, assembly GCA_021018995.1. Classification (NCBI taxonomy): domain Eukaryota; kingdom Viridiplantae; phylum Streptophyta; class Magnoliopsida; order Chloranthales; family Chloranthaceae; genus Chloranthus; species Chloranthus sessilifolius. Next base: position 29,703,901 of record CM037594.1, on the reverse strand, counting down.
TTTCTTCTTTTACATTTTTGTAGAACTGCTTGCTCCTAATATATATCTCTGTTATGCTTTTGAGCTGTTCATTTTTTTTTTTTTTTTTGCAATTTTGAAGGTTCTTTTTGGAAAACGTGAGGACTGAAGATTTCTCTTTGATTGGCCGCCATCTCCTTAAGCTATGTCAGGTAAATTTCATGTCTTCTCCCACAATATGACATTATAGTTTACATTTTCCCAAAATATATGATCTATAGCACCCTTAGGCATTTGCCTGCCAAATTCCAAAGTGATCAGCGTGTTTTTACTTTATGTTTGCCTGATGAGCCCTATTACAGAAGCTAATTGCTAAACTCGTATGAACTGGTGCAAATCAATAGTCCATGAAAATTCTGCAGATATGTGTGGCTGCAAAGTTGAAATGTTTCGGTGGCTATAATTAACTTCACCAGTATGCTAAATTTTTTTTTTGAGTACATAAGTTATCTGATATCAATGAGTTAATTATACTTTTCTATTCATTTAAAAGAGCATTATGCTGAAAAATTAAATGGAGAAATCAAAATTGTGTTCTAACATAGAGAGCTTTTCTTAAACTAACTTACTGTAGTTTTCCAGACACTGAGATTAAATAGGCGGAATATTTTGCTAATGTAGGAGTACCAAGTCCACCAACGACATGGAGCTCCATTAGGTAATAGATCAATTAAGGCTAAGCAAATTTCTAAATTATTTGGTTCAGTCCTAAGGAACTAGGAGAAAGGTGAAGGCCATTAAAAATCTCTTGAGAGTAGTGAGAAGTGATATGGAAGATTGCTGAGTGATAGAGCTTAGCTTTAAACAGAAATCAGTGAAGAAATGTAGACTTGCAAAGCCAACTCCAATTAGTTGGGACAAGGCAGTGGTGCTTTATTTCGCACATATTCTTTACTTTTAGCATGCTAACAGGACTAGGGATTTTGGTTGATATATTTGCCTGGGTAACTGTTGCTTTGGGATTGTTGCATTTGCTTTTTCTTCCAAGTTTATTGCTCTCCCTTCCATTCAAATGTTTTTATACATTACATGGACATATGTCAGTGTTTTTTTTTTTTTTTTCTTTTAGTCGGAAAATTTAGGCTAAATTTTTTCATTGAAATTATATCTACCTCCAAATCCTACTTATGATAATAATAATAATAATAATAATAATAATAATAATAATACAGCTTTTTATGGTGCTGTACACTTTTTCCTTGAACAAATTTTGCACTAATGTGTCGACTGGGGGTTTATTATAGTTTGCATAGAATTTTTTGTTGTTCCCCTATCCTGCTTCTTAGAATTGTGGAAATGCTTAATGATTAAATTTATTTATTTTTAGCTATTCTATTGGTCCTTATGAGGAATTGTTTCCCTTTTCAGGTTTTATCTGTTGGAAGGGAATTACAAGCTTGTCTTGTGGCCTTCCAAGGACTAGCATCTTACAGTCAGGGTAGAGCTGCTTTTGCTTGCATTTTCCTAGAGTCACAATCTTCTGGTCTTGAGGACCAAGAATCAGAGAGAGGAAAGGAAGGAGATGGAAATGATAGTCTCCCTGATGTGTGCGATTGGAAAAGGTCTCCTCCCTTGCTAATTTGCTTGAAGAAACTATTGGAGTCCATTGATGCGAAGGATGCCTCTTCAAATTATGCCATTGAAGCTGTTCATGCGTTGTCTTTAGGTGCTCTGCACCTTTGCATGGAAGGTAAAAGGTAAGTTTTATGTCATCACTGCTTACAATCTTCTTCTTCATACCTTCGTATGTACGTGCACATTTAAATTTGAAAGAACATGCAACTGTTTTCTTGAAGGAAACCTCTGTTCGCGCCTGCTCTATTTCTGAGGGCACTTCCGTTCGAAATTCACTGAAACCCATGGACTGCTTGGATTCAGATGGTAGAGATCGTTTTTCACCCCAATTGTTCAAACGATAGATCTTAAGACCATAAGCGTACCATCAGAAGGTCACTTTGAATCCACGTGGCACAGATCCCCAAAAAAGTGGCCCTAAATCACATGGCACACATCACGCTCAAAGGAGATTTTAGGGCCATTTTTTTGGGATAGTTGTAGGGGTGCAAAAAAAACCGAAACCTGAAAACCAACCGTTCCGAACCAGACCCAATTGAAAACCAGCACCGAACCAAACCGATTCGGCCCAGTTCGGTTTCAGTTTTGGTACCAAAAACCGAAAACCGGCCATGTAGGGTGAGAAAACCGAAAAACCCCCCAAACAACTAAAAAAATAAAAAAAATCTGAAGAAAACCGAGAACCGAACTGAACCCCACCTAAACCGAAATCTGATCGGTTCGGTTTGAGAGGTTGAAAAGCTCGATTAACCGAAATTCAATTGTTTCACTTAGCCAGCTTTTGCAGAAACCAACCCGACAACTGAAATTACGGTTTCGGTTCGGTTAACCGAATCTGCACCCCTTGATATGTGCCACGTGGAAGAAAAAGCAGACTTTCTTGAATGGCAGCAGAGCAAGCCTATTAAGGTGCAAGGGAATTTTATGTTTGCCACACTTAAAAAGTTATTAAGCATACTTAGTTTTTGTAAATATCACAATTTTAGTCTTTAATAAACCATTTAGGATCACTCTTGCTTCTGCTGATGTTGGTATATCTGATTTTCGCTCTGTAAATAATCCCATTATTGATGATAAATTCAATGTTGTCAAAGGCATGCCCCTAGGCCTACCCTCTATGCCTGCGCCTTGCAATTTAGGAATAGGTGCAGTGAGGCATGCCTAGGCGTGCGCCTTTTACGCCTAGGTGCAAAATTGTGCTTAGGCGCGCCTCGAGTTCCTTTACTAAAAAGTGATTAAATGGCGCACGCCTAGGTGCAAAATTGTGCTTAGGCGCGCCTTGAGTTCCATTACTAAAAAGTGATTAAATCTTTTTATATAACTTAGAACTTGTACATGAGTTATAAGTTCAACTTATCTCTTCAAGTCTAAACTCTTAAAACTTATATTTCTTAAATTTATAAGCTACAATGCTACATTTGAGAGTTGAGACTTAGGGCTCGCTTGCTAGTTACTTAGATATCTACTTGCTAGCTTGTTAAATAGTATTTTTTTAGCGCACATAAACACGTGATGTTCAATTGTTTATGATATTTATTTGTTTCTTATATTTTATATTTGTTGATTACTTGATTGCTATTATAGATTTATAGTATTGTTTTTTTATTATTCTATTTATATTTATGATTTATGTTTAAACTTAAAAAAAATTGATTTATAAATATATTAAAAAAAATTTCAATGTTACAAATTATTAATAGAAATATAAAATATAATTTATTAATAAAAATATGTTATTTTATATTAGCTTATAAATTATAAAATATTTAAATATATATATTAGAATTAAAATGCGCCTCGAAAAAAAAAGCCTTGTTCCTTTGATGGACCGTTTTTGCCTCGGGTGCGCATAACGCCTTTGTCAACACTAGATAAAATATATATTGAATTAGTTGCATCCTTCTTCAAAATTCTTTAACTTGCATCTACTTAGCAAGGGAAGAGGATACTTTTGCTTTTGTAACTATTGGACTGAACAATTTTATGCAGCCTAGCCAAGGGAATTCAATGTGTATTAGATTGGGAATGTCTATGTCCCCTTAGGAAGTTTAGCTTGTATGATAGAGTTTACCGTAGGCTATCATGGCCATATTTAGTTCCTTATTAGATATAATTGTTACTCTTAGTTGTGAGTCTAGAGTTGGTTTTATTTATCAAAAGCGTCTGCAGTGTTAGCAAAGTTGTTCATAGGTGAAAGGCTACTCCTAGGGACTGGCTAGGCGACAATCTTGGCTAGACGTGACATCAATGGGAGACCAATTTAGCGAACTGAGTTACCCTATTTGAAGGCATTCTCGATAATTTCTCACTCTCAATCAACTTAAGTATCTTGGGGGTTCATTCTTTTGTTTATTTCCTCCTAAAACAAACCTCTCTAGAACCTATTCCAACTAATGGCCGGTTGCTGCTAACCATGTCATCAATTTTGTTGTGTCAAACTTCCAGTCACCATACTTCTCATCTGTGGGGGCTGATTCCTTGGTTGTTACATTGCTACTCTCAATTTCTGCTTCGCACCTAGGAACAACTCAACGGATCGGGAGCTTGCCAAATAATTTATCCCATCAAATTTTAAATGGTAATCTGAAGTCCATGGAGCCCTTCTACATTCTGCGCATATGAAACTTGTTTTCATCCGTTTTGAAATCGACCACAAATAAGGAGTTTTTGCTGCCTCAAAACACAATCAAGGCTACAACTTCTTGAAAATTGAACGAAGTTTACACAACCTTAAAGAACCCTCTTCCATTATGACTGCAATCATCACTGAAACACCGTGAAACCAGCATAAACACAAGGGCACCATTCAAAGTCGTCACAGTACAACCCACGAAAATCGTCGGAACTCATTCAATAGCTATCCGACTCAAACGAGACAACTTTTAAGCGAAAGAGGGACAGATTTTGGTTCAGTTGATACTGCTCCCTCTTTCAAAATCTTGACACGAGGGCAGTGTGCCCTGAAACACGTGAAAGGGCCTTTACGGGTAGGAACGATAAAATCAATAAATATATGGACAAAACTTACCAAATCTGAAAAAAAAAGTTCACAGATCTTTGCAGAGGAAGCCAGTTCAGGTTGATGTAGGTTGCAGCTCTATTGCCTCTTCCTGCCTGAGATCCATGATCTCAAAACCACAAGTTCCCATGGAAAACCCTTTGTATCCCCAGGACAAGGCTCAAACAAAATTGCTCCAAGAGGTAATAATGATCAGGTTGAAAAACCAATCAAAATCCAATAGAAACTAATTCAATCTGAGGTCAATGGTTTGAACATGTTGACGTTAGCATGATGCCAGTTTTACTGACATCAGCTCACAGGGGTGAGTTCCTAGATTGTTGCTCTGATAATTGTAATTAGGGTTTATGGTTAGGAAAGGAGGAGGAAGAATAAGAAGAAAAGACAGAAGATGCGGGAAATTGGGGTTGATTGTTTCCTCAAATCCTTCTATTATTAGTATTTTTATTCCCAATACAATATTTCATATATATCGAGAAACCCAATATAAGAAAACATAAACAACGTAAGTAAACTAACTGCTACACACACACGCAATATATTTTTGTACACACCAACATAAATTCTAACACTCTTAACATATTATATAGCATTATGATTGATTATTTTTGCATTTATCTTTAAACATTAAACTTCCTGTAATGCATATTTGGTTAGATATGTGAACTTTACATATTTTTAATATTTTTGTGCGGCCGTGCTGCCATATTGGATTTTCTGGAACTTGCCGTGCCAACAATTATGGACACTTTAACACTTGGCACTAGTGCTGCTTGTCTAAGTGACATTGCTCAAAAAAATTTCCACGTGGCCTAAGAGTCGGACGATGACACTCCATTTGTCCTAAATTTTTTGGTGCAAGCTGAAGGATAACAATTACAAAAATTGTGCTAATGTTACGATGTGGATCACATGCGTGCAACTACTTAAGCATAACACCATATTTTCTTCAAATATACTTCAAGAACTCTAAGAGTGATGGGGACATCCGATTCAAGCGGCTGCCCGTAACTTATCGAAGGCGAAATAAGAATGTGAAACGTCCCGGAAGAATTAATGCGTGCTTTAGTCGATCGATCAAACCCAGACATTCAATCGATCGATTGTGGACAGAGGGTTCTGAAGAACTTATTCTTCTCAGTCGATCGATTTCAATCGATCGATCGATTGTGAACAGGTTCTTCGGGCGAATTTATTATTTATCAGTCGATCGATCGATCGACCGCGAGATACGTCCGCCAATGCACGAGATTTTGATTTTCTTTGGCAAAATTTGCCATTTTAGGGTTTTAAATTTTTAGGACTCTTTTATTTCTATTGCCTATTTAAAAGCTTGTAAAAACACTTTTATTGTTTGATGGTTAATATATTATTGCTTTTACAAAGTTTGAGAGCTTTTGATTAAAGTTTCTGTGAGGGTGTGATTCTCTTAACCGAAGAGCGATTCTTCGTCCCGCGTGCGGTTTTGTGCGAGGCCAACTTCTCTCTCCTTTTCTATCTTTCTTGATCTACGAGTTGCGTAAGTATTTAAACCCTAACATGTCCATATCATCATTAAATCCTTTATTCACCTTTCTTTCCACATGGTATCGAAAGAACCCACTTGTGAGTTCGTTCGAAACTCTAAAATTGTCGGAAATCTAGTCGTTCGCTAAGAACCCTAATCTTCTAGATCCGATAGGGAACGTATGCGAAAGTAACACTAGTTCGGGCTAGAATTAAATTGTTTAACTGAATCTATTGCTATTTTTTGTGATAAACTGTTAAGGAGATTTGTCTTTTAATTGTTAATTTATGAACTATAATATGGTTGTCCTTTATAATTGATGTTTCTTTCAAATATTGATGAACTTGGAGACTTGAGAGAGCTCCAGTTTGCCCTTCTTGATCCTTGTCTGATGGGTTTGGTGCTTTTTTTTTTTTCTTTCGAATGTTCGATATTCTTGCATATTTTTGCAGTATTTGGCATATAAAACCAATTTCTCCGTGAATAATGAAATGCTACACAAACAAAATGATGAGACATGTCAAGCTTGAGGCATTGTGGGAGTAAACTGATCTTGAGATGAAAGAGATGGAAAACCTACAATAAGTTGAGTAGCATTATGAATGGAGGAACAAAATCTTTTGGTGCCCGACGATTGCGATACTTTGGAGAATGGAGACCGAATCAAGTGATTCTTAAGGAAACACCATTTCACATTCTTCACACAATTGAGTAGGAATGTGAGGGAATTGGATAATGATTCTTTATATTACTTAACCTTCATGGCCAAATTTAAGGCTGAAGATTAAATTCTATCTACTCCAATACCTGTAGGTGATGAACCCACCACCTACCTACGATAACATTGTTATTGATAAGATCAAGAGTTCGTAATGATGCGGAACAATACCCTAAAACACGTGAATGCCCATGATATGCCAATTTGCCGAAATTAAACTAATTAATTAAGCAATAAAATCCCAAATTAACGTGATACCTTAGGGTTTTGTGAATTCCTCTTGAGTGATCATGTTAACTTTGGCTAAAGTTCAACACGGCGCGTGAGCTCCGTTAGACTTGCGGAAGGTGCGATCTTAGAGATAGAACTCTAGCATCTTTTAAGTCGGGCACACATTCGTAAAGCTAATGTGGAATTGCTAATCCTTGTTAGGGCTTTTGAATTGAAACAATCCAATGGCTCAAAAATGGATATAGGGTTTTGGGATTGTATAAATTCAAATAAGAATGTGGAAATGGGTTCAATGAATTAGCAAGGAAATATGGAAACAGAAGATCAAGATAAAGTGGGCATCACACCCTTGACCTCACACCAAACTCACACGGGAAAGAAGAATCACTCTTCAATGCTCATCTCAAGCTTAATGCAAAACATTTCTTTCCTTCATTAATAACTGCCCCAAAAAGGCTTATAAAAGATACTTTATAGTAGCCACACGTACGGACCCCTAAAATGGAAAAGTACTAAATTACCCTAAAGGTAATTACATTTGACTCGAAAAGAAAAAAACCACAAAAGGACAAAACGGACAACGTTCGTCGCCTGACTCGCTCGAGCGGGTTTGGTTCTCGCTCAAGCCGGAATCATTACGAAGGGTAGCTGGAGCGATAACCAAGGGTCGCTTGAGCGACTTATGGCCGAAAGTTTTGCATGCCTTTTCTGAAGCATTCTTGCTAGAGCAGACATAGGCAGTGACCCTCTTCACTGCTTCTGAAGGCCTTTCTTCGGTAGATGTTGGCACCTCGTGGCTCCTTCGTCACTTCTTCTTTCGCCGCTTCTTACGCCGTTTCTTCTTACTCCGGAAAACCCGTCACGACCCTAATTCCATGCCTTTGTTGTTGGCGCCCTCGCCAATTCTCCCAGACTGAAAGTGTTTCATCCCCGATGAAACCAATTTGCAGTCTATGTCCCTGTCAATTCTCTTCGACCCAAAAGGTTTCATCTCCGATGAAACTCGCACGTAGCATCGGTCAAGTGCATCATGACCCGAATGGTGGAACTCCTTACAACTAGCCTAAGCAACCTTGGCACTCGGTGACGTGTGATCATAATCTCGGTCGATCGTATTGGGGTGCATACGGTAAACCTCTTCTTGAAGAACCCAATAGCTCGGCTTGCCAATCCACTCTACTAGATATTTTTGAAGCTTCCCATCAACTTTGTCGGACTCGAAAGACTTCATCACCGATGAAGTGTGATCGTGATATCGGTCGGAAATACAGGTACTTAAGCGGCGAACTCTCTCATGATTAACCCCTGCAATCTCCGAAGTCATCTTACTAACCCTCTTCACAAAATAGACTTGAAACCCTCTGCTTTCAGTGAATGCCACAAGACCATTTATGATCTTCTCAAAAGGAATGGACGTTTGAAAATGGCTTCTAGGAAGTGGGGTTGGGCCTAGATGAGGAACTAGGTCTTCCACATTGGGTGTTGAATTAACCCCCATACCTTGAGGTATCTCAAGCATATATACCCTAGGTCCACTCCATGCCACCATCTTAAAAGATCCGTCAACCCGAGTTTGAGGCTTCTTCGTGATCCTCGATGGGAATCGTTCAGGTCCAACTTGAATCACCTCATGGCCACTTATTTGGATTTCCTTGAAGCTCATAGGCAAATTCGTTAATAATTTGGAATTGTCATTGCACAAATTAATTATAGGCATAATTTCGGCATGTAATGCGGAATGTGACTCAAAATCATGATGTGTACGTCGTGCACCTACGAACTCGATATGCTTATGTGCTTGTGACACGAATGACTCCTGTGTAGTGGACTCTACTAACTCTAGTGACTCATGTGTAGTGGACTCTACCAACACTAGTGACTCATGTGCACTCGACTCGATTAACTCGTGTGTACTCGATTCTATTGACACTAATGGTTCTTGTATAATTAGTTCGATGGCCTCACGTATACTCGACTCAATGAATACCAACAAGTCGTGTGTAACCAACTCTACGGACACCGATGACTCATAGGCAGGTGACTCGATTGGCTAACGTGTGAGCAACTCAACATCATTACTTACAACAGAAATAAAAGTTTCTTCAATGCAAGCTAGACTTTCTTCGATTTTCTCTTCACTCACCATGGTACTAGGGTCATACACAATTTCTTCCACTTTCTTATTTTCTTGCTCCTTAGAACTCTCTCTTTGAATCAATAAATTCAGACTGGAAAATTTTGTGGGGCATTGATATCCAAAGTGCCCAAGTCCTTAGCACTTATAGCACTTGTTACGACCACAAGTTTTGGGGCTTTCAACACTTGCTCCTCTCGCTTTAACAATTTGGGGATTCGGAGGAGTAATCACGGGTTTCAATGGTTGAACCCCAAAATTATATCTCTCGTGGGCAATTCCTTTCCCGTGATCAATTTGGGGCTTTGTAGGAGTATTCGCGGGTTTCAATGGTTGAACCCTGAAATTAGAGCTCTCTTTAGTGTAGGTGCTCCTAGACTCAAACTTGCGACTCATGACATTTATCTATTTTAGCTTCCAAACACCGTAGAAGGTGGTGGTGCATGAAAGGAACATATTTCTCTATAAGTCGCTCTTTCATGTCCTCCTATCATGTGATGAGCTTACTTTGAAGTGACTTGCGTCGAAACTCCATACTAGCCCAATAGGTTTTGGCATAGCTCACCAACCTCGTCTTAGCTAACTTAACCTTACACTCATATCATACGAGTCAAAATATTCCTCTATGCTAGACAACCATCCTACGAGAGATTTAGGGTTCACTGTACCCTCAAAATCCGGGACTTCAACTTGAATAGACCTTAGAGATTTTTTATCATATTTGAGTTCACAATGATGGAAGTGTCCCCTAACTCTAATCTCATCGCGACTCTCGGGACTTCGTCTAGGATTGTGAGTATAACGGTTTCCTTATTCGGCTAGTTCCCTCTCATTCATCTCAATCATGGCTTGGATGCCCCTAAGAGCATTGGCAATCTCACTCACGTCCCTGGTGATCACGACCCACTAACATGGGCTCTAAAATAAACAAGCAACTCTGAACCAAAAGTGATTGGGGAATTTTATCAAACACAGGATGGGCACACAATTGAACACACAAATTGAACTACACAATGAGTGACTAATTTTAACAAACGCAAGGTGAACATACAAATGAACATGCAAATGTGAAATAAAATTTAATGAATTCGAAATGACACATGCCCTAACCTAGAACCTGGTCTCTGATACCAAAATTGACGTGGGACAACGACCCTAAAACACGCGAATGCCCATGATATGCTAATTTACCGAAACTAAATTAATTAATTAAGCAATAAAATCCCAAATTAACGCGATACCTTAGAGTTTCGTGAATTCCGCTTGAGTGATCATGTTAACTTCGGCTAGGGTCTAATCCAGCGCATAAGCTCCGTTAGCCTTGCGGAAAGTGCGATCTTAGAGATAGAACTCTAGCGTCTTCTAGGTTGGGTGTTCATTTGTAAATCCAATGTGGAATCGCTAAATCCTCGTTAGGGATTTTGAATTGAAGCGATCCAATGACTCAAAATGGATCTAGGGTTTTAGGATTGTATAAATTCAAATAAGAATGTGGAAATGGGTTCAATGAATTAGAAAGGAAATATGGAAACAAAAGATAAAGAGAAGATCAAGATAAAGTGCGCATCACACCCTTGGCCTCACACCAAACCCACACGGGGAAGAAGAATCACTCTTCAGTGCTCATCTCAAGCTCAATGTAAAACATTTCTTTCATTCATTAACGACTGCCCAAAAAAGGCTTACAAAGGATGCTTTATAGTAGCCACAAGAACCCCTAACACGGAAAAATACTAAGTTACCCTAAAGGTAATTACATTTGACTCGAAAAGAAAAAACCCACAGAAGGACAAAACAGACGTTTGTCGCTTGACTCGCTTGAGCGGGTTTGGTTCTCGTTCAAGTGGGAATCGTTATGAAGGGTCGCTCGAGCGATAACCAAGGGTCGCTTGAGCGACTTATGGCCGAAATTTGGCCTGCCTTTTCTGAAGCATTATCGCTCGAGTGAGAAAGGTGGTCGCTTGAGCAGATATAGGCAGTGATCCCCTTCGCTACTTCTCAAAGCCTTTCTTCGGTAGATGTTGGTACCTCGTGGCTCCTTTGTCACTTCTTCTTCCTGCGCTTCTTCTTACATCGTTTCTTCTTCCGCCCGAAAACCTGTCGCAACCCTAATTCCATGCCTTTGATGTTGGCGTCCCTGCCATGTAATAGTCATCTTGTATGGAGAATGAAGATTTCTTGGTTATGATATTTTCCTACAAATATTTTAACCACTGATGAGATTATGGAAAAAGGTAATACGAAGAAGTTTATCTTCAACTTTCCGACCTACTGAAGAAGGAAAACATTATTTGCTAATCATAGTTGTAGAAATGGAGACGTCCATCTCAAGCTCGTTGGAACCAAGTTCTTTTCGTTCTTTTAAACTGAGGGTGGATGATCCCGCCCAGCCACTCGAGAAGCAAAAAGGGGAAAAAAGAATAAACAATATGGTTTTGAATGGCCTTTACACCTGGGTTGAGAACCTTCTCACTACTCTATTTCCATAATCTCATGGACTCTCAAATTAGTAAGTAGGGTCCCTTTTTTGAGAAATATATTATTTATGAAAATAATATTGTTGAGAAATATCGTTTGGTTCGTTGAGTGTTATTTTATTTATAGAAGATTTTTATATTTTTTAATTAATTAGAGTCAACTTCAAAGTAATGGAGGTCTCTTACATTATTTCTGAAAATTTTAGGTTTGAGAGACTTGTCCGTTTTCTTATATTTTCTAGTTCTTCTGAGGATATTTCTTCTTGTTCTAGTGGAATGTTTAAGCAAGCTGGAGTTTGCATTGCAATATTCTGATCCTTCATCTTGTTTATTTCTCAGTTTGGAGGGAGTTTCCGTATTGAAGTGCCTTTTCGGGCTTCCTCATGATTTCGATGGTATGGGTAATTTTCCTGAAGAAAAGTTGAAGGATGTGCATGAATTGGTTGCTCGATTAGATCTGAGGGTCAGTGAGGATGAATATTCAGCCTCTTCAAATCTGCAATCAAATTTAAATCAGGTATGACTACTGTACATGCTTTCTTTCTTGCAATGATTAATTGGGTGCCACGAACATCATAAGGGTATCAAGGTTACGAAGCACCTTCGAGGCAATACCAATCAAAAGCTGACTCACAATGTTTAAGGGACCTATGGCATCCTTGGAAGCCTGCTTTCCACAGGATTAGATGAGGATAAAACCATAAAATATTCTTCATAAGCTTGATAACATAATAATTCTGGCAAAGATATTTAAGAAAAAAATAATTATGTTTCTGGTGCATCGAGTAAAAAATTCAAGTATCCGCTGATGCTGAGTCATGTCGGCGATACTTATTGTGAGAAAATACAACCTTTTTCTTAAAAATACGTGTATCATACACTTTTTTTGCCAAACGTACTAAACACATAATATCCGTGTTTTTGAATAAAATGCATATTTACATATAATACACGTATTTTGGGTATTAACCGAAATTTTCATGTATTAAACGTTTTTCCCGAATTTTTTCACATTTAATTTTTAAAACATTTTTCTAAAATTTTAATATATCTCATTTTCCCCTTTTTTTTCGTCTTCCTTATTTTACAAGTTTTTTAGCTTTCGATTTTTTTCTGTATTTTGTCGTTTTTTTTTTACTTTCTCGCTCAACGTATTAAACCCGTACCGTTTATTGTCACTTTGCCAATATGTATCTGTTTCAACCAAAACCAATATCGATACTGCTACTAGTATCGGTATCGGGTGTTATCGGCCAATACTATCCTTGTTTTCTTTTAGTATTTCTTTTTCTTTTTCAAAAAATAAAAAAATTCCCTCTATCAGCCATGTTGGCCGATACTTCGAATACGGTATTGGTCCAAAGAGTGACTGATACCCCATTCGATACCCTGCTTTAATTGTTCAATGAGAGACTCTTGATATTATCATGCACGCAATGTACAGGTTAAGGAATCTGTGAAATCAATGTTACTGCTTCTGCAGAAGCATGCAGGCTCAGATAAGATGGAAGATGTGCTTCCAAATGCTTTTACTTCGTCCAGCGATGTTCCAGTTCCTTTAAAGATATTTGCACCTCTAACAGCTGTGGATGGTGAAGCCGCATCATCTCTTTCATGGATGTGGAGCTATGGCAATGCTGAAAAATCTGGCAGTTATTCATTCCTTGGAGGTCTAGCAGACAAATTTATGTGGGAATGCCCTGATTCATCCCCAGATCGACTGTTGACACCAGCTCTTCCTTTGAAACGGAAATTGCCATCTGTCGAGGGCTCGAGTAGGCGTTCGAGAGGAGACAATTTGGGGGCTGAAATGACTGGTTCAAATGCTTTTCCCAGAGGGTTGGGGGGCCCCACTGTTTCTTCAGGTCCTACTCGTAGGGATACCTTCCGGCAACGCAAGCCTAATACGAGCAGACCTCCTTCTATGCATGTGGATGACTATGTTGCCCGAGAAAGAAATGTTGATGGTGCAAGTGGTGGCCCAAATGTGGTAAGTTCTGTCCAGCGTGGTGGGCCAACTGGCGGTAGACCTCCATCAATTCATGTAGATGAATTTATGGCCAGACAGAGGGAGCGTCAGAATCCCATTACTATGACCGTTGGAGAGGTGATGCAAGTCAGGAATTCCTCTCTCGAGAATGACAATGACCCTGATAAATTTGACAGATCTCGGCAGTTGAAAGCTGATCTCGATGATGATCTTCAGGAAATCGATATTGTGTTCGATGAGGAATCTGAATCTGATGATAAACTGCCATTTCCTCAACCTGATGATAATCTGCAGCCTGCTCCTGTCATCATTGGCGAAAGTTCTCCACATTCTGTTATTGAAGAGTCTGAAACTGATGTAAATGAAATTGCTCAGTTTTCTCACTTATTCACACCACCAGCATCTAAAGTTGATGGGAGTACACATTCTGAGTTCCCTTTGAGAAGGTCAACTTCCCGAACTGAAATGTCGGGGTCTCGAGAAGCGAGCATTTCTTTAGAGAAGAAGTATCACGGGACAAGCGCAGAGAAAACGCTCTTCCCTGACCAATCCGATGATCCCAAGCATATTCCAATTACGGCATCCAAGGGTTTCGAGGCTAGTACAACGCCAAACTTGTCTCCTTACTCAGCACAATTTTATACTAAGAGGTCTGGGTCACCATCCTTACATCCACTTGGAGATTCTAGGCTACCGCCACCTAATTATTACCAGGGCAGTCCACGTCATACAACTAATGTTGATTTACCTACTGGGTCTCAAGAATTTTACGACCAGAAACCTCCTCCGCCTTTGCCTCCATTCCCCCCTCCGCCAACTGTCTCACCTATCCTATCTCATCCTGCTGAACCTTTTCAAAGCCACTCATCTCCCTATGGCCACTCTGCACGAGATGTCCATCCTCCACTTCCTACAGGGTACCCGTTACAAGCGTTTACTGTTAGCAGCTCTAGTGCGCCATCAAATTTCCATCTAAGAGAAGATAGGCATTTGGTTAACAATTTTCCGCCTCCTACCTCAACTCCATCTTCAGAACCCCTGGTTAATTCTTTCCCTTCACAGCTTCATACCGACTATCTATCCATGGCTAGCTACAGTTCTATGACCTCATTAAATCCTCCCCATTCTGTGCTGGACTCCAAATACTCATGGGCTACTGCTGCTTCAGGTAGCAGATTGCATGATGATACAAACAGTTCCAGCGGATCTGGTAGACCTCCACCGCCACTTCCTCCTATGCCTCCACCTTTCTCGACTGCTCCAGTTACACAGACTTCCATGAAGAGTTCCAGTTCTCAATCTCCATTGTACAATCAGACTAGTGCTGTTGGAACCCAACTTCCACTGCCTTCTACACCTTTAAGTGATACTGCACGATTAGGAACATTCTCATCATCCGGAAACAGTCCAACTTCTTATTCGATGCCTACTCTCGGACCATCGTTGCTGCTTGCTAGGCCTGCATCTTTACCTGGAACTCTTTTCAGTAGTAGTCCTCCGCAGCATTTGGTCCAGAATCCACCAACTCTTTCACATCCCGTCCCCAGTCAGCCTTCTATTCTGGCAGTGCCACCTCGTCCACCACCTCAACCCCCTCAACCGACTCAGCTTCCTCGACCTCCTCACCCTCCTCAGCACCCAAGGCCACAGACTCAAGTTTCTCAACAGTTAGAACAAGGGTTGTCAATTCAACATCCTCCCATTCAAATGCAGTTGCAGCCACTACAGGTTCCACAGCAGCTTCATATACCCCAGATGAATGTGTATTTCCAACCGCAACCACAGGAACATCTTGTTGCACCCCAACAGCAGCTGACCGAACAATCTCAACTGCACAATCTGCATCCGAATGGTGACACTTCACAGCTGCAGCAGGATTCAGGGATGTCATTACAGCAGTACTTCTCATCTCCTGAAGCCATTCAGGTATGCAGTAGATGATAATGTGCTGAATTTAATGTATTATTGACTATCCATATCGGACCTTTTTTGTTTACTGTGGCAGTCTCTATTGAGTGATCGTGAGAAGCTTTGCCAACTTTTAGAGCAGCATCCAAAGTTAATGCAAATGCTTCAGGTTTGATACTAAATTTTTGTGACCTTTGATTTTAGAAAGACCGACTCTGCTGACCGCATGTACACATATAGGGCCATGATGATAGCTCCGTTTTATGCCATGTGGTGTGCATCTTTAATCAATTCAAGTGGTCCGAATAGCAGCTTGTCAGTTGAACGTCTTAGTCAAATAATCACCCCTATGATTGGATTGGAATTGTCCAATCGATGCGCTTTAAGATCGACCATTAAAAATAATATGCCCAACTGACCATATTAGAGTGCATCGATCAGACGGTTCAAATCCCTTAATGTGTGCTTTTTGGGCCCCTAGTAGCTCATAGTATCAGCTACCACTGGTGGTCACGCCCCAATCTGTATTGGGGTGGTCAATTTTCATTTATCCTTGGTTTTTTTATCATCACTAGATTCATTTCACAATAATAAAGTTGGAAGAATCCGTACATGTTATAACAGGATAACGAGTATTTTGTATACATAACTATCTTGTATTTATCAATCATTTCTCTATTATCGGATCATTTCTCTATTTTCGGATCACTTGGAAGTTGGGAGAAAAGAAACATTTTTTTTTTCATACCATTTTCTATTTTGATCCGATCCTTTTGTTTGTAGAGTTATTTGCTCGATCGTAAGACAATTCTGGAACACTTAGAGAATGCACATTAATGGGCAATTTGTTAACAAATCTCCGATCTAATCGATATGGAGATACCAAATATCTGTTGATATGAAGAATTCCAGTGATCCCCATGATCCGAGTCCTAGTTGGAATTCCATACAGAAAAGAAGAAAAACAAATATTTCTTACGGCATAAATCTGCATGCTTTTTTTTTTAAAACTTGATTCATAAATTGTTTTGATGGATCCATCCATATACCATAGATATCTGTTGATATTGATTTTGGTTGGCACTAACATATATGGCGTGTTAGCTAAAACAACAAAATGTGGAGTTTGGAGGTCTCTCCATTTCCCAACTTGAGACTCCCTCTTTATTTACTCTTCTCAGCTTTACGCTAGGAGTAAACAATGTCTAAATTTGAGTCATCAGTTAATATGCAACTCAGATTAATCCGTGTTTTATGGGGTATCAGGAAAGATTGGGCCAGCAGTAATTTTGAAATGGACCTGAGGTAAAGCCACTATGCTTTGAGCGAACAAGGTCGACGCCAATGGGTTCCCCACTGGAGTGAAGTTCCAGGCACCTCTTGGGAATGTACTTGGAATTCTTGGTAGAATTTGGACTCTGACATCACAAAAACCAGGCATGCCAGGTTCTGTCCATGGTGGCAATAAGGGGCTTTTCGGGTCTCAAGGTTGTCGCAACTGGCCAATTGAAAGAAAGAAAAAAGAAGGAAAAAAGCATGGAATAGTTTTTTTGTCAAATTTTCTTAATTGTCTGCTGTTTATTTTCTATTTTTGCAGGAATAACGGTAGCATGCTTCACACAATCTCTATAAAATAGTGATTGCACATCTCTTGCCATCTGATGTAAGAATATATATGCCTAAGGATATGTATGATGTGGTTTTTTTTCTATTTCTTTTAAATATCCCAAAAGCTTCATCTTAACCATGGGTGTTGTGTCTATTCCTGTTCTAAATCATGAGAGATGTATACTCCAGGATTGGGGAATGATCTGATAATATGTGAGCTCTGCTGATGGATCTAGTTTTCATATATTTAATCTATTTAAATGAGAAAAGGCCGAATATCACCAAGCATTGATCTTCTTTATAATGATAAAAGACTTATCATTTTATTATTAATATAATAAACAAACCTTAAATAACAATAAGGGCTTGTTTGGATCTTGCGTTTTTTCAATGTAAGGAAAGTTTAATCTGGAGAAAAAATTGTTTCTCGATAATTTTGTTTGTGAACTATTATGTCTATTGTTTGGGTGACATTTGGATTTTCGAGCAGACTCATTTGTTTACTGTTTGATGGTAGTGAAGAGTAGGCAGAAAGTAAGGTTTTGCGATAGAGGTAAATATAAAGGTTTAGGGTTATCACTGTCACTGAATTTACCTCTCTTCTATTGTAACGATCGAATCTTAAGATCGGTTGCGGGCGGGTTGGTGAGTGTCTATAGACAATCAAGCTAAGAACCTAGCCAGGTTCTCGGTGGCATGCGTTTGTGTTCTTCTCGACTTAGAGAAAACTCAATCTCAGTGCCTTTAGCTTGTACCTGGTAAGAATGGTTTCTAGCAGATGGAGTATGAATTAATGTCAGATTTCTACTCAGTTTGTAGAAGACAACGGCATAAAACTAGTTTTGGTAGACTGCTCTGCTCTCTGATCCATATAGAGGCTTATTCTTTCCCGAGCAGAGCCTGTTGGGATGGTCCGATTGAGAAAGGATTGAGAAAGGTTGGGATAATTTTTCATTCTTTTCAGTGCGGTACACCACTCGATGAAAAAAAAAAATATAAAAAACATGACAAGCAACTACGAAAACTAGAAAAGCAACTACGAAAGCTAGAACCTTTCTCGAGGTAATCCATAAGAGGGGTCCGGAGCGGTTGACGCTACCATTACTGCCAACAATATTAATCGTAGAGAATTGGGGAAATGCATCCGGACGAAATCGTGGTTGGCTGCTCATGGATGCCAAATCATTTCCAACGGGGATTGATCAACTCAAAATAACACTAGTTTTGGGTTTGATCAGTCATAGGGCATGTGACTTAAAAACCCTATTTCTTGGTTTTTTTTTTTATTTTGTGATATTTTTTACTTGTTTGATGGGTCAAAGACAAGGTGATGTTCAATCAATTTGGTGCATTGATTTTAGGCACCTTTGACCATATTTTCATCGGTGGATATGCATTGGATCATTTCCAATTTTTTTTGGGTGATACCTGATCGGATGCAACCCTCATGGCTGGGAGAGGCATAGTCTTGGGCCTCTTAATCGTATTATGTGCGGTGAAACCCACACCTACTTTTTTCGAATAATCAATCTTATTTTTTTTATGAGAAGGAATAACCAATGTTATTGGGTCTCTTTCACAAACTATCCTTATTTCTCCTAAAATCATGTATTCATCTAACCATTCGGATCTATTGGGAATAGAATTGGAAATTGCAACGATGTGCACGAAAAATATAAAAAAAACCCTCATGTGCTTTCTCTAGTGCCGAAGTATATATCTAGAAATGCCTTTCCGTCCAAATTCTATGGAGTGGATCCTCCAAATGCGGTTTCTACGGAGGAATTCAATGAATTTATTGATCATATTGGTTTAGCTGATGCTGGTTTCCATGCTAATTCCTTTACTTAGTGCTCACATTATTATTTATGAAGCTAGAATTTCTTTCGACAATTGTCCCTTATCCATCTCTCTAATTCCTCTTATTTATTTATTTATAAATATCTCTAACTCCTCCTAGCATTGATGACACTACCACTTTCTTCCACACCTCGGCTAATGTTGGTTATGGCACGAATAATGGCAATTGGATTGAAGGTGGAAAATATTGGTTATCAACTTGGTTTTTGGTATCGGTATCGGGTATCGGCTGATATCTCTTAGATTATTTATTTA
Organism: Chloranthus sessilifolius; assembly: GCA_021018995.1. NCBI lineage: Eukaryota > Viridiplantae > Streptophyta > Magnoliopsida > Chloranthales > Chloranthaceae > Chloranthus > Chloranthus sessilifolius. Next base: position 29,684,601 of record CM037594.1, on the reverse strand, counting down.
TTTATTTTTAAATTCATCGAGTCAACTCGATATTGGTCGATTCGTATCAGTCCTCCATGGGCAGATACCGGATACCGCTACCTGAGTTGACACCTTGATCTCACTAGTGCCATTCCTAGTGTTGGTGATGATTTCTAAAGTTTTCTCTTTACAATGGTTCCAAATGAAATTAAACTTTTTGATACTTTGAAGAATATGGATGGTGATAGTGCGCCCCAGCCTGATGTATTTCTGAGATGTTTCTTTGTGGCCTATTGGATGTTGTGGGATTGGATATTGCTTCAATTGATCACACATTTTTTCGTGACCGTATCATCCCTAAAGCTGCCTGAGCTTTGTCCTACAAAACTCTTCAGGAGCGTAAAAAAATACACGAAACTTTTGGTTTGACCATCTTAACATAAGTAGATTCATCCGTTCACACAATTGAGGCATAGGTTTCCTTATTTATTATTGAGGGCTTCTATGAGCACACCAACTTTTACTATTACAAAGTAACAATATTCGGCTTCCACGATCATGGGAATGGGGGATCGAATAAATTGGAGAAAGATTTGAGCAACAAATTAGAGATTAATAATAATAATTTATTATAATATATAAAAGGGTCCATCTATTCACGTCAACAGGTTTTCTGAAGTAAGATTATGATCTCAAGATCTATTATGTGAATGACCAAGGTGAAAAACGATTTCCATTGTCTGATTCTAAGCAATCAATGAGTTTCAAGGGGTTTCGAACGTTGGCGCTTTCAGGAAACTTGTTAGTGTGAGTAGAGATACTCTATATAGAAATATAGAAAAAATTTCTAAAATCTCTCCCATGTATAGTTACTTTTCCTGATCTCCCCATATTTTTTTTAATAACTAATAAACCGTTATACTAAAACTTACTTCTCTAAATACTCTTAAACTCTGAAAAAAAAAAAAATAATAATAACAATAACTGAGACCCTAAGAAGGGCTTCCAAATGATGCAACGATCAGAATCTGGCCGGCGATCAATCGAAGTTTTTCCAAGTTTTTAAAAATTTTATTGAAGTTTATCTTCTTTGTTTATTTTTTTGCGGGAAAACACTTATGATTTGTATACTTTTCTTAATATATTTTTTAATGACCTAGTGGCCAGCCCACCCATTTTCTTGAATCTATTTATAGTTGACGGGCATTTAGATATCTAAGTTTTAAGTTGAGGATTTATTTAATGACCTATTAGCCTCGATGTAGCTCATCTCGTACCAAAGTGAAGAGGATGACGTGTTCCCGAACCGATGGAGGGTCATCCTTGATGCCTCGACGTGTTCAGGAGAGAGATCAAGGTTCTTCTGAAGTTCATCTATCACCGAACGTCCCCCGGCGTGAACGAGGGAGTGGACGAGAAGAGGCTGCAATTCACTACGAGGATGTCGATGTCTTCCGGATTGATACCTGTCTCAGCCTCAATCCTCCCATCTTCCATTGTGGCATTTGGGGGGATGTAATGGGTCATGGGTGGTAAGCAAGTTTCCTGCCCGAGACCCCGACAGCTCGAGGATCTTCATTTGGAAATTGACACTCTTGGGGTCAAAATCCGTAATCAAATTCGCATGCTCTACGAAAGTGGAGAAGGGGACGCGGCAGCTTACGGGCGGTTAGTTACGAGGAGGACGGGTCTAGGCCTTGACATATAGTAGAGAGTCAGAAACAAGATCATCAAGAATAAAGGTTAGAGAGTCGAAATGAAGGGATCTTCATAGGCCTACAATTTGGTCTACCCACCATGAAGGGAACTAAGAGAAAGGTAAGAAGATGGTTAATGAGGTACTCGTACCCAGAGTTTAACCTACTTGGAAAATTCCGATCAAAGTAGTGGCCATCTTGCATGTTTAATAGAGGTGCGGCCAACTGATCTCCTTGGGGCTTAGATATTTAAAGGCTGTTGAGGATGGCATCATATACATGGAGTCCTTAAATTAAGGTGGCACTCAACCAACCAAAAACTACCTATACTTGCCGAATCGTGAAAAAAATGAGCTTTGTTAGAGATTCTTGCACGAAAAAATGGCTTTTCAGAGTTGATGAATAGCCAAAAGAAATAAATAAATAAATTTGGGCACCTTTATTTACAGCCCGAGATTATTTTCAACTTGGGTTTCTCATGCTACAACAAATGAATGCTTTGAGTTAATCGTTTTTCGTCCAATTCTTCCATACAAAAGATCATCTGCCTATCATCAAATTAGATGTTGATTTCATGTCCAAAAAATTAAACGTGATCATGACGTACTATCAAAGGTGGTTACATTTCACTTCTTGAGATGTATGTCATGTGGAATCAACATGTGACCTTCTAGTGGAAAATATATTTTGTGGAAGATTAAGAAAAAAAAAAATGATCTCCTTCGTCCGATCCAAATCAGGCAATGCAAACCATGTTCGAGCTAGCACCCCTAGGCTACATGCAGTGCAAAATAATTTCGGAACAACAAAAATTTCTTCCTCGTCTGTGGAACCAATCGGTCTTCCAATCATAGTCACCAAGTTGGAATTCTGGAAAAAATTGAAAAAGAGGAAAAAAAATAAAGAAGAGAAAATATGAAAATATATGTAAAGTTGGAAAAAATTGGGGAAGAATTAGAAAAAAGTAATGAAAATTCCTAAAAGTAAATATTTTTTGACAAATATAAGAAAAAATAATGGGAAAAATTCATAGAAAAACGCAATTGAAACATCAAAAGTGCAGTTTTTTAAAAGGGCACTTTAGAAAACAATGCCCCAAAAACAGACTTTTTAGCAAAAAAGACCCGACCTCAAATATTTTAGAAAAACATGCTTCCACGGATTTTAGAGCTTCAGAAAACCATGATAGCACTGTTCTTTTACAAAGTTTTTAGAAAAACAGTGCTTTCACGGTTTTCTGAAGTTCTAAAATCTGTGAAAGCATGGTTTTTTTTAACGTTTGAGGTCAAATCTTTTTTGCTAAAAAGTTTATTTTTGAGGCATGTTTCTCTAATTATCCTTTTTTAAAAAATACAGAATATTTTGAAAAAATGCATTTTAAACGTTTATGATGTTATATGAAAAAACTCATTTTAAACGCTCTTTTTTTTTCAACAAAACTCCGATTTTGGCCATTATCGGTGTGTGCTCAATTCTAAATTCTTTTTGGGCCTACGATTAAAGTCTAACAAACGATTTGTTGGTGCCCGAATCTCTAAAATCCCATAAAAAAATAAGGGTAAAGAATGTGGAATGCATGAATATTAATTTTTGATAAGACTGTGGGGTCCAGTTAGAATTTTTAGTTGAGCTATGGGCTCACATGCAAATGCTGAAGTTTACACGATTTGCCTATCAATCTGAATAGGGTAGCTGTGCTTGCAACTGAAGATTTCATAAGAGCAACCAATGGTTCTACCGTTCACACCGTTGACGGGCTTGAATCAGATGATTAAGATTGTTTTTTGCCTCAATCTTTCAATGGATAGATCTTGAGATCATGGCTCACATAGCAGACGGTCAGATGTTGATTCCACATGGAAAACATCCCAAAAGTGACCTATGATCGATCATGAATGTTAACCATGTGAAATCAACATCTGACTGTTTGATAAGTGGGCCACGATCTCAAGATTTCTTCTGTGAAAGATAGGGACAAAAAATGATCTCCATCATCTGATTCAAGACAATTAGTTGCGCTAATAGAATCTTCAGTTGCAAATACCACTACCCAACTGAATATAGATAATAGACCTACAATTAGATCTGCAGAGAGGTCGGGTTTGGGCTGGGTCAGGGTCAACTTGCCCTCGACCTGCCACCCTTAGTTCTCAACCCAAACCCGACCCGTTCCTTATGCCATTTAATTTCAAGAATACCAGCTTCTGTTATATAGAGAAACACCTAATACTACCTCTTCAACTTCTTATTAAATGCAATCTAGGGGATCTTTATTTAATTTCCTTGACGTCTTGTTGGCCTTTCTTGACGTTTTTATGCTCGTTAGGTACAGTTTTGATTGTAGCGTCCCAGAAGTGGTTAGCCACCAACTAAAAGAGAGTATATATATATATAGGCCCGGGAAAATGTGGCCAGCATAGAGATATTTCTGTGTCTATTGAAATAGGTGCACGACACATAGTGCCTGTTGCTTTATAATCATTTAATTATATTTTAACTAGATTTATCTTTGTTTTTAAAAAAATTGACAAACTTTTTAAAATACTATTTGCTTGACCACGTGGAGCTCCACCAACCCACCTCTCACTATAAATATAGGACCCTACGTTGGCAAAACTAATCGTCGACGACAGTCGTTGGCAAAACTAATCGCCGACGGTTGGAGTCCAGCCGTTGGTGATACTTTCGTCGGCAAATACATACAACTGCGCCGATGGCTACAGATCCAGCCGTCGGCGTAGGCCCTTTTTTTATTTTTATTTTTTTGCCGAGAACGCGTGGACGCGAATAGAGCTACCCTTTTTAATGGGGGCTTCCCTTCTGCGTCTTTTAATGGGGGCTTCCCTTTTTTAGCCCTACTCAAATCCACTTTTAGTTCCTCCAACACCCCCTAACACAACTCAGAAAAGAAAATAAATAATCACTGATGAAGCAACAACCCAAATTATATATCTTTCTTCCTCAAACTCAAGAAACAATGAGAATTGAAAGAAAAATTCCACAAAGTAAAAAAGGAAACAATAGTAGTTAATGTGACTATGGATGCCACAATACAATCATAGCTTCAATTCTAAGTTCCTAACATAGTCAGCTTACAGAACAAAATCTCGAACCATACGAAGACATGTCGGGTTCAGTATCAGAGCCATCAAGAAAAATGAAACGTCTCGAGTATAGCCCCATTACATGATAATATGCAGTATATTTATCACCGATGCCCAAAACATCACCAGAGACATGATTGCCAGATTTTAATCCTTGAGCTATGTGGAAATGGTCAATTACCTTCAGCTCAGCCATCTTCTCATTCAACCTTGTCATTTGTGCATCATGGGATTTTGAGACACTTCGTTGATGGTTGCATATGATTGCAACCTGCATTACAAAAGAAAATGATATTGAGAACACGAATGCCATCCAAAATGGATAAAATAGGTAGAACATGTGGTTACCTCTTTGTTTGAAGTCTGATAAACAACAATTTTTTCTGAAATATTGCAATCCTTGGTTTCTTTACTCAACTGCCACATGACAGATTCGAAACATTTCAAATCAACAATTCATGACATTAGCAAATGGCACATAGCTTGGACGGATGAACTGTTTATTGAAGGAAACAAGCACAATGATAAGGGTCTCAAAGGGCCTCAAGCATAAAATAGTTAACAGAAAATTTTAAAAGCAATATTGATTATTCAAGTAATGAGTGGGGTGTACATAAATTTTGAGTTGCCGCATCTGTAACCTAATGAACTTTTGGATGCTCACATAGAACTACTTTCTACCTGCACCAGTTTCCATGACATGTAACTTAAAAGTCCACAATAAGGAGAAGCAGCAAGAGCAGCAACGCGAATGGGTACAGGAACCAGAGAGAATCAGAGATGCGGTCAATTTTTAAATGGTTCAAGGTGGAAAGCACCCGCACATATATTATCATTCATCATGGATTTACTCATTTATTAAATAGTGCATATCAAGTATAAACTTACAACTGTAAAATATCTTCTAGAAAACAAAGTGCATGAAAACATAGAACTATCATATTTTCAATTCAATTACTTTAGGTAAGCTTATTTTTATGACAAATTGCCAAGTTATTATTTTCGCTACAGAGTAACGAACAACTTTTAGATATCTTGGAGACCGTCAAATTGGTTTCGAAGATTACAAAGGTTTCAAGTAATAGAAAAGAATGAACTGCTGGAAAAACATTTGGAACCTCTGGTGTATTTTGAAGAACTAACTAATCAAGACCTCAGGGGTTTACCATTCCAAAAATGCTAAGAAATAAATATTTCATTAATCTTTAATTAAATATTATTTTAGCAGGTTATTATTTAAGTTTACGGGTTCTTTTAGGAAAAAATAGGTAGGCGTTAAATTTCACTTTTTCAATGATTGGAAACATTTGTTCATCAGAGTAAGAAAAAACAGCTTCACTATATTGAAAAAAATTGTTTGTCTCTATTTGTTGGTAATCACTTAAAAAGTAGGGTGAGGAGATGAAATCGAATGGCCATACTGTCTCTTCAAACAGCTTCTAGGATGATCAGGAGCATGAAAACAAGAGCGTAAGCCTAGAATCCATGTTCAAGGTTTTAATTACTCAAAAAGGATAAAATCTTATACAAAAAATTAATAGAAGTTTGTAAAATAATCAGGGTAATAATTCAATTAGAAATAAAAAATACTTGTTTTTTCACATCTACCCATAAACTATGCACCTGCGATACTTTCGGAGTCAAATTAAGATATACAAAAATTGGCCATGTACCTTCCTCCATGCTTCTCCCTCGTCGAATTTAGCAATGATATCCTCACCAATATAGTGCATGCCATGGAACATCTGCCCCATAAAGAAATAAAAAAAACTTTGAACTTAGGTGCCGACGACCTCTTCATTTAATTTTGCTGTAGTGCTTTTTTCAAAATAACAAAATCTACCTTACTTCTCTATGTAATAGCTAACAACTTACAAGGACACTCTATATCTAATTAGAAAACATGTCAAACATCTTATAACTGTTTTATACACCGATGCGTGTTGAAGTCTCATGTAGGTTATATAAATTTGTGGAGTAGTCAAGTGGAACATTTCATATCATGCTTAGGGCTAGAAACAAGTGGAGCTCAGCTCAGCTTGGCTCTACCATATAGTAGCTCAGCTCTAGTTTCTTTGACCCTAAAACTTTCAAGCTCTAGTTCAGCTCTATCAAGCTCGAGCCAATTGTTGTCCGAGATGGTGATGGTGTAGAGGGGGCCATAGTGTAGTGTTATACCATTCAATCAACTTCCAGAAATGGTGGGGGTGTAGCGCAGATCGTGGTTTTGTCGTGAGAGATGGTGGACATATGTAGCGTATGTTTCCTATTTATTTATTATTTTTATTTTTGACAGTCTGTAGACTTGAGAGTGTTTGAAAAGGGAGAGAGAAGAGAGCTTGTTCCATTTTTTAGATGGATTGAACAGGTAAATATAAGAGTTATAGAGCTAGATGAGTGATGTGTCATGTGTGCTAGAGAAGTTGAAACTGCAAATCATCTGTTGGTGCATTGCTAATTTGCGGAGGGGATGTTTTCGGTATGAATTGGTGTTTCCCTAACTCCTGTGTTTTGAGGTGACGGGTTCACGAAGCGGGACAAATTTAAAGGATGTTTGTCAATGTTATTTGGAATGCGGGAAAATTCCCGTTAGAAATGATGTGGGCCATTTGGCTTGAAAGGAATGATAGAGTTTTCCGTGGAGCTAGCAGAACAAATTGGTATGGTCATTAAGTTTGCTCTGGATGAAGTGTTGAATTGGGTTGCTGCTACAATTCAAAATGGGTTGGTTTCTAGGGAATGTCTAAGAGACCTCTAGGAAGACCTACTTTTAGTGAGCATTTCTTGGGTGCTGTTTGGGGTTGGGTGTTTTCTGCTTTGTTTGGAGTCTGGTGTGTGTCTGTGCTCTAGAGCCTTTCTCTAGCTCAGGTATGTACGCTTTTGCATTTTAATAAATTCTCGATTCATGAATAAAAGAATTCAGGCTGTGTTTGGGTTTGCTCTTTGGAGGCAAAGAGCAGCCCACTCAAAAGAGCAGGTTTAAATTGCTCTTTTAAAGGGACCCAAATTCAGCTCTTTCACTATCCGAAAGAGCTAAGGGCACTTACAACCAAACACAGTCCCATATTAAAGTGCTCTGCGTCAGAGTAGGGAGCTGCTCTTTGCCTTCAAAGGGCAATCCCAAACACAACCTAAGGGTACTAGTGTGAAGTGAGATGGAGGATTGGGGAGTTTGAATTACTGATAAATATAAACGAGTAGAGAAATAATCAGCCGGGGTGTCAATGAGCTGGAATGAGACCCATTGCCACCCTTACAAATAGAGGCATATGAAAATAGGACATGTAAATGGGCAGGGCTTGGTTGTGGTCATGCCCGGATTTGAACAACTAAAACTAACCAGCCTAGCCTGTTTGGCAACCAATATTTTGGTACATGCTCCATAGGACCTCCAATAATGTTGAGATCTTGTAGTTGAACTCATATTAGTTTAATATTAGTCTTAAGATTCTAGATGCAGTTGAACTCATATTAATTTAATCATCACAAAAGCTGAACCATTTACATAGTTTAAACCAAGTTGACAGAAACAAATAACTATGGTTGATTGGATGGTAAGTTGGTAACCATACCAGAAGATTTTAAGGTTGGATGTCTCGGTGGCAGACTCCAATACTACCATGAATGTAAGCCGATGCCCTACAAATTGCCACAATGTATGTGCACACGCCAATACATTGCACCACCTATCATATCCTAGAAAAATGATGGAAAACAAATGACTTGAAATACAATTCCAAATGATCCATGCCCGACAACACGCTCAGCCATGTAGCTTATGGTCTTTCATGAAATAAGTAACTCTTATTACATGAGAATAATGCAATAATATAAAATTATCATTGCTACAAAGTAAGAAATAAAAAAAGATGGCAATATTTATAGACCATTAAGAACCACAATTCAGGAAAATATTAACTCCCATTGGTAATATTATCCAGTATATAGATAAGCAATAAGAATAAACGATAATGCCACTTTAGCACAAAGCAGAACATCTCCTACAATAATTGCCTGCTTAGGTTGGCCATTTCTACCATCATTAGTCGTTACAATGATATGACTCATCTGCGTGCCATATCCGTCAACCAAAGTTATTTCCATTTCCTACAAGGACATTTGATAATTTCAACATCGAGGCAATTTAAAGATCCCTGATAAAAATTAATATTGATTAAGACATTTTTTTGTTTGAGGAATATTGATTAAGGCATTGGCAAGCTAATATACTAGGGAATAAAGCCACATACGATCTACCTTATCATCCCTTATTTTCATATCATTCATTTCTTCAGGCAATTTGTCCACCCTAGCAGTATTGCCACAGGGGTCTCTAATTCCAGATATAGGCACCACACTCACTGAAGCCATTTTCAGCAGCTAAATAGGGACAAATCTTGTTCCAATGCCTTACAAAATTACCTGCACCTCAATAAAATTGAAGTCCTTTACCTGCTAAAAACAAAACGAATTGGATGATCTTACTATACAAAGTAAACTGCAAAAAGAAAAAGAATCTATTTCTAGTTGATTCCCCATAGTTCGAAATTATCATGGAAAAGAAAGAACTATTGCAACAAAATTTATTCGAACAGACAAAGAACATTGATCACAAACCTATTTGGATTTACGAAACTATTACAGCCACATAAAATCACACGTACATGTATACTTAATTACTATAGGCTACATAGTTCTTACCAACATTAGTATGTGTAATTAAACATGTATGTGTAACAAAAATATATTTATAATAAATCAAAACAAGGAACCCGTAAACAGAAATCACATATTCCAAAAAAGAGAGGATACCCAAGACTGAAAAATAAGCAAAAATTCTAATGAAAGCTACTTACTCCTAAAGGTGAGGTAAACATCCTCGTAATTTCTTCTTGTACATCCCTATATCTGAAAAAAAATATAAATAAATAAATAAATTCATCAACCTTCCTTTCCTTAGTAACTGAGTAGAAAACATAAGTGAAAATTGATAAAGAGCTCAGATTCTAACATTGCTTTTGACATTTGGGTTTCCATAAGATCAATCTCTCTCTCCTATCTCAAAAGAAATCTAACAAAAGGAGAGCCAGTCATAGAACGGAGATAACGCGGTAATAAAACCTGAGAACAGAAAAAAAGAAAGAAACTTGGTAGTAAACAAAGGAGTTGCTACTAACCCCCACCAAATGTTGAATATCCCCCATTAAGTACAGCCAAGAACGGTTAATTGTCATGAATCGGACGATGTAGATCGTTTTTCGTTCCAATCTATCACCCAACTGATCTTGAGGTATTTTTAAAATCATTAGACAGTCAGTTTTTAATTCGATATGACACACATCCCAAAATGTGGACAGTTGGCACACATAATGTTCATACTTCACCGGCCACTTTTTAGGATGAGTTCTATGTAAAATCACAAACTGACCGTCTAATGATAATTTTATGACCCCAAAATCATTTTTATGGAACATTGGAATGACAATTGATCTCTATCGTACAATTCGTAGCAGTCATTCGTTTTTAGCTATTCTTAGTGGGTGGATTTTCAGCTTTTGGTGGGGGTTTAGTAGCGGCCCTAAATTTATTACAAGATCTAGCTACAAAAGGAAAAAAATAGTTAAAAATTAAAAAAATTGTTCAAATACAAATCACAAAATTGCTCAGTTGAGAGACTATTTGTAACATCCCAAAAATTTGGTCCTTTGAATAATACGTCTTGATGTGCGTACCCGACGGGTCGCACGCCGAATAGGATAAAATAATAAAATATTAGTGTGAGTTCAATTAACTTGTGGTGGATAAGAAAGAAGAGATCTAAAGTATGATAAGTAACCAGTTGATGTGATGGCATACACCGAGGTACGACGTATTGGCTTAACACTAAACTTAAGTCCTTGGATAAGAAGTAGAACATATAAGTGAAATGTGTTTGTGTTTCGCATGGGAATCGGAGCCAAACACCTTATGTGATTAAGAAATAACACCCAAGGGGTGTGTTTGTGTTATGCATGGGAACTGACCCCCCTTTTTATAAGACAAAGCAAACTTCATTTAGAAGCCATACCCGATTGCAAACATTTGTGGGGTTTTGTGAGTTAGAGAGAGAGAAAGGAAAGAGAAGGGTTTGGGAGAAGAGAAAGAGTTTTTCTTGAATCCATAGGGTTAATTCACTTGATCACGGTGGCGTTTATGTGAAGTGAATAATTTAATGAAGGATTATCTACGATTGTGTTGGCTTGATTGTGTGCGTGGAGCTCATAGGAGATCAATGTGGCTTTTGAAAACTCATTTTCCTTGCAAAGAGAATGGTGTGTTTTGATCGGCTAAATCGTAGTGAGGTTTGTACAAAGCGTATGTGGATGATCACCTAACGATTGTGTCGAAATTGTGAAAATCATGGGGCTTGGAAAGATCAAAAGGCATTTGCTTGCTAGGAAGAAGACGATCCGATCGGGGAGAAAATCGTTGGATTAAAGGTAAAAATTTTGATTTAAGTTGTGATTTGTATGTAGATTAATTCTTAGTTAGATTATGAGTGGAAGATTTGAAGAAAACGGGTTAAGATTTAAAGAAAAATGAGTTAGAGATGTTTGAACTCGATTTTGGGTGAAATCTGACGAAACCGTTCGATCGAAATTAGAAATCGATCGAATGATTTCGTCAAGAGTGAAATCTGAAGGTTTCTGGTCTGTTTGGAAACCGTTTGATCGGTTTTGAAAATCGTTCGAACAAAATTAGAAACCGTTTGATCGATTTTAAATCGTTCGAACGATTTTGACTGACCTCGCCGATACTGCTTCTGTATTTTGGCCGTAACGTTTTACTCCGAACTCTGATTGATATAATTCTTATGGCGTTGGAAAAAGGACGATGAGCTCTACAACTTTTGTGTTTTGACTAACTCATGAATCTAAAGTTTTAAAGGTCACAATTTAGGGGGAATGTTGCATCAAACTTTATATTAGCATGAATTTATCTGTTTCAACCTTGATTTTGAGAAAATACTTAAATGCATATAATTTATTAGTGAGTAGAGTTGATCTTTGATGCACCATTGTGTGCTTGTGATATAGATTGAGGCGGAAGGCCATGGTTAGGACCTTGCTTGGCTTCGCACAACCTCAAGATTAAGGTAGGGGAAACTCGACCTAAATTTATATATTTGACTTGATTCATAGTATTAGATGTGTTTGCATGAATATGATGAGTTGATCGGAGTTGGATATATTAGAATTGGAGTCTTATGATTTGGAATATGAACTCGTGAAATTGTGATTATGCATGTGATAATGTTCGATTCTAGATAACCTTTGATATTGTTGAGCTCGACTCGTGCTTTGAAAGTAAGATCTTAAGATTGCTGGTGACACTTGTGAATCATTTTGACACCCTTGGAACTATGATTTACTCAATGACGCTTGGACTTTTGACATTTGCATTTGCATTATGAATCCTTTGGATTCTTTGACTGCATCCCTTGGGCCGGTACGGCGGCCTATCTGTACATGCATTCATACATACGTTGCATATTACATCCCTTGGACATCATTGCATCCCTTGGATACCTTGGAATCATTGGACACCTTTGGACATCATTGCATCCCTTGGACACTTTGAAAACATTGAACACACTTTGGAAACATTGAACACCCTTGGACACCTTGGAATCATTGAACACCTTTGGACACCCTTGGACATGATTGCATCCCTTGGACACTTTGGAATCATTGGACACCTTTGGATACCATTGAACACCATTGCATCTCTTGGACACTTTGCAAACATTAAACACCCTTGGAAACTTGGAACACCCTTGGACACCCTTGTGCTGTTTGTGTTTGTGTTTGCAAATTTAACATTATTTGTAATGTGTGTGAAATCTTGGATATTCTTGGATAAGTCTAATTGTTTTAGGATTCTTTTCGATTCTTTTGGATATGTGTACTTTTGGATGGAATATCATGGTAAAGTTAAATGTCTAAGGTTGAGTTTAGAAATAGAAGAAATTGATGAATGTTTTGAAAAATGTGTTTGAAAAGAAGGGAAATGATTAAGTTTTTGGAAGCAGAATTAAATGATGGTTTTGACTCTTGAGTCAAGCTATATTTTTGAATGCTAATGTGAATTTATGTTGTTTATCCTCTACTGAGCTTAGTTGTTAGCTCACCCCGACTATACGTTACAGGTGTAGGTTTGGGAGGGCCCAGATTATATACTAAAAGAAGGGAGCTTTCGCACAAGAATTTGTACTTTGTTCAGGGATTGTAGAATTGTGCTTTGTGGATTTTGTGAGTTAAGTTTTGGTACATTCGTACTAGTGTACACCATTGTTAGGTGATGGTTGGTCATCACTGGTGTTTATTTAGTTTTGTTCTTGTTGGATTTAAAATATGGAGGTTTTAATTATGCCATATGTAATAATTACTTTGATTTCTGTTTATTTATGAATGTGCCAAGTATTTTGTATCAAATTGTGGTCTACGATCTGGCTGTCCGGATTTTCCCATTGGGTTTAGGATAAAAAAAAAATATCTCAAAATTTTAGGTTGGGAAAATGCGGGCTGTCACAATATTCCTTCCACAGTGAAAGTTACCTTATTTACTACATTCTAAGCTAGTAATGCACATTCTTCAGTACCTTCAGTCACAGATATAACAATTTTACTTAGGTAATACACTTCCAAGACTAATCAATTTCATTGAACTGCAGGCACTCGAAAAGACGAACCTATCTTGAAGAGTCGGTGGAGCCATGAGATTTTTAAGGAGAACTTTGGCTAGGTTTTTTTTCATGAGAGATTTAGCAAAGGGTTTTTAGCGAGAGAGGAAGAGAGAGATGCCTAGATTTGATCTTCAGTCATTCATAGTAAGGAAAAAAATAAAATTGACTACCATACCTTATGTTAAAAAAATCTAAAAAATATTCAACCATCAACCCCTGAAAAATATTGGGTTGGGTCATGTCGGGAATTGGGTCGACCTGACCCTTTGACAGCCCTAATTGATGGAATAAGGAGAGTATTTGTTTTCCATGTAAAATACAAACATCTATATTTATTTTTGTGTTTGATCCATGCGTTGCTCATTATTTCAATCAAATGAGAGTTGAGAGGATGGTTGATGACTTTTGGGACAAAAAAAGGTGGAAATTGCTCTCGAGTCCAAGCTTTTATATTCAGATGTATATTGTTAAACGACCTATGTTATCAAAAATTCTTATTTGGCATGCTTTTCGAACTTGTGGTTTTTGAGATTTTAAAGTTGGCATGCATTCTCCATGTTCCAAAAAGTAATCGACCTAGTTAGGCTCAATTGCTCAGTCCTTAAATAGTTTTATTTAGTGATGGAGGGTCTTAGGATTCCCATAAGATAACATGGCTACTGCTTTGATTTTTGTTCAATTATTTTGATTAACACCTAAAAAATAGATGATCCTATACTTCAAGGCCTCTTTTATAAGGTAATAATATATATATATATATATATATATATATATATATATATCAAAGAAGCCATTTGAAGACTCAATTACGGTGGGCTCTACATCCGACAAACCCTAACAAAAAGGGTAAGGTATTGAGAAAAATCAACTTTTGCCAACTATAAAGCATAGATATATGTAAAGCCTGAACTTTATTTTGTTTTTAAGGATAGATCAATTTAACATACCCTATTACAAAACCCTTACGGATAAGAAATTTCAATTTAGTATAACTTGATCGACTAACCTAAATCATCTCAATTCTTACCGAACAATGACGAAGGATGCATCGGAGGTTGAGATCGAGGTCAATATCGAGATTAGAAACCCTAGATCTAACGACCAAGCAGAAAAATAAAAGCCCTAAAACAAAAATTAGGGTTAGGGTTTTGGAGACTCACCTTTGCCTTGCAACTGCCACTGTCGCCATTGATTCCGCTGTCATGTTTGTGTGGACGACTGAAAGCTGAAAAAACAATGTTTTTTTCCTTCGATTGGATTGCCAAGCAAAGGTATTATCCGATTCCTTCGATGCCTAGAAAAAAATTGATCAAGTCAAATTCTATTTGGAAAAATTCAAACCTAATGATTTGAAGTGTGCTCAATGGTTGAATCGTTGGGCGTTGCGCGTTGGTCGAGCTCTCTATTCGAGAGGTTTTTTTTTTTTGATGGGCTGTTCAAGAGTTAAAAGAGCGAGTGTTGTTGAAGTAAAAAAAATAAAATAAAATTGATGGAATTAGAGAAAGGGGTCAGGCCGGGGGGGGTTTTGTACTTGGATCCTACACCGACGGCTTCCTTTATGAGCCGTCGGCGTAGGATCATATTTTTGTAGTGTCTTTACCACTAAATAAGTGTCAAAGCTTCGCTATCGGGGTGCCAACGCCTAGTTATTGAGGTGTCAGCGTTTCTCTCTCGGGGTACCAGTGCTTTATCGGTGCCTCGTTATCGAGGCGCCAGCGCTTCGCTACCGGGGGTGCAAAAAAAAAATGGGGTGCCAGCGTCTCGCTATCGAGGTGTTAGCGTTTCTCTCCCAGGGTGTTAGCACTTCTCTACCTGGGTGCCGCCTCTTCACTAGTAGCCCACATTTTTTAGTAAAATAGACCTAAAAAAGTATGATACTTTCTTAGAAAAAGGTATAGAAGCAGAGAGAGAAAAGAAAGTTACTTCTAAAAAGTCAAATATGACGGCTGAAAGAGAATATAGCTTTTAAAATATTTAAAAAGTTTTAACCCTAGTTAGTAAAGTCGGCCCCATGCGTCCTGTCACTTCACAAAAAGGTGTTACGTGTCACGCCCATATCAATAGGTGTAGAGATATCTTTACGTCTGGGCACATTTTCCCCTCTGCCATATATATATATATATATGAGAAAATGGAATATGGGTTGGAATGCATGGATGAGTCCGTGACTCCGTGCATTCCAATCCTGGATCATGTGTCACATGACATGTGATCTACAAACAACACTCGTTTTTCGATCATGTGTCATTTGAGATGTGATCTAGAAAAAAAAAATTTTAAGTTTTTTTAGTGGTCAAAGTTTGAGTACCGCCCCACATATTTTGGTGCATAGAATTTTTTTCCCTTTGCCCACATTTTGGACAGTGAATATGCATCGGATTATACCCAAATTTGTGATCTCTGATCATGTAAGTACAAGTTCCCGTCTCACCCGATCCCCTTGAGAGTTTCCACATGGATCCCACCTAATAGGAATGCATTGATCCAATATGCACTCCAACTCATATCTCGGGGACTATATATATATATATATATATGGGTACTATTAGCACCCACGCATTCTCTAAAAGCGCCTGCATCGGAAACCCATTGGGAACCATTGATTGCATCAGATCATATGTTGGAGATTGTTTTCCACCCCTATCTTCCACACAGTGGATCTTGAGATCATGTGTCACCTATCAGATGGTTAGTTTTGATTCCACATGTTACCAATTCCCAAAAAATACCCCTTGAATCCTATGGCACACGTCACACTCAGAACCTAATTACAGGGCCATATTGGGGGGATCTCTGACATGTAGAATAAAGAACACACCATCTGATAGGTGAGACGTGATCTTAAGATCCATTGAGTGGAAGATCTGGGTAAAACATTATCTCCATCATCTGATATGAAGCAATCAATGGTTTTGAAGGGGTTGCACACGTGGGCGCTGATAGAGGAATCCTATATATATATATATATATATATATATATATATATATATATATATATATATATCTCATGCCACGTGGCAGGTGATCCCAAAACAACACCCATTTCGGATCATGTGCCATCTGTTATGTGATCTAGAAGAAATTTTTTTAAAAAAAAAGTTTTTTTAGTGGTCAAAATCATGGTCAATGTTTCGGTGTCGTCCCACATATTTTGGCGCACTGAATTTTTCTTCCTTTGACAACATTTTGGATGGTGGACATGCGAATCATACCTAATTTTTAAAGTGAAATCTAATCATGTATGGACAAGTTTCCGTCTTACCCGATCCCCTTCATAGTTTTCTACATGCACCCACCTGATTGGAATGCATGGATCCACCATGCATGCGAACCCATATCCCCAGGCCTTATATATATATATATATATATAGGAAAATTTGCATTTTCGGCCGTATAAGTTTACATATTTACAAAAACGACCCTATAGTTTCAAACTTTGCAGGATAGGCCAACTCCAAGCCAATTCGTTTCCACGTCAGCACCGACCTCTGAAATGTCTAAAAAACCTCTAGCCAGTAACATGGTTTATATATTTAAACTTTATTTTACTTGTTACTTTTTATTAACTTTAACTTTTGTAAAAATCGAGAAAGCAACGACAAAGCGGCAACAAAGCGATCGAGATTGTCCAGGTATTGTTTTTTTACTATTTTGTAAATATACTAATCCACTATCTTCTCGCTATCTTCCCCACACATTCCACTATCATACCGCTAACATGACACTATTTTAAAATAGCGTCATGTTAGCGTCAGCTATCCTATGTTAGCTGCATGATAACGGATTGTTTTTATCCTTTTTTTTTTGCAAATCTCAGTAACTGATTCTAAGATGATGAAGTCTCTAAAGGTTTGGGAAGTGTACAGGAATAAGTATTACAAAATTTTACATCCATTGCAATGAAGAGAGGAGAAGGATACCAGATGAATCAATTTTTGGTCATCTATTTAGAATTTATGAGAAATTAGTGTTTATTGGAGACTTGATAGACGTGATTTTGAGCTTCTGGGTTCAAGATAACGTATTTAAGGTCAAGAACACTAAAGTAGTGCTGCAGGAGTTTGATATAATGTTGATTTTAGGCCTTAACATATTGACGGAGCCTGAGTCTGAGCATGTGGCAGTGCCAGAGCAAGAAACCATTCGATACAAATTCTTTCGGGGTCTGCCAACTAAAAGGAGTCTTATTGAAGAAATAGTGGATAGTGTTCAACTTTCCAACAATGAATTTTTAAAATTATCACTGTTGTTTCTTGTCTGCTCCTTCTCACTCATACCAGGAAGTGGATAGTCAACACTTGGACTTAGTCGATAACCTCGAAAAGTTCAACGAGTTTCTGTGGGGCTTGGTAGTTTACAAAAATTTAGTAGAGTGCATATTGAAGGCGATAGTCAGAAGAAAAACGGTAAAAACGTCACCAAAGGGGCAATATAGCATCTATGGGTGCACTATCGCCTTATAGATTTAGGCGTTGGAGAACTCTCTAGGAGTCGCCCCCCCTCGTACTCCGTTGAAAAATCCATTTATAAGGATGATGAGATGGGAAGCCCTGAAATTCAATCGGACTCCAAATTTTTTTGAGAGAAATTTCTTAAATCTCCAATCATCATAGAACTCGATGTTGAGAAACACAAGTTACAGTACAGATCGATGCATCTCTTCTTTATGGAAAGAGAGATGGCAAGGGAACGGGAAAGAGAAAACCTGACCCAAGAAAGGATACATGAAGATGATGCTCCAACTTACGAGACACGTCCAGAAAAAAGAGCTCAGAACCCTCACGATGATGAGGATGATGATAATGATAGTGACGATAACGACGAGTACGAGGTGGTTATATGTCAACAGTCAGAATCAAAGGCCAAATAACCAAAAAGTAGGCAGTAACCAACCAAGGAACAGTCGGCTAAGCAACCCCAACTTATCAATGAAGTAACTGAGCTGAGGAAAGAGTGCACATCTCTTCGGCTGATGGTTAAAAAGATGAAGAGTGATTTCAAGATCGCCTTCACGATTTTAATTCGGTCTTGGTTGTCAGGCAAGACTTTCAGAGAACTGTGAATGATTTTACTTAATGAAAACTACTCTACGTTGATCTTTCAGAATTCCAACCTCAGTTGTCAATTGATGCTGAAAATTCCTTAGATAATTTTCTCCTAAAGAAAAATAAGGGGTCTGTTTACATTATTCGAATTCTAACTAAAGAAAAATAAGGGGTCTGTTTATATTATTCGAATTCTAACTAAAGAAAACTACTAAAAAAAAAGATTTCTAATATAACTAATACTTCTAGTTCTAATCTTCCTTGCTTTGATTGGTGGATGCGCAAGACTTCCCTTCGTGTTTTTAGTAGCAGAGATTTTCTAGATTCTCCTCGTATATCTTTGTCAATCTTCTCGGATCTATGGGTTGCCAAACTTCTAATTCAAGTGCACTTCTAATTATGGGTATGGTGGTGTATGTCTAACGTGATCAGCAACAGTGGAATCTTTGATTTTTGACCAATCATAATTTACGATTGTCCTTTTTTTCAGTACGATTTCCTCCTTTTCGATCGATCGTATTCTTACTTTGTGTGTCTGTCAATCTTTAGCATCTTTTTAAATCAATCATAGATTACGATTGATCTCTTTTCTTCTTCTTTTAGTTTATCGAGATTATGATTGGTCATACAATTGGATCGTATCTCTTCTTTCTCTCTGCTTTCAGACTGGTTCTTTGTTCGAGTGGATCGTATCTACATACGATCGTCTTTCTTACTGCTTTTTGAGTTTACTTTGGCTCTGTTCTGTTGTTTGTTCTGAATATCTGCATATTGACATCTCATTAGTAGCAAGCTAAGGTCTAGCATCACTAAGTTAATGGTGATAAAATGGTAAATTATGTGACTGATCACACTCCTAAACTTGAGCTTTGCTAGTCCCTAGCAAACAAATAAAAATAAACTATCATAAAACTACAAATTTAAATGCCACTTTCATAGACGATTGCATTTAGCAGATGTAACAAGCCTTTAAACCCCTAGGTGATCCCTAGTGGAGGAGTTATAGTCTCCTGAAGGTTTTCAGTGAAGTTACCTACAAACTTCAAATATTTTTTGAGTTTTTTTAAGAATTTTTCAAAGATAAAGAAAAAAGAGTTTAAAATTTTCGAACTAATTTTGTACACTAACTCATTAATCATCACATGGTTATTGTGATTTTCAAAAATATATGACTTCATCAACCCTTGCTTTCCATCTTAGCAGTTATCCTTGATCAGAGCTCAATAATTTTAATTCATATTAGGCCTGAGTGTGTGTATCAGCGAACAGTTTATTAATCATATATTTCTCTAAACTGTAGATTTAGAAAACATTTTCATCCAAACTCTCACTGTTGGCATACTCTCAAAAAGACATCGAAATTTTTGGGTTCTCGCAATATGATATATATGATGAATAGCTCAAAGCATAATTGACATAAAGGTAAATCTCATGAAAAAGGATAATCAATTCTAGTCATATGCTTTCTTGTTTGTCCATTGTATCTATTGTGTACATCTCTACTAGGCTCATATTTTTGTAAATGTCGAATAAAAAAGGTCTATATTAAGCTTGTAATGAGGTTTTGGGTTAAGAGGGTTTCAAAGGAAGGTAGAAAGGATTTAAAGGTTCTGAGAATTCAACTTATTTTTCTCCTTTCTTCTCCTCTTCTTTCTTTTTCTGCCTCAGTAAGTATCCAAAAAGTTGGATAACTTCTTCCCATTTATTTTTTGTTTCTTCTTTAGTTCCCTTTTTCTTGATTTTCAGTTATCCTCTTGATTTTATTTTCTTTTTGGAAGCTTTTTGCTTTTTTGTGTGACATCATATTTTTCAAATTTTCTCCTTTTTCTCCCATATTTTTCTCCAGCTTTTTATTTCTTTCTTCAGATGTACCCTTTTTAACATATCCCTTATTTGTTATTGCTTACTCCTCCCACTCTCTTCTTCTCCCTTTCGTTCAAAATTCTAAAAAAATAATAAGGGTAAAAGATTAAAAGTTTTGGGTAGTACATATGGTTAAGGGTTTATAAATTCTCGATACAAAAAAATTCGATTTAGGCTTCTAATATGGGTTCAAGGGATAGATAAATTTATGGGATTTTGGCTTTTTGGTTCAAACGAATCAAAGATGACCTTCTATCATTTTCTCGATTTACTAACATGAATGCCATATTGGTTTGATGCATAAAATAGATAGTTCTAGAAAAGCAAATCATCATAATCATAAAATATTTGATTCAAATTACAGCAATATGAGATTTCATTGTAATACAGTTAAGAAGTTTAAGAAAATTTTAAGTTCGAAAAGATAGTAGTCTCTCTAGAAAAGAAAGGAAATAAGTCTCAAAAGCACACTGGTTATATGATTTCGAAACTATAGCCTAAATATTGCATTTTAAATCAAAGTATAGTTTCAAACATTCAACTCTGATACAGATTACAAGAGGGCTAAACATGAATCGTAACTGCTCTATTTTGATGGTTGAACTTCTACTACGATGGATCGTAAGGATTTATGGAATCATAATTTTTTTCTATCATAATTCCATGCGATGGTTAATTTAAAACTAGAAATCCTAAGAAAAACAAAATTAATACTACTCTAAAACAAGAAAAGAAAACCTTTTTTTTAATCAGCAAATTGGCAAACAAAATTAATCAACTGAACAAAATTATTATACACATTATTATAAACAGTGTGTGTACGCCCCCAAACTGAAATGGGACAATGTCCTCATTGTGCAAAAAACAAGGGGATACTCAATTTTTTTTTTACCATTTGTGCTGCAAGTGTGCCGGGCGTTTATAATCTTCAAATTATTTCACAGATCTCTCCCAAACTTGGGAGAAATCACTTTCGGCAGAAACAAACAGAAAGAGCACCATAAAGAAAAAGAATTAGAAACGGTAAGAATAATCGAAAGAAAGTTTTATATATTGAAAGAAATATTTACAGAGTTCATGAGAAAAAGTAAAAATAATTACATAAAAGATTAAGCCTAGGAAAAATCTAGACACAGGCTAACTATGACACCATTAGCAAACACTTGAGGCAAAATGTTTCTTCGATAAAGATTGGCCCTCGATTTCTAACCAAAATTGTCCCATGAAAAAGATGGTTCATTCTTCGGCTCCGAGATGTCCTCAACTTGCTACTCTTGGAAGAGGAATTGCAAGCTGAAAAGGGGAAAAAGGATGGTTTAAGAAAATGGAGGGGGTCGTGGTTGGAAGGAAGAAGAGGAAGAAGAAATGGAAGGGGGTGGGAAGAGCTCGACGTTGCATACTGGGTCGAGAAGATCTTGCAAAACTCTTCGCTCCTCCTGGAGTCTGAAGATTTCTTCTTGCAGCAGTCAGATTTCTGCCATATCCAAGGTGATTACCTATCTGATTAGTCTTCGAAGGCGATGCCAGTAGGGTTTGTCGACCATCGGGAAGGATGACGATCTGAAAATGAAAGAAGCAGAGGGAATGTTTGGGATGGGACAGAAGGTGTATTTATGGTAGTGTGGGGTAGAAGAAAGGTTGCGATTAATTTCCCTTAATGGACAAGCATTGAAAACCAAACCGGTAGGTGGACATAATAAATTCAGGATGGTTAACTGTAGTTATGTAGTGGTAATCGAGGCATCACATTTAATAATTGTGTGGTTATAAGAAAATTGTACCCTTACGATTGCAAGTGCGCGAGCCAAAATTGTACAAACATTCTCTCTTTAATCATAATCACTACGATATATTGTGAGAGAATTCTCACTCTTATGAGAAGTAGTAATCACTACGATGTTCTAAGAAATGAAACAATTACGTAATTTATGGTGTCTCATTCATATGTAAGCGTATTACGTGCGAATGAAAACCATCAACATAATCCTAATATTATACAATCGAAAAGAGCAATTAAAATAGTCTACAAAGCATTACACACAATTTGTCTACGGATGAGTTGGTAACTAGACAATTTTCGTGAGCATATCACCTCACCCATACTCCGGATCTTTTAATGATCGTGGTTACTGTTCCTTTTTCTTCTAATTGCAAAGTTTTATATATTGAAAGAAGTATTTATAGAGTTCTTGGGAAAAAGTAAAAATGATTACATAAAAGATTAATCCTAGGAAAAATCTAGACATAGGCTAACTATGAAACCGTCAACAATCGCCTGAGCCAAAATGTTTCTTCAATAAAGATTGGCCCTCGGTTTCTAACCAAAATTGTCCCGTCAAAAAGATGGTTTATCCTCTTGCTCCGGGATGTCCTCAACTTGCTGCTCTTGGAAGAGGAACTATAAGCCGGAAAGGGGAAAAAGGACAACTTAAGAAAATGGAGGAGGGGGTGGTAGTTGGAAGGAAGAAGAGGAAGAAGAAATGGAAGGGGGTGGGAAGAGCTCGGCATTGCGGACTGAGTCGAGAAGATCTTGCAAAACTCTTCGCTCCTCTTGGAGTCTAAAGATTTCTTCTTGTAGCCATCGAATTTCTGCAGTATCCACGGTGATTACCCGTCTGATTAGTCTTTGAAGGCGATGCCAGTAGGGTTCGTCGGACATCGGGAAGGATGACGATTTGAAAATGAAAGAAGTAGAGGGAATGTCTGGGAATGGGACAGAAGGTGTATTTATGATAGTGTGGGGTAGAATAAAGGTTGCGATTAATTTCCCTTAATGGACAAGCATTGAAAACCAAACCGGTAGGTGGACCTAATAAATTCGGGATGGTTAACTGTAGCTACATAGTGGTAATCAAGGTGTCGCATTTAATAATCGTGTGGTTACAAGAAAATTGTACCCTTACGATTGCAAGTGCACAAGCCAAAATTGGACAAACATTCTCTCTTTAATTGTAATCACTACGATAGATTGCGAGAGAATTCTCACTCTTATGAGAAAGTAATCACTACGATGTTCTCAAAAATGAAACAATTACGTAATTTATGGTGTCTCATTCATATGTAAACGTATTACGTGCGAATGAAAACCATCTACATAATCCTAATATTATACAATCGAAAAGAGCAATTAAAATAGTCCACAAAACATTACACACAATTTTGCTACGTATGAGTTGGTAGCTCGACAATTCCCGTGAGCATATCAGCCCTACTCTAGATCTTTTAATGATATCGTGGTTATTGTTCCTTTTTATTCTAATGGCAAAGTTTCATATATTGAAATAAATATTTACAGAGTTCATGAGAAAAAATAAAATTGATTAAATAAAGGATTAATCCTAGGAAAAATCTAGACACTGGCTAACTATGACACCGTCAGCAATCTCCCGAGGCAAAATGTTTCTTCGATAAAGATTGGCCCTCAGTTTCTAACCAAAATTTTCCCGTCAAAAATAGGGTTCGTCCTCCGGCTCTGGGATGTCCTCAACTTGCTGCTCTTAGAAGAGGAATTGCAAGTCGGAAAGGGGAAAAAGGACGGTTTAAGAAAATGGAGGGGGTGGGGGTTGGAAGGAAGAAGGGGAAGAAGAAATGGAAGGGGGTGGGAAGAGCTCGATGTTGCGGATTGGGTCGAGAAGATTTCGCTCCTCCTGGAGTATGAAGATTTCTTCTTGCAGTCGTCAGATTTCTGTCGTATCCAAGGTGATTACCCGTCTGATTAGTCTTCGAAGGCGATGCCAGTAGGGTTCGTCGGCCATCGGGAAGGATGACGAGCTGAAAATGAAAGAAGCAGAGAGAATGTCTGGGAATGGGACAGAAGGTGTATTTATGGTAGTGTGGGGTAGATGAAAGGTTGCAATTAATTTCCCTTAATGGACAAGCGTTGAAAACCAAACTGGTAGGTGATCGATTTAAAGTGTAACCCTTGCAAGTGCACAAGATCTATTGCAGTATGGCAAGAACAAAGGTGTCGAACCCACAGGGAAATCTTGAATTTTAATTAATTCTTTCAGAGATTTAAAAACGTCCCTAAGGAAGTACCAAAGGGCAGATTTAATTTTACCAAAATTTATCACACTTTTCCTAAATGCAGAAAAATAAATTAATCTAAACAACTAATTACTGATGAATCTAAAATAATAATTAAATGAGATCAAGGAATATGCTATCCCAGATTTGTACCCCTTTTCTACCATTAAAACCCATAGTTTCATTAAAGCATCATTCACACCATCATTCAGCTATAGAGATGATTCGTAATAAAATATGATCATCAATCCGGCATACCCTATCTAAAAACTATGACTCAGCTTATCATTGCAGTATGAGTCATGTAAGAAGCATAGCGTATCTCATGATGTTTAGATCACAACAGTAAACACATAATCGCTTCCTCAGATCACCAGAGTCAAGATCTAGCGATTATAGCCGTTGATATGCGCAATCAACGGTCATAACAAGCATTCAATATATTTTCAATAACACAAACTTTTAGCAAAACGATTCCATGATGACAATAAATCGACTATGGTATTAATCATAAATAAGGGTACTTATTTGGGGATCGCATCTTCCCCGATCTACTGATTTAGCCGCTCATCTTTGGTGTATGATCTCTTTGTTCATTCAAAGTCATTCCTCTTTTTATTTCTTCCAAAGATCTTTGTTTACAATGCCTTTTCCAAAATACAATCTATGCTTTCATTAACGTAAAGGAAAAATAATGCAAATCCTAGGTACAATCTACCCAGATGGAACCCTAGAAGAAGGAGAAAGAAGAACTCTTGAAAAGATGCCAAGAGGAGCCTAAAACCAAAAATAATAATAATGAATAATAATCCTCTAAAAAATTCTCTCCAAAAACTCTAAAAAAGAAAAGCCTAAACTAATTCTCTAATTATCTATCTCTAATTTTTCTCTCTAATTCCTATCTCTCATTCCCTCTTTCCGAAGTGCTTGATCCGCTTTAAATAGAGCCGAAGTTTCCCAGCCACAGAGGTGTTCCAACTCGAAAATTTAGGGTCGATTAATCGATCCAATAGGGTCGATGCATCGACCTCCCAGATTTTCGTGAATTCCCGCCGAACTTTGCATCAGACCTTTGGTATTTTGGCCATAACCCTCTGTCCCGAACTCGGATTGAGGCGATTCATGATCCGTTGGAAAGCTGACAGAAAGATCTACAACATTTGTGTTTTAACAATTTCATAATTAGGCCGTCTTGAATGTCCAAATTGAGCTATAAGTCGCACCAAGTTCTCGATGACCCAAAGTTGCAGTGTTTTGACATTATTTTCAGAATTCTTGGGATGTTTTCTGCACTTGGCTTGTATTTACCTGAAACACTTCAAATCTAATAATTATTATCAGATAGCCTTCATCGGATAGCTAAATATAGGTATCTAGGGGTAAAATATCATCAT
Organism: Chloranthus sessilifolius; assembly: GCA_021018995.1. Taxonomy (NCBI): domain Eukaryota; kingdom Viridiplantae; phylum Streptophyta; class Magnoliopsida; order Chloranthales; family Chloranthaceae; genus Chloranthus; species Chloranthus sessilifolius. The sequence goes on along the minus strand of CM037594.1, from coordinate 29,658,786 downwards.
ATTTCACTACTCATCACACCCCGAAACCTACACTTTGCTAGTCCTCGAGCAAAGCAAACTAAAGAAAATAAATGCCACTTTCGTAGGGAACACGATTGCACTTAGCGTGTGCAACAAGCCTTTAAACCCCTAGGTGATCCCTAGTGGAGTAGTTGTGTCTCCTGAGGATTTACAGTGAAGTTACCCACAAACTTCAATACATTTTTTTAAACCATCGATAAAATTGAGTTTTCAAAATATTATTTTGATAACATATATACCATTCAAAACTCAAAATTATTACTCAATTCAACATGCGAATTCTCAATTTTAAATAACAATGTTATACTAATCATACTAATATCCATTCAAATTAGTCTAATGCTCAAATCATTAGATAACTCATCCATTCATGCTTAAACGGGAAGTGTGTGCATAACCAAAGCTAAGATTCATCCATCTCGGAACTAGTCCAAACAGAAAACCGTCGGGTCTGTTGTCTCGACTCAATCCTCACTTTAGGTATACTCTCGAAATAAAATCACTCCGATGATGGGTAATCTTTCGCTCACATGTGAGAGATCAATACAAAGCAAGAAAAAAGGTCTCACATGATGAATGAAACACGATGCAATCAATGAACAAAAATAAATCTCATAAGAACAGATACTTGTATATCCTAATCATGTCATATCAAGTGTCATAAGTATAACATATTTACTCTCCACAAGGCAGTTATCAATGCAAGATTAGATCATGAATGTGACAGCCCGGATTTCGACACCCCGAAACCCGTGCCATCAGCACGATCATCTTGACCGTGCCCCTTAACTATGCACGGAACACTGGTATATCAAGCATAAAAAGAAATGAGAACAACTTGCGGAATTTAAATCTAATTAGAAATACTTTTCAAAAGACAGTTCTACCCTCATGCCTCTACATGAAGGGAGAACCGATCCGAACCATCGATGATATAAATCATCACAGATGGTTCGCCCCAAAAGAATAATCCAACTCTATAATACACATGTTTTCACAAAATAAAGGCTTGACATACCAAGCCGTACAATCTCTACTCAAAACTCCTCAAAGTAGCACAACGGAGTCCTCTAGAAGAAGTCCTCCGAGGTGATCGGCTGAAACTCCTCAAGTACCGGCAGCTAATGGACCTCGCTGACGTATAGTCTATAGGGTGAGCTACATCCTAGCCCAATAGGGAACAAACACTGCTGAACATATAAGTTATAACTCACATATATTCTATGATATGCCATGCATGATGTAACTATGCAGTTGTTGATAAAACAGTTAAAAGCATTGTTTACTGTTGATTACTTATGTTTTCATTTACTCATGAAAAATGCTGAAAAGGCCTAAAGCAAAACTTAAACTTTCAACTTAAGTAATCCCCGAGCAATATAGCATCGAGCCCCGATGAGCTACCCTTCATCGTCATCTATATAGACAGTTTTAATGTATTCCCTGGGAATACCATATAGTACCCAAGCCCCTTTCCCCTGGGGATTGGTGGCGGGGTTTCACTTGTCTCAATCAACACCCCTGGGGTGTGCTTACTATGTACGGATAAGCCTCCGCACTGGCCTACGGTTTCGCCGCCGTATCGGTCACGGATATCCTGCCGTGTCAGTCGTGGATATCCCGCCACGCCGGTGGGGTAACCTAAGGACCCTCAAATAACAAAAATATCGGTGCCTTACATATAGTTATTCACCGTGTAAGTGTGCTATCTTATATCAGTTAGGCCCTATCAAACATGATTCAATCTGTGGATACATCCCTGGGATGTATCCATTAACTTGCATCACACCTGATGCTCTTATCTCTTTACTTCTTCATCCCCTGGGGATGGCTCATTCGTTTACTCTTATGAATCTCACACACACACAGTTTTCACAATTCTTTGAGTACAAATAATTGAATTGAAATTTATATCACTACATACATGCTCTTGTAAAATAAAGTACATGTTCAAGGTGTTCCTACCTCAAGTCTTCACTTGTTCAATGCATCAAGGTCCCACGTGGCTCCTTGTGCACTAGCTCACACGTATCACCTATGGTACCACACAGCAGTAAAACACATCACAAGGGATGCAATAAAGAAGGTATAAGATCCTCCAAGAATCTTAAAGTCAAACCTAAAAGTCAACAAAATTTATCCCATCGATTAATCGAAATCTAATCGATTAATCGAACTTGGTTCGATTAATCGATTTCCAAAATCGATTAATCGAAGGTCAATATCGATTAATCAAGTAATTTCGATTAATCAAATTCTCCTTTTCAAAGTAAACTCGCTCAACAATGAGTTTCGATTCGATTAATCGAATCGATTTCGATTAATCGAAATTCTTCTTTCAGTACACCTACTGCTCAACATTGAGTTTCATTCGATTAATCGAATCCAGATTAATCGAATTTCTTCTTTCGCAAGGTACACCTACCGCTCAGCTTGAATTTCACAGTCGATTAATCGATCCCAAATCGATCATCGAAAACTCAAATCGATTAATCAAATCCCATTTCGATTAGTCGATTTTTCCTTAAATCATTTCCTCCAACCTTGGGGTCCGAGGTTCGATCGATTAATCGATTCTCAAATCGATTAATCGAAATCAAATTCGATTAATCGAAATCCAATTCGATTAATCAAGTCGGTCTTCGACCTTTCAACTTCTCGCCAATTTCGATTATCAAACCCAATTTCGATTAATCGAAATTGTCGATTCAAATTTTTCGATGTTTCTTCCCAATCTTTTTCCCACACTTTTTCCTCTATTTTTCTAAGCCATTATCCTATGATCTAACCCACATTTAACCACAACTTAACCCCTATGATCTATGCATCTTATTTACAAAAATTTACCTTGGATAGATCTCAAGTTGATTTCTATCAATAGTTGGAAGGCTAGGGTTTCTAGCTTTGGCTCTAACGGATCCCTTGCGTCGAATCCGGCCTCTTTAATGCTTGACTCCCTCTTCCAAACAGTTGCAATAACTCCTCTCTTACTCCTCTCTCTTTCTCTCTCTTCTTTACTTCTCTCAACCACCAAACATGAAGGTTAGGGTTTTCAACCCTTTTTATCTTATCTCTTTTTCTCGGCGTGGAGCACATACACACTCATCAGTGTATGTAACTCTACAACTCCTCTATCTCTCCACTCTTCTACACTGATTCACACATCACTTCTGCTCATCTCACCTTAAGTTCATCAATGAACTATCTCATGGTCAAACCTAAGACCAATCGGGCACGGATCCCGAGGTCATAGTTCAATGTGATTTTTCGGGCTATTACATCCTCCCCACCTTGGGAATTTTCGTCCTCGAAAATAACCCAAGGTTTATCTCGCTCTAGGTCTCTCTCTCCCCACACGCTCAGGTGAGGTAGTCCAATTTAGTCAGACGCACTCAAGTAGTCACACATTCACACTTATAAACATGGAAGTAAAGTTGTAACAACAAAAAAGAGAAACAATTACACAAAAAGTTGAATTTCTATTAATATAGTAAAATTTTACAAGGCGCCATATGAGTTGGCGTACAAGATATACGTCTATACAAAACATGACTGATACAAAAAAAAAATACAAATAAAACTCATGCAGGCCCCTCGCTAGGTCCGTCCGGTGGTGAGCTGGCTCGTCATGTGGAAGGGTCTCTGTCGGGCGGAGTAGATGTGGATGTGGAGGGAACGCGGTGGTGGGATGGAAGACTGGTCCTCTATGGAAGGCGTGCGTCCGCCGTCCACTCTTCTTCAGCCAACATATCCATGTAGGTGTGGGGGTAGATGAATCTGGAGGGTGTGAAACATGAGGAAATCAATCCTCTTTCATCCTCTCATTATTCGCCCATTCTCGCCAAGACGTCCTCTATGGTAGGACCGGATGGAGGCGGCCGGCGGTAGGGATGAGGTGGGAGTCGCGGGCTGGAGTGTGTGTGGTGTCGTGGCTGTGGTGTGGGAGGAACCCTCTCCATGGATGGCTCGGCTGCAGTGGTGTGCCCCATCCTCAAGTGGGTCCCGCCGAGGTGGTGGGGTGGTGGTGGCACTGCTGCCGCTGCCGGGCCGCTGGGCGGGAGCGGGACCCGAGCCGGTAGGGTCCGCTTCAATAGGTTGAAGCCACGGGTCCATGAAGACTTGGTGAACGCCTTCACGCGATCCGTAGCCCTCACCTCGTGAGGTGAGATAGTGTAGGAGGGATCGTTGAGTAGCACTCCAACATGCTTGAGATGAGCCGAGCATACGGCATCTTCTCCTTGGGCCGCATGTTGCCCTTCATCGCTTTAGTCTTGATGTACCGCATCCTCAAGGATGACCTTGGTAGCATCAAACCATCGCCTGAAGGCGCGAAAGTGCATGTTGCACTTTGTCCACGCCCGTGTCGTGGCGCATCGGGTAAAGGTTGCATTTGATTATGGAGTCGAGCATCCACATGTAGGGTGGAAGATCAACCCTCTTGATGGAAATCCCCTTCTTGCCATTTGTCATGAGGGTCATGACTTCTCAAATCGGGGTCTTCCACAAAGGGTGGAAATAGGGTAGTCTCGGGTGAACTCGAGGTAGCACTCGAGCACCTCGTGAATGTGACGCCGAAAGTGATCGTGTAAAGACGACCTCGATCTTGGTGATGACGCATCGTCGGTAGAGGGCCATTGGTTAGCCCTTGGTAGAATAATCTCACCAATCTAGGTAGTAGGAACCCCGGATTGGCTTGAGAAGATAGCCGAGAGCCTCATTGTTTATCTAGTTTTGAGCCCATTGGGTCTCGCCCGGTACATCCGGATCGGCGAAAAGGGTAGGGTCGCTAGTATATTCGACCTCAAAGGTCTTGGCTGCCCACCACTCGCTTGGTTGCTCCACGTTGGTGGGTGGTGGTGGCATGGGGTGGATTCGGGAAGACTCCACAGAGATGCGCCGTCGAACCGGAGGTGGTCTCCGATTCGACGGTGTCGGAGTCCTCACCGATGGGGTAGGTGGTGGTGGTGCGGCGTTTACGCCTAACCGCAACTTGAGGTTGCCTTCTTCAAGATAAACGGGTTTTGGGCGGCATTTTCACTAAACTAGGGTTTATCTACTTCTAATGAAAGAAAAGTTCGATTCTAGGGTTTACCGTGGTTTTTAGATTGGGTGAATCGGCGGAAAACCCAAACCCTAGAGCACTCGGTTGGTTGGAGAAGAAGGAGAAGATGAAACGCCTAAAAATCCCAAGCCAAATGATTTTAATGGGAAATGAAATCCCCAAATTTATTTATATATATGCTCGATTAATCGAAATTCCATTTCGATTAATCAAATTCAAAACTAGGTTAAGCACAGAAAATCGATTAATCGATTTCTCAAATCGATTAATCGAAAATAAAATTCGATTAATCAAAATATTTCGATTAATCGAAATAAATCGTGTTTGTTTAAAAATTTAAAATTTTGAGCTCGGCCGATCGATTAATCAAATTCCTTCGATTAATCGAAATCTCAAAATCGATTAATCGAACTTAGTTTCGATTAATCAAATCGGCAAAAACTTCAAAATTTTCCAAAATTTCTTAAGTATTCGATTAATCAAATCCCATTTCGATTAATCGAAATTTCTTTCTATGCATTTTCTAACTCAACTTTTCATTTCCAGTCACTGGCACATGCCAGTCGACTAATCGAACAAGATCGATTAATCGAAATTCCAAATCGATTAATCGATTTGAAATTCGATTAATCGATTTTGCCCAATTCTGCGAATTTCAATCTCTTGTTTCTTTTTACTATTTTTGACAATTCATGACAGATTGGATCAAAATTTCCATTGAAATACAAGTATAGTGGAGATTTCACAACACGTTTGTGGTTTACATTGCATTCTCACGTCGTTGGAAACAAGGCTGGGTATTGTTCTTTCATATCGGCTTCTCGTTCCCAAGTAGCCTCTTCTTTAGGATGATTGTTCCATCGGACAAGCACTAAGGGAATTACTTTAGTGCGCAGTACTTGTTCTTTCCGATCCAAGATCTCCACTGGTTCCTCTATCATGCTCATGTCCTCACACATCTCTATAGGTTGCTTCCCCAACACATGAGACGGATCATTCACGCATTTACGAGCATCGATATGTGGAAGACATTATGTACTCGATCGAATAGCGGTGGTAAACTAATGCGATATGCAACTTCACCTATTCGTCCCAAAATTTCAAATGGTCCAACATAACGTGGACTTAACTTCCCCCTCTTGCCAAATCGCATTACACCTTTCATAGGTGACACCTTCACAAACACATGCTCGCCCACTTTGAAGTCAACACTAGTCCGCTTCACATCGGCGTAACTTTTCCGCTCTACTGCGGTCTTTGTCTTCAACCTTTCTTCGATAATTCGGACAACGGTGGCGTTGTCTTCAAGCGCTTTTGGTCCTAATACAAATTTCTCACCTGTTTCTTCCCAATTGAGGGTGACTTGCATCGTCGTCCATATAGAGCTTCATATGGTGCCATGCCAATGCTCGTTTGAAAACTGTTATTATACGCTAACTCGAGCATCGGTAGTTACTCATCCCAAAGATCCTTGCATATCAAGCATGCACGCCCGAGTACGTCTTCTATCATCGCTGGTTCGCCCATCGCTTTGAGGATGGAAAGTGAACTAAAGTCTAGTCGTGTTCCCATTCCTTCTTGAAATTTCTTCCAAAACTTGGACGATATAGTGGATCACGATCCAAACTATGTCGCTTGAATACCATGTAATCTTACAATCTCTTTCATATATAGGTCCGCCAATCTTCCTGCCGTATACGTAGTATTGTATGGCAAAAAGTGCGCTGATTTGGTCAATCGGTCTACGACGACCCAAATAGCATTATGTCTCTTGGCAGTACGAGGTAATCCAACAATGAAATCCATTGAGATCGATTCCCACTTCCATTCTGGTATTGGTAAAGGTTGCAATAATCCAGCAGGATGTCTATGATCAACCTTCACTTGTTGACAAGTCAAACATCGTGACAAATACTCGGCCACGCCTTGTTTGATCCTCTCCACGAATTCTTTTTCAAATCTTGGTACATTTTGGTGCTACCAGGGTGGATCGCATAATTTGACTTATGAGCTTCATCAAGAATTGTTCGTCTTAGATCGGCATTATCCGGGATGCATAGACGGCCTTTAAACAACAAAGAACCATCTGCTTTTACTGAGAAGTCCGAACTGATGCCTTCACTCACGTCTTGACGAATCTTTGTTAATGCTGGGTCTTTCATCTGTAGCTCGTGGATATGTTCAAATATCACTGGCTTTACTGAGATGTTAGCCAAAAAGGATCCAGTGTCCTTTGACTCAATGTTCGCATCATAGCATGCCAGGTCTTCCAAAGAGTTTCCATCGCATACCCAAAATCAATGAAGCTAACTGAGCTGAACCCTTTCGACTCAATGCATCGGCTACTACATTCGCCTTGCCAGGATGATATTGTATGGAGCAATCATAATCCTTGAGGAATTCCATCCATCTGCGCTGTCTCATATTGAGCTCCTTCTGTGTGAACAGATATCGGAGGCTCTTATGATCGGTGAAAATTTCAAAAGTCTCACCATACAAGTAATGTCTCCAAATCTTTAGCGCAAAAATGATCCGCCGCTGCCCAAGTCATGAGTCGGGTAATTTTTCTCGTGTTCTTTCAAATTGCCTTGATCCGTAAGCTATCACCTTCTTGTGTTGGTTGAGCACACAACCAAGGCCATTGTATGACGCGTCATTGACATCGCGTATCCTCCATCGTCAAGGAATTGCTAACATCGGGGCTGAAGTGAGTCTCGTTTTGAGTTCTTGAAAACTCTTCTCGCATGCCTCACTCCACTCAAACCTTGAATCTTTTCGTGTCAGCTTTGTGAGAGGTCCCGATATCTTTGAAAACCCCTCAACGAAACGTCGATAATAGCCTGCTAAGCCCAGAAAACTTCGGACATCTGTCACTGTCTTTGGCTGCTCCCATTTAACTACTGCTTCTATCTTTGCTGGGTCTACCGTGACGCCGTGCTTCGAGACAACATGTCCCAAAAAGCTAACTTCTTCCAACCAAAATTCACACTTACTGAGTTTGGCGTACAATTGGTGTTCACGTAGCGTCTGTAGAGAAATCCTCAAATGTTCTTCGTGTTCCATCTTGGATTTGGAGTATATCAGTATATCATCAACAAATACTACAACGCAGGAGTCCAAGTGTGGTTTAAACACTCGGTTCATCAGATCCATAAACGACGCTGGAGCATTCGTTAACCCAAACGGCATCACAAGGAATTCATAGTGTCCATACCGTGTCCGGAAAGCTGTCTTCTGAATGTCCTCAGCTTTGACTCGCAACTGATGATACCCAGATCTCAGGTCTATCTTGGAAAAATACCTTGCACCTTGCAGTTGGTCGAATAGATCGTCAATTCTAGGCAAAGGGTATCGGTTCTTCACGGTGAGTTTGTTCAATTGTCGATAGTCAATGCATAGTCTCATTGACCCATCTTTCTTCTTGACAAACAAGACCGGTGCTCCCCATGGAGATACACTTGGTCTAACAAACCCCTTGTCCATCAGCTCTTGTAGTTGTTCCTTCAACTCCTTTAGCTCAGCGGGAGCCATTCTATAAGGTGCTTTCGAAATAGGCTCCGTTCCTGGTGCTAAGTCAATGGCGAATTCTACTTCTCTTCTCGAGGTAATCCAGCAATTCTTCCGAAACACGCCGTCAAGTCTCGCATAATTGCTATCTCGTAGATGACGTTTTTCCTCCTTGTCCTCCTTTAAGAAAGCCTCGATCATTTTCTCGGCCCTACCGGAGATCAGGGCATGATGACCTCACTCCTTGAAACCGAAATGATCTTCTTGTGTTGGAGTCCGAAAGTGACTACCTTGTTCTTGCAATCAATGGTCGACAATGTCAACGCCAACCAGTCCATGCCAAGGATCACATCAAACCCTTGCATGTCTAATAAGATCAACTTTGCTTCCAATTCATGCACTTCTAAGTCTTGAATCGCTACGATGATGGATTTGCAAGCTAACTCCGTGTCTACTAACTCTCCAAATGGAATAGACACAGATAGACGAAATCCAACGCTCTGAACGATCTTCATCTTCTTAGCAAAACGTGGAGTGATTTACGAATGAGTGGGTAGACCCGGGTCTATCAACACTCGAGGCCATGTCTAAATACATTTCCTTTCATACATAGTTAAAGTACCTATAATATATATATCACATACATGTAAATTTACACATCAAAATGCACTCTCTTTTATATTAAAAGAACCTACACTATTCCTAATGCATGCACCTTTTTCCATCTAAAATTCTTTATGAAACGGAATTTTCTTTAATAAAATAAAATTTCTCACCTTCGCTTCGAAAAGGATCGACAGCTCTCCCCCTAACAATCGGCTTCCTTGCTTGAATGGGTCGTGGTGCTGTAACTGAAGCCGTCTTGCCCTTGTCTGTCTCGGGGCAATCCTTGATCATGTGGCCCACCTTGCCACATCGGAAACAACCTCTAGTTCCGATTCTGCAGTCTATAGTCCTATGCGGCTTGCCACATCTGGCACACGTCTCTCGAGGTGCGGAAGATACGGTACGAGAACCCTGTGTGATAGTGGCACCAGTAGACATGGCAGGGCTCTCATAGCGAATAGGTCTCCCCGACGCAAGTAATGGAAACCTCTGTTGGTGTTGTTGTTGCTGTTGTTGCGCCGGTCTTCCAAAACCTCCCAAAGCTGGGTCTCGACCACCCACGAACCTCGGCTTTTTATTCACCGGTTCAGAGTTCCCCATCCTTCCGTGGTCAAGTCCTCTCTGCTGCTCTCTCTGTCTATATCTGCATTCGTGTTCTCCTCTTCTACAACCAATGCTTTGCTCATGACCTCTTCATAGGTCCTCGTTGAAATGGAGCTACGCCTCCCCCTAACCTCGTGCTTCAAACCTTGTCAAACCTCTTGACTTCATCACTTGAGATTTAATCCGGAGCAAAACGGGCAAGTCGTAGAAACTCTACCCCGTATTCTCTCACGGTCATTCTCCCTTGTACTAACTGCAAAAATTGTATCTCTAATTGGTTCCTCACCACTTCCGGGAAATATTGTTTGTTGAACTCCTCAACAAATTCCTACTCTGGGTCTCCTGAGGTCTCGAGTCCTTATCACGGACTTCCACCAAGGCCCACCTCTCCATCCAACATGTAAGCTGCACATCTTACACTCTCGTCTTCCGTGCAAGTTAGCACGCTAAAGACTTTCTCCATCTCCATCAGCCAATTCTCAGCCATTGTGTCTGCCTGCCCAGAAAATGAAGGAGGTCTCATCCTTCTAAACTCAGAAAGATGAGGGCACAGCAACGCAGTCCTGTGTGGTGTAGGTGGTCCGTCTTGACGCATGAGCCGCAAAGGATGCTTGCTTGTTGTGCCATGGCAACCGCCATAGTCTCCATAGTGTGCATCATCCTTGTCGCCTTCCTCTATCTTCTTGCCTTTCTCTCAATCTTTCTTGCTCTTAGATCTTGATCCTCGATGATCTCGATCCTCTTCCTCATGATGTTCCGCTACTATCGCCTCGGGCCTCATTTACCTCCTAAAGGCACTTGGTAGGAGAGATGTAACCATCTCCACTACGTAAACTCCTTGATGGCCTCCCTTGGTCGGCCTCTCTCTCTAGTCGACATTTGCCTGCATTTGAAACTAAGGTTTCATAGCGAAGCCCTATGATCTCACAAAGAATCCTTGTCAATTGCTAAAAGAAAATGGCTCGATACAATCGTGATGTTCGGATTTCGACACTTCTCAAACCCGTGCCATCATCGACGATTATCATCTTGACCGTGCCTTAACTATGTACTAACACCGGTATATCAAGCATAAAAAGAAATGAGAACAACTTATGGAATTTAAATCTAATTAGAAATACTTTTCAAAAGATGCTTCTACCTCATGCCTCTACATGAAGGGAGAATCCGATCCAACCATCGATGATATAAATCATCACGGATGGTTCGCCCAAAAGAATAATCCAACTCTATAATACACATGTTTTCACAAAATAAAGGCTTGACATACCAAGCCGTACAATCTCTACTCAAAACTCCTCAAAGTAGCACAACGGAGTCCTCTAGAAGAAGTCCTCTGGAGGTGGCTCCAACTCCTCGCCCAAAGAAAGTCCGACACGGGATCGGCCCCCTGAAACCTCGGCCGCTAATGGACTCTGACGATAGTCTATAGGGTGAGCTACATCCTAGCTCAATAGGGAACAAACACTGCTGAACATATAAGTTATAACTCACATATATTCTATGATATGCCATGCATGATGTAACTATGCAGTTGTTGATAAAACAGTTAAAAGCATTGTTTACTGTTGATTACTTATGTTTTCATTTACTCATGAAAATGAAAAGGCCTAAAGCAAAACTTAAACTTTCAACTTAAGTAATCCCCGAGCAATATAGCATCGAGCCCATGAGCTACCCTTCATCGTCATCTATATAGACAGCTTTAATGTATTCCACAGGAATACCATATAGTACCAAGCCCTTTCACAGGGATTGGTGGCGGGTTTCACTTGTCTCAATCAACACCCCGGGTGTGCTTACTATGTACGGATAAGCCTCACCAGGCCTCACGGTTTCGCCCAGATCGGTCACGGATATCCCGCCGTGTCCGTGGATATCCCGCCACGTCGGTGGGGTAACCTAAGGAACCTCAAATAACAAAAATATCGGTGCCTTACATATAGTTATTCACCGTGTAAGTGTGCTATCTTATATCAGTTAGGCCCTATCAAACATGATTCAATCTGTGGATACATCCCTGGGATGTATCCATTAACTTGCATCACACCTGATGCTCTTATCTCTTTACTTCTTCATCCCCTGGGGATGGCTCATTCGTTTACTCTTATGAATGTCACACACACACACTTTTCACAATTCTTTGAGCAGTACAAATAATTGAATTGAAATTTATATCACTACATACATGCTCTTGTAAAATAAAGTACATGTTCAAGGTGTTCCCTACCTCAAGTCTTCACTTGTTCAATGCATCAAGGTCCCACGTGGCTCCTTGTGCACTAGCTCACACGTACCACCTATGGTACCACACAACAGGTAAAACACATCACAAGGGATGCAATAAAGAAGGTATAAGATCCTCCAAGAATCTTAAAGTCAAACCTAAAAGTCAACAAAATTTATCCCAGTCGATTAATCGAAATCCAGAATCGATTAATCGAACTTGGTTCGATTAATCGATTTCCAAAATCGATTAATCGAAGGTCAATATCGATTAATCGAAGTAATTTCGATTAATCGAAATTCTCCTTTTCGCAAAGTAAACTCACTGTTCGAACAGTCGAGTTTCCGTTCGATTAATCGAATCCAGTTTCGATTAATCGAAATTCTTCTTTCCGCAAAGTACACCTACTGTTCGAACAGTTGAGTTTTCATTCGATTAATCGAATCCAGTTTCGATTAATCGAATTTCTTCTTTTCGCAAGGTACACCTACTGTTCGAACAGTTGAATTTCACAAGTCGATTAATCGATCCCAAATCGATTAATCGAAAACTCAAATCGATTAATCGAAATCCCATTTCGATTAGTCGATTTTCAAATCATTTCCTCCAACCCTTGGGGTCCTTTGAGGTTCCCAGTCGATTAATCGATTCTCAAATCGATAAATCCAAATCCAATGTCGATTAATCGAAATCCAATTCGATTAACCGAAGTCGTGGTCTTCTGACCTTTCAACTTCCTGGCCAATTTCGACATCAAAACCCATTAATCGAAATTGTCGATTCACCTTTCATGTTCTTCCCAATCTTTTCCCACACTTTTCCTCTATTTTTCTAAGCCATTATCCTATGATCTAACCCACATTTAACCACAACTTAACCCTATGATCTATGCATCTTATTTACAAAATTTACCTTGATAGATCTCAAGTTGATTTCTATCAATAGTTGGAAGGCTAGGGTTTCTAGCTTTGGCTCTAACGGATCCCTTGTCGAATCAGGCCTCTTTAATGCTTGACTCCCTCTTCCAAACAGTTGCAATAACTCCTCTCTTACTCCTCTCTCTTTCTCTCTCTTCTTTACTTCTCTCAACCACCAAACATGAAGGTTAGGGTTTTCAACCCTTTTTATCTTATCTCTTTTTCTCGGCGTGGAGCACATACACACTCATCAGTGTATGTAACTCTACAACTCCTCTATCTCTCCACTCTTCTACACTGATTCACACATCACTTCTGCTCATCTCACCTTAAGTTCATCAATGAACTATCTCATGGTCAAACCTAAGACCAATCGGGCACGGATCCCGAGGTCATAGTTCAATGTGATTTTTCGGGCTATTACAATGAAGGTCTTTTGTAGGGTTGTTATGGGGCTCAGGAAAGGGTAAGAAAGAATAGGAATTGAGATTCAAAATTTCTGAGAAATCGGAAAAGAAACAAACTTCTGATTTTTCTATTTCTCTTCTTTTTCTTTTCTAATCTCTCACTATTTTTCTTAATATTTTTCTTTTGAATTTTCTTTTCTTGAAGCACCTCATATTTTTTTTCATATTTTTCACAATTTTCTTTTTCTTTTTCTCCCCCCTTTTTCTTTTATATTTTTGCCATACACTCTCAGTAAACACCACAACTCAGTATCTCTCCACTTACTCTCTTTTCGTTCATTTTCATCCCTCGTTCCTAATTTCTCAGAAATAAGAAGGGTAAAGCTGAATTTTCATAAATGGTGAAGGGTTAAAAGTTAACGTGGCTTATCAAAGAATGTATAAAGGTAAATTTTTCAATAGGCTCAAAGGGGTACTAGAAGGATAAATTTATATGAGGTGGGGCATTTAAGCACAAACGAGCCAAAGATGGCCTTCAATCATTTCCTTAAAAGATAGTAACCTTGCCTATTTGTCTTGAGTAGATATACAGTACGTTCTAACACAATAATATGAATTTGATATCATACAAAGTCACAAGTCAAAATAAAATGTATGAGATTATTCAAAATAATTCGTATTCAAAGAAAACTCCGAGTTTATGTATTCACTCATCAATGACGGGAAATTAGCTCTAAAGCTTACCGGGTTTAGTCTCCACTAAGAACCTAAGATTCACCGTTCAAAATAGTTCATTGATTTCTGAGTCTTAGTTTGGTATAAGTGTAAAAATTCTAAGCATGAATATCAAAATTACCCACAAAATATCACATTAAGTTTCATTATCCTAGATACAAGCATTCAAAATCTGACATCGATATTATCAAAATTAAATTCACATGCATCATCAACTAAAGTTTGAAAACTATCGAAAAATAATTAATGTATGATGGTTCAAATTTTTATTTATTTTTATTTTTATTTATTATTATTATTATTATTATTTTTTTATATGAAGAAAAATAAGAAAGTGACGCAAGATAGAGAATCTTTTTTTATATGAAGAAAAATAAGAAAGTTACGCAAGATAGAGAATCATACCCCTAAACCTAAAAATGACAATGTCCTCATTCATTGAAATAAGTAGCACACCCCCAAACCTGTTGAAAAGTACCTCAACACAAAGATCAGGTGCAGAGAATATGTGCATCAAATTAAAACATGACCAAAAATAGATTGAAGGTAATGCGGCTACACTAATTTGGAAATTAAAAACAACTTAAACTAAACTAAAAACTAATATTCTAAAACTAAACATACGAAAAGAGAAATCCTAAATCCTAAACTAAACCTGAGTCCAACTCCTTTAATCTGGGTCACTGAGGTGCATCGCCTCAATTCCGAACTGGGTCATCGGCTCAAACATTGGTTTAAGGCGTTGCCCATTGACTTTGAAGACTTGATTGTCCTTGAGACTGCGGATCTCAATCGCACCATGCACACTAATGGAAACAACCTGAAATGGGCCTTCCCATCTAGATTTCAGTTTTTCCGGGTGGAGCTTCACCGAGTTGAATGTACCAAACTTTTTGTCCAATGTGGAACTCTTTCCGAGAAATGGACTCATCATGCAGCTTTTTATACCTTTCTTTGTACATCTTTGAGTTTTCATACGCATCATAGCGTAGCTCTTCCAATTCACTTAGCTGTAGCCTTCGATTTGATCCTGCTGCTTGCATATCGAAATTTAATCTTTTGATGGCCCAAAATGCTTTATGCTCCAATTCAACAGGAAGATGGCATGCTTTCCCGTAGACAATTCTGAACGGAGACATTCCAATTGGTGTCTTGAAGGCGGTACGATAGGCCCACAGAGCATCAGAGAGCCGGTTTGACCAGTCTCTTCTATCCGATCGTACCGTCTTTTCTAAAATTCGTTTAATCTCTCGGTTCGACACTTCCACCTGACCACTAGTTTGCGGGTGATACGGCATTGCAACCTTGTGGGTGACGCCATATTTCTTCATTAAAGTAGCAAAATGGCGGTTGCAGAAGTGCGAACCGCCATCACTAATGATCGCACGTGGAAACTCGAATCTATTAAAGACATTTTCCTTCAGAAATTTGACCACCACTTTGTGGTCATTTGAATGGGTTGCCACAGCTTCAATCCATTTGGAAACGTAGTCAACAGCTACGAGAATGTATGAATACCCAAAAGATGGGGGAAAAGGACCCATGAAGTCAATCCCCCAAACATCAAAAATTTCAACAATCAAAATCGGGTTAAGGGGCATCATATTCCGTTTTGAAATATTTCCAAGCTGCTGACATCTTTGGCATTCTTTGCAAAATTGAGCAGCGTCACGAAAGATGGAGGGCCAGTAGAATCCGCTTTGAAGAATTTTCTGTGCAGTCTTCTGTCCTCCAAAATGGCCTCCACAGGCTTCAAAGATGGCGTAAAATCGAGAATGCTTAGGCTCTTGGTACACATCTCCTGATGATTTGATCTGAACAGATCTTGAACAAATATGGTTCATCCCAAAAATAGTATTTGATCTGGGAGAAAAAGAGGTTCTTATCATTCTTTCCCCATTCAGTAGGGATTTTGCCCGTGACCAAATAATTCACGATATTGGCAAACCAAGGAACTTTCGAAAGCGCTAATTGCCATTAATTTCTCATCCGGAAAAGTGTCCCGGATAGGTTCAGGTGTAACCAATTCTTCAAGCAAAATGCGAGACAAGTGATCAGCCACAAGATTCTCGACTCCCTTTTTATCCTTGATTTTGAAATTAAACTCTTGAAGTAGCAGATCCAGCGGATCAATCGTGGTTTGGCATCCTTCTTTGCCAACAAATATTTCAATGCAGAGTGGTCTGAAAAGACCACTATTTTTTATCCAAGCAGATAAGAACGAAATTTATCCAGAGCATACACCACAGCTAATAGTTCTTTCTCAGTGGTGGAGTAGTTAAGCTGTGCATCGATCAACGTCTTATTGGCATAATAAATTACATGAGGTAATTTGTTCACCCTTTGCCCTAAAACAGCTCCAATAGCGTAATCAGATGCATCACACATGAGTTTGAATGGGAGAGAATAATCCGGTGGTTGGATTATTGGTGCAGTTGATAAGAGTTCACGCAGCTTCAGAAATGATTTCATGCAATGCTCATCAAATTCAAAAGGGACATCTTTACCAAGCAAGGTACATAAAGGTTTAGCCACCTTGCTGAAATCCTTAATGAATCGCCTATAAAATCCAGCATGCCCCAAAAATGATCGAATTTGGCGAACACTCTTTGGTGGGGGCAAATTGGCAATTAGGTCGACTTTGGCCTTATCCACTTCAATTCCTTTCTTGGAAACAATATGCCCCAGAACAATTCCTTGTTGAACCATGAAATGGCTCTTCTCCCAGCTAAGAACAAGTTTAGAATCCACACAACATTATAAAACTTGTGCGAGGTGATTCAAACAAGAACCAAACGTTTTCCTAAAAACCGAGAAGTCGTCCATGAACACCTCGATGAACTTGTCAATCATATCCGAAAATATGGCCAACATACATCGTTGGAAAGTAGCAGGTGCATTACATAAGCCGAACGGCATCCTTCGATATGCAAAAGTATCATACGGGCATGTGAATGTCATTTTCTCTTGATCAGGTGGAAAAACGGGCACTTGATTGTATCCCGAATAACCATCAAGAAAGCAATAAAACTCTTGCCCTGCTAACTTCTCGAGGATTTGATCGATGAACGGAAGGGGAAAATGATCCTTTCTGGTAGTTGTGTTTAATTTTCTATAATCAATGCGACCGCCACCCAAAGAGTTTCACGAGTAGGCAACAATTCTCCTTTCGCAGTTTCTTTCACAGTGATTTCGGACTTTTTTGGGACAATTTGGACTGGACTAACCCATTCACTATCAGAAATCGGATAGATGATTCCAGCATCGAGTAATTTAATGATTTCCTTTAAAACAATTTCTTGCATGTTCGGATTAAGTCGCCTCTGTGGTTCTCTCGATGGTTTACTCTCATCTTCCAGATGTATTTTGTGCATACATACTGATGGGTCAATCCCTTTTAAATTAGCTAGAGTCCATCTGATAACCTGCTTGTGATCTAGAAGCACTTTCAACAGGTCATGCTCTTGTTCTTCAGACAACGTGGATGAAATTATCACCGGAAACATTTCTCGTAGCCCCAGAAAAGCGTATTTGAGCGATTCAGGCAACTGTTTCAATTCCACAGTTGGTGGCTCCTCAATTGATGGAGTCGGTTCAGCTTTTACTTCAATGGGTAACGGTTCTATCTTAGTCACAACTTCACATAAGTTATCATAAGGACATGATAAACTCAACCTCGTCTCTTCAGACTGCTTCCTTTCAGATCCTTTTTCTTCATAGATGGCCAACAAAGCGGTTTCAAATTCTTCTTTGGTGAGCATTGATGGTAATGCTTCATCCACCACTTCATCCATCTGATCGATGTAAAAACATTCGACCTCATCCTCGTTAGGGAAATGGTTCATCGCATGAAATATGTTCAATCTGACTTTCATGTTTCCAAAAGAAACGTCCATGACTCCCGTTCGACAATTAATGCAAGCGTTTGCAGTGGCGAGAAACGGACGTCCAAGGATGATGGGGACTTGATTAATTGATTTAACAGGTGGATCCATGTCTAAAACAACAAAGTCCACTGGAAAGACAAACTTGTCTATTCCAACCAAAACATCCTCAATAATTCCCCTAGGTCTTCTTTTTGACCTATCAGCCAGTTGTAGTGTGACCGTCGTGGGTTGCAATTCACCCAATCCGAGTTTCTCGTATATTGAGTATGGGATTAGATTCACACTTGCTCCCAAATCCAATAGCGCTTTTCCAATTGGTTGCTCACCAATGACACATGGAACAGTTGGAACTCCAGGGTCTTTCAGTTTCCATGGGGTTTCCAATTGTAATATTGAACTGACTTGATTAGTCAGGAACACTTTCTTGGAAATATGAGTACGCGCCTTTCGCTTACGAGTGCATAAATCTTTGAAAAATTTTACATACTCAGGCACTTGTTTGATTGTTTCAAGCAATGGAAGATTTATCTTTACTTGCTTGAATGTTTCGAAAATTTCTTCCATTTTTGCTGGTCCCTTTCCCATTCTAGATGGAGGAGTTAGGCATTGAGGGAATGGTGCCCTTGGGACATAAGGTGCAGGTTCCATTTTTGATTCTTGTTCATGTCCTAGTTGGACAGTTGAGGGAGACTCATCCTCGATTACTTTTTCTTTTCCCTTCTCTCTTCTTTGCTCTTTCTCTTTCTCTTTTCTTTTCTCTTTCTCTGTTCTTTTCTCTGATTTGTTTTCTCTCTTTTGCTGCTTCTCTTGCTTCCTCTTTTTCCTGATCAGATTCCACAGGCATTTCCACTTGATTATCAACTTCTCTTCCACTTCTCAAAGACCGTAATGCCTTTCTCAACTGTTGACTATTCGATGGTCCTGCATCAGGTGGTGCTTGACCTCGAGGATTGTTGACGGGTTGGCTAGGGAGCCTACCTTCCTCTCGTTGACTCAGCTGATTTGTCAGTTGACTGAATTGATCTATCGTCATCTGTTGGAAAGCATGCATGCTTCGCATTACCTTTTCCTCCAAATCAGAATCTCTAAAAACGGTAGCCTGAGGTTGATTAAAATTCTGATTTTTTCGGTAATCGGAATTCGGATGGTAATAAGGAGGGTTCTGCTGGAAATTAGAATTCTGCTGGGTAGTGGGATTCTGTTGTGGGCGGAAATTTTGTTGTCCACCCATTGTGTTGGCTCTGTACTGCTAGTTTACCTGACCAGTTTGGTTCGAACCACCCCATCCTAAGTTGGGGTGATTTTTCCATTCCGGGTTATAGGTATTGGAGTATATGTTTCTACCCTGCCGTTGATAAGATTGAGTCAGATTCACCTCCTCTTGAGGAGTAGGTTCATCAGGGAATAATGACAAGGTAGTGGGGCACTCATTAGCCATGTGACCTGGGTGGTCACAAATTGAACACACAGTGGGGGTGACAGGAGCTTTAGCTTGCTTGGTCGCAGCTAACAACATATTCATTTGCTTGGACAACATATCAACCTTTGTCGATAGATCAGAGGTATTATTTTTGACATTATACAATCCATCTCTTGTCAACACATGAGATTTAGATGCCAAATCCAAGTTAGTTCGCCCCAGTATTTCACTTTGTATCGAAGTTTGGTATAACTTCTCAAACAATGCCCACAATTCATCAGCTTCTTTTGTGGCACATGATCCACCACACGATGCATCAACCATGCGTCTCTCTTCAGGAATCAGTCCATTATAAAAACTTTGGACCTGTTGCCACCTTGGAACCTGATGATTTGGACAACTCTTAATCAATTCCTTAAAACGTTCTCAACATTCATGGAATGTTTCAGTAGGTTGTTGGGAAAAGAATTGAATCTTCTGACGCAACTCAATGGCTTTGGTCATGGGAAAATATTTTTTAAGAAACTGACGGTGTAGCTCTGCCCAACTCTGAATAGATTGCGGTTCTAAGGAATAAAACCACGTTTTTGCCTTGTCCCTTAAAGAGAAAGGAAAGAGTCGGAGTTTAGCTATCTCATCAGTGACATTGTGGACTCTAAATATTTTGCATACCCCAGTGAATTCATTTAGATGAACGTGCGGATTTTCATTTGCTAACCCATGGAAAATTGGTAGCATTTGGATCATTGCTGATTTGAATTCATAGTGGTTTCCTGGAATGGGATCACGCATTATACATTCCTGATCCTCGTAAAAACCATGATCATTATAATATTCGAGTGTTCTAGGGCCCTCATTGTAATTGTTATTCCCATCATTTCCATTATTTCCATTATTGCCATTATTGATATTCTGGTTGTTCCCATTCATTTCTTGCCTTTGATCAGCCATGGTATCAGTATGATGATACTGATTCCTTTGAATTCTACGATTCTCTCTACAAGATCGTTCGATCTCAAGATTAAATGGTAGCAGATGTGGGTGATGAGAACGAGTAAAGCTCATACACCACGCTCATAAACAGGGATTGAAGAATCCAAAACAAATCCACAAAATAGGCTAAATCGATTGCAGCAAAGATCTCAATCGATTGACCGAAGCACACTTAAAATTTCACAGAAATGACTTTATCAGTCAATCGATTGAAGAACTGTTCTCAATCGATTGAGGTTCAAAGGTCAAAGCAAGTTAACACAGGAATTTCAGCCGAAATGGCAAGCACAAAATTTTTGTCAATCGATTGACAGAGGAATGTCAATCGATTGAAAGAAAAGTAAAGATCACGACAGAGAATATTTCAGTCTCAATCGATTGAACCTGAAGCTTCAATCGATTGAGCTCTAATATGAACAGTGGCCCAAATAAGAAGAAAAGAAAAGTAAAACAAGATAAATTAATTTTAATTTTAATTTAAAATTTTTTTTTTTAAAAAAAAATCCAAATTTCAAAAATTAAAATAAAAAAAATTAAATTTTAAACCTAATGGCAATCCTACAAAATCTTATCTAAAAGAGAAAAATAAGGGAAAGAATAAAAGATTCCTAAATTTTCTAAGGAAGGTATCCTAAAAATCTATACTTCCTAAAAAGACTCCTACAAAATCTAAAATAAAAAGCCTAAAAATCTGAACTTCCTAAAAGACTCCTAAAAAAATACTTACCTAAGAGAGAAAAATAAGGGAAAGAAGATTCTGCAAAGCAAAAATCCAAAAATTGATTTTTTTTTTTTTTTTTTTTTAAATTCGAATTTCAAAAATTAAAATTAAAATTTCAAGATTAAAATTAGAAATTAAAATTTTAAATCTAAGGGCAATCCTAAGAATCTTATCTAAAAGAGAAAAATAAGGGAAAGAATAAAAGATTCCTAAATTTCCTAAGGAAGGTATACTAAATTTATAAACTTCCTAAAAAAAAATTAATAACTAATTTTAGAAAATCCTAGAATATCTAAAAGAGGAAAATAAGGAAAAAGAATCCTACTAAAATAAGAAGTCCTAAAAACCTAAACTTCCTAAAAGAGTCCTACAAAAACTTACCTAAGAGAGAAAAATAAGGGAAAGAAGATTTTACAAATCAAAAATCTAAATATTAGAATTTTTATTTAAAAAAAAAAATAAAAAAAAATAAAAACACAAAAATTCCTAACCGAATTAATCAAAATTTCGCCGATCTCCCCGGCAGCGGCGCCAAAAACTTGATCGATTTAAAGTGTAACTCTTGCAAGTGCACAAGATCTATTGCAGTATGGCAAGAACAAAGGTGTCGAACCCAAAGGGAAATCTTGAATTTTAATTAATTCTTTCAGAGATTTAAAAATGTCCCTAAGGAAGTACCAAAGGGCAGATTCAATTTTATCAAAATTTATCACACTTTTCCTAAATGCAGAAAAATAAATTAATCTAAACAACTAATTATTGATGAATCTAAAATAATAATTAAATGAGATCAAGGAATATGCTACCCCAGATTTATACCCCTTTTCTACCATTAAAACCCACAGTTTCATTAAAGCATCATTCACACCATCATTCAGCTATAGAGATGATTTGTAATAAAATATGATCATCAATCCAGCATACCCTATCTAAAAACTATGACTCAGCTTATCATTGCGGTATGAGTCATGTAAGAAGCATAGCGTATCTCATGATGTTTTGATCACAACAGTAAACACATAATCGCTCTGCAGCCTAGATCAGTCTGCAGGTTCAGATCTAGCGATTATAGCCGTTGATACGCGCAATCAACGGTCATAACAAGCATTCAATATATTTTCAATAACACAAACTTTTAGCAAAATGATTCCATGATGACAATAAATCGACTATGGTATTAATCATAAATAAGGGTACTTATCTGGGGATCACATCTTCCCCGATCTACTGATTTAGCCGCTCATCTTTTGTGTATGATCTCCTTGTTCATTCAAAGCCATTCCTCTTTTTATTTCTTCCAAAGATCTTTGTTTACAATGCCTTTTCCTAAATACAATCTATGCTTTCATTAACGTAAAGGAAAAACAATGCAAATCCTAGGTACAATCTACCCAGATGGAACCCTAGAAGAAGGAGAAAGAAGAACTCTTGAAAAGATGCCAAGAGGAGCCTAAAACCAAAAATAATAATAATGAATAATAATCCTCTAAAAAATTCTCTCCAAAAACTCTAAAACAAGAAAAGCCAAAACTAACTCTCTAATTATCTATCTCTAATTTTTCTCTCTAATTCCTATCTCTCATTCCCTCTTTCCGAAGTGTTTGATCTGCTTTAAATAGAGTCGAAGTTTCCCAGCCACAGAGGTGTTCCAACTCGAAAATTTATGGTCGATTAATCGACCCAATAGGGTCGATGCATCGACCTCCCAGATTTTCGTGAATTCCCGCCGAACTTTGCATCAGATACGGCTTTGGTATTTTGGCCATAACCCTCTGTCCCGAACTCGGATTGAGGCGATTCTTGATCCGTTGGAAAGCTGACAGAAAGATATACAATATTTGTGTTTTAACAATTTCATAATTCAGCCATCCGGAATATCCAAATTGAGCTACAAGTCGCACCAAGTTCTCGATGACCCAAAGTTGCAGTGTTTTGACATTATTTTCAGAATTCTTGGGCTGTTTTCTGCACTTGGCTTGTATTTACCTGAAACACTTCAAATCTAATAATTCTTATCAGATAGCCTTCATCGGATAGCTAAATATAGGTATCTAGGGGTGAAATATCATCATATTTCACTACTCATCAGTAGGTGGACATAATAAATTCGGGATGGTTAACTGTAGCTATGTAGTGGTAATCGAGGTGTCGCATTTAATAAATGTGTGGTTACAAGAAAATTTTACCCTTACGATTGCAAGTGCGCGAGCTAAAATTGGACAAACATTCTCTCTTTAATCGTAATCACTACGATAGATTGCGAGAGAATTCTCACTCTTATGGGAAGTAGTAATCACTACGATGTTCTCAGAAATGAAACAATTATGTAATTTATGGTGTCTCATTCATATGTAAATGTATTACGTGCGAATGAAAACCATCTATATAATCCTAATATTATATAATCGAAAAGAGCAATTAAAATAGTCTACAAAACATTACACACAATTTTGCTACGGATGAGTTGGTAGCTTGACAATTCACGTGAGCATATTAGCCATACTCCGGATCTTTTAATGATATCATGGTTACTGTTCCTTTTTCTTCTAATGGCACCATCAGCTTGAGTCTCTGTCCATTAACTTTGAAGATACGATTGTCCTTGGGATGCTGAAGGGTCACAGCTCCATGTGGAAATGCTTCCACGATATTATAGGGCCCGCCCCAACGACTTCGTTGTTTTCCTAGGAATAGTTTTAACCTCGAATTGAATAGCCAAACTTGTTGGCCTGACTCAAAACACTTTCTCAGGATGTGTTTATCATGTAATGCTTTGGTTTTGGCCTTGTAAATTCAAACATTCTCATAGGCATCATTACGAATTTTCCCTAACTTGTTGAGTTCGAGTTTTCATTATTCACTAGATGTGGATAACTCAAAATTCAATGCTTTAATAACCCTTCGCACTCTATGCTCTAACTCCATAGGTAGGTGGTAAACTTTCCCGTATACCAACCGGTAAGGTGACATGCCAATGGGAGTTTTATAGGCTGCTCTATAGGCCCACAAGACATCACTCAATCTTAGGGATCAATCTTTCCTATTTGGGCGAACAGTTCTCTCCAACATTTTCTTTATTTCTCGGTTGGAAACCTCTACTTGCCCACTAGTTTACGGGTGATAGGGGGTTGCAATTTTATGAGTAACGCCATTTTTCTTGAGAAGACTCAAAATATCTATTACAAAAATGGCTACTTCTATCACTTATGATGGCTCGTGGAGTTCCAAATCGTGAGAGTATATTCTCCCTAATAAAAGATATCACCACCTTATGCTCATTTATTTTATGGCTAATCAGTCACAGAATATACAATTTTATCACTTTTAACTTAGTACTGCTAAACCTTATGTGACAGCCCGGATTTTCCCAACCTGAATTTTTTTTTCTTAAACTAACTTAAACCAAATGGAAAAACTCGGACCGCCAGATCGTAGATCACAATTTGAACACAGGATTTACTTGGTACAACCACACACACACATGCAGAAATCAAAGCAGTCAATACATATGGCATAAATAAAATCTCCAGTTCTAATATCCATCATGAACAGTAAACTAAAATAAACTACCAGTGATGACTAACCATCACCCAACAGTAGTATACAATGCATGTATAATAGTGCAAACGTATCGAGCCCGAACTTACCAAAGTCCATGATGTACTAAATCTATGATCTCATAATTCTTACCAATCCTCAACTCCTCAATTCACAAGTTTGATGTCTAGATAGGTTTTATACCTGTGATGTATAGTCGGGGTGAGCTAACAACTAAGCTCAGTAGAAGAAATTCAAATACAATTCACATCTTATCATTGAAATGCATATAATAGAATTTCAAAATAATTTCACATCAAATAGAGTTGCAAATATTACATTTTCATTTTTAAAACAAAGCGAAGTGAAAATAAAGCATATCGGAGATGAACACAGATCAGAACAAAATATAGCTGAAAACAAACGCAAATCAGAAGTAAAATATATCAATGCAGAAACATGTTAGAAACGGATACATATCATGATGAGAACATAAAAAAATGGAGCAAGCATATCATCAGATCTGAGTATACACGGAATGAGCAACGTATCAAGGAACAGAACATATATATATGAAAGCCAAAGCATCCCATTGCGGGAACAAGGTAAAAACCTCGGGGACTCAACCCCTCTTTGCACACAAGTATAACCGAATTATCTCATAAGTGGGGAACAGAAACACATATATATCAAAAGGTCAAAGCATCCTATTGCGGGAACAAGGTAAAGAACCTCGGGGACTCAACCCCTCTTTGCACACAAGGTATAACCAAAACATCTCGTAAGCGGGGAACAGAAACACACATATTAGAAGGCCAAAGCATCCCATCACTGGAGCAAGGTGAAAACCTCGGGGGCTCAACCCCTCTTTGCACATAAGGTATAATCAAGGCATAACTACGCAGGTATCCCGTATGCGGAGAACAAAATATATCAAAGTTAGAACGTTTCATAAACATAACATATCATTGGGCCAAAGCATCTCATCACGGGAACAAACTAGAAACCCCGGGGCCTCAACCCCTCTTTGCCACTTGATTTTAGATTCACACAGTTCTCAATTCAAATTCCCAAGTGGAAACATAAACGAATTTGAAAATGGAACGGAACACAAATGGATACGGAACGGAACAAAAATGCGTTCAATTACAAATTCATACTTCAAAACTTTCATATTTTCTAAATAAATTATAAAACATTCATTTATATCACATTATCTATGAATAAAAATCACAAATGCAATTAGATGGTGAATTTCCCCTATCTTAATTTTGGAGCGTTTCAAAGCAACCCAATAGTCCTCACATATGACCTCCCGTGGTCAATCTACATCACACATACAATGAGATATTAAGGATTGCTTCAAATTTCTAATAAATTTGACGTATTTACGTGTTTTTTTAAAAATTGAGGTGAAAACGGACAAGTTCATGTTAACCTAAAATTTGACGTAACTTCCTCTAAAATTGTGACCTTTAAAACATTTGCTTCATCAATTTTTATATTCATGAAAGTTGTAGGTGTCATTGTTCTCTTTCCAAAGCCTTAAGAATCATATGATTCCAAGTTCGAGATAGAAAGTTATGGTAAAAATACCGGAGCAATGTCGGCAAGCTCTATCAAATTCGACTAGTAAATTTTCAAATTCAGCCGGTCAGTTTCCAAATCGACCGGTTGATTTTTCCAGAACCCAAATTACACGTTCACTATTTTTCAAAAATCGACCAGTCATGCTATTTTCGACCGATCGGTTTTCAAAATCGACTGGTCGAATTCTACTCGATCGGTCGGTTTTGTATCTCGACAAAATCAAAATTTGGCCCTACTTCACACTAAATTTTAACCTCTTAAATAGTTGACTAAAAATTGGTCAATTCACAAAAGTTTTAGAGCTTGTTGTCCTCTTTCCAACGCCACAAGAATTGTGACAATCGGAGATCGGACCGGAAAGTTACGGCTTAAATACTGAGGCGGTGTTAGCAAGCTCAGACAAATTCGACCGGTCGGTTTCCAAATCGACCGGTCGGTTTTGTCAGCTCGGGTTTGGACTTCAAAACTCATTTTTTTCTTCAAATCTTCATTTTTTTCTTCTAATTCTTAACCCATAAAGATAAACCAACCTAACACCACTCTAACTCATAATTTAGCAACATCTCCATACCTTAAATCGATCGATTCCTCGATCCACGAGCTCACATCCAAGCTAGGGTTTTAGAGTGAATTTCATCGATCTAACTAGCGTTTGAATCAAAACGAAGCCTATAATGGTGCTTCGCTCTAACAGGCACTGCTCTTCCCTCTTCCTATCGCGTATATTGCGATAAAAAAGGTTGGTTCCCTCTAGCTTCAACCCACACACTCAAAACTGATATCGGAATCCAATGGCTCACGTGTCACACAAATTTATACGAGGTTAATACCTTAAAGTCGAATGGATCGATCCAAGCTTCAGACGTCCACGTGTGCGATGTCCTCCATCTTCTCTCTATTTCTCTCTCTAGAAATCCCATGCCCCAAAGAAATGAACCCGGCAATTAGCTTCCATAAGAAGCTTTGTTTTGTTTTATAACTAAAGGGACTGGTTCCCTTATAAAATTCATACACCCATTTTGGGTGTTAGCCATATCCAAGGAACTAGACTCTACGTGAAACGAATACACGTAATCGAGGTATTAGCTATTATAGAATTAATCTTTTGGCTCGGTGTGGGGCCTGTACACCCAAACTACTTATCAATTGGACTCGGTCTTGAGCCAATACACACTACCACGGTGTATGAACTTGGTCCTAAAAATCTCACACGAGCTCAAATGGACCCAAAATAATTCCGTTTGAAAAATCTGAATGGTGACGTGTTTCTTAACAGACATGCACCCAATCAAGACCTATAGTTAGCTCAAATAGTCGATCCAGATCAGTTGGCCCAACTAGTAAGCCAAATATACTTGGACCAATTAGTCAAATAAGTTGTTTAATCATTAATAAACTTTCATTATCTTTCTAGAACCCAAAAATCATAAGAGAAATAAATTCTCTTAGGCTTCATACACTTATATTAAGTCTTTGATTTTGGTGTTAAGCACATACACCACAACTAGGTGCATCGAAACTCATTCAAAGGTTCACGCATAACTTTACTCCTTCTGATTTTCACTTAATACATGATCTAATTTGACTTATCAATTATTTTCACAGGGTCGGGTACGTGACCAGTTGGGCATGCACACTGAGGCGTACTGCTCAAAGGTCAAAAGTTTCGGGATGTTACACCATAGTTTACTACTAACAAGCTAATGATGTGTAGATATTAAGAAAAATCAATAAAAGAGAACCAATTAATCTTTGTCGAAATGAACTCAAAAGACAATAAGAAAGACGATTGAACGTGAAAGATGATTTGATGCTACTGAAAGCAGAGAAATCGTACTTTAAGATTGAACGAAGCCAAAGAAATAAGAAATTACAATTTACGATTCTTCAAAAGACGTTCAAAGCAAAAGGCGGTAGGTATAGAAAGAAAGCGATCGATCGTAATATATAATCGTCCAGAGAGAAATTTGTAATAGAAGAGAGAAATCATGATTTATGATTTCACAAATAGAAGCTTCTCATTATTGCTGATCACATGAAGATCCACACTGCCATGCACCAAAATAGAAGAACTTTTAAATTAGAAGTTTGACAAATCACGGATCTGAAAAGATTGATGAAGAAAGATTCCTAAAAATCTCGATTACTGAAATAAAGGAGAAAATTCAGAAGCGCATCAACCAGTGTAAGCAAGGAAGATAAAATTAGGAATTAGAGTTATCTATTGTTTCAATAGTTTCTTTTATTAGAATTAGATCACTATAAACTGACCCCTTATGATCTATAATTAAGAGGGCTCGACATTGGAATAATTTCATCAAAGGATTTCTCAGAATCAATTGACAACTGAGGTTGAGTTTTCTTCCGATCAAAAATAGTTTAGAGTAGTTTAGATATCCAAGGTTCCTCGATCACAATTGATGACTAAGATTGAGAGGTAGAAGATTAATATAGATATCCGTAGTTTCTCAGAAGCAATCGACGCCTGCGGCTGAGGGGTGAAAAATATATTTCTACTTTGCTTTCTAGTTTAGATTTATTTTTCTTGCAATTTACTACTTTGTAAACATCTCTATGTTTTGATTTGAATTGACGACTCAGGTTGAGATTTGCATATTAGTGTAACGGTTTTACTTTTCCATATTCAATTTTCTCGAATTTGATTGACACCTAAGTTTTAGGAGATTGTTGATTAGATTAATTCTGTGTTGAAGGATTTAGATTTATTTTCTGTAATTACTTTAAAAAACCATTCTTTTATTCATATTTTCTCAAGTAGTTTAGAACCTTAAAGATAAATATAAGTTTTTAAAATAGAAATACAAAGATAAATCACTTCCTCATGGGAATGATCCTATACTAGCATTACAGTTTCCATTGTGTGCTTGTAATAGGTTACTTACTTAGAACAACAGAAAGAGCACATCAAGTTTTTGGTGCCGTTGTCGGGGAAGCAAATTTTATTTTATATTTTTGTTCTGAAAATAAATATTTATCTTTCTCTAATTATTTTTCTTTATATTTTTGTTTTCTTGATCACTTCTTAAACTTTTACAGGTTTTACTCAGAGTAGTGAATCACAAGTTTCACACTTCTCTTGATTAGAGAAGCTAGAGGTTCAGATTTGTCTTCTCTCCCTGTTTCTAAAATAAAAATTAAATATACCTAAAAACAAAACTAAAAATCAAATAAAATTAAAAATATAAAAATATATTTTTCTGGTGTATGCATCACACTCGATCTAAAAATTTAATTTTTTTTGAGTGTTTAAATGCCCTGTTGCCCCATTATACCCGAAGATGATAGACTGAGAATGGGCGTATGCATTCCATCGGAGTCAATACGGTAACATGTATAACTCACAATGGAGTAACCATCCTTATTTTAATTATGGCTCCACCAGTGGCCAACAATAAGGACCATCTGTTGTTGAGCCAAGCTATCCTCTTTCATAGAATTTCCAATAGACCTACCTGCCACCCATGAGACCATATCAGCCATATGAGCAACAACAATTCAGTCCTTCGAGCAACGGATTTGATGATACAGTTGTTCAAATCCTTAGGGATTTATAGCAATAGTGGCATCAGTGTTCCAAGAATTTATCCCTGCTTGCTCAATTCTCTCAAGTTTTACATTCACACATATAGTCAATTACGAAGCTGGAAGCCCAAGTTGGGCAGCTAGCTACGCAATTGGTGGAATGAGAGAGCAACCAGTTACAGTCACGAGCTGTGAGTAACTCAGGAGGATAAGTTTTTATGGGAGAAACATCGATTTCTACAGAACATGTCCAAACTGTTCAATTTTTACGAAATGAAAAAGTTGAGATGCCCACAACTGTGGATGTCCCAGAGAAAGGAAAGGATAAGCCTAAGAGAAACAAGGAAGTTTCTAGACCATAAAAATATAAAACTGAAAATCAAAAAAATAATAAAGATAGTAGTTCTTTGATTAGTTTTGTTTTTGAAAAATAAATTAAAAAATCTAAAAAGATTTGAAGTTTGTAGGTAACTTCACTGAAAACCTTCAGGAGACTACAACTCCTCCACTAGGGATCACATTAGGGTTTAAAAGCTTGCTGCATCTACTAAATGCAATCATGCTCCCTACGAAAGTGGCATTTAAATTTTTAGATTAATATTTCTTTCTTTGTTTGTTAGGACTAGCAAAGCTAAAGTTTGGGAGTATGATTAGTCAATGAATATACCATTTTATTACCCTTAACTTAGTACTGTTAGGCCCCAGTTTGCTACTTACAAGCTAACGATGTGCAGATATTAAGGAAAATTAGTAAAAGAGAACCAAAGTGTTAATCTTCATCGAAATAAATTCAAAAAGTAATAAGAAAAGACGATTAAACGTGAAAGTTGATTCGACGCTGCTGAAAGCAGAGAAATCGTACTTTACGATTAAACGAAGCCAAAGAAATAAGAAATCATAATTTACAATTCTTCAGAAGAAGTTCAAAGCAAAAGGCGATACTGAAAGAAAGCGATCGATCGTAATATAGAATCGTCAAGAGAGAAAGCTATAACAGAAGAGAGAAATTGTGATTTACGATTTCACAAATAAAGGCTTCTCATTGTTGCTGATCATGTGAAGATCCACACAGCCATGCACCAAAATAGAAGAACATTTGAATTAGAAGGTTGGCAAATCATGGGTCTGAGAAGATTGATGAAGAAAGTTTCCTAAAGATCTCGGTTACTGAAATAAAGGAGAAAATCCAGAAGCGCATCAACCAGTGAAAGCAAGGAAGATAAAATTAGGAATTAGAGTTATCTTTTGTTTTAGTAGTTTCTTTTATTAGAATTAGATCACTGTAAACTGACCCCTTATGATCGATAAATAAGAGGGCTCGACATAGGAATAATTTCATTGAAAGAATTCTCATAATCAATTGACAACTGAGCTTGGGTTTTCTTTCGATAAAAAATAGTTTAGATATTCAAGGTTCCTTGATCACAATTGATGACTGAGATTGAGAGCTAGAAGATTGGTGTAGATATCTGTAATTTCTCAGAAGTAATTGATGCTTGTGGCTGAGGGGTGAAAGATATATTTCTACTTTGCTTTTTAGTTTAGATTTATTTTTATTGCAATTTACTACTTTATAAACATCTCCAAGTTTTGATTTGAATTGACGACTCAGGTTAAGATTTGCTGATTAGTGTAACGATTTTACTTTTCCATCTTCAATTTTCTCAAATTTGATTGACGCCCAAGTTTTATGAGATTGTTGATTAGATTAAATCTGTGTTGAAGGATTTTAGTTTTTGATTGATGCCCAAATTCTAGAAGACTACAATATGATGTAACGGTATTTTAATTTTATAAATATCCGAAACTTAAAGGATTGTGATTGACGACCATAATCTGGAAGGAAGAGGATTTAGATTTATTTTCTGCAATTAGTTTAAGAAACCATTCTTTTATTCATATTTCTCAAGTAGTTTAGAACCTTAAAGATAAATATAAGTTTTTAAAATAGAAATACAAAGATAAATCATTTCCTTGTGGGAACGATCCTATACTAGCATTACAATTTTCATTGTGCGCTTGCAATAGGTTAAGACTTAATTAGAACAATTTAAAGAGCACATTAGTGGCTGCTACCTCGACCTACTTTGAAACGTAGTCGACAACCATGAGTATATACATGAATCCAAAGGAAGGTGGAAAGGGGCCCATGAAATCTACATCCCAAACATTGAACGGTTATGTTACCAATATTGATTAGAGAGGCATCATGTTCCTTCGGGACATGACTGTAGACACCCCCATTTTGCCCTCTTGGAATATATAAATTTTTTTGGTCAACCTTTGACCTCATAACCCTGATGTGGAACCATGCACTGAAACAATAGTACATGATTGAACATAGGCTGAAATAATAGCTCTATAACTTAGATCCCAACGTAAGGAGACTATATACTGAAACAATAGTATATAGTCAGAATGCAGACTGAAACAATAGTCTAGCATTTCAGACTAGAGACCAGACCCGGACAACTCCGAATTAAGCGCCTAAAACCAAGCGCTCAATCCAATTACACGCTAGCCCACAAACACGCAATCAGTCCCTCTTTCAAACCAATCTTCCTTTCCCAGACCATATCGAGACTCGATCACGCGCTTGAAATTTGATGCATGATCGGATTGCACGCCAGATCACCAGTGCGCAAGTGGCCTACGCCCGACCTAGCTTCACAGTCCTTGACCCCTAAGTTTCCTTAATTGAGCGCTTCTGAATAAACGCTTAATTAGATTACGCACCCTAAAATGGGTGCGCAATTAGTTCTAATGCTATTAGGACTAGGAAACTCATTGAGCAAGTCAGCCGGTCGCTCACTGAGTTGGTGACCGACTCAAAGCGATTAAGCGCCGGTAAACCAGTGTGTTAATTCATTGCTTTAATATAGTTAATTCATTGCTTTAATTGAAAGTTTAATAAAATTAGTTTATTTATTTCAATTAGATTTTTAATAAAATCTGTTTATTTTTTTTAATTAGATTTTAATAAAATTAATTCATTTGCTTTAAATCAGAGTTTCGGTAGAATTAGTTCTCTACTTTAGTTAGAATTCTAGTAAGAATGTTGTACTTGATTTAATTAGAATTTTAATACAACTAATATACTTGCTCTGCTCAGAATTCTAGTACAATTAGCATATTCAAAGTAATTAAAGTTTTACCAGAACTACTACATGTGCACTCTTAGTATAATTAAGAGACTTGATCATAATTAGACTTCTAATGGGACTAGGAGACCAAAATTAATCGGACTTTTAATAGTATTAGGACACCTAATTAATTAAACTTTCAATAGGGATAGGAATAGTAAAAATTGATTAGACTCCTTATAAGACTAGAATATTAAATTTAATAAACTACAATAGATTACCACCCAACCAAACTCATGATAGAATTAGGGAAATTTAAATCGACTAGAATTATAACCATAAAGGGAAAAAAAAGGAGAACTAAATTATCTAAATTAAGAATAGATATAGCTGCTGACATTCGCAGGCGGACGATTCAGTATAGGAGTAACCCATACCCGCTCTTAAGCATGGTCATTGACGTGTTGCAGAATCGATAAATATCTGCAGCTGACGATCGCAACAAACTAGAAATCTTCCTAGAAAACCTTTTATTTCTAATCTTCCAAATGCCGCATCGCTAGAGTCCACTTGGACAGAATTGGAGCCACTAATTTAACAGGGATTGAGAGGAACCCAGAAAATGCTCGCACCAACAGACTGGCGATCGCGATGGGACCCTTTTGCAAACTTTTTTTTTAGATAGTTAGTTTTCGTCCTATTTCCCTATTTTTCTTTCCATCGTGTCGTTTAGATTTCCTTTTATATATATGAGTCTTCGTCAAAGACTCGAGATGTCTGGTATACGAAGAGTAAGTTTAGGAGACCCACCATTGTGGGGATATGATGACAACCCTATGTACGGAGAAGAACCAATTCATAATTCCAGCCCACAACAACTTGAGATTAATATAACTGGTGAACAAGAGAACCCCTTCTCTACCCCACACACCGGGAACAATCATAATGGGAGAGATGGTGGCATCAGACAAAACCTTGCTGCTCAACAAATCATAGAACTCAGTGTCCAAAGAATACAAAGAGGAGATGACGACTCCGAAGAATTGCTTCGAGGGTTGGCCGCCGCAGACGAAACCATTAGGTCATGATAATTTTTAGAAGAACAAGAGCGACAAAAGAGGCCGCCTCCTACCCCGAGCACGGTGTCAGCCTGCGCCACACCATTGAGATAACCTACCCACACATTCTTCAACGATGACCCTTTAGACAAGGTTTCCTCATGGGTTGCTCCAAATGACAACACCATTAAAATCGAAGATCTCCTTAAAATGCTCGATGAGTACATGGCCAAGAGAGAGCGCCCTGGTCACTCATTCGGGTTTAACAAATTTTATCGAGATGTCGAGTTTAATTTACCAATAGGATTTAAGCCACCGAAGTTTACCAAATATAATAGCACCGGAAATCCAAATAATCATTTAGCCCTCTTTTGTAATAATTACCGGCCCATACGTGATAATCAAGGACTTCTCATTCACTATTTCCAACGCTCATTAGAAGGAGAAGCTTTAGATTGGTTTGTGAGACTCCTGCTTTATAAGATAGAAACCTTCGATGAATTAGTTCGTCAATTCCTGGACCAATATAAATACTTGATCCAAGAGACGGTCAGTCTTAGCGATCTAATGGCAGCCAAGCAAGGACCTGAGGATGAATTTGCCGACTTCGTCGCTAAATGGAGAAAATTCGCTCCTAGGAGTGACACTTCAATGAAAGAGAAGGATTCGGTGGACATTATCATCGATAATACTAGAGAACCGTTAAAGAGCGCACTTGTCATAAGTGATTGCCTGACTTCACTGCACTCCACTCCACTCCCGAGCATCTCGACTAGCGTGATACATTAAAGGCGGAGACCTTGCTCTATCCACAGTCTCATCAAAAGTAGGTTCTTTTAGTGAGTCTAAACTGAAAAACAATAAGAAAGCCTTAGGAATCAAACAGGTCAATACCATTTTTAATCAAAGACAAAACTTGGGGAATAGAAATTTTCACCCACGAAACTTCGGGCAAAACCTAAATCAGCAACGATACACGAACCAAAACCAAGGCGCTAATCAGCAAAGATATGAAAACCAAACCCAAAGCCAGAACCAGAATCAGGGCCAGTATCAGAATAGAACTCAATATCCCAACACCTACCAAAATCAGAACATGACACAGAACCGACCAGTCCAAGCGCCGAATTACAATAGTGTGCCCCCACCGCAGAACTTTAACCCAGCCAGAGGCCCCTACTAGCCGAGACGGGAACACTATTCCCCTTTACTAGATACGATTCCCAATATCTTCTATCTGCTTAACACTCAAAATCTCCTCCGATTCTCACAAGAAAAACCCCGCCCCTGGCCGGTAAATCTAGACTATGGTAAATCTAGATTATAGCAAATACTGTGTCTTCTATCGATACGCGAGACAACCTAAAAGACTGTTAGGTCCTTAGGGACTTAATCTATGACATGAATGACCAAAGTCAAATCGATTGAGAAGCACTTAGGAATCCTAACCCTAATAATAACCAATCCCAACAAAATTTAGGGATCGTTAATAACCCCATGCGCAATCATAACCAAACAACACCAGCTCAGGTCACCACCGTAGATCTCTCCGGTCGATTCACCTTCCAACCTTCCACCTTAATCACTCACATTCAACCCTCTACTGCTTTTGCCACACCAGCGAGAGCTCCTTCTCCCCCGCATCCCTCGACCCTAATCACTCGCATCACCCCACCGAATCCACCTCCTTATCCAAAATTCACTCAGATACGAGTCCATTCCTTCAGGGTCAGGAGACCATTCCTCCGTAGTCACCCACTAGAACCTCCAACCACTCCAAATCTCGAATCAATGCTATTATTGCTCCCTTTGTCTGATTCTGAACTCGAGTACGGAGATCAAGTTCTCCAAACTGTAGCACAAATTATTGCATGGGTAGAAAGTGTCACCTAAAAAATTCCAAGCCAAGAAAACGAAATAACCACAAAGCGTTCACCAAATTTTGAAGAAAGTGAGCCAGAAGAACAACTTGACCCGTGCGAGGCACTGGTCTCTGCTTTCATAGAAGAGGACGATTACACATAGTACCTGCCACCTTAGAGTGACACCATTCAGGTACGCGTTCCAACCTCAAATTTCACCCATTTTATAAATACATCCGCGTCAAGCCGCGTTGGGTTTGGTTAACAACCGACTTGCCCGATTCTCAAATCAGGAACCAATTACCCACCTCCGCCTTTCCCTCAAAATAAGGAGTTCACAAACATACAACCACCAGAGGGGAACATGAGAGAAAGAGAGGTTAACATGCCTCCCCCACCTCACATCATCCCTCCACCAATTCCTGCACCTCAACCATTCCAATCACCCACTCCTAAGGCCCATCAGCCAGGCAAAGAAACTACGTTCGAGCCATGGCAAGAATACAACCTTCTGCGGCATCTCAAGAAGATTTCGGCCCAGATATCCATACTAGAACTCATCAAGAAATTGCCTGACCATCACCGGTTATTGATAAGGACACTTAAAGACACACAAGTGGATGAGGATACGACCCTAGATGAGCTTCATCAAATCACTTCGGTTATGGCGCAACCTTCGGCACTCACTTTTACAGACGCAAACATGCCCAAAGAGTCACTTTGCGGGAGTGCGACCCCTATATATCTT
Source organism: Chloranthus sessilifolius (assembly GCA_021018995.1). Taxonomy (NCBI): domain Eukaryota; kingdom Viridiplantae; phylum Streptophyta; class Magnoliopsida; order Chloranthales; family Chloranthaceae; genus Chloranthus; species Chloranthus sessilifolius. The sequence continues at coordinate 29,622,259 of CM037594.1, read as the reverse complement.
ACGGTCATAATTGGAGGATTCTTCGTACCACACACACTCGTTGACACGGGAGCATGACTTAACATTTGCCCTCTCACCATGTTAAAGACACTCGAATATATGGAGCAGGATGCCAGGACCTCCGCACTGTCACTCATAGCTTATGATGGCTCACACAGCTTTATCAAAGGAACTATCAAGCTACAGGTTCACCTCGGGCCTGGAACGAAAGATGTTACCTTCCATGTTTCTGATTCTGATAATATGTACAATCTCATTTTAGAAAGAAAATGGCTAGCGTCAATGAAGGCCGTCACATCCACATACCATCAATGCGTCAAATTCCCATATGAGGATTCCATCGTCCGTATATACGCTGATGCACCCCTCCAGGAGATGGATACTGATTACATAGCGAGCATACCAACCGCCCATGATTAGGTGTTGAACACAGGTCATATTCAAAAAACTCGAATCCCTGATAAGACAACCGTTGCAGAAGTCCATCCCCCTATCCCTCCTAGTTCTCCCTCATCGCGTCGATAAAAATTAATGAGAAGAGAGGTTGGCCCATACCTCGCCAAACTCTATGCTATTAACCCTACCGCGAGAAAAGGATGTGACCTTATGTACCAACTTAGATATGTTCCCCACACCAGATTCAATAAAAATAAGTAAGGTCGTGTAGGAACCGTTATACTAATGCAAATACGTAAGCATATAAGGTTGGGTTACCAATCGGATGGCCCGTAAACTGACTTGTCCCCTACCTCACCAAAATGGTCTCTGTATGACCACTTCGCCTATGGGACCACCGAGAAAGAAGATGTGCCAAAACATAAGGAAGTGTCCTTCACTAGATCCCAAGAAGTGGAAATTGAGCAAATGACTAAAGTGTTCAATGATTTAACCAATTTAAATGACGATATTGATAAATCGTTCGAAGGAGTCAAGCCCATATTTGACACTGAGGAACTTACAGAAGTAAGGAGAGGAGAGCCCCCGAGACTCTACCCACAAGTAGAAGATTGGGAATCCATTGACGATGAAGATTTTTATATAGTAGCCTTGCAAGATGGAGAAGAGCACTTACGCTTAATATGGAAAAAGATGATACTCCACAAGAAGATACTAACTCGTATAGCATCCACCTCGGCCTTGGCCTTAAGGGATGAGAATGTCCTTGGGAATCCCCCTACATTCTTCACCATTATCAACCTTGCTGCCAAGCATGCCCGCTCATCCTAACATATTATGAGGATCAAGGAAAAGAACTCGCTACCCCTAAAGATCCTTTGGGAGATCAGAACAACATTATTACGGCACAAAGGATGATGGTTCAATTGACTACGATCTTCAGAGCTTCTTTGAAAAAGAGGCGATCTGTGACAGCCCGGATTTCGGCACCCCGAAACCCGCGCCATCAGCACGATCATCTTGACCGTGCCCATCAACTATGCACGGAACACTGGTATATCAAGCATAAAATAAATAAGAACACTTGCGGAATTTAAATCTACATAGAAATACTTCTCAAAAGACAGTTCTACCCTCATGCCTCTGCATGAAGGGAGAACCGATCCGAACCATCGATGATAACCATCATCATGGATGGTTCGCCCAAAAGAATACTCTGATATCCATATACACAAGGTTTGGTCAAAAACCAGGCTTGACATACCAAGCCGTACAATCTCCAACTAAAACTCCTCAAAGTCGCACAGCAGAGTCCTCTAGAAGAAGTCCTCTGGAGGTGGCTCTAACTCCTTGCCGGCCGCAAGGTCCGACTCACCGGGGTCAGCGTCTCCTGAAGCCTCGGCAGCTGCTAGTAGTGGACCTGCGACGTATAGTCTATAGGGTGAGCTACATCCTAGCTCAATAGGGAACAGAACACAATTGAACATATAAAATATAACTCACATGTATTCTATGATATACATGCATGATGTGTCTATGCATTTATTGATGAAAAACAGTTAAAAACGCTTCAATTACTGGTAGATTACTCATGTCTTTTAGTTAATCAAGAATGATGCTGAGAAGGCCTAAAGCAAAACTTAAACTTCAACTTAAATAATCCCCGAGCAATATAGCATCGAGCCCCGACGAGATACCCTTCATCGTCATCTATATAGACAGTTTTAAATGCATTCCCTGGGAATACAATAGTACCCAAGCCCCTTTCCCCTGGGGATTGGTGGCGGGGTTTCACATCCCATCAACACCCCTGGGGTGTGCTTACTCTGTACGGATAAGCCTCCGTACTGGCCTACGGATTAGCCGCCGTATCGGTCACGGATATCCTGCCGCGTCAGTCGTGGTTATCCCGCCACGTCGGTGGGGTAACCTATCAAACCTCAAATAACAAAAATATCGGTGCCTTACATATAGTTATTCACCGTGTAATTGTGCTATCTTATATCAGTTAGGCCTCATCAAGCATGATTCAATCATGGATACATCCCTGGGATGTATCCATTCACTTGCATCACACCTGATGCCTTTACTTCTTCACTTCATCATCCCCTGGGGATGGTTCATTTAAGTTCTCTCATGAATGTCATACACACACACTTTTCATAATCATTGAGTAGTAAAACATTTGAATTGAATTGATATCACTACATACATGCTCTTGTAAAATAAAGTACATGTTCAGGGTGTTCCCTACCTCAAGTCTTTAGCTGATCAATGCATCAAGGTCCCGCGTGGCTCCTTGTGCACTCGTTCTCACGTACCACCTATGGTACCATATAACATGTGAAACACATCACAAAGGATGCCATAGAGAAGGTATAAGATCCCCCAAGAATCTTAAAGTCAAACCAAAAGTCAACATAGTTTACTACAGTCGATTAATCGAACTCCAAAATCGATTAATCGAATCTGATTCGATTAATCGATTTCCAAAATCGATTAATCGAAAGTCAATATCGATTAATCGAAGCAATTTCGATTAATCGAAATTATCCTTTTCGCAAAGTCCATTCTCGATTCAATAATGAATTGTCATTCGATTAATCGAATCCAATTTCGATTAATCAAATTCTTCTTTTCAAAGTAAATTCACTCAACAATGAAGTTTTCATTCGATTAATCGAATCCAATTTCGATTAATCGAAATCCTTCTTTCGCAGCGTACTCTTAGTTCAATAGTCGAAGTTTCACAAGTTGATTAATCGATTCCAAATCGATTAATCGAAACCAAAATCGATTAATCAAATCCCATTTCGATTAGTCGATTTTTCCTGTTATTTCCTCCAACCCCCGGGTCCACTTTGGAGGTTCTCGAATCGATTAATCGATTCCCAAATCGATTAATCGAAATCAAAGTCGATTAATCGAAATCCAAATTCGATTAGTCGAAATCGGGGTCCTCTGACTCTTCAACTTCCTGGCCAATTTTGATTAATCGAAACCCAATTTCGATTAATCGAAACCCAATTTCGATTAATCGAAATTGTCAGATTCACTCCCCTTCGACCTGTTCTTCCCAATCTTTTTCCTTACTTTTTCTTCTATCTTTCTAAGCCATTATCCCATGATTTAACCCACATTTTACTGCAACTTAACCCCTATAATCTATGCATCTTACTTACAAAAAAATTTACCTTGGATAGATCTCAAGTTGATTTCTATCAATAGTCGGAAGGCTAGGGTTTCTAGCTTTGGTTCTAACGGATCCTTGCGTCGAATCCGGCCTCTTTAATGCTGACTCCCTCTTCCAAACAGTTGCAATAACTCCTCTCTTACTCCTCTCTCTTCTCTCTCTTCTTTACTTCTCTCAACCACCAAAACATGAAAGTTAGGGTTTTCAACCCTTTTATCTTATCTTTTTCTCGGCGTGGAGCACATACACACTCATCAGTGTATGTAACTCTACAAACTCCTCTATCTCTGCACTCTTCTACACTGGTTCACACATCACATCTGCTCATCTCACCCTAAGTTCATCAATGAACTATCTCATGGTCAAACCTAAGACCAATCGGGCACGGATCTCGAGGTCATAGTTCAATGTGATTTTTCGGGCTATTACATCCTCCCCACCTTGGGAATTTTCACCCTCTCGAAAATCACCCAAAGGTGTGGTGGTGTCACCTCTCCCCCTTTTCACTCGGAGGTGAGGTGGTTCATTTGACTCAAATTATTTAAGTCTCCACACATTCACACAACACAAACATGGAAGTAAAATCTAACAAAATTGAACAATTTATATAAAAAGTTTAATTTGTATTAAGGATTGAATATTTTGTTACAATGCCAATAAGTTGGCGTACAATAAAAAGTACAGGTATAAATCAAAATGCAAAATACATAGACGACTCAAACAGTCCCCTCGCCAGGCTGATCTGGTGCTGGAGCAGGCTGCTCCATCTGAGGCTGCGAAAGGGTCGGTGTGTCTGCGGAGCTGGTCAAGGTGTAGGGTAGCAATGGGCGAGCGGATGTGGATGTGGAGGAACGCGTCCGTGGTGGGATGGAAGACGGGTCCTCTATGGAAGGGTGCGTCCGCCCATTCTTCTTGGTGGGCCAGCATATCCATGTAGGTGTGGGGGTAGATGAACTGGAGGGTGTGAAACATGAGGAAATCAATTCTCCTGTTCATCCTCTCGTTATTCGCTTCCATTCTGGCCAACACGTCCTCTATGGTAGGACCGGATGGAGCGGCGCGCCGGCGGTAGGATGAGGTGGGTGTCGCGGGCGCGGAGTGTGCAGGTGGTGTCGGCGTGGCTGTGGTGTGGGAGGGAACCCTCTCCACAGATGGCTCCTGCATGGGGTGTGCCCCACCCTCAAGTGGGTCCCTGAGGTGGTGGGGGTGGTGGCGGTTCTCTTCACTGCTGCCGCCTTCTTCCGCTGGCGGGAGCGGACCCGAGCTGTAGGGTCCGCTTCAAAGGTTGAAGCTGGGTCCATGAAGACTTTGTGAACGCGTCTTCACGCGATCCGTAGCCCTCACCTCGTGAGGTGAAATAGTGTAGGAGGGCTCGTGAGTAACACTCCAACATGCTCGAGATGAGTCGAGCATCGGCATCTTCTCCTTGGGCCGCATGTTGCCCTTCATCGCCTTGATCTTGATGTACCGCATCCCTCAAGGATGACCATGGTAGCATCAAACCATCGCCACGAAGGCGCGTAAAGTGCATGTTGCACTTTATCCACGCTCCGTGTCGTGGGCGCACGGTAAAGGTTGCATTTATTATGGAGTCGAGCATCCACATGTAGGGTGGAAGATCGACCCTCTTGATGGGCGTGCGACCCTTCTTCCCGTTGGTCATGCGAGTCATGACCTCTTCAAAGCAGGGTTCCTTTTCAAAGGGTGGGAATAGGGTAGTCTCGGGAGTAAAGTCGAGGTAGCATTCAAGCACCTCATGTATGTGTCGACAGTGATCGTATAGAGATGACCCTCGATCTTGGTTATGATACAATCGTCGCTAGGGCCATTGGTTAGCCCTTGGTAGAACAACCTCACCAATCTAGGGTAATAGGAACCCCGGATTGGTTTGAGAAGGTTGCCGAGTCCGGCACTAGTTAGGTAGTTCTGAGCCTATTGGGTCTCGCCCGGTAAATCGGGATTTGTGAATAGGGTAGGGTCGATGGTGTATTCGACCTCAAAGGTCTTGGCAGCCCACCACTCGTTTGGTTGCTCCACGTTGGTGGGTGGTGGTGGCATGGGGGTGGATTCGCGGGAAGACTCGCGCGTAGATGCGCTCGTCGAACCGGAGGTGGTCTCCGATTCCGACGGTGATGGAGTCCTCACCGGCGATGGGGTAGGTGGTGGTGGTGCGGCGTTCTTACGCCTAACCGGTAGCTTGGAGGTTGCCTTCTTCGAAGACAAACGGGTTTTGGGCGGCATTGTCCGGGATGCATAGACGGCCTTTAAACAACAAAGAACCATCTTCTTTTACTGAGAAGTCTGACCTGATGCCTTCATTCACGTCTTGATGAATCTTTGTTAATGTCGGATCCTTCATCACAGATCGGATATGCTCAAATATCATCGGCTTTACCGATATGTTAGCCAAAAGGATCCAAAGGTCCTTTGACTCAATGTTCGTGATCATAGATTGCCGTGTCTTCCAATAATTTCCATCGGCATACCCAAAATCAAAGAAGCTAATCGAAATGAACCTTTTCGACTCAATGCATCGGCTACTACATTCGCTTTGCTCGGATGGTATTGTATAGAGCAATCGTAGTCCTTGAGGAATTCCATCCATCTCATGCCTCATATTGAGCTCCTTCGTAAACAGATATCGGAGGCTCTTATGATCGGTGAAAATTTCAAATGTCTCACCATACAAGTAATGTCTCCAAATTTTCAGCATAAAAATGATCCGCCGCCCAAGTCATGAGTCGGGTAATTTTTCTCGTGTTCTTTCAACTGCCTTGATCCGTAAGCTATCACCTTCTTGTGTTGGTTGAGCACACAACCAAGGCCATGTCAGACACGGCGATCCTCCATCGCTCAAGGAATCGCTAACAACACCGGAGCCAAGTGAGTCTCGCTTTGAGTTCTTGAAACTCTTCTCACATGCCTCACTCCACTCAAACCTTGAATCTTTACGTGTCACTTTGTGAGAGGTCCCGATATCTTTGAAAACCCCTCAACGAAACGCCGATAATAGCCTCGCTAAGCCCGTAAAACTTCGGACATCCACACCGCTTTTGGTCGCTCCCATTTAACTATCGCTTCTATCTTTGCCGGATCTACCGTGACACCGCGCTCGAGACGACATGTCCCAAAAGCTAACTTCTTCCAACCAAAACTCACACTTACCGAGTTTGGCATGACAATTGGTGTTCACGAGCGCTTGTAGAGCAATCCTCAAGTGTTCTTCGTGTTCGCCTTGGATTTGGAGTATATTAGTATATCATCAACAACACTACCACGCAGGAGTCCAAGTGTGGTTTAAACACTTCATCGATCCATAAATGACGCCGAGCATTCGTTAATCCAAACGGCATCACAAGGAATTCATAGTGTCCATACCGTGTCCGGAAAGTCGCTCTTCTCAGATGTCCTCCGCTTTGACTCAAGAATCGATGATACCCATCTTAGGTCGATCTTGGAAAAATACCTTGCTCCTTGCGCTTGGTCGAATAGATCGTCAATTCTAGGCAAAGGGTAGCGGTTCTTCACAAAGTGAGTTTGTTCAATTGTCGATAGTCAATGCATAGCCGATTGACCCATCTTCTTCTTGACAAACAAGACCGGTGCTCCCCATGGAGACACGCCGTCTAACAAACCCCTTGTCCATAAGCTCTTGTAGTTGTTCCTTCAACTCCTTTAACTCATGGAGCCATTCTATAAGGTGCTTTTGAAATAGGTTCCGCTCTCGTGCTAAGTCAATGGCTAATTCTACTTCTTTCTCGGAGGTAATCCAGTGCAATTCTTCCGAAACACGCTAAGTCTCGCATAACCGCTATCTCGTAAATGACGCTTTTTCCTCCTTGTCCTCCTTTAAGAAAGCTAAGTATCCATCGCCCCTTTCGATCATTTTCTCGCCTCATCGCTGAGATCAAGGGTACGATGACGACCTCACCCTTGAAACCGAAATGATCTTCTTGTGTTGGGTCCGAAAATGACTACCTTGTTCTTGCAATCAATGGTCGCACAATGTCGCGCTAACCACCCATGCCAAGGATCACATCAAACCCTTGCATGTCTAACAGTATCAACTTTGCTTCCAATTCATGCACTTCTAGGTCTTGAACTGTTACGATGATGGATTTGTAAGCTAACTCCGTGTCTACTAACTCTCCAAATGGAATAGACACGTATAGGACGTAAATCCAACGCCTCGAACGATCTTCATCTTCTTAGCAAAACGTGAGTGACGTAATGAGTGGGTAGACCCGGTCTATCAACACTCGGCCATATCCACCGAAGCATCCTTTTTCATATATATTTAGAGTACCTATAGTATACATACACACATACAATAATTTACACATTAATTTACACCCTCAATTTCTTATTAAAAGAATCTACACTATTCCTAATGCATGCACCTTTTCCATCTAAAATTCTTTATGAAACGGAAATTTTCTTTAATAAAATAAAACTTCTCACCTTGATGACGCATGCACATTCCTCGCTTCGAAAAGGATCGACAGGCTCTCCCCAACAATCGGCTTCCTTGCTTGAATGGGTCGTGGTGTCAGAATCGCGCCTTGCTTGTCTGTCTTTGGGCAATCCTGATCAAGTGGCCCACCTTGCCACATCGGAAACAACCTCTAGTTCCGATTCTCAAATCTACCCCTATGCGGCTTGCCCCAGCTGGCCCACGTCTCTCGAGGTGCGGAAGATACTGACGAGAACCCTCAAGAGCGCCATGAGACATGGCGGTGGCTCTCATAGCGAAAAGGTCTCCCCGACGCAAGTAATGGAAACCTCACAGGTTGGTTGCTGCTATGGCCTTCCAAAACCTCCTCAAATGTGGTCTTCGACTGACCCACGAACTTGGCTTTTATTCACCGGTTCGTAGTTCCCCATCCTTCCTTGGTCAAGTCCTCTCTGTTGCTCTCTCGCCTATATCTCTGCTTTGTGTTCTCTTCTTCCACTACCAATGCCTTGCTCATGACCTCTTCATAGGTCCGGCTGAATCGAATGGAGCTACTCCTCCCTAACTTCGTGCTTCAAACCTTGTCAAACCTCTTGGACTTCATCACTTGAGCGATTTATCCGCAAACGGGCAAGTCAGAAACTCTACCCCATACTCTCACACATCCTCCTTGTACTAATCAGAGGCTGAATCTCAAGTTGGTTCCTCACTACTTCCGAAAATATTGTTTGTTGAATTCCTCAACAAATTCCTCCCAAGTCCAAGGCAACTCGGGGTCTCTCGAGCAGTCCTTATCACGGACTTCCACCAAGGCCCACCCTCCCATCCAACATGTAAGCTGCCCATCTTACACTCTCGCTTCCGCAAGTTAGCACGCTAAAGACTTTCTCCATCTCCATCACCAATTCTCGTGCCATCGTGTCGCACCTTGAGAAAATGAAGGAGGTCTCATCCTTCTAAACTCAGAAAAGATGAGGGCAGGCAACGCAGTCCCACGGTGTGGTGTAGGTGGTCGCCGTTTTCGACGATGACGCAAAGGATGTCGCTTGTTGTGCCATGGCAAATGCCATAGTCTCCATAGTGTGCATCATCCTTTGTCGCCCTCTCATCTTCTTATCTTTCTCTCAATCTTTCTTGCTCTCTTAGATCTTGATCCTGATGATCTCGATCCTCTTCCTCATGCCGCTCGCCACATCGCTCGGGCCTCAGTACCTCCTAAAGGCACTCTATTGGTAGGAGAGATGAAATCATCTCCACTACGCAAACTCCTTTGATGGCCTCCCCTTGGTCGGCCTCTCCCTCTAGCTGACATTGCATACGATTTGAAACTAAAGTTTCATAGCAGAAGCCCCTATGTGTTCGACGAAAGAACCCTTGTCAGAATTGCTAAAAGAAAATGCTTTGATACTTAATCAGGATGTACTCGGATTTCGCACTCAAACCCGCGCCATCAAGACGACGATCATCTTGACCGCGCTCATCAACTATGCACGGAACACCGGTATATCAAGCATAAAATAAATAAGAACACTTATGAATTTAAATCTACATAGAAATACTTCTCAAAGACAGTTCTACCTCATGCCTCGCATGAAGGGAGAACCGATCCGAACCATCGATGATAACCATCATCATGGATGGTTCGCCCAAAAGAATACTCTGATATCCATATACACAAGGTTTGGTCAAAAACCAGGCTTGACATACCAAGCCGTACAATCTCCAACTAAAACTCCTCAAAGTCGCACAACAGAGTCCTCTAGAAGAAGTCCTCGAGGTGGCTCTAACTCCTACCGCAAGGTCCGACTCACGGGGTCGGCTCCCCAAGCCTCGGCAATGCTAGTAGTGGACCTGCGACGTATAGTCTATAGGGTGAGCTACATCCTAGCTCAATAGGGAACAGAACACAATTGAACATATAAAATATAACTCACATGTATTCTATGATATGCATGCATGATGTGTCTATGCATTTATTGATGAAAAACAGTTAAAAACGCTTCAATTACTGGTAGATTACTCATGTCTTTTAGTTAATCAAGAATGATGCTGAGAAGGCCTAAAGCAAAACTTAAACTTCAACTTAAATAATCCCCGAGCAATATAGCATCGAGCCCCGACGAGATACCCTTCATCGTCATCTATATAGACAGTTTTAAATGCATTCCCTGGGAATACAATAGTACCCAAGCCCCTTTCCCCTGGGGATTGGTGGCGGGGTTTCACATCCCATCAACACCCCTGGGGTGTGCTTACTCTGTACGGATAAGCCTCGATCGCGCCACGGATTAGCCGCCAGACGTCACGGATATCCCGCCATGTGCCGTGGTTATCCCGCCACGTCGGTGGGGTAACCTATCAAACCTCAAATAACAAAAATATCGGTGCCTTACATATAGTTATTCACCGTGTAATTGTGCTATCTTATATCAGTTAGGCCTCATCAAGCATGATTCAATCATGGATACATCCCTGGGATGTATCCATTCACTTGCATCACACCTGATGCCTTTACTTCTTCACTTCATCATCCCCTGGGGATGGTTCATTTAAGTTCTCTCATGAATGTCACACACACTTTTCATAATCATTGAGTAGTAAAACATTTGAATTGAATTGATATCACTACATACATGCTCTTGTAAAATAAAGTACATGTTCAGGGTGTTCCCTACCTCAAGTCTTTAGCTGATCAATGCATCAAGGTCCCACGTGGCTCCTTGTGCACTGCTCACGCACCACCTATGGTACCATATAACATGTGAAACACATCACAAAGGATGCCATAGAGAAGGTATAAGATCCCCAAGAATCTTAAAGTCAAACCAAAAGTCAACATAGTTTACTACAACGATTAATCGAACTCCAAAATCGATTAATCGAATCGATTCGATTAATCGATTTCCAAAATCGATTAATCGAAAGTCAATATCGATTAATCAAGCAATTTCGATTAATCAAATTATCCTTTTCAAAGTCCATTCTCGTCAATAAATGAATTGTCATTCGATTAATCGAATCCAATTTCGATTAATCGAAATTCTTCTTTTCGCAAAGTAAATTCTTCAACAATGAGTTTTCATTCGAATCGAATCCAATTTCGATTAATCAAATCCTTCTTTCGCAAAGCGTACTCTTAGTTCAATAGTCGAAGTTTTCACAAGTTGATTAATCGATTCCAAATCGACATCGAAACTAAAATCGATTAATCGAAATCCCATTTCGATTAGTCGATTTTTCCTTAAGTTATTTCCTCCAACCCCTGGGGTCCACTGGAGGTTCTCAGTCGATTAATCGATTCCCAAATCGATTAATCGAAATCCAAAGTCGATTAATCGAAATCCAAATTCGATTAGTCGAAATCGGGGTCCTCTGACTCTTCAACTTCCTGGCCAATTTCGATTAATCGAAACCCAATTTCGATTAATCGAAACCCAATTTCGATTAATCGAAATTGTCAGATTCAGTCCCCTTCGAGCTGTTCTTCCCAATCTTTTTCCATACTTTTTCTTCTATCTTTCTAAGCCATTATCCTATGATTTAACCCACATTTTACTGCAACTTAACCCCTATAATCTATGCATCTTATTTACAAAAAATTTACCTTGGATAGATCTCAAGTTGATTTCTATCAATAGTTGGAAGGCTAGGGTTTCTAGCTTTGGTTCTAACGGATCCCTTGCGTCGAATCCGGCCTCTTTAATGCTTGACTCCCTCTTCCAAACAGTTGCAATAACTCCTCTCTTACTCCTCTCTCTTTCTCTCTCTTCTTTACTTCTCTCAACCACCAAAACATGAAAGTTAGGGTTTTCAACCCTTTTTATCTTATCTCTTTTCTCGGCGTGGAGCACATACACACTCATCAGTGTATGTAACTCTACAAACTCCTCTATCTCTCCACTCTTCTACACTGGTTCACACATCACATCTGCTCATCTCACCCTAAGTTCATCAATGAACTATCTCATGGTCAAACCTAAGACCAATCGGGCACGGATCCCGAGGTCATAGTTCAATGTGATTTTTCGGGCTATTACACGATCAATGTGGCAGAAGAAATCCAAATGTTAGTGCCGCTATCACCAGCGTCACTCATTCAAAAGATCTTATCAGATGAGGACTCTAAAAAAAAAAAATGTCAAATTCAAAAGAAGTCCGCATTTATCGAAGAATCACCCGAACGGCTCCAGCAGCCGTCTCGCTCCCTCAACTAGAGGAAGCAAATCTCCCGGCACCCCTTGAGGCGACCGACCCTGTACCATATTTATTATCAAAAATAAAAAAATAAAAAAAATAGAAAAAATAGAAAACCCTAAAAATTTGAAAATGCAAAATTTAAAAAAATTAGAAAACCCCGAAAAGAAAGGAAACTCTTCATCCCGAACCAAATTTGTGGCTAACAAGGAGGTTTTTCTCCTACGGTTTCTATCCCATTCCCCACATGAGGACGTAAAGCATCCCGGTTAAACAACAAGCCAGTGACCTTACCGGACGAGATACTTCATGACTTTGAGAGAAGAATCGATAGTCTTGACCTTCACCTTACCGAAGATCTCTCAGTCATAGATTGTACCGATGAAGGGTTACCTTTCACAACCTTAGACCCCCAGTGTAGCAATTTTACAGTATACGAACTTACCGAGGATGAAGAAAGGGCACTAGTTGCCGAGGAGGCATCGAACTTCCAACTAGTTATCAAGCATTTTGATGAGCAAACCTAAGCTGTTGCAGAACCCACGAAAGAACTTAAATTTGGTACTGAAGAGAAACCCAAGAAGCTACTGATTTGTGCAACGCTCAACTCCAAGGAACGCCAACAAATTGCCCAAGTCCTGTAAGAACACCTCGATTCCTTCGCATGGTCCTACGAGGACATGCCCGATTTAGACCCAGGTTTAGTAGAACATCACCTTGTCTTAGAACCTAATGTAAAGCCTGTTGAGCAGATACTCCGTAAGATGCACCCAGAAACTGCCCTCCAAGTTAACGAGGAAGTTGACAAGTTATATAAAGCCAAATTTATCCGAGTCATTCTTTACCCTAAGTGGGTTGCCAACATAGTGCATGTCGCCAAGAAAGACAGCAGAGTACGAGTTTGTATTGACTTTCGAAACCTCAACCAGGCATACCCAAAAGATGACTTCCCACTTCCACACATTGACACTCTAGTCGACAACACCGCTAGACATGAGATGCTATCCTTTATGGACGGTTTCTTTGGATATAATCAGGTCAAATTAGCAAAGTCTGATCAAGAGAAGACTTCCTTCACCATACCATGGGAAACATACTGTTATGCCTTTTGGGCTCAAGAACCCAGGAGCCACGTATTAATGCACCATGACGGCTATCTTTCACGATATGATGCATAAGTGTGTAGAAGTCTATGTTGATGATATATTAGTGAAGTCCCAAATGCGAGTAGGGCATGTTGAAGCACTCCGACTAGTGTTACAAAGAGCTAAGAAATACCAGCTAAAAATAAACCCAAAGAAATGTCTTTGGGGTCACTTCCAGAAAATTACTCGGTTTCATAGTTAGCATGCGAGGGATCGAAGTTGACCCTGCAAAAGTCAGAGCCATCCTCGAGATGCCGCCTCCCAGTAATATCAAAGAGTTACAAGGCCTGATAGAAAAATTGTAATTCATCAGAAGATTCATCTCCCAGCATTCGAACAGATGTGATCCTTTCTATAGGCTACTTAAAGGAGGAACTGAGTACAAATAGGATGACCAGTGTTAGCAAGCCTTCGACAATATCAAGAAGTACCTCCTTAACCTGCCAATACTATCGCCACCTGTCTCCGGAAGACCCCTAATTCTATACCTCTCAAAGAACGATAAATCCATGAGAGTAATTCTGAGACAATACGAAGAAGACGACAAGAGAGAGAGGGCTATCTACTACCTCAGTAGGATGATGGTCGAATACGAATGAAAATATACTTCAATGGAAAAGACTTGCCTCACGTTGGTGTGGGCCTCTACCACATTATGACACTACTTCAGAGCACATAAAATACTAGTACTAGCCCGAATGAACCCTCTAAAGTACGTATTTGAAAAGCCCACAACATCAGGAAAGATCGCCCGCTGGCATATGCTCCTGTAAGAATTTGATATCACTTATGTCACGCAGAAATCGATCAAGAGACAAGCCATCATAGATTGCCTCGCAGATCTCCCGCTCTCGAATGATGAACCTATACATGCGAATTTTCTTGATGAAGACCTACTCACGATTCATAACAAAGAGCCCGATAAGACCTCATGGACCCTTTATTTTGATGGTGCTCTAAATCATAAAGGAAAAGGCATCAGGATAGTCCTCCTAAGCCTAGAAGGATCTGTCATACTTAAAGCTTTTCAACTAGATTTCCTTATCACTAATAATGTCGCAGAATACGAAGCCTTTATAGCTAGACTACGAGTAGCACTACAATTAGGTGTTAAATAGCTAAAAACCATCAGTGATTCCAAACTAATAATTTCACAAGTCATAGGAGAATGGAAAGCTAAGGAAAGGAAACTACTGACATACTTAGAAACCGCTCAATATTTAGTAAAGAAATTTGAAAGAATCTCTTTCACGCATATCCCTAGATTAGAAAATGAGCTCGCAGATTCCTTAGCCACGCTAGCCTCGGTCATTCAAATACCCATCGGACAAAGCACCAAGACCTTCTTCATCGAAAAGCTGACAGTACCTGCCCACGAGGTAGCATGCATCATCAAGATAGAATAACCCATCCTCCCCACAAGTACAGGGCCGAAAGAAGCAATCACCTCGGAAAAGCACGTCAAGACAGAAACTGAAGTCGCTATGTTTAGATTTGAAAAATCACCGATCGACGATGGACAACCGTAGTATTTTGACATCTAGAACTTCTTAAAATATCTACACGTCCCTCCATACACCACGAAGATTGAACGGAAGACTATAAGGAATTGATGCGCCCCATTCTGCCTACTCAGTGAAATATTATACAAAGAGGCCTTCACTAAAGGAGTACTACTACGATGTGTTACGACCGCCGAAGGACAATACCTCATCCGAGAAGCACACGCCAGTGCCTGCAGCGCCCACTCCGATAGATAGAGACTCGCCGATCAAGTTACAATACAAAGCTACTTCTGACTGACAATGATTAGAGATTGCCACCTCTACGTCCAATCCTATAAATAATGCCAAGAACACGCCACACTCATCAAAGCTCCATCAGTTGCATTGAATACTATGACCTCGCCATGGCCGTTTTCAATGTGGGCCTTCTATGTCATTGGACCTTTCACAGACACCGTTGGGAACACTCACAAGCACGCGTTCATTCTTATAGCGACCCAATACTATACCAAATGGGCAGAAGTTGAATCCTATGTCAGAATTACTAGTTCAACACTCGTAAAGTTTATTATTCAGAATATCATCACCAAGTTTGGAGTACCCAGGATGTTTATTACTAACAACAGACCACAGTTCATCACGAAAAAGATGAAGAAATTATGCAAGAAGTACGACATCGATCTATGCCACTCATCACTGTTCTACCCTCAAGGCAATGGACATGCAGAAGCTACGAACAAAATGCTGATTCAAATCCTAAAATGCATAGTAGAAATAAGCAATGGAGCCGACTGGCCTGAACGACTACCAGAAGCACTCTGGGCCTATAGGACCTCTATTCGTATGACCACTGGCCAAACTCCCTACCTCATTACCTATGGGATGGAGGCAGTCTTACCAGAAGAGATATAAGTACCATCTTTATAGATTCAACTCGATGATGAGCTATCCTTGGACGAGAGGAGAATTTCCCTACTCATGCAGCTAGAGTAGCTTGATGAAACACGTTTAAGGGCAGCTGATCATGCCCAGGTATATTAGAGGAGAGTGGTCAGGGCTTACGATAAGAAAGTCCTTGAATGAACCTTTAATATTGGAGAATTAGTCTTGAAGAAAACCATGCCTTTCAAGCACGCCCATCCAAAAGGAAAACTGAAACCCAACTGGGAAGGCCCTTATGTCATAACAGCCGCATACCCTAGAAATGCCTACAAACTGACGAACCAAGATGGGGAAGAACTCCCTAGCCCTTGAAACGCCATGTACCTTAGAAAATATTACCCTTAGCCATGTGATCATCACATCCCGTGGTTAAATACTTATACTTATCACTCCCGTAGTTGTTACGACCCATTCATTGGTCGTACGCCTTCAATTCTCAGAATATCCTCAAGACCTCTGATTTATCGCCCACCTTTTCTCACTCGAGCAATCCGATTAAAGGACTAGTGACCTATCTAATCTCTATCAAGAGCATAAGTAACACCCGATCTTCATTTCCCTTCCCCCGCCATTGGAGGAGACGTTAGAGTAAAACAAATGATTAGGTTCAATCAAAACTTATTATCTTGCGCTAGTAGGATGCTTTTAAAATACATACATAAAAAAAAAATCGAGTGAGAGCATTACGACGAATGAACAAGTCAATGAGCTCAGGGAAGCATAAGCAGACCATGAGGACACTATTAGTAACGTTACTAGAAGTGTATAAGTAAGCTACAAGGGCACCCCTGATGTCCCCATACTACTAGCTGCCATTGTAAGGTGGCGGGAGGAGGATAAACTCCTGCTAACCATAGAATGTGAGATCTTTATGGTATCGAAACATGACGAAGAGCTCGATCATGGTATCCCGTATCCCTCTGAGAAAAAAATTATTACCTACCCCTTTTGGAAAGCATTGGATACAAACTACTTCTCGCATCACTGAGCCTTACCCACCTCTGCTATTTTTTATTTTGGATGATAAATCAGAAGCCTTGCAGGATATTCCTAGAAATGAAACTGAAAGCTTATGAATGATGACTGATGCAATCGTCCAATATACCTACCATACTTTTCCCCAATAACCATGCGATACGATGACCACCACCCTAGGATAGACCCTTATATACGACTGACCTAATCAAAGATGATCTCCTCGGTTTGACGATAGTATCGGTCAACTTTTCTTCAATAGTAACTCACCAAATATCCATGACTACTTGTAGACCCAAAGTGCTTATCTCGAAACCCAAAAAAGCTCCATTGCATCTTGACGCTGGGGCATTTTTTTGGATTAGAAGAAGAATCATATCAGAAGCGCCGATTTGTCCACAAAGAAGATGAGGAACGACAAGTTACCATCCAAAAAGTGCTACCGAAGATACCATACTGTCGATCCTACCACGCTCCTACACTGGGGCATTTTTTATTTGATTGCTTTGTTATTATTTCTATTTTAGCTATTTGTTTTTCCTGTTGCATTATTTTCATTTAAAAAAAAAAAGAAAAAAAAAAGAAGAAAAAAAAGAAAGAAAAAAAGAGGGCACATATCTATCTTTTGCTACCAGACTTCGGTCTGAGACACTTACCTCCCTTGACAACTAGCAAGGGGGGGAACAAAACTACTGACAACATTACTCTCACACGTGCAGGTACGAAGCAACCTTCAATCATCGTCGGGCTAGCTCAGGAAGCATCCAAGTCCCAATGACGGTTGATGACGCTAAAGAAATTGAAAGCAAAAATAGATGCAAGAGATAACTAAAAGAAAAGGAGCCAATCAGGTACATATAAACCAAAATTTCTCTATATATGTCAAATCTTTTCATTTCTTTTTACACTTATCACTGGGGACACCCCCCTACATATAGAACAACACACATGCTATAGATACATAAACGCACACACATCACCTACTCCCTAAGCTGCCGCTGGGACGGTCGAGCATTATTGTCCCTAGATCATCAGCTTGGAGGTTCACAGACTGATCCTCCTAAAATAAAATCTCGGCACCCGGAGTCCTCAGAACCTCTAAACGACGAGGCCTCGCCACAGATCCTCCCTCACTCGTCTAGCTAACAGGCTGCCTTGATAGAGAATGAGGAGGATACCTCGCAAGAACCTCAAGAACAACCGCATCCTCACGAGCATCACCCTTGACACGATCATGGGATGTGTGACGAGACTACCTGACCGAACTCGTAGCCCTCGAATCCGATCCACCAAGCTAATGAGCTAGCCTATATATCCTTCGCTCACTCCTCATTAGATGATACTGTAGCTGATCTAGGAATGCCTGCATCTCTGCCCGTGTTGTCGGACGAGCCACCTCTAACACCTCGGTTTAAGTCCTCTGTGTGACCATCATCTCGACAAATAAGTCCTCCCAACTCTGCGTCTCCCCAATGACTCGTTTCGCCTCAGGAGTGGCTTGCGCTAGCGCCGTCTCTAGACGCGCCCCTCAAGCTGACGAACCTGCATAACCGCACAAAGTCAAAGGAAAACTAATATATACATGAACAAAAAAAAAATTGTTGAAAAAGGAAAGGATTATACCAGATCTTGCCTCTCCTCTAGGATTTTCCCAACCGTCTCAGTAGTCACTGGATCAGCAGGAGGCACAGAAGGAACAATGAACGTAGGCGGGTGCAATAAGAACAAATAGATAGTTCAGAAAAATACTATAATGATAAATAAACTATGAACATAATAACTAAAATATACTTGAGTAGGGATAGGAATAGACTCCTGAGGGGGAGCCTCGGGAGCAGAGTTTGGAATAGCCTGCACAAAGAACCAAACAAAGCAATACAAGACATGCCAGAATGAAATAAAGACGAAATAACCTAAACAAAATTACACCACACCAGAAACTATACCTGACTCTCCGAGCGTAGAGAGGCAGCAATCGCCTCCCTCGTCTGAAGATCCTCAGCAACTCGATACTAAAATCCCACATGATATTAGTAAACTACTAAGAAAGCGAAACAATGGCACCCGACAAACTAATGTAATTACACAAACAAGATAAAAGATTGAATAGAACTTGCCCAATGATCTAGCTCGGCTCGAAGCTGAGCCATCGCTGAATCCTCCCGACTGGAGGAAGCAACTGAAGATGGATCAAATGCTGGAACGGAACCCCCGACAGCGAGCTCGGCTCTCTACAAATAACAATAAACATATCAGTTGGCAAGCTCATAATGTTAACAATTAACAAAACCATATTTTTAAAGACACTTATCAATTGATCAACCTCAGAATGTAGACTGGTCGCAGCCTCCCGGTCAGCTAGTTGCTCACTGCGATAGACATCCAGCAGGGCCGCTTGACGAGCAACCTCACCCTCCCTCTGAGATTGTCCGGAATAAAATGAGATACCACAACCATGTCAGAATGACTAGAAGACTGAGTCCACATAATATAAAAAATAAAAACATAAATTAACTCACCAGGAGCCGTTGAGTCTCCGCTAGTCGAGCCCCCAACTCATCCTC
Organism: Chloranthus sessilifolius; assembly: GCA_021018995.1. Classification (NCBI taxonomy): domain Eukaryota; kingdom Viridiplantae; phylum Streptophyta; class Magnoliopsida; order Chloranthales; family Chloranthaceae; genus Chloranthus; species Chloranthus sessilifolius. Next base: position 29,602,892 of record CM037594.1, on the reverse strand, counting down.
CGCCGCCCTAGCCTAAGCAACCGAAGAGGCTAAAGACTGCACCATCTCCTCATCTGGACGGGGAGCACATCCCATCCGCTCCATCACCCTATGGAGAGTGTCTAATGCCCCCCGCAAACTCGTGGTAAGATGGCCCTGCTCCAACACAGCCAACCTCTCCCTCAAAGCTGACGTTGACTCCGGCCCACTGATCGCTAAAGAGCCACTCCCATGGAAGGGACATGTGAATAGGCGCCCGCCACCCAATGCACTAAACCATCGCACATACACTCGGGCGTCTGGCTCGTCACGTGCCCCCCTAACCCTGGTCCCCTCAACTCTAAAATTTGCTACTTGAAGCGCCATCCACTCCACAAAATTCAGGCCAGGAAGGCCGGTCATCCTCTTCGCCACTCTGTGGTGAATCTCTGGAGGGACTCCCTGAGCGAGTCCCAGCTGCCGTACCACTTGAGATGTGTGGATCCTTTCCACCCTCTCAAAACAATGGACCCATATGTCCACATAAAAGAAGGGCCGGCCAGACTGAATCACCAGCACCTCCACATCCTCCTTGTCCGCATACGGCCTCGAAATCACCTACAACCAAGCAAACAAACTGACCCTTCAACGAAGACTCGGATCCTAAAAGACCAAAATGAAATAAAAAGAACACACACATGACAATCTATACCTGCCCAGAGTGCATATCCTCAAAGAGACCGCGCACAGTCTGAAGATCCGAAGACCAACAGCGACCCCTCCGTGCACCCACAGATCTGGAATGTGCCCGTCGACAGCTACCATTTGCCCTTCAAATCCTCCATTTTAGCTTGCACTAATAGATAAGAAAGCAAAGCATGTCATGTTAGCATCACCAACTCACATTTGTGATTTCCTAAGAGAAACGAGAAGACACATCGAATGAGGGGTGTCAACTTCTTGAACGCGTTCTTACTTCGCAAGAGCGTGTTGAAGAGGGACATCTGTGGACACCCTATTTTTCCCTCTCAGAATATATAAATTTGTTCGGTCAACCTTCAACCTCATAACCCTGATGTGGAACCATGCACTGAAATATAGTACATGGCTGAACACAAGCTGAAATAATAGCTTTGTGGCTTAGATTCTAATGTAGGGAGACTATATACTGAAACGATAGTATATAGTCAAAATGCAGACTGAAACAATAGTCTAACATTTAAGATTAGAGACCAGACCCGGACAACCCTAAATTAAGCACCTAAAATCAAGCGCTTAATCCGATTGCACGCTAAACCACAAACGCACAATCAGTCCCTCTTTCAAACCAATCTTCCTTTCCCAGACCATATCGAAACTCGATTACGCGCTTGAAATCTGACGCGCGATCGGATTGCATGCTAGATCACCAGCGTACAATTGGCCTACGCCCGACCAACCTTCACAGTCCTTGACCCCTAAGTTTCCTTGATTGAGTGCTTCTGAACAAACACTTAATTGGATTACGCACTCCAAAATGGGCGCGCAAGTAGTTCTAACGCTATTAGAACTAAGAAACTCACTAAGCAAGTCAGTCGGTCACTCACTGAGTCGGTGACCGACTCAAAGCGATAAAGCGCTAGTAAACCAGCGCGTAATTCAGTTAAACGCCTGAAAAAGGGCGCATAATTGAAGAAAAATTGATAAAATTTTTTTTTCTTAATTCACCCGAGGAGGCTGGCAATTTTCAAGAGAGAACGGATTTTTTTTGTGATTTCGAAACCAGAGAACTCCGAGAACAAACATGTAGAACAACCTAATCATGATTTTAAAATTCAAGTGCCGAATCTTCGAGATTTCTCTTCGCAGCCCCAGTCCTAGTAAAAACCTTAGCCTTAGACTTAGGATCTTTCTCTTAATTTTAATTTTCAGTCTGAGACTGTAGCACCCCTTTTGTTTAGACCGCAAATTTTTATATCTGGTTCTAATTCTCTGAATTCAGAACCAGTCCTTAATCCGACGGTCTAACTTACCGACCCTACGCTTTAATTCAGTTCTAAAATCTTAATCTACAGTCCTATCATTAATTTCTGGTTCTAGGTCTTAGACTCTAGAACCAGTCCTCAATCATACAGTCTGAGTTTTTCTGATTTTGAACCCGAATTCAGTCGTAGAACTTTAGATTTTAATTTAATTTCTTAGTTTAATATCTCCCAAAATCCTAAATATTAATTTCAATTTCCATAATTCTAGTTCTTAATTTAGCTCATAATTATTATTTCGAAATCGACTCTAAAAAGTCCAAAATACTATTTTTTTTTACAGTCCAAAATCAATTTATTTTCATCTCAGTCACCCGATTTGCCTAAGAGAGCTTACGGAGGGTACTTGGGAACGAGGCCAATCCTCCTAAGCATAACGGGCCCAAACCCCCTTTTTTAAAGAATTTCAGAATTAATTAATTGCTTTTTTTATCTTTTTTAGTATAATTAATTAGTAGATTTATTTTATTTTAGCATAATTAATTAATTAAGTTAATTATATTTTAGTAGGATTGATTAATTTATTTAAATTAGAATTTGATTGGTTAATATCTCGCTTTAATTAGAATTTAATATGATTAATCTGTTGCTTTGATTAGATTTTTAGTATAGTTAATTCATTGCTTTAATTGAAAGTTTAATAAAATTAGTTTATTTATTTCAATTAGATTTTTAATAAAATCAGTTTATTTATTTTAATTAGATTTTAATAAAATTAATTCATTTACTTTAAATCAGAGTTTCAGTAGAATTAGTTCTCTACTTCAGTTAGAATTCTAGTGAGATTGTTATACTTGATTTAATTAGAATTTCAATACAACTAATATACTTGCTCTACTCAGAATTCTAGTATAATTAGTATACTCAAATTAATTAAAATTTTACCAGAACTACTACATGTGCACTCTTAGTATAATTAAGAGACCTGATCATAATTAGACTTCTAATGGGACTAGGAGACCAAAATTAATTGAACTTTTAATAGTATTAGGACACCTAATTAATTAAACTTTCAATAAAGATAGGAATAGTAAAAATTGATTAGACTCCTGATAAGAGTAGAATATTAAATTTAATAAACTACAATAGATTACCACCCAACCAAACTCACAGTAGAATTAGGGAAATCTAAACTGACTATAATTATAACCATAAAGGGAAATAAAAGGAGAACTAAATTAAGAAAAGATATAGCTGCTGACGTTCACAGGAGGACGATTCAGTATAAAAGTAACCCATACCCGCTCTTAAGCGTGATCATTGATGTGTTACAGCGTCGATAAATATCTGCAGCTGGTGATCGCAATAAACTAGGAATCTTCCTAGAAAACATTTTATTTCTAATCTTCCAAACGCCGCATCGTTAGAGTCCACTTGGACAGAATTGGAGTCACTAATTCAACGGGGACCGAGAGGAACCCAGAAAAAACACGCACCAATAATGACCCCTGCCTTTTGGCATCGGTCACAGGCCAGACAAAAGTTCTGAGCATCCTTGAATAATGATGGCTAGTAAAATACTGATTGTGGTACCTTAGCAGTTGTTTTCTTCCCACCGAAGTGGCCTCATAAGTATAAGTGTGCAAAATTGTAGAATATTGTGGGTGTCACTATCTGGAACACATTTTCTAATTATTTGGTCTGGGCATATCTTAAATAAATCATGATCCTCCCAAATGTAATATTTTATGTTGGAAAAGAAGATATACCTGTCTTGTTTGGACCAGGTTTGGTGGATCTTACCTGTGGCCAAATAATTCTTGATGTTAGCATACCATGGCACCATCGATTGGATGACAAAAAGTTGCTCATCCGGAAAGGAATCGTGTAGAGATTCTTATTGACAGTCCCTGGTGATTCTATTTTTGACAAATAATCAGCTACCACATTCTCAACTCCTTTTTTGTCTTTGATTTCAAAGTTGAATTCCTGCAACAGTAGGATCCATTTGATTAGCCTTGGCTTGGCATCCTTTTTTTATAATAAATATTTTAGTGCGGAATGATCATAGAAGATGACGGTCTTTGATCCCAATAGGTACTGTCAGAGTTTATCCAATGCAAATATGACAACGAGGAGCTATTTCTTAGTGGTGTAATTCACCGGAGCTTCAATCAAGATTCGACTCGCGTAATAAATTATGTGAGGGATCTTGTCTTTTCGCTGTCCCAAGACTGCACCTATTGCGTAATCAAAGGCACCACACATTACTTCAAAAGGTAGGGAGTAGTCCGGAGGTTGAATAACTGGTGCTCACGAGAGAAGTGCTCGGAGCTTATTAAACGCGCCACGATAGGCATCATCGAAGTCGAGAGGTACATCATTTGCTAGTAGGTGACATAGAGATCTCGAGATTTTTGTGAAGTCTTTAATGAAGCGGTGATAGAAGCCAGCGTGGCCAAGGAATGATCGAATCTGTCGTATTGAAGTTGGTGGCAGTTGATTTTCTATTATATCAATTTTGACCCTGTCAACTTCTATTCCTCTCTTAGAAAAGATATGCCCTAGGACCATGCCTTCCTGAACCATAAAATGACTCTTCTCCCAACTTAACACCAAATTAGTCTCCTCACATCTTTCTAGGATGAGGGTAAGATGATCAAGACTAGAGTCAAATATTAGTCCAAATACCAAAAAGTTATCCATGAATACCTTAAGAAACTTGTTTATCATGTCAAAAAGATGACCATCATGCAACTTTGGAATGTTGTTGGAGCATTGTAAAACCCAAAGGGCATACGACGATAAGCAAACGTTTCAAAAGGACAAGTGAAGGTAGTCTTTTTTTGGCCTTCCGGGTATACCAAAACTTGATTGTACCTTGAATATCCATCTAGAAAATAAAAATACTCTTGACCCTCAAGTTTTTCCAAGATTTGGTCAATAAAGGGCAATGAAAAGTGATCCTTGTGAGTCATTGAGTTTAACTTTCGGTAATCAATACATACGCACCAACCTGTGGTTTTGCGTGATGGTACCAACTCACCGGCTGAGTTTTCCTTGACTGTAATCCCAGACTTCTTTAGGACTACTTGAATGGGGCTCACCCACTCACTATCAAAAATTGGGTATATAATTCTAGCATCAAATAATTTTATGATTTCCGTTTGGACAACTTCCCTCACATTTGGATTTAATCGTCGCTGACTTTCTCGCAAAGTCTTGGCATTGCCCTCTAAATGAATTCGATGTAAACATACTGATGGATCAAGCTTCTTAAGGTCAGTGACAGTGCTTATGCTTCATAAGTATGGCCAACAACTTATTCTCTTATTCTGTATTAAGAGTAGAAGAAATGATCACTGGAAGAGTTTCATTAGACCACAAAAAATCATATTTAAGGGTGTCAGGAAGTAGTTTCAGTTCTAAGGATGGTACTTTTTCTTTGGATGGTAGCAGTGGATCATTGGACATGCTGGGTAAAGGTTCTATACATGGCTTCCAAGTCTTTGATTGGGAATTACGAGAAGAAGTGTCTAGTAAATAGGTCACCTCCTCAGATTGTTTCTCAAGTTCTCCTGCTTCATACCAGAGCGTAGTTTCAAACACAACCTTAGATAAGACTTTAGGTAATGCTTCTTCTACTATCTCATCAATTTCATCCACACAGAAGCATTCCTCATCATCAATCTAAGCCATCTGATTGGATGTCGAGAAAATATTTAACTGAATTTGCATATCTCTAAAAGAGACTTCCATCAACCCGATTTTACACTTGATACAAGCATTAGCTGTGGCTAAGAAGGGTTTACCGAGAATGATTGGAATTTGTGTTGGAGATTTTGAACTTAGTTCCATATCGAGTACCAAAAAGTTGACAGGATAAATAAACTTGTCGACTCCAACCATGACATCTTTTATGATCCCTACTGGTCTTCTTTCTGATCTATCGGCTAACCGAAGAGTTACAGAAGTAGGCCTCATATCTCCTAGTCCCAGTTTCTCGTATATAGAGTATGGCAGTAGAGTCACACTAGCTCCCAGATCTAAAAGTGCCTTATTAATCGTGTGGTCTCCTATGATACATGGAATTGTGGGCACCCTAGGATCCTTAAGCTTGGGTAGAGTTCTATCCTCTAAGACTGAGCTTACCTGCTCCGTCAAGTAGACTTCTTGCGACAAGTTATTTCCCCTCTTTCTCTTCTGTGTGCACATCTCTTTCAAAAATTGTGCGTAAGTTAGAACTTGCTTTATTGCCTCCAAGAGGGGCAAATTAATCTTCACTTCTTTGAAGATTTCAGTAATTTCTTCTAAAATTTTAGGTTTTCAAAAGGAGACAGTGCACCGAAGGCATTGGGAAATGGCAACTTTGGTACGTAAGGTACTTCAGTTATAGAGTTAGGTGCACTGTCATCTTTATAATTTTTTTATTTTTCATTATCTAATTTTTTTATTTTTCTTGTGAGGGAATTTCTTCTATGGCTTGGTATTCCTTTTACTTGGGTTTGGGGACATCTACTGGCGTAGGCATCTCTACCCTATTGTTAACAATCCGGCCACTTCTCAAGGTTTGAACAGCTTGGATATGCTTTGTGGGAATTAGTGTATTTTCCTCATGAAATTGTCCTCTCTAGTGGTTCATAGAATGTGAACATGTGTCAAGTGGTGAAAAATGCCACTTTGCACCATTTAACCTGACCTTTCATGGACCTGCAAGCACACTAATAAGCCTCTGTTGAGTGCATTTTGTAGATAGTAGGGAAATATGGTAATGATGCAACAAACCACTCAAAAATGCCCACAAAGAAGTCAGCTCTCAGCACCATGCAAACCCAGCAACAGAACAAGGAGAAAGAAGTGAAAATAAGTCTAAAACATCCTATTGGAAGGATGCCGGAAGACTTCGATAGGAGCTGAGGAGAAAAAAGGAAAGAATTCGTGCAGTTGGAGAAGGGTTTGATAGGATCCAAAGGCAGAAGAAGGACTACGTCGTAGGGATCGAGGAATTCGATAGGATTTCAAAACCTATCGAGCAAAGGAAGGAAAAATGAAATCATCATGTCGAAAACTTGCCTGAAGTGTCAAAGGAACCTATCGAACGGATCTGAGAGCCTAGCGAAAGGACTAAAATACTCGATTCCAACCTGTCGAAGGTTCCTTGAACCTATCAAAATGAAGACACTGAAATTGAACCTATCGAATGATGCTTAAGCCTTTCGATAGGAATGAGAGCCAACCTATCGGGATGACGGCACACAGATCTGAACTTATCGAAAAGGACCCCTGGACCTATCGAACTACTTAGCCAACCTATCGAATACCCCAGATATTAGGCTGAGGACTCTGAAGCTTCAAAGAGAGAACTCATCCTATCGGTACCTATCAAAGAAGACCAGGGTACCTATCGAAAGGAACTACAAGCTTACTTCTAACCTGTCGGAAGCTTCTCCAACCTGTCGAAAGCATGTGCTGAACTTCTTAGAAACAATGCTATGCACACGATGAAACTTGGTGACCTGTCGCATGCAAACCAAGGCAGTTTGGTGACCAGCACGATGTTCTAAAAGATGCCTTAGAAAGCCCTAACCGACCCACGTGTTTTAACAGAACTCTGACAACCTTCTAGTCATTCGGCCAAAATGGTAGGAGAACCTCAAACCTATTGGTTTGACATACCGTAATGCCCTCCTGCATCGCTAGCCCACTTGGCTCAGTCGCGTCCGTGTCGCGACCGCGTCTTACCCGCATGCGACCGTGTCGCGCCCTAGCAACGCGACCACGTCGCCAGGCCCTCTTGGCCCCATGTCACGTGCCCTCATGGCACCACATGTCGTGCCCCAAGCACCGTACTGTGACTATGTTGCATCCGTATCGCGACGCGTCACGAGGCCCTCATGGCCTTATGTCCAACATAGCACTGTGTTGCAACTATGTCGTGTCCGTATCGCGAACATGTCGCAAGGCCTTCATGGCCTCATGTCGCGTGCCCTCATGGCACCACATGGCGTACCCTCATGGCACCGCATTACGTCTGAGTCCTGACTGTGTCTCGTGCCCACTCGATACCATATCGGGTCTGTCATTGCACCCGAATGCCGTGTGCCCTCTTAGCACCGCATCACGTGCCCTCTTGGCACCGCATCACTTTTCGTACAAGCCAGATGTCGTGTGTCCTCTTGACACCGCATCGTGTGCCAACATGGCACTGCCTCACGTGCCTTATAGCACTTGGACGTCGCGTGCCCTCTTGGCACCACGTCGCGTGCCCTCTTGGCACCACGTCGCGTGCCCCTACGTAGAGCACCGCATTTCGTGCCTTATGGCACTTAGATGTCGCGTGCCCTCTTGACACCACGTCGTGTGCTCCACCACAGAGCACCGCATTCCAAGCCCTTCACGCGTCTAGCCACCATACTAGATCACAGCTTGGTTCGAGACACCGTCGCATCATGCATCAGGGACTCATGCACGCATCGCAGGGCCACGTGCCTCTACTCCCACGCGCTACACGACTAGCTTACAAGGTTTGCTAGAAGGGAGCTATTATCCTACACATGGGGCCTTGCATTACGGGACGAGCGCATGAGCTTTCTAGGTTAGGGGTGGGCCTAGAACATTGCTGCAGCAAAGCAGCACTGCGGCGATGCCATGTGTCACCTGGGGTGAGGTAACCATGTGGCCCCGTGCCGGCATCGCGGTGCACATGGGTCGGTGACCTCATGAGGGCACTCAAGGGATACGTGGGACGCAGTGGTGTGCACTAGTTGAGGGCCTGAAGGGGAAGTGTGCTGGTCGCATGGGCGACACACGATGCTTAGTTTGGATAGCATGAATAGCTGCATGCTACTCCAAGTGTGCTGGTCGCGTGGGCCACACACGATGGTTGGCTTGAATGACATGAAGAGATGCATGCCACTGTCTAAAGCGAGGGACTAGTGCACTGTATAGGGTGAAGCTAGGTAGGCCAAGGGGCATTGAGGTGCTGGCATGCGTGTTGTGATTAGACACGATGCATTGAGTGGGTTTGCCTCAAGTGAAGGCAACCACGATGCGAGAGTTCCCGTCCTCTAGGTGGGTGGTATTAGAGTGATGGTTGGATAAGTTGGTCTCGTTGTGCGCGATAGCGAGATGTTACACGAGCGTGATAACCAGTGTTAGGTTATGCTTTGTGATAAACTGGTATCTGTGTTAGGCTGGCCTTGCGGTAGTGGCAGCGAGGTGTCGCACGGGCGTAAAAAAAAAAGTTATCCCGTGACATTTGGAAAATAGAGAGGGAAAGCTATATATTGAGATCCCCAATTACCGTTGGAGAGGATCGAATTTTTGAGCAATTTTCCAGAGATCAGAGCTTGTAGCGAGATTCCATTTTCCCTCCTTTAGCCTAAATATGGTTGGCTAAATCTCTAGGAGTAGCAAGGGGTGAGTTAGATCTGTAATTGGGTAAGGTTAAGAGTGATTGCTGGGGTTAATTATTGCATAGACTGTAGATCTGAGAACATTCCATTGTAAGAGTGACCTTGTTTGCGATGTAAATGTTGTTTTCAATTTTTTAATTAGATCAAAGCTCTTTTGATTCCTCTTGGTGCTCGACCGAATTTGTGTAGAGGAGTTGCTTGATCAACTCACCCACTTAACTGGTAGACCTCTTGGATATCATTTGAATTCCCTGGATCTGATATCCCTGTAATTTCCTACGTCTGTGACTTAGAAATTGCAGCATCTGTAGTAGTTTTAATTGTTCTAATTGGGGCCCTGTCTCTGTAGGAGATCTCTAGGATGGTCTGTGACCATTAAAGTGGACAGATCATAACCTTAAGATAAATCTAAGCTCAGGCCTCAATTGGATTTATCTACTGTAATCCATGGATTCGATAAAGCCTATAGGATGGTCTGTGACCATTAAAGTGGACAGATCATAGCCTTAAGGCCAGGTGGATCCTGTGATTTGAAGTGGGAGTTTCACCCTGCAGTTGTGCTTGTGGACAGTGCCTGTGGCCAGCTGAGGGACTTATGTAGTTTTGAACCCCTGTAATATGCTTAGCTTAACTTGATTGCAGTGAAGACAATCCCCAAGCTGTTCTTCTCCATTTTCTGAGTTTTTAAACCATCCATCTGTAAGATCTGAGGCTCCACATTCGATCCAAAATAATCTATATTTTTATTTGTAGTTTAGTTTAAGTGACAACTCATTTCAAAACTCTCCCGTCTTTTAACTAAAGTAGAGATAGCTAGGGTGTCAGATCTCTCACAGATCTGGAGATCTATCCTATTTCCAACCAGCCTCCCTGTGGACATTCCCTTACTCACCATTCTTTTAAAGCTTGCTACAAAGGACCCTGTATCTTGTAGGCCAAGGATCTTTTAGATGTGCTGAATCCACCCCTGTTTTCTCTCAATTTTTACACCATAAATCAGCACACTAGAATTCCACAACAAGTTTTTGGCGCCGCTGCCTGGGAGGCAGATTAGAAATTGATAGATCTAAGTTTTAATCATAGATTGGTAGTTTTTGTTTGATTTTACTAACTGCATTTGTGAGTTTTGCTATTTTTTTTTTAGTATTCTTTGTGTCCATTTCACCAGATCTGAGTACAGAATGGGAGGAGAGCTGTGCTGAAGGCTGCTCTATAGTTTTGCTATTTTCAGATCTGTTGATTTTTAGATTAGTTAATCAATTTTGTGTTCCTATTTGTTGTGTGAGGATTTACTCTGCTTTCAGTTGTGGGAGTTGTATGTTTGGTAGGAGAACTCTTCAACCTGAGATTATTCCACTATATCCAGAGGTTGAAAGACTTCTTAGAACCAGACCAACTACATTCACAGCTGTTGAATTTGAATCTGTTGAAATGGGTGAGCAGTTGTAGCCTGGAACTCTCAAGGAATTCAATGCACCAGGGGTCTACAATTCCCCCTTCTGCATTCAGTTCCCTGCTGCTCAAGGAAATTATGAGATTAAATCGTCCATCATTCAAATGTTGCCCTCATTTCATGGCCTGACCAAGGAGGATCCCTATAAGCATATAGATGAATTCTTAGGATTGTGCACCACCTTCAACATCACAAGTTTGGGGGAGGAGGCCACTAGGATGAGACTCTTTCCTTTTTCATTAAAGGACAGAGCCAAAACCTGGTTATCTCTACTTCTACCTAACAGTATACAGTCCTGGAGTGATCTCCAATGTCAGTTTTTGGCCAAATTCTTTCCTATGTCAAAGACCAGTCAGTTGAGGAAGGGTATCATCTCTTTTACCCAAGATCCAACTGAAGACTTTCATCAGTCCTGGGAGAGATTTAAAGAACTCCTCAAGAAATGCCCCCACCATCAAATCCCTGAATGACAACTGGTTCAAAGCTTTTACCAGGGAATTGATTCAAAGAGTAGGGACATGATAGATGCCTCTTGTGGAGGCACTTATCTTCATCAAACTGTTGAGGAGGCATGGGAGCTCTTTGACATGATCAGTGAGAACTCTATGCAAAGGGAAACCTTGGCAAGAGATCTAGAACCTCCTAAATTGGTGAAAGAGAACACCTCAAGAGGAAAGATACATGAAGTGAGTGTGCCAAGTGAGTTGGAAAGGAAAGTGGATAGCTTAACTCTGAAGTTTGATAGGCTGATGGGAGTAATGCAGTCACCTGTGGCTGCTAGAATAGAGGAGGCATGTGCCATATGCCAGTCCCCTGCTCACTCCTTAGATGAATGCCCATTAGCTGCCCAATTTCCTGAGTTCATAACAGAGCATGTGGCTGCAACTCAAGCCTATGGGCAGCATCCTGTTGTTGGGTATCAATGGAGAAACCACCCCAATTTGAGGTGGAGACAAGATGGATACCCCAGTCAACAGCAGCAGCAGCCCCAACAGCCCATGCCCTATAGAAATGCTCAGCCCTATCGAGATGGTTATGCCCCAAGACCTTAGTATCTGCAAACCATGGCCCAACCTGTAGCTCCTCCTGTGCAGTAAGATGCACCTGCTCCAGCTGTGAGAACACCATCTTTTGAGGAACAAGTTCTATCTTCATTATATAACTTGAACACCTTGACCAAAACTGTGCATTCTCACAACTAGAGCATAAAAAAGATAGTGGAGCAGCTTGGTCAGCTGTCTGATGCTCTAACTAGGAGAGAAGGAGGAAGGTTACCTAGCCAAGCACAAGATAATCCATGAAGACAGTTTGTAGTGGGTGAAGTTTCCTCCACATATGAGGAAGCCAAAGCTGTGACAACTTTGAGGAGTGGTAGGCTAGTAGACAATCAAGTGGGCTGTGAGCCTGTGAAAAGTTTGAATGAAGAAAATGGAAGGAGTTTTCCAAGAACACAATAGAGGTCACCAGTGGTGGACCTGCAGGAACAACCCAGTGTTTATAAAGAGGATGATATGGATCCTCAAGAAAAAGAAAACATCAGAAAGAAAGAAGCCCCATTGGCTAAGGCTGCAAGTGAAGGAGCATCCCCACACTTGCCATTTCCCAAAGCATTGTAAGGACCCTCCCCTTTTGACAAAGGGCAGGGAAAAATTGAGGAAATGATGGAGACTTTCAGACAAGTAATGATTAATCTGCCTTTACTGGAGGCCATCAAACAAGTCCCAGCCTATGCAAAATTTTTGAAGGAGTTATGCACCCATAAAAGACAGTCTAGGACACACTTGTCCAAGAAAGTCTTTTCAGCAGAGAAAGTAAAACACATTCTGTCCATTGCAACCCCCACCAAATTTCAAGACCCTGGAGTGCCCACTATCCCCTGCATCATTGGGGATCATAAAATTGAGAAGGCCCTATTGGACTTAGGAGCCAGTGTGAACTTGCTACCCTATGCAGTCTACGAAAAATTGGGCCTGGGAGACTTGAAGCCCACACCTGTGGTCTTGCAACTGGCTGACAAGTCTAAAAGGAAGCTTGTGGGAGTAATTGAAGATGTCCTGGTGGGAGTTGACAATTTTTTTATCCTGCTGATTTTGTGGTGTTAGATATGGAGCCAAGTAAAGGTAATTCCTCCATCCCTGTGATTCTGGGCAGGCCCTTCTTGGCTACTGCAAATGCCTGCATTCAATGCCGATCTGGTATCATGGAGGTCTCCTTTGGCAACATGAAAGTAAAACTGCATGTGTACAACACCAGCTCTCAACCCCCTTTTGACGAAACCTATTTTTCCATTGCAGGGCTGGAGGAGGCTCTGTATGATAATCCTCAACAGCTGCTGCAAAACAATGATTGGCCCATAGAGATAAAATGGCAATCAGGGGTTGAACAATTGCTAAAGAATGGATCCAAGAAGGATGAAAAGTTTAAGGAATACGGAGAGGCCATTAACCTTCCAGATCCTCCAGATTAGCACCTATAGTTGAGTATGTATCATATGTACCATATTTTTCTCTTGCTTTAGATTTGTTTTTAATTTGCATCTCTAGTAGAATTCTTTTGAAATAAATATGCCATGTTCTCTAGTGAATCATCTTTTCAAATTTACCAGCTGCCCCAAGATAAGGGGAGCTCATTTACATAAAAATCCAATCATAGAGCCACACAACAACAGAGCCTGATAAGTGCTGAGGCTAAGGGTGCCTAGAAAGGTAGCTTTATCTGGGTTTTGAAACCTTTGATAGGCCTAATCTACATTTCATTAGGTTTCATGGTGGTTTTGACAGGATATCTAATGGTTTCGATAGGAACTGGATGTGTTGACAGGTAAAACCAACTGCTCGATAGGTTAAATAAGGGCAAACAAAGATTTCGATAGGTACTGAGTACATATCGGACACCTATCGAAATGATGATATCTCTGCCGTTTAAACCTATCGATAGGATGGTCTCACCTATCGAAATCCTTAAAAATCCCCTTTTGAAAGCTTGGATGTCTAAGCTTTCGATAAGACGCTTCAACCTATCAAAACCATTCCAGTTATCCTATCAAAATCACATTTTCACCTATATATACCTGTCGATAGGTCATTTGTGCTTCACTCTTTCCCGCTGAAAAACCCTAGCTTCCTTCCTCATTTGTCGCCTCCCTCTTTCTCTACTAAATCCCCACGAAATCTTCTGGTATTTAGTGTGCCATCTTGTCAATACATTCAGCCTGCGTGAAGGAGCATTTTGCCCCTTATTTTAGAGAAATTAGAGCGGTGCATCGCTAGCTTTGTGAAACCCTAAGTACCTAGAGGTGAGTTACCTTCCTACCATCACTCTGTTGTCTTGCTAAATTTTCCCATTCCTAGCTGGTGAGGAATTACTCCCTGAGATTATAATGGATGAGCTTGAGGAAACACTAGCCAGCATATGCTGGAAATCAACTGCATCCACCCCTAAATCCTCTAAGAAAGCGCTACCTGCTACCAAACCACCTGTGAAGAGGAAGCTCGCTGAGGGGACACCCAAAAAGAGTCCTAAAGCTAAGAAAGCCAAAGCTGTTGAAATCCAGGAACCTGTGGTAGAAACACCCCTAGAGAGCTACCACCCGACAGCCCATTCTTTGTAGAGCTATACTAACCACCCCCAATGAATTTGTTGACAAGTTAAACCTTGTCCCTGAGATCGGATTTGATCTGGCATATTTTGCCAACATTAGAGAGTGTCAGGAAATACTGAGCTATTTGAAGAAAGAAGGCTTGTTGCCCCTACTGTCGCCATTGAAGGAATCGGTGTATCCCAGGCTGGTGAAGTTATGGTACCAAAATCTGAAGAAGAAGGTGGCATAGGGGACGGACGATGTATTAAAAATTTCAATTGATGATTGGCAACTAATTATCGATCACAGAGACATAGGAATGGCTTTGGGGGTCCCATACCAATTTGACTCCAACCGTGTTGAGGGAGCACCTGTTGGAGCTACATTTAAGGACATGGCCAAGCAGCTAACCAATGGGATTGTGGGTTCTGGAGAATCCCTGATGAGGAGAGACCTCCACCCTAGCCTCAGATTCATGAATACCATCTTAAGGAAAAATGTCTATGTTACAGGACATTTGCAGGAGATAAGGTCCCCATGAGTGGATGCCTTATTTTATTGTTCCAAAGGGCAGCTCATGAATGCACCTAAGCTGATCTTTGAAACTATGGTGGACATAAATGACAAGGTGCTAAAAAGACAGGCTTTTGCTAAGGGAGGAGGCCTACCCTTCAGCAGACTCATCACCTGTCTTCTCAAAGCTGGAAAGTATAAGGTCAAGGATGCTGAGCCAGTGGAGAAAATGGCTCACAAGGTTTTTGGAAAGAGAGAATGGTCTACAAGTTTAACCCTGATTCAAAAGACCAAACCGGTTGCAACAGAGAAGGAGGTGCCCACTACCTCAGCAGTAGACCTCGCTGCTGACATTCCCCCACCCATCATTCCTCCTACATCACCCACCTTTTCATCCACCTTACCTACACCATCACCTGCACCAGGGATCCTGGACCTCCCCACCTTCTCTGAGCCTATCCCCACCATGCCTTCCCCACCCTCCCTCAAACCCCTTCCTTATTTTCCCCCTCTACCACTTCCTACACATACACAGGGTTTAGACTAGTTCACTTCTACTGGTTTCTCTGCCCTCATTTCTTAAATTGTGGAGGTTGTTGCTCATGAGTACACCCCACTTCCTGACTCTCCTCACACCACTCCTCCTCACTTTACCCATGCCCCTTCCTCTCCTTTTATCCCATTCATTCACCCATCCCCTCTACCTCCACCTTGCCTGATACTTTCACCCAGATCCTCTCCCTCCTTCAATCCATTCAAGCCTAAGTGGCCATTAACACTGACCATCAGGCCCTCATGAGCTCCTGTCTCTAATCAATTCAATCCACCCTCACTCCCCCACTTCAGTCTCCCATCCTTTTCCCACTTCTCCTACCTCCCCTGATCCCTCCCTTTTAAATTTCTCTCCTCCCTTTTCACCTATGCCCTCTCCCATCCCTACTGATATTCTTTTTGTGAAGTTAGCCGCTCCATCTTTACCCCCACCTTCCCCAGCACCTGTTATGCCTTCACCCCCACCTGCCCCTGTTTCGGCAGTTACTGAGTTACCCACCACCCATTTCCCTTTGTCTTCCTCCCCTGTTTTCCAGGATGCCTCCACCCAAACTGATCCATGGGAGGATTTGGTTCTTCCCACCCCCTCCTCTTCATCCACTCCACCCTCATCTTTGCCTCGTGTCCTTCGACAATCTATGTACATTCCTCCATACCTCACCCTCCTGTATGCAATGAGGGACAACCCTTACATCCATAGGGATGTCTTGAGAGGTATGGCTGCACTTCGGGCTTCCCTTGAAGCCCCTTATGAGGAGCGAATTGCCAACATTGAATTAGAACACCAAATCCAGCTCCGCGATATCTCTCAAGGCTGCTCTGAGATCCTGGTTCGATATGAGTCAGTGAAACAACTGGCAGCGGCTGAGAGTCTCATTGCCAAATATGAGAAGAATAATGCTGAGTTCCTCAAGAAAAAGTTAGCCAATGGTCAGGAGATCATCAAGGCCACCAAGGAGCTCTCAGATGCAAACCTCCTCTATGCTGCTAAGAAGATTGATATTTTGGAGAAAAAGGTTGCTTCCTTGTTGTCTAAACCATTTGAGCCCACCCCTCTTGCTACAGCACCTCCTGCTGCACCTCCCTCCCCAACCCCATGCCCCCCCTACTACTACTCCTTCGTGGACCCCCACATGGATGTTGCTCCCACCGCCACGCCCTCCTCCCTCACCTCCCACCTCGCATCCCCCTCCTGTCAAAATACCTCCACCTAACAAACCTACCCCTCCCAAACGGAAGAGGACTTACTCTAAACGAACCACCACCACCAAGAGATCTACTATGTAGCTATAAAAAAGAAACAACACCTGCCCCATCCAGAATTGCTCCCCAGTCTTCCCCTCAGTCTGACCCCCATGGCACCCTACTCACTAGGGATGAAAGCGTGAAACTCTTGGCTCTAGGAGAGACCCCATGGCTCTTTTCCCTTGATTGATTCGATCACACTGCGGTTGATCCTAAAAGGCAAAAAAGCCTCTTGCTTGATCACGAGGAGGCCTAAACAACCTAAGCAATCTAAATCCAAGGGCAAAGCCCCTGCATCTAGGCGGTAGCTGGCACCACGCTGCATATGAATGTGGCCATGTGTTGTTTCAGTTTTTTTTGTGTCATTTGTCTCTTGTATATATTAGACATTTTTGTTGTGATATTCTATAGACATTTTTGTTGTGACATTTCTGTTTCATTTGCCTCCCTCTTGATTGCTTTCTCTTAAAACAGTGGGGACACTATTTAGTTTAGGTTTGGGGGTGTGGCATGTATGCCAATAAACTAGTTAATTTTAGTGCAGCCAAGTTAAAAAGGAATAATCGGAAAGAGAATGAATTCACCTCATATTTGTTGTTAAGGAAACCTTCAAAACCATTTGCAACTAAAACAAGCTGAATTTTTAACATTCTTCATGAAGAAAATGTCAAGAATTTTTGCAGGAAGTCTTTAATGTGTGATAAACCAGCAACGAGAGGAGACTGTGAAGATACTCTCTAGAAATTGGATGGAAGGCCATACCCAGTGAGAATTGGGCTTGAAAAATTTTCTTTGAAGAGTGTCTTGGCAATCTTTTCTGCTCTAAGGACTGATGGGATCTAATTTTAATTACTAGAAGTTAGGCAAATCCACATTGAAACAAGCTTGACAACATTCATGACATTGAAGACATGAAGTAAGGCCATCCCTTGGACAGTTTGAACCTAAAATGTCCCACCTTTGAACTGCCATTGATGCATACCACTTGAGCCGTAAAAGTCCCTATTTTCTTTGATAAAAACCAGAAATTTTAAACCCAAAACCTTTTAACCTATTTCAGTCCACTCCCAATCTAAGAAATCGGGAAGAGGAAGGAGAAGCAAGGTTAGAGGAGTAAGGTGTTAAATCTGGTTTAAAGAAAGAAAAAAAAAACACATATGGTGATATCTGTGGTATTCTGATTTAAAAAAAAAAAGAAAAAAAAAAAAAAAAAAAAGAGCAAGAGAAGTCATTTCATTGAAAGATTGAAATGAGGATTAGAAACTGGCCACTTCAAATATGAAAGTTCAACAAGTATATGGAATTGTGCAGACATGAAGAAAGTTGAGTTGCAAATCACCTCTTTATTTCTACTGATTTCTCAATTTTGAATCCCATTCCACCCTTTCATTCTTTATAAACCTCACCCATAAGCCACATTACAACCCAATAAAAAGTCCTTACTGATCTGAAATGGATTGAGCTGTTATGTGGAGATGAGGATTTGTTTGATTGATGGTGCAAAGAATTAGAAAACATCATAAATTAGAGCAATGCCTATGCTCTTGCTTGCAGTCTTATTTGAGGGCTGTAATTGCTCTTGAGCTGAGAGATATGATTTACCCCTCTTCTCTGTACTAATGAGTGAACAGCCCTGGTGAGACTTGGTTCTGAAATCCAGTTGATGGGGGAAGTATCTAAGCAGGATCCTCAAATTAATGGTGGGTTATGCATAAAATTTTAGAAGAAATGCCTGGACACAAACTGAGTGATGATGGAGAGATTTCAGTAAACTTTCATATTTCCAAATGGATGTCGTTTTGTTGAATTTCCTTTAATGAATGGGCATGACATGAATTTATTTGATTTGCTTAAATTCTGCTTTAACAGGTTGCACTACTATTAACTAGGTTGTATTGGAGAAGTTTGTGGGTACCTTCATTGAAAACCCTCAGGAGACTTCACTCCTCCACTAGGGATCACCTAGGGGTTTAAAAGGCTTGGTGCATGTGCTAAATGCATCCGTGCTCCCTACGAAAGTGGCATTTTATTTTTTCTTTTGAATTCTCCTTTGCTCAGGGACTAGCAAAGCTTAGGTTTGGGGGTGTGTTAAGTGGTGAAAAATGCCACTTTGCACCCTTTAACCTGACCTTTCATGGACCTGCAAGCACACTAATAAGCCTCTGTTGAGTGCATTTTGTAGATAGCAGGGAAATATGGTAATGATGCAACAAACCACTCAAGAATGCCCACAAAGAAGTAAGCTCTCAGCACCATGCAGACCCAACAACAGAACAAGGAGAAAGAAGTGAAGATAGGTCTAAAACATCCTATCAGAAGGATGCTGGAAGACTTTGATAGGAGCTGAGGAGAAAAAAGGAAAGAATTCGTGTAGTTGGAGAAGGGTTCGATAGGATCCAAAGGCAGAAGGACTAAGTCGCAGGGATCGAGAAATTCGATAGGATTTCAGAACCTATCGAGCAAAGGAAGGAAAAATGAAATCATCATGTCGAAAACTTGCCTGAAGTGTCAAAGGAACTTATCGAACGGATCTGAGAGCCTAGCGAAAGGACTAAAATACTCGATTCCAACCTGTCGAAGGCTCCCTTAACCTATCAAAATGAAGACGCTGAAATTGAACCTATCAAATGATGCTTAAGCCTTTCGATAGGAATGAGAGCCAACCTATCAGGATGACGGCACAAAGATCTGAACTTGTCGAAAAGGACCCCTAGACCTATCGAACTACTCAGCCAACCTATTGAATACCCCAGATATTGGTCTGAGGAGTCTGAAGCTTCAAAGAGAGAACTCATCCTATCGGTACCTATCAAAGAAGACCAGGGAACCTATCGAAAGGAACTATAAGCTTACTTGTAACCTGTCGAAAGCATGTGCTGAACTTCTCAGAAACCATGCTATGCACACGATGAGACTTGGTGACCTGTTGCACGCAAACCAAGGTAGTTTGGTGACCGGCGTGACGTTCTAGAAGATGCCCTAGAAAGCCCTAACCGACCCACGTGCTTTAATAGAACTCTAACAAACTCTGACAACCTTATAGAAGGAAAGCTATATATTGAGATCCCCAATTACCATTGGGGAGGATCGAATTTCTGAGCAATTTTCTAGAGATCAGAGTTTGGAGCAAGATTCCATTTTCCCTCCTTTAGCCCAACCATGGTTGGCTAAATCTCTAGGAGCAGCGAGGGGTGAGTTAGATCTGTAATTGGGTAAGGTTAAGAGTGATTGCTAGGATTAATTGTTGCATAGATTGCAGATCTGAGAGCATTCCATTGTAAGAGTGACCTTGTTTGCAATGTAAATGTTGTTTTCAATTTTTTAATTAGATCTAAAGCTCTTTTGATTCCTCTTGGTGCTCGACCGGATTTGTGTAGAGGAGCTGCTTGATCAGCTCACCCACTTAACTGGTAGACCTCTTGGATATCATCTGAATTCCCTAGATCTTATATCCCTATAATTTCTTGCATCTATGACCTGGAAATTGCAGCATCTGTAGTAGTTTTAATTGTTCTAATTGAGGCCCTGGCTCTGTAGAAGATCTCTAGGATGGTCTGTGACCATTAAAGTGGATAAATCATAACCTTAAGATAAATCTGAGCTTAGGCCTCAATTGGATTTATCTGCTGCAATCCATAGATTCGATAAAGCCTATAAGATGGTCTGTGACCATTAAAGTGGATAGATCATAGCCTTAAGGCGAGGTGGATCCTGTGATTTGAAGTGGAAGTTTTACCCTGCAGCTGTGCTTGCGGACAGTGCCTGTGGCCAGCTGAGGGACTTATGTGCTTTTGAACCCCTATAATATCCTTAGCTTATCCTGATTGTAGTGAAGGCAATACCCAAGCTGTTCTTCTCCATTTTTTGAGTTTTTAAACCATCCATCTGCAAGATTAGAGGCTTCAGATTCGATCCAAAATAATCTACATTTTTATTTGTAGTTTAGTTTAAGTGACAACTCATTTCAAAACTCTGCCGTCTTTTAACTAAAGTAGAGATAGCTTGGGTGTCAGATCTCTCACAGATCTGGAGATCTATCCTATTTCCAACCAGCCTCCCTGTGGACATTCCCTTACTCACCATTCTTTTAAAGCTTTCTACAAAGGACCCTGTATCTTACACTCCAAGGATCTTTTAGATGTGCTGAATCCACCCCTGTTTTCTCTCGATTTTTACACCATATATCAACACACTAGAATTCCACAACAACATGCTTGGTTACTTTCTCATTCCTCCCATTGGGTAGCTAATTGCCCAATTTGGGTTTCTAGACTCATAATGGACTAAGTGTAAGAGTGTAAATCTTGAGAGATTTGGGTAAGTCGAGATAGCTCTCTAGAACGTTGGTGCACCTGTTGTTGCAGATCTTGAAGGCTTTGGACAATAATATCATCATCATCTCTATTCTGAGGATGAGGTTGTTGTTTAAAAGATTGATATGAGTCATATGACTATTGGAAGTTTTGAGGATTTTGTGGGTATGTATAAGGTAATTCTTGTGGAGTTACCCTTGGGAAGTCATAGTAATTTCCCCACTGAGGATTATAGGAATTCTCAGAACCCCCACTGAGATCCAAAGGCTTGCTCTATTTCTGTTACAGCTGAATACAAGGGGGTAGTCGGGTATTCCGTTGGGACATAGGTCAAATTATAACTTGGCCAGAATGATTGATCGTAGCCTTGCATAGCCATAATGTATATACCAGAAAATAAAAATATTTTTGTATTTTTAATTTTTATCTGATTTTTATTTTAGAAAGCAGGGAGAGAAAACAAATTTGAGCCTGTTGTTCCTATTATCAGAAGAAGTGTCGAAACCTTCGATTAGCTGCTCCGAATAAACCTGCAAAAGATTAAGAAGTGATTAAAGAAACTAAAAAATATAAAGAAAATAAAAAGAGAAAAACAAATATTGGCTTCCAAAACAATATTAAAATTTTTCGCCTTGCCGAACATTTTTCTCCCTTTCGTTTTAAATTCTCAGAAAATAATAAGGGTAAAAGATTGAAAGCTTTAGGTAGTACATGTGGTTAAGGGTTTATAAATTCCTGGTACAAAGAAATTCGGTTTAGGCTTTTAATATGGGTTCAAGGGATAAATAAATTTCAGGGATTTTGGCTTTTTGGCTCAAACAAATCAAAGATGGCCTTCTATCATTTTCTCGATTTACTAACATGAATGCCATATTATTTTGATGCATAAAATAGATAGTTATAAAAAGCAAGTCATCATAATCATAGAATATTTGATTCAAATTACAGCAATATGTGATTTCATTGTAATGCAGTTAAGAAGTTCAAGAAAATTTTAAGTTCGAATAGATAGCAGTCTCTCTAAAAAAGAAAGCAAATAAGTCTCAAAAGCTCACTAGTTATATGATTTCGAAACTATAGTCTAAATATTACAATTTAAATCAAAGTATAGTTTCAAACATTCAACTTTGATACAATTTAAGGAGGGCTAAACGTGAATCGTAACTGCTCTATTTTGATGGTTAAACTTCTACTACGATGGATCGTAAGGATTTATGGAATCAAAATGTTTTTTCTATCGTAACTCACATGCGATGGTTAATCTAAAACTAGAAATCCTAAGAAAAATAGAATTAATACTACTCTAAAACAAGAAAAGAAATCCTTTTTGTTTTTTTTTTTTTTAAACTCTAATTTAGATGAAGATAGGGTTTTCTCAGGAGGGGCAGAACACAATAAATGGACAACGGTTGGATGGAGCGTAGGGGATTTTTTTTTTAAGAATTAGAGGGAAAGGCGAACGGGTAGATGGAGAGTTTGAAAATGGGACTGACATATTCTCTCACGAATATGTGGGCCATAATTTTAGTGATGACCTGCTGAACCGGTCATCATGTGTATGGTTAACCTAGAGTCGTCAGTACGACTCTTTAACTTTTCAACAATCATATTTATGAACTCTTGGGCCAATCAACTCGTAATCTCTACGCTTGGCTGTCCCTACTATTGTACAGAGAAAAATTATGATCGATCGAAACTCTAAACATCTGCTCGCACTAATGTACATAAGAGAATGTCATACGATTGATCGTAATTTCCCATGATTTAAATAGCAACATACTCTATTAACAAAACATGAAAGCAAGAATTTTACATAAATTACAAGGTTTTGCTATGGATGAGTCAATAGCTCGACAGATTCCTTTGACAAACTCAATTTTGGTTATTGGGAGCAGATGTCTCCTCTAAAAATGCTTGTCCTCTCGGATTACTTACTAGTGGCGTTGGTATTTAGCCAGTTTCTCTCTTTGCCACCTGTGAAGCAAGTTGGCCAATCAGGCTTTCCAACTTTGTGATGGATTGGGTATGTGAATGAAGCACTTGAAAGAATTGAGGAAGTTGGGATAGATCTTTTAAATGCTAATGAGACCGTTACTATAAATTTCAAAGGATTGGAACAACTGTAGCATTAGGTGCATAACTCAGTGAACCGAATTGTGGCTGTACAGCTGGCATTTGAGGTCTCTAGTGAAAAACTTGGGTTAGGGAAAATCGGGGTTGTGCAACAAATGGTGCTAGTTGTGCCCCACTCGTGGATCCATAATTAAACCCTTGGTGATTCCTTCATGACGGGTTATATGTATTCCCGTAATCTCCCCTCTTGAAGGCCATTACTTGTTCATTTTCTACCGCTTTTGAGTATGCTAGACCATTACGATTGTGTTAGTTGTGCCCCACTCGTACATCTATAATTAAATCTTGAGTGATTCCTCCATGACAGGTTATATGTATTCCTGTAATCACCCCTCTGAAAGGCCATTACTTGTTCATTTTCCACTGTTTCTGAGTATAATGATGGTACAACAAGGTTCTCGGTTATGGCAATTTGAATAGGCTGCTAAAGATTTTTTTGGAGTGCTTAGATTAGCATTCATTAATGATGCTATTTGTTGCTCCAGATCTCCAACCTCAACACTCATGTCATCCTCCTTTACTTTGTCCTTTCTGACATCATAAAGACCACCCCTCGCGAGCGGGGTGTGGTAAATAACATATGGATCAGATCTTAGCAAAGCTTGTTTCTGCTTTGAATTGTCAGCCAAATTTTCAAATAAATTCTAAGATTGCTAGCCATTCTAAGCCATGAAGGCTCCTCTACTTACGACATCAACTATACTTGTTGGTCTCAGTTAACCCTTGATAAAAACTTTGCGCAATAGACCAGTTAAGCACATCATGATGACATTTTCTCAATAAATATTTCATGCGTTCCCAACTCTCATGGAATAATTCTTCAGGTAGTTGCTTAAAGTCCTGAATTGTTGGGTGTTAAGTAGTGAAAAATACCATTTTTCACCCCTAAACATGAGCCTTGAAAGACCCTTGAGAAGACTAAATAAGTGCTTTAGTGTGCATTTTACAGCTAACCAAAAAGACAGGTCCAAATCCGAAAACCATCCTAAAATGATCAAAAAGCTGACAACGCATGTCAAACTCAAAGAGGGAGTGAAGAAATAGCCTCAGCAATGGCTAAAAAGGTCCTAAAAGAGCAAGAAAAGACCTGAAGAAGAAGAAGGATCCATTCGCAAAGAAGAATGGAAGCTAAAAGTCAATTCGCAAAGAACTTCTACTATTCGCAAAGAACCTTGAACTTTGCGAAAAGAAGAAAACACTCCTCGAATAGAAGAATGACCTTTGCGAAAAGAAGAATGACCTTTGCGAAAAGATCTCCTGAAGCCAAAATGCTTTTGCGAATGAAGCCAAAATGCTGCGAAAAGAACTTCGAAGCCAAAATGCTTTTAAAAGAACTTGAGCCAAACTACTTTAAAAAGCCTTAAACTATGCGAAATGGCATTCGGGATTTGCATTTCGTCCAAGGGTATTTCAGAAACTTTGCACGCGCCCCAATGCGTTTTAAAACCCAAGGACATTCGGAAGATTCGAGCACAAACCAAAGGCATATTCCACCCCATGTGAACACCCAAAGATGAAATTACTTGGCGGGAACTTCTAGAAGCTCAAACAGATTTTTGAATTACATAAGAATTGATGCCTCTTCTTCGATTGGTGAACCAGATCAAGCATTTTCGATTGGCGAGAACGGATCTGGATCCGGTGCTCGACTCCTATTGGTTGATACAGATCTATCCAATTCGATTGGTTGATACACATCCAGGCTTAGGAAAACTATAAATAGACGAACCATTTGCCCAATTTGGGTATCCAGATTTTAGAGTTTTCATCTCTGTTTCCTCATTCCGGTCAGATAGCTTATCCGAACCCCCAGTAATCCCTTCTTGTAGTTTACCTTTGAGAGCCATTGTGAGGATTTGTACTTCCAAGTTCGGATTCAAGACCAGTAAATCGAGGGCTCTCGAGAAGCTCGGTCAGAAGTCGAGGGCTCTCTAAGAAGTCGTGCTCTGTAATTGTAACGTTGGATTTTAAAAGGTTCTTGTAATTTCTTCTCCATTGGAGTCATGTCGAGGTTACGAATGATCACCTTAGTGCATTAGACTTCTTTAGATTCACTTATCCGCATCCAACTTCCCTTAATTCATCATCCTGTGCGAATTAGCGTTGGTAACCTAATTCAAGCAAAGCATTCTGATGATGTTCATGTTACGAACTAAAGAATAGGCCTGACTAGGCAGCGGATCTGTGACCATTTAAGTGGGACAGATCACGACCATAAGTCTAAACCTATTCCTTAATTGGTTTATTTCTCTTACATCTGTCTTTGGTAGCAGATGAAGATTGAATCTGCTTTCTGAACTTGCTGCATTCTCCATTAAAATTCGTGAGGCTAAAGTACATGAAGCTATTATTTCGCATTTGTCTTATTTTAAACATCTCTCCCAACTCGGATCCGATCATGTAGATAGTTCTTTTCTTTATTTGCTTATAGTTAAATGTGACACAATCCAACACTCTCTTTATCTATTCTTTTTTAGATAATTATAGACGGTCTGGTATTCACAGATTTGAAGTTTATCTCTCGGTTTAGACAAACTTCTGGGCGATCTTGAAATACTTACTTTTAAAACTTGCTACAATTGGACGATCTTGCGGGCCGATGTTAGCAATGTCTTGATATCCCTTTCATAAGTTAACATCCATATAACCTAGCATTCTTTAATTCTTTAATTTTGATTCATAATGCACACAATTATGGCACACTTGGGCGACAACAAGTTTTTTTTGGCGATTCTTATCTAAAATAGATAAACCTATGTTTATTTTCATTTATTTTAATTTTTGCTTTAAACTGCACTTTGCATTCCAAGTGCTTGATTAAATGTCTCTGACGGTTTGTATAGAAAACTGTTTTCTTTGCGGTAATTTTATTTTTTTATTTTTACGAGTTTTTATTCTTTGCCTTCTAGTTATTTGAATAAATCTGCTGCCACTCTTTTGTCTTTTGTCAAATTTAGGCGTGCTTTGAGTTTTCTTTTATTTTGTCAATACTTGAATAAGGTCTGCTGCAGTTTTGGATGTTTGCGGATCTGGAGCGGTAGTCAACAAGAACATCTGGACCAAAATTTGGGCAGATCTGCTTGAGTTTGCATCCTTCTCCTTGGCATTCATTTTCTATTTTAAATTCTTGAGAACCAGTTCTGCTGTGTTTAATGTTTGTTTTGATTATAATTTCTGCTTGTCTTTTAGGCATCTTGATTTTTTACAAAACCAAATACAAAATAAAAGAAAATGAAAACACAAATAGAAAATCTACGAGTTGTTTCTCATTATTTTCAGCAAGTAAATAAGGGCTCTTGTTGAGCCAGGTGATCAAAACAAGTAAAAAAAAAAAAAAAATTATAATAAAAATTAGAAAATTATAAAAACAATATAGATATCTTCCGGATGGGCTGTTTCTCCATTTGCATCCACTTTTCCCATCTGGACCTGCTGAGATCATTTTTTTTTTTTTGGGAATCATGAAGGATAATGAGTAGTGAATCATAGGCTTTTGAATATTCAATGGACTCACTAATTTTATTTTCCTTGATTTCTTCATCATAAATGGGTCTCAATGTGTGTGAACCTTCCTGAGAAAGAAGGAAAAGGAGATCAAATTCAAAGGAGTTTGCTTTGTGCAAGGCACTCACCGATCATCAAGTTCTCTCTTGGAGACTGCTCCTCTCCTCTTCCACAAGTTACCAAGGTACCTTTGCTTGCCCTCTTCCCTCAAAGACCATCCTCACTCCATTACAGAGAAAATTTACCCAAGGATGACAAAGGCTGTGGTATCGAGAACCTCACCACCACAGTCACGAGAGGAACATCTTGATGTGCCAACCCTAGTTATTTTATAGACAACCGTGACTTAATCAGGATCACTTGAGGACATTGGACATGCCCTAGGGATACCTTTTCAATTCAATCTGATGGACCCTTGATCGCTCCTGAAGTTGCCTCTTTCGAGATATGGCTGCCCATTTGACACGAGGGCATGGTGGGTTCTGGGCAATCAATAATGAGAAGAGATCTTGCCCCGCAATATCTCTTGATGGATTCCATACTCAGGGAGTTTTTATATTCTTGGGCACACCCAAGAGAGGCGAACCCCCATCTTAGAAGCCCTCTTTCACTTCTCTAAGGGGCAATTCTTCAATGCCCCCATCGATCTGAAAGCAATGGGTGATGTGAGTGCCAAGGTAAAAAGGAACAAGATTGCGGCCTCCCTTTGGAAGACTCATTCTGACCCTCTTAAGAGCCAAGTTTGACATTGATAGGAAGAGCCCTTTGAGGTACTCACTCCTCACAACTTTGGCAAGAAAGCACGGACCACAAGTCGCCATGTTAAGAAGAATGAGGAAGTAGGAGAACCAGCCCATGCCCCCGCTCTCACTGCACCTATTATTGCCCTCGAACCCATAGCACGAGCGAGCTAGTTCTTCTGCTTGAGCACGACAGAGAACCAAGCCACGAAAGTGTGGGTGGGCATCTTTGTAGTGGAAATTGTGTGGAGCCTCAACCAGCCCCTACCAAAGATACAAGCCCAACTCCCTGTGGTGACCAGCTCTTTTGCACCACTTCTTTACTTAGTCCACCTGAGAGGTAGCCAGTTTACAAGCCCAATTCATCAATTGTCTCTTTCTTATTTTCTTATTTTCCGCTTTTATTCTATTGCAATTTTTTTCATTATAAGTCTGCCTAACCAAATTGCTTTTTGTTCTCCCCTACTTGAGAAAAAGACAAAATAAACCCTCACCCTTACTCCCTTTCCCCTCTTTTCCTTTTATTTTCTAAAATTTCGGTTCATACAATTTGCTTTCTCGCAATTCTCCATGCTATTATTTTTTCTCTTTGTTTTCCCTAATAATCGTGACTATGCCACCTTTGAACTAAAGGAGGACCTTTGTCCCCATAGGTTTGGGGTGTGGCATGTGTCCCGCCAAGGAATAGTTAAACTAAGGACAACAGAATCACCTAAGTAATCAGGAAATGAATTATTTTACTTAAGAATCATGACAATTAGGAAATTTAAAATTTCTTTGCAAAATTTAGACATCATAAACCTTTCAATATTCTACATTTCCATGATGCTAGCACCATGAAAACCTACTGGTATCAGCATTTAGCAAGTCAAAGGAAGAGAAAAAGGTAAAGATATACTTAAAAGCTCAAGGAAAAACCATAACCAGTGAGAATTGAGCCCATATATTTTCCATCTCTGTTGAAGAGTGGTAAGGCAATTTTTTTCTCGATTCAAAGGATTGGTGAGGCATTAGATCCACTAGAAGTTAGGAAACTCCAAATTAAAACAAGTAACAAAGACTCATGAAACGAGGAAAAGATCAAGGCCTTCTTTGACTTGAACCTAACAGAACCAACCAAGAAAAATCTGCCTTTGTTTGTACCCCATTTGAGTCAGAATCCTACAATTCTTCATCAAAAATACTCAAAAGTACTTTCACTGAACCTATGGAACCAATTCAGCCTTCCCTCACTCGAGAATTCGGGAGGTAAAGGAGAAAGAAGCGAAGATGGACCATTTAAGGCAACATCAAGAAAATGAAGAGAAAATACCTCAAAAAGCAGGCAATATGGTGACTGAGAAAGAAGAGACAAACAATGTGAAAAAGTTGCAAGCAAAAGGCAAAAAAGGACCTTATGTTGAAAATGCAAGATCAAAGAAAGAACTGATCACCGTGAATGTGAGAATCTCGAAAGAAGAAGAAAGAAGCTAAACTCAAAAGGTGGAGTCATGAACCATCTCCGCACTTCCGAGTTCTCAAATTCAAACCTCTGTCCAAATTGCCTTTCCTTGAAACTTCACTCCATAAGCCATACAAACAAACCTAGATTAAAAGCCCTTGTGATCCAAAGTTGAGTGAGTGTCATGTGGAGATAAGTGACCCAATCTATGGTGAGGAGATGTCAATGATGCCATTGCCTAAGAATCATGCCTATGCTCATGCTTACAGATCCATTTGTGAGATGTAAGCGCTCTTGAGCTTGAGTGAAAATGAACCCCTCAACAAAAACACCGATGAGAGTATACCTGTGAGTGTTTGGGTTGGAACTTGAGCACCTTAAGTATGACTTATAACCTAATTTTTATCCATAGGATGAGCTTCTGCTGGCACATTTGTATGATTTTCTATGACTGTTCACAGATTGGAAATATTGAAACATTCATGAGGTTTATAAATGTTTAAATTCACTGTGCAAACAATAATCAAATTTTCATTTCATCATTGATTCAAGAGTAACTAACCCTGCTCCTTGATTGCTCATTTGATAATATTGCCTTGATGTTAACTATTTCATGGAGAAGTTTGTGGGTACCTTTCATTGAAAACCCTCGGGAGACTTCACTCCTCCTCTAGGGATCACCTAGGGGTTGAAAAGGCTTATTGCATATGCTAAATGCACATGCGCTTCCTACAAAGTGGCTCTTTACTTTGTTTTTATGTTTCTTTGCTCAGCGACTAGCAAAGCTTAGGTTTGGGACTGTGTTAAGTAGTGAAAAATACCATTTTTCACCCCTAAACATGAGCCTTGAAAGACCCTTGAGAAGACTAAATAAGTGCTTTAGTGTGCATTTTACAGCCAACCAAAAAGACAGGTCCAAATCCGAAAACCATCCTAAAATGATCAAAAAGCTGACAACGCATGTCAAACTCAAAGAGGCAGTGAAGAAATAGCCTCAGGAATGGCTAAAAAGGTCCTAAAAGAGCAAGAAAAGACCTGAAGAAGAAGAAGGATCCATTCGCAAAGAAGAATGGAAGCTAAAAGTCAATTCGCAAAGAACTTCTACTATTCGCAAAGAACCTTGAACTTTGCGAAAAGAAGAAAACACTCCTCGAATAGAAGAATGACCTTTGCGAAAAGAAGAATGACCTTTGCGAAAAGATCTCCTGAAGCCAAAATGCTTTGCGAAATGAACTTCTGAAGCCAAAATGCTTTGCGAAAAGAACTTCTGAAGCCAAAATGCTTTGCGAAAAGAACTTCTGGAGCCAAACTACTTTGCGAAAAAGCCTTAAACTATGCGAAATGGCATTCTGGGGATTTGCAGCTCGTCCGAAGGGTATTTCAGGAAACTTTGCACGCGCCCCAATGCGTTTTAAAACCCAAGGACATTCCGGAAGATTCTGAGCACAAACCAAAGGCATATTCCACCCCATGTGAACACCCAAAGATGAAATTACTTGGCGGGAACTTCTAGAAGCTCAAACAGATTTTTGAATTACATAACAGAATTGATGCCTCTGTTTCACGATTGGTGAACCGGATCAAGCATTTACGATTAGGCGAGCAGATCTGGATCCCGTGCTCGACTCCTATTGGTTGATACAGATCTATCCAATTACGATTGGTTGATACACATCCGAAAGTGGCTTAGGAAAACTATAAATAGACGAACCATTTGCCCAATTTGGGTATCCAGTTTTAGAGTTTTCATCTCTGTTTCCCTCATTCCGGTCGGATAGCTTATCCGAACCCCTGTAATCCCTTCTTGTAGTTTACCTTTGAGAGCCATTGTGAGGATTTGTACTTCAAGTTCGGATTCAAGGCAGAATCGAGGGCTCTCGAGAAGCTCGGATCGTAAGTCCGAGGGCTCTCTAAGAAGTCGTGCTCTGTAATTGTAACGTTGGATTTTAAAAGGTTCTGTAATTTGTGTCTTCTCCATTGGAGTCATGTCGAGGTTCGAATGATCACCTTAGTGCATTAGACTTCTTTAGATTCACTTATCCGCATCCAACTTCCCTTAATTCATCATCCACATGCGAATTAGCGTTGGTAACCTAATTCAAGCGGCATTTACGATGATGTTCATGTTACGAACTAAAGAATAGGCCACTAATTGCGATGATCATGACCATTTAAGTGGGAGATCACAGACCATAAGTCTAAACCTATTCCTTAATTGGATTTATTTCTCTTACATCTGTCTTTGGTAGCGATGAAGATTGAATCTGCTTTCTGTTGAACTCTGATTCTCCATTAAAATTGAGGCTAAAGTACATGAAGCTATTATTTACGCATTTGTCTTATTTTAAACATCTCCCAACTCGGATCGGATCATGTAGATAGTTCTTTTCTTTATTTGCTTATAGTTAAATGTGACACAATCCAACACTCTCTTTTATCTATTCTTTTAGATAATTATAGAGCGGATCGTAGCAGATTTGGAGGTTTATCTCTCGATTTAGACAAACTTCTCGTGGGACGATCTTGAAATACTTACTTTTAAAACTTGCTACAATTGGCCACGATCTTGCGAGGCGATGTTAGCCCTAATGTCTTGATATCCCTTTCATAAGTTAACATCCATATAACCTAGCATTCTTTAATTCTTTAATTTTGATTCATAATGCACACAATTATGGCACACTTGGAGCGACAACAAGTTTTTGGGCGCGAAGTTTGTTCTAAAATAGATAAACCTATGTTTATTTTCATTTATTTTAATTTTTGCTTTAAACCTGCACTTTGCATTCCAAGTGCTTGATTAAATGTCTCTGAGCTTTGTATAGAAAAACTTTCTTTGCAGAAATTTTATTTTTTTTTATTTTTCCGAGTTTTATTCTTTGCCTTCTAGTTATTTGAATAAATGTCTTTGCCACTCTTTTGTCTTTTGTCAAATTTGGGCGTGCTTTGAGTTTTCTTTTATTTTTTGTCAATACTTGAATAAGTCATCGCTTTGCAGTTTTGGATGTTTGCGGATCTGGAGCAGATCAACAAGGAACATCTGGACCAAAATGGAGATCTCTGCTTGAGTTTGCATCCTTCTCCTTGGCATTCATTTTCTATTTTAAATTCTTGAGAACCAGTGATTCTGTTGTGTTTAATGTTTGTTTTGATTATAATTTACTGTCTTTTAGGCATCTTTTTTTTTTTACAAAACCAAATACAAAATAAAAGAAGTAAAAACACAAATAGAAAATCTCGAGTTGTTTCTCATTATTTTCGTAGTAAATAAGGGCTCTTGTTGAGCCGATATCAAAACAAGTAAAAACACAAAAAATTATAATAAAAAATTAGAAAATTATAAAAACAATATAGATATCTTCCGGATGGGCTGTTTTTCTCCATTTGCATCCACTTTTCCCATCTGGACCTGCTGAGATCATTTTTTTTTTTTTTTTTTTTTTTGGAATCATGTAGGATAATGAGTAGTGAATCATAGGCTGTTTTGAATATTCAATGGACTCACTAATTTTATTTTCCTTCGAGATTTCTTCATCATAAATGGGTCTCAACTGTGTGTGAACCTGCTTCCCTGAGAAAGAAGGAAAAGGGAGATCAAATTCAAAGGGAGTTTGCTTTGTGCAAGGCACTCACCAACAGTCATCAAGTTCTCTCTCTTGGAGACCTGCTCCTCTCCCTCTTCCACAAGTTACCAAGGTACCTTTGCTGCCCTCTTCCCTCAGCACCATCCTCACTCCATTACCTGAGAAAATTTACCCAAGGATGACAAAGCTGTGGTATCAGAACCTCACCCTGGTCACAGAGGAACATGTGGTTGTGCCAACCCTAGTTATTTTATAGACAAGCTGTGACTTAATCAGGATCGCCGAGGACATTGGACATGCCCTAGGGATACCTTTTCAATTCAATCTGATGGACCCTTGATCGCCTCAAGTTGCCTCTTTCAGAGATATGGCGCCCATTTGACACAGGGCATGGTGGGTTCTGGGCAATCAATAATGAGAAGAGATCTCCCCATATCTATCTCGATGGATTCCATACTCCGAGGAGTTTTTTATGTTACTTGGGCACACCCAAGAGAGGCGAACCCCATCTTAGAAGCCCTCTTTCACTTCTCTAAGGGGCAATTCTTCAATGCCCCCATCGATCCCGAAGCAATGGCTGATGTGAGTGCCAAGGTAAAAAGGAAGAAGATTCTTGGCCTCCCCTTTGGAAGACTCATTACTGACCCTCTTAAGAGCCAAGTTTGACATTGATAGGGAAGAGCCCTTTGAGGTACTCACTCCTCACAACTTTGGCAAGAAAGCTGGACCACAAGTCGTGCCATGTTAAGAAGAATGAGGGAAGTAGGAGAACCAGCCCATGCCCCCTGCTGCACTATTCTATTGCTGCCTCTCGAACCCATAGCACTGAGCGAGCTAGTTCTTCACGAGCACGACAGAACCAAGCCACGAAAGTGTGGGTGGGCATCTTTGGAAGTGGAAATTCAGGAGCCTCAACCAGCCCCTACCAAGATGCTATAAGCCCAACTCCTGTGGTGACCAGCTCTTTAGTCGCACCACTTGTCGCACTTAGTCCACACAGTCCTGAGGTAGCAGGTTTACAAGCCCAATTCATCAATTGTCTCTTTCTTATTTTCTTATTTTACCTTTTTATTCTATTGCAATTTTTTTTACATTATAAGTCGTGCCTAACCAAATTGCTTTTGTTCTCCCTACTTGAGAAAAAGACAAAATAAACCCCTCACCCTTACTCCCTTTCCCCTCTTTTCCTTTTTATTTTCAAAATTTCGGTTCATACAATTTGCTTCGCAATTCTCCATGCTGTTATTTTTTCTGCTGTTTTCCCCTAATAACGGTGACTATGCCACCTTTGACCGAGTGAGGACACTGTTCCCCATAGGTTTGGGGGTGTGGCGAGTCCTCCCAAGGAATAGTTAACCTAAGGACAACGAATCACCTAAGTAATCGTGAAATGAATTATTTTACTTAAGAATCATGACAATTAGAAATTTAAAATTTCTTTGCAAAATTTAGACATCATAAACCTTTCAATATTCTACATTTCCATGATGCTAGCACCATGAAAACCTCTTGGTATCGACATTTAGCAAGTCAAAGGAAGAGAAAAGGTAAAGATATACTTAAAAGCTCAAGGAAAAACCATAACCGGAGAATTGAGCCCATATATTTTCCATCTCTGTTGAAGAGTGGTGAGGCAATTTTTTCCGATTCAAAGGATTGGTGAGGCATTAGATCCACTAAGTTAGGAAACTCCAAATTAAAACAAGTAACTTGACACTCATGAAAGCGAGGAAAAGATCAAGGCCTTCTTTGGACACTTGAACCTAACGGAACCAACCAAGAAAAATCTGCCCTGTTTGTACCCCATTTGAGTATAAATCCTACAATTCTTCATCAAAATACTCAAAAGTACACTTTTGAACCTATGGAAACCAATTCAGCCTTCCCTCACTCGAGAATTCGGAGGTAAAGGAGAAAGAATCGAAGATGGACCATTTCGGGCAACATCAAGAAAATGAAGAAAATACCTCAAAAAGGCAATATGGTGGTGAGAAAAGAAGAGACAAACAATGTGAAAAAGTTGCAAGCAAAAGGCAAAAAAGGGACCTTATGTTGAAAATGCAAGATCAAAGAAAGAACTGATCCGTGAATGTGAGAATCTCGAAAAGAAGAAGAAAGAAGCTAAACTCAAAAGGTGGAGTCATGAACCATCTCCCGCACTTCCAGTTCTCAAATTCAAACCTCTGTCCAAATTGCCTTTCCTTGAAACTTCACTCCATAAGCCATACAAACAAACCTAGATTAAAAGCCCTTGTGATCCAAAGTTGAGTGAGTCATGTGGAGATAAGTGACCCAATCTATGGTGAGGAGATGTCAATGATGCCATTGCCTAAGAATCATGCCTATGCTCATGCTTACAGATCCATTTGTGAGATGTAAGCGCTCTTGAGCTTGAGTGAAAATGAACCCCTCAACAAAAACAACATTGAGAGTATACCTGGTGAGTGTTTGGGTTGGAACTTGAGCACCTTAAGTATGACTTATAACCTAATTTTTATCCATAGGATGAGCTTCTGCTTGGCACATTTGTATGATTTTCTATGAGTATGTTCACAGATTGGAAATATTGAAACATTCATGAGGTTTATAAATGTTTAAATTCTGTGCAAACAATAATCAAATTTTCTGTTTCATCATTGATTCAAGAGTAACTAACCCTGCTCCTTGATTGCTCATTTGATAATATTGCATGTTAACTATTTCATGGAGAAGTTTGTGGGTACCTTCATCGAAAACCCTCGGAGACTTCACTCCTCCTCTAGGGATCACCTAGGGGTTGAAAAGGCTTGTTGCATATGCTAAATGCACTGTGCTTCCTACAAAAGTGGCTCTTTACTTTGTTTTTTATGTTTCTTTGCTCGGGGACTAGCAAAGCTTAGGTTTTGTGTTAAGTAGTGAAAATACCATTTTCACCCCTAAACATGAGCCTTGAAAGACCCTTGAGAAGACTAAATAAGTGCTTTAGTGTGCATTTTCTGACTAACCAAAAGACAGGTCCAAATCCAAAACCATCCTAAAATGATCAAAAAGTCGACAACGCATGTCAAACTCAAAGAGGGAGTGAAGAAATAGCCTCGTAATGGCTAAAAAGGTCCTAAAAGAGCAAGAAAAGACACAAGAAGAAGAAGGATCCATTCAAAGAAGAATGGAAGCTAAAAGTCAATTCAAGAAGAACTTCTACTATTCGCAAAGAACCTTGAACTTTGCGAAAAGAAGAAAACACTCCTCGAATAGAAGAATGACCTTTGCGAAAGAAGAATGACCTTGCGAAAAGATCTCCACGAAGCCAAAATGCTTTGCGAAATGAACTTGAAGCCAAAATGCTTTCGAAAAGAACTTCTGAAGCCAAAATG
Source organism: Chloranthus sessilifolius (assembly GCA_021018995.1). Lineage (NCBI taxonomy): Eukaryota > Viridiplantae > Streptophyta > Magnoliopsida > Chloranthales > Chloranthaceae > Chloranthus > Chloranthus sessilifolius. The sequence goes on along the minus strand of CM037594.1, from coordinate 29,567,147 downwards.
CTTTTGAAAAGAACTTCCGAGCCAAACTACTTTCTTGAAAAAGCCTTAAACTATGCGAAATGGCATTCGGGGATTTGCCCGTCCAGAAGGTATTTCAGAAACTTTGCACACGCCCCAATGCGTTTTAAAACCCAAGGACATTCCAAAGATTCGAGCACAAACCAAAGGCATATTCCACCCCATGTGAACACCCAAAGATGAAATTACTTGGCGGGAACTTCTAGAAGCTCAAACAGATTTTTGAATTACATAATGTAATTGATGCCTCTGTTTCTGATTGGGTGAACCGGATCAAGCATTTTTCGATTGGCGAAACAGATCTGGATCCCCGTGCTCGACTCCTATTGGTTGATACAGATCTATCCAATTCGATTGGTTGATACACATCCGAGTGGCTTAGGGAAAACTATAAATAGACGAACCATTTGCCCAATTTGGGTATCCAGTTTTAGAGTTTTCATCTCTGTTTCCCTCATTCGATTCGGATAGCTTATCGAACCCCCTGTAATCCCTTCTTGTAGTTTACCTTTGAGAGCCATTGTGAGGATTTGTACTTCAAGTTCGGATTCAAGGCTGTAAATCGAGGGCTCTCGAGAAGCTCAATTTGTAAGTCGAGGGCTCTCTAAGTCGTGCTCTGTAATTGTAACGTTGGATTTTAAAAGGTTCTTTGTAATTTGTGTCTTCTCCATTGGAGTCATGTCGAGGGTTACGAATGATCACCTTAGTGCATTAGACTTCTTTAGATTCACTTATCCGCATCCAACTTCCCTTAATTCATCATCCTGTGCGAATTAGCGTTGGTAACCTAATTCAGCATTTACGATGTTCATGTTACGAACTAAAGAATAGGCCACAACTAGTCGATGATCTGTGACCATTTAAGTGGATGATCACACCATAAGTCTAAACCTATTCCTTAATTGGATTTATTTCTCTTACATCCTGTCTTTGGTAGCAGATGAAGATTGAATCTGCTCTGTTGAACTACAGATTCTCCATTAAAATTCAGAGGCTAAAGTACATGAAGCTATTATTTCTGCATTTGTCTTATTTTAAACATCTCCCCACCTCGGATCTGGATCATGTAGATAGTTCTTTTCTTTATTTGCTTATAGTTAAATGTGACACAATCCACCACTCTCTTTTATCTATTCTTTATTTTAGATAATTATAGAGCCAGAGCTGGTAGCACAGATCTGGAGGTTTATCTCTCAGTTTAGACAAACTTCTCTGTGGACGATCTTGAAATACTTACTTTTAAAACTTGCTACAATTGGCCCTGATCTTGCAGGCCAGTGTTAGCCCCAATGTGCTGATATCCCTTTCATAAGTTAACATCCATATAACCTAGCATTCTTTAATTCTTTAATTTTTGATTCATAATGCACACAATTATGGCACACTTGGAGCGACAACATTGGGCAATCTAATTAGTTTTACCAATCGGGAAATATTCATTCAAAAACTTGGACTGTAGTTCGTCCAGGTGGTAATACTTCTAGCGGGCAATGAGATTAACCACGAGGAAGGTCAACTGTAATTTAATGGCCTCTTAATTAGTTGCCGACAATTGTAACATCGTGTAGAGTTTTAAGCCTTATAAATTTGTGGGAGGACTGCCACATAATTAGTATAGTGGGGAGCATTCCCGCCTGTCACGCAGGTGACCTGAGTTCGATCCCCGGCAATGGCGCTAAAAACTTGATGCGGCTATAATTGTACTAAGCCTTAACCTATTGCAAGCTCACAATAGAAATTACAACACTAGTATAGGATCGTTCCCACGAGGAAGGTCAAAATTTTGTACATTTTGAAAACTTTTTATCTGTCTTTTAAGAATCTAATCTACTGGAGAAATAAGAATAAAAGAATGAATATTTAAACTAATTACAAGGAAAGTAAATCTAAATCCTCCTCCTTCCAGATTATGGTCTTCAATCACAATCCTTCAGTTCTTGGATGTTTACAAAGTAAAATACCATTACACCGTATCGCAGTCCTCTAGAATTTGGGCGTCAATCCAAAACTAGAATTCCTTAACACAGATTTACACTAATCAACAATCTTCCCGAAATTTAGGCATCAATCTAACTCAAGAAAACTAAAGGTGGAAAAATAAATTTTTTATACTAATCTGTAAACTCAAGACTTTAGTCATCAATTAAAATCAAGAATTCATAGATGTTTACAAAGCAGTAAAAATGCATGAAAATAAATCTAAACTAGAAAGCAAAAGTAGAACCATCCAAAGGGTTTATCTTTCAGCTTCTTCGGTCTTGGTTGTCAGGCAAGCCTTTTAGAGAACTGTGGACGATTTTACTTAATAAAAACTACTCTACATTGATCTTCTAGAATTCCAACCTCAGTTGTCAATTGATGCTGAAAATTCCTTGGATAACTTTCTCCTATGTTGAGCCCTCTTATTTAAGGCGGAAATACTCCCCACATTGTAGACACCCCAATTTCGCCCTCTCGGAGTATACAAACATGTTCTTTCAACCTATGACCATGCCCACAATCCCCAGAGAAGGACTGACCTTCTTCAAAGTCCTTTAAACCCTAAATGTGGGGACTATATACTGAAACAATAGTATATGGTGGAGACCCAGGCTAAAACAATAGCTCTGTGGCTCGACCCGGGAAGATCCTGAATTTTGTGCACTTATAGATGCATGCAATTCGATTGCACGGGTGTATACACAAGCGTAATTGGTCCCACTTGGACCAGGCTCTCTCTTCCCACGGACCACCTTATTACCCGGATTACATGCAAGGCATCAAGCAGTTAATTCAATTACACCAGGCCGATCTGTGCGTAATTAGTCCCACTTGGACTGGGCATAGACTGTCGTGAACCCCCTAAAGTCCACGATTCCACGCATATACTCTTGCGTAGAATTGATTCCACATGTAGGCCCACACGCAGAATTAGTCCAGAGCTGTACTGGGACTCTACTTCCCAAGACTGTCCGAACTTCACTATTTGGTGCATACTTCAGTGCGCGAAATCGGATTCCACGCAGATACACATGCGTTGAATTGGTTCCAAACCCTAATGGAACTAGGACACCCGGTCAGTTGGCCATCCTCAAGTCCGCAATTGACTCAAACCGAATTAAGTGTTGTGGATCCTGCGCTTAATTCGATTCCACGCAATGTCCCATGCGCTTAATTCACCAATTGAGCACATAGCCACACGCACGGAATTAACCCGATACCTATAAAAACCCTCCTACCCTATGCCCAAACACATCAATTTCAATAGAAATATCCCCTCTCTCGAGCTCAGGCCTCTCTCAAGCTTGAGTCCTTTCTCTCTACAACTCTGGAAGGAGGAAGAAGCGCTTGGCTTCAGGTAATCCTGTTCTAGTTCTTAAGTTCTTAATTTTTAGTTCTTAGGTTTTAAATTCTAGTTCTTAGGTTTTTAATTCATGTTCTTAGGATTTAAATTCTAGTTATTAGGTTTTAAATTCTAGTTCTTAGGCTTTAGCTCTAGTTCTAAATCCTTAGTTCTGGATCTTTAGTTCTTAATTTCTAGTCCTAGATCTTTCGTTCTTAGTCCTTAATCTCTAGTTCTTAGTTCTAGTTTTCTTTCTTAATTCTCAATTCACAAGTTCTTAATTTTCAACCCTTGAATTCTTAATTCTCAATTCAAATTTAGTTTTTAATCTCTAATGCTTATAAAAATGGCCTTATCTAACCGATTTTCCCAAGGGAGCATATAGAGGGTACCCGGGAATGGGGTTGATCCTCCTTAGCATAACAAGCCACAACCCCCTTGTTTTTCCTAGTTAGAGTAGTATTAGGAGACTAAGTTAATTAGAATTAGAGTAGCAGTAGGAGAGTAACTTAATTAGAACCAGAGTAACACTAGGAGACTAGAATAATTATAGTTAAAGTAGCAGTAGGAAACTCAGTCAGTTAGAGTTAGAGTTAGAGTAGTACTAGGAAACTCACAATTAGTCAAACTTATGGTAGGATAAGGAGATAAAATTAATTAGACTCAGAGCAGGATTAGAAAGCTAGGCTAGACAAACTATAGATATTGGAGTTAGCCGGCCGACGTTCAACAAAGGAATTAACCCACACCCTGTAAAGCGTGATCAGTGACTTGTTGCAGTGTCGTTAAATATCTGCAGCTGGCGATCACATCAACACAAGTATCCTCCATTTAATATTCACCTATTTAATTTTCGCAATTTAATATTTCATAGTTCATTACTTCATCATCCCTAGTCAGAGTCCACAGGACTGAATTAGGCCACTTCTTCCGAGGACCGAAGGGAACCTAGAAAAAGTGAGTACCAACAGATTGGCATTCGCGATGGAACTCTTTTATGCTAAAGTAGTTCCTACCTAGTTTAATTTTTTTTTTGCTTCTCTTAGTTTAGTTTTATTGTTTGCTTTATCACTGCGCTACACATTCTCACCCTCTCGAGAGCTCTCCGAAAGTTTATGAGTATCTATCAGAGGTTAGAAATGTTAGGGATGTGCAAAATAAACCTAACTAGCACCAGTAATCTGCCACTATGGGGATACCACGATAACCCCATATACGATGTTGAACCATCCTACGACTCAGGCCCATGTCACCCCAAGATTAATATGGTCGGCGACCAAGAACACTCTTTCACTCCCCCGAGCACCAACAACAATAATGACAGGAAAGACAGTAGTATCGGGCAGAACTTCACTGCCTGACAACTTGTAGAGGTTAGTGTTCAGAGATTATAAAAACGAGGCGACGAAGTCAAAGAATTGCTCTCAGGCATGGCTGTCGCGTACGACACTGTCAAAGAGTAGCAAGAAAAGGAAGAATGAGAACAACAAAGAGAGGAGAGGCTGCCGCCTACTCCTAGCACAGTATCCGAACATATATCACCGCTAAGGTGAACCACCCGCATCCTCTTCGATGATAATCGCCAAGATCGGGTTCACTCCCGGACCACCCAGAAAGACGCCACTGTAAGAGTAGAGGATCCCCCCAAGATGCTCTATGAATATATGGCTAAGAGAAATCACCCTGGCTTATCATTTAGATTTGATAGGTTCTACCGCGATCTCAAGTTTAGCCTGCCTGCAGGGTTTAATCCACTAAAGTTCAGTAAATACAACGACACCAAGAATCCGAATCATCACCTAGAATTATTCTGCAATGATTGTCGATCCGTTCGCGATAATGAAGGGCTCCTGATACACTATTTTTAAAGATCGTTAGAAGGAGAAGCTCTCGACTGGTTCATTGGCTCCCACTTTACAAGATCGACACATTCGACGATCTGATGAATCAATTTATAGGACCAGTACAAGTACTTGATACAAGAAGCGATCAGTCTCAGTGACCTGATGACAACGAAGCAGGAACCTGAGGAGGACTTTACAAACTTTATAGCACGCTGGAGGCAACTCGCCCCTCGCACTGAAAGCCAGATGAAGGAAAAAGGCGCGATTGACATTATCATAGAGAACATCAAAGAGCCTCTCCAAAGCACTCTTATTATAAGGGATTGCCTGGACTTCGTGACCGTTCACCTGCGTGGCAATTTCATTCAATGGCATATTAAGGGAGGAGACCTTGCCTTTTCTATAATCGCATCAAAAGTCACTACTTCTGGTGACTCGAAGCCGAAGAACAATAAGAAAGCCCTCGGCGCTGAGTAGGTCAACACAGTTGTCAACCCAGGACAGAACTCCAGAAATGGAAATTACCAACTAAGGAATTCTGGTCAGATTCAATACCGGAACTAGAATCAACAGCGGTACCCTAGTCAAAATCAAAACCAATACCAAAACTGCAACCAATACTCTAACCAGAATACCCACTAAAACTAGAATGCCACCCAAATTTGGCCAACTAACCCTCAGAGTTATAACAATGTACCCCCACCCCAGAACTTCAACCAGTAAGCCCGGGGGCCTTACCAACCTAAACACGATCACTATCCTTCATTGCTTGACATCGTTCCCAAAAATTCTGCCTTCTCAGTAACCAAAACCTCATCCAATTTCCACCAAAGTGCCCCTGGCCCTGGCTCTCCAACCTTGACTACAACAAGTTCTGTGATTTTCATCGATACGCAGGACATAACTTACATGACTGCTGAGTTTTACAGGATATGATCTATGACATGAATGATTGAAACCAGATCGACTGGGAATCCCTCTGAAACTCCAACCAAAACAACAATCAACCCCCACAAAACCTAGAGATCATCCATAATCCCATGCCAAATCATAACCAAGGGTTGATCGCGCACATTACCACAGTAGATCCCTTGGGTCGACTCCCTTTTCGTCCATCTACCCTGATCACCTGTTTCAACCATTCGGATCCCTCGGCCAATCCAGTCGAACCGTCGAGGCCTCCCACTGTTTGCCCCCATCCATCTACCTTGATCACCTGCATCGCTCCTCTGAACCCTCCACCCTATCCAGCCTTTACTCAAATTTGAGTCCAGTCATTCAGAGCTCGAAGACCACACCCTCAACCCATAGAACCCTCGACTCCCCCAAATTCTGAGGTAACTCCACCACCTCTTCCCCTATGTGACTCCAAACCAGAGAACGAAGATGATGTCCTTCAGACTGCATCTCAAATCTTAGCATGAGTAGACAGGCTCTCCCAAAATACTTCAAGTCAAGAACACGAGACTGCGGTTGAACATCAGCCAGTGGAAGATATAAGTCAATAAAAGGAAGAACCCGATAAGGAGGAGGCATTAATCTCCACTTTCCTAGAAGAGGAAGACTACACGCAGTATCTTCCACCACGGAATGACATAGCTTCGGTGCGTATCCTGTCTTCGAATTTCATCCCCTTTATGATAAATAGTTCGACAAGCTCGTCAAACCCAGTCACAACATGGCTCAATGATCAAAAGCCGATGTGCCTAGTCCTCAAATCAGGGACCAATTATCCACCACCATAGTTCACCCGAGAGAAGCAGAATGCGGGCGCTCAAACATCAGAAAGAATAACAAGAGAAAGGGAAGCAAACTTGCCTCCCCACCTCACGTAATCCCTCTGCCTCCAACTCTGGCACTGGCGCCTCAGTCACCTTAGCCAAACATGAACAAAGCTGACAGGCCCGACAAGGATCCACCTAGAAACGAGCCAGGAATATGACCTTTAATACACCTCAAGAAAATACTAGCATAGATATTAGTACTCGAGCTCATCAAGAAGTCGCCTAAACATCACCAACTGCTAATGGAAGCGCTGGCTGAGACTCGAGTAGACGAGACAATACCTTAGATGAGCGACATGAAATCATGCTAGTCATGGCACAACCACCAGCTCTCACTTTTACAGATGCAAATATGCCAAAAGAGTCATTAAAGGGAAGTTCGGCCGTCATATACTTGACCATCATAATAAGAGGATTCTTGGTGCCTCATGCGCTGGTTGACATTGGAGCGGGACTCAATATTTGCCCAATAATGACGCTCAAGACACTTGAGTATACATAACAAGACATAAGGCCTTCGTCCTTATCCCTCATTGCGTACGATGGCTCCCAATGCTTCATCAAAGGAACTATCAAGTTACAAGTCTGCCTCCGGCCAGTCACCAAGGACGTTACATTCCACGTCTCCAACTCTTCTAGCACCTATAACTTGATACTGGGAAGAAGGTAGTTGGAATCCATGAAAGCTATTGCGTCTACATACCACCAGTGCATCAAGTTCCCCCACGAGGACTCCATCGTCAGGATATATGCCGACGCACCCCTGCAGGAAATAGATACCGACTATGCGGCGAGCATTCCAACAGTGCGTGACTTTGTGCTAAATATCAGCCACATAAAAGGGGTAGAGACCCCTAACCATGCATCAGTAGCAAAAGTCAGTCATCCCCCTTTCCTCCCAACCTGCCAACAGAAATTAATAAAGAGAGCAGTAGGCCCCAACCTCACCTGGCTATAGGACATAAACCCAAATGCAACAAAGGGGTGGGATCTTATGTATCAGCTGGGATACGTCCTGCATACGGGGCTCGACAAGAATAAGCAAGGGCGCATAGGCCCTGTCATCTCGAAGAAGGTTCGTAAGCACACCGGGTTGGGCTACAAATCAGATAGCAAACAGGCTAACCTCTTCTCGACTTTGCCCAAGTGGTCACTCTACGACCACTTTGTATACGAAATGACCGAGAAGGCCAATGTACCGAAGAGAAAAGAAGCATCCTTTATTAATCCACAGATAACGGAGATTGAACAGACGGCTAAAGCCTTCGCTGATCTTACCAACTTAAATCGAGACGATGATGATATAGATAGACCACTCGAAGGAGTTGGACCATTGATCAAGACTGAGGAACCCTCTGCTACAGAAAGATGGGAGTCTCCAAATCCTGAGCCACATATAGAAGACTAGGAGTCAAACGAAGAAAAAGACTTCCATGTCGCGTCCATAGGGGTTGAGAGAGGACAGGGATTAGACACTCCCTGTCCCCATAGTTGTCCCAGTCTCAACCACCAGTAGAGGAGGACTGACTGTCAATATCAAGCGAGGAGGACTATTGGGCAAACCTCCCCACCATAGAATTAGAAGATCACCTGAGAGCAGATCGTCTAAAATGGTTTGGAAAGGGTGACCACTCCTGTCATGAGAGATTAGATTTCGATAATGATTTTGACTATTAGCGCTTGATAACTGGTGATGCCCCTATCCAAAAAAGCCCTATTATAGCCCGTGCATGACTACAACGCTACGATGCAAGAAGGCTATCATGGATGAAGTCTGGCAAACGATCGGCATGGAAGATGCTCATATTGCCACCATAGAAGTAGAAGAGGAACTATAGTTGGACACTCCTCAATCCCCAAAAACACCTCGACTATAGATATTCTGGAGATCACTAGAGGAAGAATGGCAACCTCCGCCAAGCGACGATGAAGACTACTAGATTGATCTCTCTGTGCTCGAGTTGGTAGAGAAATTGGATCAAGGCCTCCAAAGGTTATCAGACGGAGAAGATGAGTCTGACTTTTATAATAACGACCACATCCCAGATCTTGAAGGATGGGAATGCCCTTGGGGATATCCCTGCATCTCCCAACCATATCGGCCTCGTTGTGGGGCTTGCATATTCATCCTAGCATACTACAAAGTCCGAGGGAGAGAGCTCACCAGTCTAGAAGATCATAAGTCAGGCTCACCCGAGGAAGATGAGCCTCAGCAAGAAGAACGTCACCAGCCCAGCTCTGAGAACAAGAGCTCAGTCGACTACAAATTCCAAACCTTCTTCGAAGATGAAGCAATTGACATGATAGAAGACGCTGGAACCTCGACTGAACCACTGCCATCATCACTCATCAGGAGGATCATGTCAGACAAGGACTACAAAAAAAAATGCCATACGTCATCCAAAAACTTGCAGGGGTGGCTCTAGCAGTCGTCACACTTCCTCACCTGAGAGGAGCACCCCCATCGATTCCTCTCCAGGAAATCAACCCTGTACCATACCTATTGTCAAAAATAAAAAAATAGAGAATCCAAAAAGAGAGGGAACCCTTCATCCCAAACCCATTCATCGACCTACAAAGAGACCTTTCTCTTAAAGCTACAAGTGGTGGTTGTGCTGATGGTGTCAAGGAAGAACCAACCGATATACCAGCGCAAGGCCGTGCCACCACTCTCGATGCCGCATAACCGCACCTTGAGCCTGCTCAATGCAACCTTACCACTGCCACCTCACAAAAGCGTAAGACATCCTGACGAAACACCAGGCCAGTCATCATACCCGACGAGGTACTCTACGATTTTAAGAGGAGGATGAACAACCTCGATCTGCACCTCACTAATGATGTCACAATCATCAATTGCGCCGATGAAGGGTTACCTCTCGCAAAACTAACCTTCTAGTGTAGTAATTTTATAATTTATGAGTTTACAGATGATCAAGAAGGAGAACAAGCCACTAAGGAGACACAAGACTTCTAACGGGCCATCAAACGCTTCGACGAGCAGACTCAAGCCATCGTGGAGCCCATAAAAAAATCAACTTTGGCACAGAAGAAAGCCCAAGAAGCTACTGATCAGTGCAACACTTAGCTCTAAGGAACAATAATATATTATCCAAGTCCTTCAAGATCTCCTCGGCTCTTTCACATGGTCCTATGAAGACATGCCTTGTCTGGACCTGAGCTTAATAAAACATCATTTGGTCCTAGAACCCGATGCAAAACCTGTCAAGCAGAAACTCAAGAGATTGCACCCGTAGATAATGCTACAAGTCAAAGAGGAAGTCAACAAGCTGCACAAAGCTAAATTCATCTGAGTCATCCTCTACCCCAAGTGGGTCGCCAATATAGTACCTGTCGTTAAGTAGGACGGTAGAGTATGGGTATGATTCAACTTTCGCAATCTCAACTAGGCATGCCCAAAAGACGACTTCTTGCTACCACACATCGACACTCTGGTCGATAACACTGTCGAACACGAGATGTTATCCTTCATGGATGGCTTCTCCGGATATAATCAGATCAGATTAGCAGAATTAGACCAAGAGAAGACTTCCTTCACTACGCCATGGGGGACCTATTACTATGTCATCATGTTTTTCGGCCTCAAGAACATAAGAGCCACATATCAATGCGCCATGATGGCTATGTTCCATGACATGATGCACAAGTGTGTAGAAGTCTACATTGATGACATACTAGTGAAGTCTCAAACGCAAGTAGGGCATGCCGAAACCCTCTGACTCGTGCTACAATGATTGAAAAGTATCAATTGAAGATGAATCAAAAGAAATGCATGTTCGGAGTAACCTCCAAAAAACTACTAGGGTTCATAGTTAGCAAGCAAGGAATCGAAGTTTATCTAGTAAAAGTTAAAGCCCTTCTCGAGATGTTGGAACCTAGCAACATCAAGGAATTATGAGGCTTGATAGGAAGACTATAATTCATCAGGAGATTCATCTCCCAGCACTCAGAAAAATGCGACCCTTTCTTTAGACTACTCAAAGGAGGAGCCAAATACATATGGGATGACCAATGTCAGCAAGCCTTCGATAACATCAATATGTACCTCCTTAATCCCTTGATATTATCACTGCCAATCCCTGGAAAGCCCTTAATCCTCTGTCTCTGCTAAACGAGAAAGTAATGGGGATAATCCTGGGACAGTATGATGAAGACAGAAAGAAGGAGAAGGCCATCTACTACCTCAATAGGATGATGGTTGAGTACAAGCAGAAATACACTACAATGGAGAAGACCTGCCTAACACTAGTATGGGCTTCAAAGAAGTTATGGCACTACTTCGGAGTGCACAAGATACTGGTATTAGCACCCATGGACCCTCTGAAGTATATCTTCGAGAAGGCCACCACATTCGGGAAGATCGCTCGATGGCATATGCTATTACAAGAGTTTGACATCACCTACGTCACCCAGAAGTTTGTCAAAGGACAGGCGATCACCGATTACCTTGCTAATCTTCCACTCTGGGGCAACTAGCCGGTACGCACAGACTTCCCTGATGAAGACTTACTCTCAATTCCTAATGAAGAGCTTGACAATACCTCATGGACCTTATACTTTAACGATGCTCTCAATCACAAAGTGAAAGGCATCGGGACAGTCCTACTAAGCCTAGAGGGAGTTGTCATACCAAAAGCCTTCAACTCATCTTTCTAGTCACCAACAATGTCATAAAATATGAAGCCTTCATTGTCGGACTACGAGCAACACTCCAACTAGGCGTCAAACAATTTAAGACAATTGGCGACTCCAAACTTGTGCTATCAAAGTCGTGGGAGAGTGGAAGACAAAAGAAAGAAGACTGATAGCATAGTTAGAAACAACTCAGTTCTTGATAGGGAAATTTGAAAGGATTTCTTTCACCCATATCCCAAGATTGGAGAATGAGCTGGCAGATTTCCTCGCCATGTTATCCTCAGTCATACAGATATCAGTCGAACAAAGTATGAAATCCTTCTTCATCGAGAAGTTAACTACGCCAGCACTTGAAGTGGCATGGAACGTTAAACCAGACTTACCAATCCTCCTAAAGGCCACGAAACCAGAGGAAGCATCAACCTCAGAAGAACCAACTGAGAAAGGCGCTATCAATGCAACCTTCAGGTTCGAGAAATCACCGACTAACGACGAACAACCATGGTACTTCAACATATGGAACTTCTTAAAACACTGACACGTCCCTCCTTATGCTACAAGGATTGAATGGAAGACCATAAGGAATCGATGTGCCAGATTCTGCATTCTAGGTGAGATATTATACAAGGAAGCCTTCACTAAAGGAGTATTATTATGATGTGTCACAATGGCCAAGGGATAATATATTATTCGGGAAGCACATGCTAGTGCTTGCAGTGCCCATGCTGGTAGATAGAGATTCACAGACTAGATTGTACGATAAGGCTACTACTGGCCGACAATGATGAGGGATTCCCACCTCTACGTTCAGTGCTGCAAGCAATGTCAAGCACATGCCGTGCTCATCAAAGCCCCATCGGTCACATTGAACCCCATAACCTCACCATGGTCATTCTCAATGTGGGCCTTTGATATCATTGGACCATTCACAGACACAGTTGGGAACACTCACAAACATGCCTTCATACTCATTGCGACCGAATACTACACCAAATGGGCAGAAGCCGAGTCATCTGTCTGAATTGCTACTTTAATGCTCGTGAAGTTTGTTATTCGAAACATCATTGTAAGGCTTGGAGTCCCTAGAATGTTCATCACAGACAATGAACTGCAATTCATTGTAGAGAAGACGAAGAAACTGTGTAAGAGATATGACATCAATCTACACCAGTCGTCACCATTCTATCCCCAAGGAAACGGATAAGCAGAGGCCATGAATAAAATGCTGATCCGAATTCTAAAATGAATAGTGGGGACAAGCAATGGAGCCGACTGGCATGAGCGACTACCAGAGGCACTCTGGGCCTATAGGATCTCCATTCTCACGGCTACTGGCCAAACTCCTTATCACCTCACGTACAGGATGGAGACAACTTTACCATACAAAATACAAGTACCATTCCTTCGTATTCAACTTGATGATCAGCTATCCATAGACGAGAGGCGGGTTGTCCTACTCATCGAGCCAGAATAACTAGATGAGACACATTAAAGGGCAGCAGATCACACACAAGTATATCAAAGGAGAGTGGCCAAGGCCTACGATAAGAAAGTCCTTGAACGAACCTTCGAAATTGGATAGTTAGTCTTGAAGAAGATCATGCCCTCCAAGCATGCTCACCCTAAAGGGAAGTTGAACCAAAACTGGGAAGAACCGTATGTTATAGCGGTTGCGTACTTGGGAAATGCATACAAGCTAGTGAACTAAGATGTAGAGGAACTTCCTAACTCGTGGAACACCATGTATCTCAGAAAATACTACCCTTAGCACTATGATCATCATATCCCATAGTCGGACACACACACACCTACACCTACCACCCCTGTAGTCATTAGGACCCATTCACTAGTCATACATCATTATTTTCAAGAATATCCTTCGAAGCTTTCTGACACATTGCCCACCTTCATACTCAGGTGATTTGATCGAAAGGACTAGTAAAATACTCGACTTCTTTTAAAAGCATAGGTAACACCTGACTCTCACCCCTTCCCCTGCCATTGGAGGAGATGTTAGAGCGCAAAAATGAAGATGTTAGGCTCAATCAAAACTCACTATTCTTGCATTAGCAAACCACTTTCGAAATATATATACATGCTTCAAGTGAGATGAAAGTGAGACATCAAGAGAGGGAGATAATAGAAGCATACTTGAGTGAGCGAAATACGATGAATGAACAAGTCAATGAGCCTAGGGAAGCATAAGCAAACAGTGAGGACATTCTTGGCAACTATGTTAGGAAAGTATAAGCAGGACGTGAGGGCCTCCCTGGTGCCTCTATATTACTAGATATCATCGTACGGCGGAGGGAGGAGGACAAACGCCTACTAACAATAGAATATGAGACTTTGATAGTACCAAAATACGATGAAGAGCTCAATCATGGCACCACATCTCACCTGAGATTAAGACTGTTACTTATTTCTCTTAAAGTTGTTAAGTAGAAAACTATCCGTACCTCACTAAGCCTTATCCCTCTTTCAGACCATGAGTCAGAGCCTTTCCAAGGATATTTCCAAAAATAAAACCAAAAACTCGTGAATGATGACTGATGCAATCGCCTACCACCTATCGCTCTCCTCGACTATACAATGTGATGACCACTGTCAAAGGTAAAACCCGACACATGACTGATATAACTGAATGCCCTCTTTCCAGTACGGAAGGGCACCACCAGAGGATTCTTTGTGAAACTAACTCATTAAACACACGCATCGCTCTACATAGACCCAGGAACTCACCCAGGAAAGCTCCATTCTATCTCGACACTGGGGCATTTTTTTTATTTCGAAGAAGGAATCACCTCAGGGCCCCCCTGCTTAGTTGTAGTTGGTTGTAGAACAACAAGGCCATCACTCAAGAAAGGCTCCCGAACATACTACACTGCCTACACTATCATGCTCCTACACTGGGGCTTTTTTTTAGTTTTAAAAATTTCTTTTAGTACTTTACTTTCCCTGTTGTATTATTTTCTTTTCCTTGTAACAAAAAAAACAACAAAAAAAAGAGACAATGATACTTCCCTTTGTTACCAAACTTCGGTTTAAGATGCCTCCCCCCTTGACAAATAGCAAGGGGGAAAATAAAATTACTTATGAACTTTGTTCCCCTGTGCAGATACAAGCAACCTTCAACTATTACTAGGCTAGCTCAAGGATCATCTAAGTCCCAATAACAAATGACAACGCCTAAGCATACAACTAAAGCATGGAAGGTAAAGGAAAAACGTAAAGAGGTACGCTTGAACCAAAAATTTCTATATATATCAAATTTTTTTTACATAAGTCACCAGGGGCATACCCCTTGTATATGAAATGAACCAAAAAGAATATAAAAGAAATATGTATATAGCCCTACTCATCTCTGCTGCCTCTGGGATGGTTGCTCCCCGTTGTCCCTGGTGTCATCGACTCATGGATCAAAAGCTGGATCCATCAAGACCTCAATCCCAGCCCCCAGAGTAGGTGGGCACCCCCTGGGAGGGGAGGGTTCGACAATGGAACGCCCCTCGCTCGCCTGACTAGTAGTCCACCTAGACCGCGAGCGTGAAGGACCTTTAGATATCACAACACAGAAGATCGAGTCCTCGTGAGCATAGTCCCTGACGCGCTCATGGGTCGTACGATGAGGACGCCCAGCCCAGCCGAGGAGCCCGTACCCACCGACTTCGACTTAGCCAAGCAATTGACCATCCCACGGATACCTCGATCCGTCCTCTCCAGCTGATACCACAATTGGTATATCATCGCTTGCATCTCAGCACGTACTATTTGGTGAATAGTCTCTAGCTCGGTCGTGTGATCCACCTGGCGGGCGATCATCTCGATAAGAGCCCCGCACCGACTGACTCACAATCACCTATAAGGACCTATCACCTTGCCTTTAAAACGGGACGCGCCTGCGCTATCTCCAAACATGACTCCTTAAGCTGGCGAGCCTGCATGGCAACACAAAATCAAGAACCAAGCATACCTACGAAGGAAGGAAAGGTAAAAAAAAGAGAAGAGAAGCATACTAGGTCTGCCCTCTCTTGAAGAAGGCGCTCAACTGTCGCAGCAGTCACTGTATCTGCAACCAGCGCAAGTTGAGATACCACCATGGGCTGCTACACCATAAACAAAAATGCATTAAGGAAAATGCATATACACGAAAGACTAAGAACAGAACTACACTAGCTCAACATACCTGAGAAGGAGGAGGAGTAGACTCCTGGGGAGGAGCCTTAGGAGCGGAGTCAGGGATCACCTACATCGGAACGAAACAACAAACATAAAACACGTTAGATAAAATTTACCAATGAAACTAACTCATCAGACACACATACACACAATACCTGATTCTCTGGATGTAAAGAGGCAGTTGTGGCCTCCCGCGTCTGGAGATCCTTGGTAAGCATGCGCTAAACACAATATCAGGTCACTAAATATAGAATAACTGAATATGATAAACCGAACTGACTCAAGGAAAGGAACTTACCCAACGCTCTAACTCAGCTCGAAGCTGAGTAATCACCAGATCCTCTAGACTAGAGGATGCCACCGAAGTCAGATTAAACGCTAGAGCAGATACCCCAGCAGTGGAAAACCCTATCCTCTACAAACATAACAAATGACAAACATATCAGGAACAGTAAAACCAACAATGCTAATGATTAATAAAATCCATACAACACTCACCAGTCTATCGATCTCCGAGCGTAGGCTGACCTATACCTCATGACTAGCCTGCAGCTGACCTTGAAGCAGCCCAATCAACTACGCCTGACGAGCCACCTCATCCTCCCTCATCACCTGAGAAATATACGAACATGTTAATCCATTGAAAAAAGATGAGTAAAACCTAATGCAATCAAAGAAGATAAACTACACTCACCAGAACACGACGAGTCTCCTCTAGCTAAACCCTTAGACCATCCTTCGCGGCTCTGGCATCGATGATAGAGGCTGCCAGTGACTGCAACATCCCCTCGTCCAGGCTGGGGGCCTCCCCATCCGCTCCTGTGTAAGATGCAGGGCCTCCAATGCCCTGCAGACTCCTGGCCTCAGTTGGTCCCTCTCAAGCTCAGCCACTCTCTCTTAAATCCCGAATAGAATTAGGCCCGCCAATGCTGAAGGAGCCCTTCCCCTGGAAGGGGAATCAGGTAAAAAGCCGGTCGTAAAGCTCCTTGAACCATCTCATGTAGGCCCTAGCATCGGCCTCATCCCACGCTACGGTCACCTCGGTCCTAAAATCCAAATACTGATCCGCCATCTTCTTCCCAAAGAAGCGGTCGAGGGGACCAGTTTTCTTCTTTAACACCCACGCACGAAGCTCTGAATGGCCCCCCTGGGGGAGCCCCAACAAGCACGCAGCATAGGAGAGGTGGATCGATCTGCTCCACCATCTCAAAATAAGGGACTCAAATCTTTTGCCTGAAAAAAGCTTGACCAGATTGTATCACAGCCTGATCGACACCCTCTCCATCATCATAGAAAATGACCTATAATAAAAAATGAACGAAATAAATATGTCTGCAAAACTCGAGACATAAGACGACCAAAACCAATAAAACAAAATGGACACACACCTAACCGAGGTGCACATCCTGAAATAGCCACCTTGGGGTCTGGAGGTTTGTACTCCTTCGATGATCTCCCATCAAAGTCTACCACATATACATACGTGGAAATATAGGGACCGTCCCTGGAGGAACTCTAGGGCAAAGAAAGGTGAAATGGTCATACGCTTAGAACTGAATAAGATAAAATAAGCCAGCGTCAATCAAAACTCCTAAAAGAAGGCAATGACTCCTAAAAGACCTATAAAATTGAAACCTCACCTGGAGAAAATGGATGAAACCACCAAGAGTAGCAACTCCCCTCGCCCGACGGAACAACTGCCTGTAATGATGGGCCAACGCTGCCGCACCCCATGCATACGAAGGGATTCGCTCCAAGTCCACAAGCAGTGGCAAGAATAACCCAGTGACACACCCCAGGAGGAGGAAAATAGGACTCCTCCAAAAAAGTGCATCAGGAAGGCCCTAATAACATGATCCGCCTCTACCCCCTGCCACCAACATGGGGACACAGGCCCCTATCTCCCTGCAACGCTCCTCATACATCGCTGCAGACTCCGGATGACGCCTTGGGGGAGTGAACCTGCAACAAAAGTGTCCAGAAACCAAGTGGTCCAAATAATCTCAGGTTCGAACCCACTAGAAGCATACTCGACCCCAAAACACTCTACGCTCACCACCTAATAATTAGACAGCATCTACCCGATCACAGGCTCACCCTCGAACCTCACCCCGATAACGCGGACCAAATCCTCAGGGGTCAACAGCATCATCCTTGTAGGAAACAGTAGAGCCTGGTGCTCCTCCCTCCACCTCTCCACTATGGCCTCGACCAAACCAACGTCGGGGTAGAAAGGCTCGAGCCCTAGGATGGGTTCAAAACCGAAATCCGCTAGCCTCGCTTGCTAAAATGTAGGGAGAGCCCGGTACCATACATGAGTCTCGGCCCACGCAGAACTAATACACATGGAGAACGGCTCTTACATGTATGAAACAAAGCACGAAAAGTAAGGAGAAACCACATAACAATTAACAAAAAATGGACAATAATACAAGTTACTAATAGTTGATTGACAATAGTGATAATAATAGCAAATAATAACAAACAAATAATAACAATGAACGATGATAATGACGCTAATAACGATAAGAGTAATGACCAGATGCTAATTGACTATCAACACAAGTAGTAACGGACAATAGCACACAGAAATATCTAACAAGCATACAATGACGTAACGAAATGAACATGACTTGAAACTATATACAAACATGATACACGAATGCACACACATCTCATGACCAAATGCAAGTTCTACATAAAGTAAATGGGTTTCCATATCCTAGATAATCTACGTCATAGCCTAAATGCCTAGGAAAATAAAAGGACTCTTGGTACCAAGCGTCTATCCGGTTCGTCGCGAAGGCATCCACCAGTGGAATCCGTATCGGAGGCTCATTTTGGGGCGGAGTAGCATCATCGACACCCTCGGCGACAGGAGGGACCTCAGCCCCAGTAGGAGTATCAGCCTTAGTAGCAATCTTCGAAACACCCTCACTCTTCACAATCGAAATCTCCGGAACACCCTCACCCTCCACAATCGAAATCTTCGGAATCCCTCCACCATCTAACATCTCCACAAACTCCAAGATAGACATACTAACCTCTAGCTCCATCTCACAAGGAAGGACTCAAGAAATGAAAACAAATGCAAGAAGGCACGTCGAAATCTAACGGTCGGACTGCAAGATATCAAGAAAACACAGAAACTAGAGCACTCGAGAGCAAAGAAGCGCAGAAGTCAGGAAAAGTCAGAACACATAGGTGAAATGAGAGAAATTTCTGGCTTTTATAGACATCGATCAAATCTCGCGCACTCCTTATAGAGTATGATTTAATCTAGGGTTATAATGGCTGTGCGGATTCCAAATAACACGTCCATCATCTTGTGCGAAATTATCCTTCCATCAACTCGCACGGGCGACAAGCTAAACCAGACATTGACAATTGCGCGAGATTAAAATTCCACGCTGCCACTGCCACACGAAATCCAAAAGACACCTCGACTTGGCCAGCCTGTAAACCACTGACGTTTCGATCTCGCGCATGGATTAGTGCACACAATCAGATTAAACGTAGACCTGTCTGCGCTTAATGAACTCGCCAACTGTTGGATCCTGCACCTTAGGCCATGCGCGAAATTGAATTCTACGCCAATGAGTATATGCGGAATCACCAAATCATAACAAAAAAAATAATACCGAGGCCGGAAGGCCTCTAAACAAACACAGGCCAAGAAGCCCCCAAACACACGTACACACATACATGATCAAGTTGCACGCACATATTAGGTGAACTAAAGTAGAAGATGAAGAAAATATTATAAATAAAATTTCATTTACTCAAAGATTATTACAATTTCCACCGAGGGCATACCCCATGAATTTACAACCCAAAACGAAGATCGAAAACCTAATCTACAACCCAAAACAAAGACGGGGGACCCAAAATGGACACAAAGCGAGGAGCAACGTCCAATCAGAAGCAACAGAAAAGCGGAGGGAGAATATGTTGGGTAACACCCTTTCCATCCATTTGGAGTACTTCACTTTCGCCATCTTCACCTCCTCCGCCACCTCCTCCTTCTAACAATAATGATGGATATACGCCATCGTAACCACCGCGTCGACCCGACGGCACCTCTAAATGCACTCTTTGACCAAAACAACACCTCCAAATTACGCCAACATTTGGATTCATCCCAGGCCAAAGATCGCGCGAAGTCATGAAGAAGGGAAGGAGAGACATAGACCTTCAAACGGAGAAGAGGAAATATAGGGAAGGAATGAAGAAAAATGAAGAAACCCTATCAATATATAGACACCCAGCGAATTATGCACTGGGAGCCTTGCGCAGAGTCACACGCAAACCCATACGTGCGAAATTCAACCCCCACCGAACTATGCATGCGGAGATCCAGTCCCACGCATAACCCACTGCGAGGAATATGTAACCCGCAACTACTTTGTCATGAGAAATCTAAACAGATGCCTGAAAGTCTGCACTACATAACGCCTGACTTCTCAATCCCACACATCCACGGCTGCATGAAATTTGATTACATGCAAGCACTAACACGTGGAATAACCCCGCTAACCCTTCAATCACGCGCAATTGAATCTATGCAAAATTGAATTAAACGTTAACCCTGAAACACAGAATGAACTCGCTAACCCTTGAATCACGTGCATATCAACCTACACGAAATTGAATTTAACACCATCAAAGCTGCGCGAAATTCCATAGTTATTGCCAAAAAAATATACACGGACCAGCGGGGGACAGAGAACAAACTAAAAGGTTTAATCATCCCTAAGACAACTCCTACATCCCAGACTTACAAAATAGACCCTATACCGCTCCAAATACACTTTACACCCATCGTACGCATTCCAAAAATTAGAAAAAAGCCCTTACCCTTTTACACACGCCACAAACTTAACCATTAGCCATGCCAACGCAAACCAAAATAAACCAAAACACACCTACGACCCAATCAAGGTAAACTAGGCTCAACCGAAACGAAAACCAAACCAAATCTAACCAAGCCAAAATTTAAGAAGCCCAAAATAAAGATATAAAAATGATGATAAATAAATCACTTTTATAAAAATGATGAAATTATTACAAGTTACACTAGGACAAACACTCAAAGACACCTGAGCCCACGGGCGCTTGGAGAAAGCCACCCGAGCAGCAGTCCAGAAGAGGGGGAGAGATGGCGGAAACACTCGGACAGGAAGTATACGTTGAACAAGTTATAATAAAAATCTTATCTTCACCTCCTTTTCTCCCTGAGATGCTGCTTATAATGCAATCTTCCAAGTCACACGATAAAGTGGCAGCATCTCAGAACCCCGAGCTGATGGAAAAGAAAGAGTGACATATAAGGCCACTCAGGACCTGAGGCATACACCTATGGAAAGCCGATTTGGAAAACTCCCAAAGGAGGGCTCACAAAAGGTTAACCCGCAGAGCCTACCAAGGAGCAACTGGGAGCGATTACGAGAACTCTGATCCAGCTCTTTTCTTTAGTTTTCTTCCTGCCACCTTTAAATCTTCTTTCTCTTCCCCCAACGTAGTAGCACTTCTAGTGCTACTCCATATTCCCAATGCCACTCATTCTCAAAATAAATAAATCACCATTACAAACCCCTTAGGATTTATACTCCGGATACAAAATAAAATGAAAGAAAAGACATTAAGGAAATAAAATATACCAAATTATAAAATTGCAAAACCAAAATAAAATAACAAAATAAGGAAATAAAGCCCAACCCCTAAACATCTATTTATAACCTAAACCCCTCTTCACCACAAAATGAAAAGTGCCCCATCCACAAGCCCCTCCATCTATCTTAATTAAAACAAGACACCTAGCCCCTTAAAAGAAACACCAATCCATGACAATCCAAGATAAACCAATAAACATGCAACACTTAGCCCCCAAAAGAAACACTAGTCCATTAAAAACTAAGATAAACTAATAGGCACAAGACATTTACCCCTAGAAGAATGACAAATCTATGAATAGATAAGCCAATGGCATTAAAACACCCAACATACTAATCTAGAAACCCAAATTCACACAAGTCCCATTCCAAATCAAACATAGGACTAAACAAAATGCCTTAAACACACACATGGAATCCCCTCCTTCACCATGACAAAAGCAAAGTTCTCCAAACCCAAAATTAAAGTACTAAATAACAAAATTTAATAAAAAATAAATGCCCCAAAAATGATACCCGTCACTCATACCAGAGCCCCAAAAAGCGGACACAATAAAATAGATAAAACAAAATCAAATAAAATAAAATAATGGGAGAATCACCCCCCTACAGTCCCATCGCAATTGCACTCGTCGCTTACTCCGTTACGGTAAGTAATCCAACAAAATAAAAGCAAAATAAAATAAAATAAAATCATCTCTCATAGTCCCATTGCCATAACACAACCCAAAAGATTTTAAAACACCTCCCATGATCGGGACCTCAAAAAATAGAAAATAAATAATAAAAATCTCATCGCAATGCGATAACGACGCCCGAACGAGGATAAAACAACCAAAAGACAAACCATTCCCATCACACACCCGCTACCTGTCCCACCATGATCGGAACCACTCTCCCTTGTCCCATCACGTGACTCCACACATCAACCAGAGAGGAGGCTGTTGACATCCCACACACGCCCATAACAGTCCCATCACGATACTACCCCATCGCGTAGCCTCGCATCCACCCTCCATACACCCATGAGCACACCATCACTGAAACTCTGCCACACCATGACACTAAAGACAAGTCCCATTACGACACAATCCCACCTCATCATATAACCCAAGATCTACCAAAGAACGAAATAAACATAACAAACCCATCGCATAACCCTCAAACCCCACCGCGTGACCTCGCACACCACATGACTAAGGAAATCTTGACCAATGTCCTGTCGTGAAAAAAAAAGAAGACGAACCTCCTAAAGATCCCACCACACCAACAATCCCGACCAACGTCCCATCGCAAACACCAATGATGAAAAGTCCCATCACGATAAACTAAACCAACCCATCACTAAGCTCAGAATTCAACAAACCAGAAGGGGAAGGCCACCAATGTTCCATCCTGAAGGAGGTAGTAAATCTGAACTCCCCAATATCCCATCATGACAATCAGCACATCCCATCACGCAACAACTACCAAACTCGCCATGGCAAAAATAGAAGAGGAGAAGAAACTCTCTGATGTCCCATCGCGTGACCACTATGAAATGATAGCAAGCAAGCCTCATCGCGAGACAAATCTGGTAAGTATCACTTTCTCCTCCACTCGTTATTCCTTGTAAAATATAGTTAGCTAATATAAAGTTAAATGTTTTCAAAACCCGTCTCTCCCGATTCGCGAATCACTGTAGTCCTCCCATAAGAGACAATTGTCAGTATTCACGAGAAGGTTAGACAGAGTATCCGGCATACCAAGCATCATCTTGACAACCAAACAAAGGTCAGGCCAACAAATCTTGTTTTGATGGATCTGCTCAGCGACATCTCGGAGGCCACATTTTTCATGGTTTTACCATCGAATTGATCTTAAGTTAAAAACCAAAATTTCTAAAACTCCCATCTATCAAAACCTTCACATCTAATCACCCCAATCCATTCTTTCCCCTGGGAAACTAAATACTAAGTATATTAAACTCTGAGAAATCACAAATGTCTACTGAAAAGGGACTCCTGACACATCACTAGTGTGAGCAATGACGCGCTCGGTCTGACATGATCTGCGAAAGCCTTCGCCATCACACTACATTATATTATCTAGTCACTTGACCTTGTCTCTCGTATGACGCCTCCGATACCTTGATTGTGTTAATTTCCCTCTATTTAACTACCCTTTGTAGAAGGTCGCGATATGTTGTGAGATGCCACTTGCACCCACAGATGAGGATATACCCCTCGATAGCTACCACTGGGCCCCTAAATGCTCCCTTTTAGCTTACATTGATAGATAAGAAAGCTAAGAATTTCATGTCAGTTCCCCAATTCACACTTGTGCTCTCTCAAAGAAATGAGAAGCACCTCGAAAGAGGGGTGTTTACTTCTTCGACACACTCTTATTCCACAAGAAAGCACCGAATAGGGGCATCTGTAGACACCCTAATTTTGCCCTCTCGGGGTATACAAACATGTTTGGTCAACCTTTGACGCTACCCACAATCCCTAGAGAACGACAGAACTTTTCCGAAGACCTTCAAACTATAAATGCGGGGACTATATATTGAAACAATAGTATATGGTTGAGACCTAGGCTGAAATAATATCTCTGTGGCTCGAACTCGACACGACCCGAGAAGATCCCAAATTCTGTGTACTTACAAATGTGTGCAATTTGATTTCACACGTGGATACATGCACATAATTGGTCCCACTTAGACCAGGCTCTCTCTTCCCACACACCGCATTAGGACCCGGATTATGTGCAGGGCATCAAGCGCTTAATTTAATTACACGCAGACAGATCTACGCATAATTAGTCCCACTTAGACTAGGCATAGACTACCGTGCACCCCCTAAAGTCCACGATTCCATGCATACTCTTGCACGAAATCGATTCCACGTGTAGGCCCACACGTGGAATCAGTCTAGAGCTAGACTGGGACTCTACTTCCCAAGACCATTCGAACTCCACTATTTTGTGCATACTTTAGTGCACCGAATCGGATTCCACACAGATACACATGCACAGAATTGGTGCCAAACCCTAATGGAACTAGGACACCCATTCAGTCGGCCATCCACAAGTTAGTGACTGACTCAAACTTAATGTAGCGCTGTGGGTCCTGCGCTTAATTCGATTCCACGCAATGTCCCATGCGTTCAATTAACCAATTGAGCACATAGCCACACGCATGGAATTAGCCTGATACCTATAAAAACCCTCCTACCCTATGCCCAAACACATCAATTTCAATAGAAATCTCCCCTCTCTCGAGTTCAGGCCTCTCCCAAGCTCGAGTCCTTTCTCTCTACAGCTTTGAATGGGGGAAGAAGTGCTTGGCTTCAGGTATCCCTTTCTATTTCTTAAGTTCTTAATTTCTAGTTCTTGGGTTTTAAATTCTAGTTCTTAGGTTTTAAATTCAAGTTCTTAGGTTTTTAATTCTAGTTCTTAGGTTTTAAATTCTAGTTCTTAGGCTTTAGCTCTAGTTCTAAATCCTTAGTTCTAGATCTTTAGTTCTTAATTTATGGTCCTAGATCTTTAGTTCTTAGTCCTTAATCTCTAGTTCTTAGTTCTAGTTTTCTTTCTTAATTTCCAATCACAAGTTCTTAATTTTCAACCCTAGAATTCTTAATTCTCAATTCAAATTCAGTTTTTAATCTCTAATACTTATAAAAATTGCCTTGGCCAACCGGTTTGCCCAAGGGAGCTTATGGAGGGTACCCAGGAACGGGGCCGATCCTCCTTAGCATAACGGGCCACAACCCCGTTATTTTTCCTAGTTAGAGTAGTATTAGTGTTAAGTAGTGAAAAATACCATTTTTCGCCCCTAAACATGAGCTTTGAAAGACCCTTGAGAAGACTAAATAAGTGCTTTAGTGTGCATTTTACAGCTAACCAATTAGACAGGTCCAAGTCCGAAAAGCATCCTAAAATGATCAAAAAGCTGACAATTCATGTCAAGCTAAAAAAGGGAGTGAAGAAATAGCCTCAGCAGTGGTTAAAAAGGACTGAAAAGAAGAAGCAAAGACCTGAAGAAGAAAAAGGATCCATTCGCAAAGAAGAATGGAAGCTAAAGCTCAATTCGCAAAGTAAAAAGTACTTTTCGAAAAGGTCAAAGTTCTGTTCGAATTGATTCTGGAGCTGTAATGAACTACTCGAAAAGAACCATGTTCGCTCGAATAGTTGAAATTTCCTTTCGAATAGAAGATCCGGGAGAAGTCCTGCGAAAAGACTTTACGAAGCCAAATTGCTTTGCGAAAAGAACTTCGAGCCAAAACACTTTGCGAAAAGGCACTTAAACTCTCTGAAAGGACATTCGGGAATTCTGACTTGTTTAAAGGGCATTTCAAGAATCTCTGCAGACGCCCCTAATGCATTTAACGGCCCAGGGACATTTGGAAGATTCCAATCAAGATCCAAAAGCATATTCCAACCCATGTGAGCGCTCAAAGATGAAATCACTTGGAACTTCTAGAAGCTCAAACAGATTTTTGAATTCCATAACAGAATTGATGCTTCTAGCTTTGATTGGTGAACCAGATCGAGCATTTTCATTGGCGAACAGATCTGGATCCCGTGCTCAATCGCCATTGGGCAATCCAGATCCGAACACTGATTGGTCAATTCAAATGCAGGATCAAGGAAAGCTATAAATAGAGAAGACATTTGCCCAATTGTGGCATCCAGATTTTGAGTTTTCATTTCTATTTCCCTACCTTATAGCCTATCTGCACTCCTGTAATAGCTTCTTTTGTTTTGCTTTTGAGAGTTGTTGAGAGTGATTTGTAACTCCAAGGAGATCGGATTCAAGACGCAAGTCCGAGGGCTTTCTAAAGCCGTGCTTTGTAATTGTAATTTTGGATTTTAAAAGGTTGTAATTTGTGTCTTCTCCATTGGAGTCATGTCGAGGGTTCGAATGTTCACCTTAGTGCATTAGACTTCTTTAGATTCACTCACCCGCATCCAACTTCCCTTAATTCATTGTCCTGAATTAGCGTTGGTAACCTAATTCTAGCAAAGACTTACAAAGGATGTTCATGTTACGAACTAAAGAACAGGTACAACTATTGGATGATCTGACCATTGGATGATCATAGCCATAAGTCTAAACCTATTCCTTAATTCGCATTTATTTCTCTTAGATCTGTGATGGTAGCCAGATGAATATTGAATCTGCTCTATTGGAATACCGATTCTCCATTAAAATTCAAAGGCTAAACTACATGAAGCTATTACTTCTCGATTTGTTTTATTTCAAACACTTGCCCAACTCGGATCTGGATCAATTAGTTAAATCTTTTCTTTATTTGTTTTTAGTTAAACGTGACAAAACCCAAACTCTCTTATTTCATCCGCTTAGATAAATATAGAGCCGGATCTAGTACAGATCCGGAGGTCTATCTCATATTTCGACAAATTCTCTGTGGACGATCTTTAATATACTCACTTTTAAAACTTGCTACAATTGGCCCCGATCTTGCGGTGCTAATGTTAGCCCCAATGTGTCGCCGATATTCCTTTCATAAGTTAACATCCATATAACCTAGCATTCTTCAATTCTTTAATTCTTTATTCATAATGCACAATTATGGCACACTTGGAGCGACAACAAGTTTTTGGCGCGTTCGGGAATTTGTTCTAAAATTGGTAGACCTAAGTTTTTAATTTTATAGATTTGATTTTCATTTTAGTTTTGCTTTAAACCCGCACTTTGTATTCCAAGTGCTTGATTAAATGTCTCTGCAGCTTTTGTATAGAAAACCTATTTTCTTTAGCAGTAATTTTTTTATTTATTTATTTTTCTAAGTTTTTATTCTTTGCCTTCTAGTTGTTTGAATAAATGTCGCCACTCTTTGTCTTTTGTCAAATTTGGGCGAGCTTCGAGTTTTCTTTTATTTTTGTCAATATCGAATAAGGTATGCCAGCTTTTGGATTTTTGCAGATCTGGAGCGGTACCCAACAAGGAGCATCTGGACTAAAGTCGAGCAGATCCGCTTGAGTTTGCATCCTCTTCTCCTTTGCATTCATTTTCTATTTTAAATTCTTGAGAACCAAAGATTCTGTGTTTATTGTTTGTTCGATTATAATTTATCATCTTTTAGGCATCTTTGATTTTTTTTTACAAAACCAAATACAAAATAAAAGAAAATGAAAACACAAATAGAAAATCTCTTAGTTGTTTCTCATTATTTTCAAAGTAGTAAATAAGGGCTCTTGTTGAGCTGGTGATCCAAAACAAGTAAAAAAAAAAATAGAAAATTATAAAATAAAAATATATATATATCTTTCAGATAATGCTTTTTCCATTTGCATCCACTTTTCCCATCCGGACCTCACTCTTGAGATCATTTTTTCTTTTTAGGAATCATGTAGGATAATGAGTAGTGGATCATAGGTCGTTTTGAATATTCAATGGCCCCACCTATTTTCTTTTCCTTCGAGATTCCTTCAACATAAATGGGTCTTAGCTGTGTATGATCACTGTTTTTAATATGTGCCCCCATGCTTCATTATTATTTTTTTTTTAATCATACACATCATCAACAAAGGGTCATCTTATGAATCTTGCTTTTACTATATTCCTACTAATCATTTTATAATCACTTAGATTCATAAGTATCTCGCTTTTGTTTTTTTTTTGGGCTTAGGATGTATCATTTGGCATTAGATTTTCTATTTTAGAAATTTTAGTTTCAAATTACATTTTTTAGATCGATTTTTTTTTTTTTTCTTTCTTAGGATAATGTGTCCTAGTTTTACTAATTTTCGTCATTTTTCTGTGAGTATAGTTAGTTTCTAACTTTGTTTTCCTATTTTGCATTCACAAATTCTGTTTTTGTATCAACACTTTTCTATTTTTTTTTTTAAACTTTGTATGCAGTCCCTTACCTTGTTTTTACTGTTTCTCTATTGTTTGCATTTGTTTCCTTCCATTTGCTTAGCAATCCTGCTATTTTTAGATTTTATTTTTTAGCGTTCTAGCGTTGTTTTGTTGATTTTCTTGCATTTGTATATCATGTTTTCCATTTCCTTGCTCATATATTCAATTTTACATTTTATTTTCTCACGCATATAGTTTAGATTTTTACATTTCTTAGTTTTTCTTTCTTCTTTTATCCAGCTGCCCCTCATTTCTCAGTGTCTAGAACATTGAGGACAATGCTCACACTCCCACACCCCTTCAGCACATACACCTGAGGTATCCCAGACCTCTGAACCCCAACCTTTCCCCACAGAGGCTTATTCACCCCTATTTGACACCATGGAGCTAGATCCTACACCTATCCCTGCTCCCCCCCCCTTCCCCTACTTCCCCATCTCCCCACACTGCTCCCTACACCCAGGATCCTCACCTACCTCCAAAATATCCAAGCCCAGCTCCAAACAAATGCTGAGACAATCGATCACGCTACATTGGAGCTCATCCAGTCGTTAACTGCCCCATTACCACCTACCCCCATTATCCCTGCTCTCCATTTTGCCTCACAGGCAACCCAAATAGACCCAGAAGTCCTAGTGCTTCCCCCCTCCACTACCACCCAGGCTACCCAAACCACCCCTGAACTACCTGTGGCCTCACCTCCTTGTTGAGTTAGCTACCCAAGCAGACCCCCTCTATCACCACCTCATGCGCTAACTTAGCTACCCAAGCGAACCCCCTTCACCACCCCCTCCCCTTTAGTCCCCTACCACTCCATCCCCTCCCTAGATATGCCACCTCTCCCGGGCATGATGAAAATCCCTACATCCGTAGGGATGTGCATAAGTTGGCTGATTTGGAGGCCTACATCCCGAACCCCTTATGAGGCCAAAATCAAAAAATTAGAGCATTTCATGCAATTTGAGAGAGAGCAGATGAGGGATCTGGTTGGACAACCATTCCAATTGGTCAAGGCTGAGCAGCACAAGGTGGCTATGCTCCAAGCTCAGTTAGCTCAAGAATGTAAGAAAAATAGCCACTGACCAAACATCGGGCCTCACCAAGAAGATCAAGTCCAAGAGAGTACACCGAGCTCAAGAATTCCATTCCCGAGAAATCACCATCAAGTTCGATTCCAACTCGATTCAAGTTCAACCATGACTCTAGCTTCGGACCCCAATGACCCAACTTATGATAGCGACTTTGATCCAAGTTATTAATGTTTGCATGTACTTTGTTTCTAAATACAATATATAAATCTGTTCTTTTGTCCAATTGCGTACATCTCAATTTTTTTATTCTTGTTTTTTCTTATTTTCTGTTTTCTGGTCATTGGTCTGTAATTATTTTTACCAATCTTTTCTGTTAGGTCTGTAGCGTGCAAGCCTATTTTATTTTTTCCCCTTACCTCAATCCAGTGTGGACACGGTTCCTCACAGGTTTCGCCCCTCTCCCTTAATCCCACTCCCCCCTCTGTCTTTAATTTACTTTTTCTTCTCTGTAATGTCTCTACTCAATAAATTTTGCTGTCTCCAATGCTCCTTTGTCATGTTTTACTTTCATTGCTTTATGATTTCCTTCATGTTTTTCTGAATAATGGGACCATGCCACCTTTGAACCGGTTGAGGACACCGCTCCTCATAGGTTTGGGGGTGTGAGAGATCTGCCCTCGGATACCAAAGATAAAGGCGGAAAAATCACCTAAGTAAGCAGGAAAGAATTTAATGTACTTAAGAATCAAGTTAACTAGGAAATTTTTAAATATTCTTTGCAAAATTTAGACATTCTAAACCTTGCGATAGTCTACATTTCCATGATGATTACACCATAAAAACATCCGGTATCAAAGACGTAGTAAGTCAAAAGGAAGAGAAAAGGTAAAGATATACTTAAAAGCTCAAGGAAAAACCATAACCGTGAGAATTGAGCCCATATATTTTCCATCTCGTTGAAGAGTGATCTGAGGCAATTTTTCGATTCAAAGGATTGGCCGAGGCATTAGATCCACGAAGTTAGAAACTCCAAATTGAAACAAGTGACGGCACTCATGAGATGAAGAAAAGATCAAGGCCTTCTTTGGACATGAACCTACAGAACCAACCAAGAAAAATCTGCCTGTTTGTACCCCATTTGAGTCAGAATCCTACAATTCTTCATCAAAATACCCAAAAGTACTTGCACTGAACCTATGGAACCAATTCAGCCTTCCCTCACTCGAGAATTCAGGAGGTAAAGGAGAAAGAATCAAGATGGACCATTTCTAGGCAATATCAAGAAAATGAAGAGAAAATACCTCAAAAGCAGGCAATATGGTGACCGAGAAAGGAAGAGACAAACAATGTGAAAAAGTTGCAAGCAAAAAGGCAAAAAGGGACCTTATGTTGAAAAATGCAAGATCAAAGAAAGAACTGATCCTTTGTGAATGTGAGAATCTCAAAAGAAGAAGAAAGAAGCTAAACTCAAAAGGTGGAGTCATGAACCATCTCCGACTTCCGAGTTCTCAAATTCAAACCCTATT
Source organism: Chloranthus sessilifolius (assembly GCA_021018995.1). Taxonomy (NCBI): domain Eukaryota; kingdom Viridiplantae; phylum Streptophyta; class Magnoliopsida; order Chloranthales; family Chloranthaceae; genus Chloranthus; species Chloranthus sessilifolius. The sequence goes on along the minus strand of CM037594.1, from coordinate 29,536,247 downwards.
CAAATGCCTTTCCTTGAAACTTCACTCCATAAGCCATACAAACAAACCTAGATTAAAAGCCCTTGTGATCCAAAGTTGAGTGAGTCATGTGGAGATAAGAAGTGACCCAATCTATGGTGAGGAGATGTCAATGACTGAGACAGTGCCTATGCTCATGCTTACTGGATCCATTTGGGAGATGTAACGCTCTTGAGCTTGAGTGAAACCCCTCAACAAAAACAACGATGAGAGTATACCTGGTGAGTGTTTGGGTTGGAACTTGAGCACATTAAGTATGACTTATAACCTAATTTTTATCCATAGGATGAGCTTCTCTTGGCACATTTGTATGATTTTCTATGACTGCTCATGATTGGAAATATTGAAACATTCATGAGGTTTATAAATGTTGAAATCTCCTTGCAAACAATACAACTAAATTTCGTGTAAACATGGATTCAAGAGTAACTAATTTCGATCTTTGATTGCTCATGAGATAACGGCACTAATGCCAAGCTGTCCCATGGAGAAGTTTGTGGGTACCTTCACTGAAAACCCTCGGAGACTTCACTCCTCCTCTAGGGATCACCTAGGGGTTTAAAAGGCTTGTTGCATATGCTAAATGCACTGCTTCCTACAAAAGTGGCTCTTTACTTGGTTTTTCTATGTTTCGTGTTTTATGTCTCCTTGTTTTTATGTTTCTTTGCTCAGGAACTAGCAAAGCTCAGGTTTGCGGGTGTGTTAACTAGTGAAAAATACCATTTTTCAGCTCTAAACATGAGCCTTGAAACACCCTTGAGAAGAGTAAATAAGTGCTTTAGTGTGCATTTCTACTAACCAATTAGACAGTGTCCAAGTCCTAAAAGCATCCTAAAATGATCAAAAGTGACAATTCATGTCAAGCTAAAAAGGGAGTGAAGAAATAGCCTCAAGAAGTGGTTAAAAAGAATTTGAAAAGAAGAAGCAAAGACTGAAGAAGAAAAGGATCCATTCAAGAAGAAGAATGGAAGCTAAAGCTCAATTCGCAAAGTAAAAAGTACTTTTCGAAAAGGTCAAAGTTCATTGAATTGATTACGAGTGTAATGAACTACTCGAAAAGAACCATGTACTGTCGAATAGTTGAAATTTCCTTTTCGAATAGAAGATCCGGGAGAAGTCCTGCGAAAAGACTTTACGAAGCCAAATTGCTGCGAAAAGAACTTACGGAGCCAAAACACTTTGCGAAAAGGCACTTAAACTCTCTGAAAGGACATTACGGGAATTACACTTGTTTAAAGGGCATTTCGGTAATCTCTGCAGCGCCCCAATGCATTTAATGACCAGGGACATTTCGGAAGATTCCAATCAAGATCCAAAAGCATATTCCAACCCATGTGAGCTCAAAGATGAAATCACTTGGCGGAACTTCTAGAAGCTCAAACAGATTTTTGAATTCCATATGTAATTGATGCTTCTAGCGCTGATTGGTGAACGATCGTAGCATTTTCATTGGCGAACAGATCTGGATCCCGTGCTCAATCGCCATTGGGCAATCCAGATCTGAACACTTCGATTGGTCAATTCAGCCTCGCAGATCAAGGAAAGCTATAAATAGAGAAGACATTTGCCCAATTGTGGCATCCAGGTTTTGAGTTTTCGTCTCTATTTCCCTACCTTCCGGTCGGATTGCCTATCTCTACCCCCTGTAATAGCCTCTCTTGTTTTGCTTTTGAGAGTTGTTGAGAGTGATTTGTAACTCCAAGGAGATCGGATTCAAGACCGCAAGTCCGAGGGCTTTCTAAAGCCGTGCTTTGTAATTGTAATTTTGGATTTTAAAGGTTGTAATTTGTGTCTTCTCCATTGGAGTCATGTCGAGGGTTACGAATGTTCACCTTAGTGCATTAGACTTCTTTAGATTCACTCACCCGCATCCAACTTCCCTTAATTCATTGTCCCCTGAATTAAGCGTTGGTAACCTAATTCTAGCAAGACTTACGGATGTTCATGTTTACGAACTAAAGAGCAGGCCACAACTATTGGATGATCTGTGACCATTGGATGAGATCATAGCCATAAGTCTAAACCTATTCCTTAATTCGATTTATTTCTCTTACATCCGTCGGTAGCAGATGAAGATTGAATCTGCTCTATTGGAATCTGATTCTCCATTAAAATTCAAAGGCTAAAATACATGAAGCTATTACTTCTTCATTTGTTTTATTTCAAACACTTGCCCAACTCGGATCTGGATCATTTAGTTAAATCTTTTCTTTATTTGTTTTTAGTTAAACGTGACAAAACCCAAACTCTCTTATTTCATCTGCTTTCTAGATAAATATAGAGCCAGATCTGGTAGCACAGATCTGGAGGTCTATCTCATATTTCAGACAAATTCTCTGTGGACGATCTTTAATATACTCACTTTTAAAACTTGCTACAATTGGCCCTGATCTTGCAGGCTAATGTTAGCCCCAATGTGCTGCCGATATTCCTTTCATAAGTTAACATCCATATAACCTAGCATTCTTCAATTCTTTAATTCTTTATTCATAATGCACACAATTATGGCACACTTGGAGCAACAACAATTAGGAGACTAAGTTAATTAGAATTAGAGTAGCAGTAGAAGAGTAGCTTAATTAGAACCAGAGTAACACTGGGAAACTAGAATAATTAGAGTTAGAGTAGCAGTAGAAAACTCGGTCAGTCAGAGTAGTACTAGAAAACCTACAATCAGTCAAACTTATGTTAGGATAAGGGGATAAAACTAATTAGGCTTAGAGTAGAATTAGAAAGCTAGGCTAGACAACCTATAGCTGTTGGAGTTGGCTGGCCAACGTTCAGCAAAAGAGTTAACCCACACCCCATAAAGCATGATCGATGACGTGTTCCAACATTGATAAATATCTATAGGTGGCGATTGCATCAACACAGGTATCCTCTATTTAATATTCACCTCTTTAATTTCAACAATTTAATATTTCATAGTTCATTACTCCATCATCCCTGGTCAGAGTCCACAGGACCAAACTGGGCCACTTCTTCCGGGGACCGAAAGGAACCCAGGAAAAGTGCGTGCCAACACACTCGTGGATCCATAATAGGTTAAGGCTTAGTACAACTATAGCCACGTCAAGTTTTTGGTATTGCTACTAGGGATCGAACTCGGGTCATTGGCGTGACAGGCAGGAATACTCACCACTATACTAGTTGTGCCCCACTCACCACTATACTAGTTATGCCCCATGGTCAAACGAACTAATTCACTAATTTTTTTTCTTCTCTTTCTTAAGCTTCTCCCTTTTAAAAAATTTAAGGTTCTCTCTGGGGCTTCCAAAGAAAGGGGTTGAGCTGCTTACTAGACTTCTAGAATTGTAGACTCTTCTCTAGGAGTCCTAGGTAGTCAAGCTAGTGGCACTGGCCCACTAGCCTTGACTCACGAAGGAGTGCCAAAGGAGGAAGCGCTTAGCCTTGAATCCCTAAGAAATCCCTGCCTAAAATTCTTAGCCTAGAGCCAATTAAGCCCTTAGCTCCTTCTAGTCTTTCCTAGTCTTAGCCACTTGATTTGACCAAGGGAGCTTATGGAGGGTACTCAAGAACGGGGCCAATCTTTCTTAGCACAGCGGGCCATAACCCCCTTTTAGATAAACCCATTAGGAACAAGAGACCAAACTAGTTAAATCCTAGGTCTGTAGCTACTGAAGTTGGCCAACCAACGTCCAATAAAGGAGTCAATCCACATCTCGTAGAGCGTGATCAGTGATGTGTTATAGCATCAATAAATATCTGTAGCTGGCGATCACATCAATCCAGGTATTCTCTGTTTAGAAATCGCCTATCCCAAAGGAAAGGCTCTGTAGAGAACAGAGGAGAGCCTTACTGCCAAGACCTATAGGACAACTCTGAGTGCTACAAACAAATAGAAAGCCCTTGTTTCAGCATGCACAGACAGTGTCCCCTCTAGGCTTGAGGGCTAAGAAGAGGCTGCTATGGAGTAGTTGGCAAGGACTACAGCAGCAGAGGAAGTAGTTATGGAAGAGGGAGTGAGCACTTTTACTCCACCTCAGGAGAGAGCAGAGATTGGCTCTCCAGTACCAGAGAGAATAACCAAGTTAGGACTCGTAGTTGTATACCAAACTAGTCTGTATGACACTGTTTTAGACTCACAAGTAGGGCCTGCTATGCCCCCTTCCACTGAGGTAGACACACTGCCAACCATTACTGAAGTAGACCCTGTGAGCTTAAATATTGCAATAACAAAACAAATTCCTTCACCAATGGACCAATAGATTATTAGAATGGCTACTTCTAGCCATATCCCTGGGTCAATAGAGCTTGTTGCTTAGCCTACAATTTTAGCCACTATAGAGCAAACTCTCATCATTCAAGTAGTTGAAGCAAGACCAAGCTCTGAGTTACCAAAAGGTTCACAGAATTATTAAATGGAGAAGAAGTACCCCTTGTTGATCCTCCATTCACTACCACATCAATCCCCGAGCTAGAAAGGAGATTGAAGGCAGTGGAGCAATGGCAACTTACACATGAACCAAATCTATTGCCATTCCAAGATGTAGTAAGAAAATTGAGGGAAGTAGAGCAAAGGTAAAATACATATGCCCAAATTTGATGTAACTACCAAGTGTGATAAAGAAATGGATGGTGGAATTTCCTAGGCTGAAGAAGAGAGTCTTGGATACCACACTAACGACTCAAGAGCGCACAAAGATAATGGAAGGCTTGAGATGGAAAGCTGTACAAGATCACCATGCGAAATGGGAAGTAGAAACAGAAAAGAGAGTTCAAGAAGCCACTTCAACCTTTCAAGCACATATTACCCAGCTGCAAGCGGAGAATAGAATAATGAGTGAAAATAAGGAAGCATGGGATGAAGAGAAGAAGATGTATGAAGATAAAATTATAGCTATGATTGAACAGTTTGAAAGTTTAATAGTAGTGCCAGATGATGCAGAAATCGTAAGGGAAAAAGCTCTTAAAGACTACCGACAAAAACTCTATCAACAGCTGAGTGAGAAGGATCATCTACTGACCATAGCTGAAGGGAAAATTCTGTAATTAGAAGCTCAAGATTCCCTAAGTTCAATCAATGCTGAACATAAGCAGATCATTAATTCTCTAACAAAGAATAGCTTGGTCGCAATAACAAAAGAACAAAATAAAGCAGAAAAGCTAAGGATGGAGTTACAACTAAAATCTATAGTGATAAAGAAGTTGACTGCTGTAGATACCCAAATTTGGCCTAAGGCCCAGTTGAGACATACTTCGAGAGAGGCTCACCTCTGAGCTTCCGATAACATTATTCAAACCCTTAGGAATCACCCTAGAGCCTTTGAAACCCTCCCTAAACCTTTAGGAACCAATCCCAAACTTTAGAAACCCCTCCGAACCCATAGTTAACCCTTCCGGGCAATGGTTAGAGAGAGGAGTACTAGGGCTGGCAGGGACCTTTACTAAGATTAAATCATATACCATTGAAAAGTAAAGATTTCCAACATTCCAACAAGCCAAGAATCACCTCGATCCGAGTTACACATCAAAGGTTACGGTGATCCAAAGTTTGGGAATAAAATAGGCAACATTGGAACCTCACGAGGCCCGCATTAAACCACACGAGAACTTCGCGAGAAGATATGTGTACTTGGAGCATGTTATACTTGTGCCAAGCCATTTTTCCCCAGCAATGGCCAGGCGTAAGTGTTAGTTACGCCAACCACAAGTGGGTCCCCCCGCAGGCTTAGAACTTCTAGGGACTGTATTTTTGCCTGGCGCATCTAATACATGCGCTGGGCTTAGCTACAGTAACTGTGGGTTTTTCGCTCGAACTTCACTTTTGGGGTTTGACTTGTTGACCATCTCAAAGTGTAGGATGGGTTTCATTAGGACTATTGCACCCATGCTTACCCTATTTGCAACCCTTTAGTCATTTGAAACATCAACTATCATCTACCATTGATGACCATTGCCCACTTTTCTAAGCATTTGAAACCCTAGGAAACCTTAGATGCTAGGATTACCTAATTGTTAAACCTAATTTGCCTCTAACCACTCCCCTAACCCTCTCTTTTCCTATAAATAGAGAGGCACCCCCCCTTGCAAATGGCTTGAAAAAATTCCTAAGAGAGAAAACATTAAGAGAGAAGCTTTTCTCCCTTTGGTGCCCCATTGCTCATACAAATTCCAGAACTCTAAACCAGCTTAGAAACCCAATCCTTCTCCAAAAACCCTTGAGTTTAGGAGAACACTATCCCCTAGCCTTCTTCCTCTACCCCTTAGCTATCAAGCCTTAGAGTTAGAACCCTTCATTCAACCATCCGAGCCATCGGAATCTCACCAAGGTGCACCTATGCGGAGGTCAACAGAGGTGCTATAAAGGCCCGAGAGCTCTGACTCTACCCTTTATTCCTCTACCTTCTTAGCTTTTGTTCTATCCTTGAATTTGTGCTGTTACGCCGCCGAAATCTCGATAGGAACAGAGTGGCACAAATAGGATCATAGTGCCTTCAGGCAAGAGGAAGTGTTCTTTTTATTTCCATTTTTATTTAATCTTTGGCCATAAGTAGAGACCTCCTTAGAGCGGGTTGATCGGGTACCTAACACCTTCCCGATCGATAACCGAAGCCCCTACCCAAGAGCCTTTGGCAGAGACCGGTGAATTAGAGTCACATGTTTGGTACTTCAGTGCTCATAAAATTGATTTAGGTTTCCCAAGACCCTAAAAGCTCTGGGTGGCGACTTTATATCTTTAAGAGAGTGCGCATCGTCGCGACGGGATCCTCAAAAATCCCACGGTTGCACAGATGACGACTCTACTGGGGAGTAGCTAGTAGAGCTTCCCCTTGAAATTTGGCCTTGGTTTTTATTTTTACTAACATTTAACTATTTTTTTAATCATTTCACTTACCCCTACAATTCCGTCAATTTTTCTCACCCCTACTTTTCCATCATTTACGTGCGTTAGTCGATTGGCGAGCCTACTTGCGCATTGTCTTTACGATTTATTTACTTTTCCTTCATTTAGGTGCCTTAGTCGATTGGTGGGCCTACTTGCGTATTGTATTTACATTTCTTCACTTTTCTGTCATTTACACGCCTTAGCCGTTTGGCGGGCCTACATGAGCATTGCTTCTAGAAAACCAAAAAAATAGACTGAGTTCGGGCTTGCTGTTCTGCTGTCAAGAAAATTGACCTCACTGTATATACCTAGTGCAACTAATACATGCGCCAAGCATTTCTTTTCCAGATTTGCTTTGGCATAACTAATACATGCACCAAGCATAAATGGGACCAAAGTTGGTCTGGCGCATGTAATACTCGTGCCAAGTATTAGTTGTCCCCACTGAGCAGAGTAGCCCGAAATCTGAGGCTTTTTTCACATCCCCGAATTCCCCGCTTAGCAGTTTAGCACCTCTGATTAGGTCCCGCACTATCCAACACCCAATACGCCCCCCTTCTTATCGACTTGCTCCAGGGGATCGAGTTGTTTGCGATGATTCACGTGCCTTCAATAGATCAAAGGGTTACCCTTTGATTCTTCCAAAGTGCGTCGGGGTCTCAGCGTGGGATTTATTTAGGGTGCAAATACCGCTCGAAACAGGAATTCGAAGGCCCCAAAATCCTTCATAATAAAATCCACTTACAAAATTTTTCAAAAAATATATAAATATAAACCAAAAAACCAAAAAAATTATTGTGTCGGCACAATGGCATTGCCTTATCCTCCCTCGTCCCAGAGGGGAAGAAGGAGGAAGCTTTACGGGCCCCATCCGAGGCACCCATACCCACCCGCCGCCAGGCCATGTCGTGGGTAGTGGACCTAGCATACGCCGATCCAGACTCACCCCTGCCACATTCCTTGACTCATTCCCATACGGAAGAGATGTTCACATCCATCCCCCTCACCCAATCTCCCTTTTTCGTCCCCGACCCCTTCGGTGCACCCATATTCCCATTCACATCCACCCAAAAATTGTTCCTCCCTCCGCCCGCATCTACCCAAAATCCATCCACATCCACCCCACATAAACCCCACTTCCCCACATCCACCCCAAGTACACCCATACCCAATCCATTCACATGCACAATTTCCCCCCATTCACATCCAACGTACCCCACTTTCCCTCCGCCTCTAACATACCCAATTTCTCACATCCATCCACACAACAAACATCCCATCCTCCCTCCACTACCCAAGATTTACCCCATCCCCCCTCCACATCCAACATAGCTAGTTTCCCCATGTTTTCCCAAAATCCAACACCTCATTCCCCATCATTTTCTCAAACCATACCCCACCCTTCATCTTCCAAACATATATCCAATCCACCCGCATTTACCCATGCCATGCCCAATTTCTCCGATCCACCCCATATCCCCCCATTTACCTAGGTCATGCCCAATTTTATCAAGGCCATGCTCGATTTTTTCCACACATCTACATCATCCACACCCCAAATACCCTCGAATGAACCGCCTCCATCCAATCCCTCTCCAATGGCCATGATGGATGAAATGGTCCGGGCTTACACTAGTTGGAAAGCCTCCCAAAACATCCCCGCTCATTCTCACCACACATCTTCCAACACATCATCCACATTCCCAAGCCTCCATGCTTCATTACCTCACACCCAGCAAGGCCTAATGGCCCAAACCCCCATCACTCACACCCTTCAAGGCCCAACGGGCCAGACACATCAAGGTCTAACGGGTCAGACCCATCAAGGTCCAATGGGTCAAACACATCAAGGCCCAATGGGCCAGACCCATCAAGGCCTAATGGGCTAGACCTACCAGGGCCCAATAGCCCAAAGCCAACAAAGCCCAATGGGCCAAATTTCCTAAGGCCTTATGGCCCAAACCCCTCCAAATCCCTCATCCAATACCCAAACCTAGCAAGGCCTAAACCTTGGGCCCATATACCCATACCCTCCACAATTCCCTCAATATCTCTCTCACACACAAACCTCACACCCCGCCCCAGGCGGGAACCCGATACATACCCTTCACTAATTCGCCCATCCTCATACACCTCAAGGCCATCTCCAAGCATTCCCTCAAACACAATGGCCTCATTAAGGCTTCACCTGAAATCCAAATTCCACTCATCCCATCACTCCATAAAATTTCCCCTCCAATGGTCCCACCTGGCACCTATCTAGCCCAGCTAGCACCAACAAGAAAATCTCACCCTCATTACGCCATATATAGACCCACAATATGAGGAAGACAAGATCAGGAATAGCGGGGCTTATGCTGGGGCATATCCCAGCATCACCCACCCATAATCACTAACCCCCCGGTAGCACAAAGTGAATCAAGGCTGACCATTGAAAAAATTGCCCCGCTAACTAAAGAGTCTAAGCAGTTGAAAGAACAATTGGACAAAATCCAGAAGCAACTTAAAGATGGGGAGCTAAAATCCATGACACGGACTTCTCGGACTTGTGCTTATTTGCAGAAGTCCACTTGCCCCTAAAATTCAAAATGTCGGTCTTTGATAAATATAACGGCACGAGCAACCCCATCGCACACCTCAAGTCCTACTATAGAGACATGTGCCAGTATGGGGGGACGAGCACCTACTTATAAAGGTCTTCCAGAAAAGCCTGACGGGCCCGACCTTCAGGTGGTTCACATTCCTAGAACCATCCATGATAAAGACACGGAAGGATCTGACTTATCTATTTCAAGAACTATATGTCTACAACATAGACATTGAATCTCACAAGTAAGATCTAGCCCGTTTAAAGCAGAACTCTAATAAAACCTTCAGCGATTACCTTGGGCATTGGAGAGCACTGGCAGCTCAGATAAGAAATAGAATACCTGACTATGAGCAGATTGAGATGATCTAAAAATATACCTTACCAGTCATCTCAGACCAACAACAGTCACACTTTGCTGATTTGGGTGATTAAGCAAGAATGTATCCGGTGGGGTCAGGAGATTCTTAGAGTAGAGGAATGATAGAAGAGTGGGGACGGATGTGTAAAATGTCATAAATACCAGGCCCAACACCAGTATAGTCCCATTTCAATTTAAAGCTGCACAGCCAACTCCAGTCAGAAGTGAGCCGATATAGAGTACCGAGAATGGGCAAGGGGCACAGATGACCCCGAAACAGAAAAAAGCCCTCTTTGATCGAGTTTTCACACCATTGGGGCAATCACTGAATATTTTATTATCCTTATTGATAGAAAAGGGATTGGTCACATCACTCGAACCACGACCTCCCCCAAATCCCATCCCAAGGAACTATGACCCCAACACCCATTGTAACTTTCACCAAGGGACGGGTCACCCTACTGATCGTTGCTTCCCATTGAAGCATGCAATATAGCATTTAATAGAGGCCGGTAAAATTATCCCTTCGGCACTTCCCCAAGCAACCCAGCATGCCAACATACACCAAGTACCGCTACCCCCACACCTTCCTAGAGGAGCAGGTCCAAGATCCATTATCAACATGATAGAAGAGGATGATGATGAGTTAGAGTTTGACCCGACGGATTACATCTGCGGTTGAGAGAATTTTGTGGCACCATCGCAGAGAGACTGGGAAGATAGGAATATTGGGGTGATTAAACCTTTGAAAATGGCAGATTAGTTCCCCAACCCCACACTGCAAATAGAACCCTTAGATCTTAGGGCATATTTCCCGGCACCAAATCCCGTTAACTATGTCCAAATAAACTCCTACCAACCATACACGGCCTCCTCCACTAATTACCCCATGGATGATTATGTCCCCCATCCACCTCCGACGCCCATCAGTTATCAATGGCCCACCCTCGTCACATCACCCCCAATTCATCAATCCACGGTCCTCACCAAACCCATTTGGCCCACCTTCTCCACCCTTCCAGAAGTTAATCATGTGATAACCGCCCATTCTAATCGCTCAGCACCAATGTCCCTAGTACCCACCTCTTCCCCGTTCCAGATCCTGGGCTCGACTTACAATCCTCATTAGGTCCCGCTCAGCTATGAACATACAAACATCAATGCCGACAATAGCAGGGAAGGGGCAGTTGATTTTGTCACCAGGTCGGGGAAGATCTCCAAGCAGCCAGACAAATCGACACCAGCACCAGCCCAATCAGAGGGGAAGAAAGATGCTATGGCAGTAAATCCATTTGAAAAGATGAGCCATGAGCACCTACTCGAGACCTAGCTCAGGAGGATGCCGACCCATATCACGGTTTAGGATATATTAATGACATACCCACTCCATCTCTAAGCTTTAATAGGGGTGTTAAAGAATGCACATGTATCTCTTCAGGTGAGCCCAGATGAAGTCGGGTAGATAATTGGACAAGTGATGGCTCCCAATGCCATCTCCTTTTCGGATGCAGATTTACCAAAGGAGGGAAATAGTCATTTTAAATCCCTCAATATAACAGTAAAATCTAGAAACATGATAATCCCATTGGTATTAATTGATAATAGTTCTGCTCTGAATGTTTGCCCTCTGAGAACCGCCACCAAAATAGGGGTAGATCCTTATATGATAAGACCAGCGAGAACCAACGCCAGAGGTTTCGACAACACAGGAAGAGAAATAATTAGGGAACTCGATCTTGAGCTAGTAATTGGGCCAATGACCTTTTCCATACCATGCCAAGTAATAGACATTAAGTCCTCCTTCAATCTGTTGTTAGGGCGCCCTTGGTTGCATGAAGTAGGGGTAATACTTTTGAGAACTGGAAAATACCATTTTCCACCCCTTAATTAGGGCCTTGATAGACCCCTGAGAGAACTAAATAAGTGTTTTAAGTGTTTGTTTTATAGCTGACAATAAAGGCAGGCTTAACTATGGAAGTAGCTTAAAAGTACCAAAAAGATGATGACCCATCTTGATCTGGAGGAAGAAGGAGAAGGGACAACCTCACTGGCTGCCAAAATGCCTAAACTAAAGAAGACAGAGGCCTGGTTTTAGCCTGGAAATAAGTTTAGAGCTATTCAAAAAGAAGAATGCACTACAGAATGCTATTCGAAAAGATTCCTGATCTATTCGAAAAGAACCTGAACATTGCGAATAGAACTAAAGCTCCAGGCTTGGTTTTCGAAGAGCACCTGATCTATTTGAAAGGAACCAAACTTGCTGATGATCTATTCGAAAAGAAGAAAACTCCTTGCGAACAGCACCAGGTCTGTGCGAATAGAGCTTTAGAAGTCATATTTCCCTTCGAAAAGGTCTCCAATCTGTGCGAATAGAGCTTCAGAAGTTACAGTACCTTTCGAAAAGGTCTCCAAACTGTGCGAAATCGTATTCTGAAGATTCCCAGCATCTGCAAGGGCAATTCAGTAATCTCTGCACACGTCCCAATGCATTCAAAAACCCAAGGGAATTCTGGAAGATTCTGAGCACGAACCAGAGGCATATTCCAACCCATGTGAACACACAAAGATGAAATTACTTGGCGAGAACTTCTAGAAGCTCAAACAGATTTTTGAATTACATAACAGAATTGATGCCTCTGTCTCCTGATTGGCTGAACCAGATCAAGCAGTTCTGATTGGCCAGAACAGATCTGAATCCCTGTGCTCGACTCCTATTAGTTGATATAGATCTAACCAATTTAGATTGGCTGATGCACATTTGAATTGGACTTGGGGAAAACTATAAATAGATGAATTATTTACCCAATTTGGGTATCCAGAATTTGAGTTTCATTCCTGCTGCCCCATTTCCAATTCAGATCAAGATAGCTTGTCTGAAACCTCTGTAATAGCCTAGCTTTTGTCTGTAATTGAGAGGTGTGAGATACTTATGTAATTCAAGTGAGAATTGTATTCAAGACTACAAATCCGAGAGCTGTGTTCTGTAATTGTAATGGTGGATTTGAAAAGGTTGCTTTCAACAGTACGTTCTCAATTGGATTCATGTTGAGGGTTCATTGTGATCTCCTCACTCATTAGATCCCTTTAGATTTGCTGTTTTAAAGTAATTTCCCTTAATTCACTATCCCTGTGAGAATCTGTGTTTGTAACCTGGTTCTTCCAGCATTTGTAGTGGTGCTTATGTTCTGAATCAAGACTTTGGATTGAAGAAGAAAACTATTGGATGATCTGTGTCCATGACAGTGGACAGATCATAGCCATAAGTTCAACTCAATCCTAATCCTTGAATTGGATTATTTTCTCTTACATCTGAGCTGGTAGCCAGATGAAGATTTGATACTTTCTCAACTGTGCTACACTATTTCTCATTTTGCAATCAATTATTAAGCTTAAGTAAACTGTTATTTCTCCATTCTTATTAATTTTGCATCCAATTACCCCAACTCGGATCTGGATCACTTAGTTTAAATTTTACTTGTAGATAATTTAGTTATTGTGACAAATTCAACCTCTCATCTTACTTGCTTTATAGATAGGATTAGAGGCCAGATCTGGCTGCTCAGAACTGGAGGTTTACCATACATTTTAAATCAATTCCCTATGGACGATCTTTTACTCACTTACATTTAAAACTTGCTACAATTGGCTCTGATCTTGCAGACTAATTGATTTCTCTCTGTGCTGATATTTCTTTCTTTTTTCTAGTTTTCTAATCAAAGTATAATCCATCCTTTGAAAAATCTGTTTTCAAAATACAAATAAATCATCCACACTTAGAACAACAATAAGTTTTTGGCACCGTTGCCGGAGAATAGAGTTTAAAATTGGTAGACCTAAGTTTTTTTGTATCAGTGCTAACTGTTCTGTTATTTAAATCTGTGCGGTTATTCCTATACATTTGAGCTTGGAATCTACTCAGTAAGGAGTATTGAAGGTTTTCTTTGCATAATTTTTCTCTCTGTTTCTGTGTTGTATGCTTGGTAGGAGGACTCTCAATCCTGAGATTGTCCCTCTAAATTTAGAAGTTGAAAGGCTACTAAGAACCAGACAAACATCACAGAATTTTGCTGAGACTGCTAATATGGGTGAGCAACCTAGACTTTTGAGGGATTACTTTGCACCTGGTGCATATAATTCCCCATTTTGCATTCAATTTCCTACTGTTGAAGGAAATTATGAAATCAAATCATCAACTATCTAGATGCTTCCTTCCTTCCATGGTTTGAGTAAGGAAGATCCATACAAGCATGTAGATGAATTCTTGTCTCTTTGTACCACATTCAACATAGCTGGACTGGGTCCAGAGGCAACCAAGCTTAGGCTCTTTCCTTTTTCAATAAAGGACAAAGCTAGAGCATGGCTGTCCATGTTGCCACCAAATAGTATTTCTTCTTGGAACGATTTGCAGTGTCAATTTTTAGCCAAATACTTCTCTATGTCTAAGACCAGCCAGTTGAGACAAAGCATTGTTTCTTTTTCTCAACACTCAACTGAAACTTTCCATGAAGCATGGGAAAGGTTTAAGGAGCTTTTAAGGCAATGCCCTCATCATCAAGTTCCCCAATGGCAGCTTGTTCAAAGCTTTTATCAGGGAATTGATCAAAAGGGTAAGAATATGGTAGATGCTTCCTGTGGAGGCACCTATTTGCAAAAACTAGTTGAGGAGGTCAGGGACCTATTTGAAGTTATTGGTGAAAATTCAACCCAATAAGAATCTTTGTCAAGAGACAATGAGAATCCTGCTCAGTTGAATAAAGAGCAGACTACCAAGGGAAAGATTTATGAGGTGAATGAGTTGGAAAGGAAGGTGGACAATTTAACCACCAAGTTTGATAGATTGATGGACTCATTTAAAAATCCAATGGTTGCTAGAGTAAAGGAGGCATGTTTGATATGCCAGTCCCCTACTCATTCCCATGATCAATGCCCAGCTGCACCACAGGTCCCAGATCTAGTGGTGGAGCAAGCTCATGCTACCCAATCGTTTGGACAGTTGCAATCTAATGAATATGCATGGAGAGGGTACCCCAATTTAAGGTGGAGCCAGGGAAATTATCAATCACAACAGCAGCAGCAACCAAAGCACCAACTACCTTTCAAAACTGTTCAGCCTTACCAGCAGAATTTCTATACCAAGCCTAATTTTCAGCAGCCCATTTCCCAACAGATGGCACAACCTGTGCATCAAACTGTCCCATCTCAACCTCCTTCCAGATCTCCTTCTTTTGAAGACCAAGTTCTAACTTCACTCTAGAATTTAGGGTCTTTAACTCATACTGTAAACTTTCACAGTCAGAGTATTAAGAAGATTGAAGATATATTGGGTCAAATTTCAAATACATTGGCCAGAAAAGAGGAAGGCAGGTTATCCAGTCAACCCTTGAACAATCCCAAAGGACAGTTCATGGTTGAAGATGCCTCTGTTTCACATGAAGAAGTAAAAGCTATCACTACTTTGAGAAGTGGAAGAGTTGTAAATAATAATATGGATACAGAAAAAGAAGAAAAAAATAAGGAAATTGCTAGAAACATGCAGCAGGAGCAGCATGATGTTAGCATTGGGGGTGCTGATGTACCTCAAAAAAATCAAAAAAATGAAAAACAGAAAAATCAAAAAAAATTCTGGTGATGATGCTAAGGCTGTAAATGAAGGACTAGTTCCTCATTTACCATTTCCCCATGCCATGAAATCTGCATCCCCTTTTGATAAAGGGAATACAAAAATAGACGAAATGATGGAGACTTTCAAGCAAGTCAAGATAAATCTTTCTTTGCTTGATGCAATCAAGCAAGTCCCAGCCTATGCAAAGTTTTTGAAGGACATTTACACACACAAAAGATAATCTAGGATCCAGTTATCCAAGAAGGTCTTTGCTGTGGAGAAAGTGAAATAGGTTTTGTCCATTGCCACACCTCCTAAACTCCAAGATCCTGGAATCCCCACAATCCCTTGCATTATTGGGGAACATACCATTGAAAAGGCTTTATTAGATTTGGGTGCCAGTGTCAACCTGCTTCCATATTCTGTATATGAGAAACTAGGTTTGGGAGAGTTAAAACCCACTCATGTAGTGTTACAACTAGCAGACAGATCTGAAAGAAAGCTAGTTGGGGTGATCGAGGATGTGTTTGTAGGAGTAGATAAGTTTTTCTATCCTGCTGATTTTCTGGTAGGACATGAAACCTAAAAAAAGTAGAACTTCCATCCCTGTCATTTTGGGGAGACCATTCCTGGCTACAGCCAATGCTTGTATTCAATGCAGGCCTGGTATTATGGAAGTGTCTTTCAGAAATATGAAGGTGAAATTAAATGTTTACAATGCAGTTACCCAGCCTTAGTTCAGTTCTGAGGAGTGCTTTCTTGTTGATTTGTTGGATGAACTGGTAGAGGAAACTCTACCACAGTTCTTGTAGTATAAGGATTTAATCACAGATTTTTTTGGAGAAATGTTGTGGAAGAGACAGCTTGTGCCTCAAAGACTGAAGAGGTCAACGCTGTGCAAGAAACTCATGTCCAAACAACAAGGTTTTCTTCATGGAAACCTGCTATTTTTCCCCTTCCACAAACAGCCAAGGTACCTTTGTTACCTTCTCTTCTTAGCCCACCTGATGTAGAGTTGAAACAGTTGCCAGAAAATTTGAAATATGTGTTTTTAGGAGACCATAAAACATTGCCTGTGAGTATTTTTTCCTCCCTCACTGAGGAGCAGGAGGAAGAGTTGTTGATTGTATTGAAACAACATAAGAGGGCAATTGGCTGGACTATTGCTGATTTGGGAGGAATCAGTCCAGCTATTTGCATGCATAAAATTCACTTGGAAGAAGGTGCAAAGCCTTCTAGAGAAATGCAGAGGAGGCTGAATCCCCATATGCAAGAAGTGGTCATGAAGGAGGTTGTTAAGTTGTTGGATGCAAGGGTCATTTACCCCATCTCAGATTCAGCTTGGGTGGCACCTACACAGGTGGTACCTAAGAAATCTAGGATTACTGTTGTAACCTCAGATTCTAGTGAGCTCATTTCAACCAGGCAAACAACTGGTTGGAGGGTCTGTATTGATTATCGAAAGCTCAACACAATGACCAGAAAAGACCATTTCCCTCTTCCATTCATTAATCAGATTTTAGATAAGCTAACAGGAAAAGCTTATTATTGTTTTCTTGATGGTTACTCTAGTTACAACCAGATTCTTGTGTATCCACAAGATCAGGAAAAGACCATATTCACTTGCCCCTTTGGCACTTTTGCTTATAGGAGGATGCCTTTTGGTCTTTGTAATGCCCCTGCTACCTTTCAAAGATGTATGTACTCCATTTTCTCTGATATGATTGACCAATTTATGGAGATTTTTATGGATGACTTTTCAATATATGGAGACAGTTTTGCCCAGTGTTTACATCATCTCAGCCTGGTGTTACAGAGATGTGAAGAAACCAATTTAGTTTTGAGCTGGGAGAAGAGCCATTTCATGGTCACCCAAGGCATTGTCCTTGGCCATGTTGTCTTCCATAAGGGCATTGAGGTGGACAGAGCAAAAATTGATTTAATTGCACATTTGCCTCCTCCCAAAACTGTTAAGAAAATCAGAAGTTTCTTGGGGTATGCTGGATTTTACAGGAGGTTTATTAAGGACTTCAGTAAAATATCCAAGCCTCTTTGCCATTTATTGTGCCAAGATGTCCCTTTTGTTTTCAATGATGAATGCCTTAGGGCATTTGAATTCTTAAAAAACTGTTTGATTTCAGCTCTAATACTACAGTCTCCAGACTATTCCCTGCCCTTTGAGCTGATGTGTGATGCATCAGATTATGCTTTGGGAGTTGTTCTTGGGCAGAGAAAGGGTAAGCTGCCTCATGTCATAGCTTATGCCAGTTGATCAATGATTGATGCACAACTCAATTACACAACAACTGAGAAAGAGCTGCTGGCAGTTGTTTTTGCTTTGGAGAAATTCAGGTCATATGTTTTGGGTTCACTAATTGTGGTGTTCACTGACCACTCAGCCCTGAAATACCTTCTGTCTAAGAAGGATACCAAACCAAGATTAATCAGGTGGATCCTCCTATTGCAGGAGTTTGATTTGTAGATTAAAGACAAAAAGGGTGTGAAAAATGTGGTGGCTGATCACCTGTCTAGAATTCTAACTGCTGAGATTGATAGGTTGCCTATCAATGACTCTTTTCCTAATGAGAAACTTTTTGCTATCAGTGTGCATACCCCTTGGTTTGCAAATATAGTTAACTTTTTGGCTACTGGAAGGATCCCTCAACAGTGGAATAAAATGGATAAAGATCTCTTCTTTTCAAAGGTTAAACATTTTATTTGGGAGTATCCTTACTTGTTCAAGATTTGTGCAGACCAAATAGTTAGAAGATGTGTCCATGAAGAAGACTTCCACAACATACTTTCTATGTGTCATGAGCAGGCCTGTGGAGGTCATTTTAGTGGAAACAAAACTGCTGCAAAGGTTTTACAGTGTGGATTTTATTGGCCCACACTCTTCAAAGATGCACTGCAGCACTGTAAGTCTTGTCAGAATTGCCAGAGATTGGGCAGCATTTCCAAGAAAAATTCGATGCCTTTACAGCCCATTTTGGTAGTTGAATTGTTTGAGATTTGGGGGATAGATTTTATGGGACCTTTTCCTCCTTCAAATGGTTTTAATTTTATCTTAGTACCTGTGGATTATGTATGCAAATGGGTTGAAGCCACAACCACTAAAACCAATGACCACAGAGTTGTCCTTAATTCTTAAAGGATAACATTTTTTCCAGGTTTGGTTCTTCCAGAGCCATTATCAGTGATGGGGGAAGCCATTTTTGTAACAATCATTTTGAGGCTCTATTGAAAAAGTATTCTGTGACTCACAGAGTAGCTACTCCATATCATCCACAGACCAGTGGACAAGTGGAGATTTCTAACAGAGAAATCAAACATATACTGGAAAAGACTGTGAGGAAGGATAGAAAAGATTGGTCCTTTAAGCTGAATGATGCATTGTGGGCATATAGGACAACCTATAAAACCCCAATTGGCATGTCCCCATTCAGATTGGTCTATGGTAAAGCATGCCATTTACCAGTGGAGTTAGAATATAAGGCCTTTTGGGCCATTAAAACTTTAAACATGGATCTTACTACTGCTGGTAATCACAGGAAACTGCAGCTCTCTGAGTTGGAAGAGTTGAGGTTGGATGCATACACCAATGCAAGATCTTACAAAGAAAAAGTTAAGGCTTTCTATGACAAAAATCTGCTGAGAAAAGAGTTCACAGCTGGCTCTAAGGTATGGTTATTCAACTCAAAACTCAAGTTTTTTCCTGGAAAGTTGAGATCCAGATGGGAAGGGCCATATACTATCATTCAATCATATCCATCCGGAGCTGTTGAAATTATGGACCCAAGTGATGGGAGAACCTTGAAAGTAAATGGTCAGAGGCTCAAACCATGCATTGAAAATATCCTGGAGCCTGTGATGACCATCTATCATCAAGAGCCTCCACAAATCTAATGTCATAGAACTGTATCATATGTATTTTAACTGTGTCTGTTCTGTGTTTTTTTGCATAGTTTTGTGTAATATTTTTTTTTTCTTCTTTTTTCTTTCTCTCTATTTTAGTCATGTTTTAGTTAATTTTTCTTTGATGAATCATAAGTTCAGAAAGCTTTGTGGTTTTAATTGATTGGGATAATAAATTCTAATGATTTTAATATGGAGATTTTGTTAAAAAATAAAAAAAATCAGTTCTGTACTTTAGAACATTTGTTCAAAAGTAAATTCTTACTTTTCAAAAAATTTTACAATCAATTTGAAAAGTTTTACACTCAATTCGAAAAGTTTTACAGTCAATGCGAAAAATCAATTCGCAAAGAAAAATTCATTTCGAAAAGTATAAATCTCCTTTTCAAAAAGGATCTGAAACTGTAACCACAACTGCTCTAAAAGAATGATAAACTTTATGAATAAATGCAGAACTTTTCGAATAGATGTTTCTGAAGCCATTTGCTTTTCGAAAGGTACTGATGCCATTCTCCTTTTTGAAAAGGATTTTTTTTGAACTTTTCGAAGACTTCAATAATGATTTGTGAAATCGATTTAATCATATTTAAAACCATTCGAATCGAGGGGTTCATATTCGAAAGCATTTCCAGCGTGTCCTGTTTCGCAGAAAACCTATCTTTTTCCATCTCTACGTTCTTTTGGAGCTCAGATCCAATTTTCTTCATTTCTTTTCCACTGATTAAGCTTGAAAAGAAGAATCTTTTGCCTCTGATTCTGATGGATTTGATCAAGCGGTCAGCGATTTCGAGCAAACCCTAGGTTTTGGTATTTTTCTCTCCACATCCTCTATTTGTGCTTTACAATTTGATTTCTGCATAACCATACATTGTTTGGGATTCAAGAGAGTTGTCTGTTCATTGTTGTTAGAAGGAGGAATTATTTGAAGAAGTTTTTAGAAATTGTTAAAATGGGGAAAGCTGAAAAATCGTTGGCTAAGATGTTCCCTAGGTCTTCTACTAAGAAAGTTAGCAAACCCTCCACCAAAGGAAAAGCCTACCCCTCCATTCCTATTCCACGTTTTGCCACTCTTAAAAGGGCTATGGAAGAGAACCCTTACATCTATCGCGATGTCCTTAAGGGGATTGCAGATCTTCAAGCTTACATTAAGACTCCTTATAAAGACCAGATTCGGAAGCTGGAGCTGTTTATGCAATTTGAGAGAGAGAAGATGCAGGATCTGTTGCACCAAACCTATAAGATGGTTAGGAGTGAGTAGCACACAGTTGTTATGTTTAATGAGAAGCTTGTACAAGAAAAACTGAGGGCTGACAGACTTGAAAAATATATTGGCCTCACCAAAAAGATCAAATCTGAGGAGTACACCGAACATCAAGCCACAATCCCAGGGAAAGCTAAATCAAGTTCAAACTCCAATATTGACTCAAGTTCAGACTCCAACAGTGATTCCAGTTCTGATCCCATTGAACCAACTTATGATACTGATTTTGACCCTAGTTATTAGACTACCTTGTAAATTTTTTTGTTTTTTTTGTTGTTTGTGTAGTGTGTAATTAATGTTTACTGTTGACTTCTGTTAATTTGCAATTACTGTGCATTTATTTTTCTCTGTCATTGTGCTTATTTTTTTCTTTTCTTTTTGCTTATCCACTTCTGGACCAGTGAGGACACTGCTCCTCATAGGTTTGGGGGTGTGGCAGAGATGCCAATAGTTTAGTTAACATCAATGCAGCCTACGATCAGTAGAATTTTTGAAATTGAAGTGATTTCACACCTGTTTGTTTTTGAAAAGTGAGGAAGTTAAAACTTTTTAAAATTGATTTCTAGTGTAATTCTAATACTTTCATGTAGTGAATGTTAGAAATTTCCCAAAAGAAAATTGATGTTCTAGTAAACCTAAAAAGGGAGAAAACAATAATGATATACCTCAGGAATTTGATAGAAAACCACACCCAGTGAGAATTGGGCCTGAAATGTATTCTTTGGAGGTATGAATTGGCAATTTTTCTGCTCAAGGGACTGTTTGAACCTGCTTGTTATCACTAGAAGTTACACATATCCAAATTAAAATAGCTTGACAGCAATCATGATATTAAAGACATGATGTAAGGCCTCCTTTTGGATAGTTTGAACTTCAAAAAGCCCCACCTTTTGAAACTGCCCTTGATACACACCAGTTGATCTTTATAAATCCAAGATTTCTTTGAAACCTCATCAACCTCATTTAGCCTAACCCTCACTCTGAGAATTCAGAAGGTAAAGGAAAGAAAGCTGAAGAAAGATGAGTTGGGTAACAGTTTGGTAAAAGTAAAAGAAAAATAATTGAAGGCAATGATGTATCAGCAGAAGAAAGGTGGCATTCCAGTCAATATTGCTTTGTGAAAGAAAAAAAAAAAAAAAAAAAGAGGAAAAGTCATTTCATTGGAAGGTTGAAAAAGGAAGAGAAAAATATGGTCACTTTGGCTCTAAAAATTCAAAGAAGAAGATGAAATTGTGCTAAATTGAAGGAGTATCTATCACCTCCTTACCTTGACTGACTTCTCAATTTTGAACTCCATTCCACCCCTTTATTTTTGATAAATTGCACCCATAAGCCACATTACAACCCAAGTTAAAGTCCTTACTGATCAAAGATGGATTGAGCTGTCACATGGAGATAAGGATTTGTGTAATATATGGTGAAAAGAGCAGTATATTCAGAATTGAAAAGTAATGCCTATGCTCCTACTTACAGTCCTATTTGAGGGCTGTAACTACTCTTGAGCTGTGTGAAATAGTACAACCCTCTTACTTGCATGTTGAGTGAAAACCCTAGTGAGAGTTGGGTTTGAAATCAACTTATTTGGGGTAACATCATACAGGATTCTCAAATAAAAGGCAAGCTTTTCATTAATTTTTCTTTTAAAACTTTCTGACACAAATTGAGTGAATGGTAAAAGGAATTACAGCAGAATTTTAGTTTTGAACTGATGTTTTCTTGAGAATCCTCTTACAGCTTGACTGATGCAGGTGTGAATAATCTGATTGGATGAAAGTCTATTTTAACAGAACTGCATTAATATTAACCGATTTATTGGAGAAGTTTGTGGGTACCTTCACTGAAAACCCTCAGGAGACTTCACTCCTCCATTAGGGATCACCTAGGGGTTTAAAAGGCATGCTGCATATGCTAAATGCAACTGTGTTCTCTACAAAAGTGGCTTTTCATTCTGTTTTTAATTTTATCTTTGCTCAGGGACTAGCAAAGCTTAGGTTTAGGGGTGTGTTGAGAACTGGAAAATACCATTTTCCACCCCTTAATCTTGGCCTTGATAGACCCCTAAGAGAACCAAATAAGTGTTTTAAGTGTTTGTTTTATAGCTGACAATAAAGGCAGGCTTAACTATGGAAGTAGCTTAAAAGTACCAAAAAGATGATGACGCATCTTGATCTGGAGGAAGAAGGAGATGGGACAACCTCACTGGCTATCAAAATGCCTAAACTAAAGAAGACAGAGGCCTGGTTTCAGCCTGAAAATAAGTTTGGAGCTATTCGAAAAGAAGAATGCACTACCAAATGCTATTCGAAAAGATTCCTGATCTATTCGAAAAGAACCTGAACATTGCGAATAGAACTAAAGCTCCAGGCTTGGTTTTCGAAGAGCACCTGATCTATTTGAAAGGAACCAAACTTGCTGATGATCTATTCAAAAAGAAGAAAACTCCTTGCGAACAACACCAGATTTGTGCGAATAGAGCTCCAGAAGTCATATTTCCCTTCGAAAAGGTCTCCAATCTGTGCGAATAGAGCTTCAGAAGTTACAGTACCTTTCGAAAAGGTCTCCAAACTATGCGAAATCATATTCTGAAGATTCCCAGCATCTGCAAGGGCAATTTAGTAATCTCTGCATGCGTCCCAATGCATTCAAAAACCTAGGGGCATTCTGGAAGATTCTGAGCACGAACCAGAGGCATATTCCAACGCATGTGAACACCCAAAGATAAAATTACTTGGCGGGAACTTCTAGAAGCTCAAACAGATTTTTGAATTACATAACAGAATTGATGCCTCTGTCTCCTGATTGGCTGAACCAAATCAAGCAGTTCTAATTGGCCAGAATAGATCTGAATCCCTGTGCTCGACTCCTATTTGTTGATATAGATCTAACCAATTCATATTGGCTGATGCACATTTGAATTGGACTTGGGGAAAACTATAAATAGACGAATTATTTTCCCAATTTGGGTATCCAAAATTTGAGTTTCATTCCTGTTGCCCCATTTCCAATTCATATCAAGATAGTTTGTCTGAAACCTCTGTAATAGCCTAGCTTTTGTCTGTAATTGAGAAGTGTGGATACTTATGTAATTCAATTGAGAATTGTATTCAAGACTACCAATCTGAGAGCTGTTTGAAGCTGTGTTCTGTAATTGTAATGGTGGATTTGAAAAGGTTACTTTTCATTAGTACGTTCTCAATCGGATTCATGTTGAGGGTTCATTGTGATCTCCTCACTCATTAGATTCCTTTAGATTTGCTGTTTTTAAGTAATTTCCCTTAATTCACTATCCCTGTGAGAATCTGTGTTTGTAACCTGGTTCTTCCAGCATTTGTAGTGGTGCTTATGTTCCGAATCAAGACTTTGGATTTAAGAAGAAAACTATTGGATGATCTGTGTCCATGACAGTGGACAGATCATAGCCATAAGTTCAACTCAATCCTAATCCTTGAATTAGATTATTTTCTCTTACATCTGAGCTGGTAGCCAAATGAAGATTTGATACTTTCTCAACTGTGCTACACTATTTCTCATTCTGTAATCAATTGCTAAGCTTAAGTCAACTGTTATTTCTCCATTCTTATTAATTTTGCATCCAATTCCCCCAACTCGGATCTGGATCACTTAGTTTAAATTTTACTTGTAGATAATTTAGTTAATGTGACAAATTCAACCTCTCTTCTTACTTGCTTTGTAGATAGGATTAGAGGCCAGATCTGGCTGCTCAGATCTGGAGGTTTACTATACATTTTAAATTAATTCCCTGTGGATGATCTTTTACTCACTTACATTGAAAACTTGCTACAATTGGCCCTGATCTTGCAGGCTAATTGATTTCTCTGTGCTGATATTTCTTTCTTTTTTCTAGTTTTCTAATCAAAGTATAATCCATCCTCTGAAAAATCTATTTTCAAAATACAAATAAATCATGCACACTTAGAACAACAACAAATACCGTCCACGTTACATCAGAAGATTAAGTTCATGTCGGGGCAGAAGATCATCACCATCATAGGTGAGGGGCATGATGAAAAAGAAAAGGCCACCCACGACATTAAGAGCCCCAAGGTATTGGAAGTACCGCACACGACTGAAGATATGGATCTCCACAGTTTTGAATATGAGGTATCAACGGTAGTCCCGAAACCCTCATAAAGCATCACTCTGAAAACCGGATGCAAAATGGTAGCGGCTGTGGCCATGCTCCCAAAGTGGGGCAATCAGAAAGGGAGGGATTAGGTCCTCGATTGCAAGGCAGGAGAGAGACAGTCAAGGCTAAAGGTGGGCAGCAGGTCTAATTTGGGTTAGGTTGCAAGCCCACAGAAGAAGAGGTCCGAGAGGCCAAAGAAAAAGTCTGAGCCACAGCGGCTGCTAGAGCTCGAGGAATCAACTTAGAAGAGAAGCCTCGTCCCAGACCTCACGTTTGGAATACCTTTGTGAGTGTAGGGATCATAAAAATAGATCAGAATGGGGCAACACAGTTAACCCCACACAAACCAGCCCCCCTGTCCACCTTACCAATCCTCAGATCATCCCTCCTAGCCTGGAGATAGACCTGGCTGCCCTGTCCCTTTTTGAGGAAGAGTCTCCCATACCTGCACAATCTCCCCTGTGGTAAATCACCATAGGACTCTACTGACGTTTAAGGACAAAATCTCAGACGAATCCATGATCGGCATGATGGAGGCTGACTTCGAAGAATCCCATCAAGCAGGCTCCTCCATCTAAAAAGGTAAGGAGCAGCATCGCAGGTACGCAATTGGGTGTCTGTGCCCAAAACTTTGGAAGTGATAAGTGGCCTGAAATATGACTCCCATTTCTAAAAAATAAACAACTTATAAAAGTGAGATAAGCCCTTGGCAGGCAATACCGTGTATATATAGGGACTCGCTTTGCTAAGAGCCCATTTCCGAAGTAAACAAAAAGCCCAAAAACATAGAAAAAATACAAAATCCAAAAATATTGTCTTTCAAAATTCTGAATCAAGTTAAAGAAAATGATACCTTAATTGAAAATCTTATCCCACGTGAAATCGACCCCTTTCCTATAGAAATACAAGAAGAGGTAGGAGTCATGAGTTTGGATGAAGAAATCCCTACTGAGGAGCTCCCCAATGGACTCCTTGAGAGGTTTGCCGACTTTAAGCATGGCCCTACCCCCATTATTGAGGAAATAAAGGACATTAACCTAGGACCGAAGAGATCCTCAGAATTACCAAGATCAGAACATCGCTATTTCCCGAGGAAAGAAAAAGCATGATTGATTTCCTTAGGTCATACCAAGATGTCTTCGCATGGTCATACAAGGACATGCCTGATTTAGACACCGATTTGGTCGAGCATGAGTTGCCACTCTACCTTGATATCAAGCCAGTCAAGTAAAAATTGAGGTGACTCCGACCCGAGTGGATGCTAAAAGTAAAAGACGAGGTCATCAAGAAATATGACGTGGTGTTTCTCACGGTCTCAAAGTACCCGCAGTGGTTGGCCAATATTGTTCTGGTGCCGAAGAAAGACAGAAAGGTTCGTATGTGCATTGATTTTAGAAACCTCAATAGGGTGAGCCCGAAGGATGACTTCCCTTTGCCACACATCGACATCTTGGTCGATAACACTGCTAAGCACAGGATGCTCTCGTTCATGGATGGATTCGCCGGATATAATCAAATCAGGATGGCAGAGGTAGACCGAGAGAAGACAACATTCATCACCCCTTGGGAAACCTTCTGCTACTGTGTCATACCATTTGGGCTAAAGAATGCTGGGGCAATGTATCAGAGATCTATGACGATACTTTTTCATGACATGATGCATCGAGAAATCGAAGTATACGTCAACGACATGATTGCCAAGTCACCAAAGAGGAGTGACCATCTGATAAATCTCCAAACACTATTTGAGAGTCTGAGAAAGTACAAGTTATGTCTGAATCCTTAGAAATATGCATTTGGAGCCATGTAAGGAAAGTTGCTAGGATTCATCATCAGTAGGCGAGGTATCGAGGTCTACCCAATCAAAGTAAAGGCCATCACAGAAATGCCATCACCGTCTACTGAGAAAGAGGTCAGAGGATTCTTGGGAAGAATACAGTACATCAGTTGGTTCATTGCACAACTTACTCCTTGTAGACACCCCCATTTTACCTTCTCGGAGTACACAAACTTGTTTGGTCAACCTTTGACCCTTTTTTAACCCACGGTGTGAGACAATGCAATAGTACATGGCTGAACATAGGCTGAAACAATAGTTATGTTGCTCAGATCCCAGCATAGGGAGACTATATACTAAGCAACAGTATATAGCCGGAATGCAGACTGAAACAATATTCTTGCATTTCATTTTGGAGACCATACCCGGACAACCCTGAATTATGCGCTAAAAACCCAGCGCCCAATTCGATCGTGCGCAAACCACAAGCGCGTGACCAGTTCACCTTTCAGATCAAACTTTCTTTTCCAGACCGATTCGAGACTCGATTACACACCTGAAATAAGACATGTGATCGGATTGAGCGTTTCACACCAGCGCACAATTAGCCTACGCCCGACCTAGTCTTACTACCCTTGACCCCTATGTTTCCTCGATTAAATATTTTAGGTTGAATACTTAATCAGAATGAGCGCATGATAACATGCACGCAATTAGTCCTAATTTGTTAGGACTAGGACACTCGCTGAGCAAGTCAACCGGTTGCTCACTGAGTCGGTGACCGACTCAAAGCGATTAAGCATCAGAATTCAGGCGTGCAATTCAATTAAATGCTCGTAAATAGGCGTGTAATTGAAGGAAAACCGATAAAAGATATTTTTCTTAATTTGCATAAGAGGTTGGACGAAAAGAGGCTGTAAATTTTGAGAGAGGAGCGGTAAATTTCGAAACCAGAGAACTCCGAGCACGAACCCACAGAACCTAACCATGATTTCGAGATTCAAGCTTCTAATCTTCGAGGTTTCTCTCCGCAGTCCCGACCCCTTTAGGTAAGGATTTAATATTTTAGTTTCCAACCGTAGCTTATAATCTCTAGATCTATTAATTCTTAATTATTATTTTTAGTCTTAGACCATAGCACCCCTTGTCGGACCGAAATTCTTTATATCTGGTTCTAATTCTCTGTTTCTAGAACCAGTCATTAATCCATTGGTCCGATATACTGATCTTAGACTTTAATTCAATTCTAAAATCATGATTTAGGGTCATATCATTATTTTCTAGTTCTAATCCTTGGATTTAGAACCAGCCCTTAATCATACGACCTGATTTCTCGATTTCAGACGCGAATTCAGTCTTAAAAATTTAACCTTAATTTTAGTTTCTTATTTCAACACCTTCAAAAATTCTAAATATTAATTCTAGTCTTATAATTCTAGTTTACAATCCAATTCATAATTGCTATTCTGAAATCAATTCTGAAAAGCCCAAAATATTACTTTACCATCCAAAATTCAAAATTTTCTCTTTAATCTCAGCCACCCGATTTGCCCAAGGGAGCTTACGGAGGGTACTCGGGAACGAGGCCATTCGTCCTTAGCATAGCGGGCCCAAACCCCTTTTTTAGAGTTTTTTTAGAATTAATAAAATGCTTTAATTAGTTTATATCTAGACATAATTGATTATTTTCATTAATTAGGCCTTAATATAATTATTAGTGTTAAATCAGAATTTCCTTTCCATTAGTTTACCTAATTGATTATTCCAAATCCGAATTCTAGGAAATTTAGTTTATGCATGATTAGTTATATTTTGCCATCATAAATCCATCAATAATTAGGATCATAGATAAATCAGTCCTTTTTATTTCCGTTGATATTTGAATAGAAAATTAAATTTATTGCTTTAATTAGGCCCGTAGAGAAAATCATTCTTTTTATTTCAATTAGAATTATAGCAGAATTACTATAATTGCTTTAATTAGACTCCCAGTATAATTAGCATGCTTAATTTTCATTAGAAGATTATTGGAACTGATACATATGCACTCCTAGTACCAATAGAAGACTAAAACTGATTGGACTTTTAGCAATATCAGAACCTTGATGCTCGTCGGGCTCTTGACAGCATCAGAACACTAATATAACTCACCTTAATAAGCCCACACAACCAGAGTATAATAATAATAGAATTGAGAAATCTAAACTGACCGAAATTATAATTATAAAGGGAAATAAGAGGAGAATTAAACTAATTAAACTACGGAGAAGCACTGCTGCTGACGTTCGCAGGCAGACGATTCAGTATAGAGGTAACCTACACCCGTTTCACTGCATGATAACTGACATGTTGCAGCATCGTTAAATATCTATAGCTGGCGATTGCAATCAAACTAGGAACCTTCCTAGAAAATCCCCCCTTTTTTAATTTTTTTTTATCATTCCAAACACCGAATCGTTAGAGTACACCTGGACAGAATTGGAAGCCACTGATTCAACGGGATTTGAGAGGAACCTAGAAAAAGTGCGCACCAACAGACTGGTGATCGTGATGGGACACTTTTGTAAACTTTTTCGTAGATAGTTAGGTTTATTTTATTTCCTTATTTCCTTTCCCGTCATGTCATTTAGATTTCATTTTAGATATATGAGTCTTCGTCAAAGACTTGAGATGTCTGGCATACGTAGAGTAAGTTTAGGAGACCCTCCGTTGTGGGGATTTCATGACAACCTCGCATACGAGGAAGAACTGCCTTATACCTTTAGCCCATGAAACCCGAAGTTAACATGGCTGGTGAACAAGAGAACCCCTTCTCTACACCGCACGTCGGTAATAGCCATAATGATAGAAATAATAGCTTTGGACAAAACCTCACCACTCAACAAATCATAGAACTTAGCATCCAAAGAATACTAAGAGGAGGCGATGACTCCGAAGAGTTGCTTCGAGGATTGGCTGCTGCAGACGAAACCATTAGGGGACAACACAGTTTGGAAGAGCAAGAGTGATAAGAAAGACCACCGCCTACCCCGAGTATGGTGTTAGCTTGCGCTGCATCATTGAGGTGGCATGCTCACACATTCTTTAACGACGATGCATTAGATAGGGCTAGCTTGTTGCTCGCGCCAAAGGACAATACCATTAAGATCAAAGATCTCCCTAAAATGCTTGACGAGTACGTGGCCAAGAGGGAGCGCCCTAGTCATTCATTCGAGTTCGATAAATTTTGCAGGGATGCCGAATTTAACCTGCCTATAGGATTCAAACTGCCAAAATTTATCAAATATAATGGCACGGGAAATCCGAACCATCACTTGGCACTCTCCTGCAATGACTGTCGGCTCATACGTGACAACCAAGGACTTCTCATTCACTACTTTCAACGTTCATTAGAAGGGGAAGCGTTAGACTGGTTCACGGGACTCCCGCTCTATAAGATCGAAACCTTTGATGATTTAGTTGGTCAGTTCTTAAACCAATATAAACACTTGATCTAAGAGACAGTCAGCCTCAGGGATCTGATGGCCGCCAAGCAAGGACCTGATGAAGAGTTTGTTGACTTCGTTGCTCGATGGAGAAAACTTGCTGCAAGGACCGGCACTTCAATAAAAGAAAAGGACTCGGTCGACATTATCATTGACAATACTAGGGAACCGTTAAAGAGTGCACTTGTCATCAGTGATTGCCCCGATTTCACTGCACTTCATTCCTGAGCATCCCGACTAGCGTGGCATATTAAAGGCAGAGACCTTACCTTATCCATCGTTACGTCCAAGGTAAGCTTCTCTAACGAATCAAAGTTGAAAAATAATAAGAAACCCCTATGAATTGAACAAGTTAACACCGTTGTCAACCAAGGATAAAACTCTAGTAATGGGAACTTTCAACCGTGAAATTTTGGATAAAATCAAAGTCAACAACGGTATACCAACCAAAACCAAGGTGTTAATCAACAAAGATACGCGAACCAAAACCAAGGCGAGAATCAGAATCAAGGCCAATACCCGAACATAAATCAATACCCTAACACTTATTAGAACCAAAAGACGACACAGAATCGACCGGCCCACGAGCCAAATTACAATAATGTCCCCCCACCGCAAAACTTTAATCCAACTAGAGGCCCCAACCAACTGAGGCGGGAATATTATCCCCCTCTACCTGATACAATCCCCAATATCTTTCGATTTCTTAACACCCAGAACCTCCTTTGATTCCCACCAGAAAAACCTTGCCCATGGCCTGCAAATCTAGACTACAGTAATTACCGTGCATTCCATCGATATGCTGGACACAGCTTAGAGGACCGTGGTCCTCCGAGACATGATCTATGACATGAGTGATCGAAACCAAATTGATTGGGAAGCATTAAGGAATCCTAACCCTAGCGACAACCAACCCTAACAAAACTTGGGGATCATAAACAACCCCATGCCTAATCACAACCAAGGGGCACCGGCTCATGTCACTACAGTAGATCTCTCCAGTCAACCCTCGTTCCAACCCTCCACTTTAATCACTCGCATCCAACTCCAACGCTCCTACTACCCTTGTGAGAGTCTTTTCACCCCCACATCCCTCGACCTTGATAACTCTCATCACTCCGCCAAACCCGCCACCCTATCCAAAATTCACCCAGATATGAGTCCACTCCTTTAGGGCTAGGAGACCATTTCTCCATCATTCCCCACTAGAACCTTCGACCCCTCCAAATCCTGAACCGACACCCTCACCACCTCCCTCCTCTGATTCTGAACCCGAGTTTGGAGACCATGCTCTTCAAACCGTAGCGCAAGTCACCGCGTGGATAGAAAGTGTCACTTGGAAGACCCCAAACCTAGAAAACGAAATGAAGACTGAGTGCTCACTAAACATAAAGGAAGGCGAGCGAAAAAAACTTTTCGACCCGGATGAGACCCTAGTCTCAGCTTTCCTAGAAGAAGAGGATTACACGCAGTACCTCCCACCTTGGAACGGCGCCGTACAGGCTCACGCTCCGACCTCTAATTTTACTCGCTTTGCAAATACATCGACAACCGACTTGCCCAATTCTCAAGTCTAGAATCAATTACCCACCTCCTTTCCCTCGAAACAAGGATTTCACGAATGCACCACAACTAGATGGGAACGCAGGAGAAAGAGAGGTTCACTTGCCGCCCCCACCTCACATCATTCCTCTGCCAATTCCCGTACCTCAACCACCCATGCCTAAGGCTCATCGGCCATGCAAAGAGATTACACTCGAGCTAGGGCAAGAATATGACCTGCTACGACACCTTCAAAAGATCTCAGCTCAGATATCTATATTAGAGCTCATCATGAAATCCCCTGATCATCACCGATTTTTTGTAAGGACACTTGAGGACACACAAGTAGATGAGGACACGACCCTAGATGGACTTCATCAAATCACCTTAGTCATGGCGCAACCTCTAGCACTCTTGTTCACCGACGCGGACATGCCTAAGGAGTCACTTAGTGGGAGGGCCACTCCTATATATCTCACAGTCATTATTAGAGGATTCTTTGTACCTCATATGTTAGTAGATACCGGAGTAGGACTCAATATTTGCCCGCTCATGATGTTAAAGATGCTCAAATATATGGAACAAGACGTCAGGCCCTCGGCCCGGTCACTCATAACTTATGACGACTCACGTTGCTTTGTTAGAAGGACTATTAAACTCCAGGTTCACCTTGGACCTGTGACTAAGGATGTCACCTTCCATATTTCTGATTCCGTTAGCACGTACAATCTTATCTTAGGAAGAAAGTGGTTGGAATCAATGATTGCTGCCGCGTCTACATATCATCAATGCGTCAAGTTCCCATATGAGGCCTCCATCGTTCGTATATACGCTGATGCACCTCTCCAGGAAATGGATACTGATTATGCGGCAAGCATTCGTACGACCCATGATTCCATATTAAATACAGGTTATATTTAAAGGACTCAAATCTTGGATGAGACAACCATAGCAGAGGTCCTCCCCCCTACCCATCCTAGTTCTCCCCTGATGTGTCGACCAGAGTTGATGAGGAGAGAGGTTGGTCCAGACCTTGCCAAGCTTTATAACATCAACCCCACCACAACCAAGGGGTGGGATCTTATGTACCAACTTGGATACATTCCTCACACCAGACTCGGAAAGAATAAGCAAGGTAGTGTAGGACCTGTCGTCCCAATGAAATATACAAGCACATAGGGCTAGGTTACCAATCCGACGGCTCACAAGCCGACTTGTTCCCTAGCTCACCAAAATGGTCTCTATATGATCACTTCGTCTACGAGACCACTGAGAAAGCCAATGTACCTAAGCAGAGAGAGGTATCCTTCACTAAATCCCAAGAAGTGGAAATTGAACAAATGGCTAAAGCGTTCAATGATTTCACAAACCTGAATGACAAAATTGATGAACCCCTCGAAGGAGTCAAACCCTTGTTTGATCTCAAAGAGCCCATAGAGGAGAGGAAGGAAGAACCTCCCGAGCTTTACCCACAAGTAAAAGATTGGGAATCCACTGATGATGAAGACTTCCACATAGCTACCTTGCAAGGAGATAAAGAACATTTATACTCAATGTGGAAAGAAGATGATGCCTCACAAGCGGAGTTTAGCTCGTATAGCATCAGCCTCTGCCTTGGCCTTAAAGGATGGGAATGCCCGTGGGATTCCCCTTGTATCTCTCACCCATATCAACCCCGTTGCGACGCATGCACTCACATATTAGAGCAATTCGCTAGTGAAATCTAATATTCTGTGATGACAGAAGTGAACGGCTCCGACCCTGTAATGATGGAAACAAGCAACAACTCACTGGCTCCACTATCGACACAAGAAGAAGAGAATTTTGATAGCCAGTTGACTGACCCAGGAGGAAATACCCACGTCCCACTCTTAGAGTTTGAAGAGGAGTTTGAGCTAGACATGCCTTCATCCCCAAATGCACCACAACTCTAAATATTTTGGAAATCGCTAGAGGAAGAGTGGCGACCTCCGCCAAGTGATGATGAGGACTACTGGATAGACCTCCCCGCACTCGAATTAATAGAACAAGCCAACCTAGGACTTCAGGCCTTATCAGACCAAGAAAGTGAACTTGATATTATCATCGATTCTGAAAGATGGGAATGCCCTTGGGAATCTCCCTGCGTTATTCACCATTATCAGCCTCATTGTCAAGCATGCGTACTCATCTTGACATATTATGAAGATTAAGAGAAAGAGCTCCCTTCCCCTGGGGATCCTTTAGGAGACTCCCCTTCGTGGGAAGAGCAACCATATCATATTTTTGAGGAAGATAGTTTAATCGATTACGATCTCCAGAGATTCTTTGAGGAAGAGGCAATCAATGTGATAGAGGGAATCCAAACTACGATACCCCTGTCACCCACATCATTTATTTAGAAGATCTCATTAGATGAGGACTCCAAAAAAAAAAAGCCAAATTCAGAACAAGTCCATGCCTCCCGAGAAATCACTCGAACAGCTCCAGCGGCCGTCTTGCTCCCTCAATTAGAGGAAGCAGCTCTCCTGGTGCCTCTTGAGGTGACCGACCCTGTACCATATCTACTATCAAAAATAAAAAAAAATAGAAAAAGTAGAAAACCCTAAAAAATTAAAAGTACAAAACCCAAAAAATTTAGAAAACCTCTAAAAAGAAAGGGAACCCTTCGTCCCAAATCCATCGTCCGATCAACAAGGAGACTTTTCTCCTTAGACTACTATCCTATCTTCTACACTAGGACGTAAAGCATCCCGACTAAACAACAAGCCGATGAGCATACCTGATGAGATACTTCATGACTTTGAGAGAAGAATCAATAGCCTTGACCTTCACCTTATCAATGATCTCTCGGTCATAAATTGCACCGATGAAGGGTTACTTCTCACAAAATTGAATCCCCAGTGTAGTAATTTCATAATATACGAGCTTACTAATGAGGTGGAAGGAACACCAGTCGCCGAGGGGGCGCAGGACGTCCAACGGGTTATCAAGCATTTCGACGAGCAAACTCAAGTTGCCGTGGAAGTGACAGAAGAAATTAACTTTCGCACCGAAGAGAAACCTAAGAAATTATTAGTTAGCGCAACGCTTAACTCTAAAGAATGCCAACATATTGTGCAAGTCTTGTAAGAACACCTTGAATCTTTTGCATGATCCTATGAAGATATGCCTAGTTTACACCCTAGCTTGGTAGAACATCGGCTCGTCTTGGAACCCGATGCAAAACCTGTAAAGTAGAAACTCCGTAGGATCCACCCACAAACAGCCCTTCATGTCAAAGAGGAAGTTGACAAGTTACACAAAGCCATATTCATCCGTGTCATCCTCTATCCTAAATGGGTCGCCAATATAGTACCTGTCTCTAAGAAGGATGGCAAAGTACGGGTTGTATTGATTTTCGAAACCTCAACCAGGCATGCCCAAAAGACGACTTCCCACTTCCACACATTGACACTCTAGTCAACAACATTGCTGGGCATGAGATGCTATCCTTTATGAACGGTTTCTCAGGATATAATCAAATCAAATTGGCTGAGTCCGACCAAGAGAAGACTTCTTATACCACACCCTAAGGAACTTATTGTTACATCGTCATGCCTTTTGAGATCAAGAACGTAGGAGCTACGTATCAACGCGTCATGATGGCCACTTTTCATGATATGATACATAAATGCGTAGAAGTCTATGTCGATGACATATTAGTGAAGTCCCAAACACAGGCAGGACATGTTGAAGCACTCCGACTGGTACTACAAAGAGCTAAGAAATATCAGTTGTAAATGAACCCAAAGAAATGTGTCTTCGAAGTCACTTCTGGAAAGTTACTCGGCTTTATAGTTAGCAAGCGGGGGATTGAAGTCGACCCTGCTAAAGTTAGAGCCATCCTTGAGATGCCACCTCCCAGTGATATCAAAGAATTATGAGGCCTGATAGGAAGATTGCAATTCATCAGGAGATTCATCTCCCAGCATTTAATAGATGAGATCCTTTCTACAGACTACTTAAAGGAGGAACCGAGTACAAGTGGGATGACCAGTGCCAGCAAGCCTTCGATAACATTCAAAGGTACCTTCTTAACTCGCCAATACTATCGCCCCCAGTTCCTGGAAGACCCCTAATCCTTTATCTCTCAGCAAACGACAAAGCAATGGGAGTAATTGTGGGATAATATGAAGAAGACGTCAAGAAAGACAAGGCTATCTATTATCTTAGTAGGACGATGGTCGAATACGGATGAAAATACACTCTCATGGAAAAGTCCTGCCTCACACTGGTATGGGCTTCGACCAAGTCGCGACACTACTTCGGAGCACATAAGATATTAGTACTAGCCCGAATGAACCCTCTGAAGTATATATTCGAAAAGCCCGCAACATCCAGAAAGATCACTCGCTGGCATATGCTATTATAAGAGTTTGATATCACCTATTGTTAAGTGGTGAAAAATGCCACTTTGCACCCTTTAACCTGACCTTTCATGGACCTGCAAGCACACTAATAAGCCTCTATTGAGTGCATTTTGTAGATAGCAGGGAAATCTGGTAATAATGCAACAAACCACTCAAGAATGCCCACAAAGAAGTCAGCTATTAGCACCATGCAGACCCAACAATAGAACAAGGAGAAGAAGTGAAAATAGGTCTAAAACATCCTATCGGAAGGATGCTGAAAGACTTCGATAGGTGCTGAGGAGAAAAAGGAAAGAATTCGTGCAGTTGGAGAAGGGTTCGATAGGATCCAAAGGCAGAAGGACTAAGTCGCAGGGATCGAGGAATTCGATAGGATTTCAGAACCTATCGAGTAAAGGAAGGAAAAATGAAATCATCATGTCAAAAACTTTCTTGAAGTGTCAAAGGAACCTATTGAACGGATCTGAGAGCCTAGCGAAAGGACTAAAATACTCGATTCCAACCTGTCGAAGGCTCCCTGAACCTATCGAAATGAAGACGCTGAAATTGAACCTATCGAATGATGCTTGAGCCTTTCGATAGGAATGAGAGCAACCTATCGGGATGATGGCACA
Organism: Chloranthus sessilifolius; assembly: GCA_021018995.1. Lineage (NCBI taxonomy): Eukaryota > Viridiplantae > Streptophyta > Magnoliopsida > Chloranthales > Chloranthaceae > Chloranthus > Chloranthus sessilifolius. The sequence goes on along the minus strand of CM037594.1, from coordinate 29,499,697 downwards.
CAGATCTGAACCTATTGAAAAGGATCCCTGAACCTATCAAACTACTCAGCCAACCTATCGAATACCCCAAATATTGGGCTGAGACTCTGAAGCATCAAAGAGAGAACTCATCCTATCGGTACCTATCGAAGAAGACCAAGGAACCTATCGAAAGGAACTACAAGCTTACTTCTAACCTGTCGGAAGCTTCTCCAACCTGTCAAAATCGTGTGCTGAACTTCTCAGAAACCATACTATGCACACGCTGAGACTTGGTGACCTATCGCACACAAACTAAGGCAGTTTGGTGACTGACGCGACGTTCTAGAAGATGCCCTAGAAAGCCCTAACCGACCTACGTGCTTTAACAGAACTTTAACAAACTCTGACAACCTTCTAAAAGGGATTTTTGGCAGAAAAAAAATAGAGAGGGAAAGCTATATATTGAGATCCCCAATTACCATTGAGAGGATCAAAATTTTGAGCAATTTTCTAGAGATCAGAGCCTGCAGTGAGATTCCATTTTCCCTCCTTTAGCCCAACCATGGTTGGCTAAAACTCTAGGAGCAGCGAGGGGTGAGTTAGATCTGTAATTGGGTAAGGTTAAGAGTGATTGCTGGGGTTAATTATTGCATAGACTGCATATCTGAGAGCATTACATTGTAAGAGTGACCTTGTTTACAATGTAAATGTTGTTTTCAATTTTTTAATTAGATCTAAAGCTCTTTTGATTCCTCTTAGTGTTCGACCGGATTTGTGTAGAGGAGTTGCTTGATCAGCTCACCCACTTAACTGGTAGACCTCTTAGATATCATCTGAATTCCTTGGATCTGATATCCCTGTAATTTCCTACGTCTGTGACCTGGAAATTGCAGCATTTGTAGTAGTTTTAATTGTTCTAATTTAGGCCCTGGCTCTGTAGGAAATCTCTAGGATGGTCTGTGACCATTAAAGTGGACAGATCATAACCTTAAGATAAATCTGAGCTCAGGCCTCAATTGGATTTATCTGCTATAATCCATAGATTCGATAAAGCCTATAGGATGGTCTGTGACCATTAAAGTGGAAAGATCATAACCTTAAGGTCAGCTGGATCCTGTGATTTGAAGTGGAAGTTTTACCCTGCAGCTGTGCTTGCGGACAGTGCCTGTGGCTAGCTGAGGGATTTATGTGCTTTTGAACCCCTATAATATGCTTAGCTTAACTTGATTGCAGTGAAGACAATCCCCAAGCTGTTCTTCTCCATTTTCTGAGTTTTTAAACCATCCATCTGCAAGATCTGAGACTCCAGATTTGATCCAAAATAATCTGCATTTTTATTTGTAGTTTAGTTTAAGTGATAACTCATTTCAAAACTCTCCCGTCTTTTAACTAAAGTAGAGATAGCTAGGGTGCCAAATATCTCATAGATCTGGAGATCTATCCTATTTCCAACCAGCCTCCCTGTGGACATTCCCTTACTCACCGTTCTTTTAAAGCTTGCTACAAAGGACCCTGTATCTTGCAGGCCAAGGATCTTTTAGATGTGCTGAATCCACCCCTGTTTTCTCTCGATTTTTACACCATAAATCAGCACACTAGAATTCCACAACACCTATGTCACGCAGAATTCGATCAAAGGATAAGCCATCGCTGATTATCTCGCAGACCTCCCACTCCTGAATGACAAACCTATGCATACAGATTTATATGATGAAGACCTATTCACGATTCATAACGATGACCCCGATAAGACTTCATGGGCCTTTATTTTGACGGCGCTCTAAACCACAAAGGAAAAGGCATCGGGATAGTCCTCCTGAGTCCGGAAGGAGTTGTCATACCTAAAGCTTTTCAACTAGACTTCCCTGTCACTAATAACATTGCTGAATACGAAGCCTTCATAGCTGGACTACAAGCAACACTACAATTAGGAGTAAAATATTGAAAACGATTGGTGATTCTAAGCTAGTAACCTCACAAGTCATAGGAGAATGGAAAACTAAGGAAATGAGACTAATGGCATATTTAAAAACCGCTCAATATCTAGTAAATAAATTTGAAAAAATCTCTTTTACACACATCCCTAGATTAGAAAATGAGCTTGCAGATTTCCTAGATACACTAGCCTCTGTCATTCAGATACCCCTTGGACAAAGTACCAAAACCTTCGTGATAGAAAAATTAACAGTATCTGCGCACGAGGTGGCATGGACCGTCAAGAGAGAATTACCAATCCGTCCCAAGAGCACGACATCAAAGAAGCAGTTACTCCAGAAAAGCATGACAAGTCAGGAGTCGAAATCGCTATGTTCATATTTGAAAGATCACCAACCTACGATGGGCAGCCATGATATTTTGACATTTAGAACTTCCTCGAACATCAGTACATTCCTCCCTACGCTACAAAGATCGAACGAAAGACTATAAGGAACCGATGCGCCAGATTTTGCATACTTGACGAAATACTATACAAAGAAGCCTTCACTAAAGGAGTACTACTACGATGTGTTACAACCACCGAAGGACAATACATCATCCGAGAAGCACACGCCAGCGCCTCCATGCCAGTAGACAGAGACTCGCCAATCAAATTGCACGACAAGGCTACTTCTAGCCGACAATGACAAAAGATTGTCACCTCTACACCCAATTCTGCAAGAAATATCAAAAACACGCCACACTCATCAAAGGCCCATCAGTTGCATTAAACACTATGACCTCGCCATGGCCGTTCCCGATGTGGGCCTTCGACATCATCAGACCTTTCACAGACATAGTCGGGAATACTCACAAGCACGCATTTATACTTATAGCAATCGAATACTACACAAAATGTGTAGAAGCCGAATCATACGTCAGAATCACTGCTTCCACACTCATAAGGATTATCATGCACAATATCATCACTATGTTTGGAGTACCCCAGATGTTTGTCACCGACAACGGACCGTAGTTCATTACAGAGAAGACAAACAAGTTATGCAAGAAGTTTAGCATCGATCTACACCACTCCTCACCATTCTACCCTCAAGGAAATGGACAAGTAGAAGCCACCAACAAAACACTGATTCGAATTCTGAAACGTACAGTAGAAACAAGCAATGGAGCCGACTGGCTTAAATGACTACCAGAAGCACTCTCAGCCTATCAGACTTTTATTCATACGACCACTGGCCAAACTCCCTACCTCCTTACTTACGGTATGGAGGCCGTCCTACCATATGAAATGCAAGTCCAGCCTTACGAATCCAACTCGATGATAAGCTATCCTTGGACGAGAGGAGGATTGCCCTACTCACGCAGCTAGAGCAGCTTGATGAAATACGTCTAAGGGCTACCGATCATGCTCAAGTATATCAGTGGAGAGTGGCCAGGTGTAGACACTGAAATTTGGCCCAAGGCCCGATCGAAATACCTTTCGAGAGAGGTGCAATTCTGAGCTTTTGATGACATATATGGAACCTTTAGGAACCCCCATAGAACCCTTAGGAACCTTTCCAAACCCTTAGGAATCACCCTAGAACCCTTAGGAACCTTTCCAAACCCTTAGGAATCACCTTAGATCCCTTAGGAACCTGACCTGAACCTTTAGAAATCAATCCCGACCCTTAGAACCCCTTCTGAACCTAAACCTAACCTTATCAAGCAAATGGTTGAGGAGGGGTGCACCGGAACTAGCTACGGCCCTCTACTGCGATTGAATCTCATACCATTGAAAAGTAGAGGTCGTCAGCTTTCCAACAGTCTATGAATCGCCCCAATCGGAGGTATACATCAAAAGATACGGCAAACCAAGCCCGGAGGGCATAAGAGTAAAATCAAGTGGCCCCCCTAGGGATTTGGCGCAACTAATAGTTGTGCCAGTGATAATTTTGACTGGTGCAACTATTAGTTGCACCAGACCACTTCTCCCAGGATTTAAGCTTGGCGCAACTAATAGTTACGCTCGTATTAATTGTGGATCCCACCCTTGCGAACCAACTTCCAGGCATTGTTTAAAACTATTTTACTGTACATTTGCCTGGCGCAACTAATAGTTACGCCAGGCATATGAACAACAGCCTCTGATTTTTTCCATAAAATTCATGATTGGGGTTTGATTTGTTGACCACCTCAACCTTTGGGGTGTATTTTGATAATTCTATTGCACCCACTCACTGCCTATTTGCAACCCTTCAATTGGCTTAAGGCCTCACCCCATCATCCACCATTGGAGGACCTTCTCACACATCTCAAGGCTCCAAAAACCCTAGGAATCCTTAGATGTGAGATTACCTAATTGCTAAACCCATTTAGCTCTTAAGTGGTCTCCTAATCCACCCATTTCCTATAAATAGAGCCCCCCACCCCTTGGTTTAAGGGTTGAGAATTTTGGCCTAAGAGAGAAAGAGCTTAAAGTGAGAAGATTTTTCTCCCTTCGGTGCACACTTCCCATACAAATTCTAGATTTCAAAAAGCTCCCTTAGACCTTAGTATTTCACTAAAAGCCCTTAGGTTAGGTGTGTGTAATCCCTTAGCCTTTCCTCTCTACCTCTTAGCTTCAAGCCTTAGGAGTTAGAACCCCTTTTTCCACCATTCAAGCCTTCAAAAGCTCATCAAAGCAAGCCAACGCAAGGCTCTCCTACGGTGCTATAAGGGCCCGAGGGCTCCGGCTCTCCCCTTTCTTCTCCTATCTCGTCTTTAGCTCTTCTCATCCTCCAATTTGTGTCGTTACGCCGCCGAATTTTCGGTAGGAATGGAGGGGCACAAATAGGATTTAAGGCCCATTTAGGCAAGTGGAAGCCATTTTCTTTCCTTTTACTTTATTTTTGTATTGGCCACTAGTAGAAACCGTGTTAAGCGGGTTGATCGGGTGCCTAACACCTTTCCGATCGATAACTGAAGCCCCTACCCAAGAGCCTTTTGTGTGGATCGAATTTAGAGTCATATTTTTAGCACTTCGGTGCTCATAAAAATGAACTAGGTTTCCCGGAACACTGAAAGCTCTGGGTGGCGACTCTATTCTTTTTTACAAGCGAGTGCATCACCGCCATGGATGGCCGATCCACGGATCACGGTTTACTGAGATGGCGACTTCTGTTTGGCCATTTATTTTTGATTTTACTAACCATTTTTGCTATTTTTTTTACTGTTTTTTATTTTATTTTTCTCACGCCTACTTTTTCGTCATTTACAAGCCTTAGCCCATTGGCGGGCCTACATGCGCATCGTCTTTTAAATTTCCTTACTTTTCCATCATTTTAGTGCCTTAGCCGATTGGTGGGCCTACTTGAGTATTGTCTTTTAATTTATTTAATTTTCCATTATTTAAAGTGTCTTAGCCGATTGCGGGCCTACTTGTGCACTCATATCCCAACAGTGGACGCAGGCCCGTAGTGACTGCACGGGATCATCACCCCCGGTCTTTGAACTAAAGAAAACTTCCAAAAAAAAGAAGAAAAGCTTTGAAAAAAATTAAAATTAAACCAAGTTAGGGAGCTTAATTAATTTGTTTTCACAGGGTAGATTTTCAAAGGGTTGGGTTTAGGCAGACATATAACCACCCGGGTCTTAGTATGGCGGCAGCCGTTAGTGGTGATGATCCAGAAAAGTCTTAGCCCACCTAGTATCTGAGAAGGAGCTTGCGCCGGAGGTATATCGGGTGGGTTCCCATTCTAAAGCTTAAAATCCTTGGGGAGAGCGCTAGCGATTTATACCAGACTCAAACTCGTTAGGTGCGGTAAGGAGAGAATTGATCACCGAAAAACAGCTAAATTCTCGGAAGCCTAGCTTCCACAAAAAACCAAAAAGACTCATTTCGAGTGTTAGTGCTTGCTGTCATCAGTTCTGGAGCAACATTTTTTTCCTGGCGCAAGTATTAGTTGCGCCAGTGCAAAAAATTGGAATTTATAATTGGCGCAACTAATAGTTGCGCCAGCTTTAAAATCCCACTTTTTACCTTGGCACAACTAATAGTTGCGCCAGTGTAAAAAAGTGCCCCTGCAACCTGGGCGCATGTATTAGTTGCACCAGGTCTGTTTAACAGCACACCAACCCGAATCTATGGCCTTCTTCACCTCTCGAGTCCCCCGATCAGTGTGCTTAGTGCCTTGTTTAGGCCCCGTCATCTCCGACACCCAATATGCCCCCGTTGGTTAAAAGAGGGCAACTTCTTTTTGGCTCATTCCAGGGGATCGAGTTGTTTGCCTCAATTTTCGTGCCTTCAATAGATCGAAGGTTCTCCTTTGATTCTTCTGAAGTGCATCGGAATCGTAGTCGCGGGACTTGAATTAGGGTACGAGTGCCACCCAAGAAGGGAATTCTAAGGTCTCGGAACCTTTGTTTTTCAAAAACTTTTTCCAAAAAAATCAAATAAAAAAAATAATAAAAAGCAAATCAAAAACCAAAAAAATAGTTTGTGGTGTCGGTACAACGGCATCATCTTGCCCTCCGCTGTTCCGTAGGGGAAGAAGGAGGAGGATTTTTGGGCCTTATCCAAGGCACCCTTACCCAACCCGTTCCCATAGAATGTCGTGGGTAGTGGACCCGGCTTATGCCGATCCCGACTCATCCCCGCCACATTCTCCAACCCACTCTCATTCGGGAGAAGTTTTTTCCACCATCCCCCTCACCTAACCCGTCTTTACTGTTACTGGCCCGTTTGGCGCCCCCATCTTCCCAACCGATACCCCCCAAAATATCCAAAGTCCAACCCCCCATTCTCCATCTTTTGCCCAAACCATACCTATGCCAAGTCCAACCCATTTCTCTTCCACATCCACACAAAACCCATTCTCCCAATCCACATCCATGTCCCATTTCCCATCTTCCCCCTATAGGCCCGATCCACCCACATTCACATACACCACTTCCTCCCTATCCAATCCCCCACAAATCTCCCCATCTACTCGGGTCATGCCCATTTTTTCTGGGGCCATGCCCGGTTTTTTTCAAGCATCCACCCCTAACATCCCTAATCCTTCCACATCCTTTGCCCCACCTCAACTCTCCAATCCACCCCATACCCTACCTCTTACCATGGCCATGCCCAATCATACCAGGGCCCCCTCCACCCCATCTCCACCACCCACATCCAATCCTCCCTCCATGACCATGATGGAGGAGATGTTCCAAGCCTACTCCATATGGAAGGCTTCTCAAAACACCTCCCCTTCTCCACACCCCATGTCCCTAACCCATCTCACACCCTAGCCAATCTCCATGCCTCACTCCTCAATGACCCCCATCAACCCCCCATAATCCACACCATCCAAACTCTCATTACCCATATGCCCCATGGCCCCATGGCCCAACCTCCCACTACTCATACACCCCAAGGCCAAATGGCCCAATCTCCAACGTCTCACATACCCCAAGGTCCATTAGCCCAAACACCCTTTTCCCACATATCCCAGGGCCCCATGACCCAATACCCCACCACCCAAACCTACCCAGGGCCCATGGCCCAGACCTATCAAGGCCCCTTGGGCCAAACCCATCAAGGGCCCATGGCCCAAACCCACCAAGGGCCCATGGCCCAGACCCACCAAGGTCCTATGGCCTAGACCCACCAAGGGCCCATGGCCCATACCCACCAAGGTCCATTGGGCCCATACCCATCAAGGGCCCATGGCCCATACCCACTAAGGCCCATTGGGCCAAACCCATCAAGGGCCCATGGCCTAAACCCACCAAGGCCCATTGGTCCAAACCTACCTAGGCCCATTGGCCTAAACCCATCAAGGGCCCATGGCCCAGACCTACCTAGGGCCCATGGCCCAAACCTACCAAGGGTCCCTGGCCTAAACCCATCAGTGGCCCATAGCCCAAAATGACCAAGGCTTCATGGCCCAAACCTAAACCCCACACTCATACCTTCCACAATACCCCCAACATTTCACCCAACTTTCACAGCCAGGTCAAACCCATGCCATACCCCAAATCCAATTTTCCCATGGCCCCACACCCCAAGGCCATCTCCAAACCTTCCCCCATACCCAATGGCCCCATCAAGCCCCACCTCTAAACCAAAATCCCATCACCCAACAAACCTTTCCTCACCCCCAATGGGCTCACCCCACCCCCACTCATGTCATTCTTGCCCAGCTCGGGCAACAATAATAAGAAAATCCCGCTCTCACTGCCCGACCAGCAGTATAAGGAGGACGAGATTAGGAATAGCGGAGCCTACGCTAGGGAATTAACCAACCTTAACCCTCCTCCCATAATTTCCCACCCCTCGGTGGCCCAGAGTGAAGTCTAACTAACGGTCGAGAAAGCGCCCCTGTATTAAAAGAGTCAGAGCAGCTGAAAGAACAGTTGGACAAAATACAGAAGCAACTGATGAAAATGGGTGGTGCCGAAATCCATATCACGGACTTCACAGATTTGTGCTTGTTCGCTGAGGTACCCCTGCCCCCCAAATTTAAAATGTCAGCCGTTAAAAAATATAATGGCACGGGCAATCCTATTGTGCACTTGAAGTCCTACTGTGGGGACATGTGCCAATACGGAGGGGACGAAAGACTACTAATAAAAGTCTTTAAAAAGAGTCTGACTGGGCCGGCTTTAAGATGGTTGACATCTTTAGAACCATCCATGATGAAAACGTGGAAGGACCTAACACACCTCTTTCAAGAACAATATGTCTACAATATAGACATTGAGCCGCGTAAGTCAGACTTGGCCCATTTGAAACAGAACCAGAACGAGACCTTCAGCGACTACTTGGGATGCTGGAGAGCATTGACAGCTCAGGTCATAAATAGAATACCTGTTGATGAGCAGATTGAGATGATCTCAAAGAATACTCTGCCAATGATCTCAGACTTTTTAGCGTACCAGTAGCAGTCCAGCTTTGCTGATCTGGTAAGAAATGCTAATCGATGTGAGGATGCCATCAGGGAGGGTCGTCTGAGTAAGAACATGCCAAGTGGACCCGATGGGGTTAGGAGGTTTTCAGAGCAAAGGAACAATAAGAGAACAGGGGGCGTTGTCCAGAACATAGCCAATACTAGGCCCAATAACAATACTACCCCATTTCAATTTCAGGCAGCCCCACTAGCACCCGTTAGGCCTGAGCAGATGCAGAGAGTAGGGAATGGGAAAGGAATGCAAATGACTCCGAAGCAGAGGAGAGCCCGCTACGACCGAGTTTTCATACCGCTTTGGCAATCATTGAGTGTACTTCTGCCTTTATTAGTGGAAAAGGGATTAGTCACTATCCATCAACCACAACCCCCTCCTCACCCGATCCCAAAGAACTATGATCCGAATACCCACTATAATTTTCATCAGGGTCTGGGTCACCCAACTGATCGTTACTTCCCATTGAAGCACATAATCCAGGATTTGATTGACGCCAGGAAAATCATCCCCCCTGCACCTTCTTAGCATGCTATTATTCACCAAGTGCCACTACCCCCACATCCTACCGGAGGAGCAGGTTCCAGACCCACCGTCGGAATGATAGAAGGTGAGGAGGAGTTTGAATTTGACCCATCAGATTATATCAGTGATCGGGAGACTTATGTAGCACCATTGTCAAGAAATATGGAAGAGAAGAACATAGGGGTAATTAAACCCCTAAATTTGTCAGAATATTTCCCCAACCTGACCTCACAAATTGAACCCTTGGATCTCAGGGCATACTTTCCATCCACCACACCCTTCAATTATGTACATATCAATGCTACCAACTATACACCACCACCCCCATCAATTACCCAATAAGCCAACAGGCCCCCAATCCTACGCCCACACCCTCCAGTTATCAATGGCCCGCGCCCACCCCTTTTTCCTCAGTTCAACTATCGGTAAACTTCACCGCCCCCATCAATTACCCAATAAACCATCGGACCCCCAATTCTACACCCGCACCCATCAATTATCAATGGCCTGCGCCCATCCCCTCACCCCAAGTTCAGCCACCAGTTGACTCCACCACCCCGGTCAATTACCTAACGGCCCATCAAACCCCCCATCTCCCACCAGCACCTACTAGTTATTAATGGTCTACTTTTACCTCCTTCCCTCCAATACCACCACGCTCAAGCTTCACCACCCCTATTTGGCCCAATTTTTCCCCCCAACCTGCTACCACCGAAATAAATTAGGTGTTGCCCACACTTCTTGAGCTGACAGTGTAAGTGCCTCAAGTACCGACAACCATACCTTTCTAGCTCTCGAGACCAACCTATGATCCTCATCAGGTCCCGCTAAGCTACGAGCAAATAGATGTCAATGCCGGTGATAGCAGCAGAGAGGGGACAGTGGACTTTGTCACGCGGTCTGGGAGGATATCAAAGCAACCAGAAGTACCGGTAGTAGCACAAGCCCAACCAGAGGGGAAGAAGGATAGCACAGTAACAGTAAACCCCTTCGAAAAAATAAGTCGAGAACATATACTAGAGACTCAACTGAGAAGAATGCCCGCCCATATCAGTGTGTGGGATTTGTTAATGACGTCCCCACTCCATTTCCAAGCATTGATGGGGGCATTAAAAAATGCGCATGTGTTGCTCCAAGTTAGCCCCGATGAAGTCGGGCAGATAATTGGGCAAGTGGTGGCTCCGAATGCCATTTCATTTTCTGATGCTGACTTATCAGAAGAAGGAGGTAGCCACTCGAAGTCTCTGAATATAACGGTTGAGTCTGGAAACATGGTAATCCCCTTGGTTCTAATTGATAATGGGTTTGCATTGAATATATGCCCATTAAGAACCGCCACCAAGATCGGGGTCGATCCATGCATGTTGAGACCCATGAGAACCAGCGCTAGAGGTTTTGACAATACCAGGAGAGAAATAATGGGAGAAGTTGATCTTGAGCTGTTGATCAGGCCAATGACCTTCTCCATCTTGTTTCAAGTAATGGATATGAAATCCTCTTTTAATCTATTGTTGGGGGGCCCCGTGGCTGCACGAGGTCGGAGCCATACCTTCCACTTTGCACCAAAAACTCAAATTTGCATCTGGGCACAAGATCATCATGATCATCGGCGAGGGACATAGTGAAAAAGAAAAGGCCGCCAATAACATCGAAAAAACTAATATGTTGGATGTACCGCACACCACTGAGGACGTCAACCTCCATAGTTTTGAATACGAGGTGTCAGCGATACTCCCGGAGCCCATTGAGGGCATCATGCCTAAAACAGGAGGCGGTATGGTAGTGGCAGTGGCTATGCTCCAAAAGTGGGGCTATCAGAAAGGTCGAGGGCTCGGGCCCAGATTACAAGGTAGAAGAGAGCCGGTTGTTGCTAAGGGACAAAAGGTCAGATTCGGGCTGGGATACAAGCCCACAGAGGAAGTGGTCCGAGAGGCCAAAGAAAAAGCCAGGGTCGCTGCAGCTATAAGAGCTCGAGGAATCAACATAGAAGAGAAACCTCGCCCTAGGCCACACATCAGGGAATCCTTCGTCAGCGCAGGGGTCGTAAAGATTGACCGAAATGGGGTAACCTATTTGACCCCATACAAACCCATAGCCCCAATACATCCCACCAATCCCTAGATCTCCCTTCCTAGCTTTGAGATAGATTTGGCCACGTTGTCCCTTTTCGAGGAACGACGGCAGTACCCGAACAAACTCCCCCTATGGTAAATCACCACAAAACTAAGTTATCATTTAGGACATCATCTCAGACAAAATGGGGATCAACATGATAGAAGTTGACTCCAATGCGCCATATTAGTCAGCACCCTCCATCCCAATAGGTAAAAGAGCGGCCCCTCAAGTACGCAATTGGGTATCTTTACCCCAAACCCTGGAAGCAGGGAGTGGCCTAACATTTGGCACCCGTTTCCCAAAAAAAAGCAACCTATAAAAAGTGAGATAAGCCATTGGCTGGCAATACCTTGTATATATAGCAACCAGCTTTACCAAGGGTCCATCTCCAAAGAAAACAAAAATCTTAAAAACATAGAAAGAATACAAAATCTCAAAAACATGGAAAAAATACAAAATCTTAAAAACAATTAAAAAATACAAAACCCAAAAATATCATCATTTAAAATTCTAGAAAAAGTCCCATAAAAGGATGCCTTAATCGAAATACCCGTCCCACGTAAAATCGACCCCTTCCCTGTAGAAATACAAGAAGAGGCAGGTGTTACGAGTCTAGACAAGGATAGTCCTTTGGAAGAGCTCCCCAATGAGCTCCTTGATCGGTTTGCCAACTTTGAGCATGGCCCTGCCCCCATTGTCGAGGAAACTGAAGACGTCAATTTAGGAATTGAGGAGATTCCAAGAATAACCAAAATCAGAACGTCACTGTCTCCTGAAGAAAGGAAAAGCATGATCAACTTCATTCGATCATACCAAGACATTTTTGCCTGGTCGTACGAGGACATGCCTGGTTTGGATATCGATTTAGTCGAGCATGAGTTACCTCTCTACCCTGAAGTGAAGCCGTTTAAGCAGAAGCTAAGACGTCTCTGACCCTAGTGGATGTTGAAAGTCAAGGACGAGGTCATCAAGCAGTATGATGCGGGGTTTCTCATGGTATCCAAGTACCCGCAGTGGCTAACCAATATCGTGCCTGTGTCGAAGAAGGACGGAAAGGTCCGCATGTGTATTGATTTTCAAAATTTGAACAGGGCGAGCCTGAAGGACAATTTCCCACTGCCACACATCGACATCTTGGTCGATAACACGGCTAAGCACAGGATGCTTTCATTTATGGATGGATTCTCAGGATACAATCAGATAAAGATGGCAGAGGTAGATCGAGAGAAGACTGCATTCATTACTCCATGGGGAACAATTTGCTATCGAGTCATGCCGTTTGGCCTAAAGAATGCTGGTGCAATATACCAAAGAGCTATGACAACACTGTTTCATGACATGATGCACCGAGAAATTGAAGTATATGTCGATGATATGATAGCCAAGTCACCGAAACGAGGTGATCACTTGGTAAACCTTCAAAAGCTGTTTGAGAGGTTGAGAAAGTATCAGCTACGTCTGAACCCACAGGCCGTTTGGTCAGCCAGCGACCATACAGGCTCTTATACCTCTTCCGAGAAGAGTCGGCGGCTTTAAAAGCGACGCTCAGTGATCCCTTCAAATGGAGGACCTCGCACTCTACTATTTCTGCTCTAACCTTTTCATGTGCCAAAAGTTCTTACAGGACCCTCTTCTCATCCACCAGTAGCTCGATGTGGGCTCGGAGTGCAGCCTCTTTCTTTGGCTAGGGGCCTCCAGTGTCAATGATCTCTGATGAATCTAGACCGTCAGCAGCAGGTCGCTTAGTCAACAGTCAGGCCTCGTACTTAGGAGAAGCCTGAACCGATCTCCTTGCTCGATATCACACATCAACATTGACTGATGCATCTCCCAAAGAGCAGTAATCCAATCTATGTCTCCAGAGGATCCCCTAGAAAAGATCAAATCACATAAAGGGGGTCTGGCCTCACAAGGCACCTGCTGAGGGAAGCCGAACTGACGCAACACTCGGAATGGGAAGTAAAAGGTGCTGCCAGTCAATCCTAGGAGGGTGATGCCCTCATGGTCTCTAGGGAGAACTACTAGGAAGGTCCGGTCCAACCAAGGAAGCCTCCATGTCAGCTGGACATCGGTCAACCAAAGTTTTAGAGTTGACACATCGCCTTGTGGAAGCAAATGGCTCCTACCCAGAAAGCACTGAGCCGCCTCACTTCGAGCAATATAAAAGTGGGGCACATGCCCTAAGATAGCGAGGTGCTCACCCAACCAGACCTGAAGCAACAAGGGGCACCCCCGAAGGCCCTCCACCTTGTCCAAAAAAAAAGAATCAAGGACTCAATACAGCTCGGCGAGCAACAAATGCATCATGGATTGGCCCGCCTCCAGCTCCATCAAAATGTCATAAATTGCCAATGAGAAGCTCTCCCCCCAGTATAGAAGAGGATTTTAGAGATGAGATCGAGTGCTAGAGCTTTCACGTTGAAAATATTCCTAACCGACAATCTTCGGAGACTTTCATCACCGAAAAGTTCTTTGAGGAATTTTAGCAAACACCTTGTGGGCCCCCCAATGAGACTTTTCTCATACTCGAGTTTCTTCAAACCGAGAGTAAGGTGAACAAATTTGGAGTAGCCCGACCGAGGCATGACTCTTGCAAGGCCCCTGTGAAGCTTCAGGCTAGAGAGATTGGATAGCTCCTCAAGGGTTGGGGTTAGCTTTCACTTCCCAAAACGGAATACATGGGAATTCATATCCCAAAATGAAGCGGTAGTGAAAAGGAGTTCCCACCGTGGAGGAACCTCTAGAAAGGAAGGAAGGCAAGATAGCCCAAAGCGCTCCAAGTCGGCGAGCTCACTCTCATTCAAGCTCCCAAACCAGGCTGTTAGAAGTTTGGGCCCCAAGCCCAAGGAAGGGGGTAAATTGGCTCCAGGCCCTCCATGTAAGGGAGGGTTAGAAAGTAGGTCCATGAACGTACAAAGATCTTCTGAGAAATAAATTGATGTATGGTGATGGATCCGCCTTGGAAAAGCAAGAGCAAAAAGAACCGGTCAAAAGGGCCAAGACAAACAAAAAGAATTGATTTTTGGACTGACTCGGGTATATAAGGATCCACTGCTCCCCAGGTTAAACAGGGTGCAATTATTAGTTGCGCCAGTGTTTTTCTCCCCCAGGTTGAGCCTGGCTCAACTAATAGTTGCGCCAGCACATTTTGGTCCCCATTTATGCTTGACGCAACTAATAGTTATGCTAGTACATATTTTCTGGGATTTCAACCTGGCGTAACTAATAGTTGCGCCACACTACAGTCCCCCCCTCTTCAGCCATCCCGGGAGCCAGCTGTGGGGACTTACACCCCTTTTGTTTTTTCACACACCTCCTTTCACTAACAGTTTGGAAATTATTTTGGATTGATCCTACATCAAAGCATATGCCCATGGAGTTGCTTTATGAGAACATTTTGGGTAAACACATCTTGCAGAGAAACAGGTCCAATACAAAGAGATCATGACATAAAATCAAAGCAGAAATTCTAAAAATATTTTCCAAAAATAATAATCCAAAGTATCACATCAACCATCCCCAAAATAATTAAACAAATTGAATTCCAAAGAGTACTAAGTTTTTAAAACAAAAGCTAAAAGCCTATTCCTTGCTCCCCCCCTTTGATTTCTTGCGACGGCGAGAGGAGCTCTGGAAGGTCCAAATGTCCCCCACCCTGGACCACGCCTGCGAGATCCTACTGCGTAAAGAACGCAACTCCTTAGCACGAGCACGCTGCAAGGCACAGTCAAAGTCAAGAGTCAGGATCAGTTAAGGGACAAATGATAATGAAATGAATGAGAGGAGTAGGGCAACAAGGTACTCACCGTCTCCACCTCCCTAAGCTCTGCAAGATGACGATGGTACTCCGCATATTCCATGGCCGAGTTGAAATCCTACATTCAGAACGATATAAGATCAATTATCAGGGCAATCTTAAAGCATGTACAATAGGAGGCTGAAATAAAAGAGATTGGGCTATCAGCATACTTACTCCTGGAACCACCTCAGGAGGAGGGACACGGGCTGCCTCAGCAGAAAGCCACACTTGTCGATCCAAGTCCACGCAGAGGCCCGAAAGGAAGCTGTCATCCAGGCGCTGAAAGGTCCCATAGACCATTGGCGGATCTCCACTAGGGATACCAGCATGAGAGGTACCTGACAGACTAGCACTCGAGGAGCCCTCGCCCAAGGGACCCACCGGAGGGATCTTCCCCTGACATATCAGCTGCACCTCGTCCTGCCTTTACCATCCGAATCAACCCCTGGATCAAACTATGAACAAAATCAAGATCCACTTAGAAGGAATGAAGGACCAAACTAAAGCATAAAGGGAACTAATCCAAGCTAAGAAGAATTACCTGGCCGAGAGGGCCGTCGAACGTAAGAAAATTGGCGTTAGGTACAAAGCGCGACAAGATAAACCGGTACGACAGGCACTCGTACCAAAGATGATAGTCCCCAGGCACATGGAGAGCATGGATGGGAAGCCCATTGTTGAAGAAGGCCACGGTAAGCTCCTCGATACTGCCAACGAGATACCAAACATCTCTCGGAGGGTCCACAGGTATGGCATAATAACCCTAGAATTGGTGCACAACTCGCTCCCCCAGATAATAGAATTTGGCCCATGGTCCATAAAAGAAAATGATGCAGCAATTATTAAATAGGCGGGAAGTGCCTATAGTTGCTCGGTCCCAGAAGGGGGATGCAAGGTACAGGTCAGGGAGGATCTGCCCAAGTCAAAAGAAAAAAAGAGAAAATCCAAGCAGTTAGCACATCAATAAAGGGAGATTCCCGAGCTAAAAATAAACAAAGTTGAAAGAGAGTTTTACCTGCTCAGGAACCATCAAGTCGAGTTGGGACCTCAGACCTGTCTCCAAGTGCTTTAAACCTACATCGCGGCATCGAGCCTGATTCCAGTTGCTGAGTAGGGGATATGTAAGCACCTCCGAGAGAAGAAGCGGGCGCCCAGGGTGAAAGTGGTGATGGTATCCCCATACCTGAAAAGGGGGGCATTGCACAAGAGCGGATCAGTAGCGTATATGGATCATTCTAAAAAAAATGGCAAAGGCAAAGGAATGAGGAATTACCTCCAGGGTGGCCCAAAATCCAACAGCAGACTTTGAATCCCTGATCGTGACCCAAGACAAATTGTACATCAGCCATGCATGGCTTGCTCCTCCCCAGTCATACCTGTGGACGTCACCCCAGTTGTCCATCACACTCAGTAGGGCTAGGCTGACTCGGCCACCGCTCGCATTAGTGAAAAGGGTCTTACCAAGCAGGACCAAGAGAGTAATGCGGGCTAGGACGATCACCTGCTCGGGCGTGATGTAGAGCACCTTGTCTGGCTGACCTAGATCCACTAACTCATCAGGTGTATAAAGAGAGGTCAGCCAAGACATCTTGGCCTCGGTGCCATGTGTCTGCCCGCGAGGCGGATAGGCCCCAGCCAATCGAATGATGTCCTCTCGACTCGGCACCGCAAGATCGGATATCGGTATCCCCCCTATCCTGATGTCGATAATCATGGCCCAGTCGACAGGTATCAAAGTCATCTCTGCATACGACCTGTGAAAGGTCATCGTCTCGGGGCAAAACCGTTCAATCATGGCTTTTAGATAGGCAGCGTCAACCCTCATGGAGGGGCAAGATAGAAATTCTCTGAAGCGCACCTGTGCCAGAAGGACCTTTACCACGGGAGGGACGTAGAGGTAGAACTCGTGAAAGTCGAGCCACCCCCCGCGGAACACAATGTTGGGCAGGTCCTGCACCTAAGAAAATGCCCATCATATCACAAAGGCAAAGCAAAAATTTCATAATAGAAATAAATTGAACCTCTCTTTTACCTTGCTCGCTATCCCAAAATTTGAAATGTGGGAATGCTATTGGTGTAGGAGGCCGACCCGGGCGGCCTCGCCCTGCATCTCGAGCCATGGGCCCGCTCTCCGATCTACCCAGATGAATTGCTCCCCCCGCGGGCCGTACACTATCTCAAGCCCCTCCTCGTGGCCCTCCTCAGGAATATGCTCACCCTCGCCTGACATGCTGGGGCAACAAAAGGCAACCACATTAGAATAGATCAGTGGTAAAGGACGGTTTTTGTGCTACATACCAAGGGAATGTGAGTATGCTCACCCTCTCGCTGTTCATGGTCAGGAAATAAAGATGCACACATACATTAAAAAAAAAGCACAAAAACAATAAAACAACAAAATCCATTTTAGGTTGAAAATGCAAAAAAACCCCTCCTTTCTATCTTAGAATGTAAAGAAAATAATAATAATAATAATAAAAATAATAATAAAATAAACCCCCCTTTCTTTTATGTTTAAAAATAAAAGTCATTTTAAAAAAAAATCGTCATCAAAACCAAATGGTCCTTCCTTTATGCCAAAAAAGGGGGGTTTTAGAAAAAACAAACAAAAAAAAATCCTTTTCTTCATGGTTCATAAAATCAAAAATAAAAAAAGCAAACAAAAAAAACTCCTTCAAAAAAATCCCTCCCTTTATGTCCATAAAATCGAAAAAAAAAAAAACTCCTCTTTTACAAAAAAAACTAAAACCAAAAAATATATATAAATAAATGCCTTAGTTTTCAAACAATAAAATTTTTAAAGGCAAAATCCTTTTCCTTAATTAAGTATAAGAAAGAAAATTGAAAAAAAAAATCCTTTGATTAGTTTTCAATATATATATAGGAACCAAAAATCATTTTTTATTAACCTTTCAAAATGAAATAAAACAAACAAACAAAATTTTTCCCTTTTCCTAAATAGTATCCTTGCTTGGTATTCAAGATAAAAATAAAGAAAAATAATAAATAAAACCCCTTTTCTAAGCACCAATAAAAACATAAACAAAAATTATTATTGTTTACAAATATTAATAAAACCCATAAAACCACAAAAAAAAACAAAAAAGGGGCATTATTCAGGAAAAACCATTAACACATCATCAATCAACGCTTACAATGGAAATAAACTATTTTTCATCTAGGAATGTAAGATCATGAACATATTTGTAAGAAAAAGCAAGAAAAATCAAAGAAAATAGGTGTTAAATGGTTGCCTCTTGGAAGAAAAAAGGGTCTTTGACCTAGCGTGAGCCGACGATCGATCCACACAAGAAAAGCAACGACAATGAGGCATGCGTAAAGGAAATGTAAAGGAACCCTAGGAGGGGGGGGGGGTTTTCAGTTTCAAAGAGGAAGGAGGGGAAGAAATATTTGAAATTAAGCCCCCCAGCCCGAACTCTGGCTGTTTTAATTCCCCCCAACCAAGCCTGGCACAACTAATAGTTGCACCAGGCAAAATGTTTCCCACCTTTTGCTTGATGCAACTATTAGTTGCGCCAGGCTATTTTTGGCCCCGAGTGGCCTGACGCAACTAATAGTTGTGCTAGGCACTTAGGTCGGGTCTTGGGCCTGGTACGGGCCAGAGGGGAAGACCGCCCCCCCCACTCTTTTTGTTTGTTCTGTCACTCCTGGCAAATGCAGGCGCTCCCAAGGTGGCATTTCGATCATCCTTCGACTTGCCAAGAGAGCCGTGCTAAAATAAAAGCAGATCGAGATCAATGAACACCCCTGTCCTACACAGGAATATATAAAAAAAAATCCAAAAAAAATCCCCACAGAGAAGCTGAAAGTATTCACAAGAAAAATCCATATAAAATAATAGCTTCCAAAATCCCAAAGAAAAACACATAAAATAACAGTTGAAAAATTCAAAAAAATCGCATAAAATGATAGAAAAATCAAAAACAGGTTTGTATTCCCCATAGAGACGAACAAGCATAAGGCGATAAAACGTCAATATTTTATTCGCAATGCAGTTGTGCCATACTAAAGTCCTGAGTCGGAGGTTCGCCTCAGATTTTTGGATGCTACTTTAAGGAAGGAGCAACAGTGTCTGTCCCGGTCAAACAGTCAATGTTTCGATCAAGTCGACTCCACGGCTAAATCTTTGCGACGAGCATTTTGTTTTGGATTCATGTGAACTTAAGTGTCTTAAGCTTCAGATTCTCCATTGGAAAAGGTTAATCGTTGGTTGAGACCAACCTGTTGAGAATGAGATTACGTGTCAATCAAACTATGTGCAACTATGCATTCAGAAGGGTTCATTTCCCTTTTTATTTTTTGTAGGCTTAAAACCTGTATGGACAACGGTATCCCTGTAAAGTGTACACCATGCGTCTAGGTATCCGTATGATGGTCGTTTGTCCCCGTAAATTATACTCGGGCGGGTCCGGGTCGGGGCTTCCATCGCCTTTGTTGTTGCTTATTGCCTCTGATGGGTGCATGATTATACATGGTTAATTGATGTTTATGATCATTGTTAGCAGAGATCAGGATTGGATGTCGCTTCATGGAGATACCCCAATATTTGGTTGGATCTGTTCAACGTAATCAAAGCTGGATGCACTAGGCCATGTTAATCTAAGGCATGCCTTCAAAAGTAGCACACACTCCCAAAAAGTGTTGTGACATCTATTCACTTCGCTCAGGCAGTCATGCTAAATAAACATCAGGATTGATGGGTTCGCCTAAAGACCTCGAACCCTGCTTTCAGTAGCGACACCTGAAATAGTCAGATGGGGCTATCAAATGCCTCGTAGGATTGAACACAAACTGCGGAGCCTTGCGTATGCTTGCTTCATGCCTATCTTTGAATGTGAGTCGATCCCCCCTTTTTTTACTCACGCAGCTGTTGCATTCAGAATAAATTTTAAACATTAGATACCTTCAAAATCATCCCGAGAAGCAAATATCTTTCCTGACTATAGGGAGTTCACAACTCATTCCACCTCGGTTATGCCCAGTAATGTCACTAAGCGCTTTGGAACTGATTACCTTGAGAAATGAATGTTTAGCTTGGCATCCCAGGGTTTTTATTTTCTCACCGTGTTACACATTTGATGTTTGAAGTTCGTTCTGAATGCAGTGGACCCGTCAGTAATGCCTTGGGCCTCTTCGGATGTCTCTTTTTCTTTGGCATTCAATCATTTGTGATTGGATACCAAAGAGGGGCATCTGTAGACACCCAAATTTGGCCCAAGGCCCGATCGAAACACCTTTTGAGAGAGGTGCAATTCTGAGCTTTTGATGACATGTATGGAACCTTTAGGAACCCCCTAGAACCCTTAGGAACCATTCCAAACCCTTAGGAATCACCCTAGAACCCTTAGGACCTTTCCAATCCCTTAGGAACCTAACTGGAACCTTTAGAAATCAATCCCAACCCTTAGAACCCCCCTTTTGAACCTAAACCTAACCTTATCAAGCAAATGGTTGAGGAGGGGTGCACCGGAACCAGCTACTATCCTCTATTACAATCGAATCTCATATCATTGAAAAGTAGAGATTGTCAGCTTTCCAATAGTCTAAGAATCGCCCCAATCAGAGATATACATCAAAAGATACGATAAACCGAGCTTGAAGGGCATAAGAGTAAAATCAAGTGGGCCCCCCTAGGGATTTGGCGCAACTAATAGCTGTGCGAGGCTATTTCTCCCCAGAAATGGCCTGGCACAACTAATAGTTGCGCCAGGCCACTTCTCCCAGGATTTAAGCCTAGTGCAACTAATAGTTGCACCAGTATTAATTGTGGACCCCACCCTCGCGAACCAACTTCCAGGCACTGTTTAAAACTGTTTTACTGTATATTTTCCTGGCACAACCATTAGTTGCGCCAGGCATATAAACAGTAACCTCTGGTTTTTGCTCCAAAATTTGTGATTGGGGTTTGACTTGTTGACCACCTCGACCTTTGGGGTGTGTTTTGATAGTTCTGTTGCACCCACTCACTAGCTATTTGCAACCCTTCAAGTGGCTTAAGGCCTCACCCTATCATCCACCATTGGAGGACCTTCTCACACATCTCAAGGCTCCAAAAACCCTAGGAATCCTTAGATGTGAGATTACCTAATTGCTAAACCCATTTAGCTCTTAAGTGGTCTCCTAATCCACCCATTTCCTATAAATAGATTCCCCCACCCCTTGGTTTAAGGGTTGAGAATTTTGGCCTAAGAGAGAAAGAGTTTAAAGTGAGAAGATTTTTCTCCCTTTGGTGCACACTTCCCATACAAATTCCAAATTTCAAAAAGCTCCCTTAGACCTTAGCATTTCACTAAACGCCTTTAGGTTAGGTTTGTGTAATCCCTTAGCCTTCCCTATCTACCTCTTAGCTTCAAGCCTTAGGAGTTAGAACCCCTTTTTCCACCATGCAAGCCTTCAAAAGCTTATCAAAGCAAGCCAACGCAAGGCTCTCCTACGGTGCTACAAGGGCCCAAGGGCTCCGGCTCTCCCCTTTCTGCTCCTATCTCTTCTTTAGCTCTTCTCATCCTCCCATTTGTGCCGTTACGCCGCCAAATTTTCTGTAGGAATGGAAGGGCACAAATAGGATTTAAGGCCCATTTGGGCAAGAGGAAGCCATTTTCTTTTCTTTTACTTGATTTTTGTATTGGCCATTAGTAGAGACCGTGTTAAGTGGGTTGATCGGGTGCCTAACACCTTCCCGATCGATAACCGAAGCCCCTACCCAAGAGCCTTTGGTGTGGACCGGATTCAGAGTCATATTTTTAGCACTTTGATGCTCATAAAAATGAACTAGGTTTCTCAAGACACCGAAAGCTCCGGGTGGCATCTCTATTCTTTTTTACAAGCGAGCACATCGCCGCAATGGGACCGTCACAGATCCCACGGTTGCACACCAGGGCTTATGACAAGAAAGTCCTTGAACGAAGCTTCAATATTGGAGAATTAGTCTTGAAAAAAGTCATGCCTTCTAAACACGCCCATCCAAAAGGAAAACTGAAACCGAACTGGGAAGGCCCTTATGTCATAACAACTGCATACCCCGGCAATGCCTACAAACTGACGAACCAAGATGGGGAAGAACTCCCTAGCCCGTGGAACGCCATGTACCTTAGAAAATATTACCATTAGGCCTGTGATCATCACATCCCGTGGTTAAATACTTACAGTTGTCACCCTCGTAGTCATCATGATCCATTCATTGTTCGTACGCCTTCAATCCCCAAAATATTCTTGAGACCTCCCACTTATCGCCCACCTTCTTGTTCGGGCAATCTGACCAAGGACTAGTGACCTATCCAATCTCTTTCAAAAGCATAAGTAACACCTAATACTCTTTCCCCTATCCCTGCCATTGGAGGAGACGTTAGAGCAAAAAAAAATGAAGATGTTAGGTTCAATCAAAACTCATTATACTTGTGCCAGCAGGATGCTTTCAAAATATATCTACATATCAAAAATTGAGCAAGAGCATTACGACGAATGAACAAGTCAATGAGCTCAGGGAAGCATAAGCAGGCCGTGAGGACATCTTTAGTAATTTCACTAAAAGCATATAAGCAAGCTGCGAGGGCACCCCTGATATCCCTATACTATTAGATGTCGTCATAAGGTGGTTGGAGGAGGGCAAACTCCTGCTAACCATAGAATATGAAATTTTGATGGTACTGAAATATGACGGAGAGCTCAATCATGGTACCCCGCATTCCCCCAAGAAGAAGACTGTTACTCATTTCTTTTACGAAGTGTTAGGTACAAACTATTCCCCATATCATTGAGCCTTATCCCTTTTCTACTTCTTTTTATATTTTGGATGATAAGTTGGAAGTCTCGTAGGATATTCCAAGGAATGAAACCGAAAACTCATAAATGACGACTGATGCAATCACCTGCTATACTTACCATACTTTTCCCTAAAGACCATGGGATAGGATGACCACTACCCTAAGATAGACCCCGTATGCAACTGACCTGATCAAAGAGACCTTCCCCCAATTTGATGATAGTATTGATGAATGCTCTCTTCAAGACTAACTCACCTAATACCCACAACTTCACATAAACCCACAGTGCTCATCAAAAGCCCAGAAAAGCTCCATTGCATCTACACACTGGGGCATTTTTTTGGATCAAAAGGAGAATCATATCAAAATCGTCAATTTGTCCACCAAAAGATGAAGAACGTCAAAGTTACTGCTTAGAGAAAGCTACCGAAGAAACTGTACTGCCGATACAATCACGCGCCTACACTGGAGCATTTTATTTTTAATTTTATTTTTATTTTGAGTTCTTGTTGCTGCGATAGTTATTTGCTTTCCCTATTGTGTTACTTTCAAAAAAAAAGAGAAAAAAAAAAGAAGAAAAAAAAGAGAAGAAAAATAAGTAAAAAAAAAGAAGAAAAAAAGTGCATATATCTACCTTTGTTACCAGGCTCCAGTCTGAGATACTTACTCCCTTGACAACTAGCAAGGGGGAGAATAAAAATTACTAATGGCGTTACCTTTACATGTTCAGATACAAAGCGACCTTCAACCACCATCGGGCCAGCTCGTAAAGCATCCAAGTCCCAATGATGACTGACGGCACCAGGAACAAAAGCAGAAGTAGACGAAAGAGATAACTAAATGAAAAGTAGTTGCTCAGGTACACCTAAATCCAAAATCTCAATATATATGTGTCAAAAAATTTCTTTCCCATTTTATTTTTCTTTACAATTGTCATCGGGGGCATACCCCCTGTATATACAATGCACACTCATAATGGACAAAACATACACATGCACACACCTACTCCCTACGCTGTCGCTGGGATGGCCGAGCACCATTGTCCCCAGCATCATCAGCTCGAAAGTCCATAGACTGGTCCTTTGAAAAAATGATCCCAGCATTGGGAGTCGCTAGAACCTCTAGACGACGCAACCCCACTACAGAGCCCCCCTCACTTGCTTGAGTGATAGTCCACCTTGACCGAGAATGAGGAGGATCCCCACCTGGATACCCACGAGTGACAGAATCCTCGCGAGTATCACTCTTGACACGATCACGCGATGTGTGACGAGACTGCCCGGACGAAGACCTCATAGCCCTCGACTCTGATCCCTCAAGCCGACTAGCTGATCTACGCGCCCCTCGCTCCCTCACCAGAAGATACTGCATCCGGCACAGGGCCACTTGCATCTCTGCCCGTGCCGACCGATGCGCCGCATCCAATGCCTCAGCATGGGTCTTCTGTGTGACCATCATCTCGATCACCAGATCCTCACAACTCTCCACCTCCCTGAGGACCAGTCTCACCTCTGGAGTGGCACGTGCTCGTGCCACCTTTAATCACGCCTCCTCAAGCTGACGAACCTGCATAACCATACCAAGTCAAAGGGAGATAACATATACATATTTGGAAGTAAAAAAATTCTGAATAAGAAAAGACCATACCTGATCCACCCTCTCCCTCAAAAGGTGCTCGATCGTCTCGACGGTCACGGGATGGATAGGCGGCATGGAAGAAATAACAAACATGGGCGATTAAAACAAGCACAGATAAATACATCAGAAAAATACTATAATGACAAATAGACTACAAACATGATAACTAAAACATACCTGAGTAGGGATAGGAATAGACTCCAGAGGGGGAGCCTCGGGAGCGAAATCCGAAATAGCCTGCATGAAACAAACCAATGCAAAATATGTCAAGAAAAAATTGGACAAAATAACCTAAATAGAATCACATAAAAAATTAGAAATTATACCTGACTCTCTGGGCGTAAAGAGGTAGCAGTCGCCTCCCTCGTCCGGAGGTTCTCAGCAACCTTGCGCTGAGACACCAACACGATGTTAGTAAACTATTAAGAAAACACAACAATAACACCTAACAAACCGCTACGATGACACAAGTAAACTGAAAGAGTGACGAAACTTACCCAATGCTCCAGCTCAGCTCGAAGTTGAGCCATCACCGGATCCTCCTGACTAGAGGAAGCAACTAAAGATGGATCAAATGCCGGAGCAGGACCTCCGGCAGCCAGTTCGGCTCTCTACAAATAATAATAAACATATTAGTCGATGAGCCCACGATGCTAACAATTAAGTGGAATCATATTTATGAAGACACTTACCAATCGGTCAATCTCAGATCATAGACTGGCCGCTATCTCCTAGTCAGCTCGTTGCTGATGGCGGTAAACATCCAGCAAGGGCGCCTGACGAGCAACCTCACCCTCCCTCTCAGATTGTCCAAAACAAAATAGAACAATATACCACAACCTTGTCAGAATGTTCAGAAAATTAAGTCCACGTCATAATAATAATAATAATAATAATAATAACTTAAATTAACTCACCAGCAGCTATTGAGCCTCCTCTAATCGAACTCCCAACTCATCCTTTGCCTCCTTAGCCCTAGCGACCGAATTGGTCAAAGAGTGGAACATCTCCTCATCAGGACGAGGAGCATTCCCCATCTGCTCCATCGCCCTATGGAGAGCATCCAATGCCCCCCACACATTCGTCGTGAGATGGCCCTCCTCCAATGCGGCCAACCTCTCCCTCAATGTCGATGCTGACTCTGACCCACCGATAGCAAAAGAACCATTGCCATGAAAGGAGCGTGTGAAGATGCACCCACCACCCAACGCACTTAACCACCTCCTATACTCTCGTATATCCGCCTCATCACGCGCCCCCATGACCTTGGTCCCCCTAGCTCTAAAATCGACTATCTGGAGCGCCATTCACTCCGCAAAATTCTGGCCTAGAGGATCGGTCATCCTCTTTGCCACTCTCTGGCTAATCTCTGGAGGGACTCCCTGAGCGAGCCTTAAATGTTGTGCCACTCGAGAGGTGTGAATCCTCTTCACCCTCTCAAAACAATGGACCCATATGTCCACATCGAAGAAGGGCCGGCCAGACTCAATCACCGCCTCAACTGCGTCCTCCTCATCATCGTAGGGCCTCCAAATTACCTATCCAAATGAACAAATCGACCCATGAACAAAGCCCAAGAATCCTAAAACAAAACAAAGCCAAACAAAAACATGACGATATATACCTGCCCTGCATGTATATCCTCGAAGAGGCCTCGCGCGGTCTAAAGATCAGTAGATCACCGACGACCCTTCAACGCCTCTCTCCACACGTGCATCCGTGGAAACGTGAACGTAACCCCCACCAGAATCCCTAGATGAAGAAAAGCAAAATGATCATACACCCAAAACTAAAAAAAAGTAGCAATGACGCATAAAAGGACCATTAAAAATCACTAAGACCAAAAATTAGCAAAACTAAAGGATCACCATGATACCAATTAAACTAAAACTCACCTGGAGGAACGAAAGGAAACCTCCAATCGACGCGATGCCCTGTCCCCGATGGTAGAACTACTCATAGAGATACACCAACACTGCCGCACCCCCCAAATCAAAGATGAAAAGAGTATTGCACCCAAGAAGTGCATCAAAAATGCTCAAAGCACCCTATTTGTAGCCAACCCTGGCCCGGTCACGGGCTCCCAACCCGCCACTACCGCACACCGCGCCTCATAGGGCACCCTGGCCTTCGAATGACGCCTCGGAGGGACGAAGGCACTCATAAATGTATAAAAAAACCAAGCAACCCGAACCACACCTGACCCTGATCCACTTGACCTATAAGGGACTCCCAAAATCTCCTCACACACCTCCAAATACTGTCCTTCCATCCATCCCGTGATCAGCTCACCCTCAAAATGAAGACCCGTGATGCGGACCCAGTCCTCTGGAGTCGGCAGCAACATACCAACTAGGAAGAGAAGCGCCTGATGCCTCTCGCTCCACCTCTCTATGATCGCCGTGATCAAGCCTCGGTCAACCTGAAAGGGCTCCAACCCTAGAATCATCCCAAAACCGAAAGACATCAGCCACTCCCGCTGAAACTCTGGCAAAGCACGGTACCAGGCATGAGACTCACCCCATGCCAGGCTGATAGCCAGCTGCGGAGGCTCCTATCGACCACAATGACCAAAAGAATGACAATAATAATAAGACTGACATGTACTTATGATGAAAGATAAATGAATTGAGGAGTTAAAAATGAATAAAACACTTCTTAAATGCTATGACAACTTACAACAAGCACACAAAACTTGATGAGAACATCGAACATAAACATGACCTATTTCTAGATGCGAGCATGATGCATGAGCGAGCACGCAAAAAATAATCAATGCAGTTCGACGTAAATTAGAAGGGTTTACAAATCCTAATAAGCCTATGTCATAACCTGAATGCCTAGGAAAATGAAGGTACTCTTTCTTACGGGGACCTACCCGACCTACCCGCCCTCACCCTGCTCATCTTCAGCTCCCTCACCCTCAGCTCTCTCGCCCTCCTCCTCAGCTACCCCCAGCTCAACCTCGGGTACCTCCTCCCTGACCACCATCTAGTCACCCTCAGGGACCTCCTCTACGATCATCTCCCTAATATCCTCCTCTATGGCAAGAACGCCAACCTAAGCCTTAGAAGTCTCACCCACATTCGTCATCAACATTCTCTCTAACTCAGAAATAGTGACCTCATGCCTGACACTCCCCACCCTCCATATCGGAATAAAGAACTTGAAAAACTGAAGTAAATGGAAGAAGCGGCGCCTCAAACAGACGACCAGATCATGAGATATCGTGAAAGCACGAAAACCCGAACACAAGAAAACTAGGAAACTAGAGAATTGAAGACAAACGGATAACGCGACGAAAAATGAAAGGTTTCAACTATTTATAGAACTCGCCTGAATCGTGCACCTAAAACCCAGCGTATAATTTAATCACATGCATTACACTATGCATTTAATTCAGATCAAATGCTCTATCCTGAGTGCGTAATCTAATCGTCGCCCGCTCACTATAACCCGATCCGTTGGTTGTGTATTTCCCCCTAGGCCCGCAATCACATTATGCGCCCAAAAAGTAGCGCGTGAATGCCAAGGGTCAGCTGATCTTGCGCATCAAAATAGGCACTTAATCACATTAAATGCTACTTAATTGACGCTTAATAACCTCCTACACCTTTGAATGCGCGTTCACGTCCTATCACACAATTCATTCAAGCTCCATGACTGAAGCGCATAATTCCTCAGAAAAATGAAAATTTTCACATGCCCAGGATAGTAAACTCCAACTTGAAGTTAAGAGATTCTAACCCTCACTATCAACTTAAATCATGATCTTGATAAGACCAACCCAAAACACTAGTAATAAGAAAATTTACAACCCCAAAAATAATAATAAAATAAAATGCCCCTTAATTCACAATAAACAAAAATAAACAAAAGAAAACCCCAAAAAAATGCCCTTTACTTCACAATAAATAATTAAAACCCAAGGAAAATGCTTTCTCCTCCACTTTCCTCAACCAATAAAAATGCCCCAACACCTTCACGTGTCCTCAATAAGATTAAATACTCACATTGTCTCTATAATACTCAAAACTAAATGAAAAGAAAAACTATCCTTAACATGCCCCCAGATCTAAAATAAACAACCAAATTAAAACCAAAAGGATCACACCACAATGAGATGAACGAAATATAAATTAAATTAAACAAAAAAAAAGATTATTGAATAACAACAAATGGAATTAAAATATAATCACTTCATAGATTAATAAAAATCATTACAACGCACACCGAGGGTATACCCTCTGAATATACAACTTAAAAATAAGAATGTTAAAATCCGCATGTTCAAGCAATGCCTGAATCCGGACTTATTCGAGAGACTAGAGATCTCAGAGAAGCCCAGAGGAGGAACGCACCCTGAACGAATTCTAACCCTGATGACCTCTTCCCCACCCCGAGCCGGCAGAAAGGAGAGAGTGGCTTACAGAAAGCCACCAAGGACCTGTGGACCCACTGTTAGAAGCTCCCCTTGGGCACATTAAAAAATGAGGAGCAACTAACACTGAATCCGCAGAGCCTACCGAGGAAAAATAGGCATCGGTCACGAGAACTCTGACCCTGCCTTATCCTTGGGTTTCCTCTCTACCACCTTTTTCTCCTCCACCTCTTCCCCCGATGGGGTAGCACTTCGAGTTGGATTGATAGCACCAACCCTAGTATCACCCCGAATTCCCAATTCCGTCTATTCTCATAATCCACTTAATCAACACAAGTCCTCGGGTCTAGTACCCGGGATATGAAATAGAAAGGAATAAAAGACATTAATGAACAAAAAAAAATCTCCAAAGTTACAAACACAAGATATCCCCAAAAAAAAAACTTTTAATCTTTAAACTTAAAATGAAAGAAATAAGGAAACAACAAACCAAAAACCTTAGACTCATGCATTTATAAACCATGCCCCATAAACAAATATCACATATCTTGAAACCTTCCCAATCTAATTGAATCCAATACCATACACATACCCCCTTTTCTTTAAAAAAAAAACACAATCTATGATAAAACTAGATAGACCAATAATCACACAACACTTACCCTCTAAAAAGCACAAATCCCCCAAGTCTAGATAGGCCAATAGGATCGAAACACCCAACCACCATCTAGAACACATGAAAACTCACACCTTTTTAACAAGTATCATCTCAAACAGAAACCTCAAATAAAAAAAAAAAAACCTCAAACAAAACACCTTAAATGAAACCAAATACCTTAAACAAAACCAAACAAAATCTAACCTGTTCAAGATCACCAAAAAAGTGCCCCAAACAAGCCCGATAGAACCAAGTAAACCCTCTACACAAAGTAAACTGATCTTGAGATAAACCCTGGATAAATCCAAAACGAATCCAAAATCTATATTACCAAGCTAAATTAAATCCTAAAACTACGTCAAAACAAATCAGATAAGTCCAATTAATCCATTAATTTAAACCAACTAACTGAGCACAATCGACAACAAAAAAATACCCCTTTATTCATAATTTTAAAATTTTACAATATCGCCAGAGGCATACCTCCTGAATTACAACCCAAAATGAAAACCTAGAACCTAACATACAAGCCGAAATGAAAATAAAAACTATAATGAGCCAAAGCGAGGAGCAGAACGTCCAATCGGAGGCTTCAAAGATATTACCACCAGACTTGGAGGACTCAAACGAGCCACCGGCAGAAGAAACGAAAAATGGGTTAGGGATACATCCCTCCATTTATAGCACCTAGTCTCCCCGTCATCTTCACCTCCGCCGCCGCCGCTTCAACGCTGCCCTCAATACTCCCTAGAAAGGAACGGTGTGAAGACCAGCACCCTCATTCCCAATACCGCCTATTACCAAGACAATACCATCCCCGAGCATCACCTCAGGGCGAAGATCATGCAAAATAACAAATATAAGAAGAAACCCCATCCCAATTTGACGATTGGATCACTCAATATCGCTAAAACACGAATCTCGGAACACCAAACACTCAGAAAAGTCAATACTCAAGACTAAACCAAAGAATGAGAAACAAATGAAGCCTCCCATGCTTATATAGAGTATGGCCCCAATCGCGCGCTTAACTACGCACGCTTAATCCAATCACGCGCCACACATATCACGCTTAATAAAAAATGCGCACAATGAAACTATCGCCCGCGCAGACGGCGCGACGCTCCAATCCCGCGCTACTCAACAGCCGCGCAATCCAATCAAACGACCTCCCCATGTAGTGCAATATGAAAGGTCACTCACGCAGTGACCTGGTGACCCTTCAATCGCATGCACATGCTTAAGCGCGCAATAAAATTACACGCCTATATCAACACGCGTAATCAGCCCCTTAGACCCTGAATTGCACACCTGAAAACAAGCACGCAATCTGATCACACGACTGTAAAGAAGCGCATAGTTCTTGATTTTTACACAAAGATCGGTCCCGATTCGAGAAAAATTCCCTTTGTCCCATCGCGGAGCCTTATAAGCTATCCACATCAAAAAAGGAACATCCACTCACTCTACTCCCATCACGTAACCCTACCAAAAAACGTTGACCACACCCCTAGTCCTATTACAGACAAGACATACATGCCTCGCATGACATTGTCACCCCTGACCATATTCGTTACCCTATCTCAATCAAAACCCTCCTGCCCCATCGTGCAGCCACCCAATAAACGGTCGGGTCCACAAATCCCGTATCGGTGGATCTACTCAGCGACGTCTCGGTAGCCACATTTTTCACCATTTTACCATCGAATTGATCTTAAGTTAAAATCCTTAGAATTTTAAAATCTTGAGACCCTCCTAATTGTTTCAAAATAAAAAAAATCTTCTACAAAAAATTAAAAAAAATAATACTATCGAAAAAATAATAAAAAATAAAGAAAAGAAAGCAACAAAGTAAATAGACCCAATTCACCCTTTTTCTAAATACCAAAAAAATAAATACCAAAAAAGTTGATTAAGTGCCTCATTACCCATATACCATAAAGTTGACTTTTAACTCCTGAGACCGCCTGAACTCACAATCAAGTGCATATCCCACTGCGCCGAATTGGATTGAGCGCATACACCACTGCGCAGAATCACTTGTTCAGATACCTTAGGACCAAAATTCCCCGACTTAAAGACCCTCTGAACTCACAATCAAGCGCATATCCCACTGCATAGGATTGGATCGAGCGCATATGCCACTGTGCAGAATCATTAGTTCAGACACATAGGACTAGAATTCCCTACTGGTAATTAAGATCGACTCCAGATGAATCAAGCGCACGCGCCACTACACAGAATTCAACTGATCACACCTCACAAACTCACCTTAATTACCAGCTCAAACCAGCCCCTTTCCCCTGGGAAACTGAACAACAAATATACTCAATCTAAGAACTTACAAACGCCTATTGGAAAATGAACGCCTGACGCGCATTGGTGTGAGCAATGATGCGCCTGGTTTGACATGACTTGTTAAAGCCTTCGATATTATATTGCACTCTCTTTTATATTACCGGTCCCTGGACCTTATGGACATTCGTATGACGCCCCCCGATACCTCGATTATGCAATATCCCTCTAATAGCTTGCGCCATGCGACAAGATGCGCCATGCACCCACAGATCTGAAAAGTGCCTTTCGACAGCTACCACTGGGCCCTCGAATGTTCCATTTAAGCTTGTGCTGATAGATAAGGAAGCCAAGCATGTCATGTCAGTATCACCGCTGAGAAGACACCTCGTATGAGGGGTGTCTACTTCTTCGACGCGTTCTTACTCTGTAAGAGTGTGTCGAAGAGGGGCATCTATAAACACCCTCATTTTGCCTTCTCGGAGTATACAAATTTGTTCGGTCAACCTTCCCTTTTTTAACCCGTGGTGTGAGACCATGCAATAGTGCATGGCTGAACACAGGCTGAAATAATAATTTTGTGGCTCAGATCCCAGCGTAGGGAGACTATATACTAAGCAATAGTATATAGCCGGAATGCAGACTGAAACAATAGTCTTGCATTTCATTCTAGAGACCATACCCAGAAAACCCCAAATTACGCGCTAAAAACCCAGTGCGCAATTTGATCATATGCAAAACCACAAGCGCGTGACCAGTCCACCTTTTAGATCAAACTTCCTTTCTCAGACCGATTGGAGACTCGATTACGCACCTGAAATAGGATGCGTGATCGGATTGAGCGTTTCACCACCAGCGCACAATTGGCCTATGCCTGACCTAGTCTTACTACCCTTGACCCCTACATTTCCTCGATTAAATGTTTCAGGTTCAACGCTTAATCAGATTGAGCGCATGATAACATGCGCGCAATTAGTCCTAATTTGTTAGGACTAGGAGACTCGTTGAGCTAGTCAGTCGGTTGCTCACCGAGTCGGTGACCGACTCAAAGCGATTAAGTGTCAGAATCTAGGCGCATAATTAAATTAAATGCCCGTAAATAGGTGCGTAATTGAAGGAAAACCTATAAAAGATTTTTTTCTTAATTTGTCCAAGAGATTGGACGAAAAGAGGCTGCAAATTTTGAGAGAGGAAACGGTAAATTTCGAAACCAGAGAACTCCGAGCACGAGCCCACAGAACCTAACCATGATTTCCAGATTCAAGCTTCTAATCTTCGAGGTTTCTCTCCATAGTCCCAACCCCCTTAGGTAAGGATTTAATATTTTAGTTTCCAACCATAGCTTATAATCTCTAGATCTATTAATTCTTAATTTTTATTTTTAGTCTTAGACCGTAGAGCCCCTTTTTGAACCGAAATTCTTTATATCTGGTAGTTCTCAGTTTCTAGAACCAGTCATTAATCCATTGGTCCAATATACCGATCTTAGACTTTAATTCAATTCTAAAATCATGATTTACAGTCCTATCATTATTTTTTGGTTCTAATCCTTTGATTCAGAACCAGTCCTTAATCATACAGCCTGATTTCTCAATTTCAGATGCGAATTCAGTCTTTAAAATTTAACCTTAATTTTAGTTTCTTATTTCAACACCTTAAAAAATTCTGAATATTAATTCTAGTCTTAAAATTCTAGTTTACAATCCAATTCACAATTGCAATTCTGAAATCAATTCTGAAAAGCCCAAAATATTACTTTACGATCTAAAATTTAATTTTTTCTCTTTAATCTCAGCCACCCGATTTGCCCAAGGGAGCTTACGGAGGGTACTCGGGAACGAGGCCAATCCTCCTTAGCATAGCGGGCCCAAACCCCTTTTTTAGAGTTTTTTTTAGAATTAATAAATTACTTTAATTAGTTTATATCTAGACATAATTGATTATTCGCATTAATTAGGCTTTGATATAATTATTAGTGTTAAATCAGAATTTCCTTTCCATTAGTTTAGCAAATTGATTATTCCAAATTCGAATTCTAGAAAATTCAGTTTATTCATGATTAGTTATATTTTGCCATCATAAATCCGTCAATAATTAGGGTCGTAGATAAATCAGACCTTTTTATTTCTGTTGATATTTGAATAGAAAATTAAATTTATTACTTTAATTAGGCCTGTAGAGAAAATCAGTCTTTTTATTTCAATTAGAATTATAATAGAATTACTACAATTACTTTAATTAGAATCCCAGTATAATTAGCATGCTTAATTTTCATTAGAATATTATTGGAATTGATATATATGCACTCCTAGTACCAATAAGAGACTGAAACTGATTGGACTTTTAGTAATACCAGAACCTTGATGCTCGTCGGACTCTTGACAGCATCAAAACACTAATATATCTCACCTTAATAAACCCACACAACCAGAGTATAATAATAATAGAATTGGGAAATCTAATTACAACCAGAGTATAATAAACTGACCGAAATTATAATTACAAAGGGAAATAAGAGGAGAATTAAACTAACTAAACTAAGGAGAAGCATTATTGCTGACGTTCGCAGGCGGACAATTCAGTATAGAGGTAACCTACACCCGCTTCACAACGTGATCACTGACGTGTTGCAACATCATTAAATATCTACAGTTGGCGATCACAATCAAACTAGGAACCTTCTTAGAAAATCTGTCCTTTTTTTTTTTTTTTTTTATTTCAAACACCGCATCGCTAGAGTTCACCTGGACAGAATTGGAAGCCACTAATTCAACGGGAATCGAGAGGAACCCATAAAAAGCGCGCACTAACACTCCTATCTGCCTGTCGATCTTTAAACTACATTGAAAGGATTCTCCCGTTGAGTGGAACGACGATTATCAGGTAGCTTTTGATAAGATCAAGGGTTACCTTCTCAACCGCTAGTATTAGTACCACCCGAGCCGGGGAGACCACTCCTAATGTATCTCTCCACGACGGATGTTTCTATGGGATGTGTCCTCGGGCAGTACGACGAAATAGGAAGAAGAGAGCAGGCCATCTACTATATGAGTAAGAAATTTATTGACTACGAGACACGCTATTCTCATCTGGAGAAGGCATGCCTGGCGCTCATATGGGCCACCCAGAGGCTCCGCCATTACTTGTTATCCAAAGTTGTTCTTCTTCTAGCTTGCATGGATCCGTTGAAGTACCTGTTCAAAAAGCCAGCTCTCACTGGACGGACTATGCGCTGGCAGCTCCTACTATCCAAATTTGATATCATGTACGTCACTCAGAAATAAATCAAGGGGCAAGCACTCGCCGATCATCTTGCCAAGAATTGTTTACCCGATTATGAGCCTTTAAGAACTGAATTCTCGGATGAAGACATCCTGTTCATGACAGAAGATGATACAATAGAGACGGAGGAATTCTGGGTAATGCACTTTGATGGGGCAGCAAATGCCGAGGGCCAGGGAGTCGGCGCTATTC
Organism: Chloranthus sessilifolius; assembly: GCA_021018995.1. Taxonomy (NCBI): domain Eukaryota; kingdom Viridiplantae; phylum Streptophyta; class Magnoliopsida; order Chloranthales; family Chloranthaceae; genus Chloranthus; species Chloranthus sessilifolius. The sequence continues at coordinate 29,464,226 of CM037594.1, read as the reverse complement.
TGATTTTGCCAAGAGGGTCACACGTACTAGTTTCCATCAAAGTCAACTTTCCTTGTACTAACAACATGGCCGAATATGAGGCCTATGCTGCTGGACTACAAGCGACACTTGACTTGAAAGTAACCAACCTCAGGGTATTTGGCGATTCGCAGTTGATCATATGCAAGATGAATGGATATTGGAAGACAAAGGATGAGAAATTGATCCCTTACCATGAACATCTCAAGGATCTAATAGCCTACTTCGAAGACATCACATTCTCCTATGTCTCGCGGATAAGGAATCACTTCACCGATGCGCTAGCAACTTTGGCATCAATGATAGAAATCCCGTATGGTGTCGAGATGAAGCCAATCATGATTGAATAGAGGAACAAGCCAGCCTTCTGCCTCTAGATTGAGGAACCCCTAGGGCCTGATGATGAGCCACCATGGTTCTCAGATATCAAGAATTTCTTCGAGACTCGCACTTTCTAGGAGGGGACGTCCAGAGAGGACAGGCGAACCATTTAGTATTTTGCAGTGAACTATGTCATTTGTGGCGAGTGCCTCTACAAGTGGTCATATAACAACATCCTGTTTCGATGCCTAACTGAAAGCGAGGCAGCGAACACCATGAAAGAGATTCACGAGGGAGTATGCGGTACCCACGTCAATGGCCATATGCTCACTAAGAAGATTTTATGCCAAGGATACTTCTGGACCACTATGGAATCTAATTGTTGCAAGCATGTTCAGAAATGCTATAAATGTCAAGAGCACTCCTGTCTGATACATGCTCCAACTACAAATCTACATAACATGACCACTCCATGGCCCTTCACCACCTGTGGCCTCAACATCGTCAGAAAAGTCAATCCAAAAGCTTCAAATGGACATCAGTTCATCCTTGTCGCCATTGAGTATTTCACCAAATGGGTAGAGGCACATCCTACACGAACATCACGGCTAGTCACATCAAGAAATTCATCAAAAGCAATATCGTTTGTCGATTTGGCGTACCTAAGGATATCATCATGGAAAATGGCACGAACTTCGTGAACAAGAGCATCAGGGCCATCTGTGAGCAGTACAAGATCAAACATCATCGTTCGTCACCGTATCATCCATAAACCAATGGGGCCATGGAGGCTGCCAATAAGACGGTCTTCCGCATCCTTGAGAAGATGGTCGTCACCTATCAAGATTAGACTAAAATATTACTATCGCCTTATGGGCCTACTGAACATCCATCCGCACCGCTTTACGGGCAACACTGTTCTCCCTTGTATATGGAACTGAGGCTATCCTGATAGTTAAAGTTGAAGTACCGTCGCTCCGTATTCTCATGGAATCTGGCTTACCTGAAGCTGAGAGAGAGATCCCGCTTTGAGCAGTTGAACCTACTGGATGAGAAAAGGCTCCTTGCCTTGTGTCATACCCAGGTTTATCAAGGGTGAATCATACGCGCTTACAATAAATGTGTCCGCGGTCTAGATCTGAAGGTAGGAGACACCGTACTCAAGAAAATCTTCCATCCCTCCACATCGATCCAAGAGAGAAATTCAAGCCAACTGGGAAGGACCTTACGTCATCTGAGAAGTGCTTTCGGGATACATAATCCACCTCTCCACTATGGACGGAGATCACTTTCCTGAGCCCATCAATGCTGGATACGTCCGACGATTCTACTCCTAGGTCTCTGCAGTAATGTAAGTATTGACAAGATGGTTGCGTGACTGCTTAAGGACCCAATAAAAGAGGCCATCATTTGAAAGCCAGGTAGCCAAAAATCATCCCTGAACAATTACATCCTTTCCTTCATAACCACTCTCAAAAGAAAAATGTGAAAGTTTATTTACCAAACAAAAAAAAAAAGAAAAAAAGAGTTACCCTCCAAATCTTAAAAAAATAAGAAAAGCAAAATCCTAAAAAGGGGATATAAAAAAAAACAAAAAAATAGAAAAGAAAAAGCTTGGCTTATACAGTCAAAATCCCCCAAGGAAGAAGTGTATTATGGCAATTGAAACCCTATGAAGAAAACCTTTAAAAACCCAGAATACCTTCAAAAATCCTAACCTTACGCATGGCCAAGATACATCCCTGAATAAAGCCCTCTTTAAGGTCTATGAGCAGTCATAATATCCGTTGAGCTATCATGAGCCAAGCTATGAGACAATCAAATGAATTTCATCCAGCCAGCTATGACGGAATTGACGTCCATGTCGTCGCCTTTGATAAGAGATAAAAGAAATAAAATAAAAATATACATGCGCAAAGCAAAGAGGACATGGTGAAAACTCGAAAGGGCGCCATGGGTAAAAATAGTGAGCTTGTGCGGACCAGGTGAAAGCCTGAAAAGGCGCCTGGGGTAAATGCAAACCTATGGACGTAGTGAAAACTTGAAAGGGCGCTACGGGTAAAAAAGAGGGAAACAATGGGCACGACGGAAACCCACCCTGGGCGTTGTGAGTAAGAAAGTTGAAAAAGAGAAATTGAAAAAGAAAATAAACAAAATCCCCTTGGTTCCCCTCTCACATTACTCCCGACTGGACCGCTCATGTTAGCTCAAGTTAGGTTCCCAACCAAGAATGTCTTCATAGACCGCACCGTCAAACGTATGACCTAGGGTAAGGAGAGGAGGTTGATTCGATCCAAAGGGATGGGTGTTCTGGCCTTAGTAAAATTGCTGACCTCACTCGAACCCAATCACGTGAAGGGGATTCGATCAAGCTCAAAATTGGGATTTGTTTGCTTCCCCTTATTTTTAAGGCACCAAAAAAAAAAAGAAAAACCACAAAAGAGTTAATAATCTTCTCTTCCCAGCACTGTACACGCCCCACTCCGGGATGATTGGCTCGATGACTGGAAAGGCCACTTTTGTAAAAGATAATATATTTTCCTTTCTCATTTTCACACCCACACTGTGTGCACCACCACAGGTGGAGAGGCCACTATCGTAAAACATAATAAATTATCCTTTCCCATTTTAGGCCAGCACTATGCGTGCCACATCCCCAAAGGAATAGTCGACACAATACCCCAGTTTCTCATTTAAAAAAAAAAAAGAGAGAAGATAAAATCCTTGTAAAAAGATAGATATCCTTTTTTTCTTATAAGTCTGTACCTGGCTGACACCATATCCCAAAAGATAATATGTGTGATGTCTAGCTTCTATCTAGCTTCCTTCTTTCTTCTTTACAAAAGTGCAAAAACAATAAAAAAAAAACATGAAGAAAATATATACCAAAAAGATGTATCTAATAGGGGTTTCTTATGCCCCTTTTCTATGGTTTTGATCTATGCAAAAAGAGTATGTGCAGGATGGAGTCAATGATCCAGCTCATGCTTCAAGGCATAGATCTCTGCGCGTAGAGCATCCTCCTGTGCTTCCTGCTTTGTCATCCAGCGGCCATGAAGACACTTATACCGCTTCCAGGCAGCATCAGAAGTGCCAAGAGTGCCACTCAAAGCCCTTTTCAGATGAAGGACCTCACACTCAACTACATCAGCCCTGGCTTCTGGCACCTCTGCTCTAACTTTGTATTTCTCTAAATGCTCTTGCAGGACTCGCTTCCCATCTATCAGTAGCTCAATACAGGATCGGAGTGCCTACTCCTTCTTTGTCCAAGGCCTTTCCATACCATCACTCTCGACCAGATCCAGGTGACCGACAGTAGACCCCTCAGATAGTAGCCAAGCCTTATACTCGGGAGAGGACAGAACTGAATTCCCCTGCTCCAGATCACACATGAGCGTTGACTGACGCGTCTCCCAGAGGGCACCTATCCTATCCATGTCCCCAAAGGACTCCCTAGAAAAGATCAAATCACATAGAGGGGGCTTTGCCGCACAGGGCACCTGCTGAGAACAACCAAACTGGCGCAGCACCCAAAAATGGAAGTAGTAAGTACTGCTAGTCAAGCCAAGAAGGGTGATACTCTCGTGATCTCTAGAGCGGACCACTGGGAAAGTCCGGTCTAACCAAGGAAGCCTCCACACTAACTCAGCATTGGCCAACCAAAGCTTCAACCCCTGCATGTCTCTCTATGGAAGCATATGGCATCTACCCAAAAAGCAACGGACCACCTCGCCACGAATAGCATAAAAGCAAGGCACGGGTCCCAAAATGGCGAGATGCTCCCCTAGCCAAATTGGAAATAGAAGCGGGCATCCCCTAAGGCACGCCACCTTGCCTAAGGCAAAAGCATCGAGGCAACGGTAAAGCTCTGCCAAGAACAGATGGATCACGGAATGACCTCCCTCCAATTCGGTCAAAACATTGCAGAGTGCTAGCGTGTAACTTTCTCCCCCAGTAAAGAAAAGGACCTCAGAGATGAGACCAAGAGCAAAAGCCTTCATGTTATAAATATTTCTAACTGGAAACTTTCGCAGGCTTTAGTCACCAAAAAGTTCTCTTAGGAATTTCGTCGAACACCTGGTGGGCCCTCTAATGAGACTTTTCTCATAATTGGATTTCTTCAAATCCAGAGTCGCCTGGACGGCATTAGCATGGCCTTGTTTTGGCACTACCTTGGCAAGACCTCTGTGAGGCTTCAAACCCAATAGGTTGGAGAGTTCTTCAAGTGTGGAAGACAACTCATGATTCCCAAAATAGAAGATGTGGGCATCCACTTCCCAAAAAGAGACCGTCGCGTGGAGGTCCCACCATGGAGGAATTTCAAGAAAGGAGGAGAGGCAGGTCAACCCAAGCGGATCCAAATCTATGAGCTTCCTTTCATTCAAGCTCTCAAGCCACTTCTTTAAAAACCTAGGCCCCAGGCCCAAAGAGGGGAGTATAGTGGTCCCGGACCCCCCAAGAGAGGTGGGGTTGGAAAGCGGGTCCATTGTCATACAAAGATTTTTCCAAAGATATAAATTCAATATAGGACGATGGACCCACCCTTAGGAAAGCAAGAAGAAAAATAGCAGCAAAAAAAATACCAGGCCTAAATCAAAAGAGTGAGAAAAAGGGGCATTCTCGGGCTTAAAAAGCCTCACCATCCCCAGGTTTTGCGTGGAGCATGTAATACATGCGCTAAGCAAAAATCTCCCAAGAATGGCTTGGCGCATGTAATACATGCGCCAGACCATTTGTCCCCCCTGAGAAAACAACAAGGGATTGGGGAGAGGCTTTGTTTGTTCTAGACCCCTGACCAGCTTGTCTACATTCACTGCTTTGCTTAAAAACACAGTAAATCGCGTGCAGAGGCAAAATTTGGCTTTCGGTCACATCTAACTCAAGTAAATCTTCATGCAGGAAAAATTCACACGGGCATGGAAATAACGGCCAAGTGTTAACAAAGTATGTGGCCTTGGAGGCCATCCTTTTTGTCAAAATCAAACCCATCCTACAAGCAATCTGATACACTACAACAAAGCAAAGGAAAGATAGGGCGTGTAATTAAAAGAAAAGGCATTAACATTCATTTGAAAAAGCTGAAACAAAACCATTCAATAGTAGTATCACGTCATCCATTACACATTTCCAAAGTAAAAAAATGTGCCCTACAAAGTCTCAAAGTTAGAAGAGCCAAAAACGGAGCCTAATCCCTGGCAGCACCCTTGGACTTCTTACACCAGCGTGAAGAACTTTGATATGTCTGGACATCCCCCACTCGGGCCCATGCCTGTGAAAGCCGGCTAAGCAAAGAGTGTGACTCCTTTTCACGAGCACACTGCAAGTCATATCCAAAGACATCCATCAGGATCGATTGAAAGAGAAAGATGTCAAAGTAATAATCAGAATTAGTCAGTATGATACTCATCACTTTCGTATCCCGCAGGTCAAAAATGTTGCGGTAGTACGCAGCCTGGTTCACAGTCGATTCATAGTCCTGCACACGAAAGAGGGAGACATCGCTACAAGAGCCACTGGCGCAGACACAAGCATTTTCTCTAAAGGCAATCATGCAGAAAAAGAAAGACTTATCCCAGGAACCAACTCAGGAGGGGGGATCCGGATCGCTTAGTAGATATGCGGGCTCGCTCTCTATGACTTTACATAAACCCTCAAGGAAGGCATCATCGAGGCATCTAAAGGTCCCCTGGACCTCCACAGTCAAACTACCTGAGGAACCAGTACTAGAGGCACCTGAGGGACCAACTCCTGTAGCATTGACAGTACCCATCGCCGCCTCGTCATCATCATCGGAGTCACCTCCCTGCTCGAACTTTGAAAAGGAGCAGAGTTTCAGTCAGTAGAAGCTAAAATTGAATCATAATCGCTAAAAAGATGCCTAGGAAAAAAAACACACCTGAGATCTTGGACTGCCAAAGGCTAGGAAATTGGCACCAGGTACGAAACGTGGTAGGATGGACCGGTAGGGCAAAGACTCATACCACAACTCATAGCTCCTAGGCATGAGAAGATCATTAATAGGGACCGCATGATGAAGAAATCCGATAGTGAGCTCCTATATTGTACCCATAGGTATCATAATATCCGTAGGAGGAGCTTACGATACGAAAAAGTGGTCTCGGTACTGATGGACCACTCGCTCTCCCAAGTAATAGGCCTTGGCCCAATCCTTGTAAAAGAAGATGACGTGATGATCAATGAAGAGGTGGGATAGACCTGCGACTGCTCGATCCTAAAAGGGGGAGCCAACATAAGGATCGTGGATGACTTGCCCAGGCAGAAAGGTGTCTCATCAGCCAAACGTGTAGTATGACAAAAGGGGAAGCCCTGAGAAGGAAGAAAGAGAGATAGCCATACCTGCTCCAGGATCAGCAAGTCAAACTGGGACCTCAGGCCCATCTTCAAGTGCTTCATGCCGACATCCCTGCGGCGGTGCGTGTTCCATTGCTCATGAGCGGATAGGTTGGTACATCAGAGTGAAGGAGGGGGCGGCCAGGTTGGAAGTGCAGATAACCCCAAATATGAAAAGAATAGTATACGGAAAGGATGTGTTAAAAACAGGATGGATGACAAATCAGCAAACCAAGGAAGGTAAAAGGGGATTAGTGGTTACCTCAATCGCCGGCCAGAAGCCAACAATAGAAATCGAGTGCCCCAATGAGGCTCGGGCTAGGCTAGACATCAAAATGGCATATTTGGCCCCACCCGAGTCATATCTGTGCACCTCATTCCAATTCCCCATAATGTTGAGCAGGGACAATGAGACTAGCCCACCACTGGCATTCGAAAAGAGGGTCTTACCAAGTAAGAAAATATCTACATTTGGCTGCCCCAAGTCAACTAGTTCATTCCCCGCAAACAGATTAGACAGCCAGGACAGTTTAACCTCGATACCATGTAGATTCCCAGAGGTAGGGTAATCTCCGATCAGTTGAACTATCTCATCTTGACTAGGGATGCGAAGGTTAGCCACTGGTAGCCCTCCTATCCGAATCCCCGTAATCATCGCCCAATAGACGGGGGTAAGAGTCATTTTCGCTCTGGCCATATGGAACGTCATGGTCTTGAGATGTAAGTGCTCAATTGGGACCTTCAGATAGGCCGAGTCCGCCTGCATAGCGGGGCATGAGAGGAAGTCCCCAAAACCAGCCTGTGCGAGAAGGAACCTCATGATCGGAGGGAGGTAGAGGTAGAAGCGTTGGAGGTGCAACTAGCCTCCTTGAAAGGTGATGGGAGGCAAGTCCTGCATCCAAATAACGGGGTGTCAGATCCTAAAAATATTGCAAGTTCACACAAAAAACAACCATAAAGCTTTTTTACCTTCCCAGTGATCCCAAAATTGGAGATATGAGTGTATTGAAGATGAAGGAGGCCAGTACAGGTGGCCTCGCCTTGCATTTCAAACCAGGTGTGGGAAGAGCATTGCACCATGAACATTTGCTCCCCTCCGAGAGCCATAGATCACATCCGGCCCCTCTTCTTGTTCCTGCCCCTCCTCCTGCACATGCTCCTCCTCACTCGACATTCTGAGACAACAATAAGAAATAAAATCAGGTCACATTAGTAGCAAGAAATTATTTGCCAAACAGGCTGGCAGGGAGGAGAGTAGGACCTTTTTCTTTCCAAATGATTATCATTGTTTTCAAAGCAAAATCACCATCAAATCATCCGCATTTTCAACAAAGAGGAGGGAACAAAAAATAACACAAAAACAAAATTAAATAACTTGTACATTTACGTAAAAAAAAATTGACAAAAGCAATAATAATACATACATATGCATTTGTGCCATCAAAAAATCAAAAAAAGCAAATCCAAAAAATAATAATACATACATACATATGCATTTGTGCCATCAAAAAACAAAATTCCAAAAAAGCAAATCCAATAAAAAATAATAATACATATATAGCATTTATGCAATCAAAAATTCAAAAAAACAAAATGAAAAAAAATACATATATGTGCACTTATGCAACCAAAAATCCAAAAACTCATCATAAAAAAAAATTAAAAAAGAAAAGTACATGTGTTAGCATTTATGCAATCCAAAAATCAAAAGAGAAAAGAAAAAAAAAAGAATGAAAAGAAAAGAAACTAATCATGAAGTAACTCAAGAAAAACCAATAAAATATATAGGGCATCATTTACATGGACTAGGATCAAACCAATCATGGATAATCACGCTTACAAGAAATATCATTCACTTATTATCTAGAAAAGCAAGAACCATAACCACATTGTAAAAGATTTCAAGAAAAAACAAACGAAAATAGGTTTAAAGTGATTACTTCCAAAAGAAACTAGGTCCTTGATCCGGAGTAGAGCGGGTGTTTAATCAGCGCGAGCGAACACCGGTAATGAGGCACGCTTGGTATTAATCCTAAGAAACCCCAGAGGGGTATCCTGTTTTGGTTTGGAGAGGGAGGGAGATAAAATTTTGAATAAGAGCCCCTTTGGCTTGGGCTTGGGTGTTTAAAAACCCCCCAAGGTTTTGCTTGGTGCAACTAATATATGCGCCAAGCCATTTTGGTCCCCTTTGTGGCTTAGCTTGTGTACCGCATGCGCCAAGCCTGGTCTTCCTTGGACCCGCCGATGCACATGCCCCCCAAACAGCACGTCGATCTCCATTTGACCTGCTCGGGCGGTTGTGCTAAAATAAATGGTTCTGGATCTGTGAGCTTGCTCAAAATCCCGAACAGCAAAACCAAAAAATTAATACATAAAATCTCACATAAAATCACAAAAAAAAATCCCATATAAAAATCCACATAAAATCACAAAAAAATCCCATGTAAAAATCCACATAAAAATAATACATAAAATCTCACATAAAATCACATAAAATCCATATAAAAATAATACATAAAATCCCATATAAAATCAAAAAAAAAAAAAAAATCCCATATAAAAATCCACATAAAATCATAAAAATCTCTGCATAAAATAACAAAAAAATAAACATAAAATAATAACAAAAAGCGACATGTACTCCCAAAAAGAGTAGTGGCATCTATTTGCTCCGCTCGGGTAGTCATGCTATATCAATTTCGAGACCGATGGGTTCGCCCAAAGACCTTGAACCCTGCTTCACGCAGGGGCACCCGTGGCCGGTCAGATGGGGCAATCAATACCTCAAATGATTGGACACAAACTGTGGACCTTCGCATATTTGCTTCGCTCCTATCTTTAAGTGTGGGTCGATCACCTCCCACTTACGACGCTGTTGGATTCAGAATGAAACTTGAATATCAAACATCTTCAATCATCTCAAGAAGCAGACATTTTTTCTAACATATTGGGCTTTCACAACTCTCTCCATCTCGGTTATGCCCAGTAATGTCGCTAAGCACTTGGGAATCGATAACCTTGAGAAACAGACATTTTTTTTACATATAGGGCTTTCGTTTACTCACCATGTTACCATATGATGTTTGAGGTTTGTTCTGAATATAGCGAACCCGTTAGTGATGCCTTGGGCCTCTTTGAATGTCTCTTGTCTTTAGCATTCGATCATTAGTGATCGGATACCAAAGAGGGGCATCCGTAGAAACCCAAATTTGGCCCAAGGCTTGATCGAGACATTCTTCGAGAGAGGTGCACCTCCGAGCTTTCGATAACATTATCCGAACCCTTATGAATCACCACGGAACCTTTAAAACCCTCCCCGAACCTTTAGGAACCAATCCCAACCTTTAGAAACCCCTTTGAACCCATAGTTAACCCTTCCGGGCAATGGTTAGAGAGAGGAGTATCAGGGCTGGTAGGGACCTTTACTGAGATTAAATCATATACCATTAAAAAGTAGAGGTTTCCAGCTTTCCAACAAGCCAATAATCACCTCGATCAGAGTTACACATCAAAGGTACGGTGATTCGAAGTTTAGGCACAAAATGGGCAACACTGAAACCTCGCGAGGCTTGCATTGAACCACACAAGAACTTCGCGAGAAGATATGTGTACTTGGTGCATGTAATACTTGTGCCAAGCCCTTTCTCCCCAAAAATGGCCTAGCGCATGTATTAGTTGCGCCAAGCACAAGTGGGTCCCCCCGCGGGCTTAGAACTTTCAAGGACTATATTTTTACCTGGCGTATCTAATACATGTGCCAGGCTTAGCTATAGTAACAGTGGGATTTTGGCTCGAATTTCACTTTTGGGGTTTGACTTGTTGACCTTCTCAAAGTGTAGGATGAGTTTCATTAGGATTGTTTCACCCATGCTTACCCTATTTGCAACCCTTTTGTCATTTGGAACATCAACCTATCATCTACCATTGATGACCATTGCCCACTTTTCTAAGCCTTTGAAACCCTAGGAAACCTTAGATGCTAGGATTACCTAATTGTTAAACCTAATTAGCCTCTAAGCACCCCCCTAACCCTCTCTTTCCCTATAAATAGAGAGGCACCCCCCTTGCAAATGGCTTGAAAAAATTCCTAAGAGAAAAGATTAAGAGAGAGGCCATTCTCCCTTTGGTGCCCCATTGCTCATACAAATTCCAGAATTCTAAACCAGCTTAGAAACCCAATCCTTCTCCAAAAACCCTTGAGTTTAGGAGAACACTATCCCCTAGCCTTCTTCCTCCACCCCTTAGCTACCAAGCCTTAGAGTTAGAACCCTTCATTCAACCATCCGAGCAATCAGAAGCTCACTAAGGTGCACCTACGCAGAGGTCGACAGTGGTGCTACAAGGGCCCGAGAGCTCTGGCTCTCCCCTCTATTCCTCTACCTTCTTAGCCTTTGCTCTATCCTTGAATTTGTGCCGTTTCGCCTACAAAATCTCTGTAGGAACGGAGGGGTACAAATAGGATCATAGTGCCTTCTGGTAAGAGAGAGTGCTTTTTTATTTCAATTTTTATTTATCTTTGGCCATATGTAGAGACCACTTTAGAGCAGGTTGATCGGGTGTCTAACACCTTCCCGATTGATAACCAAAGCCGCTACCCAAGAGCCTTTGGCATAGATCGGTGAATCAGAGTCACATTTTTGGCACTTCGGTGCTCATAAAATTGATTTAGGTTTCCCGGGACACCAAAAGCTCCGGGTGGCTACTCTATATCTTAGAGAGTGCGCTTCGTCATGACGGGATCGTCAAAAATCCCATGGTTGCACAACTGCGGACTTGAAAAATAAGGAAAAGGAGCAACAGTGTTTGAAAGGAAGCCCTTGTAAAATGGTTAATGAGAAGGAAAGAATGGATGAAGTTGAGCCTGTAACACATGGAGAATCACCTTCAGAAGAAGAACAAGATGATTATTATACAACTGAGGTATCTGACTCAGAAGAAGATCCTACTACTTCCATTCTTGTATCGTACCATTCATCACCAAGTGAGTAAATACTACAGAACATTACAAGCCTCACAGGTATGATCACTCTAGATTTTTCGTAGGATTATTTTCTTTGATGTAATTAGTTTTTAATTTTAGTACTTTAAATTTTATTTTTTTTCTTGATCATTGTAAATATTCAGTTAATATATGAAATTTTCTTCTAACTTTCTTTTTCACTAACTATGTAATTGTTAATAACCTTTCTTTCATTTTTATTATTAATGTCTCTGAGAATAATACGACTGTGTTTTTCTCAAGTTTGGGGGAACATTTTTTACAGAATTTTTTTCACATCCGGTAAACAATCAGTGATATTAGTAATTTTCAGGTAAATAATTCTTAAGTGTCCCCTATTTTTTATGCCAATGAGGGCATTGTCCGAATTAAGTTTGGAGGGATACACAACTTCTATGTATAATAGTAGTTAATTAGTATAGTAGTATTTTATTTAATTTTTTTTAGTTTGTTTTTGTAAAAATAAATTTTGAATTTTTAGTTTTAACAGTTGATCATTACATAGGAATTATGATAAAAAAAATTATAAATTTTGAAAACTTACGATCCATTATAGTAGGAGTTCAATAATCAGAATAAAAAATAGTTACAATTCATGCTTAGCTCGTTGAACACTGTATTGGAATGAATGTTAAAACAATAGATTGATCTAAATTGCAAAATTTTAGACTATAGTTTCAAAAGTATAAACCAGTGAGATTTTGAGCCAAATTTTTCTTTCTTTGAGAAAGAGAGACTGTTTCTATTCAAGTAAAAAAAAATTCTTTGAACTTCTATGCTGTTATGAAATATCATATTGCTGAGTTTAGAATCAAAATATTCTATATCTATGATAACCTAATTTTTGTGTAGAACTATCTATTAAAAATATCAAAGCAACAAGGCATCTATGCTAGTAAATCGTAAAGATGATTTAAGGCCATCTTTTGTTAAACATAGCCAAAAAGCCAAAATCCTAGGAAATGTTATCCTTTGGACACATATTAGAAGCCTAAATCGAAATTATTTGTACCAAGAATTTTATAAACCCTTAACCATATGTACTACCCAAAGCTTTCAACCTTTAACCCTTATATTTTCTAAATGCAAAAAAAGGGATGAAGAGAGAGTGGAAGGAGTAAAAAGCAAAAATAGATAAGGGAAATGCTAAAAAAGGGTACAATTGAAGAAATCAAAAGAAGAATATGGGAAGGGAGTGAAAAATTGTAAAAGAACGATTTGAAAAAGAAGATTACGATTCTTAAGCAAAAAGCTTTCAACGTTCCTAAAATATGATTTTACAAATAAATTGAAGAAATGGGATTTATAAAAAAAATGGGAAGAAGTTATCCAATCCATGGATACTTACTGAAGTAGAAAAGATAGGAGAAAGAAGAGCTAAAATTCTGAGAAAAACTTTGAATCCCTTTCTACCTTTCTTTGATACCTTTTGAAACGCAAAGGCCCATACCACTTTTCACCCCTTAACTTAACCTTTGATTAGACCCTCAGCCATCTAATAAGTTCTTGATAAGTGTTTTATGTAGGTAATAACCAGCAGTGAGATAAGGTCAGGAATCCTGCTAAGGAGCCTGTTTTGGCACCAGAAGTCCCTCAGAAGGATGGACTCTGAATCCAAGATTGAAATATCCTAGCGCAGTCCAGCTGAGCTTCCCAAGACTCTATAAAAACTTCTCGTGCAGATGATTGACTGAAGAGCTTTAGAAGCATAAACTCGCGCAGCTCTCGCGAAGCTCAAGAGTAGAACACATCGCGTAGTCTCGCGCAGTTCAAAGTAAACCTCTCTCAACCTCTCACAGTTCGCTCAGAACGGCTGAGAAGAGAGAGCTTCAGAAGACTCCTCGCACAGCTATCGTACAGTTGCCGTGGGATGCAATTATCAAAAGAGAACTCCTCGCGCAGTTCTCGCGCCATTCAAGAAGAGAGCATCCTTCCGAAGGCAAAGCCACCCTCGCGAAGATCAGTTAAGACATGGAACCTCGCACAGTTCAGAACTCATTAAAGCCTCGCGAGGTAACTCGCGAAGTCCAGTGAAGAGAAGTGCTCACGAAGTTCTCGCGCTATTCAAATCTGTCCTCGCGAAGATCAATGTTAAGTAGTGAAAAATACCATTTTTCACCCCTAAACATGAGCCTTGAAAGACCCTTGAGAAGACTAAATAAGTGCTTTAGTGTGCATTTTACAGCTAACCAATCAGACAGGTCCAAATCCGAAAAGCATCCCAAAAAGATCAAAAAGCTGACAGCTCATGTCAAGTTTAAAGAAGGAGTGAAGAAACAGCCTCAGCAATGGCTAAAGAGGGTCTAAAAGAGCAGACAAAGACCTGAAGCAAGAGAGAGTTCAATTCGCAAAGAACTTCTACTATTCGCAAAGAAGAATGGAAGCCTAGAGTTCAATTCGCAAAGAACTTCTACTATTCGCAAAGAAGAATGGGAGCCTAGAGTTCAATTCGCAAAGAACTTCTACTATTCGCAAAGAACCTTGAACTTTGCGAAAAGAAGAAAACACTCCTCGAAAAGAAGATTGAACTTTGCGAACAGAGCTTCAGAAGTCATTGAACTTTGCGAAAAGGCCCCTGAACTCTGCGAAATGGCATTCGATTTGCGGCTCCAAGGGTATTTCACGAAACTTTGCACGCGCCCAATGCAATCAAAGACCAGAACATTCCGGAAGGTTCCAATCAAGATCCGAAGGCATATTCCAACCCATGTGAGTGCCCAAAGTTAAATTACACGGTGGGAACTTCCAAGCTCAAAGCAATTTCAAACCCATAGAATTGATGCTTTGCTCCTCGATTGGTGAACCAAATCAAGCGATTACGATTGGCGAGCAGATCTGGATCCCGGTGCTCGACTCCTATTGGTTGATACAGATCTATCCAATTGATTGGTTGATACATTTGAGCTGGCTTAGGAAAACTATAAATAGACGAACCATTTGCCCAATTTGGGTATCCAGATTTAGAGTTTTCATCTCTGCTTCCCTCATTCGGCCGATAGGTTATCCAACCCCTGTAATCCCTTCTTGTAGTTTACCTTTGAGAGCCATTGTGAGTGATTTGTACTTCCAAGTTCGGATTCAAGGCTGTAAGTCCGAGGGCTCTCTGAGAAGCTCGGGGATGAAGTCGAGGGCTCTCTAAAAGCCGTGCTTTCTGTAATTATAGCAGTGGATTTTAAAAGGTTCTAATTTGTGTCTTCTCCATTGGAGTCATGTCGAGGGTTCTCAATGTTCACCTTAGTGCATTAGACTTCTTTAGATTCACTCATCCGCATGCAACTTCCTTAATTCATCACCCAATGCGAATTAGCGTTGGTAACCTAATTCTAGCAGCATTTGATGATGTTCATGTTACGAACTAAAGAATAGGCCGACTGGTAGCGGATCTGTGACCATTTAAGTGGACAGATCACAGCCATAAGTCTAAACCTATTCCTTAATTCGGATTTATTTCTCTTACATCTGTGCTGGTAGCCAGATGAAGATTGAATCTGCTCTGTTGAACTACAGATTCTCCATTAAAATTCAGACGCTAAAGTACATGAAGCTATTATTTCTGCATTTGTCTTATTTTAAACATCTCCCCAACTCGGATCTGGATCATGTAGTTAGTTCTTTTCTTTGTTTTTAGTTTGTTAAACGTGACAAATTCAACCTCCCATCTTATGTGCTTTGTAGATAGGATCAGAGGCCAGATCTGGTAGCTCAGATCTGGAGGTTTATCTTAAATTTTAAATCAATTCCCTGTGGACGATCTTTTACTCACTTACATTTAAAACTTGCTACAATTGGCCCTGATCTTGCAGGCCAGTGTTAGCCCCAATGTGCTGATATCCCTTTCATAAGTTAACATCCATATAACTTAGCATTCTTTAATTCTTTAATTTTTGATTCATAATGCACACAATTATGGCACACTTGGAGCGACAACAATCAACCCAACGACTGCTTGAACTCCAACCTCGCGACTACCTAAAGAGCAAACCAAGCCAATCTTGCGATGGCTAAAGTTTTAATTTCAAATCATCCTAGCGAAGAGCAAAAGCTATCACGCGACAAGTCTGGGAAATAATGGCTACCTAGCGAAGCTCTGAACCTCAAACTTCCATCTCTTCAGCAGAGGACTTTCTAGGAATTTCCAGCGATTAGGGCACGCACTCTCACGCTCAAATCTCCGTGCATGTGCCCCGAGGCATCCAAGGATCACCATTAGGCCACGTGGCATCGTTAAAATTAGGGTTTCCTAACCCTAATGCGCCGCCACACCACTGCTATAAATACCCATACTTAGCTTAGGTTTAGGGAGCTTAGACCATTCTTTCTTTCTACATCCTAGAATAGCTGGGAATACATCTCATTTCTTGGAGACTTGATCTGAGATTGTTTTGTTTTTCTTTTCGTAGTTGTAAGTAGTTTTCTTTTTCTTTTTCCTTCTCTCCATAGTCCAGCACTTGCTGGCTATGTCTTTGTATGTATTTTGAACTAGATTAATGGAAGTTCTGTAATAGGATCTGCACTTTGTGAGATTTGTGTTTGAATGTCAGATGCTCTGTGCAAGGCTGCTGCCTTGTGATCCGCCATTACTTTGGCTGTGTTTCAAAGCAATGGAGGACTGATTCTAAGGGCCATTCAGATCCAAGTGACCTATGTGTCTGGGCTATCATGGTCCCATACAGCCTTAGCCCCACCACAGGACCCACTAGATCTGAAATCCCCATGGGAGCTTGAGCTGGTAGCCTTGTGACCATGGTGGTGGCAGCAATATTCTTTTTTTTTCTTGGGCTCCATGAGGAGGATAGCCTCTGGGATAGTCTGCGACCATTCAAGTGGATAGGTTATAGCCTTAGGGTGATTCTAATTCATCGATCCAAGATGGATCCTTCTTCTTTACACCTGAGCTTGTAGAAGCCTGGTGGGGGATTGTATAGAGGCAGACTCCCCTATATTTGTATAGATCTGCCATCAGATGTTGGATCTGATCTGGTTATAGATATTGTAGGCTTGTGACTGGACCATTGTAGCCTCACTCAAGCAATGGACAGCTAGATCGAAGGTTGTACTCAATCGCTTGCTGGTTCTATGTGTCTGGGCTATCATGGTCCTATACAGCCTTAGCCCCACACATAGAGATTTAGAGGTTGAGGTCCCCTATGGATTCTTGTGCTAGTAGCCTCGATGAAATAGTGTCTACAATGATTAACTTGTTATGTTTTGACCCATCCCTGGATTGTGGTTCCCCTATGGGATAGTCTGTGACCATTTGAGTAGACATGTTATAACCTTAAGGGTTGAATCATGGCAGAGTGATGGGTTGGATCCTTTCTCCTCAGTGGTGATAATGTAGCCATTGGACAAGATTTCTATAACATCAAATCTGAATTTGAGTTACAAAACTCCTCTGATCTTGGCTCAATAACATACTTCTCACCCTTTTATATTTATTTTCCACACTCCATCCATCCTCTCAACCCTTTCTGTAGTTTAGACATTAGGATATCTTAGAATACTTAGAATAAGTGACCTTAAACTCCCCTCCTTTTTAAGACTGCCAGATCTGTAGTTAGATCTAGAGGGACTACTAGAGATGGCTCCTTTGGAGCTGTAGATCACCTTTCCTTGTGGGACAAACTCTTACTTATCAAAACTTGCTACAATGGACCCTGTATCTTGCAGGTCTAGGATTTCTTAGTTGTGCTGATTCCATCCCCTGTTTTACTCTTTCTTTGATTTTAAATTATATTTTTTATCACCAACCAATAAAGCAAGCACACACTCAGAAATCAGCCAACAAGTTTTTGGCGCCGTTGCCGGGGAGGGATGATCTATTAGTAGACCCTTAGTTTTTGTATTCTTAGTATTCTTTGCAAATGTGAATAATTGATATTGCTGACATAATTTTGAACCTTTCTTGCAGATCTAGACAACAGCAGTGAAGGATAGTTTGACTACAATTGGAGCTTAGCTACCTCTATTTGCAAACTCTCTGACTTTTAAAACTTTGTCTATCTTTCTTAAAAATTTTCTAGCAGTATCTAGGATAGTTTTAAATGTATTCCTTGAATAGCTGTAAACTAGTTAGATAAATTTGTTAATTGTACAAATATTCTTTTGCAATGTGCCTGCAAGAAGCTTTCCTTGCTGTTGGTGTGCTTGTATGCTAGGGAGGAGATCTCTCAACCCCACTTTAGAGCCTCTTAACCCTGAGTTAGAAAGGGGAAGGAGACTTAGAAGAGACAGGCACACCACAGGAGAGCCCCCAAGCGAATCTGTGACAGCAATTATGGGTGAAGAACAACCCAGGACCCTCAAGGAGTTGAATGCTCCGGATGACTATAACTCCCCTTTTAGCATTCAATTCCCTGATGTTCAGGGGAACTATGAAATAAAAACTTCAATCATCCAGATGTTGCCCTCTTTCCATGGGCTTAGCAAGGAGGACCCTTACAAGCATATTGACCAGTTCTTGGCCTTGTGCACCACTTTTAATATCATTAGTTTGGGACCTGAGACTACTAGGCTCAGACTCTTTCCCTTCTCTCTGAAGGATAGGGCCAATACCTGGTTGACCACTCTTCCCAACAATAGCATTGCTTCATGGAAAGACCTGCAGACCAAGTTCCTGACCAAGTTCTTCCCTGAGACAAAAACTAGCCAGTTAAGGAAAGAGATTCTTGCTTTTGCTCAATCCCCAACTGAGGATTTTAACCAGTCCTGGGATAGGTTTAAAGAAATGCTCAAACAATGCCCCCACCACAAGATCCCAGAGTGGCAGCTTGTACAAAGCTTCTACAATGGGATTGATGAGAAAAATAGAGATATGGTCAATGCCTCTTGTGGTGGATCCTACATGCACAAGACTGCTGAGGAGGCATGGGAATTGTTTGAGGTGATTAGTAAGAATGCTTTTCAAAAGCCATCCCTGGCAAGAACTAGTCAGGAATCTAAGTCAAAGGTGGGGCCTACTGCTAGATCAAGAGGAAAAGTTTATAAGGTGTCTGGGAACAATGACCTGTAGTTGCAGATGGCAAACCTCTTTATAAAGTTTGACAAATTACTGACTGTGATGCAACCCAGAAGGGCTGTTCATGTGGCGGAGGCATGTCTGATATGTCAGTCCCCACAACACACAGTGGAGGCATGTCTGATATGTCAGTCCCCACAACACACAGTGGAGGAATGTCCATTTGCAGGGCAATTTCCTGACTTGGTTTTAGAAC
This sequence comes from Chloranthus sessilifolius, assembly GCA_021018995.1. Taxonomy (NCBI): domain Eukaryota; kingdom Viridiplantae; phylum Streptophyta; class Magnoliopsida; order Chloranthales; family Chloranthaceae; genus Chloranthus; species Chloranthus sessilifolius. The sequence goes on along the minus strand of CM037594.1, from coordinate 29,445,323 downwards.
ATGCTGTTGCTGCTCAATCTTATGGCCATCAACAATCTGGGGGCTACAACAGACAACCATATGGATACCAGTACCAAAATGCTGGTTACCAATAGAGAGACCACCCAAATTTGAGTTGGAGGCAAGACAACTATATGCAGCCCCAGCAGATGTTGGCCTTACCACAAAGACCACAGAAACAATTCAATCAAGGGAATGCCCCTAGGTCTAACTTCCAGCACCATCAGCAACCCCATCAACTGCAAAATCAATTGGTCGTACCCCCATCTCAACCCAAAAATACTTCTTTCGAGGACCAGGTCTTGACCTCACTGCAAAACCTGGGTTCCTTGGCTCAGACTGTGAATTCTCATGGTCAGAGCATCAAGAAGATGGAAGAGCAGATTGGCCAACTAGCAAATACCTTAGCCAAAAGAGAAGAGGGAAGGTTGCCTAGTCAACCAGTGGTTAATCTCAAGGGCCAATTTTTGATTGGTGAAGGATCCTCAAACTCTGAAGGAGATCTTTCATTGAATTGATGTTAAGAACTGTGCACCTTTGTATGATATATACTTTACAGTTTAGAGGAATTTGTAGTGATCTTGTTGGAATCTGAGTTTAGTGCTTTATGCCTACTTTTATTCCTGTTCCCCTTGTTTGCTAATTTCAAGTGATTGAATGATGATGGTATTATTTGAATGCTTTTCATGATGTGTGAATTTAATGGTTTGAGAGTATGAGAATTTTTGAATGTTTTATAATGCTTATGGGTGTCCCTGGAAGAGAGCCTGTGAGAGAATCCACCCACAAAATCAAGGTCAAAAGGCTAACTAGTGGGTGTGCGAATTCTAACTCTGTTAAGCCATTGCGGGGTTCTGAATATTTGGTTTGGTCTCCTCTCGCGCAGTTCATAAAGAATTACTTTGCTTTGCTGTCGCGAGCTTCAGATATAGCTGGGTGGGCTGCCTCGCACAACTCAAATGAACATCCAATCTCGCGACCCATTCATGCCCATCCAGCGAGCGGATATTTTCAAAGCGCGTCGAGCCTCGCGATATTTAATATCCCACCCCGCGCTGCTTTTCTTTACTGCTTTCTCTTTCCTCTCCTGCCAGCGAAACCCTAGCTCCCACTCCTCTCAATCTCTCTCCTCCAGCATCCTGTCTACAGTTCATTGCTCACTTTGAAATTTTGGATTTTTATTCTTAAAGCCTACATCAACAGTTGCCCCCTGCTAGGAGCTCTTGCGATCTACCGTGCATCAAATTGAACAGAACCCTAACTTTTAGGGTAAGACTTAGCTCTTAGTCTTTTCTTTCAAAATTTCAATTGCACACTCACCAAGGAGAATCTTGATGGCTCCTAAAAGTGCACCTGTGAAGAGAGCCAGGGACCAGGCCACCGTGGAGCCTGCCCCTAAGAAAGCCAAGTCCTCTACGGCACATCAAAAAGGGAAGGAGGTGGCTGCAAAAACACCTGATTACTCTACTCCCTCTGAGCTCCTCATTTCCATTCCCTTAGAGCCTGAAGTCATTTTTGATATATCTTTCTTTGAATCTGAGCCGTTGTCAACACCTGCCATTGAGTTCTTGCGAAAGGCTGGTTTGTTCCCCTTGATGCAAATGATTCCTGTACTAGCCTATCCTAGGTTAGTGCAACTCTTTTACCAGCACCTTAGGGTTAGACCAGACACACATGGGCAGCTTGGCCTCCTTATGTTAGTTGACAATTTTGAGATGCTACTCAACCCAGCGTTGATTGCTGAAGTCATGGGCATCCCTGCCATTTTTTATCCCAAATGTGGTTATGGGTCCCCTGTGAGTGCCCCCATTGACACAATTGAACAGGCCATTACTAGAGGTTTGGAGGCCATAGGGGACTCTATCAGAAGAAGAGATTTGGATCCCAAACTACTGTTCATCGATCAAGTGCTGAGGAAGAATATCTATTGCTCCGGACATCAGTAAGAGAGGAGGACACCAATTGCTGATGCTCTCTATTCCTTCTCTCTGGGCCACGGATTTAATGCTGTATGGTTGATTTTTGAGGCCATGAAAGACATGATGGTGAAGCTCGGGCTACAAAAGAAGATCCACACTCTCCCCTATGGAAGACTCATCACCAAATTACTTCTGAGGGGACGGTACAAGATACCAGTGGGGGAGTTATCTGCTGACCTCACTCCCACCACTTTTGCCAAAAGACAATGGGGGACCAGCAGAAGTCTAATGGATCCCAAGAAAAAGAAAAAGAAGGCTGAAGCTCAGGTTGTTTCTGAGCAAGGAGAGGGAGCTGCTATGGCAAAGGCCACCCCTGCCCCCAAGAAGAAGGCTAAGGCCCCTGCTCCAAAGAAGGTGGTGCGAGCTTCTGTCACCTCTGCTTCTGCAACAATACCTCCATCCACCACACTTGCCTCTCCATTAGTTTCTTCACCTATTCCATCTCTCCCTTTCCCTCTCTTATCTCCCTTTTCCATTCCACCTCCCATTGTGATTCGTTCCTGGGTGGAAAGTGTTGAACCCTATGACAACACTCCCCCTTCACCCACCTTACCTCAATACACAGCCCCAGTATCTCCAACATCATCTGACCTCAATCCTGACAGCCCTCCCTTGATAACATACCTTAAAAAGAAAACCTCTCACACAACCCCTACCTTATCTTTACCTACTTCCACCTCCCCTGTCATTCCCACAGACACACCCCATATTGACCAACCCTTAGTCCAACCCCTCCCAACTACATCTTCACTCCACAATCTTGACTTTAACCTAGCCACCACTTCAGGGTATCAGGCCTTCATGACTACCTTGCTTGATACCTTGCCCACCCATGACATCCCTCTCCCAGATTCCCCACTCCCTTCACCACATCATTCCCCAGCCCTTTCAACTTTTCCCCCTACAACTTTCTATCATGCCCCCACTTCCCCTTTCTAACCTGTTCTCTCCTATCCTCATACTCCACCCCAACCAACCTTAGATACCCTTACCCATATCCTTTCCCTCATACATTACATCTAGACCCAGCTATCCACCACAACACAGACCCAAGTCCAAATGCAGACTGACATCACCAACATACAATCCACCCTTCAAACATTGACAAACCCACCCATCCCTATACAACCTCCTACCACCCCATTGATCCAACCCCCTTCCACCTCTGACTCCACAGTTCCACCAGACCTCACCCAAATTGACTTACCTACACCCTTCACACTCCAAGACACCATACCCCACCACTCCTTCCCCACTCTATCTATCCTTCCCCCCCTAATATTACCCCCCCCACAATTTACCAACACTTCTACCCAAACAGACCCCATTCCCTTCCCATCCACCTTTCCCATTCAACCCCACCTATTTGTAACCCCACCCCTTCCATTTCGACCCTTCACCATTCCATTTTTCCCTTACCCAGAACCATCCACATCCACTGACCTTCCTTCATTTCACTTTCCACCCATACCTTCCATTCCACCTCTTCTCCCACCCCCTCCTCAATTCACTGACCATTCAACACAGACTACCCCAGCCACTTCCACCCCTCCTCTTGACTTCATCCCTACACCACCCACTTTTCCCCCCTAGGATCAATCGCCTTCTACTTCTTCCACTTCATTTCTACCCATCTTACCCAGACACTCCTATTACACCCCTCCCTACTTCACCCTTCTCCATGCCTTGAGGGACAATGCCTATATCAAGAGAGATGTTCTCAATGGCATGGCCCAACTCCGACAAACCATCGAATACCCCTTGCTGCAGAAAATGAGTGATTTGAAGCTTGCTCATAGCGAGCAGCTGAGAGATATTTCCAAGGGGTGGGAGGCAATTTTGGAGACACTTAATGCGAACAAGGCTACGACAACTTATTACAGAATGACTACTGAGATTGAAAAAGCCAATGCTGAAAGGGCGAAAAAGCATAACAGGTTATTAGAAAGGAAACTGAACAATGCTCCAGAGATCAACCGACTCAGTAAGGAGCTTGCAGATACCAATCTCTTGTGGGCTAACAAGAAAATTGAGATTTTGGAACAGAGGGTTGCCTTCCTACTATCCCAACCAATACAGACCACCCCTCTCGCCACAGCACCCCCTGAGGCCCCATCCTCTTCCACACAACCAGGCCCATCTTCTTTCACTCCCCCTGCCCCTACACCTACACAACCTGTTCCCCCACCTCCCCCAACCCTAACTCCGGTACCTCCTCCTGTTCCTACTCAAGTTCCTGCTCCTGCTAAAGTCCCTACTCCAGCTCCTGCTCCTGTCTCAGTGTCTCCCCCTGTTCCCTCCCCTGCCCCCAAAAGAGAATGAACTCCTTCCAAGAAACATCCCACTTCTAAAAGAGCCACTGCAGCCCAAAAAGGAAAACGACCAGCCCCTCCATCCCCACCTCCAAAGGTCACCAGAGCTTCTGCTCAGGATGATCCCCATGGTCGCCTACTTTACAAAGATGAATGCAGACAAGCTGCTGCTGCCCTTGGATTGGATCCCATTGAGCTTTTTCCTTCTGACTTAGACTCTGATTCCGCACCACCTAGGGATCCCAGTGCCCAGACTACTGCTGCTGCTCCTTCATCAAGCCCTGCTGAACAAACTTATCCTTAGCGAAGGAAAGCTGCTGCCAAGAGGACTACTCCCCCAACTGGCTCTTTGAAAATTGGAAAAGACAAATCTGCCCAGTCTGAGGAGGCACCACCAATAAGCCAGCCAGTGAAAGGGAACAGCCCTGCCATTCCAACAGCAAAAGACAAAGACAAATCTTCTGTGGCTCCCCCTAAGCTTGCTAAAGGGAAAAGTCCTCTCCTGCCTTAGGTGAAAGCAAAAGATAAATCCCCTGTTATCGCTCCTGTGCCAGCACAAGCCCAGTCCCCTCTTACTCCCCCTCCGACCCAGCAAGGGCAAGCCTCCCAAGGGGCGAGCTCCAAAGGTAAGGGCCCCAAAGGAAAATCTCCCACCAAACCCCTTGAGCCAACCACTGATAAATCTTTCGAGATCCCTCCTGAACCATTGAGGAGAAAAATGAGGGTCAGGGCACTATCTATACCCAAAATTGCCGACCAACGAAAGGTAGAGAGAGAACGAAAGAAGAAAGAGGAGGAGGCTTACCTTCAAGAACATGCCAAGAAGATGGGTTGGGACAAGTTTTGAGCCAGATTCTGACTAGATTGTACTTAGGGTTTTCTCTGTTTCTGCACTCTTTTATTTCTGTTTTCTTGTAGTTTGTACATTTCTCATTTTTAATAGACTTTATTCCCCTGTCATTACTATCTTGCTTTGTCTGTTGTGTGTCTTCTTTCTTGTTCTGGTCTTTTATGCTTTAATAACTCTGCTGCACAGACACCTTTGAACCATGAGGCCACTGCTCCTCATAGGTTTGGGGGTATGACAGGCAGACCCTGCCAATGGAATAGTTAACCTAAGTGCAGCAGACTCATCTGAGTAATATGGAAATGGACCTCTGTTCACTTAAGAATCATGAAAATAAGAAATTTAAAATTTATGCAAACTTTTGACATTATAAACTTTTAATATTTCACATTTCCATGATGATATTACCAAGGAAACTTACTTGTATCAGCACTCAGTGAATCATTAGAGAGAGAAAAAGGTGAGGACATACTTAAAAGTTCAAAGGAAAACCATAACCAGTGAAATTGGGCCCATAAAAATTTTTTTTTCCAACTTTTGAGGAGTAACCAAGGCAACTTCTTCTAGTTCCAAGGACTGGGTGAGTCATTGTGCTCACTAGAAGTTAGGCAACTCCAAGTTGAAACAACTGATAGTACTCATGAGACTTAGAAAAGGATCAAGGCCTTCTCTTGGACAGTTTGAGCCTTTTTAAAAGGACCAACCCTAAAGCATCTGCCCTTGTCCATACCCCCCTTTGAGCTTTAAAATCCTAAATTTCTTCAAAATACACCTGAGTACTTGAACCTGAACCTATGAGCCTGCTTCAGCCTACCCTCACTTTGAGAATTCAGAAGGTAAAGGAGAAAAGGTTGGAAATGGACTAGCTATGGTCAACATTAAGTGAATGGAGAAGAAGCATCTCAAAAAATTCTGGCAGTATGGTAACTGAGAACATGGTAGCATTTCTGAAAAGCAAAAATAAAAATAAAAAGAAGAAAATTCCATCAAAAGGAAACAAAAATAATAATGAAGAGGAGTAAGGGAGGAATCAAGAGGAACTTTCATTAAAGAATCAAAATCAAGAAGAGAAACTGATCACTTCAAATCTGAAAATCTCAAAGAAGATGAAGGGAGCTGAATTCAAGAAGGTGAAGTCATGAATCACCTCTGTCACCTACTGATTTATCAATTTTGAACCCCTTCTCAACCTTCCATTCTTTCAACCCCACTCCATAAGCCACATTACAGCCCAGTCAAAAGCCCTTGTGATCCAAAGTTGAGTGAGCTGTCATGTGAAGATAAAGAGTTATCCAATCTATTGTGAGGAACTGCCAATGATGTCAGCACTTAAGAACTCTGCCTATGCTCATGCTTACAGAGCCATTTGGGGGATGTAACTGCTCTTGAGCCTGTGAGAAAATGAACCCCTCAACAAAACCCTTATGAGAGTATGCCCTGCAAAGTTTTTGGGTCTGAACTTGAATGCATTACGTATGACCTATAACCTAATTTTTGACTTGAGGATGGGCTCAGTGCTGGCACACACTTGTGCAGTTTTCTGTGATTGTAAACTGATTGGAAATGCTGAGCATTCATGAGAAGTTTATGTTGTTTAAATTACTGTGCAACCAATGAATTAAATTTCTTTTATGATTACTAATTCAAGAGTAAACTAAGTCTGCCCCTTGACTGCTCACTGGATGATATTGCACTTTTGTTAACTGTTTCATTGAAGAAGTTTGTGGGTGTCTTCACTGAAAACCCTCAGGAGACTTCACTCCTCCACTAGGGATCACCTAGGGGTTTAAAAGGCTTGGTACATATGCTAAATGTATCCGTGCTCCCTACGAAAGTGGCATTTAATTTTTGTAGTAGATTTAATGTAGCTTTGCTAAGGGACTAGCAAAGATTAGGTTTGGGGGTGTGTTAAGACCTGAAAAGTACCACTTTTCACCCCTTAACTTAGCCTTTGATTAGACCCTCAGCCATCTAATAAGTTCTTGATAAGTGTTTTATGTAGGTAATAACCAACGGTGAGATAAGGCCAGGAATCCTGCTAAGGAGCCTATTTTGGCACCAGAAGTCCCTCAGAAGGATGGACTTTGAATACAGACCTGAAATAGCCTCGCACAGTCCACTTGAGCTTCCCAAGACTCTATAACAACTTCTCGCACAGATGATTGACTGAAGAGCTTCAGAAGCATAAACTCGCCCAACTCTCGCAAAGCTCAAGAGTAGAACACATCGCGTAGTCTCACACAGTTCAAAGCAAACCTCTCTCAACCTCACGCAGTTCGCTCAGAACGGCTGAGAAGAGAGAGCTTCAGAAGACTCCTCGCACAGCTATCGCGCAGTCACCGTGGGATGCAATTATCAGAAGAGAACTCCTCGCACAATTCTCACGCCATTCAAGAAGAGAGCATCCTTCCGAAGGAAAAGCCACCCTCGCAAAGATCAGTTAAGACATGAACCTCGCACAGTTCAGAACTCATTAAAGCCTCGTGAGGTAACTCGCGAAGTCTAGTGAAGAGAAGTGCTCGTGAAGTTCTCGCGCTATTCAAATCTGTCCTCGCGAAGATCAACCCAACGACTGCTTGAACTCCAACCCCGCGACTGCCTGAAGAGCAAACCAAGCCAACCTCGTGATGGCTGAAGTTTCAATTTCAAATCATCCTAGCGAAGAGCAAAAGCTATCACGTGACAAGTCTGGGAAACAATGGCTACCTAGCGAAGCTCTGAACCTCCAACTTCCATCTCTTCAGCAAAGGACTTTCTGGGAATTTCCAGTGGTTAGGGCACACACTCCCACGCTCAAATCTCTGTGCATGCACCCCGAGGCATCCAAGGATCACCATTAGGCCATGTGGTATCGTTAAAATTAGGGTTTCCTAACCCTAAGCGCCGCCAAACCACTGCTATAAATACCCATACTTAGCTTAGGTTTAGGGAGCTTAGACCATCCTTTCTTTCTACATCCTGGAATAGCTGGGAATACATCTCATTTCTTGGAGACTTGATCTGAGATTGTTTTGTTTTTCTTTTCATAGTTGTAAGTACTTTTCTTTTTCTTTTTCCTTCTCTCCATAGTCCAGCACTTACTGGCTATGTCTTTGTATGCATTTTGAACTAGATTAATGGAAGTTCTGTAATAGGATTTGTACTTTGTGGGATTTGTGTTTGAATGTGAGATGCTCTATGCAAGGCTGCTGTCTTGTGATCCGCCATTGCTTTGGCTATGTTTTAAAGCAATAGAGGACTGATTCTAAGGGCCATTCAGATCCAAGTGACCTGTGTGTCTGGGCTATCATGGTCCCATACAGCCTTAGCCCCACCACAGGACCCACTAGATCTGATATCCCCATGGGAGCTTGAGCTGGTAGCCTTGTGACCATGGTGGTGGCAGCGATATTCTTGTTTTGTCTTGGGCTCCGTGAGGAGGATAGCCTCTGGGATAGTCTGCGACCATTCAAGTGGACAGGTTATAGCCTTAGGGTGATTCTAATTCACCGATCCAAGATGGATCCTTCTTCTTTACACCTGAGCTTGTAGAAGCCTGGTGGGAGATTGTACAGAGGCAGACTCCCCTATAATTGTATAGATCCGCCACCAGATGTTGGATCTGATCTGGTTATAGAGATTGTAGGCTTGTGACTGGACCATTGTAGCCTCACTCAAGCAATGGATAGCTAGATCGAAGGTTGTACTCAATCGCTTGCTGGTTCTATGTGTCTGAGCTATCATGGTCCTATACAGCCTTAGTCCCACACATAGAGCTTTAGAGGTTAAGGTCCCCTATGGATTCTTGTGCTGGTAGCCTGGATGAAATAGTGCCTGCAATGATTAACTTGTTATGTTTTGACCCATCCCTGGATTGTGGTTCCCCTATGGGATAGTCTGTGACCATTTGAGTGGACAGGTTATAACCTTAAGGGTTGAATCATGGCAGAGTGATGGGTTGGATCCTTTCTCCTCAGTGGTGATAATGTAGCCATTGGACAGGATTTCTATAGCATCAAATCTGAATCTGAGTTACAAAACTCCTCTGATCTGGGCTCAATAACATACTTCTCACCCTTTTATATTTATTTTCCACACTCCATCCATCCTCTCAAACCTTTCTGTAGTTTAGACATTAGGATACCTTAGAATACTTAGAATAAGTGACCTTAAACTCCCCTCCTTTTTAGGACTGCTAGATCTCTAGTCAGATCTGGAGGGACTACTAGAGATGGCTCCTTTGGAGCTGTAGATCACCTTTCCCTGTGGGACAAACTCTTACTTATCAAAAATTGCTACAATGGACCCTATATCTTGCAGGTCTAGGATTTCTTAGTTGTGCTGATTCCATCCCCTGTTTTACTCTTTCTTTGATTTTAAATTATTTTTTTATCACCAACCAATAAAGCAAGCACACACTCAGAAATCCACCAACAAGTACAAAAGTTAGTTTAGATTTTTAACCTTTCTTTTGAAAAATATTTTTAAAAATCCAAAAATATTTGAAGTTTGTAGGTAACTTCATTGAAAACCTTCAGGAGACTACAACTCCTCCACTAGGGATCACCTAGGGGTTTTAAAGGCTTGTTGCATCTGCAAAATGCAATTGTGCTCCCTACGAAAGTGGCATTTAAATTCTTAGTCTACGATGCTTTATATTTTCTTGTTTGCTAGGGACTAGCAAAGCGTAAGTTTGGGAGTGTGATCAGTCACATAATATACCATTTTATTATCCTTAACTTAGTGATGCTGGGACTTAGTTTGCTACTAATATGTTACTGATGTTGAGATATTAAAGATAAATAGCAAAAGAGAAACAAAGTAATAATATTCATCAAAATGAACTCATAAAGCAATAAAAAGATGATTGAACTAAAAGACAAATCATCGCCTACTGAAAAGATGAAAAATCGTGCTTTATGATTTTGCGGAATAAAGTACTGAAAGAATAGAAATCGTAATTTACGATTCTACAAGAGAAAGTCATTCAAAAGAGTGCAAAACAAGAGAAGCGATGAATCATAATCATCATGAAGAATCGTTCAAAAGGAAGCTAAGTTAAAAGATCGAAAATCGTGACTTACAATTTTCCAGAGGAAGTTTCAATAGAAGAATAGAAAATCGTGATTTACGATTTTTCAGAGAAGACACCTTCAGAAGTTACTGATCACGTGCATAAAATTAGAAGATCTCTTAAAGAAGAAGTCCAGTGATTCACGGATCTGAGAGATTGGCGAAGAAGACTCTTAAAGGACTTTGCTGCTGAAATAATGGAGAAATCCATAAGTTCATCAATTATTGAAAGCAAGGAAAGATAAAAATTTGAAGTAGAGTTATACTAGGATAGTTTACTTTTAGTGATTTCTTTTATTAGAATTAGAAGTTTTGTAAACCGAACCTTATGATCTATAAATAAGAGGCTTGACAAATAGGAATAACCATTGAAGAATTTCAAAGCATCAATTGACAATTGAGGTCTGTATTTTCTTCCGATCAAAGTAGTTAAGGATTTTTGTAATATCGTACACAGTTCTCTGAGGTATTGCCTGACAACTAAGGCTGAAGAAGCTGAAAGATCAACTCTTTGGATGGTTCTACTTTTGCTTTCTAGTTTAGATTTATTTTTACTTTCTAGTTTAGCTTTATGTTATTGCAATTTCCTGTTTTGTAAACATCTTCGAATTTTAATTTGAATTGATGACTCAGATTGAAGTTTGCAGATTAGTGTAACGGTTTTACTTTTCCATCTTCAATTTTCTAGAATTTGATTGACGCCCAAGTTTTAGGAGATTGTTGATTAGATTAAATCTGTGTTGATAGGATTTTAGTATTGATTGATGACCAATGCTAGGAAACTTGATATATAATGTAACGGTACTGCTTGATTTCATAAATATTCGATAGCTGAAGATTGTGATTGACGACCATAATCTGAAGAAGGAGGATTTAGGATTTATTTTCTGCAAAACTTTAGATTAAGAAATCATTCTTTTATTCATATTTCTCCAGTAGTTTAGGAACTTAAAGATAAGTATATTTTCAGAAAATTAACTTAATATTGATAAAACTGTCTTCGTGGGAATGATCTTATACTAGCTGTACAATTTCCATTGTGCACTTGCAATAGATTAAGACTATTAGATACACATTATAAGTAGCGATCAGATGCCTTGTTACAAATAGTTGACAGCTACGTGCAATATAGCCGTATCCAGACACAGTTACTCAATCACCTTCGACAATCTGTTGTAAGGTTAGAAACTCAAATTGAGCAGCTAACTCTTTTTGAAAGAGAGAGTAACGTACTACCTTCACATGCAGTTGGTGCATCTAGAGGATATATATTTATAGGAGGCACATCAACACCCCCTGATTTCAATTGAATTCCTCTAGCACCCATTGAGCTACCGACTCACCCATAGTAAACACCTGTACCATATGTATATAATTCAATATTAAAGAGTATTCTACGATCTACAGTGTGTGAAAGTACAGGCAATCGTAAGGACTCTTTTTTCTGGTCACAATCACTTTAAGGGTATGGATTTATGATTTCCTGTGATTTTAAGAGTTAAATCATAGCGAGTATGATTTGAAGCATCATAGAATCTCATTTTCGTTCTACAAGAATTGCAAATGACAATTCTAGGGAACATGTGATTCTAGTGATCGGTCTTATCGACTACGTTGGAACTCGAACCCATTTAATTCATAGAGGAAGTGGACACACATCGCATTCAATATCTCCACTTGCCAACTACCCACACCTATGAGCCTATACCTTGACACGTGAACCCTTCCCTTCCCTATAAAACCAGCCTTCACCTTCCCAACAACTCATCTCTTTCGTCTTCCTTTCATACCTTAATCCCTATGGCGACAAAACAAGACCAAAGCGATTTCAGTAAGAGGCTTGATAAAATCCTTAAAATACATAAGGCTGAGATCCTGGTTGCAATACAGAGAGTAGAAAATTTGAAGCGCCAGCGACCTGTATCAGATGCTGAATCGTCCACTGAAACTACCATTTACTCTAAACCTAACGCAAATCCGGCATCACATTCGAAGAACCCATTTTCTCCACTTCCTGACCTTTATCCCATCACAATCCACCCTGAATGCGAGCTCCTATATGATGATGGTGGGTTGAGCCGTCCCTCGCCACCCCTCTCCATTGCTTATCTTCTCCCCCTTTCAGTGTTATAATCTCTAGGTAGAATCTTCGCAGGGGAGCAGTATAAGTGAAGGGTGATCCGGAGATGTGTTCACTTCCCCATGCTTCACAAAACCTCCATTGTGGCACTGCATTTCTTCTAAGGAAGACCTGTGATGTGCTCAGTTTAGGGGAGGGATTTTGAAGGGCAATGGAAAGTGTTCTGACAGCTCTTGGAGTAGCAATCCTGCTAAGGTGTGGATACTCCTTTGGTAGGAAGGAATGAGAGACTTTAATCAAATGGTGGTTAGAAGCCGAGGACCGATCTTTATCGAAGATATCTTCTCAGACGTTGCTGCCAGTATCATAGTGTGTGTCCAGATTTTCCTTAGGTTTATACTTTTATGTAACTAGTTTTTATTTTCTTTTTGGTATTTTAAGATTTCTTTTCCTGATCTTTGTAAATATTCAGTTAATATATGATATTTTTTTTTCTATTGACTAACTGTGTAATTGTTACTAATTTTTAAAAATTTTTGTTATTGATGTCTCTAAGAATAAAACATATGTGTTTTCCTCAAGTTTGAGGGACATTCTTTAAAGAATTTTTTTCATCCGGTAAACAATCAGTAATATCAGTAATTTTCAAGTAAATAAATTTTAAGTTTCCCCTATTTTTTGTGCCAATGAGGGCATTGTCCGACTTAAGTTTGGGGGGATACACAACTTCTGTGTATAGTAATTAGTTAATTAGTATAATCAGTTTCACTTAGTTTGCTTTTGCATAATTTTTCTTAATGTATAGTTTATCATTATATGTGAGTTATGATAGGAAAATTATGAATCTTCAAAACTTATGATCCATCATAGTAGAAGTTCAATAAACAGAATACAGAACAGTACAATTCATGTTTAGCTCGTTGAACACTGTATTAGATTGAATGTTTGAAGCAATAGATTGATCTAAACTACAATATTTTAGACTATAGTTTCAAAATTGTATATACCAGTGAGCATTAGAGCCAAATTTTCCTTTCTTTGGAGAGAGAGACTATTATCTATTCAATTTAAATTTCTTTGAACTTCTTTACTAGTTTTATGAAATCTCATATTGCTGAATTTAGAATCAAAATATTCTATGACTATGATAACCTAATTTTTTGTCTAGAACTATCTGTTTGAAATATCAAAACAATAAGACATCTATGCTAGTAAATTGTAAAGATGATTAAAGGCCATCATTTGTTGACTAGAGCTAAAAAGCCAAAATTCCAGAAAATAACTTATCCTTTAATATTATAAGCCTAAACCAAATTTCTTTGTATCAAAATTTTAAAAACTCTTAACCATATGTACTACCCAAAGCTTTCAACCTTTAACCCTTACCTTTTCTGAGAATTTAGAATGCAAAAGAAGGGAAGAAGAGGGAGTGAAAGGAGTAAAACGCAAAAACAGATAAGGGGAATACTAAAAGAGAGTACAACTAAAGAATATGCGAAAGGAGTGAAAAATAAAAAAAGGGCAAGTTAAAAAGGCGATTTAGAAAGAAAAGAAAGAAAAATGATAAAATACGATTTTACTAATCAAGAAATGGGATTTACAAAAAAAAATAAGAAGAAAAATGGGAAGAAGTTATCCAAATTAGTGGATACTTATTAATATTTACTGAAGTAGAAAAGAAGAAGAAAAGATAGGAGAAAGAAGAGCTAAATTCTCAGAAAAACTTTGAATCCTTTTCTGCCATTCTTTGACACCTTCTGAAACCCAAAACCCTATTACGAGCTGAAGGAAAGACCTTTCTGATTTGCAAAAGTATAAACCTAGTAGAGATATAAATAATAGATACTATGGATTATATAGGGAATCATATGAGAAGAATAGATTATCTTTTCTATGAGATTGAAAATTTTTTTTTGCAATTATCCTTTGACTAAATTCTTCTAAATGCATTGAGAGAACCCAAAAGTTTCGATATTTTTTTTGAGAGTATGTCAATAGTGAGTTTTTGAATGAAAATATATTTTAAAACTGCAGTTGAGAAAAATCTATGAAGAATAAACTGTTCATTGATGCATACACTCCATGCTTACTACGAATTAAAATTGTTGGAGTTCTAATGAAGGATAACTGTTATAATCGAAAGGAAGGATAAAGGATTGAGTCATTTAGAAAATCATAGCAAACATGTGATGATCAATTTAGTCAACTTAATCAATTTAGTCAATTTAATTAATGTAGCTACTGTATAAAAATTAGTTTAGATTTTTAACCTTTTGTTTTCTTTTGAAAAATATTTTGAAAAATCCAAAAATGTTTGAAGTTTGTAGGTAACTTCACTAAAAACCTTCAGGAGACTACAACTCTTCCACTTGGGATCACCTAAAGGTTTTAAAGGTTTGTTGCATCTGCTAAATGCAATCATGCTCCCTATGAAAGTGAAATTTAAATGTTAGGTTAAGATATTTTATATTTCCTTGTTTGCTAGGCACTAGCAAAACGTAAGTTTAGGGGTGTGATCAGTCACAGAATATACCATTTTACCACTCGTAACTTAGTGATGCTAGGACTTAGTTTGTTACTAGGAAAAACAGCAAAAGAGAACCAAAATGTTAATATTCGTCGAAATGAACTCATAAAGTAATAAAAAGATGATTGGAACCAAAAGGTGAATCTTCGCCTACTGAAAAGTGAAAAATTATGTTTTACGATTTTGTGGAACGATGTAAATATAGAGTAGAAATCATAATTTACGATTCTTCAGGAAGCAGTTCAAAAGAGTATGATACAAGAGAAGGCGACGAGTCGTAAATAGAAAATCGTTCTATAGGAAGCTGTGTTGAGAGAGAAGAAAAGATGAACAATCGTAAATACAAAATCGTCTAGAGAAATAGAAGATTAGAAAATCATGATCTACGATTTTCCAGAAAAGAACACCTTTCGAAGCTGTTGATCACGTGAGAATGAACACTGCCATGCATAAAATTAGAAGAATTCTTGACTTAAAAGTCTGGTGAATCACAGATCTAAGGAGATTGACGAAGGAGACTCTTAAAGGACTTTACTACTGAAATAAAGGAGAAATTCCAGAAGTACATCAACAGAATGAAAGCAAGGAAAGATAAGATTACTGGTGGAGTTATATTAGGATAGTTTTGCTTTAGTAATTTCTTTTATTAGAATTAGGAGTTTTGTAAATCCACCCCTTATGATCTATAAATAAGAGGGCTTGGTATAGGAATAAACCATCGAAGAAATTCTCAGCATCAATTGACAACTGAGGTTATGTTTTCTTTCGATCATTAGAGAAGTTTAGTTTAGATTTCTAAGGTTCCTCGATCACAATTGACGACTGGAATTGAGTGCTGAAAGATTAGAGTAGATATCTATAGTTTCTCAGAAGCAATTGATGATTGCAGTAGAGGGGTGAATGATATAATTTTATTACTTTCTAGCTTAGATTTATTTTATTGCAATTTACTGCTTTGTAAATATCTTCAGATTTTAATTTGAATTGACGACTCAAGTTGAAGTTTGTAGATTAGTGTAATGAATTTTATTTTCCATCTTTAATTTTCTAGAATTTGATTGACGCCCATATTTCTGGTAGATCAAAGATTAGTATAAATCTATATTAAAGGATGTTAGTTTTTGATTGACGCCCAAATTCTAGAAGACTGAGATATAGTGTAACAGTATTTTAAAATTATAAACATCCGATGACTGAAGATTGTGACTGACGACGACAATTTGAAGTAGGAGGATTTAGGATTTATTTTCTACAAAAATTTAGATTAAGAAACCATTCTTTATTCATATTTCTCAAGTAGTTTAGGATCTTAAATGATAAGTATAAGTTTTCAGAAAATTAATATATATATATATATGTATATATATACAAGTATAGAAAAACCTATCTTCATGGGAAGATCCTATACTAGCTCTACAATTTCCATTATACGCTTGGAATAGGTTAAGACTTAAGTAGATACATATAACTAGCGAATCGGCGGTGAGGAGGGACCCAAAATATTAAAGAAAAAGTGTCCTTGAAAGCACTGCTTCCAAGAACCCAGAAAAACAAACCAAACCCGAGCTTGCTGCTACTGTCACAATATATAGAATATATAAGTTTTAGCCTAGCATATGTATTACATACACTAAGCCAAATATCTCCAGAAATTGCCTAGCGTACCTAATAGGTACGCAAAGTTAAAAATCTTAGAAAATTTGCCTAGCGTATGAATTACATACGCTAAGCCAAATATCCAGATTTTTTTCCTAACATATGTAATACATACGCTAGACCATTCTTGTCCAGACAACCCGAATCTGAGGCCCTTTCCACTGTTCCCGAGTCCCCCGCTTAGCGATGTTCATACTCCCGATTGATTCCCCCCACCTTTCGACACCCAAAATGCCCTCGCCAGTCAAAAGAGGTCAGCCTTTTATTTGACCCTTCCGAGGGATCGGGTCGTCGCACAGATTTTCTTGCCTTCACATAGAACAAAGGTCTCCCTTTGTTTCTTCAGAAGCACATCGGGATCCCGCCGTGGGAGACATCGGAGGCATGAATGCCGCCCGAAAAGGGAATTCCTCAGGGCCCCGGATAAACTCACCACTATAATCAAGGGAGAAATTTTTGTTTTGACATTAAAAAAAATTAAAACCATAAAAATCCAAAGAGAAAGCTTGTGATGTCAGCACAATGGCATCGCCTTACCCTCCATCATCCTATAAGGGGATGAGAAAATATTTCGAGCCCCACCCGAGGCATCCGTACCCAACCCGCCGCCAAGCCATGTAGAGGGCGGTCGATCCGGTTTATGTCAATCCCGATTCATCCTCGCCATGTTCTCCAACACATTCCCATTTGGAGGATATACCTATCTCCATTCCGCTCACCCAACCCCCATTTACTGTCACCGAACCCTTTGGTGCACCCATATTTCCATCCACCACCACTCATATCACCCAAAATCTAAAACCCCATTTCCCCTCATTTACCCAATCCATGTCCAACTTTCCCCCACCAACATCCATCCAATAAACACCCCATTTTTCTCTCATATCCACTCCACATGCATTTAATTTTCCTTCCACGTTAATCCAACATACACTATAAATTTTCCCATCTCCCATGCCTAATTTTCCCATATCACCCAAACCATACCCAATTTACCTTCCACACCCTCTCCAAATACACCCCATTTTTCCCATGCACCTAAAAAAAATACACCACTGTTTGCACATCCACCCATACCATGCCCAATTTCCCAAATTCACCACATATCTCCCCATCTACCCAGGTCATGCCCGATTTTACCCAGGCAATGCCCAATTTTTCACATACAACCATCCTATCCACACCCCATACTCCCCCCCTCATTAGATGGGCCATTTATGTCCACCCCCTCACCCAATCCCATGACCATGATGGACGACATGGTTAGGGCTTACACCAATTGAAAGGCCTCTCAAAGCCTCCCTCATCCATCCCGAACACCTCCTAACCCATCCCATACAATCCTAACCCATCCCAGACACTCCAAAATCTCTATACCTCATTCCCCCAAAATCCTAATCAACCTCCCATTGTCCATACCACTCAAGTCTCTCATCAACCATGGGGCCATCCAAGAGGGCTTCAAAGCCCAACACCCCATATCCAAGCCCATCAAGGCCCAATACCCCATACCCAAGCCCATCAAGGCCTAATACCCCAAGCCCATCAAGGCCCAATACCCCAGGCCAAGCCCATCAAGGCCTAATGCCCAATGCCCAAGCCCACTAAGGCCCAAACTCGGAGCCCCATTTGCAAACCCTCCATCATTTCCCTAATATCCCACATTCACCTATACCAACAGGCCCCCATTCCACCTCACATAATACACTCATCTCATCCAATCCATCAACCCAACATGGACCTCATTCATCCACATCCCTCATACCCAATCTAATATGGGAATCCATCCCATACTATCAACCATCAACAAGTCACCCATCAAAGCTTCCCCCATATACAATGGTCTCACCAGGCACCCATCCAGCCCACTCAGAACCACCAAGATAACCTCACCCTTCTTCTACCGTATGTTGATCCTCAATATGAAGAGGAAGAGGTTTGAAATAGTGGGGCCTATGCAAGGGCATTTGCCAGTTTTAATCCACCACCACCCACATTCACCCATCCACAGGCCATTCAGAATGGAGGGGGACCAGCCCCGACCTAACAATCAAAAGAGTCTATATTGCTGAAAGAGCAAATGGACAAAATATAAAAACAACTAATGAAGATGGGCGAAGCTGAAATTCACGCTACTGAGTTCTCTGACCTGTGCCTTTTTATTGAAGTACCACTTCTGCCTAAATTCAAAGTGCCTATTTTCGATAAATATAATGGCACGGGTAACCTAATGGCCCATCTAAAATCATACTATGGGGATATGTGCCAGTATGGAGGGGATGAGCGTTTGCTCATAAAAGTGTTCCAGAAGAGCCTCACAGGCCCTGCTTTGAGATGGTTCACTTCCCTGGAACCATCCATGATTAAACCTGGAAAGATCTGACCCACCTGTTCTAGGAGCCATATGTCTACAACAAAGATATTGAACCCCGCAAGTCAGATCTAGCTCGCTTGAAGCAGAAGCCGGATGAGGCCTTTAATGAGTACTTGGGAAGATGGAGAGCATTGGCAGCTCAAATGAAAAATCGGATACCCGATGATGAACAAATTGAGATGATCTCAAAAAGCACTCTTCCAATCATCTCCAACTTTTTGGTCTACCAGCAACAAGCCAGTTTCGCTGACTTGGTAGGAAATGCCAACCGTTGCAAAGACGCGTTGAGAGAAGCGCGATTGTACAAAAATTTGGCCAGTGGGGTATGGAAATTTGCTGAGCAAAGAACAACCGAGGCAGATGTCAAGACAATAGTAAACACATAGCCCAACACAAGCATTGTACCCTTTTGGTTCGTGGCAGTGCAACCAGCACCAACACCAACAAATCATGCTCCGAGGCAGAACAATGTCCCCTGGGGGCAGCAAACCCCTGAGCAGAGAAGGGCCTGATATAATCGAGTGTTCACTCCCTTAGGACAATCCCGAAATGTCCTCTTGCCTTTACTGATTGAGAAGGGTTTGGTCACTCAGTTTCAACCCCGACCTCCACCAAATCTAATCTCAAGAAATTATGATCCGAATGTCCACTGCAGTTTTCACCAGGGATCAGGTCACCCAACCGATCAATGCTTTCTATTAAAGCATGCAATTGAAGATCTGATAGAGGTGGGTAAGCTCATTCCTCCGGCAGCTCAGCAAGCAAACCCTCACATCAACATCCATCACGCACCATTGCCGCCGCACCCATAGGGAGGAATGGGCCTAAGGGCCACCATTAATATGTTGGAGGAAGGGATGGAAGAGTTCGATCCCTCATAATACATCAACATAGAAGAGAGTCTAGAGTCACTAGGGTAATGGATCTAGGGGAATGAGGTCATAGGAGTGATCGAGCCATTGAACTTAGCTAATTATTTCCCAAACCCTACACCACAAGCAACACCTATGGATTTGAGGATGTACTTTCCTGCACCCACGCCTGCTAACCATGTGGAGCCTAATTTTTACTCACCCTAGATATATCAGCCATTCTAGACACCAATAGCCAGTCACTATGTGTCACCCAATCCATCACCAGCACCAATCCAATATAGTTGGCCCAATTTTGCTCCACCCTAATCAATCCACCTCCAGTACCACTTTATTACAATGGTCCCAATTGTTCCATACCCTCTCCAGTCTACCTATCTTTGACACTAGTCAACCAGATCTGGCCCAGTTTTGCCCCGTCAGTCCAATCATATCTAGTGCCACCATCCAACCCATTCCAAATTCCTGGGCTAACATATGATCCCCATCTGGTATCGCTCATGCAATCAAACGAATGCCAATACAGGTAACAATAGAGAGGGGGCAGTTGATTTTACTACTCAATCAAGAAGAATCTATAAACAACCTAAAGTATAGTACCAGCCCGGCCGGAAGAGAAGAAGGAACCTACTGCGGTACACCCCTTTGAAAAGATGAGTAGAGAGCACATATTGGAAATACAGTTGAAAAGAATGCCATCCAACATCACCGTTTGGGACCTATTAATGATGTCCTCACTCCATTTCCAAGCCCTAATGGGAGCATTAAAAGGTGCCCATGTATCTAGTAAAGTTTCTTCAGCTGAGGTGGGACAAATGATTGGACAAGTGTTAGCTCCTAATGCCATCTAGTTCTCAGACATCGATCTCTTGGGTGAAGGAGGCAACCATTCCCGATCCCTCAATGTCACAGTCAAAACGAGAAATATGGTGATACCGTTGGTTTTGATCGACGATGGCTCGACATTAAATGTGTGCCCTTTGAGGACTGCGACCAAAATATGGATCGATCCTTCCACATTAAGGCCGACTAGAATAAGTGCTAGAGGGTTCGATAACACCAGGAGGGAAGTCATCAGAGAAGTTGACCTTGAGCTCTCCATTGGTCCAATAACCTTCTCCATCCCCTTCCAAATTATGGATATCAAGTCCACCTTCAACCTGCTACTAGGGCGCCCCATGGCTGCACGAAATCGGGACAGTTCCCTCCACCCTACATCAACAGCTCAAATTCATATAAGAGTTGAAGGTCATAACAATCATGGGAGAAGGGCGAGAAGAAAGAGAAAAAATGGCCCACATCATCGTGAACCTTAAAGTGTTGGATGTACCACATACAATTGATGACACAGACTTTCACAACTTTTAGTATGATGTGTTGACAGTAGCACCGGAACCTATCAGAGAAGTCACTACAAAAATAGGAGGTGGAATGACTGCAGCAGTGGCCATGCTCCAGAAATGGGGCTACTAGAAAGGTAAAGGTTTGGGCCCTCACTTACAAGCAGGAGGGACCCGGTCAAAGCAAAAGGCAACCAACATGTTAGATTCGGCTTAGGCTATAAGCCTACCGAAAAGGAAATCCAAGAGGCTAAGGAAAAGGTCCCAACCACTGCTACAACCAAAGTTAGGGGAATAGATATGGAGGATGAACCCCGCCCGAGACCTCACATCCGAACGACATTTGTGAGCGCAATGGTCATCAAAATTGACCAAAATGGGCCAATGCAGTTGACCCCATATAAGCAGGTGGCCATCCACCAAACCAATCCCCAAATCATTCCTCCAAAAATGGAAATAGACCTCATCTCATTATCACTTTTTGAGGAGGAGATACCCATGCTTGTACAACTAGCCATCCTAAACTACTCCAAGCCAGTGTTAACCTTTGAGGATCAGGTTCAAGATGAGCCAATAATAAACATGATGGAGGTTGACCCTCAAAAGCCATTTCAAATAGCCTCCTCCGCCAAACTAGGTAAGGGGTGGCACGACAGGTGAGGAATTGGGCTTCAATGCCCCTTACTCTAGGGGCATTAAGTGGCCTAAAATTTGATACCAGCTTTCCAAAAAAAAAATAACCTATAAAATGTGAGATTAGCCCTTGGCAGGCAATACCATGTGTATATAAAGACCCGCTTTTCCAAGGGCCCATCTCTGAAGAAAAAAAAAATTCTAAAAAAATAAATAAAAGAATTACAAAAAATCCTAAAAAGTTATCTTTTAAAAATTCCTGATAAAATCAAGAAAAATAATGCCTTAATTGAAAAGCCCGTTTCACATGAAATCAACCCCTTTCCTGTAGAAATACAAGAAGAGGTAGGAGTCACGGATCTGGATGGCAAGGACTTAATCAAGGAGCTTCCCAATGAGCTCCTTGAATGATATGCCAATTTCCCTACCCCGATCATTGAAGAGACAGAGGATGTCAATCTAGGTACTGAGGAGGTTCCTAGAATCATTAAGATCGGAACGTCGTTGTATCCCGAGGAAAGAAAAAGCATGATTGATTTCCTTTGGTCATACCAAGACGTCTTTTCATGGTCAAACAAGGATATGCCTGGTTTAGACACCGATTTGGTTGAGCATAAGCTGTCACTATAATTAGATGTTAAGCCTGTCAAGCAGAAGTTAAGACGTCTCTGGCAAGAATGGATGTTAAAAGTAAAGGATGAGGTCATCAGAAAGTATGATGCAAGATTTCTCATAGTCTCTAAGTACCCGTAATGGCTAGCCAACATCATCCTAGTACCAAAGAAGGATGGAAAGGTTTGCATGTGCATTGATTTTAGAAATCTAAATAAGATGAGCCCAAAGGATGACTTCCCATTGTCACACATCGATATCATGGTCGATAACACTGCCAGACATGGGATGCTCTCATTTATGGACGGATTCTCCGGGTATAATCAGATCAAAATGCCCAAAGCAGACCAAGAGAAGACAATGCTCATTACTCCATGGGGAACTTTATGTTACTAAGTCATGCCATTCGGGTTAAAGAATGTCGGGGCGACGTACCAAAGGGTGGATCACACGTGCTTACAACAAGCGTGTTCACATCTAAGATTTAAAAGTAGGAGACACCATACTCAAGAAAATCTTCCCATCTCTCCACTGCGATCCAAGAGGGAAATTCAAGCCCAATTGGGAAGGACCTTACGTCATCCAAGAGGTACTCTCTAGATACGTGATCCGCCTCGCCACCATGGACAGAGATCACTTTCCTGAGCCCATCAATATTGGATATGTACACCGATTCTACTCCTAGTCTCCTCGGTAAGGTAAGTATTAATAAGATGGATACGTGACTGCCTAAGGATCCCATAAAGAGGCCATCATTTTAAAGATAAGTAGCCAAAAAACCATCTCTGAACACTTATACCCTTACTACACCCATGTAGACAACCAAATTTGGCCCAAGGCCCGATCGAAATACATTTCTAGAGAGGCACACTTCCGATTTTCCAATGGCATGTATCAATCCCTTTGGAACCTTTCTGAAACCTTAGGAACCATCTCAAACCATTATAGCCTACCCCGGATCCCTTAGAACTTACCCCGAACCTTTAGAAACTAATCCCGACCTTTAGAACCCATTCCGAACTTAAACATAATCTTCCCGAGCAATGGATGAAGAGGGGTGCACCAGGAGTGGCTGAGATCTTCTACTGTGATAAAATAATATACCATTAAAAAGTAGAAGTCTCCAGCTTTCTAACAAGTAAAGAATCACCCCAATCGAAGCTGTACACAGAAAGATATGGCATTCCGAAGTTTGAGACAAATTAGGTTTTTGAGGTGGGGACCCCTAGGGTTTTGGCACAAGTAATACTTGCGCCAAGCACAAGTGGGTCCCACCTCGGGCAGTCAACTTCCTAAAACCCTGTTTGACACTGTTTTACTATACATAAGCTTGGCGCATGTATTAGTTGCGCTAGGCTTAGCTATAGTAACCCTGGTTTTCTGCTCGAATTTTGAGAGTGGGGTTTGACTTATTGACCATCTTGATCCCCTAGGTGTGTTTGACTTGTTCTATTGCACCTTTTCCTATTCTATGTGCAAGTGGTTTGAAACACTAACATATCATCCACCATTGGAGCTAGTCTTCACACTTTTCAAGGCTCCAAAAATCCTAGAAAACCTTAGATGGCTAGATTACCTAATTCCTAATCCAATTTAGCCTCTAAACACCCTCCTAACCTCTCCTTTTCCTATAAATAGAGAGTCAACCCTCCCTTTGAAAGGGCTTGAATTTTTGGAAAAAAAGGAGATTAAGAACTCCCTCTCTCTCCCCTTTAGTGCCCTTTTGCATATAAATTCCAGAACTTATAACCTACCCTTAGACCATGCCTTTCATCAAAAACCTTTTAGTTTAGGTGTGTGCCACCCCCTATCCTTCCCTCTCCATCTCCTAGATATCAAGCCCTAGGAGCTTGAACCCTAATTCTAACCATACAAGCCATTGGAAGGTCATTGAAGCACGTCTATGCAAGGTCCACAGTAGTGCAACAAGGGCCCGAGAGCTTCGACTCTCCCCTCTTTTCACCTTCTCGATTCTTTCTCTATCCTCACATTTGTGCCGTTACGCCGCCGAAATTTTAGTAGGAACGGAGGGGTACAAATAGGATCTTAGTGCCTTAAAGGCAAGAGGAAGGGCTTTTTGCTTCGTTATTTTTATTTTTGTTTTGGCCATAAGTAGAGACCGCATTAAGCGGGTTGATCGGGTGCCTAACGCTTTCCCGATCGATAACCAAAGCCCCAACCCAAGAGCCATTGGCGTAGTCCGGTGATTCAGAGTCATATTTGTGGTACTTCCGTGGTTATAAAATTGATTTGGATTTCTCGGGACACCGAAGGCTCCGGGTGGCGACTCTATATTTTTTATGAGAGTGGGCATTGTCGCGATGGGATCGCCATGATTCCCACGGTTGCACAGATGGCGACTCTGTTGGGGAGTAGCTAGTAGAGCTTCCCCTTGACTTCGACATTTTATTTGTGATTTTACTAACCTTTTTACTATTTTTTTACTATTTTTACTCACCCCTACAATTATGTCATTCTACTCTCCCCTACTTTTACGTCATTTACGAGCCTTAGCCCATTGGCAGACCTACTTGCGCACCGCATTTAAATTCCTTTACTTTTCAGTCATTTTGGTGCCTTAGCCGATTGGCGGGCCTACTTGCATTTTACATTAATTTTCTTTACATTTTTGTCATTTAAAGTGCCTTAGCTGATTGGCGGGCCTACATGCGCATTTAATTTCTATAAACATATACTATCCATGGACGCCAGCCCATAGAGGCGGCACGGGACCATCACCCTCGGTCTTTGAACTTTAAGAAAACTCCCATAAAATAAAAAAATTAAAATTGAACCAACAAGGGGGACTTAATCAATTTTTACGGGATAGATTTTTATGGGTTGGGTTTTTCTAGGCACACATACAACCTCCCGGTTCTTAGTACAGCGGCAACCCCTAGTGGTAATGATCCGAAAAAGTTTAAGCCCACCTAGTACCTGAGAAAGCGCTTGTGCTGGAGGTATATCAGGTAGGTAACCTTCTCGTTACTTCACCTAAAACCCGTGGGAAGTGAGCATTAGCAGATTACCACCGGCCTTGTATCCCTTAGGTTTGGTGAGGAGAGACCCGTTGCAATTAAGAGACCAGTCCCTGAAAGCATTGCTTCCAGAAAACCAACAGAAAAGACCAAAATCAGGGCTGTTGTTATGTTGTCAAAGCAATTGCCCCCACACTTTATACCTAGCACATCTATACATGCACCAAGCCTAGAATCCCCAAATTTTCATTGGCGCATGTAATAGTTGCGCCAAGCATAATCTGGCCTAAGATTGGCTTGGCACAGGTAATTCAAGTGCCTAGTGTGATTTGTTCCCACCGGACAGTGCAGCCCGAGTTTGTGGCCTACCTCACCTTCCCGGAATCTCCGATTAGTGATTTTAGTGCCTTTGGTTAGGCCCTGCAATTTTCGACACCCAATACGCCCCCATTGGTAAAAGGAAGGTGACTTCTTTTTTACCCGTTTCGGGGGATCAGGTTGTTTGCATCGATTTTTGTGCCTTCAATAGATCATAGGGTTTCCGTTTGATTCTTCTGAAGCGCTTCGAAGTGTTTTCCACGGGACCTATTTAGGGTACGAAAGCCACTCGAGACGAGAATTCAAAGGCCTCAAAATCTTTAAATCATTTCCATTTTACAAAATTCTCAAAAAAATTAAATAAGTCAAAAACCCAAAAATAGAGATTTGTGGTGTCGGCACAACAGCATCTCGGCACAACAGCATCATCTTGTCCTCCGACATCTCATAGGGAAAGAAGGAGGAAACTTTACAGGCCCCACCGACGCATCCGTACCCTACCAGATACCAAGCCATGTCGTGGGCGGTGGATCCGACATACGCCGATCCCGACTCATCCCCGCCACATTCTCCAACCCACTCCCATGTAGAGTAAATGTTCACGTCCATTCCCCTCACCCAATCTCCCTTCACCGTTAGCTGCCCATTTGGGGCCCCCATTTTCCCATCTACCACCTCCCAAAATCCACCCCCCATTCCACATCATTTTCCCAAGCCATGCCCATTGCCCCATCCATGGCCATTTCCAATCCATCTCACCTTCCGTCCACACCCATTCAAAACTCGGCCCAATCCTTCACCTTCACCAATATACCCTATTTCTTATCCGCCCGATGCATACCTGTTAGGGTATTTTAGATGCTTGTTGCTGACTTTATTGAAAACAGTGATAAGAATGTGTTAGTGAAAATAAATCAAAGGTGGATTAAAAACTACAGAGCAGCAAGCCTAAAAATATACAGACCTGCAAGATACAGGGCCTGTTGTAGCAAGTTTTAATAAGTAAGAGTTTGTCCCACAGGGAAAATTGATCTAAAGCTCCAAGGGAGCTTTCTTTAGTAAGCCCTCCAGATCTGACAACAGATCTGGCAATCCTAAATGGAAGGGGATTTAAGGTCACTAATGTTTAAATCCTAAGGTAACCTAATGCCTAAACTATAGAAATGGTTGAGAAGAATGATGGAGTGCGAGAAAATAAATATAAAAGGGTGAGAAGTAAACTATTAGGTACATATCTGATGGGTCTTATAACTCAGACTCAGATCTGCTGCTATAGAAATCCTGTCCAATGGCTACATTATCACCAAAGAGGAGAAAGGATCCAACTTACCCTTGTGCCATGATCTAATCCCTTATGGCTATAACCTGTCCACTTAAATAGTCACAGACTATCCAATGGGGGAACCACAGTCCAAAGATGGGTCAAAACAAGTTTATCATTGTAGGCACTACTTCATCCAGGCTACCAGCTCAAGAATCCATAGGAACCTCAACCTCTAAAGTTCTGTGTGTGGGGCTAGGCCTACAATGTGCACTAGTCTGGACACACAGAACCAGTAAGAGTTTGAGTACTAGCTTTAGGTCTAGCTGTTCACTACTTTAGAAAGACAGCATTGATCCAGTCACAAGCCTAGAATCTCTACAGCCAGATCAGATCTGCCATCTGATGGTGGGTCTATACAAATACAGGGGAGTCTGTCTCTACATAATCTCTCACAAGGCTACAAGCACAAGTGCAGAGAAGAAGAATTTGTCTTAGATCTGTGGATTGGCCTCACCCTAGGGCTATAACTTGTCCACTTGAATGGTCACAGACTATCCACAGAGGCTATCCTCCTCACAGAGGTTTGAGAGAGAACAAGAAGATTACTGCCACCACCATGTTTACAAAGCTACTAGCTCAAGCTCCCATGGGGATTCAAATATAGTTAATCCTGTGGTGGGGCATAGGCCTACAATGTGCCTAGCCTGGGCACACAGGTCACTTGGATCTAAATAAATCCTTAAAAACAATCCTCCATTGCTTACAATGCAATATAGTGTGCAACCGTGGGAATTGATACGATCCCTGTCGTGACGATGCGCTTTCTAACGATAAAAATATAGAGTCGCCACCCGGAGCTTTTGGTGTCTCGGGATACCTAGTTCATTTTTATGAGCACCTAAGTGCTAAAAATATGACTCTGAATCCGGTCCACACCAAAGGCTCTTGGGTAGGGGCTTCGGTTATCGATCAGGAAGGTGTTAGGCACCCGATCAATCCGCTTAACTCGGACTCTACTTATGGCCAAAAATAAAATGATGTAAAAGCAAATAAAATAGCTTCCTCTTACCCAAAAGGGCTTAGAATCCTATTTGTGCCCCTCCGTTCCTACCGAAAATTGGTGGCGTAACAGGCACAAATGGGAGGATGGAGGGAGCTAGAAAGAGATAGGATAAGAAAGGGGAGAGCCGAAGCCCTCGGGACCTTGTAGCACCGTAGAAGAGCCTTGCGTGGCTTGCTTTGATGAGCTTTTGAAGGCCTTATATGGTGGAGAACGGGGTTCTAACTCCTAAGACTTAAAGCTAAGAGGTAGGGAAGGGAGGCTAGGGGATCACACACACCTAGGCTAAGGGTTTTGGATGCAAGAACAAGCTTGAAATGTGGTTGGGAGATTCTGGAATTTGGGTGAAAATAGTACACAAAAGGGAGGAAGAACTTCTCACTTTGAGCTCTTTCTCTCTTAAGCAAATTTCTCAACCCCTAAACCAAGGGGTGGGAGGGCTCTATTTATAGGAAAGGAGTGGATTAGGAGGCTACTTAGATGCTAATTGGGGTTAGCAATTAGGTAATCTCAAATCTACGGTTTCCTAGGATTTTGAGAACTTAGAAAGGTGTGAAGGTGGTTCTAATGGTGGAAGATGGGGTGAGGCTTTAGGCCACTTGGAGGGTTGCAAATAGGTAAGGAATGGGTGTAACATAACTATCAAAACACACCCCAAAGGTTGAGGTGGTCAACAAGTCAAACCCTTAACACAAAATTCGGGGCAAAAACCCATTGTTACTGTTCATATGCCTGGCGCAACTAATAGTTGCGCCAGGCAAATGCACAGTAAAATAGTGAAGAACAGTGCTGGAAGTTAGCTCGCGGGGTGGGGACCACCTTTTAAACTTGGCGCAACTATTAGTTGCGCCAGGCTTAATATCTAGGAGGATTGGCCTGGCGTAACTAATAGTTGTGTTAGGCAAAAATTATACCTGGCACAACTATTAGTTGTGCTGTGAAATTGTCGGAGAAATAGCTGTGCGATCGATAGTCGAAATCCTAGGGGGCCACCTTTAAATTACCTTCCTGCCCTCCGGGTTTGGACTGCCATATCTTCTGATATATACCTCGGATTGGGGCAATTCTTGGACCGTTGGAAAGATGACGACCTCTACTCTTCAATGGTATAAGAGTTGGTCACTGTAGAGGGTCATAGCCAGTTTTGGTGCACCCCTCCTCCTTATGGCCTGGGAAGGTTAGGTTAGGGTTTGAAAAGGGTTCTAAGGGCCAGGGTTGGTTTCTAACGGTTCGGGGTAGGTTCCTAGGAGATTTAGGGTGATTCCTAAGGGTTCCATACATGCCATCAAAAGCTCAGAAATGCGCCTCTCTCGAAATGTGTTTCGATCGGGCCTTGGGCCAAATTTGGGTGTCTACAGATGCCCCTCTTTGGTATCCGATCACTAATGATCGAATGCCAAAGAAAAGAGACATCCGAACAGGCCCAAGGCATCACTGACAGGTCCGCTATATTCAGAACGAAACTTCAAAAATTAGGTGAGTAACACGGTGAGAAAACAAAAGCCTTGGAGTGCCAAGCTAATCATTCATTTCTTGAGGTAATCGGTTCCCAAGCGCTTAGCGATATTACTGGGCATAACCGAGGTGGAATGAGTTGCGAAAGCCCAATAGCTGGGAAAAACATTCGCCTCTCGAGATGTTTTGAAGGTGATTGATGTTCGAGATTCATTCTGAATGCAACAGCTTCGTAAGTAAGATGGGTGATCGACCCATATTCAAAGATAGGCGCGAAGTAAACATACGCAAGGCTCCACAGTTTGCGTCCAATCCTACGAGGCATTTAATGACCTCATTGGGTTATTCGCGGGTGCCCCTGAGGAAAGCAGGGTTCGAAATCTTTGGGCGAACCCATCGATCCCAAAGTTTATTTAGCATGACCACCTGAGCGAAGTGAATAGATGTCACAACGCTTTTTAGGAGTGCTTGCCATTTTTCAAAATGCGCCTCAGATCCACATGACCCAGAGGTTCCAGCCTCAAATACCACTAAACAGATCCAACCAGTTTCCGGGTGCTAACCCAAAAGGGACATCCAATCCTGGTTTCTGCCAATAATGATCATAAGCATCAATTAACTATGCATAAACATGTACCATTTAGGGGCGATAAGCAACAACAAAGGCGATGGAAGCCCCAACCCGGACCCGCCCGGGTATAATTTATGGGGACAAACGACCATCATACGGATATCCAGATACATGGCGTACACTTTATAGGGATACCACTGCCCATACAGGTTTTAAGCCTGCAGAAAATAAAAGGGAAATGAACCCTTCTGAATGCATGGTTGCACATAGTTTAATTGACACATAATCTCATCCCCTCAACAGGTTAGTTTCAACCAATGATTGATCTTTTTTAATGGGGAATCTACAGCTTAAGACACTTAAGTTCGCATGAGTCCAAAACAAAGTGCTTGTCGCAAAGATTTAGCAGTGGAGTTGGCCTGATTGAAACATTGACTATTTGACCGAGACCGACACCGTTGCTCCTGCCTTAAGGCAGGATTTAAAGATCCGAGGCAAACCTCCGACTCAGGACTTCGATGTGGCACAGCTGCATTGCTAATAAAATATTGACGTTTTACCGTTTTATGCTTGTGCGCTGTGCGGGTTCAAATTTGGTTTTGATTTTTCTATCATTTTATGAAATTTTTTTTGAATTTTTCAACTGTTATTTTATGGGATTTTTTGAATTTTGAAGCTATTATCTTATGTGAATTTTTGGAATTTTAGAGTTATTATTTTATGTGACTTTTCTTAGAATTTTGGAGTTATTATTTTATGTGACTTTCTTTTTGGCATTTTGGAGTTATTATTTTATGTGAATTTTTTTGGCATTTTATCATTTTATGTGGATTTGTCTCGGGAATATTTCCGGCTTCTCTGTGGGGATTATATATTTGGATTTTCCTTGTGTAGGACCGGGGTGCTCGTTGACCTTGGCCTGTCCTTATTTTAGCACGGCTCTCTTGGCAAGTCGAAGAATGACCGAAATGCCGCCTTGGGAGCGCGTGCATCTGTCGGGGGTGACAGAATGAACAAACAAAAGGAAGTGGGGGGGACCAGTCTTCACATCTGGCCCGTACCAGGCCTAAGACCCAACCAGAGTGTTGTGCCAGGCCATTATGGGGCCAAAAATAGGCTGGCGCAACTAATAGTTGCCCCAAGCTAAAGGAAGGCAAACATTTGCCTGGCACAACTATTAGTTGCGCCAGGTTTGGCTGGGTAGTTAAAACAGCCCGAACTCGGGCAGTGGGGGCCTTATTTTGAATTCTTCCCCCCCTCTCTTCCTCTTTGAAACCGAAAAACCGTTCCCCCTTCCCTTAGGGTTCCTTTACATTGCCTCTAGCGTGCCCTTTGCCGTTGTTTTGCTTGCAGATCGATCACGGGCCTATGCTAGACCAAAGACCCCCTCTTCTTCATAAGGTAATCATTTAGAACTCTTTTTTCTATATTTTTCTTGCTCTTTTTTTTTTATGCAAATATGATCATGATCTTGCATTTCTAGATGGTAAATGGGTTATTTTTCTTGTGAGCATATTTATTTATGATGCGGTGATGATATTCCATGAATGGTGTCTTCTTCTTCTTTTCTTTGTTTTTTGATTTTATGGGTTTTATTAATGCGTAATATGTATATATATATGTAAATAATAATTTTTTATTTTTATTTGTGCCTAGAAAAGGGGTTTTATTTTTATTATTTTTTGTTTTTATCTCAAAGCAAGGATTTTATACATCCTTTTGACAACTAGTTTAGGAAAAGGGAATTTCTAACTTTTTCTTTACTCTTGAAAAGTTTACTAAAAAATGGTTTTTGGTTTCTATATATTGAAAATAAATTAGGGAGAACGTTTTTTTTTTTTTATTTCTCTTAACATTAAAAGGGATTTTGCTTTTTTTGTGTTTTTTTGAAAACTAACAAGGGTATTGATTTATATATGTGTAATATTGTTTTAGTTTTATTTTTGTAAAAGAGGGATTTTTTTTTTGGTTTTATGGACACAAAAGGAGGATATTTTTTTTTTTTTTTTTTTTTTTTTTTTTTTTTTTTTTTTTTAATAGTATGCAAGAAGGATTCTTTTTTCATGATTTCATGGTCCATGAAGAAAAGGATTTTTTATGATTTTAGGAATATAAAATGAAGGACTTTTTTTTTTAGTTTTAGTTTTTCTAAACAGGAGGGAAGATTTTTTTTGTTTCTTGATTTTAGAGGCATAAAGAAAGGATTTTTTTGTTTTTATGATTTTAGGAACGTAAAATGAAGGACCTCTTTTTTTTTTAGTTTTAGTTTTTCTAAACAGAAGGAAAGATTTTTTGATTCCTGATTTTAGAGGCATAAAGAAAGGATTTTTTTGTTTTTATGATTTTAGGAACATAAAATGAAGGACTTTTTTTTTGGTTTTAGTTTTTCTAAATAGGAGGGAAGATTTTTTTTGTTTCCTGATTTTAGAGGCATAAAGAAAGGGTTTTTTTGTTTTTATGATTTTAGGAACGTAAAATGAAGGACCCCTTTTTTTTTAGTTTTAGTTTTTCTAAATAGAGGGAAAGATTTTTTTGTTTCCTGATTTTAGAGGCATAAGGAAAGGATTTTTTTTTTGCCTTTTCAATCTAAAAAGGATTTATTTATTTATTTATTTTTGGCTTATGTATGTGTGCATCTTTATTTTCTGATAATGAACAAAAAGAGGGTGAGCATACTTACCTTCCCTTAATGTTGTGCTTATGAATAGTTCCTTTGTCACTGATCTGCTTTGATGTGACTGTTTTGTTGCCCCAGCATGTCGAGCGGTGATGAGTATGTTCCAGAGGAGGGCCACGAGGAGGGGCCCGAGATAGTGTATGGTCTGCGGGGAGAGCAATTC
Source organism: Chloranthus sessilifolius (assembly GCA_021018995.1). Lineage (NCBI taxonomy): Eukaryota > Viridiplantae > Streptophyta > Magnoliopsida > Chloranthales > Chloranthaceae > Chloranthus > Chloranthus sessilifolius. The sequence continues at coordinate 29,412,553 of CM037594.1, read as the reverse complement.
CTCTGGGTGGAGCGGAGAGTGGGCCCATGGCTCGAGATGCAGGGTGAGGCTGCCCGGGTTGGCCTCCATCAGCAGCACACCCATATCTCCAATTTTGGAATAGCGGGCAAGGTAACTAATAGGTTCAGTTTCTTTCCTTTGCGCATTTTTTTTTTACCTCGGTCATCTGATGTGTATTTCTTTGGGTGCAGGAGCTACCCAACATTGTGTTCCGCGGGGGGTGGCTTGACTTCCACAAGTTCTACCTTTATGTCCCCCGTGTGGTGAAAGTTTTGTTGGAGCAGGTGGGTTTTGGGGAGTTCTTGTCCTGCCCTACCATGAGGGCTGATGTCGCCTATCTGAAGGCCCTTATTGAGAGGTTTCGTCCCAAGACCATGACGTTCCACATGCCGTACACCAAGCTGACACTGACGCCCATTGATTGGGCCATGATTACTGGCATTAGGATTGGCGGAGTCCCGATATCTACCTTGGCGGTACCGAGCCGGGAGGACATCATCCAGTTGATCGGGGCCTATCCTCCTCGTGGGTAGACCCATGGCACAGAGGTCAAGATGTCCTGGCTGACCTCCCTCTTTTCTGCTGATGAGTTGGTGGACCAGGGCCAGCCAGATCGGGTGCTTTACATCGCACCAGAGCGGGAGATCGTTTTAGCTCGCATCACCCTCCTACTGCTGCTGGGCAAGACCCTTTTTACAAATGCCAGCGGGGGACGGGTCAGCCTGGCCCTGTTGAGTGTGATGGACAATTGGGGCGATGTTCCCAGGCATGACTGGGGAGGGGCGGGATACGCCTGGCTGATGTACAACTTATCCTGGGTCACGATCGGGGACTCGAAGTCTGCCGTGGGATTTTGGGCTGTCCTGGAGGTAATTCCTTACCCCTTTTCATTCGTTATCGCTATCATCTACTCATCATTTTTCTTTTCTGACTGATCCATTTATATTACTAACCTGCTCTCGTGCCATGCCCCTTTTTCAGGTTAGGGGATATCACCACTTTCACCCTGGGCGCCCGCTCCTTTTCTTGGAGGTGCTCACCTATCCCCTCCTCAGCAACTGGCATCAAGCTCGACGCCGTGACGTGGCCCTAAAGTACCTGGAAATGGGCCTAAGGTCCCAGCTTGATTTGATGGTGTCGGAGCAGGTGATAACTTTTTAACCTTTGTTTACTTTCAGCTTGGGAATTTCTTTTGATTGAGGTGTTGCTTACTTGGTCTCTCTTGCTTTTTGATTTTGAGTAGATCCTCCCCGATTCGTACCTGACATCCCCCTTCTGGGACCGAGCAGCCGTGGGTGCCTCCCGCCTATTCAACAATGGCCGCGTCATCTTCTTTTATGGAGCGTGGGCTAAATGGTACTATTTGGGGCAGCGGGTGGTGCATCAGTTTCAGGGCTACTACGCCATACCCGTGGACCCACCGGCTGAAGTTTGGAGTCCTGTTGGTAGTTGACCGCTACCTTTTTCAACAATGGGTTCCCCATTCGCGCCCTCCATGTGCCAGGGGATTATCATGCCTGGTATGAGTGCCTACCCTACCCGTTCATCCTGTAGCGTTTTGTCCCTAGCGCTAATTTCCTTGCGTTCAGGGGCCCACTTGGTCAGGTAACTTTTCCTCAGTTTGGATTAGTTTCTCTTTCACTTTTACTCAGCCTTGGTCTTATCTGAATAGATTCTTGTCTGGTTCACAGTTTACTCTGGGAGATGGTTCGTACGATTAAGGTAGGCCGAGTGCTACTAACATGTTAGGGGTAGATCCCTCTGGTGCTGGTCCTTCTGGTGTGGGTCCCTCGGGCGAGGGTTCGTCAGGTGTTGGTCCGTTGGTTACCTCTCAGGACCTTTCGGTGCCTTGACGATGGCTTCCTCTCTGACCTCTGTGCCGACGTAGACCGACAGGCACGGCTCTCTGCTGAGGTGGCCAGCGTTCCTCCTCCTAAGGTGGTCCCTGGGGTAAGTTTTCAGACAAGCCACTTCTCCTTTATTTTGGTTTCCTTTGGTACATGCTTTCAGGGGTACTCTAACAATTGAATACTATATAATAGGACTTCAACTCGGACATGGAATATGCGGAGTACCATCGTCATCTGGCAGAACTTCGAGAGGTGGAGACGGTGAGTACCTGGCTGCTCGACTCCTCTCTTTATTCATTATCATTGGCCCCTTGACTGATCTTGTCCTTGACTGTGCCTTGCAGCGTGCCTGGGCTAAGGAGTCGCGTTCCCTGCTCAGTAGGATTTCGCAGGCGTGGTCTAGAGTGGGGGACATGCGGACCTATCAGAGCTCCTCTCGCCGTTGCAAGAAGTCCAAGGGAGCGAGCAAGGAATAGGCTATTAGTTTTTTTGCTTTTTAAAACTTAGTATTTTTGATTCAGCATTATGGGATGGATGATATATTATTTTTTTTAGACATGTATCTTTTGAAAATATTCATTGTTTTAATGCCTTTGTTTTGAGTTTATGCCAGGGTTTCCTTGCCTCCTATATTTGTTTCTTCGCAGGATGTGTCTACCCATTGCCCCCCTTTTTTGAAAAAAAGCCGCCTTTTGGGGTGCATGCCTCAATGTAGGATCAATCCTCGAGTAGGTCTGAGATGGCTGTAGAGGGGGGCCTTTTGGGTCGCATGCCTCAATGTAGGATCAATCCTGCACATAACAAAATAATTCACAAGCCATTGATGGTCGGAAGTGCCGACATATATAAAATTAACAAAAAGGGCAGAAGTCCCCTCCTCGGTTTGGTCTTGAGATGGCTGTAGAGGGGGGTTGTAGTCTGGCGCTACTATTAGTTGCGCCAAGCTAAAATTCCAGGGACATTTTACTAGCGCAACTAATAGTTGAGCCAGGCCAAATTGGGGGTTCAATGCACTGGCACAACTATTTGTTGCGCCAGGCCAAATTGGGGATAGCAATATGCTAGCGTAACTATTAGTTGTGCCAGGTTTGGCCTGCAGGCAGTGGGGCCTTATATGCCCGAATTGACCCAAAAATTATTTCTTTTTTGTTTGACTTGGTTCCTTTGACCGACATCTTTAGCTCTTGTTTCTCCAAGGCGGGTCCATCTTCCTACATTGATTCTTATCTTCCCAAAAGATCCTTGTACGTTCATGGATCCGCCTCCTAACCCTCCCTTACGTGGAGGGTCCGGAGCCAATGTATCCACTTTGTTGGGCCTAGGCCCCAAGTTCCTGGTGGCTTGGTTTGTGAGTCTGAATGAGAGTGAGCTCGCCGATTTGGGGCGTCATGGGCTATCTCGCCTTCCTTCCTTCTTAGAGATTCCTCTTCGGTGGGAGCTCCTTCATGCCGCCGCTTCGTGCTGGGATGTGAACCTCCATGTATTCCGTTTTGGGAAGCGGGAACTGACACTAACCCTTGAGGAGCTATCCAATCTGTCTGGCCTGAAGCTTCATAGGGACCTTGCAAGAGTTATGCCTAGGCCAGGGTATTCCAGATCCGTTCACCTTACTCTCGGTTTGAAGAAATTGAGTATGAGAAGAGCCTCGTCGGGGAGCCCACAAGGTTTTCGCTGAAATTCCTCAAAGAACTTTTCGGTGATGAAAGCCTCCGAAGATTGCCGGTTAGGAGTGTCTTTAACGTGAAAGCTCTAGCACTTGGTCTGATTTATGAAATCCTCTTATACACCAGGGGGGAGAGCTTCTCATTGGTAGTTTGTGATATTTTGATGGAGTTGGAGGCGGGCCAATCCATGATGCACTTGGTGCTTGCCGAGCTGCATCGATGCCTTGATTCTTTTACCTTGGGCAAAGTGGAGGGCCTTCGAGGATGCCCCTTGTTGCTCCAGGTCTGGCTGGATGAGCATTTTGCCATTTTGGGGCCCGTGCCTCGCTTCTATGTTGCTTGAGGTGAGGTGGCCCAATGTTTTTTGGGTAGATGCCACTTACTCCCTCAAGGTGATACGTCTGCTCTGAAACTTTGGTTGGTTGATGATGAGCTGACATGGAGGCTTCCTTGGTTGGACCGGACCTTCCCAGTGATTCGTTCTAGAGACCATGAGGGCATCACCCTCCTAGGACTGACTGGCAGCACCTTTTACTTCCCATTCCGAGTGTTGCGTCAGTTCGGCTGCCCTCAGCAGGTGCCTTGTGAGGCCAGACCCCCTTTATGTGATTTGATCTTCTCTAGGGGATCCCCTAGATCAGATTGCTGCTCTTTGGGAGACGCGACAGTCGACCCTGATGTGTGATTTTGAGCAGGTACACTCAGTTAGAACTTCTCCTGAGTATGAGGCCTGGTTGTTGACTGAGCGGCCTACTGCTGATGGCCCGGATTTGTCAGAGAGCATTGAGACCAGAGGCCCCTGGCCAAAGAAAGAGGCGGCGCTCCGAACCCGTATTGGGCTATTGGTGGATGAGAAGAGGGTCTTGCAAGAACTCTTGGCATGCGAGAGGGTTAGAGCAGACGCAACGGAGAGCAAGGTTCTCCGTTTAAAGGAATCACAGAGCATTGCTTTTGGAGCCGTTGACTCTTCTCAGAAGAGGTTCAAGAGCCTGCATGGTCGTTGGCTGATTGAGAGGAATGTCCGAGAGGATGATCTTTATGCTGAGATTAGCGCTTTGAAGCGCGAGTTGGGCCGTTGACTCCTTCCTGCACACAGAACTTTTTGCATAGATCATATACACAGAAAAAAAGGCGTAGAAAACCCCTTTACAGATACACACACATTTTTGGTATACATATATATATATATATTTATTTTTTTTGTTGTTTTTTTTCTATACTTGTAAAAAGGAAAACACTCTAGTCATCACACCGACTTTTTTGAGATGTGGTGCAAGTGATACAAGCTCAAAGCAAGATGGACGTGGTGAAAACCGGAAAGGGCGCTACGGGTAAAAACAACGAGCTTGTGTGGACCAGGTGAAAACTCGAAAGGGCGCCACGGGTAAAAAAAGGGGAGATAAAAAAACAAGGAGAAAAAAATAGAAAAAGGAAAGGTTTAGACTAATGAAGATTATTGAAGAGCTCCCTTGGTTTCCTTGATACGGCTTCAGTTTTCTCAACATGCTTTTTTCCTGGGGTGTTTTACTGTACATGTCCCGTGATTCTTCTACATTTGTTTTGTTCCTTTTACTTCATTTCTGGCAATCTCTTTTTGAGGTTTTACTTTTTCGATTTTTTTAGTTTTTGATAGTAACTCTACTTTATCCTTTTTTTTTGGTATATGTACACGTATATATATATATATTTATTTTTTTGGGGGAATGGGTTTATTGAAAGAAAAGCCCAGGCTCAAATGGGGTAGCAAAGGATATCATCATTTTTAGGGATGTTTTCGGGCTACTGTGCTTGGAATGATGGCCTCTTTCGGGTGGTTCTTAAGCAGTCACGTATCTGTTTCACCAACACTTACCTTGTCGTGATAAACTAAGAGTAGAACCGTCGGATGTATCCGGCGTTGATGGGCTCAGGAAGATGATCTCCGTCCATGGTGGCGAGGTGGATGGCGTATCCCGACAGCACTTCCCGGATGACGTAAGGTCCTTCCCAGTTCGGCTTAAACTTTCCTCTTGGATCGGCATGGAGGGATGGGAAGATCTTCTTTAGCACAGTGTCTCCTACCTTTAGATCTCGACTGTGGACACGTTTATTGTAAGAGCGTGTGATTCACCCCTGGTAAACTTGAGTGTGACACAAGGCTAGGAGTCTCTTCTCGTCCAATATGTTTAATTGGTCAAAGCGTGATCTCTCTCTTTCTGCTTCGGGTAAGCCTGATTCCATGAGGATTCGGAGTGAGGGTACTTCAACCTCTACCAGGAGGACGGCCTCGGTTTTATACCCAAGGGAGAATGGTGTTACCCCTGTAGCGGTATGAATCAATGTTCGGTAGGCCCACAAAGCAAATGGCAGCATTTCGCTCCAATCTCGATAAGTGATGACCATTTTCTCAAGGATGCGGACGACTATCTTGTTCGCGGCTTCTATGGCTCCATTAGTTTGTGGCCGATAAGGGGATGACCAATGGTGCTTGATCTTGTATTGCTCGCAGAAGTCCCGGATGCGCTTATTCGCAAAGTTTGTGCCATTGTCCGTGATGATATCTTTGGGTACTCCAAATCGGCACACAATATTGTTCTTGAGAAATTTCTCAACGTGACTGGCCGTGATGTTGGCATATGACGCCGCTTCTACCAACTTGGTGAAATATTCAATGGCGACGAGAATGAACCGATGTCCGTTTGATGCTTTCAGATTAATCATTCCGACAACGTCAAGGCCCCAGGTAGCAAATGGCCAAGGAGTTTTCTTGACACTTGTAGCATTTTTGAACATGTTTTCAACAATCTGATTCCATGGTGGTCCAAAAGTATCATTGCCGCAGAATTTTCTTGGCGAGCATGTGAGCGCTGACGTGGGCTCCTCATACTCCCTCATGGATTTCTTTCATAATATTGACTGCTTCACTTTCAGTGAGGCACTTGAGTAAGATGTTATTGTATGATCGCTTGTAGAGGCATTCCCCACAAATGACGTAACCTACTGCTAAACGTTGAATGATTCGTCGGTCTGTCTTGGATGTACCCTCTGAGAAAGTCAGGGTCTCGAGGAAATTCTTGATGTTTGAGAACCAAGGTGGCTCATCATCAGGCTTTGTAGGTTCCTCAATCTGGAGGCAGAAGGCTGGCTCATTCCTCTGCTCGACCACGATCGGCCTCATCTCAACACCATAGGGGATTTCAATCATTGACACCAAAGTTGCTAATGCGTCGGCAAAGTGATTCCTTATCCGGGGGACGTATGAGAAAGTCACATCTTGGAAGCAAGCTATCAGATCCTCGAGGTGTTAATGATAGGGGATCAGTTTCTCATCTTTCGTCTTCCAGTCACCATTTGTCTGACAGATGATTAACTGTGAATCGCCGATTACTCGAAGGTGAGTTACATTCAGATCAAGAGCTGCCTACAGACCAGCGGTGCAAGCCTCGTACTCAGCCATGTTATTAGTGCAAGGGAAGTTGAGCTTGATTGAGATTGGTACATGGGATCCTTTTGGTGAAATCAGGATGGCGCCAACTCCTTGGCCCTCGACATTTACTGCCCCGTCAAAGTGCATTACCCATGATTCTTCTGCCTCTTCAGTATCGTCTTCCGTCATGAACAAGATATCCTCATCTGGGAATTCGGTTCTTAACGGCTCATAGTCAGGTAAAGGATTATCAGCAAGATGATTAGCAAGCGCCTGTCCCTTGATCGATTTCTGAGTGACGTATGTGATGTCGAATTCAGATAATAAAAGTTCCCAATGTGCGGTTCGTCTAGTTAGAGCTGGCTTCTCAAACAGGTATTTCAACGGATCCATCTGCGCTAAAAGTAGAACGGCTTGAGATAGTAAGTAGTGGCGGAGCCTCTGAGTAGCCCAAACAAGAGCCAAGCATGATTTCTCCAGATGAGAATAGCGCATCTTGTAATCAGTAAACTTCTTGCTCAGATAGTAAATGGCATGCTCTCTTCTTCCTATTTCATCGTGCTACCCCAAGACACATCCCATCGAAACTTTCGTCGTGGAGAGATACATCAAGAGTGGTCTCCCTGGCTCAGGTGGTACCAAAATTGGTGGATTAAGGGGGTAGCTTTTGATTTTTTTGAACGCTGCCTGACAATCATCGTTCCATTCAACGAGCGAATTCTTCCTTAGTAACTTGAAGATCGACGTGCAGATTGGAGTTAGTTGTGTGATGAACCGATAGATATACTGTATTCTACCCAGAAAACCTCTAACCTCTTTCTCGGTAGACGACGGTGGCATTTCAGTGATGGCTTTGACTTTATTGGGTCGACCTCGATCCCCCTCCTGCTGACGATGAGCCCTAGCAGTTTCCCTGACATAGCACCAAATGCGCACTTCTATGGATTCAGACGTAACTGATACTTCCTCAGCCTTTCAAACAGCTTCTGGAGGTTCACCAAATGATCGCTTCGCTCCGGTGACTTGGCCATCATGTCGTCGACATACACTTCAATCTCTCGGTGCATCATGTCATGAGATAGTGCAGTCATAGCTCTCTAGTACGTTGCACCAGCATTCTTCAGCCCGAATGGCATGCTCGATAGCAAAAGGTTTCCCAGGGGGTAATGAACGCTGTCTTCTCGCGATCAACCTCTGCCATTTTGATCTGATTGTATCCTGAGAATCCATCCATAAATAAGAGCATTCCGTGCTTAGCTGTGTTGTCAACCAAGATGTCGATGTGTGGTAGTGGGAAATCGTCCTTTGGGCTTGCCCTGTTCAAATTGCAGAAATCGATACACATGCAAACCTTTCCATCCTTCTTTGGCACAGGTACGATATTGGCTAGCCACTGCGGGTATATGGATACCATGAGAAACCCCGCATCATACTGCTTGATGACCTCATCTTTGACTTTCAACATCCATTCGGGTCAGAGATGTCTCAGCTACTGCTTGACTGGCTTCATATTAGGGTAGAGGGGTAACTCATGCTCGACCAAATCTGTATCTAGACCAGGCATGTCCTCGTACGACCAGGCAAAAATGTTTTGGTATGACCAAAGGAAGTCGATCATGCTTTTTCTTTCCTCAAGAGACAGTGACGTTCTGATTTTGGTTATCCTGGGAATCTCCTCAGTTCCTATATTGACGTCTTCGGTCTCTTCAACAATGGGGGTAGGGCTGTGCTCAAAGTCCACAAATCGGTCAAGGAGCTCATTGGGGAGCTCCTCGAGGGGGACATCCTCGTTCAAACTTGTGATCCCTACCTCTTCTTGTATTTCTATAGGGAAGGGGTCGATATCACGTGGGACGGGTATTTTGATTAAGGCATCCTTTTGTGGGACATTTTCTAGAATTTTAAATAACAATATTTTTGGGCTTTGGATTTTTTCAATGTTTTTGGGATTTTGTATTTTTTTCATGTTTTTGAGATTTTTATTTTCTTCTATGTTTTTGAGAATTTTGTTTTCTTCGGAGACGGACCCTTGGCCAGGCAGGTTTGTGTATATACAAGGCATTGCCTGCCAAGGGCTTATCTCACTTTTGATAGGTTGTTTTTATTTGGAAACATGTGCCAAACATTAGGCCACTTCCTGCTTCCAGAGTTTGGGGCAAAGATGCCCAGTTGCGTACCTAAGGGGCCGCTTCTTTACCTGTTGGGATGGAGGGTGCTGACTGATATGGCTCATTGGAGTCAGCCTCCATCATATTGATCCCCATTTCTACTGAGATCATGTCCTCAAATGATAACTCAATTTTATGGTGATTCACCACAGGGGGGGTTTGTTTAGGTACCGACCGTCGTTCCTCGAAGAGGGATAATGCGGCCAAATCTATCTCCAACCTGGGAAGGGAGATCTGGGGATTGGTGGGATGGATTGGGGTTGTGGGTTTGTGTGGGGTCAAATGGGTTGCTCCATTTTGATCAATCTTTATGACCCCTGTGCTGACAAAGGAATCCCTGATGAGCGGCCTAGGGCGAGGTTTCTCCTCTATATTGATTCCTCGAGCTTTTACAGTCGCAGGGACCCTGACCTTCTCTTTGGCCTCTCGGACCTCTTGCTCTGTGGGCATATATCATAGCCCGAATCATACTTTTTGTCCCTTAGCCACAACTGGCTCTCTTCTGCCTTGTAATTTGGGTCCCATACCCCTTCCTTTCTGAGAGCCCCACTTTTGGAGCATTGCCACTGCCGCTACCATACCACCTCCCGTTTTAGACATGATGCCCTCAATGGGTTTCGGGAGTATTTCCGACACCTCGTACTCGAAAATGTGGAAGTCGATGTCCTCAGCGGTGTGTGGTATATCCAGCATATAGTGTTTCTCCACACTGTTGGTGGCCTTTTCTTTCTCAATGTGCCCCTCTCCAATGATTGTTATAATCTTATGCCCAGATGTAAATTTGAGTTTCTGATGCAATGTGGAAGGTATGATTCTGACTTCATGCAGCCACGGGCGCCCCAATAATAGGTTAAATGGGGATTTGATATCCATGACTTGAAAGAAGATGGAAAAGGTCATTGGCCCTATCAACAGCTCAATATCAACTTCTCCCATTATTTCTCTCCTGGTATTGTCAAACCCTCTAGCGCTAGTTCTGGTGGGCCTTAACATGCATGGATCAACCCCAATCTTGGTGGCGGTTCTCAACGGGCATATATTCAATGCAGACCCATTATCAATTAGTATCATGGGGATAATCATATTTTCGGACTCAATGGTTATATTTAAATATTTTGAGTGGCTACCTCCTTCCTCAGGTAAATCGGCATCAGAAAAAGAAATGACATTTGGGGCCATCACTTGACCAATTATCTGCCCGACTTCATCTGGGCTAACTTGGAGTGATATATGCACATTTTTTAATGCCCCCATTAATGCTTGGAAATAGAGTGGGGACGTCATCAACAGATCCCATACAGTGATATGGGCAGGCATTCTTCTCAGCTGAGTCTCTAGTATATGTTCTCGACTCATTTTCTCGAAGGGGTTCACCGCGCTGTCTTTCTTTCCTTCGGGTTGGGCCTGTGCTGCTGCTGGTGCTTCGGGCTGCTTTGATATTCTCCCTGACCTGGTAACAAAATCTACTGCCCCATCTCTATTACTGCTTTCGGCATTGACATTTGTTTATTCATAGCTTAGTGGGACCTGATGAGGATCATAGGTCGGTCCTGAGAGCTGGAGTGGTGTGGCAGCCGGTGCTTCAGATATTTGTACGGCGGGCTCGAAGGGAGTAGGCAACACCTGATTTATTTTAGTGGTGGAGGGTTGGGTGGACAGATTGGGCCAAATGGGGGTGGTGGAGCTTGAGGGTGGTGGCATTGGAGGGAAGGAGGTAAAAGTAGGCCATTGATAGCTAGTGGGTGCGGGTGGCAGATGGTGGATCTGGTGGGCTGCTAGGTAATTGGCTGGGGTGGTGGAACTTGCTGGTGGTTGAGCTGGGGGTGATGGAGTGGGTGCAGGCCACTGATAACTGATGGGTGCGGGTGTAGGATTGGGCGCCTATTGGCTCATTGGGTAATTGATGGGGGCTGTGGTGTATGGTGGTAGTTGAAACGAGGCGAGCGCAGGCCATTGGTAACTGGTGGGTGCAGGTGTAGGATTGGGGGACTCGGTGGCTCATCGGGTAATTGGTGGGGGTTGTAGTGTAAGGTTGGTATGCATTGATTTTCACATAATTGACGGGTGTGGGCGATGGATAGTATGCCCTAAGATCCAAGGGTTCAATTTGTGGAGTCGAGTTGGGGAAATAATCTGATAAATTTAGGGGTTCAACTACCCCTATATTCCTCTCTTCAACGTTTCTTAACAGCGGTGCTACATAACTCTCCCGATCACTAAAGTAATCGAATGGGTCGAATTCAAACTCCTCCTCATCTTCTATCATTCCAATGGTGGGTCTGGGACCTGCTCCTCCGGTAGGATGTGGGGGTAGTGGTACTTGGTGGATATTAGCATGCTGAGAAGGTGCAGGGGGAATGATTTTCCCGACATCGATCAAATCCTGGATGGCGTGCTTCAATGGGAAGCAGTGATCAGTAGGGTGACCCGGACCCTGATGAAAATTGCAATGGGTATTTGGGTCATAGTTCTTTGGGACTGGGTGAGGAGGAGGTTGCGGTTGGCGGATAGCCACTAATCTCTTTTCTACTAACAGGGGCAAAAGTACACTCAAAGATTGCCCCAGAGGTGTAAAGACTCGATCGTAGTGGGCTCTCCTATGTTCTGGGGTCATTTTCATTCCTTGCCCATTCCCCATTCTTTGCTCAGGCCTAACAGGTGCTAATGGGGCTGCCTGAAATTGAATCGGAGCAGTATTATTATTAGGCCTGGTGTTGGCTATGTTCTGGACATCGCCCCCTATTTTCTTCTCATTCCTCTATTCAAAAAATCCTCTGACCCCGCTGGGCCCCCTGAAGTATTCTTACTCAACCGCCCTTCTCTGATGGCATCCTCGTAGTGGTTGGCATTCCTCACCAAATTACTAAAACTAGACTGCTATTGTTATACAAGAAAATCAGAGATCACTGGCAGAGTGTTCTTTGAAATCATCTCTATCTGCTCATCATCCGGTATTCTATTTCTGAATTGAGCTGCCAGTTCTCTCCATCGCCCTAAGTAGTCATTGAAGGTCTCATTTGGATTTTGCTTTAAACGGGGCAAATCAGACTTGCGCGGTTTAATATTAGTATTATAGACATACTGTTCCTGGAACAAATGCGCTAAATCTTTCCATGTCTTCATCATGGATGGTTCAAGAGATGTGAACCACCTCAGGGCCGGCCCGGTCAAACTTTTCTGAAAGACTTTTATTAGCAGTCTTTCGTCCCCCCCGTACTGGCACATGTCCCCACAATAGGACTTGAGGTGTGCGATCGGGTTGCTTGTGCCATTGTACTTGTCGAATACTGGCATTTTAAATTTGGGGGGCAAGGGGACCTCAACGAACAGGCATAGGTCGGTGAAGTCCGTGGTGTGGATTTCAGCACCACCCATTTTCATCAGCTACTTTTGTATTTTATCTAGCTGTTCCTTCAGCTGCTCTGACTCTTTTGATAGAGGGGCCGCTTTCTCTGATGTCAGTCGGACTTCACTTTGGGCTACCAGTGGGTGGGAAATTACTGGTGGAGGGTTGAGGCTGGTCAATGCCCCAACATAGGCCTTGCTATTCCTGATCTCTTCCTCCTCATACTGCTAATCTATGTAGGGTGCAGTGAGGACGGGATTCTCAACCTGTTGCTGCATGGGTTGGATGGGAATGACATGAGTAGGGGTTGGGTGAGCCCATTGGGGGTGAGGAAAGGTTTGTTGGGTGATTGGAATTTGGTTTTGAGGCGGGGCTTGATAGGGCCATTGGGTATGGGGGAAGGCTTTGAGATGGCCTTGGGGTGTGGGGCCATGGGGAAATTGGGTTTGAGGTATGACATGGGTTTGACCCAGCTGTGAAGGTTGGGGGTATTGTGGAAGGTATGAGTGTGGGGTTTGGGTTTGGGCCATGAATCTTTGATCATTTTGGGCCATAGGCCACTGATGGGTTTGGGCCATGGGCCCTTGGTAGGTTTGGGCCAGGGGCCCTAGATAGGTTTGGGCCAATGGGCCTGGGTAGGTTTAGGCCATGGGCCCTTGGTGAGTCTGGCCCAATGGGCCTTATTGGGTTTGGGCCATGGGCCCTTGATGGGTCTGGCCCAATGGGCCTTGATGGGTCAGGCCATGGGCCCTTGATGGGTCTGGCCTGATGGGCCTTGTTGGGTCTGCGCCATGGGCCCTGATGGGTATGTCCTAATGGGCCTTGCTGGGTCTGGTCCATGGGCCATTGGTGGATTTGGGCCATGGGCCCCGGATGGGTTTGAATATGATGGGTTTGGCCCAATGGGCCCTGGGGGATGATGGGTAGTGGGGTATTGGGCCATGGGGCCCTGGAGATCATGGATGGTGGGGTATTGGACCATGGGGCCCTAAGATGTGTGAGAAAAGGGGGTTTGGGCCTTGGGGTATGTGAGAGTTTGGAGTTTGGGCCATTTGGCCTTGGGTTGTATAGATGGTGTGGATTATGGAAGGTTGATGGGGGTCATGGGGGAGTGAAGCATGGAGGTTTGCTAAGGTATGGGATGGATTCATGGATGTGGGGTGTGGAGGAGAGATACCTTGGGAAGCCCTCCATGAGGAGTATGCTTGGAACATCTCCTCCATCATGGCCATGGAAGGGGGGTGGGATGTGGATGGTGGATTTAAGGGGTGATGGGGTATAGATGGGATGGAGGTGGTGGAAAAATTGGGCATGGCCCCGATAGGTGGGGGTGTATGGGGTGGATGAAGGGATGTATTAGGTATGTTTTGGGATGATGGGGGGCATGATGAGGAAAATTAGGCATGGCCCTGGTAAAAATGGACATGACCCGGATGGATGGAGGATTTTGCGGGGGGTTGGATAGGGTGGAAGTGGTGTATGTGAATGTGGGTGGATCGGGTCTATAGGGGGATGATGGGAATTGGGGCATGGATGTGGATTGGGAAAATGGGTTTGGCATGAGCATGGTTTGGGCAAAAGATGGAGAATGGGGGGTTGGATTTTGGAAATCTTGGGGGGAATCGGTTGGGAAAATCAGGCCTAAATGGGCGATTGTAAAAGGGGGTTGGGTGAGGGGGATGGTGGAAAAGACTTTTCCCGAATGGGAGTGGATTGGAGAATGTGGCGGGGATGAATCGGGATCGGCGTAAACCGGGTCCACTACCCACGACATTCTTCGGGAACGGGTCGAGTAAGGGTGCCTTGGATAAGGCCCAAAAATCCTCTTCCTTCCCCTGCAGGACGACGGAGGGCAAGATGATGTCGTTGTGCCGGCACCACAAACTAAATATTTTTTTGGGTTTTGATTATATATATTTTTTGAATTTTATGAAAACTTTTTTAAAAAACAAAGGTTTCGAGGCCTTGGAATTCCCTTTTCGGGTGGCTCTTGTACCTTAATTCAATACCCGCGGTGACGGTTCCGGTGCACTTTGGAAGAATCGACGGAGAACCTTCGATCTATTGAAGGCATGAAAATCGAGGTAAACGACCTGATCCCCCGAAATGAGCCAAAAAGAAGTTGCCTTCTCTTGACTGGCGGGGGTATATTGGGTCGGAGATGGCGGGGCCTAAACAAGGCACTATGCATACTGATCAGGGTACTCGGGAGGTGGAAAGGTCTAAGAATTGGTGGTCTTTGCTACTGGCGAACTAATACTTGCGCAGGGTTGCGGGAGAATTTTAATCGGCGAAACTATTAGTTGCCAAGGTAAAATTGGGAGTTTAAAGTTTGGCGCAACTATTAGTTCGCCATTTATAAATTCGTGTTTTACTCGGCGCAACTAATGCATCGTCGTGCAAAATTGCCTCTCGAGCAGAGAACAACGACCATCGATGCGAAATGAGTCTTTTTTTGGTTTTTTTGTGAAAGTTAGGCTTCTGAGAACTGAGCTATTTTATCATGATCGATTCTCTCCTCACCGCACCTAAAGGATTGAGTCCGGTATAACTTGCTAGCACGCTCCCCAAGGGTTTTAAGCTTCGGAATGGGAACCCACTAGATATACCTCCGGCGCAAGCACCTTCTCTGATACTAGGTGGGCTGAGACTTTTCTGGATCATCACCACTAGGGGCTGCTGCCATACTACAACCCGGGTGTTTGTATGTGTGCCTAAACTAACCCTTTGAAAAATCTAACCCGCAAAACAAATTAATTAATCTCCCTAACTTAGTTCAATTTTAATTTTTTCAAAGTTTTTTTATCTTTTTTTTGGAAGTTTTCTTTAGTTCAAAGATCGGGGGTGATTATCCCGTGCCGCCACTATGGGCCGGCATCCACTGTTAGGATATGGAAGTAAAATGAAAATGACGGGGCCAGTCAAGCGACTAGGCTGGAAATATAAAGTGCTGATAATTAAAGCCGAATTGTAAAGGGAAGTAAGAAAGGGGCCAGTCAAGTGACTAGGCAAAAATTGCTGAAATTTAAAGCGGAAACGTAGGGGTGAGTAACGAAGGTGCCAGTCAAGTGACTAGGCGAAAAATGCTGAATTTTAAAGTGAAATCGTAGGGGTGAGTAAAAAAAGGGTGCCAGTCAAGTGACTAGGCAAAAATTGCTGAAATTTAAATCAGAAACGTAGGGGTGAGTGAAAAAGGTGCCAGTCAAGTGACTAGGCAAAAATTGCTGAAATTTAAAGCGGAATCGTAGGGGTGAGTAAAATGACATAATCTGAGGGGTGAGTGAAAAAAATAGCAAATATAATAAAAAAATAGTAATAAAATGATAGAAAAATAAAAAAAGGCCTAGTTCAAGGGGAAGCTCTACTGGCTAATGTCGCTCCTCAGCAAAGTCGCCATCTGTGCAACCGTGGGAATCGATACGATCCCCGTCGCGACGATGCGCTCTCTAACGATAAAAATATAGAGTTGCCACCCAGAGCTTTCAGTGTCTCGGGATACTTAGTTCATTTTTATGAGCACCTAAGTGCTAAAAATATGACTCTGAACCCAATCCACACCAAAGGCTCTTGGGTAGGGGCTTCGGTTATCGATCGGGAAGGTGTTAGGCACTCGATCAACCCGCTTAACGCAGTCTCTACTTATGGCCAAAAATAAAATGATGTAAAAGCAAAGAAAATAGCTTCCTCTTACCCAAAAGGGCTTAAAATCTTATTTGTGCCCCTCCGTTCCTACCAAAAAATTGACGGCGTAATGGCACAAATGGGAGGATGGAGGGAGCTAGAAAGAGATAGGAGAAGAAAGGGGAGAGCCGGAGCCCTCGGGCCCTTGTAGCATCGTAGAAGAGCCTTGCGTGGCTTGCTTTGATGAGCTCTTGAAGGCCTTGTATGGTGGAGAACGGGGTTCTAACTCCAAAGACTTAAAGCTAAGAGGTAGGGAAGGGAGGCTAGGGGATCACTCACACCTAGGCTAAGGGTTTTGGATGCAAGAACAAGTTTGAAATGTGGTTGGGAGATTCTGGAATTTGGGTGAAAATAGTGCACAGAAGGGAGGAAGAACTTCTCACTTTGAGCTCTTTCTCTCTTAAGCAAATTTCTCAACCCCTAAACTAAGGGGTGGGGGGGGCTCTATTTATAGGAAAGGAGTGGATTAGGAGGCTACTTATATGCTAATTGGGGTTAGCAATTAGGTAATCTCAAATCTAAGGTTTCCTAGGATTTTGAGAGCTTGGAAAGGTGTGAAGGTGGTTCTAATGGTGGATGATGGGGTGAGGCTTTAGGCCACTTGGAGGGTTACAAATAGGTAAGGAATGAGTGCAACAGAACTATCAAAACACACCCCAAAGGTTGTGGTGGTCAACAAGTCAAACCCCTAACCCGAAATTCGGGCAAAAACCCATAATTACTGTTCATATGCCTGGCGCAACTAATAGTTGCGCCAGGCAAATGCACAGTAAGATAGTGAAGAACAGTGCTGGAAGTTAGCTCGCGGGGTGGGGGCCACCATTTAAACTTGGCACAACTATTAGTTATGCCAGGCCATTTCTGGGGAAAAATAACCTGGCACGACTAATAGTCGCGCCAAATCCCTAGGGGGGCCACCTTTAAATTACCTTCCTGCCCTCCGAGTTCGGACTGCCATATCTTCTAATATATACCTCCGATTGGGGCAATTCTTAGACCGTTGGAAAGCTGACAACCTCTACTCTTCAATGGTATAAGAGTTGGTCACTGTAGAGGGTTGTAGCTAGTTCTATTACACCCCTCCTCCTTATGGCCTGGGAAGGCTAGGTTAGGGTTTGAAAATGGTTCTAAGGGCCTGGGTTGGTTTCTAACGATTTAGGGTAGGTTCCTAGGGGATCTAGAGTGATTCCTAAGGGTTCCATACATGCCATGAAAAGCTTGGAAATGTGCCTCTCTCGAAATGTGTTTCGATCGGGCCTTGGGCCAAATTTGGGTGTCTACGCATTGCAATGGAGGATCTCAATGCAGCAGCCTTGTACAGAACAACCAACAAACTTCAATCCCATACATGCATAAGATCCTATTATAAAACTTCATTAAAACTATTCCATATAATCATACAAAGGTATGGCCAACAAGTGCTGGATTATAGAGAGAAGAAAAAGGAAAAAGAAGCCGCCTAGACCCAAACCTTAGCCTACTGGAACTCTAGAGCTGATTCAAGAAGATAGGAGTACAAAAGTCCCCTAAACCTAAACTAGGCTTAGGCTTATATAGGAGTCAGTTGTGGGAGCATTAGGGTTAGGAAAACCCTAATTTTATCAATGCAATCGTGGCTCATTTCTATTCCTTGAATGCCTGGGGGCATGTGCAAGGATATTAGAGCATTAGAGTGCGTGCCCTAGTTGCTAGAAGTTCCCAAATTGCCCCTGTAGAAGTGGGGAGAAGTTAAGATCCTGAGCCTCGCTAGGTAGCAAGGATTTCTAGGTCTTGTCATGTGATAGAATGGGCGTCGCAAGATTGAATTAATTTGAAGCTCTTGCAGTCGCGGGATTGATAATTTGGTCATTGCGGGATTGCTCTGGTTGTCGCGAGACTGCGCTTTCCATTTGAGTGGCGCAGGAATCGCGCGCGCGGTTCGTTCCTTGGTGAATCACGCGGGGATCCTCGCGAAGAAGCAAGGTGCATAGGCCTCTGGATTGCACGAGCAGTTCCCTAAAGGTCTGTATCTCGTGGCAACTGTGTGACAGCTGCGTGCAAGAATGCCTGGAGCTCTCTCTCCTCAGTAAATCACGCAAAGATTAAAGGCTCCTTTCTTGAGCTGTGTGAGACTGTGCGAGACTGCGCGAGAGCTTATGATTAAGCCTCGCAAAAACTGCGTGAAGTATGCTTTTTACTCCCTTTTGTCTTCAATCTGCACGAGAATAGTGGGACCAGCTGGTGTGCCGCCTTCAGAAACCTGCGACAGCTGCACGAAGCATTCTTTCTAATTCAATTAAACCTTGCGACATCTGCTCGAGGCTCATTTCTTAGCTTGTTGTTGCTTTGCTATGCCTATGCTGTAGCTAGTTCTCTGTCTGGGTCTAACTTCCTTTTTCCTGAGGCACTTCTGGGGTAAAAGTAAGCTTCTTGGCATGGTTAGGGCCTTATCTGCAGCTGCTGCTTATTACCTTCAAAATGGGCTTAACACATATTTATTAAATAACTAAGGGCCTAACAGAGATTAAGTTAAGGGGTGAAAAGTGGTACTTTTTAGGTCTTAATACACCCCCAAACCTAATTTTTGCTAGTCCCTTAGCAAAGCTTTAACTAATTAAATGTCACTTTTGTAGGGATCACGGGTACATTTAGCATATGTACCAAGCCTTTTAAACCCCTAGGTGATCCCTAGTGGAGGAGTGAAGTCTCCTGAGGGTTTTCAGTGAAGTTACCCACAAACTTCTCAAGAAAAATAGTTAACAGTGGTGTAGTCAATGGCAAAACAAATTTCAATGAATAAAGCATCAATCCACTTTCCTTTAGAATTCAGAGAAAATTGTAGCAGTAATGCAGGCCATTTAAAACTCAGAATTAGCATGTGTTTGCATCACCACCATTCATTTTACATTAGAAATTCAATGTGTAACCAAGCTTGCCTTAAATTTAAAAATAAGGTTGGATACAACCCCAATGAGTTTAAAATCTAGACCCAATTCTCACCAGGGCTATCTCTCAATATTGACAGTCTGAGGGTGTTCACATTCAAAACAGCTCAAGAGCAGTTACAGACCCCAAATGGGCCTGCAAGCATGAGCATAGGCAAAGCTTCTAATTTCTGACATCCTCATGACTTTTCACCGTAGATTGGACAACTCCTTATCTCCAAATGATAGCTTATTTCACTTTGGATCTACAAGGTCTTTTGAATGGATTGTAATGTGGCTTATGGGTGAGGGATATAGAGAATCAAGGGGTAAAAAGGGAATCAAAATTAAGAAATCAGCAAGGTAAGGAGTGATTCATGACTTCACAACCTTCATTTCAGCAAAACTTCATCTTACTTGATATATTCCAGAATCAAAGTGGCCAGCTTCTCTTCTTTTCAATTTTTAGATGATGTTCTTCTTTAGACTTCTTTTTCTTTTTCTCTTTTTATTTTTATTTAATATTTTTATGATTTTTATGATGAACTGCCACACAAATACCATTAATACACTGCTGTTCATAAGTTGCTTTTCTTTACCTTCCGCCAAATGTTGGACCACTCTCACTATCTTCAACTCCTTCTCCTTTACCTTCTGAATTCTCAGAGTGATGGTGAGGTTGAATCAGGTCATGAGGTTACGGTGCAAGTACTCTGGTGTTTATAAAAGAAAAGTAGGATTTTTAAGGCTCAACTAGTGTATGTGAAAGGGCAGTTTTAAAAGGTTGGATTTTCAGGCTCAAACTGTCCAAATGGAAGCCTTGGATCATTTGCTTAGTGTCATGAGTGTTTTCAATCAGTTTTGATTTGGAGGTGCCTAACTTCAGTGAAAAGGTCTTGACTCAATCAGTCCTTAGAGCATAAATAATGCTAAAACACTCTTCAAAAGAAAATGATGGGCCCAAATCTCACTAGGTATGGTCCTCAAATTAACCCATGGGGTGTATTTTCACCTGTTCCTCTCCTCTTAGGTTCACTAAGTACTAACTGAAAATTTTCTGATGTTAGCTTTATGGTGGTGCTAAGATTTTAAAATTTTAAGTTTCAAAATATCTGCAAAAATATTTTAATATTTTCACAAATTTCCTCATTGCAGCAAGTTAAGTGAAAATTAACTTTATTCATCCCAATTATAACACTACTACTGCAATGAAGTTAACTATTCTGTTGGTAGATCTACCCTACCACACCCCCAAACCATGAGGAGCAGTGTCCTCACTGGTTCAAAGGTCAGAAAATGCAGGGTAATAGTCATGAACAAAAAGTAAACACACACAGATAATATACACAAAGCAATATACCAAAAAGAAATTCTATTAGCTGAGAAAAAAAGTGTACAACTGGAATTACAATATCAAGAAAAGAAGTGGAAAGGAAAGAAAAGCCTAAGTACAATCTAGTTTAAGAGGATGAGGAATCAGAATCTGAATCTGTGAACCAATCCCAGCCCATTTGTTTTGCATGTTTCCTCATTTCAGCTTTGTTCTCAGAACTGGGCTTAGACTTGGTTCTGTCTGTGGGAGCTTTTGTCTTTTTCTTCTTTGCTTTGCTCTCAGCTGGACTCTTTTTCTTTGGCTGCCTTGGTTTCTTTGGTTGTGATGGTTTCTTCATGGTTGGAGCTTTTGGTACCCTCACCCTTATTTTTCTGGTTTTGGGTTCAGGAGGGATCATAGGGGATTTTCCTTTGTCTTGCTCAGTGGGGGCTACTGGGGACTTCCCTTTAACTGTCTGGCCAGGGGGTATTGCCTCCTATGGCTGGGCAGTTGGCTCTTTGCCAATTTTGATAGAGGCTGTTGTGGAAGCAGTCCTCTTAGCAGTGACTTTCCTCTGTTTAGGATAAGTTTGCTCAGTAGGGTGTGTAGCAAGAGTTTGGGTAGGTTGAGCCTGCTCAGTAGGGGGTGTAGCTGGAGTTTTGGTAGGTTGAGGCTGCTTAGTAGGGGGTGCAGCAGGAGGGGCAGCAGGGGACTTCCCTTTATCTGGTTGGGTAAGTGATTGTGCCTCCTCAGACTGAGCAGCTGGGGTTTGAGAAGGTTTAAGCTCAGGTTCTGGCATAAGTACAGACAGTGGGGTGGGTTGCTGAGCTGCAGTTCTGGTAGCAGCCAATGCGGCTTCCAAAGAGGCAATCTGGATTTTGGCTTTGAGGAGGTCAGTGTCATGAATTTCCTTTTGGAGTCGGAAGATTTCCTGGGCATTGTTGAGTCTCTTTTCAAACATCCTAGCTTTCATCCTCTCCACATTAGTATTTGCCTTCTCCAGCTCCAAATTCATCTGATGATAAGTAACCATGGTTTTTGCCTTCTCATAGGCCTCGAAGATGTTGGTCCACCCAAGTGAAATACCCAGCAATTACTTGCTGTGGGCATCCTCAATTTCACTAAGCTGCTACAGCAGGGGGGTCTCTATGGATTGCCTAAGTTGGGCCATGCCCCTTAGGACATCCCTCCTAAGATAGGGATTGTCTCTCATGGCATGGAGGATGGTGAGATAGGGAGGGATGTAAAAGGAGTGTTTGGGTGCGATGGGAAGAGAAGAAGTGGAAGGATCTGAATGTGATTGGTCTTGGGTGGGGGAAGTGGTGTTATCAGTGGGTAAGTCGAGTTGTTGGGGGAGGGTGATAGGTTTTGGGTCTATTTGGGTGGATTTGTCAGTGAATGTTAGAGGGGGTAGGATAAGAGGTGGAATTGAAGGCATGAGGGGGAAAAGAAAATGAGGTAGACTCACTAGGAGTAGGGGGTGATGGGGAAAGAAAGAAGGGAATGGTGAAAGGTATGAAAGAGAATGGTTGAGTTGTGGGGTCAGGGCTGGGAGGGGAAATGACGAGGGGGGTTTGAGTGGATTATTGAGGGATGGGGGGTTTGTCAATGTTTGAAGTGTGGATTTGATGGATGTGAGTTCAGTTTGCATCTGGTCCTGTGTGTGTGTTGTGGTGGATAGTTGGGATTGGATGTCTTGGATGAGGGAGAGGATTAGTGTCAGTGTGTCTGGGATGGGAGGTTGAGATTGTGCAGAAGATGGCACAAGTTGAAAAGGTGAGGAAGGGGCATGATGGAAAGTGGAAGGAGGAGGAGATTGAGGTTCTGGTGAGTGATGTGGTGATGTAATTAGGGAGTTTAGGAGGGGGGTGTAGTGGGTTGGCATGGTGTCAAGGAAACTAGCCATAAAGGCTTAGAATCGTGAGGTTGTGTTAAGGTTGAGGTCTATATCTGTGAGTGGGGATGTAGTAGGCATGGAAGGAGTGGTGTCTTGGTCAATGTGAGGGGTGTCAGTGGGAATAAAAGGGATTGTGGGTGTTGTCAGGGAGATGGTGGGTGTTGTGTCAGTGATTTTTCGTTTCTTATATGAAATCAGTGGAGGGCTGTCAGGTTTTTGAGAAGATGATGGGGGCATTGGGGCTGTGTATTGAGGTAGGGTAGGGGATGGTGAGGGGTTGACATGGGGAGTCGTGTCCTCCCAAGTACTAATCATAGGAAAAAGGGGTGTAGGGGAGGAAGGGAGAGATGTTGATGGTTGAATGGGAGGGGATGTTGTCAGGATAGGGGATCCTGGAGTAAAAGGTGGGGGGGATGTGGGGGCTGCTGCAGCAGTGGTGGTGACAGGCTTTGGAATCTCCTCAGTAGTAATAGGGGTGGGCCTTGTAACAGCTGCCTCTTCTATTTGCTTGGGAGGGGCTTGAGCCCCACCTTTCTTCTTCTTCTGGGTCTCCATCAGGCTCCTGCTGATTCCCCATTGCCTCTTGGCAAAAGTTGTAGAGGCAAGGGTGGTAGTCTCCTCTCCTTTTGCTATCTTATACCCCCCCATTAGAAGCAGCTTGGTGATGACTCTGGCATAGGGGAGTGTGTGTGGCTTCTTGTTTTGCCCTAATTTCTCCACCAGGTTCTTCATTGCTTCAAAGATTAACTAGGCTGCATGGAAGCCATGGCCCAGAGAGAAAGAGTAAACAACATCAGCAACAGGAGCTCTCCTCTCCTGCTGATGGCCTGAGCAGTAGATGTTCTTTCTCAGGACCTGGTCAATGAAAAGGATGCCTGGCTCCAACTCTCTTCTTCTAATAGAATCCCTTGAGGCCTTTAATCCTCTAGTCAGAGCTCTTGCAATTGTATCAATTGAGGCACTCAGGGGAGGGCCATATCCATAGCTTGTGTCAAATGCGGCTGGGATGCCCAATACCTCTGCAATAAGCTTGGGGCTAACTAACATCTCGAAATCATCAATCAACACAAGGAAACCTGCTTCTCCATCTTTGTCCTTGGTGACCCTGATGTGCTGATAAAAGAGTTGCACTAGCCTAGGGTAGGCTAGTAGTGGAATTCCTTTTATCAAGGGGGTCAGACCAGCCTTGCTCATAAATTGAATGGCAGGGGCAGAGAGAGACTCCTTCTCAAAGAAGGGCAGGTCTAAAGTTATCTCAGGCTCCAAGGGGAATGAAGCCATGAGCTCAGAGGGTGCAGAAAAATTAGGGGTTGGCTCCTCCACCTCCTCAACCACTTCCTTCCCTTTTTTCGGTGCCTTTGAAGTCTTGACCTTCTTAGGAGTGGTCTCAACAGGGGCCTTGTCCTTGCCCCTTTTCTTTGGTGCACTCTTAGGGGCCATTACAAACTCTACTTTTGAATATGAGAAAGGGGGACTGAGATCTGAGTGCTTACCCTAAAATCGTAGGGTTTTGTTCGATCTAACGCATGGTGCACCACAAGGTCTCTGAGCAGAGGGCAACTGATGGGGATGACATTAGGAACAAATCTGTAAATTCCTGGTGTGAATGATGGGTTGTAGGATGGACGCTGGAGGAGAGAGGTAGAAGAGCGCCGGAAGCTAGGGTTTCACTGGATGAAGAAGGAAGAGAGAACTGGAAAGGGAGACAAGCGCGGGGTTACTTGTAAGCTTGGCGCGCTTTGGAAATATCTGGTTGCGGGATTGGAAATGAAACTTGTCTAAAAGGTGTAATTGTAACTTGGATTGCACGAGAGTCTCCTAGGTTTACCTTGGAGCGCGCGACAACTTGTGAAGAATTCTATGTGAATTGTGCGAGAGGCTCCCAGGCCTCCTTTTGGACTGCGCGAGAGGCTCTGAGGTTCACTTTGAATCTCGCGATAACCTTTTGAATCTCACGACAGCTAATGAAGTATTCTATTTAATTGTGTGAGAGGCTCCCAGGCCTCCTTTTAGACTGCGCGAGAGGCTCTGAGGTTCACTTTGAATCTCACGATAGTCTTTTGAATCTCGCGACACCTAATGAAGTATTCTATTTGAATTGTGCGAGAGGCTCCCAGGCTTCCTTTTGGACTGCGCGACAGCAAAGTATTAAATAGAGAGCATGTGCTCTTCAATCTGCCATTTTGATTTGTGCTGTGGCTGGATCCTAGGCATAACTCACCACCAGGGGTACCCCCAGACACATTAAAATCAAACATTCAAGCATAGACAACAAAAATCATCATCCAACATCATGCATTCAAGCAAAAACCATCAATTTAAGAGCAGTAATCATCAAACCAAGCATAAAGAGAAATCAGACCAGACAGATGCAGACTCAAGGGAGGCTACTAAAATTTCCTCTAAAATTTGAACAAAAGAAAGCAATACGAATCTAACAAAACCGAAGTACATATGATACAATATTGACACACCTGTGGATCAGTTTAATGAAGGGTTCCCTTGAAAGTGAATGGTGTCCATAGGTTCAGCAGGTTTTTCTAAACATGGCTTAAGCCTCTGATCATTCACCTTCAAGGTTTTCCCAAACTTGGAATCCTTGATTTTCACAGCACCAGATGGGGAAACATTCATGAAAATATAGGGACCATCCTATCTGGATTTCAGTTTGCCAGGAAAAAATTTAAGTTTGGAGTTAAACAACCAAACCTTATCACCAGCCATGAAGCTCTTTCTTAACAAACCCTTGTCAAAGAAAGCCTTGGACCTTTCCTTGTAGATCCGGGCATTGGCATATGCATCCATCCTCAGCTCTTCTAGTTCTGACAGTTGTAGCAACCTGTGATGACCAGCAGAAGTTAGGTTTAGATTTAAATTTTTTATGGCCCAATAGGCCCTGTGTTCTAACTCTACTGGGAGATGGCAAGCCTTGCCATAAACCAATCTGAATGGGGACATCCCAATGGGAGTCTTATAGGCAGTCTTATAAGCCCATAATATATCATTTAGCTTGTCAGCCCAGTCCTTTCTATCAGTCCTCATTGTCTTCTCAAGGATGTGCTTGATCTCCCTATTTGAAATTTCAACTTGCCCATTGGTTTGTGGGTGGTAGGGAGTAGCAATCCTGTGAGTGACAGAATATTTCT
Organism: Chloranthus sessilifolius; assembly: GCA_021018995.1. Lineage (NCBI taxonomy): Eukaryota > Viridiplantae > Streptophyta > Magnoliopsida > Chloranthales > Chloranthaceae > Chloranthus > Chloranthus sessilifolius. The sequence continues at coordinate 29,387,180 of CM037594.1, read as the reverse complement.
TGAGCAAGCTCTCGAAATTTTTGTTGCAGAAATGGCTACCCCATCACTGATAATGGCTTAGGGGTGCCAAATCTTGAGAAGATATTCTACTTTACAAACTTGAGGACAACCTGATTATCATTGGTTCTTGTGGCAATAGCTTCTACCCATTTTGAAACATAATCCACTGCCACTAAGATGAAATGATAACCATTAGAAGGAGGAAAGGGGCCCATAAAGTCAATACCCCAGACATCAAATAGTTCCACAATAAAGATGGGCTGCAAAGGCATTGAGTTTCTTTTGGACAACCCTTCTAATTTTTGACATCTTTCACAGGTCCTGCACTGTGTATTGGCATCTCTGAATAAAGAAGGCCAATAGAATCCACACTGTAAGATTTTGTCAGTTATTTTTCTTCCACTAAAGTGGCCTCCACAGGCATTTTCATGGCACATGGCCAGAATACTGGATACATCACTTTCTGGAACACATTTTCGGATGATTTGGTCTGCACAATACTTGTATAAGCAACGTTCCTCCTAGAAAAAGAATTTGACCTATGAGAAAAATAGGTCTTTGTCCATTTTGGTCTAATGGACAGGAATCTTGCCTATAACTAGATAATTTACAATGTGTGCATACCAAGGAACCAAGGATTGGATGGCAAACAATTGCTCATCCGGGAAAACATCATTTGTAGGATCATCAACACATTTTTCCAACACAATTTTGGACAAGTGGTCAGCCACCACATTTTCCATACCCTTTTTGTCCTTGATTTCAATGTCAAACTCCTGTAACAGGAGTATCCATCTAATTAGCCTGGGGTTAGCATCTTTCTTGGACAATAGGTACTTCAATGCTGAGTGGTCTGTGAAGATTACAGTTTTAAACCCAAGTAGGTAGGGTCTAAATTTGTCAACAGCAAAAATCACTGCCAGAAGCTCTTTCTTAGTTGTGGTGTAATTCAGCTGAGCTTCAGCAAGTGATTTGCTGGGATAGGTAATGACCACTGGTAGCTTATATTTCCTTTGACCCAAAACAACACCTATCGCCAAGTCGGATGCATCACACATCAGCTAAAAGGGCAGTGCATAGTCAGGTGTTTGGAGTACGGGGGCAGTGGTGAGGCATATCTTCAAAGTTTCAAAAGCCTCAAGACATTGAACAGAAAAATCAAAGGGCACATCCTGGCAGAGCAGGTGGCACAATGGTTTAGCAATTTTGCTGAAGTCTTTAATGAACCTCCTATAGAATCCTGCATGTCCAAGGAAAGATCTGATTTATTTGACTGTTCTTGGAGGGGGCAAATTTGTAATGAGGTCAACTTTGGCCTTATCTACCTCAATCCCTTCTTTAGAGACTACATGGCCCAACACAATACCTTGTGTTACCATGAAGTGGCTCTTTTCTCAACTTAAGACCAGATTGGTCTCTTCACATCTTTGCAAGACCAGGTGGAGGTGTTGTAGACATTGGCCAAAACTGTCCCCATATATAAAAAAATCATCCATAAAAATTTCTAAGAATTTGTCAATCATATCAAAGAATATGGCATACATACACCTCTGAAAGGTGGCTAAGGCATTACACAGCCCAAAAGGCATCCTTCGATAAGCAAAGGTGCCAAAAGGGCAAGTAAATATAGTTTTCTCTTGGTCATGAGGGTGCACAGGGATCTGGTTGTACCCTGAGTACCTGTCAAGAAAGCAATAGAAAGCTTTTCTAGCCAACTTATCTAGAATTTGATCAATGAAGGGGAGATGAAAGTGGTATTTTCTAGTCTTAGAGTTGAGCTTCCGATAATCTATGCAAACCCTCCAGCCAGTGGTCTCCCTGGCTGGTCTCAGCTCTCCATGGCTGGTCTCAGCTCTCCAGACTCAGTTGTGATGACTGTTATTCCAGATTTCTTGGGCACCACTTGGATAGATGCCACCCATTCAGAATCAGAAATGGGGTAAATTACCCCAGCATCTAGCAATTTAATAATTCCTTTGAGGACCACTTCCTGCATGTGAGGATTCAATTTCCTCTGCATATCCCTGTAGGGTGCTGAGCTCTCCTCTAAATGGATCCTGTGCATACAGATTGATGCATCTATCCCTCCTAGATCCGCAATGGTCCAGCCAATTGCCTTTTTGTGCTTCCTCAAGACTGTTAGTAATTCTTCCTCTTGCTCATTGGTAAGAGAGGAGATAATTATAGGAAGTTTTTCACCTTTCTCAAGGAAGGCATATTGCAATATTTCTGAAAGCTTCTTGAGATCTAAATCAAGGGCTTGTTGGGTGGATGGCAGGATTGGTGCTTTGTTGGTTTGAGGAAGAGGCAGCAATGCAGGTTTCCAGGTTTCCAAATGGAATGCTGCACTAAGCCCACAGAAGACTTCAATGTGGTTGTCTTCTGGCATAACAGTTGGGCTTCCTTCCTCTACCATGTCCCAAACTTCAATTAAACTTGTGATAATGTTGCCCCACTCCAGCAGAGTGGGCAATTCTTCTTCAACAACTTCCTCTAGTACATCCACTGCAAAGCTTTCCTCATTGTCCAGCTGAGGGTACTTTGCACTGTTGTACACATTAAGTTCAACCTTTATATGTCCGAAAGTTACCTCCATGATCCCTGACCTGCATTAATTGCAAGCATTAGCAGTGGCCAAGAATGGCCTGCCCAAAATAACAGGTATAGGGTTGTACTCTTGTTGCAGCCCATGTCCTAAACAAGGAAGTCTGCAGGGTAGAAGAACTTGTCCACCCCTACTAAGACATCCTTAACCATTCCCATAGGTCTCCTTTCAGACCTGTCAGCCATTAACAGCACAATGGGGGTGGGTTTTAGCTCCCCCAAACCTAGCTACTGATACACACTATATGGCAGCAGGTTTACACTGGCTCCAAGGTCTAGAAGGGCCCTTCCAATTGTGTGGTCTCTAATTATGTAAGGGATAGTGGGTATCTCTGGGTCTTGCAACTTCTCTGACATTGTTATGTTTAATACAGAATTAACTGTATCAGTTGTAAAGGCCTTTTTAGACAAATGGCCTCTAGCCTTCCTTTTCTGGGTACAAAGGTCTTTCAAAATTTTGGCATAGGCTGGGACCTGCCATCATTTCCTCTATCTGTGCATTCCCCTTATCAAAAGGGGCAGGGCCACTCAAAGCTTGAGGAAATGGCAACTGAGGAACTGCTGGTTCCTCAGCTGCAAGCCTATGACTAAACTTTTATTTTTTTCTTTTTTCATTTTTTATTTCCTGCTGAGGCTCAACTATAGCCTCTTTATTTTTCTCTTGTTGCAGGGTAGCAGGCAAATCTTGGCTCTGTGGTCTAACAAATTCTTTTTCACTTTCATTCAAAAATTCTTTGGAAATGACCTCTCCTTGTTCCTTCCCAACCTGGTTGTTTACCAGCCTGCCAGACCTTCGGGTTGTGATGACATTAGCTCCCTCAAAACTTGAGGAACTTTCTCCAATCGAATATTGGCCCTTAGGGTTGGCCACTGGCTAGCTTCGCAACCTGCCCTCTTCTCTTTTGGCCAAGGCATTGGATATTTGGCCTAGCTGCTCTTCCATTTTCTTTATGCTTGGACTGTGAGAAGTCATAGTCTGTGTCATGATTCCAAGGCTTTGCAATGAGGTCAAAACCTGATCCTCGAAAGAAGCATTTCAGGGCTGAGGTGGGGGAACTACCAACTGATTTTACTGCTGGGGCAGCTGCTGATGCTGGAAATTTGACCTTGGGGCATATCCCTGGTTAAATTGCTGTTGTAGCCTTTGAGGTAAGGCCAACATCTGTTGTGGCTGCATGTAATTGTCTTATCTCCACCTCAAATTTGGGTGGTCTCTCCACTGGTAACCAGGATTTTGGTGCTGGTATCCAAATGGTTGTTTGTTGTAGCCAATAGATTGTTACTGGTCAAATGATTAGGTAGCAGCAGCTTGCTCCATCACATACTCAGGATATTGCCCTGCAGATGGGCCCTCTTGCACTGTGTGTTGTGGAGATTGACATATTAAACATGCCTCCATCACCTGTGCAGCCAGTCTGGGTTGCACCACAATTAATAGTTTATCAAACTTATCATAAAGATTGGCCATCTGTATTTTTAGGTCATTATCCCCAGTTACTTCATACATCTTTCCTCTGGAGGTTTCAGCTAGTCCCATTTTAGAAGAAGGCTCTTGAACAATTCTTGACAAGGACATCTTTTGGAAAGTATTTTCACTGATGACCTCGAACAAGTCCCATGCCTCATCAGCTGTTTTGTGCATGTAAGTTCCACCATAAGAGGCATATACCATGTCTCTGTTTTTCTCATCAATCCCATTATAGAAGCTCTAGACAAGCTGCCAGTCAGGGATCTTGGGGTGGGGACATTGTTTGAGCATCTCCTTGAATCTGTCTCATGCTTGATTAAAATCCTCAGTTGGGGATTGGGCAAAAGCAAGTATTGCTTTCCTCAACTAGCTGTTTTTGTCTCTGGGAAGAATTTGGTCAAAAATCTTGTTTAGAGGTCTTTCCAAGAAGTGATGCTATTATTTGGGAGAGTAGCTAACCAAGTGTTGGCCCTGTCCTTTAGGGAGAAAGGAAAGAGCCTTAATCTGGTAGCTTTTGGTCCCAAACCAGAAATGGAAAATGTTGTGCACAGGGCCAAGAATTAGTCAATGTGCTTGTAGGGGTCTTCCTTGCTGAGCCCATAGAAAGAGGGAAGCATTTGGATGATTGAAGTTTTAATCTCATAGTTTCCCTGAACATCTAGGAATTGAATGCTGCATGGAGAATTATAATCATCAGGAGCATTCAATTCCTTCAATGTTTTGGGTTGCTCTTCACCCATGACTGCTGTCTCAGTTTCAGTAAGGAGCTCAACTGTGGTGTGTATGAGCCTTTCTGGTCTTTTGCCCCTTTCTATCTCAGGGTTAGGAGGCTCTAATGTTGGACTGAGGGATCTCCTTCCTAACATGCATATACACCAACAGCAGGGAAGACTACTTGTAGACAGATTGCAATTAACAAAATTACAACTATCCTAATCAACTGCTATGGAATTTTTAAAGGAGAAATAGACTGAGTTTTTGAGGGTTAGAGAAGTGCAAATAGAGGTAGCTAGACTCCCAGTGCAGTTCAACTTTCCTTCTCTGCTACTGTCCAAATCTGTAAGAAAAATTCCAAATGTAAATCAGCAGTATCAATTATTCACAAGCACAACTACCACAGAATAAAAAGTACACAAAAATCTAGGGTATACTAATAGATCAATATTCCCCGACAACGGCGCCAAAAACTTGTTAGGGTATTTTAGATGCTTGCTGCTGACTTTATTGAAAAGAGTGATAAGAATGTGTTAGTGAAAATAAATCAAAGGTGGATTAAAAATTACAGAGCAGCAAGCCTAAAAATACACAGACCTGAAAGATACAGGGCCTGTTGTAGCAAGTTTTAATAAGTAAGAGTTTGTCCCACAGGGAAAATTGATCTAAAGCTCCAAGGGAGCTTTCTTTAGTAGGCCCTCCAGATCTGACTACAAATCTGGCAATCCTAAATGGAAGGGGATTTAAGGTCACTAATGTTTAAATCCTAAGGTAACCTAATGCTTAAACTACAGAAATGGTTGAGAAGAATGATGGAGTGTGAGAAAATAAATATAAAAGGGTGAGAAGTAAGCTATTAGGTACAGATCTGATGGGTCTTGTAACTCAGACTCAGATCTGCTACTATAGAAATCCTGTCCAATGGCTACATTATCACCAAAGAGGAGAAAGGATCTAACTCACCCCTGTGCCATGATCCAATCCCTTATGGCTATAACCTGTCAAGTTAAATGGCCACAGACTATCGAATAGGGGAACCACAGTCCAGAGATGGGTCAGAACAAGTTTATCATTGTAGGCACTACTTCATCTAGGCTATCAGCTCAAGAATCCATAGGAACCTCAACCTCTAAAGTTCTGTGTGTGGGGCTAGGCCTACAATGTGCACTAGCCTGGACACACAGGACCAGCAAGAGTTTGAGTACTAGCTTTAGGTCTAGCTGTTCACTACTTTAGAAAGATAACAGTGATCCAGTCACAAGCCTACAATCTCTACAGCCAGATCAGATCTGCCATCTGATGGTAGGTCTATATAAATACAGGGGAGTCTGTCTCTGCACAATCTTTCACAAGGCTACAAGCACAAGTGCAGAGAAGAAGAATCTGTCTTAGATATGTGGATTGGCTTCACCCTAGGGCTATAACCTGTCCACTTGAATGGTCACAGACTATCCACAGAGGCTATCCTCCTCACAGAGGTCTGAGACAAAACAAGAAGATTACTGCCACCACCATGTTCACAAGGATACCAGCTCAAGCTCCCATGGGGATTCAAATTTAGTGGATCCTGTGGTGGGGCATAGGCTTGCAATATGCCTAGCCTAGACACACAGGTCACTTGGATCTAAATAAATCCTTAAAAACAATCCTCCATTACTTACAATGTAACATAGCAATGGAGGATCTCAAGGCAGCAGCCTTGTACAGAACAACCCTCAAACTTCAATCCCATACATGCATAAGATCCTATTATAAAACTCCATTAAAACTAATCCAAATAATCATACAAAGGCATAGGTAGCAAGTGCTGGACTATAGAGAGAAGAAAAAGGAAAAAAAGCTGCCTAAACCCTAGCCTTAACCTATTGGAACTCTACAGCTGATTCAAGAAGATAGGAGTACAGAAGTCCCCTAAACCTAAACTAGGCTTAAGCTTATATAGCAGTCAGCTGTGGGAGCATTAGGGTTAGGAAAAACCTAATTTTATCAATGCAATAATAGCTCATTTCTATTCCTTGGATGCCTCGAGGCATGTGCACAGAGATTGGAGCATTGGAGTGCGTACCCTAGTTGCTGGAAGTTCCTAGATTGCCCCTGTAGAAGTGGGGAGAAGTTAAGATCCCGAGCCTCGCTAGGTGTTAAGACCTGAAAAGTACCACTTTTCACCCCTTAACTTAACCTGTGATTAGACCCTTAGCCCTTTAATAAATGTTTGTTAAGCTATTTTTATAGGTAATAAACAGCAGTGCAATAAGGCCATAAATCTTGCTAAGGAACCCATGATTGGCACCAGAAGTCCCTCAGAAGAATGAGCCATGAATCCAGACCTGAGGTAAGCCTCGCGCAACTGACAAAGCTCCAAAGGATTCAGGAATTTAGGCTTCGCGCAGTCCCCACTACATTCCCCAAGACTTCACGAGAAGTTCTCGAACAATGGAGTGACAGGAGAGCTTCAGGAAAGTTGTCGCGCAGCTGTCGCCCAATTTTCATGAGATACAAAGCATCAAAGGAGCTGTCGCGCAGTTCAGAAAAGCCTCAAAGCTATCGCGAGGATCCTCACGAAGATCTATCAAGAAATGGACTCTCGTGTAGCTCAAAAACTATTAAAGCCTCGCGAGGATCCTCTCAAAGATCTATCAAGAAATGGACTCTCGCACAGCTCAAAAACTATTGAAGCCTCACGAGGATCCTCGTGAAGATCCATTGGAGTGATGCTCGCATAGTTCCTGCGCTATTCCAACCCAACCTCGCGAAGCTCAATCCAGGGAGAGCGTACCAACCTCGCGACAGCTAAAGCTTCAGAGTTAAACTCAACCACGCGAAGAACAGAGCTACCACGTGACGAGTCTAGGAAACGATGGCTACCTAGCGAAGCTCTAAACTTTAACCTTCCATCGCTTCAACAGAGGACTTTCTGGGAATTTCTAAGGATTAGGGCACGCACTCCCATGCTTAAATCTCCGTGCACATGCCTCGAGGCATCCAAGGAACATTATTCGGCCATGTGGCATCGTTAAAATTAGGGTTTCCTAACCCTAATGCGCCGCCACACCACTGCTATATAAACCCAAACTTGGTTTAGGTTTAAGAGCTCAGACTTTATCACTGATACGGGATCTGAGATCATTTTCTTTTCTGTTCTTCTGTAGTTGTAAGTAGTTTTCCTTTTTTTCTTTCTCTCCATAGTCCAGCACTTGCTGGCTATACCTTTGTATGTATTTTTGAACTAGTTTAATGGATGTTTTGTAATAGGATATGTACTTTTATGGGATGTGTGCGAATGAGAGTTGCTCTGTACAAGGCTGCTGCCTTGTGATCCACCATTGCTTTTGCTGTGATTCAAAGCAATGGAGGACTGATTCTAAGGATCCATTCAGATCCAAGTGACCTGTGTGTCTGGGCTATCATGGTCCGATATAGCCTTAGCCCCACCACAGGATCCACTAGATCTGAAATCCCCATGGGAGCCTGAGCTGGTAGCCTTGTGACCATGGTGGTGGCAGCAATATTACTGCTCTATTTTGGACTCTATGAGGAGGATAGCCTTTGGGCTAGTCTATAACCATTCAAGTGGACAGGCTATAGCCTTAGGGTGAAGCCAATCCGTAGGATCCAAGATAGATTCTTCTTCTCTGCACATGTGCTTGTAGCCTTATGGGAGATTGTACAGAGGCAGACTCCCCTATATTTCTATAGACCCATCATCAGATGTTAGATCTGATCTGGTTATGGAGATTGTAGGCTTGTGACTGGACCATTGTAGTCCCACTCAAGCAATGGACAGCTAGATCGAAGGTTGTACTCAATCCCTTACTAGTTCTATGTGTCTGGGCTAACATGGTCCTATACAGCCCTAGCCCCACACATAGAGCTTTAGAGGTTGAGGTTCCCTATGGATTCTTGAGCTTATAGCCTAGATGAAGTAGTTCCTATAATGATTAACTTGTTTTGACCCATCTCTGGACTGTGGTTCCCCTATGGGATAGTCTGTGACCATTTGAGTGGACAGGTTATAGCCTTAAGGGATTGGATCATGGCACAGAGATGGGTTGATTCTTTCGCCTCAGTGGTGATAATGTAGCCATTGGACAAGATTTCTATAACATCAGATCTGAATCTGAGTTACAAAACTCCTCTGATCTAGACCCAATAGCATACTTCTCACCCTTTTATATTTTTTTTCCCACACTCCATCCATCTTCTCAACCCTTTCTGTAGTTAATTCATTAGGCTACCTTAGGATATTTAGAATAAGTGACCCTAAACTCCCTTCCTTTTAGGACTGCCAGATTTGTAGTCAGATCTGGAGGGACTACTAGAGATGGCTCCCTTGGAGCTGTAGATCACCTTTCCCTGTGGGACAAACTCTTACTTATCAAAACTTGCTACAAATGGACCCTGTATCTTGCAGGTCTAGGATTTATCAGTTGTGCTGATTCCATCCCCTGTTTTACTTTGATTTTAAATTGCTTTTACCACCAATAAATAAAGTAAGCACACTGGGATTCGCAACAAGTTTTTAGCGTCGTTGCCTAGGATAAGATGATCTATTAGTAGACCCTTAGTTTTTATATTTTTAGTATTCTTTGTAGCTGTGAATAATTGATACTGCTGATGTAATTTTGAACCTTTCTTACAGATCTAGGCAAAGAGCAGAGAGAAGGATGGGATCGCATTTGGAGATTATCTACCTCTGTTTGCAATTCTCTAACCTTTAAAACTCAGTCTAGTTTCTTTGAAAATTCCATAGCAGTTATTTAAGATAGTTGTAAATTTATGTTTTCTTAAATAGCTGTAAACTTGTTAGATAAATTCTCTGCGTCAAGTGCAATGTGCCTGCAAGGAGTTGTCCCTGCTGGTGGTGTGTTTGTATCCTAGATAGGAGATCTCTTAGTCCTACTTTAGAGCCTTTCAACCCTGAGCTAGAAAGGGGTAGAAGACTTAGAAGGAACAGGCACACCACAGTAGAGCCCCCAATTGAATCTGAGACAGTAGCCATGGGTGAAGAACAACCCAGAACTCTCAAGCAGTTGAATGCTCCGGATGACTATAACTCTCCATTTAGCATTCAATTCCCTGATGTTGAAGGGAACTATGAAATTAAAACTTCAATCATCCAGATGCTGCCCTCTTTCCATGGGCTTAGCAAGGAAGACCCTTACAAGCACATTGACCAGTTCTTGGCCTTGTGCACCATGGTTTGGGACCCGAGGCTACTAGACTGTGCTCTTTCCTTCTCTCCGAAGGATAGGGCTAGTACAGTTGGCTACTCTTCCCAACAATGGCATCACTTCGTGGAAAGACCTACAGACCAAGTTCCTGACAAAGTTCTTCCCTGAGACCAAAACTAGCCAGTTGAGGAAGGAAATTCTTGCTTTTGCCCAATCCCCAACTGAGGATTTTAATCAAGCCTGGGATAGGTTTAAGGAAATGCTTAAACAATGCCCCCACCACAAGATCCCAGACTGGCAGCTTGTACAAAGCTTCTACAATGGGATTGATGAGAAAAATAGAGATATGGTTGATGCCTCTTGTGGTGGAACCTACATGCACAAGACTGCTGATGAGGCATGGGAATTGTTTGAAGTAATCAGTGAAAATGCTTTTCAAAAGCTATCCCTGGTAAGAACTAGTCAGGAGTCTTTGTCAAAAGTGGGGCCTGCTGCATTGTCAAGAGGAAATGTTTATGAGGTGTCTGGGAATAATGACCTGCAGCTGCAGATGGCAAACCTCTCGGAGAAATTTGATAAATTATTGACTGTAATGCAACCTAGAAGGGCTGCTCAAGTGGTGGAGGCATGTCTGATATGCCAGTCCCCACAGCACAGCCTAGAGGAATGTCCATCTGCAGGGCAATATCCTGAATTGGTATTGGAACATGCTGCTGTTGTGCAATCTTTTGGCCAACAACAATCTGGTGGCTACAACAGACAGCCATTTGGATACCAACACCAAAATGCTGGTTACCAATGGAGAGACCACCAAAATCTGAGGTGGAGGCAAGACAATTATATGCAGCCCCAGCAAATGTTGGCCTTACCCCAAAGACCACAGCAGCAGTTCAATCAGGGATATGCCCCTAGGTCTAATTTCCAACACCAGCAGCAGCCCCATCAGCAATAAAATCAATTGGTCTTACCCCCATCTCAACCCAGAAATACTTCTTTCGAGAACCAGGTCTTGACCTCACTGTAAAACTTGGGGTCCGTGGCTCAGACTGTGAATTCTCATGGTTAGAGCATAAAGAAGATGGAAGAGCAGATTGGCCAACTAGCGAATGCCTTAGCTAAAAGAGAGGAGGGGAGGTTGCCCAGTCAGCCAGTGGTTAATCCCAAGGGCCAATTTTTGATTGGTGAAGGATCCTCAAACCTTGAGGGGCAGGGGAAACTTTCATTAAATTGATTCACAGAACTGTGCATTGTGTATGTTATGTATTTTAGTATGGTTCATTTTTTTTTCTGTTTATAGGAATTTGTAGTGATCTTGTCGGAGTCTAAGTGTATATGACCTGAAAATTCTTCTGCCTGCTTTGCTTCTTGTCCCCTTTGAATTGATGATTTTGAGTGAATGAATGATGATTATACTGTTTTGATAATGAGAATGCTTTTTTTTTTATATGAGGTTTTGATTAAATGCTTTTTGAGTAATTGCATGATTAATTGTTGGGAAAGCATGGAGAGTCCTGTTTAGAATGACTAAGGGTGTCCCTGGATGAGAGCATATGAGAGAATCCACCCACAAAACAAAGGTCAAAGGCTGACTAGTGGGTGTGTGATTTTTTGACTTTGTTTAAGCCGTCGCGAGATTATGAAGATTTGGCTTGGCTTCCTCTCGCGCAGGTCATAAGGAACTACTCTGCTTAGTTGCCGCGAGTTTCAAACGTAGTTGTGTGGGCTTCCTCGCGCAGTTTAGATGAACATCCAATCTCGCGACCCACTCATTTCTATCCAGCGAGCAGATAATTTTAAAGCGCGCCAAGTCTCGCGATATATATAATCCAACCCCACGCTGCTTTCCTTTTCTGTTTTCTCTTTCTTCTCTAGCCAGCAAAACCCTAGCTCTGACTCCCATTAATCTCTCTCCTCCAGCATCCTTTCTACAGTCCTCCATTCACCTTCAAATTCTGGGGATTTGCTCCTACAGCCTCTATCACCAGTTGCCCTCTGATAGGAGCTCTCGCGGTCTTTCATGCATCAGATTGAACAGAACCCTAAGTTTTAGGGTAAGACTCAGCTCTCAACCTTTTCTTTTCATTTTTCAAACTACACATTCACAGAGGAGAAGTTCAATGGCCCCAAAGGGCGCACCTGTGAAAAGAGCAAGGGATAAGGCTCCCGTGGAGCCCACTCCCAAGAAGGCCAAGTCCTCAATGGCGCCGCAAAAAGGGAAAGAAATGGTTCAGGAAGTGGTTGAACTAACACCTGATTACTCTACACCCTCTGAGCTCTTGACTCCCATTCCCTTGGAGCCTGAAGCTATTTTTGACATATCTTTCTTTGAAACGGAACCTCTGGCAGCCCCTGCCATTGAGTTCATGCGCAAGGCTGGTTTGACCCCCCTACTGCAAGCTATCCCTGCACTAGCCTACCCTAGACTAGTGCAACTCTTTTACTAGCACATTAGGGCTAGACCAGACCAACGTGGGCAGCCAGGCCTCCTTGTGTTAGTTGACAATTTTGAAATGTTACTCAACCCTGAGTTGATTGCTGAAGTAATGGGCATCCCTGCTATCTTTGACCCCAACTGTGGATATGACCCCCCTGTGAGTGCCCCCATTGATACCATTGCACAGGCCCTTACTAGAGGATTGAAGGCCACAGGGGATTCCATCAGGAGAAGAGACCTGGACCTTAAACTTCTGTTCATTGATCAAGTTCTGCGGAAGAACATTTATTGTGTCGGCCATCAGCAGGAGAGGAGGACCCCTATTGCTGATGTTGTTTATTCCTTTTCTCTGGGCCACAGTTTTCATGCTGCAAGGTTACTTTTTGAAGCAATGAAAGATGTGATGGTGAAGCTAGGACAGAAAAAGAAGCCCTACACTCTCCCCTATGTAAGACTCATTACCAAATTACTTTTGAAGGGGGGGGTACAAGATACCAGTGGGAGAGTTAACTATTGACCTCACCCTACAACTTTTGTAAAGAGGCAATGGGGGATCAGCAAGAGTCTAATGGATCCTCAAAAGAAGAAGAAGAAGGCTGAGGCTCAGGTTGCTACAGAGCAAGGAGCAGGAGCTACTATTACAAAGGCCACCCCTGCTCCCAAAAAGATGGTTAGAGCACCTGCTCTGAAGAAGGTGGTGGAAGCTCCTGTCATCTCTACTACTGCAGTAGTCCCTCCATCCACCACACCTCCTACTCCAACTCTCCCTGTCCCTCCATCTGTTCCTTTGCCTATTCCATCTTTCCCTTTTCCTCTTTTGTCTCCCTTATCCATACCCTCACGTTTTTCTGTGATTAGTACTGTTGAGGACATTGACCCCCATGACAGCCCTTTACCTCCACCTACCTTACCTCAATACCCAGCCCCAATTCCTCGATCACCGGCACAGAACCCTGACAGCCCTCCCCTGATATCCTACCTAAAAAGGAAAACCACAACCTCTACCATTCGCTCACAGACACACCCTACTCTTTGTACAACCATTGCAACCATACACATTGACCCAACCACCATCGCAGCCATCCCTACTTCACCTCCACTCATAGACCTTGACTTTAACCTTGCCACTACTTCCGGATATCAGGCCTTCATGACTACATTGCTTGACACCATGCCAACCCATGATATCCCTCTCCCAGATTCCCCACTTCCTTCCCCACATCACTCACCAGACCCTCCATCTCCTCCTCCTACAACCTTCCATCATGCCCCTACTTCCCCTTTCCAACCTATTCCCTCTTCTTCTCATACTCTACCCCAACCAAACTCAGGCACACTTACCCATATCCTTTCCCTAATACATGACATTCAGACCCAACTATCAACCACAACACATACCTAAGATTAAATGCAGACTGACATCACCAACATCAAATCCACCCTTCAAACATTGACAAAACCACCAATCTCTGCACAACCACCTCCTACCCCACAAATCCAGTCCCCTTCCACCTCTGACTCCACAGTGCAACCAGATCTTTCTCCCATTGACTTAACTACAACCCTCACCCTGCAAGCCACCATACCCCACCACTCCTTCCCCACTCTACCTATCCTTCCCCCACTTATATTACCTCCACCACAATTTACCAATACTTCCACCGAAACAGACCCCATTCCTTTCCCATCCACATTTTCCATCCACTCACACACACTTTTGGCCCCACCAGTTCCTTTCATCCCATTCACTATCCCCTATTACCCTTCCTTAGCTCCACCCACTTCCACTGCATCCACTTCATTTTCTTTTCCACCCATGCCCTCCATTCCACCTCTCATATTACCTCCTCCTAGATTCTCTGACAACTCGACTCAAACAGACCCAGAACTTTTTGCCCAGCCCTCACATGTGAATGTCCTCCCTACCACTATTACTCCACCTCTCCAGGACCCATCACCTTCTATTTCTTCCACTCCCTTTCTACCTATCCTACCAAGACATTCCTATTACACCCCTCCTTACTTCTCCTCCATGCCATGAGGGGCAATGCTTACATCAAGAGGGACGTTCTCAGGGGAATGGCCCAACTTAGACAATCCATTGAGTACCTTTTACTGCAGAAGTTGAGTGACCTAAAGCTTGCTCACAGAGAGAAGCTGGTAGGTATTTCACGGGGGTGGGAGAAAATTTTAGAGACCCTCAATGAGAAAAAGTCTGCGGCAACTTACTACAAACTGAATGCGGAGATGGAGAAAGCCAATGCCGAACTGGAGCAAAAGAGAGCCCGGATGTATGAAAAGAGACTTAACAATGCTCAGGAGATCCACAGGCTCACTAAGGGGCTTTCTGATGCCAAACTCCTCTATGCTGAAAAGCAGATTGAAATTTTGTAAAAAAGGATTGCATCTCTGTTAGGCCACCCCTCTTGCTACAGCACCCCCGGAGGCCCCACCTTCCACACACCTTGGACCATCTTCTTCCATTCCCCCTACTCCTACATCTACATCTCTTCCTCCTATACCTCTTACTCAAGTACCTCCTCCACCTCCTACTCAAATACCTCCACCACCTCCTGCTCCAGTGCCTCCCCTTGCTAAATCTCCTGCACCCAAGAGAAAAAGGGCTGCTTCCAAGAAACCTTATCCCTCCAAAAGAGCCACTGCTGCCCAAAAAGGGAAAAAGCCTGCACCTCCATTCCCACCCCCAAAGGTCACCAGAGCTTCTGCTCAGGATGACCCCCATGGTCGGTTACTTTCCAAAGATGAATGCAGAAAGGCTGCTGCAGCCCTTGGATTGGATCCCACTGCTCTTTTTCCCTACGATTTAGAGTCTAACTCTGCACCACCTGTGGATCCAAGTGCTAAAAGTCCTGTTGCTCCTCCTTCATTAGACCCTGCTGAGCAAACTTATCCTCAGAGAAGGAAAGTTACAACTAAGAGGACTACTCACACAATTGCCTCTATAAAAATTGGAAAAGAACAATCTGCCCAGTCTGAGGAGGCACCACCACTGAACCAGCAAGATAAAGGCAAGAGCTCGGTTGTCCCTCCTGAGCCAGAAAAAGTAAAATCTCCTCTTATTCCCCCTCAGACTCAGCAAGGGAAAGGCCCAAAAGGGAAGAGTCTCAAAGGAAAAAGTCCTATCAAATCACCTGAGCAAACCATAGACAAATCACCAGTGATCCCTCCTACACCAAAGGCCCCCAAAATGAGGGTGAGGACACCAAAAGCTCCAACCATGCCCAAAACTGCAGCCCAAAGAAAGGAAGAGAGGGAACGAAAGAAAAAAGAGGAAGAGGCTCTCCTTCGAGAGCATGCCAAGAAGATGGGTTGGGACTGGGATTGATTCAGGCTACGATTAGCTTTTACCTAGGATTTTTCTGTTTCTGCATTTTCTTTTTCTCCTGTTGTTTTTTATTTTGTACATTTCTCTCTTATAATAGATCTTCTTCTTTTGTCATTGCTATTTTTTTTTTCTTGTGTTTGTTTTGCTCCATATTATTTCCTTTTATTTTGCCATTAATAAATCTGCTGTACACCCACCTTTGAATCAGTGGGGACACTGCTCCTCATAGGTTTGGGGGTGTGTCAGGCAGATCCTGCCAATGGAATAGTTAACCTAAGTGCAGCAGAATCATGTGAGTAAGATGGAAATGGGGCATGTTCACTGGAGAATCAGTCACTGGAGAATCATAAAAATAATGAAATTTTAAATTTTTTCCAGACTTTAGGCATTATAAACTTTTAAAATTTCATAGTTCCATGATGAGATCACCAAGGAAACTCACTTGTATCAGCACTTAGTGAATCATTAGAGAGAGAAAAAGGTAAGGGCATACTTAAGAATTCAAAGGAAGACCATAACCAGTGAGATTTGGGCCTATACAAAAAAATTTTCTTTGAGTAGTGACTAAGGCAATTTCTTCTAGCTCTAAGGACTGGCTGAGTCACTGTGCTCACTAGAAGTTAGGCAACTCCAAATTGAAACAACTGACAGTACTCATGATACTTAGGAAAAGATCAAGGCCTTCTTTTGGACAGTTTGAGCCTAAACAGACAAGCCTTAAGCAACTGCCCTTGTTCATACCCCCTTTGAGCTTTAAATCCTAAATTTCTTCAAAATGCACCTGAGTACTTGTACCTGAACCTATGAACCTGATTCAGCCTACCCTCACTCTGAGAATTCAGAAGGTAAAGGAGAAAGAGTTGAAGATGGACTAGCTATGGTCAACACTTGGTGAATGGAGAAAAAGTATCTCAAAATTCTGGCAGTATGGTAACTGAGCAAATGGTGGCATTTCAGAAAAGCAAAAACAAAATAAAAAGAAGAAAAATGCATAAAAAAGAAACAAAAACAATAATGAAGAGGAGTAAGAGAGGAGTCAAGAGGGAACTTTCATTGGGAAAATCAAAATCAAGAAGAGAAACTGATCACTTCAAATCTGAAAACCTCAAAGAAGATGAAAGGACCTGAATTAAAGAAGGTGAAGTCATGAATCACCTCCTTCACCTACTGATTTCTCAATTTTGAACCCCTTTTCAACCTTCCATTCTTTTTAACCCCACTCCATAAGCCACATTACAGCCCAGTTAAAGCCCTTGTGATCCAAAGTTGAGTGAGCTGTCATGTGGAGATAAAGAGTTATCCAATCTATGGTGAGGATCTGTCAATGATGCTAGCACTTAAGAGCTTTGCCTATGCTCATACTTACAGACCCATTTGGGGGATGTAACTGCTCTTGAGCTTGAGAGAGAATGAAACCCTCAATAGTTCTTTGTGAGAGTATGCCCTGGAGAGTTTTGGGTCTGATCTTGAATGCATTAGGTGTGACCTATAACCTAATTTTTGATCCAGTGATGAGCTCAATGTTGACACACCTGTGTAGTGTCTTTGGTGTAAACTGATTGGAAATGCTATGCTTTCATGAGAAGCTTATACTGTTTAAATTTCTATGCAACCAAGGTGTTTGAATTTCTTATATCTCTTACTGATTCAAGGGTGAACTAACTCTGTTTCTTGACTGCTCACTTGATAATAATGCACTTTTGTTAACTGTCTCATTGAGAAGTTTGTGGGTGTCTTCACTGAAAACCCTCAGGAGACTTCACTCCTCCACTAGGGATCACCTAGGGGTTTAAAAGGCTTGGTACATATGCTAAATGTATCCGTGCTTCCTACGAAAGTGGCATTTAATTTCTGTAGTTATTTTAGTGTAGCTTTGCTAAGGGACTAGCAAAGATTAGGTTTGGGGGTGTGTTAAGACCTGAAAAGTACCACTTTTCACCCCTTAACTTAACCTGTGATTAGACCCTTAGGCCTTTAATAAATGTTTGTTAAACTATTTTTGTAGGTAATAAACAGTAGTGCAATGAGGCCATAATCCTACTAAGGAACCCATGATTGGCACCAGAAGTCCCTCAGAAGAATGAGCCATGAATCCAGACCTGAGGTAAGCCTCGCGCAGCTGACAAACCTCCAAAGGATTCAGGAATTTAGGCTTCGCACAGTCCCTGCTACGTTCCCCAAGACTTCACGAGAAGTTCTCGCACAGTGGAGTTACAGGAGAGCTTCAAGAAAGTTGTCACGCAGCTGCCGCCCAGTTGCCACGAGATACAAAGCATCAAAGAAGCTGTCGTGCAGTTCAGAAAAGCCTCAAAGCTATCACGAGGATCCTCGAGAAGATCTATCAAGAAATGGACTCTCGCGCAGCTCAGAAACTATTAAAGCCTCGCGAGGATCCTAATGAAGATCTATCAAGAAATGGACTCTCGCACAGCTCAGAAACTATTAAAGCCTCGCGAGGATCCTCACGAAGATCCATTGGAGTGATGCCCGCGTAGTTCCTGCGCTATTCCAACCCAACCTCGCGCAGCTCAATTCAGCGAGAGCGCACCAACCTCGTGACAGCTGAAGCTTCAGAGTTAAACTCAACCACACGAAGAACAGAGCTACCACGCGACGAGTCTGGGAAATGATGGCTACCTAGCGAAGCTCTAAACTTTAAGCTTCCATCGCTTCAGCAGAGGACTTTCTTAGAATTTCCAAGGATTAGGGCACACACTCTCATGCTCAAATCTCTGTGCACGTGCCCTGAGGCATCCAAGGAATAGTATTCGGCCATGTGGCATCGTTAAAATTAGGGTTTCCTAACCCTAATGCGCCGCCACACCACTGCTATATAAACCCAAACATGGTTTATGTTTAAGAGCTCAGACTTTATCACTGATACGGGATCTGAGATCATTTTCTTTTCTGTTCTTCTGTAGTTGTAAGCAGTTTTTCTTTTTCATTTTCTTTCTCTCCATAGTCCAGCACTTGCTGGCTATGCCTTTGTATGTATTTTTGAACTAGTTTAATGGATGTTTTATAATAGGATATGTACTTTTATGGGATGTGTACGAATGAGAGTTGCTCTGTGCAAGGCTGCTGCCTTGTTATCCGCCATTGCTTTGGCTGTGATTCAAAGCAATGGAGGACTTATTCTAAGGATCCATTCAGATCCAAGTGACCTGTGTGTCTGGGCTATCATGGTCTGATATAGCCTTAGCTTCACCACAGGACCCACTAGATCTGAAATCCCCATGGGAGCCTGAGCTGGTAGCCTTGTGACTATGGTGGTGGCAGTAATATTACTGTTATGTTTTGAACTCTATGAGCAGGATAGCCTCTGGGATAGTTTGTGACCATTCAAGTGGACAGGCTATAGCCTTAGGGTGAAGCCAATCCATAGGATTCAAGATGGATTCTTCTTCTCTGCACATGTGCTTGTAGCCTTGTGGGAGATTGTACAGAGGCAGACTCCCGTATATTTGTATAGACCCGTCATCAGATGTTAGATCTGATCTGGTTATGGAGATTGTAGGCTTGTGACTGGACCATTGTAGTCCCACTCAAGTAATGGACAGCTAGATCGAAGGTTGTACTCAATCCCTTGCTGGTTCTATGTGTCTGGGCTAACATGGTCCTATACAGCCCTAGCCCCACACATATAGCTTTAGAGGTTGAGGTTCCCTATGAATTCTTAAGCTTGTAGCCTGGATGAAGTAGTGTCTACAATGATTAACTTGTTTTGACCCATCTCTGGACTGTGGTTCCCCTATGGGATAGTCTGTGACCATTTGAGTGGACAGGTTATAGCCTTAAGGGATTGGATCATGGCACAGAGATGGATTGGATTCTTTCTCCTTAGTGGTGATAATGTAGCCATTGGACAAGATTTCTATAACATCATATATGAATCCGAGTTACAAAACTCCTCTGATCTAGACCCAATAGCATACTTCTCACCCTTTTATATTTATTTTCCCACACTCCATCCATCTTCTCAACCCTTTCTGTAGTTAATTCATTAGGCTACCTTAGGATATTTAGAATAAGTGACCCTAAACTCCCTTCCTTTTAGGACTGCCAGATCTATAGTCCGATCTGGAGGGACTACTAGAGATGGCTCCCTTGGAGCCGTAGATCACATTTCCCTGTGGGATAAACTCTTACTTATCAAAACTTGCTACAAATGGACCCTGTATCTTTCAGGTCTAGGATTTCTCAGTTGTGTTGATTTCATCCCCTGTTTTACTTTGATTTTAAATTGCTTTTACCACCAACAAATAAAGTAAGCACACTGGGATTCGCAACACTAGGTAGCAAGGATTTCTAGGTCTTGTGGTGTGATAGAATGGGCATCGCGGGATTGAATTGACTTAAAGCTCTTGCAGTTGCGGGATTGATAATTTGGTCATCGGGGGATTGCTCTGGTTATCGCGAGACTGCACTTTCCATTTGAGTGGCATTGGAATCACGTGCGCGATTCGTTCCATGGTGAATCGCACGAGGATCCTCGCGAAGAAACAAGGTGCATAGGCCTCTGGATCGCGCGAGCAGTTCCCTGAAGGTCTATATCCCGTGGCCACTGCGCGACAGCTGAGCGCAGGAATGCTTGGAGCTCTCTCTCCTCAGTGAATCGCGCAAAGATTAAAGGCTCCTTTCTTGAGCTGCACGAGACTACGCAAGAGCTTATGACTGAGCCTTGCGAGAACTGCGTGAAGTATGCTTTTTACTCCCTTCTGTCTTCAATCTGCGCGAGAACAGTGCGACCAGTTGGTGTTCTGCCTTCAGAAACCCTCGACAGCTATGCGAAGCATTCTTTCTGATTCAATTGAACCTTGCAACATCTGTGCGAGGCTCTTTTCTTAGCTTGTTGCTGCTTTGCTATGCCTATGTTGCAGCCAGTTCTCTGTCTGGGTCTAACTTCCTTTCTCCTGAGGCACTTCTGGGGCAAAAGTAAGCTTCTTGGCATGGTTAGGGCCTTATCTGCAGCTGCTGCTTATTACCTTCTAAATGGGCTTAACACACATTTATTAAATAACTAAGGGCATAATAGAGATTAAGTTAAGGGGTAAAAAGTGGTACTTTTCAGGTCTTAACAATACCCAATCCACCCACATCCACCCATGCCACATCCAAATTTTCAAATCCCCCATACTTCCCTCCATCTACCCAGGTCATGCCCATTTTTTTCGGGGCAATGACCAGTATCTCTCACACTTCTCCCACATCCCTACCCCATTCCTCATCATCCCAATATATACCTGATCCACCCACATTCACCAATGCCCCCACCTAATTTCTCTAACCCACCCCCCCATATCCCCTCATTTACCCAGGTCATGCCCAATTTTACCAGGGCCATGTCCAATTTCTCCACCACTTCCATCTCATCCATACCCTAAATACCCTTAAATACACCCCCTCCATCTAATCCTTTTCGGATGGCTATGATGGAGGAGATGGTCCAAGCCTACACTAGATGGAAAGCCTCTCAGGACATCTCCTCTCACCCACACCCCACATCCATGAACCCCTCCCATACACTATCCAGCCTCCATGCCTCATTCCCCCATCATCCATACCATCCAAACCCCCATTACCCAAAACCTCCAAGGCGTAATGGCCCAAACCCCCATCACCCAGACCCATCAGGGGCTCATGACCCATATATCCTAAGGCCCACTAAGCCAAACCCTCCAAGGCCCAAACCCCCATCACCCAGACCCATCAGGGGCCCATGACCCATATATCTCAAGGCCTAATGGGCCAGATCCACCAAGGCCCACTAGGCCAGACCCAGCAAGGCCCAATGGGCCAGACCAAACATGCCCAAAGGCTCATCGTCCAACACTCCCAAAGCTTTATGGCCCAAACTTCCCAAGGCCTTATGGCCCAAACCCATTAAAACTCTTTACCCTACACCCAAGCCTAACAAGATCCAAACCATGGGTCTCCATACCCATACTCTTCACAATTCCTCCAAAGTTTCACCCACCCACAACCCTCATACCCAGCTCAAACCGTTGCCCTACATCAACCCCAGTTTACCCATGTTCGTACACCCCAAAACCATCTTCAAACTTTTCCCCATACCCAATGGCCCCATCAGGCCCCACCCCAAAATCTAACTTCCATTCATCCTATCACTCCGTAAAACTTCCCTCACATTCAATGGTCTTATCCGACCACCATTCAGTCCATATAGCACCAACAGGAAAATCCTGCCCTCACTGCACCATATGTAGACCAATAATATGAAGAGGATGAGATTAGGAACAATGGGGCTTATGCCAAGGCATTTCCCAATATTAATCCCCCACCCATGATCACCAACCCCCTAATAGCACAGAGTGAAACCAGACCTACTGCTGAGAAGATGGCCCCCATGTCTAAGGAATCAGAGTAGTTGAAAGAACAGCTAGACAAAATTCAGAAGCAGCTATTGAAAATGGGTGGAGCTAAAATCCATGCCACTAATTTTTTAAACTTGTGTTTACATGCTGAAGTCCCCCTACCCCTAAAATTCAAGATGCTGATTTTTTATAAATACAACGACACTAGTAATCCCATTGCACACCTCAAGTCTTATTGTGGGGACATGTGCCACTATGGGGGGATGAAAGACTACTGATAAAGGTCTTTCAGAAAAGTTTAACTAATCCTGCTTTGAGATGGTTCACATCCCTAGAATCGTCTATGATAAAGACATGGAAAGATCTGACTCATCTATTTGAAGAGCAGTATGCCTACAATATAGACATTGAACCACACAAGTCAAACTTGGCCTGATTGAAGTAGAACCTGAATGAAACCTTCAACGATTACTTAGGGCGTTGGAGAGCACTGGCAGCTCAGGTGAGAAATAGGATACCTGATGATGAACAAATTGAGATGATTTTAAAGAATATCCTACCAGTAATCTCTGACTTCCTCGTTTACCAACAGCAGTCTAGCTTTGCTAATTTGGTGAGGAACGCCAACCTTTGCGAAGACGCTATCAGGGAAGGTCTTCCAAGCAAGAACATACTAGGTGGAACTAGCGGGGTCAGGAGGTTCTTGGAGCAGAGAACTGAGAAAATAGTAGGAGCCGATGTCTAGAATATTGCCAACACCAGACCCAACACTAATATTATCCCTTTCCAGTTCAAAGCTGCTCAGCCAGCTCCAGTCAAAAGCAAGCTAATGCAAAGAACTAGGAATGGGCAGGGAGCGCAGATGACTCCAGAGCAGAGAAGGGCTCGCTATGACTGAGTTTTTACACCCTTGGGGCAATCTTTGAATGTAATTTTGCCTTTATTAATAGAAAAGGGATTAGTCATAGTCCTCCCACCACAACCTCCTCCAAATCCTATCTCGAGGAACTATAACCCCAATACTCACAGTAATTTTCACCAGGGTCCGGGTCACCCAATCGATCACTGCTTTCCATTAAAGCACGTGATATCAGATTTAATTGAGGCCAAGAAGATTTTCCACTTGCACCTTCCCAAGTGAACCAGCACACGAACATACATCAAGCACAGCTGCCCCCACACCCTCCTAGTGGGGCAGGTCCGAGACCCATTGTCGGTATGATCGAGGCGGATAATAAGGAGTTTGAATTTGACCCATCAAATTACATCAGTGATTGGGAAAGTTTTATAGCACTAAGGCAAAGAAATCAAGAAGAAAGAAGTATTGGGGTAATTGAACCCTTAAATTTGTCAGATTATTTCCCCAACCCCGCACCCCAAATTAAACCCTTAGATCTTAGGGCTTACTTTTCATTACCTACTCCCATCAACTATATACAAATTAATGCTTACCAACCATATTCCACCACCCCCACCAATTACCCAACAGCCCCTCATGTCCCCCATATCCCACCATCACCTATCAATTATCAGTGGTCCACCCCTACCCCGTTATCCCTAGCACAACCATTCACAAACCTCATATTGGCCTACTTTCTCCACCCGCCCATCCATCACCGAGGTGAACCAGGTCTTACCTATCCTTCCTGATCCATCAGTACAAGTGCATCAGATACCGATAGCCACTCCTTTTCAGATTTCAAGACCAACTTACAATCCTCATCAGGTCCTGCTTAGTTATGAATAAACGAATGTCAACGCCGCCAGCAGCAGAGAAGGGACAGTGGACTTTATTACCAGATTTGGGAAAATGTCTAAGTAGCCAGAGGCACCAGCAGTAGCACAAGCCTAACCAGAGGGGAAGAAAGATAGTGAGGTGAACCCGTTCGAGAAAATGAGCAGAGAGTATTGGAGACTCACTGAGAAGAATGCCAACTCATATCACGATATGGGATCTATTAATGACCTCCCCACTCCATTTTCAAGCATTAATGGGGCATTCAAGAATGCACTCGTATCCCTTCAGGTGAGCTTAGATGAAGTCGGGCAAATAATTGGACAGGTGATGGCTCCCAATGCCATTTTGTTTTTAGACGTCGATTTACCGAAGGAGGGAAATAGTCACTCAAAATTCCTCAACATCATGATAGAATCTGGGAACATGATAATCCCCTTGGTATTAATTGATAATGGGTCAGATCTGAATGTTTGCCCCCTAAGAACAACTATGAAGATTGAAGTAGATTCATGCATGTTGAGACCTACCAGAACTAGTGCTAGAGGTTTTGATAACCCGAGAAGGGAGATAATGGGAGAAGTTAACCTTGAGCTTGTGATTGGGCCAATGACCTTCTCCATATTATTTCAAGTAATAGATATCAAGTCCTCATTCAATTTGTTATTGGGGCACCCATGGTTACACGAAGTTGGAGCGATACCTTTGACGCTGCATCAAAAGCTCAAGTTCGTGTCCTGACAGAAGGTTATCACCATAATAG
Source organism: Chloranthus sessilifolius (assembly GCA_021018995.1). Lineage (NCBI taxonomy): Eukaryota > Viridiplantae > Streptophyta > Magnoliopsida > Chloranthales > Chloranthaceae > Chloranthus > Chloranthus sessilifolius. Next base: position 29,362,610 of record CM037594.1, on the reverse strand, counting down.
GTGAGGGGCACGATGAGAAAGAAAAGGCTACACATAGCATTGAGAACCCAAAAGTGTTGGATGTGCCACACACAGTTGAAGATATCGACCTCCATAGTTTTGAATACGAGGTATCGACTATAATCCTAGATCCCCGAAAGGCATCACTTCAAGAATCAAAGGTGGGATGGTAGCGGCGGTGGCCATGCTCCAAAAATGAGGCTATCAAAAGGGTAAAGGACTAGGGCCCAGACTGGAAGGCAGGAGGGAGCCGGTCACTACCAAAGGCAGATAGACGGTTAGATTTGTGCTAGGTTCCAAGCCCATGGAAGAAGAGGTCTGAGAGGCCAAAGAGAAAGCCTGAGCCGCAGCAGCTGCTAGAACCTAGGGAATCAGCTTAGGGAAGCCCTCTCTCAGGCCTCACATCAGAGGTTCATTTGTGAGAACCAAGGTTATGAAAATTGATCGGAATGGGGTAACCCGATTAACCCCACATAAACCCGCGACACCTGTTCACCCCACCAATCCCTAGATCATCCCTCCCAGCCTGGAAATAGACTTGGCCGCATTGTCTATCTTTGAGGAGCGATGTTCCATACCTGCACAATCTCTCTAGGTTATGCTGACATTTAAGGATAGAATCTCAGTCAACACCCTCCACCCAAATCCGAATAGGTGAAGGAGTGGCATCTCAGGTATGCAACTGGGCATCTATGTCCCAAACTCTAGAAGCGATAAGTGGCCTGAAATTTTGCGCCGATTTCCTAAAAAAAAACAACCTATAAAAAGTGAGATGAGCCCTTAGCAGGCAATACCTTGTATATATAGGGACTCGCTCAGGCAAGAGCCCATTCTGAAGAAAACAAAAATCCCAAAAACATAGAAAAAATACCAAACCCAAAAATAGTCTTTAAAATTTTGAAAAAATCAAAGAAAAGGATGCCTTAATCGAAAATCCCGTCCCACATGAAGTCGGCCCCTTTCCTGTAGAAATACAAGAAGAGGTAGAAGTCACGAGTTTGGACGAGGAGATCCCTACTGAGGAGCTTCCCAATGAACTCCTAGAACGGTTTGCCACCTTTGAGTATGGCCCTACCCCTATTGTTAAAGAAACCGAGGATGTCAATCTAGGTACGGAGGAGATTCCAAGAATCACCAAGATCGGAACATCACTGTCTCCTGAGGAAAGAAAAGGCATGATCGATTTCATTCGGTCATATCAAGACGTCTTTGCATGGTCATATGGGGACATGCCTGGTTTGGACACTGATTTGATCGATCATTAGTTGCCACTCTACCTTGATATCAAGCCCGTCAAGCAGAAGTTGAGACGACTCCAACCCGAGTGGATGTTGAAGGTCAAGGATGAGGTCATCAAGCAATATGATGCGGGGTTTCTCATGGTATCTAAATACCCCTAGTGGCTACCCAATTTAGTTTTGGTGCCGAAGAAGGACGGAAAGGTCTGTATGTATATTGATTTCAGAAATTTGAACAGAGCGAGCTCGAAGGCCGATTTCCTGTTACCACACATCGACATCTTGGTCAATAACATTGCTAGGCACGAGATGCTATCATTCATTAACGGATTCTCTAGATATAATCAAATCAAGATGGCAGATGCGGACCGAGAGAAGATAGCATTCATCACTCCCTAGGGAACTTTCTGCTTAGGGTTATGCCATTCGAATTGAAGAATTTCGGCGCAACATACTAGAGAGCCATGACTGCACTGTTTCATGATATGATGTATCGAGAAATCAAGGTATATGTCAACAACATGATCACCAAATAACCAGAGAGAAGTGACCATTTGATAAACCACCCAAAGTTGTTGAGAAAATATAGGCTGCGGCTAAATCCTCAGAAATGCACATTCAACGCTATGTCAGGGAAACTATTAGGCTTCATTGTAAGTAGAAGAGGTATCAAGGATGACCCAGTCAAAGTGAAAGCTATCACAGAAATGCCACCACCATCTACTGAGAAAGTGGTCAGAGGGTTCTTGGGTAGGATACAGTATATCAGTCGATTCGTCGTGCAACTCACTCCTATCTGCACGCCGATCTTCAAGTTACTAAGAACGGACTCTACCGTTGAATGGAATGACGGTTGTTAGGTGGCATTCGATAAAATCAAAAGCTTCCTCATCAACCACCCAGTTTTAGTACCGCCCAAGCCGGGGAGACCACTCTTAATGTATCTATCCATGACGGATGTCTCGATGGGATGTGTCCTAGGGCAGCATGATGAGACAGGAAGAAGGGAGCGGGCCATCTACTATCTGAGTAAGAAATTTACTGACTACGAGACGTGCTATTCTCATCTGGAGAAAGCATGCCTGGCTCTTGTATGGGCCACACAAAGCCTTTTCCACTACTTGCTATCCCAGGTCGTTCTACTTTCAACTCGCATGGATATGTTGAAGTACCTGTTTGAAAAGCTAGATCTTATTGGGCAAACTGCACGCTGATAGCTCCTGTTATTCGAGTTTGACATCACCTATGTCACCTAGAAGTCGATCAAAGGGTAAGCACTCGCTGATCATCTTGCCGACAATCCCTTGCCAAACTAGGAGTCGTTGAGAATCAAATTCCCTAATGAAGACATCTTATACATGACGAAGGACGATACAGAAGAAGCAAAGGAATCTTGGGTAATGCATTTTGACCGGGCAGCAATTGTCGATGGCCAGGGAGTTGGCGCTATCTGGATTTTGCTGAAAGGGCCACATGTACCAGTTTCTATCAAGCTCAACTTCCCATGCACAAATAACATGGCTGAATATGAAGCCTGTGCAGTAGGACTGCAAGCAACAATTGATTTGAAGGTAACTCACCTTAGGGTATTTAGCGATTCGTAGCTAATCATATGCCAAATGAACAAAGATTGAAAGACAAAGGATGAGAAACTGATCCCTTACCACGAGCACCTCTAGGATCTGATAGCATGCTTCGAGGATGTCACGTTCTCCTATGTCCCATGGATATGGAATCACTTCGCTAATGCGTTAGCAAATTTGGCATCAATGATAGAGACCCCCTATGGGGTCGAGATGAAGCCAATCATCATTGAGCAGAGGAATGAGCCGGCCTTCTGCCTGCAGATTGAGAAACCCCTAAAGCCTGATGATGAGCCACCATGGTTCTCAGATATCAAGAATTTCCTCGAGACTTGTGTTTTCCCTAAGGATACATCTAAAATAGACCGACAGACCATTCAACATCTGGTGGCGGGCTACGTCATCTGCGGTGACTGCCTTTCCAAACGATCTTTCAATAACATCTTGCTTAGGTTCCTTAAGAGGATGAAGCAATCAACATCATGAAGGAGATCCGTGAGGGAGTATGTGGTGCCCACGTCAATGGTTATATGCTCGCTAGGAAAATCCTGCGGCAAGGATACTTTTGGACCACTAAGAAATCTGATTGCTATAGACACGTTCAAAAATGCTACAAGTGCCAGGAACACTCCAGTCTGATACACGCTCCTACCATCAATCTACATTGCATGACCACTCCATGGCCATTTGTTACTTGGGGCCTCGACATTGTGAGAATGATTAATTCAATATCCTTAAATGGACATCGATTCTTCCTGGTTGCCATCAAATATTTCACCAAATGGGTAGAGGCAGCGTCATATACAATCATCACGGCCCGACATGTCGAGAAATTCATCAAGAGCAATATTGTCTGTCGATTTGGCATACGAAAGGATATCATCACGGATAATAGCATGAACTTTGTGAATAAGTGCATCGGGGCCTTCTGTAAGCAATATAAATCAAGCACCATCGCTCGTCACCTTATCGACTACATACCAATGGGGCCATGGAAGCTGCCAACAAAATTGTTGTCTGCATCCTCGAGAAAATGGTCATCACCTACCGAGATTGAAGCAAGATGTTTCCGTTTGCCTTATGGGCCTACAGAACTTCGATCCGTACTGCTACGGGGGCAACACCATTCTCTCGTGTATGGAACTGAGGCTGTCATACCAGTAGAGGTTGAAGTACCTTCACTCTGCATCCTCCTGGATTCAAGCCTATCTAAAGCTAAAAGAGAGAGATCCCACTTTGCACAGCTGAACCTGCTAGACGAGAAAAGGCTGCTGGCCTTGTGTCATACCCAAGTCTATCAAAGGCGAATCACACGCGCTTACAACAAACGTGTTCGCGGTCGAGATCTGAAGGTAGGGAACACGGTACTAAAGAAGATCTTCCTATCCCTCCATGCTGATCCGAGAGGGAAGTTCAAGCCTAACTGGGAAGGACCTTATGTCATTCGAGAAGTGCTCTCGAGGTACGCCATCTGCCTCGCCACCATAGACGGAGATCACTTTCCTGATCTCATCAACGCTGGATACGTTTGACGGTTCTACTCCTAGGGTCTCCATGACAAGGTAAGTATTAATAAAACAGATATGTGACTGCTCAAGGACCCCACAAAAGAGGCCATCATTTCAAAGCTCAGTAACCAAAATGTGTCCCTAAAAGACCATACCCTTTTGCTATACCCGTTGAGCCATTAGCCTTTCTTTCTCACCCCTTCCCAGAAAAAGGAAAAAGGTGTATATGATACCAACAAAAAGGAGAAAAAGAGTTACTATCAAATCCAAAAAAAATTAGAAAAGTAAAATCCCAAAAAGAGGATGTCTGAAAAGAAAAGGAAAGGTGGGGCATGTACAGTCACAATCCCCCAAGGAAGAAGTGTGTTAGGGCAGTGGGAACCCAGTCAAGGAAACCCCTTTTTAACCCCATAATACCTTCAAAATCCTAACCTTACCCATGGCCATGATACAACCTAAGAGAAAACCCTCTTTAAGGTCTGCGAGTAATTAAAGTATCTGTCGAGTCAGTGAGAGCCAAGCTGAGAGACAACGAGAAGCCATCCAGCCGGCTATGACGGAATCGACGTCTATGCCGTGGCTTTTGGAAATAAAATAAAAAAGAAAAAGAAAAATAAATAAAAATACAAGCTCAAAGTAGGATGGACATAGTGAAAACCCAAAAGGGTGCTACGGGTAAAAAGAGCGAGTTTGTGCTCACCAAGTGAAAACCGGTAAGGTCTTCGGGGGTAAAAATGCAAGCCCATGGACGTAGTAAAAACTCAAGAGGGCACTAAGAGTAGAAAGAGGGGAACAAAGGGCACAACGAAAACCCACCCTGGGGCATTGTGAGTAAAAATGTTGAAACGAGGAAAAGGTTGAAAGAAAATAAGAATGCTCCCTTGGTTACCCTACCCATGCCATCATTTCCCGACTCCAAATGGGGCCGCTCATGTTAGCTCAAATTAGGATCCCAACCAAGAATGTCTTAATGGCCACACCGTCAAACGTATGACCCAAGGTAAGGTGAGAAGACCGTTTCGATCCAAAGGGATGGATATTCCGACCTTGATAAAAATTGCTAACCTCACTTGAATCCAATCACGTGAGAGAGGGGTTCGACCACGCTCAAAAGAGGACCCGTCATCCCCCCGATAATTAAGGCATCAAACCAAAAAGAAGAAAAAACCACAAAAAGAGTTAATAATTTTCCTTTCCCAGCACTATGCACGCCCCCCTCCGAGATGATTGGCTCGATGATCGGAAAGGTCCCTTTTGTAAGAGATAATACATTTTCCTTTTCCATTTTCACACCCACACTGTGTGTGCCACAAGAATAGCCGGCACAAATCCACAATCCATCATTTTGCAAAAATAAAGTAGAGAAGATAAAATCCTTGTAAAAAGATAGATTTACTTTGTTTTGATTACAAGTTTGTACCTGGCTGACACCACATCCCAAAAGATAAAATGTGTGATGTCTAGCTTCTGTCTAGCTTCTTTCTTTCTTTTTTACAAAAGTGCAAAAAAATAAAAAAACATAAAGAAAATATGTATACCAAAAAATATGTATCTGAATAGGGGTTTCTTACGCCTCTGTCTCTGAGTCTGATTTGTGCAAAAAGGTATGTGCATGATGGAGTCAATGACCCAGCTCACGCTTCAAGGCACAATTCTCTGCACGTAAGGCGCCCTCCCATACGTCCCACTTAGTCATCCAATGATCGTGAAGGCTCCTAGACTGCTTCCGAGATGCGTCGGTAGCACTAAGAGCATCATAATAGGCTCCTCCCAGATGGAGGACCTCGCATTCGGCTGCATCAGCTCTGGCCTCTGCCGTCTCTACTCTAACCTTTTGTTTCTTTGAATGTTCATGCAAAATGCGTTTCTCGTCCATCAGCAGCTCAATACGGGATCGAAGCAAAGATTCCTTCTTTAGCCAAGGCCCTCCCACATCGTCGCTCTCTGCCTAACCCAGATGATCAGCAGTAGACTGCTTAGACAATAGCCGGACCTCATACTCTAAGGAAGACTGAACTGAATCTCCTTGCTCCAAATCACACAGGAGCGTCGACTAACGCGCCTCCCAAAGAGTAACAATCCTATCCATGTCCCCAGAGGATCCCCGAGAAAAGATCAAATCACATAAAGGGGGTTTCGTCCTGCAAGGCACCTGTTGAGAGCAGCCGAACTGACGTAGCACCTGAAATGGGAAGTAGAAGGTACTGCCAGTCAATCTAAGGAGGGTGATGCCCTCGTGGTCTCTGGAGTGAACTGCAGGGAAGGTCCAATCTAACCAGGGAAGTTTCCATACCAGCTCTGCATCGGTCAGCCAAAGCATCAACTCTGATATATCTCCTTGCGAAATCATGTGGCACCTGCCCAAGAAGCATCGGACCACCTCACCTCGAACGATATAAAAGTGAGGCACTGGTCCCAAAATAGCAAGATGCTCACCTAACCAGACCTAAAACAAAAGGGGACATCCCCTAAGGCACTCCATCTTTCCCAAAGTGAAGGCATCAAGGCAACAATATAGCTCAGCTAAGACCAGATGCATCACTGATCGGCCCTCCTCCAATTCGGTCAAAATGTCGCAGAGAGCCAGAGAGAAGCTCTCTCCATCAGTGAAGAAAAGGACTTCCGAGATGAGACCGAAGGCAAAGGCCTTCACATTGAAGACGTTCCTCACTGGCAATTTTCAAAGACTTTCATCACCGAAAATTTCTCTTAGGAATTTTATTGAACACCCTGTGGGCCCACCAATGAGACTTTTCTCATATTCATATTTCTTCAAACCTAGAGTAAGGTGGACAGCTTTAGCGTAGCCCGGTTTTGGCATGACTCTTGCATATCCTCTATGGAGCTTTAGGCCTTACAAATTGGACAGGTCTTCAAGTGTGGGAGATACCTCCCGCTTCCCAAAACGGAATATATGGGCCTTTACATTCCAAAACGAGGTCGTTGCGTGAAGTAGGTCCCACCGTGGAGGAATCTCAAGAAAGGACGAAAGGCGGGATAGTCAAAGCCACTCTAGATCAATGAGTTCACTCTCGTACAAGCTTCCAAGCCAACTTTTGAGAAAACTGGGCCCTAAGCCCAAAGAGGGAAGTAAATTAGTTTCGGACCCTCCATGTAAGGGAGGGTTGGAAAGTGGTTCCATTGACATACAAGGATTTTTCAAAGATGTAAATATTCGATGTAGGACAATGGACTCACCCTTGGGAAAGCAAGGAGAAAAAAAGCAGCAGAAAAGCCAAGCCAAATTGAAAAGAGAGAAAATAGGCATTCTCGGGCTATAAAGGGCCCACTGCCCCCAGGTTTGGCCTGGCGCATCTATTAGATGCGCTAAGAAAATTTTCCCCAGGATTGGCCTGGCGCAAGTAATAGTTGGGCCAGACCAATATGGTCCCTTTTACAGCAAATGGGGGGTTTTTGAGGGGAAGTTGTCTTTGCCGGACCCCTAGCCAGCTTGCCTATATTGCATACCTAGACTACATTCATAGACATAAAAAAGTTTTAAAATGAACCTAACTTTAAATCACTTATTTGTGTAGGAACATTCCCCACCAAGGTATGAAGCCTCAAGGACCATTTACAAGCAATCATCAAATCATCCTGCAGACAATCAGATATAATACAAGGGAAATAGAGTAGGCGATAAAGGAAAAAGCATTAACATTCAAGACTAAAAATCATCCAAATCAAATGAATAAGTGCCATAATATCTGTTACAATTTGATCAAAAATCCCAAAATATTGTCCCGAAGTATTTAAAAATTTTAGAAAACCAAGAGCTAAGCCTAATCCTTTCTAGCACCCTTGGACTTTTTGTGATTGCACACCAAGCTCCGATATGTGCGGGTCTCTCCCACTCGGGTCCACGCCTGAGTAAGTCGGCTGAGCAAGGAGCGCAATTCCTTTTCCCAAACGAGTTGTAAGATCATACCAGAATCCATCAATCAATATCAATTGTAAGAAAAAGATAGTGAAGCAAACATCCAGATTAATCGATGGGACACTTACTATCTCCTCCTTCAGAAGGCCCTAAAGATTGTGACAGTACTCTGCCTGATGGACCACCGACTCGTAATCCTGCAGGGGAGAGGAACGAAAAAGGAGGTCAGTTGCACGGATCAGAATACAGAGAACGAACATGCAAAGGAAGGAAGGCTTGCCCCGGGGACTAACTCAGGTGGGGGAGCCCACTTCGCTTCAGCAGATATACGGGCCCGCTCATTGACCGCAACACATAATTATGTGAGATAGGCATCGTCAAGGCACCTAAAGGTCCCCTGGATCCCGACAGTCAAACTACCCGAGGCACTTGTATCGGAGGGGCCTGAAGGGCCAGCACCCATGGCATCAATGGTACCCGCCGCCCCATCGTCATCATCAGAATCACCTCCCTGCTCAAACTGTGAAAAGAAATAAGGTTTCCATTAGTCAAGATCACAAGTCAACCAAAACTACAGGGAACCGATCTGAAAGAGAAGGAAGAACTACCTGAGAGCATGGGCCGCCAAAAGCTAGGAAGTTTGTGCCAGGAACGAAGTGTGAGAGAAGGGACTGATAAGGCAAGGACTGATACCACATCTGATAGTCCCCGAGCATCAGGAGGGCATCGATAAGGACCCCCGTTTTGAAGGAATCTGACAGTGAGCTCCTCTATACTACCCACGAGTGCCATGACATCTGCAAGAGGAGCCAATGGCAGGATGGTCCCAATACTGATGAAGTACCCGCTGCCCTAGGTAATAAGCCCTGGCCCAGGCCCCATAGAAAAATATGACGCGACGATCGATGAAGAGGTGAGATGGACCTACAGCGGCTCGATCTCAATAAGGAGAACCAATGTAGGGCTCATATATAATCTGCCCAAATCAAGGAGCGTTCGATCAGTCAAAAATATAACACAATATAAAGGAGAAGCTTGAAAATGAAAAAGGGAAAAATAGCCTTACGTGCTTGTTAAGTGGTGAAAAATGCCACTTTTCACCCTATAACCTAACCCTTGATAGACCTGTGAGCACACTAATAAGCCCTTGTCAAATGTATTTTATAGACAACAATAAAAGAAGATACTAGAGAAGAAAAGCATTCAAGAGTGCCCAAAAAGGAGCCATCTCTCAGCACAGGATGAACTCAGCAATAGCACACCAAAAGGGTAGCACATCCCTTGGAGCGCGTGGCTACAGCAGGGCAAGGTGAAGAAAGTGAGAATAGGTTGAAAACGTCCTGTCGATTGGTCACCCGAAGAGTTCGATAGGAGCTAAAAGCATTGAAAGGAAGGAATTTGTGCAAGTGAGAAGGGTTCGACAAGATCAAAAGGCAGAAAAAGGAAGAATTCGTGCAGAAGTGAAGAATTTGATAGGATCCAAGAACCTATCGAGCAGTTGAAAGAGAAAGAGAATTCAACCTATCGAAAGCTAGCTTGAGGAAAGAGGAGACCTATCGGAAGGTTCCCTGAACCTATCGAATGGTCCACTGAACCTATCGAAATAGAAGTGCTGAGACAGTACCTATCACAGAATGATTTGAACCTTTCGATAGGAACAAGGGTCATCCGATCGAAGCAATAGAATGTGAATCCTGAACCTATCGAATTACTCTTCCAACCTGTCGAAGGCCCCAGATCAAGTGCAGTGACGCTGAAGCATCTAAGCCCAACCTATCGGAACCTATCGAAGAGACCATGGGAACCTATTGAAAGAGGCTACAAGCTTACTTTTAACCTATCAGAAGCTTCTCCAACCTGTCGAAATCGTGTGTTGAACTTCTCAGAAACTATTTTATGCGCACACTGTGACTTGGTGACCTGCTGCATGCAAATCGAGGAACTTTGGTGACCGGTGTGACATTCTAAAAGATGCCCTAGGAAGCCCTAACTGACCCATGTGCTTTAACAGAACTCTAACAAACTCTGACAACCTTCTAGAAGGGATTTTTAGCAGAAAAAATAGAGGAGAAAGCTATATATTGAGATCCCCAATTGCCATTGGGGAGGATCAAAATTCTGAGTAATTTTCCAGAGATCAGAGCTTGCAGCGAGATTCCATTTCCCTCCTTTAGCCCAACCATGGTTGGCTAAATCCCTAGGAGCAGCAATGAATGAGTTAGATCTGTAATTGGGTAAGGTTAAGAGTGTTACTAGGGTTAATTGTTGCACATACTACAGATCTGAGAGCATTCCATTGTAAGAGTGACCTTGTTTGCTATGTAAATATTGTTTTTAATGTTTTAATTAGATCTAAAGCTCTTTTGATTCCTTTTGGTGCTCGATCAGATTTGTGTAGAGGAGTTGCTTGATCAGCTCACCCACTTAACTGGTAGACCTCTTAGATATCATCTGAATTCCCTGGATCTGATATCCCTATAATTTTCTGTGTCTGTGACCTGGAAATTACAACATCTGTAGTGGTTCTAGTTGTTCTAATTGAGGCTTTGGCTTTGTAGGAGATCTATAGGATGGTCTGTGACCATTAAAGTGGACAGATCATAACCTTAAGGTAAATCTGAGCTCAGGCCTCAATTGGATTCATCTGCTGCAATCCATGGATTCGATAAAGCTTATAGGATGGTCTGTGACCATTAAAGTGGATAGATCATAGCCTTAAGGCCAGGTGGATCCTGTGATTTGAAGTGGAATTTATACCCTGTAGCTGTGCTTGCGGACAGTGCCTGTGGCCAGCCGAGGGACTTGTGTGCTTTTGAACCCCTGTAATTTGCTTGGCTCAGCCTAATTGCAGTGAAAATAACCTCCAAGTTATTCTTCTCCATCTTTTGAGTTTTTAAACCTTCCACCTGCAAGATCTGAGGCTCCAGATTTGATCTAAAATAATCTGCATTTTAATTGTAGTTTAGTTTAAGTGACAACTCATTTCAAACCTCTCCCCTGTCTTTTAACTATAGTAGAGATAGCTAGGGTGCCAGATCTCTTACAGATTTGGAGATTTATCATATTTCTAACCAGCCTCCCTGTGGACATTCCCTTACTTACCATTCTTTTAAAGCTTGCTACAACAGATCCTGAATACTTACAGGTCTGTATGAGTATGTCTGCCTAGTTTTATTGTTGATTTTAGACCCTCATTTGAGCATAGGAAAACATTCCAACACTGCTCTAGTATCAGCAGGTCAAATTGGGACCTTAGGCCCATATCTAGGTGTTTCATGCCGACATCCCTACGGTAGTGTGTATTCCAATTGCTTAGGAGCTGATAGGTGTATATTTGAGATTAAGAAGGGGACGGCCGGGCTGAAAATGCATATACCCCCACACCTGACCTGAGTAGTGCACAAGGGATAGGTCAGAAGCAGAGAATGATCATCCAAATAAACTAAGGAAAGTAAATAAGTCAAGGGTTACCTCCAAAGCAGGAAAAAAGCCGACGACGGACTTTGAGTTGCCAACGGAGACTCGGACTAGGTTGGACATCAATGCGGTGTAGTCGGCCCCGCCCCAATCATATCTATGCACGTCGTTCTAGTTGTCCATGAGGCTAAGCAAGCCTAAGGAGACATGTGCGCCACTGGAATTTGCAAGGAGGGTCTTGCCCAGTAGCAGGAGGAGCGAGATGCAGGCCAACATAACCTCGCATCTGGCTGCCCCAGATCTACCAACTCATTGTTGTCTGAATTATTTGTGTGCTTGATTTATTGTGTGGTGAGAACGAATTAAAAATCAAAGTAAAATAAAAGATGGAAACAACATAACTGAAATAATCCTAAGCCTGCAAGATGTGTAGCAAGTTTTGATCAGTAAGAGTTTATCCCACAGAGAAATTGATCTAGAACCCAAAAAGGGCTATAATAGTAGGCTTCTATATCTGGTTATAAATCTGACAATCTTAAAGAAAGGGAGTTGGGTGTCACAACTACACTAAATTACCTACTAAAAAGAAAAGAAATAAAGTGCAGTCCTAGCCGAAGAAAGGGTTTTGAAGAAAGTGGTGATAGTGTGTTAAAATAAAGATAATAGGATGCGAAGTAAGCAGTGTAGGCAAAAGTTCATTCAGTTATGTAACTCAGATTTGGGGCTCTCTCTGCAGTAAATCCTTACTGAAGTTCTATCAATAACCTTAGCAAGGTAGAAGTATCCAACTTAACCCATGCCATTTGGGGCACTCTTAAGGCTATAGTCTGTCCACTCAAATGGTCACAATCTATCCAATAGAGTCTATCAAATCCCATTGATCAAGTCAGAAGAGCTAACCTAATCCAAAGGAGTGGGTTGATCAAACCTAACCCAATGAATCAAATCAGGCCATGATTACCATTGCAGACACTATGTTTGCCAGTGCTCCGAGCTCCCCAGATTTGCATACAAATTTGGCTATCATTCATAGGAGTTTTAAACCTAAGAAGATCAGATGGCAATCAAAAGATCTAAAGGTTAAGCCAATGGGCTATTTCCGAAAACACAAATTTGATCGAGAATCTAATGGAACCCAAAGATCTATTGATTTAAATAGACTTTAAATCAACAATTTATTGCTTAAAAACACCTTGCAATATCATGTCCTCACAGCTGCAATCACTACAGAGAAGCCATATCTAACATTTGATAGCGGTCAAGTAAGACAAAGGGGAGCCTGTTCCTGCACAATCCCTCACCAGGCTACATGCTTAGGTGCAAAGAAAAAGAATCCATCTCAGATCTGTGACCAAGATTGCCCTAGGGCTATAGTTTGTCCACTCTAATGGACACAGGCTATCTACAAAGGCTCCCTTACCCATAAATGATGAGGTAGAATAGGTAAACTGCTGCTGCCACCATGGTCCCCAGGCTACAAGCTCAAACTTCCATGGGCCTTTCAATAAGCTCAAATCCTAAATGCATGCTATAGCCTGAACAAAACTACAGGCAAATAGGAAAATAACAGATTAAGTAAGCATTCAAATATAGATTTCATTGATCTGATGTTACCAATAATGAAATCTCTCAAGGCAGCAACCTTGTTCACAATAGCTCAACACAAAATCCCAATGTTTAAATGACCTATTACAAAACTTAAATAAAACTACACCTAAATGCTTACCAAAGATTTAGCCAGCAAGTGCTGGGCTAAGAGGGAAGAAAAAATGGAAAAAGAGGTGATCAAACCTTAACCCTAACCCTAATCTATTTGAGCTCTCAGCCGATAGAGGTTGAAAGAAAGAGTGATTGATGATAAATTCCTAAGTTACAAGCACAACTTATATACTTGGTCCTCATGCCTTGGCTAAGAGAAGAGTAAAACCCTAATTCTTTCAAGATGATGTGGCACTATTACAACCCTTGGATGCTTTGGAATACATGCATCAGAATCTATGCCTCGAGGTGCGTGCCTTAGACATGGGGAATTCCCCAAAAGGTCCTTGGTTTAGGGTTGAGAAGTGGAGAGCCTGAGCTTCGCGAGGCTGGCTTCTGGGCATTTCTTCTGTCGCACAACTTGTAGAGTCCTCGCGGGGTAGAATTTAGCTTTGAGTGTTGCTGTCTCGCACAGAAAGATTTTGGATGATCACGTAGCTGATGTGGCTTTGAATGCACTCGTGCAGAAGGATTTACAGTGCTTAGCTTGCTCGTATAGTAGGGATCACGTAGCTGCTTCAGCTTTAAATGCACTTCGTGCAGAAGAGCTTCAGAAACTCCTGTCACGAGGTACTCACGCAGATGCTTTCACATCTCACTCGATACAGGTTAGGCTTTTAGGCGCACGAGAGCTGCGCGAGAGAACTTCTGGGCGTCTGTCTCTTTCAGAGCCATACAAGAACTTCGCGATGTCTTTGCTGTTGTTAGCGCCAATTGGTCTCGCGAGGTAGTACGCACAACTGCATTAAGGCTTGATCCTCGTGAGAACTTCGCAAGTTATATTTCTAGAGGCTAAGTACGCGAGAGCTTCACAAGTTTCTTCTCATGTAGATTGCAGCAGAAGTACGCGACTACTGCGCGAGAGGCTTCTTTGTAGTAACTCCCTCATTGACCTGCACGACTTCTTCATGAGCTCAAATATGCTGCATGTCTTAGCTGCGCGAGGGAGCTTTGCCAGTGAATTTGAATAGCGCGAGGCAATACCTCAACTATGCGAGATACATCATTGGCTCCTTTGCTGCTATGAACATGCTTCTATTGCATCTTCCTCCACTCTCACCTATACCCAGTCATCTGCTAGACTTCCTTGGTCCATTATGACATGCATAAGAGTCACTATGGTGTGTATCACCATGGTGGTTCATCACTTTCTAGTTCAACTGTCATCTTTTACTTGAATTCTCTCTCTTCTTGGTACCAAATGCAAGGACTTTGTGTTAAGCTGTAGTATTTATTAATAACTTCAAAAACAAGCTAAAAAGGAGTTATTAGTCAGCTTCAAGGTTCAGTAAAGGCTAGGTTAAGAGGTGAAAAGTGGTACTTTTCAGTGAATAATACACCCCCAAACCTAATCTTTACTAGTCCCTGAGCAAAGCAAAATTTAAATAGCTACTTTAAGAATGTAAAAGCCACTTTCGTAGGGAGCACGGATGCATTTAGCTTATGCATCAAGCCTTTTAAACCCCTAGGTGATCCCTAGTGGAGGAGTGAAGTCTCCTGAGGGTTTTCAGTGAAGTTACCCACAAACTTCTCAATGAAACAGTTAACAAGAGTGCAACACAGTGGTTAATCAGTTTGAAATAAATATAGTTCACTTCACCTTTGCTTTGTCAAAATTAAAGGAATTCCAAAATAGTGTATGCAAACAATTTTAACACCTCAGTCATGCATGCATTCTCTAGATCTGAAAGAGATCTAGCACCCTACCTAATACTAGGTTAGTAAAAGAAAGGTGAGAGGTTTTTAAAGGGTTGTCACTTAAACTAAACTACACATGAAATGCAAACTAAGATCGAGTCCAGAGATCTAGATCTTGCAAGTGGAAGGGTTTAAAAATAGAAAATGAAGAAGAGCAACTTGGAGATTGGTCTCACTGTAATTAGGTTGAGCTGATCATGTTACAGGGTTTCAAAGCACACAAATCCCTTAGTTGGCTACAAGCATAGCTGCAGGGTAGAAGACTCCACTCTAAACCAAAGGATTTAACTGATATTAAGGTTATGGTCTGTCCACTTTAATGGTCACAAACCATCCTATAGACTCCACCCGATCCAAACTTTTATGGTAGAAGAATCCCATTAAAATCAGAGATTGGACTGATCTAAAGGCTATGATCTGTCCACTTCAATGGTCACGGATCATCCTAGGGAATTCCTCCAAACCAAAGGTTTCAACCAGAGCATTAAAACCACTGCAGATGCTATAATTTCCAGGTCACAGACACAAGAAATTGCAGGGATATCGGATCTAAGGAGATCAGATAGTATCCAAGAGGTCTACCAGTTAAGTGAGTGAGCTGATCAACAGACACCTCTACACAAATCTGATCGAGCACCAAATGAAACCAAAGGAACTATAGATCTAATTAAAATAATAAAAACAACATTTACATTGCAATAAAACTCACTCTACAATGAAATGCTCTCAGATCTGTAGTCTGTGCAGCAATTAACCCACAATAACACTGTCAACCTTACCCAATTACAGATCCAACCTCTCTCCTCGCTGCTCCTTAGGGAATTAGGCAACCATAGTTGAGCTAAAAGAGGGAAAATGGAATTTCGCTGCAAGCTCTGATCTCCAGAATTTGATCCAAATCTCGATCCCCCCAATTACAATTGGGGAACTCATTATATATCTTTTCCCTCTCGTTTATCCCGCCAATATTCCCTTTTAGAAGGTCCTCAGAGTTCGTTAGAGTTCTGTCAGAGCATGTGGGGTTGGTTAGGGTTTCCTAGGGCATCTTCAGGACCGTCGTGCTGGTCCCCAAAGTGCCTCGGGTTGCATACAGCAGGTTACCTAGTTGCAGCGTGTGAATAGCCTATTTTCTGAGAAGTTCTTCACATGATTTCAACAGGTTAGGGAAGCTTCCGACAGGTTCAAATGGAGCTTTTTAGTCCTTTCACTAGGTTCTCAGAACTCTTCGATAGGTTTCGATAGGATGAGCCTTCTCTTTAAGCTTCAGCGTTCTTTACCACTTTTGTCTGGAGCATTCGACAGGTTTGGAAAGCTTTTTGACAGGTTCAGCTCTGCATCCCAGCATTTCGATAGGATTGCTCTCACTCCTGTCGAAATGTTCAAGTTCCTTCCGATAGGTCTGAGCTCCAGCTTCTTCATATCGATAGGTTCAGGCAACCATCCGATAGGTTCCCTTTACACCTCAGGTGGGCCGATAGGATGATATTTTTCTTTCTTTTAGCTGCTCGATAGGTTCTTGGATCCTATCGAACTTCTCAATCCTCATGAATTCTTCCTTTCTCTGTCTTCAGATCCTATCGAAACCCTTCCATCTGTATGAATTCCTCCATTTTTAGCTCTCAGCTCCTATCGAAGTCTTCAGATATCCTCTCGATAGGATGTTTTCAGCCTGTTTTCACTTCCTTCGCCTTGCCCTACTGTTGCCATGCGCCCTAAGGACCCAATGGCGTGCAGCCCTCTATGTGCCATTACTGGGTCTACACTATGCTGAGAGATGGACTTCTTTGTGCAGCATTTTTGAGTGGTTTTCTGCACTATTCTTGTCTTTTATTACTATCTACAAAACAGACTCAACAGGTGTTTATTAGTGTGCTCACAGGTCCATCAAAGGTCAGGTTAAGGGGTGAAAATTGGCATTTTTCACTACTTAACACACGCCCAAACCTAAGCTTTGCTAGTCCCTGCGCAAAGGTGAAACAAAGAAAATTAAAAATCCCACTTTCGTAGGGATCACGAATGCATTTAGCATATGCATCAAACCTTTTAAACCCCCAGGTGATCCCTAGTGGACGAGTGAAGTCTCCTGGGGGTTTTCAGTGAAGGTACCCACAAACTTCTCCAATAAAAATCAATTAATACTTATGCAACATGCTAAAATAGAGTTTAAGTAAAATAAAATAAAATAAAATCCACACCATATCCATTCAGTTCCAGAGGATTTTTAGCAAAAAAACCAGTTCAAAACTTGAAATTCTACTGTAATTCCTTCATTATCAATCAGTTTGTATCAAGGCATTGTGTGCAAAAATTAATGCAAAGCTCACCCTTAAATTGAGAAGTCAGTTTTAATAATGCCCCAAACAAATTTGATTTCAGACCCAAATCTTATTGGGGCTGTTACCCACAATAAAAGTAGAAGGGTGCATCATTTCACATAGCTCAAGAGCAGTTACAACCCTCAAATAGGACTGCAAGTATGAGCATAGGCATTACTCTAATTTATGAAGTTTACTAACTCTTTTCACCATAGATCGAACAAATCCTCATCTCCACATGACAGCTCAATCCATTTCAGATCAGTAGGGTCTTTTTATTGGGTTATAATGTGGCTTATGGGTGAAATTTGTAAAAGAATAAAGGGGTAAAATGGGATTCAAATTGAGAAATCAACAGGGAAAGGAGGTGATCATGACACCTTCTTCATTTAAGCACAATTCCATTTACTTCTTGAATTTTCATATTTGAAGTGATCAGTTTCTAATCCTCATTTCAATCTTTCAATGAAATGACTTCTCTTTCCCATTCTTTTTGTTTTGCTTTATTTATTTATTATTATTATTATTTTTATGGATTGGTATGCTACAACTATACATCACACTAGCCTTCAAATATACTTTCTTCTTCTTTTAACCAAACATCGAACCTTAAACTTCTACCCTTACTTCTCTTATTTCCTAATTTCTCAGATTGAGGGTGAACTGAAACAGGTCATAAGGTTTTTGGTTCAAAATTTCTGGTTTCTATCAAAGAAAAACTGTGATTTCAAGGATCAAATGGTGTGTATCAAGGGCACTTCAAAGGTGGGAAATTTTAAGCTCAAATTGTCCAACGGATAGCCTTACTTCATGTCTTCAATGTCATGAATGCTGTCAAGCTGTTTCAACTTGGTTTGCCTAACTTCTAGTGATCGAACTAGATCCAATAAGTCCTTAGAGCAGAAAAAATTGCCAAGACACTCTTCAAAGAAAAAATTTTCAGGCCCAAATCTCACTGGGTATGGCCTTCCATCAAATTTTCTGGGGTGTATCCTTAACAGTTTTTTCTCATTTCAGGTTCACTAAACATCAAATTTTGAAAATTCTTGACATTTGCTTCATGAGAAAATGTTAAAACTATAGCTCATTTTAGTTTTAAAAAGTTTTTTTTAATTTCCTCTTTTCTAAAAATCAGTTGGTGAATCACTTTGTTTTCAAAAACTTTTTCAACATAGTTGCACTAGCATTAACTCATTTCATTGGCACACCTGCCACACCCCCAAACCTAAACTAATCAAGGTCCTCACTGTTGAGAGAATGGTAGTAAGGAAATAGGTAAGACATAATATTAGAAACGAAAGAGAAATATAAATTGAAAGCATACAAGCACAGATGACATCAAAAAGACATTTCATTAAAATAGAACACGACAAAACTGAGAATAATCTCTACAGAATAACAAAATCCTTTGTCACTTAAAATTCGTTGTCCCCTGGCACAGGGATATCCTCACCCTGCTAATGGTTGATGAGGAACTGCAAGCCAGGGGGGGTAGGAATTGAAAGATGAAGGAGATGGGAGCTGAGAAGGTGGTGGGGGTGGAGGAGGTGGTGGCTCGATCTTTTGCTTCTTCTTCTTTCTCTTTTTCTTTTTACTTTCCTCCTGGGCCAGGATTCTCTGCACCTCTTTATATTCATCCCAGAGAAATTGGAGAGGATCAGGCTCGACCGGTGGTGGCGGTGGTGGCCAGACTATGTAGAACTTGATCGGCAAGTCTTGATGTTTGTCGTCAGCCATGAGTGTGGGATGGAAGGATTGCATAGGTTAGGGGGAAATTGATGTGGAAGGGCTGGACGAGGCTGATATTTTAGGTGCATGGGCGTTGGAATATGAATCGGTACAATAAATTTTTTGCATTCTTCTAGGTTGAAAATGAAAGTGGGAATAAATGGAGCGGTGGTTGCTGTGTGGGAAATAGAGTGCGGACTGCATGATGGGCTATTTTTAGGAGTGGTAGTTAAGTCAAAGAAGTATGCGCAATGAATGCAGAGACACCGATTTATGGATAAGGATGAAAACGTGCTCTGATAGTAAGAAGGGAAAATGAGGAAGTGGGAGCTAGGGTTTGCAGTAGGTGTCGAATGGACGAGACTGTCCTAACGAAATGTTATTGAGAATGAAAGACTATTTCGATAGGATGAGATGAGTGATTTCGATAAGTCAAGGCATCCTATCGAAATCATAGCGAATAATGCTTTCAAATGGAATGATTCGATGGGATTCCGATAGGTGGAATCATCCTTTCGATAGGTTTATGGTGGGTGATTCAGCATATCGATAGGTTCCAGATAGGTATCCAGAACCTATCGAAACCTTCTTTCTGTCCCTCTTGATTCTATCGAAGAGTTGATTTCATCTATCGACCAGTCTCAGTGCCTATCGAAAATCTCAAATAACCTATCGAAATCATCGACTGACCTCACGAAAGGTGCAAGTAACCTATCGAAAGGTCCTAAAAGCCCAATAATTTTGCATTTCAGTGTAGTGCTCAGTCTCAGCACCCAACAAACTCCTACTGCTATGCTATCATTTGATTTATTAACCTTATAAACATACTCCCATGATCCCTGAACTGCAAGCACTATCAATAGGATTGATCCCTCCTAAGTCTGCAATGGTCCATTCTATTGCCCTCTTATGCCTTTTTAGCACACAAAGTAGTTCTTTTCCTGCTCAAGGGTGAGGGTGGAAGAAATTATCACTGGAAATTTGTTATTGTCTCCTAAAAAGGCATATTTCAAAGATTTTGGGAGCTGTTTTAACTCCACATATGGGGGACTGATGAGGGAAGGCAATAGGGGTGCCTTAGAGGGTGGTGGAAGAGGTAATAAAGCAGGCTTCCATGGGTGATGCTTTGGTGGCTCTGCTTTAGAGGATACAATTTTAACATGTTCAATCTCAGAGGTGGAGGCCTTCTCTTCCTCTGTTTCCTTCCATACTTCGTCAAAAACATTAGACCACTCATTACCATGCAGCAGCATATCCAAATTTTCTTGCACAACCTCATCTATCACATCAATGGAAAAATAGTCCTCATCGAGATGGGGTTGATTGGTTGTGTTGTACACATTCAATTTGACCTTCATGTTACCAAAGGATACTTCCATGACTCCTGACCTGCATTGTATACTAGCATTAGTTGTGGCCAAAAAGGGCTTTCCTAATATTACGGGTATGGAAGTAACACACTTGCTTGGTTCCATGTCTAGCATAAAAAAATCAGCAGGATAAAAGAATTTGTCAACCCCAACCAAAACATCTTCAACGATCCCCAATGATGCAAGGGATACTGGGGACTCCAGGGTCTTGGAGTTTGGTTGGGGTGGCTATAGTCAATATTTGCTTTACCTTTTCAACTGAGAAGACCTTCTTAGATAAATGTATCCTAGACTTTCTTTTATGGGTGCACAGGTCTTTCAAGAACTTGGCATAGGCTGGAATTTGCTTGATTGCATCAAGTAAAGGCAAGTTAATCTTCACTTGCTTGAAAATTTCCATTATTTTCTGTATTTTACCTTGCCCTTTGTCGAAAGGGGAGGGTGCTTGCAATGCCTTGGGAAATGGCAAATATGGGACTACTCCCTCATTTGCAGCCTTAATCAACTGGTCATCTTTCTTTTTAAATTTTTTATTTTCTTAAGAATCCTCATTCTCTTTCTTATTCAAACTGGGTTGTTCCCGGTTGTCCACCATGGGTGGCTCTTGTTGTGTCCTTTCGAAAACAACTTCTTTTTCTTTTCTCAAATCTCTGACAGGGTCACAGCCCACTTGATTATCTACCAGCCGTCCACTTCTCAATGTTATAACAGATTTAGCTTCCTCATGAGTGGAGGAAACTTTACCCACTACAAACTATCTCCTTGGGTTATCCAATGGTTGGCTAGGCAGCCTCCTTTCCTCTCTCTTAGTCAAAGCATTAGACAGCTGACCAAGATGGTCTTCTATCTTTTTAATGCTTCGACTGTGAGAATGCACAGTTTGAGATAAGGGACCCAAATTCTGTAATGAGGCCAGAACTTGTTCCTCGAAAGAACATTATCTCACAGCTGGAGGGGGTGCAGGTTGCTGCACAGGCAGGGCCATGGGTTATTGGTAATGAGGCTTGGGAACATAACTTTAGTGGTAGGGTTGAGCATTTTTGTAGCACATAGGTTGCTGTGGTTGCGGCTGTTGGTTTGGGTAGGCATCTTATCTCCACCTCAAGTTGGGGTGGCTTCTCTATTGGTACCCAGCAGCAGGCTGTTGCCCATAGGACTGGGTGGCATCCACATGCTCCAGAACAAAATCTAAAAATCAGACAGCTGAGGGGCATTCCTCAAGGGAGTTAGTGGAGGACTGACATATAGCACATGCCTCCTCCACTCTAGCAGCCATGGGCGGCTGCATTGTTCCCATGAGCTTATCAAATCTCAATGTCAAACTATCCACTTTCCTCTCCAAATCACTCTGCACATTTACCTTAAACATCTTCCCTCTGGTGGTATTCTCTTTCACCAATCTAGGAGGATCTAAGTCCCTAGACAAGGTCTCCCTCTGCATGGAGTTCTCACTAATGACATCAAACAACTCCCAGGCCTCCTCAGCGGTTTTATGGAGGTAGGTGCGACCACAAGAAGCATCTACCATGTCTCTGCTTTTCGAATCAATCCCTTGATAAAAAATTTGAACCAATTGCCATTCAGGGATTTGATGGTGGGGGCATTTCTTTAGGAGTTCCTTGAATCTCTCCCAAGCTTGGTGAAAATCCTCAGGTGGATCTTGGGCAAATGAGATGATGCACATCCTCAACTGGCTTGTTTTAAACATGGGGAAGAATTTAGCCAAAAACTGACATTGAAGATCACTCCAGGACTAAATACTGTTGGGGGGGAGCATAGATAACCAGGTCCTGGCTCTATCCTTCAATGAAAAAGGAAAGAGTCTCATCCTGGTTGCCTCCTCCCCCAAACCTGTGATATTGAAAGTGGTGCACAGTCCTAAGAATTCACATTGTGCTTGTATGGATCCTCTTTGGTCAGGCCATGGAATGAGGGTAGCATCTGGATTATGGAAGACTTTATTTCATAATTTCGTTGAGCAGCTGGGAACTGAATGCAGAAGGGGAAATTGTAAAGCCCTGGTACATTAAATTCCTTGAGAGTTCTAGGCTGCTAATGCTCACCCATTTCGGGAAATTCAGCTGCAATAGATGTGAGTGGAGTTTGTCTAGATCTGAGAAGTCTTTCAACCTCTGGATTTAATGGGACAATCTGAGGTTGGAGAATTCTTCTCCAAAACATACACCACTCAAGATCTACTGTAGAGCAAATCTTCAAACACAACAAGCAAGAATAAAAACAAATGACTACTGAATCTAAAAATTAACGGATCTGACAAATAAAGGGGAGTAGAGGGATGCAAACTCAAGAGCAGCCTCCAACACAACGATCCTCTTTGGCAACAGCTTCAGATCTGATGAAATGCAAACAGAATACTGGAAAATAACAAAACTTACAAACACAGCTAGTGAAAAATCAAACAAACTACTATAGGTCTATGGTCTAAACTAAATCAAACTTAAATCTACCAATTTCAAAAACACCTCCCTGGCAGCAGCCCAAAAAACTTGTTGGGTTGTCTGCCTTGCCTTTAAAAAGGGTTTAAATTCACTCAAATGAAGGCCGATATCACACACAAGACCTGCATGTAGTCAGGGCCTGTTGTAGGAAGTTTTAAAAGAAAGGCAAGTAAGGGAATGTCCACAGGGAGGTGAGTTCAAAATATGATAAATCTCCATATCTGAAAGAGATCTGGCACCCTACCTAATATTAGCTTAGTAAAAGAAAGGGGAGAGGTTTTAAAAGGTTGTCACTTAAACTAAACTACACATGAAATTCAAACTAACTGACATCGAGTTCAGAGATCTAGATCTTGCAAGTGGAAGGGTTTAAAAATACAAAATGGAGAAGAGCAGCTTGGAGATTGGTCTCACTGCAATAAGGTTGAGCTGATCATGTTACAGGAGTTCAAAGGACACAAATCCCTCAGCTGGCTACAAGTACAGCTGCAGGGTAGAAGACGCCACTCTAAACCAAAGGATTTAACTGATCTTAAGGCTATGGTCTGTCCACTTCAATGGTCACAAACCATCCTATAGACTTCATCCGATCCAAAGGTTTATGGTAGAAGAACCCAATTGAAACTTGAGATTGGACTAATCTTAAGGCTATGATCTGTCCACTTCAATGGTCACAGATCATCCTAGGGAATTCTTCCAAACCAAAGGTTTCAACCAGAGCATTAAAACCACTACAGATGCTGCAATTTCTAGGTCGCCGACACAAGAAATTGCAAGGATATCAGATCTAGGGAGATCAGATGGTATCCACAAGGTCTACTAATTAAGTGGGTGAGCTAATCAACAGACTTCTCTACACAAATCCGATCCAGCACCAAAAGAAATCAAAGGAACTATAGATCTAATTAAAACAATAAAAACAACATTTACATTGCAATAAAACTCACTCTACAATGAAATGCTCTCAGATCTGTAGCCTCTACAGCAATTAACCCACAATAGCACTCTCAACCTTACCCAATTACAGATCTAACCTCTCTCCTCGTTGCTCCTTAGGAAATTAGCCAACTATAGTTGAGCTAAAAGAGGGAAAATGGAATTTCATTGCATGCTCTGATCTCTAGAATTTGATCCAAATCTTGATCCCCCCAATTACAATTGGAGATCTCATTATATAGCTTTCCCCTCTCATTTCTCCCACCAATATTCCCTTCTAGAAGGTCCTCAGAGTTTGTTAGAGTTCTGTCAGAGCACGTGGGGTTGGTTTGGGTTTCCTAGGGCATCTTCAAGATCATCGTGTCGGTCACCAAAGAGCCTTGGGTTGCATGCAGCAGGTCACCCAATTGTAGTGTGTGAACAACCTATTTTCTGAGAAGTTCTTCACACGATTTCGACAGGTTGGGGAAGCTTCCAACAGGTTCAAATGAAGCTTTTTAGTCCTTTCGCTAGGTTCTTAGAACTCTTCGATAGGTTCTGATAGGATGAGCCTTCTCTTGAAGCTTCAACGTTCTCTGCTCCTTTTGTCTGGAGCATTCGACAAGTTGGGAAAGCTTTTCGATAGGTTAAGCTCTGCATGCCAGCATTTTGATAGGATTGCACTCACTCCTGTCGAAATGTTCAAGTACCTTCCGATAGGTCTGAGCTCCAACTTCTCTATCTCGATAGGTTCAGGCAACCATCCGATAGGTTCCCTTTACACCTCAGGCGGGCTTTCGATAGGATGATTTCTTTCTTTCTTTCAGCTGCTCGATAGGTTCTTGGATGCTATCGAACTTCTCAATCCCCACGAATTCTGCCTTTCTCTGTCTTCAGATCCTATCGAAACCCTTCCATCTGCATGAATTCCTCTATTTTTACCTCTCAGCTCCTATCAAAGTCTTCAAATAACCTCTCAATAGGTTGTTTTCAGCCTGTTTTCACTTCCTTCACCTTGCCCTGTTGTTGCCACACACGCTCCCCAAGGGCCTAATGGCGTGCAGCTCTGTGTGCCATTGCTGGGTCTGCACTGTGCTGAGAGATGGACTTCTTTGTGCAGCATTTTTGAGTGGTTTTCTACACTATTCCTATCTTTTATTATTATCTACAAAACAAACTCAACAGGTGTTTATTAGTGTACTCACAGGTCAATCAAAGGTCAGGTTAAGGGGTGAAAACTGGCATTTTTCAGTACTTAACACACCCTCAAACCAAAGCTTTGCTAGTCCCTGAGCAAAGGCAAAACAAAGAAAATTAAAAATGCCACTTGCGTAGGGATCACAGATGCATTTAGCATATGCATCAAGCCTTTTAAACCCCCAGGTGATCCCTAGTGGAGGAGTGAAGTCTCCTGGGGGTTTTCAGCGAAGGTACCCACAAACTTCTCCAATAAAAATCAGTTAATACTTATGCAACATGCTAAAATAGAGTTTAAGTAAAATAAAATAAATTTCACACCATGTCCATTTAGTTCTAGAGGATTTTTAGTAGAAAAAACGAGTTCAAAACCTGAAATTCTGCTGTAATTCCTTCATTATCAATCAGTTTGTATCAAGGCATTGTGTGCAAAAATTAATGCAAAGCTCACCCTTAAATTGAGAATTCTTTTTTGATAATGCCCCAAACAAATTTGATTTCAGACTCAAATCTTACCAGGGCTGTTACTCACAATAAAAGTAGAAGGGTACATCATTTCACACAGCTCAAGAGCAGTTACAGCCCTGAAATAGGACTGCAAGCATGAGTATAGGCATTACTCTAATTTCTGAAAATTTTTAACTCTTTTCACCATAGATCAAACAAATCCTCATCTCCACATGACAGCTCAATCCATTTCAGATTAGTAGGGACTTTTCATTGGGTTATAATGTGGCTTATGGGTGAAATTTGTAAAAGAATAAAGGGGTAAAATAGGATTCAAATTGAGAAATCAACAGGGTAAGGAGGTGATCATGACACCTTCTTCATTTCAGCACAATTCCATTTAGTTCTTGAATTTTCAGATTTGAAGTGATCAGTTTCTAATCCTCATTTCAATCTTTCAATGAAATGACTTCTCTTTCTCATTCTTTTTGTTTTGCTTTATTTATTTATTTATTTATTTTTGATGGATTTGGATTGCAAACCTATACATCACACTAGCCTTCAAATATACTTTCTTCTTCTTTTAACCAAACATCGAACCTTAAATTTCTACCCTTACTTCTCCTCTTATTTCCTGATTTCTCAGATTGAGGGTGAACTAAAATAGGTCAAAAGGTTTTGGGTTCAAATTTTCTGGTTTCTATCAAAGAAACACTGTGATTTCAAGGCTCAAATGGTGTGTATCAAGGGCAGTTCAAAGGTGGGAAATTTTAAGCTCAAACTGCCCAAGGGATGGCCTTACTTCATGTCTTCAATGTCATGAATGCTGTCAAGCTGTTTTAACTTGGATTTGCCTAACTTCTAGTGATCGAAACTAGATCCAATCAGTCCTTAGAGCAGAAAAAATTGCCAAGACACTCTTCAAAGAAAATTTTTTCAGGCCCAAATCTCACTGGGTATGGCCTTCCATCAAATTTTATGGAGTGTATCCTTACAGTTTTCTCTCATTTCAGGTTCACTAAACATCAATTTTTGAAAATTCTTGACATTTGCTTCATGAAAAAATGTTAAAACTATAGCTCATTTTTGTTTTAAAAAGTTTTTTTAATTTCCTCTTTTCCAAAAATCAGGTGGTGAATCACTTTGTTTTCAAAAACTTTTTCAACATAGTTGCACTAGCATTCACTCATTTCATTAGCACACCTGCGACACCCCCATACCTAAACTAATCAGTGTCCTCACTATTGAGAGAATGGTAGTAAGGAAACAGGTAAGACATAATATTAGAAATGAAATAGAAACATAAATTGAAAGCATACAAGCAAAGATGACATCATAAAGACATTTCATTAAAATAGTACACGACAAAACTGAGAATAATCTCTACAAAATAATAAAATCCTTTGTCACTTAAAATTCGTCGTTCCCCTAGCACAGGGATATCCTCACCCTGCTTACGGTGGAAGAGGGACTGCCAGCTAGGGGGGTGGGAATTGAAAGATCAAGGAGATGGGACCTGAGCAGGTGGGGGGGGGGGGGTTGAAGAGGGTGGGGGTGGAGGAGGTGGTGGCTCGGTCTTCGGCTTCTTCTTCTTTCTCTTGTTCTTTTTCCTTTCCTCCTTAGCCAAGATTCTTTGCATCTCTTCGTATTCATCCGAGAGAAATTAGAGAGGATCAGGCTCGACCGGTGGTGGCGATGGTGGCCAGACTGGGTAGAACTTGATCGGCAAGTCTAGAGGTTTTTCCTCGGCCTTGAGTGTGGGATGGAAGGATTGCACAGGTCAGGGGGAAATGGATGTGGAAGGGTTGGATGAGGCTAATATTTAAGGTGCGTGGGCGTTGGAATATGAATCGGTACAATAAATTTTTTGCATTCTTCCAGGTTGAAAATGAAAGTGGGAATAAATGTAGCGGTGGTTGCTGTGTGAGAAATAGAGTGCGGACTGCATGATGGGCTATATTTAGGAGTGGTAGTTAAGTCAAGGAAGTATGCACAATGAATGCGGAGACACCGATTTATGGATAAGGATGAAAATGTGCTCTAATAGTAAGAAGGGCAAATGAGGAAGAGGGACCTAGGGTTTGCAGTAGGTGTCGAATGGACGAGACTGTCCTAACGAAATATTATAGAGAATGAAAGACGATTTCGATAGGATGAGATGAGTGATTCCGATATGTCAAGGCATCCTATCGAAAGCATAGAGAATAAAGCTTTCAAATGGAATGATTCTATGGGATTTCAATAAGTGGAATCATCCTTTCAATAGGTTTATGGTGGGTGATCCATTATAACGATAGGCTCTAGATAGGTATTCAGAACCTATCGAAACCTTCTTTCTGTCCCTCTTGATCCTATCGAAGAGTTGATTTCATCTATCGATCAGTCTCTGTGCCTATCAAAAACCTCAAATAACCTATCGAAATCATCGACTCACCTCACAAAAGGTGCAAGTAACCTATCGAAAGGTCTCAAAAGCCCAATAACTTTGCATTTCAGTGCAGTGCTCAGTCTCAGCACCCAGGAAACTCCTACTGCTATGCTATCATTTGATTTATTAACCTTATAAACATACTCCCACGATCCCTGAACTGCAAGCACGATCAAGATGACAACCTACCTCTAGCATGGCAATTTTATTGTACATGAACAAACTTTCAAGACAAAAAGAAATATGATACATATAATACCCAAAGAAATTAGGTATTAAACTGAAGGGTCCTGATGATCATTGGTCTCCTCAGGCTCAAGAATTTTTTCAACACAAATTTTTAGCCTTTGACCATTGACTTTCATGGTCCTACCATCTCTAGGGTCCATGATTTCTACAGCCCTAGATGGAGAAACATGTACAACTGTGAAAGCCCCATCCCATATGGACTGCAACTTTCCTTGAAAGAATTTCAATCTAGAGTTGAACATCCATACCTTGTCATTTGTCTTGAATTTTTTCCGTAGCAAGTGTTTGTCGTGAAAGGCTTTGATCTTTTCCTTATAATTCCGGGCATTTGCATATGCTTCTAATCGTAACTCATCCAACTCAGATAACTGGAGTTTCCTGTGTATACCAGCATAGTGTAAGTAAGAATTTAGTACTCTAATAGCTCAGTATGCTTTGTGTTCCAACTCAACAGGCAAGTGTCATGCCTTGCCACAAACTAGTCTGAATGGGGACATACCTATGGGGGTTTTATAGTCAGTCCTATAAGCCCATAAGACATCTGTCAATTTTATGGACCAGTCCCTCTTGTCAGTTCTCACAGTCTTCTCTAGAATGTGTTTGATTTCCCTATTGGAAATTTCTACTTGCCCACTGGTTTGTGGGTGGTAGGGAGTGGCTACTCTGTGAGTCACAAAGTATTTTTCCATCAGCTTATCAAAAGGTTTATTACAGAAGTGGCTTCCCTCATCACTAATAATAGCTTTGGGGATTCCAAATCTCGAGAAGATGTTGTCTTTTAGAAATTTAATGACAACCTTGTGGTCATTTGTTCTTGTAACTATGGCCTCTACCCATTTGGACACGTAGTCCACAGCTACAAGGATAAAATTATATCCATAGGAGGGGGGAAAGGGTCCCATAAAATCGATTCCCCAAATGTCAAACAATTCGACAACAAGTATAGGTTGCAAAGGCATGGAGTTTCTCTTTGTAATGCTTCCCATTTACTGACATCGCGGACAAGCTTTACAATGCTGCTGAGCATCTTTGAACAGCATAGGCCAATAGAAATCACTTTGAAGCACCTTTGTCGCAGTCTTGTTACCACTAAAGTGGCCCCCACAGGCCTGTTCATGACACATGGTTAGAATATTTTTGAACTCGGTTTTAGGTGCGCAACGTCTTATCACCTGATCTGCGCAATGTTTAAAAAGGTAAGAGTCTTCCCACATGTAATATCGAATCTGTGAGAAGAACAGACTTCTATCATCCTTATTCCAATGTGGAGGGATCCTTCCCACATCAAGGTAGTTTACTATATTGGCAAACCAGGGCATACTTATTTGTACAGTAAAAAGCTGCTCATCTGGGAAAGATTCATTGATGGACATGCTCTCTATTTCAGCCTTTGGGATTCTTGATAGATGGACAACAACCACATTCTCAAACTCCCTTCTTGTCTTTAATCTCCAAGTTGAATTCCTGCAAAAGAAGAATCCATCTGATTAGTCTTGCTTTGGCTTCCTTCTTGGACAAGAGGTATTTCAAGGCTAAGTGGTTAGTAAACATAGTGATTTTTTATCCCAGCACATAAGACGTAAATTTTTCCAAAGCAAATACAATGGCTAACAACTCCTTCTCAGTCGTGGTGTAATTCAATTGAGCATCAACCATTGATTTACTAGCATACGCTACCACACATGGTGCCTTGTTTCTTCTTTGGCCCAAAACAGCACCAATGGCGAAGTCTGATGCATCACACATCAGCTCAAATGGCAGAGAAAAATCAGGGGCTTGTAAGATAGGAGCTGTAGTCAAACAAGTCTCTAACAGTTCAAAAGCAGTAAGGCATTCATCATTGAACTCAAAGGGAACCTCTTGGTACAACAGGTGGCAAAGAGGTTTGGAAATTTTGCTGAAGTCCTTGATGAACCTCCTATAGAACCCAGCATGGCCCAAAAATGACCTGACTTGTTAGACAGTTTTGGGAGGAGGCAAATGTGCAATTAAGCCAATCTTAGCCTGATCAACCTCTATTCCTCTATGGGAGACAACATGTCCTAGGACAGTGCCTTGAGTCACCATGAATTGACACTTTTCCCAACTTAGGACTAGGTTGGTGTAGACACCCAAATTCAGCCCAAGGCCCGATCAATCTGTACTCTAAGAGAGAAGTACCTATGTGCTTCCGATGGCACCCTTGAACCCTTAGGAACCAACCCAGACCTTTAGGAATCACCCTGAACTCATTAGAACCATTCCCCTGACCCTTAGAGATCACCCCTAAACCCTAGGATCCCTTCCCGGACTCGGCTGAAACCCTTCTGAGCAGTTGATGGGAGGAGAGCTACCAAATTTTACACAGACTGTTGCTAAGGAGGAGCCCAATACCATTGGAAGGACTTCTCTAGCTTTCTAGTAAGCCAACGATCACCCAATTTGGAGTTATGGTTCGAAAGTTATGGCCTATTGAAGTTTCACATAAAATCATAACTTTTGCTCAGGCGTATGTATTAGATACGCCCAGCCAATTTGGCCCCATTTTGGTCAGGCGTATATATTATATACGCCTGGCATTTTTGGGCGAAAATTTGGCTGGGCATATATAATACATACGCCTAGCATAGGTAGGGCCCACCACGGATACTCACCTTCTCAGATCTCCTCTGGTTTTCATGAAAATCACTATACATAAACTGGGCGTATGTAATATATACGCCCAACTTAATTATAGTAACTGTCATCAAATGCTCAAATTTCCTCCATCTGGTTTGACCCTTTGACCATCCCCTTGGTTGAAGTGGGTGTCTTAAGGTTGGTTGCACCCCCTTTGAGCTTATTGGCAACTCTTAAGTCACCCATGGTCTCACCCCATCATCTGCCATTGAAACCAGTTTCCCAAACCCCTAGGAACCTAAAAACCTATAAAACCTTAGATGGAGGATTACCTAATTGCTAAACCAATTAGCTCTTAAGTAACCCTCTAACCCACCTCTTCTCTATAAATAGAGAGGCCCCCCTCTTCCCAAAAGGGTTGAAAAATTAAGGTTGAGAGTTAAGCTTAAGAGAGAGAGCCCTAGTGAGAGAAAAATATATATTATTTTGTATTCTTCAACCAGAAATCCAGCATGCTTAGTTCATCCTTTGCAACCCTTGTCAACCATTAGATCACCCCTCTTTAGTCAAGCATAGTCCCTAGCTCCATCCTACCCTTCCTATCTACCGAATCCTAGCATTAGAACCTATTCCTCTACCGTTTAAGCCATTTAAAGCCATCAGGAGCACGCCGAAGCGAAGGTCTTCCACGGTGCAACAAGGGCCCGTGAGCTCCAGCTCACCCCTCTCTTCCTCTACCTTCTTGGTGTTTCCTCCGTCTAAGGATTCAAGCCGTTACGCCACCCAAATTTCAGTTTTGCTCAAAGCTTGATAGGACCGTATTGCCTTCGGGCAAGGGGAAGCTCCACCCATTTGTTTTAATTTAGGCCATAGATAGAGACCGCTATGTGTGGGTTGATCGGGTGCCTAAACCCTTCCTGATCGATAACCAAAGCCCCTACCCTAGAGCCTTTGGCAAAGACCAGTAAATCAGAGTCATATTTAGCACTTCGGTGCTCAAAATATTGATTTAAAGGTTTCTCGGGTCACCAAAAGCTCCGGGTGGCGACTCTACATTTTTATTCTATCATGAGTGCATCGCCGTGACGGGTTCGAGAGAATCCATGCACTCACAGATGGCGACTCTGCTGGGGATTTCAACCTAGCGCTTCCCCTCTTGTTGGCCTTTTTTTATCTTTACTAACCATTGCTATTTTTTTTTCTAATTTTCTGCTGTTTTTCCTTCATTTTTGTTGTTTTTACTAACATACTTACCCCTACGTTTCGGCTTTAAATTTCAGTATTTTTACCTAGTCACTTGACTGACACTTTTTTTACTTACCTCTACGTTTCGTCTTTAAATTTCAGCAATTTTGCCTAGTCACTTGACTAGCACCTTTTTTACCTACCCCTACGTTTCGGCTTTAAATTTCAGCAATTTTTGCCTAGTCACTTGACTGGCACCCTTTTTTACTCACCCCTACGTTTCGGCTCTAAATTTCAGCAAGTTTCATCTAGTTGCTTGACTGACACCTTTCTTACTTGCTTTTACGATTCAGTTTTAATTTTTAGCACTTTATTATTCCTGTCTAGTCGCTTGACTGGCCCCGTCTTTTTCTTACTTCTGGTCATATCCTAATAGTGGACACCGGCCCGTTAAGGCGGCACGGGCTTGTCATCCTCGACTCAATTTTGGACTTAAATTCACTCCCCTTTTAAAATCTATAATTAAAAGTAAACCAACAGTTTAGGCACATAATCAAATCTGTTTTTGCGTGTTTTGGATAGTTTTCGGGGGGTTTAGGCACAGATATAACCTACCCGATTCCCAGTAAGGCGGCAGCCTTAGTGGTGATGATCCTGAAAAGAACCACCCCTTCCAGTACCTGAGAAGGCGCTTGCGCTAGAGGTATATCGGTTGGGTTGTCAATTCCGATCAAGCCATAAAACCCACAATGGTGCGAGCGTAGACAGCCCGAATTCAGCCGTGTATCCCTAGGAAGCGGAAAGGAGTGACCCGATAACACACACAACAGTCCCCGGGAACATCCCTCCCAGGAAATCAGTTTAAAAGACTCATAGTGGGCTTGGTGTTCACTGTCAAAACAAGCTGACAGAACTGTCTTTGCCAGGCGTATATAATATATACGCCCAGCCAAAAATCTCCAAAAATACTCAGGCGTATATAATATATGCGCCCAGCCAAAATCCCCAGATTTAAGCCAGGCATATATAATATATACGCCCAGCCAAATCTGCTTAATTTTGGTCAGGCGTATATAATACATACGCCCAGTATATACTGGTTTCCAGCAGCCTGATCTGAGGCCCAATCCACCACCCAACTTCCCCGATTAGCGGTATTAGTGCCCACAGTAGCCTCCCGCATTCTGTAACGCCCAATATGCCCTCGCCTAGTCAAAAGAAGGCGACTTCTCATTGATTTGCTCCGGGGGATCAGGTCGTTTGCATGGATTCCCTCACCTTCAATAGAACGAAAGGGTTCCCTTTCGCCTCTTTCGAAGTGTGTCGGATCCCGTCGTAGGACCTACTAAAGGTGCATATATCACCCGAGATGGGAATTTTTCTAGGGCACCAGATCATCATTCATTTAAATAGGGGAGATAATTTTCATTTGAAAAATCCAAAAAAATAAATATATAGAAAAATCAAAAATCCGTAATACGCGCACTTTCGGTGTGATCGTCACTAAGACGACCTCAAACCCAACCCGTAGAAAAAGAACTAGGAAAGTGTTCGGTCCTTACCCAAGGCATCGATACAACACTCGTCAGCGGATCATGTCGAGCACCGATACATCCCCACCCCATTCCCATATAGGAGAAGACCCAATCTCCAACACCTTCACCCAAACCCGGTTCGATGTCACGGGTCCATTTGG
The DNA here is from genome assembly GCA_021018995.1 of Chloranthus sessilifolius. Taxonomy (NCBI): domain Eukaryota; kingdom Viridiplantae; phylum Streptophyta; class Magnoliopsida; order Chloranthales; family Chloranthaceae; genus Chloranthus; species Chloranthus sessilifolius. The sequence continues at coordinate 29,328,944 of CM037594.1, read as the reverse complement.
AGCACCCGTGTTCGCATCCACCCCATCCCCCGCCCTTACATTTTCCCAAGATACCCCCATCTCATCCTCTACTGAAACACCTCATTTCCCAACGGACCCATACATCCCCATTTCTCATCCGTACACCCTTACCGCACCCCCTACTCCCAAAGACCCATCGGGAGCCCCATCCCCTGTGTACCTCCCACATCCCGTCCACCTCATCATCCATGCCTCCTACATCCTATATCCCATTTACCTCATCTCACATGCCTTCCACATGACATGGCCCATCCACATCCCAACATACCCCCCTATTTACCCAGGTCATGCCCAACTTTTCCCAGGGTGTGACCAGTAACCCACCATCTTCCATAGCCATACATCCACACCCTCCAATCACAATCATTCATACCCCCCATACTCGGGTCATGCCCAATTTCACCCAACCCCCTCCGTCCTTGAATGGGCCATCACCCTCCAATCTCACACCTGAATCTATGCTCTCGATGGAGGACATGAGAATGATGTATGCCCTGTGGGCTACCTCTCGGAGTCCTACATTCCAAACCCCACATCTAGGTCTCCAAAACCTCCATACCCCATTCCCCCATGACCATGCCGAACCACCCATCATCCATACCATCCAAGATCCCCCACCTCAAGTCCAAGCCCAACAAGCCCAAGCCCACTCATCTCAGGCCCAAACCCACACAAATTCATAGGCCCAAGCCCAAATATCTTTAGAACCATGCGCCCAAGCCCACTCATCCCAGGCCCAAGCCCACCAAACCCACCAGACCCAGAATCCTCAAAGCCCATGGGCCCAAGCCCAAACCCATCAGACCCAGGCCCAAGCCCACTCATCTCAACCCCAAACCCTCACAAATCCATGGGCCCAAGCCCAACTATCTTTAGAACCATGGGCTCAAGCCCACTCCCAGACCCAAACCCACTCATCTCAGGCCCAAGCCCACCAAACCCATCAAACCCAGAATCCTCAAGGCCCATGGGCCCAAGCCCAAACCCATCAGACCCAGGCTCAGGCCTAAAACCTTCAAGGCCCATGGGCCCCAGCCCAAACCCACCAAACTCAGGCCCAAGCCCATCAGACCCAGGCCCAGTTTCAAGCCCCCCAAGGCCCTTGGACCCAGACCTATCAAACCCAAGCCCAAGGCCCATCATCCCACACCCAATACCCACATGGCCCATTAGCCCAAACCCAACAGGGCCCATTGGCCCAAACTCATACCAACCCCCACACCCAGGCCTCAGGTCCATCAACCCAAGCTTTCCAAAACCATCAAGCCCAAACCAAAGGCCCATCTACCCACACTCATCAAGGACCGTTCACAGACCACTTACCCCTTCACCAGGAACCTTCATTCACCTATACCCCTTATGCCCCCATCCCGCCTCCAACGAAAAATCCGATCCACCCCATTCCTCAAAGCCACGCCTATAGCATTCCGCCATATCAACCACACCCCCATCATTCCCAGAATGTCCACCCAGCTCAGCACATCATTCACCCACAAACCACTCATCCATTCACTCCTTCCCATCCCCTACAAGCCTTGTGGCCCCACCAGGTCATCCAACCCATCACCCCCCAAGTCCAAATAGCGGATCTCGCCCCTCACCAGTACAATGATCAACAGTACGAGGAGGACGAGATCCAATGGAGAGCTGCCGCCTTGGCCCAGCCCATCATCATCACTCCTAGGGCCGAACAAAATCAGGGGGAGGCAGTCCCAGCTACAGCCTGAAAAGAATAGAGCAACTGAAAGAACAGATAGATAGAATATAGAAGCAGCTGACGAAGATGGGATGGCTAGAATTGCATTCGACAGACTTTTCAGACTTATGTCTGTTCTCGGATGTCCCCCTTCCAGAAAAATTTAAGATGCCATCATTCGATAAATATGATGGCACTGGCAACCCCATCGCCCACCTAAAATCTTATTGTGGGGATATGTGCCAATACGGCAGGGATGAACGACTCCTCATCAAACTGTTCCAAAAGAGTCTAACGGGCCCAGCACTAAGATGGTTTATGTCCCTAGAACCATCCATGATAAAAACTTGGAAAGATCTGACACACTTATTCCAAGAACAGTATGTCTATAACATGGACATAGAGCCAAGGAAGTCGAATCTGGCCCGTTTGAAGCAAAGGCATGATGAAACTTTCAGTGCCTACTTAGGAAGGTGGAGGGCATTGGCTGCCCTGGTGACCCATCGGATTCCTGATGATGAGCAGATTGAATTGATAACCAAGGGAGCTCTCCCAGTCATCATGGATTTTTTGGTGTATCAGCAGCAGTCTAGTTTTCTTGATTGTTGATTTGGTCCAAATGCCAACTGCTAAAGACGCTTAGAGAGGGTGTTGGGAAAGAGCATGACCAACGGGCCAGGTCAGGTTCAAAAGTCACGAACCAAGAATTGAAAGAAGACTGCACAGAGGTACGTAACATCATTTACCCTCGCCAATACTAATGCCCCCCGACATACAGCCTCCAGTCGCACACCACCCCCCACTTTTGAGCAAGCACCAAGGCCAACAACGGAATCGAGAGCCCCATTTACCTGTGAATGATATGAGAGCACGATTCAACGGGTGTTCATGCTTAGGACAATCTTTAAGTGTCTTATTGCCTGTTAGCTATAAAAGGGTCCGTCAATTTACTCCAAATTTCGCCACCACCCAATCCAATCCCGAGAAACTATGACCCGAACTTGCATTGTAACTTCCACCAAGGGCCGGGTCACCCTACGGACTGATGCTTCCCACTAAAGCACGCAGTCCAAGATTTAATAGAGGCGAGAAAAATTATTCCCCCACCACTTCCTCAAGGGAAAAATAAGAACATCCATCAGGCCCCTCTGCCACCGCATCCAGGAAGCCCTAGGCCTAACATCCATTGGGTAGAAGAGGAAGAGGAAGAGTTTGACCCCTCGGATTACATCAGAAATCAAGAAGAGTATTCATTTCCCAGGCTGAACAAGGGCGAACCAATTGTGGGGGTGATCGAGCCGCTGTATTTAGCCGATAACTTTCCCACCCCGGCACACCAAGAAGAACCCCTAGATTTAGGGCAGTATTTTTCCACTCCCGCTCCTGCCTATCAAATCCAAATGGGCACAGCCCCGCCGCAATCATACGCATATCTGTCCCACTCCCAATTTATCCCATATACCTCACCATCACACCCAAATCATCCCACGCCATACATAAATCCACCATCCCCATACTACCCCACCCCATACACACCCCCAAATCTCTCCACCCAATACATCACTCTGCCATCCCAAAATTATCCTATCCCGTACACACCCCCAAATCCCCCTACCCAGCATACTACCCGGCCATCCCCAAATCATCTCGCCCAATACACAACTCCACCATCCCCAATCCACCCCGCCCCATGCACAACTCCATCCACGATTTACCCCATTTTATCCATGAACCCATCATTGCCCACCATGCCACCCCCCATACATAACCCTTCATATCGCACTTCTGCCCATCCGCTACCCCATCATACCCCTATCACCCCGCCTCCACCGCACTCCGACGCTTTCCTGGGCCACCCCATCCCCCACACCCCCACCATCCCTTCACCATTTCGCCCCCAATCCAACTCCACCCCCACCCAAACAAACAACCCCTCACTCACTCCCCTTATCACCCGCTCCCAAACACCACTGGTCTTACCACGCCCCGGTAACGCCTGCACAAACCCACTCCACACCCCCAAATCAAACTTTGCTAATTCTCGCCAATACCATTCCGCCCCCTATCTGAGTCAACCTGGTTGGACCCGAGAATCCGACATACCCAGCCCAATCTGCCCCAGAATCACCATGCACTCCCTTCCTCATCCCGAAACCCGCCTATGACCAGCATCAAGTGTCGTTAAGTTACGAGCAGACGGACATGAATGCTGGTTGCAACCGAAGAGACAGTCAAATTTATCACCCGGTCAGGCAAGATTTCTACACATCCATAAGCATTGGGGGCCGTTAGAGGAGAAGAGAAGAAGAAAGAGCAAGCCATAGGGAACCCCTTTGAGAAAATGGCCAGAGAGCATGTGTTGGAGACACAGTTCAAGAGGACACCCGCACATATTACTATATAGGATTTGTTAATCACGTCCTCGCTCCACTTTTAAGCTTTAATGGGAGCACTCAAATACGCACATGTTTTCATCCACGTAACCCCAGACGAGGTGGGAGAAATAATTGGGCAAGTATTGGCCCCAAATGTCATCTCATTCACTGATGCGGATCTGCCGCTCGAGGGGAACAACCACTCTAAGCCCCTGAATATAACAGTGGAAGTAGGGAACCTGGTGGTGCCGTTGGTCTTAATAGACAACGAGTCGGTATTGAACGTATGCCCTCTAAGGACGGCAAACAAAATTGGTGCGAACCCCAACACCTTCCGGCCATCAATAACAAGCATCAGGGGATTCAACAACACTCGGAGAGAAATCATAGGAGAAGTAGACCTCCACCTGATCATCGGGTCGCAAACCTTCACTGTCCCCTTTCAGGTGATGGACATCAAGTCTACATTAAATTTATTATTTGGCCGGCCGTTGCTACATGAGATCGGGGCAATATCATCAACTCTACACCAAAAACTCTGATTCATCTCAGGCAGAAGGATCGTCACCATTGTAGGTGAGAGCAGAGAAGACAGAGAGCGGAGTGCTCTGCATATTGAGAATCTGAAAGTGCTTGACATGCCGCATACAACAGATGACACTGATCTCCATCGATTTGAGTATGACTTTTCAGTCGTTACCCTCGAGTCACCTGAAAAAACCCCTGCCAAAACTAGGGTAGGAATGGATGCAGCAGTGTTCATGCTGCACAAATGGGGCCACCAAAAAGGGAAAGGGTTGGGCCCACGCCTTCAAGGAAGAAGAGACCCCGTCAGGGCTAAGGGGCAGCAAACCAGATTTGGCCTGGGCTATAGGCCCCTTGAATAAGAAGTCAGAAAGGTCAAGGAAAAGATAAGAGCCACAACAGCCGCCAGGGCCAGAGGAATCAATCAGGAAGAAGAAACTCCCGCCCGACCCCACATCTGTCAAACCTTTATGAGCGTAGGGGTGGTAAAGATTGATCTGAATGGGGAGACAAGGGTTACCCCGCACAAGCCTGTTTCCGCCCATCCTACCAACCCTTACATCACCCCCCAGACCTTGAGGTGGACTTAACCGCCCTCTCCTTATTTGAGGAAGAAGTCCCCCGGTCCACCTATCACTCTAGCACCGGCCACTTTGGGCCCATCCTAACCATAGAGGACAGGGTCCCAGAGGATCCCTCCATAAACATGCTGAGGGGGGAACTGCAAGAGCCTACCAATGCCGTTTCCAACCAAAAGGGTAAAGGCCAAGCCTCGCAGGTAAGTAACTGGGCATCTTTGCCCCAACTCCTGGGAACCGCCAAACGTTGTGAATATAACATCGGCTCTCCAAAAAAAAACAACCTGTAAGAAGTGAGGTTAGCTTCTGGGACACTCTGCCCTGTATATATAGAGATCCACCTCGCCAGGGGCTAACCTCTGAAAAATTGCAAAAAACCATAAAAATAGAAAAAATACCAATTCTAAAAATATTGTCCTTTAAAATCCCCAATAAAATTAAAAATGATGTGATACCCGTCCCACGCGAAGCCGACCCCTTCCTTGTAGAAATACGAGAAGAGGTAGGAGTCACGAGTTTGGACGAGGAAGGTCAAGTCGACGAGCTCCCCAATGACCGCCTCAAGTAATTTGTCGATTTTGAGCATGGCCCTACCCCGATCGTCGAAGAGATATAGGACGTCAATTTGGGCACCGAAGAGGTCCCTAGAATCACCAAAATCGGAACATCTCTGTCCCCTGTGGAGAGAAAGGGTATGATAGACTTCCTCCGGTCATACCAAGACGTCTTCGCATGAACGTATGAAGACATGCCTGGTCTGGATACCGATCTGGTTGAGCATGAGTTGCCACTCTACCCTGATTGCAAGCCGGTTAAATAGAAGCTGAGATGTCTTCGACCCGAGTGGATGTTGAAAGTCAAAGACGAGGTCATCTCATGATATCCAAGTACCCGCAATGGCTGGCCAATATCGTCCCCGTACCAAAGAAAGATGGAAAGGTTTGAATGTGCATTGGTTTTCAAAACCTCAACAAGGCAAGCCCTAAGGATGACTTTCCATTACCCCACATCGATATCCTGGTCGATAGCACTGCTAAGCATGGAATGCTCTCATTCACGGACGGGTTCTCGGGCTACAATCATATTAAGATGGCAGAAGCCAACCGAGAGAAGACCATGTTCATCACTCCCTGGGGAACCTTCTGCTACAAGGTGATGCCATTTGGGCTCAAGAATGCGGGGGCAACCTATCATAGAGCAATGACGGCCCTATTCCACGACATGATGCACCAAGAGATCGAAGTGTATGTCAACGATATGATTGCTAAATCGTCGGAAAGGGATGACCACTTGGTAAACCTTCAGAAACTGTTTAAGAGGTTGAGAAAGTACAGGCTGCGGTTGAATCCCTAGAAGTGCGCATTCGGCGCTATGTGAAGAAACCTATTAGGTTTTATTGTTAGTAGGAGAGGCATCGAGGTCGATCCGACCAAGATCAAGGCCATCACTGAAATGCCACCACCGTCTACAGAGAAAGATGTCAGAGGCTTTTTAGGCAAAATCTAGTACATCAGTCAGTTCATCGCACAGTTAACTCTAATATGTGCACCGATCTTCAAACTACTAAGAAAGGATTCACCAGTTGAGTGGAATGATGACTGCCAAGCTGCATTTGACAAGATCAAGGGTTACCTCCTAAATCCTTCAGTATTGGTACCACCTGTACCTGGTAGACCCCTGATAATGTACCTGTCCACGACAGAGTTTTCCATGGGTTGTGTGTTAGGGTAACATGATGAAACAAGAAGAAGAGAGCAGGCCATCTACTACCTGAGTAAGAATTTCACTGATTATGAGATGCGCTACTCTCATCTGGAGAGGACATGCCTAGCGCTGGTGTGGGCTACTCAAAGGCTTCAACATTACCTCTTATCCCAAGCCGTTCTACTTCTAGCGCGGATGGATTCGTTGAAGTACCTATTCGAGAAACCTGCTCTCACTAGCTGAACTGCACGATGGTAGCTTTTATTATCTGACCTCGACATCACATACGTCACTCAGAAATCGATCAAGGGGCAGGAGCTCGCCGATCATCTTGCTGAGAACCCTCTGCTTGACTACGAGCCTCTAAGGACTGAATTCCCTAATGAGGACATCCTGTTTGTGACAGAAGATGATACAGAAGAAGCAGAAGAATCATGGGTAATGCATTTTGATGGAGCATCACATGTCGAAGGCCAAGGAGTTGGCGCCATCCTAATTTCACCAAAAGGATCCCATGTATCGACCTCTATCAAGCTCAATTTCCCCTGCACTAACAATATGGCTGAGTATGAAGCTTGCGCTACCGGTCTACAGGCGCTCTCGATCTGAATGTAACTCACCTTCGAGTTTTTGGCGATTCACAATTAATCATATGTCAGACGAATGGTGACTGGAAGACGAAAGACGAGAAACTGATCCCCTATCATGAACACCTCGAGGATCTAATAGCTTGCTTCCAAGATGTGACTCTCTCATACATCCCCCAGATAAGGAATCGCTTTGCCGATGCATTAGCAACTTTGGCGTCAATGATTGAAATCCCCTATGGTGTTGAGATGAAGCCGATCATGATCGAGTAGAGGAATGAGCCAGCCTTCTGCCTCCAGATTGAGGAACCTACAAAGTTTGATGATGAGCCACCTTGGTTCTCAGATATCAAGAATTTCTTCGAGACCCTAACTTTCCCAGAGGGTACATCCAAGACAGACCGACGAACCATTCAACGTTTAGCGGCAGGTTACGTCATTTGCAGGGAATGCCTCTACAAGCGATCATATAATAAAATCTTACTCAAGTGCCTCACTGAAACTGAAGCAGTCAGTATTATGAAAGAAATCCATAAGGGAGTATGTGGAGCCCACGTCAGCAGTTCCATGCTCGCTAAGAAAATCCTACGACAGGGATACTTTTGGACCACCATGGAATTGGATTATTGCAAACATGTTCAAAAATGCTACAAGTGTCAAGAACACTCCAGTCTGATACATGCTCCTGCCATTGATCTTCACTGCAAGACCACTCCTTGGCCATTTGCTACATGGGGCCTTGACGTTGTCAGAATGATTAATCCGAAAGCATCAAACGGACATCGGTTCATCCTCGTTGCCATTGAATACTTCACCAAGTGGGTAGAAGCGGCATCCTATGCCAATATCACAGCCAGTCACATTGAGAAGTTTCTCAAAAACAATATCGTGTGCCGATTTGGAGTACCCAAAGATATCATCACGGACAACGGTACAAACTTTGCGAATAAGCACATCCGAGACTTCTGCGAGCAGTACAAGATTAAGCACCATCGCTCATCCCCTTATCGGCCTCAAACTAATGGAGCCGTGGAAGCCGCGAACAAGACAGTCGTCCACATCCTTGAGAAAATGGTCGTCACTTATCGAGATTGGAGCGAGCAGTTACCCTTCGCGCTTTGGGCCTATAGAACGTCGATCCGTACTGCTACAGGGGCAACACCATTCTCCCTTGTGTATGGAACCGAGGTCGTCCTCCCGGTGGAGGTTAAAGTACCCTCGCTCCGAATCCTTATGGAATCAGGCTTACCCGAAGCAGAGAGAGAGATCCCGCTTTGAATAATTAAACTTATTGGATGAGAAGAGACTCCTAGCCTTATGTCACACTCAAGTTTACCAGGGGAGAATCACATGCGCTTCTAATAAACGTGTCCGCGATTGAGATTTAAAGGTAGGAGACACAGTGCTGAAGAAGATCTTCCCATCCCTCCATGCCGATCCAAGAGGAAAGTTCAACCCATACTGGGAAGGACCTTACGTCATTCGAGAGGTGCTGCCGGGATATGCCATCCGCCTCGCCACCATGGACGGAGATCATCTTCCTGAGCCCATGAACGTTGGATACATCCGACGGTTCTACTCTTAGTCTATCATGATAAGGTAAGTATTGATGAAACAGATATGTGACTACTAAAGAATCATCCAAAAGAGGCCATCATTCCAAGCACAGTAGCCCAAAAACATCCCTAAAAATGATGATATCATTTGCTATCCCATTTGAGCCTGGGCCTTTCATTCAATAAACCCTTTCCCCCCAAAAAAAAAATATACATGTACATATACCAAAAAAGAGAGAGAGGAAAGACACATGAGTATAGAGTTACTATCAAATCCAAAAGAGAAAAAAAAAGAGAGAAGAGCAAAACCTCAAAAAGAGATTGTCTTAAATAGAAAAAAAAGAATAACCAAAAATGTGTGTAGAAGAATCACGGGGCATGTACAATAGAAGCTCCCAAGGAAGAAAGTATGTTGAGAAAACTAAAGCCGTATCAAGGAAACCCTTTTAAAACCCAGTGTACCTTCAAAATCCTAACCCTACCCATGGCCAAGCTACACCCTGAAGGAAGCCCTCTTTGTAGGTTCGCAAGCAGTCATATTATCTGTTAAGTCAACATGAGCCGAGTCGCGAGACGACACCAAAACCCCATCCAGCCGGTTATGACGGAATCTTTGTCCATGTCGTGGCTTTCTTGTTCTAAAACAAAAGAGAACAAAAAAAAAGAAAGAAAAAAAAAAAAAAAAAAAAAGAAAGAAAATTAATTTGAGTTCAAAGCAAGATGGACGGGGTGAAAACCTGTAAGGGCACCACAGGTAAAAACAGCAAACTCACGCGGACCAGGTGAAAACCTGAAAAGGAACTTGGGGTAAGAGAGTGAACCCTTGGACGTAGTGAAAACCCGAAAGGGCGCTACGGGTAAAAACAGGGATGACAAGCATGGCGAAAACTCGTCTTGGGTGCTGTGAGCAAAAATGTCAAGAAAAGAGAGATTAGGAGGGGATCTGTTCTGGCTCACCTATTTTAGTTTGGACCCCTTAAGCCTCTTCTCCCCTTTGCTGGGCCACTCATGTCAAAATGCGGATCGGATCCCAATCAAGTATGTCGTCTCTACCGCGTCGTCTGACACATGATCAAAGGTAAAGGCAAAAGACCAATTAATCTCGGAGAAGCTGGCCTATCCATGTTTAAAAGGAAAAAAAAACTAGAACCTCATAAACGGGGTTCGACCATGCTCAAAAAAGGACCCACCAGTTGGCCTTGAAAATACCGACATCACCAAAAGGAGAAATTTTCAAAAAAGATGATAGATTTTCCTTTCCCATAAAAAGCCTTGCACTGTGTAGGAGAAAATTTCAAAAAAGATAATAGATTTTCCTTTCCCATAAAAAGCCTCACACTGTGTAGGAATTTTTTTTTAAAAAGATAATAGATTTTCCTTTCCCATAAAAAGCCTCACACTGTGAAGGAGAAAATTTTTAAAAAAATAATGGATTTTCCTTTCCCATAAAAAGCCTCACACTGTGAAGGAGAAAATTTCAAAAAAGATAATAGATTTTCCTTTCCCATAAAAAGACTCGCACTGTGTAGGAGAAAATTTCAAAAAAGATAATAGATTTTCCTTTCCCATAAAAAGTCTCACACTGTGAAGGAGAAAATTTCAAATAGATTTTCCTTTTCCATAAAAAGCCTTATGTTGCGAGACGTATGAAAGAAAATTTGAACGCCAAAAAAAAAAAATATATATATATATATATATATATACATATATGTATATATATATATGTATGTATATATAGCAGATTTCATTTCTTTTCTTACAAGCATCACGTATGAAGTGTCACGTCCCAAACAGATAACAACATGACATACTTTCTACTTTCTGCCTTCTGTACAAGTATAAAACAAACAAAAAAAGAAGAAGAAACAACCCAAAAAAGGAAGTTGATCTCTGTTAAGGGCCTTCAGCCCCCCCCTCTATGTATATGATCTATGTGGTATGTGCAGGAAAAGGTCAGGGGCAGGAACCACGCTTCAAAGCACTGACCTCTGTAAGAAGAGAGTCCTCAAGGGCATTTCGATCAGTCAACCACTTACCATGAGCGTCCTATCCGCGAGACTCACCAAAAGCCACCAACCAAGAACCTCACTCGGTCAGGCAGCTCTCACCTCCGCCATCTCGGCTCTGGCCCTCTCCTTCCCCAAAGCCTCAGTCAAAGCCAGCTTCTGTACAGAAAGAGACTCAATCCTAGTATGGACCATCGTTTCTTTGTATGGCCAGGGTCCCGTCACTATCGCATCTACCGAAACCGGGTTAGGGACAGGTAAGCCCTCAGATGCCAGCCAAACCTCATAATTAGAAGAGAAGACGCCCTCCTGAACCAAGCTACACGTGCGCCGATTGGCGGGTCTCCCAGAGGGCTGCTATGCGATCTAGGTCACTGAGAGAACCCTGAGAGAATATCAGAGAGCACAAGGGTGGCCTCACAATACACGACACGTGTTGGGTATATCCGAATTGACGGAGCACCCGAGATGGGAAATAGTAGGTGCTACCAATCAACCCCAAAAGTGTGATACCCTCACAATCCCGAGAATGGACAATCAGAAAGGTGCCGTCCAGCCAGGGAAGTTGCCAGATCAACTCCGCATCAAATAGCCATAGGCTCAGTTCCTCGATGCTCTCCCATGGGGCAGTCTCGAGCACCAGATCAGAAAGCCCCGAGCCACATTCCCTCTTACCAAGCAAAATCTCGGCACAGGCCCCATGACAGCCAAATGCTCTCCTAGCCAAATCTGAATAAGGAGTGGACTCCCTCTAAGGATCCCAACCCGTCCTGAGGCCGAGTTATCCAAGCTCCGATACATCTCAGCCAGGGCCAGGTGCACCAGTGAACGACCTCCCTCCAATTTCGTCAAGACATCACATAGTTCGAGGGAAAATGACTCGCCCCCAGTAAAGAAGAGAACTTCCGACAGCAAATAAAGGGCAAAGGCCTTTACATTGAAAGGATCTCGGGTAGGCAACTTTTGGAGACTCGAGTCACCAAAAAGTTCTCTCAAGAATTTCACCGAGCACCTGGTGGGCCCCTCGGCGAAGCCCTTCTCATAGTCACCCCTTTTCAAACCAAGAACCGCGTGAACCGCCTTTGCATACCCCGATTTGGGTACCACTTTGGCAAGTCCCCGATGCATCCTTAGGCCAGTAATAGAGGCTAGCTCTTCCAAGGTTGGGGTAAGCTCCCTAGACCCAAATCTGAAGACGTGGGCCCTATGGTCCCACGACGCCAAAGCCGCTTGCAAGAGATTGGGCAATAGAGGAATAACAAGGAGGGAGGAAAGGCGGGATAACCCGAGGCGGTTCAGAACAGCGAGCTCACCGTCGGCCAAGCTATCACACCATTTCTACAAAAAACTGGGCCCCGGGTCCAAACAGGGAAGTATACTAGCCCCAGCCTCCGTATGAGAAACTGGGCCTTTCTTGGGAAGCGGGTCCATGGACATACAGAGTTGGTCTTTATGGAAATCAGCCCATGTAGGGCGACGGACCCGCTAAAAAAAAATTGAAAAAGGAGGGGGAAAAGAAGGAAAAAAGAGGGGCAAAAAGGCCAAGCTCGGGTGAAAGAGGGGGCAAAGAGGGCCAGGATCGGGTTATAAAGAACCCGTCGAGCCCAGTTATATGAGGCGTATATAATATACGCCAAGGCAAAATTTTAAAATATTTTGCAAGGCGTATATATTATATACGCCAAAGCAATACAACAGATGTTTTTGTCAGGCGTATATATTATATACGCCAAGGCAAAATTTCAAAATTTTTGCCTGGCGTATATAATATATACGCCCAGTTAAAAAGGGCAGGGAAGTGTGGATCCCCTCACATTAGCCCATTCTTTCCTATTTCCCCAAGGGAGGTATGGATTTCGCTTAGCCTACTTTTTTCTCCCAGGGCAGCCCATGGTCGGGCACGCTCACGCACCCATGGGAAACCCTCGGATGGCGCGGTATCCGTGGGTCATATGCGGGTAATAACATGCAGGCTCAACCCCATCATTGGAGGGGCTCTGGCCCGCTTCATGCAAAAAAAAACCCATAAAGGCAGAGAGATAACCAAATGAAGCAGTCATATAAACCATAAAAAACTATAAAACCATCCAAAAAGTTCTGATTCAAAAAATATTACATATCCCCCAATAAATCAAAGTCTAAACTGTTTCACTGTTTCAAATTTTCAGAAAAAAAAAACTAGTCCTGGGCAGCCCCCTTTGACTTCTTCCGGCGATGGGTCGCACTCTGAAAAGTGCGGGTCTCCCCCACCCGAGTCCATGCCTGAGAGATGCGGCCGAGCAGAGAACGCGACTCCTTTTCACGAGCACGCTGCATAAGCACACAAAGGGCCATCAGTTAGGGAAACAAGCAAAAAGTAAATAAGAAGATGAATAGATACGGTCAATATTCACTCACCACCTAAGCCTCCCTAAGTCTGACAATGTTGCAGTAGTATTCGGCTTGGTTTACGCCGACTCATAATCCTGCAGCAAAAAAAAAAGTAAAGAGAGAGGTATCAGTCACACAGGCCATCGGCATGATCCAAGAAAACGGAAGAGCAAGGTAACAAGGGAGAGATTACCCCAGGGATAAGCTCAGGGGGTGGGACCCGAATAGCTTCAACGGATATGCGTGCCTTCTCAGCCACATCGGCACACATAAGTGACAGAAAGGCATCATCCAAGCACTTAAAAGTCCCCTGGACCTCAGTTGGTGAACTGTCGGAAGCACCAGTACCGGAAGGGTCGAAAGGTCCAGCACCGGTAGCCTCATCAGGAACAGCTGCCTCATCTGAATCATCATCCTGTCCAAACTATAGAGAGAAACAGTCTTTGTTCAAATAGCAGGGCAATTAAGGTAATCATATGGAAGGCTGCTAATAGAAAAAGGAAAGAACATTACCTGAGATCGCAGATCACCAAAAGCTAAAAAGTTGGCACTAGGCACGAATCGGGGCAGCAGAGAACGATAGGGCAGAGACTCATACCACATCTGATATCCCCCAGGAAAGAGAAGGTCATCAATGGGGACCCCATGGTGGAGATAGTGAGCGGTAAGCACTTCGGTAGAACCTTCAGGAGCCAATACATCGGCTGGAGGAGCTTGGGGCACAACAAAAAGAGGTCGATACTGATGAACCACCCTCTCTCCTAAGTAATAGGCCCTAGCCCAGGACCCATAGAAGGAAATAATGCGTCGATCTAAGAAAAGGCGAGAAGGGCCCACTGCAGCCAGGTTCCAGAAGGGGGATCTGACGTAGGGATCAAGGGTGACCTGCTCAACAAAAAGGAGGAGGGATTTATACATTTGGTCAAAACCCATAGCATAAAAGAGCTATCAAATTTGCAAAGAGAGAAATTGTTATACTTGCTCAGGGATCAGCAGATCAAACTGAGAGTGCAGCCCTAACTCCAGGTGCTTCATACCTACGTCTTGACGGCGGTTTGCATGCCATTGCTCATAAGGGGGAACGTAGAAACTTCAAAGAGAAGTAGAGGGTGACCAGGTTGGCAATGCAGATACCCCCAAAGCTGAGAAAGCAAGCAGATAAAAATAGATATGCCAAAAAAAAAAGGAGGGAAAAGTCGGACGAATTGAGACCAAAGGATAAAATACCTCAAGTGCAGGCCAAAAGCCCACAACGGAGCTAGACTCCCCAAGTACGGCTTGCACTAGGCTAGACATGAGCACCGCATAGCCAGCACCGCCCAAATCAAACCGACGTACAGTGTCCTAGTTCACCATAAGACTAAGAAGGGACAATGAGACCTGCCCTTCACTGGTATTTAAAAGGAGAGTCTTGCCCAGGAGGAGCAGCAGAGAAATACGGGCTAGCATCAGTGCATGCTCTGGCTCGAGATAGATGGCCGCATCAGGATGGCCCAGATCCACTAACTCATGGGGCTCAAACAGACCAACCAGTCAAGATAACTTGACTTCGGAACCACGAACGTTTCCGGAGGTTGGGTAGGCCCCTGTCAGTCGAGTCACCTCCTCCCTATCAGGCGTGCGGGTAGGTGTCACTGACACCCCTCCAATACGAACCCCAGTAATCATGGACCAGTCCGTGGGTGTGAGGGTCATCTCAGCCATGGCCATGTGAAACGTCATGGTCTCAGGGCAGAACCGCTCTATTAGGGCCTTCAGATAGGCCGTGTTGGCCCTCACGGTGGGGCATGAAATGAAATCCCCAAAACCAGATTGGGCAAGTAGGTCCTTCACCACCTGGGGGAGATAAAGTACGAGGCGCTGGAGGTCGAACCAACCACCCCAGAACATAATGTGTGGCAAAGGCTGCAAACAAAAGGCATCGGTCAAATAGGAGCAAAGTGGTATATTGAAGGCATCAAAGGAAAAGAAAAAGGGCTCATCTGTTTTCCTGGCCAGCGATCCTAAAGTTGAAAATATGGGTATGCTGACAATGAAGGAGGCCAGTACGGGTGGCTTCACCTTGCATTTCATACCAAGGTTGAGAGGAGCACTGTGAAACGATGAACTACTCCTCATGAGGACCATAGGCCATCTCTGACCCCTCCTGTGGATCCTGCCCTTCGTCCCCAGACATCTGAAAATATGGGACACATCGGTATAAGAAAGGGTTGCTAAAAAAGAAAAAAAAAAAGAGAATAATAAAGAGAAAAAAAATGCACTAATCCATAAAAAAAAATGAATGAAAAATGAATGGTGATGAATAATGATGAAAATGAAAAAAAAAAAAGAGGAGCAAAGGCCTAAGGAATCACATATACCTAAAAAATAAATGCACTACAAAAAGGAAGAACATCAAGCATTTCAAACCAAAAAAAAAAAGAGAGAGAAAGAGAAAGGTAACAAAAAATGCAAAAAAGATATATGTGCACTAATCCATCATAAAAAAAAAATTAAAAAAAAAAAAAAAAAAAAAAACAACAACAAAACAAACAAAAACAACAAACAAATAAGAATAAAGATGATGAACGGTGATGATATATAATAATAATATGATGAATGATGAATGATGAATGATGAATGATGATAAAAAAAAAAAAAAAAAGAGGGGGGAAAAAGGATGATGATGAAAAAAAAAAAAAAAGGAAAGAGAAGAGCATGAGCACAAGGAATCACATATACTAAAAAAAATGCATTAATTTGTCACCACAAAAAGGAGGAACATCAAGCATTATCAAAATTCAAAAAGGAGATGAAAGAGGGGTTGATGATTACCTTCAAAGGGAAAAGAAATAGATCCAAAAATCGGCGGAGGACGAACGTTTCTGATCCACACACACGAACCCCGGTGATAGAACTCAAGAAAAATCGAATGCAAAAACCCTAAGGGGTTGTCCCGGACTTGAGAAGGAAGGAGGGAAGAAGATAGAGTTTGAAAGAGAGGGCCCCTTTTGTGCTCGGGCTCAGGCAGTTTTAAAACTGCCAGATTTTGGTCAAGCGTATATAATATATGCGCCCGACCATTTTTTCTGCAGATTGGCCAGGTATATATATTATATACACCCAGCCAATTTTTGGCTTTGATGTCCCGACAGGCCCTCTCTATGCTCTAGATCAAGGCCCGGTCCCTCTTAGAAGCCCATGTACCATCGGGCGATGGTGCATGCATCCCCAAATGGCCCTTCGAGCTCCCTTCAATTGGCCCAAAGGGACCGTGCTACAATAAGTGGATCTAGATCTATAAGCGCCCGCCAAGTGCTCCCATAAAATCATAAAATCATGAAAAAAAATTTGCACAAAAATAGAAAAAAAAGATTCACATAAAATAATGAAAAAAGAGAAAAAGGAAAAATGTCGAAAGACAACACTAGTTCTAAAAAGAGCGTCGCAATGCCTGCTTGCGCCACTCCGAGAACCGTGTTAAATCAATTCAGAATGATTGGGTTCACCCGAAAACTCTCGAACCCTCTTTTACACAGGGACACCCCGTACCTGATCCGACAGGTAGATAATTTCACCCATCCCTGGTCCCTGTTCCCTAAACATGCCCCAGGAGGCAATACCTAACCCGGCAGGCACACCGAGGACTTATCACCGGAATGTGCACGTCCTCAAGGCGTATCAACAAGACAAGTTGATTCGCCTAAAGATACACGCACATATAGAAACAGTTTGAGCATGCTCATAGTCTCGAACTGACATGAAAAAAAAAGAAGGAAAAGAAATAAAGCAGAAAAAAAAGAAAGAAAAGAAGAAAAAGAAGAGAAAAGAGAGAAGAAAAAAGAAGAAGAGAAAGAAAAAGAAAAAGGAGAAGGAATAACAAGCTTTTGTTACGAAGTAAAAATCCTGAGTAGGTTGACCCCATCTTCCAAGCGCTGGCTTTGACCATCCACCTTCGGATCTATGTTGACTAAGAGTGTACCCGACTTCAGATCATTCGAAAAGTCTATCAGTCGAAACTGACGTGTCAAAAATGAAATTATAACCAACCAAACTTTGTGCAAACATACCGACCAAAGGCCTCATTTCCTTTTATTTCCTTTTACACAAGCTTAAAACCTGTGTAGGCATGGTGTCCCTGTTGAATGTATGCACTTGCGTCTCGGTATCTGCAGGATGGTCGTTTGTCCTCGTAAATTGTACCTTAGGGTCGAGGCTTCCATTCGCGCCTATTTGCTGCTTATCGCCCATGATGGGTGTCTGTCTGTGCATAGTTAGTAAGATGTGATTTCATTAGGGATGAAGGCTAGAATTAACCATCTCTTTCGATGGATGTTTGGTCCTAGGCCGATGTTTTTTAACTTTATCTCGAGTTAAGGCACTCCGGTTCATGTGAATCAGGAGCACCTCGCCACTGGAACGGGCACACCCTCAAGGTGCACTCATCCCTAGCAGATCGCACGCACTCTTAAAGCGTATCAACTGACATTTGATCCACTTAAAGAGTTGTGCAAGAATAAAGTTGTCAAAGGTCCTTGAGCTTTGCTTAGAGGCCTCGAAACAAAAGAAAATTCAGAAAATAACACACAAAAATTCACTTTGAAAATAGGCATGCATTCCCAAGAAGTGTTGCGACATCAATATTCGCTCCACTAGGGTAGATCATGCTAAAGCAACCTCGAGGTTGATGGATTCGCTCAAAGACTCTGAGCCTTACTATAGAAACCCAAATTTGGCCCAAGGCCCGATCGAAACACCTTTCGAGAGAGGTATAATTCTGAGCTTTTGATGGCATGTATGTAACCCTTAGGAATCACCCTAAACCCTTAAGAATTACCCTAGATCTCTTAGGAACCTACCCTAAACCCTTAGAAACCAATCCCGAACCCTTAGGAATTAACCATACCCTTCCAAGACCTATTAGAACCCTTCCCGGGCACGATTCAAACCCCCCTGAGCAGCTATTAGAAAGAGGAGTGCTAAAATTTTTGTGGCTAGTTGCCTAACCTAAGGCCTATATCATTGGAAAGAAGACTTTCTCAGCTTTCTAACGAGCTAAAAATCGCCTAATTTAGAGTTGTACATCAAAAGATATGGCAGAATGAAGATCATAAATTTGTACAAGATATTGCAAAATTGGACCCATAGAGTCAATTTCGAACTAACCAAAATAGCTGATGAAAAGATGAGTGCCAAGGTTAACATATATAGTTACCCAACCTCAGGCCTATACAATTGGAAAGTAGACTTTCCCAGCTTTCCAACGAGCCAAGAATCGCCTAATTTGGAGTTGTACATAAAACGTTATGGCAATTTGAAAAATGCGGATTTGTGCAGGAAATTGCAAACCGGGCCGGGCCCCTGCGGGTCTTCAACTTTCAATAGTTTGGACCTGGTTTTCCTTCAAAAAATGGCCAAAATTGACATTGGGGGTTTGATTTGTGGACCATCCCAAAGTCTAGGGTACGTTTCTTTAGGACCCTAGTGACCCTATTAGCTTAAGCTATCACCCTTTTGCCATTCAAGTCACCACCCTATCATCTACCATTAAACCCAAATCCCTCTTCTCCAAGCTCTAGAAAATCACAAAAACCTTAGATTGCCCATTACCTAATTGCTAATCTAATTAGGACTTTAACCCCTCACTAATCCTCCCTTTCTCTATAAATAGAGAGCCACTCCTCTTGCTTAAGGGTTGAGAGTTTTTACCTAAGAGAGAAAGAGCTTAAGTGAGAAGATCTTTCTCCCTTTGGTGCACCATCCCCATACAAATTCCAGAATTGAAAAAGCCCCTTTAGACCTTAGTATTTCACTAAAAACCTCTAGGTTAGGTGTGTGTTACCCCCTAGCCTTCCTTCTCTACCTCTTAGTTTCAAGCCTTAGGAGTTAGAACCCCATTCCATACCATACAAGCTTTCAAAAAGCTCACCGAAGCAAGCCAACGCAAGGCTCCCTAATGGTGCTACAAGGGCCCAAGAGCTCCGGCTCTCCCCTCTAATCCTCTACCTTCTTTGCTTTTCCTCTATCCTAGAATTGAGCCATTACGCTGCCCAAATTTTGGCAAGCGGGAAGGGCTCAATAGGATAGGTGTGCCTTCGGGAAAGGGGAAGTGCCGCTCATTTTACTTTCTTTTATATATATATAATTATATATATATATATATATATATACTATATAAACCAGCCCCACATAGACCTGGCCTTAAGTAGAGACCGCATTTAGTTGATTGATCGGGTGCCTAACACCTTCCCGATCGATAACCGAAGCCCCTACCCAAGAGCCTTTGGTGTGGACCGGATTCAGAGTCATATTTTTAGCACTTCGATGTTCATAAAAATGAACTAGGTATTCCAGGACACCGAAAGCTCCGGGTGGCGACTCTCTATATATTTTTTTTCGTTAGAGAGGGCATCGTTGTGACGGGATCGTCACGATTCCCACGGTCGCACAGATTGCGACTCTGCATGGGAGTATCTAGTAGAGCTTCCCCTTGAACTAGGCCTTTTTAATTTTTTAAAATTTTCTAACATTTTATTGCTGTTTTTTTTTTATTATTTTTGCTGTTTTTTTTGTCACTCACCCCTCCAATTACGTCATTTTACTCACCCCTACGATTCCGCTTTAAATTTCAGCAATCTTTGCCTAGTCACTTGACTGACACCTTTTTTACTCACCCCTACGATTTCGCTTTAAATTTCAATAATTTTTGCCTAGTCATTTGACTGGCACCTTTTTTACTTACCCCTACGATTCTGCTTTAAATTTCAGCAATTTTTGCCTAGTCGCTTGACTGACACCTTTCTTTTACTCACCCCAACGTTTCCGCTTTAAATTTTAACAATTTTTTACCTAGTCACTTGACTAGCATCTTTTAAATTTCAGCACTTTCTATTTCCAGCCTAGTCGCTTGACTGGCCTCGTCTTTTTTTATTATTCATATCCTAACAGTGGATGCCGGCCCGTAGTGGCGGCACGGGATAATCACCCCCTTTTTACCTAGTCACTTGACTAGCATCTTTTAAATTTCAGCATTTTATATTTCCAGCCTAGTCGCTTGACTGGCCTCATCTTTTTTTATTATTCATATCCTAACAGTGGACGCCGGCCCGTAGTGGCGGCACGGGATAATCACCCCCGGTCTTTGAACTAAAGAAAACTTCCAAAAAAAGAGAAAAATTTAAAAAAAAATTAAAATTGAACCAAGTTAGGGAGCTTAATTAATTTGTTTTGCGGGGTAGATTTTTCAAAAGGGTTGGTTTAGGCACACATACAAACACCCGGGTCTTAGTATGGCGGCAGCCCTAGTGGTGATGATCCAGAAAAGTCCTAGCCCACCTAGTATCTGAGAAGGCGCTTGCGCCGGAGGTATATCGGGTGGGTTCCTATTCCTACAAAGCTTAAAACCCTTGGGAAGCGCGCTAGCGAGTTATACCGGACTCACACCCCTTAGGTTCGGTGAGGAGAGAACGGTTCACTAAAAAATCAGTTAGTTCCCGAAAGCCCAGCTTCCACAAAAAAAAACCAGTTTAGAGATCAACTCCGAACTGAAGTTGCTGCTGTGTAGTTTTAAACAGCAGCAGTTCAGATCTGTGACCTTTTTCACCTCCCGAGTTCCCCGATTAGTGTGCTTAGTGCCTTGTTCGGGTCCCGCCATCTCCGACACCCAATATGCCCCCTCGATTTTCGTACCTTCAATAGATCGAAGGTTCTCCTTCGATTCTTTCAAAGTGCGTCGGAATCGTCACCACAGGTCTTGATTTAAGGTACGAGGGCCACCCGAAAAGGGAGTTCCAAGGCCTCGGAACCTTTGTTTTCCAAAAAATCTCTTTCGAAAAATTAAAAAAATAATATATATATATATATATATATATATATATATAAATCAAAAATCAAAAAATATATAGTTTGTGGTGCCGGCACAACGGCATCATCTTTCCCTCCGTCGTCCCGTAGGGGAAGAAGGAGGAGGATTTTTGGGCCTCATCCAAGGCACCCTTACCCAACCCGTTCCCGTAGAATATTGTGGGTGGTGGACCCGGCTTACGCCGATCTCGACTCATCCCCGCCCCATTCTCCAACCCACTCTCATTCGGGAGAAGTTTTCTCTACCATCCCCCTCACCCAACCCCTTTATCACATCGCCCATTCGCCCATATTCCCAACCACTACCCCCCAAAATATCCATAATCCAACCCCCCAATCCCCATCTCTTGCCCAAACCATGCCTATTCTCCCTCCCATATCCATGCCCAACCAACACATTTCCCATCCACATCCATACAAAACCCAAACCCATTTTCCCAATCCACATCCATGCCCCAATTCCCATCATCCCCCTATAGATCCGATCCACCCACATTCACATACACCACTTCCGCCCTATCCAATCCCCCACCAACCCCCCCCTCTACTCGGGTCATGCTCGTTTTTACCAGGGTCATGCCCAGTTTTTCTCACACACCCACACTTTACCCTTCATCATCTTTAAATATCCCCAACCCATCCCCCTTTTCCAATGCCCCACCCCATTCCTTTAACCCATCACCTACCATGGCCATGCCCAATTTTCCCTCCACATCCACCCCATCTATACCAAATCATCCCTTAGACCCACCATCCACATCCGATCCTCCTTCCATGACTATGATGGAGGAGATGTTCCAAGCCTACTCCTTATGGAAGGCTTCCCAAAACACCTCCCATCAGTTATACCCCACATCCATGGACCCATCCCATACCTTAGCCAACCTCCATGCTTCACTCCCCCATGACCCCCATCAACTTCCCATAATCCACACCATCAAAACCCCCATCACCCACATGTCCCAGGGCCCCATGGCCTAATACCCCACGGCCCGGACCCACCAATGGCCCACGACCCAGACCCACCAATGGCCAAAGGGCCAGACCCATCAAGGGCCCATGGCCCAGACCCATAAAGGCCCAATGGGCCAGACCCCATCAAGGCCCAATGGGTCAGCCCCATCAAGGCCCAATGGCCCAAACCTACCCAGGCCCATCAGCCCAAACCCACCAAGGGTCCATGGCCCAAACCCATCCATGGCCCCTGGCCCAAAATGACCAAGGGTTCATGGCCCAAACCCAAACCCCATACCCATGCCCTCCACAATACCCCCAAAATTTCACCCACCCCTAACCTTCACAATCGGGTCAAACCCATGCCATACCTCAAATCCAATTTTCCCATGGCCCCACACCTCAAGGCCACTTCCAAACCTTCCCCCATGACCAATGGCCCAATCAAGCCCCACCGCTAAACCAAACCACCACTCATCCCTTCACCCCACAACACTTCCCTTACATTCAAGGGGCTCACCCAACTCATATCCAATCCAATCCCATCCAGTCTATGCAACAACAGTATGAGAACCCCGTCCTCACTGCACCTTATATAGATCAACAGTATGAGGAGGACGTGATCAGAAATAGTGCTGCCTATGTCGGGGCAGTGACCACTATTAATCCTCCACCGATAGCAATCCCACTCCCAATAGCATAGAGCGAGTCCTAGCCAGTTGTTGAGAAAATGACCCCCATGTCTAAAGAATCGGAACAATTAAGGGAGCAACTAGACAAGATCCAGAAATAATTATTAAAGATGGGTCGTGCTGAAATCCACGCCACGGGTTTCACGGATTTATGTCTGTTTGCCGAGGTCCCCCTGCCCCCCAAATTTAAAATGCCAGTATTTGACAAGTACAATGCCACAGCAACCCGATTACACACCTCAAGTCCTATTGTGGGGACATGTGCCAGTATGAGGGGGATGAGAGATTGCTAATAAAAGTCTTTCAGAAAAGTTTGACCGGACCGGCCCTTAGGTAGTTCACATCTCTTGAACCATCCATGATAAAGACATGGAAAGATTTGACGCATTTGTTCCAGGAACAGTATGTCTATAATACTGATATTGAACCGTGCAAGTCTGACTTGGCTCGTTTGAAACAGAATCCCAACGAGACCTTTGGCGACTATTTACGGCGTTGGAGAGCCTGGCAGCTCAAGTTAGAAATAGAATATCGGACGATGAGCAGATAGAGATGATTTCAAAGAACGCTCTGCTAGTGATTTCTGATTTTCTTGTATATCAACAGCAGTCCAGTTTTGCTGATTTGGTGAGGAATGCCAACCACTGTGAGGATGCCATCAGGGAAGGGCGGTTGAGTAAGAATGCTTCAGGGGGCCCTAGCGGGGTTAGGAGGTTTACTGAGCAGAAGAACGACAGGAGGATAGGGGCAGAGGTGCAAAATGTTGCGAACACTCGGCCCAATAATAACAATGTAGCCTCGTTCCAATTCCAAGCAGCGCAACTAGCTCTCGTCAGGACAGGGCCAGTACAAAGAGCAGGGAATGGGCAGGGAATGCAAATGACCCCGGAGAGGAGAGTCCGTTATGATCGAGTCTTTATGCCTTTAGGGCAATCCTTGAGTGTACTTTTGCCATTATTAATTGAAATGCGTTTAATAGCTGTTCTCCAACCATGACCTCCTCCCAATCCGATTCCATATAATTTTGACCCTAATACTCATTGCAATTTTCATCAGGGTCCGGGTCACCCGACTGATCGCTGCTTCCCATTAAGCACGCGGTCCAGGACTTAATCGATGCTGAAAAGATCATTCCCCCTGCACTCACCCAAGCAAACCAGCATGCGAATATCCATCAGGTGCCTTTACCACCACACCCTACTGGAATAGCAGGTCCCAGACCCACCATAGGGATGGTAGAGGAATTTGAAGAAGAATTGGAGTTTGATCCGTCAGACTTCATTTGTAATCCAGAAATGTTTGTGGCACCAAGGCAGAGAAATCTAGGAGAAGGAAATGGGGTGATTGAACCCCTGAATCTGGCAGATTATTTTCCTACCCCTACACCAACAGTTGAACCCCTAGATCTTAGGCCTATTTCCCACCATCCACTCCCATTAACTACGTACAAATGAATGCGTATCAACCATATTCCACCACCCCCATCCATTACCTAATAAACCAATAGACCCCCAATCGCCCACCACCAATAAATTACCAATGGCCTGCTCCCACCCCATTATCGTCAGCTCAATCACATGCAAACTCTACCACCCCTGTCAATTCCCTCATGGCCCATCAAACCCCCAACCCTCTGCCTGCACTCATCAATTATCAATGGCCTGCACACACACCATTACCCCGAGTGCAACCACTATTAAACCTCACCACCCCTACCTAGCCAAATTTTTCTACCCCCCCATCCATCACGGAGGAAAGCCATGTCTTACCTACCCTCTCAGAGTCATCAGTACATGCACTTAGACACCGATAGCCATACCATTCTAGCTCTCAGGACCAACCTATGATCCACATCAGTCTCTGACGACGGACTAATGCTAACGCCGCGAGCAGCAGAGAGGAGCCGTGGACTTTGTTACCAGTCGGGAAGATCTCGAGAGACGACCTAAGCAATGACAAAGAAGAAAGAATAACAACAAAGAAGAAGACGGCCCAACCAAAGAAAGAGAGCACTATGAATCCCTTTGAGAAGATGAGTCGAGAACATATACTGGAGACTCAGCTGAAAAGAATGCCGCCCATATCAGAGTGATTTATTGATGACATCCCCACACCATTTCCAAGCATTAATGGGGGCATTGAAAAATGCTCATGTATCACTTCAAGTCAGCCCGGATGAAGGGCAGATAATTGGTCAAGTGATGGCTCCTAATGCCATATCTTTTTCGGATGCGGACCTGCCAAAGGAGGGAAATAGTCATTCTAAACCTCTCAACATCACTGTAGAATCCGGGAACATGATAATTCCCTTGGTTTTAATTGACAATGGATCTGCATTGAACGTGTGCCCATTGAGAACTGCCACCAAAATTGGGGTGGACCCCTGCATGTTGAGGCCAACAAGGACGAGTGCTCGAGGTTTTGATAACACAAGGCGGGAGATCATGGGAGAAGTTGACCTTGAGCTCGTAATCGGCCCCATGACCTTTCCCATACCATTCCAAGTTATGGATATCAAATCCTCTTTTAATCTACTGATAGGACGCCCATGGTTGCATGAGGTTGGGGCGATACCTTCTACCCTCCATCAAAAATTGAAATTCATATCGGAGATGTAGGTGATCATCATCATTGGTGAAGGGCACGATGAGAAAGACAAGGCCACCCACAGCATTGAAAATCCTAAGGTAGTGGATGTGCCACATACTGAGGAAGACACCGACTTGCACAGTTTTGAATATGAGGTGTCGGCTGTAGACCCAGAACCCCCTAGAAACATCACTTCAACAACCAACGACAGAATGGAAGTAGCAGTGGCGATGCTCCAAAAGTGGGGCTATCAGAAAGGAAGGGGTCTGGGACCCAAATTACAAGGTAGAAGAGAGCCAATTGTGGCTAAGGGACAAAAAGTAAGATTCGGGCTAGGATATAAGCCCACAGAGCAAGAGGTCTGAGAGGCCAAAGAAAAAGCCAGGGTCGCCGCAGCAGTAAGAGCTCGAGGAACCAACATAGAAGAGAAACCTTGCTCTAGGCCACACATCAGGGATTCCTTTGTTAGCGCAGGGGTCATAAAGATCGATCGAAATGGGGCAACCCATTTGACCCCACACAAACCCAAAGCCCCAGTCCATTCCCACCAATCCTCAGATCTCCCTTCCCAGCTTGGAGATAGATTTGGTCGCGTTGTCCCTTTTCGAAGAACGACGGTCGGTACCTGAACAAACCCCCCCTGTGGTAAATCACCACAAAACCGAGTTATCATTTGAAGACATGATCTCAGACGAAATGGGGATCAACATGATGGAGGCTGACTCCAATGAGCCATATCAACTAGCATCCTCCATCCCAACAGGTAAATAAGCGGCCCCTCAGGTACGCAATTGGGCATCTTTGCCCCAAACCCTGGAAGCAGGAGGTGGCCTAAAGTTTGGTGCCTGTTTCTAAAAAAAAACAACCTATAAAAAGTGAGATAAGCCCTTAGCAGGCAATACCTTGTACACAAACCCGCCTGGCTAAGGGTCCGTCTCCGAAGAAAACGAAAATCTCAAAAACATGAAAGAAAACAAAAATCTCAAAGACATGGAAGAAAACAAAAATCCCAAAAACATTGAAAAAATCCAAAGTCCAAAAATATTTTCATTTAAAGTTCCAGAAAATGTCCCACAAAAGGATGCCTTAATCAAAATACCCGTCCCACATGAAATCAACCCCTTCCCTGTAGAAATACAAGAAGAGGTAGGGATCACGAGTCTGGACGAGGATGTCCCCCTTGAGGAGCTCCCCAATGAGCTCCTTGATCGATTTGCCGACTTTGAGCATGGCCCTACCCCCATTGTCGAAGAGACCGAAGACATCAATCTAGGAACTAAGGAGGTTCCCAGGATAACCAAAATTGGAACGCCACTATCTCCTGAGGAAAGAAAGAGCATGATCGACTTCCTTCGGTCATACCAAGATGTTTTTGCCTGGTCGTATGAGGACATGCCTGGTATGGATACCGATTTGGTCAAGCATGAGTTGCCTCTCTACCTTGATATGAAGCCTGTCAAGCAGAAGCTGAGACGTCTCCGACCTGAATGGATGCTGAAAGTCAAAGACGAGGTCACCAAGCAGTATGACGCGGGGTTTCTCATGGTATCTCATGGTATCCAAGTACCCGCAGTGGCTAGCTAATATCGTACTTTTACCGAAGAAGGATGGAAAGGTCCGCATGTGTATCGATTTCTGCAATTTAAACAGAGCAAGCCCAAAGGACGATTTCCCACTGCCACACATCAACATCTTGGTTGATAACACAGCTAAGCATGGAATGCTTTCTTTTATGGATGGATTCTCAAGATACAATCAAATCAAAATGACGGAGGATGATCGTGAGAAGACAACGTTCATTACCCCCTGGGGAACCTTTTGCTATCGAGTCATGCCATTCGGGCTGAAGAATGCTGGTGCAACATACCAGAGAGCTATGACTGCACTATTTCATGACATGATGCACAGAGAGGTTGAAGTGTATGTCGACGACATGATAGCTAAATCACCAGAGCGAAGCGACCATCTGGTAAACTTTCAGAAGCTGTTTGAAAGGCTGAGGAAATATCAACTACGTCTAAATCCACAGAAGTGCGCATTTGGTGCTATGTTAGGGAAACTGCTAGGGTTCATCGAAGCGTACCAATCAAAGCTAAAGCCATCAATCGAAATGCCACCGTCTCTGAGAAAGAGGTTAGAGGGTTTACGCGAATCTGATATCACGGTTCATTGCCTGACTAACTCCAATCTGCACGCCGATCTTCAAGTTACTAAGGAAGAATTCACCCGTTGAATGGAATGACGATTGTCAGGCAGCGTTCGAAAAAATCAAAAGCAACCTCCTTAATCCACCTGTTTTGGTACCACCTGAGCCAGGGAGACCACTCTTGATGTATCTCTCCACGACTGAAGTTTCGATGGGATGTGTCTTGGGGCAGCACGATGAAACAGGAAGAAGAGAGCAGGCCATTTACTATCTGAGCAAGAAGTTTACTGATTACGAGACGCGCTATTCTCATCTGGAGAAAGCATGCCTGGATCTTGTATGGGCTACTCAAAGGCTCTGCCACTACTTACTATCACAGGCCGTTTTGCTCTTAGCCCGAATGGACCCGTTGAAATACCTGTTTGAAAAGCCAGCTCTCACTGGACGAACCGCACGATGGTAACTTTTATTATCAGAATTCGACATCACGTACGTCACTCAAAAATCGATCAAGGGGCAGGCGCTTGCTAATCATCTTGTTGATAATCCTTTACCTAACTATGAGCCTTTAAGAACCGAATTCCCAGATGAAGATATCTTGTTCATGACGGAAGACGATACAGAAGAACCAGAAGAATCATGGGTAATGCACTTTGACGGGGCAGCAAATGTTGAGGGCCAAGGAGTTGGCGCCATCCTGATTTCACCAAAAGGATCCCATGTACTGGTCTCTATCAAGCTCAACTTCCCTTGCACTAACAATATGGCTGAGTATGAAGCTTGCGTACCGTCCGCAGTGCGCCTCGATCTGAATGTAACTCACCTTCGTGTATTTGGCGATTCACAGTTAATCATATGCCAGACGAATGGCGATTGGAAGACAAAAGATGAGAAACTGATCCCCTATCATGAACACCTCAAGGATCTTATAGCTTACTTCCAAGATGTGACTTTCTCATACGTTCCCCGGATAAGGAATCGCTTTGCCGACACATTAGCAACTTTGGCGTCAATGATTGAAATCCCCTATGGAGTTGAGATGAAGCCGATCGTGATCGAGCAGAGGAATGAGCCGGCCTTCTGCCTCCAGATTGAGGAACCTACAAAGCCTGATGATGAGCCACCTTGGTTCTCAAATATCAAGAATTTCCTTGAGACCCTAACTTTTCCAGAGGGTACATCCAGGACAGACCGACGGACCATTCAACGTTTTGCAGCAGGTTATGTCATTTGCGGGGAATGCCTCTACAAGCGATCATACAATAACATCTTACTCAGGTGCCTTACTGAAAGTGAAGCGGTCAACATTATGAAAGAAATCCATGAGGGAGTATGCGGAGCCCACGTCAGCGGTCACATGCTCGCTAAGAAAATCCTACAACAGGGATACTTTTGGACCACCATGGAATTGGATTGTTGTAAGCATGTTCAAAAATGCTACAAGTGTCAAGAACACTCCAGTTTGATACGCGCTCCTGCCATTGATCTTCACTGCATGACCACTCCTTGGCCATTTGCTACCTGGGGCCTTGACGTTGTCGGAATGATTAATCCAAAAGCATCAAAAGGACATCGGTTCATCCTCGTCGCCATTGAATACTTCACCAAGTGGGTAGAAGCGGCGTCATATGCCAACATCACGGCCAGTCATGTTGAGAAGTTTCTCAAGAACAATATTGTGTCGATTTGGAGTACCTAATGATATCATCACAGACAACGGCACAAACTTTGCGAATAAGCGCATCCGAGACTTCTGCGAGCAATACAAGATCAAGCACCATCGCTCATCCCCTTATCGGCCTCAAACTAATGGAGCCGTGGAAGGCGCGAACAAGACAGTCGTCCGCATCCTTGAGAAAATGGTCGTCACTTATCGAGATTGGAGCGAAATGCTACCATTTGCTTTGTGGGCCTACCGAACGTTGATCCGTACCACTACATGGGCAACACCATTCTCCCTTGTGTATGGAACCGAGGCCGTCCTCCCAGTGGAGGTTGAAGTACCCTCACTCCGAATCCTTATAGAATCAGGCTTACCCGAAGCAGAAAGAGAAAGATCACTCTTTGATCAGCTGAACTTACTTGATGAGAAAAGACTCCTAGCCTTGTGTCACACTCAAGTTTACCAGGGACGAATCGCACGCACTTATAATAAATGCATCCGCGGTCGAGATCTGAAGGTAGGAGACACTGTGCTGAAGAAGATCTTCCCATCCCTCCATGCCGATCCAAGGGGAAAATTCAAGCCAAACTGGGAAGGACCTTACGTCATCCGAGAAGTGCTGCCGGGATACGCCATCCGCCTCGCCACCATGGACGGAGATCATCTTCCTGAGCCCATCAATGCTGGATACGTCCGACGGTTCTACTCTTAGTCCAACGCGATAAGGTAAGTATTGATGAAATCGATACGTGACTGCTTAAGAACCACCCAAAAGAGGCCATCATTCCAAGCACAATAGCCCAAAAATATCCCTAAAAATGATGATATCCTTTGCTACCCATTTGAGCCTGGGCCTTTCTTTCAATAAACCCATTCCCCCAAAAATATATATATATATATATATATATATATATGTGTACCTATACCAAAAAAAAAAGAGAGAGAAAAGATGCATGTGGATAAAGTTACTACCAAAATCCAAAGAAATCGAAAAAGCAAAACCTCAAAAAGAGATTGCCTGAAATGAAGCAAAAAGAACAAAAAAATGTAGAAGAATCACAAGGCATGTACTGTAAAACCCCCAAGGAAGAAAGCATGT
The DNA here is from genome assembly GCA_021018995.1 of Chloranthus sessilifolius. NCBI lineage: Eukaryota > Viridiplantae > Streptophyta > Magnoliopsida > Chloranthales > Chloranthaceae > Chloranthus > Chloranthus sessilifolius. Next base: position 29,298,541 of record CM037594.1, on the reverse strand, counting down.
CAAGAAAACTGAAGCCGTATCAAAGAAATCCTTTTAACCCAGCATACCTTCAAATCCTAACCTAACCCATGGCCAAGCTACACCATGAAGGAAGCCCTCTTTATAGGTTCGCAAGCAGTCATAATATCTGTTAAGTCAACATGAGCCGAGTCGTGAGACGACACCAGAACCCCATCCAGCCGGCTATGACGGAATCAAGGTCTATGACGTGGCTGTTGAAAAAAGAAAAGAAAATAAAAAGAATAAAAAAATAAAATAAAATAAAAATACAAGCTCAAAGCAAGATGGACGTGGTGAAAACCCGAAAGGGCATTACGGGTAAAAATAGCGGGCTTGTGCGGACCAGGTGAAAACCCGAAAGGGCGCTTGGCGTAAGAGAGCTAAACCCATGGACGTGGTTAAAACCCGAAATGGTGCCACGGGTAAAAAAAGGGAAATAAATAAATAAAAAAAAGAGAGAAGAGAAATTTTTTTTTTGAAAAAGCAGGGTTGGAATGATTGATTGATGTTTGAGGAACCCTTTTGTTACTCTTCCTGTACCCTCTTATCTGACTGGGCCGCTCATGCTAGTTCAAATCGAGGCCCGACTAGAATTGTCTTTGTGAAACTTGCACCGTCAAATGTATGACCAAAGGGATCAATGTTCCGGCTTTGGTAAAATCCAGAAACTCACTCAGGTTCGACTGCATGAAAGAGTTCGACTATGCTCAAAAGGGAACCTGTTACTCCGTCTCACTATCAAGGCATCAAAAACAAAAAAAAAAGAAAGAAGAAAAGCCAAAAAAAAAAAAAATCAAGAAAAATCCAAACACCAAAAAATTGTGTATATATTTCTACTCATGTACATATTTTCAGCATCATATTTCAATCTCAAAAATGAAGAAAAATAATAAAAAATCTCCAAAAACAAAAATCTAAAAAAATATCTTGAAAATGAAAAAGTATAGGTAGAAATCTACTTTTTCTTTTATTGTTTAGGATGCATTTTCTTTATATGTATAAACAAAAAAGGGACTGACGTTTTCTCGAGAATGTGTAGGAACATCACACGGTCCAAAGCCTCGAAGCAGGCAACTTCTCAGCAATGGACGAATCAGATAAAGCATCTCACCACCGATGTCAGGTCTAACAAAAAAATGATGAAAATTATTTTGAAAAGAAAAAGAAATCTATGTTTTCATGCGATGCACATGCGTGTTTTGATGCGGTAAAATGTCAATATTTTATCGACAGTGCAGATGTGCAAAATTAATATCCTAGGTCAAAGGTTCGCCTTGGATACATGAATCCTACTTCAAAGTAGGAGCAACGGTGTAAGTCCCGATCAAACAGTCAATGTTTCGGTTGGGTCAACTCCACTGTTAAATCTTTTGAGCGATAAGCGCTCAAAAGCTTATCAGTGGGTCAACTCCACTGATAAGCGCTCTGTTTTGGATTCATGTGAACTTGATTCGTCTTAAGTTTCAGATTCTCCGTTGAAAAAGGTCAATCGTTGGTTGAGACCAACTTGTTGAGAATGAGATTATGTGTCAATCAAACTATGTACAACCATGCATTCAGAAAGGTTCATTTCCTTTTTATTTTCTGCAGGCTTAAAACCTGTATGGGCAGCAGTATCCCTATAAAGTATACGCTATGCATCTGGGTATCCGTATGATGGTCATTTGTCCTCGTAAATTGTACCCGGGTGGGTCCGGGTCGGGGCTTCTATCACCTTTATTGTTACTTATTGCCCCTGATGGGTGCATGATTATGCATAGTTAATTGATGATTATGATCATTGTCAACAGAGGCCAGGATTAGATGCCCCCTTTTGGGAGGTGCCCAATGTTTGGTTGGATCTGTTCAAGGAAGTCGAAACTGGATGCTCTGGGTCATGTGGATCTGGGGCATGTTTTGAAAAATGGCACTCACTCCTAACAAGTATTGCGACATCTATTCACTTCGCTCAGGTGGTCATGCTAAATAAACTTTGAGATTGATGGGTTCGCCCAAAGATTTCGAACCCTGCTTTCTGCAGGGGCACCCGCGAATAATCCAATGAGGTCATCAAATGCCTTGTAGGATTGGACGTAAAATGTGGAGCCTTGCGTATGTTTACTTCGCACCTATCTTTAAATATGGGTCGATCACCCCTCTTACTTACGAAGCTGTTGCATTCATAATGAATCTCGAACATCAATCACCTTCAAATCATCTCGAGAAGCGGACGTTTTTCCCGACTAACGGGCTTTCGCAACTCGAGAGGCGAATGTTTTTCCCAGCTATTGGGCTTTCGCAACTCATTCTACCTCGGTTATGCCCAGTAATGTCGCTAAGCACTTGAGATTCGATTATCTCGAGAAACGAATGATTAGCCTGGCACCCCAGGGCTTTCGTTTTCTCACCGTGTTACTCACCTGATGTTTGAAGTTCGTTCTAAATGCAGCGGGCCTATCAATAATGCCTTGGGCCTCTTCGGATGTCTCTTTTTTTTGGCATACGATCATTAGTGATCGAAAACCAAAGAGGGGCATCTGTAGACACCCAAATTTGGCCCAAGGCCCGATCGAAACACCTTTCGGAATCACCCTAAACTCTTAGGAATTACCCTAGATCTCTTAGGAACCTACCCTAAACCTTTAGAAACCAATCCCAAACCTTTAGGAATTAACCATACCCTTCGAAGACCTATTAAAACTCTTCCTGGGCACGATTCAAACCCCCCTGAGCAGCGATTAGAAAGAGGAGTGCTAAAATTTTTGTGGATAGTTTCCCAACCTAAGGCCTATATCATTGGAAAGAAGACTTTCTCAGCTTTCCAACGAGCTAAGAATCTCCTAATTTAGAGTTTTACATCAAAAGATATGGCAGAATGAAGATCGTAAATTTGTACAAGATATTGCAAAACCGAACCCATAGAGTCAATTTCGAACTAACCAAAATAGCTGATGAAAAGAGGAGTTCCAAGGTTAACATATATAGTTTCAAAACCTAAGGCCTATACCATTGGAAATTAGACTTTCTCAGCTTTCCAACGAGCTAAGAATCGCCTAATTTGGAGTTTTACATAAAAAGTTATGGCAATTTGAAAAATGCGGATTTGTGCAGGAAATTGCAAATCGGGCCGGGCCCTTGCGGGTCTTCAACTTCCAATAGTTTGGACCTGGTTTTCCTTCAAAAAATGGCCAAAATTGACATTGGGGGTTTGACTTGTGGACCATCTGTTGTTTACTTCTAAGTGTGCTTGATTTATTTGTGTTTTGAAAACAGATTTGCAACTGCTAAGTTATAATGAATCTAGAACATTAAAAAGAGTAAAGAAATATCAGCACAGAGAGAAGTGAATTAGCCTGCAAGATCAGGGCCAATTGTAGCAAGTTTTAAATATAAGTGAGTAAAAGATCGTCCACAGAGAATTTGTTTAAAATGCAAGATAAACCTCCAGATCTGAGCTACCAGATCTGGCCTCTTATCCTATCTAGAAAGCACATAAGATGGGAGGTTGAATTTGTCACATTAACTAAATGATAAAAGTAAAAGTTAAACTAAATAATCCAGATCTGAGTTGGGGAATTTTGATGTAAACTTATAAAAGTGGAGAAATAATATCTAACTTTGATTTGGTCCTTGAAATACAATGAGAATGACTACAGATCAATTGAGAGATGATCCAATCTTCATCTGGCTACAAGCACAGATGTAAGAGAAATAAATCTAACTCAATGATTGGATTTAGGCTTATGCCTATGGTTTGTCCACTTTAATGGCCACAGACCATCCAATAGTCTTTAATCCAAAGCCTTTATTTAGAATAAGAAGCATCACTACAAATGCCGTGAGAGATTAGGTTACAAACACTAATTCTCACAGGATTAATGAATCAAGGGAAATTGCATGAAAAATAGTAAATCTAAAGGAGTCTAATGCAATAAGGAGATCAGAGGGAACCCTTAACATGAGTCCAATTGAGAATGTACGGTTTACAGCAACCTTTTCAAATTCACCATTATAATTACAGAGCACAGCTTAAACAGCTCTCAGATTTGTAGTCTTGAATACAACTCTCCTTTGAATTACAGAAGTATCTCACAACTCTCAATTGCAAGTAAAAGTGAGGCTATTATAGGGATTTCAGACAAACTATCTGATTTGGAAATGGGGGAATAGGAATGAAACTCAAAATCTGGATGCCCAAATTGGGCAAATGTATTGTCTATTTATAGTTTTCCCTAAGTCCAGCTCAGATGTGTATCAACCAATCAGAAGTGCTCAGATCTGTATCAACCAATGGTAGTCGAGCACAAGGATCCAGATCTGTTCTAGCCAATCAGAATTGCTCGATCTGGTTCAACCAATCAGGCGACAAAAGCATCAATTCTGTTATGCATTTTGAAAGTCTGTTAGAGTTTCTCAAAGTTCCCGCCAAGTTATTTCATCTCTGGGTGCTCACATGGGGCAGAATATGCCTTCGCTTCATGCTTAGAATCTTCTGAAATGTCCCTAGGTTTTTAAATGCATTGGGACTCATGAAAAAGATTACTGAATTACCCTTGTAAAAGCTGGGAATCTCCAGAATACCATTTCGCATAGTTTAGGGGACTTTTCGCAAGGTGTCAGAATCACAAGCTCTTTTCGCAATGTTCAGGTTCTGTTCGAAAGGAGTTCTCTTCTTTTCGAAAAGATCAATCATCTCTTCGAAGAGTTCAGATGCTCTTCGAAAACTAAGCCTGGAGTTTTTAGTTCTTTTCACAGAGTTCAGGTTCTTTTCAAAAAGCACTCTGTAGTGCATTTTTCTGTTCGAATTGCTCCATACTTCTTTTCTGGGTTGAGACCAGGTCTTTGCCTCTTCAGTTCAGACCTTTTAATAGCTAGTAAGGTTGTCCCTTCTCTTTCTTCCTTTGGATCGACATGGATTATCATCTTTTTGGCACTTTTAAGCTGCTTTCATGGTTAAGCCTGTCTTTATTGTTAGCTGAAACACAAGCACTTAGAACACTTATTTAGTTCTCTCAAAGGTCTATCAAGACTCAGGTTAAGGGGTGAAAAATGGTATTTTCCAGTTCTCAGCACCATCCCAAAGTCTAGGGTGTGTTTCTTTAGGACCCTAGTGACTCTATTAGCTTAAGTTATCACCCTTTTGTCATTCAAGTCACCACCCTATCATCTACCATTAAACTCAAATCCCTCTTCTCCAAGCTCTAGAAAATCACAAAAACCTTAGATTGCCCATTACCTAATTGCTAATCTAATTAGAACTTTAACCTCTCACTAATCCTCCCTTTCTCTATAAATAGAGAGCCACCCCTCTTGCTTAAGGGTTGAGAGTTTTTACCTAAGAGAGAAAGAGCTTAAGTGAGAAGATCTTTCTCCCTTTGGTGCGCCATCCCCATACAAATTCCAGAATTGAAAAAGCCCCTTTAGACCTTAGTATTTCACTAAAAACCTCTAGGTTAGGTGTGTGTTACCCCCTAGCCTTCCTTCTCTACCTCTTAGTTTCAAGCCTTAGGAGTTAGAACCCCATTCCATACCATACAAGCCTTCAAAAAGCTCACCGAAGCAAGCCAACGCAAGGCTCCCCAACGGTGTTATAAGGGCCCGAGAGCTCCGGCTCTCCCCTCTATTCCTCTACCTTCCTACCTTCTTTGCTTTTCCTCTATCCTAGAATTGAGCCGTTACGCAGCCCAAATTTTGGCAAGCAGGAAGGGCTCAATAGGATCGGTGTGCCTTCGGGCAAGGGGAAGTGCCGCTCATTTAACTTTCTTTTATATATATATAATTACATATATATATATATATACTATATAAACCAGGCCCATATAGACCTGGCCTTAAGTGGAGACCGCATTTAGCGGGTTGATCGGGTGCCTAACACCTTCCCGATCGATAACCGAAGCCCCTACCCAAGAGCCTTTGGTGTGGACCGGATTCAGAGTCATATTTTTAGCACTTCGGTGCTCATAAAAATGAACTAGGTATCCCGGGACACCGAAAGCTCTGGGTGGCGACTCTATATATATTTTTTTTCGTTAGAGAGCGCATCGTTGCAACGGGATCGTCACGATTCCCACGGTTGCACACTTACCAAGGTAAGGGCACCCGTGTTTTAAATGGTTGCTACTGACTTTATTGAAGACAGTGATAAAAATGGGGTGAATGAAAATGAATGAAAGGTAGAGTGAGGATTACGGAGCAGCAATCCTAAAATATGCACAGTCCTGCAAGATACAGGGCCTGTTGTAGCAAGTTTTAATAAGTAAGAGTTTGTCCCATAGGGAAGTTGATCTAAAGCTCCAAGGGAGCTATCGTTGGTAGGCTCTCCATATCTGACTACAGATCTGGCAATTCTAAATGGAAGGAGATTTAAGGTCACAATAATCTAAATCCTAAGGCAACTTAATGTCTAGATTACAGAAAGGGTTTAGAGGAGTGGTGGAGTGAGAAAATAAATATAAAAGGGTGAGAAGTATGTTATTAGGTACAGATCTGATGGGTCTTATAACTCGGACTCAGATCTGTTGCTATAGAAATCCTGTCCAATGGCTACATTATTACCAAAGAGGAGAAAGAATCCAACCCACCCCTGTGCCATGATCCATTCCCTTATGGCTATAACCTATCCACTTAAATGATCACAACCTATCCAATAGGGGAACCACAATCCTGAGATGGGTTAGAACAAGCTTACCATTGTAGGCACTACTTCATCCAGGCTACAAGCTCAAGAATCTATAGGAACCTCATCCTCTAAAGTTCTGTGTGTGGGGCTAGGCCTACAAAGTGCACAAGCCTGGACACACAGGACCAGCAAGAGTTTGAGTACTAGCTTTCAAGCATGGCTGTCCACTGCTTTAGTAGCAGTGATTCAGTCGCAAGCCTACAATCTCTACATCCAAATCAAATCTGCAATCCGATAATGGATCTATACAAATATAGGGGAGTCTATCTCTGCACACTCTCTCACAAGGCTACAAGCACAAGCACAGAGAAGAAGAATCCGTCTTAGGTCTGTGGATTGGCTTCACCCTAGGGCTATAACCTGTCCACTGGAATGGTCACAGACTATCCATAGAGGTTGTCCTCCTCACAGAGGTCTAAGACAGAATGAGATCATTGCTGCAGCCACCATGTTCACAAGGCTACCAGCTCAGGCTCCCATGGGGATTCAGATTTAGTAGATCCTGTGGTGGGGGAAGGCCTGCAATGTGCCTAACCTAGAAAAACAAGTCACTTGAATCTAAATAAAACCTTAAAAACAATCCTCCATTACTCACGATACAACTTAGCAATGGAGGATCTCAAGGCAGCAGCCTTGTACAGAACAACTCACAACAAAAGCATCATCCCATACATGCAATAAGTCCTATTACAAAACTCCATTACAATCTATACCAGATAATCATACAAAAGGGCATAGCCAGCAAGTGCTGGACTATGGAGAGAAAGAAAAAGGAAAAAGAAAACTCCTAAACCCTAACCTTAGCCTACTGTAATTCTACAGTTAGTTTTTGGAGAAGAAGCCCAGAATTTAAGTCCCCCAAAAGAGATCCACTAAACCTAAGCTAGGCTTAGGCTTATATAGCAGTTGGTTCTCTCACAATTAGGGTTAGGAAAATCCTAATTTCATTAATGCAATTGCGGCCCATTCTTGTCCCTTGGATGCCTCGGGGCGTGTACACAGAGATTGGAGCATTGGAGTGCATGCCCTAATTGCGGGAAGTCCCCAGATTGCCCTTACAAAAGTGGGGAGAAGTTTAGAACCCGATCCTCGCTGGATAGAAAAGATTTCTAGATCTTGCCGCGTGGTAGAATTGGCATCGCGGAGTTGAATTGACTTGAAGTTCATGCAGTCGCGGGGTTTACATCTTGGTCATCACTGGATACTAATGGCTGTCGCGAGATTACTCTTTCAACTTTGAATGGCATGGGGATTGCTCGCGCGATTCGTCCCTTGGTGAATCTTGCGATAGATCTTTGTGAAGAATCAATGTTCCTAAGTTTCTGGGTCGTGCGAGCGTTTCCCTGAAGGTCTATATCTCGCGGCCACTGTGCGACAGCTACACGTGGGAATACCTGGAGCTCTCACTTCTGAATGAATCACGCGAAGCTTAACGACTCCTCTTTTGAGCTACGCGAGACTGCACAAATGCTTCACTTACTTATGGCTGAGCTTCGCGAGAGCCGCACGAAGACTGATTTGCATTTCTTTCTATCATCAAATTGTGCGGGACCAGCGCGAGGACTGTGCGGCCAGTTATTGGGCTTCCTCCATGGGCTCGCGACAACTGTGTGAAGGCATTATCTCTGGTTCAATTGAACCCTATGACATTTGCGTGAGGCATCCTTCTTGGTTTATTTCTGCTTTGATGTGCCTATGCTTCAACCAACTCTCTGTCTGGGTTCATCCTTCATTCTGTTGAGGTAGTTCTGGGGCAGCAGTGAGCTTCTTGGCATGGTTAGGGGTTTATTAGCAGCTGCTGCTTATTACCTACAGAATAGACTTAGAACACATTTATTAAATGATTAAGGGTCTAACAGAGATTAAGTTAAGGAGTGAAAAGTGGTACTTTTCATGTCTTAACACCTGTGGCCAATCCAATGGAGTTGTCGATACCCCATAGGATTAGACACAATTTGTAGGCCTTCGCTTTGTGTACATCACATCGATCCCGAAGCATAGATTGATCACCCCATTTCATGGAGCTGTCTGGTTCAAATGAATACTCAACATCCCCAATCTATAATTTCCCTCAGGAAATGGACGATATCCTGGCTAGTGGGCTTACACTTTCTGTGATCATTGTAGTTATGCCCAGTAATGTCGCAATGCGCTTGGGGACTGTTAGCATTGAGGTACGAACGATATCCCGAAATGAGAGGGCTTACGTACACTCACCATCACAATGGAAGTTTGAGAATTGAGTTGAACCAGGCGGACCCATCAAATGTGCCTTGGACCTCTTCGCATGTCTCTTGTCATTGGCGTCCGATCATTAGTGATCGAATACCAAAGAGGGGCATCTGTAGACACCCAAATTCGGCCTAAGGCCCGATCAATCTGTACTCCAAGAGAGATGTACCCCTGTGCTTCCAATGGCACCCTTGAAACCTTAGGAACCAACCCAGACCTTTAGGAATCACCCTGAACTCATTAGAACCATTCCCCTGACCCTTAGAGATCACCCCTAAACCCTAGGATCCCTTCCCGAACTCGGTCGAAACCCTTCTGAGCAGTTGATGGGAGGAGAGCTACAAAATTTTACATAGACTATTGCTAAGGAGGAGCCCCATACCATTAGAAGGAGGACTTCTCCAGCTTTCCAGAAAGCCAAAGATCACCAAATTTGGAGTTGTGGTTCGAAAGTTATGGCCGATTGAAGTTTCACATAAAATCATAACTTTTGCTCAGGCGTATGTATTAGTTACGCCCAGCCAATTTGGCCCCACTTTGGTCAGGCGTATATATTATATACGCCTGGCATTTTTGGGCCAAAACTTGGCCGGGCATATATAATACATACGCCCAGCATAGGTAGGGCCCACCACGGACACTCACCTTCTCAGATCTCCTCTGGTTTTCATGAAAATCACTGTACATAAACTGGGCATATGTAATATATACGCCCAGCTTAGCTATAGTAACTGTCATCAAATGCTCGAATTTCCTCCATCTAGTTTGACCCTTTGACCATCCCCTTAGTTGAGGTGGGTGTCTTAAGGTTGCATGCACCCCCTTTGAGCTTATTGGCAACCCTTAAGTCACCCATGGTCTCACCCCATCATCTACCATTGAAACCAGTTTCCCAAATCCCTAGGACCCTAAAAATCTAGAAAACCATAGATGAAGGATTACCTAATTGCTAAACCAATTAGCTCTTAAGTAACCCTCTAACCCACCTCTTCTCTATAAATAGAGAGGCCCCCCTCTTCCCAAAAGGGTTGAAAAATTAAAGTTGAGAGTTAGCTTAAGAGAGCCCTAGTGAGAGAAAAATATATATTATTTTACATTCTTCAACCAGAATTCCAGCATGCTTAGTTCATCCTTTGGAACCCTTTTCAACCATTAGATCACCCCTCTATAGTCAAGCTTAGTCCCTAGCTCCATCCTACGCTTTCTATCTACCGAGTCCTAGCATTAGAACCTATTCCTCTACCGTTTAAGCCATTTAAAGTCATCGGGAGCACGCCGAAGCGAAGGTCTTCCACTGTGTAACAAGGGCCCATGAGCTCCGGCTCACCCCTCTCTTCCTCTACCTTCTTGGTGTTTCCTCCATCTAAGGATTCAAGCCGTTACGCCATCGAAATTTTGGTTTGGCTCAAAGCTTGATAGGACCGTATTGCCTTCGGGCAAGGGGAAGCTCCACCCATTTGTTTTTATTTTGGAAATAGATAGGGACCGCTACGTGCGGGTTAATCGGGTGCCTAAACCCTTCCCGATCGATAACTGAAGCCCCTACCCTAGAGCCTTTGGCAAAGACCGGTAAATCAGAGTCATATTTAGCACTTCGGTGCTCAAAATATTGATTTAAAGGTTTTCCGGGTCACCAAAAGCTCCGGGTGGTGACTCTATATTTTTATTCTATCACGAGTGCATCGCCGTGACGGGTTCGAGAGAATCCATGCATGCACAATTGGTCTCCTCACACCTTTGCAGCACAGAGATGAGATGGTGTAGGCATTGGCTAAAATTATCTCCATAAATGAAGAATTCTTCCATGAAAATCTCCAAAACCTTGTCAATCATGTCAGAGAAAATGGCATACATACATCTTTGAAAAGTGGCAGGTGCATTACACAACCCAAATGGCATCCTTCTGTATGAAAAGGATCCAAATGGGCAAGAGAATGTGGTTTTTTCTTGGTCTTGGGGGTAGACAGGGATTTCATTGTACCCTGAATATCCATCAAGAAAACAGTAATGGGCCTTGCCTGCCAACTTGTCCAAGATCTGATCTATGAAGGGCAATCGGAAGTGATCCTTGCTGGTTTCATCATTGAGCTTTCGATAACCTATGCATACCCTCCAACTAGTGGTCTGTCTCGTTGGAATCAGCTCACCTGAGTCTGCTTCCATTACTGTGATCTCGCATTTCTTAGGTACTACCTGGGTAGGTGCCACCCATTGAGAATTCGAGATAGGATAAATTATTCCAGCATCGAGGAGTTTGACTACCTCCTTCATCACAACTTCCTGCATGTGTGGGTTTAGTTTCCTTTGCATCTCTCTAGAAGGTTTAGAGCGTTCCTTAAAATGAATTTTATGCATGCACACAACAGGATTGATCCCACCTAAGTCTGCAATGGTCCATCTTATTGCCCTCTTATGCCTTTTTAGCAAACAAAGTAGTTCTTTTTCCATCTCAAGGGTGAGGAAAGAAGAAATTATCACTGGCAATTTGTTATTGTCTCCTAAAAAGGCATATTTCAAAGATTTTAGGAGCTGTTTTAACTCCACATCTGGGGGACTGATGAGAGAAGGCAATAGGGGTGCCTTAGGGGGTGGTGGAAGAGGTAAAAAAGCAGGCTTCCATGGGTGATGCTTTGCTGGCTCTACTTCAGAGGATACAATTTTCACATGTTCAATCTCAGAGGTGGAAGCCTTCTCTTCCTCTGTTTCCTTCCATACTTTGTCAAAAACATTAGACCACTCATTACCATGCAGCAGCATATCTAAATTTTCTTGCACAACCTCATCTATCACATCGATGGAAAAATGGTCCTCATCGAGATGGGGTTGATTGGCTATATTGTACACATTTAATTTGACCTTCATGTTACCAAAGGATACTTCCATGACTCCTGACCTGGATTGTATACAAGCATTAGCTGTGGCCAAAAAGGGCCTTCCTAATATTATAGGTATAGAAGTAACACACTTGTTTGGTTTCATGTCCAGCAGCAGAAAATCAACAGGATAAAAGAATTTGTCAACCCCAACAAAAACATCTTCAATGACCCCCAATGATGCAAGGGATAGTGGGGACTCCAGGGTCTTGGAGTTTGGTTGGGGTGGCTATAGTCAATATTTTCTTTACCTTTTCTACTAAAAAGACCTTCTTGGTTAAATGTATCCTAGACTGTCTTTTATGGGTGCACAGGTCTTTCAAGAATTTGGTATAGGCTGGAATTTGCTTGATTGCATCAAGTAAAAGCAAGTTGATCTGCACTTGCTTAAAAGTTTCCATCATTTCCTCTATTTTACCTTGTCCTTTGTCGAAAGGGGAGGGTGCTTACAATGCTTTGGGAAATGGCAAATGTGGGACTACTCCCTCATTTGCAGCATTAGCCAACTGGTCATCTTTCTTTTTAAATTTTTTATTTTCTTGAGAATCCTCATTCTCTTTCTTATTCAAACTGGATTGTTCCTGGTTGTCCACCATTGGTGGCTCTTGTTGTGTCCTTTCGAAAACCACTTCTTTTTCTTTTCTCAAATCTCTGACAGGTTCACAGCCCACTTGATTATCTACCAGCCGTCCACTTCTCAATATTGTAACAGATTTAGCTTCCTCACGGGTGGAGGAAACTTTACCCACTACAAACTGTCTCCTAGGATTACCCAATGGTTGGCTAGGCAGCCTCCCTTCCTCTCTCTTAGTCAAAGCATTAGACAGCTGACCAAGATGGTCTTCTATCTTTTTAATGCTTTGTCTGTGAGAGTGCACAATTTGAGATACGGGACCCAAAATCTGTAATGAGGCTAGAACTTGTTCCTCGAAAGAAAGTGATCTCATAGCTGGAGGGGGTGCAGGTTGCTGCATAGGCTGGGCCATGGGCTATTGGTAATGAGGCTTAGGAACATAACTTTGGTGGTAGGGTTGAGCATTTTTGCAAGGCATGGGCTACAATAGATGCTGCTGCTGGTTTGGATAGGCATGGGCTACAATAGATGATGCCGCTGGTTTGGATAGGCATGGGCTACAATAGATGCTGCTGCTGGTTTGGATAGGCATGGGCTACAATAGATGCTGCTGCTGGTTTGGATAGGCATCGTGTCTCCACCTCAAGTTGGGATGGTTTCTCCATTGCTACCCAGCAGCAGGCTGTTGCCCAAAGGACTGGGTAGCTCCCACATGCTCTAGAACAAAATCTAAAAATTGGACTGCTGAGGAGCATTCGTCAAGGGAGTGAGTAGGGGAGTGGCATATAGCACATGCCTCCTCCACTCTAGCAACCATGGGCGGTTGCATTGTTCCCATGAGCTTATCAAATCTCAATGTCAAACTGTCCACTTTCCTCTCCAAATCACTCTGTACATTTACCTCAAACATCTTCCCTCTGGTGGTATTCTCTTTCACCAATCTAGGAGGATCTAAGTCCCTAGACAAGGTCTCCCTCTGCATGGAGTTCTCACTAATGATATCAAACAACTCCCAGGCCTCCTCAGCAGTTTTATGGAGGTAGGTGCCACCGCAAGAAGCGTCTATCATGTCTCTGCTTTTCGAATCAATCCCTTGATAAAAACTTTGAACCAATTGCCATTCAGGGATTTGATGGTGGGGGCATTTCTTTAGGAGTTCCTTGAATCTCTCCCAAGTTTGGTGAAAATCCTCAGTAGGATCTTGGGCAAATGAGATGATGCCCTTCCTCAACTGGCTTGTTTTAGACATGGGGAAGAATTTAGCCAAAAACTAACATTGAAGATCACTCTAGGACTTAATACAGTTGGGGGAAGCATGGATAACCAGGTCCTGGCTCTATCCTTCAATGAAAAAGGAAAGAGTCTCATCCCGGTTGCCTCCTCCCCCAAACATGTGATATTGAAAGTGGTGCACAGTCCTAAGAATTCGTCAATGTGCTTGTATGGATCCTCTTTGGTCAGGCCATGGAATGAGGGTAGCATTTGGATTATGGAATACTTTATTTCATAATTTCCTTGAGCAGCTGGGAATTGAATGCAGAAGGGGGAATTATAAACCCCTGGGGCATTAAATTCCTTAAGAGTTCCAGGCTGCTATTGCTCACCCATTTCGGGAAATTCAACTGCAACAGATGTGAGGGAGTTTGTCTAGATCTGAGAAGTCTTTCAACCTCTGGATTTAATGGGACAATCTGAGGTTGGAGAGTTCTTCTCCCAAACATACACCACTCAAGATCTATTGCAGAGCAAATCTTCAAACACAACAAGCAGGAGTAAAAACAAATGACTACTGAATCTAAAAATTAACAGACCTGACAAATAAAGGGGAGTAGAGGGATGCAAACTCAAGAGCAACCTCCAACACAATGCTCCTCTTTCGCAGTAGCTTCAGATCTGATGAAATACAAAGTGAATATTGGAAAACAAAAAAACTCAAAAACACACTTAGTGAAAAATTAAACAAACTACTACTGATCTATGGTCTAAACTAAATCAAACTTAGATCTACCAATTTCAAAAACACCTCCCCGGCAGCAGCGCCAAAAACTTGTTGGGTTGTCTGCCTTGCCTTCAAAAAGGGTTTAAATTCACTCAAATCAAGCTAGATATCAGAGACAAGACTTGAAAGGAGTTAGGGCTTGTTGTAGCAAGTTTTAAAAGAAAGAAAAGTTAGGAAATGTCCACAGGGAGGTGAGTTCAAAATATGGTAAATCTCCAGATCTGAAAGAGATCTGGCACCCTACCTAATACTAGGTTAGTAAAAGAAAGGGGAGAGGTTTTAAAAGGTTGTCACTTAAACTAAACTACACATGAAATGCAAACTAACTGAGATCGAGTCCAGAGATCTAGATCTTGCAAGTGGAAGGATTTAAAAATAGAAAATGGAGAAGAGCAGTTTGGAGATTGGTCTCACTGGAATCAGATTGAGATGATCATGTTACAGGGTTCAAAGTACACAAATCCCTCAGCTGGCTACAAGCACAGCTGTAAGGTAGAAGACGCCACTCTAAACCAAAGGATTTAACTAATCTTAAGGCTATGGTCTGTCCACTTCAATGGTCACAAACCATCCTATAGACTTCATCCGATTCAAAGGGTTATGGTAGAAGAATCCAATTGAAACAAGAGATTGGAATGATTTTAAGGCTATGATCTGTCCACTTCAATTGTCACAGATCATCCTAGGGAATTCCTCTAAACCAAAGGTTTCAACCAGAGCATTAAAACCACTATAGATGCTGCAATTTTTAGGTCACTGACACAAGAAATTGCAGGGATATCAGATCTAGGGAGATTGGATGGTATCCAAGAGGTCTACAGTTAAGTGGGTGAGCTGATAAACAGACTCCTCTACACAAATCCGATCGAGCACCAAATGAAACCAAAGGAACTATAGATCTAATTAAAACAATAAAAACAACATTTACATTGTAATAAAACTCACTCTACAGTGAAATGCTCTCAGATCTATTGTCTGTGCAGCAATTAACCCACAATAACACTCTCAACCTTACCCAATTACAGATCTAACCTCTCTCCTCGCTGCTCCTTAGGGAATTAGCCAACCATAGTTGAGCTAAAAGAGGGAAAAAGGAATTTCACTGCAAGCTCTGATCTCTTGAATTTGATCCAAATCTTGATCTCCCCAATTACAATTGGGGGTCTCATTATATAGCTTTTCCCTCTCGTTTCTCCCGCTAATATTCCCTTCAAGAAGGTCGTCAGAGTTTGTTAGAGTTCTGTCAAAGCAAGTGGGGTTGGTTAGGGTTTCTTAGGGCATCTTCAGGATCATCGTGTCGGTCACCAAAGTGCCTCGGGTTGCATGTAGCAGGTCACCCAGTTGCAGCGTGTGAACAACCTATTTTATGAGAAGTTCTTCACACGATTTCGACAGGTTGGGGAAGCTTCCGACAGGTTCAAATGGAGCATTTTAGTCCTTTCGCTAGGTTCTCAGAACTCTTCGATATGTTTCGATAGGATGAGGCTTCTCTTGAAGCTTCAGCGTTCTCTACCCCTTTTGTCTGGTGCATTCGACAGGTTGGGAAAGCTTTTCGACAGGTTCAGGTCTACATGCCAGCATTTTGATAGGATTGCTCTCACTCCTATCGAAATGTTCAAGTACCTTCCGATAGGTCTGATCTCCAGCTTCTCCATCTTGATAGGTTCAGGCGAGCATCCGATAGGTTCCCTTTACACCTAAGGCAGGATTTCGATAGGATGATTTCTTTCTTTCTTTCAGCTGCTTGATAGGTTCTTGGATCCTATCGAACTTCTCGATCCTCACAAATTCTTGCTTTCTCTGTCTTCAGATCCTATCGAAACCCTTCCATTTGCACGAATTCCTCCATTTTTAGCTCTCAGCTCCTATCGAAGTCTTCAGATAACCTCTCGATAGGATGTTTTCAGCCTATTTTCACTTCCTTCGCCTTCCCTATACTGCCCACAGCCCCCAAGGGCCCAATGGTGTGTGGACTTCTTTGTGCATCATTTTTGAGTGGTTTTCTGCACTATTCTTGTCTTTTATTTTTATCTACAAAATAGACTCAACAGATGTTTATTAGTGTGCTCACAAGTCCATCAAAGGTCAGGTTAAGGGGTAAAAATTGGCATTTTTCACTACTTAACACACCCCCAAACCTAAGCTTTGCTAGTCCCTGAGCAAAGGCAAAACAAAGAAAATTAAAAATGCCACTTTCGTAGGGATCACGGATGCATTTAGCATATGCATCAGGCCTTTTAAACCCCTAGGTGATCCCTAGTGGAGGAGTGAAGTCTCCTGGGGGTTTTCAGTGAAGGTACCCACAAACTTCTCCAATAAAAATTAGTTAATACTTATGCAACATGCTAAAACAGAGTTTAAGTAAAATAAAATAAATTCCACACCATGTCCATTAAGTTCTAGAGGATTTTTAGTAGAAAAAGCGAGTTCAAAACCTGAAATTCTGCTTTAATTCCTTCATTATCAATCAGTTTGTATCAAGGCATTGTGTGCAAAAATTAATGCAAAGCTCATCCTTAAATTGAGAATTCTGTTTTGATAATGCCCCAAACAAATTTGATTTCAGACGCAAATCTTACTGGGGCTGTTACTCACAAGAAAAGTAGAAGGGTGCATCATTTCACACAGCTCATGAGCAGTTACAGCCTTGAAATAGGACTGCAAGCATGAGCATAGGCATTACTCTAATTTCTGAAATTTTCTAACTCTTTTCACCATAGATTAAACAAATCCTCATCTCCACATGACAGCTCAATCCATTTTAGATCGGTAGGGTCTTTTTATTTGGTTATAATGTGGCTTATGGGTGAAATTTGTAAAAGAATAAAGGGGTAAAATGGGATTCAAATTGAGAAATCAACAAGGTAAGGAGGTGATCATGACACCTTCATTTCAGTACAATTCTATTTACTTCTTGAATTATCATATTTGAAGTGATCAGTTTCTAATCCTCATTTCAATCTTTCAATGAAATGACTTCTCTTTCTCATTCTTTTTTATTTGCTTTATTTATTTATTTATTTAGTTTTATGGATTGGGATGCCACAACTATACATTACACTAGCCTTCAAATATACTTTCTTCTTCTTTTAACCAAACATCGAACCTTAACTTCTACCCTTACTTCTCTTATTTCCTGATTTCTCAGATTGAGGGTGAACTGAAATAGGTCAAAACGTTTTGGGTCCAAAATTTGTGATTTCTATCAAAGAAAAACTGTGATTTCAATGCTCAAATGGTGTTTATCAAGGGCAGTTCAAAGGTGAAAATTTTTAAGCTCAAACTGTCCAAGGGATGGCCTTACTTCATGTCTTCAATGTCATGAATGCTGTCAAGCTGTTTCTACTTGGATTTGCCTAACTTCTAGTGATCGAAACTAGATCCAATCAGTCCTTAGAGCAGAAAAAATTGCCAAGCCACTCTTCAAAGAAAATTTTTTCAGGCCCAAATCTCACTAGGTATGGCCTTCCATCAAATTTTCTGGGGTGTATCCTTACAGTTTTCTCTCATTTCAGGTTCACTAAACATCAATTTTTGAAAATTCTTGGCATTTGCTTTATGAAAAAATGTTAAAACTATAGCTCATTTTAGTTTTAAAAAGTTTTTTTAATTTCCTCTTTTCCAAAAATCAGGTGGTGAATCACTTTGTTTTCAAAAACTTTTTCAACATAGCTGCACTAGCATTAACTCATTTCATTGGCACACCTGCGACACCCCCAAACCTAAACAAATCAGTGTCCTCACTGTTGAGAGAATGGTAGTAAGGGAACAGGTAAGACATCATATTAGAAATGAAAGAGAAACATAAATTGAAAGCATACAAGCACAGATGACATCAAAAAGACATTTCATTAAAATAGTACACGACAAAACTGAGAATAATCTCTTCAGAATAATAAAATCCTTTGTCACTTAAAATACGTCGTCCCCCTAGCACAGGAATATCCTCCCCCTGCTTACGGTGGAAGAGAAACTGCAATCCAGGGGGGTGAGAATTGAAAGATCAAGGAGATGGGAGCTGAGCAGGCGGGGGGGGGGGGTTGAAGAGGGTGGGGGTGGAGGAGGTGGTGGCTTGGTCTTCTGCTTCTTCTTCTTTCTCTTGTTCTTCTTCCTTTCCTCCTTGGCCAGGATTCTCTGCACCTCTTCGTATTCATCCCAGAGAAATTGGAGAGGATCAGGCTTGAGCGGTGGTGGCGGTGGTGGCCAGACCGGGTAGAACTTGATCGGCAAGTCTTGAGGTTTGTCGTCGGCCATGAGTGTGGGATGGAAGGATTGCACAGGTCAGGGGGAAATGGATGTGGAAGGGCTGGACGAGGCTGATATTTAAGGTGCATGGGCGTTGGAATATGAATTGGTACAATAAATTTTTTACATTCTTCCAGGTTCAAAATGAAAGTGGGAATAAATGGAGTGGTGGTTGTTGTGTGAGAAATAGAGCGTGAACTGCATGATGGGCTATTTTTGGGAGTGGTAGTTAAGGCAAGGAAGTATGCGCAATGAATGCGGAGACACCGATTTATGGATAAGGATGAAAACGTGCTCTAATAGTAAGAAGGGCAAATGAGGAAGAGGGAGCTAGGGTTTGCAGTAGGTGTCGAATGGACGAGACTGTCCTAACAAAGTGTTATAGAGAATGAAACATGATTTCGATAAGATGAGACGAGTGATTCCGATAGGTCAAGGCATCCAATCAAAATGATAGCGAATAAAGCTTTCAAATTGAATGATTCGATGGGATTTCGATAGGTGGAATCATCCTTTCGATAGGTTTATGGTGGGTGATCCATCATATCGATAGATTCCACATAGGTATCCAGAACCTATCGAAACCTTCTTTTTGTCCCTCTTAATCCTATCGAAGAGTTGATTTCATCTATCGACTAGTCTCAGTGCTTATCGAAAACCTCAAATAACCTATCGAAATCATTGACTGACCTCACAAAAGGTGCAAGTAACCTATTGAAAGGTCCCAAAAGCCCAATAACTTTGCATTTCAGTGTAGTGCTTAGTCTCAGCACTCAGCAAACTCCTGCTTCTATGCTATCATTTGATTTATTGACCTTATAAACATACTCCCATGATCCCTGAACTGCAAGCACGATCAAGATGACAACCGACCTCTAGTATGGCAATTTTATTGTACATGAACAACCTTTCAAGATAAAAAGAAATATGATACATATGATACACAATGAAGTCAAGTATTAAACTGGAGGGTCCTGAAGATCAATGGTCTCCTTAGGCTCAAGAATTTTTTTAACACAAATTTTTAGCCTTTGACCATTGACTTTTATGGTCCTATCATCTCTAGGGTTCATGATTTCTACAGCCCCAGATGGAGAAACATGTACAACTGTAAAAGGCCCATCCCATATGGACTGTAACTTTCCTGGAAAGTATTTCAATCTAGAGTTGAACATCCATACCTTGTCATTTGTCTTGAATTCTTTCCATAGCAAGTGTCTATTATGGAAGGCTTTGGTCTTTTCCATGTAAATCTGGGCATTTTCATATGCTTCTAATCGTAACTCATCCAGCTCAGATAACTACAGTTTCTTGTGTATACCAGCAGAGTGTAAGTCAGAATTTAGTACTCTAATAGCCCAGTATGCTTTGTGTTCCAACTCAACAGGCAAATGACATGCCTTGCCACAAACTAGTCTGAATGGGGACATACCTATGGGGGTTTTATAGTCAGTCCTATAAGCCCATAAGGCGTCTATCAATTTTATGGACCAGTCCCTCTTGTCAGTTCTCACAGTCTTCTCTAGAATGTGTTTGATTTCCCTGTTGGAAATTTCTACTTGCCCATTGGTTTGTGGGTGGTAGGAAGTGGCTACTCTGTGAGTCACAAAGTATTTTTCCATCAGCTTATCAAAAGATTTATTATAGAAGTGGCTTCCCTCATCACTAATAATAGCTTTGGGGATGCCAAACCTCGAGAAGATGTTGTCTTTTAGAAATTTAATGACAACCTTGTGGTTATTTGTTCTTGTAGCTATGGCCTCTACCCATTTGGGCACATAGTCCACAGCTACAAGGATAAAATTGTATCCATAGGAGGGGGAAAGGGTCCCATAAAATTGATTCCCCAAATGTCAAACAATTCGACAAGTATAGGTTGCAAAGGCATGGAGTTTCTCTTTGTAATGCTTCCCATTTGCTGACATCGCGGACAAGCTTTACAATGTTGCTAGGCATCTTTGAACAGCGTAGGCCAATAGAAATCACTTTGAAGCACCTTCGCCGTTGTCTTGCTACCACTGAAGTGGTCCCCACAGGCCTGTTCATGACACATGATTAGAATATTTTTGAACTCGGTTTCAGGTACACAACTTCTTATCACCTGATTTGCGCAATGCTTGAAAAGGTAAGGGTCCTCCCACATGTAATATCGAATCTGTGAGAAGAACAGACTTCTATCATCCTTATTCCAATGTGGAGGGATCCTTCCCACAGTAAGGTAGTTTACTATATTGGCAAACCAGGGCATACTTATCTGTACAGTAAAAGCTGCTCATCTGGGAAAGAGTCATTGATGGGCAAGCTCTCTGTTTGAGCCATTGGGATTCTTGACAGATGGTCATCAACCACATTCTCAAACTCCCTTCTTGTCTTTAATCTCCAAGTTGAATTCCTGCAAAAGAAGAATCCATCTGATTAGTCTTGCTTTGGCTTCCTTCTTGGACAAGAGGTATTTCAAGGTTGAGTGGTAAGTAAACATAGTGATTTTTTATCCCAGCACATAAGACCTGAATTTTTCCAAAGTAAATGCAATGGCTAACAATTCCTTCTCAGTCGTGGTGTAATTCAATTGAGCATCAACTATTGATTTACTAGCATACGCTACCACACATGGTGCCTTATCTCTTCTTTCACCCAAAACAACACCAATGGCGAAGTTTGATGCATGACACATCAGCTCAAATGGCAGAGAAAAATCAGGGGCTTATAAGATAGGAGTTGTAGTCAAGCAAGTCTTTAACAGTTTAAAAGCAGTAAGGCATTCATCATTGAACTAAAAGGGAACCTCCTGGCACAACAGGTGGCAAAGAGGTTTGGAAATTTTGTTGAAGTCCTTGATGAACCTCCTATAGAACCCAGCATGGCCCAAAAATGACCTGACTTGTTTGACAGTTTTGGGAGGGGGAAAATGTGCAATTAAGTCAATCTTAGCCTGATCAACCTCTATTCCTCTGTGGGAGATAACATGCCCTAGGAAAGTGCCTTGAGTCACCATGAAGTGACTCTTTTCCCAACTCAGGACTAGGTTGGTCTCCTCACACCTTTGCAGCATAGAGCTGAGATGGTGTAGGCATTGGCTAAAATTATCTCCATAAATGGAGAATTCGTCCATGAAGATCTCCAAAAACTTGTCAATCATGTCAGAGAAAATGATATACATACATATTTGGAAAGTGGCAGGTGCATTACACAAGCCAAATGGCATCCTTCTGTATGCAAAGGTTTCAAATGGGCAAGTGAATGTGGTTTTTTCTTGGTCTTGGGGGTAGACAGGGATCTAATTGTACCCTGAATATCCATGAAGAAAATAGTAATAGGCCCTGCTTGCCAACTTGTCCAAGATCTGATCTATGAAGGGCAATGGAAAGTGATCCTAGCTTGTTTTCTCATTGAGCTTTCGATAATCTATGCATACCCTCCAACTAGTGGTCTGTTTGGTTGGAATCAGCTCACCTGAGTTTGCTTCCATTACTGTGATCCCGGATTTCTTGGGTACTGCCTGGGTAGGTGCCACCCATTGAGAATCCGAGATAGGATAAATTATCCCAGCATCGAGGAGTTTCACTACCTCCTTCATCACAACTTCCTGCATGTGTGGGTTTAGCTTCCTTTGCATCTCTCTAGAAGGTTTAGAGCCTTCCTCAAGGTGAATTTTATGCATGCACACAACAGGATTGATCCCCCTTAAGTCTGCAATGGTCCATCCTATTGCCCTCTTATGCCTTTTTAGCACACAAAGTAGTTCTTTTTCCTTCTCAAGGGTGAGGGAAGAATAAATTATCACTGGCAATTTGTTATTGTCTCCTAAAAAGGAATATTTCAAAGATTTTGGGAGCTGTTTTAACTCCACATCTGGGGGACTGATGAGGGAAGGCAATAGGGGTGCCTTAGAGGGTGGTGGAAGAGGTAACAAAGCAGGCTTCCATGGGTGATGCTTTGCTGGCTCTGCTTCAGAGGATATTATTTTCACATGTTCAATCTCAGAGGTGGAGGCCTTCTCTTCCTCTGTTTCCTTCCATACTTCGTCAAAAACATTAGACCACTCATTACCATGCAGCAGCATATCCAAATTTTCTTGTACAACCTCATCTATCATATCGATGGAAAAATAGTCCTCATCGAGATGGGGTTGATTGGCTGTGTTGCACACATTCAATTTGACCTTCATGTTACCAAAGGATATTTCCATTACTCCTGACCTGCATTGTATATAAGCATTAGCTGTGGCCAAAAAGGGCCTTCCTAATATTATAGGTATAGAAGTAACACACTTGCTTGGTTCCATGTCCAGCACCAGAAAATCAGCAGGATAAAAGAATTTGTCAACCCCAACCAAAACATCTTCAATGATCCCCAATGATGCAAGGGATAGTGGGGACTCCAGGGTCTTGGAGTTTGGTTGGGGTGGCTATAGTCAATATTTGTTTTACCTTTTCTGCTGAAAAGACCTTCCTGGATGAATGTATCCTAGACTGTCTTTTATGGGTGCACAGGTCTTTCAAGAATTTGGCATAGGCTAAAATTTGCTTGATTGCATCAAGTAAAGGCAAGTTGATCTTCACTTGCTTAAAAGTTTCTATCATTTCCTCTATTTTACCTTGCCCTTTGTCGAAAGGGGAGGGTGCTTGCAATGCCTTAGGAAATGACAAATGTGGGACTACTCCCTCATTTGCAGCATTAGCCAACTGGTCATCTTTCTTTTTAAATTTTTTATTTTCTTGAGAATCCTCTTTCTCTTTCTTATTCAAACTGGGTTGTTTCTGGTTGTCCACCATTGGTGGTTCTTGTTGTGTCCTTTCGAAAACCACTTCTTCTTTTTTTCCAAAATCTCTGACAGGCTCACAGCCCACTTGATTATCTACCAGCCGTCCACTTCTCAATGTAGTAACAAATTTAGCTTCCTCACAGGTGGAGGAAACTTCACCCACTACAAACTGTCTCCTTGGGTTATCCAATGGTTGGCTAGGCAGCCTCCCTTTCTCTCTCTTAGTCAAAGCATTAGACAGCTGACCAAGACAATCATCTATCATTTTAATGCTTTAGAAGTGAGAGTGCACAGTTTGAGATAAGGGACCCAAATTCTGTAATGAGGCCAGAACTTGTTCCTCGAAAGAAAGTGATCTCACAGCTGGAGGGAGTGCACGTTGCTGCACAGGCTGGGCCATGGGCTGCTGGTAATGAGGCTTGGGAACATAACTTTGGTGGTAGGGTTGAGCATTTTTGTAGGGCATGGGCTGCTGTGGCTGCTGCTGCTGGTTTTGGTAGGCATCTTGTCTCCACCTCAAGTTGGGATGGTTTCTCCATTGGTACCCAGCAGCAGGCTGTTGCCCATAGGACTGGGTGGCAGCCACATGCTCTAGAATAAAATCTGGAAATTGGACAGCTGAGGGGCATTCCTCAAGGGAGGGAGTGGGGGACTGGCATATAGCACATGCCTCCTCCACTCTAGCAGCCTTGGGCGGCTGCATTGTTCCTATGAGCTTATCAAATCTCAATGTCAAACTGTCCACTCTCCTCTCCAAATTACTCTGCATATTAACCTCAAACATCTTCCCTCTAGTGGTATTCTCTTTCACAAATCTAGGAGGATCTAAATCCCTAGACAAGGCCTCCCTCTACATGGAGTTCTCAATAATGATATCAAACAACTCCTAGGCCTCCTCAGCAGTTTTATGGAGGTAGGTACAACCACAAGAAGCATCTACCATGTCTCATCTTTTCGAATCAATCCCTTGATAAAAACTATGGAGCAATTGCCATTCATGGATTTGATGGTGGGGGCATTTCTTTAGGAGTTCCTTGAATCTCTCCTAAGCTTGGTGAAAATCCTCAGTTGGATCTTGGGCAAATGAGATGATGCCCTTCCTCAACTGGCTTGTTTTAGACATGGAGAAGAATTTGGCCAAAAACTAACATTGAAGATCACTCCAGGACTGAATACAGTTGGGGGGGAGCATGGATATCCACGTCCTAGCTCTATCTTTCAATGAAAAAAGTAAGAGTCTCATCCTGGTTGCCTCCTCCCCCAAACCTATGATATTGAAAGTGGTGCACAGTCCTAAGAATTCATCAATGTCCTTGTATGGATCCTCTTTGGTCAGGCCATGGAATGAGGGTAGCATCTGGATTATGGAATACTTTATTTCATAATTTCCTTGAGCAACTGCGAACTGAATGCAGAAGGGGGAATTATAAACCCCTGGTGGATTAAATTCCTTAAGAGTTCTAGGCTGCTATTGCTCACCCATTTCGGGAAATTCAACTGCAACAGATGTGAGGGAGTTTGTCTAGATCTGAGAAGTCTTTCAACCTCTGGATTTAATGGGACAATCTGAGGTTGGAGAGTTCTTCTCCCAAACATACACCACTCAAGATCTACTGCAGAGCAAATCTTCAAACACAACAAGCAGGAGTAAAAACAAATGACTACTGAATCTAAAAAGTAACAGACCTGAAAAATAAAGGGGAGTAGAGGGATGCAAACTCAAGAGCAACCTCCAGCACAATGCTCCTCTTTCGCAGCAGCTTCAGATCTGATGAAATACAAAGAGAATATTGGGAAACAAAAAAACTCAAAAACACACTTAGTGAAAAATTAAACAAACTACTACTAATCTATGGTCTAAACTAAATCAAACTTAGATCTACCAATATCAAAAACACCGCCCCGGCAGTAGCGCCAAAAACTTGTTGGGTTGTCTGCCTTGACTTCAAAAAGGGTTTAAATTCCCTCAAATCAAGGCAGATATCACACACAAGACCTGCAAGTAGTCAGGGCTTGTTGTAGCAAGCTTTAAAACAAAGGAAAGTAAGGGAATGTCCACAAGGAGGTGAGTTCAAAATATGGTACATCTCCACATCTGAAAGAGATCTGGCACCCTACCTAATACTAGGTTAGTAAAAGAAAGGGGAGAGGTTTTAAAGGGTTGTCACTTAAACTAAGCTACACATGAAATGCAAACTAACTGAGATCGAGTCCAGAGATCTAGATCTTGCAAGTGGAAGGGTTTAAAATTAGAAAATGGAAAAGAGCAGCTTGGAGATTGGTCTCACTGCTATCAGGTTGAGTTGATCATGTTACAGAGGTTCAAAGCACATAAATCCCTCAGCTGGCTACAAGCATAGCTGCAGGGTAGAAGACACCACTCTAAACCAAAGGATTTAACTGATCTGAAGGCTATGGTCTGTCCACTTCAATGGTCACAAACCATCCTATAGACTTCATCCAATTCAAAGGTTTATGGTAGAAGAATCCAATTGAAACTAGAGATTGGACTGATTTTAAGGCTATGATCTATCCACTTCAATGGCCACAGATCATCCTAGGGAATTCCTCCAAACCAAAGATTTCAACTAGAGCATTAAAACAATTACAGATGCTGTAATTTCTAGGACACAGACACAAGAAATTCCAGGGATATCATATCTTGGGAGATCAGATGGTATCCAAGAGGTCTACCAGTAAAGTGGGTGAGCTGATCAACAAACTCCTCTACACAAATCTGATCGAGCACCAAATGAAACAGAAGGAACTATAGATCTAATTAAAACAATAAAAACAACATTTACATTGCTATAAAACTCACTCTATAGTGAAATGCTCTCAGATATGTAGTCTATACAGCAATTAACCCACAATAACACTCTCAACCTTATCCAATTATAGATCTAACCTCTCTCCTCATTGCTCCTTAGGGAATTAGCCAACCATAGTTGAGCTAAAAGAGGGAAAATGGAATTTCACTGCCAGCTCTGATCTCTATAATTTAATCTAAATCTCAATCCCCCCAATTACGATTAGGGATCTCATTATATAGATTTTCCCTCTCGTTTCTCCCGCCAATATTCCGTTCTAGAAGGTCCTCAGAGTTTGTTAGAGTTCTGTCAGAGCACGTGAGGTTGGTTAGGGTCTTCTAGGGCATCTTCAGGATCGTCGTGCTGGTCACCAAAGTGCCTCGGGTTGTGTGCAGTAGGTCACCCAGTTTCAGCGTGTGAATAACCTATTTTCTGAGAAGTTGTTCACACGATTTCGACAGGTTGGGGAAGCTTCCGACAGGTTCAAATGGAGCTTTTTAGTCCTTTCGCTAGGTTCTCAGAACTCTTCGATAGGTTCCGATAGGATGAGGCTTCTCTTGAAGCTTCAGCGTTCTCTGCCCCTTTTGTCTGGAGCATTCGACAGGTTTAGCTCTGCATGCCAGAATTTCAATAGGATTGCTCTCACTCCTGTCGAAATGTTCAAGTACCTTTCGATAGGTCTGAGCTCCAGCTTCTCCATCTCAATAGGTTCAGGCAACCATCTGATAGGTTCCCTTTGCAGCTCAGGCAGGCTTTCGATAGGATGATATCTTTCTTTCTTTCAGCTGCTCGATAGGTTCTTGGATCCTATCGAACTTCTAAATCCTCACGAATTCTTCCTTTCTCTGTCTTCAGATCCTATCGAAACCCTTCCATCTGCACGAATTCCTCCATTTTTAGCTCTCAGCTCCTATCGAATTCTTCAGATAGCCTCTCGATAGGATATTTTCAGCCTGTTTTCAATTCCTTCACCTTGCCCTGTTGTTGCCACGCGCCCCAAGGACCCAATAGTGTGCAGCCCTCTGTGTGCCATTGCTGGGTCTGCACTGTGCTGAGAAATGGACTTTTTGGTGCAGCATTTTTGAGTGGTTTTCTGCACTATTCCTGTCTTTTATTGCTATCTACAAACTAGACTCAACAGGTGTTTATTAGTGTGCTCACAGGTCCATCAAAGGTTAGGTTAAGGGGTGAAAACTCGCATTTTTCAGTACTTAACAGTTATTCGCGCCAATCCAAATTTCTGCTAAGATTGAGTCTCGCGGGGCTTGAACTGTCATCAGAGCTCCGCGAGATTGATCCTTATGTTTGTTAGCATCACGAGAACCCATATTTAACCATATTCTCAGTGCTACACATTGGCCAGTGCCTCCATAATGTCATGCACCTATCCATTGTGCATTAGCATCAACCCTTTCATATATACTCCATTTTACCATCACAATTATGTGCCTATTATCGACAACTGTTCAACAAAATTACAGAATTCAAAGATAGTTTTTCAAATCAAATTCATGCCCATTATCATGAGAGCACCACAACCATACATCAACAGACTTGTACAGCAAATTCAGATGGCAGATATGCACACATACTCAAAATAAAAAATTAACAAAACAAAATCAAACACACAAGTAAATCAACATCCTAAAAGCAGTGATTGAAAATTTTCTAAGCATCATAAAAGAAAACAAAGTAGTGAACTCATATGGTGTATCTGTTACAAAGCTGTAGATCATTGAGCAGTGGGAGGGTCATGTAAGTGAATGGACTGGGGAGGCTCCACTGGGTTTTCTACATAAATTTTTAGCCTTTGCCCATTCACTTTCATGATCTTCCTAGACATAGGATCCAAGATCTCCACAACACCAAATGGGGAGGCATGAAGGACAGTGTAAGGTCCATTCCATCTGGATTTCAACTTCCCTGGAAAAAATCTTAATCTGGAGTTGAAAAGCTAAACCTTATTGCCAGCATTGAACTCCCTTCTCATGAGCTTCTTGTCAAAGAATGCCTTTGATTTCTCCTTGTATATTCGGACATTTGAATAGGCTTCCAGCCTCAGCTCATCAAGCTCTTCCATCTGCAATTTCCTGTGAGAACCAATAGAAGTTAGATCAAAATTCAGTGATTTGATAGCTCAATAGGCTTTATGCTCTAACTCCACTGGTAGGTGGCAGGCCTTGCCATACACCAGCCTAAATGGGGATATGCCAATAGGGGTCTTATAGGCAGTCCTATAAGCCCACAAAGCATCATTCAGCTTCTGTGCCCAATCCTTTTCATCAGTCCTCACAATCTTCTCTAAGATATGCTTGAACTCCCTATTGGAAATATCAACTTGTCCACTGGTCTGTGGGTGGTAGGGAGTTGCAATTTTATGGGTAACAGAATGACTCCCCCCATCACTAATTATAGCTCTGGGGTTGCCAAATCTTGAGAAGATATTATCCTTAAAAAATTTAAGGACAACTGTGTGGTCATTGGTTCTTGTGGCAATGGCTTCCACCCGTTTGGACACATAGTCCATTGCCACAAGTATAAAGTTAAAACCCATAGACGAAGGAAAGGGACCCATAAAATCAATACCTCCAGATGTCAAAAAGTTCTACCACAAGGATGGGCTGCAATGACATAGAATTGTTCTTGGAAATGCCTCCCATCCTTTGACATCTCTCACAAGCCTTGAAACGTATAAGTGCATCTTTGAACTAAGAAGGCCAATAAAAACCATATTGTAGTACTTTTGTTACAGTCTTATTGCCACTGAAATGACCTCCACAGGCTCACTCACGGCACATTGAAAGAATGTTGTGGAACTCACTTTCAGGCACACACCTCCTAACAACTTGGTCTGCACAATGCTTAAATAGGTATGGATCCTCCCACAGAAAATGTTTGACTTGAGAGAAAAATAGGTCTTTGTACATCTTGGACCAGTGAGGGGGAATCCTACTACCAAAAAGAAAATTGACAATATGTGTAAACCAGGGCACGCTAGACTGCACAGCAAATAGTTGCTCATCAAGGAACAACTCATTAACAGGTGCTGCTGCACATTCTTCCAGAATAATTCTAGAGAGGTGATCAACCACCACATTCTCAACTCCCTTTTTATCCTTGATGTTAAGATCAAACACTTATAATAGGAGAATCCATTTGATCAACCTAGGCTTGGCATCCTTCTTGGCCGAAAGGTATTTCAGGGCTAAGTGATCAGTGAAAATAACAATTTTAAACCCCAGCAAGTAGGGTCTAAACTTGTCCACAGCAAACACAACAGCTAGCAGCTCCTTCTCAGTAGTAGTCTAGTTCAACTAAGCTTCAGCTAGTGATTTACTGGCATAGTATATCACTACAGGAAACTTATCTTTCCTCTATCCTAAGACAACACCTTTGGCCAAGTCTGATGCATCACACATCAGCTCAAAGGGGAGTGAGTAATCTAGGGCCTGGATTGCAGGAGCAGTGGTAAGGCACTCAGTAGAGAAGTCAAATGGCACATCCTAACAAAGCAAGTGGCATAATGACTTTGAAATTTTGCTGAAGCCCTTAATGAACCTCCTATAAAATCCAGCATGTCTTAAAGATGATCTGATTTGTTTGACAGTCCTGGGTGGGGGTCGGTGTGAAATCAAATCTACTTTAGCCTTATCAATCTCTATTCCTTTGTGAGAGACCACATGGCGTAATACAATTCCTTGTGTCACCATAAAGTGACTCTTTTTCCAACTTAGGACCAAATTGGTCTCCTCACATCTTTGTAAAACTAGCTCAAGGTGACTCAAGCACTAGCTAAAGCTGTCCCCAAATACTGAGAAATCATCCATGAAGATTTCCAGGAACTTGTTAATCATATCAGAAAAGATTGCATACATGCACCTCTAAAATGTGGCTGGGGCATTGCACAGTCCAAAAGGCATCCTTCTGTAAGCAATGGTGCCTAAGGGACATATGAAAGTAGTTTTTTCCTAATATTGAGGTTACACAGGGATTTGCTTATACCTTGAGTATCCATCAAGAAAGTAGTAAAATGCCTTCCCAGTCAGCTTATCTAGAATTTGGTCAATGAAAGGGAGGGGAAGGTGGTCCTTTCCGGTGTTGGAGTTGAGTTTTCTATAATCAATGCAAACTCTCCAGCCAGTGGTCTCCCTAGCTGGCATCAACTCCCCAGAATCAATAGTGACAATTGTTATGCCTGACTTTTTAGGTACCACCTGGATAGGTGACACCCATTTTGAATCTGAAATGGGGTAAATTACCCCTGCATCCAACAGTTTCACTATCTCCTTGAGAACCACCTCCTGCCTGTGAGGATTAAGCTTCCTTTGCATCTCCCTTGAGGGTTTTGCACCCTCATCTACATGAATCTTCTGTATGCAAACTGAGGCATCAATGCCTCCAAGGTCAGCTATTGTCCTCCCCCATTGCTTTCCTGTGCTTCTTGAGAACAATCAATAATTCCTCCTGCTCATTAGTGAGAGAGGAGGAGATAATTACTGGAAGCTTATTGTCGTCCCCCAAGAAGGCATATTTTAATGTGGCTGGGAGCTATTTCAGCTCCAGCTCAGGGGGACTTTCAATTGAAGGTAGTAAAGGTGCCTTAGTGGTTTGAGGAAGGGGCAATAATGTATGTATCTAGCAAGAATGCTGCACTAGGCCCACAGAGGACTCTATTTCTATGCTCTCTTCTATCATGAAGACTTGGGCCTCCTTCTCAACCAAACTCCAAATATTTTCTAAGTCAGAAATATTATCCCAATCCAGCAGATTGGATAATTCTTCTTCCAGTAGGCCATCTAGTGCATCTATTGCAAAGCAGTCCTCAATGTCCATTTGAGGATGTCCTGCAGCCTGGTACACATTTAATTAGGCCTTCATGTTCCCAAAGGTAACCTCCATCAACCCTGACCTACATTGTATGTAAGCATTTGCAGTGGCCAAGAATGGCCTTCCAAGGATGACAGGAATTGGAGCTTTACTTTTGCAAGGGCCCATGTCCAAAACAAAAAAATCAGCAGGATAGTAGAACTTGTCCACCCTCACCAAAACATCCTCCACCACACCTACAGGTCTCCTCTCAGACCTATCAGCCAGTTGGAGAACAACTGATGTGGATTTAAGCTCCCCCAGACCTAGCTCCTCATACACAGAATATGGGAGCAGGATCACACTGGCCCCTAAGTCCAAGAGAGATTTACTAATGGTGTGGTTTCCAATTATGTAGGGGATAGTAGGTACCCCTAGGTCCTGTAATTTCTCAGGTGTTGCAATGGACAGAACTGACTCAAAATGCTTCACAGCAAAATCCTTTTTGGATAACTGCACCCTTCCTTTCCTTTTCTATGTGCAGAGGTCCTTCAAGAACTTGGCATAGGCAAGGAACTGTTTTATAGCATCAACTAGTGGCAAATTGATCTTGACCTGCTTGAAGGTCTCCATCATTTCCTCCCTCTGAGCAGTCTCCTTTTCAAAAGGAGATGGGCCAGCTAATGCTTGAGGAAATGACAATTGTGGGACTGCTGGTGCCACAGCTACATGCCTACCCATATCATGGTTAATTTTTTATTTTTTTCTTTTTTCGTTACTTATTGGTTGTTGTTGGGGCTCAACATTAGCTCCTTTATTTCGCCCTTGCTAACTAACAACAGGGATTGACTCCCTTGGCTCTTCACCACTCTCATTTTTTTCCTTTTCTTCTTGCATGACCTCCCCAGTTGCCCTACCGATAAGATTATCAACCACTCTGCCACTCCTCAGGGTAGTGATTGCACGAGCCTCCTCTTGGGTAGAGGATGCTTCTCTAATCATGTACTACCCTTTGGGATTAACCAAGGGCTGACTAGGTAGTCTACCCTCCTCTCTTTTGTTCAAACCATTACAGATTTGACCCAGCTGGTCTTCAATTTTCTTAATGCTTTGACCATGAGAGTTCATAGTTTAGACTAGGCTCCCTAAATTCTGCATGGATGCCAGCATTTGCTTTTCAAAAGAAGAGGACCTGGGCTATTGTGGGGGCAAGGCCAACTGGTTGGGCTGTGGGGCAGGCAACTGAAAGTTCTGTCTTGGTGGGCATCCTTGGATAAACTGGTGCTGGGGTCTGTATGGAGCTACCAACTGCTGTTGTTGGGGTTGAGGGTAATTATCTTGTCTCAACCTCAAATTTGGGTGATTCCTCCATGAGTACCCAGCAGGCTGCTGCCCAAATGATTGGGCAACATTGGCTTGCTCCATAAAAAAATCAGGGAATTGGTTGGCTGATAGATAATCTTGGAGTGAATGTGTGAGAGATTGTCATATCAAACATGCCTCCTCCACTTGTGCAACCATCCTAGGCTACATCACATTCATCAATTTATCAAATTTCAAGCTCAGGTTGTCCACCTTCCTCTCCAATTGCACCTTCACTTCATACATTCCACCTCTAGGGGTGGGTTCTTTCACCAACTTAGCAAAGGTTTGACTATCATTGCGAGACAGTGACTCCTGCTACATGGAATTTTCCCCTATGATGTCAAAAATATCTCAAGCCTCATTAGCTGTCTTGTGGAGGTAACTACCACCACATGAGGAATCCACCATATCCCTGCTCTTGGGATTAATTCCTTGATAAAATACTTGCACTAGCTGCCACATTGGAATTTGGTGGTTGGGGCATTGCTTCAACATCTCCTGAAATCTTTTCCAGGCTTCATAAAAATCTTCAGTAAAGGACTCAGTATATGATAAAATATTAGTCCTCATCTGGCTGGTCTTGTTCATGGGAAAGAATTTAGCCAAAACTTGGCTTTGGAGGTCACTCCATGTTTGTATGCTATTGGGAGCTTAGAGAGCTAGGTGCTAGCTTTGTCCTTTAGTGAAAGCGGAAAAAGCTCCAGTTTGGTGGCCTCAGGTCCCAAACCAGCAATATTAAAAGTGGTGCAAAGTGCCAAAAATTGGTCAATGTGCTTGTAAGGATTCTCCTTACTAAGCCCATGAAAAGATGGTAGCATACTGATGGTGGAGGACTTGATTTCATAGTTTCCTTCCACTGAAGGGAATTGTATGCAAAAGGGAGAAGTGTAATCCCCAGGTGCATTGTACTCATTCAAGGTTCTTTGCCTCTCAACCATGTTAGCTAGCTCAGTTTCAATAGTAGGGCCTTGTGTGGTGTTTCTTGGTCTAAGGATCCTTTCAACCTCAAGATTTAGAGGTTCCAACTCACGGTTAAGGGACCTCCTTCCAAGCATACACCCATAGATTCAGCAAGTAAGGAAAATGCTTATAGCACTCAAAGAATTTCTAAACTAAACTATCAACTAAACAAATTTACACTAAATAAATTACAGGGAATTTAACATTAAAGGACTAGGTTTCTGGGTAAAAGAAGTGCAAACAGAGCTAGCTAGACTCCAGCTACAGCTCTAGCTTTTCCCTTCTGCTGTTGTCTAATTCTGTAAAATTCCACAAAGAATCAGTAGTACTTTTATTCTACTATGGCACAACTACAAAATTTTTTCTAAAATGAAATATCTAAAATAAAATATAATACAACTCAGGTCTACTAAAAAGATCAAGTTCCCCGACAGTAGCACCAAAAACTTGTTGTCTGGATTATTTGTGTGCTTGATTTATTGTGTGGTGAGAACGAATTAAAAATTAAAGTTAAATAAAAGATGGAAGTAGCACAACTGAAATAATCCTAAGCCTGCAACATACAGGACTATTATAGCAAGTTTTGATAAGTAAGAGTTTGTCCCACAGAAAAATTGATCTAGAACCCAAAAAGGGTTATAATAGTAGGCCTCTAGATCTGGCTACAGATCTGACAATCCTAAAGAAAGGGTGTTGGGTGTCACAACTACACTAAATTACCTACTAAAAAGAAAAGAAATAAAGTGCAGTCCTATCCTAAGAAAGGGTTATGAAGGTGGTGATAGGGTGCTAAAATAAAGATAAAAGGATGAGAAGTAAGCAGTATAGGCAAAAGTTCATTCAGTTATGTAACTCAGATTTCGGGCTCTCTCTGCAGCAAATCCTTACTGAAGTGCTATCAATAACCTCAGCAAGGTAGAAGTATCCAACTTAACCCATGCCATTTGGGGCGCTCTTAAGGCTATAGTCTGTTCACTCAAATGGTCACAGTCTATCAAATCCCATTGATCAAGTCAGAAGAGCTAACCTAATCTAAAGGAGTGGGTTGATCAAACCTAACCTAATGAATCAAATCAGGCCATGAATACCATTGCAGACACTATATTTGTCAGTGCTCTAAGCTCCCCAGATCTGCATACAAATTTGGCTGGCATTCATAGGATTTTTAAACTTAGGAAGATTAGATGGCAATCAAAAGATCTAAAGGTTAAGCGAATGGGCTATTCCCAAAAACACAAATCTAATCGAGAATCTAATGGAACCAAAAGATCTATAGATTTAAATAAACTTTAAATCAACAATTTATTGCTTAAAAATAGCTTGCAATACAATGTCCTCACAGCTGCAATCACTACAGACAAGGCAAATGTAACATCTGATAGTGGTCAAGTAAGACAAAGGGGAGCCTGTTCCTGTACAATCCCTCATAGGCTACAAGCTCAAGTGTAGAGAAAAAGAATCCATCTCAGATCTGTGATCAAGATTACCTTAGGGCTATAGTTTGTCCACTCTAATGGTCACAAGCTATTCACCGAGGCCCCCTTACCCACAAATGATGAGGTAGAACAGGTAAACTACTGCTGCCACCATGGTCTCCAGGCTACAAGCTCAAGCTTCAATCAGCCTTTCAATAAGCTCAAATCCTAAATACATGTTATAGCCTAAACAAAACTACGGGCAAATAGGAAAATAACAGATTAAGTAAGCATTCAAACACTGATTTTATTGATCTGATGTTACCAATAATGAAATCTCTCAAGGCAGCGGCCTTGTGCACAACAGCTCAACAAAAAATCCCAATGTTTAAATGACCTATTATAAAACTTAAATAAAACTACACCTAAATGCTTACCAAAGATTTAGCCAGCAAGTGCTGGGCTAAGAGAGAAAAAAAAATGGAAAAAAAGGTGATTAAACTCAAACCCTAATCCTAATCTGCTTAAGCTCTTAGCCAACAGAGGTTGAAGGAAAGAGTGATTGATGATAAATTCCTAAGTTACAAACACAACTTATATACTTGGTCCTCATGCCTTGGCTAAGAGAAGAGTAAAACCCTAATTCTTTCAGGCAGATATGGCACTGTTACAACCCTTGGGTGCTTTGAAATGTGTACATCAGAATCCATGCCTCAGGGTGCCTGCCCTAGACCTGGGGAAATCCCTAAAAGGTCCTTGAGTTAGGGTTGAGAAATGGAGAGCCCGAGCTTCGCAAGGTTGGCTTCTCGGCATTAGTTCTGTCGCGCAGCTTGTAGAGTCCTCGCGGGTTAGAATTTAGCTTTGAGTGTCACTGTCTTACACAGAAAGATTTTGGATGATCGCACAACTGATGTGGCTTTGAATGCACTCGCGCAGAAGAACTTGCAGTGCTTAGCTTGCTTGCATAGTAGGGATTGCATAGTTGCTTCAGCTTTAAATGCACTTTGCACAGAAGAGCTTCAAAAACTCCTATCGCGAGGTACTCGCATTGATGCTTTCACATCTCGCTCGGTACAGGTTAGGCTTTTAGGCGCGCAAGAGCTGCGCGAGGGAACTTCTGGGCGTCTCTCTCTTCCAGAGCCACGCGAGAACTTCCCAAAATCTTTACTGTTGTTAATGCCAATTGGTCTCGGGAGGTAGTGCGCACGGCTGCATTAAGGCTTGATCCTTGCGAGAACTTCGTGAGTTATATTTCTGGAGGCTAATTGCGCGAGAGCTCCTTGAGTTTCTTCACATGTAGATTGCAACAGAAGTGCGCGACTACTGCGTGAGAGTCTTCTTTGTAGTAACTCTCTCATTGAGCTGCGCGACTTCTTCACGAGGTCAAATATGCTACATGTCTTAGCTGCGCGAGGGAGCACTGCCAGTGAATTTGAACAACGCGAGGCAACACCTCAACTGTGCGAGATACATCATTGACTCCTCTGCTGCTATGAACATGCTTCTGTTGTAGCTTTCTCCACTCTCACCTATACCCAGTCATCTGCTGGACTTCATTGGTCCATTATGACATGCACAAGAGTCACTATGGTGTGTATCACCATTGTGCTTCATCACTTTCTAGTTCAGTTGTCATCTTTTGAATTCTCTCTCTTCTTGGCACCAAATGCAAGGACTTTTTGTTAAGCTACAGTATTTATTACTAGCTACAAAAATAAGCTAAAAAGGAGTTATTAGTCAGCTTTAAGGTCCAGCAAAGGCTAGGTTAAGAGGTAAAAAGTGATACTTTTCAATGAATAATACTCATGCAGCTCAAAAAGATCAGATAGCCAGGACATCTTGACCTCGGCACCGTGCAGACTCGTGGATGGGGGATAGGCCCCTATCAATCGAATATCTCATCCCGAGCAAGCACTACAAGGTTGGACAGCAGAGCACCCCTGTCCACATCCCCATAGTCATGGCCCAATCCACCGGAGTTAGCTTCATCTCGGCTGTGGCCATGTGAACGGTCATGTTCTCCGAACAGAAACGCTCAATAAGGGCCCTCAGATAGCCTGCATCAGCTCACATAGCGGGGCATGAAAGGAACTCGCTAAAGCCGGCTTGTCCAAGAAAAAACCTCACGATCCGTGGGAGATAGCAATAGAACTTCTAGAAGTCCAACCAACCGCTTCAAGACACAATATGGGGCAAGGCCTGCACCAAGGTAAAAGAGGCATCAGGTCATGGTAATATAGCAAGGTTGCATAAGGAAGAATAACTGAACCTATCCCTTTACCTTGCCCGCGATACCAAAATTGAAGATATGGATATGTTGTTGATGTAGCAGACCAGCATGGGCTGCCTCGCCTTGCATTTCTTACCAAGATCCGGCAGGGCGCTTCACCATAAAGAATTGCTCTCCCCTGGGACCATAGGTCACTTTCGGCCCCTGTTCCTGTTCCTCCTCCTGCACGTAATCCTCCTCGCTTGACATTCTGGGGCAAATACAAGTAATCATGTCAAGGCAGATCAATGATAAAGAACCATTGTGCTACAGGCCAAGGGAAGCTAAGTACGCCCATCTTTTCTTTATGTTTATAAAATCAGCAAACAAAAAATATATCTTTTCTTTATAAAACCAACAAAAAAAAAAATCTTTTCTTTATGTTTGTAAAATCAAAAACAAAAACCAAAAAAAATCCCTTCACTTTGTTTGGCAAAAAATAAAAGACAAAAACCAAAAAAAAAATCCCTTCACTTTATTTGGCAAAACTAAAAACAAAAACCAAAAAAAAAAAATCGCTTCACTTTGTTTGGCAAAAATTAAAAAAAAAAAAAAAAAAAAAAAAATCCCTTCACTTCATAATCCCTTCACTTCATAAAAACCAAAAACACAAAAAATAATATATAGATCTATGTCCTAATAAACTCCATAAAACAACAAAATTTATATATATAGGGCATCATTCATACAATAACATCAAACTCATCACCAATAAGCAAGCGTACACGAGAAATAAACCATTTATCATCTAAGAAAGCAAAAGATCATGATCACATTGCAAGAAAAATCAAGTAAAAATGGGTTTTAAATGGTGACCCTTAAGGAAAAATGGATCCTTATTCCGGCTTGGAGCGGAGGCTTAAGCGGCGCAAGCAAACACCGGCAATGAAGCGTGTTTGGAATTGATCCAAAGGAACCAAAGAAGAGGTTTCATTTTGTTTTAGAGAGAGGGAAGGAGTTTTTGAAATTAACCCTCTTTTGGCTCGGGCTCGGGGGCTTTAAAATGCCCCCAGGTTTTGCTTGGCGCATGTATTACATGCGGCAAGTGTATTTTAGCCCCCTTTAGGCTTGGCGCAACTAATAGTTACTCCAAGCTACTTTCAGATTGGGTTTTGGCTAGGTGTGGTTTGTACACACCTGGCTTGACCCCTTTTCTTTGGTTTGTTACTTTGTAGGTGCACACACCCCCAAATGGCCTGTCAACTCTCATTTGACTTGCCCGAGAAGCGGTGCTAGAATAAATGGATCGAGATCGATGAGGATGCTCAAAGAATCTCGATCACACATAAAATAACAGCAAAAAAATACCAAAAAATCCACATAAAATACCAAAAAAAATTCACATAAAATAACAGTAAAAAATACCAAAACAACTCACATAAAATGATACATAAATTACCAAAAAAAATTCAAATAAAATAATAGCAAAAAAATACCAAAAAAACTCTCATTACCCTAAACCCTAAATTACCAAAAAAAATTCAAATAAAATAATAGCAAAAAAATACCAAAAAAACTCACATAAAATGATACACAAAATACCAAAAAATCCATATAAAATCATTCATAAAACAATAAAAAACTTACATAAAATGATACATAAAATCCAAAAACAATCCACATAAAATGATACATAAAAAACCAAAAAAATTCACAGAAAATGATATATAAAATACCAAAAGATATACATAAAATAACAGTAAAAATTCCAAAAAATTCTACACAATAATAACGAAAAGCAGCCCGTACTCCCAAAAAGCATTGCGACATCTATTCGCTCCACTCGGGTAGTCGTGCTATATCAATTTCAGGATCGTTGGGTTCGCCCAAAGTCCTCGAACTCTGCTTCATGCAGGAGCACCCGTGACCAGTCAAATGGGGCAGTCAATGCCTCATAGGGTTGGACGCAAGCAGTGGACCTTTGCGTATTTTCTTCGCGCCTATCCTTAAGTATGGGTTGATCACCCTCTTACTTACGAAGCTGTTGTATTCAGAATGAATCTTGAACATAAAACACCTTCAAATTATCTCAAGATGCAGATGTTTTTCCTAGCATATTGGGCTTTCGCAACTCGTTCCACCTCGGTTATGCCCAGTAATGTCCCTAAGCGCTTGGGGACCAATTACCTTGAGAAACGGACATTTTTCTCGACATACAGGGCTTTCGATTTCTCACCATGTTACCCATTTGAAGATTAAAGTTTGTTCTGAATGTAGTGGACCCATCAGTAACTGCCTTGGGCCTCTTCAGATGTCTCTTTTCTTTGGAATTCAATCATTATTGATTGAATACCAAAGAGGGGCATCTGTAGAGACCCAAATTTGGCCCAAGGCCAGATCAAAACACATTTTGAGAGAGGCACACTTTTTAGTTTTTGATGGCATGTATCAAACCCTTAGGAACCTTTCTAAAACCTTAGGAACCATCCCAAACCCTTAGAGCCTACCCCAGATCCCTTAGAACTTACCTCGAACCTTTAGAAACCAGTCCTGACCTTTAGAACCCATTTTGAACCTAAACTTAACCTTCCCGAGCAATGGATGAAGAGGGGTGCATCATAACTTGTTGAGATCTTCTACTATGATTGAATCATATACCATTGAAAAGTAGAAGTCTCCGTCTTTCCAACAAGTGTAGAATCACCCCAATCGGAGCTGTACACAGAAAGATATGGCATTCCAAAGTTTGAGACAAATTAGGGTTTTGAGGTGGGGACCCCTAGGGTTTTGGTGCAACTATTAGTTGTGCCAAGCACAAGTGGGTCCCACCTCGGGCAATCAACTTCCCAAAACCCTATTTGACACTATTTTACTGTACATAAGCTTGGCGCATCTATTAGTTACGTCAGGCTTAGCTACACTAACCCTAGTTTTTTGCTCAAATTTTGAGAGTGGGGTTTGACATATTGACCATCTTGATCCCCTGGATGTGTTTCACTTGTTCTATTTCACCCTTTCCTATTCTATGTGCAAGTGGTTTGAAACACTAACCTATCATCCACCATTGGAGCTAGTCTTCACACTTTTCAAGGCTCCAAAAACCCTAGAAAACCTTAAATGGCTAGATTACCTAATTCCTAATCTAATTTAGTCTCTAAACACCCTCCTAACCTCTCCTTTTCCTATAAATAGAGAGGCACCCCTCCCTTTGAAAGGGCTTGAATTTTTGGAAAAAAAGGAGATTAAAAACTCCCTCTCTCTCTCTCTCCCCTTTAGTGCCCTTTTGCATACAAATTTCAGAACTTCAAACCTACCCTTAGACCATGCCTTTCATCAAAAACCTCTTAGTTTCGGTGTGTGCCACCCCCTAGCCTCCCCTCTCCATCTCTTAGCTATCAAACCCTAAGAGCTAGAACCCACCCCAATTCTAACCATACAAGCTATTGGAAGCTCATTATAGCACGTCTATGCAAGGTCCGCAGCAGTGCAACAAGGGCCCGAGAGCTTCAGCTCTCCCCTCTTTTCCTATACCTTCTCAGTTCTTTCTCTTTCCTCACATTTGTGCCGTTACACCGTCGAAATTTCGGTAGGAACGGAGGGGCACAAATAGGATCTTAGTGATTTAAAGGCAAGAGGAAGGGCTTTTTGCTTCTTTATTTTTATTTTCATTTTGGCCATAAGTAAAGACCGCATTAAGCGGGCTGATCGGGTGCCTAACACTTTCTCGATCGATAACCGAAGCCCCTACCCAAGAGCCTTTGGCGTAGTCCGGTGATTCAGAGTCATATTTGTGGCACTTCGGTGCTTATAAAATTGATTTGGGTTTCCTGAGACACCGAAAGCTCCGGGTGGCGACTCTAAATTTTTTAGGAGAGTGCGCATTGGGGCGATGGAATTGTCACAATCCCCACAGTTGCACAACCCATTGAGCCATTGGCCTTTCTTTCATTAAACCCCTCCCCAGAAAAGAAGACAGAAAAAGTATATATACCAAATAAAAAAAGGAGAAAAAAAGTTACCATAAAATCCAAAAAATATCAGAAAAGCAAAATCCCAAAAAAAGGATGTCTGAAAAAAGCAAAAAGAATAAAATATATAGAAAAGAAAAGAGATAGAAATATCATGGGGCATGTACAGTAAAAATCCCCCAAGGAAGAAGTGTATTATGGCAACTGGAACCCTATCAAGGAAACCTTCTCAACCCAAGAATACCTTCAAAATTCCTAACCTATCCCATGACCAAGATACATCCCGAGAAAAAGCCCTCTTTAAGGTCTACGAGTAGTCACGGTATCCATTGAGTCAGCACAAGCCAACCTGAGAGACGACAAAAGAACTCTACCAACCGGCTATGACGAAGTAGACGCCCATGTCGTGGCCTTTGAGAAAATAAAGAAGAGAAAAGAAAAAGAAAAAAATACAAGTTCAAAGTAAAAAGGATGTGGTGAAGACCCAAAAGGGTGCCATGGGCAAAAACAACGAGCTTGTGCGGACCAGCTGAAAATCCGAAAGGGCGCCATGGGTAAAAACAGCGAGCTTGTGCAGACCAGGTGAAAACCTAAAAAGGTGCCTGGGGTAAAAATGCTTACCCACGGATGTAGTGGAAACTCGAAAGGGCGCTATGGGTAAAAAAGATGGCAATAATGGGCATGACAAAAAACCCGTCTTGGGTGTTGTGAGGAAAAAAGAGTTGAAAAAGAAAAATAGAAGAGAAAAGAAAAATCTTTCAGCTAATCCTTCGGTTACATTTTCAAATTATCTGGTCACCAACTGGGCCACTCATGTTAGCTCAAATCAGGTCTCAACCAGGAATATCTTCATAACCACACCGTCAAATGTATGTCCCAAGGTAAGGATAAAAGGTTGATTCTATCAAAAGTGATGGATGTTCCAACCATGGTAAAATTTCTAAACCTCACTTAGGTCCGACCACATGAACGGGTTCAACTATGCTCAAAATGGGGCCCGTTACTTCGCCTCACTATTAAGGCATCACAAAAAAAAAAAAAAAAAAAGCAAAAAAGAACAAAAAAAATCATCAGAAAAATCTAAAAATACAAAAAATATATACGTATCTCTACTCCCTTTTATGTCCATGTACATATTTACAACATCGTACTTCCATCTCAAAAATGAAGAAAAAGAATAAAAAATCTAAAATCTAAAATCTAAAAATATATAAATCTTGAAAATTAAAAATGTGTAGGTAAAGTTTTGCTTCTCCTTCTGTTAATTAGGATGCATATTGTTACTTATATAAACAAAAAAGGGACTGACGTTTTCTTGAGAATGTGCAGGAACATCAAATGGTCCAAAGCCTCGAAGCAGGCACCCTCTCAGTGATGGAGAAATCAAATGAAGCATCTCTCCACCGACGTTCGGTCTATTAAAAAAAAAACAGAGAAGAAAATCATTTTGAAAAAGAAAAAAAAAGATAGCTATATTTTCGTGGTACTTTCGCTACGCACATGCATATTTCAATGTGGTAAAATGTCAATATTTTATTGACAATGCGACTATGCTAAATTAATGTCCTAAGTCTAAGATTCTCCTTGGATCTTTGGATCCTACTTTAAAGTAGGAGCAATGGTGTCAATCCCGGTCGAACAATCAATGTTTCGATCGAGTTGATTCCACCGCTAAATCTTTGCGCTGAGCGCTCTGTTTTTGGGTTCATGTGAACTTAAGTGTCTTAGGCTTCAGATTCCTCAAAAAAATGTCAATATTGGTTAAAACAAACCTATCAAAAAGGAAATTACCTATCGAACGATTATGTTCAAATATGCATTTTGAGGGCTTATTCTAGGGTGTAGGCTTTGAAACCTACATTTGTACGGTATCCCTATAAGGTGTACACTTTGTGTCTGGGTATCCGTTGGATGGTTGTTTGTTCCCTTAAATAGTACCCGAACGGGTTCTGGGTCGGGACTTCCATTCCCTTTTATTTTTATTTGCCCCTGATGAGTGCATATTTTTGCATAATTGTTCGATAGTAAGATCATTGTTGGCAGAGACCAGGATTGGGTGTCTCCTTCGGTAGGCCCTCAATTTTGGCCGAATCTATTCAATATTATTTGAAGTTGGATGCTCTAGGTTATGTTGATCCAGGGCACATTTCTAAAAAGGAAACACACTCTCAAAAAGCGTTACCACATCAATATTCACTCTGCTGAGGTACTTGTACTAAATTAAC
The DNA here is from genome assembly GCA_021018995.1 of Chloranthus sessilifolius. Lineage (NCBI taxonomy): Eukaryota > Viridiplantae > Streptophyta > Magnoliopsida > Chloranthales > Chloranthaceae > Chloranthus > Chloranthus sessilifolius. Next base: position 29,255,437 of record CM037594.1, on the reverse strand, counting down.
CTCGAGATCAAGGGGTTCGCCCAAAAATCTCGAACTCTACCTCACGTAGGGGCACCCGTGGCCTGTAACATCCCAAATTTTCAAATGCCTGTACACGAGAATATGTGTACATGTTTGGCACAGTATGCGCCACACACCTGTAGTTCACAATATTATGTTATAGGAAATCTAATTTTTGACCTTTCGATCAGACCTTATACATTATTTTAGGTGTATTAGTTTCACACCGAGTCAAATGATGAGAGCTTGTACGCCGCTTTGGTGTGCTTGCTTTATGCCAAAGCCAAGCTCGTTTGGATATAAAGTGAAACTTCCTTTGGAAGTTTCATTTGCTTATCCGATTGAGAAACAATAGAGAGAGAGGTTGGGTTTCTAGAGAGAAAGAGGAGAAGGAACCACCCTCTTACATCTTCGTGGATCCCACCTTCGAAACTTCTCCTTCTTCGGTAGATCTCGGAAGAGAAACGTCGATCATCGACGTGGGGACGATTTGAGAGCGAGAGAATCCCTATTCTCCTCAAACCCTCTTTGTTTCGATTCGAGATCGGATCCATCGCATGTTCAACGTCCTCAACCTCGCAGGAGTTTTAATTCACGAGAACGATCCGAAAGATTTGAGTTTGCTTCTCTCCAATTGCATGATAGTAGGTTTCAAAACCCATTTCACGTGCAAGAGAGTTCAAATTATCGATCGATTGTGACCGTAATCTCATGAGCTTGAAAGGTTAGATTTCCTTTGATTTTAGTGGTTGAAACTGTAGAGAATTAGTTACTGTTAGTTGTGTGTGATTTGGAGTGAATAGGATGTAAAATTGAGAGAAAATTGAGTTTGGGAAGATAAAACCCAAGGGACTGATGAAATATGTCAAATTCAATCGATCAAAACTAGATTCGATCGATCGATTTTGACATAAGAGTGTGAAATGCGATTTGTCTGGAAAACTGATCGATCGAATTGTGCATCGACTGAACAAAATGGGCACTTGGTCGATCAAAAGTAGATAGACGGTGTGAGTGTTAAATGAACTCTAGGGAAATCGACCGATCGAAATTAAATTCGATCGATCAATTTGTGAAATCAATCTATTCAGTTGGAAATCGCTCGATCGAGTTTGTGGTGCCATAAGTTTAGTTTCTGAAAGAAATAGATTGATCGAAATAGATTTTGATCTATCAAATTTGGAAATCGATCGATCGAATTGGGAATCGATCGATCGATTTGGGCAGATTTAAGATTTTATTGTGTTTTATTAGGAGGATTTGGGAGAAACCTTATAGTCTTCCGTTTTATGCCATTTCTGATGTATGAATTATGAAATGATGTGTTCTAGCAATGAGCATGGGTACATGATGCGAGAGTTTGTTTGAAAAAGGGAAAGGCTTGATTTGACTTCGTGTTTAAGGTGGGGAAAGTTCTATACACAATTGTATTTTTTATTTAAAGTCATAGATGCTTGATATGATCGAATCCAATGTGATACATTTTGATTTTAACATGAATTAGTATTTGAACTCTTTGCAATTGAAACCTTGGATTTCTGAAAATTATAATGTGATTGAATATTTTCAATGTTTGAAATACTCAAAAGCCTTGAATTACCAAATCTTTGACATATTGGTTTATTTTGGAAATTTATTAAAATGTCGAATCAAGTAATGATTTTTGTTTTCAACATCGTATTTTAGCCTTCATAAATCACATAAAGAATTTCATTTTGAACATCGTGTGTGTGAGTTTGTAAGTTTTGAATTGATCCAAGAAGTTAAATTTGAAGCAAATGTGAACTTTAATTTGAGTCCAAATCGAATAAGTATATAAATTTGAATCCGAATCAAACAATAAGTTAAGTAAATTGAAGTGGACCGCTATGGGTGGATTGTAAGAATACCGTGGACCGTTATGGGCGGATTATGAGTATACCATGGACCGCTATGAGCAGATTATATGTGCATGCGTGGACCACTAAGGGCAGATTATATTGTACATTTTGGGCCGCTAGGGCGGAATCAAATTGGCACGACAGCTAACTATGTAACGAACTAGTACGGTAGTCTCTATGAATCGAATCGGCACGGAGGCTAACCGTGATTCGAACTGGTACGGTAGTCTCCGTGAATCGAACTGGCATGACGGGATACTCGTGAATCGAACCGGCATGGCAGCTAATCATGAATTGAACTGGTGCGGTAGTAAATCCGTGAATCGAACTGGCATAGCAGCCTCTGTGAATCAAATCGGTATGGCGGAATATCCGTGAATCGAACTATGTAAGCTAAGTATGAATGTGTAAGACATGTAACTAAGCCAAGGTAAGAATGTGTGAGACATATAAGTAAGCTAAGTAAGAATGTGTGAGACATGTAAGTAAGCTAAGTGAAAGCATGTAAGACATGTGAGTAAGTCACATAAGAATATGTAAGACATGTAAGTGAGTGGAAATCGAATTCAGTAAGTCAAAGATAAGAAAATGCCTTTGAAATCAATGTGACTTTGAATTCAGTTTTAGTTTTGATAAGAAAATGCCTTCGAATCAGTTTCAATTTTGATAAGAAAATGCCTTTGAAATCAGTTTTAGTTTCGATAAGAAAATACCTTTGACATCAGTTTCAGCTTTGATAGGAAAATGATTTTGAATTTGGTTTCTATTTTGAATATGAAAATGTTTTGATCTTATCTTTGAATCTATGCATGTGATGCGATGTATTTTGGTATTAGTTTTCTCCACTGAGCTTAGTTGTTAGCTCACCCCGACTATACATCACAGGTATAACACTTTTCAAGGCACCAGACTTGAGGATTTGTAAGAATTTCAGGATCATAGGTTTTGTGCATTGTGAATTTGGTAAGTTTGGGCTTGGTATGTTCGTGCTATTATACATGTATTGTATACCACTGTTAGGTAATTGTTAGTCATCACTGTGGTGTGTTTTAGTTTACTGCTCATATTGGATATTAGAACTGGAAATTTTAAATTATGCCATATATATTTTCTGCTTTGATTTTCGCATGTGTGTAGATGTACCAAGTATTGTGTATCAGATTGTGATCTACGAACTAGCGGTCTGAGTTTTCCCATTTGGTTTTGGTATAAAGTTAAAAAAATATATATATCTCAGAAAAATTGTGTTGAGAAAATTCGGGTTGTCACAGTTGGTATCAGAGCTTAGGCATTAGGTCTTATTGGGACTCAAACGCGATGACATTCGATTTTGTCGGAACTTAGTCTTTAGGTCTTATGGGAGACTGAGAGCCTTAGCTGTAGATGCGGGAATTTGTCCATAGGTCCAGGGATGTAACATTATATTCTGTTAGAGGATAAGTTGTGATATGTTAGGAGTTCTGATTGAATATAGTAGTTGGTTTTAATAGAAATTTTTATTTCATTGTAGTAGATCATCATGTCTAGTAGAGGGCGACCTAGAGGCGGTCGTGAGGGAAATTTGAGGAGTGGGGATAAGATCCCTACGGGTTCGAGTAGAGGTCAGAGAAACCCTCCTTATGAGAGAGATCGGAGACATGAGGCAGCGATTAGGATGACATAAGCCATGGAAGTTGTGGCTGCCTCCATGGCTCAACAGGCTACTGCCATGGCTCAACAAATGACACAGTTAGCTACTAATAATGTGAATCGTCAGCAGCCACCTCCACCTTCACCACCACTACAGTCGTCGACATTTGTCGAGTTTAGGAGGATGAGGCCTCCTAGTTTCCATGGGCAGACGAATCCGCTTGAGGCAGAGAAGTGGTTAAATCAAATTGAGAAACTCCTGTAAAGAGTACAGTGCAGAGGGGATGAGAAGGTTAGTTGGGCTTCCTTCCAGCTAGAGGGTGAAGCCGACCCATGGTGGAAGTCGATACTATGGAGTAGAGAAATTGATAACCCTCATCGGTTATGGATTTAGGAAGAGTTTGTCTATTGTTCAACAAGGAATACTTCCCCAAGCAAGTGAGAAATTAAATGAAGAAGGCTTTTGCGAACTTAGAACAAGGAACTTTGTCTGTATGAGAGTATGGGATAGAATTTACGAGATTGTCAAGATTCACACCTGAACTCATGGCCACGAAATTGATGAAGGCCAGTAAATTTGAAGAAGGCCTAAGGCCAGACATACGAGAAAGGATTTCTGTGTTTAATTTAGAAACCTATGGGGCCGTGATGGGAAATGCCATGGTTGTCAAAAATGATATTGAGGATAAGTATAAAAGAAGAGATCAGTAGAGTAAGAATAGGATGGGCCAAATGCAAACTAATGCCTCTGAACAAGCAAGCAAGAAAGTGAGGTTCTTGATGCCAGAACCCTCTCAACCTATAGGGACGGCGACATTTACGCCTATGATGCAGAGACTATTGATGCAAGCACCTCATCAGCCCACTCAAACCTTCCTCTGACTAGAGCATCGATAGTGCAACAAACATCGCGCACTACTTTAGCCACACCACTTGAGCCATGCTCACGATGTTGAGGGCAACACGGGATAGTGGAATGTTGGTGGGTCACAGGCGCAGGCTTCAAGTGTGGTTGAATAGAACATCAAATAAAAGATTGCCGCAAAGCAAGCAAGGGGCACATGGCGTCCGCATCTACTCAAGGGTTATGATAGATAGCTTATGATTTAGACCTGGTAGTGGTGTAGTACCTTGATCGATGAATTGCATCTTTTTATGATTTTGACACACCTTAGCTACATTATGCCGTTATATTGTATTTGAGAATGGTTATTCACGCTTTGACCATTGAGATTAGATGGCTGTCAGCATTCTATTTTATGCTTAAAAGGTTATTAGGAATTACTAATAGTTGTGGATATTTTAAATCTAGTTATGGATGTTTTGAATGTGGTTGCAGGGTGGCATGATTGCCATGCTTGGATAGTTCCTTGTGGCTATCGTGGTATTATGTTTATAGATAAATTAGTGGTGGATAATCATGCTAAATTAGTTGTGGATATGCAAGGTAATTGTCCCGGTGTGCGGGAGGAATGACCTCTGTAAAGTAGTTGTGGATAAATTGTTGCAGGGACAAAGCTAATCGATTGTAGCTAGTTTTGCTACATGCGTGTAAATATGTTATGGGTACAGTATCCATACCTTTTAAATAGCGATACGTAAATTTTCGAGGATGAAAATTTCTTAAGGAGGGGAGAATGTAATGACCTTGATTTTATTAATGATGAATTTTTTACTCTAAAGGACAGCATGACTACCTTTGCTAGGAATTACTCAGTATCCATATCTCTTTGAATATAGTACGTCGATTTTTGAGGACAAAAATTATTAAGGTGGGAAGAATATAACAACCCGAATTTTCGAATGCCTGTACTCCCGACTATGTGTACGTGTTTGGCACAGTATGTGCCACACACTTGAAGCTCACAATATTATGTTATAGGAAATCTCATTTTTGACCTTTCGATGAGACCGTATACATTATTTTAGGTGTATTAGTTTCACACCGAGTCAAATGATGAGAGCTTGTACGCCGCTTCGGTGTGCATGCTTTACGCCAAAGCCAAGGTCATTTGGATATAAAGTGAAACTTCCTTTGGGAGTTTCATTTGCTTACCCGGTTGAGAAATAAGAGAGAGAGCGGTTGGGTTTCTAGAGAGAAATAGGAGAAGAAGCCATCCATCTTGCATCTTGGTGGATCCCACCTTCAAAACTTCTTCTTCGATTGATCTCGAAAGAGAAACATCGATCATCGACATGGGGACGATTTGAGAGCGAGAGAAACCCTATTCTCCTCAAGCCCTCTTTGTTTCGATTTGAGATCGGCTCCATTGCATGTTCAAGGTCCTCAACCTTGTGGGAGTTTTAATTCATGAGAACGATCCGGAAGATTTGAGTTCTCTTCACTCCGATTGCGTGATAGTAGGTTTCAAAACCCATTTCACATGCAAGAGAGTTCAAATTGTCGATTGATTATGATTGTAATCTCACGAGTTTCAAAGGCTTGATTTCCTTTGATTTCAGTGGTTGAAATTGTAGGGAATTAGTTAGTGTTAGTTGTTGTGCGAGCATGGATCCTCTCGAACCCGTTGCGGCGATGCACTCGCGATGGAATAAAATGTAGAGTCGCCACCCGGAGCTTTTGGTGACCCGGGAAACCTTTAAATCAATATTTTGAGCACCGAAGTGCTAAATACAACTCTGATTTACCGGTCTTTGCCAAAGGCTCTAGGGTAGGGGCTTCGGTTATCAATCTGGAAGGGTTTAGGCGGATCAACCCGCATGTAGCGGTCTCTATCTATGGCCAAAAATAAAAATAAATGGGCAGAGCTTCCCCTTGCGCGAAGGCAATACCGTCCTATCAAGCTTTGAGCCAAACCGAAATTTCGGCGGTGTAACGGCTTGAATCCTTGGACGGAGGAATCACCAAGAAGGTAGAGGAAGAGAGGGGTGAGCCGGAGCTCACGGGCCCTTGTTGCACTATGGGAGACCTTCGCTTCGGCGTGCTTCCGATGACTTTAAATGGCTTAAACTGTAGAAGAATAGGTTCTAATGCTAGGATTCGGTAGATAGGAAGTGGAAGATGAAGCTAGGGACTAAGCATGGCTAACAAGGGGTGATCTAATGGCTAAAAAGGGTTGAAAAGGATGAACTAAGCATGCTGGAATTCTGGTTGCAAAATATATTTTTTCTCTCACTAGGGCTCTCTCTCTTAAACTTAACCTTAATCTTAATTCTTCAACCCCTTGGGGAAGAGGGGGGCCTCTCTATTTATAGAGAAGAGGTGGGTTAGAGGGCACTTAAGAGCTAATTGATTTAGTAATTAGGTAATCCTCCATCTAAGGTTTTCTAGGTTTTTAGGGTCCTAGGGGTTTGGAAAATTGGTTTCAATGGCGGATGATGGGGTGAGACCATGGGTGACTTAAGGGTTGCCAATAAGCTCAAAGGGAGTGCAAACAACCTTAAGACACCCACCTCAACCAAGGGGATGGTCAAAGGGTCAAACCAGATGGAGGAAATTCGAGCATTTAATGACAGATATTGTAGCTAAGTTGGGCGTATATATTACATACGCCCAGTTTATGCACAGTAATCTTCATGAAAACCAGGGGGAATCTGAGAAGATGGGTGCCCGCGTTGGTGGCCACCTACGCTAGGCGTATGTATTTATATACGCCCGACCAAATTTGGCCCAAAAATGCCAGGCATATATAATACAGACGCCTGACCAAACTGGGGCCAATTTTGCTAGGCGTATGTAATACATACGCCTGAGCAAAAAGTCATGATTTTATATGAACCTTCATTCTGCCATAACTTTTGAACCACAACTCCAAATTGGGTGATCTTTGGCTTGTTGGAAAGCTGGAGAAGTCCTCTTTCCAACGATATGTGGCTCATCCTCAGTAGTGGTTTGTAAAAAAATATGTATCTCTCCTCCCATCAAATGCTCAGAAGGGTTTAAGTTGAGTCTGGGAAGGGATCCTGGGGTTTAAGGGTGATCTCTAAGGGTTGGGGGAATGGTTCTAATGGGTTTTAGGAGATTCTTAAAGGTCTGGATAGATTCCTAAGGGCTAAGGGTTGCCATCGAAAGCACAGGGGTGGATCTCTCCCGGAGTACAGACTGATCGGGCCTTGGGCCGAATTTGGGTGTCTACAGATGCCCCTCTTTGGTATTCGATCACTAATGATCAAATGCCAAAGATAAGAGACATCCAAAGAGGTCCAAGGCTTGATTGATGGGTCTGCCTAGTTTAACTCAATTCTCAATCATCCATGGTGATGGTGAGTGTACGTAAGCCCTCTCATTTCGGGATATCGTCCGTACCTCAAAGCTAACAGTCCCCAAGCGCATTGTGACATTACTGGGCATAACTGTGATAATCACAAAAAGTGTAAGCCCGCTAGCCGGGATATCATCCACTTCCTGAGGGAAATTATAGGTTTGTGATGTTGAGTATTAATCTGAACCAGACAGCTCCATGAAACGGGGTGATCGATCTATGCTTCGAAATCGATGCGAAGGCCTAGACAAGGTGTCCAATCCTATGAGGTATTGACAACTCCATTGGATTGGCCACGGGTGCCCTTACCTAGGTAAGACTCGGGGTTTCTGGGTGAACCCATCAATCTCGAGGTTGCTTTAGCATGATTTACCCGAGTGGAGCGAATATTGATGTCGCAACACTTCTTGGGAATGCATGCCCATTTTAAAAAAAAAAAAATTGTGTTTCCTCTTTCTGAATTTTCTTTTGTTTTGAGGCCTCTAAGCAAAGCTTAAGGACCTCTGGCAACTTTATTCTTGCACAACTCTTTAAGTGGATCAAATGCCAGTTGATACGCTTTAAGAGTGTGTGCGCTCTGCCGGGGATAGGTACACCTTGGGGATGTGTAAGTTCCGGTGGTGAGGTACTTCTGATTCACACCGAACTGGAGTGCCTTAACTCGAGACAAAGCTAAAAAAGATCGGGCTAGGACCAAACATCCATCGAAAGAGATGGTTAATTCTAGCCTCCGTCCCTAATGAAATCTCATCTTACTAACTATGCATAAACAAACACCCATCAGGGGCGATAAGCAGCAAATAGGCGTGAACGGAAGCCTCGACCCTAAGGTACAATTTACGAGGACAAACGACCATCCTGCGGATACCCATACGCAAGTGCGTACATTCAACAGGGACACCATGCCTATACAGGTTTTAAGCCTGTGTAAAAAGAAATAAAAGGGAATGAGCCCTTCGGTCAGCGTGTTTGCACATAGTTTGGTTGGTTGTAATTTCATTTTTGACACGTCAGTTTCGACTGACAATAGACTTTTCGAATGGTCTGAAGTCGGGTATACTCTTGGTCAACATAGATCCGAAGGTGGATGATCAAAGCTAACGCTTGGAAGCTGGGGTCAACCTACTCTGGATTTTTACTTCATAACCAAAGGTTGTTATTTCCTCTCTTTTTCCTTTTTCCTTTTTTCTTTTTCTTTTTTTTCTCTTCTTACATGTCAGTTCGAGACTTTGAGCATGCTCAAACTGCTTTTATTTTTGCACATATCCTTAGGCAAATCAACTTGTCATGTTGACACGCCTTGAGGAGGTGCGCATTTCGGTGATAGGTCCTTGGTTTGCCTGCCGGCTCAGGTCTCGACTTCTGCTGGGGAAGATCTTGGGCTAGACCCTAAACCCGATCATTGATTTAACACGGCTCTTGGAAGGGGGCAAACAGTCGTTGCGACGCTCCCTTGGGAACTGGTGTCATTTTTCAGCATTTTCTTTTTCCCCTTTTTTGATTTTATGATTTTATGGAGCACTCAACGGGTGCTTATAGATCTAGATCCGTTTGTTGTAGCACGATCCCTTTGGGCCAATCGGAGAGAGCTCGAAGGGCCGTTTGGGGATGCGTGCACCATCGCTTGATGGTACGTGGGCTTCTAAGAGGGACTGGACCTTGGTCCGTAGCATGCAAGGGGGTCCATCGAGCCTCAAGGCCGAAAAAAATGGCCAGGCAGTTTTAAAACTGCCGATTTTGGTCGGGCGTATATAGTATATACGCCAAACAAATCTGCAGCAAAAAATGGCCGGGCATATATATATTATATACGCTTGACCAAAATTGGCAAAAGAATGGTCGATATATATATATCTGCTGACCAAAATTGGCGCTTTAAAATGCGCCGAGCACAAAAGGGACCCCCTTTTTCAAACTCTATCTCCTTCCCTCCTTCTTTCTCAAGTCCGGGACAGCCCCTTAGGGTTTTGGCATTTGATTTTTCTTGAGTTCTATTTCTGAGAGTTGCGTGTGCGGATCGAAAGACGTTTACTCTCTGTCAATTTTGGATCTATTTCCCCTCCCATTGAAGGTAATCATCAATTTTTCTTTGAATTTTGATAATGTTGTGTTGTTTTTTTTGTATTTTTTTTTTTTTGGAGATGCTTAATGTTCCTTCTCTCTTTTTTTTTGGGGCGAAAGATATATTTTTTGGTATATGTGATCCTCATGCCTACGCTCTTCTTTTTTGTGGCGAAAGATATTATTTTTTTTTGTATTTTTGTTACTTTTCTCTTTCTCTCTTTTTTTTGGGTTTGAAATGCTTGATGTTCTTCTTTTTTGTAGTGCATTTTTTTCTTCAGGTATATGTGATTCCTTATTTCTATGCTCCCCTCTCTTTTTTCATTTTCCTCATTATTCATCATCATTCATTCTTCATTCATCATATTTTTCCTTTTTTATGGATTAGTCATTTTTTTGTTATTCTCCCTCTTTCTCTTTTTTTTTTTAGCAGCCCTTTCTTATACCGATGTGTTCCATATTTTCAGATGTCCGACGACGAAGGGCAGGGTCCACAGGAGGGGCCCGAGATGGCCTATGGTCCTCACGGGGAACAGTTCATTGTTTCACAGCGCTCCTCCCAACCTAGGTACGAAATGCAAGGTGAAGCCGCTTGTACTGGCCTCCTGCATTGTTAGCATACCCATATTTCCAACTTTGGGATCACTGGCTAGGTAAACAGATGAGCCCTTTGTCTTTTCCTTTGATGCCTTCATTATACCACTTTGCTCCTATTTGACCGATGCCCTTTGTTTGCAGCCCTTGCCACACATTATGTTCCGGGGTGGCTGGTTCGACCTCCAGCGCGTCGTACTTTATCTCCCCCAAGTGGTGAAGGACCTGCTCGCCGAAGCTGGTTTTGGGGACTTCATTTTGTACCCCGCTGTGAGGGCTGACACTGCCAATCTGAAGGCCTTGATAGAGCGCTTCCGCCCCGAGACCATGACATTTCACATGGCCATGGATGACCCTCACACCCACAGACTGGTCCATGATCACTGGGGTTCGTGTTCGAGGAGTGCCAGTAATACCTGTCCGCACGCCTAATAGGGAGGTGATTCGACTGATAGGGGCCTACCCAACCTCCAAGAACGTTCGCAGTTCCGAAGTCAAGTTATCATGGCTGGTTGGTCTATTCGAGCCTCATGAGTTAGTGGATCTGGGCCAACCTGATGCGACCATCTATCTCGAGCCATAACGTGCACTGATGCTGGCCCGCATTTCTCTACTGTTCCTCCTTGGCAAGACTCTCCTTTCAAACACCAGCGGAGGGTGGGTCTCATTGTCCCTACTCAGTCTTATGGTGAACTGGGACACTGTACATCAGTTTGATTGGGGAAGTGCTGGTTACGCGGTGCTCATGTCTAGCCTAGCGCGAGCAGTTCTTGGGGACTCCAGCTCTGTTGTGGGCTTCTGGCCTGCACTTAAGGTATTTTATCCTTTGGTATCAATTCATCCTCCCCTCCTTTTTATTTTACATATCTGTTTTTATCTGCTTGCTTTCTCAGGTATGGGGGTATCTGCATTTCCAACCTGGTCGCCCTCAGCTTCTCTCGGAAGTTCCCACGTTCCCCCTCATGAGAAATTGGCATGCAAACCGCCGCCGGGACGTAGGTATGAAGCACCTGGAGTTAGGGATGCGGTCTCAGTTTGACCTGCTGATCCCTGAGCAGGTATAACAATTTCTCTCTTTGCAAATTTGATAGCTCTTATATGTTGTGAGTTCTGACCAAATGTATAAGTCTCTCCTCCTTTTTGTTGAGCAGGTCATCCTTGATCCCTACATCGGATCCCCCTTCTGGAACCTGGCTGCAGTGGGCCCTTCTCGCCTTTTGTTAGATCGGTGCATTATTTTCTTCTATGGGTCCTGGGCTAGGGCCTATTATTTAGGAGAGAGGGTGATTCATCAGTATCGGCCCCTTTTTGCCGTGGCCCAAGCTCCTCCAGCTGATGTATTGGCTCCCGAGGATTCTACCGAAATGCTTACTACTCGCTTTCTCCACCACGGGGTCCCTATTGATGACCTTCTCTTTCCTGGGGGATATCAGATGTGGTATGAGTCTCTGCCCTATCGTTCCCTGCTGCCCCGATTTGTGCATGGCGCCAACTTTTTGGCTTTTGGTGGTCCGCGATCTCAGGTAATGTTCCTTCCTCTTTCTATTAGCAGCCTTCCATATGATTACCTTAATTGCCCTACTTTTTGAACAAAGACTATTTCTCTCTATAGTTTAGACAGGATGATGATTCAGATGAGGGGGATGAGGCAGCTGTTCCTGGTGCGGCTACTGGTGCAAGACCTTCCGACCCTTCTGGTGCTGGTGCTTCCGGTAGTTCACCAACTGAGGTCCAGGGGACCTTTAAGCGCTTGGATGATGCCTTTCTATCGCGTATGTGTGCCGATGTGGCTGAGAAGGCACGCATATCTGTTGATGCTATCCGGATTCCACCCCCTGAGCTGATCCCTGGGGTAATCTCTCCCTTGTTACCTTGCTCCTCTATTTTCTTGGATTATGCCGATGGCCTGTGTGACTGATGCCTCTCTCTTTATCTTTTTGCTGCAGGATTATGAGTCGGCCGTAAACCAAGCCGAATATTACAGCAACATTGTCGGTCTTAGGGAGGTTGAGGCGGTGAGTGAATATTGACCGCATCTAGTCATCCTTATATTTACTTTCTGCTTGTTTCCCTAACTGATGGCTCTTCGTGTGCTTATGCAATGTGCTCGTGAAAAAGAGTCGTGCTCTCTGCTTGGCCACATCTCTCAGGCGTGGACTCGGGTGGGGGAGACCAACACCTTTCAAAGCGTGACCCGACGCCGAAAGAAGTCAAAGGGGGCTGCCCAGGATTAGCTCATTTTTTTTGGATGGTCTCACACTTTTATGGTTTATATGAATGCTCCGTTTGTTTATCTCTCTGCCCTTATGTTTTTTATTTTTGTTTGGCATGAAGCGGGCCAGAGCCCCTCCAATGATGGGGGTGAGCTCGCGTGTGATTACCCGTATATGACCCATGGGTGTCACGTCATCTGAGAGTTTCCCAGGGGTGCGTGAGCATACCCGCCTGTGGGCTGCCCCGAGATAAAGTAGGCTGAGTGACACCCGTCCCTCCCTTGGGGAAGGAGAAAAAAAAAAGCATGGCCTGATATGAGGGAAGCCACACTCCCCTATTTTTTCAAGTGGGCGTATATATTACATACGTCAGGCAAAAGTTTTTGAAAATTTGCCTGGGCGTATATAATATATACACCAAGCTGAAAATGCTCAATTTTTACCTGGGCGTATATAATATATACTCCAGCCATAATTTTTTCAGTTTTGTTCTAGCGTATATAATATATATGCCCTGTATCGACGGGTTCCTTATAATCCGCGCTCAGCCCCCTTTTGCCTCACTATTCACTCGGGCTTTGTCTTTTTGCCCTCCTTTTTCTTTCTTTTCTCTCTCTTCCTTTTTTTCTTTGATAAGTGGGTCCATCGCCCTACATTGACTGAACTTTATATAGAACATCTTTGTACGTCTATGGACCCGCTTCCCGACCCAAATTCTCATACGGGGGATGGGGTTAGTGTACTTCCCTGTTTGGACTCGGGGCCCAGTTTTTTGCAAAAGTGGTGCGCTAGCTTGACTGAGGGCGAGCTCACTGTTCTAGATCGCCTCGGGTTATCCCGCCTTTCTCTCTCCTTGTTGTCCCTTTGTTGCCCGACCTCCTACAGGCAGCTTTGGCGTCATGGGACCATAGGGCTCAAGTCTTCAGATTCGGGTCTAGGGAGCTCCCCCCAACCTTGGAGGAGCTAGGTTCCATTACCGACTTGAGGATGCGTCGGGGGCTTGCCAAAGTGGTGCCTAAACCGGGGTATGCAAAGGCGGTCTACGCGGTTCTTGGTTTGAAAAAGGGTGGGTATGAGAAGGGCTTCGCCGGCGGGCCCACTAGGTGCTCGGTGAAATTCCTGAGAGAACTTTTTGGCGACTCGAGTCTCCGAAAGTTACCTGTCCGGGATCCTTTTAATGTGAAGGCTTTTGCCCTTTATTTACTGTTGGAAGTTCTCTTCTTTACTGGGGGCGAGACATTTTCCCTCGGGTTATGCGATGTCTTGACCGAATTAGAGGGAGGCCGTTCACTAGTGCACCTAGTCTTGGCTGAGATGTATCGAGGCCTGGATGCCTCGGCCTCGGACCGGGATTCTTCGCGGGAGTTCACTCCTCATTCAGATTTGGCTAGGAGAGCATTTGGCTATCATGGGGCCTATGCCGAGATTCTGCTTGGTAGGAGGGGATGTGGCTCGGGGCTTTCTGACAAGCTGCTCGAGGTTGCCCCATGGGAGCATCGAAGAACTGAGCCTATGGCTATCTGATGCGGAGTTGATCTGGAAACTTCCCTGGTTGGACGGTACCTTTCCGATTGTTCGCTCTCGGGATTGTGAGGGTATCACACTTTTGGGGTTGACTGGTAGTACCTACTATTTCCCATCTCAGGTGCTTCGTCAATTCGGATATTCCCAACACGTGTCGTGCATTGTGAGGCCGCCCTTATGTTCCCTGATATTCTCTTGGGGTTCTTTTAATGACCTAGATTGCATAGCAGCCCTCTGGGAGACCCGCCAATCGGCGCACATGTGTAGCTTGGTTCAAGGGGGGCGTCCTCTCTTCTGATTACGAGGTTTGGCTGGCATATGAGAGCTTACCTGCCCCTAACCCAGTTTCGGTAGATGCGATAGAGACGGGACCCTGGCCATACAAGGAAACGATGCTCTGGACTAGAATTGAGTCTCTTTCTGTTGAGAAGCTGGCTTTGACTGAAGCTTTGGGGAAGGAGAGGGCCAGAGCTGAGATGGCGGAGGTGAGAGCTGCTACGGCCGAGAGTGAGGTTCTTCGGTTGACTGGGCTTTTGATCGAGTCTCGTAGTGCAGCTGACGCTTCACGGAGGCGGCATAAGAGTCTTCATGATAGGTAGTTGACCGATCGAAATGCCCGTGAGGACTCTCTTCTTGCAGAGATCAGCGCCTTGAAGCGTGGTTCCTGCCCCTGACCTGTTCCTGCACATACCATAAATCATATACACAGGGGGGGCCGATGCCCCTTAACAGAGATCTCCTTCCCTTTTTTTTTGGGTTGTTTCTTTTTTGTTTGTTTTATACTTGTACATAAGACAGCAAGTAGAAAGTGTGTCATGTTGTTATCTTTTTGGGATGTGACACTTCATACGTGATGCTTGTAAGAAAAGAAATGAAATCTGCTATATACATATATACATATTTTTTGGTGTTCGAATTTTCTTCCATACGTCTCGCAACGTAAGGTTCTTCTTATGGAAAAGGAAAATCTATTATCCTTTTTTTTTTTTTTTTTTTTCGAATTTTTCTCCTCCACAGGGTGAGGCTTTTTATGGGAAAGGAAAATATATTATCTTTTTTGAAATTTTCTCCCTCGTAGTGTGAGGCTTTTTATGGGAAAGGAAAATCCATTATCTTTTTTGAATTTTTTTTTTTTTTTCACAGTATGAGGCTTTTTGTGGGAAAGGAAAATCCATTATCTTTTTTGAAATTTTCTCCCTCACAGTGTGAGGCTTTTTATGGGAAAGGAAAATCCATTATCTTTTTTGAAATTTTCTCCCTCACAGTGTGAGGCTTTTTATGGGAACGAAAAATCCATTATCTTTTTTGTAATTTTCTCCCTCACTGTGTGAGGCTTTTTATGGGAAAGGAAAATCCATTATGTTTTTTAAAATTTTCTCCTTCACAGTGTGAGGCTTTTTATGGGAAAGGAAAATCCTTTATCTTTTTTGAAATTTTCTCCTTTTTGTGATGTCGGTATTTTCAAGGCCAACCGGCGGGTCCTCTTTTTGAGCATGGTCGAACCCCGTTTAGGAGTTTCTGGTGCTTCTTTTTAAACGTGGATAGGTAAGCTTCCCCGAGATTGATTGGTCTTCTGGCCTTACCTTTTGTCATGTGTCAGATGATGCGGTAGAGACGACATACTTGATTAGGATCCAATATAATTTTAACATGAGCGGCCCAACAACAGAAGGGGGAAGGAGCGCAAGGGGTCCAGACTAAAATAGGCGAGCTTGAATAGATTTTCTCCTAATCTCTCTTTTCTTGACATTTTTGCTCACAGCGCCCAAGACGGGTTTTTGCCATGCCTGTCATCCCTATTTTTACCCGTAGCGCCCTTTTGGGTTTTCACTACGTCCATGGGTCCGCTCTCTTACCCCAAGTGCCTTTTCAGGTTTTCACCTGGTCTGCGTGAGTTTGATGTTTTTACCCGCGGTGCCCTTGCGGGTTTTCACCACGTCCATCTTGCTTTGAACTCAAATTTTTCTTTCTTTCTTTTTTTCTTTTCTTTTCTTTTCTTATCTTTTTTTTTTTTTAACCAGAAAGCCACGACATAGACAAGGATTCTGTCATAACCGGCTGGATGGGGTTCTGGTGTCGTCTCACGACTTGGCTCATGTTGACTTAACAGATATTATGACTGCTTGCGAACCTGCAAAGAGGGCTTCCTTCAGGGTGTAGCTTGGCCATGGGTTAGGTTAGGATTTGAAGGTATGCTGGGCTAAAAATGTTTCCTTGATACGGCTTCAGTTTTCTCAACATACTTTCTTCCATGGGGGTTTTGCTGTATATGCCTCGTGATTCTTCTCTATTTGAGGCAATCTCTCTTTGAGGTTTTGCTTTTTCGATTTTTTTGGATTTTGATAGTAACTTTATACACATGCATCTTTCCTCTCTTCTCTTTTTTTGATATACGTACACGTATATATATATATATATTTATATTTTTTTTTTGGGGGGGGGATGGGTTTATTGAAAGAAAGGCCCAGGCTCAAATGGGATAACAACGGATATCATCATTTTTAGGGATGTTTTTAGGCTACTGTGCTTGGAATGATGGCCTCTTTTGGGTGGTTCTTAAGCAGTCACGTATTTGTTTCATCAATACTTACCTTATCATGATAGACTATGAGTAGAACCGTCGGACATATTCAGTGTTGATGGGCTCAGGAAGATGATCTCCGTCCATGGTGGCAAGGCAGATAGTGTACCCCGGCAGCACTTCTCGAATGACGTACGGTCCTTCCCAATTTGGCTTGAACTTTCCTCTTGGACCGGCATGGAGGGATGGGAAGATCTTCTTCAACACGGTGTCTCCTACCTTTAGATCTTGACCGCAGACACGTTTATTGTAAGCGCGTGCGATTCTCCCCTGGTAAACTTGAGTGTGACACAAGGCTAGGAGTCTCTTCTCGTCCAATAAGTTCAACTGATCAGAGCATGATCTCTCTCTCTCTGCTTCGGGTAAGCCTGATTCCATGAGGATTCAGAGTGAAGGTACTTCAACCTCCACCGGGAGGACGGCCTCAGTTCCATACACAAGGGAGAATGGTGTTGCCCCTGTAGCGGTACGGATTGACGTTCGATAGGCCCACAGTGCGAAGGGTAACTGCTCACTCCAATCTCTATAAGTGACTACCATCTTCTCAAGAATGCGGATCAGGGTTTTATTGGCGGCCTCCACGGCTCTATTAGTTTGAGGCCGATAAGGGGATGAGCGATGGTGCTTGATCTTGTACTGGTCGCAGATGTCTCGGATGCGCTTATTCATAAAGTTTGTGTCGTTGTCCGTGATGATATCTTTGGGTACTCCGAATCGGCACACAATATTGTTCTTGAGAAACTTCTCGACGTGACTGGCTGTGATATTGGCATATGATGCTGCTTCTACCCATTTGGTGAAGTATTCAATGGCGACAAGGATGAACCGATGTCCGTTTGATGCTTTGGATTAATCATTCCGACAACGTCAAGGCCCCAGGTAACAAATGGCCAAGGAGTGGTCATGCACTGAAGACCAATGGTAGGAGCGTGTATCAGACTGGAGTGTTCTTGACATTTGTGGCATTTTTGAACATGTTTGCAGCAATCTGATTCCAAGGTGGTCTAAAAGTATCCCTATCGTAGGATTTTCTTAGCGAGCATGTGACCGTTAACGTGGGATCCGCATACTCCCTCATGGATTTCTTTCATAATATTGACCGCTTCACTTTCAGTGAGGCACCTGAGTAAGATGTTATTGTATGATCGCTTATAGAGACATTCCCCGCAAATGACATAACCTGCCGCTAAACGTTAAAATGTTCTTCGATCTATTTGGATGTACCCTCTGGGAAAGTTAAGGTCTCGAGGAAATTCTTGATATCTGAGAACTAAGGTGGCTCATCATTAGGTTTTGTAGGTTCCTCAATCTGGAGGCAGAAGGCTGGCTCATTCCTCTGCTCGATCATGATCGGCTTCATCTCAACACCATAGGGGATTTCAATCATTGACGCTAAAGTTGCTAATGCGTTGGCAAAGTGATTCCTTATCCGCGGAACGTATGAGAAAGTCACGTTTTGGAAGCAAGCTATTAGATCCTCGAGGTGTTCATGATAGGGGATTAGCTTCTCATCTTTCATCTTTCAGTCGCCATTTGTCTGGCATATGATTAACTGTGAATCACCAAATACTCGAAGGTGAGTTACATTCAGATCGAGAGCTGCTTCCAGACCTGCGGCGCAAGCTTCATACTCAGTCATATTATTAGTACAAGGGAAGTTGAGCTTGATAGAGATCGGTACATGGGATCCTCTTCATGAAATCAGGATGGTGCCAACCCCTTGGCCTTCGACATGCGATGCTCCGTCAAAGTGCATTACCCATGATTCCTCTGCTTCTTCTGTATCATCTTCTGTCATGAACAAGATGTCCTCATCGAGGAATTCAGTCCTTAGAGGCTCATTGTCAGGCAGAGGGTTCTCAGCAAGATAATTGGCGAGCGCCTGCCCCTTGACCGATTTCTGAGTGACATACGTGATGTCAAATTCAGATAATAAAACTTGCCATCGTGCAGTTCGGCCAGTGAGAGTAGGTTTCTCGAACAGGTACTTCAACGGATCCATCTGTGCTAGAAGTAGAACGGCTTGGGATAGCAGGTAGTGTCGAAGTCTTTGAGTAGCCCACACAAGCGCTAGGCATGCCTTCTCTAGATGAGAGTAGCGCGTCTCATAATCAGTGAACTTCTTGCTCAGGTAGTAGATGGCCTGCTCTCTTCTTCCTGTCTCATCGTGTTGCCCTAACACATAGCCCATGGAAAACTCTGTCATGGATAGATACATTATCAGGGGTCTACCAGGTACAGGTGGCACCAATATCAGAGGATTTAGGAGGTAACCCTTGATCTTGTCAAATGCAGCTTGGCAATCATCATTCCACTCGACTGGCGAATCTTTTCTTAGTAGTTTGAAGATCGGTGCGCTTATCAGAGTTAACTATGCAATGAATCGACTGATGTATTGGATTCTGCCTAAAAATCCTCTAACCTCTTTCTCTATAGACGGTGGTGGCATTTTATTGATGGCCTTGATCTTGGTCGGATCGACCTCGATCCCTCTCCTACTGACGATAAAGCCTAACAATTTTCCTGACATAGCACCGAATGCGCACTTCTAGGGATTCAACCGCAACCTGTACTTTCTCAACCTCTCAAACAGCTTCTGAAGGCTTACCAAGTGGTCATCCATTTCAGGCGATTTGGCAATCATATCATCGACATACACTTCGATCTCTCGGTGCATCATGTCGTGGAATAGGGCCATATTGCTCTCTGGTAGGTTGCCCCAGTGTTCTTAAGCCCGAATGGCATCACCTTGTAGCAGAAGGTTCCCCAGGGAGTGATGAACGTGGTCTTCTCTCGGTCGGCCTCTGCCATCTTAATCTGATTGTAGCCCGAGAACCCGTCCATGAAAGAAAGCATCCTGTGCTTAGCAGTGTTATCGACCAAGATATTGATGTGGGGTAATGGGAAGTCGTCCTAAGGGCTTGCCTTGTTGAGATTTCAAAAATCAATGCACATTCGAACTTTTCCATCTTTCTTTGGCACAGGGACAATATTGGCCAGCCATTGCGGGTACTTGGATACCATGAGGAAACCCGCGTCATACTGCTTAATGACCTCGTCCTTGACTTTCAACATCCATTCAGGTCGGAGACGTCTCAACTTCTATTTAACTGGCTTGCAATCAGGGTAGAGTGGCAACTCATGTTGAACCAGATCGATATCCAAATCAGGCATGTCTTCATACGACCATGCAAAGACGTCTTGGTATGATCGGAGGAAGTCTATCATACCCTCTCTCTCCGCAGGGGACAACGATGTTCCGATTTTGGTGATTCTAGGGACCTCTTAGGTGCCCAAATTGGCGTCCTCTGTTTCTTCGACGATAGGGGTAGGGCCATGCTCAAAATCAGCAAATTGCTTGAGGAGCTCATTGGGGAGCTCATCGACTTGACCTTCCTCATCCAGACTCGTGACTCCTACCTCTTCTCGTATTTCTACAGGGAAGGGGTCGGCTTCGCGTGGGACGGGTATCTCGATATCATTTTCAATTTTATTGGGAAATTTAAAGGACAATATTTTTAGAATTGGTATTTTTTCTATTTTTATGGTTTTTCACAATTTTTCGGAGGTTAGCCCCTGGCGCGGTGGATCTCTATATATACAGGGTAGAGTGTCCCAGAGGCTAACCTCACTTCTTACAAGTTATTTTTTTTTGGAGAGCCGGTGCCGTATTCACAGCATTTGGCGGCTCCCAGGAGTTGGGGCAAAGATGCCCAGTTACTTACCTGAGAGGCTTGGCCTTTACCCTTTCGGTTGGAAACTGCATCAGTAGGCTCTTGCAGTTCCCCCCTCAGCATGTTTATGGAGGGATCCTCTGGGACCCTGTCTTTAAAGGTTAGGGTGGGCCCAAAGTGGCTAGTGCTAGAGTGATGGGTGGGCCCGGGGATTTCTTCCTCAAATAAGGAGAGGGCTGCTAAGTCCACTTCGAGGTCCGGTGGGGTGATGTAAGGGTTAGTGGGGTGGGTGGAAGCAAGCTTGTGTGGGGTTACCCTTTTCTCCCCATTCAGATCAATTTTTACCACCCCGGTGCTCAAAAAGGTTTTGGCGGATGTGGGGTCGAGCGGGAGGCTCTTCTTCCAGGTCAATTCCTCTGGCCCTGGCGACTGCTGCGGCCCTCATCTTTTCTTTGGCATCTCTGACTTCTTCTTCATCGGTCCTGTAGCCTAGGCCAAATTTGGTTTGCTGCCCCTTGGCCCTAACGAGGTCTCTTCTTCCTTGAAGGCGCGGGCCCAATCCTTTCCCTTTTTGGTGGCCCCATTTGTGGAGCATGAACACGGCTGCCTCCGTTCCTCCTCCAATTTTGGCAGGGGTTTTTTCAGTCGGCTCGAGGGTAACGACAGAGAAGTCATACTCAAATTGATGGAGATCAGTGTCATCCGCTGTGTGCAGCATGTAAAGCACTTTCGGATTCTCAATATGCAGAGTGCTCCGCTCCTTGTCTTCTCTGCTCTCACCTATGATGGTGACGATTCTTCCGCCTGAGATGAATCAGAGCTTTTGGAGTAGAGTTGATGGTATGGCCCCGATCTCATGCAACCACGGTCGGCCCAATAATAGATTAAATGTAGACTTGATGTCCATCACCTGGAAGGGGACAGTGAAGGTTTGCGGCCCGATGATCAGGTCAAGGTTCACTTCTCCTATAATCTCTCTCCGAGTGTTGTCGAATCCCCTGGCACTTGTTATTGATGGCCGGAAGGTGTTGGGGTTCGCACCAATTTTGATTACTGTCCTTAGAGGGCATACATTTAATGTCGACCCGTTATCTATTAAGACCAACGGCACCACTAGGTTCCCTACTTCCACTGTTATATTCAGGGGCTTATAGTGGTTGTTCCCCTCGAGCGACAGATCCGCATCAGTGAATGAGATGGCATTTGGGGCCAATACTTGCCCAATTATCTCTCCCACCTCGTTTGGAGTTACGTGGGTGGAAACATGCGCGTCTTTGAGTGCTCCCATTAAGGCTTGAAAGTGGAGCAGGGACGTGATCAGCAAATCTCACACAGTAATATGTGCGGGTGTCCTCTTGAGCTGTGTCTCCAACACATGCTCTCTGACCATTTTTTCAAAGGGGTTCCCTGTGGCTTGCTCTTTCTTCTTCTCTTCTCCTCTTACGGCCCCCGATGCTTCTGGCTGCGTAGAAATCCTGCTTGAGCGGGTGATAAATTTGATTGTTTCTTCTTGGTTGCGACCAACATTCATGTCCGTCTGCTCGTAACTTAACGGCACTTGATGCGGGTCATAGGCGGGTTTTAGGATGAGGAAGGGAGTGCATGGTGATTCTGGGGTAGACTGGGTGGGTATGTTGGATTCTCGTGCCCAACCAGGTTGACTCCAATAGGGGGTATAATGGTATTGGCAGGAATTGGTGAAGTTGGGTTTGAGGGTGCGGATGGGGTTTGTGCAGGCGTTATCGGGCCATGGTAAGACCAGTGGTGATTGGGAGCGGGTGATAAGGGGAGTGGGTGAGGGGTTATTTGTTTGGGTGGAGGTGGAGTTGGATTAGGTGCAAAAAGGTGAAGGGATGGTGGGGGTGTGACTGGGATGGGGTGATTGGGAAACGTCGGAGGTGTAGGGTGATAGGGGTATGACGGGGTAGCGGATGGAGCAGGGGGGTACTGATATGAAGGATTTGTAAATAGGGTGGCATGGTGGGGCAATGATGGGTTCGTGGATAACACGGGGTAAACCGGGGATGATGGAGTTGTGCCTAGGGCGGGGTGATTTGGGGATGGTGGAGTTGTGTATTGTGCGAGATGATTTGGGGATGGCGGGGTAGTATGCTGGGTGGTGGGATTTGGGGGTGTGTACGGGATAGGATAATTTGGGGATGGCAGAGTGGTGTATTGGGTGGAGAGATTTGGGGGTGTGTATGGGGTGGGGTAGTATGGGGATGGTGGATTCATATATGGCATGGGGTGAATTGGGCATGACGAAGAGGCACATGGGGCGGCTGATGGTGGGATAGTGTGTGGGATAGGGTGATTGGGAGGTGGCGTGTACTGTGGGGTAAATTGGGAGTGGGGCGGATATGCGTATGATTGCGGTAGGGTTGGGCCCATTTGGATTTGATAGGTAGGAGCGGGAGTGGAAAAATACTGCCCTAAATCTAAGGGCTCCTCTTGGTATGTCGGGGTGAGGAAGTAATCGACTAAATACATCGACTCGATCACCCCCACAATTGGTTCGCCTTTATTCAGCCTAAGAAATGAAAACTCTTCTTGACTACTTATGTAATCCGAGGGGTTGAGCTCTTCCTCTTCCTCTTCTACCCAGTGGATGTTAGGCCTGAGACCTCCTGGATGCGGTGGCAGAGTGGCCTGATGGATGTTCTAGTTCTGCCCTTGAAGAAGCGGCGAGGGAACAATTTTTCCCGCCTCTATTAAATCTTGGATTGCGTGCTTTAGTGGGAAGCACCGGTCCGTAGGTTGACCTGGCCCCTGGTGGAAGTTACGATGCAGGTTCGAGTCATAGTTTCTTGGTATCGGATTGGGGGGTGGGCGAGGCAGGAGTAAATTAACCAGACTCTTTTGTAGAATACTGGCAATAAGATGCTTAATGATTGCCCTAACGGCGTGAAGTCCCGTTCGAATCATGCTTTCATCTGTTCTTGGGTGAACGGGGCTCTCGGTCCATTGTTTGACCTTGGCTCTTGTTCGAAATGGGCCGGGGGTGGTTGTGTGGCCTGGAGCTATATCGAGGTGGTATTGGCCTGGGGATAAATGATGTTCTACACCTCTGCCCCTGGCCTTCTTTCAACCCTTGGTTCGGCAATTTTCTGAACCCCAGCGGCTCCGTTGGCCATGCTCTTTCCCAATCTGCCCTCTCTAACTGCGTCTTCGCAACGGTTGACATTTCAGACCAAATAAGCAAAACTGGACTGCTGCTGATATACCAAGAATTCTGCGATGACTGGGAGCACTCCCTTGGTTTTTAATTCAATCTGCTCATCATCCAAAATTTGGTGGGTCACCTGGGCGGCCAATGCCCTCCACCTTCCTAAGTAGGCACTGAAAGTTTCATCATGTCTTTGCTTCAAACAGGCCAGATCCGACTTCCTTGGCTCTATGTCCATATTATAGACATATTGTTCTTGGAATAAGTGTGTTAGATCTTTCCAAGTTTTGGTCATGGACGGTTCTAGGGATGTGAACCATCTCAGTGTCGGGCCCGTCAGACACTTTTGGAACACTTTGATGTGGAGTCGTTAATCTCTGTCGTACTGGCACATAACCCCACAGTAAGATTTTAAGTGGGCGATGGGGATGCCAGTGCCATTATATTTATCGAATTATGGCATCTTAAATTTTGGTGGCAGGGGGACATCCGAGAATAGACATAAGTCTGAAAAGTCTGTTGAATGCAGTTCTACTCCTCCCATCTTCGTCAGCTGCTTTTGTATTTTTTTTATCTGTTCTTTCAGCTGCTCTGATTCTTTTGAGGCTGTAGCTGGGACTGCCTCGCTCTGATTTGATTCGGCCCCGGGTGTGACGATGATGGGCCTGGGGGGGCCGAAACTGGCAGCTCCTCCCCTATTGCGGATCTCGTCCTCCTCGTACTGTTGGCCATTATACTGGTGAGGGGCGAGGTCCGCTATTTGGACCTGGGGGGTGATGGGTTGGATGACCTGGTGAGGCCACAAAGCTTGTAAGGGATGGGGAGGAGTGAATGGATGAGTGGTTTGTGGATGAGTGATGTGCTGAGTTGGGTGCACATTCTGGGGGTGATGGGGGTGTGGTTGATGTGGCTGGATGTTGTAGGCATGGTTTTGAAGAATGGGGTGGATCAGATTTTCCGTTGGAGGTGGGATGGGGGCATAAGGGGTATAGGTGAATGAAGGGTACTAGTGAGGGGGTAAGGGGTTTGTGAACGGGATTTGATGAGTGTGGGTGGATGGGCCTTAGGTTTGGGCTTAATGGTTTTGGAAAGCTTGGGTTGATGGGCCTCGGGCCTGGGTGTGGGGGTTGGCATGATTCTGGGCTAATGGGCCCTGTTGGGTTTTGGATAATGGGCCATGTGGGTATTGGGTGTGGGATGATGGGCCTTGGGCTTGGGTTTGATAGGTTTGGGTCCAAGGGCCTTGGGGGGTTTAGAACTGGGCCTGGATATGATGGGCTTGGGCTTAGGCCTGAGTCTGGTGGGTTTGGGCCTAGGGCCATGGGCCTTGAGGGTTTTGGGCCTGGGTTTGGGTTTTTGCCCATGGGCCTTAAGGATTTTGGGCCTGGGCCTGAGTCTGATGGGTTTGGGCTTGGGCCCATGGATCTTGATGATTTTGGGCTTGGGCCTGATTCTGATTGGTTTGGGCCCATGGACCTTGAGGATTTTGGGCCTAGGTCTGATGGGTCTGGTGGGCTTAGGCCTGAGCCTGGGTATGGGCTTGGGCCCATGGTTCTAAAGACATTTAGGGTTGGGCCCATGGATTCGCGTGGGTTTGGTCCTGAGATGAGTGGGCTTGGGTCTGTTGGGCTTGGGCCTGGAATTGTGGTGGGAGATCTTGGATGGTATGAATGATGGGTGGTTGGGCATGATTATGGGGGAATGGGGTATCGAGGTTTTGGAGACTTAGATGTGGGGTTTGGAATGTAGGACTCCGAGAGGTAGCCCACAGGGCATACATCATTCTCATAACCTCCATTGAGGGCCTGGATTTAGGTGTGTGATTGGAGGGTGATGGCCCATTCAAGGATGGAGGGGGTTGGGTGAAATTGGGCATGACCCAGGTATGGGGAGTATGAATGATTATACTTGGAGGGTGTGGATGTATGGCTAAGGAAGATGGTGGGTTACTGGTCACACCCTGCGGAAAGTTGGGCATGACCTGGGTAAATAGGGGGGGTCTGTTAGGATGTGGATGGACCATGTGATGTGGAGGGTACGTGAGATGAGGTGAGTGGGATATGGGATACAGGAGGCATGGATGATGAGGTGGACGGAGTGTGGGAGGTAGGCGGGGGATGAGGTTCCCAATGGGGTCTTTGGGAGTAGGGGGGTGTAGTAAGGGTGTATGGATGGGAGATGGGGATGTATGGGTCAGTCGGGAAATGAGGTGTTTCAGTAGAGGATGAGATGGGGGTATGTCGGGAAAATGTAAGGGTGGGGGAGGGGTGGATGTGAACACGGGTGCCCCAAATGAACCCGTGACATCGAACCGGGTTTGGGTGAAGGTGTTGGAGATCAGGTCTTCTCCTATATGGGAATGGGATGGGGATGATGGCGGGGATGTATCGGCGATCGACATGATCTGTTGATGAGTGTTGTACCGATGCCTTGGGTAAGGGCCGAATACTTTCCTAGTTCTTCCTCTACGGGTTGGGTTTGAGGTTGCCGTAGCGATGGTCGCACCGAAAGCGCTTGTATATTTGGATTTTTGATTTTTATTTTTATTTTTATTTTAGATTTTTCAAATGAAAATTATCTCCCCTATTTTAAATGAATGATGATCTGGTGCCCTAGAAAAATTTTTGTCTCGAGTGATATATGCACCTTTAGTAGGTCTCACGGCGGGATCCGACACACTTCGAAAGAAGCGAAAGGGGACCCTTTCGTTCTATTGAAGGTGAGGGAATCCACGCAAACGACCTGATCCCCCGGAGCAAATCAATGAGAAGTCGCCTTCTTGAGGCGGGGCATATTGGGCGTATGTACGCGGAGGCTCATGGGCACTAATACCGCTAATCGGGGAACTTGGGTAGTAGATTGGGCCTCAGATCGGGTAGCCTGAATCCAATATGTGCTGGGCATATATATTATATACGCCTAACCAAAACTTAGCAGATTTGGCTGGGCGTATATATTATATACGCCTGGCTTAAATCTGGGGATTTTGGCTGGGCGTGTATATTATATGCGCCTGAGTATTTCTGGGAATTTTTGGCTAGGCGTATACACTATATACGCCTGGCAGAGACAGTTCTGTCAGCTTCTTTTGACAGTAAACAACAAGCCCGAGATGGGTCTTTTGGACTGGTTTTCTAGGAGGGATGCTCCCGGGGACGACTGTGTATGTTATCGAGTCCCTCCTTTCCGCTTTCTAGGGATACACGGCTGAATTCAAGCTGTCTACGCTCTCACCATTGCGGGTTTTACGGCTTGATTGGAATTGGCAACCCAACCGATATACCTCTGGTGCAAGCGCCTTCTCAAGTACTGGAATGGGTGGTTCTTTTCAGGATCATCACCACTAGGGCTGCCGCCTTACTCGGAATTGGGTAAATTATATCTGTGCCTAAACCCCCCGAAAACTACCCAAAACACGCAAAACAGATTTGATTATGTCCCCACACTGTTGGTTCACTTTTAATTACAGATTTTTAAAGGGGAGTGAATTTAAGTCCAAAATCAGGTCGGGGATGACAAGCCCGTGCCGCCTCAACGGGCCGGCGTTTAATGGTGAGATATGATGATTGAAATAAAGAGCGCACGTAGGCCTGCCAAACGGCTAAGGCTCGTAAATGACTGAAATTTAAATGACGTGGAAAGTAGATGCGAGCGGGCCCGCCAAACGGCTAAGGTGGCTTAAATGACAAAATTGTAAAAAACTGAAATTTAAATGTGAAAGTAGGCCCGCCAATCAGCTAAGGCACTTAAAGGACTGAATCATAGGGGTGAGTGTGTTAGTAAAAACAACAAAAATGAAGAAAAATAGCAGAAAACTAGAGCAAAAAACAACAATGATTAGTAAAAAAAATAAAAAGAAAGGCCAACAAGAGGGGAAGCGCTAGGGTGACATCCCCAGCAGAGTCGCCATCTGTGCGAGCATGGATCCTCTCGAACCCGTTGCGGCAATGCACTCGCGATGGAATAAAATATAGAGTCGCCACCCGGAGCTTTTGGCGACTCTGAAAACCTTTAAATCAATATTTTGAGCACCGAAGTGCTAAATATGACTCTGATTTACCGGTCTTTGCCAAAGACTCTAGGGTAGGGGCTTCGGTTATCGATCAGGAAATGTTTAGGCACCCGATCAACCCGCATGTAGCAGTCTCTATCTATGGCCAAAAATAAAAATAAACGGGTGGAGCTTCCCCTTGCCCGAAGGCAATACGGTCCTATCAAGCTTTGAGCCAAATCGAAATTTCGGCAGCGTAACTGCTTGAATCCTTGGACGGAGGAAACACAAAGAAGGTAGAGGAAGAGAGGGGTGAGCCGCAGCTCACGGGCCCTTGCTGCACCGTGGGAGACCTTCGCTTCGGCGTACTTCCGATGGCATTAAATGGCTTAAACTGTAGAAGAATAGGTTCTAATGCTAGGATTCGGTAGATAGGAAGTGTAGGATGAAGCTAGGGACTAAGCTTGGCTAACAAGGGGTGATCTAATTGCTGAAAAGGGTTGAAAAGGGTTGAAAAGGATGAACTAAGCATGCTAGAATTCTGGTTGTAAAATATATATTTTCTCTCACTAGGGCTCTCTCTCTTAAGCTTAACCTTAATCTTAATTCTTCAACCCCTTGGGGAAGAGGGGGGCCTCTCTATTTATAGAGAAGAGGTGGGTTAGAGGGTCACTTAATAGCTAATTGATTTAGCAATTAGGTAATCCTCCATCTAAGGTTTTCTAGGTTTTTAGGGTCCTAGGGGTTTGGGAAATTGGTTTCAATGGTGGATGATGGGGTGAGACCATGGGTGACTTAAGGGCTGCCAATAAGCTCAAAGGGGGTGCAACCAACCTTAAGACACCCACCTCAACCATGGGGATGGTCAAAGGGTCAAATCAGATGGAGGAAATTCGAGCATTTAATGACAGATATTGTAGCTAAGCTGGGCGTATATATTACATACGCCCAGTTTATGCACAGTAATCTTCATGAAAACTAGGGGGAATCTGAGAAGATGGGTGCCCGCATTGGTGGCCACCTATGCTGGGTGTATGTATTATATACGCCCAGCCAAATTTGGCCCAAAAATGCCAAAGGATATATAATCTGAGATGCTGACCAAATCAAAATTCTTTGTCGGGCGTATGTAATACATACGCCTGAGCAAAAAGTCATGATTTTATGTGAACCTTCATTCTGCCATAACTTTTGAACCACAACTCCAACTTGGGTTATCTTTGGCTTGCTGGAAAGCTGGAGAAGTCCTCTTTCCAACGGTATGTGGCTCATCCTTAGAAATGTTTTGTACAAAAATTTGTAACTCTCCTCCCATCAAATGCTCAGAAGGGTTTAAGTTGAGTCTGGGAAGGGATCCTGGGGTTTAGGGGTGATCTCTAAGGGTTGGGGGAATGGTTCTAATGGGTTTTAAGGGATTCCTAAAGGTTTGGATAGATTCCCAAGGGTTCAGGGGTGCCATCGGAAGCACAGGGGTGCATCTCTCCTAGAGTACGGACTGATCTGGCCTTGGGCAGAATTTGGGTGTCTACTGTTGTGTGTGATTTGGAGTGAATAGGATGTAAAATTGAGAGAAAATTGGGTTTGGGAAGATAAAACCCAAGGAACTGATGAAATCTGTCAAATTTGATCGGTCGAAATTGGATTCAATCGATCGATTTTGACATAAGCCTATGAAGTGCGATTTGTCTGGAAAATCGATCGAATTGTGCATTGGCCGAACAAAATGAGCGCTCGGTCGACCGAAAATAGAGAGACAGTGTGAGTGTTAAATGAACTCTGGGGAAATCGATCGATCGAAATTAAATTTGATCGATCAATTTGTGAAATCGATCTATTGAGTTGGAAATCGCTTGATCGAGTTTGTGGTGCCATAAGTTTCGTTTCTAAAAGAAATCAATCGATCGAAATAGATTTCGATCAATTGAATTTGGAAACCAATCAATTGAATTGGGAATCGATCAATCGATTTGGGCAAATTCAAGATTTTATTGTGTTTTATTAGGAGGATTTGGGAGAAACCTTATAGTCTTTTGTTTTCTGCCATTTCTAATGTATGAATTATGAACTGATGTGTTCTAGGTATGAGCACAGGTAAATGATGCTAGAGTTGGTTTGAAAAAGGGAAAGGCTTGATTTGACTTCGTGTTTAAGGTGGGGAAAGTTCTATACACAATTGCATTTGTTATTTAAATTCATAGATGCTTGATATGATCGAGTGAAACGTGATACGTTTTGATTTGAACATGAATTAGTATTTGAACTCTTTGCAATTGAAACCTTGGATTTCTTAAAGTTATTACGTAATTGAATATTTTCAATGTTTGAAATATTCAAAAGCCTTGAATTATCAAATATTTGACAGATTGGTTTGTTTTGGAAATTTATTGTAATGTCGAATCAAGTAATGATTTTCGGTTTCAACATCGTATTTTTACCTTCATAAATCATGTAAAGAATTTCATTTTGAACATCGTGTGTTAGTTTATAAGTTTTGAACCGAACCTAGAAGTTAAAGTTGAAGCAAATGTGAACTTTAATTTGAATCCAAATCGAATACGCATATAAATTTGAACCCGAATCAAACAATAAGTTAAGTAAATTGAAGTGGACCGCTATGGGTAGATTGTAAGAATACCATGGGCCGCTTGGGAGGATTATGAGTATATCGTGGACCGCTATGGGCGGATTTTGAGTATACCGTGGATCGCTATGGGTGGATTATCTGTGTATGTGTGGACCGCTAAGGGCGAATTATATGGTACATTGTGGGCCGCTAGGGCAGAATTGAATCAACACGACGGCTAACCATGAATCGAACTGGTACGGCAGTCTTCGTGAATCGAACAGGCACAGCAGCTAACCGTGCATCGAACTGGTACGAAAGTCTCTGTAAATTGAATCGACACGGCAAGATACCCGTGAATCGAACCGGCACGACGGCTAACCATGAATCGAACTGGTACGACAGTAAATCCGTGAATTGAACTGGCATGGTAGCCTCTGTGAATAAAATCGACATGACAGAATATCCGTGAATCGAACTGTGTAAGCTAAGTAAGAATGTGTAAGACATGTAAGTAAGCCAAAGTAAGAATGTGTGAGACATATAAGTAAGCTAAGTAAGAATATATGAGACATGTAAGTAAGTTAAGTGAGAGCATGCAAGACATGTGAATAAGCCATGTACGAATATGTAAGACATGTAAGTGAGTGTAAATCAAATTCAGTAAGTAAAAGATAAGAAAATACTTTTGATAAGAAAATGCCTTTGAAATCAGTGTGACTTTGAATTCAATTTCAGTTTTGATAAAACAATGCCTTCGAATCAGTTTCGGTTTTAATAAGAAAATGCCTTTGAAATTAGTTTCAGTTTTGATAAGAAAATGCCTTTGAAATCAGTTTCAGTTTTGATAAGAAAATGCCTTTGACATCAGTTTCAACTTTGATAGGAAAAATGATTTTGAATTCAATTTCTATTTTGAATATGAAAATATTTTGATATTGTCTTTGAATCTATGCATGTGATGATATGTATATTGGTATAAGTTTTCTCTACTGAGCTTAGTTGTTAGCTCACCCCGACTATACATCATAGGTATCACAGTTGCCAGGGCACCGGACTTGAGGATTTGTAAGAATTTCAGGATCATAGATTTAGTGTATTGTGGATTTGGTAAGTTCGGGCTTGGTACGTTGTTAAGACCTGAAAAGTACCACTTTTCACCTCTTAACTTAACCTTTGATTAGACCCTTAGACACCTAATAAGTTCTTGTTAAGTGTTTTGTGTAGGTAATAATCAGCAGTGAAATAAGGCCAGGAATCCTATTAAGGAGCCTGCTTTGGCACCAGAAATCCCTCATAAGAATAAACTCTGAATCCAGACCTGAAATGAGCCTCGCACAGCTGAACCAAGCTTTGGAGGATTCAGGAGAAATATGCCTCGCGCAATTCAACTGAGCTTCGTAAGACTTTTACAGCAACCTCTCGCGTAGATGAGTGACTGAAGAGCTTCAGAAACTCAAACTCGCGCAGCTCTCGCGAAGCTCAAGAGTAGAACAGATTGCGCAGTGTCGTGCAGTTCAAAGCAGACCTCTCTCAATCTAGCGCAATTCGCTCGGAACGGCTGAGGAGTGAGAGCTTCAAAAGTTTCCTCGCGCAGCTTTCGCGTAGTCGTCGTGGGATGCAATTATCAGAAGAAGAACTCCTCGTGCAGTTCTCGCGCCATTTAAGAAGAAAACATCCTTGCGAAGGCGAAGCCACTCTCGCGAAGATCAGCCCAGTGAAGACCGAGCAACCTCGTGACTGCTTGAACTTCAACCTCGCGACATCTGAGACTGTGTTTTCTACTCAACCTCGTGAAGCCCAATCCAGAGAGAGCGCAATTATCTACTGCGCGACTGCCTGAAGAGCAAACCAAGGCAACCTCGTGACGGCTGAAGCTGCAATGTCAAATCATCCTAGCGAAGAGCAAAGAGGTACCACGCGACAAGTCTGGGAAACTACAGCTACCTAGTGAAGCTCTGAACCTAAACTTCCATCTCTTCAGCAGAGGACCTTCTGGGAATTTCCAGTGATTAGGGCACGCACTCCCACACTCAAATCTTTGTGCATGTGCCCCGAGGCATCCAAGGATCACTGTTAGGCCATGTGGCATTGTTAAAATTAGGGTTTTCTAACCCTAATGCGCCGCCACCCCACTGCTATATAAACCCATACCTAGCTTAGGTTTAGGTATCTGGGAACACATCTCAGATCATTTTTCTTTTCTCTTTCTTTTTATCTATAAGTAGTTTTCTTTTTTTCTTTCCTTCTCTCCATAGTCCAGCACTTGCTGGCTATGCCTTTGTATGTGTTTTTGAATTAGATCAATGGAAATTCTGTAATAAGATCTATATTTTATGGGATTTATGTTTGAATGTGAGATGCTCTGTGCAAGGCTGCTGCCTTGTGATCCGCCATTGCTTTGGCTGTGTTTCAAAGCAATGGAGGACTGCTTCTAAGGGCCACTCAGATCCAAGTGACCTGTGTGTCTGGGCTATCATGGTCCTACAGCCTTAGCCCCACCACAGGACCCACTAAATCTGAAATTCCCATGGGAGCTTGAGCTGGTAGCCTTGTGACCATGGTGGTAGCAGCGATATTCTTGTTTTGTCTTGGGCTCCGTGAGGAGGATAACCTCTGGGATAGTCTGTGACCATTTAAGTGGACAGATTATAGCCTTAGGGTGATTCTAATCCACCGATCCAAGATGGATCCTTCTTCTTTACACTTGAGCTTGTAGAAGCCTGGTGAGAGATTGTACAGAGGCAGACTCCCCTATATTTGTATAGATCCACCATCAGATGTTGGATCTGATCTGGTTATAGAGATTGTAGGCTGGTGACTGGACCATTGTAGCCTCACTCAAGCAATGGACAGCTAGATCGAAGGTTGTACTCAATCTCTTGCTGGTTCTATGTGTCTGGGCTATCATGGTCCTATACAGCCTTACCCCCACATATAGAGCTTTAGAGATTGAGGTTCCCTATAGATTCTTGAGCTGGTAGCCTGGATGAAATAGTGCCTGCAATGATTTACTTGTTGTGTTTTGACCCATCCCTGGATAGTGGCTCCCCTATGGGATAATCTGTGACCATTTGAGTGGACAAGTTATATAGCCTTAAGGGTGGAATCATGGCAGAGTAATGGGTTGGATCCTTTCTCCTCAGTGGTGATAATGTAGCCACTGGATAGGACTTCTATAACATCAGATCTGAATCTGAGTTACAAAACTCCTCTAATCTGGGCTCAATAACATACTTCTCACCCTTTTATATTTATTTTCCACAGTCCATCTATCCTTTTAACCCTTTCTGTAGTTTAGACATTAGAATACTTAGAATAAGTGACCTTAAACTCCCCTCCTTTTAGGACTGCTAGATCTGTAGTCAGATCTGGAGGGACTACTAGAGATGGCTCCTTTGGAGCTATAGATCACCTTTCCCTATGGGACAAACTCTTACTTATCAAAACTTGCTACAAAGGACCCTGTATCTTGCAAGTCTAGGACTTCTGAGTTGTGCTGAATTCACCCCCTGTTTTACTCTTCCTTTGATTTTCAATGACTTTCACCACCAACCAATAATGTAAGCACACCAGAAATCACCAATATACGTTCGTGCTATTATACATGTATTGTATACCACTATTAGATGATGGTTAGTCATCACTGGTGGTTTGTTTTAGTTTACTGCTCATATTGGATATTAGAACTGGAAATTTAAAATTATGCCACATGTATTTTCTGCTTTAATTTCTACATGTGTGTGGATGTACTAAGTATTGTGTATCATATTGTGATCTACGATCTGACAATCCGCATTTTCCCATTTAGTTTTGGCATAAAGTTAAAAGAAAAAAAATTTATATCTCAGAAAAATTGTGTTGGGAAATTCCGGGCTGTCACATGGTCAATCAAATGGGGCAATTGATGCCTCATTGGATTGGACGCAAACTGTGGATCTTCGGGTCTTTGGTTTATGCCCTCCTAGAAGTATAGGTCGATCACCCTACGCTCACGAGGTTTATTTATCAAATGATATCGAGGAGCAGACATTTTTCCAAAACATTAGGCTTTCACAACTCGCAGCACCTCGGTCATGCCCAGTAATGTTGCTAAGCGCTTGGGGACCGATAGTCTTGAGGAACAGACTTTTTCCTGACTTATAGAACTTTCGTTTACTCACCATGTTATGTTTGAGGATCACTTTGGATATAGCGGACCCTTTAGCGTGCCTTGGGCCTCTTTAGACATCTCTTTCTTTGGCATACGATCATTAGTGATCGAATACTAAAGAGGGGCATCGTCTGTAGACACCCAAAATTGGCCCAAGGCCCGATTAACTTATACTTTGAGAAAGGCGTACTCTCCGAGCTTCTGAGAGCACTTTTTAAATCCTTAAAAATCTTCCCAAAACCTTTAGAACCCTATCCCCGACCCTTAGGAATCAACCCTAACCTGTAGAACCCCTCCCAAACCAGTTTTAAACCTTCCTGAGCAGTGGTTGGAAAGAGGAATGCTATAGTATGCACAAAACTCTGCTAGAGCTGTGACAGCCCGACGTTTCCCAGTCTCTCAACTAGGAAAGGTCGCGCCATCGGATCACCTGATATGATCCTTTCATCAAGAGGTTCCTTATTTCTCATCAAAGTGTTACAAAATGCAGAAGCAATGTATTTAAACTCTGACAAATAACAATGATGGCAAAATAACTGCTAAATAGAACTAAAATATGCAATAAACAGAAGTCACGTATCTGATGTATAGCTTTTCACCGATGACGGCCACCCGTCATCAAAACAATGAAAAGAAACCTATACATCCTAAGAACATCCTATCAGAAATCTAAAACCAACATATATCATTTATACAGACCAATCTTTTTCCTTTTTCTCTCTCTCTCTATCCCAATGCTCCATATCCCAAGCTACAAACCTAACTACGGGAAGAACTCCTCTGGGACATCGTCTTCCTCGTCATCGTCGTTGTCTTCCTCCTCCTCCTCCTCTAGCACGTATGTAGGGTCAGCCGCGTGCTCAGGATCAGGGTCTGCAGCTAAGATAATTAAGTCAAGGAATGAGCTATCATCCAAAGCTCAGTAGAGAATATTGCATTGTTATTTTACATTGATAGTTTATCACTTTTTCATAGAAAAGCATTAAATAACATATGAATAACATGATGAAATGCTGACATTATGCATGGTATAACAAGTGTGAGCAGTAAACTGAACGGAAAATACATGCTGGCAAAAGGTGAAATCGAAGGTCAAGCTCCCGTTAAGAAGGGATCACTTGTCAAGCTCCCGAGTTAGCGGGATCACTTGGACTAGAATATGTCAAGCTCCCGAGTTAGCGGGATCACTTGATTCAAGAATTTCAAGCTCCCGAGTTAGCGGGATCACTTGATTTACAATGAGTAATAACGTATCAAAAACATTGAAGTAACAGAATCTGAGTACTGAATCACGTAGATTGACCAAGAAATGCATTTGCATGTATGGCTTTATGATGCATTAATTTGTTAACTTGCTTTACCAGATGCTCATGATACTCACTGATGTTAAATATCTACTATTTCTTTTCTTATCAGGTTACTAGCAATTCAAGCTTATCCGTTTGAATACAAAACAAATCAGATTTTTCTTCTATTATGTTGATCAGTGCGTATATGCATACTTATCAAAGTTTCTATGAAACTAAATGACATGCTTGTATCATTATAAAATAGCAATACAGATTCCTTACCTGTATACATTGAATCTTACGAGCGTTGTCGTCGATGCATGTTCAAGTGTCATGTAGTCTTATTTCTTCAAAATTCTTCAACATGTTTAAGTGCTCCATGTGGCACCTAATCTAGGAAAATAATTTTAGTTGTATTTTAATACACTACTTAACAGTATCAAGATGGCTTAACAGTATCAAGACCCATGTATACACACATCTGAACCCATCATAGATCTAGTTAAAATACACCATCTAGTTCCCAAAACTTCGGTCTTTGGGGGAAGGTTGTGACAACACTTGAGGCTTCATGACAAGCACCTTGCCGTGGCAACCCTTTGAGGTTGTTGTGGCAAGCCACTCAGCAGAGTGTCTTGCCGGGCTTCAGTTGTGTCTCCTCCTTCTTTATTTGCCGTTATTCTATATATTCTATATTTATGTATTTATTATCATTTACATATATATATATATATATATATATAACCTGCAGCATATATATATATATCTGATTCAACATTTACAGATTTCTTTGATGATTGATGAAGCCAGAAGTGCAAGGATCTGCACTAAATCTTCATACATATCTATATAGATATATATTCCTTATATATATATATATATATATCTGTTTTCTTATTTACAGATCTTCAATGAAGATCCGAAGTGCAATGATCTGCACTCCACTTCATTCTAAGGCTAATTTCTAAGCTGAAAACTCTTTATGATCAAATCAAACAAATGACTAACCGTTTTGGTGAATTCGTGGTGTCTAAGTGCATGGAAGAATAAGGGCGTTTTGCTTCCTGATCTCAAAGCCGGAACAGAACTGAGAGGAGTTTATCAATTTTACCAGCTGTTTGTTTATCTTTCGCAGAATTTGCTTTGGTTTATTAATGAAATCCCAAGGAATGCAAGAGAGATTTTCTTTATAACAGATGACAACGATCTTGCGTGCATGTAGATGGTTAATGACTCACTAGAGTCATGTGGCGAAGTTACCATGCAAGTAGCTTACCAGCTACATGGGGTAAAGTTTTATGCTTAGCCAGTATACCTAAGTAAAGGTATTACATATAAAACAAAACAGTGAAGACTTCTTGTATTTATTTTCAACACTTGTGAAAGTTAAAACGAACAGAAATCTTATTGTTTATTTTATAAGGAAAACCACAAAAAAGGTTTCTTGGGTTTTAATTTCTATGTTAAGCTCATACCCATAGAAGGTATTGCAGAAAAGGCATAGTAAGGGATACCTTGTGTGCAAATCAGTTCTATTTACGCAGTGTATTAATCCTTTTTATGTCGTTTATTTCAGCTGTTTCAAATGATTCCTTGCAAGTACCTATACCTGGTATAAGTTTGAGAATTGTTACATTCTCCCCTATTTTAGGAATTTTCGTCCTCGAAAATCAATCGGGACTATCTGGGTAACAATCGCGAAAATCAAAGTTGCAGTGCTCATACCGTATGTGGTATTTACTAACAAAATTTTATCACAAGACAAGATGAATCATTGAACAGACAAAACCAAAATCAAAGCTACCTCTATGAGATAAAGCTAAAATCTTATAAATAACCGCATTCATGTGGTACCTGACTTCATGTGTAAACATGAACAGGAATTCAACATGTATTCTCAAATGAAAATATACCATTTCATTCACATACAACAAACAGAATCTCATTAATCAATTTATATAAATCAAATTGAACTACTCCTAAATCATTAATCACTATGCAAGACAAAATTTAAATGAAAACAAATAAGGTTGCTCTTGAAACTTTTTGAGTCTCAACCATATTTCATCACTTATTAAGTATTCATTAATCAAGACATGAACTATCTAATGTCTAATTTTGGCATACATAATCAAGCTTGTTGAGTAAACATGTAATATGTATATATATATAGTAAGAGCACGTGAGGTTATAAATTACCAGACTGAGGATCGGGTTGTTGTTGGCCCACTGAGGATGTACCAGCTTCCTGTTGTTGCTGTTGTTGGAAATCTTGCTGGAACTCCGGGACCAATAATGCTGCGTTTCAAGTGTATTGGGAGACGTAGTTGCGCGCCCGCCCAATGTAAGGGTTTGCAGCAGTTTGGAAAGTATGCTCCATCATGATATTAGTCGCTTCTTCAACATAATCGATACGTTGATGGAACATGTAATGGTTTCGATATAAGTTATCGAATTGCAGGAGGGTTTGCTCATGGTTTTCACGCATGAGCTGAACAAGGTCGGCGGTGGTGTAGGTCCCTTGAGCCGGGGGGACCGAATCGGGTTGAGGTTGGGGTTGTGGTTGAGGAGGGATAGGGATTTCTTGGGGTATTTCTTGTTGGACTTGGGGAGGACGACGAATTTGTTTTGCTTGGCGGTTACGTACTGCTTGAGATGAACGTTGATACACGTTACGCCAAATGGTAGGGCTAAAGACCCGCATGTTATCGGTGCGGACCTCTTCGCCAACAGGGATTTGATAGGGGACAAGATTGACACTATCAAAGTGTCCTTCCAACATATGAGAGATCAATCTAGGGTAGGGGTAGGAAGGCATGGAAGGTGACACGTTGCTTTGTAGGTGCTCATTGGCATACTTGATGCCTTCCCAAACTACCCTAGGACCACTTATCCATCGCCCTTCATGGACGGCAAAAAGAGCTTGCAAGAGAGCATCTCGGCGCTCTCTTTCATGCTGCATGGGGTACAAATTATATCTAAATATACAATCCAAAAACCACATCCGTTGTGGTAACTGGCTGCGACGTACGACAAGACTATGGTCAGAAGCAGTCTGACCATTAGTCATTTTCGAGGTGATGTGGTGAAATTTCACATCCCTCTGCCGAGGTATTTGTAGTCCAGAAGTGACGTCATAGTCAGCACTACAGTCCATCGCTTGGGCTATGTGCAGGATATTGAAATAAAATTTACGACCATCAATTTCGGTCTGTAATTGACCGACAGTAGGGGTGACGACCAGATTTTGATAAAACAAACGGACTAAATGAGGGTAAAATTGGTTATGGAACGGCTGATACATGGCGCTTAACTGCGCCTGTTCCATGTAGCGAATGGACTATGCGGTCTGGTCATTCGGGGTCAAAAGTTTATCATATACGATCCATTCCGGTTCCATTGCTTTTGCAGCCCACCACTGGATGGGCTGTTCATGTTCTTCCGGTGGATCGATTGGCTCGCGTAAGGAAGAAGAAGAGCCTTTGCCCTTTTCTTGAGCCGAAGCTTTTGGGGGTTTAGAAACTCCCGATTTTCTAGGAGGCATTGTGCAATCTAAAAGACAAGGAAAGACGAGGAGTGAGTTCTGATTTGTTTTACCTCAACAGAAATCAGTCTGAAATGAGAGTAAAATTAGCAAATAGAATGGTTCGTTGAGTAGATCAGGTAAATGCAGCGGCAATGGATCTGATGTAAAGGTGTGCATGCATGAATCTTTGGTTGGAAGGTTGAAGAAGACGAAATCTCCACACTTCTCTAACAGAAAATGGTTTAGAAATGGGTTTCGAACCCACCAAATGCCAACAGAGTTGCCGCGGCAACACTTTAAGCTTGCCGCGGCAAGTCACTTGCCGCGGCAACACTTAGTCCTTGCGGCGGCAAGGTGGTCCAGATGTGTGTGGCCCAGATTTCGAGGCTCCCGATATGTGGTGTGAGATTTATTTACACTTATGTGATCTTAACAGATAGGGGGTCTATAGAAAAATATTGGCTATAATATTTGATGTATTTTGCTATGTTGAAAATTTTTATTTCAATGGAATTTGATCCTTTTTGCAGTATGGTGTATAACATTATTATAAAAATATTATATTTGGCCATCAATGGCCCTTGGATTAGTCACTTGGGATAGGTGGCAGTAATTTGGGATACACCTGTGCTTAGGTGTCCCATAGGTGTCACCATATACATTATTTTTCATCATTTTATACAATTTATTTTTATAATTTAATTGTATTTTAGTGTTAACATAAAATAATGCTATTTTTGAGGTTCAAGATTTATGACACTTAATTCATATACTACGTTGGATGTGATTCTTATATACTGGTGCAGGGCACATTAACAATAATTTTAAAACAACATAAACTCATAATGGAAACAAGTTAAATTCATTTGACTATGTATATGTAGAATGTAAGGGGATTTTCAGTACGTACCCTATGTAAATAATCGAAGGTACTGAGCACCAATATCAGCTTCGCGCTCCCAGGTAGCTTCATGCGACCCATGATTCTTCCATTGGATTAACACGAGTGGAATTCATTTTGTTCTCAGAATTTGATTTCTACGGTCTAAAATCTGACCTGGTTCTTCAGTCACCATTAGATCTTCCTGGATGTCCAACGGTTGAAAATCCAACACATGCGTCGGGTCACTAACGTATTTTCTCACCATCGATACATGAAATACGTCATGAATGCCTACTAGATGCGGAGGTAACACGAGTCGATATGCTACTTCTCCTACTCTGCCCAATATAGGGAATGGTCCAACATAACGAGGACTTAGCTTGCCTCATTTCCTGAATCGCATCACGCCTTTTGTCGGAGAAATTTTGATAAAGACGTGCTCGCTAATCTGTATATGATTTCATCAGACTGAATGACTATATAAGTCTAATGACTTCACAAAGAACGCATCAGTGTAGGATATACCTGAAAATCAACACTTGTTCTTTTGAGATCAACATAATTCTTTTGTCGACTCTGAGCACTCTTCAATCGTTCCCGAATAACATGAATAACTACATTGGTGCATTCTATCAGGTCAGGGCCTAAAATCAACCGCTCTCCAGCTTCTTCCCAGTTAATCAGATATTTACATCGGCGTCCATACAGTGCTTCGAACGGTGCCATACCGATGCTTGACTGGAAACTGTTATTGTATGCGAATTCGATCAGGGGTAAGTGTTTATCCCATGATCCTTGAAAATCGAGCATACAGACCCTTAACATATCCTCAATCACTTGATTCACCCTTTCTGTCTGCCCGTCTGTCTGAGGATGAAATGTTGTACTGAAATCTAACTTGGAACCCATACCTTCTTGAAAACTTCACCAAAATTGAGAAGTATACAGAGGATCGCGATCCGACACGATGCTTACGAGTATTCCATGTAGTCGTACAATCTCTCTCAGATAGATTTCGACTAGTTTTGATGTTGTATATCGCGTACTATAAGGTAAGAAATGTGCCGATTTTGTGAGACGATCAACAATCACCCAAATGGCATTGTAACCTTTCTGAATACGGGGCAAACCGAGAATGAAATCCATGGAAATATTTTCCCTTTTCCATTCTGGAATAGGCAATGGCTGTAGCAGACCAGCAGGATGCTTGTGCTCAACCTTTACTTGTTGACATGTCAAACACTTTGCAACATATTCTGCTACATCACGTTTTAGACCGTTCCACTAGAACGTCTGTTTAAGATCCTGGTACATCTTCGTACTACCAGGGTGAATAACATATGCTGACTTGTGAGCTTCTTCGAGGATATCTTGATGTAAAGCATGATCATCAGGGGCACATACTTGTCCTCGAAATAATAATGACCCATCATCCTTGATTGAGAATTCTGGCTGTAGCCCACTTTGTACCCCTTGTCGGATGGAAATAAGCTCTACATCTTGCATCTGAAGCTCTCTAATCCTATCGAAAAGTGGAACTCGGATCATCACTGTAGCAAGTAAACCTCCATTTGTTGTTGCTCGGAGAGTAGCACTCGATGATACAATATCATTGAGTAGTTTCCATCTTTGTAATCTTGTCACAAGATGAGATAACTGAGCGGAGGATTTATGGCTAAGTGCATCAGCTACAACATTGGCTTTACTGGGATGGTACTGAATCGAACAGTCGTAGTCTTTCAAAAATTCCATCCACCTTCTCTATCTCAAATTTAACTCTTTCTGAGTGAAGAGATATTTAAGACTATTGTGATCGGTGAAGATCTCGAAGGTTTCACCGTACAGATAGTGTCTCCAGATTTTTAACGCGAAAATGACCGCTGCTAATTCCAGGTCATGAGTGCGATAGTTCTTCTCGTGATCTTTCAACTTACGAGAACCATACGCAATTACCCGTTCCCATTGATTCAACACACATCCTAACCCACTGTATGAGGCATCACTGAAGATAACATAACCACCACTACCAGATGGTAATGCTAGAACAGGTGTAGAAGTGAGTCTCTTTTTCAATTCTTGGAAACCTTGTTCACATGCCTCAGTCCACTCGAACTTAACATTATTTCGAGTGAGCTGCGTGAGTGGTTCAGCAAGTCATGAAAATCCTTCCACAAAGCGTCGATAATAACCTGCAAGACCTAAAAAACTTCGGATCTCGGTTAAGATCTGTGACTGCTTCCACTGTACTACAGCTTCAATCTTTGCAGGATCAATCGTGATACCTGCTTCAGAGATAATATGACCTAGAAAACTGACTTGATTCAACCAGATGTCGCATTTACTAAATTTAGCATATAATTACGAATCTCTCAGTGTTTGCAATGCCAGACGCAGATGATCTTCATGCTCTGTCTTTATCTTAGAATAAATAAGTATATCATCGATGAATACCACGATACACAAATCAAGATAAGGTTTGAAGACTCTGTTCATCAGGTTCATAAATGCAGCAGGTGCATTGGTCAAACCAAAGGGCATGAGCGTGTTAGGAAAATTTGTCTTGAAATATCTTCAGCTTTTACCTTCATCTGGTGATAGCCTGATCGTAAATCAATCTTTGAAAAGAACCGCGCTCCTTGTAGCTGATCAAAGAGATCATCGATTTGAGGAAGTGGATATCTATTCTTGATTGTCAGTTTGTTGAGTTGGCGATAATAAATGCAGAGATGCATTGAACCGTCCTTCTTTTTCCCAAATAACACCGGTGCACCCCACAGAGACACACTCTGTCTGATGAAGCCTTTA
This sequence comes from Chloranthus sessilifolius, assembly GCA_021018995.1. Classification (NCBI taxonomy): domain Eukaryota; kingdom Viridiplantae; phylum Streptophyta; class Magnoliopsida; order Chloranthales; family Chloranthaceae; genus Chloranthus; species Chloranthus sessilifolius. The sequence goes on along the minus strand of CM037594.1, from coordinate 29,212,682 downwards.
TCAAGAAGCTCTTGTAATTGCTCCTTGAGCTCTTTCAACTCTGTCGGTGCCATTCTGTATGGTGCTTTTGATACTGGGTCGGTACCTGGAGCTAACTCAATTGTGAATTCAACTTCTCTGTCAGGTGGTAGTCCTGGCAGCTCATCAGGAAACACATCAGGATATTCACAAGCAACAGGTACATTTGAAAGTAAAATTTCCTTCACTTTTTGTTCATCACTTTGTATTAACGCAATATACCCTTGAGTATCTTCATCAAGCAATTGTCGTGCTTGAATTACGGATATCAACGAAAGATTCGTTGACGGTACACCATAAAATTTAACTGATACCTTCTTTTGTGGGCGAAAGGAGACAATCTTCTTGTGACAGTCAACGTTTGCATGGTGAGTGAATAACCAATCCATGCCAAGGATCTCACCGTATCCTTGCATCGGTAACAAGATCAAATCAGCTATCGCTTCATATCCCCAGTAATCCTTGATGGAAATGATAATCGACCGATATACTTTGTCAGCCATGATAAATTGTCCAATTGGGAGGGTAACATCGAGAATAAAGTCGAGAGGTTCTAGAATACCTCCTATCTTCTTTAATTTTTCAGCAAACTGGGGTGTAACAAACGAGTGTGTAGATCCAGGATCCATCAAGACTCGTGCGTCATAACACAAATAAGTATCTTTCGGGTATAATTGTAAGATACTTAAAGTATACAAACTAGTTTTAGCTATATTACTTATAAGTATCAAATAATAATATGTTACTGGAGGAATTTAGAATGTAATATTCCTAATTTACGATATGCACCTTCTCTATCTAAAATGATCATTAATTGTAAATTGTTAATATAAAATAATAGACAATCATACCTTTAATGATATCATGACTAGTTCTCGCATCTTTTGTAGTAACAGCATAAGCTCGGCCTTGTACCGTAGGCCGCGCCGATAGTAACATTGGTCCTGCCTTTGTCGCTATTCCGACCATTTCCGGGCATTCTCTGATCCGATGTCCAATCTTGCCACATCGAAACATGCACCAAAAGCTTTACGACACTCATCGGTTTTGTGTGCCTTCCCACATTTCCCACAAATATCTTTGGAGGCAACTGATGAAGCCGTATAAGATCCCGTGCGAGATCCTATCAGTCGTGCTTGAGAAAACCCAAATGTACTTCTAGCCGCTGAAAAAGATGGATTCTGAACACGTGGAATCCTTGGTGGTGTGGAGAGCATCGATAGATTATAAGGCCGTGCAGATGCTCCAGCAGTTGGTTGAAAAGCGGTCTGTCCTTGGAATTGTGGTCATTTATTAATTTGACCCGCGCTATAGGACTGTGGAGCTTTCCTGGCCTTCTGCTTTTCGTCTCTCCTTTTAAACATGGTATCCACATCAGTTTCCGCAATCAATGCCAATTTCATCACGTGGGCATAGGTCGTCTCCTGAAACAACGAAATGCGCTCTTTGATCAGAGGTTTCAAACCCCTTTCAAACTTTTGGGTTTTCATCAGCTCGGTGGCTACTAACAGCGGTGCAAAGTGAGAAAGACGCGTGAATCCTGATTCATATTCTCTCACCATCATCTGGCCTTGTACCAAAGTTTCAAACTGTACCTCGAGCTTATATCTCTCAGGTGCTGAGAAATAATTTTCATTAAAGGCCTCAATGAATTCTGCCCATGTCCATGGTACTCCTTGCATCCTTGTTCTTTCGACATACTGCCACCATGGCTCTGCCTCACTCTCTAGTTTGTACGCTGCCCAACTTACTTTTTCTTCCTCGGTACAAGTGACTCTTTGCAGCACTTTCTCAATCTGTGTTAACCACTTCTCAGCCTCCATTGGGTCATGCTGACCGTAGAAACTTGGTGGTCGAAGTCGAATAAAGTCCGTAAAACCCTCGGGACGTCAAACAACAAGCATGGCCATAGTGTTGACCATGGTCTCCATTAACTGCGGATGGTGTCCCGCATTTTGTTCAGCACCACGAACACTTCCCATCAGTGGAGTATTTATAACTGGTGGAGTTTGCTCTGGCGGAGTATGCTCTGCAACATTCTCCATTGTCGTTCGACTTTCAGCCAGATGGGCATTCTCACCACCTCCCGAAGCAATGTAATGCTCGTATCCGTCTACTGGAATAGTATTTGGCCCAGTACCATGAGGCAACGGTGGTCTACCTCTGCCTCTTCCACGACGCGGAGGCATCGTAACCTATTTTAGATAAAAAGTTAATCAAACCTACAACTCAATCTAACTCCAATCTCTATTCTATTAACAGATATTTTACCATATTTGTATATGTCAGAGTTCAGTATCCAATGACTTAACGTCGGGGGACTCTGATATCACCTGTGACAGCCCGACGTTTCTCAGTCTCTCAACTAGGAAAGGTCGCGCCATCGGATCACCGGATATGATCCTTTCATCAAGAGGTTCCTTATTTTTCATCAAAGTGTTACAAAATGCAGAAACAATGTATTTAAACTCTGACAAATAACAATGAGGGCAAAATAACTGCTAAATAGAACTAAAATATGCGATAAATAGAAGTCACGTATCTGATGTATAGCTTGTCACCGATGACGGCCACCCGTCATCAAAACAGTGAAAAGAAACCTATACATCCTAAGAACATCCCATCAGAAATCTAAAACCAGCATATATCATTTATACAGACCAATCTTTTTCCTTTTTCTCTCTCTCTATCCTAATGCCCCATATCCCAAGCTACAAACCTAACTACGGGAAGAACTCCTCTGGGATGTCGTCTTCCTCGTCGTCGTCATCGTCTTCCTCCTCCTCTGGCACTTATGTAGGGTCAACCACGTGCTCAGGATCAGGGTCTGCAGCTAAGACAATTAAGTCGAGGAATGAGCTATCATCCAAAGGTCCCTCCTCATCCACCCCCCATACCCCTCCAACCTTTAAATACATCATCTCCATCTGATCCCCCTTCCATGGCCATGATGGAGGAGATGGTCCAAGTCTACACTAGGTGGAAGGCCTCCCAAAACCCCCCCTCTCATCCACACCACACATCCAATGGATCCATCCCATACCCTATCTAGCCTACATGCCCCTTTCACCCATTGCCTCCATCAATCCCCCATCATCCGTACCCATCAAGGGCCCATGACCCAAACCCACCAAGGGCCCATGTCCCATACCCATTAAGGGCCCATGACCCAGACCCAGGATCAGACCCAGGATCAGACCCATCAAGGGCCCATGATCCAAATCCATTAATGGTCCATGACCTAGACCCACCAAGGCCCACTGGGCCAGACCTATCATGACCAAGGCTTTATGGCCCAACCTCCCCAAGGACCCGTGGGCCAGACCTTTATAGCCCAACCCTCCCAAGGATTCATGGCCCAAACCCAACCCCAAGAAGGCCCTAACCTTGGAGCCTCACACCCATACCCTTCACAATTCCTCCAAAATTTTATTCACCCACAACCCTCATATCTAGCTCAAACCCATACCTTACATCAACCCCAATTCACCCACATCCCTACATCCCAAAGTCAGTTCCAAACTTTCCCCCATACCCAATGGCCTCATCAGACCCCACCCCAAGATCTGACTTCCACTCATCCCATCATCCAACAAACCTTCCCTCACATTCAATGGACTCACCCAACCCCCATTCAGACCATTCCCATCCAATCCATGCAGCACTAATAAGAGAATCCCACCCTCACTGCACCTTATGTACACCAACAGTATGTAGAAGACCAGATTAGAAATAGTGGTGCTCATGTCGGGGCATTGGCCAACATTAACCCCCTCCTATAATTACCCATCCCTTGGTAGCACAGAGCGAGTCCCGACCGACTGCTGAGAAAGTGGGCACAATGTCCAAGGAATCGGAGCAGTTGAAAGAACAGTTAGATAAAATTCAGAAGTAGTTGTTGAAACTGAAATCCATGCCACAGACTTCTCGGATTTATGTTTGGTCACTGAGGTCCCTTTGCCTCCAAAATTTAAAATGCTGACTTTTGACAAGAATAATGGCACTGGCAATCCCATAGCACACCTCAAGTCTTATTGTTGAGACATGTGTCAGTATGGAGGGGATGAAAAACTATTCATAAATGTCTTTCAGAAAAGTTTAATTGGTCTGGCCTTGAGGTGGTTCACATCCTTAAAACCATCTATGATAAAGACATGGAAAGACTTGACACACTTGTTTCAAGAATAATATGTCTATAATATAGACATTGAACTGCGTAAGTCAGACTTGGCCTGTTTGAAGCAGAACTCGAATGAAACCTTTAGCAATTACTTGGGGCATTGGAAAGCATTGGCAGCTCAGGTTAGAAACAGGATACCTAATGATGAGCAAACAGAACTGATTTCCAAAAATACTTTGCCAGTGATCTCGAACTTTCTAGTGTACCAGCAGCAGTCTAGCTTTGCTGATCTGGTGAGGAACGTAAATCGCTGTGAGGATGCTATCAGGGAAGGTCACTTGAGCAAGAGCATGCCTGGAGGAGCTAGTGGAGTTAGGAGGTTCTTAGAGCAGAGAAATGAGAAGAGAGCGGGGTTCGATGTCCAGAACATTGCCAACACCAGGCCCAATAATAATCTAACACCATTCCAATTTAAGGCAACCCAGCCAGTTCCAGTCAGAACCGAGCTGATGCAGAGAACATGGAATGGACAGGGGATGCAGATGACTCCAGAGCAGAGGAAAGCCCGCTACGACTGAGTTTTTATGCCCTTGGGGCAATCTTTGAATGTACTTTTACCTTTGCTAATAGAAAAGGGGCTAGTTACCACCCTCCAACCACGACCTCCTCCTAATCAAATCCTAAAGAATTATGACCCCAACACTCACTGTAATTTTCATCAGGGTCTGGGTCACCCGACTGATCGCTGTTTCCCATTGAAGCATGCAATACAAGATTTAATTGATGTCGGGAAAATAATTCCACCTGCACCCTCCCAAGTGAACCAACATGCAAATATACATTAGGTGCCATTACCCCCACACCCTACTGGAGGAGCAGGTCCTAGACCCACCATCGGGATGATAGAGGAATGTGAGGAAGAGTTTGAATTTGACCCGTCAGATTGCATTGGTGTCCTGGAGAGTTATGTGGCACCTTTGCAGAGAAACCGTGAAGAAATAAGTATTGAGGTGATTGAACCCATGAATTTGTCAGATTATTTCCCCAACCTAGCACTCCAAATTGAACCCCTAGATCTTAAGGCCTATTTCCCATCACCCACACCCGTCAATTATGTGCAAATAAATGCATATCAACCATATACTGCCACCCCCATCAGTTACCCAATATCCCATCAAATCCCCCATCCTCCACCCTCACCTGTTAATTATTAGTGGTGCACTCCTACCCCATTACGCCCGATGCAACCACCTGCAAACCTCACCACCCCCACTTGGCCTAATTTTTCCACCCACCCATTTATCACCGAAGTTAAACAAGTCTTACCTATCCATCCCGAGCCATCAGTATAAGTGCATCAGACACCGGCAGCTGTGCCATTTCAGATCTCGGGACCAACTTACAATCCTCATCAATTCCCGTTGAGTTATGAGCAGACATATACCAATGTCGGCAGCAGTAGAGGAGGGGTAGTAGACTTTGTGATAAGATTCAGGAAGATATCTAAGTAGTCAAAAGAACCAGCAGCAGCACAAGGCCAACCAGAGGGAAAGAAAGATAGTGCCGTTAATCCTTTGGAAAAATGAGCCGAGAAATATACTAGAGACTTATTTGAGAAGAATGTAGACTCATATCACTGTATGGGATCTATTGATGACGTCCTCGCTCTATTTTTAAGCTTTAATGGGGACGTTAAATAATGTGCACGTTTTACTCCAGGTGAGCCTAGATGAGGTCGGGCAGATAATTGGTCATGTGATGGCTCCAAATGCCATTTCATTTTTGGATGTCGATTTACCGGATGAGGGAGTAGTCACCCAAAATCCCTTAATATTATTGTGGAATTCGGAAATAGGATAATCCCTTTGGCGTTAATTGACAATGGGTCTGCTCTGAATATATGCCCACTGAGAGCCGCCACAAAATTAGGGTAGGTCCTTGCATGCTGAGACCTACAAGAACTAGTGCCCGAGGATTCGACAATACAAGAAGAGAGATAATGGGAGAAGTTGACCTTGAGCTATTAATTAGGCCAATGACCTTCTCCATATTATTTCAAGTAATGGACATCAAATCTTCGTTCAATCTATTGTTAGGACGCCCATGGTTGCATGAAGTCCGAGCGATACCATCGACGCTGTATCAGAAGCTCAAGTTTACGTCTGGGCATAAGATTATCACTATCATTGGTGAGGCCACGGTGAGAAGGAAAAAGCCACCAACAGTGTTGAGAAGCCAAAAGTGTTGAAGTGCCGCACACAACTGAAGATATTGACCTCCATAGTTTTGAGTATGAAGTATCAACGGTACTCCTAAAGCCCATAGGGGGCATCATTCGAAGAATCGAAGGTGGAATGGTAGCACCAGTGGCCATGCTCCAAAAGTAGGGCTATCAAAGAGGAAAGGGGTTAGGACCCCAGTTACAAGGAAGAAGAGAGACCGTCATAGCCAAGGGGGGCCAAAAAGTCAGATTTGGGCTAGGTTTTAAGCCCAATGAGGAAGAGGTTCGGGAGGCTAAGGAGAAAGCCCGAGCCACGATAGTTGCAAGAGCTAGGGGGATACACATAGAGGAGAAACCCTGTCCCAGGCCTCACATCAGAGACTCATTCATAAGTGTCAAGACCATGAAAATCATTCAGAACGGGGCCATCCAACTAACCTCACACAAGCCTGCAACACCTGCCCATCCCACCAATCCCCTGATTACCATTCCCAGCCTGGAAATAGACTTGCCTGCATTGTCCCTTTTTGAGGAGCAACGCCCCATGCATGCACAATCCCCCTTATGGTAAATTACCACAGAACTCTACTGACATTTGAGAATGGAATCTCAGACGAATTAAGGATAAATATGATGGAAGTTGACTCCAATGAGCCATATCAGTCAGCACCCTTCATCTAAACAGGTAACAGAGCATCCCCTCAGGTACGCAATTGGACATCTTTGCCCCAAACTCTGGAAGCGGGGAGTAGCCTAAAATTTGGCACTCGTTTCCCAAAAAAAAAACCAATAAAAAGGGAGATAAGCCCTTAGTAGGCAACACCATGTATATATAGGGACCCACTTTCCCAAGGGCCCATTTATGAAGAAAACAAAAATTCTAAAAACATAGAGAAAATACAAAATCCAAAAATATTGTCTTTCAAACTTCCGAATAAAATCCCAGAAAATGATGCCTTAATCGAAATGCCCGTCCCATGTGAAATCGACCCCTTTCCTGAAGAAATACAAGAAAAGGTAGGAGTTACGAGTCTGGATGGGGATATCCCTTTTGAGGAGCTCCCCAATGAGCTCCTTAACTGGTTTGCCAACTTTGAGCATGGCCCTACCCCCATTGTGGAAGAAACCGAAGACGTCAATCTAAGGACTAAGGAGATTCCCCAAATTACCAAGATCGAAATGTCGCTGTCTCCCAAAGAAAGAAAAACCATGATCGATTTCCTTCGGTCATACCAAGATATTTTTACCTGGTCGTATAATGACATGCCTAATTTGGACACCGATTTGGTCGAGCATGAGTTGCCTCTCTACCCCCCTGATATGAAGTTGGTCAAGCAGAAGCTGAGACGTCTCCGACCCGAGTGGATGTTGAAAGTCAAGGATGAGGTCATTAAACAGTATGACGCAGGGTTTCTCATGGTATCCAAATACCCACAGTGGCTAGCCAATATTGTGCCAGTGTCGAAGAAGGATGGAAAGGTCCGTATGTGCATCGATTTTCGAAACTTGAACAAGGCAAGCCCTAAAGATGATTTCCCATTGCCGCACATCGACATCTTGGTCGATAACACTGCGAAGCATGAGATGCTTTCATTCATGGACGAATTCTTGAGATATAATTAAATCAAGATGACAGAGGATGATCAAGAGAAAATAGTGTTTCTCACCCCCTGGGGAACCTTTAGCTTTCGAGTCATGCCATTTGGGCTGAAGAATGTTGGTGCAACGTACCAAAGAGCAATGACCGTGCTATTCCACGACATGATGCACTAAGAGATTAAGGTGTATGTTGATGATATGATAGCCAAGTCACCAGAGCCAAGTGACCATCTGATAAACCTCCAAAAGCTGTTTGAGAGGCTAAGAAAATATAGGTTGCGTCTGAATCCTCAGAAATGTGGATTCAGTGCCACGTCAGGAAAGTTGTTATGCTTCATCGTCAGCAGGAGAGGTATTGAAGTTGACCCGATCAAAGTTAAAGCTATCACGAAAATGCTCCACTGTCTACTGAGAAAGAGGCCAGATGGTTCCTGGGCAGGATACAATATATCAGTCAGTTCATTACACAGTTAACACCTATCTGCACATCAATCTTCAAGCTCCTTCGAAAGAACTCGCCCGTTGAATGGAACGATGATTGTCAGTCAGCATTCAACAAAATCAAAAGCTACCTCCGATACCCACCTGTGTTGGTACTGCTTGAGGTTGGGAGACCACTCTTGATGTATCTCTCCACGATGGAAGTCTCGATGGGATGTGTCTTAGGGCAGCATGACGAGATGAGAAGAAGCATCTACTCTCTAAGCAAGAAGATTATTGACAACGAGACGCGCTATTCTCATCTGGAGAAAGAATGCCTAGCTCTTGTATGGGCCACTCAGAGGCTCCACCATTACTTGCTATCTCAAGTCGTTCTACTCCTAGCCCGAATGGACCCGCTGAAGTACTTATTTGAGAAGTCGGCTCTCACTGGACGAACTGCACGTTGGCAGCTCTTATTGTCTGAGTTTGACATCACCTATTTTACTCAGAAATTGATCAAGGGACATGCACTCGCTGATCATCTTGCTGACAATCCATTGCCTGATTATGAGCGCTTGAGAACTAAGTTCCTTGATGAAGACATCTTATTCATGACGGAATATGATACTTATGAAGCAGAGGAATCGTGGGTAATGTACTTTGATGGGGCAACAAATGTCGAGGGTCAGGGAGTTGGCACCATTCTAATTTCGCCAAGAGGATCCCATGTACCGGTCTCAATCAAACTCAACTTCCCTTGCACTAACAACATGGCTGAATATGAGGCCTGTGCAGCAGGACTACAAGCAGCAATTGATTTAAAGATAACTCACCTTAGAGTGTTTGTCGATTCCTAGTTGATCATATGCCAAACAAATGGAGATTGGAAGATGAAGGATGAGAAATTGATCTCCTACCATAAGCACCTGGAAGATCTAATAGCATGCTTCAAGGATGTCACATTCTCCTACGTCCCGTGGATAAGGAATCGCTTCGCCGACGCGTTAGCGACTTTGACATCAATGATAGAGATCCCCTATGGTGTTGAGATGAAACCCATCATAATTGAGCAGAGGAATGAACTGGCCTTCTGCCTGCAGATTGAGGAACCCCTAAAACCTGATGATGAGCCACCTTAGTTCTCGGGTATCAAGAATTTCCTTGAGACTCATACTTTCCCTAAGGATACGTCTAAAATGGATCGATGGCCCATTCAACGTCTGACAGCTGGCTATGTCATCTGTGGTGACTGCCTTTACAAGCGATCCTATAATAACATATTACTCTGGTGTCTTACTGAGAGCGAAGCAGTCAACATCATGAAGGAAATCCATGAAGGGGTATGCGGGGGCCCACGTCAGCGGACACATGCTCGCTAAGAAGATCCTACGACAAGGATACTTCTGGAGCACTATGGAGTCTGATTGTTGCAAGCACGTTCAAAAATGCTATAAGTGCCAAGAACACTCCAGCCTGATACACGCTCCAACTATAGATTTGCACAGCATGACCACTCCTTGGCCATTTGCCACCTGGGGCCTCGACGTCGTTGGAATGATTAAACCGAAAGCTTCAAACAGCCATCGATTCATCCTCATCGCCATTGAAAATTTCTCCAAATGGGTAGAAGCAGCGTCATATACAAACATCACGTCTCGACACATCGAGAAATTCATCAAGAGCAATATTGTCTACTGATTTGGCTTACCCAAGGATATCATCATGGATAATGGCACGAACTTTGCGAATAAGCACATCAAGGCCTTTTATGAGCAGTATAAAATAAAGCACCACCGCTCATCACCTTATCGGTAATAAACCAATGGGGCCATAGAGGCTACTAACAAAACTATCATCCGCATCCTCGAGAAAATGGTCTTCACCAATCGAGATTGGAGCGAGATGTTGTCGTTTGCATTATGAGCCTATAGAACGTCGATCCGTACTGTTACAGGGGCAGCACCATTCTCCCTTGTGTATGGAACTGAGGTCATCTTACCGGTTAAAGTTAAAGTATCGTCGCTCTAAATCCTCATAGAATTAGGCCTATCTGAAGCTGAGAGAGAGAGACCCCGCTTTGAGCAACTGAACCTGCTAGATGAGAAAATCCTTGCCTTGTGTCATACCCAATTCTATCAAAGGCGAATCACACGCACTTACAACAAATGTGCTCACGGTCGAGATCTGAACGTAGGAGACGCGGTACTCAAGAAGATCTTCCCATCTCTCCACACTGATCCGAGAGGGAAATTCAAGCCTAATTGGGAAGAACCTTAGGTCGTTCGAGAAGTGCTCCCGAGGTACGCCATTCGCCTCGCCACCATGGACGGAGATCATTTTTCTGAGCCCATCAATGCTGGATACGTCTGACAATTCTACTCCTAGGTCTTCACGGCAAGGTAAGTATTGATAAAACGGATACGTGACTACTTAAAGACCCAGTAAAAGAGGCCATCATTTCAAAGCCAAGTAGCCAGAAAGCATCCCTAAACAACTATATCCTTTGCTATACCTTTTGAGCCATGAGCCTTTCCTTCATAACCACTCCCAAAAGAAAAATGTGAAAGCGAATATACCAAACAAAAAAAAGATAAAAAGAGTTACTATCAAATCCAAATAAATCAGAAAAGTAAAATCCCAAAAAGAGGATGTCTGAAAGGAAAAGAAAAAAATAGAAAAAGAAAAGTGGGGCATGTACAATCAAAATTCCCCCAAGGAAGAAGTGTATTATGGCAGTTGGAACCATGGATCAAAATTTTGTCCGATATTGATACGTATTGGTATCGGACCGTACCGATACGGTACATTAAATGTACCATATCATTCTTACACATTCATATACCGGACGATACATTCAATATATCGTCCGATTCGGTCCGATACGTATTTTTTCTCATTTTGATCCATGGCTGGAACCCAATCAAGGAAACCTTTTAAACCTAGAATACCTTCAAAAATCCTAACCTTACCCATGGCCAAGATACATCCCTGAATAAAGCCCTCTTTAAGGACCACGAGCAGTCACAGTATCCGCTGAGTCAGCACGAGCCAAGCTATGAGACAATTAATGAATTCCATGTAGCCGGCTATGACAGAATTGACATCCATGTCATGGCCTTTGAAAAAAGAAAAAGAAAATAAAATAAGAATATACAATCTCAAAGAAAGATGGACATGGTGAAAACCCGAAAGGGCGTCACGGGTAAAAACTGTGAGCTTGCGCGGACCAGGTGAAAAGGCACCTGGGGTAAAAATGCATACTCATGGACGTAGTAAGAACCCCAAGGGCCGCTACGGGTAAAAAAGAGGGAAACAATGGGCACGATGAAAACCTGTCTTGGGCGTTGTGAGCAAAAATGTTGTAAAAGAGAAGAAAAGGAGAAAGTCATTCGATTACTCCCTTTGTTACTATCCCGAGCTATTTGGTCTTCAACTGGGCCGCTCATGTTAGCTCAAAACAGGTTCTGATCAGGTGTATCTTTAGGTCACACCGTCAAATGTATGACCCGAGGTAAGGAGAAAAGGTTGATTCGATCCAAAGGGATGGATATTCCAACCTTGGTAAAATTTCTAAACTTCAATCAGGTCAAACCATGAACGGGTTCGACTATGCTCAAAATGGGACCCGTTACTTCCCCTCATTGTTAAGTATCAAACAACAAAGAAAAAAAGAAGAAAAGAAAGAAAAAATAACAAACAATGAAAAATCTAAAAAATTCTAAAAAAATATATACTCCTATTTTATGCCCACGTACATATTTATGACATTGTACTTCAATCTCAAAATAAAGAAAAAGAACAAAAAAAATCTTTAAAAAAATCCAATATATATATATATATAAATATTGAAAAATGAAAAAAATAAGTAAAATTTTACTTATTCTGTCAATTAGGATGCATATTGTTACCTCTATAAACAAAAAAAAAGAACTGACATTTTCATGAGAAATGTGCAGGAACATCAAAATGGTCCAAAGCCTCGAAGCCAAGAACCTCTCCGTGATGGACAGATCAAATGAAGCATCTCTCCACAGACATTGGTCTATTAAAAAAAATAGAAAATCATTTCAAAAAAGAAAAAAGATAGCTACATTTTCGTGGTACTTTAACCATGCATAACTACGCACATTTCAATACAGTAAAATGTCAATATTTTATCGGCAACGTAGTTGCGCTAAATTAATGTCCTAAGTCTAAGGTTCGCCTTAGATCTTTGGATCCTACTTTAATGTAGGAACAACAGTGTTAATCCTGGTCAAAGGGTCAATGTTTCGATCGGGTCGACTCCACTGCTAAATCTTTGCGATGAGTGCTCTATTTGTGGATTCATAGGAACGTGAGTGCCTAACTACAGATTTATTACGACCTATTTCAAAGGTGTGGACTCTTGGTCTGCGTTGTTCGAGCGTGCGCCTTATGGGTTTTGAGGTATGGGTAACTCCATTATGAAAAAGATTAATTGTTAGTTGAGACCAATCTGTTGAAAATAAAACTACATATCAATCAACTATGTGCAAACATGCATGCAAAAGGGTTCTTTTCCCTTATTTTTTTATAGGCTTAAAACCTATATTGACGCGGTATCCCTATAAAGTGTACGCCATGTGTCTAGGTATTCGTAGGACGGTCGTTTGTTCCTGTAAATTGTACTCGGACGGGATCTGGGTTGGGACTTCCGTTGCCTTTATTACTTATCGCCCCTAATGTGTGTATGTTTATGCATAGTTAAATGATTTGTAAGATCATTGTCGGCAGAGACCAGGATTGGATGTCTCCTTTGATAGACACCCAATTTTGGCCAGATCTGTTCAATGTTATTTAAAGTTGGATGCTCTAGGTGATGTTGATCCGGGGCACATTATAAAAAAAGGCACACACTCCCAAAAAGAGTTGCGATATCTATTCCCTCCGCTCGGGTAGTCGTGCTAAATAAACTTTGAGATCAATGGGTTCGCCTATGCAGGGCACCCATGACCAGTCAAATGGGATAATCAATGACTTGTATGATTGGACGCAAACTATGGAGCCTTGCATATTTTTGCTTTATGCCTATCTTTATGTATGGGTCGATCACCCCTCTTACTTGTGAAGATGTTGTATTTAGAATGAATCTCGAACTTCAACCACCTTTAAATAATCTCGAGAAGCGGATGTTTTTCCTTGCTAACGGGCTTTCGCAACTCAAGAAGCAGATATTTTTCCCAGATAGTGGGCTTTCGCATCTCGTTCCACCTCGATTATGCCTAGTAATGTCGCTAAGCGCTTGGGGACCGATTACCTTGATAAATGGACATTTTTCTTGACATATAGGGCTTTCATTTTCCCACCATGCTACCCATCTAATGATTGAAGTTTGTTTTGAATATAGCGGACCCGTCGATAATTGCCTTGGGTCTCTTCGGATGTCTCTTTTCTTTGGCATTCGATCATTACTGATTGAATACCAAAGAGGGCATCTATAGACACCCAAATTTGGCCCAAGGCCCAATCGAAACACATTTCGAGAGAGGCACACTTCTGAGCTTTTAATGGCATGTATGGGACCCTTAGGAACCTTTTCAAAACTTTAGGAGCCATCCTAAACACTTAAGAATCACCCCAGATCCATTAGGAACCTTCCCGAAACCTTACAAACCCATCCCGACCCTTAGAAACCATTCTGAATCTAAACCTAGCTTTCACGGGCAATAGATGAAGAGTGGTGCATTGGGACTAGTTGAGACCTTCTACTATGATCAAATCTAGTACCATTGAAAAGTAGAAGTCTCCAACTTTCTAACAAACCAAGAATCACTCTAATCGGAGTTGTACATCAAAAGTTACGACATTCCGAAGGTCAAGGGTATTTTAGGGTTTTGACGTAGATCCCCCTAGGGTTTTGGCACATCTATTAAATGTGCCAAGCCATTTCTCCCCAGAAATGGCTTGGCATAACTAATAGTTGCACCAGCCTATAGGTGGGTCCCACCTCGGGCAGCCAACTTCCCAAACCCTGTTCAAAAACTGTTTTATTGTACCTCTGCCTGGCACATCTATTAGTTGTGCCAGGTTTAGGAATAGTGATTGTGGTTTTTACCTTAAAAATTGATATTAGAGTTTGACTTGTTGACCATCTTGATCTTTGGTGTGTGTTTTGCTTATTCTGTTACACCCATTCCCTATCTATTTGCAATCCTTTAGGTGATTTAAAGCTCTAACCTATCATCCACTATTGGAGCTAACTTTCACATATTTCAGGGCTCCAAAAACCCTAGGAAACCTTAGATGGCTAGATGACCTAATTCCTAATCTAGTTTAACCTCTAAACACCCTCCTAACCTCTCCTTTCCCTATAAATAGAGAGGTGCCCTCCCCCATTAGAGAGGCTTGAAAAAATTCTCAAGATAGAGATTAAGAAACCTCTCTCTCTCTCCTCTAGTGCACTTTTCCATACAAATTCCAGAACCATCAAACCCTGTTTAGACTTATCCTTTCCTATAAAAGCCCTAGTTTAGGTGTTTGCTACCCCCTAGCCTTCTCTCTCTACCTCTTAGCTACCAAGCCCTAGGAGCTAGAACCCCGATTCTCACCATACAAGCCATTGAAGCTCACCTACGCAAGGCTCCACAGCGGTGCAGCAAAGGCCCGAGAGCTCCGGCTCTCCCCTCTTTTCCTCTACCTTCTCGGTTCTTCCTCCATCCTCTCATTTGTGCCGTTATGTCGCCGAATTTTTAATAGGAACGGAGGGGTACAAATAGGATTTTAATGCCCCTTGGGTAAGAGGAAGGCATTTTTGTTTCTCTTATGTCATTTTTGTTTTGGCCATAAGTAGAGATCACATTAAGCAGTTTGATTGGGTGCCTAACACCTTACCAATTAGAAAATTGAAGCCCCTACCCAAGAGCCTTTGGCGTAGTCCGAATTAAGAGTCAAGTTTTGGCACTTCGGTGCTCTTTAAATTTGATTTGCGTTTCTCAGGACACCAAAAGCTCCGGGTGACTCTTTAATTTTTTACAAGTGCACATCGTCGCGACGGGATCGTCTCGATTCTCACGATTGCACAATAGTCGTTCGATAGGTAATTTTCTTTTTCACAGGTTGGCTTTAATCGACAATTGACCTTTTTCTATGGAATCTGAAGCTTAAAACACTAAAGTGCACATGAATCCAAAGACAGAGCACTTAGCTCGAAGATTTAGCGGTGGAATCAACCCGATCGAAACATTGACTGTCTGACTGAGATTGACACCGTTGCTCCTACTTTGAAGTAGAATCCAAAGATCCAGGGAGAACCTTAGACTCAGGACGTTAATATAGCACAGCTGCATTGCCGATAAAATATTGACATTTTACCGCATTGGAGCACGCATGTGCGCGACAAAAAAAGTACCATGAAAGCTCAACTATTTTTTTTTTTTTCTTTTTCAAATGATTGCCTTTTCCATTTTTATTTTTTTTGAATAGACTGGACGTCGATGGTGAGATGCTTCATCTAATTTTTCCATCACTGAGAGGTTGCTTGCTTCGAGGCTTTTGATCATTTGATGTTCCTGCACATTCTCAAGAAAATGTCAGTTCCTTTTTTATTTCTATAGGTAACAATATGCATCCTAAATAACAGAAGGAGAAGCAAACTTTTACCTATACCTTTTTTCGTTTTCAAGTTTTATATATTTTTTGGATTTTGTTTCTAGATTTTTTGCTCTGTTTCTTCATTTTGAGATGGAAGTATGATGCTGCATATATGTATATGGACATAAAGAGAGTGGGGATATAGGTATATATATATATTTTATAGATTTTTTGATTGATTGATTTTTTTCTTTTGTTTTTCTTCTATTTTTTGTGTTATTTGATGCCTTAATAGTGAGACAAAGTAATGGGTCCCGTTTTGAGCATTGTCGAACCCCTTTATGTGGTTGGATCCAAGTGAGGTTCAACATTTTTTACCGAGGTCGAAATGTCCATCCCTTTGGGTCGAATCAACCATTTATCCTTACCTCGAGTCATGCTTCTGACGGTGCAATCTAAAGGATCTGCTTGATCAAAATACCGATTTGAGCATACATGAGCGGCCCAATTGAAGACCAGATAGCTCGGGATTGTAACCAAGAGAGTAGTTGAATGACTTTCTTCTTTTCTTCTCTTTTACAAAATTTTTACTCGCAGCGCCCAAGATGGGTTTTTGTCGTGCCCTTTGTTTCCCTCTTTTTTACCTGTAGTACCCTTTTAGGTTTTCACTACGGCTGTGGATATGCATTTTTACCTAGGCACCTTTTCAGGTTTTCACCTAGTCCACACAAGCTCGCTATTTTTACCCGTGGCGCCCTTTCGGCTTTTCACCACGTCTATTTTACTTTGAGCTTGTATTCTTTTTATTTTCTTCATTATTTTCTCAAAGGCCATGACATGGACGTTGACCTTGTCATAGCCAGCGGGCTGGAATTCTTTTATCGTCTCTTAGCTTGGCTCATGCCGACTCAACGGATACTATGACCGCTCGTAGAACTTAAAGAGGGCTTTCCTCGAGGATGTATCTTGGCCATGGGTTTTGAAAGGGATAGGTTAGGAATTTACAAGGTATTCTCGGGTTAAAAGGTTTCCTTGATTGGGTTCCAGTTGCCGTAATACACTTCTTCCTTAGGAGATTTCTACTGTACATGCCCCATGATCTCCTTTCTTTTCTATATATATATATATTTTTTTTTCTTTCGGATACCCTCTTTTTGAGATTTTTCTTCCTGAAGTTTTTGGATTTTGGTGATAACTCTTTTTCTTTTCTTTTTTTTGTTTGTTATACGCTCTCTCTTTTTTTGGGGAGGGGATAATGAAAGAAAAGGCCATTGGCACAAGATGGGGTAGCAAAGGGTATAAGTGTTCAAGGATACTTTTTGGCTACTTGGCTTTGGAATGATGACCTCTTTTATGGGGTCCTTAAGCAGTCACGTATCTGTATTATCAATACTTAACTTGTCGTTGGAGACTTAGGAATAGAATCGTTGAACATATCTAGCGTTGGTTGGCTCAGGAAAGTGATCTCGTTCATGGTGGCAATGCGGAGCGCATATCCAGGCAGCACCTCTCGGATGACGTAAGGTCTTCCCAGTTGGGCTTAAATTTCCCTCTTGGATTAGTGTGCCGTCATCATCCTTTGGTATGTCGCCGCAGCATTCTTCAACCCAAATGGCATGACTCGATAATAGAAAGTTTATCATGGAGTAATGAACGCTATCTTTTCTTGGTCTGCTTCGGCCAACTTTATCTAATTATATCCAGAAAATCTATCCACGAACAATAGCATCCCATGCCTAGTAGTGTTATCGACCTAGGTGTCGATGTGTGGCAATTAGAAGTCATCCTTTGGGCTCGCCTTGTTCAGATTTCTAAAGTCAATGCATAGGTGAACTTTTCTATCTTTCTTCGTACTTTGAGACCGTGAGGAATCCTGCATCGTACTGTTTGATGACCTCATCATTTACTTTTAACATCCATTCTGGCCAGAGACGTCTTAATTTTTGCTTGACCGGCTTAACATCTAGATATAGCAGCAGCTCATGCTCGACCAAATCAGTATCCAGACCAGGCATATCCTCATATGACCATACAAAGACGTCTTCGTATGATCGAAGGAAATCAATCATGCTTTTTCTTCCTTGGGGGACAGCGACGTTCTGATCTTAGTGATTCAAGGAACCTCTTCGGTCCCTAGATTGACGTCCTTTGTTTCTTTGATGATCGAGGTAGGGCCATGGTCAAAGTCGGCGTATCGTTCAAGGAGCTCGTTGGGAAGCTCCTCAGTAGGGTTTTCCTCGTTTAGGCTCTTGATTTCTACCTCTTCTTGTATTTCTATAGGAAAGTGGTCGACTTCACGTGGGAGGGGTTTCTTAATTAAGGTATCTTTTTTCTTGATTTTATCGAGAATTTTAAAAGATAATTTTTAGATTTTGTATTGTTTCTATTTTTTAAAGATTTTTCTTTTCTTTATAAATTAGACCCTTGGCAAGGCGGGTCCCTATGTGCACATGGTATTGCTTCCCAAAGGCTAACCTCACTTTTTAAAGGTTGTTTCTTTTTGGGAAGCTGGTGTCGTATTTGCGGCCATTTGATACTTCAAGAGTTAGGGGCATTGACGCCCAATTCCTCACCTGAGGTGCCACCCTTTTTCCTAGCCTTATGGAGGAGGTTGATTGAGGTAGATTTTGGGAGTCAGTCTCCATCATATTTATCATTGGCTCATCTTGAATATGATCCTCAAAGGTTAACACTAGTTTGGAATGGTTCAGGATGGGTGGCGGTACATGCCTGGGTATATCCTCCTCAAAAAGTGATAATGAAGTGAGGTCTATTTCAATTTCTGGAGGGATGATTTGGGGATTGGTTTGGTGGATGGTCACTTGCTTATATGGGATCAACTGTGTTGCCCCATTTTGGTCAATTTTGATGACCCCTGCGCTCACGAATGTGGTTCAGATGTGGTTCATCCTCCAGATCTATCCCCCGGGCTTTGGCAGCGGCTATAGTTCGGGCTTTCTCCTTGGCTTCTTGAACTTCTTCATCAGTGGGCTTATAACCTAACCCAAATCAAACATGTTGGCCGCCTTTCGCTCTGACTGGGTCTCTCCTGTCTTGAAAACGAGGACCCAAACATTTTCCTTTCTGATAGCCCCACTTTTGGCGCATGGCCACTGCCGCAGTCATTTCACTTATGGGTTTTGTGGTGACCTCTCTGATAGGTTCTGACACCAATGTTGACACATCATACTGGAAGCTGTGGAGATATGTGTCTTCAGCTGTGTGCAAGACATCTAGTCTTTTGGGATCCTCGATGTTGTGGGTAGCTTTTTCTCTTTCTTCCTGTCCCTCTCCCAAAATGGTGAGAATCTTCTGTTCAGAAAAAATCTAAGCTTTTGGTGGAGGGTCAAAGGTATTGCCCCAAGCTTGTGTAACCATGGTCGCCCTAATAGCAAATTGAATTTGGATTTGATGTCCATAACATGGAAAGGTATGGAAAAGGTCATTGGCCCAATGATAAGCTTAAGATCGACTTCTCTAATTACTTCTCTTCTTGTATTATCAAATCCTTCGGCGCTGGTTCTTGTTGGCCTGAACATGGAAGGATCCACCCCTATCTTTGTTGCAGTTCTCAACGGGCACACATTCAAGGCCAATCCATTGTTTATTAGTACTAATGGAATCACCAAGTTCCCTATTTCCACCATAATGTTGAGGGGTTTGGAATGATTATTTTCCCCATCTGGAAGATCAGCATTTGAAAATGAGATGGCATTGGGGGCTAAAACTTGCCTAATCATTTGTCCCATTTCATCAGGGATTACTTGGATGGACACATGTGCATCTTTTAGTGCTCCCATCAGAGCCTGAAAATGGAGCGGAGATGTCATTAATAGGTCTCAGACTGTGATGTGGGTTGACATTCTCTTTAGCTGAGTTTCCAGTATGTGCTCTCTGCTCATTTTTTTGAAGGGGTTTACTATGGCTGGTTCCTTCTTCTCTTCCGGTCGGGTTGGTACCGATGCCTCAGGTTGTTTGGAAATCCTCCCTGATCGAGTAACAAAATTAATTGTCCCCTCCATGCGACTACCCACATTGATATCTGTTTAACTATAATCGAGCGGGACCTAATGGGGATCATATGTTGGTCCGGGGATTTGAAATGGGACAGATGGGGGTGCCTTATATGATTGAACTGGTGGGGCTGGTGTGGCAAAATTAGGCCTGATGTGGTTGACTAGTGTAGGAGACAGCTAGACTGATGATGATGTGAAAAAATTGGGCCAACTGTATTGGGCTGGTGCCAGAGATGGGGAAAAATTTGGCACCATGTAATTGACCAGGGTTGGTGCCGAATATGCTTGGTATTGCGGGGGTGGAGTAAAACTAGGCTACACATGGGAAACGGGCGCAGGTGTAGGGAAATACATCTTTAAATCCAAAAGTGATGCTTGCGGTGTAGGGGTTGAGAAATAATCGGTTAAATTTAATGGCTCGATCACCCCTACAATCTCATTCTCATGACTCTGCTGCCTAGGTATTGCAAAATTCCCTCCCTTAGTGATAGATTCGGAGGGATCAAATTCTTTCATTCTTTCCTCTAACATGTTAATAGTGGCCCGCCATATCTCTCTATGGGTGCGGTGGTAACGGTGCCTGCATGATATTAGTATGCAAGTTTGCTTGGGGGGTGCTAGGGGTATGAGCTTCCCTGCATCTATCTAAACATCTATCGCGTTTCAAGGGAAAGCACTGATCAGTTGGATGTCCCTACTCTTGATGAAAATTACAATGTGTGCTGGGATCATAATTCTTTGGGATTAGATTCAATGGGGGTCTCGGTTGAAGCTGAGTAACCAAACCCTTCTTGATCAGCAACGACAAGAGGACATTTAGGGATTGTCCTAAGGGAGTGAATACTCGGTCATATTGGGTCCTTCTCTGCTCAGGGGTCATATTGCCCCCAGGGGACATTGTTTTGCCTTAGAGCCTGATTTGTTGGTGCTGGTGTTAGTTGTGTTGCCGCGAACTGAAAGGGAACCATGTTGGTGTTGGGCTGTGTGTTAATTATATTTTATACCTCTACCCCTGCTCCTATCTCAATCCTCTGTTCGGTGAACTTGCAGACTCCACTGGCCCCACTAGACACATTCTTGCTCAAACATCTCTCTAATTGCATCCTCACAACGGTTGGCATTTCTTACCAAATCAGTGAAACTAGACTGTTGTTGGTATACCAAGAAGTCTGATATGACTGGCAAAGTATTTTTAGAGATCATCTCGATTTGCTCATTGTCGGGTATTCGGTTTCTTACTTGGGCTGCCAAGGCCCTCCATCACCCAAGGTAGTCACTGAATGTTTCATCTGGCTTCTGCTTCAAGCGAGCTAGATTAGATTTACCGGGCTCGATGTCTATATTGTAGACATACTGTTGCTGGAATAGGTGGGTCAGATCATTCCAAGTTTTAATCCTGGATGGTTCAAGGGATGTGAACTATCTCAAAGTGGGGCCTGTAAGACTTTTCTAGAACACTTTGATGAGGAGTCATTCGTCTCTGCCATACTGGCACATATCTCCACAGTATGATTTTATATGGGAAATTGGATTACCCGTGCCGTCATTGATCATTGCTTATTATGTATATTATTATTATATTAAATTCAAATCTAAACCTATTGCAAGAGCACAATGAAAATTATAGTACTAGCATAGGATCGTTCCCACAAGGAAGTTTATTTATCTAATTACTTATTATTTATATCTTCTACTTAAATCCTTATCTTAAAAACTTTTATTTATCTTTAAGATCTAATCTACTGGAGAAATATGAATAAAAGAATGGTTTATTAATCTAAAATACATAAAATAAATCTAAATCCTCCTTCTTCTGATTGAGGTCGTCAATCCCAATCTTCAGCTATCGGATATTTATGAATTTAAACAGTACCGTTTCACTATCTCTAGTTTCTTAGCATTGGTCGTCATCAAGTCTAAGATCCTATCAATACAGATTTAATCTAATCAATAACTTCCTAAAATCTGAGCGTCAATCAAACCTTAGAAAACTGAAGATGGAAAAATAAAATCCGTTACACTAATCTGCAAATTCTAACCTGAGTCGTCAATTCAAATTAAAACTTAGAGATGCTTACAAAGCTGTAAATAAATGAAAATAAAATCTAATTTAGAAAGAAAATAAATATATCTTTAACCCCTCTGCCACAGTGGTCAATTGCTTATGAGAAACTAGGATATCTACACTAATCTTCAGCACCCAATTGCAGTCGTCAATTGATCTTGAGAAACCTCTGATATCTAATCTACTCTAACTATTTTACACTACTTTGATCGGAAGCAAATCCAACCTCATGCATCAATTAATGTTAAAATTCTTGGATGCTTATTCTTACACCAAGCTCTCTTATTTATAGATGATAAGGAGTCGGTTTACAAAGACTTCTAATTCTAATAAAAGAAACTACTAAAAATAAAAGATTCCTAATATAATTCTAATTCCTAATTTTATCTTTTCCTTGCTTTAGATGGTAGATGTGCTTCTGGATTGCTCTCCTTTATTTCAACAACAGAGTCCTTCAGTGTAGATCTTCATCAATCTTCCCAGATCTGTGATTCACCAAACTTCTAGAGATCTTCTAATTTGGTTCATGGCGGTGATAATCTTCACTCACGTGATCAGCAACATCAATGAATTAAGCTTTTTGTAAAATTGTTGATATTGATTCTGTCTCTCTTCTTTGGTGAAAAATCATAAATTATAATTCTCTACTTTTAGTATGGTTCATAGAGGAAAAATCGTAAAAGATGATTCTTTAGTTTTATCGTTTTGCTACAAAATCGTAAATGATTATTTTATTTCTTCATACTGCTCACTCTTATGACTTAGCAGACTTGATGAACGATTCCCTGGAAAATACGATTATTTACTTTCTCCTTTGAGTGGCTTCTTTTGGAGAATCATAAATTATGATTCTTTGACTTTCATAGTCTTTCACTCCTGGAAAATCGTGAAATAGCAATTTTTTCATTCTGTTCAGTATGCAGGGCTTTGTCTTTCAGTTCTATTATCATTCTTTACTGCCTTTTGAGTTTCTTTTGATGAATATTAATACTTAGGCTCTATTTTACTGTTTGTCTCTAATATCTACACATCAATAAGTTATTAGTAGCAAACTAAAGCCTAGCATTACTAAGTTAAGGGTGATAAATTGGTAAATTATGTGACTGATTAGTTATATTTATTAAATGTGGGTACTTTAAATTTGGGTGGCAGTGGAACCTCAGCAAAAAGGCACAGATCTAAGAAATCTGTGGTATGAATCTCGGTCCCCTTAACTTCATTAGCTGCTTCTGAATTTTATCCATTTGTTCTTTAAGCAGCTCGGATTCTCTGGATGGTGGGGCTGGGGGTGTACCTTCAAGAGGCTGCCTCCCTTCATTTTGGATGGCCTGGGGATCGGTATGTGTGGGTGGTGGGAGATTAAAGTTGGCGAATGCCCCCGCATAGGCCCCACTATTTCTGACCTCATTTTCCTCGTATTATTGATCAACATATGGTGGGGGAAGGGTGAGGTTATCTTATTGATTCTGAATGGGTTGGGCAGGTTCTTGATGAGGCCATTGCGGTTAGGGAAAACTTTAATAAGTGGCTTGTGGGGTGACGGGATGAGTGAATGGCGGATTTTGAGCAAGTGCCTGAAGAGGCCATTGTACATTTTGGATATTATGGAGATTTAGTTGGGGAGTGACTGGATGGGTAAATTGGGGATGGTTGATGGTATGGGATGGATTCCCATATTGAGTTAGGTGTGAAGAATGTTGATAAACAAGGTCCAAGCCGGATTAAGGGATTAGATGAGAGGGGTGTATTATCTATGGGGGAATGGGGGCATGTTGGGTATAGGTAAATATGGGATATTGGGGGATGATGAAGGGTTTGTAAATGGGGCTCCCACGTTTATGCCTTGATAGGCTTGGGTATAGGGTAATGGGCCTTGATGGGCTTGGGGTATTGGGCCTTGATGGGCTTGGGGGCATTGGGCCTTGATGGGCTTGGGATAATGGACCTTGATGGGCTTGGGGTTTTGGCCCTTGATGGGTTTTGAGTATTGGGCCTTGATGGGCTTGGGGCATTGAACCTTGATGGGCTTGGGTATAGGGTGTGGGGTCTTGATGGGCTTGGGTATTGGGCCTTGATGGGCTTGGGGCATTGGGCCTTGATGGGCTTCGATATAAGGTGTGGGACCTTGAGGCCCACTCAAATGGCCCCATGGTTGATGGATGCCTTGGATGATATAGAAAATGGAAGGTTGATTAGGATTTTGAGGGAATGGGGTGTGTAGATAGAGATTATGAAGGATTTTTTAGGGATTAGATATTTGGGGTGAAAGTGGATGGATTTGGGAGACCTTCCAAATGGTGTAGGCTTTCACCATGTCGTCCATCATGGACATGGGGTCGAGTACGGGGTTGGAAGTCGATGGCTCACCTAATGAGGGGGATTTATAAGAGAAAATGGGTATGACCTGGGTAGAGGTAGGAAAATTGTGAATGATTGATGAGGGAAAGTTGGGCATTGTTTGGGTGGATTGGAGAAAATTGAGCATGACCTAGGTAGATGGAGGGAAATGTGATGGATTTTGGGTGAATGGGGAGAAATTGGGTGTATTTGGAGGGGAATGGGATAAATTGGGCATTGCTTGGGAGTATGTGGAAAAATGGGGGTTGTTGGGATTGGATGTGGAGGGAAGTTGGAGTATATGGGGTGTTTGTTGGATGGATGTGGAAAAATTAGGGGCTTGTTGGATTGATGTGGGAGAATTGGGAATGGTATAGATGGATGTGGAGGTAAGATGGGAGAGATTTTGAATGGATGTGGAAGGGAAATGGGGTATGGCTTGTGTAGATAGGGAAAAAATGGGTGTGTGTTGGGTGAATGAGGGAAAGGAGTTTAGATTTTGGATGGATGTGGGAGGAGTTTTGATCTATTATTTATCATCTGATTTCCCTTGGTTCGATAGCCACATGGAAAGCAACGCTGGATCTGTAGTGAGATCTGCGGAGCTCGAAGGCCTGTGGACCATGGTGGTTGCAGCAGTTTTCATGTTCTTTCTCAGATCTCTGTGGTATGGACAGACCAATGGGATACCCTGTGACCATTCGAGTGGACAGAGTATAGCCCTAAAGTTGTGTCCATTTATATGTTTGAGAAGGATTCTTCTCCCCTACACATGAGCATCTAGAGCCTTGTGAGGAGGTTTGTATAAGAACTAGCTCCCCTCTATTTTTCCTAGCCGACATCAGATGTTTGATCTGATCTCTTTGTAGTAATTGTAGCTTGAGGCTGAGTCATTGTAGGCCATTTGTAGCAATGACAAGCTGAATCTAAAGCCTTATTCAACCTATTGCATGGTCTTTTTTGTGGGAACTAGTGAGCAGTTAGCCTTAGCAAAGCACTTAGGATGTTATGGGTTGGAATACCTATGGATGTCAGCCAGGTCTGTGCGCAGATCTGGGAAACTTATAGCACTGGCATTACATAGTGTTGCAATAGTATTCATGGCTAGAGCTGGTCCAGTGGCTGTGGAAATGATCGATCCACTCTTCTGGATGAGACTAGTGAATTTCTAGTTTAACTAATGAGATTTGACAGACTCTATCGGATACCTTGTGACCATTGGAGTGGACAGAGTATAGCCCTAAGAGCGCCCCAAATGGCATGGGTTAAAATGAGAGCTTATACCTTGTTGAGGCTTTTAATAGCGTGTCAGCAAGGAACACTGCAGAGATAAACTAAATCTAAATTACATCACTGCTTTAACTCTAGCTTAACCTGCTTACTTCTCATAGTTTTTATATTTTATTTTGGCACACACCATCACCATCTTCTCTATCCCTTTCTTTAGTTGTAGTTTATTCTTATCTTTTCCTAGTTTTTAATATATCTTAGTGACACATAAACACTCCTCTCTTTAGAGTTGCCAGATCTGTAGTTAGATCTAGAGACAACTATACGACCCTCGAGGTTTCAGCTCAATACTCTCTGTGGGACAAACTCTTACTTATCAAAACTTGCTACAATAGGCCCTATATCTTGCAGGGACTATATTTATTTTAGACTTGCTGTGCTGACCCATCTCCAATTCCCCACTCTGATTTATTCTCTCCACAATTCTTAATAAAATAGCAGTAAGAGTCTAAAAAAAAACAAGTTTTTGGTGCGATTTCCGGGGAGTTTTGATCTAGTATAGTAATCTGTGTTTTTGTTGTGCTATATTCCTTGTAGATGCAGTGTTTGAATAAACGCAGGCTTTAGTTTCTGTTTGTTTTTTGAAATTTTTCTTCATTTTTTTTTTTAGATTTTTTTCTGTCTTTGTAATGTTTGAATAAAGTATAGCTTAAATTTTTTTTTAAAATAAATAAATATATGAAGTGTCAGCAAATGAGGACTAGCAGTACCTCATCTGCCATTTTCGCAAATTTTTAAAGGTCCTGTTCCCTCTTCTAAGGGGAAGGATATGATGGAGGAAATGAGATTTGTTAAACAGTTGCAGTCATTAGTGAGATAGTGGATGAGACCTTGCCCAATCTGTTGGATTTGGGCTGAGGTATTTGCAAAAAATTTTGAAGTATGGACTGGGGAGGCCCCCACCTATGTGTTGAAAAGTATTATTTTGGGCTTCTCAGTGGGTTGAGTGCACCACTTCACTTGGACAACTACCCTCAAGCCATCTAAGGCACCTTTGCTGCCTTTTATTGCCTCTCCACCTGATGTGGAGCTAGAGTTGCTCCCTGTATCTCTCATGCAACAACAATTCTTGAGTTGGAAAGGACACCAAGTTTGATGCAAATGAAAAGTTATGGCCTTTCATTTTTGCTTTTCAGTTCCTTCCAATTCAGCTGAGTTCCAGATGGGTGACCTAAATTTTTGTCATTCATGCACCCCCATCTGGACTGTTTGTATATATTATGTATGATTTGAGTTTATTTGAATCTTGCTTTAAAATTTACGCTATTCATGTTGATTGTTTATTTTCCATATTTTAGATTCAAACTCAGATCATGTTAGGCATTTGTGTTTAGTATTTTAGGGAATCAATTTAGAGCCTATTTTATATATACTCTCTGCATTTAGTTTACTTTCAATTTTATAGTTGTTGTTTGTAGGATTTAGTATGGTTGTTTTATTTTCTTAGTTATCATTTTCTGTATATTTTCTCTTTTTCCCTTTCTCAGTTTAATTTTATGCACTTTTAGCTTAGTTTTCTCTTTACTTTTCTGCTGTAATTTAGTTTGCTTTCTTTTACCAACCCTGCTGGCCCTATACAGTTTGCATGAAATAGTGAGGACACTGTTTAACTTAGGTTTGGGGGCGTGGCAGGGTAGGTCTGCCAATAGAACAGTTAACTTTAGTACAACAGTGTTGGTTTAATTGGGTTGATTAAAGTCAATTCCCACCTAACTTATTAGAATGAGAAAATTTGTGGAAAATTAAGAATTTTGGCAGACATTTTGACACTAAAAATTTCAAAATCTTTGCACCACCATGAAGCTAACATTAGAAAATTTTTTAGTTAGTACTTAGCGAACCTAAGAGGAGAGAAAAAGGTGAAAATACACCTCATGGGTTAAATTGAGGACCATACCTAGTGAGATTTGGGCCCATCATTTTCTTTTGAAGAGTATTTTTGGCATTATTTTTGCTCTGAGGACTGATTGAGTCAAGGCCTTTTCCCTAGAAGTTAGGCAGCTCTAAATCAAAACTGAGTGACAACACTCATGACAATAAAGAAATGATCCAAGGCCTTCATTTGGACAGTTTGAGCCTGAAAATCCAACCTTTTAAAACTGCCCTTTTGCATACACTCTTTGAGCCTTAAAAATCTTATTTTTCTTCAATAAACACCAGAGTACTTGCACCTTAACCTCATGACCTGATTCAACCTCACCCTCACTCTGAGAATTCAGAAGGTAAAGGAGTTAAAGATAGTGAGAATGGTCCAACATTTGGTTGAAGGAGAAGAAAAGCAACTTATGAATAGTAGTGTATCAGTGGTATCTGTATGACAGTTCACCATAAAAATCATAAAAATAATAAAAAGAGAAAAAGAATGAGAAGTTTGGAGAAGAACATCATCTGAAAATTGAAAAGAAGAGGAGAAACTAGCCACTTTGATTCTGAAATATATCAAGATGAAGTTGTGCTGAAATGAAGGTAGAGAAGTCATGAGTCACTCCTTACCTTGCTGATTTCTCAATTTTGATTTCCTTTTTACCCCTTCATTCTTTATATCCCTCACCCATAAGCCACATTGCAACCCATTTAAAAAGACCTTGAAGATCCAAAGTGAAATGAGCTGTCATGTGGAGATGAGGGAGTGTCCAATCTATGGTGAAAAGTCATGAGGATGTCAGAAATTATAAGCTTTGCCTATGCTGATGCTTGCAGACCCATTTGGGGGCTGCAACTGCTCTTGAGGTGCTTTGAATGTGAATACCCTTAGATTGTCATTGTTGAGAGATAGCCCTAGTGAGAATTGAGTCTGAAGTTTAACTTCATTGGGGTTGTATCCAACTTGATTTTTGAATTTAAGGCAAGTTTGGTACTGATTTTTACACATTGAATTTCTGATGTAAAATGATTGGTGGTGATGCAAACACATGCTAATTTTGAGTTTTAAATGGCCTGTATTACTGCAGTAATTTCCTATAATTTTAACGAATAGGTGTGGACTGATGATTAATTCATTAAAATTTGTTTTGTCATCAACTGCACTATAATTAGTTGTTTTAATGGTGAAGTTTGTGGGTGTCTTCACTGAAAACCCTGAGGAGACTTCACTCCTCCATTTGGGATCACCTAGGGGTTAAAAAGGCTCGCTACATATGCTAAATGTATCTGTGCTCCCTAAGAAAGTGGCATTTTTTATTTTTAATAGTTGTTTTTAATTTTTCCTTTGCTCGAGGACTAGCAAAGATTAGGTTTGGGGGAATAATAAAGTGTTTTAAGTGTGTGTTGTAGATAACAAGAATTTGTAGCTTAATGATGAAATCCATCATATTTCAAGCCAAGAAGGAGGATTTTTATGCTAACTTGTGGAGCTGAAGAATTTATTGGGAATGTACCATGGTAGTTCACACCATTGGGACAATTTTGTCATGTTTCAGGACCCTAGAAGGCCTGTTGAGGGTATGAGGTAAAGCCCAAGTAGAGAGGAGAGTTGCTGCAAGGAATTAAGGGGAACTGCGATAATGTAGCAGTGTTTATGTGGGACACAATAGTTGAAAACTGCTCCTGCACATGCCTTGAACTACGCGAGCTGCTGTAATTTGAAGCTGTAGTTTATCACCTCGCGAGGTTCACATTAGAACCTAACCTTTTGCTGCATTGGAGCCTAGCGAGCAGCTTGAATGTTGTTGAATTCTATCTTAGCGAGCTGATGTTTTGAGCCCAGCGAGGTGCATGTGAACTGTGCGACCTGAAGCTGCTGCAAAGTGAACTACGCGAGCTGCACCCAATGAGCCTAGCGAGCTGTCCAAGCTTTATTTGAACCTGGCGAGCTCCTAGCTGTTTTGAGCCTAGCAAGCAGCACTTTAATCCTTTGGAGCAGCAAAGCCTTCATCCTCTTGAGTTGCAATGATGAGGATTTAAAGCCACATAGCTACAGTAGCATTGTTGCCATGGCAGTAGCCTATACTTGAAGCCAACAACACTTGAGCACTTTCAAAATGAACTTTATGTGCTGTTGCACCATCCAATTGGATTGTTATATATATTTCAGACACATGATAGCAGCTGCACTACAGCCTACATTCAATCCACAAAGAAGCTGCATTGAAGAAAATGAGCTGAAATCCTACAGATTTAGCACATTCGAGCAGCGTATAGGCTGAAAGCATTTTGCCGAGCAGATGTTGTGTGCACTCGAATAGCTATGGTGCACCTCTCGAGTACATTAACTAAACCCCCACAGGCTGCGGACTCGAAGGCGAGTGGTGTAGAGCTGAAAAATATAGGCATTTGAGTTGTTCTGTTGTTGAGGCATTCTATCGAACAGGTGTAGTGTTGAAAAATGTTGTATTCCAGCTCAGTAAGATTTAAGTTCCTGAAATATGCTGTATTTAAACTTAGTGAGATTTAAGCTCCTGCTGTATTACAACTCAGCGAGATTTAAGCTCCTGCTGTATTGCAACTCAGCAAGATTCAATATCAGAAGCTTCAACTCAGCGAGAACTCAGTGAGATCAAACTTTTGAAGCTTCAACTCAGCTAGATCAAACTTCTGAAGCATCAACTCAGTGAGATTTAACTTCTAAAGCATTTCAGCTCAGCGAGATCAAACTTCTGAAGCTTCAATTAATCGAGAACTAAGCGAGATTTAAGCGAGATGCATACCTGAAGCTGTCATCTACACGAGACATGAATTCCAGCAGCCTATTTCAGCACCTAAGGATATTTTGGGTATTTCACACCTTCTAGGGCCATAGATGGGCCATGAAATCAACTCCAAACCTTCTCAAATCTGGTTGGCTAATGCATATTAGGGTTTCGAGGGTTGCTTATATAAAAGATTGTTATCTACATTTGTAAACTAACCAGGGATAGCCTGTGTTCATCTAGGGTTTCGAGCTAGGATTAGCCTGGTTCACTTAGGGTTTTAAATCCAGGAATAGCCTGGGTCTGAACCAGGACTAGCCTGTGTTCATTTAGGGTTAGGGTTTAGTTTTCTCTTTCTTTTCATCTTCTCTCTTAGCCCAGCACTTGTTGGCTAAACTTTTGATAAGCATTTATGTATAATTTTATTTCTGGTTTGTAATAGGTTTTGTATACATTGGGATTCTTGATGAGCAGTTGTGTATAGGCTGCAACCTGGTGGCAGTTCATTGTAAGTTTTGTGTTTATTAATGGATTGCTGTCTTATTGACTAATTGAATCTAAAGATCTTATGATTCCCTTAGATGTCTATAGGATCCATGTATTTGGGACGAGCCCATTCAGTTTCTAGTAAATCTATTATTTACCATCTGATTTTCGTTAGTTCGATAGCCCCATGGAAAGCAATGCTGGATCTGTAGTGAGATCTGGGGAGCTATGGACCATGGTGGATGTAACAGTTTTCATGTTCTTTCTTAGATCTTTGTGGTATGGATAGACCAATGGGATACCCTGTGACCATTCGAGTGGACAAAGTATAGCCCAAAGGTTGTGTCTATTCACATGTTTGAGAAGGATTCCTCTTCCCTACACATGAACTTCTAGAGCCTTATGAGGAGGTTTGTACAGGAACTGACTCCCCTCTGTTTTACCTAGCCGACATCAGATATTAGATCTGATCTCTTTGTAGTAATTACAGCTTGAGACTGAGCCATTGCAGGCCGTTTGTAGTAATGACCAGTTGAATCTAAAGCCTTATTCAACCTATTGTATGGTCCTTTTTGTGGGCACTAGTGAGCAGTTAGCCTTAGCAAAGCACTTAGGATCTTATGGGTTGAAATACCTATCGATGTTAGCCAGGTCTGTGCACAGATCTAGGGAGCTTGTAGTCCTGGCATTACATAGTACTGCAATAGTATTTATGGCTAGAGCTGGTCCAGTGGCTATGAAAATGATCGGTCCACTCTTCTGGATTAGACTAGCAAATTTTTGGTTTAACTAATGGGATTTGACAGACTCTATCAGATATCTTGTGACCATTCGAGTGGACAAAGTATAGCCCTAAGAGCGCCCCAAATGGCATGAGTTAAACTAGGAGCTTATACCTTGTTGAGACTTTTAATAGCGTCTCAGCAAGGAACACTACAGAGATAGACTAAATGTAAATTACATCACTGCTTTAACTCTAGCTTAACCTGCTTACTTCTCATAGTTTTTATATTTTATTTTAGCACACACCATCACCATCTTCTCTATCCCTTTCTTTAGTTATAGTTTATTCTTGTCTTTTCCTAGTTTTTAATATAGCTTAGTGACACTTAAACACCCCTATCTTTAGAGTTGCTAGATCTGTAGCTAGATCTGGAGACTACTATACGATCCTCGAGGTTTCAAATCAATACTCTCTGTGGGACAAACTCTTACTTATCAAAATTTGCTACAATAGGCCTTGTATCTTGCAAAACTGTGTTTATTTCAGACTTGCTGTGCTGACCCATCTTCAATTCCCCACTCTTGATTTATTCTCTCCACAATGCTTAATAAAATAGTAGCAAGAGTCTCGAAAAAAGCAACAAGTTTTTGGTGCCTATGCCGGGGAGTTTTGATCTAGTATAGTAATCTGTGTTTTTGTTGAGCTATATTCTTTGTAGATGTAGTATTTGAA
Source organism: Chloranthus sessilifolius (assembly GCA_021018995.1). Classification (NCBI taxonomy): domain Eukaryota; kingdom Viridiplantae; phylum Streptophyta; class Magnoliopsida; order Chloranthales; family Chloranthaceae; genus Chloranthus; species Chloranthus sessilifolius. Next base: position 29,180,472 of record CM037594.1, on the reverse strand, counting down.
TAAATGTCAGCTTTAGTTTTTGTGTGTTTTTTTAAATTTTTCTTCATTTTCTATTTTAGATTTTTTTCTACCTTTGAAATGTTTGAATAAAGTACAGCTTAAAAATTTTTTAAAAATTAAAAAAAAAAAAAAAAGAAGTGTTAGCAGATGGACTGGGGAGGCCCCCACCTATGTGTTGAAACGTATTATTTTGAGCTTCTCAGTGGGTTGAGTGCACCACTTCACTTGGACAACTGCCCTCAAGCCATCTAAGGCACCTTTGCTGCCTGTTATTGCCTCTCCACCTGATGTGGAGCTAGAGCTGCTCCCTCTATCTCTCATGCAACTGCAATTCCTGAGCTGCAAAGGACACCAGGTTTGATGCAAATGCAAAGGTATGACCTTTCATTTTTGCTTTTCAGTTGCTTCAGATTCAGCTGAGTTCTAGATGGGTGACCTAAATTTTTGTCATTCATGCACCCCCATCTAGACTATTTGTATATATTATGTCTGATTTGATTTTGTTTGAATCCTGCTTTAAAATTTATGCTATTCATGCTGATTGTTTAGTTCCATATTCTAGATTCAAACTCAGATCATGTTAGGCATTTGTGTTTAGTATTTTAGGGAATCAGTTTAGAGCCTATTTTATATATACTCTCTGCATTTAGTTTACTTTCTGTTTTATAGTGGCTATTTGTAGGATTTAGTATAGTTGTTTTATTTTCTTAGTTATCATTTTCTATATATTTTCTCTTTTTCCCTTTCTTAGTTTAATTTTCTGCACTTTTGGCTTAGTTTTCTCTTTACTTTTCTGCTGTAGTTTAGTTTGTTTTTCTTTTACCAATCCTGATGCCCCTATACATTTTGCATGAAACAGTGAGGACACTGTTTAACTTAGGTTTGGAGGGGTGGCAGGGTAGGTCTGCCAATAGAACAGTTAACTTTAGTGCACCAGTGTTGGTTTAATTGGGATGAATAAAGTCAATTCCCACCTAACTTGTTAGAATGAGAAAATTTGTGGAAAATTAAGAATTTTTGCAGACATTTTGAAACTAAAAATTTTAAAATCTTTGCACCACCATGAAGCTAACATCAGAAAATTTTTCAGTTAGTACTTAGTGAACCTAAGAGGAGAGAAAAAGGTAAAAATACACCCCATGGGTTAAATTGAGGACCATACCTAGTGAGATTTGGGCCCATCATTTTCTTTTGAAGAGTGTTTTTGGCATTATTTCTGCTCTGAGGACTGATTGAGTCAAGACCTTTTCACTAGAAGTTAGGCATCTCCAAATCAAAACTGAGTGACAGCACTCATGACACTAAAGAAAAGATCCAAGGCCTTCATTTGGACAATTTGAGCCTGAAAATCCAACCTTTTAAAGTTGCTCTTTTGCATACACTCTTTGAACCTTAAAAATTCTATTTTTCTTCAACAAACACCGGAGTACTTACACCTTAACCTCATGACCTGATTCAACCTCACCTTCACTTTGAGAATCAAGAAGGTAAAGGAGGAGTTAAAGATATTGAGAATGGTCCAACATTTGGTGGAAGGAGAAGAAAAGCAACTTATGAACAGTAGTGTATCAGTGGTATTTGTGTGGCAGTTCACCATAAAAATCATAAAATATAAAAAGAACAATAATAAAAAGAGAAAAAGAAAGAGAAGTTTGGAGAAGAACATTATCTGAAAATTAAAAAGAAGAGGAGAAATTGGCCACTTTGATTCTGAAATATATCAAGTAAGATGAAGTTGTTCTGAAATGAAGGTAGTGAAGTCATGAGTCACTCCTTACCTTGCTGATTTCTCAATTTTGATTTCCTTTTTACCCCTTCATTCTTTATATCCCTCACCCATAAGACACATTGCAACCCATTCAAAAAGACCTTGTAGATCTAAAGTGAAATGAGCTGTCATGTGGAGATGAGGGAGTGTCCAATATATGGTGAAAATTCATGAGGATGTCAGAAATTAGAAGTTTTGCCTATGCTCATGCTTGCAGGCCCATTTGCGGGCTATAACTACTCTTGAGCTGCTTTGAATGTGCACATCCTTAGATTGTCAAAGTTGAGAGATAGCCTTGGTGAAAATTGAGTCTGAAGTTTAACTTCATTGGGGTTGTATCCACCATGATTTTTGAATTTAAGGCAAGCTTGGTATTGATTTTTGTACATGGAATTTCTGATGTAAAATAATTGGTGGTGATGCAAACACATGCTAATTTTGAGTTTTAAATGGCCTGCATTACTGCGATAATTTTCTCTAATTTTAAAGAATAGTTGTGGACTGATGATTAATTCATTGAAATTTGTTTTGTCATCGACTGCATTATAGTTAACTGTTTTAATGGTTAAGTTTGTGGGTGTCTTCCTTGAAAACGCTGAGGAGACTTCACTCCTCCAATAGGGATCGCCTAGGGGTTTAAAAGGCTTGGTACATTTGCTAAATGTATTCGTGCTCCTTATGAAAGTGGCATTTTCTGTTTTTAGTATTTATTTTTAATTTTTCCTTTGCTCGAGGACTAGCAAAGATTAGGTTTGGGGGTGTGTTAAGCTCTGGAAAGTACCACTTTTCAGCCCTTAACCCAACCTTTGATGTACCTGTGAGTGGACTAATAAAGTGTTTTAAGTGTCTGTTGTAGATAACAAGAATTTGTAGCTTAATGATGCAATCCATCATATTTCAAGCCAAGAAGGAGGATTTTTATGCTAAGTTGTGGAGCTAAAGAATTTACTGGGAATGCACCATAGTAGTTCACACCATCAGGACAATTTTGTCATGATTCGGGGCCCTAGAGGGCCTGTTGAGGGTATGAGGTAAAGCCCAAGTGGAGAGGAGAGTTGTTGCAAGAAATTAAGGAGAACTGCTGCAATGTAGCAGTGTGTATGTGGGACACAATAGTTGAAAACTGCTCTTGCACATGCCTTGAACTACGCAAGCTGCTGTAATTTGAAGTTGTAATCTATCACCTCGCGAGGTTCACATTAGAACCTGTCCTTTTGCTGCATTGGAGCCTAGCGAGCAGCTTGAATGTTGTTGCATTCCATCCTAGCGAGCTAATGTTTTGAGCCCAGCGAGGTGCATGTGAGTTGCGCGACCTAAAGCTGCTGCAAAGTTAACTACGTGAGCTGCACCCAATAAGCCTAGCGAGCTGTCCAAGCTCCTTTTGAACCTAGCGAGCTACTAGCTGTTTTGAGCCTAGCAAGCAGCACTTTAATCCTTTGGAGCAGCCAAAGCCTTCATCCTCTTGAGTTGCAATGATGAGGATGTAAAGCCACATAGCTGGAGTAGCATTGCTGCCATGGCAGCAGCCTATACTTGAAGCCAACAGCATTTGAGCACTCTCAAAATGAACTTTATGTGCTGCTGCACCATCCAATTGGGTTGTTATATATATATTTCAGACACATGATAGCAGCTGCACTACAACCTACATTCAATCCACAAAGAAGCTGCATTGAAGAACATGAGCTAAAATCCTGCAGATTTAGCACATTCGAGCAGCGTATAGGCTGAAAGCATTTTGTCGAACAGCTGTTGTGCGCACTCGAGCAGCTGTGGTGCACCTCTCGAGTACATCAACTAAACCCCATGGGCTGCGGACTCAAAGGCGAGTGGTGTAGAGCTGGAAAATATAGGCATTTGAGTTATTCTGCTGTTGTGGCATTCTATCGAACATGTGCAGTGCTGAAAAATGCTGTATTTCAGCCCAGCGAGATTAAAGTTGATGAAATATGCTATATTTCAACTCAGCGAGATTTAAGTTTCTGCTGTATTGCAACTCAGTGAGATTTAGGATCCTGCTGTATTGCAACTTAGCGAGATTCAATTTCTGAAGCTTCAACTCAGCGAGAACTCAGGGAGATCAAACTTCTGAAGCTTCAACTCCGTGAGATTTAACTTCAAAGCATTTTAGCTCAGCGAGATCAAACTTCTGAAGCTTCAACTAAGTGAGAACTCAGCGAGATTTAAGAGTGATGCATACCTGAAGCTATCATCTACGCGCGACACGAATTCCAGCAGCCTATTTCAGCACCCAAGGATATTTTGGGTATTTCACACCTTCTAGGGCATGCATTCCAACGTCCCACACTTCCCAAAGAATCCAAGGGCCACAGATGGGCCACGAAATCAACTCCAAACCTTTTCAAATCTGAATGGCTAATGCATATTAGGATTTCGAGGGTTGCTTATATAAAGGACTGTTATCTACATTTGTAAACTAACCAGGGATAGCCTGTGTTCATCTAGAGTTTCGAGCCAGGATTAGCTTGGTTCACTTAGGGTTTTAAATCCAGGAATAGCTTGAGATCTGAACCAGGAATATCCTATGTTCTTTTAGGGTTAGGGTTTAGTTTTCTTTTTCTTTTCTTCTCTTAGCCCAGCACTTGCTGGCTAGACCTTTGATAAGCATTTATGTATAGTTTTATTTCAGTTTTGTAATAGGTTTTGTATACATTGGGATTTTTAATGACCAGTTGTATACAGGCTACAGCCTAGACGCAGTTCATTGTAAATTTTACGTTTATTAATGGATTGTTATTTTAATGACTAATTGAATCTAAAGATCTTATGGTTCCCTTAGATGTCTATTGGATCCATGTATTTAAGACGAGCCCATTCAGTTTCCAGTAGATCTATTGTTTACCATCTGATTTTCCTTGGTTCGATAGCCCCATGGAAAGAAATGCTGGATCTGTAGTGAGATCTGGAGAGCTCGAAGGCCTGTGGACCATGATGGTTGCAGCAGTTTTCATGTTCTTTCTCAGATCTCTGTGATATGGACAGACCAATGGGATACCCTGTGACCATTCGAGTGGACAGAGTATAGCCCTAAGGTTGTGTCCATTCACATGTTTGAGAAGGATTTTTCTCCCCTACACATGAGCTTCTAGAGCCTTGTGAAGAGGTTTGTACAGGAACTGGGTCCCCTCTGTTTTACTTAGCCAACACCAGATGTTAGATCTGATCTCTTTGTAGTAATTGCTACTTGAGGCTGAGTCATTACGAACCGTTTGTAGCAATGATCAGCTGAATCTAAAGCCTTATTCAACCTATTGCATTATCCTTTTTGTGGGCATTAGTGAGTAGTTAGCCTTAGCAAAGCACTTAGGATCTTATGGGTTAGAATACCTATGGATGTCAGCTAGGTGTGTGCGCAGATCTGGGGAGCTTGTAGCAATGGCATTACATAGTGCTACAATAGTATTCATGGCTAGAGTTTTTCCAATAGTTGTGGAAATGATCGATCCACTCTTATGGATTAGACTAGCGAATTTCTGGTTTAACTAATGGGATTTGACAGACTCTATCGGATACCTTGTGACCATTGGAGTGGACAGAGTATAGCCCTAAGAGCGCCTCAAATGATATTGGTTAAACTGGGAGCTTATACCTTGTTGAGGCTTTTAATAGCGTCTCAGCGAGGAACACTGTCGAGACAGACTAAATTTGAGTTACATCACTACTTTAACTCTAGCTTAACATGCTTACTTCTCATAGTGTTTTTATTTTATTTTGACACACACCATCACCATCTTCTCTATCCCTTTCTTTACCTGTAGTTTATTCTTGTCTTTTCCTAGTTTTTAATATAGCTTAGTGACACTTAAACACCCCTGTCTTTAGAGTTGCTAGATCTGTAGCTAGATCTGGAGACTACTATATGACCCTTGAGGTTTCAGGTTAATACTCTCTGTGGGACAAACTCTTATCAAAACTTACTACAATAGGCCCTGTATCTTGCAGGACTATGTATATTTCAGACTTGCTGTGCTGACCCATCTCCAATTCCCCACTCTTGATTTATTCTCTCTACTGTTCTTAACAAAATAACAGCAAGAGTCTCGAAAAAAACAAGAACAAGAGCATCGCCTGAAGAATGGAGACCTCAATCTCTCCACCCTAACATCCAATGAATCTTTCAATGACCTTGGGACAAACACTCTAAACGAGACTCTAGATTCCGAACAAATCAACATTAACTAAGAACAAAACCAACAAGCCTCAACCATACCACCCATATGACCAAGCTAGAGATCTATACTCAAGCCTATACCCTGACCAAAGCCAATTACCACACACAAACAAAGATCAACACCATCACCAACCTTTATACAACAACCAATACACGAGCCCGTACTATGATCAAAGCCAACTCCTCGACACTTCGCAAACTAACATCACCTATGACCACCCATTTTTCGATCAAACTCAACTCGTATATGAGACTGTACACTCATTCACTCCTGCCCCATTCCACCCAGCTAGCCTGATTCGCAGAATTGAACCTCCCTCGGACTACGTCCATACCATTCACTCCCTGCCAATTAACCTTTCCCCACGTACCTATAAATGTGAAATTACCTTTCACCTTGAACCAATCACCAAGATCACTAAAATCCAAACTATCACCGAATCCTCCCCTAAACTAACTCAACCCATCACTAAACTCATCACCAAGCTCAACGCACTTATCTCTGAACCAATTCAGCCTACCCTTGAACTCGACAGCCTACCGACAAGCATACCAACCCCCACAATACCTTAGCTGACATTGAAACTAACTCCACGACCATTCCATAAACAAACTCCCTCACCTATCCTAGAAGCAATTCCCGAATTAATCTATCCATATAACATGACTCCATTCATACTTAAACCAATCACAAAGATAAACTCTAAACATGAACCCGTAATCAAATCAAGACCCCTAATCCAACATACTCTGGCATTAATCCCTGAGCCAAACCCATTATCGAACACACGATTGAACACATCACCCCACCAACCTTAAACCCGACCCTTGAACTAATCCCTACACCTACTTTGAAGCATGAACTCAATAACGAACACTTCACTTCACCAGCGTCCGAGTCAACTACCAAATCAATCACTATGCCCACCTCAGAACCTAAACTCACTACCACCTCACCAACTTCAAAACAAAATCTCAAACCCAAATCTATTACAAAACATACCTCCGAACCACCCACTTCACTCACTCCAAAATCAACCATTGAACCGATCTCAAAACCAACTCACAAATCAATCTCTACACCTGCTTTAAAACTTAAACTCAACAACAAACACTTCACCCCACCAACCTCGGAACCAGCCCTCGAACAAAAATCCATTTCAAAACCTAAACTCACTAGCGAACTCATCACCTTACCAACTTCAAAACGAAACCCCAAATCTGGCTCTATCGCCAAACAGACTTTCAAACCACCACTTCAGAATCACTCATTGGGCTAATTTCGGAACCAACTCATGAATCAACCCCTATAGAACTCGCCACCGAACTTATCATCCCCTCAATTCCGAAACAAGAACTTAAACCCACTATCGAACTTGCCATTCCACCAAATATGAAACTGAACCTCAAACCCAAGCCTACCATCAAACTCAAACCTATCTCCAAACCTAAACTTGAACTTGTCATCAAAATTAAACCTATCACCAAACCTAAGCCTATTATCGAATCTAAACCTACTACCGAATCTAAACCTATCCTCGAACATGAACCTACCACCAAATTTAAACCCATGATCGAACTTGAACATGTCATTGGACACGAAACCAAACCTATCATTGGACTTAAATAAATCGTCGAACCAAGACCCGAACCTATCATTGACCATGCACCCATCCACAAGCGTGAACCTACCATCAAACCCGAACCCATTGTCAAACCTGAACTTATCGTCAAACTCGAGCCTGTTATCAAACACGAACTCGTCACTAAAACCGAATCTATCCCTACAACGCCAAATCCACTCACCTTTGAGCCAACCACCGAGCCTATCAAGGAGCCGATCATCGCTCCCACTCTAAAAATCGAAGCAGACTTAAATCTTGCAACCCCAATCAATATCTAGATCGATATATCGCAAAACTCTCACATCCCACCACAACACAATCGGCATCATAACTAAGACTGATTCTTACCATCAGATCCAAATTTTCATAGACCTCACAATCAAAACCTTCACAGAATACCAATCGGCGATAATACCACAACATCAAACCTTCGACGCTAAACCTCCTCGAAAAATTATAAATAAAACTTTAAAACAACCTCACGATAAATCCAAAGTACGCATCAAACAAAGCAAGCATAACCTAGCAATACTAATTCCCCCCACGCCGAGGAAAAGTCCACCTTGGCCTACGCCCTTGCGTCTTCTCTTCCTACTCTACCTCTGCCTTATCCTCTCATTACCTTTACAACACTACCATTCCTCTCAACAGTTTCCACTCCAACCTTACCCGCAAACAACTTTCCAACAACTCGTAAATCACCCTAGAAAACTCTCTAACGACTTCATGCTCCAACTTTACGAGAGGTCTCCCTCCGTCGAAAAACTAAAGAATGTCCCTCTCGACAAGGAGGCCCGGGCCATAAAAGATTTATCAAAAGATGAAGTTAAAAGATGACACAACTATTTCAACAAATCTCACATCATCCAAACCACAAACTCGAACATAACATCTCTCTCATCCCAAATCAATCAGATCATAATAGATCGAGGACCCCGAAATAATATTATCTAATCAAACAATCACTTTTAACATTCAACATGTCCCACCACGAGCACTTCCTGGGTCAGTCCCCTGCTTCAGAAACTGATGTTGTACCATAACACAATAATAATAACAAAAAAATAAATAATACAGAAAAAAACAAAAAAAAAATATATATATATATACATATATCATCTGCCCAACAATATCTCTAACTTATAACTCTTACTCGACCGAGAACTCAAAGTCGAGGAAACAATGCCTACACAATTGCCTCGCCTGGAGGAATTCGAAGCCCATGTGAAAAATACTTATATTATCTCGGCAACATGCATAGGAAACAAAAAGAGGGGAAGGACTTCTTAAACCCCAGAATGGTACCCCTAACTCGATTATCATATCTCGTAGCCTAAACATCCAAACTTATATACTTATCATCCTCGTAGATCATTATTTTCGAAACCATTTTGGGAATCATCTGACTTATTGACCACCTTCCTATTTGGGTGAGTAGATCAAAAGGACCAGTGAATCATGAAACCATTTTGAATGCAAAAAACCCTGGATTCTCACACACCCTTCCAGCCAATAGAGTTGATGTTAGAGCAGAAAAAAATAAAAATGTAAGGTTCCATCAAACCTCATAATTCTTGCATTAGCAGGTTGTAAAAAAAAATATACAGAAAAGAAGTACAATCGAACGAGAGCAATACGACGAATGAACAGTCAATAAATTCAGGGAAGCATAAGTAAATTGTGAGGGTATTCCTGGTAATCTTATTAGGGAAGTATAAGTAAGCTGCAAGGGCATCCCTGACATCTTCAAATTACTAGATGTCGTCGTATGGTGGTGGGATGAGGATAAGCTCCTGCTAACCATAGAATTTGAGGATTTGATGGTGCTGGATCGTGACGAAGAGCTCAATTATGGCACCGCATTATCGACCCAAGAAGAAAGTAGTTGACTACTATTTCAGAAATCAGCTGAATAAGAAGCCATCCTCAGATCAATAAACCTTATCCTTCCTTCACCCTTTATTTCTCTTTTGGACAAGGAGTCAAATGATTTTCAAAATATCTTCGAAATAAAATTGAAAACTCTCTAATGGCAAGTGATGCAATTACTCTTTATCTACCATTCACCTCATCCTTCTTGAAAACTACGATACATGATGATCGTTCAGTGCTTACAAAATCGAGCCTAGCTTGTGGCCGAAATAACCAAACTACTTCCCGACATGGGATCATTACTAACGCACTCCAGGATATCTGAGAGGTTGATGAAAGTCCCACCGTCACTTGACACTGGGGCATTTTTTTTAAGAACACTAGCTCCTTGGTAGAGATACTCAGGTCACACGATCGATACCCCAAATATGGCCATTTTTTTTTTTTCAGTTTAGTTCTTGCTTTTTCACCTCGGATACCAAAAACTGGGGCTTTTTTTTTCATTTTTAATTTTCATTTTAGTTCATACTTTTCCATTATGGGACCGAAAATATATGAAACACGCCGAAAAAATAAATACCATACTATAACACTACCCATTCCCCCTCTAACGTAACCCAAGAAACACAACAATAAACACAAGCAAACATCAATGAAATAAACACCATAAACAAAAAACACCTCTTTATTTATTTAAAAAAATTTTACAGGTATCACCGAAGGCATACCCCCTGAACATAAAACCCAAAACGAAAACCTAGAACCTAACCTACAACCCAAAATAAAAAAACATAGAATCCAAAATTGATACAAAACCCAAAACAATGTTGCGCGAAACATCCAATCAAAAGCAACATGAAAGAGGGAGGAATGGTTAGGGAACACCCTTTCCATCCATTTGGAGGACTTCCCTCCCACCGTCTTCACCTCTTAACAATAATGAAGAATGTATACCGCCACTCAATCCCAACACCCCCCAAACCATCGCAACATCTCCATTCACACCGCCATCAGAAGCCACTTTAGGACGCAGAATGTGTGAAACAACGAATATCGAAAGAAATGACATCACAATCGAACGGTTGGATCACGCCATATCACTAAAACATAGAAATCGAGATACTTCAAACTTAGGTTGAACATAAAATAGAAAAAAATAGAAAAGAATGAAGAGAAATGAAAGAAGCTCGGACATATATAGGCACTTGCCTAATAAAGCACCAGAAATCCAGCGCGCAATCCAATTCCGTGCACAGATAATTGCATGGAACCCGAATCACACCTGCCACCTTGGGCGTGCAATTAAATTACTGACTGCCCAAAAGACCCGACGAGTCGATCCCGTGCCATAGCCCTCGCACATAATAAAATTACATGCTTATGTAGCCGCGCGAAATCCAAAAGGTCACCCGCACAGCGACCGGGTGATGCTCCAATCACGGGCACTGATCAGGGTGCGTAATTGGATTACACGCACACACCCAAACGTGCAATTGACCCCCCGAACCTCTCAATCGCATGCGCCCAACCAGGCGCGTAATTGAATTAAGCGCCCGGATTCACGCATACAATTCCCAGCTATAACACACACCTCGAGCAGAATACACACCTCCAACGAAATAAACACATCCCCTCAACAAAAAACTAACAAAACAAACACGCAAGACAACATGCCCTATCGTAATAAGACACACACAAAATCACACAAACCACTCAGGGGTGATGACGTCTCCCCATAGTCCCATCGCAGCTAAATCACCCGTGATGACCTACTACGAATTAACGTCTCGCCGTGATTAAAGTTATTCCCCCGAGTCTCATCGCGTACTCACAAGTACACGTGACCACTCCCCTAACATCCGTTGCATTAAACAAACTGGCAAAATAAAATGAAATAAAATAAAATTATCACTCACAGCCCCATCGCAAAATATGCAAGGCGCCCTCGCAACACAAAGCAAGAATTAACGGCGACGAAGTAGCCAATCACGCTACTTGTCCCATCATGATCCGAATCACCCTATCTCACCCCATCGCGTTACCTTACACGCCGACCAGAATAAAAGAGCCATTGATACCCCACAATGACATGTCCCGTTGCAATAGAGTATACGCTATCCCAGCACCTAAGCTCACTGGCCCAAATCAGCCGTGCACGCATGTCCCATCATGATGCTAAAACCTCACCATGCGACCTCACATGCCACGCGACTGAAGGTAGGCTCAATCAATATCCCATCGCAAAGAGCCAAGAATGAGACTCCCGTCGCAACCTCAAGATACCATCATTAACCCATCACGACCTCAAAATAGCCAAAGAATCATCAAACCAACACTCCATTGCACCCTTATGTCCGGTTGTGATGCAGCTACAATTTGATCTCATCATATAACCCAAGATCTGCCAAAGAAAGAAACAAACATAACCACCGATGTCCCATCGCCGACTACACTTCCCCAAAATTTCATCTCAACCCACTACGGCACATGACCAGAAGGGAAGGCTCATCCAACACCCCATTGCAGAGAGCTGAACCTCCCTCCGATCGCCTTACCATGACAATCATCACGTCCCATTGTGATGAGTCCTGAATACCTCAATCATGCGTCAGTCACCAGGCTCCACGACAACTGCAACACACTCACTGACAACAGAGGAGGAATAAACCCCCTACCACCCATCACGCCAATAACCAGTAAGCCCCTACCATTACAGAAACCAACAGAGAAAGACTTCTCCAACATCCTATCACACCTATCAACTATCAAGTCCCATCGCGAACATCTCATCAGGCGATTCGTACACCCCAGTCACATCAGCAACCATCAGGTCCCACTACAACAATTAATAGAGGGTGAAGAACAATCCTTTAACGTCCCATCATGTGACCCAACACAATATACAGAATGAAGGTAGGCTCAACCAATATCCCATCGCAGGCCACACCCCTCCAAAATGTCCCATCATAACACTCCTGCCAGAGTACGAAGCAAGCCAGCAATAATAAACATACTACTCCTACTACTAACACAGGAAGTCATCTTGACAATGCATAAACACCAACGAGAAGGCTTTTAGTTTATGTGAAAAAATTCACATGAAAGCTCAGTAGCCTGAAGTCAACAAAGTCCATTGATATGAATGATGTGGGTGGTTGTATGATTTCTCGTGCTTGCACAAGGAATACGAGTTCTTCCAATGACTTCATACCTCCAGACACTTTTGTCCCATCACTTAACCTTACACGCCTAGTAAAGGCGACTCAAATCAAGAGGAGAGGAAACTCTCTACTGTCCCATCACGACACAACCACGGGAACAACAGCTGGCCAATCCCACCGCAAGTAAAAACATCCCACCGATAACAAATCAGGTAAGTAAAACACATTTTTTCCTACTCGATATTCTTTATAAAATATAGTTAGCTAAGATTAAGTCAAATGTTTTCAAAAACCCGTCTCTCTCGACTCACGAATCACTGTAGTCTTCCCATAAGAGATAATCATTAGTATTCGTTGAGAAGGTCAGACAGAGCATCTGACATACCAAGTGTTGTCTTGACAACCACATAAATGGTCGGGTCCACCAATCTCGCTCCGGTGGATCTGCTAAGCGACATCTCAGAAACCACATTTTTCGTAGATTTACCACCGAATTGATCTTAAGTTAAAATCTCTGAATTTCCAAAATATACTTGTACTTTTATAAATGAAACAAAAAAAATAATAATAAACTCTCCTATCTATAAAAATTCACTTCTTATCCCACTAGTCTGTTTTATCCCCTGGAAAATTGAACACTAAGCATACTCAACTCTAAGAAATCTCAAATATCCACTGGAAAAGGGACGCCTGACGTACCATTGGTGTGAGTAATGATGCACCTGGACTGACATGACTTGCGAAAGCCTTCGCTATTACATGATTACATCTTATTATTATCCGGTCTCTGGACCTTGTCTCTGGACATTCGTATGATGCCCCCAGTACACTGACCGCATCATTTTCCTGCTGTTTGGCTGCCCCTTGTAGCAAGTCGCACCATGTGACGGGATGCCCCTTACACCCACATATGAGGATATGATGATTCTCCTACCGTTTGACGACCCCTTACATGAGGTCGCACCATGCGACGGGAGATTAGGATACGCCGACTTCCCCCATTGACTGTTATTCGTAGCAGGTCGTGATACGCGACGGGATGCCCCTCGCATCCACGACATTAAATATGCCTTTCGATAGCTACCACTTGGCCCTCGAATGTTGTTTTTTAGCTTGTGCTGATAGATAAGAAAGCTAAGCATGCCATGTCAGCATCCCCAGTTAACACTTGTGATTTCCCAAAAGAAATAAGAAGGCACCCTCGGAAGAGGGGTGTCTACTTCTTCGACACATTCTTACTTCATAAGAAGGCGTTGAAGAAAGGCATCTGTAGACATCCTAATTTTTCCCTCTTAGAGAATACGAATTTGTTCAGTCAACCTTTGACCATGCCCATAATTTTCAAAAAGGATTTACCTTCTCTGAAAGCTTTAAAATCCTAATATAGGGACCATATACCGAAATAATAGTATATGGCTAAATACAGGCTAAAATAATAGCTATGTGGTTCAGACCCCAACCCTAATACAGGGACTATATACTGAAACAATAGTATATAATCGAAGCACAGGCTGAAACAATAGTCTTGTGGTTCGGACCCGACTTAGCCCAGTGAAAGCCCTGAATTAGGTGCCCACATAAGTGAGAGCAATTCAATTATACACCCCATAGCTGGCGCACAATTGGTCCAATTTGGACCAGGCCGGTTCTTTCGGTGGGCCGTCTTAGGAGCTGATTTCACGCCCAACTCAACCAGCGCAGTCAAATTGCACGGCCCATCACCAACACACAATTGGTCCCACTTGGACCAGTCCTTTACTTTTCGTAGACTGCCTTGAGACTCGATTTCGCGCCCTCACCGATGCGCTCAATCGATTACGCACTCAACCACCCACGCGTAATTGGTACCCAAGTGAACCTGGCCTCTAGTTCCCTAGACTGCGTGAACTCCTTGATTACGTGCGGCTGATCTGTCGCTTAATCGAATTGTATGCTCCTAGCAGGGCGTGGAATTAGTTCCAATTAGACTAGAACTAGGACACCCAGCTGCGCCAGTCAGCTGATCACTCACTGAGTGGGTCACCTACTCAAAGTGATTATGCGCCTAAGATAGGGCACATAATCTGATTAAGTGTACCAGAAGCCACACAATTACCCACCTCCCACAAGCCACACAATTACCTGTATACCTATAAATAGACCCCACTACCTCATCCAAAATACACCAATTTTCCTATCCAAGTCTCGAGTTCCTCGCCTCCAAGCTTAGGATTTTGAGACTCTTCCTCCGGCGTTTAGCTTTAGGTAATCTTTTAGGTTCTAGTCTCTAGCTTTTTAATTTTTAGATTCTAGTTCTAATTTTTAGGTTCTAGTTCCTAGCTTCTAGGTTCTAATTCTTAATTCTGATTCTAGTTCTTAATCGTCGTCTTAGTTCCTAATTTTTCTTTTAATTCTTACTTTTCAGCCTAGTTCCTAATTCTAGTTCTTAATTCTTAAGTTCTAGATTTCAGTCCTTAGATCTTGATCCCTAATTCTAAAATTCTCGAATTCTCAGTTCTTAATCCTTAGGCCATTAATCATCAATTCATATTCAGTCCTTTCAAAATTATCCTTAGTCATAAAAACAAGTTACTATTCTATTCTTCTTTCCCCCTACCTTTCCCAATTGTTGATCCCCTCACTTTTATATTTGGCCTATTTTGAAGTAACAAATGAAGTTCGTTTGATGAGAAATTAGTCACGTTTAAAAGCTTATCGAAGTAGCTTTCCAACGAGCTAAAAAATGCCCAATTCCGACAAGTATCAATGAAGTTATAGTCAGTTTTCGGAAACTGCACAACTCCTAATCGAATTAGGATTAGTCTCTTTATTATTTTATTTTAGAAAATAGGATTTATTTCTTTTATTAGAAATATGATTAATTTCCTTATTTCTTTAAGACTTTATTAGGAATTAGAGTTACACTAGAATTTCTAGTAAAAGCCTATAAATAGATCACTAACCCCTAGCCACTCTACACAATTCTCTTTTACACAATTCTCTCCTCTAAGCTTCTTCCTTTTAGAAAATTCTAGTTCGTAATTCTAGTTCTAAATTTTAGTTTTAGTTCCTAGTTCTAGTTCTAAATTCTAGTTTTAGTTCCTAATTTCTAGTTCTAGTTCTTAATTCTCCTTCTAGTTCTAAATTCTTAATTCTCGATCTCAATTTTTGATTTCTAATTCTTATTTCTCCATTCAAATTCAGTTTTTAAATCTTCAATATTTATAAAATAATCCTTAGCCACCTGATTTGCCCAAGGGAGCTTGCGGAGGGTACCCGGGAACGGGGCCAATCCTCCTTAGCATAATGGGTCACCATCCCCTTTTTTTAATTAATTAGATTTCTAATAGAACTACGATACTTAGATTAATTCAGTTTCTAGTAGGATTAGGAGACTAATTAGATTTTTAATAAAATTAGGATATTTAAGTTAATAAAACTCCTAGTTGAATTAGGAGGTTAGAGTAATTAGCCTTTCAGTAGAATTAGCTTATTTAGATTAAGTAGAGTCCTTGTAGAATTAGGACATTTATATAAATTAAACTTTTAAAAGGGTAGATTAATTAGGTTCCTTGCTGGGTTAGGAGACTAAATAGAATCAGAGTAGTATCGAGAGATTAAATTAATCAGAGTTATAATAGCATTAGGAAGTTAAATCAATCAAAGTCAGAATACAATTAGGAAACTAAATTGACCAGACTCCTAGTAGAATTAGGAAACCATTTTTTAATTAGACTCCTAGTAGAATTAGGGGACCTTTTTAAATTAGACTCCTAGTAGAATTAAGAGACCCTTTTTTAAAATAGACTCCTAGTCGGATTAGGAAACTAAATCAATTAGAGTTAGAGTAACGCTAGGAGACTCCCAGTCAGCCGGATTCAAAGAAGAATCAGAGGACCAAATCAATTAAACTCCCAACAGGAATAGGAAAACCAAACTAGCTAAATCCCAAGGCAACTCACAGCTGCTGACGTTGGCTGGCCGATGATTCAGTAAAGGAGTTTAACCTGCAAGCCCCCGCTCCTCTTAAGGCATGATCAATGACGTGTTGCAGCGTCGATAAATATCTGCAGCTGGGGATCACATCTATACAGGTATTCTCTATTTAGAACTCACCCCCCCTTATTTTTCTATATTTAAATATTGTCCTTTGTTATTCTAATATATCACGGCAAGCCCATATAAATATTTTCCTATTATTATTTTATCGCTTTATTATTCTATCGCTTTCTGCCAGAGTCCACATAGACCAATTTGGGCCACTCTTTCCAAGGACGGACAGGAACCTAGAAAGAGCGCATACCAACAGATGCTACTGTCATTAGTCAAATTCTTATTTATTTAAGGTGGGTGCTTCAAGAATTTTTTTGGACCTGGCCTCAGGTAGTCACCGGGCACAGTCAGGTCACATCAATGTCTAGTCCACCATTTGACCAACACAATGATCTATGGGTAGGTGTTACACCTTATGAAACTGTAAATAAGGACCCTACGATTAGAGTTAGAGAACCCTTTCGGTAGAGTCTTTTCTAAAGAGTTTCAGCCATGAGTGTTCATAGGTTAGTTCTAGGTTAGTTTCAGTTTTGGAAAGTGTGAGATTGTATTGTAATCATTGAGAGAGGGTCAAGTCAGCAATGGTGAATATCATTCGATCGATGCAAGGCTAAACTTTCTCAGGCTGGGATCTCTTGTAATTCTAGATAAGTACTTAATGAAGTTTTAGTCTTCTTTTATTTGTAATTATGTTTTACTGGTATGATTGCATGTTTGAGGTCCTAGTTGTACCGAGAATGCACTTAGTAAAGGTTTAATTCTAATAGCCTTGTAGAGATTAGATTAGATTTGATAGAATATTCATCAATGGATTAGGGCTTGTACTGTAGTTTAGTCGATTACGTGCAATCTGTTTGATGTTTAGGTCACTAGTGATTAGGCAGATCATACTAGTTTAGACTGGTTTTTGACTATGAATAGGATCTAATTCATATACCTAGCTATAGAGCTTGTAGCCTAGAGCGGGAGTACCAAGAATTCAAAATAGGATAGGAATAGGAGTTTGTTATTGTGCAACTTTGGGCTCTTGTGAGTTCGTCGCGGCAATGGGCTCTCTTAAAAAGATGGAGTCGCCACCCAGAGCTTTGGGTGTCCTAGGATACCTCAAAATCGACAAATAAGTACCGATCTACAAAAATATGACTCCGATTTACCGATCAACGCCAAAGGCTCTTGGGTAGGGGCTTCAATTATCAATCGAGAAGGTATTAGGTACCTGATTGATCTGCTCGTAAGCGGCCTCTACAATGGATCAAACTCTCTGCCAACACCGAAATTTCAGCAGTGTAACGGCTTGAATCCTTGGATAGAGGAAAAGCAAAGTAGGTAGAGGAAAAGACGGGAGAGACAAAGCTCTCAGGCCCTTGTAGCACCGGTGGTTGGATCCTCGTGTGAGAGCAATGCTGATGAGCTTTCCGATAGCATTATGGGCTAGAGAAGGGTTCTAACTTCTAAGGTTTGGAAGGATATGAGTTTGAGGGTGATGATGGAAATGGTGGTATGAATTGATCTAGGACTTTTGAAGTTTGGAAAAAAAGTTCAAATCTAGGCAAATGAGGAGGCAATTGGCTAGAGTTTTCTCTCTTTGAAATTTCAAAAGATGATTCAACAAGGGGGGGTGGCTCTCTATTTATAGATGGAGAGGTGATTGGTGAGGGTTTAAGTTTATAATGGGTTTTAGAATTAGGTAATGGGATATCTAATGTTTTTATGTTTTTTGAGGCTTAGTTAGGTGGGAATTGGGTTTTTGGTAGATGATAGGGTGATGGTCTAAATGGAAAATGGGTGAAAAAGAGGGCTAGTGGGGGTACTAAGGTCCTAAAGAAACAAACCCCGAAGCCCGGGATGGTCCACAAGTCAAACCCCCAAAATAAAAAAACTCATTTTCGGCCAAGAGAAGTGTAGGCCCGCTGTGGAGAAGAAACAAAATGACCATGAGTGCATATTATGCACGCATGTGTAAATTCTGCCGAAAATTGCAGATGCGTGCATACTATGCACTCATGTGTAAATTCTTGTACTTTTCAGTGTTTTTGAAATTGCCATAACTTTTAATATACAACACAAATTGAGGTGATTATTGGCTCGTTGAAAAGCTAGGAACCTATACCTTTTAATGGTATAGGCCCTAGATTTTGTAGAGGTCTATGAAAACTTTGACATGCCTCTTTTGATCAGCTTTTCAAGTTAGTTCCGATTTGGGTCCATGGGCCTGTTTGGCCTTTCTAAGGGTTCGATTGGTTCCTAAGGGTTTGGGATGGCTCCTAAGGGTTTAGGAAGTACTCTCAGAAGCTCAGGTATAAGCCTTTCTTTGAAGTACGTGTCGATCATGCCTTGGGCCAAATTTGGGTGTCTACAAATGCTCCTCTTTGGTATCCGATCATTAATGCTTGTGTGCCAAAGAAAGTGACATTCGAAGTGGCCCAAGGCAAATGCTCTTAAATCTGCCATATTCAGAATGAACCTCAAACATTAAAATGATAGAAAGAAAAGATGTAGCAAGTAGTGGAAGCCCAAACAATTGGGAAAATGTCCATTCCTTAAATGGAGAGTAGTGGAAGCCCAATATGTTGGGAAAATGCTTGTTCCTCGAAAAGATAGTAGAAGCCTAGAATATTGGAAAAATGTTTGTTCCTCGAATGGAGAGTAGCGAAAGCCCAATATGTTGGGAAAATGTCTATTCTTCAAAGCTATCGGTCCCCAAGCGCTTAGCGACATTACTGGAAAAAACTTCGATGGCGTGATTGATGGGGCATGATGTTTGAGTTTCATTTTAAACAAGATAGCCCCCCGAGCGGGAGGGTGATCGACCCATACTTTTAGGATTAGCGTAAAGCAATGACGTGAAGATCCAACTAATTTGTGCCGAATCTCATGAGTCATTGATTGCCCCACTTTGATTGGTCATGGGTGCCCCTACACGAGGTAGGGTTCGAGGGGTTTGAGCGAACTCATTAACCCCGATATTAATTTAGCACAACTACCCAAGCAGAACGAATATTGATGCCACAACACATTTTGGGAGTGTGTGCCACTTTTGATGACAATTTTATAAATAGATCAACTATGCAAAAACATGGACCCATTAGGGGCGATAAATAATAAAGGTGAATGGAAGTCCCGACCCAGATCCCGTCCGAGTATAATTTACAGAAATAAATGACCATCCAACGGATACCCAGACACATGGTGTACACTTTATAAGAATATCGTGCAGGTTTTTAAGCCTACAACCAAGAATAAACACGAGAAAAGATCCCTTCTAAATCCATGTTTGAATATAGTTGTTCGATATATAATGTCATTTAGCAGTGGAATCAAACCGATCGAAACATTGACTGTTTGATCGAGATTGACACTATCGCTCCTACTTTGAAGTTGGATCCACATATCTAAGGAGAACCTTAAACTTAAGACATTAATTTAGCAAAGCTACATTGTCAGAAAATATTTACATTTTACCGCATTGAAGCACCCATGTGCATAGTTGTGCATGACAAAAAGTATAACGGAAATACAGATTTCTTTTTTTCTTTTTCAAATGATTGGTTTTTCCATTTTTTTCTTGAATAGACTGACATGAGTTGTGAGATGGTTCCTCTACTCTGCCCTTCGCCAAGAGGTTGCCTTCCTCAATGCTTTGGGCCATTTGGTGTTCCTGCACATTCTTAAGAAAACATTAGTCCCTTTTTTATTTATATAGATAACTAATGTGCTTTCTAATTAACAGAAGAAAAAAAAATTTCATATATTTTTTAGTTTTTTTTCTTTCCTCAAAACTTATATTTTTAGATTTTTTTGGTTTTTCCTTTTTCTCTCTTCTTTGAGATGGAAGTACGATGCTGCAAATATGTACATGGACATAGAGAGTATACATTTTTGGATTTTTCTTTCTCTTTCTTTTCTTTTCTTTTTGTTTGATGCCTTAACAATGAGACGAAGTAACGGGTCCCATTTTGAGCATAGTCGAGCCCGTTCATGTGGTCGAATCTGAGTAAGGTTTAGAATGTTTACCAAGGTCGAAACATCCATCCCTTTGGATTGAATCAACCTTTTATTCTTACCTCAGGTCATGCGTTTGACGGTGCGATTATGAATATTTACCTGATCAGGACCTGATTTGAATTGACATGAGTGGCCAAAATTGAAAACCATATGACATGGAAATGTAGCGAACAAAGGATAACTGATTTTTCTTTCTTTCTTTTTCTTTTCAAACTTTTTTTTTACTCACAGCGACCAAGATGGGTTTTTGCCATGCCCGTTGTTCCCCTCTTTTTTACCCATAGCGCCCTTTCGGGTTTCCACTACGTCCGTGGGTATGTATTTTTACCCCAGGTGTCTTTTCAGGTTTTCACCTGGTCTACTCAAGCTCGCTTTTTTTACCCGTGGCGCCCTTTCAGGTTTTTACCACATCCGTTTTACTTTGTGCTTGTATATATTTATTTTCTTTTCCTTTCTTTTTATTCCAAAGGCCATGGCATGGACGTCGATTTTGTCATAGCCGGCTGGAAGGAATTATTTGTTGTCTCTTAGCTTGGCTTGTGTCGACTCAACGGATATTGTGACTGCTTGTAGACCTTAAAGAAGTCTTTCTTCAGGGATGTATCATGGTCATGGGTTAGAAGGGATAAGTTAATAATTTTAAAGGTATTCTTGGGTTTAAAGGTTTTCCTTGATTGGGTTCCAGCTGCCGTAATACACTTCTTCCTTGGGGGATTTTTCCTATATATGCCCCATTATTTTGTATCTCTTTTCTTTTTTCTTTTTTTTTTGTTCTTTTTACTTTCTTTTTTTCAGACATCCGCTTTTTGGGATTTTGCTTTTTTGATTTTTTTTTTGGATTTTGATGGTAACTCTTTTTCTCCTTTTTTTTGTTTGGTATAAACACTTTTTCTTTCTTCTTTTTCTGGGGAGGGGTTTATGAAAAAAAGGCTAATGGCTCAATAGGTGTAGAAAAGGGTATGAGCATTCAGGGATGCTTTTTGGCTACTTGGCTTTGAAATGATGACCTCTTTTATGGGGTCCTTAAGCAGTCACGTATCTATTTTATCAAAACTTACCTTGTTACGGGAGACTAGGAGTAGAATCGGCGTACGTATCCAGCATTGATGGGCTCGAAAAAATATTCTCCATTCATGGTGGCAAAGCAGAGTGCATATCTCGGGAGTACCTCTCGGATGACGTGAGGCCCTTACCAATTGGGCTTGAATTTCCCGCTTGGATCAACGTGAAGAGAAGGGCAGATTTTTTTTAGTACAGTATCACCTACTTTTAAATCTTGAGTGCGAACACAGTTATTGTAAGCACATGCGATCCTCCTTTGATAGGCCTAGGTGTGACACAAGGCTAGGAGCCTTTTCTCATTGATCAAGTTCGGCTGCTCGAAATGGGATCTTTCTCTTTTGGCTTTCGGTAAATAAGACTCGATGAGGATACAGAGTCGAGGTACTTCAACTTCAACTGGTAGCACGACCACTATGTTGCCCCTGTAGCGGTACAGATCGACGTTCGGTAAGCCCATAGTGAGAAAGGTAACTTTTCACTCCAATCTCGATAAGTGACAACCATCTTTTGAAGGATGCGGGCAACTATATTGTTGGCGGCTTCGATAGCTCCTTTGGTTTGTGGATAATATGGTGACAAGTGGTGATGTTTGATCTTGTACTACTCGCATAAGGCTCTAATGCACTTGTTTGCAAAGTTAGTTGCATTATCTATGATGATGTCCTTGGGCATGCCGAATCGACATACGGTGTTATTCTTGATAAACTTCTTGACATGACTGGTCGTAATGTTTGTATACGATGCTACCTCTACCCATTTGGTGAATTATTCAATGGCGATGGGGATGAACTGATGCCTGTTGGAAGCTTTCAAATTGACTTTTCTGACAATGTTGAGGCCCCATGTGGAAAATGGCCATGGAGTGGTCATGCTGTGTAGATCTATAGCAGGAGCATGTATCAGGCTAGAGTGTTTTTAGCATTTGTAGCACTTTTGAACATGCTTGTAACAGTCAGTTTCTATGGTAGTCCAAAAATACCCTTGCCGTAGGATCTTTTTGGCGAACATGTGCCCATTGATGTGGGCCCCGCATACTCTTTCGTGAATCTCTTTTACAATGTTGGATGCCTTGCTCTCGATTAGAAACCTGAGCAGGATGCTATTATATGACCTCTTATAGAGACACTCGCCGCAAATGACGTAATTTATCGCTAAACATTGGATGGTCCGCCTGTCTGTCTTGGATGCATCTTTGGGGAATGCTCGACTTTTAAGAAAGTTCTTGATATTTGAGAACCATGGTGGCTCATCATCTGTATCTGTGGATCCCTCGATCTGGAGGCAGAAGGTTGGCTCATTTCTTTGTTCAATCATGATAGGCTTCATGCCGATGCCATATGGAATTCCAACCACTGATGCCAAGGTTACGAGTCCGTCAGCAAATCGATTTCTTGCTCATGGGATATAGAAGAATGTAATGTTGTTAAAGCATGCGATCAAGTCTTTGAGGCGCTCATGGTATGGGATCAACTTCTCATACTTTGTTTTCCAATCTCCGTTGGTTTGGCATATGATCAGTTGTGAGTCACCAAACACCCTTAGATGAGTTACGTTCAGGTAAAGAGCTGCTTGTAATCCAGCTATGCAGGCTTTATATTCGGCCACGTTGTTGGTACAGGGGAAATTGAGCTTGATGGAGACTGGTACGTGGGGCCCTTTTGGCAAAATTAGAATAGCGCTGACGCCTTGACCTTTAGCATTCGGTGCCTCATCAAAGTGCATTACATAAGGCTCTTTTGTTTCCTTTGTGTCATCATCTGTCATGAACAAGATGTCCTCATCAGGAAACTTGATTCTCAGAGGCTCGTAGTCAGGTAAGGGATTCTCGGCAAGATGATCAGCGAGTGCTTGCCCCTTGATTTATTTTTTGGTGATATATGTGATGTCAAATTTGGATAAGAGAAGCTGCCGATATGTGGTTCGCCCAATGAGAGCCAACTTTTCAAATATATATTTCAACTGATCCATTCATGCTAGAAGGAGACCGGTTTGAGATTGTAAGTAGTGACAAAGCCTCCGCGTTGCCCATACGAGAGCCAGGCATGCTTTCTTCAGATGAGAATAATGTGTCTCGTAATCAGTAAACTTCTTGCTCAAATAGTAGATGGCTTTCTCTCTTCCTTCGATTTTGTCGTGCTGATCTAGGGCACATCCCATCGAGAATTCTGTCATTGAGAGATACATTAGGAGTGGCCTCCCGAGTACTAGGGGTACCATAATCGAAGGATTGAGGAGATAACCTTTGATCTTATCGAATGCCGCTTGATAATCATTGTTCCATCAACGGATGAATCTTTCCGTAGTAGCTTGAAGATCGACATGTAGATAGGAGTTAGATGTGCAAGGAACAGACTAATGTAGTATATTCTGCCCAAAAGGCCTCTAACTTCTTTTTCAGTAGATGGTGGAGGCATTTCTACGATGGCCTTAACTTTGATTGGGTCAACCTCGATACCTCTTCCTGATGATGAAACCAAGTAATTTTCTTGAAATGGCATCGAATGCGCATTTTGAGGGTTTAGACATAGCCTGTACTTTCTCAGTCTTTCGAACAACTTTTGGAGGTTGACCAGATGATCACCTCTCTCCTGATACTTAGCTATCCTGTCATCGACATATACCTCGATTTCTTAGTGCATCATGTAGTGGAATAGTGCTGTCATGGACCTTTGATATGTTGCCCCAGCATTCTTCAATCTGAATGGCATGAGTTGGTAATAGAAAATCTCCCATGGGATAAGGAATGTTGTCTTCTCTCGGTCTGCCTCGACCATTTTGATCTGATTGTACCAGAAGAATTTGTCCATAAATGAAAGCATCCCATTTCGGCCAGTATTATTGACCAAGATGTCAATGTGTGGCAAAGGGAAGTCATCTTTTGGGCTCGCCTTGTTGAGATTTATGAAATCAATGCACATGCGAACCTTTCCATCTTTCTTCGGTACTGGCACGATGTCGGCTAACCACTGCGAGTATTTGGAGACCATGAGGAAACTCGCATTGTATTGCTTTATGGCCTCGTTTTTCACCTTTAACATCCATTCTGGCCGAAGACGTCTCAACTTTTGTTTGATCGGCTTCACATCGGGATATAGTGGCAACTCATGTTCGACCAAATCGGTGTCCAAACAAAGCATGTCCTCGTATGACCATGCAAAGACGTCTTGGTATGACCAAAGGAAATCAATCATACCTTTTCTTTCCTCGGGATACAGTGACATTCTGATCTTAGTGATTCTAGGAACCTCCTCCGTACCCAGATTGACATCTTCAGTCTCTTCAGTGATCAGGGTAGGGTCATGCTCAAAATTGGCATATTGTTCAAGGAGGTCATTGTTAAGTAGTGAAAAATGCCACTTTCTACACCTTTAAACCTGGCTTTTGCTAGTACCTAGAGTGTTTACTATTTTTTTTTAAGTACGTTTTTGCAGTTAGGGATGAAATATAACATAATGCAATTTTTCCATGTAAAAGTGCCATTAAGAGGACTTGGAGCCATCCATTAGAGTTGAGACAAGAGGGGCCAGGGTCTGGTGACGAGGAAGCAAAAACTGTAGCTCATCTTCAACCTCACGACATTCACCCTGCATCTAGCCAACATCTCGAGCAGTAAGGTGCAGCACCCAATCCTCTCGCCCATTGCATGTAAACCTATCAAGACCTTGTGCTCTAACCTCCCAGGCATCCTTACGACTACAATGAATATCCCTTAACCTGTCGACAACATACAATCCCTAACCTGTCGACTGGACTAGCAAAGCTCCAACCATTTATCTCCTATCCTCATGAGCAGACCTGCACTCCAATCCTGCTGGGAAGCGCTTTGTGGCAGTAATGGAACCTATCGAATGCTTCAATGAACCTATCGATTGGTTCATGAAGCTGGAGCTCAACTTATCGAATGCTTAAAGAATGCTGCAGTTTTGTACCTATCGAGCAGTCCCTCAATGCATCAGCTTTGAACCTATCGAAAGGCTCAATCCACCAAACCTATCAAAAGCTTTAAACATGCAGCTTGAACCTATCGAATTCTTGAGCTCCCTATCCATATGAACTTGTTGACAGGTACAACTTCTAATCCTGTCGACAGCTTGAGGCTGCAGCTAGCCCATCCTCATGAAAGCTCCTCCATGCAGCCATCCAACCTCACGACTTGCATCCTCCACCAACCTGTCGAATGGTTGGTATAGCTGTATATACAAACCTGTTGAAAGGAGCCAAACTGCAGATTCAATGGTTCAGCTCGGGCAGCTTAAACTCCTGCAAACTGCTGCAGTCTTCAAAGCTACTCCTCCTATGTCCGCATCTGAAACTATCAAGGCTCAGGAACTCTCTGTCAATAGCTGCTTGGGGGTTATTTTTGGTACCAAGCTCAACCAATAAATGCGATGAAAGATTTGCTAAGCTGCAAATTTGGATTAAACTGCGAAGGCTATTTTCAGCAGCCCACATTTCTAAATGATAAGGGCCGTTTTGGTAATGTTGCAGCCTGGTTCCAAAGTAATTTTCAGAAATTATATAAGGGTGAATGTAAAATATAAATGGTGGGCATTTTAAGAGTCACCTCATGCATAACATGTAATTAAATTGTTGCTCTCTGATTGGCTGAAATACAATTCACTTGGATCAAGTCTCTCTCTTCTGATTGGCTACAATTCAAAGCACAAAGATCACTGCATACTTATAAATATCCAACTGTTTTGCTGTTTTTCTTCAGCAAGGAAAGTAGGAACAAAGGAATAGCCTGAGTTCTCCTTAGCTCATTTAGGTTTAGTTTTAGGTTTTATTTTTCCCTTTTCTCTTCCCCCTTCTCTCTAGGCTGGATTAGATTTAGGTAGCAGCTCAGAACTGTTTTGTAATTGTAATTTCGGCATGAAGAAATGTGGATCGATGCACAGACTACAGATCCGAGAATAATGTTATTGTAAGTTGTTTTTGATTAAAGTAATAAATTATTGGTTTTAAAGCTTAATTAAATCTAAAGATCTTGTGGTCCCATTAGATTCTCGATCAAATTTTTGCACAAGGCACAAGCCCAGGCCCTTTTCCGGTAGATCTCTTGACGACCATCTGATTTCCTTGGGTTTGATATGCCTGTGGGTGCTTGTGCTTGTGGCTTTACATCCATAGCATCTGTAGTGATTATCTTGTTCTGATTGAAGCCATCAAAATGGAGGAAATCTATTGGATGATCTATGACCATTTAAGTGGAAAAATCATAGGCTTAAGATCAATCTAAACCACCAGTCAAAATTAGATACTTATACCTTGCATTTGTGCTTGTAGCCAAATGAATGATTGCTGCAAATCCCCAGCTCTTGATCTATTTTGCAATAAAAACTAGGCCCTAGCTGTCTATTTCTCCCCATTTTATATTTTATTTTACCATCCATCTTCCTCAATCTTTTAGATTTAGTCTTATATTTCAGTTTTATAAATTAGATCTAGTGACACCCGAAAAGCTCTCTTTCTTCTTAGAATTGTCAGATCTGTAGAAAGATCTGGAGGTCTACTACACACCTTCTAGGTTTAGATCACTACTCCCTGTGGGACAAAGTCTTACTTATTAAAACTTGCTACAAAGGACCCTGTATCTTCTTGGTCTAGGATATTTTAGATGTGCTGAATCCACCCTCTGTTTTACTTTAATTTTATTTTCTTTCTTTTAATTCATAAGAATCAGCACCTAAAATTCCCCAACAGTCATTGGGAAGCTCCTCGATTAAGTCCTCGCCATCTAGATCCGTGAGTCCTACCTCTCCTTGTATATCTATAGGAAAGAGATCGATATCACGTTTGGCGTATTCTTCTTTTAAGGGACCAGTTTTCTTACTTTTCTCGAGAATTTTAAAAGATAATATTTTGAGGATTTTGCATTTTTTTTATTTTTTTCTTTTCTTTGAGATGGGACCTTGGCAAGGCGGCTCTCTATATACACATGATATTTCCTGCTAAGGGCTAATCTCACTTTTTATAGGTTATTTTTTTTGGGAAGATGATGTCGTATTTACGGCCATTTGATTCTTGTAGAGTTAGGGGCATTAAAGCCCAATTCCCACCTAAGGTGCCACACCTTTACCTGGTCTTGTGGAGGAAGCTGATGGAGATGGATTTTGAGGGTCAGCCTCCATCATATTTACTAATGGCTCATCTGGGACCTGGTCCTTAAACCTTAACATAGGCTTGGGGTGTGATAGAGTTGGTAGTTATATTGGCAAGGGAACCTCTTCCTCGAAAAGTGATAAGGAATCAAGGTCTATTTCAATCTCAAGGGGAATGATTCGGGGATTGGTTTGGTGGATGGAGGCTTTTTTGTGTGGGGTCAGCTATGTTGCCCCATTTTGATCAATTTTAATGACCCCGACACTTACAAATGTCCTCCTGATGTGTGGCCAAGGACGGGGTTCGTCTTCCAAGTCTATCCCCTAGCTTTGGCGACAACAATGGTTCGGGCCTTTTCCTTGGCCTCTTGGATTTCCTCTTCGGTAGGTTTGTAGCCTAAGCCAAATCTAACATGTTGACCATCTTTCACTCTGACTAGGTCCCTCCTGCCTTGTAAGCGAGGGCCCAACCCTTTACCTCTCTGGTAACCCAACTTTTGGAGCATTCCTACTACTGTAATCATTCCTTCTCTAATTTTTTTCATGACTTTTTCGGGGGATTAAGACGCCACTACTATTGACACATCATATTGAAAACTAGGAAGCTCTGTGTCCTCAACTGTGTGTGGTACATCTAGTATCTTGAGATTTTCGATGCTGTGGGCTATTTTCTCTATTTCTTCTTGCCCCTCTCCCATGATGGTAATGACCTTCTAATCTGATATAAACCTAAGTTTTTGATATAAGGTTGAAGCTATTATCTCAATTTTGTGTAGCCATGAGCGCCGTAGTAGTAAATTGAAGGTGGATTTGATATCCATGACTTGGAACGGGATGGAGAAAGTCATTGGCCCGATGGTGAGCTCAAGATTGACTTCCCCTATCACTGCTCTCCTGGTGTTATCAAACCCTAGGGCTCCTGTCCTGGCTGGTCTAAACGTTGACAAATTGACCCCTATCCGAGTAGTAGTTCTCAAAGGACACACATATAGTGTCGAGCCGTTATCTACTAGTACCAAAGCGATCACCAAGTTTGTCGTTTCTACTATAATATTGAGGGGTCGGGAGTGATTGCCTCCTTTGATCGGGAGATCGGCGTCTGAGAACGAGATGGCATTAGGAGCCAACACCTATCCAATCATCTGTCCCACCTCGTCTGGGGAAATTTTATCGAAGACATGAGGGTCATTCAGTGCCCCCATTAGAGCTTGAAAGTGGGACGAAGATGTCATCAGTAAGTCCCAGATGGTGACATGAGTCGACGTTCTTTTGAGTTGTGTTTCTAATGCGTGTCTCGGTTCATCTGTTCCATTGGGTGTACTGCCATTGGTGCCCATATTTCTTCAGGTTGGGTCGATGTGGACACCTCTGGTGGATTAGAGATTCTGCCCGACTAGGTTATGAATTCTATTGCCCCTTCTTTGTTGCCGCCTGCATTCGCATCCATTTGGTTGTAGTTGAGCAGGACCTGATGGGGATCATTTTTTGGTATGGGAATTTGAAATGGGACTGATGGAGATGCCAAAGATGATTGAACTGGCGGGGCTGGTTTGCCAATGCTGGGCTAAATGTGGTTGACAGGTATAAGAGGTGGCGGGATTGATGATGATGTGGCAAAATTGGGCCAACTATATTGGGTTGGTGTTGGAGTTGAATATACTGGTGGTAGTACTGGGCTAGCTATATTATGTTAATGCGAGAGGTGAAGGTGGATGGGTTGATGATGGCGTGGCAGAATTGGGAAAAATGTGGTTGACGGGAGCTGATCCTGTGGGCGAGGTAAAACTGGGCACCATATAATTGATAGGGGTTGGTGCCGAAAAGGGATGGTATACTGGAGGTGAGGCTGAATCGGGTTGGACCTGATTAACAGGGGAAGGTGGTGTGGGAAGATACAACCTTAGACTTAACGGCTCTACTTGTGGTGTTGGGCTTGGGAAACAATCGGCTAAGTTTAAAGGCTCGACTACCCTGATGACTTTGCCTTTTGCTAATATATTTTGAGGAGTCGATCTCTTCCATTTCTTCCTATAGCATGTTAATTGTGGCCCTCGGACCCATTCCTCCCTACAGGTGTGGCAACAACGGCACTTGCAGAATATTGGTATGTTGATTGGCCTAGGGAGGTGATGGAGGAATGAGCTTCCCTACCTCGATCAGGGCTTGTATCACATGCTTTAATGGAAAGCAGTGATCGGTTGGGTGCCCTGATTCCTAATGGAAGCTATAATGCGTGCTTGGATTGTAATTCCTCAAGATTAGATTCGGTGAAGGTCATGGCTGAAGTATGGTGACCAAACCCTTTTTGACCAATAAGGGCAATAGGACATTCAAGGGCTACCCCAGGGGAGTGAACACTCGGTTATATCAAGCCCTTCTCTGTTCAGTGATCATTGGGACCCATGTGCCATTGCCTTATCTCAGAGCTAGATTTGCTTGTGTTGGGGCTTGCGGTGCTGCCCCAAATTGAAATGGTACCATGCTAGTATTGGGCTATGTGGTTATTATGGCTTGGGCCTCTGCCCCTGCTCTTCTCTCAGTTCTCTATTATGTAAATTTACGGACCCCATTTGCCCCGCTAGCCGCATTTTTGTTCAACTACCCCTCTCTCACTGTGTCTTCACAGTGGTTGGTGTTTCTTACCAGATCAGTGAAACTGAATTGCTGCTAGTATTCCAAAAAGTCTGAGATGATTGGAAGAGTAGTTTTTGAAATCATTTCGATTTGTTCATCATCGGGAATACAGTTTCTTACTTGGGCAGCTAGGGCCTCCAACTCCCGAGATATTCATTGAATGTTTCATCAGGTTTCTACCTCAGACGGGCCATATCAGATTTACCCGGCTCAATGTCCATGTTGTAGACATATTGCTCTTGGAATAGGTGGGTGAGGTTTTTCCAAGTTTTTATCATGGATGGCTCAAGAGAAGTGAACCATCTTAGCGCGGGTCCCGTGAGACTCTTTTGAAAAACTTTAATGAGCAAGCACTCATCCCCTCCATATTGGCACATGTCCCCACAATATGACTTGAGGTGTGTAATGGGGTAGTCGGTATCATTGTATTTATCAAATGACGACATTTTGAATTTAGGTGGTAAAGGCGCCTCGGTAGTCAAGTATGAAGCACCGTCATCCATGTGCCTAAAAACACCTTGGTTCATCATTTTTGACTTTTTTGATGAGTATACCTACCCCCTCATGAGCTGTTGGCTTATGGATCGTCGCCGGGAGTCAGGTATGAAGCACTTAGAACTGGGTCTAAGGTCTCAGTTCGACTTGATGATCCCTGAGCAGGTTTGACTCTCTTTTCTTTATCGGCTAGACTTTTTATGGTTACATTGCCTGACCAACGAGCTTCTTCCTTCTTATGCAGATTTTATTCGACCCATACGTCAACTCCCCTTTTCTAGATCGTGCCGCTATTGGCTGGTCACGGCTATTCGTTGACCGCTGTGTTGTCTTTTTCTACAGTTCTTGGGTCTGAGCCTCCTATCTGGGAGAGAGGGTAGTGCACTAGTATCGAGATTTCTTCGCCGTGTCGTTGGGTCCTCCCGAAGATGTTATAGAGCTAGAGGGTATGGTCAAGGAGCTCTCTGGGAGACTCATCCATCATGGGATTCCTATCGATGACCTTTACCAGTGTGGTACCAGCAGTGGTACGAGTCTCTCCCTTATCGAACCCCCCTTCCACACTTTGTTCCAGGGGCCAACAGCATTTTGAGGGCCACGAAGCCCAGTACTTTTTCTTACCTTCCTTTTCTTATCCGTTCTTCTTTTCGATTCACCAGGGTAGTGCTTTACTGATTGGTTTTCTTCCTCTCTCATTCTTTTCCAGTTTGAGGAAGTAGCGAGACCCGGCATGGGTGCAAAGGCAGGACCTTCAGAGGAGGCAGGTGCAGGACCCTCGGGCACTTCCAGTGCAGGGCCTTCAGGGACGTCTGCCTCAAGAACCCAAGGTGTTTTTAGGCACATGGATGATGCATTTCTTTCTGGTCTGTGCACTAACGTGGCTGAGCGTGCTCATCTTTCTTCCGAGGAGGTTAGGGTACCTCCTCCTGAGCTGATCCCAGGGGTGAGTTCCCATTTTAGGGGTATGCATGCCCTCTTCTATCTTTCTGTACTCCTAACTTCTCCATTCTTCCCCCTTTGTAGGTTTATGAGTCAGCCGTTCAATAGGTGGATTACTACCATCATATCACTGACCTTTGGGAGGCTGAAGTGGTGAATATGATGTTGGTTTGTCCCTTTTGTATTTTATAGGTTTATGTTTTCCCCTAACTAATCCTTCTGATGTGATGCTTCCAGGGTGCTTGGGAGAAGGAGTCGCGCTCACTACTTAGCCGGTTGTCCCAGGCGTGGTCTCGTGTGGGGGATACCCAGATGTTTCAAAGGACTAAGCGCTCACGGAAGAGGGACTCTCAAGGACCTAGAGCATGATTGGAGGCCGCCTCTTTTACTTCCTTTTTTTTTCTTTTATGAACATTTGATCATTGAGTACTTTGGAACAATTTGTAATAGCACCGCGACTGCTTGGTGCATTCTGGATATTTGCTTGAATGGATATCTTTGTTTTTCCTTCTTGTTTGTTATTTCCTATTTTAGATGGCTTGTGAAACTCTAATTATGCCTCGTACTCTTCTGCAAGATAGCCAAGAGTTTGGCAAAAAAGGGGGAATGCCCCCTCATTTATTCATTGGCTGAAATGGTCAGGGTCCATGCACTTCTCCTTTGTTTGTTGTGCACATGGTTCCTGTAAAAGGAGAGTGAAAAACAGGTTAAGTGGTAAACCCAGGTGTCCCAGCTCATGGCCTGGGGTGCCATAAAAGAGAAGTTAGTTTATTGTATGTAGGTGGATTGGTCCTAAGGGATGGGAAGACAACCCTTCCCCTTTCCCTCTTTTCCTCTTCCTTTCTTTTTCGTCTAGCATGTCTATTACACACGCTAGGCATTTTTGGACATTTTTTGGCCTAGCGTGTGCAATATACACTCTAAGCATTTTTTGGAATTTTTTGGCTTAGCGTGTGTAATACACACGTTAGGCAATTTCTGTGAAATTTTAAACTAGCATGTATATTACACATGCTAGGTGCTTTTGGGCAATGGTGGGCCCATAAGGCTTAAGAAAGCACTCCTTTTTTCTCTATTCAAAGTTGGGTTTTGGATTTTGATCCAACATTTTTGTCTTTTCCTCCTGAGGGCGGGTCCATTGTCCTACATTGAATCATGATTCCTTTAAAAGGCTTTGTATGACCATGGACCGGCTTTAGTACACCACCCCTCCGGGAGAGTCCGGGACTTTTATACTTCCCTCCTTGGGTGCAGGGCCCAATTTTCTGACGAGATGGCTTGGTAGCTTGAATGAGAGTGAACTCGCAAGTTTGTATCAACTCGGGTTGGCCCATCTCTCGTCTTTCCTTGATGTTCCTTTGTTTTGGGACTTCATTCATGCGGTGGTTTCTCATTGGGATGTGGAAACCCATGTCTTCCGCTTTGGTACCCGTGAGCTAACTCAAACACTTGAAGAGCTCTCCATTTTGTCGGGTTTAAAGTTGCATTGAGGCCTTGCTAAGGTGGTACCAAAATTGAGTTATGCTAAGATCGTCCACATGACTTTAGGATTGAAAAAAGATGATTATGAGAAAAGCCTTACTGGTGGGCCCACCAGGTGTTCTATGAAATTCCTGAGAGAACTTTTTGGTGACAAAAGTTTGTGAAAATTACCGGTCAAGAATATTCATAATGTGAAAGCTTTCGCACTTTGTCTTCTCTCAGAGGTCTTTTTTTATACTTGGGGAGAGCTTCTCTCTTACGCTCTATGATGTACTAGTGGAGCTTGAAGGGGGCGGCTCCGTGATGCATTTGGTATTGGTTGAGCTTTACCTCTCTCTTAACGCCTTTGCCTTGGGCAAGGTGGAGTGGTTACGGGGGTGCCCTGCTCTACTTTAGGTATTACTTGGGGAGCATCTTGCGATCTTGGGGTCCATGCCCCACTTTATGTTGTCCGAGGGGAGGTGGCTCGTTGCTTTTTGGGCAGATGCTCCAAGTTGCCACAGGGGAATACACGTGAGCTGCATCTTTGGCTGACTGAGGCTGAGCTGGTAAGGAAACTTCCATGGCTTGACAGGAAATTCCTGATAGTTCGATCTAGAGACCACGATGGTATCACCCTTCTCGGCTTGACTGACAGTACTCATTACTTCCCATCTCGGGTGTTGCGCTAGTTTGGTTATACTCAACAGGTGCCTTGTGTGACAAAACCACCCCTATGCATATTGATTTTCTCTTAGGGGTCTTCTGGAGATTTGGATAGGATAGCCGCTCTTTGGAAAATGCATCAGTCGATAACCTGGAGAAAGGGAATCTGACTTTGACTTCTTCAGAGTATGAGGCTTTGCCACTATCTGAGAGGCCATCTGGTCCTCAGTTGGACCAGGCGGAGAGCAGTGATTTAGAGGGACCTTATTTGAGGAAGGAGTCGACACTTCAGACCCGGATTGAGTTGCTAATAGATGAGAAGTGGGTCATGAATGAGCGTTTAGAGAAAGAGCAGGTTAGAGCTAATGTTGGAGAAATAAGAGTCGGTGTTGCAGAGTGTGAGGTTCTTCATCTAGAAGGAGCCCTAATTGATGCTCTTGGTGCTACTGATGCTTCCCAGAAGTGATATAAGGGCCTTCATGGTGGTTGGATGACCGATCGGAATGCTCGCGAAGATGGTTTACATGCAGAGATTCGTGTCATGAAGCGCGAGTTGGGTCGTTGACCTTGTCCTGCACATACTTTTTTCATAGATCAAACACCATAGGAAGGGGCATAAGAACCCTTGACAGATATTTTTTGGTATATATATATTTTTATCTCTCTTTTCACTTTTTTTTTTGTAAAGGTAAAGAGTTGGGCACCACACCGATTATCTTTTTTAGATGTGGTGCGAGTAAAGTGTAAAGATGAAAATGGAAAAGGGAAATCTGATATCAATTTCTGGTTTTCTTTATATGTATAAAAATGGAAAGGGGAAATCTTTCATTTTATATAAGCATCTTTTCTTATATCTTCTTTTTGTTTGCCTTAAATGTGAGATAAAGCAATGGGTACCATTTTGAGCATAGTCAAACCCGTTCATGGTTGAACCTCAGTAACGTTTGGAATCCTTGCCTAGGTCGGAATGTCCATTCCTTTAGACTGAACGAACCATTTATCTTTACCTCTGGTCATGCGTCTGACGGTGCAGTCTAAAGGATCTGCCTGATCAAGGCCTGATTTGAGAGAACATGAGCAGCCCAGTTGAAGATCAGATAGCTTGATAACCAAAGGAGTAACCGATGACTTTGTCTTTCATTTCTTTTAACTTTTTTACTCACAGCGCCCAAGATGGGTTTTTGTCATGCCCGTTATTACCCTCTTTTTTACCCGTAGTGCCCCTTCAGTTTTCATTACGTCCATGGGTATGTATTTTTACCCCAGGCACCTTTCCAGGTTTTTACCTGGTCCGCACAAGCTCGCTATTTTTACCCATGGCGTCCTTTCAGGTTTTCACCACGTCCTTTTTGCTTTGAGCTTAAATTTTTATTTTTCTTTTCTTCTTTATTTTCTCAAAGGCCACAATATGGACGTCAACTTTGTCATAGCCGGTAGGATGGAGTTCTTTTGTTGTCTCACAGCTTGGCTCGTGCTGACTCAACGAGTACTGTGATTGCTCGTAGACCTTAAAGAGGGCTTTCTCTCAGGATGAATCATGGCCATGGGTTTGAAAGGGATAGGTTAGGAGTTTTAAAGGTATTCTAGGATTAAAAGGTTTCCTTGGTTGGGCTCCAGTTGCCGTAATACACTTCTTCCTTCGGGGATTTTCACTGTACATGCCCCATGATATTTCTATCTCTTTTCTTGTCTATATTATTATTTTTTTGTTCTTTTTCTTTTAAGACACTCCCTTTTTGGGGTTTTTCTTTTTCAATTTTTTTGGATTTGGAGGGTAACGCTTTTCTCTTCCCTCCCTTTTTTTTTTATTGGTATATACATTTTTACCTCTTCTTTTTTCTTCCTAGGAGGGGTTTATAAAAGAAAGGCTCATGGCTCAATAAGTGTAGCAAAGGGTGTGAGTGTTCAGTGGTGCTTTTTTGGCTACTTGGCTCTGAAATTATGGCCTCTTTTGCAAGGTCCTTAAGCAATCACGTATCTATTTTATAAATACTTACCTTGTCGTAGGAGACATAGGAATACAATCGTCGGACGTATTCAACGTTGATTGGCTCAGAAAAGTGATCTTTGTCCATGGTAGCGAGGCTAAGCGCGTATCCAGGGAGTACTTCTCGGATGGTGTAAGGTCCTTCCCAGTTGGGCTTGAATTTTCCTCTTGGATCAGCATGGAGAGTAGGGAAGATTTTATTGAGCACAGTGTCACCTACTTTTAAATCTTAAATGCAAACACGCTTGTTGTATGCATGTGCGATCCTTCTCTGCTAGGCCTGGGTGTGACACAAGGCTAGGAGCCTCTTCTCATCTAGCAGGTTCAATTGCTCAAAGCGAGACCTCTCTCTCTCGGATTCTAGTAGATTGGACTAAATGAGGAGGCAAAGTGAGGGTACTTTAACTTCAACTGGTAGCACAGCCTCGGTTCCATATACAAGGGAGAACGGTGTTGCCCCTATAGTGGTATGGATCGATGTTCGATAGGCCGATAATGCAAAGGGTAACATTTCACTCCAATCGCGGTATGTGACAACCATCTTCTCGAGGTTGCGGACGACTAATTCTTTGGCGGCTTCGAAGGCCCCATTGGTTTGCGGCCTATACGGTGACGAGAGGTGGTTTTTGATTTTATACTGCTCTCATAAGGCTCTAATGCACTTGTTTGCCAAGTTGGTGTCGTTATCCGTGATGATGTCTTTAGGCATGCTGAATCGACAGACGATGTTATTCTTCATAAAATTCTCGACATGATTGGCCATAATGTTTGTATAAGATGTTGCTTCTACCCATTTGGTGAAATACTTGATGGCAACCAAGATGAACTGATGCCCATTTGAAGCTTTTGGATTAACCTTTCTGACGACGTCAAGGCCCTATGTGGAAAATGGCCATGGAGTGGTCATGCTGTGTAGATCTATAGCAAGAGCATGTATCAGACTTGAGTGTTCTTGGCATTTGTAGCACTTCTGCACGTACTTGCAACAGTCAGTTTCCATGGCAGTCTAGATATACCCTTGTCGTAGGATCTTCTTGGCGAGCATGTGCCCATTGACGTGGGCCCTGCATACCCCTTCATGGATCTCTTTCATGATGCTGGCTACCTCACCTTTAGTTAGACATTTGAGTAGGATGTTGTTATATGATCGCCTATAGAGGCACTTGCCACAGATGACGTAGTTCTCTGCTAAACGTTGGATGGTTCGCCCATCAGTCTTGGACGTACCTTCGAGGAAAGCTCGAGTTTCGAGGAAATTCATGATATATGAGAACCACAGAGACTAATCATCTAACTGTTTGAATCCCTCGATCTGGAGGCAGAATGTAGGCTCATTCCCTTGTTCGATCATGATCGGCTTC
Organism: Chloranthus sessilifolius; assembly: GCA_021018995.1. Classification (NCBI taxonomy): domain Eukaryota; kingdom Viridiplantae; phylum Streptophyta; class Magnoliopsida; order Chloranthales; family Chloranthaceae; genus Chloranthus; species Chloranthus sessilifolius. The sequence continues at coordinate 29,143,111 of CM037594.1, read as the reverse complement.
ATTTCGATGCCATATGGAATTTTGACCATTGATGCTAATGTTGCTAGTGCATCGGCAAAGAGATTTCTTGCTCGTAGGACATAGGAGAAGGTAACATCATCAAAGCACGTAATCATATCTTCGAGGTGCTCGTGGTATGGGATCAACTTCTTATTCTAAGTCTTCCAATCTCCATTTATTTGGCATATGATTAGTTGTGAGCCACCAAACACCCTCAGATGAGTTACATTCAAGTCCAAGGCTGCTTGTAGGCCTACTATGCAGGCTTCATATTCGGCTATGTTGTTAGTACTGGAGAAGTTGAGCTTGATGGAGACTAGTATATGAGATCCTTTTGGCCAGATTAGAATAGTGATAAATCCTTGACCTTCGGCATTTACTGCGCCGTCGAAGTGCATTACCCAGGACTCCTCTATCTCTTCTGTATCATCCTCTGTCATAAACAAGATGTCTTCATCTGGAAATATAATTTTCAAAGGCTTGTAGTAAGGTAAGGGATTCTCGGCCAGATGATCAGCTAGTGTTAGACCCTTGATTGACTTCTAAGTGACATACGTGATATTGAATTCAGATAAGAGAAGTTGTCAGCGCACAGTTCGACCAGTGAGGGTCAACTTTTCTAATAGATATTTCAACGGATCCATTCGCTCTAGGAGGAGAGGGGCTTGGGATAGCAAATAATGATGAAGCCTCTATTTAGCCCATATGAAAGCTAGGCATGCTTTCTCCATATGAGAATAGCGTGTCTCGTAATCAGTGAATTTCTTGCTCAGGTGGTAGATGGCCTGCTCTTTTCTTCCTTTCTCATCATGCTGCCCTACAACGCATCCCATCCAAACTTTCGTCATGGAGAGGTATATTAATAGCGGTCTCTCGGGTACTGGGGGTACCAAAACAGGCGGGTTGAGAAGATAACCTTTGATCTTATCGAATGTCACTTGACAATAATTACTCCATTCAACAGGCAAATCTTTTCTTAATAGCTTAAAAATCGGCGTGCTGATAGGAATTAGCTGTGCAATGAACCGACTGATGTACTGTATCTTGCTCAAGAAGCCTCTGACCTCTTTCTCTATAGATGGTGGAGGCATTTCGACGATGGCTTTTACCTTGGTTGGGTCAACCTCGATGCCTCTTCTACTGACGATGAAGCTTAGTAGCTTTCCTGACATGGCGCCGAATGTGCATTTATGAGTATTCAGGTGCAACCTATATTTTCTTGGCCTTTCAAATAGCTTTTAGAGGTTTATCAGATGATCACCTCTCTCTAGTGACTTGGCGATCATGTCATCAATGTACACCTCAAGTTCTCGATGTATCATGTCATGGAAGAGTGCCATCGTCGCCCTTTGGTACATCACCCCAGTATTCTTCAACCCGAATGGCATGACTCGGTAACAAAAAGTTTCCCATGGAGTAATGAACACTATCTCCTCTCGATCTACTTCGGCCATTTTGATTTAATTGCACTTGAAGAATCCATCCATAAATGAGAGCATCCCATGCCTGACAGTGTTATCGACCAAGATATTAATGTGTGGCAACGAGAAGTTGTCCTTTGGGCTCGCCTTATTCAGGTTTCTAAAGTCGATGCACATGCGAACCTTTCCATCTTTCTTTGGTATAGGGACGATACTGGTCAACGATTATGGGTATTTGAAGACTATGAGAAATATTGCATCATACTATTTGATGACCACATCCTTCACTTTCAGCATCCATTCCTGCTTGAGGCATCTCAACTTCTGCTTGACTGGCTTAACATCTGGATATAGCAAGTCATACTCGACCAAATCGCTGTCCAAATCAGGCATATCCTCATATGATCATGTAAAGACGTCTCGGTATGACTAACGGAAATCAATCATGCTTTTTATTTCCTTGGGAGATAGTGACGTTTCGATTTTAGTGATTCTAGGAACCTCCTTGGTACCCAGATTGACGTCCTCTATTTCTTCAACGATTGGGGTATGGCCATGCTCAAAATCGGTAAATTGGTCAAGGAGCTCATTGGGATGCTCCTTAGCAGGGATCTCCTCGTCCAGACTCGTGACTCCCTCCTCTTCTTGTATTTCTACAAAAAAGCGATCGATTTCACGTGGGACGAATTTTTTAATTAAGGCATCATTTTTCTTTATTTTATATGGAATTTTAAAAGACTATTTTTTTAGATTATTTTATATTTCTTTTATCTTTTTAGATTTTTCTTTTTCTTCGGAGATGGGCCTTTGGCAAAGCTGGTCTTTATATACACATGGTATTGCCTCCCAAGGGCTAATCTCGCTTTTTATAGGTTGTTTTTTTGGGGAAGCTGGAATCGTAGTTACGGCCACTCGATACTTCTAGAGTTAGGGGCAATGAAGCCCAATTCCTCACCTGAGGTGTTGCACCTTTACCTACTTTGATGGAGGAGGTTGATTGATATGGCCTTTGAGAGTCAGCCTCTATCATGCTTAACATGGGCTCATTCGGGACCCGGTCCTTAAACGTAGTTTATGGTGGTTTATGGCAAGGGGTGCATTGACGGGGAACCTCTTCCTCGAAGAGGGATAGGGATGCTAGGCCTATTTCCATATCGGGGGGATTGATTTGGGGATTGGTTGGGTGGATAACGGCTCCTGGCTTGTGTGGGGTCAGTTGCACTGCCCCATTCTAATCTATTTTTATGACCCCTGCACTCACAAGCGTGCTCCGGATGTGAGGTCGCGGACAAGGTGTGTCTTCCAAGTCTATTCCCCAGGCTTTGGAAACTGCTATGGTTCTGGCCTTCTCCTTGGCTTCCTGAACTTGATCCTCAGTAGGCTTGTAACCTAACTCAAATCTGATCTGTTACCTGCCTCTGGCTCTAATTGGGTCCCCTCTTCCTTGCAAACGAGGGCTCAACCTTTTGCCTTTCTTATAGCCCCATTTCTGGAGCATGGCCACTATTGTGGTCATTCCACCTCCTATTTTTATGGTGATTTCTCTTATAGGTTCTGGTGCTATTATCGACACATCATATTGGAAGTTGTGGAAGTCTATGTCTTCAGATGTACATGGCACATCCAACACTTTGAGATTTTCGATGCTATGTGTGATATTTTCTTCTTCCTCTTGTCCCTGGCCTAAAATGGTGATGATCTTCTGATCTAAAACAAATCTGAGCTTCTGGTGCAAAGTCGAAGGTATTGCTCCGATTTCGTGTAGCCACGGATGACCTAGCAGTAGATTAAAGTTGGATTTGATATCCATAACTTGGAATGGGATGGAGAAGGTCATTGGCCTAATGATGAGCTCAAGATCGACTTCTCCAATTATTTCCATCCTTGTGTTATCAAATCCTCTGGCGCTTGTTCTAGCTGGCTTGAATGTGGACGGATCCACCCCTATATTTGTTACGGTTATCAGAGGGCACACAATCAAGGCCGATCCATTGTCTATTAGTATTAATGGAATCACCAAGTTCCTTGCTTCTATCATGATGTTGAGGGGTTTGGAATGATTATTTCCCTCATTTGGAAGATCAACATCTGAAAAAGAGATGACGTTGGAGCCAACACCTGCCTAATTATCTGTCCTACTACATCTGGGGTCACTTGGATGGGCACATGTGCATCTTTCAGTGCACCCATTAAAGCTTGGAAGTGGAGCGGGGATGTCATTAAAAGGTCTCAAACTATGATATGAGCTAGCACTCTTTTCAACTGTGTTTCCAGTATGTGCTCTTTACTCATTTTTTCAAAGGGGTGTACCGCAGCAGGTTCTAGTGCGTATTGATGTCTATTTGATTACCCCCCCTCTATGTTGCTGCCCGTATTGATGTCTGTTTGATTATAACTAAGCAGGATCTGGTGGGGATCATTGGTCAGCCCTTGGATCTGAAATGGATTAGATGAGGGTATCAAAGGTGTCGGGATAGGTGGTGCAGAATAACTGGATAACACATTATTAACTTCTGCTAGGGGCGGAGAGGTTGAGGGATCGAGAAAATGGGCCAAGTGGGATCTATGGGAATTATGGATGACTGTATTGGTAGTGATGTGATGGGGTTAGGCCACTGGTAATTAATCGGTGTTGGAGGGGGAATATGGGGAACACTGGTTATCCAACAATCAGCGGGGGGTGGTGTTACATATGACTGATATGGGGATAAGTTGGGTTGTACATAATTGACGAGAGCTGGTGGTGGAAAATACATTCTCAAATCTAATGGCTCTACTTTGGGTGTTGGATTGCGAAAGCAATCAGCCAAATTGAAGGGATCGATTACCCCTATGCTTTTATCTTCCAGATCCCTATGCTGTGGTGCTATAAAGTCTTCCTAGATGCGGATATACTCTGAAGGGTCAAAGTCTTCACCATCTTCTCTATCACGTCGACTATGGGCCTTGGGCCCATTCCTCCTGGTTAATGTGGTGGCATCAGGACCTAATGTATGTTGGTGTGCTGACTTGCCTGGGTAAGTGCCGGAAGGATGATTTTGTCGGCGCCTATTAGATCTTGTATCCGATGCTTCAAAGGAAAGCATCGATAGGTTAGGTGACCTAGTCCTTGATGGAAATTGTAGTGAGTATTGTGGTCGGAATTTTTGGGGATTGGATTTGGCGGTGGGAATGGTTGGAAAGGTGTAACAAGACCTTTTTCAACTAACAAAGGTAGAAAGATGTTCAAGGATTGCCTCACCGGTGTAAAGACTCGGTCGATACGAGCCTTGCTTTATTCCGGGGTCATCTGTGCCCCTTGCCCATTGCATGTTCTCTACATTTGTTCACTTCATGTTGGGGCCAGCTGCGCTGCCCTAAACTAGAATGGGGTTATGTTGGTGTTGGGTCATGCATTTACGATTGTCTGTATATCTGCCCCGATTCGTCTCTCATTCCACTGTTTAGTAAACTACCCCACTAGTTATATTTTTGCTTAACCTCCCTTCTCTGATTGCATCCTCAGAATGATTGACATTCCTTATTAAGTCAACAAAACTAGACTACTTTTGGTATACTAGGAAATCCGAGATGTCCGGCAGAGTGCTTTTCAAAATTAGCTCAATTTGCTCATCATCGGATATTCTATTCCTGACTTGGCTGTCAATGCTCTCCATCGGCCAAGGTAGTAGTCGAATGTTTCCCCGGACCTGTGCTTTAGTCGGGCTAGATCTGACTTGTGCGGTTCAATGTTTATGTTGTAGACATACTGCTCTTGGAACATGTGGGTCAGATCTTTCTAGGTTTTAACCATGGATGGCTCAAGGGAAGTGAACCATCTCAAAGCTAGGTCTGTAAGGCTCTTCTGGAACACTTTGATGAGGAGTCGTTCGTCTCCGCCATACTGGCACATGTCCCTGCAATAGGACTTGAGGTGTGAAATGGCGTTGCCCGTGCCATTGTATTTGTCAAGGGTTGGCATCTTGAATTTTTTGGGTAAAGGAACTTTTGCAAATAGGCATAAGTCGAAAAAGTCTGTGGCATGGATTTAAGCTCCACCCATCTTCATTAGCTATTTTTGGATTTTGTCCATTTGTTCTTTTAACAGCTCTAACCCCTGGATGGTGGGGATGGCCCCTCAACAGGCTGCCTCCATTCACGTTGGACTGCCTATGGGTTGGTCTGCACTGGATACGGGGGGATGAAATTGGCAAATGCCCCATGTATGCCCCACTATTCTGGGCTTCATCCTCCTCATACTAATTGCTAGTATCCATAATAATTGGGGGAGGAGTGGGGTTAATTAGATTTTGGAAGTTTTGGGCGGGTGCCTGATGAGTCCCTTGTAAGTGGGGGAAGCTTTGTTAAGTGTTTTGGGGGGTAAATGGGTGGGTCAATAGAGGGTTTTGAGTGGGGGCCTGGTGAGCAAGGATCAAAATTTCGATCGAAATGACCAAAATTTTGGTCCAAATTATTGGTTTCAGTCCTCACTGAAATGATAATTTGGACCAAAATTTCGATCCAAATATGTATGGGATTTATATTTTCGGTCAAATTATTGGCCAAAATTTTGGTTTTCGATCGAAATTTCGGTCTAAAATTTTGGTTTCGGTTCCCTCCAAAATCAAAATGAAACCTAAAATTTTGATCCTTGCTGGTGAGGCCATTGTGCTTGATGAGGATTTTGACAGTTGGGTTGGGAGGTAAGAGGATGGGCGAATTGGGGTTGGTTTATGGTATGTGATGGGTCTCCATATTGGGTTGGGTGTGCGAGATGTGGATAAATGGGGCCCATGCCGTGTTGAGAGATTGGATGAGATGGGTGTATTATTTGAGGGAGAATGGAGGCCTGTTGGGTATGGGTGAATGTGGGATATTGGGGGAATGGAGGGTTTACAAATGGGACTCCTAATTTTGGGCCTTGATAGGCTTGGGTATAGGGCATTGGGCCTTGATGGGCTTGGGCCTGGGGCATTTGCCCTTGATGGGTTTGGGCCTGGGGCATTGGACCTTGATGGGCTTGGGCCTTGATGGGTTTGGGTATAGGGTGTTGGGCCTTGATGGGTTTGGGTATAGGATATTTGGCCTTGATGGGCTTGGGTATAGGGTGTTGGGCCTTGAGCCGCTCAAATGTCATGGTTGATGGGAGGGGCCTTGTGTGGCGTGAATTATAGGAGGATGATTAGGATTGGCATTTTGGGGGAATGAGACATGGAGGTTTTGGAGAGTACGTTGAGGGTTGGATATATGGGATGGATGAGGAAGGTTTTGGGAAGCGTTCCAGGCTATGTAGGTCTTGACCATGTCCTCCATCATGGCCATTGGGTTGGTTATGAGGGTAAATGGGGATGGCCCTTCCAATGTTTGGGGAGATGTGGGCATGACCTGGGTAGAAGGGTGAGGGAAATTTGGCATGACCTGGGTAAAGCTGGGCATGACCTATGTAGATGGGGGGATATGAAGTGGATTTGGGTTGGGGGGAGAATGAGGAGTGGATATGGGTAAATTGGGCATGGTTTGTATGGATGGAGAGAATTGGGACGTAGTTTGGGTGGATGTGTGAGGAAAATGGGGTGTATTTTGGGTAAAGGTGGAGAATTGGGTTGGACCTTGGGTGGATGTGGAAGTAAGATGGGGGAAATTTTGAGTGAATGTGGAAGAGAAATTGGGCATGGCTTGGGCAGATGGGGAAAAAATGGGTGTGTTGGGTGAATGAGGTTAGATTTTGGATGGATGTGGGAGGACAATGGGGTGAATTTTGAGGGAATGGGGAGGATGTGGATGGGAATACGAGTGCACCGTAGGGTCCGGTGACATTGAAATGGGATTTGGTGGGAGAATCGGAAATGGGGATTTCCTCCATGTGGGATGAGTTGGTGAATGTGGTGAGGATGAATCGGGATTGGCATAAGCCGAATCAACCGCCCATGACATGGTTTGGCAGCGAGTCGGGTATGGATGTCTTGGGTGATGCCCGAACAATTTTCTCCTTCCCTACAGGATGATGGAGGGTAAGGCGATGCCGTTGTTCCGGCACCACAAGACGTCTTTTTTGGTTTTTTAATTTTTTCTTTACTTTTTGGTTTTAAATGAAAAAATGAAAATTCTCTCCCTTGATTAAAGTGGTGCTTTATCCGGGGCCCTGGGGAACTCCCTTTTCAGGCGGCATTCACGCCTCTGATGCTTCCCACGGCGGGACCCCGATGCTCTTTGAAAGAATCAAAGGAAATCTTTTGATCTGTGTGAAGACATGAAAATTCGTGGGATGACCCCATTCCTCGGAGGAGTCAATAAGAGGGGTGACCTCTTTCAACTGTTGAGGGCGTTTTGGGTGTCAAAAGGTGGGGGAACAATCGAGAGTGTGAAAATCGCTAAGCGGGGGGCTCGGGAAGGGTGAAAAGGGCCTCTGATTTGGGCTATTTGCACTAGAATAGTCTAGCGTATGTATTATATACGTTAGGCTAAAATCCTGAAGATTTTGCTTAGTGTGTGCATTGCAAACGCTAGGCTAAATTTCTGGGATTTGGCTTAGCGTGTATATTAGAAACACTGGGCAAATTCTAAGGGTTTTTGGCTTAGCGTGTCTATTACACATGCTAGGAAAAAACAAAGTATATATATATATATTATACAGCAGCAGCAGACCCGAGTTAGTTTATTTTTTTGGTTTTCTGGAAGCAGTGCTTTCGGGGATATTTTTTTCTTGTTATTTTGGGTCCCTCCTCACTGTACCTAGGGATATAAGGCCATTTCGAGGTATTCTAACGCACTCTCCAAGGGTTTTAAAGCTTTTTCTTAAGCTCGGTCACCTACCTGATATACCTTAGGCGTAAGCACCTTCTCAGATACTGGATGGGGTGGTACTTTTCGGGATCATCACCACTAGGGGTTGCCACCGTACTAAGAACCAGGACATTGATATCGCTGCCTATTCCCCCCCCCCCCTAAAATCTACCCAACAAAAAAATGAATTAAGGGTTCAATTTTAAGTTCAATATTTTTTTTTTAGGGGAGTTTTCTAAAGTTCAAAAATGGACAGTAAGAAACCCGTGCCGCCTCTACGAGTTGGCATCCACTGGTGGGATGTGATTGACAAGAAAAGTAAGTGCTCAAGTAGGCCCGCCAAACAACAAGGCGGTAAAATACACAAGTAATCCTACCAATTGGCTAAGGCGTGTAAATGGTAAAAATGTAAATGCTCAAATAAGCCTGGCCCACCAAACGGTTAAGGTGGTAAATGATTGAATCGTAGGGGTGAGTATAAAAATGACAGAAAAGTAAGGGTAAGTATAAAGCAAACAGAATCCTAGGGGTAAGTATGCAAAAAGAGAGGAAAGTTAGCTAAAAGGAAAATAAAAACGCATGCAAACAAGGGACCAAAACTTCAAGGAGAAGCTCTACAAGCTCTCCCCAGCGAAGTTGCCATCTGTGCAACCGTGAATTTTTATCAAATCCGTTGTGACGATGCGCTCTAAATTTTGAGTCGCCACTTGGAGCTTTTGGTGACTCGGGATACCTCAAAATAAATACGTGAGCACTTAAGTGCAAAAATATGACTCCAGTTTACCGGTCTATGCCAAAGGCTCTTGGGTAGGGGCTCAGTTATTGATCAGGAAGGTGTTAGACACCCTATCAACCCGCTCATAAGCGGTCTCTACTATGGCTGTTTGGATGTGTTATATAATATATATATATATATATATATTGTAACACCCTGAATTTTTGCTAACGTTGAATCGTTGACTTTCGACGATGATGCGATTTGCTTAGACCAGTTTGACCTTGGTCAAACTTCTCACATTTGTAACGTGGCCTTGGATCCACTTATCTCAATTGAGTGAGTACTCTTAAACGCAAACTTGGAACAAATTCCTGACGCAAACTAACCTTTGAGACTTAAACCCTATGGTGATGAGTGTATGTTGCACACGACTCAAACCCCGATATTGGGCCAAGTTCAACCTCAATGACCCAAACTGATGTTGGTTTAGGCGTATAGACCAGCCACATTGATAGCCTAACACTGACACACCGACTATGTGTGCAAGCCAAACAGGACATACGCCATATTTTTAGAGTGTTATAATTAAGATGGACATTTTAGTCATTCCACTAGTCTATGCCTTGGTATATACCCAAGAGGTATAGGTATGTGAACACCCCAATGGGATCTGACCTTAGTTGGTCTTTCTAGTTTATTCCCATGATTAGTCATGCCAGTACACTGAAAATGGTGTATTGACAGTACACGGTATCAAGACCCACATATAACACCCTGATATAGGTTGATAACAGCCCCAGAATCGAGACCCATTAGTTAATCAAGCCCATGAAGCAGGACCTAGTAATTAATCAGGTCCATGGATATAGAACTGTTACTTAACAACCCGAGAACCTAGAACCAATAGTGAACTAGGCCCAAGGACCTTGAGACAGATCCGATAGTTAACAGCTCATGAATCCAGAACCGTTGGTTAATTTGGCCCGGATAATTAGACCCATTAGTTGAGACTTTAGACAAACCCCTACACCAGGGATGTTTGTGCCGATTACACACATAATTAGGCACCTCAAGTTATAAAGCCACATGATGGTGCAACGGCTAGAAGTCTAGCTCGTAAGTGAGAGTTCTGGGGATCAAACGGGATAAGTGAGCCTTTAGAGTTCAGTTTTGGACCTTTAGATAAGAGCCCATACACCGATTGTGGTATATCAACTCCACGCCGAATTAACCACACTTAATATAAAAGCAAAACCCATTAGCCTAAGACTCATTTGCAACTCGTTTGAGAGAAGAGAGAAAGGAGAGCTGAGAGAGGAGAAAGAGCTCGGCTGGAGGAGAAAAGAAAAATCCTCGAATAGAGGAAAACCCCCATCATTTTCTTCTCACTTGCTTCCCTTTGTGAGATCACAGCTATTGATCTCCATCTCAAATCCCCCTTCACACAAGGAACCCTTTTCCTCGTTATGTACCGCGAGGATCCCTCAATTTCGACACCATGCGATCAAAGAAACCGAATCATTAGACGAACGGCAAGCTAGGTGCTGATTTCCTTCGATTTCGGCCATCGAAAACCCTGCATGTGCGATTCAAGAAGGAAATGGCAGATTTGAACGCACGTGAGAGTAGGCGCCGATAATCTCGATGCCGATATCCATCTATTTCGACGATCGTGGGATTTGCATGAATGATTTAGGAAGATAAATTTTGAAACTTTTTGCATGCATGCTTAGATCATAGGATGATTGTGGGTTTTGAGCTTGATTAGTGTGTGTTTTCGGATTTGCATTCAAGGTTTGGGGAAATCCGAAGTTGGAAGAGAGGTGGAGAGCTTCAGCGTTGATCTCCATTGATTCGACCATCAAAAACCCCGTATGCATGCTTTAAAAGGTGAGATTTATTATTTTTGTTGTAGGGTATGCTTCGATTTAGATTGTATGTGATTAGAACATCGCATACCTTTGATTTTGGGATTTTTCAAACCCAAAAAGGGTCACAAATGGTCGCCTAGAGTCGTCGCGGCGAGTGGAAACCTCACTACCACAAGACTCTACCTTAAGCACTTGCCGCGGTGAGTTCTACATGGAAAAATAGGTAAAAAATGGCACTGTTCGTTCTCGCCGTGGCGAGCTATGGGTGCTTGAAGGCCTCGCCACGGCGAGATACTGTTTCACTATGCCAGCACCTGTTCAGTATTTCCGTCATAACTTTTGACCCTGAACTCCGATTAGCACGATTATTGATGCGTTGGAAAGGGGACAATGAGACTTATAACTTTAATGAATTAATAAATTCATAAATAAAATTTTTTAAAGGTCAAAATTTTGTGGCAAGAAAGACAAGTTTGACATGATCCAAAGTTAACGCGAGCGTGCCCTTTTCACCCTAGCTTTAAGAAAACTTTAGGAACTTCGTCATGTGTGATATTTAATCATTAACATGTAAGTATACAAATGTTACATAATATAGGTTATGGTTTGGGAACGTTTGTGAGGATTTTTGCACCGTTCTGCGTGATTTCGCAACCGAGGCAAGGGAACTCAATGCTTAAGTGCAATTTGCCTCTGATTCAGAGATCCTCGTGACAAATTGAATACATGAAATCTGATTTAAAACTTGTTTTGCGGACATTGAGTTTTTGAAATTTGATTTGATTTGGCTTGACCATTTATTCAATCTGATTTTAAACATGTTTTGCCAACATTGAGCTTTTGAAATTTGACTTGATTTGACTTGACCAGTGTGGTGAAATTTGAACCAATGAAAGCTTCAAGTCTAGTAAAATTGCTAAGCCATGAAGGATGATTCTGTGAATGTTTGGACCATTGAATTTTTTCCACATCTTTTGCATAGTAAATATTAGATGTTTTGAATCGCCAAACTGTATTGAATTCTGAACTTAGAATCTCTGATCATCGAAATCACTGAACATAGAATATGAACTTGACCACAGATTTTGAATCCTTTTGAATCTGAATCATGGACTTGAAAGTAATATTTAAATATGAACGTTTTCGTATATGGACTGTAAATAAGAATTCTAAATCTGCATCTTTACCTTCGAACATGAACTCTGAAATTTGAACCAGTACAAAGGGTCATCCGTGTATTTGAACCGACACGACGGTGAACCCGTGTATTTGAACCGACACAGCGGTGGATCCATATATGTACCGGCACTTTGAAATATTCATGTGTGATACCGACACGACTGTGAATCCGTGTATTTGGACCGTGTTGGGGTGTTTGCCTTCCCTCAAATGAGGGTCTAAAATCATCAATAAAATTAGGCAGACACACTCATACAGACCTGCAAATATTCAAGATCTGTTGTAGCAAGCTTTAAAAGAATGTTGAGTAAGGGAATGTTCACAGGGAGGTTGGTTAGAAATATGATAAATCTCCAGATCTGAATCAAATCTGGCACCCTAACTATTGCTAAGTTAGCTAAAAGACAGGGGAGAGGTTTAAAATGAATTGTCACTTTAAACTAAGTTGAAATTAAACATAAACTAAATTGGATCGAGTTTAGGAGCTTAGATCTTGCAGGGGAAGAGAGTAAAATGCAGAAAATGGAGAAGAGTAGCTTGGAGGTTGGTTTTCACTGAAATCGGATTCGATTAATCATGCTACAGAGGTTCAGAGCACACAATTCCCTCAACTGGCTATGAGCACAGCTGCAGGGTATAAATTCCACTCCAAATCACAGGATCCACCTGGTTTTAAGGCTATGATCTGTCAACTTTAATGATTAAAGACCATCCTATAGACTTTATCGAATCCATGGATTGCAGCAGATGAATCCAATTGGGGCCTGAGCTTAGATTCATCTTAAGGTTATGATATGTCCACTTTAATGGTCACAGACCATCCTAGGGATCTCCTTCAAAGCCAGAGCATCAATTAGAACAATTAAAACCACTACAAATGCTGCAATTCCTAGGTCACAGACTCAAGGAATCACAGGAGCATCAGATCCAGGGAGATCAGATGGTATCCAAGAGGTCTACCAGTTAAGTGGGTGATCTGATATATAGACTCCTCTACATAGATCCGATCAATCACCAAATAGAACCAAAGGAACTTTAAATCTAATTAAAGCATTAAAAATAGCATCATCATTGCAAACAAGGTCACTCTACAATGGAAATACTCTTAGATCTGTAGTCAGTGCAGCTAAGAACCTACAATAGCACTCTTAACCTTAACCAATTATAGATCTAACTTCGCTCCTCGCTACTCCAAGGGACTTAGCCAACCATGGTTGGGCTAAAGGAGGAAAATGGAATTTCTCTGCAAGCTCTAATCTCCAGAATTTGGCTCAGATCTCGATCCCCCCTCAATTGCAATTGGGGGTCTCTATTTATAGCTTTCTCCTCTATTTTTCTCGCCAAAAATCCCTTCTAGAAGGTCGTCAGAGTTTGTTAGAGTTCTGTTAAAGCACGTGGGTCAGTTAGGGCTTTCTAGGACATCTTTTGAAACCGTCATGTCGGTCACCAAGTGCCTCGGGTTGCATGCAACAGGTCGCTGAATCACAACATGTGCACAGCTGAATTTCTGAGAAGTTCTGCATACGATTTTGACAGGTTCAGGAAGCTTTCGACAGGTTGGAATCGAGCATTTTGGTCCTTTCACTAGGTTCTTAGATCCGTTCGATAGGTTCCGATAGGATAAATCTTCGCTTAGAGCTCCAGCCTTCTCAGTCCTTGGTTTGGAGTATTCGACAGGTTGGAGAAACTCTTCGACAGGTTGGAAAACCATTTCGATAGGTTCCGCTCTACATTCTATCATTTCAATAGGTTTGCTTTTAGTCTTATCGAAATGCTCAATCACCCTTCGATAGGTTATGTTCCAGCATTTTCATCTTGATAGGTTCAAGAAACCATTCGATAGGTTCCTTTGACACTTCAGGCAAGTTTTCGATAGGATGGTTTCTTCTTTCCTTTCAGCTGCTCGATAGGTTCTGAGATCCTATCGAACTCCTTAATCCACACGAATTCATCCATCTTTTGCCTTCAGATCTTATTGAAGACCTCTTCAACTGTACAAATTCTTCCTTTCTTTGTTTTCAGCTCCTATAGAAGTCTTCAGTTGACCAATCGATAGGGCGTTCTCAACCTATTTTCACTTCCTTCGCCTTGCCCTACTGTAGCCACGTGCTCCAAGGGTCCAGTGATGTGCTACCCTCTGGTGTGCTGTTGCTAGGTTTGTCCTGTGCTGAGAGATAGCTCCTTTTTGGGCATTCTTGAGTTCTTTTTTGCATTAGTATCTTCTTTTGTTGTCTACAAAATGTACTTGACAAAAGCTTATTAGTGTGCTCACAGGTCTATCAATGGTCAGGTTATAGGGTGAAAAGTGGCTTTTTTCACCACTTAATAGACCAATACGGCGGTAAATCCGTGTATTTGAATAAGAAAGTATGAACTCTGAAAGATGAACTCTGAATGATGAACCATGAACTATGAACATGAGTATTTGGACCGACACGGCGGCAAACTCGTGTATTCGAATAAGAAATTATGAACTCTGAAAGATGAACTTTGAATCATGAATAATACATTCGAACTCTAAAACTTGAAACATGAATATCAATTTGATCTGTGAGTCCAATTATTTTGAACTTTGAAACTTAACATGAATTAGAACTTGAATTTCATTCTGAAACTCTGAATTATAATCACGAATGTGAAATCTGTAAACTCTAAACTAATATGAAAATGCTGCAAATTTTATTCATCACATATATATGCTTCCATCACTGAATTTATGTATTTGCTTGGATAAAATGTATTTGGTATTGAACTTCTCCTACTGAGCTTAGACTGTTAGCTCATCCCTCGACTATACGTCACAGGTACATGTGCAAGAATTGAGTGAGATCCGGAGCTTGAGGCGACTCCTTTACCATAGACCGGGGGATTTGTTTCATTTTAGTTGTGGATTTTGAAATTTGGACTTGGTACGTCCACTTATCTGGTAGACGGGTAGAATTAGACTTTGGAGGTACACCTCTTGTGTAGATATTTTGTACACCACTGCATAGGTGATGGTCGGCCATCACCAGTGGTTTTTATTGTTAGACCATGTTTTGTATAAAGATAGAAATTTCTATTTTTCCTACCATATGCATCATGTGAATTATTGCTTTGATTTTTTTGCATTTTGTGAACGTACCAATTACACTGTAATTCAGATTGTGATCTACGATCTGACAGTCCGAGTTTTCTCGAGTATCCGAGTTGTTCAAAAAATAAATAAATAAAATTGTCAGGAAAATCCGGGCTATCACATATATAATTATATATATAAAATGAAGAAAAAATGGACAGCACTCCCCCTTGCCCGAAGGCACTCCGATCCTATTGAGCCCTTCGTACCCGATAAAATTTGGGTAGCGTAATGACTCAATTCAAGGATAGAGGGAAAGCAAAGAAGGTAGAGGAATAGAGGGGAGAGTCGGAGCTCTCGGGCCCCTGTAGCACGCTGTAGACCTTCGTATAGCTGCGTCCCGATGAGCTTTCGATAGAAAATGGTTAGATAAATGATCTTTAATCTCTAAGGCTAGGGAGATATGAGCTAGGAGGTAGGAGAGGGAGGCTAGGGCCTTGTTCTCACCAAATCTAAAGGATTTATGATGGATAATGGAGGGTGGAAGATGAACCTAGGTTCTGAAATTTTATGGATAAAAATGCTAAAAAGGGATGAGGAAATATCTAAGGGATTTTCTCTCTTTGGAAAAAATTGTCAAGCCTTTAATCAAGGGGGGATGTCTCTCTTTTTATAGAAGGGGAGAGGATTAGTGAAGGGTTAAAGGGCTAGTTAGGTCACCAATTAGGTAATAGGGATCTAAGGTTTTCTAGGTTTTCTAGGTTTTCTAGGGCTTAGATAGGTGGGAATTTGGTTTCAATGGTAGATGATAGGATGGAGTTCTAAGTGGTAAAAGGGTTAAAAAGTGGGCTAGTGGGGGTGCAACAGTCCAAACGAAGCCAACCCCAATGGATGGGATGGTCAACAAGTCAAACTCCAAATTCAAAATCTGACCAAATCCCTAAAAATCATTGTTCCTAAGCCTAACGTGTGTATTAGACACGCTAGGTATGGAAATAGTGTTCCCTGAGAATCCTGGAGGTTCAGAGCCCGCCATGGGGCCCACAAAGGCCAATTTTTTCCTAGCATGTCTATTAGACACGCTAGGCCAAAATCTGCCAAACACGCTAGGCTAATTTCCTGCATTTCTGCTCGATGTTTAAATCGCCATAACTTTTGGTATACAACTCGGATTGAGGCGATTCATATCTCGTTGGAAAGCTGAGAACATCCTATTTCTGACGGGATAGGTCTCAATTCCAATAAAGGTCTGTGTAAACTCTAGCACTCCTCTTTTCAACCACTGCTCGAGAGGGTTTAAAACTGGTTCGGGAGGGGCTCTATAGGTTAGGGTTGATTCCTAAGTGTCGGGGATAGGCTTCTAAGTGTTTGGGTTCAGGAAGTGCTCTCGAAAGCTCAGAGGGTATGCCTTTCTCAAAGTGTAAGTTAATCGAGCCTTGGGGCAAATTTGGATGTTTACAGGTGAGCACGGATATGTTTTACCAATCAATTTTTATTTCAGTTGAAGATCATGAGACGACGACATATCTCATTCTATTGGACAAGTAAGGGTTTGATGTAATCCTTGGCATGGACTGGCTATCCACTTACCATGAAAGTGTTGATTGCCTACGGAAAACAGTCACTTTCTGCTCTCCAAAAGGAAAGTCATGCCGATTTTGTGGTATCAAGACTAGCCTAGCACCATTTATCTCCGCGATCCGAGCTGAACATTTGATGAGGAGCGGGTGTAGTGGATACTTTGCATTTTTACAAGAGCAACGGGAAGAGAAAAACAACATTACTGATATTCCAGTTGCATGTGAGTTCCTAGAAGTTTTTCCTGAAGAACTACCAGGATTGCCACCAAATCAAGAAGTTGAGTTTGCAACCGACTTAGCACCAGGCACGTAGCCAGTATCTAAGGCACCTTATTGGATGGATCCAGCTGAGTTGAAAGAGTTGAAAGAGAAATTGCAGGAACACTTAGACAAAGGGTTCATACGACCAAGTTTTTCTCCTTGGGGAGCACCAATTTTATTTGTTAACAAGGACCGGTCAATGAGGTTGTGTATCGACTATCACCAATTGAACAAGTTAACGATCAAGAACCGTTATCCTCTTCCAAGGATTGATGATCTCTTAAAAGAATGAGTGTTGAGTTTTAACATGGTGATAAGGTATTCATAAATAATTTCACCCATAAAGGGTGTAATGCGCTTTGGGAAGCGTGGGAAGTTGAGTCTACGTTACGTAGGCCCATTTGAGGTTTTGGGAAGAGTTAGAGAAGTTGTGTATCAGGTTGCTCTACTACCGCAATTGTCGAGCATGCATAATGTATTTCACATGTTGATGCTAAGGAAGTACGTGAAGGATCCAACTCACGTCTTAGACTATCAACCGATCGAGATTAAAGAAGATTTGACTATTAGAAAAGAACCGATACAGATTCTTGATCGGAAGGGGCAAGTGTTACATACCAAATGTATTCCGTTGGTACTTATGAGGTGGCGAAATTATTCACCAAAAGAAGTTACTTGGGAACGCGAGTTGGACATAAGCGATGTGTATTCACAACTCTTCGACTGAATCCCAACATGTAAATTTTGAGTTATGTCCATGTAAATCATACGACTAATGTATCGTTTCTACACATTTTAAATTATTACATGCAGTGGTTATCAACTTATTGGCATTGTACTAAGGGTACCAACCACAAGTTGTGAATCGTCAAGTAGTTACCGAGGGTTGACTAAAGAAAATCCACATTTAAATTAGGTAGTGAATGTGCATGTGTAGACCGCGTACTCAAAATCTTGATGCAAATAGAAGGGAAAAATATAAATGTAATGCGATAAAAGAAATCCAGATAGAAAACAACACAAATCACAAGAAATCACTGAACTAGCACCTGCAAATTTAAAGTCTCTCATGCAACTTCTTCAGAATGCCACACGAGAAAAAGAAATGAAATAGTCGCTCGCATGACTGTTCAGGCACCATTTTTTGCTTGAAAGTCGCTTGCACAACATTGTAAGTTGCTCGCGTGACTATTAGGCTTATAAGGTCTGCGGGTCATTTTATTCATAAAATTTTAGGTGCGAAGATTTTTTGAAGGCTAGGGTTTTGCAATAAATCCGTACGACCTACCTTTTTCTTCATTTTTCTATGGAATCGCCTCGGATTCGCTAGCGCCATGATCGGAGAGGGAATTTCTTCCGATTTTCTTTGCACAAAGGGGTAAGATTTATCAAATTGAGTTCAAATTCCTACATTTTGTTCATTCAAATAGCTGAAATGGGTCCCCGGAAAATGTCGGCTTCAAAGCCCTCATCTTCAAAACGGCCAAAGGTGGATCCTCAACCAATCGTGCGAGAACAACCCACGGAATGGTGGGATTCGAAGAAGTTCGAGATGGAATGGTCAATTGACCGTAGTTTGTTTGAGGGCCAAGAGACCACCAAATGGACTCTTATGTATTTGAAGATCGCTGACATGGAAGCGCTCCTTGAGCAATTTCATGGTCATTATTGCCCTAGGTTAGTTCGCCTATTTTATCAAAACCTAAAAATGAGTTCGGATGAAACAGAATTTGTGACCGAAATCGATGGTCACAAATTTCAATTTGATCTAAATGACATCTCTACCGCGATGGGATGCCCATCAAGGTATGTAGAAAATGAGGCATTGCAACCCTAAACCTTGCAAAAGTACCATTGCAAGACGTCATCACCGAGATGACCAACGAGCGGACTGGGTCTAGTTTATCCGTCACACGGGTCTAGTTGCCTGACTACATGTAGGCACTCGATATTATTTTTCAGAAAAATCTATTTCCGCTGGGACAGCAAGAGAGGAGAGACCCTTTGCTCCAATCATTATTTTCAGCTTATCAAGGAAAGTGGTTCTTCATCCCTGCTCTTGTAAGTGAGGGAATAGTATATGCCCACAACAACGCAAGGTTGGGTGGTGTCAAGGTAACCCTCAAACGGTTGTCGTATGCTTAGTTGATCACACGGATGATCGAGCAATACCTAAAAGATGAACCAGAGGAAGGATATTAGATTTCACAAAATGCGCCCCATTTAACCAGTAACACTCAATGGTATAAGTATGAAGATTTTAAGATTAGCCTCAATAGTTTGAACAAGAGCGTCCAACGACATCAGACTGAAGAAATTGCGCAGCAAGTGCAACAACAACAGCAACCCCAACAACCACATCATGAGCCTGCTTACGCAGCTTAGCATCCGATACCACTGCAACATCAAGTTCCGATTCAGCCATCAATTCCTTCATACGGTGGGCTAGACTTCTCAATGGAGCCTTTAGAAGGATAGATTTGCAAGATCAAGGGCTTAGAAGGATTGAGCAATAAAATGAGCAGAACACACGCCACTTATACTACCACGGGGCCATGCTAAGCGACGCAATGCGACACATGTACCCATCTGATTACTTGCAGCACATGGAAGCTGCACTGGCATGTGCCGAAAGCGTCTAGTTAGGGAGCTGGGGGAGCAGATGAGGATGAGGCCATGTAGCCGGATGGTGATGCAGACTAGTTGAGGACTTGTTCTAAGGGACTTTATTGTTTTTTATGTTTGCTATATTATTGACATGTAATTAAATTTTGTAAATAGTTGGTGAATGTCTTGGGTATTTCAGTCTAGAACAATGGAAGCAAGGATGCTATGCTAGAATGGTATTAGATTTTTGAATGGTTTTAAACTGTTAAATGATTTTTGACAAATGTGGAAAATGTTTGAATGTGATAAATTGATTTTATTATTCTAATGGTTGAATGGTGATTTAATTTTAGCATTATGGTTGAAGCAACCACTTATTTCAGGTCCAATCCATAGTGCATCGATAAATTAGTTGTGATTGAATGGTTTTGATTGATTCATTTGTGGTAGGATTAAATGTTTAGGTTATGGATTGGAATTATGTATCTGTTGCAGGTACAATGTAGAATTAGCCATGACTATTTCAATATTATGTGAGTAGTTTATTTAATCCATGGTATGAATGTGAACATATCGGTGTAAGGAGTTCAAGCTAAACCTTCTTGAATGGCTCTAGATTAGTAACAGCATGATGTAGATCTTTGGGAATGGACTGAGTTCTTTTCTATAGAGAATCTCAATCTCCTTATTAGTCCTATGTGTTCTCTTGCTGCATCATTGTGAAGAACCTAAACCATGGTCAATTTTTGAGGACGAAAACTTTTGTAAGGAGGGGAGAATGTAATATCCCCAAATTTTCGAACCAAATATGTTTTGTCAGATGTACGTATCAGTTGCGACACCTGATAGCATTTCGGATTTTCGGATGAATTATTTGGAATTGTTTTAAGTCTATTTAAATTTGTTGGACAAAAGGCTAACACTCGAGGGGTTCACAAATGAACCAAACCAATTGACTAACACACAAGTGTTGTGTGTGTGCTTCACAAGGAAGCAACCCAACCCTATATAGATGAATGGCTTCCCACATAAGCCACTCCTTTACTTTTATTTGGAAATAGAGAGAAAATAAGTGCTCTCCACTTGAACCCTTGCCAGCCAAGGACGTGAACGTGTGATCGATCTTCTGCGCAGAACTCTCCGTCATTGTGATCGTGGTATTAGAGAACACCGATTGATCGAGGAGTTACAACACGAATGCTGTGAGTGGTTCCTATGAAATCCTCTTGAAATGAAACTCCCTTTTATGGAGAACCCATCTTGAGATCATTGTGGAGTGTGATGAGATTGGTTGCGAACATTGGAAGAGATTGATCTTCGCATGCGTCACATTCCGACCTTAAGAAGTGGGGTTTTCAAACCCAAGGTATGACTGTGGCAAAAGCGCCATTGCGCACGTTCCTCCGATTGATGTACATGTGACTTCCGTGAGTTAATAAGGTGAGATCTCGTGATTTAATTGGGCTTATTTATAGTTAGACTAAGCAATTATTGCCTTAAAATGTTAAGCATTTAATGTGGGTTTGAAAAGGGAAAAATGAGAAAGAGAAAGAAAATCTAATTTAGGGAGGAATTGCAGAAATCTCGAAAGTCACTTGCATGACTATGGATCTCATGCGCGCGACATGGAGTTGCTCGCACGAGATCAGCTTCAGAATAGGCGTGAAATAGAGTGAGAACAATCGCTCACGAGACTAAGAATATGCCTAGAGAAGTCGCTCGCACGACTTTGGAACTCGCACGCGTGACTGTCTCAGGCTACTTTGACAAGAATTAAAAGAGCACAGTCGCTTGCGCGAGGCCACGAGACTGGGGTGTGCCACTGGAACTTGCTCTCGCGACCTTGGGACTCACGCGTGATTGAGTCAATTTTGGCTATTTTGGATAGTTTTGAGATTTTTCTCTAGGACTTCGAAGAGTGTTTCTTTAGGCATTAATTCATGCCCTTTGGGTGCATTGAAATATGGGTTATGAGTTGGATGTGTGCATGAGGATCTTCACCTAGTTTTGTGCATTTTGCGTGATTTGCGTGGTTTCGTGAGTTGTGAGGTAGGGGAAATTCAATAACATTATATTTGATTTGATTTGTATGGATAGTGTGATGTGATAAGTTCAAAATATATTTAACTCATTGATTTATGAATCCTCCAAATCAAGCTTTGTACATGGATTCTAAAACACGTGACTCGAAATGTGAATGTGATTTGCATATGTGTGTGACTTCGAATATGAACTTTATGTGTGTGAGCCAGAAATTCTAAGTTTCCGACACTAGCTATAAAATATGTACATTACACGGTGTTAAACTATATGTTAGAATTTGCACAATGATTTAAGGTTCACGTGAAACGAATCCCCATCGTGTACCAGTACTGTGGGATATCTGTACATTTGCACCGACCAACAGTAACTTTAGCCGCCCAAGTGCCCTCAAAGCGTAGGGGCTTGCTCATTCCGAAAAATGGTTTATTTGAACGACAATGCTTCGGGGATTCCCATCGATATATGTGTGGCTCTCAATGCTATATTTTGCTTGAGGGACTATTTAAGTCCAGATGAGACATGAAAAAGGCATCTAAAAACAAACTCCAAACTATGCTTAAATTCTATTTTTGTATGACTTAAGGATCTTGAAAATTCAGTTTTATTTGAAATATATTTTTCTGAAATCAGTCATGAAATCTATGCTTCGAAATATGATATGCATGTTGTTGATATTCCCCCTATTGAGCTTAGACTGTTAGCTCACCTCTTGACTGTATGTCACAGGCACAAGTGTTGACCCAGGCATTGAGGATTCAGGGCGTGAGGAAGACCCTGATTACGTTATGGACAAAGATTCAGATCTTCCACCAGACGAGTATTTCCCTTAGGGAACGTCTGATTGTTTTGAAACTTTGTGACTAGGGCTTGGTACGTCAAGGCATTCTTTTGTCGAAATTTTTTTGATGTAGTTAAATGTGTACTTACATTTTTGTGTGAACCACTATTTAGGGGATGGTTGGCTATCACCGGTGGGTTATTTTTGTTCTATCAGGCTTGTGATTTGTATAAGGATAGAACCATCATTTTGTCTCTACTCATAGATATATATAGAATTGGAGATTTCCTTTGCCATAAGGGTATATCTGCTTTAAATTATGTTGTGTGTGTGTGGATGTGCCAAGTGTTCTGTTCGGGGATCATCGTTATCAGCGGTCCGATGGTCTGGGTTTCGAGGTTAGGAACTACAGGCTCTCATAGTTATGTTTTAATGTTGCGTTTGCTCGAGGACTAGGAAAGTTGAGGTTTGAGGGTGTGATTGGCCTCTAAAATGGTATAATTTATGCCTAAATTTCAGCCTTCTTAACCCTCACTTAACTACTAATGAGTGCTTTTAGTTTTAGTTGTGTTGCATTAGGTTCAAAGGTCGGACTAATGTAAACTGAGTTAAAATAGCAAAGTTAGAAGAAACCCAAAGCTTCAGAAGTAAATCCAAGGAGAACCAGTGAAGAAAGGCACAAAATGGTCAGTTCGACCGATCGAGACTACATTCTCTACCGGCCGAGATCGTTTAGCAAAGAGGTGTCACTAGGAGAATGTAAAAAGAGCTTCAGAAATACAAATTCGACTAGTCAAAACCAGTTCGACCTGTTGACACTAGAGCAAACAGAAGAGTGAAAGATCTGCTTATAAAGTCGACCGATCGAGAATAGTTCGACCGGTCAGGAATTCAAGCAATTCTGAAACCTCGCAAAGCATTTGTGACCTACAGAGCTAATCTGTTGTTCGACTAGTCAAGAATCCAGTTCAACCGGTCGAGACAGCGTTGTCACGCAAAAAATCAGCTCTCCCAACCAGGTTTTCTTTGGCATTATAGATCCCTTCTGAATTCTTCTTCTTCAAACTGATTTTTAGGGATCTTGGAGAGATACTTGCTGTGTACAATTGTTCTAGGGCTTTATACTCTATAAATAAGGACCCTAGGGTTAGGTTTTAGGCAATCCTCATGGAGGAACTTTTCTAGAGAGTTTTGGTGTGAGTATTCATGGGTTTAGGTTAGTTTTAGTTCTAAAATAAGGAGAGATTGATTGATCATCGGGAGGAGACCGATTTAGCAATGACGAAGGTCTTACGATCGATGCGTGGTTAAAAGCTTCACGTTGGGATCTCTTGTAAATTTCAAATAAGTTTATAATAGAGTTTATTTCTATTTTTATTTTGAATCATGTTTTATGGTACAATTGCATGTTTGAGATTTCGAGAGTCATCGAGAACATGCGACTATAAAGGTTTAATTCTGTTTAGTTTAATTCCGGCGGCATTGTAGGGATTGGGGTAAGATTAAATAGGACATTCGTCGACGGACTAGGCTTAGTAGGGTAGTTTTAGTTGGTTATTTGATGTTTATAAGGTGAGATCCAAGAAATATTCCAGACTGCCTTCTCATATCTTATTTCAAGACTATTTTAGATTTTCATTTTATTTTTATTTTATTTAGGAAACTTAATTTTATACATATTTTTACTATAAGATAGAAGTTGAATAAGATAAATGACATGTCTCTGTGGTTCGATACCCTTGTACTTGCCCTAGTACATTTGAACTTATGCTCTTGCGAGGTTATATTTTAAGATGATCAATTAGTTACTTTGATTTTACTTAGATAATATTTTAGGTTATAAATTAAAAAAATAAAAATTTGTTAAATCCCATATGATTTTAATGATTGAGGTGTTATTCACATGTTAGGGACTTAAAGAGTATTAATGCATAATAAATATAGGATTATGATTGTTTTACTCTACAGTTGTGAAGTGGTAAATTAAAACTTTATCTCTTCCATCTTAAGGCGAAAAATAAGATGCATTCACAATTGTGCAAGATCACATGTTTTTATGATTTAGAGTTGAGATTAGTATAAATATTTTGAAGACTAAAAAGAATTGAGATTAATAAGTAATAGAAACCATATACCACTGGATACTAACATTAAAATATAATAAATTCTATAAAAAAAGAGTGAGCTTCAAGAGAAGTATTTTTCTAACATTTAATACTAAATAATCGGGTCTCTTGGCTCACGTAAGCACACTACAAAAAACAAGACTATTAGCGGCAGCCAAAAACTGCCGCTATTAACAAAAAATTGCCGCTAATAGTCTTTAATAGTTTTTTGCTCTAAAAAACTGCCACTAATAATCTGCATTTTTGTAGTGGCAGCAAGTGTTCGCGTAAAAATGTAGAGAATGAAAATTAATACTATTTATGTGACTAACTTGACCTTGTAGCCTATTTAACCCAAGTTATTAGATCCGTAGGGGTGCTTCTATACCTAATGCCCTAAGCCATCTAGATTAGGAGTCATTGGTTAAAAACATGTTACATGGTTTGATTAGAAAGCTTAAGAAGGTTAATCATTGCACTACAAAAAAAAAAGTAAAAAAAAAAAAGAGAAAAAGAATAAAAAAATTAGAGAGATTTATTTTATGTGAGTAGAAAAGTAGTAATGAAATATGTTAACATTAATCTTAAGGAAATTTAATTTTTGAGGTATTTGTGTTAAAATTAACACCAAAATCATGTATTCATGCGAGATTTTAGTACACTGCAAAAAACCCAAAATTCATACGTAAGAGATAGACAGGATGAAATTTAATGAATATATTTTACTAGGTAGAGTAGAATATCCATTTTTTTATATTAGTTATGAATTTTTACTTTTTAGGTCATTTTCATGGGAAGTTACCTGTTGATTTATTATTTTGAAATGGTGAAGTGAAAATTTAGGTAATAGAAGTTTGTCGGTGTCTTCACTGAAAGCCCTAAGGAGATAACACTCCTCCACTAGGGATCACCTAAGAGTTTGAAGGCTTGTTGCATATGCTAAATGTAAATGTCCTGGGACCCTACGAAAGTGGCATTTAAATTTCTAGGATGATAATTTATTTGTTGTTATATTTTTCCCTTATCTTTGCTCGAGGACTAGCAAAGTATATGTTTTGGGGTGTGTTGAGTAAGAAAAAATGTGACTATTAACTCTTAAAACACTATAAATTGCTATGCGATGAAAGCTTTTTAATTATATTTTATTTAGTTTTGATGTTTTGTAGATAAAAAAATTCTAAACCTAAAAATGAACTAAAAAGTTGAAAGTTAACTAAGAAAAGTTACAATGTACGAAAGTTACATGGGCCAAATAATCATAGAAGACAAGACCTATATTAAAAAGAGTATAACTATTTCTAAAACCATTGGATCATAATGAAACAAATTACAAATGAAATTACTTGAAGTCAACTTTCAAATGCCTCAAACGGTTGTGCAACCGTGGGATTTTTTGGACGATCCCGTCGCGACGATGCGCTCGCTAAATAAAATATTTAGAGTCACCGCCCAGAGCTTTTGGTGTCTCGAGAAACCTAGATCAATTTTTATGAGCACCAAAGTGTTAAAAATATAACTCTGAATCCGGTCCACACCAAAGGTTCTTGGGTAGGGGCTTCGGTTATCTATTGGGAAGGTGTTAGGCACCCAATCAATCCGCTAAATGCGGTCTCTACTTAAGGCCAGGTCTATGTAGGGCTGGTTTATATATATATATATATATATAAAAGGAAGCAAAATGAGTGGCACTTCCCCTTGCCCGAAGGCACACCGATCCTATTGAGCCCTTCCTGCTTGTCGAAATTTGGGCAGCGTAACGGCTCAATTCTAGGATAGAGGAAAAGCAAAGAAGGTAGAGGAATAGAGGGGAGAGACGGAGCTCTTGGGCCCTTGTAGCACCATTGAGGAGCCTTGCGTTGGCTTGCTTCGGTGAGCTTTTTGAAAGCTTGTATGGTATGGAATGGGATTCTAACTCCTAAGGCTTGAAGCTAAGAGGTAGAGAAGGAAAGCTATGGGGTAACACACACCTAATCTAGAGGTTTTTAGTGAAATGCTAAGCTCTAAAGGGGCTTTTTCAATTCTGGAATTTGTATGGGCATGGTACACCAAAGGGAGAAAGATCTTCTCACTTAAGCTCTTTCTCTCTTAGGTAAAAACTCTCAACCCTTAAGCAAGAGGGGCGGCTCTCTATTTATAGAGAAATGGAAGATTAGTGAGGGGTTAAAGTCCTAATTGGATTAGCAATTAGGTAATGGGAAATCTAAGGTTTTTGTGATTTTCCAGAGCTTGGAGAAGAGGGATTTGGGTTTAATGGTAGAAGATAGGGTGGTGACTTGAATGGCAAAAGGGTGATAACTTAAGCTAATATGGTCACTAGGCTCCTAAAAAAACACTCCCTAGACATTGGGATGGTCCACAAGTCAAACACCCAATATCAATTTTGGCCATTTTTAGAAAAAAATTAGGTCCAAACTGTTAGAAGTTGAAGACCCGCAGGGGCCCGGTCCGGTTTGCAATTTCCTGCACAAATCCGCATTTTTCAAATTGCCAAAATGTTTTATGTACAACTCCAAATTAGGTGATTCTTGGCTCATTGAAAAGACGGGAAAGTCTACTTTTCAATGGTATAGGTCTTAGGTTGGGAAACTATCTATGCTAACCTTGGCACTCCTCTTTTCATCAGCTATTTTGGTTAGTTCGAAATTGGCTCTATGGGTCCGATTTTGTAATTTCTCACACAAATTTGCGATCTTCATTCTGCCATATCGTTTGATGTACAACTCCAAATTAGGCGATTCTTAGTTCGTTGAAAAGATGGGAAGCTCTACTTTCCAATGGTATATGCCTTAGGTTAGGCAACTATCCACAAAAAACCTTAGCACTCCTCTTTCTAACCGCTCTTCAGGGGGGTTTGAATCGTGCCCGGGAAGGGTTCTAATAGGTCTGGGAAGGCTATGGTTGATTCCTAAAGGTTCGGGATTGGTTTCTAAAGGTTCGGGATAAGTTTTAAGGGATCTAAGGTGATTCCTAGGGGTTTGGGGTAATTCCTAAGGGTTCCATACATGCCATCAAAAGCTCAGAATTGCACCTCTCTCTAAAGGTATTTTGATCGGGCCTTGGGCCAAATTTGGGTGTCTATAGATGCCCCTCTTTGGTATCCGATCATTATTGATCGTATGCCAAAGAAAAGAGACATCCGAAGAGGCCCAAGGCATTACTGACGGGTTCGCTCCACTCAGAACGAACTTCAAACATCAAGTGAGTAACACGGTGAGAAAATGAAAGCCCTAGGGTGTCAGGCTAATCATTCGTTCCTCGAGATAATCGGTTCCCAAGCGCTTAGCGACATTACTGGGCATAACCGAGGTGGAATGAGTTACGAAAGCGCAATAGCTGAGAAAAATGTTCGCCTCTTGAGTTGCGAAAGCCCGTTAGTCGAGAAAAATGTCCGCTTCTCGAGATGATTTGAAGGTGATTGATGTTCGAGATTTATTCTGAATACAACAGTTTTGTAAGTGAGAGGGGTGATCGACCCACATTCAAAGATAGGCGCGAAGTAAACATACGAAAGGCTCCACAGTTTGCGTCTAATCCTACAAGGCATTTGACGACCTCATTGAATTATTCGCGGGTGCCCCTGCTGAAAGCAGGGTTCGAGATCTTTGGGCGAACCCATCGATCCCAAAGTTTATTTAGCATGACCACCCGAGCGAAGTTAATAGATGTCACAACGCTTTTTAGGAGTACGTGCCATTTTTCTGAAAATGTGCCCTAGATCAACATGAGCTAGAGCATCCAGTTTCAACTACCTTGAACAGATCCAACCAAACATTGGGTGTGTCTCAAAAAGGGGCATCCAATCTTGACTTCCGTCGATAATGATCATAAACATCAATTAACTATGCATAACCATACACCCTTTAGGGGTAATAAGCAACAACAAAGGTGATGGAAGCCCCGACCTGGACCCACTCGGGTACATTTTACGGGGACAAATGACCATCATACAGATACGCACACGCATGGCGTACACTTTACAGGGATTCCTCTGCCCATACAGGTTTTAAGCCTGCAGAAAATAAAAAGGGAAATGATCCATCCTGAATGCATGGTTGCACATAGTTTGATTGACACATAGTCTCATTCTCAATAGGTTGGTCTCAACCAATGATTGACCTTTTTCCAACGGAGAATCTGAAGCTTAAGACACTTAAGTTCATATGAACCCAAAGAAAGAGCATTTGGCTCTAAGATTTAGCAGTGGAGTCGACTCGATCGAAACATCGACTGTTTGATCGGGACCGACGCCATTGCTCCTTCCTTGAAGTAGGATCCAGAATCCAAGGCGTGCCTTAGACTTAGGATGTTATTATAGCATAGTGGTGTTGCTGATAAAACATTGACATTTTATCGCATCAGAACACACATGTGCATCGCTCTGTGGGGAAGCACAGATTTATTCTTTTTCTCTTTTTTCTTTTTTTTAAAGATTGCTTTTTTTTTTTTTTTTTTAAAGCATTATCTGGACCTCGAACCCCGAGAGGCGCACACCCAGACAATGCATACCAAGAGCCCGTGCCTCCGCAATAGTTTGCAACGAAACTGAAGCCAACGTACTCAAGTTCACCTGAAACCGAAATATGGAACGATCAGGGCAAAGATTTAGCGGTGGAATCAATCTAATCCAAGCATTGAGTGTTTGACCAAAATTGACACCGTCGCTCCTATTTTGAAATAGGATCCATGGATCCACGGCGAACCTTAGACCTAAGATATTAATTTTGCACAGCTGCGTTGCCGGTAACATATTGACATTTTATCGCATCGAAAATATGCGAGTGCATAGCTGTGCGTAGCATGAAAACATAGATTTCTTTTTCTTTTTGAAATGATTTTCATCATCATTTTTTTTTTTAGACCTGACGTCGGTGGTGAGATGCTTTATCTGATTTGTCCATCGCTGAGAAGTTGCCCGCTTCGAGGCTTTGGACCGTGTGATGTTCCTACACATTCTCGAGAAAACATCAATCCCTTTTTTGTTTGTGCATCCTAAACAATAGAAGAAAAAGTAGATTTCTACCTACACTTTTTTTTTTTCAATATATATTTTTTTTGGATTTTTGTTTTTGGAGATTTTTTATTATTTTTCTTAGTTTTTGAGATTGAAATATGATGCTGAAAATATGTACATGAAAATGAGTAGAAATATATATACATTTTTTGGTGTTTGGATTTTGGTTGATTTTTTTTTTTTTTTTTTTTTTGGCTTTTCTTCTTTTTTGTGCTTTTGATGCCTTGATAGTGAGATGGAGTAACGGGTCCCATTTTGAGCATAGTCGAATTCTTTCATGCAGTCAGACCTGAGTGAGTTTCCGGATTTTACCAAGGCCGGAACGTTGATCCCTATGGATTGAGTTAAACCTTTCTCCTTGCCTCGGGTCATACGTTTGACGGTCCGGGTTTCATAAAGACAATTATGGTCGGGGCCCGATTTGAATTAGCATGAGAGGCCCAATCAGACAAGAGGGTACAGGAAGAGTAACAAAAAACATCAATCTTCTCAATCAGTCCAAACCTTTCTTTTTCAGTTTTTTCTCTTTTTTTTTTTTTTATCTCCCTTTTTTTACTCATGGCGCCCTTTCCGGTTTTCACCTCGTCCATGGGTTTAGCTCTCTTATCCCAAGCGCCCTTTCGAGTTTTCACCTGGTCCACACAAGCTCGCTGTTTTTACCCGTAATGCCCTTTCGGGTTTTCACCACGTCCATCTTACATTGAGCTTGTATTTTTATTTTATTTATTTTTTTATTCTTTCATTTCCTTTTTTCAACAGCCACGACATACACGTTGATTCCATCATAGCCGACTAGGTGGGGTTCAGGTGTCGTCTCACAACTCGGCTTGTGTTGACTTTAACAGATGCTATGACTGCTTGTGAACCTAAAAAGAGGGCTTTCTTCAGGGTGTAGCTTGGCCATGGGTCAAGTTAGGATTTGAAGGTATGCTGGGCTAAAAAGTGTTTCTTTGATACGGCTTCAGTTTTCTCAACATACTTTCTTCCTTGGGGATCTTACTGTACATGCCCCATGATTTTTGTTCTTTTTTGCTTTATTTCAGGCAATCTCTTTTTGAGGTTTTGCTTTTTCAATTTTTTTTTTTGGATTTGATAGTAACTTTACACAGATGCATCTTTTCTCTCTTTTTTTTTTTTGGTATATGTACACATATTTTTTTTAGGGGAATGGGTTTATTGCAAGAAAGGCCCAGGCTCAAATGGGGTAGCAAAGGATATCATCATTTTTAGGGGATGTTTTTGGGCTACTGTGCTTGGAATGATGGCCTCTTTTGGATGGTTCTTAAGCAGTCACATATTTGTTTCATCAATACTTACCTTATCGCGATAGACTAAGAGTAGAACCGTCGGACGTATCCAGCGTTGATGAGCTCAGGAAGATGATCTCTGTCCATGGTGGCGAGGTAGATGGCATATCCCAGCAGCACTTCTCGAATGACGTATGGTCCTTCGCAGTTCGGCTTAAACTTTCCTCTTGGATCGGCATGGAGGGATGGGAAGATCTTCTTCAGCACAATGTCTCCTACCTTTAGATCTCGACCGCACACACGTTTACTATAAGCGCGTGCGATTCTCCCATGGTAAAGTTGAGTGTGACACAAGGCTAGGAGGCTCTTCTCGTCCAATTAGTTTAATTATTCAAAGCGGGATCTCTCTCTCTCTGCTTCGGGTAAGCCTCATTCCATGAGGATTCGGAGCGAGGGTACTTCAACCTCTACCGGGAGGACGGCCTTAGTTCTATACACAAGGGAGAATGGTGTTGCCCCTGGAGTGATACGGATCGACGCTCGGTAGGCCCACAAAGCAAATGGCAGCATTTCGCTCCAATCTCGATAAGTGATGACCATTTTCTCAAGGATGCGGACGACTATCTTGTTCGTGGCTTTCACGGCTCCATTACTTTGAGGCCGATAAGGGGATGAGCAATGGTGCTTGATCTTGTATTGCTCGCAAAAGTCTCGAATGTGCTTATTTGCAAAGTTTATGCCGTTGTCCATAATGATATCTTTGGGTACTCCAAATTGGCACACAATATTGTTCTTGAGAAACTTCTCAACATGACTGGTCGTGATGTTGGCATATGACGCCGCTTCTACCCACTTGGTCAAGTACTCAATGGCGACGAGGATGAACCGATGTCCGTTTGATGCTTTTGGATTAATCATTTCGACAACGTCAGGCCCTAGGTAGCAAATGGCCAAGGAGTGGTCATGCAGTGAAGATCAATGGCAGGAGCGTGTATCAGACTGGAGTGTTCTTGACACTTGTAGCATTTTTGAACATGTTTGCAGCAATCCGATTCCATGGTGGTCCAAAAGTATCCATGCCGTAGGATTTTCTTAGCGAGCCTGTGACCGCTGACGTGGGCTCCGCATACTCCCTCATGGATTTCTTTCATAATATTGACCGCTTCACTTTCAGTGAGGCACCTGAGTATGATGTTATTGTATGATCGATGGTAGAGGCATTCCCCGCAAATGACGTAACCTGCCGCTAAACATTGAATGGTTCGTCGATCTGTCTTGGATGTACCCTCTGGGAAAGTTAGGGTCTCGAGGAAATTCTTGATATCTGAGAACCAAGGTGGCTCATCATCAGGCTTTGTAGGTTCCTCAATCTGGAGGTAGAAGGCCGGCTCATTCCTCTGCTCGATCATGATCGGCTTCATCTCAACACCATAGGGGATTTCAATCATTGACGCCAAAGTTGCTAATGCGTCGGCAAAGCAATTCCTTATCCAGGGGACGTATGAGAAAGTCACATCTTGGAAGCAAGCTATCAGATCCTCGAGGTGTTCATGATAGGGGATCAGTTTCTCGTCTTTCCTCTTTCAGTCACCATTCGTCTGGCATATGATTAACTGTGAATCGCCAAATACTCAAAGGTGAGTTACATTCAGATCGAGAGACGCCTACAGACCAGTGACGCAAGCTTCGTACTCAGGCGAATTGTTAGTGCAAGGGAAGTTGAGCTTGATAGAGACTGGTACATGGGATCCTTTTGGTGAAATTAGGATGGTGCTAACTCCTTGGCCCTCGACATTTACTGCCCCGTCAAAGTTCATTACCCATGATTCTTCTGCTTCTTCTGTATCGTATTTCGTCATGAACAAGATATCTTCATCTGGAAATTCGATTCTTAACGGCTCATAGTCAGATAAAGGATTATCAACAAGATGATCAGCAAGCGCTTGCCCCTTGATCGATTTCTGAGTGATGTACGTGATGTCGAATTCAGATAATAAAAGTTGCCATCGTGCTGTTTGTCCAGTGAGAGCTGGCTTTTCAAGTAGGTATTTTAATGGGTCCATTCGGGCCAAGAGCAGAACCTCCTGAGATAGCAAATAATGGAGGAGCCTTTGAGTAGCCAATATAAGAGCCAGGCATTCTTTCTCCAGATGAGAGTAGCGCGCTTCATAATCAGTAAACTTCTTGCTCATATAGTAAATGGCCTGCTCTCCTCTTCCCGTTTCATCGTGTTGCCCTAAGACACATCCCATCGAAACTTCAGCCATGGAGAGATACATCAAGAGTGGTCTCCCTGGCTCAGGTGGTGCCAAAACAGGTGGATTAAGGAGGTAGCTTTCGATTTTTTCAAACGCTGCTTGACAATCGTCGTTCCATTCAACGGATGAATTCTTTCTAAGTAACTTGAAGATCGGCATGTAGATTGGAGTTAGCTGTGTAATGAACCGACTGATATACTATATTCTACCCAGAAACCCTCTAACCTCTTTCTCGGTAGACAGCGGTGGCATTTCAGTGATGGCTTTGACTTTGATTGGGTCGACCTCGATCCCCCTCCTGTTGACGATGAACCCTAAAAGTTTTCCTGACATAGCACCAAATGCGCACTTCTGTGGATTCAGTCGTAGCCGATACTCCTCAGCCTTTCAAACAGCTTCTGAAGGTTTACCAAATGGTCGCTTTGCTCTAGTAATTTAGCTATCATATCATCGACATATACTTCAGTCTCTCGGTGCATCATGTCATTAAATAGTGTAGTCATAGTTCTCCGGTACGTTGCACCGGCATTCTTCAACCCGAATGGCATGACTCGATAGCAAAAGGTTCCCCAGGGGGTAATGAACGTTGTCTTCTCGCAATCAACCTCTGCCATTTTGATCTAATTGTATCCTGAGAATCCATCCATAAAAGAAAGCATCCCGTGCTTAGCTGTGTTATCAACCAAGATGTTGATGTGTGGTAATGGGAAATCGTCCTTTAGGCTCGCTTGGTTCAAGTTATAAAAATCGATGCACATGTGGACCTTTCCATCCTTCTTTAGTACGGGCACGATATTGGCTAGCCATTGCGGGTATTTGGATACCATGAGAAACCCTACATCATATTACTTGATGACCTCATCTTTGACTTTCAACATCCATTCGAGTCAGAGACGTCTCAACTTCTGCTTGACTAGCTTCATATCAGGGTAGAGGGGCAACTCATGCTCGACCAAATCAGTATCCAGACCAGACATGTCCTCGTATGACCAGGCAAAAACGTCTTGGTATGACAGAAGGAATTCGATCATGCTTTTTCTTTCTTCAGGAGACAGTGACGTTCCGAAATTGGTTATCCTGGGAACCTCCTTAGTTCCTAGATTGACATCTTCGGTCACTTCGACAATGGGGCTAGGGTCATACTCAAAGTCGACAAATCGGTCAAGGAGCTCATTGGGGAGTTCCTCGAAGGGGACATCCTCATCCAGACTCATGATCCCTACCTCTTCTTGTATTTCTATAGGGAAGGGGTCGATTTCACATGGAACGGGCATTTTGATTAAGGCATCCTTTTGTGGGACATTTTCCAGAATTTTAAATGACAATATTTTTAGACTTTAGATTTTTTCAATGTTTTTGGGATTTTGTGTTTTTTCCATGTTTTTGAGATTTTTGTTTTCTTCGGAGACGGACCCTTGGCAAGGCAGGTTGCTATTACACAAGGTATTGTTTGCTAAGAGCTTCTCTCACTTTTTATAGGTTGTTTTTTTTTAGGAAATGGGTGCCAAATGTTAGGCCACTCCCTGCTTCCAAGGTTTGGGGCAAGGATGCCTAGTTGCGTACTTGAGGGGCCACTTCTTTACCTGTTGGGATGGAGGGTGCTGACTGATATGGCTCATTGGAGTTAGCCTCCATCATATTAATCCCCATTTCGTCTAAGATCATGTCCTCAAACGATAACTCGGTTTTATGGCGATTCACCACAGGGGGGTTTTGATCAGGTACCGACCGTCGTTCCTCGAAAAGGGATAATGCAGCCAAATCTATCTCCAGGCTAGGAAGGGTAATATGGGGATTGGTGGGGTGAACTGGTGTTGTAGGCTTGTGTGGGGTTAATCGAGTTTCCCCATTATGATCAATTTTCACAACCCCAACACTTATGAATGAGTTCCTGATGTGAGGCCTGGGACGGGGTTTCTACTCTATGTGGATCCCCTTGGCTTTCGCAGCTGTCATTGCACAGACCTTCTCCTTGGCCTCTCTTCTTTTTCGGTGGGCTTATAACCTAGCCCGAACCTGACTTTCTGACTGCCCTTAGCTATGACGGGCTCCTTCCTTCCATGTAATCTGGGCCCAAGACCTCTTCCTTTTTTATAGCTCCACTTTTGGAGCATGG
This sequence comes from Chloranthus sessilifolius, assembly GCA_021018995.1. Classification (NCBI taxonomy): domain Eukaryota; kingdom Viridiplantae; phylum Streptophyta; class Magnoliopsida; order Chloranthales; family Chloranthaceae; genus Chloranthus; species Chloranthus sessilifolius. The sequence goes on along the minus strand of CM037594.1, from coordinate 29,108,096 downwards.
CTACTGCTACTACCATGCCACCTCTGGTTCTTGGAATGATGCCCTCAATGGGCTCCGGGAGTATTGTCGACACCTCATACTCGAAACTGTGGAGGTCGATGTCCTCAGCAGTGTGTGGTACATCCAGCATATTGGGTTTTTCAATGCTATTGGCAGCCTTTTCTTTCTCACTGTGCCCCCTCTCCGATGATTGTGATAATCTTATGCTTAGATGTAAATTTGAGTTTCTAGTGCAATGTGGAAGGTATGGCTCCGACTTCATGTAGCCATGGGCGCCCCAATAACAGATTAAATGAGGATTTGATATCCATGACTTGAAACAAGATGGAAAAGGTCATTGGCCCTATCAACAGCTCAAGATCAACTTCTCCCATTATTTCTCTCCTGGTATTGTCAAACCCTCTTGCATTGGTTCTGGTGGGCCTTAACATGCACGGATCAACCTCGATATTGGTGGCAGTTCTTAACGGGCATATATTCAATGCAGACCCATTATCAGTTAGTTCCAAGGGGATAATCATATTTACGGACTCAACGATTATATTCAAAGATTTTGAGTGACTACCTCCTTCCTCAGGTAAATCGGCATCAAAAAATGAAATGGCATTTGGAGCCATCACTTGACCAATTATCTGCCCGACTTCATCTGGGCTAACTTGGAGTGATACATGCACAATTTTTAATGCTCCCATTAATGCTTGGAAATGGAGTGGGGACGTCATCAACAGATCCCATACAGTGATATGGGCAGGCATTCTTCTTAGCTGAGTGTCCAGTATATGTTCTCGACTCATCTTCTCGAAGGGGTTCACCGCGCTATCTTTCTTTCCTTCAGGTTGGGCCTGTGCTGCAGCTGGTGCTTCTAGCTATTTTGATATCCTCCCTGACTTGGTAACAAAATCTACTACCCCTTCTCTGTTGCTGCTGCCGGCAATGACATTTGTTTGTTCGTAGCTTAGCGGGACCTGATGAGGATCATATGTGGGTCCTGAGAGCTGGAAAGGTAGGGCTACCGGTACTTGAGGAACTTGCTCTGTAGCCTCAGGAGGTGTGGGCAACACTTGATTTACCTCAGAGATAGCCGATTGAGGAGCAAAATTAGGCCAAATGGGGTGGTGAAGCTTAAGGGTGGTGGTACTGGGGGAAAAGGGGCAACAGTAGGCCGTTGGTAGCTGATAGGTGCTAGCGGGGGGTTAAGGGTATGATGAGCTATCGGGTAATTAACGGGGGTGGTGGTGTATGGTTGATATGTATTTATATGCACATAATTGACAGGTGTTGATGATGGAAAGTAAGCCCTAAGATCTAAGGGTTCAACTTGTGGTGTAGTCGGGTTGGGGAAATAATTTGACAAATTCAGGGGTTCAATTACCTCGATGTTCCTTTTTTCAATATTTCTTGACAATGGCGCCACATAACTCTCTCGATCACTGATGTAATCGAATGGGTCAAACTCAAACTCCTCTTCATTTTCTATCATTTCGACGGTGGGTCTGGGACCTACTACTCCGGTAAGATGTGGGGGTAGTGGTACCTGGTGGATATTCGCATGCTGGTTTGCTTGGGTGAGTGCAGGGGGAATGATCTTCCCAGCATCGATTAAATATTGGATCGCGTGCTTCAATGGGAAGCAGCGATCAGTTGGGTGACCTGGACCCTGATGGAAATTGCAATGAGTATTGGGGTCAAAATTATATGGGATTGGATTGGGAGGAGGTCGTTGTTGGAGAACAGTTATTAAATCCTTTTCAATTAATAATGGCAAAAGGACACTCAAGGATTGCCCCAAGGGCGTAAAGACTCGATCATAGCGGGCTCTCCTCTCTGGGGTCATTTGCATTCCCTGCCCATTCCCTGCTCTCTGTATCGGCTCAGTTCTGACAGGCGCTGGCTGTGCGGCTTGAAATTGAAAAGGGGTTATATTGTTATTATGGGGCCTGATGTTGGCAATGTTCTGAACATTGACCCCTGTTCTCTTCTCATTCCTTTGTTCTGAAAACCTTCTAACCCCACTGATTCCACTTGGTACATTTTTATTCAGGCGGCCTTCCCTGATAGCGTCCTCGCATCGATTAGCATTCCTCACCAGATCAACAAAGCTAGACTGCTAGTATACCAAAAAGTCTGAGATCACTGGGAAAGTATTCTTTGAAATCATTTTGATCTGCTCATCGTCAGGTATCCTGTTTCTGACCTGAGCTGCTAGTGCTCTCCATCGCCCCAAATAGTCGTTGAAAGTCTCATTCGGGTTCTGCCTTAGACGGGCTAAGTCTGACTTATGTGGCTTAATGTCTCTATTGTAGACATATTGTTCTTGGAATAGGTGCGTTAGGTCCTTCCATGTCTTCATCATAGATGGCTCTAAAGATGTGAACCACCTCAAAGCCAGACCGATTAAACTCTTTTGAAAGACTTTTATCAGTAGTCTTTCGTCCCCTCCATACTGGCACATGTCCCCACAGTAGGACTTCAGGTGTGCTATGGGATTGCCGGCGCCATTGTATTTGTCAAAGGCCGGCATTTTAAATTTGGGAGGCAAGGGGACCTCAGCGAACAAACACAAATCTGTGAAGTCCATGGCATGGATTTCAGTACCACCAATTTTCATTAACTGCTTTTGTATTTTGTCCAACTGTTCTTTCAACTGCTCTAATTCTTTGGACACGGGAGCTGCTTTCTCGGCAGTTGGTTGGACTTCACTTTGGGCTATTAGGGGGTGGGCAATTAAAGGAGGTGGGTTTAGGCTGGTCAATGCCCCAACATAGGCTCCATTGTTCCTAATCTCATCCTCTTCATACTGTTGGTCAACATATTGTGCAGTGAGGGTGGGATTCTCATGCTGGTGTTGCACGGACTGGATGGGAATGACATGAGTGGGGGTTGGGTGAGTCCATTAGGGATGAGGGAAGGTTTGTTGGATGATAGGATGAGTGAAAGTTAGATTTTGGAGTGGGGCCTGATGAGGTCATTGAGCATGGGGGAAGGCCTGGAACTGGCTTTGGGATGTTGGGATATGGGAGAGTTGGGACTGATGTAAGGCATGGGCTTGAGCTAGGTATGAGGGTTGTGAATGGGTGAAATTTTGAAGGAATTGTGAAGGGTATGGGTGTGAGGTTCCAAGGTTTTATTAGTCTTGGATTTGGGCTATGAAGCCTTAGGAGGGTTGGGCTATGAAGCCTTGGTCCTGATAGGTTTGGGCCATGGACCATTGATGGGTCTGGGCCATGGTCCCTTGAAAAGTTTGGGCCATGGGCCCTTGATGGATTTGGCCCATTGGGCCTTTATGGATCTGGCCCATTGGGCCTTTATGGGTATGGTCCATTGGGTCTTGGTGGGTCTGGCTCATTGGGCCTTGGTGGGTCTGGCCTATTGGACCTTGGGGGGTCTGGCCCATTGGGCCTTAATGGGTCTAGGCCCTTGATGGGTCTGGGCCATGGGCCCTTGAAAGGTTTGGGCCATAGGCCCTTGATGGGTCTAGGCTATGGGCCCTTGATGGGTCTGGGTCATTGGGCCTTGGTGGATCTGGGCCATGGGCCCTTGGTGGGTAAGGGCGAATTGGGCCATTGGGCCTTGGGGCATGTGGGTAGTGGGGGTTTGGATTGTGTGTATGATGGGGGTTGATGGGAGCCATGGGGGAGTGAAGCATGGAGATTGGCTAGGGTATGGGCTGGGTTCATAGATATGGGGGGTGGAGGAGAGGAGGCATTTTGGGAAGCCTTCCACATGAAGTAGGCTTGGAACATCTCCTCCATCATGTTCATGGAAGGAGGGTCAGATGGAGATAGTGGATTTAAGGGGTGAATAGATGGGATGGAGGTGAAAGATAAATTGGGCATGACCCCGGTAAAATTGGGCATGACCCGGGTAAGTGATGGAATATGGGGTGGATTGGAGGGAAGAAGTGGGGCATTGGAAAAGGACGGTTGGTTGGGTATGTATGGGGATGATGAAGGGTAAAGTGTTAGTGATTGGGAAAAATCGGGCTTGGCCCCAGTAAAAATGGGCATGACCCGGGTAGATGGGGAGATGTGTGGGGGGTTGGATAAGGCGGAAGTAGTATATGTGAATAGGGTGGATCAGGCCTATATGGGGAAGATGGAAGATGGGGCATGGATGTGGATGCGGGAATTTGGGTGGATGAAAAATAAGGTATGTTGGATGGGTGCAGAAGGGAAAATGGGCATGGTTTGGGTAAAGGATGGGGAATTGGGGGATGGATTTTGGATAACTTGGGAAGTGGTGGATGGAAAAATAGGGACACCAAAAGGGCCAGAAATGGCAAAGGGTGATTAGGTGAGGGAGATGTTGGTTAAAATTTCTCCCGAATGGGAATGGGTTGGAGAATGTGGCGGGGATGAATCGGGACCGGCATAAGCCGGGTCCACTACCCACGACATCGTTTGTTGGCGGGTTGGGTACGAGTGCCTTGGATAAGGACCAAAAAATTTCCTCCTCCTTCCCCTACGAGATGATGGAGGGCAAGATGATGCCGTTATGCCGACACCACAAAAGACTCTAGTTTTTAGGTTTTTTTTTTTTTTTTTTTTTTTTTGAATTTTTATAACTGACAACAAAGGTTCCGAGGCCCTAGAGTTCCCTTCTCGGGTGGCTTTCGTACCTTAATTTAGGACCCACAGCGACGATTCCAAAGCACTTCAAAAGAATCAAAAGAAGACCTTTGATCTATTGAAGGCATGGAAATCGATGTGAACAACCCGATCCCCCGAGATGAGTCAAAGAGAAGTCTCCTTCTTTTGACCGGCGGAGACCTATTGGGTGTCGGGGATGACGGGGCCCAAACAGAGGTACTAAGACACTAATCGAGGGACTCAGGAAGTGAAAAAGGCCACAGATCCGAACTGCTACCGTTTAAAACTACACAGCAGCAACTTTAGTTCGGAGTTGGTCTCTAAACTGGTTTTGGCTTCTGGGAACTAACTGATTTTTTGGTGACCCGTTCTCTCCTCACCGAACCTAAGGGATGTGAGTCCAGTATAACTAGCTAGCGCGCTCCCCAAGGGTTTTAAGCTTTGTAGGAATGGGAACCCACTCGATATACCTCCAGCGCAAGCGCTTTCTCAGATACTAGGTGGGCTGGGACTTTTTTGGATCATCACCACTAGGGCTGCCGTCATACTAAGACCCGGGTAGTTGTATGTGTGCCTAAACCCAACCCTTTGAAAATCTATCCCGTAAAAGTAAATTAATTAAGTTCCCTATCTTGATTTAATTTTAAAACTTTTCAAAGCTTTTTTTTATGAAAGTTTTCTTAAGTTCAAAGAACGGGGGTGATGATCCCGTGCCGCCTCTACGAGTCAGCATCCACTGTTAGGATATGACAAGAAATAAGGAAAAATGACGGGGCCAGTCAAGCGACTAGGCGGAAATATAAAGTGCTGAAATTTAAAACCGAATCGTAAAGGTAAGTAAGAAAGGTGTCAGTCAAGTGACTAGGCGAAAATTACTGAAATTTAAAGTTGAAACGTAGGGGTAAGTAAAAAGGTGTCAGTCAAGTGACTAGGCAAAAATTGCTAAAATTTCAAGCCGAAACGTAAGTAAGCAAGAAAGGTGCCAGTCAAGTGACTAGGGAAAAATTGCTGAAATTTAAAGCCAAAACATAGGGGTAAGTAAAAAGGTACCAGGCAAGTGACTAGGTAAAAATTGTTGAAATTTAAAGTCGAAACGTAGGGGGTAAGTAAAAAAGGTGCCAGTCAAGTGACTAGGTAAAAATTGCTGAAATTTAAAGCCGAAACATAGGGGGTAAGTAAAATGACGTAATTAGAGGGGTGAGTTAAAAAAAATAGTAAAAATACACTAAAAAAATAGTAACAATATATTAGCAAAAATAAAAAATAACAAGGCCAAGTTCAAGGGAAAGCTCTACAAGCTACTCCCCAGCAGAGTTGCCATCTGTGCAACTGTGGGATTTTTTTGACAATCCCATCGCGACGATGCGCTCGCTAAATAAAATATTTAGAGTCGCCACCCGGAGCTTTTGGTGTCCCGGGAAACCTAGATCAATTTTTATGAGTGCCGAAGTGCTAAAAATATGACTCTGAATCCGGTCCACACCAAAGGTTCTTGGATAGGGGCTTCGGTTATCGATTGGGAAGGTATTAGGCACCCAATCAACCCGCTAAATGCGGTCTCTACTTAAGGCCAGGTCTATGTGGGGCTGGTTTATATAGTATATATATGTATATATAATTATATATATATAAAAGGAAGCAAAATGAGCGGCACTTCCCCTTGCCCGAAGGCACACCGATCCTATTGAGCCCTTCCCACTTGCCGAAATTTGGGCAGCGTAACGGCTCAATTCTAGGATAGAGGAAAAGCAAAGAAGGTAGAGGAATAGAGGGGAGAGCCGGAACTCTCAGGCCCTTGTAGCACCGTTGGAGAGCCTTGCGTTGGCTTACTTCGGTGAGTTTTTTGAAAGCTTGTATGGTATGGAATGGGGTTCTAACTCCTAAGGCTTGAAGCTAAGAGGTAGAGAAGGAAAGCTAGGGGGTAACACACACCTAACCTAGAGGATTTTAGTGAAATTTTCTAAAGGGGCTTTTTCAATTCTTAAATTTGTATGAGGATGATCCACCAAAGGGAGAAAGATCTTCTCACTTAAGCTCTTTCTCTCTTAGGTAAAAACTCTCAACCGTTAAGTAAGAGGGGTGGCTCTCTATTTATAGAGAAAGGGAGGATTAGTGAGGGGTTAAAGTCCTAATTGGATTAGCAATTAGGTAATAGGCAATCTAAGGTTTTTGTGGTTTTCTAGAGCTTGGAGAAGAGGGATTTGGGTTTAATGGTAGATGATAGGGTGGTGACTTGAATGGCAAAAGGGTGATAACTTAAGCTAATAGGGTCACTAGGCTCCTAAAGAAACACTCCCTAGACTTTGGGATGGTCCACAAGTCAAACCCCCAATATCAATTTTGACCATTTTTTGAAGGAAAACTAGGTCCAAACTGTTGGAAGTTGAAGACCTGCAGGGGCCCGGCCCGGTTTGCAATTTCCTGTAGAAATCTGCAATTTTCAAATTGCCATAACTTTTTATGTACAACTCTAAATTAGGCGATTCTTGGCTCGTTGGAAAGCTGGGAAAGTATACTTTCCAATGATATAAGCTTTTGATTGGGAAACTATCTATGCTAACCTTGGCACTCCTCTTTTCATCAGCTATTTTGGTTAGTTCGAAATTGGCTCTATGGGTCCGGTTTTGTAATTTCTCACACAAATTTGCGATCTTCATTCTGCCATATCTTTTGATGTACAACTCCAAATTAGGCGATTCTTAGTTCGTTGAAATGATGGGAAGCTCTAATTTTCAATGGTATATGCCTTAGGTTAGGCAACTATCCACAAAAAACTTTAGCACTCCTCTTTCTAACCGCTGTTCAGGGTGGTTTGAATCGTGCCCGGGAAGGGTTCTAATAGGTCTGGGAAGGCTATGGTTGATTCCTAAAGGTTCGGGATTGGTTTCTAAAGGTTCGGGATAAGTTTTAAGGGATCTAAAGTGATTCCTAGGGGTTTGGGGTAATTCCTAAGGGTTCCATACATGCCATCAAAAGCTCAGAATTGCACCTCTCTCTAAAGGTATTTTGATCGGGCCTTGGGCCAAATTTGGGTGTCTACAACGGTGCATCGATCGGATGTCAGACCAAAAAGTTATTGTCGTTTAAAGTTTGGAGCATATTATAGGAATGTCGTATCAAGTCCAACTCAATCGATCGATATTTAGGGTCGATCGATCAAGGATTAGACCAAGAAAACCATAAAAATAATCTGAAAATTCCCTGATCAAGTGAGTTAGAAAACCTAATTTCAGGAAATGCTATAAAATGTTGCTTTTGAGTTTTGAAAATCACTTCTAAAACCCTAGAGAAGACTGATGACACATTTTGAGAGAGAAAATTCAAGATGATGACTCAATGATTTGAAAGATTAGAGAGATATCACCAGAGAATGCAAGGCTAAAGGCTCTCCCATTTAGGGAAAAGTGAAAGCTACAGATGATTGGTTGAATGTTATAGGTTTTAGTTTGTATTGTGATTAATTAAGATTTGATTGTATGAACTTGAATAAAGAGCTTTAATGTTTTTTATTTGTATTGCGATTAAATTTAATCGTTAGATTTGTTTTGTGAATATTTCTTACTTTTATCTTAGATCTAGATTTGAGGATTCATGCAATGGTATTACTGTAATTATATTGGTAGAATAGATAGGTTATGCCAAGGAGTGATAGATCATACTCACATTAAGGTGGATGATTTGTACTTTCCCTAGATAATCTATATTGATCTACTGATTAAGGATGCATTTTTGGATTAGTTTTTACTTGTACTGAGAAACAATCCATAAATCCAATCAATCAAAATATCAAATTAAACCATATTGATTTAACCATGATTCTATAGAATAACTCCAGACCCTAAGCACTTCATTCATTTTGATTCTTCTTAGTGCTATTTTTCCTTTCTACAGTTTTTGCAATCATATTTGTTCTTTTTAGTTAATTATAGGTTTTCATTTCCAAAACCTTAAAATCCTTTTATCAGAAAATGTAATATAATAAAAAAAAGAAATATAATTAAATTAACCAATCTTAGTACCCACCCTAGTTCTATGAACTCATGCGCTTGCGTAGGCTTGATTTTTAAACGATCAATCGGTAACGACATTTTCTACTACTTTCTTATCGTGAATCTTGAAATTAAATTCTTATACGAGTAGAATCCATTGAATCAGCCTTGCTTTGCGTCTTTCTTATATAGCAAATATTTTAAGGCTGAGTGATCCAAGTAGACCACAATTTTTGAACCTAGAAGATAAGAGCGAAACTTGTTAAGTGCGTAAACCGCACCTAATAGTTCCTTTCTTGTAGTGTAGTTCAATTGTGCATCAGCTAGAGTTTTACTCGCTTAATAAATTACATGGGGTAGTTTATTTTCCCTTTGGCCTAACACCGCCCCTATTGCGTAATCTGACGCATCACACATGATTTTGAAAGGGGGTGCATAATTAGGAGGCTTAATGATTGGTGCATTTGACAATAGCTTTCGCAATTCCAAGAACACATCCATGCATGCATCATCAAAGTTGAATGACACATCATGCGCTAACAAATGACATAATGGCCTCACCACCTTGCTAAAATCTTTAATAAAATGCATGTAAAAAACTCGCATGACCCAAAAATGAGCGAATTTGGCATACAGTCTTTGGAGGTGAGAGGTTCACAATCAAATCAAACTTTTGCTCAGTCAACTTCAATCCCTTTTTGTGAAACGATGTGCCCTAAGACAAGCCCTACTAGACCATGAAGTGACTTTTCTCCCAGTTTAGGACTAGATTTGACTCCACACACCCTTGCAAAACAAGTGTCAGATGATGAAAACACTTTTCAAATGTTGTCCAAAGACTAAAAAATCATCCATAAACACTTTGAGAAACTTGTCTACCATGTCGAAAAATATGGCCATCATATGCCGTTGAAAAGTAACTGGTGCATTACATAATCTGAATGACATACGACAATATGCAAAAGTACCATATGGACACGTGAACATTGTTTTCTCTTGATCAGCGGGAAACACAGGCACTTGGTCGTAGCCTAAATAGCCATCAAGAAAACAATAAAATTCTTGACCTGCCAATTTCTCTAGGATTTGGTCAATGAATGGGAGGGGGAAATGGTCCTTCCATGTTACGAAATTTAATATATGGTAATCAATGCACACCCGTCAGCCTGTAGTATTGCGAATGGGCATTAACTCTCCTTTAGCATTTTCCTTAATCGTTATCCCTGATTTCTAGGTACGATCTGGACGAGACTCACCCATTCACTATCAGAGCTTGAATAAATGATGCCAACATCAATCAATTTAATGAACTCTTTAAGGTCAATTTCTTTCATGTTTTGGTTGAGACCTAGTTGAGATTCTTCTGACGGTTTATATGTTTCCGCCAAATAAATTGTGTATACATAAGAACGGATCAATCCCTTTTAAGTCCGTGCCAAATAGCCTTTTTGTGATTGACGAGGACTTTTAATAATTCACTCTCCTATTCTTTAGATAATGATTATGAAATGATGACAGAGAGTGTCTCATTTGGTACTAGAAAAGTATATTTGAGTGAAGTTGGTAAAGGTTTCAACTCCAAAGTGGCAGTTCCTCAATTAATGGCTTCATTTGTGGATGATTGGAAACAGATATAGATGCCACTTTCATCTTCCAAGGCCGAGTATTATGAGATGTTAATGTTGATACAGGAGATAAGGAGTTCAACTCCTTGGATGATGACTTTGAATTACCTTCAAAGGCGGATTCAAATTCTTCTTTTGTTAACAACAAAGGGAGAGATTCCTCCATCGCTTCATCAATTTGGTCAACGAAATAACACTCAGTTTCTTCATCTCTAGTCATTTGGCCCATTGCATTGAACATGTTCAAACACACTTTCATACACCCTAATGACGTGCCCATAACTCATGTTCGACAGTAAATACAAGCATTAGCCGTAGCTAAAAATGGATGCCTCAAGATTATTGGTATCTGATTGGTGGGGTTTTATTTGGATTCCATATCCAGAATGACAAACTCTACTAGAAAGAAGAATATATTGATTCCAACTAAAACATCTTCAGTAATTCCTCTAGGTCATCTTTCTGAACTATCTGTAAGTTGAAGAATTACGGTTGTTGGTTGTAGCTCCCCAAGGTCCAATTGTTCGTAGATCGGATATGGAATCAAGTTCACACTTGCACCTAAATCCAGTAGTACCTTATTGATAGTTTTCCCACCTATCACGTATGAAATGGTTGTGCTGGTACGCGCTATTTTTGGGTTCCTTTCAGTCCCTGGAAGAAGTGGCCCAATTCGGTCTACGTGAACACTGACGGAAGGCGATAGAATAATAAACTAGGGAATATTATATTGCTGAAAGGAAAAGGCAAATATTAAATGAAGAATACCTGGGTGATGCAATCATCAACTATAGCTGTTTATCGACGCTACAACATGTTATTGATCATGCGAGGAGATGTGGGCTGACTCCTTTACTAAATGTCGGCCGACAAACTTCTGCAGCTACGGGTGGCCAACGGTCTAACTAGTTTGGTTTCCTAATCTTGCTAGTCCTACTTTAAAAAAAGGGGGTGGCTGCCCTCTATGCTTGGGTGGATCGGCCCTATTCCTGGGTACCCTCCGTAAGCTCCATTAAGCAAAGCGAGTGGCTGGGATTAAAACTGGAAAAGCTTAGGGACCTAATTGGCTCTAGGCTAAGAATTTCGAGTAGGGGTTTTCTAGGAATCTAAGGCTAAGCGCTTCCTCCTTTGATACTCCTTCGAGAGTCAAAGCTAGTGGGCTAGTTCCATGGATCAAAATTTTGTTCAATACTGATACGTATCAGACGATATGTGTCGGTATAGGGACTCACCAAGACAGTACATTTAATGTACCGTATCAGTGGTTCCCATACATTTATCAGATAATACATTTAATGTATCGTCCGGTACTGTCCGGTACCGATACGTATCAATTTTGGGCTCGGGCAATACATATTGGTTTTTCGATATTTTAATCCTTGGCTAGTGCCAATAGCTTGGCTACCTTGGACTCCTATAGAAGTGTCTACAATTCTAGAAGTCTAGAAAGCACCTCAACCCCTTTCTTTCTTTGGAAGCTCCAGAGAGAACCTTGAATTTTCTAAAAGGGAGAAGCTTCATAAAGAGAAAAAAAAATAGTAAAATTGGTTATGAAAACATTGTGAGGTAGGGGTCTTTTTATAGGTATCGGGGTAATTCCGTGCATGTGGCCAAGTGCATAATTAGCCAATTATGCGCATAGGGCCATTAATGGGATTGAATTATGTGCAGCTTTCTATGTTGCAATTCGGTTTGAGTCGGTTACAAACTCAAGAATGACTGGCTGACTGGCTCAGCCGGGGAGTCCTAGTTCCATTATGCTTGGAACTAATTCCGTGCATGGAATAATGCATGAATATATATGTGATCGAGGAGTTCGAGCGGTCTGGGGTTTTGGAGTTTTAGTCCAAATCTGGATTGATTCCGTGCGTGTAGGGACGTGTGCAATCGGATTTCGCGTATCAAGATATGCGCGAACTACGAAACTTCAAGCAGTGCACGAAAGTGTATGTCAAGTCAAAGCTGGAATAATTGCACGCAGGTAGCTCTGCGTGCGATTTAATGGCGCATGTGGGTTCACATGCGCAATTCGGGGGCTTTCGGGCCTTATTGGGTCCGAGGTTCTGTTGGGGTTTCTGAAATTTTTGGTTAAGGGTAGACAGGCTGGTAGGCAGATAAGGACATACAGACATATATATTTACATGTAATATCATTTAAGTAAATGTAAATAGTGAAATACCCCCCATTTGAACTCAATAAAAATAGTCTCAGATCCAAAATCTCAAAGAATAAAAAGTCAACTTTCCAGTTCAAGAAGAAAATCTAATTTTTTATATTTTGGTCAAATTTCTAACTTTCAAATGGGAAGCCTTTTGCAAAAATTTAAAGCCCAAAAGTTCTATCATATTAAAGTATTGCTAAATTACCAAAGTCCAATAAAAAAAGTTCACATTTGGGCTTCCAAATGGGGGATATATTGCCACGGCTCTGGCTCGACCATTGACCTTCGGTCAACAGGGCCTGGGACTTAACTACACACTATTGTTATGGTGCCTAATTCAAAGATCCAGGGGTTTTTAGGGTTTTAGGACTTTTAGAGAGGGTTGATCCCCTTCCAAAAGTCATAGGCAAGGTCAAGGGTTGACAAAGCGAGTTAGTATACTCCGAGAGGGCAAAAATGGGGTGTCTACAGATGCCCCTCCTTGGCGCGTTCTTATGGAACAAGAATGCGTCGAAGAAGTAGACACCCCCTTTTAAGGGTACCTTCTCGTTTCTTTGGGAAATCACAAGTTTGAACTTGGGAGCTGACATGAAATTCTTGGGTTTATTATCTATTAGTGCAAGCTAAAGGGGAGTCATTCACGAGCCAGAGTATAGCTGTCGAGAGGTGTATCCTCAACCGTGGGTGCAAGTGGATCCCGTCGCATATCGCGACCTACTGTATATCTCAGTCAAACGGAGGGAATTTGACACAATTGAGGTATCGGGTGGCGTCATAAAAATGTCCAAAGACAAGGTCAAGTGACTAAATAATATGATGGAATATGAGGGCGAAGGCTTTTGCAATTCATGTCAGGCCAGGTGCATCATTGCTCACACCAGTGGTGCGTTAGGAGTCCCTTTCCAATGGACATTTGTGATTTCTCAAAGTTGAGTATACTCAGTGTTCGATTTCCCAGGGGAGAGAACAGACTGGGGTGATGAGAAGTGAAAGTTTGATAGATAAGAGTTTTTTGAATTTTTGGGATTGTTAACTTAAGATCAATTCAGTGGTAAAACTTTAGAAAATGTGGCTTCCGAGACATCGCTTAGCAGATCCATTGGTACAGGATTTATGGACCCGACCTTTGTTTGGTTGTCAACGTGGCACTTGTCATGTCGGATACTCCATCTAACCTTTGCATGAATGTTGATGATTGTCTCTTGAGGGAGGACTACAGTGATTCGCGGATTGGGAGAGTCGGGTTTTGAAAATTTTTGACTTAATATTAGCTAATTATATTTGTACAAGAATATCGAGTAGAGGGGGTGATGCTTACCTGATTTATCATCGGAAGACCCTTGCATTGTTTGTGATGAGACGTGACGATTGTATGATGGGATGTGATGGGGCATCAGAGAGTCTTTCTCTCCTCTTCCGTTTATGTGGTGGCAGGGCCCGACGATTATTAGCGTGATGGAGCCTTTGGGGGGTCCGGGCTTGCTCTTTGCGAGGGGACATTGGTTGAGCTTCCCTTCTAGTTGCGTGTTATGACAGGTTGCGATGGGACCTAATGGTTATGTGACAAGGTACTTCTTGTTGATGGCTTCTTGACTGTTTTGACGTCGTGATGGGACAATGATGCTTCATTTCTTTCTTTAGCAAATCTTGGATTATGCGATGGGATGTTTGGTGAGGTGTGATTTGCTTAAGATATTACAAGTAAATAACGAAATATCCCCCATTTGAATTCAATAAAAATAGTCTCGGACCAAAAATCTCAAAGAATAAAAAAGTCAACTTTCTAGTTCAAGAACAAAATCCGATTTTTTACATTTGGGTCAAATTTCTAACTTTCAAATGCCAAGAATTTTTGTGAAACTTTAAAGCCCAAAAATTCTATCATATTAACGTATTGCTAAATTACCAAAGTCTGGTAAAAGAAGTTCACATCTGGGCTTCCAAATGGGGGATATATTGCTAGGGCTCTGGCTCGACCTTTGGCCTTCGGTCAATAGGGCCTAGGGCTTAACTACACATCATTGTTATGGTGTCGAATTCTAAGATTGAGGGGTTTTTAGGTTTTAGGGCTTTTAGAGAGGGTTGGTGTCATGCCCCGAAATCCAATACACTGCGAACTTCGGTGTGCAGACAAATTCAATAATCAAAACACAACTAAAAGGTTGAACAAAACTCATAACCTGATATTTCATTCATAATTTCAAAAGAAGGGTGCATCATTGTTACAAATCATTATTCATTGTGAATACTATTACAATTCAAAAGTCCCTTATGACCCAATACAAAACCTTACTAACTCCTAGGCTAACTCTAATTTAGAAGATCTTCCAATGTCTCATCTTGAGGAGATGCCCGAAGGTTAACTTGATCCACTGCTGAAATGTTAACAACGGGGGTGAGATAAACTCAACAAGTGCCCCTTAATAATATCTGGTAATCTACGTCTTAATAATCAATAAGAGAGACAATTCATTTATGAGCATTCCTTTGATTTCAGTAGAGGTTGTCTATATGTGCAAATTAGTTCTCAAGACATTGCATTAGCTGTTATCATCAAGTAGGAACTGAGATGTATGCATAAAAGAACATGGAGTTTTTCTTTGAAAGGAAAATAAAAGAAAAAAATAACTTAATTTCAGTAGCTACACAGTTACAGGTGTAGGTTCTACTACTATAGTACCGAATCCATGGTACAACCACATGTGACCCTTTTAGACTTCACCTCCGTTTAGGTTATCCTTACTACATCATATTACATATTTGAATTTCACACCTTACCGTGGCAGGTTGGTAGGCAATATGTACTTTATATAAGGAAGCACTAACACGGACATTTGTCCCAAACCCATACTGCCCAATGGGAGGATCCACAAAAGAAATATCATTTACTTATATCGATACACAACATATGTTGTAGAAAATCATTTCTTCAATAGTTGATACTTTCCATAATCAAGATGGTATTTCATGATGCTTTTCGAAAAGAAATATATACTATGATCAATCCATATTCTCCTTCTACTAGTTCATGATAAAAATCATGTGATAACTATACTTGCTCATGTTCTCAAATATATGACATGCCATCAAGATTCAACTATGATTAACTTCATACCAGAATTCCAATTATCAATCATGATTGTGTAGAGATAAAAGAACAAGTTCTTATATAGGCATACTAGCATATTTATAATATCAGCATACAACAATGTATCGTAGATGTATCATTCTACCTAAGGGTTTCAATTCATAATGATAGGGTTATATGTACTCGTATATATATATACCCGTGTCGTCGGATCGCACACAAGACCTGAAATATAGTGATGCTATGATATCAAGGTATAACATCACCTCCTAACAACTCAATCATTCCTCACCTTAAACAATAGGAAGGATCAAGCCATCACAGATTGGTAAGCTCACAAAATGGAAGTGAAGTGCGCAACAAGAAAGCGTAACAGAGCTATAGCATGGATAGAATGGCAAAAAAAAAACACTCACACGACTAGCTACGATATATACATGTCCCAAACAGGCATCCATAGATGAAGGCTGACCTTCATCTAAACAGCGGATCAAAACATCTCATATCATTTAGTTACATATTTTCCTTTACCTTTTCTCAAAATTTTCCCAAAACGAACTCTCCCAAAGACTACTCCAAGCAAAGTATAATGCCCCTCAGGCAGATCCTCTTCTGCCTCAGGTTATAATCCGGGTCCTCCTCCCTTTCCGGGTCACGCTCCAAATCCACACCTGCAGCTATGACTTATAGTCGAGGAGTGAGCTTCATCCAGGCTTAGTAGAGAAAGATACCATGCAAAATCACATTTCATCATGCTCATTCAAATTCTTGATGCATAGATAAAAGCAGTCAAACCTTGTGTTTGTATTCAAAATATATCGAGTTCAAGCAAAAACATCCATTAAATCTCAGCAGGTTGAACATGAAGATGAATAAAACATGCGTACACTATGCATATAGAGACAAGAGAGTCAAGACACCATCGAAAGCATGTAAACCGGTGGAGTTAGAGACACATATAGTCAAGATTCAAGACAACTTACGATACATGACATGGATTTATAGCATAAGGGATCACATAGCACATTTTCGAGACAAGGTGTATCTATGGCATTATAGTAAGTATCCTGTATAAGGGAACTGAGCAGTCCGTAGCAGACACAGGGTCGCAACCCCGGGGACTCCACCCCTCTCATGGTGACTCCACTCCCCTTACAAACAATGCACTCAGAAGCGAGTCACGTGGCAAGGCATCCCATATTAGGGAACTGAGCAGTCCATAGCGGACACAGGGTCGTAAACCCCAGGGACTCCACCCCTCTAATGGAGGCTCCACTCCTCATTGCACATGCTCACAAAATCATAACACATAAGCATAGAACGAGTATAGATGAACCGAACAAGTTTTACAAATAAAAACCCCACAAGACAAATACACATGAGATCTAGAAATATAAGCAAGAGGTCATGCAAGACGGGACTGCGAAAATAATATCAAATGTTCATGTTTCACAATTTTAAAGAACCTAAATAATTCATGGCAAGATACGTCAATGTAAATCATAGCTAGAATATCATTCATTTGAAAACCGCATCATAAACATGATTTCAAGAGGACATAAAAGTTGGCAAGGTGTTTTCCCTACTTGAATTTTCGTCGAACGCACGTGTAACGATTCACAAGGCCAACGAGTTTCGAAACCTTGGCCCTTTGTGAGTTTATCCTGAATCACAATGCCCACAACTTGTCTTAGTCCAAGATACTTAAGGTATTCGCACATGTGAAACTCATAAGCATGCTAGTCAATTCCCAAGTACATACATTAAATCAGGTCAAAACAGAGGTCTCACGCTCGAGTGTGGCACAATTCCGCTCGAGTGATTCCTAGTGGCACCCATGCTTCACGCTCGAGCGGTTTTAACCCGAGCGAAATAAGCCTACAATTCACGCTCCAGCGTAGGCTTCAGATGATATCCCGCTCGAGCGGTGCTATTCACGCTCGAGCATAATTCCAGTACAAATCCTAGGTCCTGCTCGAGTCGTTTTAACCTGAGCGAAATAAACCTATTAATCCCACTCGAGCGTTGCTGACTACTTTGAGCTAGTTGAATTTATTGCAAAATAGATGGTTAAAATACAGCAGAAAATAAAATGAAATGGAATGGATTTCAGCACAAAGTACAGCCTGCAAGATACAGGGCCTATTGTAGCAAGTTTTAAAGTGAGTAAGAGTTTGTCCCACAGGGAATTATGATCTAGAACCCAAAAAGGATTATGTTAGTAGACCTCCAGATCTGACTACAGATCTGGCAATTCTAAAGAAAAGAAGTACTGGTGTCACAACTATAACTAAAACTAAACTAAGAAATAAAATGCAGTCCTATACTATAGAAAGGGTTAATAGAAGGGTGACGGTGATGTGGTAAAACAAAAAAAATAAAATGGTGAGAAGTATGCAGCTAAGGTCACATCACTCATGCAAGTCAGAACTAGAGTTGTCTTTGTAGTAATCCTTCAGATGACTACAAGTACATCTGCAAGGTAGGGGAATCCAACTCAACCCCTATGATTTAAACTAGTCTCTTAAGGCTATAATCTATCCACTTAAATGGTCATAGACTATCCAAGGGAGAGGATCAAATCACAAAGATTAAATCAGAAAACTAACCTGATCCAAGAGAATGGATTGAACATAAGGCTATAGCCCGTCCACTTAAATGGTCAAGAATATCCAAGGGATTTCCTCCAGTCAAATGGACTAAATCAGAACATGAACACCATTGCAGACACTATGTTTGCAAGGCTACAAGCACATGCATTTGTAGGAGAAAATAGCTCTTGAAAAACCAGTGGAAACCATAGTCATTCACAAGCTGTTTGGGGATTAGAATCAGTTGGTCATTGCTACAAAAGGCCTGCAATGACTCAGCTCACAAGTCTACAATCTCTACACAAGATCAGATCTAAGAGCTAGGTGATAGAAATGTAAAACAAAGGGTGCCTTGTCTCAGCAATAATCTCTCACAAGGCTACAAGCTCAAGTGCAGAGAAGAAGAATCTATTTCAGATCTATGGTTTGAACCAGCCTTAGGGCTATAGTCTGTCCACTTTAATGATCACAGGCTATCCCAGGGGTTATCCAAATCACAGATGGCTGAGATAGAATAGGTAAACTGCTTTTGTCACCATTGTTGCAAGGCAACAAGCTCAAACAAAAATGGGAGCATCAAATTCAAATTGATTTATGTCAAAAACACAGATAAATAAGGATTCAATCAAACTATGAAAATGGCATTACATTGCATAAAAGAAACTTACAATGGTGCCCTCAAGATAGCAGCCTATGCAGAGCACACCAAAACAACTCCCAAAATTTATACAAAACCCCTTGCAAAACTGAAATAACTACACCTAGCTATTTACAAAAAGGACTTAGCCAGCAAATGCTGAGCTAAGGAGGGAAGCAAAATGAAGAAGATGACCTAATCCTAAACCTAATATGACCAAAGCTCTCAGCCGAATTAGGTTGAGGAAAAGATGATGTTTCTGCTAAAACATTACAGCTTATATACATATTATCTCACTGCCTTGGCCAATAAGAAAATAAAAGAGGAAACCCTAATTTCTGCTTGAAGACACGGCCCAATGGTGACCCTTGGATGCCTCGAGATGTGTGAAATCAATGAGAACCTCAAGATGTATGCCCTATAAGTGGGGAAATATCCAAAGTGTCCTTGATGGTCACTGAGAAAGCAAGAACCCGAGCTTCACGAGGTTGATGTGCTCATTTTGTTTCTCGCATGGCTCTTCGCACGGATGGCTTGGCTATAGAAGAAGGCTCACGCGGTTTGATTTACATTGCATAGCCCTAGCTTATGCAAATGAACTTCAAGTGATTCCAGTCGCGAGGGTCTCGCGTGGGTGGGCTAGAGTTTCGCGAGATTGCTCCCCAATGTGAAACAGGTTCTTCGTGCGGCTGGCTTTGGCTTTGAACCGCGCAAGAGCAGTGCTAGAAGTTTTCTGGGACTCTCTCTCCTCTTGAGCTGTGCGAGACTCTGGCTCTCTTGAAATGTCTGAACCTCACGAGTTCTTTTCCGTTATGAGCTACGCGAGATGTGCGCGAGCTCTTTACTATGCTACCTCTCTGGACTATGCGAGATGCTCGTGAGGTTGCTTCTGAGTGAATTGATCTGCATGAGAGCCTTGCGAGTTTGATTTCAGCTGTGTGAGGTTTGATATTTTTTCTGCTCTGCTACAGTGCACATACTACTACAGCAGTGTTCTCTACATGGGTCCACTCTTCTTTCATCTGCTTCAAAGATTGGCTTTAAAACTCTCTTCTTTGGCCTCCAAATGAGTGGACTGTAGCACTGAGCTGTATTTTTATTACTAACTACAAAACACACTCATAAGAGGATTTTTAGATGGCTCCAAGGAGTAGTAAAGGCTAGGTTAAGAGGTGAAAAATGGTATTTTTCAGTACTTAACACACCCCCAAACCTAATCTTTGCTAGTCCTCGAGCAAAGAAAAATTTAAACAACTACTCTAAAAATGTAAATGCCACTTTCGTAGGGAGCACGGATGCATTTAACTTATGCAGCCTTTTAAACTCCTAGGTGATCCCTAGTGGAGGAGTGAAGTCTCCTGAGGGTTTTCAGTGAAGACACCCACAAACTTCTCAATAAAATAGTTAACACAAGTGCAAGCATGATCAAATCAGTTTTCGACAAATAGAGTATCAGTCCACTTTTGATCTTTCAAATTTGAGGAGTTCAAAGATATTTAATGCCAACAATTAACACTTAAATCATGCATGTATTCTCATCAAACCACTCAGCTATCATCAAGAAACACAATGTGCAAACTAGTACTAAGCTTACCAATGATTCAAAAAATTAGGTTCAAACAATGCCCAATAAGTTCAATCTAGACCCAATGCTCACCAGGGTTTCCTTTCACAAATAAATTTAAAGGGTGTACTTCATTCACACAAGCTCAAAAATAGTTACAGACCCCAAATGGGTTTGCAAGCATGAGCATAGGCAGTTTCTCCAAATTTCTAGCATCATCTACTTCTTCTCACCATAGATCAGAAACTCCTTGTCTCTACATGATAGTTCATTTGACTTTAGATCAACAAGGGCTTTTCATGGGTTGTAGTGTGGGTTATGGATGAGGGTTATAAAGAATGGAAGGGGTAAAAGGGGATCCAAAATTGAGAAATCAGCAGGTGTAGGAGGTGATTCATGACTTCACCTTCTTGAATTCAACATAGTTCATCTTTAATGATATTTTTAAGATTCAAAGTGGCCAGCTTCTCTTCTTCTTTCTAATTTTCAGATTAAGGTATCCTCTTGACTTCTCTTTCCTTTTTATTTTTGTTTTTATTTTTATTTATTTTTATTTTCATGAACTTCCACAATTGAATAACTGTTACACTTCTGTTCATCTATTGCTTCTCTTTTCCATTCACCAAATGTTACACTCAGCTTGCCCACTTTCATCTCCTTCTCCTTTACCTTCTAAATTCTCAGAGTGAGGGTAAGGTTGAATCAGGTTTGCAGGTTGAGTTGTAGGTACTCCTGTGTATCTTGAAGAAAAATTGATTTGAAGGCTCAAAAACTGTATGCAAAGGAGCAGTTTCAATGAGTTGGTACTTTTAGGCTCAAACTGTCCAAATGAAGGCCTTGATCATCTCCTTAGTGTTATGCATGCTATCAAAAGTTTCAACTTGGAGGTGCCTAACTTTTAGTGAAAAGGGTTTGAATCAACCAGTCCTTAGAGGAGAAAAGATTTGCCAAAGACACTCTTTAAGAAGAAAAAAAAAAATTTGGCCCAAATCTCACTAGGTATGGTCTTCAATTGAATTCTTGGGCATGTCCTCAACTTTTTCTCTCCTCATTGGTTCACTAAGTACTGAAAAAAAAATTCTTGATGTTCACCTCATGGCAGTATCAAATGATTTTAGTGTTAACAGCTTTGCATCAGTTTAAGTTTTCTCATTTTCAAAATTTCTTAGGTGAACTTTACTCTATTTATTTCTTACTTATTTAATACTGTTGCACTTAAGTTAGCTATCCCATTGGCTTACCCTGCCACACGCCCAAACCTATGAGGAACAATGTCCTCACTGTTTCAAAGAGTAAGCTCTCAGGGATAGCAGGGTATAATCATAAAATAACACAGACAAAACAGCAACATAACGTGTATAAAAGAAGACAAGTAAAACTACTACAATGAAATGACACAAAAGAGAAATTTGCATTCATAAAAATAGTATACAAGACACTATAAAAGAAATTTGTACATGTATAAAAATAGAAACTAAAACCTAGGGACAACTGACACACTAAAACCTAATCTGAATCTGAACCTATGCTTGATAAATCAACTAGTTCCCATCCATAATCATCTGCCATTTTCTAATACTTCTCTTTAAACTTTCCTTCTTCACATTCTCAGCTTTAGCAATACCAGCCTTTGTCCTTTTGGCAACTGGATTTTGCGTCATGGTGCTGCCCTGCTGCATGGTAGGCTCATTGATTGACACCCCAACTGATGAGGTTGGGTGCACTACTGAGAAGGATTTTTTGAGTTTTTCTACCAGTCTCTCCAATATTTTTGATTTCTTCATCTGCTTTTCATATAATGTGAGGTTTTTGTGCAACAAGTGCTCCCAATTCCTCTTCTCCACTCTGTGGTCCAGCTACAGCTGCAATCTTCTCTAGGAATGGCTGCTTGATGGCATTGTTGATCTCAGCCATTCCTCTGATCACATCCCTCCTGATATAGGGGTTGTCTTCCATGGCACTTCTAAGGATGGAAATGGGGCCATGGTATTTGAAGAAGCCAGGATAATGGAGGAGGGTGATGGGACAGCTGATGGAGGTGAAAGGGTGGATGCCAGCTGCCCCTCAGTTAGCCCAGTCTGGGTGTGGGTAGAGGTGGAGGTGGGTGTGCTGATTGGCTCCTCTTCATCAGTTTGGGTAATGGCAGAGGTAAGGATAGGGAGAAGGAGGGGTTGTTCCTCTACCTCAAAATGGGTTTGTGTGGAGGTAGATGCTAGGGAGGGTTGAATAAGGAGTAGCTCCACAGATTCAGGTTCAGTTTGAGTGGCAGTTGTTGCTGTTACCGCAACAGGTAGGGGCTGAGGTGGGGGAGTAGGTTCTGGTAAGGTAATTGGCTGGGGAGGCTTAGTGAGAGCTTTGGTGGATTTAGAGGTTCTTTTTTTGGTGTAGGTTCTTTTTACAAGTGGGTTGGGGTGGGCAGGGTAAATGAGTATTGGTGCAGTGGGAGCTGGCATATCGATGGCTTGAGAGGATGTGGGTTGTGGACTAGGGACTGATATAGGGATGGTAGGTATAGGAGTAGTGATGGAGGGAGTACTGATGAAGGTTATTGATGATGGAATGGGGGGTGAGGTAAAGTTTGAGGCAGGTATGGAAGGTGGGATGCGTGTGGGTGCAGCTGTTGTACCAGTAGATGTAGCTGCAAAGGTGGCTGCTGCTTCTGCCTTCTGAATAGTGGGTGTTGCCTCCTTTTCGTTCTTCTTCATGATGGTCAAACTGATCCCCCATGGCTTCTTCCCAAATGCAATTGGGGATAGTGGCTCTGTTGGCTCCCCCATTCTAAACTGGTATCCACCTAGTTTTAGTAGGCCAGTGATTATCCTATTGTAAGGCAGGGCATGTGGCTTCTACTTCTTTTGAACCTTCTCATGGATATCCTTCATACCCTAAAAAATTAGATGGGCAGCATCAATGTAATGCCCCAATGAGAAGGAATAGAGGGCATCAGCAATGGGTGCCCTCCTCTCTTGTTGGTGCCCAGAGCAAAAGACATTCTTTCTCAAAACTGCATCCATAAACAACAGGCTTGGCTCCAAATTCCCCCTCTTGATTGAATATCTTGATGCTTTTTTTCCTCTTGTAATTGTTTTAGTTATCTCAGTGATAGAGGCTGTCGGGGGAACTCCCAAGGCACTCTCTTGGTTGTAGGTAGCTGGTATGCCTAGGACTTTAGCAATCTCAGAGGGGCATACCAACATCTCAAAGTTGTCAATGAGGATAAAAAATATAGGGTGTCCATCATTATCCTCCTTCACCCTGATGTTTTGGTAAAATAATTAGACTAACCTAGGGTAGTCTAACTCCAATGGGGACCTGAGCAGAGATGACAAGGAGGCCCTGGTTAGGTATGCAATTGATGGGGTAGTCAAGGGCTCCTTCTCAAAAAATGCCCTTTCAAAGGCAGTATCAGGCTCCAATTTAATGGCAGCCAAGAGCTCACTGGGGGTTGTCAGTGGGTTGAATTTAGAGACAACTTCCTTACCCTTTTTCTACTTTTTGTACTTTTTAGAGCTTATAGTAACAGTCCTAGCCCTCTTTTTTGGTGCATTTTTCATTTTTGGGCATTCAGGCTGGGGAGTTGGGGCATCAAAGGCCTCCACAGCTAAGGATTCTGCAATCCTTGCAGACTTCCTAGTGGTAGCTGGTGTGGTAGTGGGTTGAGGGCTCAACAGAGTTGCTAGGCCCTTTATAAATGGGGATTTACCAGCCATTTCACGAAATCTGAAGGCCTAAGTTATGAAACACTCCACTGAGGGTTCTCTACACAAAATCCTCCCTAATCAACAAATTAACCACATGCAATATGAATTAAAAAATCACAGCTGGGGGAGCAGATCACTTACTCTCTGAAAGCTAGGGTTTTAGTTGAAAAATTGCACAGTGAATCAATCTGTCTTTTGCTCGGTGTGGAATGATCAAAAGCTGATGTGGAGCAAAGTGACAGGGGCAGAGTGTAAGTGCTAGGTCAAAATGTGCAGTGAAGGGGAAGGAATGTAAAAGACAGCTTTGTTGTGTGCGCTCGAAGTTAGGGCAGAGAGAGGAAATGAAGAAGAAGAAGCACTCATTGGGTTTAAATGAACGAAACCCATGCTTCACGCGAGGATGAGATTGGAAGAATTAGCCTCGCGAGCTGAAATAAGCTTCGACAACACATGTCATGCAGTTCTGTGCGATATAAGCCCCTGCTCATGTAGTTCAAATGGAGCCTTGCGACAAGTATATTCACTGAGAACTAGAGGCCTCGTGAGGTTCTTTATGGTTCGCGCAGATGCGATTTGCATATCTGAGCCTCGTGAGCACATTTTGTTTGCTTGAACTTTGGTTCACGAGGTCCAGTTGGCCCCGCGAGAAACCCAAATTTGGCTCAATGATTGCTCGCGAGGGTGAAATTGGAACCACTGAGCCTCGCGACAAAGCCAAATCCACTGCTTCTCAGTGCCAGCCCACTGGCCCATGCATTTAAACTATCATGCACCCTGCCATGGTGCATCAACACCAAATTCCTGGCATCTCATCTATTTCACATCATTTAAATTCATGCCCTTTTCATACTTCATGCACACAAATGTTCAACCTCTCATAGCATAGCAGCCAATGAAATTCAATCATAGCAGATTCAGGGTGATTCTTAGCAACTAAAATGCATAGTCCACCTAGCAGGTCTAGTGTATCAACAAACCACACTAGAAGCATGCTCATTAACCTAGATTCAGATTCTCTAACTCTTAAACAATCAAACAACTTTAATAGCATACCGAAAAGCAAATCAACATAACAAATGATAGAATTTTAAAAATGCACAAAACAAAACAGCTATGGTACACAAGTTACAATGCAATGGATCACTTTTGAGTGGGAGGTTCTTGAAGGTGGATGGTTTCAGGAGGCTCTACAAAATTTTCTACACAAATTTTAATCCTTTGACCAGAAGTGGGGTCCATTATCTCCACAGCACTAGATGGGGATGCATGGATCACAGTGAAAGGTCCATCCCATATGGATTTTAACTTCCTTGGAAAAAACTTTAGTTTGGAGTTGAATAACCATACCTTTGCACCCTCCTTGAAGTCCTTCCTCAACAGCCCCTTTTCAAAGAATGCTTTAGCTCTCTCCTTGTAGATCTTGGAGTTGGCATAAGCATCTAGTCTCAGCTCCTCTAACTCTGACAATTGTAGCTTCTTGTGCATACCAACAGATGTTAGATCCATGTTTAGACTCTTGATGGCCCAATAGGCCTTGTGTTCCAACTCTACTGGCAGATGACAAACCTTACCATAGACTAATCTGAAAGGGGACATTCCTATTGGGTCTTATAGGCAGTCCTATATGCCCACAATGCATTAGTCAGCTTCAAAGCCTAGTCCTTTCTATCTGTCCTCACTATCTTCTCCAAGATGTGCTTAATCTTCCTATTTGAATTTTCAACTTGCTTACTGGTCTATGGGTGGTAAGCAGTTGCAATCCTGTGGGTGGTAAGCAGTTGCAATCCTGTGGGTAACAGCATACTTCTTGAGCAAGCTCTCAAAGTTTCTGTTACAGAAGTGGCTGCCCCCATCACTAATAATGGCTCTAGGGATGCCAATCTGGAGAAGATATTTTCTTTAATGAATTTCAGGACAACCTTGTGGTCATTGGTCCTTGTGGCAGCTACTTCTACCCATTTCAAAACATAGTCCACAACCACAAGGATAAAATTGTAACTATTTGAAGGAGGAAAGGGGCCCATAAAATCAATTCTCCAAATATCAAACAAGTCTACTACAAGGATGGGCTGCAGTGGCATTGAATTTCTTCTTGACAAGCCACTCATCCTTTGACATCTAACACAGGCCCTGCAGTGTGTATAGGCATCCTTGAACAAGGAAATACAGTAAAAACCACACTGCAGCACCTTAGTTATTGTCTTCTTCCCACTGTAGTGACCCCCACAGGCATTTTCATGGAGCATGCTCAGAATACTGGGGATGTCACTCTCAGGGGCACACTTCCTTATAATCTGGTCTGTTCAGTACTTGTATAGGCATGGATCCTCCCAGAAAAAGTACTTGACTTGTGAGAAGAACAAGTCCTTATCCATTTTTGACCAATGGGGAGGGATCTTGCTAGCAGCCAAGTAGTTAACAATGTTGGCAAATCAAGGCACAATAGATTGAATAGCAAACAGCTGCTCATCAGGGAAAATATCTCTAATAGGTGTAGCAGCAGCACATTCATTCACTAAAATCCTAGACAGGTGATTAGCCACCACATTTTCTACTCCCTTTTTGTCTCTAATCTCAAGATCAAACTCCTCCAATAAGAGAATCTATCTGATCAATCTAATCTTGGCAACCTTCTTGGCTAGTAGGTACTTGAGGGTTGAGTGCTCAGTGAATACAATAATTTTAGACCCAAGTAGGTAAGGCTTGAATTTATCCACAATAAAAACAACTGCCAAAAGCTCCTTCTTAGTTGTGGTGTAATTGAGCTGAGCATCTACCAAAGTTTTGCTGGCATAATATACCACAGATGGCAGCTTATCCTTTCTCTGTCCTAGGACAGCAACTACAGCTAAGTCTGATGCATCACACATTATCTCAAATGGGAGAGAGTAGTCTGGAGCTTGAATTACAAGGGTAGAGGTTAGGCATTTCTTTAATACCTTAAATGCCTCAAGGTAATCAATAAAAAAATCAAATTGTGCATCCTAACAAAGCAGGTGGCTTAGAGGTTTAGCAATTTTTCTGAAGTTCTTGATGAACCTCCTATAGAATCCTGCATGCCCAAGGAAAGTCCTAATCTGCTTAACAGTTTTGGGTGGGGGCAAGTAGGAGATTAAGTCAACTTTAGCTCTATCAACCTCACTATCTCTGTGGGAAACCACATGGCCTAACATGATTCCTTGTGTTACCATGAAGTTACTCTTTTCCTAGCTTAAGACCAGGTTAGTCTCTTCACATCTTTACAGCATTAGGTTGAGGTGATTGAAGCAGTGACTAAAACTGTCCCCAAAAATTGAGAAATATCCATAAAGATTTCCAAAAACTTGTCAATCATGTCTGAGAAAATAGCATACATACATCTCTGAAATGTGGTTGGGGCATTGCACAGTCCAAATGGCATACTTCTATATGTAAAAGTGTCAAATGGACAGGTGAATGTGGTTTTCTCTTGGTCATGAGGGTACACAGGTATTTGGTTATACCCTGAGTATCCATCAAGAAAGTAGTAGTATGCTTTCCCAGCCAATTTATCTAGAATTTGGTCAATGAAGGGGAGAGGGAAGTGATCTTTTCTGGTTTTGGAGTTGAGCTTCCTATAATCAATGCAGACTCTCCAACCAATGTTCTCCCTGGTTAAGATCAACTCTTCAGATTCAGAAGTAACAACTGTTATGCTTGACTTTTTTGGGTCCACCTAAATAGGTGACACCCATTCTAAATTTGAAATGGGGTAGATTACCCCTGCATCTAACAATTTCACTATTTTTTTTAAGACCACCTCTTGCATGTGAGGATTTAATTTCCTCTGCATCTCCCTAAAAAGGCATACTTTAATGTGTTTGGTAGCTGTTTAAGCTCTAGATTAGGTGGGCTCTCAATGGAAGGCAACAAAGGTGCCTTGGAGGTTTGAGGCAGGGGCAACAATGTGGGTTTCCAGTTGGAATGCTGCACTAGACCCACTGAAGACTCTGATGTGATGCTGTCTTCAGTTATAAAACTTTGGGCCGCCTTCTCAACCTCACTCCAAACAGTCTCCAAATTCTCACAAACTTTATCCCAATCCAGTAGATTGGATAACTCTTCTTCTACAAGGTCCTCTAGTACATCCACTGCAAAGCAGTCCTGAATGTCCAGCTGAGGTTGCTTGGCAGCATTATACACATTTAACTGGGCCTTCATATTCCCAATGGTTACCTCTATTACTCCATACCTGCATTGAATTCAGGCATTGGCAATGGCCAAGAATGGCCTGCCCAAGATGACAGGAATTGGGATTTTACTTTTGCAAGGTTCCATGTCTAAAACCAGGAAATCAGCAGGGTAGTAGAACTTGTCCACCCCCACCAAAACATCCTAAACCACACCCATAGGCCTTCTCTCAGACCTATCAGCCAACTGAAGCACAATTGGATTTGGTTTCAGCTCCCCCAAACCTAGCTCCTCATATACTGAATATGGGAGTAGGTTGACACTGGCTCCCAAGTCCAAGAGAGCTCTGCCGATAGTATGTTCTCAAATTACACAGGGGATGGTAGGTGCCCCTGGGTCTTGCAATTTTGTAGGTGTGCCTATTGACAGTACCAATTCCACGTGTTATGTACCAAAGACCTTCTTAGACAGTTGAACTCTTGCTTTCCTCTTTTGTGTATAAAGGTCCTTTAAGAACTTAGCATAGACAGGGACCTATTTGATAGCTTCAAGCAGGGATAAATTAATCTTGACCTGCTTAAAGGTCTCCAGCATTTCCTCTATCTGGGCATTCCCCTTATCAAAAGGAGAGGGGCCTTTAAGGGCATGAGGAAATGGCAACTATGGTACTTCTGGTACCTCAGCTGCATGCCTAGCTACTGCATGATCAAATTTTTCTTTTTTTCTTTTTTCTCCATGTATTGTCTCTTGTTGGGGCTCAAAATCAGCTCCCTTATTTCGTTCTTGCTACTCCACAGCAAGGGATGAGTTCTTCTCCTCTTCCACACTCACATTCCTCTCTTTATCAGTCTCTTTTTCTCCTTTGTCTCCCTGCCAACCTGATTGTCAACCACCCTACCACTCCTTAGGGTAGTGACTGTCTTAGCCTCCTTATGAGTGGAGGAGCCCTCACCAATTATAAATTGACACTTAGGGTTGTCTAGGGGTTGACTAGGCAACCTGCCCTCCTCTCTTATGGCCAATGCATTTGAAATTTGGCCCAGTATCTTTTTTATGCTTTGACTGTGAGAGTTCACAGTCTGTGATAGAGAACCCAGGTTTTGCAACGATGACAAAACCTGTTCTTCAGAGGAGGGGGTTTTAGGCTGATGTGGTGGCAGTGCCAATTGGTTAGGTTGTGGGGAAAATTGCTGGAGGATCTGTCTTGGTGCATAGCCCTGCTAAAACTGTGGCTATGGTTTATAAGGTAATGCCAACTACTGTTGCTGGGATTGCTGAAATGTGTCTTATCTCCACCTCAAATTGAGGTGGGTTCTCCATTGATACCGAGCAGGTTACTGCCCATATGATTGGGCGGCATTGGCATGTTCCAAGACTAGTTCAGGATGTTGGCTGGTTGATGGATGTTCCTCAGGTGAATGTGTGGGAGACTGGCATATCAGACATGCCTCTTCCACATGTGCAGCCAGTCTAGGCTGCAACCCACTCATCAATTTATCAAATTTGAGGCTCAGGCTGTCCACCTTCCTCTCCAAATCACTGGTACCACTTACTTCATACATCCTTCCTTTAGAGCTGACCTCTTTCCCCACTTTAGCAAGAATCTCAATGTCATTGCAGGACAAAGACTCTTGTTGTATGAAATTTTCACTTATACATTCAAACAATTCCCATGCCTCATCAGCAGTCTTGTGGAGGTAAGTACCTCCACATGAGGCATCCACCATATCCCTGCTCTTAGAATCAATTCCTTGGTAGAAGCTCTGGACAAGCTGCCACTCAGGAATTTGGTGGTGGAGACATTGTTTCAAAAGTTCTTTAAACCTTTCCGAAGCTTGATGAAAGTCCTCAGTTGAGAATTGAGCAAAGGAAATTATGTTCTTCCTCAATTGGCTAATTTTTTACATTGGGAACAATTTAGTCAAAAATTAGCTTTGGTGATCATTCTATGATTGTATGCTATTTGCTGGGAGCATGGAAAGCCAAGTTCAGGCTCTATCCTTTAATGAAAAAGGGAAGAGCCTCAGTTTGATGGCTTCCTCTCCCAAGCTAACAATGTTGAATGTGGAGCACAAAGGCGAGAACTCATCAATGTGCTTATATGGGTCTTCTTTACTAAGCCCATGAAATAATGGTAGCATTTGAATGATGGATGATTTAATCTCATAGTTGCCTTGAACAGTACGGAAAGCAATGCAGAATGGGGAGGTATATACCCTTGGTGCATTGAATTCCTTTAATATTCTTTGTTGCTCATGCATCTCTACTACAGGCTCAGTATCCACAACAAGGGCTTGTGTGGTGTTCCTTGGTCTAAGGGTCCTCTCAATCTCAGGGTTTGGAGGTTCTAAATCAGGGTTGAGGGACCTCCTCCCCCGCATGCACACACACAACAGCAAGTAAAGAACACACAAATAGCCCACTTAAGGAATTTATAAACAAAAAGTACTGCTAACCAGTACTACTGAGCTACTAAAAGTTAATACAACAGAAATGGAACTAAGATCTAAGGGGAAAGAAATACAAACTAAAGGTAGCTAAGCTCCAGTTGCAGTGCAAGCTTTTCCCTTTTCCTGTTGTCTAGCTCTGCAAAAGCCAATACAAAAGTCAGTACTTTTTATTCAAAAACAAAAAACAGGTACTGCTACAAATGAATATAGTAAATAAAAAATTTACACTAAGGTCTTCTAATTAGATCACAAATCCCCGACAGCGGCGCCAAAAACTTGTTGACTATTTTGAGCTGGTTGAATTTATTGTAAAATGGATGGTTAAAATACAATAGAAAATAAAATGAAATTTAATGGATTTCAGAACACAGTACAGCCTGCAAGATACAACGCCTGTTGTAACAAGTTTTAAAGTAAGTAAGAGTTTGTCCCACAAGGAACTATGATCTAGAATCCAAAATGGATTATGTTAGTAGGCCTCTAGATCTGACTACAGATCTGGCAATTCTAAAGAAAGGAAGTGTTGGTGTCACAACTAAAACTAAAACTAAACTAAGAAATAAAATGTAGTCCTATACTATAGAAAGGGTTAATAGAAGGGTGATGGTGATCTGGAAAAACAATAAAAATAAAATTGTGAGAAGTATGCAGCTAAGGTCACATCAGTCATGCAAGTCAGAACTAGAGTTTTCTTTGTAGTAATCCTTCATATGGCTACAAGCACATCTGCAAGGTAGGGGAATCCAACTCAACCCCTATGATTTAAACTGGTCTCTTAAGGCTATAATCTATCCTCTTAAATGGTCACAGCCTATCCAAGGGAGAGGATTAAATCAAAAAACTAACCTGATCCAAGAGAATGGATTGATCATAAGGCTATAGCCTATCCACTTAAATGGTCACAGACTATCCAAGGGAATTCTTCCAGTCAAATGGACCAAATCAGAACACGAACACTATTGCAGACACTATGTTTGCAAGGCTACAAGCACATGCATTCATAGGAGCAAACAACTCTTGAAAAACCAGTGAAAACCACAGTCATTCACAAGTTGTTTGAGGATTAGAATCAGCTGGTCATTGCTACAAAAGGCCTGCAATGACTCAGCTCACAAGTCTGTAATCTCTACACAAGATCAGATCTAAGAGCTAGGTGATGGAAATGTAAAACTGAGGGTGCCTTGTCTTAGCAAAAATTTCTCGCAAGGCTACAAGCTCAAGTGCAGAGAAGAAGAATCTATCTCAGATCTGTGGTTTGAACCAGCCTTAGGGCTATATTCTGTCCACTTAAATAGGTCACAGGCTATCCCAGGGGTTATCCAAATCGTAGATGGCTGAGATAGAGCAGGTAAACTGCTGCTGTCATCATTATGGCAAGGCTACAAGCTCAAAGAATAATAGGAGCATCAAATCCAAATTGATTTATGTTAAAAAAATTAATAAATAAGGATTCAATCAAACTATGAAAATGGCATTACATTACATAAAAGAAACTTACAATGGTGCCCTCAAGACAACAGCCTATGCAGAGCAAACCAAAATAGCTCCCAAAAGTTATACAAAACCCCTTGCAAAACTTAAATAACTACACCTAATTATTTACAAAAAGAACTTAGCCAGCAAATGTTGAGCTAAGGAGGGAAGAAAAATGAAGAAGATGACCTAATCCTAACCCTAATCTGACCAAAGCTCTCAGCCGAATTAGGTTGAGGAAAAGATGACGTTTCTACTAAAACATTATAGCTTATATACACATTGTCTCACTGTCTTGGCCAATAAGAAAACAAAAGAGGAAACCCTAATTTTTTCTTGAAGACATGGCCCAATGGTGACCCTTGGATGCCTCGAGATGTGTGAAATCGATGAGAACCTTAGGATGTGTGCCCTAGAAGTGGGGAAATCCCCAAAGTATCCCTGATGTTCACTGAGAAAGCATGAACCCGAGCTTTGCGAGATTGATGTGCTCATTTTGCTTCTAGCATGGCTCTTCATGCAGATGGATTGGCTGTAGAAGAAGGCTCGCGCGATTCGATTTACATTGCATAGCCCTAGCTTGCGCAAATGAACTTTAAGTGATTTCGGTCACGAGGGTCTCTCGTGGATGGTCTAGTGCTTCGCGAGATTACTTGCCAAAGTGGAAAAGGTTCTTCGCGCAGTTGGCTTTGGCTTTGAGGAGCGTGAGAGCTGTGCGAGAACTTTTCTGGGACTATCTCTCCTCTTGAGCTGCGCGAGACACTGGCTCTCTTGAACTGTCTGAACCTCGTGAGTTTGTTTTCATTATGAGCTACGCAAGATGTGCACGAGCTCTTTACTATGCTGCCTCTCTGGACTACGTGAGATGCTGGCGAGGTTGCTTCTGAGTGAATTGATCTGCATGAAAGCCTTGCGAGTTTGATTTCAGCTGCGCGTGGTTTGATATTTTTTCTCCTCTGCTGCAGTGCACATGCTGCTACAGTAGTGTTCTCTGCATGGGTCCACTCTTCTTTCATCTGCTTCAAGGCTTGGCTTTAAAACTTTCTTCTTTGGCCTCCAAATAAGTGGACTGTTGCACTAAGCTACATTTTTATTACTAACTACAAAACACACTCAAAAGAGGAATATTAGATGGCTCCAAGGAGTAGTAAAGGCTAGGTTAAGATGTGAAAAATGGTATTTTTCAGTACTTAACAAGCGTATGCTTCAAAAAATTTCTCGCTTGAGCGGTCCTATTCACGCTCGAGCATGTTCCCAATGTAAACCCTCAAGTCCCGCTCGAGCGATTTTGACCTGAGACAAAATATCCTAGAGATCCTGCACGAACATAGGCTTCAAGTGATATCCTGCTCGAGCTATCCCTATTCACGCTCGAGCATACAAAATAGAACTCTCATCTTTAATAGTTCATCCCTCCAACTCGAGCCGACCCTTATGGCTTCCCATGGTGGTTCAATGACACCACAATGTGCTCAAAATGAGTTATCACTCATATACAAGATTCCTCTTCCAAAAACAAGAAAATTCGTACACCATAACTCACGCATTTGCGAAGTTTAAACTCACAATTTATCCCCAAATTTCACCACTCATGCAAGGCTTTCAACGATTAAACCCAATGTTTCCCTTCTCATGATTTATACACATTCGATCCTTGAAATCCTTGCATGCGGCCTTGACCATTGCTATATACGGGCTCTAAAACACGATGCATGCACTACGAGGGTTACCTCTACGAGTTTTCCTCGCGTGCGAAGCTCCATGACACAACGACGTTGGGTCGATATCTTCAACAAGCCGATTCCACTATTTGTTTTCCCTTTAGTCGAGCAAGTCAAGGAGCTTGGGGTACTCAAAGGTTATCGGGTTCGATTCCCCCCTTAGAACGGAAGAGCGGGGCAGCTCTGACGCTTAATTTGCAAGGAGATGGATCAACCAGTAAGAAGGAAGAGATGGCTTCTCTTCTTCACATTGGTTACTCCATGCTCGGCTACTCTTCGCAATGCAACTTATGGTCGCATGGTAACATGGAGGCTGATATAATAGGGAGGCTAGTTCCGTTGTGTGGTGCATGTACATACATATATGTATGTGTCCACATCACTTGGCCTCAATTTCCTGGGCTCAAAGCTTCGGGCCGAATGGGTCTCAATTCATCCCACCTCTTCATGTGTCCTAGTGTCCTGATGGTTCTCCCGGTTCACCATTGACTAAACTCCCTACAGGCCCCCTTGCATTCATGGTGGTCCATGAGGGTTTAGCTTCTAATACAGACCCAAGGTAGGTTTTGGTTCCAAAGGAAAAGGGTCTATGGGCCTAGGTCCAATCCACTCATGATGAGTATAAGTCACACATGACACCCAAACGAGGGCTACACTTGTTTCTCGTAGTTGGTAACACACCACATGTCTAGATCTCATGCGGGTGATTTTACGGGGTGTCACATCCTCCCCTTATAAAAATTTTCGTCCTCGAAAATTGAATCTTCTAGGAACTCATTGCAAAGGTATACAAAATCATTGCAATGGTATTTAAAAGCATTGCAAAGGTATAGAAAATCTTTGCAAATGTATACAAAAGCATTGCAAAGGAATACAAAATGCCTTAGTTAGGAATATTAATGCTATTACAAATATCTATTGTATTGACTTCTACCACTACCACAAGATCGTCAACCATGGAATTGGATATTATCAAGCATGTAGTACTACTAATAGTTTACTACTACATTTCTATCATAGTATCACTAAGAACAATCAGTCTAATAAGTATTACAACTGAATCAGGAATTCTATGATGGGCTCACATGGCTGTTCCGCGGTTGGTGTCGGGCTACGCCTTGCCCAAGAGGTCAAAGGACTAGCACCCAATGCGGAGGCTCCCGAGTGAGCGTTGAGGTGTACTCTGATGTAAACACCTTGGCCTGCACCAAGAAATATGTAGAGGCCGTTGGGTAGGCCTTCTCTAATAGGCATGTGAGTATCTTCTTGTGGTAGTCCAACCGCTGGTGGAGCATATAATTATCCTTGCGTAGGGTGGACAATTGCATGTAGGTCTGCTGCGGAGGTGCTGAAAAATGTCCATCTGCCGGTTGAATTCAGAGAGTGTGAGGATATCAGCTTGAGGTCCTTGGGGTGGCTGGGTCGGAGCTTGCTGAGTGTCTTCAACTGCGATTTCGGTTTCGTTGGGCTCTTGTTTAGCACTCCCCTCTAGCCGCCAGAGACATCTATTTTTAGCGCTGAGCCACAAGGTTTACAATGTTGGGCTCCAATGCCGTAGTGTCCATTGATGGACATTATCAGTCTGCCTCTCCTCACCGGCTAGAATCCGGTAGGGTTCGTCTTCCTCAGTGTCGTCATGGTTTTCTAACATCCAAAAAATGAGGTTGGCATAGGGCATATAATTTATTATTCTATTCTTGGGGGTTGTGCTTAGCATGTGATCATGGGCATGTATTATGCCCTGGAAAATCAATTTAGGAGCATTAAACCAACGCTCCCTATGTGTCGAGTATAGTGCTTGTAAAAGGGGACCTCTCTGCTCTTGCTCATGCAGTAACGGTTAAAGGTTTTTTCAGAATATATCGTTCAGGGGCCACATCTCAGGCTATAACTGGGCTCGACGAATAGTGCCATTGACCACCAATTGGTCATTGACAACTTTAGTGGCAATGACCTGTATCAGAATGTCTTTGAGGTGGGGCAAGTATAGGCCTAAACTGTCACTGAAGTTCAAAGCACAACCTATGGTATCGGCGACGTTGTGGACGTCAATCTGAAATGTGCGGTCGTCTATTTTTATGGTGAGTGTTCTGACATGGTCGCCGACTCCGACTTGCATGTTTTGGTAAAACAGTTGGACCAATCGTGGGTAATAGTGCATCTGGAAGGGTTGGAATAAGAACTCGAGTTTTGCTCGATGAATGTAATTGATCACCCACGAGGTAGTGTCCTCATCCACAACAAAATCCTGATTAAAAGACCACTCGATTGCTAGGGCCTTACCCACCATGCGGCAGGTTGCTCGAGGGTCGGTTCCAGAACATTTTTTGACTTCTGTGAAGCTTGGGGTTTTGGGGTCGCAGATTTAAAGGGCTTCGAGACCATAATCTTCTTTGAAGCCATTGATTTAAGAAGAAGGAGATTTTAAAGATTTCAAAACAAAAAAGGGGTTTCAAGGGCTTTACCACTCAAAATGGGGATGTGCACGTAAGGGCCGAAATGCGATGAGTCTTCCACGAGCACAGAGAAATGGCGTCCTTCGGAGCGGATTTGAGATTTTTCTCACGGAGGAAGGAAGGAAATGAAGCATAGAGCAGTTTGAAAGTTCGCAGGAGTGAAAAAGATGTTTTCAGGCCTTATTTATAATCCTAATGGCCACTCGAGTTGTCTGGAGTACCCTCGAGCGTGATTTAAGTGGATGCTCGAGCGGAATTTTAACAATCGAGCGGACCAGCTTCAGCTTTAAGTACATAGCGCTTAGTCTTGTTTGGTGGCCTAGTCTTTTAACTATTGCTTTACTTGTACACTTCACACTATTTTGCATCTATCAACTAATGGTTTTATACAAAATGTTGCTGTAGG
The DNA here is from genome assembly GCA_021018995.1 of Chloranthus sessilifolius. Classification (NCBI taxonomy): domain Eukaryota; kingdom Viridiplantae; phylum Streptophyta; class Magnoliopsida; order Chloranthales; family Chloranthaceae; genus Chloranthus; species Chloranthus sessilifolius. The sequence continues at coordinate 29,071,495 of CM037594.1, read as the reverse complement.
TTTTTAGGACTAAGACAATCTTAGGCATCGGTCCTGATAAGCATGATGTTTCACTATAGTTTAGCCCGATCCTATACTAGGTGTGGGTAGGCTATTGCGTAAACAATTGCGCTGATGCTGCACATCTTTTCTCATTAACTAGCTATCTCTAGTTGCATCAAAATGGAATGTCCATAAAATAAATCTCTTTAATTTAAACATAATTGTGTACATTGTTCATAAACGGAGGTTCACGTGTAGTGGAAACATAGTTTTAATGGATAACACTAAATTAAGGCCTACTAACCTTGGGAAAACAGATTTAGGTATTGATCGTGAATCTCCGTCTCTCACTCCCATATCGCTTCCGTGGCAGAATGGTTGCGCCATCGAATCAGAATGAAGGGAATAGTTTTGGTTCTTAAAATTTGTTCCTTTCGATCCAACACCTCTACTAGTTCCTCTATCAGTGTCAAGTCGTCATGTACCTCAATAGGCTGGTAGTCTAGCACATGGGACGTGTCCCTGACATACTTTCTTAGCATTAACACGTGGAAGACAATGTGAATGCTTGATAGCTAGGGTGGTAGGGCAACACGATAGGCTACCTCGCCAACACGGCCAAGTACTTCAAACGGGCTAATGTAACGTGGGCTTAGCTTCTCTCGCTTGCCAAACCTCATAGCGCCCTCTTGGTCGGTGAGATCTTTATGAAGACGTGATCTCCAACCTGTAAGGAATATGACTTTTAGAGGATTTTCATATTAAGCTGATATATATAACAGAGTATTGCGTGCATGGTCACCTAAAACTCCACATTTGATCTCTTCAGGTCAACATAACTCTTCTAACGGCTTTGAGCGACCTTTAAATGTTCCCGAATGAGTTGAACGGTCTCATTCGTGCTCTCAATGAGTTCTAGGCCCAATAAGACACGCTCTCTAACTTCTTCCCAATTTAGCGGAGATTTACACCGGCGGCCATATAGTGCTTCAAACGGAGCCATGCCTCTACTCGCCCAGTAACTGTTGTTGTAGGTGAATTCGACCAACGGCAGGTGGTTATCCCATGTGCCTCCAAAATTTAGCATACATGCCCTGAGCATGTCTTTTATTACTTGATTCACCTGTTCGGTTTGTCCATCAGTTTGCAGGTGAAAAGCCAAGATGAACTTCAGTTTAGAACCCATTCCCTCTTGGAAACGCTGCCAAAATTGGGATGTATAGAGTGGGTCTTAGTCTGACACGATGCTGGAAGGTATGCCGTGTAGCCTTACGATCTCCTTCAAAAACAATTCAGCAAGTTTCTTACAGTGTAGTGTGTGCTGTATGGAAGGAAATGCGTTGATTTGGTCAATCGGTCTATAACAACCCAGATGGCATTATGTCGCTTTTGAGTTATGGGCAAACCCAATATGAAGTCCATCAAGATATCTTCCCATTTCCATTCGGGGACTGGCAAGGGCTGTAGCAAACCAGCAGGGTGCCTGTGGTCAACCATGACCTGTTGGCATACCAGGCATCTTACGTCATGCTCGGCAGCATCCTTTTTCATTCCCTTCCACCAAAAGTTCTTCCTCAAATCATGATACATTTTGGTGCTGCCCGGATGAATGGCATATGCTGACCTATGGGCTTCTTCTAGTATTTCCTGTCTTCATTCACTATCAGCAGGTACATAAAATCGTCCTTTAAATAATAAGGAACCATCATCCTTAACCGAAAATCCTAGCTGATTTCTAATGAATGTATCTGACTGATGGTAATCAATTATGAATCTTTCAACTGGCTTTCTCTGATCCTATCAAAGAGAGTTCAATTGATCTTGATATTAGCCAAAAGGGCTCTCGATTTCTTCACATCAAATATCGTGTGACTTGAGGTGAAGTCCTCAAGAAATTTCCATCTCTGTATTCTGGTCACAAGGTGTGATAGCTGAGCATTCAATTTTTGGCTAAGTGCATCCGCTAGCACATTCGCCTTCCCCGGGTGGTACTAGATGACGCAATCGTAGTCCTTCAAGAATTCCATCCACCTTCTCTGCCTCAGATTAAGATACTTTTGTGTAAACAAGTATTTGAGGTTCTTGTGATCGGTAAAAATTTTGAAAGTCTCCCCATAGAGGTAATGCCTACATATCTTCAAGGTGAAGATGACCGCTGCAAGCTCCAGGTCATGTGTGGGGTACTTTTTCTCGTGGTCTTTCAATTGCCTTGAACCATAAGCTAGGACTCAATCATGTTGATTTAGTACACAACCCAGACCAGCGTGTGACCCATCGGTAAATACCACAAATCCTCCAGTGCCAGATGGTAGTATAAGCACAGGTGTGGAGGTCAATCTTTTCTTAAGCTCTTGAAAGCTCTTCTCACAAGCGTCTGTCCATTCAAACTTGATGCTCTATTGAGTGAGTTGTGTGAGCGATCCAACTATCTTTGAGAACCCTTCGACGAATCTAAGATAGTAGCCAGCGAATCCCAGAGAACTATGAACTTCAATGACCGTCCTGGGTTGTTCCCATTTCACCACGGCCTTTATCTTCGATGGGTCAACTGTTATACCTAACTTCAAAATGATGCACGTGCCCCAAGAAGGTTACTTGTTGCAACCATAACTCACACTTGCCGAGTTTCGCATATAATTGAGAGTCCCGTAGTGTTTGCAATGCCAATCGCAGATGATGCTTGTGTTCGTCTTGCGTCTTTGAGTATAGGAGAATGTCGTTAATGAAGGCAACTATAAACCAGTCTAGATACGGCATGAAGACACAGTTCATAAGGCCCATAAATTATGCAGGTGCATTTGTCAGTCCAAATGGCATAACAAGAAATTCGTAATGATTGTACCTTGGGTGAAAGGCTGTTTTTGAAACATCTTCAGTCTTCACCTTCATCTAATGGTAACAAGACCGTATGTCTATCTTGAAGAAAAACTTTGCCCCTTGCAACTGGTCAAATAGGTCGTCAATTCTTGGTAACGGGTACCGGTTCTTTATAGTCAGTTTGTTCAATTGTCGGTAGTCGATACATAGTCACATTGAGCCATCTTTCTTCTTAACAAACAACACTGGTGCTCCCCATGGAGACACACTGGACCTAATAAATCCCTTATCTAGCAGTTCTTGCAACTGTTCCTGCAACTCTTTCAACTCGACCGGTGCCGTTCGATACGAGACTTTTGATATGGGTTCCGTGCCTGGAGCCAAGTCTATCGTAAACTCGACTTCCCTATCAGGAGGTAAGCATGACAATTCTTCAGGAAAAACATCGAGAAATTCACAGGCTATCAGAATGTCAAATATGTCAACCTTCTTGTCCTCTTGTCCTTGAATGACCGCAAGGTACTCCGACTGGTTGGATGCTAATGAACTTGAAAGGCTTCTCTCTCTTGGGGTAGAGAGTGACTATCTTCTCTTGGCAGTCTACTTTAGCTTGCAGCTTAGTCAGCCAATCCATGCCGAGAATTGTGTTAAACCCTTTCATTTCGAGTAGGATCAAATCAACCATTGTTTGGCAATGTGCCATTGTGACGATGACTGATCAACACACGGTATCCGTGTTCACTGGATTTCCCGTTGGGGTCGAGATTGCGAAGATAAAATCCAAAGATTCTGGTGTAAGGCCTATCTCCTTGGCAAAGCTTGGGGTAATAAACGAGTGTGCAGACCCCGGGTCCATCAACATTAATGCTTTGTGGCTACATATGTCGCTTTTCTTGTTCAAACGGACGACAACTAAATTCCATAGACACTGTTACTTAGTTGTACATACGACATAATATGACATCAAGTACAACAACTATAGAGATTATTCTATTGATGCACCTTATCTATCTAAAAATTCCAAAAAATTTAACTTGACTAATTATAAATGGTTTTCATACCTTGGATGACGTCGTTGTTAACTTGAGCGTCTCCAGTTGTCACTGCGTAGGCCCTGCCTTGGACTAGGGGTCTTACCAACCTATGATCTAGTGTGGCAGTGTTGGAAATACCCTTCATCTCCGGGCAATCCCTAATGCAATGCCCTTTATGCCCACACTTGAAACAGGCTCCTGTCGCTATACTACATTCCTTGATTTTGTGGGGCTTCCCACACTTTGCACATACTGCTATTGGTGCGGAGGAAACGGTACAAGAAGTTGTCGATTGCACCTTTGATATAGTTGGATTTGTCTGGCCCATTGTGGTGAAAGGTCTTGGTTGTCTTGGTGGTAGAGGCGGTAGAGCTGCCTGGTCCAAAGACATCGCTGATGCCAAAGGAACTAGCGGTGACGGTGGCAACATCAAATATTTAGGCCTCTTGCTGGCGTTTCTGCACTTATTGCTTGGTATTGTGCCTTTCGGCTCTTCGCTTGCTCATCCCTTGCTCTATGTAACTCCTCAAGGTCTCTTTAGCTATGAGGGCCAATCTCACTACCCTCTCAGAGGTGGGTGCTTCAAACAATGATATCCTTCCCTTGATAGCGGGCTTGAGTCCGTACTCAAATTTTTTAGTCTTCATTAACTCAATGGCCACCAATGCAGGTGCAAATTGGGACAACCGTGTAAATTCAGTCTCATATTCCCAGACACTCAATTTTCCTTGAACCAGATTTGCAAATTGAATCTCTAATTGGCATCTCTCAATCATTGAGAAATACTTCTCGTGAAATACAGTAGTAAATTCTGCCCAACTCCAAGGCGTCCCAGGAGTTCTTGCCCTCTCCACTGATTTCCACCATGGGTCTGCTTCACCCTCTAGTTGGAACGAGGCCCAACTCACTTTCTCCTCTTCCGTATAGCGGACTCGTTGTAGTACCTTCTCAATTTGATTTAGCCACTGTTCGACTTCCATCGAATGAGCTTGCCCAAAGAAACTCGGAGGTCTCAATCTCCAAAAATTATGAAACCCACAAGGCTGCCTCCTCTCAGTCAACACTGTCATGGTGTTCACCATGGTTTCAAGAAATTATTGATTGCTATTGTCCTCCAGAGCATTTCCAACATTATCCCCAGATCCGGATGCATTATTGTTTGCAGGGGTCTCATTAGCTCCACGTGTATTGTTGTTGCTATTGACCGGGATAGCATTTACTCCCGAAATGAATTCCTCCCTAGTAGGGACACCTCCTATGTTCACGTTCCTTGGTCTACCGCGTCTAGGAGGCATTTTGTCCTACCATGACCAAGCAAACTACAAGTCAAATCAAGTTAGACCATTGATCTTAATGTTTGCACGTAACAGCTAAGCCTAATGCCATTGTTCTTATCCTATGTCATAGTTCCATATACCCGTAAGACTAAACGACGGACTTTGATACCACCTGTGACAGCCCAGATTTCCTTACCATGAAACCCGTGCCATCAGATTGCAGACAAGACTTGAAATACAGTGATGCTATGATATCAAGGTACAACATCACCTCCTGACAGCTTAATCTTTTCTCACCTTAAACAATAGGAAGGATCGAGCCATCACATATTGGTAAGCTCACAAAATGGAAGCGAAGTTCACAACAAGAAAGCATAACAGAGCAATAGCATGGATAGAATGGAAAAAAAAAACACTCACAAGACTAGCTACGATATATACATGTCCAAAATAAGCATCCACCGATGAAGGCCGACCTTCATCTAAACAGCGGATCAAAACATCTCATATCATTTAGTTACATATTTCCCTTTACCTTTTCCCAAAATTTTCCCAAAATGAACTCTCCCAAAGACTACTCCAAGCTAAGGATAATGCCCCTCAGGCAGATCCTCTTCCTCATCCAGGTTATAATCTGGTCCTCCTCCCTTTCCGAGTCATGCTCCAAGTCGACACCTGCAGTTGTGACGTATAGTTGAGGAGTGAGGTTCATCCAAGATCAATAGAGAAAGATACCATTCAAAATCACATTTCATCATGCTCATTGATATTCTTGATGCATAGATAAAAGCAGTCAAAACTTGCATTTGTATTCAAAATATATTGAGTTCAAGCAAAAACATCCATTAAATCTCAGTAGGTCGAACATGAAGATGAATAAAACATGCGTACACTATGCATATAGAGACAGGAGAGTCAAGACACCATCGAAAGCATGTAAACCGGCCGAGCAAGAGACACATATAGCCAAGATTCGAGACAACTTATGATACATGGCATGGATTTATAGCATAAGGGATCACATAGCATGTTTTCAAGACAAGGCGTATCATATGGCATTATAGTAAGTATCCCGTATTAGGGAACTGAGCAGTCTATAGCGAACACATAGTCGCAACCCCGGGGACTCCACCCCTCTCATGGAGACTCCACTCACTTTACAAACAATGCACTCAAAAGTGAGTCACATGGCAAAGCATCCCGTACTAGGGAATGGAGCAGTCCGTAACGGACACAGGGTCGTAAACCCTGGGGACTCCACCCTTCTCATGGAGGCTCCACTCCTCATTCCACATGCTCACAGAATCATAACACATAACCATAGAATGAGTACACATGAACCAAACAAGTTTTACAAATAAAAACCCCACATGACAAATACACAATATAAGTAAGAGGTCATGCAAGACGTGACAGCGAAAATAATATCAAATGTTCATGTTTCACAATTTTAAAGTACCTAAAAAATTCATGGCAAGATACGTCAATGTAAATCATAGAGAGAATATCATTCATTTGAAAATCGCATCATAAACATAATTTCGAGAGGAAATATAAGTTGTTAAGGTGTTTTCCCTACTTGAATTAGCGTCAAACGCATGTGAAACGATTCACAAGGCCAACGAGTTTCGAAACCTTGGTCCTTTGTGAGTTTATCCTGAATCATAATGCCCACAACATGTCTTAGTCCAAGATACTTAAGGTATTTGCACATGTGAAACTCATAAGCACGCTACTCAATTCCCAAGTACATACATTAAATCAGGTCAAAACAGAGGTCTCACGCTCAAGCATGGCTCAATCCCGCTCGAGCAATTCCCAGTGGGGCCCATGGTTCACCCTCAAGTGGTGCTATTCACGCTCAAGCATAATCTCAGTACAAATCTCAGGTCCCGCTTGAGCGGTTTTAACCCAAGTGAAATAAACTTATAAATCCCGCTCGAGCATATTGTGACGGGGCCAATACTCGAGCTTGCAGCATGGTGCATGTGGCACGTCATGTGGTGCCAGGAGGGCACGCGACATGGGGCTAAGTGAGCCTGGCGACGTGGTCGTGCTGCAAGGACGCGACACGGTCGCATGAGGGTAGGACGCGGAGCGTCACGGTCACGACACGGACGCGACATAGCCAAGGTGGGCTAGCGACGCAGGAGGCGTTGCGGTATGTCAAACCAAGGGGTTTGAGGTTCTCCTGCCATTCTGGCTGAATGACTGTTTTACCCTTATATATGGGAAGGGAACTAGAGAGCTATTCCCCCGCACACGGGGCCTTGCGTTGCTAGAGGGGGCGTAAGTGTCTCCTAGGCCTGAAAGGGTGGGCCTAGGATGTCGATGCAGCGATGCCGTGTGGAACCCAGGTGAGGTTGAAGTATGGCTCCAGACTACGCATCGCGGTGCATACGGCTGGGCAACCCCGCGTGAGAACACCAGGGCACTACGTGGAACTCAGTTGAGCACGACAACATGTGGGCTAAGGATGAACGTGTGCTAGTAATTTGGAACGCACACGAAAGCAAGCTGCGTGGGACTTAGTTGGGCACGCGAGCGAGAGGCATAAGGCTATGGGCTTGGTTTGGCAGGCGAGTGAGGTACTAGTGCAGTGCACAAGGTGAAGCTTGAGCAGACCAAGTTAGCGCAGTGGTTCAAGTGGCGTGTCGTAAGGGGCACGATGAGCCGGGTGGTAGGCCGTGAAACAGAGGTAACCACATTGGAGGAGTTCCCGTCCTCTAGGCGAGTGGTATCAGAGCTGATGTGCAGATGGGTTGGCTTCGTTGCACGCGGTAGCGAAGCACCGCGCGGGTTGAAAGTGCGTCGAAGGACGCTCCCGCGACAGTTGGTATCAAAAGTAGGCTGACCTAGCGAAGCGTGCGTTAGGTGTCGCACGGGACTAAGGTTGCGGAAGTGCGACCCCGTGACATTTTGGTATCAGAGCCAAGTTCGATCCAAAAGCGATGATGCTATTGAACAATTGGTGCAGAGGCACGCGATGTAGTGTCAAGAGGGCACGCGACATCCATGAACAACTGGTGCGGAGGCACGCGATGTGGTGTCAAGAAGGTACGCGACATCCCTGAGCTAGTTAACAGGTGAGGGCCTTGTGACAGCAGAACCAAGTTGACCCAATCGGGGTGACAGTGGGGAGCTAGTGGGAAGGTGCGGACCTAAGAAATAGATATGTGATGCAAACAAGCTGGGAGGAGTTGGCGGGGTCAGTTCACTGCGATCATGCGTCAACGAGGATGTTTACATTTATGGAGTGGTGGAGGATGTGACGGGGCCAATACTCGAGCTTGCAGCATGGTGCATGTGGCACGACATGTGGGACGAGAAGGGCACACGACATGGGGCCAAGTGGGCCTGGCGATGTGGTCGCGGTGCGAGGACGCGACACGGTCGCATGAGGGTAGGACGCAGAGCGTCACGATCGTGACACGGATGCGACATAGCCAAGGTGGGCTAGCGACGTAGGAGGCATTGCGGTATGTCAAACCAAGGGGTTTGAGGTTCTCCTGCCATTCTAGCTGAATGACTGTTTTACCCTTATATAGGGGAAGGGAGCTAGAGAGCTATTCCCCCGCACACGGGGCCTTGCGTTGCCAGAGGGGGCGCAAGTGTCTCCTAGGCCTGAAAGGGTGGGCCTAGGACATCGATGTAGCGATGCCGTGTGGAACCCGGGTGAGGTTGAAGTACGGCTCTGGATTACGCGTCTCGGTGCATACGGCTGGGCAACCTCGTGTGAGAACACCAGGGTGCTGCGTGGGACTCAGTTGAGCACGACAGCATGTGGGCTAAGGATGAATGTGTGCTAGTAATTCGGAATGCACACAAAGGCAAGTTGCGTGGGACTCAGTTGGGCAAGCGAGCGCGAGGCACAAGGCTATTGGCTTGGTTCGGCAGGCGAGCGAGGTACTAGTGCAGTGCACAGGGTGAAGCTTGAGCAGGCCAAGTTAGCGCAGCGGTGCAAGTGGCATGTCGTAAGGGGCATGATGAGCCGGGTGGGAGGCCATGAAACAGAGGTAACCACATTGGGGGAGTTCCCGTCCTCTAGGCGGGTGGTATCAGAGCTGATGTGCAGATGGGTTGGCTTCGTTGCTCGCGATAGCGAAGCATCACGCGGGTTGAAAGTGCGTCGAATGACGCTCCCACGACAGTTGGTATCAGAAGTAGGCTGACCTAGCGAAGCGTGCGTTAGGTGCCGCACGGGACTGAGGTTGCGAAAGTGCGACCCCGTGACAGTATGCTTCAGAAAATTTATCACTCGTGCGGTCCTATTCACGCTCAAGCATGTTCTCAATGTAAACCCTCAAGTCCCGCTCGAGCGGTTTTGACCTGAGCCAAAATAGCCTAGAGATCCCGCTCGAGCATAGGCATCAGGTGATATCTCGCTCGAGAGGTCCCTATTCATGCTCGAGCGTACCAAACAGAACTATCATCTTTAACAATTCATCCCTCCAACTCGAACCGGTGCTTATGGCTTCCCGAGGTGGTTCAATGACACCACAACATGCTCAAAACAAGTTATCACTCGTATACAAGACTCCTCTTCAAAAAACAAGAAAATTTGCACACCATAACTCACGCATTTGCAAAGTTTAAACCCATGATTTATCCCCAAATTTCACCGCTCATGCAAGGCTTTCAACGATTAAACCCAATGCTTCCCTTCTCGTGATTTATACATGTTTGATCCTTGAAATCTTTGCATGCGGCCTCGACCATTGCTATATACGGGCTCTAAAACACAACGCATGTGCTACGAGGGTTACCTCTACAAGTTTTCCTCGCTTGTGAAGCTCCATGACTCAATGGCGTTGGGTCGATATCTTCAACACGCCGATTCCACGATTCGTTTTCCCTTTGGTCGAGCAAGTCAAGGAGCTTGGGGTACTCAGAGGCCCCCCTTAGAACGGAAGAGCTTTCGGAGCAGCTCCGAGGCTTAATTTGCAAGGAGATGGATCAACCAGGAATAAGGAGGAGATGGCTTCTCTTCTTCACATCAGTTTCTCCACGCTCGGCTGCTATTCACAATGCAAATGATGGTTTGCATGGTAACGTGGAGGATGCTATAATAGGGAGGATAGTTTCGGTGTGTGGTGCATATACGTACATAAATGTATGTGTCCACATCACTTGGCCTCAATTTCATGGGCTCAAAGCTTCGGGCTGAATGGGTCTCAATTCATCCCACCGCTTCACGGGTCCTAGTTTCCTAATGGTTCTCTCGGTTCACCATTGACTAAACTCCCTACAGGCCCCCCTTGCATTCATGGTGGTTCATGAGGGTTTAGCTTCTAATACAGGTCCCAAGGTAGGTTTTGGTTCCAAAAGAAAAGGGTCTATGGACCTAGGTCCAATCTGCTCATGATGAGTATAAGTCACACATGACACCCAAATGAGGGCTTCACTAGTTTCTCGTGATTAGTAACACACCACGTATCCAGATCTCACACGGGTGATTTTACGGGGTGTCACAATCAATATATATATATATATAATATTTACATAGTACTAATTAATTAAACAAAACAGGGTGATAAGGGTAGGTCACTTGCTTTGATATGCTCTTCCTTGATGATTGCGATGAGGGTGGTTGAAGCTTGGGTTGCCCAACGTGTTGTCTGGATGAGAGCAAGAGTGTGTCAGCGCTAAGCTATGTCTTGACAAAAGGGTAGAATGACTACGTGTGAGGTACAAGTGGAAGGTTAGCCAATAGGGTCTCGACTTGGATGGTTCAAGTTTCGGGAATGAATGGCATCAATACACACCGATAGGTTATGACGATCGGGTTGGGTCGCAATATCGAAAATATTACAAAAGGTAAATATATTAAAAATCATTTTGATAACCCATGATAGAGACATATATTTTTGTAAATACTAAAAATATATTCTATAATAATTTAACTAATATTAAACCTAATAAATAAACATATTCAGAAAATATTTTATAAAATGGCTTAATAATCTAAAAATACCTCTAAGAGTCCATGGCTTATAAACCCTTATATTTTAATAGCAAAAATACAATAAATAAATAAAAGTATAGGTCTTAAAAATATAATAAATATAATATATATACATATAAATAAATATATACATCTTTGATACCTCATATTATATTTTTATATATCTAAAATAAAATAGAATGAAAAGCTTGTAAGGTCACTGGCTGTTGTAAAATAGGGAGGAATGGGTATATAGTTCTTATATCTTATATAATATTTATATATATATATATAATAAAAATAAAAAGGGAAATTTTTATAATCACTGTTTTGTAACAGAACAGAGATGAAGAATGGTTGTGGGTTGAATATGGCATGGGAGGAATAAAAGGGGGTATTGGTGGAGAAGAGAGGGGAAACACAGGGAGAAAAAATGGATTTCGTCGTTGGGCTAGACATTGCCTTCGACAGAGATGACGCCAATCGCGATTGCGATGGTCACGATGGCACGCTTAGTAACGGTTGCACGCATACATTGAAATGGACAGCAACAATCGCTCTGATGATCGTCATCGGAGATTGAGCCAACCAAAATAAAAGGAAAAAGAGAAGATGGAGAAGAGACTAAGAAGCAGAGGCAGAAGCCTTACCAGAGATATCTTTGGAGTGTGGAGGAAATAGTGATGGTTGACTCCTATTTATAATCAGCGAGGGATGGTGGTGCGGTGAAGAAGGGTGGTGTCGTGATGCAGGCGAGCCTGTCGTCGGGACGGCGCCAAACTGTTGCATGTATCGAGCCCCATACCTATGCAGCTTGGTTTCTTACTTAAGCTTCTATTCTTAGCGGATGGGATAAGAGGAAAATTGGATTTGGTGTTAACCAGGGTAACAAGAGAAAATTATAGGGGTTTTGGTTGGGTCTGGCCTGGGCCTGGTTCGGGCCAAGAGATGGGTTCGGTCTAGCTGGTCTAGGTTCTCACATTCTCCCCTCCTTTTTAAAAATTTCATCCTCGAAATTTACTTGGTGTCGTTAAATAAGTGTGGGTGCTCTTTACGCATCTCATCCTCACGTTCTCATGTCATTTCGTCACCCGTGTGATGTTTCCAAAGAACTTTTGCACGCAGTACTCTCTTCGATCTCACGCGATGACTTTGCCAGTCATGGATTTGCACAGGTGATTCAGCGTATGATAGGTTATCTTGGATGTTCAGCTGCTCGAGGTCTAACACACGAGTGGGGTCTAATACATGTGAGTGGTTGAACTTATATTGTCGCAACATTGATATGTGGAATACGTCATGTACATTGGCGAGGGATGGCGGTATGGCTAACCGATATGCAACTTTTCTGACTTTTCGTAGGATTTCAAACTGTCCGATGAATCTAGGACTAAGCTTTCCTTTCTTCCCAAATCTAAACACTCCCTTAGTCATTGACACCTTGAGAAGTACACGATCCCCGATGTTGAACTCACATTCCTTTCATTTATGATCAACGAAGCTTTTCTGTCGAGTTTGGGTGGTGAGTGGACATTCACGAATGAGCTTGATATTCTCTATGGTTTGTTGCACTAGCTCTGGTCTGAGCAAACTTCGTTCTCCAACTTCACTCCAACATACTGGGGATCGATAGGGCCTCTCGTAGAGGGCTTCGAAGGATGCCATCTGTATGCTTGCCTGGTAGTTGTTGTTGTAGACGAACCTGATTAAGGGTAGGCGGTCATCCCAACTTCCTTTGAAGTCCATTACACACGCTTTTAGCATATCCTCCAGCATCTAAATCATCCTTTCTGCTTGTCTATCCATCTCAAGGTGGAAAGCAGTGCTGAAATGTAACTTCGTGCCCAATTTATGTTGAAGTTTCCTCCAAATTCGTGAGGTAAACTTTGAGTCTCGATCAGATACAGTTACCATAGGTACACTATGCAATCGAATAATCTCTTTGATGTATAGCCTCATAAAACTCTTCGTCGTTTGAGTAACCTAGATGGGTAGAAAGTGTACATGTTTGGTGAGTCCGTCTATTATCACCCAAATTGAATCATAGTTGCTCTTCGTGTTTGGTAGCCCGGTGATGAAGTCCATGTGATGCACTACCACTTCCATTATGGTATCGGTAATGGTTGTAACAATCCTGAAGGCTTCATATTCTCAGCTTTAATCTGGTGATACGTGAGGCATCTTGAGACGTACTCAGTGATCTCCCTCTTCATGTTATTCCACCAGAAGTGACGCTTTAGATCTTGGAACATCTATGTGCTGCCTGGATGCACATATCTAGACTTGTGTGCCTCATCTAACAGTTCCTTCTTCACTTCCTCGATACTCAGTACACATAATCGATCTTGATACCTCAGTGAGCCATCTGAGGTTACTTCGAACTCTAGTCTTTCTCCTTTCTTGACTTCCTCTAGCATCTTTAAGATCTCTGGATCTTTGCATTGTCCTTCTTTTATCTTTTTTATTATCATGGATTGCATGCTCAAATTTGCACACACGAACCTCGGTTCCATTTCTTGGATAGCTGTGCTCCAATTCCCGAAATACTTCCATTTCTTCATCATTAGTGTGGCGAGGGTTCCTGCTGACTTTCAGCTCAGTGCGTCTGCTACCATATTCATCTTGCCAGGGTGATATTGAATGGTACAATCATAGTCTTTTAGACACTCCATCCAATGCCTTTGTTGCATGTTCAGCTCCTTTTGTGTGAAAATGTACTACAAGTTTTTGTGATCAATGAAGATGTCAAAATTTTCCTCGTACTAGTGGTGCATCCAAATATTTAATGCGAAGATGACTACTGCCAGCTCCAAATCATGGGTTGGGTAATTCTCCTCGTGAGGCTTTAGTTGTCTGGATGCGTAGCTGATGACTTTCTTGTGCTGCATAAGTACACAGCCTAAATCTCTTCCTAAAGCATCGCTATAAACTTTGAATCCTCCACTTCCTGATGGAATTATCAGTACTGGTGCAGTTGTTAACTTCTCCTTTAATTCTTCGAAGCTTTGCTCGCAGTCATCACCCCATTCAAACTTAACGCCTTTTCTCGTGAGGTTTGTCATTGGAATTGCTGTCCTAGAGAAATCCTTCACAAAGCGTTGATAATATCTAGCTAGTCCTAAGAGGCTTCTTACCTTCGTTGCATTCCTTGGTCTCGCCTAGTTTACCACAACTTCAATCTTGGTTGGATCAACAGACACTCCCTTTCCCGAGATCACGTATCCACGGAAAGATACTTCGTCTAACTAAAACTCGCACTTGTTCAACTTCCAGTACAATTGGTTCTCCCCCAAGATTTTCAAAGTTGTCCTTAGATGGTCCTTGTGCTCGATTTGGTTTTTAGAGTAGATTAAAATATCATCAACGAACACCACAACAAACTTATCTAGGAAGGGTTTGAAAACTCTATTCATCAAGTCCATAAATGCAGCTGGAGCGTTCATCAAGCCAAAGGGCATCACTAGAAAATCGTAGTGTCCATAACAAGCTCGAAATGTCGTCTTCGCTATGTCCTCTTCCTTGATCCTTAGTTAGTGGTAACCTATCCTCAAGTAAATCTTTGAGAAAACCATTGCGCCTTGAAGTTGATTGAAGAGGTCATCGACTCTAGGTAATGGATACTTGTTCTTGATGGTGGCTTGGTTCAACTGCTGGTAGTCAATACATAGCCTCATGGATCTGTCTTTCTTCTTCACAAACAAGACCGGAGCGCCCTAAGGTGACACACTTGGGCAGATGAGTCCTTTCTCTAGTAACTCTTCTAAATACTTTTTGAACTCTTGGAGTTTCGCTGGTGCCATGCGATAAGGAGCCTTGGAAATGGGAGGTGATTCTAGGAGTAAATTTATCGCAAACTCGATCTCTCGAATGGGAGGTAGTCTAGGTAATTCATTCGAAAAAACATCAACAAATTCATTGATAATGGGAATTGACTCTATTTCAGGCTCACTCTTATCCTTGCTAATGACGTATGCTAGGTAACCTTGACAACCTTTTGAAAGAAATCGCCAAGCATTAATGGCTGAAATGATGGGTGAATTAGCAGTCCTAACAATACCCTGAAATAAGAACCTTTGCTAACCTGAGATACGAAAACTAATTGGCCTTCAAAAACAATCAATACTTGCATGGTGAGAGGCAAGCCAATCCATGCCCAGAATTACATCAAAATCTACCATATGAAGCAGAATTAGGTTGGCAGCTAGTTGTCAACTATCTATTTTTACAGTGCAATCTTTATATACAGTATTAGTAGCCAGGGAATTTCCAATTGGGGTAGAGATATTGAGTGCAAAGTCTAAAGGTTGAGGTTTGAATTTCAAGGATTGTGTGAAGGATGGTGATACGATGGAGTGTGTGGACCCGGAGTCAAATAAAATTTTCGCGGTGGCTTCGAAGATTGAGACAATACCTTGGATTACAACTTTCGAGGCTTTGGCATCCTGTTGAGTCATGGCAAACACTCTCCCTTATGCATTTCGGCATGGTTGCTTTCTGTGCTGATGTCGCTGCTGGGTAGGTTGTCTTGCATAAAACTGAACTGGTTGTGGTCATTGTTGTTACTGATGGGATGGGAGTGGTTGTCTAAACGGTTGGGAATTCCTTGATGCTTAGTAGTCCTTTATTATGGGTCTTGTCCTTCCACACCCAAAGTAGTGCTTCAGCGGCTTGGAGCAAGCTCGTGATACATGTCTTGGTTCTCCACAGTTATAGCAGGTAACCTTTGTGTGCCAAAATTGTACGTTGCCATTGTTCTTCCCACATATCGTGCATGATGGCCTCGTGAATCCAGCTCATGTATCTTCAAATCGGGGTCATTTTTGCACTGCATGTTGGAAGGAAGGTGCTTGCCAGTCTTCGCTCACCAGGTCCTTATGCTTCTCGTGGGTTGGGCGGCTCCATTTGATATCTTCTTCTGCCTTAAAGGCATGTTTAACCGATAGCTTGCAGTCCTCTTAGGATAGCAGGGAGAGGCATTCCCGGATATCAGATCTAAGGCCATATTCGAATCTCTGCGCCCTTTCTTCATCTGTGAGCTGGAGCCTATAAAATCGTTCCAGGCCGACGAACTTGGCCTCATACTCGGCCACAATCATAATGCCTTGCTCAAGTTTAACGAATTTAGATCCTTTATTCTCTCAGTTTTCTGGCAAAAATACTTTTCGAAGAATATTCCTACGAATCTGTCCCAAATGACGACTTCTTCTGATGCTAGCTTTAATCTTTCCACCAATTGCCACCAACGGTGTGCCTCTCCAGTCAATAGGAAGATAGAAAATCTAGCCTTTTATTCTTCTATGCATCTCATTGCCTCGAATATCTTTTCAATATGTTTGATTCATCGCTTGACCACCAAAGGATCGGTGGTGCCTCTAAAGGTTGGGGGATTCAATTTCTTGAACCTTTCCAAATCGCCTCCATAGTCAGTGTGATTCGTGTCGATTGATGTTGATCCAGCCCCGTTAGGGATCAAGTGGGTTAGTACAAATGAAATAACCTCTAAAGCCCAAGCAGTAGTATCAGATGTCGGTGTAACCGGTGGGTTGCTTGTAGTTGTTACGGGTCTCCTAGTGCGTGGGGTCCTGATGCCTCGTCCTCGTACCATCTATATATTATAAATACTATAATATATTCATGGCACAACTAAATAAAAAGAAGGGAAAATAATCCATCTCATTCATAGATTGCCATTTACATAAGCATGATTGTTACAAAAAGCTTTCATAGTTCAAAATTTCCTTTACATAGTTGCTAGAAAAGAGTTCATATCTATTCTAAATCTTAACAAAAAGGGATTCAACGCTACAAGTATAATTCCTATTCTAAAGGCCTTGAGATTTTCTTTCTTAGGCCATTACAGTTCCTTACAACCTATCTATCCTAGTTTAATATTGGCCAAACAGGTATCGTTAGGCTCAGAGTGTTCTTCTCCAATGTAGTCAGAGACTTGGGTAACGTCGTGTTCTGCAGCATTTTCTTCATCATCGTCCAATTCTTCTGTGTCTCATTCTCCTCACTTGGGTCGCTCATCTCTCCTTCGTTGAGAATGTATATTTCCTCCTCAGGGTCTTCAAAGCTCTCTACCACCTCTTCCGTGAAGGGTCGATTTTCAAGTAAGGTAGGTGGAGGAATAATACGTTCTACATGATGTCCTTGGTATATGTTGTCATTGATGATTCCGGACGCCCCCTAGGGTACCATGACGATTGACCATCCTATAATGATATGATTGGGGTAGTCCAGTTGTTTTTCTAACTGTCTTCGTCTTTATTTCCTGAACACCAAAGGGACACCATTTCATAATCGGATAGTGCTTACTCATCCTAATCCTAGCCTATGAGTCCACTCCCTAAGGTCTCTTAGGGTTTTGTTAAACTTAAAGCTATGATACCAAACTGTCATGCCCCGAATTCAAATACACTGCGAACTTCGGTGTGTGAGCAAATTCAATAATCAAAACACAACTAAAAGGTTAAACAAAACACATAACTTGATATTTCATTCATAATTTCAAAAGAAGGGTACATCATTGTTACAAATCATTATTCATCATGAATACTATTACAAATTAAAAGTTCCTTACGACCCAATATAAAACCTTACTAACACTCCTTGGCAGACTCAAATTCAAAAGATCTCCCAACGTCTCTGCTTTAGGAGATGCCCAAAGGTTAACTCAATTCGCTGCTGAAATATTAACAATGGTGGTGAGATAAATTCAACACGTGCCCCCCTAATAATATCTGGTAATCTACGTCTTAATAATCAATAAGAGAGACAATTCATTTATGAGCATTCCTTTGATTTTAGTAAAGGTTGTATATATGTGCAAATCAGTTCTCAAGACATTGCATTGGCATTTATCATCAAGTAGGAAATGAGATGTATGCATAAAAGAACATGGAGTTTTTCTTTGAAAGAAAAACAAAATAAAAAATAACTTAATTTCAGCGGCTACACAGTTATAGGTGTAGGTTCTACTACTATAGTACCAGATCTATAGTACAGCCACATGTGACCCTTTTGGACTTCACCTCCGTTCAGGTTGTCCTTACCACATCATATTACATATCTGAATTTCACACCTTACCATGGCAGGTCGGTAGGCAATATATACTTTATATCAGGAAGCACTAACACGGACATTTATCCCAAACCCATGTTGCCCAATGGGAGGATCCATACAAGAAATATCATTTACTTATATCGATGCACAACATATGTAATAGAAAATCATTTGTTCAATAGTTGAAGCTTTCCATAATCAAGATGGTATTTCATGATGCTTTTAGAAAAGAAATATATACTATGATCAATCCATTTTCATAACCATTTTCTCTATCTACCAGTTTATGATAAAAATCATGCGATAACTATGCTTGCTCATGTACTCATATATATGACATGGCATCAAAATTCAACTACGATTAACTTCATACCGAAATTCCAATTATCAATCATGATTGTGTAGAGATAAAAGAACAAGTTCTTATATAGGCATACTATCATATTTATAATATTAATATACAACAATGTATCGTAGATATATCACACTACCTAAGGGTTTCAATTCCTAATTCTAGGGTTGAATGTACTCGTGTATATATATTGTATATACATAGTATTAATTAATTAAATAAAACAGGGTGATAAGGATAGGTCACTTGCCTTGATATGCGCTTCCCTAGTGATTGTGATGAGGGTGGTTGAAACTCGGCTTGCTCAACGTGTTGCCTGTATGAGAACAAGAGTGTGTCAGTACTAAGCGATGTCTCGACAAAAAAGTTGAATGACTATGTGCGAGGTATTGAGCTAGAGGTTGAGTCGGATTACATGGAAGGTTAGCCAATAGGGTCTCGACTTGGATGGTTCAAATTTCGAGAGCGAATGACATCATTATAAGCTGATAGGATATGAATATCGAGTCACAATACCGGAATATTACAAAAGGTAAATATACTAAAAATCATTTTGATAACCCATGATAAGGACATATATTTTTATAAATACTAAAAATATATTCTATAATAAACCGATATTAAAACTAATAAATAAACATATTCAGAAAATATTTTATAAAAATGGGTTAATAATCTAAAAATACCTCTAACAGTCCATGGGTGATAAACCCTTATATTTTAATAGCAAAAATACAATAAATAAATCAAATTGTAGGTCTTAAATATATAATAAATATAATATATTTACATATAAATAAATATATACAGGTTTTATACCTCATATTATACTTTTATATATCTAAAATAAAATAGAATGAAAAGCTTGTAAGGTCACTGGCTGTTGTAAAATAGGGAGGAATGGGTATATAGTTCTTATACCTTATATAATATTTTAATATATATATAATATATAAAAAAAAAATATTTATGATCACTGTTTTGTGACAGAACAGAGATGAAGAATGGTTGTGGGTTGAATATGGCACGGGAGGAATAAAAGGGGGTATTGGTGGAGAAGAGAGGGGAAACACGAGGAGAGAAAATGGATTTCATCGTTGGGATTGGCAATGCCATCGACGGAGATGACGTCGATCGTGACTGCGATGGCGAATGATGGTCGAGATGGTGCGCCTAGTAACGACAGTCGCACGTGCGTTGAAATAGACGACAATGATCGTCACTGGAGATTGAGCCGACCAAAATAAAAGGAAAAAGAAAAGATGGAGAAGAGAAGAAGAAGCAGAGGCAGAACCCTTACCAGAGATCTCTTTAGAGTGTGGAGGAAACAGTGATGTTTGACTCTTATTTATAATCAGAGAGGGATGGTGGTGCCGTGAAGAAGGGTGGTGCCATGATGTAGGCAAGCCTGTTGTCGGGACGATGCCAAACTGTAGCACGTATCGAGACCCATACCGTTGCAGCGGGGTTTCTTGCTTAAGCTTCCGTTCTCAGTGGATGGGATAGGAGGAAAAGTGGATTTGGTGTTAAGCCAGGTAACAAGAGGAAATTATAGGGGTTTTGGTTGGGTCTGGCCTGGGCCTGGTTCGGGCCAAGAGATGGCTAGTCTAGGTCCTCATAGTTGGTCCCTTTTCAAAAGTCATGGGCAAGGTCAAGCTTGACCAAACTGGTTAGTATACTCTGAGAGAGCGAAAATGGGGTGTCTACAGGTTGGGACTTCGGGGTCCTTATACTTATGTCTGTGGAGCCTTGACCCCTTGGATTACTGGTGGTCTAACTAGGGAGTCTTCCCTCTTCCCTCCAGTTCATTGCATTTTCCAATTGCTTGATCTGGTCTTCGAGCTTGGCTATGACTGAGTATGTGAATGGATAAGTTGTGATTGGGATTGGAGACCTTGTAGAGCTTCCAACACCTTATCTTCAAATCCAAGACCTCTTGACGAAGGAGCATCAATATTATGTGCATTCTGATTTTGACAAAAATAAGAATTATGATCTTATCAATAACCTGATGGTGCTCCTTCAGTATTAGCTCGGGGTTGTTGCTTGAATGCCCTGGTTTGATTCAGTCCTCGCCATGTCAGGTTGGGATGATTTCTCCACCCTTGATTGTAGGTATTGGAATACGGGTTTCTCTCTTGCCTTTGGTAAGATTTGGTGGTGTTGATATGCTTTGGGCATCATCCCCATACAATGGGATTGCTGGGCACTCATTTGCATTGTGACCTAGATTGTGACAAACTGTACACACGTTTAAGACTGTGAAAGCTTGAGGCTGTTAAGTAGCTTCTAGAAGCATACTCATTTATCAGGTTACCACATCGACTTTGTTGGAAATGTCTGATGAGTTGTTCACCTCAGATAGCCCTACCTTAGATCATAGTTTGAGAACGCAATTGTGCATCGACAGTTGCACTCCCCAAAGTCACACATTGCATAGAGTTTTCACTCAAATTCTCAAATAATGCCCATATGTTTCTTTCATCTTTCATTATATAAACTCCTTCGCACGATTCATAAACCATATGTATCTCTTCCAGAACTAATCCATTATAAAACTTTTAGACTTGTTGCCATCTTGGAACTTGATGGTGTGGGCATTTTCTTAATAATTCCTTAAATCTATCTCAACATTCATGAAAAGGTATTGTGGGTTGTGCAAATGTGAGAAGAGCATGACACATTTGATTAGTCTTGCTAATGAGATAGTACTTTTGTAATATCCCTGATATGTTGGCCTATTTTTTTCGTTTACCTCAGTAAGCGTGCCCGAAAAAGTGTCGGGAAAATTCTGGGTTTTTGGATAACTAAGTGTATGTTGAGAGTGATGACCAAAGGATTTGGTTTCTGGACTTGTGGAAGTCATGTAATCAATGACTTACACTATAAGTTAGGTGTTTGTGTTTAACATCGGAAACAAATGCAAATTTAAAGGGATAGGATTGCAAATAGAAAAATCTAGATATTTAGTTCTTTTTGTTTTTGTATTATAAGAGAGAGGCTTTGAAGAGAAGTTACACCTCTTTCTCTCTCTGTTGAATCTAAAGATTGAAACCTTTCCCCCTCACCTTGATTTTAGATCTTAGATCTTGTATGTTTGTAAATTCCCTCCCCATCCCAACCGTTGATAAGTTTTGCTTTAAATTTCTGATTGGTTTGGGCTATTGAAAGAAAAGGATAGGGGAGAGGATAATTTCTGTGTGGATCTAACCTGTGCATGTGAAGAAAGGTTTAAGTGGACTGATTGGGAGGCTCTGGCCTATTTAAACCTCAAAGTTTAGTTCCGATGCTTGTTTTTGGTGCAACGGAATCAACGTCATAAACTTCAAGAGGTAGGCTTTTAAACCTCCTCCAATTAATTACTGTTAGTTTTGCTTAAAATAGGCTTATATTGATTTTGTGAGATTAAGGAAACTGTGGTTGAGGGAAAGAAAAAGGGTTCGGAGTTCCAAATTTAACAGCCACAAACCTGGAGAAATTCGAGGGTCAAATTTGGAATTCAACCATCGAATTGAAAATCGAGGGTCGAAATTGAATTTTTCAAACCTGATGAACTTTTGGAAATTCGAGGGTCGAATTTGGAATTCGACCATCAAATTGAAAATCGAGGGTCGAATTTTGCCCTATTTCAGGCCTTTGAAAATTTGTCGGAATTTTCTTGGCAAGCTTTCGGGTTTGACTTTTTGACCAATATTAGCACTGGCAGTGTTAATCTTTGTAGGTTTAGAAATGGTGAGTCATGTCTGAGGACTGCCTTACATATTTTTGAACCATTGTGAGCTAAGGTAAGGGAACCCTACACCTGATTTGCATTCTATTATAAGTATTTGGTTGTTTAATATAGAGCATAATTTCTGAAACATTTGTTTAACACAGCATGAATGAGAACTTTGAATTGTGATACAAATAAACATTTGGAAAACTTTGTTATGAATAAGAACTCAGAAATTTGAACTTCAGAACTTCAGAACCTCATTTATTTTTAAATGTGAACTTCGAATCAGAACTCCGAAAATCAGTAAATGTATTATGTATACAAGCTTTGATATACGTTAGCATTTGCATTCGATTTGAGGGACATACGAACGAAACCCTAGATTCTACCAACCGTGTTGACGGTATTTATTTTGGCGCAAGTTTCCCTCATAGCGTAGGGGCTTGTTGCACTTCAGAAAAAGGGTTCATAGACGACGATGGTCAGTAGGGTTTCCCATCGGTGACTTAATCCGCTCTCATGCTATATGTAATTTGGGAGATAAAATTAAGTTATAAATTTAAGACAAGAAGCATGCCTAATCCAGAAATTTGAAAACATCAGATGAATTGTATTAGTTTTTGACTTCATGGTTAGAATTGGAAATGTGATTTGCAAAGCATCTTTTGAAAACCATATTCGATCCGATTTCTGTCTTTAAAAACCCTTACTTATACTGAAATGCAAATAGACATGTTTCCTCTATTGGGCTTTGTTGTTAGCTCACCCTCGACTATACGTCACAGGTGTTGAGACTGACCTATGATCTGAGGATCTGTATCTGGAGGACTCCGACTATATTCCTGAGGAGGAATTGGAGACGATTTCAGAGGAGTTTTTCCCCTGATTTCTAGTTTATCTTTTTGGGTATTTTTGTTTAGAATTATTCTTTGAATATTGGGCCCTAGGCCATTGTTTTGTCTTTTTGATATCACTCGAGGAACCATTATTAGGAACCACTATTTTAAGTGTTGCATTGGCCATCACCGGTGGTTCTTCTTGGTTCCTCAGGGTGATATATTATTTTGTTAAGATTTTGTCTTTGCTTACTCTATGCTTTGCCTCTGTTTTTAGATCTATGTTATGTTGTCGGCTTCTATTTGTTACGGCTTATTGAGAAATCAATAAGTTGATGAACCGGCCTTTCCTATACCTTAGGGATTGGAAAAGTCGGGTCGTCACAGTTGGTATCAGAGCAAGGCTTTAGGTTCAGAGTCTTAGGACTAAGGGTTAGATTGTCTTAACAATCAATACTGATCTATTGCTATTGTTTTTCAATAATGATAGATCAGCATGCCTCCGCAGTTCAGAGGCAGAGGCCGAGGTAGAGAAGGACCTCACATGGCGCGTATCGAGGAGATTGATGAGGGCATAGGTTCCTCGAGAGGGAGAGACAGAGTGGCTACCAGTCCTAACGCTGATCCGTTGGGAACTGGTAGAGGAGGAGGAGGAAGTGTTGACCAGGTGTTGGTGGCCTTGGCCAACAACATGGCTCTACAGACTGTGGCGATATATCGACAGAAAGACTTACTGGCAGCCAGACATTAGCCAAGGGGATTCGTCGAGTTCAGGAGGAAGAGACCTCCTACATTCTCAGGGCAGACAGATCCGATTGAAGCCGAGGCATGGCTTGATGAGATGGAGAAAATTTTTGAGGCGTTGCTGTGTACAGATGTTGAGAAGGTACGCTGGGCACCCTTCAAACTTTTGAGTGAGGCTAGTCCGTGGTGGAAATCTGTCTCCAGGATGCGGGAGCAGGACTACCCCAATACTCCATGGACTTGGGCAGAGTTCGTGGAGACGTTCAATGATCAGTATTTTCCAAAGACCGTGCGTAACCAGTGGGAAGTCCAGTTTATAAGACTGGAGCAGAACGAGATGTTGGTGCGCGAGTATGGCGCAGAGTTTGATAGACTTGCCCGATTTACATCCTTACACATGGCCACTGAGTTGATGAGGGCTCAAAAATTTCAGAGAGGTTTGAGGCTCATTATTCAGGAGAGGGTGTCGATGTGGGAGATGGAGACGTATGCGGGCGTCATGGCAAAGGCTCTCATTGGAGAGGAAGACATTCAGAAACAGTACCTGAGGCGAGAGCAGGGAAATAGAAATCGTTTTGGCCAGGGACAGTTGAGTGCGTCTGAGCAGGTGAAAAAAAAGTCAAGGTTCTCTAAACCTCCTCCCTATCCTAGTCAGCCATCGTATTCCAGGCCGGCTGTTGCTTCAGGACCAGTATCGTCTTCTTATCAGAGACCGCAGAGTTCTTC
This sequence comes from Chloranthus sessilifolius, assembly GCA_021018995.1. Lineage (NCBI taxonomy): Eukaryota > Viridiplantae > Streptophyta > Magnoliopsida > Chloranthales > Chloranthaceae > Chloranthus > Chloranthus sessilifolius. The sequence goes on along the minus strand of CM037594.1, from coordinate 29,047,002 downwards.
ACCAGGGCGACCTTTCAGAGCCGGGAGAACTACTGCGAGTGGAGCTTCTGTAGCTCAGTGATCATCACGGGGACCAACTATTACTCCTGTTCCTACTCCAGCATGTACGATGTGGGAAACCACATAAGATGGAGGATTGCCGACAGAACACTAGGGGATGCTTCAGATGTGGACAGATTGGTCATATGATCAAGGATTGTCCTACGGCAGACAAGGGAAGGACTACGCCGTCTCTGTTGAAATCGACGACCTCTTCAAGTCGAGCTTATCGGTGTGACAGGATGCCCAAACGTCGAATGACGTGATCTAAGGTATCATTAAAGTTGAGATGTCAATTCTTGCATTGGTTCTATTATTTAATGTTTAAATTCATTAGAATAAATTTTAAACAACATTGGAATCAGTGCATATAATTAATAAACTTTTTAATAAAGGTACCCTTATGATGAGTCGTAGAGGCGACTTGAGTAAAATTGAAGCGCGAGTTTTGATAGACCCCGGGTCTACACACTCATTTATTACTCCTCTTTTCTCAGAGAAGTTGGGTATTACTCCCTAACCACTTGCTTTCATTTTAGATGTGAAGATTCCTACAGGAAGTTCGGTGAGCACGGATACAGCATGTCAGTCAGTCATCGTGATGATTGATGAGCACGAGACAGTGACCGACATGATTACGTTGAGCATGGAAGGGTTCGACCTTATTCTTGGAATGGATTGGTTGGCAACTTATCACACAAGCATGGACTATTTACGGAAGATCGTGACCTTTCGACCGCCAAAGCAAAAATCCTTCTGATTCTTTGGAGTCAAATCAAAGGTTACGCCATTGGTTTCAGCTGTTAAGGCCGAGCGCATGATGAGGAATGGTTGCAGCGGGTATCTGGCTTACCTATAAGATTCTACAGAAAAGAAGAATGACTTGGCTCTTATCACGGTGGTCTGCGAGTATCTTGATATCTTTCTAGTGGACTTACCTGGATTACCACCTAATCGAGAGATTGAGTTCGCGATCGAGCTAGCGCCAGGTATAGAACCATTGTCTAAAGCTCCATATCGGATGGCGCCTGTAGAATTGAAAGAGCTCAAGAAACAGCTTCAAGAGCTGTTAGACAAAGGCTTCATTCGACCAAGTGTTTCTCCTTGGGGCACACCGGTTCTCTTTGTGAAAAAGAAGGATGGATTGATGTGTCTGTGCATTGATTATCGTCAGCTCAAGAAGATGACGATTAAGAATCGTTATCCTCTTCTGTGGATAGATGACTTGTTTGATCAATTGCAAGGTGCAAAGTTCTTCTCGAAGATTGACTTAAGGTCAGGCTATCACCAGCTCAAGATCAAGGCGAAAGATGTATCCAAAACTGCGTTTCGTATGCGTTATGGCCACTATGAGTTTTTAGTGATGTCGTTTGGGTTGACGAATGCGCCTGCATCTTTTATGGACCTGATGATCCGTGTGTTCAAACCATATCTTGATAAGTCTGTGGTAGTTTTCGTAGATGACATCCTCATCTATTCGAAAACCAGAGAGGAGCATATGCAGCATCTACGAATGGCTCATCAAACACTCCGAGACCATCAGCTTTATGCCAAACTCAGTAAGTGTGAGTTTTGGCTTGATCAGGTCAGTTTCTTGGGCCACGTTGTCTCTGAAGCAGGTATATCAGTGGATCCTACAAAGATCGATTCTGTGGTGAACTGAGAATAGCCTACGACAGTTACAGAGGTCTGAAGTTTCCTTGGTCTGGCAGGGTACTTCGAAGATTTGTCAAGGGTTTCTCGAAGATATCGGGTCTGCTTACACAACTTACGAGAAAGAATACGAAGTTCGATTAGACAGAGCAGTGTGAGCAAAGCTTTCAGGAGCTAAAGCGTCGATTGACTACGGCACCGGTACTTGCTATACCTTCAGGCAGTGGAGGCTTCGCAGTATACAGTGATGCTTCTTATGGCGGACTAGGTTGTGTGCTTAATCAACACGAGCGGGTCATTGCATATGGTTCTAGGCAGCTGAAAGACCATGAAAGAAACTATCCGACGCATGATCTCGAGTTAGCAGCAGTTATATTTGCCTTGAAGATCTGGAGACATTACCTCTAAGATGAGATATTCGATATATTCACCGATCACAAGAGTCTCAAGTACCTATTCACTCAAAAGGACTTGAATATGAGGAAGCGACGATGGATGGAGTTCTTGATGGACTATGATTGCTCGATTCAGTACCATCCAGGAAAGGTGAACGTCATTGTTGATGCTCTTAGTAGGAAGTCTTCAGCGCAGTTGTCACATCTTGTCAGCCAGATACAGAGATGGAAGCTTTTGGAAGATATGGCCTTAGGTAGCTCGCGGTTCGATGTGAAAGGCTCGGGAGCATTGAGGGCTACACTTGTACTTTGCCCTACGCTCTTCGAGAATATCAGGAAGCTTCAGATGACAGATGATGAGATGATGGTGATCAGACGAGATGTGGAGAGTGGAAGCAAGAAGGATTTCTCCATTCGAGCAGATGGGACCTTGTTGTTTTGAGACCGAGCATGCGTACCCACAAGTACTGAGCTTCGGGACACCATTCTGGAAGAGGCTCACAAATCCATGTATGCCATACATCCTGGTAGCACCAAGATGTATCAGGACTTGATGAAGAGTTTCTAGTGGCGAGGTTTGAAACGGGACGTCGCTAAGTATGTGTCACGGTGCTTGATTTGTCAGCAGGTTAAGGTTGATCATCAGAATCCTGCGGGCTTATTGCAACCTTTACTTGTGCCTGAGTGGAAATGGGAAGCCATTTCGATGGACTTCATCCTAGGCTTGCCGAAAACACTGAGGAAGAACAATGCTATCTAGGTCATTGTTGATCAGTTAACCAAGTCTACTCATTTCCTACCGTACAATACTACGTATACAGCCAGTAGACTTGCAGAGTTATACCTTAAAGAGATTGTTCGACTGCATGGGATCCCGGCTAGTATTTTATCGGATAGATATCTGTTGTTTACTTCACAGTTTTGACAGCGGTTTCAAGAAGGAATGGGTTCACGTCTTGACTTCAGTTCAGCATTTCACCCACAGACGGATGGTCAGACTGATTGAGTGAATCAGATCATAGAGGACATGCTGAGAGCTTGCATGTTGGATTTTCACGGGTCATGGGACCAACACTTACCTCTGATCGAGTTCGCTTACAACAATAGCTTCCAAGCTAGCATCGGTATGGCTTCGTTTGAGGCTTTATATGGACGACGGTGCAGATCGCCATTAAATTGGGAAGAAGTGGGTGAGAAGCTCATTATTGGACGTGAGATAGTCGAGCGTTCGACTAAGACGGTTCGGTTGATTCGTGAGAGACTACGTGTAGCTCAGAGTCGTCAAAAAAGCTACGCTGATCTCAAACGGAGACACGTGGATTTTCAGGTAGCCTTGAGTACATTAGTGTGCATTTAATCACTTGATATGTATTCTGCGTTGAAATTGTCGCTAACAATTGCTTTTCAGGTCGGCGATAATGTTTTTGTTCGAATTTCGCCTACGAAAGGCGTTATGCGTTTCGAAAAAAGGGGGAACTGAGTCCTCGGTACGTTGGGCCTTTTGAGATATTAGGACGAGTCGGAGAGGTTGCATACCGAGTGGCATTATCGCCGTAATTGTCGAGCATGCACAATGTCTTCCATGTGTCAATGCTGCGATGATACATACGTGACCCGACTCACGTGCTTGATTACCAACCCATCGAGCTTCAGGATGGTTTGACGGTGATTGAGGACCCGATTCAGATCTTGGATCGCAAGGAGCAGATCCTACGCACTAAGAGGATTCCTTTGGTTCTTATCAGATGGAGTAATCATACACCAGAGGAAGCCACTTGGGAGCGAGAAGCTGAGCTCCGAGAAAAATTTCTGCACCTTTTCGATTGATTTTGTTGAGAAACTGCATATGGGATGTCTTGTATTTAGACCTTTTAGTGATGTACTTGTTTATATATATATATATATATATATATAATTTTTTAGCGATCCTATGTATATTAAATTGTGCCTGCTTAAAAGTCCCTAGTTTACGGAAATCGGAAAATTTTGGGACTTAGACCAAATCAGGGGATGTTACTCCCTAATAGACTTGTGAAATAAATCGGGCCTTTTGTTAGCAATTTTATTTAATTTTTATACGTTAATTTCGGCTTTATTATTGAAAGCACAGTTGGGTTCCATAATTGCAATGAACTAGGCTCAAAGGAGGTCAGTTTGGACCCAAAGCAATGGACCCCCATTTGAAAATTTCAAATTTTTGGAGGAAAACAGAACTCGAGAAAATCGAGGGTCGAAAATGAAAATCGAGTGTCGATTTTTCATGAACAGTACCCAGACTTTTTGAGGCAGAATTTTGGGCCTGGCAACATTTTGGAGAAATCAAGCGTCGAATTGAAATTCGACCGTCGAATTTGAATTCGAGGGTCAATTTTCTCGCGATAAGTTGGGGTCTGTTTTTAGGGTTTGGCATTTCGGGCTTTTGCAAACAGAGTATAGGCTTGGGGTTTTCGAGGGTTTTGGGATTTTGGAGTTTTTTTCTTGCTATTCCTGGCTGGATTCAAGGGGATTTCACACGGGACTCGGATTTCTTGCTTTGAAGATCACATTCGGGCATTTCAAGAGGTAAAACCCTCCTTATTTTTGTATTTTGGTGCCTTATTTTCTTGCATCTTTTAGGGTTTGTTGTCTTTTTACTTAATGGGATCTAAGAAATCCACCCCCGCCCGAAATCCTACATCCAAAAGATTAGCTTCTAAGGCTGCGTCTTCAAGCCAACCTACACAGCCACCACCACAGTCCGATCAGCCACCCCCACAGCCGATTCCTCCACCTATCCCCCCTCAAATTCGGGAGCAACCCAATGAATTTTGGGAGCATTAAGGGGTTCGCTACTGAGTGGGTTTTTCACCCTGAACTGTTTGATCAACAACCAACCACTCAGTCGGCATCGGACTATTTGGAAAAAGCCCGTTTAACCTCGTTGTGTACAGCCTTTAATGACCACTTCTATCCTTGATTGGTGCGCTTATTTTATCAACACATGTGCCGTGAGGATGGGAAGAAAATCTATACCTTGATTGACGAGCACGATAATGCCTTTGACCTTGAGGGCATTGCGGTGGCAGTGCGCTGCCCTACCGCACATTCTAAGACTATGGGATTGGGTCCCCCTTTTCCTAAACTTGTCCCAGTCCAGGAGGTCATGGCACAAATGACCCAGATGCCTGACAGTATGTGGATGTTGGACATGATCTTCAAGGCAGCCCTGTACCCGTTTGGTCACAAATCGGAGCGTCGAGGTCCCATCCAGCAGATATTATTTGCAGCTTTTAAAAAGCGTTGATTTAGTGCCCCCGAAATAATTTTTAAGGGAATTGTTAAGGCTAGAGAGAAGATGGGCGAACAAGTCAAGAAACTGAAAAAGGGCATTCCATATGCTCGTTTAATTATGGTAATGATTGAGATTTATCCGGGGGGCCCAGCATATGACATCCCCCCTACTGAGCCGAAGTCCACAGATGGTCTCAAGCTTTATAACCTCGTCAATTGGGATCAGACCTACAACTAGCTCGTCAAAGCTCCCAAGGGTACAGTGGTGCTAGATGAAGATGAGGAGGATGATCCAGGGCATGTCGCACCAGAGCCTGATGTTCCTGCACCCGATCAGCCCCCACCAAGCGATAAACTCACGCTCTCAGAGTTTACTTGCCAGATGAATGCAGTGAGCTAGCAGATTCAGGAGCTCACACAGCATACCAGCTCCATTCATCAGGAGTTGGACGTTCATGGCGGGGCTCTCACCTACTAGTTGCAGCATGCCTTCCCCACAGACTATGCCACGTACATGGCTGACATCCGAGCCTCCGTACACCACCCTTCGACATCGGGCGCCGGGCCCAACATGCCTACTGATGATGGTGTGGATAGTTCGGACGACAATGCTGGTGATGGGGACGGTGACCAGGTTCAGGCTGGTCCAGCTGAACGGGGGAGTTTTAGATTCTCTTTGGGCTGTTATGTTGTCTTTTGGATATTTTGGGGCATGTATTTATTTTATTTACTGCATGGATTATCTTAGGACCTGGTGGTTCTAAATTTTGTTCTTTCATTATATTTTCTATTTTGGGATATTGCTATGCTCGTTTTTCTTTGTTTAGTTGTGTAACCTTTTACTATGGATCCTGTTACAACTCTTAATGGTTTTGTTTGGTTATGAGCATCGCCCTTCTTGGTTTTCGTTGGACTTCTAGCTTTCGTTCTGTGGGCATGTATCTTTGTTCTGTTTCTATTTTTTGTGTGGTTGGATCGTCCTGTTGTTTTTGTTCATGCTTCATGGTGAGCCGGTTTCCCGGCACGCGACACTTGGGGTGTAGACATCCATGTACGGATGCAACCCACTATGGCCCTTCCGGTGCCACATGTAGTACATCCATATTACTACGGATCTCATCCCTTGACTTGCGTGCTTGCAAGACCAGCGCACTGTGCCCCATGTTTACTTTTGGTTTCGTTTTGTGGTGTGCGTTGTGTTACATTTTCGAGGACGAAAATTTCTAAGGAGAGGAGAATGTAATATCCCTGATATTTTGGCCTATTTTTTTCGTTTACCTCAGTAAGTGTGCCCGGAAAAGTGACAGAAAAATTCTAGGTTTTTGGATAACTAAGGGTATGTTGAGAGTGATGACCAAAGGATTTGGTTTCTGGACTTGTGGAAGTCATGTAATCAATGACTTACACTATAAGTTAGGTGTTTGTGTTTAACACCGGAAACAAATGCAAATTTAAAGGGATAGGATTGCAAATAGAAAATTCTAGATATTTAGTTCTTTTTGTTTTTATATTATAACAGAGAGGCTTTGAAAAGAAGTTACACTTCTCTCTCTCTCGGTTGAATCTAAAGATTGAAACCTTTGCCCCTCACCTTGATTTTAGATCTTAGATCTTGTATGTTTGTAAATTCCCTCCCCATCCCAATAGTTGATAAGCTTTGTTTTAAATTTCTGATCGGTTTGGGCTATTGAAAGAAAAGGATAGGGGAGAGGATAATTTCTGTGTGGATTTAACCTGTGCATGTGAAGAAAGGTTTAAGTGGACTGATTGGGAGGCTCTGGCCTATTTAAACCTCAAAGTTTAGTTCCGATGCTTGTTTTTGGTGCAACGGAATCAATGGCATAAACTTCAAGAGGTAGGCTTTTAAACCTCCTCAAATTAATTACTGTTAGTTTTGCTTAAAATAGGCTTATATTGATTTTGTGAGATTAAGGAAACTGTGGTTGAGGGAAAGAAAAAGGGTCTGGAGATCCAAATTTAACAGGCACAGACCTGGAGAAATTCGAGGGTCGAATTTGGAATTCGACCATCGAATTGAAAATCGAGGTCGAAATTGGAATTTTTAAACCTGATGAACTTTTGGAAATTCGAGGGTCGAATTTGGAATTCGACCATCGAATTGAAAATCGAGGGTCGAATTTTGCCCTGTTTCAGGCCTTTGAAAATTTGTCGGAATTTTCTTGGCAAGCTTTCGGGTTTGACTTTTGACCAATATTTGTAGGTTTAGAAATGGTGTGTCCTGTCTGAGGACTGCCTTACTTATTTTTGAACCGTTGTGAGCTAAGGTAGGGGAACCCTACACCTGATTTGCATTCTATTATAAGTATTTGGTTGTTTAATATAGAGCATAATTTCTGAAATATTTGTTTAACACAACATGAATGAGAACTTTGAATTGTGATACAAATAAGCATTTGGAAAACTTTGTTATGAATAAGAACTCAGAAATTTGAACTTCAGAACTTCAGAACCTCATTTATTTTTGAATGTGAACTTCGAATCAGAACTCCGAAAATCAGTAAATGTATTATGTATACAAGCTTTGATATATGTTAGCATTTGCATTCGATTTGAGGCACATACGAACGAAACCCTAGATTTTACCAACCGTGTTAACGGTATTTATTTTGGCGCAAGTTTCCCTCATAGCGTAGGGGCTTGTTGCACTTCAGAAAAAGGGTTCATAGACGACGATGGTCAGTAGGGTTTCCCATCAGTGACTTAATCCGCTCTCATGCTATATGTAATTTGGGAGATAAAATTAAGTTATAAATTTAAGACAAGAAGCATGCCTAATCCAGAAATTTGAAAACATCAGATGAATTGTATTAGTTTTTGACTTCATGGTTAGAATTGGAAATGTGATTTGCAAAGCATCTTTTGAAAATCATATTCGATCTGATTTCTGTCTTTGAAAACCCTTACTTATAATGAAATGAAAATAAACATGCTTCCTCTATTGGGCTTTGTTGTTAGCTCACCCTCGACTATACGTCACAGGTGTTGAGACTGACCTAGGATCTGAGGATCTGGATCTAGAGGACTCCGATTATATTCCTGAGGAGGAATTGGAGACGCTTGCAGAGGAGTTTTTCCCCTGATTTCTAGTTTATCTTTTTGGGTATTTTTGTTTAGAATTATTCTTTGAATATTGGGCCCTAGGCCATTGTTTTGTCGTTTTGATATCACTCGAGGAACCATTATTGGAACTACTATTTTAGGTGTTGGATTGGCTATCACTGGTGGTTCTTCCTAGCTCCTAAGGGTGATATATTGTTTTGTTAAGCTTTTGTCTTTGTTTACTCTATGCTTTGCCTTTGTTTTTAGATCTATGTTATGCTGCCAGCTTCTGTTTGTTACGGCTTATTGAGAAATCAATAAGTTGATGAACCGACATTTCCTATACCTTAGGGATTAGAAAAGTCGAGTCGTAACATTTAAAAAAAAAAAAATCAGGCTCCAATGAATGGAACCAGGCTTTAGCTTTATCCCTTAAGGAGAAGGGAAATATCTTAAATTTCGATAGTACATACTCCAAAGAATTCCGTCAAATGAGAATATGGATTCTCATTACTCTTTCCATGGAAATGAGGAAGCATATTAATTATAGTGGATTTAATTTCAAACTGTCCTCCCGGAACCGGTGGGTGATTACAATAGTGATCCTTCTAATCCCTGATTACAAAATAGGCTAAACGTCTATTCCTACTATTCTCCCTACACGTCCTCTTGATTTCAAGATCTAAATTTCTTAAATTTGGATGATGAGAAATGCTAAAGTTCATACACTGGGAGAATCAACAAAATCTAACACCTAATCCTAGCTCTCCTATTCTAATTCTAAGTCTTAATACTAAAAGAATAAATAAAAATTACACTAAGCACTCTATGAAACCTAGGAAGTTTATGTCACCCCGCCAACGGAGCAAAAAACTTGATCGTTAAAAACTATAACTTTACAAGTGAACAAGTTCGTGGGAGCTAGGGCAAATACTAAGGATGTCAAACCTCAGGGGGCTAGGAACTACTAAGCTAGAAAAGCGCTTACCTAAATTTTAGGTTGGAAAAGATTTGATGACGATCCTATCACTACCTAATAAAATTATAATTGAAAGATTGCAACAACTAAACTATGATGATTCAAACTTAATAAATGAAATATAAAAGTTGATGAACATTCAAGGATCTAGTTATACCCTAGATTCGATAGATTCTCTTTTCTATTAAGCAATCACATATGAATGCAAACCCTTGTTTCACTACAAGCAAAACAATTCGAATGAATATAATTTATTATCAAAGCATACATTATCCTAATACTACAATGCATTCACAAATGATATGAGTCATGCACAAGTATAATGTATAAAAAATAATCAACCACAACATAAACATTAATCACATGACGTTCTATATTAATCTACAAGATCAACTAGGATTCTACGACCACGAATCTACATGATCAATAGCTACTGATGAGTATTCGAGATTCCACAGTATTCTTCTAGAATATCCTAGTCACAAGATTCAACATTTGCAATAAGAAAGACCAATTGAAAAAAAATTGTGTACTTATCTAGAGTTCATTTTCTCCTTGAACCAAAGAGTTAACCTCTCATCTCCGATCTATGCAAGGATTCGATTTCACCAACATTAAATACTTCAATATAAATTATCAAATCTCCAATATTGAGAGTTCTCTCTCCACACGGAAAAGACTACACTTAATGATAATTATTGAATGATCAAAATATGGGACCCATTACTTGCACTCAGAAACTTAGCCCTTGCACCGAGTTTAAAACAAAGACTTGCAATTTTGGCGACCTCTACCATATGAAAACACCATCTAAACCATTTGATTCGGAGCCCGTCATTTAAAGATATTAAGTGCAAAAGATTAGCACGAAATATAATTTTCATCATGTGATTAAATATTGTTAAAGGCCATTTTTTGATTCAACGGTTGACTACAATATATCATATGATAAATATCAAGTTTTGCTCCAATCTTAACCACTATAGATCTATAGATCATGAACTTTAAATCAGACAGCCCAGATTGCTTTTTTGCATGCCTCATGTCCCTAAAATATAAAGTCTCTTTAACTTCGGTAAAGGGCCAAATTTCTGAGTGCAAGTAATGGCTCCCTTAAAAAATTCTGAACACTAATTACAAAGTTCATATTTCTAAGCAAATTGCAACGACACTTTGGTGTAGTTTTACGAGTTTATGGGAAAATTCAAGCATTGACACCAGCCTATTAACCACCCATTGGCCGAACCCAAAATTGACGGTGGGAATCATGTCTGAAAGCATATTAAAAAAGGGTCCAGAATTTCAATTCAAAATTATGCCGTTGCAAAATACTGAATTTTTGGGACGTGTGTCAAATTCGAAGGCCATGATTTATAAATATTTGGTCTAAAAGATTGGCATGAAATAGGATCTTTTATCATTCGATTCAATGCAGTCAAAGGTATTGACAAAATTAATAGTCTACTGTGTTGAATCAGAACGTAGAGCTTGTGCTTTTGCAGAAATGATCTTTTGACTATGGCCTTCAAATCAGATGGCTTAGATGAGGTCAAAACCTGGAACAGGTTAAAAAAAATTTGAAGTCTGTTTTAATTGGTTCGCAATGGCATAATTTTGAATTGCAATTATCTGGACTCTTAAAATAATATGACCAGAGTCTACTTACACTTACTGTCCCCTATGTATTTAATGACTTCTTAGTGGATGTATAGGGACCCATATTCCTAATTTAAACAAAAATTCAAAATTATGATTCACTTCTATATGAGCTTTGGGGGATAAATCTCAAGGGGTTAGGTGAGCTGGCTAGGTACCTACTTTCAAAAATAAGAGACCTGAGTTCGAATCTCCTCCCCCTTTTGAGGCCATCCTAATCTTGTGCTGACTCGACATGTGTTGAATTTGGGATGCGCATGTACCCCTGAGAATAAGCGGATGCAAAGCTATCACTTCAACGTCTGGATCAAATCCAAAATCAATAAAAACAAGAAAAATAAATAATGTAAACCCGAACAGTTAGGAAGAAGAATCTATATATATATATATATATATATATATATATATATATATATATATTCAAAAGCAAAAATAAATATAGTACTCCCACCTACTCCACACTAGGAAGCAATGATCTCAGGTAAGCTGAAGAGCACTAAAATTTCGCAATCTCTCAGGTTGATCACCCGATCATGCAGAGTTTATTTATTTGTTCCAAATCTTGATGAGACTTCCCCAAGGAACCCTATACATCGGGCATCTTATTCGTTGATCAGGGCCAGCCTTAAGATTTTGGGGGAGTTCCTAAAATGGGCCCCTCTTTCATATTAATCTTTGAAAAAAAAAAATTGCCATAATTTTTTTTTTATTTGATAAATAAAATAGTAGCCATTACTTTTAGATTACAAATATCTTCATATTCTATTCTATTGTTTATAATTTGAAAATAGAACTAACAAATTAGCGAAAGTATATCTTCATGAAAAATGCAATACAAGAAGAGAAAAGCTAAATAGTAGAATGTATCCGACGGAACAAGTAAGCCAACTACTAACATTTTAACATTTTTATTACTTTATTTGTCATTGAATCTTTCATGGCCATTTTTTAGCACTTTAAAAGTCTCAACAAGTTCCAAAAATAGGTTCAATGTATAAGCATCGTTGAGTAGATCAAAATTGATAGGTCATTTGCAAAAAATGAAACTGTAATGAGCATGAAATCACTATTTTAAATTAGGATCATTTAATAAGATATATATATATATATATAAGGGTACCTCTTAATGCGCCCACATCCCGGACCCCTTGAAAACCGTTGAATCTTTCGAATCATATGACGAAGATCGTTTTTCACCCATATCCTTCACGCCATAGATCTTAAGATCATGGTGCACCTATCAAATAGTCGGTTTGTGATTCAATATGTCAGAGACATAAAAAAATGGCTATAAAATCACATTTGAGCGTGATGTGTCTCATATGATTCAAGACCATTTTTTAAGGATTTGTCACATATGGAATAATAATAAATTGACCGTCTGATAGGGCGCCATGATCCGAAGATCTATTTTGTGAAAGATAAGCATGAAAAGTGATGTCTATCATGTCATTCAAAGGAATCAATGATTTTCAAGGGGTATGGGACGTGGGAGCTTTCGGGGAATGTGTGAGCAAGTTTAGAGGTACCCTATATATATATATATAGTCAGGAAATCTACTGGGTCAATACATATGGCCGGCTTGGCTCAGTGAGGTCAGGGACCTAATCAATGACCTGCACCGACTCGGCCGAGACCCATTAAAAAAATATGCAAATATGTGACCTGAGAAGAATTGAACCCACAACCTGTTGTGGTAAAGAAAAACAAAAAAAAACAACACTAATAACTGAAGCAACTAAACAATGGGATTGATTGAATTATTTTGTATATTAAAAATTATATGAAGCAATGGATAAAGACGTGAAAGATTTGGGGGCCCCAAAAATTTGAGAGTTCGAGACAGCCGGCTCTTGAGCCTAGGCCCAGGGCAGGCCCTGTGATAGATCACTATCTATCGGATTTACTGCTTCACGGTAGAATCTAAACCCAAAGTGCTGGAGGCTGATTTAAGCCATTTAGATTATACTAAATATATATCAAAAAACGGACACAAAGACTTCTCAAGCACTAATTGTTTCTCCAATTAATGTCAAAGCAATAGATGGAGAGTTCCTGCATTAAACTTTGGAAATTATCTGAATATTAACCTACATATTATAGATATTAAATCTAATTTTCACACCCATGAAACCGCATTTGAAGTTCTAATTTCTACAACCATAAAATCCGAATTCACTAGTAAAATAGAAAGAAACTAAATAAACCTAATATTCCTTCTAAAATGATATTGTCCAAATTCATATTCGTCCCCTCATTAATCAGTGCCCCTGCGCCACTTAATATCATCACCATCTTAATTTCTTCACCACTTTGAAGCTGCATCACAGAGGTATTTAGATATTTAGATTGCAATCGTAAAGAAAATTGCTAAAAGTGTTAGTTAGATTATGATATTTTAAAATAAGGGTACTTAGGGAAAAAAAGATTTTTTTTTTTTAAGTTTTGCAGTATTATACAATTCAAAAAAAAATTTGCATAATCAAGACTGCATGGATTTTTTGGGTTCAAAATTTTGAGTATTTACAAAATTTTAACTAGTATTCACAGATTTCAAGGACACTAGAATACGGTGCATCCTGTTTTGCAAAAATTTTCAGTTTGGGTGAATTACTACAAAACTTTATATTCCCGATCATGTTTGGCTAATTATGCCTCAAAAGTAACAGTGTAGATTTTGATACGTAATGAAAATATAGAAATATGTGACATCTGGGCAATCCCATGAGTGGATTCTGCCGTTTGACTGATATTGTCGGTCATCCATGCAACCAAAAACGGATAGATATTAGATCTACAAAATTAATAATTCTAATGGTAAGATATCCAAAATATGTAGGATATTTTAAAATAAACAGTTGTTTTTTTTATTTGTAGTTTTGGGATAGTCCCACATCATGTAATCCTGTTTTGGAGCTTTGAAATATATTTTGGAGTTTTGGCTCAAGGCTTGTAGCCTTCGCCCAAGAGGCATCAAATTTTATAGGTTCTACTATCATGCACCCCATCTATCACACAGAAGCGCCGAGCCGGATCGGGTCTGGTCGGGCATGTATATGTGGCGTGGCGATGCGGTGCATTGAGTTAAACTTTAGGATAAAAGTATAACCGCCCGTTTAAATTTTAAACCATTCAATTACTTATAACGAATATATATGTCCGTTCAATTATTTTCAGTGCGTGATTTCTATAAAAGGGTCCCGAGACTCTTGTTTTCTTCACTGCATTTTTTCTTATCTTTTCTTCTGTTCTAAAGATCTATTTTTAGAGTTCCGTCCATCTTTAATGTTCTGGTAGCATGATCAAATTCGTCAAATCTGATCAAATGAACACACAACTAATTCGTTGTATTGTGGAACCATTTTGTCGATAACCCGTTGGTGACCACTTGATTGAAGTGATGGGGGCAAAAATTGGTTTAAAGACAGCGAAATTCTTCGTGCCTTGAACAGAATCTGTGTGTCTTTTCCTGATTCCCGTACCAGTTTTTTAACAATTTTAAACCAATTTTATATGGCCCAGATTTCTGAGATCTCCGCTAAATTGCATCTTGTGCTGTCCAACAACATCCACAAGTTAGACAGTTTCGATGGTTCGAACTTCAAACGGTGGCAACAGAAATTGCATTTTCTGTTTACTACGCTGAAAGTTGTGCACGTTCTCACAACTCCGTCTCCGACTGTTACCGAATCATCCACTCTCAATGAAGGTCATAAAAAGTAGAAATGGGACGATAACGACTACACCTGCAAGGGCTACATTTTGAACGCATTATCAGATTCGTTGTTCGACGTCTACCACACCTACAACACTTCGAAGGAACTCTGGGACGCACTTGAAAAGAAATACAAAACTAAAGATGCAGGATATAATTCTTACATTATCAGTTAATTTTTCAATTTTCAGATGGTCGATGATAAATCTATTCTTAGCCAAGTGCATGATTTTCAAGTTATTATTAATTATATGATTACTAATGGTTCTCATTTCGATAAAGATGTTCTGTTTTGTGTGGTAGTCTCCAAGTTGCCTCTATCATGAAAAGATTACCGAAAAATCATTAAGCGTAATAATGAGAAGATTTTTATGAAAGATCTTCTCCTTCATTTACGTATTGAGGAAGAATCTCGAATTAGGGACAAAATCGAAGATCACATTGATATGACATCAAAGGCACACTTGGTTCAGTCTAAGATTGTCAGTGGACCGTCAAAGAAAAGGAAGAGAGAATATTCTCAGTCCAAGGAAAATAAGAAATTCGCTAAGGAGAACAAGGCTATGGTAAGAATGGTAGATGCTACCACTGTGGGAAACCCGGATATTTCAAACGGGATTGTCGCCTCTTCAAGAAATTAAAGAATCAAACGAATACAGTTAAAGAGAAAAATAACTTTGTAGTAGTTCTCTAGGAAGTCAACATGAGTGGTGACATCAATGAATGGTGGATCAACACGGGTGCCACAAAATATGTGTGTAATAATCGTGACATATTTGTGACGTATGAGAAAGCTGGCGATGATCAAGATCTCTTTATGGGAAACTCATTTACGTTGAAAATCATAGGGCGTGAAAAGGTGAAATTGAATTTGTAACGACCCTAATTTTCATTAATGTTGAATCGTTGACTTTTGACGATAATGCGACCTTTTGACTGATTTGACCCAACTCAAATCTTTGACCAATGTGACATGGGCTTAGACGCATTTCTTTTTATATAGTATAAACAACCATGCATAGCCCGAGTATGAGCCAGACACAACACCCAAATCGACACACTTAGCTCATGCGTTCAATGACCATGAGTCATCCCTTCCCTCTTGTAAAAGTGGCAGGTATTGGAAATAGATGATGATTTTCATGTTAATTGGGTGGGTACACTTAAACTATGCCCGAGTCCATTACACGCCAACATCACTATAATCCCTTAAGTGTATCAAGCTCCCCACTTGACTCCACGTGGATTACCCAACTATGAAATGTCCAAACCCAACCTGGGGCTCCTTTCAAGATTAGCTACGGTATTAGATAACTAACATAGTTAAATGTATAATATTTACATATGTATAACGGTTAGATATGGGTATAAAAAATGAAGGTAGGTAGATGCAGCCTGCATGGGGATACTCAACACCCAATCCAAGCCCTTGGATTTTTCTATTTCGTTGAATATAAATAAATAATTATATATATAATAGAAATATAGATAATACACTTATGGGTGTAGTCTTAATTGAAAGCATCATAGGGCCTCAATGAGAATGCCCAATACTTTAACCAAGCACCAATACTTTAACCAATGCACAATTGACTTATATTAGAAATCATGGAGTAGCCCACGTGATTACTTTCCTTTCTCTTGGCAAATTACCCAACTGACCCTCTTTACCTTACAAACTCCGTACTTTAACTAGAAACAAAATTCTCCACCGCCTAACTCACACCACTGACTACTCGAACTTCTTTCCAATTGTACTTATACTAAAACTGTTATTTTAATTGAGTCGTATTACCTAGACTCCATTAAGCGGCGACCCATATAAACAGAAGGATCCCAGCCACCCATTTTTACACCACAAATCTCTCGCCTTCCATCCCACGTAAAAGGGCCATATATAATCACACAACCCTATATATCAATAGACGGAACCATTACCTTCTCCTCCTTATGCCTTCGTCCATTACAGAAGCTACAAGCCTTCCCTTCTATCTCTCTCTACGATTTGCGCCTAACACCATATAAACACAGCAGCAACAAGGAGCCACAACCCGATGATTGGCACCTCTTATTGAAGATCATGCACAGCCAGTAAGAGCAGCCACAACTCTCACCTCCTTTCTCAAATCACCTTTAAACTTCGCCTCCATCTTCTACGATATGCAACCCCACCATTGGGCAACATCAAGGGGATCGATTGCCGCCGTATATAATTGGGATCTAATTCCGTTAACCTTTCCTTCGACGGAAAAGTTTATTTTGCACCAACTGTTCTTGCGACGTTAGGACCCGAGGTAGAGAAATTTTCATGCAAAATTATGTTTTAGACTTTAAATCATAGGCTTTAATGATGTATTTGAACCAGATCCATAATTATTAGAATTAAATTTGAATTGTTTGAATAGTATGGTATCTAAACATTAGAATTAGTGAAAATAACTTGCATTAATTATTGAATTTTTGAATATTATATCTTTTGAATTGCAACGGAATATTTGGAATCCTTTTGATTGATATATAACTTGCATGAGTTATAATCATTAAACCTTTGAATATCGAGTCCTTTGAATTTGAATCTGGATTAGAATGAGAATTATTTTATGAATCATTTAACCTATGTATTAGAACTCTACATGTGATTTAAAGAGATTAATTTGAACCGAATCTTGTGCTTCAGCACTTTTGAACCGTGTCGACGGCCCATTGAACCGCACAAGCATCCCTCACAATGCAGGGGCTTGAGCACTTAGAAAATTGTTCATTGAACAACGATGGTTAGGAGGGGATTCCCATCAATAATTGGAGACTCTAGTGCTATATTTTTGTGCTAGTGATATTTAAGTTATATGTTTTAAGTCATCATAAATTAAGAAGACTGCATCTGAAATTTTTGATAATAAGGCGATTTAATGAATTCGCACATGAAACCTAAGAAACGATGCTATCGAATCACATATCAAACTAGAACTCAGAATATGTGCTTTTGAACCCATGATGCTTCCCGAATTCTATTTTGTCATTTAAATTGCTTTTGAATTTATCATCGAACTATGCATTGATCGGATAAGATGTAATTTTGGCCTTGAACTTTTTCTACTGAGCTTAAATGGTTAGCTCACCCCGACACAATGTGTCATAGGTACAGAAGTGGTTTCAGATCCTGATTTAGAAGATCCCAACTTCATACCGGAAGAAGAAGCAGATCTTCCACCCGATGAGTTTTATCCTTAGATACTTTTGGAGACTTGGACTTGGAATAGATTAGATGAACTTTTTGAGATAATCAAGATTATTTTTGGATGTTATGTGCCACTATTTGTGTGACGAACGGCCGTCACCGGTGGTTTTACTTTTATTTTTTTACACTTTCGTTATAGACATTAATACAAATTGATTTAGTTATGGATATTTATGCATTCAATTTATTTATAATTGTTGCTCTCTAATCGATACCAAAGAATTTCTGTATTTAGATTATGAATTGTGATCTAGCGATCCAGAATTTCCATATTTTCTGGTTAAAAATTTTGGGTGGTTACAGAATTTCACATCCGAAAAAGTCGTGACACTTACTGATGTGCTCCATGTACCTGATATTCGCAAGAATCTCGTTTCGGCTGGTTTACTGATCAAGCATGATTTCAAACTTGTATTTGAATCCGATAAGTTTATCTTATCCATGAATCATGAATTTGTTGGAAAATGATATGCCATAGGAGGCATGTTTAAACTGAATGTGACTGATTCAATGAATAAAATATCTCATTCTTCTTACTCGGTCTCTCTTTCTAATTTATGGCATGATAGATTAGGACATGTTAATTATAGATCAGGACATGTTAATTATAGATCTATGAAATATATGACTAACTTAGATTGAATACCTAAACATGATTTTTTTAGTGGTACTTGTAGTATATGTGCTAAGACTAAAATTACTAGAAAATGGTTTTCAAGCGTGATTAAAAATTTATTTTTATTAGATCTAATCCATAATGATATGTATGATTTAAATAATATTTCTGCTAGAGGAGGGAAAAGATATTTTATCACTTTTATAGATAATTTTTTGAAATATACTTAGGTCTATTTATTAAATACTAAAAGTGAGGCTTTTGAAAAATTTAAATTTATAAAGCTTTAGTAGAAAATCAATTAAATAAAAGAATAAAAATCATTAGATCTGATAGGGGTGAAAAATACATGCCAAATGAGTTCTCCGAATTTTGTGAAGTTCATAAAATTCGTCATGAGGTGACGGCTCCTTACACACTGCAATAATGCAAAGTTGTCGAAAGAAAAAATAAAACGTTAGTAGAAATGACTAATATCATGTTGGTCAATGCTAATTTTGATACAAATTTATGGGGAGAAGCTTTATTAACCGCTGCCCATATTTTGAATAGAATTCCACATAAGGAAACTCTAACTATACCATATGAACATTGGAAAGATAGAAAACCTAGTCTCACATATTTTAAATTATGGGGGTGTCGAGCACTTGTTCGATTATTGGATCCTAAGAGACCTAAGATTTAGTGTGCATTTGTCTGATATGCACAAAATAGTAAGACTTATAGATTTCTCGTTATGAAATCTAATGATAGTATATATAAAAATACTATAATAGAATCTAAAGATGCTATATTTTATGAATCTAAGTTTACTACTTTGACTAATAAATTAAATGATAACAGTCAAACTTATAAACATGGAGAATCTTCAAAATTTAAAGATATTATTGAATCTTCAAGTGATTATGAAGTCATCATTGAACCTAGAAGAAGTAAGCGTCAACGATTTGAAACTAGTCTTTCAAAAAGCTATTACATATATCTTATTAAAGGGAATAAGACGAAAAGTACAAAGAAACATTTATGTCTAAATATAGAAGATGATCCTATAACCTTTATCGATGATATGAAATCTAAGGATAATGCATTTTGGAAGGAAGCTATTAATGATGAAATGGACTCAATAATGAGAAACAAAATATGAAAATTAGTAGATTTACTCAAAGGTTCAAAACCCATAGGCTGAATATAGATATTTAAAAGAAAACTTAGAACGGATGAAATTATAGAAAAATTTAAGACACAATTGGTTGCCAAAAGATATAGGCAAAAAGAAGGTGTTGACTATTTTAACACTTACACACCCGTTGTTAGAATATCCACTATAAGACTTCTAATTGTACTAGCTTCTATACATAAGTTAGAAATTCAGCAAATGGATGTTAAAATCATCTTCTTAAGTGGTGATTTAAAAGAAGAGTTCTATATGAAAAAATCAGAAGGATTTGTTTTACCTGGATAAGAAAAAAAAGTTTGTAAACTTATTAAATCTCTATATGGGTTAAAACAAGCACCAAAATAGTGGCATGAAAAGTTTGATGAAATTATTACTAATTTTGGATTCAAAACTAATGAAGCCGACAAATGTATGTATTATAAATTCTCTAATAATCATGGTGTTATAATATGTCTTTATATAGATGATTTACTTATTTTTTAAACTAATTTAGAAGTTATTTTGAAATCTAAAAATTTTTTAAGTTCATCTTTTAGTATGAAAGACATAGGAAAAACAGATGTAATTTTGAGAATCAAAATTATAAAAAATGAGAATACGTTAACTTTAACTCAATCTCATTATGTTGAAAAGATCTTGAAAATATTCAATTATTTTAATTTAAAACATGCCAATACACCTTTAGATATTAATATTAAATTACCTAAAAATGATGGAAGATGTATGCACCAATTAGAATATGCAAGGATTATTAGTAACTTTATGTATGCAATACATTGTAAATGGTCGAACATTACATTTGCGGTAAGTAGGTTAAGTAGATTTACAAGTAGCCCTAGTTCTGTTAATTGGAATGCTATTTCTCATGTTTTTAGATATTAAAAGATACTATTGATTATGGTTTACAATTTTCGGGATATTCTCAAGTGTTAGAAGGATATAGCGGTGCAAGTTGGATATCTGGTTCCAAAGAATCAAAGTCCACAAGTAGATGGATATTCACTTTTGGAGGTGCTGCGATCTCATGGGGATAAAAAAAGTAAACGTGCATCACACATGCTCCTATGGAATCGAAATTCATTGTCTTAGCGGCAAGTGCAAAAGAAGCGGAATGGTTAAGAAATTTATTAATCAAAATTTTAATTATGATTAAACCATTGCCACCTATCTCTATACATTGTGATAGTGAAGCAATATTATCAAAGGTATATAGTCAAACGTATAATAAGAAAAATAGGCACATTGGTCTAAGATATAACTATATAAAATAATTACTTGAAGATGGAATAATCTCAATAATTGGGGTCAAGTCTGCGAAAAACCTAGCGGATCCATTTACTAACAGCCTTGGCAGAGATGAGATTCATAAGACATCAATCGGGATGGGTAAAGTCATTAAACCTAAGCATCCACTTATGGTGGAAACCCTACCTAATATTTATTTAATCGATGTTTAGGTTAAAAGGGAAAAATAATTAGTAAATTTGTGATGGCTAAAGGGCACTACATTGATGAGACATAAATCTCATATACATCCCAGGAAGAGTAGTGTTTTACCTGTAATAGATAAGGGGAGGTTGAACATTACTCTTAATAGTCCTATAACACTATGTACTGAGATGTTAAACTTACAGAGACATCTCTTATAGGACTACCTATATAAGTGTGAAGATGGAGCTGCTTTCAATGAGACATGACTTTATGTCATATACACTTACGAAAATCAGGGTACTAGTATAAGTCCTAAATGTGCTAACCATCTTTATTGAACACAAAATATATGAAATGTATGTGTGGAATAGTTTTGATTTGTCGTATAAGATTGTTAGTTCAAGACTTAGTTTCACTAAAGAACTCGACAAACTTTGAATTATTTTTACTAACCTGAAAATTCAAGTCTGTAAGACATTTTCACTTATATACATATTTCTTGCTTTACTCTGTTTTTTAAATCTTTAAAATAGTGGGAGATTTTTAGATATTTTAAAATTGTAGGGGATTGTTGGATATTTTCAAATAAACCTTTATTTTTTTAATTTATGGTTTTGGGATAGTCCCACATCGTGTAACCCTTTGTTGAGGCTTTGAAATATATTTTGGAGTTTTGGCTCGAGGCTTGTAGCATTCACCCAGGGGACATTGATTTTTGTAGGTTCCACCGTTATGCACCCCATCTATCACACACGCGTGCCGAGCCGGGCCGGATCGGGTTGGGACGGGCATGGGCACGAGCACGTGCGGTGCATTTAGTTACCCGTTTAAATTTTAAATCGTTCCGTTATTTCTTTTGTTGTGTCCGGATATATCTTATCTAACTGTTCAGTTACTTAAAACGGATATGTCCATCCAGTTATTTCAACGGATATGGTCGTTCACAAAACGGTGCGTGATTTCTATAAAAGGGTCCCGAGACCTTCGTTTTCTTAATTGCATTTTTTCTTATCTTTTCTTTTGTTCTAAAGATATGTTTTCAGAGTTTCGCCCATCATTGGTGTTCTGGTAGTGTGATCAGATTAGCCAAATCTGATCACATAAACACACAACCTGTTCGTTGTATCCTGGAACCATTTTTCTGGTAACCCGTTGGTGACCACTTGATTGAAGTGATGGGGGCAAAATTTAATTTAAAGATAACGAAATTTTTTGTGCCTCGAATCGAATCTGTGCCTTTTCTTGATTCCCGTACCAGTTCTCTAACAAAATATGAGTTACAAAAGATCCAATACTTCCACATACCTGTCTTGTTAGAGTGTCAACTATGGTTGTAAGATTTAAGACCGCCTTCTCTCTCTCCATTAGTTGCATTTTTCCTATCATTTCTTCTCTCTCTTCCATGAGTTGTAATTTTTCTTTCATTTCATTGAATTCATCCGAGGAGGCCCACTTTGATTAGATGATGAATCCCAAAAACTTATTTGGATTACTCCCAAACCATAACCCCAAACACAATCATGAGCTTCTTTTCCAAACAACTTTGAGAACACATTGTTTCTTGAGTGTGAGTCCTTCGAACCAGCCTTTGGAAATTGATCCTCCAGCCGGTAAATAGTCATATTCACTATCCCAATCATACATGTATCTAATTTAACTATATTATTCATAAACACTTACCATCCACTCCGTCACAGCGTTATTTAATGGTGTGCCATCCTTACGCGAGTAGGCGATATTTGTGTTTTGCTCCTAACACGCTGTATCAATGAGGGGTTGATAGGAGTTGATAGTACTAATCAACTCTTCATCATGTATTATAGTGAAGCTTTTGGACCTAGTTGTACGCGGTAGCTTTGCTTGGAATGATTCAATTTCTTTCTTTCACTTCTTGTCTATATCTCACCAATTAATTGCTGATGAGTAGCTTATTATGCCAAATATATTTTTCTAAAACACTGCTAGGATAATTCCAACTTTATATTTCTTTCCATTCCTAAGTGCCGTCATATATATGTCAACCAACCAGTCAATCACCCGATTGCTTGGTCATGACGATTAATTCAAACTTTATATTTTCTTTCCGTTCCTAAGTTCCCTCATATATAGGCACTTGGTCGGGCCTCGTCCCTTCTTCTCTATTGAAGTCTAGGTACCCTCAATGCATGCTTCTTTAGTAGGGTTCATTTGCACACAAAAATATTACCATATTTAAAATAAAGGTATACCATATTCATGAGACAAGAAATGAAAGAGATAGGATGTCATAAAACTCGTAATAACTATGAAGAACTTGCTAAAATGATAAAGCATTGTCGTGCTATCGTAGGTACTGATAAAGAAAAATTACAGCCTTACCATTAATCATGTAAATCTGCCACCTTGCTTGCGTTTAATTATGAGTCATAAACAGGGTTATGTGGCATTGAAAACAAAAGAACATGATTCATGTAAATCTGCCACCTTGTTTTTTGGCAACACATATAGCATTGATATTTTTTTTATGTAAAATATATATTAGTTAAAACTGTAACTCAAATTCAGTAAAAGTAAATATGTTCAAAGAAGACAATCGATCAGAGAAACAATTCAAGAAGATCAATAATAAATAAGCACAAATTTAATATATAGATATTTGAAACTATTATACCCATTAATTTCAACGGAATTAAAAGACACATCTGTTTAATATTAAAATTTAAAATTGGTATTAAAGATGTAGCACGCATCAGTTTAATATAAAAATTATGTAATCAACTTCTAAAAAAGAATACCGTAATTACAAACAAAGTAGATAATCGAATTTCAAAATTACGCTCTTTGACAAATGGGGAGAGATTAGCTACTCTCTCAACTCGAACTACACCTTTGGCTCAAGCCGAGGAAAGTGAGGAAATGGTTAGGAAAGGTGTAGAGTAGATCATTACCTCCCTGCTCGCTTCCTATTATGAGTCTAGCCAATGCTGCTATTGTCCAGTACGAATTCTGAGTTGGGTAACAAAGTACGAGGAAGATCAAAACACAAGCAATGAACTGCAGATGGGTTTTCCATCAATATCTTGGTTTGATTTCTTGTTAGAAAGGGGTATAGTACAAGTCGTAGTCGCCTTTTCCTAGCCATTGAAAGTCAGTCCACGTGTACGACTGGTCTCATTGGTCGAATGCTGGAGAAAGTCAGCCAATTACACAACACTTTCATCCTCTTAGATTGTCTCACAACTAGAGAAACTAATTGGGCCAGGGACATTCAACCACACGGGAGGGATACCATAGAACCGTGCATAGTACAAGACGTGTTAAGGTGGGTCGAATATACCCTGGAGTCTATTAGAAAGGGGCACACCCAACGCGGAGAGGAAAATAAAATCTGGACAAGGCATGCACTTTGTTCACCCTGGAGGTAGGCTGAGGACCCTGGGAAGAAAGGTTAACAACTACTAATATGGGCAGGCAAAGATATGATGGAAGTTACGTTCCAGAAACCGAAGGTGGAGGAAGGCCATCATTAGTTGCTAGGGACGATGGCCACCCGGAATCTGAGAAACTGAACAGGACGAGAACGAAGCTACTAACAACTATTACAGGTTTGGTTGAGACGACTAAGGCCTACAAAATCTCAAATCTTTTCTACACTAATTCTACAATAAAGGTTTTTTGTTTCTTCTATTTTGCCGGTTTATATCTCTTAGAAATATTATCATAATCATGATCAAGTTTAAAAGTGCTCTTAAGTGTTAAGTAGATTCAGTGGTACGGATGGACGAGCGTCCATGAATGGACTCACGGACATCCGTGAGTGATTCACGGAAATCTGTATTCTGGCTGTTCCGACAATTATAATGAGTCAGCGGCGGTTCCGACTATTTTAAGAAGTTAGTGTCTCAAGGACATCCTTACCTCGACAGTATAAAAAGGATATGTGTGATTCGAGATGTAAGGTTTTGAGGGAAAAATTCTTCACGCCAAAAATCTCTTCAAAATTTCCCATTTCCTTTTCTTTGAGATATTTAGGTATTATTTTGAATGGATAAAAAAAAGTCTCAAAGAAACTTTGCCTCGATAAATGGAGGTAGATCTTTATGTTTTAAATTTGTGATTGGCTCGTGAGTGAAACGAGTGGACCATCGTGAGAGACAATGGTTGAAAGCGATAGCATTGTCATTATGGAAGGGATGATCGTGAGATGCGGTTAATGTTGGTAAAGAAGAGTGATAGGGGATTTCATTCTTAAAAGCACTGTAATAAATTATTTTCATAGTGGATTATTTGCCTTGGATCTAAGATAGATCCCGTGGTTTTTACCCGTGAAAGAGTTTTTCACGTTAAAATCGTATTTATTAATTTTATGGTTGTGTTTGAATATTTTCTCTTATTATATCATCGATAACCCCAAAATTTCAATTGGTATCAGAGCCAGTACACTTTGTCTGATTCTCACAAATCGAGTGTCATGGTCAACTCGGGGTATCATGATCTTTCTAGAGAAGTTGCGTTTACAACTTGACCTCGTTTTCGATGGTCCTTCTTAATCTGATCTTACTTGGCTAATTAATTTAGGGGGAGCAAATCATATTGTAACTTTTTACATTGCATGATAGATTGATGTATAGGACTTAGATGAGAGAAAATTTGATGTAATTTTTTTTAAACGAGTCCTTGTAATCTAGGTTTTATCATGATTGTGACAAAGGGGAAGATTGTTAGAAATATAATTATAATCATGATCAAATTAGAAGTGCTCCTATGTGCCAAGTAGATTCAGTGGTTCAGATGGACGGATGTTCATAAATAGACTCATGGACATCCGTGGTCACGAACATCCGTGAGTGATTCACGGACGTCCGTGTTCCGACGGTTCCAACGGTTATAGGAAGTTAGTGTCTCAAGGACATCCTTAGTCAAGGACATCCTTGCCCCGACAGTATAAAAAGGATATGTGTGATTCGGGATGTAAGGTTTTGGAAAAAAAATTCTTTACGCTAAAAATCTCTTCAAAATTTCCCATTTCCTTCTCTTTGAGATATTTAGGTGTTATTCTGAATAAATAAAAAGTCTCAAAGAAACTTTGCCTCGATAAATGGAGGTAGATCTTTATGTTTTAAATTTGTGATTGGGTTTTCCACATTAAAATCGTATTTGTTAATTTTGTGATTGTGTTTGCATATTTTCTTTTATTATAGCATCGATAACCTCGAAATTTCAATATCAATGGCAGATTGATTTCAAACATAGACTGATGCTGATATATATAGACGAGTTCACCGCCCGCTCATGCATCCTCGACTTAGTTACTTTACATCCTGATTGCGAGGATCTAAGATTCTGGAAAGGTAACAGACATAATACTTTCTCCGATAAATCCACTTTTAATTCTTTATGCCACATCGTGCCAGATATCAATTGGGCTTACATATGGGAATTCAAGATTCCCTCAAAGATTACCTTCTTTTTATGGATTGTTTTTGGGGATAAAATCCCTACTATCTCAAACTTAAATCATAGGGGAATGAACATCAAGAGAATTTCTTCTTTTATTAGGATTGCGAGGACTTAGATCATCTTTTTCTCCACTTTGAGAAAATTTCGCTCATCAGGAGGAAGTGTTTTCAAGCGTTCAATATCTCGATATGCATCCAAAAAAGCATTGAAGATGTTTTTTCTAGCTGGGATAAAGGCTTTTTTTCGGGCTTGAACCAATGATTATGAAACCATCTTCATATCTCCATTCTTTGTAACATTTGGATCACACCAGAAATAATATGAGATGCAATTGTGAATCTCTCTGTGGTGAATAGCTGATTGGGATGATACATCCATTGGTGAACACAAATTAGAGTTTGGACCTCTCTATCAAAAGTTATATTAAAAAAGTAAATAATAATCAATTGGGGCCTTTCATGATAGCCCTAATTGAAAAATTAGCCTGAAGAGTTCAATCGCACGCTTTCTTGAGGGCGTTTAGTAAACAAATTTAAATTTAAATTACAATAACTTTTAATCCCGCCATCAAAATTGTTAATGTAATATATTGTGACAACCCGGATTTCCGCACCCGAAAATCCATGCCATAAGGATCATACTCTGGATGATCCCCAGAACCAATCACGAAGTGTCTGCTTGTATAGCGGAAATCAAGCAAACACTGTCTAACAATGGTAGGTCGAGTCATCACATAATATATTCAAATTAAAAGAAATAATAAACAAAACATGTATCTAAATATATCAAAAGAGTATACATTCTCAAAAAGGAACCAAGAAGAACCACTGGTGATGGACATCCATCACCCAAAACCATGGTTCCTGATAATGGTTCCAATAGAATGTATCGTAATACAATAAAGCAAAATCTACAGAAATAAATACAGAAAGTGCCCACCATGCACACAATAATCCAAAATTTATATAAAATCCCAAAATGAACAGACTAGTATACCCAGACTACGGATAAAAATCGTCCGCCTAGACGTCAGTCTCCTTGTCCTCAGCTTCCGCCTCTAGCTCAGGCTGGTAATCAGGGTCACTCTCGGTACCCGGAACTCTAGCCTCAGAACCTAAAATATTGATGAAAATAGGGTGAGCTACATCATAGCTCAATAGAAGAATTCCAACTAAAATGAATTGAATATGCAGATCATGATATCTCAAAACAGGAAGTCAAATCAGAACATGCAAATAGGACAAATCAATCTAATACCGAGCTTTTAAACAGAAATCGATGTTATGCAAGTGCATGATTAGTAACTTAAATTGTATATGTTTTCTAACTTAAGAAACTCCCGTGAATATATAACACAGAGTAAATAGAAATTTACCGATAGGAAACCCCAACCAATCGTCGTTCACATGAACAATTTTAGATTGAAATAATGCCTCATCTATGGAGTGCAATTGTGCCGAGGGATTACAAGCAGATGCACAAGTGTGCCAAGCTCGGATATACCGCCGGGTCGGTGGGGATCATCTGGTTAAATCATCAAATCACATACACACATAGACCTCATAGATCAGATAGCAAAAATCAGGAGCAGGTTTCAGAAACAAATCAGAAAACATAAATTAGAGATAGCAGGAATTTATGATACGCTTACATGCTTGTTAAAAATAGAAATCAGGGCGCAGATATGAAATAAACATGAAATCATACTAAAAAATAGTTTAGGTTGGTTTTCTCCTACCTCAGATCAGACCTCTTTCTAAGCAAATCCAAAGCCTTTTAAAGCATCATGATCCGATCCTAGACCATAAATATAGTATACTACGTGTCAGGTAGGTCAGAAAGTCAACTGGCGCAGTGTCCAACAGCTTTCAATTCACATAAATAAAACAAGATAAAAACAGGGGTGATTTATCGATCAACACTCTTATTGATCGATCAATCCTCCTTGTTGATCGATCAATGACCTCATTGATCGATCAATACACTTAACTCCACTCACCAGTAACAGAGTTAGTTGATCGATCAATACACTTTATTGATCGATCAACACCCTTCATTGATCGATCAATACCTTAATTGATCGATCAATAACTCCCTTTTCTTCACACTTTGGCATAGCCAAATTGATCGATCACCAACTTGGTTGATCGATCAATGTGTCCTATTGATCGATCAATGCCCTCATTGATCGATCAATAGCCTAAATTCTCAAATTTCCTACCTTCTGTTCACATTTATAATTTATACAGATTGATCGATCAATACCTTCATTGATCAATCACTACATACAAGTGATCGATCAATGCCTTCATTGATTGATTAATACCAGTCATTAATCGATCACACTCTCTGTGATCGATCAATACTCAGGATTGATCGATCAATTCACTAATTGATCGATCAATGCCCTTCGAGCATCGAACTTCCAAAAATATTCAGTGTTCTAGTCCCTTTTTTTGTTTTATATTGATTGATCGATCAATCACTTCATTGATCGACCAACATCCTTCATTGATCGATCAATCTAGCATTGATCAATCAATGATGACAGCACCTCTGTCATTAATGGAGGTCACTTCTTGACCTAATTTCCCTCCCTTTTCATTTATGGTGTTCAACAACCATTAACACACACACCAATACAAGCTCAAAGGCTTCAATTTTGCCCACTTTAAATGCACAAACCTACCTCGATTTGGGTCCCTTCGTGGTTTCGGCAAAAAGATCCAAAAGGGGTTTCAAATTTGAAACTCGAGCTATATCGCCAGTGTGACTCTGATACGTAATGTATCGACTCCGACTCAGCACGCGGAGGCTTCACACGCACATAGACTGTACTTGAGCTCATCCTATTGAACTCCGCATAGCCTAACTAAGATTTATGCACGATCTCGGTACCTCTAACCCTCTTTCCTTGTAGAGCACACTCAAATCCCAACCTATCTACAGATTCTTAGCTCATGAGCAAGGGGAAGAAGAAGAGAGGAGATCATTCTAGTCTCTTCCTTCCCATATAAGCTACTTAAAATGAAATATCTCTAATATTTAAACCTAAACCCTAAGCTTGACTCCGGTGTGAAGCGCGAATAAGGTCGCTATGGCGTAACATGTCGTCTCGATGTCCTACATGACTCGGACCTAAGCGAGAATTCATACGTGAATTCATCTACACAAGGAGTAATACTATTTCTTATAATATTAATTTCAAAATTTTAAATATGTCTCGATTTTCGTGGCGGGCACGCATATCGAAACAGTTAGGTTTTTATTCGTAATTTCAGGGTCGTTACATTATCCCCCCCTTAGGAATTTTCATCCTCGAAAATGTCAGGGAGGTCGCAGTCATCGTAATAACTAAAAGTAGCAGACAAATAGGAATGAAAATATGGATATAGATAGAAATGGAAATGCAGAAATGGAAAAGCATAATACATAATTATACAGATAAAACGAATAAAAGAGAAACATGTAATAGCATAGTAAGTACCTGCCGGGATATCAGATGGTCCGACCTCATCAGGCATGGATCTGCTGGGACGGGGTGGTGGTGTGCGGTAGTCGCGAGGATCCACGACGTGCTGACGGGCATGAGTAATCATAGGTGTGGACGTCATGGCATACAAATGCTGCATGACGAGCTCATGCATGCCCTCGTGATAATCCAAACGATGATGTATCTGTCGCTGGAACGCCTCCATACCGTCAAGATGCTCATGAATGTGTCGGTTACCCTCCACAAGCTCGCGAAGCATAGCTGCTACGTCGACTGAGGAAGGTGGTGGGGGATGTGATGGGGTGTGACGGGGCGGTCTACGGGGTGTAGTGGGGGCAGGGCGTGTAGACACCTCAGGCGGAGGTGGTGGATCACGCAGGGCCTCCCCCTCTCTAATTACAGGCTCGGCAGGTGCTGCACCCTCTGCGACGGCGGGCGAGACGGGCTCAGCTACGCCCTCATCCTCCTCGGGGAGCCGTCGAACCAACAAATTATAGCTCTTGGTCCAGTCCTTCAAGTAGAAGACTTTGGTATTGTCGACCAAGCGTGGCTCATTAGGAGCCAAGGTGTATGCCTCGCGTAGAGAGGCATATTGCTCTACCATCTTTATAATGAGACGGGCGTAGGGAATTTGTTTCTTAACCCCAGACTTGACCTTCTCGGAGATAAGGTCATTGGCATTTATGATGCCATCTATGACCAAATCAGCCATAGAGAACCAACGGTTCTCAAAGGCCGAAAACAGGGCCTGTTGCACCGTACCAGTCTATGAGGACTTGTGCAAGAACGGGTTAAGTGCACACTTGATATAAGTATCAAGCATCCACAATTTGTCGGGCAATTGGGCCCGAGAGATGGATTGGCCCTTCCCATGCTGACCTTGGGTCATTTTGGTGACCACGTCAGTAAAAGGAACCTCCTTTATATAGGGGGCATCCAGACCAGTGGTCTCAATGTAAACAGATGAGCATTGAAGTGCCGCCGCTACATGAAATTGATTGAATTTGTACTCGAACCCATCAATGGTAGTGACGAGTCGGTGTCAACTATCACCCCAACGTAGGTTCTGAAAGAAGAGCCGCACGATTCGGGGACAGTAGTGATCGTGAAATGGCTCTAACAAGAGTTTCAACCCGAGACGTTGAATATAACCCTTGGCCCAAGCCATTTCGGGCCAATCCTCGTAAAGGGACTAGGTGAACACGTACTCGGGTAGGAAAGACTTAGAAGTCCGCCAAGGATTGGGGACTTCACGTTCCATAGGGGTCGGGATAGGGGTTGGGACGGGTGGTACTATGTTTGAAACCGATGCCACAGGTGGCACGGACGGTTGGGGAACCGAATCGGTGGGCGGTACGGGTGTACGAGCCTGAGAAATGGGTACCTTACGCGAAGGGTTCTTCGTGCGCGGTCCCATGGTCAAAATGTGCGAAAAATAACGACAAGAGAACAAATTGAATAAAAAAGAAGACGTTACCGGACGAATGGAGCAATGTCCACTCGAATCAGGTGGAAGAAGGAGCGAGATGGCTGGAAAATCAGTCGGGAAGAAGGTTGAACGGTCGGTGTCCAAAAGCCCTTTGATCGATCACTCTAAAGCTCAGTACAAATGACTGTTCGAAAACCCAATTTTAACTTAAAATCCCAGGATTGATTGATCAATGCCTTTATTGATCGATCAATGGAGCATCTTTATGCCCTAGCCCGATGCATAGATCGATCAATGCTCTCTATTGATCGATCAATGTTCTCTTAATTGATCGATCACTTCTTTGTTGATCGATCAATGACTTCATTATTGATCGATCACTACCATGTTGACCGGTCAACACTCATCACATTGATCGATCAAGACTGAAATTGATCGATCACCCAATCGATCTCAACTCCACAACTAGACTTTGTTGATCGATCAATGCCTTTATTGATCGATCAATCAGCCATGGTGATCAATCACTAACTTTTATTGATCGATCAACCATATCAGAACCAACCTCTTTATATTTTTATTCTTTTTAATTTTACAACGTGGATCAACAGCATTCATAACAATAAAGGTATATTATAATCTACATACAGTACCCGGGTAAATCACGCATATATGTACAATTATGAACGTAAATTGATCCGTGAAAGTACCTTTATCGTTAGGTAAACAAATGTGGGTACTGCTCGTGAATTTTAGTTGCGCGTTCCCAAGTAGCTTTCGAAGTCGAATGATTTCTCCACTTGACTAGTACCAGTGGAATCAACTTGGTCCGCAAAACATGATCTCTATGATCCAAAATTGCGATCGATTCCTCAATCACCGTCAAGTCTTCCTGCAACTCAATCGGCTGGAAATCCAAGACGTGAGTCGGGTCGCGCACGTATCGTCGCAGCATGGAAACGTGAAAAACATTATGCATGCTCGCCAATTGCGGTGGCAAAGCAATTCGATAAGCAACTTCGCCAAACCCGTCCAAGTACCTCAAATGGGCCGATATATCGAGGACTCAGCTTCCCACGCTTTTCGAAGCGCATTACGCCCTTGGTTGGTGAGATCTTCACAAAGACCTTGTCTCTTACCTGAAAACAGTGGTTAAGTCCATATCCAACCATCTTAACTACGAATAGCATCTTTATCAAACTTATTTGGGTATACCTGAAATTCAACGTGCGTCTGATGGAGATTGGCATAGCTCTTTTGGCGACTTTGAGCAACCCTCAATCTTCCGCGGATCAACCGAACTGTCTCGGTTGTACTTTCCATGATATCAGGTCCCAAAACAAGTTTCTCACTGACTTCTTCCCAATTTAACGGAGATCTGCATCGCCGCCCATACAAGGCTTCATATGGCGCCATCCCAATACTCGACTGATAACTATTATTGTAAGCGAACTCGATCAGAGGCAAATGTTGATCCCATGAACCATGCACAACATATCTTCTATAATCTGGTTCACTCTCTTAGTCTGCCCATCTGTCTGAGGATGAAACGCTGAGCTAAACTCCAATTTAGACCCCATGCCTTCTTGAAATCGTCGCCAGAATTGCAACGTATAGAGTGGATCTCTATCACATACGATGCTGACTGGTATGCCATGTAACTGAACTATCTCCTTCATGTACAACTCTGCAAGCTTATTGGATGTATATGTAGTTCGATATGGCAGAAAATGCACAGATTTTGTCAGTCGATCTACAATGACCCAGATGACATTGTTCTTCCTCAATGTGCTTGGCAATCCCAAAATAAAATCCATAGAAATGGCTTCCCATTTCCACTCTGGTACTGGCAATGGCTGTAACAAACCTGCTGGATTCCGATGGTCCACTTTCACCTGCTGGCAGACCAAACACCGAGAAATGTAATCTGCAACATCTTTCTTCAGTCCTCTCCACCAAAAGCTTCGCTTGAGATCTTGGTACATCTTGGTACTCCCAAGATGTATAGCATACGTAGATTTGTGTGCTTCCTCCAAAATCGTATCTTTAAGATCTTTCGTATCAGGTATGCACATCCGATCTCTAAATAGTAAAGTGCCATCATCTTTGATGGTAAAATCAGGCCTGATCCCGTTGATCACATCCCTTCTAATGGCCATAAGCTTATCGTCAATCATCTGGAGCTTACGCACGTTATCAAACAATGTGGGTCGTATCACAATAGTAGCCATCAATGCCTCTGAACCTCTGACATCAATTAGTGTATCGCACAAGGCCAGGTTCTCAAGTAGATGCCACCGTTGTACTCTAGTCATAAGATGTGTCAACTGTGCTGAAGACTTCCTACTCAAAGCATCTGCCACAACGTTGGCCTTCCCAGGGTGATACTGGATGGAACAATCGTAATCCTTTAAGAACTCCATCGATCTGCGCTTTCGCATGTTCAAATCCTTCTGGGTAAACAGATACTTGAGGCTTTTGTGGTCGGTGTAAATGTCAAACGTCTCACCATATAAGTAGAGCCTCCAAATCTTCAAAGCAAAGATCATCGCCGCTAACTCCAGATCATGAGTTGGGTAATTTCTCTCATGTTTCTTAAGCTGTCTAGAGCCATACGTGATAACCTTCTTGTGTTGGTTGAGGACATAACCCAAACCACTATAAGATGTGTCATTATCGATAGCGAAACCTCCTCTACCAGAAGGTATGGCTAATACCGGTGCTGTAGTCAGACATGTCTTTAGTTATTGAAAACTCTTTTCACATCGATCGGTCCAATAAAACTTAGCATTCTTCTTGTTAAGCTGAGTAAGTGGACTCGAGAGTTTAGAGAACCCCTCTACAAACCATCTGTAGTATCCTGCTAACCTCAGAAAACTACGGACCTCTGTTACAGTTCTCGGCTGTTCCCAATTCACAACGGCCTCGATCTTCGTCGGGTCGACTGTTATACCCTTAGCAGAGACAATATGGCCCAAGAAACTAACTTGGTCCAGCCAAAACTCACACTGACTGAGCTTCGCATACAATTTGTGATCTCTGAGGGTCTGTAAAGCTATGTGTAGATGTTCTTCATGTTCTTCCTTTGTCTTGGAATAGACAAGGATGTCATCTACAAAGACAACCACAGACTTATCCAAGTGTGGTTTAAACACTCGGTTCATCAGGTCCATGAAAGACACAGGTGCGTTCGTCAATCCAAATGGCATAACTAAGAATTCATAGTGCCCATATCTAGTTCTGAACACTGTCTTTTCAACATCATCTGCTTTGACTCGTAGCTGATGGTAACCTAAACTCAAATCAATCTTCGTAAAGAACCTCGCTCCTTGTAACTGATCAAATATATCATCGATCCTAGGAAGTGGGTAACGATTCTTAATCGTCAACTTGTTCAACTGCCGATAGTCAATGCATAGACGCATTGAACCATCCTTCTTTCTGACAAATAACACAGGTGCTCCCCAAGGAGACATACTCGGTCGAATGAATCCTTTATCAAGCAGTTCTTGTAGTTGCTCCTTCAACTCTTGTAATTCTGCTGGAGCCATCCAATAAGGAGCCTTAGATACTGGATTAGTGCCTGAAACCAAATTTATTGCAAACTCAATCTCCCGAGCTGGTGGTAGCCCTGGCAAATCCTCAGGGAACACATCGGGATACTCGCATGCAACGTGAATATCGGATATCACATTCGTCTCTTCCCGTTGCTCTTATAGAAAGGTCATATATCCATTGCATCCACTCTCCATCATCTTCTCAGCCCGAATAGCAGATATCAACGGAGCTACCTTAGACTTCACCCCGAAGAATCTGAATGATCGCTCCTTAGGAGGGCGAAAAACCACTATCTTCTTAAGACAATCAACGCTCGCGTGGTAAGCGGATAACCAATCGATTCCCAGAATGATGTCGAATCCCTTCATGTCTAATAAAATTAAGTCTGCCAGTGTCTCGTGATCATCTACTGACACTATCACCGATTTACACACTGTGAGTGCATTCACTGCACTTCCCGTAGGAATGGATACTGTCAAAATGAAATCTAGCTGCTCAGGAGTGGCGCTAAATTCTTTCGTAAATTGAGGCCTTACGAATGAATGCGTAGAACCTGGGTCTATCAAGACTTGAGCTCTATGGAAGCAAATTCCACAACTCCTATACACTTTCAGCTCAACTATAATCCAGTTACAGTATTAGATCAAGTGTTTAAGATATGTGTGCGTAAGAGTACTATTATTTTAACACTTAATCAAAGCAATTCTATTTTTACGAAATTTCCAGTTCATCTTACTAGATAAATAGCTTCTCTTGAATTTTAATCATACCTTGGATGACATCATTCGATGTCAGAGCATCGGTAGTGGTAACAGCGTATGCTCGACCTTGAACCACAGGTCGAGAAGATCTTTGCATAGATACCGATCCTGACCGCTCTTTGCCTTCTTTGCTCTCCTCTGGGCAATTCCTAACTAAGTGGCCCATCTTGCCACACCTGAAGCATGCCCTGGTCTCCCTTCTGCACTCCTTTGTCTTGTGTGGTTTCCCACACTTTGCACATAACACAGCTGGAGTGAAAGAAGAGACCCTTGAAGGTCCCTGGGTCACTGAGGCCCCGCTACCAGATGACCCAGACGGTCGAAATGGTCTGGAAGATGTAGGCACTGCTGCTCTCTGGTACGAACTCGGACGCCAAGAAATCGCTGGTCGGGAGTGTGTAGGGTATCTCGGAGGTCTGGAGAATCTAGCCCTCTTGTTCTGATCCGAGTCCTGAGACTGCCCCTGAAATGGCCTCTCTCTCGCCTACTTATCTCTCTAAGAAAACTGTTTTTTATTCTCCTCCTCTGCTATGAGAGCCTTGGCCATCACTCCCTCATGTCTCTATTTCCCACATGGCGACATCCTTTTGCATGTTCTGCGTCAGGCCAAGTTGAAATTTCCTTGCTCTCATCAGTTCAGTGGCTACGTGCTGGGGTGCAAACCTAGCCAGTTGATCAAATTCAGCGCCATAATCCCTCACTGACATTGCACCCTGCTTCTGCTCTATAAACTTCACCTCCCATTGATGCCTCACAATTTTTGGAAAGTATTTGTGGTAAAACACTTCCGTGTACTCCTCCCATGTCCAAGGAGTATAAGGAAACTCTCTCTGCCGATTTTGTGACACCGACTTCCACCAAGGTCCGGCATCACCATCCAACTTGAAAGTGGCCCAGCGCACTTTATCTACATCGTTGCACTGGAGCACTTCAAAAAGTTTCTCCATCTCTTCTATCCATCCCTCTGCCTCTATGGGATCAGTCTGACCTGAGAAGTTAGGAGGTCTCATTCTCCTAAACTCTGCGAATCCGCTAGGTTGATGAGGCAGTTTAGCTGCCTGCTGAGTCAGAGCAGCCATTTGCTGAGCGACGTTGGTAGCCAAGGCTTCCAACACCTGCTCCATTCTCTCTTCATTACCTCTTCTTCCTCCTTCGGTCCCACGGGAACTGCGTTCGTGTGCGAGAGGAATTCTAATCTCTGCGACGTACCAACAACATCGGGGATCTCCCTCAAAGGAACTTCTCTCTGACCTCCTCTACCTCCATTGTGTCCACCTCTGAACTTAGGGCCCATACTGGTTTGTCATTGTGAAAACAATAACATTGATCAATACATAGATTGTGAAAACAATCCAACATGAACCCGTAGTTCAACCTAAAGCCTAGGCTCTAATACCAACTGTGACAGCCCAGATTTCCGTGCCCGAAAATCCATGCCATTAGGATCATACTCTGGATGATCCCTAGGACAAATCACAAAGTGTCTGCTTGTATAGCGGAAATCAAGCAGACACTGTCCAGCAGTGGTAGGTTGAGCCATCACATAATATATTCAAATTAAAAGAAATAATAAACAAAACATGTATCTAAATATATCAAATGAGTATACATTCTCAAAAAGAAACCAAGAAGAACCACTGGTAATGGACATCCATCACCCAAAACAATGGTTCCTGATAATGGTTCCAATAGAATGCATCGTAATACAATAAAGTAAAACCTACAGAAATAAATACAGAAAGTGCACACCAGGCACACAATAATCCAAAATTTATATAAAATCCCACAATGAACAGACTAGTATACCCAGACTACGGATAAAAATCGTCCGCCTGGACGTCAGTCTCCTTGTCCTCAGCCTCCGCCTCTAGCTCAGGCTGGTAATCAGGGTCACTCTCGGTACCCGGAACTCTAGCCTCAGAACCTAAAATATTGATGAAAATAGGGTGAGCTACATCATAGCTCAATACTCAATAGAAGAATTCCAACTAAAATGAATTGAATATGCAGATCATGATATCTCAAAATAGGAAATCAAATCAGAACATGCAAACAGGACAAATCAATCTAATACCGAGCTTTTAAATAGAAACTGATGTTATACAAGTACATGATTAGTGACCTAAATTGTGTATGTTTTCTAACTTAAGAAACTCCTGTGAATATATAACACGGAGTAAACAAGAATTTACCGATAGGAAACCCCAGCCAATCGTCGTTCACAAGAACAATTTAGGATTACAACAATGCCTCATCTATGGACTGCAATTGTGCCGAGGGATTACAAGGAGATGCACAAGTGTGCCAGGCTCGGATATACCGCTGGGTCGGTGGGAATCATCGGGTTAAATCATCAAATCACGTATACGCATAAACCTCACGAATCAGATAGCAGAAATCAGGAGCAGATTTCAAAAACAAATCAGAAAACAGAAATCAAAGATAGCAGGAATTTATGATATGCTTACATACTTGTTAAAAACAGAAATCAGGGCCCAGATATGAAATAAACATGAAATCATACTAAAAAATAGTTTAGGTTGGTTTTCCCCTACCTCAGATCAGACCTCTTTCTAAGCAAATCCAAAGCCTTTTAAAGCGTCATGATCCGATCCTAGACCATAAATATAGTATACTATGTGTCAGGTAGGTCAGAAAGTCAACTGGCGCAATGTCCAGCAGCTTTCAATTCACATAAACAAAACAGGACAAAAACAGGGGTGATTGATCGATCAACACTCTTATTGATCGATCAATCCTCCTTGTTGATCGATCAATGACCTCATTGATCGATCAATACACTTAACTCCACTCACCAGTAACAGAGGTAGTTGATCGATCAATACACTTTATTGATCAATCAACACCCATCATTGATCGATCAATACCTTAATTGATCGATCAATAACTCCCTTTTCTTCACACTTTGGCATAGCCAAATTGATCGATCACCAACTTGATTGATCGATCAATGTGTCCTGTTGATCGATCAATGCCCTCATTGATCGATCAATAGCCTAAATTCTCAAATTTCCCACCTTCTATTCACATTTATAATTTATACAGATTGATCGATCAATGCCTTCATTGATCGATCACTACACACAAGTGATCGATCAATGCCTTCATTGATCGATCAATACCAGTCATTGATCGATCACACTCTCTGTGATCGATCAATGCCCTTCGAGCATCGAACTTCCAGAAATATTCAGTGTTCTGTTCCCTTTTTTTATTTTATATTGATTGATCGATCGATCACTTCATTGATCGACTAGCATCCTTCATTGATCGATCCATCTAGCATTGATCGATCAATGATGACAGCACCTCTGTCATTAATGGAGGTCACTTCTTGACCTAATTTCCCTCCCTTTTCATTTATGGTTTTCAACAACCATTAACACACACACCAATACAAGCTCAAAGGCTTCAATCTTGCCCACTTTAAATGCACAAACTTACCTCGATTTGGGTCCTTTCGTGGTTCCGGCAAAAAGATCCAAAAGGGGTTTCAGATCTGAAACTCGATCTATATCGCTAGTGTGACTCCGATACGTAATGTATCGACTCTGACTCAGCACGCTGAGGCTTCACACGCACTTAGACTGTACTTGAGCTCATCCTATTGAACTCCGCATACCCTAACTAAGATTTACACACGATCTCGGTACCTCTAACCCTCTTTCCTCGTAGAGCACACTCAAATCCCAACCTATCTACAGATTCTTAGCTCAAGAGCAAGGGGAAGAAGAAGAGAGGAGATCCTTCTGGTCTCTTCCTTCCCATATATGCTACTTAAAATGAAATATCTCTTATATTTCAACCTAAACCCTAAGCTTGACTCCGGTGTGAAGCGCGAACACGGTCTCTACGGTGTCACATGCCGTCTCGATGTCCTACATGACTCGGACCTAAGCGAGAATTCATACGTGAATTCATCTACACAAGGAGTAATACTATTTCTTATAATATTAATTTCAAAATTTTAAATATGTCTCGATTTCCGTGCCGGGCATGCATATCGAAACAGTTAGATTCTTGTTCGTAATTTAGGGTCGTTACATATATTGTTTTGGGTTACGTAGATCACGATAATACATCTATTTAAGTAGTCACATAAATTGTTTTAGCTCAATACAATGACTTATCCCAACAATTCATATTTTTAAAGACATTTCAAATTTTCAAATATAATCGAACCTAAAATCGCCAGTACTCAAACCCGTTTATCATTTGGTCGTAGAGCCCATCAATTTGAGGCCTAGATTTTATACTCTTATCATCTCATCTCCTTGAACCTCGACTCTAGTGCTTGCGCACGAACACCACTACCACCAACTATTAAATAAAAAAAATAGAAGAAAACTGAGCATCTAGTTCGTGTGCCATATCAATGTGGAATTTTGAGAACTTTGTTAAGTTATTATAAAGAAATAGTTAGGGTGAATCTTTGAAGATAACATCGTATTAAAATAATTAAACAAACCATCATATAAAAATGTGGGTTGTTATCCTTGGGTGGGCTGATTAGGGCCCTCTCAGATGAACTGCTTATTCTGTCTTGCTCTTGCTTTGTGTCTTTGTGAGCTTAGTGTTTGGGGGTTTCGCGGTGGGGGTGATGGCATTGCTAAAGCTCTCTCTGTGATAGGCTCAGGTTCATGTGGCTATAATCTTGTTGATCTTTATAGATAACCTCAGTGTTATCTATAAAATGAACTAAAAAAATAGCTTAAAATTATATTAAATTATATTCATAAATTTTTTATAAATTATTGTGTGCCGTTATTTCCAACCAAAGATTCTTCCTTCTCAACCATGATTTGAGTGTGCTAAGCGGTTACGTGGACTGCTTTGAATCAGAAGACGAGGTCATTAGAAACAAAACCCGCTAAGGCTAGGCTTATTTCATTTTCCCTTTGTCGGGCGCTCTCTCCCACTCTCCCTAAATCATGATCCAGGCTATAAACCCTAGAAACAAAACCCGATCCAGGCTATTATAGCAAGTCCACGACATCGATTCAAGCTGGAAGCCCTAGAAACGAAACCTAATTCAAGCTATGATATGAATAAACGATCATTGTGGTTGATGGTGGCATTTCCATTTTCTAACGAACCCTAGAAAAGTGATTCGATACTTTTACAAAGTCTTAAACTCGTGATTCAAGCTGCGGTTCCATAGCGATTCAAGTTACAGGTAGATTTCGATTCAAGTTGCACGAGATCGGGAGCTGGTGAATGCTGATCTAGGTATGTTTTATGGCTTTGGTCTTGTGGAGTGAAGGATTTGAGATGGAATCAGCTAGGGTTTTTGAAAGCTAATCCATTTGAAGTTTTATCCTTTTTTTTATTCTGTTTGAAGTTTCAGATCTGGAGTTCCAGAGACTCCTATAGGCTCCCCCTTTCTCTATGTTTCTTTCAAAGTTGCTAGGCTCCCCCCTTTCTCCATGTTTCTTTCAAAGTTGCTGAGACACAAAAAAAATGCTCTTCGATTTCCGTATTTTGGTAGAACTTGTGTCTACAATTTTTGTATAAGTTCTCCATTTGCCGATTATAAAACAAGTCTTCGATTTCCATGATAGTTGTTTTATATAAGTTCTCAATTTGTTAGTGTTCTTATCTGTGATTTTTTCCCTGAATCTTTTATTTTGTTTGTTGATCTAGTTTGAATGATCTAAATAACGACAACAAGAACAATAAATTCTTGCTATTAAACACCTCTCCGGTTCGATCCCTCTCCTCTTTGGTTGTTTTCAATTAGTAGTATTAAAATCGCTCATCAGATGTTCAATATATTGCCTATGATGTTCTATTTTTTTGCATCGTTTTTTCCCCAATTATTTACTAATGTTCTGTTTTTTCTTCATTCATATGATGAATTTGTAGAACTTGATGGTTCATAGAAGTTACTTAGTGCAAATTGATCCACTAAGTAAGAAAGCACTTTGGAGACTTCAAAATTATTCATTATGTAACTATGATGCCCCTTCTCTTATTTTGGTATAGTATAATTTAAGTATACTATAATGAGATAAGGTACTTGTACTATGAGTTGGTATTGTGTGGACATATCGCTAAAATCCAACTGGTTCAAAGGTCCTCGATTTTGTAAATATGGCACAAGTCCCCATCGTTATGGTATGTCACTTGCATCTAGATTGGGTTCATCTAAAATTCACCTTTAAAGGATCACTAATTTCTGATGAAGTTTCTGAAGAACACAAAAATGGATGTGGCAGTGTGTATAGAAAACCTTCCACAATAAAATATCAAAAGTGCCTTAACTAGATGAGAATGGTTATTGGGGTTGGTCTCATCTAAATGATGATTAGTACTCAAATGAGCATGATCCTTTGGTGGGCCGATTTTACTGATGGAGCATTTGAAATTTTTTAATCAACAATGATGCCTGCAACATGTACAATACTCATTTCCAATCGCACAAGGAAATGAAAAAGTTACAATAATAGCCAAAATATTAGGGGCAAAACTTTCTGAGAAGAGGGACTCTCTTTAGCCTCTAGCAGCCTAAATGTATAGAAAATCACAAGTTATTATATATGGTGAAAGGAGTAGGTTTGAGACTTAAAGAAAAATATTTCATTTTACTCAAATTTCTCTATAATCAAGAGGTAACCTTGGGAAAAATGCGTCATAAAATATAGAAAATCATGTGTTATTTTTTCCAATCATAAATTGCAGAGTTTAATTTAAATACTACAGGCTGGTTTGAGCTCAATTTCTGTTTTTGTTGGAAGAAAAGATGACGGTTCTATTGTCAATGTGGGTTGTGAACTCTGTTTCGAACCTTGTAATTATTTTGTTAATTACTAGATCGTTTAGCAGGAATAGTTGGCCGACATTGCATCAATGGGTGAGGTCTGCTGTTGCATCAACAATGGATCATCATTTAATACTTACGAGATCTAGGCACCGAGAATTACGAGATGGAGCAAAGGCAATGATGATGATCTAAGGTTGAGACATAAGCTTCACGATGAAACTCTTTTACTAGTTTTTTCCCTTTCTTTTTAGTTAAATTTTAATATGTAATCATCCATAATCACCATCTTCTTAAGTAAAATAAATAAGCAAAGGATGAATTAGACCAAATTTTAATATGTAATCATCCAAGTGCACTAACACATGTTAACACATTTTATCTCACCAGAATATGCACCCAGATGAATCACTCCATATCTTCAACACCCCCTGCCCAACAAGTTGGGATGCCCAACTTGCCAATGATCACTAGTAAAGTTTTAATAGCTTTGCACGCAATAATGATTAAATACCCCCAAAAATTGATAGGCCGTAGAACTCGCTTTCGTTAGTATTGAAGCAAGCAATGATCACACACATCTTCACACCCATGACAGATATAATGTCATTAAGGCAAAATAGTTTGCATTTGACAACAGCGATTGGTCATGGTACACAAGCATAGACCAAAGACAGAATGGCTAAACATTTAGTTAAAATATGTTGCTCTTGGCAACAATCACATGGCCATAAATCTGAAACAAGTTGCATCTAACAGCAACAATAGTAGACATGAGGCTGAAATATTCACATCGTAGTTACACATGGCAAAGCCCTAATAATGGTGACTAAAGTAGAGAGACTTTCCCCTTACTGAACATAAGATGAAGCAACAATAATGGTGCACACAACATGCTGCTCATGGCAGATGTCATCATGGCCAAAGGGCCCAATTCCATTTTCTTTTCATACAGTTATGTAGAGAAAGAAAGGCAAGCACTAGAGATGGTGCATATGTATAGTACCTGATCAAAACCAAAGAAGAGTATTGAAAATTTGAAATTGATGCAAAAAAATTACAAACAACATCAGCTCTAAAATACCATAGTAGTGCCATCAACAAGAAGCAG
This sequence comes from Chloranthus sessilifolius, assembly GCA_021018995.1. NCBI lineage: Eukaryota > Viridiplantae > Streptophyta > Magnoliopsida > Chloranthales > Chloranthaceae > Chloranthus > Chloranthus sessilifolius. The sequence continues at coordinate 29,003,200 of CM037594.1, read as the reverse complement.
CCCCAAATGCTAACTTCTCACGTGCTTAGTGAGAAACCCAATGAGGAGAAAACATGGAAAGAAAGGAACAAGGGGAGCAAATGATTCATGTAGCTGTTGTGTTTCCAATTAGCGTGATTCCTTACTGTTGTGTTTTTAGTGATATCACAGCTTTGGCAAAGGACAGAGCTTATGGACAAATTAAACTTGATGGATTGAGTATTCAAGTAATTCTACAAACTTGTTTTCCTTGTTTAAGTTATCTAAGGTGCCCACATAATTTTTTAGCAAAATGATTCATGTGGCTGGGTAGATTTGATGTGTTAATGTGCACTTCTCTGTATTTTTTTTTAATGGGGGCTATCACTAAGTAGGTTCACAGGCAGAGCCAGTCTAAAATGGTGAGATGTCTATTTTTACTGATTTGGATGGTTCATAAACAACGGTGCATTTCCTCATTTAAGCTACCGATACAAGATATTGGCAGGTAGCTAACCATTGCGGTAGGTAATGGCTGTTAAAAAATTAGAATAAAATTCTAATTTTTTTCAGTAATGAAGGGTACCTGTACCAAAACTGGGATTTAAACCTTGATTCTTACCATCAGTTCTCTCTACCTGCTAATAAAGTCAAAATAATTAGCCACCTTATCGTACATTGTGTCTCATGTGTTTGCCACGTAGATTTTTTGTCACATAGGAGTTATTTTCAAGTAAAATTTTCCATTAGCGTTCACAACCTTGTCTGATTCTGTGTTATGAATTGATTATTTCTAGTGTCGGAAGATTTATTCCTTGAACAACTGTCTTTTATCAGTAACCGATCCATTAATTTTCCTTGTATGTGTTTTTTTTTTTTTTTAAGTTTCTTTTGGAGGTTTTTTTTTATCTTTTTTATTGGTAGATGTGAAGTATGTGATGTACATCCATACGATTTGCTCATTTATACATAATTCTTCATTTAAACTTTAGTATTTATTATTCATTAAGCCATCTATCCTCTGCCATGGTTTTGAATCTTTAATCATTTGTAAATTGTAATATAAAAAGGGTGGCCTGTGATGATATCACATATATAAAATACCATCTTTCGAGACTGAATGGCTTTCACAGCCATGCTGTTATTCTGCAATTCTGAGGCCTATTTATTCCTTTTATATATAAGAAAATTTGTATTAGCAACTTGAATTGTTGTTCATAATTAGCATTTCTGGAGCTTCATTATGTATTTGTTGTCCTTACTTTTTTCTTTCTTGCTACTGTTATGACCCATAACCTGAAATGCTGTATCAGAGGCATTTTTGGTAAACTTTGTGTGAAGTGTGTGACAGCCACACTTAAAAGTCCCTTTTAGATTTCATAATTTCATTTTGGGAGTACGTATCCTATTTTTTTTATTCAAATTAAAATTGTATCATGATACTACCACATTAGAGTTTGATTCAATATATTAAACTTTTTTCCATATTGGACGTCTTGTATCTGGGTTCGACACGGACATGCTTACTTAACTACCTTGCATTTTGAGTACTCGTCCCCATTCTCCTCGGCAACGCCTTAAAGTGTATTTCTGGTAAGTTTCATGGTTTTAGCTTTTCAATTGGTTTTTCAGAAGTTTTGTTCTTCAATGGTTGTCCCAGCAGATCTTTTGTGGTGGATGGAATGGTTCTGTTTTTTTTTTAAAAAAGGTGTTCAATGAAATGCTCCTACACTTGGGTTGGCAATTGTGAAAAGTAGATCTTTCTATTATAATCTAAATCTTTAGATGAGTTTTGTGCTAATAGTAGGTTATTTCTTTGGTGAAATCTTCTAAATTGAAATATTTAATAGACTTCCTATGTCCTCTACTTCTCTTCCTTTACTTTTTAAATTAATTTTTCAGTGTACACCTACCTGCTGGGGACCTTGAGATCACAAAATTTTAAAAAAATTGTCATGCATGTAAATCAAAATATTTCTCAAATTTTTAGTTAAAATTGAAATCAGCGGTGTATTGCTCCTTCAAATTGAAATTAATGGTGCACCCAACCGACCACACAATCAATACATGTGCTCATATATGTCTAGAAATGCTATTGGATAAAACTTACACCTTTGGCTTTGTGACAAAAATGCCAAATGATGGGTTTCAAACTTTCAAGAACTCTGTACTCATACATTGACTGTATATATCTTCGCTTATGTTGCTGATGATGATGCACAACTATTTCAAATTGAACTGTTATTTCTAGCTTATGATGTACACATCTTGGCTTATGATGTATGATGTATGATGCACAACTATTTTGATGAAGTTATGAGAGATAGAATGGAGAGATTTGTTGTTCTTCCCTTCTCAATTGGGTTGTTTCTGAGTCGAGCATCGCCGTAACTAAAAACCACCCTTTGAAAGCCAAACCAGAAGCAAATTCATCTTCAACAAATAGTTTGTTCCTTGTTTCTTCTTTTTCTTTTTAATTATTATTTTTCTTTTTCTTTAATTCTTATTGGGTTTTCTTTTTATGGATCTGTTAAGGGGTACAAGGAGGAGAGTGCTTATCTGGAGGAAAAATGAAGAATTCATTTGGGTTCCTTCCTGTTCCAAAATCAAACATTTCTGCTGGATTGCAGAGGTTGATTGAGAAAAATGGACCATCAAGTGCTTCTCCCAAATGTTCGGTAAGTAGCTGATTGAGAAAAATGGATTTAAATCTGACTCCAATATCATATTTATCGCTCTTATTTTTATTTTTATTTTTTTAAGTCCACAAATGAAACTTCTCAAACTTAATTAAAATCCCAAAAGACATTAGAGGCAAAAACATAATTATCCATATTTCTGCGGTTTTACATAAATGGACAGTTTTTTTACTTACAGCACAATTCCATTTATATAATCTTTTTTTTTCCCTTAAAAATTAAGGAACTGTATTATATGATTTTATTTTTTGCTGGGCAGTATACAAAGTAGAGGTTGGAGAGATGGAGATAGGGTTTCCAACAGATGTGAAGCATGTAACACACAGAGGATGGGATGGGTCCACTACAACTAGCACAATGAAGAATTGGGATGATTTCAAAGTTCATGAGGCAGAAAAGCCTATTGTATCTTTACTGCCTCGTGAACTTTCATAATTGAGACGACTTCAAAGTTCACGGTCAGTAAGGGCTTGGCTTTTCTTCACGAGGTAGAAAAGCCCGTCATCTGCCGGGATTTCAAAGTCTCAGACATTTTGTTGGATTCGGTAAGCTTTTTATTTCTTGCCTATCTTTCTTTCTAAATCAAATAGTCATGGAAATTGAGAGGTTTGATTTGATGGGTTTTGCCCATTTTCAATTCAGGATTATAAAGCAAAACTTTTGGAGTTCGGGCTAGCCAAAGATGGCCCATAAGGTGACAATATACATGTTTCTACACAGGTTATGGGCACCCACGGCTATGCCGCTCCTGAGTACATCATGACCGGTGAGTTCCCAATTTTGATTTAAAAAAATTGTACGGATTTTATGAAACCATGGCTCTTATAGTAATTTGATGACCCCTATGTTATAATACTGAACTTGTTAGCAGTTAGGTTCTAATAGCAATTGTGCATTTTTCAGGTCATTGACTGCAAAGAGCGACGTCAATTATTAACAGGAAGACGCTCTATGGATAAAGCTGCCCAAACCAAGAACACAACCTGGTGGACTGGGTAAGGTCTAGTCTGAACAATTCCCGTAGGCTAGACCGGATTATAGACCCGAGCATCGAAGGCCAATACTCCACCAAGGGAGTTCAAATGGCTGTGGCAGTGGCTTACCAGTGCCTTAGCCACAACCCGAAACACAGGCCAACGATGAGCACCATCGTCGAAACATTGGAGCCTCTCCAAAACTTGAACGATATGCCAATTGGGCACTTCGTATACACCGCACCAGCAGAAAAAGGGTAAGAAAGAAGTGGGCAAGGTGGTGGGAGCAGCAAAGAAAGAGGTTCCCTTGGAGGCATCGAAGGAGAATGTGCCTCGTCCGCAGGGCTGCAGACACCGGATCCGTGCCCTGATTTCCCTGATATCTCCAACGAGCTACTCCGACACGACCCTATACAAAAAATCAGCGTACAATGGTTTAAACCGAGAACATCTGAGACGCTAAACTAAGGTGGCTAAGTAAAGCAATTTGTGAACCAATTGTATTGTCATATCAATGGCAATTTGAGCTTGCCGCCATGGTTGCACAAACAGATGCAATTTGAGCTTGCCATTATTCTGTTATGACTTGCCATTATTCTGTTTTGTATTGTCAGATGCAATTTTTTGTCAGGATAGTCGGTCCCTTATTCTATTTTGTATTGTCCGTTGCACAAACAGATGCAATTTAAAACCTTGTTTGTTCTACTAGTGCTATAGTTTCTTTTCACAGAAATAGTGTCTTTTACTGCATTTGTACAAACAGATGCAATTTGTTGTTGATCTGTCTTTTATATGAACTTGTATTGCTTTCATTTTTAAGAAGATTTATGATTATGTGTGTCTTTTATCATAACTTCTACATCAGTAAAGCTTTTAGTGGGCATCTCCCTGTTTGTAGTGACGGCAGCGGCAGTTTTTTAATTGCCACTATTATTAACTTAGCAGCAGTTGTAAAAACTGCCGCTAATGCCCTCACCGGCAGTTTTTACAACTGCCACTAAAACAAAATAGCGACAGCATTAGTAGCAGCAGTTTTTACAACTGCCGGCGAGGTATTAGCGGCAGTTTTTGGCTGCCGCTAATAGTCTTTTTTTTGTAGTGAAATATTGATTCCACCCAACACATCCCAAAAAGTGAATGTTAGAATGGGTACATAAGATAAAATTTGGTAGGCGAGCCTATAAAGTAAAATATTTTGGAAAGTCACTCGAGATGATTTAGACATTTATATCGGAGAAGGGCTCAGACGCAACAAGCAAATCGAAGTAGGAGAATTTTTTTTTTTTTTTTTTTAATTATAGATAGGTAAGTGTGGGATATGAATTCATCATCACCTGAACGCTAAACGCTTGAGGGCATCATCACTAGGGCAATGGTCCAATACCATAAGTAGGAGAAAAGGTAAGCTAGTAAAGACCAGAGGGAAACAATGAGAAGGGGCATGAATGACTGCAGTGTTACAGAAAGCTTAGCATCATCATCATCATAGCCTTATCTCATCTATTTGGGGTCGGTTTTGCGAGTCCTATTTCTCCACTAATTTCTTATTAGCGCTAAACTCTTTGTAACTTTGCAATCCTACAGAAAGCTTAGTAATGATCATAAACGAGTAGATCAGATTCACAAATCTGACCCCAAACACTAAGTGAAAAAGCCAAAAAAACCTACTACAAATAAAGGTACTTACGCCGACGGCTGGGCCATCAGCGTAGACTGCACTAGGCGTCGGCAAATCGATTTGCCGACAGTTGGAAACTCTATGTCGACGGCTGGAAGCCGTCGGCGATACTTCCATCGGCGAATACATACACCAACGGCTGGAAGCCGTTGCCATAACTCAAAGCCTCTATGTCGACGGCTTCAGCCGTCGGCATAGGTTTTTTGAAAAAATTATTTTTTTAAATTAAATGTACCAACACCGACGGCTACAACCGTCGGTGTAAGTGTTTTAAAAAAATATTTTTTAAAATAAATGCGCCTACGCCGACAGCTACAACCGTCGGCGTAGGTGTTTTAAAAACTATTTTTTAAAATAAAGGAGCCTACGCCGACGGCGGCAACCGTCGGCGTAGGTGCTTTAAAAAATTAATTTTTTAAAATAAAAGGACCTACGCCGACGGTTTCAGCCGTCGACATAGTATTTTTACTTTTTTTGTCAAATCAAATTAAAATTAATTTCATTTGGCTAGAAAATCAGCAATTTTCAGACACCACGAGGGTGCTGTTAGACCTGGAGCGCATTTTGAGAAAATAAGCAATTCTCATATACTAGTTGTGTTCCACTCACCATGATGCCTGGTCTCTCAATAAACTATCTACGAACTTCATTAACGACCTCTTGAGCAGTTCGGCCAACAACAGAACAGGCCCATGCACTGAATAGGAAGATAAGCATAGAACCCAACAAGGCCCCAACAAAAATTCTGGGATTGCAATGTCAACCTACAAATTAATAAACTTGCAAATGAGATAGCAAAAGCACTTTAATACTATTTGTAAAAAGAAATAATTCCATACGCCCAACAATATTAATGTGACAGCCCGGATTTCGGCACCCCGAGACCCGCGCCATCGGTGGGCTGGCACTAAGGCCGAGCCCGGGAACGGATCATATTGCGTCACAACATGCACAGCGGAATCTAAGCGGAACCAATTCCAACTCGTAGAATAAGAAAAATAAGTAGTTTATAGCATTCGATCTCAAAACAACAAAAACAGATGGTTCTAATTCCATAAAAAGCCTTATGGGAGAAAAACCATTGAGAACCACCGGTAAGGATCTTTCCTTACCAAAACATGGTTCAACAAAAATATCAAAAGACTAATATTTATGATTCATCTCTTTACAACCAAAACAAGATCAAAATTAATTCGTCACTCAGAGCCAGGCCTACCCAGGTCTAGCACAAAGGAAACAATCCTCAGGATGGGGCCCCTCAAGGTCCTCGTCGGGGGAGTAGTCCGGATCTTCTTTCTCCGGAACCTCCGCCTCAACGCCTTCACCTGAACCTGTGACATTAGTAAAGGAATGAGCTTCATCCAAGCTCAGCAGGGAAATATCTCACAGCATGCTTATCAAAGTATCAAACACATATCTTATGGCGTGACGAAAATGAAACAATTCTGAACACATGCGAAGTGATGATTCTCATAACCTTAACACACACATGCAATGCTGATGGTTTCATGAACATGCTCACATTTCCAATCTGACGTAAGAAAGAAAAAACTTAAAGATGATTTACTTAAAGTAATAGAATGAAGAACTATAGCCTCAAGCCCCCGATGGAATACCCACCATCGTCACTCACATGAGTCATATGCACATATATCTAGGGTCCCATAGAGTTGGACACTTGGCCGAACGAATTTACTGTTGTACGGTAGGAGTCACATAGCACATGCACATATCACACAAAGGGTGTATGGATTGGCCGCCGTACCGGTCACGGATATCCTGTCGAGTCAGTCACGGTTATACCGCCGCGTCGGTCGGGTATTCACATAACCTTAAATCGTAAGTGCATACATATAGCTTGTCGCCGTGTAAAGTGATAATCATAGTTTATGTCAAAACCGGAATGAAATGTAAAGGTCTCACATACACATGTCACAAAGGATCTTGAAAATTTCATAAACTTCACAGGTTTTCAAACCACACGTGTCACATGCCTCATTAGTTTGAATTCATATACGGGAATCACATGGTCAAAGCAAAACGTGTCACATGCCTCATTAATTCGAATTCATATGCGAAAATTATATAGTCAAGTGGAAAATACGTCACCTCATAACACATGTGCTAACGAAATCAATATACATGATATCAAGTTTTTCCCTACCTTACAGATCAGACCCTTGCTTGCTCAAGCCTTCACAAAGGTCGGGTCCTCCTTAATCACGAAGCTTACCTAAACATGATCATTTTTATTTATTAGAACGAGGCAAAACACGCTGCCAAAAGTCCCCGTGAAATCTCATGGTCAAAACTCACCAAATGCTGAAATCTGGGAATTTCGATCGATCGAGTCCCTGTTTCGATCGATCGAAATCCATTTTCGATCGATCGAAATAAATTTTGATCGGTCGACCTCTTCCAGAACTTCCAAATATATTCTCATTCGATCAGACGAATTTTTCAAGTTGATCGAACGAATTAAATTCGATCGATTGAAACAAAATTCGATAAGTCGAATTCCACAGAAGGCATTTTACCTTAACACAGTTCGATCGGACGAATCCCGATTCATTTGATCGAAATTACATAATTCGATCGGTCGAATTCTCACAACAATTTTTCTAACATTCTGTTTCTATACGAATCGTTCGATCGAACTACAGGTTCGATCGATCGAAAACTTTTTGTTTGATCGAATTAAATTTCAATGGAACAAATTTCTCAGAATTTCATTTTTTTTTCCATTTTACTGACATTTCGATCGGTCGAGCGCAAAATTCGATCGATCGAAATAAGCAGATTTAGCTAAATTTTGGATTTTTTTCACTCCCAATCACTTTTCATTTTGAATCCATCTCCATTCTTATGATCCTCACAGGGATACACACTAATTCAACTCCATACTACATATCTAAAATAAATTTTTACACTCCTTACCTTGATTTCAGACGAATCCTCCTCCGTGCTTTTAAGAACAGTTTGGATTTTCTCTGAGTCCCCGTAGATCAATCCGATCCTCGATCGAGCAGCTGCCTCCCTCCATGCCAACTGATCGATCTCATCAATCACGAACACTCAAAGCCTTAAGGTTATCCTCTCTCTTCTTAACTCTCGTTCACAGGCATTTAATATGCAATTAAATGCCCTTGTCTTCCTTTTATACATTAGCTCTTCTACTTGAGTGTAAGACAACTATACTGAAGGGACGTGTATGAGGTTTTCAAACTCCCACATCTAGTCTATATGAGATCAATCCGGTCCGTTGGATTTGATCTATAGACATTACATCACTGTTAAAGGGGGTCCTCGGTGCATGCTCCGTCGGCACACGCACCGAGTCTTATGGATCAAAGCCCAAAAGGTTGGGACGTTACAATTAAACTGGAGAAAGTGGTTTGAAATGGATTTGCACATTCAGCATACCTGTCTAAAAGGTACTTGAGCACTACATTCCATATAAGCACTAAAAAGAAGGAAAGAAGCAAGTGCAACAGATCCAATAGAAAATCCTTTGGTTGTAGCCTTTGTGGTGTTTCCTACAGCATCTAGAACATTTGTAATCTCCCGGACACTTTCAGGCTGCGAATGACTTGATACTTTAGGTCATGATGTGATAAAAGGTACTAATTAGGCTGTCATAAATCTCCAAGTAATAAATACGCAAATTCTCCATTGCACAATTTGAGTTTATTTGAAGACTAGTTGAATGTGATTAGAGTTCCCAAATATTACAGAATTTTTACTCTGAAACAATATAGAATAACTTCATAAATGCAGAAAGTGAAAGGTAGTTTTTCTATGATCATTAGGCAATCCGATAACTTTTTATGTGAACTTCTTACTAAAATGTGCTAGGCTCACTTAACACTGAACAAAATGGCTCTATTATATGGATGCTTATAACTAAGAGTCATACATGTGTCGGGTGATTGACCTTAAACATAAATTAATCATAATAAAAAATTCTGATCATCCATAGCCATGCAAGAATGCAGTAAAAATGGTGATCGTTAGCCAAACATTGGGAGAATTATTTGTCAAACAAGTTGGGTGATTTTGTGTCACATTTGGTTAGCATAGATAAACAAATTCCATCCCAAACAGTAATTTTTCCAGTCAGAAAAGGTTCTCAAGTCCTACAAACCACACAGAAAGGGCGCACTAATTGATACTTGCTTGTCGAGACAAAAGTCTAATTGCCCAAGGTTCAAACCAAATTACCATGGATTGGATCAATTGCAATTCTCTATCAGTAAGTATATAAACATTTTCCAAATCCAAAGAGATTTATATAGCTGCGAAGAAATAACTTGAATTCGCCTTAAGACCATATTACAGGTGAAGTACACTAAGATTTCTGCATGTAGAATATCAAGATTTCTGCATGTAAAATATCACACGGAAGTGCAACTGAATTTTCTTTCTTTCACGCCTAAATTTTGGTCATACTTTAAAGTTTAAAGTAATGAAAAGGTAAATTACCTGCTGACTCATCTCAACAATTCCACTTGCATTGTCAGCTATGGGGCCGAACATAAGCTGCAGTGCTAAGCATCCCCCAGTTGGATTTCCAGCCAAAAAGCAGAGATTATAGATACACTTATTACGAGAACAGGAAGAGCAGTTGCTTCTAAACCCAAACTGATGCCCGTAATTATGTTAGTTCCATGACCTGTAGAGCTTGAAAGGGCCAAAGTACGCACAGGCTCGTACTTGTAATCAGTGTAATATGTGGTTATCCAAACAAAAGCATACGCTGTCATAATTCCTACCAAACCGCACAAGGCGAAGTTCAGCCATGCAGAGGGGTTATAAATAATCCAAACATCCACCAAAGAAAAATATATTTATATATTAATATCACAATTGAAAAAAATAAACAATGGAGCAGTTAAGCTAAAAGAAACAGGGAACATCAGATGATCTTCATAAAAATAAAAAAATAATTAGAAAATAGATAACAAAAAGACACTACGTCAAAATGGGAGAAAAACCACTCTAGAGGTATGAAAAGAACCACTGTTTATATCACAGTGGGAGTAAAACCACTCTAGATGTTCGAATTTGGCCCGACCCACGCAGCTGACCCACGCATCCCACGATATAAATTTATATCACCTTGTTCTTTTGTCATTTTCAACCCTAGCCCCCTCTCTCCTCCTTCTCCTTCTCCCTCTCCCTCTTCGTAAAACATGAAACCCTAATCCGTTTTCTCCATTGATCCGCGTGAAGAAATGCTCCGGCTACTGATTCATTTATTTGTTGATGAATTTGAGGAGGTGTGGATGCCAGATCACAAACAACGAAACCCTCCGCTCCTTCTACTCTCCGCATCACAAAATCTGCTTCTCAGCGAAGAAGGACGAGAAATCGCTTCGAACCTCTCCTCTCAGACTTCGATTCCATACAAATCCCTCAGAGATCTCTGGTCTGCATCTCCTCCACTCGACCTAATCTCCTCCACCTCTTCTCTGGCTCCGATTTCATTTTTTCTAGCCCTAAACCTAAAGAAAGCGTACTCCAATCAATTGGTTGTCAATTTATGCTATAAGCTGATGCTGGTGCAGCAACCACCCTATATTTAATTAGATTTGGTGCTCAATTTTGGTTGATCTGAAATCATGCTGGGAAATCCAAGGTGCACGCTTTACGTAGGGAAGTTTATAGATCTCTTTATTTTCTTTGCTAATTTAATTAGATTTGGTTGACATGTGGAAGTAATTAATACAATTAGGGTTTTTTTTAATTTGATTAGATCTGATTAAAGATATAGAAACGTGAAAGTTAGGGTTTCAGATTTCTTCTTTTTTCTGTTATATTATGCTTATTTTCTTTGTTTGTTTAATTGTATATGATGATAATTGAGTTTTTTGTTTCTTCCAATTTTTTTTTTTTAATTAAAAGTAATTGGAGCTGTGAAGGGCCTCTGCTTGATTTTTTCTGCACGTTGGATCCATTGATTTGGTGTTATCTGAAGCATGGATAAATGATAGGTGGGATGACAGTTTAATTCTAGAAAAAATTGAACCTGAAGTCCACTCTTATATAAGAGATCTACGGCCTGGTTTTCATGAAAAAGATTGTGTTATCTATAATCCGTCATCTACTAGTAAGTTTCCCATGCTGTCTGCTTGGAACTTGGTCAGAGATAAAGGAGTTAAAAAAATCATTTGGAAGCGCTTATGAGCTGCGAGTATCCATGCCAAATTTAAAACTCTTGGCTGGAGAGTGCTAAACAACGCTATCTTTGTTGATTCGAACATCAGGAAAAGAAACTCTGCAATCGTTTCAGGGTGCATTTAGTGTTTCATCCTCTCTATTTATTTGAACTCCTCTGCTGCTGCATCTCTCTTCTTCAAATGCATTTAGTGTGCAACTTATTTGAAACATAGTCTCACCTTAGAGTTTTCCCTTTCTAGGACTATGTTCCATATTTAATTTCATTTCCATTTCATCATCCATTTGATCTACTTGTAATGAAACGAGTACGCTGGCTGAGGAATAGTTCCTGCTATTATTGGACTTTTTATGTGGAATTCTGTCTTCCTTATGGCCTTCCCAAATCTTCTCCCCAGGTGGAATTCTGTCTTCCTTTGTCTCTATAATTTTCTTTGTGGCACTTTGGATATCTTCTTTTTAACATCATTCCTTTTTCCCAAGGAGAAGAGTAATATCATCATCATCATCATCATCATCATCGCCTTGTCTCATCTACTTGGGGATGGCATAAAGAGAGCAATAATATTTGAATTGATCCTTAGGACCTTTTTTTATAATAAACAGCTTTATGGATTCATTCAATATCTTGTTATCACCTTCCAATAAGTTATGTATATTGGTGGAATGGTATTTTGTGATAGCACAACCAAAACTCTATGTCCTTTAAAAAGTTGAAGCACTTGAAGACTTGGTATCCACTAGGCTATACTTGAGGTGTTCAAATATAGTCCCATTCATGCTCTCTCTCTCTCTCTATATATATATATATACATATATATATCTTAGTAGTAGACATGGCTCATTGATCACCGGCTGACAACTTATTGTTTCCGGTAACTATGGACCCACTACAGTTGGAGGCTGATCCTTGAAAAGAAATTATATTTTTGTTATTTATCCTTATATAAAATAATAAACTTAGATCCAATTCGAAGGTATATAGAAAAACAAGACTAATCATGAAAACTTTCAGTGCATTATACCAATTCAAAAGGTTTTATTAAAACACGACTTCACGAATTGTGTGGCTCTTGGGACTTATGAAAGTAAAATATATGTAATGCCCAAAGTTCGGGTAGGTGTCTGCTCGAACTGAGCTATCAATTGCTGCCTTCGTGAAAATGATCAACAAGTGCTCAAGAGGAAGATGAACAGGGTTTTTGCCTTCGAGCATGCTATGTGACAGCCCGGATTTCCTCACCCAAAAATCTGTGCCATCAGGATCATACACTGGATGATCCCCGGGACAAATCATAAAGTGTCTGCTCGTATAGCGAAAACCAAGCAGACACTGTCCAGCAGTGGTAGGTCGAGCCATCTAATCAGACATTTAATATAAAGAAACAATAAATAAAATATGTAATTCTATTTACTAAAAGAATATACATTCCCAAAAAGGAACCAAGAAGAACCATTGGTGATGGACATCCATCACCCAAACAATGGTTCCTGATAGTGGTTCCAATAGAATGTATAAAAACACGAAAATACAACATCTATAGTAATATATACATACAGACAGTGGCCACCAGGCACACAAAAATCCGGAATATCAAAATACAAAATGTCGGACTCAAATACCCAGGCTACGGGTAGAACTCGTCTGCCTGAATGTCCGTCTCCTCGTCCTCGGCCTCAGCCTCTGGGTCAGGTTCAGATCGCTCTAAAACGTCTGAGCTACATCATAGCTCAATAGAAGAATTTTAACTAAAATGAATTAAATATGCAGATCATTCTATCTCAAAACAGAAATCAAATCAGAACGTACAATCATGACAAATCAAATCAAATACTGAATTTTTAGAATAAGAAATCGGATGTTATGCAAGTATATGATCAGAGAACTTAAATTGTGTATATTTAACTTAAGAAACTCCCGTGACTATATAGCACGGAGTAAATAGGAATATTTTGATAGGAAACCCCAACCAATCGTCGTTCACATGAATAATTTTGAATTGCAACAATGCCTCATCTATGGAGTGCAATTGTGCCGAGGGATTACAAGCAGATGCACAAGTGTGCCAGGCATCGGATATACCGCCGGGTCGGTGGGGATCATCTGGTTAAATCATCAAATCACATACACATAGACCTCACAGATCAGATAACAGAAATCAGAAGCAGGTTTCAAGAAGCAATCAGGAAACAGAAATCAGAGATAGCAGGAATTTATGATATGCTTACATGCTTGTTAAAAACAGAAATCAGGGTACGGATATGAAATAAACATGAAATCATACTCAAAAATAGTTTAGGTTGGTTTTCCCTTACCAATGAAATTTGCTTTTTAAATTTATTTATTTTTGGTTCTATTCTCGATTTTCCATGGGAAAATCTGAGCTACATAATAATCCTTGAATTTATACAGTTTAACCAATTTCTATTCTGATTTCCATTGGTGTGCCCTGATTTCAAGCATTTTTGTTGAGAATTTCAACTTATTATATGGTATTTATCTGCAAATCGAGTTTGTTTTTTGGTTTTTCCTCGATCTTTCATCTAAGGATCTTGGAAATTGGAACGCTTATTTCTTAGGTTCTACCTTTTGATCTAAGAATACTTTAATTGTTGTGGCAGTTGTGCCCTGTTTCAAGAATTTTTATTGTGATTTCTAATTTTTGTTCTATGAATATAGCTGAAAATTGAGCTTGCTTTGTCGAATTTGCTTTATCTTGGAATGAAAGCCTGTGATCCTTAGTAATTATATTTTGTACTCTGGATTAAGCATAGTTTATAGTTCTTCAACTGGTTTTACCTTCAGCATAGGAACCTTTATATTTAAGTTCCTTGGAGCTTCTCTTGATTTCTATAGAGCCATAGATAGTTCTTGATGTCCTCTTTTTTGTTGTTTTTTGCTTGTTCTATGATGGCACAACCTATTCCATTTTACATTATTCCTTTGAATCTCATCACATTCTTGGAATTTCTTGTTATGCAATCGGTTAATAGAGTGTTTCAATTGAGCCTCCAAGAGCTTTACGGGAAACGAAGCTTCTCCAAGAGCTTGATAGATCTTGCCTGCAAATTCATTTGATTCGTCTTAGTTGCTATTTATTGCTGATGCAATATTTGAGGGAGATTAGGCCATATCTACGTTTCCTTATTTATGAGATGATAAAATGTTGGGTGCATGACACCATTTACTAAAAATACTTGGTTATGTATACTAGGGAGAGGACGAGCGAAGTTGAACGCGAGATAGAGAGACAGCAACTGTTAAAGCTTGAGCATGCAAAAATCAGAGAGCTGCAGTATAATGTAGACATGGAAAGGGAATGGCAAACTCAGGTATATAGTTTTTTCTGTTTAATACATGTTGATCATGTTTACTTTGTTTCTAGAATATTGTTCATTGTCGTATATACATATTGGCCTTTAAAAAGTAAACTTTTATTGACATCGAGTAGTCATCAAGGTTACAGAACTTTTTCGCCACAGACATTGTGTACAAGCCAATGTTTAGACAATTCTGTCTTTAGCTTCCACAATATGTCTACAGAAAGGTGTCAGTATCTGTATCAGGTATCGTTCCATCTTGGGCCGATACGGATACGGTATTGCTGATATTGTATCAAAGGATATTTTTTTTCTAAGAAAGTAGAAAAAAATAGAAGAGTTTTATTGGTCAGCCAATATTGAGACATCATCAGCCAATTTCGAGACAAGATCCGATAAGACTGATCGATACCCATGCCACCCCGATACACGAAACCGATACATATCGGTATCAGCCGAGTTTTGATACCATGGTCCACAGTTGATTGACAGATTGTTGTCTTTTCAATATCTCTTGAGATTCACCTTCTCACAAACATTTCTAAACCCCTAGGTCTTCTTTCAATTTGACAATTTTTTGTTTATATTAATCAAATCCTAGCTGACCAACTTGCCTACTATTTTTAATTCAAGTTCATGCCCACCATTTCATGCCTACAATTTACTAGGTCCTCATAAAGTTTAGCAATGGATGCCTTCACACAAGATCATTACGACAAAATAAGCGAGCTAAAAATATATCTGGAATACATCGTGGCAAACTATCTATATAATTTTTATTGCAGTGTTCAGTATCTTTGTTCATAGGACTACTCCTTTTTGGGTTGAATTTTTCCCGTCTTACCTGCTACATATGAATGAATCTTTCCGGCATAATTGTTACTAAGCACTATCCTTCAAGTTTAGTAAATTACATGACAAATAGCATATGAAGATATATGCTACAATCTAAATTATAATTGAAGCCAAAAGCACCATTAAAATGAACAAAGGAACTGAGATGCCCCTCGTATTAGCAAGATGTATATATTTTTTTTTATGTACATTTGCATTGTACATGTTGACATGGTCACACTCCCTAAGTTCAGGTTGAAAGAAAATATTTAATAAATTACTTAGGTCTTCTCTTTTAAGAGTATTAAGATATGATGGATCATACATTTAAAAATCCACTTGCATGCAGAGAGAGCTTCAACGGGAACTGGAGCAGACTCTGAACACCACGAAGGGGCTTCTCTTCCTCTACTTCTAGTAGGTACATTATCAGATCAGTTTCCAAAGCTTTTTTGGATATGTTTCTTTTGAATTAGTACAAGAACAGAGATGCCATCACCACTAGAATCAAGTAGTACTGAAAATAAGCAAACCTGTAGGTATTCATAAATACATATATAAACTAAAAAATTCAAAAAAGTTTTTAGTTTATCTCTTCAAAAGGACCTCAAGGAGAAATGCATTGCATACTCTTTTGGAGATAACTTAAAAACTTCTTTAAGGTGCACCGCTATTATTTAATTTTGTCCAAAGTGGAGAGGATGGTTTGTTGTGTGATCAATTAATCCAACTTCGATTGAAAATATGTTTTTATAAGGTGACAAAACGACTTGCAAAATTATATCATGCATTGTTAGACTATGAAGAATCCATTGGAAGACATAGTACATGTGGTTCAGATGCATATGCTGAGGGCAATGCATGGAGTAGAAGAAATGATAGAATCAGAATGAGTAGATAAGAGAATTTTAGGTGTGGCCCAAATAAAAGATAATATCAAAAAATGTTTTTTGAGATTGTTATGGCATCTCCATTAAAGACCTGAAACAGCCCTTGAACAAAGGAATGCTACTATACAACCCTACAGAAGTAGAAGGGGATTACCAATAGAGACCTGGAGGTAAGTAGTAAGAAACGAGAGTGATAGAGTTTAGGCTTAAACAGAAGTGAATGGACAAAAGTAGCCCTTGCAAAGTTGACTCTAAGTAGTTGGACAAGGAAATGAGAATGATGATGATGGTGAAGCTGATGAATGCTCCCATTATATTGTACCGATTCTGGGCAATATGGTTCGACCATTTTAGAGTTCTTTATATATATTATCATCAGAAAATGTTTTTTACATTTCATTAAGGCTTATGGGTTGTTTGAATCTTCTGTTCCTAATGAGCAGGGATTTGAGAGATTAACCTTTTGATCTTGTACACTAATCAACCAGATTCTAGTTTACAACAACCTTAGACCCAACTGAATGCAGAGTTTTTTATGGTTTCGATATATGCATTATTGCTGTCACTCTACGAGCCTTCTATGACTAACAAGATCTCCGGGCACAAATTGAGCCAAGTGCTAGGTTTAATTCAATCCCATTTTCTTTTCGTTGTTTAAACATAAAAAATGACTAAGGGTACAAAAACTATAGATGCCAACAGTCCAATATAATAATGTAAATTTTTTAGAAAAGGACAATAGCCAACTCTAATCTGTAGTCTATATCTTTGTCAAAGTAATTATATTTTATGCCATCTAAATATGAGTCATGACTATAAAGGACACAACATCAAAAGCTTTGTAGAGAAATTACCTCCATTTCTATGTAATTGCCCATTTGCACCTCTAATTGAATTAAAATTTATATGGGATTATGATGCCTTCTGCACACACTAATAATATAGATAATGCAGATGTTCTGCAATGTAATTTTTCCTTTATACAAGGGTAGCACAGTAATTTTCTTTAAACCAGAATTTCTTACTATGCATGTCTTTGTGACAGCTTTGTAGATATTAATGGCTTTTTCTCTCATTTCTGGCATAGTAGTCACATCTGGGTTGGTTCATGTTTCTCATAATTTAGACAAAATGTTGACTTTGCCAATCACATGTACAAAGATTAGGGCCACAACGGCCCATTTCTTATACCATGTGGCACATATTTGGGTCAATCCAAGTATACCAACTAGCAGCTCATCATGGGCACATGTTGTTGCAAAGAATCGAAACTACAAAACTTTGCAACCATCTGATTGGTCATTGGTGCAGTTAATATCGACCAAATAATATGTACAACCGTTCATATTAGAGTGCATAGATCAGATGGTTCAAATCCTCCAATGTGTGCGATCTTTGGGCTTATAGTGGCTTTCAATATGAGCTACCATTTCTATGAATTAGATTGCTAAAAAGATACGCCACTTGGTCTAAAATTGGGGCGGTCACCTCCAATTTGTAATAGGGTGGTCATGCACATTAGTATTTTTTTTCATGAATATTTTCAAATTGCACTAAATACTCGCAATATAAAGGCATTCTGTTTATTAAAAGTCTACTACATCTTTCAACCAATAATTTTCTAGGATTTTTATAACTATGTTCATGTACAGGGAAAATTTGCTAATGAATGTGGATTGAATAAACTCACACACCTTTTGACTAATCTCAAGAAAATGCTATAATCTGACAGATGACGACAACCATTTCTATTGAAGATGTGCGAAGAGAAGTAAAAATATTGAGTGCTCTGACAGGACATAATAATTTGGTGCAGTTTTATGATGCCTGCGAGGATGATGACAATGTGTATATAGTGATGGAGTAAGTCCAGATTTCCATTTGCTTTTAAAAGGTTGTCAAGTTTGGCATGTGGAACTGCTGATTTAATTGTTTCCTTAACATTTGGGAAGATCTTTTGTAAATATTTTATTTTTAATTTTTTGTTGCATAACCTCGTTGTTCTTTAGATGTTTATGAACATTTAATGACATTTTCCTTCTTTTGGATGTCAAACATCAAAGAGTCCTTATTTTCAAGTTAAGTTTTATTTTGAAAAGCAATTCATAATAAATAACAGCCACTACGCGCTCCTGCTTGTTTTCTTTGGTCTTATTAATATTTTCAATATTGATAAAAAAGAAAAAATTCTCAATGTTGATAACGGTTTTACTGTCTATTTACAGTGAATCAACACATTTAGATCATTCCCTGACTTGAGTGATCTAAAATCTAGGTCCATAAAATATTTTTTATTTTTTTTTATTTTCTGCGGTTTTGATACAAAGATTCAAACTTATAGCCATGATTTAAGGACTTCATCACTCGATTTATAGAGCTTACTTGCTTTTTGCTGCACTTTTCAGGCTATGCAGGGGAGGTGAACTTTTGGATAGGATATTGTCAAGGTACCTTTTATTTTTACAAGCACCCAACTTTTGAATAGGTTTTTTTTTGCAAATTTACTACTCATATGGGTATATGAGACCATCTGACTGACATGCCACTTCCTAAATGGGTGAATTTATTGTCATGTTTGTAGGGGTGGAAAATACTCGGAAGAAGATGCAAAGGCTGTAATGGTCCAGATCTTAAGTGTTGTCGCCTTCTGTCATCTCCAAGGCGTTGTTCACCAGGATCTCAAGCCGGAGGTAGTCCGATTCATAATATTTAGATTTTCTAAGCGTAAATTTTGGATACGTTGCCATTTATTTTCATTGATACCTAAAATCATGCTCACACTTCCACTTTGTCCCATGATTTATCTGTCAAATGAGTTTCATATTCTTAATTTTTGTGTATCCATTTGCTTCTCTCTCTTTTCCGTTGTGTGCTGATCAACCTCGTGGTGTACTTATTAACCTTCAGACTCTAGATCTATTGTCCATTACTATTTTTGTTCATCATGTAGGACCATATGCTCTTCAATATATAATGAAGTTACTCTCGCGGGTTTAAATATTGCTATATTGGTATTAGGATACATACAGGTAGGACAAAAGTGAGACATATTACGTCGCAGAATATGCTGCAAAAAAAGAAAAATTTATTTAAAAAATTAGAAAACCTTGAAGAACCTAACTAACGTATACAAGACTATAGAAAACAGCCAAATGAAAGCTAATAATGTTCTAAAATGCATTTGAAAAATGCATTTTTTTTAAAAGCACCCAAAATAGCTTAAATATGGATCATATAGACCTGGTATAAATATACTCATACTAACTAATTGGCATGCATCTTTCATGAGTCATTCCAATAGAATTTGGAATAATAACCTAGTTAGCGAAAAAGCAAGAACAAAAAAATGGGAATTCACATCCCAAAAAGAAGACAAGTACGGAAAAAAAGCTATATCTTTTAGGATTTGTTTTTAACGGTTTTTGTTGATTTTCATAAACTCATATGCGTGACAAAGATAACTGATACATTTACATTTTCTTGGACATGGGTTAAGATGTATGTAGATATCCTCATGCCTAACAAATATGCTTCTTATCATTTTTTCCATTTGAGGACTTATTGGTTTCTCAATTGCAATATGAATTCCAAGTGCTCTACCATCAGAAATACAATCTGAGATTTTCACCAAATTATGGCATATCATTCATTATGGAACTATTTTTTTTATAGTTCGTTTCTCCTCATTTTTCTTTGTCTGCTACAGAATTTTCTTTTAACTTTGAAGGATGAGAAATCACCATTGAAGGCTATAGATTTTGGCTTGTCAGATTTTGTAAAGCCAACTTAGTCCTTATGAACCCAAATTTAGAAAGTTGAGACATCCTCTTGCATTGATTTTATTTATTATTTATTATTTTATTTTATTTTTTTTAATTTCAGTTGTGAAATTTATGGGATATTGTCTGATTAATGGAGATTTGCAGATGAACGGCTGAATGACATAGTAGGAAGTGCATATTATGTAGCTCGAGAAGTTTTGCATAGATCCTATGGAACTGAAGCAAACATGTGGAGTGTTGGAGTGATTGCATATATTTTGCTCTATGGAAGCCGCCCTTTTTGGGCTCGGACAGAGTCGGGTATTTTCTTGAAGAAGCACCTTGGCCTTCATTGTCTTCTGAAGCAAGAGACTTTGTCAAAAGACTGCTGAATAAGGATTACCGTAAAAGAATGATTGCTTCTTAGGCCCTCGGTAAATTATTTGATGCCCAATTCTAAATACCCATTCTTGGCATATAACAATTTCTTATAGCTGCAGTCTGATTTGAGCGATTTCTGTTATTAGGTCATCCATGGCTATGCAATTATCATGATGTCAAGATTCCTTTGGATATGATAGTATACAAACTTGTAAAAGCCTATATATGCTCATCGTCTCTTCGAAAATCTGCTTTAGGGGTAAGTCCTTGCCTTTGAAAAGGGTTCCATATTTGATTTTAGTTTATTTCTAGTGTTTTGCATATCTTCTGTAATGTTGGCGGATGTGCAGTAAGAAATAATAAAGTAACTAATTTTGTAATGTAATAGATGTGACCATCTTTTCAGATAACAAGTTGTGTTGAAGAAAATATAATGATCTTAAATCCTCTAGATGAAAAAAGTTTTCTACTAGGATGGTGCAAACCACCATGCTATAGAAAGTTTTTTTTAATATATATATATATATATATATATATATATATATATATATATACTCTGTAAATTTATAAAGTTGACGTTTACGATCCAATTCAATCTGTGATGTAAATCACAGTTTAAAGAAACCTGTAAAAGAGAGAGAAAGAAGAGTTAGATGAGAAGAACATTGGTCATCCATGAGTTGACCATCTGCTGCAAGTCTTATTTGTTCGGCTAGTTATGTTTAGGGTTTAAACTCTATTACTCCACAATCCTTCATATCTTTTCTCAACTACTTCTTTCCAAGTCTTTATTGCTCTTCCTCTTCTCCTCCTTCCTTGTGCCTCTATTGTTTTCAATCAATGTAGAATTGTAATATAAATCGCTGTAGTGATTTGTTGGAACTTTTATAGACGGCTGTCAACCTGACACTAGCCCTGCTCTTTTTTCAACCGAGCTTGGGATTGGGGTTTGTGAGGAGATTTGACAACATTTTTATAGCAGGGCTGTCAACCAGACGCTAACCTTCCTTTTTTCATATGGGCTTGGGATTGGCTCGGGGGGGAGGGGGGGGGGGAACAAAATCTCCAACATCCACCCAACTATGAGTGATCAAAGGTTGCCTCTCCAAGAACCAGTAAAAGTTTTAGATTTGAAGCAATGTTTCAGATTTGAAGTTACCCTTCCAGTATTATTCATTATGATGTCGCTAGGTTTTCCTTGCTTTAGTGCATCTCAATACAAGTCCAAAATTTTTTACTTCGACCTATTTTCCAATTTATAAGTTTATCGTAAGGAAAAACTTTTAGAAATAAATAATTTGAGGTCAAGGCTATTAAAGTAGTCTATAATCAAAAAATTTGTGTAAGAAACTTAAAACCTTGCAATTATTGATATATGATGTGCAAAATTCAGTTACTATTTGTTGATCTAAAAAAAAATATTCTTGCCTTTTCATATTTTTAAGTTGCATGACATGACCATAAAAGCCATTAAAAATACATTATTTAATTTTATTATAGCTTTTTCACATTTTTCAGAACATTTAATCATGTCTACCCTTACTAGCTAGAAACAAGAAATGTGCTTCAACCAAGGTTTAATCTTCATAATTAAACCTTCTTGATCAGATACTTGTTTTTGTAAATTTAAAAGAAAAAAAAAGGAGATCAAACTTTAAAGTAGAACCTAGAAAAAAAAAAGGAAACAGAATAGAGACGAGATTACCTTCAAAGGCATCGAAGTACTCCCCTATAGGTGTATTAGGCTTCCAAGAATGCTCAACCCCACTATTGTCCTCCATCTCGGTATTGCTAGCAACACTTATCGAATCCTGAGGATCAAAAAAATCTTCGCCCTTGCAATCTCTCTCCAAATCCAAAGCAATCGACACCATTGAATTTTCAGTCCCAACAAGCCCATCACCCAAATCCCCCTCCTCAATTCTTCTGCCATCCAAACCATTGACACAAGAAACTCCTTTAACTGAATTCTCAACCTTGTGATCTCCATCTCCCCCATTCTCATCATCAGCCTTCTTCTCATGTTCATTACACTCATGGGATTCAGTGGCATCATTGACGGACAATTTCTTTGATAGATGAGGGCCCCGTCGCTTGTGATTTATGATGTACGGTGACGGAGGATACGATGTAGGGGAATCTAGAAACCTGTACAGAGAAAATTAAAGAAGTAATCTGACATCGAGAAAACTGAGATTGGGACTACGATGGATGTGAAATTTATGGACCTTCCTCAAAAGTTGAATTTTTTAGTTGTTTAGTTTCATCATCTGTATGTGGGCTAAAGAGTCCTAGCTATATTAGGATAGTGAAATCTAGGATTAGAATTAGGCCTTATATTGGTTGAAAACAATTGTAAAGACAATTTTATTTTTGAATAAAATAATTTTGGACAGAAAAGTAAGCTCCAGTTTTGGGTTTAGAAACCTCTTGATGAGTTATTTATTTTGCCGAAAACTTAAAGACGAAGGGAATCTGAAGTTGTTTGGAGCACTTTTGACACTTACATTTTTGTTGGCCCAAGCAAGAAAACGGCAAGAGAACAAGCTGGAGTTGTCTATGATGAAGCTCAGCTTCTCCACATTTTCATATAATGTGTTCCATTGTCAGAGTCTCCTATCAATGATGGTTCTGTGACTGCTTCTGATCTTCACAAACATCTTCACAATTTTCCCAAATATATTAACAGCATACCACTACCTAATATATTCAAAAGCACAGCATTTGCTCTCGCTTCAAGCCAAAACACAGAACAAAATTTTTCCATATATTCAACAGCCACCAGTTGCTCCTTTTTCGATTCTGGACTCAGCTGCAATTGGTTCTGATCCACTATGTGACAACCCGGATTTTGGCACCCCGAAACCCGTGCCATCAGCACGATCATCTTGACCGTGCCCCTTTGCTAAGCACGGAACACTGGTATATCAAGCATGCAATAGAATAATAAACGAAATTTCAGAATTTAAATCTATACTAAGCAACTCCCCAAAAGACAGTTCTACCCTCATGCCTCTGCATGAATGGAGAACCGATCCGAACCATCGATGATAGCAATCATCACGGATGGTTCGTCCCAAAGGAATACTCCCAACTCCTTATATACATGGTTTAAACAAAATCAAAGCTTGACATACCAAGCCGCACAAAACTCTCTCAAAAAGCCCTCAAAGTGGCACAACGGAGTCCTCTAGAAGAAGTTCTCAGGAGGTGGCTCCAACTCTTCGCCGGCCGCAAGGTCCGACTCACCGGGGTCAGCGTCTCCTGAAGCCTCGGCAGCTGCTAGTAGTGGACCTGCGACGTATAATCTATAGGGTG
The DNA here is from genome assembly GCA_021018995.1 of Chloranthus sessilifolius. Taxonomy (NCBI): domain Eukaryota; kingdom Viridiplantae; phylum Streptophyta; class Magnoliopsida; order Chloranthales; family Chloranthaceae; genus Chloranthus; species Chloranthus sessilifolius. The sequence goes on along the minus strand of CM037594.1, from coordinate 28,979,209 downwards.
AGCTACATCCTAGCTCAATAGGGAACAAACACAGTTGAACATATAAATTATTACTCACATATATTCCATGATATGCCATGCATGATGTGTCTATGCAGTTATTTATGAAAATAGTTAAAAAGCATTTCATTACTGTTGATTACTTATGTTTTCATTTACTCATTAATGATGCTGAAAAGGCCTAAAGCAAAACTTAAACTTTCAACTTAAGTAATCCCCGAGCAATATAGCATCGAGCCCCGATGAGATACCCTTCATCGTCATCTATATAGACACTTTTAACGTATTCCCTGGGAATACAAATATAGTACCCAAGCCCCTTTCCCCTGGGGATTGGTGGCGGGGTTTCACATGTCTCAATCAACACCCCTGGGGTGTGCTTACTGTGTACGGATAAGCCTCCGCACTGGCCTACGGTTTCGCCGCCGTATCGGTCACGGATATCCGCCGCCTATCAAACCTCAAATAACAAAAATATCGGTGCCTTACATATAGTTATTCACCGAGTAAGTGTGCTATCTTATATCTGTTAGGCCCTATCAATCATGATTCAATCTTGGATACATCCCTGGGATGTATCCATTCACTACATCATCACATGCTCTTATCTCTTCACTTCATCATCCCCTGGGGATGGCTCATTATACTTACTCTTATGGATGTCACACACACACACTTTTCACAATTCTTAAGCAATAAAACATTTGAATTTGAATTATATATCACTACATACATGCTCTTGTAAAATAAAGTACATGTTCAAGGTGTTCCCTACCTCAAGTCTTCATTTGATCATTGCACCAAGGTCCCACGTGGCTCCTTGTGCACTAGTTCACACGTACCACCTATGGTACCACATAACAGGTGAAACACATCACAAAGGGTGCAACAAAGAAGGTCTAAGACCCTCCAAGAATCTTAAAGTTAAACTCAAAGGTCAACATAAATTATCTCAGTCGATTAATCGAACTCCAAAATCGATTAATCGAATCTGATTCGATTAATCGATTCCAAAAATCGATTAATCGAAAGTCCATATCGATTAATCGATTTTCAAATCGATTAATCGAGATTCTCATTCGATTAATCGAATTCTAATTCGATTAATCGAAATTCTCTGTTCAGCCAAGTCGATTCTCAATTCGAGTAATCGAGTTTCTAAAATCGATTAATCGATCCCAAATCGATTAATCGAAAATTGAAATCGATTAATCGAAATCCCATTTCGATTAGTCGATTTTCCCAAATCATTTCCTCCATTTCTTGGGTCCTTTGGAGTTCCCGATTAATCGATACCCAAATCGATTAATCGAAATCCAAAGTCGATTAATCGAACTCCAATTCGATTAATCGAAATCGGGGTCCTCTGACTTTTCAACTTCCTGGCCAATTTCAACTAATCGAAACCCAATTTTGATTAATCGAAATTGTCAGATTCAGCCCTTTTCGAGCTGTTCTTCCCAATCTTTTTCCACACTTTTTTCCTCTCATTTTTCCAAACCTTTGTTCTACATTTCACAACATTTCTAGCCACTATTCACCCTTCTAATCTATGCATTTAAATTACAAAAATCTTACCTTCAATCAATCTCAAATTGATTTCAATCGAGTGGTTGGAAAGGCTAGGGTTCCAGCCTTTGCTTGAACGGATTCCTTGCGTTGAATCGGTCTCTTTAATGCTTGAATCCCCCCCCCTCCAATCACCCAATAACTCTTGTTTAATCTCTTTACTCCTCTCTCTCTCTTCTTTACTCCTCTCTCTCTCTCTTCTTTACTCCTCTCTCAACAACCAATTTCAGATTTTAGGGTTATTAAACCCTTTTATCTCTTTCCTCTCTTGTGTGTTGAGCACATACACCGCGATAGGTGTATGCGACTTCACATTTACAACACACACCACATAGACATTCAACCCATCACATCTCAATCGCTCATCACACTCAATGCTAACTATCGAACTCCTAATTGGTCAAACCTGTGACCGATCGGGCACGGATCCCGAGGTCATAGTTTAGCGTGATTTTTTGGGCTATTACACACTACCTAATATACTGCCATTCTATTTGTGAAGATGCCAAGATCTCCTCTGTCAACACCACTATAATGGGTCTCTGCAACTCTAGGGATAGGTTCACCAGAGATGCAGAGTCTCTCTCTCTTACAAGCTGATTTTGTCGTTGCTGATTCCTCAACTTGAAACAGCTTAATTCCATGGACAAATAGGGACCTCCATTTATGCATTACCTAACACCACTAAGGCATCACAAAATCCAATGGATGAAGGGGCTAGGTGTATTCTGCAACATGTGAAGATGGAGTTATTATGGATGGGAAGATGGCATATGGAAAACATCAAAACTCACAGAGCTTTTTAGTCAACCTTTCTCAACGATGTGTAGCTATCTGGAAAGCAGAAAACATAATATAGAAAAAGTAGTATGGAAGTCGACTACTTCAGATTGGTTCTCAATACCCTCAGCTTGGGACAAAATTCAACTTCAAGGGGAAAAGAATCAGGAATACCAGTGGATCTGGACCACTTCCCTGCCAATGAAAATCGAAAGCTTTTCTTGGAAGGCCCTAAGTAATGGCTTATCAACATATGATGACATAATCAAAAGGAAAATCCTTCTTTCTTCTAAATGTGTTCTTTACTTCTAGGCATCCAAAACCAAAAGCCATCTTCTCTTCAATTGCCCTTTTGTGCCTCCGCAATTTGGAACCACTTCAACTTATCTTTCAATATAAACCAGATGCATTGGTCTCCTGCCAACATCCTTGGCAACTTGCTACGCGTAAAGATAAATTCCAACACTATTTTGTGTAAACTAATCCCCTGGCATATATTTGTAAAAATCTAAGTGTATCTTACGATACATGATAAGATAGGCGATACAAAATTTTTGAGTATGATACACGATTTGACAGCCTTGCTTTTTTATATTTTTACTTTTTACCCCCCTAAGGGAGTAAATCTAGGGAGAAGATAGATGTTGGGTTGGGGTAGTAGATTCATAAAATCTTTTGTGTTGTGTCTTTGGAAGAATTAGAAGATTGAATTTCAAATAAGCTTATGCACTGTCATAACAGATGGTTTGGTTTCACTCCAACTTTCTATCTTACTACTAGTGCAAAATTTTGTTTTGTTTGTTTCCTTGTTTTTCTTTCCCTATCAAAACTCAACATCAATTTAGAAATCTTTCTGCCTAACTAAACAAGTTGATGAAAAATTGTCAAAAATGTTGAAAATAAGTAATACATTTAATTGAAGAGCCCTTTTTATCTTTTTAAGTCGTTTTCCCCCTATGAGAGTAAATCTAGGGAGAAGATAGATGTTGGTTTGGGGTAAGAGATCATAAAGTCTATTGTGTTGTGTCTTTGAAAGAAATAGAATTTTTTCCATGTTTTATACTAGGATCTCTTCTAATTGCAGGTGTGAGTGTATATTAAGATTATTTTATGGTTGCCACATGTCAACTTGCTGAGTGATTGCACGTGTTCTTGGAGTTTTAGCTTATGTTATTGAAAAAATCATAGATGAGTCTTTTTTTGTGTCATCAAAGGAGTCAGAAAATTATATATATTTTATTGAAACTTCTTCTAATTGTGGAATGATCCCAACTTGTTGATTGTTTCTTTTCATATTTCTACTAGTTGTCACTCTTGTCAAAGTGGGAAATATCAGTCCCTTTATTTGGAAATCATTTCCTGTTGCTTAGCATGCACCTTAATTTCAAGTTATCAAGAGATTTGTTATCCAAAAAGTTGCCCAAGCATAGTTGTTATGTGGTTTCAGATTAAACAATGTTGTTATCTCTCTTCTTATATATAGACTCCAATTAATATCGAGTGCAAAAGAGTTCGTATGTGTAACCGATCCATCCCTAAGCAAGATTGAGAATCGGTCGCTGATTTTGGACACATTGCAGTATTTTTCAGAAAGTGTGCCACATGTTGTGCATCCGGTGGGTCGAAAATTGCATCAACAATCTATTAACAATCCATTAATATTCATCCTTGCTTTAGTTGGAAATCTGACATATACAAGAAGGTATATATATATTTACACACACACACACACACACACACAAGCTCTCCCTGTTGTTCTCAGGTTGGGTACCTTATTCTAAATAAGTACATTAAAATGGTTTCAATTACTTGGGAAAACTCTATGCATGTTGAACTCATTTGAAGAGTATTTCTTTTTAATGATAAGAATCTATTTGCTTTTGCTTAATTATAATCTTGGGTCAGAATCTCGGTTTTCTAATGCGTATCATCCACCAATCAATACTGAGACAATATGTATCAGTATTGCCGATACATTCAATTTACCGGTAATACAATGAATAAATATGACATATATTTGGAATGTATCGCCAATACATACCCAATGTATCATGTCTCGATAGCCAGCAATACCGAATTTAATGAATCATATTTGACCCATGGCTATAATTACTAGATATATCTATGTAAATTTGCATTCTATGTGCTATTTATCTGATCATTTTTCAAGCATTGGATCTATGGTGAATTACTTTTTCATTTTTGAGCTCCAACTTTAGTTCTTGAAATTTGTAGAATGTTTAATTAATTGTTTAGTTTCGCAATATAGTGAAACTGTTCAAATTGGTTGCAAATTAAGATGAGGCAATGGTATTTAAAATTTCAGCTGATTACTTTTTATGATGAACCATCTATGCTTCTCCTTTTCAGAAAGTTTGGGAAGCACAAAGATGCTATCAAAGCAGATAAAAGCAGCAAAAGACGGGTAAAGAAAGATAAACCAGCCAAAAAGGATCCTAATAAACGAAAGAGGCCTCCTAGTGCTTTCTTTGTTTTTTTGTAAGCATCTCTTTTCATTCTTGGTTGGTACATGGGGAGTGAATTTTATATCATAGCTATTGCATTTCACCTTAATATTTTCTTCTCATTCATGTTGTATAAATAAATATTGCAGGGAAGATTTCAGGAAGATTTGCAAACAAGAGCATCCCAATGTGAAGGCAGTCTCAGCTGTAAGTACAATGGTTATTGACACGCACTGATTACTTCATGGTTTCTTAACTCCTTCATTTTCGAATCATATAATGAGTTTGGTCAATTGGATCCTGATGTTGAAGGTTGGAAAAGCTGGGGGAGAGAAGTGGAAGTCAATGTCTGATGATGTAAGTTTTCGTTGTATAAATAGAAACATTCAACATGTATTAAAGCAAAGGAATATAACTAGCGTAAAAACATTGATATTTGATTTTCTTTTTCTTTTTTTTTTGTGCTTCCTGCTTTAGTAGTTTTGCAACGTTAGTGTTGGACCCATGTGTGCTATCAACTTTTAAGTTTAGAAGATGTGTCTGATCAACTTACACATACATTGGTTACCTTTGTGTGGCAATGTATGTGTAAGTTTCCATCCCTAAACTTGGATTGGCTGTGGACAATAAATCAGCATGGTTCAAACATAGAAATTGACTATTCTCAACTGGTGTATTGCTTACAAAGTGGTGATAGAGATACACCATTTATTTGTCCATTGCCACCATTCATTTTATGGTGGCAATTGGATTTGTCATTATTGTGTGGATGTTCATAGAATCTTTATCAGAAATAGTGCGGGGAAAAGCTGGTGAGTCTTTTTGACATAATTGGCAAGAGGATTCCCTTATGTGCTTGGAGTATTATCAGTTTAATTGCTTAATATCATCAATATCTCAATTTAATTGCTTAATATCATAAATATTTAATTACGTTCTCCTTTTGATTTCAAGCGAAGCTTTTCGATTTGAAGCTCACCTCAAACGGATCACTAGGGGACGAGGATACTTGGCAGGAGAGACGAAACACTTTTTTTTTTTAATTATGAAAATAGGTAATGGGGTCCTTAGATTGTTAGCTCTCTTTCTTTTTTTCTTTTTTTTTGTTTGAATAAGAGGATTGAGCATGTAAAGTTTAAAATATTTGGTTGATTTGAAAGGTTGGATCATAGGTTGAGATGTAATATTTTGTTTGAATAAAAGAATTGGGCATCTATTTTATTTATTAATGGCATTGAATGATTTGTATTTGAGTTGAATGGATGTGTTTAAATATGAGATTAATAGCTTTTTTTCTTTATATAATTTTTTTTAAAGTATTAAAAAAAAATATTAAAAAATTGCTTTAATTAAAATAAAGTATTACAAAAAGCATAAAAAATATTATTTTAGAAAATTTTGTATAAAAAATTGTTGACGTAATTTTTTTTTTTTTTTAATATATATATATATTTAAAAATTTACATAAAAAAACTATTGCCCTAAACAGTTGTAAAAAAAAGAGTGGTTTTTTTTTACCACTATACAAGACAGTGGTTTATGAACTTCATAAACCACTGTCTTGTATAGTGGTAAAAAAAAATCACCACTTTTTTTATTTAGCTTAGAACGATAATTTTAAAAAACCAACTGTCAAAGATAGTGTTTTTGAAAAACCGCTTAAAGCGTTAGTTGTTTTGGCTTTTTCACGTAGTGAGATTAGCATTAACCATGAACAATAATTAAAATAGTATCAAATTTTTAAAATCTGGACATGTATTCGGACGAGAACCTTTCCCAGTTAGACTTGGGGGACTTGACATGGCCTAGTCAAGAACATGTTGACTTAACCAAACTAAATAGTTTTAAAACTTAAATAAAAATAAAGAAGTATAATTGTAAAACTAATTCCTTGAAAGGTATAATATTACACTGTCTTAATTTGTCACGACCCGAAATTCTACCCCATCCCGAGGGCCTAGATTTCCGAGTTATGACCCGCACATATCCAGGATATGTTAAGCGGACATACACCTAATCAGAGTTCTCGCACATATCTAGTTTCACGAAATCCGTGAAAGCCAACATACCATAGTGGAATATAAAACAATCATAAGTGCTGAATAAATTTGAAAAAATGCGATAGAATACTATAAATCCACAAATAATATGTAAGTCAAATCGGAGACAAATCCGATAAAAATAAAAGCATAGAGTCAATGATAATAATATAAGACAAAATCCAATACTGAGTTTACTAAATCAATATCCGGCGCTCAGATCGAAATCAGCACCGTAGCCCTCCTGGTACTCAGCTCCGTCGCCCTCCCAAAGCTCCTACTACTCAACACCCGCGGGATCAATGAAATCAGTGTCAGCGGGATCTGGATTACCGACATCTATTCCACTAGCGTAATCACCTGCAACTATTAGATTATCGTGGGATGAGTTTACCCAGTTACGTAAACTCAGTGGATACACTACCAATCCACCCCATACTACTCAGGTGCATTGTGGGTGCATCAAGTGAGTGATAACATAGTATATTAAAGGAATCAGAACATAATAACAAAATTAAGTGCATATCGTAAGCTCATATCCTAATCATTAATGCGAGATCATGATCTAAACACTTACATCCTAAGGTACCTTACCATATCTCATATCATATCATACCATATTTTATTATTCTCGCACATACGTTTGTACATCACATGAGCATAACTAACATACTCATAAAATCCTAAACGACCTTTGCCAGAGTCGCTGCTCGAGCTATCATGTGAGGGTCACCATAGTATCATACCACCATATCATAATGTCCTCCATATCATATCAAATCATACACCCGATCCAGTCACAAGGGCAGCTGGCGACTCATAACTCATAATGTCTCCTAGAGACATCTGTCTTGATTGAAAGACGTTGCTCTTATGGTGGCTTCGTAAGGAATGACACGTACAGAGACTTAAATTATTAATCTTTTGTTGGCCTATACAACGGTGTCTTATTATCATAACATATCTTATCATACTAACTCATATCATATCATACTGACTCACATCTTAGCCTACCGACTCATATCTTATCCTATTATATTAGAACTCGGGGTGATAGTGTGACGACTCGACTTTTCCAATCCCTAAGGTATAGGAAAGGCCGGTTCATCAACTTATTGATTTCTCAATAAGCCGTAACAAACAGAGCCGGCAACATAAACAACGGTCTAAAGACAGAGGCAACATTGTTAATCTAAAAACAAAAACTTCATATAACAAAATTGGATATATCACTGTGAGGAACCAAAAAGAACCACCGGTGATGGCCTATCCGATCACCTAAAATAGAGGTTCACAATAATGGTTCCTCGAGTGATATCAAAAGAACAAAAATAATAGCCTAGGGCTCAATATTCCAAAATAATATCCAGACAAAATACCAAAAAAAAACAGAATCTAAGATCACGAAAAGAACTCCTCAGCTGATATGTCCAAATCTTCCTCGAGAATATAATCGGAGTCCTCCGGATCCTCTGACCCAAGGTCAGTCTCAGCACCTGTGACGTATAGTCGAGGGTGAGCTAACAGCCAAGCTCAATAGAGGAAGACAGATCTATTTGCATTTCTTTATAAGTAAAGGTTTTCAAAAGACGGAATCGGATCAAATATGGTTTTTCAATGATGCTTTTCATAGTAAATCTCCAGTTCTAATCCTGAGTCAAAACTGATAATATAATCTAAAGTGTTCAAAATGTTCTGATTTAGCATGCTTCTTGTCTTAAATTTATAACTTAATTTTATCTCCCAAATTTCCTATAGCATGAGAGCGGACTACGTGACCGATGGGAAGACCCTACTGACCATCGTCGTTCATGAACCCATTTCGAAAATGCAACAAGCCCCTACGCTATGAGGGAAACTTGCGCCAAAGTTTTACCGTCAACACGGTTGGTAGAATCTAGGGCATCGTACTTATGAACCCTAAATCAAATGCAAATGCTAACACATATCAAAGCTTATTATTCATAACATAATTCTGATTTTTCAAGGTTCTGATTCGAAGTTCTGATTCAAAATTTAGCTGAGGTTCTAATTCAAAATTTAGCTGAAGTTCTGATTCAAAATTTAGCTGAAGTTCTGATTCCAAAGATTCTTAGTTATAACAAGGTTTACAAATTTTCAGATTGTGTCATATATTCAAAGTTTTATTTATACTGTGTGCAACAGAATTTCCAAAATTTATACTTCTAAAAGAAATTGTCTAACACAGTTTATGCTTATAAATTTATGCAAATAACAATTAGGGTTCCCCTACCTTAACAAGGAAGTTCCAAAAACATGTACAAGCAGTCCTCTCCAAGGACTCCCAATCGTCAAAACTTACATATATTAACACTCTCTGTGTTAATATAGAACCTAAAAATCAACCCAAAAGCTCATAGAATAAAAATCCAACCAAACTTTTAAAAGCCAAAAGCAGGACAGAATTCGACCATCGAATTCAAATTCGTTGGTCGAATTTGAAATTCGATGGTCGATTTTAAATTCGACCATCGAATTTCAGAATTCGCCTCGTGCCAAAATTCTCATTTCGATCGTCGATTTAATTTGACTCGATTTTCAAATCGACAGTCGAATTCTTCAGGTTCTGTGGCTGTTAACTCAACATGCCCGGATTCTTTTTTCCTTAGTTTCTACACAGCCATCCAATCTTTTCTATTGAATCCATATCTTAAATTCTTAACAAAACCCAACAAATTTACATAAGGAGGTTTCAAGACATACCTCTTTTAGCTTAAACTGTTGATCCCCTTGTACCGATTCACTTGACCTAACAAGTTTCTATGATCGAAGGTTTAAAAGCTTCAATTCAGCCCATTATAACCCTTCTTCCACTGCACAGATCCTATCGACACAGTGATATCCTCTCCTCTAACCTTCTCTTCCAATAGCTCAAACTGATCCAAATTCAAGCACCAAATAAACCAATGGTTGAGATGGGAAGAGGAGCTCTCACTCTCTCAAGATCTAAAGATCAAAAGCAAGGCAATTGGTTTGCAATTTACTTTCAGCCGAAAGAGAGAAGTGTAAATTCTCTCAATCTCTCTCTTTATAATACAAAATAAAACCTAATAAAAATCTAGATATTTCTAATTACTACTTATCCATTTATTCTTGTAAAACTTTCGGCGTTAAACACAAATACCAACCTTATTGTGTAAGTCGTCGATTTCCTAACTCTTACACATCTCATAACCAAGTCCTTTGGTCATCTCCCTCATCATAACCAAAACTAAACAAAAAGCCTAGAAAATCTCATAATTATTTTCGGGCACGCTTATCGAGGTAAATGAAAATACGTCAAAAATATCAGGGATATTACAGATAGGGTTACCGTTTATGCCTCCGTATACGAGGCTACACTGAATTCGCACTCACCCTACTCGTTATGGTGTCCCATACCACTATGAGTTGTAAGACATGTGAATATGATGTATTCCCCACTTTGATATCATCTCAATAAATTATCACGTCCAAGTATAGGCATGATCTCATACACTCTCGCGTCATCTGACCTAACATGACCTTAACTCATATCATGATCAAAGTAGAGGTACAAAATCATCGCACACAAAAAGATTTTCATTTAGATTATTGTTATATTTATACATATATTTATTTACATAACACACCAATAAATATAGAGTAGGAGAGAAATTATGTGTTTTCGATAACTTGAAGGTCAGAGTTCAATTTTCACGAGGTATCAAAGTTCTAACATTTTGTATTATCGAAGAGGTCGCGTTGAAGCGATAAAAGTGATATTTAAATATATTATTATTTATTATTATAGAATATTTAAATTAAATATTATTATTTTAGAAGTTAAGTGCATCACTACCATCGATCGAAAAGTGTAAGTGATTAATGTGCACTAAGTTTTTAGTCGTGCAACGATGAAATTTTAGTGTGAATCAGGTCGTCTGTTCGGACGAAAATCGATAGATCGAATTTAATAAGGTGTAAGCTGTCGTTTGGCTCAGGATCGATTAATCGATTTTTAATAGGTCAATCCATCAATAAAAAGGAAGCTAATCGGGCTCTGACAGGGGATACTACTATTCATATACCTTATAAGATAATTTTATAATATTAAGATAAGGTAGTAATCAAGTATCTTTATATTATATGAGAATAAAATAATAATAAAATATAAGTATATAATATTTAATAATTTTTATATTACCACCTGAAACTAGTTTCTCTTTAAATATATTATAATATAATATAACAGATACTTTAATTATTCTAATGTCATCCTATGAAATGAAATCAGATGGATGGGTCCAATATCAGATGAGTCTGAGTCAGTACAAATTTGAAACAAGAAATGAGACCTTGCATGTGTCTTGTAAGGCAATTTTTATTGTTAAAATAAGGTAGGTACTTAAGTAGAAAAATTAGATAAGAATATATTATTATATACTTATAAGTTGTATAACACTTTATTATATACTATTTTAATAGATATCTAGTTTAAGTTACAAATGTTTAAAAAATAGTATAATGTTATAATCACAAGTTCTAATTAAATATTTACTCATAGAAATAAAAATCGACCATATAAGGTAAAACAGTACCAGAGGAGATTGATCAGAACAAAGGAAACTCAAGAAGTCTAAGGGTTTCTTCTCGGTAATTACCATTTATAATAATATTTAATAGGATGGGTGACATCACCGTGAATATAATATTATTTATATAAAGTAAGAGATATAATATTATAATGGTTGAAAGGAAAGGTAAAGATTTCTATAGTAATTTAAAAGCAACTAACCTACGTTTTATGATCCCATCTAAAAGTTACTATTTGAGCAATCTCTACTTTACATAATATATTATATTATTATTATCTTAAATTCAAAGTAGCAGAGATACATATATAATATTCATATATAATATTTTATTATACATACTATAATATACAAATAGGCAAATCTAAAGAATAATAGATGCATATAGCCTACCTCCATCTAAAGAAGCAGAGATGCATAAAAAAAAAAAAAAAATATATATATATATATATATATATATATATCTTATAAAATCTGGTGAAGCTGCAGCTATTATACTCCAAATATTATATATATAAAGCGTGATTCTGTGTATAATATCATTATTGAAATGAGTGAACCGACCGAGCGGCTATACGCTAATATTAATAAAACGAGCGAACCAACCGCGTGGCTATACGCTAATATTATTGGGAATATCATTTACCTCATATTAAAATAATAAGGGTAAAAAGAAAACAATACTAAAAGTGTAGAAAAAAAATATCAAACAGGTCAATTACGACTAATTTATAATGAACGGACTTATAATTAATCGCCATCGATCGATTGATTTTCTAAACAAATAGGGTTTTTAAAATAAATAAATAAGTAAATAATATTTTATCACAAAAACAATAATGAAATTATAATCAAAATTAAACTAGAATCAGATCTAGCCAGTTATTTAACCCTAAGGCAAAATGATAAGAAAATAATTTATAGTACTTTTTATGGCCCGTCGATACGCGATCGAATCGTATCCTACGCGATGGGATCTGAGAAGGACGAGATGGATGGATGGGTACCCACCTCTTGAAGCGTGATCGATGGATTGATGATGATTCGGGCGATAGAGATCGACGTCCACACGATGGTCTGTCCACGATTACGCCGCCTTCTTCCACCACGATCTGACGACAGAAAAATACAACGGTGTTCTTTGTGGAAGAACACACAAGAGATTTGGGTGTTTTTAGAAAAAGGGTGGCCAGAGAATAAGATGGAGTGACGGCTAGGGTTCTTAAGAATTCTTGTAATAGTGATTTAGGGTTCTCCATAATTTTCTTATTTATAATATATGGGGATTAATTCGATGTTAAGTGGTCGCACCAAATAAGGGTATATAGGCTTTTACTTCAAAGTATAACATAGAAGTTTAAAACTCACATAGTAAGGTTCGATTTTTAGACCTTTTGTCTATAACCAAGGCCTTTAAACCACTAGGCCACCACACAACTTGTGCTAAATAAAGAAAATTTTAAATATAAAACCTTTTGAAAAATCAAAATGTTTATTTTCTCAACTATGGTAGGTTCCGGTGTGGAGCACTAACACCACCACTACAAAAAATAAGACTATTAGCGGCAGCCAAAAATTGCCGCTATTAACAAAAAACTATTGTTAATACCCTTGCCGCTAATAGTCTTTATAGCTTTTTTATTAATAGCGGCAGTTTTTTATAGCTAAAAACTGCCACTAATAGTCTTATTTTTTGTAGTGCACGCAAGGTACAAAGCACCATCTAATACCAATAAAAGAAAGTAAAAAATTCTTGGTCGTTACATAATTAATGTGATTACATTTATTTTATTTTTGTGTTATATATTAAAATTATTATTAACAAACATCACAAAGAAGTTGACAGCTTAGTTGCTTTAGGCAGTGCATTGCCTTTATAGGTCACGAGTTCAGATCCCTCTCTACTACAATCATTAAAATTTTGATTCAAGTTTGGTTCGGGTCTTTAATTCTATTCGAGATAAAGTAAGTCGGCCATTTTAGGGTGAATCAGAACATGTTTATGTTTTCACTGAATTTGCTCCAATCTTTCTTCAGTTGGCAGCTGACTGATGTCAAATTCATGTAAGACCAAGTCAAGTCAAATCTTAAACTGTGAAAGTTATCAATCAATAGCTTCCTTGTAATAACCCGAAAAATCACGCAAAAACTATGACCTCGGGATCCGTGCCCGATTGGTCACAAGTTTGACCAATCAGGAGATCATGAGTAAGCATAGAATGTGATGAACGGACGAGATGTGATAATTTGAGTGATTATGTGGTGTGTGATGTAAATAAGAAGTCACTTACACCTACTGCGGTGTATGTGCTCAACACACAATGAGGGAGATAGATAAAAGGGTTTAATAACCCTAGATGGGTATTTTCGGTTGTTGAAGGAGAGTAAAGAAGAGAGAGAGAGTGAAGAGAGTGATTAATGCAAGGAGTGAATGCTAGTTGAGGAAGAAAGATTCAAGCAAATAAACGCCGGATTCGACGCAAGGGATCCGCTGAAAAGCTAAAGCTGGAACCCTAGCCTTCCAACCCTAGATTTGAAATCAATTTGAGATTGATTCAAGGTAAAATTTTGTAAATCAAATGCATAAATTATAGAGGCTAAATGGTAGTTGAAAATAGTTTAAATCTTAGAATAATGGCTTAGAAAAATAGAAGAAAAAGTGTGGTAGAAGATAAGAACAATTGAAGGTTAATCGACAATTTCGATTAATCGAAATTGGGTCGATTAATCGAAATTGGCGAAGTTGAAAGGTCGAGGATTCGATCTCGATTAATCAATTTGTTTTCGATTAATCGATTTTGATTTCGATTAATCGATTTGGGAATCGATTAATCGATCGAGAACTCCAAAGGGACCCTGGGTTGGAGGAAATGACTTGAGGAAAATCGACTAATCGAAATGGGATTTGATTAATCGATTTAGTTTTCGATTAATCGATTTGGGATCGATTAATCAACTTATGAAACTCATTCAACCGAGAGGACTTTGCAAAGAAGGATTTCGATTAATCAAATTGGATTCGATTAATCGAATGAAAACAATCGTCGAATGTGAATTTACTTTGCGAAAAGAAGAATTTCGATTAATCGAAATTGGATTCGATTAATAGAATGAAAACTTGACTGTTCGAACTGAGAATGGACTTTGCGAAAAGGAGAATTTCGATTAATCGAAATTGCTTCGATTAATCGATATTGACCTTCGATTAATCGATTTTGGAGTTCGATTAATCGACTGACATAAATTATGTTGACTTTTGGGTTTGACTTTAAGATTCTTGGAGGATCTTATACCTTCTTGATTGCATCCTTTGTGATGTGTTTCACCTGTTATGTGGTACCATAGGTGGTACGTGTGGACTCGTGCACAAGGAGCCACGTGGGACCTTGATGCATTGATCAAATGAAGACTTGAGGTAGGGAACGCCTTGAACATGTACCTTATTTTACAAGAGCATGTATGTAGTGATATAGAGTTCAATTCAAATATTTTACTGCTTAAAGAATTGTGAAAAGTGTGCGTGTGTGACATTCATAAGAGTAAACAAATGAGCCATCCCCAGGGAATGAAGAAGTAAAGAGATAAGAGCATCAGGTGTGATGCAAGTAAATGGATACATCCCAGGGATGTATCCAAGGATTGAATCATGTTTGATAGGGCCTAACTGATATAAGATAACACAATTACACGGTGAACAACTATATGTAAGGCACCGATATTTTTGTTATTTGAGGTTTGATAGGGTACCCCACCGACGTGGCGGGATATCCACGACTGACACGGCAGGATATCCGTGACCGACACGGTAGGATATCCGTGACCGATATGGCGGCGAAACCGTAGGCCAGTGCGGAGGCTTATCCGTACATAGTAAGCACACCCCAGGGGTGTTGATTGAGACAAGTGAAACCCCGCCACCAATCCCCAGGGGAAAGGGGCTTGGGTACTATTTGTATTCCCAGGGAATACGGTTAAAACTGTCTATATAGATGACGATGATGGGTATCTCATCGGGGCTCGATGCTATATTGCTCGGGGATTACTTAAGTTGAAAGTTTAAGTTTTGCTTTAGGCCTTCAAAGATCATTCATGAGTAAATGAAAATATAAGTAATCAACAGTAAAACGAAAATGCTTTTTAACTGTTCATTAACAACTGCATAGATACATCATGCATGGCATATCATGGAATATATGTGAGTTATAATTTATATGTTCAACCGTGTTTGTTCCCTATTGAGCTAGGATGTAGCTCACCCTAGTCCACTATTAGCACCGAGGCTTCAGGAGACGCCGATCCCATGAGTCGGACCATGCGTGGTGACGAGTTGGAGCCACCTCGAGAGGACTTCTTCTAGAGGACTCGTTGTGCCACTTTGAGGATTTTGAGAGAGTTTTTATGCGGCTTGGTATGTCAAGCCTTGATTATTTTAAACCTGTATATATATATAGATGGGATTATTCTTTTTGGGACGAACCATCCGTGATGATTTCTATCATCGATGGTTCGGATCGGTTTCTCCATTCATGCAGAGGCATGAGGGTAGAACTGTCTTTTGGGAAGTTAATTAATATAGATTTAAATTCTGCAAACTCGTATATTATACTTTTCTATGCTTGATATACCAGTGTTCCGTGCTTAGCTAAAGGGCACGGTCAAGATGATCGTGCTGATGGCACGGGTTTCGGGGTGCCGAAATCCGGGCTGTCACAGTTGGTATCAGAGCTATTTTCTTTTAGCAATTCTGACAAGGGTTCTTCGTCGAACATAGGGGCTTCGCTAATCTAAACTTTAGTTTCAAATGCACAAAATGTTCTAGAGGAAGAGGCCACCAAGGGAGGCCAAGAAGGAGTCACGAGTGGAGATGGTTACATGTCTCCTACAAATAGAGTGCCTTTAGGAGGTACTGAGGCCCCAGGGGGCAGTAGTAGTAGGCAGCATAACGAAGAGGATCGAGATCATCAGGATCAAGATCTAAGAGAACAAGAGAGGTTGAGAGAAAGACAAGAAGATAGAGAAGAGCGACAAAGGATGATGCACACTATGGAAATGCCATGGCACAACAAGCCGCATCCTTTGCTCATGTATCAAGAGAACAGCAGCCACCTACACCACCAGTAGGACCTGCGTTGCCTGTGCCCTCATCCTTTACTGAGTTTAGGAGGATGAGACCTCCTTCATTTTGTGCATACAATGGCCGAGAACTGGTTGATGGAGATGGAGAAAGTCTTTAGCGTGCTAACTTGCACGGAAGATGAGAGTGTAAGATGGGCAGCTTACATGTTGGATGGGGAGGCTGGGCCTTGGTGGAAGTCCGTGATACGGACTTGGGCTCAGGAGACTCCAGAGTTACCTTGGACTTGGGAGGAGTTTGTTGAGGAGTTCAACAAACAATATTTTCCAGAAGTGGTGAGGAACCAACTAGAGATACAATTTCTACAGTTAGTACAAGGGAGGATGACAGTGAGAGAATACGGGGTAGAGTTTCTACGACTTGCCCTTTTTGCTCCGAACTACGTCGCTACTGAGGTGATGAAGTCCAAGAGGTTTCAGCAAGGTTTGAAGCCTGAGGTTAGGGGAGGCGTAGCTCCATTTCAACTGAGGACTTATGAAGAGGTCATGAGTAAAGCACTGGTAGTTGAAGAGGAGAATGCAAATAGATATAGACAGAGAGAGCAGCAGAGAGGAGGAAATGAACAAGGAAGAACGGGGCACTATGAACCGGTGAACAAAAAGCCGAGGTTCATGGCCCAGAATCAGAGACCACAATTTCAAGGGGGTTTCGGAAGACCGGCGCAACAGCAACAACAACAACACCAACAGAGGTTTCCATTACTTGCGTCGGGGAGACCTATTCGCTATGAGAGCCCTGCCATGTCTACTGGCGCCACCATCACTGTGGTTCTCGTCTTTGTTTCTTCCAGACTCGGAGACTTGCGCAAAGTGTGGCAAGCCTCATAGGACGGTGAACTGTAGATCGGGAACTAGGGGTTGTTTTCGATGTGGCAAGGTGGGCCACTTGATCAAGGATTGCCCCGAGACGGATAAGAGAAAGACGGTTTCAGTTGCAGCACCACGACCAATTCAAGCAAGGAAACCGATCGTTCAGGGGAGAGCCTATGCAGTCACTGCTCAGGAAGCAGGGAACGTGCATGACGTCATCCAAGGTGAGATTTTTTTTAATTAAAGAAAATTTCCATTTCATTAAAATCTTAGATAGAGAGGAGCATGCATTAGAAATTATATAGATTCTTTTCTCAACACAAAAAGCTGTATGTGAATTAAGAGTGTAAATTGATGTGTAAATTATTGTATGTATGTATGTATACTATAGGTACTCTAAATATATATGAAAAAGGATGTTTCGGTGGATATGACGCTCGAGTGTTGATAGACCCCGGGTCTACCCACTCATTCGTTACTCCACGTTTCGCTAAGAAGATGAAGATTGTTCCAGAGATGTTGGATTTTGTCCTATCTGTGTCTATTCCGACTGGAGAGTTAGTAGACACGGAGTTAGCTTGCAAATCCATCATTGTAGTAGTTCGAGACTTAGAGGGAAGCAAAGTTGATCTTGTTAGACATGCAAGGGTTTGGCGTGATCCTTGGCATGGACCTGGTTGGCGCAAAGACAGTGCAAATCAATTGCAAGAACAAGGTAGTTATTTTCAGACCCAACGCAAGAAGATCATTTCGGTTTCAAGGAATGAGATCGTCATCTGTGCCATTGATCTCAGCAGTAAGGGCCGAGAAAATGATTAAAAAGGGTTGCAGTGGATACTTAGCTTTCTTAAAGGAGGACAAGGAAGAAAAGAACGTCATTTCTGAGATAGCAGTTGTGCGAGACTTCGCTGACGTGTTTCCAGAGGAATTACCTGAATTACCTCCAGAAAGAGAAGTAGAATTCGCCATTGACTTAGCACCAGGAACGGAGCCTATTTCGAAAGCACCTTATAGAATGGCTCCCGCTGAGTTAAAGGAATTAAAGGAACAACTACAAGAGCTTATGGACAAGGGGTTTGTTAGACCAAGTGTATCTCCATGGGGAGCACCGGTCTTGTTTGTCAAGAAGAAGGATGGGTCAATGCGGCTATGCATTGACTATCGACAATTGAACAAACTCACTGTGAAGAACCGCTAACCTTTGCCTAGAATTGACGATCTATTCGACCAACTGCAAGGAGCAAAGTATTTTTCCAAGATCGACCTGAGATCTGGGTATCATCAGTTGCGAGTCAAAGCTGAGGACATTCAGAAAACAGCTTTCCGGACACGGTATGGACACTATGAATTCCTTGTGATGCCGTTTGGATTGACGAATGCTCCGGCGTCGTTTATGGATCTGATGAACCGAGTGTTTAAACCACACTTGGAATCCTGCGTCGTAGTATTTGTTGATGATATATTGATATACTCCAAATCCAAGACGGAACACGAAGAACATTTGAGGATTGCTCTACAGACGCTACGTGAACACCAATTATACGCCAAACTCAGCAAGTGTGAGTTTTGGTTGGAAGAGGTTAGCTTTTTGGGACATGTCGTCTCAAAGCACGGTGTCACAGAGATCCAAAGAAAGATAGAAGCGAGTTAAATGGGAGCAACCAAAAGCGTGACCGATGTCCAAGTTTTACGGGCTTAGCAGCTATTATCGACGTTTCGTTGAGGGGTTTTCAAAGATATCGGGACCTCTCACAAAGCTGACACGAAAAGATTCAAGGTTTGAGTGGAGTGAGGCATGCGAGAAGGGTTTTCAAGAACTCAAAATGAGACTCACTTCAGCTCCAGTATTAGCGATTCCTTCAGGCAGTGGAGGATACGCCGTAGCAAATGACGCGTCATACAATGGCCTAGGTTGTGTGCTCAACCAACACAAGAAGGTGATAGCGATCAAGAGCGTTGAAAGAACACGAGAAAATTACCCGACTCATGACTTGAACCGGCAGCGTGATCATTTTCTGAAGATTTGGAGACATTACTTGTATGGTGAGACCTTCGAAATTTTCACCGATCATAAGAGCCTCCGATATCTGTTTACACAGAAAGAACTCAACATGAGACAGCGCAGATGGATGGAATTCCTCAATGATTACGATTGCTCCATACAATACCATCCAGGTAAGGCGAATGTAGTAGCCGATGCATTGAGTCGAAAAGGTTCAGCTCAGTTAACTTCTTTGATTTTGGGTATGCACCGATGGAAATTATTGGAAGACCTGGCAATCTATGACGCGAACATTGAGTCAAAGGACACTGGATCCTTTTTGGCCAACATATCAGTAAAGCCAGTGATATTTGAACATATCCACGATCTACAGATGAAAGATCCGACATTGACAAAGATTCATCAAGATGTGAGTGAAGGCATCAGGTCGGACTTCTCAGTAAAAGAAGATGGTTCTTTGCTGTTTAAAGGCCGTCTATGCATTCCGGACAATGCCGATCTAAGACGAACGATTCTTGATGAGGCCCATAAGTCAAATTATGCTATCCACCCTGGTAGCACCAAAATGTACCAAGATTTGAAAAAGAACTACTGGTGGAGAGGACTGAAACAAGACGTGGCCGAGTATGTGTCACGATGTTTGACTTGTCAGCAAGTGAAGGTTGATCATAGACATCCTGTGGGACTATTGCAACCTTTACCAATACCAGAATGGAAGTGGGAATCGATCTCAATGGATTTCATTGTTGGATTACCCGCATCGCCAAGAGACACAATGCCATTTGGGTCAGAGACCGATTGACCAAATCAACAAGACTTTTTTTGCCGTACAATACTACATATACAGCAGGAAGACTGGCAGACTTATACATGAAGGAGATTGTAAGATTACATGGTATTCCAAGCAGTATAGTTTCAGATCGTGATCCGCTATATACGTCCAAGTTTTGGAAGAAATTTCAAGAAGGAATGGGAACACGGCTAGACTTTAGTTCAAATTTTCCATCCTCAAACCGATGGGCACAGAGAAAGTAAATCAAGTAATAGAAGACATGCTCGTATGTGCATGCTTGATATGCAAGGATATCGGGATGAGTATCTACCGATGCTCGACCAGACATATAATAACAGTTTTCAAACGAGCATTGGCATGGCACCGTATGAAGCTCTGTATGGACGACGATGCAAGTCACCTCTCAATTGGGAGGAAACAGGTGAGAAATTCGTATTAGGACCAAAGTTACTTGAAGATAATGCTACCGTCGTTCGAATAATTAGAGAAAGGCTGAAGTCAGCACAGAGTAGACAGAAAAGTTACGCCGACATGAAGCGGACTAGTGTCGACTATAAAGTGGGCGAGCACGTGTTTGTGAAAGTATCACCTATGAAAGGTGTAATGAGATTTGGCAAGAGAGGGAAGTTAAGTCCACGTTATGTTGGACCATTTGAAATTTTGGGACGCGTAGGTGAAGTTGCATATCGCATTGGTTTACCACCGCTATTTGATCGAGTACATAATGTTTTCCACATATCGATGCTCAGGAAGTACTTGAATGATCCGTCTCATGTGTTAGGAAAGCAACCTATAGAGATGTGTGAGGACATGAGCATGATAGAGGAACCAGTGGGGATCTTGGATCGAAAAGAACAAGTACTGCGCACTAAAGTGATTCCCTTAGTGCTTGTTCGGTGGAACAATCATCCAAAAGAAGAGGCTACTTGGGAACGAGAGGCCGATGTGAGAGAACAATATCCAGCCTTGTTTCCAACGACGTGAGAATTCAATGTAGACCACAAACATATTTGTGAAATCTCCACTATGCTTGTAATTCAATGGAAATTTTGATCCAATCTGTCATAAATTGTCAAAAATAGTAAAAGAAATAAAGAGATTGAAATTCTGTAGAAATTGGGCAAAACCGATTAGTCGAATTTCAAATCAATTAATCGATTTTGGAATTTCGATTAATCGATTTTGTTCGATTAGTCGACTGGCATGTGTCAGTGACTGGAAATGAGAATGAGAGTTAGAATATACATAGAAGACAAATTTCGATTGATCGAATTGGAATCTCGATTAATCGATTTGGGATCGACTAATCGATTTTGAAATTTCGATTAATCGATTTACTAAAGGGACTTGGAAGAAATTAGAGGTAAATAGCTGATTTCGATTAATCGAAGTGAATCTCGATTAATCGATTTTGAACTTTCGATTAATTGAAATGGATTTCGATTAATCGAATATTGAATGAATTCGAAAAAAATTTAGAAGTTACAGCACGATTTCGATTAATCGAAATTAAATTCGATTAATCGATTTTGGAATTTCGATTAATCGAAATGGATTTCAATTAATCGACTGGCTCGCGCCAATGAGCTTAAAAATTTAAAATTTTAAATAGATACGATTTCGATTAATCGAATTTGACTTTCGATTAATCGATTTGGGAAATCGATTAATCGATTTTACGCGGCTTAACCTAGTTTTGGATCTCGATTAATCGATTCTGAATTTCGATTAATCGAGCCGAGGCCTATATATATATATGAAATTGGGGATTTCATTTCCCATTCGAAAGTTTTCTTGCTTGGGATTTTTGGGCGCTTCGTCTTCTCCTTCTTCTCCAACCAACCGAGTGGTCTAGGGTTTGGATCTTACATTGATTCGCTTCCGAATCCGCCTTCGAAACCTAAGGTAAACCCTAGATTTCCGCTTTTCTTTCAATTGAGTTAGGAAACCCTAGATTTTTCCCAATATGCCGCCTAAAACCCGATTGTCTTCGAAGAAGGCAACCTCCAAGCTACCGGTTAGGCGTAAGAACGCCGCACCACCACCACCTACCCCATCGCCGGTGAGGACTCCTTCACCGTCGGAATCGGAGACCACCTCCGGTTCGACGAGCGCATCCATGCGCGAGTCTTCCCGCGAATCCACGCCCATACCACCACCACCCACCAATATGGTGCAACCAAATGAATGGCGGGCAGCCAAGACCTTTGAGGTCGAGTACGTCATCGACCCTACCCTATTCACCGATCCCGATGTGCCGGGCGAGACCCAATGGGCTCGAAACTACCTAAATAATGCCGGCCTCGGCAACCTTCTCAAACCAATCCGGGGTTCTTACTACCCTAGATTGGTTAGACTCTTTTACCAAGGGCTAACCGATGGCCCTTCCGACGATTGCATCATAACCAAAATTGAGGGTCGTCTCTATACGATCACTCGTCGCCACATCCACGAGGTACTCGAGTGTTACCTCGATTTCACTCTGGAGACCACTCTTTTCCCACCCTTTGAGGAGGAACCCCGTTTTGAGGAGGTCATGACCCGCATGACCAACGGGAAGAAGGGGTCGGGCTCCTCCATTAAGAGGGTTGACCTCCCACCATACATGTGGATGCTTGATTCCATAATCAAGTGCAACCTTTACCCGATGCGCCACGACACCGAGCGCGTGGACAAAGTGCAACATGCACTTTATACGGCCTTCTGTGGCCGATGGTTTGATGCTACTTTAGTCATCCTAGAAGGGATGAAGTACATCAAAGGAAAGTTGATGAAGGGCAACATGCGGCCCAAAGAAAAGATGCCCTACGCTCGTCTCATATCGAGCATGTTGGAGTGCTACTCCGCCGAGCCATCCTACACCATCTCACCTCACGAGGTGAGGGCTACGGATCGCGTGAAGACATTTACAAAGTCTTCATGGACCCGTAGCTACAACCTTCTAAAGCGGACCCTACCAGCTCCGGGTCCCGCTCCCGCCCCAGCAGCAGCAGCAGCAGCAGTAGCACCGCCACCACCCCCGCCACCTCAGCATGACCCACCCGTGGGTGGCGCACACCCTATTCCAGCAGAGCCATCAGTGGAGAGGGTTCCCTCCCACACCACAGCCTCACCGACACCACCTGCACACTCCGCGCCTGCTACACCCACCTCATCCTACCGCCGGCGCGCCGCCCCATCCGGTCCTACCATCGAGGACGTGTTGGCTCGTATGGAGGCCAACAACGACCGGATGAACCGACGGATGGACTTTTTGATGTTCCACACACTCCGCCACATCTACCCAACCGACTACCGCCGCTACCTCGCCCAGGAGGAGGAGTGGACGGCCGGACGCACCGCCTTCCATAGAGGACCCGTCTTCCATCCCACCACAGACGCGGCTCCTTCCACATCCACATCTACTCCGCCTACCGGGACGCCACAACCGCAGTCGACCACCCAGCCAGCACCGTCGCCACCATCGCACGAGCCGGCTCACCCACTACCACTATAGCACCCGATCGGCTGGCTAGGGATTTGAGTTTATATGTATTTTGCATTTTGACTGTATACCTATGTATTTTGTTGTACGCCACTTGTTCGCATTGTAAAATTTTTCAATCTTTAATACAAATCCAATTTTTGTGACATTAAGCATTTTTGTTAACTTTTACTTCCATACTTGTCTGTGTGAATGTGTGAATACTTAATTGCCTCTGGGTCTACTCGACCACCTCACCTGGAGTGTGAGAAAGGGGGGGGGGGAAATAGATAAAGAGACCCAGACAGCCATGCCTTGGGTTATTTTCGAGGACGAAAATTCCCAAGGTGGGGAGGATGTAATAACCCGAAAAATCACGTAAAAACTATGACCTCGGGATCCGTGCCCGATTGGTCACAAGTTTGACCAATCAGGAGATCATGAGTAAGCATAGAATGTGATGAACGGACGAGATGTGATAATTTGAGTGATTATGTGGTGTGTGATGTAAATAAGAAGTCACTTACACCTACTGCGGTGTATGTGCTCAACACACAATGAGGGAGATAGATAAAAGGGTTTAATAACCCTAGATGAGTATTTTGGGTTGTTGAAGGAGAGTAAAGAAGAGAGAGAGAGTGAAGAGAGTGATTAATGCAAGGAGTGAATGCTAGTTGAGGAAGAAAGATTCAAGCAAATAAACGCCGGATTCGACGCAAGGGATCCGCTGAAAAGCTAAAGCTGGAACCCTAGCCTTCCAACCCTAGATTTGAAATCAATTTGAGATTGATTCAAGGTAAAATTTTGTAAATCAAATGCATAAATTATAGAGGCTAAATGGTAGTTGAAAATAGTTTAAATCTTAGAATAATGGCTTAGAAAAATAGAAGAAAAAGTGTGGAAGAAGATTAGGAAGAACAGCTCGAAAGGGGCTAAATCTGACAATTTCGATTAATCGAAATTGGGTTTCGATTAATCGAAATTGGCCAGGAAGTTGAAAGGTCAGAGGACCCCGATCTCGATTAATCAAATTTGTTTTCGATTAATCGACTTTGGATTTCGATTAATCGATTTGGGAATCGATTAATCGACTGAGAACCTCCAGTGGACCCCAGGGGTTGGAGGAAATGACTTGAGGAAAAATCGACTAATCGAAATGGGATTTCGATTAATCGATTTTAGTTTTCGATTAATCGATTTGGGATCGATTAATCAACTTATGAAAACTCGACTGTTCGAACTGAGAGTCGACTTTGCGAAAAGAAGGATTTTGATTAATCGAAATTGGTTTCGATTAATCGAATGAAAACTCGACTGTTCGAACAATGAATTTACTTTGCGAAAAGAAGAATTTCGATTAATCGAAATTGGATTCGATTAATCGAATGAAAACTTCATTATCGGCGAGAATGGACTTTGCGAAAAGGAGAATTTCGATTAATCGAAATTGCTTCGATTAATCGATATTGACCTTCGATTAATCGATTTTGGAAATCGATTAATCGAATCAGATTCGATTAATCGATTTTGGAGTTCGATTAATCGACTGACATAAATTATGTTGACTTTTGGGTTTGACTTTAAGATTCTTGGAGGATCTTATACCTTCTTGATTGCATCCTTTGTGATGTGTTTCACCTGTTATGTGGTACCATAGGTGGTACGTGTGGACTCGTGCACAAGGAGCCGCGTGGGACCTTGATGCATTGATCAAATGAAGACTTGAGGTAGGGAACGCCTTGAACATGTACCTTATTTTACAAGAGCATGTATGTAGTGATATAGAGTTCAATTCAAATATTTTACTGCTTAAAGAATTGTGAAAAGTGTGCGTGTGTGACATTCATAAGAGTAAACAAATGAGCCATCCCCAGGGGATGAAGAAGTAAAGAGATAAGAACATCAGGTGTGATGCAAGTAAATGGATACATCCCAGGGATGTATCCAAGGATTGAATCATGTTTGATAGGGCCTAACTGATATAAGATAGCACAATTACACGGTGAACAACTATATGTAAGGCACCGATATTTTTGTTATTTGAGGTTTGATAGGGTACCCCACCGACGTGGCGGGATATCCACGACTGACACGGCAGGATATCCGTGACCGATACGGCGGCGAGACCGTAGGCCAGTGCGGAGGCTTATCCGTACATAGTAAGCACACCCCAGGGGTGTTGATTGAGACAAGTGAAACCCCGCCACCAATCCCGGGAAAGGGGCTTGGTACTATTTGTATTCCTGTGGAATACGGTTAAGCTGTCTATATAGATGACGATGATGGGTATCTCATCGGGGCTCGATGCTATATTGCTCGGGGATTACTTAAGTTGAAAGTTTAAGTTTTGCTTTAGGCCTTCTCAGCATCATTCATGAGTAAATGAAAATATAAGTAATCAACAGTAAAACGAAATGCTTTTAATCCTTTTCATTAACAACTGCATAGATACATCATGCATGGCATATCATGGAATATATGTGAGTTATAATTTATATGTTCAACCGTGTTTGTTCCCTATTGAGCTAGGATGTAGCTCACCCTATAGACTATACGTCGCAGGTCCACTATTAGCAGCTGTCGAGGCTTCAGAGGCCGATCGTGAGTCGGACCTGGCGGTGACGAGTTGGAGCCACCTCCAGAGGACTTCTTCTAGAGGACTCCGTTGTGCCACTTTGAGGGATTTTTGAGAGAGTTTTTGTACGGCTTGGTATGTCAAGCCTTGATTCTGTTTAAACCCTGTACATATATATAGATGGGATTATTCTTTTGGGACGAACCATCCGTGATGATTTCTATCATCGATGGTTCGGATCGGTTCTCCATTCATGCAGAGGCATGAGGGTAGAACTGTCTTTTGGGAAGTTAATTAATATTGATTTAAATTCTGCAAACTCGTATATTATACTTTTCTATGCTTGATATACCAGTGTTCCGTGCTTAGCTAAAGGGCACGGTCAAGATGATCGTGCTGATGGCACGGGTTTCGGGGTGCCGAAATCCGGGCTGTCACATTCCTGATCAAGATGAAGCATTACCGCCCCAAAAGTTAAAATAGCCAAAAATATTGTTAGGGAATAGCCTTTTTGGAGTATTGCCATCGGATCCTCTATAGGAAACTTCACCCCAGATTCACGAGTGCCCCTGATTGATAGAATTCCGACTGATGATATCAGCAAGTCAAAAGAATGTATGACAAGAGGAAACAGGATAAACCCAGATGGATCTACGGATAAAAATGAATATTATTATTGGTACAAAGGATGGATAAATCAATATCATAGCTAATTACAGTAAATAAAGTTAAGAACCAGACAATATTGTTAAATTCATTAAGAACTAGACAAGAGTTTAAATTCATTAGTTCAAAATTAAGCTCATTAAGAAATTGAGAAGAACAAAGAAAATG
The DNA here is from genome assembly GCA_021018995.1 of Chloranthus sessilifolius. Classification (NCBI taxonomy): domain Eukaryota; kingdom Viridiplantae; phylum Streptophyta; class Magnoliopsida; order Chloranthales; family Chloranthaceae; genus Chloranthus; species Chloranthus sessilifolius. Next base: position 28,952,172 of record CM037594.1, on the reverse strand, counting down.
AGAAGCCTCTAAAACATAGAAATGTGTAGTAGGACTGAAAATAGATGCGGACCATCAATTTAGCAATTCTGCCAAAAGGTGGGTTCACATACAAATTATTTAGCAATTTTGCCAAAAGGTGGGTTCACATACAATAACTAGTGCTACAAAATAATGAATTCAAGGAAAAACAGAGTTTAAAATGTAAAAGAAGCCATCTAATCGATACACAAATTCAAGTAAAAACAGAGTTTGAAATGTAAAAATAGAGTCATGGGTGTATTACTTTGAAGAGATACCTAAATGTCATCAAATAAGGGGGATAACACTCTAATGACAGCAGAAGGGCCCAAAGTGCACCAGAATCTGATAAGGTAAGGGTGATATTTTTAGTATTTGCTCTCATTCATATTTTGAACTAATTTCTATACAATTTTTTGCCTCACTTCCAATAGATTTTGCATAAAAACTATAAATATAACACAATTGATTACTCCAGGCCACAAACTAAGAAGACTTGTGTAGTAAAATCAAAGAACAAAGATACATTTTTATACATAAACAACACCACTATCAAAGCTCAAAAAACATGATGAGTGAGAAACCTCAGAATCCTAGAATCAACAAATTACTTCTATGGGGTCACGTTAGCCTCAAAAAGGCTATCCCTTACAGCGGATTGCCAATGTTTCAGTATGGGCTTGAATAGCAAAGTATAATAATGATATAGCTAAACTACAAACTATAGAAGTCCTCAAATAAAATATAGGAAGAAAAAAACTGCCAATACAGCTCATGATTGTCAAAATCATAAGATTCAGATTATATATAATGTGAAGTTCAATATCTTATCTTAAGATTATTCAGCCCATATGCCCCTATGAGCACCCAAATAAGCCCATTATTTATGTCTTTAAATATGAACATAACAGCAACTGAGTGCTTACCTATAGCAGTTTGCATTTTATCCAGCTATAGAAAATAAGAGGTAGTATAGTAAGAAAATAAAACTGAGTGCTTACTGTAGCAGATGCCAGTTACTCTAAGTAAGAAGATAAAACTAACATCAAAATTAAAATAGAGAGAAAGCGTCATGATTGGATTGTGCATATTTTGCAAAGCTATAGGCCAACCCCTATTTTGCATCTTGCACTCATGCTCTCCTTTGCAACTACAAAGAAGTCCAACCAAAATAAATGTCTACATGGAAAGAGCACAACATGCACAAACAACAATTAATATAAAAAATCAATATTTCAAAAAAAAATATACGGAGACGATTAGCTTGTCAATCTATAAATTTCCTCAACATAATCATAATTGAGTTCTGTCCTTTACAAACCACATTGAGATTCCTTATGCCTCATCATCTATGTCTGTGTTTGGGATCGCTCTTTGGAGGCAAAGAGCAACCACTTAAAAGAGCAGGTTTAAATTGCTCTTTTAAAGAGACCCAAATTCAGCTTTTTCACTCTCTGAAAGAGATGAGAACACTTACAATCAACCACAATCCCACACAAGAGTGCTCTGCGCTAGAGCAGAGAACTGCTCTTTGCCTCCAAAGAGCAATCCCAAATACAGCCTATGAGTAAACCAAAAATGCTCCTATCTTCTTGGGAAAATGCCACTTAATCTTTAGTTCATTCTAAAGGCCCTTGTATTTTGAGAATATACTGAATGTCATTGTCAGTGATAACATGGCTACATTGTTGCCACAAATTGAGATCGAATGAAGTATGCATCATAGTCCAACGTGGATTATTATAAACGACATTGAGATTCCTTAACTGAACAAACAATAACCTAAAGTGAACCCTTATCGCCTACTGTACTGGTGGTATACGAATGATTTAATAGGAACCAATGATAGGCTATCATGAGCTCATATGAATCAGATGATCCCAACTGTCCAAGAATCTTGCATTAAAGTGACCACTGACATGAAAAGACGCACTGAATGGATATTTAGAGCAATCAAATTGATACTGTTTTCTGGCTGATGGCTGTAGCACATAAATTGGGTACACTATAGCCATTGTGTATTTGGTAAGGAATCCAAACTTTTCCAAACCAATCCTAAGACCCTCCACACAAAAGATGTGAATGATAAGAGCCCTAGGAAAAAATGATTCCCTATACAGATAAATATAATTGCTAGTGTATAAAGTACTAACCCGTATGACTTGGCTAGATTGGGCATAATAGGTCCTCTTAACCTGTTTAGCGCACCTCTTGGTGAATCTGATGCAAAACAGCCAGAGACTATAAATGTTTGTTGTCTCAACTTGTCTTGTGAAATCCATCCGCTAGATTAGCCAAATTGAATTATTATTATTATTATTATTATTATTATTATTAATGTTGTTGTTGTAGTTGTTGTCGTTGTTGTTCTTGCAATGTATAATAAGATAATGAAACAAGGAGAAATTTTTGGCAGCCCAAAAGTTAGTAATGGCATTCCTTCCTTGGACAGTCTCTGCACTCAGCCGGATCGTCCTATAGGGCTGGTCCTCATCAACCTAAATGTCAGCCAAGGAACACCGGAAACTTAGTCCGTTCTTTAAACGTTTTTGACGTAGTTAACAATCATATTGATAGCAGCAAAAGCGATGGAGAAATTAGTGGAATGTAAGAGTAAGAATCATGCAATAATTTCACAAATCGCAAGGTAGCCACAATAGATAAAAGAGAGCAACAGATTCAATAACACAAAATGATTTTAAGGTAAAACTTTTATTCAATAACCACAAATGCTTGAATTAGGGGCTTTTATAGGCAATATATCAAACATCTGATGGGCATATATATATATATATATATATATATATATATATATATATATATATATATGTATTAGATTATGTTGGTAATTCCCAACCGATGTGAATGCAATACCTTGGCCAGATTTGATCGAGCAGCTAGGGTGATTCCAGATGGATAATCTTGCCTATCTCTGTTAATTCAAATCCAATAACAGTTAAATTTATGCCTATCTCACTTTCACATATAAATTTATCAGTATATGCACTTTACAAATAATCTCGACTATAAATACCGTGCGATAAAGATCTGTGTCTGCGATTTGGACGATGGTTCTGATGGCCTCAATCGGGGGCTTGACGGTTCTAATGGCCTCAATCGGCGGCTTCAGAACGATAGGAAATTAATTAGGATGCTCGAATCTCGACACATGTGGATTCAGAGTCTCAAAGCAGATGATTTGATTGACGCAATTTTCAATTCTGATTCTCTCTAGAACTTTCCTTCTGAGATTTCGGTCAGAATTGGTAAAAAATTGAAAAATAAAAGTAAAAACAGTCAATTTAGGTAAAAAATTGAAGTAAAAAACTGAGATTTTTAACTATTTTTCTTGCATGTTTTCTTTGCGTAATGCTCTGTAAAATGTTTCGTAATTGATGATCTTGCTTGATTTGATCGTACGGCAAAGATCCGTGTATGAAAATAAATAAAATAAATAAATAATATTAAGTATATTTGATTTAAAAGAGGTTAAATAACTAAATAATTTTCAAATGTTAAATATTTTTAGGCCTACCTATGGTAATCATCGGCGTCGACATCATAACCTAAAGCCTGTTGTAAAAGAAGGAATTAATCGAAGAAATTAAAACATTTAATTATTTAATCTTTTCTTTTGACAAAAAATTACTCTCAAACCGGCGAAGGAGCTTCCATAGGATCTGAAGAGCTCAGCACGAAGATTTGATGCCTTGTCTTCTGCGAATCCGCATTTTTCTATAAAATAGTTGGATTTCAAGAAGAAAACCAGGTTTCTGGTGGTTTTTTCTTATTTTTTATAATAAAAACAATAATTTACATATATTTAACTTCGATGTTTCTTTTGCATATTTCAGCGATTCTTGTTGAAGATGAGTATAAACTATCATCCAAATTTGCAAAAAAAAATCATTTTGTATGAGAAAGAGAATGAAATCCAACTCAAAACCCAAATCGAATTAGAGAGAGAGAGAGAGAGAGATACGAATTTAGGATTTGAGCAAGAGGAATTTAGGGTTTGAGTTAGAGGAATTTGGGATTGGGCGAGATGAATTTAGGGTTTGATCAAGAGGATGGATAGAGGGAGAGGGTGGGTTTGAGCAAGAGGGATTTAGAGTTAGTGAAAGGGCGGGCGTTTTGATTTTTTTATTTTTTGAGGGAAGAAGGGCAGGGGTTTTAAGAAAAATGAATGAAGGCGGTGGATTATATAGGCGATGGCTGCACTACGCCAACGGAAATCAGTTGCATAAGATGACGATAAGAATCGTTACCCCACTGTCGCAGATTGATGACCTCTTTGATCAGTTGCAAGGTGCAAGGTTCTTTTTAAAGATTGATCTAAGGTCGGGTTACCACCAATTGAAGATTAAGGTAGACGACGTTTCCAAGACCGCATTCTGCATTTGGGCATTACGACGTTACCACCAATCTAAGGTCGGGTTACCACCAATTGAGGTATGGTCATTACGAGTTCCTGGTTATGGCGTTTGGGCTAACGAATGCACCGACATCGTTCATAGACTCGATGAACCGGGTATTCAAGCCACACCTCGATAAATCAGTGGTCGTTTTTATTGACGACATCCTCATATATTCAAAGACAAGAGAGGAACATGTTTAGCATTTGCGGGTTACTTTGCAAACACTCAAGGACAACTAACTATATGCCAAGCTTAGTAAGTGTGAGTTTTGGCCTGATCGGGTCAGTTTCTTAGGCCACATTGTTTCTGAGGACGGTATCACAGTCGATCTTGCAAATATCGAATTTGTAGTGAATTGGGAGCAACCGAAGATGGTGACAGAAGTCCGTAGTTTCCTTGGCTTGGCGGGGTACTATAGACGGTTTGTGGAAGGATTCTCTAAACTCTCAGGTCTACTTACTCAGCTTACAAAAAAGAATACTAAGTTTGATTGGACAGAACAGTGTGAGAAGATAATTGAATTGTATGATCTTCTTTTGAGTGATGTGATTCAAATCATAGAATGATAGGCGTTCAAATGCATTTAAATGGTTTTAATCCAAAATCAAATGGTTGTGCGTATGCATTTAATTGTATTGACTCAAAGGGATGTTGTAATTTTGATAACGGTTGTAGTGACTTTTTATTTTATTTTCTTGTGCAAGCGTAATAGTAATAGTAATCATTCACTTTTTTGTTTGTGCATATAGGGATAAAGTTGTTGATTTCAATTGGAATGCATCCGATCCATGGACAATTGTTAGCGTATCTGATGATTGTGAGAGTATTGGTGGAGGTGGCACGTTGCAGGTAATTCATTTTTTCTTTTTCATCAGTGTGTGCTTGTAACGATCCTAAAAATTTAAAACTGAATTTGTGGTGTTAGATTTGTTTTGCACAGAGCGTGGTGTTAGTGCTCCATACCAGAACCTATCCTAGTTGAAAAAGTACACATTTTGGCTTTTCAAAAAAGGTTTTATATTTAAAATTATCCTTATTTGGCACAAGTTGTGTGGTGGCCTAGTGGTTGAAAGACTTTGGTTAAAAACAAGAGGTCTAAGGATCAAATCTTACTACGTGAGTTTAAACCCTAGCCGTCACTCCATCTTCTTCTATAGCCACCCTTTTCTAAAAACACCCTAATCTCTTTTAAATCTCTTGTGTGTTCTTCCACAAGAACCACTGTGGTATTTTTCTATCATCAAATCGAGGTGAAGACGGCGTAATCGTGGACGGCCCAATCGTGTGGACGCCGATCTCTATCGCCCTAACCGCCGTCGATTCGCCGAGCACGCTTCAAGAGGTGGGTACCCATCCATCCATCTCATTCTACTCAAATTCCGTCGCGTAGGATACGATTCGATCGCGTATCGACGGACTATAAAATGAATCATATATTTGTTTTCTACGCAATATCACTTTAGGATTGAAAATATGACTAATCCTCATTTTTATATTATTTAATTATTTTGTTATATATTGAGATTTATCATTGCCTTATACCCAATAAATTAATATATAGCGCTTTCGGTTCATTGGATGCATAGTCATCATATGCTCCAAGTATAATATTAATAAGACCCGAAAGTCGATCCAAAATAGATGAAAAATAATTAAGATGAGATTTATTTAAAAAGTGTTAAGAATCAATTGCAAGGAAACAAAAGATAACGAGTGCCTAAAAACTGCACATTCAAATTCCACCTTTAAAACAATTGGTTAATGTATTGAAATAATTATCATGTTCGTTTTATAAGTAGAAAATCAGATTAATGATCTGCTTGGCATATTGTTCCTAAAGCAACTGAACGGTCGATTTTCTAGAACTTGGAGATCAGACCCCAGTCGAATTAAAATAACTAAGACAAGTACAAATTCATGTACATTCGTTTATTGCCATTAGCATCAGGTAAAAGTATATATTATGGCACTTCATGATATAATCGACCACTTTTGAGGCTGCTATGTGGGTTTCCAATATATTATTTTGGGAACTAATAAAATAATTATTAAATTAGAATGTTTTATATTTATATGGTTTGATAGGAATTGGCTTAAACATACTATATTGTACATGTAAAGTAATGATTGTTATATATGGAATGCTACTTAAAAGAATATTATAATTATATCATTTATATATTATCTTTACCTATATATATATCAAGTAAAGTAATGTGTATAACTTTACTTATATAAAATATTATATAAATATCAACCGGGTGAAAGCAAGGTTGGGCGATTCTAAAATGCCCATTCACCACCAATTGATAAATATGGCTCGGCACCCAATATTGAAACCTTCTACACATGTTGTAGACTTGTTGCTATTAAAGAAGGTTTATTTTTTGAGAGAGAAATTATGTGAATAAATAAGGCCATAAAGCCAACACACAAACCTATGCATGTACCCAAATTGAAACCGATTCCACATGGACTAGTGAGACCCATGCTTTAAAACAAGTACCACACCTTACTTAATAACTCAAATTGCCTAGATTTCATTATATCGAATCCTTCCTGTGCCCCTTTTTTTTTTTAATTATAATATTATTATAATTAGTATACTGTATTATATAGTTTAGATTTTGTAATATTTTAACCTATAATAACCCGTCTCACACTATACCTATATAGTATTATTATTTATTTGAGAAATTTCTTCTTGACAGCAATTTGATTCATTGTATTGTACTTTTATCGATCCATTGACACATCAAATTGATTTGTTGATCCTAAACAAAATTGAACCATTGTTCACTTTAAATTGATTCTGACCCGAATTAAATAATTCAAATAATATACTCCCGACTGATTGATTTCAAAATCAATCAATTGATTCTCGTCCGAATAGATGACCTTATTTATAATTCCACCTTGCACCACCAAAAAACTAAGTGCCTTTGAAATCACTTGTATTTTCGATCGATGGTCGTGATGTACTCCACTTTAAATTGCACTGCCCCTTTTTATTTGAGCATTTAATTATAGTATACTATATATATATATATATATAATTTTATCGCTTCAATGCGACCACTTCGATAACACAAAGTGTTAGAACTTCGATGCCTCTATGAAATCAAACTCTGACCTTTACGATTATCGAAATTACACTTATAACCCTATTATATAATTATATTGGTGTATTATGTAAATAAATATAAATATAAACATAATCCAAATCTAAGTGTAAACCGTTCTGTATGTGTGATGCTTTTGTATTTGCAACTTAATCAATTTATATGAGTTAGGGATATGTTAGATCATGAGTACGAGAGTGTATGAGATCATGCCTATGCTTGGGCGTGGTGATTCGCTGAGATGGTATCGAAGCGAGAAATACACCGTATTCACATGCCTTACAACTCATGGTGGAATGGGACCCATGACGAGTCGGGTGAGTGTGAATTCAGTGTAACCTCGTATACGGTAGCATATACGGCGACCCGATCACCCCGAGTTCAAATATGATAGTATGAGTTATGAGTTAAGTTATGAGGTTCGACCATAGGCTTTGGCTGTGGTGAAGTTTCTTCTACGATCACGTGAAACTCGAAATATTGGCGTCCATGTACGGATGCAACGCCTCTATGATAGTATGGGCTGTCACACGAAGTACATCCAGGTTACTACGGAACCTTTTTCTTGGGAAGCGTAAATTAGAAAAGTTGCCTCACTATAGTTTGTCCTAGGATTAAGTATAAGAGTATGATAAGATATGAGTATGAAATAAGATAAGTTATGATACGAGTACGATAATAAGACATCGCTGTGTAGGCCAGCAAAAGATAAAGAACTTAAGTCTCTGTACGTGCCGTTCCTTACGTAGCCACCGTAAGGGCAATAACATCTTTCAGTCAAGACGGATCTCTAGGAGAGATTATGAGTATGAGTGAGTTTGGCCATTATGTCTCCCCATTGGCTGGATGGTGGAGTATGAGTATGACACGAGGGCGTTATGATATGGTGGTATGATACTATGTTGACCCTCCCATGATAGCTCGAGCAGCGACTCTGGCACAGGTCGTTTAGGATTTCACGAGTATGTTAGTTACGCTCATGCGATGTACATACGTATGTGCGAGAATGATAATAAGACATGGTAGGATATGTTATGAGATATGATAAGGTACGTTAGGATATGAGTGTCTAGATCATGGTCTTGCATTTATGATATGAGCTTTACGATATGCATGTGATTTTGTTATTCTTTTGCTATCTGCTTTGAGATATTTTGTTTATCACTCACAAGATGCACCTACAATGCACCTGAGTAGTATGGGGTGGATTGGTGGTATATCCCACTGAGTTTACGTGACTGAGTAAACTCATCCCACGATAATTTAACAGCTGCAGGTGACTATACCGACGGTGTGGACGTGGGTTTCTCTGATCTGATTAGTGCTGAGAACGTCGACCCAGTGGACGTTGATTACCAAGAGCCTTTGGAGGGTGACATTACCGGTTATCAGGAGGACTACAGTGTTGATTTTGATCCGAGCACCGGATATTGATTTAGTAAACTCGGTATTGGATTTTGCCTTATATCATTATCATTGACTCTATGCTTTCATTTTTATCGGATTTGTCTCCGATTTGACTTACATGTTACCTGTGGATTAATAGCATTTTATCGCATTTTATCAGATTTATTCAGCATTTATGATTATTTTATATTCCACTATGGTATGTTGGCTTTCACGGATTTCGTGGAACCATTATTGCGTGAGAACTCTGATTAGGTGTATGTCCGCTTAGCATATTCAGGATATGTGCGGGTCATAACTCGGAATTCTAGGCCCTCGGGATGGGATAGAATTTTGGGTTGTGACAGTGCTATTTCCTAATTTGCTGAAACTGAAATCTGTAATTGTACTTCAAGTTGGCTTATGCTTTCAGGTTTATTATTATGATATGTGTTCTTAGCCAGGTAGCGTTCTCTTAAATTTTAGTTATTGACTATTCATACTACTTTGCCTGCTTCCTAATCCAATTTGATACAAGAAGCTAGTTGTGAACAAAATATAAAGCACTATTTGTATGTTTTAGTGCAAGAAGTAAAAAAACAATATATTGTGGTGCAACAAGTGCTACCTGACACATTCCACTAGTATATGCGCCTGAGAATTATTAGGTACGATTCACTGAGTACGAGAAAAGATAAAAATTAGAACTATAGAATAACAGAAGTAATAATAATTAATAAATTTGTAACTTACATAGGAACTCCAAAAATATAATGTGATTTTGGTATAAACAACGTAACTGTATATATTATTGAAACTGTTATAGTACTTGTCATAACTTGTAACAATGCAAATAGCGAGGAATTAAATGCACACGTCAACACCATATCTATGTGTGCACACAACACACACACACAATGAAATGCACACACCATATCTACGTGTGCACACAACACACACACACACAATGAAATGCACACACCATATCTATGTGTGCACCTTGCTGATAAAATGCATATTAAAATGCATATTGATTTTCAGTATTCTGTTTCACCTCAGTGGTGCTTAGTTTGACTTGGCAGATGACAGCCCACTATCTAACATAGCCTTTTTCATCCACTATACATGCTGTATTATAGAATGCATAAACTATCACAAGAACCTTTTGTCCGACTTTTCTGTAACCACCCTAAAATTCTAAAACTTTCTTATTGCTTTGGTATACATGCCTGACACGAAAATCAAGAAGGGCGGGCACGTATACCCTTTGCCTGGCTTCCCTTAGCAGCCGTCGCCATAGGCTTGCTTACCTAGGCCAACACCTCCACAGTGATTTTTTTTTAAAAATACTCTCCTAATCAGTTGTAAACAAAGCAGTGATTTTTTTTTACTATTATACACGACACTGGTTTATGAACTTCAACAACGACTGCTCTCAACAGTCATAGAAAAAATCACTACTTTTGATAGTGATTTTTTTATGCAAATTTAAAAAAAAAAAATTGACCTCGACGATTTTTTATGCAAATTTTAAAAAAATAATATTTTTTTATACTTTTTTTAATGCCATTTTTTAATGATTTTTTTAATGCAATTCTTTTAATGTTTTTTTTTTAATGTAATTTTTTTAATGCATTCTTTTTAATGCTTTAAAAAAAATTATATAAAGAAAAAAAGCTATAATCTCATATTTTAAATACATCCATTCAACTCAAATGCAAATCATTCAATGTCATTAATAAAAGAAATAGATGCTCAATTCTTTTATTCAAACAATATGTTGCATCTCAACCTATGATCCAACAATTCAAATCAACCAAACATTTTAAACTCCACATGCTCAATTCTTTTATTCAAATAAAAAGAAAAAAAAAAAAAAAAAAGAGGTAACATTCTAAGGACCTCATGGCCCATTTTTAAAATATAAAAAAAAAAAATTAAATTTTCTTCGCATCTCCTATCAAGTGTCCCCGTCCCCTAGTGATCCGTTTGAAGTGAGCTTCAAATCGAAAAGTTTCGCCTGAAATAATACAAACAAAATTAATTTTCGACTGTAAGGAATATGGTGATATTATAATGGGAGTACAAGCTCAAATATCAGTACATGTTTAGGGGTCTCAATGGACTATTGTCGGGGAAGGTCTAACCCATTCACAACCCGATGATTATTGAACGGGTCGGGCCAGCCCATACCCTTCTCTGTTCTGTCTGTATAGGATTAAAGCATCCGATCGATCAAATGATGAGATTGATCGATCAGATGTGAATTCGATAGATCAAATAAGAAAATTGATCGATCGAATTCCCTGATTTGTCCTATTTTGGTTTTCTGAGAAAAACACTGTTGGGCAGTGTACCAATTAGTATTCTGATACTTCTAACACTTAGTACACTATATATATGGTCTAAGTCAACACCAGAATATCTTAAAAAGCTTTGGATTTGCTTAGAAAGATCTGTCCCGAGGTAGGGGAAATTTCAACTTAACTTGTATCCGATTTTGACTACATGGTTTCCTAGCATCTATTATCTGATTTCTTCTATTTTAAAAGTATGCCTTGCATATGATAAAATCTCTGTTATCTGATTCTATTATGTAATTTCTGAGGTCCTTTATATGTATTAATTTAATGTTCATGTGATGAATCCCCCTTACGCGGCAAGATACCTACGACCGGTACAGCGGGATATCCGTGTATCTGATTTGTAAATTTTCTGACACAAGTTGCTCTCTTTTGAAGAGGCATGATGCAAATATCTGCAATTGTTCATTGAACGACGATGGTCGGGGTTACCCATCGGCACACTGGCTACCACGTGCTATATACACGAGAGTTATTTAAGTATAGAATTTAAGTCACTAAATCTGTATCCATGTATCTGAAAACTCTGAGAATAAAGTCTGTTCCGTTAATTCTGCATCTGTTCTGTTCTGTAAAAGTTTTGCATCTGATATCTGATCATTCTATCTGTATTCTCTGATTTAAACATCTGTCCTGAGTTATGTTCTGCAAACTATGCTTTACATTTTAGGTAAAATTTACTTGAGTTTCTTTTATTGAGCTTAGATGGTTAGCTCACCTTATTTTTATATAATAGGTTCTGAGGCTAGGGCTCCCGACATGGAGAGTGATCCGGATTATCAGCCCGAGGTGAAGGCTGAGGCTGAGGCTGAGGAGGAGAATACTAACACCCCTACTGACGAGTTCTATCAGTAGTTTAGGTACTTAGTTTGCTTTTTATGATCTGTATATGTATTTTTAGATTATTTGTGTGCCTAGTGGCCACTGTTCTGTATTATTTTTACTATAGATGTTTACTTATAGTTTTATACATTCTATAGGAACCACTATTAGGAACCATTGTTTTGAGTGATGGATGTCCATCACCAGTGATTCTTCTTGGTTCCTTTTTGAGGATGTATATTCTTTTAATTTCATATATATAGTTTTGTTTCATTTTTTTTCTTTTAGAGCCTTATATGATGACTCGATCTGACACTTCGGCTAGTGTCTGCTCTGATTTCCGCTAAACGAGCAGGCACTCTTTGGTTTGTTCTGGGGATCATCAAGGGTTATGATCCCAATGGCACGAGTTTTTGAGTGCGGAAATTCGGGCTGTCACATTTTCATTATACTTTTTGCTTCCTTAAGAAATTGCAGCTCCACAAGAACACAATTTTCCGCGGTTAGGCTACTGCAAAATTTGGTCAGAGAAAGGTTTCAAGCCTCGGCCAAGTGATACAACTAAGCCAAATCGACTCAGAGCATGATGTCAGAGACTACCTAACTGATGTATTCTGATATATCAATTAGTATAAATTTGGCCAGAGAAAAGATCTCAAGCCTCAGCTAAGTGATACAACGTAACTAAGCCAAATTGACTTGGTTTTAGTACCAGCAAAAATAGTCATTCATATGCTAGGTATTGGCCGAGCCCTACTCAGACAATGCAACTCGGTTTCTGTGTAGGACTCAATTTGTGGAGAGAAAAGGTCTCAAGATTCGGCCAAGTAATACGACTAAGCCAAATCGTCTCAGTTTCAGTAGCAGCAGAAACAAGTCATTTGACATGCAAAGAATAAAATGGCATGCAACACATACTCAGCATACCATGTTATTTCCAATAGTTTCAAATTTACAGACAAGTAATGCAAAATATGGCTTTCAATTTCTAAAATATAATACATTTCGATATAATTTTTGCGCCAAAAGAAAGAGAATACCTTTTGCTTGTCTTTGCTGATGGCACCACCATAATTGGAGAATACCTTTTGCATGTCTTTGCTGATGGCACCACCATAATTGGAGATGTCAATCAGACTATTGAAGAACTGAAGAAATATATGAGTGTGTTTACGATATCAAAGACCCAGGCCCATTAAAATACTTATGGAGATTGGGGCAGCCCATTCTTAAAAGGCTGTATTCATATCCAAGGTATCAGTATCGGTATCCGTATTGGGTATCGGTATTTGTATCGGGTATCAGTGTCCGTATCAGGTATCTATCTATCTTGGACGGATACATATTGGCCGATACGACTACGTATCGCCGATACTGTTACTGTATCAGTTGATATCTTTTTTTTTTAACAAAAGAAGTTATAAAAAGAAAGAAAAAAGATTTGTAACGGTCAGTATCGGCCAATACTAATCCGTATCAGTCTTATATCGGTGCTAATACCGATACCGCCCCGACACCTGTATTTGGGAGGTATAGTATCAGTTGTCAACGAAACCAATACGTATCGCCAATACATATCCGTATCGGCGGCGTTTTGATACCATGGTCATATCTCAAGGAAACTATGTTGTAGATCTTTTAGAACAAAGAGGTTGGGTTAATGAGTGATAGATTGCTTCAATATATTTGAATGCTCGAAAGAGTGGCTTTTACAAGAGTGGTTCTTCCTCTGAATGATACATATCAATTTTTCAAAAAATGGCCCTTCACTCCACTCTATCAAAACCAACTCACAAATAATTTAGGTGGTTCACCAAGTCTTGGAGGGATTCCTACGCAGGAACATAGCAAATATAACACCTTACAATCTAAGAAAAAAGTGTCAATATTATTGACTATTTATTGGCCAAACCTAGTATCATTATTCATATTGGCTAATAGATAATAGCAATGGCAGAGACGTATTCTATGTACAGTTATTTATTTTGGCATAGCCGCTTTGTAAGCTATATTATCATCTGATATGTAATATGAAATGGTCTTTGATCTTTGGTTTCTTAACAGAGTTAAACGGTTGTCGTTAATTTGTTTTGGATTTCCTATGTGTTATAATATGGCTGTTAGAAGTATTTAGCAAAAGATTGCTTTTGGGACAACTGTAACGACCCTAAAAATCTGAAACACATCTGACTGCTTTGGTATACGTGCCTGGCATTGAAATCGAGACGAACTTAAAACTTTCTAATAAGAATATTAATATCAAGATTATTAATCCATAGGTGTGTGAAGTGATAGGTCACTTTCGACACAAGTCTGAGATGCGGATAGATTCTTTGTAGAATATGATACGTGTGAGTGTAGTGTGTGTGCTCAACATCGGATCAAAGTATTAGAAATTGAAATATCCTTGATATTTCCATGGGATACCTTATAAGAGAAGGAAGGAGTTGGAATGGATTTTCTCTACCCCTCCTTACTTCTTGTTAATCTGTAGATAAGAGATTTGGGTTCTGAAGTTTTCTATTGTGAAACCAAGGTGTGAGAGAAACCCTAGGTTCTTGATACTCTGATTTAGAACGTGAAGGAATCGACGTGTGTACGTCAAATCTGTTTGGGAAAACAATACACGTCCGTGTGTTGACGTGATGATACACCTCTGGTTCATCGGGGGGCTCAAATTAGCAAACTCTTGAATCTCAAATCCGAAACCCACTTTGAACCGAGGATGTCGTGAACCAAGAAACAACCATCAACAAGGTGAGTTGTTATGGATTTTCAGTAGTTTAGATGTCATAAATATGTATTTAAGTGTGCTTGAATGATTCATGGAGGATCATAAAGAACTGTGGTTGAAATATGTTAAAATCAACGAAAGGCATTTATGACAGAAACTGTCTTTTTCAATTGATCAAATTGAGTATTTGATCGATCAAATTATAATCCGATCAATCAAATTTGAGATTTGATCGATCGAATTGTATAAACTCCGTATGAATCAGGAGGGCTATTTTATGAAAGTTAATGCCCGATAAATCTGATCGATCACATTTGAGACTAATCGATCAAATTTGAGACTAATCGATCAAACTATAAGTGATTGATCAAGTGGTAACTGATCGATCAAATTGAAAAATTGATCGATCGAAATGGGAGATTGATCGATCAAATTTGGGATTTAATCGATCGAATCTTATAAATACCTTATAGAACAGGAGGTCTGATTTTCTGATTTCTGACTTTGAAATCTAATCGATCAAATATGAGAATTGATCGTCCAAATTTAGGATCCGATCGATCAAACAAGCAAGTTGATTGATCCAATTCCTCTATTCTGTATATGTTAAATTTTGGGTTCTGTTCGATTAAACAAGAGAATCCGATCAATCAAATAGGAAGTTGATCGATCAAATTTCCTTTGTTTTATCTTTGAAGGATTAATGTATCCAATCGATTAAATGGGAATCCCATCGATCAAATAGGGAAATTGATCGATCGAATTCTCATGTTTTGCTTGTTTTGGTTTTCTAGGAAAGACACTGCTGGGCAGTGTACCAATTAGTATTCTGACACTTCTGACACTTAGTACACTATACATATGGTCTAGGTCAAGACCAAGAGACTTTAAAAAGCTTTGGATTTGCTTAGAAAGATCTGTTCTGAGCTAGGGGTGTAATATCCCTGATATTTTTGGCCTATTTTTTGTTTACCTCGGTAAGCGTGTCCGAAAATTAATACGAATTTTTTTTGGATTTTTGGAAAGCTAAGGTTATGATGGGAATATTGACCAAAGGTTTTGTCTCATGATGTGTGGAAGTCATGGTTTCGATGACTTACACAATAAGTAGAACGTTTGTGTTTCATGCCGGAATTAAATTCAAGTTAAGTGGATAAGATGTAATTAGAAATATCTAAATTTTTAGTTAACTTTGTTTTGTATTATAAGAGAGAGATTTTAAAGAGAAGTGTAACTTCTCTCTCTCGTTGGATTTTATAAGCTTATAAGCCTTGCCTCATCTTGATCCTAGATCTTGTGAGTTTTGAAATTCCTCTCCCCACCTCGACCATTGATTAGACTTGTGTTTGAATTTTGATCAGTTTGAACCATTGAAAGAGAAGAGAGATGTGGAGAGTGGGAAGTTCTGTGTGATTTTGGTTGTTGAAGTAGAGACAACCTTGTGATGGATTGATCGGAGGCTTTGGCCCATTAAACTTCGATGCTTGATTCCGGTGAGTGAATTGGTGCAACGGGAACAAGAGATTAAACGACAAGAGGTAGGCTTTTTAAATCTCCTTATGTTGCTTGAATTTATGTTTTGATTAGAGTAGAAAACTGTTGTTAATTTTAGTTACACAGGCTGTGGTTTAATGAGAAAGAAAAGAGTTCGGAGATGAAAAATTTAACAAACACAGACCTGAAGGAATTCGAGGGTCGAATTTAGAATTCGACCATCGAATTGAAAATCAAGGGTCGATTTTCTGATTTTTAAAGCCTGATGCAGTTTTTGAAATTCGAGGCTCGAAATTGAATTCGACCATCGAATTTCAAATTCGACCCACGAATTTGAATTCGAGGGTCGAATTTTGCCCTGTTTTAGACCTTTGAAATTTTTGTCGAATTTTTCTTGGCAAGCTTTAGGGTTTGATTTTTGGTCCTATATTAACACTGAGAGTGTTAATCTTTGTAGGTTTTGAATATTTGGAGTCCTTTGTGAGGACTGCTTATGCTTGTTTTTGAACCGTCTTTGTTGAGGTAGGGGAACCCTACACATTATTTGCATTCTATTATAAGTAGGGACTGTTTTGAATATTTTGATAAGGAACATAAATTTTGGAAATATTATTTTGAACACAACATGAATAAGAATCTGAAAATTAAGATACAAATTAGAAATTTGAGAACTTTGTTATGATTAAGAACTGTGAAATTTGAACCTCAGAACCTCTGTTATTTTTTAATGTGAACATCGAATCAGAACTCTGAAAAATCAGTAATATGTTATGAATAATAAGCTTTGATATAAGTTAGCATTTGCATTCGATTTGAGGTACATACGAACGATGCCCTAGATTCTACCAACCGTGTGGATGGTGTTTGTTTTGGCGCAAGTTTCCCTCATAGCGTAGGGGCATGTTGCTATTTAGAAAATGGGTTCATGAACGACGATGGTCAGTAAGGTTTTCCATCGGTCACGTTGTCCGCTCTCATGCTATAGGAAATTAGGGAGATAAAATTAAGTTATAAATTTAAGACAAGAAGCATGCTAATTCAGAAGTTTTTGAACACATCAGATTAATGTTATCGGTTTTGACTCATAATTAGAACTGGAGATTTAGTTGCAAAGCATCATTTGAAAACCATACTTGATCTGATTTCTGTCTTTGAAAACTTTTACTTATAATGAAATGCAAATAGACATGTTTCCTCTATTGGGCTTTGTTGTTAGCTCACCCTCGACAATACGTCATAGGTGCTGAGATTGACCTAAGGTCAGAGGATCTGGAGGACTCCGATTACATTCCTGAGGAGGAATTGGATACACCTGCTGAGGAGTTTTTTCCTTGATTCTAGATCACTTATTTTTGGTACTTTTGTTAGAATATTCTTTGAATAATTGGCCTTAGGCCATTGTTTTCTCCTTTTGATATCACACGAGGAACCATTATTGGGAACCACTATTTTAGGTGTTGGATTGGCCATCACCGGTGGTTCTTCCTGATTCCTCAGAGTGATATATTTTTTTTTGTTAAAAGCTTTTGTCTTTGCTTATTCTATGCCTTGCCTCTGTCTTTAGATCTTTGTTATGTTGTCGGCTTCTGTTTGTTACGGCTTATTGAGAAATCAATAAGTTGATGAACCGGCCTTTCCTATACCTTAGGGATTGGAAAAGTTGGGTCGTCACAGTTGGTATAAGAGCGATGCTCTAGGTTCAGAGTCTTAGGACTAAGGGTTGGATTGTTTTAACAATCAATACTGATCAATTGTTATTATTTTTCAACAATGACAGATCAGCATGCCTCTGCGGTTTAGAGGCAGAGGCCGAGGTAGAGAAGGACCTCGCATGGCACGCATAGAAGAGATTGATGAGGGCGTACGTACCTCGAGAGGGAGAGAAAGAGTGGCTACCGGTTTTAACGCTGATTCGTTGGGAACAGGTAGAGGACAAGGAGGAAGAGTTGACCAGGTGTTGGCAGCCTTGGCCAACAACATGGCTCAACAGACTGCAGCCATAGACCGACAGACTGAGATGCTGGCAGCCAGACATCAGCCAGGAGGATTCGCCGAGTTCAGGAGGATGAGACCTCCTACATTCTCAGGGCAGACGGATCCGATGGAAGCCGAGGCATGGATTGATGAGATGGAAAAGATTTTTGAGGTGTTACAGTGTGCAGATGTGGAGAAGGTATGCTAGGCATCCTTCAAACTTTTAGGCAAGGCCAGTCCATGGTGGAAGTCTGTTTCCAGGAAGAGAGAGCAGGACTACCCCGATACTCCATGGACTTGGGCAGAGTTCGTGGAGACATTCAACGATCAGTATTTTCCAAAGATCGTGCGTAACCAGTGGGAAGTCTAGTTTATTGAGCTGAAATAGAACGAGATGTCAGTGCGCGAGTATGGCGCAAAGTTTGATAGACTTTCCCAATTTGCACCCTTACACATGGCCACTGAGCTGATGAGGGCTCAGAAATTTCAGAGGTTTGAGGCCGCATATTCAGGAGAGGGTGTTGATGTGGGAGATGGAGAAGTATGCGGGCATCATGGCAAAGGCCCTCATTGGAGAGGAAGACATTCAAAAATAGTATTTGAGGCGAGAGCAGGGAAATAAAAATTGGTTTGGCCAGGGACAGTTGAGTGCTTCAGAGCACGTGAACAAAAAGCCGAGGTTCTCTAAACCTCCCCCCTATTCTAGTCAACCATCTTATTCCAGACCGGCTGTTGCTTTAGGACCAGCATTGTCTTCCTATCAGAGACCGCAGAGTTCATCACCAGGACGACCTTTCAGAGCCGGGAGCACTACTGCGAATGGAGCTTTGTGGCTCAGGGTTCAGTGCGAGGACCAGCTGTTTCTACTCCAGCGTGTACAAGGTGTGGGAAACCACATAAGACTGAGGATTGCCGAAGAAACACTGGGGGATGCTTCAGGTGTGGACAGATTGGTCATATGATCAAGGATTGTCCTACAGGGGAAAAGGGAAGGACTACGTCAGTCTCTACGCAGAAGTCGACGTGACCTACAGTTCAAGGTCGGGCTTATGCGGTGACTGCACAGGATGCCCAAACGTCGAATGACGTAATCCAAGGTATCATTAAAGTTGAGATGTCAATTCTGCATTGATTATATTATTTAATGTTTAAATTCATTTAAGTAAATTTTTAATAATATTAGAATCATTGCATATAATTAACAAATTTTTTAATAAAGGTACCCTTATGATGAGTCGTAGAGGCGACTTGAATAAAATTGAAGGACGAGTACTGATAGACCCCGAGTCTACACACTCGTTTATTACTCATCTTTTCTCCGAGAAGTTGGGTATCACTCCCGAACCCCTTGCCTTCATTTTGGACGTAAAGATTCCTACGGGAAGTTCGGTGAGCACGGATATAGCATGTCAATCAGTCATTGTGATGATTGATGAGCACGAGACAGTGACCGACATGATTACGTTGAGCATGGAAGGGTTCGACGTTATTCTCAGAATGGATTGGTTGGCAGCATATCATACGAGCGTGGACTGTCTATGAAAGATCGTGACCTTCCGACCACCAAAATAAAAATCCTTTCCATTCTGTGGAGTCAAATCAAAGGTTGCGCCATTGGTTTCAGCTATTAAGGCCGAGCGCATGATGAGGAATGGTTGCAGCGGGTATCTGGCCTACTTACAAGATTCTACAGAAAAGAAGAATGACTTGGCTCTTATCACGGTGGTCAGCGAGTATCCTGATGTCTTTTCAGCGGACTTACCTGGATTAGCACCTGATAGAGAGATTGAGTTCACGATCGAGCTAGCGCCGGGTACAGAACCGTTATCCAAAGCTCCATATCGGCTGGCGCCTGCTGAGTTGAAAGAGCTCAAGTAACAGCTTCAGGAGTTGTTAGACAAAAGCTTCATTCAATCGAGTGTTTCTCCTTGGGGTGCACCAGTTCTTTTTGTGAAAAAGAAGGATGGATCGATGCGTCTGTGTATCGATTATCGGCAGCTCAACAAGATGACGATTAAGAATCGTTATCCTCTTCGCGGATAGATGACTTGTTTGATCAATTGCAAGGTACAAAGTTTTTATCAAAGATTGATCTGAGGTCCGGCTATCACCAGTTCAAGATCAAGGCGGAAGATATATCCAAAACTGCGTTTCGGACGCGTTATGACCACTATGAGTTTTTAGTGATGCCGTTGGGTTGACGAATGCGCCTGCATCTTTCATGGATCTGATGAATCGAGTGTTCAAACTACATCTTGATAAATCTGTGGTAGTTTTCGTAGATGACATCCTCATCTATTCAAAAACCCGAGAGGAGCATGTGCATCATCTGAAAATGGCTCTTCAAACACTCCGGGATCATCAGTTGTATGCCAAACTTAGTAAGTGTGAGTTTTGGCTTGAGCAGGTCAGTTTCTTGGGCCACGTAGTCTCTGAAGCGGGTATCTCAGTGGATCCTACAAAGATAGATTCTGCAGAATCGGGAACAACCTACATATTATTATAGAAGTCCGAAGTTTCCTTGGTTTGGCAGGGTACTATCGGAGATTTGTCGAGGGTTTCTCGAAGATATCGGGTCCACTTACATAGCTCACGAGAAAGAATGTGAAGTTCGATTGGACAGAGCTGTGCGAGCAGAGCTTTTAGGAGCTGAAGCGTCGATTGACTACGGCACTAGTACTTGCTATACCTTCCGGTAGTGGAGGCTTCGCAGTGTACACTGATTCTTCTTATGGCGGATTAGGCTGTGTGCTTAATCAACAAGAGCGGATCATTGCGTATGGTTCTAGGCAGCTGAAGGACCATGAAAGAAACTATCCGATGCATGACCTAGAGTTAGCAGCAGTTGTTGGTATCTTCTTAGTGTGCTTGATTTATGTGAGTTTTGAAAAACAGATTTATAGCTGCTAAATTACAGTGGCTCTAGACTATATAAACAAATAAGGAAATATCAGCACAGTTAGAAGAGAATTAGCCTGCAAGATCAGGGCCAATTGTAGCAAGTTTTAAAAGTAAGTGAGTGAAAGATCGTCCACAGAGAATTTGTTTAAAATGTAAGATAAACCTCCAGATCTGGCTTCTTATCCTATCTAGAAAGCTGATAAGATGAGAGGTTTGAATTTGTCACGTTTAACAAACTAAAAACAAAGAAAATTTTAAACTAAATGATCCAGATCCGAGTTGGGGGAGTGAATGAAACAAAGATGGAGAAGTAATATCTAAATCTGATTTGGTCTTTGAAATCTAATGAGAATAACTGCAGCTCAGCAGAGGTGTTCCAATCTTCATCTTGCTACAAGCGCAGATGTAAGAGAAATAAATCTAATTTAAGGATTAGGTTTAAGCTTATTGCCCACTTTAATGGCCACAAACCATCCAATGCCTTTAATCCAAAGCCTTAGTTTAGAACAAGAAGCATCACTACAAATGCCGTGAGAGATTAGGTTACCAACACTAATTCTCACAAGCTTAATGAATCAAGGGAAATTGCATGAAAAACTATAAATCTAAAGGGGTCTAATGCAATAAGGAGATCAGAGAGAAACCTTAACATGGGTCCAATTGAGAAAATACGGGTTACAAAGAACCTTTTCAAATCCACCGTTACAATTACAGAGCGCAACTTAAACAACTCTCAGATTTGTAGTCTTGAATACAACTCTCTTTTGAATTACAGAAATGTCTCACAGCTCTCAATTGCAAGTCAAAGTGAAGCCATTATAGGGATTTCAGACAAACTATCTGGTTTGGAAATGGGGGAATAGGAATGAAACTCAAAATCTGGATGCCCAAATTGGGCAAATGGTTCGTCTATTTATAGTTTTCCCCAAGTCCAACTCAGATGTGTTTCAACCAATCAGAGGTGCTCAAAATGTATTGACCAATGGTGGTCGAGCACGAGGATCCAGACTGTTCGCCAATCGTAATTCTTCGATTTGGTTCAAGAAATCGTGATAGAAGCATCAATTACGTTATGTAATTCAAAAATCGGTTTGAGCTTCTAGAAGTTCCCGCCAAGTAATTTCATCTTTGGGTGTTCACATGGGTGGAATATGCCTTTGGTTCGTTTCGAGAATCTTCCAATGTCCTTGGGTTTTAAAATGCATTGGGACGATGCAATGACATCGAATTGCCCTTGTTAAAGTCGCGAATCTCCGTAATACCTTTTCGCAGAGAGCTTAAGGGCCTTTTCGCAAATCTTGTGACTTCAAGCTCTTTTCGCAATGTTCAATCTCTCTTCGAATTGTGTTTTCCTTTTCGCAAAGTTCAATCTTCTTTCGAAGAGTTCGATGCTCTTCAAAACTAAGCTGAGGTTTAGTCCTTTTCGCAGAGTTCCGTGTTCTTTACGTAAACGCGTGTTCTTTTGCGAAAAGAACTCAGATTGCATTTCTCTGCTCAATTGTTCCCCGCTTCTCATGTGTCTTTGCCTCTTCCTTTTAGACTTTTCCACAAAGATGAGGTTGTTTCTTCACTTCCTTCCTTTGACCCATGACATGGATTGTCATCTTTTGGCACTTTTGAGCGCTTTTATGGTTAAGCTCGTCTTTATTGTTATGCAACATAGGCACTTAAAACATTTATTTAGTTCTCTCAAAGGTCTATCAAGACTTAAGTTTTGGGGTGAAAATGGTATTTTCACTTGTCAACACACCCCAAACCTAAGCTTTGCTAGTCCACGAGCAAAGAAAAGAATAATAAAAAAACAAAGTAAAGTGCCACTTTTAGGGAGCACAGCTTGCATTTAGCCTATGCAACAAGCCTTTTAAACCCCTAGGTGATCCCTAGTGGAGGAGTGAAGTCTCGAGGGTTTTCGATGAAGGTACCCACAAACTTCTTCAATAAGTTAGTTAAGATCATCGCGATTACATGTACCACTTCCCTCAATTGATTATTCTCACCGCATCGATTATTTTGTAAGAAGG
This sequence comes from Chloranthus sessilifolius, assembly GCA_021018995.1. Lineage (NCBI taxonomy): Eukaryota > Viridiplantae > Streptophyta > Magnoliopsida > Chloranthales > Chloranthaceae > Chloranthus > Chloranthus sessilifolius. Next base: position 28,928,937 of record CM037594.1, on the reverse strand, counting down.
TTTTTCGAAAAACTATCGCTTAAAACTAAAATTCTGCAGAATTCTTGTTACTCGACGATTTATGTCAGGCCATTTACAGGAAAAATTTATGAACAGTTAACCTTTGATTTAGGAATCCAGCTGATGTTGCCCTAATCATTGATTTCAAACCCAATTCTCACCAGATTTTCACTCAAAAACAAATGAGAAGGTTATACTATTTCACACACTTAAGAGCAATTATACCTCAAATAGGACTATGGCGAGCATATAGGCATTGCTTTTAGTTAAAAATTCAACGCTCCTTTCACCATAGACTACACAAATTCTTATCTCCATGTGATAGCTCAATCCATCAATGATCAATAAGGACTTTTACTTGGGTTTGATTATGGCGATGGTGAAATCTCTAAAAGGGTTGGAAAGGTGTTCGTATTTGAGAAGTCAACAAGGTCGGAGGTTATATGCAAACCCACTTTTCTTCAAAGATAGTTTCATCTTCTTCTTTTGAATTTCGAGCCAAAGTGGCCATCTTTTTCTTTCTTTTCAAACTTCCAATGAAAATGCCTTCTTTCTTTTGTTTTGCTCAAATATTTTCTTTTCTTTTTCAAATTAGCACCGATCGCATGCCATATTCCCTCCGTTGTTTCATCATTGCCTTCAACTTTTACCCTTCTTTGCTATTAAATTGTTACTCAATTCTCCTTCCCTCGCCTTTCTTCCTTTGTCTTCCGACTTCTCGTAGGGTTAGGCTAAATGAAACCGATGAGGTTTATTGGGTGAGATTTCAAAGGATTCATTGATTTATACACTCAATGGTGTGTATCAAGGGTAGTTTTAAAAGGTTTTGTAAGGTTCAAACTGCTCAAAAGGAGGCCTTACATCATGTCTTTAATATCATGAGTGCTATCAAAATATTTCAATTTGGATATGTGTAACTTCTAGTGTAAGTGTTCATTCATAGTCCCCAAAATGTAAAAGATTGCCAAAGCATACCTCCAAAGAATACATTTGTGCCCAAACCTCACCGGGTGTGGTTTTATATCAACTTCTTGAGGTATATCTTCTGTTTTCCTTCATTGTAGGTTTACTAAAACATCAATTTTCTTTTGGAAATTTCGACATTTACTTCATGAAAGTCTTTAGAATTACAAGAGAAATTCATTTTAAAAGTTTTAACTTCCTCATTTTTCAAAACAACAGTGTGAAATGACTTTATTTTCAAAAGTTTTATCGATCATAAGTCGCGAAGCATTAACTTACTTATTTTATTGGCATACCGCCATACCCACAAACCAAAGGGAAGCAGGTCCACATCGGTCCAAAACAGAGGAAAATATAAGAAAGAAAACAACAAAAGTAATAATGGCAAGAAGATGTATGTAAATGCACAAGAGTATACACAAAATGTAATTTTCTATTACAACTGCTTAACACAAAAAGTACAAGGAGAGCTAATAAGTGGGGTCAAAATCAGATCATAGGTTGGTCTGTGGCTCCAAACCGAGTCACCGCTGAATCGAGCTAGAGTCGGTGTTGGAGTCTCGAACTTGATTGAGCTTTCGAATGGTGTTTTGTAGCTCAAGATACTCCTCGATTTGATCTTTCCGATGAGGCCAAGGTGTTTGGTGAGGCTAGTGGTCTTCAATTTTCTTGATCCAGTTGGCTTGCAACGTGGACACCTTGTGTTCCTCACCACTGAAATGTTTGACCCAAAGAGTCCCGTGATTTTATCTCTTTCAAATTTCATAAAAATCTCTAACTTCCTTATTTGGTTTTCATAGGGGGTGCGAATGTAAGCTTGCAAATCAGCTAGCCCCTTTTGAACATCTCTGCGGATATAAGGGTTACTTTCCATGGCTTTGATGAGGGTGGCATATTGGGGGAGGGGAATGGAATGGTAGGGGAGTAAAGGTGGCCCAGCTGTGGTAGGGGGGGGGGAGAAGTGGCTAGAAAGGGGACAGTAGGTCTGCCCGAGGGCGTCTCAGAGAAATGGGGAGTGGTGGAGGATGGAATCAAAGGAGCCAGCTTGAGTATGTGTCGCCTGGGTAGTAGTGGTGGGTGGGCGATCAACCAATATTACCTCTGGATCCGTTTGGGTGGCTCGGGAAGAAAAATAGATGCAGGGTAATGGTGGTTGTTTGGGATGTGGAAGCTAAGGTATGGAGCAGTTCCATGGTTCTGCATCGATTGTCTGTGTTGATTTGAAGTTGGGCTTGGATGGATTGGAGGTAGGTAAGGATTTGGGTAATGGATGCGGTGTGTGGGAGAGGTGGGCATAGTAGAGACTGGGACAATCGAGGTGGAGGGAGGAGGTGCAATGGTCAAAGGGAGAGGTTGGAAAGTGGTGAAGGGAGGAGGAGCGGTATAGGGGTGGGGTCTAGTTCCATGGTTTCAAAATAGAACCCATTAGTGAAGGGCTCAAAGGTCAGTGTGTAGGGGAGGTCTGTGTGTGGGGCCGATGGAGCAGGGAATTTGAGGGGCTTTGGAGCAGAGGAGGCAGGGGATGGGGCAATAAAATCAGAGCTAACTCCTCTAAAGCCCGGGCATTGAGGTGAAATCGTGGTGTTAGAATGGTTGGAGTGGTTGGTAGAGGGGAGTCCACAATTGGAATGATGGAATGAGGGAGATGGGACATGGGATAGGTGAAAGTGCATGGACTTGAGTAGGGAGTAGGGTGCAAGGGAACTTCCTCCAAAGTAGGTGAACATTGGTCACCAAAGGTCTTGGCAGAGATGTTTCAAGGAGTGGGGCAGCTAAAGAGCTTGTCACCACAGGGTTGGGCGAAATGGATCGGCAGAGTTGCTTCGACAAATTTGGATCCGCAACATGGCGGACTCAATTGTAAGCTCAAATGCAGCAGGGTGGCTTGTGTGGAGGCTCATCTGCAGATGTGGGTTCTGCTCACTCACAACTGCAGTTCAAAGAGCAGGGGCATGTGCAGTTCACCCGCCTCTCTCATCCTTCTCAAGATAGCTCGCTTGTAGTCCAAGCCTTTTTCCCAAAATTGTGAGGGTAATGACTTCAAATGGCTCCTCACTATCAATGTCGAATTTGGCTCTAAGGAGGGCGTGATCAATCGCCAAATGGTAGGCCAGCTATCTTCCGCTTCTTTCTTCAAATTAGTACTTACATCACCATAGCTTCAAATTAACATAGGGGCATTGAAAACCGCCTTGGAGAAATGAAAGAGGGCCTCTAAAATTGGTGTTCTCCTCTCTTGGTCGTGCCCGATGACATAAAAGCTGCCCTTAAAATGGAATCCATTAATAGAAATTGGGGGCAAGGTCTCTTCTCATGATGGATTGCCCAATGCCCACAATACCTTGGGTTAAATGGGCAGCTATCTCTCTAAAGAGGCCGTTCTTCGAGCAGCCAAAGGACGGAGGGATCAAATTGAAATGGTATCCCTAAAGCGTTATGTCTTCAAATGTCACAAGAAGATCGCAATCATCAATGAAAATTACAAGGGTAGGGACATCAAGATCTTTTCCGTGACCTTGACTAGGTTTTGGTACCATAACTTCACCATCCTTGGGTAAATTTTCTCCGCAAGGGGTAAGGATATTGCTTAGTGAAGCCTCTCTAAGGTATCGTAAGGATGGCAAGCACTGGTTTGGTGAAAAAAAGTTTCGTACCATCAACTCGGGTATTAGTTTCGAGCCAATGAAGGGATTTGGTAGGACAAAATGAATGGGTAGAGGAGTAAGCTCGCTCGTGGCTAGCGGCAGGGTGGGTTCCTCATGTCTAATTTTCTTACCTTTCTCCACCATGCGCCTTTATCCATTGAAAGTTTCCGTTTAGTTGAAGTTTGACTTTTCCTTTTGCTTTTGGGGTCGGTTTGCTCACTTTCTTAGCGAGAGGATTTGGAGAACATTGCGGCCAATGATTTCTCGCTTTTCCCATTCTAGATTGATGTAGAAAAATGCCCAAAATAGATGACATACGTAATCAACTTACTAAATGATAACCAGAGAATGGGTAGAGAACCGAGATCTAGGGTTTATGGTTGAACAAGTTGTTTGCTGTAAATCCCCAGTTATTACAAGCTGAAATCCTTCTCTAAAATGCAAATGATCTACACAATCAGTTACAAAAGGGTAGTAAACTTGTTAACTTGTGCAAGGAGAGAGCGAAGTAGGGTAGCAGTGAAAAGTCGCTCTGTAGAAAGAGTTTGAAATGAAACCCCGACTTCGAAAGGGGTTTAAATATACTCAAAGTTAATGTCGCAAAGCGCCTTTAAGTTTTCGAAAAGTTCCAAAAGAGACCTTTTACAATTGCGAATGGCATCGCATCCATTCGACAAGTTAACTGTAAACATCATTTCGAAAGGAATTAGCTTCAGAACTATCTTTTCGAAAAGAAATTTGCTTCAGAACTATCTTTTCGAAAAGAAAATGCTTCAGCTCTAACTATTCAAAAAGCACATCTTTGCTTTGAAGCGCTTCATTACACTCCGAGTCTATTCAAAAGTAATTTGGACTTTTGCTTAATTATGACTTTGATCGAACTTTAAGCATGTTTCAACTATGCGAAAAGAGATAAAAGGTAAACAGAGAAAATAAGCAAAACTATGATATATAAACATAATGTACGCTTTTTCTACCATCAAATTTTTGGAGATTCGTGATGATAGATGGGCAAGACAGTTCTGGGTATTTTCAATGCATGGTTTGAGCCTCGACCATTGACCTTTATGATTCTTCCATTACTTGGATCAAGGATGTCAAGGGGTCAATGAATGATGTATGGCCCATCCCATCGGATCTCGCTTTCCCGGGAAAACTTGAGCTTTGAGTTAAATAACCATACCTTAGAACCAGTGAACTCTTTTCTCAATAAATTTTTATCATGAAAAGTTTTGACTTTCTCTTTATATAATCTTGAATTGGTGTATGCATCCATTCGCTCTCTTCTAACTCAAAGAAGTTGCAATTTCTGTGATTACCAGCAGAGTTAGATCCATGTTCAATGTTTTAATGGCCCAAAAGCTTTATATTCTAACTCTCATGGTAAATGGCATGCTTTGCCATAGACCAACCTAAATGGGGACATACCAATTGGGGTTTTATAGGCTGTCCTATATGCCCACAATGCATCATTAAACAAAGGACCAATCCTTTCGCCTTCTTCACAGTCTTTTCCAAAATATGTTTGATTTCTCTATTGGAAATCTCCACTTGTCCACTGGTTTGTGGATGATATGGAGTGGCTACTCTATGAGTCACAGAGTATTTCTTCAACAATGTTTCAAAATGTCTATTACAAAAATGGCTTCCCCCATCACTGATAATGGCTCTGGGAAAACCAAACCTGGAAAAAATGTGATCCTTAAGAAATTTCAAGACCACTTTGTGATCATTTGTTTTAGTAGCTGTGGCTTCAATCCATTTGGATACATAATCCACAGCTACTAAAATGAAGTTATTCCCATTGGAAGGAGGAAAGGGACCCATGAAGTCTATCCCCCAAACATCAAATAACTCAACTACCAAAATAGGGTATAAAGGCATTGAGTTTCTCTTGGAAATGCTGCCTAATTTCTGACAGTTCTGGCAGGATTTACAATGCTGCAGGGCATCCTTGAAAAGTGTAGGCCAATAAAATCCACACTGCAAAACTTTTGCAACAGTTTTGTTCCCACTAAAATGACCTCCACAGGCCTGTTCATGACACATAGAAAGTATTCTATGAAATTCTTGGTCAGGGACACATTTCCTTATTATTTGATCTGCACAACTCTTAAACAGATAAGGATCCTCCCAGATGAAGTGTTTAACTTTTGAGAAGAAAAGATCTTTATCCATTCTATTCCAATGGTGAGGAATTCTTCCAGTAGCCAAAAAGTTGACTATGTTGGCAAACCAAGGAGTGTGTTCACTAATGGCAAAAAGTTGCTCATCAGGGAAAGATTCATTGATAGGCAACCTATCAATCTCAAAGATTAAAATTTTGGAGGTGATCACCACCACATTCTCCACCCTTTTTATCTTTAATCAGAGATCAAATTCCTCTAATAGGAGAATCCACGATTAATCTTGGTTTGGTGTCCTTCTTAGATGTAAGGTATTTCAAGCGAGTGGTCATGAACACCACTATTTATGAACCCAAGACATATGACTGAATTTTCTAAAGCAAAAACAATTGCAGCTCCTTCTCGCTTGTTGTGTAATTGGTGTGCATCAATCATTGATCTCTTGGCATAAGCTATAACATGAGGCAGCTTATCTTTTCTCTATCCAAGGACATGACTCCCAAAGCATAATGATGCATCACACATCGATTCAAAAGGTAATGAATAATCGGAGATCGCAATATTGAGCTGAAATCGCAGCTTTTTTAGGAATTCAAAAGCCTTCATGCATTCATTATTGAAAACAAAAGGGACATCTTGTCACACAAATGACAAAGAGGTTTAGTTATTTTATCAAGTCCTTGATGAACCTTCTAGAAATCCATCATGTCCTAAAAACTTCCGATTTGTTTAACACGGTTTTGGGAGGTGGTAAATGTGCAATTAACTCAATTTTGCTTTGTCCACCTCAATGCCTGTGGAAATAACATGGCCCAGACAATGCCCCTGGTGACCATGAAATGGTTTCTTTTCCCAACTCAAAACCAGATTGGTTTCTTCGCATCTTTGTAGTACCAATTTGAGATGGTGTAAACACCGGGAAAATTGTTGCCATAGATTGAGAAATCATCCATAAAATCTCCATAAATTGGTCAATCATATCGAAAAAATTGCATACATGCATTCTTGGAAGGTAGCAGGAGCATTACAAAGACCAAAAGGCATTCTCCTATAGGCAAAAGTGCCAAAAGCACACGTGAATGTGGTCTTTCCTCGATCTTGTGGGTACACAGTGAATCGGGTTGTAACCAGAGTAACCATCAAGAAAACAAGAATAAGCTTTTCCTCGCTAGCTTATCTAAGATCCGATCAATGAATGGGAGGGGAAATGGTCTTTTCTCGGTCATTGCATTTAATTTTCAGTAATCAATACAAACTCCATCCAGCTTGTTTGTCGTTGACATAAGCTCACCGTAATCTGAGGTTACAACAAGGATTCCAGATTTCTTAGGTACCATCTGTAGGTGCTACCCAAGTTGAATCAAAATGGGGTAAATGACCGATCCAACAACTTAACAACCTCTTTCATGACCACTTCTTGCATATGAGGGTTCAACCTTCTTTGCATTTCTCTAGAAGGCTTTGCATCTTCTTCCAAGTGGATTTTGTGCATGCAAACAATGGATCGATTCCTCCTAAATCAAGAATAGTCCATAATTGCCCTTTATGTTCTTTTTCAAGACTATCAACTCTTCCTCTTGCTCCTTTGTGAGAGGAAGAAATAATGGCCAATGATTTATGATTACCTAAGAACACATACTTCAAATTTTCCGGCAAATTTTAGTTCTAAATCGTGAGAAAAGAAGGTAACAAAGGTACCTTAGATGTTTATGGAAGGGGAGAGTAGCGGGTTTCAAGAAGAGAAACTTGTCGATTGATTAAGAGTTCCTTGCACAACATTTATTTCCTCGAATTTGAGATACAACTTGCTTTATTTTCAGATATCCCCAAGCATCTTTAACATTTGTAGTGAAATCTTTACCCGCAGAAATTGTTGTAAAGTCTCTTCCACAAGTTCATCCAATAGATCAACATGAAAACATTCTTCAGAAATGAATTGAGGTGTAGTGCATTATAAATATTTAATTTTACCTTCATGTTTCCAAATGAGACTTCCATAATACTGCATTCGCATTGAATGCAAGCATTTCTGTGAGAATGGTCTTCCCAAATGACAGTGGATGGAAGTTTTGCTTTTAGTTGGTTCCATATCCAAAACTAGAAAATCAGCAGGATAGAAGAATTTATCTACTCCCACCAATACATCTTCAATCATCCCTCTGCTCTTTCTGATCTGTCTGCTAGTTGTAACACCACATGAGTGGGTTTTAATTCTCCCAAACCTAGTTTCTCATATACAGAATATGGAAGTAGGTTGACACTAGCACCCAGATCTAATAAAGCCTTTTCAATGGTGTGTTCCCCAATAATGCAAGGGATTGTGGGGATTCCAGGATCTTGAAGTTTAGGAGGTGTAGCAATGGATAACACCTGGTTAATTCTTTCCACAACAAAGACCTTTTTGGACAACTGTATCCTAGATTGTCTTTTGTGAGTGCAAACATCTTTCAAAAATTTTGCATATGCTGGAATTTGTTTGATTGCTTCAAGCAAAGGTAAATTTATCTTGACTTGCTTGAAAGTCTCCATCATCTCATCTATTTTTGTGTTCCCTTTATCAAAAGGGGATACAGATTTCATTGCATGAGGAAATGGTAAATGAGGAACTAATCTTTCATCTACAGCTTTAGAAGTGTTTTCAAAATTTTTTTTACTTTTCTGTTTTTCATTTTTTTGGTTTTTCTGAGGTACATCAGCAACCCCACTGCTATCACTATGTTGCTCTTGCTGCATATCTTTATCCTCTTCCTCATTTCTTTCTTCTTCAGTACCCACTTTGTTATCTATCATTTTTCCACTTCTCAAAGTGGTGACAGTTTTTACTTCTTCATGTGAATTAGAAGCTTCTCCAACCATGAACTGTCCTTTGGGATTGTTCAAAGGTTGGCTGGGTAACTTTCCTTCCTCTCTTTTTGCCAAGGTATTTGAAAGCTGTCCCAATATTTCTTCAAAGCTGTCCTAAATTCTGGAGTGAATTTAGGACTTGATCTTCAAAAGAAAGGGACCTGGAAGGGTTTTGGACAAAGTTGTTGTGGAATGGGTCATTTGAAAGTTTGGTTTGACATAAAATTTCATACTACGGTGCAGCTTTTGAAAGGCATTTGATTCTTTGGTTGTTTGTTGTTGGGAATGGTAATTCTCGGTTCCACCTCAAATTGGGGTGTGCTCTCCATGGATATTCATTTGATCAGATCCGTCTGTCAAATGATTGAGCAGATGTGCTTGTTCCACCATTAAATCCGGGAACCGTGATGCGGACATTGGTCAAGTGAATGAGTAGGGACCGCATATCAGACATGCCTCCTCTACTCTTGAAATATTTGGAGTTTTAAGTGAGTCCATCAATCTATCAAACTTTGTGATTAGATTGTCCATCTTTCTTTCCAACTCATTCACCTCATAGATCTTCCCTTTGGTGGGTTGGTGGTTGTTCAACCTAGCAGGATTTTCAATTTCTCTTGACAGAGATTCCTGCTGAGTGGAGTTTTCACCAATCACTTCAAATAAGTCCCAAACCTCTTCAACTGTTTTTTGCAAGTAAGTGCCTCCACAGGAAGCATCCACCATATTTTTGCCTTTTTGATCAATTCCTTGATAGAAGCTTTGAACCACCGCCACCTAGGAATTTGATGATGAGGACATTGCCTATCAGCCTTGAATCTTTCCCATGCTTCATGAAAAGTTTCAATTGAGTTTTGGGAGAATGAAATGATACTTTGTCTCAATTGGCTTGTTTTAGACATTGGGAAATATTTGGCTAAGAATTGACAGTGCAAATCATTCCAAGAAGTGATACTGTTTGGTGCTAACATGGATAACCATGCTCTAGCTTTATCCTTTAATGAAAAAGGAAAGAGCCTCAGCTTGGTTGCTTCTGGACCCAGTCTAGCTATGTTGAATGTGGTGCAAAGAGCCAAGAATTCATCCACATGTTTGTATGGGTCTTCCTTACTCAACCCATGGAAGGAAGGAAGCATTTGGATAGTTGATGACTTGATCTCATAATTTCCTTCAACAGTAGGAAATTGAATGCAAAAGGGGGAATTATAAGCACCAGGTGCAAAGTAATCCCCCAAAAGTCGAGGTTCTTCATAATTATGTTGTTTGCTTGGTTCGTAGTAGCCTTTCAACTTCTAAATTCAATGGGAGAATCTAGTGAGAGTCCTCCTACCAAACATACAACTCGAACAAAAAAACTGATTATGCACAAGAAACCTTGAATTTCTTCAAGTAATTTCCTTCTTTAAAAACCGAAATATGAATAATCGCACAAGTATAAACAATAGAATAGTTTAGTATTGATAAAAATTAAAATGAAAACTTAGGTCTATCTATTTTAGAACAAATTTCCCAAAGAATGGCGCCAAAAACTTGTTGGTATCTTCTTAGTGTGCTTGATTTATGTGAGTTTTGAAAAGCAGTTTTATAGCTAAATTACAAAGGCTCTAGACTATATAAACAAATAAGGAAATATCAAGACAAGTTAGAAGAGAATTAGCTGCAAGATCGGGCCAATTGTAGCAAGTTTTAAAAGTAAGTGAGTGAAAGATCGTCAGAGAATTTGTTTAAAATGTAAGATAAACCTCCAGGATCGAGCTACGGATCCGCTTCTTATCCTATCTAGAAAGTCGATAAAGATGAGAGGTTTGAATTTTTCACGCTTTAACAAACTAAAAACAAAGAAAATTTTAAACTAAATGATCCAGATCCGAGTTGGGGAGTGATTGAAACAAAGATGGAGAAGTAATATCTAAATCTGATTTGGTCTTTGAAATCTAATGAGAATAATTTCAATTCTTCATCCGGCTACAAGCGAGATGTAAGAGAAATAAATCTAATTTAAGGATTAGGTTTAAGCTTATGTATATGGTCTCATTCCACTTAATGGCCACAAACCATCCAAATGCCTTTAATCCAAAGCCTTAGTTTAGAACAAGAAGCATCACTACAAATGCCGTGAGAGATTAGGCTACCAACAGTAATTCTCACAGGATTAATGAATCAAGGGAAATTGCATGAAAAACAGTAAATCTAAAGGAGTCTAATGCAATAAGGAGATCAGAGGGAACCCTTAACATGAGTCCAATTGAGAAAATACGGTTTACAAAGAACCTTTTCAAATCCAATTGCTACAATTACAGAGTTAACTTAAATGCCTCTCATTTGTAGTCTTGAATACAACTCTCTTTTGAATTACGTAAATGTCTCACGCCTCTCAATTGCAAGTCAAAGTGAAGCCATTACATGTGATTTCGCATAAACTATCCGGTTTGGAAATGGGGAATAGGAATGAAACTCAACCGGATGCCCAAATTGGGCAAATGGTTCGCCTATTTATAGTTTTCCCCAAGTCCAACTCGATGTGTTTCAACCAATCGAGGTGCTCGTAATGTATTGACCAATGGTGGCCGAGCACGAGGATCCAGATCTATTCTGGCCAATCAGAATTTTTCGATCTGGTTCAGCCAATCAGATGATAGAAGCATCAATTCTGTTATGTAATTCAAAAATCTGTTTGAGCTTCTAGAAGTTCCTGCCAAGTAATTTCATCTTTGGGTGTTCACGTGGGGTGGAATATGCCTTGGTTCGTGTCGTAATCTTCCTAATGTCCTTGGGTTTTAAATGCATTGGGATGCGGCAACAGACATCGAATTGCCCTTGTTAAAGCCGCTAATCTCCGTAATACCTTTTCGCAGAGCTTAAGGGCCTTTTCGCAAAGTGTCAGGACTTCAAGCTCTTTTCGCAATGTTCAATCTCTTCGAATTGTGTTTTGTCCTTTTCACAAAGTTCAATCTTCTTTTCATAGAGTTCAGGTGCTCTTCGCAAACTAAGCCCGGAGGTTTAGTCCTTTCTGCAGAGTTCCGTGTTCTTTATTTAAATGTGCGTGTTCTTTGTAAAAGAACTCAGATTGCATTTCTCGCTCAATTGTTCCCTCGCTTCTCATGTGTCTTTGCCTCTTCCTTTTAGACTTTTCCACAGCTGATGAGGTTGTTTCTTCACTTCCTTCCTTTGGACTGACATGGATTGTCATCTTTTTGGCACTTTTGAGCTGCTTTTATGGTTAAGCCTGTCTTTATTGTTAGCTACAACATAGGCACTTAAAACACTTATTTAGTTCTCTCAAAGGTCTATCAAGACTTAAGTTTAGGGGTGAAAAATGGTATTTTTCACTTGTCAATAGCAGTTATATTCGGCTTAAAGATCTGGAGACATTACCTCTACGTGAGATATTCGATATATTCACCGATCACAAGAGTCTCAAGTACCTATTCACTCAAAAGGACTTGAATATGAGGCAGCGACGATGGATGGAGTTCTTGAAGGACCACAATTGCTCGATTCAGTACCATCCGAGAAAGGGGAATGTCGTTGCTGATGCTCTTAGTAGGAGGTCTTTAGCGCAGTTGTCACATCTTGTCATCCAGATTCAGAGATGTAAGCTTTTGGAAGATATGGCTTTGGGCAGCTCACGGTTCGATGTGAAGGGCTCGAGAGCATTGATGGCTACACTTGTATTGTGCCCTACGCTCTTCGAGAATATCAGGAAGCTTTAGATGACCGATGATGAGCTGATGGCGATCAGACGAGATGTGGAGAGTGGCAGCAAGAAGGATTTCTCCATTCGAGCAGATGGGACCTTGTTGTTTCATGACCGCATATGTGTACCGTCGAGAATTGAGCTTCGGGACACCATTCTGGAAGAGGCTCACAAATCCATGTATCCATACATCCTGGTAGCACCAAGATGTATCAGGACTTGATGAAGAGTTTCTGGTGGCGAGGTTTGAAACGCAACGTCGCTGAGTACGTATCGCAGTGCTTGGTTTGTCAATAGGTTAAGGTTGATCATCAGAATCCTGCTGGCCTATTACAACCTTTACCTGTTCCTGAGTGGAAATGAGAACCTATTTCAATGGATTTCATTCTCGGGTTGTCGAAAACACTGAGGAAGAACAATGCCATTTGGGTCATTGTCGATCGGCTAACCAAGTCTGCTCATTTCCTGCCATACAATACTACGTATACAGCCAGTAGACTTGCAGAGTTATACCTCCAGGAGATTGTTAGACTGCATGGGATACCGGCTAGTATTATGTCAGACAGAGATCCGTTGTTTACTTCACACTTTTGACAGCGGTTTCAGGATGGAATGGGTTCTCGTCTCGACTTTAGTTCAGCATTTCACCCACAGACAGACAGCCAGACTGAGCGAGTGAATCAGATCAGATCATGAAGGACATGCTGAGAGCTTGCACGTTGGATTTTCATGGGTCATGGGACCAACACTTACCTTTGATCGAGTTCGCTTATAATAATAGATTTCAAGCTAGCATTGGTATGGCTCCGTTCGAGGCTTTATATGGACGACGGTGCAAATCACCGTTAAACTGGGAAGAAGTGGGTGAGAAGCTCATTATTGGCCCTGAGATAGTCGAGCGCACGATCGAGACGGTTCTGTTGATTCGCGAGCGACTACGAGGAGCTCAGAGTCGTTAGAAGAGCTACGCCGATCTCAAACGGAGACACGTGGATTTTAAGGTAGCTTTCACTATATTAATGTGTAATTTTTTTCGCCCTTTCAGTGAAGTACTCGTTTATTTATATATTGAATTATTTTTGCGACCCTTTGTATGTTAATTTCTGCCTACATAGAACGTCCCTAGTTTATGGAAACTGCAAAACTTTGGGCCTTCGACAAAAACCAGGGATGTTACTCCCTAATTACTTGTGGAATTAATAGGGCCTTTTATAGCTAATTCATTTAATTGTTTTTCTAAAGTTAAATTCGGCTCTTTTTTATGCCAAAAATGTTGCATTCCATAAATTGCACTAACTGGGCTCTAAGGAGGTCGATTTGGACCCAAGGAATGGACCCTCATTTTCAAATATTTGAAATTTTGAGCAAAAACAGAACTCGACAAAATCGAGGGTCGAAAATGAAAATCGAGGGTCGATTTTCCATGAATAGTAACTAGGCAATTTCAGGCAAAAATTTTGGCCTGGCAACAATTTGGACAATTCGAGGGTCGATTTCAAAATCGAGGGTCGAATTGAAAATCGACCCACGAATTTGAAATCGACGGTCGATTTTGTCGATTTAAGTTGGTTCTGTTTTGGGGTTTTGGCATTTCGTGCTTTGAATTTCAAGGGTTTTGGCGATTTTGGAGTTTCTCTTGCTAATTTTTGGCCAAAATCAAGGGGGAATCGACTGCTAAGTGCAAGGGCCTTGGAGTGCACACTTGGAAATCGGATTTGGGGCTTTCTCAAGGTAAACCCTCACTAATTATTAATTGTGGAGCTTTATCTTCCTGCAATCTGTTAGGATTTTATTTTTGTTTGAATGGGACCTAAAAAAGCAAGCCCCTATCTGGAAGCGTACATCTAAGAGGCCAGCTTCAAAGGCTGGTTCTTCAAGCCAACATGATCAGCCACCTTCACAGTCGGATCCACCACCCACACAGCCAATTCCACCACCTGTGCCCCCTCCCATCCGGGAACAACCCAATGAATTTTGGGGTATAAAAGGCTTCGCCACTGAGTATGTTTTTCACCCTGAGTTGTTTGATCAACAAACAACCACTTAGTCGGCGGCGGAATATTTGGAAAAAGCCCAATTAACTTCGTTGTGTACGGCCTTTAGTGATCATTTCTATCCCCGTTTAGTGCGCTTATTTTATCAACATATGCGCCGCGTGGATGGTAAGAAAATTTATACTTCGATTGACAGACGAGATTATACATTTGACCTAGAGGACATTGCCGTGGTAATGCGTTGCCCTATGGCACATTCTAAGACTATGGGATTGGGTTCTCCTTTCCCTAAACCCATTCCTTTTTAGGAGGTCATTACCCAAATAACCCAAGATCGTCATGGGTCGGGTAAATCTATTGTTTGTTTACACATGCCCGACTCCATGTGGATTTTGGACAAAATATTCAAGGCAACCCTCTACCCGTTTGGTCACAAATCTGAGCGTATCGGTCCCCTCCAGCAGATTCTGTTTGACGCTTTTAAGGAGCGATGGTTTAGTGCCCCCGAAATCATTTTAAAGGGAATTATTAAAGCCCGAGAGAAAATGGGGAAGCAAGTGAAGAAATCAAAAAAGGGCATTCCATATGCTCGTTTGATTTCCGTCATGATTGAGATTTATCGAGCGGGCCCAGCTTATGATATTCCCCCTACTGAATCGAAATCTACTGATGGCCTTAAACTGTATAAACTCGTTAATTGGGGTCAGACCTATAGTAGACTTGTTAAGGCTCCCAAGGACGCGGTAGTTCCCGATGAGGAAGATGAGGATGAGGATCCAATGCATATTGCCCCAGAGACTGCTGCTCCTGCACCCACTCAGCCCCCACAGAGTGACATACTCACGCTCTTGGAGTTTACACGTCAGATGACTGCTGTGAGCCAGCAGATCCAGGAGCTCGCACAGCATACCAGCTCTATGAGCCGCGAGTTGCAGATACATGGCGGGGCTCTGACATACCTCATGCAGCATGCGTTCCCCACAGATTATAGCATGTACATGGCCAACATCCGAGCGTCCATTCACCACCCTTCGACATCCGGAGCAGGTCCTAGCATGCCTACCGATGAGGGTGTTGTTGGTGCGGATGATGGTGATGATGATGATGGGGATGGTGACCAGGATCAGGCTGATCCAGCTGCTGCGGGAGAGCTTTAGTTCAGCTTTGGGCTGTTATATTTGTTCTTTTGGGGCATGGATTATCTTAGGACCTGGTGGTCCTACTTTTGTTATCTCTTTTATATTCTTGTTTTGGACTTTTGATCTGATAGTTTGCTTTACTTCGTCTTGTATATATTTGCTATAGACCTTGTTACATCTAATTTACATGTGGGTTTTTACATTTCGCTCATAATTCTCTTTGGCTTTGTTTTTGCATTTTAGATTTTGTTATGTGGACTTGTACTCTCATGAGTACATGAGATCTTGTTTTTGCTCTATATATGTGGGTTTTGTCTTTCATCTTCTGTTTCTTTTTTTCTATGGTCGGACCGTGTTATCTTAGTTGTTTTCATGACTCACTAGGCGACGGTTTCCCGGCACATGACACTTGAGGTGTAGGCATCCATGTACGGATGCAATCCACTATGGCCCTTCGGGTGCCACATGCAGTACATCCAGGTTACTATGGATCCCATCCCTTGACTTGCGTGCCCTGCGAGACCAGCGCACGGTGAACCATGTTTTCCTTTTTCATTTTGTTTTATCATGTGTATTGCATTACATTTTTGAGGACGAAAATTCCTAAGGAGGGGAGAATATAATAGCCCTGATATTTTTGGCCTATTTTTTGTTTACCTCGGTAAGCGTGTCAAAAAATTATTACGGAAAATTTTTGGATTTTTGGAAAGCTAAGGTTATGATGGGAATATTGACCAAAGGTTTTATCTCATGATGTGTGGAAGTCATGGTTTCGATGACTTACATAATAAGTAGAACCTTTGTGTTTCACGCCGGAATTAAATTCAAGTTAAGTGGATAAGATGTAATTAGAAATATCTAGATTTTTAGTTAACTTTGTTTTGTATTATAAGAGAGAGATTTTAAAGAGAAGTGTAACTTCTCTCTCTCGTTGGATTTTATAAGCTTATAAGCCTTGCCTCATCTTGATCCTAGATCTTGTGAGTTTTGAAATTCCTCTCCCCATCTCGACCATTGATTAGACTTGTGTTTGAATTTTGATCGATTTGAACCATTGAAAGAGAAGAGAGATGTGGAGAGTGGGAAGTTCTGTGTCATTTTGGTTGTTGAAGTAGAGACAACCTTGTGATGGATTGATCGGAGGCTTTGGCCCATTAAACTTTGATGCTTGATTCCGGTGCGTGATTTGGTGCAACGAGAACAAGGGATTAAATGACAAGAGGTAGGCTTTTAAAACCTCCTTATGTTGTTTGAATTTATGTTTTGATTAGAGTAGAAAACTGTTGTAAATTTTAGTTACACAGGCTGTGGTTGAATGAGAAAGAAAAGAGTTCGGAGATGAAAATTTTAACAAACACAGACCTGAAGGAATTCGAGGGTCGAATTCCAATTCGAGGGTCGAATTTGGAATTCGACCATCGAATTGAAAATCGAGGGTCGATTTTCTAATTTTTAAAACATGATGCAGTTTTTGAAATTCGAGGCTCGAAATTGAATTCGACCATCGAATTTCAAATTCGACCCACGAATTTGAATTCGAGGGTCGAATTTTGCCCTGTTTCAGACCTTTGAAATTTTTGTCGAATTTTTCTTGGCAAGCTTTAGGGTTTGATTTTTGGTCCTATATTAACACTGAGAGTGTTAATCTTTGTAGGTTTTGAATATTGGGAGTCCTCTGTGAGGACTGCTTACGCTTGTTTTTGAACCGTCTCTGTTGAGGTAGGGGAACCCTACACATTATTTGCATTCTATTATAAGTAGGGATTGTTTTGAATATTTTGATAAGGAACATAAATTTTGGAAATATTAGTTTGAACATAGCATGAATAAGAATCTAGAAATTAAGATACAAATTAGAAATTTGAGAACTTTGTTATGATTAAGAACTATGAAATTTGAACCTCAGAACCTCTGTTATTTTTTAATGTGAACATCGAATCAGAATTCTGAAAAATCAGTAATATGTTATGAATAATAAGCTTTGATATAAGTTAGCATTTGCATTCGATTTGAGGTACATACGAACGATGCCCTAGATTCTACCAACCGTGTGGACGGTATTTGTTTTGGCGCAAGTTTCCCTCATAGCGTAGGGGCTTTTTGCTATTTAGAAAATGGGTTCATGAATGACGATGGTTAGTAGGGTTTCCCATCAGTCACGTAGTCCGCTCTCATGCTATAGGAAATTAGGGAGATAAAATTAAGTTATAAATTTAAGACAAGAAGCATGCTAATTCAGAAGTTTTTGAACACATCAGATTAATGTTATCAGTTTTGACTCATAATTAGAACTAGAGATGTAGTTGCAAAGCATCATTTGAAAACCATACTTGATCTTATTTCTGTCTTTGAAAACCTTTACTTATAATGAAATGCAAATAGACATATTTCCTCTATCGGGCTTTGTTGTTAGCTCACCCTCGACTATACGTCACAGGTGCTGAGACTGACCTAGGGTCAGAGGATCTGGAGGACTCCGATTACATTCCTGAGGAGGAATTGGATACACCTACTGAGGAGTTTTTCCCTTGATTCTATATCACTTCTTTTTGGTACTTTTGTTAGAATATTCTTTGAATATTGGGCCTTAGGCCATTGTTTTGTCCTTTTGATATCACATGAGGACCATTATTGAGAACCACTATTTTAGGTGTTGGATTGGCCATCACCGGTGGTTCTTCCTGGTTCCTTAGAGTGATATATTTTTTGTTGTTAAAACCTTTTGTCTTTGATTATTCTATGCTTTGCCTCTGTCTTTAGATCTTTGTTATGTTGTCGGCTTCTGTTTGTTACGGCTTATTGAGAAATCAATAAGTTGATGAACCGGCCTTTCCTATACTTTAGGGATTGGAAAAGTCGGGTCGTCACAAGGGGAAATTCTACTTAACTTGTATTTGATTTTGATTGCATGGTATCATAACATCTGTATCTGACTTCTGTCATTTTAAAAGCATGCCTTGCATATATTACAAGGTCTGTTATCTCTGATCTCTGCTATCTGATTCCTGCGATATTTGATCTCTAAATATCTGATTCCTACTATCTGATCTCTATTATCTGATTCCTGAGGTTCTGGATGTGTATTGATTTAAAGTTCATGTGACAAATCCCCCTGATGTGGTAGGATACCCACGATCGGCACGGTGGGATATCAGTGTCAATATCAGTGCTATTATTTGAAGAGGCTTGATGTAAATATCTGAAATTGTTCATTGAACGACGATGGTCGGGATTACCCATAGGCACACAATTGGCTACCATGTGCTATATTCATGGGAGTTATTTAAGTATAGAATTTAAGCCACTAAATATTGTATGCATGCATCTAAAAACTCTAAGAATAAAGCCTATTTTCTATTATTTAGCATCTGTTCTGTTCTGTATCTCATATCTGATCATTCTGTCTGCATTCTCTGATTTAAGATCTGTTATGCGTTATGTTATGCAAATCATATTTTACATTTTAGATGCAATTTAAATGAGTATTCTTCTATTGAGCTTAGATGGTTATCTCACCTTGATTTTATATAATATGTTCTGAGGCTAGGGCTCCAGGTACAAAGAGTGACCCAAACTATCAGCCTGAGGCTGGGGCTGAGGCTGATGAGGACACTGACACCCCTGCTGACGAGTTCTATCAGTAGTTTGGGTATTGGTCTTGTATTTTTTAGATATGTACATGTATTTTGGATTATCTGTGTGCTTGGTGGCCACTGTTCTGTATTATTTATTACTGTAGATGTTTACTTATAGTCTTATACATTCTATAGGAACCACTATTGGGAACCATTATTTTGGGTGATGGATGTCCATCACCAGTGGTTCTTCTTGGTTCCTTTCTGAGGATGTATATTCTTTTGATTATACTTATATATATAGTTTTATTTCGTTTCTTTCTTTTAGAGCTTTATATGATGACTCGTTCTGCCACTTTAGATAGTGTCTGGTCTGACTTTCGCTAGATGAGCAGACACTCTTTGGTTTGTTTTGGGGATCATCAAGGGTTATGATCCTTATGGCACGGGTTTTCGGGTGCAAAAATTTAGGCTGTCACAGTTGGTATCAGAGCTTAGGTTTTAGGTCGAACCACGGGGATTATAGGTTTGATTGGTTTTACAATCTATGTAATGATCAATGTTATTATTTCATAATGACAGACTAGTATTATGGCCCCACGGTTTAGAGGATGTGGCAAAGGTAGAGACGGACCTAGAACGGTTCGAATGGAAGAGATAGCTGAGGGCAGTGGTCCGGTACATGGAGCAAGGTTTGCTTCTACTTCTAGTACGATTCCGTTAAGAGCAGGAAGAGGAGGTGGTGACGGTAGAATGGAGCAAGTGTTGGAAGCTTTGGCTACCAATGTGGCTCAACAGACCGCTGTGATAAATCAACAAGCAATGAGACCACCTATCAACCCGGAGGCTTTGCAGAATTTAAGAGAATGAGACCTCCTAATTTCTCAGATCAGATAGATCCTATTGAGGTCGAGGATTTGATAGAGGTGATGGAGAAAATCTTTGAGGTGCTTCAATGCACTGATGTTGAGAAGGTGCGTTGGGCATCCTTTAAGCTTGATGGTGAAGCTGGGCCTTGGTGGAAATCAGTACCGAGACATCGTGAACAAGAATTGCCCAATACCCCTTGGACGTGGGCTGAGTTCATTGAAACTTTCAACGATAAGTACTTTCTCAAGATAGTGAGACATCAGTGGGAAGTGAAATTTATAAAGTTGGAATGAGGTGCTATGACAGTGCATGAGTATCGTGCAGAAAGAAGTGGCCCTATGGGAGTTGGAGACATATGTGGGTGTTATGTCCAAGGCTCTTATTTCAGAAGAAGAGAATCAAAAGTAGTATGCTTGGAGAAATAGGCAGAATAAGGAGAGGTCATTTCAGGGACAATCTCATGACCCTTATCAGAACAAGAGGGCTAGGTTCTCAAGACCACCTAGATACCCTACTCACTCTCGACCAGTAGTATCTTCAGGACCGAGTTCTTATCAGAGGCTACTGGTACCTGTGTCATTCAGACCATTTAGATATTCTGGATCTTCTGCTAGTGGAGCTTCTATCGCATAGAGATCTTCACAGGTCTCTTCATTTACCCCAGCTCTATCATGTGCCAAGTGTGGAAAACCACATAAGACAGAGGATTGTAGGAGAGATACAGGAGTTTGCTTCAGGTGTGACAAGATGGGCCATATGGTTAGAAATTATCCTGAGGAGAGCAAGGAAAGTAAGGAGATGGCTGGATTAGTATCCACTCAGAGATCTTCTCGACCTATTGTTCAAGGTCGAGCATATGCCATCACAGCAACGGATGCTCTGACATCAAATGACGTCATTCAAGGTATCATTACGCTTTGAGAGTTAAATTGATTCATTAATATTCATATGTTATAACATGTTTTTGATAAGTTTATACATAGGAATATTAGTGATTACTGTACACTTAACTTTGTATGTTTAATATACAAATAAAAGGTACCCTTGTCATGCGTCATAAATGCGACGCGAGTCAAGCTGATGCTCAA
The DNA here is from genome assembly GCA_021018995.1 of Chloranthus sessilifolius. NCBI lineage: Eukaryota > Viridiplantae > Streptophyta > Magnoliopsida > Chloranthales > Chloranthaceae > Chloranthus > Chloranthus sessilifolius. Next base: position 28,907,999 of record CM037594.1, on the reverse strand, counting down.
GTATTGATAGACCCCGAGTCTAGTCATTCGTTTATCACTCTGTTCTGAGAAGTTAGGCATCATTCCCAAAACCCTTGATTTTATATTGGCTATATCAGTCCCTACGTTAAGCTCAGTCAGCACGAATACAGTATGTCAATCAGTTATTGTGATGATTGAGGATTATAAAATGATGACGGATATGATTACTTTGAATATGGAAGGGTCTAACGTGATCCTTGGAATGGATTAGCTATCAAAATACCATGCAAGCATTGATTGTCTTCGGAAGATTGTAACCTTTCGACCTCCAAAGAGAAAATCCTTTCGCTTTTGTGGAATAAAATCTAAAGTTGCACCATTCATTATAGCTATCAGAGCGGTGCGTATGACGAAGAATGGATGTTGTGGATATCTTACTTACTTGCAAGATCATCAGGAGAAGAAAAGGGACATCGCTCTTATCACAGTTGCATGTGAATACCCAGATGTCTTTCCTAGGGAATTATCTGGATTGCCACCTGATCGTGAGATCGAGTTCGCAATCGATTTAGCGTCGAGTATTGAACCGTTGTCAAAGGCTCCGTACAGAATAATGCTTGCTGAGTTAAAGAAACTGAAGGAGCAGCTTCAGGAACTATTAGACAAAGGTTTTATTAGGCCAAGTATGTCTCCTTGGGGAGCACCAGTATTGTTTATGAAGAAGAAAGATGGTTCGATGTGGCTGTGCATCGATTACCGCCAGTTAAACAAGATGACGATTAAGAATCGTTACCTACTTCCGCAGATTGACGACCTCTTTGATTAGTTACAGGGCGCAAGGTTCTTCTGAAAGATTAATCTAAGGTTGGGTTACCATCAACTTAAGATTAAGGTGGATGACATCTCCAAGACAGCGTTACGCACGAATGTACCTGCATCTTTCATGGACTTGATGAATTGAGTATTCAAGCCACACCTCGATAAATCGGTGGTGGTTTTTGTTGACGATATTCTCATATATTCAAAGACAAAAGAGGAACACATGCAATATTTGCTAGTTGCTCTTCAAACACTCAGGGACAACCAACTATATGCCAAGCTTAGCAAGTGCGAGTTTTGACTTGATTGGGTCAGTTTCTTAGGCCACATTGTTTCTGAGGAGGGTATAACAGTCAATCCTGCAAAGATCGAATCTATAGTGAATTGGAAGCAACCAAAGACGATGACGGAAGTCCGTAGTTTCCTTGGTTTGGAGGGATACTATAGATGGTTTGTAAAAGGATTCTCAAAACTCTCAGGTCTGCTTACTCAGCTTATAAAGAAGAACGCCATGCTTGATTAGACAGAGCAGTGTGAGAAGAGTTTTTAAGAACTTAAGATGCGTTTAACGACAGCACCAGTGCTATACCTTCTGATGGAGGAGGTTTTGCTATATATAGTGATATATCTTACAGTGGATTGGGTTGTGTTCTCAATCCAGACAAGAAGATTATCGCTTACGGCTCTAGATAACTCAAGGACCATGAGAAGAACTATCCCACACATGATTTAGAGTTAGCAGCGGTAATTTTTGCTTTGAAGATCTAGAGACACTACTTATACGGTGAGATGTTTGATATCTTCACAGACCACAAGAGCCTTAAGTATCTATTCACCTAGAAGGACCTGAACATATGACAACGGCGATGGATGGAGTTCTTGAAAGATTATGATTGTTCCATCCAGTACTATCCTGGGAAGGCAATGTAGTGTTGGATGCTTTGAGTCGAAAGTCTTCGGCTCAATTATCGCATCTAATTACAAGAGTGCATCGGTGGCGATTGCTTGAGGATATAGTCTTGTGTGATACGAGGTTCGATGTTAAAGGTTCAGGCACTTTGATGGCCACCCTTGTTATCAGACTGACATTATTTGATAATATTCGCAAACTTCAAATGGTCGATGATGAGCTAATGACTATTCGAAAGGGTGTGATCAGTGGGACCAGAGCAGATTTCTCCATCAGGGAGGATGGTACTTTATTATTCTGGGATAGAGTGTGCATTCCTATCAATGTTGAGCTTCGAGACACCATTTTGAAAGAGGCTCATAAATCAATATACGCAATACATCCTAAGAGTACCAAGATGTATCAAGACTTGAAGAAAAGCTTTTGGTGGAGAGGCTTGAAGAAGAACGTAGAAGAGTACATGTCCAGATGCTTGGTCTGCCAGCAAATAAAGGTAGACCATCGAAATTCGACAGGATTATTGCAACATTTGCCTATACCTGAGTGGAAATGGGAAGCCATTTCTATGGATTCATATTGGGGTTGTCAAAGACATTGAGGAAACACAAAGCCATCTGGGTCATTGTGGATAGACTGACTAAATCTATACATTTTCTACCATATCGTACTACGTATACCACCAATAAGCTTGCAGAGTTGTACCTTAAGGAGATTGTTCAGCTTCATGGTATACTGGTCAGTATTGTGTTTGATCGCGATCCGCTATACACATCACAATTCTAGCAAAGATTCTAAGAAGGCATGGGATCTAGACTTGATTTCAGTTCAGCATTCCATCATCAGACAGATGAGCAGGCTAAAAGATTGAACCAAATCATAGAGGATATGTTGCGTACATGCATGTCATGGGATCAACATTTGCCTCTGATTGAGTTCACATACAACAATAGTTATCAGTCCAGCATTGGCATGGCTCCCTACAAAGCCTTATACGGACGACGATGAAAATCTCCTTTGAATTGGGAGGAAGTCGACGAGAAACTTATTTTGGGACCTGATATCATGGGCAGTACAATTGAGACGATACGGTTGATCCACGAGAGATTAAGAGCTGCTCAAAGTTGTCAGAAAAGTTATGCCGATCTTCATCGAACGCAAGCCGCATTTCAGGTTTACTTGATTGTGTTCAATACCTGTTCAATAATTTAGGTTTCCTTGTTCTGCTCAATTAGCATAGAGTTAACACCTATTTTTAGGTAGGAGACAAGGATTTTGTCAAGATCTCGCCAACTAAGGGCGTGATGCATTTTGGGAAACATGAAAAGCTAAGTCCACGTTATGTTGGACCTTTTGAAGTACTGGTTGGGTTGAAGAAGTCGCGTATAGGATTGCACTACCACCACAGCTGGAAAGCATGCATAATGTATTCCATGTTTCAATGTTGAAGACCCAACCCATGTCTTGGATTTTTAGCCTATTGAGCTTCAAGAGGATCTGACATTGATCGAGGAACCTATTCAGATTCTGGACCGTAAGGAGCAAGTATTACGGACTAAGATGATTCCACTCGTTATAATAAAGTGGCAGAACATTCTTCTGTAGAGGCTACCTGGGAGCGCGAAGCTGAAATTCGTGAGCAATACCCACATTTGTTTAACTGATATGCGAGGTAATTTTGATGTTGGATTTAATTTCTTATTATACTGATCTTTGTTAAATCAATTAAGCATATTTTAGATCTGTATACATTGCTTAACATACTGGTATGACTTTCCGGTATAACTGTTGGACTATGACGATGCTCATAGGTCTTTTAAACCTGTAAATTTGGAAAACAACTTTGCTGCCATTTTCGATTGATCAATTGTAAATTGATCGATCAAATACAAATTCGATTGATCAAATTGAGAATTTTATCGATCAACTACTAATCTGATCAATCAAATGGATGAGTTGATCGATCAAATAAATTTTTGGCTTTGCTCTATTTTATAATTATTTCATCGATCAATTGGATGAATTGATCGATCAATCATGAAATCTGATCGATCAACTTAAAGGATTGATCGATCAAACCTATCGAGTTAAGGCTTTTGGAATTGAAATCTGATCAATCAATTTGAGCATTGATCAATCAAACTTGTTGATTTAAGTTGCATTTGGTTTTAAAATACCCATTTGAACGATCAGAGGAACCTCATCGTGCGAAGACTCTTTGCGTCCTTTGGGTTCGAACTTGATTCCCGGCTACTTCTGGCTACGAACACTCATTCAACTTCCTTAGATCGTGTTTTGATCTTCTAACACGGTAAACCCTAAATTTTTCTATTCTTTGGGGTTTTTGTGTATTTTTGATCATTTTAAACCATGAGACTGTGAACGAAAAATGTTTCATGTAAAATTCCAACATCGCGGGTTCATGTACCTGCCCCACACGTTGAACCGGTCGCATAACCCATTGAGCAACCCGTGGCACCACCAAAGCCACTCGTGCCACCCGTTCAACCACCCCAACAATCACTCATCGATCGAGAACTACCAAAAGAGTGGTGGGCAGCCAAAACCTTTTTGCCCGAGTATGAGTTTGCCCCGACCCTATTCGAGGATCGACCCGAGATGACATGGGCGATCAATTATATAACCAAACTAGGGTTGAAACCCTTGCACGAGCCTTTTCACGATTACTATTGCCCAAGAATAGTGAGATTATTTTACCAACACCTTCGACGGGGCGAAGACCGTCATCAAATAATCACAAAGATCGATGGGTTGGAGTACAAATTCAATCAATTCCACGTTCCCACCACTTTACAATGCCCATCTGGGTATGTTGAGAGATGTGGGTTGATGGCACCCTACCTCAAGGATGTGCCATTTGAGGACGTCATCACTAAGATGACGCACGGTCAACAAGGATCGGGCCAATCTATTAAACGGGCCCAACTCCCAGATCATTTATGGATGCTTGATACCTTTATCAAGTGCACCATTTACCCATTTTTGCACAAATCAGAGCGTACGAGTATAATGCAATAATTCCTGTTTTTATCATTCAAGAACCGTTGGTTCTCCGTTGCCAACATCGTCCTTGATGGCATGCTAGATGCCATGGATCGGATGCCCGAAAAGAAGGCTAAGGCGAAGAAAGAAATGTCATACGCTCGATTGATTACACGGATGGTTGAGCAGTACATCATACGGGAGGCATATAGCATGGCGCCGGGGGAACCGAGATAGAATAATAACATCAAGCCTTTTCAGCTTAAAGATTAGACCAAAAGTTATAACCTTTTGATAAAGAAGTTGCCTGAAGAGGGGGATGTTCCACCCATCCAGGCCGGAGCCAAGGCTGCTGAGCGAGCTCCAGATGTGGGGGAGGCACAACCTGATCTTCCACCTCAGCCTGATGTACTTGCTCGACCGGCCCCCATTCCTCCATGCCGACCTACTCGTGCTAGCACCTCAAGCCATCCTGAGCCCTCCACCACTTCTCTAGAAAGTGTGCTCGCCGTGATTAATGAAGGCAACGAGCGGGTGCATGAGTGACTCGACGAGATGTAGGAGTTCCACCGTTAGGTGCATCGACAATTGGATTTTCATGAGGGTATGCTTTTCTAGTTGATGCAGTGGGCTTACCCCACTACTGCTACCCCACTGATCGGTCACGCTCGCTAGCACATCATTGATCCACATGACTACAGTACCGAGCCACCCAGATCCAGTAGACCAGCACCTACAGAGCCTGGATCATCATCTGCTCCACCAGCAAGTGATCACTCGATCTTTATATTTATAATTATATACATATAAAATTTCTGATTCCATATTTAAATTCTGCTTTGCATTCATGACTTTTTCCTGCATGAATGATGCTTCGACTGCTTATACTTGTTATATTCGATATCTATTTTGCATAAACTATACTCTGATTATCCTGTATGCTTCACATTTGCCCTGTCATCTGTTTCTGTCTAATACCTCTGCATTTATTGGTTAAATGTTTGTGTGTGTGATCTGTGTATAATTGTTTGAGTCACGGTGGAGTGTTCTTTCGAGCACGTGACACTTGGGACGGATGCATCCATGTACGGAAGCAATCCACTTTGGCATTATGGGATGTCACACGTCGTACATCCAGGTTACAACGGATCCCGACCCTTCATAAGCGTGCTTAGCGAAGTCTATTACATGTGACCCACTCTTACAGTTAGGACTATTTGTTTCTGTTTCGTTATGAGAGTTTGGATTAGGGGACACCATAGGCCTGTCTGGGTCTGTCTGACATTTTTGAGGACGAAAATTCCTAAGGGGGGAAGAATGTAACGACCCTAAAAATCTGAAACACATGTGACTGCTTTGGTATACATGCCTAGCACAGAAATCGAGACGAACTTAAAATTTTCTAATAAGATAAGGAAGGAGTTGGAATGCATTTTCTCTACTCCTCCTTACTTCTTGTTAATCTGTAGCTAAGAGATTTGGGTTCTGAAGTTTTTTGTTGTGAAACCAAGGTGTGAGAGAAACCTTAGGTTCTTGATACTCTGATTTAGAACGTGAAGGAATCCACGTGTATACGTCAAATCTATTTGGGAAGGCAATACACGTTCGTGTGTTGACGTGGTGATACACCTCTGGTTCATCGGGGGGCTCGAATTAGCAAACTCTTGAATCCCGAATTCGAAACCCACTTTTAACCGAGGATGCCGTGAACCAAGAAACAGTCATCAAAGACGTGAGTTGTTATGGGTTTTCAGTAGTTTAGATGTCATAAATATGTATTTAAGTGTGCTTGAATGATTTGTGGAGGATCATAAAGAACTGTGGTTGAAATATGTTAAAATCAACGAAAGGCATTTATGACAGAAACTGTCATTTCCGATCGATCAAATTGAGTATTTGATCGATCAAATTATAATCTAATCGATCAAATTTGAGATTTGATCGATCGAATTGTATAAACCCCCTATGAAACAGGAGGGCTGCTTTATGGAAGTTAATGCCCGATAAATCCAATTGATCAAATTTAGGATTTGATTGATCAAATTTGAGACTGATCGATCAAACTATAAGTGATCGATCAAATTGGGAAATTGATCGATCGAAATGAGAGATTGATCGATCAAATTTGGCATTTGATCAATCGAATCTTATAAATACCTTATAGAACATGAGGTCTGATTTTATGAAATTTCTGACTTTGAAATCTAATCAATCAAATATGAGAATTGATTGATCAAATTTAGGATCCGATCAATCAAATGAGCAAGCTGATCTATCAAATGCCTCTATTCTATATATGTGAAATTTTGGAATCTGATTGATCAAACAAGAGAATTGATCAATCAAATTATAAATTCGATCGATCAAATAGGGAGTTGATCGATCAGATTTCCTTTGTTCTGTCTTTGAAGGATTAAAGTATCCGATCGTTCAAATGAAGTGATTGATCGATCATATGTGAATCCGATCGATCAAATAGAGAAATTGATCGATCGAATTCCCCTATTTTGCCTGTTTTGGTTTTCTAGGAAAGACACAGTGGGCAATGTACCAATTAGTATTCTGACACTTCTGATACTTAGTATGCTATACATATGGTCTAGATCAATATCAAGACACTTTAAAAAGCTTTGGATTTGCTTAGAAAGATCTGTTCTAAGGTAGGGGCAAATCAACTTAACTTATATATGATTTTGACTGCATGGTATCATAACTTATGTATCTGACTTCTGTCATTTTAAAAGCATGCCTTGCATATAATACAAGCTCTGTTATCTCTGATCTCTTCTATCTGATTCCTACTATATCTGATCTCTGAAAATCTGATTCCTGTAATCTGATCTCTGTTATCTGATTCCTGAGATTCTATATATGTATTGATTTAAAGTTCATGTGATGAATCCCCCTAATGTGGCAGGATACCCACGACCAGTATGGCGGGATATCCGTGTATCGGATTGTAAACCCCCTGGCACAAGTTGCTCTCCTTTGAAAGAGGCTTGATGCAAATATCTGAAATTATTCATTGAATGACGACGGTCGGGGTTACCCATTGGCACACATCTGGCTATCACGTGTTATATTCACGGGAGTTATTTAAGTATAGAATATAAGCCACTAAATACTGTATGCATGCATCTGAAAACTATGAGAATAAAGTATGTTTTTTGTTATTCTGGATTTGTTATGTTCTGTAAAGTTCCGTATCTAATATCTGATCATTCTGTCCGCATTCTCTAATTTGACATCTATTCTGAGTTATGTTCTATAAACCATGTTTTATATTTTAGATGCAATTTAAATGAGTTTTTTCTATTAAGCTTAGATGGTTAGCTCACCCTGATTTTATATCATAGGTTCTGAGGCTAGGGCTCCCGGTACCGAGAGTGACCCGGACTATTAGCTTGAGGTCGAGGCTGAGGCTGAGGAGGAGGACACTGACACCCCTGCTGATGAGTTCTATCAGTAGTTTGGGTATTAGTCTTTTATTTTTGGGATCTGTACATGTATTTTGGATTATCTGTGTGCCTGGTGGCTACTGTTCTGTATTATTTATTACTATAGATGTTTACTTATAGTCTTATACATTCTATAGGAACCACTATTAGGAACCATTGTTTTGGGTGATGGATGTCCATCACCACTGATTCTTCTTGGTTAATTTTTGAGGATGTATATTCTTTTGATTATACTTATATATATTGTTTTGTTTCTTTTCTTTCTTTTAGAGTCGTATATGATGACTCGATATGGCACTTTAGATAGTGTCTACTCTAACTTCTGCTAGATGAACAGACACTCTTTGGTTTATTCTGGGGATGATCAAGGGTTATGATCCTGATGACACGGGTTTTCGGGTCTGAAAATCTGGGCTGTCACAACAACTTTCCAGGAAGGAAAGGGAGAAAGAAATCTGCCAACTTGCTAAGACAAGAAAGGAAAACTGGAGGCCTCGTCCAGGTAAGGTGCATTAAGGATGAAGAGAATTTTGGTGAAAGAAAAGATGGGAAAGATATTTTACAGACTTGTTAAATTTAGAAGATGCAGGAGAAGCTGAGCAACAAGGAGAACATAAGCAACTAAACAAAACATCTGAAGCAAAACTAAAATCAACTTTAGCAAAAATGAAATAATCGAAAGCATTGGAACCAAGGATCAAAATCTCAGATTTCTGGTACGTATCGGCATTTCAAGTGTGCAATCAACGGAATATACACAACTGATTGTCAGAAATTTCAACTTTGTGTCTTTTAATAGTAACGGATGGTCTACATCATGTGTATAGCGGACCAGGCTACCAAAATCTAAAAGCTACGCTCATCAAAGATATGTGCCAAAAAGAAAATGTTATTAACAATCAAAGTCCTGTACATATTATTAACCTCTCCATTTAAGATGGCATGCGATCCATGGCTTGAACCTCCTGCCAATAGAAATGATACCCATATGAGCGTCTAAACCCAAAATGTACTAGTCAGTCTATCATTTAACTTTAGTTGATTGTTCATCCTTAGCACGCCCAACAAATATGGCTCCGAACATGGACATGACCATGACTTGACCTCGTCAAATGTCAAATCCATTGACTTTGTTATAATATGTTTATGAAGTAATAATCACTACAATAAATATTATATTAACAAATGAATCACTGTCCATAATGATCAAAATAAAAAATTTAGAATTATGATAGGAGTTTTTCGGCTTCAACATTGATAATTAAGATGGTCTTGCAAGCTCAGAAGATAAAAAGTTTTGTAAATCATCAAAATGGGAAGTGAGGACCACTAGTAAAAGTTTAGGATATGAAGAGAGAAGTCATTTCCTACAATGTTATTTGGGCCCTCATACACTATCATAACAGCAAATAGCCCAAGGCTTCTAAGAAGGTTTTAGAAAAAAGTTAAAAACTTAATAAGAGCATTTCACCTTAACAACAACCCCGAAGATAGCATCTATATAACTTATTGAAATCATTGAACTGAGGTTTATACCATCTCTTTTAATATCTAAAAGTTCCGCAACATCAAGGTAGACATAAAGATCTCCTGGCGCCCCCCTGCTTGAAAGAAGAAATATAAATTAAGTAATCACTTATCATCTCATGTCTCTCACAAAGATATGATCCACAATAACTAGCATGCACAAAATTAATTTGGAATAATTGACCAATCAGGATAAAAATATAAAGAAATATGGCTGCAGTAAAAGCAAGAAATACTTTGTTTCAAGTTAAATGAAATTCAAGCATCAGAAAATCCAAATAAGTCTGTTAAGATTATATATCATCCAGAAATTCAGAATACAAGTTCCTTGGGATGAATAAGGGAGCTCCTTAGTACGAAAATTATGATGAAAATTTCAATAACACAAAATTATTAACTAAAAGTATCTTCTTCTATAGTAGTATAACCATCTTAAATGTAAAATAATCCCTCATTACTTGAATACTACATAAAACGTTAGATCCACCACAGAACCAACCTGACCTTGGAATGTGATCCGAATATAGCTCCTCAGCCTATTACAAAAACTGTTAAAGAGTTTTATGCTTTCAAAAGAGGTGAACTAACATCATATACATACATGTTGCACGAATAATATGAAAAGACACAAAATAAATTCAAATGGCCAATATGTTAGAAATCGAATTATTAATGTCCACTTTTATTGAAGAATGCAAGAGATCAATTAAGGTCAATCATATCAGTTCATGCTGAAAACGATCTGAAGATATACAAGGGCATCTTAATTTGGAATTTAGAGTATTTCAGTAAATTCAAATTTTGTATACCAATGGTATCATAATGTCAGCAACAATGCCAACCCAGAATCTCCACAAAAAGTTTTATATTGATGAGCAAGTAATCAAGAGACTATTTATGAGCTTCTGCATCCCAGTCATCCATTGAAGAAGAGTTGTTTCATCAGCAATAGAGAAATGATTACACATCAAAGAAATGTGGTCATTCCATCTCGAACTCCACATTATAAATCCTCATACAAGACTTGGGAATTGGGATAGTGTAATAACACTTTGACAACAAGAAATTGCTTTGGTCTGATATAGACAGTAATCATGCTTTTATATTTTTAAAGAAAGGTCCAAATTCTTTGCAGCAAGAAAACCGCATAAATGAAAAAATAAAAATAAAAATAAAAAAACAAACAAATAAAGGTGTTGACGGCTTCGAATCTAAAGAAAGAGCAAACGGTCTTGGAACTTCAAAGATCTGGACATCAAACAGCAAAATGAGTACTCGAACCTTTCAAAACCTTTCAAAGGAGTAATTTTTCCATCGAAAAAGCAATACAACTTCGAATCTACAGATCAGTAGTAGAAGATTCAAAGATCTCTTCAGATTGAGAAGAAAAAATAAAAATTATTAACGTCTTTAACAAATCCAGCCACAAATCCCGAATCCTACGGCTCAGGCTCTTTAATCAAATCAAATGATAAAAAACAAATTAAAGCTAAAATATAGCAAGGAACCATCTCGTGGAGAAAAAATTAGCGACTTCAAACCCTAACCTCTCTAACACATAAAAAACAAATTAAAGCTGAAATATTTAAGTAAAATGCTTTTGATGAACACACAAAAGACCTCAAACCTTAGTTTATTTGAAGAAGCAAAAGTCTTAATATTAAAATTTCTTTTTTTTACAAGTTTTCTTCACAAAAACAGTTATTTTTTAAACTCAAAAATATTATCTAACAAAAAATCAAAAAACAAAGCAATGCCTACAAAAACCAGAACTCATAGATTTGGATCTCTCAAACAAAACTACAATCTGAAGCTTTGGATCCACCATTAAAGTTCGGAATAGAGCTTTGACCTAACTGTGACGCAGAGATAGACTCAGATCATGAGATTTCTCTCCAAATCCAGCGGCATTTATTCCTTTGAGATTCTGCAATTTAAATCTCTAGCTAGGGTTTCGAAGAGGGAGATGGAAGAAAATAAGAGATCTCGTATTTCAAGCAATTAGAAGCGAGATTTCATAGCTCACCAGAAAATTTCAGATACATTGATGAATCAAACCTCCCAAATCTTAATTTCCAGCCAAAACAAGCAGGAGAGGGAGGCTACGGTACCAGAGAGAAAAAGAAGGGTGGGTTGAGAGAGGAATTTTATTAGGAGATAAAGAGAGAAAAGGGAGGCCCAATGGATTTTATAATAACCCGTAAAATCAGACCCGAACTCGACTTACCTCGTGTGTGTGGTCAGCACAAAAACTGATGTCATCATTGATTTTTATATAATAATAAATATTTAAATAATATTAGGATAACTTTGTGCGGACCGATTAAGGTTTGAATGTGTGCTTGGGCTTTTAGTGTGAAAGCCGTGCACGGACGCACCGTGTGCCACTCAACACCGAAACCAAACTCTATTGCAAGTGGATAAGCCTAACACATTTTTGCAATGTTATCGCTTCGCACTAAAACCAAGCCCTTTAACTAATTAAAAGACAAGCTTCTCTTGAAAGTTTCACCGAGTTGAAAAGCTTTGGAGTTTGAGAGTTCTGGAGAGAGAGAGAGAGAGCTTCTTCCCCATGGAACCCTCATGAGAAACCGTGAGATTTCGATCACAATCGCGCCACAATCTCTGCAACCTTTGCAAAGCATATGACGCCGATCAATGCTTGAATCCTGCCTTTGGTGAATTTCGATCGTTCAAACCCCATTTTCAATAAATGTTTCATCTCGCGATCGGTTCCGTGCTTGAAAGAGGTTAAGATCGATGCGTGGATCATTGACTACTTCATCTTGAATTCGTGGTGATCAATCGTGGTGAAATCACCGTAGAAATTCGGAACTTTCGTTTCGAAACCCTTTTGGACAACGATCCTTAAAGGCGCAAAATCGATCAAAGAAAGGTTAGTTTTTATTTGATTTTAATGGTTTAGATTATAGAATAAATCATTGTTTTAGTTTAGTGTGTATGTGTGTGTGATTCGATGAAGATCGTAGAAGATTTGGATGAAAATAGATTTTAAAAATGACAAAACCATATGTTGTGCATTTCTGAAGGTTTTGATCTATCAATTAGGTGATTGATCGATCAAATTGGGTATTGATCTATCAACTTAGGTGGTTGATTGATCAAAGTTGGTGTTGATCGATTAATCATCTAGATTGATCGATCAAATTGTATATACAATGATAAAAACAGCAAGTTTGTTGCTAGAAGTTAAATTCCCGACAACATTGATCAATCAATTTGAAGATTGATCGATCAATTTGAAGATTGATCGATCAATGTGATGCATTGATCGATCAATGGTGAAATTGATCGATCAATGTGATGGTTGATCGATCAAGGGTGAAATTGATCGATCAATGTGGAATTGATCGATCAATATGATGGTTTGATCGATCAATTTGACTGTGTCAACACTGCTTCAGTGTTTTGGCCATAACGTTTTACTCCGAACTCCGATTGATGCGATTCTTACAGCATTGGAAAGAGGACAACTAAATCTACAACTTTTATGAATTAACTAACTAATGAGTAAATTTTTTTGATAATCAAAATTGAGCTGAAAGTTTGGCCAAGTTCTAAGTTTGCACGTTTTGACTGAAGTATCGATATAGCTTCGGTATTTTGGCCATAACTCTTTGTCCCGATCTCTGATTGACGCGATTCTGGATGTGTTGGAAAGAGTATGTTGAGATCTAACTATTTTATAAATTAGCCAAATCTTTAATAAAGTGGGAAGTTGGGTCAAGTTTCGAGCCAACACGAAATTACCCATTTCTGCCTCGGTTTTGAGAAAATACTTAAATACGTCAACATTATTAATAATTAGGATCAATTTTTAATATATCATCATTTGTGTGATATAGACTAAGAGTGGAGGCCATGGATAAGAACTTTTGGACTGCTTTAGAACGGCGTTGGATTTGCTTAGAAAGATCTGTTAAGGTAGGGGAAATCCATCCTAAAGTGTATCTGTCTATGATTTCATGATTCTTTCATATCTGCATCCTAATTTCTATTTTCAAAAAAATGTTTGCATATCATTAATCTCTGTTATCTCTAATTTCTGCTTTCTGATTTCTGTATTCTGAAACCTGTTCCTGATTTCTGCTATCTGATTCTTGAGATTATATGTGTGTATGTGATTTAAGGATTTAACCAGATGATCCCCACTGACTCGGCGGTATATCCGTGCCCTGGCACAATCATGCATCTGCTTTGATAATCCCTCTACACAATTGCACTCCATAGATGAGGCATTGTTGCACTCTAAATAAATTATTCATATGAATGACGATTGGTTGGGGTTTCCTATCGGCATATTCCTGATTACTCTGTGTTATATAGTCTTGGGAGTTTCTTAAGTTAGAAATATTCACAATTTAAGTCACAAAATATATATATGCATAACATCTATTCTTATTTGAAAACTCAGTACATGCCATCTGATTTATCTTGTCTGAATATTCTGATTTGATTTTCTGCTTTGAGATACTACCTGCAAATCATGTCTTACATTTTCAGTACAATTTAAGTTGAGACTCTTCTACTGAGCTTAGATGTAGCTCACCCTATTTTCTATAACATTAATAGGTTCTGAGGCTAGAGCTTCCGGCATTGAGAGCGACCCTGACTACTAGCCTGATCCGGAGGCTGAGGTTGAGGAGGAGAATACCAATACCCTTATTGATGAGCACCACTAGTAGCTAGGGCATTTGATTAGACTGGATATTTTGGGAACTGTATATGTTTTGGATTATTGTGATTTTGGTGGCCACGGTTTTGTACTTAAAACTTTGTAGATACTTTATTTTCTTTTATGTACATTTTATAGGAATCACTACTTGAAACCATTGCTTTTGTATGACGGATGTCCATCACCAGTAGTTCTTCTTGGTTTCTTATTGTGGATGTATTTTCTTTTATTTTTATATATATGCATTGTTAAAAAAAAATTTCCTTATTTAAAGTCATAAATGATGACTCGATCTGTCACTACTGGACTGTATCTGCTATGATTTCTGCTAGACGAGCAGACACTCTATAATTTGTCTTGGGGATCATCCAGAGCATGATCCTGATGGCACGAATTTCTGGGCGTAAAAATCTGAGCTGTCACAGTTGGTATCAGAGCCTAGACTTTAGGTCGTGTAAGGACTTCAGACTAGGCTATGGATGTAGGTATGGTCGGGACGTGAGTTTTCTATAACCCAAGTAGGATGTAAGTAAAGTTAGTAGAGATTTGGTTTTAGGTCTTCTAGGGGAATCACGGTTGTAGCTGTAGGTTCTATTTAGAACTTGGAATTAGATTTAGAACTTGGATTGCGGATCTCATAATCACTTTTAATGGAGATACATGATGATTTGATGGATGTACGACTAGTAGATGAATAATTTTTACGATTTTGTTGGAACATTAGGCCATGGTGACCACAACAATTATTGATTGGAGTTTACGTCTTGTTGACAGATCAAATGGTGCCACCAAAGAAAACCAAGATTGGAGGTACTGGAGGAGGTGAGCGATGTTCTAGATGTGACGGGCGACACCTAGTGAGAGACTATAGAAGATCTACTGGGGCTTGTTTTAAGTGTCGACGAATGGGACACTTGATAAGACATTGTCCTGCTTTGAAAAAGGAAGCGATGACCTCGACAACCACTAAAGGTAGTTCTCACTCTTTACATCCGGCAACGACTAGAGTTACTCCGATACGGCAGGCCTTACCTGTCTCCTCATCTACACCATTTGTAATATGTGCGTGGTGTGGGAAACCTTATAGAACGGAGGCATGTAGGCTAATCTCGGGTGCTTGTTTTAGATGTGGTGAGCAAGGACACCGAGTCAAGAACTGCTCAGATAAGTGACAGAAGCAGGAGACCTCGATGTCTAGTTCCAAGCCGATTCTTTCTGCGACTCAAGATATCCAAGGTATAGGTTCAATATCAATTGTCAAGATTTTGTTTTAATGTTCAGATGATTTAGGAATTTTGTTAGTTTTGACACTTGAGGAATATCATAATATCAACTCTTGTGTATTGACTTAAATCACTTGCACGGCATAAACAAATTTTAAGTTCCGAAGATTAGATACGTAAGTGATAGTTAAATTGGCAAACTTAATAAATCTTGATAGTTACAATAAATTTTTTAAGAACAATTGTTTAGTAAATTTGAAATTTCTTTGATACTTATCAGTAAAGAAGTTGAATTAACGGACTTAATCCTCGTATTCTTCATCCCGACTAGTGATTTATGACTGATGTGTGATTAGATGCATTCCTTCCAAACGTGAGTTTGGTTGTAAATCGCTGTAATTTATTCTGGAAGTTTTATGAGAATTGGAAAAGTTTAAGAAAATCATGACAGTATTGTCAGAGAATATGAAAATTTAATTACGGATATCATGGGAGAGTAGAATTGGATGTCGCTATGGTGGATTGCGCTGTTTTCACCTAAGCCATGATGAATGGCTATGGATTCTCAAGGCTCTACATGGAGATTTTGTTAGTATGGGGATTGTATTGGGAGTTATGCATATGAGAGACAATTAATCATGACTGGGTAATTATGTATGATCTTACCCTGGTGCACTTAAATTGTATAATGTTGAGAGAAACCATTTAAAATCATATCCTTGATTTGAAAGTTGAGATGTGTCACACTCCTTTGCCCTTCCGTATGATCGGAATTATATTCATGTATCAGAAAGTTATTTAAGGGCATAAAAGTTGAAGATTTCACAATCGTTGTGGTAGATTTTAGAGGTTCTCATATTGGTGATAGCTTTATCTCATCTTGCTGATGACTTTATATCATGTTGGCGATGGCTTTATCTCATTTTGCTGATGGCTTTACCTCATTTTGGTAATGACTTTATCTCATTTTGGTGATGATTGTACCTCATGTTGGTGATGGCTTTATCTCATCTTGGTGATAGCTTTATCTCATTTTGGTGATATCTCTTACCACCGTTGCGTATCAGAAAGTGGGTGAGTGTGAACATTTGTTTGTAGACAGATGAGACCTATTCCGATTCATGAGTTGATGAGTTCTGATAACAATAGCAACAATTTGGTGAATCAGATTTTTTTTTCGGATTAATGGTATGCTTCAAAATTGGCCCACTGTACTCCATGAGTATTTTTGCAATCGTAAGGGGTCACTATGATTAATACAATGAAAATGATGCATGATCACTAATGATTAACATCATTAAAGAGAAGATCTGTTGAATGGACAACACATTGTATGTTCTTCAAGGTTTGGTTGATCCTATTTATAGATACATTCTGCTTAAGTAGTCTTAATCTCACGATCAATATACAATTCTTTGTGGAATGAACACCAGTCAAGTAAATAAGGGGAGGCATCTTTCAAAGTTTGTGCCTATGTATGAATTTTGCGAGCATTATGGTCATTTTCTTTTGACTAATGGTTAACATTATGGTAACATACTACTGTATATAATTGCTTATGGAGGTGTGATATGAGATACCTAGTGCATGAGAAGACTGTCACACTTTTCCAGTAGATTTGGGATGAGCTTAGCGACCTGTACATTAACCTGACAATTTTACCTATAGGGGTCGTGTGGATACACTGATTTTGGGAGAAACTATTTGGACTCTGGATGCGTGTGAGTCCATTGTGAATGTGTGGACTCAGAGAGAGGGGTTGCGCATGTATGACTGGCACAATATCGTTGTGACTATTTCACACATAATACCTCTGCGTATGTGCATTGATGCTACGAACAAATGAGTTTTCTCGGGATATCTTTATGGTATTTTCGAGGACGATAATTCCTTTCCGATGAGAAGATTTTGATAACCCTAGTTTGGAGGACGTTGAAATTATGATGGGGACTTCTAAATTATATGGCTTCCTGCAGGTAGACTGCCAATCTGCAGATTATAGATGTGCGTACGTATGGATGGTGGACGACCTCTTGATGTGTCTTCTTTACCCACATGTTGCTACTTAGGGAGACGTGCTCATCTGGTCACTGGTTCGGCTATGTGGAAGTCAAATGTAATGAGGTGCGTTAGATTACGTATGGGTGTACAATGCACATGTGTGTAGGGTGTAGACCATTGGTGTGATCTTGCACACCTATGTGGGGTGTGTATGCTTTATATACTAGAGGTTAGAAGTTTAAAGGCTTGGCTAGGAATGGGGATTATCCCTTTTGCTTTAACTCTTGCATTTATGTTGAGTGATGGAATTTAAGAAGAAAGAGAATGAGATTTGTTCAACCATTGGAACCCTGGAGCTTGTCGAGCTCATGGGCCGAGAAATCAGCCGACACCCAAGGTAAGATTTTAAATTCTAACCCATTATTGCTTTATGTATGTGTGGCAATTATAATTCCATACAGTTGGAGTTGTCTAGATAGCATATACTGATACCCTATACATGGTGAATTAGGGACTGGATAATGCCTCAATTAATGAGGTGTTTAAAGAAACAGCTTGACTGTAATGATTGATCGATCGATTTGGTGAATTGATCGATCAACTATGCATTTGATCGATCAAATAAGAAGGTTGATCGATCAAACCAATTTATACTAAGTTCTGTTAAAAAAGGACTGCCTGATCGATCAAATTGAGCATTGATCGATCAATTTTATCGATTTAAGTTATATTTTGGGTTTTTATTTCTCACTCGCACGATTAAGATCTTCAATCGTTTAAGAGAGTTTAAGTCCTTTGCGTTCAAGGGATATTTTCGGCTATCGGAGCTTCTTGCTTTGATTCATTGGATCGCATTTTGCTCGGCTATTGTGGTGAACCCTACTCTTTTCCTTATTTAGGGGGTTTTTTTTTGTGCATTTTGTATATTTTAAACTATGGGACCGTGAACGAAGAATCTGTCGCATAAAATCCCTACATCTCGGGCTCATACATCGGTGCCAACCATTGAATCGGTCGCACAACCCTTTGTGCAACCCGTGACACCAATCGAATAAGATGTGCCACTCGTTCAAAACCCATAGCCACCGCTAATTCAACAAGAACATCCAAAAGAGTAGTGGGCTTCTAAAACATTGTTTCCTGCATGTGCTTTCGACTCTAAGCTATTCGGGGATTAGCTCGAAATGGAATGGATGATCAACTATATTGATAAGCTAGGGCTGAGACCATTGTATGAGTCATTTTACATCCATTTTTGTCCACGTATAGTGAGGCTCTTTTATCAACATCTTCGCTGGGGTGACAACCATCACCAATTGGTCACCAAAATTGACGATTTTGACTATAAATTTAACCAATTTTATGTCGCCGTCGCTTTACAGTGTTCTTCACGGTATGTGGAGACTTCTTGTTGCCACCATATGTCAAAGATGTCCCATACCATGATAGACTTGTGATCAATGTAGTTCAGGTCAATCTATTACTGGGCCCAACTCTCTGATAGACTATGGATGCTTGATACTTTTATCAAGAGTGCCATAAACCTGTTTTTGCACACGTCCGCAAGATCAATGTCAGAGATTTGCTGTTTGAGAAGCATAAGACTGCTTCAAAGAAAGAGCTGTCATATGCTCAATTGATAACAAGAATGGTCGAGCTGTATATCGCATTGAGAGACGTGTATAGACTGGCTCCTGACGAGCCTCGATTGACCAACAACATTAAAGTTTTCAAACTCAAGGATTGGATCAAGAGCTATAATCTATTGGTCAAGAGGTTACCTGAGGAGGGGGTTGTACCACCAGCTCCGGTTGCGGAGGTGCCTGATGGGCAAGCACCAGATGATGGGGGCGCATAGCCTAACGTTGCACTTGAGGGGGATGCATCTGATGTCCCTTTAACCAAATATTCATTCTAATGTTCTGTGCACATTTGCTAGGGTTCAAACTGTTAGTGTCTGTTAGACATTTTCGGCGATGAAAATTCCTAAGGGGGCGATAATGTAATGACCCTAAAATTCTAAACAGAACTCGATTGCTTTGATATACGTGCCTGGCACAGAAATTGAAAAAAATAAAAAATTTATAATAATATTATTGGCAATAATAATTTAGAACTTAGCTATTCTATCTTTATCTATTACTATAATACCATAAAATTTTGTGACATAATTATCACTGCTTTATTTAAACCTGTGTGGATAGTAGACCTGTTTAGGTATGTTTTACAGTTTCGAAGGTGAAAATTCCTTGAGGAGGAGTAAATGTCATGACCCTAATTTTTGGGCATATTGAATTATACTCATACATTTTTGAAACTGGCATGTCAATTTTCAAGTACGAAAATTCTTTAAGGTGGGAAGAATGTAATAACCTGTAAAATCATACCCGAACTCGACTTACCTCGTGTGTGTGGTCGACACGAAAACCGATGTCATCATAAATTTTTATATAATAATAAATATTTAAATAATATTAGGATAACTTTGTGCGGATGGATTAAGGTTTAAATGTGTGTTTGGCCTTTTAGTGTGAAAGCTGTGTACCGACGCACCGTCTGCCGCTCAACACCGAAATCAAACTCTATTGCAAGTGGATAAGCCTAACACACTTTTGCAATGTTATCACTTCGCACTGAAACCAAGCCCTTTAGCTAATTAAAAGACAAGCTTCTCTTGGAAGCTTCACCCGGTTGCAAAGCTTTGGAGTTTGGGAGTGAGAGAGAGAGAGAGAGAGCTTCTTCCCCGTGGAACCCTCATGAGAAACCGTGAGATTTCGATCGCAATCACGCCGCAATCTCCGCAACCTTTGCAAAGCATATGACGCCGATCAATGCTTGAATCCCGCCTTTGATGAATTTCGATCGTTCAAACCCCATTTTCAATAAACGTTTCATCTCGCGATCGGTTCCATGCTTGAAAGAGGTTAAGATCGATGTGTGGATCATTGACGACTTCATCTTGAATTCGTGGTGATCAATCGTGGTGAAATCGCCGTAGAAATTCGGAAGTTTCGTTTCGAAATTCTTTTGGACAACAATCCTTAAAGGCGCAAAATAGATCGAAGAAAGGTTAGTTTTTATTTGATTTTAATGGTTTAGATTATAGAATAAATCATTATTTTAGTTTAGTGTGTATGTGTGTGTGATTCAATGAAGATCGTAGAAGATTTGGATGAAAATAGATTAAAAAAATGACAAAACCATATGTTGTGCATTTCTGAAGGTTTTGATCAATCAATTAGGTGATTGATCGATCAAATTGGGTATTGATCTATCAACTTAGGTGGTTGATCGATCAAAGTTGGTGTTGATCGATCAATCATCCAGATTTATCGATCAAATTGTATATACAATGATAAAAACAGCAAGTTTGTTGCTGGAAGTTCATTCCCGACAGCATTGATCAATCAATTTGAAGATTGATCGATCAATGTGATGCGTTAATCGATCAATGGTGAAATTGATCGATCAATGTAATGGTTGATCGATCAAGGGTGAAATTGATCGATCAATATGATGGTTTGATCGATCAATTTGACTGTGCTGACAATGCTTCAGTGTTTTGCCCATAACCTTTTACTCCGAGCTCCGATTGATGCGATTCTTATGGCATTGGAAAGAGGACAACTAAATCTATAACTTTTATGAATTAACTAACTGATGAATAAATTTTTTTGATGATGAAAATTGAGCTGAAAGTTTGACCAAGTTCTAAGTTAGCACGTTTTGACTGAAGTATCGATATAGCTTTGGTATTTTGGCTATAACTCTTTGTCCCGAACTCCGATTGGCGCGATTCTGGACGCGTTGGAAAGAGTATGACGAGATCTAACTCTTTTATAAATTAGCCAAATCTTTAATCAAAATTTTTAGGGTCAAAATGAAGTGGGAAGTTAGGTCATGTTTCGAGTCAACACGAAATTACCCATTTCTTCCTCGGTTTTAAGAAAACACTTAAATACATCAACATAATTAATAATTAGGATCAATTTTTAATACATCATCATATGTGTGATGTAGACTAAGAGTGGAGGCCGTGGATAAGAACTTTTGGACTGCTTTAGAACGGCGTTGGATTTGCTTAGAAAGATCTGTTAAGGTAGGGGAAATCCAACCTAAAGTGTATCTGTCTACGATTTCATGATTCTTTCATATCTGCATCCTGATTTCTGTTTTTAAAAACATATTTGTATATCATTAATCTCTGTTATCTCTGATTTCTGCTTTCTGATTTCTGTATTCTGAAACCTGTTCCTGATTTCTGCTATCTGATTCTTGAGATTATATGTGTGTATGTGATTTAAGGATTTAACCAGATGATCCCCACTGACTCGGCGGTATATCCGTGCTCTGGCACAATCGTGCATCTGCTTTGATAATCCCTCTGCACAATTGCACTCCATAGATGAGACATTGTTACACTCTAAATAAATTATTCATATGAATGACGATTGGTTGGGGTTTCCTATCGGCATATTCCTGATTACTCCGTGCTATATAGTCACGGGAGTTTCTTAAGTTAGAAATATTCACAATTTAAGTCACAAAATATATATATGCATAACATTTATTCTTATTTGAAAACTCAGTACATGTCATCTGATTTATCTTGTCTGCATATTCTGATTTGATTTTCTGCTTTGAGATACTACCTGCAAATCATGTCTTACATTTTCAGTACAATTTTAGTTGAGACTCTTCTACTGAGCTTAGATGTAGCTCGCCCCGTTTTCTATAACATTAATAGGTTCTGAGGCTAGAGCTCCCGGCACTGAGAGCGACCCTGGCTACCAGCCTGATCCGAAGGCTGAGGTTGAGGAGGAGAATACCAATACCCCTGCTGACGAGCACCACCCGTAGCTAGGGTATTTGATTAGACTGGATATTTTGGAATCTATATATGTTTTGGATTATTGTTGTTCTGGTGGCCACGGTTTTGTACTTAAAACTTTGTAGATACTTTATTTTCTTTTGTGTACATTTTATAGGAACCATTACTTTGAACCATTGCTTTTGTGTGACGGATGTCCATCACCAGTGGTTCTTCTTGGTTTCTTATTGTGGATGTATTTTCTTTTGTTTTTATATATATGCATTGTTAAAAAGAAATTTCCTTATTTAAAGCCATATATGATGACTCGATCTGTCACTACTGGACTGTGTCTGCTCTGATTTTTGCTAGACGAAGCAGACACTCCGTAATTTGTCTTGGGGATCATCCAGAGCATGATCCTGATGGCACGGATTTATGAGCGCAAAAATCTAGGCTGTCACAGATTTGCATGTGAGATAGCATCATATGCACATGATAACTGATCTAACTTAAAAAACTACTATTTTAGGTAGTGGTATATTACACCACTATTTTAAGCAGTGGTTTATTTTATGCTGCTGCAGTGGTTCTTTCCGTATTTTGACGTAGTGAAATAGATTGGATAGGGCTGCGGTAATGATTATTCATCAATGCAACATCTCTGCAATCCATTTAGAGTCCTAGGATAACATAATCATGCGACCTCCTTGTGATCACTTTTTGATAGGTCAGTATGGGATTTCGGATCACAACCATTCAACCTCATATATAGTTAGTTTATTTTGATGGAGGATAAGTTTAGGGAGCCATTACTTGCACTTGGAAAGCTTGCACTTGCACTGAATTCAAAAAAAAGACGTGCAAGTTTGGCAATCTATGCTTGGTAAAAACACCATCTAAGCTGCTTGATTTGAAGGCAATGATTTATAGATATTAACTGCAAAAGATTAATATGAAATATAATTTTTATCATGGGATTAAATGTAGCAAAGGCTATTATTAGTTGACCACAGTAGATCACTTATCACATAATAAGTATCGTGTTTTGCTCTAATTTTATCCTCTAGAAATCTATAGATCATAAACTTCAAATCAGACAGCCTAGATTACATTTTCACACGTCACATGTCCCGAAAATACTAAGTCTTTCTTTAAATTTTGTGTGAGGGCCAACTTTTCGGGTGCAAATAATGGCTCCTTAAGTTGAACAACCCTATATTTGTGGTCACATGATCATGTATTGCCACAATAACTAGTAGGAGATTGCATGATCACAGCAACTAGTAGGAGATTGCATGATCGCAGCCCTTCAAACTTATAAGTATTTTAAGTTAGATTTTGTATGAAGATTAGCTTACTATTAATAGGAAATGTTACTAAAGGTTTATTTTTTCTATGAATATAGTCTTACTAAGGTTGTAGAAACTAATGCATAATTGTACTAATTTATAATGAAAAAAACTGAGGGAAATTCGTCATTTCTCTCACATTAGTTATTAGTTTCTAATCGAGGTTTATTGAATCCATCACATTAATTGATTGTAACTTATGAGTTTCTAATCACAATTCGTCCTTTTTTCGCTTCTTCTTCATCATCATCATCACAACATTAAAATAATATATTCATTTTATCATACAAATGGAGATGCAGAATATTGAGCCCTTTATTTTATTTTTTTGAATAAACAAAATATTTTACTAAGAGAATGATTAACAAAAAAACCTAAAAATATAATATTTTCTGTCACTTTTTTTTTTTTGGGTTTTTTGCATTTAGCCCCCTGAGATATGCCGATATTGCATCAAACCCCCTGAGTTATCGGTATTTATTTTGCAGCCCCTACTTTTATATTTTTGTTTCATATACCCCCATGCCATTAACTAGTCATGGGTTTTGGATTGAAACGATTATTCTGTCCTTAATGAAACCAATATTCTAAAAATATCACCATTCTAAAAGGCTCTTCATTCATCTATATTTACAAGTCATGCCATTATAGTTTACCACCATTCTAAAAGGAGTACCTTTAAATCTACCAACAAAATCTTTGAGTTCACCCACGCTGAAACACATCGACTGCATTGAATCAGACGATGGAGATTGTTTATTGTCCCAATATTTCAAGAGATCGATCTGTAGATCATGGGTGTACCATCAGACGGTCGATTTTTTATTTCATGCGGTACACACCCAAAAAAGTGACCTTAAACTCAATTTTAAGCATGCACGTGATGTTAAGGTCACTTTTCTGAGATGTGTGCCACATGAAATGAAAACCGACCGTCTAATGGCACACCCATGATTTAAAGATCGATCTTCTGAAAGACTGGGGGGATAAATGATCTCCATCGTTCGATTCAATTCAATCAACGTGTATCAGTGTGGGTGAACTCAAAGATTAGGAGGGTGGATTTAAAGATACTCTTCTAAAAGGCCCTTCATTCACCTATCAGATTCAAGACCCATCAGGTGCGTGATTCCCCCATTAAAGCATACCAACGTTTGGACGAATACTCAACCAATGGATGATTTGTGGCAAACCATGCAATTATTCTTATAAAGAAAGCCTTCAATCTACATGTCTTAGATTAATAACCAAATTTTGGAATGGTTTTTAATTTGGGTTTTTTGCATATACTCCCTTGAGATATGCCGATATTGCATCAAACCCCCTCAGTTATAGTTATTTATTCTGCAGCCCTTACTTTTTGTGTTTCTGTTTCATATATCCCCCTGCCTTTAACTAGTCGTGAGTTTATGGACTGAAACGACTATTTTGCCCTTAATGAAACTAATATTCTAAAAATCCCACCATTCTAAAAGGCCCTTCATTCATCTATATTTACAAGTCATGCCATTATAGTTTACCACCATTCTAAAAGGCCCTTCGTTCACCTTTATTTACAAGTCATGCCATTATAGCTTTATCGCCACCATTCTAAAAGGAGTACCTTTAAATCCACCCACAAAATCTTTGAGTTCACCCATGTTGAAACACATCGACTGCATTGAATCAGTTGATGGAGATTGTTTATCGTCCATCGTCCCAATATTTCATGAGATCGATCTTTAGATCATGGGTGCACCATCAGATGGACAGGTTTTTTATTTCATGTGGTACACACCCATAAAAGTGACCTTAAACTCAATTTTAAGCATGCACGTGATGTTAAAGTTACTTTTCTGAGATGTATGCCATGTGAAATAAAAAATTGATCGTCTGAGGGTACACCCATGATCTAAAGATCGATCTCCTGAAAGATTGGGAGGATAAATGATCTCCATCGTTCAATTCAATTCAATCAACATGTTTCAGCGTAAGTGGACTCAAAGATTCGGTGGGTGGCTTTAAAGGTACTCTTCTAAAAGGCCCTTCATTCACCTATCAGATTCAAGACCCATCAGATGGGTGATTCCCCCATTAAAGCATGTCAACGTTTGGACGAATACTCGACCAATGCAGGATTTGTTGCAAACCATGCAATTATTCTTATAAAGAAACCTTCAATCTACAAGTTCTTAGATTAATAACCAAAATTTGGAATGATTTTTAATTTTTCTTAGATTAATAACCAAATTTTGGAATGATTTTTAATTTTGGGTATCTAAAAGTTTTGGTAGGTTTTTTTTATTACTTTGGGATGGTTTTTTATTTTAGGTATCTAAAATTTTGGTGATTTTTTATATTGGGTATATGAGTAATGTTGTGGGAATTAAATAATAAACATTTCAGTGGTTGAGTGGAACTTGGAAATAAATGGGTCAGCATTTTGAACCCAACCTAATGGGTTAGGACTTGGAAATCTGAACCCAAGCCCAAACCTATGGCGGGTCGGGTTGTTTGACTTTGACCCATCGAGTTGACCCGATGGGTTGAAACCCTCTTGTGCTTGTGTAATCTTTAATCTTCAATGATTGTACAAATGGAACCATCCCAACTGTGTTTCAAACTTTTGGCCAAAATTTATCGGTTTCAGTCCTCACCGAAACAAAAACAACCCCTGAAATTTCGGTCAAATTATGTATGGCAATAAACTTTTCGGACAAAATTCAAAATTATGGCCGAAATTTTCATTCAAATTTTTGGTTTCGGTCATGCCCGAAACCGAAAACTAAACCGATATTTTGATCCTTGATCCCAACAGTCCCATCAATTGACCACTTCTTTTATGAACCATATATTGGAAATTGCATGTATTAGACATCATAACCGTTCATCAACTACTTTTGTATGGACTATTGCATATATTTTATTGACCAGAGACATAAAATCTATGGTCTAGATCTAAGTGAACATGCATTGATTTCTAGTAGAGATTGAGGGCACTACCATGATCCTTGATCCCGACCGTCTAATGGTACACTCATGATCTAAAGATCGACCTCATGAAATATTGGGATGATAAATAATCTCCATCGTCTGATTCAATGCAGTCGATGTGTTTCAGCATGGGTAAACTCAAAGATTTGGTGGGTGGATTTAAAGGTACTCCTTTTAGAATGATGGTGGTAAGCTATAATGGCATGACTTGTAAATAAAGCCATAATGGCATGACTTGTAAATAAAGGTGGTAATTACATATGGCGGGTGGCTAGTGTTGGAATCTTGAGAGGTAGTGAGTCGTGATTAGGGTGGCTAATCATGGGCGTATGAACTACTGTTCATCGTCTTCTTCAGCGGTTTTTATGGATGACTTATAATGGTCTGTTTAGATTTACTACTATGCTGTGGTAGCGGGAAGTCGCGTTGGGATGACTTGATGGCATTGTAGCAGAGATTGCGTTGTTGTCGATTGATTCCCCGTAAAAGTTATCGTAGACGGACGCAGTTTTGCAACAGCAATCTAGTAGTAAATCTAAATGAATTTCTGTAAGAAGTCTATGAAAATTTATGGAGAAGAAGGTAAATAGTAATTTACTATGCTGATGAATAGTATTTCGAATCACTATTCACATAGTAAAACTATTCCAACATTACTATTCCCATATGTAATTACAGTCTTATTGGTTTTACCAAAAACTCTTTTTACCCTTTCTTGTTTTTACTGTTTGCAAAAAAAAAAAAAAAAAAAAAGGTTTTTGTAAATGTCTCTTTTCAACTTTCCAATCAAAAAATCAATTAAAAATAAACAATTAGACAAATGGTCTAAAATCGATGACCAACAAAGTCAATTAAATCGATGGACAATTCCTTCCATCAATCCTAAAACAATCTACCAATATGGATGGAAAGATTGGACCACCGAAGTGTCAATCAAAACTACTGAGCAAACTCTCAGTATAAATGAAGAAAGTCAAAATGAAGGTTTTCAATTGCTTTCAAATGAAGATTTTCTGCATGACCTTCACAAATTCAATTTCCTACATCTAGGATGTATTCAGGTTGCCTTCAAACCTTTGACCTTATTGGGTCTGGAAAATACTAGTATACTTAGCACTCTCAGAGATGCTAGATGCCTTGATTGGCGATCCTCTCTGATGGCCGCTATTGAGACCAGCTTATGTCTTGGTCCAGTATACTACAATGTTTTCCCAAATTTAACTTTATCTTTAACAGATAAAAATATTTTACATGCTTGTACCCTTAATCTCCAAACTGAGGGATACAACTTTATGCCTGGATCAGAGACCATTGCTCTGATCTATCGCCTTCATTATAAGGTGATGACTTCTCTGGTTCCTAAAATTAATTATCAAAATGAACCAGAAAGAACAGTCTTAATTAAGACTAATAGTGCAACCACTAATATTGCTACACAAAAACTATGTGAATGGAAAAATATTACTTTTCCTGATGCTTGGCGTATATCTCAAGCTGTCTCTCCTAAACCAATTTTAAACCAAGAAATTGAACAAATTGTTTAAAATAACCAGGGAGATGTAATCTTAAAATTTGATAGATCTACATCTCACAGAACTTCTTATAGGAGTTCTTATTCTGATTCGAGGTCTCGAGGTTCTTATAGAGTTTCTATACCCTCGACTGCTCGATCATCTTATTCAGAAGCTAACTCATTTGTTCCTTCTGAATTTAATCAACCCAATCTAGAAGGAATCCAAGTTTCTGAACAACAGATTCCTCATGGGATATATACCCAACAGCAGAAGGAATCTCCTACTGCTAGCGAGATGAATTTCTCAATTCATTAATAAAGTTTTTATGGCTTTTATAAAACCAGAAAACTTTGTTATTAATAGACAAAAAATTAATGCTGAATTTCAGCAAGATAAATATGCACCATTCCGTGAATGGTATTTTAAAAAATTTTCTGCATCAAAATTGCAAGAATTCAAAAACCAATTCTATCAATATATTGAAACTTTTTATCAAGTAATTCCATTTGTGACTTGGTTTAAAGCAACAAAATATCATGAAATGAATCAAGAAGAAAGGAGAATATTTCTCCTTGAGGATTTTCAAAAAGAATGGCAGAAACTTGATGGTTCAATTGTCCAATCGGTTCATCCTTCTGTTACTGCTCTTAATCTCATTAAATCAAATGCAACAGGAAATTCGGAAGCCACTGCCTTCATCAGACCTATTGAAAAAACAAATACTTCCATAACACAATTTACTAATCCCCAACAAGAATTTCTTCATCAATTAAAATCCCGATTAAACGCATTGTCATATAAGAAACAGATAAAACAAAAAAAATTTCAGATAAATGTTTTAACTCAAAAAATAGAAAATCCTAAATCCAAATCTTATCCTCCAAGTTTTTATAAACAGAAAACTGAAAAAATGTTTGAGTCTTCTTCAAAGAAATCTAAACCAAAATCAAAATCACAAGAACATATTCAATGTTATAAATGTTCAAAGTTTGGTCATTATGCCAACAGGTGTAAGGTCAAGAAAAAATCAGACCAACTTTATGACAAAGACCCAAAACTTATTCAGACAAAATCTAAATTTTCTCCATCTTTTGATCAGTCAATAACAAATTGTCAAAATTCTGAAACCACTATTCCTATAAATAATCAACCATCTTTATTGGAATTAGCACACAAAACTACTAATCCAATAAAAGAATCTCAACCTCAATATTCAAATAATGAGTCTATACCTAGACCTGTTACAATCAGTGCCTTAAGCATGAAATTAATTCATTAAAAATCGAGATGAGTAAGCAAAAGAAATCTCTTACTACTCAACCACCAATTCAACAACATAATCAAATCAATGTCCCGAGCCAAGTAACAGCTCAAAATGGTATATTCAAATTACTTTGGTAATCAATCAAGAATTTACTATCAAAGATGCTGTTGCCCTAATTGATAGTGGAGCTGATTTAAATTGTATACAGGAAGGATTGGTTCCTATCCAATATTTTGATAAAACCACTCAAACCCTTAATAATGCTAGTGGTTACAAAATGCAAATTAAATATAAATTAAATTATGTCTCAATTTGTAATAATGGAGTATGTATTCCAGCCAATTTTATACTTATCAAAGATTTAACTCAAATAGTTATTCTTGGTACTCCTTTTATCACCTCAATTTTCCCCTTAACCAAGGTAGATGAAAATGGTATTTATGCCCAATATAATGGACATAATATCCTATTTCAATTTGTAACTCCACCGCAAATAAAAGTTATCAATTCTGTGGAATCTAATTTATTTTTCAAAGAACAGCAACTTAACTTCATACAACAAGAAGTCAAATTCTTATCTTTAGAAAAACAATTGGAATCCCCTTCAATCCAAACCAAGATTTCTCAACTTTTGAAATCTTACCACAATGAAATCTGTAGTGATATACCAAATGCTTTTTGGGATCGCAAGAAATATATTGTTTCTCTTTCCTATAATCCTGATTTCAATGAACGACATATCCCAACTAAAGCAAGACCAAGTCAAATGAAACTTGCTTATTTGGAATTATGCAAAACTGAAATTGCCAGTTTATTGCACAAACAACTTATTCGTCCCAGTCACTCCCTATGGAGTTGTACAGCTTTTTATGTGAATAAAAATACTGAACGAGAACGAGGAACTCCTCGACTAGTGATTAATTATAAATCATTAAATGATTGCCTCCAATGGATTCGTTATCCTATTCCTAACAAAAAGGATTTGCTGGATCGATTACATTCAGCCACTATTTTTTCCAAATTTGATCTCAAATCAGGGTATTGGCAAATTCAGGTGGCCGAGACTGACAGGTATAAAACTGCTTTTACTGTTCCTTTTGGATACTTTGAATGGAATATTATGCCATTTGGCCTTAAAAATGCTCCTTCTGAATTTCAAAATATTATGAATGATATATTCACCCCATATACCGAATTTTCTATCGTTTATATTGATGACATACTTATCTTTTCAAATTCTATTGACCAGCATTTTAAACATTTAAAAAATTTCAAAGACATTATCCACAAAAATTGATTAGTCGTTTTTGCTCCTAAAATCAAGTTATTTCAAACATCTATTCGATTTCTTGGTCATAATATTCACCAAGGTCAAATTATCCCAATTGACAGAAGTATTGAATTTGCCTCAAAATTTCCTGATGTAATTCTAGACAAAACCCAATTACAAAGATTTTTGGGCAGTCTGAATTATGTTGCAAATTTTATTCCTAACCTGGCATATGATGCAAAAATATTACAATCACGACTTCAAAAGAATCCATCTCCATGAACCGATGACCATACCAAAGCGGTTCGACAAATAAAATTAAAAGTCAAACAGAAGGAAGAATTTTGAAACAACTCAACCCTTACAAACAGAAGGAAGAATTAATCAGATACACTTCTGGTGTTTGGAAAGATGCCCAAACTAACTATTCAACCATCAAAAAAGAAGTTCTTGCCATTGTTAAATGTATTCAAAAATTTTAGGATGATTTGCTTAATCAGTCCTTCTTACTTAAAATAGATTATAGTTCAACAAAATCCGTTTTACAAAAAGATATCAAGAATCTTGCATCAAAACAAATCTTTGCTAGATGGCAAGCTGAACTATCCTCCTTTGATTTTCAAATTGAATATATACAAGGAGACACAAATTCTCTTCCTGATTTTCTAACTAGAGAATTTTTACAGGGCATTTCTTAATGGCAGCATCCTCCTCAGGAGGAAAAGGCAAAGAAAGGGGCAATATCCCCTTATCTTCAACTCAAGAATCCATAGATGATCATGCTCCTTGGACAATTATCTAAAGCAACCGATATCGAATAAAAGGAGACTTTCAATTTAAGGACTCTGCTCAAAAAGATATTTCTCTCAATAAAGAGAAAATTGTTTCCAATAAAGAGAAAACTTCTCTCAATAAAGAGAAGATTGAAACAAAAGAAATTTCTTATATTCAAAAGGATATATTTTCCACCATTCTGGTAATTGAATCAGAAGATTAACAATGGATATCTGATCCCTGGGAATTAAAGAGACGATATCTTGACAATCAAGGATTTCCTGCATTGGATGGCAAAACCCGTCTAATTGCAGAAGCAATTTTGACTGCTATTGGATCCATTACCTTTACCTATCATATGGAAAATCATCGGCCAGATAGCCCAATTACTTATAGTAAAGCCATTATTCATAAAATTCTTAAACCTTCCATTTGGGGTTTTAACCTAAACAAATCTCGAAAACTAAGTTCGGGTCACTCTTTCAATTATTGGGATTATATCCAGTCATTCACCAATGCCTTCTATTATATGAATCCCAAACAGAAACATTCTTGGTTTCTAAAGATTTGTCCAGATATTCTTTAAGCTGGCATTCGCAATTGTTCTATAATTGGTGGAGCCATTTTGGCCCAACCACAAAAAATTTGCCCAAGTCATTAATTCCTTTATATAATCAGTATGAAGGAGTTAAATTCAAAGGAAAAAATCCTTATTACTCTGAAGTTGATTTCTTTTTCTTCACAGAATGTAGTATTCCATGGATTTGGATGCGGAATATTCAAGTTACCAATATTGATCATCTTCCCACACTCCAAAGAACTTACTGGATCCGATGGTGGGACAATATTCCCGACTTTGACAAAAAACTTCTTGAAATTTCATCTATTATATCTCAGTATGCCAAAGCAACAAAACCTGAAGCTTCTTTATCTTCTTTAGAATCCAATCCTTTTGAAATATTCAAATCCATGATTCGAAAACAGCATCCCGATTTATCTGAGACACAGGTTAATCATTGTTGTCTTGCTCCCATGAAAGCTCATGTTCTTCAAACCTTTAATTCAGCATCCCATTCGGATGAAGATTCCCTCACTTCATCAGAAAACAATAATTCCTTCCATATTCTAGCAGGAGAATCGCAACCAGACAGTCCTGATCAATCACTCGGTGAATATTGGGACTCCATCATTAACCAGGTCAAAAGCAAGAAATAATTTGTCTGCCCATCACTCCAAGCAACTACCAATACAACCAATGGAGCTGTCACCTCAAATTAATAAAGCGACAAATCCGTCAAAGTAGTGATTTGCTCACGCATCATCATGGACCAAACCATTTAAATTATTGACGGCCAACACAGCCTCCAATAGCCCTGGCTACTCAATAACCTTGTCAGTTGGCGATGACGCAAGACATGAAGTCATCCTCCAAATAATGAAGCACTGACGCATGCCCTTACGTCAGAACACATTTATCAAGGGACGAAGGGACTGCAACCAATCCACCCAGCACATGTGTCTCACTCAGAGGCGGATCTCAATACATCTTAAGTCTGCATTCATCAATCAGTAGCGGATTTCAAACCACTTCAAATCCGCATTCATCTATAAAAGGGTTAGCCTGGGGATTGTCCAGGACACTGAAAAAATTACACCGAAAAATTCTCACCTACTTCTTTCCTTTTCTCTCTTTGTTTTCTTTTAGTTTGTATCGGAGAAGTGCAACATATCGGTAAACCTTCTCTTAGCTTTGTATATATTTTTAATGCATGCATAGTAGTGTAATAGGAGCATAATAGTTGTAAGATTCTATATGTTTTGAGTTATTTAATGTAAATTTGGTTTATTAGGCTTTTGTTTATGAATTAAAGTTTCTTTATTTATAATGGCATAACTTGTAAATATAGATGAATGAAGGGCCTTTTAGAATGGTGATATTTTTAGAATATTGATTTTATTAAAGGCAAAATAGTTATTTCAGTCCATAAACTCATGACTAATTAATGTCGGGGGGGTATATGAAATAGAAACACAAAAGTAAGGGCTGCAGAATAAATACTCATAACTCAGGGGGTTTGCTGCAATATCGGCATATCTCAGGGGGGTATATGCAAAAAACCCTTTTAATTTTGAGTATCTAAAATTTTTGGCAGGTTTTTATTATTATTTTAGGATGATTTTTAATTTTGGGTATCTAAAATTTTAATAGTTTTTTATATTAGGTATATGAATAATGTTGTTGGGAATTAAATAATACACAACTCAGTGGTTGAGTGGAACTTGGAAATATATGAGTCAGGATTTTCAACCCCGACGTAATGGGTTGGGACTTGGAAATCTGAACCCAAACCCAAACCTATGGCAGGTCGGGTCATTTGACTTTGACCCATCGAGTTGACCCAACGGGTTGAAACCCTCTTGTCCTGGTGTCATCATTAATCTCCAGTGACTGTACAAGCCGAACCATCCCAACCGTGTTTCAAACTTTGTCGATAATTCAAACTGTCGGCAAAAAAATTTTGGTTTCGGTCCTCATCGAAATGGAAGCAACCGTTGAAATTTTGGTCAAATTATGTATGGCAATTAAATTTTCGGTCAAAATTCAAAATTATGGCCGAAAATTTCATTCAAATTTTTGGTTTCGGTCATGCCCGAAACCGAAAACGAAACCAATATTTTGATCCTTGATCCTAACCGTCCAATCAATTGACCACTTCTTTTATGAACCATAAATTGAAAATTGCATATATTAGACATCATAACCATTCATCAACTACTTTTGTATGGACTGTTGCATATATTTTATTGACCAGATGCATAAAATCTATGGTCTAGATCCAAGTGAACATGCACTGATTTCTGGTAGAGATTGAGGGTACTACCATGATCTTTGATCCCGACCGTCTGATGGTACACCCATGATCTAAAGATCAATCTCATGAAATATTGGGACGATAAATAATCTCCATCATCTGATTCAATGCACACTACAAAATAAAGAATTGTTACCGACGGCCAAAAACTGTCGATAACAATCTAGTAACCACTAGGAAAAAAATTACCGGTGACTACAATTGTCGCCGATTGAATTGGCAGTGGTTTTACCAGCAGTTTTTAACCGTTGGTGATTTCTATCATACGCTGGCGGTTATAGCTGCCCGGAATAGCTTCTAAACTGTCGGCAAAGTAGTTTAATTTTACTTGTTGGCGATTATAAACCGCCAGCAAAGTGGTATAACTTCCCAGCAATTTTTAACTACCGGCAAAATAATACATCTACGGTAGTTTGGAACCGCCGCCCATAATTACTGTCGGCTAAAACAGTATTTCTTGTAGTGGCAGTTGATGTGTTTCAGCATGGGTGAACTCAAAGATTTTGTGGGTGAATTTAAAGGTACTCCTTTTAAAATGATGGTTGTAAGCTGTAATGCAACTAACCCTATTATAAAAAGGAACATGAGGTTTATGACTTCTGATTCCATGCCTAACCAAATCTAAATTGCATCGTAACCCCTCGGAAACACCCGACTCTATCTGCAAGTACAAGTAATGGCTGCCTTTTCAAACTCGGTATCGGCAGCTGCCTTAGTCAAGACTCCACACGAGGACAACTCGATACAATGCATGACTCGACCAAGCTGTTTTTTCAATGCATAGACTTCGGATGAGAGTAAGATTTAAAATACGGGTTGGTACCAAGGTATAAAAAATCAGCCGATAGTGATATGTATCGGTTTTTGGCCAAATCGATACGTATCGGTATCTCATATTGATATCACCGATACGGGCCGGTCCGTATTGGCTGATATGTATCGGGTTTTGGCCGATATGTCTCGATTTTAACCGAGACTTTTAATATTTTTGTTTTTTTTTTAAATTGGCCCACTACAAAAATAGGTAGCCGTCGGTAAAACTAATCGCCGACGGCTGTAAACTCTACGCCAACGGCTACAAGCCCAACCGGCGGTGATATTCCCGTCGGGGAATATAAACACCGACAATTTGTAGCCGCTGACGTAAAAATTAAAATTATTTTTAAAAATTATTTTAATTTTTTTAAATTTTAAATAAATCACCCTACGCCGATGGCTCATGCAGTCGGCATATATTTTTTTAAAAATAATTTTTTTTTTTAAATTTAAATAAATCACCCTATGCCGACGGCGCATGTCGTCGGCATAGGGTTTTTTAAAAATATATATATTTTTTAATTTTAAATAAATCATCTTACACCGACAACTTTAGCCATCGGCATAGGATTTTTTAAATAATTTTTTTTTAATTTTAAATAAATCATCCTACGCCGATGGCTATAGCCATCGGCGTAGGCCTTATTTTTTTTTTGGTGACTAAAAAGTCACTGCCCTCTTCTTTTTCTAGAATTCTCAAATTTTCTCATAAGAAACCTTCTTAATGAAATAAATTCACGCTAATTAATTTCCGTCCAGCACCTTACAATATATAGAGGCAAAAGAAAGGCAACTTTAATCTAGACTCCTATCCTAATTAGGACTCCCACAACTGAATTGCAAATAAATTAGTAATTACTTCCATACCATTTCTAGCTCTAAATTTGGCTTGTAAATAAATAAATAAAACTGAGTCATACTGGCCCAATCTCTCCTACATTTTTGTAGACACGAGGTTGAAAAAAAAGCGTTAACTTCAGTCACGAGAACTCCCTACTTTTATGAGGTATAAATGTCACAAAATAAAATAGCGATAGAAGAAGTCTTAACAATTTAAAGATCACCAAGACTCCCTTTCTTTTAAGAACCTCATATAGGAGAAGAAAATTAAACATTTCAACCAAAAAGAATCACTTGAAATTTAGTGGTTCACATGACCACTTTAATGTGGGCATGTGGGGCCCATTTAATCCCAACTTTATTCCCTTTTTATCCCCTGTTTTAACTCAAACTCTGGCCCAGTTTAAGAACTAGTTCGATTCCCTTTTACCCCATATTCCATGGCCGTCCTAGGCCTTGCCTAAATCTCAGGTTCAGTCCATTAATTACACCCATTTCTGGGCCACTTTTCTCCTAATCTGCACTAACTTCTGGGAGATTCCAGCCATCTTCAACCTCCATTTAGCCTCTAAAACAGCTCCAAACCTGCCTTTCTTGGACTGCATCAACAACCAAGAGAACTGTTGGTAGGAGCTTTGAGAGGGCGGCTCTACTATTTGAATAATGAGCCCTGTTGCTGCTGCAGTCGATTTTGTCCCTGATCTCTTCTAGTTATTCCTTCTTGATTGATGCTAACCCCAATACGCTTTCCTTATGGCCAGCCAACCTGAAGGCATATACTATCCAGTATCCACATACATGTTCAAAGATCCCAGTCAGTTACAGAACTGCAGCAATTCTTAAGTAATATCCGGGGAATGGAAAAAATGATGCAAAGAAGCCTTCGATTCCAACATTATAGCCGAAAAAAAATTAGGAATTCATATAAGACAGCTATAATATTCTATTTTCCAGCTCCAAAACAGGTAATAATCTCAAGGAGACAAGGTTATGTATTCCCATGCTTAGGAAGGTACCAAACAACAATAAATTGCTGATGAGCAGTAGAAATTGCCCTAATAAGATATAGTGACTGATGAAATTCTACATATCAGCCATAGAAGGGTGCGAATGTCCCAATCAATGTGGAACACACATCTGGTAACCAAAAAATATGCAGAAAAGAGAAATCTGACAAGTTGAGACTCAAAAAATCCCTAATACCTTCACTATTTGTGGAGAAACTCCCTAAATACTCCACTAATCAGCAAACCACCACTTCCAATAGCTTCAGGACAAAAAACTGATCCATTATTTTCAACCATTCTGTGATCAGATCACTCGACAGGCTTCTGTCCCCAGAAAACCATGAAAAGTTGATCTCACTGCTCCCAATCAAGCCAAAATATTACTATAGTGTTGTAATTTGTAAATATCATAAGCTCCTGAAAAATTGCTCCCAAATTCGGCAACAGAATCCTTGAAAGCGAAAAGAGAAAATGGGTTACCCCGTTTGGGAGACACAGAGAGCTGACAACAGAATCCTAGAGAGGGAAAATAGAAAACCAAAAGAAAGAAAATAAAGATTTGTTTTCATTTCATATGATGGAAAATTGGAAGATATGTGTTCATTTCATATGATGCAAAATTGAGAGAGAGAGAGAGAGATACCTCGACGAAAACTGTTTTCAGGAGCCTTCCAGAGAAAGTACTAATATTTGCTGTAATAATTTTGAGGTTGAGCGACTCAAAAACCTCACAAAGCTTCACCATTGTGTCCGTCTTCCTACTGCATGTAATTTCAAAAACCTGAAAACCAAAAACAACCCATTAATTTTAATAACTAGTGAAATCCAGCGAAGTAAACAAAAATATACCCAACTTACTTCTAAGAGCTCTATGGAAGCTGCTTGCTCATGAGGCTCAGGGATGGGTTCAATTCTCTTTTCTTATTTTTAGAGAGAAACTGGTTTTCGTGTGGGAGATCACTAATGGGACCTTTCATCATTACGCATCTCTAATTCTGAAACCTCTGCCTTAATTTTCCTCTCTTGTTCATGAGGCTCTTCAATATAGTCGATAGCGTATTTGATTATTGATGCTTTGTCCATCTAATATAATATTTAATTTTAAAAAATTAGACAGACTATCTACCGTAAAATATAATATTTCAGTTTTATCTTTTCATCAATCATTTAATATTCGTTAAATTAATTACCTTGCTGATGTTGGGAACCACCGCT
This sequence comes from Chloranthus sessilifolius, assembly GCA_021018995.1. Taxonomy (NCBI): domain Eukaryota; kingdom Viridiplantae; phylum Streptophyta; class Magnoliopsida; order Chloranthales; family Chloranthaceae; genus Chloranthus; species Chloranthus sessilifolius. The sequence continues at coordinate 28,869,696 of CM037594.1, read as the reverse complement.
CGAAGGGCGAAGAGCCTTTCGTTAAGCTTCTTCCTCATGTTTCTCTCTAAAATGATGTTCTTCGCAGCCACTAAAGCTGCTGCTAAATCTGGAGAGCTCGAATCGTAGTGGCTGCTCTCCAGACTCAGCCTAAATCTTCACATTTGATAGCCTTAGCCTTTTACCATTGCACCAAGCAAGGCCCCTTAGGTCAAGTCTTTTGGAATCTCCCTACTAAACCAAGTAGTGGCACCCCAGTAAAACTGAGTTATTGAGTAGTGAAATTCCATACACATACTTTGAAACAAAAGGAAACGCTCATTGTTCACAAAAATTGAGTCTCAAACTTGAATTATAATAGACGCGGAATGAGATCACTGATTGCCTCTCAAGTTAAATAGGATTATAAATTCAAATTGAAAACAAAATTGATTAAGATGAACCAAAACCAGAAAGATGAGTTAATACAACAAGAGATTAAAAGTCCAAACCTTCAAATGGTGATGATCAAAAAGATGAGTTGGTTGTTAAGAAGCTCTAAGAATTTCTTTACTCATCGGCGGTCACAGATATTTAGCTAACCAAGGGAGCTCAGGGCAGTCCTTTAGTGCAAAAGCCACATCATCACTGCAATATTGAAAGAAATTAAAAACTATATAAGAATTCTTGCTACTAAGGCATGATAAATAACTCAAGCTGCTTCTCATAATTTTAGTTTTCTCATGGGAAGTCGAGAGAAGAGTCAAATATAGTAGTAATTATACATAGTTTAACTATATTCATAGATTCACTGATTATTGGGATAGCCATGAAGAATAAATAGATAGTATATCAGTATTTATTGTAGGTATCAGGATTTATTATATCACTAGATAAGACAAATTTTCAAAGTCACAAACTTCTCTTTTTTCTGGCTGAGAATTTTTATTGGGCCAATAGCATAGACCCAAACATAGGCCATTTTCTTTGAGTCCATGCGTGGGGGATAACAGTGCATGCTTGCATTTATGAACAGGCCCTCACCCATCGACATATGTGTCCATGTCATGAACTCATAGTGTACAAAACACTTACAATGAACGCTGGAAAATTTGGACGCTTATCTCACCTCGGTGCCACCAAATATGTTACATCACCTCCACGTGCAGTCATGCACTCTCTCCTGCAGTGTCAGACCAAGCAATTTAGATGGTTTTTGAAATTTCAAAAAAAAAAGCATACCTAAAGTTTTAAAAATAAAGATACCTACACTTCCGCTTTTTCTTCTAGTCTATGATCAACAGTCAATAGGGAAACATCACCACTCTGAGCATCCAAAATGAAACGAGAGTTTTTTAAAATAAAGATATCCGATAAGTATCAACTTCGGAGCCTATCAGTTTTAAAACCCTTGGCAATAAGTCACTTTGGTTTGTAAAGTACTGAAGAAAATGTAAAGCTTTCAAACAGCAGAAAATTTCAAAAAGACAATTTATCGGATGCTCTCAAAATATGCTGGATCGGCTATTGCACATGCACTCTGGTACCAGATTGTGCAAGTCGCGGTCTTTCTTGTTAGTCCTCTGCTCCAGCTGCCTGATCAAATATCTATCCAAATGCCTCACCATCCAGCTGAATTCAGCATGTAGAAGCAATGATTCCTTGAAATATGGAAACATCGATCGCTTATTCGGCTTTATATACTTCCTGTGGCTTGCATATGCTCTGTGACCCTTATAAAAAACATTCAAACTATGAACAATTAGACAAGAGGAGAATGGTGTAATGGTAATAACTGTCAAAATGAGTAAAGGATTTTGAAGTTAATTGTACTTTCTATTTGTGTCAAAAGCTAACTAACACAGATTTTGAGGCACATGAAATTGTGGAAGTTAGCTTTTGAAATGAATCCATGGGGTCAATTTGTCCTCAAAGGCTAGATCACCTTATGATGCCAGTGAAGAGGGGCCTCATAATAGGTACCCGACCCATGGTGTGTGGGTTACTCTCTGTCCATCAAACTAGTAAACCTTTGAGTGATGCACTAATGTTTATGAACATGCAAATCAGTGGAAGGATGTTTTTGACCATTCACTAATTTGGCGCTTAAAAATATCTATGCAACTCTGAAGGTTGGGGGAGAGCCATTAACCTGTGGACTGCCCTTACACTAGTCAGGCGCCTATTACCAACTCCATAATGAAAACATGAACGATTATGCTAGATGAAAAGTTGTGGTTCCAAGTTTTGAGAGGCAAAAATCCTAAAAGTAGGCTTTTGACCATATAGCTCCTCCAAAGGACTATCTTTGTCCAGACTCGTAACACCTACCTCTTCTTGTATTTCTACAGGGAAGGGGTCAATTTTACATGGGACGGGTATTTCGATTAAGGCACCCTTTTGTGGGACTTTTTCTGAAATTTTAAATGACGATATTTTTAGACTTTGTATTTTTTCAATGTTTTTGGGATTTTGTATTTTTTTCATGTTTTTGAGATTTTTATTTTCTTCGGAGGCGGACTCTTGGCAAGGCGGGTTGCTATATATACAGGGTATTGCCTGCCAATGGCTTATCTCACTTTTTATAGGTTATTTTTTTTTGGGAAACCGGTGCCAAACTTTAGGCTACTCCTTGCTTCCAGAGTTTGGGGCAAAGATGCCCAGTTGCGTACTTGAGGGGCCGCTCCTTTACCTGTTGGGATGGAGGGTGCTGACGGATATGGCTTATTGGGGTCAGCCTCCATCATATTGATCCCCAATTCGTCCGAGATGATGTCCTCAAACGTTAATACCGTTTTGTGGTGATTTACCACGGGGGTGTTTCTTCAGGTATTGACCATCATTCCTCGAAGAGGGACAATGCAGCCAAATCTATTTCCAGGTTTGGAAGGGAGATTTGGGGATTGGTGGGATGGACAGGGGCTATGGGTTTGTGTGGGGGTTAAATGGGTTACCCCATTTAGATCGATCTTTATGACCCCGACACTGACAAAGGATTCCCTGATGTGCGGCCTAGGGCGAGGTTTCTCTTCTATGTTGATTCCTCGAGCTCTTGCAACTGCGGTGACCCTGGCTTTCTCTTTGGCCTCTCGGACCTCTTCCTCTGTGGGCTTGTATCCTAGCCCAAATCGGACCTTCTGTCCCTTGGCAATGACTGGCTCTCTTTTGCCCTACAATCTAGGCCCTAGCCCTCTGCCTTTCTGATAGCCCCACTTCTGGAGCATGGCCACCGCTACTTCCATTCCGCCGCCGATTGTAGAAGTGATGTTTCTCGGGGGTTCTGGGCCTACTGCCGATACCTCATACTCGAAACTGTGGAGGTCGGTGTCTTCCTCAGTATGTGGCACATCCATTACTTTAGGATTTTCAATGCTGTGAGTGGCCTTATCTTTTTCATCATGCCTTTCACCAATGATGGTGATCACCTTCTGCATGGATATGAATTTTATCTTTTGATTGAGGGTAGAAGGTATCGCTCCGACCTCATGTAACCATGGGTATCCTATTAATAAGTTAAAAGAAGATTTGATATCCATCACTTGAAAAGGTATAGAGAAGGACATGGGCCTAATTACTAATTTCATATCAACCTCTCCCTTTATTTCTCTTCTTGTATTATCAAATCCCCGAGCACTAGTCCTTGTTAGCCTTAGCATATATGGGTGCACGCCGATCTTGGTGGAAGTCCTCAACAGGCACATATTCAGAGCCGACCCATTATCAATTAGAGCCAAGGGAATTATCATGTTCTCTGATTTGACAGTAATGTTGAGGGATTTAGCATGACTGTTTCCCTCCTCCGACAGATTCGCATCCGAAAATAAAATGGCATTGGGTGCCATTATCTGTCCAATTATTTGCCCGACTTCGTCTGGGCTCACCTGTTGGGACACATGCACATTCTTTAACGGCCCCATTACTGATTGGAAATAGAGTGGAGACGTCATCAACAGATCTCATACAGTTATATGGGCAAGCATTCTTCTCAGCTGAGTCTCCAGTATATATATTCTCGACTCATCTTCTCGAAGGGGTTCACTGCGCTGTCTTTTTTTCCTTCGGGTTGGGTTTGTGCTGCTGTTGTTATTGCCTCGGGCTATTTTGAGATTCTTCTTGATCTGATAATGATGTCCACTGCCCCCTCCCTGTTGCTGCTGCTGGCATTAGCATTGGTTTGCTCATAGCTCAGTGAGACCTGATGTGGATCATAGGTTGATCTTGAGAGCTGGAAAGGTATGACTGCTGGTATCTGAAGTGCATGTACCGATGGCTCTGGGATGATAGGTAAGACCTGGCTTACCTCGGTGATGGATGGCTGGGTGGAAAAATTGGGCCAGGTAGGGGTGGTGAAGCATAACGATGGTTGTACCGGGGGTAATGGGGTGGGCGTAGGCCATTAGTAGTTGATGGGTGCGGGCGGAGGATTGGGGGTTCGATGGGCCACTAGGGAATTGACAGGGATGGTAGAGTTTATGGGTGGTTGAAATGGGGATAATAGGGTGGGTGTAGGCCACTGGTAATTGATGGGTGCGGATGTAGGATTGGGGGCCTGATGGCTTATTGGGTAATTCAAGGGGGTGGTGGAATATGGTTGATACACATTTATTTGTACGTAGTTGATGGGGGTGTGTGATGGGAAATAGGCCATAAGATCTAGGGCTTCAACTGCTGGTGTAGGAGTAAGAAAATAATCTGCCAGATTCAGGGGCTCAACCACCCCAATGGTTCTCACTTCTTGGTCTCGCTGCCAGGGGACCACAAAATTTTCTCTATTACAGATATAATCAGAGGGGTCAAATTCATACTCTTCCTCAATTTCCTCTATCAACCCTATGGTGGGTCTGGGACCTGCTATTTCGGTAGGGTGTGGTGGCAAAGGCACCTGGTGAATATTCTCATGCTGGTTTGTTTGGGTGGGTGCAGGGGGAATGATCTTCCCCACATCGATTAAATCATGGATCATGTACTTCAATGGGAAGCAACAATCAGTAGGGTGACCCGGGCCCTGGTGGAAATTACAATGAGTATTCGGGTCAAAGTTATATGGAATCGGATTGGGAGGAGGTCGTGGTTAGAGCGTAGTTACTAATCCCTTTTCAATTAATAAAGGTAAAAGTACACTTAAAGATTGCCCCAAGGGCGTAAAAACATGATCATAATGGGCTCTCCTTTCCTGGGTCATTTGCATTCCCTGCCCATTCCCGGCTCTCTGTACCGGCCCTGTCCTGGCGGGAGCTGGTTATGCTGCTTTAAACTGGAAGGGGACTACATTGTTATTGTTGGGCCAGGTATTTGCAACATTCTGTACCTCTGCCCCTGTTCTTCTATTATTTTTCTGCTTGGAGAACCTCCTAACCCCGCTGGGCACCCCGGATGCATTCTTGTTGAGCCGTCCTTCCCTAATGGCATCCTCACAGCGGTTGGCGTTTCTTACCAAATCAGCAAAACTAGACTGCTATTGGTAGACAAGAAAATCAGAAATCACTGGCAAAGTATTCTTTGAAATCATCTCTATCTGCTCATCGTCCGATATTCTATTTCTGACTTGAGGTGTCAGTGCTCTCCAATGCTCCAAATAGTCGCTGAAGGTCTCATTGGGATTCTGTTTCAAACGGGCTAAATCAGACTTGCGCGGTTCGATATCCGTATTATAGACATACTATTCTCGGAACAAATGCATCAAGTCCTTCCATGTCTTCATCATGGATGGTTTAAGAGACGTGAACCACCTCAGGGCTGAACCGGTCAAACTCTTCTGAAAGACTTTTATTAGCAGTCTCTCGTCCCCCTCATACTGGCACATGTCCCCATAATAGGACTTGAGGTGTGCAATCGGGTTGCCCGTGCCATTGTACTTTTCGAATAGTGGCATTTTCAATTTGGGTGGCAGGGGGACCTCGGCAAACAGACACAAATCCATAAAATCTGTGGCATGGATTTCAGCACCACCCATCTTTAACAATTGTTTCTTGATTTTGTCTAATTGCTCCCTTAACTGTTCTGATTCTTTGGACATGGGGGCCATTTTTTCAATAGTCGGCCGGGACTCACCTTGTGCTATCGGGGGTGAGATTACTACCGGTGGAGGATTAATAGTGGTCACTACCCCGACATAGGCACCACTATTTCTGATCTCGTCCTCCTCATACTTCTGATCTATGTAGGGTGTAGTGAGGACGATGTTCTCATACTGTTGTTGCATGGACAGGATGGGATTGGATTGGATGTGGGTTGGGTGAGCCCCTTGAATGTAAGGAAAGTGTTGTGGGGTGATGGGATGAGTGGTAGTTTTGTTTAGGGGTGGGGCCTGATGGAGCCTTTGGATATGGGAGAAGGTTTGGATATGGTCTTGGGGTATGGGGCCATGGGAAAATTGGGTCTGAGGTACAACATGGGTTTGACCCGGTTGTGAAGGTTGGGGGTGAGTGAAGTTTTGGGGGTATTGCGGTGGGTAAAAGGTTTGGGTTTGGGCCATGGGCCCAGGGTAGGTTTGGACCACAAGGCCTTGATCAGGTTGGGTTCGGGTAAAGGGCATGGGATTTGGGGGATCTTGGCCTATTAGGCCTTGATGGGTATGGCCCATTGGGCTTTGGAGGGCTTGGGCCATGGGCCATTGGTGGGTATGGGCCTGGGCTGTGGGCCCTTGGGGTATGTGGGCCTGGCCCATTAGGTTTTGAGGGGTATGGGTCATGGGCCATTGGTGGGTATGGGCCATGGGCCCTTTGAGGGTTTAGGCTTGGGCCATGGGCCCTAGATGGGTTTGGGCCATGAGCCCTTGGGTAAGGGTTTGGGCAATGGGCCCTTGGGGTATGTGGGCCTAGCCCACTAGATTTTGAGGGGAATGGACCATGGGACATTGGTGGGTTTGGACCATGGGCCCTTGATGGGTTTGGGCCATGGGCCCTTGATGGGTTTGGGTTATGGGCCCTTGGGTATGGGTTTGGGCAATGGGCCCTTGGGGTATGTGGATCTGGCCCACTGGGTTTTGAGGGGTATGGGCCATGGGCCATTGGTGGGTTTGGGCCATGGGTCTTTGATGGTTTTGGGCCATGTACCCTTGATGGTTTTGGGCCATGGGCCCTTGATGGGTTTGGGCCATGGGCCCTTCTGTATGGGTGATGGGGTGCTGGGCCATTGGGCCTTGGAGATCATGGGTGGTGGGGTTTTGGGCCAATGGGCCTTGGAGCATGTGGGAGATGGGGTTTTGGATGGTGTGAATTATGGGTGGTTGATGGGGGTCATGGGGGAGTGAAGCATGGAGGTTGGCTAAGGTATGGGATGGGTTCATGGATGTGTGGTGTGGATGAGGGGAGGCGTTTTGGGAAGCCCTCCATAAGGAGTAGGCTTGGAACATCTCCTCCATCATGGTGATGGAAGAAGGATCGGATGTGGGTGGTGGATTTAAGGGATGATTGGGTATAGATGGGGTGGATGTGGAGGGAAAATTGAGCATGATAAGTGATGGGACATGGGATGGATTAAAGGAATGGGGTGAGGCATTGGCAAAGGGGGATGGGTTGGGGATGTTTAAGGGTGATGGAGGGTAAAGTGTGGGTGTTTGAGAAAAATCGGGCATGGCCCCAATAAAAATGGGCATGACCCGAATAGATGGGGGGGCTTGTGGGGGGTCGGATAGGATGGAGGTGACATAGGTAAATGAGGGTGGATTGGGCCTATATGGGGAGGGTGGAAAATGGGGCATGGATGTGGATTAGGAAAATGGGGTTGGGTTTGTCATGATTGTGGATGGGAAAGGTGTTGGATTGGGCATGGATATGGGGGGAAGAATGGGCATGGTTTGGGCAAAAGATGGGGAATGGGGGGGGGTGATTTGGGATATTTTGGAGGGTAATGGTTGGGAAAATTGGGGCGCCAAATGGGCCGGTAACGGTAAAGGGGGGTTGGGTGACGGGGATGGTGGAAAAAACTTCTCCCGAATGGGAGTGGGTTGGAGAATGTGGCGGGGATGAGTCGGGATTGGCGTAGGCCGGGTCCACTACCCAAGACATTCTATGGGAAATGGTTGGGTAAGGGTGCCTTAGATAAGGCCCAAAAATCCTCCTCCTTCTTCCCCTATGGGACGACGGAGGGCAAGATGAATTTTTTGAATTTTTTTTTGAAAAAGTTTTGAAAAATAAAGGTTCCGAGGCCTTGGATTTCCCTTTTCAAGTGGCTCTCGTACCTTAATTCAAGACTCGCGGCGATGATTCCGATGCACTTCAGAAGAATCGAAGGAGAACCTTCGATCTATTGAAGGCACAAAATTGAAGCAAACAACCTGATCCCCTAGAATGAGCCAAAAAGAAGTTGCCCTCTTTTGACTGGCGGGGGCGTATTGGGTGTCGGAGATGGCGGGGCCTAAACAAGGCACTAAGCACACTGATCGGGGGACTCGGGAGGTGAAGAAGGCCATAGATTCGGGTTGGGGTGCTGTTAAACAGACCTGGTGCAACTAATACATGCGCCCAGTTTGCAGGACACCTTTGTTACACTGGCGCAACTATTAGTTGTGCCAAGGTAAAAATTTGGATTTTAAAGCTGGCGCAACTATTAGTTACGCCAGTTATAAATTCCAATTTTTTTGTACTGGCGTAATTAATACTTGCACCAGACAAAAAATGGTGTTCCAGAATGTATAACAGCAGAGACAGCAGCCCAAAATGAGTCTCTTTTTGGGTTTTTTGTGGAAGCTGGGCTTCCAGGAATTGAGCTGTTTTTCGGTGATCGATTCTCTCCTTACTGCACCTAATGGGTTTGAGTCCGGTATAACTCACTAGTGCGCTCCCCAAGGGTTTTAAGCTTCGGAATGGGAACCCACCCAATATACCTCTGGCGCAAGCGCCTTCTCTAATACTAGGTGGGCTGAGACTTTTCTAGATCATCACCACTAGGGGCTGCCGCCATACTAAGACCCGGGTGGTTGTGTGTTTGCCTAATCCCAACCCTTTTAATATCTACCCTGTAAAAACAAATTAATTAAGCTCCCTAACTTGGTTCAATTTTAATTTTTTTCAAAGCTTTTCTCTTTTTTTGAAAGTTTTCTTTAGTTCAAAGACCAGGGGTGATGACCCTGTGCCGCTACTACGGGCCGGCGTCCACTGTTGGGTTATGTTTGCACAAGTAGGCCCGCTAATCGGCTAAGGCACCAAAAATGACGGAAATGTAAGGAAAAAATAAAGATAATGCACAAGTAAGCCCGCCGATCGGCTAAGGCATGTAAATGACGAAAAAGTAGGGGTGAGTAAAATAAAATAAACAGTAAAAAAAATAGTAAAATGGTTGGTAAAATAAAAATAAAAAGGCCAAATTTCAAGGAGAAGCTCTACAAGCTCTCCCCAGCAGAGTCGCCATCTATGCAACCGTGGGATTTGTGATCATCCTGTCGCGGCGATGGGCTCGCTCTACAAAAAATATAGAGTCGCCACCCGGAGCTTTCGGTGTCCCGAGAAATCTAGTTCATTTTTATGAGCACTGAAGTGCTAAAATTATGACTCTGAATTCGGTCCACACCAAAGGCTCTTGGGTAGGGGCTTCGGTTATCGATCGGGAAGGTGTTAGGCACCCGATCAACCCGCTTAACGCGGTTTCTACTTATGGCCAAAAATAAAATTAAGTAAAAGAAAGGAAAATAGCTTCCTCTTGCCCAAAAGGGCTTCGAATCCTATTTGTGCCCCTCTGTTCCTACCGAAAAGTCGGTGGCATAACGGCACAAATGGGAGGATGGAGGGAGCTAGAAAGAGATAGGAGAAGAAAGGGGAGAGCCGGAGTCCTTGGGCCCTTGTAGCACTGTAGGAGAGCCTTGAGTGACTTGGTTTGATGAGCTTTTGAAGGCTTGTATAGTAGAAAATGGGGTTCTAACTCCTAAGGATTGAAGCTAAGAGGTAGGGAAGGGAGGCTAGGGGATAACACTCACCTAGGCTAAGGGTTTTGGATGCAAGAACAAGCTTGAAATGAGGTTGGGAGATTCTGGAATTTGGGTGAAAAATGGTGCACAAAAGGGAGGAAGAACTTCTCACTTTGAGCTCTTTCTCTCTTAAGCAAATTTCTCAACCCTTAAACCAAGGGGTGGGGGGTTCTATTTATAGGAAATGGGTGGATTAGGAGACCACTTAAGAGCTAAATGGGTTTAGCAATTAGATAATCTCACATTTAAGGTTTCCTAAGGTTTTTTGGAGCCTTGAGATGTGTGAGAAGATCCTCCAATGGTGGATGATGGGGTGAGGCCTTAAGCCACTTAAGGGGTTGCAAATAGGTAGGGAATGGGTGCAACAGAACTAGCAAAATACACCCCAAAGGTCAAGATGGTCAACAAGTCAAACCCCAATCACGATTTTTAGGATAAAATCCTAGGGTTACTGTTTATATGCTTGGCGTAACTAATAGTTGCGCCAGGCAAATGTACAGTAAAATAGTTTTAAATAGTGCCTGGAAGTTGGTTCGCAAGGGTGGGGTCAACAATTAATACTGGCGCAACTATTAGTTGCGCCGAGCTTAAATCCTGGGAGAAGTGGCCTAGCGCAACTAATAGTTACGCTAGGCAAAATTATCACTGGTGCAACTATTAGTTGCACTAGGCCATTTTTGGGGAGAATAGCCTAGCGCAACTATTAGTTGGGCCAAATCCCTAGGGGGGGCCACCTGATTTTACTCTTATGCCCTTCGGGCTCGATTTACCGTATCTTTTGATGTATACCTCCGATTGGGGCGAATCTTAGATCGTTGGAAAGTTGACGACCTCTACTTTTTAATAGTATGAGATTCGATCATAGTAGAGGGCCGTAACTGGTTCCAGTGTACCCCTCCTCAACCATTTTCTTGACAAGGTTAGGTTTAGGTTCAGAATGGGTTCTAAGGGTCGGGATTGATTTCTAAAGGTTCGGGTTAGGTTCCTGATGGATCTAGGGTTATTCCTAAGGGTTTGGAGAGGTTACTAAGGGTTCTAAGGGGGGTCCTAATGGTTCCATACATGTCATCAAATTCTAAGAATTACACCTCTCTCGAAAGGTGTTTCGATCGGGCCCTGGGCCAAATTTGGGTGTCTACAGGGGTAAAGGATGAGGGACTTCAAGCTCAGTTTCTGTTTGGGAGGCTTTGGAGGAGGTGGGTATTAGGTTTTCCACATCTGTGGCAACATTGGATGTTGCTACTACAGGTGGGGTTTCAGGGTGGGGTTCTGATTCATTTTTAGGCTCAAGGTCTGTTTGGGTTGAGGCATGGGTAAGTGTAAATGGGGGATTTCTAGAGTAGGTTCAATGGGTGTGACATCAACTGTTGTTGCTGCCAAGGTCAAGGGCTGAGGAGATGGGGGTGGTGTAGGTAAATGGGTAGGTGCAAGGACAAATGGTTGTTGGGAAGGTTGGGTTAAAGTAGCTAATGTGGACTGGATGGCATGAAGGTTGGCCTCAATGGATGTTTGGGATTGGGTGTTGGCCATTACTTAGGTTTGAAGAGAGAGGAGAGGGTTAAGGATTTGGGGTAAGGGATCAACTAAGATAGGGGTTGTGGGTTGGGGGGTGGTGATTGGTTGAAATGGAGAGGTGAGTGCATGATGAAAGGTTGTTGGGTGTGGGGAAGGAGGGGGAGGAGTAAGGTGATGGGGCATGGGTGAATCAGGTGTAGGGGTAAAATGATGAGGCTGTGGTGACTCAAGGAGAGGGATAAACTCATAATTGATTTCCCCTATAATAGAGGTCATCATAGCTGAGTATCCCTCTCCTAAAAATTAGTCTTGGTCATGGGTAGGGGAATAGGGAATGGATTGGTCCAAGGATTCAATGGTATCAGGTGCAATTGTGGCAATGGGTGCAGTGGGTTGATGTGAGGTAGCTGGAGAGCTGTGGGGGATTTCAAGGGTTGGGTCTGGTATGCTAGCTGTTGCAAGGATGGAGATAGGTTGGGAAATGTAGGTGGGTGGGGCTCAATGAGGGCTTTGGATTGTTTCCCTTTTTTGTTATAGGTGACTTTAATAGGTGGGCTGGGGTGTGCAGGAAAAATTTGTAGAATTTAGACTGGAGTTGTTGTTGTAGAGGTTGGTATGATGGTGGGTAAGGGTAATGTAGTGATTGCTAAGGTGGTAGGTAAAATAGGCTGAGGTAAGTGATGGAGCTATGGTTATGGACGATGAGGGAATGGGCTAAGATGGGTGGCACACTTGAGAGAGGCAGCAGAATGTAGCAATGGCACTGACGATGCACTACCTCCTTTTTCTTCTTCTTCTCTATCAGAGTTCCATTGATCCCCCATTACTTTTTGGCACATTTTCTGGGGGCTAGGGCAATGGTTTCCTCATCCATCATGAAAGGGTACCCTCCTAGCTTCAGCAAGGCTGTAATAAGCTTGCAGTAGGGGAGTGAATGAGGTTTTGCTCCTTTTTAACCTTCTGATTAATGTCCTTCATTCCAGCAAAAATGAGCTTGGCAGCATCAATGTAGTGATTCATGTGGAATGAGTAGAGTGCATCCGCAATGGGAAGCCTCCTCTCCTGCTCATGCTCAGAATAATACACATTTTTCCTCAGCACCCCATCCATAAATCTCAGGTTGGGGTGCATATATCTGGGATATACTTGGTTGGTATCCCAAGTATCTCAGCTAGGGAAGACTAGCTGCAGTGGGGGCCTCAATAGGGGCAGCAGAGTTGCCTTGGTTAGGTACTCAATGGAGGTTGCTGTCTCAGATAGGTCCTCAACGAAAACTTTGTCAAAAATGGTCTCTGCCTCCAGTTTAATTGCAATAACAAATTCAGAGGGGACACTGAGGTACTCATTATCTTCCTCCTCAGGGGCTACCTCCTTGCCCTTTTTCTGTTTTTTCATAGATTTTTTAGGGCTTTTGGCAAGTATTCTTGCTCTCTTCTTAGGAGCAAACTTCTTCTTAGTAGCATGGGCATCAGAGGCCACACCCTTGGCCTTCTTCATAGGGGCTGCCCTCTTCTCAGTTTGCTCCATTTGGGGCTCAACCACCTGAGTAGGCACCTTAGAGGTCTCCACTATGGAGGCCTCTGCAATCCTCACTGATTTATGAGTTGCCCTAGGGCTGCCAGTATGTGGAGGGTTTAGCATGGCAGCCAATGCATCAATAAATTTCGAACCCGTGGCCATGGCTACTTAACTTCTCCAACTTAGGGCTTTAAATTCAAAGTGGAGATAGATCGCACTCCAATGGATGTAAACCAACAAATTCCTCTCTCTTCTTAACTCTAAAACAATATCCAGTCAAAATAAATGAGAGAGTGAGAAACCTTACCAAATGAAGGCTAGGGTTCCACTTCAACCGTGGCACAATGGATCAAATTCCTCCAAACCAAGTTCAAAGTGACCAGGAGGTGATGGAGAACACAGTTGTAGGAGGAAAATGGTTGATTTGGAGTGGTGTAGGCAATAGAGAAGAAAGAAGGGAAGAGATAGCTCGGGAGTGCTTAGTGGATTAGGGCAAAGAAGAAATGAAATGGCTAAGTTTGAAAATTCATAGGGTATAAATGGTTGATCCCGTCCCTCGCACGGCTATCGCCAGGTGCTCCCGAGGTCACTTTTCTCACACACTAAAATTTCAATCTTGCGAGAAGTGCTATCACAAAAAAGAAAGGTGCCTTGTGAGGATAGATTTAAAAGCTCTATGTGTCTCGTGAGGTCACTCGTGGGGCTCAAGTTGGGCCAAAGCGCAAGAAGCAGTTTTGCATCTCTTGCGCAGCTTAGCTATTAAACTTTGCGAGGAACATTCATTTAGAGTATCAAGGGCCTTGTGAGGCAATTAATGGTGTGGCCTTCAAAAATATGATCGCGAGGCTCTCGTGCGGTATAAAATGTGTGAATTCCATTCTTTGTGCAGCTCCATGTTGCTGACAAGATAGAGCCTCGTGAGGCACAATATTAGGCTTCAACAGGCACTTCTGCTCGCGAGGAACAAAATTTCAATCATAACTCTGTGAGAATGCTTCAAGTGGCTCGCGAGTGTGAAAATGAGGCCATAGAGCCTCACGGGAAAGCACAATTTAGCCTTTTTCTTAGTGCTGCACATTGACTAGTGCATCTACAATGTCATGCACCTATTCATTGTGCATCAGCACTAACTCCTTCACATATATTTCATTTCATCATGATAATTTGGCTGCCCATTACCAACATGTGTACATAAAAAATTTAGAATGCTAAAGATATTCATTTAAATCAAATTCATGGCCATTGCAATGACATCACCTCAACCATACAGCAGCAACAACACATGCACCTCAACATCAAGTTCATGCACCCTAAATTCAGATGACCAATATGCACATATACTTTAAACAGAACAAAACAAAACATGCAAATCAACATCACATTAAAAATAGCAACTGACAAATTTCTAAGCAAATCAAAACAAAACACACATTTAACACATATGGTACACATTTTACAAAGCTGTGGATCACTAAGCAGTGGGAGGTTCATGTAGGTGAATGGTCTGAGGAAGCTCCACTGAATTTTCTATATAAATTTGTAGCCTTTGACCATTCACTTTCATGATCTTTCTAGACATAGGATCTAAGATCTCCACAGCACTAGCTGGGGAGGCATGGATGACAGTGTAAGGTCCATCCCATCTGGATTTTAACTTCCCAGGAAAGAACTTTAATTTGGAGTTGAAAAGCCAAACCTTAGTACCAGCATTGAAGTCCTTCCTCATTAGCTTCTTGTCAAAGAATGCCTTAGATCTCTCCTTACAGATTTTGGTATTTGTATAGGCTTCCAGTCTCAGCTCATCCAGCTCTGATAGTTGCAATTTCCTACGAGTACCAGCAGTAGCTAGGTAAAAACTTCAGTGTTTTAATAGCCCAGTAGGCTCTGTGCTCTAAATCCACTGACAAGTGACAGGCTTTGCCATAGACCAGCCTAAAAGGGGACATACCAATAGGGGTCTTATAGGCAGCCTATAAGCCCACAAGGCACCATTCAACTTTTATGCCCAGTCCTTTCTATCAGTCCTCACTGTCTTCTCCAAGATGTGTTTGATCTCTCTATTAGAAATTTCAACTTGCCCACTGGTTTGTGGGTGGTAGGGAGTTACAATTCTATGTATAACAACATACTTTTTGAGGAGATTCTCAAAAGGCCTGTTATAGAAATGACTTCCCCCATCACTAATAATAGCTCTGAGGGTGCCAAATCTAGAGAAGATATTGTCCTTTACAAATTTCAAGATAACTGTGTGGTCATTTATCCTTGTGGCAATGGCTTCCACCCATTTGGACACATAGTCCACTGCCACAAGTATAAAAATAAAGCCCATAGAAGGAGAAAAGGGGCCCATAAAATCAATCCCCCAGATGTCAAACAGTTCTACCACAAGGATGGGCTACAATGGCATTGAATATTTCTTAGAAATGCCTCTCAACCTTTGATATCTTTTACAGGCTTTACAATATATATATGCATCTTTGAACAAAGAGGACTAATAAAACCCACATTACAAAACTTTTACAACTGTCTTTTTACCACTAAAGTGACCTCCATAGGCTTGCTCATGGCATACAGAAAGAATGATGTGAAACTCACTTTCAGACACACATCTCCTAACAACCTGATCTGCACAATGCTTATATAGGTATGGATCCTTCCACAAAAAATATTTGACCTAAGTGAAAAATAGGTCTTTGTCCATCTTAGACCAGTGAGGGGGATCCTACCAATAGCAAGAAAATTCACAATGTGTGTAAACCAGGGCACACTAGACTGTAGAACAAATAATTACTCATCAGGGAACACCTCATTAACAGGTGCTGCTGCACATTCTTCCAAAATAATTCTAGAGAGGTGGTCAACCACCACATTCTCAACTCCCTTCTTATCTTTGATCTCAAGATCAAACTCCTATAATAGGAGGATCCATTTGATCAGCCTTGGTTTGGCATCCTTCTTAGCCAATAGGTATTTCAGGGCTGAGTGATTAGTGAAAGCAATAATTTTAGACCCAAGCAAGTAGGGTCTAAACTTGTCCACATCAAACACAATAGCTAGCAGCTCCTTCTCAGTAGTGGTGTAGTTGAGCTGACCTTTAGCTAGTATTTTGCTGGCATAATAGATCACTGCATGCAACTTATCTTTCCTTTGTCCTAGGACAGCACGTATAGCCAAGTCTGATGCATCACACATCAGCTCAAAGGGGAGTGAGTAATCTAGGGCCTGGATTATAAGAGTAGTAGTAAGACACTTTTTTAAGACCTCAAAGGTGTCAAGGCACTCAGCAGAAAATTCAAATGATACATCCTGACACAGCAGGTGGCACAATGGCTTTGCAATTTTGCTGAAGTCCTTAATGAACCTCCTGTAAAAACCAGCATGTCCTAAAAAAGATCTGATTTGCTTGAGAGTCTTGGGTGAGGGCAAGTATGAAATCAGGTCCACTTTAGCCTTATCAACCTCTATTTCTTTGTGAGAGACTATATGGCCTAACACGATTCCTTGTGTCACCATAAAGTGACTATTTTCCCAGCTTAAGACCAAATTAGTCTCTTCACATCTTTGCAAAACCAGATCAAGAAGACTCAAGCACTGGTTAAAGCTGTCCCCATAAACTGAGAAATCATCCATGAAGATTTCAGGAACTTGTCAATCATATCAGAAAAAATTGCATGCATGCACCTCTGAAATGTGGCTGGGGCATTGCACAGTCCAAAAGGCATTCTCCTGTAAGAAAAGGTCCCAAAGGGACATGTGAAAGTAGTTTTTACTTGATCTTGAGGATACATAGGGATTTGGTTATACCCAGAGTATCCATCAAGGAAGCAGTAAAATGCCTTCCCAGCCAATTTATCTAGAATTTGGTAATGAAAGGGAGAGGGAAGTGGTCTTTCTTGGTCTTGGAGTTGAGTTTCCTGTAATCAATATAAACTCTCCAGCCAGTGGTCTCCTTGGCTGGCATCAACTCCCCAGAATCAGTAGTAATAACTATTATGCCTAACTAGTTGGGTACCACTTGGATGGGTGACACCCATTCTAAATCTGAAATGGGGTAAATCACCCTTGCATCCAACAGTTTTTCTATCTCCTTCAAGACCACTTCTTGCATGTGAGGATTAAGCTTCCTCTGCATCTCCCTAGAGGGTTTTGCACCCTCTTCTAAGTAAATTTTATGTATGCAGACTGAGGCATCGATGCCCCCTAGATCAGCAATTGTCCACCCCATTGCCTTTGTGTGCTTTTTGAGGACATTCAATAATTCCTCTTCCTGCTCATTGGTGAAAGAGGAAGAGATAATCACTAGAGGCTTTTGGTTTTGCCCCAAGAAGGCATATTTTAATGTGTCAGGGAGCTATTTAAGCTCCAAATCAGGGGGACTTTCAATGGAAGGCAGCAACGGTGCCTTTGTGGTTTGAGGAAGGGTCAACAATATAGGTTTATAGCTGGAATGCTACACTAGGCCCACAGAAGACTCTACTTTGGTGTTGTCTGCTGTCATGAGAACTTGGGCCTCCTTCTCAACCATACTCCAAATATTTTTCAGGTCCTTAGCAACGTTATCCCAATCCAACAGATTGGATAATTCTTCTTCCACAAGTCCATCTAGTACGTCTATTGCACAATAGTCCTTAATGTCTATCTGAGATTGCCTAGCAGCATTGTACACATTTAATTGGCCCTTCATATTCCCAAAGGTCACCTCCATCACCTCTGACTTGCATTGTATGCAAGCATTTGCAGTGGCCAAGAATGGCTTTTTAAGGATGACAAGAATTGGGGTTTTACTTTTGCAAGGGTCCATGTACAAAACTAGGACATCAGTAGGATAGTAGAACTTGTCCACCCTACCAAACCATCCTCCACCACACCCATAGGTCTCCTCTCAGACCTATCAGCCAACTGGAGCACAACTGATGTGAATTTTAGCTCCCCCAAACCTCGCTCCTCATATACAGAATATGGGAGCAGGTTCACACTGGCCCCTAAGTCCAAGAGGGCTTTACCAATGGTATGGTTTCCAATTATGCAGGGGATAGTAAGTACCCCTGGGTCCTGTAATTTCTCAGGTGTGGCAATGGACAGAACTGACTCAACATGCTCAACAGTAAAAACCTTTTTGGACAACTGCACCCTTGCCTTTCTTTTCTGTGTGCAGTGGTCCTTCAAGAATTTAACAAAGGCAAGAACCTGTTTTATAACATTAAGCAAGGGTAAATTGATCTTGACCTGCTTGAAGGTCTCCATAATTTCCTCCATTCGAGCATTCCTCTTATCAAAAGGAGATGGGCCAGCAAGTGCTTGAGAAAATGGCAGCTGTGGGATTGCTGGTGCTACAGCTGCATGCTTAACCACATCATGGTCAAATTTATTTTTGTTCTTTTTTCTTCATTTATTGTTTGTCGTTGGGGCTCAACATTAGCCCCTTTATTTTTCCCTTGCTACTCCATAGCAGGGAATGAATTCCTTGGTTCTTCAACAATCACATTTCTTTCATTTTCACTCTCCATGACCTCTTCAGTTGCCTTACCCACTAAGTTGTCAACCACTCTGCCACTCCTTAGGGTAGTGATTGCATAGCCTCCTCATGGGTAGAGGATACTTCTCCAATCATATATTGCCCTTTTAGGTTGGCCAAGGGTTGACTAGGCAATTTTTCCTCCTCTCTCCTGTTCAAAGCATTACTTATTTGATGTAACTAGTCCTCTATTTTTTTAATACTTTGCCCATGAGAGTTCATAGTTTGGACCAAGTTCCCCATATTATGTATAGATGCTAGCATTTGCTCTTCAAAGGAAGAGGATCTGGGCTGTTGTGGGAGCAGGACCAACTGATTGGGCTGTGGGGTGGGAGGCAACTTAAAATTCTACCTTGGTGGATAACCTTGGTTACAGTGGTGTTGAGGTCTGTATGGAGCTGCCAACTGCTGTTGTTGGTGCTGAGGGTATGTGTCTTGTCTCCACCTCAAATTTGGGTGGTTTCTCCATGTGTACCCAGTAGGTTGCTGCCCATATGCTTGGGCAGCATTAGTATGTTCCAACACTAACTCAGGGAACTGGTTAGCTGATGGACAATCTTGAAGTGAATGTGTGGGAGATTGGTATATCAGACATGCCTCTTCCACTTGTGCAACCATCCTAGGCTGCATCACATTCATCAATTTGTCAAACTTTAAACTCAGATGGTCCACCTTTTCTAAATCACTTTGCACCTTAACTTCATACATTCCACCTCTATGGGTGGACTCTTTCACCAATTTAGCTGGGGTCTGGTTGTCATTACGAGACAATGACTCCTGCTGCATGAAATTTTCCCCTATGATGTCAAACAACTCCCAAACCTCATCAGCTGTGTTGTGGAGGTAACTACCCCCACATGAGACATCCACCATATCCCTACTCTTGGGATTAATTCCTTGGTAAGAAACATGCACCAGTTGCCACTATGGAATTTGATGGTGGGGGAAATGTTTTAACATCTCTTGAAATCTCTCCCATGCCTCATAAAAATCCTCAGTTGAGGACTGAGTGAATGACAATACGTTTGTCCTTATCTGGCTTATTTTATTTATGGGAAAGAATTTAGCCAAAAATTGGTTTTGGAGGTCACTCCATGTCTGAATGCTATTGGCTGGGAGATTAGAGAGTCAGGTGCTGGCTTTGTCCTTTAGGGAAAAAGGAAAAAGCCTTAGTTTTGTTGCTTGAGGTCCAAGGCCAACAATATTGAAAATGGTACAAAGTACCAAAAAATTTGTCAATGTGCTTGTAAGGATCTTCCTTACTGAGCCCATGAAAAGATGGCAGCATGTTGATGGTGGAGGACTTGATTTCATAGTTTTCCTCAACTGAAGGGAATTGTATGTAAAAGGGAGATGTGTAATCCTTAGGTGCATTATATTCCTTCAGAGTTCTTTGCCTCTCAGCCATGACAGCTAGCTCAGTTTCAACAGTAGGGCCTTGGGTGGTGTTTCTTGGTCTAAGGATCCTTTCAACCTCAGGAGTTGAAGGTTCCAACTCAGGGTTAAGGGATCTTCTTCCAAGCATACACACACAAAATCAGCAGATAAAGAAAATGCTCACAGCACAGAAAAATCTTTCAAACAAAATTAACAACTAAACAGATTTACAACTAAACTAATGACAGGGAATTCAACAAAAGGGTCTAAGTGTTAGGGCAAAAGAAGTGCAAACAGAGCTAGCTAAACTCTAGCTGTAGCTCTAGCTTTTCCCTGCTGCTGTTGTCCACTTCTGTAAAAATTCCACAAAAATCAGTAGTACTTTTTATTCTATTCAAGGCACGGCTATAAAGAATTTTCTAAGCTAAAATATAACACAACTCAGGTTTACTAAAAAGATCAATGTCCCCGACAACGGCGCTAAAAACTTGTCAGGTTATTTTTCAGGTGCTGATTTATTATAAAGGAAAATAAAATCAAAGTAAAAAGAGGATGGAATCAGCACACTAAAATTTTCCTAGACCTGTAAGATATAGGGTCTATTGTAGCAAGTTTTAATAAATAAGAGTTTGTTACACAGAGAAATTGATCTAGCACCTATGATGGGTTATGTTAGTAGGCCTCCAGATCTGGCTACAGATATGACAATCCTAGAGAAAGGGAGTTGGGTGTCATAACTACACTAAATTAACACGAAAAGAAGAGAAATAAAGTGCAATCCTATCTTAAAGAAAGGGTTATAAAGAAGGTGGTGATGGTGTGGGAAAATAAAGATAAAATTGATGGGAAGTATGCAATTAAGCTAAATTTAATTCAGTTATGTAACTCAGATTTTGGGTTGTCTCTACAGTAAATCCCTCAGATGGCTACAAGCACATCTGCAAGGAAGAAGTATCTAACTCAACCCTTATGGGTTGACCTGATCTCTTAAGGCTATAACCTGTCCACTTCAATTGTCATAGACTATCCAATAGAGAGGATTAAACCATATGGACTAAATAAAAAAACCAATCTGATCCAATGGAGCAGACTGATCTTAAATAACTTGTCCACTTAAATGGTCACAGACTATCCAATAGATGTCCTCCACCCAATGGCTCAAATCATAACATGAAAACCATTGCAGACACCATGTGTGCCAGGCTACAAGCTCAGGCATCCATGGGAGAAAATAATTCTAGAAAAACTTGTAGAGACCATAGTAGTTCAAAAGCAATTTGGAGACTTTAAATGCAGCTGGTCATTGCTATAAAATGCTTGCAATGACTCAGCTCACAAGCCTAGAATCTCTACAGAGAATTCAGATCTAACATCTGATTGGTCAAGTGTAACAGAGGGGAGCTTGTTCCTGCAACAACCTCTCACAAGGCTACAAGCTCAAGTGCAGAGGAGAAGAATTTGTCTCAGATCTGTGGCTTGGAATCACCCTAGGGCTATAGTCTATCAACTTGAATGGTCACAGGCTATTCACAGAGGTTATCCTCACCATAGAAGACTAAGATGGAATAAGTAAATTGCTACTGCTACCATGGTCCCAGGCATACAAGCTCAAGCTTCCATGAACCTTTCATGTCAGCTCAAGTCCTAAATGTATGGCATAGCCTGAACAAAACTATGGATAAATAGGAAAATAACATATTGAATAAACCTTTAAAACACAAATTTCATTGATTAAACAATGCATATAATGAAATTTCTCAAGGCAACAGCCTTGTGCATAACAACTCACCAATGACTCCCAATGTTCACAAGACCCATTACAAAACTAATAAAACTAAGCCTAGTTGCTTACAAAAGATATAACCAACAAGTGTTGGGCTAAGAGAGAAGAAAAAATGGAAAAAGAGGTGATTAAATCCTAACCCTATCCTGCTTGAGCTTAAAGCTGACAGAGGTTGAAGGAGGGATGATAAAATTCTAAGTTACATTTTACAGCTTAAATACTCAATCCTAATGCCTTAGCCAACAGAAGAGTAAACCTAATTTTTCTAGCAGATGTGGCACTGTTACAACCCTTGGATGCCTTGGGATGTGTGCCTCGAGATCAGAGCCTTGGAATGTGTCCCCTAGACCTAGGGAAATCCCTAAAAGGTCCCTGAGTAGAGAATCAGAACTAGAGAGCCCGAGCTTCACGGGGCTGCCTCCTGCATATTAATTCATTTGCATAGTTTACAGAGTCCTCACGAGATAAGAATTTGGCTTGGAAGGTTGTTCATTCGCACAGGTGGACTTTGGATTATCGCGCAACTGAATTGGCTTTGAATGCACTCGTGCAGAAGAATTTGCAGTGCTTGGCTTGCTCGCGTAGCAGAGCTTCAAAATTTTATGTCGTGAGGTACTTGCGCAGTAGAGCTCTATACTCGCTTAGCTTCTTATCAAATGAATGACACATCTCGCTACCCAAGGGTATAGCTTTAAGCGCGCGAGTGCTGTGCGAGATAATTTTTGGGTGTCTCTCTCTTCTAGAGCCACGGGAGAACTTCGCGAGTTCGGTTATGCAGTTAATATAAGCCTTGATCCTCGCAAGAGCTTCGCGAGCTGGGTTTCTAAATGTTTAGTGCGCGAGAGCCTCGCGAGTTCCTTAGGCATTGATTGCAGCTAAAGTGCGTGACTACTGCACGAGTTCCCTTATGCTGCATATCTTAGCTGCGCGAGGAAGCTTTACTGCAGCTTTAGCCACACGAGGCAGCACCTCAACTGTGTGAGATAAGTCATTTGTTCCTCTGCTACTATGCAGCTAATGCTATTTTAGCTTTCTCCACTCACACCTATAATTCTTTCATCTGCTGGACTTTCTTGGGTTCACTTTAACATATAAAGTAGTCACCATGGTGTGTACCACCATGGTGTTCCATTGATCTTTGGCCTAGCAGTCTTCTTTGACTTAAATTTTTTCTCTTTTTGGCACCAAAAGAAGGGACTTTGTACTAAGTTGCATAATTATTACTAACTACAAAATAAGCTAAACAAGGGATTATTAGTTAGCTTCAAGGTCCAACAATGTCTAGGTTAAGAGGTGAAAAGTGGTACTCTTCAGCGAATAATAGAACCTAAGAACCAGAACTAAGAAAAAAAGGAAAGAATTAAGGACTAAAGGGATTTTAAAATCTAAGAGCTAGAACTAAAAGCTTAAGAACTTAAAATCTAGAACCAATGATCTAGAACTAAGAGCTAGAACTAAGGACTAGAACAAAGAACTAGAACTAGAATAATTAAAAATTAGAAGAAAAGTTTACCTGAGGCCATGGCCGCATAGAGGAATCTCGAAATCCTAAGCTTGTAAGCAAGGAACTCGAAAATTCAATTGCTGACTGCGTTGTGATGTTCTGTGATGTGTTTTTCGGACGAGGTGGTGGGTCCTATTTATAGGTATTTGGCCAATTTCACACCCTGTGGGGTGCGCTCAATTGATCGATGAAATTCAATTACACGCCCGTTTGGGTTCGCTCAATTGAATTATGCACTGGAAACCAAGCGCTTAATCACTTTGAGTTGGTGATTGACTTAGTGAGTGATTAGCTGACTGACTCAGGCATGTATCTCAGTCCTAGTCTAAGTAGACTAATTACGCATCCTGATTAGTGCGCTCAATCAATTAAGCTCCTGAATACATGTGCTTAACAGGGGATTTCGAGCGGTCTAAGGAGTTAGAGGTCGGGCTGGCTTAGAAACCAATTACGCGCAAGTGTAGAAGCGCATAATCCGATTGCGCACGCTATGTAGGGTGTACAATTGCGTCTTAGGCGGATTCTAGAAGATTAGGAACTAGTGTGAAATGAGCCTATTGCGCACTGGTGGTGGAGCACACAATATAATTACGCGCACCTGACAAGGCGGTTAATCAGTTCTTAAGCGGTCTGTAGGTGATCAATCGTGTGCCAGGTGTCGGCCGTTCAATCAAATTACACACTTTGTATAGGGCACGTAATTCAAGATCAACCTGGGTTTGAGTAAGGTCCCAACCATAGAGCTATTATTTCAGCCAGGGTCTCAACCATGTACTATTATTTTAGTGCATGGTCCCCGTATTAGGATTTTAAAGTCTTCAGAGAAGGCTAGTCCTTTTTTAGAGATCATGGGCAAGGTCAAAGGTTGACCGAATAGGTTTGCATACTTCGAGAGGACAAAATGGGGGTGTCTACATTGGTGAAGTTCTTCCTTAAGAGCATCGGTATACACTGTCAATGCATGAACAAGAGCGGCATCAACCACGACTCGGGACCGAGTAGGTTCTCCTTGAAAAGGCATAATGGCCCAAGTCGAGGGGTTGGACGTGACAAGGTCAAGTGGACCCTTGTTGCGCACCACCAAACCTAAATAGGTCCCATCATCGGGCACCTCTTGGATAATCCCCTCTATGGCTAGGGATGCTAGCTTCTGCCTCTCCTGATGAAAATGGGGGAGTTGGATCAGCAGGATCCGTATGAGGGGCCTCAGGTGGGGACATGGTTGGACCCTCATCCGTGAAAGGCTCATTAGCAGGAGGTGTAAGTGTAGACACCCCAATTTTGCCCTCTCGGAGTACACAAACCTATTCCGTCAACCTTTGACCTTGCCCACGATCTCCGAAAAAGGATTGACCTTCTTCAAAGACCTTAAAACCCTAAATATAGGGACCATTATTGAAACAATAGTATATGGTTGAGACCCATGCTGAAGCAATAGCTTTGTGGCTCGGACCCGACCCAAACATGGAAAATTCAGAATTACGCGCACATACGGATGCCCGAAATCAATTCCACGTGTGACCACATGCGCGAAATTGCTCCCACTTGAACTAGGGCTGCCTTTCGTGCACCGCCTAAAGACCCCGATCCCAAGCAGATACACTTGCGCGGAATCGATTCCACGTGTGAGCCAACACGTGGAATCGGTCCAGACTGGACTGGGACTCTACCCCCCAAACCGCCCAGGGACTCGAATCCCGTGCATATGCCCTTACACGGAATTCAATTCCATGCGCCAACAGATGCACGAAATTTGTTCTCAATCGAACTCAACCTTTAACTCCTTAGATAGCTTGAACTTCTGATCAAGCGCATATGCTACTGCGCGGAATTGGCTTCCCAAGAATAGTAGGACAAGGAAGCCCTCACAGCCGACTGGCGAATTAAGCGCATACGCCAATTGCAATTCAATTGCCTTTTGTGCAAAATTAGCCCGACACTTATAAAAAGATCCCGTTCAACGCCCAAACGCACCAATTTTTGACCAATTCACTGAATCTTTCTCTTCTTTCTTAAGCTTCCTTTTCTTAGGTATTTCGAGGTTCTGTCTACGACTTCAAGGAGAGGAGTCAAGCAGCTCTCTCGGGTCTTTAAGCTAGTGGCACCAACCCACTAGTCCCAATGCTCAGGGGATCACGGAGGAGGAAGCGCTCCGCTTCTAGGTAATATCTCCCTTAGTCTTCAGTTTAGTCTTTATTTCCAATATTGCCCTTAGTCTAGTTTTAGACCTAGCCCATAGGAAATCCCTGCCCAAATCCTTAGGCTAAAGCCAAATAGGTTTCCCCAACCTTTCCCAATTGTCAATCCCATCACTTTTATGTTTGGCCTATTTTGAAATATCAAAAGAAGTTGGATTGATGTTAAATTAGCGACATTTGAAAATTTATCGAAGTAGCTTTCCAACAAGCCAAAAAACGTGCAATTCCGACAAGTATTGAAGAAGTTATGGTCAATTTTTGGAAGTTGCACAAAAAGTGATGAATTTCAAGACTCCTAACGGAATTAGGATTCATCTCTCTATTATCTTATTTTAGAAAATGGGATTCATTTATTTTATTAGAAATAGGATTAGTTTCCTTATTGCTTTAGGACTTCATTTTATTATTTTAGAAGAATTAGGAATTAGAGTTACACTAGGATTAAGAATTAGGATATTTCATTTATTTGAATTAGGAATTAGAGTTACACTAGGATTTTTGGTAAAAGCCTATAAATAGACCCCTTTCCCCTAGCTACTCTACACAATTCTCTCTTCTGAGATCCCTCCTTTTAGAAAATTCTAGTTCTTAATTCTAGTTCTAAATTTTAGTTCTAGTTCTAAATTCTAGTTGTCTTTCTAGTTTTAGTTCTTAATTTCTAGTTCTAGTTCTTAGTTCTTAGGTTCTAGTTCGAGTTCTTAATTCTCCTTCTAGTTCTTAATGCTAGTTCGAATTCTTCATTCTAGTTCTAAATTCTTAATTCTTGATCTCAATTTTTGATTCCTAATTCTAGATTCTAAGTTTAAATTCAGTTTTTAATCTTTAATATTTATAAAATAATCCTTAGCCACCCGATTTGACCAAGGGAGCTTAAGGAGGGTACTCGAGAACGGGGTCGATCCTCCTTAGCATAACGGGCCACAACTCCCTTTTTTAGTTAGAATGGTATTAGGAAACTAAATTAATTAGAGTTAGAGTAGTCGTAGAAAACTCAGTTAGTTAGAGTTAAAGTAACACTAGGAGACCCCCAGTCAACCAGACTCAAAGAATAATTAGAAGACAAAATCAATTAAACATAGAGCGGGATTAGAAAACCAAACTAACTAAACCCCAAGGCAACCCCTAGCTACTTAAGTTGGGTGGTCGACGTTCAATAAAGGAGTTCAACCTGCAAACCCCTGCTCTTCTTAAAGTGTGATCAGTGATGTGTTGCATCGTCAATAAATATCTGTAGCTGGCGATCGCATCATCCAAGTACTCCCCATTTAATCTTTGCCTCTTTAATTTCAGCAATTTGATATTTCTTAGTTTATTATTCCATTGCCCGTAGCTAGAGTCCACTTGGGACCGAATTGGGCCACTTCTTTTAGGGACCGAGAGGAATCCAGAAAAGACACATACCAACAGACTGGCGATCACGATGGGACATCCTGTTGCTAAAATTGCCTTTGTTTAGTTAAGTTTTCTTTTACTGCATATATAGTTTTCTTTTTCCCGCTCTACTTCTTTTCACGCACACTCGTACTATTGAGAATTTCCCAAGAGTACATGAACATCCACCGAAGACTTGAGATGCCCGGGATACGAAGACTAAAGCTTGGTGACCCGCCGTTATGGGGGTACCACAACAATCCCATGTATAGCGAGGATCCATCTTACGACTCAGCTCAATACAACCCAGAGATTAATATGGTCAACGGTGAGGAAACCCCCTTCCCACCTCCGAGTACCAGCCACAACGACGGACGCAGAGACAGTGGCATCGAGTAGAATTTCACAGCCCGACAACTCATGGAACTCAGCGTCAAGAAATTACAAAGGGGAGGCGATGATGCTGAAGAACTGTTTCAAGGACTAGCCACCACATATGAGAACATCTAGGAACAGTGAAATGAAAGACTCCCACATACTCTGAGTATGATAAAACTACGCATATCACCGATAAGACGAACTGGTCATACCCTCTTTGACGACAATCGTCAAACTCGCTCCTAGACTGTCAAGAAAGATTCCACTGTAAGAGTAGAGAATCTTCCAAAGATGCTTGATGAATACATGGCTAAAAGAGAGTGTCCCAGAGCTTCATTCTAATTTGAAAAATTCTACCAAGACCTTGAGTTCAATTTGCTCACAGGGTTGAAGCCACCCAAGTTTAATGAGTATAACGACACAGGGAACCTGAATCATCACCTAGCCCTCTTCTACAATGATTGTTGACCTATATGTGACAACCAGGGTCTTATCATTCACTATTTTCAAAGGTTGCTGGAAGGGGAAGCCCTCGATTGGTTCGTCGGGCTACCGCTACACAAGATCGACACATTCGATGACTTCGCCAACTAATTTCTCGATCAATACAAGCATTTGATCTGAGACGGCTAGCATCAGCGACCTGGTGGCAACAAAGCAAGAACCTGACGAGGAGTTAACAGACTTTATCGGACGATGGAGGAAACTCGCTATAAGGACTCTATCGATATCGATAACACCAAAGAACCCCTGAGGAGTGCACTTATCATAAGTGACTGGCCAGACTTCACCGCTATGCACCTCCGGGCCTCCTGTCTAACACAACACATCAAGGGTGAAGACCTAACCCTGTCCATAGTAGCGTCATAAGGAGTCTCTTTCGATGAGACCAAGATGAGGAACAATAAGAAAGGCTTGGGATCTGAGCCTATTAGCACCATCACCAACCAAGGGCAAAATTCTGGGAATGGAAACTTCCAACTGAGAAATCTTGGACAAAACCAAGGCCAACAACGGTATGCAAACCAGAACCAAGGTCAAAATTAGAAATGATACCCACACTAAAACCAGAACCAAGGTCAGTACCAGAACCCGTACCCCAATCAAAATACCTACCAAAATCAAAATGCAGCACAGAATCGGGCAGCCAACCCTCCTAACTATAACAACGTGCCCCCACCTCAAAATTTCAACCAGCAAACTAGAGGCCCTACCAACCGAAGCCTGAGCACTAACCTCCACTACCTGACACCATTCTCAATATCTTCTGCTTCCTCAATAATCAGAACCTCCTCAGATTCCCACCAGAGCGGCCTCGACCTTAGCCCCAAAACCTAGACTACGACATGAATGATCAAAATCAGATCGACTGGGAGTCACTCAGAAATTCCACCCCCAACAACAATCTACCTCGCAGAATCTAGGGATTATCAATAATCCCATGCCTAACCAAAACCAAGAACCAGTAGCTCACATCACCACGGTGGACCTCCCTAGTCAACTCCCCATGCATCCTTCCACTCTAATCACCCGCCTCAACCCTTCCGGTCCCCCAGTAAATCCACTCAAACCTCCTAGATTCTCGGCTACTCGGCCCCACCCCTTGACCTTAATCACTCGAATCGCATCTCCAGATTCCCCACCTTATCCAAACTTCACTAGAATTCGATTCTAATCATTCAGGGCCTGGAGACCAAACCTTCATGAACCCTTGTCAGAACCTTTGACCCGTCCAAACGCTGAGCCCACTCCATCACTGCCTCCTTCATTTGACTTTGAACCAGAGAACGAGGATAATGTCCTCCGAACTACAACCCAAATCATGGCATGGGTAGATGGACTCTCCAAAAATACCTCAAGCCAAGAACGCGAGGCCGTAGTCGAACACCAGCCGAATACAAAAATAAAGCAACAAGAAGAAGAATTGACAAGCAGGAAGCATTGATCTCCACCTTCCGCGAAGAAGAAGACTACATGCAGTACCTCCCACCTTGGGATGGCATCGCTGCAGTATGCATTCCTTCTTCAAATTTGGCCCCATTCATGATGAATGCTCCGGCAAGCTCATCAACTCAAGTCACGACAAGGCTCAAAGATCAACAACCGGGGTGCCCACTCCTCAAATCAGGAACTATCTATCAGCCACACCATTCCCTCGGGACAAAGAAGCCACCAACGCACAATCGCCAGAGACAATAGCGAGAGAAGGAAGCCAACTTGCCTCCCCCACCTCACTGTTGGTGTGCACTTTTTCTAGGTTCCTCTTGACTCCCGTTGAATTAGTGGCTCCAATTCTGTCCAGGTGGACTCTAGCGATGCGGTGTTTGGAATGACAAAAATAAATAAAAAGGGGGGATTTTTCAAGGAAGGTTCCTAGTTTGATTGTAATTGCCAGCTACAGATATTTAACGACGCTACAACATGTCAGTGATCACGTTGTAAAGCGGGTGTGGGTTACTTCTATACTAAATCATCTGCCTGCGAACGTCAGCAACAGTGCTTCTCTTTAGTTTAGTTAGTTTAATTCTCCTCTTATTTCCCTTTGTAATTATAATTTCGGCCAGTTTAGATTTCTCAATTCTATTATTATTATGCTCTGATTGTGTGGGTTTATTAAGGTGAGTTATTTTAGTGTTTTGATGCTGTCAAGAGTCCAGTGAGCATCAAAGTTTTGGTATTACTAAAAGTCCAATCGATTTTAGTCTCCTATTAGTACTAGGAGTGCATATGTATCAGTTCCAATAATGTTCTAACTAAAATAAAGCATGCTAATTGTACTGGGATTCTAATTAAAGCAATTATAGTAATTCTACTATATTTCTAATTAAAGCACTCGTAATAATTCTACTATAATTCTAATTGAAATAAAAAGACTGATTTTTCTACGGGCCTAATTAAAACAATAAATTTAATTTTCTATTATAATATCAACAAAAATAAAAGGACTGATTTATCTATGATCCTAATTATTGACGGATTAATGATGGCAAAATATAACTAATCATGAATAAACTAAATTTCCTAGAATTCATATTTGGAATAATCAATTAACAAAAATAATGGAAAGGAAATTTTGATTTAAACATTCTAACAATTATATTAAGGCCTAATTAATATGAATAATCGATTATGTCTAATTATAAAGTAATTAAAGCAATTTATTAATTCTAAAAACTCTAAAAAAAGGGGTTTGGGCCCGTTATGCTAAGGAGGATTGGCCTCATTCCCAAGTACCCTCTGTAAGCTCCCTTGGGCAAATCGGTTGGCTAAGATTAAAGAGAAAAAATAAAATTTTGGATGGTAAAGTCATATTTTTAGGCTTTTCAGAGTTGATTTCGGAACAATAGGGGGCAAGTTGAATTATAAACTAGAATTATGAAAACTAAAATTAATATTTTTGGATTTTTGGAGGTATTAAACTAAGAAATTGAAATTAAAAAACACTTTTAGGACTGAATTCGGGTCCAAAATCAGAAAATTAGACCATATGATTAAGGACTAGTTCTGAACTTTGAGGGTTAGAATCAGAAATTAATGATAGGACTGTAAATTATGATTTTAGAGTAGAATTCTGTCTTAAGGGTCGGTATATCAGACCGACGAATCAAGGACTAGTTCTAAAAGTAGGGAATTAGAACCAGAAATAGAAGATTCGATCCGAAAAGGGTGCTATGGTCTAAGACTGAAAATAAAATTAAGAATTAATAAATCTAGAGATTATAAGCTACGGTCGGAAGCTAAAATATTAATTCCTTACCTAAGGGAGGTCGGGACTGCGGAGAGAATCATCGGAAGTTTGGGCGTTTGAATCTCGAAATCATGGTTGGGTTATGTGGGTTTGTGCTCGGAGTTCTCTGGTATCAAAATTTACCGTCTCCTCTCTCAAAATTTATAGCCTCCTCTTCTCTCGTCGAGAAAAAAAAGCTTTTATAGGTTTTCCTTCAACTACGCACCTATTTACGGGCGTTTAATTGAATTACGCACCTAGATTCTGGCGCCTAATCGCTTTAAGTCGGTCACCGACTCAGTGAGCGACCGACTGACTTGCTCAGCGAGTTTCCTAGTCCTAACAAATTAGGGCTAATTGCGTGCATGTTATCATGTGCTCAATCTGATTAAGTGTTTAACCTAAAGCATTTAATCAAGGAAACGTAGGGGTCAAGGGTAGTAAGACTAGGTCGGGTGTAGGCCAATTACGCGCTGGTGGTGGAGCGCTCAATCTGATCACGCGTCATGTTTCAGGCACGTATTCGAGTCTTGAATCAGTCTGAGAAAGGAAGTTTGGTCAGAAAGGTGGACTGGTCACGAGCTTGTGGTTTTGCATGCAATCTAATTGCGCACGGGGTTTTACACACGTAATTCGGGGTTGTTCGGGTGTGGTCTCTAGAATGAAATGCAAGATTATTCTTTTAGTTTGCATTCCAGCTATATACTATTATTTCAGTATATAGTCTCCCTGTGTTGGGATCTGAGCCACAGAACTATTATTTCAGCTTGCGTTCAGCCATGTACTATTGCATGGTCTCACACCGCGGGTTAAAAGGGTCAAAGGTTGACTGAATAAGTTTGTTTACTCCGAGAAGGCAAAATGGGAGTGTCTATAGATTCCCCTCTTCGGCGCGCTCTTGCGAAATAAGAACGTGTCGAAGAAGTAGACACCCCTCATTCGAGGTGCTTTCTTGTTTCACTTAGGAATTCACAAATGTGAATTGGGGATGTTGACATAACATGCTTGGCTTTCTTATCTATCAGTGCAAGTTTAAATGGAGCATTTGGGGGCCCAGTGGTAGCTGTCGAAAGGCATTTTCTGGATCTGTGGGTGCATGACGCATCCCTTCACATGGCGCAAGCTAACAGAAGGATATGGCACAATCGAGGTACCGGAGGGTGTCATGCAAATGTCCATAAGGTCCAAGGACCAGTAATACAAAAAGAGAGTGTAATATAATATCGAAGGCTTTGACAAGTCATGTCAGACCGGGCGCGTCATTGCTCACACCAATGCACGTCAGGCATTCCTTTTCCAATAAGCATTTGTAAGCTCTTAGATTGAGTATATTTGTTGTTCAGTTTCCCAGAAGAAAGGGGCCGGTTTGGGCTGGTAAGTAAGGTGAATTTTGTGAGGTGTGATCAATTGAATTCTGTGCAGTGGCGCATGTGCTTGATTCATCTGGGGTCGCCATTTAAGTAGGAAATTCTAGTCTTAATGTATTTGAACAAATGATTCTGCACAGTGGCGTATGTGCTCAATCTAATTCTGCGTAGTGGGATAAGCGCTTGATTGTGAGTTCAGGGGGTCTTTAAGTTGGAGATTTCTTGTCCTAAGGTATCTGAACAAGCGATTCCGCGCAGTGGCGTATGCGCTTGATTTAATTCTGCACAGTGGGATATGCACTTGACTGTGAGTTCAAGTGGTCTCAGGAGTTAACAGTTAGCTTTATGGTACATGGGTAATGAGGCACTTAATCGATTTTTTTTTTGGTATTTAGAGAAGGGTGAATTGGGTCTATTTACTTTGTGGCTTTTTTCTTTATTTTTATTTTTTACTTTTTGATAGTATTATTTTCTTTCTGATTTTTGTTTGTTTGTTTTTTTTTTTGTAGTAAAAGATTTTTTTTTAAAGCAAGTAAGAGGGTCTCGAGATTTTAAAATTCTAGGGATTTTAACTTAAGATCAATTCGGTGGTAAAACGGCGAAAAACGTGGCTACCGAGACGTCGCTGAGTAGATCCACCGGTACGAGATTTGTGGACCCGACCATTTATGTGGTTGACAAGATGACACTTGGCATGCCGGATACTCCATCTAATCTTCTCGGCAAATAGTGATGATTGTCTTTCATGGGAGGACTACAGTAACTCGCGAGTCAAGAGAGATGGGTTTTGAAAACATTTTGACTTAATCATAGATAACTATATTTATAAGAAATATTGAGTAAATGAAAAATGAGTAATACTTACCTGGGGATGATACTTACCTGGGTTGTACGATGGGACTTGTGATATTGTAGCGGGGTGCTGTTGCTATGGGGCTTTGAAGTTCTCTTTTCTTTTTTGTTTTTTTATTTATTTGTCTGCTACGGCGGTTGGCAGCTGCCAGTGTGATATGGCGTCTTGGGGAAGGTGATGTCGCAATGGGACAAATGGTGTTGTGGTGATACCATGATGGAACTTGGATGGTTTTTGACAGTATATTCATGATGTAGCTTAGCATTAGTGCGATGCGACGGGACATGGGAGGAGTCCCAAGTTTCTCTTTTTTTGCTTTCATCTATTGTGGTATCTGGCGACCATTTGTATCGAGCAATTTGGAGAAAGGTTCTTTGTTTTAGCGACGGGACCTGATTGAGCCTTCTCCCTTTTCCTCTTTTGGTGCGGTAATGTGTTGTTTGAGCTTTTCGGGCAGTGGTGTCCGCAATGGGAGGTGTAGCGTAGTTAGCGGTGGGACACTGGTAGGATGTTTTCGCGCTAGGATATTGATCTCTTTGTTTAACAGATCTTGGTTCAGGTGAGCTCACATTGTGGTTGTGTTGTGTTGGATTTTTGACGTATTTGCATTTTCGAGATTTTTTGATGGGCCATGGGGGCATGGCTATAATTTTTGCGATGGGATCGGATATTGGGGTGGTGTCATGCGTGTGTGTTTTTTTTTTATCATGGTGGGATGTGCTTAGGTGGCTACACAATGGGACAAAAGGGTTTTGATTGAGATAGGGTAAAGAATGTGGTCAGGGGTGAAGGTGTCACACGAGGTATGCATGTTTTGTCTGTAATTGGATCAGGGGCGTAGTTGACATTTTTGGTAGGGTTACGTGATGGGAGTAGAGTGAGCGGCTGTTCCTTCTTCGATGTCGATAGCCTATGACGCTACGCGATGGGACAAAAGGAATTTTCCTTGAATCGGGATCGAACTTTGTGTAAAAATTAGGAATTATGTGCCTGTTTTCAGGCATGCGATTCAGGGTCAAAGGGGCTGATTACGCGTGTGGATATGGGCGTGTGATTGTATTGTGCATGATTGAAGGGTCACCAAGTCATTGCGCGGGTGACCTTTCGTATTGCGCGTTAAGGGAAGTCATTTAATTGGATTGCACATCCTTGGATGTGCGCGGGATCGGAGCGTCACCCTGTCAGTGTATGGGTGACCTTTCATATTGTGCGGCATGAGTGGGTCGTTTGATCAGATTGCGCGGCTGTTGAAAAGCACGGGATCGAAAGGTCGCACCGTCTGCGCAGGCGACAGTTTCATTGTGCGCTTGAATCTTAACTCGTGTTTTAGATTAAGCGTGATATGTGTGGCGCGTGATCGGATTAAGTGTGCTTAGTTAAGCGCGCGATTGGGGCCGTACTCTATATAAGCGTGGGAGGCTTCATTTGTTTCTCATTTTCTGGTTTAGTCTCGAGTATTGACTTTTCTTAGTGTTCTGGTGTTCTGAGATTCATGTTTTAGCGATATTGAGCGATCTAATGGTCATATTGGGATGGGGTTTCTTCTTGTATTCGTTATTTTATGTGATCTTCGCCCTAAGGTGATGCTCGAGAACAGTATTGTCTTGGGAATGGGCGATATTGGGAATGGAGGTGCTAGTCTTCACACCGTTCCTTTTTAGGGAGTAGTGAAGGTAGTGTGGCAGAGCGACGAGGAAGGAGGTGAAGATGACGGGGAGAGAAGGTGCTGTAAATGGAGGGATGTATCCCTAACCCATTTTCTGTTTCTTCCGTCGGTGGCTCGTTTGAGTTCTCCAAGTCTGGTGGCAACACTCTGAAGCCTCCGATTGGACGTCCTGCTCCTCGCTTTGGCTCATTGTGGTTTTGGTTTTTATTTTGGGTTGTATGTTAGGTTCTAGGTTTTCATTTTGGGTTATAATTCAGGAGGTATGCCTCCGGCGATATTGTAAAATTTTGAATTATGAATAAAGAGGCATTTTTTATTATTTTATTTTTTATTATCTATTGTCTATTATGATCAGCTAGTTGGTTTTAATTTCCTTAATTAATTAGACTTATCTAATTTGTTTTGACGTAGCTTTAGGATTTGATTTAGCTTAGTTTTATATTTTTGGATTTATTCAGGGTTTATTTTTTAGATCAGTTCATCTTGTTTGGAGGGTTCGCTTGATTCTATTGGTTTGTTGGGGCATTTTTGGGTGCTCTTAAACAAGTTAGATTTTGTTTTGTTTTATTTAAGTCTTTTTTTAAGGTGTTTTGTTTGAGGGTTTTTTTTTCTTTTTTTTTGGAATGATACTTGTTAAAACGGTGTGAGTTTTCATGGGTTCTAGATGGTAGTTGGGTGTTTCATTTCTAT
Source organism: Chloranthus sessilifolius (assembly GCA_021018995.1). Lineage (NCBI taxonomy): Eukaryota > Viridiplantae > Streptophyta > Magnoliopsida > Chloranthales > Chloranthaceae > Chloranthus > Chloranthus sessilifolius. The sequence goes on along the minus strand of CM037594.1, from coordinate 28,834,372 downwards.
TGGTTTATCTGAATTTGGGGGATTTGTGCTTTCCAGAGGGGCATGTATTTGGTTTTAGATTTAATTAGATTGGAAGGGTTTCAACTATGTGACATTTGTCAATTTAAGGGGTATGGTTTATAAATGCATGAGTCTAAGGTTTTTGGCTTGCTATTTTCTTATTTCAAGTCTAGAGATTGAAAGTTTTGGGGCATATCTTGTGTTTATAACTTTAGGCATTTTTTGTTCATTAATGTCTTTGATTCCTTTCTATTTCGTTTTTCGGGTATTGAACCCGAGGAATTGTGTTTATTAAGTGGATCATGAGAATGGACAGGATTGGGAATTCGGGGTGATACTAGGGTTGGTGCTATCAATCCAACTCGAAGTGTCACCCAATCGGGAGAAGAGGTGGAGGAGAAAAAGGTGGTAGAGACGAAACCCAAGGATAAGGCATGGTCAGAGTTCTCGTTACCGATGCCTATTTTTCATCGGTAGGCTTTATGGATTCAGTGTTAGTTGCTCCTCATTTTTAATGTGTCCAAGGGGAGCTTCTAACAGTGGGTCCCGCAAGTCCTGGGTGGCTTTCTGTAAGCTACTCTTCCTTTCTACCGACTCGGAGTGAGGGGAAGAGGTCATCACGGTTAGAATTAGTTCAGGGTGCGTTCCTCCTCTGGGCTTCTCCGAGATCTCTAATCTCTCGAATAAGTCCAGATTCGGGCATTGCCTGAACGTGCTGATTTTTAGCATTCTTATTTTTAAGTTGTATATTCAGAGGGTATACCCTCGGTGTGTGTTGTAATGAGTTTTATTAATCTATGGAGTGATTATGTTTTTTTTATTTCTTTTGTGGTTATTCAATAATCTTTTTTTTTGTTTGATTTAATTTATATTTCATCCGTCTTGTTGTGGGTATGATGCTTTTGGTTTTAATTTGATTGTTTATTTTAGATCTGGGGGCGTGTTAAGGATAGTTTTTTTTCGTTTAGTTTTGAGTATTATAGAGGCAATGTGAGTATTTAATCTTATTGAGGACACGTGAAGGTGTTGGGGGCATCTTTTTGGTTGAGGAAAGTGAAGGAGAGGGCATTTTCTTTGGTTTTAATTGTTTATTGTGAAGTAAAGGGCATTTTTTTAGGTTTTCGGGGCATAAGTTTTCTTAAATTAAGAGTGTTTTGGGTTGGTCTCATCAAGGGCATAATTTAGGTTAATAGTGAGCTTCAGAATGTCTTTATTTCATGTGTGTTGTAACGTTGGAAGTAGTGGATGAGAAGTTCTTGGTTGTCGCGTATGGGCCGACAATCATTGCCAAAGAGTGCCAAGTGATGGTTCGGATTTCCTGTGCCATTATATTTGGTAAGTTTTTGTGGTTTGAATCCTATAGGCAGATTAAATTCGACATCCCTGCAAAATTTATCGAACTCGAATGAATGACCAAGGCGCTCCCTCTTGGCCATGTACTCGTCAAGCATTTTAGGGAGATCTTCGATCTTAACAGTATTATCCTTTGGCGTGAGCCACAAGCTAGCCCTATCCAGTGCGCCGTCGTTAAAGAATGTGTGAGCATGCCACCTCAATGATGCGGCGTGAGCTGACACCGTACTCGAGGTGGGCAGTGATCTTTCTTGTCGCTCTTGCTCTTCCAAATTTTGTTGTCCCCTAATGGTTTTGTATGCAACGGCCAATCCTCAAAGCAACTCTTCGGAGTCATCATCTCCTCTTTGTATTCTTTGGATGCTAAGTTCTAGATTTGTTGAGTGGTGAGGTTTTGTCCAGAGCTATTATATCTATCGTTATGGCTATTACCGGCGTGCGGTGTAGAGAAGGGGTTCTCTTATTCACCAACCATGTTAACTTCCGATTGCCATGGGCTAAAAGTATAAGGCAATTATTCCTCATATATTAAAGTCCCCACAATGGAGGGTCTCCTAAACTTACTCTACGTATGGCAGACATCTCAAGTCTTTGACTAAGACTCATATATCTAAAAAGGAATCTAAACGACACGACGGGAAAGGAAATAAGGAAATAAAATAAAACTATCTAAGAAAAGTTTGCAAAAGGGTCCCATTGCGATCACTAGTCTGTTGGTGTGCGCTTTTTCTGGGTTCCTCTCGGCTCCCGTTGAATCAGTGGCTCTAATTTTGTCCAGGTGGACTCTAGCGATGCGGTGTTTGGAATGACAAAAATAAATAAAAAGAGGGGATTTTTCTAGGAAGGTTTCTAGTTTGATTCCGATCGCCAGTTGCAGATATTTAACGATGCTGCAACACGTTAGTGATCACGCTGTGAAGCGGGTGTGGGTTACTTCTATACTGAATCGTCCGCCTATGAGCATCAGCAGCAGTGCTTCTCATTAGTTTAGTTAGTTTAATTCTCCTCTTATTTCCCTTTGTAATTATAATTTCGGTCAGTTTAGATTTTTCAATTAATTATTATTATGCTCTGATTGTGTGGGCTTATTAAGGTGAGTTATTTTAGTGTTCTGATGCTGTCAAGAGTCCAGTGAGCATCAAGGTTTTGGTATTACTAAAAGTCCAATCGATTTCAGTCTCCTATTGGTACTAGGAGTGCATATGTATTAGTTCCAATAATGTTCTAACGAAAATTAAGCATGCTAATTGTATTGGGATTCTAATTAAAGCAATTGTAGTAATTCTACTATAATTCTAATTAAAGCACTCATAATAATTATACTATAATTCTAATTAAAATAAAAAGATAGATTTTTCTACGAGCCTAATTAAAGCAATAAATTTAATTTTCTATTATAATATCAACAGAAACAAAAGGACTGATTTATCTACAACCCTAATTATTGACGGATTAATGATGACAAAATATAACTAATCATGAACAAAATAAATTTCCTAGAATTCGAATTTTGAATAATCAATTAACAAAACTAATAAAAAGGAAATTTTGATTTAAACATTCTAACAATTATATCAAGGCCTAATTAATACCAATAATCGATTTTGTCTAGATATAAATTAATTAAAGTCATTTATTAATTCTAAAAACTCTAAAAAAAGGGGTTTGGGCCCGTTATGTTAAGGAGGATTGGCCTCGTTCCCAAGTACCCTCCGTAAGCTCCCTTGGGCAAATCGAGTGGCTGAGATTAAAGAGAAAAAATTGAATTTTGGATGGTAAAGTCATATTTTTAGGCTTTTTAGAGTTGATTTCGAAACAATAGGGGGCAAATTAAATTATAAACTAGAATTATGAAAACTAAAATTATTATTTTTGGATTTTTTGAGGTATTAAACTAAGAAATTGAAATTAAAAAAAACTTTTAGGACTGAATTCGAGCCCGAAATCAGAAAATCAGACTGTATGATTAAGGATTGGTTCTGAACTTTGAGGGTTAGAACCAGAAATTAATGATAGGACTGTAAATTATGATTTTAGAGTAGAATTTGGTCTTAAGGGTCGGTATATCGGACCGACGAATCAAGGACTGGTTCTAAAAATAGGGAATTAGAACCAGAAATAGAAGATTCGGCCCGAAAAGGGTGCTACGGTCTAAGACTGAAAATAAAATTAAGAATTAATAAATCTACAGATTATAAGCTATGGTCAGAAACTAAAATATTAAATCCTTACCTAAGGGGGGTCGGGACTACGGAGAGAATCATCAAAAGTTTGGGCGTTTGAGTCTCGAAATCATGGTTGGGTTCTGTGGGTTCGTGCTCGGAGTTCTCTGGTTTCGAAATTTACCGTCCCCTCTCTCAAAATTTGCAGCATCCTCTTCTCTCTTCGAGAAAAAAAGATTTTATAGGTTTTCCTTCAATTACGCGCCTGTTTACGGGTGTTAAATTGAATTGCGTGCCTGGATTCCGACACCTAATCACTTTGAGTCGGCCACCGACTCAGTGAGCGACCGACTGACTTGCTCAGCGAGTCTCCTAGTCCTAACAAATTAGGGCTAATTGCGTGCATGTTATCATGCGCTCAATCTAATTAAGCGTTTAACTTGAAGCAATTAATCAAGGAAACGTAGGGGTCAAGGGTAGTAAGACTAGGTCGAGCGTAGGCCAATTGCGCGCTGGTGGTAGAGCGCTCAATCCGATCACGCGTTCTGTTTCAGGTGCGTAATCAAGTCTCGAATTAGTCTGGGAAAGAAAGTTTGCTTTGAAAGGTGGACTGATCACGCGCTTGTGGTTTTGCGTGCGATCTAATTGCGAGCAGGGCTTTATGCACGTAATTCAGGGTTGTTCGGGTATGGTCTCTAAAATGAAATGCAAGACTATTGTTTCAGTCTGCATTCCGGCTATATACTGTTATTTCTGTATATAGTCTCCCTACATTGGGATCTGAGCCACAGAGCTATTATTTTAGCCTGCTTTCAGCTATGTACAATTGCATGGTCCCACACCGCGGGTTAAAAGGGTCAAAGGTTGATTGAACAAGTTTGTATACTTCGAGAAGGTAAAATTGGGGTGTCTACACTCACGTCATTTACCCACCACCAATTTCAACCCCTCAGCAACTTCAGCCCACTACGAGTAAAGCGCATCGACCAGAAAAAGAACATGTGCTTGAATCAGGCTAGGAGTATGACCTCCTATGGCATCTCCACAAGATCTCGATGCAAATATCAATACTCGAGCTCATCAAGAAATCCCCAGGCCATCATCGGCTGCTGATGAAAATGCTAAAAGAAACACAAATCGATGAAGACGCCACTTTAGAAGAGTTGCACCTGATCACTTTCGTCATGGCACAAGTACCAGCCCTTACCTTCATAAATGCAGATATGTCGAAAGAATCCCTGCGATGTAGCTCAGCCGCCATATATCTAATGGTCATGGTCAAAGGGTTTTCAGTCCCTCATACACTAGTTGACATAGGAGTAGGACTCAATATTTGCCCCATAACCATGCTCAAGACTCTCGAGTACACAGAGAAAGACATAAGGCCTTCATCGCTATCTCTAATTGCTTATGATGGCTCTCGGCGCTTTGTCAAGGGAACCATTAAGCCAAAAGTTCGTCTCGGGCCAGTGACAAAAGATGTCACCTTCCACGTTTCGGCCACTTCTAGTACTTATAATTAAATCTTAGGAAGGAAATGGTTGGAATCCATGAAAGCCGTAGCGTCTACATATCACCAGTGTGTCAAATTCCCTCACGAGGACTCTATCATCAGAATATACGCTGACGTGCCTCTTCAGGAGATAGATACTGACTACACAACAAGCATCCCAATAGCTCACGACTCGGTGTTGTCCATTGGCCACATCAAAAGAGTGTAGACTTCTGACGTTGCAGCGATAGCCAGAGTTAGCCATCTGATAAGTAGTGAAAAATACCATTTTTCACCCCTAAACATGAGCCTTGAAAGACCCCTTGAGAGGACTAAATAAGTGCTTTAGTGTTCATATTGCAGCTAACCAAAAAGACAGGTCCAAATCCGAAAACCATCCTAAAATGATCAAAAAGCTGACAACGCATGTCAAGCTCAAAGAGGGAGTGAAGAAATAGCCTCAGCAATGGCTAAAAAGGTCCTAAAAGAGCAAGAAAAGACCTGAAGAAGAAGAAGGATCCATTCGCAAAGAAGAATGGAAGCTAAAAGTCAATTCGCAAAGAACTTATACTATTCGCAAAGAACCTTGAACTTTGCGAAAAGAAGAAAACACTCCTCGAATAGAAGAATGACCTTTGCGAAAAGAAGAAAACACTCTGCGAAAAGAAGAGAAGTCCTTTGCGAAAAGATCTCCTGAAGCCAAAATGCTTTGCGAAAAGATCTCCTGAAGCCAAAATGCTTTGCGAAAAAGCCCTTAAACTATGCGAAATGGCATTCTGGGGATTTGCAGCTCGTCCGAAGGGTATTTCAGGAAACTTTGCACGCGCCCCAATGCGTTTTAAAACCCAAGGACATCCCGGAAGATTCTGAGCACGAACCAAAGGCATATTCCACCCCATGTGAACACCCAAAGATGAAATTACTTGGCGGGAACTTCTAGAAGCTCAAACAGATTTTTGAATTACATAACAGAATTGATGCCTCTGCTTCACGATTGGTGAACCGGATCAAGCATTTCGATTGGCACGTAACATATCTCGGATCCCGGTGCTCGACTCCTATTGGTTGATACAGATCTATCCAATTGATTGGTTGATACACATCCGAAATGGCTTAGGAAAAACTATAAATAGACGAACCATTTGCCCAATTTGGGTATCTAGATTTTAGAGTTTTTCCCTCATTCCGGTCGGATAGCTTATCCAACCCCTCAGAATCCCTTCTTGTAGTTTACCTTTGAGAGCCATTGTGAGTGATTTGTACTTCCAAGTTCGGATTCAAGATCAGAATCGAGGGCTCTCGAGAAGCTCCCGTAAGTCCGAGGGCTCTCTAAGAAGCCGTGCTCAGAATTGTAACGTTGGATTTTAAAAGGTTGTAATTTGTGTCTTCTCCATTGGAGTCATGTCGAGGGTTCGAATGTTCACCTTAGTGCATTAGACTTCTTTAGATTCACTCATCCGCATCCAACTTCCCTAATTCATCATCCACATGCGAATTAGCGTTGGTAACCTAATTCAAAGATTTACATGATGTTCATGTTACGAACTAAAGAATAGGCCATGGTAATGGATCTGTGACCATTTAAGTGGATGAGATCACGACCATAAGTCTAAACCTATTCCTTAATTCGGATTTATTTCTCTTACATACATCTTTAGCAGGATGAAGATTGAATCTGCTCTGTTGAACTCTGATTCTCCAGTAATATTCAGAGGCTAAAGTACATGAAGCTATTATTTCTGGATTTGTCTTATTTTACACCCCTCCCCAACTCGGATCTGGATCATGTAGTTAGTTCTTTTCTTTATTTGCTTATAGTTAAATGTGACACAATCCAACACTCTCTTTTATCTATTCTTTATTTTAGATAATTATAGAGCCGATCTGTAGTAGCAGATCTGAGGTTTATCTCTCGCTTAGACAAACTTCTCTGGATGATCTTGAAATACTTACTTTTAAAACTTGCTACAATTGGCCGATCTTGCGTGCCGTTGTTAGCCCTAATGTGCGATATCCCTTTCATAAGTTAACATCCATATAACCTAGCATTCTTTAATTCTTTAATTTTGATTCATAATGCACACAATTATGGCACACTTGGAGCGACAACAAGTTTTGGCGCGTTCGGGAAGTTTGTTCTAAAATAGATAGACCTATGTTTATTTTCATTTATTTTAATTTTTGCTTTTAAACTGCACTTTGCATTCCAAGTGCTTGATTAAATGTCTCTGTTGATTTTGTATAGAAAACCTTTTCTTCAAATTTTATTTTATTTATTATTATTTTTTTATTTTCGAGTTTTTATTCTTTGCCTTCTAGTTATTTGAATAAATCTGCTGCCACTCTTTGTCTTTTGTCAAATTTGGGCAAGAGCTTTGAGTTTTTCTTTTATTTTTGTCAATACTTGAATAAGGAATCACTGCAGTTTTTGGATGTTTGCAGATCTGGAGCAGTAGTCAACAAGGAGCATCTGGACCAAAGTCGAGCAGATCCGCTTGAGTTTGCATCCTTCTCCTTTGCATTCATTTTCTATTTTAAATTCTTGAGAACTTCTGCTTGTTTTAATGTTTGTTTTGATTATAATTTCCCTTTTAGGCATCTTTGATTTTTTTACAAAACCAAATACAAAATAAAAGAAAAAAACACAAATAGAAAATCTCGAGTTGTTTCTCATTATTTTCAAAAGAGTAAATAAGGGCTCTTGTTGAGCCCAACTGATCCAAAACAAGTAAAAAAAAAAAAAAATTATAATAAAAAAATAGAAAATTATAAAACAATATAGATATCTTAGGATAATGTTTTTCTCCATTTGCATCTACTTTTCCCATCCGGACCTCAGAGATCATTTTTTTTTTTAGGAATCATGTAGGATAATGAGTAGTGAATCATAGGCTGTTTTGAATATTCAATGGACCCACTAATTTTATTTTCCTTCTAGATTTCTTCATCATAAAGGGTCTCATTTGTGTGAACCCTTTTTAATATGTGCTCCCATGCTTCATTATTTCTTTTTTCATACACATCATCAACAAAGGGGTCAATCTTATGAATCTTGCTTTTCAACGTATTCTGCTAATCATTTTTATAATCACTTAGATTCATAAGTATCTCGTGCTTTTGGGTTTGTTTCTTTGGGCTTAGGATATATCATTTGGCATTAGATTTTCTGTTTTAGGAATTTTAGTTTCAAATTCTGTTTTTAGATCATTGATTTTTTTTCTTTCTTAGGTTAATGTGTCCTCGTTTCTTGATTTTCGTCATTTTACGTGAGTATAGTTAGTTTATAACTTTGTTTTCCTATTTTGCATTCACAAATTCAGTTTTGTATCAACACTTTTCTTTTTCTTTTTTAACTTTGTATTCAGGTCCCTTACCTTGCTTTTCTTGTTTCTCGTTATTAGCATTAGTTTCCTTTCATTTGCATAGTAATCCTTCTATTTGTTAGATTTTATTTAGCAATTCTAGCATTGTTTTGTTGATTTTTCTTGCATTTGTATATCATGTTTTCCTTTTCCTTGCTCATATCTTCGGGCTTTACATTTTATTTTTCTCACTTGCATATAGTTTAGATTTTTTCTGTTCTTAGTTTTTCTTTCTTCTTTTACCGCGCCCTAGTCTCACTGTCTAGGACATTGAGGACAATGTTCATCTTAGGTTTGGGGATCCACTGAGAAAGAAGAAAAAGGGAGATCAAATTCAAAGGGAGGCTGCTTTGAGCACGGCACTCACCAAAAGTCATCAAGTTCTCTCTCATGGAGACCTGCTCCTCTCCCTCTTCCACAAGTTACCAAGGTACCTTCTTTGCCCTCTTTTCTCACCCAAATTGGAACTCAAACGGCTCCCCAAAATCTGAAATATGTATTTTGGGAGATCATCAAACACTACTGTGATTATTTCTTCCTCCTTACAAAGGAGCAAGAAGAGGAGGCTTGGTAGTTCTAAACAAAGACAAGAAAGCAATTATCGGACCATTCTGATTTAGGAGGACTAAACCTGTATGCATGCATTTGTTTGTTGCTTCTTAGTTTACATTTGCTTCTTAGTTTCTTGCTTCTTAGTTTCTATTTTCAGCTATAATTTTTTTCTTTTTCTTTCGGTTTCGCTTTTCATAAATTCTACCATTTAGATCAGAGTGAGTCGCTATTTTCTTTGTTTTTCCCTTACAACAACAAGTGAGGACACGGTTCCTCACACGCTTTCCCCAATTTCGGTTGTTACTCACTTATTGGGGAATTAAATGCGAGTTACTCTGCCGCCTCCACACGCATGCTAATGCTACTTAATGACCCACGCCGATTCTGGGCCATGAGCATTACCAATGCCCCCCATTCAAGTCCCACCTTCGGCTTCCCCACCTTACCTATAAATAACCAACCTCTACCAAATTCCCCACATCTTTCCCCACCCTTCCAAAATGGCCGACCAAGCCAATAAGCCACCACACGCTTTTACCCCATGTGGTGGACCCACCACCACCGAAGGTGCCAGATCCGCTCACCCCTCTGGGACGAATTTGAAGAGGTCCTCGCGATTTTGGCCAAAGAAAAGGAGGCCCAACTCCGACCTTCTCGGAAAAACAAAAAATCAACCTTCCCGCCACTTCCACCTCCACCCCCCCCCCTCCCTAAAAACACACCCTATTCTGTCTCTTTATTTATTTATTTTTTTTTTTTATGTAAAATATTTCTAGTTAATAAACTTTACTTTCTCCCATTCTCCATGTCATTTCTGTTTATTTTTTTTTTCTTCTTATTGTTGTCGCTTTGTTTCAATTTTTTCCAGATAAAGTGACCATGCCACCTTTGAACGGTGAGGACACTGCTCCCCATAGGTTTGGGGTGTGGTAGACAAGTCCCGCTTAGGAATAGTTAACATATAAGGCGCAGAATCACCTAAGTAATTAGGAAATGTATTAATTTACTTTAGAATCATGACAACTAGAAAATTTAAAATTCCCTTGCCAAATTTAGACATTCTAAACCTTGATATTCTACATTTCCATGATGATTACACCATAAAACATACGTATCAGACGTAGTAAGTCAAAAGGAAGAGAAAAGGTAAAGATATACTTAAAAGCTCAAGGAAAAACCATAACCAAGTGAGAATTGAGCCCATATATTTTCCATCTCTCGTTGAAGAGTGATCGAGGCAATTTTTTCGATTCAAAGGATTGGTGAGGCATTAGATCCACTAGAAGTTAGAAACTCCAAATTAAAACAAGTATGACACTCATGAAACGAGGAAAAGATCAAGGCCTTCTTTGGACAGCTTGAACCTAACAGAACCAACCAAGAAAAATCTGCCCCTGTTTGTACCCCATTTGAGTCAGAATCCTACAATTCTTCATCAAAATACTCAAAAGTACTTGCATTGAACCTATGGAACTAATTCAGCCTTCCCTCACTCGAGAATTCAGAGGTAAAGGAGAAAGAATCAAGATGGACCATTTCGGGCAACATCAAGAAAATGAAGAGAAATACCTCAAAACAGGCAATATGGTGACCGAGAAAGAAGAGACAAACAATGTGAAAAAGTTGCAAGCAAAAAGGCAAAAAGGGACCTTATGTTGAAAAATGCAAGATCAAAGAAAGAACTGATCACCGTGAATGTGAGAATCTCAAAAGAAGAAGAAAGAAGCTAAACTCAAAAGGTGGAGTCATGAACCATCTCCCGACTTCACGAGTTCTCAAATTCAAACCTCTGCTCAAATTGCCTTTCCTTGAAACTTCACTCCATAAGCCATACAAACAAACCTAGATTAAAAGCCCTTGTGATCCAAAGTTGAGTGAGTCATGTGGAGATGAGAAGTGACCCAATCTATGGTGAGGAGATGTCAATGATGCCATTGCCTAAGAATCATGCCTATGCTCATGCTTACAGAGATCCATTTGGGAGATGTAACCGCTCTTGAGCTTGAGTGAAAATGAACCCCTCAACAAAAACACCGATGAGTATACCTTGGTGAGTGTTTGGGTTGGAACTTGAGCACCTTAAGTATGACTTATAACCTAATTTTTATCCATAGGATGAGCTTATCTGGCACATTTGTATGATTTTCTATGACTGCTCACGATTGGAAATATTGAAACATTCATGAGGTTTATAAATGTTTAAATTCTGCAAACAATAATCAAATTTTCTGTTTCATCATTGATTCAAGAGTAACTAACTGCTCCTTGATTGCTCATTTGATAATATTGCATCGATGTTAATCTGTTTCATGGAGAAGTTTGTGGGTACCTTCACCAAAAACCCTCGGAGACTTCACCTCCTCTAGGGATCACCTAGGGGTTTAAAAGGCTTGTTGCATATGCTAAATGCACTGTGCTTCCTACAAAAGTGGCTCTTTACTTTGTTTTTTATGTTTCTTTGCTCGTGGACTAGCAAAGCTTAGGTTTGGGGGTGTGATAAGTAGTGAAAAATACCATTTTCACCCCTAAACATGAGCCTTGAAAGACCCTTGAGAGGACTAAATAAGTGCTTTAGTGTTCATATTGCCTAACCAAAAGAGGTCCAAATCAAAACCATCCTAAAATGATCAAAAAGTCGACAACGCATGTCAAGCTCAAAGAGGAGTGAAGAAATAGCCTCAAGAATGGCTAAAAAGGTCCTAAAAGAGCAAGAAAAGACCAAGAAGAAGAAGGATCCATTCAAAGAAGAATGGAAGCTAAAAGTCAATTCAAGAAAGAACTTATACTATTAAAAGAACCTTGAACTTTGCGAAAGAAGAAAAACACTCCTCGAATAGAAGAATGACCTTTGCGAAAGAAGAAAACACTTTCTGCGAAAAGAAGAGAAGTCCTTTGCGAAAAGATCTCCTGAAGCCAAAATGCTTTGCGAAAAAGATCTCTGAAGCCAAAATGCTTTGAAAAAGCCCTTAAACTATCTTGAAATGGCATTACGGGGATTTCGCTCGTCCGAAGGTATTTCGAAACTTTACCGCAGCGCCCCAATGCGTTTTAAAACCCAAGGACATTAGGAAGATTACGAGCACGAACCAAAGGCATATTCCACCCCATGTGAACACCCAAAGATGAAATTACTTGGCGGGAACTTCTAGAAGCTCAAACAGATTTTGAATTACATAGCAATTGATGCCTCTGTTTCTGATTGGTGAACGGATCAAGCATTTACGATTGGCGAACATATCCTGGATCACGGTGCTCGACTCCTATTGGTTGATCTGAGATCTATCAATTACGATTGGTTGATACACATCTGGTGGCTTAGGAAAAACTATAAATAAACGAACCATTTGCCCAATTTGGGTATCTAGATTTTAGAGTTTTCATCTCTGTTTCCCTCATTCGGTCGGATAAGCTTATCTGAACCCCTGTAATCCTTCTTGTAGTTTACCTTTGAGAGCCATTGTGGTGATTTGTACTTCAAGTTCGGATTCAAGGTAAATCGAGGGCTCTCTGAGAAGCTCGGGAGTAAGTCGAGGGCTCTCTAAAAGCCGTGCTATCTGTAATTGTAACGTTGGATTTTAAAGGTTCTTTGTAATTTGTGTCTTCTCCATTGGAGTCATGTCGAGGGTTACGAATGTTCACCTTAGTGCATTAGACTTCTTTAGATTCACTCATCGCATCCAACTTCCCTTAATTCATCATCCTGCGAATTAAGCGTTGGTAACCTAATTCAAGCGGCATTCTGATGATGTTCATGTTACGAACTAAAGAATAGGCACTGACTAGTGCAGATGTGACCATTTAAGTGATGATCTAAACCTATTCCTTAATTGGTTATTTCTCTTACATACTGTCTTTGGTAGCAGATGAAGATTGAATCTGCTCTGTTGAACTACAGATTCTCCATTAAAATTCAGAGGCTAAAGTACATGAAGCTATTATTTCTGCATTTGTCTTATTTTAAACACCTCCCCAACTTGGATCTGGATCATGTAGTTAGTTCTTTTCTTTATTTGCTTATAGTTAAATGTGACACAATCCAACACTCTCTTTTATCTATTCTTTATTTTAGATAATTATAGAGCTAGATCTGGTAGCACAGATCTGGAGGTTTATCTCTCTGTTTAGACAAACTTCTCTGTGGACGATCTTGAAATACTTACTTTTAAAACTTGCTACAATTGGCCCTGATCTTGCAGGCCAGTGTTAGCCCCAATGTGCTGATATCCCTTTCATAAGTTAACATCCATATAACCTAGCATTCTTTAATTCTTTAATTTTTGATTCATAATGCACACAATTATGGCACACTTGGAGCGACAACACCATCCTACCTCACGTTCAGTGTGCCGACAAAAATTAATGAGAAGAGAAGTAGGTTCTGATCTTACCCGCTTATACAACATAAATCCCACAACAATAAAAGGGTGGGACCTTATTTATCAATTAGGATACATCCCTCATACCGGGCTCGACAAGAATAAGTAAGGACACATAGGGCCTGTCGTCCCTAAGAAGGTTAAAAAACGCACAGGCTTGGGCTACCAATTAGATGGCAAGTAAGCCGACCTCCTACCAATATTGCATAAGTGGTCATTATCTGACCATTTCGTCTATGAAATCACCAAGAAGGCCGATGTGCAGAAGAAAAAAAGGGAATCCTTCCCTAAACTGCAGGAGACAGAAATCGAGCAAATAACCAGGGCCTTCACTAACCTGACCGACCTTAATCAAGACGATGACATGGATAACCCGCTTGAGGCAAGTTAGACCATTATTTGACGCTGAAGAATCCCTTGATGAACAAAGGAAGGAGCTTTTGAAACTTGAGCCGCATGTAGAAGATTGGGAGTCGACTGATGAGGTTGACTTTCATAGCACCGCTTTGGGTACTGAAGAAGAACCAGAGTCGCATATCCTCCAATCTCCGCCATCATCCCAGCCCCACAAACTGACAGCAGAAGACTGGCTCTCCATGTCAATTGAAGAAGACTATTGGATAAATCTTACTGACATAGAGTTAGGAGATCTCCTAAGAGAGGAGCATCTAAAGTTACTCGAGGAAGTCAATCGCTCCCAGAACCAAGGAACAGACTCTGACGATGAATTCAACCATTGGTCCATACTTGACAATTGGTGATGACCACGCCTCTGTCCTTACCCAGAGTCACCCTATTGCAACCTATGCATGTCTATCCTAATACGATGTGAGAGAGCCATCCTGCGCGAAATACGGCAAACAACGAGGGCAGAAGATTCTCACATTGTCGTCATAGAAGTTGAAGAGGAGTTAGAGACCGATGCCCCCAATCTCCGAAAGCACTGCAAATCCAAATCTTCTGGAACTCACTAGAGGAAGAATGGCAACCACCTCTAAGCGATAAAAAAGATTACTGGATAGATCTCCCCACCCTCGAGTTGGCAGAACAGTTAGACCAAGGCCTTCAAGGGCTATCTAGTGGAGAAGATGAGCTTGACTCCAACAACGATGACCTTGGCCCCGATCTCGAAGGATGGGAATGCCCTTGGGGACACCCCTGCATCTCACACCCATACCAGCCTCACTGTCGAGCATGCATACTCATCTTGGCATACCACAAAGTCCTAGCAAAAGAACTTACGAGCCTGAAGGAAGATCAGCTAGGTGCACCCAAAGAAGACAAACCTCACCAAGAAGATTTTAGCACCGACAATGGTGACCCCGAGCACCTGCCTACAAGATGGGAATGCTCTCGAGAGTTTCCATGTATTATTCGACCATATCAACCCCACTTCAAAACCTATACGGTGATATTAGAAGAGCTAAAATAGAAAGGCGAGATTAATCCTTTTCTTGCACTATGGGTAATGTTCAAAGAAATCAAAAGTAATCAAGAACCAGCTACTCCCAAGCCAAATTCAATGATAGAACTCATCAAAGAGTATGCCTGGTTGATATAAGGAGAAGAAGAGTCAAAGGGCTACCTAGCCGACATAGAAAAGGAAACCATTCACATGCTAGAAGGAGCAAGATCATCGCGCAGATAGCCAGCCACCTTCATCTTTCATTAGGAAGATCATGCCGAGCGAGGATCATAAAAAAAATGCCAAATTCAGAACGGGTCCATGCCATCCGACCACTCGCACAAACGACTTCAGCAGCCGCTCTACTTCCCCAACCAGAAGAAGCAACACCGCTGGTTCCTCTTCAGGCAATTGACTTTGTACCATATCTATTATCGAAAATAAAAAAAATAGAAACCCCTAAAACCCTTAAAAATTTGGAAATGGAAAACCCCAAAAAATTTGCAAATCTCAGAAGAGAGAGGGAGCCCTTCATCCCACACCCGCCTAGAGACCAACAAAGAGACCCCTCTCATAAGGCTACGAGTAGCAATTACTCCAATGAAGTCAAGGGTGTAATAACTGATATGGCCACACCAGATCATCCTGCTACTCTCAACACCACACAGCTCCACCTCGACTCCGCTCAACATGACCCTACGCTCTCTCCCTTACGAAAGCATGGAGCATCCCAACGAAATAACAAGCCTATGATCATACCTGACAAGCTACTCTGTGACTTTGAGAGGAGAATGAATAGCTTCGACCTTCACCTCACCAAGGATGTCGCGGTCATCAATTGCACCACTTAAGGGTTACCTCTCACAAAACTAGCCCCCCAGTGTAGAGATTCCGCAGTTTATGAGCTTATAGACAATGAAGAGGGAGCACAAGCCACTGACAAAACACTGGACTTCCAACGGGTCATCAAACGATTCGATGAGCAAACTCAAGCTATCATGGAACCCACCAAAGAGATCAATTTTTACACCGAGGAGAAGCCCAAGAAGCTTCTAATCAGCGCAACACTCAGCCCCAAGGAGTGATAACAGATCATCCAAGTCCATCAAGATCACCTCAGCTCCTTCACATGGTCCTAGGAAGACATGCCCGGTCTGGGCCCGAGCCTAGTGGAACATCGTTTGGTCCCTAGAACCCGATGCAAAGCCCGTTAAGCAGAAACTCAGAAGAATGCACCCGAAGACAGTGCTACAAGTCAAGGAGGAAGTCGACAAGGTATACAAATCCAAATTCATTTGAGTCATCTTCTACCCTAAGTGGGTCAAAAATATAGTACCTATCACCAAGAAGGACGACAGGGTAAGGGTATGTATAAACTTCAGAAACCTCAAGCGAGCATGCCCAATAGATGACTTCCCTCTACCTCTCATCGACACTTTGGTTGACAATACTGTCAGGCACAAGATGTTATCCTTTATGGATGGCTTCTCTGGATACAATCAGACCAAAGTAGCGGCATCTGACCAAGAGAAGACTTCGTTTACTAAGCCATGGGGAACTTACTGCTACGTTGTCATGCCTTTTAGCCTCAAGAATGCAGGAGCCACATATCAATGCGCCATGATGGCTATCTTTCATGACATGATGTAAAAGTGTGTAGAATTCTACGTCTATGATATACTAGTAAAGTCTCAAATGCGAGTAGGACATTCCAAAGCACTATGATTGGTCCTACAAAGATCTGAGAGATATCAGGTAAAGATGAATCCAAAGAATGCGTGTTCAGAGTGACCTCCAGAAAACTATTAGGATTCATCGTTAGTAAGCGAGGAATCGAGGTTGACCCGATAAATGTCAAAGTCATTCTCGAGATGCCACCTTCCAGCAACATCAAAGAATTATGAGGTCTGATAGGAAGACTACAGTTCATCAGGAGATTCATCTCCCAACACTAAGATAGATGTGACCCTTTCTACAAACTACTTACAGGAAAAGCCGAGTACATATGGGATGGCCAGTGTCAGCAAGCCTTCGACAACATCAAGAAGTACCCCCTCAACCCGCCGACATTATCGCCACCAGTTTTTGAAAGTCCCTTGATCCTCTGTGTCAGTAAACGATAAGGCAATGGGAGTGATTCTTGGACAACATGATGAAGACAACAAGAGAGAGGAGGCCATCTACTACCTTCAACAGAACAATGGTCTAGTACGAACGAAAATATACATCAATTGAGAAGACGTGCCTCACACTACTATGGGCCTCGATAAAAATACGACACTACTTCGGGGCGCACAAGATATTCGTACTAGCACATATGGAGCCTCTGAAGTACATATTTGAGAAGCTCGCTACATTCGAAAAGATCGCTCGATGGTATATGCTACTACAAGAGTTTGACATCACCTATGTCACACAGAAGTCCATCAAAGGACAGGTGATCGCCGATTACCTCACTAACCTTCCACTCCCAAGCAACGAGCCTTTACGCACAGACTTTCCCGACGATGACCTACTCTCGATTCATGATGAAGAGCCCGACAAGACTTTATGGACCCTCTACTTTTATGGCGCTCTAAACTACATAGGGAAAGGCATCGGGATAGTCCTACTAAGCCCAGAAGGAGTTTTCATTCCAAAAGCCTTTCAACTCGATTTCCTGGTCACCAATAATGTTGGAGAATATGAAGTCTTCATTGCCGGATTATGAGCAGCACTACAGCTGGGCGTCAAGTAGTTGAAGACAATCGGCAACTCCAAACTTGTGATATCACAAGTCATCGGGCAATAGAAAACTAAAGAAAGAAGACTGATGGCATACTTAGAAACAACTTAGTTTCTGATAAAGAAATTTGAGAGAATTTCTTTAACGCACATTCTAAGACTAGAGAATGAACTCGCAGATTCTCTCGCCATGCTAGCCTCAGTCATATAAATACCAGTCAGACAAAGTACGAAATCCTTCTTCATCAAGAAGCTGACCGTGCCGACACACGAAGTCACCTGGCAAGTGAAACTAAAACTGCCAACTAGACCAAAAGCTATCATGAATGAAGAGCAACCTACCCCAGGCAATTCTACGAAGAAAGAGACTCACAAACCTAATCATATGAAAAGGCTACTACTGGCCTACGATGACGAGGGATTGTCACCTATACGTTTAATGTTGCAAACAGTGTCAAGAACACGTCGCGCTCATTAAAACCCCATCAGCTGCACTGAACCCCATAACCATGCCATGGCCATTCTCAATGAGGGCCTTCGACATTATCAGACCCTTCACAGACATCGTGGGGAACACTCACAAACACGCCTTCATCCTCACCGCAATCGAATATTACACCAACTAGGCAGAAACCGAGTCATATGTCAGAATCACTGCTTCAACGCTCGTGAAGTTTATTATTCAAAATATTATTACAAGGTTTAGAGTCCCCAGAATGTTCATCATAGATAATGGACCACAATTCATTATAGAAAAGATGAAGAAGCTGTGTAAGAAATACGACATCGATCTACACCATTCGTCACCATTCTATCCCCAAGGAAATGGACAAGTAGAGGCTATAAATAAAATGCTGATCCGGAGTCTAAAACGAACAGTGGAGATAAGGAATGGAGCCGACTGGCCTGAATGACTCTCAGAGGCACTCTGGCCCTATAAGACTTCTATTCGCACGACCACTGGCTAAACACCCTATCTCCTCACGTATGGGATGGAAGCGGTCTTGCCCTATGAGATACAGGTATCGTCCCTATGAATCTAACTCAATGATGAGCTATCCCTAGATGAAAGGAGAATTGCTCTACTCGCTCAGCTAGAATAACTCGATAAGATGCATCTAAGGGCAGTCAATCACGTAAAAGTGTACCAAAGGAGAGGGGCCAAAGCCTACGATAAGAAAGTCCTCGAGTGAACCTTTGAAATTGGAGAGTTGGTCTTGAAGAAAATCATGCTTTCTAAGCATGCTCATCCCAACGGAAAATTGAAGTCGAATTGGGAAGGACCCTACGTTCTAATAGCCGTGTACCCAGGAAACGCATACAAGCTGTAAACCAAGATGGGGAGGAACTTTCTAACACGTGGAATGCCATATACCTCAGAAAATACTACCCTTAGCACCATCATTATCATGTCTCGTAGTCAGACATAGTTACTTCTAATTACCACCCTCATAGTCATCGTGACTCATTCACCAGTTGTACGCCATTATTCCTAAGAATATCCTTCAAAATTTTCTGACCCACTGCCCGCCTTTTTACTTAGGCAATTTGATCAAAAGGACTAGTAGAATACTCAACCCCTTCTAAAAGCATAGGTAACACCTGGCTCTCACCCCTTTCCCCCACCATTCGAAGAGACGTTACAACGCAGAAAATAAAGATGTTATGCTCAATAAAAATTCACTATTCTTGCGTTAGCAGGCTGCTTTCAAAACATATATACATGCTTCAAGAGAGATAAAAGTGGGATCAAAATAGAGAGATAATAGAAGCATGCTTGAGCGAGAGCAATACGACGGGTGAACAAGTCAATGAGCCTAGGGAAGCATAAGCAAACTGTGAGGACATTCTTGACAACTGTGTTAAGAAAGTATAAGCAAATTGCAAGGGTCTCCCTAGTGCTTCTACACTACTAGATATCGTCGTAAGGTGGCGGGAAGAGGACAAACCCCTGCTAACCACAGAATATGAGACTTTGATGGTACCGAAACATGACAGATTGCTCAATTATGCCTTATCCCTCTTTCACCCTTAATTTTATTTTCAGACCATGTGTCAGAACCTTTCCGAGGATATCCCCGGGAATAAATCTGAAAACTTGTGAATGATGACTAACGCAATCACTCGCTACCTGTCACCCACTTCACCCCAGTCAAGGCTATGTGATATGATGACCACTGTTAAAAGTAAAATCTAGCACACGATTGATATAACTAAACACCCTCTTCCCAATACAGAAAAGTATCATCAAACGATTTTTTTGAGGCTGGCTCATCAACACACTCATCGCTCTACATACTCACCTAGGAAAGTTCCATTGCGACTCAACACTAGGGCATTTTTATTTTGGAAGAGAAGTCACTTTAAGGTCCATGCTTGTTCATAGTTAAACACGGAGCAACAAGGTCATCGCTCAAGGAAGACTGCTGAAGATACGACACTGCGTATCCTATCACGCTCCTACAGTAGAACAGTTTTTTAGTTTTAAAGTTCCTTTAGTACTTTGCTTTCTTTGTTGCATTATATTTTCTCCTTGTAATGAAAAATAGTACAAAAAATAAAATGCAATGATACTCCCTTTATTACCAGACCCTGGTTTGAGACACCTCCCCCCTTGACAATCAGTAAGGTGGAAATAAAATTACTAATAACTTTATCCTCACGTGCAGACACAGAGCAACCTTCAGCTATTACTGGGCCAACTGAAGGAGCATCCAAGTCCTAATGATGTAGGCAACGACACCAAAAGCAAGCAGCTAAAGTATGGAAGGTAACATAAAAGGAAAAGTGAAGCCACGTACATCTAAGCCAAAAAATTTCTATATATACATCAAAAATTTTCTTTTTACATCTGTCACTGGGGGCATACCCCTTGTATATACAATAAATAAATATAGGAGGGAGCATAAAATATCTACACGGCCCTACTCCCTCCACTGCCTCTGCAAGGGATGCTCATCACCCTCTCTAGCATCATCAATCCGAGAACCAGGAAACTAGTCTACTGAGGCCTCAACTGAAGCATGGGGCCTGGATGGAGGCCTCCTCATAGAAGAAGGCCTAGCAATAGGACCTCCCTCGTTCGCCTGGCTGGAGGTTCGTCCAGACTACAATGTAGAGGGTCAAAGGCAAACATAGGCCTAATGGTCGAGTTTTCCTGAGCATAGGCCCTCATACACTCATGGGTCCCTTGATTAATATCCACCAGTGAGCCGCTAGCCCTCGACCCTAACCCCAAAAGGTGATCGAGCATCCCTCGTAGTATCCCTCCTACCCTCTTCAGCTCGTGCTGTAAAAGCTCGATCGTCAGCTGCATCTCAACACGGACTATGGCTCGAGCAATCTTCAGCTCCACTGTCCAGGTCCTCCGGTCAACCACGAGGTCTATGGTCAACTCTTAGAGATGACGCTCAGTAAGATAAAAAGGAACCTCATCAGCCTCCTAGCAGACTTGAGCACGCTGCACCTCCAGACGTGACTGCACCAACTCACTAACCTGCACAAGGCAACAACTAAGAAGATGGATGCGCATAACAAGATACAAATCAAGAATGACGAAAACATACCAGGTCAACACGCTCTTGAAGAAGGCGCTCGACAGTCGCCGCGGTCACCAGGTTGGTTGGCGGAATAGGCACAGGAGGAACCTCGGGCGTAGGCTACTGCGACACAGACGAAAGAATGCATCAAACAATAACATGGCTACACAAAACTGGAAAACATAACTACAGTACTAAATATACCTGAACCAGAGGAAAGGGATCTTAGGGAGGAGCCTCAAGAGCTGAGTTAGGAATGACCTGCACAAAAAAAGGCAACCAACATAAAACATGTTAGAAAGAACCAATCAATAAAGAAAAACCACCAACGCGCAAATAAATTAAAACACGCACTATACCTGACTCTCCAAGCATAGGGAAGCAGTTGTGGCCTCCCTAGTCTGGAGATCCTCAACAAGCCAACATTGAAAGCATACAACACAACATTAGCAAACCACTAGAAAGGACGAAATAAAATTAAAAAGACAGAATAAACTTACCCAATACTCTAGCTTAGCCCGAAGCTAGGCTATCACTAGATCCTCTCGATTGGATGATGCAGTTGAGGACAGGTCGAATGCCAGAGTAGATACTCCAGCGGTAGAGCACTCTACCCTCTGCATGCATGACACATAATAGACACATAAAAAATAATGAAGAGCATTAACACTAAAACCAAATGCAAAACACTCACCAGTCTATCTATCTTTGAACGTAGGCTGGCCTCCACCTCCCGACCAGCCTACTGCTAGCCTCGGAGTAGCTCGATATACGCCGCCTGACTGGTGACCTCACCCTCCAGTGTAGTCTAACAAATGAAGAGGAAACAAAATAAAATAATCAGATGAATCGACTAGAAGCAAAATGAATGGACTAACGACTAAAACAAATAAACCAACTCACCAGGGATCGATGAGTCTCTGCCAGCTGGGCCCTCAACTAATCCTTTGTTGCCCTAGCTTGGAAGACAGAGGCCATCAAGGAGCGCAACATCTCCTCATTAGGCCTAGGAGCACATCCCATTTGCTCCATCACCCTGTGAAGAGCATCCATCACTTTGCGGACACCGAAACCCAGATGGCCCTGCTCTAACATGGCCAACCTCTCCCTCAATGTCGAGACGAAATCAGGACCACCAACCACAAAAGAGCCGCTCCCATGGAAAGGACTCGTGAAGAGCCAGCCACCGCCGAGCTCCTGGAACCATCTTGAAAACTCCCGTGCATCTGCCTCATCGCGTTCCCCTGTCACCCTGGTCCCCCTGACTCTAAAATCATCAATCTGAGCCCTCATCCTCGATGCAAAGTCCCAACCAAGGGGATCGATCATCCTCCTCACCACACGGTGACGAATCTCCTAAGGGACTCCCTGAGGGAGGCCCAACCTTGCCATGAGATAGGTGGATGCGCGCCACCTTCTTGAAACAATGGACCCAAATGTCCACGTCAAAGAAGGGTCGGCCCAACTGTATCACCGACTGCTCAGCATCCTTCTCAGCCATGTAGGGCCTCCAAATGACCTATAACTAGAAATAAACAAAACAAACCATCTATAAATCTCAAACCCTGTGGACTAAATGCTTTAACAACAAAAAAGATGCATATCTACCCTGGATGCATATCCTCAAAGGGATCTCACACGGTCTAAAGATCCGAAGACTGGTGGCAATGCCCCATCGCCCTCTTCCACACATGCATCTGTAGGAAAGTGAAAGTAATCTCTGTCAGCACCCGTGGACATAAGAACGCAAAATGATCATACGCCCAAAACTAAACACACAAACGTAGAAGCAATCACTAAGAAGGAACACAAAATGACTAAAACATTATAAAGCTAACGGTCGACTAAATCTCACCTGAAGAAAAGGAAAAGACCCTCTAATCATGGGAACACCTCTCCCCCAGCTATAGAGTTGCTCATAAAGGTGCGTCAGCACTGCAGCGCCCCAAGCATACATGGGCACCCGATCAAGGTCCCGAAGAAGTGTCAGGAAAAGACCTGTCACACAACCCCGGGTCGAGGATGAAAAGATGATCGCACCAAAACAGTGCATCAAGAATGCCTGGAGGACTCGATCCGCTACCACTCCTGGCTCCGTCACAGGCTAACTAAGCGCCATCGCCTCGTGGTGCGCCTAGAACACCGCTCCCTTCTCCGAGTGATGCCTTGGAGGAACAAACCAACTAGTAAAAGTATCGAAGAACCACATAACTCGGACCACCCCTGGCCCGAACCCATTGGACCGGTACTCGACTCTAAGCACCACCTCGCATACTGTCAAATAATCTCCTCCCATCTGCCCTGTCACCAGCTCCCCCTCGAATCTGAGCAGGGTGATGCAGACCCAGTCCTTTGGAGTCAACATCAACATCCCTACTGGGAAGAGAAATGCCTGCTGCTCCTCCCTCCAGTGCTCTAGAATAGCTCAGATCATGTCCCGATTGATTGGGAAGGGCTCGAGCTCTAAGATAGGCCTGAAGCTGAGAGACACTAACTGCGCCTGCTGAAACTCAGGCAGGGCACGGTACCATGCATGGGACTCTCACCATGCAGTGCTAATGGCCAGCAAAGTCCTGAGGAGCGATGAAACGAAAAGGAACAATGTAAGATTTTAACCAATAACTATGTAAGGACTAATGACAATAAATTAGAACTACAGATGATAAGTAGACCTAATACTTATAAAAATGATAATGACTGATAATGACAACGATAATAATAATATCAAAAATCATAGTAATAACAAACGATGATGATGACCAGCAATAATAATCTAGTTGACGATAAAAATGACAAAGGATAACCAGCAACACACACAGAATAAATAAAACTATATCGCAAAACACAGCGCATAAATATGGCAATAAAAGAACGAGCATGTGATAACGACAACCTACAATATAGCACGCAAAACATGATAAAGGCAACGCAAAACCATAAAATAAACGAGACCTAAAAAACTATATACAAGAATGATGCATGAATGCGCCCGCACACTAGACTAGATGCGAGTTCGATATAAAGTAAAATGGGTTTCCATATCCTAGGAATCTATGTTATAACCTAAATGCCTAGGAAATGAAAAGAAGAAACTCTTGCTCGCTGGCACCTACCTGATCTCTTGCAAAGAACTCCTCCAATGGAATGCGAATCGAAGGCGGAGCCCAACGTGGAGCCACGTCACCCTCGCCAAGCACAGGAGCACCCTCTCCGACAACCATCTCAACATCACCCTCAGCATCGGCATCGGCACCAGCAGGAATCTAAGGAGTCTCCCCTCCCTCCACCACCATCTGCTCCAAGTCCGAAGTGGTCAAGAAAAGTTGGTCACTACCATCAGACTCCATCTCAGAATGAAGAGCACGAAGAACTGAAGAGAACGCAAGAAACAGTGCTCGAAATGGATGAGAAAATCATGAGATATCGTAGAATACATAAATTAGAGCACAAGGAAGCAAGGAAGAGCAATAATCGGAGAAGAAACCAGAAAGCGCAGGAGAAATGAAAATCTTCGCAGCTTATATAGTGCGTGGGTCAATCGCGCGCCAGGACACTGACGCATAATTGAATCATGCACAAAGACACTTGCACATAATCTGAATCACGAACTCTACCCAGAGCGCGCAATTAAACTTCCATCCGTCCAAAAGGCACAAGTCAATCCCGCGCCCTCCACCAAGCGCACAATTTGAAAGGTCACCCGTACAGTGACCTGATGACACTCTAATCACGCACTCTGATTAGAGCGCGTAATTGGATTACACGCACAAACCCGGACGGGTAAGTGCCGTCCTGAGTTCTCCCATTGTGCGTGCACAACCACGTGCGCAATTGAATTAAACACCCTAAATCAGGCACGTAATTACCCAGCTATGACAAAAACGTATGCAAACTGCAGCGGCCAGAGATGAAGTCTCAGACTTGAGTACTTACACCGAACAACACCCGCAACACAGAATTCACACACACACTCTAACATAGGCATACACGCACCGCGAAATTAGCACAAACACTTCACTTACACATCGAACACTCTAGACTTAACCATTCAAAGTAAACCAGACTGAATTAAAAATACACTCAAGAGAATAAAGCAAACTAAACTAAATTAACTAAGCTAAACCAAAATTCAACAAAATCGTAAATAAGTAAAGGAAAATTTTCATAAATATGATGAAATTAATTACAAATTACACCAAGGGCATACCTTTTGAATATACAAAATAATTACAACCCCGCTAAACGAAAGGCAAATTTTAAGTCAGAATGGGCACCCCTGAGGGAAAATGCCCGAATAATAACACAAAGAAAAGGAAGAAATGGTTGAGAGATCGGGAGAGGAAGCACACGCTGAACGAATTCTAATACAAATCTCATCTTCACCTCCTTTTTCCCATGAGATGCTGCTTATGATACAATCTCCTAGATCACACAATAAAATGCCAGCATCACAGAGCCTCGAGCTGGCAGAGAAGAAAGAGTGACACAGAAAGCCACCCAAGATTTGCGACGTACACCTATGAAAGGCCAATCTTGGAAACCCACAAGGGAGGGTCGACCAAAGGTCAATCTACAGAACCTACCAAGGAGTAACTGGCACCGATCATGTGAACTTTGACGCAACTCTTTTCCTTGGTTTCCACCTTTAACTCTTCCATCTCTTCCCCCAACAGAGTGGTGCCCCGGGCACTACTCAACATTCCCACTAACGCTCATTCTAATATATATATATATATATATATATATATATATATATATATATATATATATATATATATATATATAAATCACCATTACAAACCCCTTTAGAACTTAATACCCGGGATACAAAATAAAATGGAAGAAAAGACATTAATAAAAATGTACCAAATTCTAAATACTAAAATTATAAAACCAATAATAAAATAACAAAATGAAGCCCAACCCCTAAACACCTATTTATAACCTATACCCCTTTCACTACAATAAGATAAGTTCCTCACTTTAAAACACCCTCCATCTAATTAAATTAAAACAAGACACATACACACCCCTTGGAAAAGAACCACAATCCATGACAAATATAGATAAACCAATAGGAACAAAACACTTACCCCCTAAAATAAAAATAAATCCATGACTAAGTAGATAAACCAATGACATCAAAACACCCAACACATTCATCTAGAAACTTAAAGTCACACATTTTCAACAAGTGTTACCTCCACAAAATAAGAGAATAAAACAACACCCATACCTTAAACAAAGAAAATACAAAGGAAATAAAATATACAAAAGTCCAATGATAAGACTCCAGATCATAATTATAGCCGGTCATCCTTGCACCAACACCCTAGTCCGAGGTTGAAAATAAGAGTAAAAAAATAAATAAAAATACGACAAAATAAAAATAATCAAAGCAAAGCAAAAAAAAAAAATCAGCAAAAAAAAAATGTACAAATAATACATTCAAAAGGAAAACTGTCCCCCCACAGTCCCATCGCGACCAAATCACGCCCCAATACCCGCCACTCACTCTGCTGCGATAAATAATCTGAGGAAATAAAAATAAAATAAAATTATCGCTCAACAGTCCCATCGCCATAACACAACCGAAAGATTTCAAAATACCTCCCACGATCGAGACCTCAAAAAAAAGAAGAATAATATAAAATAATATAAAAGTGCCATCATGGCATAAAAGCAACAACAATCTCTGAATAATGAAAAAGTAGCCACAGGATAAGCCATTCCACGCTACTTGTCCTACCACGATCGAAATCACTTTCCCTTGTCCCATCGCGTAACCTCACACACCGACCAGAGAGAGGGCTGCTAATGCCTCATAACATGTCCCATCGCGACATAACACACATATAACCAACGCTATCCCAACACCTAAGCTCATTGACATGAATCTGCCACACCCTCATGTCTCCTTATGACGCTAAAGCCCCGCCACACCACCAAGGCGAAAGGCAAGTCCCGTCGCAACCCACCACGGCACACAACTAGAAGGGGAGGCTCAACCAATGTCCCATCGCAAAGAGCTGAAGCTCCCCTCAAATGTCTTACCACGACAATCATCAGGTTCCATCACAATGGCCATCATCGTCCCACCATGCGATAGTCACCAGACTCCACTGCAGCAGAAACAAACGATCACCGACAGAAGAAGAGAAATTTCTCCGATGCCCCATCGCTCCCATTAACTATCAAGCCCCATCACGAAACATCCCATCAAGCAATCAATCAGGTAAGTATCACCCCCCTTGTTTCCACTTGATATTCTCTATACAAATATAATAAGCTAATATTAAGTCAAAAGTTTTCAAAACCCGTCCCTCTCGACACGTGAATCACTGTAGTCCTCCCATACGAGACAATCATCAGTATTCACAAGAAGATTAGACAAAGTATCCGACATACCAAGTGTCATCTTGACAACCACATAAATGGTCAGGTCCACAAATCTCGTACCTATGGATTTACTCAATGATGTCTCAAAAGCCATGTTTTCTATCGTTTTACCTCCGAATTGATCTTAAGTTAAAAAATCCCAAAATTTTAAAAATTATAATCAATAAACCCTCTGTCTATCAAAATTCACTTCTCACCATGCCAATCTGTTCTTTTCCCTAGGAAACCAAACAATGGTTATTCTCAACTCTGAGAAATCATAAATGCCACTAGAAAGGGACACCTGACGTGCCACTGGTGTGAGCAATGACACGCCCGACTTGACATGACTTGCGAAAGCCTTCACCATCAAATTACACCATATTATCTAGTCACTTGACCTTATCTCTGGACATTTGTATGACGTCCCCCGCTACCATATTAGCATCATTTTCCTTTGTTTCACTGCCACTCGCAACAGGTCGCGACATGCGACGGGAAACCACTTGTACTTGCGGATAAGGATATAATGATTTCCCTCAATCTGACTGCCACTTGCAGCAGATCGTGACATGCGATAGGATGCCACTTACACCCATAGATTAGGATTCTCGATTGCTTCAATTTCCTCCCGTTTGACTACCACTTATAGTAGGTCGCGACATGCGACGTGGTGCCACTTGCACTCGCGGATGAGGATACACCTCTTGACAATTACCACTGGGCCCTCGAATGCTCCCCTTTTAACTTGTGCTGATAGATAAGAAAGCCAAGTACATCATATCAGCTCCCCGGTTCACACTTGTGATTTTCCAAAGAAATGAGAAGGCACCTCGAAAGAGGGGTGCCTACTTCTTCGACACATTCTTATTCCATAAGAACGCGCCGAAGAGGGGCATCTGTAGACACCCCAATTTTGCCCTCTCAGAGTATACAAACCTATTCGATCAACCTTTGACCTTGCCCATGATCTCCAAAAAAGGACTAACTTTCGAAGGCCTTAAAACCCTAAATACGGGGACCATTACTAAAATAACAGTATATGGTTGAGACCCAGGCTGAAACAACAGCTCTGTGGCTCGAACCCGACCCAACTCGAGAAAATCTTAAATTCTGTGCACATACGGATGCGCAAAATCTATTCTACATGTGGCCACATACGCAGAATTGGTCCCACTTGGACCAGGTTCACTCTTCCCGCAGACCACTTAAGACTCGAATTTTGCACAAGACACTATGCGCTTAATTTGATTCCACGTAGACACAGTTGCACAGAATTAGTCCCACTTGGACTAGGGCTGCGTTTCGTGCACCGCCCAAAGTCCTCGGTCCCGCACAGATACACTTGTGCGAAATCGATTCCACATGGGAGCCAACATACGAAATCGGTCCAGACTTGATTGGGACTCTACCCCCCAAATTGCCTAGGGACCCTAATCCCATGCATACGCCATTGCATGGAATTCAATTCCATGTCTCAATAGATGCACATAATTGGTTTTCAATCGAACCCGACCTTTAATTCCTTAGACTGCCTGAATTTTTGATCAAGCGCATATGCCACTACGCGGAATTCATTTCCCAAGCACACTAGGACAAGGAATCCCTGTTCACAGGCTGACTCGAAGTGAATTAAGTGCATACGTCATTGCGCATAATTCAATTAAGCTCTGTCTCATACATGCGAAATCGGCCAATCCTGCACATGTCCACATGCACGAAATTAGCTCGACACCTATAAAAAGACCCCCTTCCATGCACAAACGCACCAATTTTTGACTAAAATTTTCTCTTCTTTCTTAAGTTTCCTCTTCTTAGAGATTTCGAGGTTATCTCTACGGCTTCAAAGAAAGGAGTTGAACAGCTCTGGGTTTTCAAGCTAGTGGTACCAGCCCACCAGGCCCAACGCTCAGGGGAGCACAGAGGAGGAAACGCTCCACTTCTAAGTAATTTCTCCCTTAGTTTTCAGTGTAGTCTTTATTTCCAATATTGTCCTTAGTCTAGTTTTAGACCTAGCCCTTAGGAAATCCATGCCCAAATTCTTAGTCTAGAGCCAAATAGGTTTCCCAACCTTTCCCAATTTTCAATCCCATCACTTTTATGTTTGGCCTATTTTAAAACATTAAAAGAAGTTAAATTGATGTGAAATTGGTTACATTTGAAAGCTTATTGAAGTAGCTTTGCAACAAGCCAAAAAATGCGCAATTCCGACAAGTATTGAAGAAGTTATGGTCAATTTTCGAAAGCTGCATAAAAAGTGACGAATTTTAAGACTCCTAATAGAACTAGGATTAGTCTCTTTATTATCTTATTTTAGAAAATAGGATTCGTTTCTTTTAGTAGAAATAGGATTAGTTACCTTATTGCTTTAGGACTTTATTTTATTATTTTAGAAGAATTAGGAATTAGAGTTACATTAGGATTAAGAAATAGGATCTGCCCTTTATTTGAATTAGGAATTATGGTTACACTAGGATTTCTAGTAAAAGCTTATAAATAGTCTCTTACCCCCAGACCACTCTACACAATTCTCTCTTCTGAGCTCCTTCTTTTTAGAAAATTTTAGTTCTTAATTCTAGTTCTAAATTTTAGTTCTAGTTCAAAATTCTAGTTCTCTTTCTAGTTTTAGTCCTTAATTTCTAGTTCTAGTTCTTCATTCTTAGGTTCTAGTTCGAGTTCTTAATTCTTCTTCTAGTTCTTAATGGTAGTCCAAATTCTTCGTTCTAATTCTAAATTCTTAATTCTTGATCTCGATTTTTGATTCCTAATTCTCAATTCTAAGTTTAAATTCAGTTTTTAATCTTCAATATTTACGAAATAATCCTTAGTCACCCGATTTGCCCAAGAAAACTTACAGAGGGTACCCGGGAACGGTGCCGATCCTCCTTAGCATAACTGGCCACAACTCCCTTTTTTTAGTTAGAATGATATTAGGAAACTAAGTTAAATAGAGTTAGAGTAGTTGTAAGAAACTCAGTCAGTTAGAGTTAGAGTAACACTTGGAGATCCCCAGTTAGCCAGACTCAAAGAAGAATCAGAAGACAAAATCAATTAAACTTAGAGCAGGATTAGGAAACCAAACTAGCTAAACCCCATGGCAACCCATAGCTACTAAAGTTGTCTGGCCGACGTTCAGTAAAGGAGTTCAACCTGCAAGCCCCCTCTTCTTAAAGGGTGATCAGTGATGTGTTGTAGTGTCGATAAATATTTGCGCATCATCCAGGTACTCCTTATTTAATATTCGCCTCTTTAATTTTAGCAATTTAATATTTCTTAGTTTATTATTCCACTGCCCCCAGCCAGAGTCCACTTGGGACCAAATTGGGCCACTTCTTTCGGGGACCGAGAGGAACCCAGAAAATGTGTGTACCAATAATAGTGGGAGGTGGACTAGGCGGGGATGCAGGTCCATCATCGTGGGAAGACCCACTCGTGCCCATCCGTGCTAGTATCATAACGACTCCTCCCAACACCTCATGTAACATTCCGCTCACAGAAGTGAGCTCAGCTTGAATTTCGAGCTGCCCCACCTCAAAAGCATGGAGACCCTACCCCACCATGGACTAAGATGTACTTGGGAAAAATTAGTCCACGGATGGGGCAGTGCTCCCATGAATGGCCTCATCTAAGAGGCCACTATAACCATCGACACTAATATCAAAGGTGTCAGTAAAGAACGTGGTGGGGGGTATAGAAGATGTTATAGAAGTGGATGGGGTGGATACTTGCTCAAGTGTGATAATAGGGTTTGTGAAAAATACGGTGATCGGAGGTGCAATACTAGATGAGTGAGTGGATGAAGACTCAACCCAAGTGAAGGGAGATGGGGGCTGAGGAGAGGGAGGGGAGTGTAAAGCGTCCCTCATCTCAAGTGGTGGTGATGGTGAGGGCGTAAATGGTATAGGCTGGGCTATTTAAGGGACCAAGATGGTGGTGTCGGCTGCCCTAGCAGCAGTTCCAACTAGGTCAGGGACGGAGGCAACTGGTGTCTCCGTCGTAAGTGTGGATAGGGAAAAAAACACGGCAGCCTGCTTTGTAGCAGTGAGTCGGGCTTTTCTCCATTGGCCTACATCATAAAGCTTTGGTAAAGCAGTTAATGGTGGCTCCTGTAGGTCGATCTTGTACCCCTATAAGAGTAATAAGCGTGTGATGGCTCGCCCGTACGAGAGTCGAATCAACATTTTGTGGGGAGGGGTGCTGCCAATTTCTTTAGGGCATCAAGGAGCCCATAGAAAACCAACTGCACCGGTGACATCCACCAGCTCTTAATTACGGCATAAAGGACCCTCAAAAGGTCCCCATGGCGATGGGTCTTATGTGTAATGGGGCTTAGTATTTTATATAACCCTACATCCGCAAAGAAAAGTTTGGGTCGAAGGGCAATTCATGTAGTATAAGTGGGGCCAACTAGCAGTTTGCCGAAAACATCATTCACCAATTCAGCAAATTCTGGAAAGTTTTGGCCTGCCACTAGGCCACTTCCCAAAAGGTACAATGCAGGGAGACTGAAAATAGTAACCAATGCTACCCTATCGATCGATTGATAGTATTATAGGTCAAGTTCTAATAGAATAGGCAAACAAGGCGAGGGTAAACCACCATCTTTGATGGAGTCAACAAGCTTTCGAGGCCGGCTCATCTAAAATAGGCTAGTGCAAACCGAGCTTTAGGAAGCTGGGTGAAGAATTCTCTATCGAACTCGGGTTTGACAAAGAATTCATGATGCATCATTGACGGGTTTGGGATCTCCCGCTGTAAGAGTTAAGTCTCGGGAACAACCTATGGTGGCTGTGGCAGAACTACCGACAACCTTGTGCAGATACGGATACCAGTACTAGGATTCGGTGGCACAGTGGTTCGTGCCTTCTTCTTGGGTGGGGCATATACCATGGGTGCCTTTCCTTTGTTACGCTTTGAAACCATTTCCTAACTCACACAATAAAAATAAAAGGAAGAGCTCAAGATTACCCTAGAAATGTGAATGTTGTTACAAAGAGTAGGCTGTTAACTCTCGTACTTTCTTGATAAGCTTGAAATGTAGCACGACATGCAACGAATTCACAAATTTTGCTGAGGAAACCACGAGCTTGAGGAAGAGGACGAAGGGAATGCAGGGGAGCTAGGGCAAGACCGGTCGAAATGGGATTTTGACCGATCTTAAAGCCTTATATAGCACTAAGCTTCGAATATCCTGACCGATCGAAACGGTTTCGACCGGTCACAAAATTAGGAGAAAGTATATCTCTCCAGCAGTGCTTCTGTTCTGAAGCGGGGTCCCTGTTGGTCGACCAATCAAACTAGTTTCGACTAGTCAGTAAGAATTAAATAGAATTTTTGGTTTCTATTGACTGGTCGATCCAGGTTTGACCTGTCTGCTTTTTCTCTTCTGGATTAAATTGACCGATCAAATCTATTTCAATCAGTCGAATAATTGGTAGAGAACTTGGTTCTAAACCCAACACTCAATTAACTTATTTATTCATATATTTTTTTCCTTTTTCTTTTTATTTTCTTATCTTTATTCTCTAATCCTAACACCTGCACAAACCCAAACACATTAAATCTAATAATTAAATCCTAAACTAATATTTTACATTGGACTTGGGTTGCCTCCCAAGAACCGCTATGATTATGTCTGTAGCTCGACGAGGTCCATGTGCTTACTGTGGTACTGGTGGGTTGGAGGTAGACAAAGTCTCCCTAGTCATGGCATGACCTTTTGGATTATTAACCAGTTGAGACGGTAATCGGCCCTTGTCCCTCTTGTTCAAAGCGGTTGCTAGTTGCCCAAGTTGGGTTTCCAGCTTAGCAATGGACTATGTGTGGGAATGGAGTAATTACGTTTGTTGTTGAGACTGTTGCTGCCAACTCTGAGCTGCCTGCAACATAGTCTCTTCAAAGTTATTGTTACTCCAATGAGGTTGAAGCTGCTGCTGGCCTTGGAACTGCGAGGGTTGTGAATTGAATGCGGGCCTAAAATGTTGAGAGGTATCCTGATCCGCATTGCTTTTCTAGGACAGATTCGGATGATTCCTCCAGCTCAGATTATATGTGTTTCCAAAATTATTTTGATCCGACCTTTGGAAGGAATTTGCAGCATTTACATGTTCTCGCACGGACTTGGGGTATAATGGTGCAACTGGACAATTGGGAGGTGTATGAGTCGGGCTTTGGCATATGCCACAAACCTCACTTACTTGAGTTGTTAAGTGCAACTTTGCACTCAACATGGATTCAAAATTTTTTTTCGAGGCCTCAACCTTGGTAGAAATATCCGTCGTCAGTTTCAGTTCGTATATACCTCCTCGCTTAGGAGGTACAACTAGTGAAACCTCAGGATCAATCCGATTCGATGTGGCTTGTTGCACCGTATTCTCACTTAAGTTCTCAAACAATTCCCAAGTGTCGTCCGCGGTTTTTATGAGAAACATCCCCCCACAAGAAGCATCTATCATTTGTCGGATAGACTCAATCAACCCTTCATAGAAGCCTTACACTATTTGGTAGTTTGAAACCCCATGATGGGGACACTTGCACAGAAGTTCGTTTAAGCGCTCCCAACTCTCATGAAAGGATTCGTCCGATGTTCTTCTTACCAATTGGGAAATATTTGACTAAGAATTTTGTTTGCAGTTGTTCCCAAGTGGTAATCGAATCTCAAGGCAATGAGTTAAGCCACCTCTTTACTTTCTCCTTTAATGAGAATGGGAAGAGCCTCATACGAGCAACCTCTTCTGACAACATGTTTATATTTTAAATAAGGTAAGAACTTCTAAAAAGGTTGTGAGGTGGAAATAGAGATCTTCAATGCTAAGCTCATGGAAGCTAGGAAGCATTTGAATCAGGTTGAGCTTAATCTCGAAGTTCCCATTATCGACTGTTGCAAGTAATCTTATACACGAGGGAGTTGTAAGGGTGGACGGTGTATAATATTCCCTCAACATTTTCGCCTCTTGCTGTTCTACTCCCGCCATATTGAATCAAATTGGGGGTAGGACGGGGCGGCTAGAAAGTTCAAAGCTCACAACGTTTTGGGAGGAACATGAGCAAGAGCAAATCTGCCGACACGTCCTCTCAAGCTTACGGTCTTGTCGCTCTAGAGAAGGAAATTGCAACCTCAACCTTGGCATAAACAAAAGGAAAAAAAAATTAAAATAGTTAGCTTACTAATTTGAAATCCAAGATGTGTACCTTAGCCTCTCGCAGCGTCCCGTGACAAGCTTTGGTGTAGTCAAGCCTTTGATCTCCCAACCTACAAAACACACATGCTACAGTTAGTATATGATACAAATATATAGTAACACATCAATCAAATAAGAAATAAAGCCGAAATCTTTGGCAACAGCGCCAAAAATTTGATCGTTTTATTTCAAAACCTTACAAGTGCACAAGTTCGAATGTACTAGGGCAAGTACAAGGGTGTCGAACCACATGGATTTGTTGTTTATCTCCTATTTAATTTCTATTTTACAGAGAATTTTGTATCATTAGATTTCCTACATTAGTCTAAAGCAAATCAAAGAAATATACAAAGTTTTGGAAATAAGAAAGGAGAAGGAGAACTGGAACCCCTCTTGGATTCCAGATTCGTACGTAATAAATCCTATTTCTTTTCTATCGTGAATCCCAAGTACCCTGCTCCTGGCTACAAGCTCAGTCACATCGCATATGATTTAGATAGATCTAATCGTTAGTTAGATAAACCTAATCATCAAAGAACCATTGCATGAACTAACAAAACTACTCTACAAGGCCTCATCCGTCAGTGAATATCCTATCTAAACTAACCCCAATCCCTACAAGGCCACAAGAATTAAACTAAATAAGATTGCAGCATTACCAGCGCGTTCTCGATCTAGTCTAAACCTCAAACATGCAATCGTACCAATAATGGAATTCACAAATAGAAATTTATTAAAATACTTATCCAGAATTTACAAGAGATCCTGCTTGAAGCTTTAAGCACGCATCGACTCAGAGACCTTCATCATCACTGATGCAGGCTCTGATCGATGATTACATCCAATCTCCCTCCAACCCAAAACTATTCTTAACCTAAAACTACAGAAACTCATGTCATAGCCCTCTAGAAAAGTTTCGACGTGCGAGTCCCCTAAAGCCTATCCCTAGGGTCCTTTTTTATAGATTTACAAGACCTTAGAACATTGTACACGGCAAGTCATCTTTAGATCCTAAAAATCCTCCAAGAAAGATGATTTTAGAAAGTATTCTGTGCGATTTGGAGTTATCCCATCTGTTGGAAGAGATTCCTGGAGACGATTGCGGAGTTAGAGATATCCACAGCTGTATAGACCTTGATTTTCGCTCAAAAACTTTGTTGTGATTGGTCGGGATTGGAGAACCCACCGATCGGCTTTAGACTCTTTCTCCAGGTAGAAAATGATCTGTGGAGCTTTAGTTTTCATTATTTTTCAGACCGGTCAAGCCAGGTGTGACTGGTTGAGAAATTCCTCTGAGTATTTTCCATTCTGCTTCTTGCATTTTTGCTCGGTCAGTTGAATCTTTAATTTCCTGAAGCATCCAGCGTTGTGACCGGTCAGTTGAGTCCTTCGACCGGTCCAATGGAGTCCTCTTTTCTTCCTTTGGGAACCTTCTCTGCTGTGCTATTTTGACTAGTTGAATTTGCAATTTTGACCAATCGATTTGATCTTTGAAAGCACTCCTTTCAGCTACATCTCCTTGGATTCTTGCCGTTTGCTTGGGTTTCTTCATAATTCCTGCTCTTTTAACTCTTTTTGCATTCAAACCACTTTTACACCAATTGCAACACAACATGAACTAAAAGTGCACATTAGTAGTTAAATGAGGGTAAACAAAGTCGGGATTTGGGGATAATTTATACAACTTTTAAGTCCGATCAAGCTTATATCACTTAGTTGGGATTTGTGTTCATTGATCCAGGTTGTTCAAAAGTGGACTGTCACAGATTTTGGGGCCTTGGAATCTTTGGAATTAGCTTTTGATAGGATTTGATGTGGTAAAATCAATTTGTAACCTTGGTTACCTTATGATGCTAATCAGCACACTCAATCTCTCTCTAGATCTCTTTCTCTCTCTTGGATGGAAGAGATTGTTTCATGGTATTGGGTTGGACCTCATTTACACAATCAACATACACCTAGGTATTATCCTAAGCTTAATAGAAGGTGGAGCAACACTTAGAAGACATGTTCGTAGTGGTATAATTCTAACTGGCCTAACTCAATCTCACAAAACTGGCTTGTAAGGTGACGTTTGCCCAGGTTATATATAACCCCATGCCTCCAGCAGTCCAGCCCACAGCCGATGTGGGACTATTTTAACATGCCTCCTTACCTTACAAGCAGGTATTTCTCCCCTCCAGATCACCCAGTTCAATTGTCCATGTGATTTAGCTTGGCTCAATCCCACCAACACGTGTGGGAGCGTATTAGAATAGTCTCACATCGACTGTGGGCTGGAGGCCTTGGGTTATATATTGTCACGACCTGAAATTCTATCCCATCCCTAGGGCCTAAAATTCTGTGTTATAATCCGCATGCATCCCAGATACTCTAAGTGAATATATACATAATCAGAGTTCTCACACTAACAAAATTCGTGAATCGAATAATAAAGGAATGAAATAATTACTAATCAGTGAAAAAATAAAGGCCAATAATAAATCAAATGTATGAGGCTAACAATGAATACCCAACGATAAACAATAATAGTATGAGATTGAAGAATAAGTGTCTAAACTGAAAATCCCAATCTCAGTACTACAACTATACTATCAATAATCTACATAAGGATCATAGTCAGCACCAAGGTCGTCCTAGTGTCGTACAGTGTCTCCCTACCAATGCTCCTAGTACTCACCGTCCACGGGATCAACAAAATTAGCACTCGCAGGATAGGAAAATTGGCGTCCATTCCGTTGATAAAATCACTTAAAAAGAGTAAACAACGCACAACTCATTGGATATACAACAATCATCCCTATACTGCTCAGGTCCATTGTGGGTGCATCTCGTGAGTGATAATAATAGGATGACTACATATAAGAAATAAAAAAAAAAAAAAAAAAAAATATCAAAATCATGCGTATCATCAAAATCATATCTTAACCTACTTGCAAGAACATAATCTAGACACACTCTAACCTTAACGTGCCTCACCATACCTCATAAACGTAACTTATCATATTACAATGACAAATGAGTCTATGCATCGCATGGGTGTAGATACTTATTTCTATTCCTAATACGACCGGTACCAGAGTAGCTGCTCGAGTCTATCATGTGAGGGTCACCATAGTAGTATACAACCATAACATACCTCCCCCTATAAAATAACACAACATATCATGCACCTCATCCAGTCTCAGGGGTGGTCGACAAGAACTCATAATCATAACTCATACTATCTTCTAAGAGATTCGCCTCGACTGTACACATTGTAGTCCCTACAGTGGCTACGTAAGGAATGATAGGTACAAACCTAGTATCTTAATCTTATGCTAGCCTGCATAGCGATGCCTTATTATATATGTATCTTATCTTATCTTATATATTCTTTCTTATCATTTTCCTACAACCTAAGTCTAGAGTTAGCCATGGTGAGATAAGCTTCACTAAACCACGCTTTCCAAGTAACCTAGATGTACTTCAGGTGGCAGCCCATACTCCCATAGAGGTATTGCATCTGTACCACCTACTCCTAAGAACCTGTGTTAGTCAAATAGTTGACTGAGGCCAGGTGCACCCAAAAAATGTTAAGCACCCACCTATAACTTGATGGAAAAATTCAATTCCTAATGACACCCATAGGACACCCCATTTAATTAGATGGGTGTGGTAGTAATTAAATAAGCTACAGAACTCCCATCTTAAACCACATGTGAAGACCTGAACTGACCAATGACTGGTCCTGACCCGAGCAATTATCCAAATTAAGACAGAACCATTGTCATGATATGGAGATCATCATTAATGGAGTAGATGTAAATGATCATCATGGTGTTGATTAATAAAATAAGTCAAACTTGAACCTATTGATCCAAGGAAGCAAAAAGAACAAACACCTTTTGTTAGGTGTATAGGCTTAATATGGAACAATGACATTTAAGGTAAATAAGAATGAACTCTAAGGGCATTTGAAATTAATTTCTCTAATTTAGAATTAGAAATTAATAAATACACATTTCTCTAGCAAATCCTAGCCCTTGGTCTCTTTGACCAAGTTGAACTCCATCTATGGACATTGATTTCACATTGGGAAAATCTATGGAGTAAGATTGGGTCAAAAACCATGGACCACAAGATGCTTTGAAATGTGGTCTTTTACATAATTTGAGGGCACCTAATAAGGGGAAAGGCAAGATGAGGACCAATGGGATGGTGGAGATTGAACCCAAATAGGTGTCCCACTCCTCCATGTGCATAAGGTGAGAGAGTGAAGAGAGAGAATGAGTGGAAGCTTGGGAAGACCAAGCTTGCCACATGGCAATCTTGTCCCCAATGCTTGGGACTAAAGCCCAAGTCCCCTTGCAATTTTCGAATTCAGCCTCTCTCTCTCATTACATCTTCTTCTTCCTCCTCTCTTCACCATTAGAGCTCTAGGTCTTCAAGCCCATGCTCTCCTCATCTAACCATCAAAACTCTCATCCACCACCTCCATTGCAACCTTCTTGACCCCTAGAATAACATAGTGTGAGTTCACACCCATCCCAGCCCCCCTCACCATTGAATTTCATCCAAACCAGCAAGCATCAAGAAGGAAAGAAAAGCACAAGTCTTGTTTGTAGGTAGTTTAGCTTGTTGTTTGTAGGTTTTGCATGAGTTTTTCTTGAATTTTTTAGTGAATATGTGAGCTGAGATGAATGTGATGGAAGGGATGACCTTGCATGTGATCTCCATGATCATGCATGGCCATCCAATGCAGTAAGTAGGCAAGGCTTGGACTGTCCAATGCTAGTCTAGGACACTTCATAAAAGAGCTAGAAAATTCAATTTTTCCAAGGTTTTCTGTGATTTTCGATTTTTAACTTTGAAGTTATGGATGTGTGGTATAAAATGTGGCATGGGAGCTCATGATGATCTCACATCATCATCTTACCATCGATGATGGAAGGTCCAACGGTCATAGGTTCTTCAATTGATGGTGTTGATGCAGGTGGCTCAGAGTTGAGTGCATGTGTCATTTGATGGTTTAATATGACTCCTAAGCCCTTGATCATACCTTAGATGATCATATGATCCCAGAGATTTTGAAAAATTTTCAAGTTTTTATTTTAATCATGATCAAAATCTTGTGGGTTTAGATCAATCAGATTTGCCTTAGCCCAGTTTCAAAGATTAGGCTTTTAAGAACAAATGATGATTTTTTTTTGAAAGATTAGAACATGTACATGTGTTTGAATGGCTTTGATTGATGAAATACATACTGAAATTTTAGATTTTTAAATTACTTGATCATATTTTTTATCATTTTTTTGATCATATAAAATCGATGGTGTGAGATGCATGAGTTAGGAATAATGATATAGCATGTGATATTGACTATGCCTTGCTTGCTTGATATAGTATTATAGAAAATACTCATATTGCATGATTTTGATTGATGATTACTTGATTTAATTCTAGAGTTTTTATATATTTGATCACTGTTTTGGTCATATAAAATTAATGGAATTAGATGCATGTGTTAGTGATGATGAGCATAGAGTGTATTAGATATCTTGCTTACTTATTGTAGTATGATAGAAAATGTTCATTTTAAATGGCTGTGATTGATAATTTCTTGATTTAAATTCTAGAATTTTTATGTATTTTGATCACTGTTTTGGTCATATAAAATCGATGGTATTAGATGCATGTGTTAGAATATGATAGCATAGGATTCCATAGACTATGCTTGCTTACATGTGAATCATCATAAAAAAAGATAGATTGTTAATTTGAATGGTTTAGATTGATTAAAATTTTAATAAGTTTCCAGATTTTTAAAACTCATGATCACTGTTTCAGTCATACAAAATCAATGGTAATTGATCAATGATATTGAATGATGCTTGAAAGTTGACAAATCCTAGACCATATAAAACATTGATGTCTTAACTTGTTTGATTTGGTGATCTAATGGTCACAACAAAATGATTTTTGAAAAAGATGTTCTCTAGAATATTTATTTTCTTTAAAAGAAGTATAATGAGTTAGAATTTGATTTGATCGGATGACCCCTAAAGGCACGATCTAATTTTAACAATATAGAATTTGGTGTGTGTTTTTTGCGATTAGGATAGTGCTACGGCTAAAATGTGCCATTAGATCGATATGCTAGACCCAAAAAGGATCATTGATGATTTGTGAGTGATATGGAGAATCCCCAAATCAGATCAGAAAAACTGATGGTGTATGATGGCCCACAAGGTAGACACCATCAAGTGCCAAAATTTAAAGGCCTTTAGGCCCAAAACAGGAAACTCACTAAGATGAGTGTAAAAATATGAAAATTAGGATAAGGAAAAATCTAGAAAAATTACCTTAGTAAAATAAATGGGGTTCCTAATAATCTAGTTAAAAATCAGATCTTAGTTCCTTGTAGTTTGACCTACACGGAGTTCGGAGTGAATGACAGTAAATCTGCCTTGTTAGCACTAGAAATCTATGCCTCAGAAAGGTAGTGATTTCATGTGCTAGGACTACTCTAATAAATCTGTGAAAACTATGGGTAAAAGTTTGACCTGTGCCCCAATACTATGTGAGATTTCACAAGAAGTCACTATCTGAATTGATAGCTAGAAATTTCGGAAGTTTGAGACACAACTATGTCAATTGGCACACCACCTCTGACCAGAATTGACCCCTGATCGGATGAACCTGATTTCATCATGATTTGTGGACTTTTGACCTTAGAAATATGTAGAGAAACTGTAACTAACTGTTAAATCTTTCCAACAAGCTATCAACCGCCCAATTTCGATATCAGTATTCTAAGATATATACCCGACATCGAAGAGGTATGGGCCCAATGTCCTTACCTGAATTTATAATTACCATTTATAACCCACACGATCACTTGGTTGAATTTTAAAATGGAACTTGGTAAGTAACCTGGTAACTGAACAAAAACTTAAGAATAAGTTAGCATAATCGTAGGAGCGGATACACTAGATGAATATCGTGATTAATCCCCAATGGTTAGAGTGAGTGCGAAATGTCCGAGTAGCATGCCTATAAGAGTCTTAGTCAAAGTTTTACCTGACTCAGAGGTTAGCAAAATCTAGCTAAAATTACTTAGAAGTGCTACAACAATAAGAATCCACCTTAGAATAACTAAGAATAGGCACCTAGATGCCCTTGAAAACAACTCACAATAGGAGTAAATGCTTCCTCCTTACGAATAATAATAAAAATAAGTCCAATAAGGACTCTAAACTAAAGCAGCACTAAACTTAGTGTTTGCTGATCCTATGCCAATCCTCCCTATGGATTGAGCTTAATCGACGATTGATTGAGATAGATAGATAATGAAAAGATGGAAATTGATTGATTGATATAGATGAATAATGATCGATTGATAAAGATGAATGATGATTGAAGAACTTGAATGAAATGAGACATTCGATAATGATATTGAACAATGAAAAACACATTCAAAAATGATTGGCGAACTTAAAGAGATAAAGTCAACACATTGGTACCGAATAAACTAAATATTAAAAGAAGTATAAGGTAATAGAAACCTACTTGAATATTGAACACGAATATGGGATAAATTGAAATATATTGAATTGAAAAAGGGTGATGGAATTACTGAAATTGATATAGATGATTGAATATTGAAACAAAATATGATTACCGAAATCTTATTAAAGAAATTGAATCGAATACTGAATATTGAATATTGAATACCGAACATTGAATATTGAATAATTGATATTGAATATTGGAAATTGAAAGTGGAAAGATGATACTGTATTGAACATTGAACCTCATATACCAAACCGATGTTCTTACGAATGGGCTCGTATGAGCGACTCACATTCAGACGAGTTTGAAATATCAGCTAAGGATTGGAGCTCGTTAGACAAACCGGGTCTTTGATCCTTGTCTTGATTGACTAAACGGTGAAGAGTGTCAGCCTCTGTTTGAGCGACACTGGCAATTGATATTGACGTTGGACCATGGTCAGTGTTTAGTATCACATCAAATTAATTAAAAGACACTTAATAAATCATTCACCTGAGAAATAAATATACCTATAAATAGTTGAATAAAGAGGGCACTTAATAACTAATTGATGAACCAGGAATTTAATTGATAGACCTTGTAAATCTCTTAATTTGTTAATCCCATTATCTTTGCTAAAAAGGAAAATTATAATATGTTGCTTTCTCATCATATTAGTGATTGAATGAAAATATTTCTTGCGTAAATTGTAACTGCATGTTGTGTTTGTACATCATTCTTAAAGTCTTCCTGCATAATATTGATTGTGAATTGTCTTTATTCTTCTGTTGATATCAAGGCATGTTGAAAACCTCACTTTTCACAAATCACAATGTGAAACCCTCTTGCATATGAATTGTAAGCTTAGCTACATTAAATTATACTGAAAACCATAACTTAAAATAACTAAGACTTTATTAAGCTTCACCGCTTACAGTCATTTCATGACCCAAACATTTTAGAGGCCAAGCAGCAGCCATTGAGTCAGAGCTAGGGGAGCAGGACAAGGAGAGATTCAGGAGCAATCACTGAGATGATAATTTTAGCTTGTTTTGTCTATAGAGCTACCAGCACCTGTACACATGTGCCCAGTTCACGTGTTAATTGGATCTATTCTTTTGGGCTATTTTTTTTGTTAAGTCCAGTTCTTTTGAAATCACTAATGTACTTTTACAATTGGACTTACTGTAAATATTTAGTTTTTAAAGTTGAACCTTGGACTAAATTTCATTGGTCTTATTTATAATTCTGCGATATAGTTCAATCAGGTTAACAAAAATGGGAAAAGAAAAGGAAATGTTTCGCAAAATGCTTCCACAAATATTGTAGATTCTTTCAAAAAGAAAAGAATGATTTAATTGAAATTAAATTGGCGTATGACGCGCTAACCCAACTCGTGGATTAGAACGTGTAGGGCGCGAGAGCCACCGAAACGTACGAGGCCAGGGGCTGGGGGCGTGACACACCAAAGTTGGTATCAGAGCTAAAAGTTTTTAAAATTTCTTTTATGCTACAAACATCAATTTTGAAAATTTGTTTTCTTGAAACAAAATTAGTGTCGTCCAATGAACTTTTGAAAAACTGCACATGACACTGTTTGGATGATTAAGTCATCTAAACTTAGATAACATACTCAACTAGGGAGTGTATTCCTTAGAGAGTCTTGATGATAGGATTGATCGACATCCCTCACTGAAGGTAATGACTGGAAGCTTGGCTAATGGATCTCTCTTAGGAAATTGGAAACCTAGTGAAGTACTACCTTTGCTAAGGGGAGTGACAACATGAACCAAACTGAACAATATAATAATACCCCTCTTGATTGATTATTGTGTGAAATACGTTCAACCTAAATAAGAAGAAATTAAAACATCTTTTGTAGATGCTCATCTATAAGAATAACAACCTCTAGTAATGATAGGTTGACATTCTTTTGAATAAGTTAACCAAGGAGAAACTTTACGTGCTCGATTTATCGTTTAGGATGGTGAACACTCAGAGAATCACCCCCCTCTGAAATCATTGGCCCTGAAACATAATTCTGAAGGAGCTCCTAAACCTGAACCATGGGCCAGATTGTATCGGCACATGGAGCAAATGACGGCTGCGATGATCGCACATCAGAATCGTAGATGTTCGATGGTAGAATGATTCCAACAGAGGAAGCCACCAACATTTATGGGAACCTGTGAGCCCATGGTCACAGGCAGTTGGTTAAAGAGAGTTGAGAGACTCCTAATGGTTCTCAGATATCCTGAGACCGAATGTGTAGAACTGGCAACCTTTCTTTTGAAGGAGAGGCTAGAAACTGGTGGGCGACAATAGAAGAGGGAATCCCAAAAGACGAATTTCCCATACTGCAGCTGTGATTCGTAAGTTTATTTCACCAAACATATTTCACCATGGCACAATGACAGAGGAAAGAAACTGATTTCCTTGAGATAGAGCAAGGTGCCTTGGAAGTGAAATGGTACAGCGTCCACTTCAACCAGCTCACTCGATATGCAACCCGACTAGTACAAGATGAAGAGTGGAAAGTAAGGAGGTTTGAAAGGGGATTGAAGCCCAACATCTGTTGCTTCGTGTCTCCTTATTAGCTAAACACCTATGCTGCAGTACTCGAGAAGACCCTTCTCATTAAGGCCGAAAATGAAGAGTTCG
This sequence comes from Chloranthus sessilifolius, assembly GCA_021018995.1. Classification (NCBI taxonomy): domain Eukaryota; kingdom Viridiplantae; phylum Streptophyta; class Magnoliopsida; order Chloranthales; family Chloranthaceae; genus Chloranthus; species Chloranthus sessilifolius. The sequence continues at coordinate 28,789,654 of CM037594.1, read as the reverse complement.
TCCCAAGTGGTGATCTGAGGAACAAAAGCAACCGAAAGGTCCCAACCGAAAACTCCCGACCCAACCCACAGGCAAGGAAGGGAGAGATATTCAAGAATAAGAAGAGGAGAGTTGAGGAAGTAACTATAAATACCCCGTTCTCGACCTCTAGGAGTATACAAACCCGTTCAGTCAACCTTTGAACTTGCCCATGACCTTCGAAAAGGACTAGCTTTCTCCAGAAGTCATAAACCCTACAAATTGAGTCACATAGTGTATAGCCGAAATTCAGAGCTGAAACCTATGGACTGGGACACGAACTAGCCCGGAAGTCCTCGAATTACATGCGTGAACCAATGCGTATAATCTGATTGTGTGCTTAGCTCTATGCGCGCAATTGCCCGTAGAGACTAGGACTCTGCTTCCGTAGACCACCTGAAGATGCAAATTGCATGCATCATCAACCACGCACAATTCGATTACACGCGTGACCCCACGCACGCAATTGGTCCCGAGTTGGACCAAGTCTCTAACTCCCAAGACCGCCTGAACTCCTCGATTATGCACATGGTCCTATGCGTGTAATTGGATTACACTCATGGCTCCATGCGCATTATTAGTTCCAGGCATAGTGGAACTAGGGCACAAGGCTGAGCCTGTTAGCTGGTCACTCCCCAGTCGGCGACCGACTCCCAGAGAGTTACGCGCCTAGAATCTTGTGCAGGATTCATTTCCATAGATGGTTGTACGCGCGTAATTGGTTAATTGCGCACTTGCCCCTAGACACGTAATTAACCCGATACCTATAAAAAGACCCCCACTCCACACCTAAACTCACTAATACACTAGTTCTTTCTTCTCTTTCTGAAGCTCAATCCTTTTAGAAAATTCGAGGTTCTCTCTAGGGTTCTCAAAGAAAGGGGTTGAGCTACATTCTAGACTTCTAGAATTGGAGACTCTTCTCTAGGACTCCCAGGTAGTTTGGCTAGTTGTACTGGCTAGGTAGCCCTGACTCTCGAAGGAGTATTGAAGGATAAGCGCGCTTAGCTTTAGATCTTTAGGAAACCCCTACCCAAATCCTTAGCCTAAAGCCCATTAGGCCCCTAACCTTTTCTAGTTTTTAGCCCTAGCCACCGAATTTGACCTAGGGACCTTACGGAGGCTACCCGGGAACCGGACCGATCCTCCTTAGCATAGCGGGTCACAACCGCACCCCCGTCTTTTAGATAGGTCTCCTTTAAGATTAGAAAACCATGCTAGTTATACCTTAGGCAATTCGTAATTGCTGAAGTTGGTTGGCCGACATTCAGTAAAGGTGTCCAGCCCGCATCTCTGTGCATGATCAGTGACGTGTTACATCGTCGATAAATATTTGCAGCTAGTGATCACATCATCCCAGGTATTCTTCATTTACAATTTGCCTCTTTCCTTTCAACACTTAATATTTCTCAGTTTATTATTCTATCGCCTTCCGCCAGAGTCCACGTGGACTGAATTGGGCCACTTATTCTAAGGACCGAAAGGAACCCAAAAAAAGCGCGTACCAATAGACTGGCAATCACGATGGGACCTCTTTCTACTAATATTGCCTCAGTTTAGTTAATTTGGTTCTTTTTCGATATCTATCTTTTTGTTTTATCTTCTATCAACCACCGCACACACATACACTCTCAAGAGTTCTTTGAAGATGCATGAACATCTTTGAAGGACTGAAAATGTCAGGAATACGTAGGACAGACCTTACCAGTAGAGATGACCCGCCATGATGGGGGTACCACGGCAATCCCATGTATGACGTCGAGCTGTCCTATGACTCGGCCCAACGTCACCCAAAAAATAACATTGCTCGCAGTGAAGAAAGACCCTTCACTCCCCCGAGCATCAGTAACAACGATTGCCGGAGAGAGAGCGATACTGGGAAAAACTTCATAACCCGACAACTCATGGAACTCACCTTCCAAACATTACAAAGAGGAGGAAAGGAGGCTAAAGAACTACTTCGAGGCATGGCTGCCGCATATGATACTGTCAAAGAATAACAAGACTAGGAGGAATGAGGGCGAAAAAGGGAAGAGAGGCCGCCACCTACCCCGAGCACGACATCACCTCCTGTATCACCACCAATGCATACCACTCGTACCCTCTTCACCAATAATCGTCAAGATAGGGCCCCTAGACCTAAAAAAAAGATGCCACTGTAAAAATGGAGGACCTTACTCAGGTTCTAGACGAATACATGGCTAAGAGAGAGCATCCCAGATTCTCGTTCGAATTCGACAAGTTATGTTGGGACCTCGAATTTAACTTACCTGCAGGTTTTAAGCCTCCTAAGTTCAACAACTACAATGACACGGGGAATCCAAATCACCACCCGACACTCTTCTGCAATATTTGTTGACCTATATGCCACAATTAAGGTCTTCTCATCCATTACTTCTAGAGGTCACTAGAAGGGGAGGCTCTCGATTAGTTTGCTGGATTACCACTACATAATATTGACATGTTCGGTGACCTATCCAGCCAATTCTTTGACCAGTACAAGCATCTAATCCAGGAAGCAGTCGGCCTTAACAACTTGATGGCTACAAAGCAAGAACCCGATGAGGAATTCATGGACTTTATAGGAGGATGGAGGAGACTGGAAGCTCGAACTGGATGCCCGATGAAAGAAAAGGATGCCATTGATATTATTATCGATAATGTCAAAGAACCTTTGAGGAGCACCCTTATCATAAACGACTGCCCTGACTTCGCTACCCTCCATCTCCATGCATCCCGCCAGCTACGACAATGTGCCCCCGCCACAGAACTTCAATCAGCAAGCTAGGACTGCTTACCAACCTAAGTGTGAGCATTACCCTCCCCTACCGAATACTATCCTTAACATTTTTCGTCTCTTCAGCAACCAGAACCTCATTTGATTCCCACCAGAGAAACCTCGGCCCTGGCCAGTACACCTTGACTACAGTAAGTTTTGTGCGTTCCATCGATTCACAGGACACAATCTGAAAGACTGTTGGGTCTTATGGGATGTGTGTTGTACAACTTACCTTGCATTAGTAAGGGGTCAAAATCAGCCCATTAGAAAGCAAAATTACAGAGAAATAGAATCAAGGTAAGCAATCAGTCCTGCAAGAACCAGGGCTGTTGTAGCAAGTTTTGAAAGGTAAGTAAGGGTGTGTCCATAGTGAAATGTGTTCTAAAGGATGGTAAATCTCCAGAACCAGAGTAGAACTGACACTCTTTCCTAATTTAAACTAAACTAAAGCAGGAAAGAGGAGAGGTTTTATGGTTTTGTCACTTTAACTACAAACTACAAAAGATAAATGCTATTGATCTAGATCTAATCAAACACAGAGATAAGGAGAGATATAGAAGAGATGAAAATTCAAAAGGTGAGAACAACAGCTAGGGGGTCTTGGTCTCTCACTGAATATCAAAGGACTCAAAGGCCTTGAATAGATCTGATTTGCTACAATCCTCCATCTGGCTACAAGCTCCCCATTTCTGGCATATGCAAGGTATATGAATCCAATCTCAACTAGAGAATTGAAGCAATCCTAAGGCTATGATCTGCCCACTTTAATGGTCACAGACCATCCCAGAGATTGTTCCACTCCAAAGGTCTTGATTAGAACAGAAAAGCTATTGCAGATGCTGCGAATGCCAGGCTACCAACTCTCAATTTTTGGCTGGCATCCACTGGAATATCTGACTCAGGGAAATCAAATATGAAAAAATGAAATATAGATCAAAGTCACCTTTAAATACCATAATTATATTACATGCTTACAATACTATTATACCCAGATCTGTAATCTGTGCAATATACAGTCTATTACAAGCCTCTGAATCTCTCAATTTACAGCTCAAGACCTCACCCTAACTATAAAAAAGAGTTTAGCCACTCATGATTGGCTAAAGAGAGAATGGGAGAAGAAGGAAGGAGGGAGAATTTGGAGGGGAAAATGGATCTCAACTAAGCTCTGGTTCTCTCAAATTCTGGATGGTTGCTCTATATTTTCTTCAAGCTTTTATACTCTCCTCCTCTGTCCTTAGATCCGTTTCAGCCAATCAGAGCGCAAGGGAATAATTCTGTTATGCTGATGTGGCTAATTTCTCTTCTAGAAGCTCTCTTTCCATTGGCTCTCAACTGAAAAATACACATGAAGTAGTTAGGGTTTCCATTCGTGCCCAACTATATGCCAAAAATACCCTCAGGGGTCACTGAAGTGCTTTGGAACTCGTGCACATAATTCTAGAAGTGGCAGCAGCTGCAAGAAAAAATTGAGAAGTTGCCAAAACAAGTGTCGAGAGGTTCAGGGATCCTCTTAATAAGTTCTAAATTTGCATTGTGTTACATCGACAGTGTTGACAGCTTTGTAGCCTTCTCGATAGGATTGGAGTAGCTCTCGATAGGTTTGGACACATCTCGACAGGTTAATGAAGATCCTGTCGATATCTTGGGGGAACATCTCGAGATGTTGAACTGCACTTGTTAATAGGATAGATGACTCGTCGACAGGATTGGAAGCTCATTTCATCATTCTGTTCAATTCTTCATTCATCTTGTCGACAAGTTATAGTCAACCTGGCGACTTGTGATACATTCTCCAGTGAAGTGTTTGACAGGTTGGCTCAATCCTCGCGAGAATGAGCATAGCTTCAGATAAGTTGTTGACAGGTTATCTTGCACCGCTCGACAGGTTCAGTTGAACCTCGCGATAAGTATCTGGAACCTCTCGACTTCATCAGTACCTTGAAGTATCCTCTCGATAAGATCCATGTCTGTACTTCCAACCTCTCGGTAGGTGCTGAAACCTCGAGATGTTCATCGTTTCAACTCAGTACCTCTTGACAGCTTCTTATACGCATGTTCAACCTCTCGACTACTTCATTCCTTGCCCTCAGAACCTCTCGACAGCTCTGCTTTGTGCTTCCACAACTGGCACACATCTTGGGTGTGTTGTTCTTCATTTGTTCAACACTCAGCAACCCCTTAGTGGGTTCAATCTTTATTCCTTGTAGCTGGACTTGGTCTTAGGCATTTCCAGTTGGGTAGCACAGTGCTTCTTGGGCTCTTTTAAGTGAATATCTGCACTAAGCTATAATTTATTGCTTACCTACAAAACACACTTAAAACACCTTAGTAGTCAACTCAAAGGTCAGGTTAGGAGGTGAAAAATGGTATTTTTCACTGCTTAACAATGTGATTTACAAAATGAATGATCAAAATCAGATTGACTGGGAGTCCTTCCAAAATTTCAATCAAAATAATAACCAGCCTCCATAGAACATGTGAATTATCAACAACCCCATGACTAACCACAACCAGGGACTAGTATCCCACATCATGAGAGTGGATCTCCCAAGCCGACTCTCCTTCCATCCTTCCACCTTGATCACCCGCATTAATCATCCAAACACCCCACCTAACCCAATCGAACCTCAAAGACTAGTAAATATTTGACCCCATCCTTTGAACCTGATAACCCGAATCACACCACCAAATCCTCCACCATACCCTAACTTCACCCGGATACGAGTCCAAGCGTTCAAATCCAGGAGACCTAATCTCCATAAACAGCTGTCAGACCCTTTGACTCCCCTAAACTCGGAGCTAGCCCCGTTACCACTTCCTCTGTCCGATCCTAACCCTGAAATTGAAGGGACCACCTCTCAAGATTCACCACCCGACAATAATGCTCTAGATCAAGCATCGGAGGTGGCAGCAGAATGCGAGTAGAATGCCAAGAAGAATCAGTAAGATACGAAAGCGAGTAAGGAAGAGGCACTAATATCTACCTTCTTAGAGGATGAATACTACACACAATACCTCCCGCCATGGAATGGCATAGCGCCGGTACGTATCCCTACCTCCAACTTCACCCCATTTATGACAAATGTTTTAGGAAATCCGTCATGGCAAGTAGCTGTGTGGCCAAGGGATCGACAATCCTTGTATCTGGTACTTAAGTCAGGGACGAATTATTCGCCACCGCCATCCCCCGAGAGAGGGAGAATATAAGTACTCAACCACCAGAAAGGGGCACAAGAGATAAAGAGACAAATCTGCCTCCCCCGCACCATGTAATTCCTCCACCCCCAGTTCCCGTACCTCAGCCACCTTAACTAGCAGTGAACAAAGCACACACACCGGTAAAGAGCTAGCACTGGAGTCAGGCCAAGATTACGAACTCCTACGACACCTTAAGAAAGTTTACGCCCAAATATTGATACTTGAACTCATCAAGATGTCGTTCGAGCATTACCAACTATTAATGAAGGCGCTAGTAGACTCTCACATAGAGGAGGACACCACTTTGGACGAGCTGTGGGAGATTACCTCAGTCATAGCACAACCTCCGGCACTGACATTCACCCACACCGACATACCTAAGGAGTCACTACAAGGGAGCTCAACCCCCATATAACTAACAATGATCATCAGAGGATTCTCAGTTCCTCATGCACTAGTTGACATAGGAGCAAGACTCAACATCTGTCTGATGACAATGCTCAAGAACCACAAGTATACAGAGCAAGACATACGACCCTCCTTGTTATCCCTCATTGCATATGATGGTTCATGGCACTTCATCAAAGGCACTATCAAGCTCCAAGTACGACTCGACCCAGTGACCACCGACACCACATTTCATGTGTTAGACTCCTCCATCACTTACAACCGGTTCTTATGAAGGAAGTGGCTGGAGTCAATGAAAGCTGTGGCATCAACCTATCATCAATGCTTCAAATTCTCCCATGAGGATACTATAATCAGAATTTACATAGATGCTCCCTTCAAGTACATGGATACTGATTATGCGACAAGCATTTTGATAGCCCATGATTCAGTATTGTCCACTGGCCACATCAAGAAGACAGAGACTCCCAATGATACATTGGTAGCAAAAGTCAACCATCCTTGGTCTCCCCCAATACGTCGACAATGACTAACAAAGAGAGCGACTGGTCCTAAACTAACACGATTGTATGACATAAACCCAATCGCAACGAAAGGATGGGACCTTATGTACCAACTAGGATACGTCCCACACACAGGACTCAACAAGAACAACCAAGCGCAAATAGGCTTCGTGGTCTTGAAGAAAGTACGTAAGCTCACAGGTGTAGGATATCAACCAGACGACAAGGAAGCTGACACCTTGGCAACATTGCCTAAGTGGTTGCTATATGATCATTTCATCTACAGAACTACTAAAAAATCTAATGTGCTGAAGAAAGACGTCTCCCTCACAAAACCACAGATGACGAAAATTGAGCAGATTCATTGATTTAATAGACTTAAACCAATATGACAATGTAGATAAACCACTCAAGGGAGTTAGACCACTATTCAGGACTGAAGGACCCTCTGTTGCAGAAAAACATAAGCCTCCAAAGCCCAAGCCACTTATAGAGGATTGGGAGTCGACAGAAGAAGAGGACTTCCACACGGTAGCCATAAAAGTCAAAGAAGAACTAACACTCGATGACCCCCAATCGTCTGAGTCACCGCCACTTCAAATTTTTTTGAGATCCTTAGAGGAAGAAGGGCATCCACCATCGAGTAACGATGAGGATTACTGGTTAGACCTCCCCACTCTCGAGATGGAAGAACAACTAGGCAAGGACCTCCGAAGATTATTCGAAGACGAGGATGAACAACGACACAAAGATTTTGACTCTAACAGCGACACAGATCCTGAACGATTATTCGTAAAGTGGGAGTGCCCATGGGGATATCCTTGCATCTCCCAGCCCTACCAACCTCACTGTAGGGTATGCGAATTCATTCTGACATACCACGAACCCCAAGGAGAAGAATCCACAAGCTCAGAGGGCAATCAACTAGACTAACCCGTAGAAGAAGAGCCCGAGAGTCTCCGGCTATTCTTTAAAGATCAAGCGATCCTTGTAATAGAAGAGGCTGAATCATCAATCGGACCGCCGCCTTCATCGCTCATCCAGAAAATCACACCAGAGGAAGATTGTTGAGAACTAGAAAATACCATTTTTCACCCCTTAATCTGGGCCTTGATAGACCCTTGAGAGAACTAAATAAGTGTTTTAAGTGCTTGTTTTACAGCTAACAATAAAGGCAGGCTTAACCTTAAAAGTAGCTTAAAAGTGCCAAAAAGATGACAATCCATGTCAGTCCAAAGAAAGGAAGTGAAGAAACAACCTCATCAGCTGTTGAAAGGTCTAAAGTAAAGAGGCAAAGACCTGTAAGCGAAGCAAGGAACAATTCGAACAGAAAAATGCACTACAGAGTTCTTTTGAAAGAACACGCACTTTTAAGAAGAACCTTGAACTCTGTGAAAAGGACTAAAACTCCAGGCGTAGCTTTCGAAGAGCATCTGAACTCCTCGAAGAGAAGATTGAACTTTGCGAAAAGGTCCCCAAGCTTTGTGAATAGATCTCCAGAAGTTACAGTTCTTTTCGAAAAGGTCTCCAATCTGTGCGAAAAGAACTTCAGAAGTCACAGCACTTTGCGAAAAGGCCCTTAAGCTCTGCGAAAAGGTATTCTGGAGATTCGCAGCTTTAATAAGGGCAATTCAGTAATCTGTTGCACGTGTCCCAATGCATTTTAAAACCCAAGGACATTCCGGAAGTTTCTGAGCACGAACCAAAGGCATATTCCACCCCATGTGAACACCCAAAGATGAAATTACTTGGCGGGAACTTCTAGAAGCTCAAACAGATTTTTGAATTATATAACAGAATTGATGCTTCTATCACCTGATTGGCTGAACCAGATCAAGCAGTTCTGATTGGCCAAAATAGATCTGGATCCTTGTGCTCAACTCTTATTGGTTGATACAGATCTATCCAATTCTGATTGGTTGATACACATCTAAGCTGGCTTAGGGAAAACTATAAATAGACGAACCATTTGCCCAATTTGGGTATCCAGATTTTGAGTTTCATTTCTAATTCCCCATTTCCCAGCCAGACAGCTTGTCTGTAATCCTTGTAATAGCCTACTTTGTACTTGCATTTGAGAGCTATGAGATATTGCTGTAATTCAAAGGAGAGTTTGCATCCAAGACTGCAAATCCGAGAGCTGTTAAGCCGTGCTCTGTAATTGTAACGGTGGATTTTAAAAGGTTGCTGCAAACTATGCATTCTCCATTGGACTCATGTCAAGGGTTCCCTCTGATCTCCTCAGTACATTAGACTCCTTTAGATTCATTGTTTTGCATGCAATTTCCCTTGATTCATTAATCCTGTAAGAATTAGTGTTGGTAACCTAGTCTCTTACAGCATTTGTAGTGATGTTTCCTGTTCTGAATTAAGGATTTGGATTAAAGACTATTGGATGGTTTGTGGCCATTAAAGTGGACAGACCATAGCCATAAGTGTAAGCCTAATCCTTGAATTAGATTTATCTCTCTTACATCTGTGCTTGTAGCCAGATGAAGATTGGATCACCTCTGCTGAGCTGCAGTTATTCTCATTAGATTTCAAAGACCAAATCAAAGTTAGATATTACTTCTCCATTTTTTATAAGTTTACCTCAAACGTTCCCCCAACTCGGATCTGGATCACTTAGTTTAATTTTTACTTTTATCATTTAGTTAATGTGACAAATTCAACCTCCCATCTTATGTGCTTTGTAGATAGGATCAGAGGTCAGATCTGGTAGCTCAGATCTGGAGGGTTATCTTAAATTTTAAATCAATTCCCTATGGACGATCTTTTACTCACTTACATTTAAAACTTGCTACAATTGGCCCTGATCTTGCAGGCTAATTCACTTCTATCTGTGCTGATATTTCTTTACACTTTTTAATATTCTAGATTCATTATAACTTAACAGTTGCAAACCTGTTTTCAAAATACAAATAAATCATGCACACTTAGAATAACAACAAAGACTACAAAAAAAATGTCAATTTTAGAATAAATCCACATCATCTGAAGGCTAGTAAGAACGACTTCAGTGGTTGTCACTCTTCCCCGACTGAGGGAATAACCCCTGTCAGCTCACCTTCAGGAAATCGATTTTGTATCCTACTTATTATCAAATATAAAAAAAATAGAAAATCTAAAAACACCTAAAAATTCAAAAATCAAAAACCCCAAAAAATTAAAAATTCCTAAAAAAGAGAGGGAGCCCTTCAAGCCAGGCCCATTTATCGACCAATAAAGAGACTTTTTTCTTAAGGCTACATGTGAGGGTTGTGGCGACAAAGTCGAGGAAACAAGTGATATACTTGCGCAAAGTCGTGCAGCTACTTTCGACACCTCAGAGATGCCCCTTGATCCCGCTCGACACGACCCTACTACTTCCCCCTCGCGAAAATGTAGAACATTACGATGAAAGAGCAAGCCGGCAATCATACCCGATGAGATACTCTACGACTTCGAGAGGAGGATGAATAGCCTCGATTTGCACCTCACCAAGGATGTCACAGTCATCAATTGTACCGATGAAGGGTTACCTCTCACAAAACTAACCCCCATATAGACACCCCCATTTTGCCCTCTCGGAATATACAAACCTGTTCGATCAACCTTTGACCATGCCCACGACCTCTAAAAAAGGACTAACCCTCTTTGAGGACCTTTTAAAACCCTATACGGGGGCCATGCACTGAAACAATAGTACATTGGTCGAGACCCAGGCTGAAACAATAGCTCCGTGGCTCAAACACAAGAAAGTCCTGAATTACGTGCCCTGTATAGCGCACATAACTTGATTACATGCCCCATGACTAGCGCACAATTGGTCCCTCTTAGGCCAGGATTACCATTCATGAGGACCACCTTAGGCCCTGATTATGTGTCCTAATAAGCGTGCACAATCAGATTGCACGCACGACCACTAGCGCCCAATTAGTCTGTTTTGGATTGGCCTTATACCCTTCTAGAAACCACCTAAGATGTGATTGGACACCCTACCTATAGCGTGTAATCGAATTATGCTCCTTAACAGAAGTGCATAATTGGTTCCTAAGCGAACCTGGTCTCTAACTCCCTGGACCGCCTGAAAATTCCCTATTAAGCATGTGAATTTCGGCTCTTAATTGATTATGCACACTAATCAATATGCGCAATTAGTCTAATTAGACTAGGACTGGGATACCCAACTGAGCCAATCAGCCGGTCACTCATTGAGTCAGTCACCGACTCAAAGTGATTGAGCGTTCGATTTTAAGCGTATAATTCAATTGTGCACACCAGACAGGGTGCATAATTGAAATTCACCGACCAATTAAGCACACCCCATGGTGCACGCAATTGACCAAATACTTGTAAATAAGACCCCCCACCTCGTCCCAAAAATACATCAATTCAACATCGACACAATTTTTGACACAGATTTCTCTCTCTCGAGATCCTCGCTTTCAAGCTTTGGATTTCGAGATCCATCTCTGCAGCCTTGGCCTTAGATATATTTTCCTTCTAGTTTTAAATTCTTCTAGTTCTAGTTCTTAGTTCTAGATCATTAGTTATAGGCTTTAGGTTAAGCTTTTAGTTCTAGATCTTAAGTTTCAAACCTCCTTAATCCTTAATTCTTACCTTTTTTCATGGTTCTAGTTCTCAGGTTCTAGAATTAGTTCTTCCTTTTTTTAATTTTAGTTCTAGATTTAGGCTCAAGCCCTTTAGTTCTTAAATTTTAGAGCTTAGATCTTAGGTTTTAATCTAAATTTTTAGTTTTCTGATTTTACTTTTTAGTTTCTAGAATCAGTCCTTAATTTCAATCTTAAAGTTCAGTCTTAGGATTTTCCCCTCTAGTTCTAGAATCTTAATTAGCATATTCATTTTAATTAAAATTTTAATAGAATTAGTATATTTCTAATTAGTTATAACTTCAATAGAAGTAGTATATTCCCAATTAGTTTTCGTAGAATTAACATATTTGCATTCTTAGTAGGATTAGGAGACTTAATTAATTAGATTTTTAATAGGATTAAAATATTTAAATTAATTAGACTCCCATTAGGATTAGGAAACCTAGTTGAAGTCCCCTGATTAATTAGACTTTTAATAGGATTAAAATTGATTAGATCCCTAATAGTCATAGCAAGAGTAGGAAAGGTAAACTAATTAGAAGAGAATTAGGAAAACTAGTTTGACTAAACTTATAGGTGACCCATTGCTGCTGACATCGGCCGACCGATGATTCAGTAAAGAGAACAACCCATATCTCCACCTCGGAAGGTGTGATCCGTGACATGTTGCAACATCGATAACATCTGCAACTGGCGATCTCATTGAACTAGGTATTTCCCTGAGATTTACCACTTCTTTTTCAATACTTAATTACCTCTAAAAACACCGCATTTACCAGAGTCCACTTCGACCGAATTGGGTCACTCTTTTAGGGGACAAAAAGGGACCAAGAAAAAGTGCATACCAACACCCTAGTATAGTAATTTTGCAATTTACGAGCTTACTGATTATGATGAAGGACAAATCACCGATGAAACGTAGGTTTTCCAACGGGTCATCAAATGCTTTGACGAGCAAACTCAGGCCGCCACAGAACCCACAAAAGAAATCACCTTAGAAACCGAGGAAAAGCCTAAGAAGCTATTAATCAGTGCAATGCTTAGCCCTAAGGAACGTCAATAGATAATCCAAGTCCTTCAAGATCACCTCAGCTCCTTCGCATGGACCTATGAGGACATGCCTGGTTAAGAGCTGAGCTTAGTGGAACATCGTCTAGTCCTAGAACCCGATGCTAAGACTATCAAGCAGAAACTAAGGAGAATGCACTCGCAAATAGCGCTACAGGTCAAAGAGGAAGTCGACAAGCTACATAAAGCAAAATTTATCTGAGTCATTCTCTACCCTAAGTGGGTCACAAATATTGTACCAGTTGCTAAGAAAGACCACAGAATATGGGTATGCACAGACTTTCGAAACCTTAACCAGGCATACCTAAAAGATGACTTCCCTCTGCCTCACATCGACATTTTGGTTGACAATACTGCCAGACATGAGATGTTGTCCTTCATGGATGGCTTCTCCAAATACAACTAGATCAGGTTAGCTGAATCCAACCATGAGAAGACTTTATTCACAACATCATGGGGAACCTATTGCTACGTCGTCATGCCCTTCGGATTGAAAAACACAGGTGCCACATATCAACGCGCCATGATGAACATATTCCACGACATGATGCAAAAGTGTGTAGAAGTCTACGTCGATGACATACTAGTGAAGTCGCAACCGCACTGGCCATACCGAGGCACTCTGACTAGTACTAAAAAAATCTTAGAAGTATCAGCTAAAGATGAATCTGAAGAAGTGTGTGTTCGGAGTAACCTCTAGAAAATTATTGGGACTCATAGTCAGTAAGCGAGGAATTGAAGTTGATCCAGTGAAAGTAAAAACCATCCTTGAAATGCCACCTCCCAGTAATATCCAAGAACTACGAGGCCTAATAGGAAGACTGCAATTCATTAGGAGGTTTGTCTCCCAGCACTCGGATCGATGCGATCCTTTCTACAAACTACTCAAAGGAGGAGTCGAATACATATAGGATGACCAGTGTCAGCAAGCCTTCGATAATATCATGAAATATCTCCTTAATCCTTTGATACTATCACCACCAATCCTTGAAAGACCTCTTATCCTTTACATCTCAGCCAATGATAAATCAATGGGGGTCATTCTAAGATAGCACAATGAAGACGGGAAGAAGGAGAAGGCTATCTACTTTAGTAGGATGATGGCCGAGTACAAGCAAAAATACACCGCAATAGAGAAGACCTATCTAACACTAGTATGGGCTTCATCAAAACTACAGCACTACTTCAGAGCTCACAAGATAATGGTACTAGTACGTATGGATCTTTTGAAGTATATATTCAAAAAATTAGTTACATCTGAAAATATTACTTGATGGCATATGCTTTTACAAGAGTTTGACATCACTTATGTCACACAAAAGTCAATCAAAGGACAGGCGATCAATGATTACCTTGCAAATCTTCCACTCACAGGCAACTAGCCAGTACACACTGACTTCCCCGATGAAGTCCTACTCTCAGTTTAGGAAGAAGATCCCGACAAAACCTCAGGGACCCGATACTTCAACGGGGCTCTTAATCAGAAAGGAAAAGGCGTCAGAATAGTCCTACTAAGCTCATAAAGAGTCATCATACCTAAATCCTTCTAACTCGACTTCCCAGTTACTAACAACGTTGCTGAATATGAAGCATTTATCACCAGTTTATGAGCCGCACTACAACTGGGGATCAAAAGGCCAGTGGAACACCCAACTCCTTTTAAAAGTATAGGCAACACCCAATTCTCACCCCTTTCCTTGCCATTGGAGGAGATGTTAGAGCATTAAAAATGAAGGTGTTAGATTCAATCAAAACTCATTATTCTCGTCTTAGCGGGTAGTTTCGAAAAAATATATACACATGCTTCAAGAGGGAAACAAAAGTGAGAGACTAAAGAGAGAAAAAGAAGAAGCATAACCGAGTGAGAGCAATACGAAGAGTGAACAAGTCAATGAGCCCAGGGAAGTATCAGCAAATCGTGAGGACATTTATGATAATCTTATTAGAAACATATAAGCAAAATGCGAGGGCATCCCTAGTGTCTTTACACTACTAGATATCGTTGTAAGGTGGTGAGAGGAGGATGAACTCCTGCTAACAATAGAATGTGAGACTTTGATGGTACCGAAGCATGACAGAGAGATCAACTATGACATTACATACCACCCGAGAAAAAGATTGTTCTCTATCCCTTTTAAAGTTGTCAAGTAGAACATTGTCTCTACATCATTGTGCCTTACCCCTCTTTCACCATTTTATTTTACTTTTAGATGATGAGTCTAGTCCTTTCCTAAGATATCTTCAGGAATAAAACCAAAAACTCGAGAATGGTGACTGATGCAATCACCTATTACCTATCGCTCACCCCCTACCAAGACTACGGGATCTAATGGCCACTATCAAAGATAGAGCATGGTATGTGACAGATATAACCAAACCTCCCTCTCTGATACGACAAAATTATCAGGGGATTTTGTTCGAAATTAACTCACCAAACACGCACATAGCTATTCATAGACCCAAGTGCTTACAAAACCCCAAGAAAGCTCTATCGTAACCTTACATTGGGGCATTTTTATGGATGATATCAAGGCCCCTACTTGTTCATAGCTGGATGCAAAACAATAAGGTCATCATCCGAGGAAGATTGTCAAAGACACCACGTTTCCGATGCTATCGCGGTCCTACACTGGGGAATTTTTTTTAGTTTTAGGATTTTATTTAAGTAATTTTGGTTTCCCTATTGCTTTATATTTTCTTCCCTTTGTAATGAAAAGTAAATGCTAAAAAAAAAGATACAATGATGCTTCTTTGTTACGAAACTTTGGTTTGAGATACCTCCCCCCTTGACAATCAATAAGGGGAAAAATTAAATTACTAATAAATTTTATTCCCCTGTGTAGATGGAAAACAACCTTCAACTATTACAGGGCCAGCTTGAGAGCTTCCAAGTCCCAATAACAAATGATGGAATCCGAGCAAGCTGCTAAAGCATGAAGGATAAAGGCAAGTATAAAAAGCAAAAAAGGTAATCTAAATCAAAATCCATATATATATATATATATATATATATCCAAAAAAAATTTTACATCAAACACCGAGGGCATACCCCCTGTATTTACAATGAAAGAAAAATACAAGAGTACCTCCATCGCCTCTGGGATGGGTGGTCGCGACTGTCTCCAGTATCATCGATCTGTGGATCTAGAGTCTGATCCATCAAGATCTCAAGTGAAGCTCCCACAGTAGGCGGAGGCATCCTGGGAGGAGAGGTCCTGACGATGAAACCTCCTTCGCTTGGCTGACTGATGGTCCTCCTGGACTGCGAGCGCGAAGTACCAACAGACATCACATCCTGAAAAATAGAATCCTCATGAGCATAGTCCCTAACACGCTCGCTGGTTGTACGATGGGGCCGACCAGCCACGGAGCCAGTGGCCACCAACTCCGACTCGGCCAAGTGGCTGACCATCCCTGATATCCCTCGATCCCTCTTAGACAAATGATACCGTAGTTGGTCTATCTTTGCTTGCATCTCAGCCTGGATCATCCGACGAACAGTCTCCAGCTTGATCATATGGGCCGCCTGGCAGACGATCGTGTCGATAAGTGCTCCAGCTATAACTTGCTTTGGGTCACCTACAAGAACCTATCACGTCGCCTTTGGGATGGAACGGACATGCTCAACCTCCAGGCGAGACTCCTCAAGCTGATGAATCTACTTAAGAACACATAATTAAGATCCAAATAACAAATGAACAAAGAGAATACTGAAGAAGAGGAAGAGAAGATGTACCAGATTGGCCAGCTCACGCAACAAGCGCTCGACTAGCACGATAGTCACTGGGTCTACAGCTGGCACAGGTGATACAGCTTTTAATTTTACTTAGCCTTAACCTATTGCAAGCTCACAACAAAAATTGTAGCACTAGTATATGATCGCTCCCACAGGGAGGTCAAAGTTTCTTGTTTCCTTCTTCATGTGAAAAGTTTTATTTGTCTTTTAAAGGTTGATAAATATGAATAAAAGAATGGTTGTTAAACTAATTGCGAGAAAAGTAAATCTAAATCCTCCTACTTTCAGATTATGATCGTCAATCACAATCCTTCAGTTCTTGGATGCTTACAAAAGTAAAATACTGTTACACTATATCTTAGTCCTCTAGAATTTGGGCGTCAATCAAAAACTAGATTTTCTCAACACAGATTTATACTAATCAAGAATCTTCCAGAAATTTGGGCGTCAATCAAACTCAAGAAAACTGAAGATGGAAAATAAAAACTGTTACACTAATTTGCAAATTCAAGACTTTAGTCGTCAATTAAAATCAAGAACTTTTTTACGTTTACAAAGTAGTAAATGAAGGCAATAAAGCTAAACTAGAAAGTAAAGTATAACCATCCAAAGGGTTGATCTATTAGACTCTTCAGTCTTGGTTGTCAGGCAAAACTTTCAAAAATCTGTGGACGATTTTACTTGATAAAAACTACTCTAAGGCGATCTTCTAGAATTCCGACCTTAGTTGTCAATTGATGCTGAGAATTACTTGGATAAGTTTTTCTCCTAAGCCGAGCCCTCTTATTTATAGATCATAAGGGGTCGGTTTATATTATTCAAAATCTAATAAAAGAAGGATTCCTAATAAAACTAACCTTCTAATCTTATGTTCCTTGCTCTGGATAGTAGATGCGTGCATGGCTTATTCCCTATTTCAGCAACAAAGATCTTTAGGATTCTTTGCCAATCTTCTCAAATCAGTGGGTTGTCAGACTTCTAATTTAAGTGATCTTATAATTTTGTTTACGGCAGTGCATATCTTCACGTGATTAGCAGCAATAAACTTTGTTTCCTACAATCGTGATTACGATTTCTCTCGTCATTCAGTATGATTTCTTTAATACGATCGATCATATACTTGTTTTGTGTCCTCCAGTCTTGAGCATCTTTTGAGGAATTGTAAAGACAATTTATCTTCATTTCTTCTTCTTTCGCTCTCTCAAGATTACGATGGATCATATCTCTTCTTTCTTTCAGCTTATAGACTGGCGTCAAACACGGTTGATCCGTATCTGCATACGATCATGTTTCTTACTACTTATTGAGTTCATTTTGGTGAAGATTAATACTTTTGCTCTATTCTGTTGTGTTTTCTGAATATTTGCACATTAACATCTCGTTGGTAACAAATTGGAGTCTAGCATCACTAAGTTAAGGGTGATAAAATGATAAATTATGTGATTGATCACACCCCCAAACTTAAGCTTTGCTAGTCCCTAGCAAACAAGGGAAAGTAAACTAATCTAAAACTACAAATTTAAATGCCACTTTTGTAGTGAGAACGATTGCATTTAGCAGATGCAACAAGCCTTTAAACCCCTAGGTGATCCCTAGTGGAGGAGTTATAGTCTCCTGAAGGTTTACAGTGAAGTTACCTATAAACTTCAAATATTTTTGGCTTTTTCAAAAAGATTTTCAAAACTAAAGGAAATAAAAAGATTTCTAGACTAATTATGTGCCCTACTTAGTTAATCATCATATGGTTGTCGTAATTTTCAAAAGTATGTGTGACAGCCCGAATTTTTCACACGTGGATTTCCTGGGATAATTTTTTTTTTTTTTTTTTGAACAATTGGGAAAAATCCAGACTGTCAAATCGTAGGTCATAATCTGAATACAACATCGTGTGGTATATCCGTACAAATGTAAAAAATCAAAGCAATTATATTATATGGCAAAATAAAAGATTCCATTTTTGTGTAGAACATGAAAACAAAGGAACGAAATAACCACCGGGGATGGCCGACCATCACCTAAACAGTGGTGTACAATGTATGCAATGTAACTACAAAAGTCACTAAGGTGTACCAAGGTTTACAGTCCAAAAATCGTAACTATATCGAGTCCCAAGTCACAAGTCACAAGTCTGTGTGTAACTCCTACGTTGGAAGGTCTGCTACTTTTCCGGAACGTATTCAGGGATTGCCTTAACCTTGGGGTTCTGATCAAGCTCTAAACCTATGACGTATAGTCGGGGTGACCTAATAGTCTAAGCTCAATAGAGAAAATATCAATGTCAATGTGCATTTTATCCTAACGAAGCATAATTTCAATGACCAAGATTCAAGAGCAAGTCGCATTAAAACATGAGTTCAAATACAAAGTTCAATGCATTTTCATATTAACAAAAGTACTTGTAAAATTGAATTTCAGAGACATCTTCAGACAATCAAAGACGGGATTTCATGTGGTTTCTGAGTTCTTATTCATTTCATGTTTTACATGCGGTTCTTATCATAATGCATGACTTAAATCATAACTTAACTAATCTCCCAAGCATATATAGCATTAGGAGCTGAAGAATTTACCGATGGAAATCCCAACCTAACCACTGTCATTCAATGAACACTTTTTGAATGTCCGTTGCCAACTGAAAATCAAGTAGAACTGTGTCGGTTCATAGACAAATATACGAATATCCCGCCGTGCCGGTCACGAATATCCCGCTGTATCGATCACGGATAACCCGCCATGACGGTGGAGGATTCATTCATGTGAGCATTAAATCAAATGCATATGCTAATATGTAATAGGTGTCATTGCTCATAATGCCTAGATAATTTACTGATTCAAATTCAGGGACATATTCGGAGTTCTGATTCAAATTCATATTCAGAGTTCGGATTCGATTTCATATTCGGAGTTCAGATTTAATTTCATATTCAGATTCAAATTTAACGGTTCAATCACTGAGCAAATATTCGAGGATTCAAATATTGAATAGAAAAATCAGTTAAATTCGAAGAACCATTGAGTCTATGAATCAAAAGCAAGATGCAATTTACATTGAATTTTCCCTACCTTAGTTTCGGAGTTGTGCGGAAATAATTGCGGAAACGTGGCAGAGATCCAAGTCTATGGTCTCCCGCATTCAACCTAGATTATAACGGGCTCATAAACCATGTGTTAATGTTAAAGAAATTGAATGAGCCAAAGTTCTGTAAGCTTCATCAAAGAAAAATTTAGATAGGTGGAATGGACAATTTTGGATCATGAAGAATTTGTCCCAATTTCCCGCTAAATTTTGACTTTTAAACATTTTATTCATGTAATGATTATTTAATAGAAGTTATAGGGCCCGTTGTCTTCTTTTCAACGCCATAAGAATCGCCCCAATCCGAGTTCGGAGCAGAAAGTTATGGCTGAAATACTGAGCTTGTGTTGAAAACTTGCTCTAGGTCACCCAGGCGAGTTCAAAAGTAGCCCGAGCGAGTTCGTCAGGCTACATGTGGCACACACCAGCTCGCCCGGGCGAGAATTACCTGAAAAATTTTGCTTGGAAACTCGCCCGGGCGAGTTTCACTTCTTTGCATTTTGAAGGCATCTCGCCCGGGCGACATTCCACTCGCCCGAGTGATTTTGATAGTTTAAGAATTCTCTCAAACTCATTCTTCTTCCCCAATTCAACAAAAACCTCAAATTTTCTCGCACGTGCATCCCGATTCCTCTACTAATCAAGCATAATATACTCTACACTAGCCATACCAGATTCTCACCTTTTAAGCTCTCACATGCGATGATTCACATGATCAATATCCGAAGATATCGGCACCTAGGTTTCTCCCGCATCTAATCCTGAATCTCTTTAGGACATGCATGCGAAGTATAAGGCCGTCGATGTCACGAGAGATTGATGCCTAAACGGCTCCGCCCCTACGGTTACCCGATTCTTCTCACCCGAACTCGAATCTCTCGAATCCTTGCATGAAATCCAATGCATAACACAGATCAGCCCTAAATCTCAAAATCATTCCACAATCTATGCACGCGTGCGAAGGGTTTCAGAATTTACCTTCCTAATCGGTCATGCAGAGATTACAATGGCTGAAATCGATGGATATTAGTGCCGAACTTGTCGATGGTTTGATTTTCTTCGATCTCTCGCAAATTGAAGTTCCTGCGGTATAAAACAGGGCAAAAATGGGAGGAGATCGATGGTTGGGTTTTCAAAGAAGAAGGAGAAGAGGGTGGAGGTTCGGTTCTCAGGTCTCTCTACACACTCTCTCGGCTTGTTTCTCTATGGAAATGGAAAGCAAGGCCTCTTTTATATTTGCTGGAGTTAATTCAATGCAAGGCTGGTACACCAAGAATCGGTATATGGGTTCTTATTTAAAGGTCTAAAATGGGGTCTAAAATGCGCTTAAAACGCTTTGATCCCCTGACCTCCTGCTTACGAAGCAAGTGTCTAGCCAGTGTGCCATCACGTGGCTTACGTAATGGTTCACACCAATATATATATATACATATATATATAGATAATGTATATCTCTACCTATAAACTCATGATTGTTTGGGTTATTGGACTCGAGTCTGGTTTGTGCCTAGGGTGTATGTGATCACCCTTGATCATGTGCATGCTACTCTTCTCATTCTAATTTTATTCACTAAAATTAATTAACTAATCCCATACACTATACTATGGTGCTTGAAACAGATGGTATCGAACTTGGTCTCTTCTCGGGGTTCGAGTCGTGTGCAACACACACTTCTCATAAAAGTTCGAGTTTAAATCTAGTGCTCAAATCATGGATTGGTTTCAAATTTGTGAATTGGGTGCATTTACCCATTTTAAGATCGATGGCCCAAAGACTGCATCGCAGTCATCAAAAGTTTTGACCAAAGTTAAACTGGTCAAAGCAGTCGTATCATCATCAAAGGTCAACGATTCAACGTTAGCAAAAATCGGGGTGTTACATTCTACCCCCCTTAAAAGAATTTTCTCCCTCGAAAATTGACGTATCTTATTCGAAGAGGTTAGGGTACTTAGTAATCCTGAACAAGAGTAGTCATAGTCTCTTCAAGAGTTAACGACTAATCATCCATGAAAATTAGTGTCATTATAGTATGGTTTCATCAACTCTCCATCCTAGCAGTTATCCTTGATCAAAATTCAACAATTTTAATTCATATTTGGCTTGGAGTGCATGTGTATCAGTGAACAGTTTATTCATCATAGGTTTTTCTAAACTACAAATTTAGAAAACATTTTCATCCAAACTCTTACTGGTGGCATACTCTCAAAAAGCTATCCAAATTTTTAGGTTCTCACAATATGATGTATATAATGAATTATTCAAAGGATAATTGACAAAAGAAAGAATCTCATGAAAAAAAATAATAAATTCTATTCATATGCTTTCTTGTTTATCCATAGTATCTATTATACATATCTCTACTAAGCTCATATTTTTGTAAATCATGAATCTGAAAGGTCTTTATTCGACTTGTAATGAAGATTTGGGTTAAGAGGGTTTCAAAGTAAGGTAGAAGGGATTCAAAAGTTCTGAGAATTCAGCTCATCTCTCTCCTATCTTCTTTTTTCTAATTTTTCAGTAAGTATCCAAAAAGCTGGATAACTTTTTCCCATATACTTCTTTCAGTAAATCCCTTTTTCTTTCGGTTGAGAAGCTTTTTGCTTCTCTTTTTCATATATCCTCTTGAATATTTTTCTCAGTTTTGGAAGCTTTTTGCTTCTCTTTTTCATAGAATCGTATTTGTAATAGCCCAAAAAATCACGCTAAACTGTGACCTCGAGATCTGTGCCTGATTGGTCGCAAGTTTGACCAATTAGGAGATCAAGGGTTAGCATAGAGTAGGATGAACGGGTAAGATGTGATGGTTCGAGAGATTGTGTGGTGTGTAATGTGAATGTGAAGTCACATACACCTACAGCGGTGTATGTGCTCAGCACACAAGGACGGGGATAGATAAAAGGGTTTAATAGCCCTAGTTCTCTTTTAATTTGTTGATTGAGAGAGAGAGCAAAGAAGAGAGAGAGAAGGAGAGCATAGTTAATGCAAGGAGTAAATGCTAGTTGAGGAAGGGGGATTCGAGCAATAAACGTCGGATTCGACGCGAGGGATCCGCTAGAAGCAAAGCTGGAACCCTAGCCTTCCAACCACTTGATTTGAAATCAATTTGAGATTGATTCAAGGTAAAACTTTGTGAATAAAATGCATAGGTTGTAGAGGTTAAATTGTGGTTAAAAAATGGTTTAAATTATAGGATAATGGTTTAGAAAAATAGAGGAAAAACTGTGGAAAAAGATTGGGAAGAACAGCTCAAAAGGGGGCTGAATCTGGCAATTTCGATTAATCGAAATTGAGATTCGATTAATCAAAATTCGCCAAGAAGTTGAAAGGTCAGAGGACCTCGATTTCGATTAATCGAATTGGGTTTCGATTAATCAACTTTGGTTTTCGATTAATCGATTTGGGTATCGATTAATCGACTGGGAACCTCCAGTGGACCCCAGGGGCTGGAGGAAATGACTTGGGGAAAATCGACTAATCGAAATGGGATTTCGATTAATCGATTTAAATTTTCGATTAATCGATTTGGGATCGATTAATCGATTTTGGGAACTCGATTACTCGAATTGAGAATCGACTTGGCTGAACAGAGAATTTCGATTAATCGAATTAGGATTCGATTAATCGAATGAAAATCTCGATTAATCGATTTGAGAATCGATTAATCGATATTGACTTTCGATTAATCAATTTTGGAAATCGATTAATTGAATGAGATTCGATTAATCGATTTTGGAGTTCGATTAATCGATTGGGCTAAATTTTGTTGACTTTTGAGTTTGACTTTAAGCTTCATGGAGGGTCTTGGACCTCCTTTGTTGCATCTTTAGTGATGTGTTTCACTTGTTATGTGGTACAATAGGTGGTACGTGTGAACTAGTGCACAAGGAGCCACGTGGGACCTTGATGCATTGATCAAACAAGACTTGAGGTAGGGAACACCTTGAACATGCACTTTATTTTTACAAGAGCATGTATGTAGTGATATAGAATTCAAATTCAAATGTTTATTGCTTAAGAATTGTGAAAAGTGTGTGTGAGTGACACCCATAAGAGTAAGTATAATGAGCCATCCCCAGGGGATGAAGAAGTAAAGAGATAAGAGCATCAGGTGTGATGCAAGTAAATGGATACATCCCAGGGATGTATCCAAGATTGAATCATGTTTGATAGGGCTTAACTGATATAAGATAGCACACTTACACGGTGAATAACTATATGTAAGGCACCGATACTTTTGTTATTTGAGGTTTGATAGGGTACCCCACCGACGTGGCGGGATATCCACGACTGACACGGCAGGATAACCGTGACCGATACGGCGGCGAAACCGTAAGCCAATGCGGAGGCTTATCCGTACATAGTAAGCACACCCCAGGGGTGTTGATTTGAGACAAGTGAAACCCCGCCACCAATCCCCAGGGGAAAGGGGCTTGGGTACTATATGGTATTCCCAGGGAATACGTTAAAAGTGTCTATATAGATGACGATGAAGGGTATCTCATCGGGGTTCGATGCTATATTGCTCGGGGATTATTTAAGTTGAAAGTTTAAGTTTTGCTTTAGGCCTTTTCAGCATTATTCATGAGTAAATAAAAGACACGAGTAAACTACCAGTAAAATATAATACTTTTTAACTGTTTCATCAGAAATTACATAGACACATCATGCATGTCATATCATGGAATATATGTGAGTAATAAATTATATGTTCAACTGTGTTTTGTTCCCTATTGAGCTAGGATGTAGCTCACCCTATAGACTATACGTCGCAGGTCCACTACTAGCAGCGGCCGAGGCTTCAGGAGACGCTGACCCCGGTGAGTCGGACCTTGCGGCCGGAGACGAGTTGGAGCCACCTCCTGAGGACTTCTTCTAGAGGACTCCGTTGTGCCGCTTTGAGGGCTTTTTGAGAGAGATTTGTACGGCTTGGTATGTCAAGCCTTGTTTTTGGTTAAATCATGTGTATATTGAGTTTGAGATTATTCTTTTGGGCCGAACCATCCGTGATGATTGCTATCATCGATGGTTCGGATTGGTTCTCCATTCATGCAGAGGCATGAGGGTAGAACTGTCTTTTGGAGAATTGCTTTAATATAGATTTAAATTCCGCAGTTTCATTTATTATTTCATTTATGCTTGATATGCCAATGTTCCTTGCTAAGCTAAGGGGCACGGTCAAGATGATCGTGCTGATGGCACGGGTTTCGGAGTGTTGAAATCCGGGCTGTCACAGTATTTATGATTTTTCTTCTTTTCCCATATATATTTCCTTCTTCTTTTACAGAAAGTTTATTTCTTTCACATGTACCCTTTTCAATATGTCCCTTATCTGTTATTGCATACTCCTTCCACTCGCTATTTCTCACTTTTTTTCTAAATTCATAGAAAAATAAGGGTAAAAGATTGAAAGTTTTGGGTAGTACATGTGGTTAAGGGTTATAAATTCTTGGTACAAAGAAATTCGGTTTAGGCTTCTAATATGAGCTCAAGGGATAAATATATCTCGGGATTCTTTTTTTACTTTTTGGCTCAATCGAATCAAAAGATGACCTTTAATCATTTTCACAATTTACTAACAAGAATGCCAAATTGTTTTGATGAATAGAATAGACAGTTTTAGAAAAACAAGTCAGCATAATCATAGAATATTTTATTCAAATTACAGCAATATGAGATTTCATTGGAATGCAATCAAGAATTTAAAGAAAATTGAGTTCGAATAGTAGCAATCTCTCTAAAAAAGAAAGGCATTTAGTCCCAAAAGCTCACTGGTTATATGAATTTGAAACTATAATTTAAATATTATAGTTTAAATCAAAGTATAGTTTCAAACATTCAATTCTGATACAATGTACAAGAGGGCTAAATATGAATCGTAACTGCTCTATTTTTAATGGTTGAACTCCTACTACGATGGGTCGTAAGGTTTATGGAATCATAATTTTTCTATTGTAACTCACATGTGATGGTTAAAAACTAAAAGTCAAAATATATTTAAAAAAACAGAATTAAAACTATTTTACAATAAATTTTTTTATATTTTTTATATGCTCTAAGCAAACAGAATTACTATAAAAG
This sequence comes from Chloranthus sessilifolius, assembly GCA_021018995.1. Lineage (NCBI taxonomy): Eukaryota > Viridiplantae > Streptophyta > Magnoliopsida > Chloranthales > Chloranthaceae > Chloranthus > Chloranthus sessilifolius. Next base: position 28,764,191 of record CM037594.1, on the reverse strand, counting down.
GTGTGTACCCCCAAACTTAAATAGGATAAATGTCCTCATTATTCTCAAAACAAGGGATACTAAAAAAAAGTTTATAACATTGGTGCTATGAGTGTACTGGGCGTATTATCTGCAAAGTAAATTAGAGATCTCTCCCAAACTTTGGAGAATTTACTTCCTGCATAAACACACAAAAAGAGCACCATAAAGGAAATAATTAAAAACAATCAAAACAACTAAAAGAAATTTTCATATATCAAACACAATATTTACAGAGTACATGAAAAGGAAAGGTAATTACATAAAAGATTAAACCTAGGAAAAATCTAGACACAGACTAAATATGACATTGGCAGCAACGTCCGAGGCAGAAGATTTCTTCGATAAAGATCGGCCCTTGGCTTCTAACCACCTTCAATTAGAGTCTCGTTCTTCCCCGCTAAAAGGAGTATCCACATCTTAGCGGAGTCGCACCCCAAGAACACTCCTCATTGCATTCAAAATATCTCCCCCATACAGAGCACACCACGTACTTCCCTCAGAAGAAATGCAATGCACTTGGGTGAGGGAATTTAAGAGTGTGAAGTGAACACATCTCTAGTCTCCAATACCCTATACTACTCCCTTGCGAAGACTATGCGAAGAGAATGTAATGCAATTAGGAGGATAGATGAGCAATGGAGAGGGGTGGCGAGGGATGGCTTAACCAACCATCATCATATAGGAAATCACACTCGGGGAGAGTTGTCATGGTAGAATGGTTAGGAAGTGGGGGTAGATGGGCCATAGGAAATGGAATTCGGATTTGGGTTAGGTTTAGGGTGATGGGTAGTTTCGGTGGACGATTCATCATCTGGGATGGGTCGCTGGTGCTTCGATTTTTCAATTTTCTTTATTACAACTAGGTGCTCGGCCCTTTATATCTCAAAAATTCGATCAAGTCTTTTACTGAATTTGCCTTCGTCAAGCTATTTTGCCATAAGGGCTAGGGTTTTCTTGGAAAAGGAATGGTTTTATATGGAAAGGCTAGGGCTTTGAACCGTCACTTTGAATTAAATTTCGAAGACTAAGCATTGAAGTTTGTGTAGGTGGGGTAGGTTGGAGTTGGCGGTCATAAGTGAAATGCTTGTTTGCTTCCTTAATTATTTAAGTGGTTTGAAATTCCAAGGTAACTGATAAGACTAGTCACTGGAATCGCCTCTTCCCTAGAATTGTACATTACGATTCTAGATCTGTAGACACCCAAATTTGGCTCAAGGCCCAATTGACACATACTTCGAGAAGGACATACTCTCAAGCTTTCAAAAGCATTTCCTAAACCCTTAGGAATCATCTCAAAACTCTTAAGAATCATCCCAAACCCTTAGGAATCAACCCTATCCATCTCAGACCCATTAGAACCCTGCCCGAACCAGTTTCGAACCCTCCCAAAAAATGGTTGGAAAGAGGTGTGCTTGAGCTTATGGAGACCTTTGCTAGAATTGAATCATATACCATAAGAAAGTATAGGTTCCCACCTTCCCAATGGGCTAGGAATTGCCTCAATCGAAAATGTACATCAAAAGTTATGGCGGTTTGATTTTGAGGCGGGCTGGGGCACTTTGCCTAGCGTGTATAATATACACGCTAGGCCATTTCTGAAGGATTTTGCCTAGCGTGTATAATATACACGCTAGGCCATTTTCTAGAGGAATTTGGCTTAGCATGTATAATATACACGCTAAGCCAAATGGGCCCCACAATGGGCTCTGAACTTCTCAAAGACATTGTATATACACGCTAGGCTTAGCTACAGTACTTTTGAGATTTTGCCCGAATTTCACTTTTAGGGTTTGACTTGTTGACCATCCCAATGATTGGGGTGGGTTTCTTTAAGACAGTTGCACCCCCATCAACCCTATTTGCAACCCCTTTACCCTTTGAAACCCCACCCTATCATCTACCATTGAGCCTAACTTCACACATATCCATGACCTTAAAAAACCCCAGATCCTTAGATTTAGGATTACCTAATTGCTAATCACATTAGCTCTTAAGTACCCTCCTAAGCCTCTCCTTTTCTATAAATAGAGAGCCACCCCTCCCTTTACAAAGGCTTGAAAATTTTTCCAAAGAGAGAAAGATTGGAGATTTCCTTCTCCCCTTTGGTGCACCAAACCCATATAAATTCAAGAATTCAAAACCATCCTTTATCCCCCACCTTCCATCAAAAACCCCTTAGCCTAGGTGAGATCTACCCTTTAGCCTTCTTCTTCTACCTCTTAGCAACCATGCCTTAGAGATCTTTCAACCTTCTAAGCTATCGGAAGCTCATCAAGTGCACTCACGCGAAGGTCCACATCAGTGCTACAAGAGCCCAAGAGCCCCAACTCCCCCCTCTATTCCTCTACCTTCTTTGCCTTTCTTCTATCCTTGAATTTTCACCGTTTTGCCGCCGACATTTCAATGATTGCGGGGGGTGTAAATAGGATTGAAGCACCTTCGGGAAAGAGGAAGTGTTGTTTTATTATCATTTTCTTTTTTTCTTTTTGCCATAAGTAGAGACCGCTTACGAGCGGGTTGATCAGGTGCCTAACACCTTCCCAATCACTAACCAAAGCCCCTACCCAAGAGCCTTTGGCGTAGACAAGAATTAGAGTCATATTTGGCACTTCAGTGCTTTCAATATTGATTTGGGTTTCTCGGGACACCAAAAACTTTGGGTGGTGACTCTATATTTTTTCATAAGAGCGCATCGTCATGATAGATCGATAAGATCCACGGTTGCACAAATGGCGACTCTGCTAGGGAGTAGCTAGTAGAGCTACCCCTTGAAGGTTGGCCTCTTTTGTTGTTTTATTTCATTTTACTAACACTTGTTTGTGTGCTTTCCTTTCTTTCATACTCACCCCTATGATTCTGTAAATTTTTAATTACCCCTACTTTTCATCATTTACGAGCCTTAGCCGATTGGCGGGCCTACTTGAGCATTGTCCTTGCTTTCATTTATTTTCGGTCATTTACATGTCTTAGCCGATTGGCGGGCTTACTTGTACATTTACACGCCTTAGCCTTTTGGCAGGCCTTCTTGAGCTTTTCATTTTCAGAATCATATCCTACCAGTGGACACCGGCCTGTAGAGGCGGTACGGGGTCGTCACAACCCATCTTTGAACCTAAGCAAACTCCCCTTTTAAAATTGAATTTAAAATTGAACCTTAAAAGTGAACTAAGGGACTTAATTCATTTTTGCAGGAGTAGATTTTAAAGAACAGGAATTTAGGCAGCGATACAAACGTCTCGGTTCTTAGTATGGCGGCAGCCTCTAGTGATGATGATCTAGAAAAGTACCACCCGATCCAGTATCTGAGAAAGCGCTTGCGCTGGAGGTATATTGGGTGGGTGATCGATCCGGTGACGAAGCTTAAAACCCTTGGGGAGTGTGTTTAGCTGCCTCAAATCAACCTTGTATCCCCAAGTTTGGAGAGGAGGGACCTGTTACAACAAAGAAAATCAGTCCCTGGAAGCACTGCTTGCCGAAAGCCAAAGAAATAGACCAAATTCAGGCCTATTGTTTACTGTCAAAATATATTATATAAACTATTTTTGCCTAGCATGTATAATATATATGCTAAGCCAAAAAATCCCAGAATTGCCCTAACGTGTATAATATTCACGCTAAGCTAAAAATCCTCAGATTTTGCCTAGCGTGTATAATATACACGTTAAGCCAAAATCTTTAGATTTTTGGCTTAGTGTATATAATACATACGCTAAGCATGTTACTGGCTGGGCAGCCCGAATCTGAGGCCTTTTTTCACTTACCCCGAGTTCCCCGCTTAGTAGCTTAGCACCTCTGGTACATCTCACATGTTCCGGCACCCAATACGCCCTCGCTGATCAAAAGAGGTCACCCTCTTATTGACTTCTTTAAAGGGATCAAGTTATCGCATGGATTCCCGTGCCTTCACATAAATGAAGGGATTTCCCTTTATTCTTCTGAAGCGCGTTGGGGTCCCTGTTATTCACTGAAAAGTATCACTTTTCACCTCTTAGACAATGCATTAAGGGCTGAGTATATAAGCTGTATTTTTAACTTAGAATTTTATCATCTCTCCTTCAACTTTTTTCTGCTGTGAGCTCGAGCAGGCTACGGTTAGGGTTTGATTACCACTTTTTCCATTTTCTCTTCTTCCTTAGCCAAGAACTTGCTGGCTATGTCCCCTGTAAATAATTAAACTTAGTTTTATCAGTTTTGTAATGGGTCTTGTGAACATTGGGAGTCATTGGTGAGCTGTTATGCACAAGGCTACTGCCTCGAGAAATCTCATTGTAAGTAATGTTTTGATCAATGAAATTTGTGTTTTAAAGGTTTATTCAATCTATTATTTTCCTATATGTCTATAATTTTGTTCAATCTATACCATACATTTAGGACTTGAGCTGATTTTAAAGGCCCATGGAAGCCTTAGCTTGTTGCCCTGGGACCATGGTGGTAGCAGCAATTTGCATGTTCCATTTTAGTCTTCTATGGTGAGGATAACCTCTGTGGATAGCCTGTGACCATTCAAGTGGACATACTATAGCCCTAGGGTGATTCCAAGCCACTGATCCGAGAAGGATTCTTCTCCTCTGCACTTGAGCTTGTAGCCTTGTGAGAGGTTGTTGCGAGAACAAAATCCCCTCTGTTACACTTGACCAACATCTGATGTTAGATATGATTTCTCTATAGAGATTGCAGTCTTGTGAGCTGAGTCATTAGAAGCCTTTTATAGCAATGACCAGCTGCATTTAAAGTCCCCAAATAGCTTTTAAACTATTGTAGTTTCCACTGGTTTTTTAAGAACTATTTGCTCCCATGAATGCCTGAGCTTGTAGCTTGACATACATGGTGTCTACAATAGTTTTCATTTTCTAATTTGATCCATTGGGTGGACATCTATTGGGTAATCTGTGACCATTTAAGTGGACAGGTTATAGGCTTAAGCTCAGTCTATTCCATTGGACCAGATTGGTTTTCTGATTTAGTCCATGTTGTTTGATCCTCTCTATTGGATAGTCTGTGACCATTGAAGTAGACAGGTTATAGCCTTAAGAGACCAGGTAAAATCGTAAGGGTTGAGTTGGAGACTTCTTCCTTGCAAATGTGCTTGTAGCCATCTGAGGGATTTGTTGCAGAGATAGCCCTAAATTTGAGTTACATAACTAAATTAACTTTAGTGTAATTTCCTACTTCCCCTCATTTTATCTTTATTTTCACACACACAATCATCACCACCTTCTTCATAACCCTTTCTTTAGGATAGGGCTGCACTATATTTCTCTTCTTTTAGTATTAATTTAGTATAGTTGTGACACCCAATTCCCTTTCTCTAGGATTGTCAGATCTGTAGCCAGATCTGGAGACCTACTAACATAACATATTTTGGGTTCTTGATCAATTTCTCTGTGGGACAAACTCTTACTTACTCAAAACTTTCTACAATAGCCCTGTATCTTACAGACTGTGTATTCTAGATTTGTTGTTTTAACAAATTTTTATTTCTTCACTTTTTGATTTATATTTCTTCAGCTCTGTTTTCTCACCAATAACAAGGCAGCACTCTCTAAAAATAACTAACAATGTTTTGGCGCCGCTGCCGAGAAAATTGATTTGTTTAGTAGACCTGAGTTGCATTATAATTTAGAACAGAAAATTCTTTGCAGCAGTACCTTAAATAGAATAAAAAGTACTACTGATTTTTGTTGGAATTTTTGCAGACTTGGACAACAGCAACAGGGAAAAGCTAGAGCTGCAGCTGGAGTTTAGCTAGCTCTGTTTGCACTTCTTTTATCCTAAAAGTTAGTCCATTTGTGTTGAATTTGCTATTAATAGTTTAGTTGTAATTTTTGTTTGCCAATTTTTTTTGTGCTGTGAGCATCTTCTTTACCTGTTGATTCTGTGTATGTATGCATGGTAGAACGTCCTTAAACCTTGAGTTAGAACCTCTAAATCATAAGGTTGAAAGGGAGACTGAGAAACCACACGCCAGCCCCTATTGTTGAAACTGAGCCAGCTATCATGGCTGAGAAGCAAAGAATTCTGAAGGAATATAATGCACCTGGGGATTACACATCTCCCTTTTGCATACAATTTTCTTAAGTGGAAGGAAACTATGAAATCAAGTCCTCCACCATTAACATGCTCCCATCTTTTCTTGGGCTCAATAAGGAATATCCTTACAACCACATTGATCAATTCTTGGCACTTTGTACCACATTTAACATTGTTGGCTTGGGACCTGAAGCCACCAAACTTAGGCTTTTTCCTTTTTCCCTAAAAGACAAAGCCAGCACCTGGCTCTCTAAGCTTCCAGCCAATAGCATCCAGACATGGAGTGACCTCCAAAGCTAATTTCTGACTAAATTCTTTCTTATGAATAAAACCAGTCAAATGAGGACAAACATATTGTCATTTACTCAGTCCTCAATTGAAGATTTTTATGAGGCATGAGAAAGGTTTCAAGAAATATTAAAATAATGTCCCCACCATCAAATTCCACAGTGGCAACTGGTGAATGTATTTTACCAAGGAATTAATCCCAAGAGTAGAGATATGGTGGATGCCTCATGTGGGGGTAGTTACCTCCACAAGATAGCTGATGAGGCTTGGGAGTTGTTTGACATTATATGGGAGAATTCCATGCAGTAGGAGTCACTGTCTCTCAATGACAGCCAGACCCCAACTAAATTGGTGAAAGAGTCCAACCGTAGAGATGGAATGTATGAGGTTAAGGTACAAAGTGAATTGGAGAGGAAGGTGGACAATCTGAGTTTAAAGTTTGACAAATTGATGAATGGGATGCAGCCTAGGATGGCTGCACAAGTGGATGAGGCATATCTGATATGCTAATCTCCCACACATTCACTTCAAGATTGTCCATTAGCCAATCAGTTCCCTGAGTTAGTTTTGGAACATGCCAATGTTGCCCAATCATATGGGCAGCAACCTGCTGGGTACACATGGAGAAACCACCAAAATTTAAGGTGGAGACAAGATACCCTTAGCCCCAACTGCAACAGTTGGCAGCTCCATACAGACCTCAACACCAGTTTAACCAAGGATATCTACCAAGGCAGAATTTTAGTTGCCTGCCCCACAGCCCAATTAGTTAGTCTTACCCCCACAGCAACCCAGATCCTCATCCTTTGAAGAGCAAATGCTGGTATCTATGCAGAATTTTTGGAACCTGGCCAAAACTATGAACTCTCATGGGCAAAGCATTCAAAAAATAGAGGACTAGCTGGGTTAAATCTGTAATGCTTTGAACAGGAGAGAGGAGGAAAAATTGCCTAGTCAATCCTTAGCCAATCCTAAAGGGTAGTATATGATTAGAGAAGGCTCTTCTACCCATGAGGAAGTTAATGCAATCACTACCCTAAGGAGTGGCAGAGTGGTTGACAACTTAGTGGGTAGGGTAGCTAAGGAGGCCAGGGAGAGTAAAAATGAAAGAAATGTGAGTGTTGAAGTACCAAAAAATCATCCCCTACTTTGGAGCAGCAAGGGAAAAATAAAGGGGCTAATGTTGAGCCCTAACAGCAAACAATAAATGAAGAAAAAAAAAAAAAATTGACCATGATGTGATTAGGCATACAGTTGTGGCACCAGCAGTCCCACAACTGCCATTTCCTCATGCACTTGATGGCCCATCTCCTTTTGATAAGGGGAATGCTCAGATAGAGGAAATGATGGAGACCTTGAAGCAGGTCAAGATCAGTTTACCCCTGCTTGATGCTATAAAATAGGGCCCTGCCTATGCTAAATTTTTGAAGGACCTCTGCACACATAAAAGAAAGGCAAGGGTGCAGTTGTCCAAAAAGGTTTTTGCTGTTAAGCATGTTGAGTCAGTTCTGTCTATTGCCACACCTGAAAAATTATAGGACCCAGGGGTACCTACTATCCCCTGCATAATTGGAAATCACACCATTGGTGGAGCCCTCTTGGACTTAGGGGCCAGTGTGAAGCTGCTCCCATATTCGGTGTATGAGGAGCTAGGTTTGGGGGAGCTAAAATCTACATCAGTTGTGCTCCAGCTGGCTGATAGGTCTAAGAGGAGACTTGTGGGTGTGGTAGAGGATGTTTTGGTGGGGGTGGACAACTTCTACCATCCTGCTGATTTCCTAGTTTTGGACATGGACCCTTGCAAAAGTAAAATCCTAATTCCTGTCATCCTTGGAAGGCCATTCTTGGCCACTGCAAATGCTTGCATACAATGTAAGTCAGGGGTGATGGAGATGACCTTTGAAAATATAAAGGCGCAATTAAATGTGTACAATACTGCTGGACAACCTCAGATGGAAATTGAGGGCTGTTGTGCAATAAATGTACTAGATGGCCTTATGGAAGAAGAATTATCCAATCTACTAGATTGGGAAGATGTTGCTAAAAACCTGGAAAATATTTAGAGCATGGTTGAGGAGGCCCATGTTCTCATGACAGAAGACCACCAAAATAGAGTCTTCTGTGGGCCTAGTGCAGCATTCCAGCTGGAAACTTACATTGTTGCCCCTTCCTCAAACAACCAAGGCACCTTTGTTGTCTTCCATTGAAAGTCTCACTGAGCTGGAGCTGAAGCAGCTCCCAGACACATTAAAGTATGCCTTCTTGGAGTAAAACAAAAGGCTTCTAGTGATTATCTCTTCCTCTCTCATTAGTGAGCAGGAGGAGGAATTATTGAGTATTCTCAAGAAGCACACAAAGGCAATGGGGTGGACAATTGCTGATCTAGGGGCCATTAATGCCTCAGTTTACATGCATAAAATTTACTTAGAAGAGGGTGCAAAACCCTCTAGGGAGATGCAGAGGATACTCAATCCTCCCATGCAAGAGGTGGTCTTGAAGGAGATAGTAAAACTACTGGATGCAGGGGTGATTTACCCCATTCCAGATTCAAAATGGTGTCACCTATCCAAGTAGTACCCAATAATTCATGCGTAATAGTTATCCCTACTGATTATGAAGAGTTGATGCCAGCTAGGGAGACCACTGGCTGGAGAGTTTGCATTGATTCCAGAAGACTCAACTCCAAGACCAGGAAAGACTACTTCCCTCTCCCTTTCATTGACCAAATTCTAGATAAGTTGGATGGGAAGGCATTTTACTACTTTCTTGATGGATACTCAGGGTATAACCAAATCCCTGTGTATCCTCACGATTAAGGAAAAACTACTATCACATGTCCCTTTGGCACCATTGCTTACAGGAGGATGCCCTTTGGACTTTGCAATGCCCCAGCCACATTTTAGAGGTGCATGTATGCAATTTTCTCTGATATGATTGACAAGTTCCTAGAAATCTTCATGAATGATTTTTCAATATATGGGGACAGCTTTAGCCAATGCTTAGGCCGCCTTGACCTGGTTTTACAAAGATGTGAAGAGACCAATTTGGTCTTAAGCTGGGAAAAGAGCCACTTTATGGTAACAGAAGGAATTGTGTTAGGCCATGTGGTCTCCCAAAGAGGAATACAGGTTGACAAGGCTAAAGTGGACCTGATCTCACACCTGCCCCGACCCAAGACTGTCAAGCAAATCAGATCCTTCTTAGGACATGCTAGATTTTACAGGAGGTTCATTAAGGACTTCAGCAAAATTGGCAAGCCATTGTGCCACCTGCTATGTCAGGATGTGCTATTTGAATTTTTTGTTGAGTGCCTTAAGGCCTTTGAGGTCTTAAAAAAGTGCCTTATCATTGCTCCTGTAATCCAGGCCCTAGATTACTCACTCCCCTTTGAAATGATGTGTGATGCATCAGACTTGGCCATAGGTGTTGTCTTAGGACAGAGAAAAGATAAGCTGCCTGCAGTGATCTATTATGCCAACAAAACACTAGCTAAAGCTCAGCTCAACTATACCACCACTAAGAAGGAGCTACTTGCTGTGATGTTTGTTATGGACAAGTTTATGCCCTACTTGCTTGGGTCTAAAATTATTGTTTTAACTGATCACTCAGCCCTGAAATACTTGTTGGCTAAGAAGGATGCCAAACCAAGGCTGATCAGATGGATCCTCCTATTATAGGAGTTTGATCTTGGGATCAAGGAGGATGCCCATTCTTCCAAATGGGTGGAAGCCATTGCCACAAGGACAAATGACCACACAGTTGTCCTTAAAATTTTAAAGAATAATATCTTCTTCAAATTTGACACCCCCAGAGCTATTATTAGTGATGGGGGGAGTCATTTCTGTAACAGGCCTTTTGAGAATCTGCTAAAAAATTATGCTATTACACACAAAATTGCAACTCCCTACCACCCATAAACCACTGGGCAAGTTGAAATTTCTAATAAGGAGATCAAGCGCATCTTGGAGAAGACTATGAGGATAGATAGAAGGGACTAGGCACAAAAGCTGAATGATGCTTTATGGGCTTATAAGACTGCCTAAAAGACTCCTATTGGTATGTCCCCTTTTAAGCTAGTCTATGGCAAGGCCTGTCACTTGCTTGTGGAGTTAGAGTACAGAGCCTACTAAGCTATTAAAACATTGAATTTTGACCTAACTACTACTGGTTCTCACAGGAAATTACAACTGTCAGAGCTTGATGAGCTGAGATTGGAAGCCTATGCAAATGTAACAATTTACAAGGAGAATTCCAAGGCATTCATTGACAAGAAATTAATGAGGAAGGACTTCAATGCTGGTACCAAGGTTTGGCTTTTCAACTCCAAATTAAAATTCTTTCCGGGGAAATTAAAATTCAGATTGGATGGACCTTACACTATCATCCATGCCTCTCCATCTAGTGTTGTGGAGATCTTGGATCTTATGTCGGGGAGAATCATGAAAGTGAATGGGCAAAGGCTAAAAATTTGTCTAGAAAATTCTGTGGAGCCTCCTCAGACCATTCACCTGGATGTACCTCCCACAGATTAGTGATCCACAACTCTGTACACTATGTACCATAGTTGTTGCATTTGTGTTTTGTGTTGTTTAAAAATCTGTCATGTAGTATTTTTTTATTGTGATGTCGATCTACATGATTTTGTTTTATTTTGTTTTGAGTTGTGTTGTTGATATGATGTGCATGTGTGTCATCTGAATTTAATGTATATGGACCTGATGTTGGTGTGAATGTGTTTGTTGTTATTATTGTTGATGTGCTAAAATTTAAATGTTCATGAATCTGCTGCAAGTTAAATTCATCTGAATGGTAACATGTTTACTATGTGAATATGTGGATAATGGGAATTGAAATTTTCATGGTGAAATGGGTGAATTGGGAAGAAATGTGGTGCATGTCAGTATAAATACACATGCCAGGGTACCAACACTGAGAAGGTTAAACTGTGCTTTCTCGCGGGGCTATATGGCCTAAAGTTCACCTTCGCGGGCCAGATGTAGGATTTCTCGCGGAGTTCTAATAAGAATGATGTTCTTCGTGAGAGCCTCACGAGCAAAAACTCCTCCTAAAGCTTAATATTGAGCCTCGCGAGGCTCTATCTTGTTCGCAACATGGAGCTGCGCCAAGAAAGGAAATCACGCAGCATGGAGCCTCGCGAACAAACTTCTGAAGCTCATTGAAATGCATATTCCTCATGTGGTCATTTGCTTCAGCTGCGCGAGAATTACACCTGCCCTCTCGCGCGACTCAAATACAACATCAGCTCCGTGAATGACCTCGCAAGTATCTTGAGTCTCTTAAATGCCATTTCTTGTGAGGTGGCATTTCTACTACACGAGAAGATTTTACTTGGCGAGAACTGTGCGAGGCACGGGTACCTCCATTTTAACCCTACGATTTTCTCATTTCCCCATTCTCTTTCTCTTTGCCCTAAGTCTCACTGAGCACTCCTGAGCTCCTCTCTCCCTTTCTTCTTCTCCCCTACCTAAACCACTCTAACTCAGCCACTTCTCTCCAGCCATTGTGTTCCACAATAGATCCTAGTCATTTCGCACCTAGTTTGAGGAGACTTGATACAGTGGACAACTTTTGGACAAAAACCCTAGCTCTTTGGTGGTAAGATTTCTTACTCTCTTAGTTGAGTTGATTGGATGCTATTTTAGTGTTAAATAGGGAGGAATTTGGGTGTAATTTTGTATTTTTTTTTGTGAGTGTGCATCACACAACTTGTGAGTTAAAGTTCATATTTTGAAGGATTTATGTAGCCATGGCCACGGGTTCTAAATTTATTGATGCCTTAGATGCCTTGGTGAACCCTACACCTACTGGCGGCCCTATGGCCACTTAAAAATCTGTGAGGATTGCAAAGGCCTCCACTGTGGAGACCTCTGAGGTACCTATACAAGATGTGGAGCCCCAAGTGGAAGTGACTAAGAAGAGGGCTGCCCCTCCAAAGAAGGCCAAAACTGTGGCCTCTGATGCCCCAATTGCCAATAAGAAAGCTGCTTCTAAAAAGAGAGCTAGAGTCCACCCACCTACTAAGAGCCCTGCGAAATCTAAGAAAAAGCAGAAAAAGGGCAAGGGGGTGGTCCTTGAGGTGGTCCCTAAGGATGCCCCTGAGGAGGAGAAAGATAATGAATACCTCAGAGTTCCTTCTGAACTTGTGACTGCTATCAAGCTGGAAGCAGAAACTGTCTTTGGTAAGGCATTCTTTGAGGATCTACTAGAGACTACTGCATCAATAAATTACCTCACCCAGGCCTCTTTGCTACCCTTGTTAAGGCCTCCACTGCAGCTGGTCTTCCCTAGACTAGTGCAGTTGTTTTATCAAAATATTAGGGTGAAGATTGGGGATGATGGGAACCCATCATTGCTGGTGCTGATAGACAATTTTGAGATGTTGTTTAACCAAATAACAATTGCTGAGATTCTTGGGATACCAGTTGCATACACTCCTATGATTGGGTTAGGTGCACCATTGATAGCCACAATCCCAAAGATTGCCAAGGAGCTCACAGGAGGGGTCACAGCCTCTGGGCTATCAATTAGGAAGAGAGACCTACATTCAAACCTGAGATTTATGGATGGGATACTAAAAAAGAATGTGTATTACTCTGGGCACCAGCAGGAGAGGAGGTCCCCCATTACTGATGCCCTTTACTCCTTCCACATGAACCACTATATCAATGTTGCAAAGCTCATTTTTAATGGAATGAAGGATATTCATGAGAAAGTGAAGAAGGAGCAGAAGCCCCACTCATTGCCCTACTGTAGACACATTACAGCCTTATTGCAGCTAGGGGGCTATCACTTTCATATGAATGAGAAAACTTCAGCCCTGGGCCCCAGCAAATGTGGCAAGAAGCAGTGAGGGATCAATGGTACCATGATAGAAAAGAAAAGAAGAAAGAGGAGCTGCCAGCTGAAGCAGCCCCAACAATTCAAGTTGATGTTGCTACTGCCTCTGCTGATGCTACTACTGCTAACTCTCAAGCAGCCACCCCAACTGTGTCAGCGATCCCTACCATACTCTCACCTATAGCCACCCCCATTACCACAGCACCCACCATTGCAAACATACCAATCCCAACCTTTGCACCTACTACCATCACACCAACCTCACCACCCATAATGGCCTCCATTACTATACCAACCCCACAGCCAACCATAGTTACCTCAATTATACCTGTTTCGTTACCCATTTCCTCAGTCACAACTAGCTCATCTATCCACACCAGACCTGATGTGACCATACCATTACCTCCACCTACTCAGCTTGCACCTACATACATATCACATCTCGGCCCTCCTGTCAAGGTCACATATAGGAAGAGGAAACGAGCCAAAGCCACCACTCAACCCCAACCTACCTATGTTTCCCAACCCATCACTACCCCTGCAACAATATCTATACCAGTCCCAACCATTGACATGCAATCACCCTCACTAGCCCAGGCCTCCCCAGTCCACCATGCTGAACCTGAGCTCAGAATCCCTTACATCCCACATAGCTCCCCATTAGCATCTCCTCAGCCCATTGAACCCTCTACCACAATTGCACCTGATACCATTAAACCCTTGGGCCAATCCATTCGTTATTCCCCTACCCATGACCATGACATTGACCCCTTTTAAGGAGAGGGATACTCAGCTATGATGACCTCTATTATAGGGGAAATCAATTATGCGTTTACACCTCTCCCAGAGTCACCACATCCTCATCATTTTACCCCTACACCTGATTCACCCCTACCGCAATACATTACTCCTACACCTACTTCACCACAGCCTACTAACTTCCATCATGCACCCACATCTCCATTTCAACCAATCACAACCACCCAAGCCACAGCCCCTATCATACCTAATCCCCTACCCCAAATCCTTAGCCTCCTCTTCTCCCTTCAAACCCAAGTAATGGCTAACACTCAATCCCAAACATTCATTGAGGCCAACCTTCAAGCCATAAACTCTACCCTCTAAACCTAGGCCACCATTCAAACCAGTTTACAAGCCATCCAGTCCACATTGACAACTTTAACCCAGCCTTTCCAACAGCAATTTGTCCCTTCACCTACCCATTTACCTACACCACTCCCATCTCCCTAGCCCTTAACCTTAGCAGCAACAACAGTGGCTGTTACACCTATTGAACCTATTTCAGAAATCTCCCCAATTATACTTACCAAAGCCTCAACCCAAACAGACCCTGAACCGGACCTTATACCCAGTATTGCCCAACCTCAAGTACTCCCTTACTTAGAACTCCAACTTGCAACCCCTCCTATGGTAGCAACTTCTGATGCTGTCACAGATGTGGAAAACCTAATCCCCACCTCCTTAATTCCCACCCAAACTGACTGTGAGGTAATAGACCTCACAATACCTGATCATGCACACCCCCAGCCTATGACCCTCTACTTCCACCCCACCCATGCCATCATCCATCCCTTCATCCTTGTTGGTTGGCCCTTCTTCACATACTGAGTAATCCATACTACCTTCCTCTTTCAACCCCATGCCCCCATATTACACCCTCCTTAGAGCCATGAAGGAAAATGCATACATCAAAAGGGATGTAGTTCGAGGCATGGCTGACTTGAGAACCACAATGAAGCAGCCACTCCTCAATAAAATCAAGTTCTTGGAACTAACTCATAAGATGGAGAAAAAGAGAATCAAACAAGGATGGAGGGAGACACTGCTAAAATACAATGAGGAAAAGAATAGAGCTGATGGGATGGAGGATGTAATCAAGCAATTATAGGCAGCCTTGAGATTGGTGGAGGATAGAGCAAATGAGTATGCTAGGACTGCACATGCACTGCAACAAACTTTAGCTGATATTGGCAGGATGAGACTTTGGCGTAAAACTCCAAACTCGTGACCTCCTAAACCCTAAGAACCCAAAAAGATAAAACCTGGGATCAGCATAAAGGTGTCTGCACGAAAGCCTGCCCCAAAGCCTGCTCCCACTCCAAGAAAAAGAGCCAGCACTAAGCAGCTAAAAGTTACTTCTAAGAGATCTCAATCCTTATTCGAAACCCCTGAAGAGCCAGAGTCACGCACAAAAGATTGGGGGTCGACCGATGAGGAGGACTTCCACATCGCCACATTAACAGACAACGATGAACTAGAGTCAGGGTCACCCCAGCTTCATGAACCAGGAAAAGAAAACTGACTCTTATTGTCAAGTGAGGAAGACGACTACTAGATTAGCCGTACAGAAATAGAACTTGGAGATCACTTAAAAGTAGAGCGACTGAAGCTCTTCAAGGAGGTCAACAACTCCCGAAGTGAAGAAACAGACTCTGATGATTAACTTGATCATCAATCCTTCCTTGATGATTGGCGGTGTCCGCACCGCTGCCCTTACCCAGAATCACCCTATTGCAACCTATGGGCGTTCATCTTGATACAATGAGAAAGAGCTATCTTGCACGAGATACGCCAGACAATAAGGATAAAAGATCATCATGTTGCCTTTATAGAATTCCAAGAAGAATTAGAGCTCGACTCTCTCCAATCTCCGGATGCCCCACAACTTCAGATATTCTGAAACTCACTTGAAGAGGAATGGTAACCCCCGCTGAGCGATGAAGAAGACTATTGGATAGATCTCCCCGCACTTCAATTAGCAGAACAGCTGGAACATGGCTTCCAAGCACAATCAAACGAAGAGGAAAGTCTTGACCTTATCAATAATGACCTCAACTCTGATCATGAAGGATGGGAATGCCCCTAGGAGTATCCTTGCATCTCTCACCCATATCGGCCTCACTGTCATGCCTGCATACTTGTCACCATGTACCACGAGATCCAGAGGAAGGAATTTCCAGATTCCGACTTCAATGATGATACTTTCGAGCACTTCTTCACTACATGGGAGTGCCCACGAGAGTTTTCATGCATCGTTCGACCATATCAGCTTTATTGCCAGACCTGCACCATAATAATAGAAGACTTCAAACGAGAAGGTTGGACCAATCCCCTTCCTGCACTATGGAGAATGGTCCAAAACAACCCAGGTTCGGTAATTAAGTTCATCAAACCATATCTACAGTTAATATGAAACGAAGAATCTTAGCGACAAGCAAACCTCCGATCTAGTTCCGAAGATGAGAGTTTGGATGACTATTATCTTCAGACTCTCTTTGACGACGAAGCGCTTCACATAGTAGAAGAGGAAGAGGAGCCATCTAACAAACCAAAGCCAGCATCACTCATCAGGAGGATCACCCCGGACGAGGACTCTAAAAAAAAAATGCCAAATTTTGAACAGATCCACATCATCCGAAGACTCGCCCGAATGGCTCCAACGGCCATCCCACTTCCCCAACTAGGAGAAGTAACCTTTCTGATTCTGCCTCAGGAAACTGAGCTTGTACCATACCTATTATCAAAAATAAAAAATATAGAAAATCCTAAAACCCATAAAAATATAAAAATAGAAAATCCCAAAAAATTAGAAAATCATAGAAAAGGGGGGGAGCCCTTCATCCCAGACACATTCAGCGACTAGCAAGGAGACTTTTCTCCAAAAGATACACGAGTAGTGATCACCTCAACGAAGAGCCTTGCCTTGACTCAGTTCGAAGTGACCCTACTACCTCTTCCTCGTGAAATCGCCGAGCATCCCGAGGAAGTAACAAGCCAGTTATCATACCTGACAAGATACTCCATGACTTCGAGAGGAGGATGAATAACCTTGACCTACACCTGACAGAGGATGTCGCGATCACAAATTGCATTGATAAAGGGCTACCTCCCAAAAAAGTAACCCCCTAGTGTAGTTCTTTTGTAGTGTATGAACTCGCAGACGATGAAGAAGGAGCACCAACCACCAAGGAAGCCCAGGACTTCCAACGGGTCATCAAGTGCTTCGATGAGCAAACACAAGCTATCGTAGAGCTGACTGAAGAGATAAATTTTGGCACCAAGGAAGAGCCCAAGAAGATGCTGATTAATGCAACACTCAAACCCAAGGAACAATAACAAATTATTCAAGTCCTCCAAGATCACCTCAGCTCTTTCGCATGGTCCTAAGAGGATATGCTTGGATTGGACCTAAGCTTAGTAGAACATCGTTTAGTCCTGGAACCCGATGCCAAACCCGTCAAGCAGAAACTCAGAAGGATGCATCCCCAAACAGTACTAGAAGTCAAAGAGGAAGTCAACAACCTACATAATGCAAAATTCATTGGAGTCGTCCTCTACCCTAAATGGATTGCCAACATAGTACATGTAGCCAAGAAAGATGGCAGAGTGCTGGTATGCATCAATTTTTGTAATCTCAACAAAGCATGCCCAAAAGATGACTTCCCCCTACCATGCATTGACACCCTAGATGATGACACTGCTAGACACGAGATGCTATCCTTTATGGACAGCTTCTCCGAATACAACTAGATTAAATTAGCAAAGTCAGACCAAGAAAAGACTTCATTCACCATGCCATGGGGGACCTACTGCTACGTCGTCATGCCTTTCGGGCTCAAGAACGCAGGAGCCACATATCAACGTGCCATGATGGCAATATTTTATGACATGATGCACAAATGTGTCGAAGTCTATGTCGATGACATACTAGTGAAGTGTCAGAACCGAGTAGGACATGCAAAAGCACTACGACTAGTGTTATAAAGATTCGAGCAATATCAACTGAAGATGAATCCAAAGAAGTGCATGTTTGGAGTAACCTCTGGAAAATTATTAGGATTTATAGTCAGCAAATGAGGTATTGAAGTTGGTGAAGGTCTGATCCATCCTTGAAATGCCACCTCCTAGCAACATCAAAGAATTATGAGGTTTGATAGGAAGACTACAGTTCATTAGGAGGTTCATCTCCCTGCACTCAGATCGATGTGATCCTTTCTACAAGCTACTTAAAGGGGGAGCTGAGTACAGATGGGATGACCAGTGTCAACAGGCCTTCGACAGCAGCAAGAAGTACCTCCTCAACCCGCCAATACTATGGCCACTAGTTCCTAGAAGACCCTATTCCTCTACCTCTCAGTGAATGACAAAGCAATGGGAGTAATTCTTAGACAATATGAAGAAGACGGAAAGAGGGAGAAGGCTATTTACTACTTCAGCAGGATGATGGTCAAGTACGAACAGAAATGCACGCCAATGGAGATGACTGCCTCACCCTCACCCTATTGTGGGCCTCAACAAAACTACGACACTACTTTGGAGCACAAAAATATTAGTACATCTTTGAGAAGCCCTCTACCTCCGGGAAGAGCGTCCGATGGCACATGTTACTACAAGAATTTGACATCACATATGTCACACAGAAATCTGTCAAAGGACAAGCGATTGTTAATTACCTTGTTAAAACCTGAAAAGTACCACTTTTCACCCCTTAACTTAACCTTTGATTAGACCCATAGCCACATAATAATTCCTTGTTAAGTGTTTTATGTAGATAGTACCCAGCAGTGAAATAAGGCTAGGAATCCTACTAAAAGGCCTGTTTTGGCACCAGAAGTCCCTCAGAAGGATGAAGTCTGAATCCAGACCTAAAAATGAGCCTCACACAGTCCAGCCGAGCTTCCCAAGACTCTATAACAACTTCTCGTGCAGATGATTGACTGAAGAGCCTCAGAAACATAAACTCGCACAGCTCTCGCGAAGCTCAAGAATAGAACACCTCGCGCAGTCTCGCACAGTTCAAAGCAGACTTCTCTCAACCGCACACAGTTCACTCAAAACAGCTGAGAAGAGTGACCTTCAGAAGACTCCTCGCGCAGCTGTCGCGCAGTCACCGCGGGATGTAATTATCAAAAGAGAACTCCTCGCACAGTTCTCATGCCATTCAAGAAGAAAGCATCCTTACGAAGGCAAAGCCACCCTCGCTAAGATCAGTTAAGACATGGAACCTCGTGCAGTTCATAACTCATCAAAGCCTCGAGAGGTAACTCGCGAAGCCCAGTGAGGATAAGTGCTCGCAAAGTTCTCGTGCTATTCAAATCTACCCTCTCACAGATCAACCTCGCGATTGCTTAAGCTCCAACCTTGCGACATCTGAGGCTCTGATGACCACTCAACCTCGCGACTGCCTGAAGAGCAAACCAAGCCAACCTCGCGAAGGCGAAAGCTTTAATTTCAAATCATCCTAGCAAAGAGCAAAAGCTACCATGCGACAAGTCTAGGAAACAATGACTACCTAGCGAAGCTGTGAACCTCAAACTTCCATCTCTTCAGCTGAGGACTTTTTGGGAATTTCCAGGGATTAGCGCACGCACTCCCATGCTCAAATCTCTATTCACGCACCCCAAGACATCGAAGGATCAGTATTCGACCAAGTGGCATAGTTAAAATTAGGGTTTCCTAACCCTAATGCGCCGCCACACTACTGCTATAAATACCCACACTTAGCTTAGGTTTAGGAGAGCTTAGACTTTCTTTTCTTTCTACATCCTGGAATAGCTGGGAACCCATCTCATTTCTGGGAGACCTGATCTGAGATCGTTTAGTTTTTCTTTTTGTAGTTGTAAGTAGCTTTCTTTTTCTTTTTCCTTCTCCATAGTCCCGCACTTGCTGGCTATATCTTTGTATGTATTTTGAACTAGATTAATAGAAGTCCGTAATAGGATCTGTACTTTGTGGGATTTATGTTCGTGTGTGAGATGCTCTGTGCAAGGCTGCTGCCTTGTGATCCGCCAATGCTTTGGCTGTGTTTCAAAGCAATGGAGGACTGATTCTAAGGGCCACTCAGATCAAAGTGACCTGTGTGTTTGGGCTATTATGGTCCTATACAGCCTTAGCCCCACCACAGGACCCATTAGATCTGAAATCCCCATGGGAGCTTGAGCTGGTAGCCTTGTGACCATGGTGGTAGCAGTGATATTCTTGTTTTATCTTGGGCTCCGTGGGGAGGATAACCTCTGGGATAGTCTGTGACCATTTAAGTGGCAGATTATAGCCTTAGGGTGATTCTAATCCACCGATCCAAGATGGATCCTTCTTCTTTACACCTGAGCTTGTAGAAGCCTGTTGGGAGATTGTACAGAGGCAGACTCCCCTATATTTGTATAGATCTGCCATCAGATGTTGGATCTAATCTGGTTTTAGAGATTGTAGGCTGGTGACTGGACAATTGTAGCCTCACTCAAGCAATGGACAGCTAGATCGAAGGTTGTACTTAATCTCTTGCTGGTTCTATGTGTCTGGGTTATAATTGTCCTATACAGCCTTAGCCCCACATATAGAGCTTTAGAGGTTGAGGTTCCCTATGGATTCTTGAGCTGGTAGCCTAGATGAAATAGTGCCTACAATGATTTAATGGTTATGTTTTGACCCATCCCTGGATAGTAGTTCCCCTATGGGATAATCTGTGACCATTTGAGTGGACAGGTTATAGCCTTAAGGGTGGAATCATGGCAGAGTGATGGGTTGGATCCTTTCTCCTCAGTGGTGATAATGTAGCCACTGGACAGGATTTCTATAACATCAGATCTGAATCTGAGTTACAAAACTCCTCTGATTTGGGCTCAATAACATACTTCTCACCCTTTTATATTTATTTTCCACACTCCATCCATCCTCTCAACCCTTTCTGTAGTTTAGACATTAGAATACTTAGAATAACTGACCTTAAACTCCCCTCCTTTTAGGACTGCCAGATCTGTAGTCAGATCTGGAGGGACTACTAGAGATGGCTCCCTTGGAGCTGTAGATCACCTTTCCCTATGGGACAAACTCTTACTTATCAAAACTTGCTACAATGGACCCTGTATCTTGCAGGTCTAGGATTTCTTAGTTGTGCTGATTCCATCTCTTGTTTTACTCTTTCTTTGATTTTAAATGACTTTCACCACCAACCAATAAAGTAAGCACACACTCAGAAATCCGCCAACAAGTTTTTGGCGCCGTTGCCAGGGAAAGATGATCTATTAGTAGACCCTTAGTTTTTGTATTCTTAGTATTCTTTGCACATGTGAATAATTGATACTGCTGGCATAATTTTGAATCTTTCTTGCAGATCTAGATAGCAGCAGTGAAGGATAGTTGGACTGCAACTGGAGCTTAGCTACCTCTAGTTTGCAAACTCTCTGACTTTTAAAGCTCTGTCTATCTTTCTCAAAAGTTTTCTAGCAGTATCTAGGATAGTTTTAAATGTATTCTTTGAATAGCTGTAAACTAGTAAGATAAATTTGTTAGTGTACAATTATTCTTTTGCAATGTGCCGGCAAGAAGCTTTCCTTGCTATTGGTGTGCTTGTATGCTAGGGAGGAGATCCCTCTGCCTTGCTTTAGAGCCTCTTAACCCTAAGTTAGAAAGGGGAAGGAGACTTAGGAGAGACAGGCACACCACTGGAGAGCCCCCAAGTGAATCTATGACAGTAACTATGGGTGAAGAACAACCCAGAACCCTCAAGGAGTTGAATGCTCCGGATGACTATAACTCTCCTTTTAGCATTCAATTCCCTAATGTTCAGGGGAACTATGAAATAAAAACTTCAATCAACCAGATGCTGCCAGCTTTCCATGGGCTTAGCAAAGAGGACCCTTACAAGCATATTGACCAGTTCTTGGCCTTGTGCACCACTTTTAATATCATTGGTTTGGGACCTGAGGCTACTAGGCTCAGACTCTTTCCCTTCTCTCTGAAGGATAGGGCCGATGCACAGGTGACCACTCTTCCCAACAATAGCATTGCTTCATGGAAAGACCTACAGACCAAGTTCCTAACCAAGTTCTTCCCTGAGACCAAAACTAGCCAGTTGAGGAAAGCGATTCTTGCGTTTGCTCAATCCCTAACTGAGGATTTTAACTAGTCCTGGGATAGGTTCAAAGAGATGCTCAAACAATGCCCCCACCACAAGATCCCAGAGTGGCAGCTTGTACAAAGCTTCTACAATGGGATTGATGAGAAAAATAGAGATATGGTCGATGCTTTTGTGGTGGATCCTACATGCACAAGACTGCTGAGGAGGCATGGGAATTGTTTGAGGTGATTAGTGAGAATGCTTTTCAAAAGCCATCCCTGGCAAGAACTAGTCAGGAATCTGAGTCAAAGGTGGGGCCTGCTGTTGGATCAAGAGGAAAAGTTTATGAGGTGTCTGGGAACAATGACCTGCAACTGCAGATGGCAAACCTCTCTATGAAGTTTGACAAATTATTGACTGTGATGCAACCCAGAAGTGCTGCTCATGTGGCGGAGACATGTCTGATATGCCAGTCCCCACAGCACTCAGTGGAGGAATGTCCATCTGCAGGGCAATTTCCTGAATTGGTTTTGGAACATGCTGCTGCTGCTCAATCTTATGGCCAACAACAATCTGGGGGCTACAATAGGCTGCCATATGGATACCAGCACCAAAATGCTGGTTACCAATGGAGAGACCACCCAAATCTGAGGTGGAGGCAAGACAACTACATGCAGCCCCAGCAGATGTTGGCCTTACCACAAAGGCCACAACAGCAGTTCAATCAAGGGAATGCCCCTATGTCTACCTTCCAGCACCATCAGCAGCCCCATCAGCAGCAAAATCAGTTGGCCTTACCCCCTTCTCAACCTAGAAATGTTTCTTTTGAGGTCCAAGTCTTGACTTCATTGCAAAACTTGGGTTCCTTAGCTCAGACGGTGAACTCTCATGGTCAGAGCATTAAGAAGATGGAAGAACATATTGGACAACTAGCGAACACCTTAGCCAAAAGAGAAGAGGGAAGGTTGCCCAGTCAACCAGTGGTTAATCCCAAAGGCTAATTTTTGATTGGTGAAGGATCCTGAAGGGGATCTTTCATTGAATTGATGATAAGAATTGTGCACCTTTGTATAATATGTACTTTACTATTTAGAGGAATTTGTAACAATCTTGTTGGAATCTGAGTTTAGTGCTTTATACCTACTTTTATTCCTGTTCCCCTTGTTTGCTAATTTCAAGTGATTAAATTATAATGGTAGTATTTGAATGCTTTTCATGATGTGTGAATTTAATGCTTTGAGAGTATGGGAATTTGTGAATGCCTTATAATACTTATGGGTGTCCCTGGAAGAGAGTCTGTGAGAGAATCCACCCACAAAGTCAGGGTCAAAAAGCTGACTAGTGGGTGAGTGAATTCTAACTCGGTTAAGCCATCGCAGGGTTTTGAATAATGGGTTTGGTCCCCTCTCGCGCAGTTCATAAAGAACTACTTTGTTTTACTGTCGCGAGTTTCAGATATAACTGGGTGGGTTGCCTTGCACAGTATAAATGAACATCTAATCTCGCAACCCATTCATGCCCAGCTAGCGAGCGGATATTTTCAAAGCGCCGTATTGAAATCCCACCTCATGCTTTTTCTTTCGCTTCTCTTTCCTCTCCTTCCAGTGAAACCCTAGCTCCCACTCCTCTCAATTTCTCTCCTCCAGCTTCCTGTCTACAGTTCATTGCTCACTTTGAAATTCTGGATTTTTGTTCTTAACGATTCCATCAACATTTGCCCCCTGCTAGGAGCTCTTGCGATCTATCGTGCGTCAAATTGAACAGAACCCTAACTTCTAGGGTTAGACTCAGCTCTTAATCTTTCCTTTCAAAATTTCAACTGCACACTCACCAAGAAGAATCTTGATGGCTCTTAAAAGTGCACCTGTGAAGAGAGCCAGGGACCAGGCCACCGTGGAGCCTGTCCCTAAGAAAGCCAAGTCCTCTACGGCACAACAAAAAGGGAAGGAGGTGATTCCTAAGGTGGCTGCAAAAGCACCTGATTACTCTACTCCCTCTGAGCTCCTCATTTCCATTCCCTTAGAACCTGAAGCCATTTTTTACATATCGTTCTTTGAATCTGAGCCGTTGTTAGCTCCTGCCATTGAGTTCTTGCGCAAGGCTGGTTTGTTCCCCTTGATGCAAATGATTCCTGCACTAGCCTATCCTAGGTTAGTGTAACTCTTTTACGAACACCTTAGGGTCAGACCAGACACACATGGACAGCCTGGCCTCCTTGTGTTAGTTGACAATTTTGAGATGCTGCTTAACCCAGTGTTGATTGCTGAAGTCATGGGCATCCCTACCATTTTTGATCCCAACTGCGGTTATGGTGCCCCAGTGAGTGCCCCTCTCGATACCATTGCCCAAGCCATTACCAGAGGCTTGAAGGCCACAAGGGACTCCATCAGAAGAAGAGATTTGGATCCCAAGCTGCTGTTCATCGATCAAGTGCTAAGGAAGAATATCTACTGCTCCGGCCATCAACAAGAAAGGAGGACACCAATTGCTGATGCTCTCTATTCCTTCTCTCCGGGTCACGGATTTAATGCTGCGTGGTTGATTTTTGAGGCCATGAAAGATATGATGGTGAAGCTTGGGGTGCAAAAAAAGGTCCACACTCTCCCCTACGAAAGACTCATCACCAAATTACTTCTGAAGGGAGGATACAAGATACCAGTGGGGAATTATCTGCTGACCTCACTCCCACCACTTTTGCTAAAAGATAATGGGGGATCAGCAGAAGTCTAATGGATCCCCAAAAGAAGAAGAAGAAGGCTAAAGCTCAGAATATTTTCGAGAAGGGTGAGGGAGCTGCTGTGGCAAAGGCCACCCCTGCCCCTAAAAAGAAGGCTAAAGCCCCTGCCCCAAAGAAGGTGACGCGAGCTTCTGTCACCTCTGCTTCTGCAGCAATCCCTCCATCCACCACATTTGCCTCTCCACTAATTTCTTCACCTCCATCTCTCCCTTTCCCTCTCTTATCTCCCTTTTCCATTCCACCCCCCACTGTAATTCGTTCCTGGGTGGAAAGTGTTGAACCCCATGACAACACTCCCCGTTCACCCACCTTACCTCAATACACAGCCCCAGTACCTCCGACATCCTCGGACCTCAACCCTGACAGCCTTCCCTTGATAACCTACCTTAAAATGAAAACCTCTCACACTACCCCTGCCTTATCTTTACCCACTTCCACCTCCACTGTCATTCCCACAGACACACCCCATATCGACCAACCCCTAGTCCAACCCCTCCCAACTACATCTTCCCTCCATGATCTTGACTTTAACTTAGCCACCACTTGGGATATCGGGGCCGTCATGACTACCTTGCTTGATACCTTACCCACCCATGACATCCCTCTCCCAGATTCACCACTCCCTTCACCACATCACTCCCCATCCCTTTCACCTTCTCCCCCTACCACTTTCCATCATGCCCCCACTTCCCCTTTCCAACTTGTTCCCTCCTATCCTCATACTCCACCCCAACCAACCTCAGATACCCTCACCCATATCCTTTCCCTCATACATGACATCCAACCCAACTCTCCACCACCACACAGACCCAAGCCCAAATGCAAACGGACATCACCAACATACAATCCACCCTTCAAACATTGACAAACCCACTCATCCCTACGCAACCTCCTACCACCCCATTGACCCAACCCCCTTCCACCTCTGACTCCACAGTTCCAACAGACCTCACCCACATTGACTTACCTACACCCTTCTCCCTCCATGACACCATACCCTACCACTCCTTCCCCTCTCTACCTACCCTATCCCCTCTAATACTACCTCCACCTCAATTTACCAACACTTCTACCCAAACTAACCCCATTCCATTCACATCCACCTTTCCCATTCAACCCCACTTATTTGCAACCCCACCCCTTCCATTTCGACCCTTCACCATTCCATTCTTCCCTTACCCAGACCATCCACATCCACTGCCCTTCCTCCATTTCACTTTCCACCCATTCCTTCCATTCCACCTCTTCTCCCACCCCCTCCTCAATTCACTAACCATTCAACACAGACTACCCCAGCCACTTCCACCCCTTCTCTTGACTTCATCCTTACACCACCCACTCTTCCCCCCCAGGATCAATCCCCTTCTACTTCTTCCACTCCATTTCTACCCATCTTACCCAGACACTCCTATTACACCCCCCTACTTCTCCCTCATCCATGCCATGAGGGACAATTCCTATATCAAGAGGGATGTTCTCAATGGCATGGCCCAACTCCGCCAAGCCATCGAATACCCCTTGCTGCAGAAACTTAGTGACTTGAAGCTTGCTTACCGCGAGCAGCTGAGAGATATTTCCAAAGGGTGGGAGGCAATTTTGGAGACCCTAAGTGTGAACAAGGCTGCGGCAACATATTACAGAATGACTGCTGAGATTGAAAAAGCCAATGCAGAAAGGGCGAAAAAGTACAATCGGTTATTAGAGAAGAAATTGAACAATGCTCAAGAGATCAACCGACTCAGTAAGGAGCTTGCCGATACCAATCTCCTGTGGGCTAATAAGAAAATTAAAATCTTGAAACAGAGAGTTACCTTCGTACTTTCCCAACCCATACAGGGCACCCCTCTCGCCACAACTCCCCCTGTGGCCCCATCTTCTTCCACACAACCAGGCCCATCTTCTTCCACCACCCCTACCCTAACACCTACACCACCTGTGCCCCCACCTCCTACAGCCCCAACTCAGGTACCTCCTCCTGTTCCTCCTCAAATGCCTACTGCAGTTCCTACTGCAGTACCTATACAACCTGTTGCTCCTGCTCAAGTCCCTACTACAGCTCCTGCTCCTATCTCAGTGCCCCCCCTGTTCCCTCTCTTGCTCCCAAAAGAAAACGCACTCCTTCCAAGAAAACTCCAACTTCTAAAAGAGACACTGCAGCCCAAAAAGGAAAAAGGCCGGCCCCTCCATCCCCACCTCCAAAGGTCACCAGAGCTTCTGCTCAGGATGATCCCCATGGTCGCCTACTTTCCAAAGAGGAACGCAGACAGGCTGCTGCTTCCCTTGGATTGGATCCCACTGAGCTTTTTCCTTCTGACTCCGACTCTGATTCTGCACCACCAAAGGATCCCAGTGCCCCCACCACTGCTGCTGCTCCTTCATCAAGCCCTGCTGAACAATCCTATCCTCAGCAAAGGAAGGTTGCTGCCAAGAGGACTACTCCCCCAAGTGGCTCCTTGAAAATTGGAAAAGACAAATCTGCCCAGTCTAAGGAGGCACCACCACTACGCCAGCCCGTGAAAGGGAAGAGCCCTGCCATTCCTGTAGCCACAGTACAAGATCCATCTTCTGTGGCTCCCCCTAAACCAGTGAAAGGGAAAAGTCCTCTCCTGCCTCACGAGAAAGCAAAAGCTAAATCCCCTGTTGTCCCTCCTGAGCCAGCACCAGCCCAATCCCCTCTTATTCCCCCTCCGATCCAGCCAGGGAAATCCTCCAAAGGTAAGGGCCCCAAAGGAAAATCTCCCACCAAACCCCCTGAGCCAACCACTGATAAATCTTCAGAGATCCCTCCTGAACCAAAGAGGAGAAAAATGAGGGTCAGGGCTCCAACCATACCCAAAACTTTCGACCAAAGAAAGGCAGAGAGAGAACGAAGGAAGAAAGAAGAGGAGGCTTACCTTCAAGAACATGCCAAGAAAATGGGTTGGAACAAGCGTTGAGCCAGATTCTAACTAGATTGTCCATAGGATTTTATCTGCTTTCGCACTCTTTTGCTTCTGTTTTCTTATAGTTTGTACACTTCTCATTTTTAATAGACTTTATTCCCCTGTCATTACTATCTTGCCTTGTATGTTGTGTGTTTGTTTCTTGTTCTCGTGTTTTATGCTGTAATAACTCTGCTGCACAGACACCTTTGAACCAGTGAGGACACTGCTCCTCATAGGTTTGGGGGTGTGCGAGGCAGACCCTGCCAATGGAATAGCTAACACAAGTGTAACAGACTCATCTGAGCAATATGGAAATGGACCTCTGTTCACTTAAGAATCATGAAAATAAGAAGTTTAAATTTTTGCAAACCTTGGACAGTATAAACTTCTAATACTCCACATTTCCATGATAATATCACCAAGGAAACTCACTTGTATCAGTACTTAGTGAATTAGCAGAGAGAGAAAAAGGTGAGGACATACTTAAAAGTTCAAAGGAAGACCATAACCAGTGAGAATTGGGCCTATATAAAAAAAATTTCCATCTTTTGAGGAGTAACCAAGGCAATCCCTTCTAGTTCTAAAGATTGACTGAGTCACTGTGCTCACTAGAAGTTAGGTAAGTCCAAGTTGAAACAACTGACAGTACTCATGAGACTGAGGAAAGGATTAAGGCCTTCTCTTGGACAGTTTGAGCCTAATAAGACCAACCCTTAAGTAACTGCCCTTGTCCATACCCCGTTTGAGCTTTAAATCCTAAATTTCTTCAAAATACACCTGAGTACTTAAACCTGAACCTATGAACCTACTTCAGCCTACCCACACTCTGAGAATTCAGAAGGTAAAGGAGAAAAAGTTGAAGATGGACTAGCTAGGGTCAACAGTAGGTGAATGGAAAAGAAATACCTCAAATCTGGCAGTATGATAATTGGGAGCATGGTGGCATTTCTGAAAAGTAAAAACAAAAAAAAATAAAAATCAGAAAATTC
The DNA here is from genome assembly GCA_021018995.1 of Chloranthus sessilifolius. NCBI lineage: Eukaryota > Viridiplantae > Streptophyta > Magnoliopsida > Chloranthales > Chloranthaceae > Chloranthus > Chloranthus sessilifolius. The sequence goes on along the minus strand of CM037594.1, from coordinate 28,735,487 downwards.
CATAAGAAGGAAACAAAAATAACAGTGAAGAGAAGTAAGGGAGGAGTCAAGAGGAACTTTCATTGAAAAATCAAAATCAAGAAGAGAAATTGATCACTTCAAATCTGAAAATCTCAAAGAAGATGAAAGGAGCTAAATTCAAGAAGGTGAAGTCATGAATCACCTCTATCACCTACTGATTTCTCAATTTTGAACCCCTTTTCAACCCTCCATTCTTTCAACCCCACTCCATAAGCCACATTATAGCCCAGTTAAAAGCCCTTGTGATCCAAAGTTGAGTGAGCTGTCATGTGATGATAAAGAGTTATCCAATCTAGGGTGAGGAACTGCCAATGATGTCAGCACTTAAGAACTCTGCCTATGCTCATGCTTACAGACCCATATGGGGGATGTAACTGCTCTTGAGCCTGTGAGAGAATGAATCCCTCAACAAAACCCTTATGAGAGTATGCCCTGCAAAGTTATTGGGTCTGAACTTGAATGCATTATGTATGACCTTAACCAAATTTTTGACCTAAGGATAAGCTCAGTGCTGGCACACACTAGTGCAGTTTTCTGTGATTGTAAACTAATTGGAAATGCTGTGCAATCATGAAGAGTTTATGATGTTTAAGTTACTATGCAACCAATGAATTAAATTTCTTTTCTGCTTAATGATGTAAGAGTAAACTAAGTCTGCCCCTTGATTGCTCATTGGATGATATTGCACTTTTGTTAACTGTTTCATTGAAGAAGTTTGTGGGCGTCTTCACTGAAAACCCTCAGGAGACTTCACTCCTCCACTAGGGATCACATAGGGGTTTAAAAGGCTTGGTACATATGCTAAATGTATCCGTGCTCCCTACGAAAGTGGCATTTAATTTTTGTATTAGGTTTAATGTAGCTTTGCTAAGGGACTAGCAAAGATTAAGTTTGGGGGTGTGTTAAGACCTGAAAAGTACCACTTTTTACCTTTTAACTTAACCTTTGGTTAGACCCATAGCCACCTAATAAGTCCTTGTTAAGTGTTTTATGTAGGCAGTACCCAGCAGTGAAATAAGGTCAGGAATCCTGCTAAAAAGCCTATTTTGGCACCAGAAGTCCCTTAGAAGGATGAAGTCTGAATCCAGACCTGAAAATGAGCCTCGCGCAGTCCAGCTGAGCTTCCCAAGACTCTACAACAACTTCTCGCACAGATGATTGACTGAAGAGCCACAGAAACAAAAACTCACGCAGCTCTCGCGAAGCTCAAGAATAGAACACCTTACGCAGTCTTGCGCAGTTCAAAGCAGACTTCTCTCAATTGCGTGCAGTTTGCACAGAACGGCTGAGAAGAGTGAGCATTAGAAGACTCCTCGCGTAGCTATCGCACAGTCGCCGTGGGATACAATTATCAGAAGAGAACTCCTCGTGCAGTTCTTGCGCCATTCAAGAAGAAAGCATCCTTGTGAAGGCAAAGCCACCCTCGTGAAGATCAGTTAAGACATGGAACCTCGCGCAGTTCATAACTCATCAAAGCCTCGTGAGGTAACTAGCGAAGCCCAGTGAGGATAAGTGCTCGCGAAGTTCTCGCGCTATTCAAATCTACCCTCACGAAGATCAACCTCGCGACTGCTTAAGCTCCAACCACGCGACATCTGAGGCTCTGATGTCCACTCAACCTCGCGGCTACCTGAAGAGCAAACCAAGCCAACCTCGTGAAGGCGAAAGCTTCAATTTCAAATCATCCTAGCGAAGAACAAAAGCTACCATGCGACAAGTCTAGGAAATAATGGCTACCTAGCGAAGCTCTAAACCTCAAACTTCCATCTCTTCAGCTGAGGACTTTTTGGGAATTTCCAGCGATTAGGGCATGCACTCCCACACTCAAATCTTCGTGCACGCACCCCAAGGTATCGAAGGATCACTATTCGGCCCCGTGGCATCGTTAAAATTAGGGTTTCCTAACCCTAATGCACCACCACACCACTGCTATAAATACCCACACTTAGCTTAGGTTTAGGAGAGCTTAGACTTTCTTTTCTTTCTACATCCTGGAATAGCTAGGAACCCATCTCATTTCTGGGAGACCTGATCTGAGATCGTTTAGTTTTTCTTTTTGTAGTTGTAAGTAGCTTTCTTTTTCTTTTTCCTTCTCTCCATAGTTCAGCACTTGCTGGCTTTGTCTTTGTATATATTTTGAACTAATTAGTAGAAGTCTATTATAGGATCTGTACTTTGTGGGATTTGTGTTTGTGTGTGAGATGCTCTGTGCAAGGCTACTGCCTTGTCATCCGCCATTGCTTTGGCTGTGTTTCAAAGCAATGGAGGACTGATTCTAAGGGCCACTCAGATCCAAGTGACCTGTGTGTCTGGGCTATCATGGCCCTAGACAGCCTTAGCCCCACCACAGGACCCACTAGATCTGAAATCCCCATGGGAGCTTGAGCTGGTAGCCTTATGACCATGGTGGTAGCAGCGATATTCTTGTTTTGACTTGGGCTTCGTGGGGAGGATAACCTCTGGGATAGTCTGTGACCATTTCAGTGGACAGATTATAGCCTTAGGGTGATTCTAATCCACCGATCCAAGATGGATCCTTCTTCTTTACACCTGAGCTTGTAGAAGCCTGGTGGGAGATTATACAGAGGCAGACTCCCCTATATTTGTATAGATCCGCCATCAGATGTTGGATCTGATCTGGTTATAGAGATTGTAGGCTGGTGACTGAACCATTGTAGCCTCACTCAAGCAATGGACAACTAGATCAAAGGTTGTACTCAATCTCTTGCTGGTTCTATGTGTCTGGGATATCATGGTCCTATACAGCCTTAGCCCCACATATAGAGCTTTAGAGGTTGAGGTTCCCTATGGATTCTTGAGCTGGTAGCCTGGATGAAATAGTGCCTGCAATGATTTACTGGTTATGTTTTGACCCATCCCTGGATAGTGGTTCCCCTATGGGATAATCTGTGACCATTTGAGTGGACAGGTTATAGCCTTAAGGGTGGAATCTTGGCAGAGTGATGGGTTGGATCCTTTCTCCTCAGTGGTGATAATGTAGCCACTGGACAGGATTTCTATAACATCAGATCTGAATCTGAGTTACAAAACTCCTCTGATCTGGGCTCAATAACATACTTCTCACCCTTTTATATTTATTTTTCACACTCCATCCATCCTCTCAGCCCTTTCTATAGTTTAGACATTAGAATACTTAGAATAATTGACCTTAAACTCCCCTCCTTTTAGGACTGCCAGATTTGTAGTCAGATCTGGAGGGACTACTAGAGATGGCTGCTTTGGAGCTGTAGATCACCTTTCCCTGTGGGACAAACTCTTACTTATCAAAACTTGCTACAATGGACCCTGTATCTTGCAGGTCTAGGATTTCTTAGTTGTGCTGATTCCATCCCTTGTTTTACTCTTTCTTTGATTTTTAAATGGCTTTCACCACCAACCAATAAAGTAAGCACACACTCAGAAATCCGCCAACTATCTCGCCGACTTACCACTCCCATACAACGAGCCTGTGTATGCAGACTTCCCTGTTGAAGACCTACTCTCGATTCACAATGAAGAGCCTGATAAGACATCATGGACCCTCTACTTCGACGGTGCTCTTAACCACAAAGGAAAGGGTATCAAAATAGTCCTACTATGCTCGAAAAGAGTTGTCATACCAAAAGCTTTCTAGCTCGACTTCCCAGTCACTAACAACATTGCAGAATATAAAGCTTTCATCGCCGAACTACGAGCAACGCTATAGCTAGGAGTCAAGTAGTTGAAGACAATCGGTGACTCAAAACTTATGATATCGCAAGTTATCGGGGAGTGGAAAACCAAAGAAAGACGGCTGATGGCCTACCTAGAGACAGCTCAGTTCTTAATAAAGAAATTCGAAAAAATCTCTCTCACGCACATTCCTAGATTAGAGAACGAGCTCGCAGACTCTCTTGCCACACTAGCCTTAGTCATTCTATACCAGTTGGACAAAGTATGAAATCCTTTTTCATCGAGAGGTTGAAGTCGCTTTGCAAGTGAAATCGAAACTACCAATTACACAAAAAGCTCACAAGAATGAAGGGCATCCTACCCCAAACACTTCCACAGAGAAAGAAACCACCGTCGCCATGTTTAGATTCGAAAAATCACCAACCGATGACCGGCAACCATGGTACTTTGACATCTAGAATTTCCTAAAGCATCAACATATCCCTCCTTATGCTATAAAGATCGAACAGAAAATAATAAGGAATCGATGTGTAAGATTCTGCATACTTGGCGAAACCCTATACAAAGAAACCTACACCAAAAGAGTATTACTACAATGCGTCATGACAATCGAAGGACATTACATCATCCGAGAAGCACACGCCAACGCCTACGACACCCACGCTAGTAGACAGAGACTCATAGATCAGATCATACGATAAGGCTACTTCTAGCCAACAATGATAAGAGATTTCCACCTCTACGTCTAATTCTGCAAGCAATGCCAAGAACACGCCACGCTTATCAAAGCTCCATCAGTTGCATTGAACCATATAACCTCACCATGGCCATTCTCAATGTGGCCTTTGATATCATCTAACCCTTCATGAACACAGTTGGGAATACTCACAAGCACGCATTCATACTCACTGCGACCAAATACTAAACCAAATAGGTAAAAGCTGAATCCAACATCAGAATCACCGCTTCGACACTCGTGAGGTTTATCATTCAGAATATTATCACCCGGTTTAGAGTACTCAGGATGTTCGTCACCAAAAATAGACAACAGTTCATCATAGAAAAGACAAAGAAGCTATGCAAGAAATTCAGCATCGATCTACACCACTCATCACCGTTCTACCCTCAGGGAAATGGACAAGTAGAAGCTACAAATAAAACATTGATCAAAATTTTGAAATGAACAGTAGAGACAAGTAATGGAGTCGACTGGCCTAAACAATTTTCTGAAGCACTCTTGGCTTATAGGACTTCTATTCGCACGACCACTGGCCTAAAGAATTGTTTAGGCTAGTCGACTAAAGCAACTTGATGAGACGCGTCTAAGGGCAGCTGATCATGCTCAGGTATATCAGAGGAGAGTAGCCAGGGCTTATGATAAGAAGGTCCTCAAGCGAAATTTCGACATTGGAGAATTAGTCTTGAAGAAAATCATGCCCTCCATACATGCCCATTTAAAAGGAAAACTGAAACCGAACTCGGGGGCCCATATGTTATAGCAACCGCATATCCAGAGAATGTATACAAGTTGGTGAACCAAGGTGGGAAAGAACTCCCCAGCCCTTGGAACGCCATGTACCTTAGAAAATACTACCCTTAACCCTGTGATTATCATATCCCGTAGCCAGATACTTATATCTATCGCCCCCGTAGTTGTCACGACCCATTTGTCAATCGTGCGCCCCAAATTCTCAGAATATCCTTAAGACTTCCAATTTATTGCCCACCTTCTTATTCGGGCAATTTGATCAAAGGACTAGTGACATGCCTGACCTCTTCCAAAAGCATAAGTAACACCTGATTCTCATCCACCTTCCGCCCTCCATTGGATGAGACGCTAGAGCGTAAAAAATGAAGATGCTAGGCTCAATCAAAACTCATCATTCTTATGTTAACAGGTTACTTTCGAAAAAAAAAATATATACATATAAAAAAATCGATTGAGAGCATACGACGAATAAACCAGTCAATGAACTCAGGGAAGCATAAGTAGGTCGTGAGGACATATCTGGTAACTCTACTAGAAATATATAAGCAAGCTACAAGGGCATCCCTGATATCCCGATACTACTAGATTTCGTCATAAGGTGGTGGGAGGAGGATAAACTCCTGCTAACCATAGAATATGAGACTTAGTTGGTGTTGAAACATGATGGAGAGCTCAATCATGGCACCCCATACCCACTCTGAGAAAAAGACTGTTACTCATCCCTTTTAGAAAGCGTCAGATACAAACTAATCTCTCACATCATTGAGCCTTTTCTCTCTTTCACCCTTAATTTTTATTTTCGGACAATGAGTTGAAAGCCTTTAAGGATATTCCTAGAAGTGAAATAAAAAACTAATGAATGACGACTGATACAATCACCTATTATACTTACCGCACGTCCCTTATAATAATGACCACGGGATAGGATGACCACTATCAAAGGTAGACCCCCAATATATGGATGATATGATTAGACAATGCCCCTGATTCGACGACAGTCTCGAACAAATTTTTCTCCAAAACTAACTCACCAAAAGCACGTGGCCAGCCATAGACCCAAAGTACTTATCAAAAACCCAGAGAAGCTCCATTGCACCTCAACACTGGGTTATTTTTTTAGAATCACATTAAAGGCTCCTACTTGCCCATAAAGAAGATACAAAACGATAAAGTCACCACCCGAGGAATATCACTAAAGATATTGCACTGCCTATTCCATTACGCTCCTACACTGGGGGATTATTTTTTCAGTGTTAGGATTTTCTTTTAGTTATTTGCTTTCCCTGTTGCTTTATTTTCCTTTTCTTATAATAAAAAAGAAAGAAAAAAGAGAAAAAAAGAAAAGAAAAAAAAATGCCCCTCTTTTATTACCAAACCTCGATCTGAGACACATACTGAAAGAAAATCAGCAAGGGGGAAAATAAAAACACTAATGGCTTTATCCTCATGTGCAGATACAAGTTAACCTTTGTCTATTATCGGGCCAACTCAAAGAGCATCCAAGTCCCAATAACAGGTGACGGTGCCAAAAATAAGACGACACAAGGTAACAAAAAAATGAAGTGAAGCTAGGTACATCTAAACCAAAATCTCTTTTGATATGTGAAAAGTTTCTTTTACATGTGTCACCGGGGGCATACCCCCTCTATATACAACAAAAAGAGAGAAGAAAAATAAAAATGCCCTACTCCCTCCGCTGCCTCTACGAAGGGCGATCACTACCATCTCCCATATCCTCAACCCCCGGGTCTGGGGTCTCATCCCCCGACAACTCAATACTACACCCGAAGTCGGAGGACACTACCTACGAGGAGAAGGCCTACCAACAAAACCTCCCTCGCTCGCCTGGCTGGAGGCCCGCCGAGAATGTGAACGTAGAGGCCCAAAAGCAAGCATAGGCCGTAGGGCCAAGTCTACCGGAGCATAGGCCCTCATGCGCTCACGAACTCCTCGACGAATCTCTGCAAGTGAGCCACTAGCCCTCGACCCTGAACCTGGGAGATGATCGATCATCTCTCGCACTCTCCTTGCTACCCTCCCTAGCTCATGCTGTAAAAGCTCAATCGTCAATTGCATCTCAGCACAAACTATGGTGCGGGTGCTCTCCAGCTCTACTGACCGGGTCCTTCGCTCCACTGTGAGCTCCATGATCAACTGCTGCACATGGCGCTCTAAGGTGTCAGAAGGAATCACGCGGCTCTCCTCGCAGACCTGAGCATGCTGCACCTCTAAGCGTGACTGCCTCAGCTCGCGTACTTGTACAAGTTAAAGACTAAGAAGATATATAGATGTAAGGAGACAAAGATTGAGGACAACAGAAGCGTACCAGCCCAGCACGCTCCTGCAGAACACGCTCTATGGTAGCAGTAGTGAATCAATCGACTAGAGGAACCTCAGACATGGATGGCTGTAGTGGAAGATTTAAATATACATAAAAAATACTTCTATAAAATCTAAATGAAACACATCAATATTAACTAAATATACCTGAGTAGGAGCGGGAGTCGACACTTTAGGAGGAGCCTAGGGAGCAGAATTAGGGATAACCTATGCGAAACAAAATAAACAATACACACAAAACTTGTCAGATAAAACTAATTGGCAAACAAAAAAAACAAACAAACTATATATGAACAAAATATACCTGACTCTTTGGGCGTAGAGAGGCGGCAGTCGCCTCCCTCATCTGGAGGTCCTCAGCAAGGCGGCATTGAAAAAAAAAAAAACATAACACGACATCAACAAACTGCTAGACAACACAAGACCAGACAACTCAAAAGATCGAAGAAACTTACCCAGTGCTCTACCTCCGCTCGGAGCTGAGCCATCACCGGATCCTCCCGACTGGAAGAGGCGATTGAAGACGGATCGATCGTTGGAGCAGAAGCCCTAGCAGCGGACAACTCCCCTCTCTACAAATACCAATAAACACATCAGACCTAACAATGCCAATAAAATGCTACCAAAACAAAATAAAAATAAGACAATCACCCACCAGTCGATCAATCTCAAACTGTAGACTAGCCGCCGCAACCCGATCAGCCTACTGCTAGCTACGATAAGACCCGAGCAATGCTGCCTGCCTAGCGACCTCACTCTCCCTCTCAATCTGACAAACAGGAACCAAATAAGACTATTAAACTAGGAACGATTAGGGATAAAAGTAAATACACTCACTAGAGATCGCCACATCTCTGCGAGCTGAACCCTCAGCTCATCGTCCGAGGTCCTAGCCTGGAAAACCGACTCCGTCAAGGACCTTAACATCTCCTCATTTGGACGAGGAGCACATCCCATCCGCTCCATCACCCTGTGACGCACGTCCAGTGCTCCACAGATGCCTGTGCCCAAGTGGCCCTGCTCAAACGCAGTCAGTCTCTCCCTCAGATCAGAGGCAGACTCAGGACCACCAACTGTAAAAGAACTGCTCCCATGGAAAGGGCAGGTAAAGAGTCAACCATTGCCTATATCATGAAACCACCTCAGGAACTCTCAGCCATCTGCCTCATCGCGCACCCCGGTAACCCTTGTCCCCTTTGCTCTAAAGTCCTCAATCTGGGCTGCCATCCTTGACGAAAAGATATGGCCTGATGGACCAGTCATCCTCCTTGCCACTCAGTGGAGAATCTCTGAAGGGACCCCTTGAGGGAGCCCCAACTGACGAGTCGCTCGGGAGAGGTGGATGCACTCCACCTTCTCAAAACAATGGACCTAGATGTCCACATCAAATAAGGGCCGACTAGACTAAATCATTGGCTGCCCTGCATCCTCCCTTGCACCATAGGGCCTCCAAATCACCTGTGACCATAAGTAAACAAAATGACCTGTCAAGTCTATGACTTAAAACACATAAAAAACTCCAACAATATAGACAACATGTACCTGCCCCGCATGCATATCCTCAAATAATCATGCTTTCTGCAGATCTGAAGATCGACGATGGCGTCCCAGTGCCTGTCACCACACATGCATCCAGAGAAATGTGAAAGTAATCCCCATCGAGACTTGCGGGCGCAAGAAGGAGAAGTGGACATACGCCCAAAACTAAACACACAACATCAGAAATCGTCACTAAAAGAGACACTAAGACATTACCAACCAAACTAGTCAACCAAACTTACCTAGATAAAAGGGAGGAAACCTCTGATGGTCACAACGCATCTCCCTCTACAGTAAAGTTGTTCGTAGAGGTTCGCTAATGCTGCTGCCCCCCAAGCGTAGGTAGGCACCTGATATAGGTCCCTCAATAGCATCAAGAAAAGACCTGTCACACATCCTCGGGTCGAAGATGAGAAGAGGACCGCCCCAAAGAAATGCATCAAGAATACCTGGAGTACTTAATTTGCCGCTACTCCCAACTCCATCACTGGTGCCCTACACGCCATCGCCTCGCGACGTCTATCGAAAATTGTCCTTGCCTCCGAGTGATGCCTCAAAGGAACAAACCCGCTAGCAAAAGTATAAAAAAACTAAATAGTCTGGACAATCCCTGTCCTAGACCCACTGTGTCGGTACTTAACACTGAGCACCTCCCTACACTCGGGCTGATAGTTACTCTCCATCTACCCCATGATAGGTGTTCCCTCGAACCGCAATCCGATGATATGGACTCAGTCCTCAGGGGTGGGTAACAACATGCCTACTGGGAACAGCAATGCCTGCTGCTCCTCCCTCCATCTCTCCATAATCGCCTCAATCTGACCACGATCAACTAAAAAGGGCACCAACTCCAAAATCGACCCAAAGCTGAAAGCCGCTAACCGCGCCTGTTGATACTTAGGTAGGGCACGGTACCGGGCATGAGACTCCGACCACATCATGCTAATGGCCAGTATCGGAGGCTCCTACAAACCATAAGAAACAAATACACATTAACCTAAGCCTACACTAGACTTAATCACAGTCACAGACGATGACTAAACCTACCTAATGGTAGTAATAGTAAAAATGATAATAACGAAACAAATAAGAATGGCAATCCACAATAAGCACGTAAAACATGATAACGCGGAGTGATAAAGTAAATGTAACCAGAAACTAGACACAAGCATGCAAGTTTGACGTAAAATTAGAAGGTTTCCATCCTAAGAAATCTGCGTCGTAATCTAGATGCCAAGAAATAACAGAGAACTCTTGTTCACGAATACCTACCTGGTCCCGGGTGAAGAACTCCTCTAGCGGAATCCTGATCATGGGCTCATGAGGAGCAGCATCCTCACCGACATCCTCACCACCATCCTCACCGTCCTCACTGTCCCTATCGCCAGTCTCAGAGACCTCCACCCTGACAACCATCTCAACGTCACCACCGATGTGGGCCTCAAAGGTCTCACCTCCCCCCTCGATCATCCGCTCTACCTCGAATGCAGTCAATGAAATGTGATCAATACTCTTACACTTCATCTCATGTCAAAGAGCTTAGAAAACTAAAGAGAACGCAGGAAACGATGTCTGAAATGGGCAAATAGATCGCGAGAAATCATGAAAACATGAAAATCAGCAACAAGGAAGAGAGAGAGCTCAGAATTACAAAAGATTTAGAAAATGCATGTTTGAACTGGAAACCTTTGGGTTTATATAGAGCGCGGCCTAATCGTGTGCCTGAATACGAGCGCACAATTGAGTCACATGCGTTATCTCTTGTGCACAAATAAAAATGTGCGCCTTAAGCATTTGCATAACCAATTCATCGCCCACACACATACCGGTCACGCGGTCTGAACAGAACACACAATCGAATTATAGGCCCTAAGTCAGGCGCGCAAACTCAAGCGTCGACCATACATTGACCAAAAACGGACCAAATCATGCCACCTAATACAGGCGCGTAATGTCATTGCACGTGTCAAACAAGGTGCATAATTGACCCCTGGGTCTGTCATTCTGGTGCACCTGACTTGGTGCGTAGTCATATTGAGCGCCCTGGATCCAACGTGCAATTGCCTAGGCTTAACAAAAAAAATGTGCTAGCCATCACCTGCCAAGGATGAGAGCTTGGACTTAGGGAAAAACACTAAACCCCATACATAGTCCAGATTTCACACACATACCCTGACCCAGGCACCTACGCTCTCAAAACTAGGAAGTTACCTATACATCCACACTAAACACCTAAAACCATTTGAGCCCGTTTGAAACCAATGCCAAATTGAGACCAAACCTGATTAGAAATACTCTGAACTTACTTAGACTTAATACCTCCTAATTAAATGGAAATGCCTCCAACTAAATGGGGATGCGCCCAATAAAAAATGATAAAAAAATTAACTAAGCCAGATTAACATTAAATAAAAATTTCACATAATCACAAATAAAATTTATTTAACATGGGAAAATTATTACAAATCACACCAAGGGCATACCCTTTGAATTTACAAAATAATTACGGTCTCAGAGTTAAAGATGAATTTCAATTCGAGACAAACACTTAAAAACACCCGAGCCTAAAAACACTCATAAGAGGTATCCCTAAAAGAAACGCCCAAAATTGGGGAAAATAATAGAAAACTTTGGAGAGGAAGCACACCCTGAACAAAGCCCAACAAGAATCCCTACTTCCTCTCCCGAGTTGCCAGAAAAGAAAGAGTGGCTCACAGAAAGCCACCCAAGATCTGATGGATACACCTATGGAAGGCCAATCTTGGAAGCCCCCAAAGGAATGCCAGCTGGAGGATAAGCCGTAAAACCTACCAAAGAACAACTGGCGTCAGTCACGAGAATTTCGACACAGCTACTTCCTACTGTTTCTTTCTTTTTCCCCTCCTTTGACTCTTCCATCTCTTCCCCTAGCATGGTAGCAATTCGGTTGCTACCTCATATTCCCAATGCCGCCCATCTCCAACAATAATAAATAAAATAAATTATTATAATCCATATAGGGTTCAACACCTGAAATACAAAGCGAAAAATTTTAATAAACTAAAACGAAAAAAATGCCCCATATTTCTAGAATAATAAAAAAAAAATACCCCATAACTCTTGAATAAAAAAAATGCCCCAAGTCTTTCCCCAATTTGAAATAAACTTCAAAATAAAAACCAAGGCCTTAACCCCTCATTTATAACTTATGCTCCTTAAACTAGAAAGTGAAAAGTGTCACACTCACAAGCCTTGTCCATCTAATTAGATCTAAACTAGACACATGCCCCCCTTTAGAAACACCAATCCATGATGAGCTTAGACAAACCAACAATCACACAACACTTATCCCCTTAGGAAACATAAATCCACCACAAAATGGATAAGCCAATAGGATTAAAACACCTAACACCACATCTAGAATTTTAAAAAGTAAACTGAAATTCACACATTTCCAACAAGTGTCATCCCAAATTAAAGAACAAAAAAAACAAACAAAAAAAACCTAAAATCCTAAACATGAGACCCATGCTCTCACCATTACAAAATTAAAATTCCTCAAAAATTAAATGACAAAGTTTAAATAAATGCCCATTCAAACCAAATTCCAAAACCAATATAATAAACATATCTTTGTATAAAGATCACCGAAGGGATATCTCCTGAATATACAACCCAAAACGAAGACCTAAAGACCTAATTTACAATCCAAAATTAAAACTAAGCCTGAAGGCCCAGGGTCGGAGCGTCCAATTGGAGGCTTTTGGAAAAGGTGAGATGGAGGATTAGTTGAAGAATACATCCCTCCACTTATAACGCCGTCTCTTTCGCCATCTTCACCTCCTCTGCCACCCCCGCCTCAACGCTGCCTTCATTGCTCCCTAAAAGGGACTGATGTGAAGGCCGACCTCCTCCTTCCCAATACCGCCCATTCTCAAAGTCACACCACCGTCAAAAGCCCCGTCAAGCTGAAGATCATGTGAAACCACAAATATAGGAAGAAACAACATCAAAATTCGATAGTTGGATTACAAGTTATCGCTAAAACTCAGAGATTAGAGAGAAATAGGAACGAATGAAGGAAAATGAAAGGAATTTGGGTATATATAGACAGTCTCTTAATTAAACACCTGAAATGGAACGTGCAATTCAATTATACACAGACACATAAGCACTTAAACACAATCATGCACATAAAGAGGAGCGCGCAATTGAACTTTCGCCCGTACACAATCCTGACACAACCATCGCGCGCAGGTAGCATGTGCATAATGCAATCACGCGTGTGTCTTTTTGCGCAAAATCTAAAGGGACACCCGCACAGTGACCTGGCGACGCTCCGATAGCACACACTAATTCTAGCACATAATCTGATTATACGCTAGTCCGCATGTGAGGAAACTAAACCAACACCCGAATACCTCTGCTCTTCCAGCCCCATGACTCTTCGATCGCGCACCCTTAACAGAGCGCATAATGACATTACATGCAGACGCACTAACGCGCAATATCTCCTCTAATCCCAGAATCATGTGCACGTTACCCACTTTGTAATTTAATCAAACGTCGAGTAACTTGCGCGCAATACTGATTAGTCACTTAATTTACCATTTTATTACCCTTAACTTAGTGGTGCTAGGACTTAGTTTGCTACTAACGAGTTACTGATGTGCAAATATTAAAGATACGTAATAAATTAGAGCCTAAATGTTAATCTTTATCAAAATGAACTCAAAAAGTAATAAGAAAAATGATTGAGCGAAAAAGATGATATGCCGCTACTGAAAGTTAGAAAATCGTAATTTATAATTCTTTAAAAGAGACAAAAGGAGAAAAGCAATAAAGCGTAATCTAGAGAATCGTCAGCTATGAGGAAGCCTACTGAAAATAGAAAATCGTGATTAACGATTTTCTAGAAAATAAGCTATGAAAGAACAAATCGCTATTTATGATTTCCCAAAAATAGAAGCTTTCCTACTATTGTTGCTGTTGTTGATCATGCGAGAACTATCACCACCATATCCAGAATTAGAAGTCTGATGAACCACGGATTTGAGAAGATTGATAAAGATCTAAATCCAAAGGACTCAGCTATTGCTAAATAAAGAACACTATAGAAGCGCATCTACTAAAGGAAGCGAGGAAAGATAAAATTAGTAATTAGAGTTATATTAGGATATTTTTATTTTTAGTAGTTTCTTTTACTAGAACTAGATCTCTGTAAACCGACCACCCCTTATGATCTATAAATAAGAGGGCTCGACAAAGGAATAAGCATCGAAGAATTTCAACATCAATTGATGCCTGAGGTTGGATTTTCTTTCGATCAAAGTAGTGTATATCAGTTAGAGTAGATTAGATATCAGAGGTTTCTCAAGAGAAATTGACGATTGAAATTGAGTGCTGAAGATTAATGTAGATATCTATAATTTCTCAGGAGCAATTGACGACTGCAGCTGAGGGGAAGGATATATTTTACTTTGCTTTCTAGTTTAGATTTTATTTGCTTTGAAAACATCTCCAAGTTTTAATTTGAATTGACGACTCAGGTTAGGATTTGCAGATTAGTGTAACGGTTTTACTTTTCCATCTTCAATTTGCTAGAGTTTGATTGACGCCGAAATTTATGGTTGATTGTTGATTAGATTAAATCTGTATTGATATGGTCTTAGATTTGATTGACGACCAATGCTAGGAGACTAGAAATATGGTGTAACGATATTATTTATTTGAATAAATATCCAAAAGCTAAAGATTAAGATTGACGACCTTAATCTGAAGGAGGATTAGGATTTATTTTTATGCACTTTAGTTTAGAAAACCATTCTTTTATTAATATTTCTCCAGTAGATTAGGAAATCTTAAAGCCAAATAGAAGTTTTTAAGATAGGGATTTAGATAGAAGATAGAAATAGGAATTAATAAGATAATAAACTTCCTCGTGGGAGCGATCCTATGCTTGTACTATAATTTCCATTGTGCGTTTGCAATAGGTTAAGACTTGAATTTAATATAATTATAATACACAATAACAACCAAGTCAAATACTCAGCTACGACAACATTTCAAACAGAATGTGCACCCTCACACTCCTTTGTCCCATCTCGACCATAATCCCTCTTTCTCCTCCATCCCATCGCATAGACTCACAGGCCATTTAGAGAGGGAGAGAGAGAGCCATTGACCACACCTATGTCCCACCACGATGCTAAAATTTCACCGCACAACTTAACACACCAACGCAACCAAAGGAAGGCTCCACCCAATATCCCATCACGAAAAGCCAAGAATGAGCCTCCCGAAAATCCTATTATATCACCAAGACTAAAGTCAAAACCCATAACAATCCCGAAACCATTCAAATTGACTCCAACCCATTATATAAGCAAGATCAGCCAAAGAAAGAAACACCATCATTGCCCCACAACATTGAGATGACTAAGGAATCATCAACCTTGAACATGTCCTGTCGCGATGCAACTATAACTTGATCCCATCACAAACCTGTCCCATCATGACACTACTACCCAAGACGCTCGGACACATCCCGTCACGATGTACAATCAAGAAATGAAGAATCAAGCAATGTCTCATTGCAAAGAGCCAAACCTTCCAAGTCCCATCGCGAAAGCAAAGAGTCCACTTCTCAAATCTCTTATCACGCGGCAATCATTAGGCTCCACTGCAACCGAAACACATGCTCACTGGTAGCAGAGGAGGATAGATCCCCCACCATCCCATTGCACGATAACCAGCAAGCCCCTACCGTTACAGAAGATGAAACCCTCCAACATTTCATCACACCCATCAAAAATCATGTCCCAGCATAAACATCTTATTAGATTTCCCTTAAGCCCCATTACACTTACAATCGACGGGACTCACTGTAACATGCAACCGTAAGTGGAGGACCGCCATATCCCATCGCGAACCTCACCTACCCAAAACATTTCATCACAGTGGTGACCATCAGGTCCTGCTATAGCAAAAATGAAGGAAAAGAGAGGAAACCCTCTTATGTCCCATTGCGACGCTACTACAAAAACTAGTGAGTCCCATCGCATACCAAAGCCCCAGCAAGTAACAAATCAGGTAAGTATTATCACCCCCGTCTCTTTACTCGATATTTCTTCTAAAATATAATTAGCTAGGATTAAGCCAAATAATTTTAAAACTCGTCTCTCTCTATTCATGACTCACTGTAGTCCTCCCATAAGTGATAATCATCAGTATTCATGAGAAGGTTAGATGGAGCATCTGGCATACCAAGTGTCATCTTGACAACCACGCAAACGGTGGGGTCCATAAATCTCGTACCGGTGGATCTGCTCAGTAATATCTGGGAAGCCACATTTTCCAAAGATTTACAACTGACTTGATCTTAAGTTAAAATCCCAAACTTTCAAAAAAATAAAATAATAATAATAATAATAATAAAGTAAATGAACTCCTATTTATTAAACTTTCACTTCTCACCACTCTAATATGTTCTTTCCCCTGGGAAACCGAACACTAAATATATTCAACTCTGAGAAATCATAAATGTCCACTGGATAAGGGACACCTGACGCGCATTGGTGTGAGCAATGACACACCCGGTCTGACATGACTTGTGAAAGCCTTCGCCATTACATGATATTACATCTTATTATCAGTCTCTGGACATTTGTATGACGCCCCCCAGTACCTCGATTGTGTCAGATATCCCTATGTTTGATATTGACTCTCCTACTATTTGACTGCCCCTTGCAGCAGGTCGCGATATGCAGTAGGATGCCTCTTTTCCCTTGTTGACTGCTACTAGTAGCATGTCGCGATACATGGTAGGATGTCACTCGCATCCACGACATGGAATATGCCTTTCGACAACTACCACTGGGCCTCCGTATGCTCCACTTTAGCTTGTGCTGATAGATAAGAAAGCCAAGCATCTCATGTCAGTATCCCCGGTTCACATTTATGATTTCCCAAGAAAAAGAGAAGGCACATCGAATGAGGGGTGTCTACTTCTTCAATGCATTCTTATTCCACAAGAACGCGTCGAAGAGGGGCATCTGTAGACACCCCCATTTTGCCCTCTTGGAATATACAAACCTATTCAATCAACCTTTAACCTTACCCACGACCTTTGAAAAAGGACTAACCTTCTCTGAGGACTTTAAAACCCTATACGAGGACCATGCACTAAACCAATAGTACATGGTTGAGACCCAGGCTAAAACAATAGCTCTATTGCTCGGCCCGACTCAAACTCAGGAAAGTCCCGAATTACGCGCCCTATATAGTGCGCATAACTTGATTGCACGCCTCATGGCTGGTGCACAATTGGTCCCTCCAGGACCAGGACTTCACTTTCTAAGGACCGCCTAGACCTTGATTATGCGTCCTATCAGGTGCGTGTAATCATATTGCGCGCTTCACCACCAGCGTGCAATTAGTTCATTTTGGACTGGCCTTGTACCCTTCTAGAAACCGCCTAAGACGCCATTGTACTCCCTACCTAGAGCGTGCAATTTAATTATGTGCCTCTGCCCAAGCGCATAATTGGTTCCTAAGCAAACTTGGTCTCTAACTTCCTAGACCGCCTCAAAATTCTCTATTAAGCACATTAATTCCTGCGCTTCATTGATTGAGCACACTAATTAGCACGCCGACTAGTCTAATTAGACTAGGACTATGCTACCCGACTGAGCCAGCCAGCTGGTCACTCACTAAGTAAGTCACCGACTAAAAGTGATTGTGCGTTTGATACTGGACGCATAATTCAATTGAGCGCACCAATAGGGCCCATAATTGAAATTCACTGACCAATTGTGTGCACCCCACAGGGCGCGCAATTGGCCAAATACCTACAAATAGGACCCACCACCTCATCCCAAAAACACATCAATTCAACATCAGACATAATTTTCGACATAGATTTCCTTCTCTCGAGCTCCTTGCTTTAAAGCTTAGGATTTCGAGATTCCCCTCTGTGGGCCTGGCCTCAGGTATACTTTCCTTCTAGTTTTTAGTTTTTCTAGTTCTAGTTTCTAGTTCTAGCCCTTAGTTCTAGTTCTTAGTTCCAGATCATTAGCTCTAGACTTTAGGTTCTTAAGGTTTTAGTCCTAGATCTTAATTTTTAAATCTCTTTAATCCTTTATTCTTACCTTTTTTCTTGGTTCTGGCTATTAGGTTCTAGAACCAATTCCTCTTTTTAATTTTAGTTCTGGATTTAGGTTCTATCCATCTAGTTCTTAAATTCTAGATCAGAGATCTTAGGTTTTAATCTAAATTTCTAGTTTTCTTATTTTAGTTCTTAGTTTCTAGAATCAATCCTTAATTTTAGTCTTAAATTCAGTTTTAGATTTTCCATTTTTAATTCTAGAGTTTTAATTCTAATTTTTAAATTGATTCACCATCTTCGATCCGCAAATCCATAACTTCAAATTCAAAATTCATTTTTCAACCTATATTATTCACAAAGTAAACCCTAACCAACCGATTTGCCCAAGGGAGCTTATAGAGGGTACTCGGGAACGGAAAACCTTTTTTTTTACATTTTTAGTAAAATTAGTATTACTTTAATTAGAATTTTAATAGCATTAGTATATTTTAATTAATTAGAGTTTCAATAGAATTAGTATATTCCTAATTAGTTTCTGTAGAATTAACATATTTGCATTTCTAGTTGGATTAGGAGGCTTAATTAATTAGATTTCTAATAGGATTAAGATATTTAAATTAATTAGACTCCCAGTAGGATTAGAAAACCTAGTTGAAGTCCCCCGATTAATTAGACTTCCAATAGGATTAAAATTGATTAGATCCCTGATAGTCATAGCAAGTGTAGAAAAGGTAAAGTAATTAGAAGAGAATTAGGAAAACTAGCCAACTAAACTTATAGGCGACCCAACGCTGCTGACAATGGCCGGCCGATGATTCAGTAAAGAGAATAATCCATATCTCCACCCCGAAAGGCGTGATCAGTGATGTGTTGCAGCGTCGATAAACATCTGCAGCTAGCGATCGCAATGAACGAAGTATTTCTCTGAGATTTACTGCTTCTTTTCCCGTACTTAATTACCTCTAAAAACACCGCCTTTGCCAAAGTCCACTTGGAGCGAATTAGGCCACTCTTTTAGGGGACCAAAAGGGACTCAGAAAAAGCGCGTACCAACACCATGCTCCAGAAATAGGGCATCAGAAAGGTAATGGGTTGGGACCTCGTCTACAAGGACGGAGGGATCCAGTCAGTGCCAGAAGTGGACAGTAGGTCAGATTCGGCCAAGGCTATAGGCCTACTAAAGAAGAAGTCCGAGAGGCTAAGGAAAAGGCTCGAAACCTTGCTACTGTAAAAGCCTAGGGAATAGACTTAGAGGAAGAACCCTGCCCTAGACCTCACATTAGAAGTACCTTCATAAGTGCAGGGATTGTAAAGGTTGATCAGAATGGGGCAACGAAGTTAACCCCACACAAACAGATAGCCGCGACTCACCCAACCAATCCCTAAATCCTTCCCCCTGGCTTAGAGATAGACCTGGCCTCCCTATCACTTTTTAAGGAAGAAGCTCCCTAGTCAACACAACCCCCTGCGGTGAACCACCACAAACTAGTGCTAACAATTGAGGACATAATCATGGATGAGCCCATGATAAATATGATGGAGGCTGACCCCCAAAAGCCACCCCAATTAGCCTCCTCCATTAGAGTAGGTAAAGGTGCGGCATCACAAGAAATTGGGCAACTATGCCCTTAACTCTGAAAGTAGCAAATGGCCTAAAATTCGGCATCCACTTCCCAAAAAAAGATAACCTATAAAAAGTGAGGTGAGCCCTTGGCAGGCAATACCATGTGTATATAGGGACCCGCCTTACCAAGGGCCCATTTTTGAAGAAAAAGAAAAATCGAAAAAAATAAAAGAAATATAAAATAATGTAAAAAAATAGTCTTTCAAAATTTCTGAGAAAATCAAAGAAAAAGGTGCCTCAATAGAAAAGCCCGTCCCATGTGAAATTGACCCCTTTCCTGTAAAAATACAAGAAGAGGTAGGAGTCATGAGCCTGGATGAGGAAATCCCAATTTGAGGAGCTCCCCAATGAGTTCCTGGACCGGCTTGCCGATTTTTAGCATGACCTTACACCAATTGTTAAAGAAACAGAGGATGTCAACCTAGGGACCGATGAGATTCCTAGAATCACCAAGATCGAAACGTCACTGTCTCCTGAGGAAAGAAAAAGCATGATTGATTTGCTTCAGTCATACCAAGACGTCTATGCATGGTCATATGAGGACATGCCTGGATTGGATACCGATTTGGTCGAGCATGAGTTGCAGCTCTATCCAGATGTTAAGCTTATCAAGCAGAAGTTAAGACGTCTCCGGCCAGAGTGGATGCTAAAAGTGAAAGATGAGGTCATCAAATAGTGTAATGCGGGATTTCTCATGGTCTCAAAGTACCCACAGTGGCTAGCCAATATCGTCCTGGTACCAAAGAAAAATGGAAAGGTTCGCATGTGCATAGACTTTAGAAACCTGAATAAGGTGAGCCCAAAGGACGACTTCCCATTGCCACACATCGACATCTTAGTCAATAATACTGCGAGACATGGGATGCTCTCATTTATGGATGGATTCTTCAGATACAATTAGATAAAGATGGCAGAGGCGGATCGAGAGAAGACATCATTCATTACCCCATGGGGAACTTTCTACTATTGAGTCATGCCATTCAGAATGAAGAATGCCAGCGCAACATACCAAAGTGCGATGACAACACACTTCCATGAGATGATGCATCGAGAAATTGAGGTGTATGTAAACGACATGATCGCTAAGTCACTAGAGTGATGTGACCATCTGATAAACCTCCAAAAGCTATTTGAAGGGTGAGAAAATACATGTTGCGTCTGAACCCTCTGAAATGCGCATTCGGCGCCATGTCAGGAAAACTACTAGATTTCATTGTCAGCCGGAGAGGCATAGAGGTTGACCCGGTGAAAGTAAAAGCCATCCTCGAAATGCCACTTCCATCTACCGAGAAAGAGGTAAGAGGTTTCTTGGGCAGGATATAGTACATCAGTTGGTTCATTGCACAGCTCACTCCCATCTGCATGCCAATCTTCAAACTGCTGAGAAAAGATTCGTCGGTTAAATAGAATGATGACTGTTAGGCAGAATTTGATAAGACCAAGAGTTACCTTATCAATCCTCCAGTATTGGTACCACCAGTATTCGGGAGACCACTCATAATGTACCTCTCCACAATGGAAGTTTTGATGGGATGTGTCCTAGGGCAGCATGATGAAACAAGAAGAAGAGAGCAAGCCATATACTATCTCAGCAAGAAGTTTACTGACTACGAGAAGCACTATTCTCATTTGGAAAAAGCATGCCTGACACTTGCATCGGTTACATAGAGGCTCTGCCACTACTTACTATCCCAAGCTATTCTCTTGCTAGCACGAATGGATCCTTTGAAGTACATATTTGAAAAGCCGGCTCTCATTGGCCGAACTGCACCCTGACAACTTGTCCTATCTGAATTCGACATCACGTATGTCACTAAAAAGTCAATCAAGGGGCAAGCACTTGCTGATCATCTTGCCGAGAATCCTTTGAGAATTGAATTTCCCGATGAGGATATCTTGTTCATGACAGAGGATGATACAGCAGAGACAGAAGAGTACTGGGTAATGAACTTTGATGGGGCAGCAAATGCCAAAGGTCAGGGAGTTGGTGCTATTTTGATTTTGCCAAAATGATCTCACATATTGGTCTCCATCAAGCTCAATTTCCCCTGCACTAACAACATGGCCGAGTATGAAGCCTGCACAGCAGGCCTACAGGCAACACTTGACCTAAATGTAACTCATCTTAGGGTATTTGGTGAGTCACAGTTGATTAAATGCTAGACAAATGGAGATTGGAAGATAAAGGATGAGAAGTTGATCCCATACCACGAGCACCTCAAAGATCTGATAGTATGCTTCGATGATGTTACCTTTTCCTATGTCCCGCGAATAAGAAATCGCTTTGATGATGCACTAGCAATGTTGGCATCAATGGTCAAAATCCGCTATGGTCTCGAGATGAAGCTGATCATGATTGAGCAGAGAAATGAACCTACCTTCTGCCTCCAAATTGAGGAACCCGAAAAGTTAGTTGATGAGCCACCACGGTTCTTTGATGTTAGGAATTTCCTCGAAGCTCCTACTTTCCCCTAGGGGACATCCAAGAAAGACAGGTGGACCATCCAACATTTAGCAGCGAACTACGTCATCTGTGGTGAGCGCCTCTACAAGTGGTCTTATAACAATATCCTGCTCAGATGCCTAACTAAAGGTGAAGCTGGAGCATCATGAAAGATATCCATGAGGGGGTATACGGGGCCCATGCCAATGGCCACATGCTCGCTAAGAAGATCCTACTGCAAGAGTATTTCTGGTCCACAATGGAAGCTGACTGTTGTAAGCACGTGCAAAAGTGCTATAAATGCCAAGAACACTCTAGTCTGATACATGCTCCAGCCATAGATCTACACAGCATGACCACTCCTTGGCCATTTGCCACATGGGGCCTCTACATCGTTGGAAAGGTCAACCCAAAGGCTTCAAACGAGCATCAGTTTATCCTCATCGCCATTGAATACTTCACCAAATGGGTAGAGGTGGCATCCTATGCAAATATCATGGCCAGTCATGTCGAGAAGTTCATCAAGAACAACATCATTTGCCGATTCGGTATATCCAAGGACATCATCATAGACAATAGCACTAACTTTGTGAATAAGTACATCAGAGCCTTCTACGAGCAGTATAAAATAAAGCATCATCGCTCATCACCATATCAACCGCAAACCAATGGTGCCATAGAAGCTGCTAACAACACAGTCATCGGCATCCTTGAGAAGATGGTCATCACATACCACGACTGGAGTGAAACTTTACCATTTACATTATGGGCTTACCAAACTTCGATCCATACCGCTATAGGGGTAACACCATTTTCCCTTGTGTATGGAACCGAGGCAGTGCTACCAATTAAGGTTGAAGTACCTTCACTTTGCATTCTCATCGAATTTGATCTATCGAAAGCCGTCCCACTTTGAGCAATTGAACCTGCTAGATGAGAAAAGGCTCTTGGCTTTGTGTCACACTCAGGCCTATCAGAGAAGGATCATACATGCTTACAACAAGCGTGTTCGCATTCGAGATTTAAAGGTGGGTGGATATAGTACTCAAGAAAACCTTCCCTTCTCTCTACGCCAATCCGAGATGAAAATTCAGGCCCAACTGGAAAGGACCTTACGTCATCTGAGAGGTACTCCCTTGATACGTGATCCACCTCACCACCATGGATGGAGATCACTTTGCTGAGCCCATCAACACTTGATACATACGCCGATTCTACTCCTAGTCTCCGCGGTAAGTATTAATAAGATGGATACGTGATTGCTTAAGGACCCAATAAAGACGCCATCATTTCAAAGCCAAGTAGCAAAAAAAAAAAGCATCCCTGAATACTTATACCATTGCTACACCCGTTGAGCCATTACCCTTTCTTTCGTTAAACCCCTCCTCAGAAAAGAAGATGGAAAAAGTGTATATACCAAACAAAAGAAAGAGGGAGAAAAAGAGTTACCATCAAATCCAAAAAAAAATAAGAAAAGCAAAATCCCAAAAAGTGGTTGTCTTAAAAAAAAGCAAAAAGAATAAATAATAGAAAAGAAAAAGTGGGGCATTTATAGTCAAAATTTCCCAAGGAAGAAGTGTATTACTACAACTGGAACCCAATCAAGGAAATCTTTTTATCCCAATATACCTTTAAAAATTCCTAACCTTACCCGTGGCCATGATTCATCCCGAGAGGAAGCCGTCTTTACGGTCTACAAGCAATCACAGTATCCGTTAAGTCAGCATGAGCCAAGCCATGAGACAACAAAGAACTCCATCCAGTCGGCTATGACAGAGTCGATGTCCATGTCGTGGCCTTTGAGAAAATAAAGAAGAAAAGAAA
This sequence comes from Chloranthus sessilifolius, assembly GCA_021018995.1. NCBI lineage: Eukaryota > Viridiplantae > Streptophyta > Magnoliopsida > Chloranthales > Chloranthaceae > Chloranthus > Chloranthus sessilifolius. The sequence goes on along the minus strand of CM037594.1, from coordinate 28,711,450 downwards.
AAAAAATACATGCTCAAAGTAAAAAAGGACGTGGTGAAAACCAAAAAGGGCACCATGAGTAAAAATAGTGAACTTGTGCGGACCAGGTGAAAACCTGAAAGGCACTTCGGGTAAAAATGCACACCCATGGACATAGTGAAAACCTAAAAAGGCGCTATGGGTAAAAAAGAGATTGGGCAAGGCGAAAACCTGTCTTGAGCACTGTGAGTAAAAAAGGTTAAGAGAAAAAGAAAAGGAAAAGAAGAGAATCTCCAGTTACTCCTGCGATTAAAATTTTTAATTATCTAGTCGCCAATTGGGCCGCTCATGTTTGCTCAAGTCGGGTCCTGATCAGGTATATCTTTAGACCGCACCGTCAAATGTATGACCCAAGGTAAGGATAAAGGTTAATTCAATATGAAGGGATAGACATTCCGACCTAGATAAAATTTTGAACCTCACACTGGCCCGACCAAGTAATTGGGCTCAACTATGCTTAGAATGGGATTCGTCACCTCATCCAAAGTTTGAGGCATAAAAAAAAAGGGGGGGGGAGAAGGGAGAGGACCCCACTTATAAAAGATAATAAATTTCCCTTTCCCATTTTCATGCCGACACTGTGCACACCACACCTTAAGATGATCGGTTTGACGACCGGTGTCTCCCTTTACAGAGAGTCGAGAGGACCCCACCTATAAAAGATAATTTTCCCTTTCCCATTTTCATGCCAGCACTATGCACACCACTGTTGGTGCACATTTTCTTTCAGTTCCTTTCGGTCCTTGGAATCAGTGGCCCAATTCTATCCTAAGCGGACTCTGGCAATGGCGATGATGGAGTAATAAATTAGGAAATATTAAATGCTGAAATTAAAGAGGCGAATTCTAAATGAAGATTACCTGAGAAGATGTGATCGCCAGCTGCAGATATTTATCGACGCTGCAACACGTTAATGATCACGCTTTGAGGGGAGCAGGGGCTTGTAAGTTTAACTCTATTGAATCGTCCACCGGTGAATGTTAGCAGCTGTGGGTTGCTTTTAGGCTAACTAGTTTGGTTTTCCTATTTATACTGGGAATCTAATTTAACTTGGTCTCCTAATCCTATTGAGAGTCTAATTGATTTCGATATCTTAATCTATTTAGAAATTTAATTAATTAAGTCTCTTAATCCTAATAGAAGTCTGATTACTTTAAATATCCTAATTTAAATTAGAAATCAAATTAATTAAAAAAAAAGGGATTGAGCCCGCTATGCTAAGGAGGATCGGCCTCGTTCTCGAGTACCCTCCGTAAGCTCCCTTGGGCAAATCGGGTGGCTGAGATTAAAGTAAATTGAATTTCGTACTATAAAATAATATGTTTGGATTTTTGGAATTGATTTTGGACGGTAATTATGGATTAAATTAAGAAACTAAAGTTTTAGAAAACTAAATTAATTATGGGTTTTCAGAAATATTAAGTTAAGAAATTAAAACCAGAAATTTAAAGTTCTAGGAATGAATTCGGATCCGAAATCAGAAAATTAGACCGTATGATTAAGGACTGGTTTTAGAACCCAAGAACTAGAACCAGATATTAATGATAGGACTGGAGATTAAGATTTTCGAATGGAATTGAGTCTTTGATCGGTAAATTAGGTCGTTAGATTAAGAACTGGTTCCAGAAATGAAGAACTAGAACCAGATATCAAAATCACGATCTAAAAAAAAAGGGGTGCTACGGTCTAAGACTAAAAATTAAGACTAATAATTAAAACTAAGAAAAATCCTAAATCTAAAGACTGGAAGCTATGGTTCGAAACTAAAAATTAAATTCTTAGCTAGGGACGGGGCTGCGGAGAGAAATCTTAGAAATTTCGAAGCTTGAATCTTGAAATCATGCCTATGATTCTCTATGTATTCTTTCTCGGAGTTCTCTGGTTTCGAAATCTAAAAAAAAAATCCATTCCCTCTCGTGTTGTTTGGGTCGAATTAAAAAAATATCTTTTATAGGTTTTTGTTCAATTAAATGCCCTGTTTCAGGTGTTTAATCGAATTGCGCGTCGGTTTCTCGGTGCTTAATCGCTTTGAGTCGGGCACCGACTCAGTGAGCAACCGGCTGACTTGTTCAGCGAGTTTCCTAGTTCTAACAAAGTTTGGACTAATTACATACTTGATGTGGGTGCTGTTGACGTATTTTAAGTGCTTGCTACTAACTTTTTTGAAGACAGTGATAAGAATGGGATGAATACAAAATGAATGAAAGATAGAGTGAGAATTATGGAGCAGCAAGCCTAAAATATACACAGTCCTGCAAGATATAGGGCCTGTTCTAGCAAGTTTTGATAAGTAAGAGTTTGTCCCACAGGGAAGTTGATCTTAGGCTCCAAGGGAGCCATCTTTAGTAGGCCCTCTAGATCTGACTACAGATCTGGCAATCCTAAATGGAAGGGGATTTAGGGTCACAAAAATCTAAATTCTAAGGTATCCTAATGTCTAAACCGTAGAAAGGGTTAAGAAAGAAGATGGAATGAGAAAATAAATATAAAAGGGTGAGAAGTATGCTATTAGGTTCAGATCTGATGGGCTTCATGACTTAAATCCAGATCTGCTGCTATAGAAGTCCTGTCCAATGGCTACATTATCACCACTAAGGAGAAAGAATCCAACTCATTTTTGTGCCATGATCCAATCCCTTTATGGCTATAGCCTGTCCACTAAAATGGTCACAGACTATCCAATTGGGGAACCACAGTTCAGAGATGGATCAGAACAAGTTTAACATTGTAGGCACTACTTCATCCAGGCTACAAGCACAAGAATCCATAGGGAACCTCAACCTCTAAAGTGCTATGTGTGGGGCTAGGCCTGTATGGGAGCTTGTTAGCCCAGACACATAGAACCAGCAAGAATTTGAGTGTAGCTTTAGGTCCAGCTGTCCACTGCTTTGGAGAGACTCCAGTGATCCAGTTGTAAACCTTCAATATCTATAACCAAATCAGATCTGCCATCTGATGGCGGGTCTATACAGATACAGGGGAGTCTGTCTCTGCACAATCTCTCACAGGGCTACAAGCACAAGTGCAGAGAAGAACAATCCGTCTTGAGTCTGTGGATTGGCTTCACCCTAAGGCTATAACCTGTCCACTTAAATGGTCACAGACTATCCCAGAGGTTATCCTCCTCACAAAGCTCAAGAGAGAACAAGAAACATTGCTGCTATCACCATGTTCACAAGGCTACAAAAGCTCATTGCACTCATGGGGATTTCAAATCGAGTGGGTCCTGTGGTGGGGCTAGGCCTTTATAGGAGCATGCTAGCCTAGACACACAGGTCACTTGCATCTGAATAAACCATAAAATTAGTCCTCCATTTCTTACAATACATCCTAGCAATGGAGAATCTCAAGGTAGCAGCCTTGTACAGAACAACTCACAAACAGAAATCCCATACATGTAAAACACACTATTATAAAGCTCCATTAATCTATTCCAAATAATCATACAAAGGCATAGCCAGCAAATGCTGGACTATAGAGAGAAGAAAAAGATAAAAAGAAACTACCTAAACCTAACCTAAACTTACTGGAGATCTACAGCCGATTCCAGAAGAAGAAAAACTAAGTTCTATTCTACCAGGAATAAGAAGCTCCTTAAACCTAAACCAGGCTTAAGTTTATATAGCAGTCAGTTTGGCGGTGCATTAGGGTTAGGAAACCGTAATTTTAACGATGCCACGTGACCTAATACTGTTCCTTGGATGCCTCGAGGCGCGTGCATAGAAATTGGAGCATTGGAGTGCATGCCCAACTTCCTAGAAGTTCCCAGAATGCCCTCTACAGAAGTGAGGGAGAATTAGGGTCCAGAGCCTTGCCAAGTAGCACTGGTTTCCAAGACTGTCGCATGGTAGCACGGTCTTTACGAGATTAGGTTAACTTGAAATTCTAGCCGTCGCGGGGTTGTCATAGTTTGTAGCTGAAGCAGTCGTGCAATAGATCATTGAATCCTGGCTGAATTGCTCTGGTCTTCGTGGGATTGCACTTTCCTTCTGAATGGTGTGGGAATCGCGCGAGCAGTTTATTTCTCAATGGATCTTCGCGAGGATCCTCGCAAGGACGTAATGTGCATTGGTCTCTGAACTACGTGAGAGGTATTTATGAAGTTTTACATCCCGCAGCCATTGCGCGGCAGTTGCGCGCCAAAATACCTGGAGCACTCTCTCTTCTCAGGTTATTTGAGTGAACTGCGCGAGGTTTTGAGTGCTGCTTTCTTGAGCTGCGTGAGACTGCCTGAGCATTTAAGTGCTTGAGCTTCGCGAGAGCTGCGCAAGACATGATTCTGAAGCTCTTCTATCACTGAACTGCGCGAGAACAGCACAGACAATTGGTATGAAGCCTTGGGAAACTCGCGAGGACTGCGCGAGGCTTAATTTCTGAATCCTTTGAAGCTTATGAAAGCTGCGCGAGGTTCAATTCTTGTCTGGATTCAGCTTTCATCCTTTTGAGGGGCTTTTGGGGCAAAAGTGGGCTCCTTAACAGGGTTCAGGCATTATTGTAGCTGCTATTTATTACCTACGGAAATGACTTAACACACATTTATTAGATGGCTAAGGGTCTAACAGAGGCTAAGTTAAGGAGTGAAAAGTGGTACTTTTCATGTCTTAACACACCCCCAAACCTAATCATTGCTAGTCCCTTAGCAAAGCTACACTAAAAATATACAGAAATTAAATGCCACTTTCATAGGGAGCACGGATACATTTAGATATGTACCAAGCCTTTTAAACCCCTAGGTGATCCCTAGTGGAGGAGTGAAGTCTCCTGAGGGTTTTCAGTGAAGATACCCACAAACTTCTCAATAAAGCAGTTAACAGTAGTGCAAGATTATCAAGTTAGCAGTCAAGAAACAGAATATCAGTTCACCCTTGAACCAGAAAAAATATAGTAAATTTAAATACATTGCCTGCACAGATGTTTAAACAACAGAAACTTCACATGATAGCACAACATTTCCAATCAGTTCACAACAGGGGAAACTACTCATGTGTGTTAGCACTGAGCTCATCATTAAATTAAAAATTAGGTTGTAGGTCATGCCCAATGCATTCAATATCAGACCCAAAACTCTCCAGAGCATACTCTCACAAAGAAATTTTGAGGGTTTCATTGTCTCTCAAGCTCAAGAGCAGTTACCTCCCCCAAATGGATCAGTAAGCATGAGCATAGGCATAGCATTCAAGTTCTGGCATATTGGTAGATTTTCACCATAGATTGGACAACTCATTATCTCCACATGACAGCTCATTCAACTTTGGATCACAAGGGTTTTAACTGGGCTGCAATGTGGCTTATGGTATTGGGTTGTAAGAAGAATTGGAAGGTTGAAAAGGGTTCGAAATTGAGAAATCAATAGGTAAAGGAGGTGATTCATGACTTCACCTTCTTTAATTCAGCTCCTTTCATCTTCTTTGAGATCTTCAGATTTGAAGTGATCAGTTTCTCCTTTTGTTTGATGTTTCCTCTTGATTCCTTTCGTACTCCTCTTCATTATTGTTTTCTTTTCTTTTTGATGCAGTTTTCTTCTTTTTATTTTTATTTTTTGTTTTTGCTTTGATGAATTGCCACCTTTTTCCTTAGTTGTTACACTGCTAGAACTTCAGATAATTCTTCTCCACTCATCAAATGTTGACCCTAGCTAGTCCATCTTCAACTCTTTCTCCTTTACCTTCTAAATTCTCAGAGTGAGGGTAAGGTTAAATGAGATCCATAGGTTCAGATACAAGTACTCAGGTGTGTTTTGAAGAAAATTGGACTTTGAAGCTCAAAGAGTGTATGAACAAGGGCAGTTGCTTTAGGGTTTGGTCTGTTTAGGCTCAAACTGTCCAAGAGAAGGCCTTGATCCTTTCCCAAGTGTCATGAGTGCTGTTAGTTATTTCAACTTGGAGTTACCTAACTTCTAGTGAACACATTGACTCAGCCAGTCCTTAAAGCTAGAAGAAATTTGCCTCAATCACTCCTTAAAAAAAAAAAACTGTAGGCCCAATTCTCATTGATTATGGTCTTTCTTTGAACTTTTAAGTATGTCCTTACCTTTTTCTCTCTTCAATGATTCACTAAGTGCTGATGCCAGTGAGTTTTCTTGGTGTTCTCATCATGGAAAAGTGAAAATTTTGAAATTTATAATGTCTAAAGATCTGCAAAAAGTTTTAAATTCCTTTATTTTCATAATTCTTAAGTGAACATAGCTCCATTTCTATGTTACTCACATGATTCTGCTGCATGTTAAGTTAACTATTTTATTGGCAGACCTACCTGCCACACCCCCAAACCTAAGAGGAGCAGTGTCCTCACTGGTTCAGAGGAGAGAATAAAAGGTAGAGTCCATGGAAACATATAGAAATAAACACAGAAGAAGAGAAATAAAAATGCAAAATTGAACAGTATGGAACTAAAAGAAAACTTTCATTAAAAGAAAAAGAAAATAAGACAAAAAGATGGAAAAGGAAAAGAAAAAATGGGGGGTGAGTCAATGTGTAGCCGAGGGAGGGTTTGAGGAAGATGGAGGGGGAGATGCAGGAGGTGCCCTTTTTCTCTTCTTCTTTTCTCTCTTCTCTTTCTTCTTCTTTTTCTTTTCTTCCTTGGCGAGGATTCGCTGGACCTCGTCATACTCATCCCAGAGAAATTGCAAGGGGTCCGGCTCCTTTGGCGGTGGGGGATCTTCCCAGATGGGGTAAAATTTAATTGGGAACCCGAAGGGGCTGTCATCCGCCATTTGTGGGAGTAGGGTTAGAAGAGGAGGGATGAGATGAAAAGGGACTGAGGGCCAGTTTAAAAGAGAGGGATGAGGGAACATGAATTGGAGGAATTGAAATTGCGCCCCTTTTTACAATTGACAATAAATGAGTGTTGTGTGGGGAAAGAAGAAAATACACAACAGGTGCTTTGGAAAAGAGAAGTAGCATTAAATGAATATCTAAAGATAGGCATGGAATTTTAAGAGGTAAGTGTATCTCGCGGGGATACTTGCGAAGAGCAATCAGTGATGAGGGAAGGACCTTCCTCGCGTAGCTGAGCTGGGGATCTTCGCGAGGTACACTTAACATGGCACATCAATGTGAAGAGGAAGTCATTGAATTTCCTTATGCAGGTATTGCACAAATTAGATTCAGCCACCAACAACATCTATCCGCTTCATGGATTACTTTTGCAAAGAAAAATATCCTCCCAAAAACTGTTCTCCCAGGAATGGCAAAAAGAATAAAATCAAAAATACCAAACAATCAGAAATAAACACACAGAACGGAGCAATAGAAAAAATTAGAAAATCTATTAAAGTGGAAGAAAAATAGTTACAAGTGGAATTACAAGAAGAAAAACCTAAGATACAATCTAGAAGCTAGGATCTAATCTGAATCAGAATCTAAAAGGAAATCCCAGCCCATCTTTTTAGCCTGTGCCTTAAGGGCACCTCTGTCTTGTTTCTTCTTTTTCTCCCTCTCCTTTTTCTTTTCTGCTGGTGTTTTCACTGCAGATGGAGCTTTAGGTGCCCTCACCCTCATTTTTGGTGCTTTGGGAGCCTTTGGTTCCTTGGGTTCTTGAGGGGCTTTACCTTTACGCTTAGCAGGTGGGGTGGCAGGGGATTTTCCTTTGCTTTTGCCTTTAGCTTCAGCTTTGGCAGGGTGGATCACTGGGGATTTCTCTTTTCCTTTAGCTTTGGGTTCCTCAGTGGGGACCACTAGTGACTTTCCTTTTCTAGTGGACTCAGGTTTGGCAGGGGATTATGCCTCCTCAGACTGGGCAGCAGGCTCTTTGCCAATTTTTAAAGGGATAGGTTTGGGAGCAGACCTCTTGGCAATGAATTTCCTCTGCTGGGGATAAGTTTGCTGCTGTGGTGGTTCAACAGAGGCCGTGGTAGGGGTAGGTTGCTCAGTAGATGGAGGTTGCTCCTTAGGAGGTGAAGCAGGGGCTTTTCCTTTGTCTTTCTAGGGTTGAGGTGGTGGTTTCTTCAAGGTGGGGTGGGTCAATGGGGCTAGAAGGTATTGAGGGTGGTGTGTGGGAGATGGTTGGGATGGTCTGAGTTGTTTTTCATTTTTTGTAGGAGATGAGTGGGGGGCTGGCAGGCTTAGGTGGAAATGAGGGGGGAATTGTGGCTCTGTATTGAGGTAAGGTAGGCGATGGTGAGTCCTCTCATGGACCAAGCACAGGTGAAGGGGGAGTGGGCATGGAGAATGGAAATAGAGGGGGGTGAGAGATGGATGCAAGAGGAGTAGTGGATGCAGGAATAAAAGGTGGAGGGGGAGTGGGTGCTGCTGCAGGGATGGAAGTGATAATCTCTGGAGGCACCTCCTTTGTAGCAGGGGTAGACCCTGATGCAGCTGCTTCTGCTTGCTTGGGCAGGGCCTGAGCCTCAGCTTTCTTCTTTTTCTGACCCCCCATCAAGCTCCTGCTGATCCCCCATTGCCTCTTGGCAAATGTAGTGGGGGTACGGGTGGTGGTCTGCTCAGTCCTCCCTATCTTGTAGCCCCCCTTGATCAGCAGCAGGGTGATGATTCTTGCAAAGGGTAGGGTGTGAGGCTTCTTATTTGACCCTAATTTCTCCATTGTGTCTTTCACAGCCTCAAAAATTAGCCAGGCTGCATGAAAGCCATGGCCCATGTGGTAGGAGTAGACAACATCCGCAATGGGGGTTCTCCTCTCCTGCTGATGTCCTGAGCAATATATGTTCTTTCGCAGGACTTGATCAATGAACAACAATTCAAGTTCTAGTTCCCTCCTTCTGATTGAGTCCCCTGTGGCTTTTATTCCTCTAGTGAGGGCCCTTGCAACTGTGTCAATTGATGCACGCAGAGGGGGGCCATATCCACAGCTAGGATTGAATGCTGCTGGGATGCCCAAAACTTCAGCAATCATCCTAGGGCCCACTAACATATCAAAATCGTCAATCGTCACCCGCAAGCACCCTTGTCCATCATTGTCCTTCTCGACCTTGATGTGCTGGTAAAACAGTTGCACTAGCCTGGGGTAGGCTAGTGCTAGAATTGCTTTCATCAATGGCATCAAGCCCGCTTTACTCATGAATTGTATTGCAGGGGCAGAGAGAGGTTCTTTCTCAAAAAATGATACATCAAAGGTTGTTTCAGGCTCTAATGGGATTGACTCAATGAGCTCAGAAGGGGAAGAGAATTTAGTGGTTGGTACCTCCGCCTCCTCAACCACTTCCTTTCCTCTTTTGGGGGACTTTGAAGTCTTGGCCTTTTTAGGGGTGGTCTCTGCAGGGTCCTTGTCCTTCCCCTTTCTCTTTTGTGCAATTTTGGGAGCCATTTCTAACTCTGTCTTCTAGTATGAGCAATGGCGACTGAGATCTAGGGTTTGGTTTGACTTGACGCACATGGCACCTAAAGATCTCGGAGCAGAGGGCAAGAGATGAGGGTGATGCTAGGAACAATTGTATAGAGTTGTGGAGTGAATGATGAGCTGTAGGAGTGATGCTGGAGGAGAGAAGGGAGTGCGACAAAAGCTAGGGTTTCGCAGAGGGAAGAAGGAAGCAGATAATGAGAAAGGGATAAAGCGCGGGGTTCAAATACTTATCGCGAAGCTCGGCGCGCTTTGGAACATCTGGTCGCGGGGTTGGAAATAAACCTAGCGAGGGTGTTGATTACATCTGGATTGCGCGACAATTTCTAAAGTTGTCCTTGGATCGCGTGACAGAGTTAGATTAATTCATGTGAATTGCGCGAGCGGTTCCTAAGGCTCTATTTGGATTGCGCGAAAAGCTCTGAAGTTTATTTTGAATCTCGCAACAGACTTAGGATCTCGCGAGAGAAAATAGAGTATTTCTATTGAATTGCGCAAGAGTCTCCCATTTTATCTTGCAAACCTCGTGGCAGCCTCATAATCTTGTGATAACTACTGAATAGCTCGATGTGGACCGCGTGAGAGGTTGACAGGTACGCATGAATCTCGCGACAGGTAATGGATGTTTCTACGCGAACTGCGCGACATGCTCCCAGGCTTCCATTTTGGACCCAATGATAGGTTTCCAGGCTTCCTCTTTAACCTCACGATAGCTTTTTAAATCTCGCGATAGTCTCCCAGGCTCCCATTTTGGACCCAGCGATAGTAAGGTATAAAACAGAGAGCATGTGCTCTCTGTTCTGCCCCTTTGCATGTTACTGTGGTTGAATCCTGGGCATGACCCTCTCCTATGACTGTCTTTAGACACATGTAAACTCAGTCAGACACTAAAGGACAACAAAAACAACCTCCCACTTTAGGCATTCAACAGAAGCTATGAATTCAAAAGCAGTAACCATCAAGCCAAGCATCAAAAGTTCAAAACAGATAGGGCAAAATTTAGATAAGACCACTAGCAAATCCTAGAGGATAGAAACTAAAGAAAGCAAGATAAATCAACCAAAAACTAAGTACATATGCTACAGTAATGACACACCTGTGGAATCAGTTTGAAGAAGGATCCCCTTGACAATGAATGGTGTCCAATAGGTCGGCAGGTTTTTCAAAACAAGGCTTAAGCCTCTGACCATTCACCTTCAAGAGTCTCCCAGACTTAAGATCCTTGATATCCACAGCACCAAATGGGGAAACATGCATGACAGTGTACGGACCTTCCCATCTGGATTTCAATTTGCCTGGAAAAAATTTAAGTTTGGAGTTAAACAACCAAACCTTATCACCAGTATTGAAACTCTTTCTCAATAGCCCTTTGTCAAAGAAAGCTTTGGATGTTTCCTTGTAGATCCTGGCATATGCATCCATCCTTAGTTCTTCCAATTTCGACAGCTGCAGCAATCTGTGATGACCAGCAGAAGTTAGATCTAAATTTAAATGTTTGATGGCCCAATAGGCCTTGTGTTCTAACTCCACTGGGAGATGACAGGCCTTGCCATAAACCATTCTGAATGAGGACATACCAATGGGAGTCTTATAGGCACTCCTATAAGCCCACAGTGCATCATGAAGCTTGTCAGCCCAATCCTTCCTATCAGTCCTCACAGTCTTCTCAAAGATATGCTTGATCTCCCTATTTGAAATTTCAACTTGCCCACTGGTTTGTGGGTGGTAGGGAGTAGCAATCCTATGGGTGACAGAATATTTCTTGAGCAAGCTTTCGAAGTTTCTGTTACAAAAATGGCTCCCCCCATCACTGATAATGGCTCTGGGGGTGCCAAATCTGGAGAAGATATTTTGCTTTATGAACTTGAGGACAACCTGATTATCATTAGTTCTAGTGGCAATGACTTCTACCCATTTGGAAACAGAGTCCACTGCCACTAAGATAAAATGAAAGCCATTTGAAGGAGGAAAGGGGCCCATAAAATCAATACCCCACACATCAAACAGTTCAACAATAAGGATGGGCTGTAAAGGCATTGAATTTTGTTTGGACAGCCCTCCTAATTTCTGACATCTTTCACAGGCCTTGCAGTGTGTATGGGCATCTCTGAAAAGAGAAGGCCAATAGAAACCACACTACAACACTTTGTCAGCTATTTTTCTCCCACTAAAGTGACCCCCACAGGAATTTTCATGGCACATGGCCAGAATACTGGGGATATCACTTTCGGAAATACATTTTCGAATGATTTGGTCTGCACAAACTTGTACAAGCAAGGTTCCTCCCAGAAAAAGAATTTGACCTGTGAGAAAAACAGGTCCTTATCCATTTTTGTCCAATGGGAAGGGATCTTGCCTATAACTAGATAATTGACAATATGTGCATACCAGGGAACTAAAGATTGGATGGCAAACAATTGCTCATCCGGGAAGACATCATTTGCAGTGAGGTCATCAACACCTTTCTCTAACATAATTCTAGACAAGTGGTCAGCCACCACATTTTTTACACCTTTCTTGTCTTTGATTTCGATGTCAAACTCCTGCAACAGGAGTATCCATCTAATCAATCTAGGCTTTGCATCCTTCTTGGACAGTAGGTACTTTAATGCTGAGTGGTCGGTGAAGATGACAGTTTTAGACCCTAGTAGGTAAGGTTTAAACTTGTTCACAGCAAAACCACTGCCAGAAGCACTTTCTCAGTGGTTGTGTAGTTCAGTTGAGCTTCAGCAAGTGATTTGCTGAGATATGCAATGACCACAGGCAGCTTACCCTTTCTCTGGCCTAGGACAGCACCTATTGCCAAGTCAGATGCATCACATATCAACTCAAAGGACAGGGTATAGTCAGGTGTTTGGAGTACAGGGGCAGAAGTGAGGCAGATTTTTAGAGTTTTAAAAGCCTTCAGATATTTAGTAGAGAAGTCAAAGGGCACATCCTGGCAGAGTAGGTGGCATAATTGTTTAGCAATTTTGCTGAAGTCTTTGATAAACCTCCTGTAGAATCCAACATGCCCAAGGAATGATCTGATTTGCTTGACAGTTCTTGGAGGGGGCAAATTTTTAATGAGGTCAACTTTTGCCTTGTCTACCTCAATTCCATATTTAGAGACTACATGGCCCAACACAGTTCCCTGTGTTACCATGAAGTGGCTCTTCTCCCAACTTAAGACCAAATTGGTCTCTTCACATCTCTGTAGGACTTGATGGAGGTGTTGTAGACATTGGTCAAAGCTATCCCCATAAATCGAAAATTCATCCATGAAAATTTCCAAGAATTTGTCAATCATATCAGAAAAAATGGCATACATACACCTCTGGAAGGTGGCTGGGGCATTACACAGTCCAAAAGGCATCCTTCTGTAAGCAAAGGTGCCAAAAGGACAAGTAAAAGTAGTTTTCTCTTGATCCAGAGGGTGCACAGGGATCTGGTTGTACCCTGAGTACCCATCAAGAAAATAATCAAAAGCCTTCCCAGCCAACTTGTCCAAAATTTGATCAATAAAAGGGAGAGGGAAGTGGCCTTTTCTGGTCTTGGAGTTGAGTTTTCGATAATCGATGCAAACTCTCCAGCCAGTGGTTTCTCTGGCTGGTCTCAACTCTCCAGACTCACTTGTGATCACTGTTATGCCAGATTTCTTGGGTACCACCTGGATTGGTGCCACCCATTCAGAATCAGAGATGGGGTAAATTACCCCAGCATCCAGCAATTTAATAATTTCTTTCAGGACCACCTCTTGCATGTGAGGATTGAGTTTCCTCTGCATTTCCCTGGAGGGTGTTGAGCCCTCCTCCAGATGAATCCTATGCATACAGATTGATGCATCAATTCCTCCTAGATCAGCAATGGTCCAGCCAATTGCTTTCTTGTGCTTCCTCAAAACTGTTAGCAATTCCTCCTCTTGGTCGCTGGTAAGAGAAGAGGAGATAATCACAGGAAGTTTTTCTTCTTGCTCGAGGAAAGCATATTTTAATGTTTGTGGCAGTTTCTTGAGCTCCAAATCAGGGGCGTGTTGTATGGATGGCAGGATTGGTGTAGTGTTGGTTGGAGGAAGGGACAACAATGTAGGTTTCCAATTGGAATGCTGCACTAAGCCCACAGAAGACCTCACTAGGGGCATGTATTCTGGCATTAAAGTTAGGCTTCCTTCCTCTACCATGTTCCAAACTCCAGTTAAATCAGTGACAATGTTGCCCCATTCCAGCAGAGAGGGCAGTGCTTCTTCAACAATTTCTTCTAGTATATCTACTACAAAGCATTCCTCATTGTCCAGCTGAGGGTACTTTGCACTGTTGTACACATTAAGCTCAACTTTCATATGTCCAAAAGTGACCTCCATGATTCCAGACCTGCATTGAATGCATGCATTGGCAGTGGCCAAAAATGGTCTGCCCAGGAAAACAGGTATCGGAGTTGTACTCTTGTTACAGCCCATGTCCAAAACAAGGAAGTCTGCAGAGTAGAAGAACTTGTCTACCCCCACTAGGACATCCTCAACCACTCCCATGGGCTTCCTCTCAGACCTATCAGCCATCAATAGAACAATGGGGGTGGGCTTCAGCTCCCCCAAACCTAGCTGCTGGTATACACTGTATGGCAGCAGGTTAACACTGGCTTCAAGGTCTAAAAGGGCCCTTCCAATCGTGTGGTCTCCAATAATACAGGGAATAGTAGGTATCCCTAGGTCTTGCAACTTCTCAGGCATTATCATGGTTAATACAGAATTCACTGTATTAGTTGCAAAGACCTTTTTGGACAAATGGCCTCTGGCCTTCCTTTTCTGAGTGCAGAGGTCCTTCAGAAACTTTGCATAGGCTAGGACCTGTCGGATTGCATCCAGCAGGGGTAAATTTATTTTGACCTGCTTAAAGGTCTCCATCATTTCCTCGATCTGTGCCTGACCCTTGTCAAAAGGGGCAGGGCCACTCAAAGCTTGAGGAAATGGCGGTGAGGTCTTCTTGGTTCCTCATTTGCAAACCTATCATTGTTTTTTTTTTTTTTCTATTTTTATTTCCTACTGAGGCTCAACTACAACCTCTTTATTTTTCCCTTGTTGAAGGGTAGCAGGCAGTTCTTGACTTTGTGCCCTAACAAAATACTTATCACTTTCATTTGACATTTCCTTGGGGTAGACCTCTCCTTGTTCCCTTCCCACCTGGTTGTCTACTAGCCTACCAGACCTTAGGGCAGTTATAGCATTGGCTCCCTCAAAATTGGAGGAGCCTTCTCTGATGGAATACTGGCCCTTGGGGTTGGCTACTGGCTGGCTTGGCAACCTGCCCTCCTCTCTTTTAGCCAGAGCATTGGCTATTTGGCCAAGCTGCTCTTCTATTTTCTTAATGCTTTGACTGTGAGAAGTCACAGTCTGATTCAAGGGTCCGAGGCTTTGCAATTGGGCCAAAACCTGGTCCTCAAAAGAAGCACTTCGAGGCTGAGGTGGGGGAACTACCAATTGATTTTGTTACTGGGGCTGCTGTTATTGGAAATTCGACCTTTGGCCATAACCCTAGTAAAACTGCTGCTGTGGCCTTTGAGGTAAGGCCAACCTCTGTTGTGGCCTTTGGGGTAAGGCGAACATCTGCTGTGGCTGCATATAATTGTCTTGCCTCCACCTCAAATTTGGGTGGTCTCTCCATTGGTAACCAGCATTTTGGTGCTGGTATCCATATGGTTGTTTATTGTAGCCACCAGATTGTTGTTGTCCAAAATATTGGGCAGCAGCAGCCTGTTCTATTACAAACTCAGGGTATTTCCCTGCAGATGGGCATTCTTCCACTGTATGCTGTGGAGATTGGCATATCATACATGCCTCCATCACTTGTGCAGCCATTCTGGGATGCACCACAGTCAAAAGTTTATCAAATCTTTCAGTAAGATTGGCCATCTGCACTCTCAGGTCATCGTTTCCTCTAACTTCATACATCTTTCCTTTAGAGGTTTTAGCCATCCCCAGCTTAGGAGAAGGTTTTTGAACGGTTCTAGATGAGGACATCTTTTGGAAAGCATTTTCACTTATGACCTCGAACAAGTCCCATGCCTCATCAGCTATTTTATGCATGTATGTTCCACCACAAGAGGCATCTACCATGTCTCTGCTCTTCTCATCAATCCCATTATAGAAACTCTGGACAAGCTGCCAGTCAGGGATCTTGTGGTGGGGACATTGTTTGAGCATCTCTTTAAATCTATCCCAGCATTGGTTAAAATCTTTAGTTGGGGACTGGGTAAAAGAAAGTATGCCCTTCCTCAATTGGCTGGTCTTGGTCTCTGAGAAAATTTTAGACAGAAATCTTGTTTGGAGGTCTTTCTAGGAAGTGATGCTGTTGTTTGGGAGAGTAGACAACCAGGTCGTGGCCCTGTCCTTTAGGGGGAAAGGAAAGAGCCTTAACCTGGTGGCTTCTGGTCCCAAACCAGCAATGGAGAATGTCGTACACAGGGCCAAGAACTGGTCAATATGCTAGTAAGGGTCTTCCTTGCTAAGCCCATGGAAAGAGGGAAGCAATTGGATGATGGATGTTTTGATCTCATAATTACCCTGAACATCTGGGAATTGAATGCTGAATGGAGAATTATAATCATCTGGAGCATTCAATTCCTTCAATGTTCTAGGTTTCTCTTCACCCATAACTGCTGTCTCTATTTCAATTGGGGGCTAAACTGTGGTGTGTCTGTGCCTTCTCGGTCTTCTACCCCTTTCAATCTCAGGGTTAGCAGGCTCTAATGTAGGACTGAGAGATATCCTTCCTAACATGCACACATACCAACAGCAGGGAAGACTATTCGCAGGCACATTGCACTTAATAAAAATTGCAACTATCCTAATCAACTGCTATGGAATCTTCAAATGAGAAATAGACTAAGTTTTGAGGGTTAGAGAAGTGCAAACAGAGGTAGCTAGACTCTCAATGCAATTCCAGTCTCCTCTGCTACGGTCCAGATCTGCAAGAAGAATTCCAAATGTAAATCAACAGTATCAATTATTCACAAGTACAGCTATCAAAGAATAAGGAAACAAAAATCTAGAGTCTACTAAAAGATCAACATTCCCCGACAGCAGCGCCAAAAACTTGTTGACGTATTTTAAGTTCTTGCTACTAAGTTTATTGAAGATAGTGATAAGAATGGGATGAATAAAAAATGAATGAAAGATAGAGTGAGAATTATGAACCAGCAAGCCTAAAATATACACAGTCCTGCAAGATACAGGGCCTGTTGTAGCAAGTTTTGATAAGTAAGAGTTTGTCCCATAGGGAAGTTGATCTTAGGCTCCAAGGGAGCCATCTTTAGTAGTCCCTCCACATCTGACTATAGATCTGGAAATCCTAAATGGAAGGAGATTTAGGGTCACAAAAATCTAAATTCTAAGGTATCCTAATGTCTAAACTATAGAAAGGGTTAAGAAAGAAGATGGAATGAGAAAATAAATATAAAAGGGTGAGAAGTATGCTATTAGGTTCAGATCTGATGGGCTTCATGACTTAAATCCAGATCTGCTACTATAGAAGTCCTGTCCAATGGCTACATTATCACCACTGAGGAGAAAGAATCCAACTCATTTTTATGCCATGATCCAATCCCTTTATGGCTATAACCTGTTCACTTAAATGGTCACAGACTATCCAATTGGGGAACCACACTCCAGAGATGGATCAGAACAAGTTTAACATTGTAGGCACTACATCATCCAGGCTACAAGCACAAGAATCCATAGGGAACCTTAACCTCTAAAGTGCTATGTGTGGGGATAGGCCTGTATGGGAGCATGTTAGCCCAGACACAGAACCAGCAAGAGTTTGAGTGCAGCTTTAGCTCCAGCTGTCCACTGCTTTAGGGAGACTGCAGTGATCCAGTAGCAAACTTCAATCTCTATAACCAAACTAGATCTGCCATCTGATGGTGGGTCTATACAGATACAGGGGAGTCTGTCTTTGCACAATCTCTCACAGGGCTACAAGCACAAGTGCAGAGAAGAACAATCTGTCTTGAGTCTGTGGATTGGCTTCACCCTAAGGCTATAACCTGTCCACTTGAATGATCACAGACTATCCCAGAGGTTATCCTCCTCACAAAGCTCAAGAGAGAACAAGAAACATTGCTACTACCACCATGTTCACAAGGCTACAAAACCTCATTGCTCTCATGGGGATTTCAAATCTAGTGGGTCCTGTGGTGGGGCTAGGCCTGTATAGGAGCATGTTAGCCCAGACACACAAGTCACTTGGATCTGAATAAACCATAAAATCAGTCCTCCATTGCTTACAATACATCCTAGAAATGGAGAATCTCAAGGTAGCAGCCTTGTACAGAACAACTCACAAACAGAAATCCCATACATGTAAAACACCCTACTATAAAGCTCCATTAATCTATTCCAAATATTCATACAAAGGCATAGCCAGTAAATGTTGGACTTTGGAGAGAAGAAAAAGATAAAAAGAAACTACCTAAACCTGACCTAAACTTATTAGAGATCTACAGCCGATTCCAGAAGAAGAAAAACTAAGTTTTATTCTACCAGGAATAAAAAGCTCCTTAAACCTAAACCAGGCTTAAGTTTATATAGCAGTCAGTTTGGTAGCGCATTAGGGTTAGGAAACCCTAATTTTAATGATGCCACGTGGCCTAATACTGTTCCTTGGATGCCTCAGGGCGGTGCACAAAAATTGGATCATTGGAGTGCGTGCCCCACTTCCTGGAAGTTCCCAGAATGCCCTCTATAGAAGTGAGGGAGAATTATAGGTAGCTTGGTTTCCATATTTGTCGGCGTGGTATGCGCGCTTAGCGAGATTGGGTTAACGAAATTCTAGCCGTCATGAGGTTGTCTTAATTCTATTCATGATGCATACGATAGAGCATTGAATCCTCACTGGATTGCTCTGGTCTTCGCAGGATTACACTTTCCTTTTGAATGGTGCGGGAATCACACGAGCAGTTTATTTCTCAATGGATCTTTGTGAGGACGTAATGTGCATTGGTCTCTGAACTGCGTGAGAGGTATTTCTGAAGTTTTGCATCCCGCGGCCACTGCGCGGCAGCTGCGCGCCGAAATACCTAGAGCTCTCTCTCTTCTCAGCTTATTTGAGTGAACTGTGTGAGGTTTTGAGTGCTGCTTTCTTGAGCTGTGCAAGCATTTAAGTGCTTGAGCTTCGCGAGAGCTATGCGAGACATGATTCTGAAGCTCTTCTGTCACTGAACTGCGCGAGAACAGCACGGACAATTGGTATGAAGCCTTGGGAAACTCGTGAGGACTACGTGAGGCTTAATTTTTGAATCCTTTGAAGCTTGTGAAAGCTGCGCGAGGTTCAATTCTTATCTAGATTCAGCTTTCATCCTTCTTAGGGGCTTCTGGGGCAAAAGTGGGCTCCTTAATAGGGTTCAGGCTTTATTGTAGCTGCTGTTTATTACCTACGGAAATGACTTAACACACATTTATTAGATGGCTAAGGGTCTAACAGAGGTTAAGTTAAGGGGTGAAAAGTGGTACTTTTCATGTCTTAACAGGTGCGCAATCTGATTAAGCGTCTCTTTCGAAGTGCTTAATCGAGGAAGCTTGGGGTCATGGCCTGTAAGACTAGGTCGGGCGTAGGACAATTGCGCACTAGTGGTGGGCCGCTCAATCCGATTAAGCGTCTCTTTTGAAGTGCTTAATCAAGGAAGCTTGGGGGTCATGGACTATAAGACTAGGTCGGGCATAGGCCAATTGTGCACAGGTGGTGGGGCGCTCAATCCGATCGTGCATGTCGTGATGGGCACGTGATCAAGTTTTGAAGTGGTCTGGGAGAGGAAGTCTGGTTTGAAAGGGGGACTAATTGCACACTTGTGATTTGGCGTGCAATCCAATTGAGCACTTGGTTTTAGGCACTTAATTTGGGGTTGTCCAGGTCTGGGTCGGGTTTGAAATGTCAGTCTATTATTTTAGCCTACATTTCTACTATATACTATTGTTTCAGTATATAGTCTCCCTACGGTGGGATCTGAGCGACAGAGCTATATTTTCAACCTATGTTCAGCCATGTACTATTATTTTAGTGCATGTTCTCACGTCGGGGGTATGGGGCTTGAGCCACAGAACTATTGTTTCAGCCTGTGTCCAGCCATATACTATTGTTTTAGTATATGGTCTCACATTAGGGTTAGGGGGTCTGAAATGTAAGACTATTATTTCGGTCTGTATTCTGACTATATACTATAATTTTAGTATATAGTCTCCCTACATCGGGATCTGAGCCACAGAGTTATTATTTTAGCCTGTGTTCAACCATGTACTATTGTTTTAGTGCAAGGTTCCCACATCGAGGGTATGAGGCCTGAGCCACAGAACTATTGTTTCAGCCTATGTCCAGCCGCCATATACTATTATTTCAGCATATGGTCCTATATCAGGGTTATGAGGTCAAAGGTTGGCCAAACAAATTTGTATATTTCGAGAGGGCAAAATGGGGGTGTCTATAAATGCCCTTCTTCGGCGTGCTCTTGCGAAGTAAGAACGCATCGAAGAAGTAGACACCTCTCATTCGAGGTGTCTTCTCATTTCTCTTGGGAAATCACAAATGTGAACTGGGGATGTTGACATGATATGCTTGGCTTTCTTATCTATCAGTGTAAGCTTAAATGGAGCATTTGAAGGGCAAATGGTAGCTGTCGAAGGGCACATTCTGGGTCTGTGGGTGCATGGCGCATCCCGCCGCATGGCGCAGGCTAATAGAGGGATTTTATGCAATCGAGGTACCAAGGCATTAATCAAATGTCTAAAACAAGGTCCAAGAACTGATGATAATAAAATGAAGTATCATGTAATATCGAAGGCTTTTGCAAGTCATGTCAGACCGGGCGCGTCATTACTCACACCAATGCGAGTCAGGCGTTCCTTTTCTAATAGACATTTTAAAGTTCTTAGATTAAATATACTAAATGTTTAGTTTCCCAGGGGAATGACCAGTTTGGACTAGTAATTGAAGTGGGGGTCTTGTGAGGTGTGCTTAATTGAATTCTGTGCAATGGCGCATGCGCTTGATTGCGAGTTTAGGGGTCTTAGGAGTCAAAGGTCAGGTTTAAGTGTAATTTATTATGCGTGAGTGATGGGGTGCTTAATCAATTTTTTTTTTGTATTTAAAGAAAGTGTGTTGGGTCCATTTATCTTATTGCTTTGTTCTTCTTTTCTTCTCTCTCTTTTTTATGTTCTTTTTTGTTTTGTTTTTTTTTAATTAAGGGGATTTTGAAAATTCAGGGGTTTTGAAATTTTGAGATTTTAGGTATTTTAACTTAAGATCAATTCAGTGGTAAAACGATGGAAAATATGGCTTCCGAGACGTCGCTTAGCAGATCCACCGGTACTGGATTTGTGGACCCGACCGTTATTGTGATTGTCATGATGACACTTGGCATGTCGGATACTCTGTGAAACCTTCTCGATGAGTACTGATGATTGTCTCTTATGGGAGGAATATAGTGATTCGCAAGTCGAGAGAGACTGGTTTTGAAAACATTTGACTTAATCATAGCTCACTATATATTTACGAGGAATATCGAGTAAAATAAAAAGTGGGTAGTACTTACTTGGGGCTGATACTTACCTGAATTGTGCGTAGCTTGTATGGTCTGGTGGCGCCGTAGTGTCGCGATGGGACTTTGGAGATTTCTTCTCTTTCGATCTGCTGTGGCAGGACTTGGCAGTTGTGATGTGATGTCTTAGGAGAAATGATGTCATGATGGGACCTGGGGATTTTTCTTTCTTTGGCTGCGTGATGGGTGAATCCTGGTGGGACGTGGGGATCAATTCGGGAGAGAGAGAGCTCTTTGCCTTAGCGATGGGACATGATCAAGCTTTCCCTCTTTTCGTAATACGGCGTGGCATGTGCTGTCTGAGCTTTTTTTTTTCAGGTAGTGATGTTCGCGATGGGATGTCAACTGAGCATAGTTAACGGTGGCGTGCTCGCATTTTTGGGAGATTTTCTTTCGGCTTCTCACAATGGGACATGAGGGTATGGTTAATTTATCATGATGGGACTAGATATTGAGGTGATATCGCATGTGTACATGTTATCGCTATGGGGACGGGTGATGTCGATGCCTCCTTCTCATGCAATGGTACGCGATAGGACGGGTGAATTTTGATCAATGTGTGATGCAAAGTCAGGCATTGAGTGCTTATTTTAAGGCGCATAATATGATTGTGCGCCTATTTTCGGGTGTGTGATCTTAGGCTTGAGGGGCCGTTACTCACATGCAAGTGTGTGTGTGATTGTGATATGCGCCATAACCGTAGTGCGTGATCAAGGCGTCACCAGGTCAGTGTATAGGTGACCTTTCAAGTCACATGGCGACAGTGTGTCATTTCATAAATTTGCTTGGTTCATGGAGTGCGCGTGATCGGAGCATCGCACGATTAGTGCGGGCGATGGCTTATTTGCACGCTTTGGTTAGGTCATACGCTTTGAATTGTGTGCATTATGTGTGACGCGTGATTAGGTTAAACGCCTGTGCTCTGGCACGTGATTGAGTCTGTTCTTTATATAAGCAAGGGAGCTTTCATTTATTTTTCATTTCTAGTTTAGTCTCGAGTTTTGACCTTTTTCTGGATATCTTGTGTTCTAAAATTCATGTTTTAGTGATATCTAACGATCTAACCGTCCGATTGGGATGTTGCTTCTTCCTATATTCGTTATTTCATGTGATCTTCATCCTGAGATGATGCTTGTGGATGGTATTATTCTGGGAGTGGGCAGTATTAGGAATGAGGGCGCTTGTCTTCACATCGGTCCTTTTTAGGGAGCAGTGAAGGCAATGTTGAGGAGGCGGCGGTGGAGGAGGTGAAGATAGCAGAAAAGGAGTAAAAAAGTGGAGGGATGTGTTTCCCAACCAATTATCCCTGAAGCATCCGATTGGACACTCTGAGCAAAATTTGCTCCTCGCTTTGTCTTAGTTTTGAACCCAGTCTTCATTTGAGGTTGTAGGTTAAAGTTTTAGGTTTTCATTTTGGGTTGTATATTCAGGAGGTATGCCTCCGGTGATATTATGTAAAAAGAAGTTTATTAAATGAAAGGTTATTTTATTTATTATGTTTGCTTTATTCCTTTAATTTTGTGATTGGTTAACTTTTATTGTCATGATGAGAGAATGAGTCCTGTTTTAGGATTAAGGCTTGTTTGTTTTGTTCTTATGTTTGGATTTAGGATGACACTTGTTAGATAGGTGTGAATTTGGATTTAATTTTTTAAATGTTCTAGATGAGTGTTAGATGTTTTAATCCTATTGGTTCATCTATTTTTGAGTGCATTGGTGTTTCATAGGAGGTTAAGTGTTGTATGATCATTGGCTCATCTATGTTTGCCATAGATTTAATTAGATGGAGGATATTTGTGAGGGTGACACTTGTTGTTTTGTGATTTAGGAGGTGTGTGTTATCAATAGAGGCTAAGGGGCTTGGTTTTGTTTTGAATTTTGTTTCTAAACTTAGGATTTAAAAGTTTAGGGCATTTTTAGTTTCTAATGTCTTTTCTTCCTTTTTTATTTTGCATCCTAGGTATTAAATCCTAAGAGGTTTTAACTATATATTTTTTTTCTTTCTTGTTGTGAATGAGCGATATTTTTCTCTTATTGTGTTTGTTTCATTTATGTTTATTTATGTTTGTTGTTGTATATTACGTTAGATGGGGAATGGGTAGTATTAGAGTATAGTGTTTATTTTTCGAGTGTAGCTCTGTTGTTCTATTTCAGGTGCTCGTTTTGGGGTCCCACGACGGAAAAGTAAGAACTAAATTTTTTTTTTTTAAAAATGCCCCAGTTTGGGGTGTCCAGGTGGAAAAGCAAGAATCGAATTGAAAAAAATGCCTCAGTTAGGGGAATTCAAAGTGGGGAAGCAGGATCTAGATTGAAAATAATAATAATAATAAATAAATAAAATGCCCCAGTTTGGGGTATCGGTCTTGTGACCTGAGTATCGCTATCAGGGTGCTAGCGCTCTTAAAAACAAATGTCACAGTGTCAAGTGACGGTGGGATTTTCATTGGCCTCACAGATATCCTAGAGTGTATTAGTAATGATCCCATGTTGGAAAGTAGTTCAATTATTTCGGCCCCATGGCAGGCTTGATTTTGTAAGTGCCAAACGATCATCATATATCATAGTTTTCAACCAGGATTGAGGGGAATGGTAGATAAATAGTGATTGCATCACTTGTCATTTGAGAGATTTCAATTTTATTTCGAAGAGATTTTGAAAATCGACTGACTCATTGTCTGAAGAGAAAATAAAGGGTGAAGAGGAGGTAAGGTTTATTGATCTGAGGGTAGCTTCTTATTCAACCAAATTTTGAAATAGTAGTCAACTACTTTCTTCTCAGGTGGATAATGCGGTGCCATAATTGAGCTCTCCGTCATGGTCCAGCACCATCAAAGTCTCAAATTCTACGGTAGCAGGAGTTTTGTCCTCCCGCCACAGTATGACGACATATAGTAGTGTGAAGATGTCAGGGACGCCCTCGCGGTTTGCTTATACTTTTCTAATAAGATTACCAGGAATTCCCTCACAACTTGCTTATGCTTCCCTGAATTCATTGACTGTTCATTAGTCATATTGCTCTCGCTCGGTTGTGCTTCTTTTTGGTATATTTTTTGTCTCTCTTTTTTTTAAGGATCTATGTATAATTTTTTAAACATCCTCCTGACACAAGAATTATGAGATTTGATGGAACCTTATATTTTCATTTTTCGTGCTCTAACATCAACTCCAATGGCTAGAAGGGTGTATGAGAATCCAAAGTTTTCTATATTTCAGAAAGAGAGTTTCACGATCCACTAGTCCTTTCGATCAATTCGCCCAAATAGAAAGGTGGTCAATGAGTAAGATGATCTCCAAAATGGTTTAAAAGAATAATGACCAACGACTGCCTCATGCCTTGCAATGACCACGAGGGTGATAAATATATATAAGTATGTTTGTTTGGGCTACGAGACATGGTCATTGAGTTGTGATTCCAAGGGTCAGAAAGTCTTCCCCTGTGGCAGTTTCCTGAGCATGTTGTCGAGATAATATAAGTACTTCCCATGTGGGCTTTGATTTCCTCCAGGCGAGGCAATTGTATAGGCATTGTTTCTTAACACTAGCTCCTCGATTTCGAGTCCTCGGTCGAGTATGAGTCTGAAGGGTTTGGGGCATAGAAGTGTATTTATGTTTTTGAGTATTTACGTTTTAGGCACTTATACTTTTAGTTTTTTTTTGTACTTTTCTATATTCTTATTTTTTTTTTCATATTATTTGTTTGTTATTACTATTGTGTTACAGTATTGCATCAGTTTCTTAGGCGAAGGACTGACTCAGGAAGTCCACTTGGTGGGACATGTTGGATGGTCGAAGTGACCGTTCGAATAGATAATATTGTTTTAGGGTCCTCGATCCCTTTCGAACTAATCGATGAGGGATGAGTGTGAGGTTATGTTTAGGTTTGTATTTTGGATGGCATAGGGTTTATCAAAATAAGTGTGGTGCCGTTTGATTTCTTCCTTCAATAGGTCTTTTGTCGGGATCTCCTTATCGGGAGGGACCTTCTTTTGTTTTTCTATGGAGTGAGGCATCTCGTACAGATGAAGCATAGAATTGTTAAAGAGTTCTTCGGGGTCATTTGTTGGTGGTTGGAAAGCTGTTTGCGAGTGAAGTTGGAGTGGAAACCATTGAGAGGGATGGTAGTGTTTTAAAGGTAGTGATAAGATAAGGCAGAGGTAGAGTAGGAGGAGGAGACGCAAGGGTGTGGTCCAAGGCTGACCTTTCCTACGTGTGGGGTGGTCCAGTATTGTTTGATTGTGCTTGTTTGGTTTGATTCACACTTAGGGTTTATCGTGAGGCTATTTTAAAGTTTTATTTATAATTTTTCGAGGAGGTTGAGTATCAGAAGTTTGACGTAGTAACTTTGTTGCCGATTGGAGTTCGGCGAAGGTTTTGATTGTGAGGTCCACGGAGATTTGGATCTGATGATAAGAAGTGAGTTTAGTTGTGACATTGATTTTGTGTTTTGATGGGATTTGAGGTATGTTGATTTGGATGGTGATTGGCGTCGTAAGATTTGAGTTTGGCTTGATTTTGAAAGTGGGAGCGATGATTGACTCCTTGATAGGTTTTGTGGTAGGCTCAAAGGTGAGTGGGGTTGGCGTTGTAGGAATAAGTTCGGTTTTAGTATCAGGTTCGTGTTCAATAACAGGCTCGAGTTCAATGATGGGTTCAAGTTTGATGATGGGCTTGGATTTGTTGATAGTTTGAGGTTTGATGACAGGTTTGTGTTCGATGATTGGTTTAGGTTCGACGGTAGGTTCAGGTTTGAGGACAGGTTTATATTCGCTAATAGTTTGAGGCTTGATTTCAGGTTTGTATTCGGTGATCGGTTTAGGTTTGACGATAGGTTCAGGTTTGATAATGGGTTCGGATTTGATGGCGGGTTTGCTTTTGATGGAGGGTTCGAGCTTGTGGATGGGTGTGGGGTTGATGATAGGTTCAGGTCTGGATTCGACGATTGGTTTAAGTTCAATGATCGGTTTTGTTTCATGTCCGATGATAGGTTCAAGTTCGATCATGGGTTTAAGTTTAATGATGGGTTCATGTTCGAGAATAGGGTTAGATTTGATAATAGGTTTAGATTTGATAATAGGTTTAATTTTGATAGTAGGTTTAGGTTTGATGATAAGTTTAGGTTTTATAATAGGTTTAGTATTGATAGTAGGTTTAGGTTTGATGATAAGTTTAGATTTTATAATAGGTTTAGTATTGATAGTAGGTTTAGGTTTGATGATAAGTTTAGGTTTTATAATAGGTTTAGTTTTGATAGTAGGTTTAGGATTGATGATAAGTTTAGGTTTTATAATAGGTTTGAGTTTGGGGTTCAGTTTCATGGTTGGTGAGGTGATAAGTCCGGTGGTGGGTTCAGGTTTTGAGGTGGGCGTAGAAGTTAATTCGAGAGTCGATGCTGAGGTTAGTGGGGTGATGTGTTTGTTGTCGAGTTCAAGTTTTAAAACAAGTGTAGGGATTATTTCAGGGACTGGTTTTGAGATTGGTGGGACTATGTGTTTGATTTCGAGGGTTTGTTTCATAGTTGATTTGAAAGTGAGAAGGTTAGTGATTTTGGGGGTAGACTAGATTACGGGTTTGGATTCAGAGTGTAGTTTTGTGATTGGTTTAAGTATGAATGGCGTCGTATAATACCAATTTATTGGTTCGAAAGCCACTCTTAGAGTCAGCACGTGAGTTTGTTCGGGGGTTGTTTGCGTCATTGGTTTAGGCGTTTGCTTAGCAGGTGTGGGGATTGATTTGTTTGTTGATAGGCATTCGAATTCAAGGGTAGGTTGAGTTGGTTGTAAGTGAATAGTAGGGTCTTGCTCTAAGGGAGCATCAATTCTTCGGATCAGGCTAGCTGGGTGGAATGGGGTGGGGGTGAATGAGTGTACAGTCTCGTATGCGAGTTGAGTAAATCGAACAATGGATTCTAATAGGTGATGTTAGTTTGTGTGTCGTTGGGGTACTTGTTTTAGTCATAGTACCGGTCCATGTATTGTTGGTGTATAGTGGTTGGTCTTGGTAAGGGTATAGAGGTTGGTTATAGTCAATGTACAAGTTTGTGTAGAGGTCTTGAGCTTGGTCATATAGGTGGTATGGTTGAGGGTTAGTTTGGTTTCGTTCTTGGTTTGCATTGATTTGTTCAGAGTCTATGGCTTCATTTAGGGTGTTTATCTCAGGGTTGTCAGAGGAGGGTTCGTTGGATGTTAAGGTAGGAAGACTGAGGTCTCCATTCTTCAGTCGACGTTCTAAGCGTGATGCCCATTGATAAAGGCTAGCGAGGTCGTGATAGTCGGTTAGGATGAGAATGCTCCGAAGAGGCTCTTGGGTATTGCTAATCATGATTTCTATCACATCGCTAGCTTTTATTTGATTCCTTGTTCGAGCGGCAAGTCTTCTCCAACAGTTGGCGAATGTCGAGAAGTCTTCACCGTCCTCTTGTCTTGTGTGTATCAAGTCAGCGAAATTGATTTCTTCATGAGTCAGATGCTAGTATTGATTTAGGAATTTGTCGACTAAGTCTTTGAATGCCACAATTTCGGCTAAAGGTAAGGCCGCGAACTAGTCAAGGGCTGCTCCTTCTATTAATCTCGGAAAGTAATGGCAGGAGCCCATGATTGGTGCGGATTGGTCGACAGTCATTGAAGAATAGGGCCAAGTGGTGCTTTGGGTTTCCCGTACTGTTATATTTGTTGAATTTTGGAGGTTTAAAACCAGCGGGAACAGTGAAGTCGATGTCTCGACAAAATTTGTCGAATCCAAAAGTGTGACTAGAGCGTTCTTTGTTAGCCATGTAGTCAATGAGAAATTGGTGGAGATTGTTTATGTTTACGGCGGTGTCTTTTCTAGGTTCCTTGGGAGAGGGTTGTCCTTGACAATTGTTGTTGTAGAAGGTGTGAGAGGTATATGTGTTATGTGTCGGGGGAGTCAGACCATGTGGAGGAATTGGCGTCCTTTCCTCTTGTCTGTTCCTCGGAGTAACTTGTTTTTGGGACTTGAGCCATGTGTCGACTTCTTTCCCTCCTTTTGCGAGTGGACTGGGAGTGTGGTCCATAACTTGACTATTAGGGTAGCTTTGCTCAGTACCACTTTCTCCAGTGCTATCACTATGATTTGTATGTTGTGGAGCGAAGGGGTATTTTCCGCTCTTATTAACCATGTTTACCCGAGCATGACGCTGGGCTGTCTACAGAGATGGCCTAACGTTATACTCAGGGTCGCTATGGGAGCTCTATACGAGTGGGTTGTTATCATTAAAGTTCAATTTTTTGTTGCCGGCCATTTTAAAATAGTATTTTTTTTGAAAGAGTTTATCCACGTGCAAGTGTGTGTAGAAAAGTGATAGAGCGAAATAAAATAAAAAGCAAAAAATATAAATCCAAATTAAATAAAGCAAGGAAAATAGAAAACCAAATTAATTAAACCAGGGCAACCTTAGCAAAAAAGAGTCCCATCGCGATCACCAGTCTGTTGATGCACGCTTTTTTTGGGTTCCTTTTGGTCCCCGGAATCAGTGGCCTAATTTTGTCCTAAGCGAACTCTGACAATGGCGATGATGGAGTAATAAACTAGGAAATATTAAATGTTGAAATTAAAGAGGTGAATTCTATATGAAGAATACATGAGAAGATACGATCACCAACTACAGATATTTATCGACGTTGCAACACATCACTAATCACGCTTTAAGGGGAGCAGGGGCTTGTAGGTTGAACTCCTTTATTGAATCATCCGTCAGCGAACGTCAGCAGTTGTGGGTTGCTTTTAATCTAACTAGTTTGGATTTCTTATTTCTACTGGGATTCTGATTTAACTTGGTCTCCTAATCCTACTGGGAGTCTAATTGATTTCGGTATCTTAATCCTATTAGAAATCTAATTAATTAAGTCTCCTAATCCTACTAGAAGTTTGACTACTTTAAATATCCTAATTTTAATTAAAAATTGAATTAATTAAAAAAAAAAGGGATTGGGCCAGCTATGCTAAGGAGGATCAGCCTGGTTCCCGAGTACCTTCCGTAAGCTCCCTTGGGCAAATCGGGTGGCTGAGATTAAAGTAAATTGAATTTCGAACTATAAAATAGTATGTTTGGATTTTTGGAAATGATTTTGGACTGTAATTATCAATTAAATTAAGAAACTAAAGTTTTAGAAAACTAAATTAATTATAGGTTTTTAGAAATATTAAGTAAAGAAATTAAAACTAGAAATTTAAAATTCTAGGACTGAATTCGGATCCGAAATCAGAAAATCAGACCGTATGATTAAGGACTGGTTCTAGAACCTAAGAACTAGAACTAGATATTAATGATAGGATTGGAGATTAAGATATTAGAACAGAATTGAGTCTAGGATCGGTGAATTAGGTCGTTAGATTAAGGACTGGTTCCAGAAATGAAGAACTAGAACCAGATATAAAAATCACGGTCTAAAAAAAAAGGGCTGCTACGGTCTAAGACTGAAAATTAAGACTAATAATTAAAACTAAGAAAATTCCTAAATCTAAAGACTAGAAGCTATCACCGAAAACTAAAAATTAAATTCTTACCTAGGGTCAGGGCTGCAAAGAGAAATCTCAGAAATTTCGAAGCTTGAATCTCGAAGTCATGCCTATGATTCTCTATGTGTTCGTTCTCGGAGTTCTCTGGTTTCGAAATCCCAAAAAAAAATTCGTTCTCTCTCGTGTTGTTTGTGTCAAATTAAAAAAATATCTTTTATATGTTTTTCTTCAATTAAATGCCTTGTTTCAAGTGTTTAATTGAATTGCGCACCGATTTCTCGGTGCTTAATCACTTTGAGTCGGTCACCAACTCAGTGAGTGACCGACTTACTTGCTCAGCGAGTTTCCTAGTTCTAACAAAGTTAGGACTAATTGCGCACTTGATGTAGGGTGCGCAATCCGATTAAGCGTCTCTTTCGAAGTCCTTAATCGAGGAAGCTTGGGGTCAAGGCCTGTAAGACTAGGTCGGGCATAGGCCAATAGCACGCCTGTGATGGGGCACTCAATCCAATTAAGTGTCTCCTTCGAAGTGCTTAATAAAGGAAGCTTGGGGGTCAAGGACTGTAAGACTAGGTCGGGCATAGGCCAATTGCGTGTCGGATGTGGGGCGCTCAATCTGATCATGCGTGCCGTGATGGGCGCATGATCAAGTCTCGAAGCGGTATGGGAAAGGAAGTCTGGTCTGAAAGGGGGACTGATTGCGAGCTTGTGATTTGGCGTGCAATTGAATTGAGCGCTTGTTTTTAGGCGCTTAACTCAGGGTTGTCCGGGTCTGGGTCAGGCTTGAAATGGTAGGCTATTATTTCAGCCTGCATTTCGACTTGTACTATTATTTTAGTATATAGTCTCCCTACGTTGGGATTTGTGCCACAGAGCTATTATTTTAGCCTGTGTTCATCCATGTACTACTGTTTCAGTGCATGTTTCCCACGTCGGGGGTATGGGGCTTGATCCACAGAACTATTGTTTCAACCTATGTCCAACTATATACTATTGTTTCAGTATATGGTCACACATTAGGGTTAGGGGGTTTGAAATGCAAGACTATTGTTTCAGTCTGCATTCTGACTATATACTATCATTTCAGTATATAGTCTCCCTACGTCGGGATCTGAGCCACAGAGCTATTGTTTCAGCCTGTGTTCAGCCATGTACTATTATTTTAGTGCATGGTTCCCACGTTGGGGGTATGGGGCCTGAGCCACAGAACTATTATTTCAGCTTGTGTCCAGCCATATAATATTGTTTCAGCATATGGTCCCATATCAGGGTTATGAGGTCAAAAGTTGACCAAACAAATTTGTATATTTCAAGAGGGAAAAATAGGGTTGTCTACAACCACACCTCGAGATGATCGGTGTCTCCCTTTACGAAGAAAGGAGAGGCCCACTTATAAAAGATAATAAATTGTCCTTTCCCATTTTCATCCCCGTACTGCGTGCACCACATCTCAAAAGGATGATCGGCATAATACCCGGTTTCTCTCTTTTACAAAAGCAGAGAAAGATGGAACTTGCGTAAGATAATAGATTTCCCTTTTCCATTTACATATCTGTACTATGCTTACACCACATCTTAAAAAAAATATATCAGTGTGATGGCTTACGTACCCTTTACAAAATTGAAAGCAATAAAACCATGAAGAAAATATATATATAAAAAAAAAACTAACTGGGGTTCTTATGCCCCTC
Organism: Chloranthus sessilifolius; assembly: GCA_021018995.1. NCBI lineage: Eukaryota > Viridiplantae > Streptophyta > Magnoliopsida > Chloranthales > Chloranthaceae > Chloranthus > Chloranthus sessilifolius. The sequence goes on along the minus strand of CM037594.1, from coordinate 28,680,410 downwards.
CCTATGGTAATTTGATCTATGCAAAAGGTATGTGCAGCTCTAGGTCAACAACGCAACTCGCGCTTCAAAGTATGAATCTCGGCGCGCAAGGCATCCTCCCAGGCATTCCAATCTGTCATCCACTAGCCATGAAGGCTCTTATATTGCTTCCGAGAAAGATCAGTAGCACCAAGGGCACCACTCAAGGCTCCTTCTAGACAAAGGACCTCACACTCTGCAAAGCTAGCTCTTGAATCTACAACATTTGCTCTAACCTTTTGTTTCCCAAAAAATTGGTGCAGGACTCATTTCTCGTCTACCAGCTACTCGATCAGAGCCAGAAGCACCGACTCCTTCCTTAGCCAAGGATCCTCTATACCACTGCTCTCCACCTGATCTAGGCAATGGATAGAAGGCCTCTCAGATAGCAGCCAAGCCTCAAACTTTGAAGAAGTCGAAAGAGAACCCCCTTGCTCAAAGCCGCACATATGCGTCGACTGACGTGTCTCCCAAAGAGCTGATATACCGTCCATGTCCCTAGAGGACACCAGAGAAAAGATCAGTTCGCATAGGGGAGGTCTCTCTGAATAGGGAACTTGCTGAGTATAACCAAACTGGCGTAGTACCCAAGAGGGAAAATAATAGGTACTTTCGGTCAAGCCAAGAAGCATTGTGCCCTCATGATCTCTAGATCAAACTACTGGGAAGGTCATGTCCAACCATGGAAGCCTCTACACCAGCTTGACCTCAGCCAGCCAAAGTGTCAGCTCGCATATATTCCCTTGTGGCAACCTATGGCATTGGCTTAAAAAGTAGCGAGCTGCCTCTCAACGAACCACAAAAAAGTGGGGCACAAGCCCTAAAATGGCGAGATGCTCCCCAAGCCAAACCTGGAGCAAAACAGGGCATCCCCGGACGCACTCAACCTTACCCAAAGTTAAAGCGTCGAGATAGCGGTAAAGATCTGCCAGTACCATATGCATCACAGAAAGACCCTCTTCAAGCTCCGCTAGTAGGTCACAAAGTGCCAGAGAAAAGCTCTCCCCCCAGTGTAGAAAATGACCTCTAAGAGAAGGCAAAGAGCGAAAGCTTTTACATTATGGACGTTTCTAACTAGCAATTTTCGTAGGCTTTCGTCACCAAAAAGCTTTCTCAGGAATTTCATCAAAAACCTGGTGGGCCCACCTACAAAGCTTTTATCATAATCAGCTTTCTTCACCCAAAGTCGTGTGGGTGGCTTTAGCATAACCTAGTTTCGGCACTATCCTGGCAAGACCTCTATGCAGCTCCACGTCCCAATGCGAAGCCGCCGCGTAGAGGAAATCCCAAAGTAAAGGAATATCAAGGAAGGACGGGAGACGGGCCAGCCCGAATTGATCCAAACCCGCTAGCTCGCTATCGTTCAAGCTATCGAGCCATTTCTTTAAAAGGCCCTCCACCCAAAGAGGGAAGTATAAAGGTCCTGGACCCCCCAAGAGAGGTGGGGTCAGAAGGCGGGTCCATGGTTATACAGAGATGTATAAAGAAATCACAATTTAATGTAGGACAATTGGCCCACCCTTGGGAAAGAAGAAAAAAAAATGGGAGCAAAAATTCATAGCCCAACTAAAGATAATAAGAAAAAGGTGCATTCTTAGGTCTTAAAGACCCCACACTACCCTAAAAATACCTAGCGTGTGTAATGCACATGCTAGTTCAAAATCTCCCAGATTTTGCGTAGCGTGTATATTAGACACGCTAAGCCACAGAAACCCTAGAAAGTGCCTACCGTATATAATATACATGCTAGGCCAAAAAATGCCCATTTTTTTGTTGTTGTCGGTCCTTCAAACCAGCCCACACACACTTTCCTTTCTCATCCAAAGCACCCCAAATCACATGCTGGGAGGCCGAAATCCGCCATCTAACCTATCTACAAGGTTTTCTTTCAAGTACCACCCCCATAAACATACAAGGTCCGACTAGTTTTTACCAAATGCATGACCCAAGGGTCATTCTCCTAGTTCAGGGCCATCCTGCAGATAAACAAGCATGCCATAAGAAAGAGATGGAACAAATAGAAGGGGAAAACAATAACATTCATTCAAAAAACCCGATCATCAAAAATATGTTCAGTACATTTACTTCCCAAAACAAAAAGAGAATGTTCAAAAGTCTCAAGTGTTTATAAAAATAGGAAAGGAAAAGCGAGCTGCTCCCGATCGGTGCCCTTGGTCCTCTTTCGCCAGTGCGAGGTACTCTGATAGGTTCGTACATCCCCCACCCAGGACCACGCTGTTGGGATGTTTGTCTTCCCCCCAAAGAGGGTCTAAAATCACTAATAAAATCAAGTAGAACACACTCACACAGACCTGCAAGTAATCAGGGTCTGTTGTAGCAAGCTTTGAAAAGATGGTAAGGGAATGTCCACAGGGAGGTTGGTTTAAAAATGTGATAAATCTCTAGATCTGTAGGAGATCTGGCACCCTAACTAAAGCTAAGTTAGCTAAAAGACAGGGGAGAGGTTTAAAATGGATTGTCACTTAAGCTAAGCTAAAATTAAACATAGATTAACTTGGATCGAGTTTGGGAACTTAGATCTTGTAAGGGAAAAGAATAAAAAGTAGAAAATGGAGAAGAGTAGCTTGGAAATTGGTCTTCACTAAAATCAGATTCGATTAATCATGCTACAGAGGTTCAGAGCACACAATTCCATCAACTGGCTATAAGCATAGCTGCAGGGTAGAAGGCTCCACTCCAAATCGCAGGATCCACCTGGTCTTAAGGCTATGATTTGTCAACTTGAATGGTCACAGACCATCCTATAGACTTTATCTGATCCATGGATTTGCAGCAGACGAATCCAATTGGAGCCTGAACTTGGACTAATCTTAAGGTTATGATCTGTCCACTTTAATGGTCATAGACCATCCTAGGGATCTCCTCCAAAGCTAAAGCATCAATTAAAACAATTAAAACCACTACAGATGCTGCAATTCCAAGGTCACAGACTCAGGGAGTTGAAGGAGTATCTGATCCAGGGAGATCGGATGGTATCCAAGAGGCCTACCAGTTAAGTGGGTGAGCTGATCTACAGACTCCTCTACACAAATCCGATCGATCACCAAATGAAACCAAAGGAACTTTAGATCTAATAAAAGCATTAAAAACAACATTTACATGACAATCAAAATCACTCTACAATGGAAATACTCTCTGATCTATAGTCTGTGCAGTTGCGAACCTACAATAGCACTCTTAACCTTACCCAATTACAGATCTAGCCTCTCTCCTCACTACTCCAAGGGAACTAGCCAACCATTGTTGGGCTAAAGGAGGGAAAATAGAATTTCTCTGCAAGCTCTAATCTGCAGAATTTGGCTCAGATCTCGATCTCCCCCAATTGCAATTGGGGGTATCTATATATAGCTTTCTCCTCTATTTTTCCCCCCAAAAATCCCTTCTAGAAGGTCCTCAGAGTTTGTTAGGGTTCTATTAGAGTACGTGGGTCGGTTAGGGCATCTTAAAAAATCATCATGCCGATCACTAAGTGCCTCGGGTTGTGTGCAGCAGGTCACCAAGTCACAGTGTGTGCATAGCTGAATTTTTGAGAAGTTCTGCACACGGTTTCGACAGGTTCAGGAAGCTTTTGACAGGTTTAAATGGAGCTTTTTAGTCCTTTCGCTAGGTTCTCAGATAGGTTCTGGGTTTCTTCCTTTCTTTCAGCTGCTCGATAGGTTCTGGGATCCTATCGAACTCCTCAATCCACACGAATTCATCCTTCTTCTACCTTCAGATCCTATCGAAACTTTTTCAACTGCACGAATTCCTCCTTTCTTTGCTTTCAGCTCTTATCGAAGTCTTCAGGTGACCTCTCGATAGGATGTTTTCAGCCTATTTTCACTTTCTTCGCCTTGCCCTGCTGTAGCCACGCGCTCCAAGGGTCTAGTGATGTGCTACCCTCTGGTGTGCTATTGTTGGGTTTGTCCTGTGCTGAGAGATGGCCCCTTTCTGGGCATTCTTGAGTGGTTTTCTGCATTAGTGTCATCTTTTATTGCTGTTTACAAAATGCACTCGACAGAGGCTTATTAGTGTGCTCATAGGTCTATCAATGGTCAGGTTAAAGGGTGAGAAGTGGCATTTTTCACCACTTAACACACCCCCAAACCTAAGCTTTGGTAGTCCCTAAGCAAAGGAGAATTAAAAGAAATTAAAATGCCACTTTTGTAGGGAGCACGGATGCATTTAGCATATGCACTAAGCCTTTTAAACCCCTAGGTGATCCCTAGTGGAGGAGTGAAGTCTCCTGAGGGTTTTCAATGAAGGTACCCACAAACTTCTCCAATAAGGTTAGTTAATAGTAGTGCATCTTGCTAAACAGAGTTTCGGAAAATAGAATAAATTCACACCATGTCTTTTCAATCCATTACAGGAATTTCAATCAAAGAAAAAAAATCAGTTCCAAACTTGAAAGTCTGCTGCAATCCTTCACCATCACTCAGCTCATGTCAAGGCAATGCTCTTAAAAATGAATGCATGGCTTACCTTTCACTTGAGAATTCTATTTTGATACTACCCCCATCAAATTGGATTTCAGACTCAAGTGTCTCCAGGGCTGTTTACTCACAATAGAAAAAATATAGGGTGTAGAATTTCACATAGCTCAAGAGCAGTTACAGCCCTCAAATAGGACTGCAAGCATGATCATAGGCAATGCTCTAATTTCTGAAATTTTCTAGTTCTTTTCACCATAGATTAAACAAATCTTTATCTCCACATGACAACTCAATTCATTTCAGATCAGTAAGGTCTTTTTATTGGGTTGTAATGTGGCTTAGGGATGAGGTTTGTAAAAGAATGACAAGGTAAAAAGGTGTTCAAAATGAGAAATTAGTAAAGGAAAGGAGGTGGTCTGCAGCTCAACCTTCTTCATTTCAGCACCTCTTCAATTTCTTTCTAGAATTTCAGACTTGAAGTGATCAGCTTCATCAGCTTCTTATCTTCTTGTAGATTTTCAAATGAAGTGACTTCTCTTTCTCATCCTTTTGCTCTGTTTAAGTAATTATTATTATTATTATTTTTAATTAAATCGAAATGCCACAACTATGCATCACACTAGCCTTCAAATATACTTTCTTCTTCTTGTTGGCAGGCATCGAACCTTGCACTTCTAACCTCACTTCCCCTCTTATTTTCTGAGTTCTCAGGTTGAGGGTGAACTGAAACATGTCAAAAGGTTTTGGGTTCAAAATTTCTAGTTTCCATCAAAGAAAAATTGTGATTTTAAAATCTCAACTAGTGTGTATCAAGGGCAGTTCAAAGGTGGGGCATTTTAGGCTCAAACTGTCCAAGGAATGGCCTTACTTCATGTCCTTAATGTCATGAGTGCTGTCAAGCTGTTTTAATTCAGGTTTGCCCAACTTCTGGTGATCAGAGTTAGGTCCAGTCAGTCCTCAGAGTAGAAAAAATTGCCAAGACACTCTTCAAAGAAAATGTTTCAGGCCCAAATCTCACTGGGTATGGCCTTCCATCAAATTTTCAAGGGTGTATCTTCACAATCTTCTCTCATTTAAGTTTTACTACACATCAAAATTATTTTTCACAAATTGTTAACATTTGCCTCATGAAGTCTGTTGGACTACAACTTGTTTCAATTTCAACCAGTTTTTTAATTTCCTATCTTCCAAAAAAATCAAGTGAGAATTTACTCTAATTAATTCCAAACACTCCTTTTTACACCTGGCTGCACTGAGATTAACTAATTTATTGGCATGCATGCCATACCCCCAAACCTAAACGAAGCAGTGTCCTCACTATTGTACACTATGAAATCAAGAGAGAGGCATGGGGGGAAAAGAACGACGCAAAAAAAACAAAAATACATGAAGACAAAATTGTATTAAAATGCCAAATATAAACCTGAGACAAGTGAGGAAGAAACTAAAACAGCAAAACTGCCATAGCTATTTACAGGCATCATCTGGCCAACCATAGAGGTCAGCCAGGTTTTTTAGTTCATCCTTAGATAAAGGAGCTTTTCCTTTAGATTTAGCTTTCGGTTGCGGCTTCTTTGCTGCCTCCTCAGACTAGGCAGCGGGTTGTTTTCCTTTGAGATCAACTGTAGCAACAGAATCTGAATCCAAATCAGAAGGAAAAAGGGCAGTGGGGTCCAATCCGAGAGCCGCAGTAGCCTTCCTTCTTTCGTCCCGTGACAGTAAGGTGAAGGAGGCGTTAGGTTGGGTTGGGGGCTGGGTGGGGGGCGTCTTTAGACTGGGCAGCAGGCTTCTTTCCTTTCTTGACAGAAGCAATAGAGGGAGCAGATCTTTTGGTAGTAACTTTTTTCTTGGGGGGAGCCCTTTTATGTTTTGGAGGGGCAGGCTGAGTAGGGGAAGGCTCCTGGGCTGGAGGAAGGTGCACATCTACAGGTGGGGTGGGAGGAGGATGAGTTGTAGAAGGGGAACAAGATTGAGTGGAGGGTGGCGCAGTAGGAGGTACGGTAGCGAGAGGGGTAAGTTGAAATGGCTGAGAGGTAAGGGAAGCAACCTTTTTCTCTAATATGTCAATTTGTTTTGTGGCATAGAGCAGGTTGGCATCAGAGAGTTCCTTGGTGGCCTTGAGTATCTCCTGAGCATTGACTAATTTTTTCTTGAAAAGCTCAGAATTCTTCTTCTCATATTTGGCAATTAGACTCTCAGCAGCTGCCAACTGTTTTGCGGACTCATAACGAGTAAGGATTTCAGACCACCCTTGAGAGATATCTCAGAGCCTAATTTTGTGCTCCAATTCTATGTTGGCAATCCTCTCCTCATAAGGGGCCTCAATGGAAGCTCGGAGTGCAGCCATACCTCTCAAGACATCTCTTTAGATGTAAGGGTTGTCCCTCATGGCATACAGTAGGGTGAGGTAAGGGGGGATGTACATGTTTTGTTGAAGGACAATGGGCAAGGACAGAGGTGTAGTGGATGAAGAGGAGGGGGTGGAGAGAACCAGATCCTCCCAATGATCAGCTTGGGTGGAGGCATCTCTGAAAATAGGTGGAGAGAGAGGGGGAAGTAGGAGATGGGTGATTCAGCCTCTGCGAAAGCAATTATAGGTGGTGATGGAGGGAGAACATATGAAGGTGTTGGGAGGGACGGGGCTACTACTTCCTCAGACTGGGCAGCAGCCCGGGGTGGTGAAGCAATGGGTGAAGGAGGGGTAGATAAATGTATGGGTACATGGATAGGTGAAAGAGGGGAGGTGGGAGGGGGTTGAGGAGCTGGGGAGGATGGGGTAAAGGCGGATTGAATTGGTTGGAGGCAGGCGCTCATGAGGGTTTGGTTGTCAGTGTTTATGGTCAATTGAGATTGAATGGACTATAGGAGTGAGAGAATTTGGGTGAACGTGTCGGGCAGGGTGGGGGTAGATGGGACAGGTGTTGGATTGAGGTGGAAAGAAGAAGAGGGGCATGGTTAAAATGTGGGGGAGTAGGGTGTGGGGAGTTGGGAAGTGGGGTGTATTCATGAGCCACATCCTCCACAATGGAGGCCATGATGGCAGTGAATCCAGGTGTGGAGAACTGGTTCACATCTTGTGTATGGAGAAGAGTTTGGTCGGTAGGTGGAGATGGTATGGTAGGGGTAGGTGTTGAAAATGGTGGGAGGTTAAGGATTTCAGGTGGGAAGACCTGAGAGGTGGGCGAAGGTAAAACAGGTTTAGAGGTGGGTGGAAAGAGGTCTATTGGAAGAGGGGCTGATAGAAACGGAAAAAGCAAAGTGGGTGGAGGTGTGGGTAATGGGACAGGTATGATAGGTGGAGGGATGGATGAGGGTATCTCGGCCGGAGTATCTGCTGCCACGGTAGTGGGTGCCTTCTCAGCCTCCTCCATTCCAACTGGCTTACTCTTCTTAATCAAAGTGAGGCTGGTGGACCATTCCCGCTTTCCATACAATTTGCTGGTCAGCTTCTCCATTGGCTCATTTCTCTTGATCACATACTTCCCGGTCTTGAGCAGACCTATGATGAGTCTATAGAAAGGTAGACCTTCTCCCTTAGCAAAAGCTTGTCTCTTCAGCACCTTTTCATTGATGTCCACCATTGTTTCAAAAATCAGCTTAGGTGCATTCACAAATTGCCCCTTTGAACATAAGTATAGGGCTTCCACTAATGGGGCCCTTCTCTCTTGGAAATGGCCAGTGACAGACATTTTTCCTCAAAATGGTATCAATGAGTCTTAGGGTAGGATGGAGGTCTCTTCTCATCAGGGATTCACCAGAGCCCACTATTCCGTTAGTAAGCTATTTAGCCATTTCCCTAAATGTAGCCCCTATAGGTGCTCCCTCAGCTCTGGTGGAGTCAAATTGATATGGGACTCCCAAAGCCATCCTAATGTCTCTGCACTCAACAATCAGCTGCCAGTCATCAATCAAGATTTCCAGTACATCTTTAGCCCCAGGCACCACCCTCTTTTCAAGTTCTGGTACCACAATTTCACCAACCTGGGGTACACATTTTCCTTCAAGGGTGAAAGCAGGGGCAATAGACCTTCTTTCTTCAAATATCCCAATGTCTCCTGGCACTCTCCAATGTTGGCAAAATATGCCAGATCAAAATCTGTCTCAGGGACAAGACTCAAATTCTCTACAAACTCATTGGGGGTAGTTAACCCAGCTGGAAGCTCTACTGTAGGAGCAGCTCTGGCTAAGGGTGTTTCCACCACAGGCTCCTGAATTTCTACCGCTTTGGCTTTCTTGGCTTTAGGGGCCTTCTTAGGTGTCTCTTCAGAGAGCTTTCTCTTAACAGGTGGTTTGGAAACTGGCTTCGATTTCTTGGATGATTTGGGGGTAGAAGTAGCTAGTCTCCGGAGTAGGTTTGCTAGGGTTTCCTCAAGTTCCACCATTTCATCTCAGGGATTGTTCACTCACCAACTTGTAATGGAATTCAGAGGTTAACAATTAGAATGCCGACAGATTGGTGGTGGGAAGGCAACTTACCCCAAAATTCCTAGGGTTGGACAGAAATTGTAATACATAGCTCCAAATTCTCAATAATCATATGCACAATGCTTCTCTGTGTAAGCTCAATGCCCGTACAAAATGGCAGACTGGATGTCTAAAGGCTCTGTGAGGATTTAGTGGAGAAGGAGGGAGGCAAAAAGTGAGGAAGAGAGCTAGGGTTTTGCAGAGGGTAGGGAGTGAGGCACAAATTACCTATCGACAGGTATATAATGAGTGAAATATAATTTCGATAGGATGCATTGGATGGCTTTGATAGGTTTATGCGTCCTGTCGAAAGCTTATCTGACAAAGCTTTCAACAGGGATGATTCGATAGGATCCCGATAGGTGGAACCATCCTTCCGAGAGGCCTCAGTGCCTATCGAAATCATCAAAAATCCTGTCGAAATCACCGTGTGACCTAACGAAAAGTGAACTTGACCTATCGAAAGCTCCCAAAAACCAAGTAAGGCTGCGTTTCTGGGCACTCTCTGTTTCATCACTCAGTAGGCTCGTCTGCTGTGCTGCTCTATAGTTTGCTTCCCCTGTGGCCAAGCTCCCATTATCTCAAGACAACTGGTAATATTGAAATGATTGCCTAGTATTAAGCATGGCAGTTTCCCCCTTTTTTTTTATTATTACAGGGAAAATAAAAAAATCAATTAACAACAAAGTAAACATCTAAAACAAAAGCAAAGTATGGTACATATGATACATACTGACTTCAGGGCCTAATCTGGAGGGTCTGGAAAGTTCATAGTCTCCTCAGGCTCATCAAACTTGGCACCTTTCGTGGATCTTTTCCTCAGCCAGTGTCCATTCCCTGAGTGTAGTTCTCCATTTGTGAACAAGGCATTGTCCTGCAACAGCCAATGTGTATTTTCATGAATCACTTTCTTTTGGGCATTAATGGAAAAGCAAGCCTTTTCAGGAGAGGGTTGATAGCCAATGCTATACACATTCAGCTTAACCTTCATATTTCCAAATGACACTTCCATGATTCCATACCTGCATTGTATGTGAGCATTGGCAGTGGCCAAAAAGGGCCTGTCTAGAATCACAGGTATGGAAGAAGCACATTTGCTTGGTTCCATGTCCAACACCAAAAAGTCAGTAGGATAGAAGAATTTGTCAACTCCAACCAACACATCTTCAATTATCCCCATGGGTTTCCTTTCAGATCTATCAGCCAGCTGTAGGACCACATGCGTGGGCTTTAATTCTCCCAAGCCCAACTTCTCATACAAGGAATATGGAAGCAAATTTACATTGGCACCGAGATATAATAAGGTTTTGTCAATGGTGTGATCCCCAATGATGCAGGGGATAGTGGGGGTTCCAGGGTCTTGGAATTTGGTTGGGGTTGCAATTGGCAAAATTTGTTTCACTTTCTTTGCTGAAAAAACTTTCTTGGATAGGTGTATCCTAGATTGTCTTTTATGGGTGCATAGTTCTTTTAAAAACTTGGCATAGGCTGGGACTTGTTTAATGGCATCAAGTAAGGGTAAATTGATCTTTACTTGCTTGAAAGTCTCCATCATTTCCTTTATTTTTCCTTGTCCTTTATCAAAGGGGGAAGGTGCTTGTAGTGCATTAGGAAATGGCAAATGTGGGATTGCTCCCTCACTTGCTGCCTTAGCCAATGTGGCCTCTTTCTTTTTTATTTTTTTATTTTCTTAAGGATCCTCATTATCCTCTTTATTCACAGTTGGTTGCTCCTTCAAGTCCACCACTGGTGGCCTTGGTTGTGTTCTTGTAGGAATCACTTCATTTTCTTTCTCCAAGTTCCTCACAGGCTCATAGTCCACTTGGTTGTCCACTAAACTACCACTTCTTAATATTGTAACAGATTTAGCTTCCTCATAGGTGGAGGAAACTTCACCCACTACAAACTGTCTTCGTGGGTTGTCCTATGGTTGGCTAGGCATCCTCCCTCCTTCTCTTCTAGTCAAGGAATCAGACAGCTAACCAAGTTGATCCTCTATCTTTTTGATGCTCTGGTTGTGAGAGTGCGCAGTTTGGGATAAGGAGTTCAAGTTTTACAGTGAAGATAGAACTTATTCCTCAAAGGAAGGTGCCCTCACAGCTAGAGGGGGTGCAGATTGCTGCACAGGAGGAGCTACAAGTTGGGCCATGGGTTGTTGATACTGAGGCCTTGGGATAGAACCTTCTCGATAGGGCTGAGCATTTTTGTAGGGCATGGGCTGCTGCTGCTGGCTGGGGTATGCATCTTGTCTCCACCTCAGATTGGGGTGGTTCCTCCATTGATATTCAGCAGCAGGCTGCTGCCCATAAGACTGAGTTGCAGCCACATGCTCTGTTATAAAATCAGGAAACTGGTCAGCAGATGGGCATTCATCAAGGGAGTAAGCAGGGGACTGGCATATGCCACATGCCTCCTCCACCCTAGCAGCCACAAGTGGCTGCATTGCTCCCATCAGCCTATCAAATTTCAGGGCTAGGCTGTCCACTTTCCTTTCCAAATCACTTGGCACACCCACTTCATATATCTTCCCTCTTGAAGTATTCTCCTTCAACAACCTAGGAGGCTCTAGATCTCTAGCGAAGGTTTCCCTTTGCATAGAGTTCTCACTAATGATATCAAAGAGCTCCCATGCCTCCTCAGCAGTTTTATGGAGGTAAGTGCCACCACAGGAAGCATCTATCATGTCTCTGCTTTTAGAATCAATTCCCTGATAAAAGCTTTGAACCAATTGCATTCAGGGATTTATGGTGGGGGCATTTCTTAAGGAGTTCCTTAAATCTCTCCCAGGATTGGTGAAAATCTTTAGTTGGATCTTGGGAAAAAGAGATGATACCCTTCCTCAACTGACTGATTTTTGACATAGGGAAGAACTTGGCCAGAAATTGACATTGGAGATCACTCCAGGACTGAATGTTGTTGGGTGGAAGCATGGACAACCAGGTCCTGGCTCTGTCCTTTAATGAAAAAGGAAAGAGTCTCATCCTGGTGGCCTCCTCCCCCAAAACTGTGATATTAAATGTAGTGCACAGTCCCAAGAACTCATCAATGTGCTTGTAGGGGTCTTCTTTAGTCAGGCCATGAAATGAGGGCAGCATTTGAATTATGAAATATTTTATTTCATAGTTTCCTTGAGCAGCTGGGAATTGAATGCAGAAAGGGAAATTATCGACCCTGGTGCATTAAACTCCTTAAGAGTTCTCGGCTGTTGTTGCTCACCCATTTCTACAGAGTCAATTGCAACAGATGTGGGTGCAGTTGGTCTGGATCTGAGAAGTCTTTCAACCTCTAGATTTAGTAGAATAATCTGAGGTTGGAGAGTTCTCCTACCAAACATACAACACTCAAATTCTGAATGCAGGACAGATTATCAACACAACAAGTATAATCAACCAAACTTTCTAACTACTCTAACAAAAATATCAATAGATCTGAAAAATAAAAGGGGAGTGTAGAGGGATGCAAACTACAGAGCAGCCTCTAGCACAATTCTCCTTTCACTGGCAACCTCAGATCTGATGAAATGCACACAAAATACTGAAAAATAACAAAACTCACAAATGCGGTTTGTAAAATTAAACAAACTACAAAACTTAGATCTACCAATTTCTAAACACACCTCCCCAGCAGCGGTATCAAAAACTTGTTGGGATGTTTGCCTTCCCTCCAAAGAGGGTCTAAAATCACTAATAAAACTAGGCAGAACACACTCACACAGACCTGAAAGTAATCAGGGTCTGTTATAGCAAGCTTTGAAAAGATGGCGAGTAAGGGAATGTCCACAGGGAGGTTGGTTTAAAAATGTGATAAATCTCCAGATCTGTAGGAGATCTGGCACCCTAACTAATGCTAAGTTAGCTAAAAGACAGGGGAGAGGTTTAAAATGGATTGTCACTTAAGCTAAGCTAAAATAAAACATAGACTAACTTGGATCAAGTTTGGGAACTTAGATCTTGCAGGGGAAAAGAATAAAAAGCAAAAAATGGAGAAGAGTAGCTTGGAAATTGGTCTTCACTGAAATCAGATTCGATTAATCATGCTACAGAGGTTCAGAGCACATAATTCCCTCAACTGGCTATAAGGACAGCTGCAGGGTAGAAGGCTCCACTCCAAATTGCAGGATCCACCTGGTCTTAAGGCTATGATTTATCCACTTGAATGGTCACAGACCATCATATAGACTTTATCTGATCCATGAATTTGCAGCAAATGAATCCAATTGGAGCCTGAGCTTTGACTAATCTTAAGGTTATGATTTATCCACTTTAATGGTCATAGACCATCCTAGGGATCTCCTCCAAAGCTAAAGCATCAATTAGAACAATTAAAACCACTACAGATGCTGTAATTCCAAGGTCACGAACTCAGGGAATTACAACAGTATCAGATCCAGGGAGATCGGATGGTATCCAAGAGGCCTACCAGTTAAGTGGGTGAGTTGATCTACAAACTCCTCTACACAAATCCGATCGATCACCAAATGAAATCAAAGGAACTTTAGATCTAATTAAAGCATTAAAAACAACATTTACATTGCAATCAAAATCACTCTGCAATAGAAATACTCTCAGATCTGTAGTCTGTGCAGCTGGGAACCTATAATAGCACTCTTAACCTAACCCAATTACAGATCTAACCTCTCTCCTCGCTACTCGAAGGGAATTAGCCAACCATTGTTGGGCTAAAGGAGGGAAAATAGATTTTCTCTGCAAGCTCTAATCTCTAAAATTTGGCTCAGATCTTAATCTCCCTCAATTGCAATTGGGGGTCTTTATATATAGCTTTCTCCTCTATTTTACCCGCTAAAAATCTCTTCTAGAAGGTCCTCAGAGTTTGTTAGGATTCTGTTAGAGCACGTGGGTCGGTTAGGGCATCTTCTAAAACCGTCCTGCCGGTCACTAAGTGCCTCGAGTTACGTGCAGCAAGTCACCAAGTCACAGCGTGTGCATAGCTAAATTTCTGAGAAGTTCTGCACACGATTTTGACAGGTTCAGGAAGCTTTCGACAGGTTCAAATGGAGCTTTTTGGTCCTTTCGCTAGGTTCTTAAATCTCTTCGATAGGTTCCGATAAGATGGGCCTTCTCTTAGAGCTTCAGCATTCTCAGCCCTTGGCCTGGAGCCTTCGATAGGTTGGAGAAGCTTTTCGACAAGTTGGAGAACCATTTCGATAGGTTCAGGAAACCATTCGATAGGTTCCCTTTATACCTCAGGCAGGTTTTTGATAGGATGGTTTCTTCCTTTCTTTCAGCTGCTCGATAGGTTCTTGGATCCTATCAAACTCCTCAATCCACACGAATTCATCCTTCTTCTGCCTTCAGATCCTATTAAAACCTTTTCAATTGTACGAATTCCTCCTTTCTTTGCTTTCAACTCCTATCGATGTCTTTAGGTGACCTCTCGATAGGATGTTTTCAGCCTGTTTTCACTTCCTTCGCCTTGCCTTGCTGTAGCCACGCGCTCCAAGGGTCCAGTGATGTGCTACCCTCTGGTGTGCTATTGCTGGGTTTGTCCTGTGCTGAGAGATTGCCCCTTTCTTGGCATTCTTTAGTGGTTTTCTGTATTAATGTCATCTTTTATTGCTGTCTACAAAATGCACTCGACAGAGGCTTATTAGTGTGCTCACAGGTCTATCAATGGTTAGGTTAAAGGGTGAAAAGTGGCATTTTTCACCACTTACCACACGCCTGGGACAATCTACTGAGCAATGAGCACGACTCCTTTTCACGAGCTCGTTGTAAGCATCATTTCAAAAGGTCGGTTAAGGACGATTGAAAAATAGGGCAGCAAAGCAACAAGCAGAACCAATCAGTGTCATACTTACCACTTTCACGTCTCGAAGACCAGTAATGTGTAGGGAGTAACCCGCCTAGTTGACGGCCGATTAATAATCCTGCAAGGAGTAGAGAGAAAGAGAAGTTGGCTGCTTGGGAAATAATACAAGAGCAAGCATGTTCCTAAAATAATAGGCGAAAAAGAAAACTCATCCCTAGAACCAACTCGGGAGGAGGGGCCTAAATTGCCTCAGCAGATAGATGAGCCTGCTCCATCACATCAGTGCATAGGCCCGAGAGGCGCACGTCGTCAAAATGCCTAAAGGTCCCCTAGGTCTCCATAGTCAAGGCCCCTGAGGCCCCCGCATCAGAAGGGTCTGAGAGACTAGCACCTGATGCCTCTACAGGACCCACTTTTGCCACATCCTCATCGGAATCCTCCTTTCCCTCAAACTAAAGAAAGAGGCAGAAATCCAGTCAGTATGGAAAAATCAAGACAAACCAAAATGCATATATGGGAAAAAGAAAAGAGGAAGAATACCTGAGGTTGCAGGCCTCCGAATGCTAAAAAGATGGCACCTAGCACATAGCGTGGGAAGAGGGACCGGTAGGTGAGACTCATACCACATCTAATACCCCCTATACTCAAAGCGACCATCAACTAGAAGCCCATGGTGAAGGAGCCCATCTGCAATCTCCTCAATCGTACCCTTCGGTGACATAACATCCCTGGGAGGACCTTGCGTCACTGTAAAATAGTCTCGATACTGATGTGCCACCCTCTCCCCCATGTAATACGCTTTGACCCAAGAGCCGTAGAGGAAGATGATGTGACGATCGACAAATAGTCGAGACTAGCTCACAATTGCACGATCCCATAAGGGGGAGCCGACATAAGGATCAAATGTCACCTACTTGAAAAAGAAGGGCCCTATTAGTCAAAACAACGCCATCTAAAAACCAAATAAAAGAGAGAGAGGGGGGGAATGTTGATACCTGCTTCGGGATCATCAAATCAAAGTGGGGCCTCAGAGCTAGTTTCAGATGCTTCATCCCTAGGTCCCTGCGACAACTCTTATGCTAGCAGCTCGTGAGGGGGTATGTAAACTCATCTGAGAAGAGGAGGGGGCGGCCCGACTTAAAATGTAAATACCTCCAAATCTGAAAGGACGAATAATAGGGAAATATGTTAAAAGAAAGCTAAAAGACAAACCATGAGTGATGAAAGAGTGAAAAAAGTCACCTAGATTACAAGCTAGAAGCCGAGAATAGAGGCCACATCCCCAACTGAGGCTATGAACAAATTGTCCATCAACGCGGCATACCTAGCCCCCCCAGTCAAAACGATGCATGTTCTCCTAGTTTCCCATCAGACTGAGGAGGGAGAGCGAGACTCGGCCACCACTAGTATTGGCAAGAAAAGTCTTACCCAACAAGAAGAGGAGCGCGATACGGGCTAGCATTAGTGCATGCTCGAGCTCGATAACTATATCAATATTCGATTGGTCTGAATCCACCAACTCATCAACATCGAATTGATCGGCCAGCCAGGGTAGTTTGACCTCGAGCTGGTCATATCCCAGGAAGTGGGGTAATCCCCGATCAACCCAATCACCTTTGCCCGGTCTGGTATGTGAGGAGGAACCACTAGTATCCCTCCTATCCCGATCCTAGTAATCAAAGACCAATTCATAGGGGTGATGGTCATCTCGACCATGGACATATGGAAGGTCATCGTCTAAGGACGAAACCGCTCCACCAGGGCCTTCTCGTAGGCCATATCCTCCCTTATAGATGTGCATGACAAGAAGTCCCCAAAGCCGGCCTGGGCCAGAAGGAACCTCACAACCTGGGGAAGACGAACGTAGAGGCGCTAGAGGTCGAACCAACCTCTGCGAAACATGAGCAGGGGGCTAAGGCTGCATAAAAAGAATAAGGAATGTCAGATTAGAAAGCAAAGAGGCTCAAACATAAAAGAACAGTGAAAGGATACATCTTTTAGCTTACTGGCTATACCAAAGTTGGAGATATGGGTGTACTGCTGATGCAATAACCCACGACGTGCAGCTTCACCCTGCATTTCCCACCAATCACGGGAAGAGCGCTGCACCTGAATAAGGCGCTCCCCTCTGATGCCATAAATCTTGTCGGGACCACCCTCATGGCCTTGGTCCTCTTAACTCGACATCATAAAATGGGAAACAGGTGGCAAATAAAAATAAAAAATCATCATCATCGACCGAAAATCAGAATCAAGTCATCAGGGGCATGGCTAAGGAGTATCAGATCAAAGGAAGGTTAGTATACCTCATTCACACAAGAACTTTTTTTCAAAAACAAAAAATCTTTCTTCCTCTCATTATTTTGGTAAAAAAAAAAAAAGAGGTCCCCACAATGCATACACCTTGAAATTATGGGTGGGGATGCATTCAAAAATTCAAAATCAAATCACCTTTTTCCACCATGTATTTCAAAAATCATGATCACACTTGTATAAAGAGAAATCATTTTCGAACAAAAAATCAATATAAAAGATTAAAATACACCCATTTTCAAAAAAAAAATTCATGCAAATGGATGCAATCTTCACAAAATAAGTCATACATGCAAAGAAAATCATCCAAATCCAAGAACCCTAACCACATTTGAAGAAAAAGGAAGATGAAAAAAAAAAATTGGGATTTAAAATGATTACCTTAAAAGAAAAATAAGCCCTAGATCCAATGGGAGAGAGCGTGATTAGTTGACAATAGTGGGCATTGGCGTAATGTCGGGGCGCGAATCAAATCCAAGGAACACAAGAGGGGTCTCCCGGTTCGGTTTAGGAGAGAAGGGGAAAGAAGAATTTGAAAAATACCCAAATTTTGGGCTTCTTCTCGGGCCGGCTAATTTAAGCCACCATTTGGCCTAGCGTATATATTATATAAGCTAGGCATAATTTTGTCAGATTTGGCCTAGCGTGTAAATTATACATGCTAGGCATAATTCTGTCGGATTTAGCCTAGCGTGTATAATATACATGCTAGGCTTAAATCCTCCCTTACACATATGGGTGCTCCCTTTTAGGTGCATATGTATGTGTAACCCATAAAAAAAAAGAAGAAGAATGAAAAAGAAAAGAAAAAAAAAATAATAATAAATATATATATATATACGCATATATATATAATAATAATATATAAAAAACAAAAAAAAAGAAGAAAGAAAGAAAAGAGAAGGAATATAGTGGCATGCGTCCCGAGAAGCACTCGACTTCCATTCGACTCGCTTAAGGATTGTGTAAAAATAAGATGTTAAGGATGATGAACATGCACAAAATCCCGAACAAACAAAATATAATAATAAAAAAAATACCTTAACAATAAAATAACTAAAATATGTGACTTACCAAAAGTGGCACGCACTCCCAAAATGCGTTGCGACATCCATATTCTCTCGGCTCGGGTAGATATGCTAAATTATCTCTGAGATCTATGAGTTCGCTCAGAGACCTCAAACCCTACCTTGTGTAGGGGCACCCATGACTAGTCACGTGGGGCAATCAATGCCTCATGCAATTGGACACAAAATGTTGATCTTCGTATCTTTGTTTTGCACCAAAGATGCGAAGAGAATGAAAGTCAAACATCACACCTCATCAAACCATATCAAGGAGCGAATGTTTTTCCCAACATATTGGGCTTTCTCAACTCACACCATCCCGGTCATGGCCAGTAATATCGCTAAGCACTTGAGGACCGATAGCCTTAAGGAACGGACATTTTTCTCGGCATACAAGGCTTCTGTGTACTCACCATGTTTCCATTTGATATTTGAGGTTTGCTTTGAATACGTCGGACCCATTAGCATACCTTGGGCCTCTTCGAATGTCTATTTCTTTGGCATTAAATCATTAGTGATTGGATACTAAAGAGGGGCATCTGTAGACACCCAAATTTGGCCCAAGGCCTGATCGACAAATACTTCGAGAAGGGTGTACCCCCGAGCTTTTGAAAGCATTTTCCAAACCCTTAGGAATCATCCCAAAACTCTTAGGAATCATCTCGAACCCTTAGGAATCAACACTGGCCTTCCTAGACCCATTAGAACCCTACCCGGACCAGTTTCGAACCCTCTGAGCCATGGTTGAAAAGAGGTGTACCCAAGCTTATGGGGACCTTTGCTAGAACTGAATCATATACCATTAGAAAGTAGAGGTTTCCAGCTTCCCAACGGGCCAGGAATCGCCTCAATAAAAAATGTACATCAAAAGTAATGGCGGTTTGATTTTGAGACTGGGCTGGCATGTATAATAATACATGCTAGGCCATTTTCTAGAAGAATTTGGCCTAGCGTGTATAATATACAGGCTAAGCCAAATGGGCCCCACAGCGGGCTCTTAACTTCTCAAAGGCACGGTACATTTGCCTAGCGTGTGTAATATACATGCTAGGCTTAGCTACTATATTTTTGGGATTTTGCCCAAATTTTACTTTTGGGGTTTGACTCGTTGACTATCTCAATGTTTGGGGTGGGTTTCTTTAAGACTTGTACCCCCATCAACCCTATTTGCAACCCTTTTACCCTTTGAAACATGACACTATCATCTATCATTGAACCTAACTTCACACTTATCTATGACCTTGAAAAACCTAAAATCCATAGATTTAGGATTACCTAATTGCTAATCACATTAGCTCTTAAGTACCCTCCTAAGCATCTCCTTTTCTATAAATAGAGAGCCACCCCTCCCTTTACAAAGGCTTGAAATTTTTTCCAAAGAGAGAAAGATTAGATATTTCCTTCTCCCCTTTGGTAGACCAAATCGATATAAATTCTAGAATTCAAAACCATCCTTTATCCCCCACCTTCCATCAAAAACCCCCTAGCCTAGGTGAGATCTACCCTTTATCTTTCTTCTTCTACCTCTTAGCTATCAAGCCTTAGAGATTAAAGACCATCTTTCAACCTTTTAAGCTATTGGAAGCTCATCAAGTGCACTCACGCGAAGGTCTACATCAGCACTACAAGGGCCCGAGAGCTCCGGCTCTCCCCTCTATTCCTCTACCTTCTTTGCCTTTCCTCTATCCTTGAATTTACGCCATTACGCCGATGACATTTCGGTGATTGTGGGGGGCGGGCGTAAATAGGATCGGAGAGCCTTCGGGCAAGAGGAGGTGTTGTTTTATTGTTATTTTCTATTTTTCTTTTGGCCTTAAGTAGAGACTGCCTAATACCTTCCCGATCGATAACCGAAGCCCCTACCCAAGAGTCTTTGGCGTAGACCGAAATCGGAGTCATATTTGGCACTTCGGTGCTTTCAATATTGATTTGGATTTCTCGGGGCACCAAAAGCTCCGGGTGGCAACTCTATATTTTTCATAAGAGCATATCGTCACGACAGATCGATAAGATCCATGGTTTCACAAGATCATAGTACTCCGTTTGAACGGACTCTGAGGCGACTAAATCGTAATCTCTACGATTCTACAACGGGGACTCATGAGCGAGCACAAATCCATGTGTTCACATGTGATTCTATTGCACAAGAGAAGTCTTTATGATTGAGTATGTTTCGACACACTATAGATTGTAAGGTATTCTCAAACAAAGTTTTCTTACTAGCAATAAAAGAAATATTTGTACATATGATACAAACTTTTGCTATGTATAAGTCGGTAGTATGATGAGCCCACGACGAACTTACTTTGGATCAAGGGGAGTTGATGTGCCTCCCCTAAAGATATTTTCTCTAAGGTTGCCAACTGGCCATGATGAAGAATAGCTACTCTCTCCTACCAATTAAAATAGTTAGGTGCTCAACTTGAGTTTCTAACTTAAAAATAGATTACTGGAGGGAGAGGAGTGGTTATTGTTGGCGCGTGCTTTTTCTGCGCTCCTTTCGGTCCCTAGAATAAGTGGCCTAATTTGGACTGAGTGGACTCTAGCAAAGGCGTCAGATAAGAGATATTAAATACTGAAAATAAAGAAGTAACTTCGAAGCAAAAAATATCTGGTTCGTTGTGATCGCCAGCTGCAGATGTTTTTTGATGCTGCAATACATCATTGATCACACTTTACAGGGTGTGGGTTGACTTCTTTGCTGAACGTCGGCCAGCTGACTTCAACAGCTATGGGTCGCCTGGGTGTTTAGTTAATCTAGTTTTCCTAATCCTGCTCTAAGTCTAATTAATTTACTCTCCTAATACTAATCTAACTCTAACTGATTTTAATTTCCTAATAATACTTTATTTAATTTCCTAATTCTGCTATAATTCTAATTAATTTAGTTTCTAATTCTACTATAATTCTAATTAAAAAAGGGGTTGTAGCTTGTTATGCTAAGGAGGATCGGCCTTGTTCCCGGGTACCCTCCATAAGCTCCATTAGGCAAATCGGGTGGCTAAGGATTGCTTTAACAATATTATGGATTAAAAATTGAATTTGAGTTGAAAGATTAAGATTTTATGGATCGAAATTAAGGAATCTAAAGATTGAGATTAGAACCGAAAATTATGAACTAGACGTAAGAAATTTAGAACTAGAATTTAAAAATAAAGACTATGATCTAGGATTTAGGATTAAATACTAGAAATTAATAACTAATAGCTAAGAAATGGTTCTAGAGACTAAGAACTAGAACTAAAAGCTAAGGCTTTTAAACTAAAGAACTAGAAATTAAGAACTAAGAATTAAAACCTGAGATCTAGAACTAGAAATTAAGAACTAGAAACTAGAACTAAGAACTAGAATTTAGAAATAAAACTAAGAACTAGAATTAGAAAAAAAATAGAGAGATTACCTGAAGCTAAATGCCGCAGAAGGAGTCTCGAAATCCTAGACTTGGAAGAGAGGAACTCGAGGCTTGAATGTGTTTTGGATGATGTATTGGATCAAGGAAGGGGGTCTATTTATAGGTATTGGAGTAATTACGCAACCTTTGGGAGTTGCGCAATTGGTCGCTCGAATCCAATTGCGTGCCCTATCCGGGGCGTGTAATAGAATTATGTGCCATGTATCATGCACTAAATACAGTTTGAGTCGATCACAGACTCAGTGAGTGACCGGTTGACTGGCTCAGCTAGGTGTCCTAGTTCCAACTCACTTGGAACTAGTTGCGCACCCTATGTAACACAAACAATCCAATTAAGCACCCACGTACATGTGCTTAATATGGGAGTTTGGGCAGTCACGACAATTAGTGACAAGGTCCAACTGGGGACCAATTGCGCACTGGTAATGGGGCGTGCAATCGATTTCTCGCACCAGTGAGGGCGCGTCATCGGGTCTTTCGGCGGTCTACAAAAGATGGAGGACTGGCCCAAGTGGGACCAATTATGCGCCGATAATGGGGCATGCAATCTGATTACGCGGCCTATCCAGGGTGCGGAATCGAGTCCTAAGGTAACCAGTGGGAAGAGGTGCCTTCTCGTTTCTCTGGGAAATCACAAGTGTGAACTTGGGTGCTAACATGAAGTGCTGGGATTTCTTATCTATCAGCGTAAGCTAAAAGGGAGAATTTGAGGTTCAGTGGTAAGTATCGAGAGGTGTATCCTCATCCGCAGGTGCAAGTGGCATCCCATCGCATGTCGCGACCTGCTGCAAGTGGCAGTCAAATGAGGGAAATTGACACAATCAAGAGGTATAACCTCATCTGTGGGTGCAAGTGGCATCTCGTTGTGTGTCGCGACCTTCTACAAGGGGCAGTCAAACAGAGGGGAAAGTGGTCATATCCTGATCCACGTGTGCAAGTGGCATCCCATCGCATGTTGCGACCTGCTACAAGTGGCAGTAAAATGGGAGGAAAATGGTGCTAACATGGTAGTGGGAGGTGTCATAATAATGTCCTAAAATAAGGTCAAGTGATCGGATAATAAGATGTAATTTGATGTTATGGCGAAGGCTTTCGCAGATCATGTCAGGCCGAGCACGTCATTGCTCACACCAATGCCGCGTCAGGTGTCCCTTTCCAGTGGACATTTGTGATTTCTCAGAGTTGAGCATATTTAGTGTTCAATTTTCCAGGGGAATCAATAGATTAGAGTGGTGAGAAGTAAATTTTGATGGATGGTGGGTTTTATTTATTATTGTTATTATTTATTTATTTTTAAATTTAGAGATTTTTTTAACTTAAGATCAATTCGGCAGTAAAATGACAGAAAACGTGGCTTCTGAGACATCTTTCAGCAGATCCACTGGAGCAAGATTTGTGGACCCGACCGTTTATGTGGTTTTCAAGATGACAATTGGTATGCCGAATACTCCGTCTAATCTTCTCGTTAATACTAATGATTGTCTCTTATGAGAGGACTACAGTGATTCACTAGTCAAGAGAGATGGGTTTTGAAAATGTTTGACTTAATATTATCTAACTATATTTTATAAGGAATATCGAGTAGATAGAGATGGTGATAATTACCTAGTTTGGGTGGAGGGCCCTTGTATTGCTCGTGATGGGGCTGGCCGGCTGTTGCCCCCGCTGTTGTGTTGCGATGGGACATTTGGGAGTTTCCACTCCTTTTCTACTGTAGCGGGGCTTGATGGTTGTCAGTGTGATGGGATGTCTAGATCGCCTAATGAGGGGTTCACGATGGGATTTGATAATTGATGGGTGCGATGGGATGTCAGAGAAATTTCTCTCTTCTTCTGTAGGTGAGTGTATGTGTTTTGCTACGGTGGGGTCTAGAGACTACTACGTGATGGAATATTTGGAAGTATTCGTGATGGGACGTGATGATTGTCGTGGTAATACATTTGGGGGGGAGAGGTTTAACTCTTTGCGATGGAACATTGGTTGAGCCACCCCTTCTGGTTGCGTGCCATGGCGGGTTGCGAAGGGACTTGCCTTTGGCCTTGGTGGAGCGGTAGGGCTTTAGCGTTACGACGGGACATGAAAGCACGTGATGAGGCGTTAGCATCTTTCTCTCTCTGATTGGCGTGTGAGGTCACACGACGGGACAAGGGAGAGTGATTTTGATCGTGATGGGACGAGTAGTGTGATTGGCTACTTTGTCATCATTATTTTTATGCCTTGTGTCATGATGGCACCTTTACTGTTATTTTTATTATTATTTTGGTTCCCCCTTTTTTTGGTTGAATTGTGGTTAGGAGGTGTGTTATTGCGATGGGACTGTGAGAGATAATATTAGCGAAGTGACTGGCGTGTATTGGGGCGTGATTGGGTTGTGATGGAACTGCGGAGGGTAGTTTTCCCTTTAATTTTATTGTGATTTTATTTCATTTTTTTAACACTGTATTTATTTTTATTGAGTAACTTTGTTCATTTTTATGGTCTAGATGGGTTGGGGTTGTATTTGGTTATTATTAATGGAGCTTTATGGTAAAAGGGAAATTTTGGGTATTTGTTTTGTTTAAGATATGTGCTTTGGTCTTATGTTTAGTTTGGGGTGACACTTGTTAGGAATGTGTGAGCTTGAATTAAAGCTTGGATGGAGTGTTAGATGTTTTAATCCTATTGGTTTATCTAATTTGTGATGGATTTGTGTTTCTTTGAGGGGCAAGTGTTTTGCAGCTATCGGTTAATCTAAGTTTGTCATGGATTGTGGTTCTTTTGGGAGCGTGTGTCTTATTTAGATTTAATTAGATGGGAGGTGTTTGAAAGTGAGACACTTGTCATATTGTGGCCAAGGGTGTATAGGATATAAATAGGTGCTTAGGGGCTTAGGTTTTAGTTTGAATTTTATCATTTTTATCATTTTTTGCCTTTAGAATTTTAATTTATTTTAATGCCTTTTTTTTCACTTTTTATTTTGTATCTAGGGTGTTATGCCCTGGAAATATTTGTAATGGTGATTTATTTTACTGGGAATGAGCAGTATTGGGAATGCGGAGTGGTGTTAGGGTTGATGATGTTAATTTGACCCGAAGTGTCACTCCATTGGGGGAAGAGATGGAAGAGTTAAAGGTGGAGGAAAGAAAACCAGGGAAAAGAGTTGTGTCAGAGTTCACGTGATTGGTGCCAGTTGCTCCATGGTACTTCTATGGATCGACCTTTAGTCGGCCCTCCCTTGGGGGTTTCCAAGATTAGCCTTTCATAGGTGTATGCCGCAGGTCCTGGGTGGCTTTCTGTGAGTCAATCTTTCTTTCCTACCAACTCGGGGCTCTGCGATGCTGGCATTTATTGCGTAACTCTAAAGATTTCATCATAAGCAACATCTCTAGGGGAAAAGGAGGTGAATATGAGATTTTTATTATAATTCGTACAGTGTGTGCTTCCTCTCCGGGCCTCTCCATCATCTTTCCCTTTTTTATGGGTTATTGTCCGGGCATTTTCCCTCGAGGGTTCCTATTCTAATTTAAAATTCGTCTTTCATTTAGCGGGTTTAGTTTAATTCTTATTTCGGGGTTGTAATTTTTGTAAGTTCAAAGGATATGCCCTTGGTGTAATTTGTAATTGATTTTATCATATTTATAAAAGTAATTTTCTTATTTTTATGGCTTTATTTGTATTTCTTAGATTCTGGTTTGATTGAATTTAGTTTGGAGTGTGGTTTAGTTTGATCTTCACTTGGTCCTGGGTGAAGTTCGTTTGGTTTGTGCTAGCGTTATATTAGTTTGACTTTGACGGTCTAATTTGATTTAGTGTTTTTGTGTTTAAGTGGCCATTTTTGGAACATGTGTGCACGTATAGGTGAGGTTTTTCTTTTCTTTGAGGGCATATATGCCTAAGTCGGAGTGCGTGTGTGAATTTTGTGTTGTGGGTGCTGTTTGGTATAGGCATCTCAGTCGGAGTGGTATTGTTTGCCTACATTTTTTTTCATAGCTTGGTAACTATGTGCCCGGTTCAAGGCATTTAATTAAATTGCCCGTTTGGTTGGGCATGCGCGATTGGGGATCCAGAGGGATGATTACGTGTCTGAGTATCTGTGTGTAATCCAATCACGCACTCTGATCAGCGCGGGATTGGGGAGGCACTCGGTCACTTTGTAGGTGACCTTTCGAATTGCGCACAGAAACTGGGGAGTGTGATTCTAATCACACACATGACCATGGGCGTGGGATTGATTCATCGCACCTTTTAGGCGGGCGAGAGTTTCATTACATGCCCTAGTTGGCGCGTGTAATTTGGATTCCGCGCAGGTGTCTGTACGCGTTATTCAATTGCCCGCCCGTGTCCAAGCGCGTGATTGGCCTGCACTCTATATAAGCCAAAAAACCTTTCATTTTTCCTACACTTTCTGGTTTGTCTCTGATTCTTTGCTTCCTTGCTTCCTAATGCTCCGATTTTCTTATTTTCTGATATCTTGCGATCCGCTCATCTGTTTCAAGCACCGTTTCTCACATTCTTTTTAATTTTTTGAGCTCTTCATTCAGAGATGGAGTCTGAGGGTAGTACAGACTCTTCTTGACTGCTTCAGAGTTGGAGCAGATGGTGGGGGTGGAGGAGACTCCTGAGATTCCTACCGGCGCTAATGCCGATGTTGAGGGCGGTGCTGAGGTGGCCGTCGGAGAGGATGCTCCTGAGGATGATGAGGGCGACGAGGTTGACGCTGCTCCACATCAGGTTCCGCCTTTAATTCGCATTCCATTAGAGGAGTTCTTCATGAGGGATCAGGTAGGAGCCTGCAATAAGAGTTTCTTCATTTCATTTCCTAGGCATTTAGGTTATGACATAGATTCCTAGGATCTGAAAACCCTTTTACTTTATGCTGAACATGCATCTAGCCTTAGCGTGCATGCACATTCATGCATCATGCTTGTATCTAGTTCTAGGTCACGCTTATTTTGTCACTCTGCCTTATTTTCTCATGCTTTGCATTCCTATCATTGATTGTCGTATGTTTTATCATCTATCATTACCTTATTGTTTGCTATTGCCATGCTAAAAAAAAAATTTCTTATGGTTGGTTTATTGCCGTTAGTCATTATTATTACTATTGTTAGTATTAGGTCTACTTATCATCAATGGTTCTAATTTATCGTTATCAATCCTTACATAGTTATAGGTTGTAATCTTACTTTGTCCCTTTTCATTTTATCGCTCCCTAGGAGCCTCCTTTGCTGGCCATCCGCACTGCATGGTCAGAGTCCCATGCCTGGTACCGTGCTCTGCTTGAGTTTAAGAGGGCGTGGTTAGTGTCCTTCGGCTTTGGGTCGATCCTAGAGCTTGAGTCCTTCCTGATGGATTGGGGCTTTATCGGGGTTATCTTGGAGGGCTGGAGGGAGGAGCAGTAGGCACTGCTCTTTCCAGTAGGGATGTTGTTGCTGACCCCAGAGGACAGGGTCCGCATCACTGGACTCATATTTGAGCAGGAATCGATGACAGGGCAGATGGAGGGAGACTACCGGGTGATATGTGAGGAGGTGCTCCAAGTCGAGTACCGGTTCAGTGGGCCTGGGCCAGGGGTGGTCTGAGTCACATGGTTTTTTAATACTTTTGCTAGCGGGTTGTTCCTCTAAGGCGTCACTAGGAGAAGAGAGCAGTGTTCCAGGTGCATCGCGAGGCGAAGGCACTTCAAGAGCCTCTGACGGAGCTGAGAGTGGCGGCAGACCAGGTCCTCCGGGCATTTTTTGATGCAATTTCTCAGTGCGATACTCTTTTCTTCATTGACTCGGGGCTGTGTGACGAGTCTATTCCTGACGCTTCTTGGGGACCTTGACCGGGTGCACACCTATGCCTGGGGTGTTGCGACATTGGCGCACCTTTATGAGCAGCTATACCGCAGAGGGAGAGGTGTTGCCATTATCGGAGGCTTCCTCCCTTTCTTCAGGTGAGTTTTAGTTAATCACTACCTTTATAATGTTTTAGTTATTTCGTCTCTCTTCTTAGTGATTGTTTCAATGTTTGTGTGTTTAGTTTTAGGCGTATGATCACTTCACCTTCCTACGCCCGCGAGTTCCAGTGGAGATTGATTTCACTTTCCCGCGCATGTATGTGTGGTAGAGGGCGATGGGGCTTTGCTACCAGTCTTCGGATCTATAGACCGGTGAGGTCTTTTTAATAACATGCACGCGGGGCAGGTATGTATCGTCTATGTTGTTAGTGCGTCTTAGGTTTTAGGCTTTAGATTTTACTAATTGGTTGTCTTGTTTATTTCTGATTATAGGTCATTTGGAGGCCCTATGCAGATGGGGAGGATGTTGAGGAGCCGGTGATATGGTTTGGTCTACCCTTCTTCTATGTGGATATTTGGGTCCACTGGTTCGAGAAGGTGGAGTCCCTTTGCATGGTCAGGCAGTTGGGGCTCCCTCAGGCACTCCCTTCAGAAATTCGCCACCGGGTGGCAATGAGGATGACTATTCCTCCTGGTTGGGACTTTGCATCAAGGATGAGGGTTCATATCCATGACTTCAGAGCCGGGGGGACTAGGGTGATAAGGGCGTGCGATGAGGCGGACGCCCGAGAGTTTGCGAGGTGGTTCCAGGGGCTCGGCAGTGGCCGGCTCTTCAGGTGTCCCTTCCATGGGAGCAACTCTTTCATAGTTGGTGGTGCTGAGTGTGCCTCAACATTAAGGGAGAGGCTGGTCGCATTAGAGAAGTGCCATCTGGGTTCAGGTGTCGGCGGAGCGATGGACAACCTCCCTAGGGCAATGGAGCAAATGGGATGTGCTCCTCGGTCCGATGAGGAGATGCTATGCTCCCTGACAACCTTCGTCTTCCAGGCCAGAGCAGCAGAGGACGGGTTGAGGACTTAACTAGCAGAGACTCGATGATCTCCGGTGAGTTGGTTTGTTTGCTTTAGTCATCTGGGCATTCATTTTGCTTCTAGTCAATTTAATATGGTTGTTTTGGTTTGTTTCCTCTTTATTATTAGACCATGAGGGAGAGCAAGGTCACTAGTCGGGCAACATATATCGAGCTGCTTCGAGGCTAGTAGTAGGCTGGTAGGGAGGTGGTGGCCAGCCTACATTCCGAGATAGACAGACTGGTAAGAGTTTTGCGTTTGGTTTTAGTGTTATCATTCTTCATTATTTCTTATGTGTTTGTTACGCGCCATGCTTGCAGAGGGCAAAGTTCTCTGTTGCTGGGGTGTCTGCTCCAGCATTTGATTCATCCTCGGCTGCATCGTCCAGTTGGGAGGATTCAGTGATAGCCCAGCTTCAGGCTGAACTTGAGCATTGGGTAAGTTTATTTTGTCTTTTGAATTATTTCGTTTGGCTTATCTCAATGTTTTTTATTTTTACTAACACTGCATGGTGTATTTTCAGTGTCAGCTTGCTGAGGACCTCCAGATGTGGGACGCGACAACTACCTCCTTACGCCTAGAGAGTCAGGTATAGTGTGTTTTAGTTTAAGCGTATGTTAGTTGGTTTGTTTTGTTTTATTGGTTCTCTTTCTGACGTATTTTGTGTTGGTTGCTCTTTTCCTATGTAGGTCGTCCCTAAATCTACTCCTGAGGCTCATCCTCGGGATTCGACTCCTCCTCCCACTCAAGTTTGTTTAGTAAGTGTAGTTTCATTTTTTATTTTTTAGTCATGGCATTATCTGATGTGCATCTTATCTGTGTTGCAGCCGCCTATGTCTAGGATTCCTCCTCTACCACGTGCCGATTCAGTGACTGTCACAACCTGAGAAGAGCCTTCTTCGGGAGAGGGTGAATCTGGTATGCTTCTCTTTCTCGATGCTCGATTTTTTACTTTGGGAGATCATGTTGGCTCATCAATTCAAGGAGTCGTGTCTGGAGGTAGCGCGGGGGTGCACCGCTCCACAGGTGAGATGGTATCTCAGAGACACCCATAGTTGTGAGGACTTGCTCATTGATATGCTCATCGCACAGGGAACTTAGACGGAGGAGATATAGGCAGCTCGTCAGACAGTGTGGGCTAAGATGCAGTTGCAATATCAACTAGGGAGGAGCGAGCGAGGGGTTCGTGGGATGGTTGGTCGTCTCGTTGATCACTACTTATATGTCTCGTTGATCACTACTTATATGCATATCTAATTAAATCGTAACCTATTGCAAGCCCACAATGGAAATTACAGTGCTATTATAGGGTCGTTCCCAAGAGGATATGTTTTTATATGTATATATATTAATTTTCTAAAAACTTATACTTATCTTTTAAGTTCCTAAACTACTTGAGAAATATGAATAAAGAGTGGTTTCTTAAACTAAATTGCAGAAAAGAAATCCTAAATCATCCTTCTTCAGATTGTGGTCGTCGATCACTATCTTTAGCTATCAGATATTTACAAATTTTAAATACCATTACACTATATCTCAGTCTTCTAGAATTTCGACATCAATCAAAAACTAGCATCCTTTAATATAGATTTATACTAATCTTTAATCTACCATAAATTTAGGCGTCAATTAAACTCCAGAAAATTAAAGATGGAAAATAAAAACCATTACACTAATCTGTAAATCTTAACCTGAGTCATCAATTCAAATTAAAATTCGAAGATGTTCACAAAGTAGGAAATTATAATAAAATAAATTTAAACTAGAAAGCAATAAAATTATATCTTTAACCCCTCAGCTGCAGTCGTCAATTGCTTCTGAGAAACTACAAATATCTACTCTAATCTTCCAGCTCTTAATCCCAGTCATCAATTGTGATTGAGGAACCTTGGATATCTAAACTAAGTAACGCTATTGATCGAAAGAAAACCCTCAGGCGTCAATTGATGCTAAGAATTTCTTTGATGGCTAATTCCTATACAAAGCCCTCTAATTTATAGATATAAGGGATCGGTTTACAAAACTTCTAATTCTAATAAAAGAAACTACTAAGATAAAACTGTCCTAATATAACTATACTTCAAATCTTATCTTTCCTTACTTTCAATCAGTTGATGTATTTCTTGATTTTCTCCTTTATTTCAGCAGCAGAGTCCTTTAATAGTCTTCTTCGTCAATCTTCTCAGATCCGTGCTCCGCCAGACTTCTAAGTCAAGAATTCTTCTAATTTGGTGCATGGCGGTATGGATCTCACACGTGATCAGCAGGTTCAGGAAGGTGTCTTTTTGTAAAATCATAAATAATGATTTTCTATTCTTTACTCTCTGGACGATTTCATTTATGATTGACCGTCTTTTCTCTCAACACAGCTTCCTATAAAATGATTCCTTATTTACGATTCATCACTTTCTCTTGTATCATGCTTCATTCTTGAACGGCTCTCTCTGAAGAATCGTAAATTACAATTTTCTACTCTATTTGCATTGTTTCACAAAATCATAAGACACAATTTTCTATCTTTCAGTAGGTGATGGTTCGACTTTAGGTTCAATCGTCTTTTTATTGCTTTATGAGTTCACTCTGACGAATATTATCATTTTAGTTCTCTTTTACTATTTTTCTTTAATATCTGCATATTAGTAACTTATTAGTAGCAAACTAAGTCCTAGTATCACTAAGTTAAGGGTAGTAAAATGGTATATTATGTGATTAATCACACCCCCAAACTTACTCTTTGCTAGTCCCTAGCAAACAAGGAAATATAAAATATCCTAAATTAAAAATTTTAAATGCCACTTTCATAGGGAGCATGATTGCATTTAGCAGATGCAGCAAGCCTTTAAAACCGTAGGTGATCCCTAGTGGAGGAGTTGTAGTCTCCTGAAAGTTTTCAGTGAATTTACCTATAAACTTCAATTATTTTTTTAGATTTGTCAAAATATTTTTAAAAATTTTAAAAGAACAAAAGGTTAAAAATCTAACTAATTTTGTATACTAACTAAGTTAACTAAGTTGATCATCACATAGTTATTATGATTTTCTAAAATTTACCAATCTTTTTTTCTTACTTTCCATTATAACAACTATCCTTGATTAGAACTCCAACAATTTCAATTCATAGTAAGTAGGGAGTGTATGCATCAGTGAACAGTTTATTCTTCATAGGTTTTTCTAAACTACAGTTTTTAGAAATATTTTCATTCAAAAACTCACTATTGACATACTCTCAGAAAAAATATCAAAATTTTGGCTGCTCACAATAATATTTTTCAGAAACTTAATTTGGGCAATGCCCTCATTGGCACAAAAACAAGGGACCCTTACAGTTTATTTACCTTTTGAATTACTGATATTACCGATTATATATTGGATGTGCAAAAAAATTCTTTAAAGAATGTCCCCCAAACTTGAAGAAAATACATCTGTTTTATTCTAAGAGATATCAATAACAAAAATTAAAGAAAAATTAGGAATAATTACACAGTTAGTGAAAAAGTTAGTTAAAAGAAAATGTCATAAATTATCTGAATATTTACAATGATCATGAAAAGAAAAAAAAATCTAAAGAACTAACAAAGTAAGAACTAATAAAAAAAAGTATAAACCTAGGAAAAATCTAAAGTGCTAATTTATTTACCTTAAAGATCATACTTGTGAGTGTTGGTACGCGCTTTTCCTGGGTTCCTTTCGGTCCCCAAAAAGAGTGGCCCAATTCTGTCCAAGTGGACTTTGACAAAGGCGATGATGGAGTAATAAACTAGGAAATATTAAATTGCTGAAATTGAAGAGGCAAATTCTAAATGAAGAATACCTGAGAAAATGCGATTGTCGCTGCAGATATTTATCGATACTGCAATACGTCACTGATCATGCTTTAAGGGGAGCGGGGGCTTGCAGGTTGAACTCCTTTACTGAATCATCCACCGACGAACGTCAGCAACTATGGGTTGCCTTTAGTCTAACTGGTTTGGTTTTCCTATTCCTGTTGGGATTTTAATTAACTTGGTCTCCTAATCCTACTTGGAGTCCAATTAATTTAAATATCTTAATCTTACTAGGAATTAATTAAATCTCCTAATCCTATTAGGAGTCTAATTAAAAAAGGTCTCCTACTTCTACTAGGAGTCTAATTAAAAAAGGTCTCCTACTTCTACTAGGAGTCTGATTTAAAAAAAGGTCTCCTACTTCTACTAGGAGTCTAATTAATTTAAATATCCTAATTTTAATTAGAAATCGAATTAATTAGAAAAAAAAAAAGAGATTGGGCCCGTTATGCTAAGGAGGATTGGCCCCGTTCCCGGGTACCCTTCGTAAGCTCCCTTGGGAAAATCGGGTGGCTAAGGATTGAAAAAATGATATTAAATTTAGGAATTTGATTTAAAGATCAAAATCATATATTTTAAAGGATTAGAAATTGGGAATTAAGGATTACGGATTAAAAAAATATGGAATTAAGAATCTATGATTTTAGGACTGAAACTGAAACTAAGATCTAGAACCTAGAAATTAAGATTGAAAAACCAGAGTTTTAGAAATTAAGAAGAAAATTAAGATCAAAACTCTGAATTAAAATCTAAGGTCTGAAATAGAAATAAAAAAGCTAAAGCTAAGGACTGGTTCTAGTAATTAAGAGTTAGAACCAGCGATTCGAAGGTAAAAATTAAGAATTGAAAGAAATCTAGAATCTAGAACTAGAACCTAAGATCTAGAACTAAGAACTAGAAACTAAAAGGTTACCTAAAGTCAAACGCCGAAGAGAGAATCTTGAAATCCCAAAACTTGGAAGAGAAGAAAAAATTTGTGTCCTTAGGGTCGAGTTAAAAGGTTCTATTTATAGGTGTTTTACTAATTACGCACACCCTGTGGGGTGCGCTTAATTAGTCAGTCAACTTCAACTATGCGCCTTAATCTAGGCGTTTAATTGAATTGCACGCTGGATTATAGGTGCTTAATCGCTTTGAGTCGGTCACAGACTCGGTGAGCGACCGACTGATTGGCTCAGTCGAGTTTCTTAGTTCTAATCACGTTAGGACTAATTGCGTGTCTCGTTTGGCGTATGCAATCCGATTAAGAGTTTTAAACCTAGCGCTTAATCGTGAAATTTTGGTGGTCAAGGGTTGGGAGACTAGGTCGGAGACAGACCAATTGCGTGTCGGTGATATGGCGCTTAATCCGATTGCGCGTTTCGTGTGGAGCGCGCGATTGAGTCTCGAGGCAGTCTAAACAAAGGGAATTTGGTCTGGGAGGAACTTATTGTGCGCTAGTGATGTGGTGTGTAATAGGATTGCGCGCCTGGTTTAAGGCACGAGGTATTTCCCGAGTCGGGTCTGAAATGCAGGACTATTATTTCAGTCTGTATTTCAACTATATCCTATTGTTTCAGTATATAGTCTCGCTATTGTTTCAGCCTCAGCCATGTACTATTATTTCAGTACATGGTCCCCACTTTATTAGTGTCAGGGGGTCGGAGCCACAGAGCTTTCATTTCAACCTATGTTCAGTCATATACTATTATTTCAGTGCATGGTTCCCATGTTAGGGTTAGGGAATTTGAGCCATAGAGCTATTATTTCAGCCTGTGTTTAGCCATATACTATTGTTTCAGCATATGGCTCCCACATTAGGGTTATGGGGCCTAAGCACAGAGCTATTGTTTCAGCCTGTGTTCAGCCATATACTATTATTTTAGTGCATGGTTCCCACATTAGGGTTGTGAAGTTTTCAGAGAAGTTAAGTCCTTTTCGAAAAGTCACAGGCAAGGTCAAAGGTTGACCGAACAAATTTATATATTCCGAGAGGACAAAATAGGGATGTTTACAGATGCCTCTCTTCGGCGCACTCTTGCGAAGTAAGAACGTGTCGAAGAAGTTGACACCCCTTATTCGAGGTGTCTTCTTGTTTCCCTTGGGAAATCACAAATATGAATTGGGGATGCTGACATGATATGTTTGACTTTCTTATCTATCAGCGCAAGCTAAAATGGAGCATTCGGGGGCCCAGTGGTAGCTACCGAAAGGCGTATTCTATGTCGTGGATGCAAGTGATCTCGTCTCATATCGCAACCCGCTGCCATAGATAGTTGTTAGGAGAAGTTAGTGTATCCTAATCTGCGGGTGCAAGGGGTATCCCGTCGCATGGCACGACTTGTTGCGAGTGACAGCCAAACGAGAAGGAGAATCATCAAATCCTAATCTTTGGGTGCAAGAGGCAACCCGCCGCATGTTGCGACCTGCTGCAAGGGTCAGTCAAACAGAGGGATATGACGGAGTCGAGGTACCGGGGGGTGTCATACGAATGTCCAGAGACAAGGTCTAGATATCGAATAATAAGATAAAATATCATATAATGTCAAAAGCTTTCTCAAGTCATGTCAGACCGAGCGCGTTATTGCTCACACTAATGTGCGTCAAGTGTTCCTTTTCCAATAGGCATTTGTAATTTCTTAGATTACATATACTCGTTGCTCAGTTTCCTAAGGGGAATGGCTGGTTTGGGTAAGTGGTGAACAACATGAGTTTTGGTAGGTAAAAGGTCTCTTTATTTATTATTATTTTGGTATCTTTTTTATTATTTTATTTTTTTCCGTGTTTTGGTTCTGAATGTAAGGGGTTTTGAAAATTCTAGAATTTTAACTTAAGATAAATTCAGTGGGAAATCTTAAAAAAATATGGCTTTCGAGACATCGCTGAGTAGATCCACCGGTATGGGATTTTGTGGACCCGACCGTTTATGTGGTTGTCAAGACGACACTTGGCATGTCGGATACTCCGTCTAACCTTCTCGATGAATACTGATGATTGTCTCTTATGGGAGGACTATCGTGATTCGTGAGTCGAGGGAGATGGGTTTTGAAAACATTTTGACTTAATCATAGCTAACTATATATTTTAGAAGAAATATCGAGTAAAACAGAGCGGATGATACTTACCAGAAGTGGTGATACTTACCTATGTAGCCTGTGATGGAATTGATTGGCTATTGTGGTTATAATTGCACTAGGACAATTGGGGAGATTTCTCTCCATCTCCATTTCATGTCTGTTGTAGTATAGTAGTAAGTATTCCCGCCTATCATGAGGGTGACCCGGGTTCGATCCCCTGCAGCGGCACCAAAAACTTGTTGTCAGGCTACCTAGTGTGTTGTTTATTATGTGGTGGAAACAAATTTAAAGATAAAGTAAAACAAAAGAATGGATTCAACATAACTAAAGTAATCCAAGACCTGCAAGATACACGGCCTATTGTATCAAGTTTTGATAAGTAAGAGTTTGTCCCACAGAGAAATTGATCTAGAACCCAAAATGGGCTATAATAGTAGGCCTCAAGATCTGGCTACAGATCTGACAATCCTAAAGATAGGGAGCTGGGTGTAATGACTACACTAAATTAATCCTAACAACAGAAAAATAAAATGTAGCCCTATCCAAAAGAAAGGGTTAAGAAGAATTCTGGGCGTCTCTCTCTTCCAGGGCCACAAACAAACTCCGCGATGTGGAATTTTGTTCAGTACACACATGGACTCGTTATGTTCTTCGCGCGGCTGCTTTAAGGCTTGATCTTCGTGAGAGATTCGCGACCACAAATTCTGAGGATTTTAATCCACAAGATCTTCGCGATGTCTTATAGCTCTTCTCTTAACTGTGCGTCCTATCTGTGTGAGGGCATCTTCCACTGCATCCTTAGCTTCACGAGGGAGCTTCTCAACTCTGCGAGATCTATCTTTCTATGCTCTGATGCATTGCACTTGCTGCCATTGCAGTTACTCTATTGTCAGCCAACTTTATCCATTTGCTAGGCTTTTGGTCAATGATGGCCAGCAAATCAGTCACCATGGTGAGCACTACCAGGGTGATCCAATCGGCTTTAGCTCAGCTGTCATCTTTGCAAGTCTTTTTCCTCTTCTTTAGGCCAAAATGGATGGATTTTTTATTATGCTGCACAGATTATTGCTAACTATAAAACACACTTAACAAATGATTATTAGTCTGCTTCAAGGTCTATCAAAGGCTAGGTTAAGAGGTGAAAAGTGGTACTTTTCAGTGAATAACACACCCTCAAACCTAATCTTTGCTAGTCCCTGAGTAAAGGAAAATTTAAAACAACTATTCTAAGAATTTAAATGCCACTTTCATATGGAGCACGGATACATTTACCATATGTACCAAGCCTTTTAAACCCCTAGGTGATCCCTAGTGGAGGAGTGAAGTCTCCTGAGGGTTTTCAGTGAAGATACCCACAAACTTCTCAATAAAATAGTTAACAGAAGTGTAAAATTATCAAGTTAGCTTTCAAGAAACAGAGCATTAGTTCACCTTTGATTCAACAAAAGAAAATATATGAGGAATTTGAACATATGATTATGCACAGAAATTTACTCATCACAGCTTCTACATAGATGCACATCATTTCCAATTAGCCCACAGCAGGGGAAAACATCGCATGTCGGTCAGTACTGAGTTCATCATTAATTCAAAAATTAGGTTATAGGTCATGCCCAATACATTCAACATCAGACCCAATGCTTACCAGGGCATACTTCTCACAGGAAACTTTGAGGATTTTCATTTTATCTCAAGCTCAAGAGCAGTTATAGGCCCCAAATGGATCAGTGAGCATGAGCATAGGCAAAGCACCTATGTTCTGGCGTTATTGGCTAATCCTTACAATAAATTGGGCAACTCTTTGTCTCTGCATGACAGTTCATTCAACTTTGGATCACAGAGACTTTTAACTGGGTTCTAATGTGGCTTATGCGATAGATTATAAAGAATTGGTGGTTGAAAAGGGATTCAAAATTGAGAAATTAGTAGGTGAAGGAGGTGATTCATGACTTCACCTTCTCTAGTTCAGCACCTTTCCTTGTCTTTAAAATTATTCAGACTTTAAGTGGCCACCTTCTCCTCTTATTTTCTTATTATTTTTCAATGAACTTTTCCTCTTACTTCTTCTGTTATTCCTCTTCATTATTATTATTTTTTTCTTTCTTTTTGGATACAATTTTCTTTTTGTTTTTGTTTTTCTGACTTGCCACCTTTCTCCTTAGCTGCTACACTGCTAAGTTTTAAGTATCCCTTCTCCATTCACCCCATGTTGACCTCATCTTGTCCATCTTCAGCTCCTTCTCCTTTACCTTCTGATTTCTCAGAGTGAGGGTAGGTTTGAATCAGGTCCATAGGTTCAGGTACAAGTACTCAAGTATATTTTGAAGAAAATTGGCAATTAAGCCTCAAAAAGTGTGTGCACAAGGGCACTTAATTAAGGTTTGGTCTGTTTATGCTCAAACTATCCAAGAGAAGGCCTTAATCCTTTCCTAAGTGTCATGAGTGATGTCAGTTGTTTCAACTTGGAGGTGCCTAACTTCTAGTGAGGGAACAAACTCAGCCAGTTCGTAGGGCTAGAAGAATTGCCTCAGTTACTCCTCAAAGAAAGGAAAAAATTTTGTAGGCCCAAATCTCACTAGTTATGGTCTTCCATTGAGCTCTTAGGCATGTCCTTACCTTTTTCTCTCTTTAATGATTCACTAAGTACTGATACAAGTGAGTTTTCTTGGTGTTCACATAATGAAAATGCTAAAATTTAAAAGCTTGTGATGCCTCAAGGTCTACAAATTACTCCATTTTTTATATTTTTTATTTTTTTATTTTATGATTCTTAAGTGAACAGGGATCCATTTCTATCTTACTCACTTGATTCTGCTGCACTTAGGTTAACTGCTTCCTTGGCAGAGCCTACCACACCCCCAAACCTATGAGGAGTAGTGTCCTCACTGATTCAAAGTTATATGTGGATGTGCAGTAGGCTCAAGATAGAGATTTTAAAATAACAAAAACTACAAGAGAGAAAAACACAGAACAAACAACATAAAAACAAACACACAGAAATAAAGAAAGAGAGATTGGAAACTAAACAAAACAAAACAAAGATCAATGTTATTATAACACCTAAAGTATGTACGAAGTAGGTGGAAGTAAACTATAAAAAAAAAAAAATGACACACTACTTCCTAACTAAATACATGTGCAAAAATTATTAGCCATCTGAGGCTGTGGGTAAATATCTATTGGTTCATCTTTAATTTTGACTCTTTTCCCTTTCTCAGACTCCCCAACAGCAGGTGGAGGTATTCTCCCAGTTGCTAGAGCTAATTGCCTTTCTAGGATTTCAGCTTTTTGATCTGCCAATTCAACTCGGGATATAAGGAGCTTCCTGATCTCCTTTGAAGCAGTCAACCTCTTCTCTAATCCATCAGCTCTCAGCTTTTCTATTGCAGTAGCCATTTTCTCCTGTTCAGCATTTAGCTTCTCTTGGGCAGTTATCCTCTCTTGGGCTTTACATAAACACAACATTTGTTTCCAACCTTTTGCGATGTTCTTGAGCTGCATCTCGATATCCAATTTTATGCGATGGATCCCTTCTTCATAGGGTATCCTGATTGATGTTTTGATAGTAACCATCCCTCGAATGACATCCTTTTTGAGGTAAGGATTGGATTGCATAGCATTAAGGAGGGTGGAGTAGGGGGGGATGGAAAAAGAAAAAGTAAAAATCACAGGCTGGTTCTCACTTGAAGAAGGGCCAACCAGGAATGAAAAAGGAGTGGGTTGGGAAATTGCAGATTGAAGCTAAGGTTGGGGTTCCATATCAGGTTATGTTTGGATTGACTTAGAAGAGGTGGGTATTAGGTCATCCACATCTGTTGCAGCATCGTAGGTGGCTACAACAAGGGGAATAGCTAGGTCAGTTAATGTGGAGGCTTCAGTGTAAGTAGGAGGGGGTGTGGTGGCTGCTAAGAATAAGGGTTGGGGTAAGGCAGCCAAAGTTGATTGGATGGATTCGAGGTAGGTTTCTAGGTAGGCTTGGTTTTGGAGAGTGGAGGTTTGGGATTAAATGTATGTCTCAATTGAGGCTTGGTTTTGGGTCTTAGCCAGCATGTGGGACTGTAGGGAGAGTAAGAGGTGTAGGATTTAGGGTAAGAGGTCCGGTAAGGGTAGTAGGTTTGTGATGGGCCATGATGATTGGGTTGAAGGTGGAGCTGGCATGGAGGTAGAGGTAGTTGCTGAGGAGGTGAGTGTTGTGCTGGCTGGCATAAGTGAGGTGGTGATTGCAGCAGCATCAGCAGTAGCAGCTACTTTATGAATGGTGGGAGCTTCTTCTCTCAGTAACTCCGCCCTCTTCCTCTTCTTCTCTATCGTGGTGTCACTGATTCCCCACTGTTTCTTCCCACTCTGTTTGGGGTTCAGTGCCACAGTCTCCTCTCTTTTAAATGTGTACTTCCCCCACTTCAGCAATGCAGTAATCAATCAGCAATAGGAAAGGGCATGAGGTTTCTTCATTATTTTCACCTTCTTACATAAGTCTTTAATCCCCTCAAAAATTAACTTGGCTGCATCCAAGTAGTGGTTTCCGTGAAATGAGAAGAGGGCATCAGCTATGGGGTACCTCTTCTCCTGCTCATGCCTAAAGCAATACACATTTTTCCATTAGCCTGAGATTAGGGTGCAAACCCCTCATTCTGATTGAGTCACCTGAGGCAGTGATCCCTCCAGTTAACTCTCTGGCTATCTCAGTAATGGTGGCAGTCAAAGGAGGACCCAAGCCCACACTCAGGGCTATACCTGGCTGGTATCCTTAGTATCCTTGCAATGTCTGCCTGGTTGAACAACATCTCAAAATCATCAATTAAAGCTAGCAGTATTGGGTTCCCATCATCGCCAGTTTTTAACTTCATATTCTGATAAAATAATCTTACTAATCTTGGGAAAACCAGCTGCATTGAGGGCCTCAACAGGGGTGGGGACATTGTTTTAACATCTCCTGGAATATTTCCCAAGCTTCATAAAAATCCTCAGTTGAGGACTGAGTGAATGACAAGATATTTATCCTCATCTGGCTTGTTTTATTCATGGAAAAGAATTTGGCCAGGAACTTGGTTTGAAGATCACTCCATGACTGTATGTTGTTGGCTGAGAGCTTTGATAGCCATGTGCTGGCTTTGCCCTTTAGTGAGAAAGGAAAAAGCCTCTGTTTGGTAGCCTCAGATCTCAAGCCCACAATATTGAAGGTAGTACAAAGTACTAAAAATTGGTCTATATTCTTGTAGGGATCTTCTTTACTAAGCCCATGAAATGAAGGCAGCATATTGATGGTGGAGGATTTAATCTCATAATTCCCTTCAATAGAAGGGAAAGGTGTACACCCCAGGTGTATTGTACTCCTTTAATGTTCGCTGCCTCTCAGTCATGATAGCTGGTTCGGTTTCAATAGCAAGGCCCTGTGGGATACATCTAGGTCTAAGGATCCTTTCAACCTCTAGATTTGAAAGTTTTATCTCAGGGTTTAAAGGCCTTCTACCATGCATATACTCACACCCACCATAAGTACAAAAAATGATCACAAGCACACACAAAGAATATTTCAAACAAAAAT
The DNA here is from genome assembly GCA_021018995.1 of Chloranthus sessilifolius. Taxonomy (NCBI): domain Eukaryota; kingdom Viridiplantae; phylum Streptophyta; class Magnoliopsida; order Chloranthales; family Chloranthaceae; genus Chloranthus; species Chloranthus sessilifolius. Next base: position 28,639,675 of record CM037594.1, on the reverse strand, counting down.
TAGCAACTACACAGATTTACACTAAACAAATAACAGGGAATTAAACATAAATGGACTGAGATTTAGGGGAATGTAAGTGCAAACAAAGCTAGCTTCACTCCAATTATAGCTTTAGCTTTTCCCTTCTTCTGCTATCCATTTCTATAAAATTTCACAAAGAATCAGTAGTACTTTTATTCTAGTTTAGCTATAGCTACAAAGAATTTGGAAATCTAAATTATAGTACCACTCAGGTCTACTAAAAATATCAATATCTCCAGCTGCGGCACCAAAAACTTATTGTCAAACTACCTGGTGTGTTGTTTATTGTGTGGTGGAAACAAATTTAAAGATAAAGTAAAACAAAAGAATGGATTCAACATAACTAAAGTAATCCTAGACCTGCAAGATACAGGAACTATTGTAGTAAGTTTTGATAAGTAAGAGTTTCTCCCACAGAGAAATTGATCTAGAACCCAAAATGGGCTATAATAGTAGGCCTCCAGATCTGGTTACAAATCTGACAATCCTAAAGAAAGGGAGATGGGTGTCACGACTAGACTAAATTATTCCTAACAATAGAAAAATAAAATGTAGCCCTATCCTAAAGAAAGGGTTAAGAAGAAGATGGTGATGGTGTGTTCCAAAATAAAATATAAAAATAGGTGAGAAGTAAGCAAGTTAAAGCAGTAATGTAACTCAGATTTAGTCTGTCTCAGTAGTGCTCTTTGCTGAGACGCTATTAAAAGCCTCAACAAGGTAGAAGTGTCCAACTTAACTCATGCCATTTTGGGTGCCCTTAAGGCTATAGGCTGTCCACTCAAATAGTCACAACCTATCCTATAGAGTCCGTCAAATCCCATTTATCAAGCCAGAAGTTGCTAGTCTAATTCAGAAGAGTGGACTGATCATTTCCCCAACCACTGGGCCAGACCAGGCCATGAATACTATTACAGCACTGTGTAATGCCAGTGCTACAAGCTCCCCATATCTACGCACAGATCTGGCTGACATCCATAGGTATTCCAACCCATAAAATTCTAAGTGCTTTGCCAAGGCCAATGACTGACTGGTGCCCACAAAAGGACCATGCAATAGGTTGAATAAAGCTCTAAATTCAGCTGCTCATTGCTACAAAAGGCCTGCAATGACTCAGCCTCAAGCTGTAACTACTACAGAGACATCAGATCTAACATCTGATATTAGTTAGGTAAAAATAGAGGGGAGCCAGTTCCTGTACAAACCTCCTCACAAGGCTCTAGAAGCTCATGTGCAGGGGAAAAGAATTTTTCTCAAACATGTGGCTGGATACCACCTTAGGGCTATATTCTATCCACTCAAATGGTCACAGGGTATCCCATTGGTCTGTCCATACCACAGAGGTCAGAGAAAGATCATGAAAATTTTTATAATCACCATGGTCCAAAGGCATCCAAGCTCCCCAGATCTCTCTACAGATCAAGCATTGCTTTTCATGGGGCTATCAAACCAAGGGAAATCAGAGGGTAAGTCATAGATCTACTAAAAACTGAATAGGCTCGTCCCAAATATATGGATCCTATAGACATCTAAAGAATCCATAAGATCTTTAGATTCAATTAGTCATTAAAATTGCAATCCATCAATAAAAGCAAACCTTACAATGAACTGCCTCCATGTTGCAGCCTGTACACAACTGCTCATCAAAGATCCTAATGTATACAAAACCTATTACAAACTGAAATAAACTCAACTTAACTGCTTACAGGGGGATTAGCCAGCAAGTGTTGGGCTAAGAGAGAAGAAAAATAGGAAAAAGAGTTGATCAAACCCTAACCCTAGCCTACTGGAGCTCGCAGTCAACAGAGGATGAAAAGAAGGGTCGATGATAAAACTAAACTCTAAGTATAGCTTATATACTCTGTCCATACGGCCTTGGCACTGAAGAGATTAACCCTAATTTTTCTAAAAGATGTGGCACAGTTATAACCCTTGAATGCCTTGAGATGTGCACCTTAAAATTCATGCCTTGATGTGTGCCCTAGCCTTAGGAAATTCCTAAAAGGTCCTTGAGTTAAAACTGAGAAGTGGGGAACCCGTGCTTCGCGAGGCTGACATATGAATTCTTTCATTCGCACACATTCAGAGCCTTCACGGAGTAGCTTTTGGTTGGTGGGAAGTGCTCACTCGCACAGTGAATCTTCAGTCAATCGTTCAGTTCCTTTGTGTTGTAATTCTATCGTGGAGATGACCTGGAGTGTCGAGACTTCTCGCGTAGTAGAGCTTCAGAAGCTCTCTCTCTCACAGGGTACTCATGCAAGTATGCTCCTGCACTCGCATAGTAATTGGTAAGGCTTCAGAGTGTGTGAGATCTGCGCGAGGAGAATTTTGGGCGTCTCTCTCTTCCAGGGCCACACACAAACATCGCGAGGGGGAATTTTGTTCAGTACACACATGGACTCGCTATGTTCTTCGTGCGACTATTTTAAGGCTTGATCTCTGCGACCATAAATTCTGAGAATTTTAATCCGCGAGATCTTTACAATGTCATACAGCTCTCCTCTTGACTGCGCGTCCTATCTGTGCGAGGGCATCTTCCACTGCATCCTTAGCTTCGCGAGGGAGCTTCTCAACTCTGCGAGATCTATCTTTCTATTCTCTGATGTATTGCACTTGCTGCTATTGCAGTTACTTCATTCTTAGCCAACTTCATCCATCTGCTAGGCTTTTGGTGAATGATGACCAGCAAATGAGTCACCATGGTGAGCACTACTAGGATGTTCCATTAGGCTTTGGCTCAGCTGTTCATCTTTGCATGTCTTTTTCCTCTTCTTTGGGCTAAAAAAGATAGATTTTGTATTAAGTTGCATAGATTATTGCTAACTACAAAACACACTTAACAAATGATTATTAGTCTGCTTCAAGGTCAATCAAAGGCTAGGTTAAGAGGTGAAAAGTGGTACTTTTCAGTGAATAATAGGTGGATGGTTGCCAGTTTGATGAAATGGCTTGGGGAAGTGAGTGTTGCGATGGGACATGGTGGTCTTTTCCGTTACGGTCGCATGTTGGGATGAGTCCTGATTGTTGCAGGCTGAGTTGAGACGTGAGAAAGTATTTTCTCTTCCTTCCCGTGGTAGCGGATCATAGACATGATGGGACATTGGGAGTCTGCATTAAAATGTTGGGGGATTACTGGTTGTAGCTCTGATAGGGGCATTTGGATCCTGGTGGGATTTTTTGTGTTTGAGATGCGATGGGATGTGGGAGGAGTCTGCCTTCTTCTATTGGGATCTAGCGACTGCTGCATAGCTAGGGATTTAGGGGGTAGGCTCTCCACTTCCGTTATGGGACATTGGTTGTGTGACAGCGCGACTTTTCCCCTTCTCGTAAATGGGAAAGGTCGCACTGTCGGATCACCTAACTTGATCCTTTCTTACAAGGGCATCATGTACAAAGTATTACATATGCGGAAGCGAATTGAATTAACTCTGATACGAAGAAATATGGCACAACTGATTCCATTCCTTTATCTAAAGTATTAAACTGAACAGGAAATATAAACAAAAACCTACTATACATGAAGTAGTAAATTATCTCAAACCACATTACTGTTTATACATGTTTAAAATCACCACTCTCTCTCTCAAACCTCTCAAGGAAAGAAGTCCTCCACAGAATCTTCCTCCTTGTCTCCCTCGTCCTCCTCTTAAGGGTAGGTAGGAACAGCCTCGTGCTCAGTGTCTTGATATCTACAGCTAAGGCATAAAGTCGTAGGATGAGCTATCATTACTGCTCAGCAGGAAAATTTAAAGTGCTACTTTATATGTTAGATTTCCAATTCACTTCTAGATGCATAAATTATAAAACTAAACACATTATATCTTACCTTGTATCTATTCTAGCAACATTTAGCATTTATTCTAGCAACATATAGTATAACAAATAATAAATCATATAAATATTATATCATGCTGACAGATTCATACTGAACAAATACAAGGAATTATACTGACAAGGAATCATGCTGGACAATTACAGAAATCATACTAAAACAAGACATATACAAGAAATAAGAAAATCAAGCTCTCGAGTTAGCAAGATCACTTGTCAAACTCCCGAGTTAGTGGGATCACTTAGACCGAGAAAATCAAGCTCCCGAGTTAGCGGGATAACTTGGACGAGATATCAAGCTCCCGAGTTAGCGGGATCACTTGGACGAGATATCAAGCTCCCGAGTTATGGGATCACTTGTTCAAGATGAAACAAAGACGTGTACATGACATCAAGGATAACAGGACATAAACAATGCATAGTAATATATATGAGAGCACATCATAAATAGATATCATATAGCAAAACTGATATTAATAACTGAACTCACACCACATGTCATTGATATTCATGTATCCAAGTTGAGCTAGCATCATAATTATGCAAAGCATACATCAAGTCTGTAGCTCTCTAAGCTGATCTAACACTATAAGTCATAGTCATACTTTGAAAACTAGCATGTGCTTGCATTAATCATACGTCACATTTGAACGTACATCATTATTCATCAACATTCATTAAAACTGATCTGGTAACATCCTTACATAACCCATATATAGAACTGAACTATTTTGTCGTTGCATAATCGTATATCGAACTAAATTTCATAGCATGACCATATATAATACTGATCTTATTACCATCATGGGGAACTAGCATATTTATTCATTAAAACCATCATGAGTCGAATCATGCAAAAATAGTCATTTCAACTTACTCTATCATCATTATCAATACTGACATGAGCATAGTTAAATAAAAATCCTAAGTATCATATCATCAGTATACTATACATTGAGCATCATGAATAATTATACAAAAGCATACGTCTAAAATGATCTTCTCGTCACCATGCACTACTATACATCCAACTGAATTTAGCTTTTTCATGCCTAACCATTCATTGAACTGAAAATTTAATAAGCATATGGGATCATCCATCAAAACTAACTAAATGGGCGTTTCATCTAGCTGAGATAGCATAGTGAGGTAAAAGTATTTCTGTTAACTAACTTTATCAAAATTAGTTCATCACTGAGTTGTACTTAGTACAATCTTTTGACATGCTCTTGTATATCAGATCTAGATATCGGATTTGCACTAGTTATCAGATTTCTTTATCTTTACATAAACTACACTAGCATATATGGAACCATTCATCATACTAGTTAGCACGAGTTATGAGAGATCTCTACATCTTTTATATTATCCTGCTAATCAGAAGAAAATAAGACATGATAGAGAATAAGATAGATTAGGTCTGTCAATCATCATGCACTCATGGAACTTGTGGACAATAACTACCATACCAAATTAACTGAAAATCTTTGTCTTATACCAGGCCGAATATATATATCAATCATCATCGTTCAATCTGACATGCACCTATGTAGGTATCTAGTGTACTAATATTATCCATATACATCACTTTCACTTTGGCATCACTGTGAAATCGTGGATATCTAATCATGGACATCCTTTATCAATTAGTGATTCTCAGATGCATATAATCATTGATCATGTATCAAACAAAAAAGCTGATAAATATATTGAGGCATCATGAGCATGATCAAGTTACACTGACTATACAACAAAATTATAATGCTACTCAGAAGTGCAATGAAATACTAAAATATAAGTTAGCAAGGTAATCTCCCGACCTTATACTAGGCTTACGTGTAACTGGTTACCCGTGCATGCATGTCTTCAAGCAAACTCGTCATGTACACCAAATAGCTAGGATTTATTGTCATAGCTTTAGTATTTTTAATGGTTTATTGGGTCAACATAGACTCTAAATATAAACCATTTATGGTCCCAAGTCTCATGGTCAAACTCAGTAAGTCATCCCAGCACAAACCCCTGACAGAGGTGTCACCAAGTGCGTCAAATGCAGGGTTGCTACGATTTATCACCAATTTTTGACCCTCTAAATGTTAGATTCAGAACTTGGTTACTTCATGGAAGTTGTAGGGATCGTTGTCCCCTTTCCAACGTATCACAAATTCTGCCAATCAGAGCTCGGGGTCAACAGTTATGATTAAAATACCAACCAGTAGTCTGAGCATAATGTTGTCGCGGCAAGCCTATAAAGTTGCCACGGCAAGCCTATCAGGCATGGCTTGCTGGGGTGCTTTCTGCTCCACTTTGGCTTCGTTTACTCAGGAAATTGGCTTGGTATTTTCTATACATATGGATAATATATTCCATATATATATTGCACAAAAATTAGGATTTTCTTATTCAGTTTTGTGCAAAATGTTTGGTGTAGTTTTTATGAGCCATATGGCTAATCCATTTCAAACTGTGATTCGTGTTGCGGATTCGGTCTTAATGAATCGACACCATAGATGTATAATTTATCTAAATTAACTACTGACCTACCCTATTCTATTTGTTTATGGCATACCTTAATGTGGACACAAGGTTACGATGTCGACTTGGTAGCGAGTTCTCTGAGCTCGAAGAATGAGGACAAAACTTACGTGACTGTATCGTCGGTTCACTTTGTGATCTCATGTTTCCTTTCTCTATAATTTTCTAAGATTTAGTTAATTGGTTGTGAATACATGTATGAACAGAGTTGGGTTGCGGAGGAATGGAAGCAAGAAGATGGCTGTCGAGCTTTGAAATGGTGTAGCTGCTCTTGCGTGCATGGAGTCGAGAATGACTCATGCATTTGTGTAGCTTTTTTTTGTGAGCTTTATATTACAAGCTTACAAGGGATAGGATCCCATGTAGTGCATGCACTTGGTTATGTAGTGTATACCCATATGAGCCAAAAGGCTTATATTTTATACAAAGCTTCTATACTAGTTAGGGTGTAAGGCTGGTTATTATATTTAAGTGTAATCCTGTTACACTAGATAGTTTAAGAACCTGAGATTCAGTGTAACTCCAATATACTAAGTGTATATATATACTAATGTCAAACTCGAATGTATTAACTAATACACACCACTATAGTTATATGGGATGATCTAAATTTTAAGTGTATACTCAATACACTATATTTTAGTGCATTGAGGGCCGGGTTTTACTAACAGACTTTACTGGGTAACTAAGGTTCTACTATTTAACCGTCATCATTCAAATTTTAAATCAATTCTTTGTGTCACATTTTTGGCACAAGTCTGACCCTACTCGAGTCTGTACTCGATATTATCGGGATCAAAATGTGGCAGCTGTTATACTCTCCCCTACATAAAGGATTTTCGTCCTCGAAAATAAAAGAAGGTAGGGGAATGAGATCAGGTCATGATGTATGCACTGTTATCGTACTATTAGAGTTCATATAATTTATATGAGTAATTGAAGGCATACGACAGTACAAGATAAAAGTCAATAGGAAATCAATCTACTGTTACGTGTCTTACCTTATAATGCACATACCTAGGTACAATAGAGTAAGCAAAACAAAACCAATGAGGGGAATGTATTGCACTAATGCGCTAGGTAGTGTTCAAGCCCAATTTGTGGATATAGTGTTACTGTTTTTAAATTAAACAATGGTATTTCAATACATTAGTAGTGCATTAGCAGGGCATATATGGTAGAGGACAATTGATTTTCCCTCAACTTCTATACTTTGATATATATATATATATATATATATATAATGACATATGTATACCAAAAATCTGTTATATCAGATGGAATAACTGATTCGAAAAAAATAAACAGCTTACCTCAGGTAAATAAATGCGGATACTGAGCGCAAATACCAAAGTCGCGTTCCCAGGTAGCCTCATGTGAACCGTGATTCTTCCATATGAGTGGAATACATTTTGTTCTCAAGATTTGGTCTCTGCGATCCAAAATTTGAGCTGCTCTTGAAGATCTAGTGGCTAATAATCCAACACATGGGTTGAATCTCTGATTTACTCTCTTAGATAGACCTCAGCCAATTTCGACGCTTCAAGCCACTCCACCAAAACATCTTCGTGCTACCAGGATGAATGACATAGGCTGACTTATGACAAGAAACTTGTAGTGACCATATCATGTTCGGAGGGCTGTCTGTCTTTGAAATATCTTCAGCTTTCACCTTCATCTGGTGATAACTTGATCGTAAGTCAATCTTCGAGAACTATCGTGCTCCTTATAACTGATCATAGAGATCGCCGATTATGGGGAGCGGGAGCGGATAACGATTCTCAATTGGCAGCTTATTTAATTGATGATAATCAATGCAAAGACGCATTGACTCATCTTTCTTCTTTACGAACAATACCAGTATGCCATAGGAGACACACTCGGTCTGATAAACCCTTTGCCAATAAGCTCTTGCAACTGCTCCTTGAGTTCTTTCAACTCCATTGGTGTCATTCGATAAGGCGCCTTTGATACCTCCTCGATGTACGGGATTAAATCACTAGCAAATTCCACTTACCTGCCAGGCAAAAATCCTGACAACTCAGCGGGGAAGACATTAGGGAATTTATAGCCTATTGGCAATCTACTTCTATAATCAATGCTCGTATGATAATTGGATAGCCAATCCATGCCAAGGATTATGGCGAATCCTTGCATATCGAGTAAATCGAGTAAGATCAATCGACACTACTTCATAGTCGTCGTGACCTTGCAGTACGACAATGATTGATCGACATACCATGTTAGTAGTGATAGACTGTCTAGTTAGGACTAACACATCACAATAAAGTCGAGAGGTTCTGGGGTGGCTCCCAACTTTCCTAACTTTACAACAAATTGGGTGTAACAAAGGAATGAGTCGATCCAGGATCTACCAAAACATGTGCCTCATACAACAGGTAGGCATCCTCTAGATACAATTGCAAGGCATCTAATATATATATATATATATATATATACTAGTGTTAGCTAAATTGTGTTTACATAACAAAATATAAATTAATAATTTCTAAAACTGATGAAAAGAAAATAGTACACTAGATGTACACAAATATAAATTATTTACCTAGATGCACCTTTCTCATAAACAATTTAAATAACTTATAACTAAATAGTTCACATGCCTTAGATAATATCGTTGCTGGTTTGGGCAGCTTCTGCCGTCTTTGATGTTATTCCCACCATCTCTGGACAATCCTTAATCCTATGTCCCATCATACCACAATGAAAGCATGCCCTAGACGCTCTACGACATTCATCCATGCTATGTGTCTTCCCACATTTTCCACAGAATGCTAACGGAATGGATGAAGAGGTGCGTGAAGTTTGTGGAACTCCGAACGCTCCCGTTATAGTAGGGTTTGAGTGACAGAATGACCCCAAAGGTGCAGATATAGTCAGTTTCGGATAAACACCTTGAGTAGGTTGCTAAGATTCGGGTGTCTTCTTTTTCGGTTTCGCCGTAGGGCAATCTTTTATCAGATGCCCTAGTCTGCCTCATCTGAAACACTCACCTGTGACCCACCTACATTTCCCCGTCTTGTGCTGTATTTCGCACCGTGAGCATGACCCAAAGAGTGCGGGCGAAGAAGTGCGTGCAATGGGCTGCACTAGTGTCGTAAGTAACTCAGTCTGCTGGGCCATGGTTCTGACCATTGTCTCCAGTAGTTGCCGAGTTTGTTCATGATCATCCCTCCCAGCATGCGCGGTCCTAGTTCTTTTGTAAGGTGTCATAGTGATTTGTCAAAATGAAATAAATGTTTCAATTAATAGTAATCATGATCCTCATGATCCCATGATTTGAAAATATTTACATCCTACCTCGGATCCTAAAGGCATACTCCGATCACTATTGACCGATCACTTCAATCAAACGTGGTCATACAGATCCACAATAGTGATTGATTACTTCAGTCAAACGTGATTGTACAGATCCACAACCTATGCTCTAATAGAACCTACTGCCATAGCCTTGAGTCCCTAGAAGACCTAAAGCCTAGGCTCTATAACGGAACAAACATCAGAAGTTGTGTCAGAGTTAAGTCTCCAAAGACTTAACGCCGGGCTCTGATACCACCTGTGACAGCTTGACTTTTCCCCTTCTCGTAAATGGAAAAGGTCGTGTCGTCGGATCACCTAACTTGATCCTTTCTTATAAGGGCATCGTGTACAAAGTGTTACATATGCGAAAGAGAATTAAATTAACTCTAATACGAAGAAATATGGCACAACTGATATCCATTCTTTTTCTAAAGCAGTAAACTAAACAGGAAATATAAACAAAAACCTACTATACATGAAGTAGTAAATTATCTCAAAGCCCACTGCTGTTTATACATATTTAAAATCACCACTCTCTCTCTCAAACCTCTCAAGGAAAGAAGTTCTCCACAGAATCTTCCTCCTTGTCTCCCTCATCCTCCTCCTGATGGTAGGTAGGAATAGCCTCGTGCTCAGGGTCTTGAGCAATATCTGCAGTTAAGACATAAAGCCGTAGGATGAGCTATCATCAAAGCTCAGCAGGGAAATTTAAAGTGCTACCTTATATGTTAGATGTCCAATTCACTTCTAGATGCATAAATTATAAAACTAAACACATTATATCTTACCTTGTATCTATTCTAACAATATTTAGTATTTATTCTAACAACATATGGTATAACAAATAATAAATCATATAAATATTGTATCATGCTGACAGATTCATACTGAACAAATACGAGAAATTATACTGACAAGGAATCATGCTGGACAATTATAGAAATCATACTGAAACAAGACATATACAAGAAACAAGAAAATCAAGCTCTCGAGTTAGCGAGGTCACTTGACAAACTCCCGAGTTAGTGGGATCACTTGGACTGAGAAAATAAAGCTCCCAGGTTAGCGGGATCACTTGGACGAGATATCAAGCTCCCGAGTTAGCAGGATCACTTGGACGAGATATCAAGCTCCCGAGTTAGCGGGATTACTTGATTCAAGATGAAACAAAGATGTGTACATGACATCAAGGATAACAGGACATGAACAATGCATGGTAACATATATGAGAGAATATCATGAACATATATCATATAGCGAGAATGATTTGAATAACTGAACTCACTCCATAAGTCATTCATATTCATTTATCCAAGCTGAACTAGTATCATAATTATGCAATGCTTACATCAAGTCTGTAGCTCTCTAAGCTGATCTAACAGCATAAGTCATAGTCATACTTTGAAAACTAGCATGTGCATACATTAATCATACGTCACATTTGAACGTACATCATTATTCATCAACATTTAATAAAACTGATCTAGTAATATCCATACATAACCCATGTGTAGAACTGAACTATTTTATTGTTGCATAATCGTATATCGAACTGAATTTCATAGCATGACCATATGTAATACTGATCTTATTACCATCATGCGGAACTAGCATATTTATTCATTAAAACCATCATGAGTCGAGTCATGCAAAAATAGTCATTTCAACTTACTCTATCATCATTATCAATACTGGCATGAGCATAGTTAAATAAAAATCCTAAATATCATATCATCAGTATACTATACATCGAGCATCATAAATAATTATACAAAAGCAAACGTCTAAACTGATCTTCTCGTCATCATGCACTACTATACATCCAGCTGAATTTAGCTTTTTCATGCCTAACCATTCATTGAACTGAAAATTTAATAAGCATATGGGATCATCCATCAAAACTAACTAAATGGGTATTTCGTCTAGCTGACATAGCTTAGTGAGGTAAAATATTTCTGTTAACTAACTTTATCAAAATTGGTTCATCATTGAGCTGTACTTAGCATAATCTTTTGACATGCTCTCATATATCAGATCTAGATATCGGATTCGCACTAATTATTAGATTTCTTTATCTTTACATAAACTACTCGAGCATATATGGAACCATTCATCATGCTAGTTAGCACGATTTATGAGATATCTCTACATCTTTTATATTGTCCTGTTAATCAGAAGAAAATAAGACATGACGAAGAATAAGATAGATCAGGTATGTAAATCATCATGCACTCATGGAACTTGTGGACAATAACTACTATACAAAATTAACTGAAAATCTGTCTTATACCAGGCCGAATATATATCAATCATCATCGCTCAATCCGACATGCACCTATGTAGGTATCTAGTATACTAATATTATCCATATACGTCACATTCACTTTGGCATCACTGTGCAATCATAGATATCTAATCATAGACATCCTTTATTTATTAGTTATTCTCAGATGCATATAATTCTTGATCATGTATCGAACAGAAATACTGATAAATATATGGAGGCATCATGAGCATGATCAATTTATACTGACTGTACAACACAATTATAATGTTACTCAGAAGTGCAATGAAATACTAAAATATAAGTCAGCAAGGTAATCTCCCTCCCTTATACTAGGCTTACGTGTAACTGGTTACCCGTACGCGCATGTCTTCAAGCAAACTCGTCATGTGCACCAAATACCTAAGATTTATCGTCATAGTTTTAGTATTTTTAATGGTTTATTGGGTCAACATAGACCCCAAATATGGACCATTTATGGTCCCAAGTCTCATGGTCAAACTGAGCAAGTCATCCCAACACAAACCCTTGACAGAGGTGTCACCAAGTGCGTCAGATGCAGGGTTGCCGCGACAAGCAACATAGGTTGCCGCGGCAAGCTTTGCAGCTGAGCATGTTGCAATGACTTGTCACCAATTTTTGACCCTTTAAATGTTAGATTCAGAACTTGGTTACTTCATGAAATTTGTAGGGCTTGTTGTTTTCTTTCCAACGAATCACAAATTGTACCAATCGGAGCTCGGGGTCAAACGTTATGATTAAAATACCAACCAATTGTCTGAGCATAATGTTGCCGCGGCAAGCCTATAAAGTTGCCGCGGCAGGCCTATCAGGCTTGGCTTGCCGGGGTGTTTTCTGCTCCACTTTGGCTTCGTTTACTCAGGCAGTTGGCCGGGTATTTTGTATACATATGGATATTATATTTCATATATATATTACATAGTAATTGAGATTTTCTTATTCAGTTTTGTGCAAAATTTTCGGTGTAGTTTATATGAGCCATATGGTTAATCCATTTCAAACTGTGATTCGTGTTGCGGATTCGGTCTTAATGAATCGATACCATAGATGTATAATTTATCTAAATTAACTATTGACCTACCCTATTCTACTTGTTTACGGCATACCTTAATGTGGACATGAGGTTACGACGCCGACTTGGTAGCGAGTTCTTCGAGCTCGAAGAATAAGGACAAAACTTACTTGACTGTATCATCGGTTCACTTTGTGATCTCACATTTCTTTTCTCTACAATTTACTGAGATTTAGTTAACTGACTGTGAATACATGTATCAACAGAGTTAGGTTGCGGAGGAATGGAAGCAAGAAGATGGCTATCAAGCTTTGAAATGGTGTAGTTGCTCTTGCATGCATGGAGTCGAGAATGACTCATGCATTCGTGTAGTTTTTTTTGTGAGCTTTATATTACAAGCTTACAAGGGATAGGATCCCATGTAGTGCATGCACTTGTTTATCTAGTGTATACCCATATGAGCCAAAAGGCTTATATTTTATACAAAGCTTCTATACTAGTTAGGGTGTAAGGCTGGTTATTATATTTAAGTATAATCCTGTTACACTAAATAGTTTAAGAACCTGAGATTCAGGGTAACTCCAATATACTAATATCAAACTCGAGTGTATTAACTAATACACACTACTATAGTTATATGGGATGATCTAAATTTTAACTGTATACTCAATACACTATATTTTAGTGCATTGAGGGTCGGGTTTTACTAGCAAACTTTACTGGGCCACTAAGGTTCCACTATTTAACAGTCATCATTCAAATTTTAAATCAATTCTTTGTGTCACATTTTTGGCACAAGCCTGATCCTACTCGAGTCCATACTCGATATTGTCGGTATCAAAATGTGGTAGCTACTAAAGGTTGAACCTTCCCTTTTTGGTCATGTAGTGTGGGGGGTTATGTCTGAATGTCTCGGGTAGTGATGTCGCGATGGGACTTGATAGTTGCTATGTGCAGGATGTCCAGATCACTTGGTGAGATGTTTTGCAATGGGACGTTATTCGTTGATAGGATATTTAGGCTATAGGGTGGTTATGAGATCACGTTGTGGTCGTGTTGTGATAGGACTTGCCTTTGACTTTGGTCATGTGCCTGAGTTTTGAGAAGGTTTGCTTTTGGCTTCTAATGATGGGATGTGTGGCGGCATAGCTGATTTAGGTCAATGAGCTTAGATATTGGGATGGCATTATATGTGTGCATCTTATCGCGATGGGACATGCATGACGAGGTTATGCGATGGGATTCTCCCTCTCCGGTCGGATCGTGATGGGATGAGGGAAAGTGATGGTGTCACAATAAGGCATGTATGTCTTGTCACAATGGGACCAAGGGCGCGGTCAATGCTTCCTATAAGGCTACGTGATGGGACATGGGAGAAGAATCTTGACCAAGATGAGATAAAAGGTGTGAGGACGTATATTCTATCTAAAGTTGGATATTGCACACCTGGTTTCTAGCGTTTAATCAAATTGCATGTCAGTTTAGGAGCGCGTGATTGGGGTTTGAAGGGGGTCAATTACGTGTTTGAATACATGTGTGCAATCTAATTACGTGCTCTAACAGTAGCGCGTGATTGAGGCATCACCAAGTTACTATGCGGTCAACCTTTCGGTTTGCACGCCAATTGTATTGCCCACAATCTGATTATGTGCTCTTATCAGGGCGCGGGATTAGAGTATCGTGCCCGCTGGGCGGGCAAAAGTTTGATTGCGCGTGTTGTATGTCGTGCAAAATTGGGATTAAGCGTATGTTTACTTGCGTGTGATTGAATTGCACACCGGATATCGGGCGCGTGACTGAGTCGAGCTCTATATAAAGTGGAGAGTCTTCATTTCTTCCATGCTTCCGAGTTTTGAGTTAACTTTTCCTAATTCCTGCGTACTCGGGTACCCGTGTTTTTGTGATATTATGTAATCCGACAGTTTGATCGTGATGTAATTTCTTCTAGTGTTCATTTTTTCCTGTGAACTTCAACCTGAGGTGGCGCTTGGTGATGATGATGTGACCTTGAGGATGGACGGTATTGGGAATGAGACAATTGATACAATTGTTAGAAGGTGAAGGTGGTGGAAGGAAAGTCCTCCAAATGGATGGAAAGGAATGTTCCCCAACCAATCCTTCCCTTCGCCTTCCGTTGCTTCTGATTGGGTGTCTCGCACTAGAGCTTTGTGTCCATTTTAGGTTCGGTTTTCGTTTTGGGTTGTATGTTCGGAGGTATGCCTCCGGTGACTCCTGTAAAATTTTATTATATAAATAAAGAGGTTTTTTTGTTCATTGTGTTTGTTTTGTTGATGTTTGTTTGTGTTCATTATTGTGTGTTTCTTGGGTTACATTGGAGAGGGAATGGGTAATGACAGAGTATGGTGTTTATTTTTTTTTGGGTATATCTCTATTGTTCTGTTTCAGGTTTTCGTTTTGAGGTCCCATGACGGAAAAGTAAGAACTAAAAAATTTTAAATAAATGCCCCAGTTTGGGGTATCCGAGGTGGAAAAGTAAAAAAACTAAATTGAAAATTTAAAAAAAATGCCCCAGTTTGGGATATCGGTCTTATGACCTGATTATCGCTATCAAGGTGCTAGCGCTCTTAAAAAAATGCCCCAACGTCAAGTGACGGTGGGACTTCATCAGCCTCTCAGATATCCTGGAGTGTGTTAGCAATGATCCCATGCCAGGGAGTAGTTTAATTATTTCGGCCACTTGTTGGGCTTGATTGTGTAAGTGCTGAACGATCATCATGTGTCATAGCTTTCAATAAGATTGAGGTGTATAGTAGATTATGAGTGATTGCATCACTTATCATTCGAAAGTTTTCAGTTTTATTTTGAAAGAGAATTTGAAAATCATTTGACTCATTGTCGGAAAAGAAAATTAAAGGTGAAGAGGAGGTAAGGTTTATTGATCTGAGGGTAGCTTCTTATTCAACCTAATTTTGAAATAGTAGTCAACTACTCTCTTCTCCGGTGGATAATGTGATGCTATAATTGAGTTCTTCGTTATGGTCCAACACCATCAAATCATCAAATTCTATGGTTAGCAAAAGTTTTGTCCTCCTCCTGCCACTGTACGATGATATCTAGTAGTGTAAAGATGTCAGGGATGCCTTTGCGACTTGCTTATACTTTCCTAATAGGATTACCAGGAATGCCCTCATAATTTGCTTATGCTTCCCTGAATTTATTGACTGTTCATTCATCGTATTGCTCTCGCTCAGTTGTGCTTCTTTTCTGTATATATATTTTTTTAAACAACCTGTTAACACAATAATTATGAGGTTTGATGGAGTCTTGCATTTTCGTTTTTCATGCTCTAACATCAACTCCAATGGCTAGAAGGGTGTATGAGAATCCAAAGTTTTTTATATTTCAGAAAGAGAGTTTCATGATCCACTAGTCCTTTCGATCAACTTGCCCGAATAGGAGGGTGGTCATTGAGTCAGATGATACCCAAAATGGTTTCGAAAATAATGACCTATGACTGGCGAATGCCTTGTGATGACTGTGAGGATGATAAGTATATAAGTATGTTTGTTTAGGCTACGAGACATGATGGTCATTAACTTATGATTCCAAGGATTAGGAAGTCCTCCCCTTGTGGCTGTTTCCTAGGCATGTTGCCAAGATAATATAAGTATTTCCTATGTGGGCATTGATTTCCTCCAGGCAAGGTGGTTGTACAGGCATGGTTTCTTACCACTAGCTCCCTGACTTTGAGTTCTCTGTCGAGTATGAGCCTGAAGGGTTTGGGGCATAAAAGAGTATTTATGTTTTGAGCATTTATACTTTTAGTTTTTTTATGACTTTTTCTATATATTTATTTATTTTTATTTTTTTGTTTTGTTGTTATCATTTTTGTGTTAGAGAACAGTGTCAGTTCCTTAAGCGAAGGACTGACTCAGGAAATCTGCTTGGTGGGACATGTTGGATGGTCGAAGTGACGTTCGATAATATTATTTCAGGGTCCTCGATCCCTTTCGATCTGATTGATTTGGGATTAGAGAGGTGTTATGTTAGGTTTGTGTTTTGTACAATGTGAGATTTATCGAAATAGGTGTGGTGTCTTTGGACTTCTTCTTTTCATGAGTCTTTTATGGTTGGAGGCTCCTTGTTAGGAGGGATCTTCTTTAGTTTATCAATGACGTAAGGCAACTCGTAGAGTTGGGGCGTAGGGTTGTTAAAAAGTTCTTCAAGATAATTTGCGGGTAGTTGGAATGTTATTTGCAAGTGAAGTTGGAGTAGAAGCCATTGAGAGGGACGGTAGTGTGGTAAAGATAGGGAGTGGATAAGGCAAAGGTATAGTAGGAGGAGGAGATGCGAAGGTGTGGGCCAAGGTGGACCTTTCCTTTGTGAGGGGCGGTATGGTTTTGTTCGATTATGCTTTTTTTGCTTGATTCCTATTTTTGGTTTGCCACGAGGTTGTTTTAGAGTTTTGTTTATAATTGTGTTGGGAGTTTGATGTGGTGACTTTATTTTTGGTTGAACTTCCATGGGGGTTTTAATTGTAAAATCTATAGAAATTTGGACCCAGGAGTCGAAAGTAACCTTAGTTATGATGTTAATTTTATGTTGTAGTAAAATTTGATGATTTGGCGATATGTTGATTTGGATATTAGTCGAGGTCGTATGATTTAAGCTTGGTTTTATTTCGAGAGTGGGAGGAGTGATAAATTTTTGGATTTGTTCATCGATAGGCTTAATGGTTGATGTTGTAGAGGTAGATTCGATGATAGGTGCGGGTTTGATGAGTTCCAGTTTGGCTACAAGTTTAGGTTTAGGTTTGATAGGTTCATGTTCGATAATAGGTTTATGTTCGGGTTCGACGCTAGGTTCAAGGTTGATGATAGGTTTTGGTTTGACAATGGGTTCAGGTTCGATGGCGGGTTTGCCTTTTATGATGGGTTCGAGCTCATGGATGGGTGCAAGGTCGATAATAGGTTCGGGTGTAGGTTCGATGATTGGCTTAAGTTCAATGATAGGTTTGGTTTTGTGTCTGATGACAGATTCAAGTTCGATCATGGGTTTAGGTTTGGTGATAGGTTCATGTTTGAGGATAGGTTTAGGTTCAATAATAGGTTTAGATTTAATAATAAGTTTAGTTTTGATAGTAGGTTTAGGTTTAGGTTTGATGATAAGTTTAGGTTTTATAATAGGTTTGAGTTCGGGATTCAGTTTTGTGGTTGGTGGAATGGTAAGTTCAATAGTGGGTTTAAGTTCTTATTTCGGAGTTGAGGGGATGATAAGTTCGGTAGCCAGTCCTATAGGGGTTGATCCATGAGTTCGTTTTGAGGTCGGTTTAATGGTTGATCCTGAAGTAAGTGAAATGGGTGGTTCAGAGGTGTGTTTGGTAACAGATTCAGGTTCGAGATTTTATTTTGAAGTTGGTGAGGTGGTAGTGAGTTTAGGTTCCGAAGTGGGCGTAGAAGTTAATTCAAGAGTTGATTATGAGGTTAGTGGGGTGATGTGTTTATTACTGAGTTCAAGTTTTAAAGCAAGTGTAGGGATTGATTTTGGGATTTGTTTTGAGATTGGTGGGGCAATGTGTTTGATAATGAGTTTGGTTTTAGGGGTTAGTTTTGGAGTTGATTTGAAAGTGAGAGGGCTAGTAATTTTGGGGGCACATTGGATTACGGGTTTGGGTTCAAAGTGTAGTTTTGTGATTGGATTAAGTATGAATGGTGTCGTATACTACCGTTTGATTGGTTCAAAAATTTCTTCTAGAGTCAGCACGTGAGTTTGTTTGGGGTAGTTTGCGTCGTTCGTTTAGGCATCTGCTCAGAAAATTTGGGGGTTGATTTGTTTGTTGGTAGGTTATTAGATTCAAGGGTAGGTTGAGTTGGTTCAGAGATAAGTACGTTGAGCTTGGTGATGAGTTTGGTGATGGGTTGATTTAGTGTAGGGGTGGATTCAGTTATAGTTTGAATTTTAGTGATCTTGGTGACCGGTTCAAGGTGAAAGGTAACTTCTCATTTATAGGTACGTGGGATAGGGTTGGTTGGTTGTGAGTGAATGGTATGGACATGGTTTGTAGGGGGTTCAATTCTGTGAATTAGGCTAGCTGGGTGGAATGGGGCGGGGGTGAATGAGTGTATGGTCTTGTATGCGAGTTGAGTTTGATCGAACAATAGGTTGTAATAGGTGATGTTAGTTTGCGTGTCGTTGGGGCACTAGTTTTGGTCATAGTAGGGTTTGTGTATTGGTTGGTGTATAGTGTTCGGTTTTGGTCAGGGTATGGAGGTTGGTTATAATCGGGGTACAAATTTGTGTATAAATCTTGAGCTTGGTCATATGGGAGGTATGGTTGAGGCTTTGTTTGGTTTTGTTCTTGGTTCGTGTTGATTTTTTCGGGGCTTAGAGTCTCGTTTAGGGCATTTGCTCTAGGGTCATTGGAGGAGGGTTCGTTGGATGTTAGTGTAGAGAGGTTAAGATCTCCATTCTTCAATCGACATTCTATGCGTGATGTGCGTTCATGGAGGCTAGAGAAATCGGCATAGTCACTTAGGATAAGAACACTCCGAAGAGGCTCTCGGATATTGCTAATCATGATTTCTATCTCATCGCTTTCTTTTATCTGATTCCCTGTTCGGGCGACAAGCCTTCTCCAGCGGTTAGCGAACGTTGAGAAGTCTTCGTCATCCTCTTGTCTTGTGTGTATCAAGCCAACCAGACTGATCTCTTCGTGAGTCAGGTGCTGGTATTGGTCTAAAAATCTGTCGGCTAAGTCTTTGAATGCCTCGATTTCGGCTAGAGGTAAGGCAGCGAACCAATCAAGGGCTTCTCCTTCTAAAGACTTCTGAAAGTAATGGATCAAGAGCCCATGATTGGTGCAGATTGGTCGACAGTCATTACAGAATAGGGCCAAATGGTGCTTTGGGTTTCACGTATCGTTGTATTTGTTGAATTTGAGTGGTTTGAACCCGACGGGTATAGTGAAGTCGAGATCTTGATAGAATTTATAGAATCTGAAAGATTGTTTAGAATACTTGTTCTTAGCCTTGTGGTCGTCTAGAAATCGGTGGAGGTCGTTTATGTTTATGGCGGTGTCCCTTCTAGGTGTCTCGGAAGAGGGTTGTCTTTGGCGGTTGTTATCGAAGGAGGTGTGAGGGGTGTGTGTGTTATGTGTTGAGAGAGTTGGATGATTCAGCGCCCTTTCTTCTCGTCTATTCCTCGAAGCAACTTGTCTCTGGTCTCTTGTAGATTTGTTTAGGTTGGTCAGGGACTGGAGCAAGGCGTTGGCATCTTTTCCTCCTTTTGAGAGTGCACTGGCAGTGTGGTCCATAGCTTCGGTAGCTGGGTAACTTTGCTCAGTTCCACTTTCTCCACTGTTGTTGTTGTGATTTGTATTTCGTAGAGCGAAGGGGTATCTTTCACTCTCACTAACTGCATTTACCCAAGCACAACGTTCGCCTGTCCATGGAGATGGCCTAACATTATACTCAAGGCCACTATGGGAGCCCCATAAGGGAGGGTCAATATAATTATTGTTTAATTTTCTAAAGCTAGACATTTTTATTATTTTTATTTTTCTTGTTTTTTGTAAAACTGAGCATGCAAGTGAGTGTGTGTAAAAGGTGATAAAGTAAAGTGAAAAATAAAAAAGCTAAATTAAATAAAGTAAGAAAAATAGATAGAAAACTAAATTAATTAAACCGGGGCAACCTTAGCGAAATGTGTCCCATCGCGATCGCCAGTCTATTGGTACGTGCTTTTCCTGGGTTCCTTTCTGTCCTCGGAAAGAGTGGCCCAATTCAGTCCAAGTGGACTTTTGCAAAGGCGATGATGGAGTAATAAATTAGGAAATATTAAACTGCTGAGATTAAAGAGGCAAATTCTAAATGAAGAATACCTGAGAAGATGTGATCGCCAGCAGCAGCTATTTATCGATGCTGCAACACGCCACTGATCACGCTTTAAGGGGAGCGGGGGCTTGCAGGTTGAACTCCTTTATTGAATCATCCGCCGGCGAACGTCAGTAGCTGTGGGTTGCCTTTAGTCTAACTGGTTTAGTTTTCCTGTTCCTGTTGGGATTTTAATTAACTTGGTCTCCTAATCCTGTTGGGAGTCTAATTAATTTAAATATCTTAATGTTACCAGGAATTAATTAAATCTCCTAATCCTATTAGGAGTCTAATTAAAAAAGGTCACCTACTTCTACTAGGAGTCTAATTTAAAAAGGTCTCCTACTTCTACTAGGAGTCTAATTTAAAAAAAGGTCTCCTACTTCTACTAGGAATCTAATTAATTTAAATATCATAATTTTAATTAGAAATCGAATTAATTAGAAAAAAATGAGTTTGGGCCCGTTATGCTGAGGATTGGCCCCGTTCTCGGGTACTTCCGTAAGCTCCCTTGGGCAAATCGGGTGGCTAAGGATTGAAAAAATTATTTTAAATTTAGGAATTATAGATTTAAAGATCAAAATCATAAATTTCAAAGTATTAGAAATTGGGAATTAAGGATTACGGATTAAAAAAATCTGGAATTAAGAATCTATGATTTTAGCACTAAAACTGAAACTAAGATCTAGAACCTAGAAATTAAGATTGAAAAACCTAGGTTTTAGAAATTAAGAAGAAAATTAAGATCAAAACTAAGAATTAAAATCTAAGATTTGAAAGAGAAATCAAAAGGCTAAAGCAAAGTACTGGTTCTACTAATTAAGAGCTAGAACCAGCAATTTGAAGGTAAAAATTAAGAATTGACAAAAATCTAGATTCTAGAACAAGAACCTAAGATCTAGAACTAAGAACTAGAAACTAAAAGGTTACCTAAAGTCGGACGCCGAAGAGAGAATCTCGAAATCCCTAAGCTTGTAAGAGAAGAAAAAAATTTGTGTCCTTAGGGTCAAGGTAAAAGGTTCTATTTATAGGTGTTTTGCTAATTACGCGTCCTGTGGGGTGCACTTAATTAGCCGATCAACTTCAATTACGCGCCTTAATCTAGGCATTTAATTGAATCGTGCGCCGAATTACAGGCTCTTAATCGCTTTGAGTCGGTCATGGACTCAGTGAGCGACCGACTGATTGGCTCAGCCGAGTTTCCTAGTTCTAATCACGTTAGGACTAATTACACGCCTTGTTTGGTGTACGCAATCCGATTAAGCGTTTCAAACCTAGCGCTTAATCGTGGAATGTTGGCGGTGATATGGCGCTTAATCCGATTGAGCGTTCCGCATAGAGCACGCGATCGAGCCTTGAGGCAGTCTAAAGAAAGGGAATTTGGTCTTGAAGGGACTTATTGCGTGCCGGTGATGTGGCATGTAATAGGATTACGCTCCTGGTTTAAGGTGCGTAATTCGGGGTATGTCCCAGGTTCGGGTCGGGTCTGAAATGCAAGACTATTGTTTTAGTCTGCATTTCGACTATATACTATTGTTTTAGTATATAGTCTCCCTATGTTGGGATTTGAGCCACAGAGCTATTGTTTCAGCCTATGTTCAATCATGTACTATTATTTCAGTACATAGTCCATGTATTAGGGTCAAGGGGTCTGAGCCACAGAGCTATCGCTTCAGCCTGTGTTCAGCCATATACTATTGTTTCAGTGCATGGTTCTCACGTTAGGGTTAGGGGATCTGAGCCATAGAGCTATTGTTTCAACCTGTGTTCAACCATATACTTTTATTTTACCATATGGTTCCCACATTAGGGTTATGGGGCCTGAGCCATAGAGCTATTGTTTCAGCTTGTGTTCAGCCATATACTATTATTTCAGTGTATGGTCCCCACATTAGGGTTGTGAAACTTCCAGAGAAGGTAAGTCCTTTTCGAAAGGTCACGGGCAAGGTCCAAGGTTGACCGAACAAATTTATATATTCTGAGAGGGCAAAATGGGGGTGTCTATAGTGAGGCTTGTGATGTTTTATATTTTTCACTCACTTGGTGATGAAGGGTATGTGTTGGTACGTGCTTTTTCTAGGTCTCTTTCGGTCCCCCAAAAGAGTGGCTGAATTTTGTCCAAGTGGATTTGGCAAAGGCGTTGTTTTTAGAGGTAGTTAAACACTAAAAATAAAGAGGTAAATTCTAGGAAAATACCTTATTTGTTGTGATTGCCAACTGCTGATATTTATCGACACTGCAACACGTAACTGATCATGCCTTTCGGGGTAGAGGTATGGGTTGTTCTCTTCGCTGAATCATCGGCCGACCAATGTCAGCAGCATTAGGTCGCCTTGAAGTTTAGTTAAGCTAGTTTTCCTAATTCTCTTCTAACTGCTTTACCTTTCCTACTCTTACTATGATCCTTGAGGGTTTTAATTACTTGATATTATCGAAAATCTAATTAATTTTTAATCCCATTAGAAGTCTAATTAATCGGGGAATCCTAATCCAACTAGGTTTCCTAACCTGACTAGAAGTCTAAACAACTTACTACTCTAACTTAATTAAAAATCCAATTGGTATTTCAATAATAGCCTACTCTGATTAAAAGTCTAATTAATTTTTGAGTCCTAATGGGAGTCTAATTATGTTAGAATCTAATTATGATTCCTAATCTTACTAGAAATAATAATCTTACTAAAACTGTAAAAATATACTAATTAAGTTAAATCAATTAATTCTATTGAGACTCTGATTAATCAAAGTGCACTAAATCTACCAAAATTTTTAAAAAAAGGGTTTTGGGCCCACTATGCTAAGGAGGATTGGCCCAGTTCCCGGGTACCCTCCGTAAGTTCCCTTAGGCAAATCGGATGGCTAGGGATTGAAAAATAGATTTTTAATTTATAAAATTATAGATTTAAAGATCAAAATCATGAATTATAAAGGAATTAAAGGATTTGGGATTCAAAACTATAAAATCGAAACTAGTGACTTTAGGACTGAAACTGAAATTAAAATCTAGGGCTTAGAGATTAAGATTTGAAATCAAAACCTAAACTTAAAATAAAAAAAAAAAGCTTGAGGCCTAAAATATGATTGAAACTACGAATTGAGATCTAAAACTTAATAGTTGAAATAGACAAAAGGGGAACTAAAAGCCAAAACTAAGGATTGGTTCTAGTAATTAAGAACTAGAACCAGAGAAAAAAGTAAAAATTAAGGATTTAAAGAAATCTAGAATTAAAAATTTAGAACTAGAAATTAAAGACGTATAATCTAGAACCTAAGATCTGAACCTAAGATCTAGAACTAAGAACTAAAATTCAGAACTAGAAGAAAAGTATACTTGAGGCCAGGGCCATAGAGAGGAATCTCGAAATCCTAAGTTTAAAAGCGAGGAACTCGAGAGAGGAGAGATCTCTAAGAAAATTGTGTCTTTTGTTGAAAAAATTGTTGTTTTTGGGTCGTGGTTGTGGGGTCTATTTATACGTATTTGGCCAATTGTGTGCCTTGGGGGGTGCGCTCAATTGGTCAGTGGATTTCAATTACGCGCCCGATCTGGTGTTGTGCGACCATCAGATTCTCTCAAACCCATCGCAACGATGTGTTCACGATGGAATAAATGTAGAGTCGCCACTCGGAGCTTTTGGTAACCTGGGAAACCTTTAATCAATATTTTGAGCACCGAAGTGCTAAATATGACTCTGATTTACCGGTTTTTGCCAAAGACTCTAGGGTAGGGGCTTCGGTTATCGATTTGGAAGGGTTTAGGCATCCGATCAACCCGCACGTAGCGGTCTCTATCTATGGCCAAAATGAAAAATAAATGGGCGGAGCTTCCGCTTGCCCGAAGACAATATGGTCCTACCAAGCTTTGAGCCAAACTGAAATTTCGGCGGCGTAATGGCTTGAATCCTTGGACGGAGGAAACACCAAGAAAGTAGAGGAAGTGATGGGTGAGCCAGAGCTCACGGGCCCTTGTTGCATCGTGGAAGACCTTCGCTTCAGTGTATTTCTGATGGCTTTAAATGGCTTAAACGGTAGGGAAATGAATTCTAATGTTAGGATTCGATAGATGGGAAGTGTAGGATGAAGCTAGAGACTAAGCTTGACTAAAAAGGGGTGATCTAATGGTTGAAATGGATTGAAAGGGGTGAACTAAGCATGCTGGAATTCTGGTTGAAGGATGAAAAATAAGTGGGAACTTTCTCTCACTAGGGCACTCTCTCTTAAGCTCAAAGTTTCAACCCTAATTTTCTTCAACCCTTTGGGAAGAGGGGGGCCTCTCTATTTATAGATAAAAGGTGGGTTAGAGGGTTACTTAAGAGCTAATTGGTTTAGCAATTAGGTAATCCCCCATCTAAGGTTTTCTAAGTTTTTAGAGTCCTAAGGGTTTGGGGAACCGGTTTCAGTGGCAGATGATGGGGGGAGACCATAGGTGACTTAAGGGTTGCATATAAGCTCAAAGGGGGTGCAACCAACCTTAAGACACCCACGTCAACTAAGGGGATGGTCAAAAGGTCAAACTCGATGAAGGAATTTCGAGCATCTGATGACAGTTAATGTAGCTAAGCTGGGCACATATATTACATATGCCCAGTTATGTGCAGTGATTTTCATGAAAACTAGAGGAGATCTGAGAAGGTGGGTGTCCGTGGTGGGCCCTACCTACGCTGGGCATATGTATTATATAAGCCCGACCAAATTTGGCCCTAAAATGTCAGGCATATATAATATATACGCCTAACCAAACTGGGGCCAAATTTGCTGGGCGTATGTAATACGTACGCCTGAGCAAAAGTCATGATTTTATGTAAAACTTCAATCGGCCATAACTTTTGAACCATAACTCCAAATTAGGTGATCTTTGACTTTCTAGAAAGTTGGAGAAGTCCTCCTTCCAATGGTATGTGGCTCATCCTTGGCAATGGTCTGTGTAAAATGTTGTAGCTCTCCTCCCATCAATTGCTCAAAAGGGTTCAAGTTGGGTCTAGGAAGGGATCCTAGGGTTTAGGGGTGATTCCTAAGGGTTCAGGGGTATTGTTCTAAAGGGTTCAGGGTGATTCTGGGTAGGTTCCTAAGGGTTTAGGGATGCCATCGGAAGCACAGGGGTACATCTCTCTTGGAGTACAGACTAATCGGGCCTTGGGCCGAATTTGGGTGTCTACAGGTGTGCATAATTGAATTACACGCCTGGCTACAGACGCTTAATCACTTTGAACGGTGACTGATTCAGTGAGTTATCGGCTGACTGGCTCAGTTGGGTATCCAAATCCTAGTCCAATTGGACTAATTGCAGCTCTACTTAGTGCGCTCAATCTAATTAAGCGCACATTTAAGGGCACTTAATAAGAGAATTTTGGCGGTCTAGGGAGTTAGAGACCAGGTTCGCTTGGAAACCTATTACGTGCATGTGGCAGGACACGTAAATGGATTGTGCACTCTGGATAGAGCGTGCAATCAAGTCTCAAGGCAGTTTCTAGAAATATAGAAGGTCGATTAAAAAAGGACTAATTGTGCGCTGGTGGCGAAGCGTGCAATATGATTGCGCGCGCTAGGCAAGGCGCGCAATTAAGGCTTAAGGCGGTTCTCAGGAGAAACAAGCCTGGTCCAAGTGGGTCCAATTCGTGCCAGCCATGGGGCGTGCAATTGGGTTATGCATGCTAAACAGGGCGTGTAATTCGAGACTTTCCTGGGATTGAGGCAGGTCCGAGCCATAGAGTTATCGTTTCAGCCTAGGTCTCGACCATGTACTATTGTTTCAGTGCATGGTCCCCGCATAGGATTTTAAAGTCTTCAGAGAAGGTTAGTCCTTTTCTGGAGATCGTGGGTAAGGTCAAAGGTTGACTGAAAAAATTTGTATATTCTGAGAGAGCAAAATGGGGGTGTCTACAGATGCCCCTCTTCGACACGTTCTTGCGGAGTAAGAATGCGTCGAAGAATTAGACACCTCTCATCCGAGGAACCTTCTCATTTTCTTGGGAAATCATAAATGTGAACTGAGGATGCTGACATGAGATGCTTGGCTTTTTTATCTATTAGCACAAGCTAAGATGGAGAATTCAGGGGCCTAGTGGTAGCAATTGAAAGGCGTATTTTATGTCATGGATGCGAGTGACATCCCATCCCGTATTACGACCTGCTGCTAGTAGTAGTTAATAGGGGAATATTGGCATAACCTAATCTGTGGGTGCAAGGGACATCCCGCCACATATCGCGATTTGCTGCAAGGGGCAGTTAAACGGTAGGAGAGTCGATATCCTAGGCTATAGGGGCAAGGGGCAATCAAACAAAGGGATATACAACACAATTGAGGTACCGGGGGCGTCATATGAATGTCCAGAGACAAGGTCCTGAGACCGATAATAATAAAATGAAATATCATGTAATGGCGAAAGATTTCACAAGTCATGTCAGACCAGGCGCATCATTGATCACACCAATGGTGCGTCAGGCGTCCTTTTCCAGTGGACATTTATGATTTCTCAGAGTCAAATATATTTAGTAATCAGTTTTCTAAGGGAAAGAATGGATTGGAGTGGTGAGAAGTGAAGTTTGATGGATAGAGTGTTTATTTATTATTATTATATTTTTTTATTTTTGAAAATTGAGATTTAACTTAAGATTAATTCGGTTGTAAATATGTGGAAAATGTGGCTTTCGAGATATTGCTGAGCAAATCCACCGGTACGGGATTTGGGGACCCGACTATATGCATGGTTGTCAAGATGACACTTGGCATGTCGGATGCTCCATCTAACCTTCTCATGAATACTGATAATTGTCACTTATGAGAGGACTATAGTGATTCACGGATAGAGAGAGGTGGGTTTTTGAAAACATTTAACTTTTAATCCTAACTAACTATACTTTAGAAGGAATATCGAGTAAAAAGAAAGGAATGATACTTACTTGAATTGTTGTCGAGGGTCTCTGTATGGCCCGCGACGGGACTAATCGGTTATCTCGATGCTGCGATAGGACATTGGAGGGTCTCTTTTCTTTCTTCATTTTTGTTGTAGTGAGGTCTGATGATCACCAATGTGATGGGACATTTTGGGGAGGTTCGCGATGGGACATGGTGGTTCTCCCCTTCCTGTTGTGTGATATGATAAGTCTCGTTGGTTGTAGGCGTGATGGGACGGTGGAGTGTCTATCCTCCTCCACTGTCAGTGGGCTTGTGTTTCTGTTGCAGTGGAGTCTGGTGATTACTGTGTGATAAAAGAATTTGGAAGTGGGCTCTCTGCTTTCGCGATGGGACATTGGTTGAGCCTTTCCCTTCTTTTGCTATGCAAAGCTATGCGATGAGGTTTCGAGTAGGTGTAAATGACGATGGAAACCACGTGGTGTTCTCTCTTGGTTGTGCATTGTGGTAGTTTATAGTTGAATATTTTATCTGGAAATGTCGCAGCGGGATGGCTTTATGATGGGGTTATATTATAATTGTGTCGGATCAGGGCGTGTTCCTGAGTGTATGACCAAGTTTTGGTCTGATGCACTTTTTAGTTACTTCGGTATCATGATGGGATAGGGATGGTGTTTCTTTCTTTGGTAGATCTTAGTTATGCAATGAGTTGGAGTTAGTTTGAATGGTGTCAGAGATTGCGACTAGGTTTGCCTATAATCTTAGTGGTGTGGTGACGCTTTTTTAGCGTCGCGGTGGGATGTAGGTGATCAATGTCAACGTATAAGGTTATGTGATGAGACACGGAAGAGGGATTCTGATCAAGATGGGACAAAAGGTGTGAGGGTGTGCATTCTATTCGAAGTGTGATCGTAGCTGGGAATTGCGCGTGCAGTACCCGACATTTAATTAAGTTACGCGACGGATCACATGTGCGTGATTATCGAATTAGGGAAGTAATTGCACGCCACTCTGTGTGCGTGCAATATCATTATGCGCTCTGCGGACAGTGCGCAATCGAAGAGTCGTAGGTCTGGCATAGCGAAGGTGTTCAAGTGTCAATTCGGATTGCGCGCATGAGGATCAGCGTCTAATCCAATTATGCGCTTGGATCAGTCTGGGCCATCGGAGGGTCGCCAAGTCATTGGGCTGGTGTCCCTTCAGATTTCGTGCAGTAACATAGGCACGTGATTTCATTATGTGTAGACTTAGTTGCGCACGATTGTTTTTTCGGGACTTGTGTATGGACGAAAGTTCAACTGCGCGCCCAACGGAATGTACATGATTGTGTTTAAGCACTTCTTTAGATGAGCATAATTGAGTTGCGCGTTCCATGTCGAGCGCTTAATTAAGCGCGTTCCATTTCAAGCGCTTAATTAAGCAGGTTTCTATATATATCCAAGTTTCTTTCATTTTTCTTCATTTGTTCCTATTTCACTCTAATTTCCTCGCTTTAGTTATAACTTGTAATCCAACCATTGGATTTTAATGTCATTTCTTCCATTGTTCGTGGTTTCCCGTGATCTTAAGCCTGACGAGTTTTTCGACAGTGGAGTGACTCTGAGAATGGGCGGTATTGGGAAGGGAGCGTGTTAAGCAGTGAAAAATATCATTTTTCACTTCCTAACCTGACCTTTGGTGGTCCCTTGAGTTGACTAATAATGTATTTTTAAGTGTATTTTATAGATAAGCAATGAATTGCAAGCTTAGTGCAGATATTCACTTAAAATGGGCAAAGAAGTAATTTGCTGCTCAACATGTGACCTTACAGCCCAAAGGCCAACCAATCAAGTAGTCCATAAGAGTCTTAGAAACTCATGAGAATGTTATGAACCCAACTGGGGATGCTTGAGGCTAAGTGCAGTTGCAGGGAATGAAGATTGAATCCACCAAGAGGTTGCTAGATGTTCAACAAATGAAGAACAACACACTTAAGAGGTGTGCCAGTTGTGAAAGCACTGAAGTTAAGCTGTTGATAGGTTCCATGAAGCTGTCGAGAGCTCCCCAGTACCTGTCAAGATGTTTTGAAGGTTAATTATAGCCTGCCGAGAGGTTTTGAGGGGAAACTGTAAAGAGATCGAGAGGATTCCAGATCCTATCGAGAGGTTGGAGGCACAATAGAAAATACCGTCGAGAGCTTCCCAGTACTTGTCGAGAGGTTTTATAAGCAATAAGCCAACCTATTGAGAGGAATGGAGTTGAAAACACAAAGGTCTCGCGAGGTTCCACATCCTGTCGAGAGGTTGAAAGTGCAGCATAGATCCTGTCAACACCTTACCTCACGGTGCAGGGGAAGTCGCGAGGTTCCAGGTACTTATTACAAGGTCCAACTGAACCTGTCCATAGCATAAGTCAACCTGTCGATAGCTTGCTTGAAGCTAGGCGCATTCTCGTGAGGATAGATAGAACCTGTCGAGAGCTCAGCGGTAGATTCTATAACAAGTCGACAGGATGATTATAACCTGTCGAGAGGATGGATGAAGAATTGGATAGAAGGATAAATTGTACTCCAATCCTATCGATGAGTGCAAATCAACATCTCGAGATTTTTCCAATCTTGTCGAGAAGCCTCCAGATCCTATCGAGAGCTACCCAATCCTGTCGAAAGCTATAGCGAACCTATCGAAATGAAGAACAAGCTCACACAGAATCTGTCGAGAGGTTCCCTGAACCTCTCGACACTTGTATTAGGGACTTCCCAATAAGTTTCTTCAGCAACTGCCAATCTTAAAAGTCTGTGCACACATCCCAAAGCACGTTAGTGACCCCTGGGAGTATTTTTGGTATTCAACTTTGCATGGTTGGAAACCCTAACTGCCTCACATGTATTTGCCAATTGTGGACTAATGGGAGAAGAGCTTCTAGAAGAGAAATCAGCCACATCCACAGCCCAGAATAACAGAATTATTCTCTTGGGCTCTGATTGGCTGAAACGGATCAAAGACAGAGGGAGAAGGTATAAATAGAAAATAAATTTTACAGAAGAACCATCCAGAATTTGAGAGAACCAAAGCATAGCGTGAGATCCATTTTCCTGCAAGAACTCCCTCTCCCTTTCTTCTTCTCCCATTCTCTCTTTAGCCAATCATGAGTGGCTAAATTCTTTTTAGTAGTTAGGGTGAGGTCTTGAGTTGTAAATCAAGAGTTTCATAGACTTGTAAGAGAATTGTATATTGCACAGATTGCAAATCTGGGCATAATAGGATTGTAAGTTTGTAATATAATTAAGGTTTTTGAAGGTAATTCTATTCTACATTTCACTTCTTCATATTTTATTTTCCTACATTGGATACTCCTGTGGATGCCAACCAAAAATGGGGAGCTGATAGCCTGGCACTCACAGCATCTTCAATAATTTACCTATTCCAATCAAGATCAATAGATTGGAGCAATCTTTAGGATGAACTATATCCACTAGAAGGGCAGATCGTAACCTCAGGATTTCTTTGATTTATTGGTGGAGATTAGATTCTTACATTTGTCGGGGGAACCCGGGGAGCTGGTAGCCAGATGGAGGATTATTGCAAATCTGTCCTCTACACTGCCTTTGATTCCTTTAATTTTCAGTAAGAGACCAAGACCCCTAGCTGTTGTTGTCCATCTTTTGAATGTTCATCTTTTCTCTATATCTCCTTATCTACGTGTTTGATTGGATTTGGATCAATTGCATTTAAGTTTTGTAGTTTATAGTAAAAGTGATAAAATCTAGAACCTCTCCTCTTTCCTATTTTAATTCAGCTTAAATTAGGATAGAGTGCCAGATCTACCATAGATGTGGAGATTTACTATAGTTAAACCACATTTCCTTGTGGACATACCCTTACTTACCTATTATGACTTGCTGCAATAGCCCTGGTTCTGGCAGGACTGGTTGCTCGCCTTGATTCCATACATCTATAATTTGTGCCTTTTTATTGGTTGTTTTAATCATATAATAATTGCAAGGTGGCAGCACAATAAGTTTTTGGCGCCGCTGCCGGGGATCTGTGTTTTTAACTTGGTAGATCTAAGTTTTTCTCATTTTTAGAATTAGATTTTTAATTGCCTGTTTAGTATTTGACTAATATCTACTGTAGTTTTTTATAGTTTAATTGTGTATTTCAGATCTAGATTTGTGGAGTTGAAAGGAGCATTGTACCATTTGGAGGAGCAAGATTTGCTTAAGTTTGCATTTCCTAACTCTGCTTACATTTCTAGATCTGTAGCTTTGTAGATCTGCAACATTAGTTGTGTATTTTGTGATTATTTTTTTATATTATGTGTGTTATTTTTTGAGTTTGTGTTGAGTCTTTGGTGTGTATGCTTGGGAGGAGATCTCTTAATCCTGAGATTGCTCCTTTAGATCTTGAAGTTGAAAGTCTTCTTAGACCTAAAACCACCTTACACGCTGCTGTAGTTGATTCTGAGATTACTGCAATGGGTGAGCAACCTAGGACTTTAAAGGAATTCAATGCACCAGGGGTTTACAATTCTCCCTTCTGCATTCAATTCCTTATTGTCTAAGGGAACTATAAGATCAAGTCTTCTATCATACAGATATTACCCTCATACCATGGCCTGAGCAAAGAAGACCCATACAAGCATATTGATGAATTTCTAGGACTGTGCACTTCCTTCAATATTGCAGGTTTGGGGGAGGAAGCAATCAGGTTGAGACTCTTTCCTTCTTCACTAAATGATAGAGTCAGAACTTGGTTGTCAATGCTCCCACCCAATAGTATTCAGTCCTGGAATGACCTTCAATGTCAATTTTTGGCTAAGTTTTTCTACATGTCCAAAACAATTCAGCTAAGGAAGGGCATTATTTCATTTGCTCAAGCCCCAACTGAAGACTTTCACCAAGCCCGGGAGAGATTTAAAGAACTCTTGAAGCAATGTCCCCATCACCAAATTCTTGAATGGCAACTTGTCCAAAGTTTCTATCAAGGAATTGATTCCAAAAGTAGGGATATGGTTGACGCCTCATGTGGTGGTGCATACCTCCACAAGACAACTGATAAGGCTTTGGAGTTGTTTGATATCATTAGTGAAAACTCCATGCAATGGGAGACCTGGGCAAGAAATTTTGAGACCCCTAGAGTGGTGAGATAAAATACTATCAGAGGAAAAATTTATAAGGTGAGAGGACATAATAATTTTGAGAGGAAAGTGGACAGCTTGACCCAAAAATTTGATAAGCTCATGAGAGCAATGCAGTCTCCAATGGCTGCCAAAGTGGAGGAGGCATGTGTCATTTGCCAGTCCCCCACTCACTCCCTTGAGGAATGTCCCTCAGCTGCCCAATTTCAAGACTTTGTGATGGAACAGGTGAATGCTGCTCAGTCCTATGGACAACAGCCTACTGTTGGTTATTATTGAAGAAACCACCCCAACTTGAGGTGGAGACAAGATAACTTTTTAAACCAGCAGCAGTAGCAGCCACAACACTCCATGCCTTATAAGAATGCCTAGCCATACCAGCTGAATTATTTTCTAAGGCCCCAATACCAATAGCCTATGGCCCAACCAATGGTTCAACCTGTGCATCAAAGTGCACCAGCTCAAGCACCCTCTAGGTCTCCCACATTTGAAGAGTAAGTTCTGGCTTCACTACAGAATTTGGGCTCTTTATCTCAGACTGTTAACTCCCACAGTCCAAGCATCAAGAAGATAGAGGACCACCTTGGTCAGCTATATAATTCTTTGACTAGGAGAGAAGAGGGGAGACTGCCCAGTCAGCCTATGAACAATCCAAAGGGGCAGTACATGGTTGGTGAGACTCCTTCCCATGAAGAAGCAAAATCTATCACCATCTTGAGAAGTCGGAGGCTGGTGGAAACTTAAGTTGGTATTGAGCCTAATGAGTTAAGTGCAAAAAATGAAGCAACAACTCATGAAAATATGCAGCAAATGGGAGGTCAATTCCCCATTTGCTAAAATAAGGGGGGTGATGTATCCCAACAAAAAATTGAAAATAAAAATAAAGAAAAATATGATGAACTTGCTAAGGCTACAAATGGGAGGTCAATTCCCCATTTTCCATTTCCCAATGCATTGAAAGTAGGTTCTCCTTTTGACAAGGGGAATGCTAAGGTTGAGGAGATGAAGGAAACTTTTAAACAAGTAAAGATCAACCTGCCTTTATTTGATGCCATCAAGCAAGTTACCGCCTATGCAAGATTTTTGAAAAAATTATGCACCATAAAAGACAGTCCAGGATACACTTATCCAAGAAGGTCTTTTGTGCTGAGAAAGTGAACTAAGTGTTGTCTATTGTAACTCCAACCAAGCTTCAAGACCCTGGAGTTCCCACAATCTCCTGCATCATTGGGGATCATACTATTGAGAAGGCCCTATTGAATCTGGGAGCTAGTGTAAACCTACTTCCATATTCTGTTTATGAGAAGTTAGGCTTGAGAGAATTGAAGCCCACACATGTGGTGCTACAACTAGCAGACAGATCTGAAAGGAGGCATGTGGGAATGATAGAGGATGTTTTAGTTAGAGTTGATAAATTTTTCTATCCAGCAGATTTTATGGTTCTTGACATGGAGCCAACAAAGTGCACCACCTCTATTCCTGTGATTTTAGGTAGACCTATCTTAGCCACTGCCAATGCTTGCATTCAGTATAGATCATAAATAGTGGAGGTGTCTTTTGGCAACATGAAAGTTAAACTGAATGTCTACAATACAGCAAATCAGCCTCACTTGATTGGTGAGGATTGTTTTTCAATTGATGTATTGGATGAGCTTGTGGAAGAGACTTTGCCCAAGCTGCTGCATTGTAATGATTTTTGTAATTATGTTTGTGATGATTTTGGTGATGTTTTTTAGAATATGTGGAGTGAGATTGTGGAAGAGAAGGCCCCCACACCCATGGTTCAAGAGGTGAAAACCATAACTTCTTATGTGTGGCCAGCAACAAGGTATCTTTCTTGGAAACCTGCTGTAATGTCTCTCCCACCACCATCAAAGGCACCTTTGTTGCCTTCACTAGTATGTCCACCAGAGGTGGAGTTGAAACATCTGCCTAAGACCTTAAAGTATGCCTTTTTGGGGGCAAACCAGAAATTGCCAGTGATTATTTCTTCGTCTCTCACTGATGAGCAAGAGGAAGAGTTGTTGTGTATTTTAAAGAAGCATAAAAGAGCAATTGGCTGGACTATTGCTGACCTTGGGGGCATTAGCCCTACTGTGTGTATACATAAAATTCACCTGGAAGAGGGTTCCAAACCCTCTAGAGAAATGCAGAGAAAATTGAATTCCCACATGCAAGAAGTGGTGATGAAAGAAGTGGTCAAATTGTTAGATGCTGGAGTCATCTACCCAATTTCAGATTCTGAATGGGTGGCACCTACTCAGGTGGTACCTAAGAAATCTAGAATTACTGTGATTAAAACTAATTCTGGTGAGCTTGTTCTAACTAGGGAAACCATAGGATGGAGGGTGTGTATAGACTATCGAAAGCTCAATCTGAAACCAGAAAAGACCATTTCCCTTTGCCCTTCATTGACCAAATATTGGATAAGTTAGCAAGAAAATATTTTTATTATTTTCTTAATAGATATTCAGGGTATAACCAAATCCCTCTTTATCCACAAGATCAATAAAAGACAACTTTGACATGCCCATTTGGCGCCTTTGCCTATCGAAGGATGCCGTTTGGATTATGTAATGCACCTGCAACTTTTCAAAGATGCATATATGCTATATTTTCTTACATGAATGAGCAATTTCTAGAGATTTTCATGGATGATTTGTGTATTTTTGGGGATAGTTTTAGCCAATGTCTACACTATCTCAACCTTGTGTTACAGAGATATGGGGAAACCACCTTGGTTTTAAGTTGGGAAAAGAGTCATTTTATGGTCACTCAAGGCATTGTCCTTGGCCATGTGGTTTCTCACAGAAGCATTGAGGTAGACAAGGCTAAAATAGATCTAATTGTACATTTACCCCCACAAAAAACTATGAAACAAGTTAGATCATTCTTGGGGCATGATGGCTTCTATAGGCAATTCATCAAAGATTTCAGCAAAATCTCAAAACCTCTTTGCCACCTGGTGCCAAGAGGTTCCCTTTGATTTCAATGATGAATGCCTTAAGGCCTTTGAGATGTTGAAAAGTTGCCTAACCTCTGCATCTATCCTTCAAGCACCTAATTTTTCTATACCTTTTGAGCTAATGTGTGATGCATCAAACTTTGCAATTGGTGTAGTCTTAGGACAAAGGAAGGATCAGGCCCCTTGTGTGATTGCTTATACAAGTGAAATCATGATTGATGCTTAGTTAAATTACACAACAACTGAGAAGGAACTGTTGGCAATTACTTTTGCTCTAGATAAATTCTGGTCTTATGTGCTGGGGCCCAAGATAGTGGTTTTCACATACCACTCAGCCCTAAAATACCTTTTGTCAAAAAAAGATGCAAAGCCTAGATTGATCAGGTGGATCCTCCTATTACAGGAGTTTGATCTTGAGATCAAGGACAAAAAAGGGGTTAAAAATGTGGTTGCAAACCACTTGTCTACAATCCAAGCGGAGGAGTTTGATAGGCTACCTGTTATTGATTCCTTTCCAGATGAACAACTGCTTCTTATCAACACTTCTACACCTTGGTTTACAAATATTATTAATTACTTGGTAGTAGGGAAGATCCCCCCACATTAGAATAAAATGGACAAGGATTTGTTCTTTTCACATATCAGACATTATATGTGGGAGGATCCATACCTATTCAAGCATTATGCAGACCAAGTGGTGAGGAGATGTGTCCCTGATGAGGAATTCCACAATATACTAACTATGTGTCATGAAAAGGCTTGTGGAGGCCACTTCAGTGGGAACAAAACTGCTGCCAAGGTGCCCTAAAGTAGATTTTATTGGCTCACTCTCTTCAAGGATGCATGGCTTCATTGTAAAACTTGTGAAAGATGCCAACAAATGAGAAGTATCTCCACAGGGAACTCGATGCCTTTACAGCCCATACTTGTGATTGAACTTTTTGATATTTTGGGGATCGACTTTATGGGTCCTTTCCATCCTTCCTTTGGATACAACTATATTTTTGTAGCTGTGGACTATGTGTCCCAATGGGTTGAGGCTATAGCTACAAGAACCAATGATCACAAGGTTGTCCTCAACTTCTTGAAGGACAACATTTTCTCCAGGTTTGGTACCCCCAGAGCTATCATTAGTGATGGGAGGAGCCACTTTTACAATAAACAATTTGAGAATCTACTTAGAAAGAACTTTGTGACACATAGAGTTGTCACCCCATACTACCACAAACTAGTGGGCAGGTGGAAATTTCTAATAGAGAAATCAAACACATTTTGGAGAAAACTGTGAAAATGGATAGGAAGGACTGGTACTTAAAGTTACCTGATGCCCTTTGGGCTTATAGGACTGCCTATAAGACCCCAATAGGGATGTCTCCCTTCAGGCTGGTTTATGGTAAGGCATGCCATTTACCAGTAGAGCTTGAGCACAAGGCTTATTGGGTTGTTAAAGCATTGAATACTGATTTAACTTCTTCTGCCATACATAGGAAACTCTAGCTGTCAGAGCTAGAAGAGTTGAGATTGGAGGCATATTCAAATGCTAGGATCTATAAGGAGAGAACCAACGCTTTCTATGATAAGCATCTGCTGAGGAAAGAGTTCATAGCTGGAAACAAGGCATGGCTGTTCAACTCTAAATTGTGATTTTTCCCAGGTAAGTTGAAATCCATATGGGAGGGACCCTACATAGTTGAGCATGTATCCCCATCTGGAGCAGTTGAAATCAAGGATCCAAATAATGGAAGGACCATGAAAGTAAATGGTCAGAGGCTCAAACTTGCTGTTGAAAATGTGGTGGAGTCTGTGCTGACCATTCACTATCATGAACCTCCATAACATGTCCAAGTTTCAACAATGTATACTATGTACAATAATTCAAGTGTTTGGTTATTTTTGTTGTTGTTTCTATTTTTGTTTCATATCTGTTTTGGCATTGTAAATATATTTTGCCATGTGTGCTTAGTACTTCATGTAGGATAATGAGTCAAAGTTCTGAAATAAACAGAGTTGGAGTGTCAAATCAGTTGGGAAATGAACTGAGAACTGAGTACATGCCTTTTTAAACTGAAATATAACCTGTCGATAGGTTCTATAAACATGTCGACAGGTTCTGAGAGTTCCCAGTTTACATTTCGACAAGATCTAAAAGTTGTCGAGAGGTGTGAAGTAAATCTCTACATGTTTTGAAGGTGTAAAAATGGTTGTCAATAGGATCCAGGAACATTTCGACAGGTTGTGAAGGTTTTTGGTTACCTATCGAGAGGCTCTGTGAACCTCTCAAAGTAACTTTTCTGGACCGTAGAACCTGTCAAGAGGATTGCATAGCGAGTTCAAAGAACCTGTCGAGAGGTTCTGTGAACCTCTCGAAATAATTGTTTCTATCTTCTTAAACCTATCGACAGGATTGTGTGAACCTCTTGCGAGGATCGGTTACCCTTTACTCTTTGACAGGTTGCACCAACCTGTCGACACCTTCCCTCAATCCAGTCGAAATTCGTTTCCCACTGCTTTAAACCTAACAACAACTCTATTTTTGCCATTCGAAGCTTCTCTTTGCACTTTATGTTTTCTCTGGCGATTTTCCATTTTTAGTTTTCTCTCTTTACCTCACTGGCTGTTACTCCAAACCCCTGGCCATTTTCCCCATTGCTTCAATTCATCAAAAGCTACACTTTGCACCTGGTCTGAGCTAGTTTGGTGCTGTGCATTTTAAGATCTGAGAAACCCTAGGTTTCTGCTGGTAAGATTTTCTTCTGCCTCACTTTGTGATTTCCAAGTTTGGCATTTTATTTGCAAATTGGTGTGGGTAATTTGAGTAGTCAAAGAAGTCTGTGTGGTGATTGATATTGAATTTGTGGTGATTGATATTGTGTTGATTGAGTAATGGCTGGTAAAGAGGATACCTTGGGTAATCTTTTCAAAGTACCTTCTAAATCCACCACCAAAGCCACTAGGAAGTCCAGTAGGCTCACCACACAACCCACATAATCCCCACCTGCAAAGAGAAAGCTGGTCATGGACCAAGCTGAGAGAACTGTAAAATCAAAGAGAGCCATGAAATCAAAGAGGATCCAAACCAGTGAAGAATTTGTTGAGGAGGCCCCTGAGGTAGAAACCATTTTGCCTGAGCCTACCATTGTTCCTGAGTCTGAGAATAGCCCTATGGCTGAGCCTGAGGTCCCAGAGAACAGATCCATTCCCAATGAATTTGTGGATGCCTTAGACTTAATTCCATAAACTATTTTTGACCTCCCTTATTTTTCCCAGGATGAGGAGTGCAAAGATACCTTAGACTACATGGTGAAGCAGGCCTGACCCCATTGCAAGAAAAATCATATCCTAGGCTGGTCAAGTTATGGTATCAGAACCTGAGGAAGGGGACCAAGCCAGGTTCATCTAAGCCTTGACTAGTGACTTTGATTGATAGTGTGGAAATTATGATGGATTACAATGACATTGGATTGACATTGGGGGTCCCCTCAGTATTTGATCCAAGTTATGGGTTAGGAGCACCTGAAAGTATTCCTTTCAAAGCAATGGCTAGGCACCTCACTCAAGGCATTGTGGGAGTCAATCATGAGAAGGGATCTCCACTCCAGCATGCTTTTCTTTGATTCAATTTAAAGAAGAACATTTATGTGAGTGGCCATCAGCAAGAGAGGAGAACACCAATAGTGGATGCCCTATACTTTTTCTCTAAGAGCCAGTTTATAAATACTGCTTGGTTGATGTTTGAAGCCATGGTAGATGTAAATGATAAATGCAGGAAGGCCCAAGCCCTACCAGGGCTCCCCTACAGCAGGCTCATCACTACCTTGCTTAAGAGGCAACTTTGTTTTTAAAGCCCAAAATGTTTGGTAAGAGGGCTTGGTCTGCCAGTAGGACCTTGATTGGAAAGAGCAAGAGTAAAACTATTGAAAGTCTTTAAAGGGATGCACCTCTTGTGGCCATCTCTGCAGCTGCTCCTTTGATTCCCTCAGCACCTGTAGTCATCCCCTCCATTCCTTCCACTTCTGTGCCATTGCCTAGCTTTTCCATCCCATCAGACCCCCTACCACCCATCTCACTTTCTTTGCTCTCCATTCCAGTTTCCCTACCTCCCGGCACTTCAGCCTCCCTTTCCACCATTACCACATCCACACCTTTAACTGCTCCTCTTACTACAACCCTCATCCTTACCTCAACTTTCTTACCCAGCCCATCCACCTCAGCTGCTGGACCCTCAAGTCCTCACCTTTCTCCTACTGCTGAACCAGCCATCATTTCCCCACCATCCATGTCCTTTACCATTGACCTACCTTCTCCATATCACTTCCACAAACCCAGGACCAAATAACCACTGAGGGATATTCATCCCTAATTGACTCCATTGTGGAGGACATTGGGTATGAAAACCCCCCTACTTGACTCTCCACAACCTACCCATTTACACACCTCACCCACCCCACGTTTTACCCATACTCACACTTCCCCTTTCCAACCAATTCCACCAATCCAACCCACAACCCCTGTCACACCTGATCCTTTACCCCATATCCTAAGCCTCTTACTTTTCCTTCAATCCCAAATGATGCCCAACACCCAAACACAATCATCAATTGAGGCCACACTCCAAGCCATGTACCCCTCACTCCAAAATCAATCCTCCCTTCCAACTAGCCTACAAGCCATCCACTCCACCTTGACACTTTTAACCCAACCTTCCCAACATCCAACTATCCCTATGCCCACCCATGTACCTCCCCCACCCCTTTCTCTTATTATACCCACCCCCTCTCCTACCTATACCAATACCTCCACTCAAACTGAACCTGAACCAAAACCCCAACCTACCCTTATCCAACCTCCCATTATTCCCCTACCTCTACCAACCATCCTCACATAATCCCAACCTCATCTCCCACCTATTGTAGCTACCTCTAATGCTGCCACAGATGTGGAGGACCTAATCCGATCCTCCTCAACCCCAACCTAAACTGACCTAGATCCTGAACTTGAATCCCCTCAGTTCATACTCCCACTCCCTGCCTCTTCCTTTCCTATGCCTCCAACATACTCCACCCTCCTCCATATCATGAAACAGAACC
Source organism: Chloranthus sessilifolius (assembly GCA_021018995.1). Classification (NCBI taxonomy): domain Eukaryota; kingdom Viridiplantae; phylum Streptophyta; class Magnoliopsida; order Chloranthales; family Chloranthaceae; genus Chloranthus; species Chloranthus sessilifolius. The sequence continues at coordinate 28,598,801 of CM037594.1, read as the reverse complement.
CTTATCTCAAAAGGGATGTTGTGCGAGGAATGGCTGCCCTCCGCAAATCAATTGCGATTCCTTATGAAGTACAGATAAGTCAAATGACTATGGATTACAACTAAGAGATGATACAGATCTCTAGGGCTGGCAACAAATTTTACTACAATTGGAAGCTCATATGCTAGAGGTTGCAACTGAGAAAATGAAAGCAAATGGACTTGAGAAAAGGCTAGCTACCTCCAGCGAGACCACAAAGGCCATAAAGGAACTCTATGAAAGTAGAGTTCTCTTAGCTGAAACAAAAGCAAAAATCCTCGAAAGAAGATTGGCTGAATTGACTGGCACGGCACCTGTCCAAGCCACTACCCCCCCTGCAAGTTTACCCCAACAGCAAACCGAAAAAGGGAAGGAGCTAGCTACCCAGTTTGAGGAAGTAGCTACTACCAACGAGCAGACCAAGGCTGCGAGGAGAGCTAAGTTGAAAGCCTATGTTGCTCAAAAGGGATTTAACCCTAATGACATCTTCAACACTAACTCTGACTAGCTTTAGCTTGTTTTTAAAAAAAATTTACCTGGTCTTGTAGGTTTGCTATAGTTAATTAGGATGTTTTTGCATATTCTCTTTATAGATACTTTTCCCTTACATTGTACATTTTTTGGTGGTATTAATGGAATTTCTCTTTAGTTTATTTGTTGTGATGTTCTTGCTTTCTTTCTGTTTATTCTCTGCTTTCTTTTCCTTCTTTGTGTGTAATGTTTAATCCTTGGTCTTATTTTGATTGTGGATTGACCTTCTTTGTTTAGCTGAGTGTTTAATTGCATAGTTTTCTTTCTTTGCTTCTCTGTGTATGTTTTTTTTTCCCTTGCTACACATGCCTTCATCTTTGAATCAGTGCGGACACTGCTCCTCATAGGTTTGGGGGTGTGATAGTTTGCCAATAGAGTAGTTAATGTTAGTGCAGCTATGTTGACAAAGCTTTGGAAAATAAAGGGAACTCCCACCTGATTCTTTTTGGAAAAAAGGAAATTAAAAACTTTTTAAAACTGAAACATGTTATAGTTCTAACATTTTGATGAAGCAAATGGCAAGAATTTTCAAAAATTAGTGCTTAGTGAACTTAAAAAGAGAAAATTGTGAGGATACACCCCATAAATCTGATGAAAGAACATACCCAGTGAGATTTGGGCCTGAAAAATTTTCTTTGAAGAGTGTTTGGCAATTTCTTCTGCTATAAAGACTGATTGGATCTAGTTTTGCTCACTAGAAGTTAGGCAAATTCAAATTAAAATAGCTTGACGGCACAAATGGCATGAAGGACATGAAGTAAGGTCATCCCTTGGACAGTTTGAGCTTAAAACTTCCCACCTTTGAACTGCCCTTGATATACACCATTTGAGCCTTAATAAAATATCCCAGTCTTTCTTTAATAAAAAACATAAAATTTGAATCCAAAACCTCTTGACCTGTTTTAGTTCACCTTCAATCTGAGACATAAGGGAATAGAAGGAGAAGTGAGGTTAAAGGAGCAAGGTTTGATATTTGGTTGGAAAATGAAGAAAATACATTTGAAGGCAAGTGTGATGTGTAGTTGTGGCATTCCAGCCCATGAAAAGAAAATTAGAGAAAAATAAAAGAGAAAAAGCATACAAAAAAAAATAGAAAAGAAAAACAAAAAAGCAAAACAAAAGAGTGAGAAAGAGAAGTCAATTCATTGAGAGATTGAAATGAGGATTAGAAACTGATCACTTCAAATCTGAAAATTTAAAAAGAAGAAGGATTTATGCTGAAATGAAGGTTGTGAAGTTGCAAATCACCTCCTTACCTTACTGATTTCTCAAATTTGAATCCTTTTATTCCCTTTTATTCTTTGTAAACTTCACCCATAAGCCACATTACAACCCAATAAAAAAGTCCTTTCTAATCTGTATTGGATTTAGCTGTCATGTGGAGATAAGGATTTGTTTGATCTATGGTGAAAAGAGTTAGAAAATTTCATAAATTGGAGCAATGCCTATGCTCATGCTTGCAGTCCTATTTGAGGGCTATAACTACTCGAGCTGTGTGAATTGATACACCCTTCTATTTTTATTGAGAGTGACAGCCCTAGTGAGCTTTGGGTATGAAATTAAGATTGATGGGGGCATTATCAAAACATGATTCTCAATTTGAGGGTAAGCTTTGCATTAATTTTCATGCAAAATACCTTGACAGGAGTTGATTGATTGTGCAGGAATTACAACAAAATTTTATTTTTAATCTATCATATTTTTGCTGAGAATCCTCTAAAACTGAATGGACAAGGTGTCGAATGACTTTTATATTGCTTGAACTTGGTTTTAACATACTGCACTAATATTAACTAATTTTATTGGAGAAGTTTGTGGGTAACTTCACTGTAAACCCTCAGGATACTTCACTCCTCCACTAGGGATCACCTAGGGGTTTAAAAGGCTTGATGCATATGCTAAATACATCTGTGTTTCCTACAAAAGTGGCATTTTTGTTATTTTTAATAATTGTTTTTACTTTCTCCTTTGCTCAGGGACTAGCAAAGCTTAGGTTTGGGGGTGTGTTAACCAGTGAAAAATATCAGTTTTCACTTCCTAACCTGACCTTTGGTGGACCCTTGAGCTGACTAATAATGTGTTTTATGCATATTTTGTAGATAAGCAATGAATTGCAAGCTTAGTGCAGATATTCACTTAAAATGGCCAAAGAAGCAATTTGCTGCTTAACATGTGACCTTACAGCACAAAGGCCAGCCAATCAAACAGTCCACAAGAGCCTTAGAAACTCATGAGAATGTCGTGAACCCAACTGGTGATGCTTGAGGCTAAGTGCAGTTGCAGGGAATGAAGATTGAATCCACCAAGAGGTTGCTAGATGTTCAACAAATGAAGAACAACACACTTAAGAGGTGTGCCAGTTGTGGAAGCACTGAAGTTAAGCTGTTGATAGGTTCCATGAAGCTGTCGAGAGCTCCCCAGTACCTGTCAAGATGTTTTGAAGGTTAATTATAGCCTGCCGAGAGGTTTTGAGGGGAAACTGTAAAGAGATCGAGAGGATTCCAGATCCTATCGAGAGGTTGGAGGCACAACAGAAAATACCGTCGAGAGCTTCCTAGTACTTGTCGAGAGGTTTTATAAGCAATAAGCCAACCTATTGAGAGGAATGGAGTTGAAAACACAAAGGTCTTGCGAGGTTTCACATCCTGTCGAGAGGTTGAAAGTGCAGCATAGATCCTGTCAACACCTTACCTCAAGGTGGAGGGGAAGTCTCGAGGTTCCAGGTACTTATCGCGAGGTTCAACTGAACCTGTCAACAACGTAAGTCAACCTGTCGACAGCTTGCCAGAAGCAAGATGCATTCTCACGAGGATAGATAGAACCTGTAGAGAGCTCAGCGATAGATTCTATAACAAGTCGTCAGGATGATTATAACCTGTCGAGAGGATGGATGAAGAATTTGATAGAAGGATAAATTGAACTCCAATCCTATCAACGAGTGCAAATCAACATCTCGAGATGTTTCCAATCCTGTCAAGAAGCCTCCAGATCCTATCGAGACCTACCCAATCCTGTCGAAAGCCATAGAGAACCTGTCAAAATGAAGAACAAGCTCACTTAGAACCTGTCGAGAGGTTGCCTGAACCTCTCGACACTCGGATTGGGGACTTCCCATCATGCTTCTTCAGTAGTTGCCAATCACAGAAGTCTGTGCACACATCCCAAAGCATGTCAGCGACCCCTGGAGGTATTTTTGAAAATTATGGACCAATGGGAGAAGTGCTTCTAGAAGAGAAATCAGTCACATTAGCAGGCCAAAATAACATAATTATTCTCTTAGGCTCTGATTAACTTAAACGGATCTGAGTCCGAGGGAGAAGGTATAAATAGAAGTGAACTTTTACAGAAGAACCATTCAGAATTTGGGAGGACCAGAGCATAGTGCGAGATCCATTTTCCTCCAAGAACTCCCTCTCTCTTCCTTCTTCTCCAATTCTCTCTTTAGCCAATCATGAGTGGTTAAATTCGTTTCAGTAGTTAGGGTGAGTTCTTGAGCTATAAATTAAGAGTTTCATAGGCTTGTAGGAGAATTATATGTTGCACAGATTACAGATCTGGGCACAATAGGATTGTAATTTTATAATATAATTATGGTTTTTAAAGATAATTCTAATCTACATTTTACTTCTTTATATTTGGTTTCCCTGGATTAGATACTCCTGTGGATGTCAGCCTGAAATGGGGAGCTAGTAGCCTAGCACCTGTAGCATTTGCAATAGTTTACCTATTCAAATCAAGATCAATAGATTGGAGCAATCTCTAGGATGAACTATATCCAGTAGAAGGGCAGATCGTAACCTAAAGACTGTATCTAGTAGAAGGGCAGATCTTAACCTCAGGATTGCTTTGATTCATTTGTGGTGATTGGATTCTTATACCTTACATCTGCCGAGGGAATCCGGGGAGCTAGTAGCCGGATGGAGGATTATTGTAAATTTGTCCTCTACACTGCCTTTGATTCCTTTGATTTTTAGTAAGAAACCAAGACCCCTAGCTACTGTTCTCCATCTTTTAAATTTTTATCTTTTCTATATATCTCCTTATCTCTGTGTTTGATTGAATTTGGGTCAATTGCATTTAACTTTTGTAGTTTGTAGAAAAAGTCACAAAACCTAAAACCTCTCCTCTTTCCTGTTTTAATTCACCTTAAATTAGGATAGAGTGCCAGATCTACCATAGGTCTGGAGATTTACTATAGTAAAACCACATTTCCCTATGGACGTACCCTTACTTACCTATTAAGACTTGCTGCAATAGCCCTGGTTCTTATAGGACTGGTTGCTCACCTTGATTTCATACATCTGTAATTTGTGCCTTTTTATTGGTTGTTTTAATCATATAATAATTGTAAGGTGGCAGCATAATAGAGCATCCTATACACCCTTCATTATTGTTAGAAGGTGAAGATGGCAGAAGGAAAGTCCTCCAAATGGATTGAAAGGGATATTCCCCAACCAATCCTCCATCTCGCCTTCTGTTGCTTCTGATTGGATGCTCCGAGCTAGGGCTTTTAAGCTCAGTTTTTCTTTTGGGTTGTAGGTTAGGTCCTAAGTTTTCATTTTGGGTTGTATGTTCAGGAGGTATGTCTCCGGTGACACTTGTAAGTTAAATCCGTTATATAAATAAAAAGATGTTTATTGTATTTTCTATATTTATTGTTCTTATTTATTTTAACTTTATGCTTTAATTTTTGCAATTGATGGGCTTTTAATTAATGTTTGTCATGGTGAGAGGATGAGTCCCATGTTTAAGGTTTAAGGTACTTTGTTTTGTTCTTATGTTTGATTAGCATGTGAATTGTGTGAATTGTGTGAATCTAGGTTTAATTTTTGAAAGTTCTATATGGGTGTTAGATGTTTTATTCTTATTTGTTTATCTATTTGGTGGTGGATTTGTGTTTCCTAGGGGAGTAAGTGTTGTGTGATTATTGATTTATCTGGACCTGTCATGGATTGTGATCTTTCAGGGGGGTATGTGTCTGGTTTGGATTTAATTAGATGAAGGGTATTTATGAATGTGACACTTGTCATTTTGTGATTTAGAAAGTGTAGGTTATAAATAGTGGTCAAGGGATCGGGTTTTATTTTGAACTTTATTTCAAGCGTAGGATTAAAAGTTTGGGGCATTTATTTAAGAGTTAAGGAATTTTTAATTTCTAATGTCTTTTCTTTCTTTTTTGTATGTATCTCGGGTGTTAAATCCTAAAGGGCCTGTAATTATTTATCATTATTATTATTGAGAATGAGTGGCGTTGGGAATACGGGCTGGTGCGAGGGTCGATGATGTTAATCTAACCTAAAGTACCACCCCATTGGGGGAAGAGATAGAAGAGTTAGAGGCAGGGGAAAGGAAACCAAAGGATAGAGTTGTGTCAGAGTTCTCGTGACTGTAGACACCAAAATTTGGCCCAAGGCCCGATCGATACATACTTCGAGAAAGGTATACCCCTGAGCTTTCGAAAGCATTTCTCAAACCCTTAAGAATCATCATAAAACCCTTAAGAATCATCCCAAACCCTTAGAAATCAACCATGGCCTTCCCAGACCTATTAGAACCCTTCCCGGGCACGATTCGAACTCCCCTGAACAGCGGTTAGAAAGAGGAGTACCAAAGTTTTTATAGATAGTTTTCCAACCTAAGGTATATACCATTAGAAAGTATAGCTTCTCATCTTTCAAATAAACTAGAATCTCCTAATTTGGAGTTGTGCATCAAAAGTTATGGCGAAATTAAGATCGTGGGTTTGTGTAGAAAATTATAAAATCGGACCCATAGAGCTAGTTTCGAACCCCCCTGGGCAGTGGTTAAAGTGAGCAATGCCAAAATTTACACAAATCACTTCTAAAGCTGCATTATATACCATTGGAAAGAGGACTTCACCAACTTTCCAACAAGCAAATTATCGCCCCTGTCAGAGTTATACATCAAAAGTTATGGCGAAATGAAGATCATGGATTTATGCAGGAAATTGCAAAACCGTGCTGGGCCCCTGCGGGTCTTCAACTTCTAACAGTTTGGGCCTGGTTTTCCTTGAAAAAATGGCCAAAATTGATATTGGGGGTTTGACTTATGGACCATCCCAAAGTCTGGGGTGTGTTTCTTTTGGACTCTAGTGACCCTATTAGCTTAGGTTATCTCCCTTTTGTCATTGAATTCATCACCCTATCATTTACCATTAAACCCAAATCCCTCTTCTCTAAGCTCTAGAAAAACCCAAAAACCTTAGATTGCTCATTACCTAATTGCTAACCCTAAGTAGTTTTTAAGTACCCCCTAACCCTCTCCTTTTCTATAAATAGAGAGGCACCTCCCCTTGCAAATGGCTTGAAAAAATTTTAAAAGAGAGAAAAAGCATTAGCTATTCCTCTCCTCCCATTTTAGCATTTATCCATTAAAATTCCAGCACCCTAGTTTATCTTTTAGACCTCATTTTCCACCATCAATCCTTGAGATTTAGCTAGAACTAGCCCCTAGCCTTCTTCTCTTACCTCTTAGCTACCAAGCTAAACCCCTCCTTCAACCCATTTGCTATCGGAAGCTCATCCAAGACACAACAATGCGAAGGTCTACATCGGTGCTACAAGGGCCCGAGAGCTCTGACTCTCCCCTCTATTCCTCTACCTTCTTTGCTTTTCCACTATCCTAGAATTGAGCCATTACGCTACCCAAATTTTGGCAAGCGGGAAGGGCTCAATAGGATCGGTGTGCCTTTAGGCAAGAGGAAGTTCCACTCATTTTGCTTCTTTATATATATATATATATATATATATATATATATATATATATATATATATAAATCAGTACCACATATACCCGGCCATAGTAGAGACCTACGATCGGGTTGATCAGGTGCCTAACACCTTCCCGATCGATAACCGAAGTCCCTACCTAAGAGCCATTGGCATAGACCGGATTGAGAGTCATATATATTTGTGGTACTTTGGTGCTTATAAAAATGATCTAGGTTTCCCGGGAAACCAAAAGCTCCGGGTGGTGACTCTAAATATTTATTTAGCCAGCGCATCGTCGCGACGGGATCGTAAAAAAATCCCACGGTTGCACAGATGGCGACTCTGCTGGGGATTTGCTAGTAGAGCTTCCCCTTGAACTTGGCCTCTTTATTTTTGATTTTACTAACATTTTATTATTGCTTTTTATTTTATTTTTACTCACCCCTCCGATTATGTCATTTTACTTACCCCTACTTTTACGTCATTTATGAGCCTTAGCCTATCGGCGGGCCTACTTGCGCATAGTCTTTAATTTCTTTTATGTTTTCATCATTTTAAGTGTCTTAGCCGATTGGCGGGCCTACTTACGCTTTGCATTTAAATTCATTTACTTTTACGTTATTTAAAGTACCTTAGCCAATTGGTGGGCCTACTTGTGTAATCATATCCTAGCAATGGACACCGGCCCGTAGTGGCGGCACGAGATCATCACCACCGATTTTTGGTGTTAAGAAAACTTCCATAAAATTTTTTGCAAAAAATTTAAAATTGAACCAAGAAAGGGGACTTAATCAAAATTTTTTTTTACGAGGTTGATTTTTAAAGGGTTGGGTTATTAGGTACACATACAACCACCCGGGTCTTAGTATGGCGGCAGCCCCTAGTGATGATAATCTAGAAAAGTGGGCCCACCTAGTATCTGAGACGGTGCTTTGCGCCAGAAGTATATCGGGTGGGGTCACCTATTCCTACATGCTTAAAACCCTTTGAGGAGCGTGCTAGCGAGTTATACTGGACTCACATCCCTTAGGTTCAGTGAAGAGAGAATCGGTCCACTAAAAACAGTCAATCCCCGAAAGCCTAGCTTCCAAAAAAAAAACCAGTTTAGAGACTCATTTTGGGCTGGAGTGGCTACTGTCAAGAATTTTGGAACACAGTTTTACTCTGGCGCATGTATTAGTTGCGCCAGGTTGATTTCAAGCAACAACAACCCAAATCTGAAGCTTTTCTCATATCCCGAGTCCCCCGATTAGTGCCTTTAGTTCTTCTGTTTAGGCCCCGTCATCTCCAACACCCAATACGCCCTAGCTGGTCAAAAGACGGTGACTTCTTTTTAACTCATTTCGGGGGATCGGGTTGTTTGCATCGATTTTTATGCCTTTAATAGATCAAAGGTCTTCCTTTGATTCTTTCAAAGTGCTTCGAACTCGTTGCCGCGGGTCCTATTTAGGGCATGAAAGCCACCCGAGAAGGGAACATTAAAGGCTTTGGAACCATTGTTTTCACTCATAAAAAAAAGAGGTTAAAATTAAAAATTAAAAATAGAATCTTGATTGGTGTCGGCACAACGGCATCATCGTACCTTCCGTCATCCCGTATGGAAAGAAAGAGGAAGCTTTATGGGCCCCATCCGAGGCACCCGTACTCAACCCGATACCGAGAAATGTCGTAGACCGTGGACTCGGCTTATGTCGATCCCAACTCATCCCCGCCACATTCTCCAACCCATCCCCATATCGAAGAGGCCTTTAATTCCATCCCCCTTACCCATTCAAACCTCACCATAACTGGCCCATTCGGTGCCCCTATTTTCCCTTCCACCATTTTTCAAAATATCCAAAATTCGACTCCCCATTCCCAATCATTTTCCCAAGCCATACACCCATCCATGGCCCTCTCCAACTCATCTCACCTCCCTTCCACACTCATTCAAAACCCATCCAACATACCCTATTTCTCATCCACCCAACTTCCCGCATCCACATCCATGCCCCATTTTCCATATTCCCCATATAGGCCCAATCCGCCCTCATTCACATATGTTACCTCCACCCTATCCAACCCCCCACAAATCCCCCCATCTACCCGGGTCATGCCCGTTTTTACCGGGGCCATGCCCAGTTTTTCCTAAACATTCACACCTTACCCTTCATCATCCTCATACATTCCCAACCCATCCCCCTTTTCCAATGCCCCACCTCATTCCTCCAATCCACCCCATGTCCCATCTCCTACCCGGGTCATGCCCGATTTTACTGGGATCATGCCCAATTTACCCTCCACATCCACCCATCCATGCCCCTCCAAACCTCAAATAACCCGTCTCCATTCGATCTCCCTTCCATGGCCATGATGGAAGAAATAGTCGAAGCCTACAATAGGTGGAAGGCCTCCCAACACATGCCCTCTCATCCATACCACACTCTCATGGATCCATCCCATACCCTATCAAGCCTCCATGCCTCACTCCCCCATGAATCCCATCAGCCCCCATCATCCACACCATTAAATCTCTCATTACCCACATGCCTTAAGGCCCAATGGCCCAAACCACCATTCCCTACATGTCCCAAGGCCCCATAGCCCAAGGCCCAACAAAGGCCTATGGCCTAGACCCATCAAGGCCTAATGGGCCAGACCTAACATGGGCCCATGGCCCATACCCATCAAGGCCCCCATGACTCAGATCCATCAAGGCCCAATGGGCTAGATCCACCAAGACCCAATGGGCCAGACCTAATAAAGGCCCATGGCCCAAACCCATCAAGGCCCAATAGGCCAGACCCACCAAGGGCCCATAGCCTAGACCCATCAAGACCTAATGGTAATGGGCCAAACCCAATAAGGGCCCATGGCCCAGACCCACCAAGGCCCAATGGGTCATACCCAACAAGGGCCCATGGTCCAGACCCACCAGGGGCCCATGGCCAAAATCCTTCAAGGGCCCATGGCCCAAACCCATCAACGGCCCATGGCCCAAACCTACTGTGACCAAGGCTTTGTAGCCCAACCATCCCAAGGCTTTGTAGCCCAACCCTCCCAAGGCTTCATAGCCCAAACCGAAGCCCAACAAAACCTTGGAACCTCACACCCATACCCTTCACAATTTCTCCAAAATTTCACCCATTCACAACCCTCATACCTTGATCAAACCCATGCCTTATATCAACCCCAATTTACCCATATCCCTACATCCCAAAGTCAGCTTCAAGCCATCCCCCATGCTCAATGGCCTCATCAGGCCCCACTCCAAAATCTAACTTCCACTCATCCCATCACCCAACAAACCTTCCCCTATCCCCAATGGACTCACCCAATCCCCACTTATGCCATTCCCCCCAGTCCATGCAACACCAGTAAGAGAATCCCGCCCTAACTATACACTATGTCGACCAACAGTAAGAAGAGGACAAGATTAGGAACAGTGGAGCCTATGCTGGGGCATTGACCAACCTTAACCCTCCTCCTACAATTTTCCAACCCCTGGTAGCCCAAAGTGAAATCCAACCAATTGCCGAGAAAGTAGCCCCCATATCTAAGGAGTCAGAGCAGCTAAAAGAACAGTTGGACAAAATATAGAAGCAATTGATGAAAATGGGTGGTACTGAAATCCACGCCACCGACTTGTATCTATTTGCTGAGGTCCCCTTGCCTCCTAAATTTAAGATGCTGGCTTTTGATAAGTACAACGATACCGACAATCCTATTGCACACCTCAAGTCCTACTGTGGGGACATGTGCTAATATGAAGGGACAAAAAACTGCTAATAAAGGTCTTTCAAAAAAGTCTGACTGGTCTGGCCCTGAGGTGGTTCACATCTTTGGAACCGTCTATGATGAAAATATGGAAGGACTTAACGCACCTATTTCAGGAACAATATGTCTACAATATAGACATCGAACCGCGCAAGTCCGACTTGGCCCGTTTGAGGTAGAACCCGAATGAGACCTTCAGTGACTATTTGGGGTGATGGAGAGCACTAGCAGCTCAAGTCAGAAATAGGATACCTGATGATGAGCAGATCAAAATGATCTCTAAAAATACTCTGCCAGTGATCTCAAAGTTTTTTGTGTACCAGCAGTGGTACAGCTTTGTGGATCTAGTGAGGAATGCCAATCGCTGTGAGGATTCCATCAGGGAGGGTTGCCTGAAAAAAAATGTACCAAGTGGAGCCAGTGGGGTTAGAAGGTTTTTAGAACAAAGGAATGAGAAGAGAACAAGTGCCATTGTTCAGAATATTACCAATACTAGGCCCAATAATAAAATAACCCCATTCCAATTTCAAGCAGCACATCTAGCATTAGTAAGAACTGAGCAGATGCAGAGAGCAGGGAATGGGCAAGGAATATAGATGACTCCTGAACAGAGGAGAGCCCACTATGATTGAGTGCTTACACCCCTAGGGCAATCTCTAAGTGTACTTTTACCTTTACTAGTAGAAAAGAGATTACTCACTAATCGTCAACCACAACCTCCTCCTCACCTGATCCTAAAAAATTATGACCCTAATACCCACTGCAATTTTCATCAAGGTCCGGGTCACCCAACTGATCACTGCTTCCCATTGAAGCACGCAATCTAAGATTTAATCGATGTCAGGAAAATCATTCCACGTGCACCTTCTCAAGTAAACCAGCATGCAAACATGGATCAGGTGCCGTTTCCCCAACATCTTATCGAAGGAGCAAGTCTCAGACCCACCATCGGGATGGTAGAAGAGTGTGAATTTGAGTTTGATCCATCCGATTACATCAGTGATCTGGAGAGATATGTGGCACCATTGGCAAGGAACTGTGAAGAAAGGAACATTGGGGTGATTCATTTATCAGACTATTTTCCTAGCCTGACACCACAAGTTGAACCCTTAGATCTTAGGGTTTATTTTCCATCACCCACTCCTACTAATTATGTGCATATAAATGCATACCAACCACACACCACCACCCTCGTCAATTACCCGATAGCCCATCATACCCCCTATCCCCTGTCGGCACCCATCAGCTACCAATGGCCTAATCTTACCCCTTTTCCCCCAATACTACCACCATCAAGCTTCACCACCCCCATCTGGCCCAATTTTGCCACCCAACCAGCTATCACCGAGGTAAATCAAGTGTTGCCCACACCTCCTGAGCCCGCAGTACAAGTGCCTCCGATACTAGCAACTATACCATTCCAAATTTTGGGGCCTACCTATGATCCTCATCAGGTCCCGTTGAGTTATGAACAAACAGATATCAATGCTGACAGCCATAGAGAAGGGGTAGTAGACTTCGTGACCAGATCCAGAAAGATTTGAAAGCAATCGAAAGCACCGACAGTTGCACAAGACCAACCCGAGGGAAAGAAAGACAGCGTCGTGAATCTGTTTAAGAAAATGAGTCGAGAACATATACTGGAGACTCAGCTGAGAAGAATGCCTGCCCATATTACTGTATGGGATTTGTTGATGATGTCCTCACTCTATTTCCAAGCATTAATGGGGGCATTAAAGAACTCTCATGTGTCACTTCAGGTTATCCTGGATGAAGTCGGGCAAATAATTGGTCAAGTGATGGCCCCGAATGCCATTTCTTTTTCAGATGCCAATCTACCAGAGGAAGGAGGAAGTCACTCAAAATCCTTAAATATAACTATTGAGTCTAGAAATATGATAATCCCACTGGTTTTGATCGATAATGGGTCTGCTTTAAACATATGCCCGTTGAGAACCGCCACCAAGATTGGGGTAGATCCTTACATGCTAAGACCCACGAGAACTAGCGCCAAAGGTTTCGATAACACATGAAGAGAGATAATGGGAGAAGTTGATCTTGAGCTATTGATTGGGCCAATGACCTTCTCCATATTATTTCAAGTGATAGACATCAAATCCTCATTTAATCTACTGTTAGGGCGCCCGTGGCTGCATGAAGTTGGAGCAATACCCTCTACACTGCACCAGAAACTCAAGTTTGCATCGGGGCATAAGATCATCACAATCATCGGAGAGGGCACAGTGAGAAAGAAAAGGCTACCAATAGCGTTAAAAAATCCAATATACTGGATGTACTGCACACCACTGAGGATGTCGACCTCCATAGTTTCGAATATGAGGTGTCGACGATACTCTCAGAGCCTATCGAGGGCATCATTCCAAGAACTGGAGGAGGAATGGTAGTGGCAGTGGCCATACTCCAAAAGTGGAGCTATTAAAAAGGAAGGGGGCTGAGGCCCAGATTGCAAGGTAGAAAAGAGCCCATCATAGCTAAGGGGGGCAAAAAAGTTAGATTTGGGCTAGGCTGTAAGCCCATGAAAGACGAAGTGAGAGAGGCTAAGGAGAAAGCCCGTGTGACAGCAACTGTAAAAGCTAGGGGGATCCACATAGTGTAAAAACCCTGTCCCAGGCCTCACATCAGGAATTCATTCATAAGTGTCGGGGTTGTGATGATTGGCGAGAATGGGGAAACCCCATTAACCCCACACAAGCCTACAACACCGGTTCACCCCACCAATCCCTACATTACCCTTCCCAGCCTGAAGGTAGACTTGGCTGGGTTATCCCTCTTTGAGGAACGATGGCCTGTACCTAAACCAACTCCCCCTGTGGTGAATCACCACAAAACTATTTTAACGTTTGAGGACATCATCTCAGATGAAATGGGGATCAACATGATGGAGGCTGACTCCAAAGAGTTGTATCAGTCAGCGTCCTCCATCCAAATAGGTAAAAGAGCGGCTCCTCAAGTATGCAACTGGGCATCTTTGCTACAAACCCTGGAAGCAGAGAGTGACCTAATATTTGGCACTCGTTTTTAAAAAAAAACAACCTATAAAAAGTGAGATAAGCCCTTGGTAGGCAATACCTTGAATATACACAAACTCGTGCTGCCAAGGGTCCATCTCCAAAGAAAACATAAATCTCAAAAACATTGAAAAAATACAAAATCTCAAAAACATTGAAAAAATATAAAATCCCAAAAATATTGAAAAAATACAAAGTCCAAAAAATTATCATTTAAAATTTCAGATAAAGTCCCACAAAAAGATGCCTTAATTGAAATACCCGTCCCACGTAAAATCGACCCCTTCCTTGTAGAAATATAAGGAGAGGTAGGTGCTATGAGTTTGGACGAGGATATCCCTTTGGAGGAGCTCACCAATGAGATTCTTGACCGGTTTGCTGAGTTTAAGCATGGCCCTACCCCTATTGTTGAGGAAACCAAGGACGTTAATCTAGGGACTAAGGAGATTCCCTAAATTACCAAAATCAGAACGTTGCTGTCTCTTGAAGAAAGAAAAAGCATGATCGATTTCCTTCTGTCATACCAAGACATTTTTGCCTGGTCGTACGAGGACATGCCTAGTCGCATGAGTTGCCTCTCTACCCGGATATGAAGCAGGTTAAACAGAAGCTGAGATGTCTCCGACCCGAGTGGATGTTGAAAGTCAAAGATGAGGTCATCAAGCAATATGATGCGGGGTTTCTCATGATATCCAAATACCCGCAGTGGCTAGCCAATATTGTGCATGTGCTAAAGAAAGATGGAAAGGTCTGCATGTGCATCGATTTCCAAACTTTGAACAAAGCGAACCCGAAGGACGATTTTTCACTGCCACACATCAACATCTTGGTCGATAATACCGCTAAGCAAGGGATGCTTTATTTTATAGACGGATTCTCCGAATACAATCAGATAAAGATGGAAGAGGCATATCGAGAGAAGACTACGTTCATCACCCCCTGGGAAACCTTTTGCTATCAAGTCATGCCGTTTGGGCTAAAGAACGCCGGTGCAACATACCAGAGAGCTATGACTGCACTGTTTCACAACATGATGCACTGAGAGATTGAAGTGTATGTGATGAAATGATAGCCAAGTCACCAGAGTGAGGCGATCACTTGGTAAACCTCCAAAAACTGTTTGAGAGGCTGAGAAAGTATAGGCTACGTCTGAATCCACAGTACGCTTTTGGCGCTATGTCCAGAAAATTGTTAGGATCGTCAACAGGAGAGGGATCAAGGTCGACCAACTCAAAGTCAAAGCTATCATAGAAATGCCACCGCCGTCTACTGAGAAAGAGGTTAGAGGGTTCTTAGGTAGAATATAATATATATATCGGTTCATTCCACAACTAACTCCAATCTGCATATCGATCTTCAAGCTACTTCGGAAGGACTCGCCCATTGAATAGAATGATGATTTTTATGTAGCGTTCAATAAAATCAAAAGCTACCTCCTTAACCCACCTATTTTGGTACCACCCGAGCCAGGGAGACCACTCTTGATGTATCTCTCCACGACTGAAGTTTCAATGGGATGCGTCTTAGGGCAGCATGATGAGACTGGAAGAAGAGAGCAGGTCATCTACTAACTGAGCAAGAAGTTTACTGATTATGAAACGCGCTATTCTCATCTAGAGAAAGCATGCCTGGCTCTTGTATGGGCTACTCAGAGGCTCCGCCATTACTTGCTATCTCAAGTTGTTCTACTTTTTGCCCGAATGGACCCGTTGAAATGCTTATTCGAAAAGCCAGCTCTCACTGGGCAGACTGCACGATGGCAGCTTTTATTATCTGAGTTTGACCTCACCTACGTCACTCAGAAGTCGATCAAGGGGCAGGCACTCGCTGATCATCTTGTCGAGAATCCTTGGCCAGATTATGAACCTTTGAGAACCAAGTTCCCTGATGAGGACATCCTGTTCATGACGAAAGATGATAACGAGGAAGCAGAAGAATCATGGGTAATGCACTTTGACGGGGCAGCCAATGCTGAGAGATAGGAAGTTGGCACCATCCTAATTTTGCCGAAAGGATCCCATGTACCAATCTCTATCAAGCTCAACTTCCCTTGTACTAACAACATGGCTGAGTACGAAGCTTGTGCCGCCGGTTTACAGGCGGCTCTCTATCCGAATATAACTCACCTCCGTGTATTCAATGATTCGCAGTTGATCATATGTCAGACGAATGGAGATTGAAAGACGAAATATGAGAAACTGATCCCTTACCATGAGCACCTTGAGGATCTGATAGCTTGCTTCAAAGACATGGCATTCTCATATGTCCCCTGGATAAGGAATTGCTTTGCCGATGCACTAGCACCATTGGCATCAATGATAGAACTCTCGTATGGTGTTGAGATGAAGCCAATCATGATCGAGCAAAGGAATGAGCCGACTTTCTACCTCCACATTGAGGAACCTACAAAGCCTGATGATGAGCCACCTTAGTTCTCAGATATCAAGAATTTCCTCGAGACACAAACTTTTCCTGAGGGTATGTCCAAGACGGGCTGATGAACCATTCAACGTCTAGCAGCAGGCTATGTCATTTGGGGGGAGTGCCTTCATAAGCGATCCTACATTAACATCTTACTCATGTGCCTTACTGAAAGTGAAGCGACCAATATTATGAAGGATATCCACAAGAAAGTATGTGGAGCCCACGTCAGCGGTCACATGCTCACCATGAAATTTTTGTGGCAGGGACACTTTTGGACCACTATGGAATCAGATTGCTACAAACATGTTTAGAAATGCTACAAGTGTTAGGAACACTCCAGTCTGATACACACTCCTGCCATCGATCTTCACTGCACAACCACTCCTTGGCCATTTGCTACTTGTGGCCTTGATGTCATCGAAATGATTAATCCAAAAGCATCAAACGGACATCGGTTCATTCTCGTCGCCATTGAATACTTTACCAAGTGGGTAGAAGTGACATCATATGCCAACATCACGGCCAGTCACGTCAAGAAGTTTCTCAAGATTAATATTATTTGTCGATTTGGAGTACCCAAGGATATCATCACGGACAATGACACAAACTTTGTGAATAAACTCATC
This sequence comes from Chloranthus sessilifolius, assembly GCA_021018995.1. Taxonomy (NCBI): domain Eukaryota; kingdom Viridiplantae; phylum Streptophyta; class Magnoliopsida; order Chloranthales; family Chloranthaceae; genus Chloranthus; species Chloranthus sessilifolius. Next base: position 28,581,686 of record CM037594.1, on the reverse strand, counting down.
CAGGCTTTTTATGAGCAATACAAGATCAAGCACCATCACTCGTCACCTTAGCGGCCTCAAACTAATGGAGCCGTGGAAAATGAGAACAAGACGGTCATCCGCATCCTCGAGAAAATAGTCGTCACTTATCGAGATTGGAGCGAAATGCTGCCATTTGCTTTATGGGCCTACAGAACATCGATCCGTACCGCTACAGGGGCAACACCATTCTCCCTTGTGTATGGAACCGAGGTCGTCCTACCTGTAGAGGTTGAAGTACCATCGCTCTGAAACCTCATGGAATCAGGCATGCCCAAAGCAGACAATTAAACTTATTAGACGAGAAAAGACTCCTAGACTTGTGCCATACTCAAGTTTACCAAGGCCGCATCGCACGCGCTTACAATAAGCGTGTACGCAGTCGAGATCTGAAGATAAGAGACACTGTGTTGAAGAAGATCTTTCCATCCCTCCACGCCGATCCGAGAGGGAAGTTCAAGCCAAACTGGGAAGGACCTTATGTCGTCCGAGAAGTGCTGCTAGGATATGCCATCCGCCTCGCCACCATGGACAGAGATCATCTTCCTAAGCCCATCAATGCTGGATACGTCCGACGGTTCTACTCCTAGTCTATCGCAATAAGGTAAGTATTGGTGAAACAGATATATGATTGCTTAAGAATCACCCAAAAGAGACCATCATTTCAAGTACAGGAGCCAAAAAATATCCCTAAAAATGATGATATCCTTTGCTACCCCATTTGAGCCTGGGCCTTTCTTTCAATAAACCCCTTCCCCCGAAAAAGAGAGAAAGAACTACTATCAAAAAATAAAAAAATGGGAAAAGCAAAACCTCAAAAAGAGATTACTTGAAATAAAAACAAAAGAAAAAGAAAAAATAGAGGAATCATGGGGCATGTACAGTAAAACCCCCAAGGAAGAAAGTACGTTGTAAAGAAAATTGGAGCCACATCAAGGAAACCCTTTTAGTCCAACATACCTTCAAATCCTAACCTAACCCATGGCCAAGCGACTCCCGGAAGGAAGCCCTCTTTTTAGTTCACAAGCTGTCATAGTATCTGTTATGTCAACACAAGCCGAGTTGTGAGATGACACCTGAACCCCATCCAGCCGGCTATGATGGAATCAACGTCTATGTCGTGACTCTTGGAAAAATAAAATAAAAATACAAGCTCAAAGAAAGATGGACGTGGTGAAAATCCAAAAGGGCACTACGGGTAAAAACAACGAGTTTGTGCAGACTAGGTGAAAATTTGAAAGGGCACTTGGGGTAAGAGAGCTAAACCCATCGACGTGGTGAAAACCCGAATGGGCACCACGGATAAAGAGAGGGCAAAAATGGGCACGACGAACCCACCTTGGACATTGTGAATAAAAAGAGATTAAAAAGAAAAATTATTTGAGGAAAGGAATGAAGAAATATTTGAAACCTTGGTTCTCTCTCTCCTGGGACTCCCTGTGTCCAATTGGGTCGCTCTTGTTAGATCGAATCGGGTCCCGACCAAGTGTGTCTTCAGAACTGCTTTGTCAAACGTATAACTCAAGGTAAGGAGAAAGGTTTGACTCAGTCCAAAGAGATTGATGTTTCAGTGTTGGTAAAGCTATTGAAACTCTCTCAGACCCAATCATTTAAAAAAAGGGGTTCGACCATGCTCAAAAGAGGACCCGAGATCTCACTTAGTGATTAAGGCACCACACCCAAAAAAAAAAAAATCACACTAAATAATAGCTTTGAAAAACCCAAAAAAAAATCACATAAAATGATAGTTTTGAAAATCCAAAATTTACATAAAATAATAACTTTGAAAAACAAAAAAGAAAAACACATAAAATAATAAAGAAAATCCCAAAAATAATAAAATCACATGGAATGATAACTTAAAATCTAAAAAAAATCACATAAAATAATAACTCAAAATCTAAAAAAAACTCACATAGAATGATAAACACTAAGAAGGATAAAAAATGTTCCACATAAAACAAAAAAAAAAACTTTGAAAAGACAGCACGCACTCCTAAAAAGCGTTGCGACATCTATTTACTCCGCTCGGGTAGTCGTGCTAAACAAACTTCGGGATCAATGGGTTCACCCAAAGACCTCGAACCCTACTTAAAGCAGGGACACCCATGACTAGTTAAATGAGGTGGTCTACGCCTCAAATGACTGTACACACATGGGTGTTCCGATACGGTAAAATGTCGATATTTTATTAGCAACACCACTGTGCTATAGTAACGTCCTAAGTCTATGGTACTGTTAAGTGGTGAAAAATGCCACTTTTCACCCTTTAACCTGACCAGTGATAGACCTGTGAGCAAACTAATAAGCCTTTGTCGAGTGCATTTTGTAGACAACAATAAAAGATGACACTAATGCAGAGAACCACTCAAGAATGCCCAGAAAAGGGCAATCTCTCAGCACAGGACAAACACAACAACAACACACCAGAGGGTAGCACATCACTGGACCCTTGGAGCGCGTGGCTACAGCATCCTATCGAGAGGTAACCTAAAGACTTCGATAGGAGCTGAAAGCAAAGACAGGAGGAATTCGTGCAGTTGAAAAGGTTTTGATAGGATCTGAAGGCAGAAGAAGAATGAATTCGTGTAGATTGAGGAGTTCGATAGGATCCAAGAACCTATCGAGCAGCTAAAAGAAAGGAAGAAACCATCCTATCGAAAACCTGCCTGAGGTATAAAGGGAACCTATCGAATGGTTTCTCGAACCTATCAAAATGATGGCATGCAGAACAGAACCTATCGTAATGGTTCTCCAACCTGTCGAAAAGCCCCTCCAACCTGTCGAATGCTCCAGGCCAAGGGCTGAGAATGCTGAAGCTCTAAGAGAAGGCCCATCCTATTGGAACATATCGAAGAGATTTGAGAACCTAGCGAAATGACCAAAAAACTCCATTTGAACCTGTCGAAAGCTTCTTGAACCTATCGAAATCATGTGCAAAACTTCTCAGGAATTAAGCTATGCACACGCAGTGACTTGGTGACCTGCTGCACACAACTCAAGGTACTTAGTGATCGGCACGATGGTTCTAGAAGATGCCCTAGAAAACCCTAACCGACCCACGTGCTCTAACAAAACCCTAACAAACTCTGAGGACCTTCTAGAAGGGATTTTTGGCAGAAAAAATAGAGGAGAAAGCTATATATAGAGAACCCTAATTGCAATTGGGGGAGATCGAGATCTGAGCCAAATTCTGGAGATTAGAGCTTGCAGAGAAATTCTATTTTCCCTCCTTTAGCCCAACAATGGTTGGCTAGTTCCCTTGGAGTAGCGAGGAGAGAGGTTAGATCTGTAATTGGGTAAGGTTAAGAGTGCTATTGTAGGTTCCCAGCTGCACAGACTACAGATCTGAGAGTATTTCCATTGTAGAGTGATTTTGATTACAATGTAAATACTATTTTTAATGCTTTAATTAGATCTAAATTTCCTTTGGTTTCATTTGGTGATCGATCAGATTTGTGTAGAGGAGTCTATAGATCAGCTCACCCACTTAACTGGTAGGCCTCTTGGATACCATTCGATCTCCCTAGATCTGATACTCCTGCAATTCCCTGAGTCTATGACCTTGGAATTCCAGCATTTGTAGTAGTTTTAATTGTTCTAATTGATGCTTTAGCTTTGGAGGAGATCCCTAGGATGGTCTGTGACCATTAAAGTGGACAGATTATAACCTTAAGATTAGTCCAAGCTCAGGCTCCAATTGGATTTGTCTATTGCAAATCCATGGATCGGATAAAGTCTATAGGATGGTCTGTGACCATTAAAGTGGACAGATCATAGCCTCAAGACCAGGTGGATCCTACGATTTGGAGTGGAGCCTTCTACCTTGCAGCTGTGCTTATAGCCAGTTGAGGGAATTGTGTGCTCTAAACCTCTGTAACATGATTAATCGAATCTAATTTCAGTGAAGGCCAATTTCCAAGCTACTCTTCTCCATTTACTACTTTTTACTCTTTTCTCCTACAAGATCTAAGTTCCCAAACTTGATCCAAGTTACTCTATGTTTGATTTTAGCTTAGTTTAAGTGACAATCCATTTTAAACCTCTCCCCTGTCTTTTAGCTAACATAGCATTAGTTAGGATGCCCAATCTCCTACAGATCTGGAGATTTATCACATTTTTAAACCAACCTCCCTGTGGACATTCCCTTACTCACCATCTTTTCAAAGCTTGCTACAACGAACCCTGATTACTTGCAGGTCTGTGTGAGTGTGTTCTGCCTAGTTTTATTAGCGAACTTAGACCCTCATTTGAGAGAACGCAAACATCCCAACAGGTATGCCTTGGATTTGAGATCCTACTTCAAAGTAGGAGCAATGATGTTAATCTCGGTCAAACAGTCAATGTTTCGATCGAGTCGACTCCACTGCTAAATCTTTGCGATGAGTGCTCTGTCATATGAACATGAGTGTCTAACTTGAGATTCCTCACGAGCTCTTTCAGAGGTGTGAACTCTTGGTCTACACAGTCTGGGCGTGCGCCCTATGGGGTTTGAGGTTCGGATAACTCCATTATGAAAGAGATCAATCATTGGTTGAAACCAACCTGTTGAAAATGAAACTACACATCAATCAAACTATGTGTAAACATGCATGCAGAAGGGTTCATTTCCCTTATTTTCGTAGGCTTAAAACATTTATTACCGCGGTATCCCTATAAAGTGTACACCTTACATCTGGGTATCCGTAGGATGGTCGTTTATTCACGTAAATTATACCTGAACAGGTTTTGGGTCGAGAATTCCATCGCCTTTATTGCTTATCGCCCCTAATGGGTGCATGTTTATACATAGTTGAATGATTTGTAAGATCATTGTCGGCAGAGATTAGGATTGAATGTCTCATTTGGTAGACACCTGATTTTCGCCAGATCAAGTCAAGGTTATTTGAAGTTGGATGCTATAGGTCATGTTGATCTGAGGCACATTATAAAAAAATGGCACATACTCCCAAAAAGTGTTGCGACATCTATTCGCTCTGCTCGGTAGTCGTGCTAAATAAACTTTAGGATCATTGGGGCACCCGTGACCAGTCAGATGAGGCAGTCAATGCCTCATTTGATTAGGCAAAAGCCATGGACCTTCGCGCATTTGTCTCGCGCCTATCCTTAAGTATGGGTCGATCACCCTCTCACTTACGAAGCTGTTATATTAAGAATGAAACTTAAATATATAATATCTTTAATCATCTCCAGAAGCGAATGTTTTCTCAGCATATTAGGCTTTCGCAACTCGTTCCACCTCGATTATGCCCGGTAATGTCGCTAAGCGCTTGGGGACCGATTACCTTGAGAAAAGACCATTTTTTTTTACATACAGGGCTTTCATTTTCTCACTATGTTATTCATCTGATGTTTGAAGTTCATTTTGAATGCAGCAAACCTGTCAGTAATATCTTGGGCCTCTTCGGATGTCTCTTTTCTTTGGCATTTGATCATTAGTGATCGGATACCAAAGAGGGTCATCTGTAGATACCCAAATTTTGCCCAAGGCTTGATCGACACATACTTCAAGAAAGGCGTACCCCCGAGCTTTCGAAAGCATTTTTCAAACCCTTAGGAATCATCCAAAAACCCTTAGGAATTATCCTGAACCCTTAGGAATCAATCATAGCCTTCCCAGACCTATTAGAACCCTTCCCGGGCACGATTCAAAACCCCTGAATAACGGTTAGAAAGAGGAGTGTCAAAGTTTTTATAGATAGTTGTCCAACCTAAGGTATATACCCTTAGAAAGTATAGCTTCTCATCTTTTCAGCTAACTAAGAATCGCCTAATTTTGATTTATACATCAAAATTTATAGTGAAATTAAGATCATGGGTTTGTGTAGGAAATTATAAAACCGAACCCATAGAGCTAGTTTCAAACCCTCCTGAGCAGTGGTTAAAGAGAGCAATACCAAAATTTACACAAACCTCTTCTGAAGCTGAGTTATATACCATTAGAAAGAGGACTTCCCTAGCTTTCCAACAAGCCAAAAATTGTCTCAATCAGAGTTATATATCAAAAGTTATGGTAAAATAAAAATCATGGATTTATGCAGGAAATTGCAAAACCGGGCTGGGCTTCTGTGGGTCTTCAACTTCTAACAGTTTGGGCCTAGTTTTCCTTTAAAAAATGGCCAAAATTAACATTGGGGGTTTGACATGTGGACCATCCCAAAGTCTGGAGCGTGTTTCTTTAGGACTCTAGTGACCCTATTAGCTTAGGTTATCTCCCTTTTGCCATTCAAGTCACCACCCTATCCTCTACCATTAAACCCAAATCCCTCTTATCCATGCTCCAGAAAATCCTAAAATCCATAGATTGCCTATTATCTAATTGCTAACCCTAATTAGCTTTTAAGTATCCCCTAGCCCTCTCATTTTCTATAAATAGAGAGGCACCCCCCCTTGCAAATGGCTTGAAAAAATTTTAAAAGAGAGAAAAGGCTTTAGCTATTCCTCTCCTCCCATTTTAGCATTTGTCCATTAAAATTCCAGCACCCTATTTTATCCTTTAGACCTCATTTTCCACCATCAATTCTTGAGATCTAGCTAGAACTTGCCCCTAGCCTTCTTCTCTTACCTCTTAGCTACCAGGCCTTAGAGATTCAAACCCCTCCTTCAACCCATTTGCTATCGGAAGCTCATCCAAGACACATCAATGCAAAGGTCTACATTGGAGCTACAAGGGCCTGAGAGCTTCGGCTCTCCCCTCTATTCTTCTACCTTCTTTGCTTTTCCTCTATCCTCGAATTGAGCAGTTATGCTGCCCGAATTTCAGCAAGCGGGAAGGGCTCAATAGGATCGGTGTGCCTATGGGCAAGGGAAAGTGTCGCTCATTTTACTTCTTTATATATATATATATATATATATATATATATATATATATATATATATATATATATATATTATATAAACCAGCCACACATAGACCCAGCCATAGTAGAGACCGCTTACGAGTGGGTTTATCGGGTGCCTAACACCTTCCTGATGGATAACCGAAGCCCCTACCCAAGAGCCTTTAGCGTTGACCTGATTCAGAGTCATATTTGTGGCACTTTTGTACTTATAAAAATGACCCTAGGACACCCCAAGCTCTGAGTGGTGACTCTAAATATTTATATAGCGGGTGCATCGTCACGATGGGATCGTCAAAAAATTCCACAATTGCACAGTGACCGATGCCACTTACACCTTTGTGGGCTCTGCGGATCGACTGCTGGTCGGCCTTCTCTCGGGAGACGTCTATGAGAAAGGGACCTGGGTAGTATTCAAAGTGATATATTCATAACAACTGTCTCTTTAGACGATGATGAAGGGTATTCCATCGGGGCTCAATGCTATATTGCTTGTGGATTACTTAAGTAGATGATTTAAGTTTCTTTAGGCCTATTCAGTGAGGTTCATGAACAGTTGATAATAAATGTAACATGTAAACCACCAGTAAACTTCAATGCATATTATAATCATTTAAACTGTTTTCCCAGAAAGTCATAAATATATCATGGTAGGAATATCATGGAATATATGTGATAATTTGACTTATATGTTCATTGTGTTGTTCCCTATTGAGCTAGGATGTAGCTCACCCTTTAGACTATACGTCACAGGTCCTTTGCTTGTAGCCATAGATGCTTCGGGAGACGCTGATCAGGGGATTCGGACTACGTGCCCGGAGACGAGTTAGAGCCTCCTCCCGAGGACTTCTTCTAGGAGACTCCGCTGTGTACCTTGATAGAGAGAGTTTTGAGAGCATCTTGTGCGGCTTGATATGTCAAGCCTTTACTTTGAGAAACATTGTAATTAAATAGATATATTCTTTTGGCGAACCATCTTGGGTGACTAAGTGATGTCACTGATGGTTCGGGTGGGTTCTTTTACTCATGCAGAGGCATAAGTTTAGAACCATCTTTTGGATTATAGATTTTAGAGTATATGTATGGAACTGGAGATTTATTTCAATATCAGTTCTTATGCGTTTCTTTCTCTTTATTTTGCTTGCTATGCCAATGTTCCGTACGTATCCATGGGGCACGGTTTGGAGGATCGTGCTGATGGCATGAGTTTCGGGATACCAAAATTCGGGCTGTCATAGTTGGTATCAGAGCTTTTTCTTTAAAAATTTTGACAATCATTATTTTTGTCAGAGCATAGGGACTTCTGCTAAAAAAACTTTGGTTTTACATGTAGACTGTTATGTCTTCTAGAGAAAGGGGCCGACCCAGGGGCGGTTATAGTAGAAGTTTGCATAGTCGAAATAATTTTATCTCGGATACCAATAGAGTGCCTATGGGAGATAGAGGGGCTTCAGGCAATGGTGGCCAAGGGAGCAAGGATCAAGCAGAGACTCAGGATCGAGATCAGAGGGAACAGGAGAGAGTCAGAGAAAGAAAATAAGATAGAGAGGAGCGTCAGAGGATGATGCACACTATGAAATGGCACAGCGACATCCTTGGCGGCTCATCTTGCCCATATAGTAGCATCGACCACACACCTCCGGTGGCTCGAGACACCGATGTCTTACGTGTTCTTGAGTTTAGGAGGATGAGACCACCTAACTTTTCAAGGCAGGCAGAGCCCATGGCAGTTGAGAATTGGCTGAGTGAGATGGAGAAAGTATTTAGTGTGCTCACATGCACAGAGGACGAGAGCGTCCATTGGGCAGCCTACATGTTAGATGGGGAGGCTGGGCCTTGGTGGAAGTCTGTTTCACAGACTAGGGCTCAGGAGACTCCAGATTTGCCTTGGACGTGGGATGAATTTGTTGAAGAATTCAACAAACAGTATTTCCCATAAGTTGTGAGGAATCAGATAGAGATCTAGTTTTGCAACTCATGCAAGGGAAGATGACTGTTAGAGAGTATGGAGTGGAGTTCATGCGACTCGCTCACTTCGCGCCTGACTATGTCATCACGGAGATGATGAGAGTGGAGAGGCTTCAGCAAGGGTTGAGACCTATGAAGAGGTCATGAGCAAGGCATTAGTGGTTGAAGAAGAAAATAATAACCGCTACCGACAGAGGGAACAACAAGGAAGGTGGAGTGTGGATCAGAGTAAAATAGGGAACTATGAGCCGGTGAACAAAAAGCTGAGATTCGTAGCCCACAATCAGAGACCACCATTCCAAGGAGGGTATCAAAGACCAGCACAGCAGAGCAACTAGTAGAGATTTCCATTGCTTGTGTCGGGGAGGCCGATACGATAGGAGAGCCCTGCTATCACTACTAGAGCTACAGTTACATAGGGTTTGTCATGAGCTGCAACTTCCACACCGTGGGAGATTTGTGCCAAGTGTGGCAAGTCTCACAAGATAGCGGACTGTAGGCAGGGAACTCGGGGCTGTTTCAAATGTAGCAAGGTGGACCACTTGATCAAAGATTGCCCTAAGGCAAACAAGGGGAAGATGGCTTCAACTTCTATGCCATGACCGATACAAGCAAGGAAGCCGATCGTCCAAGGGAGAGCCTATGCCGTCACAGCTCAAGAGGTCCAAAATACAAACAACATGATCCAAGGTGAGAATTTCTTTTAAATAAAGAATTTCAATTTTTGAAAATTTTTAAATAGAGAAGGTGCATCCATATAGAAAATAGAAAAGAACATGTATGTAATAATTTTAGTAAGATGGTATACATTATATATATATATATATATATATGTGTGTGTGTGTGTCTGTGTGTGTGTGTGTGTGTATGTATGACTAGGTATGTTACAAATTTATGAGAAAGGAAGCGATGTTACATATGAAGCTCGAGTGTTGATAGACCTAGGGTCTACCCACTCATTTACCCCTCACTTCACAAAGAAGATGAAAGTCAACCCAGAGGAGTTAGACTTTGTGTTAACTGTGACTGTTCCGACTGGGAAGTCGATTAATACCGAGAAGGTTTACAACTCCGTGATCGTGAGAATCATGGATGGAGTCGTCTTCGAACTACAGGCAAATTTGATCAAGTTTGACATGCAAGGATTCGACATGATCCTTGGCATGGATTGGTTGTCGACTCATTGTGCAACCGTGGATTTCAAGAACAAGGTCGTCATTTTCAGACCTAACACGAGGCGATCGTTTCAATTTCGAGGAGAGAGATCGACGTTTATACCACTTATCTCTACAGTCAGGGTCGAGCGCTTGATCAGAAAAGGGTGTAGTGGATACTTGGCATTCTTGGAGGAGGATAAGGAAGAGGAGAATATTATTTCAGAGATAGCAGTTGTGCGAGACTTCACTGATGTGTTTCCAGAAGAATTACCCAGATTATCTCTAGATAGAGAAGTTGAGTTCGCCATCGACTTAGCACCAGGAACGGAGCCTATTTCTAAAGCACCATATAGAATGGCTTCTGCTGAGTTGAAGGAGTTGAAAGAGCAGTTACAAGAGCTCATGGACAAGGGGTTTGTTAGACCAAGCGTGTCTCCTTGGGGAGCACTGGTCTTATTTGTAAAGAAGAAAGATGGGTCAATGCGTATGTGCATTGACTATCGACAATTAAACAAACTCACTATAAAGAATCGATATCCTTTGCCTAGGATAGATGACTTGTTCGATCAGCTGTAAGGAGCAAAGTATTTCTCCAAGATCGATCTATGATGTGGATACGATCAGTTGAGAGTTAAGGTAGAGGACATCTAGAAGACTGCATTCAGGACACGGTATGGGCACTATGAATTCTTAGTGATGCCGTTTGGGTTGACGAACGCACCAGCGTCGTTTATGGATTTGATGAATCGGGTGTTTAAAGCATACCTGGACTCCTGCGTTGTCGTGTTCGTCGACGATGTCTGAATATACTCCAAGTTAAAAGCGGAACTAGAAGAACATTTGAGGATTGCTCTACAAACTTTGCGTGAACACTAATTGTACACCAAGCTCAGCAAGTGCGAATTTTGGTTAGAAGAAGTTAGCTTTTTGGGACATGTCATCTCAAAGCATGGTGTCACAATTGACCCGACAAAGATAGAAGCAGTGGTCAATTGGGAGCAACCAAAGACCGTGACTGACGTCCGTAGTTTCCTCGGACTAGCTGGCTATTATAGGTATTTCGTTGAGGGTTTTTCAAAGATATCGGGACCACGCACAAGACTTACACAGAAGGATGCAAGGTTTGAATGGAGTGAGACATGCGAGAAGAGTTTTTAAGAACTCAAGAAGAAACTCACTTCAGCTCCAGTACTAGAGATTCCTTCAGGTAGTGGAGGGTTCGCAATCTATAGTGATGCTTCGTATAATGGTTTGGGTTGCGTACTCAATCAACACAGAAAGGTGATAGCTTACGGGACGAGACAGCTGAAAGAACATGAGAAAAATTATCCGACACATGATCTGGAACTAGCAGCGGTCATATTTGCGCTGAAGATTTGGCGACATTACTTGTACGATGAGATTTTTGATATTTTCACTGACCACAAGAGCCTCAAATATCTGTTTATATAGAAGGAACTAAATATGAGGCAGCGCAGATAGATGGAGTTCCTCAAAGACTATGACTGTTCCATACAGTACCATCCACGTAAGGCTAATGTAGTTGCCGATGCCTTGAGTCGGAAGGGTTCAGCTCAGTTGGCTAGTTTGATTTTGGGTATGCATAGATGGAAATTATTTGAAGATCTGGCACTGTATGATGCAAATATCGAGTCGCAAGCCACAGGAGTTTTTTTGGCAAATATTTCAGTAAGACTAGTGATATTTGAGCATATCCATGAGCTACAGATAAAAGACCCAGCTTTAACCAAGATTCATCAAGATGTGATTGAAGGCGTCAAACCAGACTTCTCAGTGAAAGAAGATGGTTCCTTATTGTTCAAGGGCCATCTCTGCATTTCGGACAATGCCAATCTACGGCAAACTATTCTTGATGAATCTCACAAGTCAAACTATGTGATTCACCCTGGTAGTATGAAAATGTATCAAGATCTGAAAAAGAATTACTTGTGGAGAGGTTTGAAGCAAGACGTGGCAGAGTACGTGTCACGGTGTTTGACATGTCAACAGGTGAAGGTTGATCATAGAGATCCTGCTTGATTATTGCAGCCTCTACCCATACTAGAGTGGAAGTGGGATTCGATCTCTATGGATTTCATCGTTAGATTACCGCGTACAGCAAAGAGATATAATGCCATTTGGGTAGTCGTAGACCGATTGACAAAGTCAGCACACTTCTTACCCTACAACACGATGTATAAGGCGGGAAGACTTGCAGAGCTATATATGAAGGAGATCGTGCGCCTACATAGGATTCCAAGTAGCATTGTTTCTGATCGTGACCCATTATATACATCAAAGTTCTGAAAGAAATTTCAAGAGGGAATGGGAACGCGATTGGATTTTAGTTCAGCATTTCATTCGCAAACTGATGGGCAAACAGAGCAGGTAAATCAGATCATCGACGACATGCTTAGGGCATGTATGTTAGAATTGTAAGGCTCATGGGATCAGCACCTGCCATTGATTGAGTTTGCATACAACAATAGTTTTCAGACAAGCATTGGGATGACATCGTACGAAGCTCTTTATGGACGGCGATGTAGATTGCCTATCAATTGGAAGAAACCGATGAGAAATTTATTTTGGGACCCAAAATGCTTGAAGATAATGCCGCCTATGTTCGGATGATAAGAGTAAAACTCAAAGCGGCTCAGAGCAGGCAGAAAAGCTACGCCGATATCAAGCGGACCGGTGTAGACTATAAGGTGGGTGAACATGTGTTTTTCAAAGTGTCGCCTATGAAGGGCGTGATGAGATTTGGAAAGAGGGGAAAGTTAAGTCCCCGCTATCTTGGACCCTTTGAGGTTTTAGGTCGAGTAGGTGAAGTTGCTTACCGCATTGGATTACCACCGCTATTCTATCGGGTGCACAATGTATTTCACGTATCCATGCTCAGGAAGAGTATATAAATGGCCCTGATCAAATGGCCCTGATCACGTTTTGGGCAGTCAACCTTTGGAAATGCATGAAGACATGAGCATGATAGAGGAACCAACAGAGATTTTGGATTGAAAGGAATAAGTATTGCGAACAAAAGCAATTCCATTAGTGCTTGTTCGATGGAAAAATCATTCGACCGAAGAAGCTACGTGGGAACGAGAGGTCAACGTGAAAGAACAATATTCGGACTTGTTTTGCGACAAGTGAGAGTCAAAAATTGTAACACCGCAAGCATGTTTGCGGATTTAAACCTTCCATTGAAATCCAGTGTTGACCATTTGGTCAATTTATCCAAAGGAGAGAATGAAATAGAGAATTGTGCCATGATGTGATATAAAATGCATGTACTACCAAGAGAACAAAAGAGACATAAAAATAAGGAAAATTTTAAACTTCTGATGAGAACCGATTAATCGATTTTCAAATCGATTAATCAATTTGGAAATTTGATTAATCAATTTTGGTCGATTAGTTGACTGACATACACTAGTCAGTGGAGATTGAGTGGAGATTTAGAAATTTAATAAAGTAAAATTTCGACTAATCGAGGGGAATTCGATTAATCGATTTGGGAAATCAATTAATTGATCTGGGAATTCGATTACTCGAATAGCACATGCTAGTGAGTTGGGAATTTTGGAAAAATTTAAGGGTATAACAATTTTGATTAATCGAGGTGAAATTCAATTAATCGATTAATCGATTTGGTAAATCGATTAATCGACTGGCACATGTCACTGAGCTGGTAAACCTAGAATATAAAATGACCTAAGAATTTCAATTAATTGATTTTGAATTTTGATTAATCGATTTTGGAAATTGATTAATCAATATCGCGTGGCTGGAGAAATTTTTTAAAATCGATTAATTGATTTTAGAAATCGATTAATCGATTTCGGCCTATATATATAAAAGAGGGGAAATTTTTTCCCATTCGAAAATTTTTGGTTTCTCTTTCGCACGCTTCTTCTTCTTCCTCCTCAAGCCACTGTGCAAGCTAGGATTTTTGGGGGTTTTGCACCGATTTTGACTCAAAATCCTCACGCAATTGAATTGAAACCTAAGGTAAACCCTAGATTTCGAGTTTTCTTTTCAATTTGAGCTATTAAACCCTAGATTTCGCATTTTCTTTTCAAAAAGCCACCTCGAACTCGCTTGACCATGAAGAAAGCGGCTTCAAAGCTTCTGGTACGGCGTAAGAACGCCGCACCGCCACCACCATCACCGTCACCTCTACAAACCCCATCCCCATCGTCATTGGATACCACATCCAGTTCAACGAGTGCGTCTTCGCCCGAATCTTCACTGACATTACCACCACCACCCGTAGACTTGTCCCAACCACTATGCGCATGTGATAAGGAGGAGAGAGGAGAGAGAGAGTGTAGCTTGGGAAGAAGAAGCTTTCCAAGTGGCAAGCTTGTTGGAAGGCTTTTCCTCCTAGCCTCCTTGCAAATTTTGAATTCCACCAACCCCCTCTCTCATTCATTCATCCACTTCTTCCATCCTTCCTCCATTAGAGCACTTCCTCCTCTTGTCTTTCCCTCCACATCCAACCATCAAAACTTCAGTCCACCAACACCAAAAGACTCCCCTTCTCTTCTAGATAAACATGTCTAGCTCTTAGCCCCATCCCAGCTCTTGACTCCATAGAACTCTGTAATACCTGCCCCTCAAATTCTATCTCAGTCAACCTATTGACTGAGACCTATTGAGACCTGACTGTGCCAGGTTTCTGCTGGAGGCCAGGTCCACCCAAAAATGTTGGACACCCACCTGTAGATTGATGGGATAGAACCATTTCTAAGGGCACCCATAGGACACCTCATTTTTTCACTTGTGTTGTTAGTAATTAAGTAAAACACACACCACATGATAAGCCTGAACTGGCTTTTGATAGACCCCGACCCAAGATTTGACTCGAATTGGAACAAAGCCTTGATATTGATGTGGAGATCATCACCAACGGCTTAGATTTTGATGATCATCATGGTAATGGTCGATGGTTTGGGTCAAACATTGACCATAAATCTTAAAAAAAATAGATGCACTAATATTCTAGATATTGTGTATGTGCCTTGCATGGCGTAATGACAATTCTTGTAAATATTAATTAACCCAAAGACATTTACATTTTATTTTCTAAATTTCTATAATTATAAAATAGGATTTTGCAAATCTCTAGCAAACCCAACCACCCATCAAGTTGACTAAACTTTGACTTATCTATGACCATTGAAAAACTTTGGGAAAATCTATGGTGAGAGATGAACTTTCACACATGCACCACAACATGAGTTTGAAAATTATAAGTTCACAAAATTTAAGGACCTAGAGGGCATTAAAAAGCAAGATGAGACCATATGTGCAGTGAAATGGAACCCAAGTGGGTCCCATTTGCTCCATGTGCATGTGAAAAAGAGGCGAGGAGAGAGAGTGAGGAGCTTAGGGAAGTGCAGTGTGGACACTTGGCAAGCTTGTTGGACAGCTTGTCCCCTCTATCCCTTGTAAATTTCGAATTCCATAGGGACTCCTCCATTTCCATCTTCTTCTTCCTCTAATTTCCTCCATTAGACCTCTTTCGCCTCTTTAATTTGCTGTATACTTCCAACCATCAACCTTGAGATCTAAAACCATAAATCAATTCTCCACCCTCTCCTTAACCACATACCATGACCTCCATTCCAGCACTTTACACCAAAAAAATTTGATCAAATCAGGAAGGAGAACCAAGGAGATACAAGGTAATGTCTTGGTTAGTTTTGTTTTGATTTTTTAGGCCAAGTAGAGCAGGATTTTTGGAATAGATTTAAATTTTTGTTAGTTATTTTTCTTGAAGCTTTTGAATTTCTGTAGCTTGGTTGAATTAGAACCATGGGATGCCATGCATGTGATCTTAATGATCATGCCCTCCATCCAATGGTCCAAAATTGGTCAAAATAGATTGAAGTTTTGGTTTAATTTCTTTTGAAAAGTTTTAAATTTCTGTAGCATTGGTTAGACTAGAACCATAGGATGCCATGCATGTGATCTTGATGATCATGCAAGGCCATCTAATAGTCCAAATCGATCCAAGATGCGCTATGTCCATCGATGAAAAATGTATTTTTGATGGAGTTTTCTTGAACTTTCGAATCGGATTTTTGTTTATGATGTATGGCCTGAGATGAGGAGGTAATGTATGTAGTTTTGATGATTACACATTACTCTTGCTATGATCGAATGATCTATGAACGCTTTTTGAGTGATCATGGTACATTTGGAGTTTGAGTACAGAACACGTGTCATCATGGCTTAGCATGACTCCTCCATAAAATACCACCATGATGACAATATGATCTCAGAAATAGTGAAAAATAGTGGTACTATTGTAGACACCCCATTTTGCCCCCTCTGAGTATACAAAATGTTCGGTCAACCATTGACCTTGCCCAGAATTTCTGAAAAGGCCAGCCCTCTACAAAAATCCCAATACCCAAAGTCCGGGAATTATAACCCTGGCGAACCAGCGTATAATAGGATTATGCACTGGACTCCCAGCACAAATCTGGACCCGACCCGGTCCAGTATTCTCGTGGACTATACATTGTCCCATCAATGCATAATTGATTATATGTTGTACTTTCAGCGTATAATCGCCCCTACGGCATACTAGACTCTCTCTTCTAATAAACAAACTCCCCCGAATTATACGCTGGAATCCCAACGCATAATTCGATTATGTGTTGGAAATCCATCGCATAATCAGACCAATTTGGACAGGGTTTCGCTTCCTCAACCTCCCTTTCAGTCACCTGATCACTTGACCTAGCCAACCGGTGTGCCGCCCAAAATATGCGCTAGAACTATAGCACATAATTCATTATACGACGTGTCCTATGTGCATATTTCAGATTATGCACTGGTTTACCAGTGCATAATTTAGAATTATGCGTTGGGTTCATAGCGAATAATTAGCCGAATACTATATATAAGACTCTTCCCCTCCCATTCTCAATATAATTCTTTGGCTTATTCTTTTTGGAAAACTCGAGGTTCACTTTGACATTTTGAAAAAAGGATTCGAGCTACACTCTAAGTATCTGACTCTTAAAACTACAGATTCTTCTCTAGAATAATCAAGCACGGTGGGGCTAACCCACTTGCTCCTATTCTCGAAAGAGTACAAAGGGAAGAAAAGCTTAGCCCTAGATCCCTGCCGAAATTCTTAGCACAGAGCCAACTAGGTCCCTAGCCTTTCTCAATATTTATAAAACTGTCATTGCCTCAAACGATTTTCCCAAGGGTGCCAATGGAGGATAATCGGAAACGGGGCCAATCCTCCTTATCATAGCGGGTCACCACACACCTTCTTAGATAGACCCACTCTGGATTAGAAAACTAAACTAGTTAAACCTTATGCAACCTTAGCTGCTAATGTCGACAGACTGACGTTTAAGATAGGAGTCTAACCCATAACCTCCCGCTTATCCCCACGATCGATCACTGACGTTCTGCAATGTCAATAAATCGGTAAATGGCGATCACACTTAGGTACATTTAAATTCGGTTGTAACTAACAGTTTCTGAAGGTGCATTTAAAAGTACCCCTTTATTTTTTTGCTTTATTATTTTCCGCACATCTCTTCAAACAGAATCCACCTGTGATCAATTTGGGCCATTTTTTGGGATCCTAAAGGGACCTAGAAAAACGCATACCAACAGACTAGCGATCACGATGGGACTCCTTTTGCTAGGGTTGCCCCAGTTTAATTAGTTTGGTTTTATTTTTCTACATTATTTTACCACCTTCCATACACACTCACACATTTAGGCATTCTAGAAACCTGTCTCTACTACCCACCATCCTTTGTGTAAGGGCCGATGTGATCATCTCTTCAGGGATTCAATCTGGGGAAGTTCCAGCACTCCGGACCTTCTGGTAAGACCTAATCAAGTGTGGATTGTACCCATTCACCTAACTAGAAGAAGAACACCTGCATACACGGTAAGGAAACCTAGGAACCTGAAGTGGAACTAATCTCTATCTCACTAGTTTCATAACCCCTGAGAGTTTTTTTTTAGAGCGCATGAATATTTTTTAAAACCTAGAGATGTCAAGAATCCGCAAATTGAAAATGACCCACCTCTATGGGGATTACATGATAATCATGAATATGATAGTGGACCGTCCTACGACTCAATCCAAAATCATTCAGAGATTAATATGGTAGGCAAAAAAATACCCATTACTCCTCCAAGCACTAGTAATAACAATAGAAGAGACAGTAGCATTGGAAAAAACTATACTGTCGAGCAAATTATGGATCTTAATGCCTGTTGTCGCTCCAAGTGTGCCAAAAATGTGTGCAAAAAATTAAAGAATTAAAGAATGCTAAATTATATGGATGTTAACTTATGAAAGGGATATCAGCACATTGGGGCTAACACTGGCCTGCAAGATCAGGGCCAATTGTAGCAAGTTTTAAAAGTAAGTATTTCAAGATCGTCCACAGAGAAGTTTGTCTAAAATGAGAGATAAACCTCCAGATCTGTGCTACCAGATCTGGCTCTATAATTATCTAAAATAAAGAATAGATAAAAGAGAGTGTTGGGTTTTGTCACGTTTAACTAAAAGCAAATAAAGAAAAGAACTAACTACGTGATCCAGATCCGAGTTGTGGAGGTGTTTAAAATAAGACAAATGCAGAAATAATAGCTTCATGTATTTTAGCCTTTGAATTTTAATGGAGAATCTGTAGTTCAACAGCAGATTCAATCTTCATCGGCTACCAGACAGGATGTAAGAGAAATAAATCGAATTAAGGAATAGGTTTAGACTTATGGGCATGATTTGTCACAGATCATCGACTAGTCATGGCCTATTCTTTATTTGAACATGAACATCATTGTAAATCTTTGCTTGAATTAGGTTACCAACGCTAATTCGCATTGGGATGATGAATTAAGGGAAGTTGGATGCGGATGAGTGAATCTAAAGAAGTCTAATGCACTAAGGTGAACATCCAAAACCCTCGACATGACTCCAACGGAGAAGACACAAATTACACCAACCTTTTAAAATCCAACCTTCCAATTACGACACGGCTTCTTAGAGAGCCCTCGGACTTACCCCGAGCTTCTCGAGACCCTCGATTCTGATCTTGAATCCGAACTTGGAAGTACAAATCACTCGCAATGGCTCTCAAAGGTAAAATACAAGAAGGGATTACAGGGGAATCAGATGAGCTTTCTGACCGGAATGGGGGAAACAGAGATGAAAACTCTAAAATCTGGATGCCTCAATTGGGCAAATGTCTTCTCAATTTATAGCTTTCCCTCTATCCTGCACAAGGCTGAATTGACCAATCAGAAGTGCTCAGATCTGGATTGCCCAATGGCTGTTGAGCACGGGGATCATCTTCCGCCAATGAAAATGCTCTGATCTGGTTCAGCCAATCAGGCGTTAGAAGCATCAATTCTGTTATGGGAATTCAAAAGTTTGTTTGAGCTTCTAGAAGTTCCCGCCAAGTGATTTCATCTTTGGGTTTTCACGTGGGGCGGAATATGCCTTTGGTTTGTGCTTGGAATCTTCCGGAATGTCTCTGGGCTTTTAATTACATTGGTAGCGTCTGAGTTCTTGAAATGCCCTTCAAAGTGGTATAAATCCCGTATGCCATTTCGAGAGTTTAAGGGTCTTTTCGCAAAGTAGTTTGGCTCGGAAGTTCTTTTCGCAAAGCATTTTGGCTTGAAGTTCTTTTAGAAAGCATCTTGGCTTGAAGTTCTTTTATAAAGGACTTTGGCTTGAAGTTCTTTTCGCAAGGACTTTGGCTTGAAGTTCTTTTCGCAAGGACTTTGGCTTGAAGTTCTTTTAGCAAGGACTTTGGCTTGAAGTTCTTTTAAAAGGACTTCTCTTCTTTCATGAGAGGTAAATCTACTATTCGAGGAGTGTTTCCTTCTTTTCGCAAAGTTCAAGGTTCTTTGCGAATAGTAAAAGTTCTTCTTGAATTGGACTCTAGGCTCCCATTCTTCTTTGCGAATGGCTCTCTCTTTTTCGGTCTTTATGCGCTCTTTTAGACCCTTTTTAGCCATTCTTTGAGGTTGTTTCTTCAATCCATCTTTCGACTTGACATGAGTTGTCGACTTTTGATCATTTTAGGATGCTTTTCGGACTTGGACTGTCTTAATTGGTTAGTCAGAAAATGCACACTAAAGCACTTATTTAGTCTTCTCAAGGGTCTTTCAAAGCTCATGTTTAGGGGTAAAAATGGTATTTTTCACTACTTAACACACAAACCTAAGCTTTGCTAGTCCCCGAGCAAAGAAACATAAAAGCAAAATAAAGAGCCACTTTTGTAGGAAGCACAGTGCATTTAGCATATGCAACAAGCCTTTTAAACCCCTAGGTGATCCCTAGAGGAGGAGTGAAGTCTCTGAGGGTTTTCGGTGAAGGTACCCACAAACTTCTCCATGAAACAGTTAACATCGGTGCAATATTATCAAATGAGCAATCAAGGAGCAAGGTTAGTTACTCTTGAATCAATGATGAAAGAAAATTTGATTATTGTTTGCAGGGATTTAAACATTTATAAACCTCATGAATGTTTCAATATTTCCAATCTGTGAGCAGTCATAGAAACTCATACAAATGTGCGTGATAAGCTCATCCTATGGATAAAAATTAGGTTATAAGTCATACTTAAGGTGCTCAAGTTCCAACCCAAACACTCACGGGTATACTCTCATGTGTTTTTGTTGAGGGGTTCATTTTCACTCAAGCTCAAGAGCGTTACATCTCCCAAATGGATCTGTAAGCATGAGCATAGGCATGATTCTTAGGCAATGGCATCATTGACATCTCCTCACCATAGATTAGGTCACTTCTTATCTCCACATGAGCTCACTCAACTTTGGATCACAAGGGCTTTTAATCTAGGTTTGTTTGTATGGCTTATGGAGTGAAGTTTCAAGGAAAGGCGGTTTGAACAGAGGTTTGAATTTGAGAACTCGGGAAGTGCGGGAGATGGTTCATGACTCCACCTTTTGAGTTTAGCTTCTTTCTTCTTCTTTTCGAGATTCTCACATTCACGGTGATCAGTTCTTTCTTTGATCTTGAATTTTCAACATAAAGTCCCTTTTTGCCTTTTGCTTGCAACTTTTTCACATTGTTTGTCTCTTCTTTTCTCGGTCACCATATTTGTTTTTGAGGTATTTTCTCTTCATTTTCTTGATGTTGCCCGAAATGGTCCATCTTGATTCTTTCTCCTTTACCTCCACGAATTCTCAGTGAGGAAGGCTGAATTAGTTCCATAGGTTCAGTGCAAGTACTTTTGAGTATTTTGATGAAGAATTGTAGGATTCTGACTCAAATGGGGTACAAACAGCAGATTTTTCTTGGTTGGTTACATAGGTTCATTTGTCCAAAGAAGGCCTTGATCTTTCCCTCAGTTTCATGAGTGGTGTTACTTGTTTTAATTTGGAGTTTCCTAACTTCTAGTGGATCTAATGCCTCAGCCAATCCTTTGAATCAGAAAAAATTGCCTCAGTCACTCTTCAACAGAGATGGAAAATATATGGGCTCAATTCTCACTGGTTATGGTTTTTCCTTGAGCTTTTAAGTATATCTTTACCTTTTTCTCTTCCTTTGACTTGCTAAATGCTGATACCAGTAGGTTTTCATGGTGCTAGCATCGTGGAAATGTAGAATATTGAAAGGTTTATGATGTCTACATTTGGCAAAGAAATTTTAAATTTTCTAGTTGTCATGATTCTAAAGTAAATTAATACATTTCCTAATTACTTAGGTGATTACTACCCTTATGTTAACTATTCCCTAGGCGGGACTTATGCCACACCCCCAAACCTATGGGGAGCAGTGTCCTCACCGGTTCAAAGGTGGTGGACAATTATTAGGGAAGACATGAAACAACAATAATCTGGACGATTCTGACAAGCACATCGAAATTTGGATAGAAAATAAAAGGAAAAAGGGGAAAGGGAGTAGGGAGGGGTTGTAAGTTTTTAGAAATAGGGAGAACAAAAGCAGTGGTTAGGCACGACTTATAAGAGAAAAAAAAATTGCAATAGAATAAAAAGCGAGAAAATAAGAAAATAAGAAAGAGACAATTGTGAGAATTGGGCTTGTAAACTAGCTACCTCAGTGTGTGGACTAAGTCGACAAGTGGTGCAGCTAGCTGGTCACCACAGGGAGTTGGGCTTATGTAGTGGTAGAGGCTGGTGAGGCTCGGGGGGCTGGTTGAGGCTCCACGGCAATTTCCACTGCACATGCCCACCCACACTTTCGTGGCTTGGTTCTCTGTCATGCTCGTGAAGAACTAGCTCTGGCTCAGTGCTATGGGTTCGTGCAGGAATAGGTGCAGTGCGAGGCGGGGGCATGGCTGGTTCTCCTACTTCCCTCATTCTTCTTAACATGGCCTCGACTTGTGGTCCGTGCTTTCTTGCCAAAGTTGTGAGGAGTGAGTACCTCAAAGGGCTCTTCCTATTAATGTCAAACTTGGCTCTTAAGAGGGTCAGAATGAGTCTTCCAAAGGGGAGGCCACAATCTTCTGTTCCTTTTTACCTTGGCACTCACATTGACCATTGCTTTCAGGGATCGGCATGGGGGCATTGAAGAATTGCCCCTTAGAGAAGTGAAAGAGGGCTTCTAAGATGGGGGTTCGCCTCTCTGGGTGTGCCCAAGACATAAAAACTCCCTCGAGTATGGAATCCATCAGAGATATTGCGGGCAGATCTCTTCTCATTATTGATTGCCCAGAACCCACCATGCCCTGTGTCAAATGGGCAGCCATATCTCGAAAGAGGCAACTTGAGGGAGCGATCAAGGGTCCATCGAGTTGAATTGAAAAGGTATCCCTAGGGCATGTCCAATGTCCTCATCCTGATTAAGTCACGGTTATGTCATAAAAATAACTAGGGTTGGCACATCAAGATGTTCCTCTGTGACTGTGGTGAGGTTCGATACCAGCCTTTGTCATCCTTGGGTAAATTTTCTCGGTAATGGAGTGAGGATGGTGCCGAGGAAGCCTCCACGAGATATCTTAAAGATAGCATTAATCAAAGTTTGGAGGAGAAAAAGTTTCATCCACCAATAGCTGGTATGAGCTTAGGCATCAATGAATGGGTTAGGCAAAACCAAAGGAATGGGTAATGGGGGACTACGGGCTCGGGCGGCGAGGGTAAAGAAGAAGAAAAAAAACTAAAACGAAAAAAAATCTAAACTATATGCGTGAAAATAAAAATGTAAAAGCGAAGATATGAGCAAGGAAATGGAAAACATGATATACAAATGCAAGAAAAATCAACAAAACAATGCTAGAACTGCTAAATAAAATCTAACAAATAGAAGGATTACTATGCAAATGAAAGGAAACTAATGCTAATAACAGAGAAACAAGTAAAAGCAAGGTAAGGGATGAATACAAAGTTAAAAAAGAAAAAGAAAAGTGTTGATATAAAACTGAATTTGTGAATGCAAAATAAGAAAACAAAGTTAAAACTAGCTATACTCACGAGAAAAATGACGAAAATCAAAAACGAGGACACATTAACCTAAGAAAGAAAAAAAATTCAGCGATTTAAAAGCAAATTTGAAACTAAAATTCCTAAAACCGAAAATCTAATGCCAAATGATTCATAAGATTCATAAGATTGACCCCTTTGTTGATGATGGGTATGAAAAAAATAATGAAGCATGGGAGCACATATTAAAAGCAGGTTCACACAATTTGAGAGACCCATTTATGATGAAGAAATCTCAAGGAAAATAAAATTAGTGAGTCCATTGAATATACAAAACAGCCTATGATCCACTACTCATAATCCTACATGATTCCTAAAAAAAAAAATGATCTCAAAGAGGTCGGATGGGAAAAGTGGATGCAAATGGAGAAAACAATCCTAAGATATCTATATTGTTTTATAATTTTCTAATTTTTATTATACTTTTTTTTTACTTGTTTTGGATCAGCCCGGCTCAACAAGAGCCCTTATTTACTACTGCTTGAAAATAATGAGAAACAACTCAAAGATTTTCTATTTGTGTTTTCACTTCTTTTATTTTGTATTTGGTTTTGTAAAAAAATCAAGCATGCCTAAAAGGCGTGAAATTATAATCAAAACAAACATTAAACACTGAGAACTGCTGGTTCTCAAGAATTTAAAAATAGAAAATGAATGCAAAGGAGAAGGATGTAAAACTCAAGCGAGATCTGCTCACTTTTGGTCCAGATGCTCCTTGTTGACTGCTCCAGATCCGCAAACATCCAAAAGCTCAAAGAAGACCTTATTCAAGTATTGACAAAATAAAAGAAAAACTCAAAGCACGCCCAAATTTGACAAAAGACAAAAGAGTGGCGACATTTATTCAAATAACTAGAAGGCAAAGAATAAAAACTGAAAAAATAAAAAAATAAAAAAATCCTGCTAGATAAAAGCAGGTTTTCTATACAAAGCTAGCTGTAGACATTTAATCAAGCACTTGGAATGCAAAGTGTTTAAAGAAAAAATTAAACAATCAAATCTACCAACTAGAAAAAAAACTTAGGTCTACCAATTTTAGAACAAACTTCCCCGGCAACGGCCCCAAAAACTTGTTGTCGCTCCAAGTGTGCCATAATTATGTGCATTATTAATCAAGAATTAAAGAATTAAAGAATGCTAGGTTATATGGATGTTAACTTATGAAAGGGATATCAGCACATTGGGGCTAACACTGGCCTGCAAGATCAGGGCCAATTGTAGCAAGTTTTATAAGTAAGTATTTCAAGATCGTCCACAGAGAAGTTTGTCTAAAATGAGAGATAAACCTCCAGATCTGTGCTACCAGATCTGGCTCTATAATTATCTAAAATAAAGAATAGATAAAAGAGAGTGTTGGGTTTTGTCACGTTTAACTAAAAGCAAATAAAGAAAAGAACTAACTACGTGATCCAGATCCGAGTTGTGGAGGTGTTTAAAATAAGACAAATGCAGAAATAATAGCTTCATGTATTTTAGCCTTTGAATTTTAATGGAGAATCAGTAGTTCAACAGGCGATTCAATCTTCATCGGCTACCGACAGATGTAAGAGAAATAAATCCAATTAAGGAATAGGTTTAGACTTATGGCGTGATTTGTCAGATCATCACTAGTCGTGGCCTATTCTTTATTTCGAACATGAACATCATTTGTAAATCTTTGCTTGAATTAGGTTACCAACGCTAATTCGCAGGGATGATGAATTAAGGGAAGTTGGATGCGGATGAGTGAATCTAAAGAAGTCTAATGTACTAAGGTGAACATTGGAACCCTCGACATGACTCCAATGGAGAAGACACAAATTAACAACCTTTTAAAATCCAACGTTACAATTACGAGCACGGCTTCTTAGAGAGCCCTCGGACTTACGATCATGAGCTTCTCGAGAGCCCTCAGTTCTGATCTTGAATCCGAACTTGGAAGTACAAATCACTGTAATGGCTCTCAAAGGTAAAATACAAGAAGGGATTACGGGAATCGGATGAGCTTCGACCGGAATGGGGAAGCAGAGATGAAAACTCTAAAATCTGGATGCCTCAATTGGGCAAATGTCTTCTCAATTTATAGCTTTCCTCTATCCGCACAAGGTTGAATTGACCAATCGAAGTGCTCAGTCTGGATTGCCCAATGGTACATTGAGCACGGGGATCCAGATCTGTTCGCCAATGAAAATGCTCGATCTGGTTCACCAATCGCGTTAGAAGCATCAATTCGTTATGGGAATTCAAAAGTTTGTTTGAGCTTCAGAAGTTCCGCCAAGTGATTTCATCTTTGGGTTTTCACATGAATATGCCTTTGGTTTGTGCTTGGAATCTTCCGGAATGTCGTGGGCTTTTAATTACATTGGGCGTGCAGAGTTCTTGAAATGCCCTTCAAAGTGGTATAAATCCCGATATGCCATTTCGCGAGTTTAAGGGTCTTTTCGCAAAGTAGTTTGGCTCAGGAAGTTCTTTTAAAGCATTTTGGCTTGAAGTTCTTTTATAAAAGCATCTTGGCTTCGAAGTTCTTTTCGCAAGGACTTTGGCTTGAAGTTCTTTTCGCAAGGACTTTGGCTTGAAGTTCTTTTCGCAAAGGACTTTGGCTTCAGAAGTTCTTTTCGCAAAGGACTTCTCTTCTTTTCGCAGAGGTAAATCTTCTATTCGAGGAGTGTTTTCTTCTTTTCGCAAAGTTCAAGGTTCTTTGCGAATAGTAAAAGTTCTTTGCGAATTGGACTCTAGGCTCCCATTCTTCTTTGCGAATGGCTCTCTCTCTTTTTTTCAGGTCTTTGTCTGCTCTTTTAGACCCTTTTTAGCCATTGCTGAGGTTGTTTCTTCAATCCATCTTTCAGCTTGACATGAGTTGTCAGCTTTTTGATCATTTTAGGATGCTTTTCGGACTTGGACCTGTCTAATTGGTTAGCTGTAAAATGCACACTAAAGCACTTATTTAGTCTTCTCAAGGGTCTTTCAAAGCTCATGTTTAGGGGTAAAAAATGGTATTTTTCACTACTTAACAATGCCCACACACTATCAAAAAGAGGAAAAGAAGTCGAAGATTTACTTCAAGGCCTGACCGCTTTATACCAAGTTGTCAGTGATCAACAGAATGCGGATAAGCAAGGGCACACTACTAAAAAAAGGACTTTTGGGTACCGATATTAGAGACGGCTTTGAATGTTGTCCCTAGTAATGAGGTTATTGGAGACGACCTTTCTAAAAGCCGTCTCTATTTCTATTATTGAAGGCAGCTTTGGCTGTCTCCCCATGTATACTGATAGATCGAGATGACTACAACCATCTCCATAAGTTTTATTCTATGCATTAGTGGGTGCAATCATTAGAGACCACACATCAAAGCGTGCCTAAAAATCTATCGAAAGCAATAGAAATGGCTTGAAGCCCATCTCTAAAGAATCGGAAAGGAACCCTCATGCACCAATATCGGGCTGAAAAATCTATTTTTTCTCGATGTAGTCTGAAGGCTACAAAAACTAAGAACCATCGGCTTGAGACGATGGTTGGGTTTTGAGAGGATGGAAAGCAAGGGTTGAAACTATCGAAATCGGTTTGAGCTAAATCGATTGGGTTTGAGAAAATCGAAATCGGTTTGAGCTAGGCTTTGAGATGATTGAAATCAATTTGAGCTGAATCTATTGGGTTTGAGAAGATCCAAATTCCGTCTCCTTTAAACCTTAATTTTTGTTCGAGTTTCGCTGGAGGATTTTGCACTCTGTTAAATCCAAATTCGTTTGTATTCCTGAATTACATATCATTTAAAGCTTTCTCCTACCTTGATTCTACCGAAAATCGAAGAATCGAGGGTTGTAATATTGTCGAGGGGTCTGGAACTGAATCGGAATTCTTGAATCTAGGGTTGGATGTTTCAGTGGCGATTGAAGATGGTATTAGTGGGGACGGATGGTCTACTATGATCGATGAATTTGTTTCTTCACTCGACGGATTCCATGACCTCACTAATCATCCTTGCTAAGTATTTAGGGATCGAATTCATTCCGAGATCCTATATTTCCTATATGGTATTTTGTGATCTAGGGTTGGAGTTTATGGTTCATTTATTTAATTGAAGTCGTATGTTTTTTCTTTTTTTTGGTAGAATATTTTGATTGTTGTTAGCTGCACTACATCATAGTCACCAAGTCTAGAAAAATCAGAGTGGAAATAAGAAAATAAGATTAAAATGTCAAAATAAAAATAAAAATGTGACTTATTGAAAAATTGGGAATTAATCATGAATCTTGATTTATTTGCGATTTTTTTTTTTAAAATCATGAATTATTCAGAATTAACTTGCAAAACCTCAAATTCACAAATTATTCATGAATATTTTATCTAGCAAATTTTCTAACTATTTTATCTAGCAAATTTTCTAACTATGCACTGCATTACTATGCCCCATGGTATTAAACATCGGCCATATTCGCTACACTTTGGCTGATATGTATCAGGTTAGGCCCCATGAGTTCGGATAAATACCAACATTTCCATCAAATATCAGTACGTGAATAATTAGTAAAATGTCAATTCTATAGTATCAACTCAAATCTAATTTTCCTGTCTTGTATTATTTTTTTCATGACAATTCAAAAGTTAGGTACCCTGTTGACATAGCAGCTACTTGTTTTATGATTATAATTATCCTTTTCTTTTCTTATAATGTGAGTGTTGCAGCTCTATATGAAAACTGGGTCATGCAAGTATTTTGGAAGATGCCAATATCATCACCCTATCGATCCATCAGTTCCAACACCTTCAGTGACAATGCCAGTCATTGAAGAAGTAAAGCTTACTCTTGCTGGCCTCCCAAGAAGAGAGGTATTTTCTCGCAAGTTCAGTTTCTAAATTTTACAAAAAAAAAACTAGGTTTCAGAAAATTGATGAATCACAACCTGGGCGAAATTACGTATATCCGGATAATATGAGATTGTGATTTAAGTTGTATATGAAGTGCCCACCCTCACTTAAGTTCTGCTGTTTGTAGGTTGGTTTCTTCCAGATATATTGTGAGATCAAAGAAATATTGATGAGAGTTTTTTTGGTAGGTTGATCTCTCATCAATATGAAATCTGATACTCTAGTACTTCGCTAGTTTTTCTTATTCTACATTGTCTCAAGAAGTGATTTGAACGTTGTGAAAACATCCTCACACTACTGAAGGTCCAACGTGCTCTGTAGTTTTGATTTCAATGTGTAGATTTTTTTGCTGCATTTTGAAGCTTGATTAGGTGGAAGCGGAATGCACACTAACCATATATGATACGTCAATGAAATTGATAGAATTTGGCATAACATCTGATCACTTGATATGGGCAAAGGTCTATATTAATTTGAGTTGGAACCGTTTGACCAAAACCAGATCAAAGTAGTTTGATGGGATGTTGGAACCGTTTGAACAAAATCAAATTGAGTTGCTATGAGGTGAGCATTTTAGGATCCATTTACATTTCCAGCTCTTAATAAGAGCTACTACTCTTCTAGATTGCTTGCCACTTGGATATCTCAATTGGTAGGTGTGGCATGGTGTACAAATTAAATGGGGGCGTGGTGCACATGCCAATCCAACTATTTCCGACAGAAATATTTAAAAAAGGGAAATAATATCATTAAAATTGATGGCTCACATTAATCATGGCTCTTTAGAAGCCAAATATATGGTAGCATATTGAAAACCTAAAAAAAAATGAAACATGTTTGAATGAAACTAATAAAATATCAAACCCCCACAATTTAATAATTAAAATATATGGTACCAATGTTTTCAACTAAAGATTTGGTCTCTACAGCCTAGGGTTTCCACTGGTTAAACCATTGATTACCTTGAATTAGACGATGGAAATCGTTTTGTACTTGATAAAATTTAAAAGGCAATTGTGAAATTCTCTGTTGACTGGTTAAAATACTTGGGGAGGGAGATGACCTTTGGGATAAGTAGGGATGAAATTGAGAACACCATTGGGGAAATGTGAATTTGAGGAACCATCCACTGAGTATAAGGAGAGGAGTATAACTAATAACTGAAATACAGACTATTCTCCTCTGGTATTCTTTTTTTGTTTCTTTAATTATGTTGCCATTTCTAGGCCATAACCCTGCAACGTTTGTTGTATATTATAGGGACATTTGCACTTTCGGCCCTATATGTTTACGTATTTGCAGAAACGGCCCTATAGTTTCAACTGTTGCATTAATGACCAGCTCCAAGCCTAGCCGCCTCCGCCTGCTCCACGTCAGCAAGAACCTATTTTAAATAATATAAAAAATAATTTTCCACCGCCCTTTAAAAGAGAGTATAAAAGCTACTTTTACATATCATTAGTTACTGTTACTTTTTAAGTTTAACTTTTCTGAAAAAAACAAGAGAGCGGCGACAAAGCTGTAAAAGGTCACAAACGTCACATTACATTTTCAGGTAATTTATTTTTTTTATATTTTAGCACATTTAGTAATCCCCAATGTTTCCCACCTAATCCGATAACTTACCGATAATTTAAGTTATCGATCGATAATTTAAGTTATCGATCGATAACTTAAATTATCGATCGATAACTTAAATTATCGGTAAGTTATCGATAAGTTAGGGGATTAGTAGTTTTTTCAAAATCACTTCTTTTGTTTATTAATTGCTTTTTATTTATATTGCAGTTCCTACTAAGTGATTGAAAATGACCATGACTCTAAAGCCCATCGGAAAATGTTCTGGAGTTGGTGTTAGGAAATTTTACATGCACTGTAACGAAGAGAGAAAGAAAATATTAGATGATTCAGTATTCGGTCATCTATTTAGGATGAATGAGAAATTAGGATCATTGGAGACTTGGTTGACGCTATTTTAAGTTTTTGGGTTGAAGATAATGTTTTCAAGGTCAAGAACACCAATGTATTCCTGCAACAGATCGATATAGCCTTGATTTTAGGCCTCAACATGTTGACGGAACCTGAGTCTGAGAAGGTGGCCGTAAAAGAGGAAACAACTATTCGATACAAATTCTTTCGGGGGAAGCCGGCGAAAAGATATCGTATTGAAGAAATTATTGACAATGCTGATTTATCCAACGATGATTTTTTGAAACTATAATTATTATTTTTCGTATGTTCTTTTTTACTTCCGGACACATACCAGGAAGTAGATACACGGTACTTAGAATTAGTAGATAACATTGAAGAGTTCAACAACTTACCGTGGGGCCTGATAGTTTACAATAATTTATTAGATAGTATATCAAAAGCGAGTGGCAGAAGGGAAATGGCGAAAAGGTTAGAAAATGGGCAATACAACATCTACGGATGCACTATCGCCTTACAGATTTGGGCATTTGAGCACTTTCCTGCTGTCGCCACCGTTCCTATTGGGCTTAAAGAACCATTTCCAAGGCTAATGAAATGGGAAGGCCCGAAATTCAGTCGTAATCCTAATTTATATAGAGAAAATTTTCTTAAGTCTAAAGTGATTTTAGAGCTTGAAGTTGAGAAGCACAAATTACAGTATAAATGGGTTTGATACTTTTTGATTCGAAGAGAAATGGAAAATAAGAAAGAAGAGACCGAGGAAAGAGAAGAGCCTTACTCCGATAATTTAAATAGTCGATTAGCCGAGATGACGACAATGAGGATAAGGAAGATTACAGCGACGAAAACGATGATTTTGAGGTCGTTGTACGTCAACCAAAGGGCAAACCGGATATTAGGCCCCAGCTAACAAGAGAGCAGCCAGTTAGGCAACCGCACCTACCAAAGAAGTGATGGAACTAAGAAAAGAATGCAAGACGCTCCGCATAGCTGTGAAAGAAATGAAAAAAGAATTCCGGCGTGCATTTACGCTGCTCAAAGGGCAAGCACTCACCATTGAACAACTAGGGAGAGATAAGAAGGCCTTACAAGAAGAAAATAAAGCAATACGGAAGGATCTTGATGCGGTCATCTCTCATTTAAGAAAGGTATCAAACCAAGACTTTTCAAATTTAGAACAAAATCAATTCTTTACAAATTAATGCAAAATTAGCTTGTCGTCCGACAATGGAACTTATCGTCCGACGATGTAACTTATCGGACGATAATTTAAATATTCGATCGATAATGTACATTAGCGGACGATAATTTAAATTATCGACCGATAAGTTACATTATCGGTCGCTAATTTAAATTATCGATCGATAATTTACATTATCGACCGATAATTTATATTATCGGTCGATAATTTAAATTATCGTCCGCTAATGTACATTATCGATCGACTATTTAAATTATCGTCCGATAAGTTACATCGTCGGTCGATAATGCGGTTTTTTTTATTTTTTATTTTTTATAATGTATTTTTTTTTTTTATTATGCAGGATAATATTTTAACCTCTGTTCTCTTTGACACCTTCGTTCCTTCACCCACTTACCCTCAATCAACTGTCCCTCAACCCACCACTCATCAACAAAGCCATCAGTCTTCTGCCCTAAAACCCACTGCTCCTCAACAAAGCCATCAGTCCAGTGCCCCAAAACCAACTGCTCCTCAACCAAGCCATCAGTCAAGTGCCCCAAAATCCACTGCTCAACCTAGACAACAATCAACTGCCCCAAAACCCGCCGCTCCTCAACTTACCCATAAATCTACTGCCACTAAACCTACTGCCCCAAAACCTACTTCTCCTCAACCTACTAAACTACCCTTGGTTGATGTGGGTGATGATGGTGCTCCTCTTACGCAGCCTTCTCGTGAGTCACAGCCGGCATCACTAAAAACAATTATAGTGAAACTATTATCTGTAAAAAATGAAGCCGAAGGTTATGACTTGCGTGCTCGTAAGAAGAGAAAGTCTCCGACCACTAAAGCATTAATAAAAAAACCAAGATTGGTTGTAGAGGAGGAGGATGGGGCAAAATCAATGGAGCAAAAGTATATGCTTAGTTTTTGGAATCGGCCGGAGAACGAAGACAATGTGATCGTCAATTCTATCAGGGGTGTTAAGATCATAGTTACTCTATTGAAGGTTCTCAAAGGACGCTCGTGGCTCGACAATGAAGTCATCGACGCGTACTCGAGAGTCCTTGAAGTTATAAACGATTCAATGTTTACGGCCAATGCCGAGAAAAGCTGGTTCGCTTCTGCGTCTGCCCTGGTAAGGTTTCAAATATTTATTGGAAGCTCGTTTGTTTCTTTTATTTGTCTTTTCAATCACTACTCTTGATTAACTTCCTCTAATTTATTTACTTACTACATTATCCTGTTTCAAACCTTGTTTATGGCAGACGAGAAAAAATTTGAAAAATATATCGATAATGAAGGTATAGCTGCGCTCAGCGACCTCGATAGGTGGCAGGCCTATTGTGACGAATGGAATGTTCGTAACAATTCAAAGCCGATGGAACCACTATTGACAAATAATATCCGCGGAATTCACGCGATCGACTGTGTAACGGTACGTTTTTGAATACTAAACTTCGCTTTATTTAACGTTAACGGCTTTTAAATAAAATTTATTATTTAAAATTTTGGTTCCGTTTATGTGTAGATTTATCTTCCGATGCATAGCCAAAAACATAGCCACTGGGCATTGTCTATAATTTCATTAGTTGATCGAGAAATTAAGTTAATAGATCTAGCAGACCGAGAGTGCTCAAAAAGGTTTGAAGCGCATAAAGAATGTCTATTGAATCACCTTCCGCGCCTTCTTTACGCTATCGGTTTGAAGTCAGCTTTCGATCAACAGTGGAAGGTATCGACGTTCAACAGTGTCGTTCTCCCGATCCAAGAAAATGGTTGGGATTGCGGTGTATACGTTTTGAAGTATATAGAATACTTCTCCCAACAGCGGCCTATTGATTTCGACGATAAACATATGCAACAATTTAGAGCCGAAATCGGACATCTAATGTGCACGTTTGGGAAGAAGAGTTAAATATATCTGTAAAATTTTTTAGACTTTTGTAAAGATGTTTTTTGATGAAATTATAAATAATTAATTTTATTAATTTTTATTAACTTGCATAATTTTCATTTTCGTTGTTATCAATTTATATTATTTGTCTAACAATTACTTATCTAATGTTTAGATTTCACCTTGCCTGATTTATCAACGGAGCCTTCCTCTCTTGAAGCAATTCCAATCGGCGGATGACTTAAGTCATCGGCCGATTTCTTAAATCATCGTCCGATATTTTAAGTCATCGGCCGATAGCTTAAATCATCGGCCGATATTTTAAGTAATCGAACGATATTTTAAGTCATCGGCCGATATTCTAAGTCATCGGCCGATATTTTAAGTCATCGGCCGATATTTTAAGTCATCGGTCGATTTTTTAAGTCATCGGCCGATTTTTTAAGTCATCGGCCAATATCTTAAATCATCGGCCGCTATCTTAAATCATCGTCCGATATCTTAAATCATCGGCCAATGATTTAAGCTATCGTCCGATTACTTAAAATATCGGCCAATGACTTAAACTATCGGACGATATCTTAAAATATCGAACGATGATTTAAGATATCGGCCGATGATTTTAAGTCATTTATCTTTTGGAATTGTGAAGCTAGATATCTTTGGTCTGGCTCTATACCAATCACTAGTAGATTAGGGGCGAATTTGGCAACTTCAAATCCTGTTTGAATGAATGATTTATTAAGAAGCACAGCAATATATTTCAATCACAATTGAAAAACTTAATTATTAGTCCAAAAAAATATATTAATTAATTGGCGGATGTTGATCGCTCTTTTATTGAGGTCTAATCTGTTTATGTTGAAGGAAAGAAAAAGAGAAAAAATAAAATCAATACTCTTCTATAATGAGATCATTTGGAAGCTATTGCCACTAGGTCTAATCTAATCTCAATCTGTTTTCAATCTTAAACTTTGAAGTAATATAAGTTAATTTCAAATATTAACAAATTTACACGAGCGACGATTATGACCGTACTTGTTACAATTTTTACATTGTAGTTATCGAACTTCGCCTTTAGATCTTGTTCTCCTTTTCTTCGGATGGCCGGCTTGACGTATTTTGTGGGGAGGCAAAACTTGAATGTCTTTTATTTGCGAAGTCCATTGGCGCTTGTCAACTGTCGGGATAAAGTGTTCTTTATAAGTTTCCCTAAATAAGTCACTGGTAAACCAGTGTTCACAAAATTGGGGTATCTCTCTTTCTCTGTTTCGACGCGATAATGCGGCGATCGCATGTGAACATGGTAATCCAGGAATAGCCAAACGTCTACATGTACATGTTCGCGATTCTAGATCGACACTGTGAGTGTAATCACCACGTTTAACTTGAAATATATCACGACCATATGGTATGACGTTTTTTCGACGGGCCCATCCTGAATTTCTTTTTATGTGTTTTTCTGCCATCGGTGTTAACACATGTGTCATTTTATTTCCTTCCTCCTGACGATGAAGATAAAATTCGGCTACTTTTGTACGAATAGTTTCTAACATGCTCACAATCGGTTCCTCCCTGGCTATTTTCAACACACTATTTATGCTTTCAGCTATATTAGTTGTCAACATATCATAATGCCTCCCTTGGAAATAAGCGCGTGCCCAGAAATGATCACCAATTTCTTTAATCCATTTTGTACATTCCGGCGGGGCGTCGTCTTTTATTTTTTGCATAATTCGTTTAAATTTTGCTTCTGAAAATGCACGGGCAGCAACCTAGAAAAGCGGTCTAGAGATTGTATCCTTATATTTATCAAACAGATTTAGAGCCAGGTGTCGCATACAGTAGCTATGAAAGGCATTAGGAAAAACTTTTTCCACTGCTTCCATCAAACCTTTACATGCATTTGATATCAAAACAAAGCATTCTTCAAATTCACCGATTACACGTCTCCCTAATAGATCAAGAAACCATGTCCAATGGTCTTCATTTTCTTTCGGTACAACGCCGAACGCTATAGGAAATAAATGTCTATTCCCGTCTATCCCCGTAGCTATTAACAACACTCCCTTGTATCGTCCACGCAAATGCGTTCCATCTACCAGTAATTATTCTTCGAAAGTATTACGAAAGTTTCAATGCAAGGTCCGAATGCCACGAAGAATCTAAATGCATTATCGTGCTCGAGACACAATAATTCTCAGTATGTCTGGATCGACCCGCTGTAATTCGGCAACATATGACGGTAACATCTTAAATTGCTCCTTCCAGCTACCTCGGATGTCATTCAACGCCATTTCTTTTCCTCTCCATGCTTTCCAGTAACCTACTGTTATACCGTATTTTTTTTCAATATAAAAAATTATTGAAGCAGGAGTCTCGTCAAAACCCTTTAATAGTTTATCTCTAACGAATGAAGCTATCCACGATGTCGTACATTGGCAATGTCCGCTTCCAAAAGCTGGCATTCCGCACGTGTGTTCCGGGTGAAAAGTTTTCACAGCAAACGTGTCTACGCCTACTAATTTCGATGCATGTATTCGCCAAGCACATCCTACTTCAACACACCTCGCAGTAACTCGAAGAGGACTGGTTTTTATTGGTTTAATCTGAAAATTATTTGTCATTGCAAATTCTTTAAGAACTTTTTGAAATTATTTCTTATTTCTAAATGCCTGACCAATGGTAATCGTTCCCCCTTCATACAGTTCCTCATCGTCTGAATCCATATACTCTCCTTCCGAGTCATTAAGCTGATAGTCTTCGTTCACCAGAGGTTGATCAATTCCCCTATTAGTATAAACACGCGAAGTGGGAGATGGCGGAGCTTCATTATTTTCAAGATCACTATCACCGTCATCGACTGGATGGTTATTACGTGATTAGGATTGAGCCCGTCGATGTGCAATTTTTTGGATTGATGTTAGCCGATGCGGGAATGTTTGATGTATGAGAGGCTGTTCTGTTGAAGGCTCGATTATCGTTGGCTCCGAAGCTATTTGTTCGGAAGGCCATTGATATGGACTAAGGCCGACTAAAAACGTTTCCCACTGATTTACCGAATCGAAGTTGAACTGAGATGTATCATGCATCGGATTCATTTGATGACAATATCCTTGATCTTCATCGCCTTCACTCATCGGAATGTCTAAATAGGGTTGGTCCGGAAGTTTACTGTAGGGGCGAAATCCTATATTCATATTTCTATCATCGTCGGCTATTATCGGTGCAACAATATTCTCCTCTTCATACCGTATTCCTTGATTTTCAATCAAATGTTCTGTTCCCACACCATGATCATCTTCGTTTGTTTCCTTGAACGGTTGAAATGTTTCTAAAGACGGCAAAATTTCTGCTACAGTAGTGACTAATGATTTTTCGATATAAATATTTATAACACCATCACCGATACGATATGCTCTAAATAAGTTTGTAAGATCATCAGAGTCAGACAATTCGGCAAATACAAGCTCATTCCCTATGCGTAATGAAACAGTAAGTGTAATAGAATGTTCTTCCGGTCGTGTCCGACTGACTTTGTACATTTTCTCTATAAACTCATCAAATGATATATTCTCCGTGACAGTGACAATCCTCCGATGTCCTCCGTTGTAAGTATTATCTCTCACGCGTACGAAATCAAAATGGCAAAGAAGGGGAACATCCATTTCAACCTACAATATTTACAAAATTAAAATTAAAATTAGTTGTTTATAAAGAGTTATACTTGACTTAGCGCTACAATTATTTAAAAATATTATTAAAAAATTAAAGGAATGAAAACTTTAGCGTTTTTGTCAATCATAGGATATTGCTCGATATCCTAAGATATTGGGCCGGTATCCTAAGATATATAGCCAATGGACTTTTAACATAAACCATAATCCAAAAACTTAAAAAAAACCCTCTTTTAAGATATCGAGCGATAACTTAAGATATCGACCGATATCTTAAGTTATCGGGCGATATCTTAAGTTATCGGTCGATATCTTAAGTTATCGGTCGATATCTTAAGATATCGAGCGATATCTTAAGTTATCGAGCGATATCGTAAGATATCGGTCGATAACTTAAGATATCGACCGATAACTTATATATCTTGGACTACCTACAATGTTTTAAAAAATTGGAAAAACAATAACTTAAAAAGATATTGTACTCGATATCTTACCTAGCCTGTTGTATTCTCTATGTTATACGACCTTTAGTGGAATCTCGAAATCGCTTTCCAAGAGAGATAGAAATTGTTAAAAAATGATACAGAAATTCTAGATTCAATGCTTGCATACAGAAGCATATATATATATATATATATATATAGGGATATATCTGACGTGCAGGCGGCTAGGCTTGGAGCTGGCCATTTATGCAAGGATTGAAACTATAGGGCCGTTTCTGCAAATACGCAAACATATAAGGCCGAAAGTGCAAATTTCCCTATATTATATCTATGTTTTTGTGTTGGTTGTTA
This sequence comes from Chloranthus sessilifolius, assembly GCA_021018995.1. Classification (NCBI taxonomy): domain Eukaryota; kingdom Viridiplantae; phylum Streptophyta; class Magnoliopsida; order Chloranthales; family Chloranthaceae; genus Chloranthus; species Chloranthus sessilifolius. Next base: position 28,543,912 of record CM037594.1, on the reverse strand, counting down.
CAAAGCTTTTAAGTTGAAATTATTTCTGGCCCTAGAGTTTGGAAGTACGTTACTTAATTTGCTACTTGACCCAACAAATGGCGAACTGGTTGGGAGCGAAACAGTTTCCCATTCAATTTGGTTCAGTAGTTCGGCGTGATGAGCGAATTGGATTGGAATACCATGCCAAGATGTAAAAGATGCCGGGAGGGGGTGTTGAGCCCACAACTTCTGACACATTGCGCCCAAGATTCATGCTGCCTTACCAAGTGAGTGAACAACTCTTATTGTATAGACTTTAAATTTTAATAATTATATTTCAACCTCTTTCTAGCTTACCAAAGAAAATAATAATAAATATACTGTTTCTTTTATTTCTACAAGCCTCAAGGAGAAGGAGATTTTGAGAAGAGGGCACCTTCGCTACCTAAGAGTCATATGCAAAAATCCTGACACATTAACGAGGTTGGGAAAATTGATCGAGTTGTTTCTCTTCATCCTTGTGATCGGTATTAGAAATTCTTTTTTAGATTATTTAGTTGTTCTGTCAAATTATAACTTGTTATAGTTGTCTCTCCAGATATCACCTTTGCTGGAGCCTCTTGTCCAACTAGTAAAAACTGGGTTTACCAAAGCAGCTCAATGGTTGGATGGCATTTATTGGCTTTATTCACTCGCAAAGATCGTCTCCTCTGTTACTAGAGCAACTATTGATTGTAACGTAGATCTTTCACTTTAAATGTGAGACATTTCCTTTTGTTATTAAGTTGTGAATTCATGTAAGTTGTGGATTAAACCATGAAGTATAACTGACTTTGCTTGCTTCTGTAGAGGAGATTATGTTGAAAGAAAAGATATAGTAATTAATATCTCAAAGTGAACCTTCAGTGGTTCAGTTGTTGTTATAAGCAGGATCTGATATCTGGCTTTCAAGTCCCTTCTTTGATGGTTCACAAAGCATGGCATATCTTGCAGACGTTTTCTTTGACATTGTTTATTTGTTGCCTCTGCTATTTATATTTACTGTGACAGCCCGAATTTCAGAACCCCGAAATCCGTGCCATCAGCACGACCTTCAAGGCCGTGCCCCGGGTTCCTTACAAAACATTGATATATACAATCCAAAACTGTAATTGAGGCACACGTAGCTACTCTAAATAAAATCTCAAAAATAATCAAGGTATCGCAAGGCAGTCCTTGTCCCATGCCAATTCATGGACATAAGAACTTACCCAAATGTTTAGTGATAACAGTTCATCTTAGACGTTTTGTCAAGAAACGGTATTTAAAACATTCGAAATAAAGAGGCTTGATATACCAAGCCATACATAATACTCTCAACTCACTCTCACAGTATGCAGAGGGTTTCCTAGAAGAATTCCTCAGGAGGAGGTTCTGACTCTTCTGTGGGCACGAAATCCGAAACCCTTGGACCAGCTTCTCCAGAAGTCTTTGCTGCCGCTAGTCCTGGACCTGCGACGTATAGTCTAAGGGGGGTGAGCTACATCCTAGCTCTGTAGGGAAACAAAAAGAACATATAGATTGACCTTCACACATATGTCAGCAGTTTAACAAGCATAGAATTATCGAGTAATCACTTATGGACAACAATTTGAGTAACTGGAAATAAACCAATGATTTTGACCGTTACTTAGCATGGTTTTGTTTAATCTCCTTATTAGTTTAGTTGTGAATTTGGCCTAATCACTTAAAATCTTAACTTAAGTAGTCCCCGAGCAATATAGCATCGAGCCCCGATGGAATACCCACCATCGTCGTCTAACTAGATAGTTGTTATCTGTATCCCCTGGGGATACTACCCAAGCCCCTTTCTCATAGGTGGTGGGGTCTATTTTTAGATCTACATCCCTGGGATGTACTATGAAAGTGCGGATCTGCCGCCGTACCGCTCACGGATATCCTGCCTAGTCAGTCGTGGGTATCCCGCCACGTCGGTGGGGTATTCTAATCAAACCTTAAATAATAAAAATATCAAATGTGCTCTACATATATTTATTCACCGTGATTGTGCTAATTATATTACATCAGGCCTTATCACATTACTTACGTTTCTCTGTTAGTTTTCATCTGCATCCCTGGGATGCCCCATATTTCCGTCGCACCCTTCTTTGTTTGAACTATATAATTTTTCGTCCCCTGGGGACCTCAAGACTTTCACGTTGTAAACTCACTCACACACCCTTATCATGAGGATCATGCAATATTTGACTATTTAAATAGATTACACTACGCATATGAATTTCACGGAATAATGCACATGTTTCAAGAATATTCCCTACCTCGACGAATTTCAAAGCACGCCTTCTCGTAGAGGTTTATACTTCATGACCATGCGTCAAACCTACATTTCAATTTAGCATAGGCTTAGAAAGATCACTAGAACCATTGGGGTGTACAACCCCAAGTTTCTTGTATTCAAAAATTCCAAGAACTGAGTGGTCACCAGACCTCGCTCGAGCGGTCACTTGACCTCGCTCGAGCGGTCCCTTAACCTCGCTCGAGCGATCACCTGACCTCGCTCGAGCGGTTAAATCGAGGACGCTCGAGCGGTTAAATCGAGCCATCGAAGTATTACTGGGGACCCTCGCTCGAGCGAGCTTCCCTTTAGTTTTGGGGACCGCTCGAGCGAGCCCAGAGTTATATTTTTTTCTATTCATCCTCGCTCGAGCGAGCCCTTTAGACCGCTCGAGCGAGGAGCGATGATTTTTGCTCCTCGATCAGATCGAGAACACAATTTCACCCTTCATTCAAACCTTAACATCTTTAAAAACATTCAACCAACATTCTTCCTATTATTTAAAACATGCCTAAGCATCTATCATGCCTTTAACATACCTCTGACGATGAGTCTCGCGCAAGTTTGATTTAAGATTAGAAATTCTACTAGGCTAACAGGCCTCCAAGGTTCTTCCTCCAGCCTTTTTCTCCAATCTCTTCTGCCGATTTAAGTCGCAATGAAACCCTAGCTCTTTACTAAGCTCTTCTCTTCTTTCTCTCTATATTCTCCTTCTCTCTATTTAGGTTAGAATAGAGTTACGCAAGGGCTCTTCTCTCCTCTCTCTTTCACTTTTATACATATAAGTTAGGGAAATACTAGTGTGTTTCCCACGTACACACATAGTGTCTATGGTTCGTTTTGGTCTCCTTGTGAAACACACATACCTATATATAATGCATGACGTGCACTCATCCCAAGAATCTGGGGTTGTGACATTTACTTACACTGTACCTCTCACATGTTTTTGTGCTTCTATTTTTTAACATGCTTCAAAGTTATCAAATGAAGATTGTATTGTGTGTGTCGATCTTCTTGAGGTGTTGCTTGTGGAACATCTACACAGGTTTTTACTCGTTCAAATTTCTTATTGTTAATAACTTGTTTTGTGTACACCGATTAATTTCTTGTAGTCTTCAAATGCTCCCAGTTAAATGTTTCCAATTTCTGAATTGAGTAGGAATTAATCAATTACTTTCTATTATGCGGAGAGCTACAGACTGTCAAACCACTGTTACATGTAAAAAAAATGGCAAATCATTACTTTGATCAATCTTTATCTGCTAAGAAATCTATTAACCACAACTGATTGGCATGATGCAGTTGATCATCTACCTAACTTTCCATCCAAGCTAGGATGTTCGTAGGGTTGCTTGTGAAGCTACCAAAAGAATAACCTCTTATGCTGCAAATTTATCGAAAGATCTCTTAATTGAATTTACAGATTTTCTTTCTGTTGTTGGAGATAGAGCGCGTCTTCTGAAAATGAGCTATGTTCAATTCATCAACGAGGTCAAGTGAATTCGAATGCATTAATTTTTATGTGGGAACAATTTTATTGCGCAGTGTTTTTGGATGATGTGTGTAGGTACTTAATCAGATCCTATGTTTTTTGTGTTCTTCTCCCCCTTTCATACAACCCCTTATTAAATGATCTTGCTTTTTCATTGCTTTTCTTATAGTTGGGGAACTCGTTTGTTATCTGGGAGCATATCTACTGATGGCCATTTAAATTGACAATTTTGTAATTTTTAAATTATCTTTACCCCTATTGTCCCTAATCCTGTATAATTATAGTGTAACTGAATGGCTATGCAGCGACACAGAAACTTCAGTGGATGCTCAAGTACCCTTCATTCCATCTGTTGAGATTTTGGTGAAGGCTTTGTTTGTCATTTCAATCACCAACTCTGGGAAGTGATTCAAGTATATGCACGAGGCTTTTATTTAGCTCTCACCATCCTTGCATCAATGACTCTGGCCACAGAAATGCAATATGGAAGGTATTTCTATTTCATCAACATTGAAACTATTTAAAAAAAGAGAATTTTTTTTTATAGCTATCATCTGTAAATTTTGTGAAACTTCTCTAGTTGTTTGTTCTAGGGCTACTGTAGTATTATCTGAAATTAGCCTGAATGGAGAAAGAAACAATGCCTATCAATATTATTGTATGTGGCCTCTGCTTTATCTTCAAAACTACTTATCTAAATCTAATTAATAAATGCAGTTCATTTCTTCTTTCTTGCCGTTTATGTTGAATCTATGTCATTCTGAAAAATGTTTGACATTTTTACTTTGTGGTTATGAAAATCAAAATAGTTGCAATGTTTATGATGCCAGATGTCCCTAACTTCAGTTCTTTATTAGAGTTGATTCAATAAAGCACACCTTCAAAAAAATTTGAACTATTTTTTATTTGCAAGACTATTTATCTAAATCTATTGGAATGGGATGCAGTTATTTCTTCTTATTGTTTGTAGTATTTTTAAGAGTATCTTTGTCCCTAACAAATATAAATTGTAATTTTTGTGAAGTTCAATTCATCTCAAATTAGTTTATATCCTCCATTTATTGCTCATGTTACATCAAACTATTAACACTATCTTCGATATTAGACACCAATAACTTTGTTTCTTCTTGGAGTTGATGGGATGCCATCATCTCATTTTTTACTATTAAGTGGATATTGTTAGCACCTTTTTTTGATGCCTAAATCTTTCTTATTGTGGTGATTTATTCTTTCCATATCTTTGTAAGATTAGCAATTGTAGATGTGACAACTGAATATATTAATCTTTTTTTCTCTTTGATTTAGTGATGGGATCGATGTTGGAGATTGTTCAATAGAGTAATTGGACCATTTTTTTCTCTGTATGAGGTGGGAAGTGGCTTTGGGATGGGGCTTTTTCTCCAACCATTTATGGGCTTTAAATGGTTGTCACCTTTCCAGTTTTCACTTAACACAGGAACAAGATCCTTTTGAAAGCCAAGGAGGCATGATGAATCCTTCACCATAAATTTTAGATTGGCACAAGCATATGCAACTACAGTAATTGTGGGCACCTTTATGGTGCCTCTCACGTGTGAGCAAAGTTTAATGCATCGGCCAACTGTATTGGCAATACTGATAATATCGTTCTAGTGTATCAGCCAATTGTATTGGTAATACTGATAATATCGTTATGGTGCCTCTGACATGTCTATTGGGCAAATTTTAATGTATCAGTTGATCAAATTGGCGATAAGGATCATTATTTGTAGCAATACCAACATTATGGTATTGCTGATATGAATCATTTATCTCTGTTTTTTTTTTTTTTTTTTTTTTACTTTTTAAAAAAAATTCATATTGCCCTGTATCGGATGATAATGCTCGGTCTGAAGAGTGGTCGATAAGGTTGCCGATACTAAGTTTTCAAACCATGTTATTGGTCTTCGCAGGCTTGACCACTTTGAGCTAGATGTCTTTACGTACAAGCTAAATACTTCGATTAAAGGGTTGATAGGGGAATCAAACTGGCATTTGTTGAATATTCAATGTGATGACCATAATGCAATGACAAATAATTGTTTTGAGTATTCCATCACAGAGAAACTTTCTAGATGGTGTTGCCAAAGAAACTCATGGTAACACTAGCTCTATAAGTTTAATTTATGTTATTTTGACTAGGTTCTAAAAATGCGTTCATTCAACACACACAGATTCTATGTAGGTTTATGCGATTGACTTTGATTTGGAAGACATAAATGATTATATATATTCCAAAATTTTAAACTAATAACATTGATTTATTTAAGCTTACCCAGGATAGATGGGAGAAGGCGATGATAAATTAAAACTGAGATATTTTTGCAAAGAGGCCTTGTGACAATTTTATCTTTGAGAGAGAAAAACAGAAGCTAAACAGGTTTTCTTGGACTGGTGAAGACTAGGTGGACCTTCTTCAGATAGTGGGCTTGGAAGGAAATAAAGATACCAATAATCGGATATGCGGAACTTAATGTTTGGTCAATTCATTAAACAAACTCATATGTGATTTTTGCATTGCTGAATGAAAATGAAGTAACAAATGTTAGCAAAGTAGAGAAAATTCATGCCATTCCTTAAACTTTTCATTGTGTTACTTCATTTTCATTCAACAATGCAAAAAATCACATATGAGTTTGTTTGATGTTTTGACGAAATATTAAGTTCTGTATCTGATTATTGGTATCTTGCTCCTTCCATACCCATTGTCTGAAGAAGGTCCGCCTAGTCTTCACCAGTTCAAGAAAAGCTATTTTGCTTTTCTTTTTTACTATGTAAAGATAAAATTACCACAATGCCTGTTTGCACAAATATCTCAATTCTAATTTATCATCATCGCTCTCCCATCTATCTTGGGTAACAAAATCAAATTTAGTTTTGGTCTGAATTAAGCTTGTTAATCATATGATGTGGATACCCAATTAATCCTTTTTATTAGTCTGAATTAGTGATCTAATTTTCTATAATTTAGTGCATCTAATATATGCTGATGATATTTGATTTGCGGTACCGTAACTATGATGACTTCTCTGGTGGCTCTCTCATTTATTGGTGCCAGTCATCTCAAGTTTATTGGTGAGAATATTGTAATTGCAATTCGCTTAAGCTGTCACTACAAAAAGGAGTTTTAGCAGCAGTTGCTATTAAGGTATTTTTTGGTAGCGGCAGGACTAACAACGGTAGTTTTTGGTAGCGACAGGACTAATAGCAGCAGTTTTTTGCTAAAAAACTGCCGCTAATAGTTTTATTTTTTGTAGTGTTTCTTATATAATTGTCTAGGAGAAAAAAAAAAGATGATTAATTTCTTTCTTTTTGAATATCTTCACTTGGAGTTTAGTTGGTGCTTCTACATAATCTTTGTGAACAATCAATTTATTTTTATTTTTTTCTTTTTTGGGTCTGTATGAATAATCTGATGCAATAGTTTTTAATTTTCAAACTCCATTGCAGCTTGCTCTTAATTTTCTGTTTTGCTCAACCTTATTTGAGTTATCTTTCTTCGAATATAAGTTACTGAAGGATCAATCATGTGGGAGTTAAATTAGGCGCGTTATATCAACCTTTTTTAAGCTTAACTAATAATATCAAATCAACCTAAATCAGATTTTACCCAAGCAAAGCTGATTGAGTTGGTTCGATCATGCAACAAGCGTAGGGTGTGATTCACAGAGCAAACTCTGATAATAGAATTGACGAATATGCTCTTTAATGTTGAAATATATAGGTAACAAATTATCTCTCTACTTGATTATCTGGTCTGTTTTACTGTAAGTGATGCTAAAAGGTCAATCCTACCTTTTGTAGGGCTGCTATTGTGACGACCCGACTTTTCCAATCCTTACGGTATAGGAAAAGCCGGTTCATCAACTTATTGATTTCTCAATAAGCCGTATTCAAACAGAAGCCGGCACATCACAATGATCTAAAACAGAGGCAAAGTAGAGATAAACCATACATCAAAAGCTTTATATAACAAATCTATCACTATGAGGAACCAAAAGGAACCACCGGTGATGGCCAATCCAACACCTAAACTAATGGTTCACGATGATGGTTCCTCAAGTGATATCAAAAGAACAAAATAAGGCCTAGGGCCCAATATTCAAAACAATATTCAAACAAAATACCAAAAATATAGGATCTAGAGATCAAGGGAAGAACTCCTCAGCAGGTAAATCTAATTCCTCCTCAGGAATATAGTCAGAATCCTCCAAATCTTCCGATCCCGGTCGGTCGACTGTGACGATAGTCGAGGGTGAGCTAACAACAAAGCCCAATAGAGGAAACAGATCTATTTGCATTTCATTATAAGTAAAGGTTTTTCAAAGGATGAATTGGATCAAATATGGTTTTCAAATGATGCTTTGCAAACGAAATCTCCGATTCTAATCTCGAGTTAAGACCGAATACATGAATCGATGTGTTCAAATTTTACATCGAGCATGCTTCTTATATTAAATTTATAACTTAATTTTATCTCTCAAATTTCCTATAGCATGAGAGCAAGGTGCATTACCGATGGGAAAACCCTAGACCATCGTCGCTTCATGAACCCTTTTACGAATGCAACAAGCCCCTACGCTATGAGGGAAACTTGCGCAAAGTTATACGTCAACACGGTTGGTAGAATCTAGGGCATCGTTACGACTCAAATCAAATGCAAATGCTAACGATTTCAATACTTATATTCATAACATAATCTTGATTTTGGAAGTTACGATTCAAAAGTTCGATTCAAGATTTAACCGAGGTTTGAGGTTCAATTTGCAAAGTTCTTAGTTATAACAAGGTTTCCAAATTTTCGATTTGTGTCATAAAATCGAGTTTTATTCATGCCGTGCAACTGAATTTCCAAATTATACTTCTTATTTTAACAAAGAAAAGCAGTCTTTACTTACAATTTAATGCAAATAAAATACAAGGTTCCCTACCTTATCAAAGAGCTTCCAATCAAGCACAAAACAAATCCTCACCAAGGACTCCTAACAAATCAAAACCTACATATATTAACACTCTCGGTGTTAATATAAAACCAAAAATCAAACTAAGAGATTGGATCAAAAATCCAACAAAAATTTGAATGCTCGAATTCAAATTAAAGTGGTCGAATTTGAAATTCGATGGTCGAATCTAAAATCGACCATCGAATTCCCAAATTCTGCATCAGGCCTTAATTCATCAATTCGACAGTCGATTTTCAAATCGACTGTCGAATTCCAATTTCGACAGTCGATTTTGAAATCGACAGTCGAATTTCCTGTGTTCTGTGGCTGTGTACTTTGACATTCACGGTTCTTTTTCCGATCTTTTTCACAGCTAAACCTCTTCTTTATTTCACACATATATGTTACTCTAAACAAAACATAATTAAATTTACACATGGAGGTTTCAACGACCTACCTCTTGTAGCTTAAACCGTTGATCCCATTGCACCGATTCACACACCGGAACCAATCTCCAGCTCAATGGTTCAGATCTTCAAATCAGTCCATATTCACAACGAGGTGGACATTGCCTCAGCCACAACGAATCACAGAGAACTTCTCCCTTTCCTTATCTCTTTTCTCTTTCAATAGTTCAAGATCTACTAACTCAAGGCTTATTAATGGTTGAGATGGGAAGAGGAGTTCTCTAACTCTCTAGATCTAAAGATCAAAAGCCCAAAGAGTTTCCTATGTTTTCCAACCTAAGAGAGAAGTATATTCTCTAACTCTCTCTCTCTCTTTATAATATTAAAACAAAGCTTACAAAAATCTAGATATTTCAATTTTACAACTTATCCATTTATTTTTGCAAAACCTCCGGCGTTAAACACAAATATAAACCTTATTGTGTACGTCTTTGATTTCCTGACCTATACACACCTCATAATTAAATCCTTTGGTCATGTCCCTCATCATAACCAATACTAACAAAAAAACTCATAAAATAACATAATTATTTTTGGGCACGCTTATCGAGGTAAACGAAAATAGATTTAAAATATCGGGGATATTACATTCACCCCCCCTTAGGAATTTTCGTCCGCGAAAATTGAACATGAATCTGAACGGACAATAAAGAAGAGAAAACATGGGCACTAGTACGATCCCACTGGCACGTAAGCCAAGGGATGGGATCCAGTAACATGGATGTACTGCATGTGGCATGAAAAAGCCATAGTGGATTGCATCCGTACATGGATGCCCACACCCCAAGTGTCACGTGCCGGGAGACCGATGCACAGTGGCGCATGTAGCCATAAAGAGATCAAAAGGGATCAAAACCAACATGTAGAATCGAGCGATAAGCAAACCCACACAAGTGTCTAAAAGAAATATTTACCAAAATAGATGCAAAAGTAAACTCATGCGGAATGATGCATATATACAAACAAGGGTAAACTAGGGATCTAAATCGACGCAAAGACAGAAAAATAAAGGATAACAAAAGAAGGACCACCAGGTCGTAATAATCAGTGTAAAATAAAAGAAGGACCACCAGTCCTAATAATCAAGTCAGTATAATAAGCAGACGATAGTGAAAAAAATAAATCAAGAACCCTCTACCAAGCATACTAAGAAGCCCCAAGTAGATGGACAGATCCGAAACACCATCATCACAATCAGACATCATCACCCGCATCGAGTGGCGAAGGAGGAATACTAGTATCACCGATGTCGAAGGCGATATCTGGCTTCGGATATCGACCATATCCGTGTAGTCATCGGGAAAGGCATGCTGCATGAGGTAAGAGAGAGCGCCGCCATGGACATCCAACTCCTGACGCATAGAGCAGGTGTGGTGGGTGAGCTCTTGAATCTGATGGCTCATCGCGGTCATCTGTCGTGTGAACTCTGAGAGCGTAAGGATATCGCTCGTGGGGCTGGCAGGGCAACATGAGCAGGATCCTCATCGGCATCACGTGCATCCGCATCAGGAACTGCTGGTTCTTTAAGAGGTTTCACAAGGCGACTGTAGGTTTGACCCCAATTGACCAGTTTATACATCTTTCTACCAGCAGTAGACTTGAGTTCGGTAGGAGAAATGTCATATTCGGGACCCGCTTGATAATTTTCAATCATGATAGAAATTAAACGGGCATAGGGAATGCCCTTCTTCGGCGTTTTGATTTGCTTTCCCATTTTCTCACGTGCCTTGATAAGCCCCTTTAAAAGTACCTCAGGAGCACTAAACCATCGCTCTTTAAAAGCAGCAAATAAAATCTGTTGGAGGGGACCGGCCAGATATGTCCAAGAGGGTAAAGGGTAGTCTTAAAAATTTTATCCAAAATCCACATAGATTCTGGCATATGTGTGCGAACAATGGACCTACCAGACCCGTGACGTCCTTGCGTCATTTGAGCCATTACCTCGTGAGAAGGGACTGGTTTGGGAAAGGGAGGACCTAAACCCATGGTTTTAGAGTATTGCAACAGCAACGAGTGCCATGCCCATGTCATCTAAGTCAAAATATAATCTGCCCATCAATTTTAGTGTAAATTTTCTTCCGTCCTCATGGCGCATATGTTGGTAAAAGCAGTAGCACTAAGCGAGGATAAAATGGGCACTAAATTGATGCAGAAGGTTAATTTGGGCTTTTCAAGGTATTCACTGCCCGTGTGGTAGTTTGTTGGTCAAATAATTCCGGGTGAAAAACATACTCATTGGCGAAGCCCTTGATGCTCCAAAATTCATTGGGCTGCTCAGGCATTGGAGGGGGCACAGATGGTGTGGGCTGAGAAGGTGGTGGAACCGACTGAGGTGGTTCCCGGGGCTGTGTGGCTGTTTGTGTAGGGCGGCTAGAGGAACCAGCTTTCGAAGCCGGCCTCTTAGAGGTGGGGTTGCGAATAGGGGTGGCCTTCTTAGGCCCCATTTGAACAATGAACAAAAATGTAACAAAAACCCACAGAAAATGCACAAATTGCAATTAAATTGGGGCGTGGGAGGAGTTACCTTGTGAAAAGCCCCAAATCCGATTTCCTAAGAGTGAAATCCAAATCCTTGGTGTAATCCGTGTGAAAACCCCTTCGATTTTGGCAAAAAGAATGATGAAAACCCTAAAAACCACCAAATCGCCCAAAACCCTAAGCCTAAACCCACAGAAAATCAACCAAAAAAATAACAGAGCCCGAAATAGGAGCCCCACTTAAATCGAGAAAATCGACCCTCGATTTCAAATTAAATGGGTCGAATTGAATCGATGTCGATTCAAAATCGACACTCGATTTTTTTGAAAATTTCGAGGCCTAAATTTGGCCTTAAAATGCCTATAATCAATGCGAAAAATCGACCCTCGATTTCATAAATCGACCCTCGATTTTTCAAGTGTCGAGGTCTTCAAAATTTCAAAATTTTGACATTTTTAAGGCATTACCTTGGGTCCAAATGGATCATTTGTGTCCATTTCATGCAAAACAACTCGATTCTGAGATAATAGCTATATGTCAATTTGGACTAAAAGTTTCTGAAAATAAACTTAAAAATTTGTTGTGAAGGAAAATAGCAAGTCCGGGTCTGATTGGACTCGTGAAAAGTAACAAACTGAGCATATTTTGGACCATGACCATGACATGTCAAGGCCAAATGGTTCAGTAAATGTCCAAATAGGTAAGTGACCATAGACCGAATTTAGGTCACTAGACCTATAGTGAGTAGCATACCAGAATTGGGTCTAAGGCCCAAAAATTTTTCCGATTTCTATAATGTAGGGATTTTATAGACCCACTCGAAAATACCTTGATCCTCCAAAATTTCTCACAGAAATATTTATATGTATATATAAAACCAATAGGTACACATAAATGTCAAATTATTACACAGTCTACACAAAGTGAGAAATATAAAATTTTAAGCAAAAAGGCTCGGAAATTGGTCCCGGAGCTCACTTCACGCTCCCAAGTGGCTTCCTCCGGTATGATTCCTCCATTGTACAAGAACAAAAGGAATCGCTTTTAGAGCGTAGGATCTGCTCCTGCGATCCAAAATCAATCGGGTCCTCAATCACCGTCAAACCATCCTCAACGAAGCTCAATGGGTTGGAAATCACACGTGAGTCGGGTCACGTATGTATCGACGCAGCATCGACACATGGAAGACGTTGTGCATGCTTGACAATTGTGGCGGTAGCGCCACGCGGTATGCAACCTCTCCGACTCGGCCTAATATCTCAAAAGGCCCAACGCATCGAGGACTCAACTTCCTCGCTTCCGAACCTCATAACGCCTTCGAGGCGTAAATCCGAACAAAGACATTCTCGCCAACCTCAAAATCCACGTGTCGCCTCTTGAGATCGGCGAGGCTCTTCCGACGACTCGAAGCTACTCGTAGTCGTCACAGATCAACGAACCGTCTTTGCCGTGCGCTCAATTATCTCAGTCCAATAATGAGCTTCTCACCCACTTCTTCCCATTCAACGGCGATCGACACCGTCAGTCCATATAAAGCCTCGAACGGAGCCATACCGATGCTAGCTCGAAGGAAAGCTATTATTGTAGGCGAACTTCGATCGAGGCAAGTGTTGGTCCCATGACCCGTGAAAATCCAACATACAAGCTCTCGATGTCCTCAATGATCTGGTTCACGCGCTCGGTCTGGCCATCCGTCTGTGGGTGAAACGCCGAACTAAAATCAAGACGAGAACCTGTGCCTTCCTGAAATCTTTGCCAAAAATGTGAAGTAAACAACGGGTCTCGATCAGACACAATACTGGCCGGTATCCCATGCAGTCTAACAATCTCCTTTAAGTATAACTCGCAAGTCTCTTGGTCAGATAGGTGGTATTATATGGCAAGAAATGAGCGACTTGGTTAGTCGATCTACAATGACCCATGGCATTGTTCTTTCTCGATGTCTTCGCAATCCGAGTATAAAATCCATCGAAATGGCTTCCATTTCCACTCAGCACGTAAAGGCTGCAATAGACTGCAGGATTACGATGATCAACCTTAACTGCTGACAAACCAAACACCGCGACACGACGCCGCTGCGTTTCAAACCTCGCCACCGTAAACTCTTCATCAAGTCTGATACATCTTGGTGCTACCAGGGATGTATGGCATACATGGATTTGTGAGCCTCTTCGAATGGTGTCCGAAGCTCGATATTCGACGGTACACATACACGGCCGTGAAATAATAAGGTTCCATCTGCTCAGTAGAGAAGTCTTTCTATCGCCATTCTCGACATCTCGTCGATTGCCATGAGCTCATCATCGGTCATCAAGCTTTCTAATATTCTCAAGAGCGAGCGTAGTACAAGAGTAGCCATCAATGCTCCCAGCCTTTTACATCAAACCGTGAGCTGCCCAAAGCCATATCTTCCAATAGCTTCCATCGAATCCGCTCACAAGATGTGATAATCGAGTCAAGACCTTTCATCGAGAGCATCAAGAACGACATTTGCCTTTCCGGATGGTCTTGAATCGAGCAATCGTAGTCCTTCAAGAACTCCATCCACCGTCAGCCGCCGCATATTCAAGTCCTTTTGAGTGAAGAGGTACTTGAGTCTCTTATGACCGGTGAATATATCAAAAACTTCACCGTAGAGGTAATGTCGCCAGATCTTCAAGGCGAATATAACTGCTGCTAGCTCTAAGTCATGCGTCGGATAGTTTCTTTCATGGTCCTTCAACCGCTTAGAACCATAAGCAATGACCGTGTTGATTAAGCACACGCCTAGTCCGCCATAGGAAGCATCACTATATACCGCAAAACCTCCACCGCTCAAGGTATAGCAAGTAATAGTGCGTAGTCAAGCTTTAACTCTCAGCTACGCTCCACCTTTGATACATCCGATCAGACAACTTAGCATTCTTTCTTGTGAAATTTGTAAGTGGACTGATATCTTTGAAAAACCCTCGACAAATCGCCGATAGTACCACCAAACCAAGGAAACTTGGGACCTGTAATGGCTATGTAGGTTGTTCCCATGTCACCACAGAATCTATCTTTGTAGGATCCACTGAGATACCCGCTTCAGAGACTACGTGTCCCAAGAAACTAACCTGCTCAATCCAAAACTCACACTTACTGAGTTTGGCATACAACTGATGGTCCCAGTGTTTGAAGAGCTATCTTGGATGTTGTACATGCTCCTCTCGGTTTTCGAATAGATGAGGATATCATCTCTGAAAACTACCACAAATTTATCAAGATGTGGTTTGAACACCCTGCTCATCGTGTCCATGAAAGATGCAAAGATTCGTCAATCCAAATGGCATCACTAGAAACTCATAGTGGCCATAACGCGTCCGAAACGCAGTCTTGGATATATCTTCCGCCTTGATCTTGAGTTGGTGATAGCCTGACCTCAGATCAATCTTTGAAAAGAATTTGGCACCTTGCAATTGATCAAACAAGTCATCTATCCGCGGAAGAGGATAACGATTCTTAATCGTCATCTTGTTGAGTTGCCTATAATCGATACAGGCATCGATCCATCCTTCTTTTCACAAATGTAACCGTGCACCCCAAGGAGAAACACTCGGTCGAATAAAGCCTTTGTCTAACAACTCTTGAAGCTGTTCCTTGAGCTCTGTCAACTCAGCAGGCGCCATCCGATATGGAGCTTTAGATAACGGTTCTGTACCCGGCGCTAGCTCAATCGCGAACTCAATCTCTCGGTCAGGTGGTAATCCAGGTAAGTCCTCTGGAAAGACATCAGGATAATCGCAAACCACCTTGATAAGAGCCAAGTCGTTCTTCTTCTCGGTAAAATCTTGTAAATAGGCCAGAAACCCATCGCAACCATTCTTCATCATACGCCGCCTTTAAAGGTCAAACCAACCAACCTTGGATTTGACTCCACAGAATCGGAAGGACTTTCGCTTTGGCGGTCGGAAGGTCACTATCTTCCGAAGACAGTCCACGCTCGCGTGATAAGCTGCCAACCAATCCATTCCGAGAATGACGTCGAACCCTTCCATGCTCAACGTAATCATGTCGGTCAATGTCTCGTGCTCATCAATCATCACAATGACTGACTGACATGCTGTATCAGTGCACACCGAACTCCCCGTAGGAATCTTGACATCTAGAATGAAAGCAAGGGGTTCGGGAGTAATTCCCAACTTCTCTGAGAAAGAAGGAGTAATAAACGAGTGTGTAGACCCAGGGTCTATAAGTACTCGTGCCTCAATTTTATCCATGTCATCTCGACTACTCATCATAAGGGTACCTTTAGTTAAAAAGTTTTGTTAATTATATGCAATGATTTCTATGTGGTTCAACATAATTGACTTGAATTCAAATTTTAAACAATAATAATTGAATCAATGCATAAATGACATCTCAACTTTAATGATACCTTGAATGACGCGTCATTCGACGCTTTGGGCATCCTGTGCGATCCATAAGCCCGACCTTGAACGTAGGTCGGGTCGACTTGCGTGAGAGACCGTCAGAGTCCGTCCTTTCTCAACAACAGGACAATCCTTGATCATATGACCAACTGTCCACACCAAGCATGCTCCGGTGTTCTCGCAATCCTCTTATGTGTTTTCCCACATCTTGCACAGTGGAGTAGAAACAGGAGTAACAGCTGATCCCTTCGTTGAACCTTGAGCCACAGAAGCTCCACTCGCAGTAGTGCTCCCAGCTCTGAATGGTTGTCCTGGTGACGAACTCTGCGGTCTCTGATATGAAGACGTCACTGGTCCTGAAGCAACAGCTGGTCTAGAGTATGATGGCTGACTAGGGTAGGAGGAGGTCTAGAGAACCTCGGCTTTTGTTCACCTGCTCTGAAGCACTCTGCTGTCCCTGGCCAAACCTATTTTTATTACTCTGCTCTCGCCTCAAGTACTGTTTTTGAATATCTTCCTCTGCAATGAGGGCCTTGGACATAACGCCGGCATACGTCTCCATTTCCCACATCGACACCCTTTCCTGAATGTTCGGCCTCAAACCTCTCTGAAATTTCTGAGCTCTCATCAGCTCAGTGGCCACATGCAAGGGTGCAAATCGGGAAAGTCTATCAAATTCGCCATACTCGCCATAGAGACATCTCATCCTGTTTCACCCGGATGAACTGGACTTCCCACTGATGACGCACGATCTTAGGAAAATATTGATCGTTGAACGTCTCCACAAACTCTGCCCAAGTCCATGGAGTATTAGGGTAGTCCTGCTCTCTCATCCTAGAAACAGATTTCCACCATGGGCTAGCCTCGCCCAAAAGTTTGAAAGATGCCCAGCGTACTTTCTCAATATCGGTACACTGTAACACTTCAAATATCTTCTCGATCTCATCCAGCCATGCCTCGGCTTCCATAGGATCCGTGCTTCGAGAATGTAGGAGGTCTCATCCTCTCGAACTCGAATCCTCCCGGCCGATGTCCGTCCAAAGATCTCTCTGCTCATCAATGGCTCGCTGAGCCATGTTAGTGGCCAAGGCTGCCAGCACCTGGTCCACATTTCCTCCCTGTGGCCTACCAGCTCCCAGGGCCTCTGCATTCGCACCTGTGGCAACTCTTCCTCTGCCACGTGAGGTACCTACACCCTCACCGATCTCCTCAAGGTGAGCCATGCGTGGTCCCTCTCTACCTCGGCCTCTCGAATCAGGAGGCATGATCTGTCATTGTTGAAAAACAATAACAATTGATCAGTAAGATTGTCAAGACAATCCATCCCTAGTCCTAAGACTCTGAACCTAGAGCATGGCTCTGATACCAATCAGACGATTCGATTTTCCAATCCTTACGGTATAGGAAAAGCGGTTCATCAACTTATTGATTTCTCAATGTCGTATTCAAAATGTAAGCACATCACAATGATCTAAAACAGAGGCAAAGTAGAGATAAACCATACATCAAAAGCTTTATATAACAAATCTATCACTATGAGGAACCAAAAGGAACCACCGGTGATGGCCAATCCAACACCTAAACTAATGGTTCACGATGATGGTTCCTCAAGTGATATCAAAAGAACAAAATAAGGCCTAGGGCCCAATATTCAAAACAATATTCAAACAAAATACCAAAAATATAGGATCTAGAGATCAAGGGAAGAACTCCTCAGCAGGTAAATCTAATTCCTCCTCGTGAATATAGTCAATCCTCCAAATCTTCCGATCCCATCGGCCTCAAAGACTGTGACGATAGTCGAGGGTGAGCTAACAACAAAGCCCAATAGAGGAAACAGATCTATTTGCATTTCATTATAAGTAAAGGTTTTTCAAAGGATAGAATTCGGATCAAATATGGTTTTCAAATGATGCTTTGCAAACGAAATCTCCAGTTCTAATCCTGAGTTAAGACTGAATACATGAATCTGATGTGTTCGAAATTTTCTGACTGAGCATGCTTCTTATATTAAATTTATAACTTAATTTTATCTCTCAAATTTCCTATAGCATGAGAGCAAGGTGCATTACCGATGGGAAAACCTCATCACCATCGCCGTCTCATGAACCCTTTTTCTGAATGCAACAAGCCCCTACGCTATGAGGGAAACTTGCGCCAAAGTTATACCGTCAACACGGTTGGTAGAATCTAGGGCATCGTTCTGACGTACCTCAAATCAAATGCAAATGCTAACGTATTTCAATACTTATATTCATAACATAATACTGATTTTCGGAAGTTCTGATTCAAAAGTTCTGATTCAAGATTTAACTGAGGTTCTGAGGTTCAATTTGCAAAGTTCTTAGTTATAACAAGGTTTCCAAATTTTCAGATTTGTGTCATAAAATCAGAGTTTTATTCATGCTGTGTGCAAAATTTCCAAATTATACTTCTTATTTTAACAAAGAAATGCTTTACTTACAATTTAATGCAAATAAAATACAAGGTTCCCCTACCTTATCAAAGAGCTTCCAATCAAGCACAAAAACAAATCCTCACCAAGGACTCCCAACAGTCAAAACCTACATATATTAACACTCTCAGTGTTAATATAAAACCAAAAAAATCAAACTAAGAGATTGCGGATCAAAAATCCAACAAAAATTTGAATGCCGAAGCAGATGTAATTCCTCGAATTCAATTAATTTCGACTTGAAATTAGATGGTCGAATCTAAAATCGACCATCGAATTCCCAAATTCTTGCATCGCCAGTTAATTCATCAATTGACAATGATTTCCAAATCGACTGTCAAATTCCAATTTCGACAGTCGATTTTGAAATCGACAGTCGAATTTCCTGTGTTCTGTGGCTGTGTACTTTGACATTCACGGTTCTTTTTCCGATCTTTTTCACAGCTAAACCTCTTCTTTATTTCACACATATATGTTACTCTAAACAAAACATAATTAAATTTACACATAGTGGTTTCAACGACCTACCTCTTGCTTAAACCGTTGATCCCATTGCACCGATTCACACCGGAACCAATCTCCAGCACAATGGTTCAGATCTTCAAATCAGTCCATATTCACAACGAGGTGGACATTGCCTCAGCCACAACGAATCACAGAGAACTTCTCCCTTTCCTTATCTCTTTTCTCTTTCAATAGTTCAAACAGATCCTGGTACTAACTCAAGGCTTATTAATGGTTGAGATGGGAAGAGGAGTTCTCTAACTCTCTAGATCTAAAGATCAAAAGCAGCCCCAAAGAGTTTCCTATGTTTTCCAACCGGAAGAGAGAAGTATATTTTCTCTAACTCTCTCTCTCTCTTTATAATATTAAAACAAAGCTTACAAAAATCTAGATATTTCAATTTTACAACTTATCCATTTATTTTTGCAAAACCTCCGGCGTTAAACACAAATATAAACCTTATTGTGTACGTCTTTGATTTCCTGACCTATACACACCTCATAATTAAATCCTTTGGTCATGTCCCTCATCATAACCAATACTAACAAAAAAACTCATAAAATAACATAATTATTTTTGGGCACGCTTATCGAGGTAAACGAAAATAGATTTAAAATATCGGGGATATTACAGCTATGATGGAGTTCGAGATCAATATGTTAGAATATGCTATGTCTGTTTTTTTGTAACACTGTAGCAAGAAAAAATGGAGTCGTTACTTGTACGCATAAATTTGTTGTGAAAGAAATTGCGTTGTTGTGAATTAAAATTTACTTTTTTGAATGAGCTTTGAGCATGATAATGTATTTATGCTAATGTGAAGGAAAATGTGAGTATATAAATGTAGGTTATGGATTTTCATAACAAATAAATAAATAAAATGCAAGTTATAAATGTGTACTGTTAGAAAATATGGTCATTGGAGCAAAAAAATTAAATAGCATTAAAAAAATATATATTAGAGATCACTTATTGGAGACGGCTTAAAGCCGTCTTCAATAACATCAGATCACTTATTGGAGACGGCCAAAAGCTGTCTCCAATAACAAGAGATGACTTATTAGAAACAGCTTTAAGGTGTCTCCAACAGATCTTTGGAGACGGCTTATGGCCGTCTCCAATAACTTTGACTATTAGAGACGGTCCCCCATTTGGTCTCCAATGACAATGGAGATGGGACTATTTAAGACTATATGGAAGCCGTATCCAATACTATTAGAGATGGCTTAGACACCTTTAGAGACGGCCAAAAGCCGTCTCAAATAAACACATTTTTTATAGTGGCATTTGAACGAGGGACATCAATAGGAGGAGAGGTCACTAACTCCTGTACGTACTATTTCACCTCATGTGTCACCATGTCGACATGTTACTCGAACCTTCTGAAGTAACAAAATTTGAGGTCGAATTGTCTCTCAAACTACGAAAAAGGACACCATAAATGTGGAGGACCTTACTTGGGTTCTAGATGATTATATGGCTAAGAGAGAACGCTGCAAATTCTCATTCGAGCTTGATAAGTTTTGTCGGAATCTTCAGTTTACCATACTTGCAGGCTTCAAGGGTTCAAAGTTCAATAGGTATAATGGTATAGGAAAGCCAAATCATCATCTGACATTATTCTGTAATGACTGTCGACCAATACGTGACAACCAAGGGCTCCTTATCCACAATTTTCAGAGAACATTGGAAGGAGAAGCCCTTGATTGGTTCACCAGCTTACCACTCCATAAGATCGACACGTTCGATGATCTAGCAAGTCAATTTCCTGATCAATGCAAGCACCTGATTCAAGAAACAGTTAATTTCAGTGACTTGATGACCACAAAGCAAGAAGCCGAGGAAGACTTTGCGGTCTTTGTTGGTCGTTGGAGAAGGCTCGCTGCATGAATGGGGAGCCAGATGAAAGAAAATGATGCAATCTATATCATCAACGATAAGGTCCGAGAGCCTCTACGGAGTGCCCACATTCTAAGCGATTGCCCATACTTCACTATCCTTCTTGTACATGCTTCACATATACAAAGACACCTTAAGAATGGAGACTTGTCCTTCTCAATGTTAGCATCCGGGGGAGCCTCCTCTAACGCCTCCAAGACGAAGAACAAAAAGAAAACCACAGGCTCTAAACAGGTTAATGCAGTTACCAACCAAGGGCAGAATGCTGGCAGCGGAAATTTTCAACCAAGATACCCAAATCAAGGCAGTCAAGCCCAGCACATGAACCAAAACCCAATACCAAAGCCAAAACCAAACCCGATACCTCAATCAAAACCAATACAAAAACCGAAACCGGTATCCCAACCGAAACAATTACCCTAACCAATTCCAGAATGAGAACCAAACAACCCATCTCCCAAACTATAATAATGTACCACCACCACAAAATCTTAACCAACCACCCAAGACCGGCTTCCAACCGAAACAAGAACACTACCCACGACTACCCGACACTTTTTCACGTAGTGGTTTGTTTTTGTGGCGAACACGGCTCCCGTAAGGGGGAGCGGCTATACCGACAATTAAGGATCAGGGGAAGGGTTTCCTAGTTCTACCCTCGTAACAAATTCTTAAAGAGAAGATTTATTTTAGCTTAAAGTTATTGGTCTGGGTGGACTAATAATAATTTTTATGAATGCTCGCTTTGCTCTTCCCCTTTTTAATGCTTCCTTCCTTTTTCGTTTTTTTGGTGAGGATGCTCAATGAGATTGCAAGGTACCTCAAGTAATGAAAAATAAAAATAACAAGAAGGAACGTAAAAGAAAAAAGAAAAGGACAAACAGTAAGATATGTACTGAAGATTTATTTGGTCCACAAATCTGTAAGATATGTACTAAAGATTTATGAGGTCCACAAATCTGTACGATATATACTTAAACAAACTACTAATACTTTAACATCTTAATAAAATAATAAAATATTTCAATGAAAAGACCTTAGTGTTGGAGCTTGTGCTCAAATTTTCCAGTGGAGTCGCCATTCTGTAATATCTCTGCCCCTAGCTAGTGCTCGTTAGCGCGCATCCTCCAGCCATGCGTGGGCACTGGGACTATGACTTTAGGAACATTCTAGGGAAAATGTGGTGAGTGCATGAGAATATTGAAAGTTAATGCATTCATGACTTGGCTTGGCCTGACTTGACTTGATGGGGATCAAGGGTTCACTATTAATGAATGTAATATCGATTGATTACCACCATTAATATACTTGAATCATAGTACCCTTTATTTATGGTTCAAAATTTTGGTCGAAGTGTTTCGATTTTGATCCCCATCGAAAACTTAAATTTTCGGTATTTTTAGTATGCTTTGAAGATTTTGTCCGAAATTTTGGTTCAAAATTTTGGTTTCACCCACCAAAACCGGTATTTTGAACCTTGCCTTTATCCATTGACTTAAGGTGTTCAGCTTTAATCTCTACCTTCATTTGTTACCGAAGCTAGAGTTCCAGATTTTCCCAGTCTTTTCTCCCTTTTGCACTCTATTTTCCAACCTTTTCAATGAGATTAAATGAATTCTTTAAATAGACGAGTAAGGGCATTAAGGAGGTGAAACATGTCCAAGATGTGTGGTGGAGCTAGAGAGCGTTGGCGTGGGTTAGTTTTCGTAGGTTTGGATCGGACCAGTGTCATTCATGTAGTGGAGTGTTCCTTTTGCCAACACTTTCCCAATGACAAGTCGACTCTAGCAGTTTGATGGGATCGGTGCACACGCAAGTAGTGCCCGCGCACGCCACTACGAGTGTGATGGATGATGTGACAAGGACTTGTTTTGGGTGACAAGTGGCTCAGGTACAGCCTCCTTCATGTGTATGCATGCTAATTGTGTTCCTAGGATGTTGGTTGCTCCCTAGCTCATATATAACTAGTAACGAGCACTTCTTTTCTTGGTGAAAAAAGTTATAGAACACACATTCTCTCTTTTTGAAATCCATTTAGTTGACTACGAAAATTGACACTTTATTTATAGAGAATGAGGGCTGAAGAATTTGTCTCAACTAATATGTTCATAGTTGTCTTATCTATGTCATCGTATGAAACATCTGCCTTTTACTTGACACCTTCTATAAGAAGTTATACTCATTATGTTAAAAAACAAAAAAAATTATCGTCTGAAACATTTGTCTTTGATAGTGATTTTTTTACAAAAATCACTGCCCTAATCAATTGTAAAAATAATTTTACTACTATACACGACAGTGGTTTATGAGCTTCAACAACGACTGCTCTTAACAGTCATAGAAAAAATACCATTGCTTTTGGCAGTGATTTTTTTATACAATTTTTTTTTTTAAATACTATTTTTTTTTTAAAAATTACGTCGACGATATTTTATGATTTTTTTTAAGGCAATTTTTTTAATGCTTTTTTTTAATGCAATTTTTTTAATGCGTTTTTTAATACTTTTTTTAATGCTTTAAAAAAAATTATATAAAGAAAAAAAGTTATTAATCTCATATTTCAACACATCCATTCAACTCAAATGCAAATCATTCAATGTCATTAATAAAAATAATAGATGCCCAATTCTTTTATTCAAACAAAAGGTTGCATCTCAACCTATGATCCAACCTTTTAAATCAGTCAAACATTTTAAACTCTACATGTCCAATTCTTTTATTCAAACCAAAAAAGGAAAAAAAAGAGAGTTAACAATCTAATGATCCCATGACCCATTTTTAAAATAAAGAAAAAAAAAATTCAATTTGCTTTGCCACTTCTGCCAAGTGTTCCCATCCCCTACTGATCCGTTTGAGTTGAGCTTCAAATCGAAAAGCTTCTCCTGAAATCAAAAGGAGAAAATCATTAAACTGAGATATTGATGACTTCCATCTAAGGAGTTCCCATCTAATAGGCCGATTGAAAATATTGACCTGTTATATAAATAGGTTGTATTCAAGTTAGCGCAAACTCGATCCGAACCCAACCTGGTACTTGTTTGCTACATAATATATAAGTATATCATTTTTTTAACATATCCAGGTCAGGTCCAAAAGTGGATAACAGGTCGGAGTCCAAAACTGAAAATGCAATTAAACCTATGAATCAAGAATGAGTGCAGAAAAAATACATGATCCTGGATATCAGCCTAAGAGAATGAGAACCTGTAGAAGCTGCAAATGGGCTCTTTCGCTTCCGTGACTCTACACCATCCGGATTGACCTGCATATATGAGATTAATTTCTCATCACAATGAGACACTAAAAAATAGAATATTATAAGCAACAAACAAAATAGATTATATGTGATGTAGTCAACTCATAGCTAGCATGAGCATTCAAAATGCATATCGAAAGTTTACACACCTCATGTCTCATATAGAATATTATCCTGAAAATGGGCCATTTTCCTATAAACAGGTTCGAGCCAGAACTTCAACCCGAACCCCACTCGGGTTGGAATTTTTAAAATGATCCGATGTGTTAGAATTCTGAACCCAAGCCCACCGCGTTGCAAGTCGGATTGGCCCAACCCGAATGCACCCCTATGTAACAGTGGCCTATATTCTGAAATGGTGAGTGCAGGACTCCACTGCTCTTTAAGTACGTCT
This sequence comes from Chloranthus sessilifolius, assembly GCA_021018995.1. NCBI lineage: Eukaryota > Viridiplantae > Streptophyta > Magnoliopsida > Chloranthales > Chloranthaceae > Chloranthus > Chloranthus sessilifolius. Next base: position 28,519,319 of record CM037594.1, on the reverse strand, counting down.
AAGCAAAGGCTCCCATTGCTATTTATGTTTGGATGGACGACTTTAGTCCTGAAGGCAACCACTGCTAATGTTTTTGTATCCGACAGTCTCCACATTAAAACCTACAACAAAATAAAAAAATATAAAAATATAAAAAAATAAGAAGCCAAGCATTCAAGCAAACAGTTAGCAAATGTTGAAAATCAGAAAGATCTACAATTCTAATAAGAAGTCATATAAACAAAGAGCTACTAGGCATGAAAAATGTCTGACATGACCCGAAAAATTTGAAAAACAAATCAACGAAATGATCACATTGATGATTGCCATAGATGAAAAAGTCAAACTATGATCACTACTTACAAATTGTAGCATAAGCAAGCAAAAAATGGTCACTCAGTGGTGGATGTCATAGCTGAACCATTTTCATCGGTGTCACATTGATTACTCACAAACTTGTTCATATTGATCAATAACACAACAAGTTAATCACTAACAGTTCATAGTGAACACTAAACCTAACAGCAGTCACATTGATCAATAAACACAAGTTACTCACTAACAGTTCATAGGGAGAACTAAACCTGGCAACTCACTCACAAGTTACATTTAGCAAATGAATTGCTCAATAAATTCAAGTTAATAATTCACTAATTAGCAACCCACTTAATCATTGGATCAACATATTTTTTTTTTAGGTGGGCCAAATGATCCACATGAAGCCTCACATTTGATGAAGCAGGAATCCATAACCTGCTCTCTAAATCAGTATATGCATTGGAAATTATGTCAAATAATGTCTTTGCTCCACTCTTTATGGCATTCAAGATAGTGATTCCCTATCTCTGTGATGCCTGCAAATAAGAATATTATCATCATAAAATGCAGTATACATTATATTACCATATAAATGGCTGCTAATCTGGAATCAAAATGCCTCTAGATTTAGTGGAATTGAATACTAGCCGGACTACTAACTTGGCATCCTTGAATTTATGAATAGAACCAATCACAAATTTGTTAGTCAGTGTTCATTCACTTGGAATGACCATGTAAACAAAGAGAACAAACTTGCAAAAGCAATCAAACGACACACTTCTAAGTAACTATGACATGACTTTTAATAAAATATTTTTTTAATGGATACAGATAGTTTCATTTAAAAAAATAGCCTACCTAATGTTTTTATTAATGAAATATGAGACTTTGTCATGGAAGTAACCACGGACTTCATTGCTTGTTATTGATAAGGAAGGACTTAGGAGAAATGTAACAGGCCACCAAATTTAGGTGCCTGAGTCGTAGGGCTTGAAAAAAGTGAAGTATCAAAAAAGAAACTCCTATACAGCAACATTTTATGTTTTAAATAATTCCAAAAATGAAAACAATATTGAATAAGTTAGGGAAAATAAATTTTTGAATAAGTTTCTGCAATCAACCTATTTCTCAACCAACCAACGAAAAATGAAAACAATATTGAAATTCATAAAATGGCTGGGAAGGTTTAAAACAACCATGTGATTCACAGATATTAAAAGATAAAATAAAATTACGTAAAACAATGTGTAATATAAGATAGATGTAATGGATAAGAACTTGAGAATATATAAACCAATAATTAGCAGTGCCCATAGCAAACTGTTAAAATCAGCAGGATAGCGTTGATTGGCAACGCTCCCACAGGCCACATTCCAACTTCTGGCTTTGAAAACCAAAAACACTAACCACTACCGCTTGGTATAAAAAAAGGTTTCTGGAACGGATTCTCGCCCACAAAAGCTAAAACCCACTTCCGGATTCCACTTACACGGGAATTAGTTTAAGTGGAATCGGCTCTTTAGGAGCATTGTCAAATAGGGAAGTAACCTTTTAAGAATTCCCTTTTTAGTTTTTTGTGGATAAACAAATAATTAATTCCTGCAGTGGTGATTGATAATAATAGTTTCTTTTATTTTTAAATTTATGAATTCATTCATTCTGATATCACAGTATATGTCCAAAGCAGCACTCTAATATGTTTGCAGAGCAATATACTATATCAAAGTTAGTGATAACCCATTAATTCTTTAAAAAATAATCAGTTTATAAAGTGGCTGATTCAGGAAGAAAACTGAAAAGTAAAAAAGGATGTTTTTCCTTCAATGTAGTGCAAAGCGAGTGCTGGTCATACATATGTCATCAATTTGAACGACAACCAAAACTACAGCAATGAAAACACCTAGAAGTTAGTGTGGTGAAGCCATCTTCACCAATTAGTAATTACTAAATTATCCAAAAGCTGAAAAGTACTATGAATATAGAACGATGTTTAACGCCTATAATGGAACAAATCAACAAACAAACTTACTTCAAGAGGAGTATTTGGCCCTATATTTGATCCAAACATTGATACAGTCATGTAGCTAAGATAATATTGAGATGCCACTGAACCCAACATCTGAGGCTCTACAGTGCTTTCATTTATCTTGATGCATCCACTATCTTCCAAATCTTCAAATGTATTTTGTACTAATATGCTTGGTAATTGATAAATAAAAAATTATCAACATGCCCATCAAGAATGGAAGATGGAAAGCATACAGAAGGAAATGACAGCAGCCCGATTATTATGTTAGCAATTGGCACCTTGACAAGTATGAATTTAAAGTTTCAATTTTTGTATCTTCCAATCCATAGTAAGTTGGATTAACCACTTGTCACATTGGAACAATTGTATATATGATCTTTCAGGGATACAAAAACTCACTATCATCTAAATGTAAATAATGTTATAAAAGGAAGATGCACTATAATATTTATAGAAATTAAATAACACTACAAAAAATTTAACTTTCTGGTACGAATATTGGAGACGGCCTTTCGAAGCCATCTTTAATGACTTTTAATTAGAGTCACCTTTCTCAAAACCAGTCTCTAGGGTCTCTAGGGCTATTATTCGAGACGGATTTGGTTGTTTCCTTACATATAGTTGCAATCGGGGACGATTATAGCCGTCTCCACAAGTTTTACTTCAGGTGTGGGTGAGTAGAACTTTAGGGACCAACTAAAAAGTCGTCTTTAAAAGTCTCATCTCTATCAATAGGGACTGCTTTTCTGGCTGAAGCCGTCTCTACGATGTTGTAAAAGTTGGGGCACCGACCTCTCCCCGTCCCTATTAAAACGGAGACCCCCTGTTTCTTTCCATTTTTTCCCTCGAGCTAGGCATCGAAGCAGAGACCCCTTTTTTATTTCCATCTTTCCCATCTTCTCGCAGTTATATAAAAAAAAATGCAGATGCCATTGAAGAGATCTATGTTGGAGGTCGGAGACGACGCAATTGAAGCAGAGATCAGCATTGAAGGTTTTCATTTTATCGAGATCGAGTTTTGGAGCCCTCGTTTCACCATTTGGCAGATGGAAATCGAGTTTGGAGCCCTAGTTCTACCCTTTGGCAGATTGAAAGTGTGGCTTTGGCCATCAAATAAAGTGATGGCGCTGAAATCCGACAATATCAAGGTCATCTCATCATCTTCTCTCCCTACTAGATCTAATTTTTTACTTCTTAGCCTGATTTATCTTAATTTTTTGGCAATTTTCTTTTTAATTTGGCTTAAATGTTAGTGAACTGGATCAGATGGTTTGTTGATTGGGTAGGGATCTCAGGTCAAAGCCATCCCAATCAACGAATCGGTTCATATCTTTTAGGTGTTCTCGATTTATAGAGTTTAAGTTGTTGTCAATCGGTTCCCTTGGCAATCGACGGGGAAGTGATAGATGGGAACTCTATGAACCTCTTTGAACGGGGAGTCGATAAATGGGAACTCTGTGTAGCTGAGGCAGGGAGGGATGTTGTGTTTCTTCTTCTCTTCCTCATCTTCAATAATCGGCATTGGGTTGGCAGTTCGACCAATCGATTAATGATTCAAGAATTTGTATGCATTATATTTTTGGATATTATAATATTCGCATTATACTTTTGGATATTATAATAACAATTTTCTTTATTTTGGTTCTACTCATGCATCTAATTAATGGTTGCACTTTTATTGCCTAGGAGGTTGATTCTGGATGTTCTTTTTTTTAGGGGATTGACCCTCTTCACTGACATTATAAGATTATCAAGTTTATGAATAGCCTATCAACTCTTGAATCCTCTAGGAAACTAACTTTTATAGATTTTAGGGCTCTGACATTTCATAGCAATGGGTAGAGGGGCTTTGTATCAGCTTGATAATAGTATTTGTATATTAAGGTGGGTTATAGAAAGTACTTGGAGGTTGTCTATCACTTGTTCGAGGAAATGCCAAACCGAACCTACACTGTAAGTTAAAATTATGTGTCGATAAATCTGATTTTCTAATATTGTGATCAAAATTTAAACGTAATTTATTACCTTTTTGATCACTTTGTAGTGAAGGAGCTACTAACCCCAATCAGCATGTTACCTACTTGTAATATTGTGTAAGATAAGTCATTAAAATGCTAGCATTAGTGATCCTTTAAATACACCTCTCATCTAATAAAAATCTGTAAATCAATTTATTGGAGTAATGAAAAAAACCCATAGCAGTCCCTAATATGAACCTCACGTTAACGAGTGTTTGCTATTCAAACCCAACCCCTAACCCAAATTAAAGCTTCCTAACTAATCTATTCCTTTCCTTTAAATAAAAGAAGTCAACATAAAAAACAAAAGCTAAAGGCTCTTTGTAAGCTTTGATTTTCATATTTTTGAGACCTGTATCACAATTCCCTCGTAATTAATGACTTAAGCGTTGCCATGTGATCTTTAAGTGGCCGAGTGACAGAAGAGTCACTTACAATTGGCGTTGATCTTCAATTCGGGGCTCAGTTAGTCTCTTAGGTCATTAATTTTGGACCCAATAGTTTAAAAAAAAGAGAGGCTTAGCACTATTATTAAAATAACATAACTTTTTTTAAGCCTTGAAAAGGTACTGCCCACACATAATTTAATAGATCAGTGCAAATTTAGTCTTGTGAAGCCAACACTAGTTTTCTCTTTGTATGGAGTAAGATTTCTGAATTAAATTTCTCTAAGAAGAGGGTGTTTCTCTGAATCGAGGATCGGCCAACAAGAGAGAACTTGATCTTGAAGCTGGAACGGTGTTTCCACAACTTTCTTCTCTTTCTATTGGAGTGCTGTAAGAAATTGGACGAACGTGTGGTTCCAAGGTATGATATGGGGAATGTGAATTGGTTTTAAAGTCTGAGCTTCAAAGTTTATAGAAATTATTGTACTTCTCATGTATGGATGATTTCCCGTTGTATAGGTAGAGTTCAGGCTCGTCATAAGCACTAGTAAAGATCTGCAATATTTAGTTGAGGTCCGTAATACTCTCGTTACTTTTATGAAAATGGACCAATCCATAACCAGAGCAGCTGACTTCCATGTATTACTGTGTATTGGTATTGGTTTGGCAAAAATCGATGTGCATCGTTTTCAACTGAGATTTTAAACATTGGTGCCGAACCACCTAAAACATGTGCATGATTCTTGTTTTCTCTCTATCCATGGTATTAGAGCAACAAATTAACATCACTAGTTGATCCATGCTTTTCTTAATGGTCGATTGATCATGCAAAATCCTTAGAGCAAAGCATTTGGTGGATTGATCATGTCAGGTTATTGGAGCATTATTTTTGGGTTGTTCTGAACTATAATCTGAAATCTACTTTTGACAGTATTTGAGGGCATAGCATAGAAGGCGCTTCATTACCACCAGAACCTTCAGATGCCGATGAGGAGTGTCAATCTCATTCCAAAATGTTGACCAACACAAATGAAAATATGGATTTATTGATTAAGAGATGTAATGCTTGTCTAGTATCTGAAAGTTTGAATATTTGATCTAAAGATTATGTCTGCATCAGGGATGCTTATCTGAAAATCATTTTCTTTTAACTATTTTATATTTGTAAGTAATTGGCTTTGGCTTTCCGTATCATGTCTATATTTCTAGGAACCATTTGCACAATAAGTCCAAACATAAGAAAGGTAGATATAGAAATATAAAAGTTTCTTATTGTGCACTATTTGGATTAATTTTTTTGGGTCATCATTCAAATATTCATAATATTCTTTTTTCAAGTTTACGCAGGCTGCGCTAAATTCAATGATTTTACAAAAGATCCTGAGTTTGAATTTGATGATTAGAGAGTTAACTCAGATGACTTCCAATTTGATCAATGAGTTTTGAGCATTGGTTTCTATTGCTTATAATCTAAATGGCTTTTTTCTGACTAGAAGACATGCCAATGCAGAGAGAAGTGAAAAGGATATCAAAAAATGGAACAAGAAAAAGAGAATGGTTCGTTCTGCTCTTAATACAAGAATTATACTTCTTTACTACCTAAGAAATTCTACTGTTTCATTCATGTTTTCTTTTGTTCCGTTGTTTCATTCAGATTTTTGTTGTTTCTTATGATCCCTAGGATCTCCTATTGTTAATCGGGTGTAGTGGGCGTGCTTAAATTGTGACACGGGTGGGGCTCTGCACCGGTCGGGAAAACTTAGAAACCATGCATCATAAAGAAAAAGGAGATAAATTGATACAATTGATGCCCATTTCCATTGACTTTAAAATTAATGTTTAGATATCTTGTAGAAGTTGTGAATCTGAACTTACTGAATTCCCCCAATTTTTTATTTGTCCTGAAACAAGCCATCCCATAGTGATAGTTTTTGCTGTATATGATTCCAGTTCAGCATTGAATATATCATAATAGAACTCTTTATTTTAGCTTTTCAGCAATGACTTTATAACCATTTGCACTTTCTTAGGAGGTTCCTTCGGCAAACTGCATTGTCAACCCAATCTGTGGAGTTTCAACCAATCCTACCATTTTGGCTGCCTCTATTCTTCCCTCACTACAGTATATTTTTAAGCAAAATGCCATGTAAAGGGTGTGCCTCTAGAAAAAAATTTCCTTTCTCTTGATTCATGAAAAAACTATTAATAATTTGTTTTCTTCCTTTTGGAAATGTTGACAGAAACAAATAATTAGATTAATTTAACCTGAGGAGCAAGCATCTGGTATGTTTGTCCCAAATCATTTTTTCTCTACTCACTTTGTAGCCTGTTCATTCTGCATTTGGGAATAAGTTGAATATTTGTGTTCTTGATACAGGCAATAATGTAGAGCTCATGGTTAATGACCAATCATTGGTATGTGTTTTGTATATAAATCTTTTGTCATGAGAACTTCTATGATATTTATATATGTACTGAGTATGACTAGTCTTGGTTTCTTTGTTGGGTACTTACCATAGACCTGAATTACATGTCATGAAATCAATTATCTATAAGTTGCATTGTCAAATAACAGGTTTGAATTAATATTTTGAAGTTCCATCACTATTATCATCAAAATTTTGACATTTCATAAATTATATCAATATGTTTCATGTTTAGTGAACTTTTTTGTTTTGTGGGTTTAGTCCCACATTAGTGGAGTTATAATTACTTAGTTTCTCTTCCATGCTAATGAGAGCTTCTGTCTTTAATATCTCAGTCAAGATGTGGCATCTTCTGCCTCTAAGAGATTCTTTTGAAGTGCCTAAGTTTTCTGGTACAAAAAATAGTTGTGTTTGTGAATTTCTTATTGGTTAAATTCACATGGTAACAAACTGATTACATCTAGTTCAGTTATCTATTTTCTTTTGGTTTTGTCTGATGTGATATTTATACAATGTCTCTCTATTATTGCATTGCATATTAGAAATCAGAAATCTTGGTCCCTTAAGGTCCCTGGTATTCTCCTTCAGCTAGTGTCCATACATGATTAACTCTATTTTGCGCATTGCTCGCTATGTACTCAATTGTGTGTTTAACACTACAAAAAGCTGAACTTACGCCAACGGCTAATAGAGGGGGCCATCGGCGTAAGATAATCCTACGTCGACGGCTAATAGAGGGGGCCATCGGCGTAAGATAATCCTACGTCGACGGCTAAAAAAGGAAGCGGTTGGATAAGGATGAAAGTATAAAACTTACCCGACCCTCTTTGTCTCATTCCATCATTTTTTTTTCTCAAACTCTTTCACCCCTTTAACTCTCTAACAAGGAGCTCGAGCAACGCGATTCAACGAGCAGGGAGCTCGAGCAACGCGTGACGATTCAACCCTTGAGCACACTTCGGATCCTTAGGCAAAATAAAGTTTCAACAAGTATCATAAAGCCTTCTTTTTACATGAAATTACAAAAGATCACAAGTATTATACAATCTTTTGCAATAGTTTTTTTTCCTTGCTGCAACAAAAGCAATTCTGTTTGTGATTTGTTGTGCTCATGGATATAGTTAGCTGTCTAGCGTGATGGAATTGGAGTCGAAACTCTTCAATCTAAAATGAGGTGCAATGCATGTTGGCGAGAATTTGAAGGGCGCCATAACCACCAAATGTGGCCATCTGTTATCTGTCCCCCACTATTTTCTATTTACATTTGTGTATATTCATAGGCATATTCTTCCATGAAGAAACTACCTCCACGACGAAGAGTTATCGGCTCACTTTTGGGGATTTATTCCATGTGGAATAACATTTGACCGTTTGGGAGGTGAGACATGAACTCAACATCCATATTGTCAAAGATTTGGACGAAAAATGATATGCATGGTCTAATTCATGGCAGTTAACTCATTTTATGATGGAACCATCAGTTGCATTGATTTAATTCCATTATACATACTTCGTAGCTACAGTATCTACGTTGCCAAATGGCACTCTCATATACACGTTCACACTTCTCAATCTACCGCCTGGTTGTTAGGGGAATACTAATCCCATTTTAGTCCCACATCGACTACAGTAATAAATCAAAGAGTAAGTGGTTGTATAAAAAAGCAATTCACATCAGATTGACCCATCTTTATAGCTAATCATATAGCTTACAAAACTTGAAGACATATTGCATGTAATATGTAGGAACCACATGGTTCAGTTGGTGTTGTTGCTATGTCATTGCTGAGTGTGTTCTCAGCTACTAACATAAAAATTCTGAGGGTTTTGCCATTTTATGGATTTTTTAAACATATTTCTAAGCAACTGGGTCGATATATACCACTATATCATACAAAACTGATACGTATCGTCCAATATGTATAAGTTTTAGAAGTTTTAGAGCTACTTGATGGGTACCAGAAAACCGAGATTTTGATCCATGAATTCTACAGTGGTGCACCACCACCATTACATGGATGTCAGACTGCTAGAGAAAGATCAGATACAGCATAATCCATTGGACCCCCTTTGATCTCTATCCAATGGTGGTAGTACAACAGAGCCACATTTCAATATAATGATGTTGTGTACCATATCATAAAATGATTCATCTGTCTTGGTACATTTTTAGTTTTCATATGAAAAAATACAGTTCTAGATGTTTTTCTTAGTAAAAAAATTGCGCATCACAAAATAGTGCACAATCCACTTATTTCTATAATTATTTCATGTGATTTTTGTTATTCATTTCAGCAAGTTTGTGTCAAATTTTCGGGATTTGGTGCAGAGGACGATGAGTGGATTAACGTATGCAAGTGTGTGAGATAGCGCTCTCTCCCATGTGAAGCTGCAGAATGTGTTGTTGTACTTCCAGGAGATCTTATTCTTTGTTTCCAGGTGCGATCAGTTCTTATGAATTCAGTTCTTATGAATTCCATCTTCTTGCTTTCGTTTTATGTTTTGCAGATGCCTTAAAATCACCTATGTTTAAGCGATAGACTTAAAGTGATTTTAGTTTCTTTATTGCTTAGAGTTCAAGTTAGGCTGGGAAACTATGTTTAGAAATCTTTATTTTGTTTCATCTAGGATAAGCAACACTCGAGACTTTATATTTAAGGTTTTAATTCTTTTCAGGAGAGATTAGTGAATGCAAAAAATAAGGTTTTAATTTTTTAAGGACAAATTAGTGAATGCAAAAAATAAGATTTTTATTTTTATCTTGGGATCTTCAACTTCCCTCGCGAGTTCTTTGTCTCGACATATTGAAATTCTACAATTTCTGTAGAAATTCTTAATACCAGTAATGTAATATGCTCTATAACTGCTGCTCCTTTTTAAATTTTCTGTCAAAACCTTAGTCTTATCGCAGAGTTTAATTCCAGATTAATAATGTTGAACTATACTGTGTTTTTACATAGGTTGTTGATGATATAACGGTTCATTTTTTCCCCTTTAGATCAGCTACATTTTTTTTTATTAGTTAAGCATGAGATTTGAACCCCTGACCACAACTACCTTGCTGTTCTACTGCCTATCCATTTATTTAATCTATTCGAGTATTTTGGGTTGTGGTTCACCTTGTTTTCATGTTTTTGGTGCTTATTTTATCTCTTGTATATTTGAGGTTGACAGTACTATCTCATTTACTTTCGTTTGTTTTAGATCATGTTTTGGGTTGTCTGGTGGGCTACTTAGTGATAATGTAATATCCCTGATATTTGGGCCTATTTTTTGTTTACCTCGGTAAGCGTGTCTAGAAATTATTGAGGGATTTTTCTAAATTTTTGGTAAGCTAAGGCTATGATAAGACTAATGGCCAAAGGACTTGGTCACGAGAGGAGTGCAAGTCATGAAATCGATGACTTACACGATAGGGTAGGTGTATGTGTTCAACATGGGACACTTTTGCAAATTAAGTGGATAAGATGGCAAATATAAAATCTAGATATTTGTATTTGCTTGATTTTTTGGTTATAAGAGAGATTGAAAGAGAAGTTTAACTTCTCTCTCTCGTTGGAAATTTTAAGCCTCTAAACCTTGCCTCATCTTATATCCAAGATCTTGAGAGCTTGAGAGTTCCTCTCCCCATCTCGACCGTCGATTAGAATTGTATTAGAATTTTGATTGTTTCGAACCATTTAAAGAGACGAGAGATGTGGAGAGTGAGAAGTTCTATGTGATCTTGTTATTGCTGAGGCAGTGGCCACCTCTTTATGAACATGGACTGATTTGAAGTTTTAAACCATTAAGCTTTGGAGATTAGTTCCGGTGCGTGATTTGGTGCAACGGAAGAAACGGTTTAAACTACAAGAGGTAGGCCTTTAAACCTCCTTCTGTCTTATGAATTCAATTTCTGTTTAGAATAAGTTATGGTGTTTATTTTAAATAAGAAGGCTGTGGTTGGGAAAGAAAGAAAAGAGTCCGGACATGGAATTTTTGACAGCCACAGAACTAGACAAATTCGAGGGTTCATTTTCAAATTGAGGGTCAAATTTGGAATTCGACCATCGATTTCAAAATCGAGGGTCGAAATATGCCTTTAAAGGCCTGATGCAATTTTTGAAAATCGAGGGTCGATTTCCAATTCGAGGATCGAATTTGGAAATCGACCATCGAATTGAAAATCGAGGGTCGATTTTCTGATTTTTAAAACCTGATGAAGTTTTGAAATTCGAGGGTCGAAATTGAATTCGACCATCGAATTTTGGGTCGAATTCTTCCCTGTTTCAGATCCTTAAATTTTTGTCGGATTTTTTCTCGGCAAGCTTTTGGGTATGACTTTTGGTCTTATATTAACATTGAGAGTGTTAATCTTCGTAGGTTTTGAATATTGGGAGTCCTTTGTGAGGACTGCTTATGTCTGCTTTTGAATCTTCCTTGTTGAGGTAGGGGAACCCTACACTTCATTTGCATTCTGTTATTGTTTTTTATTGTGTCAATAAGAAGCATAAATTTTGGAATATTTGCACACAACATGAATAAAATTCAGAACATATGACACAAATCCGAAATTTGGAAACTTAGTTATGACTAAGAACTTTGTAATTTGAACCTTAGAACCTCAGTTAATTTTTGAATCAGAACTTTGAATCCGAACTCTGAAAAATCCGTAATATGTTATGAATAATAAGTTTTGATATAAGTTAGCATTTGCATTCGATTTGAGGTACATACGAACGATGCCCTAGATTCTACCAACCGTGTTGACGATATTTACTTTGGCACAAGTTTCCCTCATAGCGTAGGGGCTTGTTGCACTTCAGAGGGTTCATGAACGACGATGGTCAGTAGAATTTTCCATCGGTCACGTAGTCCGCTCTCATGCTATAGGAAATTTGGGAGATAAAATTAAGTTATAAATTTAAGACAAGAAGTATGCTAATTCAGAAGATTTTTGAACACATTAGATGAATATTCTAGTTTTGAATCATGATTAGAACTGGAGATTTACTTTGGAAAGCATCATTTGAAAATCATATTTGATCCGATTTCTGTCTTTTGAAAACCTTTTCTTATAATGAAATGCAAATAGATCTGTTTCCTCTATTGGGCTTTGTTGTTAGCTCACCCTCGACTATACGTCACAGGTGCTGAGACTGACCTTGGGTCAGAGGATTTGGAGGACTCCGACTACATTCCTGAGGAGGAATTAGATATACCTGCTGAGGAGTTTTTCCCTTGATTCTTGATCCCTTCTTTTTGGTACTTTTGTTAGAATATTCTTTGAATATTGGGCCCTAGGCCGTTGTTTTGTTATTTTGATATCACTCAAGGAATCATTATTGTGAACCACTATTTTAGGTGTTGGATTGGCCATCACCGGTGATTCTTCTTGGTTCCTTGTAGTGATATATATTTTGTTGTTAAAAGCTTTTGTTTTTGGATTATTTTATGCTTTGCCTCTGTCTTTAGATCATTGTTATGTTGTCAGCTTCTGTTTGTTATGGCTTATTGAGAAATCAATAAGTTGATGAACCGACCTTTCCTATACCTTAGGGATTGGAAAAGTCGGGTCGTCACAGTTGGTATCAGATCTATGGTCTAGGTTCAGAGTCTTAGGACTAAGGGTTGGATTGTTTTAACAATCAATACTGATCAATTGTTATTATTTTTCAACAATGATAGATCAGTATGCCTCCGCGGTTTAGAGGCAGAGGCCGAGGTAGAGAAGGACCTCGTATAGCTCGCATAGAGGTGATTGATGAGGGTGTAGGCACCTCACATGACAGAGGGCGATTTGCATCTGGCCCTAATGCAGATCCTATGGGAGCTGTTAGGCCTGAAGGGGAAAATGTTGACCAGGTGTTGGCAGCCTTGGCCAACAACATGGCTCAACAGACTACAGCCATAGACTGACATACCGAGATGCTGGCAGCCAGACATCAACCAGGAGGATTCGCCGAGTTCAAGAGGATGAGACCTCCTACATTCTCAGGGCAGACGGATCTGATGGAGGCCGAGGCATGGCTTGATGGGATCGAGAAGATTTTTGAGGTGTTGCAGTGTACAGATGTTGAGAAAGTATGTTGGGCATCCTTCAAACTTTTGGGCGAGGCCAGCCCGTGGTGGAAGTCTGTTTCCAGGATGAGAGAGCAGGACTACCCCAATACTCCATGGACTTGGGCAGAGTTCGTGGAGATGTTCAACGATCAGTATTTTTCGAAGATCGTACATAACCAGTGGGAAGTCCAATTTATTGAGCTGAAGCAGAACGAGATGTCGGTGCGCGAGTATGGCTAAGAGTTTGATAGACTTTCCCGATTTGCACCCTTACACGTGGCCACTGAGCTTATGAGGGCTCAGAAATTTCAGAGAGGGTTGAGGTCGAACATTCAGGAGAGGGTGTCGATGTGGGAGATGGAGACGTATGCGGGCATCATGGCAAAGGCTATCATTGGAGAGGAAGACATTCAAAAATAGTACTTGAGGCGAGAGCAGGGAAATAAAAATCGGTTTGGCCAGGGACAGATGAGTGCTTCAGAGCAGGTGAACAAAAAGCCGAGGTTCTCTAAACCTCCTCCCTATCCTAGTCAGCCATCATATTCCAGACCGGCTGTTGCTTCAGGACCAGTGACGTCTTCCTATCAGAGACCGTAGAGTTCGTCACCAGGGCAACCTTTCAGAGCCAGGAGCACTACTGCGAGTGGAGATTCTGTGGCTCAGGGTTCAGCGCGGGGATCAACTGTTACTCCTGTTTCTACCCCAGTGTGTGCAAGATGTGGGAAACCACATAAGATAGAAGATTGCCGACGGAACACTGGAGGATGCTTCAGGTGTGGACAGATTGGTCACATGATCAAGGATTGTCCTGCTGTTGAGAAAGGATGGACTACGACAGTCTCTAGGCAGAAGTTGACGCAACCTACAGTTCAAGGTCGAGCTTATGTGGTGACTGCACAGGAAGCCCAAACGTCGAATGACGTAATCCAAGGTATCATTAAAGTTGAAATGTCGATTCTGCATTGATTCTATTATTTAATGTTTAAATGCATTCAAGTAAATTATTTTAAACCACATTGGAATCATTGCATATAATTAACAAATTTTTTTAACTAAAGGTATCCTTATGATGAGTTGTCGAGGTGACCTGAGTAAAATCAAAGCATGAGTACTTATTGACCCTGGGTCTACACACTTGTTTATTACTCTCCCTTCTCAAAGAAGTTGGGTATCACTCCCGAACCCCTTGCTTTTATTTTGGACATAAAGATCCCTACGGGAAGTTCGGTATGTACTGATACAGCATGTCAGTCAGTCATCGTGATGATTGATGAGCACGAGACAGTGACTGACATGATTACGTTGAGCATGGAAGGGTTCGACGTCATTCTCGAAATGGATTGGTTGGCAGCTTATCACGGGAGCGTGGACTATCTACGGAAGATAGTGACCTTCCAACCGCTAAAGCTAAAATTCTTCCGATTCTGTGGAGTCAAATCAAAGGTTGTGCCGTTGATTTCAGCCATTAAGGCCGAGCTCATGATGAAAAATGGTTGCAGTGGGGTATCTGGCCTACTTGCAAGATTCTACAGAGAAGAAGAATGACTTGGCTCTTATCAAGGTGGTCTGTGAGTATCCTGATGTATTTCCAAAGGACTTACCTAGATTACCACCTGATCGAGAGATTGAGTTCGCGATTGAGCTAGCGCCGGGTACAGAACTGTTATCCAAAGCTCCATATCGGATGTCGCCTGCTGAGTTGAAAGAACTCAAGGAACAACTTCAGGAGCTGTTAGACAAAGGCTTTATTCGACCGAGTGTTTCTCCTTGGGGTGACCCGTTTCTTTTTGTGAAAAAGAAGGATGGATCGATGCGTCTGTGTATCGATTATAGGCAGCTCAGCAAGATGACGATTAAGAATCGTTATCCTCTTCCGCGGATAGATGACTTGTTTAATCAATTATAGGGTGCCAAGTTATTTTCAAAGATTGATCTGAGGTCAGGATATCACCAGCTCAGGATCAAGGCGGAAGATATATCCAAGACTGGGTTTTAGATGCGTTATGGCCACTAAGAGTTTTTAGTGATGCCGTTTGGATTGACGAATGCGCCTGCATCTTTCATGGATCTGATGAATAGAGTGTTCAAACCACATCTTGATAAATCTATGGTGGTTTTCATAGATGACATACTCATCTATTCGAAAACCAAAGAGGAGCATGTGCAGCATCTGAAGATGGCCCCTAAACACTCAGGGGCCATCAGTTGTATGCCAAACTCAGTAAGTGTGAGTTTTGGCTTGATCAGGTCAGTTTCTTGGGCCACGTAGTCTCTGAAGCGGGTATCTTAGTGGATCCTACAAATATAGATTCTGTGGTAACCTAGGAATAGCCTACAATAGTTACAGAGGTCTGAAGCTTCCTTGGTTTGGTAGGGTACTATCGGAGATTTGTCGAGGGTTTCTCGAAGATATCGGGTCCACTTACGCAGCTCACTAGAAAGACTGCAAAGTTCGATTGGACAGAGCAGTGCGAGTAGAGCTTTCAGGAGCTGAAGCGTCGATTGACTATGGCACCAGTACTTGCTATACCTTTCGGCAGTGGAGGCTTCGCAGTGTATAGTGATGCTTCTTATGGCGGATTAGGCTTTGTGCTTAATCAACACGAGCGGGTCATTGTGTATGGTTCTAGGCAGCTGAAGGACCATGAAAGAAACTATCCGACGCATGACTTAGAGTTAGCAGTAGTTATATGTGCCTTGAAGATCTTGAGACATTACCTCTACGGTGAGATATTCGATATATTCACCGATCAGAAGAGTCTCAAGTACCTATTCACTCAAAAGTACTTGAATATAAGGCAGCGACGATGGATGGAGTTCTTGAAGGACTACGATTGCTCGATTCAGTATCATCCGGGAAAGGCAAACATTGCTGCTGATGCTCTTAGTAGGAGGTCTTCAGCACAGTTGTCACATCTTGTTAGTCGGATTCAGAGATGGAAGCTTTTGGAGGATATAGCTTTGGGCAGCTCACGGTTCGATGTCAAAGGCTCGAGAGCATTGATGGCCATACTAGTATTGTGCCCTACGCTCTTCGAGAATATCAGGAAGCTTCAGATGACCGATGATGAACTGATGGCGATCAGATGAGATGTCGAGAATGGCAGCAAGAAGGATTTCTCCATACGAGCAGATGGGACCTTGTTGTTTCACGACCGTGTATGCGTACCGTCAAGTACTGAGCTTCGAGACACTATTCTGGAAGAGGCTCACAAATCCATGTATGCCATACATCCTGGTAGGACCAAGATGTATCAAGACTTGATGAAGAGTTTCTGGTGGCGAGGTTTGAAACGCGACGTCGCTGAGTACGTATCGTGGTGCTTGGTTTGTCAGCAGGTTAAGGTTGATCATCAGAATCCTGCAGGCCTATTGTGGCCTTTACCTGTGCCTGAATGGAAATGGGAAGCTATTTCAATGGATTTCATTCTCAGGTTGCCGAAAATACTGAGGAAGAACAATGCCATTTGGGTCATTGTCGATCGGCTAACCAAGTCTGCTCATTTCCTGCCATACAATACCACGTATACAGCCAGTAGACTTGCAGAGTTATACCTGAAGGAGATTGATAGACTGCATGGGATACAGGCTAGTATTGTGTCAGACAGAGACCTGTTGTTTACTTCACACTTTTGGCAGCAATTTCAGGAGGGAATGGATTCTCGTCTTGACTTTAGTTTGGCATTTCACCCACAGACGGATGGCCAGACTGAGCGAGTGAATTAGATCATAGAGGACATGCTGAGAGCTTGCATGTTAGATTTTCACGGGTCATGGGACCAACACTTGCCTCTGATCGAGTTTGCCTACAACAATAGCTTTCAGGCTAGCATCGATATGGCTCCGTTCGAGGCTTTATATGGACGACGGTGCAGATCGCTGTTGAACTGGGAAGAAGTGGGTGAGAAGCTCATTATTGGCCCTGAGATAGTCGAGCGGACGATCGAGATGGTTTGGTTGATTCGCGAGCGACTACAATTAGCTTAGAGTCGTCAGAAGAGCTACGCCGATCTCAAACGGAGACACATGGATTTTAAGGTAGCTTTCGCTATGTTCATGTGTATTTCATCACTTTATACATATTCCATGTGAAAATTGGCTCTAAAAGTTGATTTTTTCAGGTCGACGAGAATGTTTTCGTTCAGATTTCTCCTATGAAGGGCGTAATGCGATTCGGGAAATGAGGGAAACAAAGTCCTCGGTACGTTGGGCCTTTTGAGATATTAGGCCGAGTCGGAGAGGTTGCATACCGCGTGGCGTTACCGCCGCAATTGTCAAGCATGCACAACGAATTCCATGTGTCGATGCTGCATTGATAAATACGTGGCCCGATTCACGTACTTGATTACCAACCCATCGAGCTTCAGGATGGTTTGACGATGATTGAGGACCCGGTTCAAATCTTGGACCGCAAGGAGCAGATCCTACGCACTAAGACGATTCCTTTGGTTCTCGTCCGATTGCGAAACATTACACCGGAGGAAGCCACCTGGGAGTGAGAGGCTGAGCTCCGAGACCAGTTTCCGAGCCTGTTCGATTAATTTTGAGAAATTTTGTGTTGATTGTATCATACTTTGTATTTTGTGTACTTGTTTTATAAAGGTCTATAAATTTTTGCGAGTAATTTTGGCGACATTAGGGTATCTATTAATTTTTGTGACAGTTTACACGTGCCTACCTTATGAAAAACCCGATGAGTTTTAGGCCTTCGACCGAAACCGAGGATGTTACTTCATAATGGTCTTTGACATAAATAGAGTTTTTTTAGTTAATACTTCATTTACTTGATTTTCTACGCTAAATTCGTTCTATTTTGATGCTAGACATGTTGCATTTCATAATTGAAGTAAATTGGGTTGTAAGGAAGTCACTTTGGACCTAAGGAATGGACCTCATTTTCAAAAATTTTAAATTTTTAGAGGAAAACAAACCTCGAGAAATTTGATTGTCGAAATTGGAAATCGTGGGTCGATTTTCCATGCATAGTAACCAGCCAATTTTAAGCCAAAATCAGGCCTGAGAAATTTCTGAGGAAATCGAGGGTCGAATTTCTCGATTTAAGTGGGGTTTCAGTTTTATTTTGGCATTTCGTGTTTGCACATCTGAGGGTTTGGGCTTAGGGTTTTTGAGGGTTTTGGTGATTTTGGAGTTTTCTTGCACAATTTTTGGCCGAAATCCGAGGGGAAATCAACTACAACTTGCCAGGGACTTGAATTTCACCCTTTGGAACCGGATTGGGGCTTTGCTCAAGGTATAAACCCTATATTTTGTGGATTACAGTTCCTCTTTCTGCAATTTTTTTTGTTCTTTCTTGTTTTCTTGCATATGGGGCCTAAAAAGCAAGCTCCTATTCACAACCCTACCTCAAAGACGCCGGCTTCAAAAGCTGGTTCCTCAAGCCGCCAGGCTCAGGTAGCCCCACAGGCCGAACAGCCAGCTTAGTCGGTTCCACCAACCACCAAGCCCATTCCTCCACCTGTGTCCCCTCCCATTGGAGAACAGCCCACCGAATTTTGGGGAATTAAGGGCTTCGCCACTGAGTACGTTTTTCACCCCGAGTTGTTTGATCAACAAACAACCACTCAGTGGGCGGGGGAATACCTCGAAAAAGCCCGAATGACTTCGCTTTGCACAGCATTTAGCGACCATTTTTACCCTCGTCTAGTGCGCCTGTTTTACCAACATATGCGCCCGAGGATGGCAAAAAGATTTATACTTCAATTGACGGACAGGATTTCACATTTGACCTAGAAGACATGGCCGTGGCACTGCGTTGTCCGCTGGCACACTCTAAAACAATGGGATTGGGTCCTCCTTTCCCCAAACTAGTCCCCTTTCATGATGTTATTACCCAAATGACGCAGGGTCGTCATGGGTAAGGTAAATCTATTGTCCGTACACACATGCCTGACTCTATGTGGCTTTTGGACAAAATTTTTAAGACAACCCTCTACCCATTTGGTCACAAGTCCGAGCGTGCCGATCCCCTCCAACAGATTTTATTTGCTGCTTGCAAGGAGTGTTGGTTTAGTTCTCCTGAAATCATTTTAAAGGGAATCATTAAAGCCCGGGAGAAAATGGGGAAGCAGGTAAAGAAACCGAAAAAGGGCATTCCCTATGCTCGTTTGATTTTTGTGATGATCGAGAATTACCAAGTGGGCCCCACGTATGATATCCCCCCTACAGAACCGAAATCTACTGATGATCTGAAACTGTATAAACTTGTCAATTGGGGTCAGACCTACGGTAGACTTGTGAAGACTCCCAAGGACCCAGTCGTTCCTGATGAGCATGAGGATGAGGACCCGACACATGTTGCCCCTGACATGACTGCTCTTGCACCTACTCAGCCCCCACAGAGTGACATCCTTACGCTCCCAGAGTTTACGCGCCAGATGACTGCGATGAGCCACCAGATCCAGGAGCTCACACAACATACCAGCTCTATGCGTCAGGAGTTGGACGTTCATGGCGGAGCTCTTACTTGCATGATGCAGCACGCGTTCCCCACCGATTATGCTACTTATATGGCCGACATCTGTGCCTCCGTTCATCGCCCTTCGACATTGGGCGCCGGTTCCAGCAGGCCTACTGCGGCTGGAGAGGGTGGTTCAGGTGAAGGCGCTGATAATGGGGACGACGACTAGGATCAAGCTGGTCCAGATGCTGCGGGGGAGTTTTAGTGCTGCTTTAGGGAATGTGATTTATTTTTGGATATTATGGGGCATGTATTTATTATTCCTACATGGATTATTTAGTACCTGGTGGTCCTACTTTTGCTATCTTTTATTTTATTTTTGAACATTTGATCTGCTAGTTGTTTCGCTTGGTCTTGTATATATTTGCTCTTGGCGTTGTTACCTTTAAATGCTATGTGGGTTTTACTTTTAGTTCCACATTCCATATAATGGGATGTTTTCCATATGCTGTGGGTTTTGCTATCTATGTGGATTTTCCTATCACTGTGGATTTTCCTATCTATGTGGTTTTGTCTTTCATATTCTGGTGCTATGATGGGATCGTGTTTTCTTTGTTGTTTTCATGAGTTACTATGCATCGGTCTCCCGACACGTGACACTTGGGGTATAGGCATCCATGTACGGATGCAATCCATTATGGCCCTTCTGGTGCCATATGCAGTACATCCAGGTTACTACGGATCTCATCCCTTGACTTGCGTGCCCTGCGAGATTAGCGCACGGTGACCCATGTTTCCTTTTCGTTTCGTTGTATGATATGAGTTGCATTACATTTTCGAGGATGAAAAATTCCTAAGGAGGGGAGAATATAATATCCTTGATATTTTGACCTATTTTTCGTTTACCTTGGTAAGCGTGTCTAAAAATTATTGAGGGATTTTTCTGGATTTTTGATAAGCTAGGTCTACCAAAAGACTAATGGCCAAAGGACTTGGTCACGAGAGGTGTGCAAGCCATGAAATCGATGACTTACACAATAGGGTAGGTGTATGTGTTCAACATGGGACACTTTTGCAAATTAAGTGGATAAGATGGCAAATATAAAATCTAGATATTTGTATTTGCTTGGTTTTTTGGTTATAAGAGAGATTGAAAGAGAAGTTTAACTTCTCTCTCTCGCTGGAAATTTTAAGCCTCTAAACCTTGCCTCATCTTAAATCCAAGATCTTGAGAGCTTGAGAGCTCCTCTCCCCATCTCGACCGTTGATTAGAATTGTATTAGAATTTTGATTGGTTCGAACCATTTAATGAGAAGAGAGATGTGGAGAGTGAGAAGTTCTATGTGATCTTGTTATTACTGAAGCAGTGGCCACCTCTTTATGAACATGGACTGATTTGAAGTTTTAAACCGTTAAGCTTTGGAGATTGGTTCCGGTGCGTGATTTGGTGCAACGGAAGCAACGGTTTAAACTGCAAGAGGTAGTCCTTTAAACCTCCTTCAGTCTTATAAATTCAATTTCTGTTTAGAATAAGTTATGGTGTTTATTTTAAATAAGAAGGCTGTGGTTGGGAAAGAAAGAAAAGAGTCCGGACATGAAATTTTTGACAGCCATAGAACTAGACAAATTCGAGGGTTGAATTTTGAATTCGACCATTGATTTCAAAATCGAGGGTCGAAATATGTTTTTAAAGGCCTGATGCAATTTTTGAAAATCGAGGGTCGATTTCCAATTCGAGGGTCGAATTTCGAAATCGACCATCGAATTGAAAATCGATGGTCGATTTTCTAATTTTTAAAACCTGATGAAGTTTTGAAATTCGAGGGTCGAAATTGAATTCGACCATTGAATTTCAAATTCAACCATCGAATTTCAAATTCAACCCACGAATTTGAATTCGAGAGTCAAATTCTGCCCTGTTTCAGATCCTTAAATTTTTGTCGGATTATTTCTCGGCAAGCTTTTGGGTATGACTTTTGGTCTTATATTAACACTGAGAGTGTTAATCTTTGTAGGTTTTGAATATTGGGAGTCCTTTGTGAGGACTGCTCATGCTTGTTTTTGAATCTTCCTTGTTGAGGTAGGGGAACCCTACACTTCATTTGCATTCTGTTATAGGTATAAACTGTTTTTTATTGTGTCAATAAGAAGCATAAATTTTGGAATATTTGCACACAGCATGAATAAAACTCAGAACATATGACACAAATCCAAAATTTGAAAACTTAGTTATGACTAAGAACTTTGCAATTTGAACCTCAGAACCTCAGTTAATTTTTGAATCAGAACTTTGAATCAGAACTCCGAAAATTCAGTAATATGTTATGAATAATAAGCTTTGAAATAAGTTAGCATTTGCATTCGATTTGAGGTACATACGAACGATGCCCTAGATTCTACCAACCGTGTTGACGGTATTTACTTTGGCGCAAGTTTCCCTCATAGCGTAGGGGCTTGTTGCACTTCAGAAAATGGGTTCATGAACGACGATGGACAATAGGGTTTCCCATCGGTCATGTAGTCCGCTCTCATGCTATAGGAAATTTGGCACTACGTCAAAAAAGTCGAAATAAGACTGCCCAAAGCCGTCGTATTTTAAAAATAAGACGGCCTAAAGCCGTCCTCATGTCCGTGCTTTTTTTTTTGCGTCTTAAATTTATAAGACAGTCTTAAACCGTCTTATATTCCACAAATAAGACAGTAGAGAATGACTGTTTTCGACAGTCCTAATATAAGACGGTCCGAAGCTGTCTCATATTAACCACTAAAGACGGTCACTGACCAATAAATAAGACAGGTCATGACTGTCTCTAATAAACCGTCCTTTATTGCGAGACGGTCATGAGCTGTCTTATTTATTATATCATGCCTTTTTCTCGAACTGGCCCTATTTGAAAGATGATTCCAATAAGACAGTTTGGAACCGTCATATTTTTTAAATTTTGGGAAAAAAATTGGCAAAATAAGACGGTCTTAGACAGTCTTTTTTTTTTAAATCATAATAAAAAAAATATATTTATAATAAAAAATCACAAATGAGTATAATAAAAAAATTTACTACTACAAATTTACCCCCCACACACACACAATGGACCAAGTTCTCACAAGATGGAAGCCCACATCCATAACATATCTGAATTCAAGTTCAACCTGAAGGCCACAGTTGGTGAAGCGTACATATCATTATGGTGACATTATTATTTTTTTAGTGAGAGTGAGAAGCATCAAAACAGTAATGAATAAAAGAAACAAGAATGAATAGGTTAAAGTTCATTAACATGTGCATTAAAATAGTTCACACATGTGTTTGGGAGTGTATGTTTGGTGAGACCGAAGTGCCACTAGAAGCTAGGTGTCTTTCATTGCCATGCTCCACAACATGTTGCTTCAAAAGTCACCTTATGCATCACATGCGTCAATAGAGAATCCTACAACGAAATAAGAGATTTGGAATACCGTATTAAGCCGAGCAGCTGTTATATACACTATAATTTACCTCAAGCAGATGCAACTAAGAGAAAAGAAGAAATGTGGATGCTTGTTCCTATGTAATTTTCAGGAAGATCTCCTCGAAGCTTATTCCTATGTAACTTTAGCTCCCCAACCTTCGCCAAATTGTTACATTTCCTGTCAATCCATTAAAGTGAAGGTATGAAAACAAATTTACTTAACTCAAAGGAATCCATAGGAGACCAGAGATCCAACTGAAGTTAAACAACTAAATGACAATCAATATTGAAACTCCACCCACATTTTTATTACCTTGATCAAGTTTCCAATTTCTTGAGCACCTAAATCTAAATAAAACTGTATTCAACAGTAATAAATCAATATTAAATGAAACTATATTGTTGAAACATTAAAAGACATTGGTATATATGCTTCAATGTGTTGGTTATTAATCGATGCATATTGGAACATGCTTCAAAGTTTGACTTGGTTCAGGCTGGATAAAATTCAAGCTAGAAATAGAAGAGGAAATGGACACTTTGGTGGTGGTGTCATCAGATTTGAGTTGTGCTTAGGCCTTGCCATTAAACCTCAGGTTGGGCTCATACCTCAACTTCTCAGGCCTTGCCATTAAGCACTGTCTCTCACTAAAGTCCTATGTGCCAAAGCAGAGAGCTGCTCTTTACCTCAAAAAGGCAATCTCAAACACAGCCATCTATTACTCTGATAAAAGCTACTCAGATGCTACCCATCTAAAACCCAATAATTACCATCTCCTAATACAACTTTTACCACATTTAAACACTGTAAAAACTAGAAAGTGATGACATATATAGAAAACTTTTAAGTTCTCGAATCACCACCAAATCACCCATATTTATCTTTCAGTGTAATAAGCTTAAAATTTGAACTCCATATAATGTTATCAACATTGCAACTTTTGAGATTTGTGATTGTCATTTCAATTTATAAGTCAAGATGACCTACGCTAATATTGCACTTGCATCAGCCTCCAAGGTCACTGTTTTGTTTGTAAACATTGCCCTGACTGGGGCTCTTATACTTATTGACCTTGTATTCAGGCCCACTAATTAATTGGGCCGGCCCATTTAGTCATAAATTAATATAATAATGAGCACATGGCTTAGGTATTGAGTAAAGGTCACTTGGATACAAAATATAGACAACTTATAAGACATTGGAAGAAATTCAACCACAATATTATTGATTATAGTGGGTCTCACCCAACACTAATGGGCTCACAAGAAGGATTATTATAGAATAGCTATAAGACATTGATTACTTCCAAGTTCCAATCCATACCAGATCCGAAACTGCCCATTTCATAAAACACATCAAATTGAAAGACCTATCGAATATTTTAGCAAAGCATAACAGCAACTTTATGATTCAGAAATATGATTAAAAACCCATAATCGTAAAACAAAACAAAAATGATAAGATAAGAATAGATCAGGAACAATCCAAAACAAATCTCGAATACCCAATTTCTATTTCAACGTAGAATCACAAACAAATCTCAATTTCAAGTTTAAAATACTGGTTTTCCGCTTCGTAACTTCCAGATCCAAAACCAGTATGTATTGTCCGATCGTACGCCCTGTAATTCAAAAAATCCCAAGCAAATTACTCGTAAAATCATGAATAAATGAAACCTAAAAATGATTTCGTTCCAATCCATTAGTACCTAGCAGCAGCATGAGCAGTATCAAATCCACCTAACAAACCCAACACCCAGATTCATCAAAAAAACATTAAAACTTTAATCAAATCTATGAAATTCAATCAAACAAGACTACAATCTCCTTACCCAAATACACTTGCTTCCCACAATCCCTGCAAACTACAAACCAAACAACCTCAAAGTCGAATTCAGTAAGATTAAAGGCTTTACTTACAACTTTAAGTAGTCTTGGTATCAAATCTTTCAAATTGCCCCAAACAGATGGGATCATGGATCAAAATTCCAAATGAAACCAGTACTTATTGGCCCAAAAGTACCAGTTTCGGAATTTTCAGGTAGCAATGGTGCAGGTCCTCGAGTGAAATATGCTTTTCACCCAACATTTTTCTCATGAAAAGTGCTTTCTAAAAAAGAGTTGCCAAACAGAACCAAAGAATCTCTCAATAAGCTTTTGTTCCTATAGAAATCTCCAGAGCCACCCAAAAAGGAACACATTCTTATTGAGTTATTTCTAGAATCCCATATAACTAGTATTATGCCATAAAAATTTACAAAAGCCCTATCTCTTGATCAAATGAAACTTCTGAAAAACATGAAGACCATATCCTGCTTTAAAGCACCTTCATCCAAGACTAAAAACCTGTTCACTCAACACCACAAACTAAATCATCATGACTTGTCAAAATGAGAAAAAAAGGAAGATAAATTTTCATTTCAAATCTTTAAAATTAGAACAAGTCACAACCATGGCTCAAAGTTCCAAACAAAACCGATACCTATCATCTGATACGTATTGGTTTCGGAGGTCAACAGGTCCGATACATTGAATGAGTCGGCCCACATATATATTGGTAAGTATTGTCCAATACATATCAATGTATTGTCCAAAACCGTCCATATAATGACAATTAATTCAAATGCATAAAAAGAAAAGCTGTAACAATGACAATCAAACAGAAACCATTGCACTAACTAGCCAAATAGAACAATCACGAAGTGGTAAAATGCAGGTGAAGCACCAAGTGCTAAGACTGCAAATAATAATAGACCTAGAAAATATGAACAAATTAATCATGAATTTATGTACTGCAAAACATCAGTCCAATCTGTACTTCCTTAAAATTAGCAATCAATGATCAGTAACATGCTCAGTCAAAATTCCGTGGAATATTGCTGTCGTAAACCAACCAATTAAAATAAATAAGCATCAAAATGTGTCGGTTGCACATGGACTACTCAATATAGATTAAAAAAGAGTATTATATAATTAAAAACTAAATCCAAACAAAGTTTGAATATACAATTAAAAGCAGCTCACCAAGAAGGGTAGCAATCTACGGAAACCTGCATCCGAGTGACAACCCATATCAAATTTCTCCTACTCATCTCTGGCGTCGCTCCAAAACCATCACCAAGGAGCCCCGCACTCCTAACATGGTTAAGAGTGGTTTCCTGCACAAGCTTATGCGTGTGAGAAGTAAAGACCAAATTTTATCCACATATTAAGCTGCCCTATTATTTCTCAATCAATTGGACTCAAATTTTCTTCTTTTCCTACTTGTAAATGATTCATCAACGTCTCTATCGACGCCGTACGATCAGCACCAATCTCGTTCTATATAAGAAGTTTAGAACGAACAAATTGAATGGAATGCTCACATGTGATGAGCCTCAAGTTTATACTTTCATTTTATATTTTCTAGCAAACTAATATAATCAATAGTAAATATACTAAAAAGAACTTGAAAGTAGCATACAATCAAAGCAAACATTCTACATCTTATGTTAAAAAATGTCTTACTTGACAGTTAAATCCAGTGAGGATCCACATAAAGCATCAAGAACAATGATACATTAGAAATAACTCATTCTCACTATTTTACCAGCAAATGCATTTCTACTCCCTTGGATTATAATAGTTGGAATTGAACCACAACATTGTTTACCTATAAACCTTACAAAAAGCACCTTCAGTAGAGAAAAAGAATCTTCATAAAAAGCAAAGCAATACCTTAGCATCCTCATATACCACATTACAAGGAAGTCCCTTGTTTATAAGCTTGTCAAATCTGCAAATAGATCCGAATTCAACAATTAAATCTCACATTTGTATCATCCAAATAGTACAGATCACACACGGTCAATCTTTGGTCTTTTATTGTTAAAGAAGTGACATCATCATAAAATAGTGATAATTACAGAAAATGCAGGTCCAAAAATAAGGGTGAGAAAAATAGACAAAACCCCAAGCCAAATAGCCCTGCCCCTGCCCCACACAACAATACAAAGAATGAAAGAGAAAAAACTCTACCCTTTCTTGGTAAAGATGGGTTTCCATGAGTGATGATCAAAATGATCATCCAACTTCGCTGGCGAGTCAGCCACCCCATTCCCCTATTCAAAGTAAGTCAGCAGATATAGTGTCTATTCTTCACAAGGTCTTCAATGCACTCAGAAATGCAAGGTTATAGAAAATTGAAGCCTTACAAAAAAAAATTACAGATCAACAATGTGAAGAGCTTGTCGAGTCAACTTTTGACCCATACCTCCCTATAAAATGCTGGGACTTGAGACTAAACATCAAAATGATCATAAAACAATGTGCAAGGACAAAAGGAGGTCCAAGGAAAAAAATTCAGAAGATTAAAGTTTTCAGCAAATACCTTGCAAGTAGTAACAATAGCACTCCTATCATGCCAGCATCCACCATTATTATCCAAGCACTTGTTTGTTTCTATATCTGTATAGACCCACAAAAACAAGAAAGACGAATATGAAACACCATAGAAAAGAGCACCTTAGAGGGCTATTAAAATAATAATAAAATTAGGAACCCTTGTTTCCAGAGTCCAGATTAATTACCTCTGTCATATTCATAATAAAATTAGGAATTGTGGGTAAACAATCCCTTTTCCCTCCTCCTTTTTCCGGGCTTGGAACCGGCAATACAAACAACATTGTATTGGCGGAGTTAAAAAGGGGTTAATTAAGAGAAATATAACCTAACATTATCTTAATTTATAGCAAAAACACAAATAAAAGTTCAAGAAATTATAAGATGTCTCAATAGGTCCAACAAGTAACATAAAGTCCAGAATATGCTACGGGCATGTCGTGCAGATGGAATCTAATAAAATTGGGTTTTACGGGTGGGCCACTGAATTATTTTTCCCACTGCATTTCCTAAGGTTCCTTCTTCTTCTGGCAATTGCACATCAGGAAAGAAGACAGTATCTACAATGATGTCATGTAAACCCTCCTGAGCATGTGTCGCTGATAGTCTTCCTTCGACGGCGATATCTTGCCTCCATATCAATTTACAACGGCCACCTTGTTGTGTTGAAGATGTGCTCGTTGAAGGAATCTATAAATAATATTATTAAAATATTATATTAAAGTTCATTCGATAATATTAATAAATATTAAATTAATACTGTGAAGATGAACCCATGCTCGGGGTGGAAGGTGTTTAAATATTGGAATGAGGGCTTGTGAGTTCCTCATCCACTCTTCAGTGAAGAATACTGATCTCGATAACTTACTATATTGGGACCGTAAGGTTTCTGAGTTGATTTGTTGCTTTTCAGATCGTGCTAATATAAGGTGTCGTGTACTTGACCCGAGTCTTGGAGGCACCAAAATCCATTCCCTTCACGACCTCTTGAATCAGTCCAAGTATCTATAAATAAAATTATTAGTATATATAGAACAATTTTCGAAACAATTTAGAGATCCGGTGAAGGTTAAAAAACTCACGATGGCAACGTGTCATGGTCTAAATCTTTCTCGTGATTCGTGGATTTGAAGCATGTAAGGCCTTTCTTGCAATCTACAAGATAAATGAAAATAGTGAAAATTTATTTAGAGATTAAACCAAATGATATTATTCTTACCACATGTGGGTCCAAAGTAGTGCCATCTTTTCCCGAATGGGAAGTCAACCATAAAGTTGTCCTATCAGGACTCTTTCCAGTTTTCTCCCTCTGCTCATAAAGGTTCAACAACATAGATTAGAGAATATTTAGTAAATAATGAAATATTTTTATTATAAATAACAATTCACATACCAATTCTTCGGCGACTCTGGCCTGCCCCTTTCTGCCGGATCGGTGAATACTTTTCATCATTTTCCTACTCTAACTACCAGATAAACTCTTTGATTGGTATTCAGGTGAGGAAAAGTAAGTGATAAGCAAGTTCCAATCTTCCTCCCTAACACCCGGTGGCGTATTAGCTTTTCTCTCTGCGTCATTACTATATTTTTTATAGTGGTTGGTGTATAGGGTGCTCTTCCACTTTTTCCATAGGTCGCCCACCTTAGACATAAACCATTCCTTCCTTTCTTCCGGAATAATATATTCAAGCTGCGAACAAAATAATTTAGTTAGTAGCAGTTGAATATTTACTTTAATTGAAAAATTAATGGGGCATAAATGATTCAAATATACTCACAGCGACAACATCCCAAACCTTCTCTTTAACCTCTAAGGGAACTTCTTTCCATTTTTTTACAGTTGGAGAAATGTATATCCTCATAATACGACCAATGCATGAGGCCAATTGTCCGGCATGGGGCCCTGTGGGGCCAGAACTATTGAAACTTACCTCAATAGGGGCCATATATCACTGTAATATATAATTTCACCAAACAATATAGTCATATGAATTTAAAATATAAAGTATTAATAAAGATAACAATCAAGTAATCAATATAAGATAACCACTTTAAATTATAATTTGGAAAAAATAATCATTGCACACTGATCAAGCAACCAATAACAAGTTCAATGATGTCTATCACTCAAACTTATAAAGATAAATGTGAATCAAAGTCAACAATGAAGATAAACAATATTATTTTACTTTAAACAATTAATCTTTCCATATTGATCAAACATTCATCCTTGCACATCTTCTATGTTATCGTGTTCTATGAGAGAGAGAATTTCGTTCATTCTTATTTCGAAGACTAATGGGTCCTCATAGGCATCTGCATCCCTATTCATTCTTTTTGGAGCATCCAAGACAACATACGATTTCTCCTCCTCGGGCTTCGTATGATCTTTGCAGTAGAATACTTGCATTGCCTGAGAAGCAAGGATAAATGGTTCATCTTCTTCTTTTGTCTTTCTCTGTAATCTATCTAAATCAATAATCCGCAAATTTGTATTTGGGTCAACTTTACATCCATTGACACTATCATCAACACGTACCCAATCACAATAAAATACTGTTTCTTTGAAGTCATAGTAATCAAACTCTAAAATTTGTTGGATGACACCGTAGTACATGACATCCTCAACCACGGGGTTCGTATCCCTAGGGCCTGACACACGTGTAGTTAAAGTTGTCAAGGAGACTCCGCTATTTTGTGTCGTCATATTCTTTTTCTCGACTCGGTCATGAAATTCATACCCATTTATAAAATATGCATGATACGAAATTGTTGTAAACTTTGGACCATCAACAAGTCTTTTCAAGGTAGAATTTTCTACAGTTTGTAGTTGTTGCTTAAGCCACGGAATGTATTCCATAACCATGTCTCTACGCAGATTACTTCTACCCTGAATAGCAGGTATGTGGCTTTGTCGGTATGACTAGTACTTCCTGCACATGAAAATTTTGATGATTGTGAGCGTGAAGTAACCTAACTCACAAACTAATTACATATATAATTGAAATCTTACTTTTCCCACTCGGCATTGCCTGCAAACTGGCTCAATACCCATTTCCTTTCTTGTTGGTACTTTACATTATCAAGGAAATATTGCTTTCCTTTTTTGTCTATAGGATAGCCACATTCACTCTGATCATCCAAACGTCCTCGCTTATGACTTCCATTACTACCGTCGAGTATGAAATTCATTGAGTATGTCATTGCTTCATCCATTAGGTAGCACTCTGTAATACATCCTTCTGGATACGTTTGATTCACTACGTATCTTTTATACGTTTTCATCATCCTGATACATTTGTTGTTAATTAGAATAAATATCAAATGAGTCAAACTAAAAATAAACATATATCTGAATATTTTATTTACCTTTCAAAAGGATACATCCATCTATATCTGACAGGTCCACAAATTTGAGCCTCCTCCACCAAGTGCACAACAAGATGTATCATAGATACAAAAAAAGAAGGTGGGAAGTACATCTCAAATATGCATAGTGTTTCGACTACGTTTTCTTTCATCTTCAATAGTTCTACACGGTTTATGACCTTCGAACATAACACATTGAAGAATATTGACAAATTTTGAATAGCGGCACGCAGTGCCTTTTGATCTGGCTTTTTAAAAGCATGCATCAGTAAAACGGGTAGGAGTTGTTGCATGAGGATGTGATAGTCATGCGACTTGAGATTTTTTAGTTCCCCATCCTTTAAATTCACATTATGTTTCCAATTTCCGCTATACCCGATAGGGACCTTTAAATGATATAAAGTCTCACAAACTATTTTTTTCTCTGTTGGGGAAAGAGTGTACGAAGCTTGAGGACAAGTGATCTTGTCATTCCTAACTTCAGGCCATAATTTCTTCCAACGACCAGTGAATCCCATATACTCTAAGTCTTGACGAGCTGCAAGTCCATCCTTAGTCTTACCCTTTATGTTCATAATTGTTGCAAAGAGAGTTTCTGCCACATTTTTTTCGATGTGCATCACATCCAGGTTGTGGCGAATAGGTAATTTCTGTACACACGAAGGACATTTCAATAAGTAAGATTCATGGATATGAAGAATAAAGTATAAAATGTAAGTCAAAAAATGATTATAACAAACCTCCCAATATGGCAAGTCGAAAAAGCATGACCTCTTTGACCATGGGATATCATCATTTTGACACCCCTTTCTCTTCAGGCCTGTTGGATCCTTTCCGAACTTCGTCTCGATAGTTTGCAATTTGTATAGTAGTTCAGAACCACTCAAGCGCCGAGGAGATAAACGAAGTTCCTCCTTACCATTAAATTGTGATTTTTTATGCCTATGGGGGTCCGACATCTTTAAAAATTTTCTATGCCCCATGTAAGCAAATTTCTTTCCATGTGTCAACCACACTGATTCTGTCTCTTCACAACAAACAGGACAACCATATCTTCCAACGGTCCTGCATCCCGATAAATGAGCATATGCTGGAAAATCATGGATCGCCCATAACAGAATAGCTCTCATAGTGAACTTACTCTGAGTGTAAGAGTCGTACGCAACTGCTCCGGTCGACCACAAATCATTTAACTCTTTAATGAGCGGTTGCAAGTATATGTCAATGCCATGTCCAGGACCGTTTTTACCAGGAATCAACAGTGATAGCATCGTAAACTCTTTCCGCATGCATAAAGAGGGTGGAAGATTATATGGAACAATCATGACAGGCCAACAACTGTAGGAGTTATTCTTATTACCGAAAGGATTGAATCCATCTGTTGCAAGTCCCAGACGAACATTACGTTCCTCGACAGCAAAGTCACTCCATGTACTATCTACTTGTTTCCAACATGACGAATCCACAGGATGGCGCATGGTTGCTTCATTGGGTACTGATCCAACTTTTGCATGCCACGTCATATCCTTTGCAATCCATGGTACACTGTACATTCTTTTCAACCTAGGAGTTAATGGAAAATATCTTAATTTTTTCCACGGTATCCGTTTACTATTTACTTTGGTGTCAAACATCGGCTTCCACCTGCTTTCACCACACGTAGGACATTCATTGCGTTTCGCGTACTCTTTCCAGTAAAGTATACAATCATTCCGACATGCATGAATTATCTCACACTCCATACGCAAGGACTTGATCATTTTCTTAGCAATATATGTTGTCTCTGGCAAAGTATTCTCTTTGGGCAAAATCTTTTTAATCAACTTTAACAATTCAGTGAAACTATTATCTGACCATTGATGTCTCGCCTTCATGCTCAAAGAACTCAACAACACCGATAATTTAGTTTTCGCTTTCATATGACGGAAATAAGGGTTGTACTGCATCCTCCATCAACTTCTGAAAATTAATTTTATCGGGTAAATCATCTTCAACACCTCCAACCACTTCATCCATGAATGTATGCTCACTGATCCCATCTTGATTTTCAAGTAGATGACCAAATGTGTTGTTCACCATATTCATAATTTCTGGGACTTGATTATTAGTGTAATTATTAATGGGTGTACCGACCCCTTCAGCTATATGCCTTTGGGGAAAGCTCTCTCCATGATGGACCCATGTCGTATTGTCATATATGTCTCACATATTAAATGTTCTTTAATAACGGCAAGTGTTTTCCTTCCTTTCGCAACATTACGACAGTTCTTACAAGGACAACAATACCAATCATCGGTCCCTAATTTATCGCTATTGGCTTTTATAAACTTAATGAATGAGTTAACTCCTTCTATGTATTCAGGTGTATGCCTTCCAGCGCTCATCCACTCCTTGCTCGGAGGTATGGATTTCGAAGACATCTTCTACAATAAATAAGTTCATTGTTAGAGAGAACATGATAAATTATGTTTCGAAATAAAAAATAAGACCGGACTGAAACTCCGCTTTGATGAAATAAAAAATGCAGAATTATGATGTTCTTTTTTAAAAGTGGGAAGATGAAATAAAAAATGCAGAATAGGATGTGGAGCATTTAGTATTATACCTGTCCACTGACCGGTCCTACTCCTCTTTGGCTCATCGTCAAGCCTGCCTCTGCTACGGTCTTTTTGATAGACTGGACTTACCAATCAACGATTAGGTTTTTTCGTATTCATCTTTTATTAATATTTTTAAAGTCTAAATGCACCTACACTTTCAAACATGTTTTAGTGATCACCTTTTAGGATATGTTACATGCTGATTTGGAAAAAAATGACCTACTAATGGTACACTCATAGTTTCAGGATCCATTGTGTAAAAACAATCTTTAAAATGGGAGCTACAAGTGGCACACGAGATTTGTTCTGTGGCACATCATCTACGAAGAAGGACTTAGTTATTTTTGAGATATGTGCCATGTGGAACACCATCTAAGCCCTTTGATTTGATGGCCATGACACAAAGATCTTTTATGCAAAAGATCACCATGAAATGTGATCTCAATATTTGACCGTATGATAGGTGGGCCATGATATGAAGATCTATTATGTAAAATATTCGAACTAAAGGCAATCTCTATCCTCTGATTCAAGGCAGTCAACACTCGAACTGCACGGCAAAGACCAAATGTTCAATTGCATATAACTTACCCATATGATAGGAAACTAAACTGACCTAAGAGTAGGATAGGAAACTTCCTATCTTAGTTCTAGCTCTCTGATTCCATACAACTTGGTCCATGATGTTTCCATCATAATGATAAAAATAGGGGATTCACTCCCTTGACCGTCATTTAAATACCAAATGATGTTGAAGCGATCTTACACCATTTATTGTCTTATGACCTTGGAAATCCAAACCTTCAAAGCGATATATTATCAATTGAAGGGCTATGGGTCCAAAAATCACACTTTTTAGAAAGACACTACTTGAAAATAAATGGTGTTGATGGCTTGATACTCATCTCTTGATTCTTGTTGAATTTTCATTTTTTATATTATTCTTAATACAAATATTGTTTCTCCATCACAAGGAGTGTATCAAAGTACGAAATGAACTGTGCCAAATTTTAAACTATGATATAATCTTCAAAAAACCCTTCATGTGTTGCATATCCCCAAATGTGCCAAATTTTAAACTATGAAATAAGCCTCCTAGCTGCATTTACGGTTCTTCTAGCTGCATATCCCCAAATGCTTCCCAACTTGCCCTCCTACTTTCCTCCTTTGTCCTCATGTCCTTAGGTGCATGAGGTGTGAGGCCATGTTCCTTAGCCTTTGGTGCAGATCAGTTAGGAAAAAAAGATAACCCCAACAATGAGAGGCTGCTACAGAGCTTCTTCAATTGGTACTATGCTTCGGTTGGAATTTTGATCATGATTTCAATCATGGTGATCGTCTATATTCAAGGCACAAAGGGATGAAGAGTGGGTTTTGGGATTCCTGTGGTTCTCATGATCTTGTCCACCATTTTATTCCTCGTGGGTTCGCGTTTGTATGTAAAGGCTAAG
Source organism: Chloranthus sessilifolius (assembly GCA_021018995.1). NCBI lineage: Eukaryota > Viridiplantae > Streptophyta > Magnoliopsida > Chloranthales > Chloranthaceae > Chloranthus > Chloranthus sessilifolius. The sequence goes on along the minus strand of CM037594.1, from coordinate 28,484,454 downwards.
GCCAACAAGAGCTTGTTTACGGGTTTCGCACAAGTGGCTGTGGTTTCGGTGAAAAATAGGTGCCTTGCTTTCCCACCTAAGAACGTAGATGGATGGTACCATCATCAGAAGGGTTCAAAGATGGTCTCTCCCACTGACAAAATAAGGTATCATCATCAACAACAACAACATCAACATCAATATCAACATCAACATCGTAGTTGTCATTATCGTCATCATCATCATCATTGATATTATTATTATTATAATAGTCACCATGACACATTTTGTTGCCATGTAATAATGGAGGAAATGAGGGATTCATCTAGCTAGGGAGGCCAACAGCCAAGTTGGACCATGATCGGACTTAGCCGAGCTTTTAATATAATGTTGGCCTATCTGGTCAGGTCGGGACCCTAAAGTCAGCTCGGGCCGATGTGAAATCGACGCAACCCATTGACTTTGAAAGCCTACAGATGTGACATGTATGCAGCCAATAAGAGCTCAAAGTGGGGGGGAGGGGCGTGTGTGTGTTGGGGTTTCGGCTGAGCTCCTTGGTTAACTAGCTTTCTTCCCTTTTTATAATGAATTTCAGCTATTTTAAAGCCGATTGCCCAACCTAGCCGTTTTTTAATGAACTGTGGGCATAAAACTTTCGCTTGGTTGAGCCAGGTCAGGTGCACCCAAATCTTGGGGCAGTTCCGGTTTGGTCAAGGGACCAAAGGATTGCGCCAAATTGAATTTTGGTCTTACTTGAACGATATATTGACAGCCAGTAGATTCATCCTTGATCAATCTAATGAAATTGACTTTCGCAGATTTTGGGGCCTAAAAATTGTCAATGTCTTCCATCTCACTTATTAATCATCTAAATGTTTGGTTACTTGATCCTTGGCAGGTGCTTAAATAAAGCTTGTATTATAAGAAATCCTGGTCAGGACTTAAACCCTGATGGATCAGCTACAAAGCCATGGAATTTATGCACGGTGGAGCAAGTAGAAGATCTCAAGTCACCCATCAAAGTGCTCCTTATATGGTCCACAGGGATCATGGCCGCTATGACCATCAGCCAACACTCATTTCAGGTACTCCAGGCAAACACCATGGATCGACACATAGGCTCTACGTTCCAAATCCCTCCAGGTTCTTTTGCCGTGTTCGAAATTCTCGCTTTGACAGTATGGGTAGCCATCTATGACTTCTTGCTCGTCCCCTTTTTGGCAAACATCATTGGGAGACCGCGCGGTCTTAGCCTCAAACAACATATGGGAATCGGACTAATGATCTCATGTGTCTCAACCGCAATGGCAGCCGTGGTGGATACTCTACTAAGGGCATCAACAGTTCATAGATTCAAAGGTATAGCACAGCAGTCCCCCAATAATTCACAAATAACCAACAAATTTTATCTCAATAATAGCAGCAATCATGAGTCTAAAAAGACTAAATTTTACAGCAGTAAATGAAGACTCAAAGGTCTCAAAAATAGCCTAGAAAATAGAGGTCTCGCCCCTCTTTTTTTCCTTCTAAATCTCATTCTATTATTTCTCATAAAAATATAAGTCTAGCTTGTAATTCTCGAGCAGTCCATATAAATAAAAGAACGGAAATTTCTAACTCTATTTTCAGATCTATAAACTGTTTTTAGAAAAAAAATAAAATAACAAGAAAAATATTACTTCCAAAGATCTATTTCAGATCTATATATAAACTGTTTTTAGAACAAAAATAAATTAACAAAAAAATTATTACCTTTCCAAGATCGGCAACGGTGGTGGTCGAAGCAACAATGAAAGTTGAATCCGGCAACAATGGTGGTCGAATGCGACAGCGTTGATAGTTGAAGCCGGCAGCACTGGGAGTCGAAGGAAAGTCGACGGGATGGATCAGAACTATAGGGTTTTTTTTTTTTAGAAAGATGAGAGAGCTGGAGATGGAGATGGAGAGTTGTTTTTAGAAAGATGAGAGAGAGGGAGAGGGAGAGGGAGAGGGAGAGTCGGGATGAGAGATTATATTTAGAGGAAGCTAGCTAGAGACTATTTTAGGGCGGGCTTTAGTTTATACCCAACTAATTTGGGCGGGCTTTACTTTATTCCCAGCGTGATACTAATTAAGTGGGCGGGATGATTATAGCCATCGTGATAATAAGACGGCTTATATAAGGTCTTATTTGCCGTCCTTAATTTTGACAGCATCGTTAGGCATAAATCGTCTTATTACTAAAATTAAGACAGTTAAATTTAGTCTTATTTTAAGACAAAAAAAAACAGTCTTATTTTTTGTCCTTTTTAGAGGTTTTTGACGTAGTGTGGGAGATAAAATTAAGTTATAAATTTAAGACAAGAAGCATGCTAATTCAGAAGATTTTCGAATACATTAGATGAATATTCTAGTTTTGAATCATGATTAGAACTGGAGATTTACTTTGGAAAGCATCATTTGAAAATCATATTTGATCCGATTTCTATCTTTTGAAAACCTTTTCTTATAATGAAATGCAAATAGATCTGTTTCCTCTATTGGGCTTTGTTGTTAGCTCATCCTCGATTATACGTCACAGGTACTGAGACTGACCTTGGGTCAGAGGATTTGGAGGACTCCGACTACATTCATGAGGAGGAATTAGATATACCTGCTGAGGAGTTTTTCCCTTGATTCTTGATCCCTTCTTTTTAGTACTTTTGTTAGAATATTCTTTGAATATTGGGCCCTAGGCCGTTGTTTTGTTATTTTGATATCACTCGAGGAACCATTATTGTGAACCACTATTTTAGGTGTTGGATTGGCCATCACCGGTGGTTCTTCTTGGTTCCTTATAGTGATATATATTTTGTTGTTAAAAGCTTTTGTTTTTGGATTATTTTATGCTTTGCCTCTGCCTTTAGATTATTGTTATGTTGCCGGCTTTTGTTTGTTACGACTTATTGAGAAATCAATAAGTTGATGAACCGGCCTTTCCTATACTTTAGAGATTGAAAAAGTCGGGTCGTCACAGATAAGGAAAGTAACCGATCATGTCATAAGTGCCAATTTTTTTGTGTTAATATATGAACGTATCAAAGCACCTTTGCTCACATTAGTGAGCTCTGGAAGTCCAGAACAATCATATGCAGTTCTGTGCCATTTGCATCTCTTGGTGATGCGTGCAGCAATTCTGTTTTCGTCAGATTACAGACATTTTTATTGTCAGCACAGTCAAGCATCTTATGTTAAGAAACTGAAACTCGAGATTGCATATTAGAAATGATAGTAACACGTATGAAATTGGTATGCATACTTTCATATTAATCTGAACTTTAAAAAGTTTTACGGATTATACTTGAAGCTGCCTTTTTTACGTTTGTTTGTCCTTCTCACTACCTTATTCAGTGCCGGAATTATGTGATTAATTATCACAGGTTCCTGATGCAACAAGCAAAGAACCTTGGAGTCCTCATGGATCTGATTTGGCAGAGATTGTACAGGCCACCAAAAAATTGTACTCTCAGCCTAAATTTTATATATTTATTTATTTTTAGCTTGTTAATTTACCTTCATCCTGAAACAGATAAATTTGATAAATTTTTTGGTCTTTCTTACAAGATTTGGAATTTTGATTTTATTATTTTTAAATGCAGCACTGAATGTGGCATGGTTATAAATGTACTCTGGACAATATTGACTGGTACCGACCAAAACTGGCGTCATGTACCGACCAAAACTGGCGTCATGTATATAAGGTGAAACTACTACTCTTACCGATATATAAAAACAAGAAAAAAAAGGGGTTACTGCTCTTCCCAGAATTGGTAGATAATGAGCAGCGTGCATAAGCTGCAAGTTGTGTGGAACTTCTAATGGGCCCATATTGCCATGCTCTCTAAAGTTCGTGTGCATCTCAAGGTCCATACGGTGCATGACTGACACACATGCCGCTCATTGTAGACAAGTTCACTCTTCCTATCCCTTTCTATGTTTTTTGTTCATCTTTAATGACACTAAACTGGGTAACATATTGGTTCTATATCTTTTGAACCTTGAGGGGTTAGAATTTGGTAATCATTGTTCTTTTTTCGTGTGTAGGATCCCTGCTAGAGCAAATTTCTGGCAGCAAACATCGGAAGTTGTTACCAGAGATCCTTTAGAAGAGCTTCGTGAAGAATTTGAGTTTACATCGTCTTTTATTTTTCTTGTTTTTTGTTTTACAGTATTATGGGCTGGTCTACTCTTGAATTTTAAAATTGTGAAATGTGTCTAAAATTCGAAATCTTGAAATTTTTTATTTTTATTTTAGTGAAATTAAAGAACTTTTTAAATTTTGGTCATCTTAATATGAAATAAATGATTGTTCTTTTTATGCTAAATATAAAACAGAATAATTAGTTTTTTTATATTATTTGCAGGTTATGGATGTGTAATTTTGGGCAGTCAAACGATTGTCCAAAATTATCGTTTTTGTGCTAAATACAAAATATAATAATTAGTTTTTTATATTATTTGCAGCAATATTTTTCTCAATATGAAAATCACCGTGTCGTTCTTCTTGTGCTAAATATAAAATAGAATTTATAGTATTTATAGGTTATGGATGTGTACTGCTGGGCAATATGATGCCTGAGGAAAAAAAATAACATTAAAAAAAATAAAACTTTTTATTGGAGATGGCCAAAAGCCGTCTCCAATAACAGGGTAAAACTTATTAGAGACGGCTTGTAGTCGTCTTCATAACATAGGAAAACTTATTGGGGACTGCTGGAAGCAATCTCCAAAAACAAAGAAAACTTATTGGAGACAGCTTCGAGCCGTCTCCAATAATAAAAGAAAACTTATTGGAGATGGCTTCAAGCTGTCTCTAACATGTGTTGATATGGCAATGGAGATGGCTTATGGCGGTCTCCAATAAGCTCAAATATTGGGGATGGTCAAGAGCCGTCTCCAATGTTTGGTCTCTAAAGACATTAGAGACAGGACTATCGGAGACTGCATGGAAGCCGTCTCCAATACTATTGGAGACGGCTTAGACATCTTTGGAGACGGCCAAAAGCCGTCTCCAATAAACTTATTTTTTGTAGTGTAAAATGAAATGTTTCTAGTCATAAGTACAATAAATTGCACTTGTATGCCAACTTGTAGCTTGAAAAAGAAAAACACACATTTACTTGTAGCTTGAAAAAGGAAAACACACACATTTACTTCACAAATAGCATCATTTTGCTTGATCCAGGAAATAAAGTAGCATTATAGAATAAATATTAGTTTCCCAAAAGCATGAGTTGAAATAGCCTGGCTATTCATTGCAGAGCTATTCTTGTTCTGAGGCTGTTCATACACCATCACAACTTCTCAAGCAAGTGTTGGACTTTTGTAAGAAACTAAGAATATAAGGAGAACATGTGACACTCATCTGATAGTGGTGAAATACTAGTCCAAGATCAAAGTCTCTGTAATACAAAATACAATTTCACAAAATTTATATAGAAAAAACATTAATTTAGACATGTTATAAAGTTAACCTAAAAATTATTATATAATGCATAATGTCATTAGTTTAATATGAAATTTAGTTTTAGATTTTTCCTTCGGTGCAGTACATTTTGAAGTCACAAATGAACCTAGAACCACAAAAAGAAAGTCAAAAGTCCTCGACTTAGTCAACCATTTTGTCAACAAGTCGAAATCATCTACTTTTTATTAGTAAAAGCAAAATTTAGAGGCTACAAAGGTCCGACTACAATTAGATGGATTTCTCTCCAAAAATTCCTCATTTTTCCTAATGTCAACTTCTCACACCAAGGCTACTCATCTTGACCGCCTCATTGACTATTCAAGCTTGCGTTCCTTTCCTGTAGGTATGAGAACAATTTACAATATCCAGATTAAGAAGCAATTGATTGATTTCCCTAAATTTTATGACAAATTGTTAAGGTGGTTTAGAGACGTAAGCAAGTCACTTTATATGGGTGTTAAGTCCCCCTTAAACTAAAACTTAGTTGGATTAACCCTAAAGTAAAGAGATGCCCATCCAGAGGACCTCAGTAGCGCTTGCCCCTCCAGATGGACGGAGTTGCATAGGAGAGAATCTCCTCTTTAAGACACCACCGATGCCCGCTGGACTCGGGTTCCCTCTACTACACCCATGAAAGGTTGATGTTATCTAATCCTCACTACAAAAAAAAAGGACCATTAGCGGCAGCCATAAGATGCCGCTATTAACAAAAATATTACCGCTAATACCCTTTCCGCTATTTGTCTTAATAGTTTTTTTGTTAAGACCGGCACTTTTTTACTGCTGCCGCTAATAGTCTTATTTTTTGCAGTGCCTCTTTCAATCTCCTCCATACTCCCAGGGATCTGGCATCAAGACTCACACAGGAGCAGGCACTCTTCCAATCGCCTAGTAGCTCATAAAAAGAGATGATGTCCAATGCTTCGCAGTCTAAGATACCAGCAAGCGATAGATGATAGACCAAAACTTAGGGATCTTGATTTCTTCCGCTAGGTGGAAGTAATGGATGACTGCATCTCATCCCGGTCCTTCATTATCGAACTGTTCTAGCAAATCTCCCGAGTTGACCGATGGTTGTTAAAGCAGCTCAGCTTATGCAGAATCTATTATTCATGCTCGGGTTCCATTCGTCAACTGTTATCATGATCTCCCCTCTCATTTCTAAGGGGCTAGGCTCACCTGCTTTGCTCTTCCCCGGCTACTCATCCTTGAATGACTAATACCAGGCTAGGGAAGACGGGCTGCTTGGAAAATTGGACATGATTAAGACAATAATAAAAAGAAAATAAATAGATAAAATCCATAAGATTAACAAAAATCTACTAACACACCTATCTACGATGTAAATAATAATAGTTGGATACAAAGATTTAACTGCAAATATAATTTGAGACCCCAGTACAATATTTATGTAAAACAAGGTGGACTTTGCCACCGTAGAAAAAAAAGAGTATCCTTCAATATCTAACAACATTACAAAACTCTGATCTGATATGGCTCCTACAAAGATAATGCTACACCCAGAACTTACACTGAAACTCAAATATAGCAACAGCACAACACGCATGCACACACAATCACATGCAATTGCAGAATCATCATTTGGGAAATTATGCTAGCTTTTAAACAGAATAAAATGGTTAGCTTTGAGGTAGAAAGAACAAATGAATAAGTAATATGATTTTTTGCTAGTACTAGTTGCAATTATTATAAAGCATTTATCAAACTAGGATACCGAAATTATCCCTACAATATTCTAACCAAGCACACCACTATCTCTGCTAAAAAGTTACAATTTAGAACAATTCGGCAAATCATAAAACTCTACTAATCGTCGGAATAAATAGGTCCATGTGAGATAATGCACAACATCCTCCTTATGGCAAATGGTTCCAGGGATGATCTCGGCTTTAAAGTGATCATGCAACTGGTCCCTGAGATTCCTTTCGACAGGAAAGGGTTCATAAAGAAACTGCCAATCAACAACATATAAAGGTTACTCTAGTAATTACATAAAACAGAATGCTAAATTATCCAAAAGCTGAAAAGTACTATGACTATAGAACACTGTTGAATCTTTTATAACAGGAGATGAAGTACCAGGGTGGAGTCATCTTCACCAATTAGTGTGGTGAAGAGATCTTGTCCTAAGTGGCTCAGTGGGACATTTGTAACGACCCTAAAATTTTGAAACATCTGACTGCTTTGGGATATGTGCCTGGCATGGAAATCGAGACGAATTTGAAATTTTAATAATCGTAATATTAGTATGAGGATTTTTAATCCGTAGGCAAGTGAAGTGAGATATCACTTACGACGCAAGTCCGAGATGTGATTGGACCCTTGTACAATGTGATACGCATAAGTAGTGTGTGTGCGTTCAACACCGGAGCAAAAGAGTTAGAAATGGAAATATCAGAGATATTTCCATTCATAGCTTATAAGAGAAGCAAGGTTAGGAAAATGTGATGCTTCTTCTCTTTGCTTTGAACCCTTGCGTGCAAAGCGATAGCTAGAGAACTCCCTCTGCTGAGCCAAGCTCGAGAAGCCCTAGGTTACGGACCTTCTGATTTTATGCGTGAAGGAATAGACTTGTGAACGTCGAAGCTGCTTGGGAAGGGCGATACGTGTATGTGCATTAGCAGGGATTTGTATCTCCGGTTCATTGGTGTAACAACCCTAAAATCTAGAACACGAACCTGACTATTTCGATCTACGTGCTCGGTACGGAAATCGAGACCGATTAAAAAATTTAGAATTTATATTAATTGAGATAAAGTTACACCATGGTTAGATGAGTTCACCTGTGTAATTTCATTTGAATCGGAGTTGGGTAAAGAGTCAGTTTAGCACGTTGCGTCGTAGCGACCGTGTTCGTGCTCCACACCGGAACATAAACTAAGGGAAAACAGAAATATCTGTTTATTAGCTTATAAGAGAAGGAAGGGAGACCTAGAGGAAGTTCTTCTTCTTCTTCTTCCCCTTGCCCTAGTTACTCTAACAGCTAAGGAGTCTGTAGCTAGGTAAGTCTTCAAGAGGGTTTTTGTAGAAAACAGGGTTAGCAAGATTGAACGGTGAGGTTCCTAAGCTAGGGTATGTAGAGATCAATGGATTAAGCTTAAGTATGGTGTGTGTGTGTGTGAAGTCTCGCATCTTGAACCAGAGCTAAAAGGTTGCTCGTCGAACTCGGATCGGTGATAAACTCCGAGAGCTTGATCCGAAACCCTCATCCGGAGTGATTTGCCGAAACCCCAAAAAGGGCCCACATAGAGGTGAGCTCTCTTATTTAAAATGGGCAGTTGGATGCCCTAAATATAGGTTCTGTATGAATATTTAAGATTATAATGAATTTTTGGAAGAAAAATAAGTTAGAAAAATATTGTTGGTGAACTCCATTAATGACAGAAATTCCATCATTATTGATCGATCAACAAGGTGTTGATCGATCACTGAGTGTGGAATTGATCGATCAACAGTGGTGGTGATCGATCAACAAGGGTGTTGATCGATCAATACAGAGCCCATTGATCGATCAACCAACATGGTGATCGATCAATTGTGTACAATATATACAAACAGAGAGTTGGTTGAACAAGTTTGTGCTTTGGTGATCGATCAACAAGGGTGTTGATCGATCAATAAAGAGTTCATTGATTTATCAACAAGGTATTGATCGATCAATAAACCCTGTTTTCAGACAGTTAGGAAATTTATATGTAAGAACCACTGGACATTGTGCCAGTTCACAATCTGTCACTCTAACACCTAGAGTAACATGTTTATGGTCTAGGATCAGACTAAGATGCCTTGAAAAAGCTTTGGATTTGCTTAGAAGGAGCTTGATCCGAGGTAGGGGAATTCAACCGAAATTGCATTTATTTTTGATCTCATGGATTATATCTGTCATACATATCTCAGCATAGTTTAATTTTGTTTTAAAAGCATGTTTAGCATATGTATGAGTATTCTATTATGTACTTGAACCGACATTTGATATCCAGATCCCAAACCAATTACATTAAGTATGATAAGTATGCATGTGATTTGAGGTTTGATATTCAGTAAAAATCCCACCGACTCGGCGGTATATCCGTTTCAGGCACACTTGTGCATTTGCTTTGTAATCCTCGGCACAATTGCACTCCATGTGTGGGGCATTGTTGCAATTCCGAAATTGTTCATGTGAACGACGATGGTTGGGATTATCCATCGGACCAAATCTGGCTACCACGTGCTATACTCACGGGAGTTACTTAAGTATACTACACTAAGTCATTATATGTTGTATTCATCAATTCTGTACTGTTTTGGATAAATGTCTCATGTTTTATACATCTGTTGCATATTTTCAGTTTTGTTCTTTGATGACCATGTTATGCAATTAGAATGCAAATTTATTTGAAATTCTTCTATTGAGCTAGGATGTAGCTCACCCTGTTTTTGTAAACATTTAGGTTCTGAGGCGGTAGCTCCCGGTACTGAGAGCGACCCAGACTATCAGCCTGATCCTGAGGCAGAGGTTGAGGACGAGGAGACGGATGTTTCAGCTGACGACTTTTACCCATACACTGGGTATAGCTTAGACATTTTGGGGTTTTATGTTTGCTTGGAGACCTTGGATTATGTGTGCCTGGTGGCCACTTTTGTATTAATTTTTGTAGATATTTTATTTCTTTTATAGTGTTATTATACATTCTATCGGAACCATCATTGGGAACCATTGTTTGGGTGATGGATGTCTGTCACCGATGGTTCTTTTTGGTTCCTTTTTGAGGATGTATACTTTTTACATTTATCAATGAAGGTTTATCTATTGTTCTTACTTTTAGATTGATTCATTAGATGACTCTACTTACCGCTGTGGGATTTTATCTGTATATTTCCGCTTTATATACAGATATTGTGTGATTCGTCCTAGGGATCATCCAGAGCATGATCCTGATGGCACGGATTTCTGAGCAAAGAAATCCGGGCTGTCACAGTTGGTATCAGAGCCTAGGCTTTAGGTTGAACTATGGGTTCATAACGGATTGTTTTTACAATCTATATGTACTGATCAATGTTGTTGTTTTCACAATGACAGACCAGTATGGGCCCTAAGTTCAGAGGAGGGCACGGCAGAGGTAGAACAGGTCAGAGAGAGATTCCTCTGAGGGATGTGCCCGAGGTCATAGGCTCGTCGAGGGGCTTGGAGTTCCTCTCACAAGCAAATGCGGTTCCATTGGGACCCAGAGGAGGTAGAAGGAGAAATGAAGAGAGGATGGAGCAGGTGTTGGAAGCATTAGCTACCAACGTCGCCACGACATGCCTGCTTTAGCTCAACAGGCAGCTAGACCACCCCATCAGCCTGGTGGATTTGCGGAGTTTAGGAGAATGAGACCTCCTAACTTCTCAGGTCAAACGGATCCCATTGAGGCAGAAGGGTGGATAGAAGAGATGGAAAAGCTCTTTGAAGTGTTACAGTGCAGCGACGTAGAGAAAGTGCGTTGGGCCACTTTCAAACTGGATGGTGACGCCGGACCTTGGTGGAAGTCGGTGTCACAAAATAGACAGAGAGAGTTTCCTCACACCCCTTGGACATGGGAGGAGTTCACGGAGGTATTCTATCATAAATACTTTCCTAAAATTGTGAGGCATCAGTGGGAGGTGAAATTTATAGAGCTGAAGCAAGGTGCAATGACAGTCAGGGATTATGGAGCTGAGTTCGATAGATTAGCTCGATTTGCACCTCAGCACGTAGCTACAGAGCTGATGAGAGCGAGAAAGTTTCAGCTGGGACTGAGACAAAATTTACAAAAGGATGTCGCCATGTGGGAAATGGAGACATATGAAGGAGTGATGGCCAAGGCACTCATTGCAGAGGAGGAGAACCAGAAACAGTTCTCTTGGAAGGATAAGCCGGTGAGAGAGAATGCATTTCAAGGGCAACCTCAGGACACAGAGCAGAATAAGAGAGCCAGATTTTCCAGGCCTCCGAGATACCCTACACATTCTAGGCCAGCTGTTTCTTCTGGACCTAGTTCATACCAGAGGTCTGCTGTACCTACTTCTTCACGACCATTTAGACCTTCTGGTTCTTCAAACAGTGGGGCTTCGGTGGCCCAGAAATCTTCAAAAGCATCATCCTTGATCCAAAGAAGATCATGTGCAAGGTGTGGGAAGCCACACAAGACAGAGGACTGTCGGAGGGAAACTGGGGCATGCTACAGATGTGGCCAGATGGGCCATTTAATCAGGAACTGCCCAGAGGAAGGAAGGGACAGCAAGGAGCGGTCCGGATCGGTATCGACGATGCGATCAGCTCGACCAGTGGTTCACGGCCGAGCTTATGCCGTTACCGCCACCGATGCTCTGACATCAAATGACGTCATTCAAGGTATGATTAGAATTCAAGAGATATGGTGTTGTTTGATATAATGAACTGGAAAATTGGAAATATATAAATTAATTGATTTATTTTGATTATAATAGTATACATAAACCTACACATCTAAAACGTTACAGTAATGTTGATATTGGTATGTAGGTGAGAAACGATATAGAGTTACGATATTTGCTTCCATAGAGCACGAGCCCTGATAGACCCAGGCTCCACACATTCTTTCGTACGGCCTCAATTTACAAGGGAATTGAGTGCCACTCCAGAACAACTAGATTTTATCCTGACAGTGTCAATTCCCACGGGTAGTGCAGTGAAGGCACTCACCGTGTGTAAATCAGTGGTAGTGGCAGTAGATGATCATGAGACACAGTGATTTGATTACATTAGATATGAAAGGATTTGACATCATTTTGGGAATGGACTGGCTATCTGCTTACCACGCAAGTGTGGATTGTCTTCGGAAGATGGTAGTTTTCCGCCCTCCAAAGGAGCGATCCTTTAGATTCTTCGGAGTGAAGTCTAAGGTAGCTCCATTGATATCCGCTATTCGGGCGGAGAGGATGATGAAGAGTGGATATATAGCCTTCCTACAAGAGCAACGGGAGAAGACAAATGTGATATCCGATATTCCCATTGCATGCGAGTATTCGATGTATTTCACGAGGATTCTGGGACTACCACCGGATCGGAGGTGGAGTTTGTAATCAATCTGTGCACCGAACCGGTATCAAAGGCTCCTATCGGATGGCTCCGCAGAATTACAAGAGCTAAAGGAGCAATTGCAAGAACTACTTGACAAAGGTTTTACCGAGTGTGTCTCCTTGGGGAGCACCAAGATTGTTTGTCGGGAAGAAGGATGGTTCAATGCGCTTGTGCATCGACTATCGGCGATTAAACAAGTTGACGATTAAGAATCGTTACCGCTTCCTAGAATCGATGATCATTTTGATCAATTGCAAGGAGCGAGGTTCTTTACGAAGATCGACTTGATCGAGTTATCATCAACTACGAGTCGAGTGAAGACATTGAGAAGACGGCGTTGAGAACCGGATATGGGCACTATGAATTCCTTGTTATGCCATTTGATTGACAAACGCTGCCTTTCATGGACTTGATGAATCGAGTGTTTAAACCACACTTGGACACATCGGTAGTGGTATTTGTAGATGACATCCTTGTCTATTCCAAGACAAAGGAGGAACATGAAGAGCATCTACTTTGCAGACCCTCAGAGATCACAAACTTTATGCGAAGCTCAGTAAGTGTGAGTTTTGGCTTGACCAAGTTAGTTTCTTGGGTCATATCGTCTCTGCAAAGGGTATTACAGTGGATTCGGCTAAGATTGAAGCCGTTGTGAACTGGGAACAACCTAAGACAGTGACAGAGGTCCGTAGTTTCCTTGGTTTGGCAGGATACTACATGCGATTCGTAGAGGGGTTCTCTAAACTATCAGGTCCACTCACTCAGCTCACTAAGAAGAATGCTAGATTTGATTGGACTGATCAGTGTGAGAAGAGCTTCCAGGAATTGAAGACGCGTCTGACTACAACACCAGTGTTGGCAATACCTTCTGACAGAGGAGGTTTTGCTATCTACAAAGATTTATCATATGGTGGTTTGGGTTGTGTCCTCAACCAAAGACAAGAAGGTTATCGCTATGGCTCTAGACAATTTGAAGGAGCATGAAAAGAATTATCGACTCATGACTTAGAGTTAGTCAGGTAATCTTTGCCTTGAAGATTTGGAGGCACTACTTGTATGCGTGAGACGTTTGATATCTTCACCCACCACAAAAGCCTTAAGTATTTGTTTACCGGAAGGACTTAAATATGCACCTGAGATGGATGGAGTTCTTGAAAGATTATGATTGTTCCATCCTGTATCACCCTGGGGAGGCCAATGTTGTGGCAGATGCTTTGAGCAGAAAGTCTTCAGCTCAGTATTCACATCTTATCACCCGAGTACAAAGAAGGCACCTACTTGAGGACCGGCCTTATGTGATCTGATTGATGTTAGAGGTTCAAGGACCGATGGCTACCATCGATACGCCCCACATTGTTTGACAATGTACGTAAGCTCAGATGATTGACGACAGAACTTATGGCAATTAGAAGGATGTGATCAACGGATCGACTGATTTTACCATCAAGGATGATGGCACATTGCTATTTCGAGATCGGATATGCATACCGGATAGAAAGGACCTAAAAGACACAATTTTGGAGGAAGCGCATAAGTCTACATATGCTATACATCCTGGGAGTACCAAAATGTACCAAGATCTCAAGCGAAGTTTTTGGTGGAGAGGATTAAAGAAGGATGTGGCAGATTATGTTTCTAGGTGTTTGGTCTGCCAGCAGGTGAAAGTGGACCATCAGAATCCAGCCGGGTTGTTACAACCTCTACCAGTACCAGAATGGAAATGGGAAGCCATTTCTATGGATTTCATCTTGGGGTTGCCAAGCACATTGAGGAAGAACAATGCCATCTGGGTCATTGTTGATAGGTTGACCAAATCTGCACACTTCTTGCCATACCGCACTACGTTTACAGCTAGCAAGCTTGCAGAGCTGTACATGAAGGAGATAGTCCGGTTACACGGCATACCAGTCAGTATAGTATGTGATAGAGATCCGCTCTATACATCGCAGTTTTGGCAGCGTTTTCAGGAAGGCATGGGTACTAAATTGGAGTTCAGCTCAGCGTTTCATCCTCAGACAGATGGGCAGACTGAGAGAGTGAACCAGATCATTGAAGATATGTTGCGAGCTTGTATGTTGGACTTTCAGGTTCATGGGATGAACATCTATCTTTGATCGAGTTCGCTTACAACAACAGCTATCAGTCGAGTATCGGGATGGCGCCTTATGAAGCCTTGTATGGACGTCGATGTAGATCTCCATTGAACTGGGAGGAAGTCGGTGAGAAACTCATTTTGGGACCTGATATCGTGGAAAGTACAACCGTGGCAGTTCGGTTGATCCACGAAAGATTGAGGGTTGCTCAAAGTCGCCAAAAGAGTTATCGATCTTCATCGGATACACGAGTTTCAGGTATCCTTTAAGGCATTCCCGAGGTTACGATTTTCTAGTTTAAGTAATTAGTTAGGTAATTAACACTTGTTTTCAGGTTGGAGACAATGTGTTTGTAAAAATATCGCCAACAAAGGGTGTCATGCGCTTTGGAAAATGAGGAAAGTTGAGTCCTCAGTATATTGTCCCCTTTGAGGTACTCGGACGGGTTGGCGAGGTTGCGTATCGGATTGCTTTGCCACCACAGTTGGCGAGCATGCATAACGTTTTTCATGTATCGATGCTGCGACGTTACGTGCATGATCCGACACATGTCTTGGATTTTCAACCGATTGATTTACAAGAAGATCTAACCATGGTTGAAGAACCGATAGAGATCTTGGATCAACGGGATCAAGTTTTGAGGACCAAATTAATTCCGCTAGTATTTGTCAAATGGATCGAAGCCACTTGGGAACGTGCTGCCGAGATCCGTGAACAGTATCCACACTTGTTCACTTGATGCGCAAGGTGAATTTTCTTTTGAGTTTGTTTCTAAATTCATCATTGTGATTATAACTTGATGATTAGATTTATCTCATCGACTCGATTTGTCGGATATTTTGGGTCATGTATGTGATGTACATGTACCGGTATCTTTCCATTACGGTTAAGTCATTTTAACGGTCCGATTGTAACGAGAAATTTTTACAACAGGTCCATTGATCGATCAACAGGGAGGTTGGTGATCGATCAACAGGTGGACCATTGATCGATCAACATTGAATGTGGTGATCGATCAACGGGTCGGATTCAATTTTTGAACTTAAAAAAAATTTTAGTGGTGATCGATCAACCACCAATGAATTGATCGATCTCCAGGGCACTTATGTGTTATAAATAGGGTTTTGAACGGTCATTTGCTCTATCCTATTCACGTGAACGAGCAAAGGGCTTTTACACTCCGACCTTTCAACTTCCCTTCCGACTCACTTCCGGCCATTTCCATCCTTCCTCCGGCTTGATTCGAGTGGACATCGCTCCATTCATCCGATAAAAAATTCTCGTTTGCGTTCCTTCAAGTCTCGTTTTCATTTTTTTTTTTTTAGTATTCGACCATGGGACCTCGCACGAAGAACGCTTCGCGTAAGGTACCCACGTCTCGGGCTCGTACACCGGTACCGCCCACCATTCCCGTTCTCTCGCCAACCGTGCCACCCATGGCACCGGTTTCGACCACTGTCCCAACCGTTCCCGCGCCCGTTACGCTCCCCATCGAGCGTGAAGTCCCCAAAGAGTGGTGGGCTTCCAAAACCTTTCTACCCGAGTATAGGTTTATTTCTACTCTCTATGATGATCGCCCCGAAATGGCTTGGGCCATGGGCTACCTTCAAAAGTTAGGGTTAAAACCCTTGCTTGAGCCATTTCATGATCACTATTGCCCTCGCATAGTGCGACTCTTTTTCCAAAACCTTCGTTGGGGGGATTCCCGACACCGACTCGTCACTACCATTGACGGGTTTGAATATAAATTCAACCGATTCCATGTTGCCGCTGCCCTAGAGTGTGCAACCGCTTACCTTGATACGCGTGGCTTGGCGCCACCGTATGAGAAAGATGTTCCTTTTGCTGATGTCATCGCCAAGATGACCAACGGAAAGCATGGGAAGGGCCAATCCATTTCTAGGGCCCAACTACCCGACAAACTGTGGATGCTTGATACTTATTTCAAGTGTGCACTTGTTCCGTTTTTGCACAAGTCCTCACGATTTGGTGTTGTCCAGTAGCCCTCTTTTCGACCTTTGAGGACCTTTGGTATCCTATGGCGAGGTCGTGATTGAGGGCATCATCACCGCCAGCGACCTTATGACCGTAAAAGCGGCGGAGCCACAAAACAAATTCCCTATGCCTAATCACAAAGTGGTGGAACAATATGTCGCTCTCTGACACTATAGCTTGGCTCCTAATGAGCCACGCTTAACCAACAACACCAAAGTCTTTAAACTGAAAGACTGGACCAAGAGTTATAATCTTTTGGTCAAGAGACTACCCGAGCCCGAGGAGGAGGGTGACGACGAGGCTGTTGAGCCCGTTATTCCAGAGGGTGGGGCACCTGTTGTACCAGCTCCTAGTGGGGGGGAGGCCCCATCTGATCAGCCACCTCAGCCTGAGGTGCTACCTCGACCTGCTGCTACCCCATCATGGCGACCACCGCGTTCTTCTTCGTCATGTCGCCCTACACCTGCACCTATCCCTGCCCCTGCCCCATCCACCGTTACTCTTGACGCCGTGCTTGCTGCGGTCCTCGAGGGTAACAAACACATACATGAGCGCTTGGATGGGATTGAGCTATTTCAGCGTCAGGTTCATCGGCGGCTCGACTATGCCGAGGGCATGTTAGAGCTCTTGATGCAGCAGTCATACATGACGACTTCGACACTGATGATTGCGCATGCCCGTGAGCACGTTGTAGATCCTCGCACTTACACCCCTGTTCCTGCTCCGCCCACCATGCCGGTCTCCGCCGGGACTGGACCATCTGGCGAGAGTGGACCATCCGATGTCCCCACAGGTATAACTATACTACTCTATAATATTTGTAGACTACGTATATATCCACATTTACATTACTCTTCATATTATATACATTCTGTTTAGCATGTCTAAATTTCTCTGCATCATACGTAGACTGCATCCTCTATATTATCTCGGTCTATTAGTCTTAGAAAACCTCTGTTCCTTAACCGCACCTATTAGACATTTTCGAGGACGAAAATTCCTAATACTTCGTTCAGTTGTATTGCTTTATCTAAATTAGTTTAATATAAGTATAATTTTTAAACACCTTTATTTTTTAGTTTTAGTAACTATAATTTAGAATTTATATTAATTGAGATAAAGTTACACCATGGTTAGATGAGTTCACCTGTGTAATTTCATTTGAATCGGAGTTGGGTAAAGAGTCAGTGTAGCACGTTGCGTCGTAGCGACCGTGTTCGTGCTCCACACCGGAACATAAACTAAGGGAAAACAGAAATATCTGTTTATTAGCTTATAAGAGAAGGAAGGGAGACCTAGAGGAAGTTCTTCTTCTTCTTCTTCTTCTTCCCCTTGCCCTAGTTACTCTAACAGCTAAGGAGTCTGTAGCTAGGTGGGTTTTCAAGAGGGTTTTTGTATAAAACAGGGTTAGCAAGATTGAAAGGTGAGTTTCCTAAGCTAGGGTATGTAGAGATCAATGGATTAAGCTTAAGTATGGTTTGTGTGTGTGTGTGAAGTCTCTGCATGCTGAACCAGAGCTAAAAGGTTGCTCGTCGAACTCGGATCGGTGATAAACTCCGAGAGCTTGATCCGAAACCCTCATCCGGAGTGATTTGCCGAAACCCCAAAAGGGCCCACATAGAGGTGAGCTCTCTTGTTTAAAATGGGCAGTTGGATGCCCTAAATATAGGTTCTGTATGAATATTTAAGATTATAATGAATTTTTGGAAGAAAAATAAGTTAGAAAAATATTGTTGGTGAACTCCATTAATGACAGAAATTCCGTCATTATTGATCGATCAACAAGGTGTTGATCGATCACTGAGTGTGGAATTGATCGATCAACAGTGGTGGTGATCGATCAACAAGGGTGTTGATCGATCAATACAGAGCCCATTGATCGATCAACCAACATGGTGATCGATCAATTGTGTACAATATATACAAACAGAGAGTTGGTTAAACAAGTTTGTGCTTTGGTGATCGATCAACAAGGGTGTTGATCGATCAATAAAGAGTTCATTGATTTATCAACAAGGTATTGATCGATCAATAAACCCTGTTTTCAGACAGTTAGGAAATTTATATGTAAGAACCACTGGACATTATGCTAGTTCACAATCTGTCACTCTAACACCTAGAGTAACATGTTTATGGTCTAGGATCAGACTAAGATGCCTTGAAAAAGCTTTGGATTTGCTTAGAAGGAGCTTGATCCGAGGTAGGGGAATTCAACCGAAATTGCATTTATTTTTGATCCCATGGATTATATCTGTCATACATATCTCAGCATAGTTTAATTCTGTTTTAAAAGCATGTTTAGCATATGTATGAGTATTCTATTATATACTTGATCCGACATTTGATATCCGTATCCGAAATCCGAATTCTGTTAAGTATGATAAGTATGCATGTGATTTGAGGTTTGATATTCAGTAAAAATCCCACCGACTCGGCGGTATATCCGTTCGAGCACACTTGTGCATTTGCTTTGTAATCCTACAATTGCACTCCATGTGTGGGGCATTGTTGCAATTCTGAAATTGTTCATATGAGCACGCGATGGTTAGGATTATCCATCGGACCAAATCGCTACCACGTGCTATACTCACGGAGTTACTTAAGTATACTACACTAAGTCATTATATGTTGTATTCATCAATTACATCTTTTGGATAAATGTCTCATGTTTTATACATCTGTTGCATATTTTCAGTTTTGTTCTTTGATGACCATGTTATGCAATTAGAATGCAAATTTATTTGGAATTCTTCTATTGAGCTAGGATGTAGCTCACCCTGTTTTTGTAAACATTTAGGTTCTGAGGCGGTAGCTCCCGATCTTGAGCGACCGGACTATCGATCCACGAGGCTGAGGTTGAGGAGACGAGGAGGCAGACGTTCGGTGACTTTACCCATAGACTGGGTATAGCTTAGACATTTTTGGGGTTTTATGTTTGTTTGGAGACTTTGGATTATGTGTGCCTGGTGGCCACTTTTGTATTAATTTTTGTAGATATTTTATTTCTTTTATAGTGTTATTATACATTCTATCGGAACCATCATTGGGAACCATTGTTTGGGTGATGGATGTCTGTCACCGATGGTTCTTTTTGGTTCCTTTTTGAGGATGTATACTTTTTACATTTATCAATGAAGGTTTATCTATTGTTCTTACTTTTAGATTGATTCATTAGATGACTCTACTTATCGCTGTGGGATTTTATCTGTATATTTCCGCTTTATATACAGATATTGTGTGATTCGTCCTAGGGATCATCCAGAGCATGATCCTGATGGCACGGATTTCTGAGCAAAGAAATCCGGGCTGTCACAATTGGAGAACTCGCCTTGACAAACTCTCGAGTTTGAATCCGAAACCCACCTCGAACCAAAAGCTCCGTAAAGCAAGGAAACAACCATCAAAGAGGTGAGTTATTATTAGTTTTCTGTTATTTAGATGTCATTAAATATGTAGTTAAGTGTGCTTGGATGCTTCGTGGATATGCAATCGTGGGAATCGAGACGATCCCGTCGCGACGATGCGCTCTCTAACGATGAAAATATAGAGTCGCCACCCGGAGCTTTCGGTGTCCCGGGATACCTAGTTCATTTTTATGAGCACCTAAGTGCTAAAAATATGACTCTAAATCCGGTCCACACTAAAGTCTCTTGGGTAGGGGCTTTGGTTATCGATCGGGAAGGTGTTAGGCACCCGATCAACCCGCTTAACGCGATCTCTACTAATGGCCAACAATAAAATGAAGTAGAAGCAAAGAAAATAGCTTCCTCTTGCCCAAAAGGGCTTAGAATCTTATTTGTGCCCCTCCGTTCCTATAGAAAAATTGGCGGCGTAACGGCACAAATGGGAGGATGGAGGGACCTAGCAAGAGATAGGAGAAGAAAGGGGAGAGCCGGAGCAATCGGGCTCTTGTAACACCGTAGAGGAGCCTTGCGTGGCTTGCTTTGATGAGCTCTTGAAGGCCTTGTATGGTGGAAAATGAGATTCTAACTCCTAAGACTTAAAGCTAAGAGGTAGGGAAGGGAGGCTAAGAAATCACACACACCTAGGCTATGGGTTTTGGATGTAAGAACAAGCTTAGGAAGAGGTTTTGGAATTCTGATATTTTGAGGGAAAATAATGCACCAAAGGGAGGAAGAACTTCTCACTTAGAGCACTTTCTCTCTTAAGCTCTTTCTCTCTTAAGCAAAATTCTCAACCTTTAAACCAAGGGGAGGGGGGCTCTATTTATAAGAAATGGGTGGATTAGGAGGCTACATAGAGGCTAAGTAAGATTAGAAATTAGGTAATGGGCCATCTAAGGTTTCCTAAGATTTTAAGAGCTTGAAAAGGTGTGAAGGATCCTCCAATGGTGGATGATGGGGTGAGGCCTTAAGCTACTTAAGGGGTTACAAATAGGCATTAAAAGGGTACAACAGACCTAGCAAAACACACCCCAATGGTCAAAGTGGCCAACAAGTCAAACCCCAATCACAAATTTCAGGGCAAAATCTAACAGTCACTGTTCATATGCCAGTGATGAACAGTAGCCTGAAAGTTGGCCTTGCAAGGGGTGGGGGGACCCATTTATACCTGGCACAACTATTAGTTGCACCAGCCCATTTCTGAGGGAAAAAGACCTGGCACAACTATTAGTTGCGCCAGGCAAATCCAGGGGGAAAATGGCCTGGCGCAACTATTAGTTACGCCAGGCAAAAATCCCTCCAAAAAAGCCTGATTTTTAAATGGTCATAACTCTTGATATACAACTCCGATTGAGGTGATTCTTAGCTCGTTGGAAATATGGAGAAGTACTCTTTCCAAAGGTATATGATTTGATATTAGTAAAAGACTTCAACTAGTCCTAGTACACCACTCTTCATCAATTGCCCGGGAAGGTTAGATTTAGGGTTCAGAATGGGTTCTAAGGGTCGGGATTGGTTTTTAAAGGTGTGGGGTAGGTTCCTAAGGGATCTAGGGTGATTCTTAAGGGTTTAGGGTGATTCCTAAGGGTTCCATACATGCCATCAAAAGCTCAGAATTACACCTTTCTTGAAAGGTGTTTCGATCGGGCCTTAGGCCAAATTTGGGTGTCTATAGATGCCCCTCTTTGGTATCCGATCACTAATGATCATATGCCAAAGAAAAGAGACATTCGAAGAGGCCCAAGGCATTACTGACAGGTCCGCTATATTCAGAACGAACTTCAAACATCAGATGAGTAACACGGTGAAAAAACGAAAGCCCTGGGGTGCCAGGCTAATCATTCGTTTCTCAAGGTAATCAATTCCCAAGCACTTAGCGACATTACTGAGCATAACCAAGGTGGAATGAGTTGTGAAAGCCCAATAGCTAGGAAAAGCATTCGCCTCTCGAGTTGTGAAAGCCCGTTAGTCGAGAAAAATGTCCGCTTATCGAGAAAATTTGAAGGTGATTGATGCTCGAAGTTTATTCTGAATACAACAGCTTCGTAAGTAAGAGGGGTGATCGACCCACATCCAAAGATAGGCGCGAAGTAAACATATGCAAGGCTCCACAGTTTGCGTCCAATCCTACAAGGCATTTGATGACCTCATTGGATTATTTGCGGGTGCCCCTGCTGAAAGCAGGGTTCGAGATCTTTGGGCGAACCCATCGATCCCAAAGTTTATTTAGCATGACCACCCGGGTAAAGTGAATAGATGTCACAACACTTTTTAGGAGTACGTGCCATTTTTTGAAAGCATGCCTTAGCTCTGTATGTCCTAGAGTATTAAGTTTTGACTTCCTTGAACGGATCCAACCAAACATCGGGCGCCCCTCAAAAGGAGGCATCCAATCCTGGTCTCTGTTAACAATGATCATAATCATCAACTAACTATGCATAATCATGCACCCATCAGGGGCAATAGGCAACAACAAAGGCGATGGAAGCCCCGACCCGGACTCACTCGGGTACAATTTACGAGGACAAATGACCATCATACGGATACCCAGACGCATGGCATACACTTTACAGGGATACCGCTGCCGAACAGGTTTTAAGCCTACAAAAAATAAAAGGAAAATGAACCCTTCCGAATGCATGGTTGCACATAGTTTGATTGATATGTAATCTCATTCTTAACAAGTTGGTTTCAACCAACGATTGACCTTCCAACGGAGAATCTGAAGCTTAAGACACTTTAGTTCACATGAACCCAAAGACAGCGCTTGGCTCAAAAAATTTAGCAGTGGAGTTGACTCGATCGAAACATTGACTGTTTGACCGGGACTGACACCGTTGCTCCTTCCTTGAAGAAGGATCCAGAATCCAAGGCGTGCGTTAGACTTAGGACATTAATTTTGCACAACTGCATTGTTAATAAAATATTGACATTTTACCACATTGAAAATATGCGAGTGCTTAGCTATGCGTAGCATGAAAGCATAGATTTCTTTTTCTTTTCGAAATGATTTTCATCATCATTTTTTAATTTTTTTAGACCTGACGTCGGTGGTGAGATGCTTTATCTGATTTATCCATCACTAAGAAGTTGCCTGCTTCAAGGCTTTGGACCGTGTGATGTTCCTGCACATTCTCGAGAAAACGTCAGTCCCATTTTTGTTTATACATAAAAATACATCCTAAATAATAGAAGAAAAAGTAGATTTCCACCTACACTTTTTCATTTTCAATATATATATATTTTTTAGATTTTTGTTTTTGGAGATTTTTTGTTATTTTTCTTCATTTTTGAGATTGAAATATGATGCTAGAAATATGTACATGAAAATGAGTAGAAATATATACACATTTTTTAGTGTTTGGATTTTTCTTGATTTTTTTTTGTTTTTGGCTTTTCTTTTTTTTTTGATGCCTTGATAGGGTAGCGGGTCCCATTTTGAGCATAGTCAAACTCTTTCATGTAGTCGGTCTTGAGTGAGCTTCTGGATTTTACCAAGGCCAGAACGTTGATCCCTTCGAATTAAACCTTTCTCCTTGCCTCGAGTCATACTTTTGACGGTGCGGGTTTCACAAAGAAAATTATGGTCGAATGATTTGAACTAGCATGAGTGGCCCAGTCAGTCAAGAGGGTACAGGAAGAGTAACAAGAGGGTTCCTCAAACATCAATCTTCTCAATCAGTCAAAACTTTTCTTTTTTTCTTTTTTTTTTATTTATCTCCTCCCTTTTTTACCCATGGCGCTCTTTCGGGTTTTCACCACGTCCATGGGTTTAGCTCTCTTACCCCAAGTGCCCTTTCGGGTGGTCCACAAAAGCTCGCTATTTTTACCTGTGATGCCCTGTCAAGTTTTCACCATGTCCATCTTGCTTTGAGCTTGTATTTTTATTTTATTATTATTATTTTTTATTCTTTTCAACAGCCACGACATAGACCTTGATTCTGTCATAGCCGGCTAGATGGGGTTCTAGTGTCGTCTCACGACTCGGCTCATGTTGACTTAATAGATATTATGACTGCTTGCGAACCTACAAATTGAGCTTCCTTCAGGGTGTAGCTTGGCCATGGGTTAGGTTAGCATTTGAAGGTATGCTGGGCTAAAAGGGTTTCCTTGATACGGCTTCAGTTTTCTCAACATACTTTCTTCCTTGGGGGTGTTTTGCTGTACATGCCTCGTGATTCTTCTTTGTTCTTTTTGCTTTATTTGAGGCAATCTCTCTTTGAGGTTTAGCTTTTTCGATTTTTTTAAGATTTTGATAGTAACTCTACTTCATCTTTTGTGTTTTTTTTTTTTTGGTATATGTACACGTATATTTTTGGGAAATGGGTTTATTGAAAGAAAGGCCCAGGCTCAAAATGGGGTAGCAAAGGATATCATCATTTTTAGGGATGCTTTTTGGCTACTGTGCTTAGAATGATGACCTCTTTTGGGTGGTTCTTAAGCAGTCACGTATTTGTTTCATCAATACTTACCTTATCGCGATAGACTAAGAGTAGAACCGTCGGACGCATCCAGCATTGATGGGCTCAGGAAGATGATCTCCGCCCATGGTGGCGAGGTGGATGGCGTATCCTGGCAGCACTTCTCGAACAACGTATGGTCCTTCCCAGATCGGCTTAAACTTTCCTCTCGAATCGGCATGGAGAGATGGGAAGATCTTCTTTAGCACAGTGTCGCCTACCTTTAGATCTCGACCATGGACACGTTTATTATAAGCGCGTGCAATTCGCCCCTGGTACACTTGGGTATGGCATAAGGCTAGGAGTGTCTTTTCGTCCAGTAAGCTCAGCTGATCAAAGCGTAATCTCTCTCTTTCTGCTTCGGGTAAGCCTGATTCTATGAGGATTCGAAGCGAGGGTACTTCAACCTCTACCGGGAGGACGGCCTCGGTTCCATACATAAGGGAGAATGGTGTTGCCCCTGTAGCGGTACGGATCGACGATCGATAGGCTCATAAAGCAAATGGCAGCATTTCGCTCCAATCTTGATAAGTGATGACCATTTTCTCAAGGATGCGAACGACTGTCTTGTTCGCAGCTTCCACGGCTCAATTAGTTTGAGGCCAATAAGGGGATGAGCGATGATGCTTGATTTTGTATTACTCGCAGAAGTTTGTGCCATTGTCCGTGATGATATCTTTGGGTACTCCAAATCGGCACACAATATTGTTCTTGAGAAACTTCTCAACATGATTGGGCGTGATGTTGGCATATGACGCCGCTTCTACCCACTTGGTGAAGTATTCAATGGCGACGAGAATGAATCGATGTAAGTTTGATGCTTTTGGATTAATCATTTCGACAACGTCAAGGCCCCAGGTAGCAAATGGCCAAGGAGTGGTCATGTAGTGAAGATCAATGGCAGGAGTGTTCTTGACACTTGTAGCATTTTTGAACATGTTTGCAATAATCCGATTCCATGGTCGTCCAAAAGTATCCCTGCCGTAAGATTTTCTTAACGAGCATGTGACCACTGACGTGGACTCCGCATACTCCCTCATGGATTTCTTTCATAATATTGACCGCTTCACTTTCAGTGAGGCACTTGAGTAAGATGTTATTGTAAGATCGCTTATAGAGGCATTCCCCGCAAATGACATAACCTGCCGCTAAACGTTGAGTGGTTCGTCGGTCCATCTTGGATGTACCCTCTGGGAAAGTTAAGGTCTCGAGGAAATTCTTGATATTTGAGAACCAAGGTGGCTCATCATCAGGCTCTGTAGGTTCCTTAATCTGGAGGCAGAAGGCCGGCTCATTCCTCTGCTCGACCACGATCGGCTTCATCTCAACACCATTGGGGATTTCAATCATTGACGCCAAAGTTGCTAATGCGTCGGCAAAGCGATTCCTTTTCCAGGGGACGTATGAGAAAGTCACATCTTGGAAGCAAGCTATCAGATCCTCGAGGTGTTCATGATAGGGGATCAGTTTCTCATCTTTTGTCTTCCAGTCACCATTCGTCTGACATATGATTAACTGTGAATCACCAAACACTCGAAGGTGAGTTATATTCAGATCGAGAGCCGCCTGCAAACCAGCGGCAAAAGCTTCGTACTCAGCCATATTGTTAGTGCAAGGGAAGTTGAGCTTGATAGAGACCGGTACATGGGATCCTTTCGGTGAAATTAGGATGGCGCCAACTCCTTGGCCCTCGACATTTGCTGCCCCGTCAAAGTGCGTTACCCATGATTCTTTTGCTTCTTCTGTATCGTCTTCTGTCATGAACAAGATATCTTCATCGGGGAACTCAGTTCTCAAAGGCTCATAATCAGGTAAAGGATTGTCGGCAAGATGATCGGCCAACGCCTGCCCCTTGATCGACTTCTAAGTGACGTACGTGATGTTGAATTCAGATAATAAGAGTTGCCATCGTGCGGTTCATCCAGTGAGAGCTAGCTTTTCAAATAGGTACTTCAATGGGTCCATTCGGGCCAAGAGCAAAACGGCCTGGGATAGTAAGTAGTGGCGGATCCTTTGAGTATCCCATACAAGAGCTAGGCATGCTTTCTCCAAATGAGAGTAGCGTGTCTCGTAATCAGTAAACTTCTTGCTCAGATAGTAAATGGCCTGCTCTCTTCTTCCCGTTTCATCATGCTGCCCCAAAACACATCCCATCGAAACTTCTGTCGTGGAGAGATACATCAAGAGCGGCCTCCCTGGCTTAGGTGGAACCAAAACAGGTGGATTGAGGAGGTAGCTTTTGATCCTTTCGAACGCTGCCCGACAATTGTCGTTCCATTCAACGGGCAAATTCTTCCTTAGTAACTTGATGATTGGCGTACAGATTGGAGTTAGCTGTCCAATGAACCGACTGATATACTGTATTCTACCCAGAAACCTCTAACCTCCTTCTCGATAGACGGCGGTGGCATTTCAGTGATGGCTTTGACTTTGATTGGGTCGACCTCGATCCCCCTCCTGCTGATGATGAATCCTAATAGTTTTCCTGACATAGCACCAAATGCGCACTTCTGTGGATTCAGACGTAATCGATACTTCCTCAGTCTTTCAAACAGCTTCTGAAGGTTTACAAGATGGTCGCTTCGCTCTGGTGACTTAGCTATCATGTCATCGACATACACTTCAATCTCTCTGTACATCATGTCATGAAATAGTGCAGTCATAGCTCTTTGGTACGTTGCACCGGCATTCTTCAGCCCGAATGGCATGACTCGATAGTAAAAGGTTCCCCAGGGGGTAATGAACATTGTCTTCTTGCGGTCAACCTCTGCCATTTTGATCTGATTGTATCCTGAGAATCCATCCATAAAAGAAAGCATCCCGTGCTTAGCTGTGTTATCGACCAAGATGTCGATGTGTGGCAGTGGAAAATCATCCTTTGGGCTTGCTCTGTTCAAATTACGGAAATCGATGCACATGCGGACCTTTCCCTCTTTCTTCGGTACAGACACAATATTGGCTAGCCACTGTGAGTATTTGGAAAGCATGAGAAACCCTACATCGTATTGCTTGATGACCTCTTCTTTGACTTTCTGCATCCATTTGGGTCGGAGACGTCTCAGCTTCTGCTTGACTGGCTTCATATCAGGGTAGAGGGGCAACTCATGCTCAATCAAATCAGTGTCCAAACCAGGCATGTCCTCATACGACTAGGCAAAAACTTCCTGGTATGACTAAAGGAAGTCGATCATGCTTTTTCTTTCCTCAGGAGACAGTGACGTTCCGATTTTGGTTATCCTAGGAACCTCCTCAGTTCCTAGATTGACATCTTCGCTCTCTTCGACAACAGGGGTAGGGCCATGCTCAAAGTCGGAAAATCACTCAAGGAGCTCATTGGGGAGCTCCTCGAAGGGGACATCCTCTTCCAGACTCGTGATCCCTACCTCTCCTTGTATTTCTACAGGGAAGGGGTTGATTTCACATGGGACGGGCATTTTGATTAAGGCATCCTTTTGTGGGACATTTTCTGGAATTTTAAATGACCATATTTTGGACTTTGGATTTTTTCAATGTTTTTGAGATTTTGTATTTTTTCCATGTTTTCGAGATTTTGTATTTTTTCCATGTTTTCAAGATTTTGTATTTTTTCTATGTTTTTGAGATTTTTGTTTTCTTCGGAGACGGACTCTTGGTAGGGCGGATTTGTGTATATACAAGGTATAGCCTGCGAAGGGCTTATCTCACTTTTTATAGGTTATTTTTTTTTTTGGGAAATGGGCACCAAACTTTAGGCCACTTCCCGCTTCCAGGGTTTGGGGCAAAGATGCCCAGTTGCATACCTGAAGGGTCGCTTTACCTGTTGGGATGCAGGGTGCTGACTGATATGGCTCATTGGAGTCAACCCCCATCATATTGATCCCCATTTTGTCTGAGATCATGTCCTCAAATGATAACTTAATTTTGTGGTGATTCACCACAGGGGGGGCTTGTTCAGGTACTGACTGTCGTTCCTCGATGAGGGATAGCGTGGCCAAATCTATCTCCAAGCTGGGAAGGGAGATCTGGAGATTGGTGAGATGGATTGGGGCTGTGGGTTTGTGTGGGGTCAAATGGGTTGCTCCATTTTGATCGATCTTTACGACCCCTGCGCTGACAAAGGAATCCCTGATGTGCGGCCTAGGGCGAGGTTTCTCCTCTATGTTGATTCCTCGAGCTCTTACAGCCGCGACGACCATAGCTTTCTCTTTGGCCTCTCGGACCTCTTGCTCTGTGGGCTTATATCCTAGCCTGAATCTTACTTTTTGTCCCTTAGCCACAACTGGCTCTCTTCTGCCTTCTAATTTGGGTCCTAAACCCCTTCCTTTTTTATAGCCTCACTTTTGGAGCGTTGCCACTGCCGCTACCATACCGCCTCCCATTTTAGACATGATGCCCTCAATGGGTTCTGGGAGTATAGCTGACACCTCATACTCAAAACTGTGGAGATCGACGTCCTCAGCAGTGTGTGGTATATCCAGTATATTGGGTTTCTCCACACTGTTGGTGGCCTTTTCTTTCTCCCTGTGTCCTTCTCCAATGATCATGATAATCTTATGCCCTGATACAAATTTGAGTTTCTGGTGCAATGTGGAAGGTATGGCTCCGACTTCATGTAGCGAAGGGCACCCCAACAATAGATTAAATGAGGATTTGATATCCATGACTTGAAACAAGATGGAAAAGGTCATTAGTCCTATCAATAGCTCAAGATCAACTTCTCCCATTATTTCTCTCCTAGTATTGTCAAACCCTCTAGCGCTGGTTCTGGTGGGCTTAGCATGCACAGATCAACCCCGATCTTGCTGGCGGTTCTTAACAGTCATATATTCAATACAGACCTATTATCGATTAGTACCCAGGGGATAATCATATTTCCATACTCAATGGTTATATTTAAAGATTTTGAGTGGCTACCTCCTTCCTCAGGTAAATCGGCATCAGAAAATGAAATGGCATTTGGAGCCATCACTTGACCAATTATCTGCCCGACTTCATCTGGGCTAACTTGGAGTGATACATGCACATTTTTTACCGCCCCCATTAATGCTTGAAAATGGAGTGGGGACGTCATCAACAGATCTCATACAGTAATATGGGCAGGCATTCTTCTCAGCTGAGTCTCCAGTATATGTTCTCGACTCATCTTCTCGAAGGGGTTCACCTCGTTGTCTTTCCTTCCTTTGGGTTGGGCCTGGGCTGCTGCTGGTATTTCTAGTTGCTTTGATACCCTCCTCGATCTAGTAACAAAATATACTCCCCCTTCTCTACTGCTGCTTCCGGCATTGATATCTATTTGTTCATAGCTTAGCGGGACCTGATGAGGATCATATGCGGGTCCCGAGAGCTGGAAGGGTATGGCTATCGGTTCTTGAGGTACTTGTACTATTGACTCAGGAGTTGTGGGCAACACCTGATTTATTTTGGAGGTGGAGGGTTGGGTGGAAAGATTGGGCCAAATGGGGGTGGAAAAGCTTGAGGGTGATGGTATTGGAGGGAAGGAGGTAAAAGTAGGCCATTGATAGCCGGTAGGTGTTGGCGAGAGATGGGGGTTCTGATGGGCCGTTAGGTAATTGATCGGGGTGGTGGAGTTTGCCAGTGGCTGAACTGGGGGTGTTGGAGTGGGCGCTGGCCATTGATAAGTGATGGGTGTGGGTGTTGGATTGGGGGCCTGGTGGCTTAAAGGGTAATCGATGGGGGTTGTTGTGTATGGTGGTAGTTGAAATGGGCGGGTGCATGCCATTGATAACTGGTGGGTGCGAGTGCAGGATTGGGGGCCTGTTGGCTCATCGGGTAATTGATGGGGGCTGTGGTGTATGGTTGGTATGCATTGATATTCACATAATTGACGGGTGTGGGTGCTGGAAAGTATGCCCTGAGATCCAAGGGTTCAATTGTGGAGTCGGGTTGGGGAAATAATCTGACAAATTTAGAGGTTCAACTACCCCTATATTCCTCTCTTCAACGTTTCTTAACAGCAGCGCTACATAACTCTCCCGATCACTGATATAATCGGATGGGTCAAATTCGAATTCCTCTGCATCTTCTATCATTCCGATGGTGGGTCAGGGACTTGCTCCTCCGGTAGGATGTGGGGGTAGTGGCACTTGAGAGAGTGCAGGGGGAATGATTTTCCCGGCATCGATTAAATCTTGGATGGCATGCTTCAATGGGAAGCAGCGATCAGTAGGGTGACCCGGACCCTGATGAAAATTGCAGTGGGTATTTGGGTCATAGTTCTTTGGGATCGGGTGAGGAGGAGGTTGCGGTTGGCGGATAGCCACTAATTCCTTTTCTACTAACAAGGGCAAAAGTACACTCAAAGATTACCCCAGAGGTGTAAAGACTCGATCGTAGCGGGCTCTCCTCTGTTCCGAGGTCATTTGTATTCCTTGCCCATTCCCAATTCTTTACATCTGCTCAAGCCTAACTGGTGCTAGTGGGGCTGCTTGAAATTGAAACAGAGCAGTATTATTATTTGGCCTACTGTTGGCTATGTTCTGGACATCGCCCCCTATTCTCTTCTCGTTCCTCTGCTTAGAAAATCTTCTGACCCCGCTAGGGCCCCCTGAAGTATTCTTACTCAAACGCCCTTCCCTGATGGCATCCTCGCAGCGGTTGGCATTCCTCACCACATGAGTAAAACTAGACTGTTGTTGGTATACATGAAAATCAGAGATCACTGGCTGAGCGTTCTTTGAAATCATCTCTATCTGCTCATCATCCGGTATTCTATTTCTGGCTTGAGCTGCCAATGCCCTCCATCGCCCTAAGTAGTCACTGAAGGTCTCATTAGGATTTTCTTTTAAACGGGTCAAATCAGACTTGCACGGTTCAATATCAGTATTATAGACATACTGTCCCTGGAACAAATGTGCTAAATCTTTCCATGTCTTCATCATGGATGGTTCAAGAGATGTGAACCACATCAGGGCCGGTCCGGTCAAACTTTTTTAAAAGACTTTTATTAGCAGTCTTTCGTCCCCCCCGTACTGGCACATGTCCCCACAATAGGACTTGAGGTGTGAGATCGGATTGCCTGTGCCATTGTACTTGTCGAATACTAGCATTTTAAATTTGGGGGGCAAGGGGAACTCAGCGAACAGGCATAGGTCTGTGAAGTCCGTGGCGTGGATTTTAGCACCACCCATTTTCATCAGCTATTTTTATATTTTGTCTAACTGTTCTTTCAGCTGCTCTGACTCTTTCGATATAGGGGCTGCTTTCTCGGCAGTCAGTCGGACTTCACTCTGGGCTACCAGGGGGTGGGCTATTACTGGTGGAGGGTTGAGGTTGGTCAATGCCCCAGCATAGGCCCCGCTGTTCCTAATCTCGTCCTTTTCATACTGTTGGTCGGCGTAATGTGCAATGAAGGCGGGATTCTCCTGTTGTTGTTGCATGGGTTGGATTGGAATAACATGAGTGGGGGCTGGGTGAGCCCATTGGGGGTGAGAAAAGGTTTGTTGGGTGATGGGCATTTGGCTTTGAGGTGGGGGCAGATAGGGCCATTGGGTGTGAGGGAAGGTTTGGGGATGGCCTTGGGGTGTGGGGCAATGGGGAAATTAGGTTTGAGGTATGGCATGGGTTTGACCCAGATGTGAAGGTTGGGTTAAATGTTGGAGGTATTGCGGAAGGTATGAGTGTGGGGTTTGGGTTTGGGCCATGAACCCTTGATCATTTTGGGCCATAGGCCACTGATGGGTTTGGGCCATGGGCCCCTGGTAGGTTTGGGCCATGGGCCCTGGATAGGTTTGGGCCAATGGGCCCGGGTAGGTTTGGGCCATGGGCCCTTGGTGAGTCTGACCCAATGGGCCTTGATGGGTTTGGCCCAATGGGCCTTGATGGGTCTGGTCTAATGGGCCTTGTTGGGTCTGAGTCATGGCCCTTGGTGGGTCTGGCCCAATGGGCCTTGATGGGTCTGGGCCATGGGCTCTTGATAGGTCTTGCCCGATGGGCCTTGTTGGGTCTGGGCTATGGGCCCTTGATGGGACTGTCCCAATGGGCCTTGTTGGGTATGAGACATGGGCCCTTGGTGGTCTAGCCCAATGGGCCTTGATGGGTATGGCCCGATGGGCCTTGTTGGGTCTGGGCCATGGGCCCTGGATGGGTATGGGCCATGGGCCATTGGTGGATTTGGGCCATGGGCCCCTGATGTGTTTGGATTTGATGGGTTTGGCCCTGGGGGATATGGGTAATGGGTGTTCGGGCCAATGGGCCTTGGGGATGATGGGTAGTGGGGTATTGGGCCATGGGGACCTGGAGATCATGGATGGTGGGGTATTGGGCCATGGGGCCCTGAGATGTGTGGGAAAAGGGGGTTTGGGCCAATGGGCCTTGGGGTATGTGGGAGTTTGGAGTTTGGGCCATTTGGCCTTGGGGTATATGGATAGTGGGGGGTTGGGCCATGGGGCCTTGGGGTGTGTGGGTGATGGGGGTTTGGATGGTGTGGATTATGGGAGGTTGATGGGGGTCATGGGGAGTGAAGCATGGAGGTTTGCTAGGGTATGAGATGGATTCATGGATGTGGGGTTTGGAGGAGAGATATTTTTGGAGGCCCTCCACGAGGAGTATGCTTGGAACATCTCCTCCATCATGGCCATGGAAGGGGGGTCAGATGTGGATGGTGGATTTAAGGGATGATTGGGTATGGACGGGGTGGATGTGGGGGGAAATTTGGGTATGGCCATGGAAGATGATGGGATAGGGGATGGATTAAAGGAATGGGGTGAGGCACTGGTAGAGGGGGATGGGTTAGAGATGTTTAAGGATGATGGAGGGTATAGTGTGGGTGTTTGGGAAAAACCGGGCATGACCCTAGTAAAAATGGGCATGACCCTGGTTGATGGGGGGATTTGTGGGGGATCGGATAGGGCGGAAGTGGTGTATATGAACGTGGGTGGATTGGGTCTATATGGTGAAGATGGGAAATGGGGCATGGATGTGGGTTGAGAAAATGGGTTAGGGTTTTGCATGAGCGCGGTTTGGGCAAAAGATGGGGAATGGGGGGTTGGACCTTGGCTATTTTGGGGGGTAGTGGTTGGGAATATGGGGGCGCCGAATGGGCCGATAACGGTAAAAGGGGGTTGGGTGAGGGGGATGGTGAAAAAGACTTCTCCCGAATGAGAGTGGGTTAGAGAATGTGGCGGAGAGGAATCGGGATCGGTGTAAGTCAGGTCCACTACCCACGACATTCTTTGGGAGCAAGTCGGGTAAGGGTGCCTTGGATAAAACCCAAAAATCCTCCTCCTTCTTCCCCTATAGGACGACGGAGGGCAAGATGATGCCGTTGTGTCGGCACCACAAACTATCTATTTATTGTTTTTGAATTTTATGAAATTTTTTTGAAAAACAAAAGTTCCGAGGCCTTGAAATTCCCTTTTCGGGTGGCTCTCATACCTTAATTCGAGACCCGCGGCTACGATTCTGAGGCACTTTGAAAGAATCGAAGGAGAACCTTCGATCTATTGAAGGCATAGAAATCGAGGCAAACAAGCCGATCCCTCAGAATGAGCCAAAAAAAAGTTGGCCACTTTTGACCAGCGGGTGCGTATTGGGTGCCGGAGATCGCGGGGCCCAAACGAGGCACTATGCACACTGATCGGGGAACTCGGGAGGTGGAAAGGGCCAAGGATTCAGACAAGGTGCTGCTAAACAAACCTGGCGCAACTAATACTTGTGCCCAGGTTGCAGGGGAGGAATTTTACATTAGCGCAACTATTAGTTGTGCCAAGGTAAAATTTTTGGAGTTTAAAGCTGGCGCAACTATTAGTTGCGCTAGTTATAAATTCCAGCTTTTTGTGCTGGCGCAACTAATACATGTGTCTGCCAAAAAACAAATGCTCCAACATATTTGACAGCAGCCACTGATGCCCGAAATGAGTCCTTTTTTTTAGTTTTTATGGAAGCTAGGCTTCTGGGAACTGAGCTATTTTTTGGTGATCGATTCTCTCCTCACATTACCTAAAGGATAGAGTCCGGTATAACTCGCTAACGCGCTCCCCAAGGGTTTTAAGCTTCGGAATGGAAACCCAGCCGATATACCTCCAGCGCAAGCGCTTTCTCAGATACTCGGTGGGCTGGGATTTTTTTGGATCATCACCACTAGGGGCTGCCGCCATGCTAAGACCCGGGTGTTTGTATGTGTACCTAAACCAACCCCTTTGAAAAATCTAACCCGCAAAACAAATTAATTAAGCTCCCTAACATGGTTTAATTTTTATTTTTTCAAAGTTTTTTTTTTTCTTGAAGTTTTCTTTAGTTCAAAGACCGAGGGTGATTATCCCATGCCGCCACTACGGGCTGGTGTCCACTGTTAGGATATGAAAGTAAAAAAAATGACGGGGCCAGTCAAGCGACTAGGCGGGAAATGTAAAGTGCTGAAATTTAAAGCCGAATTGTAAAAGGAAGTAAGAAAGGTGCCAGTCAAGTGACTAGGCGAAAATTACTGAAATTTAAAGGAAAAACGTAGGGGTGAGTAACGAAGGTGCCAGTCAAGTGACTAGGCAAAAATTGCTGAAATTTAAAGCGGAAGCGTAGAGGTAAGTAAGAAAGTGGCCAGTCAAGCGACTAGGCGAAAATTACTGAAATTTAAAGCGGAAACATAGGGGTGAGTAAAAAAGGTGCCAGTCAAGTGACTAGGCAAAAATTGTTGAAATTTAAAGCAGAAACGTAGGGGTAAGTAAAATGACGTAATCAGATGGGTGAGTGAAAAAAATAGCAAAAATAAAATTAAAAAACAGTAATAAAATGTTAGAAAAATAAAAATAAAGGCCTAGTTCAAGGGAAGCTCTACTAGCTAGTCCCCAACAGAGTCGCCATCTATGCAACCGTGGGAATCAAGACGATCCCGTCGCGACGATGCGCTCTCTAACGATGAAATATATAGAGTCGCCACCCAGAGCATTCGGTGTCCCGGGATACCTAGTTCATTTTTATGAGCACCTAGTGCTAAAAATATGACTCTAAATCCGGTCCACACGAAAGGCTCTTGGGTAGGGACTTCGGTTATCGATTGGGAAGGTGTTAGGCACTCGATCAACCCGCTTAACGTGGTTTCTACTAATGGCCAACAATAAAATGAAGTAGAAGCAAAGAAAATAGCTTCCTCTTGCCCAAAAGGGCTTAGAATCCTATTTGTGCCCCTCCGTTCCTACCGAAAAATTGGCGGCGTAATGACACAAATGGGAGAATGGAGGGAGCTAGAAAGAGATAGGAGAAGAAAGGGGAGAGCCGGAGCTCTCGGGCCCTTGTAGCACCATAGAGGAGCCTTGCGTGGCTTGCTTTGATGAGCTCTTGAAGGCCTTGTATGGTGAAAAATGGGATTCTAACTCGTAAGACTTAAAGCTAAGAGGTAGGGAAGGGAGGCTAGGGGATCACACACACCTAGGCTATGGGTTTTGGATGTAAGAACAAGCTTGGGAAGAGGTTTTGGAATTTTGGAATTTTGAGGGAAAATAGTGCACCAAAGGGTGGAAGAACTTCTCACTTAGAGCTCTCTCTCTTATGCTCTTTCTCTCTTAAGCAAAATTGTCAACCCTTAAACCAAAGGGAGGGGGGCTCTATTTATAGGAAACGGGTGGATTAGGAGGCTTCTTAGAGGCTAAGTAAGATTAGGAATTAGATAATGGGCCATCTATGGTTTCCTAGGATTTTAAGAGCTTGGAAAGGTGTGAAGGATCCTCCAATGGTGGATGAAGGGGTGAGGCCTTAAGCTACTTAAGGGGTTGCAAATAGGCATTAAAAGGGTGCAACAGAACTAGAAAAATACACCCCAAAGGTCAAGGTGGGTAACAAGTCAAACCCCAACACGAATTTTGGGGCAAAATCCAACAGTCACTGTTCATATGCCTGGCGCAACTAATAGTTGCGCTAGGCAAATGTACTGTAAAATAATGATGAACAGTAGCCTGGAAGTTGGCCTCGCGAGGGGTGGGGGGACCCATTTATACCTAGCGTAACTATTAGTTGCGTCAGGCCATTTCTGGGGGAAAAAGACCTGGTGCAACTATTAGTTGCGCCAGGCAAATCCAGGGGGAAAATGGCCTGGCGCAACTATTAGGTGCGCCAAGCAAAAATCCCTCCAAAAAAACCTGATTTTCAAATAGTCATAACTTTTGATTTACAGCTCCGATTGAGGTGATTCTTGGCTCGTTGGAAATTTGGAGAAGTCTTCTTTCCAATGGTATATGATTTGATATTAGTAAAAGACTTCAACTAGTACTAGTGCACCACTCTTCATCCATTTCCCGGGAAGGTTAGATTTAGGGTTCGGAATGGGTTCTAAGGGTCGGGATTGGTTTCTAAAGGTTTTGGATAGGTTCCTAAGGGATCTAGGGTGATTCTTAAGGGTTTAGGGTGGTTCCTAAGGGTTCCATACATGCCATCAAAAGCTCAGAATTACACCTTTCGAGATCAAAAGCGCAGAATTACACCTCTCTCGAAAGGTGTTTCGATCGGGCCTTGGGCCAAATTTGGGTGC
This sequence comes from Chloranthus sessilifolius, assembly GCA_021018995.1. Taxonomy (NCBI): domain Eukaryota; kingdom Viridiplantae; phylum Streptophyta; class Magnoliopsida; order Chloranthales; family Chloranthaceae; genus Chloranthus; species Chloranthus sessilifolius. The sequence continues at coordinate 28,447,500 of CM037594.1, read as the reverse complement.
CTACAGTGGAGGATCATAAAGAACGGTGGCTGAAATGGGGTTAAAATCAACAAACTGTATTAGTGACATTTATTGTCATTTTTGATCGATCAAATTGAGTATTTGATAGAGCGAATTATATGAACACTTATAAACTGGAGGGCTGCTTTATAGAAGTTCAGGCCTGATAAATCCAATCGATCATATCTAGGATTTGATAGATCAAATTTGGAATAGATCGATAAAATTATGAAGTGATCTATCAAGTGTGATCTGATCGATCGAACTGTGAGATTGATCGATCAAATAGCAGATTTGATCGATCGAATTGTATAATTAAAGTATAGAATAAGAGGTATGTTTTTCTGAAAATTTTGGACTTGAAAATCTGATCGATCAAACATGAGGATTGATCGATCAAATTTAGGATCCAATTGATCAAATAGGAAATTGATCGATCAGATTACCTCTATTTTTTAGGTGTAAATTGTTGGTTTTCAATGGATCAAACATGGGAATTGATCGATCAGACTATGAATCTGATCGATCAAATGATGAGTTGATCGATCAGATGTGAATTCGATCGATTAAACATGGAGATTGATCGATCTAATTCCCTGTATTGCCTGTTTTGGTTTTCTGCGGAAATTGAGGCTGGACTCTGTTCCAGTTACTATTCTGACAATTCTAACATGTAGTATACTATACATATGGTGTAGGTCAAGACCAGGACACTTTAAAAAGCTTTGGATTTGCTTAGAAAGACCTGATCTGAGGTAGGGAAAATTCAACTTAACTTGTATCTGATTTTGAATGTATGGTTTGCTAGCATCTATATCTGTTTTCGTCTGTTTTAAAAGCATGCCTGGCATATGATAAAAGCTTTGTTATCTGATTCTGCTATCTGCTTCTGAGGTTTCCATGTGTATTGATTTAAACTTTATGTGACGAATCCCCCTGATGTGGCAGGACACCCACGACCAGCACGGCGGGATATCTGTGTATCTGATTTACAAATCCCTTAGCACAAGTTTCTCTCCTTTGAAGAGGTTTGATATAATTATCTGTAATTATTCATTGAACGACGATGGTTGGGGTTACCCATCGACACACATTTGGCTACCACGTGTTGTATTCACGGGAGTTATTTAGGTATAAAAAATAAGTCACTAAATACTGTATGCATGCATCTGAAAACTCTGAGGACATAGTCTTTTTCTAATAATTCTGCATCTGTTATCTGATTCATCTGTCTGTATCTATTTTATTTTGTCTGCATTATCTGATTTAATCATCTGTTCTGAGTTATGTTCTGCAAACCATGTTTTACATTTTAGATGCAATTTACTTGAGTTTCTTCTATTGAGCTTAGATGGATAGCTCACCCCATTTTTATATAATAGGTTCTGAGGCTAGGGCTCCCGGCACGGAGAGTGATCCTGATTATCAACCAGAGGCAGAGGCTGAGGCCGAGTAGGAGGATACTGACACCCCTGCTGACGAGTTTTATTAGCAGCTTGGGTATTAGTCTTGTTTTGGGTCTTGTATTTGTATTTTGGATTATCCGTGTGCCTGGTGGCCACCTTTCTGTATTTATTTATTGTAAATGTTTATTTATAGCGTTATGCATTCTATAAGAACTACTATTGGAAACTACTATTTTGGGTGATGGATGTCCATCACCAATGGTTCTTCTTGGTTATTTTTAGAGGATGCATATTCTTTTGATTATATATATATAGTCTCGTTTCTTCTCTTTTCTTTTAGAGACTTATATGATGACTCGATCTACCACTTTCGATAGTGTCTGCTCTTGCTTTCGCTAAATGAACAGACACTTTTTGGTTTGTTCTAGAGATCATCCAGATTATGATCCTGATGGCACGGGTTTCCGAATGCAAAAATGTGGGCTGCCACAATTGTTATCAGAGCCTATGCTTTAGGTTGAACCACGAGCTTAGGTTTAATTGTTTTTATAATCTATGTACTTATCAATGTTGTTGTTTTCATAATAACAGATCAATATTATGGGCCCAAGGTTAAGAGGTGGACACGATAAAGGAAGAGAGGGACCAGGATTGGTTCCGATGCGAGAGATCCCTGAGATTCCTGGTACATCTCGGGGATTAGGATTCCTATCGAGTGAGAATGTTGTCTCGGTAGGACTAAGAGGAGGAAGAGGAGGTGGTGATAATAGAATGGAGCAGGTGTTGGAAGCTTTGGCTGCCAACGTAGTTTAACAGACGGCTGTGTTGAATCAACTAGCAGCTAGACTACCTCACCAACCCGGCGGTTTAGTCTAGTTTAGAAGAATGAGACCTCTAAATTTATCAAGGCAGATAGATCCTATCGAGGCCGAGGGTGTTGGATAGAGGAAATGGAGAAGGTTTTTGAGGTGCTTCAATGCACTGATGTCGAGAAGGTGCGTTGGGCAACCTTCACACTTGACGGGGAAGCACAACCTTGGTGGAAATCAGTATCAAGACACCGAGAGCAAGAACTCCCCAATACCTCTTGGACGTGGGCTGATTTTGTTGGAACTTTCAAAGACAATTACTTCCCCAATATGGTGAGGCATCAATGGGAGGTGAAGTTTACCAAGTTAGAATAAGGTGCTATGACAGTGCACGAGTATAGTGCAGAGTTTGATAGATTATCGAGGTTTGCTCCGCAGCACGTAGCCACTGAGTCAATGTGAGCTCGAAATTTTCAGCTTGGGTTGAGGCCCAACCTACAGAAAGAAGTAGCCCTATGGGAGTTAGAGACGTATGCATCAGTTATGTCTAAAGCTCTCATTTCTGAAGAGGAGAACCAGAAACAGTTTGCTTGGAGGGATAAGCAAAATAAAGAGAGGTCGTTTCAGGGAAATCTCAGGACCCTGAACAGAACAAGAGGGCTAGGTTCTCAAGACCTCCTAGATACCCTACTCACTCTAGGCCAGCTATATCTTCAGGGCCGAGTTCTTATCAGAGACCGATAGTACCTGCATCATCCAGACCATTCAGATCATCTGGTTCTTCTGTTAGTGGAGCTTCTATCACACAGGATCTTCACGGGTCTCTTCATTCACTCTGACTTCAGCATGTGCTAAGTGTGGGAAAGCACATAAGACAGAGGACTGTAGGAGAGATACAGGAGCTTGCTTCAGGTGTTGCCAGATGGGCCACATGGTTAGAAATTGCTCTAAGGTGAGAAAGGAAAGCAAAGATCGGGCTGGATCGGTATCTGCTTAGAGATCATCTCGACCTGTTGTTTAAGATCGAGCATATGTCATCACAACAATGGATACCCTAAAATTAAATGACATCATCCAAGGTATCTTTACACTTTGAGAGTTAAATTAATTAGTTGATATTCATATTCTATAGTGTGTTTTGATGATTTTATGCATATGGATATGAAAAATTTTTATACACTTAACTCTATATGTTTAATATATCAATAAAAAGGTACCCTTGTTATGTGTCGTAAAGGTGACGAGAGTTAAGTGGACGCTCGAGTACTGATAGACCCTGGGTCTAGTCATTCGTTTATCACTCCGTCGTTCTCTGAGAAGTTAGGCATCGTGCCCAAGACCCTTGATTTCATCTTAGCCGTATTCGTACCCACAGGACCCTTTCACTTCTGTGAAATCAAATCCAAAGTCACACTGTTCATTTCAGCTATTCGAGTGGAGCGCATGATGAAGAATGGATGCTGTGAATATCTTGCTTACTTGTAAGATCATCAGGAGAAGAAGAGGGACATTGCTCTTATCACTGTTGCATGTGAATACCCTGATGCCTTTCTTGAGGAATTACTCGGATTGCCACCTAATAAGGAGATTAAGTTTGCAATTGATTTAGCACTAGGTATTGAATCGTTGTCAAAGGCTCCATACAGAATGGTGCCTGCTAAGCTAAAGGAACTGAAGGAGCAGCTTTAGGAGCTCTTGGACAAAGGTTTTATTAGACCAAGTGCTTCTCCTTGGGGAGCACCGGTACTATTCGTGAAGAAGAAGAATGGTTCGATACGGCTGTCCATTGATTATCGTCAGTTGAATAAGATGATGATTAAGAATCGTTATCCACTATTGCAGATTGACGACCTCTTTGATTAGTTGCAAGGTGCAAGGTTCTTTTTGAAGATTAATCTAAGGTCGGGTTACCACCAATTGAAGATTAAGGTGGACGACGTTTCCAAGACCGAATTCCACACTAGGTATGGTCATTACGATTTCTTGGTTATGTCGTTTGGGTTAACGAATGCACCGACATCGTTCATGGACTTGATGAACCAGGTATTCAAGCCACACCTCGATAAATTAGTGGTCATTTTTGTTGACGACATCCTCATTTATTCAAAGAATGGAGAGGAACACTTTTAGCATTTGCGAGTTGCTCTGCAAACACTCAACGACAACCAACTATATGCCAAGCTTAGTAAGTGTGAGTTCTAGCTTGATCGGGTCAGTATCTTAGGCCATATTATTTCTGAGGGCAGTATCACAATAGATCCTGCAAAGATCGAATATGTAGTGAATTGAGAGCACCCGAAGACGGTGACAGAAGTCTGTAGTTTTCTTAGCTTGGCGGGGTACTATAGACGGTTTGTGGAAGGATTATCTAAACTCTCAGGTTTGCTTACTCAACTTACAAAGCAGAATCCTAAGTTTGATTATACAGAGCAGTGTGAGAAGAGTTTTCAAGAACTCAAGACGCATCTGACTACAGCACTAGTGCTAGCTATACCTTCTAATGGAGGAGGTTTTGCTATATATAGTGACGCATCTTACAGTGGACTGGGTTGTGTTCTTAATCAATATAAGAAGGTTATCGCATACGGCTCTAGACAACTCAAGGAACACGAGAAGAATTATCCCACTCATGATTTGGAGTTAGCAACGACAATTTTTTCTTTTATGATCTGGAGGCACTACTTATACGGTGAGACATTTGATATCTTCACTGACCACAAGAGTCTTAAGTATCAATTCACCCAGAAGGACCTGAACATGTGGCAATGAAGATGGATGGAGTTTTTGAAAGATTACAACTGTTCCATCCCGTATCACCCTGGGAAGGCTAACAAAGTGGCAGATGCTTTGAGTCGAAAGTCTTCAGTTTAGTTAGCGTATCTCATTACAAGAGTGCATCGGTGGCACTTGCATGAGGATTTGGCCTTGTGTGATGCTATGTTTGATGTGAAAGGTTCAGGCGCTTTGATGGCCACCCTGGTTATCAAGCCGACCTTGTTTGAGAACATTCGCAAACTTCAAATGGTCGATGATGAGCTTATGACCATTAGACAAGGTGTGATCAGCGGGACCAGAACAGATTTCTCCATCAGAGAGGATGGTACTTTGTTATTCATTGATAGAGTGTGCATACCTACCAATGTTGAGCTTCGAAATACTATTTTAGAGGAGGCTCATAAATCAATGTACTCTATATTTCCTAGGAGTACCAAGATGTATCAGGACTTGAAGAAAAGCTTCTTGTGGAGAGGTTTGAGGAAGGACGTTACTGAGTACGTGTCTAGATGCTTGCTCTGCCAATAAGTAAAGGTAGATCATCGAAATCCGATGGGATTGTTGCAACCTGTGCCTATACCTAAGTGGAAATGAGAAGCCATTTCTATAGATTTTATATTGGGGTTGCCCAAGACATTGAGGAAACACAATGCCATCTGGGTCATTGTGGATATACTGACCAAGTCTGCACATTTTTTGCCGTATTGTATGACATATATCACCAACAAGCTTGCAGAGTTGTACCTTAAAGAGATTGTTAGACTTCATGGTTTACATGTCAATATTGCATGTGATCGCGATCCGCTTTGTATATCACAGTTTTGGCAGAGATTTCAAGAAGGCATGGGGTCTAGACTTGATTACAGCTCATCGTTTTATCCTCAGACAGATGGGCAGACTGAAAGAGTGAACCGGATCATAGAAGATATGTTGCGTGCATGCATGTTAGACTTTCACGAGTCATGGGATCAACATTTGCCTCTGATTGAGTTCATGTACAATAATGGCTATCAGTCCAGTATTGGCATGGCTCCCTATGAAGCTTTATACAGACGATAATGCAGATCTCCATTGAATTGGGAGGAAGTCGGTAAGAAACTTTTTTTGGGACCTGATATCATGGACAACACAACTGAGACGGTTTAGTTGATCAGTGGGAGATTGAGAGTTGCTCAAAGTCACCACAAGAGTTATGCCGATCTTCATAGGACGCAGGTCAAGTTTCACGTGAGCTTGATTGTGTTAAATACAATAGATCTTTTATTCTCAGTTCATTGGTAAGGATTTAACACCTGTTTTTAGGTAGGAGACAAGGTCTTTGTCAAGATCTCGCCTACCAAGGGCGTGATGTATTTTTGGAAACAAAGGAAGCTAAGTCCACGCTACACTGGACCTTTTGAAGTGCTAGGTTGGGTTGGAGAAGTCGCGTATCGGATTACGTTGCCACCACAATTGACAAGCATGCGTAATATATTTCATGTCTCCATGTTGAAGAGATACGCGAAAGATCCAACACACATCCCGGATTTTTAGCTTATTGAACTTCAAGAGGATCTGACCCTGGTAGAGGAACCTATGCAGATTTTAGACCGTATGGAGCAGGTGTTGCGAACTAAGATGATTCCACTTGTGCTAGTCAAGTGGTGGAATCACTCTTCTGTGGAGGCTACCTAGGAGCGCGAAGCCAAAATTCACGAGCAATGCCCGCATCTATTTGACTGATATGCGAGGTAATTTTGATGCTTGGATTTAATTCTATAGTGTATTGTACCTTTGTTAAATCCTTGAGAATGTTTTTGGGCTATACACATTGCTTAACATGTTAGCATAGCATTAAAATGTAACCGTTAGGCATTGATGATGCCTACAGGGCTCTTAAACCTGTATTGTTGTGGGAAAGCTTTACTGTCAGGTTTGATCAATCAAAGTGATGATTTAATCGATCAAACGCTTATCCGATCGATCAACCTGACTAGTTGATCGATCAATCTTACTTTTTATTTTCAGACCTTTTCGATCGATCAAATGGAGTATTTGATTGATCAAATGTGAATCCGATCGATCAAACTGAAAATTGATCGATCAACTGACTTTGAACGATGTGTTACTTTTAAACCTGTCCGATCGATCAATTGGACAAATTGATTGATCAAATTTGGAATTCGATCGATCAACCTATCAGGTTAGGGCTTTTTCATTTTGAAATCCGATCGATCAATTAAGCATTTTCGATCGATCAATTAAGCATTGATCAATCAAATTTATCGATTAAAGTGGCACTGGGTTTTAAACATGCCCATTTGAACGATCAACTAAACCTAATCGTTCGAACTCCCTTTGCTCCCCTTGCGTTCAAAGGTGATTTCCGGCTATTTTTGGCTACCGGAGCTTCGTACTTTGGCTTCTTCGGCTTGTGGATTTAGCTCTTCACTTGATAAACCTTAAACTTCCCTATTCCTTTGGGGTTTTCTTATGTATTTTCTCATTTTAAGCCATGTGACCGCGAACGAAGAACGCTTCGTGCAAAGTTCCTACGTCGCGGGTTACACGCCCGTGCCCCACGTTGAACCAGTTGTACAATTTATTGTATCACCCGTACCACCCGTTCCACCCGTTCAACAGCTCCAACCACCACTCATTGAGCGGGAACTTCCAAAGGAGTGGTGGGCTACCAAGACCTTCTTGCCCGAATATGAGTTTATCCTGACTCTATTCGAGGATCGCCCCGAAATGACATGGGCGATCAACTATATCACCAAGCTAGGGCTCAAACCATTACACGAGCCCTTTCATGACCATTATTGCCCGAGAATAGTACAACTATTCTACCAACACCTTCGACAGGGCGATAATCATCATCTGATGGTTACGAAAATCGATGGGTTGGAGTATAAATTCAACCAATTTCACGTCTCTGCCGCCTTACAATGCCCATCTAGGTATGCGGAGACATGTAGTTTAGCGGCACCCTATATGAAGGATGTGCTCTTTGAGGACGTCATCGCAAAGATGACGCATGGACTTCGAGGATCAGGGCAATCAATCAAACGGGCCCAACTCCCCGACAATTTATGGATGCTTGGCACCTATGTCAAGTGTGCCATCTACCCATTTTTGCATTGATCGGAGTGTACGAGCATCGTACAATAGTTCCTCTTCTAGGCCTTCGAGAACCCTTGGTTCTCCGTCATTGATGGGATGCTCCATGTCGTCGAAAGGATGTCGAAGAAGAAGGCCATCTCAAAGAAAGAGATGCCTTATGCACGGTTGATCACATGCATGGTTGAGCAGTACAACTTCGTGCATGAGGCTTAGAGCATGGCTCCTAGAGAGCCAAGAAGGAATGACAATACTAAGGTTTTCAAGCTGAAGGATTTGACCAAGAGCTATAACCTTTTGGCAAAGAGGTTACCAGATGAGGAGGAGGTTCCACCAGTTGAGGCTGGAGCTGAGGCTGCTGAGTGCGCTCCAACTGAGGGAGAGGCATAGCCTGATATTCCACAATAGCCTGCGATACCCACACGACCGACACCCGTTCCTCCACGCCGGCCAACACGTGCCAATACCTCACGCTGTCCTGAGTCCTCCTCCACTTCTCTGGAAAGTCTGTTGGCCATGGTCAATGAAAACAATAAGTGGGTGCATGAGAGGCTAAACGAGATGTAGGAGTTCCATCGTCAGGTGCATCGACGATTGGACTTTCATGAGGGGATGCTCACGCTACTGATGCAGCACACTTATCCAACCACTGCTACCCCCATGATCCGCCATGCTCGCCTGCATATAGTGGATCCTCGTGACTACAGTGCCGAGCCATCCAGACATAGCCGACCTGACGCACCTACGGAGCCAGGTTCATCATCCGCTCCACTAGCAGGTGATGTCTATACTTGTATTTAATTGTATAACTGAATATATATATGCATGTATGTATATCTAATTCTATTTTTCATATTATACCTCTGCTTTGCATGATTTTTGTTTTGTCTGTTTGTACTTACTCTGTTTATTATCTGTTTTGCATGCTCTATACTCTGCTTAGCCTGTAAGCTTTGCATTTGCTTTGAAATCTATTATGTCTGACATCTCTAATTTAACTTAGATGAGTATTGTGTGTATGTGTTGTGTGTGTGCGTATGCGTGTTTGAGTCACCGTGGAGTGTTCTTCCGAGCACGTGACCTTTGGGACGAATGCATCCATGTACGAATGCAATCCTCTATGGCATTCTCGGATGTCACATGCAGTACATCCAGGTTACTACGGATCTCGGCCCTTCATATGCGTGCTTAGTGGAGACTATTGCACTGTGACCCACTCGTACAGTTAGAACTATTTGTCTCTGTTTCGTTCTAAGCATTAGGATAAAGGAACACTGTAGACTTGTCTAGATCTGTTTGACATTTTCGAGGACGAAAATTCCTAAGGGGGGGAGAATGTAACGACCCTAAAATTCTCAAACCTCTGATTGCTTTGGGATACATGCTTGACACGGAAATTGAGATGAATTTGAAATTTTAATAATCATAATATTAGTATGAGGATTTTTAATCTGTAGGCGTGTGAAGTGAGATGTCACTTACGATGCAAGTCCAAGATGTGATCGGACCCCCTTGTATAATGTGATACGCGTAAGTAGTGTGTATCCGTTCAACATCGGTGCAAAAGAGTTAGAAATGGAAATATCAGAGATATTTCCATTCATAGCTTATAAGAGAAGCAAGGTTAGGAAAACGTGATGCTTCTTCTCTTTGCTTTGAACCCTTGCCTGCAAAGCTATAGCTAGAGAACTCCCTCTGCTGAGCCCCACCCTAGGTTACGGACCCTCTGATTTTATGCGTGAAGGAATCGACTTGTGAACGTCGAATCTGCTTGGGAAGGGCGATACGCGTATGTGCGTTAGCGTGTATTTGTATCTCCGGTTCATAGGAGAACTTGCCTTGACAAACTCTCGAGTTTGAATCCCGAACCCATCTCAAACCGAAAGCTCCGTGAACTAAGGAAACAACCATCAAAGACGTGAGTTATTATAGGTTTCCTGTAGTTTAGATGTCATTAAATATGTATTTAAGTGTGCTTGGATGATTCATGGAGGATCATTAAGAACGGTGGTTGACATGGGGTTAAAATCAACGAACTGTATTAATGGCATATACTGTCATTTTCGATCGATCAAATTGAGTATTTGATCGATTGAATTATATGAACACTTATAAAACTAGAGGGCTCCTTTATAGAAGTTTAGGCCTGATAAATTCGATCGATCAAATTTGGAACTGATCGATCAAATTTTGAAGTGAGAATTGATCGATCGAACTGTGAGATTGATAGATCAAATAAGGGATTTGATCGATCAAATTGTATAATTAAAGTATAGGACAGGAGGTATGTTTTTCTAAAAATTTTGAACTTGAAAATTTGATCGATCAAACATGAGGATTGATTGATCAAATTTAGGATTCGATCGATAAAATAGGGAATTGATCGATCAGATTGCCTCTATTCTGTAGGTGTAAATTATTGGTTTTCGATCAATCAAACATTTGAATTGATCGATCAGACTATGAATTCGATCGATTAAACAAGGAGTTGATCGATCAGATTACCTCTGATATGTCTGTACAGGAGTAAGACATCTGATCGATTAAATGATGAGTTGATCAATCAGATGTGAATCCGATCAATCAAACATGGAGATTGATAGATCGAATTCCCTATTTTGCCCTTTTTGGTTTTCTAGAGAAATTGAGGCTGGACTCTATACCAGTTACTATTCTGAAACTTCTAACACATAGTATACTATACGTATGGTCTAGGTCAAGACCAGGGCACTTTAAAAAGCTTTGGATTTGCTTAGAAAGACCTGATATGAGGTAGGGGAAATTCAACTTAACTTATATCCGATTTTGACTGCATGCTTTCCTAGCATCTGTATCTATTTTTGTTTATTTTAAAAGCATGCCTGGCATATGATAAAAGCTTTGTTATCTGATTATGCCATCTGATTCTGAGTTCTCTATGTGGATTGATTTAAAGTTCATGTGACGAATCCCCTGACGTGGCAGGAAACCCACGACCGACACGGCGAGATATCCATGTATCTGATTTGTAAATCCCGTAGCATAAGTTGCTCTCCTTTGAAGAGGCTTGATGCAATTATTTAAAATTGTTCATTGAACGATGATGGTCAAGGTTACCCATCGGCACTCATCTGGCTTCCACGTGTTATATTCACGGGAGTTATTTAAGTATAGAAATTAAGTCACTAAATACTGTATGCATGCATCTAAAAACTCCGAGGACAGAGTCTGTTTATAATAATTCTGCATCTGTTATCTGATTCATTTGTCTGTATCTATTATGTTTTGTTTGCATTATCTGATTTAATCATCTGTTCTGAGTTATATTCTGCAAACCATGCTTTACATTTTAGATGTAATTTACTTGAGTTTCTTCTATTGAGCTTAGATGGATAGCTCACCCTTTTTCCATATAATAGGTTCTGAGGCTAGGGCTCCCGACACGGAGAGTGGTCCTGATTATCAGCCAGAGGTGGAGGCTGAGGCCGAGGAGGAGGATACTGACACCCCTGCTAACGATTTTTATTAGCAGCTTGGGTATTAGTCTTGTTTTAGGTCCTGTATATGTATTTTGGATTATCCGTGTGCCCGGTGGCCACCTTTTTGTATTTATTTACTGTAGATATTTATTTATAGCGTTATATATTCTATAGGAACCACTATTGGGAACCATTGTTTTGGGTGATGCATGTTCATCACCAGTGGTTCTTCTTGGTTCCTTTTTGAGAATGTATATTCTTTTGATTATATATATATATAGTCTCATTTCTTTTCTTTTCTTTTAGAGCCTTATATGATGACTCGGTTTGCCACTTCCGATAGTGTTTGCTCTGACTTCCGCTAGGTGAGCAAACACTTTTTGGTTTGTTCCAAGGATCATCCAGGGTATGATCCTGATGGTATGGGTTTCCGGGTGTCGGAATCCAGGCTGTCACAATATTTGTCTACAATGAATGCAGCAATCAGGGTATTATGGACAAGTATTAAAAATTTTAAGAGAACGGACCACATGCATCACTCTTTGGAAGAAAATATTAATAAATAAGAAATAAAAGAGTAAAGAGAAACAAGAAATTACTTCTATGATGCTCAAGAATGAGTGCAGAAAAAGTACATGATCCTGATAAATACATCTGATTAAAGCACATTGACTTATAGAAAAAGTACAGGATTTTCTTTAGTGCAGGTGTCGGCTTATATAAAAGCCTAAAGTAAGAACCAATGTTGGCCACTAAAGAATTACGTGTAACTTGTTCGACCTCTTTAATGCAGGCATCCCTACTTAAAGAGGTTTCAAGTAAGCACAGACTTGACTATTTGACTGGCCTGTCTTATATACATAACTAACTAAAATGATAGGCCGGTCTATTATTTAACCCTCATTGATTTATTAAAAAACAAACTTTTAAACTCTCAATGCCTAGATTCACTAAGATCCACAATTGGGTATTATGTTCATTAAAGGAAGCACTGTAAAGAGTTTAGTGAGTGCAGCGTTTTAAGGGATCAAAGAAGCCTAACAGTAGAACATGACCCTCTTAACTTTCTCCTTGACAACAGGGAATGGTCTCACCACAGCATTTACAGGGGCACGTGTATTCTGCCCACCACCACTAGGGCGTCCCGCTATACCGCCCGCCATTGAGCCATGTCCGATGTCTCTGGGTCCAAGTAAAAATGCACACAGAAACCAGCCAAATGTGCATAATACACTGGAGGCACTGCAATGGACAGGAAGGGATCATCAGATACCACTAACATTAGCCATTTCTACATACTGAGCAAGGCCACGAAAATGATTGAGCACCACCCCTGACGAATCACACAATTTTCGCAGCCGGCTTCATGCCCAACCTGATGCATATCCAAAACAAGTACATTGAATTGAGAAGAGAAACAACATACCAATCGATACAGAGCGCGTGCACCTAGCATAGTTGCAAAGAAAAAAAACAAAAATAGGGACAATTGCACTTCAGATGGGTCCCACAAAAATTTCCAATAATAGAAAGTTGTGAAAAATTTGCAGCTCATGTTTAGAACAAATAAATCCATTTTCCTTGTCACAAAACAAGCCCTAGTAGTGCACTTTGTATTTGTTCAAGTAAATTGCACAAATGAACTCCATACCATAAAGAGAGCCCTTATTGTCAGGCAAAATTATAATCAGCAGGTCAAGCTCTTTGTTCTGGGGCTGGCGTTTGGTCATTGCTTCATGGGATCATGTTTTTAAGGCCCTCTTCACATGATCAACGTGAGCGGTATATGCTGGAAGTACATGGAGAAACATATATGCACATGTAATGGATTTTAGGCTAAACAACAACAAATAAATAAATTATATATATATATATGCATATTTGGGTATGTAAGTAAACATTAAAAAGGTAAGTCTACAATGGGTGCCCACCCATCATGTGCATTAAGCAGTCCACACATCTGTGTGACAGTGTGACGTGCACGGACTTTCATGAATTGGAAGTAGTATTCCAAACCAATGCAGCCCTGAAAAACAAGTATTATACAAAATCAAACCCAAAAACAAGTATTATGCCAAATCAATGCAGCCCTATGGACTTGAGCAAACCCAAAAACAAGTATTATTCCAAATCTGTGACGACCCGACTTTCCCAATCCTAGAGAATCAGAAAGGTTGGCTCGCCAAGGCACAGGTACATTCATAAAAGTAGATAGCAAGCATTAAGTAAAACTAAAACCTAACACATTAAACAAAAGAGATCTCTCGTACAAAACATATCTCAAAAAGGAACCAAGAAGAACCACCGGTGATGGCCAATCCAACACCTAAACTATGGTTCTTGATAGTGGTTCCTCAAAATGATATAAGAAATAACAGAGTACTGGGCCTCGGGCCCAGTACTATATGAACAATATTTAACACAAAGAAATATCTTACAAGAAAAAAACCGAGCACACAATCCTAAACAAAAGGAGAGAACTCGTTAGGAGGGATTTCTGACTCCTCCACTGGCTCGTAGTCTGGATCACTCTCGTAACAATGAGCCTGAGTCTCTACACCTGTGACGTATAGTCGGGGTGAGCTAACAGTCTAAGCTCAACAGAAGAGTCTCAAATTTATTTGCATTTTGTCAGAACAAATATGGTTTTCAAAGACGAAATTCAAAGCAATGTATGTGTTTTCAAAACAAGTATTCCAAACTGATTTATTTAATAAATTCCAATTCTAAAATCATGTGATGTGTTATGAATGGAACCCCTAACTAACCATCGTTGTTCAAAGAACCCTTTCGAGCGATGCAACAAGCCCATGCATTATAAGGATAACTTGTGCCATATAGATACACAGTCAAATAGGTTCAGAGACAAACTCACGGATATCCCGCCGTGTCACTTACGGATATTCTGCCGCGTCGGTTGGGATCTGTTCACGAGAACCTAAAATCAAATGTAGATTCCAATACATATTTCAAATGCAGATTCTAATACATAATTCAGATGTAAAATTCAGGATACATAATTCAATATTAATGATTCAAGCTCATATTCAAATGTATTAATAATTCAAAGTTTAGAGTTCATGCTAATCGATTTCTATACAGATTCAGATCAAATTTGGAGTTCATGTTATATTCGAAAACAAATTCATATTTATTCAAACACAAAATCATATTCTTTCGGGAAAATGTAATTAATATTGAGGTTCCCCTACCTTAGACTCGGATTCGATCAGGGCTATCCAAAACTCCCCACCAAAGATTTTTCACACTTAACCTATATTTAATTAACACCACATATGTGTTAATAGTGTCTAAAACCAGCAGACAAAAGTTTCCCAGAGTTCTTCCAAGGAAAAACTAAAAGAGCCAGAAATAGGGGAAATTCGAACGTTCGATTTTATTTTCAAACGCTTGATTTCAAATTTGAACGATCGATTTCTTTAGAAATCGAACATGTCTGTCAGGGCCAAAATCAATCGTTCGATTCCATTTTCGAACGTTCGATTTCAAATTCGAACGTTCGATTCCTTCAAATTTCAGTTGCTTTTTAGATTTCTCTTCATGAATTATTTTTCCTTCAAAACTAAACTAATTCTATCCTACTTGCATTTACAACAAGTGTAAATTAACGCTAATAAATTCTCAAATTGAAGCGTTAAGTCGCTTATGATTTCAAGGTCGATTCTGTGGCCTCCGATGATCCAATTCCACTGTCGGATTGAATCTTGCAAAGTCAAACGTTGGTAGAAATCTAGCACGAGCTCTGCTTAACATGTACCGGTAGTCTTACCCTTTATGCACACATTTCCAAAGTTCGTTTCAAATATAATTAATACTACACTCCCTCAATATCTTCAAGTAAATCAATAAAGGGTTTCCGAGCCTTTCTACGGTTGGGATCGCGTGAGCAGTCGGAAACCTAGGTGATCCTTACAAGGGATTGGTTCATGCGGGAGAAAGAGTGGTGAAAGTTTGCTCCTTCCTCCTCTTCTTATAAGGCAAAGACCATCTCAAAATATCATGATATTTCTCAAAAATATCATGATATTTAACTTATAAATTCTATCCACTTACTTTTAAGTTGAACTTAGGTGTTGAGCATGCATACACGAGTCAGTGTATGAGTCCTTGGCTAAAGGCCTTCACCATGTCTAAATCAAATTTGCTTTCACCTATAACATTCTTTCAAGTTTTTTGCTCATAACTTACAAAGTTATTGTGTAACATTTTTGGGCCGCTTACCGAGGTGAACATGTTCGGGTTTGAAATGTTTCTAGTTATTACATTCTCCCCTCCTTAGGAATTTTCGTCCTCGAAAATACTATCCAGGGCATTGGAAAGAGAAGGTAGAATGCATTGGAAAACAAAATCTCACAGTTCAAGAGAATCCAATCCTTCAACTGAATTACAAATTAAAGATAACTTGTTTAAAAGAAAACCATGCAAGGTCCACAATCACAAAAGAGTCATGGCCCCTAAACACATCTAAGCTAATCCATGCCATCTAATATTGTGTAATTGATGGCTTTATACTGAGGAAAGTCACTCGAATTTCAGTACATATCGGTCAGGTCAATGGTTAACTCCCATCCTATACAAAAGTTCTTAATATAACAGATTAAATTTGGTCATAGTCTTAACTAGAATGGGTCATAGTGCGATAGGCTTAGCCAATCACACTTTTCAAGGGACAGGATCTGTAGTAACCTGGATGTATTTCATGTGACATCCCATACTACCATAGAAGAGTTATATCCGTACATGGATGCCTACATTCCAAGTGCCACGTGCCTAGAAAAAATACCCCACCGTGACTCCAGTTTAACAGTCGAGTATTTTATCAGATTACGTTGCCGTATTAAACACACACATGTTCTGAACAGGATAGAATCAGTCAAGTATTCTCAAAATCGATCTATTCATACAGGTATTTTCAAAATATAATATCTTGGAGAAGTAGAAATTCTCATATGAATGAAATTTTGAATTAGTCCAACAAAATAAAATAGCATGACATGCATTCAAAGCCCAACAAAAGATCAATACGCACACAGATCAAATCATATCAGTTATAAATATTTCACATGACTAGGTAAATATATAAGTAGCAAAGAAAAGTAGAATCACCAAGTTCTAATAATTCATCACACATTTAAATATTTACATTCCCCCAAAAATTTTATATTTCAAAAAGAAATTTTGTATCCACCGCCACCTCTCTAATCCTCCTCATCATCAGCTGATTCAGCCTCCTGATCTGTCGTATCCTGACCATCTACATCATCACTAGTATCCTGATCAAATGCGTCTCCTACTCCAGAAGTAGAAGCACGAGTTGTGGAGGCACTGATATCAGCCATATAGGTAGCATAGTCAGTAGGATAAGCATGCCGCATCAAGTAGGTTAGCATGCCCTCCTGGAACTCTAACTGACTGCTCATGGAACTCATGTTTTGAGTTAATGAGTGCATCTGCTGACTCATCGCAGTCATCTTCCTGGTGAACTCTGATAAGGTGAGCACATCAGTATGTATGGCTTGTGGCTGGATAGGTTGTGGTATCTGAACCGGTGCGAGTGGCTGTGGCTGGTCTACCGACACGGGCTACTCTGCCTCCTGTGCGACTTGTTCAGCAGCTTCTTGATCAGCTGCTTCGAGATCAGCAACTTCCTGGGGAGCCTTCAGTAACTGCTTATACCTTCTCCTCCAATCTTTCATTTTATAAGTCTTGACATTGGCGGTGGACTTGGGTTCATCATTCAAAATTTCATAGTCCTCCCCGCCATCGTAATCCTCAATCATGAGAGATATCAGCCGGACATATGGAATTTCTTTGGTAGGGGCCTTCCTGTTTTTACCCATTTTGTGATTTTACCCATTTTCTCACAAGCCATTGTAATGCCTTAAAATACAACCTCCGAGCACTAAACCATTTTTATTGGAAAGCAAAAATAAAGCTTATTAAATGATGCCCCGTCGTTCTAATTTGTGCCCAAACAGGTAAAGGCTACACTTGAAAATCACATCAAGCATCCACAATGTATTTGACAATTGGGCTCAGGTTACTGATTGCCTGAGCCCATGTAGTCTGTGTGTCATTGTTGTGATGACATCATGATATTTCACTGGTTTGGGGTTTGGTTCCAAAAAACCCATGGTTGGTGAATACGCAGTAGGACAACCCATCGCCTCAGTGATATCATCGAGATCAAATTCATAATCTCGCCCATCTATCAAAGTATATATCTTCTTCCCATCACCCTGACGCATGTGTCGGTTAAACAGTCATACCAGTTGGGTGGTGTGAAAAGGTTGGATTAGGGTTCCCAACTCAGCACTTTCTAAATAATCATGAAACCCACTAAGTGGTCACTTGTTGGTCAAAAAGCTCGGGGTCAAAGGACCACTCCTCGTCAAAATCCTTTTCACTCCACCACTCATTGGGTTGTTCACGTGGTAGAGGAGGTGGTGTTGGTTGTGGTGGTGGTGGTGGTGGTGGTTGAGTAGAAGAACTGGCCTTTGATGCGGGCCTTTTCAAAGTAGGGATTTTGGTGGCCGCTTGCTTCTTAGGCCCCATTTGAATCAAAAGGGAATTGCACGAAAACCTTAAAATGCAAAATAACCAAGTAAGTTAGGGTTTTACCCCTTCAAGTGAGTTAGAATCCAATTCCAGCACCAAAATCTAGCTTGGATGGATCCCAGAGATGGGATGGTGAATTCACACGAAGAAGGGAAGAAAATAAACCCCCAAAAATCTCGAACAGAAAACACAAATGAGGGAAACAACCCATGAGTTTTAACTTAAGTCGAAAAAATCGATCATTCGATTTACAATTCGAACGTTCGATTTTGAATTCGAACGTTCAATTTCTAATTCGAACATTCAGTTTTATCTAAAAATATTCTTAGAAGCCCGACGGTTTCGAGTGTTCAATTTCAAATTCGAGTGTTCGATTTTGATTACGAACAGTCGATTTTTACAGTAAAATTCAGTTTTGAATTTTCTTCTTTGCATATTAGTTTTGAGGATTTTAGGGCCCCAAACTTGTTTCATATACGTACCCTTAGTGCAGTAGATATTCATACCTTAACCACTTCATATACTAAAGCTTTCTGTCCTTAAATTTCCTATTTTGAGGTGATAATGCAAGCGATACTTGGTCCGTTCAGTTACATATATGTTCTCTAAAGTGGAACAAACTGTATAATCTTAGTTACAGTAACTGACACCGAATCAAACTCATATACATTAAGAAATTTGTATATAATACAAGTCATATTGATTGTAATCCAAAAATAAGAAGGTGCCATTACATTCCTTGAATTACAATTCTCCATATCACTCAAATAAGTGTGGGAATTGTTCACGGATTTCAACTTCTCACTCCTAAGTGGCTTCTTTGGAAGAATGATTTTGCCACTTTACAAGAACTAAGGAAATCCTTTTGGTCCATAAGATCTGCTCTTTGGGGTCTAAGATCTGCACTGGCTCCTCGACCATTGTCAGACCATCTTGAATCTCAATGGCTTGGTAGTCTAACACATGAGTCGGGTCTTTAATTACCTCCACAATATGGACACGTGAAACACATTGTGCATGTTGGATAGTTACGGCAGTAATGCTACTCTGTAGGTAACTTCTCCAACTCGGCCTAGTATCTCAAGAGGCCTAACATAACGAGGACTCAGCTTTCCTGATTCGTCGAAAAACATCATGCCTTTCGTAGGCGAGATTAAGACAAAGACATTGTCTCCAACCTGAAATGCAAGTATTAACTACTATCCCATAAATTAAAGGAGTGTAAGGTGATTAATCACCTGAAAATCAACATGTCTCCTCTTGAGAATGGCATAGTTCTTTGGGCGAGTTTGACCTACTCGTAATCGTTTGTGGATCAATCGAACTGTTTCGACTGTACTTTCCACGATCTTTGGGCCTAAAATGAGCTTGTCGCCCCTTCTTCCTAGTTTAGCGGAGACCTGCATCTCAGACCATACAAAGCCTCATAGGGAGCCATACCGATGCTAGCTTGGTAGCTATTATTGTAGGAAAATTCAATCAGAGATAAGTGTTAGTCCCATGACCCTTAGAAATCCAACAGGCATGAATGTAGCATGCCCTCTATGATCTAGTTCACCCGCTCAGTTTGCCCATCGGTTTGAGGGTGAAATGTCAAGCTGAAGTCAAGTCTAAAACCCATCCCTTCCTAAAATTGCTATCAAAACTGAGACGTGTACAGTGAGTCTCTATCGAACACAATACTGATTGAAATACCATGCAGCCTGACTATCTCTTTGATGTATAACTCCGCGAGTTTGCTGGCGGTATACGTCATATTGTACGGTAGGAAATGAGTGGATTTAATCAATCGATCAACAATGACCCAGATGGCATTATTTTTCCTTAGAGTTCTAGGCAATCCTATAATAAAGTCTATAGAAATTCCTTCTCATTTCCACTCCGATACAGGTAATGGTTGTAAGAACCCAGATGGATTTCGGTGATCAACCTTGACCTATTGATATACCAAACATCTTGATATGCACTTAGCCACACCTCTCTTTAAACCGCTCCAGCAGAAACTCTTTTTCAGATCCTGGTACATCTTGGTATGACCAGGATGGATGGCATACATAGATTTGTGAGGGTCTTCCAATATAGTGTCACGAAGCTCAGTATTGCTTAGTACGCATACCCGATCTCAAAATAGCAAGGTCCCATCTTCTCTAATGGAGAAATCTGTCTTACTTCCACTAATCACATCTTCTCTGATAGTCATGAGATCATCATCGATCATTTGTAGCTTACTGATATTCTCGAATAGTGTAGAATGAATGACAATAGTGGCCATCAGAGCTCCCAATCCTTTAACATCAAAGCTTGTGCTGCATAACGCCATATCTTAAGTAATCGCCATCTCTGCACTCTAGTGGTGAGATGTGACAACAAAGCAAAAGACTTCCGACTCGATGCATCTGCTACGACATTTGCCTTTTCGGAGTGATACTAGATGGAACAATCAGTCTTTCAGGAATTCCATCCATCGTCACTGCCTCATGTTTAAGTCCATCTGGGTGAAAAGGTACTTAAGGCTCTTGTGATCTGTGAATATATCGAACATTTCACCGTAGAGGTAATGCTGCCAGATCTTTAGTGTAAAAATTATAGCTGCCAACTCCATATCATGAGTTGGATAGTTCTTCTCATGGTCTTTAAGCTGTCGGGAGCCATATGCAATGACTCTTTAATTCTGATTAAGTACACAGCCCAACCCACTGTATGACGCATCACAGTATACTGCAAAACCTCCACTACCAAATGGTATGGCAAGTACTAGCGCAGTGGTTAGTCTTGTCTTGAGCTCCTGAAAACTCTGCTCGCATTATTTAGTTCACTTAAACTTAGCATTCTTCTTTGTAAGTTGTGTGAGGGGACCTAAAAGCTTGGAGAAACCTTCTACGAATCACTTGTAGTATCTTGGGCTACAAGAAACTCCGTTTGGCTAGATACTATCACCATCTTGGGCTATTCTCATTTCACAATTGCCTCAATCTTAGTTGGATCAATTGATATGCTAGTCTCAAAGATAACATGTGCCAAGAAACTGACATGTCTAAGCCAAAACTCACACTTGCTGAGTTTTGCATAAAACTGATAGTCTCTGAGTGTTTGAAGAGCCACTCGTAAATGATGTTCATGCTCCGCTCATATTCTCGAATAAATGAGAATGTCATCTATGAAAACTACTACTGATTTGTCGAGGTGTGGTTTGAATGCCCAGTTCATCAAGTCCATAAATGACGTTGGCGCCTTCGTTAGCCCAAAAGGCATAACAAGGAACTCATAGTGACCATACCTTATGTGGAACGCAGTCGTTGGAATGTCTTCCACCTTGATATTTAACTGATGGTAGCCTGACCTCGAATCGATCCTTGAAAAGAACCTTGCACCTTACAGCTGATCAAAGAGGTCATCTATCCGCAGAAGTGGGTAACGATTCTTAATCGTCAACTTGTTTTACTGACGGTAATCGATGCAAAGCTGCATCAACCCATCTTTCTTCTTCAAAAATAAAATCGGTGCTCCCCAAGGAGATACACTCAGTCTGATAAAACCTTTATCTAACAGCTCCTGAAGTTGTTCCTTCAGTTCTTTCAACTCAGCTAGCGCGATACGATATGGAGCCTTCGACAACTGATTAGTACCTGGTGCTAACTCAATTGCAAACTCGATCTCCCGATCAGGTGGTAATCCAGACAGATCTTCAGGAAAGACATCCGAATACTCACATGCAACCGTAATGTTAGCAATGTTCTTCTTCTCCTCCCTTTGATCTTACAAGTAAGCAAGATATCTGTAGCATCTGCTCCTCATCATACGCTCTACTCAGATAGCTGAAATGAATGGTACGACGCTGGATTTAACTCCACAAAATCAGAAGTATTTTCTCTTTGGAGGGTGAAAAATCACAACTTACCAAAGGCAATCTACGCTTGCATGATAAGCAGCTAGCCAATCCATTCGTAGGATCACGTTGAACCCTTCGATACTTAATATAATCAGATCGACTATCGTCTCGTGGTCTTCAATCATCATGATCCCTAATTGACACACAGTATCTGTGCTCACCGAGCTTCTCGTAGGAACTGGTACTGCTAATATGAAGTCAAGGGACTTAGGAACGATGCCCAACTTTTTAGAGAATAAAGGGGTAATATAGGAGTGAGTAGACCCAGGGTCTATCAATACTCGTGCTTCAGTCTTGCATATATCGTCATCACGACGCATAGTAAGAGTACCTCTAATTGATACTAGAAACATAGTTAATTGTGCGTAATTGGTGTGGTGTTCCTGCATGGCTTAATAAAATAATTTATAATACTAATCAATAGAAACTAAAATGAAATCAACATCCGAATTTTAATGATACCTTGAATCATGTCATTCAACGTTTGGGCATCCAATGCAGCCACGACATAAATTCGACCTTGAATAGTAGGTCTAGAAGATCTCTGTGTAGAAGCTGAAGTGGTCCTTCCTTTGTCCTCCTCAGGACAATTCTTGACCATATGTCTGATCTTTTCACACCTAAAGCACGCTTCAGTCTTCCTCCTGCAGTCCTCAGTCTTGTGTGGTTTCCCACACCTTGTATATGAAGGAATCAGAGCAAAAAATGAAGCACATGAGGATCCTTGTACCACTGAATCCCCACTCGCAGTAGAGCCTAATGGTCAGAAGGATCGTACAGGCGAAGATTCCAATGGTCTCTGATATGATATCGGCCCAGAAGAAGCTGCAGGTCTTGAGTACACTAGTTGAATAGGAAATCTCGGCGGCCTCTTAAACTTAGGTCTCTTATTTGATTGATCATAGGCACTTGTCTGACCCTGTCCG
The DNA here is from genome assembly GCA_021018995.1 of Chloranthus sessilifolius. NCBI lineage: Eukaryota > Viridiplantae > Streptophyta > Magnoliopsida > Chloranthales > Chloranthaceae > Chloranthus > Chloranthus sessilifolius. Next base: position 28,424,559 of record CM037594.1, on the reverse strand, counting down.
GCACTCTCCTTATGCTGCTGGTCTCTCCGCTTGAACATCCTATTGATGTCCTCCTCTACCATAAGGGCTTTCGTCATCACCCCCGCATAGGCCTCAAGCTCAAGGACTACGATCCTCTCTAGAATATTTGGCCTTAGACTAAGCTGAAATTTCCTGGCCCTCATCAACTCAGTAGCCACATGCTGAAGTGCGAATCATGATAGTCTATCAAATTTAGTCCCGTTTTCTTACACCGTCATCTTGTTCTACTCTAGTTTTATGAACTGGACTGGTACCATATGATCTTGGAAAAGTACTGATCATTGAATACCTCTACAAATTCTGCCCAAGTCCATGGAGTATTGGTTATTTCCAGCTCCCTAGTCTTGGATACTTACTTCCACTATGGGTCAGCTTCCCCGTCCAATCTGAAGGTTGCCCATTGAACGTTCTCAACTTTGGTGCTTTGTAGCACGTCAAATATATTCTCCATTGCATTCAACCAGCCCTCTGCCTCAATCAGATCTATCTAACCGAAAAACGTAGGAGGACGCATCCTTCGATACTCTGCAAACCTGGAGGGTTGATATCTAGCTGCAATCAACTCTATTTTCTAAGCAATTGCAGCAGTCTGTTAAGCCATAGAAGCTATCTGTTGTGCCATGTTGTGGGTCAATTCCTCGAACACTTTCTCAACTCATTCGTTACCACCTCTTCCTGCTCCTATAGGAACCGCATTAGAACCCGAAACGAATCCAGCTCCCCATGAAGTACTTATGCCCTAAGCGACATCATCCACACGAACTGTCCTTGGTTTGTCTCTACCTCTTCCCCGGCCTCAGCCTCGATCTCGAAATCTTGGGGCCATGTTGATCTACAATTGTTAATTAACAACTTTGATCAGTATAGATTGTAAAGCCAATCATGCTCACAGTCCTATGAAAATCTGGATCTAGAGCCATATCCCTGATACCAACTGTGACAACTCGACTTTCCCATTCCTAGAGTATCGAAAAGGATAGCTCGCCAAAGCACAGGTACATTCATAAAAGTAGATAGCAAGCATTAAGTAAAACTTAAACCTAACATAGAAAATAAAAGAGATCTCTCGTACAAAATATATCTAAAAAAGGAACCAAGAAGAACCACCGGTGATGGCAAACCCAACACCTAAACAATGGTTCCTAATAGTGGTTCTACAGAATTATACAAGAAATAACATAGTATAGGGCCTCGAAATAATAAAAATACGAACAATATTTAACACAAAGAAATATCTTACAAGAAAAAAACCAAGCTCACAATCCTAAACCAAAGGAAAGAACTTGTCAGGAGGGATTTCTGACTCCTCTAGCTCGTAGTTTGGATCACTCTCGTAACCCTGAGCCTGAGTCTCTACACCTACGATGTATAGTCGGGGTGAGCTAATAGTCTAAGCTCAGCAGAAGAATCTCAAATTTATTTGCATTTTGTCAGAACAAATATGGTTTTCAAAAATGAAATTCAAAGCAATGTATGTGTTTTCAAAACTAGTATTCTTAACTAATTTATTTACTAAATTCCAATTCCAAAATCATGTGATGTGTCATGAATGGAAATCAAACAAGTCCAAAATTCATATTGTTTTGGATTCTGATTAATGCATGCCTCTTTATTAATTGCCATAAATCATAACTTAAAGTTCTTCTCAAGATACTATATCATGAGAGAAGGAATAAAACCGATGGTAACCCTAACTAACTATTGTCGTTCAAAGAACCCTTCGAAGCGATGCAACAAGCCCCTCCGTTATGAGGGTAACTTGTGCCATATAGATACACAGTCAAATAGGTTCAGAGACAAACTCCCCGATATCCCGTCGCGTCGGTTGGGATTCATTCACGAACACCTTAAATCAAATATAGATTCTAATACATATTTCAGATTCAGATTCTAATACATAATTCAGATGCAAAATTCAGGATTCATAATTGAAGATTAATGATTCAAGCTCATATTCAAAAGTATTCGTAATTCAAGGTTCAGAGCTCATGCTAATTGATTTCTATACAGATTCAGATCAAATTTGGATTTCATGATATATTCAGAAACAAATTAAGATTTATTCAAACACAAAATCATATTCTTTCAAGAAAATGCAATTAATGTTGACGTTCCCCTACCTTAGACTCGGATTCGATCAAGGCTATCCGAAAGTCCTCACCAAAGGTTTTCCACACTTAACCTATATTTAATTAACACCACATATATGTTAATAGTGTCTAAAACCAACAGACAAAAGTTTTCTAGAGTTTTTCCAAGGAAAAATTAAAAGAGCCAAATATATGAGAAATTTGAATGTTTGTTTTCATTTCGAACATTTGATTTCAAATTCGAAAGTTCGATTTTTTCAGAAATTGAACCTATCAGTCAGGGCCAAAATCGATCGTTTGATTCCATTTTCGAACGTTCGATTTCAAATTCGAACATTCGATTTTAGATTTGAACGTTCGATTCTTTCTGATTTCTGCTGTTTTTCATATTTCTCTTCATGAATTATTTTTCCTTCCAAACTAAATTAATTCTATCCTATTTGCATATACAACAAGTCTAAATTAAGGCTAATAAATTTTCAAATTGAAACATTAAGTCACTTACCATTTTAAGGTTGATTTCGTGGCCTCTGATGATCCAATTCGAATGTCAGATTGAATCTTGAAAAGTCCAACGTTGGTAGAAATCTTACAAGAGCTTTGCTTAGCACGTACAGAGAGTCTTACCCTTTACGCACACATTTCCAAAGATCATTTCATATACGATCAGTACTACACTCTCTCAATATCTTCAAGTAAATCAATAAAGGGTTTCCGAGCCTTTCTACGGTTGGGATCGCCTGAGCAGTCAGAAACCTAGGTGATTCTTACGAGGGATTGGTTCATACGGGAGGAAGAGTGGTGAAAGTTTGCTCTTTCATTCTTCTCTTCTTATAAGGCAAAAACCATCTCAAAATATCATGATATTTAAGTTATAAATTCTATCCACTTAATTTTAATCTGGACTAAGGTGTTGAGCACGCATACACGAATCCGTGTATGAGTCCTTGGTTAAAGGCCTTCAGCATGTCGAAATCAAATTTCCTTTCACTTATAATATTCTTTCAAGTTTATTTGCTCATAACTTCCGAAGTTATTGTGCGATATTTTCGAGCACGCTTACCGAGGTGAACCTGTTCGGGTTTGAAATTTTTTGGGTTATTACAAAATCAAATCAAATATATAACAGTATAAATGACAACATATTCAAAAAATGTTCCCTATATTAAGTGAAAACAAACTAATGCATAAGAATTGGGAGAATACCATATATAATTTTTAAGAAAAAAGTATTACCATATAGAACACCAGAAAAAACTACAACTTACTAAAAAAAGAGCTATGATTCTTACATAGAAATCATGCCTGATTTATATTGTCTCGATCTCTTAGTACTAAAAAAACTACAACATACTAAAAAAAAACATTATGATTCTTACCTAGAAATCAGGCATGATTTATAATGCATGACATGTCTCTCAATATCCTAGCTAGTGGCCAACAAGGAATGAGATTAGAACTCAGAATCACCGCTCCTTGAGGTGTGATCTTGACCATTATGTCAACTCCCATAATTGGAACCATTTTCATGATTCCTTCCACACCAAGGCCTAATATATAAAGCTAACATAATGTTTACTCTATATCTAAATATACTTGAATGGATGGGACCCTCACTCAGTGCACTTATTTTGCCATGTGGCATGCATTTTTAACCAATCCATTTCATCTGAGTGTTGTACGACATAATGTAAACTTCACTTAGCCCAACATATCACACCATCCAATCCAAATAGTTCAATCTGTACCCAAAATAGATATGAACAACAACTTATTAAAGAGCTCATATAAGATGGTTAGAATCCTTATGGGCACCATTTTTAGGCTAGCATATCATTCTTGACCAATCTACTTCCTCTAAGTGTTTATACATAATTAAACATAGCCCCAAAAATACAGTCATCAGCATATTATACCATCCAATCTGAATAGTTCATTCAGGACCCATATTAGATATCTATATTAAAGTGTACATATAGGATGATAGAATCCTCTTATGAGCACTAATTTTAGGGTAACATAGGCTCACAAATGTGACCAAAAAAGACTCATCCGCGTATCAGTTTTGACCTATCTACTTCCTTTAAGTGGTTATATATAATGTGAAGTTCAATAGCCCAAAAAATACAGTCATCAGCATTTCATACCATCCAATCCAAGCAATTCAATCTGGACCCCACATTAGATATGAACAATAGTCTATATTAAAGAACCCAGGGTGGTTAGAATCCTTGGGATAGCCAAGGATTCCATAACTTGGATAGCCAAATGGATCATTTTTTTTCATTAGAAGAATTGAGGTGAATTGGTAGAAGTTTCTTTGGTCCAGACTATTTGACTAAATGACTGACTTCATGGGTGGAATAAGATGACTTTGAAAACAAAACAGCGATGAAGTGTGCCATCTGTAACAGATACTCATAGGCATAACTATAAATCAATGACAGTACAAAGTAGAAAAGAATCAAACCAGCATAGTTAAACTAAAATTGGATTGTAGAAACAATTGATTTTGTAGTTCAATTTGCCACAAGGATCTAAAAATAAAACCTTAAACATGTATTTCAACATCAAATTTTCTAAAAGTGATATTTCTCACTAAAAGAATGTAGCACAAAGAGTAACGACGTGCTCATTCCTACAGTTTTCCAATTACATAATTTCATTCAAATTGAACATGTCATCTACTTAAAACAATGGGCCTATAAAAAATTATGGGCTTTTATAGGCAATATATCAAACATCTGATGGGAAATATATCGAAAATAAAAGACACTTCAAACAGCGGCATACTGAGATGTCTCGCTTCTGCGTGATATGCCGTGATTCGCAATGAGAATGGAAAATAATATAAAATTATTTTTTGAAGTGATAAACCTTAGTTAAAATTATATTAAATTAAAAAATATAAAAGAAATATATATATATATATATATATATATATATATATATATATATAATAACATTAGAAGAAGAAAATAGAGCTAAATATTCTTTATTAATCCAGAAGCACTAGCAGGGCAGGCTTTTCAGATCACAAATTAGTGATGAATTGTCAAAAGTCAACAAACAAAGAAAAAGAAATATATATATTGGTAACGGGATATGATCAACCAATTAAAGTTTAAAGAAGCACATTCCATCTCGACAAGACACAATGGTTGAGGTATGATTCGAGTCACTACACATTGTTTGTCTCCCTTTCTTATTACAACAATGTACCAGGATAATGTGTTCGTGAAATGATTACTATGCCTAGTAGCAGTGATCTCCTACTTATCATGCTGACCCTAATGAGAAATGTGTTTCATATGTTGGTAACGGGATCCAATTTAGCGCAGCACCTTCGCTGATTATCACAGACATATTTAGGACTGTTATAAACCAGTAAAATAACAATCCGGAAACAAGATTTCTTTGTAAGCCATGCAACATGGCAGATTGGGAGTGATGAAACCACTGTCAATCAGAAATCTGTGCCGACTTATATCCACTCATACATGAACTTGACTATGATATCTGAATTGTAACTGCTATAGGGATGTATTTGAAGTTCATAAATTAGAAATTCAACACACCTCATCAACATCAGTATTCGTCAATTATGATCACAACAATAATGTCCCTGAATCAGTGTTCTAAAAAGTCAATCAGCAACTACAAGATCAGATCCCAGAACAACACTAAACAACAACCTTAATAAGTCTTAAAAGACGGCAGAGATTAGAGACTTAAAAGTCTCAAATTTTCAGGTCTGGTGATTGAAAGTCACAACAGCCACAAAAGGTAAAAACACCACAGGAATTCTGAAAAGAAAATCATAAAGTAACCTTATTCCAATCCAATAATCTCTTTGTCCGCTCAGTCACATATATAAGAAGGAAGAAGAAGACCCACACATGAGCCATTAAACTAATGTAAGCCTTCTTTAATTAGTGATTAAGCATTTCACACGATCATTTAAAGTGGTCATGTGAGATCATTAATAAAGTTGAGAGCAAAGTTAAATAAATAAAACTACAACAGTATCTAGAGTCTTAACTAAGTTCTAATGAAATTATAGCAAAATTGCTTAAAATGACAAAAACTCATAACAAAAACTCTAATTTACTGCTACAAAAGAAAACTAACCCAGATCTAAGCTAGATCAGAGCAGATCTATCTAGATCTAATATCAAATCATTATCTATCCTGACAACGGTGCTAAAAATCTATTGTTCATGTTTGCTATTAGCTCAACTAGGTCAATTGTAGCTAATACTTACTGAGTAGGGTTATCGAACCCAAGGGATAGGTGGCCAATGCTTAGATCCATCCGGATTCACACAGATCTAACTAAAGAACTATAAATCTACAGTTAACTACGAAGCACATTAAGAATAGAGAAGGGTTGGTGGCTAATACTTAGATCCATCCGGATCCACATTGATCTTATATTTATTTTTCTTTTACTTTATATCATTATCCGTACACTGATTATATAGTTTTATTACTTATGATATAAATTACTACATATTTTTTATTATGTTAATTCTAATTAATATACAACTCAAAATGTTGGCATGTCAAGTTCTTATGAGAGTCTATCACAAAGACACTTGTTAGTTTCAAATTTACATGCATAAAGCCATGTATTGCATACCCGAAACTGTTGTACAGATTAAAGCTATAATTAACCCAAATACAATTCATCATATAAACTCATCCACCCAAAAACCAAAAGGTTCCCCATCCACCAATCCAAATAAATAGCCCAATTCCGTCAGCCCCTAACTATTAAAAACACAATTTCATAATTCCATTATTCAAATTTCACAATCAAAATCACAGCTAATCCATCAGCAATAACTCAAAGATTCCAAATATAATCCAAACTAAAAGTGAGTGGAAATAACAATTCAATATAAAAAAAAACAATCAAATCTTCTTCAAAATTTTTATTTTTCTGCTTCAAGAATCAATTAGACTAAGTACGTGACGACCTGAATTTCCCAATCCAAGAGTATCGGAATGGTCGGCTCGCCAAGGCACAGGTGCATTCATAAAAGTAGATAGCAAGCATTAAGTAAAACTAAAACCTAACATAGAAAACAAAAGAGATCTCTCGTACAAAACATATCTCAAAAATGAACCAAGAAGAGCCACCGATGAAGGCCAATCCAACACCTAAACAATGGTTCCTGATAGTGGTTCCTCAAAATTATACAATAAATAACAGAGTACAGGGCCTCAGGCCCACAAAAATACGAATAGTATTTAACACAAAGAAATATCTAACAAGAACAAAACCAAGCTTACAATCCTAAACCAAAGGAAAGAACTCCTCAGGAGGAATTTCTGACTCCTCCTCTGACTCGTAGTCTGGATCACTCTCGTAACCCTAAGCCCGAGTCTCTACACCTGTGACGTATAGTCGGGGTGAGCTAACAGACTAAGTTCAGCAAAAGAATCCCAAATTTATTTAGATTTTGTCAGAGCAAATATGGTTTTCAAAGACGGAATTCAAAGCAATGTATGTATTTTCAAAATAGGTAATCCAAACCGATTTATTTACTAAATTCCAATTCTAAAATCATGTGATGTGTTATGAATGGAAATCAACAAGTTCAAAATTCATATGGTTTCGAATTCTGATTAATGCATGCCGCTTTATTAATTGCCTTAAATCATAACTTAAAGTTCTTCTCAAGATACTATATCATAAGAGCAGGAATAAAATCGATGGGAACCCCTAACTAAACATCGACGTTCAATGAACCCTTTCAAATGATGCAATAAGCCCCTGTGTTATGAGGGTAACTTGTGCCATATAGATACACAATCAAATAGGTTCAGAGACAAACTCACGGATATCCTGCTGTGTTGGTCAGGGATATCAAGCTACATCGGTTGGGATTCGTTCACGAGAGCCATAAATCAAATGTAGATTCTAATACATATTTTAGATACATATTCTAATACATAATTCAGATGCAGAATTCAGGTTTCATTATTCAAGATTTAAGATTCAAGCTCATATTCAAATGTATTCGTAATTCAAGGTTCAAAGTTCATGCTAATCGATTTCAATTCAGATTCAGATCAAATTTGGAGTTCATGATATATTCGTAAACAAATTCAGATTTATTTGATCAAAAAATCATATTCTTTTAGGAAAATACAATTAATATTGAGGTTCCCCTACCTTAGACTCGAATTCGATCAAGGCTATCCAAAAGTCGTCACCAAAGGTTTCCCACACTTAACCTATATTCAATTAACACCATATAAGTGTTAATAGTGTCAAAAATTAACATACAAAAGTTTCCTAGAGTTCTTCCAATGAAAAATTAAAAAAAAAAGCCAGAAACTAGGGAAATTCAAACGTGCGATTTCAAATTCGAACGTTCAATTTCGTAGGAAATCAAACCTGTCAGTCAGGGCCCAAATCGATCGTTCGATTCGATTTTCGAATGTTCGATTTCAAATTCAAACGTTCAATTTTCAAATTGAACGTTCGATTTCTTCAAAAATCGAACCTGTCAGTTAGGGCCAAAATCGATCGTTCGAATCCATTTTCGAACATTCGATTTCGAATTCAAACGTTCAATTTTGGATTCGAACGTTCGATTCATTGAGATTTTTGTTGTTTTCATATTTCTCTTCTTGAGTTCTTTTTCCTTCAAAATTAAATTAATTCTATCCTACTTTGCTTATACAAACAAGTCTAAATTAAGGCTAATAATCTCACAAATTGAAATGTTAAGTCGCTTACTGTTTAAAGGTTGATTTCGTGGTCTTCGATGATCCAATTCCAATGTCGAATTGAATCGTATAAAGTCCAACGTCAGTAGTAATCTAGCAAGAGCTCTACTTAGCACGTATAGCGAGTCTTACCCTTTACACACACATTTCCAAAGATGGTTTCATATACAATCAGTACTACACTCCCTCAATATCTTCAAGTAAATCAATAAAGGGTTTCGAAGCCTTTCTGCAATTGAGATCACGTGACCAGTCGGAAACCTACGTGTGCAATCGTGGGAATCGGGATGATCCCGTCGCGACGATGCGCTCTCTAACAAAAAATATAGAGTCGCCACCCGGAGCTTTCGGTGTCCTGGGAAACCTAGTTCATTTTTATGAGCACTGAAGTGCTAAAAATATGACTTTGAATCTGGTCCACACCAAAGGCTCTTGGGTAGGGGCTTCGGTTATTGATCGGGAAGGTGTTAGGCACCCGATCAACCCGCTTAACGCAGTTTCTACTAATGGCCAAAATTAAAATGAAGTGAAAGAAAAGGAAATGGTTCCCTCTTGCCCAAATGGGCCTCCAATCCTATTTGTGCCCCTTTGTTCCTATCGAAAATTTGGCGGCGTAACGACACAAAATGAGAGGGTAGGGAGAGCAAAAGGAGATAGGAGAAGAAAGGGGAGAGCCGGAGCCCTCGCACCCTTGTAGCATTGTAGGAGAGCCTTGCGTGGCTTGCTTTGATGAGCTCTTAAAGGCTTTGTATGGGGAAAATGAGGTTCTAGCTCTTAAGGCTTGAAGCTAATAGGTAGGGAAGGAAGGCAAGGGGGTCACACACACCTAACCTAAGGATTTTTTATGAGATGCTAAGGGTGGGAAGCGGTTTTGGAATTCTAGTTTTTGTATGGGAGGGGTGCACCAAAGGGAGAAAGATCTTCTCACTTTGAGCTCTTTCTCTCTTAGGTAGAAATTCTCAACCCTTAAACCAAGGGGAGGGGGTCTCTATTTATAGGAAATGGGTGAATTAGGAGAACACTTAAGTGCTTATTGGGTTTAGCAATTAGGTAATCTTAAATCTAAGGTTTCCTAGGATTTTGAGAGCTTGGAGATGTGTGGGAATGGCTCTAATGGTGGATGATAGATTGGTGTTTTAAACCACCTAAGGGTTGCAAATACGCATTAAAAGGGTGTAACAGAACTAGCAAAACACACCCCAAAGATCAAGATGGTCAATAGGTCAAACCCCAATCTCGATTTTTGAGGCAAAATCCAATAGTTACTATTCATATGCCAGGCGCAACTAATAGTTGCATAAGGCAAATGTACAGCAAAACAATAATAAACAATAGCCTGAAAGTTGGCTTCGCGAGGGGTGGGGGGACCCATTTATACCTGGCGTAACTATTTGTTGTGCCAGGCCATTTCTGGGGGAAAAAGGCCTAGCGCAACTATTAGTTGTGCCAGACAAATTCGGGGGGAAAATGGCTTGGCGCAACTATTAGTTGCGCCAAGCAAAAAACTCAAAATTCTGCCTGATTTTCAAATCGTTGTAACTTTTGATATACAATTCCGATTGAGGTGATTCTTTGCTCGTTGGAAAGCTGGAGAAGTCCTCTTTCCAATGGTATATAATTTAAAATTAGTAGAAGAACTAAAATAGTCCTAGGGCACCATTCTTTATCCATTGCTTGGGAAGGTTAGGTTTAGGGTTTGGAATGGGTTCTAAGGGTTGAGACTAGTTTCTAAAGGTTTGGGATAGGTTCCTAAGGGATCTAGGGTGATTTCTAAGGGTTCCATACATGCCATCAAAAGCTCGAAAATGCGCCTCTCTCGAAATGTGTTTCGATCGGGCCTTGGGCCAAATTTGGGTGTCTACAGATGCCCCTATTTGGTATTCAATCACTAGTGATCGTATGCCAAAGAAAAGACACATCCAAAAAGGCCCAAGGCATTACTTACGGGTCTGCTATATTTAGAACAAACTTTAAACATCGGGTGAGTAACACGGTGAGAAAATGAAAGCCCTGGGGTGCCAGGCTAATCATTCGTTTCTCGAGGTAATCGGTTCCCAAGCGCTTAGCGACATTACTGGGCATGACCGAGGTGGAATGAGTTGCAAAAGCCCAATAGTTGGGAAAAATGTTCACCTCTCGAGTTGCAAAAGCCCGTTAGTCGGGAAAAGCATTCGCTTCTCAAGATGATTTTGAAGGTGTTTGATGTTTAAAATTCATTCTGAATACAACCGCTTCATGAGTAAGAGGGGTGATCAACCTACATTCAAAGATAAGTGCGAAGTAAACACACGCAAGGCTCCATAGTTTGCGTCCAATCCTATGAGGTATTCGATGGCCCCATCGGACTATTCGTGAGTACCCCTGCTAAAAACAAGGTTCGAGGTCTTTGGGCGAACCCATCGATCCCAAAGTTTATTTAGCATGACTGCCTGAGCGAAGTAAAATAGATGTCGCAACGCTTTTTAGGAGTACATGCCATTTTTTTTTTGAAAATATGCCCTAGATCAACATGAGCTAGAGCATCTAGCTTCAACTACCTTGAACATATCAAACCAAATATTGGGTGTCTCCCAAAAAGGGGCATCCAATCCTGGCTTCCGCCGATAATGATCATAAACATCAATTAACTATGCATAATCATGCACCCATCCAGGGCAATAAGCAACAACAAAGGTGATGAAAGCCCCGACCCGGACCCGCCCGGGTACAATTTACGGGGACAAACAACCATCATATGGATACCCAGACGCATGGTATACACTTTACAGGGATACCGCTGCCCATACAGGTTTTAAGCCTGCAGAAAATAAAAAGGGAAATGATCCCTTCTGAATGCATGGTTGCACATAGTTTGATTGACCCATAATCTCATTCTCAATAGGTTGGTCTCAACCAACGATTGACCTTTTTCAATGGAGAATCTGAAGCTTAAGACACTTAAGTTCACATGAATCCAAAACAGAGCGCTCATCGCAAAGATTTAGCAATGGAGTCGACTCGATCGAAACATTGACTGTTTGACCAGGACCAACACCGTTGCTCCTTCCTTGAAGTAGGATCCAGAATCCAAGGCGTGCCTTAGACTTAGGACGTTATTATAGCACAGTGGTGTTGCTAATAAAATATCAATATTTTACTGCATCAGAACACGCATGTGCGTAGCTCTGTGGGGAAGCACATATTTATTCTTTTTCTCTTTTTTCTTTTTTCAAAGTTTGCTTTTTTTCATCATCATTTTTTTTAAACAAGTATTATTTCGACCTCGAACCCCGGGAGGCGCACGCCCAGACAACGTATACCAAGAGCCCGTGCCTCCGAAAATATAATGTGACGAACTTGAAGTACAAGGCACTCAAGTTCACCTGAAACAAAAATATGGAGTGATCAGGGTGAAGATTTAGCGGTGGAATCAATCTGATCCAAGCATTGACTGTTTGACCAAAATTGGCATCGTTGCTCCTATTTTGAAATAGGATCCATGGATCCAAGGTGAACCTTAAACCTAAGACATTAATTTTGCACAGCTGCGTTGCCGGTAAAATATTGACATTTTACCGCATCGAAAATATGCGAGTGCGTAGCTGTGCATAGCATAAAAACATAGATTTCTTTTTCTTTTCAAAATGATTTTCATCATCATTTTTTTTGTTAGACCTAACGTCGGTGGTGAGATGCTTTATCTGATTTGTCCATCCCTGAGAAGTTTTCCGCTTCGATGTTTTAGACCATGTGATATTCTTGCATATTCTCGAGAAAACGTCAGTCCCTTTTTTGTTTATACATATAAAGAAAATGCATCCCAAACAGAAGAAAAAGTAGATTTCTACCTATACTTTTTTATTTTTAAGATATTTTTTAGATTTTTGTTTTTAGAGATTTTTTGTTATTTTTCTTCATTTTTGAGATTGAAATATGATGCTAGAAATATGTACATGAAAATGAGTAGAAATATATTGACATTTTTTGGTGTTTTGATTTTCCTTGATTTTTTTTCGTTTAGGGTTTTCTTCTTTTTTTCTTTGTTTTTGATGCCTTGATAGTGAGACGGAGTAATGGGTCCCATTTTGAGCATAGTCAAACTTTTTCATGCTGTCAGACCTGAGTGAGTTTTTGAATTTTACCAAGGCCGGAATGTTGATCCCTTTGGATTGAGTTAAACCTTTCTCCTTGCCTCGGGTCATACGTTCAACAGTGCGAGTTTCACAAAGACAATTCTGGTTAGGATCCAATTTGAACTAGCATGAGCGGCCCAGTCAGACAAGAGAGTACAGGAAGAGTATCAAAAGTGTTCCTCAAACATCAATCTTCTCAATCAGTCCAAACCTTTCTTTTTCAATTTTTTCTCTCTTTTCTTTTATTATTTATTTATCTCCCTTTTTTTACCCATGGTGCCCTTTCGGGTTTTCACTACGTCCATGGGTTTATCTATCTTACCCTAAGCGCCCTTTTGAGTTTTCACCTGGCCCGCACAAGCTCGCTGTTTTTACCCGTAATGCACTTTCGGGTTTTCACCACGTCCATCTTGCTTTGAGCTTGTATTTTTATTTTTATTTTTATTTTTTTATTCTTTCATTTCCTTTTTTCAACAACCACGACATAGACGTTGATTCCATCATAGCCGACTAGATGGGGTTCAGGTGTCGTCTCACAACTTGGCTTGTGCTAGACTTAACAGATATTATGACTGCTTGTGAACCTACAAAGAGGGCTTCCTTTAGGGTGTAGCTTGGCCATGGGTCAGGTTAGGATTTGAAGGTATGCTGGGCTAAAAAAAGTGTTTCTTTGATACGGCTCCAGTTTTCTCAACATGCTTTCTTCCTTGGGGATCTTACTATACATGCCCCATGATTTTTGTTCTTTTTGTTTTATTTCAGGCAATCCTCTTTTTTTATTTTTTGGGTTTTGCTTTTTAGATTTTGATGGTAATTTTACTTCTCTTTTTTGAATGTACATACACATATTTTTTGGGAAAGGAGTTATTAAAAGAAAAAAGGCCCAGGCTCAAATGGGGTAGCAAAGGATATCATCATTTTTAGGGGATACTTTTTTTTTTTTGCTACTGTGCTTGGAATGATAACCTCTTTTGGGTGGTTCTTAAGCAGTCACGTATCTGTTTCATCAATACTTACCTTATCGCGATAGACTAAGAGTAGAACCATCAGACGTATGCAGCGTTGATGGGCTCAGGAAGATGATCTCCGTCCATGGTGGCGAGGCGGATGGTGTATCCCGGCAGCACTTCTCGGATGTCGTAAGGTCCTTCCCAGTTTGGCTTGAACTTTCCTCTCGGATCGGCATGGAGGGATGGGAAGATCTTCTTCAGCACAGTGTCTCCTACCTTCAAATCTCGACCACTAACACGTTTATTGTAAGCGCGTGCGAATTGCCCCTGGTACACTTGGGTATGGCATAAGGCTAGGAGTCTTTTCTCATCCAGTAAGTTTAATTGTTCAAAGTGAGATTTCTCTCTTTCTACTTCCTGTAAGCCTGATTCTATGAGAATTCAGAGTGAGGGTACTTCAACCTCTACCAGGAGGACGACCTCAGTTTCGTACACAAGAGAGAATGGTGTTGCCCCTGTAGCGGTACGGATCGACGTTCGGTAGGCCCACAAAGCAAATGGCAGCATTTCGCTCCAATCTCGATAAGTGACGACCATTTTCTCAAGGATGCGGACGACTGTCTTGTTCGCGGCTTCCACGTCTCCATTAGTTTGAGGCCAATAAGGGGATGAGCGATGGTGCTTGATCTTGTATTACTCGCAAAAGTCTCGGATGCGCTTATTCGCAAAGTTTGTGTCGTTGTCCGTGATGATATCTTTGGGTATTCCAAATCGGCACACAATAATGTTCTTGAGAATATCAATGGCAGGAGCGTGTATATGACTGGAGTGTTCTTGACACTTGTAGCATTTTTTAACATGTTTGCAACAATTCGATTCCATGGTGGTCCAAAAGTATCCCTGTCGTAGGATTTTCTTAGCAAGCATGTGACCGCTGACGTGGGCTCCGCATACTCCCTCATGGATTTCTTTCATAATATTGACCGCTTCACCTTTAGTGAGGCACCTAAGTAAGATGTTATTATATGATCGCTTGTAGAGGCATTCCCCGCAAATGACGTAACCTGCCGTTAAACGTTGAATGGTTCGTCAGTCTGTCTTGGATGTACCCTCTGGGAAAGTTGGGGTCTCGAGGAAATTCTTGATATCTGATAACCAAGGTGGCTCATCATCAGGCTTTGTAGGTTCCTCAATCTGGAGGGAGAAGGCCGGCTCATTCCTCTGCTCGATCCTAATCGGCTTCATTTCAACACCATAGGGGATTTCAATCATTGATGCCAAAGTTGCTAATGCGTCGGCAAAGTAATTCCTTATCCGGGGGACTTATGAGAAAGTCACATCTTGGAAGCAAGCTATCAGATCCTCGAGGTGTTCATGATAGGGGATCAATTTCTCGTCTTTCGTCTTCCAATCACCATTCGTCTGGCATATGATTAACTGTGAATCGTATAATACTCGAATGTGAGTTATATTCAGATCGAGAGCCACCTGCAGACCAGCGACGCAAGCTTCGTACTCAATCATATTATTAGTGAAAGGGAAGTTGAGCTTCATAGAGACCGATACATTGGATCCTTTCGGTGAAATCAGGATGGCGCCAACTCCTTGGCCCTCGACATTTGCTAACCCGTCAAAGTGCATTACCCATGATTCTTTTGCTTCTTCTGTATTGTTTTCTGTCATGAACAGGATGTCCTCATCGGGGAACTCAGTTCTCAAAGACTCATAATCAGGTAAAGGATTGTCGGCAAGATGATCAGCAAGTGTCTGCCCCTTGATCGACTTCTGAGTGACATACGTGATGTCGAATTCAGATAATAAAAGGTGCCATCAGGCAGTTCGTCTAGTGAGAGCTGGCATTTCAAATAGGTATTTCAACGGATCCATTCAGGCCAAGAGCAGAACCGCCTTAAGATAGTAAGTAGTGGCAGAGCCTTTGAGTAGCCCATACAAGAGCCAGACATACTTTCTCTAGATGAGAGTAGCGTGCTTCATAATCAGAAAACTTCTTGCTCAGATAGTAAATGGCTTGCTCTCTTCTTCCCATTTCATCGTGCTGCCCCAAGACAAATCCCATCGAAACTTCCATCATGGAGAGATACATCAAGTGTGGTCTCCCTGCCTCAGGTGGTACCAGAACAGGTGGATTAAGGAGGTAGCTTTTGATTTTTTTGAACGCTGCTTGACAATCGTCGTTCCATCCAACGGGCAAATTCTTCCTTAGTAACTTGAAGATCGAGGTGCAGATTGGAGTTAGCTGTGCAATGAACCGACTGATATACTGTATTCTGCCCAGAAACCCTCTAACCTCTTTCTCGGTAGACGGCGGTGGCATTTCAATGATGGCTTTGACTTTGATTGGGTCGACCTCGATCCCCCTCCTGCTGACGATGAACCCGAGAAGTTTCCCTGACATAGCACCAAATGCGCACTTTTGTGGATTCAGTCGTAGTCGATACTTCCTCAGCCTTTCAAATTGCTTCTAAAGGTTTACCAGATGGTAGCTTCACTCCGATGACTTGGCTATCATGTTGGCGATATACACTTGAATCTCTCAGTGCATCATGACATGAAATAGTGCAGTCATAGCTCTCTGGTACGTTACACCGTCATTCTTCAGACCGAATGGCATGACTTGGTAGCAAAAGGTTCCCCAGGAGGTAATGAACGTTGTCTTCTCGCAATCAACCTCTGCCATTTTGATCTAATTGTATCCTGAGAATCCATCCATAAAAGAAAGCATCCCGTGCTTAGCTGTGTTGTCTACCAAGATATCGATGTGTGGTAGTGGGAAATCATCCTTTGGGCTCGCTTTATTCAAATTGTGAAAATCGATGCCCATGCGGACCTTTTCGTCTTTCTTTGGCACAGGTACGATATTGGCTAGCCATTGCGGGTATTTGGATACCATGAGAAACCCCGCGTCATACTGCTTGATGACCTCATCTTTGATTTTTAACATGCACTCGGGTCGGAGACGTCTCAGCTTTTGCTTGACTGGCTTCATATCAGGGTAGAGGAATAACTCATGCTCAACCAATATTACTTCGTTCAGTTACGTATTGCTAGAACGATTGAACATATAATTATGATCGAAGGAAGTCGATCATGCTTTGTCTTTCCTCAGGAGACAGTGACGTTCCGATTTTGGTTATCCTGGGAATCTCTTTAGTCCCTAGATTAATGTCCTCTGTTTCTTCGACAATTGGCGTAGGGCCATGCTCAAAGTCAGCAAATCGGTCAAGGAGCTCATTGGGGAGTTCCTCGAAGGGGGCATCCTTGTCCAGACTCGTGATCCCTACCTCTTCTTGTATTTCTACAGGGAAGGGGTCAATTTCACATGGGACAGACATTTTGATTAAGGGATCCTTTTGTGGGACATTTTCTGGAATGAAAATATTTTTGGACTTTGGATTTTTTTAATGTTTTTAGGATTTTATATTTTTTCCATGTTTTTGAGTTTTTTATTTTCTTCGGAGACAGACCCTTGGCAAGGCGGGTTGCTATATACACAAGGTATTGCCTGCCAAGGGCTTATCTCACTTTTTATAGGTTGTTTTTTTTTTAGAAACGGGTGCCAAATATTAGGCCACTCCTCGCTTCTAGGGTTTGGGGTAAAGATGCCCAGTTGTGTACCTGAGGGGTCGCTTCTTTACCTGTTGGGATGGAGGGTGCTGACTGATATGGCTCATTAGAGTCAGCTTCTATCATATTGATCCCCATTTTGTCTGAGATCATGTCTTTAAACGATAACTCGGTTTTGTGGTGATTCACCACAGGGGGGTTTGTACAGGTACCGACCGTCGTTCCTCGAAAAGGGACAATGTGGCCAAGTCTATCTCCAAGCTGGGAAGGGAGATCTGAGGATTGGTGGGATGGACTGGGGTTGTGGGTTTGTGTGGAGTCAAATGGGTTGCCCCATTTCAGTCGATCTTTACGACCCTTGCACTGACAAAGGAATCCCTGATGTGCGGCCTAGGGCGAGGTTTCTCTTCTATGTTGATTCCTTGAGCTCTTGCAGCTGCGGCGACCCTGGCTTTCTCTTTGGCCTCTCGGACCTCTTCTGCTGTGGGCTTCTATCCTAACCCGAATCGGACCTTCTACCCCTTGGCGACAACTGGCTCTTTTCTTCCTTGTAATCTGGGTCCCAGACCCCTTCCTTTCTGATAACCCCACTTTTGGAGCATTACCACTGTCGCTACCATACCGCCTCCTATTTTAGGCATGATGCCCTCGATGGGCTCTGGGAGTATTGCCGACACCTCATACTCAAAACTGTGGAGGTCGACATCCTCAGCGGTGTGTGGTACATCTAGGATATTAGGTTTTTCAATGCTATTGGCGGCCTTTTCTTTCTCACTGTACCCCTCTCCGATGATTGTGATAATCTTATGCCCAGATGCAAATTTGAGTTTCTAGTGCAATGTGGAAGGTATGGCTCCGACCTCGTGCAACCATGGGCGCCCCAATAACAGGTTAAATGAGGATTTGATATCCATGACTTAAAACAAGATGGAAAAGGTCATTGGCCCTATCAACAGCTCAAGATCAACTTCTCCCATTATTTCTCTCCTGGTATTATCAAACCCTCTAGCGTTGGTTCTGGTGGGCCTTAACATGCACGGATCAACCCCGATCTTGGTGGCGGTTCTTAACGGGCATATATTCAATGCAGACCCATTATCAATTAGTACCAAGGGGATAATCATATTTCTGGACTCAACGGTTATATTCAAAGATTTTGAGTGACAACCTCCTTCTTCAGGTAAATCGACATCTGAAAATGAAATGGCATTTGGAGCCATTACTTGACCAATTATCTGCCCGACTTCATCAGGGCTAACTTGAAGTGATACGTGTTCATTTTTTAATGCCCCATTAATGCTTGGAAATTGAGTGGGGACGTCATCAACAGATCCCATACAGTGATATGGGCAGGCATTCTTCTCAGCTGAGTCTCCAGTATATGTTCTCGACTCATCTTCTCGAAGGGGTTTACCGCGCTGTCTTTCTTTCCTTCGGGTTGGGCCTATGCTGCTGCTGGTGCTTCTAGCTGCTTTGATATCCTCCTTGACCTGGTAACAAAATCTACTGCCCCTTCTCTGCTGCTGTTGTTGGCATTGACATCTATTTGTTCGTAGCTTTGCAGGACCTGATGAGGATCGTATGTGGGTCCTGAGAGCTGGAAAGGTATGGCTTTCGGTACTTGAGGCACTTGTACTGTCGGCTCAGGAGGTGTGGGCAATACTTGATTCACCTCGGTGGCAGTGAGTTGGGTGGAAAGATTGGGCCAAATGGGGGTGGTCAAGCTTGAGGGTGGTGGCATTGGAGGGAAGGAGGTAAAGTAGGCCATTGATAGCTGGTGGGTGCTGGCGGCAGATGGGGGTCTGATGGGCCGTTAGGTGATTGACCGGGATGGTGGGGTTTGCCAGTGGCTGAACTGGGGGTGATTGGGTGGGCGCAGGCTATTGATAACTGATAGGTGCGAGTGTTGGCTTGGGGGCCTGGTGGCTTAAAGGGTAATCGATGGGGGTTGTGGTGTATGGTGGTAGTTGAAATGGGGCGTGCATAGGCGATTGATAACTGGCAGGTGCGGGTGCAGGATTGGGGGCCTGGGGGCTTATAGGATAATTGATGGGCATTATGGTGTATGACTGGTATGCATTGATATTTACATAATTGACGGGTGTGGTGGACGAAAAGTATGTCCGAAGATCCAAGGGTTCGAATTGCAGGATTGGGTTGGGGAAATATTCAGACAAATTTAGGGGTTCAATTACCCCAACATTCCTTTCTTCATCATTCCTCGGTAATGGTGCCACATAATTCTCCCGATCATTGATATAATCGAATGGGTCAATTTCAAACTCATCCTCATCTTCTATCATTCCGACGGTGGGTCTGGGACCTGCTCCTCCGATGGGATGTGGGGGTAGTTGCACTTGGTCAATATTAGCATGCTGAGAGGGTGTAGGGGGAATGATTTTCCCGGCATCGATCAAATCCTGGATGGCGTGCTTCAATAGGAATCATCGATCAGTAGGGTGATGCGGACCCTGATGAAAATTGCAGTGGGTATTTGGGTCATAGTTCCTTGGGATCGAGTGAGGAGGAGGTTGTGGCTGGCGAATAGCCACTAATCCCTTTTCTACTAACAGGGGAAAAAGCACACTCAATGATTGCCCTAGAGGTGTGAAGACTCGCTCGTAGCAGGTTCTCCTCTGTTCCGGGGTCATCTGCATTCCTTGCTCATTCCCCATTCTTTACGTCTGCTCAGGCCTAACAGGTGTTGGTGGGGCAGCCTGAAATTGAAACGGGGTTGTATTATTATTGGGCCGAGTATTGACTATGTTCTGGACATCGCCCCCTGCTCTCTTCTCGTTCCTTTGCTCTAAAAACCTTTTAACCCCACTGGGTCCACTCGGCATATTCTTATTCGGGCACCCGTCCCTGATGGTGTCCTCGCATCGGTTATTATTTCTCACCAGATCAGCAAAGCTGGTCTGCTGCTGATATACCAAAAAGTCTGAAATCACTAGCAGAGTATTTTTTGAAATCATCTCTATCTGTTCATCATCAGGTATTCTATTTCTGACCTGAGCTGCCAATGTTCTCCATCACCCCAAGTAATCGCTAAAGGTCTCATTCTGGTTCTGCTTTAAATGGGCCAAGTCAGACTTACGCGGCTCGATGTCTATATTGTAGACATACTGTTCTTGAAAGAGATGTGTCAAGTCCCTCCACGTTTTCATCATAAATGATTCTAAAGATGTGAACCATCTTAAAGTCGGTCCAGTCAGACTCTTTTGAAAGACTTTTATTAGCACTCATTTGTCCTCCCCGTATTGGCACATGTCCCCATAGTAGAACTTTTGGTGCGTAATAGGATTGCCAGTGCCGTTATATTTGTTGAAGGCTGGCATTTTAAATTTGGGGGGGAGGGGGACCCCAACGAACAAGCATAGATCTGTGAAGTCCGTGGCGTGGATTTCAGCACCACTCATTTTCATCAGCTGCTTTTGTATTTTATCTAACTGCTCTTTCAACTGCTCTAGGACTCCAGGGATGGTGTTGTGCTGGTGGAGCTTCAGAAGAGACAAGTTTCACATGCTCGATCTCAGAGGTGAGACCCTGCTCTACCTCTGTTTCTTTCCATACATTGGTTAATTCATTACACCATTCCTTACCATGTAGCAATATATTCACATTTTCCTGGACAATCTCATCTAGTACATCAAGAGAAAAACAATCCTCATCAGGATGAGGTTGATTGGCTGCGTTGTATACATTCAATTTGACCTTCATATTTCCAAATGACGCTTCCATGATTCCAGACCTGTATTGAATACAAGCATTAGCTGTGGTCAAAAAAGGGTCTGCCTAGAATCACAGGTATGGAGGTGGCATTCCCACCTGGTTCCATATCCAGCACCAAAAATTCAGCAGGATAAAAGAATTTGTTAACTCCAACCAAAACATCCTCGATTATCCCCATGGGTTTCCTTTCAGATTTGTCAGCCGGCTCGAGGACCACATGTGTGGGCTTCAATTTACCTAAGCCTAGCTTCTCATATACTGAATATGGAAGCAAATTTACGCTGGCTCCTAGATCTAATAGGGCTTTGTCAATGGTATGATCCCCAATGATGCAGGGGGTGGTGGGGAGTCAAGGGTCTTGATGGTTGGGGGTAGTTGCACTGGACAGGACATGCTTAACTTTTTCTGCTAAAAAGACTTTCTTGGATAGGTGTATCCTAGACTGTCTTTTATGGGTGCACATGTCTTTTAAAAACTTGGCATAGGCTGGGACTTGTTTGATGGCATCAAGTAAAGGCAGATTGATCTTTACTTGCTTGAAAGTCTACATCATTTCGTCAATTTTTCCTTGCCCTTTATCAAAAGGGGAAGGTGCCTGTAGTGCCTTAGGAAATGGCAAGTGTTGGATTGCTCCCTCACTTCTGACCTTAGCCAATGGGGCCTCTTTCTTTTTAAGTTTTTTCTTTTCTTAAGGATCCTTATTATCCTCTTTATTCACAGCTGGTTGTTCCTGCAAGTCCACCATTGGTGGTCTTTGTTGTGTGCTGGTAGAAATTACTTCAGTTTCTTCATCCAAGTTCCTCATAGGCTCACAGCCCAGCTGGTTGTCTACTAACTTGCCACTTCTCAAAGTTGTAACAGATTTAGCTTCCTCATAAGTGGAGGAAACTTCACCCACTACAAACTGCCTGCGTGGATTGTCCTGTGGTTGGCAAGGCAACCTTCCTCCCTCTCTCCTAGTCAAAGCATCAGACAGCTGACCAAGTTGGTCCTCTATCTTTTTTATGCTCTGGTTGTGAGAGTTCGCAGTTTTGGTTAAGGTGTTCAAGCTCTGTAATAAAGATAGAACTTGTTCCTCAAAGGATGGTGCTCTCACAGTTGGAGGGGGTGCAGACTGCTGCACAGGAGGAGCTGTAAGTTGGGTTATGGGTGGCTGATACTGAGGCCTTGGGGCATAACCTTCTCGATAGGGTTGAGCATTTCTGTAGGGCATGGGCTGCTGGGGTTGCTGCTACTACTGATTGGGGTATGCACCTTGTCTCCACCTCAGATTGGGGTGGTTCCTCCATTGATACCCAGCAGCAGGCTGCTGCCCATAAGACTAAGCTACAGCCACATGCTCTGTTATAAAATCAGGAAATTAGTCAGCAGATGGGCATTCTTCCACGAGATGAGCAGGGGACTAGCATATGGCACATGCCTTCTCCACTCTAGCAACCACAGGTGACTGTATTGCTCCCATCAACCTATCAAATTTCAGAGTTAAGCTATCCACTTTCCTTTCCAACTCACATGGCACCCTCACTTCATATATCTTTCCCCTTGAGGTGTTCTCCTTCGTCAATCTAGGAGGCTCTAGATCTCTTGCTAAGGTTTCCCTTTTGATAGAGTACCCACTGATGATGTCAAAGAGCTCCCATGCCTCCTCAGCAGTTTTATGGAGATAGGTGCCATCACAGGAGGCATCTATCATATCTCTGCTTTTAGCATCAATTCCCTGATAAAAACTTTGAACCAATTGTCATTCAGGGATTTGATGGCGAGGTCATTTCTTCAGGAGTTCCTTAAATCTCTCCCCGGATTGATGAAAGTCTTCAGTTGGATCTTGAGTAAAAGAGATGATACCCTTCCTCAACTGGCTGGTCTTTGACATAGGAAAGAATTTGGCTAGAAACTGACATTAGAGATCACTCAAGGACTGAATACTGTTAGGTGGAAGCAAGGAAAATCAGGTCCTGGCTCTATCCTTCAATGAAAAAGGAAAGAGTCTCATCCTGGTGGCCTCCTCCCCCAAACTTGTGATATTAAATGTAGTGCACAGTCCCAAGAACTCATCAATGTGCTTATAGGGGTCTTCTTTGGTCAGGCCATGAAATGAGGGCAGCATTTGAATGATGGATGATTTTATCTCATAGTTTCCCTGAGTAGTTGGGAATTTAATGCAGAAGGGGGAATTGTAGACCCCTGGTGCATTAAACACCTTAAGGGTTCTCGGCTGTTGTTGCTCACCCATTTCTACTTAATCAAATGCAACAAAAGTGGCTATAGTTAGTCAGGATATAAGAAGTCTTTCAACCTCTGGATTTAGTGGAATAATCTGAGGTTGCAGAGTTCTCCTACCAACATACAACACTCAGATTCCGAATGCAGAACAGATCCAAACACCCAACAAACAGAATCAACCACATTTTCTAACTATTCTAACAAAAATTATCAACAGATCTGAAAAATAGCAGGGGAGTAGAGGGATGCAAACTACAGAGCAATCTCCAGAACGATTCTCCTCTCACTGGTAACCTTAGATCGAATGAACTGCACACAAACTACTGAAAAACAACACAACTTACAATTGCAGTTAGTAAAACAATCAAACAAAAACTACAGATCTATGATCAAAACTTAGATCTATCAATTTCAAAATTGCCTCCCCGGCAGCGGCACCAAAAACTTGTTGGATGTGTTTGCCTTCCCTCAAATGAGGTCTAAAATCATCAATAAAACTAGGCAGACACACTCATATAGACCTGCAAGTATTCAGGATCAGTTGTAGTAAGCTTTAAAAGAATGGTGAGTAAGGGAATGCCCACAGGGAGGTTGTTTAGAAATATGACAAATCTCCAGATCTGTGTTAGATCTGGCACCCTAACTATTACTAATTTAGCTAAAAGACAAGGGAGAGGTTTGGAATGGATTGTCACTTAAACTAAGCTACAATTAAACATAAGCTAAATTGGATCGAGTTTAGAAGCTTAGATCTTGCAGGGGAAGAAAGTAAAAAGCAAAAAATGGAGAAGACTAACTTGGAGGTTGGTTTTCACTGACAGATTCAATTAATCATGCTATAGAGGTTCAGAGCACACAAATCCCTCACTGGCTATAAGCACAACTACATGGTATAAATTCCACTCAAAATCACAGGATCCACCTGGCCTTAAGGATACGATCTGTCCACTTTAATGGTCACAAACCATCCTATAGACCTTATCGAATTCATGGATTGCAGCAGATGAATCAAATTGAGGCCTGAGCTTAGATTTATCTTAAGGTTATGATCTGTCCACTTTAATGGTCACAGACCATCCTAGGGATCTCCTACAAAGCCAGGATCTCAATTAGAACAAATAAAACCACAACAGATGCTGCAATTCCTAGGTCACAGACTCAAGGAATCGCAGCAGCATCTGATCCAGGGAGATCAGATGGTATCCAAGAGGTCTACTAGTTAAGTGGGTGAGCTGATCTACAACTCCTCTACACAAATCCGATCGATCACCAAATGGAACCAAAGGAAATTTAAATCTAATTAAAGCATTAAACACAGCATTGTCATTGCAAATAAGGTTACTCTATAATAGAAGTACTCTCAGATCTGTAGTCTGTGCAGCTAGGAACCTACAGTAGCACTCTTAACCTTACCTAATTACAGATCTAACTTCGCTCCTCGCTACTCCAAGGGACTCAGCCAACCATGGTTGGGCTAAAGGAGGGAAATGGAATTTCTCTGCAAGATCTAATCTCTAGAATTTTGGCTCAGATCTTGATCTCCCCCCAATGGCAATTGGGGATCTCTATATATAGCTTTCTCCTCTATTTTTCCCGCCAAAAATTCCTTCTGGAAGGTCGTCAGAGTTTTTTAGAGTTCTATTAAAGCACGTGGGTCGGTTAGGGCTTTCTAGGGCATCTTTTGGAACTATCGTGTCGATCACCAAGTGCCTCGAGTTGCGTGCAGCGGGACACTAAAGTACGTGTGCTCAGCTGAATTTCTGAGAATTTTTGCACACGATTTTGATAGGTTCAGGAAGCTTTTGATAGGTTGGAATCTAGGATTTTGGTCCTTTCACTAGGTTCTCAGATCCGTTTGATAGGTTTTGATAGGATGAATCTTCGCTTGGAGTTCCAGCCTTCTCAGTCCTTGGTTTGGAGTATTCGACAGGTTGGAGAAGCACTTCAACATGTTCGAAAACTATTTCGACAGGTTCTGCTCTTCATTCTGCCATTTTGATAGGTTTGCTTTCAGTCTTATCGAAAGGCTCAATCACCCTTCGATAGGTTATGTTCTAGCATTCTCATCTCGATAGGTTCAAGAAACCATTCGATATGTTCCTTTGACTCTTCAGGCAGGTTTTTGATAGGATGGTTTCTTCTTCCCTTTCAACTGCTCGATAGGTTTTGAGATCCTATCGAACTCCTTAATCCACACGAATTCATCCTTCTTCTGCCTTCAGATCCTATCGAAGACCTCTTCAATTGCATGAATTCTTCCTTTCTTTACTTTCAGCTCCTATCGACGTCTTTAGGTGACCAATCGATAAGACGTTCTCAGCCTATTTTCACTTCCTTCGCCTTGCTCTGCTGTAGCCATGAGCTCCAAGGGTCCAATGATGTGCTACCCTCTGGAGTGTTGTTGCTAGGTTTGTCCTGTGCTGAGAGATAGCTTCTTTTTGGGCATTCTTGAGTGGTTTTCTGCATTAGTACCTTCTTTTATTGCTGTCTATAAAATGCACTTGACAAGAGCTTATTAGTGTGCTCATAGGTCTATCAATGGTTAGGTTATAGGGTGAAAAGTGGCATTTTTCACCACTTAACAGTCTACCAATTAAGTAGTGAACGCGACTCCTTCTCCCATGTACGCTGAAAGCATCACACTAGAAGGACCTGCTAGGGGAAAGCATGAACCGTCAAAATGCAGAAGGGGCAAACCGACATCATACTCACCACTTCAGCCTCCCAAGGGTCGGTGATATGATAGTAGTAATCCGCCTGCTGAGCGGCTGACTCATAAACCTGTAAGGGGGAAGAATGGAGAAGTCAGTAGCACACAAAGACAAAAGAGGGCATGCATACCCCTAAAAAAGGAACTCACCCCTGGGATCAGCTCGGGGGGACGTACTCTAACCACATCTTTAGAGAGGCGGGCACGCTCAACCACGTCGAAACACAAACCAGAAAGAAATGCATCATCCATGCACATGAAAACAACATGGGTCCCTACGTCAAACGTCCTTGAAGTCCCTGCCTGAAGCGCTGAGGTCCTGACTGCCTCCTTCAAGGTCCCGTGTCACCTCCTCAAACTAACAAAGAAAAAGTGAGGAAGAAAACTAATCAGTAAAGCACTACCCTAGTGAATCAAAAAGAAGAACTGATAAGCAAAGGAAGGGTAAGAAAAAGTACCTGGCTCCGTGGCCCTCCGAATGCTAAAAAGTTGGCACCTAGAACGAAGCGTGGAAGGAGGGTCTGATAAGGGAGAGACTCGTACCACTGCTGGAACCCGCCATATTGGAAAAGGGCGTCCATAGCAATCCCATGATGGATGAGTCTCTCGGTACTCGATTGTACCCTCCGCTCCATAACATCCTCAGGAGGACCCAATGGCACAACGAAGAAATCTGGTACTGGTGCACGACCCTCTCCCCTAGATCGTAGGCTCGGACCCAAGCACCATAGAAAAAGACAATGCGGTGGTGAACAAATAGCCTTGGCAGCCCAACAAAGCAAAGACGGTCAGAAAAAGGAGCCGACGTATGGGTTGAATACAATCTGCACAAGAAAGAAGAAACCCATTGGTCAGTCAATGCAATCATAACTCAAAAGTCTAACTGACAAAGAAAAGAGTCAAACCTGCTCAGGGATCATCAAGTCGAACTGAGACCTCAAACCTAGTTCTAAGTGCTTCATCCCTGACTCCCAGTGACAATAAGTGAGCCGTATGTATACTCATTAGAAAAGAGAAGGGGCGGCCAATTTGGTAGTGCAAGTACCCCCAAATCTGAAAAGATGGACAAACAAGGAACATATCAAATAAAAAAAATAGAAAATGAAAGTAAAAAATGACGAACCAAGAGGGACAAAACCAATTGGGCTACCTCAATCTCGGACAATAGCCGAGGATACAAGCAACCTCCCAAACCGAAGCTCTGGCCAGGCTATCCATTAGCACCACATACCCGACGTTGCCCCAATCAAAGTAATGTACAACCACCCAGTTATCCATTAGATCGAGAAGGGACAGAATGACACGATCCCCACTGGCATTGGCAAGAATGGTTTTGCCCATAACATAAAGAAGGGAGATATGAGCCAGCACTAGGGCACGGTCATGCTCGACAACAACGTCAATATCAGGTTGGTGTTGATCAACCAACTCGTCGACCTCAAACAAACTCTCCAACTTGACCTCGAAGTCGGTCATGTTGTTTGAGGAAGGGTAGGCCCCAATCAATCGAGTCACCTCCTCACAATTAGTGACGCGAGGACAAACCATTGGCACCCCTCCTATGAAAATCCTCGTGATCATGAACCAATCCACAGGAGTAATGGTCATCTTAGCCATAGACATATGAAAGGTCTTCGTCTCCGGAAGAAACCTCTCCACCAAAGCTTTCACGTAAGCCGAGTCCCCCTGCATAGCAAGGCAAGATAGAAAGTCTCCAAAACCAGTCTGGGCTAGGACAAACCTCACAGCATGAGGGGGGTGGGCATGAAAGCGCTGGAGGTGAAACCAACCCCCACAAAACATGATCTAAGGAAAGGGTTGCATTAAAAGAGTGGAAGATGTCGGATCCTAGAACAATGGAGCATGAACAAAAAGAAGCAACCAAAGAACTACCTTGCTGGCAATCTGGAAATTAGAAATGCGGGTGCATTACTGATGGACAAACCCAATGCAGACCGCCTCACCCAGCGTCTCGTGCCAAATAGGAGAGGAGCGCTACACCTGGATAAGATGCTTACCGGACATCAAGATCACGCTGTATACCTCGTGGGCCTGGTCCTCATCGCTGGATTGATCATGTGCCATCCTGAAAAGTGATACACCACCAATTATTAAAGGATGATGAGCAAGAGGAAATCAAACGCTTGTCTAAGAAACATGAAACTGAACGAAGGTAAGTATGCCTCATTCATACCAAAATGTCCAAAAAAAAAAGAAAGAAAAAATAAAGAAGAAAAAAGAGGGGGGAGATGCATCCCGTCATTTCAAAAACAAAAAAACAAAAAACAACAACAAAGCAACAAAAAGACAAAATTAATAATAATAATAAAAAAGAATAATCTCTCTTTGCCAAGACAGATCAACGATTTTTAACCCCATACCTTTTTTAAAAGGGCCACCATTTACCAAAAAAAGAGAGGGGGGAGCAGGTACATATCGACCAATCTTTTCCCGAAATCCATTCCAAACATGCATATACATCACTGAATCAATCAAAGCCAATTTATTTCACAAAAATTTCCATTTTTGCCCTAGATAAATAAGCCCTAATGCATTGGTAAAATAAAAAGTCAAGAAAATCCAAAAAAAGGGGCATGAATCACTCAAGTTTTCACCAAAATCCCTATAAATATGCACATAAAATCATAATAGGGATCACAAAGGATCCCATTTGCAAGAAATAACACCCCTTTATCATCTAGATGCAAGAACCCTAACCACATTGGATAAAATCAAAAGAAAATCAAAAGAAAAAGGGTTTTAAAATGATTACCTTGGTGAAAGTTTGAACCCTAGATTTGGCGTGGAATAATAACACTGACGCAATGTCGAGGTTTGAATCGGATCTATGGAACACAATGTAGAACTCCTGTTTTAGTTTGGAAAGAGAGAGAGGAGAGAAGTTTGAAAAAAGAAGCTTTTTCGGGTCTCTGGTTGCGCCCGACCACTTTTAAACCATAAAATGGCCTAGCGTGTCTAATATACATGCCAGACATGATCTTCCCAAATTTGGCTAGCATGTGTATTACACACACTAAGCTTAATTCCCCCCGGCCTAGCGTGTCTAATACACATGATAGGCTTATTTTTACACCCGGCCGGCTTTGCTTCATTCGGGTCTAACCAGGCAGATAAGTTTAATTGGCTTGACCAAGTGGTTGCACACGTTCCCAAAAAGTGCATCGACCTTCATTTGGTCCGCTCGGGAAACTGTGCTAAAATAAAGGTGTTTAAAGGTCAATGAGCATGTTTAAAAAACCTCAAACCAATAAATAAAAATAACAAAAATAATATATATATATATTTATATATAAAATAATACATAAAAACATAAAATAACAAAAATATGTGGTTTGGTAATTGACACACACTCCCAAAAAGTATTACGACATCAATATTCACTCCGCTCGGGTAGTTGTGTTAAATTAACCTCATGATCGATAGGTTCGCCCAAAAATCTCAAACCCTAAGGATCTTTGTGTCATTGCTTTAAGCAAATCTTTAACTATAGGTCAATCACCCTCCCGTGTACGAGGTTGTCTTGTTCAAAATGGAACTCAAACATCACACCCCACCAATCATATCGAGGAGCGAAGATTTTTTCCCAACACATTGGGCTTCCCCAACTCGTGCCATCTCGGTCATGCTCAGTAATGTCGCTAAGTGCTTGTGGACCGATAGCCTTAAGGAACGAACATTTTTTCCTGACTATAGGGCTTCTGTATACTCACCATATTACCATTTTATGTTTGAGGTTTGCTTTGAATACGACGGACCCATTAGCATGCCTTAGACCTCTTCAAATGTCTCTTTCTTTGGCATGCGATCATTAGTGATCGAATACCAAAGAGGGGCATCTGTAGACACCCAAATTTGGCCCAAGGCTCGATTAACTTACACTTCGAGAAAGGCCCATCAGTTTCTGAGAGCACTTTCCAAACCCTGAGAACTTAATCCAAACCCTTAGAAGCCTATCCCCAACCCTTAGGAATCAACCCTAACCAATAGAACCCCTCCCGAACTAGTTTTAAACCCTCTCGGGAAGTGGTTGAAAATAGGAGTGCCAAAGTTTACATAAACAACTACTGAAGTTGAGACTTATTCCATCAGAATGAGGTTGTTCCTAGCTTTCCAACAAGCCAAGAATTGCCTCAATCCAGGTTGTATACCGAAAGTTATGGCGATTTAAAAATTGGGCAGAAAGGCAGGAAATTAGCCTAGCGTGTGTAATACATACGGTAGGCCAATTTTTACAGATTTTGGCCAGGCATGTCTAATAGACACGCTAGGCAAAATTGGTTTTGTGGGCCCCATGGAGAGTTCAGAACCACAAGGATTCTCAGAGAACACCGTTCGCTTACCTAGCGTGTCTAATAGACATGCTAAGCTTAGGAACAAGGATTTTTAGGGATTTGGTCAGATTTTGAATTTGGAGTTTGACTTGTTGACCATCCCTTCCATTGGGGTTGGTTTCATTAGAACTATTTTACCCTCACTAGCCCCCTTTTTAACCCTTTTGCCACTTAGAACCACCTCCTATCATCTACCGTTGAAACCCTATTCCTACTTATCTAAGCTCTAGAAAACCTTAGATCCTATTACCTAATTGCTAACCCAATTAGCCCTTTAAACCTTCACCTATCTTCTCCTCTTCTATAAATAGAGAACCAGCCCCCCTTGATTAAAGGTTTGAAAATTTTCCAAAAAGGGAGAAGAATTTTAGTGAGCTTCTCCCCCCATTTTCTAGCACTAAACCCCTCAAAATTCCAGCACCCTTTTGCTCCTTAGATCCCATTTTTCCATCATCAATCCTTGAGTTTTGGTGAGACCAAAGCCTTAGTCCATCTCCCTTTCCCTCTAGCTATTTAAACTTAGAGTTTAAGACCTATCCTTTAACCCATTTGCTTTCGAAAGCTCAGCAAAGACACTCTCGCGCGAAGATCCACACTTGTGCTATGAGGGCCTGAGAGCTCCGGCTCTCCCCTCTATTCCTCTACCATCTTTGCTTTCCCTCTATCCTTGAATTGAGCCATTATGGCACACGAATTTCATCAGGTATGAAGGGCTCAAACGGATCTGAGTGCTTTCGGGCAAGACGGAGTACTGTCCATTTTTCCTTTCTTTAAAAAAATAAAATAAATATATATATATATATATATATATATATATATATATATATATTATACACATCCAAACAGCCACAGTAGAGTCTGCTTATGAGCGAATTGATCAGGTGTCTAACACCTTCCCGATCGATAATTGAAGCCCCTACCCAAGAGCTTTTGGCATAGACTAGCAAACCGGACTCATATTTTTGCACTTAAGTGCTCACGTATTGATTTTGAGGTATCCCGAGTCACCAAAAGCTCCGGGTGGTGACTCCAAATTTAGAGCGCATCGTTGCAATAGATTGATAAGAATCCACGATTGCACTATAGGTTCTGAATATTCACATGTTTCAGTTAACTTATTCATTTTCTCAAATTACATGCAACTCTTAATTAATGAATGACTTAAATTTATAACTTAAGAAACTCAAACGCGAATATAACATTGTTGAGCCTGATTACCAATGGGAATCCCCTCCTAACCACTGTCATTCAATGAACAATTTTCAGAGTGCATGGATAGCCCGTCATGTCGGTCCATAAATGCACGGATAACTTGTCGTACCGGTCTAAATTATGGATAAACTGTCGTATCGGTGCAAAGTTTTGGGTATTCGTTCGTATGAACCTTAAACCATCATGTAAGTTCTAATACTTCACAAATGCCATTTGTTCATAATTAATATCTAATCCATTCAAAATTCAGAGTTTAGAGAATTCAAAGTTCATATCAGCATTCGATTGAAGAGGATCCGATATTGAGAGTTCATCTTCAAAGTTCATATTCGGAGTTCATATTCAAAGTTCATATTCAGAGTTCAAATTCAAAGTTCAAATTTAGAATGATCAAAAGTCCAATTCAATTATCTCATATAAATCTATGAATTAAAATCAGAATGTACTTGTGCATTGAGTTTTCCCTACCACTGTTCCGATGGCACGAAAAGTCAAAGAGGTGATTCCTAGTTACAACTCTCTAGTTCACCTTCTACATTACAGATTATGTTCATAAGTCATATGTCAATGAATGACAGATCGAAACAATTCACAGCTCCTTTAAGTTTTCCTTAAAGAAGGGTCAAAATAGCCAAAACATAGCTAATTCCCTTGAGCGACTTCTAGATTCGCTTGAGCGAATTGCCACGATTCTGTGTGGCACATACTATCTCACTCAAGCGAGTGTCAACAATATAGTTTTTGGCCTATTTCTAAAGGGAATTTGCTCGAGTGAATCACTATCTCACTCAAGCGAGATAGTGCGCTAATGTACTTCTTTCTCTTTTTCTACAAAACTCGAATTCCCTCAATTTTTTCGAAAAATCATATCTTAATAAACCCTAATCAATCCTAAAATGAATTTCATATCACAAATTACAAATCTTACCTTCCTAAGCTCTGCAGGCGGAGTCTACAATCGTCGATATCGAGAAAAATCGACCCCTGAGCGTAGTGTTCATTGGAAGTTTCGATCTCCTCTTTTCGGTCTTATCGGTTTCGAAATCAAAGTTTCTTGATGAAACAAAGCAGAACAAAGACCTCTTGAGTTTAAGATAGGAATTTGAGAGGAGATCAATGGCTAGGATCTCTCAAACAGGAAAATGAGAAGAGGAGTGGGTTTCTCCTTCTCTCTCGGTACTTTTCTCTTCTCTTCTCAAATGGAATTCGCAAGGCTTAATCCTACGTATTTTCTTTGGTTTTTAACTATGGTGACTTTAATTCGATGTTAAGCCGGTATACCAAAATAGTTGTATAGGCTCTCAACAAAAGGCCCAAAAATAATGTCTAAATTTCACTCAACAGGTTTTGATCCCTGGACCTCTTACTTATAAACCAAGTTCCTAACTATTGTGCCATCACGTGGCTTGCACAATTGTTCACAGGAATATATATATGAACCGTTTGCAATAAAATATAATATTCTAAAAATTCAAGGCGTATACCTTATCAGACACAAACACCTAATTGGGTGTATTTGTGCTAAAACATTCCAGGGCGTTATAGTAGACGAGTGACGAGCGCTATAATTCTATCCTGTATTTCTTGCATAGCCTCTTTGTCTTCTCGGTGATGAACTGTGTTGTCAATGACAATTGTCTTAGAAACTTTGAACCTTTTTTATGATATTTCGAATGATGAATTTCACTAATATCAAGGCGGTGATATTGACATATAATTCGGCTGTTGCCTGCTTGGTGTAGTATTCAGTTGTCGTGAGGATGAAGGCATGTTTATGGGTGTTCCCGACTATATCATTGAACAATCCAATTAAAACGAAGGCCAACATTGTAAATGGCCATTGCGAGACCATGGAATTTAGTCCTACTAATGGTGCCGTCATAAGTATGACATGTAATTGGCATTGCTTGCAGTACTTGACGTATTTATAGCAGTCTGATGCCATCTATGGCCAATAGTAGTCCTACCTCATGATCTTCACTAAGAGTTTTTGGTTACCGATATGAGCACCACACATGCTTGTGTGTGCTTCATGGATGATGAACTACCCTTCTACTTCTATTACACAAAGCAGTAGGACCCCTTTGAGAAATGCTTCCTTACAAAGTACATGCCTCAGATGCAAAATCTCGCACAATTGCTCCTCATGGTTTTTCGCTCGATTTTTGAGGCGTAGGGAGGGATAAGTTGATGCTTCAGGAAATTCCAAATGTCATAATACCATGGCTGTCCATCGTCGTTAGGGGATTGTTGGAATCTGAAGGTTGCGATGGTTGCTTCTTTCTCTGTGGAGTCCTCAGTGGTAGACTCTTTTTCGTGTTTAGTAGTTTTCAGAAGAATAGGCAATTCTGGTGTGACTTTTCAGGCTACTTCATGTGCAAGCACATTGAGCATTTTGATGATGAAGGATCTCGTGCTTTGCCCAACCGGTATTTGTATGACAGAGGTTAGAGTGGCTAAAGAATCTGCTAGTTCACTATCTAGTCTAGGAATGTGGGTAAAGGAAATTCATTCGAATTTCTTTGCCAGAAATTGTGCCAGTTCTTGGTAAGCCATTACCCTCCTTTCCTTCGACTTCCATTCTCTGATTACCTTTGATTTCAAAAGTTTGGAATCATCAATAGTCTTCAACTGTTTGACTCCGAGATGCAATGCGGCTCGTAGTCCAGCGATGAACGCTTCATATTCATCGACGTTGTTAGTGACTAAAAAGTCTAGTTGAACTCCTTGTCTTAGTAGGACAATCCTGATGTCCTTGTGTGATGACCCGACATTCCCACCACAAAAAATTGGGAAAGCAGGACCACCCGGTATGCTTCAATCGGAACAGATATCGTATAGCATATGTGCAAAATTTAAAATAGATATCATATGGCAGTGGCAGAAGACAAATTCTATTGTAATACATAACATAAAGACTGAAACTAAACCCAAAATGACCACCGGTGATGGCCGACCATCACCTAAATAGTGGTATGAATACTAATTCAAAATTTCTTACAAATGTCA
The DNA here is from genome assembly GCA_021018995.1 of Chloranthus sessilifolius. Classification (NCBI taxonomy): domain Eukaryota; kingdom Viridiplantae; phylum Streptophyta; class Magnoliopsida; order Chloranthales; family Chloranthaceae; genus Chloranthus; species Chloranthus sessilifolius. Next base: position 28,389,819 of record CM037594.1, on the reverse strand, counting down.
CTACATTGTACTAGTCAAATCTATCTCAAAGCATGTCTACAGATAGTATTCTTCTGGCTCGAAGTCAGGAGCATTCTCAAGCTCAGGATTCTGAACACAATCTGCACCTGTGGCACATAGTGTCGGGATGAGCTAATAGTCTAAGCCCAGTAGAGAAAATTTAATGCCAATTCACATATTATCAGTCAATGCATAGATTCAATGACAAAATTTAAAGGCATTTTCATATCAAATTCAAGGATTATTTTTCGTATAAAAAATAGAGACAAAACTTCATATGTATTTTCTCATCAAAACAGAGGAAAAATTTTAAAGGGCATTTTCATGTCAAAACAAAATTCAAAAGATCTTAACCTCGAAGTCACAAAGTCTAAGGTGGAGTTTCAGTATAATTAATAGTGGCAATTCTGAAGTTCATATAGTTCTAATTCACTTATTTGTTTTCTCATTTACAATCAGCTTACTACTTAATAGATGACTTAAATCATAACTCCACCGTGCCGGTTCAAATCACGTACTCACTACTGTGCCGTTTCAAATCACGGATTCACCACCGTGCCGGTTCAAAGCATGAATTAGTTCATATCATCATGCAGTTCTAATACTTATTACGTGTCCTTATTCATAATTAATAGCTAAGACATTTAGAATTCAGAGTTCACATCAGAGTTCGATCCAAGAGGATCCGATGTTCAGAGTTCATATAAGAGTTCATATCAGAGTTCAAAGTTCATATCAAGGTTTAGAGTTCATATCAGAGTTTGTATTTAGAATTCAGTTCAAATTTCATATCAGAGTTCATATTCGGAATTCAAATTCAAAGCTCATTTTTGGAGTTCAATTTCTGAGTTCATATTCAAAGAATTGATGCAAAGATCACTTCAAGTTCTATTCAAATTCAAGGAGTCTAAATTCAAGTTCAATTTCAATATTCATGTTCAGCGTTCAAAGATTATCATTCAAATTCCAATCATAATATCAATGAATCGAAATCAAATGTGATTGGGTAGTGAAATCTCCCTACCTTGTTTCGGACGTTGCGAAGAGTCAAAGAAGTGGCCTTTTTCGATGACCTCTGGCTTATCAAACGTTACATAACGTTCATACACTATATGTCAAAGACTAATGAATCCTAACATATCAAAGTTCCTTAGGTTTCACTAAATGAAATTGAAGGCAGCCAAAACTACAGAATTCGCTCAAGCAACTTCTGAATTTGCTTGAGCGACTCTTATAATTCAATGTGGCACCTGGACATTTCGCTCGAGCGAGATTCACCCAAACTTTTAGCCTAATTTCTATAGAAAATTAGCTCGAGCAAATCTCAAAAGTGCAATTTTGGTTTGTTTTAAAGGGGTCTCACTCGAGCAACTTCCAATCTCGCTTGAGCGAGAGTGCAATTTTTGCCCTTGCTCCTGAGTTCAAAATCCTAAATTGGTTTTGAATTCAATCCTAATAAACCCAAGTTAACCTAAACAAATTCTACACTATCAAGCCATAATTCTTACCTTCTTAAGCTCTCCATGCGGTGTAACATCCCCAAATTTTGGGTTTTGAACAATGTCCTCGAGATGCGTGCCCAAATGGTCGTAGGTTTGACCGAGTGAAAGTCAAATCGATGACTATGATTTTACTTAGGTTGATGTTAATAAGCATGTATGCATAGTGTTAGAGCTAAGTTAGAGATCACATACACCTATCTTTAGTGTATGTGCTTTACACCAAAGCAAGAGAAGGGTTAAATGAAGCAAATAACTAAGAGAAGTTATTTCTCTTTAAGTTTGGTTGGTGTAGAGGATTTATGAAGAGAGAGAGAGAGAGTAAGAGATGGAGTAAATGCTAGAGAGGTTGTGTGGATTTCAAATTTAATACGGGCTTGAGCAATTACTCCGGATACGAACGCATTGGAGTTCGTTGAAGGTGGAGCTAGGAAACCTAGCCAGTGACCCAAGCCTTTGAATCAATCAAGGGTTGATTTGAGGTGACTTTTTGTTAGATTTAAATGGATATATTGTGGTACTTAAATTCAGTTAATTAATGTTAAAATGATGAATTAAAGAAGTAGAAATGAATGAGAAATAGTAAGAAAGAAAACTGAAAGAAATTCCCGCAAAGGGTGAGAATTCTGACCAAATCGATTGAACGATTTAGAAAATCGATCAATTGATTTTGACTCAGAAGTTAGCTGGGAAAACATGCTCGAAACATATTGATGGATTTGAAAATCGATAAATCGATTTTGGATTTCTATTAATCGATTCACGTGTCAAGGTGTAGGCTTACAGGCTTGGGTGGTTGGCAAGTGGCAATATTGAATGTGATGCGTGCCCTCTTCCTCTATGAATTAAATGGGCCCGAGTTCCAACATAATCGGTAAGATCGATCACTAGAATTGCCTGTTCCCTAGAATTGTTATTTTTAATTCTGTAGAACAAAAGTGAGACTCTATGATGCTTCAAATCGTACTCACTACGATTTAACTCTATAAATCACAAGAAATCATAAATCCAAATGCTTTAAGTGATTGTGACATGACAAAAGAGACTTTTATGATTGATTGTACTTTCATATACTGTAAATCGTAGAGTACTCATCAAAATTATATACATATGTTACAGGTGTTTGCTACAGGTGAGTCGGTGGCTCAACAGGTTATAAAGGGATTCAATTAAAAATGGAGGGAGTTGATGTGCCTCCCATAAATGTACGTCCTCTAGATGTACCAACTATATGTGAAGAAAAAAAGTTACTCTCTCTTTCAAAAAGGTTAGTTGCTCAAATTGAGTTTGTAACCTTTCGACAGATTGCCGAAGGTGGTTGAGTAACTGTGTCTGGATACGGCTAGGTTGCATCCAACTGTAAGCTATTTGCAACAAGGTCTCCTCTATAACAGTATGGTATTGGGCCTCTGTGGGGTAAGGAGAAATAGTTGGAAGTCAGAAAACTTCTTAAGTTTGGCCATGGTTAGGACCACAAGCTTCTCCTTTTTGAGATGTTGGGTACGATTTTATACCCACCAGAGGTTGAACTTTTGTTTTCTAAAACCTCAGTCTCGGGAAACCTTTCATCATTGACTTTAATTTATATAATCTTCCTTGCTTAGGAAGAATATTTGTCAAAGTCTCTGAGTCAACCTCATCCGGTGCGTGGTGTTGCACTAGTTCCTTGCTAAGGGTCTCAAAGAGTTCCCAAGCTTCTTCTGTTGTCAATTTATGAAGCATACTGCCACAGGCTACATCAATCTTATGTCGGGTTGCATCTTTAAGGCCTTCATAGAAAGTGAGTACAAGTTTACAGTGCGCAATTCCATGGCGAGGGAACCTGTGCAGAAGATCCTTAATTCGATTCCAACATTCCTGAAGAGATTCATCCGAGAATTGATGGAATGTTATGATAAAATCACAAATTTCATTCGACCAACAGATTGGAAAGAATTCTATAAGGAACATGCATTCCAGTCCTTCCCAATCAGCAATCGAATCATGAGGCAAAGAGTTTATCCACTGCTTTGCTTTAACTCTAAGGGAATATGTGAATAGCCCCAATCGGGTGGAGGCTTCTGTCAAGTTCTTAATTCGAATGATAGTACTGTAGACACCCAAATTTGGCCCAATGCCTGATCAAAGCATACTTTGAGAAAATCACACCCTAGAGCTTTTGATAGCATCTCCCGTACCCTTAGGAAATTTCTCAAACCCTTAGAAACTATCCTAAACCCTTAGGAATCACCCCCAACCTCTCTAAACCCTCAGTTAACCTTCCCAGTGAATGTTAGAGAATGGTGGACCAAAACTTGTGGGGACCTCTACTAAAACTAAATTTTATACCAATGAAAAGTAGAGGTTCTCAGCTTTCCAACAAGCTTAGAATCACCACAATCCAAGTCCTACTCCAAAAGTTATGGCAATCCAAAATTTCGAGCCTCAAAACTACAGTTTAGGTGAACCCCTCGACAGGCTCTGAACCTCTTGAGAGCCTATCGAGGAGATGGGCATGCTTGGTGTGTATAATACACACTAGGCCATCTCAGAAAAAATGTTACCTAGCCTGTATATTATACACGTCAGGCCATTTATTCCCAGAAGTGGCTTAGTAGGTATAATACACACTCTAAGCATAGATGGGCCCCCCAGTGGGCTCTGAAATTCTCGAGCACTGTAGCTATGCTTGGCGTGGGTAATACACACGCCAGGCTGAGCTACAATAAATCATGGTTTTTGCTCGAAATGGACTTTTGGGATTTGACTTGTTAACCATCCCAATGTTTAGGGTGGGTTTCATTAGGACTATTGCACCCTCATTTACCCTATTTGCAACCCTCTAGTCATTTGAACCCTCACCCTATAATCTATCATTGAATCATTTTCCCATATATCTAAGCTCCTAAAACCCTAGGAATCCTTAGATATTAGGATTACCTAATTTCTAATCTCATTAGCATTTAAGTACCCCTTAACCCTCTCCTTTTCTAAAAATAGAGAGGCACCCCCCCTTGCAAATGGCTTGAAAAATTTCCAAAAGAGATAAAGAGATTAAGAGATCCCCTCCTCCCCTTTGGTGCACCAAAAGAGAGAAAGCATTTAAGTACCCCTTAGACCTCTTCTTCCATAAAAAATCCCTTAGTCTACGTGAGAACTATCACTTAGCTCTCTCCCCCTACCTCTTAGCCACTAAACCTTAAAGGTTAGAACCCATATTCCTATCACTCAAGCTATCGGAGGCTCGCCTAGTGCACCTACGCGAAGGTCCACAACTGTGCTACAAGTGCCCAAGAGCTCCGGCTCTCCCCTTTATTCCTCTACCTTCTTTGTTTTTCCCCTATCTTTGAATTTGCATCGTTCCGTCGCTGAAATCTCGGTGATTACGGGGGGCGTAAATTGGATTGGAGTGCCTTTAGGCAAGAGGAAGTGCTATTTTATTTTTTCTTTTGGCCATAGGTAGAGACCACTTACGAGCGGGTTGATCAGGTGCCTAAAACCTTCCCGATCGATAACCGAAGACCCTACCCAAGAGCCTTTGGCGTGAATTGGTTAATCAGAGTCACATTTGGCACTTTGGTGCATTAAATATTGATTTAAAGTTTCCTGGGACACCAAAAGCTCTAGGTGGCGACTCTAAATTTGTAATGAACATCATTACGGATTCTCGAGAGCCCACCGTTGCATAGATGGCAACTCTGCTGGGGAGTAGCTAGTAGAGCTTCCCCTTGAAAATTGGCCTCCTTTTGTTTGTATTTATTTTGTGTTTACTAACCGCTTTTATCTTATTTCGCACTCACCCCTATGATTCCATCAATTTTTCTCACCCCTATGATTTCGTCTATTTTTACTTAACCCTACATTCCCGTCATTTACATGCCTTAGCCGATTGGTGGACCTAGTTGAGCACTGTATTTACCTTCCTTTATTTTTTCATCATTTGCATGCCTTAGCCGATTGGCGGGCTTACTTGCGCATTTACACACCTTACCCATTTGGCGGGCCTACTTGAGCTTTTCAATTTTCACAATCATATCCTACCAGTGGACGCCGGCCCGTAGAGGCGGCACAAGATCATCACAACCGATTTTTGGACAATAAGCAAATTCCCTTTTAAAATTGAATCTAGAATTGAACTTTAAAATTGAATTAAGGGACTTAAATCACTTTTATGGGGGTAGCTTTTAAATGGTTGGGAATTTAGGCAGTGATACAAACACCCGGTACTTAGTACGATGGTAGCCCCTAGTAATGATGATCCAGAAAAGTACCACCCCATCCAATATCTGAGAAGGCGCTTCTGTCGGAGGTATATCGGGTGGGTAACCGATCTTATTACAAAGTTTAAAACCCTTGGGGAGAGCGTTAGAAAAACCCGAATCAGCCTTGTACCCCTAGGTTCGGTGACGAGGGACCCGTTATAACAAAAAAATCAGTCCCCGAATGCACTGATTCCCAAAAACAAAAAAAAATAGACCAATTTCGGGCTTGCTGTTCTGCTGTCAAGACCATTTATATAACCTATTTTACTTAGCGTGTGTAATACACACGCTAAGCCAACTTTTCCCAGAATTGCTCTAGTGCGTGTAATACACACGCTAAGCCAACCTTCTTCAGATTAAGCCTAGCTTGTGTAATACACACACCAAGCCAAAATCTCCAGATTATAGCCTAGCGTATACACTACACACGCCAAGCCTATTCTGGGCTAGGCAGCCCGAATCTGAGGCCTTTTATCACCATCCCCGAGTCACCTGCTTAGCGGTTTCGTACCCCTGATAGATCCCACACCCTCTAACACCCAATACGGCCTCGCCGGTCAAAAGTGGCACCCTCTTATTGACTTGTTCCGAGGGATCGGGTTGTTTACGTGGATTCCCGTGCCTTCACACAGAACAAATGTTTTCTTCTTTGTTTCTTCCGAAGCACATCGAGGTCCTGCCATGGGAGATATTTTGGGTGAGAATGCCACCCGTAACGGGAATTCAAAGGCCCCGAAACCTTCATCGTAAAGGTACATTTCTTTATCCAAAAAAAAAAATCGAAAACAACTAAAAGTTACAAAAAATAAAAATCCAAAAATAGCTTGTGGTGCCGGTACAATGGCATCATCTTACCCCCCATCATCCCAAAGGGAGAGGACAAGAAAATATTACGGACCCCATCCGAGGCACCCGTACGCCACCCGTCGCCAAGCCATGTCGTGGGCTGTTGATCTGGCGTACGCCGATCCCAATTCATCCCCACCAAGTTCCCCAACTCATTCCCATGCGGAGGAAATGTTCACCTCCATTCTGCTCACCCATTACCCCTTTTCCCGCCCACATCCACTCAAGATCCATCCACATCCACTCCGAATCCACCCAATTCTCCCCCCACATTTACCCTAAATCCTCCCTATGTTTCACCCTATTCTTTCCCCATCTCAACCTAAACTTCACCCCCGTCCAATCCAAGCATGCCACATTTTTCCAAATCCACCACATCTCCCAAAAACCCAAGCCAATCCTCCACTTTTACTCTACGTTTCCCCCAATCCCCCCAAAAAATGACCAATTATACCCTATCCTCACAAACCACACGCAATATCCCCCCATCTACTCTCAAGTCCGCCTACGAGGACATATGCCAGTACAAAGGGGATGAGCATTTGCTCATAAAGGTCTTCCAGAAGAGCCTTACGTGCCCGACTTTAAGGTGGTTCACTTCGTTAGAATCATCCATGATTAAAACTTGGAATGATCTGGCACACCTGTTTCAAGAGCAATATGTCTACAACATAGATATTGAACCCAGAAAATTAGACCTAGCCTGGCTAAAGCAGAAGCCCGACGAAGCTTTCAGTGATTATCTTGGGTGGTGGAAGGCATTGGCAGCTCAAGTAAGAAACTGGATTACCCGATGATGAGCAAATCGAGATGATCTCGAGAAACACCCTGCCAGTCATCTCGCATTTCCTAATATACAAACAACAATCCAGCTTTACTGATTTGGTAAGAAATGCCAACCATTGCGAGGACGCGATCAGAGAAGGGGGTTTAAGAAAGAATGTGTCCAGTGGGGCCAGTGGGGTTCAAAGGTTCACTAAGTAGAGGAACAATAAAAGAACTGAGGCAAATGTACAGACGCTCATAAACACATGACCTAATGCCAGCATAACCCCATTCCAATTTAAGGTAGCACAGCTAACTCCAGACAGAAGCGAGCCGATACAAAGAATCAGAAATGGGCAAGGGCCCAGAACAGAGAATGGCCCATTTCGATCGAGTCTTCACACCTTAGGGCAGTCTTTGAACATCTTGTTGCCATTGCTAATTGAGAAGGTCTTGGTTACTGCATTCCAACCGCGACCTCCGTTGAATCAATTTCCAAGGAATTACGACCCAAATACCCATTATAATTTCCATCAATGACTAGGGCACCCAACCGATTACTGCTTCCCTTTAAAGCATGCAATACAAGACTTAATAGAGGTTGGTAAGATCATCCCTCCCGCACTTCCCAGGCCAACCAGCATGCCAACATACACCAAGTACCATTATCGCCACATCAATCTGGTGGAGCGGGCCCAAGGCCCACTACCAGCATGATAGAGGATGACGAGGAGTTTGACCCGCCAGATTACATTCGCACCCAGGAAGAGTTTGTAATGCCAAGGCAAAGAGATCAAGAGGATAAAAGCATTGGAGTGATAGAGCCCCTGAATCTAGCTGATTACTTCCCTTAATCACCGCACATGTAACCCTTAGATATAAGGGTATATTTTCCATCACCAACTCCCATCAGTTATGTCTAAAACAACCAGTATTAACCATATATAGTAGCAGCCTCCACCAATTACCAGATGGCTGATTTTTCCCTATACCCCTCTTCGGCATCGGTTAACTATCAATGGCCTACCCCCATCACACCACCCCCAGTACAACCATTCACAATCCCCACTAACCCCATATGGCCCACTTTCGCCACTCCCCCAATTTATCCCACAGAGGTTAACCAAGTGCGATCCACCCACCCCAATCCGCCGATTCAAGCACCTTTGGGGCCCCTGTCCACCCCATTTCAAATTTTGGGGCTAACCTACAATCCCCATCAAGTTCCCCTTAGCTACTGCGGTGAACCCGTACGAGAAAATGAGCTGAGAACACATATTGGAAACTCAGTTTAAGAGAATGTCGGCCCAGATAATAGTATGAGATATGTTGATGACATCCCCTCTTCATTTTCAAGGGTTAATGAGGGCATTAAAAAGTGCACATGTGTCTATCCAAGTAAGCCTTGACGAAGTGGGACAGATATTTAGGTCTCCCAATGCCATTCCTTTTTCAGATGCCGACCTGCCAAAAGAAGGAAATAGTCATTCCAAACCCCTCAACATCACTGTAGAAACCAGAAATTTGGTGATCCCTTTGGTATTGATTGACAATGGATCTGCCTTAAACATATGCCCCTCGAGAACTGCTAGCAAAATAGAGGTAGACCCTTCCATGTTAAGGCCAACAAGGACAAGCGCTAGAGGATTTGATAACACAAGAAGAAAAATAATTGGGGAAGTCGATCTTGAGCTCACAATTGGGCCAATGACCTTTTCCATACCATTCCAGGTAATGGACATCAAATCCATAATTAATCTACTCTTAGGGCGCCCATGGCTACATGAGGTCGGGGCAATACCGTCAACTTTGCACCAAAAACTTCGATTTGTGTCAGAACAGAAAATCGTCACCATTACAGGTGAGGGGCTGGATGAAATAGAGAAAGTTACCCACAGCATTGAGAAACCCAAAATGTTGAATGTACCGCACACGATCGAAGACACAGATCTCCATAACTTTGAGTATGATGTGTCAGCGGTGATCCTAGAGCCTCTTGAAAGGATTACTATGAAGACTGGTAGTCGAATGGTCACAGTCGTGGCCATGCTTCAGAAATGGGGCTACCAGAAAGGTAAGGGTTTGGGACCACAGTTGTAAGGATGAAAGGGCCCAGTCAAAGCCAAAGGGGGACAGTGGGTCAGATTCGACTTAGGCTACTGGCCTATCGAGAGAGAGGTCCAAAAGGCGAAGGAAAAATCCCAAACCATTGCCTCTGCAAAAGCCAAGGGGATAGACCTTGAAGAAGAACCCCACCTTAGACCTCACATCTGGGATACCTTTGTAAGTGTAGGAGTTATAAAGATCGATCAGAATGGGGCAACACAGTTAACCCCACAAAAACTGGTAGCCCCGATCCAGCCTACCAATCCCCAAATCATCCCTCCCAATTTTGAAGTATGCATGGCCTCTCGTTCCCTTTTTGAGGAGGAGTTTCCCATACCTGCACAGTCCCCCCTATGGTAAACCACCATAGAATGATGCTATTGTTCGAGGACGGGCCCCCGTATGAGCCCAAAATAAACATGATGGAGGTTGACTCTCAAAAGCCATTTCAATTAGCCTCCTCTATCCAAACAAGTAAAGGGGCGACATCACAGGTAAGGAATTGGGCATCAATGCCCTTAACTCTAGAAGCATCAAATGGCCGTAAGTACGATACTGTCTTTCCAAAAAAAATAACCTGTAAAAATTGAGATTATCCCATGGCAGACAACACCATGTATGTACAAAGACCCACGCTGCCTGGGGCCCATTTTTGAAGAAAAGAAAAATGCTAAAAAATAAAAAAAATACAAAATCCAAAAATATTATCTTCATAAATTCTCAATAAAATCAAGAAAAAAGATGCCTTGAGTGAGAAATCCATCCCATGTGAAGCCAACCCCTTTCCTATAGATATACAAGAAGAGGTAGGACTCGCGAGTCTGGATAAGAACCCTACTGAGGAGCTTCCCAATGAGCTCCTTGAACGGTATGCTGACTTGGAGCATGGCCCTATCCCGATTGTCGAAGAAACTAAGGACATTATTCTAGGAACCGAGGAGATTCCTAGAATCACCAAAATTGGAATGTCGCTATATCCAGAGGAAAGAAAAAGTATGATTGATTTCCTTCAGTCATACCAAGACGTCTTCGCATGGTCATATGAGGATATGCCTGGTTTAGATACCGACTTGGTCAAGCATGAGCTACCACTATATCCAGATGTTAAGCCGATCAAGCAAAAGTTGAGATGCCTCAAGCCAGAATAGATGCTGAAAGTAAAGGATGAAGTCATCAAGCAGTATGATGCAGGGTTCCTTATGGTCTTCAAATACCCGCAGTGGCTAGCTAACATCGTCCCTGTACGAAGAAAGATGGAAAGGTTTGCATGTGCATTGATTTCAGAAATCTAAATAAGGTGAGCCTAAAAGATGACTTCCTATTACCGTACATCGACATCTTGGTCGATAACACTGCAAGGCATGGAATGCTCTCATTTATGGATAGATTTTTCAGATATAATCAGATCAAGATGGCAAACCGAGAGAAGATAGTGTCCATTACTCTGTGAGGAACTTTCTGCTATCGAGTCATGCCATTCGGGTTGAAGAATGCTAGGGCAACATATCAGAGAGCTATGACTGCAGTGTTTCATGACATGATGCACTGAGAGATTAAGGTTTACATTGACGACATGATTGCCAAGTCACCAGAGAGAAGTGACCATCAGATAAACCTCCAAAAGTTGTTTGAAAGACTGAGAAAATACAAGCTATGCCTGAACCCTCATAAATGCGCTATATCAGGAAAACTACTAGGCTTCATTGTTAGCAGAAGAGGCATCGAGGTTGACCCAGTCAAGGTAAAAGCTATCGTTGAAATGTCACCGCCATCTATCGAGAAGGAGGTTATAGGCTTCTTGGGCAGAATACAGTACATCAGTTGGTTCATTGCATAGCTCACTCCTATTTGCACGCCGATCTTTAACCTACTAAGGAAAGACTCGCCTGTTGAATGGAACGATGATTGTCAAGCGACATTCGATAAAATCAAGGGTTCCCTTCTCAACCTGCCTGTGTTGGTACCACCAGTACCAGGGAGACCACTTTTAATGTACCTCACTACAACAGAAGTTTCAATGGGATGTGTCCTAGGGCATCATGATTAAATAGGAAGAAGAGAGCGGGCCATCTACTATCTCAGTAAGAAATTTATTGATTATGAGACATAGTATTCTCATCTAAAGAAACTATGCTTGGCTCTCGTATGGGCCACACAGAGGCTCCGTCACTACTTGTTCTCCTCCTAGCAGGAATGGATCCATTGAAGTACTTATTTGAAAAATTGGCTCTCACTGGGTGAGTTGCACGCTGGCAGCTTCTCTTCTCAGAATTTGATATCACGTATGTCACTCATAAGTCTATCAAGGGACAAGCACTTGCTGATCATCTTGTCGAGAATCCTTTACCAGATTACAAGCCTTTGAGAATTGAATTCCCAGATGAAAATATCTTGTTTATAATAGAGGATGACATAGAGGAGTCCTGGGTAATGCACTTCGATGGGGCATCGAATGTCAAAGGTCAAGGAGTTGGCGCTATTTAGATTTCACTGAAAGGGTCTCACGTACCAGTCTCCATCATGCTTAATTTCCCATGCACCAAGAACATGGTTGAATACGAGGCATGCACATCTGGCTTACAAGCAGCTTTAGACCTATACGTGACTCATCTCAGGGTGTGTGGCGACTCACAATTAATCATATGCCAGACCAACAGAGATTGGAAGACAAAGGATGAAAAGTTGATCCCATACCATGAACACCTCGAAGATCTGATAGCATGCTTCGATGATGTTACCTTCTCCTATGTCCCGCGAGCAAGAAATCATTTTGCCAACGCACCGGCCATGTTGGCATCAATGGTCGAAATCCCCTATGGCTTTGAAATGAACCCAATCATGATTGAATAGAGTTGGCTATCTACGTACAGATTGAGGGATCTGAAAAGGTAGATGATGACCCTCCATGGTTCTCAGATATCAAGAATTTCCTCGAAACTCGAACTTTCCCTGAGGGCACTTCCAAGATAGACAGGCGAACTATTCAATGTTTAGTAGCTAATTACGTCATCTGTGGCGAGCTCCTCTACAGGCAATCATATAAAAACATCCTGCTCAGATGTCTGACTGAGGATGAGGCCACCAACATCATAAAGGAGATCCACGAGGGACGAGTATGCGGGGCCTACGCCAATAGGCACATGCTTGCAAAGAAGATCCTACAGCAAGGATACTTTTGGACTACCATGGAAACTGACTGTTGCAAGCATGTACAAAAGTGCTACAAATGCTAAGAACACTCTAGCCTGATACATGCTCCCACCATAGATCTATACAGCATGACCACTCCTTGGCCATTCGCTACATGGGGCCTCGACGTCGTTGGAAAGGTCAACCCAAAAGTATCTAATGGGCATTAGTTCATCCTCATCACCATTGAATACTTCACCAAATGGGTAGAGGTAGCATCATATACAAACATCACGGCCAATCATATCGAGAAATTCATTAAGAACAATATTGTTTGTTGATTCGGTGTACCCAAGGACATCATCATGGACAATGGCACCAACTTCGCGAACAAGCGCATTAGAGCATTCTCAGAGCTGTATAGGATCAAGCATCACCGCTCTTCACCATAGAGGCCGTAAACTAATGGGGCTGTCAAAGCTGACAACAACACACTTGTCTAGATCCTTGAGAAAATGGTTGTCACTTACCAGGACTGGAGCGAAATGTTACCATTTGCACTATGGGCTTATCAAATATCGATCCGTACAGCTACAGGGGCAACACCATTCTCCCTTGTATTTGAAACTGAGGTCGGCCTGCCAGTTGAGGTTGAGATACCTTCACTTATATCCTCATCGAATCTGGCCTATCCGAGGTTGAAGGAGAGAGGTCATGCTTTGACCAGCTAAACTTGCTACACGAGAAAAGGCTCTTAGCTTTATGTCACACCCAAGTTTATCAAGGGCGAATCACACGTGCTTACAACAAACATGTTTGCGGTCAAGAGTTGAAGGTGGGTGACGCAGTACTGAAGAAAAATTTTCCTTCTCTCCACGCTGATCTGAGAGGAAAATTCAAGCCTAACTGGGAAGGACCCTTTGACATCCGAGAAGTACTCCCTGGATACGTGCTCCGCCTCGCCACCATGGACGGAGATCACTTTTGTTAGCCAATCAACAATGGATACGTTCGATGATTCTATTCTTAAATCTCCCACAACAAAGTAAGTACTGATAAAAATGGATACGTGACTGCTTAATGATACTTTAAAAAAAGAGGCCATCATTTAAATGCCAAGTAGCTAAAAAGTGTCCCTGAATGGTCATACCCTTTGCTACACCTATTGAGCCATTAGCCTGTCTTTCATAAACCCCTTCCAAGAAAATAAGACTGAAAAAGTGTATATACCAAACAAAAAAAAAGAAAGGAGAAAAATAGTTATCATCAAAATCCCAAAAAAAATTAGAAAAGCAAAATCCCAAAAAGAGATTGTCTGAAAAGAAAAAAAAAACTAAAAAAAATATAGAAAAGAAAGAGTGGGGCATGTACAGTCAAAATTCCCAAGGAAGAAGTGTATTATGACAATTGGAACCCAATCGAGGAACCTTTTGAAAACCGATAATACCTCCCAAATTCCTAACATATCCCTTGGCCAAGATATATCCCTGAAGAAAACCCTCTTTAAAGGCTCACAAGCAGTCACAGTATCCGTTGAGTCAGCATGAGCCAAGCTGAGAGACGACATAAAGTATTCCATCCAGCCAGCTATGACGGAGTCGATGTCCATGTCGTGGTCCTTGAAAGAAAAAAGAAGAAAAGAAAATGAAATAAAAATATACAAGCTCAAAGTAAAATGGATGTAGTGAAAACCCAAAAGGACACTATGGGTAAAAAGAGCGAGCTTGTGCGGACCAGGTGAAAACCTGAAAAGGCACTTGGGTTAAAAAATACATACACATGGACGTAGCGAAAACCTGAAAGGGCACTACGGGTAAAAAGAGGGAAATGACGGACACAGTGAAAACCCGTCTTGGGCACTGTGAGCAAAAAGGTTGTAAAGAAAAAAAGAGAAGGAAAAAGAGGAAGTCATCAGTTACTCCCTCGGTTACAACTTGATCCATCTAATCCTCCTTGGCCACTCATGTTTGCTCAAATTGGGTTTTGACCAAGTATATCATCTCGGTCGCACCATCAAACGCATGACCCGAGGCAAGGATAAAGGGTCAATTCGATCCAAGGGGATGGGTGTTCTGAACCTCACCCAATCCGACCATGGACGGTTTCGACTGTGCAAAAATTGGGACCCGTTACTTCCCCTCACGCTTAAGGGATCAAAGAAAAATCTTAAAAAAGATAATAGATTTCGCTTTCCCATTTTCGGGCCAGCGCTATGCACCCCTACTCCGAGATGATTGGTTTGATGACCGGAAAGACCACATTTGTAAAAGATAATAGATTTCCCTCTCCCATTTTCAGGCCAACACTATGCACAACCCACCCCGGGATGATTGATTTGATGGCTGAAAAGATACATTTGCAAAAGATAATAGATTTCACTTTCCCATTTTTAGGCCGGCACTATGTGCAACACATCTCTAAAGGAATGATCGGCATAGTACCCATTTTCCCCCTTTACAAAAAATAGAGAAAAGATAGAAATTCTATAAGATATTAGATTCCCCTTATTCATTTACATATCTACACTATGCTCACACCACATCTAAAAAAATAACCTGTGTGATGCCTTACGTACCCTTTTTTTTCTTACAAAAAGCAAAAAAAATAAAAATAAAATATAAACCCAAACAATATCTGACAGGGGTTCTGATATATGCAAAAAAGTATGTGCAGGCCTAGGTTAACGATGCAACTCGTGCCTCAAAGCATCAATCTCAGCGCGTAAGGTGTCCTCCCGATCATCCCTGATCTATCTTCCAATAGCCGTGTAGGCTCCTATAATGCTTCCGGGAAGCGTCAGTAGCACCCAGAGTTTCACTTAGGGCTCCTTCCAAACGAAGGACCTCACACTCAGCTATATTATCTCATGCTTCTTCCACCTTTGCTCTAATCTCTTGTTTCTCTAAACGCTTATGCAGGACTCGCTTCTCATCCATCAACACCTCAATTCAGGTTCGAAGCATGGACTCCTTCTTCGGCCAAGGCCCCCCTACGTCACTACACTCTACCTGGTCCAAACAACAAGCAGAGGGCCTCTCAAATAGCAGCCAATCCTCGGTCTCGGGAGAGGTCAAAATCAGATTCCCCTACCCCAGATCTCACATATGCTCGACTAACGCGTTCCCGAGAGATCAGCTACCCTATCCAGGTCCCCAGAGCACCCCCGAGAGATAATTAAGTCACATAGGGGCGGTTTGGTCACACAGGGCATCTGCTGAGAGGAGCCAAACTGACAGAACACTCGATATGGAAAGTAATAGGTGTTGCTGGTCAAACCAAGAAGAGTGATGCCCTCATAGTCCCTGGATCAAATTACTGGAAAAGCTCTATCTAACCAAGGAAGTCTCCACACCAGTTTGGCCTCAGCCAGCCAAACCTTCAACTATTGTATATTCCCTTATGGCAACTTGTGACATCAACCCAAGTCTCCATAGCAGTTCGGCCTCAACCAGCCAAAGCTTTAGCTATTGTATATTCCCTTATGGCAACTTGTGGCGTTAACCCAAGAAACAGCAAGTCACCTAACTGCGAACGACATAAAAGTGGGGCACGGGTCCCAAAATAATAAGATGCTCTCCAAGCCAAATTTGGAGCAAGACGGGATATCCTTGGAGGCCCTCCACCTTACCTAGAGCGAAGGCATCAAGACAGCGATAAACTCTGCTTGCACCATAGGCATCACAGAGCGGCCTCCCTCCCTCGTGTTCTGTTAGAACATTGCAAAGCACAAGAGAGAAGCTCTCTCCCCCGGTGTAGAAAAGAACCTCGGAGATAAGGTAAAGGGCAAAGGGCAAAGGCCTTCACATTATGAGAATTTTTGACCGACAATATTTGCAAACTTTCATCCCCAAAAAGTTCTCTCAGGAATTTCACCGAACACCAGGTGGGCCCGCCAATGAGACTTTTCTCATAATCAACTTTCTTCAAGCCCTAGGTGATCTAGATGGCCTTAGCATAACCTACTTTCGACTTTGGTGTTATTCACTGAAAAGTACCACTTTTCACCTCTTAACCTAGCCTTTACTGGATCTTGAAGCTCACTAATAATCATGTTTTAAGTTTGTTTTGTAGTTAGCAATAATCTGTGCAGCTTAATATAAAATCCATGCTTATTGGTCCAAAGAAGAGAGGGAATACATATAAAGATGACAGCCGAGCCAAAGTCTAATGTAACACCCTGGTAGTGCTCACCATGGTGATTCAATTGTTGGTCATCATCGACCAAAAGCCTAGCAGATGGAAGAAGTTAGCTGAGAATGGAGGAGGCTGCAATAGCAGTAAATGCAATGCATCAGAGTGACAAAAGAATCATCTCGCAGAGTTAAGGATCCCCCTCACGAAGATAATGATGCAGTGAAAGTTTCCCTCGCACAGATCAGCCATGCAGTCAAGAGGAGAATAGAAAAGACATCACGAAGATCTCGTGGTTCAAAACTCTCAGAATTTATCCTCGCAAAGCTCTCACGAAGATTGAGCCCAAAGCAGCTGCGCACAGAAAATAGCGAGTTCATATGCACAAAGAACAATCTGTCACCTCGCAGAGTTCTCGCATAGCCAAAGAAGAGAGAGACGCCCAAAATTTCTCTTGCGTAGCTCTCGCACACCCTACACCTAATCAGTTACTACACGAGCGCAGGCGCCTTACTGCGCAAGCACTTAGTGAGAGAGAGAGCTTCTAAAACTCTATCTGTGCGAAGAGTCCTAACACTCCAGATCATCTCCGCGATAGTAAGGCAGCGCAAATGAACTGCACGATGAATCGAAGATTAACTGCGTGAGTAAGTACATCTCACCAGCTAAAGGCTACTCCGCGATGGCTCTGAAACTGTGCGAATGAACTAATGCAAATGTCAGCCCTGTGAAGCTCGAGCTCTCCACTTCTTAGTTTTAACTAAAGGACTTTTTGGGAATTTCCCATGCCTAGGGAACACTTCCCAAGGCATAGATTTTAAGGCACATATCTCTAGGCATCCAAGGGTTGAAATAGTGTCACGTCTGTAGGAAAAATTAGGGTTAATTTCTTCAGAGCCAAAGCCTTATGGACAGAGTATATAAGCTATACTTAGAGTTTATTATTTTCATTTTTCCATCATCCTCTGTCGGCTGAGAACTCTAGCAGGCTAGGGTTAGTGTTTGATCATCTCTTTTTCTTATTTTTCTTCTCTCTTAACCCAACACTTGCTGGCTAAGCCCCCTGTAAGCAACTAGGTTTAGTTTTATTTCAGTTTGTAATAGGTTTTTGGTATACATTGGGATTGTGGATGAGCAGTTGTGTATAGGCTGCAGTCTGGATATAGTTCATTATAAGTTTTGTGTTTATTAATGGATTGCTGTTTTAATGCCTAATTGAATATAATGATCTTATGGTTTCGTTAGATGTCTATAGGATCCATGTATTTGGGACTAGCCCATTCAGTTTCTAGTAGATCTATTGTTTACCATCTAATTTTCCTTCGCTTGATAGCCCCATGGAAAGCAATGCTGAATTTGGAGTGAGATCGAGGGAGCTTGGAGGCCTGTAGACCATGGTGGTTGCAGTAGTTTTCATGTTCTTTCTCAAGCCTCTGGGGTATAGATAGACCAATGGGATATCTTGTGACCATTCAAGTGGACAGAGTATAACCCTAAGGTTGTGTCCATTCACATGTTTGAGAAGGATTCTTCTCCCCTGCACATGAGCTTCTAGAGCCCTGTGAGGAGGTTTGTACAGGAACTGACTCCCCTCTATTTTACCTAGCCGACATTAGATGTTAGATCTGATCTCTTTGTAGTAATTGCAGCTTGAGTTCGAGTCACTGCAGGCTGTTTGTAGCATTGACCAGTTTAATCTAAAGCCTTATTCAACTTATTGCATGGTCCTTTTTATGGGCACTAGTGAGTAGTTTGCCTTAGCAAAACACTTAGGATCTTATGGGTTGGAATACTTATGGATGTCAGCCAGGTCTATGCGTAGATCTCGGGAGCTTGTAGCACTGGCATTTCATAGTGCTGCAATAGTATTTATGGCTGGATCTTGCCCACTGGCTAGGGAAATGATTAGTCCACTCCTCTGGGTTAGATTGACAATGTCTGGTTTAACCAATGGGATTTGACAGACTCTATCGCATACCCTGTGACCATTAAAGTGGACAGAGTATAGCCCTAAAAGTGCCCTAAATGGCATGGGTTAAACCGAATATTTTTACCTTGTTGAGGCTTTTAATTGCGTCTCAGCAAGGAACACTGCAGAGACAGAGTAAATCTGAGTTACATCACTGCTTTAACTCTAGCTTAACCTGCTTACTTATCATAATTTTTGCATTTTATTTTGGCGCACACTACCACCATCTTCCTCTTAACCCTTTCTTTAGGATAGGGCTACATTTTATTTCTCTGCTTTTAGGATTAATTTAGTGTAGTCATGACACCCAACTCCCTTTCTTTAGGATTGTCGATCCAGAGATCCTGAGGCTACTATTATAGCCCATTTTGGGTTCTTGATCAATTTCTCTGTGGGATAAACTCTTACTTAGCAAAACTTTCTACAATGGACCCTGTATCTTACAGGACTGTGTGTGTTTCAGACTTGCTGTAATGACCCATCTCCACATCTCCACTTTTGATTTATTCTCTCCACTGAATTCTAATAAAATAATAGTAGTTGTCCGAACGCGACCAACAAGTTTTTGGCATCGCTGTCGAGGAATATTGATCTTTCTAGTAGACCTGAGTTGTATTATAATTTAGACTAACCAATTCTTTGTAGCTATGACGAATCTAGAATAAAAGTACTGTTGATTCTTTGTAGAATTTTGCATAAATGGACAACATAAGAAGCGAGAAGCTAAAGTTACAGCTGGAGTGTAGCTAGCTCTATTTGCACTTCCATCCCCCTAAATCTCAATCTATTTATGCTTACTTTCCTATGCTTGTTTAGTGTAAATCTGAGTAGCTGTTGATTTTTGTTTGAAATATTTTTTTTTTGTGCTTGTGAGCATTTTCTGTACTTACTATGGGTGTGAGTATATGCGTGGTAGAAGGTCTTTAAATCTTGAGCTAGAACTTCCAAATCCAGAGGTTAAAAGGATCCTTAGACCTAGACACACACCACAGGGCCCAGCTATTGAAACTGAACTAGCTATCATGGCTGAGAGGCAGAGGACATTAAAAGAATACAATGCACCTGGGGAGTACACCTCCCCCTTCTGTATTCAGTTTCCCTCTATTGAGGGGAATTATGAAATTAAATCCTCCACCATCAGTATGTTGCCTTCATTTCATAGGCTGAGTAAAGAAGATCCCTACAAGTATATCGATCAGTTTTTAGCACTTTGCACTACCTTCAACATTGCTAGCTTGGGGCCTGAGGCCACTAAATTGAGGCTGCTTCCTTTCTCACTAAAGGACAAATCCAGCACATGTCTATCAAAGCTCCCAACCAATAGCATACAATCATGGAGTGACCTTCAAACCAAATTCCTGGCTAAGTTCTTTCCCATGAACAAAACAAGCCAGATGAGGACAAATATTTTGTCATTCACTCAATCCTTAACTGAGAATTTTTCTGAAGCTTGGGAAAGATTTTTGGAAATATTAAAACAATGCCCCCAGCACCAAATCCCAATGTGGCAGCTTGTTCAAGTGTTTTATCAAAGAATTAATACCAAGAGCAGGGATATGGTGGATGCTTCCTGTGGTGGTAGCTACCTCCACAAGACAGCTGAGGAAGCATGGGAGTTGTTTGACATAACAAGAGAAAATTCCATGCAGCAGGAATCTCTGTCACACAATGACAGTCAGATTCCAGCTAAGATGGTGAAAGAGGCCACCCCTAGAGGTGGAATATATGAAGTAAGGTGCAAGGTGATCTGCAGAGAAAGGTGGACAACCTGAGCTTGAAGTTTGACAAATTGATGAATGTGATGCAACCCCAGATGGTTGCACAGGTGGAGGAGGCATGTCTGTTATGCTAATCTCCCACACATTCTATTCATGATTGTCCATTTGCCAACCAATTTTCTGATTTTGTTATGGAGCATGCCAATGCTGCTCAAACTTTTGGGCAGTAGCCTACTGGGTATTCTTGGAGGAACCACCCAAATCTAAGGTGGAGAAAAGATTCTTATCCTCAACCTCACCAGCAGCAAATGGTAGCTCCTTACAGACCCCGTACCAGTTTAATCAAGGTTACCTACCAAGTCAAAATTTTTTGTTACCTGTCCCACAGTCTAACCAGTTGGCCCTGCCCCCACAATAGCCCTGATCCTCTTTATTTGAAGAGCAGATGTTGGCTTCAATGCAGAATTTAGGGAGCTTGGTGCAAACTGTCAACTCTCATGGACAGAGTATCAAGAAGATTGAGGACTAGCTAGGACAGATTTGTAATGCTCTGAACATGTGGGAGGAAGGAAAATTGCCTAGTCAGCCCCTAGCCAATTCAAAAGGGCTGCTCTTGATTAGAGAAACACCCTTTACCCATAAGGATGCTGATGCCATAACTACCCTTAGGAGTGGCAGGGTGATTGACAATTTAGTGGGCATGAAATAGGAAGAGGTCACAAAAAATAAAACTGAAAATGAAAGGGTTGTTAGTATCAAAGAGTCGAGGCTTCTGTCCCCTGTAGTGGATCAGCTAGGGAAAAATAATGGGGCTGATGCTGAGCCCCAACATAAAGAAATAAGTGAAGATAAAAGAAAAAGAAAAAAATATGACCATGATGGTAATAAGCATGCATCAGTGGCACCAGTAGTGCCACAGCTGCCATTTCCTCAAGCTCTAGCTAGCCCATTCCCTTTTGATAAGGGGAATGCTTAGATGGAGGAAATGCTGAAGTCCTTCAAGCAGGTCAGGATCAACTTGCCCCTGCTTAATGCTATAAAGTAAGTCCCTGCCTATGCTAAATTTTTAAACGACCTCTACACAGAAAAGAGGAAAGCTAGGGTGCAATTGTCTAAAAGAGTTTTTACTGTTGAGCATGTTGAGTCAGTTCTATCCATCGCCACACCTGAAAAATTATAAGACCCAGGGGTACCTACTATCCCTTGCATAATCGGAAACCACACCATTGGAAAAGCCCTCTTGGACTTAGGGGCCAATGTGAACTTACTTCCTTATTCAGTATATGAGGAGCTAAGCTTGGGGGAGCTTAAACCTACATCAGTTGTGCTCCAACTGGCTGATAGGTCTGAGAGGAGACTTATGGGTGTGGTAGAGGATGTCTTAGTTGGGGTGGACAAATTCTATTATCCAGCTGATTTTCTTATTTTAGACATGAACCCTTGCAAAAGCAAAATCACAATTCCTGTTATCCTTGGCATACCATTCTTGGCTACTGTAAATGCTTACATACAATGCAAGTCAGGGGTAATGGAGGTTACCTTTGGGAACATGAAGGCCCATATAAATGTGTACCATGCTGCTACAGTGCCTCAGATTGATATTGAGGGCTGCTGTGTAGTAGATGTACTAGATGGCCTGGTAGAAAAAGAATTATCTAATCTGTTGGATTGGGATACTCTGACTAAAAGCCTGAAAAGTGTTTGGAGTCTGTTTAAGAGGGAGGCCCAAATTCCCATGACAGAAGACAGCACAAACACTGAGTCTTCTGTGGGCCTAGTGCAGCACATATTGCTACCCCTTCCTCAAGCCACTAAGGCACCTCTGTTGCCTTCAATTGAATGTCCTCCAGAGCTGGAGCTGAAGCAGCTCCCAGCCACATTAAAATATGCCTTCTTGGGGCAAGACAGCAAGCTTCCCGTGATTATCTCCTCCTCTCTCACTAGTGAGCTCCCATGGGGATTTCAGATCTAGTGGGTCCTATGGTGGAGCTAAGGCTGTAGGACCATGATAGCCCAGACACACAGGTCACTTGGATCAGAATGGCCCTTAGAATCAGTCCCCCAATGCTTTGAAACACAGCTAAAGCAATGGCGGATCACAAGGCAGCAGCCTTGCACAGAGCATCTCACACATAAACACCAATCCCACAATGTACAGATCCTATTACAGAACTTCCATTGATCTAATTCAAAAACACATACAAAGGCATAGCCAACAAGTGCTGGACTATGGAGAGAAGGAAAGAAAAAGAAAATTACTTACTGCTAAAAAGAAAGAGAAAAGAAAAAAATATTCTGAGATGGGTTCCCAGATACCTAAACCTAAGCTAGGTATGGGTTTAAATAGCAGTGGAGTGGCGGCGCATTAGGGTTAGGAAACCCTAATTTTAATGATGCCACATGGCCTAATAATGATCCTTGGATGCCTCGAGGCACGTGCATGGAGATTTGAGCATGGGAGTGCATGCCCTAATTGCTGGAAATACCCAGAAGGTCCTCTACTGAAGAGATGGAAGTTTAGGGTCAAAGCTTCGCTAGGTACCTATAGTTTCCCAGACTTGTCGCGTGGTAGCTCTTTGCTCTTCGCTAGGATGATTTGACACTGAAGCTTCGGCCGTTGCGAGGTTGTCTTGGTTTGCTCTTCAGCCAGTTGCGCGGTAGAGAATTGCGCTCTCGCTGGATTGGGCTTCGCGAGGTTGAATAGAAAACACAATCTCAAGTGTCGCGAGGTTGAAATTCAAGCAGTCGCGAGGTCGCTCTGTCTTCACTGGGCTGATCTTCACGAGAGTGAATTTGAGCAGTGCGAGAACTTCGCGAGCACTTCTCTTTACTGGACTTCGCGAGTTACCTCGCAAGGCTCTAATGAGTTCTGAACTGCGCGAGGCTCTATGTCTCACTTGATCTTCGTGAGGATGGCTTTGCCTTCTCCAGGATGTTTTCTTTCTTGAATGGCACGAGAACTGCACGAGGCATTCTTCTTCTGATAATTGCATCCCACGGCGACTGCGCGATAGCTGCACGAGGAATCTTCTGAAGCTCTCTCTCCTCAGCCGTTCTGAGCGAACTGTGCGAGATTGAGAGAAGTCTGCTTTGAACTGCGTGATGTGTTCTACTCTTGAGCTTCGCGAGAGCTGTGTGAGTTTGAGTTTCTGAAGCTCTTCAGTCACTCATCTGTGCAAGAGGTTGCTGTAAAGTCTTGGGAAGCTCAGTTGAATTGCGCGAGGCATATTTCTCCTGAATCCTCTAAAGCTTGGGTCTGCTGCGCGAGGCTCATTTCAGGTCTAGATTCAGAGTTCATTCTTCTGAGGGATATCTGGTGCCAAAGCAGGCTACTTAACAGGATTCCTGGCCTTATTTCACTGCTGATTATTACCTACAGAAAACACTTAACAAGAACTTATTAGGTTGCTAAGGGTCTAATCAAAGGTTAAGTTATGGGGTGAAAAGTGGTACTTTTCAGGTCTTAACAAATACCCTCATCGCTAATATTCTTAATAGTTTTTTTATTAACAGCGACAGTTTTTGTCCGCCACTAATATTCTTATTTTATGTAGTGTTCCCATGCACCGTTCTTTCATGTGTGATTTATTTCACACAAAGTTTTGTGATAAAAGGGAAATAATTGACAATCTATTGCTATTATGCCACACTAATTTGTTAGATGACTGGCATTAGAGTTTGGTAGCCTTTTATGACACTCTATTTTCAACTTATCTTCCTTTGTTAAATTCAAAACTTTTGCCAACGTAGTCTTACGTCTTACACCACTCTTCGTCACATATGATTCTGTATGGTCTATCTAAAATGAAATGATATCCATAATTGAGAATATCATTACAAATCAAAGCTATAATAAGAGAATATATGAGAAAATAATAAGTTCTCATGTACAAAAAAAAACCCTAATATCAAATATATAAAAACTGAGTTATAAAATAAGAAGTTATTGTATTTATATTATGAATTAGATTATGATAAGAAAGTTGTAGCCCTGAAATATTTGATACTAAATTGATATAAAAAGTCATAGTTTTTTTTCTAGGAATCAAATGTATAATCCAACACAATACCCACACACAAAACAAGGACAATGTTAAGTGAATCTGTGGTTGGGAGAAGGAAATAAATTGAACAATTTAAAGTACAAAAAGAGAAATCTTTCTCTAAAACTAACACAAAGTATCAAAATGTGTATTCAATCTCATTATCATTATGAAGAACCATCCGTTGAGCATCTAGTGATCTGACCCATCTTCATCGTTAATTGATCCATCTTGCGCAACTTGCATACGAGCCCATACATTGAGAGTGGCTCCAATCATGCCCTCCCTCACCCAATTAATGACATCATTATCCTTTTGCTCGATATCGTTTAGCTGCTGCTTTCAATTAGGCGAGCTATCCAATAATGAATCATTGTCTCCACTCAAGTCAAATAAGTCCCTGGGTTTATTCTTGATGACAACATGCCAATTTGTTTCTATTGGATCTTGCACATAGAAAACTTGTTTTGCTTGAGATGCCAAAACGTAGGGTTTAAGTGACACTTCCTCACTAGAGAACAACATTCGCGTAAAGTTTATGCAAACAAACCCCAACTCATTTAGCTTAATTCCTCGATGTTGTTGTCTTACATCAAACCAGTCACATTTGACCAAAATGGACTTCACCTCCTTAGTATATCTCAACTCGATTATGTCCGCCAAACGGCCCAATAAGTTATCTCTGCTATAATAGGGTGTTTATCCTTTCAACTTGCATAAATCATAGTACTTGCAGTGACAACAACACTACTATTTAGTGTTTTAACATTCTTCTCTTTTTCAACATTTTGAAAATGGCATCCATTAATATTGTAAATAACGAGTTGTTTGGCAACATAATGTGGATCATGGGAAAGCTCATCAATTCCTTCCGACAAAGAACTATTTGCTCCATTCAGTGTTTCAACCTATGTAAAATACTAAATAAGGACAAGACGCATATCAAAACATTTAAATAAGGAGTGCTAAAAGAAAATTTATGGCGACATACATGGCTCTTAAACCAATCGACAAATCATTCATTGTGCAGTCTATCTCTTTCATGGGGAGACACTCTCTGGTGTTCCAGAGTAAGGATATTAATGTGTTGCACGCATGATTTTAAATATCATGTGAACATTTAATATTAAACCCATACGAAAAGGAAATTTATAACAAGTGTGAGGTCATATTATAGATAGCATGAGACAGGAGGACTATTAAATAATACATAACGATGTGCTTGTGTCCGATCTATATGACTAAGTATGGATGGTCTGAATCTCCCAATTGAATTTTTGTCAAAATTTCATGTAGGTTGGTTTAACCTTGTTTCAGCATTTAGTAAGTACCTCAAGCAGAATGTTAGGCATTCTTCTGCAAGATATCCTTCCACAATGGACCCTTCTGGTTGAGCCCTATTTTGCACATACGATTTCAACGTTAGCAAGTATCTACATGCAAAAAGAATTCACTTACAGAAAATAATATAATTAATGATTGAAGATTATATATTATCAAACATACTTTTCAATTGGATACATCCATCGGTAATGGATATGTCCACCCAATAGTGCCTCTAATGCCAAGTGAAGGGGCAAGTGCACCATAATGTCAGAGAATGTTGGAGGAAATTTTTTCTCTAATTGGCAAAACACCACTACAATGCACTCCTCAAGACATTTCAAATACTCAATTTTGCAAAATTTGGTACATAGTTCACAAGGAATTGCTCAAATCTATCAATGTAGAAGTGGCATTCTTGGGCAATGTCTTCTGAATAGCCAATGACAGAAATTGTTGTAATATGACATGTGAATTGTGACTTTTGAGTCCAGATATTTTTCATTCTCTTACATTGACACGCCTTGCAATGTTAGAAGAGAAACCATTCGGTAATTTAAAGCTTGTCATGACTCTACAAAACATCTCTTTCTCGCTTTTATCCATGGAGTAGCATGCAGATCATAGATAAGCTCTTTTTCTATCCATTTGTGTGACAACCTGATTTTTCTGTTTCCACCAAATCATGTACAATATTTTTTTTTTCTTTCTTACTTCTAAAATTTAGGGAAAATCAAACCGTTGGATCACACTTCACAATCTATATACATAATTACTTGTTACATTCACGTATAAGCGTGAAAATCAAAGTAGATATCATACACATGCATAAATGGAAATTTAGTTATCACTAGGCAGAACTAAATCTTTTTACTTTATACATAACCTCTAATACAATGGTTAAAAGAAACCACCGATAATGGCCGACCATCACCTGAACAGTGGCTTCCAAAAAAGTACATACAAAATAAATCTTAACAATGTATTTAATCCCAGGACATATCAAGTCCAAATACAAAGTCCTCAAAAATCTATCATACAAACTCAAAACATGTCCAATCCCAGTCCTCACTTAGGGTCAAATTCTCCAAATGGGAGATCCTGTGCCTTTCTCCAGTACCCGATCCTGATCTACACCTATACCTATGACGTATAGTCGAAGGATGAGTTAACATCTAAGCTCAGTAGAGAAACATCAATAGCATGCATATTATCACAACACACATATATCTCATGACATAATTGAACATGCTTTTTAAATAAAGATTTATAATTTAAAGGTATTTGACTTGAAGCAAAACTAATATCAAATGCAAATTTCAAAGTTTAAACACATGATTTCCCAAACTTATTCTCATAACAAATGAAAAACTTAAACTGATCACTTAAATACAATCTCGAGCATATATAGAATCGAGAGCTGTATATATATACTAATAGGAATACCCACCATCGTCATTCAATGAATTATTTGTATGATGCCCAAGTCCCTTTATATGAGAAAAACTTGTACCGAAGAAAATTTACCGCAAATTGGTAGGAAATGAATGGATATTTTGCCATTTCGGAGCACAGTTGTATGGATATCCCACCGTACCGGTCATGGATATCCCGCCGCATCGGTCACGGATATCCCACTGCATTGGTTGGATATTCGCTTATAAACCTTATATCAAAGTACAAAATTAACTTATATTTAATCACCGTGAATTGTGTTAAATTATAATAAGTTTGAAGTTTCAACGCTTACACACACACTTATTTACATCTTTTTGATGTCACACACACACATTGTTGATATCACACACACAAACAAATCTAAGTGACACACACACATTTGATATTTAAAATCATGAATATCATTCATGCTAAATAAATGGCAAGTTTCACAAATCACATATTTCTTTCACATCACAAAATCTATGCTAGTTGTAATCAAATGCACATGTTACAGAGTTTTCCCTACCTCAACTTGAAGCCAAAACGAATCCTTCCTCCTCTCAAGGTAACATTCCTATCATGTCCTATTGATCATAACCTAGAAGACATCAAATTTATATCTCACATGTCAAAAGTGATGAAGAAAAGGAAGTCACAAAGTCATTTTTCCTCAAAACAGATACATGCCAGAATCTGACTAAATCGATTGATCAAATCTCAATCCGATCAATCGGTTCCCAAAATCGATTGATCGAAACCCATTTCGATCGATCGGTTTCTTTAGAAAAACACACACACACTCCTATTTGTATAATCAGTCCCACACTTAATCGATCGATTTCTCAATCAATCGATCGATTTCCAAATTGATCGATCAATTCCTAAATCAATCAATCGGTTTACTCAGAAACCAACCCATCTTCATATCACAATCCTCTCAACTTTACATGAAACTTGTCGACATTAAAACATAGCCACTCAACAAATATTGATTGATCGATTTGCACAATAATGAAGCCCGTTGACTTTAAGTGAACCTGTCGACATTAAAGGAACTTCTCGACAAATTTTTGATCGATCGAATTCCATTTCGATTGATCGATTCCACAAATCGATCGATCGAATTTAAATCCGATTGATCGGTTTCCTTCAGAAAACCAACCTCTTTTTGTTCTGCCAAATCTCTTCACATAATCATGTCCTCTCAAAATCGATCGATCCATTCAGATTTCGATCGATCGATTTTGTCAGATTTTTTAGAAACACGATTTTCTTCTTCCTTATCTCATTTTTTCTCAAATCTTCACCATAAACTTATAACTTTTAATCATGCTTTCTCTAAAGCTTATTATAACTATGTATAGCCTAATAAACACTTCTTGCTTACCTTCCTTTGATCAATCACATGCTTTTCCAAAAATCGTGGCTATTAGGAGTTTCAGAGCGACCTTTGTCAATTTCTCTCGCAATTGAATCGAAACACACCCTACGGAAATTCCTCACTCACGCACATACTACTCTTCACTCTATTGATCGTATATAGCGTGATCACACGGTGGGATCACTCTCGTAGGATGGGAGGAAAAGAGTTTAGGTCCTCTTCCTTTCTTCTTTCTTCTTAATTCCTTCTATCTCAACCCACTTGCGAAGCCAACCAAAGCCCAAATAAGGCTTGCGTGAGACGCCCCACTCCTCTTTATCTAAATTTTTGCTTCCTTGTGAAGCCCACACACACAACATGTGTGTTCATTTCTTATTCACTTAAGATATTTTGGTTCCAACGTGAAGCACATACACTTAAGTTAATCCTTAGCTCACTTACCAAAGGCTCTCAGTCGATTCACATAATTGACCCAATCAGTTGGCCCAGTTGGTCAACCCAAAATAATTGGCCCCATTTAAATCCGATCAGCTTTAATCATTAATAAACTTTCATTAACCATAACTTTTGTTTCTAGGTTGCACACGCGCACAATGTGTCATCCCAGGCACGCACACTTAATCAGTGCGTGCGGGTGCAAAATTAGGGATGTTACATTCTTCCCTCCTTAAAGAATTTTCGTCCTCGAAAATTGACGTAAGTAGTAACATGTTGATGAAGGAAGTACCTCTAAAACTAATCGCACACATAAATTGGAAGATGTCCATATCCTAACCCTTAAACGACACAAAGCAAACGTTCAAATGCTCACAATTACTCGAACACACCTTGACATATCCACGCATAATATTCACATCCAAAATTTGTGGAATTAGCCACGGCTAATATAAACATTGCACAAAAAATCCTTTCACAATCCACACATACACACATCCATAGTCTATACATGTACATACTTACATACATTAAATCCATACATCTCCCTGCATAAAATCCTTACATCTTCCCATCGAAAACCCACGCATCCAAAAATCTACTTAAAGGAGTACAAATTCCATTCTATAACGACCCAAAGTCCTTCACATTCCATCGTTTGGAATTTTCTAAGACCGGCCATATTAAAAATTTTAATCATCCATCCACATATTTATATGTTAATTCAAAACCATATACATCCAAAAGTTATCATTTTTCGAAAGTTATAATCATCCAAAATTTAAAATATTTAATTTGTTTTTCTTCAATTATCTCAAACTCAATCCAAGGTCCACAGCTATCTCTTGGCACCACCCAGGTGGGCATCCTCATCAAGATTCAACGTCCTCTAAAACCAAGGTTATTACAGTTTGCCACTATGGATGAAGCTCATGTCTCACCTTCATGCATTTTAAATCAAGGCGGGCCATTAAAGTATCCTTTGTCTTTCCTTCAAGATTTAAGAAAGTCTCGAGAATATTATCATACACATTTTTTCAATATGCATCACATTCAAATTATGCCTAAGTAAGTTGTGCTCCCAATACGATAATTCAAAAAATATACTCTTCTTCGTCCAGTTATATGGCACGCTATCATTCTCTATGCATCGTGATCCTTTTCTCATAGGTTGTTTCAAAAAAATATGCATACTGTTTTGCAATTGATTCAACACCTCTATTCCAGACAATGGAATTTGTTGTTGGTCTAAACTCTATAGTACCACAAAATGAATTTTTTTATTTTCGAAACCTATGATTTAAAGGCAAGAATCGAAGATGACCCATTTAGACAATTTTCTTCCACGAGACAGATATAAGCTACATGTGATTTTATGGCATGAAGGACGTGCCAATTTTCCTTTTGTGCTCCAACTAGACAACATTGCATAGCCAGGGAAATCACTTATGGTCCAAAGAAAGACCGCATGTAATTTAAATCTCTCATTCCTCGAGGCGTCATAAGTCTCTACCCCAAATTCCTGAAATTCTTTCAGATCTTCTACCAAAGGCATCAAGTATGAATGGAAGCCATGTATAAGCAACGACAGTATCATGTTTGGTTGTTTCATGCACAACCATGGTAGCAAGTTGTAAGGAATTAGTATCACCAGCCATATGCCATGTGAGATACTCATTGTCCTGAATGAATGGAAGCCATCGCTTGTGTGCCCTAGTCCAATGTTGTGAGAGTCTAATGCCAATCTGGGGTTCATGAAGTCAATTTTTCCATGCTGAAGAATCTTCGGGGTGACGTAGCATTTCATATTTAGTGCAACTATAATCATGCCATCTCAAGTCTGATGCAACTTTCATTTACATATACAACCTTTGAAAGCGCGATTTCAAAGGAAAGTGACGCAAAATCTTTATTGCACTCTTTCTTTAGTGGCTTTTGAATGAACATCTATTGACTTCCAATGTGAAGTGCTACAAATGTCACTTGACTGTTTGTCTATGAATTCTTTCCAATATAACATGCAATTATTCAGACATGCATCAATTTTTTTATAGTGAATTCCCTGTAGACACCCAAATTTGGCCCAAGGCTCGATCAGTCTGTACTCCGAGAGAGATATACCCCTGTGCTTCTGATGGCACCCTTGAACCCTTAGGAACCAACCCAGACCTTTAGGAATCATCCTGAACCCATTAGAACCATTCCCCAAACCCTTAGAGATCACCCCTAAACCCTAGGATCGCTTCCCAGACTCAACTTAAACCCTTCTGAGCAATTAATGGGAGGAGAGATACAAACTTTTACATAGACCATTTCTTAGGAGGATCCCTATACCATTGGAAGGAGGACTTCTCTAGCTTTCCATCAAGCCAAAGATCACCCAATTTGGAGTTATGGTTCAAAATTTATGGCCGATTGAAATTTCACAGAAAAACATAACTTTTGCTCAGGCGTATGTATTAGATACGCCCAACAAATTTGGCCCCATTTTGGTCAGGCATATATATTATATACGCCTGGTATTTTTGGGCCAAATTTGGCTGGGCATATATAATACATACGCCCAGCATAGGTAGGGCCCACCACGGACACCCACCTTCTCAAATCTCCTCTGGTTTTCATGAAATCACTATACATAAACTGGGCATATGTTAAATATACGCCCAGCTTAGCTACAGTAACTATCATCAAATGCTTGAATTTCCTCCATCTGGTTTGACCTTTTGACCATCCCCTTGTTTGAGGTGGCTGTCTTAAGATTGGTTGCATCCCCTTTGAGCTTATATGCAACCCTTGAGTCACCCATGGTCTCACCCCATCATCTGCCATTGAAACCGGTTCCCCAAACCCCTAGGACCCTAAAAATCTAGAAAACCTTAGATGGAGGATTACCTAATTACTAAACCAATTAGCTCTTAAGTAACCCTCTAACCCACCTCTTCTCTATAAATAGAGAGGCCCCCCCTCTTCCCAAAGGGTTGAAAAATTAAGGTTGAAAGTTAAGCTTAAGAGAGAGAGCCCTAGTGAGAGAAAAATATATATTATTTTGCATTCTTCAACCAGAATTCCAGCATGCTTAGTTCACCCCTTTTTTACTCAAGCTTAGTCCCTAGCTTCATCCTACACTTCCTATCTACCGAATCCTAGCATTAGAACCTATTCCCCTACCGTTTAAGCCATATAAAGCCATCGGAAGCACGCCAAAGCAAAGGTCTTCCATGTGAGCTCCGGCTCACCCCTCTCTTCCTCTACCTTCTTGGTGTTTCCTCCGTCCAAGGATTCAAGCCGTTACGCCGCCGAATTTTCAGTTTGGCTCAAAGCTTGATAGGGCCGTATTGCCTTCGGGCACGGGGAAGCTCCGCCCATTTGTTTGTTTATTTTGGCCATAGATAGAGACCGCTACATGTGGGTTGATCGGGTGCCTAAACCCTTCCTGATTGATATCCGAAGCCCCTACCTTAGAACCTTTGGCAAAGACCGGTAAATCAGAGTCATATTTAGCACTTCGGTGCTCAAAATATTGATTTAAAGGTTTCTCGGGTCACCAAAAGCTCCGGGTGGCGACTCTACATTTTATTCCATCGCGAGTGCATCGCCGCGACGGGTTCAAGAGAATCCATGGTCGCACAGTCCCAAATAAAAAATAATCTTCTTTGTCTGCAAGAAAGTATCTGGCAAGTAGACCCATCGGGGAGTACCTCCTTCATTAAGTCAAGCAAAATACTTAAGGAATTGTTGCTCAACCCACCGAGGCATTTGACATGCCATAACCTAACAAAGAATGACAACTTTGTGTGACTTTTACAACCTAGGTACAGATCTTGCTCCACATCATATGCCAATTTGTAAAATCTTGCAGCAATAACATCGGGTAGATCATCTTTTCCTTGGGTCAAATGATCTGAAACTTGTTATGGGTTCTGAATTCCAAATCCATCATGCAACATAGGCATCATATCATTACCCATATCATCTTCATCGGGTGTATTGTCAATTTTATTATCCCCTGCAGAACTTGTTTGAGGTAATTCCTCCCCATGAAGAAGCCATACATTAGAATTTTAGTTAATCTCATTGCATACAAGATGATAGTATGTTGTATTCCTATCTTGATATCGTGCATTATTACATTTAACACATGGACACTTCAATAAGCCATTAAAAGTTGCTCCAGGGGGTATCACTTGCTCGATAAATCCATTTGCTCCTTTAAGGTATTCTTTTGAAATCCTATTTAAGTCATGATATCAGCAGTTTACTTATCTAATTAACAAATCTACATAAAATTCTTCATATTAAAAACTTATGAAATTAAATAAATGATATACCCATGCTTCTGCATCCAACTCTTATCCATCCTGTAAAATATTGGATTGACAATCCTCAACTTCCTATTTGAATATTTGACCACCTCAAAGACTTATTCTTTTCACCTAAAATTAATTATCAAAAATTATTTTCGCAAGCAGGAAGTAACTATCAATAAACTAAATAATTTAATTTTTCAAACTACAAGGGAGTATATATGTATACATGTAGCTATCACAGTACTGGCCATGTCTCTTAAGGCGTGCTACTAATTTCAAGTAACTACAAACTTGTCTTAGCATTAGCTACCCTTAATTCCTAAAGTGTAGTTACTTAAAAGTTGTTGTAGGTTTTGATTGTTAGAGCCAAAATTGACTTTAATGATAGAAAACACCACAATATAAGAAGGTTTAATCTCCATAACATCTACGTTATTTGGAATATTGATTACTTTGTGCTATCTCTTGAGTTCGTTGAGAATTCTTCTTCCCTGAATTCATGTCATATATTGTCCTATATAACATAAACCTTTTTATGAAAAAGCAACAAAAGAGTTTTACGAAAATTAGGTTCAAAGAATATAATCATTTTTTTACATAAAAATACATTATAGGTTTGAAATGAATTGTATAATGCATACAAATATAATCATAATTATATATAAGATACATGAGAGGTGTCTAGAGTCACATCTCTTACTTGTACAGGACTTTGATGATATAGATATAACTTGGGTGAATCGTAATGTATTAATTGGGTCTTAAAAGTATAAACCATAGTCTCTAGGATGTAAATACTTATTATTTTTCTGCAGTGTTTCCCATAATCATTTCACACATTTGAGTTGTTACTACTATAATGTTGTGAAACCAAAGATCTCTGGCTAGAATTTATCATCTGAACGTATGAAAATGGGTGTTATCCTCTTTTCCTTAAGTTCAATGTTTCTTGGATAACTAGGGTACAGGTTCGATGATAGAAATTTCAATCAAGGACTGAAATATTAAGATTTGTAATCCAGCAACATAATGGCCAAGCCACTCCTAATTTTAAAATTCAACAAAAACACCTTCCGGAACTAAGAATACACTTATGATGTTTTCAAATTGATGTATGGAAAACTTTACCTACCATGGGTTTGGAAAGGTCAGCATTCAGTTACGATTAAGAGAAGGAAATAATTGTTTTCAGTCTGGAGAGAGATTAGGTAAAGTGGAACTCTAGCGTGGTTGAGAATTATTTAAAATTGACGAGTTTATTCAGTGGGAAACAAAAAACTAGAAAAAAATGAAAATTCGACTGATTTATGTTAGAGAGAGATTGGGTAAAGTGGAACTCTTGCACAGCTGAGAATTATTTAAAATTGACAAGTTTATTCAGTGGGGAATAGAAAACGGGAAAAAAAATGAAATCCCACTGATTTATGCTTTCAATTTAGTGACTTAAAGTAAAGGTCATTATTTTGCCTTGTTAAACAGTGCTAAAAGCAACCAATTAACGTGGATTCTTTCAGGAGAATTTAATGTTTCTATAGGCAGGAAATAAAATAACTTTCTTTGTTCTTAAGGAAATTATTGATTACATTTAGCCCATGATCAACAGATCAAACTTTATACTGTAACACCCCACAAATTCCCGAACCTGAATACACGAGGTGTGCGTACACGTGGCCGGTGACCCTATATGATCGACACCCAAGATCGTAATCAATCAGAATACATAAATGCAGGTGTACCATTGTGAATGAATATAAGTAATAAGTTGCGTAGTACTAACGCAGACTCTGGAAGACATCACACTGGTAAAGAGCCTGAGTTATGATTATCAAGACATATGAGAAGCATAGGACTCTCTAGTTGGTCTTAATTACACCTGTACACTGTGTTAGATGTGCTGGCCACACACCTGGACATGGTCTCAATTTAAATACAATCTCCCACCTATGAAATTGCATGTGTTTGGTCTTGAAACCTTGATTGAGAAAGAAAAGACCATATCCCTCCTTAACCCCTTATAAACGTCCCAGCCATCAGATCACTTCCAAATCATTCCCCTAAATAACTTGGACACCTGCTCGATCTGAACATATCTTAGCTTCGAATTTCCACACGTAACGATCGAACTAGAGAGAGATTGAACCATCGAAGTGAGAGACCTCAACACCTGAAGTCGGAGACCTTATACGCAAAGAATCTGTGAAGCTGAATGTCTTAACCCTGGCTAGTAATCTTTAATTCTTCAACTAGAACCTACTTAGTCAAATCTAGGCCCCATGCAAAGGAATTTTGATGATTTGACATGCAAGAGGCATTACTGCCGAGTTTCTCTGATCGCAATCCTTTCAGGTGTTGCATGCGCATGAAATTAGGATAGAGAGTCATGATTTAACTCCCCAATTGGAAAATTAGGTTAATTTTCATGTTTAGAATAGTTGTTATACATGGTAAAATTGATTTACAAATTTGGAAGAAGGAAACAACAGCAAGGCATGTTTGTCAGGCTCGCCATAGCGACCCTGAACTCACCGCGACGAGATGGGCTCTGAAGCACTCGCTGCGACGAGTGCTGCTTGATTTTTAAGGCTAAATCAGCATTGTGAAAACTCATCGCGGTGAGACCTTATGTGCCAGAGGAAACCTGTACACCTCGCCACGACGACAGTGTAGCTCTCCGCGGCGAGAAGCACTGTTTCTAGGGTTCGTCCTATATGAACCTTAGAAATCGTGTTTTATGCCACGTACGTTTCATTAACACTTAGGGCATGTGCCACATGTGACCTAGGGTAAACACGAGGAACTTTGAAGGGAAATTCGCTTGGATTCATGCACTTTTGTTTGCAAGCTTCCGACTTTAAGGTAGGAATACCTTTCCTGATTACTTGTTTTTCTCGAATTCATGTCAATGATGCAAGTATAAAATTTAGTATATTTTCTAGAAATGCATTTCATGAAATCTTGAAATGCTTTGAATGTTATAATTTGATTTCTTCACATGAATTCCATGGCCTTCTACTCCAAAATCTTAAGATAATCATTGTGTCCAATTCAAAAAGTTCCTAATTCTAGTTTTGATCTGTGTATTTGTTCCTGCTGCATATATATGTTCCAATTCTGTATGTCTTTTAAATCTCAATTCAAGTGACCTTATTAATGTAGCTCAGGGGCTTGACTTCCTGGTTCAAGTGACCCTGTTAATGTAGCTTAGGGGCTTAACTTCTCAGTTCAAGTGGCCCTGTTAACATAGCTTAGGGGCTTGACTTCTCGATTCAAGTGACCATGTTTACTTAGCCCAGGGGCTTGACTTCTCGATTCAAGTGACCCTGTTAATGTAGCTCAGGGGCTTTACTTCTTGGTTCAAGTGACTTTGTTAACGTAGCTCAGAGGCTTGACTTCTCAGTTCAAGTGACCTTGTTAACGTAGCTCAGGGGCTTGACTTCTTTACTCAAGTGACCCTGTTAACGTAGCTCAGGGGCTTGGCATTTTGACACTGCTTTGATATCTTGTATGCTTATTCGTGAATTGCTCCCTTGATTTTTTCTAAGTTATTTTCACGATTGCTTGACCCTGTTTGTATTGTTTAAGCATACTATTCTGCATTCACGATATGATATGTTTTGGTGCTATGGTCAAACTCTTGATTATGAAATCCATTGCATCTTTATAAGATATGAATTTGAACTGCTTTACATATGCATCAAGATCATAAAGAAGTATGATAGAAAGTAATTTAGCATTGTTTTCCTCCCTATTGAGCGTAAACTATAACTCATTCATCGACTATACGTCGCAGCAGCAGGAGTAGATCTGGGAAGGGATCTTGAGCAAGAGGAGGATCTGGATTATAATCCTGAGGACGAGGAAGTGCAGCCAAAAGAGTTATGTCCTTAGTTGCCTTAGTTTGAGAAGTGAAACATTTTTAGTTTTTTTAAATGGTACAGTCCAATGTGAAGTTGAATACAATTGTATAGTTTTGTTCCACGGTTTAGGTGAAGGTCGGCCTTCACTAGTGGATTATATAGTTGTGTGTTAGCTTGATGGAAATCTTTTAAATTCTATGTGCCTTTTGCTTATAGTCATAGCTCTACTTTCGTATTTTACGTATTTTGATTATGCACGTTAGTAAAATTACCAAATGATTGATTGCCCGACCTTTCGAAGTATCCTTTAGGGAAAATTCATGCAATCACTGGTGGTATCAGAGAATCCCGATACCAAAGAAACCTCTGTAATCAGATTGTGTTCTACGATTTGACGACACATATTTTGGGTAAGGAAATCTGGGTTGTCATATACCATCTTATGTCAATATATTCTTTGAACAAGTTATGTATCGATCCATTTTGCCTTTAGAAAGTTAGTTGTTGGTCCTTTTGTATCTTCAACTTCTAGAGGACCAATAAAAAACTTTTAATATAGATCAAATTGTAAATGATTTTGATGCAACTTACACATTAAGGTTTTTGATTTCAGTGAAATGGAAGGTGAAATCTCCCTCATCTTCTTCAGCTAATATAATCAAAGATTGAGAACTTGTTCAAACCATATTATTCCTACAGTTTTAGTGGATTATTTCACTATATAGGAAGCATGCACGAATGGAAGATTTTGTTATATATATTAGTATAGTAATATATATTTTATTATTTCAAAATTAAGTTTATAATTATCATTATATATATTGATAATAATTCAATGGCAAACTTGGAAATTTTATCTCCCTAAAGATGTATCCTTTTAGATTTGGATTTATCTCTTCACCGTAAATGTAAAAAGACACAAGTTTGGCATCTTTTCATATTAAATCTGAAAAGACACAAGTGAAATTGACTTTTCTTTTAATTGTTATATGAAAAGACACAACTCTATGAAAAGACACGAATGAAATCAATTTATCTTTTTACTGTTATTTGAAAAGACACAACTCTCTGAAAAGACACAAGTGAAATCGATTTAGTTTTTTACTGAAAAGACATAACTCTCTAAAAAGGCACAGATCTGAAATCTTGTCACCGTATCCTGAAAAGACACAATGATTCAGAATTTCTCTATAAATAAAGATAAGATCTTCATTAAAAATACAAGACATACAAGACAATAAAAATATAATAACATTTATTTCTCCTTTTCTTTTACGATTCTTATTTTGTTTAAGAATCTTTGTGTATTAGAAAATCTGTGTGGCAGGTTCTTTCTCCAGAAAGTTTAATCTAGAAAAGAACATACAGTTCTTGGCAAGACCAGGCTCTGTTGTATCCTGAAGGAAAATTCGCTGGGAACCCTATTGCATCTTCGTTTATCCGACGGAGTGAGGGCATCTATTGTCTTTAAGGCAGCGTAGTGAACTACGTGCCTCAGAGCCATTATAAATACCAAATGATTATCAACAATTTAAAGATAATATTTCGTTCTAATGGCTGAAAGCATAAAGTTCGTGAATCAAGATCTCATCAAACTTGATTGATTTGGCCGGTCAAATTTTAAATATGGCAATAAAAGGTGTAATTTATCTTGTGACAATTCAAGATTTCTTACATCCTCACTACACCATGTCCACGAATTTCTGTAGCGAGAATAGCAGAAAGTATGAGTAGTGGAGGATCGGATGCTCGACTCAAATGGCTGAAAAATTATCTGGATTGTCGTGACCACTTCTGCAATGCATTGAAAGATAGGTTATTCAACACTTTCTGTAAGTGCAATATTACTAAATATTTTGATATTCATTAGTGAAGAAGCATATAATTAAGAATACAGGTACAAAGGCTTTTCTAGTCTCTAATATTTTGATAATGGTTGGAGATAAATCGATTCTTAAACAAGTTTAAGAATTATAATTTATCATCACTGAGATAGAAGTCTTATGTATTTAATGAAGCGTACTAGACCCAATATAGCATATATGGTAGGGGTATTGAGTAGTTTCACTTGCAACCCAGGGTCACAAAATATTAGGAATCTATTCGTAGAGAGTTAAGATACTCTAAAGAAACTATGCATTACAATTTTATAATATAGTGGCAAACCTAAACTCTTAGAGGGGTTTACTGATGCTACTTGGATTTTTTTACTCCTCTGATTCAAGATTTACAAGTGGATAGATTTTTACTTTGGTAGGAGGAATAGTATCGTGGGGGTATAGAAACAAACATTCTTTTCTTATTCAAGTATAGAATCAGAGTATATAGCAATGTTTGTGAGAGCAAAAGAGGCAGAGTGGCTTCGAAGCTTAAAAAAATACTACTTAGAGATACAGTGTTGGAAATCTCGAGGGGGATGGGCCTAAGACCGATATCTTTAAGGCACAGTAGTTGAACCTCAACTTAGTAGAGTTGGAGATCCCAAATCCTAAGTTTAACGAGATAAGAAATTACTCCGTGATCCTTGAAAGTGCACAAAGGTATATTACTTATTGGCTATCTTTATGGTGTTAAATTTTGTGCATATCTCTTGTAACGTGAGAGGATGAGTTTAACTCTTAATGATTCTATAGGCATTCATTTAATGGGGTGATAAAATAGTTACAAGAGCACCCATGACAGATTCACCGATATGAGTATGGAAGTGCAGCCACTTCAACAGAGTATGGAAGTGCAGCCGCTTCAACAGAGATTCAGTCCTCTCTCTAAGATACTCATGAAATCAGGATTTTAGTGCATGGCTATAAAGTGCAAGCCTTCTGTCACTAATGATTTAGGTCATAGTAAGTGTATATGTAATTCCGGTTTGTTAGATAGGTTTTAAGTTCAATGCTATAAGCTACTTAAAGTCCTTAAAAACTTTGAGTTGTATGTACTAGTTAAAGGTTCAAACCAATCGGTACCTCTGATGATGTTTAGTATGATCGCTTTGATACACAATTTTTATTTTATTTTATTTTGAAACAAGTGAGGGATTGTTATATATATTAGTGTAGTAATATATATTTTATTGTTTCAATATTAATTTTATAATTATCGTTATATATATTGATAATAATTCAATGGCAAACTTGTAAATATTATCTCCCTAAAGAAGTATCTTTTCAGATTTGGATGTATCTCTTCACCGTAAATGTGAAAAGATACAAGTCCGGCATCTTTTCACATTAAATTTGAAAAGACACAAGTGAAATCGACTTTTCCTTTTATTGTTATCTAAAAAGAGATAACTCTATGAAAAGACACAAGTGAAATCGATTTATTTTTTTACCGAAAAGACAACTCTTTGAAAAGATATAGATCTGAAATCTTTTCACCATAACCTGAAAAGACACAATGATTCAGAATTTTTCTATAAATAGAGATAAGATCTCCGTTAAAAATACAAGACATACAAGACAATAAAAATATAATAACATCTATTTCTCCTTTTCTTTTACGATTCTTATTTTTTTAAGAATTTTTGCGTATCAGAAAATCTGTGTGGCAAGTTCTTTCTCTAGAAAAGAACATATGGTTCTTAGCAAGATCGGGCTCTGTTGTATCCTGAAGGTAGATTCACTGGGAACCCTGTTGCATCTTCATTTATCCGACGCAGTGGGGGCATCTATTATCTTTAAGACAGCCTAGTAAACTACGTGCCTCGGAGCCATTATCAATACCAAATTATTATCAACAGATTCAACTTGATGTCATGCTTGGATATTCCCCTCCAGCACCGATTAATTATCAATGGCCTACCTCTATCACACGACCTCCGATACAGCCATTCACAATCCCTACTAACCCCATTTGGCCCACTTTTGCCGCCTCCTCGACCTATCCAACAGAGGTCAATCAGGGGATGAACACCCATCCCAGTCCACCGATCTGAGCATCTTGAGGCCTCTATCCACTCCTTTCTAAATCTTGGGATTAACCTATAACCCCCATCAGCTCCCACTCAGTTATAATCAGACGGATTTCAATACCGGTAGCAGTAGAGAAGGGGTAGTGGATTTTATTACCCGATCAAGAGAAATATCCAAACAATAAGAAGTACCAGTACCAGCTTGGTCAGAAGAGAAGAAAGAACCTATGGCGGTGAACCCCTTCGAAAAAATGGGCCGAGAGCACATACTAGAGACTCAACTAAAGAGAATGCCCGCACATATCACAGTCTGGGACCTGTTGTTGACATCCCCTCTTCATTTTCAAGCTATGATGGGAGCATTAAAAAATGCGCATGTGTCTACCCAAGTAACCGTAGATAAAGTGGGAAAAATCGTCGGGATGTAGTGGTTCCCAATGATATTTCCTTTTCTGATGTCAATTTATCAAATGAAGGAAATAATCACGCCAGACCCCTCAATATCACTGTAGAAGCCAAGAACCTAGTAATTCTATTGGTATTAATAGACAATGGATCGACTTTGAATGTGTGCCCTCTATGAACCGCTACCAAAATAGGGGTAAAGCCCTCTACTTTCAGGCCAACAGGAATGACTGTAAGAGGATTTGATAACATGAAAAGAGAGATAATCGGAGAAGTAGACCTTGAGCTCATCATCTAGCCAATGACCTTTTCCATACCCTTTCAAGTTATGGACATCAAATCTACATTTAATCTACTATTGAGGTGACCTTGGTTATATGAGGTCGGAGCAATACCTTCCGCCCTACACCAAAAACTTATATTTGAGTCAGAGCAAAAAATTTTCACCATTCTGGGTCAAGGATAGGCGGAAAGAGAAAAGGCGGCCAACAACATCGAGAATCCCAAAGTATTGGATGTACCACACATGATCGAAGGCACAAACCTCCACAGCTTTGAGTATGATGTATCAACGGTAATCCCTAAACCCCTTGAGAGGATCATGTTGCAGACCAATAGTGGACTTGTCGCAGCCGTACCTATGCTCCAGAAATGGGGCTATCAGAAAGGTAAGGGATTGAGACCACAATTGTAAGGACGAAAGGACCCAGTTAAAGCCAAAGGTAGGCAGCCAGTCAGATTCAGCCTAGGCTATAGGCCTACTAAAGAGGAGGTCCAGGAGGCGAAGGAAAAGGCTCGTACCATTGCAGCAACAAAAGCCCAGGGAATAGACCTAGAAGATGAACTCCGTCTGTGACCTCACATCGGGAGTACATTCATGAGGGCAACATAGCTAACCCCGCACAAGCCTGTAGCCCTGATCCATCAAACCAATCCCCAACTCATCACTCCTAATTTTGAAGTAAACCTGACCTCCCTGTCCCTTTTTGATAAGGAGATTCTCATACCTATATAGTCCCCCCTATGGTAAACCACCACCGAACCATGTTGGCGTTTGAGGACAGGGTCCCGTAGGAGCCTAGGATAAACATGATGGAGGCTGACTCCAAAAATCCATATCAATCAGCCTCCTCCATCCGAACAGGTAAAGGGGCAACATCGCAGGTAAGGAATTGGGCATCAATGCCCCTAACTCTGGAAGCATCGCATGGTCGTAAGTACAACACCGGCTTCCAAAAAAAAAAACTTATGAAAAGTGAGGTGAGCCCTTGGCAGGCAATAGCATGTGTATATAAGGACCCGCCTTGCCAAGGGCCCATTTCCGAAGAAAAGAAAAAATCCAAAAAAATTGAAAAATATAAAATCCAAAAATATCGTCTTTCAAAATTCTCGAGAAAATCAAAGAAAAACGTGCTTTAATAGAAAAGTTTGTCCCACATGAAATCGACCCCTTTCTTGTACAAATACATGAAGAGGTAGGACCCACGAGTCTGGATGAGGAAATCCCAATCGAGGAGCTCCCCAATGAGCTCCTTGAACGGTTTGCCACTTTTGAGCATGGCCCAACGCCGATTGTGGAAGAAAGAGAGGACGTCAATCTAGGGACCGAGGAGATTCCTAGAATTATCAAGATCGGAACATCGCTGTCTCCCAAGGAAAGAAAAAGTATGATTGATTTCCTTTGGTCATACCAAGACGCCTTCACATGGTCATATGAGGATATGCCTGGTTTGGACACTGATTTGGTCAAGCATGAGCT
This sequence comes from Chloranthus sessilifolius, assembly GCA_021018995.1. Classification (NCBI taxonomy): domain Eukaryota; kingdom Viridiplantae; phylum Streptophyta; class Magnoliopsida; order Chloranthales; family Chloranthaceae; genus Chloranthus; species Chloranthus sessilifolius. Next base: position 28,346,555 of record CM037594.1, on the reverse strand, counting down.
GCCGCTATATTTGGATGTTAGGCCCGATCAAGCAAAAGTTAAGACATCACTGGCGTGAGTGGATGCTAAAAGTGGAAGATGAAGTTATCAAACAATACGATGCGGGGTTTCTCATGTCTCAAAGTACCCGCAATGGAAAGGTTCGCTTGTGCATCGACTTTAGAAACCTGAATAAGGCGAGGCCGAAGGATGGCTTCCCATTATCACACATCGACATCTTGGCCGATAACACTGTTGGACATGGGATGCTCTTATTTATGGATGGATTCTCTAGATACAATCAAATCAAGAAGGGCGAAGCCGACTGAGAGAAGACAACATTCATTACCTCGTGGGGAACTTTCTGATGCCGAGTCATGCCGTTCGGGTTGAAGAATGCCAGCTCAACATACCAAAGGGTGATGATAGCACTCTTCCATGACATGATGCACTGAGAGATTGAGGTGTACGTTGACAATATGAACACCAAGTCACAAGAGGGAAGTGACCATCTGATAAATCTCCAAAAGTTATTTGAGAGGCTGAGAAAATATAGGCTCTGCCTGAACCCTCAGAAGTGTGCATTCGACGCCATGTCAGGAAAATTATTGGGCTTCATTGTCAGCAGAACGGATATCGAGGTTGACCCAATGAAGGTGAAAGCTATTATCAAAATGTCACTGCCCTCTATTGAAAATAAGTCGGAGGTGTCTTGGGAAGAGTACAATACATCAGTCGGTTCATTGAACAACTAACTCCTATTTGCACACCAATCTTCAAGCTACTAAGGAAAGATTCGCCAGTCGAATGGAATGAAGACTGTCAGGCGGCATTAATATTTGAAAAAATTAAAGGTTACCTCCTCAACCCACCAGTTTTGATGCCACCGGAACCCGTGAGACCACTCTTAATGTATCTCTCCACAATGGAAGTTTCAATGGGATGTGTCCTAGGGCAGCAAGATGAGACAGGAAGGAGAGAGCAGGCCATCTACTACCTGAACAAGAAATTTACTGATTACGAGACACACTATTCTCATCTGAAGAAAGCATGCCTGGTTCTCGTATGGGCTACACAGAGGCTTCCTCACTACTTGCTCTCTCAAGCAATACTCCTTTTGGCGTGAATGGATCCGTTGAAGTACATATTTGAAAAGCCAGCTCTCACTGGGTGGACCACGTGCTAAAAACTGCTTTTATCAGAATTTTACATCACATATGTCACTCAAAATTCGATCAAGGGACAAGCACTCGCTGATCATCTTGCCGAGAGTCCCTTACCCAATTATGAGCCTTTAAGAACTGAATTCCCTGATGAAGACATCTTATTCATGACAAAGGATGACACAGAAGAGACAGAGGAGTCCTAGGTAATGCATTTTGATGGGGCAGCAAAAGTCAAAGGTCAGGGAGTTGGCGCTACTCTGATTTTACTTAAAGGATCTTATGTACCAGTCTCCATCAAACTGAGCTTCCAGTGCACAAACAACATGGCCGAATACGAAACATGCGTAGCCGGCTTACAAGCTGCACTAGACCTGAATGTAACACATCTAAGGGTATTTAGCTACTCACAGCTGATTATTTGCTAGACCAATTGAGATTGGAGGACAAAGGATAAAAAACTGATCCCATACTATGAGCACCTCAAGGATCAGATAGCATGCATCAAAGATGTTACCATCTCTTATGTCCCACAAGCGAGAAATTGCTTTGCCGATGCGCTAGCAACATTGGCATCAATGATAAATATTTTGTATGGTGTCGAGATGAAGCCGATCATGATTGAGCAAAGAAATGAACCTGCTTTCTACCTCCAGATTGAGGGACCCCTAAAGTTAGATGATGAGCTTCCATGGTTCTCAGACATCAAGAATTTCCTCAAAACCTAGAGGAGACACCCAAGTAAGACTGGGGAACCATTCAACGTTTAGCTGTGAGTGCCTTTACAAGTGATCATATAACAACATCTTGCTCAGATGCCTTACTGAGGGTGAGGCAGCCAACATCATGAAAGAAATCTATGAAGGAGTATGCAGGGCCCACGTCAATGGACACATGCTTGCCGAAAAGATCCTATAGCAAGGATATTTTTGGACTACCATGGAAGCTGACTATTGTAAGCATGTTCAGAAGTGCTACAAATGCCAAGAGCACTCCAATCCGATACATGCTCCTGCTATAGATCTACATAGCATGACCACTCCTAGGCCATTTGCTACATGGGGACTCAACGTCGATGGAAAGATCAATTCGAAAGCATCGAATGGGCATCAGTTCATCTTCGTCGCCATCGAATACTTTCCCAAATGGGAAGAAGCAACATCTTACATAAATATCACGACCAGTCATGTCGAGAAGTTCATCAAGAACAATATCATTTGATGATTCGGTGTACCCAAGGACATCATCATGGACAATGGCACTAACTTTGCGAATAAGCGCATTAGGGCCTTCCGTGAGCAATATAAAATCAAACATCATCGTTGATCACCGTATCGATCGCAAACTAATGGTACTGTAGAAGTTGCTAACAAAACAATTGTTCATATCCTTGAGAAGATGGTCATCACCTACCGGGATTGGAGTGAAATGTTACCTTTCGTACTATGGGCCTACCGAACATCGATTTGTACCGCTACAGGGGCAACACCATTCTCCCTTGTATATGGAACTGAGGTCGTCCTGCCAGTCGAGGTTAAAGTTCCTTCACTCCATATTCTCATCAAATCTGATCTACTTGAGGTTGAAAAAGAGAGGTCCCATTTTGAGCAACTTAACCTGCTAGATGAGAAAGGGATCCTTCCCTTATGTCACACCTAGGCCTATCAGAGAAGGATTGCACGTGCTTAAAACAAGCGTGTTCGCACCCGAGATTTAAAGATGGGTGATACTGTACTAAATAAAATCTTCCCGTCTCTCCACACTGATCCAAGAGGAAAATTCAATCCCAACTGGGAAGGACCATATGTCATCCGAGAGGTACTCCCTAGATACGCGCTTCCCCTCGTCACCATGGATGGAGATCACTTTCCTGAGCTCATCAACGTTAGATACATATGCCGATTCTACTCCTAGTCTCCACGACAAGGTAAGTATTAATAAGATGAAAATATATGATTGCTTAAGGACCCCATAAAAGAGGCCATCATTTCAAAGCCAAGTAACAAAAGAAGCGTCCTTGAACACTTATACCCTTGCTACACCCGTTGAGCAATTGGCCTTTCTTTCGACCCCTCCCCAAAAAAGGAGACAGAAAAAGTGTAAATACTAAACAAAAAATGAGAAAAAGAGCTACCATCAAATCCAAATAAAATCAGAAAAGTAAAATCCCAAAAAGTGGATGTCTGAAAGAAAAAAGTAAAAAGAATAGAAAATAGAAAAGAAAAAGTGTGGCATGTATAGTCAAAACCCCCCAAGGAAGAAGAGTATTATGGCAACTAGAACCCACTAAAGGAAATCTTGTAACCCCATAATACCTTCAAAATTCCTAACCTATCCCTTTCAAACCCATGGCCAAGATACATCCTTGAAGAAAGCCCTCTTTAAGGGCTATGAGAAGTCACAGTATCCGTTGAGTCAGCACGAGTCAAGCTCTGAGACAACACAAGAACTCCATCCAGCCGGCTATGAAAGAATCAATGTCCATGTCATGCCCTCTGAAGAAAAAAAAAAGAATATACAAGCTCAAAGTAAAAGGGACGTGGTGAAAACCTGAAATGGCGCTACGGGTAAAAACAGAGAGCTTGTGCAGACCAGGTGAAAACCTGAATAGGCGTCTGGGGTAAAAACGCGAACCCATCAACATAGTGAAAATCCGAAAGGGCGCTACGGGTAGAAAAGAGGGTAATAGCGGGCATGGCAAAAACCCATCTTGGGATTCTCCATTGGCTCTAGTTCCATGGCTCTGGTCTTCATATGGGCCGTTCATGTCAGCTCAAATCAAATCTTGGTCAAGTGTACTTTTGGACCGCACCGTTAGATGTATGACCCGAGGTAAGGATAAAAGGTTAATTCGGTCCAAAGGGATGGATATTCTGACCTTGGTAAAAATGTTGAACCTCACTTGGGTCCGACCGCATGAACGGGTTCGGCTATGCTCATAATGAGACTCATCATTGAGGCATCAAACAAATGAAGAAAAGAGAGGACCCCACTTTACAAAAGATAATAAATTTCCTTTTCCCATTTTTAGGCCAGCATTGTGCACACCCCACTCCGGGATGAATGGTTTGATGACTGGAACGACCACATTCGCAAAAGATAATAAATTTCCCGTTCCTATTTTCAAGACAACTCTATGCACAACCCACTCCGGGATGATTGGTTTGATGATCGGAAAGACCACATTTGCAAAAGATAATAAATTTTCCTTTCTCATTTTCAGGCCAGCACTGTGCAAGCCCCACTCCGGGATGATTGGTTTGATGACCCAAAAGGCCGCATTTGTAAAAGATAATAAATTTTCCTTTCCCATTTTTAGGTCGGCACTGTGTTCACCACATCCTAAAAGGATGATCGGCATAATACCCAATTTCCCCCTTTACAAAAATAGAGAAAGATAGAATTTATGTAAGATAATAGATTTCCCTTTTCCATGTACACGTCTATACTTTACTTGCACAGCATCTCAAAAAATAATTTGTGTGATGCCTTGCGTACCTTTTTTTACAAAAGTGAAAAGCAATAAAAAAATGAAGAAAATATATATACCAAAAAAAAATCTAATAGAGATTCTTATGCCCACCTATGTTAATTTGATCTGTGCAAAAGGTATGTGCAGGTCTAGGTCAATGATGCAACTCACGCTTCAAAGCACGAATCTCAACGCTTAAGGCATCCTCCCGAGCATCATGATCGGTCATCTAGTGGCCATGCAGGCTCTTATACCGCTTCCATGAAGCATCAGTAGCACCAAGAGCATCACTCAGGGCTCCTTCTAGATGAAGGACCTCACACTCTGCAAAATTGGCGCTCGCTTCTGCAACATCTGCTCTAACCATGTGTTTTTTTAAACATTCGTACAGGACCCGCTTCTCATCTACCAGCAGCTCATTCCGAGCTAGAAGCATCGACTCCTTCCGTGGCCAAGGCCCCTCTGCCCCACTGCTCTCCACTTGATCCGCACAACGGACAGAAGACCTCTCAGATAGCAGCCAGGCCTCCTACCCCGGAGAAGTCATAAAAGAATCCCCTTGCTCCAAACTGCACATATGTGTCGACTGATGCATCTCCCAAAGGACCCCTGAGAAAAGATCAGTCTTCACATACCCTATCCATGTCCCCCGAGGACCCCCGAGAAAAGATCAGTCAGCACAAGGGAGGTCTCTCTGAGCAGGGCACCTACTAGGTATAACCAAACTGGTGCAATACCCGAGAGGAAAAATAATAAGTACTGCCAGTCAAGACAAGAAAGGTGATGCCCTCGTGGTCTTAGGATCGAACTACTGGGAAGGTCTTGTCCAACCATGGAAGCCTCCACACTAGCTCAGCCTCAGCTAGCCAAAGTTCAGCTCGCATATATTCCCTCATGGTAACTTATGGCATCAGCCCAAAAAGCAGCAAGTCGCCTCTCCACGAACCACATAAAAGTGAGGCACGAGCCCCAAAGTGGCGAGATACTCCCCAAGCCAAACCTGGAGCAGAGCAGGGCATCCTTAAAGGTACTCAACCCAAGGAAAAAGCATCGAGAGAACGATAAAGCTCTGCCAAAACTAGATGCATCATGGAACTGCCTCCTTCAAGCTCTGTCAACATGCTGCAGAGGCTAGGGAGAAACTCTCCCCCCTAGTATAGAAAAGGATCTCTGAGAGAAGGCAAAGAGTGAAAGCTTTCATGTTATGGATATTTCTAACTAGCAATTTTCGCAAGCTTTCATCACCAAAAATTTATCTCCGAAATTTCATTGAACACCTGGTGGGCCCACCGACAAGGCTTTTCTCATAATCGACTTTCTTCAAGCCCAAAGTCATATGGACGACTTTAGCAAAACCAGGTTTCGACAATACCCTAGCAAGGCCTCTATGTAGTTTCAAACTTGATAGGTTGGAGAGCTACTCAAGAGTGGGAGATAACTCCCAGTTCCCCAAAAGGAAGACATGGGATCCACTTCCCAAAGTGAAGCCGCTGCATGAATGAGATCCCAAAGCAAGGGAGCGTCAAGAAAGGATGGGAGATGGGCCAATCCAAGTTGATCCAAACCCACAAGCTCGCCCTCGTTCAAACTTGTGAGCCATTTCTTTAGAAAATTGGTCCTCCCCGCCCAAAGAGGAAAGTATAAGGGTCCTGAACCACCCAAGGGAGGAGAGCTCGGAAAACGGGTCCATGGTCATACAATGATGTTCAAAAGAATCACAAATCAGTGTAGGAAAATGGACCCACCCTTGCGAACAAAACTCAGAAATCCAATTCAAGATAATGAGAAATAGGTGCAATTGTTAAGACCTAAAAAGTACCACTTTTCACCCCTTAACATAGCCTTTGATTAGACCCTTAGCCATCTAATAAATGCTTGTTAAGTGTTTTCTGTAGGTAATAAACAGCAGGGCAATAAGGCCATGAATCCTGCTAAGGAGCCTATTTTGGCACCAGAAGTCCCTCAGAAGAATGAACCATGAATCCAGACCATAGAAGAGCCTCGCGCAGCTGACAAAGCTCCAGAGGATTCAGAAAAATACACTTCGCGCAGTCCTCGCGAAGTCCCAAGACTTCACAAACAAGTTCTCACGCAGTAGAGTGATAGAAGAACTTCAGAAGCCTTGAGTCGCGCAGCTCTCGCAAAGTTTAGATGTTAAAGGTCGTGTAGCTCCCGCGCAGTTCAAGAAGATCCCTCTCACCCTCGTGCGGTTCGCTCGTAATGTACCGAGGAGAGAGAGCTCAATCCCTCGCGACAACCGTGCAAGAAGAGCTACGGATGCAAATATCAAGAGAACTTGTCCCGCAGTTCAAAAAAGCCTCAACGCCTTGCAAGGATCCTTGCGAAGATCCATTAAGAAGTGAACTTCTCGCGCAGTTCTCATGCTGTTCAGAAAGAAAGCAGTCTAGCAAAAGCCAGAATTAGCCTCGCGAAGTAAAGTGGAAACCTCGCGCAATTCCTGTGTTATTCACAATTATCAATCCAACTATGCGAAGCCCAACCCAGCGAGAGCTTAACTGTCTACCTCGTGACTGCTCAAAGCATCAAGAAGCTGCAACCACGCGACGTCTGAAGCTTTAATGTTAAACTCAACCACGCGAAGACTAGAGCTACCACGCGATAAGTCTGGGAATCGACTGCAACCTGGCGAAGCTCTGAACTCTAACTTCCAATATTCTGCAGAGGACTTTCTGAGGATTTTCAAGGATTAGGACATGCACTCCCACGCTCAAATCTCTATGCACGCACCCCGAGGCATCCAAGGATCATTATTCGGCCACGTGGCATTGTTAAAATTAGGGTTTCCTAACCCTAATGTGCCGCCACACCACTGCTATATAAACCTAAGCCTGGTTTAGGTTTAGGGGGCCGGAAGAGTTCAGTTTTTACTCTATTTTGTTTTTAGCATGTAGTCATGTTTTTCTGTAGCCGTAAGTAGTTTTCTTTTTCTTCTTTTTCTTCTCTCCATGGCTCAGCACTTGCTGGCCATGCCTTTGTATGTCTATTGAGAATAGATTAATGGAGTTTTTGTAATAGGATTTGTACTCTTATGGGATCTGTGTATTTGTGAGCTATTCTGTGCAAGGCTGCTGCCTTGTGATCTGCCATTGCTTTGGCTGTGTTTTAAAGCAATGGAGGACTAATTCTAAGGATCCACTCAGATCCAAGTGATCTGTGTGTATGGGCTATCACGATCCTATACAGCCTTAGCCCCACCACAGGACCCACTAGATCTGAAATTCTCATGGGGAGCCTAAGCTGGTAGCCTTGTGACCATGGTGGTAGCAGCAATTAACTTGTTTTGTCTTGGGCTCCGTGAGGAGGATAGCCTCGGGGATAGTCTGTGACCATTTAAGTGGACAGGCTATAACCTTAGGGTGAATCCAATCCGCCGATCCAAGATGGATCCTTCACAGTAGGAGATTGTCTTGACGAGACTCCCCATATATTTGTATAGACCCGCCATCAGATATTAGATCTGATCTAGTTATGGAGATTGTAGGCTTGTGACTAGACCATTGCAGCCCCACTCAAGCAATGGACAACTAGATCTAAGGTGGTACTCAATCTCTTGCTGGTTCTATGTGTCTGAGCTATCATGGTCCTATACAGCCTTAGCCCCACACATAGGGCTTTAGAGGTTGAGGTTCCCTATGGATTCCCTGAGCTTGTAGCCTGGATGAAGTAGTGCCTACAATGATTAATTTGTTTTGACCCATCTCTGGACAGTGGTTCCCCTTTGGGATAGTCTGTGACCATTTAAGTGGACAGGTTATAACCTTAAGGGATTGGATCATGGCACAGGGATGAGTTGAATTCTTCCTCCTCTTTGGTGATAATGTAGCCATTGGACAGGATTTCCATAACATCAGATATGAATCTGAGTTACAAAACTCCTCTGATCTAGACTCAATAACCTACTTCTCACCCTTTTTAATTTATTTTCCACAATCCATCCATCTTCTCAACCCTTTCTGTAGTTAACTCATTAGGCTATCTTAGAATACTTAGAATAAGTGACCTTAAACTCCCCTCCTTTTAGGACTGCTAGATCTATAGTCAGATCTGGAGGGACTACTAGAGATAGCTCCTTTGGAGCTGTAGATCACCATTCCCTGTGGAACAAACTCTTACTTATCAAAACTTGCTACAAATGGACCCTATATCTTGTAGGTCTAGGATTTCTCAGTTGTGCTGATTCCATCCCCTATTTTACTCTTTCCTTGATTTTACCACCAACAAATAAAACAAGCACACTGAGATGTCACAACAGCAATCTCGAGCTTTAAAGACCCACTGCCGACCAAGGTATACCTAGCGTATGTATTACATACACTGGGCCAATTTTTTCCCAGAGTGGCCTAGCGTATGTATTACATACGCTAGGCCAAAAATCCCCAATATTTGCCTAGCGTATGTATTACATACGTTAGGCTAGAAAATACCCAGAAATGCCTAGCATATGCAATACATATGCTGGACCAAAATGATGCAAAGAGGATTTGTCCTTCTTCCCTTTTTTCACTTATTTTACCTGCATATAATACACTTTTGTGGCACCCCAGGCCACGAGCTGGGGCACCCGGAATTTATCACCTAAACCTATGTTATTTTCTCTTTTACAAGAATCGTTGATGTTAGTAAACAATGAAAAAGCATATGGACCCCAGCCATTATAGCCAACACGTCAAGGGGCTTTCCACATTTTCTGCCAAGCTTATGGCTACCCTGCAGAAAAGTACAGCACAAAAGGCAGTTCCACAAGCCATCCAATGGAGTTTTCTTTACTCAAACAAGAGGGTCACGTCCAAAATAAGAAACAACGAAGCCAATAGTTTTTCCATTCAAAAGAGTACTCAAAATTTGCCAAGCAGGCACACCATTATTACAAATTAGTTCCAAAAAGCGTCCAAAGTTCCAATGTTCATAAACAAAAGAAACAAAAAATCAATAGAGGCAGCCTCCAATTATGCTCTAGGTCCTTTAGAGCCCCTCTTCTGCGAACATTTGGTCCTTTGGAATGTCAAGGTATCACCCACATGGCACCATGCCTAAGGCAGCCAGCTAAGCAGTGAACGTGACTCCTTCTCCCGAGCACGCTGAAAGCACCATGACAAAAGGATCAGTTATGGGAAAACATAAACCAAATGCAAAGGGACAACACAACATCAGTACTCACCACTTCGGCTTCCTGAAGGTCATCAATGTTATGGTAGTAGTCCGCTTGCTGGACCACAAACTCTAAAACCTGCTAGGGGAAGAATAGAAAGGTCGGTGCCGTGAAAAGACTAAGATGGCATATTTCCAATAGAAACGAACTCACCCCAGGGGTCAACTTGGGGGGAGGTACTCTAACCACCTCGGCAGAAAGACGAGCACGCTCGGCCATATCAGCACACAGGTCGGAAAGAAATGCATCATCCATGTGTCGAAAGGCACCTAGGCTCCCTGCTGCAGATGCCCCGACACCAGAAGCACCGGATGGTCTCGCACCTGTCTCCTCTGAGGGTCCTGTCTCTGCACCTACACTGGATCCTACCACCACATCAAATTGAAAAAGGAGAGGAGAACATGGGAACCAATCAGAAAAGCACAACCTTAATATATCAAAGTTGAGTCAACAGGTAAAATAAAGATAAGAAAGATAGCTGGCCTCGTGGCCCTCCAAATGCCAAGAATTAGCACCGAGAATGAAACTTGAAAGGGGAGTCTGATAGGGGAGGGACTCATACCACGGGTAATACCCCCCATAGTAAAACCAGCCGTTAGCCAGGATCAAATGATGGAGCAGTCTCCCAGTAACTTCCTCAACCAAAACCTTTGGAGCCATGACATCCTCAGGGAGATCCAACGGCACTGCAAAGAGGTCCTGATATTGATGAACGACCCTCTCCCCTAGGTAGTAAGCTCGGACCCAGGCACCGTAGAAGAAGACGACCCGACGATCAACAAATAGTCGAGACTGCCCAACAGCGACGCGATCATGAAATAGGGAGCCAACATATGGATCAAAGGCAATCAGCATAAAGAAGGACAAGGACTGTCAGTGAAAACATACAATCATAACCTAAAAAATCCAACTAACAAAACAAGAATCAAACCTGCTCAGGGATCATCAGGTCAAACTGCACCCTCAGGTCCAATTCCAAGTGTTTCATCCCTGACTCCCTACGACAGTCTGGGAGCCAACAACTCATAAGAGGATAAGTGTACTCATTCGAGAAGAGCAAAGGGCAACCAAGTAGGAAGTGCAGATTTCCCCCAGATCTGAGTCGATAGAAAAGCAAAGAGCATGTCAAATCAAGGAGCAGAAAATAAGAGTTAGAAATGACAAAGGGATGGGCAGAATAGGTTACCTCGATCACATGCGAAAAGCTGAGGACGGAAGCAACCTCCCCAATGGAAGCCCTAGCCAGGCTATCCATAAACACCGCGTTTCCAGCGCATCCCCAATCATAGTGATGAATGTCCCCTAGTTCTCCTTCAGACAGAGGAGAGAAAATGCAACACAGCCCTCACTGGCATTGACAAGAACGGTCTTACCGAAAAGGTAAAGCAGGGAGATACGAGCCAGCACCAGGGCGAGCTTGGGCTCATAACAACATCCACATCTGGCCGGAGCGGATCGACCAGCTCATTAGCCTCAAAAAGGCTCTCCAACTAGGATAACTTGACCTCGGAGCTGGTCATGTTGCTAGAGGAGGGATAGACCCCAATCAGTCGAGTCACTTCCTCATGACCAGGAACGCAGGGGTAGACTATCCCTTATCGCAATCCCCGTAATAATGGCCTAGTCTACAGGGGTGATAGTCATCATGGAAACAAGCATGTGGAAGTCATAGACTCTAGGTAAAACCTCTCTACCAGGGCCCTCACATAGGCCGTATCACCCTGCATGGCGGGGCAAGATAGAAAGTCTCCAAAGCACGCCTGGGCCAAGAGAAACCTCACGGTGAAGGGAAGTTGGGCATAGAAGTTCTGAAGGTGAAACCACCCCCCTCAAAACATGAGATGGGGCAAGGGCTGCCTCAAAAGAGTAGAAGGCATCAGACCCCTGAATAAAAAAAGAAGAGAGAGAAAAGAAGCATGAACAAAGGAAAGCAATAAAAGACCTCTTCCCTTTACCTGGCTGGCGATCCCGAAGTTGGAGATGTGGGTGTACTGCTGATGGAGTAGCCCGTTGCGGGCCGCCTCACCCTGCATCTTGTACCAAATACGAGATGAGTGCTGCACCTCGACAAAGTGCTCGCTTCGAATGCCAATGATCACCTCCGGGCTACCCTCACTATCATGGCCCTCCTCACTTGATCCGCTATGTGCCATCTAGAAAAAAAAAAGGGGAAGAGAAACATCAATCAGATATTAGGAGATGGTAAGAAAAAGAATGTCAAGCACTCAACTATAAGCCGAAAGCCAAGTAGATGTAAGTAGATGTAAGTATGCCCCCACCTTGCTAAACAGACAAACAAAAGAGGGCGAGTCTCATCATGCGAAAATAAAAACAAAAACACAAAAAAAATCTACATGCATTGTGAAAAAAAAAAATCTTTCTTTTTCAATAGAGCATCACAAAAGAAAAAAAAAATCTCTATAAATATGCATGTGTACAAACAAAAAAATACATTTTACAAAAGGGGCACCTACTGCCCCGGGATTCACAAGGAAAACCCACATGTGCACATTCGTGTCGGTTTCGAGATAAAAGGTGATGATAAAAATGAAAAAGATAATAATAATAATAATAGACAACAACAAAAACAAACAAAAAAAAAAGAGAGAAAAAACCATTTTGGAAAAGCCTCGCATTCTCGGGGTTGTCAAAAAAATTTCAAACTATTGGACGAAATATCCCCAATTTTCTGGCCAAAAATTCGCACAAAAAGGACGTGTGAATCAAGGGGAGCATTAATAAAGAATGCCACATTTACAAAAGTCCACAGGCCCTAATCACACCAATAATAAACCCAAGAAAATCCACTGAAAAAAGAAAGAAAAACGAAGAGAAAGAAAAAAATGATGATAAAAAAAAATAATAAATAAATAAATAAGGGGCATAATTTGACCAAGGTTCCATAAAAATCCATGCCAATATGCACAAAATCATCTAAATGGATCACGAATAATTGCATTTACAAGGAAAATCATTAATTTATCATCTAAATGCAAAAACCCTAGCCACATTAACATAAAATCAAAGAAGTTTCCCAAGAAGAAGGGTTTTTGAGTGATTACCTTGGTGAAGAATTGAACCCTAGATTTAATGGGGAATGCCCGTTTGATTGGCAAGAATAACACCGGCGCGATGTTGATGTTTGAATCCAATCAATGGAGCCCAAGGTAGAACTCTCGTTTTCGTTTTAGAGAGAGGGAGAAGAGAAAAGTTTGAAAAATGAGTATTTTCGGGTCCCTGGCCATGCCCGGCCATTTTAAAGCCAATTTATGGCCTATAGCATATGTAATACATATGCTAGGCATAAATATCCCAGATTTTGGCCTAGCATATGTATTACATACGCTAGGCATAAAAACTTCAAATTTTAGCCTAGCGTATGTAATACATATGCTAAGCTTATTTTCTGCCCCCCATCGAACTTTGGTTCATTATTGGGGACGGCCCGGGAGCCAGGTCTGAGTGGCTGGACCAATAATGGCACATGACCTGAAAGCGTGTCGACTTCAATTCAGCCGGCTCAGGAAGTTATGCTAAAATAAAGTGTCTAGGATCATTGAGCGCGCTCAAGATCCTAAACAAACATCAAAAAGTAGAAAACCAAATAAAGATATATACAAAACAAAACAAAAAAGAAAAAAGAGAAAGCATTAAATAACAAAATATGTAGCTTGATAGGTTGCACATATCCCAAAGGACGGTTTGACATCAATATTCTCTTCGCCCGGATCGCTGTGCTAAATAAATAATCGGGGTTGTTGAGTATGCTCAAAAAACCACGAACCCTATGTCATGAAGGGACACTCTGGTCGTTGGTTAAAACCAATTTATCAGGGTTGAAATTACATAGCGAACAACCATGCTCAGCCATGCATACAGAAGGGCTCTTTTTCATCTGCAAGCTTTGAAACCTTCAATTTTGTGGTATCCCCATAAAGTGTACGCCGATGCATCTGGGTATCCTTTGAGATGGTCATTGTTCTTGTAAATGGTACCTAGTTGGTCTGGGTCGAGACTTCCATCACCTTTATTTTTATCATTGTGCAACTGCGGATTTTTGACGATCCCGTCACGATGATACGCCCTCGCAAAGAATGTAGAGTAGCCACCCGGAGCTTTTGGGGTCCTGAGAAACCTAAATCAATTTTATAACACCGAAGTGCCTAAAATATGACTCTGATTCACCGGTCTACGCCAAAGGCTCTTGGGTAGGGGCTTCGGTTATCGATCGGGAAGGTGTTAGGCACCCAATCAACCCACTCAAATGCAGTCTCTACTTGTGGCAAAAATAAAGGAAAAAATAAAATGAAAAGAGAACTTTTTCTTACCTGAAGGCATGTTGATCCTATTTGTTCCCCTCTGCAATTACTGAGATTTCAGCGGCATAATGGCACAAATTCGAGGATAAAGGAAAAGCTAAGAAGGTAGAGGAGTAGAGGGGAGAGTCGGAGTTCTTGGGCCCTTGTAGCACAGTTGTGGGCCTCCACATAGGTGCACTTGACAAGCTTTTGGTAGCTTGAGTGGTTGGTGAACGGGTTTCTAACCTCTAAGGCTTATAGCTAAGGGGTAGAGGAAGAAGGCTAGGAGGTAGTTCTCTCCAAAACTCAAGAGTTTTCGATGGAAGATAGGGTTTCTAAAGTGGTTTAGAATTCTTGAAATTGTATGAGTATTTGGTACACCAAAGGGGAGGAGGGGATTTCTTAATCTCTTCCTCTCTCTTGGCAAAAATTTCAAGCCATTTTGCAAGGGGGGGTGCCTCTCTATTTATAGAAAAAAAGAGGGTTAGGGGGGTACTTAAGAGCTAATTAGAGTTTGCAATTAGGTAATCCTAACATCTACGGTTTCCTAGGATCTTAAGGTTGTAGATATGTGTGAGAATGGGTTCAATGGTAGATGATAGGGTGAGGTTTCAAATGACTAGAGGATTGTAAATAGGGTAAATGACGGTGCAAAAGTCCTAATGAAACCAACATTGAGATGGTCAACAAGTCAAACCCTAAAATTGAATTTCGGGCAAAAACCAATAGTTACTGTAGCTTAGCTTGGCGCGTGTATTACACACGCCAAGCATAGCTACAGTACTAGAGAAGTCCAGAGCTTGTAGGGGGCCCACTTGTGTTTAGCATGTGTAATATACATGCCAAGCCATTTCTGGAAAAAAATGGCCTGGCGTGTATAGTATACACGCCATGCATGGCTTAACTAGGTGCGGTTTTCGGACACCTTGGATCGCCGTAACTTTTGAAGTACAACTCAGATTGAGGTGATTCTTAGCTTGTTGGAAAGCTGAGAACCTCTACTTTTCAATGATGTAAGGTTTAGTCTTAGTAGAAGTCCCTACCAGCTCTAGTACATCTCTTTCTAGCCATTGCCCGGGATGGTTAACCATGGGCCAGGGGAGGTCAGGGGTAATTCCTAAGGGTTTAAGCAAGTTTCTAAGGGTCTGGGAAGGCTCCTAAGGGTAAGAAAATTGTTATCAGAAGCTCGGGGGTGTGCCTTTCTCAAAGTATATTTTGATCAGGCCTTGGGCCAAATTTGGGTGTCTACAGATTCCCCTCTTTGGTATCCGATCACTAATGATCGAATGCCAAAGATAAGAGACATCTGAAGAGGCCCAAGGCAACACTAACGGGTCCACTGTATTTAGAATGAAGCTCAAACATCAGGAGGGTAACATGGTGAGTAAATGGAAGCCCTGTATGTTCGGAAAAAATGTCCATTCCTCAAGGCTATCAGTCCCCAAGCACTTTGCGACATTACTGGGCATAACCGAGATGGAGTGAGTTGCGAAAGCCCAATATGTTGGGAAAATGTCCGCTCTCGAGATGATTGAAGATGTTCGATGATTGAAAATGTCCACTATCGTCCCATACTCCAAGATAGGCCCAAACCAAAAACGCGAAGATCAACAACTTGTGTCCAGTTATACGAGGCATTGATTGCCCCATTTGACTAGCCACGGGTGCCCCTGCGTGAAGCTCGAGGTCTTTGGACAAACCCATTGATCTCAAAATTAATTTAGCATTACTATCCGAGTTGAGCGAATTGATGTCACAACGCTTTTTAGGAGTACATGCCGCTTTTGAAAGACACATGCATATGTGCATTTTATTATTATTTATGTTATTTTTGGTATATATATTTTTTATTTTTTATTTTTCTTTTTAATGCAAATTTTTTATTATTTTATGTGATGATTTTTTTATTATTTTATGTGATTTTTCTTGTTATTTTATTTGAATTTATTTGTTATTTTATGTGAATTTTTGTATGTTTGGGATTTTGAGCATGCTCATTTATCCTGAACCATTTATTCTAGCACAACCTCTCAAGTAGATAAAATGGAGATTGATGTTTCATTTGGGGGCATGTGCACCACTTCGGGTCCGAGGAGGATCAAGCTCGGCATGTATAATACACATGTAAAGTCAAACTTGGCCAAGAAGAGCCTAGCGTGTGTATTATACACGCTAGGCCAAATCGGGCCAGGTTTGGCTTGGCGTTTATATTACACACGCCAAGCCACATCAATGTCAAAACATCCCTGCCGTATATTGTCAAGACAACTTGGGGGAGGGGGTTTAAAACAATCGAGCCTAAGCTAAAAGGGGCTATTTTCAAAATCTATTCCTCCCCCCCTCTCGAAACCAAAACAGAACTTCCTCCTAGGGTTCCCTTGGATTGCCTTGAACCTTGTTTTATTGTCGAAGTTTGCTCTTGCTGATCAAACACATGCTCCACGCCGGATCAAGGATCTATTTTTCTTGAAGGTAATCAAAGTTTAACCCCATTCCTTTTTTATTTTTCTTGAAAAATTTACAATGTGGTTAGGATTCTTGCTTTTTAAGATGATAAATGAATGATTCTTCTTGCAAGTATGATTATTCACGATTCCTTTGATTTCTCCCATGTGCAATGGCCTATATTTTGAGCAAAAATGTGACTTTTTAATGATGCCCTACTCTTTTCTTCACTTGTTGATGTGATTAGGGACATCCCTTTCTTCTTCTCTCTTTTTTTGTTTGTGGACCTAGGTGATTTTTTTTGTTGTGTAATGCAAGATGATTATGATTTATTTATTTATTTTATTTTTTCATGTTTATTGTGTATATATATATATATATATATATTTTTTTTTTTTTTTTTTTTTTCTTTTTTTTTTTTGTTTGTTTGGAAAAGAAAGACTCCTTTTCTTGTATGTTTTATACATGTTTTGCTTATATTTTTGGATTTTTGTTGCATATATATGCATTTTTTTTTGGGTGTTTGTATTTTTTTTTGTTGTTTTTTTTTTGTTTTTATTATTATCTATTTTGTTTGTTTGTGCTCTTTCCCCCTTTTTTTTGAAATGTGGAGACTTTGGGGGTCTCACCCCCCCCCCCTTTTTGATGTCTTTTTAAGAGATGATGGTGATTTAAGATTGATGGAAAATTGCAGGGGCATACTTACCTTCTTTCGGCCTGTAGCAATTAGTTTCTCGCTACTGACATATCTTGATACTGTGTCTCTCAGAATGTCCGGTGAGGAGGAGCAAGGGCAAGAGGAGGGACCAGAGGAGGTCTACAGTCCCCGGGGGGAGCAATTTTTTGTAGTACATCACTTTTCCTAGCCTTGGTACGAAATGCAGGGTGAGGCAGCCCGTACTAGTCTACTTAATCAACAATACACCCATATCTTGAATTTTGGGATTGCTGGCAAGGTAATAAAATAAGTTTTATTTTGCTGCCTTGTCTTTTCTTTGTGCAAGTTTGCTTTACTTGCAGGATCTAATACCTCTTTATCTTGATGCAGGACTTGCCACCAATTATGTTCCATGGAGATTGGCTTGACCTCCAACGCCTTTACCACTATCTCCCTCCAGCGGTGAAGTTTCTCCTTGCCCAGGCCAGTTTCGGGGATTTCCTTTCGTACCCTGCCATGAGGGGCGCACCCCACTTATGTGAGGGCCTGATTGAACATTTTTGGCCTGAGACCATGACCTTTCACATGGTGATAGCTGAGATGGCTATCACCCCCGTCGATTGGTTGATGATTACCGGGATAAGGATGGGGACACGCCGGTGACCAACCTTCGCATACCAGGCTGGGATGAGGTGGCTCAATTAATCGGGGATTACCCTTCTTGCCAGGACATGCATGGCTCAGAGGTTAAATTATCTTGGCTGGCCGATTTGTTTAATGAGCACGAGTTGGTGGATCTGGGCCAGCCGGATGCGGATATCTTCCTTGGGCCTGAGCATGCCCTAATGTTGGCTTGCATCTCACTCCTCTTCCTCTTAGGCACGACCCTTTTTGCAAATGCCGGGTTTCATTGTCCTTGCTTAGTCTCATGGGAAATGGGGACGACGTGTATCGGTACGACTGGGGTGGGGCCAGATATGTCATGCTGATGTCTAGCCTGGCTTGAGCCTTAGTTGGGAACATAGTTTCTGTTGTCGATTTCTGGCCTATGATTGAGGTAACCCCTGACTCTTCCACATTCCTTGGTTCATTGGCTAGTCATTCATCCTGCATCTGACACATCTTTTACGCTTACTACTCTTATCAAATTTGGGGTACTTGCACTTCCAGCCTGTCTGCCCACTCCTTTTCACTGATGTTTACACATATCCACTCATTAGTAATTGGCACAAGAACCACCGCAGGGATGTCGGAATGAAACATTTAGAGATGGGCCTGAGGTCCCAATTTCACTTGCTGATCTCGGAGTAGGTACGACTATTTCTCTCTTCTCTTTCTCAACATTTCTTTTTATGCTACTTGTTTGGCTGATGGGACACTATTCTATTTGGGCAAGTAATCTATGACCCTTATATTGGTTCTCCCTTCTAGGAACGAGTTGCCGTGGGTCTGTCCCGCTTTGTCGTTGGCTGCCACATCATTTTCTTTTACGGGGCTTCGGCTCGGGCATCTACCTGGGAGAGTGGTCCATCACTCTCTGTGCAATCGTGGGATTTGTGACAATCCCGTCGCGACGATGCGCTTGCTATCACATGGGTATCGATTTGGAGTTGCCACCTAGAGCTTTTGGTGTCCCGAGAAACATAGTTCATTTTTATAAGCATCGAAGTACTAAAAAAATATGACTCTGGTTCACCGGTCTATGCCAAAGGCACTTGGGTAGGGGCTTTGGTTATCCATTGGGAAGGTGTTAGGCACCCGATCAACCCGCTTGAAGCGGTCTCTACTTATGGCCAAAACAAAAAGGAAATGATAAGAGCAAAAGAAGCTTCTTCTTACCCCAAAGGGCTCTAAGATCCTATTTGTGCCCCTCCGCTCTTACCGAAAAGTCGGAGGCGTAATAGCATAAATGAGAGGATGAGAAGTGTTAGAAAGAGGTAGGAAAAAAGGGGAGAGCCGGATCCCTCGGGCCCTTGTAACACCGTAGGAGATCCTTGCGTGGCTTGCTTTTGATGAACTCTTGATGGCTTGCAAAGCTTGAGAATTGGTTCTAACTCTTAAGGGAGATAGCTAAGAGATAGAGGGAGGGTGCTAGGGTAAAACCCACATCTAACCTAGAGACGTTTTGATGAAAGGTAAGGGTGGGAAAGAGGTTTTGAATTTTAGTTTTTGTATGAGAAATGTACACCAAAGGGAGAAAGATCTTCTCACTTATGCTCTTTTTCTCTTAGGCAAAAATTCTCAACCCCTAATCCAAGGGGAGGGGGGTTCTATTTATACGCAAAGGGTGGGTTAGGAGAGTGTTTAGATGCTAATTGGGTTTAGTAATTAGGTAATCTAATATCTAAGGATTTCTAGGGTTTTGAGATGTTGGAGAAGTGTGAAATGAAGCTCTAATGGTGGATGATAGGGTAGGGGGTTTAAGGCACTTAAGGGTTGCAAATAAGCTTTAAAAGGGTGCAACAGTGCTATCAAAAGACACTCCACAGACCCAGGTGGTCAACAAGTCAAACCCCAATCACGAGTTTTAGGTCAAAACCAGAGGTTACTGTTCATACGCCTGGCATAACTATTAGTTGCGCCAGGCATATGCACAATAAAACAGTGCTGCACAGTGACCTTGGGAAGTTGGTTGCCCGCAGGGGGACCCACTTATAACTGGTGCAACTATTAGTTATGCCAAACCCTAGGTGGGTTTTAGTGTGTTTTTACCTCTTTGCCCCTGCACTTCGGATTGCGATATCTCTTCGCACATAGTTCCGATTGGGGTGATTCTTGGCCCGTTGGAAAGCTAACAACTTCTACTTTTTAATTGCATATGATTTGATCATAGTAGAAGGCCATAGCTAGCTCTAGTTTACCGCTCTTCATCCACTACCTGGGAAAGCTAGGATTAGGTTCGAAATGGCTTCTAAGGATGGGGATTTGGTTTATAAGGGCTCGAGAAGGTTCTTAAGGGATCTAGGGTGATTCCTAAGGGTTAGGGATGGATCCTAGGATTTCGATAATGTTCCTAAGGGTCTCATTCATGCCATCAACAGCTCAGAGGTGTGCCTCTCTTGAAATGTTTCTAGATCGGGCCTTGGGCCAAATTTGGGTGCACCAAAGGGAGAAAGATCTCACTTACGCTCTTTCTCTCTTAGGCAAAAATTCTTAACCCCTAATCCAAGGGAAGGGGGGTTTTATTTATAGGCAAAGGGTGGGCTAGGAGAGTGTTTAGATGCTAATTGGGTTTAGTAATTAGGTAATCTAATATCTAAGGATTCCTAGGGTTTTGAGAGATTGGAGATGTGTGAAATGAAGCTCTAATGGTGGATGATAGGGTAGGGGGTTTAAGGCACGTAAGGGTTGCAAATAAGCTTTAAAAGGGTACAACAGTGCTGTCAAAACACACCCCAAAGACCCAGGTGGTCAACAAGTCAGACCCCTATCATGATTTTTGGGGCAAAACCAGAGGTTACTGTTCATATGCCTGGAATAACTATTAGTTGCGCCAGGCATATGCACTATAAAATAGTGTTGCACAAAGACCATGGGAAGTTGGATGCCCACGGGGGGACCCACTTATCACTGGCACAACTATTACTTACGCTAGGCCATTTCTGAGAAAAAAATGGCCTGGCGCAACTATTAGTTGCTCCAAACCGTAGTGGGGTTTTAGTGTGTTTTTACCTTTTTGCCCCTGCACTTTGGATCGCGATATCTCTTGGCACATAGTTTCGATTGGGGTGATTGTTGGTCCGTTGGAAAGTTGATGACTTCTACGTTTCAATGGTATATGATTTGATCATAGTAGAAGGCTGTAGCTATCTTTGGTGCACCACTCTTTATCCATTGCCTGGGAAAGCTAGGGTTAGGTTCAGAACGGCTTCTAAGGATGGGGATTTGGTTTATAAGGGTTCGAGAAGGTTCGTAAGGGATCTAGAGTGATTTCTAAGGGTTAAGGATGGCTCTTAGGGTTTCAATAAGGTTCCTAAGGGTGTCATGCATGCCATCAATAGCTCAGAGGTATGCCTCTCTCGAAATGTGTCTCGATCGGGCTTTGGGCCAAATTTGGGTGTCTACAAATGCCCCTCTTTGGTATCCGATCACTAATCATCAAATGCCAAAGACAAGAGACATCCAAAGAGGCCCAAGGCACTACTGACATGTCCGTTGTATTAAGAACAAACTTCAAACATTAGATGAGTAACATGGTGAGAAAATGAAAGCCCTGCATGACAGGCCAAACATTCGTTTCTCAAGGTAAACGGTCCCCAAGCGCTTAGCGACATTACTGGGCATAACCGAGGTGGAACGAGTTGCGAAAGCTCTATATGTCAGGCCAAACATTCGCTTCACGAGAGGACATGAAGGTATTTGATGTATGAGATTCATTCTGAATACAACAACTTTGCAAGTAAGAGGGGTGATCGACCCACATTCAAAGATAGGCGCGAAGTAAACATATGCAAGGCTCCACAGTTTGCGTCCAATCCTATGAGGTATTTGATCGCCCCATCTGACTGTTCACCGGTGCCTCTGCCTGAGGCAAGGTTTGAAATCTTTGGGCGAACCCATCGATCTCGAAGTTTATTTAGCATGGCTACCCAAGCGGAGCGAATAGAGGTCGCAACGCTTTTTGGGGAGTACGTGCCTTGAATCAACATAACCTAGAGCATCCAGCTCTAACCACCTTGATCAAGTCCAACCAAACATTGGGTATCTCCCAAAAGGGATGTCCAATCCTGGTCTATGCCAATACTTATCACAAATATTATTCAACTATGAATAATCATGTCTTAGGGTCGATAACCAATAAAGGCGATGGAAGCCCCAACCCGGACCTGCCCGGGTATAATTTACAAGAACAAATGACCATCATACGGATACCCAGACGCATGGCATACACTTTACAGGGATACCGCTTCCAATACAGGTTTTAAGCCTGTAGAAAATAAATGGCAAATGAACCCTTCGAGATGCATGGTTGCACATAGTTTGATTGATACGTAATCTCCTTCTCAACAGGTTGGTCTCAACCAACGATTGACCTTTCTCTGATGAATCTGAAGCTTAAGACACTTAAGTTCATATGAATCCAAAATAGATCGCTTAGCTTTAAGATTTAGCAGTGGAGTCGTCTCGATCGGAACATTGACAGTTTGATCATGACTGACACCATTGCTCCTACTTTAAAGCAGGATCCAAAGATTTGAGGCAAACCCTAGATTCAGGACTTTAATATGGCACAACTGCATTGTTAATAAAACATTGACATTTTATCGCATTTTGCATGTGCGTAGGTCTGTGGGGAAACACAAACAGTTTATTATTATTTTTTATTTTTCTGTCATTTTAAGTAATTTTTTTGGATTTTCAAAGTTATTATTTTATGAGAATGTTTAAATTTATTATTTTATGAATTTTTTGGTTTTTCAAAGTTATTATTTCTTGGTTATTTTTCTTTTTTTTTTTTAAGTTATTATTTTTTGTTTTTCAAGGTTATTATTTTATGCGAATTACTTTAACATTTTATGTGAATTATCTTTTTGGCTTTTTCTGTGGGGATTTTTGTTTGTCATTTTTTTTGAACTTTCTTATATTATATATATATATATATATATTTTATGCAGGATCGAGATGCCTATTGCTCTCGGTCCACTTTATTCTTAGCACCGCTTCCCGGGTAAATCGAATGAGGATAGACACACCGCTTGGGAGTACGTGCATCCACCAGCGGTAAGCAAAATGAAGAGAGGGGGACCGGGTTGCGCATCGGCCCGTACTAGGCCCAAGACCCAACTTATAATTGCCGGCGCAACTATTAGTTGCGCCAAGCTAAAAGGGGTCTCAAAATTGCCTGGCGCAACTAATAGTTGCGCCAAGCCTGACTGGGGGTCGATTTAAGCAGCCCGAGTTCGGGCAATCGAGGAAAATTTTCAAAATTTTTCACCCCCTGTATCTTCAAAACTGAAAACCGGCCTCCCTAGGGTTCCTTTACATTGCATCAACACATGCCTCATTGCCGTTTTCCATCTCACGTTAGATCAAAAACCCCATCCTCTTCACAAGGTAACCATTAAAAACCCATCTTTCCTTTTTTTTTCTTGTTTTTTTCTTGCAAAGATGATCTTGTATATATATATTTTTTGATGATAGATGATTTTTTTCTCTCGTACGCATGCATACTGATGATGAGTTTGATTTGTATGAATGAGACCTTATATATATATTATTTTGGGTTTTAGGGATTTTATTAGGACATAAATGTTTTGTTGTTTTTTTTTGCTTTTGTTTTGTTGCTTTATTTCTTTTATTTTTTCCAAAATAGAGTAAAGGAGTTTTATTTTTGTTTTTTTGTTTTTATATAAAGTAAAAGAATATTTTTTGGTTTTGTTTCTATTTTTGCAAATAAAATAAACGTTTCTTTTTTTTTTGGTTTTGAAAATAAAGTAGAGGTTTGGTTTTTGGTTTTGATTTTATTTTTGCAAATAAAGTAAAGGGTTTTGTTTTTTGGTTTTGTTTTTCGTTTTTCTAAGAAGGATTTTTTTGGTTTTAATTTTCTAAAAATAGAAGGATTTTTTTTGGTTTTGTGTTTTGTTTTTCCTAAGAAGGATTTTTTTTGGTTTAGTTTTTTGTTTCTCCTAAGAAGGATTTTTTTTTGTTTTAATTTTCTAAAAAGAGAAGGATTCTTTTTGGTTTTGTTTTTTGTTTTTCCTAAGGAATTTTTTGGTTTTAATTTTCTAAAAATAGAAGGATATTTTTTTTTTTTGATTTTTATTTTTCTAAGAAGGATTTTTTTGGTTCTAATTTTCTAAAAAGAGAAGGATTTTTTTGGTTTTGATTTTTATAAAGTAAAGGGATTTTTTGGTTTTGTTGTTTTATTTTTAGATAAAGTAAAAGGATTTTCTTCTCTTTTCTTTTTGTATCTTGGTTTCTGAAATTGATAAAAACGAAGTGAGCACTACTTACCTTCCTTTGTAGCGTAGCATAAAATTGTTCCTTATCACTGATCTGCTCTGATATGATTATTTTCTTTTGCCTCAGAATGTTGGGTGGCGATAAGCATATTCCTGAGGAGGGCCAGGAGGATGGGCCCGAGATGGTCTACGGTCTGCGGGGAGAGCAGTTCTTTTGGGTAGAGCGGAAAGCAGCCCCTTGACTCAAAA
This sequence comes from Chloranthus sessilifolius, assembly GCA_021018995.1. Classification (NCBI taxonomy): domain Eukaryota; kingdom Viridiplantae; phylum Streptophyta; class Magnoliopsida; order Chloranthales; family Chloranthaceae; genus Chloranthus; species Chloranthus sessilifolius. The sequence continues at coordinate 28,322,219 of CM037594.1, read as the reverse complement.
TGCAGGGCGAGGCCGCTCAAGTTGACCTCCTACATCAACAGTACATCCACATTTCGAATTTTGGCATAGCGGGCAAGGTAAAAGAAGGTTCAGTTCTTCATTTCGTGTAGCTTTGCTTTATTTCAACAATCTGATGCATTTTCTTTTTGGTGCGCAGGACCTGCCCGCTATCGTATTCCGTGAGGGGTGGCTTGATTTCCATGATTTTTACCTCTATGTCCCCCCTGTGGTGAAGTTCTTACTGGTGTAGGTGGGCTTTAGGGAATTTCTATCCTGCCCAACCATGAGAGCCAATGCAGCGTACCTGAAGGCACTGATTGAGCGATTTTGCCCCGAGACCATGACCTTCCATATGCCGCATGCATAGATGGCCTTGACGCCCATTGATTGGGCAATGATTATGGGTATTAGGATTGGGGGCATTTCGATAGCTGGTCTCGCGGTACCGAGCAGAGAGGATATTATTCGATTGATAGGGCTTATCCACCTCGAGGTCGGATACACGGCACTGAGGTCATGATGACCTGGTTATCCGCCCTCTAGACGGCTGATGAGTTGGTGGATCTGGGGCAGCTAGATAGGGTGCTTTACATTACGCTCTAGTGGGCGATCATCTTGGCCTGCATCACTCTCCTGCTCTTGTTGGGTAAGACCCTCTTTACCAATGCAAGCGACGGTCGAGTTAGCCTAGCATTGTTGAGCGTCATGGATAACTGGGGCGATGTCCATAGGTATAACTTGGGCGGGGCCAGATACGCATGGTTGATGTACGACGTTGCTCGGGCCGCTATCGGGGAAGCCAAATCCGTTGTTGGCTTTTCGGCAGCCCTAGAGGTAATCCCTAACCTTTTGCTTTTATCAATTCTATTTGGACAATCTTTGCATGTTACTGACTTGTTCTCCTGTTCCCTACTTTTCTTTGGTATGGGGGTACCACCATTTTCATCCCGGATGCCCACTCCTCCACTGGGACGTGTTCACCTACCCTCTTTTTAGTAACTGGAACCATGCTCGGCACCGCGAAGTGGGCGTGAAGCACCTAGAGATGGGCTTGAGGTCTCAACTTGACCTGATGGTCCCTGAGCAGGTAAAGTCCCTTTATTTAACTTTACTTACTTCGACTCAAAAATTCTCCCTGATTTGTCATGTTGTGTGTTTGATTGATTGGTTACCCCTTGATTTGGACAGATCCTCCATGATCCATGCCTCAACTCAGTCTTTTGGGACTGGGCAACCGTAGGTCCACCATGCCTTCTCAATAACCGCCGCGTCATTTTCTTTTATGGGGTGTGGGCGAGGGTTTACTATTTGGGGGAGCGAGTGGTGCACCAGCATTAGGGTTACCATGGAATACTCGTGGACCCTCCTACTGATGTTCTAGACCCTGCCGGTAGCGCTGAGGAGCTCACAACGGCTTATCTCAATAATGGGCTCCCTATCCATGCTCTCTTTGTGCCCGGCGATTATCATATATGGTATGAGTGCCTGTCGTATTAGTTCATCTCGTCGTGCTTTGTCCCTAGTGCTAACTTTCATGCATTCGACGGCCCACTCAGGCTGGTGACTCTCCTTTCTCTCTTTTTTTTTCAGATTCGTCTCCTATTTTAATTTTGCCTTTGTTCTTCCTGAGCGGATTTTTGTTGTGTCCACAGTTTCCTCAACGGGATGGCTCAGATAATGAAGGCGGGGCAGCGGCGGGTACCGGGGATTCCTCAGGGGCAGGCCCTTTCAGTGAGGGCTCTTCGGGTGTGGGTCCCTCGGGCGAGGGCTCTTCCGGCATGGGTCCGTCGGGTACTTCTCAAGCTGGTGCTCCTGGTGGTGATTCGACCATAGTCTACGGGACTTTCCGACGCCTTGACGACAGCTTTGTCTCGGGCTTGTGTGCCGGGGTGGATAGGCAGGCACGCATCTCTGCTGAAGTGGCCCGTGTACCTACTCCTGAGGTGGTCCCAGGGGTAAGCCTTTTAACGACCCGTCTCACTTGTTTCGGCCTCCTTTTTGCATGTCTTATGATTGCCCTAGTAACTGATGTTGTATCTCTGTAAATGTAGAACTTAGATTCAGCTATGGAGTATGCGGCATATCATCGTAACCTTGCGGAGCTTCGGGATGTGGAGACAGTGAGTATTCTGCTGCTCTACTTTTCCTGTTGGTTCCTCTACTTTTTGCTCTTATCCCCCAATTGGCCCTGATCTCTGATTTTTGGCCCTGACTTGTAGCGTGCATGCGCCAAGGAGTCGCGCTCCTTGCTTAGCAGGATTTCTCAGGCCTGGTCTCGGGTGGGGGATATGCAGACTTATCAGGGCTCCTCTCGTCGTCGAAAGAAGTCAAAGGGTGCGGACAAGGAATAGGCCTTAGTTTCTACTTTTTAAACCCTAGTATTTTTGGGATTGATGATTTGAAATTTTAGACAGTTTGGGATGGATGATGTGGCACTTTATGGATATTTTTATTTTGGAAATATGTTGGTGCTTTGTCTTGATTGCATGCAATGGTTCCCTTGTACCATATCTGTTTTCCTGCAGGATGTGTTTGCCAATGTTCACAGAAGTGACTTTTTGGGTCGCATGCTTTGATGTAGAATCAAACCTGCGCACAAAGAAACAAAATAGTTTCAAAATGTTAGGGGCATTTAAAGATTTGAGAATGTTGCTCATGATTACCAGCAGTTTGACAGATTTTTAAAGGGCTGGCAAAAAGGCTTTGAAATTCCCCTCCCAATCAGGCCCCAAAATGGCTTTGGGGGGGGGGGGGATTTTAGTCTGGCGAAACTATTAGTTGCGCCAGGCAAAAAATAGGGACAAATGTTCTGGCGCAACTAATAGTTGCGCCAGGCAAAGATTGGGACAAAAATGCACTGGCGCAACTAATAGTTGAGCCAGTTTTGGGCTGGGGAGCTGTGGGTCCTTATATATGCGGGTCAGTCCAAAACCCCTCTTTTTCGTTTGACTTGGTCTTTTTGGCTGATTCTTTTTGTTCTTACTTTCCAAGGGCGGGTCCATCACCATACATTGACTTTCATATTCTTGAACGATCTTTGTACGTCTATGGACCCGATTTCCAGCCCTCCCTTACACAAGGGGCCTGGGAGCAATTTACGCATTTCTTTAGGCTTGGGGCCTAATTTTCTTAAAAGTTGTCTTGGGAGTTTAAATGAGAGTGAGCTTGTTGAGCTTGAGTGGCTCGATTTATCACACCTTCCCCTCTTCCTTGATGTTCTTCCACGGTGGGACCTCCTTCATGTCGCTGCTTCATTTTGGGATGCCAATGTCAATGTATTTCATTTTAGGAAGCGGGAGCTAACTCCAACCCTTGAAAAGCTATCCAATTTTTTCGGCCTGAAGCTTCATAGAGACCTTGTAAGAGTCAGGCCATGGTCGGGATACTCCAAATCCGTTCATCTTACCCTTGGCTTGAAGAAATTTGAGTATGAGAAAAGTCTCGTTGTGGGGCACACAAGGTGTTCGCTAAAATTCCTCAAAGAACTTTTTTATGGTGAAAGTCTTCAAAAATTGCCGGTTAGGAACATTTTCAATGTAAAAGCCTTTGCTCTCAGTCTCATTTCGAAAGCCCTTTTCTTCACCGGGGGAAAGAGCTTCTCCCAGGCTCTTTGCAATGTCTTGACTGAGTTGGTGGAGGGCCGATCAGTGATGCCCCTGGTCCTTGTTGAACTATATCAATGCCTTAATGCATTTGCCCTGGGCAAGGTGGAGAACCTTCGGGGATATCCCTTGCTTCTTCTGGTCTGGCTAGGCGAGCATCTTGCTATCTTAGGGCCCGTGCCTCACTTTTATATTGCCTGAGGTGAGGCGGCTCGATGCTTTTCTGGTAGGTGTCACTTGCTTCTGCAGGGCTATTTGTCAGCTTTGATGCTTTGGTTGGCTAATGCCGAGCTGATATGGAGGCTTCCCTGGTTTGGCCGGACCCTTCCCATAGTTCGTTCCAGAGGCCATGAGGGCATCACCCTCTTAGGATTGACTTGCAACACCTTTTACTTCTCATTTTGGGTGTTGTGTCAGTTCGGCTGCTCTCAACAGGTGCCTTGCGAGGTAAAACCCCCTCTATGTGACTTGATCTTTTCTCGGGGATCCTTTGGGGACATGGATCGGATTGCCACTCTTTGGGAGACGCATCAATCGACATTGATGTGTGACATGGAACAGGGAGATTTGGTGCGATCTTCTCCTGAGTACGAGGCCTGGCTATTGACTGAGCAGCCTATTACTGATTGTCTGGATCAGGCAAAGAGTATTGACACGGGAAGCCCTTTGCCAAAGAGAGAGATGGTACTCCGAGCCCACATCGAGCTATTGGTGGATGAGAAGAGGGTCCTGCACGAGCTTTTAGGACAGGAAAAAGTTAGAGCAGAGATAGCCTAGAGCGAGGTCCTTCGTCTGAGAGGATCCTTGAGTGTTACCCTTGGAGCTGCTGATACTTCTCGGAAGAGGTACAAGAGTTTGCATGGTAGTTGGTTGACCAAGTGGAATGTTCGAGAAGATGATTTTCGTACTGAGATTAGCGCATTGAAACGCGAGCTGGGCCGTTGATTCCTTTCTGCACACAACTTTTTGCATAGATTAAATACACAGAAAAGGGGTAACCCCTTTTACAGATAAACATATCTTTTTGGTATACATATTTTCTTTATGTTTTGTTCTGCTTTTGGTAAAAAGATAAAAAGGAAAGAAAGTTAGACATCACACCAGCTATTTTTTAGGATGTGGTATAAGCGGTGCATAAATGAGAAGGAAAGCTATTATATACGGACTCTCTTTTTTCATTTTGCTTTGTGTGCTTCTTTTTGGGTGTGGTGCCTTAATCACTGGGTGAGATCTCAGATCCTCTTTTGAGCATGGTCGAGCCCCCTTTTTTAAATGGTTGGGTCTGAGGGAGTTTCAATAGCTTTACCAACACTGGACTATTAATCTCCTTGGGCAGAATCAAACCTTTCTCCTTACCTTGGGTCATACGTTTGACGAAGCGATTTCACAAAGAAAATTCTAGTTGGGGCTCGATTTGAACTAGCATGAGTGGCCCAGGAAAGGGGATCAGGGAGAGTAACCAAAGAGGCTCCTCAAACATTAATCAATCATTTCAAACCTTTCTTCTTTTTGTTTTTTCTTTCTTTTTTATCTCCTTTTTTACTAGTGGCGCCTTTTTGGGTTTTCACCACGTCCATGGGCTTAGCTCTCTTACCCCAAGCACCCTTTCGGGTTTTCACCTGGTCCACATAAACTCACTATTTTTACCCGTAGTGCCCTTTCGAGTTTTCACCACGTCCCTCTTGCTTTGAGCTTGTATTTTTATTTATTTATTTATTTATTTTTACCTTTTATTGTTTAAGAAAGTCACGACATAGATGTCGATTCCGTCATAGCTGGCTAGATGGGGTTCTGGTGTCGTCCCATAACTTGGCTTGTGTTGACTTTACAGATACTATGACTGCTTGTGAACCTAAAAAGAGGGCTTCCTTCAGGGTGTAGCTTGGCCATGGGTCAAGTTAGGATTTGAAGGTATGCTGGGCTTAAATAGGGTTTTCTTGATATGACTTCAGTTTTCTCAACATACTTCCTTGGGGGTTTTTACTATACATGCCCCGCAATTCTATATTTTTTTCTTTATCTTTTTTTTCTCGGGCAATCTCTTTTTGAGGTTTTTCTTTTTCGATTTTTTTTAGAATTTGATGGTAACTTTACTTCCTCTTTTTTTTATATATGTGCACATTTTTTCTTTTCCAGGGAAGTAGTTCATTGAAAGAAGGGCCTAGGCTCAAAATGGGGTAGCAAAGGACATCATCATTTTTTTATATATATATTTTTTTAGGGATTCTTTTTGGCTACTATGTTTGGAATGATGGCCTCTTTTGGGTGATTCTTAAGCAGTCACGTATCTGTTTCACCAATACTTACCTTATCGCGATAGACTAAGAGTAGAACCGTCGGACGTATCCAACATTGATGGGCTCAGGAAGATGATATTCATCCATGGTGGCGAGGCGGAGGGTGTATCTCGACAGCACCTCTCAAACGACATAAGGTCCTTCCCAGTTCAGCTTGAACTTCCTTCTTGGATCGGCATGGAGGGATGGGAAGATCTTTTTCAGCACAGTGTCTCCTATCTTTAGATCTCGACCGTGGACACGTTTATTGTAAGAGCGTGCGATTCGCCCCTGGTAAACTTGAGTGTGACACAAGGCTAGGAGTCTCTTCTCGTCCAATAAGTTCAATTGTTCAAAGCGGGATCTCACTCTGCTTCGGGTAAGCCTGATTCCGTGAGGATTCGAAGTGAGGGTACTTCAACCTCTACCGATAGGATGGCCTTGGTTCCATGCACAAGGGAGAATAGTGTTGCCCCTGTAGCGGTATGGATCGACATTCTGTAGTCCCATAAAACAAACTACAGTATTTCGCTCCAATCTCGGTAAGTGACAACCATCTTTTCAAGGATGCAGACGACCGTCTTGTTCGCAGCTTCCATGGCTCTATTAGTTTGAGGCCGATAAGGTGAAGAGCGATGATGCTTGATCTTGTATTGCTCGCAGAAGGCTCAGATGCACTTATTCGCAAAGTTGGTGCCATTGTCCATGATGATATCCTTGGGTACTCCGAATCGGCTCACAATATTGTTCTTGAGAAACTTCTCAACGTGACTGGCCGTGATGTTGGCATATGATGCCACTTCTACCCACTTGGTGAAGTATTCAATGGTGACGAGGATGAACCGATGTTCGCTCGATGCTTTTGGATTAATCATTCCGACGACGTCAAGGCCCCAGGTAGCAAATGGCCAAGGAGTGGTCATGCAGTATAGATCGATGGCAGAAGCGTGTATCAGACTGGAGTGTTCCTGAAAATTGTAACATTTCTGAACATGTTTCCAGCAATCCGATTCTATAGTGGTCTAAAAGTATCCCTGCCGTAGAATTTTCTTAGCAAGCATGTGACCATTGATGTGGGCTTAGCAAGAATTTTCGGAGCAGCTGATGGCGGCCCAGCTCGCAGCGGCTCGTCATGATCTGGTGTGTATCATGTCATATTTATTGTCATTTTGTTTGATCAATTTTGTTGCGTTTATTGATGAGTTTGGTTAGTTTTGCTTCTCTTTAATAGGATACTGCAGCGGGCGAGAATGCTCGCTTATCGTAGCATATTAGATACTTTGAGCGTGAGCGATCTGGCCACAACCAGATCAGGGCCAGTCTGGTTTGAGAGATCGATAGGCTGGTTAGTGTTTGATCTTATCTAAATTTCTTGTAAGTTTAATTTTTGTTTAGCTGTTTCATGTTTTGATTAGTCTCGTATTTGAATTGTGTTTATAGAAAGCGGAGCTCGCTACTGGCGCTCCCACCTTTGATCCCTCCTCCATTGCTTCCTCGAGTAGGGAGGATTGACTTGGTTGTTATTGTGTATTATAATTATATTGAATTCAAGTTTTAACCTATTGCAAGCGCACAATAGAAATTATAGCAGAGCATAAGATCGTTCCTACAGGAAAGTTCATTTCTTATTAATTCCTATTTCTATCTTCTATCTAAATCCCTATCTTAAAAAGTTCTATTTATTTTTAAGATTTCTAATCTACTGGAGAAATATGAATAAAAGAGTGGTTTTCTAAACTAAAGTGCATAAAAATAAATCCTGTTCCTCCTTTTTCATATTAAGGCCGTCAATCTTAATCTTTAGCTTTCGGATATTTATGAAAATAAACAGTACCGTTACATCATATTTCTAGTCTCCTAACTTTAGTCGTCAATCAAGTCTAAGATCCCATCAACACAGATTTAATCTAATCAACAATCAACCAGAAATTTGGTTGTCAATCAAACTCTAGCAAACTGAAGATGGAAAAGTAAAAACTGTTACACTAATCTACAAATCCTAACCTGAGTCGTCAATTCAAATTAAAACTTGGAGATGTTTACAAAGCAAATAAAATCTAAACTAGAAAGAAACGTAAAATATATCATTCACTCCTTTGCCGTAGTCATCAATTACTCCTGAGATATTATAGATATCTAACTAATCTTCAACACTCAATTGCAGTCGTCAATTGCTCTTGATAAACTTCTGATATCTAATTACTCTAACTAGTGTACACTACGGATCGGAAGAAAATCCAACCTTAGGGGTTAATTGATACTAAAATTTTTTGATGATTATTCTTATGCTGAGCCCTCTTATTTATAGGTCGTAAGGAGTCAATTTACAGAGATCTACTTATAATAAAAGAAACTACTAAAATCAAAAGTATCCTAATATAACTCTAATTCCTAATTTCATCTTTCCTTGCTTTGTTTAGTTGATTTGGTTCTAGAGTGTTCTTTATTTAGCAGCAACAGAGTCCTTCGGATTTAGATTTTTATCAATCTTCTCAGATCCGTGGTTCATCAGACTTTTAATTTCAGGAGTCTTCTAATTCTGAATATGGCGGTGACAGTTCTCATGTGATCAGCAACAACAACAATAGTAGGAAAGCTTCTATTTTTGAAATATTGTAAATCATGATTTCTCTTTTCATAGCTTCTTTTCTGGAAAATCGTTAATCATGATTTTCTATTTTCAGTAGGCTTCCTCATAGTTGACGATTCTCTGGATTACGCTTTATCGCTTTTCTCTTTTTGTCTCTTTTGAAGAATCGTAAATTACAATTTTCTGACTTTCAGTAACGGCAAATCGTCTTTTTCGCTCAATCATTTTTCTTATTGCTTTTTGAGTTTATTTTGACAAAGATTAACATTTAGGTTCTAATTTACTGCTTATGTTTAATATCTACACATTAGTAACTCGTTAGTAGCGAACTAAGTTCTAGTACCACTAAGTTAAGGGTGAAAAAATGGTAAATTATGTGACTGATCACACCCCCAAACTAAAGGTTTGTTAATCCCTAGCAAATATGAAAACATAAAATATTTAAAATAATGAATTTAAATGCCACTTTCGTAGGGAGCACGATTGCATTTAGTAAATGCAACAAGCGTTTAAACCCCTAGGTGATCCGTAGTGGAGTAGTTGTAGTCTCCTGAAGGTTTTTAGTGAAGTTATCTACAAACATCAAATATTTTTAGATTTTTCAAAACTAAAAATTCAAAATATAAACTATTTTTTTTTTATATACTACTAATTATTCAATTAGTCATTATATATTCATTATTTCAAAATATTTCAAATATTTTATCCTTAGCTTCCCATCATCGCAATCATCCTTTATCAGAACTAAATAATTTCAATTCCTGTATAGCGTGGAGTGTGTACATATCAGTGAAAAGTTTATTCATCATAGATTTTTCTAAACTGCAGTTTTTAGAAAATATTTTCATCCAAATTCTCACATATTGGCATACTCTCAAAAATAATCAAAATTTTGAATTCTCATGATATGTTTGTGAAATTCAAAGGACAATCTGCTAAAAAGATAAATCTTATAGAAAGGATAATTAATTCTTTGTATATAATTTCTTTATTTATTCATTAGTATCTATTTCATATATATCTACTAGACTCATATTTTTGCAAATCGTAAATCACAATGGTCTTTCCTTCGGCTTGAAATGGGGCTTTGGGTTTTCAGAAGGTTTCAAAGAAAAGGTAAAGAGGATTCAAAATTATTTCTAAGAGTTTAGCGCTTTTTTTTCTTCTTCTTCTTCTATTTTTCAGCTTCAGTAAGTGTCCTTATTTTGGATAACTTCTTCCCATTTCTTTTTCTTTTGTAAATCCCATTTTTTTTTTCTCTTTTTTTTTTTTTTTTCAGTTTGGAAGCTTTTTACTTTTTTTTTCATAAAATCATCTTTATTTTTCATTCTTTTTCTTTTCTTCTCTCATATTTTCATGCATTTGCATTTCTTTCTCAGTTGTACCCTTTTCAACTGATCCCTTATCTGTTAACTCATACTCCTTTCACTCCCTTTTATTCCCTTGTTTTATATTCTAAACTCTCAGAAATTGTAAGGGTTAAGTATAGAAAGTTTTGGGTAGTACATATGGTTAAGGGTTTATAAAATCTGGTGCAAAGAAATTTAGTCTTTAGGCTTCTAATATGGGTTCAAATGATAAAATATACTGGGATTTTAGCTTTTTGGCTTTGGTTAGAAAAAATATGGCCTTCGGTCATTTTCACGATTTACTAATATGGATGTCTTATTGCTTTGATATTCATTAGACAGTTCTAAACAAATAAATTATCATAATCATAGAATATATTAATTTTAAATTTAGCATTATGAAATTTCAGATAGTAGAGAAGTTCAAGGAAAATTTAGGCATGAATAAAAACAATCTCTCTTTCTCTCAGAATAAAGAGGAAAGAGGCTTTATAGCTCACTGGTTATATAATTTTGAAACTATAATCTAAAATATTTTGTAGTTCAGATCAATCGTATAGTTTCAAACATTCTCTGATAAGGTATTCTAGAGATGCTTAACTTTGAATTATAACTTTTTTTATTTTGATTTTTTGAACTACTATTATGATGGTTTGCTAAGAAATTCAGATTTTTAAATTTTTTTCATAAATTGCATATAATGATTCACTAAAAAAAAAATTTTTTTGTCTTTTGTAAAGTAAGAAATTTTCAACAAAAACTAAAATAAAAAAAAGTAAACTAAACTAACAAAAGTTTGTATCCCCCCCCAAACTTAAATGAGACAATGTCTTCATTGTGTAAAATAGGGGACATACAGAAAAAATTACCTATTTTATTGCGATGTTAGTAACCGAGTATATAATCTGCAAAAACAAAAAAAAATCTTTCCCCCAAACTTAGGAGAAAAATACTTTCGATTTTATATAACTAAAAAGTTAGAAAAGTAAAATTTGTTAGTAATGCTAGTAATAAAATTTGTCAAAAAGAAATTATATATATGGATTAAATATGTACAAAGTATTCCAAAATTTATCAAAATCTTCATACTTGTGAGGATTGTGATATATCTAGAGATTTACTCACTAAGTGATGCAGGATAAGGGACAATTGATTTTGAAAGTACATGTGGTGGAGTTGTTAGAGCAACCAGGTTGTTAATGTAGTCTTCATTAGAGTCAGAGATTTCTGCAGGGCCGCAGTCAAAATCATTTTCTTGTTCAGACTCCACTTCCTCCTCAGGTGGTGCTTCTGTTTTTCCCTTTTCTGTTTTCTCTGGCTCATATGTCGCTTTCAAGGCTTTCAATTCTGCTTCTAGCATGGCCTGTTTGTGCTGAAGTTGGTGAATTAAAGCATACTTGGCATCATTTTCCACCCATAGCTTATCAGAAATAGTCTTTTCTACTGTTACAGTGGCTCAGTAATTTTTTATGAGGGACGTAATTTTTTCCTTTCGCTCATCACACATGAGCATCAGAGACTCCTTTTCTTCTTGTAGTTTAAGAAAATTCCCTTAAGCTATTATGAGTTCGTGAGTCTTCTCTTTCCTCAATTTGTTTAGGGTCTGTTCATATTCTTGATGGGCTTTTTCTCTTGATGTTTCCCTAGCATCAGGGTTGCCAATGAATTCAGCCACTTGCTTGGTTAGCTAAAGAATTTTATCCTGGTATGCTCTTTCTTTTCTTTCCCCTCTTGATGATTTTCCTTCAGTAACCTGTTCTCGTCCTGTGCCTGTGCTACTTGTTTTCTGAGGACTGCAGTTTCTTCTTGTATCCTCTTGTTTGTTTTGGTTACCCAATGTACCCGATATTCTTTTATTGCTGTCTATTTTATGTTTGCAATCATCTCTTGCTTTTCCTGCGTAGTAGGCATGTTGTCTCATATTCTATTTCTTAATATTTGGATTTCATCCATCATTCTTTTTACGACATCTGGCAGTTGGGCATTTGAAATTTGCCATCGTTCTACTTCTTTCAGTCTCCACTCTAGATCATTTTGTTCAGTTATTAGGACTGTGGAAGTGGGATTTGCAACTGTCATTGCCTGATGTAAGAGTGCGCTTGTTATGACCCGGATCCCTGGAGGGTCAATTGATGGCTTGAGATGCAGTGGAGAGCCAAACTCCGTGTGAAGGCTCCACACTCTAACTTGACCCAATTTTCACAATCGAGCCCTCAGTAAAATAAAATAAAATAAATAAATAAATAAATAATAGTAATAATAATAACAATTGGTATCTATATGTATGCACATGAGTGGTGCGCCACAAGCATAAGTGATTGTGGTGTGTGCTTGGGGCACCTGTACCCATGATTGGTGCATGTGCTCAACATGTGAGATAGTCCAACTATCTCTAAATAAACCAATAATAATTTGAACATGAATGGGGTGCCCAAGTTGGTACCCAAATCCCATGAATTTAGCAGCCATAGGAAACTTGCCCACCCACTCTCCCTAAAATAATAGGTGATCTACAATCAAGGGCTAAAGTTTCCCAAAACGATAGCAACACCTTTGGAAAGTGATAGAGCCCTTGTGGATTCTTTCCCTCTTTATCAATTGACTACCCAACGCACCTTCTCACAACTGCTATATATCCACATGGGGTAAAGTCTCCAACCCACCGTCTCGCTAACCTTCCTCAATCTTACGAAAATCAAAACCTTACTCTCCCTCATCGCCCATCATTAGAGGAGGCCTCGCACAAGCCGTTAACTCATCTTCCCTGCTGCTTCCATCACAACAACCCCCAAGAACGCAACCCGATACCACCTTTATTGCCACATTCTTCCTCTCATTCTCACATCCGATATAGTAACCCGCCGACCCACCATCTAAACTGTGTCGCTGAATTGGCGCGTAGACTGCCACATCAACTGCATCACCGAATCGAGCGTAGGCTGCTACGTGGCCAAATCGATTAGAATCGTCCCGACAACCACGTGTGCGCTCCAACAGGTGGGAGCCCCTCGATCGATCTTAAAATATTCAGTTTCTCTTTTTGAAAATAAAAGAAAAGTATATCTTATTCCTTGCTCCATTAATGGTCGTTGAACTATGAAGAAGTTGAAAAATAGAAATAAATAAATATCTAATTATAATATATACGTACTCCATACTTAATAATATATACTAGTATATTTATATAATGTGTATAAGTATACACCAAATCAACTTCCCTCAATCTTGTTCCTTTCCCAAGAGTGTGCACGTCCCTGTAATAGACCCATCAGACTATAGCTTGACCTTGAAGACCCGTTTGCAGCCTACGATGTTCATCTCTGGTGTACGTCCGACCAATTCTCAACTGTCATTTTTGTGAAGCCCTTCTAGTTCCTCCTTCATTGCTGATACCCATCACTGATCCTTTAGAACAGATTGAGGGTTTTAGGTGTAGAGGGATACCAGTAATGGCCATAAAATATTTCGGTTTTGCTTTGACAATACCCACCTTAGAGCGAGTTATCATGGGATGCTCTAAATGTAAAGGGATACCATCAGAACTATGTTCAACTACTGGAATGGATAGGGGAGACAGTGGGCTACTAGGAGACGAAATGGGTGTATTAACATGTTGAGAAGGTGGTGGGTGAGAGGTCATCGATATGAGGATCAAGGGGTGCTGAGGGAATAGAGTTTATGGGTTGCGTATAAATGTGATCAAGGAGATAGAGGGTGAGAAAGTTAGTTTCTAGAGAGAGAGAGGAAAGGCTCAACAGTAATTGTAGAGAGAGAAATCTATATAGTAGGTGTGAGAGAGAGTGAATACCTATAGTTTTTAGAGAGAGAAAAGGAGACTCATCTGCAAAACACCACCTACATAATTATATATATACAGTACATATAAATATGTGTGTAAATCTAGAGCTTCATACATATATTGATATATGTATATTTATAAAAAAAATTCGGGCCGGGATAAAATGAATTTCGGGGACCGGCGTGACCAAACGCCGGCGATGCCGGTGATAGCTTGCCCGTGCCAACCATTGTAGTTGGGCGCTTTGGGGAATTTACCTGATATGGTTAATTTGGTGCAAGCACCCTTAGCACCATTAGATTTAAATAAAATAGATTCAAGTTGGACCTTGTGGGCCCAACCAAAGAAATAGAGCCGAGATGGACCATCTCCACAAATTGAAATTCTCGAGACATCTAACAGTGCAGAATCTGAGAAATCGAAACACAAGTCAAGAAATTGAACCTCCTTTTGGACACTATCGATCATGTAAGGATTGACCGTTAGATATGAGCCCTTAGATGCCAAAATAAATTAGGCCCAAGGATCTAACACCTCAAAATTGTCTTTCTTAAATATTTGATGGTTTAGGTCCGTTCAATCTGATCACTACATAGTAGGTACCCTAAGTGTGCGTGTGACTCTTAGAACTTGTAAAATGTTTATTGGAGGATCTAATGTGCTAAAGACTGAATCAGAACTTGGACAAAAGAACCAACCTTAGGTAAAATTTTACTGTCTAACCATCTAATGGTTCAGATTAGATGATGGATGGTTCAAAGTTCAGTTCTTTTTATTTTAGCCCTAGGTGCCACATGGAATAATACATGGGTTACCTTCGACCCTTAACTTTGAGAATTCAAGGCCAATTGGCCCATAGGACCAACTTTAAAAATGATCACACTAATGATACAATATAATCTAGCAGTTCAGAGAACGGTCATCAAAAATTGGTGGACCTATTTCAAGGCCCGAATGTTTATTAAAAATTGGGCAAGGGGTAGAGGCTTATTCGACCCGTCTCTTTGTCCAACTCTTTAGTCAAACTAGAAAAAGGGTCTCGATGCAGAGACCACTTAGATCTTAGAAAACTTTAAGAACAACAGGCCCGATCGCTATCTAAGCAATCTAACGGCCCATGAAAGTTTTCCCAAAAATTTTGTATGAAACATCTGTTTTTTTTCAAATTTTAATTATTATGTTATGGTCACAAGTATGTAAGGCGTATGCACTAGTTCGTTTAGTCAGGTAAGACCTTCCATCATATGGCATGCACCATATAGAAAAATCACGATAGGGCATACGCATAATTAAAAAGGAATAAGCTATGTCACATGACTTTTAAGCCTTCGTCATGGTGGGGTTCCCGTCACAATCATGTGAAACTTCGAATGTAGGCATCTATGTACGGATGCAACACCTCTATAGGAGTATGGGTTGCCACACGAAGTACATCTAGGTTACTACGGAACCCGTCCCTTGGAAAGTGTGATTTTGTGAATCTTATCACACCGTGGCTCACTACAAATTAAGTTATAAGTAAATGATAAGTATTGATAGGTAAGATAAGGTAAGATATGAATGAAGATAAGTTACGCTGTGAAGTCCAGCAAAATATGAATTAAGTTTCTACACGTGCCATGTCTTACGTGCCACTGCAAGATCCAACATCTGCAGCCATGACGGGTTTTAAGGACAATATGATACGACAGTATCCCGAACGTAAGGAAACACTGATTTAAATGCAAGCAACCTCATAGGGCTGGATGATGGTATACATTATGATATGGAGGTTAGGTGGTAATCTACGTGTGGACCTTGCGTGATAGGCTCGAGCAGCGGCCCTGGCATAAGTCGTATATAAAAATTAAGTAAGATGCGAAATGCATTGTATAGACGTATGGAGCAATATTAAGTTTTAAGATATGCCACATAGGATAAGTCAACAAAGTAGACACAAAAAGTGATCAGAACTTGATGCATCATATTCATTTCATTTTATGTCAGGTCTTTTCATTTTATGCAATGTTTCAATGTTGATATGATAGGCTACAAGATATTAGTACTATTGTAATCATTTATAGCTGCTTGGTTTATTTCAAAATGCATCGCAACTCAAGCGATTTCACACACGATCACCTAGGTATGTTATGGTGGATCGATTGTGAAATATGTTGAGTTTACGTGACTGAGTAAACTCACCCCCTCCCTAAAACTAACAGTTGCAGGTGATAACACTGATTATTCCGTCACTGAGAATGAGGATGTTGCTGTCTTGATGCGGCTCATGAGGGTGAGGACATCGGCTACCATCTGGACGAGGGAGTAGATCCGGCGGATTACTTTGAGCATTGAGAGACTCTTTAGTTATAGACTTTATCACTTTCAGGTGAGACTTGTTATCAGTACTTTTATTTATTAGTATTTTCTTTTGGGTTTACTTTGGGACCACTTTACCCTATGTTAAATCTCAATTTATTTTCTATCATAGATGCATGGTTAGGATTTATCTTGTTATTATTGTCTTCTATGTCTTCCGCTGTTGACTTCTGAGTCATTCATCTTTAAATGTTATTATTAAATATCTTGATCCTTATGCTGAATCAATGTAAGAATTATGTGTATGTCTGCTTATTGCCGTAACAAGCGTGCAATTTCATGACACGGAATTCTAGGCCCTCGACTTTGGGTAAGGATTCTGAGTCATGACAGAGTTGGTACCAGAGCCCAGGGTTTACTTCCTTTTGGGACTATGTTATATGAATTCACTGACATAAGACGTTATGTGGAATCAAGATTTGATGGCTCCACTACACAGAGAAACAAATGGCTCTCAAGTGAATGAGGTCTCATCACATGAAGGTCCTCAAGAATATGAAGCGATGTGCTTATTACGCAAGATGGCAACTACTTTTAGTCAACAAATGACTTAGCTAACGCAGTCACACTAGCAGGAATGAACTCAATTGTTGCACGAGATGGAAGTGCAAAGAGAGCAGCAAAGACAAGCCGTTCAAAACTCGTCAACCAACGTCAGCCTTCTCCTCGACAAGAAATTCCACCCTATGCACCTACTGGATTCCAAGTATTCAGTAGAACTCGACCTCCCTATTTCCATGGTTAGCTCGACCCAGTCGCCATTGAAGATTGGTTAAGTACTATCGAGAAGTTCTTCGGAATCTCTTCACCTGCAGAAAACGAAAAAGTGAAGTGGACAGCATTTTACCTAGATTAAGAAGCAGAGAATTGGTGGAAAGCAGTAAAGAGAGCTGCAGATCGAAGCAATGAGGAAGAATGGACTTGGCAACAATTCAGGGAAGCTTACTTCACCAAGTATATCTCTGCAGCTACCAGGGCTCAAAAGAAGAAGGAATTCATGGACCTACGACAAGGGAATATGACCGTGGCCGAATATGAGGCCAAATTTGACCAGTTATCCAGATTTGATGGGAATCTGATCGCAGACGAAGGTGATAAGCTCTTCGCATTTTAGAACGGCTTGCGACCTTTCTTTCATGAGAAGTTAGCCGCTATGAAGATTGAAACATATGGAGAACTCGTGAAACGTGCCCAGATCTAAGAGAGAGTTAGTTGGGAGAAATGATGAATCGAAAAGTTGTTAGAATTAAGGTTCAGAAAAATGAGGTGGTACAACAAGTTCCTTTTATTTCTCAAAGGCCGATACCAACCTCCTATCAGAGGTTTCAGCCCTACACTAACCCTCAAGTGAATAAAAAGCCTCGATTCCTACCTCAACAAATTCAACCAACCACTACCTTCCAATCGAGAAACATCGTGCCTCCTTCACAGCAGCCACAAGGACATGAAGCGAGAAATAGCCAAATATGTATCAAGATGCTTAGTGTGCCAACAGGTCAAAGCAGAACACCAAAAACAGGCCGGTTTCATTCTACCGTTACCCATTCTTGAGTGGAAGTGGGAGAACATATCAATGGACTGCATCGTTGGTCTGCTAAAAACGTTGAAGAAGAACGATGCCATTTGGGTAATAGTCAACAGATTAACAAAGTCTGCACATTTCTTGCCTTTTAAAACTACTGCAGATGGAGAAAAACTTGTTCAGACTTACTTGAAAGAAATCGTGAAATTGCACGGCATGTCGGTAAGCATCGTGTCTGATAGAGACTTAAAATTCACCTCAAAATATTTGACTACCTTCCAAACAGCTTTGGATACTCGTCTGGATTTTAGTACTGCTTTCCATCTGTAAACTGATGGACAGACCAAAAGGGTTAACCGAGTAGTTGAAGATATGCTGAGAGCTTGTATGCTCGACTTCCGAGGGAATTGGGATGATCACCTCCCTTTGATTGAATTCTCCTATAATAATAGCCATCAGGCAAGCATCGAAATGTCTCCTTTCGAGGCGTTATATGGGAGAAGTTATCGAACACCTTTATGTTGGGATGAAGTCGGAGTGAGAAAGATGCTTGGACCCAAACTAGTCCAAACCACGACTGAAAAAGTCAAGCTGATACGCGAACGGCTTAGAATCGCCCAGGATCATCAAACGAAGTATATCAACCCTCACTGTCGTAACTTAGAATTCAAGGTACAACACTTCGACTTGAAAGTTTAAAATTTTATTAAAATTTTGTTCATATCTTGAATAGAAAAATCTTTTGTCAGGTTGGCGAACGTGTATTCATTCGCGTCTCCCTGACCAAAGGAGTTATGCACTTTGGAAAGCGGGGGAAACTAAGCCCCAGATACGTAGGGCCTTTCAAAGTCACCAAACGTGTGGGAGAGGTTGCTTATAAAGTTGCTCTACCACCACAATTTTTGGGGATCCATGATGTATTCCACGTGTCTATGTTGAGGCGATACGTTTATGACCCCTCACACATAGTGGAGATCGAGCCCATCAATATCGAAGAGGATCTCACTACCTTTGCAAGGCCGATAAGAATTCTCGATCGAAAAGTGCAAGTCTTCAAAAATAAGACTATAACGTTGGTGTTTGTTCAATGGCAACATCACGCACCTAAGGAGGCAACTTGGGAGGACGAAGCCGACATCAAAAGAACTTATCCAGAACTTTTTGAATAATCGGTACGTAATTTTCGGGGATGAAATTTTTTTTTTTGGGGGAAGAATGTTATGACCCGGATCCCTGGAGGGTCAATTGATGGCATGAGATGCAGTGGAGCACAAATCTCCGTGTGAAGGCTCCACACACTAACTCGACCCAATTTTCACAATCGAGCCCTCAGTAAAATAAAATAAAATAAAAAAATAAAAAAATAATAGTAATAATAATAACAATTGGTATCTATATGTATGCACATGAGTGGTGCGCCACAAGCATAAGTGATTGTGGTGTGTGTGCTTGGGGCACCTGTACCCATGATTGGTGCATGTGCTCAACATGTGAGATAGTCCAACTATCTCTAAATAAACCAATAATAATTTGAACGTGAATGGGGTGCCCAAGTTGGTACT
This sequence comes from Chloranthus sessilifolius, assembly GCA_021018995.1. Lineage (NCBI taxonomy): Eukaryota > Viridiplantae > Streptophyta > Magnoliopsida > Chloranthales > Chloranthaceae > Chloranthus > Chloranthus sessilifolius. Next base: position 28,303,161 of record CM037594.1, on the reverse strand, counting down.
CGAATCCCATGAATTTAGCAGCCATAGGAAACTTGCCCACCTTCTCTCCCTAAAATAGTAGGTGATCTTCAATCAAGGGCTAAAGTTTCCCAAAACGATAGGAACGCCTTTGGAAAGTGATAGAGCCCTTGTGGATTATTTCCCTCTTTATCAATTGACTACCCAATGCACCTTCTCACAACTGCTATATATCCACATGGGGTAAAGTCTCCAACCCACCGTGTCGCGAACCTTCCTCAATCCTACGAAAATCAAAACCTTACTCTCCCTCATCGCCCATCATCAGAGGAGGCCTCGCACAGGCCGTTAACTCACCTTCCCTGCTGCCTCCATCACAACAACCCCCAAGAACACAGCCCGATACCACCTTTATTGCCACATTCTTTCTCTCATTCTCGCATCCGACATAGCAACCCGCTGACACATTCGTCGCTGAATTGATGCGTAGACTGCCACAACGACTGCATGATCGAATCGACGCGTAGGCTGCTACGTCGCCAAATCGATTGGAATCGTCCGGACAACCACGTGGGCGCTCCAATAGGTGGTGCCCCTCGATCGATCTTAAAATATTCAGTTTCTCTTTCTGAAAATAAAAGAAAAGTATATCTTATTCCTTGCTCCATTAATGGTCGTTGAACTATGAAGAAGATGAAAAATAGAAATAAATAAACATCTATTTATAATATATACGTACTCCATACTTAATAGTATATACTAGTATATTTATATATAGTGTATAAGTATACACCAAATCAACTTCCCTCAATCTTCTTCCTTTCCCAAGAGTGTGCACGTCCCTATAACAGACCCATCATATGTTCATCTCCGGTGTACGTCCGACCAATTCTCAAGTGTCATTTTTGTGAAGCGCTTCTAGTTCCTCCTTCATTGCTGATACCCATCGCTGATCCTTTAGAACAGATTTGAGGGTTTTAAGTGTAGAGGGATACCAGTAATGGCCATAAAATATTTGGGTTTTGCTTTGACATTACCCACCTTAGAGCGAGTTATCATGGGATGCTCTAAATGTAAAGGGATACCATCAGAACTATGTTCAACTACGGGAATGGATAGGGGAGACAGTGGGCTACTAGGAGACGAAATGGGTGTATTAACATGTTGAGAAGGTGGTGGGTGAGAGGTCATCGATATGAGGATCAAGGGGTGTTGAGGGAATAGAGTTTATGGGTTGCATATAAATGTGATCAAGGAGATAGAGGGTGAGAAAGTTAGTTTCTAGAGAGAGAGAGGAAAGGCTCAACAGTAATTGTAGAGAGAGAAATCTATATAGTAGGTGTGAGAGAGAGTGAATACCTATAGTTTTTAGAGAGAGAAAAGGAGACTGACCGAAGCTCTTTTAGTCGTCTCTTCCCCGCCACCTCCCTACCATCTTCCTCTCCACTCGTGCATCTGCAAAACACCACCTACATAATTATATATATACAGTACATATAAATATGTGTGTAAATCTAGAGCTTCATACATATATTGATATATGTATATTTATAAAAAAATTTCGGGCCGGGATAAAATGAATTTCGGGGACCGGCGTGACCAAACGCCGGCGATGCCGGTGATAGCTTGCCCGTGCCAACCATTGTAGTTGGGCGCTTTGGGGAATTTACCTGATATGGTTAATTTGGTGCAAGCACCCTTAGCACCATTAGATTTAAATAAAATAGATTCAAGTTGGACCTTGTGGGCCCAACCCAAGAAATAGAGCCGAGATGGACCATCTCCACAAATTGAAATTCTCGAGACATCTAACAGTGCAGAATCTGAGAAATCGAAACACAAGTCAAGAAATTGAACATCCGTTTGGACACTACCGATCATGTAAGGATTGACCGTTAGATCTGAGGCCTTAGATGCCGAAATAAATTTGGCCCAAGGATCTAACACCTCAAAATTGTCTTTCTTAAGTATCTAATGGTTTAGGTCCGTTCAATCTGATCACTACATTGTAGGTACCCTAAGTGTGCGGGTGACTCTTAGATCTTGTAAAATGTTGACTAGAGGATCTAATGTGCTAGAGACCGAATCAGAACTTGGACAAAAGAACCAACCTTAGGTAAAATTTTATTGTCTAACCATCTAATGGTTCAGATTAGATAATGGATGGTTCAAAGTTTAGTTCTTTTTATTTTAACCTTAGGTGCCACATGAAATAATACATGGGTTACCTTCGACCCTTCACTTTGAGAATTCAAGGCCCAACTGGCCCATAGGACCAACTTTAAAAATGATCACACTAATGATACAATATAATCTAGCGGTTCAGAGAACGGTAATCAAAAATTGGCGGACCTATTTCAAGGCCGGAAAGTTTATTAAAAAGTGGGCAAGGGGTAGAGGCTTATTCGACCCGTCTCTTTGTCCCACTCCTTAGCCAATCTAGAAAAAGGGTCTCGATGCAGAGACCACTTAGACCTTAGGGAACTTTAAGAACAACAGGCCTGATCGCTATCTAAGCAATCTAATGGCCCATGAATGTTTTTCCAAAAATTTTGTATGAAACATCTATCTTTTTTCAAAATTTAATTATTATATTATGGTCACAAGTATGTAAGGCGTATGCACTAGCTCGTTTAGTTAGGTAAGACCTTCTATCATATGGCATACACCACATAGAAAAATCACGATAGGGCATACGCATAATTAAAAAGGAATAAGTTATGTCACACGACTTTTAAGCCTTCGTCATGGTGGGGTTCCCGTCACAGTCACGTGGAACTTAGAATGTAGGCATCCATGTACGAATGCAACACCTCTATAGGAGTATGGGATGCCACGCGAAGTACATCCAGGTTACTACGGAACCCATCCCTTGGAAAGCGTGATTTTGTGAATCTTATCGCACCGTGGCTCACTACAAATTAAGTGTGAAGTAAATGATAAGTATTGGTAGGTAAGATAAGGTAAGATACGAATGAAGATAAGTTACGCTGTGAAGGCCAACAAAATATGAATTAAGTTTTTACACTTGCCATGTCTTGCATGCTACCTCAAGATCCAACGTCTACAGCCAAGACAGGTCTTAAGGACAATATGATACAACAGTGTCCCAAATGTAAGGGGACACTGATTTAAATGCATGCAACCTTATCGGGCTGGATGATGGTATACATTATGATATAGTGGTTAGGTGGTTATTTACACGTGGACCTCGTGTGATAGGCTCAAGTAGTGGCCCTGGCATAGGTCGTATACGAAAATTAAGTGAGATGGGAAATGCGTTGTGTAGACGTATGGAGCAATATTAAGTTTTAAGATAAGCCACATAGGATAAGTCGACAAAGTAGACACAAAAAGAGATCAGAACTTGATGCATCATATTCATTTCATTTTATGTCAGGTATTTTCATTCTATGCTATGTCTTTTCATTTTATGCTATGTTTCAATGTTGATATGATAGGCTACAATATCTTAGTACTATTGTAATCATTTATAGCTGCTTGTTTTATTTCAAAATGCATCGCAACTCAAGCGATTTCACACACAATCACTTGGGTATGTTATGGTGGATCGATTGTGCAACCCGGTGAGTTTACGTGACTAAGTAAACTCACCCCCTCCCCCAAAACTAAATGTTGCAGGTGAGAACACTGATTATTCCATCACTGAGAATGAGAATGCTGCTGTACCTGATGCGGCTCATGAGGGTGAGGACGTCGGCTACCATCTGGAAGAGGGAGTAGATCCGGCGGATTACTTTGAGCATTGAGAGATTCTTTAGTAATAGACGTTATCACTTTCAGGAGAGACTTGTTATCAGTACTTTTATTTATCAGTATTTTCTTTTGGGTTTACGTTGGGACCACTTTACCCTATGTTAAATCTCAATTTATTTTCTATCATAGATGCATGATTAGGATTTATCTTGTTATTATTGTCTTCTACATCTTTCGCTGTTGACTTATGAGTCATTCATCTTTAAATGTTATTATTAAATATCTTGATTCTTATGCTGAATCAATGTAAGAATTATGTGTATGTCCACTTATCGCTGTAACAAGCGTGAGGTGTCATGACACAGAATTCTAGTCCCTCGACTCTGGGTAAGGATTTTGGGTCGTGACAGCGCTGAAGGTCTGTCTTGGGGTGTCTATATGTAGCCTTGGCTCTACGTTTTGGGATACTATTGTTGTGGTGGTGACCCTAGAATCCACCAAGGATGGAACTGCAATTTCTTGACTTGCCCCTATAGTTTGCAACATGGGGTTGGAATTGTATGTATTTCTTCTGGTGCCAGAATTGCCTCTTCCTATGTAGTATCAGGGTTTATTGGCTTGGTTCCTGCAACATCTGAGATTGTTGGTGGAATAATAGATTCTAGTTGTTCTATGTCTTAGTTAGAAGTAGTCACCTCAATAAGTTGTTCTTCTCTCTGAGGCTCTGCTCCAGAAGTACCAGGCAATGTAGTTGCCTCTTTTAAAGTGGGCAAAATAGGCCCTGTTGGAGAGTCCAGAGTGGGGTCATACAGATTAGATTGGTTTGTGATTGGTATTTGCTCCATGGATACTCTTTCTTGAATCGAAGAACTGCTCCTTTCTATTTCAAGGGGTGGAGTAGAAGTACTCTCACCTTCTTCCATTACCACTGTTCCAACTGTCTGCTCTATGACATTTTCTTCTCTTTCATTGGAAATTGATGTCTATCGGGACAAAGGGTATTTGTTTGGTCCGAGGGGCTAGTGGTATTGTCTTTTTATTTGCAACCTTTAATGTTCTCTTATAAGACTGGACTGTTAAGGCTTTCTCTTGTCTTGGTAAGGCTTTCTCTGTGGGATTGATACTGTAACCCACGTTCATCAGTAGATTGGTAATAAGACCTCCAAATGACAAGGTCAGCTTCATTGTTTGGTATTTTTCTTGACCTAATTTTTCCGTTATGGTCATGATGACTTCAATAAGATATGAGGGTACATTGAACTAATAGTGATTTACCATAAGGTATAGTGCTTTGGCAAAGAGTGTTCTTCTCTAAGTTCCATGCCCGGTGGGGTCAATGGTCTTATGTATCAACACATCAAAGAAGTGAAGGGACAAACTCCTCGCTTCCAAATGTTTTCTAAGGAGAAAGGACTTATCCTGTGGGGGTTTTCCTAATAATTCTATTGTCATATAAGTAAAATAGGGGAGGGTCTCAGGTGGCATTCTCAACAGATTGGCCTCTCGATTATCATGTGATACTTGTGGTGTTTCCAAGGGAGCATGCATTACCCGGGCAACCATTTCTTTTGTTATTTCTATAGGGATGCCATCTATACTGGTGGAGATAATTAAGGATGACACCCAAGGGTGTTTTTGGTCATATTTTTATAAAAGAGTCGCACCAATCTAGGATAGATTGGTGTGACTCTTGCCTCTAGGAATAATTTAGCCCGACATCCTTAAAATATTTCATTGCCTCCCCACCCATCTCCAGTTTCTCCAAGGCTTTCACATCCATTGTAACCTTAGCTCCCACAATATTGTGCTTTATTGTAGGGGGGAGTTTGTCTACTGGTGATACAGAGGATGTTGGCTTCTTGCCTTTGTCTACTTTGGGTCCCTTTTTTGGGGCAAACACAAGATTTTTCTTGATTTTGTCTGAGGGACCTTCTCAGATAACCACCCGTAAAGACTTAGTCTTCTTTTGAGGATGGAATGTTGCTTTTGATTTAGCTTTTAAGGCAGCAGGCCGTATAATATGTTGAATAATTGGGATATTATCAGAGGTATTACCTTCATCTTCTTTCTCTTCCTCTCTCTGTCTTTTGCTAATTTCTTTCGTCATTCCTCCACTCGTTCTTCTGTAAAGATTAAAGTCGACATTATTAATCAAGTTTAAAGTCCATAAATCTGTTACTGAAATTCTTCCATTTAACGATTGAAATCATCCCTTACCCTTTTAAAGATTGAAACCCTAATTTGTAATGGTAAAATAGATCTTGCGTAGGGATCTTCAAATTTAAACCGCGGGAATAAGGGGTTGTAAACAATTAGATTAGGTGGAAGAACGATTATGCTTACGGATGATTTGAAAAAGAGAGGGAAGGTAGGAGGAGAATTTGGAAGGTTTTTTAAAATGGGGTCGACATATCCTTTTCACGAATATGTAGGTCTCGTCTTCAGTGATGACTTGCTAAGCTGGCCATTACTGAATTTAAACCTAGAGTCGTAAGTTGATTCTGGGTTATTAGAAAAAATTGTACTCGCTACATTTTAAACTATGAACAATCGTAAATCCATACGATTGATGACCTATATTTTACAGTAGGTACAAATTACGATCTATCGTTAAGCGAAATAGGTTGTATTATAATACCTAAAAGAAAAATGATGAAAATAAAAATGAAATAGTTTACATAATTTACACATGATGCTACGGATGAGTCGATAACGTGACAACCCATGAGGGATTTTAAATTGGATTTTGGGGAGCAACTGTCTCCCCCAGGAAACCTTGTCCTCTAGGATTACTTACTGGCTGCGTAGGTAATTGACCATTCTCTCTCTTGGCCACTTGGGAAGCTAGTTGTCCAATTTAACTTTTTAGCTTTGTTATGGACTGTGTATGTGAATGAAGGGTCTGAGAGAATTGAGCAAGTAGGTGTAAATCTCGTGAATGCTGGTGAGACTGTTATTGCAAATCCTGAAGGATTTGAACAATCATAGCATTAGGCATATTGCTCCGTGATCCAATTTGGGGTTGTGTTGTCTGTAATTGGGATCTCTGGTGGAAAACATGGGTCTGGGGAAATCAGGGCAACGCAGCTGTTGGTGCTGGTTGCACTCTAGCGGTGGAACCATAATTGAATCTCGGGTGATTCCTCCATGCTCGGTTGTATGTGTTCCTGTAGTCTCCCCTCTAAAAAGGCCATTGCTTGGTCAGTTTCTACCACTTCTTGGTATTGTGGCACAGCAGGGTTCTCTGTATATGTGTGTCTTGCAAATTTGAGGGTTTACTGTGGGCCTATCCAGTGTGTTTGGGTTTGAATTCATGAGTGCGACAATTTTTTGCTCAAGAACCAAAAATTTTGCACTCATGTCATCCTTAGTTTTCACTTTTTCTTTATTGATTTCATAAACCCCACCTCTTGCGAGCGAGCTATGACAAGCAATATCTGGGTCTTTCTGTAACAAAGCCTATTTTTGCTTTGAAGTGTTGGCCAGTTTCTCAAATAAATTTCAGGTCTACTGGCCATTTTGAGCCATGAAGGCTCCTCGGCTTACGACATTGAAGGAGAGACTAGTTGGTCTCAGTCAATCCCTGGTAAAAACTTAATGCTATAGACCAATTCGGCACCTCATGATGAGGGAATTTTCGTAGCAAATCTTTCATCTGTTTTCAACTCTCGTGAAATAATTCTCCAGGTCATTCCCTGAAGCCTTGAATTGCTTGGCGAATTTGATTTGTTCTATCAATTGGAAAGTATTCAGGCAGAAATTTGGACTGTAAGTCCTCCCATGTGGTAATACTCCTGGTAGGTAGTGAGACTAACCATGCCTTCGCCCTATCTTTAAGTGAGAAAGGAAACAGACGTAGTCTTATAGATTCTTTACTGGTCTTAGTCTGTAGCATTGTGCAGATTTATATGAAGTCCCTCAAGAGCTGGTAGGGATCTTCTCTATTAAGCCCGTGAAAAGTTGGTAGAGTTTGGAGTATGTGGGGTTTGATGTCATAGTTTTGGCTTTCAGCCACCTCTGGCATAACTATACAAGATGACTCGGTCAAAGCTATTAGGCTGAAATGCACTTCGATTGAAAGTTCGTCAACTATGGGTTGTGAGTTTCTTGTAGAGGATCGGTTTAATGTGAGTCTGCGCAAGAAAGTCCGCTCAATTTTTGGGTTGTATTCGAAAGAGTCTAGTCTTCTAGACCGGGTATAATGCGTACACCAGAAGGTAATTCATTTTGTATTTAATATTTATATAATTTTTATTTTATAAGAGCAAGGAGAGAGAACAAATCTAAGTCTCTTGCTTCTGTGATTAGGATGGCTTCTGTGATCAGGAGAAACTGGAAACATTTAATTCACTGCTCTGAATAAATCTGTAAAAGATTTAAGAAGTGATCAAAGAAAATAAAAATATAAAAAAATAATAAAGAGAGAAAGTTAAATATTGGTTTCTAAAAGGATATAAATATTAAATAAAAACATGAAAGAATTAGATAAATCTGCTTCTCTGACAGTGGCGCCAAAAACTTGACTTGGTTGTTATTGTGCATTATAATTATATTAAATTCAAGTCTTAACCTATTGCAAGCTCCCAATAGAAATTAGAGCATAGCAGAGGATTGTTCCCACGAGGAAGTTCATTATCTTATTAATTCCTATTTCTATCTTCTATCTAAATCCCTATCTTAAAACCTTCTATTTAACTTTAAGATTTCCTAATCTACTAGAGAAATATGAATAAAAGAATGATTTTCTAAACTAAAGTGCATAAAAATAAATCCTAATCCTCCTTCTTCAGATTAAGGTCGCCAATCTTAATCTTTAAGTTTCGAATATTTATGAAAATAAACAGTACCGTTACATCATATTTCTAGCCTCCTAGCATTGGTCATCAATCAAGTCTAAGATCCTATCAACACAGATTTAATCTAATCAACAATCAACTAGAAATTTGGGCATCAATCAAACTCTAGCAAACTGAAGTTGGAAAATTAAAAATCGTTAGACTATTCTGCAAATCCTAACCTGAGTCGTCAATTCATATTAAAACTTGGAGATGTTTACAAAGCAAATAAAATCTAAACTAGAAAGCAAAGTAAAATATATCCTTCACCGCAGTCGTCAATTGCTCCTGAGAAATTACAGATATCTACACTAATCTTTAGCACTCAATTGCAGTCATTAATTGCTCTTGAGAAACTTCTGATATCTAATCTACTCTCACTAGTTTATACTATTGATCGGAAGAAAATCCAATCTCAGGCGTCAATTGATGCTGAAAATCTTTGATGATTATTCCTATGCCGGGTCATCTTATTTATAGATCATAAGGAGTCGGTTTACAGAGATCTAGTTCTAATAAAAGAAATTACTAAAAAAAAAAGTATCCTAATATAATTTTAATTCCTCATTTCATCTTTCCTTGCTTTTTTCAGTTGATGCACTTCTAGAGTGTTATTTATTTACTAGTAGTAGAGTCCTTCGGATTTAGATCTTTATCAATCTTCTCAGATTCGTGGTTTATCGGACTTCTAATTGTAGGAGTCTTAGAATTCTGGATATGGGGGTGATAGTTCTCACATGATCAACAACAACAACAATAGTAGGAAAACTTCTATTTTTGGGAAATCGTAAATCACGATTTCTTCTTTCATAGCTTCTTTTCGGGAAAATCGTTAATCACGATTTTCTATTTTCAGTAGGCTTCCTCATAGTTGACGATTCTTTGGATTATGTTTTATTGCTTTTCTCTTTTTGTCCCTTTTGAAGAATCGTAAATTACGATTTTCTGACTTTCAGTAGTGGCAAATTGTCTTTTTTGCTCAACCATTTTGCTTATTGCTTTTTTTAGTTCATTTTGACAAAGATTAACATTTAGGCTCTAATTTACTGCTTATGTTTAATATCTGCATATCAGTAACTCATTAGTAGCAAACTAAGTCCTAGCACCACTAAGTTAAGGGTGATAAAATGATAAATTATGTGACTGATCATGGATCCAGAAGTAGCTCAACTACGCGTTGAGTTAGAGTATTGGGTGAGTTCATCATTCAGGTTTATGTTGTTTACTGTTCATGTTATGTTACTGTTTGTATTTTTTTCTAAAAATGTTTTGAAATTTCATTTTTAGTGGAAAATCGCTAAGGATCAACAGACGGCTGACGCCACAGCAGCCTCATTACATCCAAAGAGTCAGGTATAATGAGTTTAGGGGTATTTGTGTTAACAACCCTATTTTTTTTTTGCTACCATTGACTTTTTGGACCTGGATGATTGTGCGACTATTTTGACCGGTTTGACTTTTGTGAAACTTTTGATGTACCTAATGTGGTGTTTGACCCTCCTAACTTGGTTGGGTAAATGTACCCAATACACGAATCAGAAAACCAATTCCTAATTCGAGCATAAAATTCAAAATTCGAACCCTTAATGAGAAGTGTGTGTTACACACGACTCGAGCCCCCAGATCGGACCGAGTTCGACTCGACCTTTTGAAGCACTAAATTTTTTAGCATATGGACTTAATTAATTATTATTTATGGATAAATTAAAATGAGAAGAATGGTGTGCGCGTGATCAAGTTCGATCATGTGCACCCTTGGACACGAACCTTGCCCGAGCCTAATAACCCAAATTATTATATGTTTATATGCATAGGTATACATTGTCTAGGTTTAATAAATATTAACCAAGCCACCCCTCTGCACACTTGACTTTGTGTACGCGCCCGCTTGCGTACACGTGTTCGGCAGGGCATACGATGCCACCTTGAATTTTTGAAATACTTAATTTGGAAAAGTGCATTTAGTGTGAAAATCGTGTATATTTAATTGGGTAATTAGTTACAGAAGCCCTGTGAGAACACCAATGGTAAAAGACTTGGTTTGTAAGTGAAGCTAGACCCTGCTTTGGGATCTAAGGTTTTCTAGGTTTTTGGGAGCTTAGTTAGGTGGGAAATGGATTTAATGGTAGATGATAGGGTGGAGATATAAATGTCTAAATGGTTGCAAATAGGGCTAATGGGGGTGCAACAGTCTTAAAGAAACCCACCCCAGACTTTTGGGTGGTCAACAAGTCAAACCCCAAATTCGAAATCTAGACATTTTCCCAAAAACTACTATTCCTAAGCCTAGTGTGTATATTATACACTCTAGGTGAGGGAATAGTGTTCCCTGAGAAAATAGGGAAGTCTGAGGCCTATTCTGGAGCTCAATTATTAAGGAAGAAGCCATTTTTGCCTAGCATGTATAATATACATTCTAGGACAATTTCAGTCAAAACTTGGCCTAGCGTGCATAATATACACGCTAGTGTAATTTCCTACATTTCTGCACAATTTTCAATCTGTCATAACTTTTGATATATAACTCAGATTGAGGTAATTTATGGCTCTTTGGAAAGCTGGGAACATCCTCTTTATAATGGTATAGGCCTTAGCTCTATTATAAGTCTATGAAATCTATGGTAGGCCACTTTCTATCTAATGATCAGGAGGGTTTGAACTGGGCTCGGGAAGGTTTTTAATGGGTCGGTGAAGGCTAGGGTTGATTCTTAAGGGTTTGGGATGATTCCTAAGGATTTTGGGATGGTTCCCAAGAGTTTGGGAGTTTCATTCGAACACCCAGAGGTACGCCTTGCTCAAATTATTAATCGATCGATCATTGGGCCATTTAGGTGTTTATAGATGCCCCTATTTTGTATTCGATCACTGGTGCTTGCATGCCAAAGAAAGAGACATTTGAAGAGGCCCAAGGAACTGCTCACGGGTCTGCTGTAATCAAAGTGAACTTCAAACATCAAGAAAGTAACAAAAAAAGACAACTAAATGGAGAGTGACGTAAGCCCAATACTTGCGAAAACGTGTGTCACTCAAGAGTAGAAGAAGCCTAATTGGGAAAATGTTCGTTCCTCAAGGCTTCCGGTCCCCATGCACTTAGTGACATTACTGGAAAAATCGTGATGGTGTATTTAAAAATGTATGATGTTTGAGATTCATTTCGAACAAGACTACCCCGTGAGCGGGAGGGTGATCGACCCATACTTTAAGATTAGTGTAAAGCAATGATGCGAAGATCCACAATTTGTGCCCAATCTCATGAGGCATTGATTGCCCCATTTGATCGGCCACGGGTACCCCTACGCTAAATAGGGTTTAAGATCTTTGAGCGAACCCATAGATTCCAGAGATAATTTAGTACAACTACCCGAGTGGAGCGAATATTGATGTCACAACACTTATTGGGAGTGTGTGCCACTTTTATGACAGTGACTTGCTACCAATCTATCTTTTATTTTATTTATTTTTTTTGGATTTGGTCTAGTGTGTATATTATACATGCTAGGCATTTTCTGGGTATTTTTTATCTAGCGTGTATATATACACGCTAAGTGTTTTTCGGACAGTGGTGGGCCTATAAGGCCCGAGAATGCACTCCTTTTTCTTTATTTTAAGTTGTGTTTTAGATTTTGCTCCAATTTTTTTATCTTTTCTTCTCGAGGGTGGGTCCATTGTCTTACATCGAATCATGATTCTTTAAACGGCTTTGTATGACCATGGACCCACTTCCCGACCATACCCCTCCGAGGGTTCCAGGATTTTTATACTTCCCTACTTGGGTGTAGGGCCCAACTTTCTAAAACATTGGATTGATAGTTTGAACAAGAGCGAGCTCGGGGGTTTAGATCGATCCGGGCTTGCTCTTCTCTCCTCTTTCCTTGACGTTCCCTTTTTTTGGGATCTTATCCATGCGGCAGTTTCTCATTGGGATGTAGAAACCCATGTCTTCTGCTTTGGGACCCATGAGCTGACTCCAACACTTGAAGAACTCTTTGTTTTGTCAGGTTTGAGGTTACATAGCGGCCTCGCTAAGGTGGTACCAAAATTGGGTTATTCCAAGATTTTCCATGCGACTTTGGGCCTGAAGATAAGTGAGTATGAGAAGAGATTTGCTGGCAGGCCCACTAGGTGTTCGGTGAAATTCTTGAGAGAACTTTTCGGTGATGAAAGTTTATAGAAATTGTAGATCAGAAATATTCATAACATGAACGCTTTTTCCCTTTGCTTTCTCTCGGAGGTCCTCTATTACACGGGGGGAGAGAGTTTCTCCCTTGCACTCTGTGATGTACTGACAGAGCTTGAAAGGGTCGCTCTATGATGCATTTTGTGCTTGCAAAGCTTTATCGTGGTCCTGGAGCCTTTACCTCGGGCAAGGTGGAGTGCTTCAGGGGATGCCCTGCTCTACTTCAGGTCTAGCATGGGGAGCATCATCCTATCTTAGGATCCGTGCCCCACTTTTATGTGGTCCGGGGAGAGGTAGCTTGTTGCTTTTTAGGCCAATGCTCAAGTTGCCTCAGGGGAATACATGCGAGATGCATCTTTCGCTGACTGAGGCTGAGCTCATATGGAGGCTTCCATGGCTTGACGGTACCTTCCTGATAGTTTGATCTACAGATTATGAGGTATCACCCTTCTCGGCTTGGCTAGGAGTACTCACTATTTCCCTCCTCGGTTTTTATGCCAATTCGGCTATACTCAAATTGTACCTTGTGCGGTGAGACATCACTTGTGTGGTCTAATTTTCTCTTGGGGGTCTTCTGAGAACTTGGATAGGATAACTACTCTTTGGGAAACATGTCAGTCGACGCATATGTGCGAGCTAGAGCAAGGGACCTTCCTTTTGACTTCTCAAGAGTATGAGGCTTGGCTACTATCTGAGAGGCTTTCTGCTCGTCGATTAAATCAGGTAGAGAGCAACGATTTAGGGGGACCTTCGCTAAGGAAAGAGTTGGCACTCCGGACCCGGATTGAGTTGCTGGTAGATGAGAAGTGGGTCCTATATGAGTGTTTAGAGAAAGAACAAGGTAGAACTGATGTTGCCGAATTGAGAGCTGAAGTTGTAAAGTATGAGGTCCTTCACCTGGAAGAGGCTCTGAGTGATGCTCTTGGTGCTACTGATGTTTTTCGGAAGTGATATAAGGGCCTCCATGGTAGGTGGATGATAGATCGGAATGTTCGCAAGGATCCCTTACATGCACAAATCAGTGTCCTGAGGCGTGAGTGGGGTTGTTAACCTGGTCCTGCACTTACTTTCTTGCATAGATCAAACACCAGAGGAAGGGGTATAAGAAACCCCTGACAGATATCTTATATATATATATATATTTGATGTTTTTTGTTTCTTTTTCAAATTTGTAAAAGGGGGAACTGGGTGGCACACCGACTATCTTTTTGAAGATGTGGTGCAAGCAAAATATGGACATGAAAATAGGAAAGGGAAATTTATTATCTTATATAAGTGTCATCTTCTTCTTTTTTGATGTTTCTGTTGCTTCCCTTTCAAACTTGTAAAGGGAGAAATAGGATGTCACACTTATTATCTTTTTGAGACATGGTGCACGCAAAATATGGACATGAAAATGGAAAAGAGAAATTTATTACCTTATATAAGTTTATCTTCTTTTCTGATGTCTCAACAAAGAGACGAGGTGATTGGTCCCCTTGTGAGCATAGTGGAACCTGTTCATGTGGTCGGACCTGAGTGAGGCTTCTTTATCAAGGTCGGAACGTCCATCCCTTTGGATTAAATCGACATTTTATCCTTACCTCGGTCCATGGTTTGACGGTGTGGTCTAAAGATCTACCTGATCAAGACTTGATTTGAACTAACATGAGTGGCCCGATTGGCGACCAGATCACCCGGAAATGTAACCATGGGAGTAACTGATTTTCTCTTCTTTCTTTTTTCTTTTTCTTTTAACCTTTTTACTCATCGTGCCAAAGATGGGTTTTTGCCATGCCCCATTATCGCCCTCTTCTTTACTTGTAGCACCCTTTCGGGTTTCCACTACATCCTTGAGTATGCACTTTTACCCCAGGTGCCTTTTCAGGTTTTCACCTAGTCGCACAAGCTCGAGCTTTTTACCCGCGGTGCCCTTTCTGGTTTTTACTACGCCCTTTTTGCTTTGAGCTTGCATATATATATATATATATATATTTTTTATTTCATTTTCTTTTCTTTTCATTCATTTTTCAAAGACCACAACATGGACGTTGATTCCATCATAGGAGATTGGATGGAGTTCCTTGTTATCCCTCAACTTGGTTTGGGATGACTCAATGGATACCATGACTGCACGTAGACCTTAATGAGGGCTTTCTTCAGGGATGTATCATGGCCATGGGATAGGTTAGGAATTTTGAAGGTATTCTTGGGTTTTAAAAGGTTTTTCTTGATTGAGTTGCTGTTGCAATAATACACTTCTTCCTTGGGAGATTTTTACTGTACATACCCCATGATTTTTTGCTATCTCTTTTCTTTTCTATTTTTTTTTCTTTTTTTTGACATCCTCTCTTCAGGATTTTGGTTTTCTAATTTTTTTTGGATTTTGATGATGACTCTTTTCACTTTTTTTTTTTTCTAGTTGGTATATACACACATTTTTCCTTCTTCTGAGAGTGGTTGATGAAGGAAAGGCTAGAGGCTCAAATTGGGTAGTAAAGGGTATGAGCATTCAAAGACGCTTTTTAACTACTTAGCTTTAAAATGATGGCCTCTTTTATGGGGTCCTTAAGCAGTCACATATCTATCTTATCAGTACTTACCTTGCCGTGAGAGACTAGGAGTAGAAAAGTCTTACATATCCAGCATTGATGAGCTCAGGAAAATGATCCCCGTCCATAGTGGCAAGACGAAGTATGTATCCAGGGAGCACTTCTTTGATGACATAGGGTCCTTCACAGTTGGGCTTGAATTTCCCCTTGCATTTACATGGAGAGAAGGGAAGATTTTCTTGACTACCATGTCACCCACCATCAAATCTCGAACACGAACACGCTTATTATAAGAACGTGTGATTCTTCTCTGATAGACTTGGGTGTGACACAAGGCTAGGAGCCTTTTCTCGTCGAGGAGATTTAGTTGTTTGAAATAGGATCTCTCTCTTTGCTTTTGGCAGATGGATCTCGATGAGGATATGGAGGGAGGGTACTTCGACCTCAACTGGTAGGACGGCCTCGGTTCCATACACAAGAGAAAACAATGTTGTGCCTATAACGGTATGGATTGACATTTGGTAAGCCCATAGTATGAAAGGTAGCATCTCGCTCTAGTCACGGTTTGGGACAACCATTTTCTCAAGGATGCGAATAATTATCTTATTGGCGGCTTTGATGACCCAGTTAGTTTGCAGACGATATGGTGATCAGCGATGATGTTTGATCTTGTGCTACTCACTAAAGGTTCTGATGCACTCGTTCACAAAATTGGTGTCGTTGTCCATGATGATGTCCTTGGGCATGTTGAATCAACATTTGATGTTGTTCTTGATAAACATTTTGACATGGTTGGCTATGATTTTTGCATAGGATGCAACCTCTACCCATTTTGTGAAGTACTCGATGGCGACGAGGATGAACTAATTCTGTTTGTAGCTTTTGGATTGACCTTTTCGATGACGTCGAGGCCCCATGTGGTGAATGGCCATGGAGTGGTCATGCTGTGAAGATCTATGGTGGGAGCATGTATCAGACTAGAGTGTTCTTGGCATTTATAGCACTTTTGATCGTGCTTGCAATAGTGATCTTCCATGGTGGTCCAAAAATACCCTTGCTGTAGGATCTTCTTGGCGAGCATGTGCCCATTGACATGGGCCCTGCATACCCCTCGTAGATCTCTGTCATGATGTTGACTGCCTCTCTTTCAGTTAGACATTTGAGCAGGATATTATTATATGACTGCTTATAGAGGCATTTGCCACAGAAGACATAGTTCGCCGCTAAACGTTGGATGGTTCGCCTGTCGATCTTTTACGTGCCTTCAGGAAAATCTTGAGTTTCGAGGAAACTTTTTATATCTGAGAACCCATCTTCTGTCTTTGTGGATCTCTCGATTTGGATGCAGAAAGTAGGCTCTTTTATTTAACCGATCATGATTGGCTTTATTTCAACGCCATATGGAATTTTGACCATTAATGCCAACATTGCTAAGGCGTCAATAAAGTGATTTCTTGCTCACAGGATATAGGAGAAAGTGACATCGTCGAAGCATGCTATCAGATCTTCGAGGTGTTCATGGTATGAGATTAATTCTCATCCTTGGTTTTCAGTCTCCATTGCTCGGGCATATAATTGACTGAGTGGCCAAACACCTTGAGGTGAGTTCCATTTAGGTCGAGAGCTGCTTGTAGGCTAGCTGCACAAGCTTTGTATTCGACCATATTATTGGTGCAGGGAAAATTGAGCTTCAAGGAGACCGATACGTGGGACCCTTTTGGAGAGATTAGAAAAACATCGATGCCTTGACCTTCAGCATTTGATGCCCATTCAAAGTTCATTACCCAAGACTCTTCTGTCACCTCTGTGTCATCTTCTGTCATGAATAAGATGTCCTCATCAGGAAACTCAGTTATTAGAGGTTCGTAGTCAAGTAAAGGATTTTCGATAAGATGATTAGCAAGTGCTTGACCCTTGATTGACTTCTGGGTGACATATGTGATGTCAAATTCTGATAGAAGTTGTCAATGTGCAACTTGGCTAGTGAGAGTCGACTTTTCGAATAAGTACTTCAACGGATCTATTTGTGCCAAAAGGAGAACCGCCTGAGATAGTAAGTAGTGATGAAGCCTCTGGATAGCCCACACGAGAGTCAGGCATGCTTTCTCCAGATGAGAATAGCATGCCTCATAATCGGTAAACTTCTTACTTAGGTACTAAATGGCTTGCTCTTTTCTTTCAATCTCGTCATGCTGCCCTAGGACACATCCCATCAAGAATTCTGTTGTGGAGAGATACATTAAGAGTGGCTTCTCGTTACTAGTGGTACCAAAATTGGAAGATTAAGGAGATAACTCTTTATTTTATCGAACGTGGCTTTACAATCATTGTTCCACTTAATGGATGAGTCTTTCCTTAATAGTTTGAAGATTGGTGTATAGATAGGAGTTAGCTGTTCAATGAACCGACTGATGTATTGTATTCTGCACAAGAAACCCCTAACTTCCTTTTCAGTAGACAGTGGTGGCATTTCCATGATGGCTTTCACTTTGATCGGGGCAACTTCGATTCCTCTTCTGCTGATGAAGCCTAATATCTTTCCACGATGGCATTTTTACGATGAAGCCTAGTAGCTTTTCTGACATGGCACCGAATGCGCATTTCTGAGGGTTCAAACACAAGCGTATTTCTTCAGCATCTCAAATAGCTTTTAGAGGTTCACCAGATGATCACCTCTCTCCTAAGACTTGGCTATCTTGTTGTCGACATACACCTCGATTTCTTGATGCATCATGTCATGGAAGAGTGCCGTCATTGCTCTCTGATATGTTGCTCTAACATTTTTTAACTCAAACGGCATAACTCGATAGTAGAAAGTTCCCCATGGGGTGATGAACAATGTCTTCTCTTGATCCGCTTCTGCCATCTTAATCTGATTGTGTCCAGAGAATCTTTTCATGAACGCGAGCATCCCATGCCTTGTAGTGTTATTGACCAAGATGATGATGTGTGACAACGGGAAGTCATCCTTGGGGCTCGCCTTGTTGAGATTTCTAAAATCAATGCACATGCGATCCTTTCCATCTTTCTTCGGTACTGTGAAGATGTTGGCCAACCATTGTGGGTATTTAGAGACCATGGGAAGCCTCACGTTGTATTACTTGATGATTTCATCTTTCACCTTCAACATCCATTCTGGTCGGAGACGTCTCAACTTCTGTTTGACTAGCTTAACTTCGAGATATACCGGTAGCTCATGTTCGACCAAATTGATATCAAAACTAGGCATATCATCATATGACCATGCAAAGACGTCTTGGTATGACCGAAGGAAATCAATCATACTTTTTCTTTCGTCGAGAGATAGTGAAGTTACGATTTTAGTGATTTTAGGAATCTCCTCAGTCCGCAGATTGACATCTTAAGTTTCTTTAATGATTGGGGTAGGGTCATGCTCAAAATTGACATATCGTTCAAGGAGCTCATTGGGAACCTCCCCGATTAAGTCCTCGCCATCCAGAACTATGACTCCTCCCTCTTCTCGTATTTCTACAGGAAAGAGGTCGACTTCACGTTGAGCGGGTTCTTCCATTAAGGCATGATTTTCTTACTTTTTTGAGAATTTTGAAAGATAATATTTTTCTAATTTTTTGTATTTTATGTATTTTTTTATTGTTTTCCTTTTCTTCGGGGATGGGCCCTTGACAAGGTAGGTCTCTATATACACATGGTATTGCTTGTCAAGGGCTAATCTCACTTTTTATAGGTTATTATTTTTTGAAAGCTGGTGTTGTATTTATGGCCACTTGATGCTTCAAGAGTCAGGGGTATTGATACACAATTCCTTACTTGCGATGCCACACCTTTACCTGGTCTGATGGAGGAGGCTGATTGAAATGGACTTTGAGAGTCAGCCTCCATCATATTTATCATTGGCTCATCTGAGACTTGACCCTGAAATGTTAACAAGCGTTTGTGGTGGTTTATGCCGGAGGTTCGTATTGACGGGGGTACCTCCTCCTCAAAAAGGGACAAAGAGGCCAGATCTGTTCCATATCAGGAGGGATGATTAGTGGGTTAGTTAGGTGGACAGTGGCTGTCGATTTGTGTGGGGTCAGCTGTGTTGCATCATTCTGATCAATTTTTATAATCCATGCTCTTACAACGGTGCTTTGGATGTGAGGTCTTGGACAAGTTTCATCTTCCATGTCTATCCCTCAGGATTTCTCTATAGCAATGGTGCTGGCCTTCTCTTTGGCCTCCTGGACCTCCTCTTTGGTAGGCTTATAGCCTAAGCTGAATCTGATTTGTTATTCGCCCTTAGCCCTAACCGGGTCTCTTCTTCCTTGTAGGCCAAAACCTAAACCCTTTCCTTTTTGGTAGCCCCATTTCTGGAGCATGGAAACTGCTACAGTCATTCCTCCTCCTGTTCTCGAGGAGGCTCTTCCGAGGGCTCCGAGTGCCACTGCTGAGACATCATATTGAAAATTGTGAAGATCTGTGTCTTCAGCTGAGTGTGGCACATCCATTACCATAAGGTTCTCGATGTTGTGTGTGACTTTTTTCCCTTCCTCCTGTCCTTCACCTAGAATGGTGATGACCTTCTGATATGATACAAATATGAGCTTTTGGTGCATGGTTGAAGGTAATGCCCTGATTTCGTATAGCCATGAGCATCCTAGCAGCAGATTGAAGGTGGATTTGATGCCCATAACTTCGAATGTGATGGAGAAGTTAATTGGCCCAACGGTGAGCTCAAGATCAACTTCTCCTATAATTTATCTCGTGTTATCGAATCCCCTTGCGCTTTTTCTAGCTAGCTTGAATGTGGAGGGATCAACCGCTATCTTAGTTACAGTTCTTAGGGGGCACACATTTAATGTTGATCCATTGTCTATCAGTACTAATGGGATCACCAAGTCTCCTGCTTCTACTGTGATGTTAAGGGGTTTGGAATGATTATTTCCTTCATTCTAAAGATTGGCATCTAAAAATGAGATGGAGTTAGGAGCCAATACTTACCCGGTTATCTGCCCTACATCATTTGGGGGCACTTTGCTAGATACATGCACATCTTTCAATGCTCCCATTAGAGCTTGGTAGTGAAGCGTACACGTCATTAGTAGGTTCCAGAAGGTGAAGTGAGTCGGTGTTCTTTTAAACTATGTTTCCAACACGTATTCTCGGCTCATTTTTTCAAATGGGTGCACTACTAGGGGTTCCTTTCTCTCTTCCGGTCAGGCTGGTACTGGTACCTCGGGCTATTTAGAGATCCTCCTAGATCGTTTAATAAAATCAACTGCCCCCTCTCTATTGCTGCCCGCATTGATGTCTATCTAATTGTAATTGAGCGGGATCTGGTGAGGGTCATAGGTCGGCCCTGGGATTTTAAACGGGTTAGACATGGGTATCGAATGCTCCTAGATTGGTGGTGTCGAATAACTAGATAAGACATGGTTAACTTCTACTAGAGGTGGATAGGTTGGAGGAGCGGTAAAAGTGGCCAAATGGCGTCTACGGAAATCATGGATGACTACTGCATTGGTGGTGATGTGGTAGAGTGTAGCCAATTGTAGCTAATCGGCGCCGGAGGGGGTAATGGGGAAATACCGAGCATCAAGTAATTGGAGGGGGTTGGTGTTGTATATGGTTGATATGGAGATAAGCTAGATTAGACATAATTGATGGGAGCTAGTACTAGGAAATACATCCTTAGATCTAAGGGCTCTGCTTGGGGTGCTGGATTGGGGAAGTAATCAGCCAAGTTTAAAGGCTCCATTACTCCTATGTTCCCACCCTCTCAATTTTCTTGCCTTAGTGCTATGAAGTTCTCCCTGATACTGATATATTCTAAAGGATCAAAATCGTACCCACCTTCCTCAATCATGTTGATAGCGGGCCTTGGGCTCGTTCCTCCTGGTTGGTGCAGCGACAACGAAACTTGATGGAAGTTTGCATGTTGGTTTGTCGGGGGAAGAGCCGGAGGGATGATTTTCTCGGGTTCTATTAGATCCTATACTGCATGCTTCAAGGGAAAACATCGGTTAGTCGGGTGACCTGACCCTTGGTAGAAATTGCAATGAGTATTGGGATCATAATTTCTAGAGATTGGGTTTGGCAATGGGCGCGGTTGCAAGGGTGTAATAAGACCTTTTTCAACCAACAATAGTAAAAGGATGTTCAAGGATTGCCCCAATGGCCTAAAAGGAAAGAGGGAACTCCTTTTACCATGGTTGGGGTCATCAATGCCCCTTTCCCATTGCCTATTCTCTGTACTAGTTAGACTCGTGCAAGGGTTGGCTGTGCTACCTTGAACTGGAATAGGGTTATGCCGGCATTGGGCTGTGTATTTATGATTGTTTGCACATCTGTCCTTGTTCTTCTAGCATTCCTTTGCTATGTGAACTTGCCCGCTAGTTACGGTTTTGTTTAATAGCACCTCTCTTATTTCCTCCTCGCAACAATTGGCATTTCTTACTAAGTCAGCAAAGATGGATTGCTATTGGTACACCAAGAAATCTGAGACGACTGGCAGAGTACTTTTCGAGATCATCTCAATTTGCTCATCGTCTAGTATTCAGTTTCTTACTTGGGCTGCCAAGGCTCTCCCTCTCCTCAGGTAGTCGCTGAATGATTCATCAGGCTTCTGCTTTAGCCGAGGTAGTTAATATTTTTGGGGCTTGATGTCTATGTTGTAGACATACTATTCTTGGAACAGGTGGGCCAGATCATTCAAAGTTTTAATCATAGATGGTTCAAGGGAAGTGAACCATCTCAAAGTTGGGCCTGTGAGGCTCTTTTGGAACACTTTGATGAGGAGTCGTTCATCTCTGCCATACTAATACATGTCTCCACAATAGGACTTGAGGTGTGCAATAGGGTTATCCCTACCATTGTACTTATCAAATATTGGCATCTTGAATTTTGGGGGTAAAGGGACATCTGCGAATAAGCATAGGTCAAAAAAATTTGTGGCATAGATTTTGGCTCCACCCATCTTCATCAACTGCTTTTGGATCTTGCCCACCAATTTTTTTAGAAACTCTGACTCATTGGATGGTGGGGTGGGTCCCTCAACATGCTGTCTCCATTCACTTTGGACTGCCTGTGGGTTGGTCAATACAGGTTGTGAGGGGATGAAATTGGCAAATGCCCCTATGTAGGCTCGACTTTTCGAGCTCCATCCTCCTCATATTGGTTTCTTGCATCAATAACAGAGCAGGAATGGGATTGATTGGATTTTGGAGGGTTTGGGCAATTGCTTGGTGAGGCTATTGGGAGTGGGGGAAGACTTGCTGGGTGACTTGGGGGATAAATGGATGGGTAAACTAAGGGTTTTGGATAGGTGCCTGGTGAGGCCATTGTGCTTCGTGGGGGTTTTGCTGATTGGGTTGGGATGTAAGAGGATGGGTGAATTGGGGATGGTTGACAGTATAGGATGGATCCCCATATTGGGTTGGGTGTGAGAGATGTGGATAAATAGGGCTCATGCCGGTTTGATGGATGGGATGAGAGGAGTTTATTGTTTGAGGGGGAATGGGGTTTTGTTGGGGGTGAATGTAAGTGGGAAATTAGGGAATTTGTGGAGGGTTTGAGAACGTGACCCTTGGGTTTGGGCCTTGATGGGCTTGGGATTGGGTATTAGGCCTTTGAGGCCCACATGCATAGTCCCATGGCTGATGTTGGATGGTATGGACTATGGGCAATTGATTTGGATTTTGGACAAGTGGGGTGTGAAGATGATGGAAGGTTTGATGGGGATCGAGTATTTGGGGTGGAGGAAGGCTTTGAGAGATGTGTGGAGTGGTGGTAAAGCATGGTGGGATGAGGATGGAAAATTGGTCATGGCTTGAGTGCATGCGGATGGAAAACTGGGCATGACTTGGGTAAATGAAGGAAAATTAGGCATGACTCGGGTGGACTGGGGAAAATTGGGTGTATTTGGATTGTAGAGAAGATGGGGTATATGGGAAGTGGATGGGGGAAAATTGGGTATGGTTTGAGAAAAAATAGGGATATTTTCGGTGGAGGTATGTATAAAATTAGGTGTATTTGAAGTGAAGGGATGTGGAAAATTGGGCATGACCCAGGTTGATGTGGGGGAGAAATGGGGTGAATTTTGAGTGGTGGTGGATGGGGGAAAATTGGGTATGGTTTGAGAAAAAACAGGGATATTTTGGGTGGAGGTATGTGGAAAATTAGGTGTATTTGAAGTGAAGGGATGTGGAAAATTGGGCATGACCCAGGTTGATGTGGGGGAGAAATGGGGTGAATTTTGAGTGGTGGTGGATGGGGGAAAATTGGGTATGGTTTGAGAAAAAATAGGGATATTTTGGGTGGAGGTATGTGGAAAATTAGGTGTATTTGAAGTGAAGGGATGTGAAAAATTGGGCATGACCCAGGTTGATGTGGGGGAGAAATGGGGTGAATTTTGAGTGGTGGTGGATGGGGGAAAATTTGGGTTATTTGAGGGGAAATGGGGTTAAAAATGGGGTGTATGTGGGGTGGATGTGGGGTGGATGGATTTTGGGTAGATGTGGATGGAAAAATTAGCAAATTTTGAATGGGTGGATGGGAAAATGGGTGCACCGATTGGTCCATTTCATTGAATGGGGATTGGATTTATGGGAATGTGTTGGGGATGAATCGGGGTTGGCATAAGCCGGATCGACCGTCCAAGACATTGTTTGGCAGCGGGTCAGGTATGGATTCCTCAGGTGAGGCTCGAATACTTTCTTCCTTCTTCCCCTACGGGATGATGGAGGGTAAGGCGATGTCGTTGTTCCGGCATCACAAGCTCTCTTTTTTTTAGATTTTTTGTTTGATTGATTTTATTATTTTTTGTTGTTTTAGATTTTGTATATGACAAAAAAGTTACTTCTCTCTTAGATCAATATGGTGCTTTTTTTGGTGCCTCAGAACTCCCGTTTTAGGCGGTGTTATATCCTTAATGCCTCCTACGGTGGGATTCTGATGCACCTTGGAATAATCAAAGGAAGACCTTTAATCTATATAAGGGAATGAAAATCCATGCGATGACCTGATCCCTTGAAAGAGTCAATAAGAGGGCGACCTCTCTTGACTGACGAGGGCGTTTTGGGCGTCGATGGTGTGAGAATTATCAAGAGTATTATAATTGCTAAGCGGGGGGCTCAGGAATGGTGAAACAGGCCTCAGATTCGGGTCGCTTGAGCCTGAACAGGCTAGCGTATATATTATATACACTAGGCTAAAATTCTGGAGATTTTGCTTAGCGTGTATATTATACACGCTAGGTTAAAAACTCTGGAATTTTGGCTTAGCGTGTATATTATAAATGTTAGGCTAAAAAGCATATGAATATATATTTTGGATAGTAGCAACAGGCTCGAGTTGGTCTATTTTTTTTTGGGTTTTTTGGAAGCAATGCTTTCGGGGACTATTTTTTCTTATTATCGGGTCCCTCTTTATCGTCCCTAAAGGATACAAGGTTGATTCGGTGTAACTAATGCACTCCCCCAAGGGTTTTAAGCTTCGTAACAATTCTGGTTACTACCTTGATAAGAGCAAGCACCTTCTCAGTTACTGGATGGGGTGGTTCATTTTGAGATCATCACCACTAGGGCTGCCGCTCTATCGGGAACCAGGACATGTGTATCGCTACCTAATATTCCCCTTTTTGCACAAGCTACTTATGTATAAATGAATTAAGTCCCCCTCTTGGTTCAATTTTAAATTCAGTTATAAGGGAGTTTTCTTAAGTTCAAAAATGGGTATTGACAATCATGTGCCGCCTCTATTGGCCGGTGTCCACTGTTGGAATATGATCTATACTATCAAGTTACCCGCCAAAAAAGGCTAAGGTGTGTAAAGACGGAATTGGAAATGCTCAAGTAGGCCCGCCAAATGGCTAAGGCGTGTAAATGACAGAAATGTAGGGGGGTGTGTAAAAGGTACTCAAGTAGGCCCGCCATTCAGCTAAGGCGGTAAATGACAAAATCGTAGGGATAAGTAAAACAAATGTGAAATCGTAGAGGAAAGAAAGCAAAAATAGACAGAAGCAGTTAGTGAAAAGGAAAACACATGCAAAAAAGGTGGCCAAACCTTCAAGGAGAAGCTCTACAAGCTATCCCCAACGGAGTTGCCATCTGTGCAATCATAGACCTGGCGGGTCCGTCGCAATGATGCGCACTCTCTAAAAAATGATGGAGTTGCCACCAAGAGCTTTTGATGACCCGGGATACCTCAAAAATTAATATGTAAGCATTGAAGTGTAAAAATATGACTCCGATTTACCGGTCTTTGCCAAGGGCTCTTGTGTAGGGACATCGATTATCGATCAGAAAGGTGTTAGGCACCCGATCAACCCGCTAGTAAGCGGTCTTTACTTATGGCGAAATGATGAAAAATAAAAACAAATGAACGACACTCCTCCTTGCCCCAAGGCACTACAATCCTATTTGAGCCCCCAGCAATCACCGAAATTTTAGCGACGTAAGGACTCAAATTCTAGGATGGAAGAAAAGCAAAAGAAGGTAGAGGAATAGAGGGCAGTGCCGGAGTTCTAGGGCCTTTGTAGGACCACTGTGAACCTTCACGTTGATGCACTTCCGATGAGCTTCCGAAAGCAAAAGGGTTGAGGAATGGTTTTGAACCTCCAAGGCTTGGAAGCTAGAAGGTAGGAGAATAAGGCTAAGGCCTAGTTCTAGCAAAATCTAAGGGTTTGGTGGTGGAAATAGGATCTAGAAGGGTGAACTCAGTTTTAGAATTTTGGAGGTTTAGTGCTCAAAAGGGAAAAGGGAAGGGTTAAAGGGCTAATTGGGTTAGCAATTAGGTAATAGGTTTCTAAGATTTTCTAGGTTTTTGGGAGCTTAGATAGGTGGGAAATGGGTTTAATGGTAGATGATAGGGTGGGGCTTTAAATGGCTAAAGGGTTGCAAATAGGGCTAATGGGGGTGCAAAAGTTCTAAAGAAACCCACCCTAGACTTTGGGGCGTTCAACAAGTCAAACACCAAATTCGAAATCTGGACATTTTCCCAACAACCACTATTCCTAAGCCTAGCATATATATTATATATGCTAGGTTTGGGAACAATGTTCCCGAAGAAAATAGGGAATTCTGGGGCCCATTATGGAGCTCAATTCTAAAGGAAGAAGCCAATTTTGCCTAGCGGGTATAATATGCAGGTTAGGCCAATTTCGGTCAAAACTTGGCCTAGCATGTATAATATACACGCTAGTGTAATTTCCTGCATTTATGCATAATTTTCAAATCGCCATAACTTTTTATATACAACTCAGATTGATGCCATTCTTAGCTCATTGGAAATCAGGGAACATCCTCTTTTCAATGGTATAAGACTCATCTCTAGCATAGGTCTATATAAGCTTTGGCACTCCACTTTCTATCTACTACTCAGGAGGGTTTGAACTGAGCCTGAGAAGGTTTTTAATGGGTCAGGGAAGGCTGGGGTTGATTCTTAAGGGTTTGGGAGATGCTTTCAGAAGCTCAAGGGTATGCCTTGCTCGAAGTATGTGTCGATCGAACCTTGGGCCAAATTTGGGTATCTACACTCCTCAAATTTTTTTCTTCTTCGCAAGAATCTGCATTGATTCTGACCACTCCCTGTTAATTTCAACCGCGAGAAATGTTCGAGCTCTGACATCGTTAAGATAGAGGAGCGAGAGGGAGCGTAGCTTCAAACAAGCATGAATCGATCATCGTAAACGTGGCATGAGCGACTTAAGAAGATGCAGATCATCGCACGTTAGAGTGGCACTTTGTTTTGATCTCGATCCCCGTGAGAATCCAGATGTTTGATACCGAAACCCCTTTTCGATATCGATAATCGCAAGCTCCCCGCATCCATGATCTAAAAAGGTAAACTTAATAGCCTTATAATGCAAGTTAATTTTTTCTAACTCTAGATTGATAAGTGTGAGTTTGAATGATTTCATTTGAAATTGGAAAAGTGGATTTGAGGAAGAAGAAACCCAAAAGGTGACTGAGTCGGGCTAAACCGCTAGAGTGAGTTGAAAATCGATTGAGCGAGTTAGCTTCAGAAACAAAGAGGAAAAATTGCTCCCCAGCTAAATTTTTTTTTCAAATATTCGCTCGAGCGAAGTTCAGGGTGCCACTAGGAATCTGGTAAAATTGCTCGAGTGAATTTTCACCCTTTGGAAAATCGCTCGAGCAAATTTCCCTATTAATGGATCAGTATAGTTTCCTTTGAAAAATCTTGGGAATGATTTGAGCCATTCAATATCTCTATCATTGACACATAATGTATAATCTTAAGGTGGTCTAGGTTGAGTAAGGGAGACTGACGATAAGGACCTTCGTAGCACTTTAGACGGCACCAAGCCTAAGGTAGGGAAACTTCACAACACAATAGCATTTGTTTTCGATTCATAGATTTTATGATTTGAATTTGAATAGGAATCCTTTGAAACATTAAATTTGGACCCTTTGAAGTTAGATTTGAAATTGACCCTTCGAATTCCTGAAGTTTTGAATTCTGGGAAAAGTTGTAGGGAAATTCAACATGCAATTACACCTTTGTCTTGTTTCATAGTCTTTTATGATGTATCCGAGCTAATCAAATTTTGAAATTTTTTCTGTATTCAAATAATTGAATCTTTGAACTGAATGTGATTGTTTGGAATTGGATTTGAATTTGTTAAATTTGACCGCAATTGAAATGAGAAATCTTTAAACTCTTAAAGTGCATGTGAATATTGAAATCTTTGAATTATCGAATCGCCTTTGAATATTAAGTTGAGTTGCGAACCTTTTGAATATGAATTTGAACTACGAACTTTGGAAATGAATTTAAATCTTGAACTCTGAATTCGAACTTCGAATATGAATTCTTGATCGGTACGGTGGGTTATCCGCACATTCGACTATGAACTTTGAGCATTTGAATATGATCTATGAACTTCGAATCCAAACTTTGAACATCTGAATATGTGCGCTCTGAACTCTGATTTGTTTAGTTATCAATTATGAATGAGTATACATACTACGTATTAAAATTCGCATGATGAGTTAAGGTTTATGGGAACAAATTTCCGTGAATTGTTGTGGACCGGTATGGTGGGTCATATCGTACACACCGTATATGAACTCTGCATGAAAACAATATATTGACAGGCAACCCGCATACTCTGAATATGAAAAAGTAAATCCGGAATGATGTAAACTTTGAATCCTCCAAACTTAGAACATTGGCTATAGGTTAGAACTTGAAATCCGATCTTTGCATACTAATCTGACTCCATTAAACTATGAAATCTGAACTCAATAAGCGAACCCTGTATGTGAACTCTAATTGTGAATCTGAACTCTGTATGTGAATTATGAATGTGAACTTCGAATCCCCTGAACTTTGAAACTTCGTTGTGGAACTGTTACGGCGGTATATCCATATGTGGTACCATTACGGTGATATATCGGTTACGAACTTCAAATTTTGAATATGAACTCTGTATGTGAACTCTGTTGTGGAACCGTTATGGAAGTATATTTGTATGTGGCACCGTTACAGCGGTATATCCGAATGTGGCACTGTTACCACTGTATATGTGACACCGTCCCGGCGGTATATCCGTATGTGGCACCGTTACGGTGATTTATCCATATATGAACTTTGAATCTGAACTTTGATCACTGAATATGAACTTTGATTGTGAATGTGTGCTATGAACTCTGATTGTGAATGTGTGCAATGAACTCTAATTATGATTTCTGAATGAAGTAAATGGAAATCATATATGAAATCTAAAAACAACACTATTTAATATCATTTGAAATTCTATCTTACAAGCCATTTTTTGATATCAAAATGTCTATGAAATTTGACTCTAATTTCGATATAAAATTGCTTTTGGATTCAGTCCTGGTTTCCGATATGAAAAATGCTTTGAATCTTAGTCATTGAACCTATGCCTTTGAAACTTAATTTATGTTTTTTCTATGAAATGCTTTTGAACTATAATTATTGAATCAATGCTTCGTTCTAATGAAATGTGAATATGAATAAGAAATCAGACATCATGTGCAACTTTCGAACTAACACTATTAAGTCTTATGTGAGGATCCATCTCCGACTATGTGATTTTGATCTAAGATCATCGAATTTTTGTTAGATATATGATAATTCCGTTTGGATTCTAGTCTTTGAAAACATGCATAGATTGATACTTTCAAATCTTAATATGTGAAATGAAATTTTGATATCTTGAATCCAAGACTCTTCGAACTTCGTTTTGAAATTAAATGCTTATCAATTTGATCAATGATTTCTATGCATTGATGTGATAAAATGTACAATGGTAATGAATTTTCTCCACTGAGTTTAGACTATTAGCTCATCCTGACATTTAGGTCACAAGTGTAGGTCTTGACCAGGATCCTGAGCTTGAGCCAGATTCTGATTTCGTACCGGAGGTAGAAGAAGAGCTTCCGCCTTTGGATTGTTATAGGTAGTTCCTTGAATTATATTTGGTACAGTTAGTAGCTTTTGTATAGTTTAAAATTTTTATACATTTGAACTTTGGACATGGTACACCTTAGTGATTAGTTCCTACTTAGTTTTTGATTTATGTTGACAGAAATGGAAAAATCGTTAACTACCATATATGATATCTTTTATTTGATTTCCGCATCTGCATAAGATATCGACTTTGATTTTGATTATCCACACCAGACGATTCAGTTTTTCCCAGAATTTCGTGTGGGAAAAAAATTGGGACGTCACAATTTGCGTTGTGTGTCGTCATGTTTTTGTTTATCTTATGGTTTTTCTTTTGATTTTGTTTGTTTGCAGGCTGTTCTTGACTCCACTCCTAAGGTCACACCTCGTGATCCATATGATATCTCCACTCCTCTTCTCCAAGTATAATTAATTAGAATGCAGTTCTTTTAATGTTTAATTGTCTTTTAATATTTTTGATGCATATTTGTTCTTTGTTTTGTCTTATGAAAGCCCAAGACTGACATACCACCTCCTCCTACTCCTCTAACAGATCAGATGATGGTTGAGACGATCGAGCGCCTTCTACATGAGCATTAAGATATATTATGTTACATTTACCTTTGTTCTTGTGCATCATTATTTAATCATAAGTATATATCTCCTTAGAGCATCTCCAGCAAGGAGAGCTAAATTTGAGTAGTTAAACACCAATTTAGCTACTGCTTTAGTGTTTTAGCTACTGCTATAGTAAAAATCACTCC
The DNA here is from genome assembly GCA_021018995.1 of Chloranthus sessilifolius. Taxonomy (NCBI): domain Eukaryota; kingdom Viridiplantae; phylum Streptophyta; class Magnoliopsida; order Chloranthales; family Chloranthaceae; genus Chloranthus; species Chloranthus sessilifolius. The sequence continues at coordinate 28,272,782 of CM037594.1, read as the reverse complement.
AACAGGCACTCTATTTGTCATAACCCTAGATTTTGGGAACCGTGCACATCACATATCATACGCATGTATTTGTGTTTCACAAGAAAACCAAAAAAAAAAAAAACTACATATACACACTATGTGTGTATATGTGAAACTTTCTAGCTTTCACTATATAAGTGAAAGTGGGGAGGAGAGCCTCTCCTACGTAACCTAAATTAACATAGATAGAAAGAAGGAAAAATAGAGAGAAAGAGGAGAAGGCTTAGAGGAGAAGGTTTATAAAAGAGGAGAGGTTCGTTAGTTTAAGCTATAGAGAACCATAAAGATCTTCATGATTAGACGAAGCTTGGATCAAACAATAGGAGACCTATCGAGTAATGTACGATTTAGATGTTTATGAATGTTTTAAATAGAGTTTAAACCAGGGGACGAATGATCCTTGACACTATTAAATCTCTCATGAAGAAGGTGATAGTTCTCGAATAGAAGAACATATATCTTTTCGTGTCTCGCTCGAGCGGTCTAAATGGCTTGCTCGAGCAAGGACTAAGAGAATATGCTAAGCATATTCGCATCCTAGACTCGCACGAGCGAGACCCACAGTGAAGGAGGAGATCGCTCAAGCGAGGCATCGCTTAGAGCTCCAGGTATCTTGAATTATAACCACTTGAGCGATGAATAGTCCTTGCTCGAGCGATGAATAATAACCGCTCGAGCGATGAATAGTGCTCGCTCGAGAGTTGAATAATGACCGCTCGCGTGAGGATTTTTCCAGCTTTCTCAATTCTTTTGGTGTAATTTATGAGAGCTGTGTCTCCAAGGGTTCTAGAGACCTTTCTGAGTAAATTCGTGTCACATACAATGTAGGTGTGACGTAAGTTGTTACGCGCAAGCCTCTATGAGAAAGGAGCACGTTGGATCATACTTGAGGTAGGGAATATCTTGAAACATGTACTTTAATTCGTCAAAATCATGTATGTAGAGTATTTCAATCATATAGAGTAACTCAAGAGAATAGTCATATTAAATATGTTTCTAACATGTGTATGCGTGTGTGAATCTAAATGGAGGTCATTGTTGTTGTCCTAAGTGTGCATGATTTATTTGTATTTTGAAAACAGATTTTTCAAAGTATGGATTATACTGAAATTGGAAAACTAAAAAAGAATAAAGAAATATCAGTACAGAGAGAAATCAATTAGCCTGCAAGATCAAGGCCAATTGTAGCAAGTTTTAAATGTAAGTGAGTAAAAGATCGTCCACAAGGAATTGATTTAAAATGTATGGTAAACCTCCAGATCTGAGCTACCAGATCTGGCCTCTGATCCTATCTACAAAGCAAGTAAGATGGGAGGTTGAATTTGTCACATTAACTAAATTATCTAAAAGTAAAATTTAAACTAAGTGATCCAGATCCGAGTTGGGGGAATTGGATGAAAAATTAATAAGAATGGAGAAATAACAGCTACTTAAGCTTAGTAATTGATTGCAGAGTGAGAAATAGTGTAACACAGTTGAGAAAATATCAAATCTTCATCTAGCTACCAGCTTAGATGTAAGAGAAAATAATCCAATTCAAGGATTATAATTGAGTTGAACTTATGGCTATGATCTGTCCACTGTCATGGACACAGATCGTCCAATAGTTTTCTTCTTCAATCCAAACTCTTGATTCAGAACATAAGCACCACTACAAATGCTGTAAGAACCAGGTTACAAACACAGATTCTCACATGGATAGTGAATTAAGGGAAATTACTTAAAAACAACAAATCTAAAGGAATCTAATGAGTGAGGAGATCACAATGAACCCTCAACATGAATTTGATTGAGAACGTACTGATGAAAGCAACCTTTCCAAATCCACCATTACAATTACAGAACACAGCTTAAAACAACTCTCGGATTTGTAGTCTTGAATACAATTCTCACTTGAATTACATAAGTATCTCGCAGTTCTCAGTTACAGACAAAAGCTAGGCTATTACAGAGGTTTCAGATAAGCTATCTTGGTCTGAATTGGAAAATGGGGCAATAGAAATGAAACTCAAATTCTGGATGCCCATATTGGACAAATAGTTCGTCTATTTATAGTTTTCCCCAAGTCCAGCTCAGATGTGCCTCAACCAATCAGAATTGGTTAGATCCATATCAACTAATAGGAGTCGAGCACAGGGATCTAGATCTGTTCTGGCCAATCAGAACTACTTGATCTGGTTCAGCCAATCAGGAGACATAGGCATCAATTCTGTTAGGTAATTCAAAAATCTGTTTGAGCTTCTAGAAGTTCCCGCCAAGTAATTTCATCTTTGGGTGTTCACATGGAGTGGAATATGCCTCTAGTTCGTGCTCAGAATCTTCCAGAATGCTCCTGGGTTTTTAAATGCATTGGGGCGCATGCAGAGATTACTAAAATACCCTTGCAGATGCTGGGAATCTTTAGAATACGATTTTACACAGATTAGGGGCTTTTTGAAAGAAAATGTGACTTCTGGAGCTCTATTCGCACAGAATTGGTGCTGTTCGCAAGGAGTTTACTTCTTTTCGAAAGGATCATCAGCAAATTTGGTTCCTTTCGAATAGACCAGGTGCTCTTTGAAAATCAAGCCTGGAGCTTTAGTTCTTTTCACAGTGTTCAGGTTCTTTTCGAATAGATCAGGAATCCTTTCAAATAGATCAGGAATCCTTTCGAATAGCATTCTATAGTGCATTCTTCTTTTCGAATAGCTCCAAACTTATTTCCAAGCTGAAATCAGGCCTTGGGCTTCTTTAGTTTAGGCATTTTGACAGCCAGTGAGGTTGTCCCTTCTCCTTCTTCCTCCAGATCAGGATGGATCGTCATCTTTTTGGTACTTTTAAGCTACTTTCAGAGTTAAGCTTGCCTTTATTGTCAGCAGCAAAACAAACACTTAAAACACTTATTTAGTTCTCTCAGGGGTCTATCAAGGTCCAGATTATGCGGTGGAAAATGGTATTTTCTAGTTCTCAACAGTCATGAAGTCCCCAGGGGACGTAGATTTGAAACAATGGGCATCTGAATGATGCATTAAACCAGTAACATCCCAGGGATGCAGATGAAACCAAATAATGAACAAAAGAGGAACGATAAGGCCTAATGTAATAAAATTAGCACAATCATGGTGAATAACTATATGTAGAGCACACTTTATATTTTTGTTATTTAAGGTTTAATTAGAATACTCCACCGACGTGGCGGCATACCCACAACTGACTTGGCAGGATATCCGTGACCAATACGACGGCCAAACCGTACATCCTAGCACATCCCAGGGATGTTGAATTGAGAATAGACCCCGCCGCCTAAGAGAAAGGGGCCTGGGTAGTATTGAATTGTAACACATATCAAGTGTCTATTTAGATGACGATGGTGGGTATTCCATCGGGGCTCGATGCTATATTGCTTGGGGACTACTTAAGTTAAGATTTAAGTTATTAGGCCGAATCCGTTACTATAATAGTAAGATGAGAATAAACAAAGTCATGCAAAGTAACAGTACATCTATCATTTTATTTCCGTGTGTTTCAATTGTCTTTCAGCAGTTCTATGAGATAAAATTTTGCTTTTAAACTGTTTTTAACATACATGTGAGAGCTTAATCTATATGTTCACTGTGTTTCCCAATTGAGCTAGGATGTAGCTCACCCCCCTTAGATAATACGCCGCAGGTGCAGGACTAGCGGCAACGGAGAGTTCTGGAGACGCTGATCTAGGGGATTCGAATTACGTGCCCACAGAAGAGTTAGAGCCTCCTCCTGAGGAATTCTTCAAGGAGACCCATTGCGTACTTTGAGAGTGAGTTGAGAGTATTAGGTATGACTTGGTATGTCAAGTCTCTTTTTTTTTTTAATGTAATTAAGTACCTTTATTCTTTTGGCAAACCGTCTAGGACGGACAGTTATCACCAATGGTTTGGGTCAGTTCTTATGCCAATGAATTGGCATGGGAGAAGAATTGTCCTTAGAGACTCTTTTTACCTTAAATGCATGAGTACTTGTTTAGAGTAGATGCATACTTATTTATAGTCTTTGGCTTGTATATACCAATGCTCCGTGCAGAATTACAGGGCACGGCCTGGAGGGTCGTGCTGATGGCACGAGTTTTGGGGTGCCAAAATTTGGGCTATCACAGTTGGTATCAAAGCCTTTCTTTTAGTTTCTGACAATCATTTGGTCAAAACATAGGGACTTCTGCAAACGAAACCGTGGTGTCTCATGCAGACCGTTATGTTTCCTAGAGGAAGAGGCCGACCTAGGGGTGGTCATGATAGAAATTTGCACAGTAGAAATGGGTTCGTCTCGCCTACCAACAGGGTGCCATTGGGAAATAGGGAGATTCCCGAGGGCAGCGGCCCAGGAGAGAAGCAAAATCAAGCAGAAAATCAGGATCGAGACCGTCAGGATCGAGATCAAAGGGAACAAGATAGAGTGAGGGAAAGAAATGAAGAAAGAGAGGAGCGTCAAAGGATGATGCATACAATGAAAACCATGGCAACTGCCATGGCACAGCAAGCAGCATCCTTGGCAGCACATGCCACCCCAGAACCACATCAGACATCTACGCCCCCAGTAGGACCTACACTACCAGTGGCTTCAACATTTACTGAATTCAGGAGGATGAGACCTCCTACCATTTTAGGGCAGGCAGACACCATGGCAACCAAAAATTGGCTTGGTGAAATGGAGAAGGTATTTAGTGTACTGACATGCACAGAGGACGAGAGCGTCCGTTGGGTAGCGTATATGTTAGATGGAGAAGCTAGACCTTGGTGGAAATCTGTTTTGCAGACTAGGGCTCAAGAAACTCCAGATATGCCCTGGACTTGGGATCAATTCGTTGAAGAGTTCAATAAGCAGTATTTTTCGGAGGTTGTGAGAAATCAGATGGAGACTCAATTTTTACAACTAATGTAAGGAAAGATGACCGTAAGAGAGTACGGAGTAGAATTTATGAGACTGGCTCGTTTCATTCCAGACTACGTAATTTCTGATGTGATGAAAGCGAAGAGGTTCCAACAGGGTTTAAGGTCGGACATCCGAAGAGGAGTTGTGCCATTTCAGCTAAAGACCTATGGAGAGGTCATGAGTAAGGCAGTAGTGGTCGGAGAAGAAAACAATAACCGATACCGTCAGAGGGAACAACAGGGAAGAGGAAGCATAGATCAAAGCAGGACTGGGAGTTATGAATCAATGAATAAGAAGCCGAGGTTCATAGCACCGAATCAGAGGCAACCGTTCTAGACAGAGTATGGGAGAGCCTCACAACAGACTACTCATCAAAGATTCCCACTGCTGGCATCAGAGAGACCGATGAGGTATGAGGGTCCCGCTATTTCCACTGGAGCCACTGTTACACAAGGTTTTTCAAGAGCTGCTTCTTCAACACAAAGAGAGACTTGTGTCAAGTGTGGCAAGTCCCACAAAATGGCAGATTGCAGGCAAGGAATGCAAGGCTATTTTAAATGTGGCAAGATAGGCCACGTAATTAGAGATTGCCCTGAGGCAATTAAGGAGAAGATGACCTCAGCTTTCATGCCACGACCTATTCAATCACGGAAGCCAGTTGTTCAAGGGAGAGCCTACACAGTTATCGCCCAAGAAGCAGGGAGTGTACGTGACGTCATTCAAGGTGAGATTCCTTTTAAATAAAGAATTTCAATTTAATACAATTTTAGATAGAGAAGGTGCATTCATTAGAATAGACTCATGTTTGTACGTTAGACAATTCTAAATAAAGTATGTGCTATGTATGTATATGTATGTGTTGTAGGTACGTTACAAGTCTATGAAAAAGGGTGCTATGTAGCACGTGACGCACGAGTGTTGATAGACCCAGGGTCTACCCACTCCTTTATCACCCCTAGATTTGCAAAGAAAATGAAGATTGTTCCAGAGACACTAGACTTTGTGTTATCAGTGTCTATCCCAATGGCATAATTAGTGGACACAGAGTTAGTTTGCAAATCGGTAGTAGTGAGCGTTCGGGATGACGTTGTCTACGAATTAGACACACAATTAATATTGTTGGACATGCAAGGATTCGACATGATCCTTGGCATGGATTGGCTGTCTCATCATTGTGCAACAGTGGATTGCAAGAACAAGGTTGTTATTTTCCGACCTAACACGAGGAAATCATTTCAATTTCGAGGAGAGAGATCGACACAGGTGCCACTCATCTCTGTAGTCAGAGCCGAACGTTTAATCAAAAAGGGGTGTAGCGGTTATTTGGCATTTTTGAAGGGAGATAAAGAAGAAAATAATGTTATTTCCGAGATAGCAGTAGTGCGAGAGTTCAAAGACATATTTCCAGAAGAATTGCTAGGATTACCTCCAGAGAGAGAAGTGGAATTCGCTATCGACTTAGCACCAGGAACGAAGCCTGTTTCAAAAGCACCATACAGGATGGCTCCTGTTGAGTTGAAAGAGTTGAAAGAACAGTTGCAAGAGCTCATGGATAAAGGGTTCATATGACCAAGCGTGTCTCCATGGGGAGCACCAGTTTTGTTTGTGAAAAAGAAAGATGAGTCGATGCGACTGTGCATTGACTATAGACAATTGAACAAACTCACTGTGAAGAATCGATACCCTTTCCTAAGAAGAGATGAATTGTTTGATCAATTGTAAGGAGCGAAGTATTTTTCCAAGATCGATCTGAGATCTGGATACCATCAGTTAAGAGTCAAGGCCGAGGACATTCAGAAAACGACATTTAGAACACGATATGGACACTATGAATTTTTGGTGATGTCGTTCTGGCTGACAAACGCACCGATGTCATTTATGAATTTAATGAATTGGGTGTTTAAACCACACCTAGACTCCTGCGTTGTCGTGTTTGTTGACGACATCCTGATTTACTCAAAATCGAGGACAGAGCATGAAGAACACTTACGAGTCGCTCTATAAACCTTGCGTGAACACCAATTATACGCCAAGTTCAACAAATGTGAATTCTGGTTAGAAGAGGTAAGATTTTTGGGACATGTTGTCTCAAAGCATGGTGCCATAGTAGATCCGGCTAAGATCGAGGCAGTAGTGAACTGGGAGTAACCAAAGACTGTGACTGACGTCTGAAGTTTCCTTGGACTAGCAGGTTATTATTGACATTTCGTTGAGGGGTTTTCAAAGATATCGACACCTCTTACGAGGCTTACAAGAAAGGATTCAAGATTTGAGTGGAGTGAATCGTGCGAGAAGAGTTTTTAAGAACTAAAGAAGAGACTCACCTCAGGTCCAGTATTAGCCATTCCGTCAGGCAGTGGAGGATTCACGGTCTCCAGTGATGCTTCGTATAATGGTTTGGGTTGCGTGCCCAACCAACATAAAAAGGTGATAGCTTACGGGTCAAGACAGTTGAAAGAGCATGAGAAGAACTACTCGACGCATGATCTGGAACTGGCAGCGGTCATATTCGCATTGAATATTTGGAGACATTATTTATACGGAGAAACGTTTGAAATCTTCACCGACCATAAGAGCCTCAGATACTTATTTACGCAAAAGGAACTTAACATGGGGCAGTGCAGATGGATGGAATTCCTCAAAGACTATGACTGTTCCATACAGTACCATCCAGGCAAGGCTTACGTGGTAGCCGATGCCTTGAGTTGGAAGAATTCAGCGCAGCTAGCAAGTTTAATTTTGGGAAGGCATCGATGGAAGTTACTTGAAGATCTGGCACTATATGGTGCGGACATCCAGTCGCAAGCTACAGGAGCCTTTTTAGGCAACATATCAGTGAAACCGGTGATATTCGAACATATATGAGAACTTCAGATGGAAGACCCAGTAGTAACCAAGATACGCCAAGATGTAACTGAAGGCATTAGATCTGACTTTTCAATCAAGGAGGATGGTTCCTTATTGTTCAAGGGTCATCTCTGTATTCCGGACAATGCAGATTTACGACGAACGATTCTTGATGAATCCCACAAGTCAAGCTATCCTATCCACCCGGGGAACACGAAGATGTATCAAGATTTGAAAAAGAATTACTGGGGGAGAGGTTTGAAGCAAGACGTGACAGAGTACGTGTTGCGGTGTTTGACGTGCCAACAAGTGAAGATTGATCATAGACACCCCGCAGTTCTATTGCAACCCCTACCTATACCAGAATGGAAGTGGGAATCGATATCCAGGGACTTCATAGTCGGGCTATCGCAAATTACAAAGAAGTACAATGCCATTTGGGTAGTGGTCGATCGATTGACCAAGTCAGCACACTTCTTGCCTTACCACACGATGTACACGGTGGGAAGACTGGCAGAGCTGTATATGAAAGAGATTTTTCGTTTGCATGGGATTTTGAGTAGCATCATTTCAGACCGGGACCCATTGTATGCATCAAAGTGTTGGAAGAAATTTCAAGAAGGAATGGGAACGAGACTAGATTTCAGTACGACATTCCATCCACAAACCGACGGACAGACTGAGAGGGTCAATCAAATCATTGAAGACATGCTTAGGGCATGTATGTTGGAATTACAAGGATCGTGGGATCAACACCTACCATTGATTGAGTTTGCAGATAACAACAGTTTTTAGACGAGCATTGGGATGGCACCGTATGAAGCCTTGTACGGAAGGCGATGTAAATCACCAATCAATTGGGAGGAAACTGGCGAGAAATATGTTTTGGGACCTGAGTTACTTGAAGATAACGTCGCTATTGTCTGCATGATCAGAGAAAGACTAAAGGCGGCTTAAAGCAGACAGAAAAGCTACGCTGATATCAAGCGGACGAGCGTGGACTTTAAGGTGGGAGAACATGCTTTCGTGAAGGTATCGCCTATGAAGGGCATGATGAGGTTCGGAAAGAGAGGGAAGCTATGTCCCTGCTATCTTGGACCGTTTGAAGTTTTGGGTCGAGTAGGGGAAGTTGCTTACCGCATTGGATTGCCACCATTATTTGATCAAGTACTTAATGTGTTCCACGTATCGATGCTCAGGAAATATCTTAATGGTCCTGATCACGTGTTGAGCGACCAATCCATTGAGATGCATGAAGATATGACGATGATCGAAGAGCCGGTGGAAATTTTGGATCGAAAGGAACAAGTGTTGTGAACAAAAGTTATTCCCTTAGTGATTGTTCGATGGAAGAACCATCCAGTCGAAGAAGCAACATGGGAACGTGAGGCGGATGTTAGAGAACAATATCCCAAATTGTTCGAAATTGCCAACTAATTAGTCCTATTCAAATTAATAATGTGTAATGGTTGGTAGTATGAAAGTCTATATATTTTTTTCGAATGATTGAATTTTGTTAAAAATTTTAGTATATTGACTCCAAGTGATGATAGAACCAACTTTTTGTTGAACTTTTAGTATATAAAACTAGTAGTAAGGATTAGTGGCAGAAAACGAGCAAAAGAGTACCAGAAAAATGTTTCTGGGCTCGCTTGAGCGACCACTTATGCTCGCTCGAGCGAACCACATAAAATCACGAACTTCTCTCACTCAAGCAATGACTATTGCTCGCTCGAGTGAGGCATTTCGATCGCTCGAGTGAGAATTTATAACCGCTTGAGCGAGGTCAGAGTACATATATGGGCGAACTTCTATTCTTGTATTTCATCTACATGCGAGAGTTAGCCGAGCGAGAGTTAGGGCTTTTCTTTGCATCTCCAAGCTTTTTCCATCCAATTCAAGCCGAATTCGGACGATCTGATCCGTCGAAAACATTCAAAAAGGTGAAATCTTCACTATTCGTACTTTTTTTCAATTAGAAACTCTTCTTATATCTAAATGGCATCCCAAAGCCCTAACACCCAACCTAGGAAACGAGTGGCGATTCGATCGCCATCCTCATGCAATCAAGCTCCATAGACACCACAACTACACCCATCCACACCTCCTACCCCAATCCAATTAACTGAATGGTGGGGATCGAAGGTTTTTGAAAACGAATGGGAGATCCATCCCTCTTGTTTTGGGGATCCAACGTCCACCCAATGGACCTCGGATTTCCTTACAAACAATCGTTTACGACCACTGTTGACCCCTTTTGGAGATCGGTACTATCCGAGACTCGTTAAACTATTATACCAAACACTTAAGACCAATGCGACTGAGGACACTATCCTCGTCACTATTGATGGGAAGGAATTGATTTTCGGCAGTGCCGATGTCTCCTCCGTCATGCAGTGCCCCGACACCTACACACCAAACCCCCTTTCTCTACCACCTTTTTCTGGGAATGTAGGTTTTCCTACCATTATTGCCGACATTATCGACGGCGCCACCGCATCAGGCCAATCAATCACCTGCTCCTAATTACCGCCACACATGTGGTTTCCAGATATTATTTTTAAGAAGAATCTACACCCGATGGGTCATGACCAAGAGCGCTGCGAGACGATTTTGCTGTCTCTACACTTCGCTTTCCACAATAGACGGTTTAGCGCTCCGATGGTGGTCATCAAGGGCATGGCGCATGCCCACAAAAGAAACCTAAAGGGTGCTATTCCTCCACCGGTAAACCAATTACCCTATGCACGTTTGATTTCTTGACTCCTCGAATCATGAAATGGGAAGGAGGGATTTCAAATCAAGATGGATGAACTTGTGCTCACCGACAACATCATTCCATTCCTCGTCCTAGACTTAAGCCGAAATCTAAAGAGCCTGCAAACCAGTGTCAATAAGAAGAGAGATCGTCAAATTTCCCGACAAGCAACGGAGCAAGCACTGGCGGGACCGACCGCTCCCTCTACTTCATCTTCACAGCCCCTACCTAGAACCAACACCGGTATGATGTGAGAGATCCTCCAGCGGGGGCGGGAGATCAGATTACATCAAAGGTTCTAGGAGGCGCTACTCATAGACCTCATGGGCCATGCGTACCCGCAGTCATACATGGAGCGCATCGGTGCTATGAGAGGTGCTATTTTTGGAGCATCTAGCTCAGGCCCCGCTAAGAGGAGCACTACAGCGGGTGCCACTACCGCCAGGGAGGTTGTCGAGGATGAGGGTGACGAGGACGACGATGATGATGAGGAGTATGAGCAGAGTGACGACTAGGCCGTCCTCTATTATTTAAATTTTATGATTTTCAATGTAATAATTTGTAATTTTGAGGTGACAAATTTTGTTTGAGACAATCGTGACATGGTTGTCACAATATCTAGGGCGACATAGTAGTGACTTAATATAGTTGTGCATAAACTTTGATTAAATAAGTCTATGTGGTGCAATGTGCGTGTGTATGATCGATTGTGTAGTTGTATAAAAATCCTAGTGCAGGTTCTCATAAATTGGAGTAGAATGAATGTCATTCTACTTATAGCCGTTAAGAGAGTTCTAAGGTTGATTGATACGACTGCCTTCTTATTTTGTATAGATTAAAAATATTTTTTTCCATGCAGGTATGATCTCGGGTCATTGGACCATATATTGAATTATCTGATTATGATTGTTTGGGTGTGTTGCTACGAATATCTGTTCGGAAAAATTTTATATAGTCGTAGTTGATCCCTAGTGTGTCATCAATTTTCGAGGACGAAAATTTTATAAGGTGGAGTGAATGTCATAACCCCAGATTTTGGGAACCGTGCACATCACATATCATATGCATGTATTTGTGTTTCACAAGGAAATAAAAAAGAAAAAACTACATATACACATTATGTGTGTATATGTGAAACTTTCTAGCTTTCACTATATATGTGAAAGTGGGGAGGAGAGCCTCTCCTATATAACCTAAATTAACATAGATAGAAAGAAGGAAAAATAGAGAGAAAGAGGAGAAGGCTTAGAGGAGAAGGTTTACAAAAGAGGAGGAGAGGTTTGTTAGTTTAAGCTATAGAGAACCTTAAAGATCTTCACGATTAGACGAAGCTTGGATCAAACAATAGGAGACCTATCGAGTAAGGTATGATTTAGATGTTTATGAATGTTTTAAAGAGAGTTTAAACCAGGGGACGAATGATCCTTGACACTATTAAATATCTCATGAAGAAGGTGATGGTTCTCGAATAGAAGGAGAACATACATCTTTTCGTGGCTCGCTCGAGCGGTCTAAATGGCTCACTCGAGCAAGGACTGAGAGAATATGCTAAGCATATTCGCGTCCTAGACTTGCTTGAGCGAGACCCACAGTGAAGGAGATCGCTCGAGCGAGGCATCGCTTAGAGCTCCAGGTATCTTGAATTATAACCGCTCGAGCGATGAATAGTGCTCGCTCGAGCGATGAATAGTGCTCACTCGAGCGATGAATAATGACCGCTCGCGCGAGGATTTTCCCAGCTTTCTCAATTCTTTTGGTGTAATTTATTAGAGCTGTGTCTCCAAGGGTTCTAGAGACCTTTCTGAGTAAATTCGTGTCACATACAATGTAGGTGTGACGTAAGTTGTTACGCGCAAGCCTCTATGAGAAAGGAGCACCTTGGATCGTACTTGAGGTAGGGAATATCTTGAAACATGTACTTTAATTCGTCAAAATTATATATGTAGAGTATTTCAATCATATAGAGTAGCTCAAGATAATAGTCGTATTAAATATGTTTCCAACATGTGTGTGCGTGTGTGAATCTAAATGGAGGTCATGAAGTCCCTAGGGGACGTAGATTTGGCACAATGGGCATCTGAATGATGCATTAAACCAATAGCATCCCAGGGATGCAGATTAAACCAAATGATGAATAAAAGAGGAACGATAAGGCCTAATGTAATAAAATTAGCACAATCATGGAGAATAACTATATGTAGAGTACACTTTATATTTTTGTTATTTAAGATTTAATTAGAATACGCCACTGACGTGGCGGGATACCCACGACTGACTCGGCAAGATATCCGTGACTGGTACGGCTACCAAACCGTACATCCTAGCACATCTCAGGGATGTTGAATTGAGAATAGACCCCACCGCCTAAGAGAAAGGGGCTTGGGTAGTATTGAATTGTAACACATATCAAGTGTCTATTTAGACGACGATGGTAGGTTTTCCATCGGTGCTCGATGCTATATTGCTCGGGGACTACTAAGTTAAGATTTAAGTGATTAGGTCGAATCCGTTACTACAATAGTAAGATGAGAATAAACAAAGTCATGCAAAGTAACAGTACATCCATCATTTTATTTTGGTGTGTTTCAATTGTCTTTCAGCAGTTCTATCAGATAAAATTTTACTTTTAAACTGTTTTTAACATACATGTGAGAGCTTAATCTATATGTTCACTGTGTTTCCTTACTGAGCTAGGATGTAGCTCACCCCCCTTAGACTATACGTCGCAGGTCCAGGACTAGCGGCAGCGGAGACTTTTGGAGACGCTGATCCAGGGGATTTGGATTACGTGCCCACAGAAGAGTCAGAGCCTCCTCCTGAGGAATTCTTCTAGGAGACCCATTGCGTACTTTGAGAATGAGTTGAGAGTATTAGGTACAGCTTGGTATGTCAAGCCTTTTTTTCTTTAATGTAATTAAGTATCTTTATTCTTTTGGCAAACCGTCTGGGATGGATAGTTATCACCAACGGTTTGGGTCAGTTCTTACGCCCATGAATTGGCATGGGACAAGAACTGTCCTTAGAGACTCTTTTTACCTTAAATGCATGAGTACTTGTTTAGAGTAGATGCATCCTTATTTGTAGTCTTTGGCTTGTATATACCAATGCTCCGTGTAGAATTACAGGGTACGGCCTGGAGGGACCTGCTGATGGCACGGGTTTTGGGGTGCCAAAATTCGGGCTGTCACACTATTTTAGCTACTCTATTCTTTAAAATATTATTTTTCATTCTTGTTTTAATATATTTTACTACCAACACTCAATTCAAATTCTCTAACGGCTATGTTTTTACAACGGTCATATTTTTTAACCCAAGGTTTCAAATCGCAATCGGTCTCGAGTATAGGTATGTCGAGGCCGATACAAATCGGCCGATACTGATATGTATCAGCCAATTATTTATAATAATAAAATTTATAAAAAAAATAAAAATTATTCAAACGGTTATATTTTTTGTAACGGCTATATTTTCCCAACGGTCATATTTTTCTAAAATGACTATATTTTCCCAACGGTCATATTTTCAAAGGGTCATATTTTTTAGTAACGATAATATTTTTCGAATGGTCATATTCTCTTAAAACGGCTATATTTTTCCAACGGTCATATTCTCTTATAACTGCTACATTTTTCTAACGATCATGTTTTCAAACAGTAATATTCTCTTAATAGAAATCAGATTGGTCTATAAATATGTCAATCGATTCTAGTGTTCCATACAACAAAATTTTATCTATTTTTTTCACAAGTTTGTATACTAATTCCCTACATCATTCATTTTTTGCTTTCGCTCAAATGTCTAAGGATTCAGTATATCAAATGTTATATCAAATTCCCTACATCATGATCTCTTCTTCAGACCACCCCAAGCTCTTAAACACCTCTAATTTATGCTCCCAATTAGACTTATTCATCGAAGCCATTGCTCCAATGCCATAAACAAACATGGTTGACTCGGGTTTGATACCTAGCTTTTTAACCTTTTCCACAACTTTGACGAACCTATCAGCTCTAAGAATTATAGTATTCGGTTTTACCAAGACCAATTTCGAAATATTCGAACTGGATACCACTTGTTTTGCTAAATGGGAGACGTTGGGCACCATCGTTCTGTTGACGTCGAACGATATCTAACATTGCGAATGCTTCAACACTCGTAGATTGTTTTCATTCAAATTCACAATTATCTTTAGGTAGTGAAAGCATGGTCTTAACTGATTGTCCAAGCTCCTCCTATGAATTCTTGGATTTGATATGACTAGTTACGAGATATCTGAATTAGAGAAGCCCATTTCAAGCAAGAATTGGAATTTGGGTCTGAGATTTGTGTCTACTTTAGAGTGGAGGAGACAAGGGAACTCGGTGATGAGATTGGTGATCTGGGTCTTTGAGAATCCACTAGAATTGAGAAATTGAGGTACATAATTTGGTTTTTGTGGGTTTTCTTCTTTTAGATTCAAAGTTTTGGAGGTGGAGAGAGCTGTTTCCAAGGAGAGACCACAAGAGTTGATGTTATAATCAATGGTGAATGATGGTGATGATGGGTTCATCTAATTTATGTGAGATCAAATGCAGCCTAATGGTTCACCATTTTGGTGACTGCTCTCAGATCGTAAATGGCCCACAAATTTGAATCCGCGATCAAACAATGGAGCATGTTAAGTATACCCTGTTAGCCGACCAGATCTGTGCAATAATTACAACAGATCCATGACATTACTCTAGAGTTCATCTAATTTTTATGAGATCAGATGGAGTCTAATAATTCAGCACTTCAAGTAATGAATCAATAGCTCCTCAGCTCTCAAAAAAAGTAATGCATAGGTTTGCCGTAAAAATGTATATTTTAGATAAATATGTGTGATTATTTTCGGTTTGGATCTTCTACACCAAGGATCCAAAAAGAACTCATCCTTGACTATAAGCATCTACGTTATAGGCGTTCATCAAAGCCATTTAGTCCCCAAAAAAAATAAAAAATAAGTAAAATCTGAAATCTATTATAAAGAAGGAGGCTTCATCAAAGGGTAAATCAGAAAACAAGCCATGCATTAATCATCAAAATTCAAAAAAATATAAAAAATAAAAAGGAAAAATCTCAACTTCAAAGGAAGAAGAATCCATGGTTGAAAATGTCAACCTTTCGCCTACAACATTTACCAACAAAAGCAGAGCCTTGGATCACCTTTCGCCTACCAGATATCAATTCCTCACACCCGAAATTAAATCAAACTTAACCCATTTGAAAACCAACTTTCATTTGGAGATCACAGAAGGAGCAATGGGTTCTTGTTCCATACCTAGAGAAAGAGAAGAGAAAGAAACAGAGGGAGAGAAATAGAGGAGAGAGAAAGAGCATTACTTTTTGGTTAATTTATTGTTTAGCTCTTGCTACAGTAATTGCTAAATTTAGCTATTACTGTACTAAAATGTATATTTGGCGTGTGGGATGGCGCGCCTGTTGGAGCTGCATTTTTTCATATTTGGATCGCTATATGCATTTAGCTGCTGGGATAGCTCTCCTGCTGGAGATGCACTTAGAGCATCTCCAGCAAGGAGAGCTAAATTTGAGTAGCTAAACACCAATTTAGCTACTGCTACAGTAAAAGTCACTCCAGCAGGCACTCTATTTAGCTACTCTATTCTTTAAAATAGTATTTTTCATTCTTGTTTTAATATATTTTACTACCAACACTCATTTTTTATAAATTCAAATCCTCTAATGGCTATATTTTTACAATGGTCATATTTTTTAATGCAAGGTTTCAAATCGCAATCAGTCTCGAGTATCGGTATGTTAGGGCCGATATGAATCAGCCGATACAGATATGTATCAACCAATTATTTATAAAAATAAAATTATAAAAAAAATAAAAAATTATTCAAACGGTAATATTTTTCTGTAACGACTATTTTTCCCAATGGTCAAATTTTTCTAAAATGGCTATATTTTCCCAACGGTCATATTTTCAAAGGTCATATTTTCCTATAACGGCTATATTTTTCTGACGGTCATATTCTCTTCTAACGGCTATATTTTTCCAACGGTCATTTTCTCTTATAACGGCTATATTTTTTCAACAATCATATTTTCAAACGGTCATATTCTCTTAATAGAAATCAGATTGGTCTATAAATATGTCAATCTATTCTAGTGTTCCATACAATAAAATTTTATCTCTTTTTTCTCAAGTTTATATACTAATTCTCTACATCATTCATTTTTTGCTTTCGCTCAAATATCTAAGGATTCTATATATCGAATGCTACTTGAAGATTCTGACTCCGATGATGAGTTGGTATTAACTACCGTAATTGTTACGGCACATGAACTTTTTCATGGAGAGGGAGAGAGCAGAGCATGTCATGATTTTATTCTAAGGCGTGTGTTCATTGATCGTCATACTATGCAAGGCCACTAGAGGCTTTTTCAGGATTATTTTACTGATTCTCCAGTATACCCTCCAAAATTATTTTGAAGACGGTTTCAGATGAACTGCTCTCTTTTCCTTCGTATTCTATCTGCGATAGAAGCTTATGATCCATAATTTACCAAAAAAAAAATTGTGTTGGAATAATCAACTTATCTTGCCTTGAAAAGATGACAACAGTATCTAGAATGCTAGATTCTGGAGTAGCGGCTGACTACGTGGATGAGTATGTGAGGATTGGAAAATCTATCACAGTCAAGTTCCTGGAACATTTTGTTATGGCGGTGGTTTCAATTTTTTCGGACATGTACTTAAGGTCACCAAATAGCAATGACATTGCTAAATTGCTAGAAGTTGGCGAACAATGTGGCTTTCCGGGGATGCTAGGTAGCATTGATTGTATGCATTGAAAGTGGAAGAATTGCCTAGCTGGGTGGAAGGGGCAATTTTCTGGTCATTCCCATGAACCAATGATTATTTTGGAAGCAGTGGCTTCATATGATCTATGGATATGGCTGCCTTTTTTAGGCTACCCAGTTCACATAATGACATCAATGTATTAGAGCAATCTTTTGTGCTTTCTGCACTTGCTGAAGGGCGTGCTTCTCCTACCAATTATTCAATAAATGGTCATGACTACACTATAGGATACTACCTCATTGACGGTATATATTCACGGTGGTCGACCTTTGTAAAGTCAATTTCTCATCCACAAGGAAGGAAGGCAAAATATTTTGATGCACCACAAGAGTCTGCAAGAAAGGATGTTAAACGTGCATTCAGTGTGCTTCAAGTATCTTTCGCAATAGTTCGTGGACCTGCACGTGGATGGAATCGTCAAACACTAAAATTGATTATGCAAACGTGCATAATATTGCATAATATGATCATCGAAGATGAGTGAAACAGTGATGATGTCATTGACTTTGACTATGAACAAGTCGATGACACTCCCAATGTAGAAGTTTCACGTATGCGTACTGTTGAATTAACGGAATTCATTCAAAGGCATTTGAACATTCGAGATAGTGAAACTCATCCTCACCTGCAATTGGATCTCATTGAGCACCTATGGCAACTACATGGCCAAAATTGAAGAATAATATGCTGCAATTAGTGTATTCCATTTTTTCTACCTTTGGAAGTTTAATGTTCAATGTTCGACGTTTACTTTTTCTATAACAATATTTTTACTTTAATGTTCATTTCTGTACTAATTTTTTTTTTCAAATATATCATCTCTTCAAAAGATGATGACTATCAAAGGATACCTTATCACCTCATAACCTTCAATCATAGCATAAATTAGGATATGAAACTCTCTAATTGTCAGATACAAAAAAATCAAAGACAGCGTAGAAAATTAACTTGGTGATTATCTTAAGCAAACAAAAAAGATCTAGGGCACACTATTAAATCTAGATAAAATCAGTTAAGCCAAACTATTCATCTTTGGGACTTTTCAATGATTTTCATTTGTCGGATATGAAAGTATTCTTTTTGGATATCCGACAATCCACTTGTATCCATCATCATAATTTTATCGTCATTGATACATAGTTCACCTTGTTGAATTTCAAGTCTTGTTCCCTCTCGAACATCCGCTTTTCACAAAAGTTCTAGTTTTTTCTTCCTTGTAGTATCCACACTTTCTTTCGTGTTTGTTAGTAACCGCATAAAACTTTCTTTATCAAGCCCATCTGTGCTCTTTTGTATAATCATTTGTGCTTTTGCAGCCTTCCTCTCCATAGGTCTCTCCAATTCTACAAAGTTGCTGGTAGAGATATTGTCCTCCCTAAGATTGATTGCAGGTTCAGCAAACTCCGAAGACGGTATTGGAACTGATTTCCTACCCGAATTTTCTCTCTCTTACACCCACTTTGGGCATTCCTTCGAAATCGTCCAACAATGTTTGAACTGAAAAGAGGCTTTATTCTCCACCTTATACAACTCTTTTGTTTGAGCAATTTGTGTAATTAAAAGGTATGCATTAAATATACAAAATAACAAGTGATGCAAATTTAGGTACACAAAATATGAAATCCAACCCAAGAGTCAATAGAGATTTTACCTTGTCTGCTTGAGTCAACCCACTTTGACACACCGATTAAATTTGAGTCAAACATCCACAAAACTTATTGACCGCCTTCTAAATTTTTTGCCAATGATTACATAGTGATACTTGATTGCGTGAAGTATCACAGTCCATATTAGCGTGGTAGTTAGAATAAATTCTAGACCAATATGCACTCCTTAATTGTTCAGTTCCTCGTATAATGCTTGTAGAAGTATTTACCCACACATCTACTAGGTGTATATCTTCTTTCACGCTGACATTTCCTGTTCATGTTTTCTTTGTGTTAGGTTGTTGTTCAGACAGACTATCATTCGGTATGGAGATCTCATTGTTTCATTTTCAGCATAGGACCCCTCGTTTAAGAGACTGGTGAAAGACATGTTCTCTTCCATTTGTGATTCCATTCAACGAGTGATCTAGTGGAATACTTGGAACGTTCTGATTTTCGTTAACATCTCAACCTGAAACAAATAAAACAAGAAGGCACAACAGAACCCATATTATGATCAAAACCCACTATATCCATACATAGAAGCTGTCAAGACCTTTTGTTCTTGATTCAACTCACAAGAAAGCAAAAACATTTACATCACACAGTCAGAAAGGGCAGGAAGCCATATGCAAATTTTCTTTAATTAGTTTAAGAGGGAAAGATAATAAGAAAAAAAATTATTTGTACCGTAGCATATGGTGAAAATGAGAAACTTTGTTATTTTGGGGATGTGTCACAGCCATTGGCTTGCCCCTCGTAAGTGGTTGAACTCTACGTTGCAACAGTCTAATTTTCATGTGGATAAACAAATAAAGAGGGCAATCTAATGAGAATCCACTGCAATTTATAATTTGATGAGAAGCTTTATGTATAAGTTCCTCTTTTTTCTGTCAATAGGTAAGCAAGGCTACGTGTATAAGCTCTTTTTCTAATTTGTAAATTAGGCTTATGTCTTCAACAAATTTGTGATGTGAAAAATGGGTGTCTTGGATCTCCAGTCTCTTCTATTGGGCATCTTTTTAATGAATAATTGCTCAAAAATCAGATCCTCCTAGCCATCAGATCAATCCCATACCATTAGATACTCCATAGAAAAGGAGCCATATGTTTCGGAAACCCTATTAAACAGAGAAACTTCTGCAATCGTTATAAAAGATCTAGGAAATTACGAAAGGGTTCATCTAATTTATGTGAGATCAAATGCTGCCTTACAATGGGAGAAAAGAAAAAAATAAAAACAGGCCAATTCATCACCAAATTCAGAGAAGCATCACAGAATGTTTTTTTGCATCCAATCTTAACACATCAAAATAAATACTGTCTTTATTTTAATGAAGGAGAAATGAAAGAAAATGATAATGGATCTTGACAGAAGAGTGATTACCTCTGGTTGCACTTGAGGAAACACTTGTTCCCCAGCCACTTAAGTTCTAAATCCCCTTACAACTAATATCTTTAAGAACTTTCTAGGAAATCTGAAGTTTCAGCTGACATATTTGTACAGTTGCACTGCAGAAATTTCAGTAGAACTTCGCTTATTTATGGTGTGAAGTGGAATTCCTATAGAACCGTGACAATGCTACTACCTAATACCATCTTAGCATCACCACCATAAGGAGGGGGAAAAAAATCCACACCTCTTAACAGTAAACAAGTAAATATTATAACAGGAATCTATAACATAAACTTAAAAGATTTAGTAACAGCAGTTTGGATTCTTTATTTTAAATTCTAGAATGCAAAAACTTTACTCACTTCACGGTTAAAATTGGCCCATCAACTGCAGCTGTATTGCGATACACATCTAATAAATCTGGAACTTTGTCCAAATACTTAACCACATGCTTCTCCAAGAACTCCTTCTCGGGAATATTAAAAGCCCAAATGAGCTCTTAAACTTTGTAGGTAGATCCTTTGATTTCAGAACATGAAGAACATCATATCTGGGGATAACCCTCTTATCCAACCCATACATGAGAAGCGTTGGGTTCAAAATTAACACCGACCGCTCCACCTTCAATGTATTAAGAAAGAAATCCACGCCTCACTTAAGCTTCTCCTCTGAAATCCTCATCAAATTTGGATCTCGCTTAAAAGCCATCATGATCTCTTCTTTAGACCACCCCAGGCTCTTAAACACCTCTAATTTCATCTCCCAATTAGACTTATTCATCGAAGCCATTGCTCCAATCCCATAAACAAACATGGTTGACTTGGGTTTGATACCTAGCTTTTTAACCTTTTCCACAACTTCGACGAACCTATCAGCTCCAAGAATTATAGTATTCAGTCTTACCAAGATCAATCTCGAAATATTCAAACTGGATACCCCTTGTTTTGCTAAATGGGCGACATTGGGCACCATCGTTCGGTTGACGTCATACGATATCAAACGTTGCGAATGCATCAACACTCGTAGAATGTTTTCGTTAGAATTCACAATTATCTTTAGGTAGTCAAAGCATGGTCTTAACTGATTGTCCAAGCTCCTCCTAAGAATTCTTGGATTTGATATGACTAGTTATGAGATATCTGAATTAGAGAAGCCCATTTGGAGCAAGAATTTGAAATTGGATTTGAGATTTGTGCCTACTTTAGAGTTGAGGAGAGAAAGGAACTCAGTGATGAGCTTGGTGATCTGGGTCTTTGAGAATCCACTAGAATTGAGAAAGTGACGTACATAATCTGGTTTTTGTGGGTTTTCTTCATTCAGATTCAAAGTTTTGGAGGTGGAGAGAGCTATTTCCAAGGAGAGACCACAAGAGTTGATGTCATAATCCACGGTGAATGATGGTGATGATGGGTTCATCTAATTTATGTGGGATCAAATGCAGCCTAATGATTCAGCATTTTGATGACTACTCTCAGATCGTAAATGGCCCACAAATTTGAATCCATGATCAAACAATGGACATGTTATAGTAAACCCCGATGAGATATGTGCAATAATGGTAACATATCCATGACATTACTCCATAGTTCATCTAATTTTTATGAGATCAGATTGAGTCAAATAATTCAGCACTTCACTTAATGAATCAACTGCTCCTCAACTCTCAACCCCCAGAAAAAGTAATGCATGGGTTTGCCGTAAAAATGTATATTTTAAGTAAATATGTGTGATTATTTTTGTTTTGGGTCTTCTACACCAAGGATCCAAAAAGAACTCATCCTTAACTATAAGCTTCTACAATATAGGCTTTCATCATTGCCATTTAGTCCCCAAATATATTTAAAAAATTAAAATCTGAAATCTATTATAAAGAAGGAGGCTTCATCAAAGCGTAAATCAGAAAACAAGCCATGGATTAATCACCAAAATTCAAAAAAAAAAAAAAAAAAGAAGGAAAATTCTCAACTACAAAGGAAGAAGAATTCATGGTTGAAAATGTCAACCTTTCGCCTTCCACATTTACCAACAAAAGCAGACCCTCTGATCACCTTTCGCCTACCAAAAATCAATTCCTTGCACCAGCAATTAAATCAAACTTAACCCATTTGAAAGCCCACTTTCATTTGGAGATCAGGGAAGGAACAATGGGATCTTGTTCCATAACTGGAGAAAGAGAAGAGAGAGAAATAGAGGAGAGAGAAAGAGCATTACTTTTTGGTTATTTTATTGTTTAACTCTTGCTACAGTAATAGCTAAATTTAGCTATTACTGTAGCAAAATGTATATTTGGTGTGTGGGATGGCACACCTACTAGAGCTGCATTTTTTCATATTTGGATCGCTATATGCACTTAGCTGCTGGGATAGCTCTCCTGCTGGAGATGCTCTTAGAGCATCTCCAGCGAGGAGAGCTAAATTTGAGTAGCTAAACACCAATTTAGCTACTGCTACAGTAAAAATCACTCCAGCAGGCACTCTATTTTAGCTACTCTATTCTTTAAAATATTATTTTTCATTCTTGTTTTAATATATTTTACTACCAACACTCATTTTTTAAAAATTTAAATTCTCTAACGGCTATATTTTTACAATAGTCATATTTTTGAACGCAAGGTTTCAAATCCCTATCGGTCTTGAGTATCGGTATGTCGGGGCGAATACGAATAGGCCAATATTGATACATATCTGCCAATTATTTATAATAATGAAATTTAAAAAAAATAAATAAATTTATTGAAACAGTAATATTTTTCTGTAAGGGCTATAATTTCCCAACGGTCATATTTTTCTATAACGACTATATTTTCCCAACAGTCATATTTTCAAAAGATCATATTTTCTTGTAACGGCTATATTTTTCCAACTATCATATTCTCTTATAATGGCTATATTTTTCCAACGGTCATATTATCTTATAACGACTATATTTTTTTAACGGTCATATTTTCAAACAGTCATATTCTCTTTATAGAAATTAGAATGGTCTATAAATTTGTCAATCTATTCTAGTATTCCATACAATAAAATTTTATCTATTTTTTCATAAGTTTGTATACTAGTTCTCTACATCATTCTTTTTTTTCTTTTGCCCAAATGTCTAAGGATTTTGTATATCAAATGCTACTTAAAGATTCCGACTCCGATGATGAGTTGGTATTAACTACCGCAATTGTTACGGCACATGAACTTTTTCATGGAGAGGGAGAGAGCAGAGCATATCATGATTTTATTTCAAGGTGTGTGTTCATCGATCGTGATACTATGCAAGGCTACCGGAGGCTTTTTCAGGATTATTTTGCTGATTCACCAATATATCCTTTGAACTTATTTCAAAGGCGGTTTTAGATGAACCACTCTCTTTTCCTTCATATTCTATCTGCAGTTGAAGCTTATGATCCATACTTTACCAAAGAAAAAAATTGTGTTGGACCTATCGGCTTATCTTCCCTTCAATAGATGACAGCCGTACTTAAAATGCTAGCTTATGGAGTAGCGGCTGATTACGTGGATGAGTATGTGAGGATTACAGAATCTACCATAGTTGAGTCCCTGGAATATTTTGTTATAGCAGTGGTTACAATCTTTTCAGTCATGTACTTATGGTCACCAAATAGCAATGACGTCGCTAAATTGCTAGAAGTTGGCAAACAACGTGGCTTTTCAGGGATGTTAGGTAGCATTGATTGTATGCATTGGAACCGGAAGAATTGCCCAGCTGGGTGGAAGGGACAATTTTTTGGTCATTCCAGTGAACCAACGAGTATTTTGGAAGTAGTGGCTTTTTATGATCTATGGATATGGCATGCCTTTTTTGGGCTACCCGGTTCACATAATGAAATCAATGTATTGGAGCGATCTTTTATGTTTTCTGTGATTGCTGAAGGGCGTGCTCCTCCTGCCAATTACTTAATAAATGGTCATGACAACACTATAGGATACTACCTCATTGTCGGTATAGACCCACGGTGGTCGACTTTTGTAAAGATAATTTCTCATCCATAAGGAAGGAAGGCAAAACATTTTGATGCAGCACAAGAGTCCGTAAGAAAGGATGTTAAATGTGTATTCGGTGTGCTTTAAGCATGTTTCGTAATAGTTCATGGACCTGCACGTGGATGGAATCATGAAACACTAAAATTGATTACGAAAACATGCATAATATTACATAACATGATCATCGAAGACGAGCAAAATAGTGATGATGCCATTGAATTTGACTATGAACAAGTCGATGACACTTCCAATGTTGAAGTTTCACGTATGCGCATTGTTGAATTAATAGAATTCATTCAAAGGCATTTTAACATTCAAGATAGTGTAACTCATTCTCAGCTGGAATTGTATCTCATCGAGCACCTATGGCAACTACATGGCCAAAACTGAAGTAATAATATGATGCAATTGTTGTATTCCTTTTTTTCTACCTTTGGAACTTTAATATTCAATGCTCGACGTTTAATTTTTCTATAAAAATATTTTTACTTTAATGTTCATTTATGTACTAGTTTTTTTTTTCAAATATATCATATCTTCAAAATATGACGACTATCAAAGGATACCTTACCACCTCATAAACTTCAATCATAGCATAAATTAGGATATGAAACTCTCTAATTGTCTTACACAAAAAAATCGAACACAACGTAGAAAGTTAATTTGATAATTTTCTTAAACAAACAAAAAGGCCCTAGGGCAAACTATTAAATCTAAACAAAATAAGTTAAGCCAAACTATTCATCCTTGAGACTTTTCAATGATTTTCATTTGTCGGATACAAAAGTATTCTTTTAGGATATCCGACAATCAACTTGTATCCATCATCATAATTTTATATTCCTTGATATGTAGTTCACCTTGTTGAATTTCAAGTCTTGTTTCCCCTCGAGCATCTGCTTTTAGCAAAAGTTCAAGTTTTTCCCTCCTTGCAGTATCCACGCTTTCTTTCATCTCAGTTAGTAACCACATAAAACTTTCTTTATCAGGTCCATTTGTGCTCTTTCATTTAGTCATTTGTGCTTTTGCAGCCTTCCTCCCCATAGGTCTCTCCAATTCAACAAAGTTACTGGTAGAGATATTGTCCTCCCCTAGATTGACCACAGGTTCAGCAAACTCCGAAGACGGTATTCGAACAGATTTCCTACCCGAATTTTCCCTCTCTTCCACCCACTTTGGGCATTCCTTCAAAATCGTCCAAAAATGTTCGAATTGAAAAGAGGCTTTATTCTCCACCTTATACAACTCTTTTGTTTGAGCAATTTGTGTAATTAAAAGGTATGCATTAATATACAAAATAACAAGTGATGCAAATTTAGGTACACAAAATATGAAATCCAACCCAAGAGTCAATAGAGATTTTACCTTGTCTGCTTGAGTCAACCCACTTTGACGCACCGATTAAATTTGAGTCAAACATCCACAAAACTTATTGACCGCCTTCTGAATTTTTTGCCAATGATTACTTAGTGATACTTGATTGCGTGAAGTATCAAAGTCCATATTAGCGTGGTAGTTAGAATAAATTCTAGACCAATATGCACTCCTTAATTGTTCAGTTCCTCGTATAATGCTTGTAGAAGTATTTACCCACACATCTACTTGGAGTATATCTTCTTTCACGCTGAAATTTCCAATTCGTGTTTTCTCTGTGCAAGGTTGTTGTTCAGACAGACTATCATTTCGGTATGGAGATCTCATTGTTTCATTTTCAGCATAGGACCCCTCGTTGAAGAGATTGGTGAAAGACATGTTCTCTTCCATTTGTGATTCCATTCAACGAGTGATCTAGTGGAATACTTGGAACGTTCTGATTTTCGTTAACATCTCAACCAGAAACAAATAAAACAAGAAGGCACAACAAAACCCATATTATGATCAAAACCCACTATATCCATACATAGAAGCTGTCAAGACCTTTTGTTCTTGATTCAACTCACAAGAAAGCAAAAACATTTACATCACACTGTCAAAAAGGGCAGAAAGCCATATGCAAATTTTCTTTAATTAGTTTAAGAGGGAAAGATAATAAGAAAAAAATTTATTTGTACCGTAGCATATGGTGAAAATGAGAAACTTTGTTATTTTGGGGATGTGTCACAGTCATTGGCTTGCCCCTCGTAAGCGGTTGATCTCTACGTTGCAACAGTCTAATTTTCATGTGGATAAACAAATAAAGTGGGCAATCTAATGGGAATCCACCGCAATTTATAATTTGATGAGAAGCTTTGTGTATAAATTCCTCTTTTTTTTGTCAATAGGTAAGCAAGGCAACGTGTATAAGCCCTTTTTCTAATTTGTAAATTAGGCTTATGTCTTCAACAAATTTGTGATGTGAAAAATGGGTGTCTTGGATCGCCAGTCTCTTCTATTGGGCATCTTTTTAATGAATAATTGCTCAAAAATTAGATCCTCCTAGCCATCAAATCAATCACATACCATTAGATGCTCCATAGAAAAGGAGCCATATGCTTCGGAAACCCTATTAAATAGAGAAACTTCTGCAATCGTTATAAAAGATCTAGGAAATTGTGAAAGGGTTCATCTAATTTATGTGAGATCAAATGCAGCCTTACAATGGGAGAAAAGAAAAAAATAAAAATAGGCCAATTCGTCACCAAATTCAGAGAAGCATCACAGAATGTTTTTTTGCATCCAATCTTAACACATCAAAATAAATACTATCTTTATTTTAATGAAGGAGAAATGAAAGAAAATGATAATGGATCTTGACAGAAGAGTGATTACCTCTGGTTGCACTTGAGGAAACACTTGTTCCCCAGCCTCTTAAGTCCTAAATCCCCTTACAACTAATATCTTTAAGAAATTTCTATGAAATCTGAAGTTTCAGTTGACATATTTGTACAGTTGCACAGCAGAAATTTCAGTAGAACTTCGCTTCTTTATGGTGTGAAGTGGAATTCCTATAGAACTGTGCCAATGCTACTACCTAATACCATCTTAGCATCACCACCATAAGGAGGGGGAAAAAAATCTACACCTCTTAACAGTAAACAAGTAAATATTATAACAGGAATCTATAACATAAACTTAAAAGATTTAGTAACAGCAGTTTGGATTCTTTATTTTAAATTCTAGAATGCAAAAACTTTACTCACTTCACGGTTAAAATTGGCCCATCAACTAAAGCTGTATTGCGATACACATCCAATAAATCTGGAATTTTGTTCAAATACTTAACAACATGTGTCTCCAAGAACTCCTTCTCGGGAATATTAAAAGCCCAAATGAGCTCTTAAACTTTGTAGGCGGTTCCTTTGATTTCAGAACATGAAGAACATCATATCTGGGGATAACCCTCTTATCCAACCCATACATGAGAAGCGTTGGGTTCAAAATTAACACTGACCGCTCCACCTTCAATGTATTAAGAAAGAAATCCACGCCTCACTTAAGTCTCTCCTCCCAAATCCTCATAAAATTTGGATCTCGCTTAAAAGCCATCATGATCTCTTCTTCAGACCACCCCAAGCTCTTACACACCTCTAATTTCTGCTCCCAATTAGACTTATTCATCGAAGCCATTGCTCCAATCCCATAAACAAACATGGTTGACTCAGGTTTGATACCTAGCTTTTTTACCTTTACCTCAACTTCGACGAACCTATCAATACCAAGAATTATAGTATTCTGTTTTACCAAGATCAATTTCGAAATATTCAAACTGGATACCCCTTGGTTTGCTAAATGGGTGACATTGGGCACCATCGTTCAGTTGACGTCATACGATATCAAACATTGTGAATGCGTCAGCACTCGTAGATTGTTTTCGTTAGAATTCACAATTATCTTTAGGTAGTTAAAGCATGGTCTTAACTGATTGTCCAAGCTCCTAAGAATTCTTGGATTTGATATGACTAGTTATGAGATATCTGAATTAGAGAAGCCCATTTGGAGCAAGAATTTGAAATTGGATTTGAGATTTGTGTCTACTTTAGAGTGGAGGAGAGAAAGGAACTCGGTGATGAGATTGGTGATCTGGGTCTTTGAGAATCCACTAGAATTGAGAAAGTGAAGTATATAATCGGGTTTTTGTGGGTTTTCTTCTTTCAGATTCGTAGTTTTGGAGGTGGAGAGAGCTATTTCAATGGTGAGGCCACAAGAGTTGATGTTTTAATCAATGGTGAATGATGGTGACGATGGGTTCATCTAATTTATTTGAGATCAAATGCAGCCTAATGATTAAGCATTTTGATGACTGCTCTCAGATCGTAAATGGCCCACAAATTTGAATCCGCGATCAAACAATGGAGCATGTTTAGTAAACCCAGTTAGCCGACAAGATCTGTGTAGTAATTACAACAGATCCATGACATTACACTAGAGTTCATCTAATTTTTATGAGATTAGATGGAGTTATAATTCAGCACTTCACGTAATGAATCAACTGCTCATTAGCTCTAAACCCCCAGAAAAAGTAATGCATGGGTTTGCCGTAAAAATGTATATTTTAGATCAATATGTGTGATTATTTTCGGTTTGGATCTTCTACACCACGGATAAAAAAAGAACTCATCCTTGACTATAAGCATCTACAATATAGGCGCTCATCAAAGCCATTTAGTCTCCAAAAAAAATAAAAAATAAAAAATCTGAAATCTATTATAAGGAAGGAGGCTTCATCAAAGGGTAAATTAGAAAACAAGCCATGCATTAATCACCAAAATTCAAAAAAAAAACAAAAAAAAGGAAAAATCTCACCTTCAAAGGAAGAAGAATCCATGGTTGAAGACGTCAACCTTTCGCCTACCACATTTACAAACAAAAGCAAACTCGCTGATCACCTTTCGCCTACCAGAAATCAATTCCTTGCACCAAAAATTAAATCAAACTTAACCCATTTGAAAACAAACTTTCATTTGGAGATCGGGGAAGGAGCAATGGGTTCTTGTTCCATACCTAGAGAAAGAGAAGAGCGAGAAATAAAGGGAGAGAAATAGAGGAGAGAGAAAGCGAAGCCAAGCTAAGCCTTATCGATAGATTCCCACCCTCAATCTACATCACAAATACATAAAGACACATCAAAGATCAATTCTAATAACTAATAACTTAGACCTATTTAACTGTTTTCTCAAAACCGAGTCGGAACAGGCAAGCTCGTGCCAACTTAGAATTTGATGTAACTTCTCATAAATTTTTGACCCTCAAAAATTTAGATTTATCAAATTGTTAAATCACAAAAGTTGTAGACTTCGCTGTCCTCGTTCCAATGGCGCAAGAATTGCATCAATCGGACTTCGTAGTAAATAGTTATGGCTGAAATACCGAAGCAGCATCGGCAAGCACAATCAAAATCGATTAATCGATCCTAATATCGATTAATCGAATATCCAAAATCGATTAATCGATTTTCAAATCAATTAATCAGTTTTCCTAAACTCCACATTTTTCTAGCCACTAGAAGTATGTATTCGATTAATCGATTCCAAATCGGTTAATCAAAATTCAAAAATCGTTCAATCAAATTAAATTCGATTAATCGGTTTCGTTTGTCAAAAAATCAGAATATTACCCAGCTTATTACTAAAGTTTGACCTTTAAAAAGGTTGATTGACAAGTTGGTCAATTCACAAAAGTTTTAGGGCTTGCTGTCCTCTTTCCAACGCAATAAGAATCACGTCAATCAAAGTTTGGCACAAAAACGTTATTGCCAAAATACTGAGGTCGTAATAGTAAGCTCAGGCAAAATCGATCAATCAAAATTTTCTTCGATTGATCAGTTTCGTGAAGTTCCTCTCGAATTTCTCTTCTGTCAAAAATCAATTAATCAATTTTCAAAATCGATAAATCGATTTTGGTAGTTTCTGAGCACTTCTCAGGTTTGAACCTTGAAACCCATTTTTTTACATCAAAATTCAATCCTTTTGATCCTAATCTTTTGCACACATCTAAGCAACCTATATTTAGTTAAATACATAGAAGAATTGAGTTATTTACCTTTTTAAATCAATGATCTATCGGTAGATCGGATCGTCTTCGTCATTAAACAAAATAAGTTTCCAAACCCACCTCGATCTTCTCCGAGCTTCACGATCACACCCAAGTCCACGAAATCGACGACAATCCTTACACACACTTCAAAAGCTCATGCTATGATTTGCGAGTCAAAACTCACAATCTCTTCGCAAGAAGAGGGTTTCAAAACCCCCAAATGCACAACCAAACATCGAAACTGGCGGTGATCTTCCCCTTACACAATCTCACAAACCTTCGTCACGTAAATCAAAGGCTCGGAGTACACATATTCACAAGTTTTCCTCCTTCCTCTTTCTCTCTTCCCTTTTCTCTCCCTAAAACTGAAACCTATTTATCTTGCTAACCGAGTAAGTTCTAAGAGAAGCTTTGCCTTCTGTTAAATTAATGGGACTAGTTCCCATACAAAACACATATACACCACTTTGGGTATATTAGTTCTCATCCCAAGGACTAATTCCCGTGTGGAACCGGTATACTTAACTTGGGTGTTACTTCATAATAACATGATCTTTGACTCGGTGTGGGGCCTACACACCCAACGCTTCTATCCATTGGTATTGAGTCGTTACACCAAAGCTTGATATATATGAAACCGTCTAATGCTCATCATACAATCTAAATCGGTCTTTTTCCACTTAAGACCAAACCGAAATTAACTTACGTAAGTAATTTTATAAAATCGAGCACGTGACCAGTCGGGCATGCACACCGAGGTACACTGTTCATAGGTCAAAATTTTGAGATGTTACAATATCTTAGGGTTGGGTTGAATTCTTCTACCTTGCATTTGAGATTGTAGCCAAATGAAGGACAGCTGTAGATCCAACTCTTGCTCTGCTTTACAATGTCTTTTTCAGTAAAAATCAATCCCTAGCTATTTACTTCCCACATTTCTATTTATTTCACCAATCCATTTCCATCCTTCTCTAAACTCCCTTTGTTTTGCTGCTATTTATTTTTATTTTTATTTCTATTTTAGTTTAGTTTTGTGACAACCTAAAAACAGCATCTCTTTACCTTGCTTTCTTAGTCTAGGTTCAGAGCTGACAGATCTGAAGTAGATCTGGAGGTCTACTATTATTGCTTTTAGATCGTAAGTCCCTGTGGGACAACTCTTACTTATCAAAAGTTGCTACAACAACCCTGGATCTTGTAGGACTGTGGTTGTTTTGGTGCTGTGTTCATCAATTTTCATCCCCTTTTTTATTCTTATTTTGCCTATTCTTTATTGCTGCCATACCTTTATCAATTTTATAATAAAAGAGCACATCTGTAAAAAAATAAACCAACAAGTTTTTGGCACCGCTGTCGGGGATTGTTGATCTATGTAGTAGATTTGAGTTTTCTTTATGTTTTCATTTAGATTTGTTTGTTGTAGTTCCTGTGTTTGAATAAATTACTGCTGTATTTTTAGGATTTGTGCAGATCTGGAGCAGTAGCAAAGAGGGGAGCATATAGCTACAGCTGGAGCATAATCTGCCTTAGTCTGCATTCTTTAAATTTCAGTAGTAGTATTTAGTATTTTTTTTAGTGTGTTGTAAGTTACCTTCTACTGGCTTTGTTGTATGCTGGGGAGAAGGTCACTCAATCTTCAGTTAGAACTTTTGAATCCTGAAATAGGGAGAGTGCTTAGACCTAGGCAAACAACACATACCCCTGTTGAACTTATAGAAACATTTAAGATGGGAGAGCAACCTAGACCCTTGAGGGATTACTATGCACCAGGGGAATATTCATCTCCCTTTTGCATTCAACTCCCAACAATTGAGGGTAATTATTAGATTAAACCTCACACCATCCAAATGTTACCATCCTTTCAGGGGTTAAGTAAAGAGGACCCTTACAAGCACATTGATGGGTTTCTTTCCTTGCACACTACATTAAAAACTACTGGCCTGGGAGATAAAGCCACTCAAATGAGGCTTTTTTTTTTCATTAAAGGATAAGGCTAGAAATTGGTTTAACATGCTCACACCTAATATCATAACATCTTGGAATGCCCTAGAGTGTCAATTTTTGGCTAAATTTTTCCCCATAAGCAGAACCCGTCAGTTGAGAAAGAGCATATCTCTTTTTCTCAGTTCCCAAGTGAAGATTTCCATGAAGCCTGGGAAAGATTTAAGGAATTGCTGAGGCAGTACCCACACCACCAAATCCTTAAGTGGCAGCTTGTTCCAAGCTTTTACTAGGTGATTGATTTTAAAAGTAGAGATATGGTGGATGCTTCATGTGGTGGCACTTATCTCAGCAAGATTGATGAAGAAGCTTGGGACTTGTTTGATATTATCAGTAAAAACTCTATGCAATAAGAGACACTGTCAAGAAATGACATTGAGCCTGCAACAAGAGCTGCAACAGAACCCACTTCTAAAGGGAAGTTGTATGAAGTAAATGTGTACAATGACCTAGCAAAGAAAGTAGAAAGTTTGTCTCAGAATTTTGATAAACTGTTGAGTGTGTTGCAGCCCCAAATAGCTACAGAGGTTGGAGAGGCACGTCTGATATGCCAATCACCCACACACTCACTGTTAGACTGTCCATCTGCTGGTTAATATCCTGAGTTGGTAATAGAGCATGCTAATGTTTTCCAATCATATAGACATTAGCCTGCTGGGTATCCTTCGAGGAACTCAGGTGGAGACAGGATAATTTTCCGCAACACCAACAGCAGCAAGCACTGCCCTATAGACCATCCTAGCAGTACAATCAAGGTTATGTTCAAAGATAGCAATTCCCTTAGCCTGTGGCACAGCCAAATCAGTTGACCTTGCCACCACCACAAACCAGAGCACCCTCCCTTTAGGAGCAAGTTTTGTCCTCACTACAAAACCTAAGCTCCTTGTCACAGACTGTGAACTCCCACAATCAGAGTATTAAAAAGATTGAAGACCAGCTGGGTCAAATTTCAAATACTCTGACTAAGAGAGAAGAGGGTAGGCTTCCAAGTTAGATAATGACCAACCCCAAGGGACAGTTTATGATTGGTGAAGCTTCCTCAACTCATGAGGAAGCTAAATCCATCACCTCCTTGAGGTGGTAAAATGGTGGATAGCCAAATAGGTTGTGAGGAAAAGAAGAGTGCAGAAGGAGAAAACTCAGTCCCTATTGTTTAGCAACAAGCGGAAAATAATGGGGCTGCTGTTAAGCCCCAACAGTTGAAAAAAATTAAAAAGACTAAAAATAGTGATGTGGATGGCTAGGCCAGCAGTTGAGGTACTAGCAGTACCTCATCTGCCATTTCCTCAAGCGTTCAAAGGGCCATCTCCTTTTGAAAAGGGGAATGCCAGAATGGAGGAGATGATGGACACATTCAAGTAGGTGAAAATCAATTTGCCTTTGCTTGATGCCATCAAACAGGTCCCAGCCTATGCTAAGTTCCTTAAGGACTTGTGCACTCAAAAGAGAAAAGCTAGGATCCAATTGTCTAAGAAAGTTTTTGCAGCGAAAAAAGTAAAATCAGTTTTGTCCATAGCTACACTAGCTAAGCTTCAAGACCCAGGGGTACCTACTATCCCTTGCATCATAGGTTACCACACCATAGGAAGAGCGCTCTTAGATTTGGGAGCTAGTGTCAACCTACTTCCGTACTCAGTGTCTGAGAAGTTAGGTTTGGGGGAGCTAAAGCCCACACCTGTGAGCCTCCAATTGGCTGTCAGGTCCAAGAGAAAACCTATGGGCATTGTGGAAAATGTGCTAGTGAGAGTAGATAAATTTTTCTACCCAGCTGATTTTTTGGTGTTAAACATGGAGCCTACCAAGTGCAGCACTCCAATACCTATCATTTTAGGTAGGCCATTTTTGACCACTGCTAATACTTACATTCAATGCAGGTTTGGAGTGATGGAAGTCGCTTTTAGAAATATGAAAGTTAGGGTAATATGTATAATGCTGCCAACCAGCCTCAACTTGACAATGAAGACTGTTTTACCGTATATGTCATAGATGAATTGGGGGAAGAGACCTTACCCAAACTGTTGGATTGGGATAAGGTGTTAGATGATTTTGAGGAATTGTGGACTAAGGTTGTTGAGAAGGAGGCTCCCAATCTAGTTGATGAAGAAATGAACACACTGGATTCTTCAGTGGGCCTAGTGCAACACACTACACAGAGACCTACCTTGTTGCCCCTCCCTCAATCCTCCAAGGCACCTTTACTGCCTTCTGTGGAAAGTCCACCAGACCTGGAGCTGAAGCAGCTCCCAGATTCTTTGAAATATGCATTCCTGGGGCAAAATAAAAAATTGCCAGTAATTATATCCTCCTCTTTCACTAAGGAGTAGGAGGAGAAATTACTTTTTATCCTCAGGAAGCATAAGAAAGTCATTGGATGGACAATTGATGATTTGGGAGGAATTAATCCATCTATTTGTATGCACAAAATTCACTTGGAAGAGGTTCCAAACCCTCTAGGGAAATGTAGAGAAGTTGAATCCTCACATGCAGGAAGTAGTCATGAAAGGAATTATCAAACTGCTGAATGCTGGAGTCATTTACCCTATTTCTGATTTTGAGTGGGTATCACCTATCCAGGTGGTCCCCCAAGAAATCTGGCATTACAATAATACCAAATGAGTCTAGAGAGTTAATGCCAACCAGAGAGACCAATGGTTGGAGAGTGTGCATAGATTACAGGAAATTGAACTCTAAGACTAGAAAGGACCACTTCCCTTTGTCTTTTATTGATAAGATTTTAGACAAGTTGGCAGACAGAGCCTATTACTGCTTTCTTGATGAATATTCTGATTACAACCAGATACCAATGTATCCTCAAGACCAAGAAAAGACTACTTTCACCTATCCATTTGGCACCTTTACATATAGAAGGATGCCATTTCAACTGTGCAATGCTCCTGCCACTTTTCAAAGGTGCATGTATGTCATTTTTTCTGATATGATTGATAAGTTTTTAGAAATCTTCATGGATGACTTTTCAGTCTATGCGGATGATTTCAGTCAATGTTTGCATCACCTCTATTTTTTGCTTCAAAGGTGTGAAGAAACCAACATAGTTTTAAGCGGGGAAAAGAGCCACTTTATGGTCACCCAAGGAATTGTGCTTGGCCATGTGGTATCTTAGAAGGGCATAGAGGTTGACAAGGCAAAGATTGACCTAATTTCACATTCCCCCCCCCTAAAAACCATCAAGCAAGTCAGATCATTTTTAGGACATGCTAGTTTTTATAAAAGGTTCATTAAAGATTTCAGCAAGATCTACAAACCGTTGTGCCACTTGATTTGCCAAGATGTGCCATTTGTGTTTGATGCTGAATGTGTGCAGGCATTTGAGATATTAAAAAAATGTTTGACCGCTACCCCAGTGATCCAGGCCCTAGATTACTCTACCATTTGAATTGATGTGTGATGCATCTGATTTTGCTGTTGGAGCTGTTTTAGGACAGAGAAGAGAGAAACTGTCCTGTGTAGTTTACTATACCAGCAAAATACTTACAGAAGCTCAACTGAATTATACAATCACTGAGAAAGATCTCCTGGCTACAATATTTACTTTGCACAAGTTTAGACCTTATTTACTATAGTCTAAAATTATAATTTTTTCTGACTACTCTGCCTTAAAATATTTGCTGGCCAAGAATGATGCAAAACCTAGGCTAATTCGATGAATCTTATTCCTGCAAGAGTTTGATCTTGAGATCAAGAACAAGAAAGGGGTAGAGAATGTTATAACTGATCACTTATCTCGAATTGTGATTGATGAAAGTGCTATCACACCACTTAAGGATTCATTCCTTGATGAGCAATTGTTTGCCATCAAGTCAAGTTTGCCTTGGTTTACAAATATTGTAAATTACCTTGTTGTAGGTAGGATCCCTTCTCACTGGTCCAAGATGGACAAAGACTTGTTCTTTTCATAAGTCAAGTATTTTTTCTGGGAGGATCCTTACCTCTATAAATATTGTGCAGACCAGGTGATCAGAAAGTGTGTCCCTGATAGTGAAGTTCACAATATTCTGATCATGTGTCATGAAAATACCTGTGGGGGTCACTTTGGAGGGAAAAAGACAATAGTTAAGGTGTTGCAGTGTGGTTTCTATTGGTCATCCTTTTTTAAGGATGCTTTTGAGCACTGCAAGGCCTGCATGAGATGTCAAAGGATGGGTGGAATATCAAAGAGGGATTCAATGCCATTGCAACTCATCCTTGTTGTTGAGCTATTTGATGTCTAGGGGATAGATTTTATGGGTCCTTTCCCTCCTTCAATGGGCTTTAATTTCATCCTTGTGATTATAGACTATGTTTTCAAATGGGTGGAAGCTATTGTCACAAGGACATATGATCACAGAGTTGTCTTAAATCTGTAAAAGAAAATATCATCTCAAGATTTGGCACCCCCAAAGTCATCATCAGTGATGGGGGGTGCCATTTCTGTAACAGACACTTTGAGAGCTTGCTCAAAAAGTATTTTGTTACTCATAGAATTGCTACTCCATACCACCCAACGACCAGTGGACAGGTGAAGATTTCTAATAGAGAAAGTAAGCACATTCTGTAAAAAATAGTCAGGACAGACAGGAAGGATTGGTCCTCGAAATTGACTAATGCATTGTGGGCCTATAGGATAGCCTATAAGACCCCTATAGTGATGTCCCCATTCAGACTGGTCTATGGGAAAGCATGCCATCTCCCAGTGGAGTTAGTGCACAGGGCCTATTGGGCCATTAAAAGTTTAAATATGGATCTAACTTCTATTGATTTGAACAGGAAGCTGCAACTATCTGAGCTAGAAGAACTGAGGCTGGATGCCTATTCAAATTCTAAAATTTACAAGGAGAAAGCCAAGGCCTTCTTTGACAAGAACCTTCTTAGGAAGGACTTTGCAAATGGAGCTAGGGTATGGCTTTTCAATTCTAAGCTGAAGTTTTTTTCAGGCAAGTTAAGATCCAGATGGGATGGGTCATTTACTGTCATTCATGCATTCCCATCTGGTGTTGTTGAGATCATGGACCCTATTTCTAGAAGGATCATGAAAGTCAATGGTCAAGGGCTCAATGTGTGATATCCAGCCTTGTCCCATCTTCTGAAACCTTCCACTTTTAAGAACCTCCCACTAATGTGTGATATCCAGCCTTGTACCATGTGTACCATAGCTGTTGTTTGTGTTTTAATAATTTTATAAATATTGTCTATTTTTTGGGGTCTATTTTTCATGAATCTTGTTGTGTGCAACTGTTGATTTGCTGATTTAGTGTGAATGAGTCAGTTTAGCATTAGGAATCATTAAACTCTAAATGCATGAGAATGAGCTAGTCATCACGAGTGTTAATTAAGCCAATTTTGCTTTCTCGATAGGCTCTTGTATTTCAATGTATCCTCTCGGGACAGTTGCTCCTGAAGCAATACAGTGCTTCGACAGGCTTCAATGCTTAAAAGCAGCTGCTTGAGCTCTACTCGAGACAATATCTAGAGCCTCTACAGTCTCTTATGCCTAAAATGCAACTGCTCAAGAAGTGTCTGCTCGAGCCACACATCTGAAGCCTTGATAGGTTACTGGGCCTAATTCCATCGGCTCGAGCATTTGCTCGAGAAAAAGTAGTTTTGAAGCTTGATCCTGTCAAAATGCAACTGAAGCTTCAACAAGTTCCTGCGCTTAATTACAGCCACTCGAGATCTGCTTAAGATACTTTACCTGAAGCTTCATCCTGTCGAAGCCCGATCTCCTGAGCCTATAAAACCCTCGACAGGTTCATTCTCACATTCCATTCCTTCGTGCTAAACACTCACCCCCTTTGACTATTCCGGATTTCTTCTTCCCACTCCATTACATGCTACCTATTACTCCACTTGTCCCATATTGCTGACACTTTGCTCAACTAATCAAGCCACATTGTTCGCACCAAGGACCTCCCAATTTGGACCACTGTGGACTACCCTAGCAAACCCTAGTTTGGGTAAGCTCTCACTTCTTTCCCAATCCATTTTTATCACTATGTACTTTCTATTAGATTGAGACATCTCTGCTAAGGTTTAGTAGATTTTTAGTTTTAGGGAGACCTAGGGTTTGGGAGAAATCAGATAGAAGTTAGGGTTTCAAAATGGCTGACAATTCTAAATTTGAGGAAACCCTAACTACATTGCTCAATCCTGCCCAATCCCAACCTCTTTCACCAACCAAAAAATCCAAGAGGATTGCCTCCTCATCCCCTATAGATCCTATGGCCCAACCATTGGCCAAGAAATCCAAAGTCAGTACTAGCAAACTAGAGAAGAAGAAGAAGGGTGAGGGGGCTGTAAAGAAACACAAGAAGGGCAAGGTATCTGCCCCTGAGTTTTACCCCTTCACTACCCCAAATGACTTTGTGAAAAATCTTAGCCCAGTACCTGAAACCACCTTTGATAGGTCCTTCTTCACCAAGGAATATTGGGCGAAAGATACCATTGAGTTTTGACAAAAGCCTCCATGGATTCCCTGTTGGAGCCTTTGAAAGAAACTGTATATACAAGGTTAGTGAAGCTTTGGTATTAGAATATTAGGACAAAAGAGTCAGGGGAGGACCAAATTACCAGGACGTTGTGCTAGTTGTGTTGCTAGATGACTTTCAGACAGTGGTGGATGCCACGGATATAGCACAGGTACTGGAGATCCCTGCAGCATATGATCCATCTTGCAACTTGGGACCCCCAATCAGTGCCTCAATGAAGGAGATGGCCCAACAGTTAACTCATGGGAAGAAAGCCTCTGGTGATTCACTGATAAGGAGTGTATTTCGCACAAACCTATTATTCATGGATAGTGTTTTGAGGAAGACTGTATTTGTGGCTGTACACCAGCAGGAGAGGAGGGTCCCAATTGTGGAAGCACTGTACTCTTTCTCCAAGGGGCATTTCTTCAATGCTGCCAAGTTGATTTTTCAGGGGATGGAAGATATACATGGTAAGGTGAAGAGGAGGCAGAAAATACAAGATTTACCCTACAACAGGCTGATCACAACCTATCTTAAGAAAGGATGATATGTGTGGAAGGTAGGAGAACCCATTGTGGAGTTGCCACCAGCTGAATTTGGAAAAAGGCAATGGAAAATTAGCATATCACTGTTGAAGAACAAGAAAAAAAAGGAGTCCTATAGCCACTTCACGCCACTGCAAGCCTTTCAGCTACAATAGCCACATCAGTAGGACCCTCCACAATTCCTTCCACTCATGTACCTCCCATTCCAGCACCTGTATCGCCCTCCACAATTCTTTCCACTCCTGCACCTCCCATGTCTGCCTCACCACCTTTCACCCTACCTTCTATTTCTACATTTGTACCACCTTCACTACCTACTATGCTACATACTATTCCATCCTTACCATAATCCTTACCAGTCCACCCCACTCCACCAACCTACCTTCCCAATCCATTCCTGTATCAGCTCCTACTCCTCCCATAACATTCCCCTACAACCTTCCTACACCTCCAATCATAAAAACCTATAAAATGAAGACCCAACACCCACCCCAGTACCTACCATAGAACCCAGCCTATCCACTACCATACGCACTGACATACCAAGCCCAATACCAAACCCACCTTCCCCATTTACCTATGATAGCAGTCAGCAAATGGCTACTGCCATTGAACCACCTAACCCCATTGAGACCATTAACCCAATTCCCTCTCCTACCCATTCCCCTCCATTTTCACCTAACCAAGACCAGTTC
Organism: Chloranthus sessilifolius; assembly: GCA_021018995.1. Taxonomy (NCBI): domain Eukaryota; kingdom Viridiplantae; phylum Streptophyta; class Magnoliopsida; order Chloranthales; family Chloranthaceae; genus Chloranthus; species Chloranthus sessilifolius. The sequence continues at coordinate 28,232,730 of CM037594.1, read as the reverse complement.
ACAACAGAAAGGTACTCAACCTTAATAGACTCCATTGTGGGGGATATTAGGCATGAGTACACCCCTCTACCTAAATCCCCACACCCATACACATATAATCATGCCCCCACATCACCATTCAAACCAATCCCTCCCACCCAACCTGTAACCCCAGCCATACCGGACCCTCTAACCCAAATAATTTCCCTCCTAACCTCTCTCCAATCCCAAAGCCATACCAACATAGAAAACTAGGCCTTCATCCAAACAAGCCATAACTCCATCCAATCCACCCTTTAAATTTTTATCCCACTACCCCAACCACCCACACCTACCCCAGCCCCTACCCCTCCTCCATGATAGCAGCCTTCTACATCTGTGGCAACAGTTGATGCTGCCACCCAAACAAATTTTGACTCTGAAGAGCTGCCTATAGTCCCCCTTCCTACATCCTCAACCTTCACCCAAACTGAGGCCACTAAGGAGGAGCTGATCCCAACCCAGCCATCCATATCTGCCCTAGCAATCCACCCAACTACTGAAGCTGCTCTTGTCTCCATATCTACTTTTGATCCATCTAACTGGGCTATTGTTCCATTTAACCCAACCATATTACCTCCAGCACCCACCCTCACTATTCACATAAATGCCAACCCATACCTTGCAGAGGATGTGTGTGATCTGGTTGCCTTTGTCAGAAATAATGTACTAGAAAGATGTGAGGATCAACTAGCCCTGATGAAGACAACAAATTGGAAATGTTTAGAAGTTATTATCCTAGTGCATAAGAGGGAGATGAGAGTCATGCAAGAAAGATTAGACAATGCTATCACTGTATACAAATTGTATGAGTAGAGGGCTAACCAATATGACAGGTTGTATGAATCTTTATCAGCCTTACACATGTCTCTTGGTGTTAAAGATGTGCAACCTCCAGCAGAAGCCAAGGGAGTTAAAATTGAGGAGCCTCAACCTAAGAAAGGCAGCACCAAACCAAAGAAACCAGTAGCTTCATGGACAAAAGCTGGTGCTGCCAAGGCTGATAGTGTGAAGGGAAAGGACCAGCAGCAGAGCACATTGATGTTGATTTAGATTCAAACCCTATGTAGATTTTTTCTGTTTTAGGAAGTTGTTGTGTTAGGATTTTTTTTCTGTGATGTTTTGCTTTATTTTTCAGTTATCATGATGTAATCACTGTTTAGTTTGTTCAATATTTTGTAATAAAATCTATGTTTGTGTGAATAAATTCCTATGTGTTAGCATACTTGTTTCTTTATTTTCTACAGTTTTTGTTCTTCTTTTACATACCCTGTTGCCCCTAAATACGCTCTTTGTTGAAACATTGGGGTCAATATTTATCTTAGGTTTGGGGGTATGGCAAGGTAGACCAATGAAGCAGTTAAATTTAGTGCAGCAGTATAGTTAGATTAAAATAAATAAAGTTAATTCCCACCTAGCCAATTGTGGAAAAGGAAATTAAAACTATTGGCAGATATTTTAAAACTAAAATCTTTGAAAATTTAACACTTCAATGAAGTTGACATCAAGAAATTTTTTCACAATTAGTACTTAGTAAAACAGAGAGGAGAGAAAAAGGTGAGGATATACCCCATGAGTTCAATTGAAGACCATACCCAGTGAGATTTGGGCCAATAAATTTTTTTTTTTTGATGAGTGTCTTTGGCAATTTTTTTGCTCTAAGGAATGACTGATTCAGTACGTTTTCACTAGAAGTTACGCTCCCCAAATTAAAACTGTTTGGAAGTACTCATGACACCAAAGAGATGATCTAAGGCCTTCATTTGGACAGTTTGGGCCGGAAATTTCTACACATTAAACCGACCTTTGTTTACACTGTTTGAGCTTTAAAATCCATTTTTTATTAACCAATACTAAAGTACTTGAACCTAAACCTCATGACCTAATTCAACCTTACCCTCACTCTGAGATTTTAGAAGGTAAAGGAGAAGATGTTGAGGATAGTTGAGAGGGGTTCAACATTTGGTGGAAGGAGAAGAGAAGAAATCCATAAGAAGCAGTGTGATAGTTATATATATGTGGCATTTCATAAAAAAGAAAAAAAAAAAAAGAGAGAGAGATAGAGAAAGAAAGAGAAGTTAAAAGAAGTACTTCATTTGAAAAATGGAAAAGAAGAGAAGAAGTTGGCCTCTTCAGATATGAAAAACATGAAAGAATATGAAGTTGTGATGAAATGAAGAAGGTGAAGTCATGAAACACCTCCCCCTCTTAGCTGATTTCTCAAATTTTGAATCCTTTCTACCCCTTTTATTCTTTTTAAACCACAACCATAAGCCACATTACAACCTAGCTAAAAGTCCTCAATGATCCAAAGTGAAGTGAGCTGTCATGTGGAGATAAAGTGATGTCTAATCTATGGTGAAAAGAACATGAAGATGTCAGAAATTAGAAGCAATGCCTATGCTCATGCTTACAGGCCTATTTGACGACTGTAATTGATCTTGAGCTGCAGAAAATGTGTACACCCTTGAGCTTCATTTCTGAGTGATAACCCTGGGAAAGATTGGGCCTGAAAATTAACTTCATTGGGTAATGTTTAAACTAGATTTTTGAATTAATGGTGAGCTTAGTACTGATTTTCACACACTATACTTTGGATGTAAGCTAATTGGTTGTGATGGAAATACATGTTGATTTAAAGGTTAAACTATTTTCAATGACTATTTTAAACTCCTTTAAAATTTGAAAGATTAAGGTGTGGAATAAATCTTGATGTGTTGATATCTGACTTGCCACTGTTTGCATGATACTTAGCTATTTTATTGTGAAGTTTATGGGTATCTTCACTGAAAACCCTTAGGAAACTTCACTCCTCCACTAGGGATCACCTAGGGGTATAAAAGGCCTTATGCATAAGCTAAATGCATCCGTGCTCCCTACGAAAGTGGCATTTAAATTCTTTAGAATAATTATTTAATTTTTCCTTTGCTCTAGGACTAGCGAAGATTAGGTTTGGGGGTGTGTTAATCTCTGAATTATGCCACTTTCCACCTAACCTAGACTTTAATATAGACCTTTGAGCTATTTAATAACTAATTTTTATGTGTGTCTGTGTACTTAGCAATAAATTACAATTTAGTACAGTAATCCATCTCACACTTGCCAAGAAGAGAGGAATGAGAGTCAAGCATTGAAGTTGATGGAAAGACAGTGATTGAACCATGGTGGCCCCAACCAAATGCACCTTTCAGCATGCCTTGGACCAATAGAAGTCCTACAGTGAAAGAGAAGTGGAGCCCACAACTAGTGGAGTGCTACAGCAGACTATGTAAATCAGCAGAGAAGCAGAACCTTGACCTCAAACAATCTGATGTAACCTCAAGCAGTTCAGAACACTGCTGTAGCATCCACTCGAGCTCTCTCGAGCAGATGCACCTTCAGAAATTCTAGCTCGAGCAGTACTCGAGCACGTCAGTCCCTTTAAGCAACCACTTAAGCACCTTAGAGTATCTGTCGAGCAGTTCAAAGTGCCTTCAAAGAACCTGTCAAGAACCGGTCAAGTGCCTTCAGGCAAGCTGTCGAAAATCTTTCATAAAAACTTCAGCCACTCGAGCATATCTAACTTCAAGCCCTTGTCCACTCGAGACCCACTCGAGATTTTATGCCTGAAGATTTAACCACTCGAGTAGCTCTAGCAATTCAAGCCTTCAGCCACTTGAGAGCCATTAAGAAGTACTTTAACCACTTGAGATCTGCCCAAGTTTTATAGTTTGAAGCTCCAACCTGTCGAAGCTCGAGTCCCAACTACTATTTACAGACCTCAGGGGTATTTTCTAACTTCCACGGTGTTATGCACTGAAAAGTACCACTTTTCACCTTTTAACCTAGCCTTTGATAAACCTTGATGCCCACTAATAACCATTTGTTAAGTATGTTTTATAGTTAGTAATAAAATATGCAGCTTAATACAAACTCCTTGCCTTTTGGCCCAAAAGAGAGAGAGAATACAAGCAAAGATGATAGCTGAGCCAAAGCCTAATGGAACACTGTGGTAGTGCTCACCATGGTGACTCACTATTGTTGATCATCATTGACCTAAAGTCTAGCAGGTGACTGAAGTCAGCTGAGAAAGAAGGATGTTGCAACAACAGCAAGTGTAGCGCAGCAGAGTGCCAAGAAATAGACCTCACAGAGTTGAGAAGCCTCCTCGTGAAGCTAAAGATGCAGTCAAAGACGCTCTCACACAGATAGGTCGTGCAGTCAAGAGGAGAGCTGTATAGACATCGTGAAGATCTCTTAGTGTAAGACCTTCAGAATTCATTATCGTGAAGCTCTCGCGGAGATCAAGCCTCAAAGCAGTCGTGCGAGGAACACAGTGAGCCCATATGCATAGAGAATAAAAAGTCACCTCACAGAGTTCTCATGTGGCCCTGGAAGAGAGAGACGCCAAAAATTCCCCTTCGTCCAGATCTCACGCACTCTGGAGCCTTACAAGTTACTACGCTAGCGCAGGAGCCCACCTGCACGAGTACTTAGCGAGAGAGAGAGTTCCTGAAGCTCTACTACGCGAAACACCCTGGCTCTCTAGATCATCTCTACGACAGCACTACGATGCAAAGCAACTGCGTGATTCACTAATGGCTTACTGCGTGAATGAGCCCTTCCCATCAGCCAAAGGCATCTCCATGAAGGCAAAGCAACTGTGCGAGTAAACTAAAATAGCTGCCAACCTTGCGAAGCAAGGGCTCACCACTTCTCAGTTTTAACTCAAGGACCTTTTGAGAATTTCCCAAGGCTAGGGCACACTTCCTGAGGTGTGGATTTTGAAGCATACATCTCAAGGCATTTAAGGGTTGTAATAGTGCCACGTCTGTTGGAAAAATTAGGGTTAATCTCTTTAGAGCTAAGGCTATTTTGACATAATATATAAGTTGTACTGAAAGCTTATTATCTTTTATCTCTCCTTCATTCCCTATCGGCTGAGAACTATAGCAGGCTAGGGTTAGGGTTTGATCACCTCTTTTTCCTATTTCTCTTCTCTCTTAGCTCAGCACTTGGTGGCTAAACCCCCTGTAAGCAGCTAGGTTTAGTTTTGTTTCAGTTTTATAATAGATTTTTATATACATTGGGACTGTAGATGAGCAATTGTGTATAGGCTATAGCCAGGAGATAGCTTCTTATAAGTTTTACTGTTATCAATAAATTAATGTTTTAATGCTTAATCAAATCTATAGATCTTATGGTTTCTTTACATGTCTATAGGATCCAGGTATTTGGGACTAGTCCATTTAGATTCTAGTATGTCCATTGTTTACCATCTAATTTCCCTTGGTTTGATAGACACATGGAAAGCAATGTTGGATCTGTAGTGAGATCCAGAGAGCTCGGAGGCCTATGGACTATGGTGGTTGCAGCAGTTTTCATGTTCTTCCTCAGGTCTCGGTTGGACGGACAGACCAATGGGATACCCTGTGACCATTCAAGTGGACAGAGTATAGCCCTAAGGTTGTGTCCATCCACATGTTTGAGAAGGATTCTTCTCCCCTGCACATGAGCTTCTAGAGCCTTATGAGGAGGTTTGTACAGTAATGGGCTCCCCTCTGTTCTACCTAATCGATATCAGATGTTAGATCTGATCTCTTGTAGTAATTACAGCTTGAGGCTGAGTTATTATAGGTTATTTGTAGCAATGAGCATCTGAGCTAAAGGCCTTATTCAACCTGTTGCATGGTCCTTTTTGCGGGCACTAGTGAGAAGTAAGCCTTAGCAAAGCACTTAGGATCTTTTGGGTTGGAATACCTATGGATATTAGTCGGGCCTGTGCGCAGATCTGGGGAGCTTGTAGCACTGGCATTACATAGTACTGTAATAGTATTCATGGCTAGAGCTGGTCTAGTGGCTGTGAAAATGATTTGTCCACTCTTCTGGATTAGACTAGTGAATTTCTGGTTTAACTAATGGGATTTAACAGACTCTATTGGATACCCTGTGACCATTATAGTGGACAGAGTATAGCCCTAAGAGTACCCCAAATGGCATGGGTTAAACTGGGAGCTTATACCTTGTTGAGGCTTTTAATAGTGTCTCAGCAAGGAGCACTACAGAGACAGACTAAATTTGAGTTATAATACTGCATCATTGACTCTAGCTTAACCTGCATCTCATAACTTTTGTATTTTATTTTGACACACACTACCACCATCTTCTTCTTAACCCTTTCTTTACGATAAGGCTACATTTTATTTTTCTGCTTTTAAGATTAATTTAGTGTAGTCGTGTCACCCAACTCCCTTTCTTTAGGATTATCAGATCTGTAGCCAGATCTAGAGGCCAACTATTATAGCCCATTTTGGGTTCTAGAATAATTTCTCAGTGGGACAAACTCTTACTTATCAAAACATGCTACAATAGACCTAGTATCTTGCAGGGTTGTGTTTATTTCAGACTTGCTGTGCTTACCCATCTCCATTTCCCCACTTTTGATTTATTCTCTCTATTGTTCTTAATAAAATAACAGCAAGAGTCTCGAAATGACCCCCAATAAGTTTTTGGTGCCGTTGTCGGGGATATTGATCTTTTTAGTAGACCTGAGTTGTACTATAACTTAGACCAACAAATTCTTTGTACTTGTGTTTAATCCAGAATTAAAGTACTACTGATTCTTTGTGAAATTTTGTAGAAATGGACGGCAGAAGAAGGGAAAAGCTAGAGCTGCAATTGGAGTCTAGCTAGCTCTGTTTGCACTTTCTTTCCCCTAAATCTCATGCCATTTATGTTGAATCCCCAGTTATTTTCTTTATTGTAAATCTGTGTAGTTATTATTTTTCTTGTTTGAAATTCTTTCTCTGTGCTTCTAAGCATTTTCATTACTTTTGATGAGTGCATGCTCGGTAGAAGGTCCTTAAACCTTGACTTGGAACCCCCAAATCCAGAGGTGGAAAGGATACTAAGACCTAGGCACACTAACCAGGGCCCTGCTATTGAGACTGAACTAGCTACCATGGCTAAGAGGCAGAGGACATTAAAGGAATATAATGCACCCGGGGAGTACACTTCTCCCTTCTGCATTCAGTTTCCCTTTGTTGAGGGAACTATGAAATTAAATCCTCCACCATCAGTATGCTGCCTTTATTTCATGGGCTGAGTAAAGAAGATCCCTATAAGCATATTGACCAGTTTTTAACACTTTGCATTACCTTCAATATTGCTGGCTTGGGGCCTGAGGCCACTAACTAGGGATTTTTCCTTTCTCATTAAGGGACAAAACCAGCACTTGACTATCAAAGCTCTCTGCCAACAACATATAGTCATGGATTGACCTTCAATCCAAATTCCTGGCTAAATTTTTTCCCATGAACAAAACAAGCCAGATAAGGACAAATATTTTGTCTTTCACTCAGTCCTCAATTGAGAGCTTTGATGAAGCCTGAGAAAGATTCTCACAGATGTCAAAATAATGCCTTCACCACCAAATCCCAATGTGGCAGCTTGTTCAAGTGTTTTCTCAAGGAATTAATGCCAAGAGCAGGGATATGGTGGATGCTTCCTGTGGTGGTAGCTACCTCCATAAGACAGTTGAGGAAGTATGGGAGCTGTTTGACATAATAGGGGAGAATTTCAAGCAGCATGAGTCTCTGTCAGGCAATGACTGTCAGATTCCATCTAAGATGGTGAAAGAAGCTACCCCTAGAGGTGGAATATATGAAGTGAAGGTGCAAGGTGATCTGGAGAGGAAGGTGGACAACTTGAGCTTGAAGTTTGATAAATTGATGAATGTGATGCAACCTCGGATGGTTGCACAGGTGGAGGAAGCATGTCTGTTATGCCAATCCCCCACACATTCTATTCGTGATTGTCCATCTGCCAACCAATTTTTGAATTTTGCCATGGAACATGCCAATGTTGCTCAAACCTTTGGGCAGCGGCTTGTTGAGTATTCTTTGAGAAACCACCCAAATCTGAGGTAGAGACAAGACTCATATCCCCAACCCCAGCAAGAGTGGATGGTAGCTCCTTACAGACCACGACACTAATTTACTCAAGGTTATCCACCAAGGCAAAATTTCCTGTTTGGGGCCCCACTGTCTAACCAGTTAGCTCTGCCCCCACAACAGCCCAGGTCCTCTTCATTTGAAGAGCAGATGATGGCCTCAACGTAGATTTTGGGGAGCGTGGTGCAAACTGTCAATTCACATGGACAGAGCATCAAAAGGATTGAGGACTAGCTTGGTCAGATCTGTAATTCTCTGAATAGGAGGGAGGAAGGAAAATTTCCTAGTCAGCCCCTGACAAACCCGAAAGGTCAGTTTATGATCGGTGATGCATCCTCTACTTAGGAGGAAGCTAGTGTCCAGTGAGACAAATATTGGTAATAATTGTATCATATGTATGGAAAATTTTTTGTTAAATTGTGTTCTTTAGAATTCTGTCATTTTTGTTTTGTGTGTTATGTTGGTTTGATTGTTTTACTTTTTTTGTGTTTTAATTGTTTGTGAATGAAACCATGTGCCTTTGTATCATTTGAATAGGCTGTGTGTTTGTTGATGAATGGCTGAGATATCCTAATCTTGTTTTGCATGAAAAGGAGCTGAAAATCTACTTTTACAATTCTATAATGTTGATGAACAGCTGATTTAAAATGGATATAAGCTTTTCATGAGTGAAATGAAGCACCTGTCTGAGGCTTGGTGCTCAAGCATAGTGGTTGGGTGCACAGCAGCAGGAGGCACCAACCAATGTGCTGCATTGAGACTAAATGAGGGAAAGCTGTGCAAGAAATACTATCTCGCTGAGTTGGAAGGCTTAAATTTATTGCGCGAGCCATCTTTTAGCTTCCTCGCGAGCTAGAATAGCTAAGCACTGATAGTTAAAGTGTCACGCGGAGTTGTTTTCTACTCCATGAGCTTAATTTGTGTGAAATGAATGTCATCTAGGTGTTCTATGCGAGAACTGCGCGAGGCAATTTTCGAAAGCATATCAAGGTCTCGGGCACTACAACCAAGGCTTCAGCTCCGCGAAAGGCACTATGAGGCAGTTCGTTCTGCTGTATGACAGAACCTTTCGCAGACTTTAAAGTCATTTGCACGACAATCCTACTCCGTGAGACCCTTAAGCCAACTCCGCAAATCGCGCGATTATCTCTATTACCTCAGCAAAATCCCTCATTTGCTTCATTTTCTCTCTCTGCTCTAGCTCTCTCCACCCAAAAGTGAGCCCCTCTCTCTCTGCTTTGCTCTCCATAGCTCGAGCCACTTCATTTGAAGCACTTTCCTCTCACCATTTTTCTCCCCAACTATTCTTGGTTACTTTGAGCACAGTTTGGAAGGATTTAAGCCACTGTGCAAATTTCTAGGTGAAACCCTAGCTCGCATTGGGTAAGCTCTGCAACTTTCCCTCTATGCTTTGATTGGTTTAGTAAATTAGGAAGAGAGAAGACGATTTGTGATATTTTTGGTGCCTACTTAGAGTAATCTACATTCTTTGAGATCTGTGGGCCTTATTTTAAGATTTGGAGCTCCTATGGCCAAAAGTTCAAAGTTTACTGATACATTGGCGGCTATGTTAGTGCTCCTAGTGGCAGTCCTGTGGCCACTAGGAAATCCACAAGGATTGCCGAGGCCTCCACATTGGACACCTCTGAGGTGCCCTCTCTTGGTGCTGAACCCACAATCTCAATGGAAAAGATGAAATCTGCCCCAAAGAAGAAGGCTAGAGAGCACCCACCTGCTATGAGCCCTGAAAAATCAAAGAAGCAGAAAAAGGGCAAGGTTATGACCCCTATAGCCCTTGAGGTTGAAGAGGAAGAAAATAATGAATACCTCAGGGTCCCCTCTGACTTTGTAGAAGTAATCCAGATGGAGGCTGAAACTATTTTTGACAAAGCCTACTTTGAGGAGCTACTAGAGACCTCTGCCTCCATTGAGTATTTGAGTAAGGCAACTCTGTTGCCACTGTTGAGACCCTCAATGCAGCTGGTGTTCCCAAGATTAGTTAGGTTACTTTATCCGAATATGAGGTTGAAGACTGCTGATGATGGGAACCCAACACTGTTGGTACTGATTGATAATTTTGAAATGCTGTTTAACCAGTCTGACATTGTAAGGGTAGTAGGGATACCAGTTGTGTATGACCCTAAGTGTGGCTTGGGACCTCCACTGACTTCCACCATTACAGAGATAGCCAGAGAACTAACTGGAGGAATCATGGTTTCAGGGGATTCAATCAGGAAAAGAGATCTGCACCCCAACCTTAGATACATGGATGGGGTGCTACGAAAAAATGTGTTTTGCTCGGGACATGAGCAAGAGAGGAGGTACCCCATAGCTAATGCCCTTCTCTCATTTCACAGAAACCACTATGTGGATGCAGCCAAGTTAGTTCTTGAAGGGATTAAGGACTTGTGTTAGAAAGTGAAGGTTAACAAGAAACTACAAGCCCTTCCCTACTGGATGCTGATTACTGCACTGCTTCAAGATGGGAAGTACCCCTTCAAAAGGGAGGAGGAGATAGTAGCCCTGAACCCCAGAAATAGTAGAAAGAAACAATGGGGTATCAGTGGCACAATGATGAGAAAGAGGGAGAAGAAGGAATTATTGAGAGAAGCAGCCCCCACCATTTAGGAAGTAGTTGTTGCTGCTGCTACTGCTAATGCAGCGGCCTTTGTTGGGCCAGCTAGGCCACCAACCTCTACACCCATTGCCCCACCACCTTCATCCACATTCCAGCCCTCACAGCCCCACACAAGTCCAATATCCTTACCTGAGCCACTCCAGACCACATTCACCATGGCCACCTTACCCATTTCCACACCCTTACCTATTTTTCTAGCCCATACCAGCCCACCTATAAAAGTTGCCTACACTAAGAAAAGAAAACTCACAAAAGGCACAGCCCCCATAGCACCCCATCCCACCTACATTTCCCAAACTATTCCAATCTCTGATTCCACCATCATTACAGACCACATACCCACAACCTATGCACCAAAACCCCATACCTTTGACACCCCCAAAAAGCCCAGTGAGACTTCCCAACCTTTTGTGCCTATCCCCAGTGAGCCTGTAGACCAATCCATTCCCTTATCCCATGATAGTGAGTCACTTTCAGGAGAGGAATTTCCGCTATGATGTCTACTATCCTAGGAGACATCAACCTTGAGTATACACCTCTCCCTGACTCACCTCCCCCCCCCACACTTTACCCCACCAGAGGCCACTACTTTCACTCATAGACCCCCATCTCCCTTCCAACCATTTTCACCCATCCAACCCACACCCAACAGCATACTAGACCTCCTACCCTAAATCTTATACCTCCTACTATATCCCCAATCACAAATGTTAACAAATACCCAAAACCAATCAACCCTCGCAACCCACCTTCACAATATTCACTCCACCCCCCAACCTCCATCCCCACCATTTTACAATCCATCCACACAACTCTATCCACTCTAACCCCAACTTCCCAATAGTAACCTGTTTCCCCATCAATCCTTCATCCTTCACCTATTCCCACACCCATTGTCCCTATCCTAGAAGATTCTCCCATTCCCTCAAGAGATGCTTTCACCCAAACTGACCCCGAACCTCAGTCACATCCTGAACCTACCCTTGCCATTCATCTAACCATCTCATCCTCCCCACCTTGGCCTATAGCCACCCCCTCTACTTCCATGGTTGGGCCATCCATTACTGATCTGACCTTATTTCCTGTTTCTTTTACTCCCATGCCACCCTATCCCAACCTACTCCACGCAATGCAAGCAAATGCCTATATAAAAAGGGATGTAATTCAAGGCATGGCCAACTTGAAGGCAGCAGTGTGGCAACCCCTCCTGGATAAAATTAAACTCCTGATGCTTGCCTACAAGATTGAGAAAAAGGAAATCAAGGATGGATGGAGAGAGATTATTGCCCAATACAACTAGGAGAAGAATAAGGTGGAGAGTCAAGAAGATGTTATCAAAGAACTAAAAGAGAAACTACGGCTGACTGAGGAGAGAGCTTATGATTATGGGGTGACTATTACAGACTTAGAGAAAAGGACAAATGCCCAAACTGACCGGGAGATGGCAGAAGCTCTTTTTAAAGAACTCAACCCTGATGTCCCTCTTCAACAATCCGGCCCGATTGCCACTAGTCCAAGACCCCTCAAACCTGGCCTCAAAATCAAGGACCCTACTCCAAAGCAACTCCCCCTTTCTAAGATAAAAAGCACAACCAAGCCTTGGAAAACCACTTCAAAAAGACCACTGTCAAAGGTTGCTACTTTAAAGATAGCAAAGGGTAAAGAGATCCAGGAACCACCTCCTGAACACAAGGACTCAGATGATTGATAGTTCACATGTTTTGAGTTAGGAGTAGTATCTTGTAAATATATTTCCTAATATAATAAACTTTCTTTTTGTTCCTTCTGTGTACCTATTACTCTGTTTAATTTTTATCTGTTTGTGTGTTTGTTAATGTGTTGTGTGTTCATTTTCTTTTTTTTTTTCTCTGCTTTACTGCAATGTCTTATGTATCTCTATTTGTTCACTGCTGCACACCCATTGTATTTTGAATCAGTGAGGACACTGCTCCTCATAGGTTTGGGGGTGTGGCAGATTTTGCCAAATGAATAGTTAACCTAAGTGCAGCAGATTCAAATGAGTAAGACAGAAACAGGACCATGTTCACCTAAGAATCATTAGAAAAATGAGAAATTTAAAATTTTACAGACCTTTAGGCATTACAAGCTTTTAAATTTTAACTTTTTCATTGATGTGAACACTAAGTAAACTCACTTGTATCAGTACTGAGTGATTCATTAAAGAGAGAAAAAGGTAAGGACATACTTAAAAGCTCAATGGAAGACCATAACCAGTGAGAGTTGGGCCTACAAAAAACTTTTTTTTCCCTTCCTTTGAGGAGTGACTGAGGCAATTCTTCTAGCTCTAAGGACTAGCTGAGACAATGCCCTCACTAGAAGTTAGGCACCTCCAAGTTGAAACAACTGATAGCACTCATGAAACCTAGGAAAGGATCAAGGCCTTCTCTTGGACAGTTTGAGCTTAAACAGACCAAATCCTGATCAACTTCCCTTACGCACGAACCTGTTGAGCCTTAATTTCTAATTTTCTTCAAAATTCACCTGAGTACTTGCACCTGAACCTATGGAACTGACTCAAACCTACCCTCACTCTGAGAATTAAGAAGGTAAAGGAAAAGGAGCTGAAGATGGACAAGGTAGGGTCAACATTGGGTGAATGGAGAAGAGATACCTAAAGTTGAGCAGTGTAATAACTGAAAAAATAGGTGGCAAGTCACAAACATAAAAATAAAAATAAAAATAGAAAATAAAATGCAAGAAATGAAAGAAAAATAATAATGAAGAGGAGTGAGAGAGAAGTCAAGAGGAACAGTTCATTGGAAAAATCATAATGAAGAGGAGAAGCTGTCCACTTCAAGTCTAAAAATTTTAAAAGAAAATGAGAAGGTACTGAGCTAAAAAAGAGGTGAAGTCATGAATCACCTCCTTCACTTACTGATTTCTCAACTTTGAATCCCTTTTCAACCTTACATTAATTATAACCCAATTCCTAAGCCACATTACAACCCAGCTAAAGACCTTGTGATCCAAAGTCAAATAAGTTGTCATAATGAGACAAGGAGTTATCCAATCTATGGTGAGGACCTGCCAATGATACCAGAACTTAGGTGCTTTGCCTATGCTCATGCTTAGAGACCAATTTGGGGGTTGTAACTGCTCTTGAGCTTGAGAGAAAATGAAACCCTCAAGGTCCCTTGTGAGAGTATGCTGTGGTGAGCTTTGGGTTTGAAGTTGAATGTATTAGGCATGGCCTATAACCTGATTTTTGAATTAATGATGAGTTCAGTGATGATATACATGTGTGGTCCCTCTTATTATGAGCTAATTGGAAATGTTGTGCACTCAGGTAGTGTTTTTGATAATTAAATGTTTGTGCTTTTCATGTCCAAATTTCTCACATTTTTACTGAATCAAAGGTAAAATGATGCTCTGTTTCTTGACAGCTGGCCTGAGAATGTTGCACCTTTGCTAACTGTTTCATTGAGAAGTTTGTGGATATCTTCACTAAAAACCCTCAGGAGACTTCACTCCTCCACTAGGAATCACCTAGGAGTTTAAAAGGCTTGGTATATATGCTAAATGTATCCATGCTCTCTATGAAAATGGCATTTCAATTCTTAGAGTAGTTGTTTTAATCTTTCCTTTGTTCAGGGACTAGCAAAGATTGGGTTGGGGGTTGTGTTATGCACTGAAAAGTACCATTTTTCACCTCTTAACCTAGCCTTTGATGGACCTTGAAGCCCACTAATAATCATTTGTTAAGTATATTTTACAGTTAGTAATAAAATATGCAGCTTAATACAAACTCCTTGCCTTTTGGCCCAAAAGAGAGAATAGAAGCAAAGATGACAGCTGAGCCAAAGCCTAATGGAACACCTTGGTAGTGCTCACCATGGTGACTCATTGTTGCGGATCGTCATTGACCTAAAGTTTAATAGATGACTGAAGTCAGTTGAGAAAGAAGGATGTTGAAACAATAGCAAGTGTAGTGCAGTAGAGTGCAAAGAACAGACCTCACAGAGTTGAGAAGCCTCCTCGCAAAGCAAAAGATGCAGCGGAGGAAGCTCTCGCACAGATAGGTCACGCAGTCGAGAGGAGAGTAGTACAGACATTGCTAAGATCTTGCGGTGTATAACCTTTCGAATTCATGGTCACGAAGCTCTAGAGGAGATCAAGCCTCAATGTGGCCGTGCAAGGAACACATCGAGCCCATAAGCATAGAGAACAAAAAGTCACCTCACGGAGTTCTCGTGTGGCCCTGGAAGAAAGAGATGCCTAGAATTCCCTTCACACAGATCTCATGCACTCTAAAGCCTTACAAGTTACTACACGAGCGGAGGAGCCCACCTGCGTGAGTGCTTAGCGAGAGAGAGAGAGCTCCTCAAGCTCTACTGCGTGAAACACCCTGGCTCTCGAGATCATCTCCGCGATAGCACTATGACACAAAGCAACTGCGAGATTCACTAATGGCTTACTGCGCGAATGAGCCCTTCCCATCAGCCAAAGGCATCTCAATGAAGGTAAACCAACTGTGCCAGTAAACTAAAATAGCTGCCAGCCCCACGAAGTGTAGGCTCACCACTTCTCAGTTTTAACTCAGGGACCTTTTGGGAATTTCCCAAGTGTAGGACACACTACTCGAGGAACAGATTTCAAAGCACACATCTCAAGCCATTCAAGGGTTGTAACAGTGCCACGTCTGCTAGAAAAATTAGGGTTAATCTCTTTAGAGCTAAGGCCATTTTGACAGAATATATAAGTTGTACTTAGAGCTTATTATCTTTTATCTTTCCTTCATCCTCTGTCGGCTT
Organism: Chloranthus sessilifolius; assembly: GCA_021018995.1. Lineage (NCBI taxonomy): Eukaryota > Viridiplantae > Streptophyta > Magnoliopsida > Chloranthales > Chloranthaceae > Chloranthus > Chloranthus sessilifolius. The sequence goes on along the minus strand of CM037594.1, from coordinate 28,217,371 downwards.
AGAGCTCTAGCAGGCTAGGGTTAGGGTTTGATAACCTCTTTTTCCTATTTCTCTTCTCTCTTAGCTCAACACTTGCTGGCTAATCCCCCTATAAGCAGCTAGATTTAGTTTATTTCAGTTTTGTAATAGATTTTTGTATACATTGGGATTGTGGATGAGCAATTATGTATAGACTGCAGCCAGGAGACAGTTCATTATAAGTTTTGATGTTATCAATGAACTGCTATTTTAATGCTTAATCAAATCTATAGATCTTATAGTTTCTTTAGATGTCTATAGGATCTATGTATTTGGGACTAGTCCATTTAGTTTCTAGTAGGTCTATTGTCTACCATCTGATTTTCCTTGGTTTGATAGACACAGGGAAAGCAAAGCTAGATCTGTAGTGAGATCCAGGGAGCTCGGAGGTCTGTGAACCATGGTGGTTGTAATAGTTTTCATGTTCTTTCACAAGCCTTTGTGGGATGGATAGACCAATGGGATACCCTGTGACCATTCAAGTGGACAGAGTATAGCCCTAAGGTTGTGTCCATCCATATGTTTGAGAAGGATTCTTCTCCCCTGCACATGAGCTTCTGGAGCCTTATGAGGAGGTTTCTACAATAACTGGCTCCCCTCTGTTCTACCTAATCGACATCAGATGTTAGATCTGATCTCTTGTAGTAATTGCATCTTGAGGCTGAGTCATTAAAGGTTGTTTATAGCAATGACCAACTAAGCTAAAGGCCTTATTCAACCTGTTGCATGGTCTATTTTGTGGGCCCTAGTGAGCAGTAAGCCTTAGCAAAGCACTTCAGATCTTATGGATTGGAATACCTATGGATGTCAGCCAGGTCTATGCACAAATTTGGGGAGCTTGTAGCACTGCCATTACATAGTGCTGCACTAGTATTCATGGCTAGAGCTAGTCTAGTGGCTATGGAAATGATCAGTCCACTCTTCTGGATTAGACTAGAGAATTTCTGATTTAACTAATGGGATTTGACAGACTCTATCGGATACCCTGTGACTATTATAGTGGACAGAGTATAGCCCTAGGAGCACTCCAAATGGCATGGGTTAAATTGGGAGCTTATACCATGTTGAGGCTTTTAATAGCGTCTCAGCAAGGATCACTGCAGAGACAGACTAAATCTGAGCTACATTACTGCATCATTGACTCTAGCTTAACCTGCTTACTTATCATAATTTTTGTATTTTATTTTGACACACACTACAACCATCTTCTTGTTAACCTTTTCTTTAGGATATGGTTATATTTTATTTCTCTGCTTTTAGGATTAATTTAGTATAGTCGTGACGCCCAACTCCCTTTCTTTAGGATTGTCATATCTGTAGCCAGATCTGGAGGCCTACTATTATAGCCCATTTTGGATTTTAGATTAATTTCTCTATGGGACAAACTCCTACTTATCAAAACTTGCTACAATAGACCCTGTATCTTGCAAGACTGTGTTTATTTCAAACTTGCTGTGCAGACCCATCTCCAATTCCCCACTTTTGGTTTATTCTCTCCACTATTCTTAATAAAATAATAGCAAGAGTCTCAAAATAACCCCCAATAAGTTTTTAGCGCCGCTGCCAAGAATATTAATCTTTTTAGTAGACTTGAGTTGTACTATAACTTAGACTAACAAATTCTTTGTAGTTGTGTTTAATCTAGAATTAAAGTACTACTGATTCTTTATGGAATTTTACAGAAATGGACAGGAAACGAAGGGAAAAGCTAGAGCTGCACTTGGAGTGTAGCTAGCTCTGTTTACACTTTCTTTCCCCTAAATCTCATGCCATTTATGTTGAATCCCCAGCTATTTTCTTTAGTATAAATCTGTGTAGTTATTATTTTTCTTGTTTGAAATTCTTTATGTGTGCTTGTAAGCATTTTCATTACTGTTGGTGAGTGTATGCTCGGTAGAAGGTCCTTAAACCCTGACTTGGAACTCCCAAATCTAGAGGTGGGAAGGATACTTAGACCTAGGTACACCAATCAGGGCCCTGCTATTGAGACTGAACCAGCTACCATGACTGAGAGGCAGAGGGCATTGAAGGAATACAATGCACCTGGGGAGTACACTTCTCCCTTCTGCATTCAGTTTCCCTCTGTTGAGGGGAACCATGAAATTAAATCCTCCACCATCAGTATGTTGCCTTTATTTCATGGGTAGAGTAAAGAAGATCCCTACAAGTATATTGACCAGTTTTTAGCACTTTGTACTGCCTTCAACATTGCTGGCTTAGGGCCTGAGGCCACTAAACTGAGGCTTTTCCTTCCTCATTAAAGGATAAAGCCAGCACTTGGCTATCAAAGCTCCCTGCCAACAACATACAGTCATTGAGTGACCTTCAATCCAAATTCCTGGCTAAATTTTTTTCCATGAACAAAACAAGCTAGATGAGGACAAATATTCTGTCATTCACTCAGTCCTCAACTGAGAGCTTTGATGAAGCTTGGGAAAGATTCCAGTAGTTGTTAAAACAATGCCCCCATCACCAAATCTCAATGTGGCAGCTTGTTCAAGTATTTTATCAAAGAATTAATGCCAAGAGTAGGGATATGGTGGATGCTTCCTGTGGTGGTAGCTATCTCCACAAGACAACTTAGGAAGCATGGGAGCTGTTTGACATAATAGGGGGGAATTCCATGCAGCAGGAGTCTGTGTCACACAATGACAGTCAGATTCCAGCTAAGATGGTGAAAGAGGCCACCCCTAGAGGTGGAATATATGAAGTGAAGGTGCAAGGTGATCTGGAGAGGAAGGTGGACAACCTGAGCTTAAAGTTTGATAAATTGATGAATGTGATGCAACCTCGGATGGTTGCACAGGTGGAGGAAGCATGTCTGTTATGCCAATCCCCCACACATTCTATTCATGATTGTCCATCTGCCAACCAATTTTTGGATTTTGTCATGGAGCATGTCAATGCTGCTCAAACCTTTCGGCAACAGCTTGCTGGGTATTCTTGGAGGAACCATCCAAATCTTAGGTGGAGACAAAACTCATATCCCCAACGCCAGCAGCAGCAGATGGTAACTCCTTACAGACCCCAGCACTAGTTTACTCAAGGTTACCCACCAAGGCAAAATTTTTTGTTACCTGCCCCACAGTCTAACCAGTTAGCTTTGCCCCCACAATAGCCCAGGTCCTCTTCATTTGAAGAGCAAATGATGGCTTCAATGTAGAATTTGGGAAGCTTGGTGTAAACTGTCAATTCTCATGGACAGAGCATCAAAAGAATTGAGGACCATCTTGGTTAGATCTATAATGCTCTGAACAGGAGGGAGGAAAGAAAATTGCCTAGTCTGCCCTTGACAAACCCAAAAGGTCAGTTTATGATCGGTGATGCATCCTCTGCTCAGGAGGAAGCTAGTGCCCAGTGAGATAAATATTGGTAATAATTGTATCATATATATGGAAATTTTTTTGTTGAATTGTGTTCATTAAAATTCTGTCATTTGTATTTTGTGTGTTATATTTGTTTGATTGTTTTGTTTTGTCTGTGTTTTAGTCTTTTGTGAACGAAAACATGTGCCTTTGTATCATCTAAATCGGCTGTTAGTTTGTTGATGAATGGCTGAGATATCCTAATCCTGTTTTGCATGAAAAGGAGTTGAAAAACTACTTTTACAATTCTGTAATGTTGATGAACAGCTGATTAAAAATGGATATAAGCTTTTCATAAGTAAAATGAAGCACCTTTCTGAGGCTTGGTGCTCATGCACAGTGGTTGGGTGCACAACAGCAAGAGGCACCAACCAATGTGATGCATTGAGACTAAACGAGGGAAAGCTGTGCAAGAAATACTATCTTGCTTAGTTGGAAGGCTTGGATTTGCTGTGCGAGCCATCTTTTGACTTCCTCGCGTGCTAGAACAGCTAAGCACTGACTGTGAAAGTGTCTCGAGGAGTTGTTTTCTACTTTGCGAGCTTAATTGGTGTGAAAAGAATGCCGTCTAGGTGTTCTATGTGAGTACTGCGTGAGGCAATTTCGGAAGCATATCAAGGTCTCACAAGACTACTGACCAAGGCTTGACTTCATGAAGGCAATCGTGAGGCGCTTTGTTACAGAGTGCGACAAAACCTTTCACGGACTTAAAAGCCATCTGTGCAACAATCCTACTCCGTGAGAGCCTTAAGCCAACTCCGCGAACCGCAGGATTTGCTCTATTAACTCAGCGAAATCCCTCATTTGCTTCATTTTCTCTCTCTGCTCTAGCTCTCTCCGCCCAAAAGCAAGCCCCTCTCTCTGCTTTGCTCTCCACAGCTTGAGCCACTTCATATGAAGCGCTTTCCTCTCACCATTTTACTCCCCAGCTATTCCTGGTTAATTTGAGCACAGTTTGGGGGGATTTCCACTGTGCACATTTCTAGGTGGAGCCCTATCTCGCATTGGGTAAGCTCTGCAACTCTCCCTCTGTGCTTTGATTGGTTTAGTAAATTAGGAAGAGAGAAGTCAATTTGTGATATTTTTAGTGCCTACTTAGAGTAATCTACATTCTTTGAGATCTGTGGGCCTTGTTTTGAGTTTTGGAGCACCTATGGCCAAAAGTTCAAAGTTCACTGATACATTGGCGGCTATGTTAGACCCGTCTCCTAGTGGCAGCCTTGTGACCACTAGGAAATCCACAAAGATTGTAGAGGCCTTCACATTGAAGACCTCTGACGTGCCCTCTCCTGGTGCTGAACCCACAATCTTAAAGAAAAAGAAGAAATTTGCCCCAAAGAAGAGGGCCAGAGAGCACCCACCTGCTATGAGCTCTAAAAAATCAAAGAAGAAGCTGAAAAAGGGCAAGGTTGTGATCCCTGTAGCCCCTGAGGTTGAAGAGGAAGAAAATAATGAATATCTCAGGGTCCCCTCTGACTTTGTAGAAGCAATCTAGCTGGAGGCTGAAACTATTTTTGACAAAGCCTACTTTGAAGAGCTACCAGAGACCTCTGCCTCCATTGAGTATTTGAGTAAGGCAACTCTGCTGTCACTGTTGAGACCCTCAATGCTGCTGATGTTCCCAAGATTAGTGAGGTTGTTTTATCAGAATATGAGGTTGAAGACTGGTGATGATGGGAACCCAGCACTGCTGGTACTGATTGATAATTTTGAAATGTTGTTTAACTAGTCTGACATAGCAAGGGTACTAGGGATACCAACTGGGTATGACCCTAGGTGTGGCTTGAGACCTCCCCTGACTGCCACCATTACAGAGATAGCTAGAGAACTAACTGGAGGAATCATGGCTTCAGGGGACTCAATCAGGAAAAGAGATCTGCACCCCAACCTCAAATTCATGGATGGGGTGCTGCAGGAAAATGTGTCTTGCTCGGGACATGAGCAAGAGAGGAGGTACCCCATAGTTGATGCCCTTTCTCATTTCACAGAAACCACTATGTGGATGCAGCCAAGTTGGTTTTTGAAGGGATTATGGACTAGTGTGAGAAAGTGAAGGTTAATAAGAAACAGCAAGCCCTTCCCTACTGTAGGTTGATTACTGCACTGCTGCAAAATGGGAAGTACCCCTTTAAAAGGGAGGAGATAGTAGCCCTGAACCCCATAAACAGTAGAAAGAAGCAATGGGGTATCAGTGACAAAATGGTGAGAAAGAGGGAGAAGAATGAATTATTGAGAGAAGCAGCCCCCACCATTCAAGAAGTGGCTGCTGCTACTCCTATTATTGTTGAGGCAGCAACCTCTATTGGGCCAGCAAGGCCACCAACCTCTACGCCCATTGCCCCACCACCTCCATCCCCATCCCAGCCCTCACAACCCCACACAAGTCCAATATCATTACTTGAACCACTCTAACCCACATCCACCATGGCCACCTTACCCATTTCCACACCCTTACCTATTTTTCAAACCCATACCAGCCCACCTGTAAAAGTTGCCAACACTAAGAAAAGAAAACTCACAAAAGGCACAGCCCCCATAACACCCCATCCCACCTTCATTTACCAAACCATTCCAATCCCAGATACCACCCTCATTCCAGACCCTATACCCACAACCTATGCACCAGAACCCCATACCTTTGACACCCCCCAGCAGCCCAGTGAGACTTCCCAACCTTTTGTACCTATCCCTAGTGAGCCTGTAGACCAATCCATTCCCTTATCCCATGATAGTGAGCCATTTTCAGGAGGGGAATTTCCCACTATGATGTCTACTATCCTAAGAGATATTAACCATGAGTATACACCTCTCCCCGACTCACCTTCCCCCCCGCACTTTACCCCACCACAGGCCACTACCTTCACTCATTGACCCACATCTCCCTTTCAACCAGTTTCACCCATCCAACCCACACCCAACACCATACCAGACCTCTTACCCCAAATCCTACACCTCCTACAATCCCTCCAATTATAAATGTTAACAAATACCCAAAACCAATCAACCCTCATAGCCCACCTTCACAATATTCACTCCAACCTACCAAATCCAACCTCCATCCCAATAATTTTACTATCCATCCACACAACTCTATCCCCTCTAACCCAAACTTCCCAACAGTCACCTGTTTTCCCATCAATCTGTCATCCTTCTCCTACTCCCACACCCATTGTCCCTATCTTAGAAGCTTCTCCCATTCCCTCTAGAGATGCTTTCACCCAAATTGACCTCAAACCTCAGTCACATCCTGAACCTACCCTTGCCATTCATCCAACCATCTCATCCTCCCCACCTTGGCATATACCCACCCCCTCTACTTCCATGGCTGGGCCTTCCATTACTGATCTGACCTAATTTCCTGTTTCTATTACTCCCATGCCACCCTATCCCAACCTACTCTGCGCCATGCAAGCAAATGCCTACATAAAAAGGGATGTAATTCAAGGCATGGCCGACTTGAAGGCAGCAGTGCAGCCCCCTCCTGGATAAAATTATACTCTTGATGCTTACCCACAATATTGAGAAAAAGGAAATCAAGGATGGATGGAGATAGATTATGGTTTAATACAACCAGGAGAAGAAAAGGGAGGAGAGTCAAGAAGATGTTATCAAAGAACTAAAAGAGAAACTATGGCTGACTGAGGAGAGAGCTTATGATTACGGGGTGACTATTGCGGCCGTAGAGAAAAGGACAACTGCCCAAACAGACCGGGAGATGGCAGAAGCACTTTTTAAAAAACTCAACCCTGATGTCCCTCTTAAACAATCCGGCCCGATTGCCACTAGTCCGAGACCTGTCAAACTTGGACTCAAAATCAAGGACCCTACTCCAAAGCAACTAACCCCTTCTAAGAGGAAAAACACAACCTAGCCTAGGAAAACCACTTCAAAAAGACCACTGTCAAAGGCTGCTGCTTTAAATATAGCAAAGGGTAAAGAGATCCAGGAACCACCTCCTGAACACAAGGACTCAGATGATTTATAGTGCACATGTTTTGAGTTAGGAGTAGTGTCTTGTAAATACATTTCCTAATATAATGAACTTTCTTTTTGTTACTTCTATGCACCTATTACTCTGTTTAATTTTTATCTATTTGTGTGTTTGTTAATGTGTTGTGTTCATTTTTTTTTATTTTCTCTGCTTTATTGCAGTGACTTATGTATCTCTGTTTGTTCACTGCTGCACACCCATTGTTCTTTGAATCAGTGAGGACACTGCTCCTCATAGGTTTGGGGGTGTGGCAGATTCTGCCAATGGAATAGTTAACCTAAGTGCAGCGGATTCAAGTGAGTAAGACAGAAACAGGACCATGTTCACCTAAGAATCATTAGAAAAATAAGAAATTTAAAATTTTGCAGACCTTTAGGCATTACAAGCTTTTAAATTTTAACTTTTTCATGATATGAACACCAAGTAAACTCACTTGTATCAGTACTGAGTGAATCATTAAAGAGAGAAAAAGGTAAGGACATACTTAAAAGCTCAATGGAAGACCATAGCCAGTGAGAGTTGGGCCTACAAAAAACTTTTTTTTCCCTTACTTTGAGGAGTGACCAAGGCAATTCTTCTAGGTCTAAGGATTGCCTGAAGCAATGCCCTCACTAGAAGTTAGGCACCTCCAAGTTGAAACAACTGACAGCACTCATGAAACCATGGAAAGGATCAAGGCCTTCTCTTAGACAGTTTGAGCTTAAACAAACCAAATCTTGATCAACTACCCTTATGCACACACCTGTTGAGACTTAATTTCCAATTTTCAAAATACACCTGAGTTCTTGCTCCTAAGCCTATGGACCTGACTCAAACCTACCCTCACTCTGAGAATTCAGAACGTAAAGGAGAAGGAGCTGAAGATGGACAAGATAGGGTCAACATTGGGTGAATGGAGAAGAGATACCTAAAGTTGAGCAGTGTAATAGCTGAAAAAAGAGGTGGCAAGTCACAAACACGAAAATAAAAACAAATATAAAAAGAAAAATGCAAGAAAAGATAGAAAAACAATAATGAAGAGGAGTGAGAGAGAAGTCAAGAGGAACAGTTTATTAGAAAAATCATAATGAAGAGGAGAATCTAGCCACTTCAAGTCTGAAAATTTTGAAAGAAAATGAAAAGGTACTGTGCTAAAAAGGAGGTGAAGTCATGAATTAGCTCCTTCATTTATTAATATCTCAAATTTTAATCCCTTTTCAACCTTACATTCATTATAACCCAATTCTTAAGCCACATTACAACCCAGCTAAAGACCTTGTGATCCAAAGTTAAATAAGCTGGCATGATGAGACACGAAGTTGTCCAATCTATGGTGAGGACCTGCCAATGATACCAAAACTTAGGTGCCTTGCCTATGCTCATGCTTACAGACCCATTTGGGGGCTGTAACTGCTCTTGAGCTGAAGAGAAATGAAACCCTCAAGGTCCCTTGTGAGAGTATGCCCTGGTAAGCATTGGGTCTGAAGTTGAATGTATTAGGCATGTCCAAATTTCTCACATTTTTATTGAATCAAAGGTAAACTGATGCTCTGTTTCTTGACCGCTGGCCTGAGAATGCTGCACCTTTGTTAACTATTTCATTGAGAAGTTCATGGGTATCTTCACTGAAAACCCTCAGGAGACTTCACTCCTCCACTAGGGATCACCTAGGGGTTTAAAAGGCTTGGTACATATGCTACATGTATCCGTGCTCCCTACGAAAATGGCATTTCAATTCTTAGGGTAGTTGTTTTAATCTTTCCTTTGCTCAGGGACTAGTAAAGATTAGGTTTAGGGGTGTGTTATGCACTAAAAAGTACCACTTTTCACCTCTTAACCTAGCCTTTGATGGACCTTGAAGCCCACTAATAATCATTTGTTAAGTATGTTTTGTAATTAGTAATAAAATGAACAGCTTAATACAAAATCCTTACCTTTTGGCCCAAAAGAGAGAGAATACAAGCAAAGATGACAGTTGAGCCAATGCCTAATGGAACACCTTGGTAGTGCTCACCATGGTGACTCACTGCTGTTGATCATTATTGACCTAAAGTCTAGCAAATGACTGAAGTCAGCTGAGAAAGAAGGATGCTGCAACAACAGCAAGTGTAGTGTAGCAGAGTGCCAAGAAACAGACCTCGTGGAGTTGAGAAGCCTCCTCGCGAAGCTAAAGATGCAGTGGAAGAAGCTCTCATGCAGATAGGTCGTGCACTCAAGAGGAGAGCTGTACAGACATCACGAAGATATCGCGGTATAAAACCTTCAAAATTCATGGTTGCGAAGCTCTCACGGAGATCAACCCTCAAAGCAGCCATGCGAGGAACACAACGAGCCCATATGCATAGAGAACAAAAAGTCACCTCACAAATTTCTCGCATGGCCATGGATGAGAGAGACGCCCAGAATTCCCCTTTGCACAGATCTCGCGCACTCTAGAGCCTTACAAGTTACTATACAAGTGTAGGAGCCCACCTGCGCAAGTACTTAGTGAGAGAGAGTTCTTGAAGCTCTACTGCGGGAAAATACCCTGGCTCTTCAGATCATCTCCACGACAGCACTGCGACGCAAAGCAACTGCGTAATTAACTAATGGCTTACTACGCGAATGAGCCCTTTTCATCAACCAAAGGCATCTCTGCGAAGGCAAAGCAACTGCACGAGTAAACTAAAATAGCTGCCAGCCCCGCGAAGTGCGGGCTCACCACTTCTCAGTTTTAACTTAGGGACATTTTGAGAATTTCCCATGGCTAGGGCACACTTCTCGAGGCATAAATTTTGAAGCGCACATCTCGAGGCATTCAAGGGTTGTAATAGTGCCACGTCTGCTAGAAAATTTTTGATTAATCTCTTTAGAGCCAAGGCCGTTTTGATAGAATATATAAGCTGTACTTAGAGCTTATTATCTTTTATCTTTCCTTCATCCTCTGTCGGCTGAGAGCTCTAGCAGGCTAGGGTTAGGGTTTGATCACCTCTTTTTCCTATTTCTCTTCTCTCTTAGCTCAGCACTTGCTGGCTAATCCCCCTATAAGCAGTTAGGTTTAGTTTTGTCTCAATTTTGTAATAGATTTTTGTATACATTGGGATTATGGATGAGCAGTTGTGTCTAGGCTGCAGCCAAGAGACAGTTCATTGTAAGTGTTGCTATTATCAACAAACTATTATTTTAATGCTTAATCAAATCTATAGATCTTATGGTTTCTTTAGATGTCTATAGGATCCATGTATTTGGGAGTAGTCCATTTAGTTTCTAGTAGGTATATTGTCTACCATCTGATTTCCCTTGCTTTGATAAACACATGGAAAGCAATGCTGGATCTGTAGTGAGATCCAGAGAGCTCAGAGGCCTGTGGACCATGGTAGTTGCAACAATTTTCATGTTCTTTCTCAGGCCTCTGTGGGATGGAAAGACCAATGGGATACCCTGTGACCATTCAAGTGGACAGAGTATAGCCCTAATGTTGTGCCCATCCACATGTTTAAGAAGGATTCTTCTCCCCTACACATGAGCTTCTAGAGCCTTGTGAGGAGGTTTGTACAGTTATTGGCTCCCCTCTGTTCTTCCTAATCGATATCAAATGTTAGATCTGATCTCTTGTAGTAATTATAGCTTGAGGCTGAGTCATTACAGGCTGTTTATAGCAATGACCAACTGAGCTAAAGGCCTTATTCAACTTGTTGCATGGTCCTTTTTGCGGGCACTAGTGAGCAGTAAGCCTTAGCAAAGCACTTAAGATCTTATGGGTTGGAATACCTATGAATGTCAGCCAGGTCTGTGCGCAGATCTAGGGAGCTTGTAGCACTGGCATTCCATAGTGCTGCAATAGTATTCATGGTTAAAGCTGGTCTAGTGGCTATGGAAATGATCAGTCCACTCTTCTGGATTAGACTAGCGAAGTTTTGGTTTAACTAATGGGATTTGACAGACTCTATCGGATACCCTCTGACCATTATAGTGGACATAGTATAGCCCTAAGAGCGCCCCAAATGGCATGGGTTAAACTGGGAGCTTATACCTTGTTGAGGCTTTTAATAGCGTCTCAGCAAGGAGCACTGCAGAGACAGACTAAATCTGAGTTACATTACTGCATCATTGACTCTAGCTTAACCTGCTTACTTCTCATAATTTTTGTATTTTATTTTGACACACACTACCACCATCTTCTTCTTAACCCTTTCTTCAGGATATGGCTACATTTTATTTTTCTATTTTTAGGATTAATTTAGTGTAGTAGTGACACCCAACTCCCTTTCTTTAGGATTATCAAATCTGTAGCCAGATCTAGAGGCCTACTATTATAGCCCATTTTTGGTTCTAGATCAATTTCTCTATGAGACAAACTCTTATCAAAACTTGTAACAATAGAGCCTGTATGTTGCAGCACTGTGTTTATTTCAGACTTGCTGTGCTGACCCATCTCCAATTCCCCACTTTTGATTTATTTCATCCACTATTCTTAATAAAATAACAGCAAGAGTCTCGAAATAACCCCCAACACACGACACATGAGGCACATTTTCCAATGTGTTGTGCTTCTCCTAACTGTCAAGGGAAGTACTTGGCTACAAATGAGCCACATCAGCAGAATCCTAACTAATTTGATTCTCCTCTTCTTTGATTGGCCAAGGCAAAAAGCTACCTTATGGATTGTATATATAAGATGTAAATTATGCAGAAAAAGGCAGCTAAGAAGGGAATCAGCCAGGATATTCTTGCCTGAGTTCATTTTTAGGGTTAGGTCATTTTTTTATTTTCTTCTTTCCTTAGCTCAACAAATATGTTGGGCTAAATCACTGTAATAGTTATGTCTGATTTAAGCTGTAAAAGGACAGTGTAATAGCATTATAGAGGGTCTAGAGTCTTGCAAAGACCCCAACCTTGAGGGTAAACCATTGTAAGTTCCTTTTTAAGCAATGAAAAGATGTTTTTACTATTCCATTTAATCTTTAATGTTCTTGTGTTTTTCATTTAGATCTTTATAGATTGTATGGACCTATGGATGCATGAGCTTGTAGCCTTGCAAACATAGTGGCTGCTGTGATTTTCTTGTTCGGGCTTTTAACCCCCATTACTGGAGTATATCCATGGGATATCTTGTGACCATTTAAGTGGACAGGATATAGCCGTAGGACTAGTCCATATCTCAGGGTTGGGTTGGATTCTTCTACCTTGCATTTGAGCTTGTAGCCAAATGAAGGACAACTGCAGATCCAACTCTTGCTCTACTTTGCAATGTCTTTTTCAGTAAAAATTAGTCCCTAGCTATTTACTTCCCACATTTTCTGTTTATTTTACCAATCCATTTCTATTATTCTCTAAACCCCCTTTCTTTTACTGTTGTTTATTTTTATTTTTATTTATGTTTTTGTTAGTTTTGTGATAACCCTAAAACACCATCTCCTTACCTTGCTTTCTTAGTCTAGGTTTAGAGCTGCCAGATCTGTAGCAGATCTGGAGGTCTACTATTATTGTTTTTAGATCATAAATCCCTGTAGGACAAACTCTTATTTATCAAAATTTGCTATAACAGCCCTGGATCTTACAGGACTATGGTTGTTTTGCTACTGTGTTCATCCATTTTCATCCCCTTTTTATTCTCATTTTGCCTATTCTTTTTTACTACCATACCTTTATAAGTTTTATAATAAAAAGTGCACAACTACAAAAAAAAACCAACAGCATCGAAGCCGTGAACGCCGCCCAAAAAGGGAGTTCCCCAGGGCCCCGGATAAAGCTCGACTCTAATCAAGGGAGAGAATTTTCATTTTGTCATTTAAAATAAACAAAAAAAAATCAAGAAAAAATCAAAATCCAAAAAAGGGGATCTTATAGTGCCGGAACAACGACATCGCCTTACCCTCCATCATCGCGTAGGGGAAGGAAGAAGAAAATATTCGGGCCTCACCCGAGAAATCCATACTCGACCCACCGCCAAACCATGCCTTTGGCGGTTGATCCAGCTTATGTTGATACCAATTCATCCCCACCCCGATTCCGAACACATTCCCATTTAGAGGATATACCCATGTCCAACTCCCCCTCCCAAACCCATTTCAACGTCACCGGACCTTTCGGTGCACCCATCTTCCCCTCCACCTAAAACCAAACTCCTCCCCCCCCCTTTTCCCCCATTTCAGCTCAAAATCCGCCACATTTCCTACCCCATTCCTCCACCACCCAAGATCTATCCTATTTCCCTTCCACCTCCAATGTACCCAAATTTCCCCCATCCACCCAAAATCCATCCCATTTTCCATCCACCTCCACCCAAAGCACACCCCATTTTGCACATACACTCAAGCCATACCCAATTTTCCCATATCCACTCCACATTTTTCCCCCAACCCAAATCCACTACATATCCCCCCATCTACCCAGGTCATGCCCGACTTTACCCAGGACAATTTCCCTCATACCTCTACCCAGGTCATGTCCACATCTCCCCATACATTGGAAGGTCCTTTCCCATTTACGCCCATAACCAATCCAATGGTCATGATGGAGGACATGGTCAAAACCTACACAGACTGAAAGGCTTCCCAAAACCTTCCTCATCCATCCCATATATCCAACCCTCAACATACCCTCCAAAACCTCCATGTCTCATTCCCATAAAATGCCAAGCCCAATCAACCTCCCATAATCCATACCACACAAGGCCCCTCCCATCAATCATGGGATCATTTGAGCGGGGCTCAAGGCCCAACACCCTATACCAAAGCCCATCAAGGCCCAATACCTAAGGCCTAAGCCCATCAAGGCCCAATATCCTAGGCCCAAGCCCATCAAGACCTAATACCCAAGACCTAAGCCCATCAATGCCTAATAACCTAGGTCCAATACCTATACCCAAGCCCAACAAGGCCCAAACCAAAGAGCCCCATTTACAAACCCTCCATCGTTCCCCTAATATCCCACATTCATCTATACCCAATAGGCCCCCATTCCCCCTCAAATAGTACACCCATCTCATTCAATCTCTCAACACGACATGGGTCCCATTTATCCACATCTCTCACACCCAACCCAATATGGTAACCCATCCCATACCATCAACCATCCCCAATTCACCTATTCTCTTACCTCCCAACCCAACTGTAAAAATCCTCACCAAGCACAATGGCCTCACCAAGGCCCCACTCAAAACCCTCTACTGACCGACCTATTTACCCCCCAAAACACTCGGCAAAGCTTCTCCCACTTACAAGGGCTTCATCACGCGCTCGCCCAAAACTTCTAAAATCCAATCAACCCCACTCCTCCCCCAATTATTATTGACACCAGTAATCAGTATGAGGATGAAGCCCGGAATAGCGGGGCATATGTGGTGCCATTTGCCAATTTCAAGCCCCAAATTGAATGGAGGCAGCCTATTGAGGGGTCAGCCCCACCGTCCAGGGAGTCAAAGCTGTTACAGGAATAAATGGACAAAATTCAAAAATAGCTGATGAAGATGGGTGGAGCTTAAATCCATGTCATAGACTTATCCAACCTATGCCTATTTGTGGAAGTCCCTTTGCCCCCAAAATTCAAGATGTCAACCTTTGACAAATACAATGGCACGGGCAACCCCATTGCACACCTCAAGTCGTACTGTGGGGACATGTGCCAGTACGGCGAAGATGAACGACTCCTCATCAAAGTTTTCTAGAAAAACCTTACGAGCCCAACTTTAAGATGGTTCACTTCCCTTGAATCATCTAGGATTAAAACCTAGAAAGATATGACCCACCTATTCCAAGAGCAGTATATCTACAACATAGACATTCAACCCCACAAGTTAGCTCTTGCCTGACTAAAGCAGAAGTTCGACGAAACATTCGGCGACTACCTTGGGCGATGACGAGCATTGGCAGCCAAAGTCAGGAATAGAATACTTGATGATGAGCAAATTAAGTTGATTTCAAAAAGCACTCTATCAGTCATCTCAAATTTCCTGGTATAGCAGCAGCAATCTCGCTTTGCTGACTTAGTAAGGAAAGCCAATCGTTTTGAGGATGCGATCAGAGAAGGATGGTTAAGCAAAAACATAACCAGTGGGGTCTGAAAGTTCATCGAACAAAGGAACGAGGAGAAGAACCGGAGTGGATATACAGACAATCATAAATGCACGACCCGGAACTAGCATAACCCCATTCCAATTTGAGGTTGCACAGCCGATCCCAACACGAACCGAACCGATGCAAAGATCATTCAATGGGAAAGGGCCATAGATTACAGTGGAATAAAGAAGGTCCGTTTCGACCGAGTCTTGAGAACATTGGAGCATTCCTTGAACATCCTTCTACCTCTGTTAGTTGAAAAAGGTATTGTTACACCTTTCCAACCACGCCCACTGCCAAATTCAATTCCCAAAATTTACGACCCCAATACTCACTGCAATTTCCATCAGGGGCCAGGTCACTCGACCAATCGATGCTTTCCTTTAAGGTATGAGATATAGGACCTAATAGATGTTAGCAAAATTATCCCTCCAACAGTTTTCTAGGCAAGTCAGCATGCCAACATACATCAGGTCTCTATGCCACCACATCCACTAGGAGGAATAGGCCCAAGGCCCACCGTCAGTGTGATAGAGGAAGATGGTGAAAAGTTTGATCCTTCATAGTATATCCGCATCGAGAAGACTTTCTAGTACCAAAGAGGAGGGGTTAGGAAGATAGAAGCATAGGGATAATCGAGCCCTTAAATTTGGCTGATTACTTCCCCAATCCAACACCCTAGTAGAGTCCTTCGATTTGAGAATGTACTTTCCACCACCAGCTCCCGTCAATTACATACAACCAAACTTATCTCTATATCAACCATATGCAACACTACCCCCCCTCTGATTGCTGGATACCTAGTGTTCCCTAGATTCCCCCTCTCACACCGATTAATTACCAGCGGCCTAACCCCATCACATCACCATCAATACAGTCATCGATAATCCCAATAGATCCCACCCATTTTCTCCTTCCCCCTAACCTATCTGCCTCTAGCGAAAGTTAGCCAAGTTCTGTCAAGTTACCCTGCACCACCAATCCAGGCACCTCCGATACCCTCAACTAACCCATTTCAGATCCCAAGGCCGACCTATGAACCCCACCAAATTGCGCTCAGTTACAATCAAACAGACATCTATGCGGGTGACAACATAGAGGGGGGGGGTAATCGAATTGGTTACTCAATGGGGGAGAATTTCCAAACACCATGAGGTATCAGTACCAACTCAAATAGAAGACAAGAAGGAACCTACTATGGTACACCCCTTTGAAAAAATGAGCCGAGAGAACATACTTGAAACATAGTTGAAGAGAATGCCAGCTCATAACACCGTTTGAGATCTCTTAATGACATCCCTGCTTCACTTCCAAGCTTTGATGAGAGCACTGAAATATGCACATGTGTCCATCCAAGCGACTTCAAATGAAATAGGATAGATAATTGGGCAGGTGTTGGCTCCCGATACCATCTCCTTTTCGGATGTTGATCTTTCGAATGAAGAAATAATCATTCGAAACCCCTCAACATCATGGTAGAAGCAGGGAACTTAGTGATTCCATTAGTACTAATAGAAAATGGATCGACCTTGAATGTGTGCCCTTTGAGAATCGTAACCAAGATAGGGGTGGATCCCTCCACATTCAAGCCAGCTAGAACAAGTGCCAGAGAATTTGATAACACAAGGAGGGAAATATTTAAAAAAGTTGATCTTGAGCTCATCATTGGGACAATGATCTTCTCCATCCCATTCCAAGTTATGGATATTAAATCCACCTTTAATCTGCTGCTAGGTCGTCTGTGGCTATACAAAATCAGAGCAATACCTTCGACTTTGTGTTAAGACCTGAAAAGTACCACTTTTCACCCCTTAACTTAATCTCTGTTAGACCCTTAGTCATTTAATAAATGTCTGTTAAGCCCATTTTGTAGGTAATAAACAGCAGCTGCAGATAAGGCCCTAACTCTACCAAGAAGCCTACTTTTGCCCCAGAAGTTCCTCAGAAGAGAGGAAGTTGGATCCAGACAGAGAATTGGTTGTAGCATAGGCAAAGCACAACAGCAACAAATCAAGAAGTGAGCCTCACGCAGATGTCGCAGGGCTCAATTATTTCAGAGAAAAATGCTTTGCGCAGTTGTCGCAGGTTTAGAAGGCAGCACACCAACAGCTCGCGATGTTCTCACGTAGATTAATGACAGAAGGGCCCAGAAAGCAGACTTTACGCAGTTCTCGTGAGGCTCAATAATAAGCACTCGCACAACACTCTCGCAGTCTTGCGCAGCTCAAGAGAGGAGCATTTAATCTTTGTGCACTTGTGCTTATAACCCTATGAGAGATTGTGCAGAGACAGACTCCCCTATATTTGTATAGACCCACCATCAGATGGCAGATCTGATCTGACTGTAGAGATTATAGGCTTGTGACTGGATCACTGCTATCTTTGTAAAGCAGTGAACAACTAGACCTAAAGCTAGTACTCAAACTCTTGCTGGTCCTGTGTGTCCAGGCTAGTGCACAGTGCAGGCCTAGCCCCACACACAGAACTTTAGAGGTTGAGGTTCCTATAGATTCTTGAGCTGGTAGCCTAGATGAAGTAGTGCCCACAATGATAAACATGTTCTGACCCATCTATGGACTGTGGTTCCCCTATTGGATAGTCTATGACCATTTGAGTGGACAGGTTATAGCCATAAGGGATTGGATAATGGCACAGGGGTGAGTTGGATCCTTTCTCCTCTTTAGTGATATTGTAGCCATTGGACAGGACTTCTATAGCAGCAGATCTGAGTCTGAGTTATAAAACCCATCAGATCTGTACCTAATAGCTTACTTCTCACCCTTTTTTTATTTATTTTCTCACACTCTATCATTCTTCTCAACCATTTCTGTAGTTTAGGTATTAGGTTACCATAGGATTTAAACAATAGTGACCTTAAATCCCCTTCCATTTAGGATTGCCAGATCTGTAGTCAGATTTGGAGGACTTACTAAAGATAGCTCCCTTGGAGCTTTAGATCATTTTTCCCTGTGTGACAAACTCTTACTTATTAAAACTTGCTACAACAGGCCTTGTATCTTGCAGGTCTGTGTATTTGTAGACTTACTGCTCTGTAGTTTTCAATCCACCTTTGATTTATTTTCACTAACCCATTCTTATCATTGTTTTCAATAAAGTTAGCGGCAAGCATCAAAAATAGCCCAACAAGTTTTTGGCGCCGTTGTCGGGGAATCTTGATCTATTAGTAGACCCTAGACTTTGTATTTTTTTTATTCTTTGCTAGCTGTGCTTGTGAATAACTGATACTGCTGATTTACATTTGGAATTTTTCTTTGCAGATCTGGACATTAGCAGAGAGGAAAGTTGAACTGCACTTGGAGTCTAGCTACCTCTGTTTGCATTTCTCTAACCCTAAGAAACTCAGTCTATTTCTCCTTTGAAAATTCCATAGCAGTTGATTAGGATAGTTTTAATTTTGTTTAGATAATTCTTTGAGTTAATTGCAATGTGTCTGCAAGTAGTCTTCCCTGTTGTTGGTGTGTGTACATGTTAGGAAGGAGATCCCTCAGTCCCACATTAGAGCCTCCTAACCCTAAGATAGAAAAGGCCAGAAGACGAAGAAGGCTCAGACACACCACAGTTGAGCCCCTTACTGAAACCGAGATAGCAGTCATGAGTGAAGAGCAACCCAAAACATTGAAGGAATTGAATGCTCCTGATGATTATAATTTCCCATTCAGCATTCAATTCCTAGATGTTCAGGGAAACTATGAGATTAAAACCTCAATCATCCAAATGCTTCCCTCTTTCCATGGGCTCAGCAAGGAAGACCCCTACAAACACATTGACCAATTCTTGGCGCTGTGCACCACATTTTCCATTGCTGGTTTGGGACCAGAAGCCACTAGATTAAGGCTCTTTCCTTTCTCCCTAAAGGACAGGGCCAACACCTGGTTAGCTACTCTCCCAAACAACCTCATCACTTCTTGGAAAGACCTCCAGACTAAAATTTTGACAAAATTCTTCCCAAAAACAAAAACCAGCCAGTTGAGGAAAGCAATACTTGCTTTTGCCCAATCCCCAACTGATGATTTTAATCAAGCATGGGACAGATTCAAGGAGATGCTCAAACAATGTCCTCACCACAAGATCCCTGACTGGTAGCTTGTCCAGAGCTTCTATAATGGGATTGATGAGAAAAGCAGAGACATGGTAGATGCCTCTTGTGATGGAACTTACATGCACAAAATAGCTGATGAGGCATGGGATTTGTTCGAGGTCATCAGTGAAAATGCTTTCCAAAAGATGTCCTTGTCAAGAACTGTTCATGAGCCTTCTCCTAAAATGAGACTAGCTGAAACTTTCAAAGGAAAGAGTATGAAGTAACTGAGAATAATGACCTAAAAATGCAGATGGCCAATCTTTCTGATAAGTATGATAAACTATTAACTGTGGTGCAATCCAGATTGGTTGTACAGGTGATGGAGGCATGTCTGATATACCAATCTCCACAACACACAGTGGAGGAGTGCCCATCTACAGGGCAATATCCTGAGTATGTGATGGAATACGTAGTTGTTGCCAAATCATTTGTCCAACAACTATCTGTTGGCTACAACAAGCAGTCATTTGGATACCAGCACCAAAATGCTGGTTACCAGTGGAGAGACCACCCAAATTTGAGGTGGAGATAAGATAATTACATGCAGCCACAACAGATGTTTGCCTTACCTCAAAGGCCACAGCAGTAATTTAACCAGGGATATGCCCCAAGGTCAAATTTCTATCATCTGCAGCTACAACAGTAGCAAAATCAGTTGGTAGTTCCCCCACCTCAACCTCAAAATGCTTCTTTAAAGGATCAGGTTTTGGCCTCATTGCAAGACCTTGAAACCTTGACTCAGACTGTGAACTCTCATAGTCAAAGCATAAAGAAAATGGGAGAGCAGTTAGGCCAAATATCTAATGCCTTGGCCAAAAGAGAAGAGGGCAAGTTGCCAAGCCAGCCAGTGGCCAACCCTAAGGGCCAATATTTGATTGGAGAAGCTTCCTCAAGTTTTGAGGGAGCTAATGCCATCACAGCCTAAGGTCTGGCAGGCTGGTGGACAACTAGGTTGGAAAGGACCAAGGAGAGGTCAGTTCCAAAGAATTTTCGAATGAATGTGAAAAAGAATATGTTAGAGCACAGAGCCAAGAGTTGCCTGCCACCCTACAACAAGAGAAAAATAAAGAGGCTGTAGTTGAGCCTCAGTAGGAAATAAACGATGAAAAAAGAAAAAAACAAAAGTTTAGTCATAGGCTTGCAGCTGAGGAACCAACAGTACCTCAGTTGCCATTTCCTCAAGCTTTGAGTAGCCCTGCCCCTTTTGATAAGGGGAATGCACAGATAGAGAAAATGATGGAGACCATTAAGCAAGTAAAAATCAATTTGCCCCTGCTTGATGCAATTAGACAGGTCCCAGCCTATGCCAAATTTCTGAAAGACCTTTTTACCCAGAAAAGAAAAGCTAGAGGCCATTTGTCCAGAAAGGTCTTTGCAACTGATACAGTTAATTCTGTATTAAACATAACAATGCCAGAAAAGTTACAAGACCCAGGGATACCCACTATTCCCTGCATAATTGGAGACCACACAATTGGAAGGGCCCTTCTAGACCTTGGAGCTAGTGTAAACCTGCTGCCATACAGTGTGTATCAGCAGCTAGGTTTGGGGGAGCTAAAACCCACTCCCATCATGTTGTTAATGGCTGATAGGTCTGAAAAGAGACCTATGGGAGTGGTTGAAGATGTCTTAGTAGGGGTGGACAAGTTCTTTTACCCTGCAGACTTCCTGGTTTTGGACATGGGTTACAACAAGAGTACAACCCCTATACCTGTTATTTTGGGCAGTCCATTCTTGCCCACTGCCAATGCATGCATTCAATGTAGGTCAGGGATTATGGAGGTAACTTTCAGACACATGAAGGTTGAACTGAATGTGGACAATAGTACAAAGTATCCTCAGCTGGACAATGAGGAAAGCTTTACAGTGGATGTACTAGAGGAAGTTGTTGAAGAAGAATTGCCCACTCTGCTGGATTAGGGCAACATTGTCAAAAGTTTAATTGAAATTTGGGACGTGGCAGAGGAAGGAAGCCCAGCTGTTATGACAGAAGACATGACCACATTAAAGTCTTCTGTGGGCTTAGTGCAGCATTCCATTTGGAAACCTACATTACTGCCTCTTCCTCAAACCAACAAAGCACCAATCTTGCCATCCACCCAACAAGCCACTGATCTAGATCTCAAGAAGCTTTCAGAAATATTGAAATATGCCTTCCTTGAGAAAAGTGAAAAACTTCCTGTAATTATCTCCTCCTCTCTTACCAATGAGCAAGAGGAAGAAATACTAACAGTCTTGAGGAAGCACAAAAAGGCAATTGGCTAGACCATTACGGATCTCGGAGGGATAGATGCATCAATATATATGCACAAGATCCATTTACAGGAGGGCTCAGTACCCTCCAGGGAAATGCAGAGGAAATTGAATCCTCACATGTAGGAAGTGGTCCTCAAAGAGATTATTAAATTGCTAGATGCTTGGGTAATTTATCCCATTTTTGATTCTGAATGGGTGGCACCTATCCAAGTGGTGCCCAAGAAATCTGGCATAACAGTTATTACAACTGAGGTCGGAAGTGAGAGACTGCCGGAGACCCTTTGGTGGAGGGTTTGCATAGATTATCGGAAGCTCAACTCTAAAACCAGAAAAGACCACTTCCCTCTCCCCTTCATAGATCAAATTTTGGATAAGTTGGCTAGAAATGCTTTTTATTGTTTTCTTGATGGGTACTCAGGGTACAACCAGATCCCTGTGCACCCTCATGACCAAGAGAAAACTACATTTACTTGCCCTTTTGACACCTTTGCTTACCGAAGGATGCCTTATGGGCTGTGTAATGCACCACCACCTTTCAGAGGTTTATGTATGCCATATTCTCTGATACGATTGACAAGTTCTTGGAAATTTTTATGGATTATTTCTCTGTATATGGGACAGTTTTGGCCAATGTCTACAACACCTCCACCTAGTCTTGTAAAGATGTGAGGAGACCAATCCTGTCTTAAGTTGGGAAAAGAGCCACTTCATGGTAACACAAGGTATTGTGTTGGGCCATGTAGTCTCTAGAGAAGGGATTGAGGTAGATAATGCCAAAGTTGACCTCATTTCAAATTTGCCCCCTCCAAAAAAAGGCAAACAAATCTGATTGTTCCTGTGACATGCAGGATTTTATAGGAGGTTCATTAAAAACTTTAGCAAAATTGCTAAACCATTGTGCCACCTGCTCTTCCAGAATGTGCCCTTTGATTTTTCTACTGAATGTCTTGAGGCTTTTGAAACTTTGAAGATATGCCTCACCTCTGTCCCTGTACTCTAAACACCTGACTATGCACTACCCTTTGAGCTGATGTGTGATGCATCTGACTTGGCAATAGGTGCTGTTTTGGGCCAAAGGAAAGATAAGCTGCCAGGGGTCATTGCCTATGTTAGCAAATCACTTGCTGAAGCTCAGCTGAATGACACCACAACTGAGAAAGAGCTTCTGACAGTGGTTTTTACTGTGGACAAATTTAGACCTTACCTACTTGGGTCTAAAACTGTAATCTTTACATACCACTCAACATTGAAATACCTATTGTCTAAGAAAGATCCTAAGCCCAGGCTGATTAGATGGATACTCCTGTTGCAGGAGTTTGACATTGGAATCAAGGACAAAAAGGGTGTGGAAAATGTGGTGGCTGACCACTTGTCTAGAATTGTGTTGGAAAAATATGTTGATGACCCTGCAAATGATGTTTTTTCGGATGAGCAATTGTTTGCCATCCAATCCTTGGTTCCTTGGTATGTACACATTGTAAATTATTTAGTTATATGCAAGATTCTTGCCCATTGGACCAAAATGAACAAAGACCTGTTCTTCTCACAGGTCAAATTCTTTTTTTGGGAGGAACCTTGCTTATATAAATACTGTGCAAACCAAATCATCCAAAAATGTGTTCCAAAAAGTGATGTCCCCAGTATTCTGGCCATTTGCCATGAAAATGCCTGTGGGGGCCACTTTAGTGGAAGAAAAATAGCAGACAAAATCTTGCAGTGCGGGTTCTATTGGCCTTCTTTATTCAGAGATGTCAATACACACTGCAGGACATGTGAGAGATGTCAGAAATTAGGAGGGCTATCCAAATGAAATTCAATGCCTTTGCAGCCCATCCTTGTTGTGGAGCTGTTTGATGTCTGGGGTATTGACTTTATGAGCCCCTTTCCTCCTTCAAATGGTTATCATTTCATCTTAGTGGCAGTGGATTATGTTTCAAAATGGGTAGAAGCTATTGCCACAAGAACCAATGATAATCAAGTAGTCCTAAACTTTGTAAAGCAGAATATCTTCTCAAGATTTGGCACCCCTAGAGCCATTATCAGTGATGGGGGTAGCCATTTCTGCAACAGAAATTTTGAGAGCTTGCTCAAGAAATATTCTGTCACCCATAGGGTTGCTACTCCCTACCACCTGCAAACCAGTGGGCAAGTTAAAATTTCGAATAGGGAGATCAAGCACATCCTTGAGAAGATAGTGAGGACAGCCAGAAAGGACTGGGTTGATAAGCTAAATGATGCATTATGGGCTTATAGGGCTGCTTATAAGACTCCCATTGGGATGTCCCCATTCAGACTGGTTTATGGCAAGGCTTTCCATCTCCTAGTAGAGTTAGAATGCAGGGCCTATTAGGCCATAAACAATTTAAATCTAGACCTAACTTCTGCTGGTCATCACAGGTCGCTGCAACTGTCAGAACTGGATGAACTGAGGATGGATGCATATGCCAATGCCCAGATATACAAGGAAAGGTCCAAGGCTTTCTTTGACAAGGGTTTGTTAAGAAAGAGCTTCATGGCTGGTGATAAGGTTTGGTTGTTTAACTCCGTACTTAAATTTTTTCCTGGCAAACTAAAATCCAGATGGAAAGGTCCCTATATTGTCATGAATGTTTCCCCATCTGGTGTTTGGAGATCTTAGACCCAAATTCAGGGAAGACTATGAACGTAAATGGGCAGAGGCTCAAGATTTGTGTAGAACAACCAATGGAGCTTCCTCAGCCCATTCACCTACATGAACCTCCCACTGATCAATGATCTACAGTCTTATATTATATGTGCCATATATGTTCTGTGTGCTTGTTTACTTTTAGATGTTGTATAGGTTTTAGTCTTAATATTGTTCATTTCTGTCAGTAACATGGGAGATGAATATTGAGCAAAGTACTAGCACTGCAGCTATTTAGACTCTGTTTGCATCAAAGTGTCTTATCAGTTGGAATTTTTGCTATGCATGTACTAGTATTAGGGAAGCTATTCTCATTTGAAAAAGGAATACATGTGAAGGGTAGATGTTGATGGCAACTGAGTGGGTGCATGACATAGTGCAAGTACAAGCCTGAGCACAAATGGTGTAAAGAGGTCGAGTGTTGGTCTCGATCAAGGGGTCAAATGGCCTCATTTTTATAATCACGAGCCATGTCAGAGCTTGCTCGCGGAGTCATGAGGGCGCGCAAAGTAGTATTCCGCATAGTCTAGTGTGCGACACCTTGAAACTCCAAGAGATTTTTCTTCGCAGAGATCACTAGCTAAGCTGCGCGAGAAATGTATAACTACTACGCGTGCTCAATCCCAACGTATACTCCGTAAAGTACCTCCGCGAGCCACACATAGTTTTGAATTTGTACTCGCGGAGCTATGATTCTTATGTGCATTTTTCCTCTCATAAATGTAGAGTTGTACTGTGCGAGAATGTTGGTCCATGAATACCAGTATGAAGTTGTGCGATACACGGGATTACCTTAATTTCCAAGGCTAAAATTAGACCATCATTTAGTGTGAGCTCTCTTTTCCCATAATCAGTTGTACGATTTATCATTCTCAAAACAATCACAATTTATTGCCATGCTTGGAAAGAGACAAAACGTTAATATGGCCATACATATTCCACAGTCCAAGTACCTTAAATACAGGGATAGTTCGCCATCTTCCAAGCCTTTCTCCTCTAACCTTAGTAGTCCCTCTTTACTCACAACCATGGCAAATGACAAACCCACCGAGTTCCCAAACAAATTCTATCCTATGCGGTTGGACCCCCCACCACCTAAGGAGCCAGACCCATTACAATTTCTTTAGGATAAGTATGAAGAAGTTCAGAGGACCCTGGCCAAGAAGGAGAAGTAAAAGGAGAAGAGAGAGAAGAAGAAGCAAAAAATTGAACCACCTGAATCTCCCCCACCATCTTCTATAAACCCCCCACCACGTGCTCAACACCCATCTCCATGATCCTCGTCTTCCCCCTCCTCTCGGCTTATAGTTCGTCTTCCATAGTAGGATTGAGAATATCCCTGAGCCAGGAGGAAAAACTATTTTGTCTGATAAGAAGTTTTGCTTAGATTGTTCTTAGGTTTATAATTTTCTATCTTTTTGTAATCTGTTTTCTTTTGTCCCTATAATAAAATCTGTCACTATTTTGCTTATTTGTGTGAGTAAATCCTCATTCATTTTTATGTGTTCTTTTTCTCTTTTATAGTTTAAGTTTTATTCATTTTTAGGTTTTATGCTTGCTGCACATCTCACCTTTGAACCAGTGAGGACACTGCTGCTCATGGTTTGGGGGTGTGGCAGGGTAGGTCTGCCAATAAAATAGTTAACTTTAGTGCAATAGTGGTGGTATAATTGTGATGAATAAAGTCAAGTTCCACCTAACTTGCTGCAATGAGGAAATTTGTGAAAATCAAAATATTTTTGCAGACATTTCGAAACTGAAAATTTTAAAATCTTCACACCACCATGAAGCTAACATCAGAAATGTTAAATTAGTACCTCGTAAACCTAAGAGGAGAGAAAAAGGTGAAAATACACTCCATGAGTTAAAAAGAAGACTATCTAGTGAGATTTGGACCCATCAATTTCTGTTGAAGAGTGTTTTGGTATTTTTTCTGCTCTAAGGTTTGATTGACTCAACACTTTTTACTAGAAGTTAGGCACCTCCAAATCAAAACTGGTTGACAACACTCATGACACTAAGGAAATGATTCAAGGCCCTCATTTGGATAGTTTGAGCCTGAAAACCCAACCTTTTAAAAAATTACCCTTTTGCATACACTCTTTAAGCCTCAAAAAGTCCTATCTTTTCTTTAACAAATACTGGAGTACTTGCACCTTAACCTCATGACCTGATTCAACCTTACCCTCACTCTGAGAATTCAGAAGGTAAAGGAGGAGTTGAAGGTAGTGAGAGTGGTCCAACATTTGGTAGAAGGAGAAGAAAAGTAACCTATGAACAACAGTGTGTTGGTGGTATTTGTGTGGCACTTCATCATAAAAATCATAAAAAATAAAAAGAACAAAAATAATAAAAAGAGAAAAAGAAAGAGAAGTTGGAGAAGAACATCATCTGAAAATTGAAAAGAAGAGGAGAAATTGGCCACTTTGATTCTGAAATATATCAAGTTAAGATGAAGTTATGCGAAAATGAAGGTAGTGAAGTCAGGAGTCACTCCTTACCTTGCTGATTTCTCAATTTTGACTTCCTTTTTACCCCTTCATTCTTTATATCTCTCACCCATAAGCCACATTACAGCCCATTCAACATGACCTTGAAGATCCAAAGTGAAATGAGCTGTTAGGAGGAGATGAGGGAGTGCCTAATCTATGGTGAAGAGTCATGAGGATGTCAGAAATTAGAAGCTTTACTTATGCTCATGCTTGTAGGCCCATTTGGGGTCTGTAACTGCTCTTCAGCTACTTTAAATGTGAACACCTCTAGATATTCATTTGTGAGAGATAGCCCTGGTGAGAATTGGGTCTAAATTGTAACTTCATTGGGGTTGTATCCAACCTGATTTTTGAATTTAAGGCAAGCTTGGTACTGATATGTGCACATTGAATTTCTAATGTAAAATGATTGGTGGAAATGCAAACACATGCTAAAATTTTTTTTTAGTTTTAAATCACCTGAATTACTGCTGTAATTTCCTCTGAATTCTAAAGAGATGTGGACTGATGCTTTATTCATTGAAATTTGTTTTGCCATTGACTGCACCACTTTTAACTATTTTTATTGTAAAGTTTGTGGGTATCTCACTGAAAACCCTCAGGAGACTTCACTCCTCCACTAGGGATCACTTAGGGGTTTAAAAGGCTTGGTACATATGCTAAATGTACTCGTGATCCCTACGAAAGTGGCATTTTATTAGTTAAAGCTTTGCTAAGGGACTAGCAAAGATTAGGTTTAGGGGTGTGTTAAGACCTGAAAAGTACCACTTTTCACCCCTTAACTTAATCTCTGTTAGACCCTTAGTCATTTAATAAATGTGTGTTAAGCCTATTTTATAGGTAATAAGCAGCAGCTGCAGATAAGGCCCTAACCCTGCCAAGAAGCCTACTATTGCCCCAGAAGTTCCTAAGAAGAGAGGAAGTTGGATCCAGACAGAGAATTGGCTGCAGCATAGGTAAAGCACAGTAGTAACAAATCAAGAAGTGAGCCTTGCGCAGATGTCGCAGGGTTTAATTATTTCAGAGAAAAATGCTTCGCGTAGTTGTCGCGAGTTTGGAAGTCAGCACACCAACTGCTTGCACTATTCTCGCGTAGATTAATGGCAGAAGGGCCCAGAAAGCAGACTTCGCGCAGTTCTCGTGAGGCTCAGTTATAAGTGCTAGCGCAGCACTCGCACAGTCTCGTGCAGCTCAAGAGAGGAGTATTTAATCTTCGCGTGATTCACTAAGGAGAGAGAGCTCCAGGCATTCCTGCACACAGCTGTCGCGCAATGGCCACGGGATGTAGATCTTCAGGGGACTGCTCGCACAATCCAAATGGATGATGCAATTGCTTCGTCGCGAGGATCCCCGCGAGATTCACTATGAAATCAACTGCACGCACGATTCCCGCGCCACACAAATGGAAAGCGCAATCCCACGACAACCAGAGCAATTCCGCGATGACCAAAGTATTTCTCCCGCGACTGTAAGAGCTTCAAGTCAATTCAATCCCGCGACGACAACTCTATCAGCCAACAAGACCTGGAATCTCTTGCTACCTAGCGTGGCTCGGGATCTAAACTTCCCTCCACTTTTGCAGGGGCAGTCTGGGAACTTCCAGCAACTAGGGCGTGCACTCCAATGCTCCAATATTCATGTACACGCCTCGACGCATCCAAGGAACAAAAATGGGCCACTATTGCATCAATAGAATTAGGGTTTTCCTAACCCTAATGCTCCCACAGTCGACTGTTATATAAGCCTAACCCTAGTTTAGATTAGGGGATGCTATCTTCTTGAATTAGCTGTAGAGTTCCAGTAGGTTAAGGTTAAGATTTTGGTAGCATCTTTTTCTTCTTCTCTCCATAGTCCAGCACTTGTTGGCTATGCCTTTGTATGTCTATTTGGAATAGTTTTAATAAAGTTTTATAATAGGATCTTATGCATGTATGGGATTGATGTTAGAGGGTTGTTTTGTACAAGGCTGCTACCTGGAGATCCTCCATTGCTAAGTTGCTTTGTAAGCAATGGAGGATTGTTTTTAAGGATTTATTTAGATCCAAGTGACCTGTGTGTCCAGGCTAGGCACATTGCAGACCTATGCCCCACCACAGGATCCACTAAATTTGAATCCCCATGGGAGCTTGAGCTGGTAGCCTTGTGAACATGGTGGTGGCAGTAATCTATTTGTTCTGTCTCAGACCTCTGTTAGGAGGATAGCCTCTGTGGATAGTTTGTGACCATTTCAGTGGACAGGTCATAGCCCTAGGGTGAGGCCAATCCACAGATCTAAGATAGATTCTTCTTCTCTGCACTTGTGCTTGTAGCGCTGTGAGAGATTGTGCAGAGACAGACTCCCCTGTATTTGTATAGACCCACCATCAGATGGCAGATCTGATCTGGTTATAGAGATTGTAGGCTTGTGACTGGATCACTACTATCTTTCCAAAGCAGTGAACAGCTAGACCTAAAGCTAGTACTCAAACTCTTGCTGGTCCTGTGTGTCCAGGCTAGTGCACATTGCATGCCTAGCCCCACACACAGAACTTTAGAGGTTGAGGTTCCTATGGATTCTTGAGTTGGTAGCCGGGATGAAGTAGTACCCACAATGATAAACATGTTCTGACCCATCTATGGACTGTGGTTCCCCTATTGGATAGTCTGTGACCATTTGAGTGGACAGGTTATAGCCATAAGGGATTGGATCATGGCACAGGGGTGAGTTGGATCTTTTCTCCTCTTTGGTGATAATGTAGCCATTGGACAGGACTTCTATAGTAGCAGATCTGAGTCTGAGTTATAAAACCCATTAGATTTGTACCTAATAGCTTACTTCTCACCCTTTTTATATTTATTTTCTCACACTCTATCATTCTTCTCAACCATTTCTGTAGTTTAGGCATCAGGTTACCATAGGATTTAAATAATAGTGACCTTAAATTCCCTTCCATTTAGGATTGCCAGATCTGGAGGACCTACTAAAGATAGCTCCCTTGGAGCTTTAGATCATTTTTCCCTATAGGAAAAACTCTTACTTATTAAAACTTGCTACAACAGGCCCTATATCTTGCAGGTCTGTGTATTTTTAGACTTGCTGCTCTGTAGTTTTCAATCCACCTTTGATTTATTTTCACTAACCCATTCTTATCATTGTTTTCAATAAAGTTAGCAGCAAGCATCTAAAATAGCCCAACACTTTGCACCAGAAGCTCAGATTTATTTCAAATCCAAAAATCATCACCATTTTAGGCAAGGGATAGGAGGAAGGAGAAAAGGTCACACACAGTATCGAAAACCTCAAAGTGCTAGATGTACCACATACAACTGAAGACACAAACTTCTACAACTTCCAGTATGATGTGTCGATCGTAGCACCGGAACCTATCAAAGATGTCACTATAAAAATAGGAGGTGGGATGACCGCTGTAATGGCCATGCTCTAAAAATGGGGCTACAAGAAAGGAAAAGGGTTGGATCCTCACTCGCAAGGAAGAAGGGACCCAGTCAAAGCCAGAGGTGGGCAATAGATCCAATTTGGGTTAGGTTACAAGCCCACTGAGGAGGAAGCTTAGGAAGTCAAGGAGAAGGCTTGAGCCACAGCTACTGCTAAAGCCTGGGGAATAGACCTGGAACACGCACCCCGACCGCGGCCTCACATCCGTAGCACATTCTTGAGTGCAGGGGTCATAAAAATAGATGAAAATGGGGCAACACAACTGACCCCATGTGAGCCGACAACCGCTATCCACCCAACCAATCCCCAAATCATTCCCCCTGATATGGAAATAGACCTAACATCCCTATCCCTCTTCAAGGAAGAGGCTCCCCCATCAATGCACCCCTGCCATAAACAACCATAAAGCCATATTGACATTTGAGGATTGGGTCTCGAACGAGCCCATGATAAATATGATGGAGGCTGACTCCCAAAAGCCATCTCAATTAGCCTCCATCAGAGCAGGAAAAGGTACGACACCACAGGTAAGGAATTGGGTGTGAATGCCCCTAACCCTGGAAGCATCGAGTGGCTGTAAATACGGTTTCAGCTTCTAAAAAAAAATTACCTATAAAAAGTGAGATTAGCCCTTGGCGGGCAATACCATGTGTGTATAAAGACTCGCTTTACTAGGGGCCCATCTCAGAAGAAAAAGAAAATTCTAAAAAAATAAAAAAAATACAAAATAATCCAAGAAAATTATCTTTTAAAATTCCTGATAAAATAAAATAAAATGATGCCTTAATTGAAAAGCTTGTCCCATGTGAAATCGATCACTTTCTTGTAGAAATACAAGAGGAGGTAGGAGTCACAAGTTTGGACTAGGAGATCCCTACTTAGGACCACTCTAATGAGCTCCTTCACCAACTTGTCGATTTTGAGGATGGCCCTACCTCAATCGTTGAAGAAATAGAGGACATCAATCTGGATACTGAGGAGGTTCCTAGAATCACAAAAATCATAACGTCACTATCTCTCAAGGAAAGAAAAGGCATGATTGATTTCCTTCGATCATACAAAGATGTGTTCGCATGGTCATATGATATGTCTTGTTTCGATACCAATTTGGTGGAGCATGAGCTGCCGCTATATCTAAATGTTAAGCCCATCAAGCAAAAGTTGAGATGCCTCATGCCAAAATGGATGCTGAAAGTGAAGGATGAGGTCATCAAAGAGTATAATGCGGGGTTTCTCATAGTCTCCAAATACCCACAATGACTGGCCAATATCGTCCCTATACCAAAGAAAGATGGAAAGGTCTGCATGTGCATTGAATTCTAAAACTTCAATAGGGCGAGCCTGAAAGATGACTTTCCATTCCCACACATCGATATCTTAGTCGATAGCACTGCCAGGCATGGGATGCTCTCATTTATGGATGGATTCTCTGAGTACAATCAGATCAAAATGGCTAAAGCAGACTAAGAGAAGACATCTTTCACTACTCCATGGGGAACCTTCTGTTACTAAGTCGTGCCATTTGGGTTGAAGAATGGTGGGGTGATGTACCAAAGGGCGATGACAACACTCTTTCACGACATGATGCATTGAGAAATTGAGGAGTACGTTGACGGCATGATCGCCAATTCACCAGAGAGAGGTAATCATCTAATAAACCTCCAAAAGCTGCTTGAGAGGCTGAGAAAATAAAGGTTGCACCCGTACCCTCAGAAATGAGCATTCGGTGCCACGTCAGAAAAACTACTAGGCTTCATCATTATCAGAAGAGGCATTAAGGTTGACTCGATTAAGGTAAAAGCCATTGTCGAAATGCTACCGCCATCTACCAAGAAAGAGGTTAGAGGCTTCTTAGGCAGGATATAGTACATCAGTCGATTCATCGCACAACTTACTCCTATCTGCACACCGATCTTTAGGCTATAGAGAAAAGGTTCACCCATTGAATGGAGCGATAACTGTCAAGCAGCATTTAATAAGATCAAGGGCTACCTTCTCAACCCGTGAGTGTTGGTACCACCCGAGCTAGGAATACCACTCTTAATGTACCTCTCCAGAACGGAAGTTTCGATGGGATGCGTCCTAGGGCAACATGATGAGACAGGAAGAAGAGAGTAGACCATCTACTACCTGAGCAAAAAATTAAATGATTATGAGACGCTATTCTCATCTGGAAAAAGCATGCCTATCTCTCGTTTGGACTACATAGAGGCTCCATCATTATTTCCTATCCCAAGTCATTCTCCTCCTAGTGTAAATGGATCCGTTGAAGTACCTGTTTGAAAAGTTGACCCTCATTGGCCGAACTGCACGCTGACAACTACTCTTATCTGAATTCGACATCACGTATGTCAGTCAGAAGTCAATAAAGGGGCAAGCACTGACTGATCATCTGGCCAAGAATCCCTTTCCTGACTACGAGCCTTTGAAAACCATATTCCTAGATGAAGACATCTTGTTTATGACAGACGATGACATAGAGGAGATAGAGGAGTCCTGAGTAATGCACTTCAATGGGGCAATAAATTCTGAAAGTCATGGGGTGGGCTCTATCCTAATCTGGCAAAAAGGATCTCATATACCAATCTCCATCAAGCTCAATTTCCCCTGTACTAACAACATGGTTGAATATGTAGCCTGCTTAGCAAGCCGACAAGCAGCCTTAGACCAAAATGTAACTCATCTTAGGTGTTTGGCGATTCTCAGTTGATCATATGCCAGACAAATAGAGATTGGAAGATGAAGGATGAGAAGTTGATCCCATACCATGAGCACCTCAAAGATCTGATAGCATGCTTCGATGATGTTACCTTCTCCTATGTCTCACGAGAAAGAAATTGCTTTGCCGATGAACTACAACATTGACATCAATGGTAGAAATTTCCTATGGTGTCAAGTTGTAACCAATCATAATCGAGCAAAGGAATGAGCCAGCCTTTTGCCTCCAGATTGAGGGATCCGAAAAGTTAAATGATGAACCTCCATGGTTCTTGGATATCAACAATTTCCTCAAGACTCGAGCTTTCCCTGAAGGTACGTCTAAGACTGACAGGCGGACCATCCAACATTTAGTGGTGAACTACATCATCTTTAGTGAGTGCCTCGACAAGTGATCATATAGTAATATCTTGCTCTGATGCCTAACCAAAAGCGAGGCTGCCAAGATCATGAAAGAGATCCATGAGGGAGTACGCGGGGCCCACGTCAATGGGCACATGCTCGCTAAGAAGATCCTACGACAAGGATATTTCTGGACCACCATAGAAACCGACTGTTACAAGCACGTGCAGAAGTGCTACAAATGCCAAGAACACTCCAGCCTGATACATGCTCCTGCTATAGATCTACACAGCATGACCACTCCCTGTCCATTTGGCACATGGGGCCTTGACGTCGTCGGAATTGTCAATCCGAATGCTTCAAATGGGCATTAGTTCATCTTAGTTACCATCGAGTATTTCACCAAATGGGTAGAAGTAGCATCGTACACAAACATTATGTCCAATCATGTTGATAAATTCATCAAAAATAATATTGCATGTCAATTCGGTGTACCCAAGGACATCGTCACAAACAACGACACCAATTTTGCAAATAAGCGCATCAGAGCCTTCTGTGAGCAGTATAAAATAAAACATCGCTCATCACCATATTGGCTACAAACCAAAGGAGTCTTGGAAGCAGCTAACAAGACAGTCGTTCACATCCTTGAAAAGATGGTTGTCACATATTGCGACTTGAGCGAAATGTTACCATCTTCACTATAGGCTTATCGAACGTCAATCCATACCACTACAGGGGCAACACCATTCTCCCTTGTGTATGGAACTGAGGCCGTCCTACCAGTTGAGTTGAAGTACCCTCACTCTGCATTCTCATCGAATCTAATCTATCAGAATCCATAAGAGAGAGGTCCCACATTGAGCAACTGAACCTGCTAGATGAGAAAAGGCTCCTAGCCTTGTATCACGCCCAGGCCTATCAATGAAGGATCGCAACAAGTGTATTTACATCTGAGATTTAAATGTGGGTGACACTATACTCCAGAAAATCTTCCCTTCTCCCCACGCTGATTCAAGAGAGAAATTCAAGCCCAATTGGAAAGGACCTTATGTCATCGGAGAAGTGCTCCTGGGGTATGCGCTCCACCTTGCTAGTAAGACCTGAAAAGTACCACTTTTCACCCCTTAACTTAACCTTTGATTAGACCCATAGCCACCTAATAAGTCCTTGTTAATTATTTTATGTAGGTAATACCCAGCAGTGAAATAAGGCTAGGAATCCTAGAAAAAAGCCTGTTTTGGCACCAGAAGTCCCTCAGAAGGATGAAGTCTGAATCCAGACCTGAAAATGAGCCTCGCGTAGTCCAGCTAAGCTTCCCAAGACTCTACAACAACTTCTCGCGCAATCTCGCACAGTTCAAAGCAGACTTCTCTCAACCGCATGCAGTTCACTCAGAACTGCTGAGAAGAGAGAGCTTTAGAAGACTCCTCGCGCAGCTGTCGCGCAGTCACCGCGGGATGCATCTATCAGAAGAGAACTCCTCGCGCAGTTCTCGCACCATTCAATAAGAAAGCGTCCTTACGAAGGCAAAGCCACCCTTGCGAAGATCAGTTAAGACATGGAACCTCGCTCAGTTCAGAACTCATCAAAGCCATGCGAGGTAACTCGCGAAGCCCAGTGAAGATAAGTGCTCGCGAAGTTCTCGCGCTATTCAAATCTATCCTCGCGAAGATCAACCTCGCGACTGCTTAAGCTCCAACCCCGCGACATCTGAGGCTCTGATGTCCACTCAACCTCGCGACTGCCTGAAGAGCAAACCAAGCCAACCTCGCGAAGGCAGAAGCTTCAATTTCTAATCATCCTAGCGAAGAACAAAAGCTACCACGTGACAAGTCTGCGAAATAATGGCTACCTAGCGAAGCTCTAAACCTCAAACTTCCATCTCTTCAGCTGAGGATTTTCTGGGAATTTCTAGCGATTAGGGCACGCACGCCCATGCTCAAATCTCCGTGCACGCACCACAAGGCATCGAAGGATCACTATTTGGCCATGTGGCTTCGTTAAAATTAGGGTTTTCCTAACCCTAATGTGCCGCCACACCACTGCTATAAATACCCACACTTAGCTTAGGTTTAGGAGCTTAGACTTTCTTTTCTTTCTACATCCTGGAATAGCTAGGAACCCATCTCATTTCTGGGAGACCTGATCTGAGATCGTTTAGTTTTTCTTTCTGTAGTTGTAAGTAGCTTTCTTTTTCTTTTTCCTTCTCTCCATAGTCTAGCACTTGCTGGCTATGTCTTTGTATGTATTTTGAACTAGATTAATGGAAGTTCTGTAATAGGATCTGTACTTTATGGGATTTGTGTTTGTGTGTGAGATACTCTGTGCAAGGCTGCTGCCTTGTGATCCGCCATTACTTTGGCTGTGTTTCAAAGCAATGGAGGACTGATTCTAAGGGCCACTCAGATCCAAGTGACCTGTGCGTCTGGGCTATCATGGTCCTATACAGTCTTAGCCCCACCACAGGACCCACTGGATCTGAAATCCCCATGGGAGCTTGAGCTGGTAGCCTTGTGACCATGGTGGTAGCAGCAATATTCTTGTTTTGTCTTGGGCTTCGTGAGGAGGATAACCTTTGGGATAGTCTGTGACCATTTAAGTGGACAGATTATAGCCTTAGGGTGATTCTAATCCATCGATCCAAGATGGATCCTTCTTCTTTACACCTGAGCTTGTAGAAGCCTGGTGGGAGATTGTACAGAGGCAGACTCCCCTATATTGGTATAGATCCGCCATCAGATGTTGGATCTGATCTGGTTATAGAAAGGGGAAGGAGACTTAGGAGAGACAGGCACACCACAGGAGAGCCCCCAAGTGAATCTGTGACAGCAATTATGGGTGAAGAACAACCCAGAACCCTCAAGGAGTTGTATGCTCCAGATGACTATAACTCCCCTTTTAGCATTCAATTCCCTGATGTTCAGGGGAACTATGAGATAAAAACTTCAATCATCCAGATGCTGCCAGTTTTCCATGGGCTTAGTAAAGAGGACCCTTACAAGCATATTGACCAGTTCTTGGCCTTGTGCACCACTTTTAATATCACTGGTTTGAGACCTGAGGCTACTAGGCTCAGACTCTTTCCCTTCTCTCTGAAGGATAGGGCCAGTACCTGGCTGACCACTCTTCCCAACAATAGCATTGCTTCATGGAAAGACCTGCAGAGCAAGTTCCTAACCAAGTTCTTCCCTGAGACAAAAACTAGCCAGTTGAGGAAAGAGATTCTTGTGTTTGCTCAATCCCCAACTGAGGATTTTAACCAGTCCTGGGATAGGTTTAAAGAGATGCTCAAACAATGCCCCCACCACAAGATCCCAGAGTGGCAGCTTGTACAAAGCTTCTACAATGGGATTGATGAGAAAAATAGAGATATGGTCAATACCTCTTGTGGTGGATCCTACATGCATAAGACTACTGAGGACGCATGGGAATTGTTTGAGGTGATTAGTGAGAATGCTTTTCAAAAGCCATCCCTGGCAAGAACTAGTCAGGAATCTGAGTCAAAGGTGGGGCCTGCTGCTGGATCAAGAGGAAAAGTTTATGAGGTGTCTAGGAACAATGACCTGCAGCTGCAGATGGCAAACCTCTCTATGAAGTTTGACAAATTATTGACTGTGATGCAACCCAGAAGGGCTGCTCATGTGGCGGAGGCATGTCTGATATGCCAGTCCCCATAGCACACAGTGGATGAATGTCCATCTGCAAGGCAATTTCCTGAATTAGTTTTGAAACATGCTGCTGCTGCTCAATCTTATGGCCAGCAATAATTTGGGGGCTACAATAGGCTGCCATATGAATACCAGCACCAAAATGCTGGTTACCAATGGAGAGACCACCCAAATCTGAGGTGGAGGCAAGACAACTACATCCCAGCAGATGTTGGCCTTACCACAAAGGCCACAACAGCAGTTCAATCAAGGGAATGCCCCTAGGTCTACCTTCCAGTACCATCAGCAGCAAAATCAGTTGGTCATACCCCCTTCTCAAACTAGAAATACTTCTTTCGAGGATCAGGTCTTGACCTCATTGCAAAACCTGGGTTCCTTGGCTCAAACTGTGAACTCTCATGGTCAGAGCATCAAGAAGATGGAAGAACAGCTTGGATAACTAGCTAACACCTTAGCCAAAAGAGAAGAGGGAAGGTTGCCCAGTCAACCCGTGGTTAATCCCAAGGGCCAATTTTTTATTGGTGAAGGATCCTCCGACCCTGAAGGGGATCTTTCATTGAATTGATGATAAGAACTGTGCACCTTTGTATAATATGTACTTTACAGTTTAGAGGAATTTGTAGCAATCTTGTTGGAATCTGAGTTTAGTGCTTTATGCCTACTTTTATTCCTGTTCCCCTTGTTTGCTAATTTCAAGTGATTGAATTATAATGGCAGTATTTGAATGCTTTTCATGATGTGTCAATTTAATGCTTTGAGAGTGTGGGAATTTGTGAATGCCTTATAATGCTTATGGGTGTCCCTGGAAGAGAGTCTGTGAGAGAATCCACCCATAAAGTCAGGGTCAAAAAGCTGACTACTAGGTGAGTGAATTATAACTCTGTTAAGCCATCGCGGGGTTCTGAATAATGGGTTTGGTCCCCTCTCGCGCAGTTCATTAAGAACTACTTTGTTTTGCTGTCGCGATCTTCAGATATAACTGGGTGGGCAGCCTCACGCAGTTTAAAGGAACATCTAATCTCGCGCCGAGCCTCGCGATATTTAAATCCCACCCCGCACTACTTTTCTTTACTGCTTTCTCTTTCCTCTCCTTCCAGCAAAACCCTAGCTCCCACTCCTCTCAACCTCTCTCCTCTAGCTTCCTGTCTACAGTTTATTGCTCACTTTGAAATTCTAGATTTTTGTTCTTAAAGCTCCCATCAACATTTGCCCCCTGCTAGGAGCTCTTGCGATCTACCGTGCATCAAATTGAACAGAACCTTAACTTTTAGGGTTAGACTCAACTCTTAATCTTTTCTTTCCAAATTTCAATTGCACACTCACCAGGGTGAATCTTGATGGTTCCTAAAAATGCACCTGTGAAGAGAGCCAGGGACCAGGCCACCGTGGAGCCTGTCCCTAAGAAAGCCAAGTCCTCTACGACATAACAAAAAGGGAAGGAGGAGATTCCTGAGGTGGCTGCAAATGCACCTGACTACTCTACTCCCTCTGAGCTCCTCATTTCCTTTCCCTTAGAACCTGAAGCCATTTTTGATATATCGTTCTTTGAATTTGAGCCGTTGTCAGCTCCTGCCATTGAGTTCTTACGCAAGGCTGGTTTGTTCCCCTTGATGCAAATGATTTCTGCACTAGCCTATCCTAGGTTAGTGCAACTCTTTTACCAACACCTTAGGGTCAGACCAGACACACATGGGCAGCCTGGCCTCCTTGTGTTAGTTGACAATTTTGAGATCTTTGTAACCCGTTGATTCTTTGAAGTCTTGGGCATCCCTGCCATTTTTTACCCCAACTACTGTTATGGTGCCCCTGTGAATGCCCCTCTCGATACCATTGCCCAGGCCATTACCAGAGGCTTGAAGGCCACAGGGGACTCCATCAAAAGAAGAGATTTGGATCCCAAGCTGTTGTTCATCGATCAAGTGCAAAGGAAGAATATCTACTGCTCCGGCCATCAGCAAGAAAGGAGGACACCAATTGCTGATGCTCTCTATTCCTTCTCTCTGGGCCACGGATTTAATGTTGCATGGTTGATTTTTGAGGCCATGAAAGATATGATGGTGAAGCTTGGGCTGCAAAAGAAGGTCCACACTCTCCCCTATGGAAGACTCATCACCAAATTACTTCTGAAGGGAGGATACAAGATACTAGTGGGAGAATCATCTGCTGACCTCACTCTCACCACTTTTGCAAAAAGACAATGGGGGATCAGCAGAAGTCTAATGGATCCCCAGAAGAAGAAGAAGAAGGCTGAAGCTCAGAATGTTTCCGAGCAGGGAGAGGGAGCTGTTGTGGGAAAGGCCACCCCTGCCTCCAAACAGAAGGCTAAAGCCCCTGCCCCAAAGAAGGTGGCGCGAGCTTCTGTCACCTCTGCTTCTACAGCAATCCCTCCATCCACCACACTTGCCTCTCCACTAACTTCTTCACCTATTCCATCTCTCCCTTTCCCTCTCTTTTCTCCCTTTTCCATTCCACCCCCCATTGTGATTCGTTCCTGGGTGGAAAGTGTTGAACCCCAGACAACACTCCCCCTTCACCCACGTTACCTCAATACACAGCCCCAGTACCTCCGACATCCTCTGACCTCAACCCTGACAGCCCTCCCTTGATAACCTACCTTAAAAAGAAAACCCCTCACACAACCCTATCTCTACCCACTTCCACTTCCACTGTCATTCCCACAGACACACCCCATATTAACCAACCCCTAGTCCAACCCCTCCCAACTACATCTTTCCTCCATGATCTTGACTTTAACTTAGCCACCACTTTAGAATATCAAGCCTTCATGACTACCTTACTTGATACCTTGCCCACCCATGACATCCCTCTCCCAGATTCACCACTCCCTTCACCAGTACACTCCCCAGCCCTTTCACCTTCTCCCCCTACCACTTTCCATCATGCCCCCACTTCCCCTTTCCAACCTGTTCCCTCCTATCCTCATACTCCACCCCAACCAACCTCAGATACCCTTACCCATATCCTTTCCCTCATACATGGCATCCGAACCCAACTCTCCAACACCACACAGACCCAAGCCCAAATGCAAACGGACATCACCAACATACAATCCACCCTTCAAACATTGACAAACCCAATCATCCCTACACAACCTCCTACCACCCCATTGGCCCAACCCCCTTCCACCTCTAACCCCACAGTTCTAACAGACCGCACCCACATTGACTTACCTACACCCATCACCCCCCAAGACACCATACCCTACCATTCCTTCTCCTCTCTACCTACCCTACCCCCTCTAATATTACCTCCACCTCAATTTACCAACACTTCTATCCAAACTGACCCCATTCCCTTCCCATCCACCTTTCCCATTCAACCCTACTTATTTTCAACCCCATTCCTTCCATTTCGACCCTTCACCATTCCATTCTTCCCTTACCCAGACCCATCCACATCCACTGCCCTTCCTTCATTTCACTTTCCCCCCATACCTTCCATTCCACCTCTTCTCCCACCCCCTCCTCAATTCACTGACCATTCAACACAAACTACCCCAGCCACTTCCACCCCTTCTCTTGACTTCATCCTTACACCACCGACTCTTCCCTCCCAGGATCAATCCCCTTCTACTTCTTCCACTCCATTTCTACCCATCTTACCCAGACACTCTTATTACACCCTCCCTACTTCACCCTCCTCCATGCCATCAGGGACAATCCCTATATCAAAAGGGATGTTCTCAATGGCATGACCCAACTCCGCCAAGCCATCGAATACCCCTTGCTGCAGAAACTTAGTGACTTGAAGCTTGCTCACCGCGAGCAGTTGAGAGATATTTTCAAAGGGTGGGAGGCAATTTTGGTGACCCTAAATGCGAACAAGGTTGCGTCAATGTATTACAGAATGACTACTAAGATTGAAAAAGCCAATACAAAAAGGGCGAAAAAGCACAACCGATTATTAGAGAAAAAATTGAACAATGCTCAAGAGATCAACCGACTCAGTAAGGAACTTGCAGATACCAATCTCCTGTGGGCTAACAAGAAAATTGAAATCTTGGAACAGAGAGTTGCCTTCCTACTTTCCCAACCCATACAGGCCACCCCTCTCGCCACAGCTTCCCCTGAGGCCCCATCTTCTTCCACTGCCCCTACCCCAACACCTACACAACCTGTTCCCCCACCTCCCACAGCCCCAACTCAGGTACCTCCTCCTGTTCCTCCTCAAATGCCTATTACAGTTCCTTCTGCAGTACCTACACAACCTGTTGCTCCTGCTAAAGTCCCTACTGCAGCTCCTACTCCTGTCTCAATACCCCCACCTGTTCCCTCTCCAGCTCCCAAAAGAAAATGCACTCCTTCCAAGAAAAGTCCCACTTCCAAAAGAGCCACTGCAGCTCAAAAAGGTCAAAGGCCGACCCCTCCATCCCCACCTCCAAAGGTCACCAGAGCTTCTGCTTAGGATGATCCCCATGGTCGCCTACTTTCCAAAGAGGAACGCAGACAGGCTACTGCTGTCCTTGGATTGGATCCCTCTGAGCTTTTTCCTTTTGACTCAGACTCTGATTCTGCACCACCAAAGGATCCCAGTGCCCCCACTACTGCTATTGCTCCTTCATCACGCCCTGCTGAACAATCCTATCCTCAGCGAAGGAAGGTTGCTGCCAAGAGGACTACTCCCCCAAGTCGCTCTTTGAAAATTGGAAAAGACAAATCTGCCCAGTCTGAGGAGGCACCACCACTAAGCCAGCCCGTGAAAGGGAAGAGCCCTGCCATTCCTGCAGCCAAAGTACAAGAATCATCTTCTGTGGCTCCCCCTAAACCAGTGAAAGGGAAAAGTCCTCTCCTGCCTTAGGTGAAAGCATAAGCTAAATCCCCTGTTGACCCTCCTGAGCCAGCACCGGCCCAATCCCCTCTTATTCCCCCTCTGGCCCAGCAAGGGCAAGCCTCCAAAGGTAAGGGCCACAAAGGAAAATATCCCACCAAACCCCCTGAGCCAACCACTGATTAATCTTCAGAGATCCCTCCAGATCCAAAGAAGAGAAAAATGAGGGTCAAGGCTCCAACCATACCCAAAACGGCCGACCAAAGAAAGGCAGAGAGAGACCGAAGGAAGAAAGAGGAGGCTTACCTTCAAGAACATGCCAAGAAAATGGGTTGGGACAAGTTTTGAACCAGATTCTGACTAGATTGTCCATCGGATTTTATCTATTTTCACACTCTTTTGCTTCTGTTTCCTTATAGTTTGTACACTTCTAATTTTTAATAGACTTTATTCTTTTATCATTAAAATTTTGCTTTGTATGCTGTGTGTTTGTTTCTTGTGCTGGTCTTTTATGCTGTAATAACTCTGCTGCACAGACACCTTTGAACCAGTGAGGACACTTCTCCTCATAGGTTTGGGGGTGTGCCAGGTAGACCCTGCCAATGGAATAGCTAACATAAGTGCAGTAGACTCATCTGAGCAATATGGAAATGGACCTCTGTTCACTTAAGAATCATGAAAATAAGAAGTTTAAAATTTTTACAAACTTTGGACATTATAAACTTCTAATACTCCACATTTCCATGATAATATCACCAAGGAAACTCACTTGTATCAGCACTTAGTGAATCAGTAGAGAGAGAAAAAGGTGAGGACATACTTAAAAGTTCAAAGGAAGACCATAACCAGTGAGAATTGGGCCTATATATAAAAAAAAAATATTTCCATCTGTTGAGGCCAAGGCAATCCCTTCTAGTTCTAAAGACTGACTGAGTCACTGTGCTCACTAGAAGTTAGGTAAATCCAAGTTGAAGCAACTGACAGTACTCATGAGACTGAGGAAAGGATCAAGGCCTTCTCTTGGACAGTTTGAGCCTGATCAGACCAACCCTTAAGTAACTGCCCTTGTCCATACCCCCTTTGAGCTTTAAATCCTAAATTTCTTCAAAATACACCTGAGTACTTGAACCTGAACCTATGAACCTGCTTCAGCCTACCCTCACTCTGAGAATTCAGAAGGTAAAGGAGAAAAAGTTGAAGATGGACTAGCTATGGTCAACAGTACTTGAATGGAAAAGAAATACCTCAAATCTGGCAGTATGATAATTGGGAGCATGGTGGCATTTCTGAAAAGTAAAAACAAAAAAATAAAAATCAGAAAATTCCACAGGAAGGAAACAAAAATAACAATGAAGAGAAGCAACGGAGGAGTCAAGAGGAACTTTCATTGGAAAATCAAAATCAAGAAGAGAAACTGATCACTTCAAATTTGAAAATCTTAAAGAAGATGAAAGGAGCTAAATTCAAGAAGGTGAAGTCATGAATCACCCCTGTCACCTACTGATTTCTCAATTTTGAACCCCTTATCAACCCTCCATTCTTTCAACCCCACTCCATAAGCCACATTACAGCCCAG
Organism: Chloranthus sessilifolius; assembly: GCA_021018995.1. Taxonomy (NCBI): domain Eukaryota; kingdom Viridiplantae; phylum Streptophyta; class Magnoliopsida; order Chloranthales; family Chloranthaceae; genus Chloranthus; species Chloranthus sessilifolius. The sequence continues at coordinate 28,173,933 of CM037594.1, read as the reverse complement.
TTAAAAGCCCTTGTGATCCAAAAGTTGAGTGAGCTGTCATGTGAAGATAAAGAGTTATCCAATCTATGGTGAGGAATTGCCAATGATGTCAGCACTTAAGAACTCTGCCTATGCTCATGCTTACAGACCCATTTGGGGGATGTAACTGCTCTTGAGCCTGTGAGAGAATGAACCCCTCAACAAAACCCTTATGAGAGTATGCCCTGCAAAGTTTTTGGGTCTGAACTTGAATGCATCATGTATGACCTTAACCTAATTTTTGACCTAAGGATAAGCTCAGTGCTGGCACACACTAGTGCAGTTTTCTGTGATTGTAAACTAATTGGACAGCTATGCAATCATGAAGAGTTTATACTATTTAAATTACTGTGCAACCAATGAATTAAATTTCTTTTCTGCTTAATGATGCAAGAGTAAACTAAGTTTGGCCCTTGATTGCTCATTGGATAATATTGCACTTTTGTTAACTGTTTCATTGAAGAAGATTATGGGTGTCTTTACTGAAAACCCTCAGGAGACTTCACTCCTCCACTAGGAATCACCTAGGGGTTTAAAAGGCTTGGTACATATACTAAATGTATACGTGCTCCCTACGAAAGTGGCATTTAATTTTTATATTAGGTTTAATGTAGCTTTGCTAAGGGACTAGCAAAGATTAGGTTTGGGGGTGTGTTAAGACCTGAAAAGTATCACTTTTCACCCATTAACTTAACCTTTGATTAGACCCATAGCCACCTAATAAGTCCTTGTTAAGTGCTTTATGTAGGTAATACCCAGCAGTGAAATAAGGCCAGGAATCTTGCTAAAAAGCCTGTTCTGGCACCAGAAGTCCCTCAGAAGGATGAAGTCTGAATCCAGACCTGAAAATGAGCCTCGCACAGTCCAGCTGAGCTTCCCAAGACTCTACAATAACTTCTCGCGCAGTCTCACGCAGTTCAAAGCAGACTTCTCTCAACCGCACATAGTTCAGTCAGAATGGCTGAGAAGAGAGAGATTCAGAAGACTGCTCGCGCAGCTGTCGCGCAGTCACCGCGGGATGCATCTATCAGAAGAGAACTCCTCGCGCAGTTCTCGCACCATTCAATAAGAAAGCGTCCTTACGAAGGCAAAGCCACCCTTGCGAAGATCAGTTAAGACATGGAACCTCGCTCAGTTCAGAACTCATCAAAGCCATGCGAGGTAACTCGCGAAGCCCAGTGAAGATAAGTGCTCGCGAAGTTCTCGCGCTATTCAAATCTATCCTCGCGAAGATCAACCTCGCGACTGCTTAAGCTCCAACCCCGCGACATCTGAGGCTCTGATGTCCACTCAACCTCGCGACTGCCTGAAGAGCAAACCAAGCCAACCTCGCGAAGGCAGAAGCTTCAATTTCTAATCATCCTAGCGAAGAACAAAAGCTACCACGTGACAAGTCTGCGAAATAATGGCTACCTAGCGAAGCTCTAAACCTCAAACTTCCATCTCTTCAGCTGAGGATTTTCTGGGAATTTCTAGCGATTAGGGCACGCACGCCCATGCTCAAATCTCGTGCACGCACAAGGCATCGAAGGATCACTATTTGGCCATGTGGCCGTTAAAATTAGGGTTTTCCTAACCCTAATGTGCCGCCACACCACTGCTATAAATACCCACACTTAGCTTAGGTTTAGGAGCTTAGACTTTCTTTTCTTTCTACATCCTGGAATAGCTAGGAACCCATCTCATTTCGGGAGACTGATGCGAGATCGTTTAGTTTTCTGTAGTTGTAAGTAGCTTTCTTTTTCTTTTTCCTTCTCTCCATAGTCTAGCACTTGCTGGCTATGTCTTTGTATGTATTTTGAACTAGATTAATGGAAGTTCTGTAATAGGATCTGTACTTTATGGGATTTGTGTTTGTGTGTGAGATGCTCTGTGCAAGGCTGCTGCCTTGTGATCCGCCATTACTTTGGCTGTGTTTCAAAGCAATGGAGGACTGATTCTAAGGGCCACTCAGATCCAAGTGACCTATGCGTCTGGGCTATCATGGTCCTATACAGTCTTAGCCCCACCACAGGACCCACTGGATCTGAAATCCCCATGGGAGCTTGAGCTGGTAGCCTTGTGACCATGGTGGTAGCAGCAATATTCTTGTTTTGTCTTGGGCTTCGTGAGGAGGATAACCTTTGGGATAGTCTGTGACCATTTAAGTGGACAGATTATAGCCTTAGGGTGATTCTAATCCATCGATCCAAGATGGATCCTTCTTCTTTACACCTGAGCTTGTAGAAGCCTGGTGGGAGATTGTACAGAGGCAGACTCCCCTATATTGGTATAGATCCGCCATCAGATGTTGGATTTGATCTGGTTATAGAGATTGTAGGCTAGTGACTGGACCATTGTAGCCTCACTCAAGCAATGGACAGCTAGATCGAAGGTTGTACTTAATCTATTGCTGGTTCTATGTGTCTGGGCTATCATGGTCCTATACTGCCTGTGCCCCACATATAGAGCTTTCGAGGTTGAGGTTCCCTATAGATTCTTGAGCTGGTAGCCTGGATGAAATAGTGCCTGCAATGATTTACTAGTTATGTTTTGACCCATCCCTGGATAGTGGTTCCCCTATGGGATAATCTGTGACCATTTAAGTGGATAGGTTATAGCCTTAAGGGTGGAATCATGGTAGAGTGATGGGTTGGATCCTTTCTCCTCAGTGGTGATAATGTAGCCACTGGACAGGATTTCTATAACATCAGATCTGAATCTGAGTTACAAAACTCCTCTGATCTAGGCTCAATAACATACTTCTCACCCTTTTATATTTATTTTCCACACTCCATCCATCCTCTCAACCCTTTCGGTAGTTTAGACATTAGAATACTTAGAATAAGTGACCTTAAGCTCCCCTCCTTTTAGGACTGCCAGATCTGTAGTCAGATCTGGAGGGACTACTAGAGATGGCTCCTTTGGAGCTGTAGATCACCTTTCCCAGTGGGACAAACTCTTACTTATCAAAACATGCTACAATGGACCCTGTATCTTGCAGGTATAGGATTTCTTAGTTGTACTGATTCCATCCCTTGTTTTACTCTTTCTTTGATTTTTAAATGACTTTCACCACCAACCAATAAAGTAAGTACACACTCAGAAATCCGCCAACACTTGCCACCAAGGATGGGGATCACTTTCCTGAGCCCATCAACGCTGGATACGTATGACGATTCTATTCTTAGTCTCCGCAACAAGGTAAGTATTAATAAGATGGATACGTGATTGCTTAAGGACCCAATAAAGGAGGCCATCATTTCAAAGCCAAGTAGCCAAAAAGCATCCCTAAATGCTCACACCCTTTGCTATACCCATTAAGCCATTAGTTTTTCTTTTATAAACCCCTCTCCAGAAAAAGAATAAAGAAAAAGTGTATATACCAAAGAAAAAAATTCAGAAAAGCAAAATCCCAAAAAGTTATTGTCTGAAAAGAAAAACAATAAAAAAATAGAAAAAAGAGATAGAAAAATTGTGGGGCGTGTATAGTAAAAATCCCCTAATGAAGAAGTGTATTACAGCAGTTGGAACCCAATCAAGGAAACCTTTTAACCCCAAAATACCATCAAAATTCCAAACCTTACCCGTGGCCACGATTCATCCTGAGAGAAGCCCTCTTTAAGGTCTACGAGCAGTCACAGTATCCGTTAAATCAGCACGAGCCAAACTGTGAGACAACAAAAAAACTCCATCCAGCCGGCTATGACGGAGTCGACGTCCATGTCGTGGCCTTTGAGAAAATAAAGAATAAATAATAATAATAATACAAGATCAAAGCAAAAAGGACGTGATGAAAACCTGAAAGGGTGCCATGGGTAAAAACAGTGAGCTTGTTCAGACCAGGTGAATACCTGAAAAGGCGCCTGGGATAAAAATGCATACCCATGGATGTAGTGAAAACCCAAAGGGGCGCTATAGGTAAAAAAGGGGCAATAACAGGCATGGTGAAAACCCTTCTTGGGCACTATGAGTAAAAAAGGTTAAGAGAAAAATAAAATGAGAAGAAAAAAATCTTCAGTTACCCCTTTGTTTACATTCTCAATTATCTGGTTGCCAACTGGGTCTCTCATGTTCACTCAAATCAAGGCTTGATCCGGTAGACCCTTCAGACTTCACCCACAAATGCATGACCCGAGGTAAGGATAAAAGGTTGATTCAATCTAAAGGGATGGGCATTCGACCTTGGTAAAAGTTCTGAACCTCGCTTAGGTCCGACCATGAACAGATTCGACTACGATCATAATGGGACCCATTGCTTTATCTCACATTTAAGGCATCAAACAGGAAAAAAAGAGAGGATGGAAGAAAAGATAATTACATAAGATAAAAGATTTCCCTTTTCTATTTTTATACATATAAAGAAAATGAGAAAAAGATAATAGATTTCTCTTTTCCATTTTCATCTTTGCACTTTACTCGCACCACATCTCAAAAAGATAATCGGTGTGGTACCCAATTCATTACCTTTAGAGAAAAGTGTAAAGAGAGACTAAAAACATATATATAAACCAAAACATATCTGTCAGGGGTTCTTATGGCCTACCTATGGTATTTGATCTATGTAAAAAGTATGTACAGGACTAGGTCAATGACCCAACTCGTGCTTCAAGACACGAATCTCTACATGTAATGCATCTTCGTGAACATTCTGATCAGTCATCCAACGACCATGAAGGCCCTTATATTACTTTTGGGAAGCATGAGTAGCACCAAGAACATCACTCAGGGCTCCTTCCAGACAAAGAACCTCACACTTAATAACACCGGCTATTGTTTCTGCAACATCCGCTCTATCAGCAACTCAATCTGGGTCCGAAGTGCCGACTCCTTCCTTGGCCAAGGCGCCTCTACATCACTACTCTCCGCCTGGTCCATGCGACGAGTAGAAGGCTTCTCAGATAATAGCCAAGCTTCATACCCTAAAGAAGTCAAAGTTAGATTCCCTTGCTCTAGATTGCACATATGCGTCAACTGATGCGTTTCCCAAAGAGCAGCTGTTGGCGGTTTCTGGTGTGCTTACATTATTGGTTGGTGGTGAAAGTCATTTAAAAATCAAAAAAAGAGTAAAACAGGGAATGGAATCAGCACAACTCAAAAATCCTAGACCTGTAAGATACAGGGTCCTTTGTAGCAAGTTTTGATAAGTAAGAGTTTGTCCCACAGGGAAAGATGATCTACAGCTCCAAAGGAGCCATCTCTAGTAGTCCCTCCAAATCTGACTACAGATCTGGCAGTCCTAAAAAGAGGAGAGTTTAAGGTCACTTATTCTAAGTATTCTAATATCTAAACTACAAAAAGGGTTGAGAGGATGGTTGGAGTGTGGAAAATAAATATAAAAGGGTGAGAAGTATGTTATGGAGCCAAGATCAGAGAAGTTTTGTAACTCAGATTCAGATATAATGTTATAGAAGTCCTGTCCAATGGCTACATTATCACCACTGAGGAGAGAGGATCCAACCCATCTCTCTGCCATGATTCCACCTTTAAGGCTATAACTTGTCCACTCAAATGGTCACAGATTATCCCATAGGGAGCCACTATCCAGGGATGGGTCAAAACACAACAAGTAAATCATTACAGGCACTATTTCATCCAGGCTACCAACTCAAGAATTCATAGGAAACCTCAATCTCTAAAGCTCTATATGTGGGGCTAAGGCTGTATAGGACCATGATAGCACAGACACATAGAACTAGCAAGAGATTGAGTACAACCTTCGATCTAGCTGTCCATTGCTTGAGTGAGGCTGTAATGGTCCAGTCACCAGCCTACAATCTCTATAACCGGATCAGATCCAACATCTGATGGCAGATTTATACAAATATAGGGGAGTCTACCTCTGTACAATCTCTCACCAGGCTTCTACAAGCTCAAGTGTAAAGAAGAAGGATCCATCTTGGATCGGTGGATTAGAATCACCCTAAGGCTATAATCTATCCACTTAAATGGTCACAGACTATCCCAGAGGTTATCCTCCTCACGGAGCCCAAAACAAAATAAGAATATCGCTGCTACCACCACGGTCACAAGGCTACCAGCTCAAGCTCCCATGGGGATTTCAGATCTAGTGGGTCCTGTGGTGGGGCTAAGGCTGTAGGACCATGATAGCCCAGACACATAGGTCACATGGATCTGAATGGACCTTAGAATTAGTCCTCCATTGCTTTGAAACACAGCCAAAGCAATGGCAGATCACAACGCAACAGCCTTGCACAGAGCATCTCACACATAAACACCAATCCCACAAAGTACAGATCCTATTACAGAACTTCCATTAATCTAATTCAAAAACACATACAAAGGCATAGCCAGCAAGTGCTGGACTATGGGGAGAAGGAAAGAGAAAAAGAAAACTACTTACAGATAAAAAGAAAGAGAAAAGAAAAATGATCTGAGATGTGTTCCCAGATACCTAAACCTAAGCTAGGTATGGGTTTTTATAGCAGTGGGGTGGCGGCACATTAGGGTTAGGAAACCTAATTTTAACAATGCCACGTGGCCTAACAGTGATCTTTGGATGCATCGGGGCACGTGCATAGAGATTTGAGCATTGGAGTGCGTGCCCTAATCGCTGGAAATTCCTAGAAGCTCCTCCGCAGAAGAGATGGAAGTTTAGGTTCCGAGCTTCGCTAGGTAGCTATAGTTTCCCAGACTTGTCGCGTGGTAGCTCTTTCCTCTTCACTAGGATGATTTGACATTAAAGCTTCAGCCGTCGCGAGGTTGCCTTGGTTTGCTCTTCAGGCAGTCGTGTGGTTGAGAATTGCGCTCTCGCTGGATTGGGCTTCGCGAGGTTTAGTAGAAAACACAGTCTCTGATGTCGCGGGGTTGAAGTTCAAGCAGTCACGAGGCTTCTCGGTCTTCGCTAGGCTAATCTTCGCGAGAGTGGCTGTGCCTTCGCAAGGATGTTTTCTTCTTGAATGGCGCGATAACTGTGCGAGGAGTTCTTCTTTTGATAATTGCATCCCGCGGCGACTGCACGACAGCTGAGCGAGGAATCTTCTGAAGCTCTCTCTCCTTAGCCATTCTGAGCGAACTGCGCGAGATTGAGAGAGGTCTGCTTTGAACTGCGTGACACTGCGCGATGTGTTCTACTCTTAAGCTTCATGAGAGCTGCGCGAGTTTGAGTTTCTGAAGCTCTTCAGTCACTCATCTGCGCGAGAGGTTGCTATAAAGTCTTGAGAAGCTTAGTTGAACTGTGCGAGACATATTTCTCCTAAATCCTCTAAAGCTTGGTCAGTTGCGCGAGGCTCATTTCAGGTCTGGATTTAGAGTCATTCTTGAGGATTTTGGTGCCAGCGGCTCCTTAATGTGATTCTGGCCTTATTTCACTGCTGATTATTACCTACATAAAACACTTAATAAGAACTTATTAGGAGGCTAAGGGTCTAATCAAAGGTTAAGTTAAGGGGTGAAAAGTGATACTTTTCAGGTCTTAACACACCCCTAAACCTAATCTTTGCTAGTCCCTTAGCAAAGCTATATTAAATCTACTCTAAAAATTAAATGCCACTTTCGTAGGGAGCACGGATACATTTAGCATATGTACCAAGCCTTTTAAACCCCTAGGTGATCCCTAGTGGAGGAGTGAAGTCTCCTGAGGGTTTTCAGTGAAGACACCCACAAACTTCTCTGTGAAACAACTAACAAGAGTGCAGTATCATTAAATGAGCAGTCAAGGAATCAGATTTACTTTACTCTTGAATCAGTACACATAAAAGAAATTTAATTCATTGGTTGCACAGTAACTTAAACAGCATAAACTCTTCATGATTGCACAGCATTTCCACTTAGTTTACAATCACAGAAAACTGCACAAGTGTGTGCTAGCACTGAGCTTATCCTTAGGTCAAAAATTAGGTTAAGGTCATACATAATGCATTCAAGTTCAGACCCAAAAACTTTGCAGGGCATACTCTCATAAGGGTTTTGTTGAGGGGTTCATTCTCTCACAGGCTCAAGAGCAGTTACATCCCCCAAATGGGTTTGTAAGCATGAGCATAGGCAGAGTTCTTAAGTGCTGACATCATTGACAGTTCCTCACCATAGATTGGATAATTCCTTATCTTCACGTGACAGCTCACTCAACTTTTGGATCACAAGGGCTTCTAACTGGGCTGTACTGTGGCTTATGGAGTAGGGTTAAAAAGAATGGAAGGTTGAAAAGGGGTTCCAATTTGAGAAATCAGTAGGTCACAGAGGTGGTTCATGACTTCACCTTCCATACTTCAGCTCCCTTCATCTTCTTTGAGATTTTCCGATTTGAAGTGATCAGTTTCTCTTCTTGATTTTGATTTTCCAATGAAAGTTCCTCTTGACTTCTCTCTTATTCCTCTTCATTATTATTTTTGTTTCTTTTTACTGGAGTTTCCTTCTTTTTATTTTGTTTTTGCTTTTCAGAAATGCCACCATGTTCTCAGTTACCATATTGCCAGATTTTTTAGATCCTTCTTCTCCATTCACCTAATGTTGACCATAGCTAGTCCATCTTCAACTCTTTCTCCTTTACCTTCTGAATTCTCAGAGTGAAGGTTGGTTGAATCAGGTTCATAGGTTCAGGTTCAAGTACTCAGGTATATTTTGAAGAAATTTAGGATTTAAAGCTCAAAGGGGGTATGGACAAGGGCAGTTGCTTTAGGATTGGTCTTTTTTGGCTCAAACTATCCAAGAGAAGGCCTTGATCCTTTCCTATGTCTCATGAGTACTGTCAGTTGTTTCAACTTGGAGTTACCTAACTTCTAGTGAGCACAGTGACTCAGTCAGTCTTTAGAACTAGATGGGATTGCCTTGGTTACTCCTCAAAAGATGGAAAAAATTTTATAAGCCCAATTCTCACTGGTTATGGTCATCCTTTGAACTTTCAGGTATGTCCTCACCTTTTTCTCTCTCTAATGATTCACTAAGTGCTGATACAAGTAGGTTTCCTTAGTGATATTATCATGGAAATGTGGAATATTAGAAGTTCATACTGTCTAAAGTTTGCAGAAATGTTAACTTTCTTATTTTCATGATTCTTAAGTGAACATAGATCCATTTCCATATTACTCAGATGAGTCTGTTGCACTTAAGTTAATTATTCCAATGGCAGGGTCTGCCTAGCACACACCCCTAAACCTATGAGGAGCAGTGTCCTCACTGGTTCAAAGGTGAATGTGCAGCAGAACTATTGAGGCTAAAAGAAAAGGAAAGAACAGGGAACAAAATACACAACAGGCAAAGCAAGATAGTAAAGACACGGGAAAAGTCTATGAAAAATTAGAAATGTACAAAATGCAAGAAAACAGAGGCAAAAGAAATAGAGAAAATCCTAGGTACAATCTAGTTAGAATCGGTCTCAAAACTTGTCCCATCCCATCTTCTTTACATGCTCTTGCAGGAGAGCCTCTTCTTCTTTCTTCTTTCGTTCCCACTCTGCCTTTCTTTGCTCGGGAGTTTTGGGTATGGTTGGAGCCCTGACCCTCATTTTTCTCTTCTTTGGTTCAGGAGGGATCTTTGAAGATTTATCAGTGGTTGGCTCAGGGGGTTTGGTGAGAGATTTTCCTTTGGGGCCCTTACCTTTGGATGCTTGCCCTTGCTGAGGCAGAGGGAGAATAAGAGGTGGTTGGGTTGGTGCTGGCTCAGGAGGGGCAACAGGGGATTTAGCTTTTGCTTGCACCTAAGGTAGGAGAGGACTTTTCCCTTTTTTTGGTTTAGGGGGAGCCACAGAAGATGGATCTGGTACTTTGGCTGCAGGAATGGCAGGGCTCTTCCCTTTCATGGGCTGGCTTAGTGGTGGTGCCTCCTCAGACTGGGCAGATTTTTCTCTTCCAATTTTCAAAGAGCGACTTGGGGGCGTAGTCCTCTTGGCAGCAACCTTCCTTCGCTGAGGATAGGATTGTTCAGCAGGGCTGGATGAAGGAGCAGCAGCAGTAGTGGGGGCACTGGGATCCTTTGGTGGTTCAGAAGCAGAGTCGGAGTCAGAAGGAAAAAGCTCAGTGGGATCCAATCCAAGGGCAGCAGCAGCCTGTCTGCGTTCCTCTTTGGAAAGTAGGCGACCATGGGGATCATCCTGAGCAGAAGCTCTGGTGACCTTTGGAGGTGGGGATGGAGGGGGAAGGGTGTTGGTAAGGCAATGTGGGTGAGGTCTGGTGGAACTGTGGAGTCAGAGGTGGAAGGGGGCTGGGTCAATGGGGTGGTAGGAGGTTGTGTAAGGATGATGGGGGTTGTCAATGTTTGAAGGGTGGATTGTATGTTGGTGATGTCCGTTTGCATTTGGGCTTGGGTCTGTGTGGTGTTGGAGAGTTGGGTTTGGATGTCATGTATGAGGGAAAGGATATGGGTAAGGGTATCTGAGGTTGGTTGAGGTGGAGTATGAGGATAGGAAGGAACAGGTTGGAAAGGTGAAGTGGGGGCATGATGGAAAGTGGTAGGGGGAGAAGGTGAAAGGGATGGGGAGTGATGTTGTGAAGGGAGTGGTGAATCTGGGAGAGGGATGTCATGGGTGGGTAAGGTATCAAGTAGGGTAGTCATGAAGGCCTGATACCCTGAAGTGGTGGCTAAATTAAAGTCCAGATCATGGAGAGGTTGGACTAAGTGTTGGTCAATATGGGGTGTGTCTGTGGGAATGACAGGGGAGGTGGATGTGGGTAAAGATATGGTAGCTGTTGTGTGAGAGGGCTTCTTTTTGAGGTAGGTTATCAGGGGAGGGCTATCAGGGTGTGGATCAGATGATATGGGAGAGACTGGGGCTGTATATTGAGGTATGGTGGATGAAGGTGGAGTGTTGTCCTGGGGTTCAAAACTTTCTTCCCAGGTACGGATAATAGTGGGAGGGGGAATGGAAAAAAGAGATACAAGAGGGAAAGGGAGAGATGGAATAGGTGAAGAAACTAATGGAGAGGCAAGTGTGGTGGATGGAGGAGTTGCTGCAGAAGCAGAGGTGACAGAAGCTCGCACCACCTTCTTTGGAGCAGGGGCTTTAGCCTTCTTTTTGGGGGCAGGGGTGCCCTTTGCCACAGCAGCTCCCTCTCCCTGCTCGGAAACACTCTGAGCTTCAGCCTTCTTCTTCTTCTTCTGGGGATCCATTAGACTTCTGCTGATCCCCCATTGTCTTTTGGCAAAAGTTGTGGGAGTGAGGTCAGCAGATAACTCCCCAAGTGGTATCTTGTATCCTCCCTTCAGAAGCAATTTGGTGATGAGTCTTTCGTAGGGGAGAGTGTGGACCTTCTTTTGCAGCCCAAGCTTCACCATCATATCTTTTATGGCTTCAAAAATCAACCATGCAGCATTAAATCCGTGGCCCAGAGAGAAGGAGTAGAGAGCATCAGCAATTGGTGTCCTCCTTTCTTGCTGATGGCCGGAGCAGTAGATATTCTTCCTTAGCACTTGATCGATGAACAGCAGCTTGGGATCCAAATCTCTTCATCTGATGGAGTCCCATGTGGCCTTCAAGCCTCTGGTAATGGCCTGGGCAATGGTATTGAGAGAGGCACTCACAAGGGCACCATATCCGCAGTTGGGATAAAAAATGGCAGGGATGCCCATGACTTCAGCAATCAATGCTGGGTTAAGTAGCATCTCAAAATTATCAACTAGCAAAAGGAGGCCAGGCTGCCCATGTGTGTCTGGTCTTACCCTAAGGTGTTGGTAAAAGAGTTGCACTAACCTAGGATAGGCTAGTGCAGGAATCATTTGCATCAAGGGGAACAAACCATTCCAAGAACTCAATGGCGAGCCGTGACAACAATTTCGATTCAAAGAACGATATATCAAAAATGGCTTCAGGTTCTAAGGGAATGGAAATGAGGAGCTCTGAGAGAGTAGAGTAATCAGGGGCTTGTGCAGCCACCTCAGGAATCACCTCCTTCCCTTTTTGTTGTGCCGTAGAGGACTTGGCTTTCTTAGGGACAGGCTCCACGGTGGCCTGGTCCCTAGCTCTCTTCATGGGTGCACTTTTAGGAGCCATCAAGATTCTTCTTGGTGAGTGTGCAGTTGAAATTTTGAAAGGAAAGGTCAAGAGCTGAGTCTAACCCTAAAAGTTGGGGTTCTGTTCAATTGGACGCACGGTGGATCTCAAGAGCTCTTAGCAGGGGGCAACCATGATGGAAGCTTTAAGAACAAAAATCCAGAATTTCAAAGTGAACAATAAACTATAGATAGGAAGCTGGAGGAGAGAGGTTGAGAGGAGTGGGAGCTAGGGTTTCGTTGGTAGGAGAGGAAAGAGAAAGCAGTAAAGAAAAGCAGCGCAGGGTGGGATTTAAATATCGCGAGGCTCGGCACGCTTTGAAAATATCCGCTCGCTGGCTGGGAATGAATGGGTCGCGAGATTAGATGTTCCTTTAAACTGCGCGAGGCAGCCCACCCAGTTATATCTGAAACTCGCTACAGTAAAACAAAGTAGTTCTTTATGAACTGCGCGAGAGGGGACCAAACCCATTATTCAGAACCCCGCGATAGCTTTACCGAGTTAGAATTCACTCACCCACGAGTCAACTTTTTGACCCTGACTTTATGGGTGGATTCTCTCACAGACTCTCTTCCAGGGACACCCATAAGCATTATAAAGCATTTACAAATTCCCATACTCTCAAGGCATTAAATTCTTACATCATGAAAAGCATTCAAATACTACATTATCGTTCAATCACTTGAAATTAGCAAACAAGGGAAACAGGAATAAAAGTAGGCATAAAGCACTAAACTAAGATTCCAACAAAATTGCTACAAATTCCTCTAAACTGTAAAGTACATATTATACAAAGGTGCACAGTTGTTATCATCAATTCAATGAAAGATCCCCTTCAGGGTCTGAGGATCCTTCACCAATCAAAAATTAGCCCTTGGGATTAACCACTGGATGACTGGGCAACCTTCCCTCTTCTCTTTTGGCTAAGGTGTTTGCTAATTGTCCAATCTGTTCTTCCATCTTCTTAATGCTCTGACCATGAGAGTTCACAGTCTGAGCCAAGGAACCCAGGTTTTGCAACGAGGTCAAGACATGGTCCTCGAAAGAAGTATTTCTAGGTTGAGAAGGGGGTAAGACCAACTGATTTTGTTGCTGATGGGGCTGCTGATGGTGCTGGAAGGTAGACCTAGGGGCATTTCCTTGATTGAACTGCTGTTGTGGCCTTTGTGGTACGGCTAACATCTGCTGGGGCTGCATGTAGTTGTCTTGCTTCCACCTCAGATTTGGGTGGTCTCTCCATTGGTAACTTGACATTTTGGTCTTTGGTATCCATATAGTACTATTGTAGCCCCAAGATTGTTGCTGGCCATAAGATTGAGCAGCAGCAGCATGTTCCAAAATCAATTCAGGAAATTGCCCTGCAGATGGACGTTCCTCTACTGTGTGCTGTGGGGATTGGCATATCAGAGATGCCTCCGCCACATAAGCTGCCCTTCTGGGTTGCATCACAGTCAATAATTTGTCAAACTTCATAGAGAGGTTTGCCATCTGCAGCTGCAGGTCATTGTTCCCAGACACCTCATAAACTTTTCCTCTTGATCCAGCAGCAGGCCTCACCTTTGACTCAGATTCCTGACTAGTTCTTGCCAGGGATGGCTTTTGAAAAGCATTCTCACTAATCACCTCAAACAATTCCCATGCCTCCTCAGCAGTCTTGTGCATGTAGGATCCACCACAAGAGGCATCGACCTATCTCTATTTTTCTCATCAATCCCATTGTAGAAGCTTTGTACAAGTTGCCACTCAGGGATCTTGTGGTGGGGGCATTATTTGAGCATCTATTTAAACCTATCCAGATCGGTTAAAATCCTCGGTTGAGCAAATGCAAGAATCTCTTTCCTCAACTGGCTAGTTTTGGTCTCAGGGAAGAACTTGGTTAGGAATTTGGTCTGTAGATCTTTCCATGAAGCAATGCTATTGTTGGGAAGAGTGGTCAGCCAGGTACTGGCCCTATCCTTCAGAGAGAAGGGAAAGAGTCTGAGCCTAGTAGCCTCTGGTCCCAAACCAGTGATATTAAAAGTGGTGCACAAGGCCAAGAACTGGTCAATATGCTTGTAAGGGTCCTCTTTGCTAAGCCCATGGAAAAAGCGACATCTGGATGATTGAAGTTTTTATCTCATAGTTCCCCTGAACATCAGGGAATTGAATGCTAAAAGGGGAGTTATAGTCATCCGGAGCATTCAACTCCTTGAGGGTTCTGGGTTGTTCTTCACCCATAATTGCTATCACAGATTCACTTGAGGGCTCTCCTGTGGTGTGCCTGTCTCTCCTAAGTCTCCTTCCCCTTTCTAACTCAGGGTTAAGAGGCTCTAAAGCAGGCCTGAGGGATCTCCTCCCTAGCATACAAGCACACCAACAGCAAGGAAAGCTTCTTGCAAGCACATTGCAAAAGAATAATTATACATTAACAAATTTATCTAACTAGTTTACAGCTATTCAAAGAATACATTTAAACTATCTTAGATACTGCTAGAAATTTTTTTTAAGAAAGGTAGACAAAGCTTTAAAAGTCAGAGAGTCTGCAAACAGAGGTCGCTAAGCTCCAATTGCAGTCCAACTATCCTTCACTGCTGCTGTCTAGATCTGCAAGAAAGGTTCAAAATTATGTCAACTGTATCAATTATTCACATGTGCAAAGAATACTAAGAATACAAAAACTAAGGGTCTACTAATAGATCATCTTTCCCCGGCAACAGCGCCAAAAACTTGTTGGCAATTTCTGGTGTGCTTACATTATTGGTTGGTGGTGAAAGTCATTTAAAAATCAAAGAAAGAGTAAAACAGGGAATGGAATCAGCACAACTCAGAAATCCTAGACCTGCAAGATACAGGGTCCATTGTAGCATGTTTTGATAAGTAAGAGTTTGTCCCACTGGGAAAGGTGATCTACAGCTCCAAAGGAGCCATCTCTAGTAGTCCCTCCAGTTCTGACTACAGATCTGGCAGTCCTAAAAGGAGGGGAGTTTAAGGTCACTTATTATAAATATTCTAATGTCTAAACTACAGAAAGGGTTGAGAGGATGGATGGAGTGTGAAAAATAAATATAAAAGGGTGAGAAGTATGTTATGGAGCCAAGATCAGAGAAGTTTTGTAACTCATATTCAGATCTGATGTTATAGAAGTCCTGTCCAATGGCTACATTATCACCACTGAGGAGAAAGGATCCAACCCATCACTCTGCCATGATTCCACCCTTAAGGCTATAACCTGTCGACTCAAATAATCACAGATTATCCCATAGGGGAGTCACTATCCAGGGATGGGTCAAAACACAACAAGTAAATCATTGCAGGCACTATTTCATCCAGGCTACCAGCTCAAGAATCCATAGGAAACCTCAATCTCTAAAGCACTATATGTGGGCCTAAGGCTGTATAGGACCATGATAGCCCAGACACATAGAACAAGCAAGAGATTGAGTACAACCTTCGATCTAGCTGTCCATTGCTTGAGTGAGGCTGTAATGGTCCAGTCACTAGCCTACAATCTCTATAACCAGATCAGATCCAACATCTGATGGCGGATCTATACAAATATAGGGGAGTCTGCCTCTGTATACTCTCTCACCTGGATTCTACAAGCTCAGGTGTAAAGAAGAAGGATCCATATTGGATCGGTGGATTAAAATCACCCTAAGGCTATAATCTGTCCACTTAAATGGTCACAGACTATCCCAGAGGTTATCTTCCTCATGGAGCCCAAAACAAAATAAGAATATCGCTGCTACCACCATGGTTACAAGGCTACCAGCTCAAGCTCCCATGGGGATTTCAGATCTAGTGGGTCATGTGGTGGGGCTAAGGCTGTAGGACCATGATAGCCCAGACACACAGGTCACTTGGATCTGAATGGCCCTTAGAATCAGTCCTCCATTGCTTTGAAACACAGCCAAAGCAATGGCGAATCACAAGGCAGCATCCTTGCACAGAGCATCTCACCCATAAACACCAATCCCACAAAGTACAGATCCTATTACAGAACTTCCATTAATCTAATTCAAAAACACATATAAAGGCATAGCCAGCAAGTGTTGGACTATGGAGAGAAGGAAAGAGAAAAAGAAAACTACTTACAGATAAAAAGAAAGAGAAAAGAAAAATGATCTGAGATGTGTTCCCAGATACCTAAACCTAAGCTAGGTATGGGTTTTTATAGCAGTGGGGTGGCGGCGCATTAGGGTTAGGAAACCCTAATTTTAACGATGCCATGTGGCCTAACAGTGATCCTTGGATGCCTCAGGGCACGTGCACAGAGATTTGAGCATGGGAGTGCGTGCCCTAATTGCTAGAAATTCCCAGAAGGTCCTCTGCTGAAGAGATGGAAGTTTAGGTTCAGAGCTTCACTAGGTAGCTGTAGTTTCCCAGACTTGTCGCGTGGTAGCTCTTTGCTCTTTGCTAGGATGATTTGACATTGAAGCTTCAACCGTCAGGAGGTTGCCTTGGTTTGCTCTTCAGGCAGTCTCGCGGTAGAGAATTGCGCTCTCGCTGGATTGGGCTTCGAAAGGTTTAGTAGAAAATACAGTCTCTGATGTCGCGGGGTTGAAGTTCAAGCAGTCACGAGGTTTCTCGGTCTTTGCTAGGCTGATCTTCGTGAGAGTGGCTTTGCCTTCGCAAGGATGTTTTCTTCTTGGATGGCGTGAGAATTGCGCGAGGAGTTCTTCTTCTGATAATTGCATCCCGCGGCGACTGCGCGACAGCTGCACGAGGAATCTTCTGAAGCTCTCTCTCCTCAGCCGTTCTGAGTGAACTGCGCGAGATTGAGAGAGGTCTTCTTTGAACTGTGCGACACTACGCGATGTGTTCTACTCTTAAGCTTCGTGAGAGCTGTGCGAGTTTGAGTTTTTGAAGCTCTTCAGTCACTCATCTGCGCGAGAGGTTGCTGTAAAGTCTTGGGAAGCTCAGTTGAACTGCGCGAGGCATATTTCTCCTGAATCCTCTAAAGCTTGGGTCAGCGCGCGAGGCTCATTTCCAGTCTGGATTCAGAGTTCATTCTGCTGAGGGATTTCTGGTGCCAAAGCAGGCTCCTTAACATGATTCCTAGCCTTATTTCACTGCTAATTATTACCTACAGAAAACACTTAACAAGAACTTATTAGGAGGCTAAGGGTCTAATCAAAGGTTAAGTTAAGGGGTGAAAAGTGGTACTTTTCAGGTCTTAATAGTAGCTATCCTATCCAAATCCCCAAAAGACCCCCGAGAGAAAGTCAAGGTGCAAAGGGGTGGTTTTTTCACACAAGGCACCTGCTGAGTATACCCAAACTCGCCCAGCACCCAAGATGAGAAGTAATAGGTACTGCCAGTCAAGTCGAGAAGGGTGATACCCTCATGGTTTCTAGATGGAACTGTTAGGAAGGTCTTGTCAAGCCATGGAAGTCTCCATACAATCTCACCCTCGATCAGTAAAAGATGCAGCTCGTGTGTATTCCCCTGTGGTAACTAAGAGCATCAGCCCAAAAAGCAGTAAGCCACCTCTCCCCAGACAACATAAAAGTAGGGCACGGACCCCAAAATGGCAAGATGTTCCCTAAGCCAAACCTGAAGCAGAACAGGGCATCCCCAGAAGCACTCCACCTTGCCCAAGGCAAAGGCGTGAAGACATGGTAAAGCTTAGCCAATACCAAATGCATCATCAAACGGGCCCCTTCAAGCTCCACCAGTACATCATAGAGCGCAAGAGAGAAGCTCTCCCCCCAGTATAAAAAAGGACCTCTGAGAAGAAGGCAAAGAGTGAAAGCTTTCACGTTATGAATATTCTTGACCGGCGATTTTCGCAAACTTTCATCACCAAAAAGTTCGCTCAGGAATTTCACTGAACACCTGGTGGGCCCAGCGGCAATGCTTTTATCATAATCATCTTTCTTCAGGCATAAAGTCGTGTGAACAACCTTAGCATAACCCGATTTTGGTACCAACTCAGCAAGGCCTTGATGTAGCCTCAAATCGGACAAAATGGATAGCTCTTTAAGTGTTGGAGTTAGCTCGCAGGTCTTGATCAGTCACATAATATACCAATTTACCATCCTTAACTTTGTGATGCTAAGACTTAGTTTGCTACTAATAAGTTAATGATATGCAGATATTAAAGAAAATCAGTAAAAGAGAGCCAAAATGATAATATTCATCAAAATGAACTCAAAAGAGCAGTAAAAGATGATTAAGCATAAAAAGACGATTCACTATATACTGAAAGCTAGAAAATCGTGAAAAATGATTGAGCATTGTTACTAAAGAAGATAATAAGAAATCATAATTTATGATTCTTTAGAAGACGTTCAAGAAGTTGAAGCGTTACAGAAGAAAAAAAGTCAAAAATCATAATTCATAGAATCATCCAGAGAGAAAGCTACGAAAGATAGAAAATCGTGATTTACGATTTTCCAGAAAGAGAAGGAAAGAGACAATCCTGATTTACGATTATATTAATAGAAAAAGAGAGACAATCGGGATTTACGATTGTATTAATAGAAGCTTTCCTGCTGCTACTGCTGTTGTGGATCACGTGAAGACCTACACTGCCATGAGCAAAATTATAAGAATTCTTATCATAGAAGTTTGGAGGATCACAAATCTGGGAGATTGACAAAGAAGAATCTTAAGAGGACTCTGCTACTGAAACAAAGGAAGAAATCCAAAAGTACATCAACATGATAGAAAGGAAGGAACTATAAGATTAGAAGTAGAGTTATATTAGGATAGTTTTATTTTTTTTATTAGAATTAGGAGTTTGTAAACTGACCCCTTATGATCTATAAATAAGAGGGCTTGGTATAGGAATAAACCATCAAAGAAATTCTCAGCCTCAATTGACAACCGAGGTTGGGTTTTCTTTCGAATAACTTAGAGTAGATTTTTATTACTTTATATATTAGATATCTAAGGTTTCTCAAGAAAAATTGACGACTGCAATTGGGAACTGAAGATTAGTTTAGGTATCCATATATTCTCAGAAGCAATTGACGACTATAGCTGAGGGGTTGCAAATTTATTTTGCTTTCTAGTTTAGATTTATTTTATTACAATTTCCTGCTTTGTAAATATCTTCAAATTTTAATTTGAATTGATGACTCAGGTTGAAGTTTCCAGATTAGTGTAACGATTTTACTTTTCCATCTTCAGTTTTTTAGAATTTGATCGAAGCCCAAGTTTTAGAAGATTGTTAATTAGATTAAATCTATATTGAATAAAGCTAGTTTTTGATTGACGCCCAAATTCTAGAAGTGAGATATAGTGTAACAATATTTTCAATTTGTAATCATTTGATAGCTGAAGATTGTGATTGACGACAATAATCTGAAGTTTGAAGATTTAGGATTTATTTTCTGTAATTTAGATTAAGAAACAATTCTTTATTCATATTTCTCCAGTACTTTAGGATCGTAAAAGATAAGTATAAGTTTTCAGAAAAATTAAATTAATATATATATAAACCTATCTCTGTGGGAGCGATCCTTTGCTAGTACTATATTTTCCATTGTGCACATGCAATAGAAGACTTAATTAGATGACATAAACAAGTTGCTAACAAGTTTTTGGCGCTGCTAACAAGTTTTTGTAGCCTTAAACCCGACAAAATGGAGAGCTCTTCATGTGTTGGAGTTAGCTCATGAGTCCCAAGGTGGAAGACATGGTTTTCCACATAGCAATGCGAAATCGTCGCGTGAATGAGGTCCCAAAATAGAGGAACATCAAGGAAAGATGAGAGACGAGCCAGCCCGAGTTGATCCAAACCCGCAAATTCGCTCTTATTCAAGCTATCAAGCCATTTCTTCATAAAACTGGGCCCTACACCCAAGGAGGGAAGTATAAAAGTCCCTAACCACCCAGAGAGGCAGGGTCGTAAAGCGGGTTCATGGTCATACAAAGTCTTTTAAAAGAATCACGAATCAATGTAGGACAATGGACCCACCCTCGGGAAGAAAAGACAAAAATATTGGAGCAAAATTCAAAACCCAACATAGAATAGAGTAAAAAGAATGCTTTCTCGGGCCTTATAGGCCCACCACTGCCCAAAAGCACCTAGCGTGTGTAATATATACGCTAGTTTAAACTTTCCCAAAAATTGCCTAGCATGTGTATTACACACGCTAAGCCAAAAAAATCCCCAAAAAATGCTTAGCATGTATGTTACACATGATAGGACAAAAAATGCCCATAAATGCCTAGCGTGTTGAATACACAAGCTAGACCAAAAAACCAATCCACCTACATACAATAAACTAACTTCTCTTTTATAGCACCCTGGGCCATGAGCTGGGACACCTAGGTTTACCACTTAACCTATTTTACACTCTCCTTTTACAAGAACCATGCTCACAACTAAAAAAGGAGAGGTGCATGGACCCTGGCCATTTCAGCCGACGCATAAATTAGGGGGCATTCCCCCATATTTTCCAAACTCATGGCTATTCTACAAAAGAGTACGAGGCATAATTACAGTTTCACAAACCATCAAACCTATCTACCATTTTTCAAAGCAAGCAGGTCACATCCAAAATGAGAAATAACAATCAAGAAGGAAAAACAAAGATGTCCACTCAATAAAATATCCAGAATGCACCAAGCAGTCGCATGGATATTACAAATTATTCCAAAAGTACTCAAAGATCAAATGTTCATAAAAGAAAAAAAACAACAGAGGCGGCCACCAATCTTGCTTCAGGTCCTTAAGAGTCCTTCATCTGCGAGCGCTTAGTCCTTTGAGATGTTTGGGTATCCCCCACAAGAGACCACGCCTGGGTCTGTGTTGGATGTGTTTGCCTTCCCTCAAATGAGGTCTAAAATCATCAATAAAACTAGGCAGACACACTCATACAGACTTGCAAGTATTCATGATCTGTTGTAGCAAGCTTTAAAAGAATGGTGAGTAAGGGAATGCCCATAGGGAGGTTGTTTAGAAATATGACAAATCCTCAGATCTGTGTCAGATTTGGCACCCTAACTATTACTAATTTAGCTAAAATATAGGGGAGAGGTTTCGAATGGATTGTCACTTAAACTAAGCTACAATTAAACATAAGCTAAATTGGATCGAGTTTAGGAGCTTAGATCTTGCAGGGGAAGATAGTAAAAAGCAGAAAATGGAGTAGAGTAGCTTGCAGGTTGGTTTTCACTGAAATCAGATTCAATTAATCATGCCACAGAGGTTTAGAGCACACAATTCCCTCGCTGGCTATAAGCACAGCTGTAGGGTATAAATTCCACTGCAAATCACAGGATCCACCTGGCCTTAAGGCTATGATCCGTCCACTTTAATGGTCACAGACCACCCTATAGACTTTATCGAATCCAAGGATTGCAGCAGATGAATTCAATTGAGGCCTGAGCTTAGATTTATCTTAAGCTTATGATCTGTCCACTTTAATGGTCACAGACCATCCTAGGGATCTCCTACAAAGCCAGGGCCTCAATTAGAACAAATAAAACCACTACAGATGCTGCAATTCCCAGGTCACTGACTCAAGGAATCGCAGGAGCATCAGATCCAGGGAGATCAGATGGTATCCAAGAGGCCTACCAGTTAAGTGGGTGAGCTGATCTACAATTCCTCTACACAAATCCGATTGATCACCAAATGGAAGCAAAGGAAATTTAAATCTAATTAAAGCATTAAACACAGCATTATCAATGGAAAGAAGGTCACTCTACAATGGAAATACTCTCAGATCTGTAGTCTGTGCAGCTAGGAACCTACAGTAGCACTCTTAACCTTACCCAATTACAGATCTAACTTCGCTCCTCGCTACCCCAAGAGACTTTGCCAACCATGGTTGGGATAAAGGAGGGAAATGGAATTTCTCAGCAAGCTCTAATCTCTAGAATTTTTGCTCAGACCTCGATCTTCCCCCAATGACAATTGGGGATCTCTATATATAGCTTTCTCCTCTGTATTTCCCGCCAAAAATTCCTTCTAGAAGGTTTTCAAAGTTTGTTAGAGTTCTGTTAAAGCATGCTGGTCGGTTAGGGCTTTCTAGGGCATCTTCTGGAACCGTCGTGTCGGTCACCAAGTGCCTCAGGTTGCATGCAGCAGGTCACTGAAGTACAACGTGTGCTCAACTGAATTTTTGAGAAGTTCTACACACGATTTTGACAGGTTCAGGAAGCTTTCGACAGGTTAGAATCGACCATTTTGGTCCTTTCACTAGGTTCTCAGATCCGTTTGATAAGTTTGAATAGGATGAATCTTCGCTTGGAGTTCCAGCCTTCTCAGTCCTTGGTTTGGAGTATTCGACAGGTTGGAGAAGCTCTTCGACAGGTTGGAAAACCATTTCGACAGGTTCCACTCTTCATTCTGCCATTTCGATAGGTTTGCTTTCAGTCTTATCGAAAGGCTCAATCACCCTTCGATAGGTTCTGTTCCAGCATTCTCATCTGGATAGGTTCAAGAAACCATTTGATAGGTTCCTTTGACTCTTCAGGCTAGTTTTCGATGGGATGGTTTCTTCTTCCCTTTCAGGTGCTCGATAGTTTTTGAGATCCTATCGAACTCCTTAATCGACACAAATTCATCCTTCTACATTCAGATCCTATCAAAGACCTCTTCAACTGCACGAATTCTTCCTTTCTTTGCATTCAGGTCCTATCGACGTCTTCAGGTGACTAATCGATAGGATGTTCTCAGCCTGTTTTCACTTCCTTCGCCTTGCCCTGCTGTAGCCACACGCTCTAAGGGTCTAGTGATGTGCTAACCTCTGGTGTGCTGTTGCTAGGTTTGTCCTGTGCTGAGAGATAGCTCCTTTTTGGGCATTCTTGAGTGGTTTTCTACATTAGTACTTTCTTTTATTGCCGTCTACAAAATGAACTAGACAAGAGCTTATTAGTATGCTCACAGGTCTATCAATGGTCAGGTTATAGGGTGAAAAGTGTTATTTTTCACCACTTAACACTCCCCCAAACCTAAGCTTTGCTAGTCCTTGAGCAAAGGAGAATTAAAAGAAAATAAAAATGCCACTTTTGTAGGGAGCACGGGTGCATTTTGCATATGCCCCAAGCCTTTTAAAACCCTAGGTGATCCCTAGTGGAGGAGTGAAGTCACCTGAGGGTATTCAGTGAAGGTTCCCACAAACATCCCCAATAAGGTTAGTTAATAGTAGTACATCCTGCTAAACAGAGTTTCAGTGAACTAGAATAAATTCTCATCATGTCTTTTCAGTTCTAGAGGGTTTTCAGCAGAAAAAATCACCAACCTAAAACATGAATTTTTACAGTAATTCCTTCATCATGTCAAGGCATTGTGTCTAACGATTGATGCATAGGTCACCCTTCACTTGAGAATTCTGTTTTGATACTACCCCCATCAAATTGGATTTCAGGCCCAAGTCTTACCAGGGCTGTTAACTCACAACAACAATGAAGGGTGTAGAATTTTACACAGCTCAAGAGCAGTTACAGTCCTCAAATAGGGCTATAAGCATGAGCATAGGCATTGCTCTAATTTATGAAATTTTCTAACTTTTTTCACCATAGATTAGATAGATCCTTATCTCCACATGACAGCTCAATCCATTTCAGATCAGTAAGGTCTTTTCATTGGGTTGTAATGTGGCTTATGGATGAGGTTTGTAAAAGAAAGGGTAAAAGGAGTTCAAATTGAGAAATCAGTAAAGGTAAGGAGGTGGTCCGCAGCTCAACCTTCTTCATTTCGGCACCTCTTCAATTTCTTTTTGGAATTTCAAACTTGAAGTGATCAGCTTCATCAGCTTCTTAACTTCTTGTAGATTTTCAAATGAAGTGATTTTTCTTTCTCATCCTTTTTGCTCTTTTTTTATATATATATATATATATTTTTTTAATTGGAATACCACAACACCACAAAATGTGTTCTCCTTTCTTTCAACCAGATTTAACATCTTCCTCTAATCTCACTTCTCCTTTCTATTCCTGATTTCTCAGATTGGGGGTGAACTGAAATAGGTCAAAAGGTTTTGGGTTTAACATTTCTGGTTTTCATCGAAGAAAGTTGGGACTTTTAAGGCTCAAGTGGTGAGCATCAAGGGCAGTTCAAAGGTTGGACAATTTAAGCGCAAACTGACCAAGGGATGGCCTTACTTCATGTCCTCAATGTCATGAGTGCTGCCAAGCTGTTTCAATTTGGAATTGTCTAACTTCTAGTGATTAGAATTAGATCCAATCAGTCCAAAGAGCAGAAAAATTGCCAAGGCACTCTTCAAGGAAACATTTTCAGGCCCAAATCTCACTGGGTATGGCCTTCCTTCTCATTTTTAGGGGTGTGTCTTCACAATTTCCTCTCATTTCAGGTTTACTGCACATCAAAAATTATTTTTCACAAATTGTTGACATTTGCCTCATGAAAAATATTAAAACTACAGCTCATTTCAGTTTTAAAAAGTTGTTTTCTAAATATCCTCTTTTTATAAAAATTTCAGTGAGAATTTACTCTAATTAATTCAAAACACTTCATTATAGCCTAGCTGTACTAAAAGTAACTAATTTATTGGCATACATACATGCCATACCCCAAACCTAAACTAAAGCAAAGGTCCCCCAATTGCTTTCCATCATATGGGGTGAAAAATGTTAAAACACTTCATTTTTTTTTAGTTGACAGAGCAAAAACAGAAGCTAGTATGAAACAAAATTATTATTAACAGAGGCAAATTACATGATTACAATGTGCAAGCAGAAAGGATGTGAAAAGTTGGCCGGTGGACAAAATATCCCAGACAGTTTAAGAAATCGCTCCCCTAGCTCACGGAAATCCTTGGCCCGCATCGGGTGGAAGAGGAACTGTAAGCCAGGTAGGGAGGAAGAAAAGGAAAAAGAAGAAGGTTAGTGGGTAGGGGGATGGTTGGTGGAGGAGGATGGTGGCGGAGACACCGGTGGCGCGGTCTTCAGCCTCATCTTCTCCTTCCCAACTTTGTCCTTTCCTCCTTAGCGAGGATCTGCTGGACCTCCTCATATTCATCCCAGAGGAACTGCAACGGGTCTGGTTCCTTAGGCAGTAATGGCTCCAGCCAGAAGAGGTAGAGTTGTGTAGGGGTGAGCGTGGGCTTGCCATCTGCCATAGCTATGAGGAGGAGGGTAGAGGGTAAAAGGGATGGGACGGGCCGAAGTCGAGCTATCTGCATCTATTTAAGGTGGAAGTGTGAGGGAATATGAGACGATGCATTCAATATGGCCGCCGTTGATGACGAGGAATGAATGGTGAATTCGAACAATCAGCATGGGGAACGAAAAATGTGCATTAACTAGCAGCCTATATTTAACGCGGGGAGTTTAAGGCTCATGTTGTGCATAGATGTACATGGTACACTTGGTAAAATGTCCGCGCAACACAACTGCACAGTAAGCATGGAAGGAGTCAGGGGAGGAAAGTCGATTTCGATAGGATGAGTGTAGAGTGTCGACAGGTTAAGGCTTCCTATCGAAGTCGAACAAGTATGGGACAAGCAATTAAATGCTCTCGATAGGTTTAACCCGTCCTATCGAACAGAATAAACATGCATTCGATTGGCTAGGTTGGCTGCTTGCGATAGGTCGGTGACCTGTCGAACGGAGGGTGGATAGAAGGTTCACTTCGTTAAGATGTTGATGGGTGCGAACAACCTTTCGATAGGTGGGCTATTACATTTGCACTTTTGTCGATAGGTTCCAGGCAAGAGTCCAGAACCTATCGCAAAGTTGTTCTCACCTATCGAGAGGTCATAACACCTATCGAAATCCTCAGCAATCCTATCGACGTTCGTGGCTGACCTAGCGAAAGGTCCAAATGACCTTTTGAGAGGTTCAATGAGCTTAAAAACATGGCCTATGTGTGCAGAGCATTTAGCCTTAGGCCCCAGCAACTCATCTGCTGCGCTACCAGATAGCAAATTGGCCGCTGACCTTATGCCTTTGACTTCTTCACTGCTGGAACTTGACATGACCATTTTATTACAAAGAAAATTGTTGGAAAGAAGTATAAATCAAATAAAATACATATGATACAAATAGAAGTCAGGTATTAGCCTGGAGGATCCTGAAGATCAACGATCTCTTCAGGCTCACAAATATTGCCAACGCAAAGTTTTAGCCTCTGTCCATTGACCTTAAGGGTTCTGCCATCTGTGGGATGCATGACTTCTACGGCTCCAGATGGGGAAACGTGTACCATTGTGAAAGGTCCATCCCATTTGGACTGCAGCTTCCTTGGAAAGAATTTCATTCTGGAGTTGAACAACCATTCCTTGTCATTGGGCTTGAATTCTTTGCGAAGCAAATGTCTGTCCTGCAAAGCCTTGGTTCTCTCCTTGTAACTCCGGGCATTTGCATAAGCCTCTATTCGCAATTCATCCATCTCTGATAACTGGATTTTCCTGTGAATTCCAGCAGGGTGTAAGTCAGAGTTCACTGCTTTAATGGCCCAATATGACTTGTATTGCAATTCAACAGGCAAATGACATGCTTTGCAATAGACTAATCTGAATGGGGACATGCCTATGGGGGTTTTATAAGCAGTTTTGTATGCCCATAAGGCATCAGTCGATTTGTTTGACCAATCTCGTCTGCCGGATCTCACAGTTTTCTCGAGAATATGTTTGATTTCCCTGTTGAAAATCTCTACCTACCCACTGGTTTGTGGGTGGTAGGGAGTGGCTACTCTGTGGGTAGCAGAGTATCTTTCCATTAGTTTGTCAAAAGGTTTGTTATAGAAGTGGCTTCCCCCATCACTAATAATAGCATTAGGAAAGCCAAATCTGGAGAAGATGTTGTCTTTCAGGAATTGAATGACAACTTTGTGATCACTTGTTCTTGTAGCTTTGGCTTCGACCCATTTGGAGACGTAATCCATAGCGACAAGAATGAAATTGTATCCAGCAGAAAGGGGAAAAGGTCCCATGAAGTCGATTCCCCAGACATCAAACAGTTCAACAACAAGTATAGGTTGCAAGGGCATAGAGTTTCTCCTTGTAATATTGCCCATTTGCTGGCATCGATGACAAGCTTTACAGTGCTGTCGGGCATCCTTGAATAGGGTAGGCCAGTTGAAGCCACTTTGAAGGACCTTGAAGGCAGTCTTGTAACCACTGAAGTGGCCCCCGTAAGCCTGGATAGTCAGAAGTTGCTTATCTGGGAAGGAGGCATTGATGGGCAAACTTGCTGTTTCAGTTCTTTGGATCCTTGACAGATGGTCAGCCACCACGTTCTCAACTCCCTTCTTGTCCTTAATCTCTAAATTGAATTCCTGTAAGAGAAGAATCCATCTGATTAGCCGTGCTTTAGCTTCTTTTTTGGACAAGAGGTATTTCAAGGCTGACTGGTCAGTGAACACAATAATTTTTTATCCTAGCACATAAGACCTGAATTTTTCTAAGGCAAAAATAATGGCTAATAGATCTTTCTCAGTTGTGGTGTAATTGAATTGAGCATCAACCATTGATTTATTGGCATATGCTACCACAGAAGGTGTCTTGTCTTTTCTTTGCCCCAATACTGCTCCAATGGCGAAATCTAATGCATCACACATCAGTTCAAATGGCATGGAAAAATCAGGGGATTGTAAAATGGGGGTTGTGGTTAGATAAGTTTTTAGCAGTTCAAAAGCAACTTGGCATTCAGCATTAAAGTCAAAAGGGACATCCTGGCACAATAGGTGGCAGAGGGGTTTGGAGATTTTGCTGAAATCCTTGATGAACCTTCTGTAGAAGCCAACATGACCCAGAAATGACCTAACCTGTTTGACAGTTTTCAGAGGGGGTAAATGAGCAATCAAATCGATCTTAGCTTAATCAACCTCGATTCCTTTGTGAGAGACAACATGTCCTAGAATAGTGCCTTGAGTCACCATGAAGTGACTTTTTTCCCAACTCAGAACTAGGTTGGTTTCCTCACACCTTTGTAGTACGGTGCTGAGGTGGTGTAGGCATTGGCTAAAATCATCTCCATAAATAGAGAAATCATCCATAAAGATCTCTAAAAACTTATCAATCATGTCAGAGAAGATAGCATACATGCATCTTTGGAAAGTGATAGGTGCATTACACAACCCAAATTGCATCCTTCTGCATGAAAAGGTCGCAAATGGGCAAGTGAATGTGGTCTTTTCTTGGTCTTGAGGGTATACAGGGATCTGATTGTACCCTGAATATCCATCAAGAAAATAGTAGTAGGCCTTGCCAAATTTTGTCCAAGATTTGGTCTATGAAGGGTAGTGGAAGTGATCCTTGCTGGTCTTTTCATTGAGTTTTTGTAGTCTATGCATACCTCCAACCAAAGGGTCTGTCTGTTGGGATCACTCCCGAATCACAACAACTGTAATGCCAGATTTCTTGGGTACGACCTGGCTAGGTGCTACCCATTGTGAATCTGAGATGGGATAAATTATCCCAGCATCTAGGAGTTTGACCACCTCCTTCATCACAACCTCTTGCATGTGTGGGTTGAGTTTTCTATGCATCTCTTTGGAAGGTTTAGATCCTTCCTCGAGATGAATTTTATGCATGCACACAGCAGGATTTATTCCCCCAAGGTCTGCAATGGTCCATCCTATTGCCTTCTTATGCCTTTTTAGTACACACAGTAGTACTTTTTCTTGCTCGAGAGTGAGGGAAGAAGAGATTATCACAGGCAGTTTGGTGTTGTCACCTAAAAATGCATATTTCAAAGATTTTGGGAGCTACTTTAACTCCACCTCTAGGGGACTGATGAGGGAGGGCAATAGGGGTGTTTGAGAGGGGGGTGGTAGGGGTAACAAAGTAGGACTCCATGGATGGTATTGTGCTGGTGGAGCTTCAGAAGAGACAAGTTTCACATGCTCGATCTCAGAGGTGAGACCCGACTCTACCTCTATTTCTTTCCTTACTTTGGTTAATTCATTACACCATTCCTTACCATGTAGCAATATATTCACATTTTCCTGGACAATCTCATCTAGTACATCAAGAGAAAAACAATCCTCATCAAGATGAGGGCTGCGTTGTATACATTCAATTTGACATTCATATTTCCAAATGACGCTTCCATGATTCCAGACCTACATTGAATACAAGCATCAGTTGTGGCAAAAAAAGGGTCTGCCTAGAATCACAGGTATGGAGGTGTCATTCCCACCTGGTTCCATATCCAGCACCAAAAATTCAGCAGGATAAAAGAATTTGTTAACTCCAACCAAAACATCCTCGATTATCCCCACGGGTTTCCTTTCAGATCTGTCCGCAGGCTCAAGGACCACATGTGTGGGCTTCAATTTACCTAAGCCTAGCTTCTCATATACTGAATATGGAAGCAAATTTACACTGGCTCCCAGATCTAATAGGGCTTTGTCAATAGTATGATTCCCAATGATGCAGGGGGTGGTGGGGAGTCTAGGGTCTTGATGGTTGGGGGTAGTTGCACTGGACAGGGCATGCTTAACTTTTTCTGCTAAAAAGACTTTCTTGGATAGGTGTATCCTACACTGTCTTTTATGGGTGCACATGTATTTTAAAAGCTTGGCATAGGCTGGGACTTGTTTGATGGCATCAAGTAAAGGTAGATTGATCTTTACTTGCTTGAAAGTCTACATCATTTCCTCAAATTTTCCTTGCCCTTTATCAAAAGGGGAAGGTGCCTGTAGTGCCTTAGGAAATGGCAAGTGTTGGATTGCTCCCTCACTTACAGCCTTAGCCAATGGGGCCTCTTTCTTTTTAAGTTTTTTCTTTTCTTAAGGATCCTCATTATCCTCTTTATTCACAGCTGATTGTTCCTACAAGTCCACCATTGGTGGTCGTTGTTGTGTGCTGGTAGAAATTACTTCAGTTTCTTCATCCAAGTTCCTCATAGGCTCACAACCCACTTGGTTGTCTATTAACTTGCCACTTCTCAAAGTTGTAACAGATTTAGCTTCCTCATAAGTGGAGGAAACTTCACCCACTACAAACTGCCTGCGTGGATTGTCATGTGGTTGGCTAGGCAACCTTCCTCCCTCTCTCATAGTCAGAGCATCAGACAGCTGACCAAGTTGGTCCTCTATCTTTTTTATGCTCTGGTTGTGAGAGTGCACAGTTTAAGTTAAGGTGTTTGAGCTCTGTAATAAAGATAGAACTTGTTCCTCAAAGGATGGTGCTCTCACAGTTGGAGGGGGTGCAGATTGCTGCGCAGGAGGAGCTGCAAGTTGGGCTATGGGTTGCTGATACTGAGGCCTTGGGGCATAACCTTCTCGATAGGGTTGAGCATTTCTGTAGGGCATGGGCTGCTGGGGTTGCTGCTGCTGCTAGCTGGGGTATGCATCTTGCCTCCACCTCAGATTGGGGTGGTTCCCCCATTGATACCTAGCAGCAGGCTCCTGCCCATAAGACTAAGCTGTAGCCACATGCTCTGTTATAAAATCAGAAAATTAGTCAGCAGATGGGCATTCTTCCACGGGATGAGCAGGGGACTGGCATATGGCACATGCCTTCTCCACTCTAGGAGGCTGTAGATCTCTTGCTAAGGTTTCCCTTTGCATAGAATTCTCACTGATGATGTCAAAGAGCTCCCATGCCTCCTCAGTAGCTTTATGGAGATAGGTGCCATCACAGGAGGCATCTATCATATCTCTGCTTTTAGCATCAATTCCATGATAAAAAATTTGAACCAATTGTCATTCAGGGATTTGATGGTGAGGTCATTTCTTGAGGAGTTCCTTAAATCTCTCCTAGGATTGATGAAAGTCTTCAGTTGGATCTTGGGTAGAAGAGATGATACCCTTCCTCAACTGGCTGGTCTTTGGCATAGGAAAGAATTTGGCTAGAAACTGACATTGGAGATCACTCCAGGATTGAATACTGTTAGGTGGAAGCAAGGAAAACCAGCTCCTGGCTCTATCCTTCAATGAAAAAGGAAAGAGTCTCATCCTGGTGGCCTCCTCCCCCAAACTTGTGATATTAAATGTAGTGCACAATCCCAAGAACTCATCAATGTGCTTATAGGGGTCTTCTTTGGTCAGGCCAAGAAACGAGGGCAGCATTTGAATGATGGATGATTTTATCTCATAGTTTCCCTGAGCAGTTGAGAATTGAATGCAGAAGGGGGAATTGTAGACCCCTGGTGCATTAAACTCCTTAAGGGTTCTCGGCTGTTGTTGCTCACCCATTTCTACATAATCAAATGCAACAGAAGTGGGTGCAGTTAGTCTGGATCTGAGAAGTCTTTCAACCTCTGGATTTAGGGGAATAATCTGAGGTTGCAGAGTTCTCCTACCAACATACAACACTCAGATTTTGATTGCAGAACAAATCCAAACACACAACAAACAGAATCAACCAAATTTTCTAACTATTCTAACAAAAATTATCAACAGATCTGAAAAATAGAGGGGAGTAGAGGGATGCAAACTACAGAGCAATCTGCAGCATGATTCTCCTCTCACTGGTAACCTTAGATCTGATGAACATCACACAAACTACTGAAAAATAACACAACTTACAATTGCAGTTAGTAAAACAATCAAACAAAAACTATAGATCTATGATCAAAACTTAGATCTATCAATTTCTAAATTGCCTCCCCGACAGCGGCGCCAAAAACTTGTTGGATGTGTTTGCCTTCCCTCAAATGAGGTCTAAAATCATCAATAAAACTAGGCAGACACACTCATACAGACCTGCAAGTATTCAGAATCTGTTGTAGCAAGCTTTAAAAGAATGGTGAGTAAGGGAATGCCCACAGGGAGGTTGTTTAGAAATATGACAAATCTCCAGATCTGTGTCAGATCTGGCACCCTAACTATTACTAATTTAGCTAAAAGACAAGGGAGAGGTTTGGAATGGATTGTCACTTAAACTAAGCTACAATTAAACATAAGCTAAATTGGATCGAGTTTAGAAGCTTAGATCTTGCAGGGGAAGAGAGTAAAAAGCAGAAAATGGAGAAGAGTAACTTGGAGGTTGGTTTTCACTGAAATCAGATTCAATTAATCATGCTACAGAGGTTTAGAGCACACAAATCCCTCACTGGCTATAAGCACAACTACAGGGTATAAATTCCACTCAAAATCACAGGATCCACCTGGCCTTAAGGATATGATCTGTCTACTTTAATGGTCACAAACCATCCTATAGACTTTATCGAATCCATGGATTGCAGCAGATGAATCCAATTGAGGCCTGAGCTTAGATTTATCTTAAGGTTATGATCTGTCCACTTTAATGGTCACAAACCATCCTAGGGATCTCCTACAAAGCCAGGGCCTTAATTAGAACAAATAAAACCACTACAGAAGCTGTAATTCCTAGGTCATAGACTCAAGGAATCACAGGAGCATCAGATCCAGGGAGATCAGATGGTATCCAAGAGGTCTACCAGTTAAGTGGGTGAGCTGATCTACAACTCCTCTACACAAATCCGATCGATCACCAAATGGAACCAAAGGAAATTTAAATCTAATTAAAGCATTAAACACAACATTATCATTGCAAACAAGGTTACTCTATAATAAAAATACTCTCAGATCTGTAGTCTGTGTAGCTAGGAACCTACAGTAGCACTCTTAACCTTACCCAATTACAGATCAAACTCCGCTCCTCGCTACTCCAAGGGACTTAGCCAGCCATGGTTGGGCTACAGGAGGGAAATGGAATTTCTCTGCAAGATCTAATCTCTAGAATTTTGGCTCAGATCTTGATCTCCCCCCAATGGCAATTGGGGATCTCTATATATAGCTTTCTCCTCTATTTTTCCCGCCAAAAATTCCTTCTGGAAGGTCGTCAGAGTTTTTTAGAGTTCTATTAAAGCACGTGGGTCAGTTAGGGCTTTCTAGGGCATCTTTTAGAACCATCGTATTGGTCACCAAGTGCCTCGAGTTGCGTGCAGCGGGACACTAAAGTACAACATGTGCTCAACTGAATTTCTGAGAATTTTTGCACATGATTTTGATAGGTTCAGGAAGCTTTTGACAGGTTGGAACCTAGGATTTTGGTCCTTTCACTAGGTTCTCAGATCCGTTTGATAGGTTTCGATAGGATGAATCTTCGCTTGGAGTTCCAGCCTTCTCAGTCCTTGGTTTGGAGTATTCGACAGGTTGGAGAAGCTCTTCGACAGGTTGGAAAACCATTTCGACAGGTTCCACTCTTCATTCCGCCATTTTGATAGGTTTGCTTTCAGTCTTATCGAAAGGCTCAATCACCCTTCGATAGGTTCTGTTCTAGCATTCTCATCTCGATAGGTTCAGGAAACCATTCGATAGGTTCCTTTGACTCTTCAAGCAGGTTTTCGATAGGATGGTTTCTTCTTCCCTTTCAACTGCTTGATAGGTTTTGAGATCCTATCGAACTCCTTAATCCACACGAATTCATCCTTCTTCTGCCTTCAGATCCTATCGAAGACCTCTTCAATTGCATGAATTCTACCTTTCTTTACTTTCAACTCCTATTGACGTCTTTAGGTGACCAATCGATAGGACGTTCTCAGCTTGTTTTCACTTCCTTCGCCTTGCTCTGCTGTAGCCATGGGCTCCAAGGGTCCAATGATGTGCTACCCTCTTGAGTGTTGTTGCTAGGTTTGTCCTGTGCTGAGAGATAGCTTCTTTTTTTAGCATTCTTGAGTGGTTTTCTGCATTAGTACCTTCTTTTATTGTTGTCTACAAAATGCACTTGACAAGAGCTTATTAGTGTGCTCATAGGTCTATCAATGGTTAGGTTATAGGGTGAAAAGTGGCATTTTTCACCACTTAACAGTCTGCCAATTAAGTAGTGAACGCGACTCCTTCTCCCATGTACGCTGAAAGCATCACACAAGGACCAGTTAGGGGAAAGCATGAACCGACAAAATGCAGAAGGGACAAACCGACATCATACTCACCACTTCAGCCTCCCGAGGGTCGGTGATATGATAGTAGTAATCCGCCTGCTGAGCGGCTGACTCATAAACCTACAAGGGGGAAGAATGGAGAAGTCAGTAGCACATAAAGACAAAAGAGGGCATGCATACCCCTAAAAAAGGAACTCACCCCTGGGATCAGCTCGGGGGGACGTACTCTAACCACATCTTTGGAGAAGCGGGCACGCTCAACCACATCGAAACACAAACCAGAAAGAAATGCATCATCCATGCTTTTGAAAACAACATGGGTCCCTACGTCAAACGTCCTTGAAGTCCCTGCACTGGAAGCGCCCGAGGGTCCTGCACCTGCCTCCTTCGAAGGTCCCGTGTCGGGTCCCACTACCTCCTCAAACTAGCAAAGAAAAAGTGAGGAAGAAAACTAATAAGTAAAGCACTACCCTAGTGAATCAAAAAGAAGAACTGATAAGCAAAGGAAGGGTAAGAAAAAGTACCTGGCTCCGTGGCCCTCCGAATGCTAAAAAGTTGGCACCTAGAACGAAGCGTGGAAGGAGGGTCTGATAAGGGAGAGACTCGTACCACTGCTGGTACCCGCCATACTGGAAAAGGGCATCCATAGGAATCCCATGATGGATGAGTCTCTCGGTGGGCTACTCGACCGTACCCTCTGGCTGCATAACATCCTCGGGAGGATCCAATGGCACACCAAAGAAATCACGGTGCTGGTGCATGACCATCTCCCCCAGATTGTAGGATCGGACCCAAGCACCATAGAAAAAGACAACGCGGTGATGAACAAATAGCCTTGCAAGCCCAACAGCAGCACGGTCTAGAAAAAGGGAGCCGACGTATGGGTTGAATACAATCTGCACAAGAAAGAAGAAACCCATTGGTCAGTCAATGCAATCATAACTCAAAAGTCTAACTGACAAAGAAAAGATTCAAACCTGCTCAGGGATCATCAAGTCGAACTGAGACCTCAAACCTTGTTCTAAGTGCTTCATCCCCGACTCCCAGTGACAATCCATGAG
The DNA here is from genome assembly GCA_021018995.1 of Chloranthus sessilifolius. Taxonomy (NCBI): domain Eukaryota; kingdom Viridiplantae; phylum Streptophyta; class Magnoliopsida; order Chloranthales; family Chloranthaceae; genus Chloranthus; species Chloranthus sessilifolius. The sequence goes on along the minus strand of CM037594.1, from coordinate 28,139,229 downwards.
CCAGCAGCTCATGAAGAGGTACGTATACTCTTTCGAAAAGAGAAGGTGTGGCCAGTTTGGTAGTGCAAGTACCCCCAAATCTAAAAAGATGGACAAACAAGGAACATATCAAATAAAAAAAATAGAAAATGAAAGTAAAAAATGACGAACCAAGAGGGACAAAACCAAATGGGCTACCTCAATCACAGACAATAGCCGAGGATACAGGCAACCTCCCAAACCGAAGCTCTGGCCAGGCTATCCATTAGCACCGCATACCCGACGCTGCCCCAATCAAAGTAATGTACATCCACCCAGTTCTCCATTAGACCGAGAAGGGACAAAATGACACGACCCCCACTGGCATTGACAAGAATGGTTTTGCCCATAACATAAAGAAGGGAGATATGAGCCAGCACTAGGGCACGATCATGCTCGACAACAACGTCAATATCAAGTTGGTGTTGATCAACCAACTCGTCGACCTCAAACAAACTCTCCAACTTGACCTCGGAGTCGGTCATGTTGGTTGAGGATGGGTAGGCCCCAATCAATCGAGTCACCTCCTCATAATTAGTGACGCGAGGACAAACCATTGGCACCCCTCCTATCGAAATCCTCGTGATCATGGACCAGTCCACGGGAGTAATGGTCATCTTAGCCATAGACATATGAAAGGTCATCATCTCCGAAAGAAACCTCTCCACCAAAGCTTTCACGTAAGCCGAGTCCCCCTGCATAGCAAGGCAAGATAGAAAGTCTCCAAAACCAGTCTGGGCTAGGAGAAACCTCACAGCATGAGGGGGGTGGGCATGAAAGCGCTGGAGGTGAAACCAACCCCCACAAAACATGATCCGATGAAAGGGTTGCATTAAAAGATGGAAGATGTCAGATCCTAAAACAATGGAGCATGAACAAAAAGAAGCAACCAAAGAACTCTTCTCTTTACCTGGCTAGCAATCTTGAAATTAGAAATGCGGGTGCATTGCTGATGGAGAAACCCAATGCAGACTGCCTCACCCAGCGTCTCGTACCAAATAGGAGAGGAGCGCTACACCTGGATAAGATGCTTACCCCGGATACCGAAGATCACGTCAGGGCTACCCTCGTGGGCCTGGTCCTCATCGCTAGATTGATCATGTGCCATCCTGAAAAGTGATACACCATAAAATATTAAAGGATGATGAGCAAGAGGAAATCAAATGCTTGTCTAAGAAACATGAAACTGAACGAAAGTAAGTATGCCTCATTCATGCCAAAATGTCCAAAAAAAAAGAAAGAATAAATAAAGAAGAAAAAAGAGGGGGGAGATGCATCCCGTCATTTCAAAAACAAAAAAACAAAAAACAACAACAAAACAACAAAAAGACAAAAATAATAATAATAATAATAAAGAATAATCTCTCTTTGCTAAGACAGATCAACGATTTTTAACCCCATACCTTTTTTAAAAGGGCCACCATTTACCAAAAAAGGAGAGGGGGGAGCGGGTACATATCGACCAATCTTTTCCCGAAATCCATTCCAAACATGCATATACATCACTGAATCAATCAAAGCCAATTTATTTCACAAAAATATTCATTTTTGCCCTAGGTACAGAAGCCCTAATGCATTGGTAAAATAAAAAGTCAAGAAAATCCAAAAAAAGGGGCATGAATCACTCTAGTTTTCACCAAAATCCCTATAAATATGCACATAAAATCATAATAGGGATCACAGAGGATCCCATTTGCAAGAAATAACACCCCTTTATCATCTAGATGCAAGAACCCTAATCACATTGGATAAAATCAAAAGAAATTCAAAAGAAAAAGGGTTTTTAAATGATTACCTTGGTGAAAGTTTGAACCCTAGATCTGGCGTGGAATACGCATTTGATCAACGATAATAACACTGACGTAATGTCGAGGTTTGAATCGGATCTATGGAACACAATGTAGAACTCCCGTTTTAGTTTGGAAAGAGAGAGAGGAGAGAAGTTTGAAAAAAGAAGCTTTTTCGGGTCTGTGGTTGTGCCCGACTACTTTTAAACCATAAAATGGCCTAGCGTGTCTAATCTACATGCCAGACATGATCTTCCCAAATTTGGCCTAGCATGTGTATTACACACACTAAGCTTAATTCCCCGCGACCTAGCGTGTCTAATACACATGCTAGGCTTATTTTTACACCCAGTCAGCTATGCTTCATTCGGGTCTAACCAGGCAGATAAGTTTAATTGGCTTGACCAAGTGGTTGCACACGTTCCCAAAAAGTGCATCGACCTTCATTTGATCCACTCGGGAAACTGTGCTAAAATAAAGGTGTTTAAAGGACAATGAGCATGTTTAAAAAACCTCAAATGAATAAATAAAAATAACAAAAATAATATATATATATATATATGTATAAAATAATACATAAAAACATAAAATAACAAAAATATGTGGCTTGATAATTGACACACACTCCTAAAAAGTATTACGACATCAATATTCGCTCCTCTCGGGTAGTTGTGCTAAATTAACCTCATGATCGATAGGTTCGCCCAAAAATCTCAAACCCTATGGAGCTTTGTGTCATTGCTTTAAGCAAATCTTTAACTATAGGTCAATCACCCTCCCGTGTACGAGGTTGTCTTGTTCAAAATGGAACTCAAACATCACACCCCACCAATCATATCGAGGAGCGGAGATTTTTTCCCAACACATTGGGCTTCCCCAACTCGTGCCATCTTGGTCATGCTCAGTAATGTCGCTAAGTGCTTGTGGACCGATAGCCTTGAGGAACGAACATTTTTTCCTGACTATAGGGCTTCCGTATACTCACCATATTACCATTTGATGTTTGAGGTTTGCTTTGAATACGACGGACCCATTAGTGTGCCTTAGACCTCTTCAAACCTCTCTTTCTTTGGTATGCGATCATCAGTGATCGAATACCAAAGAGGGGCATCTGTAGACACCCAAATTTGGCCCAAGGCTCGATTAACTTACACTTCGAGAAAGGCCTACCGTCCGAGTTTCTGAGAGCACTTTCCAAACCCTGAGAACTTAATCCAAACCCTTAGAAGCCTATCCCCAACCCTTAGGAATCAACCCTAACCAATGACCCCTCCCGAACCAGTTTTAAACCCTCTCGAGAAGTGGTTGAAAGTAGGAGTGCCAAAGTTTACACAAACAACTGCTGAAGTTGAGGCATATTCCATCAGAACGAGGTTGTTCCTAGCTTTCCAACAAGCTAATAATTGCCTCAATGCAGGTTGTATACCGAAAGTTATGGCGATTTAAAAATTGGGCAGAAAGGCAAGAAATTAGCGTAGCGTCTGTAATACATACGGTATTGGTTAGGGTTGATTGGCTTTTACAAATTTTGGCTAGGCAAGTCAAATAGACACGCTAGGCAAAATTGACTTTTGTGGGCCCCATGGTGAGTTATGAACCACAAGGATTCTCAGAGAACACCGTTCGCATACCTAGCGTGTCCAATAGACATGCTAGGCTTAGGAACAAGAATTTTTAGGGATTTGGTCAGATTTTGAATTTGGAGTTTGACTTGTTGACCATCCCATCCATTGGGGTTGGTTTCGTTAGAACTATATTACCCTCACTAGGCCCCTTTTTAAACCTTTTACCACTTAGAACCACCTCCTATCATCTACCATTGAAACCCAATTCCTACTTATCGAAGCTCTAGAAAACCTTAGATCCCTATTACCTAATTGCTAACCCAATTAGTCCTTTAACCCTTCACCTATCTTCTCGTCTTCTATAAATAGAGAGCCAGCCCCCCTTGATTAAATGTTTGAAAATTTTCCAAAAAGAGAGAAGAATTTTAGTGAGCTTCTCCCCCCATTTTCCAGCACTAAACCCCTCAAAATTCCAGCACCCTTTTGCTCCTTAGATCCCATTTTTCCATTATCAATCCTTGAGTTTTGGTGAGACCAAAGCCTTAGTCCATCTCCCCTTCCCTCTAGCTATTAAAACTTAGAGTTTAAGACCAATCCTTTAACCCATTTGCTTTCGAAAGCTCATCAAAGACACTCTCGCGCGAAGATCCACACTTGTGCTATGAGGGCCCGAGAGCTCCGGCTCCCCCCTATATTCCTCTACCTTCTTTGCTTTCCCCCTATCCTTGAATTGAGCCGTTATGGCACACGAATTTCATCAAGTACGAAGGGCTCAAACAGATCTGAGTGCTTTCGGGCAAGACGGAGTACTGTCCATTTTTCCTTTCTTTATATATATATTATATACACATCCAAACAGCCACAGTAGAGTCTGCTTATGAGCGAATTGATCAGGTGCCTAACACCTTCCCGATCGATAATTGAAGCCCCTACCCAAGAGCTTTTGGCATAGACCGGTAAACCGGAGTCATATTTTTGCACTTAGGTGCTCACGTATTGATTTTGAGGTATCCCGAGTCACCAAAAGATCAGGGCGGTGACTCCAAATTCAGAGCGCATCGTCGCAACGGATTGATAAGAATCCACGGTTGCACAATAGGTTCTGAATATTCAGATGTTTCAGTTAAATTATTCATTTTCTCAATTTACATGCAACTTCTTAATTAAGGAATGACTTAAATTTATAACTTAAGAAACTCAAATGCGAATATAACATTGTTGAGCCTGATTACCAATGGGAATCCCCTCCTAACCACTATCATTCAATGAACAATTTTTAGAGTGCACGGATAGCCCGTCGTGTCGGTCCATAAATGCATGGATAACTTGCCGTACCGGTCTAAATTACAGATAAACTATCGTATCGGTCTAAATTACGAATAAACTGCCGTACAGGTGCAAAGTTTAGGGTATTTGTTCGTATGAACCTTAAACCATCATGCAAGTTCTAATACTTCGCAAGGGCCATTTGTTCATAATTAATATCTAATCCATTCAAAATTCAGAGTTCAGAGGATTCAAAGTTCATATCAGCATTCGATTGAAGAGGATCCGATATTGAGAGTTCATCTTCAAAGTTCATATTCGGAGTTCATATTCAAAGTTCATATTCAGAGTTCAAATTCAAAGTTCAAATTTAGAATGATCAAAAATCCAATTCAATTATCTCATATAAATCTATGAATCAAAATCAGAATGTACTTGTGCATTGAGTTTTCCCTACCACAGTTCCGATGCCACAAAAAGTCAAAGAGCTGATTCCTAGTTACAGCTCTCTAGTTCACCTTCTACATTACAGATTATGTTCATAAGTCATATGTCAATGAATGACAGATCGAAACAATTCACAGCTCCTTTAAGTTTTCCCTAAGGAAGGGTCAAAATAGCCAAAACATAGCTAATTCCCTTGAGCGAATTGCCACGATTCTGTGTGGCACATACTATCTCACTCAAGTGAGTGTCAACAATATAGTTTTTGGCCTATTTCTAAAGGGAATCCGCTTGAGTGAATCACTATCTCGCTCGAGCGAGATAGTGCGCTAATGTACTCGAATTCCCTCAATTTTTTCCAAAAATCATATCTTAATAAACCCTAATCAATCCTAAAATGAATTTCATATCACAAATCACAAATCTTACCTTCCTAAGCTCTGCATGTGGAGTCTACAATCGTCGATATCGAGAAAAATCGACGCCTGAGCGTAGTGTTCATTGGAAGTTTCGATCTCCTCCTCTTTTCGGTCTTATTGGTTTCGAAATCAAAGTTTCTTGATGAAACAAAGCAGAACAAAGACCTCTTGAGTTTAAGATAGGAATTTGAGAGGAGATCAATGGCTAGGAACTCACAAACAAGAAAATGGGAAGAGGAGTGGGTTTCTCCTTCTCTCTCGGTACTTTTCTCTTCTCTTCTCAAACGGAATTCACAAGGCTTAATCCTACGTATGTTCTTTGGTTTTTAACTATGGTGACTCTGATTTGATGTTAAGCTGGTATACCAAAACAGTTGTATAGGCTCTCAACAAAAGGCCCAAAAATAATGTCTAAATTTCACTCAACAGGTTTTGATCCCTGGACCTCTTACTTATAAACCAAGTTCCTAACTATTATGCCATCACGTGGCTTGCACAATTGTTCACAGGAATATATATATATGAACCCTTAGCAATAAAATATAATATTCAAAAACTTCAAGGCGTATACCTTATCAGACACAAACACCTAATTGGGTGTATTTGTGCTAAAAAATTCTAGGGCGTTATAGTAGACGGGTGATGAGCGCTATAATTCGATCCTGTATTTCTTGCATAGCCTCTTTGTCTTCTCGGTGAGGTACTGTGGTCCGTTGTCAATGACAATTATCTTAGAAACTTTGAACCTATTTTATGATATTTCGAATAATAAATTTCACTAATATCAAGGCGGTGATATTGACATATAATTCGGCCGCTGCCCGCTTGGTGTAGTATTCAGTTGTCGTGAGGATGAAGGCATGTTTATGGGTGTTCCCGACTATATCATGGAACAGTCCAATTAAAACGAAGGCCCACATTGTAAATGGCCATTGCGAGGCCATGGAATTTAGTCCAACTAATGGTGCCGTCATAAGTATGACATGTAATTGGCATTGCTTGCAGTACTTGACGTATTTATAGTAGTCTGATGCCATCTATGGCCAATAGTAGCCCTACCTCATGATCTTCACTAAGAGTTTTTGGTTACCGATATGAGCACCACACATGCTTGGGTGTGCTTCATGGATGATGAACTACCCTTCTACTTCTGTTACACAAAGCAGCAGGACCCCTTTGAGAAACACTTCCTTACAAAGTACATGCCTCAGATGCAAAATCTCGCGCAATTGCTCATCATGGTTTTTCGCTTGATTTTTGAGGCGTAGGGAGGGATAAGCTGATGCTTTAGGAAATTCCAAATGTCATAATACCATGGTTGTCCATCGTCGTTAGGGGATTGTTGGAATCTGAAGGTTGCGATGGTTGCTTCTTTCTCTGTGGAGTCCTCAGTGGTAGACTCTTCTTCATGTTTAGTAGTTTTCGGAAGAATAGGCAATTCTGGCGTGACTCTTCAGGCTACTTCATGTGCAAGGACAATGAGCATTTTGATGATGAAGGATCTCGTGCTTTTCCCAACCGGTACTTGTATGACTGAGGCTAGAGTGGCTAAAGAATCTGCTAGTTCACTATCTAGTCTAGGAATGTGGGTAAAGGAAATTCATTCGAATTTCTTTACCAGAAATTGTGCCAGTTCTTGGTAAGCCATTACCCTCCTTTCCTTCGACTTCCATTCTCTGATTACCTGTGATATAAAAGTTTGGAATCATCAATAGTCTTCAACTTTTTGACTCCTAGATGCAATGCGGCTCGTAGTCCAGCGATGAACGCTTAATATTCATCGACGTTGTTAGTGACTAAGAAGTCTAGTTGAACTCCTTGGCTTAGTAGGACAATCCCGATCTCCTTCTGTGATGACCCAACATTCCCACCACGAAAAACTGGGAAAGCAGGACCACCCGGCATGTTTAAATTAGAATAGATATCGTATAGCATATGTGCGAAATTTAAAATAGATATCATATGGCAATGGCAGAAAACAATTTCCATTATAATACATAACACAAAGTCGTTTAAAAGAATCATAATTCAATGTAGGACAATGGACCCACCCGCGGGAAGAAAAGACAAAAATATTGGGGCAAAATTCAAAACCCAACATAGAATAGAGCAAAAGAATGTTTTCTCGGCCCTTATAGGCCCACCACTGCCCAAAAGCACCTAGCGTGTGTAATATATACGCTAGTTTAAACTTTCCCAGAAATTGCCTAGCATGTGTATTGCACACGCTAAGCCAAAAAAATCCCCAAAAAATGCTTAGCGTGTATGTTACACATGATAGGACAAAAAATGCCCATAAATGCCTAGCGTGTGGAATACACAAGCTAGACCAAAAAACCAATCCACCTACATAAAATAAACTAACTTCTCTTTTATAGCACCCTGGGCTATGAGCTGGGACACCTTGGTTTACCACTTAACCTATTTTACACTCTCCTTTTACAAGAACCATGCTCACAACTAAAAAAGGAGAGGTGCATGGACCCTGGCCATTTCAGCCGACGCATAAATTAGGGGGCATTCCCCCATATTTTCCAAACTCATGGCTATTCTACAAAAGAGTACGAGGCGTAATTACAGTTTCACAAACCATCAAACCTATCTTCCATTTTTCAAAGCAAGCAGGTCACATCGAAAATGAGAAATAATAATAAAGAAGGAAAAACAAAGATGTCCACTCAATAAAATATCCAGAATGCACCAAGCAGTCGCATGGATATTACAAATTATTCCAAAAGTACTCAAAGATCAAATGCTCATAAAAGAAAAAAAGCAACAGAGGCGGCCTCAAATCATGCTTCAGGTCCTTAAGAGTCCTTCTTCTGCGAGCGCTTAGTCCTTTGAGATGTTTGGGTATCCCCCACAAGAGACCACGCCTAGGTCTGTGTTGGATGTGTTTGCCTTCCCTCCAATGAGTTCTAAAATCATCAATAAAACTAGGCAGACACACTCATACAGACTTGTAAGTATTCATGATCTGTTGTAGCAAGCTTTAAAAGAATGGTAAGGGAATGTCCATAGGGAGGTTGTTTAGAAATATGACAAATCCTCAGATCTGTGTCAGATCTGGCACCCTAACTATTACTTATTTAGCTAAAAGATAGGGGAGAGGTTTGGAATGGATTGTCACTTAAACTAGGCTACAATTAAACATAAGCTAAATTGGATCGAGTTTAGGAGCTTAGATCATGCAGGGGAAGATAGTAAAAGGCAAAAAATGGAGAAGAGTAGCATGCAGGTTGGTTTTCACTGAAATTAGATTCAATTAATCATGCTACAGAGGTTTAGAGCACACAATTCCCTCGCTGGCTATAAGCACAGTTGCAGGGTATAAATTCCACTGCAAATCACAGGATCCACCTGGCCTTAAGGCTATGATCTGTCCAGTTTAATGGTCACAGACCATCCTATAGACTTTATCAAATCCATGGATTGCAGCAGATGAATTCAATTGAGGCTTGAGCTTAGATTTATCCTAAGGTTATGATCTGTCCACTTTAATTGTCACATACCATCCTAGGGATCTCCTACAAAGCTAGGGCCTCAATTAGAACAAATAAAACCACTACAGATGCTGCACTTCCTAGGTCACAGACTCAAGGAATCACAGGAGCATCAGATCCAGGGAGATCAGATGGTATCCAAGAGGTCTACCAGTTAAGTGGGTGAGCTGATTTACAATTCCTTTACACAAATCCGATTGATGACCAAATGGAACCAATGGAAATTTAAATCTAATTAAAGCATTAAACACAGCATTATCATTGCAAAGAAGGTCACTCTACAATGGAAATACTCTCAGATCTGTAGTCTGTGCAGCTAGGAACCTACAGTAGCACTCTTAACCTTACCCAATTACAGATCTAACTTCGCTCCTTGCTACTCCAAGAGACTTAGCCAACCATGGCTGGGCTAAAGGAGGGAAATGGAATTTCTCAACAAGTTCTAATCTCTAGAATTTTGGCTCAGATCTCGATCTCCCCCCAATGACAATTGGGGATCTCTAAATATAGCTTTCTCCTTTATTTTTCCCGCCAAAAATTCCTTCCAGAAGGTCGTCAAAGTTTGTTAGAGTTCTGTTAAAGCATGTGGGTCGGTTAGGGCTTTCTAGGGCATCTTCTGGAATGTCGTGTCAGTCACCAAGTGCCTCAGGTTGCGTGCAGCAGGTCACTGAAGTACAACATGCGCTCAGCTAAATTTTTGAGAAGTTCTACAAATGATTTCGACAGGTTCAGGAAGCTTTCGGCAAGTTGGAATCGACCATTTTGGTCCTTTCACTAGGTTCTCAGATCTGTTTGATAAGTTTGGATAGGATGAATCTCCGCTTGGAGTTCCAGCCTTCTCAGTCCTTGGTTTGGAGTATTTGACAGGTTGGAGAAGCTCTTCGACAGGATGGAAAACCATTTCGACAGGTTCCACTCTTCATTCCGCCATTTCGATAGGTTTGCTTTCACTCTTATCGAAAGGCTCAATCACCCTTCGATAGGTTCTATTCCAGCATTCTCATCTGGATAGGTTCAAAAAACCATTCGATAGGTTCCTTTGACTCTTCAGGCAGGTTTTCGATAGGATGGTTTCTTCTTCCCTTTCAGCTGCTCGATAGATTCTGAGATCCTATCGAACTCCTTAATCGACACGAATTCGTCCTTCTTCTGCGTTCAGATCCTATCGAAGACCTCTTCAACTGCACGAATTCTTCCTTTCTTTACTTTCAGGTCCTATCGACGTCTTCAGGTGACCAATCGATAGGATGTTCTCAGCCTGTTTTCACTTCCTTCGCCGTGCCCTACTGTAGCCACACGCTCTAAGGGTCTAGTGATGTGCTACCCTCTGGTGTGCTGTTGCTAGGTTTGTCCTCTGCTGAGAGATAGCTCCTTTTTGGGCATTCTTGAGTGGTTTTCTACATTAGTACTTTCTTTTATTTCTGCCTACAAAATGAACTAGACAAGAGCTTATTAGTGTGCTCACAGGTCTATCAATGGTCAGGTTATAGGGTGAAAAGTGTTATTTTTCACCACTTAACACTCCCCCAAACCTAAGCTTTTCTAGTCCTTGAGCAAAGGAGAATTAAAAGAAAATAAAAATGCCACTTTTGTAGGGAGCACTGGTGCATTTTGCATATGCCCCAAGCCTTTTAAACCCCTAGGTGATCCCTAGTGGAGGAGTGAAGTCACCTGAGGGTTTTCAGTGAAGGTTCCCACAAACTTCCCCAATAAGGTTAGTTAATAGTAGTACATCCTGCTAAACAGAGATTCAGTGAACTAGAATAAATTCTCATCATGTCTTTTCAGTTCTAGAGGGTTTTCAGCAGAAAAAATCACCAACCTAAAACATGAATTTTTGCAGTAATTCCTTCATCATCAATTGGTTCAGGTTAAGGCATTGTGTCTAAGGATTGATGCATAGCTCACCCTTCACTTGAGAATTCTATTTTGATACTACCCCCATCAAATTGGATTTCAGGCCCAAGTCTTACCAAGGCTGTTAACTCACAACAACAATGAAGGGTGTAGAATTTTACACAGCTCAAGAGCAGTTACAGTCCTTAAATAGGGCTGTAAGCATGAGCATAGGCATTGCTCTAATTTATGAAATTTTCTAACTCTTTTCACCATAGATTAGACAGATCCTTATCTCCACATGACAGCTCAATCCATTTCAGATCAGTAAGGTCTTTTCATTGGGCTGTAATGTGGCTTATGTATGAGGTTTGTAAAAGAAAGGGTAAAAGGAGTTCAAATTGAGAAATTAGTAAAGGTAAGGAGGTGGTCTGCAGCTCAACCTTCTTCATTTCAGCACCTCTTCAATTTCTTTTTGGAATTTCAAACTTGAAGTGATCAGCTTCATCAGCTTCTTATCTTCTTGTAGATTTTCAAATGAAGTGATTTTTCTTTCTCATCCTTTTTGCTCTTTATATATATATATATATATATATATATATTTAATTGGAATACCACAGCACCACAGAATGTGTTCTCCTTTCTTTCAACCAGATTTAACATCTTCCTCTAATCTCACTTCTCCTTTCTATTCCTAATTTCTCATATTGGGGGTGAACTGAAATAGGTCAAAAGGTTTTGGGTTTAACATTTCTGGTTTTCATCGAAGAAAATTGGGACTTTTAAGGCTCAAGTGGTGTGCATCAAGGGCAGTTCGAAGGTGGGACATTTTAAGCTCAAACTGACCAAGGGATGGCCTTACTTCATGTCCTCAATGTCATGAGTGCTGCCAAGCTGTTTCAATTTGGAATTGTCTAACTTCTAGTGATTAGAATTAGATCCAATCAGTCCAAAGAGCAGAAAAATTGCCAAGGCACTCTTCAAGGAAACTTTTTCAGGCCCAAATCTCACTGGGTATGGCCTTCCTTCTCATTTTCAGGGGTGTGTCTTCACAATTTCCTCTCATTTCAGGTATACTGCACATCAAAAATTATTTTTCACAAATTGTTGACCTTCGCCTCATGAAAATATTAAAACTACAGCTCATTTCAGTTTTAAAAAGTTGTTTTCTTAATAGCTCTTTTTACAAAAATTCCAGTGAGAAATTACTCTAATTAATTCCAAACACTTCGTTGTAGCCTAGCTGTACTAAAAGTAACTAATTTATTGGCATACATACATGCCATACCCCAAACCTAAACTAAACAGTGTCCCCACTGTTTCCATCATATGGGGTGAAAAATGTTAAAACACTTCATTTTTTTTTAGTTGACAGAGCAAAAACAGAAGCTAGTATGAAACAAAATTATTATTAACAGAGGCAAATGACATGATTACAATGTGCAAGCAGAAAGGAGGTGAAAAGTTGGCCGTTGGACAAAATATCCTAGATAGTTTAAGAAATCGCTCCCCTGGATCAGGGAAATCCTCGGCCCGCATCGGGTGGAAGAGGAACAGTAAGCCAGGTAGGGAGGAAGAAAAGGAAAAAGAAGAAGGTTAGTGGGCAAGAGGATGGTTGGTGGAGGAGGATGGTCGCGGAGACACTGGTGGCGCGGTCTTCAGCCTCTTCTTCTCCTTCCCAACTTTGTCCTTTCCTCATTAGCGAGGATCCACTGGACCTCCTCATATTCATCCCAGAGGAACTGCAGCGGGTCTGGTTCCTTAGGCGGTAATGGCTCTAGCCAGAAGAGGTAGAGTTGTGCAGGGGTGAGCGTGGGCTTGCCATCTGCCATAGCTATGAGGAGGAGGGTAGAGGGTAGAATGGATGGGACGGGCCGAAGTTGAGCTATCTGCATCTATTTAAATTGGAAGTGTGAGGGAATATGAGACGGTGCATTCAATATGGCCATCGTTGATGACGAGGAATGAATGGTGAATTCGAACAATTAGCATGGGGAATGAAAAACACGCATTAACTGGCTGCCTATATTTAACGCGGGGAGTTTAAGGCTCATGCTGTGCGCAGATGTACATGGTACATGTGGTAAAATGTCCGCGTAGCACAACAGCATAGTAAGCATGGAAGGAGTGAGGGGAGGAAAGTCGATTTCTATAGGATGAGTGTAGAGTGTCGACAGGTTAATGCTTCCTATCGAAGTCGAACAAGTATGGGACAGGCAATTAAATGCTCTCGGTAGGTTTAACCCATCCTATCGAACATAATAAACATGCATTCGATAGGCTAGGTTGGCTGCTTGCGATAGGTCGGTGACCTGTCGAACGGAGGGTGGATAGAAGGTTCACTTCGTTAAGATGTTGATGGGTGTGAACCACCTTTCGATAGGTGGGGTATTACAATTGCACTTTTGTCGATAGGTTCCAGGCAAGAGTCCAGAACCTATCACAAAGTTGTTCTCACCTATCGAGAGGTCATAACACCTATCGAAATCCTCAGCAATCCTATCGACGTTCGCGGCTGACCTAGCAAAAGGTCCAAATGACCTTTTGAGAGGTTCAATGAGCTTAAAAACATGGCCAATGTGGGTAGAGCATTTAGCCTTAGCCCCCAACAACTCATCTGCTGCTCTACCAGATAGCAAATTGGTTACTGACCTTATGCCTTTGACTTCTAGAGTGCTGGAACTTGACATGGCCATTTTATTGCAAAGAAAATTGTTGGAAAGAAGTATAAATCAAATAAAATACATATGATACAAATCAAAGTCAGGTATTAGCCTAGAGGATCCTGAAGATCAACGGTCTCTTCAGGTACACAAATATTGTCAATGCAAAGTTTTAGCCTCTGTCCATTGACCTTAAGGGTTCTGCCATCTGTGGGATGCATGACTTCGACGGCTCCAGATGGGGAAACGTCTACCATTGTGAAAGGTCCATCCCATCTGGACTGCAGCTTCCCTGGAAAGAATTTCATTCTAGAGTTGAACAACCATACCTTGTCATTGGGTTTGAATTCTTTGCGAAGCAAATGTCTGTCGTGGAAAGCCTTGGTTCTCTCCTTGTAACTCTGGACATTTGCATAAGCCTCTATTCGCAGTTCATCCAGCTCTGATAACTGGATTTTCTTGTGAATTCCAGTAGGGTGTAAGTCAAGGTTCACTGCTTTAATGGCCCAATATGCTTTGTGTTGCAATTCAACAGGCAAATGACATGCTTTGTAATAGACTAATCTGAATGGGGACATGCCTATGGGGGTTTTATAAGCAGTTTTGTATGCCCATAAGGCATCAGTCGATTTGTTTGACCAATCTCGTCTGCCGGATCTCACAGTTTTCTCGAGAATATGTTTGATTTCCCTGTTGAAAATCTCTACCTACCCACTGGTTTGTGGGTGGTAGGGAGTGGCTACTCTGTGGGTAGCAAAGTATCTTTCCATTAGTTTGTCAAAAGGTTTGTTACAAAAGTGGCTTCCCCCATCACTAATAATAGCTTTAGGAAAGCCAAATCTGGAGAAGATGTTGTCTTTCAGGAATTGAATGACAACTTTGTGATCACTTGTTCTTGTAGCTTTAGCTTCGACCCATTTGGAGACGTAACCCATAGCGACAAGAATGAAATTGTATCCAGCAGAAGGGAGAAAAGCTCCCATGAAGTCGATTCCCCAGACATCAAACAGTTCAACAACAAGTATAGGTTGCAAGGGCATAGAGTTTCTCCTAGTAATACTGCCCATTTGCTGGCATCGATGACAAGCTTTACAGTGCTATCGGGCATCCTTGAATAGGGTAGGCCAGTAGAAGCCACTTTGAAGGACCTTGACGACAGTCTTGTTACCACTGAAGTGGCCCTCGCAAGCCTGGATAGTCAGAAGTTGCTCATCTGGGAAAGAGTCATTGATGGGCAAACTTGCTGTGTCAGTTGTTTGGATCCTTGACAGATGGTCAGCCACCACGTTCTCAACTCCCTTCTTTTCCTTAATCTCTAAATTGAATTCCTGCAAGAGAAGAATCCATCTGATTAGTCATGCTTTAGCTTCTTTTTTGGACAAGATGTATTTCAAGGCTGACTGGTCAGTGAACACAATAATTTTTTATCCCAGCGCATAAGACCTGAATTTTTCTAAGGCAAAAACAATGGCTAATAGCTCTTTCTCAGTTGTGGTGTAATTCAATTGAGCATCAACCATTGATTTATTGGCATATGCTACCACAAAAGATGTCTTGTCTTTTCTTTGCCCCAATACTGCTCCAATGGCAAACTCTAATGCATCACACATCAGTTCAAATGGTAAGGAAAAATCAGGGGATTGTAAAATGGGGGTTGTGGTTAGATAATTTTTTAGCTGTTCAAAAGCAACTTGGCATTCAGCATTAAAGTCAAAAGGGATATCTTGGCACAATTGGTGGCAGAGGGGTTTGGAGATTTTGCTAAAATCCTTGATGAACCTTCTGTAGAAGCCAACATGACCCCGAAATGACCTAACTTGTTTGACAGTTTTTAGAGGGGGCAAATGAGCAATCAAATCGATCTTAGCTTGATCAACCTCGATTCCTTTGTGAGAGACAACATGTCCTAGAACAGTGGCTTGAGTCACCATGAAGTGACTTTTTTCCCAACTCAGAACTAGGTTGGTTTCCTCACACCTTTGCAATACGGAGCTGAGGTGGTGTAGGCATTGGCTAAAATCATCTCCATAAATGGAGAAATCATCCATAAAGATCTCTAAAAAATTATCAATCATGTTAGAGAAGATAGCATACATGCATCTTTGGAAAGTGGTAGGTGCATTACACAACCCAAATGGCATCCTTCTGTATGCAAAGGTCGCAAATGGGCAAGTGAATGTGGTCTTTTCTTGGTCTTGAGGGTATACAGGGATCTGATTGTACCCTGAAAATCCATCAAGAAAATAGTAGTAGAACTTTCCTGCCAGCTTGTCTAAGATTTGGTCTATGAAGGGTAGTGGGAAGTGATCGTTGCTGGTCTTTTCATTGAGTTTTCGATAGTCTATGCATACCCTCCAACCAGTGGTCTGTCTGGTTGGGATCAGCTCTCCTAAATCTGCTTCAACAACTGTAATGCCAGATTTCTTGGGTACGATCTGGGTATGTGCTACCCATTGTGAATCTGAGATGGGATAAATTATCCCAGCATCTAGGAGTTTTACCACCTCCTTCATCACAACCTCTTGCATGTGTACAGATTGCTGCACAGGAGGAGCTGTAAGTTGGGCTATGGGTTGTTGATACTGAGGCCTTGGGGCATAACCTTCTCGATAGGGTTGAGCATTTCTGTAGGGCATGGGCTGCTGGGGTTGCTGCTGCTGCTGACTGGGGTATGCATCTTGTCTCCACCTCAGATTGGGGTGGTTCCTCCATTGATACCCAGCAGCAGGCTGCTGCCCATAAGACTAAGCTACAGCCACATGCTCTATTATAAAATCAGGAAATTAGTCAGCAGATGGGCATTCTTCCACGGGATGAGCAGGGGACTGGCATATGGCACATGCCTTCTCCACTCTAGCAACCACAGGTGACTGTATTGCTCCCATCAGCCTATCAAATTTCAGAGTTAAGCTATCCACTTTCCTTTCCAACTCACATGGCACACTCACTTCATATATCTTTCTCCTTGAGGTGTTCTCCTTCGTCAATCTAGGAGGCTCTAGATCTCTTGCTAAGGTTTCCCTTTTCATAGAGTTCTCACTGATGATGTTCATATCTCTACTTTTAGCATCAATTCCCTGATAAAATCTTTGAACCAATTGTCATTCAGGGATTTGATGGTGAGGTCATTTCTTGAGGAGTTCCTTAAATCTCTCCCAGGATTGATGAAAGTCTTTAGTTGGATCATGAGTAAAAGAGATGATACCCTTCCTCAACTGGCTGGTCTTTGACATAGGAAAGAATTTGGCTAGAAACTGACATTAGAGATCACTCCAGGACTGAATACTGTTAGGTGGAAGCAAGGAAAATCAGGTCCTGGCTCTATCCATCAATGAAAAAGGAAAGAGTCTCATCCTGGTGGCCTCCTCCCCCAAACTTGTTATATTAAATGTAGTGCACAGTCCCAAGAACTCATCAATGTGCTTATAAGGGTCTTCTTTGGTCAGGCCATGAAATGAGGGCAGCATTTGAATGATGGATGATTTTATCTCATAGTTTCCCTGAGTAGTTGGGAATTTAATGCAGAAGGGGGAATTGTAGACCCCTGGTGCATTAAACTCCTTAAGGGTTCTCGGCTGTTGTTGCTCACCCATTTCTACTTAATCAAATGCAATAGAAGTGGCTATAGTTAGTCAGGATCTAAGAAGTCTTTCAACCTCTAGATTTAGTGGAATAATCTAAGGTTGCAAAGTTCTCCTACCAACATTCAACACTCAGATTTCGAATGCAGAACAGATCCAAACACACAGCAAACAGAATCAACCAAATTTTCTAACTATTTTAACAAAAATTATCAACAAATCTGAAAAATAACAGGGGAGTTGAGGGATGCAAACTACAGAGCAATCTCCAGCACGATTCTCCTCCCACTGGTAGCCTTAGATCTGATGAACTGCACACAAACTACTGAAAAAAAACACAACTTACAATTGTAGTTAGTAAAAAAATCAAACAAAAATTACAGATCTATGATCAAAACTTAGATCTATCAATTTCTAAACTGCCTCCCCGGCAGCGGCCCCAAAAACTTGTTGGATGTGTTTGCCTTCCCTCAAATGAGGTCTAAAATCATCAATCAAACTAGGCAGACACACTCATACAGACCTGCAAGTATTCAGGATCTGTTGTAGCAAGCTTTAAAAGAATGGTGAGTAAGGGAATGCCCACAGGGAGGTTGTTTAGAAATATGACAAATCTCCAGATCTGTGTCAGATCTGGCACCCTAACTATTACTAATTTAGCTAAAGGATAGGCGAGTGGTTTGGAATGGATTGTCACTTAAACTAAGCTACAATCAAACATAAGCTAATTTAGATCGAGTTCAGAAGCTTAGACCTTGCAGGGGAAGAGAGTAAAAAGCAGAAAATGGAGACGAGTAACTTGGAGGTTGGTTTTCACTGAAATCAGATCCAATTAATCATGCTACAGAGGTTCAGAGCACATAATTCCCTCGCTGGCTATAAGCACAACTACAGGGTATAAATTCCACTCCAAATCACCGGATCCACCTGGCCTTAAGGATATGATCTGTCCACTTTAATGGTCACAAACCATCCTATAGACTTTATTGAATCCATGGATTGCAGCAGATGAATCCATTGAGGCCTGAGCTTAGATTTATCTTAAGGTTATGATCTGTCCACTTTAATGGTCACAGACCATCCTAGGGATCTCCTACAAAGCCAGGGCCTCAATTAGAATAAATAAAACCACTACAGATGCTGCAATTCCTAGGTCACAGACTTAAGGAATCGCAGGAGCATCAGATCTAGGGAGATCAGATGGTATCCAAGAGGTCTACCAGTTAAGTGGGGGAGCTGATCTACAACTCCTCTACACAAATCCGATTGATCACCAAATGGAAACAAAGGAAATTTAAATCTAATTAAAGCATTAAACACAACATTATCATTGCAAACAAGGTTACTCTCTAATAGAAATACTCTCATATCTATAGTCTGTGCAGCTAGGAACCTACAGTTGCACTCTTAACCTTACCCAATTACAGATCTAACTTCGCTCCTCGCTACTCCAAGGGACTTAGCTAACCATGGTTGGGCTAAAGGAGGGAAATGGAATTTCTCTGCAAGATCTAATCTCTAAAATTTTGGCTCAGATCTCGATCTCCCCCCAATGGCAATTGGGGATCTCTATATATAGCTTTCTCCTCTATTTTTCCCTTCAAAAATTCCTTCTGGAAGGTTGTCAGAGTTCTGTTAAAGCACGTGGGTCGATTAGGGCTTTCTAAGGCATCTTTTATAACCGTCGTGTCAGCCACCAAGTACCTCAAGTTGCGCGCAGCGGGACACTAAAGTACAACGTGTGCTTAGCTGAATTTCTAAGAAGTTTTACACTCGATTTTGATAGGTTCAGGAAGCTTTTGACAGGCTGGAATCAAGCATTTTGGTCCTTTCAGTAGGTTCTCAGATCTATTTGATAGGTTTCGATAGGCTGAATCTTCGCCTGGAGTTCTAGCCTTCTCAGTCCTTGGTTTGGAGTATTCGATAGGTTGGAGAAGCTCTTCGACAGGTTGGAAAACCATTTGACAGGTTCCGCTCTTCATTCCGCCATTTTGATAGGTTTGCTTTCAGTCTTATTGAAAGGCTCAATCACCCTTCGATAGGTTATGTTCTAGCATTCTCATCTCGATAGGTTTAAGAAACCATTCGATAGGTTCCTTTGACTCTTCAAGGAGGTTTTCGATAGGATAGTTTCTTCTTCCCTTTCAACTGCTCGATAGTTTTTGAGATCCTATCGAACTCCTTAATCCACACGAATTCATCCTTCTTCTGCCTTCAGATCCTATCGAAGACCTCTTCAACTACACGAATTCTTCCTTTCTTTACTTTCAGCTCCTATCGACGTCTTCAGGTGAGCAATCGATAGGACGTTCTCAGCCTGTTTTCACTTCCTTCGCCTTGCTCTGCTATAGCCACGCGCACCAAGGGCCCAGTGATGTTCTACCCTCTGGAGTGTTGTTGCTAGGTTTGTCCTGTGCTAAGAGATAGCTTCTTTTTGGGCATTCTTGAGTGGTTTTCTGCATTAGTACCTTCTTTTATTGTTGTCTACAAAATGCACTTGACAAGAGCTTATTAGTGTGCTCATAGGTCTATCAATGGTCAGGTTATAGGATGAAAAGTGGCATTTTTCACCACTTAACAGTCTGCCGATTAAGTAGTGAACGCGATTCCTTCTCTCGTGTACGCTGAAAGCATCACACCAGAAGGACCAGTTAGGGGAAAGCATGAACCGACAAAATGCAGAAGGGACAAACCGACATTGTACTCACCACTTCAGCCTCCCGAGGGTAGGTGATATGATAGTAGTAATCCACTTGCTGAACGGCTGATTCATAAACCTACAAGGGGGAAGAATGGAGAAGTCAGTAGCACAGAAAGACAAAAGAGGGCATGCATACCCCTAAAAAAGGAACTCACCCCTGGGATCAGCTCGGAGGGAGGTACTCTAACCACATCTTTAGAGAGGCGGGCACGCTCAGCCATATCGAAACACAAACCAAAAAGAAATGCATCAACCATGCACTTGAAAACAACATGGGTCCCTACGTCAAACGTCCTTGAAGTCCCTGCACTGGAAGCGCCCGAGGATCCTGCACCTGCCTCCTTCGAAGGTCTCGTGTCGGGTCCCACAACCTCCTCAAACTAACAAAGAAAAAGTGAGGAAGAAAACTAATCAGTAAAGCACTACCTTAGTGAATCAAAAAGAAGAACTGATAAGCAAAGGAAGGGTAAGAAAAAGTACCTGGCTCTGTGGCCCTCCAAATGCTAAAAAGTTGGCACCTAGAACGAAGCGTGAAAGGAGGGTCTGATAAGGGAGAGATTCGTACCACTGCTGGTATCCTCCATACTGGAAAAGGGCGTCCATAGGAATCCCATGATGGATGAGTCTCTCAGTGGGCTACTCGACCGTACCCTCTGGCTCCATAACATCCTCGGGAGGATCCAATGGCACACCAAAGAAATCACGGTACTGGTGCATGACCATCTCCCCCAGATTGTAGGCTCGGACCCAAGCACCATAGAAAAAGACAACGCAGTGGTGAACAAATAGCCTTGGCAGCCCAACAGCAGCATGGTCTAGAAAAAGGGAGCCGACATATGGGTTGAATACAATCTGCACAAGAAAGAAGAAACCCATTGGTCAGTCAATGCAATCATAACTCAAAAGTCTAACCGACAAAGAAAAGAGTCAAACCTGCTCAGGGATCATCAAGTCGAACTGAGACCTCAAACCTAGTTCTAAGTGCTTCATCCCCGACTCCTAGTGACAATCCGTGAGCCAGCAGCTCATGAGGAGGTACATATACTCATTAGAAAAGAGAAGGGGCAGCCAGTTTGGTAGTGCAAGTAACCCCCAAATCTGAAAAGATGGACAAACAAGGAACATATCAAAAAAAAAAAACAGAAAATGAAAGTAAAAAATGACGAACCAAGAGGGACAAAACCAAATGGGCTACCTCAATCATGGACAATAGCCGAGGATACAAGCAACCTCCCAAAACGAAGCTCTGGCCAGGCTATCCATTAGCACCGCATACCCGATGCTGCCCCAATCAAAGTAATGTACATCCACCCAGTTCTCCATTAGACCGAGAAGGGACAGAATGACACGACCCCCACTGGCATTGGCAAGAATGGTTTTGCCCATAACATAAAGAAGGGAGATATGAGCCAGCACTAGGGCATGGTCATGCTCAACAACAACGTCAATATCAGGTTGGTGTTGATCAACCAACTCGTCGACCTCAAACAAACTCTCCAACTTGACCTCGGAGTCGGTCATGTTGTTTGAGGAAGGGTAGCCCCAATCAATCGAGTCACCTCCTCACAATTAGTGACGCGAGGACAAACCATTGGCACCCCTCCTATCGAAATCCTCGTGATCATGGACCAATCCACGGGAGTAATGGTCATCTTAGCCATAGACATATGAAAGGTCATCGTCTCCGGAAGAAACCTCTCCACCAAAGCTTTCACGTAAGCCGAGTCCCCCTGCATAGCAAGGAAAGATAGAAAGTTTCCAAAACCAGTCTGGGCCAGGATAAACCTCACAGCATGAGGGGGGTAGGCATGAAAGCACTGGAGGTGAAACCAACCCCCACAAAACATGACCTGAGGAAAGGGTTGCATTAAAAGAGTGGAAGATATCAAATCCTAGAACAATGGAGCATGAATAAAAAGAAGCAACCAAAGAACTACCTGGCTAGCAATCTTGAAATTAGAAATGCGGGTGCATTGCTGATGGAGAAACCCAATGCAGACCGCCTCACCCAGCGTCTCGTACCAAATAGGAGAGGAGCGCTACACCTGGATAAGATGCTTACCCCGGATACCGAAGATCTCGTCAGGGCTACCCTCGTGGGCCTGGTCCTCATCGCTGGATTGATCATGTGCCATCCTGAAAAGTGATACACCACCAATTATTAAAGGATGATGAGCAAGAGGAAATCAAACGCTTGTCTAAGAAACATGAAACTGAATGAAGGTAAGTATGCCTCATTCATACCAAAATGTCCAAAAAAAAAAGAAAGAAAAAATAAAGAAGAAAAAAGAGGGGGGAGATGCATCCCATCATTTCAAAAACAAAAAAACAAAAAACAACAACAAAACAACAAAAAGACAAAATTAATAATAATAATAAAAAAGAATAATCTCTCTTTGCCAAGACAGATCAACAATTTTTAACCCCATACCTTTTTTAAAAGGGCCACCATTTACCAAGAAAAGAGAGGGGGGAGCGGGTACATATCGACCAATCTTTTCCCGAAATCCATTCCAAACATGCATATACATCACTGAATCAATCAAAGCCAATTTATTTCACAAAAATATCCATTTTTTCCCTAGATACAGAAGCCCTAATGCATTGGTAAAATAAAAAGTCAAGAAAATCCAAAAAAAGGGGCATGAATCACTCAAGTTTTCACCAAAATCCCTATAAATATGCACATAAAATCATAATAGGGATCACAAAGGATCCCATTTGCAAGAAATAACACTTCTTTATCATCTAGATGCAAGAACCCTAACCACATTGGATAAAATCAAATGAAATTCAAAAGAAAAAGGGTTTTTAAATGATTACCTTGGTGAAAGTTTGAACCCTAGATCTGGCATGGAATACGCATTTGATCGACGATAATAACACTGACGCAATGTCGAGGTTTGAATCGGATCTATGGAACACAATGTAGAACTCCCGTTTTAGTTTGGAAAGAGAGAGAGGAGAGAAGTTTGAAAAAAGAAGCTTTTTCGGGTCTCTGGTTGCGCCCGACCACTTTTAAACCATAAAATGGCCTAGCGTGTCTAATATACATGCCAGACATGATCTTCCCAAATTTGGCCTAGCATGTGTATTACACACACTAAGATTAAATCCCCCCGGCCTAGCGTGTCTAATACACATGCTAGGCTTATTTTTACACCCGGTCGGCTATGCTTCATTCGGGTCTAACCAGGCAGATAAGTTTAATTAGCTTGACCAAGTGGTTGCACACGTTCCCAAAAAGTGCATCGACCTTCATTTGATCCGCTCGGGAAACTATGCTAAAATAAAGGTGTTTCAAGGTCAATGAGCATGTTTAAAAAACCACAAACGAATAAATAAAAATAACAAAAATAATATATATATATATAATAATACATAAAAACATAAAATAACAAAAATATGTGGCTTGATAATTGACAGGCACTCCCAAAAAGTATTACGACATCAATATTCGCTCCGCTCGGGTAGTTGTGCTAAATTAACGTCATGATCGATAGGTTCACCCAAAAATCTCAAACCCTATGGATCTTTGGGTCATTGCTTTAAGCAAATCTTTAACTATAGGTCGATCACCCTCCCGTGTACGAGGTTGTCTTGTTCAAAATGGAACTCAAACATCACACCCCACCAATCATATCGAGGAGCGGAGATTTTTTCCCAACACATTGGGCTTCCCCAACTCGTGCCATCTCGGTCATGCTCATGCTCAAGTGTGGACCGATAGCCTTGAGGAACGAACATTTTTTCATGACAATAGGGCTTCCGTATACTCACCATATTACCATTTGATGTTTGAGGTTTGCATTGAATACGATGGACCCATTAGCGTGCCTTGGACCTCTTCAAACGTCTCTTTCTTTGGCATGCGATCATTAGTGATCAAATACCAAAGAGGGGCATCTGTAGACACCCAAATTTGGCCCAAGGCTCGATTAACTTACACTTCGAGAAAGGCCTACCGTTCGAGTTTCTGAGAGCACTTTCCAAACCCTTAGAACTTAATCCAAACCCTTAGAAGCCTATCCCCAACCCTTAGGAATCAACCCTAACCAATAGAACCCCTCCCGAACCAGTTTTAAACCCTCTCGGGAAGTGGTTGAAAATTGGACTGCCAAAGTTTACACAAACAACTACTGAAGTTGAGACATATTCGATCAAAATGAGGTTGTTCCTAGCTTTCCAACAAGCTAAGAATTGCCTCAATCCAGGTTGTATACCGAAAGTTATGGCGATTTAAAAATTGGGCAGAAAGGCAGGAAATTAACCTAGCGTGTGTAATACATACGGTAGGCAAATTTTTACCGATTTTGGCCAGGCATGTCTAATAGACACGCTAGGAAAAATTGGCTTTGTGGGCCCCATGGTGAGTTCTGAACCACAAGGATTCTCAGAGAACACCGTTCGCATACCTAGCGTGTCACATAGACATGCTCGGCTTAGGAACAAGGATTTTTAGGGATTTGGTCAGATTTTGAATTTGGAGTTTGACTTGTTGACCATCCCATCCATTGGGGTTGGTTTCGTTAGAACTATTTTACCCTCACTAGCCCCCTTTTTAAACCTTTTGCCACTTAGAACCACCTCCTATCATCTACCATTGAAACCCAATTCCTACTTATCTAAGCTCTAGAAAACCTTAGATCCCTATTACCTAATTGCTAACCCAATAAGTCCTTTAGCCCTTCACCTATCTTCTCCTCTTCTATAAATAGAGAGCCAGCACCCCTCGATTAAAGGTTTGAAAATTTTCCAAAAAGAGAAGAATTTTAGTGAGCTTCTCCCCCCATTTTCCAGCACTAAACCCCTCAAAATTCCAGCACCCGTTTGCTCCTTAGATCCCATTTTTCCATCATCAATCCTTGAGTTTTGATGAGACCAAAGCCTTAGTACATCTCCCCATCCCTCTAGCTATTAAAACTTAGAGTTTAAGACTTATCCTTTAACCCATTTGCTTTCGAAAGTTCATCAAAGACACTCTCACGCGAAGATCCACACTTGTGCTATGAGGGCTCGAGAGCTCCAGCTCTCCCCTCTATTCCTCTACCTTCTTTGCTTTCCCTCTATCCTTGAATTGAGCCGTTATGGCACACGAATTTCATCAGGTACGAAGGGCTCAAACAGATCTGAGTGCTTTCGGGCAAGACGGAGTACTGTCCATTTTTCCTTTCTTTATATATATATATATATATATATATATATATATATATATATATATATATTTTATACACATCAAAACAACCACAGTAGAGTCTGCTTATGAGCGAATTGATCAGGTGCCTAACACCTTCCCGATCAATAATTGAAGCCCCTACCCAAGAGCTTTTGGCATAGACCGGTAAACCGGAGTCATATTTTTGCACTTAGGTGCTCACGTATTGATTTTGAGGTATCTCGAGTCACCAAAAGCTCCGGGTGGTGACTCCAAATTTAGAGCGCATCGTCACAACGGATTGATAAGAATCCACGGTTGCACAATAGGTTCTGAATATTCACATGTTTCAGTTAACTTATTCATTTTCTCAATTTACATGCAACTTCTTAATTAATGAATGACTTAAATTTATAACTTAAGAAACTCAAACGCGAATATAACATTGTTGAGCCTGATTACCAATGGGAATCCCCTCCTAACCGCTATCATTCAATGAACAATTTTCAGAGTGCACGGATAGCCCGTCGTGTCGGTCCATAAATGCACGGATAACTTGCCGTACCGGTCTAAATTATGGATAAACTATCGTATCGGTCTAAATTACGAATAAACTGCCGTACCGGTGCAAAGTTTAGGGTATTTGTTCGTATGAACCTTAAACCATCATGCAAGTTCTAATACTTCGCAAGTGCCATTTGTTCATAATTAATATCTAATCCATTCAAAATTTAGAGTTTAGAGGTTTCAAAGTTCATATCAGTATTCGATTGAAGAGGATCCGATATTGAGAGTTCATCTTCAAAGTTCATATTTGGAGTTCATATTCAAAGTTCATATTCAGAGTTTAAATTCAAAGTTCGAATTTAGAATGATCAAAAGTCCAATTCAATTATCTCATATAAATCTATGAATCAAAATCAGAATGTACTTGTGCATTGAGTTTTCCCTACCACTGTTTCGATGCCACGAAAAGTCAAAGAGGTGATTCCTACCTACAGTTCTCTAGTTCACCTTCTACATTACAGATTATGTTCATAAGTCATATGTCAATGAATGACAGATCAAAACAATTCACAGCTCCTTTCAGTTTTCCCTAAAGAAGGGTTAGAATAGCCAAAACATAGCTAATTCCCTTGAGCGACTTCCAGATTCGCTTGAGCGAATTGCCACGATTCTGTGTGGCACATACTATCTCACTCAAGCGAGTGTCAACAATATAGTTTTTGGCCTATTTCTAAAGGGAATTCACTCGGGTGAATCACTATCTCACTCGAGCGACATAGTGCACTAATGTACTTCTTTCTCTTTTTCTACAAAACTCGAATTCCCTCAATTTTTTCCAAAAATCATATCTTAATAAACCCTAATCAATCCTAAAATGAATTTCATATCACAAATCACAAATCTTACCTTCCTAAGCTCTGCAGGCGGAGTCTACAATCGTCGATATCGAGAAAAATCGACGCCTGAGCGTAGTGTTCATTGGAAGTTTTGATCTCCTCTTTTCGGTCTTATCAGTTTCGAAATCAAAGTTTCTTGATGAAACAAAGCAGAACAAAGACCTCTTGAGTTTAAGATAGGAATTTGAGAGGAGATCAATGGCTAGGATCTCACAAACAGGAAAATGAGAAGAGGAGTGGGTTTCTCCTTCTCTCTCGGTACTTTTCTCTTCTCTTCTCAAACGGAATTGACAAGGCTTAATCCTACGTATGCTCTTTGGTTTTTAACTATGGTGACTCTGATTCGATGTTAAGCCGGTATACCAAAACAGTTGTATAGGCTCTCAACAAAAGGCCCAAAAATAATGTCTAAATTTCACTCAACAGGTTTTGATCCCTGGACCTCTTACTTATAAACCAAGTTCGTAACTATTGTGCCATCACGTGGCTTGCACAATTGTTCACAGGAATATATATATGAACCCTTAGCAATAAAATATAATATTCTAAAAATTCAAGGCGTATACCTTATCAGACACAAACACCTAATTGGGTGTATTTGTGCTAAAAAATTCTAGGGCGTTACAGTAGACGGGTGATGAGCGCTATAATTCGATCCTGTATTTCTTGCATAGCCTCTTTGTCTTCTCGGTGAGGAACTGTGGTCCGTTGTCAATGAAAATTGTCTTAGAAACTTTGAACCTTTTTTATGATATTTCGAATGATAAATTTCACTAATATCAAGGCGGTGATATTGACATATAATTCGGCCGCTGCCCGCTTGGTGTAGTATTTAGTTGTCGTGAGGATGAAGGCATGTTTATGGGTGTTCCCGACTATATCATTGAACAGTCCAATTAAAACGAAGGCCCACATTGTAAATGGCCATTGCGAGACCATGGAATTTAGTCCTACTAATGGTGCCGTCATAAGTATGACATGTAATTGGCATTGCTTGCAGTACTTGACGTATTTATAGCAGTCTGATGCCATATATGGCCAGTAGTAGCCCTACCTCATGATCTTCACTAAGAGTTTTTTGTTACCGATATGAGCACCACACATGCTTGCGTGTGCTTCATGGATGATTAACTACCCTTCTACTTCTGTTACACAAAGCAGCAGGACCCCTTTGAGAAACGCTTCCTTACAAAGTACATGCCTCAGATGCAAAATCTCGCGCAATTGCTCATCATCATTTTTCGCTCGATTTTTGAGGCGTAGGGAGGGATAAGCTGATGCTTTAGGAAATTCCAAATGTCATAATACCATGGCTGTCCATCATCGTTAGGGGATTGTTGGAATCTGAAGGTTGCGATGGTGGCTTCTTTCTCTGTGGAGTCCTCAGTGGTAGACTCTTCTTCGTGTTTAGTAGTTTTCGGAAGAATAGGCAATTCTGGCGTGACTTTTCAGGCTACTTCATGTGCATGCACATTGAGCATTTTGATGACGAAGGATCTCGTGCTTTGCCCAACCGGTATTTGTATGACAGAGGCTAGAGTGGCTAAAGAATCTGCTAGTTCACTATCTAGTCTAGGAATGTGGGTAAAGGAAATTCATTCGAATTTCTTTACCAGAAATTGTGTTAGTTCTTGGTAAGCCATTACCCTCCTTTCCTTCGACTTCCATTCTCTGATTACCTGTGATATCAAAAGTTTGGAATCATCAATAGTCTTCAACTGTTGGACTCCTAGATGCAATGCGGCTCGTAGTCCAGCGATGAACGCTTCATATTCATCGACGTTGTTAGTGACTAAGAAGTCTAGTTGAACTCCTTGGCTTAGTAGGGCAATCCCGATGTCCTTCTGTGATGACCCAACATTCCCACCATGAAAAACTGGGAAAGCAGGACCACCCGGTATGTTTAAATTAGAATAGATATCGTATAGCATATGTGCGAAATTTAAAATAGATATCATATGGCAATGGCAGAAAACAATTTCCATTATAATACATAACACAAAGTCGTTTAAAAGAATCATAATTCAATGTAGGACAATGGACCCACCCGCGGGAAGAAAAGACAAAAATATTGGGGCAAAATTCAAAACCCAACATAGAATAGAGCAAAAGAATGTTTTCTCGGCCCTTATAGGCCCACCACTGCCCAAAAGCACCTAGCGTGTGTAATATATACGCTAGTTTAAACTTTCCCAGAAATTGCCTAGCATGTGTATTGCACACGCTAAGCCAAAAAAATCCCCAAAAAATGCTTAGCGTGTATGTTACACATGATAGGACAAAAAATGCCCATAAATGCCTAGCGTGTGGAATACACAAGCTAGACCAAAAAACCAATCCACCTACATAAAATAAACTAACTTCTCTTTTATAGCACCCTGGGCTATGAGCTGGGACACCTTGGTTTACCACTTAACCTATTTTACACTCTCCTTTTACAAGAACCATGCTCACAACTAAAAAAGGAGAGGTGCATGGACCCTGGCCATTTCAGCCGACGCATAAATTAGGGGGCATTCCCCCATATTTTCCAAACTCATGGCTATTCTACAAAAGAGTACGAGGCGTAATTACAGTTTCACAAACCATCAAACCTATCTTCCATTTTTCAAAGCAAGCAGGTCACATCGAAAATGAGAAATAATAATAAAGAAGGAAAAACAAAGATGTCCACTCAATAAAATATCCAGAATGCACCAAGCAGTCGCATGGATATTACAAATTATTCCAAAAGTACTCAAAGATCAAATGCTCATAAAAGAAAAAAAGCAACAGAGGCGGCCTCAAATCATGCTTCAGGTCCTTAAGAGTCCTTTGAGATGTTTGGGTATCCCCCACAAGAGACCACGCCTGGGTCTGTGTTGGATGTGTTTGCCTTCCCTCAAATGAGGTCTAAAATTACCAATAAAACTAGGCAGACACACTCATACAGACTTGCAAGTATTCATGATCTGTTGTAGCAAGCTTTAAAAGAATGGTGAGTAAGGGAATGTCCATAGGGAGGTTGTTTAGAAATATGACAAATCCTCAGATCTGTGTCAGATCTGGCACCCTAACTATTACTAATTAAGCTAAGAGATAGTGGAGAGGTTTGGAATGGATTGTCACTTAAACTAAGCTACAATTAAACATAAGCTAAATTGGATCGAGTTTAGGAGCTTAGATCTTGCAGGGGAAGATAGTAAAAAGCAGAAAATGGAGAAGAGTAGCTTGCAGGTTGGTCTTCACTGAAATCAGATTCAATTAATCATGCTACAGTGGTTTAGAGCACACAATTCCCTCGCTGGCTATAAGCACAGCTGCAGGGTATAAATTCCACTGCAAATCACAGGATCCACCTGGCCTTAAGGCTATGATCTGTCCACTTTAATGGTCACAGACCATCCTATAGACTTTATCAAATCCATGGATTGCAGCAGATGAATTCAATTGAGGCCTGAGCTTAGATTTAACCTAAGGTTATGATCTGTCCACTTTAATTGTCACATACCATCCTAGGGATCTCCTACAAAGCCAGGGCCTTAATTAGAACAAATAAAACCACTACAGATGCTGCAATTCCCAGGTCACAGACTCAAGGAATCGCAGGAGCATCAGATCCAGAGAGATCAGATGGTATCCAAGAGGTCTACCAGTTAAGTGGGTTAGCTGATCTACAATTCCTCTACACAAATCCAATTGATTACCAAATGGAACCAAAGGAAATTTAAATCTAATTAAAGCATTAAACACAGCATTATCATTGCAAGGAAGGTCACTCTACAATGGAAATACTCGATCAGTAGTCTCGCTAGGAACCCTACTAACCTTACCCAATTATAGATCTAACTTCGCTCGTCGCTACTCCAAGAGACTAAGCCATCCATGGTTGGGCTAAAGGAGGGAAATGGAATTTCTCAGCAAGCTCTAATCTCTAGAATTTTGGCTCAGATCTCGATCTCCCCGCAATGACAATTGGGGATCTCTATATATAGCTTTCTCCTTTATTTTTCCTGCCAAAAATTCCTTCTAGAAGGTCGTCAAAGTTTGTTGGAGTTCTGTTGAAGCATGTGGGTCGGTTAGGGCTTTCTAGGGCATCTTCTAAAACCGTCGTGTCGGTCACCAAGTGCCTCAGGTTTCGTGCAGCAGGTCACTGAAGTACAATGTGCGCTCAGCTGAATTTTTGAGAAGTTCTACACACGATTTCGACAGGTTGGAATCGACCATTTTGGTCCTTTCACTAGGTTCTCAGATTCATTTGATAAGTTTGGATAGGATGAATCTTCGCTTGGAGTTCCAGCCTTCTTAGTCCTTGGTTTGGAGTATTCAACAGGTTGGAGAAGCTCTTCGACAGGTTTGAAAATCATTTCGACAGGTTCCACTCTTCATTCCGCCATTTCGATAGGTTTGCTTTCAGTCTTATCGAAAGGCTCAATCACCCTTTGATAGGTTCTGTTCCAGCATTCTCATCTGGATAGGTTCAAGAAACCATTCGATAGGTTCCTTTGACTCTTCAGGCAGGCTTTCGATGGGATGGTTTCTTCTTCCCTTTCAGCTGCTCGATAGATTCTGAGATCCTATCGAACTCCTTAATCGACACGAATTCATCCTTCTTCTACATTCAGATCCTATCAAAGACCTCTTCAACTGCACGAATTCTTCCTTTCTTAGCATTCAGGTCCTATCGACGTCTTCAGGTGACCAATCGATATGATGTTCTCAGCCTGTTTTCACTTGCTTCGCCTTGCCCTGGTGTAGCCACGCGCTCTAAGGGTCTAGTGATGTGCTACCCTCTGGTGTGCTGTTGCTAGGTTTGTCCTGTGCTGAGAGATAGCTCCTTTTTGGGCATTCTTGAGTGGTTTTCTACATTAGTACTTTCATTTATTGTTGTCTACAAAATGAACTAGACAAGAGCTTATTAGTGTGCTCACAGGTCTATCAATGGTCAGGTTATAGGGTGAAAAGTGTCATTTTTCACCACTTAACACTCCCCCAAACCTAAGCTTTGCTAGTCCTTGAGCAAAGGAAAATTAAAAGAAAATAAAAATGCCACTTTTGTAGGGAGCACGGGTGCATTTTGCATATGCCCCAAGCCTTTTAAACCCCTAGGTGATCCCTAGTGGAGGAGTGAAGTCACCTGAGGGTTTTCAGTGAAGGTTCCCACAAACTTCCCCAATAAGGTTAGTTAATAGTAGTACATCCTGCTAAACAGAGTTTCAGTGAACTAGAATAAATTCTCATCATGTCTTTTCAGTTCTAGAGGGTTTTAGCAGAAAAAATCACCAACCTAAAACATGAATTTTTGCAGTAATTCCTTCATCATCAATTGGTTCATGTTAAGGCATTGTGTCTAAGGATTGATGCATAGCTCACCCTTCACTTGAGAATTCTGTTTTGATACTACCCCCATCAAATTGGATTTCGGGCCCAAGTCTTACCAGGGCTGTTAACTCACAACAACAATGAAGGGTGTAGAATTTTACATAGCTCAAGAGCAGTTACAGTCCTCAAATAGGGCTGTAAGCATGAGCATAGGCATTGCTCTAATTTATGAAATTTTTTAACTCTTTTCACCATAGATTAAACAGATCCTTATCTCCACATGACAGCTCAATCCATTTCAGATCAGTAAGGTCTTTTCATTGGGTTGTAATGTGGCTTATGGATGAGGTTTGTAAAAGAAAGGGTAAAACGAGTTCAAATTGAGAAATTAAAGGTAAGGAGGTGGTCTGCAGCTCAACCTTCTTCATTTCAGCACCTCTTTAATTTCTTTTTGGAATTTCAAACTTGAAGTGATCAGCTTCATCAGCTTCTTATCTTCTTGTAGATTTTCAAATGAAGTGATTTTTCTTTCTCATCCTTTTTGCTCTTTTATATATATATATATATATATATATATATATATATATATATATATATTTTTTTTTTTAATTGGAATACCACAACACCACAGAATGTGTTCTCCTTTCTTTCAACCAGATTTAACATCTTCCTCCAATCTCACTTCTCCTTTCTATTCCTGATTTCTCAGATTGGGGGTGAACTGAAATAGGTCAAAAGGTTTTGGGTTTAACATTTCTGGTTTTCATCGAAGAAAGTTGGGACTTTTAAGGCTCAAGTGGTGTGCATCATGGGCAGTTCGAAGGTGGGACATTTTAAGCTCAAACTGACCAAGGGATGGCCTTACTTCATGTCCTCAATGTCATGAGTACTACCAAGCAGTTTCAATTTGGAATTGTCTAACTTCTAGTGATTAGAATTAGATCCAATCAGTCCAAAGAGCAGAAAAACTGCCAAGGCACTCTTCAAGGAAACTTTTTCAGGCCCAAATCTCACTGGGTATGGCCTTCCTTCTCATTTTCAGGGGTGTGTCTTCACAATTTCCTCTCATTTCATGTTTACTGCACATCAAAAATTAATTTTCACAAATTGTTGACATTTGCCTCATGAAAAATATTAAAACTACAGCTCATTTCAGTTTTAAAAAGTTGTTTTCTTAATACCTCTTTTTACAAAACTTCCAGTGAGAATTTACTCTAATTAATTCCAAACACTTCATTGTAGCCTAACTGTACTAAAAGTAACTAATTTATTGGCATACATACATGCCATACCCCAAACCTAAACTAAACAGTGTCCCCACTGTTTCCATCATATGGGGTGAAAAATGTTAAAACACTTCATTTTTTTTTAGTTGACAGAGCAAAAACAGAAGCTAGTATGAAACAAAATTATTATTAACAGAGGCAAATTACATGATTACAATGTGCAAGCAAAAAGGATGTGAAAAGTTGGCCGGTGGACAAAATATCCCAGACAGTTTAAGAAATTGCTCCCCTGCCTCAGGGAAATCCTCGGCCCGCATCGGGTGGAAGAGGAACTGTAAGCCAGGTAGGGAGGAAGAAAAGGAAAAAGAAGAAGGTTAGTGGGTAGGGGGATGGTTGGTGGAGGAGGATGGTGGCGAAGACACTGGTGGCGCGGTCTTCAGCCTCTTCTTCTCCTTCCCAACTTTGTCCTTTCCTCCTTAGCGAGGATCCACTGGAGTCCTTTATGAGAGACAACATGTTTTAGAACAGTGCCTTGAGTCACCATGAAGTGTCTTTTTCCCAACTCAGAACTAGGTTGGTTTCCTCACACCTTTGCAGTACGGAGCTGAGGTGGTGTAGGCATTGGCTAAAATCCTCTTCATAAATAGAGAAATCATCCATAAATATCCCTAAAAACTTATCAATCATGTCAGAGAAGATAGCATACATGCATCTTTGGAAAGTGGTAGGTGCATTACACAACCCAAATGGCATCCTTCTGTATGAAAAGGTCTCAAATGGGCAAGTCAATGTGGTCTTTTCTTGGTCTTGAGGGTATACAGGGATCTGATTGTACCCTGAATATCTATCAAGAAAATAATAGTAGGCCTTGCCTGCCAGTTTGTCTAAGATTTGGCCTATGAAGGGTAGTGGGAAGTGATCCTTGCTGGTCTTTTCATTGAGTTTTCAGTAGTCTATGCATACCCTCCAACCAGTGGTCTGTCTGGTTGGGATCAGCTCTCCTGAATCTGCTTCAACAACTGTAATGCCAGATTTCTTGGGTACAACCTGGGTAGGTGCTACCCATTGTGAATCTGAGATGGGTAGGAGTTTGACCACCTCCTTCATCACAACCTCTTGCATGTGTGGGTTGAGTTTTCTCTGCATCTCTTTGGAAGGTTTGGATCCTTCCTCGAGATGAATTTTATGCATGCACAGAGTAGGATTTATTCCCCCAAGGTCAGCAATGGTCAATCCTATTGCCTTCTTATGCCTTTTTAGTACACACAGTAGTACTTTTTCTTGCTCGAGAGTGAGGGAAGAAGAGATTATCACAGGCAGTTTGGTGTTGTCACCTAAAAATGCATATTTCAAAGATTTTGGGAGCTACTTTAACTCCAACTCTAGGGGACTGATGAGGGAGGGCAATAGGGGTGTCTGAGAGGGGGGTGGTAGGGGTAACAAAGTAGGACTCCAGGGATGGTGTTGTGCTGGTGGAGCTTCAGAAGAGACAAGTTTCACATGCTCGATCTCAGAGGTGAGACCCTGCTCTACCTCTGTTTCTTACCATACATTGGTTAATTCATTACACCATTCCTTACCATGTAGCAATATATTCACATTTTCCTGGACAATCTTATCTAGTACATCAAGAGAAAAACAATCCTCATCAGGATGAGGTTGATTGGCTGCGTTGTATACATTCAATTTGACCTTCATATTTCCAAATGACGCTTCCATGATTCCAGACCTGTATTGAATACAAGCATTAGCTGTGGTCAAAAAAGGGTCTGCCTAGAATCACAGGTATGGAGGTGGCATTCCCACCTGGTTCCATATCCAACACCAAAAATTCAGCAGGAGAAAAGAATTTGTTAACTCCAACCAAAACATCCTCGATTATCCCCACGGGTTTCCTTTCAGATTTGTCAGCCGGCTCAAGGACCACATGTGTGGGCTTCAATTTACCTAAGCCTAGCTTCTCATATACTGAATATGGAAGAAAATTTACACTGGCTCCTAGATCTAATAGGGCTTTGTCAATGGTATGATCCCCAATGATGCAGGGGGTGGTGGGGAGTCTAGGGTCTTGATGGTTGGGGGTAGTTGCACTGGACAGGACATGCTTAACTTTTTCTGCTAAAAAGACTTTCTTGGATAGGTGTATCCTAGACTGTCTTTTATGGGTGCACATGTCTTTTAAAAACTTGGCATAGGCTGGGACTTGTTTGATGGCATCAAGTAAAGGCAGATTGATCTTTACTTGCTTGAAAGTCTACATCATTTCGTCAATTTTTCCTTGCCCTTTATCAAAAGGGGAAGGTGCCTGTAGTGCCTTAGGAAATGGCAAGTGTTGGATTGCTCCCTCACTTACAGCCTTAGCCAATGGGGCCTCTTTCTTTTTAAGTTTTTTCTTTTCTTAAGGATCCTTATTATCCTCTTTATTCACAGCTGGTTGTTCCTGCAAGTCCACCATTGGTGGTCTTTGTTGTGTGCTGGTAGAAATTACTTCAGTTTCTTCATCCAAGTTCCTCATAGGCTCACAGCCCAGCTAGTTGTCTACTAACTTGCCACTTCTCAAAGTTGTAACAGATTTAGCTTCCTCATAAGTGGAGGAAACTTGACCCACTACAAACTGCCTGCGTGGATTGTCCTGTGGTTGGCTAGGCAACCTTCCTCCCTCTCTCCTAGTCAGAGCATCAGACATCTGACCAAGTTGGTCCTCTATCCTTTTTATGCTCTGGTTGTGAGAGTTCGCAGTTTTGGTTAAGGTGTTCAAGCTCTGTAATAAAGATAGAACTTGTTCCTCAAAGGATGGTGCTCTCACAGTTGGAGGGGGTGCAGATTGCTGCACAGGAGGAGCTGTAAGTTGGGTTATGGGTGGCTGATACTGAGGCCTTGGGGCATAACCTTCTCGATAGGGTTGAGCATTTCTGTAGGGCATAGGCTGCTGGGGTTGCTGCTACTGCTGATTGGGGTATGCACCTTGTCTCCACCTCAGATTGGGGTGGTTCCTCCATTGATACCCAGCAGCAGGCTGCTGCCTATAAGACTAAGCTACAGCCACATGCTCTGTTATAAAATCAGGAAATTAGTCAGCAGATGGGCATTCTTCCACGGGATGAGCAGGGGACTAGCATATGGCACATGCCTTCTCCACTCTAGCAACCACAGGTGACTGTATTGCTCCCATCAGCCTATCAAATTTCAGAGTTAAGCTATCCACTTTCCTTTCCAACTCACATGGCACACTCACTTCATATATCTTTCCCCTTGAGGTGTTCTCCTTCGTCAATCTAGGAGGCTCTAGATCTCTTGCTAAGGTTTCCCTTTTCATAGAGTTCCCACTGATGATGTCAAAGAGCTCCCATGCCTCCTCAGCAGTTTTATGGAGATAGGTGCCATCACAGGAGGCATCTATCATATCTCTGCTTTTAGCATCAATTCCCTGATAAAAACTTTGAACCAATTGTCATTCAGGGATTTGATGGTGAGGTCATTTCTTGAGGAGTTCCTTAAATCTCTCCCCGGATTGATGAAAGTCTTCAGTTGGATCTTGAGTAAAAGAGATGATATCCTTCCTCAACTGGCTGGTCTTTGACATAGGAAAGAATTTGGCTAGAAACTGACATTAGAGATCACTCAACGACTGAATACTGTTAGGTGGAAGCAAGGAAAATCAGGTCCTGGCTCTATCCTTCAATGAAAAAGGAAAGAGTCTCATCCTGGTGGCCTCCTCCCCCAAACTTGTGATATTAAATGTAGTATGCGTATAATTGTAGACCCCTGGTGCATTAAACTCCTTAAGGGTTCTCGGCTGTTGTTGCTCACCCATTTCTACTTAATCAAATGCAACAGAAGTGGCTGTAGTTAGTCAGGATCTAAGAAGTCTTTCAACCTCTGGATTTAGTGGAATAATCTGAGGTTGCAGAGTTCTCCTACCAACATACAACACTCAGATTCCGAATGCAGAACAGATCCAAACACCCA
The DNA here is from genome assembly GCA_021018995.1 of Chloranthus sessilifolius. Lineage (NCBI taxonomy): Eukaryota > Viridiplantae > Streptophyta > Magnoliopsida > Chloranthales > Chloranthaceae > Chloranthus > Chloranthus sessilifolius. The sequence goes on along the minus strand of CM037594.1, from coordinate 28,102,392 downwards.
ACAAACAGAATCAACCAAATTTTCTAACTATTCTAACAAAAATTATCAACAGATCTGAAAAATAGCAGGGGAGTAGAGGGATGCAAACTACAGAGCAATCTCCAGAACGATTCTCCTCTTACTGGTAACCTTAGATCGGATGAACTACACACAAACTACTGAAAAACAACACAACTTACAATTGCAGTTAGTAAAACAATCAAACAAAAATTACAGATCTATGATCAAAACTTAGATCTATCAATTTCTAAATTGCCTCCCCGGCAGCGGCACCAAAAACTTGTTGGATGTGTTTGCCTTCCCTCAAATGAGGTCTAAAATCATCAATAAAACTAGGCAGACACACTCATATAGACCTGCAAGTATTCAGGATCAGTTGTAGCAAGCTTTAAAAGAATGGTGAGTAAGGGAATGCCCACAGGGAGGTTGTTTAGAAATATGACAAATCTCCAGATCTGTGTCAGATCTGGCACCCTAACTATTACTAATTTAGCTAAAAGACAAGGGAGAGGTTTGGAATGGATAGTCACTTAAACTAAGCTACAATTAAACATAAGCTAAATTGGATCGAGTTTAGAAGCTTAGATCTTGCAGGGGAAGAGAGTAAAAGGCGAAAAATGGAGAAGACTAACTTGGAGGTTGGTTTTCACTGAAATCAGATTCAATTAATCATGCTACAGAGGTTCAGAGCACACAAATCCCTCACTGGCTATAAGCACAACTACAGGGTATAAATTCCACTCAAAATCACAGGATCCACCTGGCCTTAAGGATACGATCTGTCCACTTTAATGGTCACAAACCATCCTATAGACCTTATCGAATCCATGGATTGCAGCAGATGAATCAAATTGAGGCCTGAGCTTAGATTTATCTTAAGGTTATGATCTGTCCACTTTAATGGTCACAGACCATCCTAGGGATCTCCTACAAAGCCAGGACCTCAATTAGAACAAATAAAACCACTACAGATGCTGCAATTCCTAGGTCACAGACTCAAGGAATCGCAGGAGCATCTTATCCAGGGAGATCAGATGGTATCCAAGAGGTCTACTAGTTAAGTGGGTGAGCTTATCTACAACTCCTCTACACAAATCCGATCGATCACCAAATGGAACCAAAGGAAATTTAAATCTAATTAAAGCATTAAACACAGCATTATCATTGCAAATAAGGTTACTCTATAATAGAAATACTCTCAGATATGTAGTCTGTGCAGCTAGGAACCTACAGTAGCACTCTTAACCTTACCTAATTACAGATCTAACTTCGCTCCTCGCTACTCCAAGGGACTCAGCGAACCATGGTTGGGCTAAAGGAGGGAAATGGAATTTCTCTGCAAGATCTAATCTCTAGAATTTTGGCTCAGATCTTGATCTCCCCCCAATGGCAATTGGGGATCTCTATATATAGCTTTCTCCTCTATTTTTCCTGCCAAAAATTCCTTCTGGAAGGTCGTCAGAGTTTTTTAGAGTTATATTAAAGCACGTGGGTCGGTTAGGGCTTTCTAGGGCATCTTTTGGAACCATCGTGTCGATCACCAAGTGCCTCGAGTTGCATGCAGCGGGACACTAAAGTACAACGTGTGCTCAGCTGAATTTCTGAGAATTTTTACACACGATTTTGATAGGTTCAGGAAGCTTTTGATAGGTTGGAATCTAGGATTTTGGTCCTTTCACTAGGTTCTCAGATCCGTTTGATAGGTTCTGATAGGATGAATCTTCGCTTGGAGTTCCAGCCTTCTCAGTCCTTGGTTTGGAGTATTCGACAGGTTGGAGAAGCACTTCAACAGGTTGGAAAACTATTTCGACAGGTTCCGCTCTTCATTCCGCCATTTTGATAGGTTTGCTTTCAGTCTTATCGAAAGGCTCAATCACCCTTCGATAGGTTATGTTCTAGCATTCTCATCTCGATAGGTTCAAGAAACCATTCGATATGTTCCTTTGACTCTTCAGGCAGGTTTTTGATAGGATGGTTTCTTCTTCCCTTTCAACTGCTCGATAGGTTTTGAGATCCTATCGAACTCCTTAATCCACACGAATTCATCCTTCTTCTGCCTTCAGATCCTATCGAAGACCTCTTCAATTGCATGAATTCTTCCTTTCTTTACTTTCAGCTCCTATCGACGTCTTTAGGTGACCAATCGATAAGACGTTCTCAGCCTATTTTCACTTCCTTCGCCTTGCTCTGCTGTAGCCATGAGCTCCAAGGGTCCAATGATGTGCTACCCTCTGGAGTGTTGTTGCTAGGTTTGTCCTGTGCTGAGAAATAGCTTCTTTTTGGGCATTCTTGAGTGGTTTTCTGCATTAGTACCTTCTTTTATTGCTATCTATAAAATGCACTTGACAAGAGCTTATTAGTGTGCTCATAGGTCTATCAATGGTTAGGTTATAGGGAGAAAAGTGGCATTTTTCACCACTTAACAGTCTACCAATTAAGTAGTGAACGCGACTCCTTCTCCCATGTACGCTGAAAGCATCACACCAGAAGGACCTGCTAGGGGAAAGCATGAACCGTCAAAATGCAGAAGGGACAAACCGACATCATACTCACCACTTCAGCCACCCGAGGGTCGGTGATATGATAGTAGTAATCCGCCTACTGAGCGGCTGACTCATAAACCTATAAGGGGGAAGAATGGAGAAGTCAGTAGCATAGAAAGACAAAAGAGGGCATGCATACCCCTAAAAAAGGAACTCACCCCTGGGATCAGCTCGGGGGGACGTACTCTAACCACATCTTTAGAGAGGCGGGCACGCTCAACCACGTCGAAACACAAACCAGAAAGAAATGCATCATCCATGCACATGAAAACAACATGGGTCCCTACGTCAAACGTCCTTGAAGTCCCTGCCCTGGAAGCGCCTGAGGGTCCTGCACCTGCCTCCTTCGAAGGTCCCGTGTCGGGTCCCACTACCTCCTCAAACTAACAAAGAAAAAGTGAGGAAGGAAACTAATCAGTAAAGCACTACCCTAGTGAATCAAAAAGAAGAACTGATAAGCAAAGGAAGGGTAAGAAAAAGTACCTGGCTCCGTGGCCCTCCGAATGCTAAAAAGTTGGCACCTAGAACGAAGCGTGGAAGGAGGGTCTGACAAGGGAGAGACTCGTACCATTGCTGGAACCCGCCATATTGGAAAAGGGCGTCCATAGGAATCCCATGATGGATGAGTCTCTCGGTGGGCTACTCGATTGTACCCTCTGGCTCCATAACATCCTCGGGAGGATCCAATGGCACACCAAAGAAATCATGGTACTGGTGCATGACCATCTCCCCCAGATTGTAGGCTCGGACCCAAGCACCATAGAAAAAGACAATGCGGTGGTGAACAAATAGCCTTGGCAGCCCAACAACAGCACGGTCTAGAAAAAAGGAGCCGACGTATGGGTTGAATACAATCTGCACAAGAAAGAAGAAACCCATTGGTCAGTCAATGCAATCATAACTCAAAAGTCTAACTGATAAAGAAAAGAGTCAAACCTGCTCAGGGATCATCAAGTCGAACTGAGACCTCAAACCTAGTTCTAAGTGCTTCATCCCTGACTCCCAGTGACAATCCGTGAGCCAGCAGCTAATGAGGAGGTATGTATACTCATTAGAAAAGAGAAGGGGCGGCCAGTTTGGTAGTGCAAGTACCCCCAAATCTGAAAAGATGGACAAACAAGGAACATATCAAATAAAAAAAATAGAAAATGAACGTAAAAAATGACGAACCAAGAGGGACAAAACCAAATGGGCTACCTCAATCTCGGACAATAGCCGAGGATACAAGCAACCTCCCAAACCGAAGCTCTGGACAGGCTATCCATTAGCACCACATACCCGACACTGCCCCAATCAAAGTAATGTACATCCACCCAGTTATCCATTAGATCGAGAAGGGACAGAATGACACGACCCCCACTGGCATTGGCAAGAATGGTTTTGCCCATAACATAAAGAAGGGAGATATGAGCCAGCACTAGGGCACGGTCATGCTCGACAACAACGTCAATATCAGGTTGGTGTTGATCAACCAACTCGTCGACCTCAAACAAACTCTCCAACTTGACCTCGGAGTCGGTCATGTTGTTTGAGGAAGGGTAGGCCCCAATCAATCGAGTCACCTCCTCACAATTAGTGACGCGAGGACAAACCATTGGCACCCCTCCTATCAAAATCCTCGTGATCATGAACCAATCCACAGGAGTAATGGTCATCTTAGCCATAGACATATGAAAGGTCTTCGTCTCCGGAAGAAACCTCTCCACCAAAGCTTTCACGTAAGCCGAGTCCCCCTGCATAGCAAGGCAAGATAGAAAGTCTCCAAAACCAGTCTGGGCTTGGACAAACCTCACAGCATGAGGGGGGTGGGCATGAAAGCGCTGGAGGTGAAACCAACCCCCACAAAACATGATCTAAGGAAAGGGTTGCATTAAAAGAGTGGAAGATGTCGGATCCTAGAACAATGGAGCATGAACAAAAAGAAGCAACCAAAGAACTACCTGGCTAGCAATCTAGAAATTAGAAATGCGGGTGCATTACTGATGGACAAACCCAATGCAGACCGCCTCACCCAGCATCTCGTACCAAATAGGAGAGGAGCGCTACACCTGGATAAGATGCTTACCCCGGATACCGAAGATCACGTCAGGGCTACCCTCGTGGGCCTGGTCCTCATCGCTGGATTGATCATGTGCCATCCTGAAAAGTGATACACCACCAATTATTAAAGGATGATGAGCAAGAGGAAATCAAACGCTTGTCTAAGAAACATGAAACTGAACGAAGGTAAGTATGCCTCATTCATACCAAAATGTCCAAAAAAAAAAGAAAGAAAAAATAAAGAAGAAAAAAGAGGGGGGAGATGCATCCCGTCATTTCAAAAATAAAAAAACAAAAAACAACAACAAAGCAACAAAAAGACAAAATTAATAATAATAATAAAAAAGAATAATCTCTCTTTGCCAAGACAGATCAACGATTTTTAACCCCATACCTTTTTTAAAAGGGCCACCATTTACCAAAAAAAGAGAGGGGGGAGCAGGTACATATCGACCAATCTTTTCCCGAAATCCATTCCAAACATGCATATACATCACTGAATCAATCAAAGCCAATTTATTTCACAAAAATTTCCATTTTTGCCCTAGATAAATAAGCCCTAATGCATTGGTAAAATAAAAAGTCAAGAAAATCCAAAAAAAGGGGCATGAATCACTCAAGTTTTCACCAAAATCCCTATAAATATGCACATAAAATCATAATAGGGATCACAAAGGATCCCATTTGCAAGAAATAACACCCCTTTATCATCTTGATGCAAGAACCCTAACCACATTGGATAAAATCAAAAGAAATTCAAAAGAAAAAGGGTTTTAAAATGATTACCTTGGTGAAAGTTTGAACCCTAGATTTGGCGTGGAATAATAACACTGACGCAATGTCGAGGTTTGAATCGGATCTATGGAACACAATGTAGAACTCCCGTTTTAGTTTGGAAAGAGAGAGGAGAGAAGTTTGAAAAAAGAAGCTTTTCGGGTCTCTGGTTGCGCCCGACCACTTTTAAACCATAAAATGGCCTAGCGTGTCTAATATACATGCCAGACATGATCTTCCCAAATTTGGCCTAGCATGTGTATTACACACACTAAGCTTAATTCCCCCCGGCCTAGCGTGTCTAATACACATGATAGGTTTATTTTTACACCCGGCCGGCTTTGCTTCATTCGGGTCTAACCAGGCAGATAAGTTTAATTGGCTTGACCAAGTGGTTGCACATGTTCCCAAAAAGTGCATCGACCTTCATTTGATCCGCTCGGGAAACTATGCTAAAATAAAGGTCTTTAAAGGTCAATGAGCATGTTTAAAAAACCTCAAACCAATAAATAAAAATAACAAAAATAATATATATATATATTTATATATAAAATAATACATAAAAACATAAAATAACAAAAATATGTGGTTTGGTAATTGACACACACTCCCAAAAAGTATTACGACATCAATATTCACTCCGCTCGGGTAGTTGTGTTAAATTAACCTCATGATCGATAGGTTCGCCCAAAAATCTCAAACCCTATGGATCTTTGTGTCATTGCTTTAAGCAAATCTTTAACTATAGGTCGATCACCCTCCCGTGTACGAGGTTGTCTTGTTCAAAATGGAACTCAAACATCACACCCCACCAATCATATCGAGGAGCGGAGATTTTTTCCCAACACATTGGGCTTCCCCAACTCGTGCCATCTCGGTCATGCTCAGTAATGTCGCTAAGTGCTTGTGGACCGATAGCCTTGAGGAACGAACATTTTTTCCTGACTATAGGGCTTCTGTATACTCACCATATTACCATTTGATGTTTGAGGTTTGATTTGAATACGACGGACCCATTAGCATGCCTTAGACCTCTTCAAATGTCTCTTTCTTTGGCATGCAATCATTAGTGATCGAATACCAAAGAGGGGCATCTGTAGACACCCAAATTTGGCCCAAGGCTCGATTAACTTACACTTCGAGAAAGGCCTACCGTTCGAGTTTCTGAGAGCACTTTCCAAACCCTGAGAACTTAATCCAAACCCTTAGAAGCCTATCCCCAACCCTTAGGAATCAACCCTAACCAATAGAACCCCTCCCGAACTAGTTTTAAACCCTCTCGGGAAGTGGTTGAAAATAGGAGTGCCAAAGTTTACATAAACAACTACTGAAGTTGAGACTTATTCCATCAGAACGAGGTTGTTCCTAGCTTTCCAACAAGCCAAGAATTGCCTCAATCCAGGTTGTATACCGAAAGTTATGGCGATTTAAAAATTGGGCAGAAAGGCAGGAAATTAGCCTAGCGTGTGTAATACATACGGTAGGCCAATTTTTACAGATTTTGGCCAGGCATGTCTAATAGACACGCTAGGCAAAATTGGTTTTGTGGGCCCCATGGAGAGTTCAGAACCACAAGGATTCTCAGAGAACACCGTTCGCTTACCTAGCGTGTCTAATAGACATGCTAAGCTTAGGAACAAGGATTTTTAGGGATTTGGTCAGATTTTGAATTTGGAGTTTGACTTGTTGACCATCCCATCCATTGGGGTTGGTTTCATTAGAACTATTTTACCCTCACTAGCCCCCTTTTTAACCCTTTTGCCACTTAGAACCACCTCCTATCATCTACCGTTGAAACCCTATTCCAACTTATCTAAGCTCTAGAAAACCTTAGATCCTATTACCTAATTGCTAACCCAATTAGCACTTTAAACCTTCACCTATCTTCTCCTCTTCTATAAATAGAGAACCAGCCCCCCTTGATTAAAGGTTTGAAAATTTTCCAAAAAGGGAGAAGAATTTTAGTGAGCTTCTCCCCCCATTTTCTAGCACTAAACCCCTCAAAATTCCAGCACCCTTTTGCTCCTTAGATCCCATTTTTCCATCATCAATCCTTGAGTTTTGGTGAGACCAAAGCCTTAGTCCATCTCCCTTTCCCTCTAGATATTTAAACTTAGAGTTTAAGACCTATCCTTTAACCCATTTGCTTTCGAAAGCTCATCAAAGACACTCTCGCGCGAAGATCCACACTTGTGCTATGAGGGCCCGAGAGCTCCGGCTCTCCCCTCTATTCCTCTACCTTCTTTGCTTTCCCTCTATCCTTGAATTGAGCCATTATGGCACACGAATTTCATCAGGTATGAAGGGCTCAAACGGATCTGAGTGCTTTCGGGCAAGACGGAGTACTGTCCATTTTTCCTTTCTTTATATATATATATATATATATATATATATATATAGAGATATATATATATATATATATATATATATATTATATACACATCCAAACAGCCACAGTAGAGTCTGCTTATGAGCGAATTGATCAGGTGTCTAACACCTTCCCGATCGATAATTGAAGCCCCTACCCAAGAGCTTTTGGCATAGACCAGCAAACCGGAGTCATATTTTTGCACTTAGGTGCTCACGTATTGATTTTGAGGTATCCCGAGTCACCAAAAGCTCCGGGTGGTGACTCCAAATTTAGAGCGCATCGTTGCAACAGATTGATAAGAATCCACGATTGCACTATAGGTTCTGAATATTCACATGTTTCAGTTAACTTATTCATTTTTTTAAATTACATGCAACTCTTAATTAATGAATGACTTAAATTTATAACTTAAGAAACTCAAACGCGAATATAACATTGTTGAGCCTGATTACCAATGGGAATCCCCTCCTAACCACTGTCATTCAATGAACAATTTTCAGAGTGCACGGATAGCCCGTCATGTTGGTCCATAAATGCACGGATAACTTGTCGTACCGGTCTAAATTATGGATAAACTGTCGTATCGGTGCAAAGTTTTGGGTATTCGTTCATATGAACCTTAAACCATCATGCAAGTTCTAATACTTCACAAATGCCATTTGTTCATAATTAATATCTAATCCATTCAAAATTCAGAGTTTAGAGAATTCAAAGTTCATATCAGCATTCGATTGAAGAGGATCCGATATTGAGAGTTCATCTTCAAAGTTCATATTCGGAGTTCATATTCAAAGTTCATATTCAGAGTTCAAATTCAAAGTTCAAATTTAGAATGATCAAAAGTCCAATTCAATTATCTCATATAAATCTATGAATTAAAATCAGAATGTACTTGTGCATTGAGTTTTCCCTACCACTGTTCCGATGCCACGAAAAGTCAAAGAGGTGATTCCTAGTTACAGCTCTCTAGTTCACCTTCTACATTACAGATTATGTTCATAAGTCATATGTCAATGAATGACAGATCGAAACAATTCACAGCTCCTTTAAGTTTTCCTTAAAGAAGGGTCAAAATAGCCAAAACATAGCTAATTCCCTTGAGCGACTTCCAGATTTGCTTGAGCGAATTGCCACGATTCTGTGTGGCACATACTATCTCACTCAAGCGAGTGTCAACAATATAGTTTTTGGCCTATTTCTAAAGGGAATTCGCTCGAGTGAATCACTATCTCACTCGAGCGAGATAGTGCGCTAATGTACTTCTTTCTCTTTTTCTACAAAACTCGAATTCCCTCAATTTTTTCGAAAAATCATATCTTAATAAACCCTAATCAATCCTAAAATGAATTTCATATCACAAATTACAAATCTTACCTTCCTAAGCTCACAGCGGAGTCTACAATCGTCGATATATCGAGAAAATCGACCGAGCGTAGTGTTCATTGGAAGTTTCGATCTCCTCTTTTCGGTCTTATCGGTTTCGAAATCAAAGTTTCTTGATGAAACAAAGCAGAACAAAGACCTCTTGAGTTTAAGATAGGAATTTGAGAGGAGATCAATGGCTAGGATCTCTCAAACAGGAAAATGAGAAGAGGAGTGGGTTTCTCCTTCTCTCTCGGTACTTTTCTCTTCTTCTCAAATGGAATTCAAGGCTTAATCCTACGTATGTTCTTTGGTTTTTAACTATGGTGACTTTAATTCGATGTTAAGCCGGTATACCAAAATAGTTGTATAGGCTCTCAACAAAAGGCCCAAAAATAATGTCTAAATTTCACTCAACAGGTTTTGATCCCTGGACCTCTTACTTATAAACCAAGTTCCTAACTATTGTGCCATCACGTGGCTTGCACAATTGTTCACAGGAATATATATATGAACCGTTAGCAATAAAATATAATATTCTAAAAATTCAAGGCGTATACCTTATCAAACACAAACACCTAATTGGGTGTATTTGTGCTAAAACATTCCAGGGCGTTATAGTAGACGAGTGACGAGCGCTATAATTCTATCCTGTATTTCTTGCATAGCCTCTTTGTCTTCTCGGTGATGAACTGTGTTGTCAATGACAATTGTCTTAGAAACTTTGAACCTTTTTTATGATATTTCGAATGATGAATTTCACTAATATCAAGGCGGTGATATTGACATATAATTCGGCTGCTGCCCGCTTGGTGTAGTATTCAGTTGTCGTGAGGATGAAGGCATGTTTATGGGTGTTCCCGACTATATCATTAAACAATCCAATTAAAACAAAGGCCCACATTGTAAATGGCCATTGCGAGACCATGGAATTTAGTCCTACTAATGGTGCCGTCATAAGTATGACATGTAATTGGCATTGCTTGCAGTACTTGTCGTATTTATAGCAGTCTGATGCCATCTATGGCCAATAGTAGTCCTACCTCATGATCTTCACTAAGAGTTTTTGGTTACCGATATGAGCACCACACATGCTTGTGTGTGCTTCATGGATGATGAACTACCCTTCTACTTCTATTACACAAAGCAGTAGGACCCCTTTGAGAAACGCTTCTTTACAAAGTACATGCCTCAGATGCAAAATCTCGCACAATTGCTCCTCATGGTTTTTCGCTTGATTTTTGAGGCGTAGGGAGGGATAAGTTGATGCTTCAGGAAATTCCAAATGTCATAATACCATGGCTGTCCATCGTCGTTAGGGGATTGTTGGAATCTGAAGGTTGCGATGGTTGCTTCTTTCTCTGTGGAGTCCTCAGTGGTAGACTCTTTTTCGTGTTTAGTAGTTTTCAGAAGAATAGGCAATTCTGGTGTGACTTTTCAGGCTACTTCATGTGCAAGCACATTGAGCATTTTGATGATGAAGGATCTCATGCTTTGCCCAACCGGTATTTGTATGACAGAGGTTAGAGTGGCTAAAGAATCTGCTAGTTCACTATCTAGTCTAGGAATGTGGGTAAAGGAAATTCATTCGAATTTCTTTGCCAGAAATTGTGCCAGTTCTTAGTAAGCCATTACCCTCCTTTCCTTCGACTTCCATTCTCTGATTACCTTTGATTTCAAAAGTTTGGAATCATCAATAGTCTTCAACTGTTTGACTCCTAGATGCAATGCGGCTCGTAGTCCAGCGATGAACGCTTCATATTCATCGACGTTGTTAGTGACTAAGAAGTCTAGTTGAACTCCTTGTCTTAGTAGGACAATCCTGATGTCCTTGTGTGATGACCCGACATTCCCACCACAAAAAACTGGGAAAGCAGGACCACCTAGTATGCTTAAATCGGAACAAATATCGTATAGCATATGTGCAAAATTTAAAATAGATATCATATGGCAGTGGCAGAAGACAAATTCCATTATAATACATAACATAAAGACTGAAACTAAACCCAAAATGACCACCGGTGATGGCCGACCATCACCTAAATAGTGGTTTGAATACTAATTCAAAATTTCTTACAAATTTCACTACATTGTACTAGTCAAATCTATCTCAAAGCATGTCTACAGATAGTATTCTTCTGGCTCGAAGTCAGGAGCATTCTCAAGCTCAGGATTCTGAACACAATCTGCACCTATGGCACATAGTGTCGGGATGAGCTAATAGTCTAAGCCCAGTAGAGAAAATTTAATGCCAATTCACATATTATCAGTCAATGCATAGATTCAATGACAAAATTTAAAGGCATTTTCATATCAAATTCAAGGATTATTTTTCGTATAAAAAATAGAGACAAAACTTCATATGTATTTTCTCATCAAAACAGAGGAAAAATTTTAAAGGGCATTTTCATGTCAAAACAAAATTCAAAAGATCTTAACCTCGAAGTCACAAAGTCTAAGGTGGAGTTTCAGTATAATTAATAGTGGCAATTCTGAAGTTCATATAGTTCTAATTCACTTATTTGTTTTCTCATTTACAATCAGCTTACTACTTAATAGATGACTTAAATCATAACTCCACCGTGCCGGTTCTAATCACGGACTCACTACTGTGCCGTTTCAAATCACGGATTCACCGCCGTGCCGGTTCAAAGCATGAATTAGTTCATATCATCATGCAGTTCTAATACTTATTACATGTCCTTATTCATAATTAATAGCTAAGACATTTAGAATTCAGAGTTCACATCAGAGTTCGATCCAAGAGGATCCGATGTTCAGAGTTCATATAAGAGTTCATATCAGAGTTCAAAGTTCATATCAAGGTTTAGAGTTCATATCAGAGTTTGTATTTAGAATTCAGTTCAAATTTCATATCAGAGTTCATATTCGGAATTCAAATTCAAAGCTCATTTTTGGAGTTCAATTTCCGAGTTCATATTCAAAGAATTGATGCAAAGATCACTTCAAGTTCTATTCAAATTCAAGGAGTCTAAATTCAAGTTCAATTTCAAAATTCATGTTCAGCGTTCAAAGATACCATTCAAATTCCAATCATAATATCAATGAATCGAAATCAAATGTGATTGGGTAGTGAAATCTCCCTACCTTGTTTCGGACATTGCGAAGAGTCAAAGAAGTGGCCTTTTTCGATGACCTCTGGCTTATCAAACGTTACATAATGTTCATACACTATATGTCAAAGACTAATGAATCCTAACATATCAAAGTTCCATAGGTTTCACTAAATGAAATTGAAGGCAGCCAAAACTACAGAATTCGCTCAAGCAACTTCTGAATTCGCTCGAGCAACTCTTATAATTCAATGTGGCACCTGGACATTTCGCTCGAGCGAGATTCACCCAAACTTTTAGCCTAATTTCTATAGAAAATTAGCTCGAGCAAATCTCAAAAGTGCAATTTTGGTTTGTTTTAAAGGGGTCTCACTCGAGCAACTTCCAATCTCGCTTGAGCGAGAGTGCAATTTTTGCCCTTGCTCCTGAGTTCAAAATCCTAAATTGATTTTGAATTCAATCCTAATAAACCCAAGTTAACCTAAACAAATTCTACACTATCAAGCCATAATTCTTACCTTCTTAAGCTCTCCATGCGGTGTAACATCCCCAAATTTTGGGTTTTGAATAATGTCCTCGAGATGCGTGCCCAAATGGTCGTAGGTTTGACCGAGTGAAAGTCAAATCGATGACTATGATTTTACTTAGGTTGATGTTAATAAGCATGTATGCATAGTGTTAGAGCTAAGTTAGAGATCACATACACCTATCTTTAGTGTATGTGCTTTACACCAAAGCAAGAGAAGGGTTAAATGAAGCAAATAACTAAGAGAACTTATTTCTCTTTAAGTTTGGTTGGTGTAGAGGATTTATGAAGAGAGAGAGAGAGAGTAAGAGATGGAGTAAATGCTAGAGAGGTTGTGTGGATTTCAAATTTAATACGTGCTTGAGCAATTACTCCGGATACGAACGCATTGGAGTTCGTTGAAGGTGGAGCTAGGAAACCTAGCCAGTGACCCAAGCCTTTGAATCAATCAAGGGTTGATTTGAGGTGACTTTTTGTTAGATTTAAATGGATATATTGTGGTACTTAAATTCAGTTAATTAATGTTAAAATGATGAATTAAAGAAGTAGAAATGAATGAGAAATAGTAAGAAAGAAAACTGAAAGAAATTCCCGCAAAGGGTGAGAATTCTGACCAAATCGATTGAACGATTTGGAAAATCGATCAATTGATTTTGACTCAGAAGGTAGCTGGGAAAGCATGCTCGAAACATATTGATGGATTTGAAAATCGATAAATCGATTTTGGATTTCTATTAATCGATTCACGTGTCAAGGTGTAGGCTTACAGGCTTGGGTGGTTGGCAAGTGGCAATATTGAATGTGATGCGTGCCCTCTTCCTCTATGAATTAAATGGGCCCGAGTTCCAACATAATCGGTAAGATCGATCACTAGAATTGCCTGTTCCCTAGAATTGTTATTTTTAATTCTGTAGAACAAAAGTGAGACTCTATGACGCTTCAAATCGTACTCACTACGATTTAACTCTATAAATCACAAGAAATCATAAATCCAAATGCTTTAAGTGATTGTGACATGACAAAAGAGACTTTTATGATTGATTGTACTTTCATATACTGTAAATCGTAGAGTACTCATCAAAATTATATACATATGTTACAGGTGTTTGCTACGGGTGAGTCGGTGGCTCAACAGGTTATAAAGGGATTCAATTAAAAATGGAGGGAGTTGATGTGCCTCCCATAAATGTACGTCCTCTAGATGTACCAACTATATGTGAAGAAAAAAAGTTACTCTCTCTTTCAAAAAGGTTAGTTGCTCAAATTGAGTTTGTAACCTTTCGACAGATTGCCGAAGGTGGTTGAGTAACTGTGTCTGGATACGGCTAGGTTGCATCCAACTGTAAGCTATTTGCAACAAGGTCTCCTCTATAACAGTATGGTATTGGGCCTCTGTGGGGTAAGGAGAAATAGTTGGAAGTCAGAAAACTTCTTAAGTTTGGCCATGGTTAGGACCACAAGCTTCTCCTTTTTGAGATGTTGGGTACGATTTTATACCCACCAGAGGTTGAACTTTTGTTTTCTAAAACCTCAGTCTCGGGAAACCTTTCATCATTGACTTTAATTTATATAATCTTCCTTGCTTAGGAAGAATATTTGTCAAAGTCTCTGAGTCAACCTCATCCGGTGCGTGGTGTTGCACTGGTTCCTTGCTAAGGGTCTCAAAGAGTTCCCAAGCTTCTTCTGTTGTCAATTTATGAAGCATATTGCCAGAGGCTACATCAATCTTATGTCGGGTTGCATCTTTAAGGCCTTCATAGAAAGTGAGCACAAGTTTACAGTGCACAATCCCATGGCGAGGGAACCTGTGCAGAAGATCCTTAATTTGATTCCAACATTCCTGAAGAGATTCATCCGAGAATTGATGGAATGTTATGATAAAATCACAAATTTCATTCGACCAACAGATTGGAAAGAATTCTATAAGGAACATGCATTCCAATCCTTCCCAATCAGCAATCGAATCATGAGGCAAAGAGTTTATCCACTGCTTTGCTTTAACTCTAAGGGAATATGTGAATAGCCTCAATCGGGTGGAGGCTTCTGTCAAGTTCTTAATTCGAATGATAGTACTGTAGACACCCAAATTTGGCCCAATGCCTGATCAAAGCATACTTTGAGAAAATCACACCCTAGAGCTTTCGATAGCATCTCCCGTACCCTTAGGAAATTTCTCAAACCCTTAGAAACTATCCTAAACCCTTAGGAATCACCCCCAACCTCTCTAAACCCTCAGTTAACCTTCCCAGTGAATGCTAGAGAATGGTGGACCAAAACTTGTGGGGACCTCTACTAAAACTATATTTTATACCAATGAAAAGTAGAGGTTCTCAGCTTTCCAACAAGCTTAGAATCACCACAATCCAAGTCCTACACCAAAAGTTATGGCAATCCAAAATTTCGAGCCTCAAAACTACAGTTTAGGTGAACCCCTCGACAGGCTCTGAACCTCTTGAGAGCCTATCGAGGAGATGGGCATGCTTGGTGTGTATAATACACACTAGGCCATCTCAGAAAAAATGTTACCTAGCCTGTATATTATACACGTCAGGCCATTTATTCTGTAAGTGGCTTAGTAGGTATAATACACACTCTAATGGGCTCTGAAATTCTCGAGCACTGTAGCTATGCTTGGCGTGGGTAATACACACGCTAGGCTGAGCTACAATAAATCATGGTTTTTACTCGAAATGGACTTTTGGGATTTGACTTGTTAACCATCCCAATGTTTAGGGTGGGTTTCATTAGGACTATTGCACCCTCATTTACCCTATTTGCAAACCTCTAGTCATTTGAACCCTCACCCTATAATCTATCATTGAATCATTTTCCCATATATCTAAGCTCCTAAAACCCTAGGAATCCTTAGATATTAGGATTACCTAATCTCATTAGCATTTAAGTACCCCTTAACCCTCTCCTTTTCTAAAAATAGAGAGGCACCCCCCCTTGCAAATGGCTTGAAAAATTTCCAAAAGAGATAAAGAGATTAAGAGATCCCCTCCTCCCCTTTGGTGCACCAAAAGAGAGAAAGCATTTAAGTACCCCTTAGACCTCTTCTTCCATAAAAAATCCCTTAGTCTACGTGAGAACTATCACTTAGCTCTCTCCACCTACCTCTTAGCCACTAAACCTTAAAGGTTAGAACCCATATTCCTATCACTCAAGCTATCGGAGGCTCTCCTAGTGCACCTACGCGAAGGTCCACAACTGTGCTACAAGTGCCCAAGAGCTCCGGCTCTCCCCTTTATTCCTCTACCTTCTTTGTTTTTCCCCTATCTTTGAATTTGCATCGTTCCGTCGCTGAAATCTCGGTGATTACGGGGGGCGTAAATTGGATTGGAGTGCCTTTAGGCAAGAGGAAGTGCTATTTTATTTTTTCTTTTGGCCATAGGTAGAGACCACTTACGAGCGGGTTGATCAGGTGCCTAACACCTTCCCGATCGATAACCGAAGACCCTACCCAAGAGCCTTTGGCGTGAATTGGTTAATCAGAGTCACATTTGGCACTTTGGTGCATTAAATATTGATTTAAGGTTTCCCGGGACACCAAAAGCTCTAGGTGGCGACTCTAAATTTGTAATGAACATCATTACGGATTCTCGAGAGCCCACCGTTGCATAGATGGCAACTCTGCTGGGGAGTAGCTAGTAGAGCTTCCCCTTGAAACTTGGCCTCCTTTTGTTTGTATTTATTTTGTGTTTACTAACCGCTTTTATCTTGTTTCGCACTCACCCCTATGATTCCATCAATTTTTCTCACCCCTATGATTCCGTCTATTTTTACTTAACCCTACATTCTCGTCATTTACATGCCTTAGCCGATTGGTGGACCTAGTTGAGCACTGTATTTACCTTCCTTTATTTTTTCATCATTTGCATGCCTTAGCCGATTGGCGGGCTTACTTGCGCATTTACACACCTTACCCATTTGGCGGGCCTACTTGAGCTTTTCAATTTTCACACGCCGGCCCGTAGAGGCGGCACAAGATCATCACAACCGATTTTTGGACAATAAGCAAATTCCCTTTTAAAATTGAATCTAGAATTGAACTTTAAAATTGAATTAAGGGACTTAAATCACTTTTATGGGGGTAGCTTTTAAATGGTTGGGAATTTAGGCAGTGATACAAACACCCGGTACTTAGTACGATGGTAGCCCTTAGTAATGATGATCCAGAAAAGTACCACCCCATCCAATATCTGAGAAGGCGCTTCTGTCGGAGGTATATCGGGTGGGTAACCGATCTTATTACAAAGTTTAAAACCCTTGGGGAGAGCGTTAGAAAAACCCGAATCAGCCTTGTACCCCTAGGTTCGGTGACGAGGGACCCGTTATAACAAAAAAATCAGTCCCCAAATGCACTGATTCCCAAAAACAAAAAAAAATAGACCAATTTCGGGCTTGCTGTTCTGCTGTCAAGACCATTTATATAGCCTATTTTACTTAGCGTGTGTAATACACACGCTAAGCCAACTTTTCCCAGAATTGCTCTAGTGCGTGTAATACACACGCTAAGCCAACCTTCTTCAGATTAAGCCTAGCTTGTGTAATACACACACCAAGCCAAAATCTCAGTTATAGCCTAGCGTATACACTACACACGCCAAGCCTATTCTGGGCTAGGCAGCCCGAATCTGAGGCCTTTTATCACCATCCCCGAGTCACCTGCTTAGCGGTTTCGTACCCCTGATAGATCCCACACCCTCTAACACCCAATACGGCCTCGATCGGCACCCTCTTATTGACTTGTTGAGGATCGGGTTGTTTCGTGGATTCCGTGCCTTCACCGAACAAATGTTTTCTTCTTTGTTTCTTCCGACGCACATCGAGGTCCTGCCATGGGAGATATTTTGGGTGAGAATGCCGCCCGTAACGGGAATTCAAAGGCCCCGAAACCTTCATCGTAAAGGTACATTTCTTTATCCAAAAAAAAAAATCGAAAACAACTAAAAGTTACAAAAAATAAAAATCCAAAAATAGCTTGTGGTGCCGGTACAATGGCATCATCTTACCCCCCATCATCCCAAAGGGAGAGGACAAGAAAATATTACGGACCCCATCCGAGGCACCCGTATGCCACCCGTCGCCAAGCCATGTCGTGGGCTGTTGATCTGGCGTACGCCGATCCCAATTCATCCCCACCAAGTTCCCCAACTCATTCCCATGCGGAGGAAATGTTCACCTCCATTCTGCTCACCCATTACCCCTTTTCCCGCCCACATCCACTCAAGATCCATCGACATCCACTCCGAATCCACCCAATTCTCCCCCCACATTTACCCAAAATCCTCCCTATGTTTCACCCTATTCTTTCCCCATCTCAACCTAAACTTCACCCCCGTCCAATCCAAGCATGCCACATTTTTCCACATCCACCTTTCCAAATCCACCACATCTCCCAAAAACCCAAGCCAATCCTCCACTTTTACTCTACGTTTCCCCCAATCCCCCCAAAAAATGACCAATTATACCCCATCCTCACAAACCACACGCAATATCCCCCCATCTACTCTCAAGTCCGCCTACGAGGACATATGCCAGTATAAAGGGGATGAGCATTTGCTCATAAAGGTCTTCCAGAAGAGCCTTACGTGCCCGACTTTAAGGTGGTTCACTTCGTTAGAATCATCCATGATTAAAACTTGGAATGATCTGACACACCTATTTCAAGAGCAATATGTCTACAACATAGATATTGAACCCAGAAAATCAGACCTAGCCTGGCTAAAGCAGAAGCCCGACGAAGCTTTCAGTGATTATCTTGGGTTGTGGAAGGCATTGGCAGCTCAAGTAAGAAACTGGATTACCCGATGATGAGCAAATCGAGATGATCTCGAGAAACACCCTGCCAGTCATCTCGCATTTCCTAATATACAAACAACAATCCAGCTTTACTGATTTGGTAAGAAATGCCAACCATTGCGAGGACGCGATCAGAGAAGGGGGTTTAAGAAAGAATGTGTCCAGTGGGGCCAGTGGGGTTCAAAGGTTCACTAAGTAGAGGAACAATAAAAGAACTGAGGCAAATGTACAGACGGTCGTAAACACATGACCTAATGCTAGCATAACCCCATTCCAATTTAAGGTAGCACAGCTAACTCCAGACAGAAGCGAGCCGATACAAAGAATCAGAAATGGGCAAGGGCCCAAATGACCCCAGAACAGAGAATGGCCCATTTCGATCGAGTCTTCACACCTTAGGGCAGTCTTTGAACATCTTGTTGCCATTGCTAATTGAGAAGGTCTTGGTTACTGCATTCCAACCGCGACCTCCGTTGAATCAATTTCCAAGGAATTACGACCCAAATACCCATTATAATTTCCATCAATGACTAGGGCACCCAACCGATTACTGCTTCCCTTTAAAGCATGCAATACAAGACTTAATAGAGGTTGGTAAGATCATCCCTCCCGCACTTCCCAGGCCAACCAGCATGCCAACATACACCAAGTACCATTATCGCCACATCAATCTGGTGGAGCGGGCCCAAGGCCGACTACCAGCATGATAGAGGATGACGAGGAGTTTGACCCGCCAGATTACATTCGCACCCAGGAAGAGTTTGTAATGCCAAGGCAAAGAGATTGAGAGGATAAAAGCATTGGAGTGATAGAGCCCCTGAATCTAGCTGATTACTTCCCTTATCCTGCACCGCCAACAGAACCCTTAGATATAAGGGTATATTTTCCATCACCAACTCCCATCAGTTATGTCTAAAACAACCAGTATTAACCATATATAGTAGCAGCCTCCACCAATTACCAGATGGCTGATTTTTCCCTATAACCCTCTTCGGCATCGGTTAACTATCAATGGCCTACCCCCATCACACCACCCCCAGTACAACCATTCACAATCCCCACTAACCCCATATGGCCCACTTTCGCCACTCCCCCAATTTATCCCACAGAGGTTAACCAAGTGCAATCCACCCACCCCAATCCGCCGATTCAAGCACCTTTGGGGCCCCTGTCCACCCCATTTCAAATTTTGGGGCTAACCTACAATCCCCATCAAGTTCCCCTTAGCTACTGCGGTGAACCCGTACGAGAAAATGAGCTGAGAACACATATTGGAAACTCAGTTTAAGAGAATGTCGGCCCAGATAATAGTATGAGATATGTTGATGACATCCCCTCTTCATTTTCAAGGGTTAATGAGGGCATTAAAAAGTGCACATGTGCCTATCCAAGTAAGCCTTGACGAAGTGGGACAGATATTTAGGTCTCCCAATGCCATTCCTTTTTCAGATGCCGACCTGCCAAAAGAAGGAAATAGTCATTCCAAACCCCTCAACTTCACTGTAGAAACCAGAAATTTGGTGATCCCTTTGGTATTGATTGACAATGGATCTGCCTTAAACATATGCCCCTCGAGAACTGCTAGCAAAATAGAGGTAGACCCTTCCATGTTAAGGCCAACAAGGACAAGCGCTAGAGGATTTGATAACACAAGAAGAAAAATAATTGGGGAAGTCGATCTTGAGCTCACAATTGGGCCAATGACCTTTTCCATTCCATTCCAGGTAATGGACATCAAATCCATAATTAATCTACTCTTAGGGCGCCCATGGCTACATGAGGTCGGGGCAATACCGTCAACTTTGCACCAAAAACTTCGATTTGTGTCAGAACAGAAAATCGTCACCATTACAGGTGAGGGGTTGGATGAAATAGAGAAAGTTACCCACAGCATTGAGAAACCCAAAATGTTGAATGTACCGCACACGATCGAAGACACAGATCTCCATAACTTTGAGTATGATGTGTCAGCGGTGATCCTAGAGCCTCTTGAAAGGATTACTATGAAGACTGGTAGTCGAATGGTCCCAGTCGTGGCCATGCTTCAGAAATGGGGCTACCAGAAAGGTAAGGGTTTGGGACCACAGTTGTAAGGATGAAAGGGCCCAGTCAAAGCCAAAGGGGGACAGTGGGTCAGATTCGACTTAGGCTACTGGCCTATCGAGAGAGAGGTCCAAAAGGCGAAGGAAAAATCCCAAACCATTGCCTCTGCAAAAGTCAAGGGGATAGACCTTGAAGAAGAACCCCACCTTAGACCTCACATCTGGGATACCTTTGTAAGTGTAGGAGTTATAAAGATCGATCAGAATGGGGCAACACAGTTAACCCCACAAAAACTGGTAGCCCCGATCCAGCCTACCAATCCCCAAATCATCCCTCCCAATTTTGAAGTAAGCATGGCCTCTCGTTCCCTTTTTGAGGAGGAGTTTCCCATACCTGCACAGTCCCCCCTATGGTAAACCACCATAGAATGATGCTATTGTTCGAGGACGGGCCCCCGTATGAGCCCAAAATAAACATGATGGAGGTTGACTCTCAAAAGCCATTTCAATTAGCCTCCTCTATCCAAACAAGTAAAGGGGCGACATCACAGGTAAGGAATTGGGCATCAATGCCCTTAACTCTAGAAGCATCAAATGGCCGTAAGTACGATACTGTCTTTCCAAAAAAAATAACCTGTAAAAATTGAGATTATCCCATGGCAGACAACACCATGTATGTACAAAGACCCACGCTGCCTGGGGCCCATTTTTGAAGAAAAGAAAAATGCGAAAAAATAAAAAAAATACAAAATCCAAAAATATTATCTTCATAAATTCTCAATAAAATCAAGAAAAAAGATGCCTTGAGTGAGAAATCCATCCCATGTGAAGCCAACCCCTTTCCTATAGATATACAAGAAGAGGTAGGACTCACGAGTCTGGATAAGAACCCTACTGAGGAGCTTCCCAATGAGCTCCTTGAACGGTATGCTGACTTGGAGCATGGCCCTATCCCGATTGTCGAAGAAACTAAGGACATTATTCTAGGAACCGAGGAGATTCCTAGAATCACCAAAATTGGAATGTCGCTATATCCAGAGGAAAGAAAAAGTATGATTGATTTCCTTCAGTCATTCCAAGACGTCTTCGCATGGTCATATGAGGATATGCCTGGTTTAGATACCGACTTGGTCAAGCATGAGCTACCACTATATCCAGATGTTAAGCCGATCAAGCAAAAGTTGAGATGCCTCAAGCGAGAATGGATGCTGAAAGTAAAGGATGAAGTCATCAAGCAGTATGATGCAGGGTTCCTTATGGTCTTCAAATACCCGCAGTGGCTAGCTAACATCGTCCCTGTACGAAGAAAGATGGAAAGGTTTGCATGTGCATTGATTTCAGAAATCTAAATAAGGTGAGCCTAAAAGATGACTTCCTATTACCGTACATCGACATCTTGGTCGATAACACTGCAAGGCATGGAATGCTCTCATTTATGGATAGATTTTTCAGATATAATCAGATCAAGATGGCAAACCGAGAGAAGATAGCGTCCATTACTCTGTGAGGAACTTTCTGCTACCGAGTCATGCCATTCGGGTTGAAGAATGCTAGGGCAACATATCAGAGAGCTATGACTGCAGTGTTTCATGACATGATGCACTGAGAGATTAAGGTTTACATTGACGACATGATTGCCAAGTCACTAGAGAGAAGTGACCATCAGATAAACCTCCAAAAGTTGTTTGAAAGACTGAGAAAATACAAGCTATGCCTGAACCCTCATAAATGCGCTATATCAGGAAAACTACTAGGCTTCATTGTTAGCAGAAGAGGCATCGAGGTTGACCTACCAAGGTAAAAGCTATCGTTGAAATGTCACGCCATCTATCGAGAAGGAGGTTATAGGCTTCTTAAGGCGAATACGACATCGCTTGGTTCATTGCATAGCTCACTCCTATTTGCACGCCGATCTTTAACCTACTAAGGAAAGACTCGCCTGTTGAATGGAACGATGATTGTCAAGCGACATTCAATAAAATCAAGGGTTCCCTTCTCAACCTGCCTGTGTTGGTACCACCAGTACCAGGGAGACCACTTTTAATGTACCTCACTACAACAGAAGTTTCAATGGGATGTGTCCTAGGGCATCATGATTAAATAGGAAGAAGAGAGCGGGCCATCTACTATCTCAGTAAGAAATTTATTGATTATGAGACATAGTATTCTCATCTAAAGAAACTATGCTTGGCTCTCGTATGGGCCACACAGAGGCTCCGTCACTACTTGTTCTCCTCCTAGCAAGAATGGATCCATTGAAGTACTTATTTGAAAAATTGGCTCTCACTGGGTGAGTTGCACGCTGGCAGCTT
This sequence comes from Chloranthus sessilifolius, assembly GCA_021018995.1. Classification (NCBI taxonomy): domain Eukaryota; kingdom Viridiplantae; phylum Streptophyta; class Magnoliopsida; order Chloranthales; family Chloranthaceae; genus Chloranthus; species Chloranthus sessilifolius. Next base: position 28,079,543 of record CM037594.1, on the reverse strand, counting down.
CTCTTCTCAGAATTTGATATCACGTATGTCACTCATAAGTCTATCAAGGGACAAGCACTTGCTGATCATCTTGTCGAGAATCCTTTACCAGATTACAAGCCTTTGAGAATTGAATTCCCAGATGAAGACATCTTGTTTATAATAGAGGATGACATAGAGGAGTCCTGGGTAATGCACTTCGATGGGGCATCGAATGTCAAAGGTCAAGGAGTTGGCGCTATTTAGATTTCACTGAAAGGGTCTCACGTACCAGTCTCCATCATGCTTAATTTCCCATGCACCAAGAACATGGTTGAATACGAGGCATGCACATCTGGCTTACAAGCAGCTTTAGACCTATACGTGACTCATCTCAGGGTGTTTGGCGACTCACAATTAATCATATGCTAGACCAACAGAGATTGGAAGACAAAGGATGAAAAGCTGATCCCATACCATGAACACCTCGAAGATCTGATAGCATGCTTCGATGATGTTACCTTCTCCTATGTCCCGCGAGCAAGAAATCATTTTGTCAACGCACTGGCCATGTTGGCATCAATGGTCGAAATCCCCTATGGCTTTGAAATGAACCCAATCATGATTGAATAGAGTTGGCTATCTACGCATGCATTGAGGGATCCAAAAGGTAGATGATGACCCTCCATGGTTCTCGAGATATCAAGAATTTCCTCGAACTCGAAGCTTTCCCCGAGGGCACTTCCAAGATAGACAAACTATTCAATGTTTAGTAGCTAATTACGCCATCCGTGGCGAAGCTCCTCTCAGTAATCATATAAAACATCCCGCCGATGTCCGGATGAGGCCACCAACATCATAAAGGAGATCCACGAGGGACGAGTATGCGGGGCCTACGCCAATAGGCACATGCTTGCAAAGAAGATCCTACAGCAAGGATACTTTTGGACTACCATGGAAACTGACTGTTGCAAGCATGTACAAAAGTGCTACAAATGCTAAGAACACTCCAGCCTGATACATGCTCCCACCATAGATCTATACAGCATGACCACTCCTTGTCCATTCGCTACATGGGGCCTCGACGTCGTTGGAAAGGTCAACCCAAAAGTATCTAATGGGCATCAGTTCATCCTTGTCACCATTGAATACTTCACCAAATGGGTAGAGGTAGCATCATATACAAACATCACGGCCAATCATATCGAGAAATTCATTAAGAACAATATTGTTTGTTGATTCGGTGTACCCAAGGACATCATCATGGACAATGGCACCAACTTCGCGAACAAGCGCATTAGAGCATTCTCGAGTCAGATAGGATCAAGCATCACCGCTCTTCACCATAGAGGTCGTAAACTAATGGGGCTGTCAAAGCTGACAACAACACACTTGTCTAGATCCTTGAGAAAATGGTTGTCACTTACCAGGACTGGAGCGAAATGTTACCATTTGCACTATGGGCTTATCAAATATCGATCCGTACAGCTACAGGGGCAACACCATTCTCCCTTGTATTTGAAACTGAGGTCGGCCTTCCAGTTGAGGTTGAGATACCTTCACTTATATCCTCATCGAATCTGGCCTATCCGAGGTTGAAGGAGAGAGGTCATGCTTTGACCAGCTAAACTTGCTACACGAGAAAAGGCTCTTAGCTTTATGTCACACCCAAGTTTATCAAGGGCGAATCACACGTGCTTACAACAAACATGTTTGCGGTCAAGAGTTGAAGGTGGGTGACGCAGTACTCAAGAAAATTTTTCCTTCTCTCCACGCTGATCTGAGAGGAAAATTCAAGCCTAACTGGGAAGGACCCTTTGACATCCGAGAAGTACTCCCTGGATACGTGCTCCGCCTCGCCACCATGGACGGAGATCACTTTTGTTAGCCAATCAACAATGGATACGTTCGATGATTCTATTCTTAAATCTCCCACAACAAAGTAAGTACTGATAAAAATGGATACGTGACTGCTTAATGATACTTTAAAAAAAGAGGCCATCATTTAAATGCCAAGTAGCTAAAAAGTGTCCCTGAATGGTCATACCCTTTGCTACACCTGTTGAGCCATTAGCCTGTCTTTCATAAACCCCTTCCAAGAAAATAAGACTGAAAAAGTGTATATACCAAACAAAAAAAAAAGAAAGGAGAAAAATAGTTATCATCAAAATCCCAAAAAAAATTAGAAAAGCAAAATCCCAAAAAGAGATTGTCTGAAAAGAAAAAAAAAACTAAAAAAAATATAGAAAAGAAAGAGTGGGGCATGTACAGTCAAAATTCCCAAGGAAGAAGTGTATTATGACAATTGGAACCCAATCGAGGAACCTTTTGAAAGCCGATAATACCTCCCAAATTCCTAACATATCCCTTGGCCAAGATATATCCCTGAAGAAAACCCTCTTTAAAGGCTCACAAGCAGTCACAGTATCTGTTGAGTCTGCATGAGCCAAGCTGAGAGACGACATAAAGTATTCCATCCAGCCAGCTATGACGGAGTCGATGTCCATGTCTTGGTCCTTGAAAGAAAAAAGAAGAAAAGAAAATGAAATAAAAATATACAAGCTCAAAGTAAAATGGATGTAGTGAAAACCCAAAAGGACACTATGGGTAAAAAGAGCGAGCTTGTGCGGACCAGGTGAAAACCTGAAAAGGCACTTGGGTTAAAAAATACATACACATGGACGTAGCGAAAACCTGAAAGGGCACTACGGGTAAAAAGAGGGAAATGACGGACACAGTGAAAACCCGTCTTGGGCACTGTGAGTAAAAAGGTTGTAAAGAAAAAAAGAGAAGGAAAAAGAGGAAGTCATCAGTTACTCCCTCGGTTACAACTTGATCCATCTAATCCTCCTTGGCCACTCATGTTTGCTCAAATTGGGTTTTGACCAAGTATATCATCTCGGTCGCACCATCAAACGCATGACCCGAGGCAAGGATAAAGGGTCAATTCGATCCAAGGGGATGGGCGTTCTGAACCTCACCCAATCCGACCATGGACGGTTTCGACTGTGCAAAAATTGGGACCCGTTACTTCCCCTCACGCTTAAGGGATCAAAGAAAAATCTTAAAAAAGATAATAGATTTCGCTTTCCCATTTTCGGGCCAGCGCTATGCACCCCTACTCCGAGATGATTGGTTTGATGACCGGAAAGACCACATTTGTAAAAGATAATAGATTTCCCTCTCCCATTTTCAGGCCAACACTATTCACAACTCACCCCGGGATGATTGATTTGATGGCTGAAAAGATACATTTGCAAAAGATAATAGATTTCACTTTCCCATTTTTAGGCCGGCACTATGTGCAACACATCTCTAAAGGAATGATCGGCATAGTACCCATTTTCCCCCTTTACAAAAAATAGAGAAAAGATAGAAATTCTATAAGATATTAGATTCCCCTTATTCATTTACATATCTACACTATGCTCACACCACATCTAAAAAAATAACCTGTGTGATGCCTTGCGTACCCTTTTTTTTCTTACAAAAAGCAAAAAAAATAAAAATAAAATATAAACCCAAACAATATCTGACAGGGGTTCTGATATATGCAAAAAAGTATGTGCAGGCCTAGGTTAACGATGCAACTCGTGCCTCAAAGCATCAATCTCAGTGCGTAAGGTGTCCTCCCGATCATCCCTGATCTGTCTTCCAACAGCCGTGTAGGCTCCTATAATGCTTCCGGGAAGCGTCAGTAGCACCCAGAGTTTCACTTAGGGCTCCTTCCAAACGAAGGACCTCACACTCAGCTATATTATCTCATGCTTCTTCCACCTTTGCTCTAATCTCTTGTTTCTCTAAACGCTTATGCAGGACTCGCTTCTCATCCATCAACACCTCAATTCAGGTTCGAAGCATGGACTCCTTCGGCCAAGGCCCCCCTACGTCACTACACTCTACCTGGTCCAAACAACAAGCAGAGGGCCTCTCAAATAGCAGCCAATCCTCGGTCTCGGGAGAGGTCAAAATCAGATTCCCCTACCCCAGATCTCACATATGCTCGACTAACGCGTTCCCGAGAGATCAGCTACCCTATCCAGGTCCCCAGAGCACCCCCGAGAGATAATTAAGTCACATAGGGGCGGTTTGGTCACACAGGGCATCTGCTGAGAGGAGCCAAACCGATGTAACACTCGAAAGTAATAGGTGTTGCTGGTCAAACCAAGAAGAGTGATGCCCTCATAGTCCCTGGATCAAATTACTGGAAAAGCTCTATCTAACCAAGGATGTCTCCACACCAGTTCGGCCTCAGCCAGCCAAACCTTCAACTATTGTATATTCCCTTATGGCAACTTGTGACATCGACCCAAGTCTCCATAGCAGTTCGGCCTCAACCATCCAAAGCTTTAGCTATTGTATATTCCCTTATGGCAACTTGTGGCGTTAACCCAAGAAACAGCGAGTCACCTAACTGCGAACGACATAAAAGTGGGGCACGGGTCCCAAAATAATAAGATGCTCTCCAAGCCAAATTTGGAGCAAGACGGGATATCCTTGGAGGCCCTCCACCTTACCTAGAGCGAAGGCATCAAGACAGCGATAAACTCTGCTTGCACCATAGGCATCACAGAGCGGCCTCCCTCCCTCGTGTTCTGTTAGAACATTGCAAAGCATAAGAGAGAAGCTCTCTCCCCCGGTGTAGAAAAGAACCTCGGAGATAAGGTAAAGGGCAAAGGGCGAAGGCCTTCACATTATGAGAATTTTTGACCGACAATTTTTGCAAACTTTCATCCCCAAAAAGTTCTCTCAGGAATTTCACCGAACACCAGGTGGGCCCGCCAATGAGACTTTTCTCATAATCAGCTTTCTTCAAGCCCTAGGTGATCTAGATGGCCTTAGCATAACCTACTTTCGACTCTGGTGCTATTCACTGAAAAGTACCACTTTTCACCTCTTAACCTAGCCTTTACTGGATTTTGAAGCTCACTAATAATCATGTTTTAAGTTTGTTTTGTAGTTAGCAATAATCTGTGCAGCTTAATACAAAATCCATGCTTATTGGTCCAAAGAAGAGAGGGAATACATATAAAGATGACAGCCGAGCCAAAGTCTAATGTAACACCTTGGTAGTGCTCACCATGGTGATTCAATTGTTGGTCATCATCGACCAAAAGCCTAGCAGATGGAAGAAGTTAGCTGAGAATGGAGGAGGCTGCAATAGCAGTAAATGCAATGCATCAGAGTGACAAAAGAATCATCTCGCAGAGTTAAGGATCCCCCTCGCGAAGATAATGATGCAGTGAAAGTTTCCCTCGCACAGATCAGCCATGCAGTCAAGAGGAGAATAGAAAAGACATCACGAAGATCTCGTGGTTCAAAACTCTCAGAATTTATCCTCGCAAAGCTCTCACGAAGATTGAGCCCAAAGCAGCTGCGCACAGAAAATAGCGAGTTCATATGCACAAAGAACAATCTGTCACCTCGCAGAGTTCTCGCATAGCCAAAGAAGAGAGAGACGCCCAAAATTTCTCTTGCGTAGCTCTCGCACACCCTACACCTAATCAGTTACTACACGAGCGCAGGCGCCTTACTGCGCAAGCACTTAGTGAGAGAGAGAGCTTCTAAAACTCTATCTGTGCGAAGAGTCCTAACATTCCAGATCATCTCCGCGATAGTAAGGCAGCGCAAATGAACTGCACGATGAATCGAAGATTAACTGCGTGAGTAAGTACATCTCACCAGCTAAAGGCTACTCCGCGATGGCTCTGCAACTGTGCGAATGAACTAATGCAAATGTCAGCCCTGTGAAGCTCGAGCTCTCCACTTCTTAGTTTTAACTAAAGGACTTTTTGAGAATTTCCCATGCCTAGGGAACACTTCCCAAGGCATAGATTTTAAGGCACATATCTCTAGGCATCCAAGGGTTGAAACAGTGTCACGTCTGTAGGAAAAATTAGGGTTAATTTCTTCAGAGCCAAAGCCTTATGGACAGAGTATATAAGCTATACTTAGAGTTTATTATTTTCATTTTTCCATCATCCTCTGTCGGCTGAGAACTCTAGCAGGCTAGGGTTAGTGTTTGATCATCTCTTTTTCTTATTTTTCTTCTCTCTTAACCCAGCACTTGCTGGCTAAGCCCCCTGTAAGCAACTAGGTTTAGTTTTATTTCAGTTTGTAATAGGTTTTTAGTATACATTGGGATTGTGGATGAGCAGTTGTGAGGAGGTTTGTACAGGAACTGACTCCCCTCTATTTTACCTAGCCGACATTAGATGTTAGATCTGATCTCTTTGTAGTAATTGCAGCTTGAGTTTGAGTCACTGCAGGCTGTTTGTAGCATTGACCAGTTTATTCTAAAGCCTTATTCAACTTATTGCATGGTCCTTTTTATGGGCACTAGTGAGTAGTTTGCCTTAGCAAAACACTTAGGATCTTATGGGTTGGAATACTTATGGATGTCAGCCAGGTCTGTGCGTAGATCTCGGGAGCTTATAGCACTGGCATTTCATAGTGCTGCAATAGTATTTATGGCTGGATCTTGCCCACTGGATAGGGAAATGATTAGTCCACTCCTCTGGGTTAGATTGACAATGTCTGGTTTAACCAATGGGATTTGACAGACTCTATCGCATACCCTGTGACCATTAAAGTGGACAGAGTATAGCCCTAAAAGTGCCCTAAATGGCATGGGTTAAACCGAATATTTTTACCTTGTTGAGGCTTTTAATTGCGTCTCAGCAAGGAACACTGCAGAGACAAAGTAAATCTGAGTTACATCACTGCTTTAACTCTAGCTTAACCTGCTTACTTATCATAATTTTTGCATTTTATTTTGGCGCACACTACCACCATCTTCCTCTTAACCCTTTCTTTAGGATAGGGCTACATTTTATTTCTCTGCTTTTAGGATTAATTTAGTGTAGTCATGACACCCAACTCCCTTTCTTTAGGATTGTCAGATCCGTAGCCAGATCTGGAGGCTACTATTATAGCCCATTTTGGGTTCTTGATCAATTTCTCTGTGGGATAAACTCTTACTTAGCAAAACTTTCTACAATGGACCCTGTATCTTACAGGACTGTGTGTGTTTCAGACTTGCTGTAATGACCCATCTCCACATCTCCACTTTTGATTTATTCTCTCCACTGAATTCTAATAAAATAATAGTAGTTGTCCGAACGCGACCAACAAGTTTTTGGCATCGCTGTCGAGGAATATTGATCTTTCTAGTAGACCTGAGTTGTATTATAATTTAGACTAACCAATTCTTTGTAGCTATGACGAATCTAGAATAAAAGTACTATTGATTCTTTGTAGAATTTTGCATAAATGGACAACAGAAGAAGCGAGAAGCTAAAGTTACAGCTGGAGTGTAGCTAGCTCTATTTGCACTTCCATCCCCCTAAATCTCAATCTGTTTATGCTTACTTTCCTGTGTTTGTTTAGTGTAAATCTGAGTAGCTGTTGATTTTTGTTTGAAATATTTTTTTTTTGTGCTTGTGAGCATTTTCTGTACTTACTATGGGTGTGAGTATATGCGTGGTAGAAGGTCTTTAAATCTTGAGCTAGAACTTCCAAATCCAGAGGTTAAAAGGATCCTTAGACCTAGACACACACCACAGGGCCCAGCTATTGAAACTGAACTAGCTATCATGGCTAAGAGGCAGAGGACATTAAAAGAATACAATGCACCTGGGGAGTACACCTCCCCCTTCTGTATTTAGTTTCCCTCTATTGAGGGGAATTATGAAATTAAATCCTCCACCATTAGTATGTTGCCTTCATTTCATAGGCTGAGTAAAGAAGATCCCTACAAGCATATCGATCAGTTTTTAGCACTTTGCACTACCTTCAACATTGCTAGCTTGGGGCCTGAGGCCACTAAATTGAGGCTGCTTCCTTTCTCACTAAAGGACAAAGCCAGCACATGTCTATCAAAGCTCCCAACCAATAGCATACAATCATGGAGTGACCTTCAAACCAAATTCCTGGCTAAGTTCTTTCCCATGAACAAAACAAGCCAGATGAGGACAAATATTTTGTCATTCACTCAATTCTTAACTGAGAATTTTTCTGAAGCTTGGGAAAGATTTTTGGAAATATTAAAACAATGCCCCCAGCACCAAATCCCAATGTGGCAGCTTGTTCAAGTGTTTTATCAAAGAATTAATACCAAGAGCAGGGATATGGTGGATGCTTCCTGTGGTGGTAGCTACCTCCACAAGACAGCTGAGGAAGCATGGGAGTTGTTTGACATAACAAGAGAAAATTCCATGCAGCAGGAATCTCTGTCACACAATGACAGTCAGATTCAAGCTAAGATGGTGAAAGAGGCCACCCCTAGAGGTGGAATAAATGAAGTAAGGTGCAAGGTGATCTGCAGAGAAAGGTGGACAACCTGAGCTTGAAGTTTGAAAAATTGATGAATGTGATGCAACCCCAGATGGTTGCACAGGTGGAGGAGGCATGTCTGTTATGCCAATCTCCCACACATTCTATTCATGATTGTCCATTTGCCAACCAATTTTCTGATTTTGTTATGGAGCATGCCAATGCTGCTCAAACTTTTGGGCAGTAGCCTACTGGGTATTCTTGGAGGAACCACCCAAATCTAAGGTGGAGAAAAGATTCTTATCCTCAACCTCACCAGCAGCAAATGGTAGCTCCTTACAGACCCCAGTACCAGTTTAATCAAGGTTACCTACCAAGTCAAAAATTTTTGTTACCTGTCCCACAGTCTAACCAGTTGGCCCTGCCCCCACAATAGCCCTGATCCTCTTTATTTGAAGAGCAGATGTTGGCTTCAATGCAGAATTTAGGGAGCTTGGTGCAAACTGTCAACTCTCATGGACAGAGTATCAAGAAGATTGAGGACCAGCTAGGACAGATTTGTAATGCTCTGAACATGTGGGAGGAAGGAAAATTGCCTAGTCAGCCCTAGCCAATTCAAAAGGGCTGCTCTTGATTAGAGAAACACCCTTTACCCATAAGGATGCTGATGCCATAACTACCCTTAGGAGTGGCAGGGTGATTGACAATTTAGTGGGCATGAAATAGGAAGAGGTCACAAAAAATAAAACTGAAAATGAAAGGGTTGTTAGTATCAAAGAGCCGAGGCTTTCATCCCCGTAGTGGATCATTTAGGAAAATAATAATGATGTCGATAACATAAAGAAATAAGTGAAGATAAAAGAAAAGGAAAAAAATATGACCATGATGGTAATAAGCATGCATCAGTGGCACCAGTAGTGCCACAGTTGCCATTTCCTCAAGCTCTAGCTAGCCCATTCCCTTTTGATAAGGGGAATGCTCAGATGGAGGAAATGCTGAAGTCCTTCAAGCAGGTCAGGATCAACTTGCCCCTGCTTAATGCTATAAAGTAAGTCCCTGCCTATGCTAAATTTTTAAACGACCTCTACACAGAAAAGAGGAAAGCTAGGGTGCAATTGTCTAAAAGAGTTTTTACTGTTGACCATGTTGAGTCAGTTCTATCCATCGCCACACCTGAAAAATTATAAGACCCAGGGGTACCTACTATCCCTTGCATAATCGGAAACCACACTATTGGAAAAGCCCTCTTGGACTTAGGGGCCAATGTGAACTTACTTCCTTATTCAGTATATGAGGAGCTAGGCTTGGGGGAGCTTAAACCTACATCAGTTGTGCTCCAACTGGCTGATAGGTCTGAGAGGAGACTTATGGGTGTGGTAGAGGATGTCTTAGTTGGGGTGGACAAATTCTATTATCCAGTTGATTTTCTTATTTTAGACATGAACCCTTGCAAAAGCAAAATCACAATTCCTGTTATCCTTGGCATACCATTCTTGGCTACTGTAAATGCTTACATACAATGCAAGTCAGGGGTAATGGAGGTTACCTTTGGGAACATGAAGGCCCATATAAATGTGTACCATGCAGCTACAGTGCCTCAGATTGATATTGAGGACTGCTGTGTAGTAGATGTACTAGATGGCCTGGTAGAAAAAGAATTATCTAATCTGTTGGATTGGGATAATCTGACTAAAAGCCTGAAAAGTGTTTGGAGTCTGTTTAAGAGGGAGGCCCAAATTCCCATGACAGAAGACAGCACAAACACTGAGTGTTCTGTGGGCCTAGTGCAGCACATATTGCTACCCCTTCCTCAAGCCACTAAGGCACCTCTGTTGCCTTCAATTGAATGTCCTCCAGAGCTGGAGCTGAAGCAGCTCCCAGCCACATTAAAATATGCCTTCTTGGGGCAAGACAGCAAGCTTCCCGTGATTATCTCCTCCTCTCTCACTAGTGAGCAGGAGGAGGAATTATTAAATGTCCTTAAGAAGCACAAGAAAGCAATTGGGTGGACAATAGCTGACCTTGGAGGCATTGATGCCTCAGTATGCATGCACAGGATTCACCTGGATGAGGGTACAAAACCCTCAAGGGAGATGCAGAGGAAGCTAAACCCTCACATGCAGTACGAAGTTGCAAATGGCAGAACTTGATGAAATGAGGCTAGAAGCTTATGCAAATGCTAGAATGTACAAGGAGAGATCAAAAGCATTCATTGACAAGAAGTTGTTAAGGAAGGACTTCATTGCTTGCACCAAGGTTTGACTTTTTAACTCCAGACTTAAATTCTTTCCAGGGAAGCTGAAATCCAGATGGGATGGACCTTACACTGTCATCAAAGCCTCCCCATCTGGTACTGTGGAGATCTTGGATCCAAAGTCAAGGCAGATCATGAAAGTAAATGGTCAGAGGCTCAAGATTTGTGTAGAACAACCAGCGGAGCTTCCTCAGACCATTCACCTACATGAACCTCCCACTACTCAGTGATCCATAGCTTTGTAGTATATGTGCCATATCTGTTTAAAAAATAAAAAAATAAAAAAATTTGCTCTATGTTTTTGCTTGATTAGGAACCTGTCATTTACTATTTTTCATTAGGGAAATTTGTTTGTTTTCATATGCTTTGTTTATTCTATTTTGAGTCTTCGTTCATTCCTGTCATTAACATGGGAGATGTATGATTGTTACTGCTGTGTGAGTGAAGTACTAGCAGTACAACTGTTTAGAATCTGTTTTCAGCAAGGTGCTTTATCATTCAGAATTTTTTGCTAGGCATGTGCTAGTATTAGGGAGGTTCTTATCATTTGGAAAAATGATATGTGTGAAGGGTTGATGCTGATGGCTACTGAGTGGGTGCATGACATTGTGCACGCACAGGCCTAAGCACAAAGAGGTTGAGTGTTGGTCTCTCGCGGGGTTAAATGGCCTCATTTTCTTAACCATGGGCCATTTCAAAGCTTTCTTGCGGAGTCATGAAAGCGCGAAAAGCAGCATTCAATATATTCTATGGCGCACAACCTCTGAAACTCCAAATGTGTTCTTCGCGGAGATCACCAGTTAGGCCGCGCGAGAAATGAGAAACTACTTCGCGCGCTCGGTCCCAACATCTACTCTGCAAAGTAACTTCGCGAGGCATACACAGTTCTGATTCTGTACTCGCGGAGCTATGTTCTTCCGCGTGATTTTCGTTCTTATTAATATACAGGTTTTTTGTGCGAGAATTCTACTCAGCGAACACCTGTGGGAAACGACACGAAACACAAGATTGCCTTAAATTCAATTACTAAAAATAGATCAACATTTACTATGCGAATTCATTCCCCATAATGATTTGTGCGACTTACCATTCCCGATAATAATCACAATTCATTGCCAACTACCTCCCTTTAATTTCTTTATGGCATTTGTGCTTGGAAGGAGGCAAGATTTAATATGCCTATTCATATTTCACCGCCAAAGTACTTTAAATACAAGGGTAGTTCGTCTTCATTCCATTCATTCTCCTCTACACTCAGAAGTCCCTCCCTAACCCCCCACCAGCTCTTACTCCCATTGCACCTATCCTTGATACTTCTCTCAACACCTTTAGAGAGGCCTCCACTCAAACTGAACTTGACCCTCAACTACCTCCACCGGAGCCTACCCTCCATGTCCCTCACCCTCTGCCCTCCACCCCACCTCTGTCCTCATCTAGTCCCCTTCCTTTCCAGGCTGGGCCTTCTTCCAGTGTTGGTATGCCCATCTGTCCTATCTTTTCTACCCCCATGCCCCCTTACTTCACCCTCAAAAGAGCCATGAATGCCAATGCCTACATAAAAGGAGATGTAGTCCAGGGCATGGCTGACTTGAAAGCTACAGTGCGACAGCCCCTCCTTGAAGAACTTAGGCTACTGAGGCTTGCTCATAAGGTCGAGAAAAAGGAAATCAAGAAAGGATGGTGGGAGATTATGGCCCAATACAATGAAGCAAAGAACCGAGTAGAGAGTCAGGAAGATGTCATCAAGGAACTGAAAGAGAAACTGCGGTTGACTGAGGAGCATGCTTATGATTATGGAGTGGCTATTGCAGCCTTAGAGAAAGGGAAAGAGGCACAAACTAACCGGGAGATGGCTGAGGCTCTCTTTAAAGAACTCAACCCTGATGTACCTCTTCAACAATCAGGTCCGGATGCCATGAGTCCTAGCCCCATCAAACCTAGACTCAAAATCAAGGAACCTACACAAAAACCTTGCCCCACTCCAACAAGAAAAAGCTCAGCCAATCCTAAGAAAGTTACTTCCAAAAGACCACTGTCTAAGGCTGCCTTAGCATAACCCAGTTTCAGATGACCTTAGCATAACCTAGTTTCGGCAGTACTCTGGTGAGGCCCTTATGTAGCTTCAAACCCGATAGGTTGGAGAGCTCCTCAAGAGTAGGAGTTAACTCACGGTTCCCAAAATGGAAGACATGGGTGTCAACTTCCCAGGATGAAGCCACCACATAAATGAAATCGCAAAGTGGAGGAACTCCAAGGAAAGAGGGGTGACGGGCCAATCCAAACTGATCCAAACCCACTAGATCACTTTCATTCAAACTTTCAAGCCATTCCTTGAGAAAACTGGGCCCCATACCCCAAGAGGGGAGTATAGAGGTAACGGATCCCCCATGCTAAGCAGGGTCGAAAAGTGGGTCCATTGTCATGCAAAGATTTTTTAAAGATACAATTCAATGTAGGACAATGGACCTGCCCTTGGGAAAGCAAAAGAAAAAAATAACACCAAAAAATACGAAGTACAACTCGAAAGAAAGAAAAAAAAGTGCATTCTCGGGTTTAAAAAGCCCCTACACCATCTGAAAGCACCTAGCATGCTAGAGCAAAATTTCCCAAGTTTTGCTTAGCGTGTATATTACACATGCTAAGCCACATTTGGCTCTAGGCATACCTAGCATGTGTAATATACACGCTAGGCCATTCCACCCCCAGATTTCCCTAGCGTGTGTATTCCACATGCCAGGCCAGGAATGCCCCCAAAAGACAAAAGGAGGAGGAAATTTGAGGGGATTATTTTATTGGTCCCCCAGCCAGCTCACCTACACTTTCGGTTATTTTCAAAAGCACCCCAAACCTTGTGCTGGGATATTAAAGTTATCATCTAACTTCTTATGATTTTTTTTTCTGGAATCATCCACACAAAGGTAAAAGGATTGGCCAGTAATAACTGAGTACATAGCCCAAAGGCCATTTTCTAAAAAGCCTAAGCCCACCTTGCAAACAATCAAGTATACCACAACAAGAAAAGGATTGAGCAAGCAATGGAAAAGAAAGCACAAATGTTCATTCTTGAAATAAGGAAACCATCTAAAGTGCAGTTTCATATTAATCCATTATATTTTTCCAAAATATCCCAAAAAGTCTCAACGTTCATTAAAAAAAAGAAAAGGCTAATCCTTGTCAGGGCCCTCTTGTAGGTCCACTCGTCCCCCACTCAGGACCACACCTGAGACAGTAGACTAAGCAGTGAGCACGACTCCTTTTCATGAGCACGCTACAGGTCATACAAAAAAAAATCATCAAACGAGGTCAGTCAAAAAGTATGGATAACAAAGCAGTGATCAGAACCAGTAGAGGTAGCACTTACCACTTTCTCCTCCCGAAGGCCGACAATATGGAAATAATATTCCGCTTGATTGACTGCTGACTCGTAATCCTGCAAGAGAGAAGGAGAAAGAGAGGTCACCTATAAGAGCCATAATACTAAAGCAAACATATCTCGAAGGAAACGAACTAAAGGAAAAACTTACTCCGAGAACCAATTCAGGAGGGGGGACTCGGATCGCTTTAGTAGATAAGCAGGCCTGCTGATCTACATTCTCACACAAACTCGAGAGGAAAGCATTGTCAATGGGTTTAAAAGTCCCCTGGGTCTCTGCGGTCGAACTGCCAGAAGCCCCAGCACCAGAAGGGTCAGAAGGTCCGACAGCTGGAATTTCGTCAGAACCTACCACTGCATCATCATCATCGAAATCATCTTCCCTGTCAAACTATGGAAAGAAGCAAGGGTTCATTAGCCAAAGCAAAATCCAATCAAAACCACCAGAAACTTGTGTAAAGAAAGAGGGGAATTACCTGAGATCACAGATCGTCAAAGGCCAAGAAGTTGGCACCAGGTACGAAGCGGGGAAGAAGGGACCGGTAGGGCAAGGACCCGTACCACATCTGGTATCCCCCAGGCACAAGAAGATCATCAACCGAGACCCCATGATAGAGGAGTCCAACTGAAAGCTCCTCAACTGTAGCCACAGGAGACATGACATCCTCGGGAGGACCCCCATGGCACGACAAAATGATCTCAGTACTGATGTACCACTCTCTCCCCCAGGTAGTACGCTCTCACCCAGGCACCATAAAAGAAGATGATATGGCGGTCAACAAAAAGTCAGGACTGACCAATGGCAGCTCGATCTCAGAAGGGAGAACCAATGTAGGGGTCAAAGATGAGCGGCCCAAATAAAGAGAATCCTATAAGTTAAATGAACATCGTCAAAACTCTGAGAAAAAGAGGAGAAAGGTATCCATACCTAGTCTGGGTTCAGCAAATCCAATTGGGACCTCAGGCCCAACTCCAAATGTTTCATTCCCAAGTCCCTTCAGCGACTCTTATGCCAATGGCTCATAATGGGATACGTATACACATCTGAGATGAGAAGGGGGCGGCCCGACGGAAATGCAAGTATCCCCAAACCTGAAAGGAAGAGCAAACATAAACTACGTGAAAATGCAGAAAAAACAACAACTGATGACTGTTGTTTTTGAAAATAACGACCGTTATTAACCGTCGAGTGGGCTGTCGTAAAAAATGTCGTAGTATTTGTTAATGACGTATTATAGCTGTCGTTTATTTTTTCAAATAACGACAGTCATTAGCTGTCGACCAATAACGACTGTTTTTAGCAGTCGTATTAAATGTCTTTTTACAAAAAAAAAATATGGCGTCTTTATTTTTAAACGACGTATTATGATAGTTGTTTTCACGTTCAAACAACGATGACTGTTGAAAGTAAGGCAAAAAAGGATTGTTTTGAGCAGTCATTTTAATATTTTATTTTCTAAAAAAATAATTAAATTTTACGTTACGACAATTATATACGTCGTTTATTGAAATTTTCATCTGAAAAAAAATAAAACTAAACCAATAATAATCTAAATTCACAAATTCTCTATAACAAAATTTGTATCTTTAAATAAATAGAGGGAACATTCATCATTCTTACAACTTACATTTCTCACATAGTTCATGAAAACATAAAATAAAAAAAATAAAAAAAACTTATAATTGTATCATCTTCCTTTCCAAGTTATCAATCTCTTTTGGCTGGCTATCAAGCTGAACTCTCACATTTGCACAAGCCTCATCGACCAAATCAATCGCCTTATCCGGTAGGTGACACCCTATACAATATATAATCACAGTAAAAATCAATAATTGATTCAATGTAAAGCGTGACTACAGGTAGAATATATACACCATGTAATAACACCAGATATATGGTTGATAGTAAAAATCCAACCACCTTAAAAATGGGCCAAAGCCTATAAAGTATGATTTTCATTTGTCAAGCAAGGCATTGGTAAGAGTTTGTATATAGGTGAGCATAGCAAAGAGCTCTCCTGGGAGGGGCGAGGTGAGAAGGCCTCACATTGCCTCGTCTATGCTGACTTTTGATAACATTGGTACCATGACACATATTTAGTTTAAATGTCCATTTGAAGGCTCTCGATAAGACAAATGAGATTTAGGTCAATCGTCATGTTCGTATATGTGCGGTGCAGATTGGATTCAGTACCATTCTTGGTACTCAATCCAAGTGCCCCAATTCCTTTTTCCCTAGAATCTTTTTCCGAATCCTTTTCACATCCAAAGATTCTTACCTAACAATACGCTTAACCTCAGAAAGATGCTTGTACCGATCCTTCACAGCATCAAGATGTCCTTATTTTTTACATTCCCTTGGAAGAAGCTACATGAAAAAGATGAACTGGTTAGTTGAGACTAATAAAAAGAGATTTACAAAACTAAAACAATATTAGCAATGGCAAGAATAAGAAATATATATATATATATATATACAGAGAGAGAGAGAGAGAGATCAAGGCACTGAAACTATTCCTACTTAAGTCCTGATGGATGACACATTGTTGACAAGTGAAAAATACCATTTTTCACCCCTAAACTTAAGTCTTGATAGACCTTTGAGAGAACTAAATAAGTGTTTTAAGTACCTATGTTGCAGCTAACAATAAAGATAGGCTTAAACATAAAAGCAGCTCAAAAGTGCCAAAAAGATGACAATCCATGTCAGTCCAAAGGAAGGAAGTGAAGAAACAACCTCATCAGCTGTGGAAAAGTCCAAAAGGAAGAGGCAAAGACCTGTAAGAGAAGCAGGGAACAATTCGAATAGAGAAATACAATACAGAGTTCTTTTCGCAAAGAACCTGCACGTTTTGCAAAGAACCTGCACATTTCGTAAAGAACCTAGAACTCTGCGAAATGGAATAAAACCTCCAGGCTTAGTTTTCGAAGAGCATCTGAACTCTTCGAAAAGAAGATTGAACTTTGCGAAAAGGAGAAAACACAATTCGAAGAGAGATTGAACTCTGCGAAAAGAGCTTCAGAAGCCACAACACTCTGCGAAAAGACCCTTAAACTCTGCGAAAAGGTATTCTAGAGATTCGCAGCTTTAACAAGGCAATTCGATGTCTGTTGTCCCAATGCATTTTAAAACTCAAGGACATTCCGAAAGATTCTGAGCATGAACCAAAGGCATATTCCTCCCCATGTGAACACCCAAAGATGAAATTACTTGGCGGGAACTTCTAGAAGTTCCAACAGTTTTTTGAATTTCCTAACAGAATTGATGCCTCTGTTTCTTGATTGGCTGAACCAGATCAAACAGTTCTGATTGGCCAGAACAGATCTGGATCCTGGTGCTCGACTCCTATTGGATGATATGGATTTAACCAATTCCGATTGCTTGATGCACATTAGAGATGGACTTGGGGAAAGCTATAAATTGACGAACCATTTGCCCAATTTGGGCATCCAGATTTTGAGTTTCATTTCTAATCCCCCATTTCCCAGCCAGACAGTTTGTCTGAAATCCCTGTAATAGCTTCACTTTGAGTTGCAATTGAGAGCTATGAGACGTTTCTGTAATTCAAAAGAGAGTTGTATTCAAGACTACAAATCTGAGAGTTGTTTAAGCTGTGCTCTATAATTGTAACGGTGGATTTGAAAAGGTTGCTGTAAACTGTATTTTCTCAATTGGAATCATGTTAAGGGTTCTCTCTGATCTCCTTATTGCATTAGACTCCTTTAGATTTATTGTTTTTTATGCAATTTCCCTTGATTCATTAATCCTGTAAGAATTAGTGTTGGTAACCTAGTCTCTTACAGCATTTGTAGTGATGTTTCCTGTTCTGAATTGAGGATTTGGATTAATAACTATTGGATGGTTTGTGGCCATTAAAGTGGACAGACCATAGCCATAAGTGTAGCCTAATCCTTGAATTAGATTTATCTCTCTTACATCTGTGCTTGTAGCCAGATGAAGATTGGATCACCTCATATTTCTCATTAGATTTCAAAGACCAAATCAGAGTTAGATATTACTTCTCCATCTTTGTTTCAATCACTCCCCCAACTCGGATCTGGATCATTTAGTTTAAATTTTCCTTTGTTTTTAGTTTGTTAAACGTGACAAATTCAAACCTCTCATCTTATCAGCTTTCTAGATAGGATAAGAAGCCAGATCTGGTAGCTCAGATCTGGAGGTTTATCTTACATTTTAAACAAATTCTCTGTGGACGATCTTTCACTCACTTACTTTTAAAACTTGCTACAATTGGCCCTGATCTTGCAGGCTAATTCTCTTCTAACTGTGCTGATATTTCTTTAATTTCTTATATAGTTTAGAGCCACTGTAATTTGGCAACTTTAAAACTGTTTTCAAAATACACATAAATCCAGCACACTAAGAAGCAACAACAAGTTTTTGGCGCTGTTGCCGGGGAATTTGTTCTAAAATAGATAGACCTAAGTTTTTCATTTTAATTTTTATCAAGATTAAACTATTCTATTGTTTATACTTGATGCGATTATTCATATTCCAATTTTTAAAGAAGGAAATTACTTAAAGGAATTAGAAGGTTTCTTTGTGAATAATCAGATTTTTTGTTACGAGTTGTATGTTTTGGTAGGAGGACTCTCATTACGAGATTCTCCCATTGAATTTAGAAGTTGAAAGGCTACTACTGAACCAAGCAAACAACACGATTCTGCTACTATGGGTGAAGAACCTCGACTTTTGAGGGATTACTTTGCACCTGGTGCTTATAATTCCCCCTTTTGCATTCAATTTCCTACTGTGGAAGGAAATTATGAGATCAAATCCTCAACGATCCAAATGCTCCCTTCCTTCCATGGGTTGAGTAAGGAAGACCCATACAAACATGTGGATGAATTCTTGGCTCTTTGCACCACATTCAACATAGCTGGACTGGGTCCAGAAGCAACCAAGCTTAGGCTCTTTCCTTTTTCATTAAAGGATAAAGCTAGAGCATGGTTATCCATGTTAGCACCAAATAGTATCACTTCATGGAATGATTTACAATGTCAATTTTTAGCCAAATATTTCCCAATGTCTAAAACTAGCCAATTGAGACAAAGTATCATTTCATTCTCCCAAAACTCAATTGAAACTTTCCATGAAGCATGGGAAAGATTCAAGGAACTGTTAAGGCAATGTCCTCATCATCAAATTCCTAACTGGCAGCTGGTTCAAAGCTTCTATCAAGGAATTGATCAAAAAGGCAAAAATATGGTGGATGCTTCCTGTGGAGGCACTTACTTACAAAAAACAGTTGAAGAGGTTTGGGACTTATTTGAAGTGATTGGTGAGAATTCAACTCAGCAGGAATCTCTGTCAAGAGAAATTGAAAATCCTAGGTTGAACAATCACCAACCCTCAAAAGGGAAGATCTATGAGGTGAATGAGTTGGAAAGAAAAATGGATAATCTAACCACAAAATTTGATAGATTGATGGACTCACTTAAAACTCCAAATGTTTCAAGAGTAGAAGAGGCATGTCTGATATGCCAGTCCCCTACTCATTCAGTTGATCAATGTCCTGCTGCATCACAGTTCCCAGATTTAATGGTGGAACAAGCTCATGCTGCTCAATCATTTGGACAGATGCAGTCAAATGAATATCCATGGAGAGCACATCCCAATTTGAGGTGGAACCAGGGGAATTACCAATCCCAACAACAACAACCAAAGAATCAAATGCCTTTCAAAAGCGCACGTTTAGACGAATTTTATGTCAAACCAAACTTTCAAAGACCCATTCCACAACAACTTTGCGAATACGCTCAGTTCAAAACCCTTCCAGTCCCTTTCTTTTGAAGATCAAGTCCTAAATTCACTCCAATTTAGGATCTTTAACTCAAACCGTGAATTTTCACCGAGCATAAAGAAGATTGAAGAAACATTGGGACAACTTTCAAATACCTTGGCAAAGAGAGGAAGGAAAGTTACCACCAACCTTTGAACAATCCTAAAGGATGCTTCATGGTTGGAGAAGCTTCTAATTCACATGAAGAAGAAAAAACTTCCCCCACTTTGAGAAGTAGAAAAATGATAGATAACAAAGTGGGTATTGAAGAAGGAAGAAATGAGGAAGAGGATAAAGATATGCAGCAGGAGCAGCATAGTGATAGCAGTGGGGTTGCTGATGTACCTCAGAAAAATCAAAAAAATGAAAAACAGAAAAGTAAAAATTTACGAAGATACTTCTACAGCTGTAGATGAAAGATTGGTTTCTCATTTACCATTTCCACATGAAATGAAATCTGTATCTCCTTTTGATGAGGGAACACAAAAATAGATGATATGATGGAGACTTTCAAGCAAGTCAAGATAAATTTACCTTTGCTTGAGGCAATCAAACAAATTCCAGCATATGCAAAATTTCTGAAAGATGTGTGCACTCACAAAAGACAATCTAGGATACAGTTGTCCAAGAAGGTATTTGCTGTGGAAAGAATTAGTCAGGTGTTATCCATTGCTACACCTCCCAAACTTCAAGATCCTGGAATCCCCACAATCCCTTGCATTATTGGGGAACACACCATTGAAAAGGCTTTATTAGATCTGGGTGCTAGTGTCAACCTACTTCCATATTCTGTATATGAAAAGCTAGGTTTGGGAGAATTAAAACCCACTCATGTGGTGTTACAACTAGCGATGCAGATCCGAAAGAAAGGATAATTGAAGATGTATTGGTAGGAGTAGATAAATTTTTCTATCCTGCTAATTTTCTAGTTTTAGATATGGAACCAACCAAAAGCAAAACTTCCATCCTGTCATTTTGGGAAGACCATTCACAGCTCTGACAAATGCTTGCATTCAATGCAGTGGTATTATGGAAGTCTCATTTGGAAACATGAAGGTAAAATTAAATGTTTATAATGCATTACACAGCCCTCAGCTCGAAATGTTTTCATGTTGATCTATTGGATGAACTTGTGGAAGGAACTTTACAACAATTTCTGCAGGTGAAGACTTCACCACGTATATCAAAGATGCTTGGGGACATGCTGAAAAGAAGCAAGTTTTATCTCAATTCGAGGAAATTAATGTTGTGCAAGGAACTCTTAAACAATCGGCAAGTTTTCTTCTTGAAACCTGCTACTCTCCCCTTCCACAAACATCTAAGGTACCTTTGATACCTTCTTTCTCAAATTTACCCGATTTAGAACTAAAGAAGCTACCCAAATTTGAAGTATGTGTTCTTGGGTAATCATAAATCATTGCACCATTATTTCTTCCTCTCACAAAGGAGCAAGAGGAAGAGTGATAGTCTTGAAAGAACATAAAAGGCTATTCGGACTATTACCGATTTAGGAGGAATCACCATTATTTGCATGCACAAAATCCACTTGGAAGAAGATGCAAAGCCTTCTAAAGAAATGCAAAGAAGGTTGAACCCTCATATGCAAGAAGTGGTCATGAAAGAGGTTGTTAAGTTGTTCGATGCAGGGGTCATTTACCCCATTTTAGATTCAGCTTGGGTGGCACCTACACAGGTGGTACCTAAGAAATCTGGAATCACTTTTATAACCTCAGATTCTGGTGAGCATATGTCAACCAGGCAAACAACTGGATGGAGAGTCCATTGATTACGAAAATTAAATGCAATGACGAAAAGACCATTTTCCCTCCCATTCATTGATCGGATCTTAGATAAGCTAGCGGAAAAGCTTATTATGTTTTCTTGATGGTTACTCTGGTTACAACCAAATTCTGTGTACCCACAAGATCAGGAAAGACCACATTCACGCGTGCCCTTTTGGCACTTTTCCTATAGGAGAATGCCTTTTGGTCTTTGTAATGCTCATACCTTCCAAAGATGCATGTATGCAATCTTTTACGATATGATTGACCAATTTATGGAGATTTTATGGATGATTTCTCAATCTATGGCAACAGTTTTCCAGTGTTTACACCATCTCAAATTGGTACTACAAAGATGAAGAAACCAATCTAGGTTTTGAGTGGGAAAAGAGCCATTTCATGGTCACCTAGGGCATTGTCCTTGGCCATGTTGTTTCCCAAGGGCATTGAGGTGGACAAAGCAAAAATTGATTTAATTGCACATTTACCACCTCCCAAAAGCTTAAACAAATCAAGTTTTTAGGACATCTTTGGATTTTTCTAAGATTCATCAAGGACTTGATAACTAAACCTCTTTGTCATTTCTTTGTGCCAAGATGTCCCTTTTGTTTTCAATAATGAATGCATGAAGGCTTTTGAATTCTTAAAAACTATCGATTTCAGCTCAATATTGCATCTCAGATTATTCATTACCTTTTGAACTGATGTGTGATGCATCGATTATGCTTTGGGAGCTGTCCTTGGGCGAGAGAAAAGATAAGCTGCCTCATGTTATAGCTTATGCCGAGATCAATGATTGATGCACAGCTCAATTACACAACAACTGAGAAGGAGCTGCTGGCAATTGTTTTTGCTTTAGAAAAATTCAGGTCATATGTCTTGGGTTCACAAATAGTGGTGTTCACTGACCACTCGGCTTTAAAATACCTTCTGTCTAAGAAGGACACCAAACCAAGACTCATCAGGTGGATTCTCTTGTTACAAGAATTTGATCTACAAATTAAAGATAAAAAAGGGGTGGAGAATGTAGTGGCAGATCACCTCTCCAGGATTTTAACTGCTGAGATTGATAGGTTGCCTATCAATGAATCTTTCCCTGATGAGCAACTTTTTGCCATTAGTATACACAGCCCTTGGTTTGCAAACATAGTCAACTTTTTGGCTACTGGAAGAATTCCTCAGCATTGGAATAGAATGGATAAAGATCTTCTCTTCTCAAAAGTTAAACACTTCATCTGGGAGGATCCTTATCTGTTCAAGAGTAGTGCAGATCAAATAATAAGGAAATGTGTCCCTGACCAAGAATTTCATAGAATACTTTCTATGTGTCATGAACAGGCCTGTGGAGGTCATTTTAGTGGGAACAAAACTGCTGCAAAAGTTTTGCAGTGTGGATTTTATTTGCCTACACTTTTCAAGGATGCCCTGCAGCATTGTAAGTCCTGCCTGAATTGTCAAAAATTAGGCAGCATTTCCAAGAGAAATTCAATGCCTTTACAGCCTAGTTTGGTAGTTGAGTTGTTTGATGTTTGGGGGATAGACTTCATGGGTCCCTTTCCTCCTTCCAATGGGTATACTTTCATTTTAGTAGCTGTGGATTATGTATCCAAATGGATTGAAGCCACAGCTACTAAAACAAATGATCACAAAGTGGTCTTGAAATTTCTTAAGGATCACATTTTTTCCAGGTTTGGTTTTCCCAGAGCCATTATCAGTGATGAGGGAAGCCATTTTTGTAACAAACATTTTGAAACATTGTTGAAGAAATACTCTGTGACTCATAGAGTAGCCACTCCATATCATCCACAAACCAGTGGACAAGTGGAGGTTTCCAATGGAGAAATCAAACATATTTTGGAAAAGACTGTGAAGAAGGACAGAAAGGATTGGTCCTTTAAGCTGAATGATGCATTGTGGGCATATAGGACAGCCTATAAAACCTCAATTGGTATGTCCCCATTTAGGTTGGTCTATGGCAAAGCATGCCATTTACCAGTAGAGTTAGAATATAAAGCTTTTTGGGCCATTAAAATATTGAACATGGTTCTAACTGCTGCTGGTAATCACAGGAAATTGCAACTTGCTGAGTTAGAAGAGCTGCGAATGGATGCATACACCAATTCAAGATTATATAAAGAAAAAGTCAAAACTTTTCATGATAAAAATTTATTGAGAAAAGAGTTCACAGCTGGTTCTAAGGTATGGTTATTTAACTCAAAGCTCAAGTTTTCCCAGAAAAGCGAGATCCGATGGGATGGGCCATACTGCTTTGTCGTTCAAGCATCCTTGATCCAAGTAATGGAAGAATCATAAAGGTCAATGGTCAGAGGCTCAAACCATGCATTGAAAAAACCCAGGAGCCTGTGCTGACCATCCATCATCACGAATCTTCAAAAATCTGATGGCCGAAAACTGTACATTATGTTTGTATATCATAGTTTGTGCTTATTTTTTTTCTGTTTTTTTCTCTTTTCGCAGACTTTAAATATGCTCAAAATCAAGTCGCAAAGTAATATTTCTCTTTTCGTAAAGTTCAATTTGCTTTTCGAATAGATCTGAAGCTGTAATGAACTACTCGAAAGAGAAGATGTGCTCTTCGAATAGTTGGTACTGAAGCCAGTTCTCTTTTCGAAAAAGTAATTACAAGCTAACTCCTTTGCGAAATGATGTTTCAAGTATTAACTTGTCGAATGGAATGCGATGCCATTCACAATTTTAAAAAGGACTCTTTTGGAACTTTTGAAAACTTAAAAGCACTGCGATATTAACCTTGAGTATATTTAAACCCTTTTCGACGGTGGGGTTTTCATTTCAAACTCTCTGCAGAGACTCCTCTCACTAAAACCCTACTTCATTCTTTCTTTTGCACGATTCAAAAGTCTACTACCTTTTGTAACTAATTGGTTAGATCATCTTGATTTTCGTAAGAGGATTGCCGCTTATAATCTGGAGGATTTCAAAGCAAACAACTCGTTCAAAAGCGTAAACCCTAAATCTCGGTATTTCTTTACCCATTCTCTCTGGTTATCATATAGTAAGTTGTTCTGTGTCGGCATCTATTTTTGGCATTATTATACATCGATTTAGGATGGGAAAAGCAGAGAAATCATTGGCTGCAATGTTTACCAAATCCTCTGCTAAAAAGATGAGCAAATCGACCCCAAAAGCAAAGGGAAAAACCAAAACTGCAGCTAAACGGAAACTTTCAATGGATAAAGCGGACAGGGTAGAAAAAGGAAAGAAAATTAGACATGAGGAACCCATCCCTGCTGCTGCTAGCCCTGAGCCTGAGCTTACTCCTCTGCCCATTCATTTGGTTCTACCCAATCCCTTCATTGAAGCTCAGAAGCTACTACCCGAGCTAATGGTTGACGAAACTTTTTTCGACACCAAACCAGAATGCCTGCCATCCTTAAGATACCTTAGAGAAGCTTCACTAAGCAATATCCTTACCCCCTTGCCAGAAAGAATTTACCCAAGAATGGTAAAGTTAATGGTACCAAAACCTAGCCAAGGTCACTGAAAAAGATGCTGATGTCCCTACCCATGTCATTTTTATTGATGATTGCGATCTGACTGTGACTTTTGAAGACATAGGGAATGCTCTAGGGATACCATTCCAATTTGATCCCTCTGGCCCTTTGGCTGCTCCCGAAATTGCCTCTTTTAGAGATGATGGACCCCATCTAACTCAAGGTATTGTGGCACGGGCGATCCATCATGAGAAGAGACCTTGCTCCCCAATTTCTATTGATGGATTCCATTCTAAGGGGTAGTTTTATGTCCGGGCACGACCAAGAGAGAAGATCACCAATTTTAGAGGCCCTCTTTCATTTTCCAAGGGCAATTTTCAATGCCCCTATGTTAATTTTTGAAGCCATGGCTGATGTCAGTACCAAGCTAAAGAAAGAGCAGAAGATAGCTGGCCTACCATTTGGCAGATTGATCACAGCCCTCCTCCGAGCCAAATTTGACATTGATACTGAGGAGCCCTTTGAAGTCATTACACCACACAATTTTGGAAAAAAGGCTTGGACTACAAGCCAGGCAATGCTGCGAAGGATGAGAGAGGCAGGTGAACCTGCACATGCCCCTATTGCTGCACCAGAACCTGCAGTGGTGAGTGAACCAGAACTCACCCCTGCAGTTGAACCTGAAATTGACATCAACCCTGCAGTTGTGAGCGAGCCAGAACCCATCCCTGAAGCTGAATTTGAGCATCCAAATGAGCCTGCCCCTGCCATGTTGCCAGACCCAACGTTGTCCGAACCAGCTCTGCCAATCCCTGTGGTGACCAGCTCTTTAGCTGCACCCCTTATAGCTGAAACCCCCCTCCCTTTGGTGACCAGCCCTGCAGCTGCACATACTCTGGAGGAAGTCATCCCTACACCCTACTCCCCCACTCCAGCCCTTGACAGTTCACCTATCCCAGCTGTCCCCTCGCCCATACTTCCCATCATTCCAATTTCGGACTCCCCCTCTACACCAACCACTCCAACCATTCTCACACCACCCATTTCACCCTCCAATGCCCAAGTTTTAGAAGAGTTAGCTGCAGGATATATTGCCCCATCTCCCTGCACTCCTCTGCTCGCAAGCCCCTCACATTCCCCTCCTCCATCAACCCACACACCTGAGGCCTCCCCACACCAACTCAGGCCCCTCACTCCAGAAGCCTACTCTGCTTTAATGGGCTCTATTTTTGAAACCATGGAACTGGACCCCTCCCCTATACCTGCTCCTCCTCCATTCACCCACATTCCAACCTCTCCCTTTACAGCCATTGCACCTGCACCCTCCACCTTAGTTGTCCCAGCTTCCCACCTCTCCCACACCTGCATCCATCACCCAAATCCTTACTTACCTCCAGTCCATCCAAACCCAACTTCAGATTAACACCGACAATCAGTCTGTAGCCATGGAACTACTCCATACCTTAGCTTCCACAACCCAAACCACCACCATCACCCTGTACCTAAATTCTCCTCAATGTGCCACTCAAACAGATCCAGTAATATTGGTTGATCTGCCCACCCCACCACTACTACCCAGTGCACATACTCAAACTGAAAGTCCTTTGATTCCATCCTCCACCCTCCCCATTTTCTCTGAAAGACGCCACTCGCACAGACCTGCGTCCCCTTTCTAGCCACTTCTCTCCCCCTACCACAATTTGGGCCACCTTTAGTCCTCTACCATTCCATTCCCTCCCGGATATGCCACCTCATCAAAGCCATGGAAAATAACCCATATATCCGCAGAGATGTTCAAAAGGGCTAGACGGTAAGCTTACATCCGCACCCCTATGAAAACCAAATCGGAAATTAGAGATTTTATGAAATTTGAAAGAGATAAAATGCGGACCTCTTGGGTCAAACATTTCAGCTGTTGAGGACTGTGCAACACAAGGTGTCCAGCTTGCAAGCCCAACTGGATCAATAAAAATTGAAGACCAATAACCTCAACAAAAACCTTGGCCTCATCGGAAAGATCAAATCGAGGAGTATCTTCGAAATGAAAACACTATTCCAGAGAAAGCTCAATCCAGTTCAGACTCCAACACTGACTCTAGCTCTGATTCTGACAGTGACTCCAGTTCGGAGCCACCTGAACCAACCTATGATACAGATTTTGACCCCAGTTATTAGCTTTCATTGTACTTTTTGTGTCATACAGTTGCAATATAAAATTCTGTTTTGTATACTACTGTGCATTTTTTTTCTGTCTTCTTGCCATTATTACTTTTGTTGTTTTTCTTTCTTATATTTTTCCTCTGTTTTGGACCAGTGTGGACCCTGCTTCCCTTTGGTTTGGGGGTATGGCAGGTATGCCAATAAAATAAGTAAGTTAATGCTTGATGCAGCTTATGACCAGCAGAATTTTTGAAAATGAAGTAATTTCACACCTGTTGTTTTGAAAAATGAGGAAGTTAAAACTTTTTAAAATTGATTTCTAGTGTAATTCTAATACTTTCATGAAGTGAAGGTCAGAAAATTTCTAAAAAAATTGATGTTTTAGTAAACCTAAAATGAGAGAAAACAGTGATGATATACCTCAAGAATTTGATAGAAAACCACACCCAGTGAGATTTGGGCCTGCTGAAATGTATTCTTTGGAGGTATGAATTGGCAATTTTTTCTGCTCTAGGGACTGTTTGAACCGGCTTGCTATCACTAGAAGTTACATATATCCAAGTTAAAATAGCTTGACAGCAATCATGTTATTAAAGACATGATGTAGGGCCTTCTTTTGGACAGTTTGAACTTCAAAAAGCCCCACCTTTTAAAACTGCCCTTGATACACACCAATTGAGCTTTATAAATTCAAGATTTCTTTGAAACCTCATCAACCTCATTTAGCCTAACCCTCACTCTGAGAATTCAGAAGGTAAAGGAAAGAAAGCTGAAGAAAGGTGAGTTGGGTAACAGTTTGGTAAAAGAAAAAGAAAAATAATTGAAGGCAATGATGTATCAGCAGAAGAAAGGTGGCATAACAGTCAATGTTGCTTTGAAAAAAAAAAAAAAAGGAGAAGGCATTTCATTGGAAGTTTGAAAAAGAAAGAGAAAAAGATGGCCACTTTGGCTCTGAAAATTTAAAGAAGAAGATGAAATTGTGCTGAATTGAAGAAGGTGTCCATACCACCGCCTTACCTTGACTGACTTCTCAATTTTAAACTCTATTCCACCCCTTTATTCTTGATAAATTTCACCCATAAGCCACATTACAACCCAAGTTAAAGTCCTTACTGATCAATGATGGATTGAGCTGTCATTTGGAGATAAGGATTTGTGTAATCTATGGTGAAAAAGCAAGAATTCGTAACTAAAAGCAATGCCTATGCTCACCTTACATTCCTATTTGAGGAATTGAATTGCTCTTGAGTTGTGAAATAGTGCAACCCTCATATTTGCATGGTGAGTGAAAACCACGTGAGAGTTGAGTTTGAAATCAAATTATTTGGGGTAGCATCAAAACTGAATTTTCAAATAGAAGGAAAGCTTTTCATTAATTTTTCTAGTAAAAACTTTTGACACTAATCGAGTGAATGGTAAAGGAATTACGAGAATTTTAGTTTTGAACCGATGTTTTCTTGAAAATCTTCTTACAACCCTTTGTTGATGCGGTGTGAATAATCTGATTGGATGAAAGTTTGCTTTAACAGAATCGCATTAATCTTAAGCGATTTATTGGAGAAGTTTGTGGGTACCTTCACTGAAAACCCTCAGGAGACTTCACTCCTCCACTAGGGATCACCTAGGGGTTTAAAAGGCTTGTTGCATAGGCTAAATGCAACTGTGCTCCCTACAAAAGTGGCTCTTTACTTTGTTTTTTGTTTATTATTCTTTTCTTTGCTCAGGGACTAGCAAAGCTTAGGTTTGGGGGTGTGTTGACAAGTGAAAAATACCATTTTTCACCCCTAAACTTAAGTCTTGATAGACCTTTGAGAGAACTAAATAAGTGTTTTAAGTTCCTATGTTGCAGTTAACAATAAAGACAGGCTTAAACATAAAAGCAGCTCAAAAGTGCCAAAAAGATGACAATCCATATCAGTCCAAAGGAAGGAAGTGAAGAAACAACCTCATCAGCTGTGGAAAAGTCCAAAAGGAAGAGGCAAAGACCTATAAGAGAAGCAGGGAACAATTCGAACAGAGAAATACAATATAAAGTTCTTTTCGCAAAGAACCTGCACGTTTCGCAAAGAACCTGCACATTTCGTAAAGAACCTGGAACTCTGCGAAAAGGAATAAAACCTCCAAGCTTAGTTTTCGAAGAGCATCTGAACTCTTCGAAAAGAAGATTGAACTATGCGAAAAGGAGAAAACACAATTCGAAGAGAGATTGAACTCTGTGAAAAGAGCTTCAGAAGCCACAACACTCTGCGAAAAGACCCTTAAACTCTGTGAAAAGGTATTCTGGAGATTCGCAGCTTTAACAAGGGCAATTCAGTAATCTGTTGCACGCGTCCCAATGCGTTTTAAAACCCAAGGACATTCCGGAAGATTCTGAGCACGAACCAAAGGCATATTCCTCCCCATGTGAACACCCAAAGATGAAATTACTTGGCGGGAACTTCTAGAAATTCCAACAGATTTTTGAATTTCCTAACAGAATTGATGCCTCTGTTTCTTGATTGGCTGAACCAGATCAAACAGTTCTAATTGGCCAGAACAGATCTGGATCCTGGTGCTCGACTCCTATTGGCTGATATGGATTTAACCAATTCTGATTGGTTGATGGACATTAGAGATGGACTTGGGGAAAGCTATAAATTGACGAACCATTTGCCCAATTTGGGCATCCAGATTTTGAGTTTCATTTCTAATCCCCCATTTCCCAGCCAGACAGTTTGTCTGAAATCCCTGTAATAGCTTCACTTTGAGTTGCAATTGAGAGCTGTGAGACGTTTCTGTAATTCAAAAGAGAGTTGTATTCAAGACTACAAATCTGAGAGCTGTTTAGGATGTGCTCTATAATTGTAACGGTGGATTTGAAAAGGTTGCTGTAAACCGTATTTTCTCAATTGGAATCAGTTAAGGGTTCCCTCTGATCTCCTCATTGCATTAGACTCCTTTAGATTTACTATTTTTTATGCAATTTCCCTTGATTCATTAATCCTGTAAGAATTAGTGTTGGTAACCTAGTCTCTTACAGCATTTGTAGCGATGTTTCCTGTTCTGAATTGAGGATTTAGATTAATAACTATTGGATGGTTTGTGGCCTTTAAAGTGGACAGACCATAGCCATAAGTGTAGCCTAATCCTTGAATTAGATTTATCTCTCTTACATCTGTGCTTGTAGCCAGATGAAGATTGGATCACCTCTCACGAATATTTCTCATTAGATTTCAAAGACCAAATCAGAGTTAGATATTACTTCTCCATCTTTGTTTCAATCACTCCCCCAACTCGGATCTGGATCATTTAGTTTAAATTTTCCTTTGTTTTTAGTTTGTTAAACGTGACAAATTCAAACCTCTCATCTTATCAGCTTTCTAGATAGGATAAGAAGCCAGATCTGGTAGCTCAGATCTGGAGATTTATCTTACATTTTAAACAAATTCTCTGTGGACGAACTTTCACTCACTTACTTTTAAAACTTGCTACAATTGGCCCTGATCTTGCAGGCTAATTCTCTTCTAACTGTGCTGATATTTCTTTAATTTCTTATATAGTTTAGAGCCACTGTAATTTGGCAACTTTAAAACTGTTTTCAAAATACACATAAATCAAGCACACTAAGAAGCAACAACACACATAGAGATGTAAACTGAATGAAAAGCACTCATTAAAAGATATGCAATACAAAGGTACCAAGAGAACAACTATTGCTATCCAAAGATTGGCAATTCCAAACACGCGAGAACATAAGTTTCGAATCTGTGAGAAGAAGGAATCTACACTTTCCTTTTGAGCGTGGGCAAAAACCTGTTACATAGGAGGTAAAAATAATGAGTGCAAATGAAACCATGAATAGATAAAAGAAAGAAAGAAAAGCTTTTAAAAAAAAATGGTTGCTACATATGGTGTCCAATGAAGCCCTGCACGAAGTGATCCAAGGATTTCCCCCTCCATCACCACAAGAAGATAAGTAAACATCTATAGCATATGCTAAAATTGGAACATATTAACATAAGAGAACAACCACATGGACATTTCACAGAAGCCACAATTTCTATAAATTATGAAAATAATAAAAGCAAAGTTCAAAGTTAAAGAAACTGAGAATATTAGACAATGTATCATTCCCTTCTTTTATTGTGATGTTTTTGTAGTATTACTACCTGCTAAATACATTTCTCTGCTAAACCACTAGCTTCGATATGAAAAGTCTTGACCTTGTCGGCAAGGGGATCAAGGTATGAGCCTACCACATAGTTAATACCCCCATCTTCCTAGCAACAAACCCATATAGCTACATAAAGAACACACAGATAAATCAAAATCTCATTCATTAGTATCAAATCTGGGCCATGGTAATAAATAAGTGGGATCGTTTACCAAGTTAGTTATGCCACAAAGTGCCAACACCACAAATGCAGCAAGGTACAATTCATCTACTAGCACCCTGCATCAATTTGGTAGTTGATAATCACAATGTTCTCAATCAGAAATCCAGGTGAAAATTGCATTATATATAAACAACGATCAACCGATCCCACCGTACTTCATAGTAAGATTGAACAATATATTAATTAGATTGGTTAATTGGCATCACGAAGGGTGAATGCACGGGCCTTTAGGCCAGCCAGAGCACCACCTTCGGTCCAGCTGGTCAAACCTTGGAAGGCGCACAACTATTTATGAGCATCTCAATCTGTGAAAATACAATGTTGACATTTTACTAATTTTGCCTAAAAAACATCAGTGGTTTTCAAGTCTGATGGAGAAAGATTGATTTGGGTAACTTATATCATGAATTCAATAGATGAATATATATGACAAGTGAGATTACTGTCCTCGGTACTCAGCCCAATATACTCCATCATTACCCTTATATTCTCTTTAAGGAAATCTCAATAAATAGCTAAATAAATAAGTAGATCAGTTGTAAAACACATACATATAGCAACAAATGGTGAATCACCAACATTAACCATCATCACGAATACCTTTATATAATATATGTATTTTATAAGTAATCTTAACTCCAGTTTCTCCATTCCCACATCTATTCCTACCATTCAGTAACTCAACAAATTCAAAATAAATGAAATAAATAATTGGATCACTTGTAAAGCATATACATTTAGCCACAAATTGTGGTGAATCACCACCGGTAACCTTAATAACATATACCTTCAAAAAATATATGCGTTTTATAGGTAATCTTTACTCTACTGAACAACTGACCAGACATTAGAGCATCTTCAGAAGCGTAAGCGTTCTTAGCGAGAACAGGGAAGAGAAAGAGTGTGAGAAATGATAGGGTACAACACAGCACACTGTTTCAAAAAGATGTATCAGAGATCGGACGACCGAGTGAATCAACTTAGTGGATAGAGATGAGGGGATCATTGTTACCTGACAATGGAGCTGTGATTTACGAGCAAAATTTTTAACCGAATGACCAGTCTAGGTTTTCTGGTGTTAGGGTTTGGAGGGGATCACTATGGTTCTGCTCCATGATTCTGTGGGTCTCCTTAAAGAAGATCTACATATGAAGCTACTAATAATGGAACTCAGAGTACAAAGAATAAGCATTCTAAACTTTACATATTTTCGTGGGGCTGCCACCTAGAAAAGGTTAAAATTTTAAAACCAAATGAAATTTTTTGAAAGGATAGCTTCATTAACGCCCATGGAATCATGGAGGGCACCTACCCCAAAAACCATTGATAGCTTGGAATAAAGCGATAGAGATCGGTTTCCCCTAAATCTTCCACAAAATGGATCTTGAGACCATGAGTGTGCCATCAGACAATCATTTTTTTATTCCACGTGGAATAGCTCCTAAAAAATGGGCCCTAAAATCACATGGCACACATTATGCTCAAGCATGATTTTAGGGCCATTTTTGGGAGATTTGTGCCACGTGGAATAAAAAACTAACTGTCTGATGGTACACTCATGGTCTCAACTCTCAAGGCCCATTTTGTGAAAGACTGGGGTAAAGAATGATTTCCACTGTCTGATTCAAAGCAATTAATGATTTTTTGCATAGGTGTCCTCCAAGATTGTGAGAAAACCACCAAGAACCCATAATTTGGTTAATAGCAGGGAAAAGGTAATTATGACTAATAAGGTTCTCAACAATGAAGGAGAATTGGGGCTATGTTCCATGTTTTTTTCTGTTTTAAATTAAAGGATAAATAAAATGGGAACTATATTTTATTTCCAATGTTCAGTTGTTCTACTTCAATAGTTTGGCATCTAGTTCTATGTCTTCTACATATAAGCAGAACATGACATACTATGGAATAGCAATAAGCTGGAGAAAAGATAGGAATATATAATGGAATGTGGATTATTCATTTAAAACTTGTTCCATTTTTTTTGCAGTAATTATGTCCAAAGAGTTAGTGGACACAGATGCCCATAACCACTTCCAAGTAGCATAGACCAGATTGCTGGAAAAACATTTCATCAATCAGCTCATATTATAAATCTTACTTGAAAAAGAAATGGCAATAACTCGCCATAGATAATCTGAACGGGCAAAATTTAGGCTTTCCTTTCCGACTAAACTTGATCAACTGGGTACCTTTTTTTTTTTGAAATTCTTTTGGTTCCACTTTTTTTGCAGTAATTATGTCCAAAGAGTTAGTGGACACAGATGCCCATAACCACTTCCAAGTAACATAGACCATATTACTGAAAAAACATTTCATCAATCAGCTCATATTATAAATCTTACTTGAAAAGGAAATGACAATAACTCGCCGTAGATAATCTGAACGAGCAAAATTTAGGCTTTCCTTTCCGACTATACGTGATCAACTGGGTACCTTTCTTTAATGCAATAAGTGCATTCAAAATAGAGAACCAAAAGAATTTCAAAAAAAAAAAAAGGAAACTAAAAATAAAAAAATAAGATAGTAATCAAACATCATCTAACAAGCATACCAAGATTATAATGCTGACCTACTTCATGCATCAAAACACTCAAGATCAATTTTCATATATGGTTAACAAATCTATTAGATAAGACGAAAGTAAAATAAAAGTTAAGAATTTTACAGTTGGCGTTGGATCTTTTTCCATATAATAGGCTAGTTGTGGGCCTATGGTTAAGAATTTCTCTTAGACACGCATGCTTTCTTTCCTGTTCTTTAATGAATTGTGCCTTTTACAGTTCCAAAATAATAATAATAACAATGACACTAGATACTGTAAGGAAGTTTCAATTATGCTACGAGAACTCAACGAAGGAAAGCGTCAATCAATAGCTGCTACATTACGGCTAGCCATAACAAAGTGGAAAGACTCACAGCCCATCATAAAAGCGGAGAATCAAGAATTAGGATCTTGGAACCAACTAAAACATGAAGTTGAAATCAATGCAATTAAAAAGGAGCATCAACTCAGAGAGGAAAATTATATGGCTTGATAGAAGTAGATGAATTCAGATTCATATTTCGATGACTATAAAGAGCATATTGAATGAAGAGCATTCTATCACACACCCCCCCCTACTCTATCTCAAGAATAAGTCTTGTAGTGTAACAACCTCACCAAGGGGTGCAAGGAAATAGCCTAGAGGCTAAAAAAAAGATGCATATATGTTGAGGGGTAGGCCAACATTTCGAGACATATGCTATGATGTACCCGTGACCGAACACATCAACATGCGTTCCAATACATGCTAAAACGTGTATGGCAATATCAACACGCATTCCACCCATTTTCGTTTCTTTGTTCTGCAACTCACTACTTCCCTCCAAGTCTTTATTGGACTTTCCCCTGTCCTATTTCGTTGGGGTTGTATCATTTAAATCCTTCATACAGAAGCAATTTCAGGTATCTAATGAACATGCCTAACCCGTCTCAAACCTATTTATTGATTATGTAATGTTTTAAATATATGCAATAGCATTCTAAGGGCTGTGTACTTGAGATTTGAAAATTCTTGGCACAACTAGCACATTCATTAATATAAGCAACAATACAATACAAATAGCTATATCATTCACCAAAACTATAGAAAAGGATATAGTGACAAGATAAATGGCTCGGAAATACTTGGAAGGGATCACATTGAGCCGCGTCTATCTATTCCTTATTATAAAGATATGAATGTTGCAGTTAACAGAAGCATATATTTCAATATAATGCTCAAACACTAAGAGTAGCTAACCCGTTGCCAACAGAAACTCATGGGGATGAAAATCTATGCACTGAATCTGGCCCTTGTGGCACTTAAAATCATGCAACAGCTTTCCCGCGGTCAGATCCCACATCTGTCAAGGCAGTGACTAAAGTTTCAAGAAGAGTTCTTGCTTTACAAGAAATGGTAACTAATAAAGAGAAGGAGCAAGATCGTGCATATAAGAATCTGTGATCACCTTTACTATGTTGTCTTCTCCACTAGAAACAACCCAACGACCATCTGGGGTGAATCTAATAGCATTGACCCCTCGGGTGTGGCCTTTGTATGTATGGATGCATCCTTTCCTTCTGATATCCCAATTTTTTAGATTTGTATCCAAAGAGCCGGAGGCAAAGAACTCCCCAAAAGGTTGGAAGTCAACAGATATGTAATTTGATCTGTGGCCGGTAAGCGTGCGAACAACTACAAGTGCAAAGAATCAAATTCCCACTAGTATTATTATTAATTTAGAGGTACCCATTATATAAAAATTTTGGATGATCATAATCGTATTTGGAATTTGAATGATCATAGACGATTAAATTAAAGCCCCATTTGATATATAGAAAAGCCCCATTTATATGTATATAAAAAATAGATCCATTCCTCTAATCATCCATTGAAAAACTGAAAAAAAAAATTAAAAAAAAAAAATATATATATATATATATATATATATATATATAAATTAATACACCTGTGCAGCTATGTTGTGTGTGTTGGGAGCTTCGGACTTCGGAGGTTTGCCGGACAGATTACTAAAAATAAAAAAATAATAAAATAACCTTGAGAAATGAGAAGAAGAAGAAGAAGGCAGAGGAAAAAGAAAACATAGACAAATGAGGTTTGTCGGACGGCAGTCGGCAGCGAGAGGTGGGGTTCGATGGCGTGAGGTGGGGCTCGATGGGTTTAGGGTTTGGTCTCAAACCCTAAAGAGAAATCCTCTCCTCTCCTCTCATTTCTCAAAACACCATGGTTTTTTTTTTCAGCCTTTCAAAGCAACTTAAGTTACTTGACGTGGTTGCAATTTTATTTATTGGGGCTGCGTTCGGTAAAAATGCATTGTGGAGTTCGAGGTGCATTTACCGAAATTTACCCACCATATCTTTAGAGTTCCTTTAAATGCACCCACCATATTTTCAAGTTCACCCATGCTGAAACACATTGATTATATTGAATCGGATGGTGGATATTGTTTATCGTCCCAATATTTCACACGATGGATCTTGAGAATATGATCGTACCATCAGACGGTCGATTTTTTATTTCATGTGGTACACACCCAAAAAAGTGACATTAAAATCAATTTTGAGTATGCACGTGATGTTAAGGTCATTTTTCTGAGATGTGTACCACGAGAAATAAAATACTAACCGTTTGATGGTAGGCCCATCATCTCAAGATCCATCATGTGAAAGATTGGGAGGACAAACGATCTCCATCATCTGATTCTACCAAGTCAATGTGTTTCAGTTTGGGTGAACTCAAAGATTTGGTGGGTAGATTTAAAGGTACTCTTAGGCTTAATTGGGAACTTTTAATGGCACTTACAAACTCTTGTTGGGCACCTACGCCCATAATCAATGATCGCTTTAAATCAGAAGATGGAGATCGTCTTCGCTCCAATCTTCCACACAAGGGATTTCCAATCAATGAACATACCATCAAATGATCAATTTTTAATTCCAAATGGCACAGATCCCGATGTGGTCCTAAAGTCACTTTTGCGCATGATGTGTGCCATGTGATTTTATGACCACTTTTTGGGATTTGTGAGATGTGGAATCGAAAACTGACGTATAATAGTACGTTCATGGCATCAAGATTTCTTATATGGTAAATTTGAGCGAAACATGATCACCATCCTCTGATTTCAAGCAATCAATGATATTGGATTCTATTAAAAGTACCCATTATATAAACAATCCATACATCAAATCTTTGTGAGCAACCACGCTTAAATGCATTGACTGCATTTAATTAGATGGTGTAGATCATTTATCGTCCCAATCTTTTTCAGGATGGATCTTGATATCATGAGCATACCATCCGACCGTCAGTGTATGACATCACGGGGCACATATCCCAGAAAATGGTGAAAAAATATGAACTGACAATCATTACGCTCAAACCTAATTTTAAGGTCAATTTTTTGGGATGTGTGCTGTGTGAAATAAAAAATGAACCATCTGATTGTATGCTCATGATATAAAAATCCATCGCAAAAAAATTGTGATGAGATGTAGTCAAAAGATATATAATTTATCTTTTACATAGATATATGCATAAACGACTGCTTTAGATAGTCGATTTATTTACCACTGCTGTTTTAATTTAAACGACAGACCTAGACCGTCGAGTTTTTACCGACTGGTAAGGGCCGTCGTTTATTCCACACCAATAATGTAGTTTTTTTTCATTTTCACGTAGTGATAAAGGATGCATCAGAGGCAAGATGAACGATGCATAATAAACCAAGAGAAGTAAAAGGGTCAAGGTTACCTCTATCATGGGCCAGAAACTAACGAAGAAACCCAAATCCCCAACTGAGGCTTGAGCCAGGCCAGACATCAGTATGGCATACCAGGCGCCGCCCCAGTCATAACGGTGCACATTGTCCCAATTTCCCATAAGACTAAGCAAGGACAATGAGACCCGACCACCACTAGCATTGGCAAAAAGAGTCTTGCCGAGGAGAAAAAGGAGCGAGATGCGAGCCAACATCAAGGCGTGCTCGGGCTCAATAAGGACATCCATCTCCGGATGGGCCGAGTATGCCAGTTCATTTTCACCAAACAGATCAGCTAGCCAAGATAGCTTAACATCAGAGCTGCTCATATCCTGAGAAGAGAGGTAATCCTCGATCAACTGAACCACCTCATCCTAACCCGATATGCGAAGGTTGACCACCGGTGTGCCCCCTATCCCGATCCCTGTGATCATCGACCTGTCAATAGGGGTGATGGTCATCTCAGCCACAGACATATGAAAAGTCATGGTCTCGAGCCGAAAGCGTTCTATCAGGGCCTTCACATAGGCCGAATCATCCCTTATGACAGGGCATGAAAGAAAGTCCCCAAAGCCAGCCTGAGCCAGGAGGAACTTTGCAACTTGAGGAAGGAAATGGTATAGGCGTTGAAGGTCAAACCAACCTCTGTGAAAATGGATCGAGGGCAAAGACTGCAACAAAATGAAGAAAGTGTTAGAAAAAAAAGGCATGCGGAAAAGAAAGCCACAAAAAGTTATTTCTTACTCTGCCAGCAATCCCAAAATTGGAATTGTGGGTGTATTGCTGATGGAGTAGCCCACTACGGGCTGCCTCACCCTGCATCTCATACCTAGGCTAGGAGGAACATGGCATTTGATTTAGTTGCTCACCCTGGCTACCGTAAATCACCCCGGGTTCACTCTCATGGCCTTGATCTTCTTCACTCGACAGTTTGAGAAGGACACAAATAACGAATATCAAGAGAATGTCGGTAAAAAGAAACCATTTGCTAGAAGCCAAAAGATGGTAAGTATGCTCCGTCCGTAGGCCATCAATCATAATTATCATCATTGTAGTAAAAAGAACATCAAAAAGGGGGCGAGCCCAGAGTGCCCCCCACATTTCAAAAGATATATACACATAAAAGGGGGAAGAAGAAAGAATGCATTTTCAATTTTACAAAATTGCATATACGGACTACGGTTAGGGATGTTCTCACACAAAAATGAAAAAAACAACAAAAACATAAACAAAAACAAAACCAAAAAAAAGAAAGAAAAACACACTACCATTTTTTTCACAATTCTATAGCAAAACCCTAGCCCCTCGGGTAGGGAGGGAGATTGGGCATTTCAAAAACCTTTCTTTTCCAACAAAAATACAAATATATATATATATATATATATATGTATATAATGAACATACAAATCAGTTTAAACAGAAAAAGAAGTTTAAAAAAAAAATCATCATCATCATGCGTAGAAAATCATCTAGATCCAAAAAAGGGAAAGGGCCCCAGTCATACCAACAAAACTGTCCAAAAATTCAACAAAAAGGGAGGAAAAGGGGAATAGGGCACCATTTAATCATGCTTTCACTCAAAATCGGGGCCAATGCACATAAAATAGATCAAACAGACCATAGACAATCACACTTCTAAGGAAAATCATTCATTTATCATCTAAAAATGAAAGATTCCTAACCACATTAAAGAAAAAATCAAAAGAAATAGGGTAAAAGATGATTACATTAGGAGAAGAAATAAACCCTCGATTCGGTGTGGAATGTACATTTGATCGACGAGAGTGAATGCCGGCACAATGACGGGGATCAAATCGATTCAAGGAAACTGCAAGAAGAGGTCTCAGTTCAATTTAGAGAGGAGGGGGAAAGACATTTTGAAAAATGCCCTCTTTGGCTCAGGCCCGACTGTTTAAAAACTCCCTATCAGGTTTAGTGTGTATAATATACACGCCACGCTTAATTTGGCTAGAATTGGCCTAGGATGTATATTATACACGCTAGGTTTATCTTGGCCAGATTTAGCCTAGTGTGTGTATTACCCACACTAAGCTTAATCCCCCATTAGGAACCTTCGGTACACATGCCCCCGAGAAGCGTGTCAACTTCCATTTGATCTGCTCGGGAAGCTGTGCTAAAATAAGTAGTTCGGGATCAATAAGCATGCCAAAAATATCTCGAACAAACATACATAAAAAATACATAAAATAACAAAATATATATATATATGTGTGTGTGTGTGTGTGTGTTTGTGTGTGACTTTCAAAAAAGTGGCACGTACCCCCAAAAAGCGTTGTGACATCAATTTGTTTCGCTAGTGTAGTGGTGCTAAGTTAACGTCAGAATCAATGGGTTCGCGCAAAGACCTCGAACCCTGCTTCACGCAAGGGCACCCCTGGCCGGTCAAATGGGGCAATCAATGCCTCGTATGATTGGACAAAAGCTGTGGATCTTCGCATAATTGCTTCGCGCCTATCTTTAAGTATGTGTCAATCCCCCTCTCACCCACAAAACTATTTTATTCAGAATAAAACTTGAGCATCAAGCATCTTCAAATCATCCAAAGAAGCGGACCTTTTTCGTAGCATATTAGGCTTTCGTAACTCGCTCCATCTCGATTATGTCAAGTAATATCACTAAGCACTTGGGGACCGATAGCGTTGAGGAATAGACGTTTTTCCCTACATACAGGACTTTCGTTAACTCACCATGTTACCCACCTGATGTTTGAGGTTCGTTTTGAATATGGCAGACTCGTAAGTGTCGCCTTAGGCCTCTTTGGATGTCTATCTCTTAGGCATTCGATCACTAGTGATCAGATACCAAAGAGGGGCATCTGTAGACACCCAAATTTGGCCCAAGGCCCGATCAAAACATACTTCAAGAAAAGCGTACGCTCGAGCTTCCGATAGCATCTTCCATACCCTTAGAAACTTTACCAAACCCTTAGAAACTTGCCTAAACATTTAGGAATCACCCCCAACCTCTCCAAACCCTTAGTTAACCTTCTCGGGGAATGGTTAGAGAGAGGTGCGCCAAAACTTATGGGGATCTCTACTAAAATTGAATCTTATACCATTGAAAAGTAAAGGTTCTCAGCTTTCCAACAAGCTAAGAATCACCTCGATTCGAGTCCTACACCAAAAGTTATGGCAATCCAACATTTTAAGCTTCAAAACTACATTTTAGGTGAACCCCTCGACAAGCTCTGAACCTCTCGAGAGTCTCTCGAGGAGATGGGCATGCTTGGAGTGTATAATACACACGTTAGGCCATTTATGGAAAAATGTTGCCTAGTGTGTATATTATATAGGCCAAGCCATTTATTCCCAGAAGTGGCTTAACGGGTATAATGCACACATTAAGCATAGATGGGCCCACCAGCGGGCTCTGAGCTTCTCGAGCACTGCAGATATGCTTGGCGTGGGTAATACGCAGGCAAGGCTTAGCTACAGTAAATTTTGGTTTTTGCCCAAAATATACTTTTTGGGTTTGACTTGTTGACCATCCTAATGCTTAGGATCGGTTTCATTAGGACTGTTGCACCCTCATTTACCCTATTTGCAGCCCTCTAGTCATTTGAACCCTCACCCTATCATCTACCATTGAACCCTTTTCTCATATATTTAAGCTCCCAAAATCCTAGGAAACCTTAGATCTTAGGATTACATAATTGCTAATCTCATTAGCATTTAAGTACCCCTTAACCCTCTCCTTTTCTATAAATAGAGAGGCACCCCCTGCAAATGGATTGAAAAATTTCCAAAACAGAGAAAGAGATTAAGAGATCCCCTCCTCCCCTTTGGTGCACCAAAACCCATACAAATTCCTTAATTCTAAAACCTCCCTTAGACCTCTTCTTCCATCAAAAATCTCTTAGTCTAGGTGAGAACTATCCCTTAGCACTCTCCTCCTACCTCTTAACCGCCAAACCTTAGAGGTTAGAACCCATATTCCTATCACTCAGGCTCTCAGAGGCTCACCGAGCGCACCTACGTGAAGGTCCACAGCTACGCTACAAGGGCTCAAGAGCTCCGGCTCTCCCCTCTATTCCTCTACCTTCTTTGCTTTTCCCCTATCCTTGAATTTACTGATTGCAGGGGGCGTAAATATGATCGAAGTGCCTTCAGGCAAGAGGAAGTACTGTTTTATTTTTTTCTTTTGGCCATAAGTAGAGACTGCTTATGAGCGGGTTGATCGGGTGCCTAACAGCTTCCTGGTCGATAACCGAAGCCCCTACCCAAGAGCCTTTGACGTGAATCGATAAATCAGAGTCATATTTGGTACTTTGGAGCATTAAATGTTGATTTAAGGTTTCCCGGGACAACAAAAGCTCTGAGTGGCAACTCTAAATTTGTAGTGAAGAGTGCGCATCGTCATGACAAACTCGTGAGAGCCCATGATTGCACAAGTATATACTTTCATGAACTTATTTAAATGCAAATAGGGGTCTTCATCAGCCCATGAAAAGTTGGAAGTATTTGAAGTATATTGGGCGTAATTTCAAAAGTCCTATTACCGACTGTAGGGTGTAGTTGAATACATGGGGGAGGTGTAAGAGGTGTCAAAGCATAGTATTCCCCCACTGTCTTAGCCGTGTATTGCGCTCTTCCTGCCATAATGAAGTCAAAGCAGGATGGCTAAAACAGTTATTGTAAATATCTATTTTAATTTCAGTTTTATCAAAATTTTATTTTAGCAAGCAGGGAGAGAAAACAAATCTGATTTTCGAGCTTCTCTGATCAGGGGAAGTTGAAACTTTGAATCGGTACTCCGAATAAACTTGCGAAAGATTAAGAAGTGATCAAAGAAAATTAAAAATATAAAGAAATATAAAAAGAGAAAGATAAATACTTTGTCTTCTTTAATTAATATATTAAAACACTGATCCCCAGCAATGGCGCCAAAAACTTGTTATGGCTTGTTTATGTCATCTAATTAAGTCTTAACCTATTGCGAGTGCACAATGGAAATTATAATACTAGCAAAGGATCATTCCTACAGAGATAGGTTATACTATATTAATTTAATTTTTCTAAAAACATATACTTATCTTTTAAGATCCTAAACTATTGGAGAAATATGAATAAAGAATTATTTTTTAATCTAAATTGCAGAAATAAATCCTAAATCTTCAAACATCAGATTATGGTCGTCAATCACAATCTTCAGCTATCGAATGTTTACAAATTTAAAATACCGTTATACTATATTTCACTCTTCTAGAATTTAGGCGTCAATCCAAACCAAGCTTCATTCAATATAGATTTAATCTAATCAATAATCTTCTAAAACTTGGGCATCAATCAAATTGTAGAAAAATGAACATGAAAA
Organism: Chloranthus sessilifolius; assembly: GCA_021018995.1. Taxonomy (NCBI): domain Eukaryota; kingdom Viridiplantae; phylum Streptophyta; class Magnoliopsida; order Chloranthales; family Chloranthaceae; genus Chloranthus; species Chloranthus sessilifolius. Next base: position 28,036,450 of record CM037594.1, on the reverse strand, counting down.
AGTAAAACCGTTACACTAATCTACAAACTTTAACCTTAGTCATCAATTCAAATTAAAATTTGAAGATGCTTATAAAGAAGAAAATTTAAACTAGAAAGAAAAATAAATCTAAACTAGAAAGCAAAATAAATTTGTATCCTTCACTCCTCAGCTGCAGTTGTCAATTGCTTCTGAGAAAGTATGGACACCAAAACTAATCTTCAGTTCCCAATTGCAGTCATCAATTACTCTTGAGAAACCTTAGATATCTAATCTACAAAGCAATAAAAATCTACTCTAAGTTGGTCGAAAGAAAACCCAATCTCAGTCGTCAATTGATGCTGAGAATTTCTTCGATGGTTTATTCCTATACCACGCCCTCTTATTTATTGATCATAAGGGGTCAGTTTACAAACTCCTAATTCTAATAAAAGAAATAAAACTATCCTAATATGACTCTAATTCTTATTTTATAGTTCCTTGCTTTCTATAGTTGATGCGCTTATGGATTTCTTCCTTTATTTCAATAGTAATGTCCTCTTAAGATTCTTCTTCGTCAATCTCCCAGATCCGTTATCAGTCAAACTTCTAAGGTAAGAATTCTTCTAATTTTATAAATGGCGGTATAGATCTTCACGTGATCCTCAGCAGTAGTAGCAACAAGAAAGCTTCTATTAATACAATCGTAAATCACGATTGTCTCTTTTCTTCTCTTTCTGGAAAATCGTAAATCACGATTTTCTATCTTTCATAGCTTTCTCTTTGGACGATTCTCTAAATTATGATTGTTCGCTCTTTTTTCAACGTCTGTATGCTTCAGCCTCTTGAACCTCTTCTAAAGAATCGTAAATTACAATTTCTTATTCTCTTCTTTAGTAATAATGCTCAATCGTCTTTCACGATTTTCTAGCTTTCAGTATATAGCAAATCATCTTTTTATGCTTAATTGTCTTTTATTGCTCTTTTAAGTTCATTTTGATGAATATTATCATTATGGCTCTCTTTTACTAATTATCATTAATATCTGCACATCATTAACTTATTAGTAACAAACTAAATCCTAGCATCACTAGATTAAGGGTGATAAATGGGTATATTATGCGACTAACCAATTCCTTTTTGGGTCTTTGAGTTCTATTTATGACCGGCGAAGGTAGCTGCGAAATTCTGCTTTGTGGAGGAAATACATGTGGTGGAGGGAACAGATCAGCCTCTATGTTCCTCACTGTCCTTTCTTGTTGTTGAGTGCTCGCGCCTTCTCTCCCTCTAAAGTATGGAGAATCGTTCAAGTGGCAGGGAAAAGGTGGGGATGGATAATTCATCCTGACTTGAGCACTTGAAATATGGGATGGGGATCCCTTGGCCATGTTGTAACCTCTTTTGACTGATTCTCATATACATTTGAAATAAATGACGTAAAGTTGGAGGAGGGAATACGGACCGGGGTCGTGACATTCCATGGAGGGAGATACTGCGTGTATTCCTCCTCCAAAAAAGTTAAAATCAGGGTCCCATCTTTACTCAGTTCTTTAGTTTCTTGGTCCATACCAACACTTGTTTTGTATTCAATTTTTATCTTAGTTTCCTTTTCAGAAGTATGCTTAGACGACCTACCAACCTCGGGCACAATTTGGGCGGCGGGATCTTCCATCTTGGGTCCAGAATCAGACATGGGGAGTGGTTGTGGAGCTGGTTCATGGTTTGGGAGAGTTAAGGGTCCTAGTGGATGTCTATGGAGGTTGGGTATCCTAGCTCTAAGCGACTGGATTCGTAATTGGGGAAAACTTGGGTATGATGGACGATTCGATGGTTGGTTGGGTGGCACTCTTTAGATTCTGGTTTGGTTGATAGGAGGGTTTGGAGGGTTGATTTGTGTGATTGGGGTGGACGAATGAGTAGGGAATCGACTAGGAGGGTTTATAGTGGTTATGTTGGAGACGGGAGCTTGGATTTGGTTAGCCTGGTTGGGTATAGGATTGTTGATCATTCCTATGTTTGGTGGAGTTTGGTATTGTTTGGGTTATTGTTTTTGGTATTTTCCCAGTTAATATGGTTATGATCATTCATGCCATATATCACATCCCACAGCACCCAACACTCTTCCAAGCTATGTCTTATAAATCGGTGGAATGAGTAGAACTTGTTATAATCCAAGTGTGTCGGCCAAGGGCATGGTCTTTTAGGTGGGAACCTAATCAGGTTTTGGTTGCTAAGGATGTGAAAGAAGTTCGGGATGGTGTCAAGTAGCTGTTGGTAGTTACTTGCTTTTGTTGGTAACCATTTTTGGTTCTAGGTGGTTGGTTGAGGTTATGTGGTGTCATCACATTGTTATAGTTTGGGGGATTGGTTGTTTGGTTTTTGGTGGTGCTTTAGTTATGGGTTTGGTTTTGGTATTGGTTAGGCTAGATGTTTCAGTTGGGGTACTGGTTTCGATTTTGGTATTGATTCTGGCTCGGGTTTCGGGTTAGGTTTGGGTATTGGGTTTGATTTGTGTATTTGGTTTGGTTTGTGTATTGGGATTGGTTTTGGCTGCCTTGATTCTAGTATCTAGGTTGAAAGTTTCCATTTCAAAAATTCAGACATGGGTTGGTAACCGCATTAACCTGCTCAGAGCCCTATGCTTTCTTTTTGTTCTTTGTCTTGGAGTCGCTAGAGGATGCTTCCTCAGTCGCTAACATCGAGAAGGAGAAGTCTCTCTTCTTAATGTGCCATTGTATACGTGAAGCACACAGATGAAGAGTAGCGATGTTTGGGCAAATGCTTAGAATGAAGATGCTCCGAAGAAGCTCTCAAACATTATCGATGATGATATCGATTGCGTCCTTCTCTTTCTTTTGACTATAAGTTCAAGCCGCGAGCCTTCTCCAATGACAAACAAAGACTGTGAAGTCTTTCTTGGCCTCTTGTTTCATGTTCATTAAGTCACTGAACCTAATGGTTTCATGAACTAGATGTTTATACTAATCTAGAAACTGATTGGCTAGATCATCGAACATGTCGATCTTTTAAAGTGGTAAGCTGGAGAACCAATCGAGAGCTTCCCCCTCAAATGTTCTTTGAAAATAGTGGATGAGGAGCCCATGGTTTTCGCGTATAGGTCGAGAATCATTGCAGAACAACACCAAGTGATGGTTTGTATTTCCCATACCATTATATCTGTTTAATTTTAGGGGTTTGAAGCCCACAGGTATGATAAATCCAATATCATGGCAAAATCTATGAAACTCGAATGAATATCTGGGGCATTCTCTCTTAGCCATGTAATCGTCTAGAACCTGAGTAAGGTCCTCCATGTTATGGTTGTGTTCTTTTTTGAAGTTTCAGGAAGGGTTCGACCTAGGTTGTTGCCACTGGAGAAGGTTTGAGTAACACGCTCATATGGTGACACATGGGGTGTTGTAGTGCATGGAGGAGTCGGTGACCTCTCTTCCTATTCATTTCTTGAATGCCCCCTAATTGGGTGACCATGCTCATCAATGATACCTTGGTACATGTCTACCAAGGCTTGAAACAACTATTCAGATTCTTTTCCTCCTTTTGACATTGTATGGGCATTGAGATTTATGAGTTGTTCGGCGGTGTAGTTCTACCCAATGCCACTCTCTCTTCTATTATTGTGGCTAGCACTTGGAGAAGTGAATGGGTTTTACTCATCTTTGCCTACCATATTAATCTGAGGATGATTTTTGACAAGGTTGTAAGACGGTCTAACATCATACTCAAGATTATCTGGGTAACCCCATAAATATGTGTCATTATTAGTAAAGTTCAGTTTGCATGTTCCTAACATTTCTAACTTTTGAAAAATGTGTGCGCACACTCTTAGACTCGCAGGGATTTTAGAACTAGGGGGATAAGATTTCTCCACTATCAGTTCCTAGGTTTCCTTATCGAGTATACAGGTGTTCTTCTCTGGGTCAGGGGGATGGGTACCATCCTCGCCTGATTAGGTCTTACAGGAAGGTCTGAAGAGTATGAAGTTCTCTGGAATTGATTCCCAGAGAGATGATCACACCTGCCCTTTCACAACCGAAGGTGGGTAATAAGAATGGTTGCTAGAATGCCTAAAAGTGTGAAAGTGTGTCTAGAAAGTGAGAAATAAAAACATAACCAAAATTAACAACAAATGGGGCAACCCTAGCAAAAGGAGCCCCGCCGTGATTGCTAGACTGTTGGTACATATTTTCGAGGTCCCTTTCAGATCCCAAAAAATGATTCCAAGTCGGTCACAGGTGGACTCTGTCTACAAAGTTGGGTGAAAAATAATAAAAGCAATAAAGAAAAGGGTAAGGTATTTTAAATGCACTTGAAGAAAAGAAATCATTAGTTGCAGCCAAATTTAAATATACCTGAGTGTGTGATCGCCGTCTATAAATATTTATCAACATTGTAGAACGTCATTCATTGGTCGCGAGGATAAGCGGGGGGTTTGTGAGTTAGACTCCTATGCAGAACACCGGCTTATCGGCCTAAGTAGCTAAAGTTTCCTAGGGTTTGTACTAATTGAGTTTTCTATCCTAGTGGGTCTAATAAAAAAAGGGGGGTTGTTAGCCCAATATGGTTAGGAGGATTGGCCCCGTTCCTGGGTACCCTCCATTGGCTCCCTTGGGAAAATCAGGTTTGGGGGTAATGGCAGTTTTAAAAATATGAAGTGAGGTTATGGACCTAATTGGTACTAAGCTAGAAAATTTGGCAGAGGTTTCCTAGGGGGGATCTAAGGCTAGCTTTTCCTCCCCTCCGTACTAACCCAAGAGTCGGATCAAGTGGGCCAGCCCCACCATGCTTGACTACTCTTATGAGATTCCTAGAGGAGAGTCTAAGAGCCAGATACTTAGAGTGCAACTCCCCTCTATTTCAAAATCTCATAGCTAAACTCGAGTTTTCTAGAAAAAATAAGCAAAATTGTGTGTTCAAAATGGGAGGGCAATGGCCTTATTTATAGTACTCGGCCAATTATAAGTTGGGAGTCCAGTTGATAATCTGGAATTATATGTTGGAAGTCTGACATATAATCCAAAATTTATGCAGGGAGTCCAGCGTATAATGAATTATACGTTGTGTTCTACCGTATAATTCGGGGCGACCACCGATTGGATCGGTCAAGTGACCGGGTGACCGAATCGGTCTGGAAAGGTAGAGTCCAAGTAGGACTTTCAAAAATTATACGCTATAAGTATAGCGTATAATCCAAAAGTTGGAGCGGTTGATAGATAGAAGCGCAATCCAAGTCGAGCTGATTATACATAGGGAGTCCGGCATATAATCGAATTATACGTAGGGATTCCAACGTAAAATCCAGGGGAGTATGGTCGTTGAGAGGGAGAGTCCTGGTGGATTGCAGGGAGATTATACGTAGAGGTTACTGCGTATAATCCGTGAGAACACAGAGGTCCAGTAATACACCGGGTGTCCAACGTATAATCAATTATATGTTGGGATTCCAACATATAATTCCCAAAGCTAAGGGTCTAAGGATTTTTGGAGAGGGCTGGCCATTCTAAAAAACAAGGGCATGGTCAATGGTTGACCGAACATTTGTATACTCCGAGGGGGTGGAAATGGGGTTTCCCATTTTCTTGAGAAATGTTATGGCGTGTGTATAACTTAGACCACATGTGAACCCTTGCATAATTCAGGAACTATGAAACTTCATAGACCTACAGATTCATCCGATTGTCATGCTTGGGTTTTGGTCAACTTTGGTTCAGCCTACTCCTAGATGACACCGCATTTTGTTTCAGAAATGGGAGCTGAGGCTGTATCACTGCATAGTACGCTTGCGATTTCTACGCCATCAGGAGATGTGATGGGGGCATCTAAAGTTCGTACAACTATGATCTTAGTAATTGGAACACATGAGTATGACCCCCTAATCTTGTGGTGCTCGGATTCCAAGACATTCACATAATCCTCGGTATGGATTGGTTGGCAGATTATCACGCCTCAATAGATTACTTTTCTAAAGTAGTCAGCTTCTGACTGACTGGGAGCCTTTCATTCAATTTTCATGGTATTAAAAGGGGGGAGCAGCCCTATTGGCTACACTCAATAGTGATCGTGACGACAAGGTGGATCCCTTAATTATTCCCATCGTTAAGGAGTTCGTCGATGTTTTCTCAGAAGAATTGCCTAGACTTCCACATGACCGAGATGTAGAGTTGAAGATTGATCTTGCGCTTGATATCCTACCGATTGGGAAAGTTCTATACCAAATGGCACCAGCAGAATTGAAGGAATTAAATATTCAATTACGAGAACTGTCTGATAAGCAATTTATCCAATGCAGTGAGTCACCATGGAGAGCACCGGTCTTATACGTAAAGAAAAAATATGGCTCGATGAGACTCTGTATTGATTACCGACGGTTGAATAATGTGACCATGAAGAATCGATACCCTCTTCCTCGTATCGATGACCAATTTGATCAACTACGGGGTGCCATTTATTTTTCAAAGATAGATCTCAGGTCTGGATATCATCAGTTGAATGTCAAAGTAGAAGATATTCCGAAGATTACTTTTGGGATGAGGGATAGACACTATAAGTTTCTTGTTATGCCTTTTGGACTCAAAAATGCGCCTGTCGTGTTTATGGATTTAATGAACTTCGTACTCAAACAGTTTCTCGACAAGTTCGTCATCGTGGTCATCGACGATGTCCTTACTTATTCTCGCACAAAAGAAACTCATAAGGACCACCTTTATATTGTGCTACAGGCTCTTTGTGAGCGCAGGTTGTACGCTAAATTGAGCAAGTGTGAATTTTGGCTTGAGAAGGTAGCTTTCTTGGGTCACGTAATTTCTGCAGCATGGATTTCTGTGGATCCATCAAAGATTGAAGCTATTGCAAAGTGGCAAGTACCAAAGAATGTCACCGAAGTGAGAAGTTTTCTCTGCTTAGCCGGATATTACTGTCAATTCGTGGAAGGATTATCTCATTTAGCACTCCCACTCACTATGCTAACCCGTAAGATAAACAAATTTGTGTGGATAGATTAGTGCAAGCAAAACTTTATTTTAGTGAAGAAGAAGCTCACGACAACTCTCATACTCACCTTATCTTCTAGACCTAGTGATTATGAAGTTTAAACAAATGCTTCGCGCTTGGATGTCTGTTGGAGCAACCTAAGAGACCCATTGCCTACAACTCGAGATAGTTGAAAATGCATGAGAAGAACTACCTAGATCATGATCTTGAGTTGGCATCTGTCATCTTCGCCCTTAAGATTTGGTAGCACTATCTATATGGTGAGACCTTTGAGATCTATACGGACCACATGTGTCTCCAATATTTATTCTCTCAGAAGGATCTGAACTTGAGGCAGAGATGATGGATGGAGTACATGAAGGACAATGATTATTTCATTAATTACCATCTAAGTAAAGCAAACATGGTTGTAGATGCTCTAAGTCGAAAATCCTCAGGACTGCTAGCACATCTGAAACCTTGGAAGTCGCTCAATTAGATTGCTCAGTTGGATGTGCGACTTGTCAGAATTGGAAAGCATATCTAGCTACTATGATGGTGAAGCCTAGATTTGTAGACTGTATCAAAACCGAGCAGCCCTTAGATTCCAAAATTATGAAGATTGTGGGACAGTTAGCCGAGGGCCCTGAATAGGACTTTTCCATGTGTATTGATGGGACCCTCCAATTCAGAGAAAAACTGTACATTCTTGATGTTGCAACCTTGTGGAATGAGATTCTCGAGGAAGCACATAAGTGTAAATATTTTGTGCACCAAGGTAGTATGAAGATGTACTAAAATATTCAAAGTTATTACTGGTGGTCCAACATCAAGAGAGGGATTGCTAAATATGTCTCCAAGTGTCTGGTATGCCGGCAGGTGAAAGTTGAACAACATAAACAAGTCAGTCATTTGCAGCCCTGACCGATTCCCGAGTGGAAGTGGTAGAAGATCCCTATGGATTTCATAGTTGGACTCTCGAGAACTTCAATGAAGCACAACGCAAAATCTATTTCACACCCTAAATCTTACACTTAGCCATCCGATGAGAGTAATCTGACAGATTTTTGGCGGTTTGATGGTTTCAGGAAAATTTGACCATTGGATGCATTTGATTGCATAAAAGAGCATAAGAACAATCAACACTGGAACACTGAACCAAAGAAATGGGTGAACCCTGAAATTCATGCAGAATCGATTGATCAACCTTGTTTATCGATTAATCGGAATTATATATATTTTCTGTTCTCTGTTTTGTCTATATTCGATCGAACGACCTATGGTCCGGATTTATTGATTTCAAATTTCTGAGAAGCGACATATTGAAAATTTAAAAACGATCGATCGATTTAAAGTCTGATCGTTTTATATTTAAACCTTGTAAGTGCACAAGTTCGAAGTATTAGGCCGAGCACAAGAGTGTCGAACCACAAGGACTTGTTGTTTATCTTATCTAACCTCTGTCTTATCCTAATAAAAATTGTATAAAATTAAATTTCCTAAATTAAAAATAAAACGAAAACCTAAAATCAGTTTTGAAATAAGATATGAGAAGGCAGTCAGGGATCTCTCTTGGATCTCAGACTCGGGCATAATAATCTCCTATTTCTTCCCTATTTAGTCCATCGGTGAATGTCATATCTAATATAATTCCAATCCCTACAAGGCCACCAGAATTAAACTAAATAATAATGCAACATTACTATCATGTTCTCAATATATTCGAAACCTCAAACATGCAATCGTACCACAAACAAAATTCAAAACAGAAAAAGCAATATAATCTTATTATATACTTATCTGAAATTTACAAGAGATCCCAGCCTGAAACTTTTAGCTTCGCATCGATTGAAGGACCTTCATCATTGCTGAATCGATCTTCTCTCAATGATTATAACCAATCTCAATCTATTTTAGAACTAAAGACTAACCTAAACCTGCAAACTATCACGCCAAAAATCTCTAGAAAAGCTCTGGCGTAAGGGATGCTTAAACCTAACTCTAGGGTCCTTATTTATAGATGTATAAGGCCCTACAATAATTAGGCAATGCAAGTAACTCAAGAAATCCCAAGAAATTAGGTAGAGAAGAAGAATCCAGAGAGGATCTCGAAAGCAAAAGAAATTTGCAGCTGGAGCCCTTGATTTTCACGTGGAAACACTATCTCGACCGGTCTGTAGAAACCCCAATTTTGCCCTCTCAGAGTATATAAACCTGTTCGATCAACCTTTGACCTTACCCATGACTTTCATAAGGGACTTACCTTCTCTGAAAGCTTTAAGACCCTAACATGGAGACCATATACTAAAACAATAGTATATGGCTGAAGCACAGGCTGAAACAATAGTATATAGTCGAAGCACAGGCTGAAACAATAGCCTTGTGGTTCAGACCCTACTTAGCCCAGAGAAAGCCCCAAATTATGTGCCCACCACGCCCCATAGCTGGCATGTAATTGGTCCCATTTGGACCAGGCCAGTTCTCCCTATGGGCCTGCTTAGGAGCTGATTTCACACCCTGCTTAGTGCATGCAATCAGATTGCACTCTAATCACCGGCGCACAATTGGTCCCACTTGGACCGGTCGTTAACCTTCTAGAAACTGCCTTGAGACCCTATTGTGCATCCCGTCAACCACACTCAATTGGTTCCCAAGTGAGCCTGGCCTCTAGTTCCCTAGACGCTTGAATTCTACAATTAAGCACACCTGATATGGCACTTAATCAAATTGCATGCTCTGAACAGGGCATGCAATTAGTTCTAATTAGATTAGAACTCGGACACCCGGCTGAGTCAGTCAGCCAGTCACTCACTGAGTTGGTCACTGACTCAGAGTGACTAAGTGCCTGGGATAGGGCGCATAATCTGATTAAGCGCACCAGACAGGGCGCATAATTGTGTTTAACCAGTTAATTGTGCACTTCCCACAGGGCGTGCAATTACTCGAATATCTATAAATAGACCCCCTACCCCACACATCCAACACATCAAGCAATCGTGTTTTCAAGTTCTTCTCTTCCGAGTTTAGGAATTTCGAGACTCTCTTCGGCGCTTAGCCTCAGGTAACTTTTTAGTTCTAGTTCTTAATTTTCTTTTCTAGTTCTAGGTTCTAGTTCTTAAGTTCTAATTTTAGTTCTTAATTTCTAGTCTTAGATCTTAGGTTTCAATTTTTATTCTTACATTTTAGTTCTTAATCTCTGGTTCTTAGCTTCTAGAACCAGTTCTTAGTTTTTAATCCTTAAATTTTCAGTCTAGATTTTAGTTCTAGTTTTAAATTCTAGTTCCCTTCACAGTTTCTAGTCTTTCTAGTTCTTAAATCTCTTAATTTTTAGATCTTTAACTTCAGCTTTCAACTTTTGAATTCAAACTCTTATTTTTCTTATTTCTGGATCTGGGTTTTAGTTCCTAGAACCAGCTCTTAATTTTAGTCTTTAAATTTCTATTTCTAATTCTTAATCTCTAAAGCCAGGTCTTAGCTTATAATTATTTCAGATCATAACCTTTGTTTTTAAATTCTAGTCTTAATCTCTTTTAATTCATAATTCTCTCCTGTTCTAATCTTAATTTTAATCTTCAAATTCTTAACTTTTCAATTCAAAAATCAGTTTTTTCAATCAATATTACTCTTAAAATGACCCTTAGGCAACCGATATGCCCAAGGGAGCTTATGGAGGGTACCCTGGAACGGGGTCGATCATCCTTAGGATAGCTGGCCAAACCCCCCTTTTTTTAGATTTCTAGTATAAGTTGAATATTTAAAATAATTAGATTTCTAGCATAAGTAGGATCGTTAAAATAATTAGACTTCTAATAGATTTAGGATATCTACACTAATTAGACTTTTAATAGAATTAGAATATTCAGATTAATTAGATTCCTAATAGACTTAGGATATCAAGGTTAATTAGACTTTTAATAGAATTAGGATATTTAAGTTAATTAGATTCCTAATAAAAGTAGGAGATTTAAATTAATTGGACTCTTCATAGAATTAGGATATTTGGACTCCTAGTAGAATTAGGAGACTAGTACCGATTAGACTTCTAACAAGATTAGGACTCTTAAGTTAGTCAAACTCCTAATAGGACTAGAATATCTAGAGCAATCAAACTTCTAGAATAGTTAGAAGATTAGATTAATTAGACTCTCAGTAAGATTAGGAAAGCTAAAACAATTATACTTAGAGCAGGATAAGAAAACTATATAAACTAAATCCCTAGGTGACCCGGTGCTGCTTATGTCAGCAGGCCGACAATTCAGTAAAGAAGTCAAGCCCACACCCAGAAAGCTGTGATCAGTAACGTGTTGCAGCATTGATAAACATCTGCAGCTGGAGATCGCAACGAACCCAGTATTTTCCTCTTAGAATTTACCTTTTATTTCTATGTCTTGCAATTGACCATTCACCGCCTTTGCCAGAGTCCACTTAGACCGAATTGGGCCACTCTTTCTGGGGACCGAAAGGGACCAAAAAAGAACGTACCAAAGTCGCCTCCGTTTAGTAAAAATTTCTTTTATATGAACCGATTTCTTTTCCGTTCTATTTCTTTCCTGCACCAACTCTACTACCGAGGATTTCTCGAGAGTGTATGAGCATCCATCAGAGGCACGTGATGGTCTGAATATGAAGAATAAATATCACTGGCAGTGATGATCCTCCATTATGGAACTACTATGGTAACCCTGTATACGGCGAGGATCTGTCTAACGAGTTTGCTCAATACCACCCCGAGATTAACATGATCGGTGATCAGGAAAACCCCTTCTCCCCTTCGAGAGCCAGCAATAACCATGGTGGAAAAGACAGCAGTATCGGGCCGAATTTCACCACCCGATAACTCATGAAACTCAGCATCCAAATGTTATAGAAGAGAGACGATGATGTCGAAGAACTACTTCGAGGCTTGGCAGCCGCGTACGAGACCATCGAGGAGTTGCAAGATAAAGAAGAGCAAGAGCGACAAAGGCAAGAAAGGTTACCACTCACGCCGAGCATAGTCTCAGCCCACGTGTCGCCAATAGGCTAGGCTGCTCGTGCCCTCTTCAACAACGATTGCCAAGACCAAGATCGCCCCAGGGCTACCCAAAAAGTCGCCACTGTAAGAGTAGAAGATTTCCCCAAGATGCTGGACGAATACAAGGCTAAGAGAGAGCGCTCTGATTGCTCATTTGGGTTTGATAAGTTCTATCAAAACCTGGAGTTCACCTTACCTGCAAGGTTCAAGCCGCCAAAGTTTAACAAATACAATGGTACGGGAAACCCCAACCACCATTTGGTGCTTTTCTGCAATGACTGTCGACCCATCCGCGATAATCATGGGCTCCTGATGCATTATTTCTAGAGATCGCTAGAAGGGGAAGCTCTCGACTGGTTCGTCGGACTCCCACTTCACAAAATTTACACGTTCGAGGATCTGGCTGGACAATTCCTGGACCAGTGTAAGCATTTGATACAAGAGATGGTTAGTCTTAGTGATTTGATGACAACCAACCAAGAATCTGAGGAAGACTTTGCAAATTTTGTAGCATGTTGGAGGAAGTTCATAGCCCGCACTAGAAGCCAGATGAAGGAAAAGGATGCGATCGACATCATTATAAACAATGTAAAAGAGCCTCTCCGAAGTGCTCTTGTAATAAGCGATTGCCCAGACTTTGCTACCCTTCACTCACGTGCTAGCCGCATCCAGTGAGAGATAAAGGGAGGAGACCTCAACTTCCAGTGATTCAAAGCAGAAGCACAATAAGAAAGCCTTCGGCTCAGAGCAAGTCAATACTGTCACCAACCAGGGTCAGAGCTCTTGCAACGGAAACTACCAGCCAAGGAATTTCGGTCAGAGTCAGTACCAAAATCAGAATCAACAGTGATATCCCAATCAGAATCAGAACCAGTACTAAAATCGAAGCCAATACCCTAACCAGAACACTCACCAGAACCAGAATGCCTCTCGAAATTGGCCGGTCAACCCCCAGGGCTATTATAATAGCTGCTATTTTTTAAAACTAAAATATCGAGTATGGACACGGGTCAGGTCAGGAGTGTGCCTAATACGGGGCACAATGGACCTATTTAATTTGGTGTTCAAAACTGATACGAATGTTAGGCCCTTAGTGGCCTGTTGTTGCTCCAAGTGTGCCATAATTGTGTGCATTATGAATCAAAAATTAAAGAATTAAAGAATGCTAGGTTATATGGATGTTAACTTATGAAAGGGATATCAGCACATTGGGGCTAACACTGGCCTGCAAGATCAGGGCCAATTGTAGCAAGTTTTAAATGTAAGTGAGTAAAAGATCATCCACAGGGAATTGATTTAAAATTTCAGATAAACCTCCAGATCTGAGCTACCAGATCTGGCCTCTGATCCTATCTACAAAGCACATAAGATGGGAGGTTGAATTTGTCACGTTTAACAAACTAAAAACAAAGGAAAATTTAAACTAAATGATCCAGATCCGAGTTGGGGAGATGTTTAAAATAAGACAAATGCAGAAATAATAGCTTCATGTACTTTAGCCTCTGAATTTTAATGGAGAATCTGTAGTTCAACAGAGCAGATTCAATCTTCATCCGCTACCAAAGACAGATGTAAGAGAAATAAATCCGAATTAAGGAATAGGTTTAGACTTATGGCTATGATCCATGTCCATGGTCAGATCATCCAATAGTTGTGGCCTATTCTTTAGTTCGTACATGAACATCACCGTAAATCTTTGCTAGAATTAGGTTACCAATGCTAATTCGCAGGGGTGATGAATTAAGGGGAAGTTGCACGCGGATGAGTGAATCTAAAGAAGTCTAATGCACTAAGGTGAACATTCGTAACCCTCGACATGACTCCAATGGAGAAGACACAAATTACAAACAACCTTTTAAAATCCACCGTTACAATTCTGAGCCACGGCTTCTTAGAGAGCCCTCGGACTTACGATCTTGAATCCGAACTTGGAAGTACAAATCACTCACAATGGCTCTCAAAGGTAAACTACAAGAAGGGATTACAGGGGTTCGGATAAGCTATCCGGACCGAATGAGGGAAACAGAGATGAAAACTCTAAAATCTGGATGCCCAATTTGGGCGTAATGGCTTCTATTTATACTTTTCCTCCATCCTCGCGCATGGTCGGATTGACCAATCAGAATGCTTTAGATCTGGATTGCCCAATGAGGGTTGAGCACGGGATCCGTGATCTGTTTTGGCCAATGGAAATGCTCTCGATCTAGTTCGCCAATCAGTGCGAAGCATCAATTCTATGGGTTTGAAATTGCTTGAGCTTCCGGAAGTTCCCGCCGTAATTTAACTTTGGGCGCCACATGGGTTGGAATATGCCTTCGGATCTTGATTGGAACCTTCGAATGTTCCTGGTCTTTTGATTGCATTAGCGCGTGCAAAGTTTCTGAAATACCCCTTGGACGAGCTACAAATCCCGTAATGCCATTTCAGAGTTCGGGGCCTTTTCACAAAGTTCAATGACTTCAAGCTCTGTCGCAAAGTTCAATCTTCTTTTCGAGGAGTTCGATGCTCTTCAAAGCTACACTGAGTTTTAGTCCTTTTCGCGAGTTTAGGGCCTTTTGCAAAGTTCAATGACCAAGCTCTGCTCAAAGTTTAATCTTCTTTTAGAGGAGTGTTTCTTCTTTTTTCATAAGTTCAAGGTTCTTTCGAAAAGTGCAAGTTCTTTTGAATAGTAGAAGTTCTTTGCGAATTGAACTCTAGGCTCCCATTCTTCTTCTTAATTGACTTTTAACTTGATTTTTCTTTTCAATGGCTCTCTCTCTTGCTTGAGGTCTTTGTCGCTCTTTTAGACCCTCTTTAGCCATTCGTTGTTTCTTCACTCCTTCTTTAAACTTGACATGAGCCGTCGACTTTTGATCTTTTTGGGATGCTTTTCAGATTTGGACTGTCTCGATTGGTTAGGCAGTAAAATGCACACTAAAGCACTTATTTAGTCTTCTCAAGGGTCTTTCAAGGCTCATGTTTAGGGGTGAAAATGGTATTTTTCACTACTTAACACCCCCAAACCTAAGCTTTGCTAGTCCCTGAGCAAAGAAATGTAAAAGCAAAGTAAAGAGCCACTTTTGTAGGAAGCACAGGTGCGTTTAGCATATGCAACAAGCCTTTTAAACCCCTAGGTGATCCCTAGTGGAGGAGTGAAGTCTCTGAGGGTTTTCAAAGAAGGTACCCACAAACTTCTCCAATAAATCGATTAAGATCAATGCAGTTCATTAAAGCAAACTTTTATCGAATCATTATTCACATCATCGGTCGAGGTTGTAAGATGATTTTCAAGAAAACATTAGTTCAAAACTAAAATTCCACTGTAATTCCTTAACCCTTCCCTCGGTTGGTGTCAAAAAGTTTTTACAAGAAAATTAATGAAAAGCTTGCCTTCTATTTGAGAATTCAGTTTGATGTTACCCCAAATAATTTGATTTCAAACTCAACTCTCACCGGGTTTTCACTCACCATGTAAATATGAGGGTTGCACTATATCACACAGCTCAAGAGCAATTAGAGTGCTCAAGTAAGATTAGAGGCAGGAGCATAGGCATTGCTTTTCAGTTCTGAATTTACTACTTTTTTCACCATAGATTACACAAATCCTTATCTCCATGTGACAGCTCAATCCATCACTGATCAGTAAGGACTTTAACTTGGGTTGTAATGTGGCTTATGGGTGAAATTTATCAAGAATAAAGGGGTGGAATGGAGTTCAAAATTGAGAAGTCAGTCAAGGTAAGGAGGTGATAGACACACCTTCTTCAATTCAGCACAATTTCATCTTCTTCTTTGAATTTTCAGAGCCAAAGTGGCCATCTTTTTCTCTTTCTTCTTCAATTCTTCAAACTTCCAATGAAATGCCTTCTCCTTTTCTTTTCTTTTTTTTTTTTTTTTTTTTTTTTTCAAATCAACATTGACTGGAATGCCACATTTCTTCTGCTGATACATCATTGCCTTCAATTATTTTTCTTTTTCTTTTACCAAACTGTTACCCAACTCACCTTTCTTCAGCTTTCTTTCCTTTACCTTCTGAATTCTCAGAGTGAGGGTTAGGCTACATGAGGTTGGTGAGGTTTCAAAGAAATCTTGGATTTATAAAGCTCAATTGGTGTGTATCAAGGGCAGTTTCAAAAGGTTGGGCTTTTTGAAGTTCAAACTGTCCAAAAGGAGGCCTTACATCATGTCTTTAATATCATGATTGCTGTCAAGATATTTTAACTTGGATATGTGTAACTTCTAGTGAAAACAAGCAAGTTCAATTGCCCCAAAAAATTGCCAATTCATACCTCCATAGAATACATTTCCGGCTCAAGTCTCACTGGGTGTAGTTTCCTAACAAATTCCTGAGGTATATCATCCTTTTCTCTCTTTTTAGGTTTACTAAAACATCAATTTTTATTTTGGAAATTTTCTGACATTCACTTCATGAAAGTATTAGAATTATACTAGAAATTAATTTTAAAAAGTTTTAACTTCCTCATTAAAAAAAAAACAGGTGTGAGATTACTTCATTTTCAAAAATTTCGATCATAAGTCGATCAAGCATTAACTTATTTTATTGGCATACCTGCCATACCCCCAAACCTAAGATGAACATTGTCCTCGATGTTCTAGACAATGAGAGACTAGGGGCAGCAGGGTAAAAGAAGAAAGAAAAACTAAGAACAGAAAAAATCTAAACTATATGCAGCAGAAAATAAAAATGTAGAACTGAAGATATGAGCAAGGAAATGGAAAACATGATATACAAATGCAAGAAAAATCAACAAACCAACGCTAGAACTGCTAAATAAAATCTAAAAAATAGAAGGATTACTATGCAAATGGAAGGAAACTAATGCTAATAACAGAGAAACAGTAAAAACAAGGTAAGGGACTGAATACAAAGTTAAAAAAGAAAAAGAAAAGTGTTGATACAAAAACTGAATTTGTGAATGCAAAATAGGGAAACAAAGTTAGAAACAAACTGTACTCACAGAAAAATGACAAAAATTAGTAAAACGAGGACACATTAACCGAAGAAAGAAAAAAATCAGCGATCTAAAAATAGAATTTGAAACTAAAATTCCTGTAAAATCTAATGCCAAAAGTGTCTTTCGAAAGGTAAAAAATCTTGAGAAAGTGTAGTTCGCAAAGAACTGAGCTTCAGTATGTCTATTCGAAATGGATTTGGCTCCAGAAAGATCTTTTCGCAAAGGACTTCTCCCCAGATTTTCTATTCGAAAAGGAAATTTTAACTATTCGAACAGAACATGGTTCTTTTCGAGTAGTTCATTACAGCTCCAGAATCAATTCGAATAGAACTTTGGACTTTTCGAAAAGTACTTTTTACTTTGCGATTTGAACTTTGAAGTGTATTTACACTATGCGTACAAGAAAAATAGACAGAAACAAAGAAAAATCAAACAATGTTGTACAAACATATTATACACTTTTCTACCATCGATTTTTGGAGATTCATGATGATAGGTGGGCGACAAGGGCCCCAGGTGTTTTCAATGCATGGTTTGAGCCTCGACCATTTACCTTGAGTATTCTTCCATCCTTGGGATCTAAATATCCCAGCTCTGAGGGGAGGCCTTGATGACAGATGTATGGCCCTTCCCATCCGGATCTCAATTTGCCAGAAAGAATTTAAGTTTAGAGTTGAATAACCATACCTTGGACCCCGGTATGAACTCTTTTCTCATGAGGCTCCTACCATGGAGTGATTTAACCTTTTCTTTGTACAACTGGAGCTAGTGTAGGCATCCATCCTCAGTTCTTCCAGTTCAATGAGTTGAAGCTTCACGTGGTTACCGACAGCTTGATTAGATCCATATTAAAAGTTTTGATTGCCCACAAGGCCTTATATTCTAATTCTCTTGGTAGATGGCATGCCTTGCCATAAACCGATCTGAAGGACATCCCTATAGGAGTCTTGTAGGCGATTCTGTATGCCCACAAAGCATCATTAAGCTTAAAGGACCAGTCCTTTCGTCCTTCTTCACAGCTTTTTTTCCAAAATGTGTTTGATCTCTCTATTTGAAATCTCCACCGTCCCTTTGGTTTGTGGATGATAGGAGTGGCTACTCTGTGAGTGATGAGTACTTTTTAATAGAGAGTCAAACCGCACAAAAGTGGCTTCCCCATCACTAATGATGGCTCAGGGAATCCAAATCTGGAAAAAATGTGGTCTTTGAGGAATCTTAAAACCACTTTGTGATCATTGGATTTGGTAGCTATGGCCTCAATCCACTTGGACACATAATCCACAGATACCCAGATGAACTTGTGTCCATTACAAGGGGGAAAGGGGCCCATAAAATCTATGCCCCAAACATCAAACAACTCAACTACCGTGATTGGTCGGGGGCATTGAGTTTCTTTTGGAAATCTTGCCAGCTTTTTGGCGATTCGCAAGATTCTGATCTTTGTAAGGCATCTTTAAAGATTGTGGGCCAATAGAAACCACCTGCAGAATTTTTTACTGCTTTTTATTACTGAAATGGCCTCCACAGAGCTTTATTCATGACACATTGACAATATGCCGTGGAATTCATGGTCAGGACACACTTTCGATCACTTGGTACGCACAATTCTTGAATAGATAAGGATCTTCCCAAATGAAATGTTTAACTTGTGAGAAGAAAAGATCTTTATCCATTCTATTCCAATGTTGAGGAATCATCCAATAGCCAAGAAGTTGACTATGTTTGCAAACCAAGGATCGTGGGTATTGATGGCAAAAAGTTGCTCATCGGAAATGATTCATTAATGGCAAGCTATCATCCTGATTGAGAATTCGGATAAGTGATCACCACCACATTCTCCACTCCTTTCTTATCCTTAATCAGAGATCAAACTCCGTAATAGGAGGATCCACCGATTAACTGGCTTGGTATCCTTCTTAGATGTAAGGTACTTTAGGGCGAGTGGTCAAGAAACACCACAATTTGTGAACCTAAAACATAAGGCCCTGAATTTTTCCAATGCAAACACAATGGCCAGCAGCCTTTCTTTCGCTTGTTGTGTAGTTGAGCTGGGCATCTATCATGGATCCGCCGCATAAGCTATGACATGGGAAGCTTATCTTTCTCGCCCTAGGACAGCTCCTAGGGCATAGTCCTGATGCATCACACATCAGCTCAAAGGGCACCGAATAGTCGGGATCGCAAGATGGGAGCCAAATCGACATTTCTTAAGGACCTCAAAGGTTGTCATGCATTCATTAGTAAACACAAAGGAACATCTTGACACAAGAATGACAGAGTGGCTTGGAAATTTTATCAAAATCTTTGATGAACCTCCTATAAAATCCTCGCATGCCCTAAGAAACTTCGATTTGCTTAACAGCCTGGAGGAGGCAAATGTGCAATTAGATCAATTTTTGCTTGGTCCACCTCTATGCCTTTATGGGAGACCACATGTCCTAGGACAATGCCTTGGTGACTATAAATGACTCTTTTCCCACTTAGAACCAAATTGGTTTCTTCACATCTTTGCAACACCAACTTGAGGTGGTGTAAGCATTGGGAAAAGTCGCTCCATAAATTGAAAAGTCATCCATGAAGATCTCCATGAATTGATCAATCATGTCGTAAAAGATGGCATACATGCATCTTTGAAAAGTAGTGGGCATTGCAAAGACCAAAGGGCATCCTCCTATAGGCAAAAGTGCCAAAGGGGCGGTGAAGGTGGTCTTTTCTTGGTCCAATGGTACAGGATCTGGTTGTAACCAGAGTACCCATCAAGGAAGCTGAGTAAGCTTTGCCGCAAGCTTATCAAGGATTTGGTCAATGAAGGGAGGGGAAATGGTCTTTCCTTGTCATGGTATTTAATTTTCTGTAGTCTATGCAGACCCTCCATCCATTGTTTGTCGGTGGACATAAGTTTACTGATTCAATGCTATAATGATTGATGCCAGATTTCTTAGGCACCACCTGTGGGTGCTACCTACAGAAATCGAAATGGGGTAAATGACCCCAAAGATCTAGCAGCCTTTGACAACTTCCTTCATTACCACTTCTTGCATGTGAGGATTCAACCTTCTTTGCATTTCTCTAGAAGGCTTGGCATCCTCTTCAGTGGATCTTATGCATGCATACATGGTTTATTCCTCCTAAATCAAGAATGGTCCACCCAATTGCTTTCTTGTCTTTTTAGAACTACCAATGCCCTCTTCTTGCTCCTTTGTAAGGGAGGAAGAAATAATCATGGTAGTGTTTGATGATCTCCCAAGAACACATATTTCAGATTTTTGGGGAGCTGTTTGAGTTTCAATTGTGTGTGAGAAAGAGGGCAAGAAAGGTACCTTGGTAACTTGTGGAAGAGGGAGAGGAGTCTCCAAGAGAGAGAACTTGGTGAGTGCCTTGCACAAAGCAGACTCCGTTGAATTTGATCTCCTTTCCTTCTTTCTCGGTGGATCCCCAATCATTTTTAAATTACGTGGTGGAGTCTTTACCTTGCGTAAATGTTTGTAAAGACTCCTCCACCATCAATGATGTCAACATGGAAACATTCCTCAGAGAATTGAGGTTGAGTAACAAAGATTATACACATTCAATTTAACTTTCATATTTCCAAAAGACACCTCCATGATGCCAGACCTGCATTGAATGCATGCATTAGCTGTAGCCAGGAATGGTCTTCCCAGAATGACAGGGATGGCAGTGGTACTTTTGGTTGGTTCCATGTCCAACACAAAAAGTCGTGAGGTAGAAAAACTTGTCTACTCCTACCAAAACATCTTCAATCAACCCCATAGGTTTCCTTTCGATCTGCCTAGTCGTAACACCACTTGAGTGGGTTTCAATTCTCCCAAACCTAGCTTCTCATAGATGAATAGGAAGCAGGTTGACACTAGCACCCAGATCTAGCAAGGCTTTCTCAATGGTGTGCTCCCCAATGATGCAGGGGATTGTGGGGATTCCAGGGTCTTGCATCTTAGGTGGTGTTGCAATTGATAGCACTTGGTTGATTTTCTCCACAGCAAAGGCCTTCTTGGATAAATGTATCCTAGATTGCCTTTTGTGGGTGCACACCTCTTTGAGAAATTTTGCATAGCGGGGACACATTTGATTGCATCAAGCAGAGGTAGATTAATTTTAACTTGCTTGAATGTCTCCATCATTTCCTCAATTTTTGTGTATGAAAAAAAAATAATGAAGCATGGGAGCACATATTAAAAACAGGGTTCACACACAGCTGAGACCCCTTTATGATGAAGAAATCTCGAAGGAAAATAAAATTAGTGGGTCCATTGAATATTCAAAACAGCCTATGATTCACTACTCATTATCCTACATGATTCCTAAAAAAAAAAAAAAATGATCTCAGCAGGTCCAGATGGGAAAAGTGGATGCAAATGGAGAAAAACATGATCCTAAGATATCTATATTGTTTTATAATTTTCTATTTTTTATTATTATTTTTTTTACTTGTTTTGATCACCGCTCAACAAGAGCCCTTATTTACTACCGCTGAAAATAATGAGAAACAACTCGAGATTTTCTATTTGTGTTTTGTTTTCTTTTATTTTGTATTTGGTTTTGTAAAAAAATCAAAGATGCCTAAAAGACAGAGAAATTATAATCAAAACAAACATTAAACACAGCAGAATTCTTTGGTTCTCAAGAATTTAAAAATAGAAAATGAATACAAAGGAGAAGGATGCAAACTCAAGCAGATCTGCCCACTTTTGGTCCAGATGCTCCTTGTTGAATTCTCAGATCTGCAAACATCCAAAACTGCGCGACCTTATTCAAGTATTGACAAAATAAAAGAAAAACTCGCACGCCTAAATTTGACAAAAGACAAAAGAGTGGCGAGATTTATTCAAATAACTAGAAGGCAAAGAATAAAACTTCGAGAAAAATAAAAAATAAAAATTACTGCAGGTAAAAACAGGTTTTCTATACAAAGCTCAGAGACATTTAATCAAGCACTTGGAATGCAAAGTGCAGGTTTAAAGCAAAAATTAAAATAAAAATCAAATCTACAAAATAGAAAAACTTAGGTCTACCAATTTTAAAATCTATTCCCCGGCAACGGCGCCAAAAACTTGTTGTTGCTCCAAGTGTGCCATAATTGTGTGCATTATGAATCAAAAATTAAAGAATTAAAGAATGCTAGGTTATATGGATGTTAACTTATGAAAGGGATATCAGCACATTGGGGCTAACACTGGCCTGCAAGATCAGGGCCAATTGTAGCAAGTTTTAAATGTAAGTGAGTAAAAGATCGTCCACAGGGAATTGATTTAAAATTTAAGATAAACCTCCAGATCTGAGCTACCAGATCTGGCCTCTGATCC
Organism: Chloranthus sessilifolius; assembly: GCA_021018995.1. Taxonomy (NCBI): domain Eukaryota; kingdom Viridiplantae; phylum Streptophyta; class Magnoliopsida; order Chloranthales; family Chloranthaceae; genus Chloranthus; species Chloranthus sessilifolius. The sequence goes on along the minus strand of CM037594.1, from coordinate 28,014,215 downwards.
TATCTACAAAGCACATAAGATGGGAGGTTGAATTTGTCACGTTTAACAAACTAAAAACAAAGGAAAATTTAAACTAAATGATCCAGATCCGAGTTGGGGAGATGTTTAAAATAAGACAAATGCAGAAATAATAGCTTCATGTACTTTAGCCTCTGAATTTTAATGGAGAATCTGTAGTTCAACAGAGCAGATTCAATCTTCATCTGGCTACCAGCACAGATGTAAGAGAAATAAATCCGAATTAAGGAATAGGTTTAGACTTATGGCTATGATCTGTCCATGGTCACAGATCATCCAATAGTTGTGGCCTATTCTTTAGTTCAGAACATGAACATCACTGTAAATGCTGCTAGAATTAGGTTACCAACGCTAATTCGCACAGGGGTGATGAATTAAGGGAAGTTGCACGCGGATGAGTGAATCTAAAGAAGTCTAATGCACTAAGGTGAACATTGTAACCCTCGACATGACTCCAATGGAGAAGACACAAATTACAAAGAACCTTTTAAAATCCACGTTACAATTACAGAGCACGGCTTCTTAGAGAGCCCTCGGACTTACGATCTTGAATCCGAACTTGGAAGTACAAATCACTCACAATGGCTCTCAAAGGTAAACTACAAGAAGGGATTACGGGGTTCAGGTTATCCGACCGAATGAGGGAAACAGAGATGAAAACTCTAAAACTGGATGCCCAATTTGGGCGAATGGCTTCTCTATTTATACTTTTTCCTCCATCCTAGCATGGATTGACCAATCAGAATGCTTTAGATCTGGATTGCCCAATGAGGGTTGAGCACGGGGATCCAGGATCTGTTTGGCCAATGGAAATGCTCGATCTGGTTCGCCAATCGGTGCGAAGCATCAATTATTATGGGTTTGAAATTGTTTGAGCTTCGGAAGTTCCCGAGTAATTTAACTTTGGGCGCTCACATGGGTTGGAATATGCCTTCGGATCTTGATTGGAACCTTCCGGAATGTTCCTGGTCTTTTGATTGCATTGGGGCGCGTGCAAAGTTTCCTGAAATACCCTTCGGACGAGCTGCAAATCCCCAGAATGCCATTTCGCAGAGTTCAGGGGCCTTTTCGCAAAGTTCAATGACTTCTGAAGCTCTGTTCGCAAAGTTCAATCTTCTTTTCGAGGAGTTCAGATGCTCTTCGAAAGCTACACCTGGAGTTTTAGTCCTTTTCGCAGAGTTTAGGGGCCTTTTCGCAAAGTTCAATGACTTCTGAAGCTCTGTTCGCAAAGTTTAATCTTCTTTTCGAGGAGTGTTTTCTTCTTTTCGCAAAGTTCAAGGTTCTTTACGAAAAGTGCAAGTTCTTTGCGAATAGTAGAAGTTCTTTGCGAATTGAACTCTAGGCTCCCATTCTTCTTTGCGAATTGACTTTTAACTTGATTTTCAGTTACGTATTGCTTTGATTGAAAATGGTGCGTGGTATGACATTATACTGGTTAGACCATGATAAACTAAGATGCTTAAAAAATCTTAAAGAAATTGAACGGATACGTTAAGTCGAGTTCTACGCTCAGTTATCATCTCTATTTTGCCGGAATTAAACGATGTCATTTAGATTTGGAAGATATTTAGTCTTCTCAAGGGTCTTTCAAGGCTCATGTTTAGGGGTGAAAAATGGTATTTTTCACTACTTAACATGGCCCAATAAATTTTTTAGTGATACCCGGTCCTCCATACACTAAAATATTGTGTATTAAGTGTACACTTAAAATTTAGACCATCCAATATATCTATAGTGGTGTATGAGATAATACACTCGAGTTTTAGATTATTATATATATACAACTAGTGTATTGGAGTGTGCAACCATGAGATTTTTGACTATCTCGTCACGACGATGCGTTCTCTTGAAAAATATAGAGTCGCCACCTGGAGCTTTTGGTGTCTCGAGAAACCTAGATCAATTTTATAAGCACCGAAGTGCGACAAATATGACTCTGATTCAGGTCTATGCCAAAGGCTCTTGGGTAGGGGCTTCGATTATCGATCAGAAATGTATTAGGCATCCGACCAACCAGCTCGTAAGTGGTCTCTACTATCGTTGTTTTGATGTGTATAATATATATATATATATATATATATATATATATATAAAAGAAAAGAAAATAAGCGGAACTTCCCCTTGCCCGAAGGCACAACGATCCTATTGAGCCATTCCCGCTTGCCAAAATTTGGCCAACATAATGGCTCAATTCTAGGATATAGGAAAAGAAAATAAGGAGAGGAATAGGAGAGAGTCGGAGCTCTCGGGCCCTTGTAGCACCGATGTGGATCCTTGCACGAGAGCATCTTTGATGAGCTTCTGAAAGCAAACGGGTAGCGGGATGGGTTCTAATCTCTAAGGCTATGGAGCTAAGAGGTAGGAGAAGAAGGCTAGGGGTTAGATCTAGCTAAATCTCAAGGATTTATGATTTAAAATGGGGTGTCAAGGATGAACTAGGATGTTGGAATTATATGGGTTTACTAGGGGTCAATGGGAGGGGAGCTCACTAAAATTTTCTCTCTTTGAAAATTTTCCAACCCTTAAGCAAGAGGGGTCACAGAAAGGGAGGATTAGTGACGGGTTAAAGTCCTAATTGGGTTAACAATTAGGTAATGGGCAATCTAAGATTTTTGAGGTTTTCTAGAACTTGGAGAAGAGGGATTTTGGTTTAATGGTATATGATAGGGTGGAGACTTGAATAGCAAAAGGGTGATAACTTAAGCTAATAGGGTCACTAGGGTCCTAAAGAAACACACCCCAGACTTTGGGATGGTCCACAAGACAAACCCCCAATGTCAATTTTGGCCATTTTTTGAAGGAAAACTAGGCCCGACCTATTGGTAGTTGAAGACCTGCAGGGGCTTAGCCTGGTTTTGCAATTTCTTGCACAAATCCGTGATCTATATTTTGCCATAACTTTTGATGTATAACTCTGATTAAGGCAACTTTTGACTTGTTGGAAAGCTAGGGAAGTCCTCTTTCTAATGATATATTACTCAACTTTAGAAGAGATTTGTATAAATTTTGGCACTGCTATCTTTAACCACTGCTCAGGAGGGTTCGAACTAGCTCTATGGGTCCGATTTTGTAATTTCCTACACAAATCTGTGATCTTCATTTTGTCATAACTTTTGATGTACAATTTTAAATTAGACAATTCTTAGCTCATTGGAAGGATGAGAAGCTCTAATTTCCAATGGTATATGCCTTAGGTTGGGCAACTATCTATAAAAACTTTGACACTCCTCTTTCTAATCACTATTCAGGGGGACTCAAATCGGGGCCGAGAAGGGTTCTAATAAGTCTGAGAAGGCTATGGTTGATTCCTAAGGGTTTAGAATGATTCTTAAGGTTTTGGAAAATACTTTTGAAAGATTGGGAGTATGCCTTTCTCAAAGTATGTGTCAATCGGGCCTTGGGCCAAATTTGGGTGTCTATAGATGTCTCTCTTTGGTATCCGATCATTAATGATCGAATGCCAAAGACAAGAGACATCCGAAGAGGCCCAATGTATTATTGATGAGTCCATTACATTCAGAACAAACTTCAAATATCAGATGAGTATCATGGTGAGAAAACAAAAGCCTAGTATGTTAGGAAAAACTATCATTTCTCAAGGTAATCGATCCCTAAGCGCTTAGCGACATTATTGGGCATAATCGATGTGGAATGAGTTGCGAAAGCCCAATAGCTAAGAAAAATGGTCGCTTCTTGAGATGATTTGAAGGAGTTTGATGTTTAAGATTCATTCTGAATACAATAGCAACATAAGAAAGGAGGGTGATCAACCTGCAATCAAAGAAATGCACCAAGCAAGTACGCAAGGTTCCACAGTTTGTGTCCAATCAAATGAGGCATTGACCGCCTCATCTGATTGGTCACGGGTGCCCCTACTTGAAGCAAGGTTCAAGGTCATTGGGCAAACCCATTGATCCCGAAGTTTATTTAGCACAATTACCCGAGCAGAGCAAATAGATGTTGCAACGCTTTTTACGAGTACGTGTTGTTTTTTGATAATGTGCCTTGGATCAACATGACCTAGAGCATCCAACCTCAAATAAAACTAAACAGATCCAGCCAAAATTGTGTGTATACCGAAGGAGACATCTAATCCTGGTCTCTGCCGACAATGATCTTACAAATCATTTTACTATGCATAAACATGCACCCATTAGGGGCGATAAGCAACAAAGGCGATGGAAGTCTCGACTCAGATCCCGTCCGAGTATAATTTACGAGAACAAACGATCATCCTGCGGATACCCAGATGCATGGCGTACACTTTACAGGGATACCGTGCCAATACAGGTTTTAAGCCTGTGGAAATAAGGGAAATGAGCCCTTCTGCATGCATGGTTACACATAGTTTGATTGACATGTAGTTTCGTTTTTAACAGGTTGGTTTCAACCAACAATTGACCTTTTTCATAATGGAGTTACCTGAACCTCAAACCCCGTAGGGCGCATGCCCGAATGGTGCAGACCAAGAGTTCACACCTCCGAAATAGCTCGTGATGAATCTCAAGTTAGACACTCGCATTCCTATGAATCCACAAACAAAGCGCTCATCTTAAAGATTTAGCAGTGGAGTCGGCCTAATCGAAACATTGACCGTTTGACTGGGATTGACACCGTTGCTCCTACTTCAAAGTAGGATCCAAAAATTCAAGGCAAATTTTAGACTTAGGACATTGATATAGTACAACTGCATTGCCGATAAAATATTTGACATTTTACCGCATTGGAACATGCATGTGCATCGCTATGCGTGGTATGAAAACACTGGTTTCTTATTCTTCTTTCTTCCTTTTTTTCTCAAATGATTGCTTTTTCCATTTTTTTTTGAAAAATAAGAACTATCCGGACCTCGAACCTCGGGGGGCGCACGCCTAGACAGCGCATTCCAAGAGCCTGTGCCCCCGACACTCAATCTTGGCCTCCACCATCAATGAAGTTACAAATTAACAACTATGCATAAACATGCACCTATTAGGGGTAATAAATAACAAGGCAATGGAAGTCCCGACCCAGATCCCGTCCAGGTACTATTTACAGGAACAAACGGCCATCCAACGGATATCCAGACGTATGGTGTACACTTTACAAGGATACCTTGCTCGTTTTAAGCCTGCGCCCTAAAATGGGCCCTTCTACATGCATATTTGCATATAGTTGTCTGACGTAGTTTCGTATCTGACAGGCTGGAATCAATCCAACAATGGATCTTTTCGAAGACGGAGTTATCCGGACCTCAAACCCCGTAGGGCGCTCGCCCGGATAATGTAGAACAAGAGTATACACCTCCAAAAATATCATGTGATTAACTTGAAGTTCAAGGTACTCAAGTTCACCTGAAACAAAAAATAGAGCGATCAGCGCGAAGATTTAGCGGTGGAATCAATCCGATTGAAACATTGACTGTTTCACCAAGATTGACACTGTTGCTCCTACTTTGAAGTAGGATCCACAGATCCAAGGCGAACCTTAGAGTTGGAAAATTAATTTAGCATAGCTGTGTTGTTGATAAAATATTGACATTTATCGCATTAAAATCCGCATGTGCGTAGCTGTGCGTGGAAAGTTCTATGAAAACACATATATGTTTTTCACTTTCAAAATGATTTTCTTTCTTCTCTCTTTTTTTGAATTGACCGGATGTCGGTGGTGAGATGCTTCATCTGATATGTCCATCACCGAGAGGTTGCTTGCTTCAAGGCTTCAAACCATTTGATGTTCCTGCACATCTCGAGAAACCTATCAGTCCCCTTTTTGTTTGTAGAGGTAATAATATGCATCCTAATTGACAGAAGAAATAAATTTTTTCCTATATATTTTTTCATTTTTCAAGATTTATATATATATATATACATTTTTGGATTTGTTTTTAGATTTTTTTATTTTTTGTTATTTTTTCTTTCTTTTCTTCTACTTTTTTTATTGTTTGATGCCTTAATCACAGGGTGAGATCTCGGGTCCCCTTTTGAGCATGGTTGAATCCCTATATATGATTAGATATAGGTGAGTTTTAATAGTTTTACCAAGGTTGGAATGTCAATCCCTTTGGATCGAGTCAAACCTTATTCTCTTTACCTTGGGTCATAAGTTTGACGATGTAGCCTGAAGATATTCCTTGTCAGAACCTGATTTGAGCTAACATGAGCAGCCCAGTTGGCGATCAGATAACACAGAGATGTAACCGAAGGAACTAACTTAATGATTTTTTATTTATTTTATTTTTTCTGAACGTTTTTACTCACAGCGCCCAAGACGGGTTTTCGTCGTGCCCGTTGTTACCCTCTTTTTTACCCATAGTGCCCTTTCAGATTTTCATTACATCTATGGGTATGCATTTTTACCCCAGGCCCCTTTTCAAATTTTCACCTAGTCCACACAAGCTCACTGTTTTTACCCGTGGAGCCCTTTCAAGTTTTCACCACGTCCATCTTGCTTTTAGCTTGTATATATATATATATATATATATATATATATATATATATATATATATATTCTTTCTTTTTCTTCTTTTTTCAAAATCAAAGGCCACGACATGGATGTCGATTCCATCATAGCCACCTAGATGGGGTTCTGGTGTCGTCTCACAACTCGACTTGTATTGATTTAACAGATTCTATGACTGACTCCTTGTGAACCTAAAAACAGGGCTTTCTTCAGGGTGTAGCTTGGCCATGGGTTAGGTTAGGATTTGAAGGTATGTTGGGATAAGAAGGTTTGCTTGACTGGGTTCCATTTTTTCACAACATACTTTCTTCCATGGGGGATTTTATTGTACACGCCCCATGATTCTTCTATTTTTTTCTTTTTCCTTTGTTTCATTTCAGGCAATCTCTTTTTGAGGTTTGGCTTTTTCGATTTTTTTGGATTTTGATTTTAATTCCCCTTTTTTGTATATGTACACACTTTTTCTCTTTTTTCTTTTTCTTTTTTCTGGGAAGGGGTTTATTGTAAGAAAGGCTCAGGCTCAAATGGGGTATCAAAGGATATCATCATTTTTAAGGATGCTTTTTGGCTACTGTGCTTGGAATGATGGCCTCTTTTGGGTGGTTCTTAAGCAGTCACGTATCTGTTTCATCAATACTTACATTATCATGATAGACTAAGAGTAGAATCATCAAACGTATCCAGCATTGATGGGCTCAGGAAGATGATCTCTGTCCATGGTGGCAAGGCGGATGGTATATCTCGGTAGCACTTCTCAGACGATGTAAGGTCCCTCCCAGTTCAGCATGAACTTCCCTCTCGGATCGGCATGGAGGGATGGAAAGATCTTCTTTAGTACAGTGTCTCCTACCTTCAGATCTCGACCGCGGACACATTTATTATAAGCACGTGCGATTTTTCCCTGGTAAACTTGAGTATGAAACAAGGCTACGAGTCTTTTCTCATCCAATAAGTTCAATTGTTCAAAGCGGGATCGCTCTCTCTGCTTTGGGTAAGCCTAATTCCATGAGGATTTGGAGTGAGGGTACTTCAACCTCTACCAATAGGACGACCTTGGTTCCATACACAAGGGAGAATGGTGTTGCCCCTATAGCGTTATAGATCAACATTCTTTATGCCCAAAAAGAAAATGGTAACATTTCGCTCCAATCTCGATAAGTGACGACCATTTTCTCAAGTATGTGGACGACTGTCTTGTTCGCAGCTTCCACGGCTCCATTAGTTTGAGGCCGATAAGGGGACGAACGATGTGCTTGATCTTGTATTGCTCATAGAAGGCTTGGACGCACTTATTCGCAAAGTTTGGGCCTCCGTGATGATATCCTTGGGTACTCCAAATCGGCACACAATATTATTTTTGAGAAACTTCTCGACATGACTAACCGTGATGTTGGTATATGATGTTGCTTCTACCCACTTGGTGAAGTACTCAGTGACAACTAGGATGAATCAATATCTATTTGATGCTTTCGGATTAATCATTCCTTGACGTCAAGACTCCAGCTAGCAAATGGCCAAGGAGTGGTCATGCAGTGAAGATCGATGGTAGGAGCGTATATTGGACTGGAGTGTTCCTGACACTTGTAGCATTTCTGAACATGTTTTCAGCAATCCGATTCCATGGTGGTACAAAAGTATCCCTGCCGCAAAATTTTCTTGGTGAGCATGTGACCGCTGATGTGGGCACCGCATGCTCCCTCATGGATGTCCTTCATAATATTGATCGCTTCACTTTCTTTAAGGCACCTGAGCAAGATGTTATTGTAGGATCGCTTGTAAAGGCATTCCCCAAAGGGAAAGTTAATGTTTCGAGGAAATTCTTGATATCTGAGAACTAAGGTGGCTCATCATCAGGCTTTGTAGGTTCCTCAATCTGGAGGTAGAAGGTCAGCTCATTCCTTTGCTCGATCATGATCGGCTTCATCTCGGCACCATACGAGATTTGAATCATTGATGCCAAAGTAGCTAATGCATCAGCAAAGCGATTCCTTATCCGGGGGACATATGAGAATGCCACGTCTTCGAAATAAACTATCAGATCCTCGAGGTGCTCATCGTAAGGGATCAATTTCTCATCTTTTATCTTCCAATCTCCATTTGTCTAGCATATGATCAACTACGAATCACCAAACACTCGAAGGTAAGTTATGTTTAGATCGAGAGCTGCCCTTAAACCAGCGACACAATCTTCATACTCGGCCATGTTGTTAGTGCAAGGGAATTTGAGTTTGATAGAGACTGGTATGTGAGATCCTTTTGGCGAAATCAGAATGGCGCCAACTCCCTGACCCTCAGTATTTACTGCTCCATCGAAGTGCATTACCCATGCTTCTTCTGCTTCTTATGTATCATCTTTTGTCATGAATATGATATTCTCATCGAGGAACTCAGTTCTCAAAGGTTCAAAATCTGGCAAAGGATTGTCGACAAGATGATTGATGAGTGCCTGCCCCTTGATCAACTTTTAAGTGACATACGTGATGTCAAACTCAGACAATAAAAGCTGTCATTGTGCAATTCATCCAATAAGAGCCAACTTCTCAAACAGGTATTTCAACGGGTCCATTCGGGCCAAAAGTAGAAGGGCATGGGATAACAAGTAATGGTGGAGCCTCTAGTAGCCCATACAAGAGCCAGACATGCTTTCTCTAGATAAGAATAATGTGTCTCATAATCAGTAAAATTCTTGCTTAGATAGTAGATGGCCTGCTCTCTTCTTCCCATCTCGTCATGCTACCCTAAGACATCCCATCGAGACTTCCGTCGTGGAGAGATATATCAAGAGTGGTCTCCCTAGCTCGGGAGGTACTAACAAAGGTGGGTTAAGGAGGTAGCTTTTGATTTTATCGAACGCTGCCTGATAATCATCGTTCCATTCAATGGGCGAGTTCTTCCTTAGTAGCTTGAAGATTGGTGTGCAGATTGAAATTAACTATGCAATGAACCAACTGATATATTATATTCTGCCCAAGAACCCCCTAACCTCTTTCTCGGTAGATGGTGGCAGCATTTCGATGATCACTTTAATTTTGACTGGGTCGACCTCGATCCCTCTCCTGTTAATGATGAATCCCAAGACATAGCACCAAATACACACTTCTGTGGATTCAGACGTAACCTGTACTTTCTTAACCTCTCAAACAGCTTCTGGAGGTTCACCAAGTGATCACTTCGCTCTGGTGACTTGGCTATCATATCATCGACATATACTTTAATTTCTCGGTGCGTCATGTCGTGAAATAATGCGGTCATAGTTATCTAGTACGTTGCACCGACATTCTTCAACCCAAATGGCATGACTCTATAGCAAAAGGGTCCCCAAGGAGTGATAAACGTCGTCTTCTCTCGATCTGCCTTTGCCATCTTAATCTGATTGTATCCTGAGAATCCGTCCATAAAAGAAATCATCCCATGCTTAGCAGTGTTATCGACCAAGATGTCGATGTGCGGCAATGGGAAATGATCTTTCGGGCTTGCCTTGTTCAAGTTTCTAAATCAATGCACACGCGGACTTTTTCATCCTTCTTCGATACAGGCACAATATTGGCTAGCCACTGCAGGTACTTAGATACAATGAGAAATCTTGCATCACATTGCTTGATGACCTCATCTTTAACTTCCAAGATCCACTCGAGTCGGAGACGTCTCAGCTTATGCTTAACCAGCTTTATATCAGGGTAGAGAGGCAACTCATGCTCGGCCAAATCAGTGTCCAAACTAGGCATGCCCTCATACGACCAGGCAAAAATGTCTTGGTATGGTCAAAGGAAGTCGATCATGTTTTTTATTTCTTTGAGAGATAGAGACATTCCGATCTTAGAAATTCAGGGAATCTCCCCAGTCCCCAGATTAACATTCTCGGTTTCTTCGACAATGGGGGTAGGGCCATGCTCAAATTTAGCAAACCGGTCAAGGAGCTCATTGGGGAGCTCCTCCGAAGGGATATCTTTGTCCAGACTCGTAATTCCTACCTCTTCTTGTATTTCTATAGGAAAGGGGTCGATTTTACGTAGGAAAGGGGTCGATTTTACGTGGGACAGCTATTATGTGGGACTCGTAATACTTATATTTACCACCCCCGTAGTCATCACGACCCATTCATTGGTCGTACGCCTTCAATTCTTAGAATATCCTTGAGACCATTGATTTATCGCCCACCTTTTCTGACTCGAGCAATCTGATTAAAGAACTAGTGACCTATCTAACCTCTTTCAAAAGCATAAGTTACACCCGATCCTCATTTCCCTTCCCTCGCCATTGGAGGAGACGTTAGACCAAAAAAAAAATGAAGATGTTAGGTTCAATCAAAACTCATTAATCTTGCGCTAGCAGGATGCTTTCAAAATACATATATCATCAAAAAAATTGAGTGAGAGCATTACGATGAATGAACAAGTCAATGAGCTCAGGGAAGCATAAGCAGGCTGTGAGGACATCTCTGGAACTTTATTAGAATTGTATAAGCAAGCTGCAAGGGTATCCTTGATGTCCCCATGCTACTAGATGTCGTCGTAAGGTGGCGGGAGGAGGACAAACTCCTGCTAATCATAGAATGTGAGATTTTGTTGGTGCCAAAATATGATGAAGAGCTCGATCATGGCATCCCGTATCCCCTCTGAGAAGAAGATTGTTACCTACCCTTTGGAAAATGTTAGATACAAACTACTCCCCACATCACTGAGCCTTACTCCCCTCTTCTAATTTTAATTTGGACGATAAATCAGGAGCCTTGTAGGATATTCCTAGAAATGAAACTGAAAACTGATGAATGATGACTAATGCAATCACCTACTATACCTACCATACTTTTCCCTAATAACCATGGGATTGGATAACCACCACCCTAGGATAGACCCCCGTGTACACTAACCTAATCAAAGAGACCTACCCGGTTCGATGACAGTACCGACCAACTTTTCTTCAAGACTAACTCACCAAATACCCATGACTACTTATAGACCCAAAGTGCTCATCTTGAAACCCAGAAAAGCTCCATTGCATCTTGACGTTGGGGAATTTTTTTTGGATTAGAAGGAGAATCATATTAGAAGCACCGGCTTGTCCACAAAGAAGATAAGGAATGACGAAGTTACCATCCGAAAAGTGCTACCGAAGATACCATACTGTCGATCATACCATGCTCCTACACTAGGGCATTTTTATTTTTATTATCATTATTTTTATCTTAGCTATTTGCTTTCCCTATTGCATTATTTTCATTTCAAAAAAAAAGAAAAAAAGATAAATAAAAAGAAGAATAAAGAAAAAAAAATCAACATATATTCATCTTTTACTGCTAGACTCCGGTTTGAGACACTTACCCCCATTGACAATTGGCAAGGGGGAGAACAAAACTACTGATAGCATTACTCTCACATGTGCAGATATGGAGCAACCTTCAATCGTCACCGGGACAACTTACCAAACATCCAAGTTCCTATGACGGTCGATTGCGCTAAAGCAACAAAGAAGCAAAAGTAGACTTAAGAGGTAACTAAAAGAAAAGGAGCCAATCAGGTACATCTAAACCAAAAATCTCTCTATATACATATATGTCAAAAAAAAAATTTACACTTATCACCGGGGGCATCCCCCCATGTATACAACACACACATGCTATGGATATAAAAACACACACACACACACACCCCTACTCCCTATGTTGCCGTCATAGGGAGTAGGGGTGTGTGTGTGTTTTTATAATCTCGGTATCATCAGCTCGGAGATTGGTAGACTGGTCCTTTGAAAATATAATCTCGGTACCTGGAATCCTGGAAACCTCTAAACGACGAGGCCCAGCTACAAAACCCCCTTCACTTGTCTGGCTAACAAACCACCTCGATCGAGAACGAGGAGGATACCCTGCCAGAATATCAGGAACGACCGAATCCCTATGAGCATCATCCCTAACACGATCATGTGACGTGTGCTGAGACTGCCCAGTCGAGGAACCCGTAGCCCTTGACTCTGAGCCATTAAGTTGACTAACCAACCTACACACCCCTCGCTCATTCCTCTCTAGACTCAATCACTGGCACGCCCACATCCTCCTCATCTGCATACGGCCTCTAAATCACCTACAACCAAACAAACAAGCTGACCCCTCGATGAAGATTCAAATCCTAAAAGATTGAAATAAAATAAAATATATATATACGCATGACGATCTACACCTGCACGGCGCGCATATCCTCAAATAGATCGAGTGCAGTCTGAATATCCGAAGACCAACGGCGACTCCTCTATGAGTCCCTCAACACGTGCATCCGCGAAAACGTGAATGTCACCTCCAACGGAACCCCCGAATGAAGAAAAGTAAAATGATCATACACCCAAAACTAAGAAAATAACAACAACAACAACGACACACAAAAAGAAACACTAAATAGATGTTACCATTAAACAACCAAAAATAAATAAAGACACTATGACATTATTTAACTAAAACTCACCTGGAGGAACGGAAGGAAATCTTCGATCAATGCAACGCCCTGTCCCCGACGGTAAAGCTGCTCATAGAGGTGCGCCAATGCGGCTGCACCCCACGCGTAGGAAGGGACTCGATCCAAGTCCCCAAGAACCATAAAAAATAACCCGGTGACACATCCCCGACTCGAAGAAGAGAAGAGCATCGCACCAAGGAAGTGCATCAAGAATGCTCGAAGCACCCTATCCGTAGCCAACCCCGGCTCCTCCATGGGCTCTCGATTTGCCACTATCACACATCGCACCTCGTAAGATGCCCTCACCTCTGAATGGCACCTCGGGGGGACAAAGCCACTTGCAAATGTATCAAAGAACCAGGTGACTCGAACTATACCTGACCCCGAGCAGTTTGACCTATACGACACACCCAAAATATCCTCACACACCTCTAAATAATGTCCTGTCGTCCCCCTGTAATCGGCTCGCCCTCGAAACGAAGATCGGTGATGCGGATCCAGTCCTTCGGCGTCGGCAACAACCTACTAACTTAAAAGAGAAGCGCCTGATGCTCCTCCCTCCACCTCTCCAAGATCACCACGATCAGGCCACGATCGACCTGAAAGGGCTCCAGCTCCAGAATCGGTCCGAAATCGAAAGACACTAGCCGTGCCTATTGAAACTCTGGCATGGCATGGTACCAAGTATGAGACTCGGCCCATGCCGAGCAGATAGCCAACTGCGGGAGCTCCTATTGAACGAAACACAAACAATAACAGTAAGACTAACACGTACCTATGATGAAAGATGAAAGAATTTAGAACTAAAAGTAAGTCAAATATTCCCCAAATACAATAATAATCTACAGCAAATACATAAAATAGTGATAAGAACGATTGAATAGAAACATGACCTATCTCTAGATGTCGTCATGATACATGAGTGAGCACATAATCAATCATTAATGCAGTTCGACATAAATTATAAGGGTTTCTAGATCCTAATAAGCCTATTTCATAACCTCAATGGCTAAGAAAATGAAAGAACTCTTGCTCATGAATGCTTACCCGGCCTCGAGTGAAGATATCCTCCAGCGGGAAGTGTCTGCAATCTCGCTGCCCCTCAACCTGATGCTCCTCGGCCGCACCCTCGGCTCTCTCACCCTCAGGCATCGCACCCTCAACCCTCTCACCCTCATCCTTAGTGCCCCCCTGCTCAATCTCGAGCACCTCCTCCCTGACCCCCGACTGGTCAACCTCTATTGCCTCCTCTCCAACTACCTCCCCAACATCCACCTCCCCGACAACGTCAGTTCGAGCCTCGGAAGTCTCACCTATCTCTGCCCCTAACATCCTCTCCAACCCATAAATAGTAAGATCGTGCTTACAAATATCCTCACCCTCCATCCTAGAATGAAGAGCTCAAAAAATTGAAGAGAATGAGAGAAACAATGCCTGAAACGGACGACCAGATCACAAAATATCATGAAAATATGAAAACTAGAGCACAAGGAAGCAAGGAAACAGTGAATCGAGACTATCACGGATCACGCAACAAAAATGAAAAGTTTTGAACTATTTATAGGGAACAACTGAATCAAATGAGTGAATTCATGTGCTCAAACCAATCACGCACCACTCTCATCATGCTTAATTAGGATCACACGACAAGTCTCAAGCGCACAAACCAATCGTCACCCGCTCAAACTAACCCGACCATTTGGTTGTGTGCAACCTACTCAGCGCGTAATCACTTCAAGTGTCCACACAGTGGTGCACGAATGCCAATGGTCAACCGTATAGTGTCCAGCCACTGCCCTAATCACGCGCTTGGTATAGTGCATTTAATTTGATCAAACAGCTGGACACTAGCGTTTAATGACGCTCAGGCACCCTGAACGAGCGTCCACTCTCTGGCGCGCAATTAATTTATGTGCTTGGAGTGACATGCACAATTCCCTAGAAACACAAAAAAATGCCTAGGACAACACATTCACAGGCTAAAATAAATGATCTTCAACACTAATTATTAGCCTAAACCATGCCCTTGTTAAGCCCGATCCAAAACACTCCAAATGTAAAAAAAAATATGCACCCTGATAACTGAAAGAAAATGCTCTAGACGAAGACCAAACTAAACTAAAAAGAAAATGCCCCAACACCATTTACACATGCTCCAACCAAAACAAAAAAAAAACAAAATTTTTTTTGCCCCAACTAATACCAAACTATACAAAAAAATAAAAAATGCCCCCCAACATTACCTACACTCCAACTAATACCAAGACTAAACAAAAGCAATGCCCCCCTTCATTCATTCACTTGAACCTAACCTAAACTAAACCAAAAACTGCTCCCAGAACACCCCAAATCAAAATAAATAAGATCAGACCAAATTTAAATAAATGAGCATCACACTCAAAATAAATCAAAGCAAGCTACTAAATAAACCAAAATTTACTAAATAGAGACTGCCACAAATGAAAAATATAATCATGTCATAAATAAATAAAATAATTACAAAATACACCGAGGACATACCCTTTGAATATACAACTTAAAACAAGAAATGTAAAATTCGCAAGTTCAGGCAATGCACGAATCCAAATTTATTCGAGAAAATAAAAGTCTCATCTTCCCCTCTCCCCTTAGCATAGCAGCAATTCGACCGCTACCTTGCATTCCCAATCCTATCCATTCTCAAGAATTCACCCAATAAATACAACTTTTCAGGTCCAACACCCGGGATACGAAATAGAAAGGGAGAAAAGACATTAATGAATAAAAAAAATGCCCAAAATCACAAGAAAATGCCCCAAAACTTTTAATCCCAAACCTGAGATGAAAACCCGAAACTTTTAACTCACATTTATAAACTATACCTCCTGAACCACAGAGTGATAAGTGTCACACCTTTAGGCCTTTCTAATCTAATTAAATCAAAACCAAACATACACCCCCTTTGGAAGACCACAATCCATGAACAACCCAGATGAACTAATAATTACACAACACTTAACCTCCTAAGAAACACCAATTCCCCCAAGTCTAGATAAACCAATAGGATTTAAACATTTAACATCCATCTAGAACCTTTGAAAGTTCACACTTTCCAAGTCTCATGTTGAATCAAACAAAAGACCAAAGCTCAAGTTAAATCAAACCTTAAACTAGACAAAAAAAAAAAAAAAACTCTCTAAAGTGAGACCCTCACTTGTTTAGAACCAAAAAAATGCCCACCAAACCAAGCAGAACCAAGTAAACCCTCTCAACCAAGCTCAACAAAGCGAATTAACCTTGGGATAAGCCCTGAATAAATTTGAAATGAATCTTAAAACTTTAAGCTAAACCAAAACTAAGTCAAACTAATCAGATAAATCCAACTAATCCGCTAATAAGCTCAAACAAAAAAACCAAAAGAAATGCCTCTTTATTCATAACTCAGAAATTTTACAAATATCACTGGAGGCATAACTCCTGAATTTACAACCCAAAACGAAAACCTAAAACTTTAACCTACAACCCAAAACGAAGACTGGGGCCAAAACTGAGACGAAGCAAGGAGCAGATTTCGCTCGGAGCATCCGATCAGAGATTTCAGGGAGAATGGGTTGGGAAACACTTCCCTCCACTTTTTACTCCTTCCCTTCCGCTATCTTCACCTCATCTACCGCCGGCTCCTCAATGCTGCCTTCACTGCTCCCTAAAAAGGACCAATGTGAAGACTAGCGCCCTCATTCCCAATACTGCCGACTCCCAGAACAACGCCATCCATTAGCATCACCTAGGGATGAAAATCAGGCGAAATAACGAATATAGGAAGAAATGACATCCCGATCCGATGGTTAGATCTCCCAATATCACTAAAATATGAATTTCAGAACACAAGATATCCAGAAAAAGGTCAAGACTTGACACTAAACCAGAGGATGAAAAACAAATGAAAGCATTCTCTCTTATATAGAGTACGGACTTAATCACGCGCCTAAACACAGGCACTTAACCTAATCACGCGCCATGCACGTGGCGCACACTAAAAGATCACCCGTACACTGACTTGGTGACACCTCGATCACGCGCAAAACTTATAGCGCATGATCTAATCGCACGCACGCTCCCACACGCATAAACAACCCCTAAAACCTGCAATCGGACGCTCAAAAATAGGTGCCCAATTCGTGACTTTGTATCACACTTTGATCAAAATTCTTTTGTCCCATCGCGTAGCCTCACAGGTTGTTTCGACATAAAAGAAAAAGCTATTCACTCGTCCTATCCCGTACCCTTTCTCCACAGGGAGCATTGTCCGCCCCCTAGCCCCATCATGGCAAGACATACATCCCTTACCGTAATTCCCTCACAATCCCACCAGAGAAGGAGAACCCCATCGCGTAACCCTAGCACCCATTCCCATCGTAATAATGTGATATCACCTTAATATCCAATCCCATCATAATAAATTAACCATACCGTCATGTCCCATCGCGGGAAGCCGAAAACAAATCTCCAGAGAACTCGAGCACCCCCCCGCTAACTACGCTCAGTCGACAGCCCATCGCGACATCACCTCTCTAGGACATAGCATCACAATCGCCAAGCCCTCCCCAACACACAAGCAAAAGGAAAAGAAGAAATCTCCAAAGTCCCATCGCGATATTGCCCCCAACAACCCACCAACACCATCGTGACACTACAGCACCACCAGACCGTACAAGCTACGCATAATCCAGGTAAGTATCACCCCCAAGTAAGTACTATCCATCTCTTTTATTTTACTCGATATTCCTCGTATAAATATATAGTTAGCTGTGATTAAGTAAAATGTTTTCAAAACTCATCTTTCTCGACTCGTGAATCACTGTAGTCCTCCCATAAGAGACAATCATCAGTATTCATCGAGAAAGTTAGACTGAGTATCTGACATGCCAAGTGTCGTCTTGACAACCACACCAACTGTCAGGTCCACAAATCTATTACCAGTGGATCTGCTCAGCGACGTCTCGAAAGCCACATTTTCTGCCATTTTACCACCGAATTGATCTTAAGTTAGAATTCCTAAAATTTCAAATTTTCAAAACTCTCAAATTTTCAAAATCCTAAAAAAAACTACAAAGAAAAAAAAAGAAAAAACAAGAAAAGGAAAGAAGAAAAGAAGAACAAAGCAATAAGATAAATAGACCCGACTCACCTTTCTTTAAATACAAAAAAAAAAAAAAAAAAAAAAAAATAGATTAAGCGCCCCATCACCCACACACAATAAATTACACTTAAACCTAACCTTTAACTCCTAAGACTCCTAAACTCACAATCAAGCGCATATCCCATTGCACAGAATTGGATCAAGCGCACACGCCACTACGCAGAATCATTTGTTCAGATACATTAAGACTAGAACAACCCAAGTTACAGGCCGACCTCTGAACTCGCAATCAAGTGCATATCCCACTACACAGAATTGGATCAAGCGCACACTCCACTACGCAGAATTGGTTGTTCAGACACATTAGCACTAGAATTCCCAACTTAGACGCCAACTCTAAATGAATCAAGTGCACGCGCCACTACGCAGAATTCGATTGAGCACTCATCACTAGACCCCCACCTCAATTTCTAGCCCAAACCGGCCATTCCCCTGGGAAACTAAATATTGAGTATATTTAATCTAAGAACTTACAAACGCCTATTAGAAAAGCAACGCCTGATGGGCATTGGTGTGAGCAATGACGCGCTCGGTTTGACATGGCTTACAAAAGCCTTTAATATTACATGTTACTTCATTTTATTATTATCGGTCACTGAACCTAGTTTTGGGCATTTGATTGACGCCCCGATTCCTCGATTGTGTAAAATCCCTCAGTTTGACTGCCCCTTACAACAGGTCACGACATGCGGCGGGCTGCGCCATACACCCACAGGCCCGAAATGTGCCCTTCGACAGCTACCATTTGCCCTTCGAATGCTCCATTTTAGCTTGTGTTGATAGATAAGAAAGCCTAGCATGTCATGTCAGCATCACCAATTCACATTTTTAATTTCCCAAGAAAAATGAGAAGACACCTCGAATGAGGGGTGTCTACTTCTTCAACACGTTCTTACTTCGTAAGAGCACACCGAAGAGGGGCATCTGTAGACACCCCCATTTTTCCCTCTCGAAATATAAAAATTTGTTTGGCCAACCTTTGACCCATAACCCCGACGTGGGAACCATGCACTGAAATAATAGTACACGGCTGAACACAGGCTAAAACAATAGCTCTGTGGCTTAGGTCCCGACATAGGGAGACTATATACTGAAACAATAATATATAGTCAGAATACAGACTGAAACAATAGTCTTGCATTTCAGACCCCGTAACCCTAATATGGGACCATATGCTGAAACAATAGTATATGGCTGAACACAGGTTGAAACAATAGTTCTATGGCTCAGGCCCCATACCCTCGACGTGGGAAACATGCACTGAAACAATAATACATGGCTGAGCACAGGCTAAAATAATAGCTCTGTGGCTCAGATCCCAACGTAGGGAGACTATATACTGAATCAATAGTATATAGTCGGAATGTAGACTAAAACAATAGTCTTGAATTTCAGACAGACCCCGTTACCCTTATATGGGACGATATGCTGAAACAATAGTTTATAGCTAAACACAAGTTGAAGCAATAGTTCTATGGCTCAGGCCCAATACCCTCGACGTGGGAAACATGCACTGTAACAATAGTACATGGCTGAACACAGGCTGAAATAATAGCTCTGTGGCTCAAATCCCAACATAGGGAGACTATATATTGAAATAATAGTATATAGTCAGAATACAGACTGAAATAATAGTCTTGCATTTCAGACCCCGTTACCCTGATATGGGACCATATGCTGAAACAATAGTATATGGCTGAACACAGGCTGAAACAATAGTTCTGTGGCTCAGGGCCCATACCCCCGATGTGGGAAACATGCGCTGAAATAATAGTACATGGATAAACATAGGCTGAAACAATGGCTCTGTGGCTCAG
Organism: Chloranthus sessilifolius; assembly: GCA_021018995.1. Classification (NCBI taxonomy): domain Eukaryota; kingdom Viridiplantae; phylum Streptophyta; class Magnoliopsida; order Chloranthales; family Chloranthaceae; genus Chloranthus; species Chloranthus sessilifolius. The sequence continues at coordinate 27,994,317 of CM037594.1, read as the reverse complement.
ATCCCAACGTAGGGAGACTATATACTGAAATAATAGTTTATAGTACAAAATGTAGGCTGAAATAATAGTCTGGCATTTCAAGCCCCGACCCAGACCCGTACAACCCTGAATTAAGCGCCTGAAACCATGTCCGCAATTCAATTGCACGCCAAATCACAAGCCGCAATTAGTCCCTTCTCAGACCAGACTTCCTTTCCTCAGACCATCTTGAGACTCGATCACGTGCTTGAAATTAGACGCGCGATCGAATTGAGTGCCCGATAACCGGCTCGCAATTGGCCTATGCCCGACCTAGTCTAACCATCCTTGACCTGTAAGTTTCCTCGATTAAATGCTTCTAGAGTAGCGCTTAATTGGATTACGCACCCCAAAATGGGCGCACAATTAGTTCTAATGCTATTAGGACTAGGAAACCCGCTGAGCAAGTCAGCCGGTAGCTCCCTGAGTTGGTGATCGACACAAAGCGATTAAGCACTAACAAACCGGTGCGCAATTCAATTAAACACCTGAAATAGGGTGTGTAATTAGAAAAAAACCTATAAAAGTTTTTTTTTTTTCGATGACGAAGAGGCTAGCAATTTTTGAGAGAGAACGAATTTTTTTGGGATTCCGAAACTAGAGAACTTCGAGGACAAACCCATTGAGCAACCTAGTCATGATTTCGAGATTCAAGCTTCGAATCTTCGATGATTTCTCTTCGCAGCCCCGGTCCGAGGTAACGATTTTTTATTTTAGACTTAGGATTTTTCCTCTCAATTTTAATTATAGGTTTTAATTTCCAGTTCGAGACCATAGCACCCTTTTTTAGACCGTAATTTTTATATCTGGTTCTAATTCTCCGAATTCAGAACCAATCCTTAATTTCAGGCCTAATTCACCAATTTTTAAGACTAAATTTACTATTAAAATCTTAATCTCTAGTCCTATCATTAATTTTTGGTTCGAGGCCTTAGACTCTAGAATCAGTCCTTAATCATACGGTCTAATTTTCTTATTTCAAACCTGAATTTTGTCCTAAAAGTTTAAATTTTAATTTTAATTCCTTAGTTTAATATTTCTAAAAATCCTAAATAATAATTGTAGTTTTTATGATTCTAGTTTCTCAATTTAATTCATAATTACACTCCAAAATTGATTTTGAAAAATCCAAACAAAATACTATTTTACAGTCCAAAATACAATTTATATTTAAATCTCAGCCATCCGATTTGCCCAAGGGAGCTTATGGAGAACGAGGCCAATCCTCCTTAGCATAGCCGGCCCAAAACCCTTTTTTTTTTAAGAATTATAGAATTAATTAATTGCTTTTCTTATCTTTTTAGTATAATTAACTAGTAAATTTAATCTATTTTGGCATAATTAATTAAATTAATTAGATTTTAGTATGATTGATTAATTTCTTTAAATCAGATTTTAATTGGTTAATTTCTTGTTTTAATTAGAATTAGAGTATCAGTTCCATAATTTCTTTTTAAATTTTTAGTATAATTAATTTACATGCTTTATTGTGATTAAATCCTTCGAATAATTGCTCTGATTAGAACTTCAATAAAATTAGTTTCTTTATTTTAATTAGATAATTCTAGCATAGTTATTTCCTCGCTTTATTAGACCTCAATATCATTGATCAATCCTTTTATTTTAATCGGAATCCTAGTATAATTAATTTATTGCTCTGATCATAATTTTAGTCAAATCAGTTCATTTATTTTAATTAGAATTTAGTATAGTTAATTCATTGCTTTAATATGAATTTTAGCAAAATTAGTTATACTTGATTTTATTAGAATTTCAATACAACTGATATACTTGCTCTGCTTAGAATCTTAGTATAACCAGCATGCTGATTGAATTAGAGTTTCACCAGAATTACTACATGTGCACTCCTAGTACAATCAGGAAACTAAAATTAATTAGACTTCTAATGGGATTAGGACACTTAATTAATTAGACTTTCAATAAGGATAGAAATAGCAGAAAAATTAATTAGTCTCCTGATAGAACTAGAATATTAAATTAAATAAACTACAATAGATTTCCACATAACCAAACTCACGATAGAATAAGAAAAAGACATAGTTGCTGATGTTCACAGGCAAATGATTCAGTGTAGAAGTAACCCACACCCGCTCTTAAGCGTGATCAGTGACGTGTTACAGCGTCGATAAATATCTACAGCTGGCCATCGCAACAAACTAGGAACCTTCCTAGAAAACCCTTTATTTTTTTAACTTTCTAAACGCCGCATCGCTAGAATCCACTTGGATAGAATTAGAGCCATTGATTCAGCGGGGACTGAGAGGAACCCAGAAAAAGTGCTCACCAACACCCGAGTATAAAGGCCATTGAGATATCCTCCCATTTCCGCTCGGGAACTGGTAAGGGCTGTAAGAGACCAGCGGGATGCCTATGATCCACTTTAATCTGCTGACAAAATAGGCACTTGGCTACAAACTCAGCAACGTCTCTCTTCATTCCTTTCAACCATAAATTTTTCTTTAAATCGTGGTACATTTTTATGCTGCCCGGATGAATAGCATATGCTGATCTATGGGCTTCTTCCAGTAGCTCTCTTTTTAGGTCACTATCGGCTGAAACATACATGCGGCCGGTGAACAATAAAGAACTGTTGTCCTTAATTGAGAAATTCAGTTGATTTCCAGCCCTTAACTCCTGCCTGATCGTCTCAAACTCGGGATCTTTTGATTGATTTTCTCTGATCCATTCAAAGAGAATCGATTTGATCTTGATATTTGCTATGAGTGCTCCAGTCTCGTTCATTTCAAACCATGTGTCGGTTGAGGTTAGGTTCTTCAGTAGTTTCCACCTATGTACTCTAGTCACTAGATGACATAGTTGCGCAGCTGATTTGCGGCTCAGTGCATCAGCCACTACATTTTCCTTTCCTAGGTGGTATTGAATGGTGCAATCATAATCCTCTAAGAATTCCATCCATCTCCTCTGCCTCAAATTCAGATCTTTCTGTGTAAACAAGTACTTGAGGCTTCTGTGGTCGGTGAAAATTTCAAAGGTTCCACCATAGAGGTAGTGCCTCTAAATTTTAAAGTGATGGTAACCGCCGCAAGCTCAAGGTCATGCAAAGGGTAGTTTTTCTCATGGTCCCTCAACTGTCTTGACCCATATGCTACCACTATTTCGTGTTGGTTCAACACAAAACCTAAACCTGTGTGAGATGCATCGGTAAATACCACAAATCCTCCAGTGCCAGATGGTATGATAAGCACCGGTGCTGAGGTCAATCTTTTCTGGAGCTCTTGGAAGCTCTTCTCACATGCCTCAGTCCACTCGAATTTGATGTTCTTTCTAGTAAGTTATGTAAGTGGTTCATCAATCTTAGAGAATCCTTCTACAAATCTATGATAGTAGCCGGCGTGTCCGAGAAAACCACGAATATCGATGACCGTCTTGGATTGTTCCCACTTTACTATTGCCTCAATCTTGAATGGGTCAACTGTTACACCCGATTCCGAAATGATGTGCCCCAGAAAGCTCACCCGTTTAACCAAAATTCACATTTATTGAGTTTGGCATATAGACGATGATCTCAGACTGTCTGAAGTGCCAAACGTAGGTGCGAAAGGCTATTTTGGAAACATCTTCAGCTTTCAACTTCATTTGAAGGTAACCGGACCGTAAATCTATCTTAGAGAAGAACTTCGCTCCTTGTAATTGGTCGAAGATATCATCTATTCTAGGGAGTGGATGCCGATTCTTTACGATTAACTTGTTCAACTGCCGATAATCTATGCACAGTCGCAATGAACCATCCTTCTTTTTGATGAACAATACTAGTGCTCCCCATGTAGACACACTCAGTCTAACGAATCCTTTATACATCAACTCTTGTAATTGTTCCTTTAACTCTTTCACGTTGACCAGTGCCATTCGGTATGAGGCCTTGGATATCGGTTTCGTGTCAGGCGCTAAGTCGATTGTGAATTCGACTTCTCTTTCTGGCGATAATCCAGGTAATTCCTCTGGGAATACGTCAGGAAATTTGCAAGCGATAGGGAAGTTGGTATAACCATCTTCTCATCCTTGTATCCTTGTACAAAGGCAAGGTATCCTTGACATCCCTTGTTAATTAGTCGCTCCACTCGAACTGTAGATATGAAGGGAGCGATGGTAGATTGAATGCCAATGAATATGAATGGCTTCTCTTTCTTCGGATAAAGAATAACAGTTTTCTCTGAACAATCTACCTTGGCTCGAAATGTGGTTGGCCAGTCCATGCCAAGTATTTCATCATATCCTTGCATTTCTAATAGATTTAGGTCAGCCTTAGTTTCGCGGTGGGCCATGGCGACAACAACCGATCGGCATATCTCATCCATATGTACTGAACTTCCCGTTGGTGTAGAGATAGCTAAGATAAAATCTAGGGGTTCGGGTATGTATCCGTTCTTCTTGGCAAATGTCAGTGTAATGAATGAATGTGTGGATCAAGGATCTATCAAAGGTAGGGCTCCTTGGCCACATATATCCGCTAGTTTGCTCAAATGGACGACACCTAAGTTTAATAGACATTCTAAGATTAGGTGGATTATATGACATGTTATGACATGCGGTATAATGGTGGTGGTGGTCACTCCTATTTATGCACCTTCTTTATCTAAAATGTGAGAAAGTTGACTAAACTAATAAATCTGAAATTTCATACCTTGTATCACATCGTTGGTTTGCTAAGTATCATGGGCTGATACTGCATATGCTCGGCCTGATACCATAGACCGTGACACTCTCCAGCTTGTCGTATTCGTGGTTATAATACCCTTCATGTCTGGGTAATCTCTGATGCGATGTCCCATTTGTTCGCATTTGAAGCAATCTCTAGTGTTCTTGTGACATTCCTTAGTTTTGTGCGGCTTTCCACACTTCGCGCACGTCAAGGATGGCGTTGAGGAAGCGGCACGTGATGCCATTGATGGTGTCCTTGCTGCACTAATATCTACCGGACCTAATGTATTCAAAGACCTCAGAGGCCTTGGAGGTAGAGGTGGCAAGGTATTCGAATCATAAGGCCTTGCGGATGCTGTAGGATTTGTTTGTACGGGTGGTGGCATCAAATATCTTGACCTCTTACTAGCCTACTCCGCACTTGACACTTGGTACTGAACCTTTATACTCCTTGTTCATCTCTCGCTTTATATAATTCTTCTAAGCCCTTTTCTGCAATAAGATCTAGCCTTACCACTCTCTCGTGCGTGGTTGCTTCAAACAGTGATATCCTACCCTTGATAGCCTGTTTGAGACCGTACTCAAACTTCAATGTTTTCATTAATTCGGTGGTGACCAAGGCTAGTGCAAATCGAAATAAGCGTGTAAACTCCGTCTCGTATTCTTGGACACTCATTTGCCCTTGCACCAGATTTGCAAACTGAATCTCCATTCGACGTCTCTCGGTTGTAGGGAAATACTTTCGATTGAAGGTGTCGGTAAATTTCGCCCAGGTCCATGGTGTTCCCGGTGCCCATGCTCTCTCAATGGACTTCCACCATGGGTCCGCTTCACCTTCGAGTTGGAACGAGGCCCAACTCACTTGCTCCTCTTTCGTACAACGGACTCATTGGAGAAGTTTCTCCACCTAGTTCAGTCATTTCTCGGCCTCCATCAGATCAGCTTGTCCATAAAAACTCGGAGATCTTAGTCTCTGAAATTCTTGAAACCCAGATGGTTGTCTCCTTTTAGCGAAAATTGCCATCGTATTCACCATGGTCTCCAGCAACTATTGGTTGTTTTCCACATCATTTGTAGCATGGTTTCCTTCATCTAAGGCATTGTCCCGATTGTTGTCAACCCCTGAGACATTATTGTTGTTGTTGCCGAGAGGGATTGCATTCGAGGGTGTGACTATTCTATCCCCAGTGGTCCTACTGTCAGTGTGCAACACACTTAGTCTTCCCCTTCTAGGAGGCATGATGACCTGTCATGACCAAGCAAAGGCTAAGTCAAGTCGGTTCTAAACCTAAAATCTTAGTTCAACTAATCTAGAATTCCTAATATCACTGTTACCAATTGACATCAAAGTTCTATATGCTCGTTTGATGTACCGCTTGCGCTTTGATACCACTGGTGATAGCTCGAGTTTTCCTTACCACAAAAACCCACGCTGTTGGATCGCACACATGATCTGAGATTACAATGATGTTATGGTACCCATTGTACAACATCACTTCCAGACCGCTCGATCTTCCAATCATGATTCAATGGGAAGGGTTGAGCCATCGCATGATGGTAAGCACACGAGAAGGGAAACAAAAGATATAGACCCAATGGAAAGATAATATAGAACTATATCAGATAAGAAGGGGCAGTATAGTTGTAACTCTAGCTATCATCTACACAAAAAATAAAATAACCATTGTCCACCGATGAAGGCCGACCTCCATCTAAACAGTGGACCCAAAATATTTAGTAATTAATTACAAAACCTTCAATATTCACTTACCGTTCCTCTCTTTCTCACAAAGAAACCCCAAAGTACAAGCACCCTAGCACTAAGGAAAGTGCTCCTCAGGTAGGTTCTCTTCCTCTCCTGCAGGATTATAATCCGGGTCTTCTTCCTGCTTCAGATCCCGTTCAATCCCAGTTCTTGCAGCTGTGACGTATTGTCGAGAGTGAGCTTCATCCAAGCTCAATAGGGAGAAATACAGTGCTAAGTATACTTTAACATATCCAATTCAAGTTCTCGATGCATAACAATTGAAATTCACACTTACATATTCATATATCGAATACGAGCTCTAAAACATAATTTCTATGCCCTAATGAGTCAAATCATGCCAAAGAGTAATTCATGCTAAAACAATGCATAGAGATATTTCAAGCTTATGTACAAGTCAAACGAGTAAGCGGAGACGAGTAATGAACACATATAGCAAAGACAATATTGGACTCAAGATGGATCACATATCAAGAAGCAAAATGTATCATATCATGTGGCAGTAGAGTAAGTATCCCGTATTAGGAAACAGAGCAGCCTGTATTAGGAACATAGGGTCGTGACCCAGGGCCTCCACCCCTCTCATGGAGACTCCACTCCCCTTACTTCTAGTACCCTCAGAACGATTCACATGGCAATGCATCTCATATTAGAGAACAGAGCAGTCTGTATTATGAACACAGGGCCATGACCCCGGGGACTCCACTCCTCATTGCACGTGATCACATAAAGCATAGACACATAGCAAGTACGCGCTGACACATATCAAGAATGGGTACATGGGAAGGCAAGACAATGCGAGGTCAAATGCACGATCATGAAGCATTTAAAAACATATATGTAGAAATTAGATCATAGTATTTTAGAATTTCAATTACATGTGCATATTGTATATATACATTAATTGTTGAAAAAAATACCATTCATTGGATCATTGCATCATACAACGTGAATTTGAGACATATATATAAGTGGCAAGGTATTTTCCCTACCTGTATTCGCGTCGATACACACGTGCAAAACTCACAATCTAACAAGTCCAAAGCCTTGGTCCACGGTCAGTTTATCCTGAACCACGATGCCGACATGTCATAATCCCAAAGCACTCATGGTATTCATACACATATCACTCTCAAGCGTGCTAGTCAATTCCCAAGTGGAAGGTCAATCGAAATAGAGATTCAGGCTTCAGCGGCTTAGTTAACACTTGAGCGTACATCTAGTGATTCCTAGGCTTCATGCTCAAGCGGTTTTAAGCTGAGCGAAATAAGCCTGTAAATCACGCTTGAGCGAAGGCTTCGGAAGATATTTTGCTCAAGCGACTACAATCACACTTGAGCGTACATCTAGTGCAGATCCTTAGTTCCGCTCGAGCGGTTTTGACCTGAGCGAAATAGAACTAAGATTCCCGCTCGAGCGTATGCTTCAGAACATTCCTCGCTTGAGTGATAAATTTCACGCTCGAGCGTGTTTCCAGTATAAAGCCTCAAATTCTGCTCGAGCGATTTTGACCCGAGCCAACATAGCCTGGAGTTTCGGCTCGAGCATAGGCTTCAGGTGATGATTTCGATCGAGCGGGGCAATTCATGCTCGAGCGTACAATACAGAGTAGCTGTCTTAAACAACATATACTCTAAACTCGAGCTGACCCTTATGGCTTCCCAAGATGGTCTAACAACACATCTAACAAGCATAAAAAGCAATCGCTCAACTACGAGACATTTATTACAATACACCCAATAATAAGATTCCCCATGCAAGACCTAAACGTGGTTTTCTACTCGCCATTATCGCCAACTTTGGGAGCTCTTGCAAGGGTTTCAACGGCTAACCCCGAAGCATCTCTTTCTAAGCTTTGGTTGCATTCGATCCTTGAAATCCTTGCATGTGGCCTCGAGCAACACTACCTAATAGGATATTTGGGCTCTATGTTGTGACGTACCCGAAATGAGGGTTACCTCTATAAGCTTTCCTCACATGCTATGCTCGACGACACTAAGGCGTTGGATTGATGGTTTCAGTATGCCAATTTTGTGACTCCTCCTTGTTGAGATGCACGATTTATAGGGCCATGGTGCTCCTAGCTATAGGGTTTGATTTCTATGCGAAGCAGAGGGTGATTCGGAATGAATCGGAACTTGGCTACATTACTTGAACCGAAAATGGAGGAGAAGGGAATGGCTCTCCTTTCTTCACTTCATTCTCTCCTCTCCTTACACAGCTAACTAAACCAAAGTAAATAATCATTTGCATGGTTATGTGCATGCGTTTAAAATAGGGTGACACAGATCTAGTGCTTAGCTTTTACATCTCCACTCATGGTATGCAGTCCATTCATCGGTTCTCCACTCATGGGTCACAAATGGGCCTCAATCCATCCAACCCTTACACAGGCTGTAAAGTCCAATTGGTCCTCCCAGGAAAATCAATGGCATGTGACTCCTTACACTATTGGAGATGGCCCACAAGGGTTTAGCTCCTGTAATGGCCCCAAATGGCTAGCTCTAAGAAAGGTTCGCGGCCTAAGTCCAAATTGGCCCTCAATCCAAGTTGGTTTCCCTATGGGTCTCAAGTGGTTGGTGATCTCATGGATCTTTTCTGTCATAGGGTTCTAATTGTCCATGACACACCGTCAATCTAGACTTCACACGTTTGATAGTACGGGGTGTCACATCATCTCCTGCTTAGAGGAAATTTTCGTCCTCGAAAATTGAAGGAAGTAACCGAGTAAGGATAGTAAGTTGATAAGGCTCGCTAATATCATAGGAGGTGTGGCTAGGAAGTCATGTGTGAAATTGGTTAACAGGGTGGGGAAATTTCTATTATGAATTTGAGGTATCAGTGTTTTCAAGTATACACATACGGGGTGGTTGATAGACAGGCAACCTAATAATAATCACAGTTGGTATTAAATCATTACAAAGGTATACAAAATGTGCCTAAAGCGTAATACGTGAATATTAGTTTTATGAAAGCTAACATTGTACTAACTCTAGTCGACTTTAGGGAAGTGTACTAAGGGATTACCAGAAGGCTCAGTGGCATGTTTAGCAGATCCTCGCACTCTCGCGATTTGTTGCGCGACGTCATTCGGAAAGCAATGGTACATGATTTCCATGAGCATCGCTTCTTGGAAGTCCATCCGCTTGGCGATGTCTGTGTAACTAAATGAGTGTTCGAGGGGTACGTCTACCGTTGGTGGTAGACCTCGTACTTTCCTACTTATTCGGTTCTGAGCCGATTCCTAATGCTCACATCCAAAGTACTTAACATTGTTGGTATCTTGCGATTCATCATTCCTTATTGTGAATCCTCCAATTTCATCTCCGTACTCTTTCACCATTCGCAATATGAGGCGTGCATATGGAATGGTGGTCAGTGTTTTCTTTCTGGTCTCTAGCATACAATTGTGGGCGTGGACCAGTCCATCGATGACCAGTTCAGCTGCATCAAACCATCTTCCCTTGAACACTAAGAACAAGGCTTGTAAAAATATTCCATTTCTATCATCTTCTCTTGCTAAAGGGTAAAGGTTACCTCTAAGAACTATATCGATCCACCACATATTTGGTGGCAATTGTGCACCCTTAATTGATTGGCTATGGTCGTTCTGCCCATTGGTCATTTCCGCAACTATTTGACAGAAGGGCACTCTGGTTGGTTTTGGTGCCAGTAGACCCCAACATGGTTCACATCCCAACGGAATACCCGTGGCTGTGGCCAATCGGTCGTGATCGAATCGAAACTTCCGGTCATCGATATTAGTGTGTAGGGTTCTGTTTTGGTCTACACTAAGGTTATGGTAGAAGAGTTTAATAATTTGTGGGTAATACTGTTTGTGAAAATGTTGGAAGAGGGCGGTGTAACCTACTCTCTCGAGGTAATAAATCAACCGTGAAAGTGGTTCTTCATCACTGAAATATGCCTGGTCGAAGGTCCACTTTGGTTTGCATGTTTTTGCATCCCACCACAGGTCGGGTTGGTCTTGCATTGGTGGGGATTTTGTGGTAGCTGGGGCATTGCCCTTGGATTTATTGGAAGGTTTTGGGCATATGGGAATCGATTTAGAAGCAGATTACTTCTTGGAAGCCATGCAAAAAGAAAATCGAAAGAAAGAGGGGTTTTCAAGAGCTTTACATTGGAAAGGAGGTATGCACGAGATCTAGATCCAGAATGCAGACAATTCTTGCAAAAGCATGAAGAAATGGCATTGCTTCGAGCAGATTTGAGCTTCTTCTTGCAGAGGAAGAGAGAAAACAAGCGCAAGGCGGTTCGAAACTTCACGAGAGTGAAAAAGAGGGCTTCGACCCAATTTATAGATCTGATGGCCGCTCGAGCAGTCTACGAAGCACACTCGAGCATGGCCTAAGTGGACGCTCGAGTGAATTTTTCACGCCTGAGCGGGCAGGACTCAGGTGGCCTAGCCTGAACTGGGGGTATTGGAACGCAGGCTGGTCGTAGATGTAAAATGGTATGGTGTACATAGGTTCTACCAAATTTTATGGTGGTTTTATTTATATGTTATGGAATACTTGGTATGATTTTAGTTAAGCAGAGGAGAATAATAACAGATATAGGCAGAGAGAACAACAAAGGGGAAACACAGATCAAGGAAGAATGGGGAACTACGAACCGGTGAATAAAAAGCCAAGGTTCGTGGCCCAAAATCAGAGACCACAGTTCCAAGGGGGTTTCGGAAGACCGGCGCAGCAGCACAACCAACAGAGATTTCCACTACTTGCGTCGGGGAGACCTTTATGCTATGAGAGCCCTGCCATGTCTACTAGCGCTACCGTCACACAGGGTTCTCGTACAGTTTCTTCCGCACCTCGAGAGACTTGTGCCAAGTGTGGCAAGCCTCATAGGACCGTGGATTGCAGAGTGGGAACCAGGGGTTGTTTCCGATGTGGCAAGGTGGGCCACTTGATCAAGGATTGCCCCGAGGTTGATAAAGGGAAGACGGCTTCAGTTTCAGCGCCACGACCCATTCAAGCACGGAAGCCGGTCGTTCATGGAAGAGCCTATGCAGTCACTGCTCAGGAAGCAGGAAACGTGCATGACATCATCCATATGCCACTGATCTCAGCAGTAAGGGCCGAGCGAATGATCAGGAAGGGCTGAGCGAATGATCAAGAAGGGTTGTAGTGGATACTTGGCTTTCTTAAGGGAGGACAAGGAAGAAAAGAACGTCATCTCTGAGATAGCAGTTGTGCGAGACTTCGCCGACGTCTTTCCAGAAGAGTTGCCTGGATTACCTCCAGAGAGAGAAGCAAAATTTGCCATTGACTTAGCACCGGGAACGGAGCCTGTTTCAAAAGCGCCATATAGAATGGCTCCTACTGAGTTGAAGGAGTTGAAAGAGCAACTACAAGAGCTCATGGACAAGGGGTTTGTCAGATCGAGCGTGTCTCCGTGGGGAGCACCGGTCTTATTTGTTAAGAAGAAAGATGGGTCAATGCGTCTATGCATTGACTATCAACAACTGAACAAACTCACTGTGAAGAACCGCTACCCTTTGCCTAGAATTGACGATCTGTTTGATCAACTGCAAGGAGCGAGGTATTTTTCCAAGATCGACCTGAGATCTGGATACCATCAATTGAGAGTCAAGGCAGAGGACATTCAGAAGACAACTTTCAGGACACGGTATGGACACTATGAATTCCTTGTGATGCCCTTTGGGTTGACGAATGCTCCGGCGTTGTTTATGGATATGATGAATCGAGTGTTTAAACCACACCTGGACTCCTGCGTCATAGTATTCGTTGATGATATTTTGATATACTCCAAATCCAAGATGGAACACGAAGAACATTTGAGGATTGCTCTACAGACGCTTCGTGTACACCAATTGTACGCCAAACTCAGCAAATGTGAGTTTTAGTTGGAAGAGGTTAGCTTTTTGGGACATGTTGTCTCAAAGCACGGTGTCACTGTAGATCCAGCAAAGATAGAAGCAGTGGTTAAATGGGAGCAACCAAAGACAGTGACCAATGTCCGAAGTTTTCTTGGGTTAGCAGGCTACTATCGACGTTTCGTCGAGGGGTTTTCAAAGATATCGGGACCTCTCACGAAGCTGACACGAAAGGATTCAAGATTTGAGTGGAGTGAGTCATGCGAGAAGAGTTTTCAAGAACTCAAGACGAGACTCACTTCAGCTCCAGTGCTAGCGATTCCTTCAGGCAGTGGAGGATACGCAGTGTACAGCGATGTGTCATACAATGGTTTGGGTTACGTGCTCAACCAACACAAGAAGGTGATAGCTTACGGATCAAGACAGCTGAAAGAACACGAGAAAAATTATCCGACTCACGACTTGGAGCTAGCAGCATTCATTTTTGCGCTGAAGATTTGGAGACATTACTTGTACGGTGAGACGTTTGAAATTTTCACCGACCACAAGAGCCTCAGATACCTGTTTACACAGAAAGAGCTCAACATGAGATAGCGCAGATGGATGGAGTTCCTCAAGGATTATGATTGTTCTATACAGTGCCATCCGGGCAAGGCTAACGTAGAAGCCGATGCTTTGAGTCAGAAGAGTTTAGCTCAGTTAGCTTGTTTGATTTTGGCTATGCACCAGTGGAAATTATTGGAAGACTTGGCACTCTATGATGCAAACATTGAGTCGAGAGCTACAGGATCCTTTTTGGCTAACATATCAGTGAGATCAGTAATATTTGAGCATATCCACGATCTACAGATGAAAGATCCGACGTTAACAAAGATTCATCAAGATGTGATTGAAGGCATCAGGCCGGACTTCTCAGTGAAAGAAGATGGTTCTTTATTGTTCAAGGGCCATCTCTGCATTCCCAACAATGCCGATCTAAGATGAACGATTCTTGATGAAGCACACAAGTCAAATTATGCTATCCACCCTGGTAGCACAAAAATATACCAAGACTTGAAAAAAAACTATTGGTGGAGAGGTTTGAAGCAAGACGTGGCCGAATACGTGTCACGAAGTTTGACCTGTCAGCAGGCGAAGATTGACCATAGGCATCTTGCTGGACTATTGCAGCCTTTACCAATACTAGAATGGAAGTGGGAATCGATCTCGATGGATTTCATTGTTGGATTACCGCGTACTGCCAAGAGATACAATGCCATTTGGATAGTCATGGATCGATTGACCAATTCAGCGCACTTCTTGCCTTATAATACGATGTATACGGCAGGAAGACTGGCAGACTTATACATGAAGGAGATCGAAGATTACACGGATTCTAAAGCAAAGATAGTTTCGTATCGTGATCCCATCAGATACATCCAAATTTTGGAAGAAATTTCAAGCAGGAATGGGAACGCGCCTGGACTTTAGTTCAGCTTTCCATCCTCAAACTGGTGGGCAAACAGAGCGAGTGAACCAAGTAATCGAAGACATGCTCAGAGCGTGCATGCTGGATATGCAAGGATCATGGGATCAGTATCTACCATTGATCAAATTCGCATACAACAACAGTTTCCAAACGAGGATTGGCATGGCACCGTATGAAGCTCTGTATGGATGACGATGTAAATCACCCATCAACTAGGAAGAAACAGGTGAGAAGTTTATTTTGGGGCCATAACTACTTGAAGGTAATGCCACCGTCAGACGATAATCGAGGAAGGTCAAGTCAAGATAGAGCGTATGTAAAAGTTACGCTGACATCAACCGGACTAGTGTCGACTATAAAGTGGGTGAACACGTGTTTGTGAAAGTGTCGCCTATGAAAGGCGTGATGAGGTTTGGCAAGAGGGGGAAGTTAAGTCCTCTTATCTTGGACCATTTGAAATTTTGGGTCGCGTAGGCGAAGTTGCTTACCGCATTGGATTACCACCGCTATTTGATCGAGTACATAATGTTTTCCACGTATCGATGCTCAGGAAGTATGTGAATGATCCATCTCATGTGTTAGGAAGTCAACCTTTGGAGATGAATGAGGACATGAGCATGATAGAAGAACCGGCGGAGATTTTGGATCGAAAGGAACAAGTACTACGTACTAAAGTGATTCCCTTAGTGCTTGTTCGATGGAAGAATCATCCGACCGAAGAGGCTACGTGGGAACGGGAAGCCGATGTGAAAGAACAGTATCCGAGCTTGTTTGCGACAATTTGAGAGTCAACATTGTAACACCGCAAGCATGTTGCGGATTCTCATCGTTTATGTAATTCAATGATGACCCGATGGTCAATGTATTCAATGAGAAATCAAAAAAAAAAATAATAATAATAATAATTTTGAGATCAATATCACCAAGGAAATAAAGAACAAAAAGGAACAACAGAATTCGAGAAGTCGGGGTAAAACCGATTAATCAATTTGATGATTCGATTAATCGAGTTTTGATCGACTAATCGACTGGCATCAGCCAGTGAGGAAAAATATTGACAGATGAAAATTTTGATTAATTGAGGGAATTCGATTAATCGATTTTGTAAATCGATTAATCGACAGAGGATTCGATTAATCGACTGGCAGAGGCCAATGACCCTGATATTTGAAAGATTTAAAGTAACAGTGAATTCGACTAATCGATCTAAGTTTGGATTAATCGAATTAGGATTTCAATTAATCGATCTTGAGATTCGATTAATCGAATAACTTAAGGGATTTTCAATGAGAAATTGAGTTATATGCAATTTCGATTAATCGATAACAATTTTGATTAATCGATTTGTAATTCGATTAATCGAACTGGAAAATTTGACTATTCGAGTTATTTGAGGAATGTGGAAAAATTTGAAGGACCACGCGATTTCGACTAATCGAAGTAAAATTTGATTAATCGATTTTAAAATTTTGATTAATCGAAATGGATTTCGATTAATCGATTGGCTAACACCAGTGAGCTCTAAATTTTGAAATTTTAAACGGCTACGATTTCGATTAATCGATTTTGTATTTCGACTAATCGATTTTGGAAATTGATTAATCGATTTCGAGTGCCTTAGCTAGTTTTGCAACTCGATTAATCGACTTTGAGAAATCGATTAATCGAACCAGGGCCTATATATAGGAATTTGGGGATTTTGTTCCCCATTCGAAATCATTTGAGTTTTTGTATTTTGCGCGCTTCTTCTTCCTCTTCTCCAACCGACTGTGAACCCTAGGGTTTGGACATCTCCGATCGACTTCGGATCGCATTCGACTAACATCGCATCTAAAACCTACGGTAAACCCTACATTTGAACTTTTTCTTCAATTTGAATTAGAGAAACCCTACTGTACTTCAAATTTCACCGGAATGCCGCCAAAAACCCGATTGTCTTCAAAGAAGGCAGCCACTAAACTCCCGGTACGGCGTAAGAACTCCGCACCGCCGCCACCTACCCCATCACCCTTGAGGACTCCGTCACCATCGGCATCGGACACCACGTCCGGGTCGACGGGCGCATCTTCGCATGAGTCTTCACGTGAATCCACACCTATGCCACCACCACCCACCAATGTGGTTCAACCCAACGAGTGGTGGGCGGCTAAGACCATTGGGATCGATTACATTATCGACCCAACCCTATTCACAAACCCTAATGTGCAAGGCGAGACCAATTGGGCTCGTAGGTACCTTGAAAATGCCGGACTCGGCAATCTTTTGAAACCGACCCGTGGGTCCTACTACCCTCGGTTGGTTCGACTATTTTACCAGGGCTTGAGAGACGGCCCAACTGACGACATAGTCTTGACCAAGATAGAGGGTCGAGACTACACAATTACGTGCCATCACGTCCATAAGGCACTTGAGTGCTATTTGGACTTTGTCCCTGAGACTACCCTATTCCCACCGTTCCCAGAGGAGGTGGATGTCAAAGAAATTATAAGGGACATGACCAAGGGGAAGTGGGGTTTGGGCATCGCAATTCGGAGGGTAGACTTACCTCCGTATATGTGGATGCTCGACTCCATCATCAAGTGCAACCTCTACCCGATGCGACACGATACCGAGCGGGTAGAGTTGGTTCAACAAGCACTGTATGCGGCCTACAAGGGCCAAAGGTTCGATGCCACCATGATCATCCTCGAGGGGATGAGGTACATGAAGGGCAAGCTGATGAAGGGCAACCTAAGGCCCAAAGAAAAGATGCCCTATGCTCGGCTCATCTCGAGCATATTAGAGAGCTATTCCGACGCGCCGGAGTACACGATATTGCCCCACGAGGTGCGGGCGACGGACAAGATCAAACGGTTCTCACACTCCTCGTGGAACCGTAGTTACAACCTTCTGAAGAAGGTCTTACCAGCTGAAGGTGCAGCAGTAGCACCACCACCACCCCCACCACCATAGCTGGACCTACCCGCCGGCGGAGCACCACCAGTGGAGGAGGCTCCACCTGTTATTCCACCGGCTGCGAGCCAGCCTATTATCCCACCTCCTACCACAGCAGCTACACCACCACCTTGATCTACCTCGGCGACGCCGACTTCATTCCGTCGCCGACCCGCAGCTCTTTCCGGCCCTACTATAGAGGACGTGTTGGCATGTATGGAGGCCAACAACGCACGCATGAACCGCCGGATGGATTTCCTCATGTACCACACCATGAGGCATATCTACCAACATGATTACCAGCGACGGTTAGCTGAGGAGGCGGAGTGGACCTCCGGACATACTGCCTTCCACACCGGTACCGCGTGCCGTCGACGCTAGTACTTCCACTTCTGCACTGACGCAGATCGACACACCATAGCCGCAGCCAGCCGCGATGTCACAGCCACCGCCAGCTCCGATGGAGCAGCCCGCTCCACCACCGGACCAGCCTGGCGAGGGGACGGCCTGAGCCACGAGCCGACGTTTGTCATTTGTACTTTTGGTTATATTGTACTGTAGTTGTCTAGATTTTTTTCCTGTTATCAGTGCACCGATGAAATCATTTTGTAAATGTTTTGTTCTTCAATAGAAAAACATTTTGGTTAATTTTCTAGTACCTTTATATTTTTATGCTATGAGTGTGTCTGTTCTATTTTCTGTTTTGAATGGGGCCACCTCTCCTGAGAGTGTGGGGGGGGGGACCCAGACCGCCGCACCTTTGGGTTATTTTCGAGGACGAAAATTCCCAAGGTGGGGAGGATGTAATATCCTAAAAATTTTGCTTTAAACAATGACCTCGAGATCCGTGCCCGACTGGTCATAGGATTGACCAAGTAGGAGTTCACTATTTGACGTGGGGTGTGATGAATGGATGTGATGTGTGAATAGAATAAGTGTGTGGAATGTGATTCGGAATCAGGAGTCCCATACACTTATATAGGGTGTATGTACTCAACACATGGAAAAGGAGTATAAAAGGGTTTAATAACCCTAAAATCAATTGTTTGGTTGTTGAAGAAGAGTTAAGGAGAGAGAGAGAGAGAGGAGTAAAGAGAGGAGTTATTGTAGCTGATTGGAAGGGGGATTCGAGCATTTAAGGCCGGATTCGAAGCGAGGGATTCCGTTAGAGCCAAAAGCTGGAACCCTAGCCTTTCCAACCACTAGATCCAATCAATTTGAGATTGATTAAAGGTAAAATCTTTGTGAATTAAATGCATAAGTTATGGGAGCTTAATTCTAGTTAGGAATGGTTTAAATCATAGGATAAAGTCTTAGAAAAAGGAAGAAATTAGATGGCAAAAGATTTGGAAGAACAACCCAAAGGGGGGCTGAATCTGGCCAAATCGATTAATCGAAATTGGGTTTTGATTAATCAATTTTTGCCAAGAAGTTGAAAAGTCAAAGAAACCCGAATTCAATTAATTGAACTGAGATTCGATTAATCGACTTTGGATTTCGATTAATCGATTTAGATGTCGATTAATCGACTGGGAACCTCCAGTGGCTAGAGAAAAGTGGTTTGGGGAAATCGACTAATCGAATTGGGATTTTGATTAATCGATTTCGGATTTCGATTAATCGATTTGGGATCGATTAATCAATTTTGGGAATTTGATTACTCGAATTGAGAATCGAACTGAAAGAGTTGAGAATTTCGATTAATCGATTGGGAATCTCGATTAATCGATTTTGAGAATCGATTTGGAATCTCGATTAATCGATTTTGGGAATCAATTAATCGAATTGGATTCAATTAATCGACGTTGGAGTTCGATTAATCGACTGACTTAATTTTTGTTGACTTTTTAGTTTGACTTCAAGATTATCGGAGGGTCTTGGACCTTTCTTGTTGCATCTTTAATGATGTGTTGCATGTGTTATGTTGTACCATAGGTGGTACGTATGATCATGGGCACAAGGAGCCACGTGGGACCTTGATGTGTGATTTATCAGAGACTTGAGGTAGGGAACACCTTGAACATGTACTTTAATTTGCAAGAGCATGTATGCAGTGATATAGAATCAAATTAAAAACTGTTTTATTGCTTAAAGTTTTGTGAAAAGTGTGTGTGAGTGACATCAATAAGAGCATCTAATAATGAGCCATCCCTGGGGGATGAGGAAGTGAAGTAATAAGAGCATCAGGTGTGATGCAAGTGAATAGATACATCCCAGGGATGTATCTAAGACTGAATAATGTTTGATAGGGCCTAACTGATATAAGATACCACACTTATATGGTGAATAACTATATGTAAAGCACCTGATATTTTTGTTATTTGAGGTTTGATAGGATACCCCACCGACGTGGTGGGATACCCACGACTGACGCGGCAGGATATCCGTGACCGATACGGCGGCGGAATCGTAGGCCAGTGCGGAGGCTTATCTGTACATAGTAAGGACATCCCAGGGATGTTGTGATATGTTTGAAACCCCGCCACCGATCCCCAGGGGAAAGGGGCTTGGGTACTAATTGTATTCCCAGGGAATACGTTTAAAACTATCTATATAGATGACGATGAAGGGTATCTCATCGGGGCTCGATGCTATATTGCTCGGGGATTACTTAAGTTGAAAGGTTAAGTTTTGCTTTAGGCCTAGTCAGTATCATTCATGAGTAATTAAAAGACATGTGTAAACTATAAGTAAAATGGGATTATAAATTATTAACTTTTCAACTGTTTTTCTCAATATCTGCATAGTTACATCATGCTTAGAATATCATAGAATATATGTGAGGTTTTAATCTATATGTTCACTGTGTTTGTTCCCTATTGACCTAGGATGTAGCTCACCCCTTAGACTATACGTCGCAGGTCCACTATTAGCAGCTGCTGAGGCTTCAGGGGATGTTAACCCTGGTGAGTCGGACCTTGCGCCTGGTGACGAGTTGGAGCCACCTCCTGAGGACTTCTTCTAGACGACTCCGTTGTGCATCTTTGAGAGTTTTTGTGAGCTTATTTGCTACGGCTTGGTATGTCAAGCCTTGTTTTTGTTAAACAATATAATTAAATTATAGGATTATTCTGTGATGATTGGCAATCATTGATGGTTCGAATCGGTTCTCCATTCATTCAGGGGCATGAAGGCAGAACTGACTTTTGAGAGGTTTTTAAAATGATATTTACTCTGCAATTCTAGTTATTATTTTCAGTTCATTATTGTTGCTTGATATACCAGTGTTTCGTACTTAGTCAAGGGGCACGGTCAAGATGATCGTGTTGATGGCACGGATTTTGGGGTGCTGAAAATCGGGCTGTCACAAAAATCATTGTTTGAAGTACTTCTAATAGGCTATAGAGTTAATTTTACCCACACTTATATATTCTTTTTACTTGTATTTAACAATTATGTGCTCATTTCGGCTGAATCTAGCGTGGTTTGTATGATTGGTTCAATTTTTTTCAAATAAATATTACAGCGTACATGGATTTGTTTCCAAAATATGCTTTTTACCTGTATTTAACAATTATGTGCTCATTTCAGCTGAATCTAGCGTAGTTCTTATGATTGGTTCAATTTTTTTAAAATAAATATTACATCGTACATGGATTTTTTTCCAAAATAAGGATAACAAATCTCGTCGTGAACTTTGATTCATTTTTTTATTATTTATAATTCAGGAAATTTGGTTGAAACAAGTGAAAGAAATGCCATCTCATTGTGAGCAGGATCTGCAACTTGAAAATATTATGGGCATTGATGGTTTACAATGACTTGTCTCATCAGAAAAATTTTCCAAGTACTGCAATTTTTTGTAAAATATAGTCCTCATTTTTTGTTTTACTTCTAGGGTTTTAGTAGCAGGGTATTAAAGCTCGGCCGATACCAATAGTATTCGTTGAATGAGTATTGGCGGGCATCGGTCAATACGTATCAGTATCTGTTGATACTATCATTTATTGTCAGCCAACTAAGGGGTTTGGTATCCCTTGGCATCGGCCAAAACGTATCAGTATCAGTTGATACAATCATTTTTAGTCATCTAAACAACCGCTAATCCAGCACCAAATGTCTTTCTCCATTTTCATTTAAAATATGATGTGGTGTCACCTATTAAGTCCTTCGATCTCCTTGGAGTACTCTTGACATTGAAATTATGATGGATGTAAAATGTGGAAACAAATGGAAAAATGACTAATGGCTGAGTGTATAAGATCTTTTACTTTAGTATGTTGGTGGACAAGATTCAACACCTATGAATGCCTGTATATGTACACAATATATTTTCGTCATTTTGATTCATCTCTATTATCCATCTTAGCAATGTTTTCCTTGCAGAATGTGTTGGAGTGGAGGTGGTTGAATGTGCTTGTGTAATTGAACTAACAGAGCTAAAGGTAAGATTACTATTTTCATATTTTAAAGGCATTCCTATTCTTGGATGAAGATACGGAATTGAAATTTTGGATGGGCCTCTAATGATATATAAGTTGGTATATGGTGGTTGGGTCATGGATGGGCCGCAAGCACGGGCACTATGGTGGTGCAGACTTTGACACACACAGATTCAGAGGCTTTTTAAGTCCGTGCATGTCTCAATGCTTCTGCCACAACATGTATGCTTGTGCACCACCAAATGGCAACTTTGATAAATTGCATAACTCAAGTTCAAACACATTTTTAAGGACCTGATGTCAGAATCACTACAAATAAAATCCTACGCCGACGGTTATTACATTAAGCCGTCGGCGTATATAACCTTACGCTGACCATGACTATAACAAGCCGTCGGCGTATATAAAGTGTATATATGTCACCTCTTTTTTCCACTCAATCCCTTCTCCTTCTCCTTCTCACGAAATTCCCTAATTCCTTCTCACCCAACCCTCCCTCTGGTTTAAACCCTAAATCCCTCTCGCTCAAGCCCTAAATTCTTCTCGCCAATCTCTGAGATCAGCAATGTGAAAGCCTTGGCAAAGAAGGAGATTGAAGAGAAGAAGGAAGAACTCCACCAACTTGTCAGAAAAAGCTACCGTGATCTCATCGATTCTGCCGATTCCATCCTCATGAATTCCTCCTACGACTCCATTTTCACCAACATCTCCAGAATCAAATATGGGATCAATTTCCTCTCCTCCTCCGTCACTCCCATCGAAACCCTAAAACTAAACCCTAATCCTACCAGGATCAGAGTTTATGGAATCGCCAGCCGAGTCAAGTACCTTGTCGACACCCCCGAGAACATCTGGGTTGCTTCGACAAATCCATGTTTCTAGAGGCTTCCGGAAGGTACCTTCGGGAAAAGGGGGTTCACGGCCTCGTTGTAAACAGTAATGTCGATAGGTATTTCTTGTCCGATTTCCCTCTGCTTTCACATCAGTGGCAGATCGTAGAGAGCTTCAAAGCCCAGATCGCGTAGTGGAGTAGAGAGACGTTGATGGATCACGGCCTTAGCGTTGGTGCGTTAGTCGATGCTCTTGCTTCCATCGCCACCATTGACGATCTTGTTCCCAAGCAGGCATTGGCGCTCTTCCTGGATTCATGAAGATATTGGATTTCGCAGAAATTAGGTATGTCCTCCGTGGTGGATTCAACCTTTGTTTCCTCTGTTTGATCTATCTTTTAGCATTTTTGCTTAAATAGTTCCATTTTTATTTTGAAATTTGGTGTTCCTTTGTTAAAAGTCAATTTGTTTTTCCTTGCTCCAGTTTTCCCACCATGAACCCGGGGTAACACACGTCTTAGTAACAGGAGGTGCTGGCTATATAGGTTCACATGCTGCTTTTCGACTGTTGAAAGATTCACACCGAAACGATAGTGTTATCTCACAATCAGATTAAAACTTTTTGTGCTATTATATGTTTCAACTCATTAAAAATATTTATTTTTTCTGTGCAAAAATTTGGCAGGATAATCTTTCTCGAGGAAATCTTGGTGCCATTAAAGTTCTCTAGGAACAATTTTCTGAACCTGGGAAACATCAGTTTATTTTTGCTGATTTGGGGGATGGAAAAGTTGTTTCCTATTGCATTGGTAATAGATATAAGAACATTTTTTGATTTCTACTTTTTGGTATATAATAGAGGAGAATAGAACTACTTTCTTAACTAATATTCAGGTAGATTGAATATTTGTAGAAAATGCATTTGATGGTGTGATGCATTTTGCAGCTGTTGCTTATGTTGGGGAGAGCACACTTGAGCCTCTTAGGTATGCTCTGTTTGCATTCTCTAATAACGTCAGTTAAAAATTAAACTAGAAAAAAGCTGATTATTAGTTATTATGAATGTTGTTGCTTATGTTGTTGATTTGCCTATTTTTACCTGGTAAATTAACTAAAATATGTGCCTTGTTATTAAAATCATCTACTCTACTCCATATACAAGAGAGGTTATATTGTTTGTTTGAGATGCACAGTAAGAGAGTAGTGGCAGTTCAATTGTATAGCACTTTTCACATGTCAATGCCATAATTACAATCGAAGGTTAGTAATTAGAGGAGAAAATATTCATAACCTGATAACCTATTCACTGTAGTAGAAATCATGGACCGAAAACCTAAAAACTCGACTCGAATCAACTCAGAAGTCAACTAGGTCAAGTTAATTCAAAGACTCGAATAAAACTCTACTCGCTTATATATGGGAGTGGGTTATGATCCATAGCTGCATCATAGTAGAAATAGTTTATATATAGGAGTGGTTTATGAACCATGGCTACATTAAGCAGCTCGACTTGGCTCAATCTGGCAAGTAGCAACCACTCAAAATCTCGGTGAGTCAAATAAGTCTGGCCCAGTTACTTGTGATGTCGACTTGGCTCAATCTGGCAAGTAGCAACCACCCATAGCTGCATCATAGTAGAAATAATTCATTGTGAAGTCGCCTTAGCCTGGCTAACCACAAAAAATAAGGATTTCAGAGGATATTAACATTGACAAATAAAATTAGCTACTTGGGATCCTATGTGGAGTTATAATCTAACTTCTTGGCAAATCCTTGATCTCTTGGTCACCAAGGCATCTTTTCTAGTGTTGCCACTTTGGTTGACTCATTTGCAGGCAAGGATGGATTACTTCCTTCTATGTCTTGGATTGCCTCTATGTGGGAAACCCGACCATAAGTATTTTGGCCTAGGCCAGGGTGGTTAAACACAAGTATTCTTTGCCTAACTCGAGGTGGACCTATCATTCCTCGTTCGATACGCATGTTTGAATGGTGGAATGACATTAGCCACTATTCAGATTTCTTGTTGAAGTGCATTTGACCTCAATTGGTGATGGTGGTTTGGCTAGTTTTTTCCCTAACTGGAGGTGGACCTCTAGGATGACTTCTAGGCCATGCTAACTTCTTTGTGTTTTTCTCCTGAATTGTTTATGTTAAACAAAACTAAACTCTTGGGAATCACAAAAATAATAGTGTGATCCCTTTGGTTTTTTGTAGGTTACAATATTCTTACTTTCTTAAAGCTAGCTTAAATATTAAGTATTTTTAAAAATTACCAGAGCCAAAAGGGTTTATGTGTGTGTGTGTCTGTGCACTCAAATTTTCTGGCTGCCATACTATAGTTGCTGATGACGGAATACTGTCAGGGAAATGTAGTGTTTCATTGGATATCTTTTATAAAATAATTGAGTACTATATAAACTAGTGATCCATTACTTAGATTTTATTCGATTTTAGCCATAATAGTCCTCAATGATGCATATGCCCTATTAGGACGTCCTCAAATGATCAAATTCAAGTAATTCAATAGATTTTTTATTTTTACGTCGTCTATTTTCATGTGGCTCTTTCTATTGAAGAAATTTCATCAAAAACCTGGTATTAGGTACCCCACCCAAGTGCAAGCCGTGGCAGTCGGGTCAATCTCTTTTGCCCAATGGTCAAGCTTCGGGAATTTATGAGCACAAAAATCAGTGGAAGTTCACTTTTGATCTTTCACTGATTTGGCGCTCAAATAATCGTTCCTGTTGCACGTTTTCAACAAAGAAACTAATCAAGACATGGTGGTATTGCTTGTAGCTAGAGCCACAAGACTAGAGAATCAAGATGCCATTGATACAGCCATCATTAACATGCTTGCTGATCCCAAGGAGGTAGATAGACAATGATTTTTGCATGAAATTCTGTATTTTTTTTGTGTTTTATGAGATTCTGCTGTACATTCAAGTAAATATATGGAAAATTGTTGCCTACATGCACGAGCAAGCATCACAGAAGTACATTTTCTTCCCTTCAATCCTGTTGACAAGCGGACTGCGATTACCTACATTGATTCTGATGGAAACTGGTTTCAAGAAAGCAAAGGAGCCCCTAAACAGGTAGGTTTTCACAAAACTTTACTTTTATTGAGAGACTATGGGGTCGTTTAGTAACTTACATATCTATCTCTCATTCCCTTAATATTTCAACTTCATCTCTATTTGTATGATTTGTTCCCAAGATATCCTTGGAATTTGGGGTGTGCATTTTAAATGCATAGTTATAATTAGCCCCTCTTTTTATGTTGTGATCTTTATACCTTTTGATCATAAATTCCCTCCCCAATGGATAGAAGAGTTGCAATCTTTGCCCCCACCCCACCCCACCCCACCCCACCCCACCCACCCACAAAGATCCACTAGAAAAAACCCTTCATCCTTGAACTACCTTCACCTCTCTTTCCACTTGTTTCCATGTGCCATATACTAGTTTTGTGATTATGACTATAAAATGGACAATGAAACTGAGGTGGTTTATTTCATATAGATGTACAATTGGATATAATTAGAATCACTAAAACTACCTGGAATAATTTACTGTGAATGTTATCCAATTAGCTTGAAAATTCTACTTTCACATTTTCAACATTATATAAATATTTTTATTACTAAGTTTTTCGTACTTTTTTCTCTAAGTAAATTTCAGTCTTTTACTTTGACAATTGGTAGCTTAATTGGTTTTTTAAATTTAGATTCTAAATTTATGCCAAGAAAGACGAGAAATTGCTGGAAAAGTGCATGCTATCATACAGAAGTTTGCAGAAAGGGGGTTGCGCTCTTTGGGGGTTGCTTACCAGGTATGATTGAGAAACTTGGCTAATTTTAGTCAAGATCCACTCCCCGTATTGACATCAGAAGATATCCAATGCCTACGCAAACCAATTTAAGGCACTCCTTCGATCAAAAGCTGACATTTCACATTTCTCAGGGGATCTGATGACTGTAAATGTCAGCTTTTGGTAGGATTATGCCTCAAAAAGACATGCAAGGGGTTTTCTATTTTCTGTTGTCGGCATGAGAATATTTGTTATTTAGTTTATTTGATTAACATGTGCCTTTTCAGGAGGGCAGATATTTCAAATAAGTTATTAATGCTAAATCAGGATTACCTAATGGCATAATCTCCACCTGTTTCTTGCTTTCTGATATCAACTTTTAATATTGTTAATCATTTCCTCCTTTTTCGTATGATTGGTTGAAATAATGCTCGGTCAAAAAATTTAGTCTGTCCCTGAAATAGTTGTGTGGCTCCCGATGCTTAATCATTTGAGCACAGCTGGCACGTGGGTCAGGACCTATTCCATCTACACTCTCTCCATTGACCTCACATTTTGTATTATTGAAGCTGTAATTCTAGATCCTCTTTGCTCATAAGCATGTGCTGCCTGCACTAAATTCAGTTCTTAGTGTCAGAATCTTTCCCTCATGTTGGCTGGGAACCTAGATGATTGTTCATGACAATACTGGGTGGTTAAGGTTTAAACTTATTTTTTGATAACCAAGGTGTCTGGGCCTTTAATAGTACTTGACTAATCCCAGGGGCATGTGAACTAATAAATCTACGCCTAGTGGCACACAACCGATCAATCTTCCTAAGCAAAGCAGCTGTACAACCAATTATCTTTTGTGATAATCCAATCCCCACTGTACCCTCCACTTCATTCAATGTCCCTATCGGCTTATATATTAACAAAACATTTATTTAAGGAATTCTAAGACAAGCAAGAATTTTTTTGTGTAACATGTATCTTTGCCAACAAGGAATTATTTCAATCAGTCATTATTTAATCTGCAGCCATATGGATAATTCATTTAGTGTAAAAGTGTCATTAATATTAGCACAGATATTTGTTAGGTCAATATAATTAGCAGCCTGTTGCATAGTCTGATATAGGCATCCTATTCTTCTCTATTATATACAATTGCCAAAATGAATGAGATTTTCTGTAACTAAAGGCTCAAAAGAGAAAGTTGGGGTTGCTGCAAGATGATGGTATATCCAATCTACTTGGAAGGCTTACGACCTCGGCGGTGACATGAACCACGACGTCTTTGAGTCCGACGGATCGGCGCTTCTGCAACCGATAAAAATGCAGGCAGAAGAGGGGTTTGTTCTCCGCGAATGGCGCCAGCGTTTCTATGCCTAGGCACTTGATAAGGTAGTAGTGATTATTTTATGTACTCTTCGACAGTTTCACGATCTTCTACTTAGATGGTCTATGTCCTAAAGCAGATTATTTTTCTAATATTTCCTACACCCTTCCTGCTTCTTGATGCTTTTTTTAGCTAAGGTCTAACATTTTAGTTTAATTTTGTAATATCATTATGTAAAAAAAATTCTAGGGAGATGAAATAATTAAATTTATTATCCTGGTTTAAAGGGGTTTGGCTCTTTCACGGGCACGTACTCTTACCTACATTGAACCAATGGCTAGGAAAGAAAAAATAAGGGCCTACGCCGACGGCGGCGTAGAGTTTTAAATTACGTCGACGGCTCCAAACCGTCGGCTTATGTATTCGCCCACGGAAATATCACCGACGGCTGGTAGCCGTCGGCGTAGAGTTTCTAGCCGTCGGCGATTATTTTTACCGACGGCTGTTGTAGTCTACGCCGACGGCTACCAGCCATCGGCGTAGGTACCTTTATTTGTAGTGTCTTGACTAATTTGACCAATCTAGGCCATTGGATGGCCTTGCATGCTCATGTAAAGCACATGCATAGCCTCCCATATTCTTGTCCTATAATATATATATATATATATATATATATATATATATATATATATATATATATATATTCATCCCCGAATTTAAAGTCCAAAAACCCAAGAAAAATTAAGGAATCTATGGAAAAAATTTTAACTACAAGACTAGAAAGACTACACAAAGATTAACCAAGATTTTACGTTAGCAAAGCTAGTTCCTCCTTGCTTGTTTGCTCCAAGTTCTATGATGAAAATGGTCTGGAATGAACTCAAAATGTTATATATGAAAATAAAA
Organism: Chloranthus sessilifolius; assembly: GCA_021018995.1. NCBI lineage: Eukaryota > Viridiplantae > Streptophyta > Magnoliopsida > Chloranthales > Chloranthaceae > Chloranthus > Chloranthus sessilifolius. The sequence goes on along the minus strand of CM037594.1, from coordinate 27,966,348 downwards.
GGTGTGGGGAGAAGAATTGTGGTGTTGGATGTGGGATTTGATGGTTAGGGTGAGAGGGCAAATTCAAAGTAGCGAGGGGCTTCAATGGAGCTCTAATGGAGATTTCAAGTGGAGAAGAAGATGAAAATGATGGAATGAAGGCCCTCCCCTAAGGAATTTAAATTTGCAAGGGTTGGGGGAGACATTGGCTGCATTTTGGTGCCATGTTTCACACCATTTCTTCCCAGGGAATTCCCTCCACTTTCCAAAGTATTCCCTCTCTCTTCTCTCTCCTCCACACATCATGTCTTGTTGTCATTTTGTGGTTCTCAAGGCTCCTAAGACTTGTGGATTTTAAAAGTCCACTAAAATATTGTGGTCCATGCACATGAGTGCATCTAACACCCTAGATTTCCCCAAGGAAAATGGGTGGTGTAGGATGGGCCAAATCTTGGTCAATTGAACCAAGGGCTAGGATTACTAGAGATTTGCAATATCCTAATTTCTAATTACTAAAATCAAGTAATTTGATTACAATTGCCCTTGGATTATTTAAATAATAAAATGAATGCCATGGTTCTATGCAAAGGACAAATATATAGACTTGTGTATTAGTGCATCTAAATACTTCAATTTTATGCGTAACACCTTGCAAAATTTCCCCTCACCCGAGTGCACAGCGTATATATTAGTACCAAGATCGGCTAGAGGTACGCCCGATAACCCAGATTAACCAACACAGTAATGAGGACTGGTGCCTTGGGCATGGGACAAATTAAATTAAATAGGATCAATACACTGAAGATGAGGTACACGCATTAGAACCATTGGTTAACAACCCATGTGAGCAAGACCATGAGTTATCAACCCCTGAGTCAAAACCCATTGGGGAACTCAGCCCAATGACCTAGATCCAGTAATGGAGACCTTGAAACAGGCCTATGGGTTTATAGCCCAAGAGACTGGACCCATTTACCAATTGGGCCCATGGTATTAGACCCATGAATTATGACCCATTTACAACCTGTACACCGAGTTCGGAATGGGTAGGTTATACACCAAAGCTTGGGATGTGTGCAACACCAACCCCTGTGTATAAGCTACACTCCAAGTCTCATAGGCTAAGCCACACATTGAATCCAAAATCCACATGTAGCACACAAATTGGTGCTGCAGCTGTACACCGAAACCCAGCCATGTATAACAAAATAAATAAATATTAGAGTCGCCACCCGGAGCTTTCGGTGTCCCGGGAAATCTAGTTCATTTTTATGAGCACCGAAGTGAGAAAAATATGACTCTGAATCCGGTCTGTACCAAAGGCTCTTGGGTAGGGGCTTCGGTTATAGATCGGGAAGGTGTTAGGCACCTGATCAATCTGCTTAACGCTGTCTGTACTTATGGCCAAAAATAAAATAAAGCAAAAGAAAGGAAAATAGCTTCCTCTTGCCCAAAAGGGGTAAGAATCCTATTTGTACCCCTCCATTCCTACCAAATAGTCGGCGGCGTAACAACACAAATGGGAGAATGGAGGGAACTAGAAAGAGATAGGAGAAGAAAGGAGAGAGCTGGAGCCCTCGGGCCCTTATAGTACCGTAGGAGAGCCTTGCGTGACTTGCTTTGATAAGCTTTTGAAGGCCTTGTATGGTGGAAAATGAGATTCTAACTCCTAAGGCTTGAAGCTAAGAGGTAGGGGAGGGAGGCTAGGGGATCACACACACCTAGGCTAAGGGTTTCGGATGCAAGAATGAGCTTGAAATGAGGTTAGGAGATTCTAGAATTTGAGTGAAAATGGTGCACAAAAGGGAGGAAGAACTTCTCACTTTGAGCTCTTTCTCTCTTAAGCAAATTTCTCATCCCCTAAACTAAGGGGTGGAGGACTCTATTTATAGGAAATGGATGGATTAGGAAACCACTTAAGAGCTAATGAGTTTTACAATTAGGTAATCTCACATTTAAGGATTCCTAAACAAAATTATCAAAATACACTCCAAAGGTCAAGGTGGTCAACAAGTCAAACCCCAATCACAATTTTCGGGGCAAAATCCAAAGGTTACTGTTCATATGCATTAGTTGCTGCAAATGATGGGTACAAGATTTAGTTATCATTGCAGCAAATGTACAAAACAAATGTTTAAACAAAGGCTCGAAGTTAGCTTCAGAGGGTGGGGTCCATAATTACATCAAGGCGCATTAGTTACGCCAAGCTTAACTCCTAGGAGAAGTGGCCTGGCGCAACTAATAGTTGTGCCAAATCCCTAGGGGAGCCCACTTGATTTTACTTTTATGCCCTCCGGGCTCGATTTGCTGTATCTTTTGATGTATACCTCCTATTGGGGGGATTCTTAGACCGTTTGAAAGCTGAAGGCCTCTACTTTTCAATGGTATGAGATTCAAACATAGTAGAGAGCCCTAGCTAGTTCCGCTTCACCCCTCCTCAATCATTTACTTGATAAGGTTTGGTTTAGGTTCAGAACGGGTTGTACGGGTCGGGATTAATTTCTAAAGGTTCGGGTTAGGTTCCTAAGGGATCTAGGGTGATTCCTAAGGGTTTGGAAAGATTCCTAAGGGTTCTAGGGGGGTTCCTAAAGGTTCCATACATGTCATCAGAAGCTCGAAATTGTACCTCTCTCGAAAGGTGTTTCGTTCGAGCCTTGGACCAAATTTGGGTGTCTACAGATGCCCCTCTTTGGTATCTGATCACTAATGATCGAATGCTAATAAAAAAAAGAGACATTCGAAGGGGCCCAATGCATTACTGACGGGTCCGCTACATTCATAACAATCTTCAATCATCAAATGAGTAACACGGTGAGAAAATAAAAGCCCTGGGACACCAGGCTAAACATTCGTTTCTCGAGGTAATCGATTCCCAAGCGCTTAGTGACATTATTGAGCATAATCGAGGTGGAATGAGTTACGAACTCCCTATAGTCGGGAAAGATATTCGCTTCTCGAGATAATTTTGATGGTATCTGATGTTTAAAATTCATTTTGAATGCAACAACTTCGTGAGTAAGAAAAGGGGGGGATCGACTCACATTCAAAGATAGGGGCGAAGTAAGCATACGCAAGGCTCCACAGTTTGCGTTCAATCCTACGAGGCATTTGATGGCCCCATCTAACTGTTCGCGGGTGCTCCTACTAAAAGCAGGGTTCGAGGTCTTTGGGCGAACCCATCGACCCCAAAGTTTATTTAGCATGACTGCCCGAGTGAAGTGAATAGATGTCACAATGCTTTTTGGGAGTGCGTGCCATTTTTGAAAGCATGCCTTAGATTAATATGGCCTAGAGCATCCAGCTTTGATTACCTTGAATAGATTCAACCAAATATTGGGGTATCTCCATGAAGGGACATCCAATCCTGGTCTCTGCTGACAATGATCATAAATATCATTTAACTATGTATAATCATGCACCCATTAGGGTAAATAAGCAACAACAAAGGCGATGGAAGCCCCGACCCGGAACCGCTCGGGTATAATTTACGGGGATAAACAACCATCATACCGATACCCAGATGCATGGCGTACACTTTACAGGGATACCGCTGCCCATACAGGTTTTAAGCCTATAGAAAATAAAAAGGGAAATGAACCCTTCCGAATGCATGGTTGCACATAGTTTGATTAACACGTAATCTCATTCTCAATAAGTTGGTCTCAACCAACGATTGACCTTTTCCAATGGAGAATTTGAAGCTTAAGACACTTAAGTTCACATGCATCCAAAACAGAACGCTCGTCGCAACGATTTAGCCGTGGAGTTGACTCGATCGAAACATTGACTGTTTGACCTGGACCGACACTGTTGCTCCTACCTTAAAGTAAGATCCAAAAATCTGAGGCGAACCTCTGACTCAGGACTTTAGTATGGCACAACTGCATTGCGGATAAAATATTGACGTTTTACCTCCTTATGCTTGTGCGTCTCTGTGGGGAATACAAATCTATTTTTGATTTTTCTATCATTTTGTGTGATTTTTTGAAATTTTCAATTGTTATTTTATGTGATTTTTTAGAGTTTTGAAGTTATTATTTTATGTGATTTTTTGGAATTTTGAAGCTATTATTTTATGTGGATTTTTCTTGTGAACACTTCCGGCTCCTCTATGGGGATTTTTTAAAGATTTTTCTTTAGATTTTCCTATGTAGGATCGGTGTGCTCATTGAGCTCGATCTGTTTTTATTCTAGCATGGCTCTCTTGGCAAGTCGAAGGATGATCAAAATGCCACCTTTGGAGCGTGTGCATTTGTCGAGAGCGACAGAACAAACAAAAAGAGTGGGGGGACCGGTCTTCCCATCTGGCCCGTACCAGGCCCAAGACCCGGCCAAAGTGCCTGGCGCAACTATTTGTTGTGCCAGGCCACTAGGGGCCTCAAAATAGCATGGCGCAACTAATAGTTGCGCCAAGCAAAAGGTGGTAGTTGCGCCAGGCTTGGCTCGGGGGAATTTAAACAGCCTGAGTTCGGGCTAGGGGCTTTATTTTGAATTTTTCTCCTCCTCCTTCCTCTTTGAAACCGAAAACCGCCCCCCCTCCTAGGGTTCCTTTACATTGCCTCTACGCGTGCCCTATTGCCATTGCTTTGCTTGTGTGGATTGATCGTCGGCTCACGCTAGATCAAAGACCCTTTTTCTTCTAAGAGGTAACCATTTCTCATCTATTTTCTTTGATTTTTCTTGCTTTTTCTTGCGAATATGATCATGATTTTGCATTCCTAGATGAAAAATAGTTTATTTCCATTGTAAGCATGTTGATTGATGAAGTATTTTTTATGAATAATGCCTTATTTTTGTGGATTAATGGGTTTTATTAATGCATAATATATATATATATATATATATATATATATATATATATATATATGTAAACAATAATAATTTTTGTTTTTATTTTTATTTGTGCTTAGAGAAGGGGTGTTATTTTTATTTTTTGTTTTTATCTTGAATGCCAAGCGAAGATACTATTTTGAAAACTAGTTAGGAAAATGAAAAAATTTTGTTGTTTTTTTTTGTTTGTTTGTTTTTTGAAAGGTTAATTAATTAAAAAAACGATTTTTGATTCCTATATATATTGAAAACTAATCAAGGGGAATGTGTTTTTTCCTTTTTTTTTCAATTTTTTCTTATCATTAATTAAGGAAAAGGATTTTGCCTCAAAAAAAATAAAAATTTATTGTTTGTAAACTAAGGCATATATTTTTGGTTTTAGTTTTTTTTTGTAAAAGAGGGATTTTTCTATTTTATGGACATAAGGAGAGGGATTTTTGAAAGACGGTTGTTTTTTTGTTTGTTTTTTGTTTTTGATTTTATGGACCATGAAGAAAAGGATTTATTTTTGGTTTGTTTTTTTCAAAAACCCCCCTTTTTGGGCATAAAGGAAGGACCCTTTGGTTTTGATGACAATTTTTTTTTTTTTTTTTTAAATGGCTTTTATTTTTAAACATAAAAGAAAGGGGGGCTTATTTTATTATTATTATTATTATTATTATTATTATTATTATTTCTTTACATTCTAAGATAGAAAGGAGGGGATTTTTTGCATTTTCAACCTAAAAGGGATTTTGTTATTTTTTTATTTGTGTGCTTTTTTGTTGCCTATGTATGTGTGCATCTTTACTTCCTGACCATGAACAACGAGAGGGTGAGCATACTTACCTTCCCTTGGTATGTAGCAAAAAAACCATCCTTTACCACTGATCTATTCTAATGTCGTTGACTTTTGTCGCCCCAGCATGTCAGGCGAGGGTGAGCATATTCCTGAGGCGGGCAACATGGAGGGGCCTGAGATAGTGTATGGCCTGCGGGGGGAGCAGTTCATCTGGGTAGATCGAAGAGCGGGCCCATGCCTCGAGATGCAGGGCGAGGCCGCCCGGGTCGACCTCCTTCACCAACAGCATACCCACATTGCAAATTTCGGGATAGCGGGCAAGGTAAAAGAGAGGTTCAATTTACTTCTATTATATAGTTTTTGCTTTGCCTTTGTGGTCTGATGCGCATTTTCTTGGGTGCAGGACCTGCCCAACATTGTACTCCGCGGGGGGTGGCTCGACTTTCACGAGTTCTACCTCTACGTCCCTCCCGTGATAAAGGTCCTTCTAGCATAGGTGGGCTTTGGAGAATTTCTATCTTGCCTCACCATGTGGGCCTACGCTGCCTATCTAAAAGCCCTGATTGAATGGTTTCACCCTGAGACGATGACCTTTCACATGCCGTATGCAGAGATGACTTTGACACCCGTCGACTGGGCCATGATTATCGACATTAGGATAGGGGGGATACCGATATCCGATCTCGCGATGCCGAGTCGAGAGGACATCATTCGATTGATTGGGGCCTATCCTCCTCACTGGCAGACACATGGCACCGAGATCAAGATGTCTTGGCTGACCTCACTTTATACACCTGATGAGTTAGTGGATCTGGGTCAGCCAGACAGGGTGCTCTACATCACGCCCGAGCGGGCGATCGCCCTAACCCGCATTACTCTCTTGGTCCTGCTTGGTAAGACCCTTTTCACCAATGCGAGCGGTGGCCGAGTCAGCCTAGCCCTGCTGAGTGTGATGGACAACTGGGATGACGCCCACAGGTATGACTGGGGAGGGGCAGGGTATGCATGGCTGATGTACAATTTGTCTTGGGTCACGACCGGGGATTCAAAGTCTGCTGTTGGATTTTGGGCCGCCCTGGAGATAATTCCTCATTCCTTTGCCTTTGCCATTTTTTTTTTGAATGATCCATATACGCTACTGACCCGCTCTTGTCAATGCCCCCCCTTTTCAGGTATGGGGATGCCATCACTTTCACCCTGGGCGCCCGCTTCTTTTCTCGGAAGTGCATACCTATCCCCTCCTCAGCAACTGGAATCAATCCCAGCACCGTGATGTAGGTTTAAAGGACTTGGAGACGGGTCTGAGGTCCCAACTCGACTTGATGGTTCCTGAGCAAGTAAAACTCTCTTTTAACTTTGTTTGTTTTTAGCTTAGGAATTTCCCTTTACTGATGTGCTAACTGCTTGGATTCTCTCTTTTTTTCTTTTGACTTGGGCATATCCTCCTTGACCCATACCTTGCATCCCCCTTCAGAGATCGAGCAGCTGTAGGTGCTTCCCGCCTATTTAACAATTGCCACGTCGTTTTCTTCTATGGAGCATGGGCGAAATTCTATTATTTGGGGGAGCGAGTCGTGCACCAACTCCAGGGTTATTATGTCATACCTATGGACCCTCCAACGGATGTTTGGTATCCTGTTGGCAGTATCGAGGAGCTTACTGCGGCCTTCTTCAACAATGGGCTTCCCATCCATGCTCTCCATGTGCCCGGGGACTATCATCTTTGGTACGAGTGCCTGGTGTACCGGTTTATCTTACCGCGCTTTGTACCTAGCGCCAATTTTCTTACGTTCGGCGGCCCTCTTGGCCAGGTAATTCTTCTTAGCTTGGATTACTTCCCTTTATGCTTTAGTTCGGCCCTTCATTCCTTTTAAGCAAATCTTTATTTTGTTCACAGTTTGCTCCAGGGGATGATTCGGATGGTGAAGGTGGGACGGGTGTAGCTGATATGTCAGGGGAAGATCCCTCTGGTGCTAATCCCTCTGGTGTGGGTCCCTCGGGTGCTGGTCCGTCAGGTACCTCTCATGCTGGTATCTCTGGTGGCGATCCGCCCGTGGTCTATGGGACCTTCCGACGCCTAGATGATAGCTTCCTTTTAGGCCTCTACACGGACGTGGATCGACAAGCACAACTTTCTGCTGAGGCGGCCCGTGTCCCTCCTCCTAAGGTGGTTCCAGGGGTAAGTCCGCTGACGGTCCAATCTCTTTCCATTTCAACCTCCTATTGTACATGCATTTAGATTGCCCTGATAATTGATGTTATATCATTCTGAACGTAGGATTTCAACTCGGCCATGGAATATGCAGAGTACCATCGTCATCTTGCAGAGCTTTGGGAGGTGGAGCCGGTGAGTACCCTGCTGCCCTACTCCTCTCATTCATTTCATTATCATTTGTCCCTTAACTGACCCTGACTCTTGACTTTGACTATGCCTTGCAGTGTGCTCATGCTAAGGAGTTGCGTTCTTTACTCAGTAGGATCTCGCAGGCGTGGTCCAGGGTGGGGGACATTGGGACCTTTCAGAGCTCCTCTCGCCGTCGCAAGAAATCAAAGGCCGGGAGCAAGGAATAGGCTTTTAGTTTTTATTTTGAAAACTCAGTATTCTTTGGAATTCAATTTGTTTAATTATTTTAGGGATGGTTGATGTGATACTTTGGATCATTTTTGGGAAAATATTTTTAGAATTTCTGCTTTGATTTTATGCCACGATCTCTTTATATTGGACCTGTTTCTCTACAGGATGTGTTTGCTCAAAATGCTCTCAGAGAATGACTTCTTGGGCGTATGCTTTGATGTAGGATCAGTCCTGCATATGAATAAACAAAATAATTGCCAAACTATTAGTGAAAGGAGGTGTGTGAAACAATAAAAGGGGTGTAAGTCCCCACAGTTAGGTCCCGGGATGGCTGAAGGGGGGGGGCATAGTGTGGCACAACTATTAGTTGTGCCAGGTTGAAATCCCAGAAAATATGTAGTGGCGCAACAACTATTACTTGCGCCAGGCATAAGTGGGGACAAAAATGTGCTGGCGCAACTAACAATTGTGCCAGGCACAACTTACAGGAGAAAAACACTAGCGCATCTAATAGTTGCGCCCTGTTTAACCTGGAGAGCAGTGGGTCCTTATATACCCGAGTTAGTCCAAAAATCACTTCTTTTTGTTTGTCTTGGCCCTTTTGATCGGTTCTTTTTATTCTTGATTTTCCAAGGCGGGTCCATCACCATACATCAATTTTTGTCTTCTCAGAAGATCTTTGTACGTTCATGGACCCGCTTTCTAACCCTCCCTTTCGTGGAGGGCCTGGAGCCAATTTACCCCCTTCCTTGGGCTTGGGGCCCAAACTTCTAATAGCCTAGCTTGGGAGTTTGAATGAGAGTGAGCTCGCCGACTTGGAGCGCTTTGGGCTATCTCGCCTTCCTTCCTTTCTGGAGGTTCCTCCACAGTGGGAACTCCTTTTCGCTGCCGCTTCATTTTGGGATGTGAATTCCCATGTATTCCATTTTGCGAAGTAGGAGCTAACCCCAACCCTTGAGGAGCTTTCAAATCTGTCTGGCCTGAAGCTTCACAGGGGCCTTGCAAGAGTCATGCCTCGGCTGGGCTATGCCAAATCTGCTCACCTTACTCTCGGTTTGAAGAAACATGACTATGAGAAAGTCTCTGAAGATTCCTCAAAGAACTTTTTAGTGACGAAAGTCTCTGAAGATTGTCGATTAGGAATATTTTTAATGTGAAAGCTCTAGCACTCCGTCTCATCTCTGAAATCCTCTTCTTTACTAGGGGGAGAGCTTCTCGTTGGCAATTTGTGACATTTTGACAGAGCTGGATGCGGGTCGATCCATGATGAATTTGGTGCTTGTCGAGCTGTATCGAGTCCTTGATTCATTTGCTTTGGGCAAGGTGGAGGGCCTTCGGGGGTGCCCCTTGTTGCTTCAGGTCTGGTTGGGTGAGAACCTCGCTATCTTGGGGCCTATGCCCCACTTTTATATTGCTCGAGGTGAGGCGGCTCAGTGCTTTCTGGGTAGGTGCCATTTGCTTCCACAGGGCGATGTGTCAGCTCTGAAACTTTGGTTGACTGATGCCGAGCTGACATGGAGGCTTCCTTGGATGGACCGGACCTTCCCAGTAGTTCGTTCTAGAGACTATGAGGGCATCACCCTCCTAGGATTGACTAACAACACCTTTTACTTCCCATTCCAAGTGCTGCATCAGTTCGACTACCCACAGCAGGTTCCATGTGAGGCCAGACCCCCTTTATATGATTTGATCTTTTCTAGGGGGTCCTCTGGAGACATAGATCGGATTGCTGCTCTTTGGGAGACACGTCAGTCGACACTGATGTGTGATATCGAGAAGGGAGATTGGTTCAAGCTTCTCTGAGTCTGAGGCTGGTTGTTGTTGGCGACCTCTTCTTCTTGATGGTTGATTCATTAGAGATCATTGACACTGGAGGCCCCTGGCCAAAGAAAGAGACGACACTCCGAGCCCGCATCGAGCTACTAGTGGATGAGAAGAGGGTCCTGCAAGAACTTTTGGCACATGAAAAGGTTAGAGCAGAAACAGCAAAGAACGAGGTCCTCCGTTTGAAGGGATCACTAAGCATCACTTTGGGAGCTACCAACTCTTCTCGGAAGAGGTATAAGAGCCTACATGGTCGCTACCTGACTAAGCGGAATGTCCGGGAAGATGACCTTCATGCTGAGATTAGCTCATTGAAGTGCAAGCTGGGCCGCTAACTCCTTCCTGCACACAGAACTTTTTACACAAATCAGATACACACATTTTTTGTATGCATATTTTCTTGATGTTTTTATTTGTAAAAAAGGAAAACACGCTAGTCATCACACCGACTATTTTTTGGGATGTGGTGTAAGTGGTGCATTTTGTAAATGAAAGGTAGTTTATTATATACATCTACATAGTCTTTTTGGTCTTTTTGTTTTATGCATATATATATATATATATATATATATTTTTTTTTTTTTGCGCGGTGCCTTAATCACCTTGTGAAACCCTGGGTCCTCTTTTGAGCATGGTGGAACTCCTCTTAAGTAGTCGAATCTTGGGTGGGTTTCAACAGCTTTACCATGACTGGAACGTCAATCCCTTCGGATTGAGTCAAACCTTTCTCCTTACCTTGGGTCATATGTTTGATAAAGCAGTTTCACAAAGACAATTCTGGTCGAGACCCGATTCGAACTAGCATGAGCGGCCCAGTCGAAAAAGGGTATAAAAAAGAGTAACCAGAGGGCTGCTCAAGCATCAATCCTCTCAATTAGTCCAAACCTGTCTTCTTGCCAATTTTTTTTCTCTTTTTTTTTTTTATTTATCTCCTTTTTTACCCGTTGCGCCCTTTCGAGTTCTCACCACGTCCATGGGCTTAGCTCTCTTACCCCAAGCGTCCTTTCAGGTTTTCACCTAGTCCGCACAAGCTCGTTGTTTTTACCCATAATGCCTTTTCGAGTTTTCACCACGTCCATCTTGCTTTGAGCTTGCATTTTTATTTTATTTTTTCTCTTTTTTTTTTTTCTTTTTTATTCTTTCAAAAGCCATGACATAGATGTCGATTCCGTCATAGTCGGCTAGATGGGGTTTTGCTGTCGACTCACAACTCGGCTCGTATTGACTTAACAAATATTATGACTGCTTGTGAAGTTAAAAGAGGGCTTTCTTCAGGGTGTAGCTTGGCTATGGGTTAGGGTAGGATTTGAAGGTATGCTGGGCTAAAAGGGTTTCCTTGATACGACTCAGTTTTCTTAACATACTTTCTTCCTTGAGGGTCTTTACTGTACATGCCCCGTGATTCTTTCTACATTTTTTTGTTCTATTTGCTCTATTTCAGGTAATCTCTTTTTGAGGTTTTGCTTTTTCAATTTTTTAGGATTTTGATGGTAACTTTACTTCATCTCCTTTTTTGTATATGTACACAGACACACATTTTTTTTTTAGGGGAAGGGGTTATTGAAAGAAAGGCCTAGGCTCAAAATGGGGTAGCAAAGGATATCATCTTTTTTAGGGATGTTTTTGTTTTGCTACGATGCTTGAAATAATGGCCTCTTTTGGGTGGTTCTTAAGCAGCCACGTATCAGTTTCATCAATACTTACCTTATTGCAATAGACTAAGAGTAGAACCATCGGATATATTCAGCATTGATGGGCTTAGGAAGATGATCTCCGTCCATGGTGGCGAGGCGGATGGCGTATCCCGACAGCACTTCTCGAATGACGCCAGGTCCTTACCAGTTTGGCTTAAACTTTCCTCTCGGATCGACATGAGGGGATTGGAAGATCTTCTTCAACACAGTATCTCCTACCTTTATATCTTGACCGTGGACACATTTATTATAAGTGTGTGCGATTCACCCCTAGTAAACTTGAGTGTGACACAAGACTAGGAGTCTCTTCTCGTCCAATAAGTTTAACTGTTCAAAGCGTGATCTCTCTCTCTCTGCTTCGAGTAAGCCTGATTCCATGACGATTCGAAGTGATGGTACTTCAACCTCTATTGGTAGGATGGCCTCAGTTCCATACACAAGGGAGAATGGTGTTGCCCCTGTAGCGGTACGAATCGATGTTCTGTAGGCCCACAAAGCAAATGGTAGCATCTCGCTCAAATCTTGATAGGTGATAACCATTTTCTCTAGGATGCGGACGACTGTCTTGTTTGCAGCTTTTACGACTCCATTAGTTTGAGGCCGATAAGGTGACGAGCGATGGTGCTTGATCTTGTATTGCTAACAAAAGGCTCGGATATGCTTATTTTCAAAATTTATATTGCTGTCCGTGATGATATCTTTGGGTACTCCGAATCGGCACACAATATTATTCTTGAGAAACTTTTCGATGTGACTGGCCGTGATGTTCGCATATGACACCGCTTCTACCCACTTGGTGAAGTATTCAATGGCGACGAGGATGAACCGATGTCCATTTGATGCTTTCAGATTAATCATTTCGACAATGTCAAGGCCCCAGGTAGCAAATGGCAAAGGAGTGGTCATGCAGTGTAGATCGATGGTAGGAGAATGTATTAGACTGGAGTGTTCCTGACACTTGTAGCATTTCTGAATATGTTTGCAGCAATCTAATTCCATAGTGGTCCAAAAATATCCGTGCCGTAGAATTTTCTTAGCAAGCATATGACCGCTGACGTGGGCTCTGCATACTCCTTCATGGATCTCCTTTATGATGTTGGTCACTTCACTTTCAGTAAGGCACCTGAGTAGAATGTTATTGTACGACCGCTTGTAAAGGCATTCCCCGTAAATGACATAGCCTGCTGCTAAACGTTGAATGGTTCGCCGGTCCGTCTTGAACGTACCCTCAAGGAAAGTTAGTGTCTTGAGGAAATTCTTGATATTTGAGAACCAAGGTGGCTCATCATCAGGCTTTATCGGTTCCTTAATCTGTATGTAGAAGGCTGGCTCACTTCTCTGTTCAATCATGATCGGCTTCATCTCAGTACCATACGGGGTTTCTATCATTGGCGCCAAAGTTTCTAGTGCATCGGCAAAACAGTTCCTTATCCGGGGGACATATGAGAATGTCACATCTTGGAAGCAAGCTATCAGATCCTCGAGGTTTTCCTGATAGGGGATCAGTTTCTCGTCTTTCGTCTTTCAATCACCGTTCGTTTGGCATATGAAGGTGAGTTATATTGAGATCGAGAGCTGCCTGTAGTCCAGCAGCACAAGCCTCATATTGAGCCATGTTATTAGTACAAGGGAAGTTGAGCTTGATAGAGATGGGTACATGGGATCCCTTTGGAAAAATCAGAATGGCGCCAACTCCTTGGCCTTCGGCATTTGCTGCCCCGCCGAAGTGCATTACCCATGACTCTTCTGCTTCCTCAGTATCATCTTCTGTCATGAATAGGATGTCCTCATCGGAGAATTCAGTTCTCAAAGGCTCATAATCTGGCAAAGGATTGTCGGTAAGATGGTCGGCGAGTGCCTACCCCTTTATTGACGTCTGAGTGACATACGTGATGTCGAACTCAGATAATAAAAGCTGCCAGCGAGCGGTTCGTGCAGTGAGGGCCGACTTCTCGATCAAGTATTTTTTTAATGGATCCATTTGGGCTAATAATAGAATGACCTGAGATAACAAGTAATGGCGGAGCCTCTGAGTAGCCTATACAAGAACCAGGCATGCTTTCTCCAGATGAGAATAGCGCGTTTCATAATCAGTAAACTTCTTGCTCAGATAGTAAATGGGTTGCTCTCTTCTTCCTGTCTCGTCATGCTGCCCTAAGACACATCCCATCGAGTCTTCTGTCATGGAGAGGTACATTAAGAGTGGTTTCCTCGGCTCAGGTGGTACCAAAATGGGTGGGTTGAGGAGGTAGCTTTTGATTTTATCGAATGCAGCCTGACAGTCATCGTTCCATTCAATGGGTGAGTTCATCCTTAGTAGCTTGAAGATCGGCGTGCAGATTGGAGTTAGTTATGCAATGAACCGACTGATATACTGTATTCTGCCTAAGAACCCTCTAACTTCCTTCTTAGTAGACGGTGGCGGCATTTCCGTGATAGCTTTGACTTTGACTGGGTCGACCTCGGTCCCTCTCTTACTAACGATGAATCCTAATAATTTTTTGGACATAGCACCAAAAGTGCACTTCTGTAGATTTAGACGTAACCTGTACTTTCTCAGCCTCTCAAATAGCTTCTGAAGGTTTACCAAGTGATCGCCTCGCTCCGGTGACTTGCCTATCATGTCATCGACGTATACTTCAATCTCTCGGTGCATCATGTCGTGAAATAGCGCAGTCATAGCTCTCTGGTATGTTGCACAGGCATTTTTTAGTCTAAATGGCATGACTCGGTAGCAAATGGTTCCCCAAGGTGTAATGAATGCAGTCTTCTCCTGATCAGCCTCTGCCATCTTTATCTGGTAGTATCCTGAGAATCCATCCATAAATGAAAGCATCCCGCGCTTAGCAGTGTTATCGACCAAGATGTCGATGTGTGGCAATGGGAAATCTTCTTTTGGGCTCGCTCTGTTCAAATTACGGAAATCGATGCACATGCGGACCATTCCATCTTTCTTCGGTACAGGCACAATATTGGCTAGCCACTGCGAGTATTTGGATACCATGAGAAACCCCACGTCATACTGCTGGACGACCTCATCTTTGACTTTCAGCATCCATTCGGGTCAGAGACGTCTCAGCTTTTGCTTAACCGGCTTCATATCGGGGTAGAGAGGCAACTCATGCTCAACCAATCGGTGTCCAAACCAAGCATGTCCTCGTACGACCAGGCAAAAATGTCTTGGTATGACCGAAGGAAGTCATTCATGCTTTTCCTTTCTTCAGGGGATAGTGATGTTTCGATTTTGGTTATTTTGGGAATCTCCTCAGTCCCTAAATTGATGTCTTCTGTCTCTTCGACAACGGGGGTAGGGCCATTCTCAAAGTCGGCAAACCAGTCCAGGAGCTTATTAGAGAGCTCCTCCAAAGGACTATCCTCGTCCAGACTTGTAACTTCTACCTCTTCTTATATTTCAACAGGAAAGGGGTCGATTTTACGTGGGACGGGTATTTTGATTAAGGCATCCTTTTGTGGGACTTTTTTTGGAATTTTAAATGACGATATTTTTGGACATTGGATTTTTTCAATGTTTTTGGGATTTTGTATTTTTTCCATGTTTTTGAGATTTTTGTTTTCTTCAGAGACGGACCCTTGGTAAGACAGGTTGCTATATATACAAGGTATTGCCTGCCAAGGGCTTATCTCACTTTTTATAGGTTATTTTTTTTTGGGAAATAGGTGTCAAACGTTAGGCCACTCCCTGCTTCCAGAGTGTACCTAAGGGGCCACTCCTTTACCGTTGGGATGGAGGGTGCTGACTGATATGGCTTATTAGAGTCAGCCTCCATCATATTGATCCCCAATTCGTCCAGGATGATGTCCTCAAGTGTTAATACCGTTTTGCGGTGATTTACCATAGGGGGTGTTTGTTCAGGTATTGGCCGTCATTCCTCGAAGAGGGATAATGCGGCCAAATCTATCTCCAGGTTAGGAAGGGAGATGTTGGGATTGGTGGGATGGGCAGGGGCTATGGGTTTGTGTGGGGTCAAATGGGTTACCCCATTTTGATCGATCTTTACGATCCCTGTGCTGACAAAGGAATCTCTTATGTGCGGCCTAGGGCGGGGTTTCTTTTCTATATTGATTCCTCGAGCTCTTGCAGTTGCGGTGATCTTGGCTTTCTCTTTGGCCTCTCGAACCTCTTCCTCCATGGGCTTGTATCCTAGCCCAAATCGTACTTTCTGTCCTTTGGCCACAACTGACTCTCTTCTGCCCTGCAGTCTAGGCCCGAGCCCTCAGCTTTTCTGATAGCCCCACTTTGGAGCATAGCCACCACTGCTACCATACCGCCTCCCCTTTTAGGCATGATGCCATCAATGGGCCCCGGGAGGATCACTGACACCTCATATTCAAAACTGTGGAGGTCAACGTCCTCAGCAGTGTGCGGCACATCCAACATATTGGGTTTTTTGACGCTATTGGGGACTTTTTCTCTCTCGCTGTGCCCCTCACCAATGATTGTAATAATTTTGTGCCCAGACGCGAACTTGAGTTTTTGGTGCAAAGTGGAAGGTATGGCTCCGACCTCGTGCAACCATGGGCGCCCTAATTATAGATTAAATGAGGATTTGATATCCATTACTTGAAATAAGATGGAAAAGGTCATTGGCCCTATCAACAGCTCAAGATTAACTTCTCCCATTATTTCTCTCCTGGTATTGTCAAACCCTCTTGCACTAGTTCTAGTGAGCCTCAGCATGCATGGATCGACCCCGATGTTAGTGACGGTTCTTAACGGGCATATGTTCAATGCAGACCCATTATCAATTAAAACCAGGGGAATGACCATATTTCCATACTCAACGGTTATATTAAATGACTTGGAGTGGCTACACCCTTCTTCAGGTAAGTTAGCATCAGAGAATGAAATGGCATTCGGAGCCATCACTTGCCCAATTATCTGCCTGACTTCATCGGGGCTAACTTGGAGCGACACATGCGCATTTTTCAACGCCCCCATCAATGCTTGGAAATGGAGTGGGGATGTCATTAACAGATCCCACACAGTGATATGGGCGGGTATTCTCCTTAGATGAGTCTCTAGTAAATGTTCCCGACTCATTTTTTTAAAGGGGTTTACTGCGCTATCCCTCTTCCCCTCTGGTTAGGCCTATGCTGCTGCTGGCGCTTCTAACTGCTTCGATATCCTCCCAGACCGTGTGACAAAGTCCACTACCCTTTCTCTGCTGTTACTACCGGTATTGACATCTGTTTGCTCGTAGCTTAGCGGGAGCTAATGAGGGTCATAGGTTGGTCCCGAGAGTTGAAAAGGTATGGCTGTCGGTACTTGAGGCACTTGTATTGTCGGCTCAGGAGGTGTGGCCAACACCTGATTTATTTCGGTGGTAGCAGGTTGGGTGGAAAAATTAGGCCAGATAGGGGTGGTGAAGCTTGAGGGTGGTGGCATTGGAGGAAAGGAGGTAAAAGTAAGCAATTGATAGCTGGTGGGTGCTGGAGGGAGATGGGAGGTCTGATGGGCCGTTAGGTAATTGATCGGGGTGGTGGAGTTTGCGGTGAAACTTGGGGTGATGGGATGGGCGCAAGCCATTGATAACTGATAGGTGCAGGTGTGGGATTGGGGGCCTGATGGCTTATTGGGCAATTGATGGGGGCTGTGGAGTTTGCCGGTGGTTGAACTGGGGGAATGGGGTGGGCACTAGCCATTGATAACTGGAGGGTGTGGGTGTAGGATTGGGGGACCTGTTGTCTCATCAGGTAATTGCTAGGGGTGGAGGTGTATGGTTAGTATGCATTGATATGTACGTAATTGACAGGTGTGGTGGATGGAAAGTATGCCCTGAGATCCAAGGGTTCAATTTGTGAGGTCGGGTTGGGAAATATTCTGATAAATTTAGGGTTCAGTTACCCCTATGTTCCTTTCTTCCATGTTTCTGGACAATGTTGCCACATAACTCTCCCGATCACTGATATAATCGGATGGGTCAAATTCAAACTCCTCATCTTCTATCATTTCGACGGTGGGTCTGGGACCTGCTCCTCCGATAGGATGTGGGGGTAGTGACACTTGGTGAATATTAGCATGCTGAAAGGTGCAGGGGGAATGATTTTCCTGGCGTCGATCAAATCCTAGATTGCATGCTTCAATGGGAAGTAGTGATCAATTGGGTTACCCGGACCATGATGAAAATTGCAGTGGATATTCGGGTCATAGTTCTTTGGGATTGGGTGATGAGGAGGTTGCGGTTGACGGATAGTGACTAATCCCTTTTCCACTAACAAAGGCAGAAGTACACTCAACGATTACCCTAGGGGCATGAAAACTCGATCGTAGCGGGCTCTCATCTGCTCCGAAGTCATTTGGATTCCTTGCCCATTCCCTATTCTCTGCACCTGCTCAGGCCTGACTGGTGTTAGCGGGGCAGCCTGAAAGTGAAACGGGGTTGTATTGTTATTAGGCTTGGAATTGGCAATGTTCTGGACATCGCCTCCTGTTCTCTTATCGTTCCTTTGCTCTGAAAACCTCCTAACCCCACTGGGTCCACTTGGCATGTTCTTACTCAGACGGCCCTCCCTGATGGCATCCTCACATTAGTTAGCATTTCTCACTAGATCAACAAAGCTGGATTGCCGTTGGTACACCAAAAAGTCTGAGATCACTGGCAGAGTATTCTTTAAGATCATCTCTATCTGCTCATCATCAGGTATTCTATTTCTGACCTGAGCTGCCAGTGCTCTCCATCATCCTAAGTAGTCAATGAAGGTCTTGTTCTAGTTCTATTTCAAACGGGCCAAGTCTGACTTACGCGGTTCAATGATCTATATTGTAGACATATTGTTCTTGAAAGGGGTGCGTCAAGTCCCTCCACGTTTTCATCATGGATGGTCCTAAAGATGTGAACCATCTCAAAGCCTGACCGGTCAGACTCTTCTGAAAGACTTTTATTAGTAGTCTTTCGTCCCCTCTGTATTGGCACATGTCCCCACAATAGGACTTCAGGTGCGCAATAGGATTGCTAGTGCCATTATATTGTCAAAGGCCGGCATTTTAAATTTGGGGGGTAGGGGGACCTCAGCAAACAAGCATAAATCGGTGAAGTCCGTGGTGTGGATTTCAGCACCACCCATTTTCATCAGTTGCTTTTGTATTTTGTCCAACTATTCTTTCAGCTGCTCTAACTATTTTGACACAGGGGCCGCTTTCTCGGCCGTTAGTTAGACTTCACTCTGGGCCACCAAGGGGTGGCAATTATGAGAGGAGGATTAAGGCTGGTCAATGCCCCAGCATAGCCCCCGCTATTCCTAATCTCGTCTTCCTCATACTACTGGTTGGCATAATGTGCAGTGAAGGCGAGATTCTCTTATTGTTGTTGCACGGGTTGGATGGGAATGACATGAGTGGGGGTTGGGTGAGCACACTGGGGATGAGGAAAGGTTGGTTGGGTGATGGGATTTTGGTTTTGAGGTGGGGCTGAATGGGCCATTGGGTATAGTGGAAGGTTTGGAGATGGCCTTGGGATGTGGGGCCATGAGAAAATTGGGTTTGGGGTATGGCATGGGTTTGACTTGGCTGTGAAGGTTGGGTGAAATGTTGGGGGTATTGTGGAAGGTATGGTTTGGGTTTAGGCCATGAAGCCTTGGTCATTTTGTGCTATGGGCCACTGATGGGTTTGGGCCAGGGGCCCTTGGTAGGTTTGGGCCAATGGGTCTTGATGGGTTTGGGCCAATGGGCCTGGTTAGATTTGGTCCAATGGGCCTTGTGGGTTTGGGCCATGGGCCCTTGATGGGTGGTCCAATGGGCCTTGGTGGTTCTGGGTCATGGGCCCTTGATGGGTTTGGCCCAAGGGGTCTTGATAGGTCTGGGCCATGGGCCTTGGGTAGTTTTGAGTGGTGGGGTATTGGGTCATGGGGCCTTGGGGCCCTGGGATATGTGGGAAAAGGGGGTTTGGGCCAATGGGCCTTGGGGTATGTGGGAGGTTGGAGATTGGGCCATTTGGCCTTGGGGTGTATGAGTAGTGGGAGGTTGGGCCATGGGGCCTTGGGGCATGTGGGTAATGGGGGTTTGGATGGTGTGGATTATGGGGGGTTGACTGGGGTCATTGAGGAGTGAGGCATGGAGATTGGCTAGGGTGTGAGATGGGTTTAGGGATATGGGGTGTTGAGGAGGGGAGGTTTGTTGAGAAGCCTTCCATATGGAGTAGGCTTGGAATATCTCCTCCATCATGGTCATGGAGGGAGGATCGAGTGGTGGAGATGGGATATTGGGCATGGCCCCGGTATGATCAGGCATGGCCATGGTAAGAGGTGGGATATGGGGTGGATTGGAGAGTTGAGGTGGGGCAAAGGATGGGGAGGGATTAGGGATGTTTAGGGATGGTGGTTGGTGGGGTGTGGATGTTTGGAAGAAATCGTGCATGGCTCCGGTAAAAATGGGCATGACCCGGGTAGATTGGGGGATTTGTGGGGGGTTGGATAGGGCGGAAGTGGTGTATGTGAATGTGGGTGGATCGGGCCTATAGGGGGAAGATGGGAAAAGGGGCATGGATGTGGATTGGGGGAATGAGTTTGAGTTTTGTATGGATATGGGTGGGAAATGTGATGGATTTGGTATGGGCATGGCTTGAGCAAAAGATGGGAAGCTGGGGGTTAAACTTTGGATGTTTTGGGAGGTAGTGGTTGGGAAAATGGGGGCGCCAAACGGGCCAGTAACGGCAAAGGGTTATTGGGTGAGGGGGATGGTGGAAAAGACTTCCTCTGAATGAGAATGGGTTGAAGAGTGTGGTGGGGATGTGTCGGGTTCGGCATAAGCCGGGTCCACTACCCACGACATTCTACGGGAACGGGTTGGGTAAGGGTGCCTTGGATAAGGCCAAAAAGTCCTCCTTCTTCCCCTACGGGACGGCGGAAGGCAAGATGATGTCGTTGTGTCGGCATCACAAACTATATATTTTTTTGGGTTTTGATTATATATATTTTTTTGAATTTTTTTGAAAAAGTTTTGAAAAACAAAGGTTCTGAGGCTTGGAATTACCTTTTCGGGTGGCTCTCGTACCTTAATTCAAGACCCGCGGTGACGATTCCGACGCACTTCAGAAGAATCGAAGGAGAAACTTCGATCTATTGAAGGCATGGAAATCGAGGCAAACAGCCCGATCCCCAGGAATGAGCCAAAATGAAGTTGCTCTCTTTTGATCGACGGGGGCGTATTGGGTGTCGGAGATGACGGGGCCTAAACAAGGCACTAAGCACACTGATCAGGGGACTCGGGAGGTGAAGAAGGCAATAGATTCGGGCTGGTGTACTGTTAAACAGACCCGGCGTAACTAATACATGCGCCCAGTTTGTAGGACACCTTTTTTACACTGATGTAACTATTAGTTGCGTAGTTATAAATTCAAGTTTTTTTGTACTGGCGCAACTAATACTTGCGCCAGACAAAAAATGGTGTTCCAGAATATGTAACAGTAGAGACAGCAGTCCAAAATGAGTCTCTTTTTTTGGTTTTTATGGAAGCTAGGCTTCCGGGAACTGAGCTATTTTTTAGTGATCGATTCTCTCCTCACCACACTTAAAGGGTTTGAGTCCGGTATAACTCACTAGCGCGCTCCGCTCCCCAAGGGTTTTAAGCTTTGGAATGGGAACCCACCCAATATACCTCCGGCACAAGAGCCTTCTCAGATACTAGGTGGGCTGGGACTTTTCTGGATCATCACCACTAAGGGCTACTGCCATCCTAAGACCCGGGTGGTTGTATGTGTGCCTAAACCTAACCCTTTGAAAATCTACCCCGTAAAAAATAAATTGATTAAGCTCCCTAACTTGGTTCAATTTTATTTTTTTTCAAAGCTTTTCTTCTTTTTTTTGGAAGTTTTCTTTAGTTCAAAGACCGGGGGTGATGACCCCGTGCCGCCACTACGGGCAGGCGTCCACTGTCGGAATATCTTTGCACAAGTAGGCCCGCCAATCGGCTAAGGCACTTTACATGATGGAAAATTAAAGAAATTAAAAGGCAGTGCTCAAGTAGGCCAGCCAATCGGCTAAGGCACCGAAAATGATGGAAATATAAGGAAAAAATAAAGACAATACACAAGTAAGCCCGCCGATCAGCTAAGGCATATAAATGACGGAAAAGTAGGGGTGAGTAAAACAAAAATAAAATAAAATAACAATAAAACAAAAATAAAATAAAATAAACAACAAAATGGTTAGTAAAATAAAAATAAAAAGGCTAAATTTCAAGGAGAAGCTCTACAAGCTATCCCCAACAGAGTCGCCATCTGTGCAACCGTAGGATTTGTGACCATCCCGTCACGGCGATGCACTTGCTTGCAAAAAAAAATAAATATTAGAGTTGCCACCCGGAGTTTTCGGTGTCCCGGGAAACCTAATTCATTTTTATGAGTACCGAAGTACTAAAAATATGACTCTGAATCTGGTCTACACCAAAGGCTCTTGGGTAGAGGCTTCGATTAACGATCGGGAAGGTATTAGGCACCCGATGAACCCTCTTAACACTGCCTCTACTTATGGCAAAAAATAAAATAAAGCAAAAGAAAGGAAAATAGCTTCCTCTTGTCCAAAAGGGGTTAGAATCCTATTTGTGCCCCTCCGTTCCTACCGAAAAGTCAGCAGCATAACTGCACAAATGGGAGGATGGAGGGAGCTAGAAAGAGATAGGAGAAGAAAGGGGAGAGTCGGAGCCCTCGGGCCCTTGTAGCACCGTAGGAGAGCCTTGCGTGGCTTGCTTTGATGAGCTTTTGAAGGCCTTGTATGGTGGAAAATGGAATTCTAACTCCTAAGGCTTGAAGCTAAGAGGTAGGGGAGAGAGGCTAGGGGATCACACACACCTAGGCTAAGGGTTTGTGGATGCAAGAACAAGCTTGAAATGAGATTAGGAGATTCTGGAATTCGGGTGAAAATGGTGCACAAAAGGGAGGAAGAACTTCTCACTTTGAGCTCTTTCTCTCTTAAGCAAATTTCTCAACCCATAAACCAAGGGGTGGGGGGCTCTATTTATAGGAAATGGGTGGATTAGGAAACCACTTAAGAGCTAATGAGTTTAGTAATTAGGTAATCTCACATCTAAGGATTCCTAGGGTTTTTGGAGCCTTGAGATGTTTGAGAAGGTCATCCAATGGAGGATGATGGGGTGAGGCCTTAAGCCACTTAAGGGATTGCAAATAGGTAGTGAATGGGTGCAACAGAACTATTAAAACACACTCCAAAGGTCAATGTGGTCAACAAGTCAGGGCAAAATTCAGAGATTACTGTTCAAATGCCTGGCGCAACTAACAGTTGCGCTAGACAAATATACAATAAAATAGTGTTTAAACAGTACCTGGAAGTTAACTCACGAGGGTGGGGTCCATAATTAATACTGGCGATTCTTGGACTGTTGGAAAGCTGACGACCTCTACTTTTTAATGGTATAAGATTCAATCGTAGTAGAGGGCCGTACCTGGTTCTAGTGCACCCCTCCTGAGCCATTTGCTTGATAAGGTTAGGTTTAGGATCAGAACGAGTTCTAAGGGTCGGGATTGATTTCTAATGGTTCAGGTCAGGTTCCTAAGGGATCTAGGGTGATTCCTAAGGGTTTGAAAAGATTCCTAAGGGTTCTAGGTTAGTTCCTAAAGGTTTCTTACATCTCATCAAAAGCTCAGAATTGCACCTCTCTCGAAAGGTGTTTCGAGACGGCCTTGGGCCAAATTTGGGTGTCTACAAAGAGATATAGCATTCCAATGATCATGACATGGATTATTAGTATGTCTACTCAAATTTTCAACTGCATATGGTAAGTCAGGTCTAGTATAGTGCATTGCATATATCAAACTAATGATTACTCTAGCATATTCTAACTGATTTATAGATCTACCTTTATTATAAACCAGTTTAATGCTAGGATCATATGGTGTAGATGCAGGTTTCCTATCTAAATGATTATATTTCTTGAGAATTTTCTTTATGTAATGAGACTGGGTTATAGTTAGCTCATTATAATTTTTTACTATTTTGATTCGTAAGAATGACATCAGCATTACCCATATTTTTCATATCAAAATTGGAAGAGAGAAAAGATTCGGCATCCATTATACTATCTAAATCAGTACCAAATATAAGCATATCATCTGCATATAAATATATGATAACTCCCTTATTTGCCGAAAATTTACTATAAACACATTTATCAGATTCATTAATCTTGAAACCGTTAGAAACAATAACACTTTCAATTTTTTATGCTATTGTTTAGGAACTCATTTTAAACCATAAAGAGATTTAATTAATTTACAAACTTTATGCTCATATCTGGTCATTACAAAACCTTCAGGTTGCTCCATATAAACGTCTTCTTCTTCTAATTCACTATTTAAGAATGCAATTTTTACATCCATTTGATGAATTTGAAAATGATAAATAGAAGTAGGGGTTATTAAAATCTTAATAGTTGAAATTCTAGCTATTGGGGCATTAGTATAAAAAAAGTTAATACCTCCTTTTGTCTAAATCCTTTTGCCACCAGTCTAGCCTTAAATTTATCTATAGTTCCATCAGCTTTTAACTTTTGTTTGAAAATCCATTTACAACCTATAGGTTTAGATCCTTCAGGAAGATCAACTAATTTCCATATTTCATTACCTATTATAGATTCTATTTCATCATTTATTGCTTCCTTCCAAAAGATAGCATCTTCCAATTTTATAGCCTCATCAAATTTTAGAGGATCATTTTCGATATGAAAAGAAAACATAGTTTCCTTTACTTGTTCTGATCTTGTTCCCTCTACTATAAACATATAAAAATCTGAACCAAAGGATTTTTTTTTTTCGCACTCTTTTACTTTTTTTGAGATCTGTGTTTTCTATATTTTTCAGAATTTATAATTAATTTTTCTTTATCAGAATTTTTATTAATTCTAGGAATAGAAGAAAAATAATGTTCATAAAATTTAGCATCTCTAGATTCAATTATACTGTTTTGATCAATTGCACCCTTATATTCAGTTGCAAAAAATCTGTAGGCTTTACTGATTAATGAGTATGCAATAAATACGCATTCAATGGTTCTATTACCTAATTTTGGTCTTTTAAGATTTAATAATCTAACCAGTGCTCGACACCCCCACACTTTGAGGTATTTAAGATTTGGTTTTTGTTTCTTCCATAACTCATAGGGAGTTATACTAGAACTCTTTTGTGGCACTCTATTTAAAAGATGACAAGCAGTGAGAAGTGCTTCACCCCATAAGTTTAAATTTAAACCAGAATTTAAAAGCATAGCATTTATCATTTTTATTAAAATTCAATTTTTTCTTTCTACTGTACCATTTTGTTGAGTGTAAGGTGCAGTTGTAAGATGTATGGCCCCCACATTTTCATAAAATTCACAAAATTCATTTGAAGTGTATTCTCCTCCTCTATCAGATTTTAAAGTTTTAATTTTAAATTTTAACTAATTTTCAACTTCTTCTTTATAAGCTTTAAATTTTCCTAAAGCCTTATCTTTATGTTTTAGCAAATAAACATAAGTATATTTAAAATAGTCATCAATAAATATTATAAAATATCTTTTTCCTCCTCTATTTAAAATACTATTTAAATCACAAATATCAGTATGAATGAGTTCTAAAATTTGAGAATTTCTTTCTACTTTATTGAAAGGTTTTCTAGTGATTTTAGTTTGAACACAAATTCTATATTTTTCGTGAATATTTTTCTCACATCTAGGAATTAATCCTAATTCTATCATTGAATTTAAACGATTAACTTTCACATGTCCTAATCATCATGCCATAATGAAAGAGAATCAACAATATAAACGAAAGAAGGCATTTCACTGATTACATTCAATTTGAATATCCCATTACAGGCATATCCTTTCCCCACAAATACACCACCCTTAGTGATTACAACTTTATCCGATTCAAAGAGTAACTTGAAACCATGTTTATTAAGTAAACTGGTCGAAATCAGATTCTTACGAATCTCAGGAACATACAGTACATCGATCAAAGTAAGGGTCTTATCAGAGGTTAATTTGAGTTTGATTTTCCCTGAACCCTTGACCTTTACAGTTGAAGCGTTCCCCATGAAGAGCTCTTATCTGTTTGTGGCCTCCATATAGTTGGCGAAGAAAGATCGGTAGTTACAAGCATGCCTAGTGGCACCAGAATCGATCCACCAGTCTTTTTCATTTCCAACCATATTGATTTCGAAAATTATGGCTACAAACTTTTCTTCAGTCACATTCACTTGAGATTCTTTCTCCCTTTCCAGAAATTTGCAATCATTTTTGAAGTGACCAGATTTGCCACAATGATAACAACTGCCCTTTTTCTTCTGGCCCTGATGACCTTGGCCCTTATTTTTCTTGTTAGCCTTATCAAAATTGAAGTTGCCTTTTCATTTTTCATGTGATTTGGACGTACCAACCTCCACCATATGAGCCTTTGAAGTTAATTGAGATTGCTCATCTTTCTTGTCACGAACACGAAGTTCATCTTCGACTCAAAGATGGTGATACAACTCTTCAAACGAAAGTTCTTTCTTTTTATATTTAACAGTGTTTCTACAGTCTATTCATGAGGCAGATAATTTATGGATAATTGCATGATTGTGAAAAATGAGATCCATTTTTATGCCCTCTTGAGTAATTTGGCCGATAATATGCTGAATCTCATGAACTTAATCAAGAATTAGTTTATTATCAGTCATTTTGAAATCTAAATATTGACTTACAATGAATGTTTTTGTACTAGCATCTTCTATTTTGTACTGTCTCTAGCGCCTTCCAAAGTTCCATTGCAGATGACATGCTCTGGTACACATCGAAGAGTGAATTTGCTAGCATATTGAGAATGTGCCCTTTACAGATATAATCATCTTGTTCCAATTTCTGATGATTACGAATATTGGTAAGAGATTCTCCATCAGAATCTTCAGGCTCTGCAGGTTTTGGAGTGGTTAGGACATAAACAACTTTCAAAGTCATCAATACAAAATGTATCTTTTGTTGCCATCTTCTGAAGTTTTTGCTGTCAAATCGCTCTCATTTGATGAAGTCGTGAGTCATCACTTTTAGATTTGGAGCCATTATAAAAACAGAATAGCATTTTAAAATTGTTAGACAAAATTAGGAACAGAAATCTAAAAAATGATGAAAAGGGAAAGAGAATTGGACTCGAGGCATGTAATTGTTGTCTTTAAATTGCTATTCGCTCCCTACTCGAGTAAATCTTCGAGTTTGCAAAAGGGTTCTAGCGAGACGTTTCCAGGATACAACGAGCCCAATCTCTTGGATGCGATTTGTTACTTTGCAGCAGTAGAGGATCGCCCCAGAAAACTCAATCCGATGAAGTACCACCCAAAGAAGGAAGCAAGAGGAAATTCTCAAGTTTATGCAAGGATTCTGATGGATTTCAGAGTGTACAAATCTGTGTCCTAAGGCCTCCTTATATAGAATTTTTAATATGACTGTTGGAGCAACAGTCATATTTTAGACGGCTCAGATCTTTCAAAGATCTCAACCGCTTCATCCAACGCTTGTATGAAAGGTTGCAACTTTTCAAATTCATATAATTGCACACATTTATAAGCGATTATGAAACGGTTAGGTCCAACGGTCAACATTTGACCAATCCGTTTGGCCCAATAGAATTGTTTTAACCCACCGATTAGTGGCCCATTAGGCTCGACTCGGCCCATGAATACTTTGACCGTTGGATCTACCTGGTCAAAAAGTCAAACCTCTCCTTGCGACGATGCGCACGTGCGAAGTGCAAAGTGTGTGCATGCCTAAAGGGCCAATGCGCCTAAACGCCAATCGCCATGCACACGCTCGTGTGAGAACGCGGCAGCTCGCGGCTAGGCACTCTCTTCTCTTCTATTGTCAAACAATAATAGAAGGTGCAAGGTACTATATATAGCATAGACACTTTTTATTTTTTCCAATGTGGGACTATTTACTTGCATATAAACCTTGAGAACATCTATTGCCTAAAACCCAACCCCAAACTAAGAAATCAAAATAAAGTTTTATTTTCTTTAAATTATTAAAATATTTATTATATTAATAATAAATATAACATAAAACAGATGTATTTTCCTCAAGTTTGGGGGAACATTCTATACAAAATTTTTCCACATCCAGTAAACAATCAGTCATATTAATAATTTTTAGGTAAATAAATTTTAGTATCCCCTGTTTTTGTGCTAATGAGGGCATTGTAAGACTTAAGTTTGGGGGCTTCTGTGTACAGTAGTGATATATTAGTATATCGGTAGTGTTATTTAATTTATTTTTATAAATTTTTTCGAATTTTTTTAGTTGATTAGTACATAGGAATTATGGTAGAAAAAATTACAAATCTTGCAAACTTATGATTCATTATAGTAGAAGTTTAATAATTAGAATATAGAACAGTTACAATTTATGCTTAGCTCACTAAACATTGTATTATAATGGATGTTGATACAATAGATTGATCTGAACTGCAAAATTTAAACTATAGTTTCAAAATTATAAACCATTGAGATTTTGAGCCATATTTCCTCTTTTATTCAGAGAGAGACTGTTTCAATTTAATTATAAAATTTCTTTGAACTTCTTTACTGTTATGGAATCTCATATTGCTGAATTTATAATCAAAATATTCTATGAATATGATAAACTGATTTTTATTTAGAAATATCAAAGTTATAAGCCATCTATGCTAGAAAATCGTAAAGATGATTTAAGGCCAGCTTTTATTTAAATCAAAGCCAAAATATCAAATCCCAGAAAATATATTATCCTTTGAACCCATATTGGAAGACTAAACCGAATCTCTTTGTACCAAAATCTGATAAACCCTTAACCATAATTACTACCCAAAGCTTTCAACCTTTAACCCTTATAATTTCTAAGAGTTTACAATGTAAAAGAAAGGGAAGAAGAGAGAGTGATAAGAGTAAAAGTAGAATAGATAAGGGGAGTTTTAAGAAGAGGTATAGTTGAAGATATAAAATGCAATGGGAAAGGAGTGAAAAATTGTAAAAAGATGATTTAAAAAGAAGATTTAGAAAAAAAAAAAAAATTGTGAAATACAATTTTACAACTGAAGAAATGGGATTTACAGATTAAAGTAAATGGGAAGAAGTTATCCAATCTTAGATACTTACTGAAATATAAAAGAAAAAAAGAAGATAGAAGAAAGAAGTGCTAAATTCTCATAACAACTTTGAATCCTTCTACCTTTCTTTAATAGCTTCTGAAACTCAAAGCCCCATTACAAGTTGAAGGAAAGACCGTTCTGATTTACGATTTACAAAAATATACGCCTAGTTGAGATATGAATATTAGATACTCTGGGTTACACAGGGATTCATATGAATAGGATAGATTATTTTTTCTATGAGATTCATTCATTTTTGCAAGTATCTTTGACTGAATTTTTTTGAAAAATATACTAAGAGAACCCAAAAGTTTCGATATCCTTTTGAGAGTATTTCAATAGTGAGTTCTGGAATGAAAATATTTTCTAAATCTGCAGTTTAGAAAAATTTATGAAGCCTAAACTGTTCACTGATGCATTTACTCCCTGCTTATTATGAATTGAAATTGTTGGAGCTCTAATCAAGGATAAATGTTGTAATGGAAAGTAAGGATAAAAGATTAGTAATTTTAAAAAATCGTAACAAATTATGTGTTGACTAACTTGATAACTTGACCACTTTAGGTAGCTTAGTTAACTTAGTCATGTTAATTAACTTAGTGTACAAACTTTGTTTAGAATTTTAAGTTTTTGAAAATTATTTTTTTGAAAAATCTAAAAATATTTTAAGTTTGTAGGTAACTTCACTGAAAACCTTCAGGAGACTACAACTCTTCCACTAAGGATCACCTAGGGGTTTTAAAGGCTTGCTGCATCTCCTAAATACAATTGTGCTCCCTACGAAAGTGGCATTTAAATTCTTAGTTTAGAATGTCCTATATTTTCTTGTTTACTAGGGACTAGCAAAACGTAAGTTTGGGAGAGTGATCAGTCACATAATATACCAATTTATCACCCTTAACTTAGTGATGCTATGACTTAGTTTATTAATAATAAGTTACTGATAAGCAGATATTAAAGATAAATTACAAAAGATAATCAAAATGATAATATTCATCAAAATAATCTCATAAAGAAATAAAAAAATAATAAACCAAAAGACAATTCACCGCCTACTGAAAGGATGAAAATTCGTGTTTTACAATTTTGCTGGATGATGCAAAGTAAAAAAGAAAACTATAAAAAATCGTAATTTACGATTTTTCAGAAGAAGTCGTTCAAAAGAGTGCGATATAAGAAAAGCGATGAATCGTAAAAAGGAAAATCGTTCAATAGGAAGCTGTATAGAATGTAAAGAATAGAAAATCATGATCTATGATTTTCCAGAGAAGAGGCTTTCTGAAGATGCTGATCATGTGAGAATGAACACCGCCATGCACAAAATTAGAAGAATTCTTATCTTAGAAGTTTGGCTGATAATGGATCTGGGAGATTGACGAAGAAGAATCTTAAGAGGACTCTGCTGCTAAAATAAAGGAAGATATCAAGAAGTACATCAACAAAATAGAAAGCAAGGAACTATAAGATTAGAAGTAGAGTTATATTAGGATAGTTTTATTTATTTTATTCGAATTAGGAGTTTGGTAAACCGACCCCATATGATCTATAAATAAGAGGGATTGGTATAGGAATAATCATCGAAGAAATTCTCAGCATCAATTGACGACTGAGCTTGAGTTTTCTTTTGATCAAATTAGAGTAGATTTTTATTGCTTTGTATATTAGATATCCAAGGTTTCTTAAGAGCAATTGATGACTGCAATTGAGAGCTGAAGATTAGAGTAGATATCAATAGTTTCTTAGAAGCAATGACGACTACAGCTAAGGGGTGAAAGATATAAATTTATTTTGCTTTCTAGATTATATTTATTTTATTGTAATTTACTTCTTTGTAAACATCTACAAATTTTAATTTGAATTGAAGACTCAGATTGAGATTTGCAGATTAGTGTAACAGTTTTACTTTTCCATCTTCGGTTTTTTAGATTTTGATTGACGCCAAAGTTTTAGAAGATTGTTGATTAATATAAATCTGTATTGAATGAAGCTAGTTTTTTATTGACGCCCAAATTCTAGAGGAGTGAGATATAGTGTAACGGTATTTTAAATTTGTAAACATCCAATAACTGAAGATTGTGATTGACGACCACAATTTGAAGTAGGGGGATTTAGGATTTATTTTCTGCAATTTAGATTTAGAAATAATTCTTTATTCGTAATTCTCTAATAGTTTAGGATCTAAAAAGATAAGTATAAGTTTTCAGAAAAATTAAATTAATATATATAAACCTTTCATTGTGGGAACGATCCTTTGCTAGTACTATAATTTCCATTGTGCACTTGCAAGTGGTTAAGACTAAATTAGATACACATATAACTAGCGCAATCAAGTTTTTGGCGCTGTTGCCGGGGATAGCGTTAATATTTTAATTCAATTTATGAAAACAAGTAAATATCTTTCTCTTTTTATGTTGCTTTATATTTTCAATTTTCTTTGATCACTTCTTAAATCGTTTACAGGTTTATTTCGAGCGACGACTCAGAGTCTCAACTTCCCCTGATCACAGAAGCTCGAGGCTTAGATTTGTTCTCCCTCCTTGCCTTATAGACTAAAAATTAAATAATGTTAAAAACCAACAATATATATATATATATATATATATATATATCTATAGTTTACCTTCTTGTATGCATCACACCAGATTTCGAAGCCTAGATTTCTTCGAGTGTGATCCAAAAATTGAGAGGAGTCTTTCACGAAATTTGGCAGCAAACCGATTTCCTACGAGAGAATTTCGAGACATGGCTGACGATCTGTCAATACAGGCACATTTTAACCCCATATCTTTTACCAAGCCCTCTTGTATGGTTCTACCAGAGGTGCCTGCCGGTTAAAATGATGAAATCAAGCTCAATATACTTCAATCTATGCCGACCTTTTATGGCCTTGATCGAGAAGATCCCTACTAGTATTTAAGGGACTTCATAGAGCTTTGCACAATGTTACAACTATCAGCAACCAATAAAATTGCAGTAAAACTTTGTCTGTTCCCATTTTCTCTCAAGCATAAGGTGAAGGCATGATTAATTTCATTACCTGCCAGAAGTATTATTACTTGGGAGGAACTGTAGTTCAAGTTCTTGGGTGAGTACTCCAAATTGGTAAAACTAACCAAATTCGCCAAGCAATTTAAGACTTCAGGCAAAAGCCAGAAGAATTATTTCATGAGAGCTGGGAACAGATGAAGGATCTGTTATAGAAGTGTCCTCATCACAAGGTACCAAATTGGTCGATAGTGTAAAGTTTCTACCAAGGTTTACTGAAACTAACCAGTCTACAGTCGATGTCCTAAATGGAGGATCCTTTATGGCTCAGAATGCCTAGCAGTCCTGGAACATATTCGAGAAACTAGCCAATAACTCAAAGCCAAAACAGGCTTTGCTTAGATCTGATCTAGATGTCACTCGCCACACCCCAATCGTGAGGGGTGGACTTTACGATATCAACAAAGATAAAGTAAAGGAGGATGACATGAGTGCAAAATTTTTGGCTCTTGAAAATCAAATTGCGACATTAATAATAGCCAAACCTAACATTCTGGATAGCTTTTTAGAAAGCTATTCTAATTGTCAGACTAAAATTTTTACTGAAAACCCAACTAAGCCACAATACCAGGAGGTAGTGGGAAATGAACAAGTAATGGCTTTTCATAGGGGAGATTATGGGAGCACCTATAACCCGTCATAGAGGAACCACCCTGGATTCAATTATGGTTTCACAGGTGGGAGCAGAAATCGCAGTAGACATTGAGTTTTTGGAAAAATTAGAAATTAGTGGAGAAGCTATTAAATATTTCTTGGACGCTGGGCTGCATTATTTCTTAGAACCAAGAGTCACACCAGTCTATCCCAGACTGGTGAGCCAATTTTACAAAAACATGACCACAAGCAACCAGGAACTATCACCAACCCTCTCCACCAGTGTCGCTGGACTACCAATCCAAATTACAAAGGAAATGATTGTCAGGGTAATGTATGCACCCCTAGAAATACTACAAGTATCCCTTGATAATCTAGAGGCCAACATTTTGAGGATGCCATCAGATACCCTTCCTGACTTTACCCAAATGGCAATAGAGCTATTAGGAAAGCCTCCACTGGACAGATCCTTTTTCCTTCGAAAAGATATGGAAGCAAGGAATCTACCACTTCACTTCTTCGATGTCCTAATTCATAAGACTATTCATCCCACGGGTCATGGAACGTAGAAAAGGGCACTTTTTACAAAAGCATTGTATTTAATGATGAGCCGCTATTGGTTCAATGTGCCCTCCTATCTTTTTAAAGTCATCACCACCGTGAGGGACAAATTGGGTCAAGAAAAATATCAGACAAAGAAGGTGAATTTTCCTTTGGATGACTTATAACAAATCTGCTGATGAATGAGGGATATAACATAGATTCCAAAGAAAAGGCCCTGCCGAGAACAGACGAGAGCCTTACTGTAATATCTCGAAAAAATTGAGCGTTAAACATTGACCTCGGGATCTGTGCCCGATTGGTCGTAGGTTTGACCAAGTGATGGTCAAACATTGAATACATGAAGTGATGAATTGATGTGATGCGAATGTGACCTAAGTGTAGTGAATGATATTAGTTTAGAGCTACATACACCTATCTCTGGTGTATGCGCTTAACAACGAAACAGGAAAGAGGATATAAGAGTTTAATAACCCTAGAATCCTTTTATTTTGGTTGGTGAAGGAGTTAAGAAGGGAGAGAGAGAGAGAGAGAAACCAAGAGTAGTTTTTGAGCTACGAATTAATGCAAATCAAGAGGAAGATTGAGCATTGATTGCTGGTTTCAACGCGTTGGAATTGTTGAAGCAAAAGCTGGAAACCCTAGCCATCAAACCCAACAAATCAATCCTTTAAAGGGATTCTTGAGGTAAGTCTTATTAGAATTGAATGCATAGATGTATGATGGTTAAGATTCAGTCAATATAGTTCAAAAGGGTAGAGTAAAGACTTAGAAAAAGGAAGGAAAAGAAAAAGAATGGATTTGGGAAGAACAACCCGAAAGGGGGTTGAATCTGGCCCAATCGATTAATCGAAATTGGGATTCAATTAATCTATTTTGGTTCGGAAGTTAAAAAGTCAGAAATAACCGATTTCGATTAATCGATTTGGAAATCGATTTAGGAATCGACTAATCGACTGGGTACCTCCAGTGGCTGGAGAGACAAGACCTGGGGTAATCGACTAATCGAGTTGGGAAATCGATTAATCGATTTTAGATTTCGATTAATTGATTTGGGATCGACTAATCGATTTCAGATTTTTGACCACTCGATTTGAGAATCGACCTCACTATGGTAGAGATTTCGATTAATCGATTTGGGATCGATTAATCGAATTTGAATCTCGATTAATCGATTTGAGTTTCGATTAATCGATTTTACGAATCGATTAATCGATTTGAGTTTCAATTAATCGATCTTGGGAATCGATTAATCGACATTGACAGTTTTACTAAACTTTCTAGTTTTACTTTGAGATTCATGGAGGGTCTAGGACCTTCTTTATTACATCTTTAGTTATGTATTATATGTGTTGTGATGTACCATAGGTGGTACGTATGAAAGCAAGCACAAGGAGCCGCGTGGGACCTTGATGCTTAGACCTTCAGAGACTTGAGGTAGGGAACACCTTGAACATGTACTTTAATTGCAAGAGCATGTATGTAGTGATATATTTAACTACTTTAATTTGCAAGAGCATGTACTTTAATTGAAAATGTTTTAACTATGAAAAACTTTGTGAAAATGGGTGTGTGTGTGACACCAAGAATGTGATAAAGGCATCTGTGTGATGCGAGTAACTGAGACTAAGAGAGCAAATGAAAATGAGACATCCCTAGGGGATGAGAAAGTAATAAAGGCATCAGTGTGATGGGAGTAAATTAGACATCCCAGGGATGTAAATATGATTGAATAACTACTGTTGAGGCCTAACTGATATAAAATAGCACTTTACACGGTGAACAACTATATGTAAGGCACATGTTATTTTTGTTATTTGAGGTTTGTTTAGAATACCCCACTGACGTGGCGGGATACCCACGACTAACGCGGCAGGATATCCGTAACCGGTACGACAACCAATCGTACACCAGTGTGGAGGTCTATCCGTACACAGTAAGCACATCCCAGGGATGTTGAGTTGAGATTTAACCCCGCCGTCTATTGAGAAAGGGGCTTGGGTAGTATTCCCAGGGAATACATATAACAACTGTCTATTTAGACGACGGTGGTGGATATTCCATCGGGGCTCGATGCTATATTGCTCGGGGATTACTTAAGTTGAAGATTTAAGTTTTGTTTTAGGCCTGTTCAGTGTCATTCATGATAAAACAATCAGTAAAGTAAAGCATGCAATGTAACAGCCTGAAAATTTTGACTTTGAATAGTGTATCCCAAGATGTATGCCCGACTTTGAACAGTGTACCTCGGTGTGCGTGTCCGACTGGTCATGTGCTCGATTTTATGAAATTACTTACATAAGTTAAATTGGGTTTGGTCTTGAGTGGAAAAAGACCGATTTAGATTGTGTGTTGAGCATTAGGTGGTTTCTTATGCACCAAGCTTTGGTGTATGGGCTCAACACCGGGTCCGATTAGTGGATGGTTTGGGTGTGTAGGCCCACACCTAATCAAAGAAAACTATTTTGTTATGAGATAACACCTAAATAGGTACGTTTATTTCACACGGGAGCTAGATCCTTAGATGAGAACTAATACGCCCAAAGACAAGTATATGTGTTTTGTATGGGAACCGATCCCATTTAGTTATGCGGAGTTTTTTGTTATTTTATGGGAGTTTTTTTTTTGTTATTTTATGTGAGTTTTTTTGTTATTTTATGTGGGTTTATGTGGGATTTTTGTTATTTTATGTGGGATGTATGTTCGGGATTCGGAGCGATGCTCATCTATCCTGAACCATTTATTCTAGCCCAGCCTCCCAAGCAGATCAAATGGAGATTGACACCCTGTTTCGAGAGCATGCGCACCATTTCGTGTCTGAGGGGGATCAAACTCAGTGTGTACAATACACATGTAAAGCCAAATTGGCCATGAAGAGCCTGGCGTGTGAATTATACACGCCAAGCTAAATCAGGCCAGGTTTGGCTTTGCATGTGTATTACACATGCCAGGCCACATTGGGGTCAAAACTTGCCTGGTGTGTATTTTATACACGCCAAACCAAACTAGGGAGGGTTTTTAAACCATCGAGCCCGAGCCAAAAGGGGAAATTTTCAAAATCTATTCCTCTCCCCCTCTCCAAACCGAAAACGAACCTCCTCCTAGGGTTCATTTGAGTTGTTTTGATCCTCGCTTTATCGTTGGAGTTTGCCCCCATTGTTTAAATATACGCTCTACGCCGGATCAAGGGTTCATTTTTCTTGAAGGTAATCGAAGTTTCCTCATTCTTTCTTTGATTTTTCTTGAATAATTTGCAATGGAGTTAGAATTTTTTGGTTTTTTGGATGATGAATGAGTGATTTTTCTTGCAAGTACTACAATTTATGACTCGTTTGATTTCTTCCATGTGCATTGGCCTTGATTTTGGGCAAAAATATGATTTTTTTGTGATGCCCTACTCTTTTTCTTTACTTGTTAATGTGATTAGGGGCCTCTCACCCTTTTCTCTTCTGTGGATCTAGATGGCTCTCTTTTTTTTGTGTGCAATGTAAGATGATTTATTATTGTTTGTTTCACTTTTGCATGTTTATTGTGTATGCCTATGTTATAATTTTTTTATTTTTGTTTGTTTGGAAAAGAATGACTCTTTTTGTGTATGTTTATACATGTTTTTTTTTTCTTCTTTTTTGTTTGACTTTTTGTATGTTTATTGTGTATGCATGTATATATATATATATACATTTGATTTGTTTGTTGGAAAAAAGAAAGACTTTTTTTTTGGATTTTTTGTCACATAACTGTATACACATTCCTCTTTTTTCATTCGTTTTCTTCTTTGGATTTTTTGGGTTGCATAAATGTACACACATTTTTTGTTTGTTTTCTTCTTTGGATTTTTTGGGTTACATAAATGTACACACATTTTTTGTTTGTTTTTATCATTGTTATATATATATATTGCTTTCTCTTTTTTGAAATGTAGGGGGTTTTGGGCCTCCCCCTCTTCTGATGTATTTCTTTAAAAGTGATTGTAGACACCCCCATTTTGCCCTCTCGGAGTATATAAGTTTGTTCGGTCAACCTTTGACCTCGACTGTGACTCTTCGGAAAGGATTTACCTTCTCTGTGGTTTTAAGACCCTAACGTGGGGACCATATGCTGAAATAATAGTATATAGCTGGACAGAGGCTGAAACAATAGCTTTGTGGCTCAGGCCCCATGACCCTGATGTGGGACCATATGCTGAAACAATAATGTATGACTGAATACAGGCTGAAACAATAGCTTAGTGGCTTAGATCCCATAAAGGTAAGGACCATATACTGAAACAATAGTATATGGTAGGACACTGGCCGGATCAATGGCAATGTGGCTTAGATCCCATAACCCTAAAGGCGGGGACTAAATACTGAAATAATAATATATAGCCGAAACATAGGCGCATTGAATCATGCATGCAATTCGATTGAACCCCACACCACCAGCGCACAATCAGTCCTGTCAGACAAAACTTCCCCTCTTTTAGACTGGCTCGAGACCCGATTGCACGCTCCAACAAGTGCGGGCAATCAAATTAAGCGTCCCATCACTGGCGCTTAGTTGGTCTGTTTTAGACCTGGTCTCTAACTCCTAAGATCACCAAAATTCCATGATTAAACGCACTTAGTACGGCGTTTAATTGGATCGTGTGTTCCACACGAGGCGTGCAATTAATCTAGTCAGACTAGGACTGGGACACTCCGACTGAGCTAGTCAGTTGGTCACTCACTGAGTTGGTCACCGACTCAAAGTGGTTAAGCGCCTGATACAGGGCGCACAACTAAATTAAGCACCTAGATAGGGCGCACAATTGAAGTTGACCAGCCAATTACACACACCCCACAGGGCGCGTAATTAGCAAAATACCTATAAATAGGCCCCCATACCACGACCCAAGAAATCAACAACGGCTTTGAGATTCGAGTTTCGAGTTCCCTTCCTTCAAGCTCAGGATTTCGAGATTCCTCTCTGCAGCCCCAACCTTAGGTATAATTTTTCCTTCTACTTTTTAATTTTCGGTTCTAGTTCTTAGTTTCTTAGATCTCAGATTTCACCTATTAGTTTTAATCTTCAGTCTTAGGCCGTAACACCTTTTTTTTTAATCCGTATTTTAATCTCTGGTTCTAATTCTTAATTTTTAGAACCAATCATTATTTCTATTCACTATTTTAAAATTTAAAATCCAACTTTCAGTCCTATCATTAATCTCTTTCCAATTCTCAGTTTTTAGAACCAGTCCTTAATCATATGGTCTGATTCTCCAATTTCGGTCCCGATTTCAGTCTTTAAATTTTAGATTTTAGTCATAATTTACCGATTCCTTATAGTTCTAGAGTTTAAATCTCGATTTATTAATCTATACTTATAATAAAAAAATTAATCCCTTTTCAATCCAAAAATATTGTCTTATAA
Organism: Chloranthus sessilifolius; assembly: GCA_021018995.1. Taxonomy (NCBI): domain Eukaryota; kingdom Viridiplantae; phylum Streptophyta; class Magnoliopsida; order Chloranthales; family Chloranthaceae; genus Chloranthus; species Chloranthus sessilifolius. The sequence continues at coordinate 27,927,967 of CM037594.1, read as the reverse complement.
TTCAAATTCAGTTTACTTCAATCTTAGCCACCCGATTTGCCCAAGGGAGCTTACGGAGGGTACCTGGGAATGGGGCCGATCTTCCTTAGATAGCGGGCCAAAACCCTTTATTTTATATTTTAGTAAAAATCAATTTATTTATTTTAATTAGATTTTCAGTAAAATCAGTTTATTTATTTTAATTAGGGTTTCAGTAAAATTAGTAGACTTTTAATTAATTATAGTTTTGATAGAAGTATTTTTAATTAATTAGAGTTTCCATAGAATTAGTATATTCCTGATTAGTTTTCATAGAATTAAATATTTGCACTCCTAGTAGCATTAGGAGACTTAATTAATTAGATTGATAATAGAATTAAGATATTTAAATTAATTAGACTCATAGTAGGATTAGGATACTCAATTAGATTAAGATATTAATTAGAGTCCTAGTAGAACTAGGAGAGTTAATTAGAGTAGGATTAAAAACAAAAGGAGAAAAAACCAACTAAATTTAAAATAGTACTAGACACTCACAATTAATTAGACTCCTAATAGAATTAGGATACCTGAAATTAATAAAACACCTAACAGAATTAGAACACTTAAAGTAATTGGATCCTAGTAGAAGTAAGCATCAGAAATAACTAGACTCATAACAGAATTAGGAAATTAATTAATAGTCAAATATAATTAAGAGAGTTACTCAAACTAAAAGCAAAAGACCAAAAGAATAATTAAAGTTAGGATAGTACTAGGAATCCTACGCATAATTAGACCCCCAACAGAATCAGGAAGCTAAACTTAGTTAATCAACGCAACAAAAGGAGAATAGGCTATCTAGACATCTGAGCGACCCAGTGCTGCTGACGTTGGCAGGCCGAGGATTCAGTATAGAAGGAACCCTCACCTCCTCACAAGTGTGATTAGTGATGTGTTGCAGCATCGATAAATATCTACAACCGACGATCGCAACGTATTTTTGTCACGAATTTACCTCTTAAATTTTAGCACTATTACTTTCTAAATAATCATTCCACCACCTATCGCCAGAGTCCACTTGGGATCAAATTGGGCCACTAATTCCAGGGACCGAAAGGAACCCAGAAAAATTGCATACCAACAGATACTTAGTTATATTTTGTTGTAGTTTAGGTTCTTTTAACCAATTGCAAACAAATAAATAAAATAGAAGATACGAAAAATATACAAAATAAAATAAAATAAAAAAGCGTAGCGTATATGAACCTCTGCGAAAGACTCAAGATGTCCAGGATACGTAGATTGAGGTTAGGAGATCCTCCGCTATGGGAATACCACAATAATCCCGTATACGAGGAAGAATCACCCCACGATTTAAACCAACAACTGGAGATTAATATGGCCGGTGACCAAGAGAACCCCTTTTCTACCCTAAACCCTAACAATAGCCACAATAGAGGGGAAAGCAGTAGTGGATAGAACCTCACAGCCCAACAGATCGTAGAGCTCAACATTCAGAACATATAAAAAGGAGATGATGACACTGAAGAACTACTCCGAGGATTGGCCGTCGCATATGAGACGGTCAAGGGATGAGAAGGCTCAGATGAACGAGAACGACGAGATAGTGAGAGGTCGCCACCTACGCCAAGCATGATATCAGCCCATGTGTCATCCCTAAGACCGGCCTCTCGCACACTCTTCAACGACAATTAATAAGATAGAGCTCACTTGCGGACTGCCCAAAGAGACATCACTGTAAGAGTTGAAGATCTTCCTAAGATGCTTGACGAATATATGGCTAAGAGGGAATGCCCTGGCCTCACATTCGGATTCGACAAGTTTTGTCGAGAACTCAAATTTAACTTACCTGCAGGATTTAAATTAGCCAAAATTCAACAAGTACAATGATGTTGGGAATCCCAATTACCATCTGGCCCTTTTCTGCAATGACTGTCAGCCCATACGCCATAATCAAGGACTTCTCATCCACTATTTCCAGCGATCATTAGAAGGGGAAGATCTAGACTGGTTCGCAGGACTATCGCTATATAAGATAGATACATTTGATGGCCTAGCCAGTCAATTCCTCAACCAATATAAACACCTGATGCAAGAAACGGTTAGCCTTAGCGATCTTATGGCCTCAAAGCAGGAACCTGACGAAGAGTTCGCTGATTTCACCACAAGATGAAGGAAACTTGCTACTAGAACTGGTACCTCAATGAAAGAGAAAAACTCGATTGACATTATTATTGACAACACTAGAGAGCCCCAAAAAAGCGCACTCGTTATAAGTGATTGCCTCTATTTCACAGCACTTCATTCCCGAGCCTCTCGTTTGGCGTGACACATCAAAGGCGGGGACACTTCATTCCCGAGCCTTCATAGTTACATCAATAGCATGCTCTTCGGGTGAATCAAAGTCAAAAAATAATAAGAAAGCATCGAGAACCGAGCAGGTTAATACTGTTGCCAATCAAGGACAAATTTTAGGAAACAAAAACTTTCAGCCAAGAAACTTCGGACAAAACCAAGGCCAGCAAAGATACACAAATCAGAACCAGGGCCTAAATCAACAGAGATATCCGAATCAAAACCAAGGCCAGAATCAAAATCAAGGGCAATATCAAAATAGGAACCAATATTCCAACACTTACCAAAACCAGAATACGATATAGAATCGGCCCGCCAACACCTAGAACTGTAGCAATGTATCTCTGCCACAAAACTTTAATAGCAAACCAGGGGCCCTACCAGCCAAAATAGGAACACTATCCTCCATTGCCTGATACCATTCCCAACATTTTTCATCTCCTTAACACCCATAACCTCCTAGATTTCTGTAGGAACGGCCCCGGCCTTGGCCGACGAACCTGGATTATAGTTAGTATTGTGCATTTCATCGATATGCGGGACACAATTTGGAAGACTACTGGGTCCTCTGAGACGTGATCTATGACATGAACGATTGAAACCAAATCGATTGGGAAGAGCTCAAGAACTCAAATCCCAACAGTAACCAACCACCGCAGAGCCTGGGGATTATTAACAATCCCATGCAAAACCACAACCAAGGTGGACCCACCCACGTCACTACCGTTGACCTCCCCGATCGACCCCCTTTCCAACCTTCCACCTTCATCACCCGCCTCCAACCTGTTAGCACCCACTAACCCTATAGGAATTTTCTGACTCCCACATCCCTGAACCTTGATTATGTGGGTCGCCCCTCCAAATCCACCTCCCTAGCTGAATTTCACTTAGGTACGAGTTCAGGCCTTTAGGGCTAAAGACCCTTCCTTCATAGTCACCAACCAGAACCTCCAACCCCAACAAATACCGAGCCAATGCCATCACTATTTCCCTCATCCGACTCTGAAATAGAATACAAGGACCATGTCCTTCAAACCGCATTGCAGATCACAGCGTGGGTAGATAGTGTCACCAAGAACACTGTCAGTCGACAGCATGAGGAGACAACTGAAGAGCGCCCATCGGCGGTAGAGGTAGAACATTCAAAAGAAGAAATGGTCAAAGAAGAAACGTTGATCTCCGCCTTCCTAGAGGAAGAAGATTACATAAGTAAGTACCTCCCATCATGGAGCGGCCTGGCACAAGTACGCATCCCTTCTTCGAATTTCACCCCTTTCGCGCCTAACATTAACACTAATACACCGGCGCCAAGTGCTGCCTGACCCAGTCAACAACCAACTTGCCCAATCCTTAAATCAGGAACTAACTATTCCCCACCATCATTTCCTCGGGGTAAGGAACCTATGAATGCACAACCGTCGGAGAGGAACGCAAGAGAAAAAGAGACTAACATATCTCCCTCGCCTCACATCATTCCTCCACCAATTCCCGCACCTCAGCCTTCCCAACCACTGGTACACAAGGCTCACTGGCTAGGTAAAGAGGCTACACTTGAGGCAGGATAGGAGTATAATCTCTTACAACATCTCTAGAAGATCCCAGCCCAGATATTAATCCAGGAACTCATCAAGAAGTCGCCCAATCACCATCGACTACTAATCAAGACATTAGAGGACACACAAGTAGACAAAGATACTACCCTGGACGAACTGCATCAAATCGCCTCAGTCATGGCACAACCTTCAACACTTACCTTCATAGATGTAGACATGCCTAAGGAGTCGCTCCGAGGAAGTTTGGCCCCCATATACTCAATTATAATTAGGGGATTCTCTGTACCTCATGCACTAGTCGACATCGGAGCAGGACTCAATATCTATCCTATCACTATGATAAAGAAACTCGAGTACAGAGAATAAGACATTAGGCCCCCGACTCTATCCCTCATAGCCTACGATGGTTCGTGCCATTTCTTTAAAGGGACTATCAAGCTTCAGGCCCGCCTCGGACCCGTAACAAGGGACTTCACCATCTATGTATCCGACTCCTCTATCACTTACAATCTTCTCTTAGGTAGGAAATGGTTAGAATCCATGAAGGCCATGGCATCCACATACCATCAATGTGTCAAGTTTCCATATAAAGATTCCATTATCCGCATATATGCCGACGCACCACTCCAAGAGATAGACACTGATTACACAGCGTGTATCCCTATAGCCCATGACTCTGTGTTGAACATTAGCCACATCAAGAGGACGCGAGTCCTCAATGAGGCAACTGTCGTAGAGGTCAGCCCTCCTAGCCATCCTCCGATGCATCAACCGAAATTAACAAGAAGTGAGGTCAGCCCCAACCTCACCCAACTCTATGATCTCAATCCTACTGTGATAAAAGGGTGAGACCTCATGTACCAACTAGGATACGTCCCTCACACCGGACTTGACAAGAACAAGTAAGGCTGCATAGGGCCTGTTGTCCTCAATAAAATCTGTAAGCACATAGGATTAGGTTAAGAGTCAGGCAACCAACAAGCTGATATATTGCCTATCTCTTTGAAATGGTGTTTGTACAACCACTTTGTCTACAGGACTACCAAAAAAGTTGACATATAGAAATAGAAAGAAATACCCCTCACTAAATCACAGGAAGCCGAGATTGAGCAAATGGCTAGGGCATTCTCGAATCTGACAAATCTAAATGACGACATCGACAAACCACTCGAAGGAGTCTGACCCCTGTTCGATATTGAGCAATCTACGGAAGAAAGGATGGAAGAATCTCTGAAGCTTAGGTCACACATAGACGACTGGGGGTCGGCTGACGAGGAAGACTTCCACATCGTAACACTAGAGAATGAGGGAGAACCGGAATCGTACACCCCCCAAACTCTCCAATTACCCCAGTCTCATCTGTCTGCGAAAGAGGACTAGCTCTTGATGTCGAGCAAAGAAGAAGACCACTGGAGGAGCCTTACTGACATTGAATTGGTAGATCACCTAAGGGGAGAACCCTTGAAATTGCTTGAGGAAATTAATCGATCCTAAAACAAAGATTCAGGATCTAATGATGAATTCAACTACCGACCACCCATACTTCATCATTGGTGGTGCCCACACCATTGTCCCTTTAGGGTTTAGGGTTTAGAGACACCATATTGTAACTTGTGCACACCCGTCCTGACCAGGTACGAAAGGGCCATCCTACGAGAAATTCAACGGATAACCACGAAAGAAGAAACTCACATTGCCCTCATAGAGTTCGAGGAGGAACTCAAACTAGATACTCCCCAATCCTGGGATGCACCGGAACTTCAGATATTTTGGAGGTCTCTCGAGGAAGAATGGCAACCGCCACCAAGCAATGATGAAAACTATTGGATAGATCTCCCCGCGCTCGAATTAGCAAAACAAATTGACCAAGGCCTTCAGGCACTATCTGACCACGAAGGCGAACTCATCGCCAGTTCTGACCCCGATCCGAAAGGATGGGAATGCCCTTGGGAAACTCCCTGCATCTCTTACCCATACCGGCCACACTGTCGTGCATGCACACTTATCCTAACATACTATGAAGATCAAGGAAGAGAATTCACCAGCCCCGGGGATCATCAAGAAGACGACCCCCGACAGGAAGGATAACTTCACTCTAGCTCAGAGGACGAAAGCCTAGCCGATTATGATCTCCAAAGCCTTTCGAAGAAGAAGCGGTCAACATGCTAGAAGAAGCGAGGGTGTCGACTGTTGTGGTTGTTTGCCTTCCCTCAAATAGAGTCTAAAATATCTAAAATTATGCAGAACACACTCATATAGACCTACAAGTAATCAGGGTCTGTTGTAGCAAGTTTTACACAAATGGTGAGTAAGGGAAAGTCCACAGGGAGGTTAGTTTAAAAATATGATAAATCTCCAGATCTGTATTAGATCTGGCACCCTAACTATAGCTAATTTAGCTAAAAGGTAGTGGAGAGGTTCAAAATGGATTGTCACTTAAACTACGCTAAAATTGAACATAGACTAAATTGGATCGAGTTTAGGAACTTAGATCTTGTAGGGGAAGAGAGTAAAAACTAGAAAATGGTGAAGAGTAGCTTAGAGATTGGTCTTCACTGAAATCGGATTCAATTAATCATGCTACAGAGGTTCAAAGCACACAAATCTCTCGCTGGCTATAAGCACAGCTATAGGGTATAAATTCCACGCCAAATCACAGGATCCACCTAGTCTTAAGGCTATGATCTGTTGACTTTAATTATGACAGACCATCCTATAGACTTTATAGAATCCATGGATTGCAGCAGATGAATCCAATTAGAGCCTGAGCTTAGGTTCATCTTAAGGTTATGATCTATCCACTTTAATGGTCACAGACCATCCTAGGGATCTCCTTCAAAGCCAGAGCATCAATTAGAACAATTAAAACCACTACAGATGTTGCAATTCCTAGGTCACAGACTCAAGGAATCACAGGAGCATCAAATCCAGGGAGATCAGGTGGTATCCAAGAGGTCTACCAGTTAAGTGGGTGAGCTGATATACAGACTCCTCTACACAGATTCGATCGATCACCAAATGGAACCAAAGGAACTTTAGATCTAATTAAAGCATTAAAATAAGCATTGACATTGCAAACAAGGTCACTCTACAATGGAAATACTCTCAGATCTGTAGTCTGTGCAGCTAGGAACCTACAATAGCACTCTTAACCTTACCCAATTACAGATCTAACTTCTCTCCTCGCTACTCCAAGGGAATTAGCCAACCATGGTTGGGCTAAAGGAGGGAAATGGAGTTTCTCTGCATGCTCTAATCTACAGAATTTGGCTTAAATCTCGATCCCCCCCATTGGCAATTGGGGGTCTCTATATATAGCTTTCTCCTTTATTTTTCTAGCTAAAAATCCCTTCTAGAAGGTCGTCAAAGTTTGTTAGAGTTCTGTTAGAGCACATGGGTCGGTTGGGGCTTCCTAGGGCATCTTCTGGAATCGTTGTGTCGGTCACCAAGTGCCTCGGGTTGCGTGTGACAGGTCACCAAATCACAACGTGTGCACAGCTGAATTTCTGAGAAGTTTTACACATGATTTCGATAGGTTTAGGAAGCTTTTGACAGGTTCAAATAGAGCATTTTGGTCATTTTGCTAGGTTCTCAGATCTCTTCAATAGGTTTCAATAGGATGAGACTTCTCTCAGCATTCTCAGCCCTTGGCCTGGAGTATTCGACAGGTTGGAAGGGCTTCTTCGATAGGTTGGAGAACCATTTCGACAGGCTCTGCTATACCTGCCATCATTTCGATAGGGTTGCTCTCACTCCTATCGAAAGGTTCAAGTTTCCTTCGATAGGTTCTATTCCAGCGCCTTCATCTTGATAGGTTTCGAGAAACCATTTGATAGGTTCCCTTGACGCCTCAGGCAAGTTTTCGACAAGATGGTTTCTTCTTTCCTTTCTACTGTTCGATAGGTTCTTGGATCCTATCGAGCTCCTCTGTCCACACGAATTCATCCTTCTTCTGCCTTCAGATCCTATCGAAAACCTCTTCAACAGCACAAATTCTTCCTTTCTTTACTTTCAGCTCCTATCGAAATCTTCAGGTGACCAATCGATAGGACATTTTCAGCCTGTTTTCACTTCCTTCACCTTGCCCTGCTGTAGCCATGCGCTCCAATGGTCCAGTGATGTGCTACCCTCTGGTGTGTTGTTGCTGGGTTTGTCCTGTGCTGAGAGATAACCCCTTTTTAGGCATTCTTCAGTAGTTTTCTGCATTAATGTCTTTTTTTTATTGCTATCTACAAAATGCTCTTGATAAAAGCTTATTAGTGTGCTCAGAGGTCTATCAATGGTCAGGTTAGAGGGTGAAAAGTGGCATTTTTCACCACTTAACACACCCCCAAACCTAAGCTTTGCTAGTCCCTGAGCAAAGGAGAATGATAAAATAAAATTAAAATGCCACTTTCGTAGGGAGCACGGATGCATTTACCATATACACCAAGCCTTTTAAACCCCTAGGTGATCCCTAGTGGAGGAGTGAAGTCTCCTGAGGGTTTTCAGTGAAGGTACCCTCAAACTTCTCCAATAGGGTTAGTTAATAATTGTGCATCCTGCTAAACAAAGTTTCAGTAAACTAGGATAAATTCTCATCATGTCTTTTCAGTTCTAGAGGGTTTTCAGCAGAAAATTCACCAACTTAAAACATGAATTTTTTTTGCAGTAATTCCTTCATCATCAATTAGTTCATGTCAAGGCATTTTGTTTGAGGATTGATGCATAGCTCACCTTTCAGTGTGCTGATTTATTGTGTAATGGTAAAAGCAAAATAAAATTAAAATAAAACAGAGGATGGATTCAGCACATCGAAAATATCCTAGACCTACAAGATACAGGGTCCTTTGTAGCAAGTTTTAATAAGTAAGAGTTTGTCCCACAGGGAGTAGTGATCTAAGCCTAGAAGAAGTATAGTAGACCTCCAGATCTGGCTACAGATCTGGCAATTCTATGAAAACAGGGAAAAGAAAGAGAGTTTTTCTGTGTCACTCGATCTAATTCTAGAAAACTGAAATGAAACTAAACTGAAAGCTGGAGGAAGATGGATGGACAAATAAAGATCAAATGGTGAGAAATAGGCAGCCAGGACCTGGTTCTTATTGTAAAACAGATCAAGATATGAGGATATGCAACCATCCCTCAACTGGCTATAAGCACAGCTGCAGGGTAGAAGGTTCCACTCCAAATCGCAGGATCCACCGGTTTTAAGGCTATGATCTGTCCACTTTAATGGTCACAGACCATCCTATAGACTTTATTGAATCAATTGGAGCCCGAGCTTGGACTAATCTTAAGGTTATGATCTGCCTACTTTAATGGTCACAGGCCATCCTAGGGATCTCCTCCAAAGCTAAAGCACCAATTAGAACAATTAAAACTACTACATATGCTGCAATTCCAAGGTTACAGACTCAGGGAATTACAGGCATGTCAAACCCAGGGAAATCAAATGGTCATCAAGAGATCTACCAGTTAAGTGGGTGAGCTGATTAACAAACTCTACACAAATCCCATCGAGAATCTAATGGGACCACAAGATCTTTAGATCTAACTAAGCTTTAAAATCTATAATTTATTACTTCAAATAAAACCACTTACAATAAACTTTTTCCCAGATCTGTAGTCTATGCATCGATCCACATTTCTTCATGCCGAAATTACAATTACAAACCAGATCTGAGCTACTATCTAGATCTAATCCAACATGCTGAATTAGAGAGAGAAGGGGGAAGAGAAAAAAGAAAATAAAAACCTAAACTAAACCTAAATGAGCTAAGGAGAACTTAGGCTATTCCTTTGTTCCTACTTTTCTTGCTGAAGAAAAACAGTAAAATAGATGGGTATTTATACATATGCATCGATCCATGTGCCTTTAGTTGCAGCCAATTAGAAGAGAGGATTTCACTTTAAGCTTAATCCCTATTTAAGAGTTTCAACCAATCAGAGAAGAGATAGGGATCTGGTTTTATTTATGCCCAGCTGAAGCTAATTTGTTTCCCGCCAATAATTAGTTTACACCCACGTGTAGAGTTTTGTGCCTAGCTGATGTGTCTTTGCAGCTCTCAAAAATGCCCCTACCGGCCACTGATATTTGCTAATGGAACCCGAGATAAATCCCTGAGATGTGTGGGACATTGGGATGTGTGCCCTAAAAGCATTGGAATCCCCAAAATGTCCTTAAAGTGTGAAATAGATAGCTGGTACCCGTGCCTCGATAGGTTGGAGCTTCAGAACTTCGATCTCGACAGGTTCGGGCATCTGTTCGATAGGTTGAATGGGCTTCAGGTGTGCATTCGACAGGTTCATTCAACCATTCAACAGGATGCTCGATAGATTCATTTTCAGGATCAGAACCTCTTGATAGGTTATCGACAGGTTCAAACAACCATTCGATTGGTTGCGACAGGTTCAAATAGCCATTCGATAGGTTGCGACAGGTTAAAAAAACCATTCGATAGGTTGCGATAGGTTCAAGCATCCATTCGATAGGTTGCGACAGGTTCAATTTGAGCCTTTTTTTAGCACTGTAGCTTGATTTCAGCACATACCAGCTCGTGGGGTTCAAAACAACCCCTCGTGGAGTCTATTTTCAGCACATAACAGCTCTACAATCCACATTCCAGCTTTGACATCTTCTCTAGTCCTTCAAATACAGCAGTTGTGCTACTAATGTGGCTCATTTTCCAGCAATAAAAGTGCTTGAAGGTCTTGGTTTGCAGCACTAAAACTGCTGAGTGCAGCAGTGACACTTCAGCCAACTATTCAAGTTCTTCAAGGCAGCTATGCTTGCTAGCTTTACAGCTTTATGGCTTGGTGCATCAGCACTAAAGTGCTCACATCTTTAATGGCATCGGCTGCTCTTATGCTTCAAAGATTACTTTAACCAAAGCTGCACAAGTGCCACTTGAACTGTTGCACTGCTGAATATATAAATTGTTGAATTGCCGGTTTGCTCAATTCGTTGCAGCAGCAGTCCATAAAACTTGGGCTTCACCACTCTCTCTCAGCAGGTCTTCAAAGGCCCCCAAAGCATGCTAAAAAGCCCCAATGGTGTGAACCACTATGGTGCCTTTTCAATAAATCCATCAACTCCACTGCTAAATACAAAATTCCTTCTTGGATTCAAAAGCATAGATTGAGCATTAAGCTCTTATTTTGCTGTTATCTGTAAAAATACACTTAAAAGACATTATTAACATGCTCAAAGGTCCATCAAAGGTCAGGTTAAGGGGTAGAAAGTGGTATATTTCAGTGCTCAACACACCCCCAAACCTAACCTTTGCTAATCCTCGAGCAAAGTGAAATTTAAAACAACTAACCTATAAAATAAAATGCCACTTTCGTAGAGAACACGAGTGCATTTGGCACATGCACCAAGCCTTTTAAACCCCTAGGTGATCCCTAGTGGAGGAGTGGAGTCTCCTGAGGGTTTTCAGTGAAGGTACCCCCAAAATTCTCTAATAAAATTAGTTAATACTCATGCAATATGCTAAAATAGAGATTGAGAAAAATAGAGTAAATTTCACGCCATGCTCATTCAATTCTAGAGGATTTTTAGCAGAAAAAATCATCAGTTTAAAACCTAAAATTATGCTATAATTCCTTCATTCTCGATCAGTTCATGTCAAAGCATTGTGCCTGAAAATTAACACAGAGTTCACCTTTAATTTAAGAATTATGTTTTGATAATGTTCCCAAACAGATTAGATTTCAGACCCAAGTCTCACCAGGGCTGTTAACTCACAAGAAAAATGAAGGGTGTAGAATTTCACACAGCTCAAGAGCAGTTACAGTCCTCAAATAGGGCTGTAAGCATGAGCATAGACATTGCTCTAATTTTTGAAATTTTCTAACTCTTTTCACCATAGATTAGACAGATCCTTATCTCCACATGACAGCTCAATCCATTTCAGATTAGTAAGGTCCTTTCATTGGATTGTAATGTGGCTTATGGATGAGGTTTGTTAAAGAAAGGGTAAAAGGGATTCAAATTGAGAAATCAGTAAAGGTAAGGAGGTGGTCTAGACAACTCCTTCATTTTAGCACCTTTTCACTTTCTTTTTGAATTTTCAGACTTTAAGTGATCATCTTCTTATCTTCTTGTAGATTTTCAAATGAGGTGACTTCTCTTTCTCATCCTATTGCTCTTTTGTCTTTTTTTTTTTTTGTTTTTTCTTTTTTTTTTTTTCAAAGCTGGAATACCACAACACCACAAAATGTGTTTTCCTTTCTTTCAACCAGATTTAACACCTTGCTCCTCTAACCTCACTTCTCCTTCCTCTTCCTGATTTCTCAGATTTGGGGGTAAACTAAAACAGGTCAAAAGGTTTTGGGTTTAAAATTTCTGATTTTCATCAATGAAAAACTGGGATTTTTGAGGCTCAAAAGGTGTGTATCAAGGGCAGTTCAAAGGGTAAGGATATTTTAAGCTCAAACTGTTCAAGGGATGGCCTTACTTCATGTCCTCAATGTCATGAATGTTGTCAAGCTGTTTCAACTTGGATTTGCCTAACTTCTAGTGATCCAAAAATAGATCCAATTAGTCCTTAGAGCAGAAAAATTGTCAAGACACTCTTCAAAGAAAATTTTTCAGGCCCAAATCTCACTGGGTATGGCTTTCCATCCAAATTTTTGGGGGGTATCCTCACAGTTTTCTCTCATTTCAAGTTCACTAAACATCGATTTTTGAAAATTCTTGACAATTGCTTTATGAAAAATGTTAAAACTACAGCTCATTTCAGTTTCAAAATGTTTTTAATTTCCTCTTTTCCAAAAAAATCAAGTGGGAAATCACTTTATTTTCAAAAACTTTTTTCAACATAGCTACACAAAGCATTAACTTATTTCATTGGCACACCTGCCATACCCCCAAACCTAAGATGAACATTGTCCTCAATGTTCTAGACAATGAGAGACTAGGGGCAGCAGGGTAAAAGAACAAAGACAAACTAAGCAGAAAAAAAATTTGCAGCAGAAAATAAAAATGCAAAACTGAATTCATAAGCAGGAAAATGGAAAAAATTATTATACTAATGTAGGAAATTACTGCTAAAACAGAAAAAATAGCAAAATAAGGCTAGAAATGTTAAACAAATGAAAAGAAATTAATGCTAGTAACAGAAAAAATAGCAAGCCAAAGTAAAGAACTGAATAAAAAACTATAAAAACAGAAAATGCAGATATAAAAACCCAATTGCATATACAAAAACAGGAAAATAAAGTTAGAAACTAAATACCAAATTACTAAAATGCAGAAAATTAGTAAAGTTAAGACCTAAGAATGAAAAATCAGCAATCTAAATACAGAAATGAAACTAAAATTCCTAAAACAGAAAATCCTAAGACCAAATCATAAATCCCCTAAGCCCAAAGAAAACCCCAAAAGCCTGAGCCAATCAGATACTTATGAATCTAAGTGATTATACAAATGATCAGCGAGAACAAAATACAATGAAAAGAAAGATTCATAAGATTGACCCCTATATTGATGATGTGTATGAATAAAAAAGAATAATGAAGCATGGGAGCACACATTAAAAACAGGGTTCATACACAGCTGAGATCCATTAATAATGGAGGAATCTCGAAGGAAAATAAAATCAATGGGTCCATTGAATATTCAAAACAGCATATGATCCACTGCTCATTATCCTACATGATTCTTCAAAATGAAAAACCATGATCTCAGCAGGTCCAGCTGGGAGAAAATGAATAAAGGCAAAGGAAAACAACCCCTCTGGAGAAATTTTGTATGATTTTATAATTTTTTACTTTTTTATGTGTTTTGGATCAGCCCGGGCTCCATAAGAACCCTTATTTACTATTGCTTAAAAATAATAAGAAACAACTCAGAAATTTTCTATTTGTGTTTTCATTTTCTTTTATTTTTGTATTTGGTTTTGTAAAAAAAAAAAATCAGCATGCCTAAAAGACAGCAGAAATTATAATCAAAACAAACATTAAACACAATAGAACTCTTGGTTTTAAAGAATTCAAAAGTAGAAAATGAGTGCAAAGGAGAAAGAGGATGCAAACTCAAGCAGATCTGCTCCTGCTACAATCCAGATGCTCCTTATTTGGCAGCTGCTCCAGATCTACAAAAATAAAAAAACTACAGCAGTACCTTATTCAAGTGTATTGACAAAAATAAAAAGAAAAACTCAGGCTACTGCCCCAATTTGACAAAAGAGTGATAGCAGCATTTATTCAAATAACTAGAAGGCAAAGAATAAAAACTCAAAAAAATAAAAAATTCTGCTGCAATAAAACAGATTTTCTATACAAAACAGCAGTAGACATTTAATTAAGCACTTGGAATGCAAAGTGCAGGTTTAAAGCAAAAATTAAAATGAAAATCAGATTTACAAAATTGAAAAACTCAGATCTACTATCTAGATCAAAACTCCCCAACAATGGCGCCAAAAACATGTTTTGGTTGTTTGCCTTCCCTCAAATAGAGTCTAAAATCATCTAAAATTAGGCAGAACACACTCATACTGACCTGCAAGTAATCAGGGTCTGTTGTAGCAAGTTTTACACAAATGGTGAGTAAGGGAAGGTCCACAGGGAGGTAGTTTAAAAATATGATAAATCTCCAGATTTGTATGAGATCTGGCACCTTAACTACGGATAATTTAGCTAAAAGGCAGGGGAGAGGTTCAAAATGGATTGTCACTTAAACTACACTAAAATTGAACATAGACTAAATTGGATCGAGTTTAGGAACTTAGATCTTGTTGGGGAAGAGAGTAAAAAGCAGAAAATAGAGAAGAGTAGCTTAGAGATTGGTCTTCACTGAAATTAGATTCAATTAATTATGCTACAGAGGTTCCGAGCACACAAATCTCTCGCTAGCTATATAAGCACATCAGCAGGGTATAAATTCCACTCCAAATCACAGGATCCACCTGGTCTTAAGGCTATGATCTGTCCACTTTAATGGACACAAACCATCCTATAGACTTTATCGAATCCATGGATTGTAGCAAATGAATCCAATTGGAGCCTGAGCTTAGATTCATCTTAAGGTTATGATCTGTCCACTTTAGTGGTCACAGACCATCCTATGGATCTCCTTCAAAGCCAGAGCATCAATTAGAACAATTAAAACCACTACAGATGCTGCAATTCCCAAGTCACAGACTCAAGGAATCACAGGAGCATCAGATCCAAGGAGATCAGGTGGTATCCAAGGGGTCTACTAGTTAAGTGGGTGAGCTGATATATAGACTCCTCTACACAGATCCGATCGATCACCAAATGGAACCAAAGGAACTTTAGATCTAATTAAAGCATTAAAATCAGCATTGACATTGCAAACAAGGTCACTCTACAATAGAAATACTCTCAGATCTATAGTCTGTGCAGCTAGGAACCTACAATAGCACTCTTAACCTTACCTAATTACAAATCTAACTTCTCTCCTCGCTACTCCAAGGGAATTAGCCAACCATGGTTGGGCTAAAGGAGGGAAATGGAGTTTCTCTGCATGCTCTAATCTCCAGAATTTGGCTCATATCTCGATCCCTCCCAATGGCAATTGGGGTCTCTATATATAGCTTTCTCCTCTATTTTTCCCGCCAAAAATCTCTTCTAGAAGGTCGTCAGAGTTTGTTAGAGATCTATTAGAGTCGGTTAGGGCTTCCTAGGGCATCTTCTGGAACCGTCGTGTCGGTCACCAAGTGCCTTGGGTTGCGTGTGGCAGGTCACCAAATCACAACGTGTGCACAGCTAAATTTCTGAGAAGTTCTGCACACGATTTTGATAGGTTTAGGAAGCTTTCGATAGGTTCAAATAGAGCATTTTGGTCCTTTCGCTAGGTTCTCAGATCTCTTCGATAGGTTCCTTTTCAGGCAACCGACCCTGTACCATACTTTAAAATAAAAAAAAAAAATCTAAAAGTCCCTAAAAATCTAAAAATAGAAAGGCCTAAAAAAGTAGAAAATTATGGAAAAGAGAGGGATATATAGAATCAACCTATGGAGCCTCACTCTGACTCAGACCGGCGCGACCCTACTACCTCTTCCTCACGAAGCCGCCGAGCATCCTGACGAAGCGATAAGCTGGTAATCATACCTGACGAGATACTCCACAACTTAGAGAGGAGAATCAATAGCCTTGATTTACACCTGACTAAGGACATTGCGGTCATTAGTTGCCTCGATGAAGGGTTACCTCTTGCAAAACTAACTCCACAGTGTAGCCATTTTGCAGTCTATGAACTCACAAATTATGGAGCGTCGGCTACTGAGGAAACACAGGGCTTCCAATGGGTCATCAAGTGCTTTGATGAACAAACCCAAACCATCGCGGAACACACTGAAGAAATTAACTTCGGCACTAAGGAGAAACCCAAGAAGCTGATAATCAGTGCAACACTCAACCCCAAGGAAAGACAACAGATTATCCATGCCCTGCAAGACCACCTCAGCTCTTTTGCATGGTCCTATGAAGACATGCTTGGTCTAGACCTAAGCCTAGTAAAACACCGTCTGGTCCTGGAACCGGATGCGAAACCTATTAAGTAGAACCTCAGAAGGATGCACCCATTAGTAGCACTTCAAGTCAAAGAGGAAGTTGACAAATTGCACAAAGCAAAATTCATCCGAGTCGTCCTCTATCCTAAATGGGTCGTCAACATAGTACCTGTCGCCAAGAAAGACGACAGAGTCTGGGTATGCATCGACTTTCAAAACCTCAACTAGGCATGCCCATAAGATGACTTCCCACTCCCGTACATTGACACTTTAGTCGATAACACTGCCAGACATGAGATGTTATCCTTTATGGATGGCCTCTCTAGGTATAATCAGATTATATTAGCAAAGATTGATCAAGAGAAGACTTCTTTTACTACGCTATGGGAAACTTATTGCTATGTCGTCATGCCTTTCGGCCTCAAGATCATAGGAGCCACCTATCAATGCGCCATGATGGCTATCTTTCATGATATGATGGAAAAATGTGTAGACGTCTATGTCAATGACATATTAGTGAAGTCCCAAACGTGGGCAAGACATGCTAAAGCACTCCGACTCATGCTACAAAGATCCGAGCAATATCAACTGAAGATGAACCCAAAGAAATGCGTATTCGGAGTCACTTTCGGAAAACTACTCGGCTTCATAGTCAGCAAACGAGGAATCGAAGTCGGCCCTATAAAAGTCAGAGCTGTCCTTGAGATGCCACCTCCTAGCAACATCAAAGAATTACGAGGTTTGATAGAAAGATTGAAATTTATTAGAAGATTTATTTCCCAGCACTCAGATAGATGTGACCCTTTCTATAGACTACTTAAAGGAGGAGCTGATACAAGTTGGATGATAAGTGTCAGCAAGCCTTCGACAGCATCAAGACATACCTCCTCAATCTACCGGTATTATGACTGCCAATTCTCGGAAGACCCCTGATCCTCTACGTGTCAGCCAATGAGAAAGCGATAGGGGTAATCCTAAGACAATATGAAGAAAATAGCAAGAAAGAGAAGCCCATTTACTACCTCAACAAGACGATGGTTGAATACAAATGGAAATACACTCTAATGGAGAAGACATGCCTCGCAGTGGTATGGGCCTCGACGAAGCTATGACATTCCTTTGGAGCGCATAGGAAATTTGTGTTAACACGCATGGACCCGCTGAAGTACATATTCGAAAAGCCTGCCATGCCAAAAAAATCTCTCACTGGCATATGCTACTGTAAGAATTCGACATCACCTATGTTACACAGAAATTAATCAAAGGATAGGCAATTGTCGATTACCTCACAAATCTCCCCCTCCCAAATTTCTCCGATGAAGACCTACTCACGATTCACCATGAAGAGCCCGACAAGACCTCATGGACACTCTACTTCGACGGCGCTCTCAACACAAAGGGAAAGGCATCGAAATAGTTCTGCTAAGCCCAGAAGGAGTTGTCATACCCAAAGCTTTTCAATTAGACTTCCCTGTCACTAATAACGTCGCAAAATATGAAGCCTTCATACCTAGACTACGAGCGACATTGCAATTGGGCGTCAAGCAGCTAAAAACCATCGATGACTCCAAGCTCATAATATCACAACTCATTGAAGAATGGAAAACCAAAGAAAGAAGACTGATGGCGTACTTGGAAACAGCTCAATACCTGATAAAAAATTTCAAGAAAATTTCTTTCACACACATCCCTAGACTAGAAAATGAGCTCGAGAATTCCCTTGCCACATTAGCCTTGGTCATTCAGATATCAATCAGACACAGCATAAAATCCTTTTTCATCAAAAAGCTGACAGTACCAGTGCATGAGGTAGCATGGACAGTTAAGCAGGAGCTACCAACCCTCCCCGGGATACAAGAACGAAATGAAGAAATCATGCCAGAAGACCCTTCCAAAATAGAAACCAACATTACAACCTTCATATTTGAGAAATCACCCACCGACGATGGACAACCATGGTACTTTGACATATGAAATTTTCTGAAACATTAGCATGTCCCTCCATACGCCCCAAAGATTGAACGGAAGACTATAAAAAATCGATGCGCCAGATTCTGCATTTTAGGAAGCCTTCACCAAAGGAGTATTGCTACGATGTGTTATGACAGCCAAAAGACAATATATCATCAGAGAAGCACACGCTAGTGCCTGTGGCGCCCACACCGGTAGACAGAGACTCGCAGATCAAATCATACGACAAGGCTACTTCTGGCCAATAATGATAAGAGATTGCCATCTTCACGTTCAATTCTGCAAGCAATGCCAAGAACACGCCATGCTCATAAAAGCTCCATCAGTTGCATTGAACCCTATAACCTCACCGTGGCCATTCTCGATGTGGGCCTTTGACATCATCAAACCCTTCATAGACACAGTTGGGAACACTCACAAGCATGCGTTTATCCTCACAGCAACCGAGTACTATACCAAAGGGGCAAAAGCTGAATCATATGTTAGAATCATCGCCTCAACACTTGTAAGGTTTATCATTCGGAATATTATCACCTGGTTTGGAGTACCTAGGCTGTTTGTCACCGACAATGGATCGCAATTCATTGCAGAAAAGACGAAGAAGTTGTGCAAGAAGTTTGGCATCGATCTACACCACTCATCATCGTTCTATCCTTAAGGCAACAGACAAGTAGAAGCCACGAATGAAACTCTGATTCAAATTTTGAAATGCGCAGTAGAGACAAGCAACGGAGCCGACTGGCTTGAACGATTACCTAAGGCACTTTGGGCCTATAGGATCTCTATTCGCACGGCCACTGCCCAAACTCCTTATCTCCTCACATACGAAATGGAAGCAGTCCTACCCTATGAAATACAGATACCATCCTTACGGATTCAACTTGATGATCAGCTATCCTTGGACGAAAGGAGAATTGCTTTGCTCGCTGAGCTAGAGCAACTTGATGAGATGCGTCTAAGGGCAGCTGACCCCGCTCAGGTATATCAAAGGAGAGTGGTCAAGGCTTATAATAAGAAAGCCCTCGAGCGAACTTTTGACATTGGAGAGTTAGTCTTGAAGAAAATCATGCCCTCCAAACACGCCCATCCAAAGGAAAACTAAAACCGAACTGGGAGGGCCCATATGTTATAGCAGTCGCATACCCTGAGGATGCATACAAGTTGGTGAACCAGGATAGGGAAGAACTCCCCAGCCCTTGGATAATGTACCTCAGAAAATACTACCCTTAAACTTTGTGATCATAACATCCCGTAGCCCAATACCTATATCTACCACCCCCGTAGTTGTCATGACCCATTCATTGGTAGTACATCTCCAATTCTCGAAATATCCTTAAGACTTCTGATTTCTTACCCACCTTCGAGCAACGTGATTAGAGGACTAGTGTTATTCCTGACCTCTTTCAAAAGCATAAGTAACACCCGATTCTCATTCCCCTTCCTCGCCATTGGAGGAGAAGTTAGAGCACAAAAAAATGAAGATGATAGGTTCAATCAAAACTTACCATTCTTGCATTAGCATATTCCTTTAAAAAAAAAACAAAAAACAAAGAAATTGAGTGAGAGCAATACGACGAATGAACCAGTCAATGAGCTTAGGGAAGCATAAGTAGGCCATGAGGACATCTTTGGTAACTCTTTTAGAAGTGTATAAGCAAAATGTGAAGGCATCCCTGGTGTCCCACACTACTAGATGTTTTCATAAGGTGGCGGGAGGAGGATAAACTCCTGCTAACCACAAAAATGTGAGACCTTGACGGTACCGAAACATGATGAAGAGCTCAATCATTGCACCCCATACCCACTCTGAGGAAAAGACTGTTACCTCTTTTAGAAAGCATCAACTATAAACTATTACCCCACATCACTAAGCCTTACCCCTCTTCCTTTTTTTGTTTTCAGACACTAAATTGAAAGCCTCTCGGATATTTCTAGAAATGAAACAGAAAACCAATGGATGACGACTGATGCAATAACTTACTACGCCCATCGCACTACTCAAGAATAATGACCACGGGATAGGATGATCACTACCAAGGGTACACCCCTGATATACAACTACTATAACCAAAACAACGCCCCTGGGTTGATGACAGTATGAATCTATGTTTCTTCTAAAACTAACTCACCAAATACACATGGCCACCTATAGGCCCAAAGTACTTATCAAAAACCCAGAGAAGCTCCATTGCACCTCGACACTGAGGCATTTTTTTTAGAATCACGTTTAAATGCTCTGGCTTGCCTAAAGAAGAAGCGAAATGATGAAGTCACCACTCGAGGAATATCACTAAAGACGTCACACTACTTATTCCATCACGCTCCTACACTAGGGCAGTTTTTTTTTTAGTATTAGAATTTTCTTTCAGTTATTTGCTTTCCCTATTGAATTATTTTCCTTTCCTTGCAATGAAAAGTATATATAAAAAAAAAAATAATGCCCCTCTTTTATTACCAGACCTCGGTCTGAGACACCTCCTCCCTTGACAACCAGCAAGGGGGAAAATAAAATTACTAACATCCTTACTCCCCATGTCCAGAAACAAAGCGACCTTCAACTATCGCCGAGATGATTTAAGTAGCCACCACACCCCAAAGTCAGCTGACGGCGCCAAAGACAAATAAAAAAGTACAAGAGGTAACACAAAAGGAACAACCGAATCAGGTACATCTGAACCAAATATATATACATAAAAATTTTCTTTTTACACCCATCACCGGGGGCATACCCCTTGTATATACAATGAACATGAACAATGAGTACAAAAAAATATACATACACCTCTACTCCCTGCGCAGCATCTGGGATGGTCGCTCACCACTATCCCCAGTTTCATCGGGTTGAAGAATGGGAGTCTGATCCACCGAAAGCGCGAGCCCAGCACTCGGAGTCGGCGGACAACCCTGAAAATGAGGAGGCCCTACAATTGAACCCCACTCACTTGCCTGACTAGTAGACCCCCTCGACTGAGAATGAGGAGGATACCCAGCAAGAAACTCTTGCTTAACGGAGTCCTCGCTGACATAATCTTTGACACGATCATGTGTCGTACGATGAGACTGCCCCGCAGAGGAACCCGTAGCCCTCAACTCTGATCTAGTAAGCTGACCAACCATCCCGTGTACCCCCGCTCCCTCCTCATTAGACGGTACTATAGTCTATCTATGGTCACTTACATCTCTGCTGGCATTCTCTGACACGCTGCCTCCAATGCCTCAGTCTGAGTCCCCTATGCAATGATCATATCTACCAGCAGGTCCTCATGGCTTTGCATGTCACCAAGGATTCACCTCGCCCCTGGAGTAGCACGTGCTCCCTCTAGATGTGACTCCTCAAGCTACCGAACCTGCACATCCACATCATGTTAGAAGACCAATACATTTGTAAAAGAAGGAAATGCCAAAGAGAGAGAAGGATATCAGATCCACCCTCTCCCCAAGGAGATGCTTGACAGTTGCGGTAGTCATCATATCAGTGGTGGCACTGAAGGGACAGCAAAAGTGGACGGCTGTAATGCAGAACAATAAATGCATCAGATGACCAAAACCCTAATGAGCAATCACAAATAGATACGCTAACTAAGACACACCTGAGAAGGAGAAGAGCAGACCCCTAAGGGGGAGCCTCAGGAGCAGAGTTCGGTACATAAAAAACAAACAAACTGACATAAGATATGTCAGAATAAAATGAGTGAAATAATGTGAATTGAATTACACCAAACCAAAGAAACTATACCTGACTCTCAGGGCATAGAGATGCAGTAGTCGCCTCCCTCGTCCGAAGGTCCTCGACGACCTGGCGTTGAAATAACACATGGTATCAGTAAACTATCAAGCAAAATAAAGCATAACATTCGACACCAACAAATTACTAAAATCACATAAAGTTAGACAATTCTGGAGATTAAAGGAACTCATCCAGTGCTCTAGCTCGACCCGAAGCTAAGCCATCACCGGATCCTCCCGACTGGAAGAAGAAGCTAAAGACGGATCGAATGCGCGAGCAGAAGCCCTTGCCGCAGAAAACTCCGCCCTCAACAAGCATTAACAAAGACACCAGACCTAATAAGAATCAATAAAATATTAACAACAGATAAAGCAAGGAAGACACTTACCAATCGATCAATCTCAGAGTGCAGACTAGCTTCTACCTCCCGGCTAGCTTGTTGCTGACCGCGTAATAGCTCAACTATCGCCGCATGACTGGCAACCTCAACCTCCCTCTTAGACTGATAGAAGAAAATGAAATAGGACAACCACGTTAGAACAACCAAAAACTGAATCAACTTAGTATAAACAACTAGCTATGTAACTAACTCACCAGGAGTTGCCGAGTCTCCGCTAGCTGAACCCTTAGCTCATCCTCTGCTACCCTAGCCTGAGCGACCGAGGTAGCTGGGGAACGCAACATCTCCTCATCAGGAAGAGGAGCAAACCCCATTTATTCCATTACCCTATGAAGGGCATCTAATGCTTTGCAAACACCCGCTGTAAGATGGCCCTGGTCTAGTGCGGCCAATCTCTCCTTCAATGCCGACCCCGACTCAAGTCCACCGATCGCAAAAGAGCCACTCTCGCGGAAAGGAAGTGTGAAGAGGTGCCCACCGTCCAACGCCCTAAACCATCTCACAAACTCTCGGGCATCTGCCTCATCACAAGCGCCCATCACCTTGGTCCCTCCAGCTCTAAAATCAGCCATCTGAATCACCATCCATCTTGCGAAGTCCCTACCAGAGGGACCGGTCATCCGCTTCACCACCCTGTGGCGAATCTCCGGAGGGACTCCCTGTAGAAGTCCCAACTGACGTGTCACTCGGGATAGGTGGATCCTCTCCACCTTCTCAGAGCAATGGACCCAAATTTCCACATCAAAGAAAGGCTGACCAGATCGTATCACTGACACAGCAGCGTCCTTCTCGACCACGTACAGCCTCTAAATCACCTACAACCAAATAAGTAACCCAACCAATTAGTAAAGTCTTAGAGCATAAAACCCAAAGCAAAGCGAGACAGAAATGTGTACACGGTGATAAATACCTGCCCCTCATGCATGTCCTCGAAAAGACCATGCGCGGTTTCAAGATCTGAAGACCAACGTCGATCCCCCAATGCTATCCTCCACACATGCATCTGCGGGAATGTGAAAGTAACCTCCGCCAGAACACGTGGGCAAAGGAAGGAAAAATGATCGTATGCCCAAAACTAGAACACACGAAATGCCCAAACATGAAAAAATGTCACTACAATGAAAGACTAGACAACAGAGATATCATAACACCAAGATTAACTGAAACCTACCTGAAGAAAAGGAAGGAAACCTCCGATCGTCGTGACACCTCGCCCCCGACGATAAAGCTGCTCGTAGACATGCACCAATGTGGCCGCACCCCAAGCATAAGTAGGGACCCATTTTTTATCCCCAAGAAGTCTCCAAAACAACCCGGTAACACACCCCCGAGTGAATGAAGAGAAGAGCACTGCACCGAAGAAGTGCATCAAAAAGGCCCAGAGCACTCAATCCGCCGCTAACCCCGGCTCAACTACAGGCTCTTAGCATGCCATCGCCACGCAACATGCCTCGAATAATGCCCTCTGCTCTGAATGACTCCTCGGAGGGATGAATTCACTGGCAAAAGTGTCAAAAAACATGTGACTCGGACCATCCCCGGCCCTGAGCCACTCTACCGATAGGTAACCTTGAGGATCTCCTCAGATACCCTTAGATAATGTCCAACCATCTGCCCCATAATTGTCTCCCCTTTGAATTGGAGCCTTGTAATGCGGACCCAATCCTCTGGGGTCAACAACATCATCCCAACTGGGAAGAGCAATGCCTATTTCTCCACCCTCCACCTCTCCAGGATCATAGCGATTAGACCACAATCGACCTGAAAGGGTTCTAACTCTAGGATCAGCCCGAAACCAAAAGACGCCAGCCATGCCCGCTAGAACTCAGACAAGGCATAATACCACATATGAGACTCAGACCATGCCGAGCTGATAGCCAACTACGGAGGCTCTTACTGAATGATAAAGCATAGAGAAAAGGAAGAAATAACATAAGAGTATCACCTGCTACTACACTAAGCAATGAAAGGCAAACTACCACGATAATTTATGGAAAATAAGATGAAAGCGCTATAAAACAGTAATTTAGACATGGCCTAGAACTAGATATAGTCATTATGCATGGATGTACACAGCCAATATACACTTTGAAAATAAAAAAAAAAATGTCCCCCAACATCCCCAAAGCGAATTACTTGCTTAGACCAAACTAAACTAAACCCAAATAAATGTTCCCAACACACCTCAAAGCAAACAAACAAATAAACCGAAACAACCCAAACACAAAAAAATTATAATAAATAAACAACACACCCAAACAAAGTGAGTGAACTAAAACTAAAACCGAACCAAAACTGCGCCAAAATATGAGTAATCATAGATTTCTCTCACTTCATAAATAAATAAAACCATTACAAAATACACCGAGGGCATACCCTCTGAATACACAATTTAAAACGGGAAATCTAAAGCCAGCACCTTCAGGCCATGCCCGAATCCGGATTTATTCGAGAAAGAAGAGATCCTGGAGAGGCCTAGAGAAGAAGCACACCCTGAACAAATTCCAACAAAAATCTCATCTTCCCACCCTTTTCTTTTGGAGATGCCTCGCAGCAAAACACCTGCCCCTCCGAGCCCCGAGCTGGCAGAAAAGAAAGAGCGGCTCACCAGAAGCCACTCAGGATTTGATGAATTCACTTATAAAAGACCGGTCTTGGAAACTCCCCAGAAAGGAGCAGCTAACACCGAATCCACAGACCCTACCAAGGAGCAGTTGGCGTTGGTCACCCGAATTCTGACACCACCTTATCCTTGGGTTTCCTTTCTTCCACCTTTAAACCTTCCATCTCTTCTCCCAAGGGGGTGTCACTTCGGATCAGATTGACATCACCAATCCGACCGCTACCCCGCAATCCCAATTCCATCCATTCCCAAATAAAATAAAGCAATTACAATTTCCTTAGGATCCAGTACCCGAGATACAAAGTAAATAGGATGAAAAGACATTAACAAAAAAACAAGAATAAACCAAAAGAAAAAAAAAAAGGAAAAAATGCCCCTAAAAATCTTCAATGAGATGCAAAATGAAAACTAGACCCCTAGACCCTATTTATGAACTTATATGCCTTTCACCACAAGATGACAAGTGCCACACTTATGAGCATCCTCTACTTGATTCAATCAAAATCCAGACACATGCCCCTCTTAAAGGGCTACAATCCATGACAAATATGGATTAACCAACCAATGCAAAACACTCACCCCATAAGAAACACAAATCCACCTTGAAGTAGATCGACCAAGGAGATCAAAACATCTAACACTCATCTAAAAATCCTAAAATCAAACGCCAAATTCACACATTTATAACAAGCATCCAGCATAAGACCAAAACAAATTTTAAACTCTAAACATGAGACTCATGCCCTCATCATGACAAAAATCAAGACTTCTCAAGCCTAAAAATTAAATAATGCCCATTCACCGAAAATAAATACAATAAACATCTCTTCATTCATTTAACAAAAGATTTTTTTTACAAGTGTCACCGGAGGCATACCTCCTGAATTACAACCCAAAATGAAAACCGAAATACCTAATCTACAACCCAAAACAAAAATGAAACCTAAGACGGATACCAAGCGAGGAGCAACACCCGACTTGGAGCGTCCAATCGGAGGCTTCAGGGAGGATTGGTTGGGGAACGCATCCCTCACCTTGTAACACCTCCTCTTCCGCCATCTTCACCTCCTCCGCCGTCGCCTCCTCAACACTGCCTTCACTGCTCCCTAAAAGGAATCAATGTAAAGGCTAACCTCCTCTTTCCCAATACTGCATGGTATGGCAGCCCTCCGCACTCACTTGGAGGCTTGTATGAGGAAAGGATTGCCCTACTGGAATTGGAGTAGAGGATCTAGTTGCGTGATATCTTGGAAGGATGGAAAGAAATTCACACTTGTTATCACTCAGCCAAATAGCTTACTGAAGCGCAGACTCGCATTGCTGAGTTTGAAAAGAAGAATACTAAAAATTTCAAGCAACAATTAGCCAGCTCCAAGGAAGTTCTTAAGGCCACTAAGGAACTTGCTTAAACAAACAAACTTTATGCTAAAAAGAAAATTGAGGTACTGGAGAGGAAGATTGCTATGATGCTTTCCCAGCCCTATCAACCAGCTCCTCTATCTTCAATTCCTCCAGACAATCCACCCTCCACCCAACCTCCTCCATCCTCTTCTACCACTCAGCCTACTGCTCCGCCACCTGCCGATGCCCCCACACGACCTATCCCTTCTCCCCCTCCTCTATCTCAATTTCCTCCTACTGCCCAACCTTCTCCCCCTAAAACCAAGAGGACTCCCGCACAGCGAAAGATCTCTGCCACCAGACCATCCTCTGCTTCCACTCACAAAAAAGGGAAGCAGCCTGCTACCCACTCTGAAGAGGTAGCCCCTACAAAACCCCCACCCCCTCCAGTCGCCCCCTCCACTTTGCTTTCCAAGAAAGAGAGACGCGAAGCTACTGCGGCCCTAGGACTTGATGCTTCTGCCCTCTTCCCATCGGATTCTGATTCAGATGACTGGTCCACTCCACTTGCTGCTTCCACTAAAAAGAATAAGCATCTTGCTACCCAGTCTGAGCAGGCACCCAAGAAGCCCACCAAAAAGCCTCAACCAACCCCTAAAACTCCTTTATCAAAGGCTGAGTTGAAAAATCTTCAAGATTTATATGATTGGCCTGATGATGCAGTAAATAACTGTAGTTTAATTTTTCTTCTATGCTTTTTGTACTTACCTTTGCTGCTTATATAGAAATTTCTTCTTAGTATTGTCTTTCTCTTGTCTTGTTTTCTTTTCTATTTTTCCTATGCTATACTCCACTGCTATAAATAGTGAGGACACTGTTTAATTTAGGTTTGGGGGTGTGGAATTTATGCCAATAAATTAGTTAATTTCAGTGCAGCCAGGTGTAAAAAGGAACTCGGGGAAATAAAGTGAACCCTCACCTAATTAAAGAAATTTTTTTCCCTTTTGGAATTGAAATAAACTGCAGTTTTAACATTGTTCATAAAGTGAATATCAACAAATTTTGAAAAAAAAATAATAAATAAATTTGATGTTTAGTGAACCTGAAAGAGAGAAAACTGTGAGGATACCCCTTAGAAAATTTGATAGAAGGCCTACCCAGTAAGACTTGGGCCTGAAAATATTTTCTTTGAAGAGTGTTGTGGCAAAAAAAATTCTGCTCTAAGGACTGACTGGACCTAATCTTGACCTCTAGAAGTTAGGCACATCCAAGTTGAAATAATTTGACAGTATTCATGAAATGGAGGACATGAAGTAAGGCCATCCCTTGGACAATTGGAGCTTAAAATCTCCCACCTCTAAACTGCCCTTGATACACACCATTTGAGCCTTAAAAATCCTAAATTTTCTTTGCTAAAAAACTAGGAAATTTTGAACCTAAAATCCCTTGGCCTATTTCAGTTCACCCTTGATCTGAGAAATCAGGAAAAAGAAGGAGAAGTGTGGGTAGAGGAGCAAGGTTTGACTTTTGGTTGAAAGAGAAGGAAGCTCATTTGGTGGCCATCGTGGCATTCCTGCCTAAAAAAAAAAGAAATTAGAGCAAAAGGATGAGAAAGAGAAGTCACTTCATTTGAAAATCTACAAGAAGATAAGAAGATAATGAAGCTGATCACTTCAAGTCTGAAAAAAAAGTGAAGAGGTGCTGAAATGAAGAAGGTTGAGCTGCAGACCACCTCCTTACCTTTACTGATTTCTCAATTTGAATCCCTTTTACCCTTTCATTCTTTTACAAATCTCAGCCTTAAGCCACATTACAACCCAATAAAAAGACCTTACTAATCTGAAATGGATTGAGCCGTCATGTGGAGATAAGGATCTGTTTAATCTATGGTGTAAGGAGCTGGAGAAGTCAGAAATCGGAGCAAGGCCTATGCTCATGCTTGCAGTCCTATTTGAGGGCTATAACTGTTCTTGAGCTGAGTGATATGATGCACCCCTATTCCTTGTGTTAATGAGTGAACAGCCCTGGTGATAATTGGGCCTGCAATCCAATTTGATAGGGGAGTATCAACACATAAAGCTTAAATGAATGGTGAGCTCTGCATCAAAATTTTGAAAGAAAAGCCTTGACACAAACTGAGTGATGATAAAGAAATTACAGCAGACTTTCATGATCCAAAGGGATGCTCTCCCTATTGAAATTCCTCTAAAGGTGCATGGTGTGAATTTATTTTATCTACTCAAACTTTTCTTTAACCGGTTGCACTATGATTAACTAAAGTTAATTGGACATGTTTGGGGGTACCTTCACTGAAAACTCTCAGGAGACTTCACTCCTCCACTAAGGATCACCTAGGGGTTTAAAAGGCTTGGTGCATATGCTAAATGCATATGTGCTTCCTACGAAAGTGGCATTCTTAATTCTTTTTAATTCTCCTTTGCTCAGGGACTAGCAAAACTTAGGTTTGGGGGTGTGTTAAGTGGTGAAAAATGCCACTTTTCACCCTTTAACCTGACCATTGATAGACCTGTGAGCACACTAATAAGCCTCTGTTAAGTGTATTTTGTAGCCAGCAATAAAAGATGATACTAATGCAGAAAACCACTCAAGAATGCCCATAAAAGGGGCCATCTCCCAGCACAGGACAGACCCAGCAATGGCACACTAGAGGGTAGCACATCCCTTAGAGTGCTTGGCTACAGCAGAACAAGGCAAAGGAAGTGAAGACAGGCCAAAAACATCCTATCGAGAGGACATCTTAAGATTTCCATAGGAGCTGAGAGTTGAATTAGAGAAATTCATGCAGATTGGTGAGGTTTCGATAGGATAGGAAGGCAGAAAGAAGAAGAAGTCCTGAAGAGAAAAGGGAACCTATCGAAGGGTTCCTGAACCAATTGAAAGGTCTCCAGAACCTATCGGAAGACCGCCCGAACCTAACGAAATGGAGGTATTGGAACAGTACCTATTGAAGGATGTTTGAGCCTTTCGATAGGAGTGAGAGCCATCCTATCGAAGTGATGGGATACAAAGCTACAACCTGATGAAACGGTCTCCCAACCTATCAAACTACCACTCCAACCTGTCGAATGCTCCAGATAAAGTGCAGTGAAGCTGAAGCCTCAAAGCTTATCCTGTCAGAACCTATTGAAGGGATTGGAGAACCTGGTGAAAGGACTGAAAAGCTTTACTAGAACCTGTCGGAAGCTTCCCCAACCTGTCGAAATCGTGGGTAGAACTTTTCAGAAACTCACCTATGCCCACACTGTGACTTGGTGACCTGCTGCACACAACCCGAGGCACTAGGTGACCGACACGATCATTTCAGAAGATGCCCTAGGAAACCCTAGCCGACCCACGTTCTCTAACAGAACCCTAATAAACTCTGAGGACCTTCTAAAAGGGATTTTTGGCAAGAAAAATAGAGGATAAAGCTATATATAGAGACCCCCAATTGCAATTGGGGGGGATCAAGATCTGAGCTAAATTTTGGAGATTAGAGCTTGCAGAGAAATTCTATTTTCCCCCATTTAGCCCAACAATGGTTGGCTAATTCCCTTGGAGTAGCGAGGAGAGAGGTTAGATCTGTAATTGGGTAAGGTTGAGAGTGTTATTGTGGGTTCACTGCTGCACAGACTACAGATCTGAGAGCATTTCCATTATAGAGTGAGTTTGATTGCAATGTACATGTTGTTTGTAATGCTATAGTTAGATCTAAAGTTCTTTTGGTTTCATTTGGTGCTCGATCAGATTTGTGTAGAGGAGTCTGTAAATCAGCTCACCCACTTAACTAGTAGGCCTCTTGGATACCATCTGATCTCCCTGGTTCTCATACTCCTATAATTCCCTGAGTCTGTGACCTTGGAATTGCAGCATCTGTAGTGGTTTTAATTGTTCTAATTGATGCTTTTGCTTTGGAGGAGATCCCTAGGATGATCTGTGACCATTAAAGTGGACAGATCATAGCCTTAAGATTAGTCCAAGCACAGGCACCAATTGGATTCGTCTGTTGTAAATCCATGGATCGGATAAAGTCTATAGGATGGTCTGTGACCAATCAAGTGGACAGATCATAGCCTTAAGACCAGTGAGATCCTGTGATTTGGAGTGGAGTCTTCTACCCTGCAGTTGTGCTTATAGCCAGCTGAGGGAATTGTGTGCCCTGAACCTCTGTAGCATGATTAATCTAACCTGATTTCAGTGAGACCAATTTCCAAGCTACTCTTCTCCATTTTCTGCTTTTTACTCCTTTCCCCTGTGAGATTTAGATTCCCAAACTCAATTCAAGTTAGTTTTTATTTAATTTTAGCTTAGCTTAAGTGACAATCCCTTTTTAAACCTCTCCCCTGTCTTTTAGCTAACTTAGCAGTAGTTAGGGTGCCAGATCTCTTACAGATCTGGAGATTTATCACATTTTTAAACCAAGCTCCCTGTGGACATTCCCTTACTCACCATCTTTTTAAAATTTGCTACAATGGATCCTGATTACTTGTAGGTCTATGTGAGTGTGTTCTGCCTAGTTTTATTAGTGATTTTACATCCTCTTTGGAGGGAAGACGAACATCCCAATAGTAGGGTATGGTCGATTTACGCTGATATGTCCAGCGGTGACAGGACATGAATATGATCAAGGTCTCTCTCTTTTTCACTTTTTTTTTATAGCTTGGGAGGTTATGCGATGGGACAGAAGAGAAGGGGGATTCTGATCGTAATGGGACGTGCAAGTTATCAAAGGGGGTAATTTGGTTGCGATGGGACTTTTGGGGGAATATATACATCTCTGGTTGGTCCGTGACGGGTTAAGGGGATTAGGTGTACATCATACTGCGACGGGTTAAGGGGATTAGGTGTACATCATACTGCGACAGGTTAAGGGGATTAGGTGTACATCATACTGCGACGGGGTATGCTTATTTTGTCGGTGGTGTATGCTGTAGTTAAGGATTACACCCCTAATTCAAGGCGTTAAATTGATTTGTGTGTCCATTTGGGAGTGCGTGATTTATGGCTCAAGGTGTCAATAAAGCAATTGGGTTCATGCGCGTATTGTATTCGCGCTCTTTTAGAATAGCGTCTAATCAAAAGGTCACCAAGTTGGTAAAATGGCAATGTTCGAGTGCCGATCTAAATTTCGTGCGTGAGTGCTAGCGTGTAATTCAATTAAGCGGCTAGGTAGTAGCGTGTAATTGGAGCATCACCGGGTCACTGTGCGGGTGACCCTTCAGATTCTGCATGTTTTCTAATGCGACTAATGTGATTGAGCGTCATGTATTGGGTGCGTGATTGGAGTGTCGCACTGATGGGGCGGGCGAGGGTTTTATTATGCGCTAGTGTTAGTGCGCGTGATTTGGTTTCCGCACTAACTTCTTGGCGCGTGACCTAATTGCGCATCAGGATCCAGGCGTGAGATTGAGGTTGTACTATATATAAGCAAAGGGGGTTTTCATTTTCTTTGTATGCTTCAATTTAGTCTCGATTTTTACCTTCTCTGGTTTCTCTGCACTCAGGTATCCATGTTTCTACGATATTGTGCGAACCAATCATCCGTTCAAGGTGTCGTTTCTTTCGATATTCGTCATTTCGCACATTCTTTGACCTAAAGTGGTGCTTGGGGATGGCCTAACTCTGAGAATGGGTGTCCACTTGAATAGTCACAGACCATCCTATAGACTTTATCTGATCCATGGATGTACAACAGACGAATCCAATTGGAGCCTGTGCTTGGACTAATCTTAAGGTTATGATCTGTCCACTTTAATGGTCACAGATCATCCTAGGGTCCTCCTCCAAAGCAAAAGCATCAATCAGAATAATTAAAACTACTACAGATGCTGCAATTCCAAGGTCACAGACTCAGGGAATTACAGGAGTATCAGATCCAGGGAGATCGGATAATATCCAAGAGGCCTACCAGTTAAGTGGGTGAGCTAATCTATAGACTCCTCTACACAAATCTGATCGAGCACCAAATGAAACCAAAGCAAATTTAGATCTAATTATAGCAGTAAAAAAAACATTTACATTACAATCAAACTCACTCTACAATGGAAATGCTCTCAGATCTGAAGTCTGTGCAGCAGTGAACCCACAATAGCACTCTCAACCTTACCCAATTACAGATCTAACCTCTCTCCTCGCTACTCCAAGAGAATTATCCAACCATTATTGGGCTAAAAGAGGGAAAATAGAATTTCTCTCCAAGCTCTAATCTCCAGAATTTGGCTAAGATCTCGATCCCCCCCAATTGCAATTGGAGGTCTCTATATATATCTTTCTCCTATGTTTTTCTCGCCAAAAATTCCTTCTATAAGGTCCTCAGAGTTTGTTAGGGTTCTGTTAGAGTACGTGGGTCGGTTAGGGTTTCCTAGGGCATCTTCTGGAACCATCATGCCGATCACCAAGTGCCTCGGGTTACGTGCAGTTGGTCACCAAGTCATATCGTGTGCATAGCTGAGTTTCTAAGAAGTTCTGCACATGATTTTGACAGGTTGGGGAAGCTTTCGACAGGTTCTGGTAAAGCTCTTCAGTCCTTTAACCAGGTTCTCCAATCCCTTTAATAGGTTCTAATAGGATGAGCTTTGAGGCTTCAGCTTCACTGCACTTTATCTGGAGCATTCGACAGGTTGGTGGGGTAGTTCGATAGGTTGGGAGACCGTTTTGTCAGGTTGTAGCTTTGTCCCATCACTTCGATAGGATGGCTCTCACTCCTATCGAAAGGTTCAAACATCCTTCAATAGGTACTGTTCCAGCACCTCCATTTCGTTAGGTTCAGGCGGTCTTCCGATAAGTTTTGGAGACCTTTCGATAGGTTCAGGAACCCTTCGATAGGTTCCCTTTTCTCCTCAGGTAGCTTTCGTCAGGATGAAATCTGTCTTTCTCTCAACTGTTCAATAGGTTCGTAGTTCCTATCGAATTTCACAATCCTCACTTCTTCTTTCTGCCTTTCGATCCTATCGAAACCTCGCCAATCTGCATGAAATCCTCTAATTCAACTCTCAGCTCCTATCGAAATCTTCAGATGTCCTCTCGATAGGTTGTTTTTGGCCTGTCTTCACTTCCTTCGCCTTGTTCAGCTGCAGCCAAGCACTCTAAGGG
The DNA here is from genome assembly GCA_021018995.1 of Chloranthus sessilifolius. Taxonomy (NCBI): domain Eukaryota; kingdom Viridiplantae; phylum Streptophyta; class Magnoliopsida; order Chloranthales; family Chloranthaceae; genus Chloranthus; species Chloranthus sessilifolius. The sequence continues at coordinate 27,894,462 of CM037594.1, read as the reverse complement.
TCCAGTGATGTGCTATCCTCTGGTGTGCCATTCTTGGGTCTGTCCTGTGCTGAGAGATGGCCCCTTTTGTGGGAATTCTTGAGTGGTTTTCTGCATTAGTATCATCTTTTATTGATGTCTACAAAATACACTCAACAGAGGCTTATTAGTGTGCTTACAGGTCTATCAATGGTCAGGTTAAAGTGTGAAAAGTGGCATTTTTCACCACTTAACACCTACCGCGATGATGAATCTTACCACATCATCAAGATAGCAGGCAAGTCCTGTCGCGATCCTAAAACCTCATTATTGCCCCATCACGACAGTCAAGGAGTCACTAGACCAACCCTTCACCACATGCTCATGAACACGTCCCGTCGCGATACAACCACAACGTGATCTCATATAACCCAAGATCTACCAAAGAAAGAAACACTATCGTTGTCTTATCATGAAATTAGAATAACTAAGGAATCGATAATGTCGTGCATGTCCCGTCGTAACGCCACCACAATTCAAGCATCTTGCAAAACCGTTCAATCGCGACACTACTACCCAAAGGCACTCGGACAATGTCCCATCGCATATGCAGGGAGCCAAATCCTTGGACACACCCCGTCACGATAAACAATCAAAAAGGGAAAGATCAACCATGTCCCATTGCGTAAGCAGGGATCCTAATCCCTGAACACTTCACCACGTAATAATCACTAGACACAATTACAGAGAAACATAAGGACAGAGAAATCACTACAATAGCCGATCAAGTCCCATCGCAAGCAATGCAAGGGCCTTCCGCTCAGACTAGGTGAGTATCACCCCCTTTTTAATTAATCGATATTCCTTATAAAATATAGTTAGCTATGATTAAGTCAAATGGTTTTAAAATCCATCTCTCTCGACTCGCGAATCACTGTAGTCTTCCCATAAGTGACCATCATCAGTATTCGTCGAGAAGGCTAGACGGAGCATCTGGTATACAAAGCGTCATCTTGACAACCACACAAACGGTCGGGTCCATAAATCTCGTAACCGATGGATCTGCTCAGCGACGTCTCAGAAGATGCATTTTTTATAGTTTTGCCATCGAAATTGATCTTAAGTTAAATTCCCAAACTTTCAAAAAAAAAAACAAAAAAAAAATGAACAAATATTTCCAAAAAGATTGATGAATAAATAAAATAAATTCATAGACTCCTATCAGTCAAAATTCACTTATTGCCCTGATTTGTTCATTCCCCTGAGAACCCAAACAATGAATATATTCTACTTTGAGAAATCTCAAATGCCCACTGGAAAGGGACACCTGAAGCGCCATTGGACCTTCTCTATGGACATTCTTATGATGCCCCTCGGTACCTCGACTGCTTTATTTCCCTCTGTTTGACTGACACTTGCAGCAGGTCGCGACATGCGGTGAGATGTCCCTTGCACCCACAGATTAGGATCTAATGATTCTCCTTTCCCTTTAACAGTCACTCGCAGCAGGTCACGCCATGAGACGGGATCCCCCTTGCACCCATAGAATAGGATACATTGACTTCCCTCGTAGACTACTATTCTCAATACGTCACGATACACGACGGGATGCCCTTCCACATCCATGGCTAGCAATATGCCTTTTGACAGCTACTACTGGGCCCTCGAATGCTCCATTTTAGCTTGTGCTGGTAGATAAGAAAGCTAAGCATGTCATGTCAAAAACTCTAGTTCATATTTGTGATTTTTCAAGAAGAACGATGAGGCACCCGCAGGAGAGGGGTGTCTACTTCTTCGTCACATTCTTACTTCGCAAGAACGCGCCAAAGAGGGGCATCTTTAGACACCCCCATTTTTCCCTCTCGGAGTATTTAAGTTTGTTCGGTCAACCTTTGACCTCGACTATGACTCTTCAAAAAGGACTTACTTTCTTTGTGGGTTTCAAGACCCTAATGTGGGGACCGTATGCTGAAATAATCGTATATGGCTGGACACAGGCTGAAACAATAGCTTTGTGGCTCATGCCCAGGACCCTGATGTGGGACCATATACTAAAAAAATAGTGTATGGCTGTATATACCAAAACGCAGGCTGAAACAATAGCCTTGTGCCTCGGACCCAACCCAGACCCAGGATAATCTCGAATTGCGTGCATTGAACCATGCACGTAATTCAATTAAATGCCACACCACCAGCACTTAATCAGTCCTCTCAGACCAAACTTACTCTCTTTTTGACTGCCTTGACACCCAATTGCACACTCTAACATGTGCGCGCAATTGGATTAAGCGTCCCATCACTGACGCTCAATTGGTCTGTTTCAGACATGGTCTCTAACTCCTAAGACCGCCAAAACTCCATGATTAAATGCACTTAGTACGGCGTGTCAGCCGATCACTCACTGAGTCGGTCACCGACTCAAAGTGGTTAAGCGCCTTATACAGGGCGCACAACTCAATTAAGCACCTTGGATAGGGCGCGGAATTGAGATTGATCGGCCAATTACACGCACCCCACAGGGCGCGTAATTAGCAAAATACCTATAAATAGACCTCCTTACCACGGTCCAGGAAAACAACAATGACTTTGAGATTTGAGTTTTGAGTTCCCTGCCTTCAAGCTCAAGATTTCGAGATTCCTCTCTGCGGCCCCGGCCTTAGGTATAATTTTTCCTTCTAGTTTTTAATTGTCGGTTCTAGTTCTTAGTTCTTAGTTCTTAGTTTCTTAGATCTCAAATTTCACCTATTAGTTTAAATCTTCAGTCTTAGGCCGTAACACCTTTTTTTTTTAATCTGTATTTTAACCTCTGGTTCTAATTCTTAGTTTTTAGAACCAGTCCTTAATTTTATTCACTATTTTAAAATTTAAAATATAACTTTCAGTCCTATCATTAATCTCTGGTTCCAGTTCTCAGTTTCTAAAATCAGTCCTTAATCATACGGTCTGATTCTCTGATTTTAGTCCAAATTTCAGTCTTTAAATTTTAGATTCTAATCCTAATTTACCGATTCCTTACAGTTCTAGAGTTTAAATCCTGATTTATTAATCTATAATTATAAACAAAAAATTATTCCCTTTTCAATCCAAAAATATTATCTTATAATTTAAATTCAGTTTACTTTAATCTTAGCCACCCGATTTGCCCAAGGGAGCTTATGGAGGGTACCTGGGAATGGGGTCGATCCTCCTTAGCATAGCGGGTGAAAACCCTTTTTTTTAGATTTTAGTAAAAATCAATTTATTTATTTTAATTAGATTTTCAGTCAAATCAGTTTATTTATTTTAATTAAAGTTACAGTAAAATTAGTAGACTTTTAATTAATTAGAGTTTTGATAGAAGTATTTTTAATTAATTAGAGTTTCAATAGAATTAGTATATTCCTAATTAGTTTCCATAGAATTAAATATTTGCACTCCTAGTAGCATTAGGAGACTTAATTAATTAGATTGCTAATAGAATTAAGATATTTAAATTAATTAGACTCATAGTAGGATTAGGATACTCAATTAGATTAAGATATTAATTAGACTCCTAGTAGAACTAGGAGAGTTAATTAGACTAGGATTGAAAACAAAAGGGGCAAAAATAGCTAAAGTTAAAATAGTACTGGACACTCACAATTAATTAGACTCCTAATAGAATTAGGATACCTGAAATTAATTAAACTCCTAACAGAATTAGAACACTTAAAGTAATTGGATCCTAGTAGAAGTGCGCATCAGAAATAACTAGACTCATAACAGAATTAGGAAATTAATTAATAGTCAAATATAATTAAGAGAGTTACTCAAACTAAAAGCAAAAGACTGAAAGAATAGTTAAAGTTAGGATAGTACTAGGAATCCTACGCATAATTAGACCTCTAGTAGAATTAGGAAGCTAAACTTAATTAATCAATGCGACAAAAGGAGAATAGGCTATCTAGACATCCAAGCGACCCAGTGTTGTTGACGTTGGCAGACCGACGATTCAGTAAAGAATGAACCCTCACCTCCTGACAAGCACGATCAGTGACGTATTGCAGCGTCGATAAATATCTGCAGCTGGTGATTACAATGAACCAAGCATTTTCATCACAAATTTATCTCTTTAATTTTAACATTTATTACTTTCTAAATAATCACTCCACCACCCTTTGCCAGAGTCCACTTGGGACTGAATTGGGCCACTAATTTCGAGGACTGAAAGGACCCAGAAAAAGCGCGTACTAACAGTGATGACGGTTTAAGAGTGATGGAGAAAGGTGAGAGGGGCATACTTAACTTCTTTTTGACTTGTGGCAATCAGTTTCTTGCTACTGACATGTTTTGGAACTGTTGCTTGTTTCCATCTCAGGATGTCGAGTGAGGAAGAGCATGGGCAACAGGAAGGGCAAGTGGAGGGACCAGAGGTGGTCTACAGTCTACGGGGGGAGAAACTTTTGGGGGTACAATGCTTTTCCCAGCCTTAGTACGAAATGTAGGGCGAGGCAGTCCATACTGTTCTGCTCAATCAACAGTACATCCATATTTCGAATTTCGGGATTGCTGGTAAGGTAATGAAAGAAGTTTTATTTTGTCACCCGATCCTTTCTTTGTGCAAGCTTGCTTTACCTGCAGGATCTAACACCTCTTCATCTTGATGCAGGACTTGCCACCCATAATGTTTCGAGGAGGTTGGCTTGACCTGAAGCGCCTTTGCCGTTATCTCCCTCCAGTGGTGAAGTTTCTCCTTGCCCAGGCCGGCTTTGGAGATTTCCTTTCATCCCCTGCCATGAAGGGCAACTGGGCCTATGTGAAAGCCCTGTTTGAATGTTTCTTGCCTGAGACCATGACCTTTCACAAGGCGATGGCTGAGATGGCTATTACCCCCATCGATTGGTCGATGATTATGGGGATAAGGATTAGGGGCACGCCGGTGACCAACCTTCATGTACCGGGCCGGGATGAGGTGGTGCAATTAATCAAGGATTAACCCTTCGCCCAGAACAAGCATGGTTCTGAGGTCAAATTATCTTGGTTGGCCGAGTTGTTTGGTGAGCATGAGTTGCTGGATCTGGGCCAGCCAGATGTAGATATCTTCCTTGAGCCAGAGTGTGCACTGATGTTGGCTCGCATCTCGCTCCTCTTCATTTTAGGCAAGACCCTTTTTGCAAATGCTAGCGGAGACTAGGTTTAGATCTCCTTGCTCAACCTTATGGGAAATTAGGACGACACGCACCAGTATGAGTGGGGTGGGGCTGGATATGTCGTGTTGATGTCTAACTTGGTTCGTGCCTCAGTTGGGAGTACGACTTTTGCTGTCAATTTCTGGTCTATGATTGAGGTAACCCCTGACTTTCCCACTTTCCTTAGTTCATTAGCTAGACATTCATCCTGTATCTGGCACATCTTCTACCTTTACTACTTTTCTTTTCAGATCTGGGGGTACTTTCACTTCCAGCCTGGCCGCCCACTCCTTTTCTCGGATGTCTATACGTATCCGCTCATGAGTAATTGGCATAAGAACCACCATTGGGATGTCAGGATGAAGCATTTGGAGATGGGCCTGAGGTCCCAATTTGACTTTCTGATCTCGAAGCAGGTATGGCCATTTCTCTCTTTTCTTTCTCACCATTTCTTTTTATGCTACCTGTTTGACTGATGGGACATTTTTTTTATCTGGGCAGGTCATCTATGACCCTTACGTTGGTTCTCCCTTCTGGGATCGAGTCGCCCTGGGTCTGTCTCGCTTCTTTGTTGACTGCCGCATCGTCTTCTTCTACAGGGCCTGGGCTAGGGCGTATTACTTGGGAGAGAGAGTGGTACATCAGTACCGAGATCACTTGTCCGTGTCGTAGGCTCCTCCGACGGATGTTATGGCTCCTGTGGGTACTATTGAGGAGCTTTCAACCAGGTTTCTCCATCATGGGGTCCCCATTGATGATCTTCTCATGCCCGAGGGATACCGCTGTGGCATGAGTCCTTGCCCTATCGGTCCATTCTGCCATGTTTTGTGCCTGGCGCCAACTTCCTGGCCTTTGGAAACCCACAAGCTCAGGTAGTTCTTCTCTTTAGGCAAGTTCCCAATGGTTCTGATTTAGTTTTTATTTCTACTGGTTGAGACCCTACTTCTTTTCACAGTTTGAGCGGGAAGACGATTCTGACGAAGATTATGCGGCAGCGGCAGGTCCTGCTGAGGCTACGAGTGTGGGTCCTTCAGCCCCGTCTGGTGTGGGTGCTTCAGGTAGTTCTGCGACTGAGGTTCAAGGGACATTTAGATGCCTCAACGATGCCTTTCTGTCAAGCTTATGTGCCGATGTAGATGAGTAGGCCCGCCTATCTGCAGAAGCGGTCTGTGTCCCCCCTCCTGAATGTGTTCCTGGGGTAAGTTTTTTTTTTTTTTTTTTTACTTTTGCTTTCTAGAGAAATGCCTATGTTTTCGCCTGTGGCCCTTGTAATTGATATCTCCCTTTTCTTTTTCGTGCAGAACTATGAATCGGCAGTGAATCAGGCCGAGTACTAATGCAATATTGCCGGCCTCCGAGATGTGGAGATGGTGAGTGTCATACTGACTTGTTTCGATCATTGCCTCATATATATATTTTAACCAATCTTGATGGCTTTGGATATGACTTGCAACGTGCTCGTGAAAAGGAATCGTGCTCCCTGCTTAGTTGGCTCTCTCAGGTGTGGTCCCAGGTGGGGGAGGTTCGGATGTACCATAACACCTCGCGCCGTCGCAAGAAATCAAAGGGTGCTGCCAAGGATTAAGCTCTTGTGCTTATTTGATTTAGACACATTTGAACTGTTGGAATCTTTTTGTTTTTATTTTGGGATGATGTTATCAGAGAACATATTTTTAGACAACTTTTATTATTTTGGATGAATGCCATTGTTTTTCCCTCTTTGTTGCCTGCTCTATCTCTTTCTACTTTCTCTTTTTGTGGTATGTTGGCTCTCTTCTGTAGGATGTGCCCAATTTAAAAGGAATGGCCTTGGGGCCTCGCACTTAGTTAATATTTGGTAGCCATTTTCATGCCTATGTGGACTTTTCCTACATAGAAAATAAGGTGGATGTGACCTAAGAAAATTTTATATCTCTGCGTGTGGGCTAGTGCTTTTTAAATGGCAGGAAATGCAGGTGGGCTGCCTAGGGGATCAGCCAAATGACCTTCCCTATACTCACTTTTCCTCCTTTGAATGGCAGCAATGGTATTACACATGCCAGAGCAAATCTGGGAAAATTTGCTCTGGCGTGTTTATTACACTCACCAGGTGTCATCAGGGGAAAGTGGGGCCTTTTAAGCCCAAGAATGCATTTTTTTCCTCCTTTTGATTTTGACTTGATATTTTTTTGCTCCCATTTTTTCTTTTCTTGGCCCAAGGTGGGTCCATCGTCCTACATTAAATTATATTTTGGGAACATATTTGTACGACTATGGACCCGCTTTCCTGCCCCGCCTCTCGTGGAGTGTCCGGGATCACGATATATCCCTCTTTGGGGGTGGGGCCCAGTTTTCTAAGGAAGTGGCTTGAGAGCATGAATGAGATTGAGCTCGCGGGTTTGGATCGGCTCGGCTTGGCCCATCTCTTGTCATTCCTTGAAGTTCCTCCACTTTTGGATTTCATTTATGCCGCGGCTTCATCTTGGGAAGTTAACACTCATGTCTTCTGTTTTAGGAATCGTGAGTTAACTCTTACTCTCGAGGAGCTCTCCAATCTATCAGGCTTAAAGTTGCATAAAGATCTTGCCAGAGTACTACCGAAACCGGGTTATGCTAAAGCCACACAGATCACCTTGGGCTTGAAGAAAAATGATTATGAGAAAAGTCTCATCGATGGGCCCACCAAGGGTTCGGTGAAATTCCTAAGAGAACTTCTCGGAGAGGAAAGCCTATGAAATTGCAGATAAAAAATCCTCATAATGTGAAGACATTTGCCCTTTGCCTTATTTCTGAGGTTCTTTTCTATACTAGGGGAGAGAGCTTCTCTATGACGTCTTGGCGGAAATAGAGGGATGCTGCTCTGTGATGCATATGGTGCTGGCAGAGCTTTATCGCTGCCTTGATGCCTTCGCCCTGGGCAAGGTGGAGGGCCTCCAAGGATGTCCCATTCTGCTCCAAATTTGGCTTGGGGAGCACTTGCTATCTTGGGACCCGTGCCCCGCTTCTATGTTGGTCGGGCTGAGGTGGCCCGCTACTTTTTCAGTAGATGCCCCATGCTTCTGCGAGGGGATATACAAGGGCTCAAGCTTTGGTTGGCTGAAGCCGAGTTGGTGTGGAGACTTTCTTGGCTAGATAGGACCTTGTTATTCACTGAAAACAACCATTTTTCAGCTCCTAACCTAGCCTTTACTACACCTTGGAACCATTTAATAATCATCTTTTAAGTGTGTTTTGTAGTTAATAATAAAATTGCAGCTTAGTACAACTGTCATGCTTTGGAGGCCAAAAGAGAGAATTAAAGCCAACGAGGGCAGCTGAGTTAAGAGCAGAGGATACACCATGGTGGTACACACCATAGTGAGCATTTGGAGTGCCTAAGTGGACCCTGAAAGTCCAACAGATGAAAGGAAGTTGGACCCTAGAGTAGGAGACTGCAGTAGCAGGTTGTGCACAGCAGCAGTGAAGAACAAATGGGCCCTCGTGTAGTTGAATTTGCTCTGAAACTCCTCTCGCGCAGTTCTCGTGAAGCTCAAGCCTGCAGCACGTAAAGAGCTCGTGCAGATCTCGCTCAAGTCATTGTAAAAAAGCTTCAGAAAAGCACCTCGCACAGTCCTCGCGAGGATCAAAACTTTAGAAGCTTTGCTTCGTGAAGCTCCCATGCAGACCTCTCACACTTCATAGATGGATCCATCCACACGAGAAGCGCATGTCATCCTGGCGATCATCCACACCAAGCTCAAAATCCATCCTTGCGAGCCCTAATTTAGCCTAGCGAGATCCTCGCAATTGGAGCTACCTGGAGACCCATTTGCATGAGATGTGCTATCCACTGCCTAGTGAACCTAGTGAGCTCTCTTCCAGCAGCAACTCCATCCATGAGAGAAGCAAATGAAGCTAATTCAGCCTCGCAAAGCACGGGCCCCCTACTCCTCAGTCCATACATAGGGACTTTTATGAGATTTCATAGCAATTGGGCATCCTGAGATGCCAAATTGTTTCCCACATCCCGGGGCATCTAAGGGCCATAAATGGGCCACGACATTAGTGGCAAATGGGGCATTTCCTCTTTTGTTCTCTTATTGGCCAGAGCAATATATTTTGTGGGGAACTTGTATATAAGTTGTAATTTATGTGTAGAAAACATCTTCCCTTTTACCTAATTTGGCTAGGAGCTCGAGAGTGCTTAGGTCATTTAGGGTTAGGGTTAGGTCATCCTTTTTCTTTTCTTCTTCCTTAGCTCAGCATTTGCTGGCTATGATCTTTTGTAACTAACTAGTTTAATTCAGTTTGCAATGGGTTTTGAATAAACTTTGGGAGCTTATTTGAATTTTTGCGCTGGCTGTTGCCTTGAGGGAAAACATTGTAAGGTCTATTTTAATCAGTGCAATGCCATTTTTATAGTTCAATTAAATCTGTATTTCTTTGTGTTTCTCACATAGATTTTTGTAGGTTTGATGCACCCATGGCTGCTTGAGCTTGTAGCCCTGCAACCGTGGTGGCAGCAGCAGTTTTCTTATTCTATCTCATCATTTGTGAGGAAGATAACCTCTGGGATAGCCTATGACCATTTAAGTGGACAGACTATAGCCCTAAGGCTGGTCTAAGTCACAGATATGAGATGGATTCTTCTTCTCTGCACTTGAGCTTGTAGCCAAGTAAGAGATAATGATAGAGCTAAACTCTCCTTTGTGTTGCAATGCCATCTTCAGTGGTTTTAGATTTGATATTTTGCACAGATTGCAGACTTGAGAGCTGGGCCACTACAGGCCTTTTGTAGCAATGAACAGCTGAGTCTAAGTCCCCATACAGCCTGAGATTTCTTATGGTTCTCACTTGCATTTCTAGGACTGTTTAATCCTGTGGATGCATGAGCTTGTAGCCTTGCAAACATAGTGTCTGCAATGGTGTTCATGTCCTGATTTGATCCATTAATTAGATGAAGTCCCTAGGATATGCTGTGACCATTGTGTGGACAACATATAACCCTAAGATCAGTCTGTACCTTTGGATTAGATTAGATTCTTCTACCTAGCAAATGTGCTTGTAGCCATCTGAACGATTGCTGCAGAGTCATTTCTCGATCTGAGTTGCATTACTGAGTTACTCTTAGTTGCATACTTTTCATCATTTTATCTTTATTTTTTTTACCACACCACCCTCACCCTTATTTTATCCCTTTCTTTAACTATAGTTTATTTTTATGTTCTTAGTTTTAGTATAATTTAGTGACAATCCAAAACACCATTTCTTTAGGATTGCCAGATCTGGAGGCCTACTAAACAACCCTTGTGGTTCTAGATCAACTTTCCCTATGGGGCAACCCTTTCTAATCAAAACTTGCTACAACAAGCCCTGGATCTTGTAGGCTGTGCTTTGTGCTATGAACCATCTTCTTTCACATTTTATTTTCTGTTGTGTTTTAACCATTCATTTTTATAATAAAATTCTATCAGCACAGAGTTGTGTATACCAACAGACCTTCCCGGTGGTTCGCTCCAGAGATCGTGAGGGCATCACACTCCTTGGTTTGAGCGGCATCACTTACTATTTCCCATTTCGGGTGTTGCGGCAGTGTGGTTGCCTACAGCAGGTGCCTTGTGTGACAAAGCTGCCCCTGTGTGACTTAGTTTTCTCTCGGGGATCTTCCGGGGATATGGATAGGATAGCTGCCCTCTGGGAGATGCGTCAGTTAATGCTTATGTGAGATCTAAAGCAGGGGAATTTGGTCCTATCCTCCCCAGAGTATGAAACCTGGCTACGGTCTGAAATGTCTTATGCTTGTCACCTGGAGCAGGCCGAGAGCAGTGATGTAGGGGGGCCTTGGCTGAGGAAGGAGTTGATGCTTTCGAACTGTATTGAGCTACTGCCGAACGAGAAACAAATCCTGCATGAGCATTTAGAAAAACAGATGGTTAGAGCAGAGGTGGCAGAAGCCAGAGCCGATGCAGCTGAGTGTGAGGTCCTTCGACTGGAAGGATCATTCAGTGACGCTCTTGGTGCTACTAAGGCTTCCCGGAAGCGGTATAGGAGTCTTCATAGTCGCTGGATGGCGGAGCAGGATGTACGGGAGGATGCTTTACGTGCAGAAATCTGTACCCTAAATCACAAGTTGGGTTGTTGATTCCCTCCTGCACATACTTTTTACATAGATCAGATTACCACATGAAGGGGCATAAGAACCTTTGCCAGATTTTTTGTGGGTATATATACTTTCTTTATGTTATTTTCTTGCTTTTTGTGAAAAAAAAGGAAAGGGAGCGAGACATCACACCGATTATTTTTTGGGAGGTGTGGTGTAAGCAAAGTATAGACTTGTAAATGAAAAAGGAAAACCTATTATCTCACAAAAATTTTATCTTTTCTCTATTTTTTTTGTACAACAGGGGAATTGTGTCGATTATTCCTTTGGAGATGTGGCGCACACAGTGTTGGCCTGAAATGGGAAAGAAAAATTTATTATCTTTTGCAAACGTGGTCTTTCTGGTCATCAAATCAATCATCCCGGAGTGGTAGGTGCACAGTGCTGGCCTGAAAATGGGAAATAAAAATTTATTGTCTTTTGCAACTGACTTCTCTTCCTCTTTTTTGTTGTTGTTTTATTTATTTATTATTATTTTTTATGCCTTAGGCGCGAGGGGAAGTAGTGGGTCTAAATTTGAGCATAGTCGAACATGTTCATGGCCGGACCTAGGTGAGGTCCAAAATGCCCATCTCCTTGGATTGAATCAACCTTTTATCTTACTTCGGGTCATGCATTTGACGATGTGATTGTGACGATATGCTTGGGCCAGACTCGTTTTGAGTAAACATGAGTGCCCCCGGGGAATCAGATGGATCATGGTTGTAATTAGGGGAGTAACTGAATGATTTTTTCCTTCTGCCTTTTTATACAATATTTTTACTCACAGCGCCCAAGACGGGTTCTCGTCATGCCCGTTGTTTCCCTCTTTTTTACCCATAGCGCCCCTTTAAGTTTTCACTACGTCCATGGGTATGCATTTTTACCCCAGGTGCCCTTTCGGGTTTTCACCTAGTTCGCACAAGCTCGTTGTTTTTAATCATAGCGCCCTTTCAAGTTTTCACTATGTCCATTTTGCTTTGAGCTTGTATTTTTATTTATTTTCTTTTTCTTCTCTTCTTTATTCAAAGGCCACGACATGGACGTCGGTTCCGTCGTAGTCGGCTAGATGGAGTTCTTTTATCGTCTCTCAGCTTGGCTTATGCTGACTCAATGGATACTATTACTACTCGTAGACCTTAAAGAGGGTTTTTTCTTTGAATATATCATGGCCTTGGGGTACGTTAGGAATTTTGAAAATATTTTAGGTTTTAAAAAGGTTTCCTTGATTGGGTTCTAGCTGCTATAATGCACTTCTTCCTTGGAGGATTTTGACTATACATGCCCCACTTTTCCTTTTTCTATTTTTTATTCTTTTTGCTTATCCTCTTTGGGATTTTGCTTTTTTTTATTTTTGTTTGATTTTGATGGTAACTCTTTTTTCTCTCTTTTTTTGGTTGGTATATACACTTTCACTTTTTCTATGGAGGGGGTAATGAAAGAAAAGGTCATTGGTTCAAGATGGGGTAGCAAAGAGTATAAGTGTTCAGGGGAACTTTTTGGGTACTGGGCTTTGAAATGATGGCCTCTTTCGAAAGTATCCTTAAGCAGTCACACATCCATTTTTATCAATACCTACCTTGCTACGGGAGACTCGGGAATAGAATTGTCGGGCATACCCAACATTAATCAGCGCAGGAAAGTGATCTCCGTTCATGGTGGCGCGGCAGAGCGCGTACCTCGGGAGCACTTCTCAGATGACATAAAGTCCCTCCCAGTTGGGCTTGAATTTTCCTCTCAGATTGGCGTGAAGAGACGAGAAGATTTTCTTGAGTACAGTATCACCCACCTTCAGATCTCGAATGTGAACATGTTTGTTGTAGGCGCGTGCGATTCGCCCTTGGTAAACCTGGGTGTGACACAAGGCCAGGAGCCTTTTCTTTTCCAGCAAGTTTAGCTGCTCAAAGCGAGACCTCTCCTTTTTTGCTTCGGGTAGATTAAACTCCATGAGAATACGGAGCGAGGGTACTTCGACTTCAACTGGCAACACAAGCTCAGTTCCTTACACAAGGGAAAAAGGTGTTGCCCTTATAGCGGTACTAATTGACGCTCGATAAGCCCATAGTGCAAAGGGGAGCATTTTGCTCCAATCTCGATAGGTGACGACCATTTTCTCGAGTATTCAGATGATTGTCTTATTAACAGCTTCGACGGCTTTGTTGGTTTGTGGCCGATAGGGTGACAAACAATGATGGTTGATTTTGTACTGCTCGTAGAAGGCTCTGATGTGCTTGTTCACAATGTTAGTATCATTTTCTGTGATGATGTCCTTGGGTACACTGAATTGGTAAATAATATTATTCTTGATGAACTTCTCGACATGCCTAGCTATGATATTCATATAGGATGCCGCCTCTACCCCTTTGGTGAAGTACTCGATAGCGACGGGGATAAACTGATGCCCTTTGGAAGCCTTCGGATAGACTTTTCTGATGACATCGAGGCCCCACGTAGCGAATGGCCAAGGAGTGGTCATGCTATGTAGATCTATGGCCGGAGCATGTATCAAACTGGAGAGTTCTTGGCATTTGTAGCACTTCTGCACACGCTTACAACAACAAGATTCTATGGTAGTCCAGAAATATCCTTGCCGTAGGATCTTTTTAGCGAGCATATGGTCGTTGACGTGGGCCCTGCATACTCCCTCATGGATCTCTTTCATAATGTTGGCTGCCTCACCCTTAGTTAGGCATCGGAGAAGGATATTATTATGTGACTGCCCTTAGTAGCATTCACCACAGATGAAGTAATTGGCGGCTAAATGTTGGATGGTCCGCCTATCTGTCTTGCTTATACCCTCAGGGAAGGCTCGAGTTTCGATGAATTTCCTGATATCTAAGAACCATGGAGGCTCATCATCTAACTTTGTGTGTCCCTCAATCTGGAGGCAGAAGGCTGGCTCATTCTTCTGCTCAATCATGATTGGCTTCATCTCGACACCATATGGAATTTCAACCATTAATGCCAACATTTCTAGTGCATCGGCAAAGCGATTTCTCGCTCGCGGGACGTAAGAGAAAGTAATATCATCAAAACATGCTATCAGATCCTCGAGGTGCTCATGGTACGGGATCAACTTCTCATCCTTCATCTTCCAATCTCTATTTGTCTAACATATGATCAATTGTGAGTCGTCAAACACCCTGAGATGAGTTACTTTCAGGTCAAGTGCTGCTTGTAGGCCTGCCGCGCATGTCTCATATTCGGCCATGTTATTCATGCATTGGAAGTTGAGCTTGAAGGATATTGGTACGTGAGACCCCTTCGGCGAAATTAGAATAGCGTCGACTCCCTGTCCCTTGGCATTTGCTGTCCCATCGCAGTGCATTACTCAGGATTCCTCTGTCTCCACCGTATCATCCTCTGTCAGGAACAAGATATCCTTATCTAGGAATTCAGTTCTCAAAGACTCATAATCAGGTAATGGGTTCTCGACAAGATGATCGGCGAGTGCCTACCCCTTGATCGACTTCTATGTGACATATGTGATGTCAAATTCAGATAGGAGAAGTTGCCAGTGTGCAGTTTGGCCAATGAGAGTTGGATTCTCGAATAGGTACTTTAATGGATCCATTCGCGCTAGGAGTAGAATAGCTTGGGATAACAAGTAATGGTGGAGCCTCTGGGTAGCCCATGTGAGATCTAGGCATGCTTTTTCCAGATGAGAATAGTGCATCTCGTAATCGATAAATTTCTTACTAAGATAGTATATGGCCTGCTCTCTTCTTCCTGTTTCATCATGTTGCCCTAGGACACATCCCATCGATAGGGACTAGCAAAACTTAAGTTTGGGGGTGTGATCAATCACATAATTTATAATTTTATCACCCTTAACTTATTGATGCTAGGACTTAGTTTATTACTAACGAGTTATTGATGTGCAGATATTAAAGATAAGCAGTAAATTAGAGCCTAAGTATTACTCCTTGTCAAAATGAATTCAAAAAGCAATAAAAAGATGATTAATCGTTAAAGACGATTCGCCAATAACAGGAAGGCTGAAAATTCGTAATTCTTCAAAAGACAATTCTTTAGAAAGTGACAAAAGAAGAAAGAAATTGATCCAAAATAAGAAATTGTTAGCTGAAAGCCGACTAAAAATAAAAAATCGTAAATTACGATTTTCCAGAAAGAATAAGAAAGTAATCTTTATTTGCGATTTCCTAAAAATAGAAGCTTTCTACTATACACTATCGTTGTAGATCACGTGAGAGTTTAACACCGCCATATCCAGAATTAGAAGACTCCTGCAATTAGAAGTCTAGTGAACCACGGATCTGAGAAGATTGATAAAGATCTAATTCGAAGGATTCTACTGCTGCTCAATAAAAAAACAATCCAAAAGTGCATCAACTAAAGAAAGCAAGGAAAGATAAAATTAGGAATTAGAGTAATATTAGAAACTTTTTATTTTTAGTAGTTTCTTTTATTAGAACTAGATCTTTATAAATTGACCTCTATTGATCTATAATTAAGAAGGCTCGGCATAGGAATAAGTATCGTAGAATTTTAACATCAATTGACACCTAAGGTTAGAGCAGATTAGATATCAGAGGTTTCTCAAGAGCAATTGACGACTGCAATTGAGTGCTGAAGATTAATGTAGGTATCTGTAATTTCTCAGGAGCAATTGACGGCTGCAGCTGAGGGGTGAAGGATATATTTTACTTTGCATTCTAGTTTAGATTTTATTTGCTTTGTCAACATCTCCAAGTTTTAATTTGAATTGACGACTCAAGTTAGAATTTGCAGATTAGTATAACGGTTTTTACTTTTCCATCTTCAATTTTATAGAGTTTGATTGACGCCCAAATTTTTGATTGATTGTTGATTAGATTAAATATGTATTGATAGGATCTTAGACTTGATTGACAACCAATGCTAGGAGACTAGAAATATGGTGTAACGGTACTGTTTATTTTCATAAATATCCAAAAGCTGGAGATTAAAATTGATGACCTTAATCTGAAGAAGGAGGATTATGATTTATTTTTAGGCACCTTAGTTTAATAACCCATTCTTTTATTCATACTTCTCCAGTAGATTAGATCTTAAAGATAAATAAAAGTTTTTAAGATAGAGATTTAGATAAAAGATATAAACTAAGAATTAATTAGATAATGAACTTCCTCGTGAGATCGATCCTATACTAGCTCTACAATTTTTATTGTATGCTTGCAATGGGTTAAAGCTTGAATTTAATATAATTATAATATATAATAAGCAATCGATCACTAGGGCATATGTCCCGATGTGCTGAGCTATTCCTCACAACTTGGGGCATCACTTGGCTGAAAATAGGCCATGTTAGTAGAGCAGTACTAATTTGATTGTCCCTTTTTTCTAATTGGCCAATGTAAAAAGGAACTTTATGGATTGTATAAATAGTATGCAAAATTAGGTTTAGAACCAGCCAAGATTAGCCTGAGCACAATTTTAGGGTTTATATTTTTAGGGATAGTGTTTTCTTCTATTATGTTTTCTTTCCTTGGCTCAGCAACAATATTGGGTTAAATCTTTGTGTAGCAGTTTGGTTTAAATCAGATCTGTAATTAGTTTTGTAATAACATTATGAGCAGTCTTGAAATCTTACAGAGACTGCAGCCTTGAGGGCAGAGTCATTGTTAGTCCTTTTTAACAATGAACAACCATTTTTAATGCTCCATTTAATCTATATTTTTCTTATGTTTATCATTTAGATCTGTATGAGTTTTATGCACCTATGGATGCATGTACTTGGAGCCTTGCAAATATAGTGGCTGCAGTAGTTTTCTTGTTCTAGTTTAACTCCTTGACGGGATCACATCTATGGGATATTCTGTGACCATTTAAGTGGACAGAATATAACCTTAGGATTAGTCTAGATCACAGGGCTAAGCTGGATTCCTTTTTCCTGCACTTGTTCTTGTAGCCAAGTGAGGGACTAATGCAGATCCAACTCCTCCTCTCTTTTATAATACTATTTTCAGTGAATAAATTTGGGGTCTTGCAGAGATTGTAGACTTGAGAGCTAGGTCATTGCAGGCCTCTGTGTAGCAATGACCAGCTGATTTTAATGACCCATTTAATATGTGAGTTCTTGTGGTTTCCACTAGATCTTCATGTACTGAATGCTCCTATGGATGCATTAGCTTGTAGCCTTGCAAACATAGTGTCTGCAATGGTTTTTCTGTTTCAACTTTAACCCTTGATTGGATGAAATCCCTGGGATATTCTATGACCATTTAAGTGGACAGAATATAGCCCTAAGATCAGTTCATGTTTCTAGGTTAGGCTGGATTCTTCTACCTTGCATTTGTGCTTGTAGCCCAGTGAAGGACTGCTGCTGACCCAGCTCTTAATCTATTTTGCAATGAAAATTATCCCATAGCTGCCTATTTCTCCATATTTTCTAATTTATTTTACTAACCCATCTCATTCTCTTTCACCCCCTTTCTTTAGATCTATTTTTTTTTTTTTTTTTTAGTTTAGTTTGTGACTATGACAGCCTGAATTTCGACACCCAAAAACCCGTGCCATCGGCACAACCCTCGAGGCTGTGCCTCATATAATAAGCGGAATACTTGATATATCCACACAACCATAAGTAAAGCATAGACAAAAGAACTAACACAGAACTAAATCTCCAGTTCTACTACATAACACCAAAAATATCTAACCCAAAAGATCGTTCTAATCCCATGCCTCTGCATGGGCAAAAGAACCAACCCAAACTATTAGTGTCGTAACTACGGTCGCCCCAGATGGTTCAACAAAAGAATGTTACATATTATTATATCATCTTTCAAAACATGGCTGGATGTACCAAGCCATAATTATCTCTCTCAAAACAACTATCAAACTACGCAGAGGGTCTTCTAAAAGAACCTCTCAGGAGGGGGCTCAGACTCCTCTCCTAGAATGTAATCTGAGTCCTCGAGATCGGCGTCACTAGAAGTAGCTCCTAACTCCGAACCTGTGACGTATAGTCAAAGGGTGAGCTACATCCAAGCTCAATAAGGAAGATATCTGAACAAGTACATCTATCTTACTCACATACATTTTATGATATAGACAAGCATGATTTCATCAATATAAGCAATTTGAAAATTGTTTTAGATGCTAAAAAGATAAATAGAATGCTTTTGTTACACTACTCATGGCATCTTATACTCACTGATTCTCATATTTGCAACAAGGCTGGTCTCATGACTTAAATCAATTAACTTAAATAATCTCCGAGCAATATAGCATTGAGCCCCGATAGAATACCCTCCATCGTCGTCTAATCAGACTATTTTTCATGTAACATAACCCAAGTCCCTTTCTCATAGGCTACAGGGCACATAACTCATATACATCCCTGGGATGTCTACAGGTGTACGGATTGGCTGCCGTACATATCACGGATATCCTGCCGAGTTAGTCACGGGTATACCGCCGCGTCGGTGGGGTATTCTACAAACCTTAAATCAATTGTGCACTACTTTTAGTTATTCGCCGTGTAATTATACTAAATACTTAATAATTCACAGCCTATTCAAATCCCATTCATGGACTTTCACATCACGTGGATCTTTACATCCACCATATATCCCTAGGATGTCACACATTCTGATGCCTCACTTAGATACCCAATGCACGTATACATCCCTGGGATGACTCAATTCTTACACTCATTGATTTCCTCATTTATCCATGTACGCACACACACCTTACTTTCATATACTTATCTTAGCATTTTAAAATACAAGTATTCAACTAAGCTTTAAACGAACATGCATCCATAGAATATCACTACATACATGCTCTCATAATCAAGTGTACCAATTCAAAATATTCCCTACCTCACACGCAAATTTAATCAACGGATCATCCAATTCGACCTAGTACTTAACCATCCTTAGGTCTGGCTCAACCTAGGCATGACCCAAAACACGTGTAGCATATCAGCATTGGTATAAACACACTGGGTTTAGAAGCCTAACCCCAACTATGAATAGTCCATAAGCAAAAACTCAACAAAAACCTAAATTTGCCCAAATCGATCAAACGATTTTTAAATTGATCGAACGATTTTAAATCATTCGAACAAATTCCCAAAATTGATCGAACGGTTTTTATTTCGTTCGATCAATTTCCTCAGAAATCCTTTTACTTAGTTTTTTTCCACTGCAAAACCGATTGAACGATTTTTAGTTTTGTTCGAACGGTTTTCCAAATTGATCAAACGATTTCTAATTCGTTCGAATGATTTTCTCAGAAACCTATGTTACACTTCTATCTTCTTTGGCCAAAACCGTTCGATCGGATACTAATTTCGTTCGAACAATTTTTTCCCATTATCAGAATGGATCGAGCTCTTTACCCTAGAACTCGTCTCTTCTTCCTTTATCCTACTCTTTATCATTTTCCACATAGATCGGTTAGATTTGCATACAACTTCTACTTGATCGGATCCCTTGATCCAAGGCTCCTTGTCTCAACAAGGGTTTCACAAACCCCAATTTCCAATCCCTTCCCGATATGAAGGATCAAATCCGTAAGCTTTGCGATCTTCAATCAATCATTCGCATTTACTACCCAGCCCTCAATTTCATCAACAACTCATTCCACTCTCTTCACTCCTCTTAATTTTCTCAACAACCCAACTAATGAGAATTTATTTCTTTCCCTCTTCTTATGACTTACAATTGACTTGGGTGCAATGCATATATACCTAACTAAATATATGTATATATATATATACATAACCCAACTAAGCAACTCCTATTATACACAACTCCACCTCTCACACATGGTCTATGCAACTTAAATTAACCAACCTAAGTCAACCAAGTCA
The DNA here is from genome assembly GCA_021018995.1 of Chloranthus sessilifolius. Lineage (NCBI taxonomy): Eukaryota > Viridiplantae > Streptophyta > Magnoliopsida > Chloranthales > Chloranthaceae > Chloranthus > Chloranthus sessilifolius. The sequence goes on along the minus strand of CM037594.1, from coordinate 27,874,439 downwards.
ATGTGGACCCGGTCAATCAAGCGACCAGTCGGGCCCGCTTCCCAAGGTGCACTATTTAAGCACGAAATTTTCGGGATGTTACAGTGACAACCCAAAAATGCTCTCTTTACCTTGCTTTCTAGTTTAGGTTTAGAGTTGCCAAATCTGTGGCAAATATGGAGATTTACTTTTCCACTATTGTGTTTAGATCATCACTCCCTGTAGGACAAACTCTTACTTATCAAAACTTGCTACAACAACCCTGGATCTTACAGGACTATGTTTGTTTTACTGTTGTGTTCAATCCATTTTCACTTCCTTTTAATTCTTATTTTGCCCTTCTTCCTTACTGCCATACATACCTTCATCATTTCATTAATAATAAGCGGTTTGGCCAAACACCGATACGTATCGGTTTGGCCGAACACCGATACGTATCAGCCGATTTTGATACCTTGCTCGCTGCTCGTCCAACTTTACTATGATCAATGAAGCCTGATGCATGGGTCCCACAATGATCTACAGAAGGCCACCACAGGCTAATTAACCCATTGCGGGCTAATTGCGCCTGTCCTGTTAGGCTTATGCTAATTGAATTCAAATAAAATAAATAAATGTGTTTTTAAAGCATATTTAGTAGCCTAATTTAAAAAATAATCAAATTAGCTAAAAGAGCTTTGATCGGTCTCTTTCAAGCCTGATTGGGAATCAATCAGTCTATTTGAAGCCCGTTCGGTCTCAAAAATTTGCTTTTTCGAGACTAATCTCTCTTACAGTGACCCATCCAGGACCATTAGACTAGTCCTCTCAAAATATGATGAAATGTAAAAGTAACCTTTAGATGGGTCTTTCGAGTTTTAGGTTATTTATTTAAGCAAATTTCAGTAGGAAAAAATTGAATGAAAAGGATAGGCATTTTTCCATTTTAGAGTGACTTTGGTAGTTACTTACAGTATTTTCAGTTTGATGAGCAATCTTATAATTTTCAAAAATTTGATGAGAGATCCTACAAAATGTCCATTGTCGGCTGCATCTGAAGTAAGTCAGTGCACTACCACTGGGGCACAGTTCAATACATGTTTCATAGATCTACACAAATCCAAGTTGTCTAAGCAGCGGATCACTACTTGGATAGGACTCAATCCGTACATAACATATTTCATAAAAAGGGAGGAGCCTTTCAATGAGCCAGAGGCTCTATAAAAGGAAACCCAAAAAAACAAGAAGCAACACTTAGCCGATGCCAGTCGGACCAAAAGAAGCCCAAAATTTGGCCAGCTTATCCGCAATTACATTACCAGATCTAAATATATGATTAAAAGAAACCGATTTGCTGCGAAGATTATTACATATCCTCGCAAAAATGTGATTGTACTTACATGGAGGGTTATAAGAGCCCTTCAACCAGCCAATCATGTCGGAAGAGTCACCCTCAATAATATGCTAAGAAATGTCCCAACTAGCCAGCAGATAGATCCCATATTCCACAACTCTAAGTTCCACCTCATTGTTCGTACAAATGTCCAAGAAGATGTTGATGGCGTCAAGAATTTGCCCCTCGTGATCAGAAATAAAACCCCCACCACCAGCCCCTCCCGGGATTACCAAGAGAGCACCCATCGAAGTTTAACTTAATACTGCCCGAAGGTGGCAGACACCATCTGTGGGTTATGGTTAATTGAGAGGACCGTTGAAGCAGATGCTGCTCCAATTTCGAAGGAAAAAATTCATGGGGGTCCCTTTAAACTCAGGCAGAAAAGAAGTCCAACCAGTAACCATCATCGTAATGCAGGAAATCAACCGAGGGATAGAAGAGGCCTTGTCCTCGCAAGTCAGGCTATTACACTCGTTCCAAATGGTTCAAACAAAAGCAAATATAAGAGATCTCTCGAGAATTCTACCTCTCTTAAAAATGGGGGACTGGGTCCACCCACCAACCTGATTAGCGACAGAAGACAGAAGCACCCATTGGACACCGAAGAGATCCCATACTTGCATCCAAAGAGAGTAAGCAAATCTGCAGTGAAGGAAAAGGTGGTTGGAATTCTCTTCAGCTATACCACACATAATGCATATGTTTGCAAGGGCAAAACCTCTACTTTGACAATTGTTGACAGTAGGAGCCTTGTCAATATAAAGAAACTAGAGGAAAACCTGATTACGAGCTGGGACCTTCGCCCTCGTCAACCAAGTCCATGGTAAGTGAGGAGTGACAACTCTAGTCAAGGCTTTGTAGGCTCTCTTGACTGTGAAGAGACTGCCAACAGCATCAAACCAAATCAGCCTATCCTTCATGCCCTTATAGAAGGAAGCACCAGGGTGAAGTAAATGGAGAAGATCAGACAACTCAGCGATCTCAAAGTCATATAACCTCCTCCTAGCATCAATATTCCTACCAACAAAGTCATCGGGATTTTTGCATGCCATTTGTTGCACCATATGGCCAGAGGATTGAGCTAGAAGATAAATAGACTGGAACCTCTCTCTAAGAGGGTAGCCACCAATCCAGTTGTCACTCCAAAAGCTGGTGTTGGAGCCATCCCGCACTAGAACACAAACTGATCGATAAAATTTGAAAGCAAATTTAGATAAGAATCGCCAGATGCAGGAAGCCGACTGCTGAGACTCGGGCTTGATAAACCAAAGCGACTTATAAGTGCAACATTTAGAAGTGAGAACTTGCCTCCATAACGCCTCCTTCTCATAACCAATTCTCCAAAATCACTTTAGAAGAAGAGCCATGTTAAATCCCCCCCCCCCCCCAACTAACCAAATGGATCCTAGAAGATTCATTGTCTCTGGCCCAATAGAAGAGCACTTTTGTGCAATTAATATTATTAATCTATCGTTCATGCCATTAATATGACCGTGGAGAATTCTCAATTGGCACAAATGCATCGTCTATGGTATTTACCAAGACGGATGCCCCATGTACAAAATTGATGGCATGGTGCACTACAAGAGGAGTGCAGACCCATAAACCTAATACCAACTATTTTCTACTAACAATCAGGGATTTAAAGTCCGATATTTATCGACATATCGAATATAATCATATCTGTATCAGCTAAATCAGCCCATTTTTTGGCACCTTGTTTATTTTTAAAATAAAAAAATGGTAAAAAGGGTAGTTTTAGTAACTTTCCGATTCATATTCTATATATAATGGCCAATATGGTCCAATATTAGTTGATATGGGCTGTTATTTAACTTGTTTGAGCAGATATTTGACCACATATAGAATAAGGGATGCATATTGCATCAGATGGGGCCTAACCCTATATATATATATATATATATATATATATATATATATATATATATATATATATATATATATATATATATATATATATCCCATATTTAAAAATCATGCTAGTAACACTAATAAGTTGATACAAGCATTGAGGCTATATACGTAAACGACACTATCTCCATCATTGCTGTCATTTTTCAGATTGACGATGACAGAATATTCAGGTGAAACACACTTATGATTATTTTTTGTAAACTTTTGGGCAGATTATTTGGTGTTGTTAAGGTAAAGAGAGGGGTGTTTGGCTTCAAAATTTGCAATTGGTGTGGTCGATTTGGGTATTAAGTTGTACGAGCATTTCAACAAGGTTCAAAAACCAAATAAGTTCTAAATTCTTTATGTTAATTTAGTTGTATTTTCCTTGGCAGCTGTTGATGTTTGATTGTGAAATGTGCTCTAGGAGACAGGTAGTAATTGGGTTGTTTGGGCGAAGACTCTAACTAATTAGTCATTTATTTTTGCCCAATTGCCATTTGCTATCAAAAATAGATCAGCGAAACAAGAGTCGAAGGTCGCCACACCACTTGTCCATTCAAAAGAGTATACTATAGTACTATTGACCTTATATATAGGGTTTTTTGCATATACCCCCTGTGTTATGTTAATATTATAAGAAACCCCCTGAGTTATGAGTATTTATTCTGCAGCCCCTACTTTTGTGTTTCTGTTTCATATAACCCCCTGCTGTTAACTAGCCATGAGTTTATGGACGGAAAGTCTATTTTGCCCTTAATCAAACCAATATTTTAAAAATGCCACCATTCTAAAAGGCCCTTCATTAATCTATATTTACAAGTCATGCCATTAAAGTTTATCACCATTCTAAAAGGCCCTTCATTCTCCTTTATTTACAAGTCATGCCGTTATAATTTACCACTATTCTAAAAGGAGTACCTTTAAATCCACCCACAAAATCTTTGTGTTCACCCACGCTGAAACACATCGACTGCATTGAATTAAACGATGGAAATTTTTTATCGTCCCAATATTTCATGAGATCGATCTGTAGATCATGGGTGTACCATCAGACGGTCGACTTTTTGTTTCATGTGGTACACACCCCTAAAAGTGACCTTAATATCAATTTTAAGCATGCACGTGATGTTAAGGTCACTTTTCTGAGATGTGTGCCACGTGAAATAAAACACTGACCGTCTGATGGTACGATCATGATCTCAAGATCCATCATGTGAAAGATTGGGAGGATAAATGATCTCCATTGTTCGATTCAATTCAATCCACGTGTTTCAGCGTGGGTGAACTTAAAGATTCAGTGGGTGGATTTAAAGGTACTCGTCTAAAAGGCCTTTCATTCACCCATCAGATTCAAGACTCATCAGATGGGTGATTCCCTCATTAAAACATGCCAACGTTTGGACGAATACTCAACCAATGGAGGATTTGTGGCAAACGATGCAATTATCTTTGAGAAGAAAACCTTCAATCTATGTGTTCCACTCAAAATACTCGTCCCTCCAATTTCCTATATGATTCAAGACCCATTTTTAGGAATTGGATTGCCTAACCGCGTCTGTTTTCATCCACCGAATTTTTGAGTTCACCCACGCTAAAACACATTGATTGCATTGAATACGACGATGGAGATCGTTTAGGCATACCATTAGACGGTCAGTGTTTTATTTCGTGGCACACATCTTAGAAAAGTGACCTTAACATCACGTATACGATTAAAATTAATTTTAAGGTCATTTTTTTGGGTGTGCACCACATGAAATAAAAAATCAACCATCTGATGGTGCCACCATGATCTCAAGATCCATCCTGTGAAAGGTTGGGATGATAAACAATCTCCATAATCTGATTCAATGCAATCAATCGTCTGATGGTGCCACCATGATCTCAAGATCCATTGTGTGAATGGTTGGGACAATAAACGACCTCCATCGTCCAATTCAATGCAGTCAACTGTCTGATGGTGCCACCATGATCTCAAGATACATCGTGTGAAAGGTTGGGACGATAAATGATCTCCATCATCCGATTCAATGCAGTCAACCGTCTAATAGTGCCACCGTGATCTCAAGATCCATCATGTAAAAGGTTGGGACAATAAACGATCTCCATCGTCCGATTCAATGCAGTCAATGTTTTTCAGCGTGGGTGAACTCAAATATTTGGTGGGTGGATTTAAAACTATTCTTTTTTGTAAGTGGAGGGGTGGATTTAAAATTACTCTTACCAAGTGTAGAGGGTGGCAATTTAGTAATTTAATTTTTAAAAGGATAAATATGGTATTTGGGGTATGCTTTAACTACTGGTTAACCATTTAAAGTAGCATCCGTTAAAGAGGGTGTTTTATAAACATCAAAATGCTAACTCAGGGGGTTTAAAGCAAATAGCTACAATTGGGGGGGTGATTTGTAATATCAACATAACTCAAGGGGGTATTTACAAAAAACCCTTATATATATATATATATATATATATATATATATATATATATCCTTTCTTTAAAATTGAAGTTTCAGGTCCTCACTAGGCTAAGTTCACTCACTTAGCCATTTTGCTGGTTTGTACTAGTTTTCTACCTCCTTCGGGTCAAAGGTGGACTCGAACTTCAGTGAGATGATCTCACTGATCTAGGACAACTTTATTTTATCATAATGTTCAATTTCCTACTCAACGCTACTCAGGTCATAGGGCTTAAGTATTAAAAAGTTAGGTCTCAGGGGGACTACACTTATTGCAGAATTTTCAGACTTGACCCCTGAGCACTCCAAAATTCATAGAAAATCACTCCAGACTAGTATGAATGTAGTTTCAAATCTTAGTGAAATATGACCTATCATAGCACATCTCAGAAGTGGAATCATCAAGAGATGAACTCTAGATTGGTCAAACTGCTCTGTGCAAGTTGACCCAAATTTCTGCAGTTTTGGCTTTATTTTGATCAGATTAGTCTCTCTATAGATTGAGGATTTCTCCTAAACTACTAAGCCAAATATTCCATTTATATGTTGTTGGAAAGATTCTGAAACCCTCTACAGAATCTCAAGTAGAGATCAATCCTGAAATTTTCCTAGATTCTATCAAAACCAATTCTAGACGAAGTTGTATTCCAGAATTTTTATTGACTAAAATACTTGGAGTTTGATCTCAAATATGGTATGGAGGTCTTTGGGTTCATGGCATAGATGGCACCTTAAGTCGGCAAGCATGTATAAGGCTTCAGGATGGTGACCCAGTGTTTATAGCTGCAGGAAGTTTTTTTAGTTGCGTAGTAGGTTCAAAATTGGCTTGGTGACTTCACTCTTGCGTCCTCATGCAGTACGTCTTGAAAAGTTAGGCTTGTAGTTCTAGCTTATAATCAATTTAGCTTGCTCTATCGTTTCATTTATTTTTCCTTGTTTATTTTGTAGTTCTAGCTTATGACCCGTCGTCCCAAGCTTATGAGCTTTGCCAACTTGATGCTTATCATTCTCTCGATCTAGTGTGTGATTTGTTATGTTGATTATCATCGTTATGTCCTCTACAATAACTTGGTGGCGAGTGCCGAAAGAGCTTCATGAAAGTAGTGATCTAATGGTCTAAAAATTAGTTTTCCTTGGGTAAGATTACAAATTATTCTGGTGTGGACTGATTAGTTCGTCATTGGTCAACTTGAATGGGGTTTGAAAAAGGCAAAATTATTCTCCTCAATGTTAATAGCTTACTTTTTTTTTTTCTTTTTTTTGTTAATGTTGAATATGTACATCTTTAAACAGTTTAATCATTTGCAAAGAATTTTTTTGTTTCATTATATTAAAGTTATTAACAGATGCAAATATTCCAGATTGTTGGTGGATCTGAACATACACTATGTGCAAAGATTGCATTTCACAGGAATCACATGGTATGACGACTAGTTTTTCTAATATTTGTATCTAAGTTAGAATTCTGTATTTCATGTCATTTAATCTTAGTCTCCATCATTTCTATATAGATGAAATTTTGGTCTGATTTCCTTACCACTTTTTTTCTTTCTTTTTTTTCTCTTTTTTTTTTCTTATAAATACAGGAAATATCACTAAGGAAGTTGGTCTTGTAAGCATGACTTTCATGATACCTATGTACAATGCTTAGATATCGGATTAATTAGTTGCATGATTCGTTGAAGAAATTCTGATAATTTTTTTAATTGGGCATGTCTCAGATATCGGATTTCGGATTTGCAAAATGGGTTCCATCTCTGTAACAACCCTGAAAATTCGAACGAGAACCTGACTATTTCGATCTGCGTACCTGACACGGGAATCGAGATAGATTTAAAAACATTAAAATTTTATTATTAGAGATAATATTAGCCTGAAGCTAGGAGAATTCACGTATGAAATCTCACTTAGATCTGAGTCATGTAAGACGTCGAGACGGTTTGCTATGCCGCATCGACCGTGTTCGTGCTCCACACCGGAGTATAAGCTTAGGAGAAAACAGAAATATTTGTTTATTAGCTTATAAGAGAAGGAAAGGGGATCTGGGAGTCCATTCTCCTTCATCTTCTTCCCTCTATTTCTGTAAACCCTAGATTAGATTGAGAGTTTTGTTGGTCCTTGAAGAAACACGAGCCGAGAACACCTAGGTTAGCATTTACGTAACCCTTGAGTGTAAACAATCAACGTTGATACGTTGTCTCTGATTGGTTAAGAAGGCGTACCTTCGCTACGTGTGGAAGCGGAGCCATAGATTACTGGTCCCTAGTAGAGGGGGTGACAAAGCCCAAGTTCTGGATCCGACACCCTCGTCCAGATCGAATTGTCGAAACCCCGATAGGGCCTAAATAAAGGTGAGTCTGTGAATTTAAATAGGGGCAAATGAGAGGCCCATATAGGTGTATTGATGGTGTGTTAATGGTTGTTGGTAACCATTAATGAAAATGGGTTTGAGATAGGGTTGGAGATGACCTCCATTAATGACAGGAGTTCTGTCATTATTGATCGATCAATGAAGGTATTGATCGATCAATGACAGGTGGTGATCGATTAATGAAGACCATTGATCGATCAATCAGCATGGGACAGAAAAGTGAATAGAAGCCCTGAAATTTTGGAAGTTCAGTGCTCGAAGAGCATTGATCGATCAATTTAGGCATTGATCGATCAATCCTGGGTATTGATCGATCAACAAGAGAGTGATCGATCAATGATAGTTGGTGATCGATCAACAAGGTATTGATCGATCACTGGAGTGTATTGATCGATCAATGAAGGCATTGATCGATCAATCTGTATAAATATTAAATGTAAACAGAAGGTGGGAAATTTTGAATCTAGGTTATTGATCGATCAATAGGGCTATTGATCGATCAACAGGAGGCATTGATCGATCAACCAAAGTGGTGATCGATCAATTTTAGCTGTGTTAGAAGTAAAGAGAGAAGAGGTTATTGATCGATCAATAAGTGTATTGATCGATCAATGATGAGTAGTGATCGATCAATAAGGGCTATTGATCGATCAATTGACTATGTTCCTGGATGAAAGCTAAGAGGGTATTGATCGATCAATGGGGTTTTTGATCGATCAACAAGAAGGATTGATCAATCAATAAGAGTGGTGATCGATCAATCACCCCTGTTTTATTCTGTTTTGATTTTATGAGTTAAACACCACTGGACATTGTGCCAGTTAGCATTCTGACATCTCTGACACTTAAAGTACTATGTTTATGGTCTAGGATCAGACCATGACACCTTGAAAAGCTTTGGATTTGCTTGGAAGAGGTCTGACCTGAGGTAGGGGAAAACCAACCTAAACTGTTTTGAGTATGATTTCATGTTTATTTCATATCTGCACCCTGATTCTGGTTTTTTAACAAGCATGTTCGCATATCTGATTCTTGCCTTGATTACGTGATTCAAACCTGCTCCTGAATTCTACTATCTGATCTGTGAGGTCTATGTGTGTATGTAATTTGATGATTTAACCAGATGATCCCCACCGACCCGGCGGTATATCCGATGCCTGGCACACTTGTACATCTGCTTGTAATCCCTCGGCACAATTGCGCTCCATAGATGAGGCATTGTTGCAATTCAAAATTATTCATGTGAACGACGATTGGTTGGGGTTTCCTATCGGAATATTCCTGTTTACTCCGTGCTATATAGTCACGGGAGTTTCTTAAGTTAAAAATATACAATTTAAGTTCTCTGATCATATACTTGCATAACATCTGATTTCTTGTCTAAAAGCTCAGTATTTGATTTGATTTGTCATGATTGTATGTTTCTGATTTGATTTCTGTTTTGAGATAGCATGATCTGCATATTCAATTCGTTTAGTTGGAATTCTTCTATTGAGCTATGATGTAGCTCACCCTGTTTTCTAAATCACTTTTAGGTTCTGAGGCTGTAGCTCCCGACACAAAGAGCGATCGTGATTACCAGCCTGACCTAGAGGCTGAGGCCGAGGACGAGGAAACGGACATTCAGGCGAACGAGTTCTACCCGTAGCCTGGGTATTTGGGTCCGACATTTTGTATTTTTATATTCCGGATTATTGTGTGCCTGGTGATCACTGTCTGTATGTATATATTACTATAGATGTTATATTTTCATGTTTTTATACATTCTATTGGAACCACTATGAGGAACCATTGTTTGGGTGATGGATGTCCATCACCAATGGTTCTTCTTGGTTCCTTTTTGGGAATGTATATTCTTTTAGTAAATAGAATTACATGTTTTATTTATTGTGTTTTTTATATTAAATGTCTGATTAGATGGCTCGACCTACCCCTTTGGATGTTATACGCTTTATTTCGCTTATCTGACAGACACTTTATGATTCATTCCGAGGATCATCCAGAGAATGATCCTGATGGCACGGATTTTCGAGTGAGAAAATTTGGGTTGTCACAGTTGGTATCAGAGCCTAGGCTTTAGGTTGAACTACGGGTTCAGATTGGATTGTTTTCACAATCTATGTACTGATCAATGTTGTTGTTTTCACAATGACAGACCAGTATGGGCCCTAAGTTCAGAGGTGGGCACAGTGGAGGTAAGACAGGCCAGAGAGAGATTCCTCTGAGGGAGATACCCGAGGTGATAGGCACGTTGAGGGGATTGGAATTCCTCTCGCATACTAATGCGGTTCCAGTGGGACCAAGAGGAGGTAGAAGAGGTAATGAAGAAAGAATGTAACAGGTGTTGGAAGCATTGGCTACCAACGTCGCTCAGCAGACAGCTGCTCTGACTCAACAGGTAGCTAGGCCACCTCATCAGCCTAGTGGATTCGCGGAGTTTAGGAGGATGAGACCTCCTAACTTCTCGGGTCAAACAGATCCCATAGAGGCAGAGGGATGGATAGAAGAGATGGAGAAGCTTTTCGAAGTGCTCCAATGTAACAACGTGGAGAAAGTGCGCTGGGCCACTTTCAAATTAGATGGTGACGCCGGACCTTGGTGGAAGTCGGTGTCACAAAATAGACAGAGAGAGTTTCCTCACACTCCTTGGACGTGGGAGGAGTTTACGGAGGTGTTTTATCACAAATACTTCCTGAAAATTGTGAGGCATCAGTGGAAAGTGAAATTTATAGAGTTAAAGCAGGGTGCCATGTCAGTAAGGGATTATGGAGCTGAGTTTGATAGATTGGCTAGGTTTGCACCCCAGCACGTAGCCACTGAACTGATGAGAGCAAGGAAGTTTCAACTTGGCCTGAGACAGAACTTGCAGAAGGATGTCGCCATGTGGGAAATGGAGACATATGAGGGAGTGATGGCCAAGGCTCTCATAGCAGAGGAGGAGAACCAGAAATAGTTCTCTTGGAGAGACAAGCAAGTGAGAGAGAGACCATTTCAAGGGCAGTCTCAGGACACGGAGCAGAACAAGCGGGCTAGATTTTCCAGACCTCCGAGGTACCCTACACACTCTCGACCGGCGATTTCTTCAGGTCTGAGTTCATACCAGAGAGCAGCAGTGCCTACATCTTCCAGGCCATTTCAACCATCTGGATCTTCTGGTAGTAGGGCTTCAGTGACTCAGGGACCTTCAAGGGTCTCGTCTTTCACTCCATTCGTGTCATGTGTGAAGTGTGGGAAACCACACAAGACAGAGGAGTGCAAGAGAGAGACAGGGGCATGCTTCAGGTGTGGCAAGATGGGTCATTTAGTTAGGAACTGCCCAGAGGAGAGCAAAGAGCAGTCAGGATCGGTATCTACACAGAGATCTTCTCGACCTGTGGTTCAAGCATATGTCGTCACCGCGACCGATGCTCTGACATCGAATGATGTCATCCAAGGTATGATTAAAATTCAAGAAAAGCTATTTTATTTAATATGATGAACTGGAAATTTAGTAAAGATAGAGTTTATTTGATTAAATATGATGATAATAGTACACATGCGCATACACATCTGAAATGTTTGAAGTAATGTTGAAATTGGTGTATAGGTGAGTTGAAAGTGTATAGGAGTTGCGACATTTGCTTCCATAGGGCACGAGTCTTGATAGACCCAGGCTCTACGCATTCTTTCGTAAGGCCTCAATTTACGAAGGAATTGAGTGCCACTCCAAAACAACTAGATTTCATTTTGACGGTGTCAATCCCCACGGGTAGTGCAGTGAATGCACTCACTGTGTGTAAATCAGTGGTAGTATCAGTAGATGATCACGAGAATCGTTACAAGGAGCGAGTTTGTCAGAAAGAAAGATGGTTCAATGCGCTTATGCATTGACTATCGGCAGTTGAATAAGTTGACGACTAAGAATCGTTACCCGCTCCCTAGGATCAATGATCTGTTTGATCAGTTACAAGGAGCGAGTTTCTTTATGAATATCAACCTGAGATCAGGTTATCATCAGCTACGAGTCAAAGCTGAAGATGTTGAGAAGATGGCGTTCAGAACCAGATATGGGCACTATGAATTCTTAGTTATGCCGTTTGGATTGACGAATGCACCTGCATCATTTATGGACCTGATGAACCGTGTGTTTAAACCACACTTGGACAAGTCAGTGGTTGTTTTTGTAGATGACATGCTTGTCTATTCCAAGACAAAGGAGGAACATGAAGAGCATCTACATGTAGTTTTACGGACCCTTAGAGAACACAAATTTTACATAAAGCTCAGTAAGTGTGAGTTTTGGCTGGACCAAGTAAGTTTCTTGGGCCATATTGTCTCTGCTAAGGGTATAACAATGGATCCGACAAAGATTGAGGCTGTCGTGAATTGGGAAAAGCCAAGAACAGTGACAGAGGTCCGTAGTTTTCTTGGTTTGGCAGAATACTATAGGCGATTCGTAGAAGGTTTCTCTAAACTATCAAGTCCGCTTACTCAGCTCACTAAGAAAAATGCTAAGTTTGATTGGACTGATCAGTGTGAGAAAAGTTTTCAGGAATTGAAGACGCGTCTGACGACAGCACCAGTACTGGCTATACCTTCTGGCAGAGGAGGCTTTGCTATCTACAGTGATGCATCATATAGTGGGTTGGGTTGTGTCCTCAACCAGCATAAGAAGGTTATCGCATATGGCTCTAGACAGCTTAAGGAACATGAGAGAAATTACCCGACTCATGATCTGGAGTTAGTGGCGGTGATCTTTGCTTTGAAGATTTGGAGGCACTTCTTATACGGTGAGACGTTTGATATCTACACCGACCACAAAAGTCTTAAATATCTGTTTACCCAGAAGGATTTGAATATGCGACAGCGCAGATGGATGGAGTTCTTGAAAGATTATGATTGTTCCATCCAGTATCACCCTGGGAAGGCCAATGTTGTGGCAGATGCTTTGAGCAGGAAATCTTCAGCTCAATTGACACATCTTATCACCAGAGTACAAAGGTGGCATCTACTTGAGGACCTGGCCTTATGTGATACGCTGATTGATGTCAGAGGTTCAGGGACACTGATGGCTACTATTGTGATACGGCCCACATTGTTTGATAACATACGTAAGCTTCAGATGATTGACGGTGAACTTATGGCCATTAAAAGGGATGTTATCAACGGGATCAGGCCTGATTTTACCATCAAGGATGATGGCACTTTGCTATTTCGAGATCAGATGTGCATACCAAATACGAAGGACCTAAAGGGCATAATTTTAGAAGAAGCGCATAAGTCTACATATGTTATACATCCTGGGAGTACCAAGATATACCAAGATCTCAAGCGATGTTTCTGGTGGAGAGGACTGAAGAAAGATGTTGCGAATTATATTTATCGGTGTTTGGTCTGCCAGCAGGTGAAAGTGGACCATCAGAATCCAGCGGGTTTATTACAACCATTGCGAGTGCCAGAGTGGAAATGGGAAGCCATTTCTATGGATTTTATCCTAGGATTGCCGAGCACATTGAGAAAGAACAATGCCATTTGGGTCATTGTAGACCGACTGACAAAATCTGCACATTTTCTGCCGTATCGAACTACATTCACAACCAATAAACTAGCCGGGCTGTACATGAAGGAGATAGTTCGATTACATGGCATACCAGTTAGCATCGTGTGTGATAGAGATCTGCTATACGTCAGCAAGGCATGGGTACTAAATTGGAGTTCAGCTCAGCGTTTCATCCTCAAACAGATGGGCAGACTGAGAGAGTGAACCAGATCATAGAGGATATGTTGCGAGCATGTATATTAGATTTTCATAGTTCATGGGATCAACACTTGCCTCTGATTGAGTTCGCTTACAATAACAGTTATCAGTCAAGTATTGGGATGGCGCCTTATGAAGCCTTATATGGACGTAAATGTAGATCTCCATTGAATTGGGAAGAACTCGGCGAAAAGTTAGTCTTGGGACCAGAGATCATGGACAGTACCACCGAGACGGTTAGGTTGATCCGCGATAGGTTGAGGATTGCCCAAAATCGCCAAAAGAGTTATGCCAATCTCCATCGGACGCAAGTGGAGTTTCAGGTATAACCAAATACGTCAGGCGAAATGTATGTCCATGGTTAAATTGATTTGCTATGGAATTAACACTTGTTTTCAGGTTAGAGACAAGGTTTTTGTGAAGATCTCACCAACCAAGGGTGTCATTCGTTTTGGGAAACGCAGAAAGTTGAGTCCTCAATATATCGGTCCATTTGAGGTACTCGGACGGGTTGGTGAAGTCGCTTATCGGATTGCCTTGCCACCACAGTTAGCAAGCATGCATAACGTTTTTCACGTGTCCATGCTACGCCGCTACGTACGCGATCCGACTCACATCTTGGATTTCCAACCGATTGAGCTACAGGAGGATTTGACGGTGATTGAAGAACCGATCGCTATTTTGGATCATCGAGATCAAGTCTTGCAGACTAAGTTGATTCCACTGGTGCTAGTCAAGTGGAGAAATCATTCGAACGCTGAAGCTACATGGGAGCGCGCAACCGAAATCCGCGAACAATATCTACATTTGTTTACCTGATGAGAAAGGTAAATTCTTAATTGTTTTCGCTTAAAGATTCGTCATCATGATTATGTTGTTGTGCGTGAGCATGCGTCATCTGCTCACGAAATCCTCTTCTGTGGGTTCTGTATATGATATATATGTTCCCTTGTTTTGAAATGCAGACGTTAACTGTAGAAAAAGTTGACTGTGTTAAGAAGTACTGTCACAGCCAGCATTGATCGATCAACAGAGGTATTGATCAATCAAATTAGTGATTGATCGATCAACAAAGAGAGGTGATCGATCAATGACATTGAAGGGTTACACTTCAATGTTAGGCTATTGATCGATCAAAAAGGGGTATTGATCAATCAATATTGGTTCCAGTGATCGATCAACTTCAAAGTGAAAAGTAAACATTGATCGATCAACATAGGCATTGATCGATCAATAAGGGTGTCAGTGATCGATCAACATAGGCATTGATCGATCAATAAGGGTGTCAGTGATCTATCAACAAGAAGCAGTGATCGATCAATGCATCGATTTAGGGCATAAAGATGCTTCATTGATCGATCAATGAAAGCATTGATCGATCAATCCTGGGGTTTAAGTTAAAGTTTGGGGTTTCGAACGGTCATAAGCCCGAAGCTTTAAGATTGATCGATCAAGGGTTTTGGACTCCGACCGTTCAACCATCTTCCCAACTATTCTCCGGCCATCTCCGTCCTTCCTCTGGCTCGATTCGAGTGAACATTGTTCCATTCGTTCGGTAAAACTCTCGTTCTCATTCGTTTCGATTCTCGTTTTTGCATTTTTGCAAGGATTTGACCATGGGACCTCGCACGAAGAACGCTTCGCGTAAAGTACCCACGTCTCAGGCTCGTACACTTGTACCGCCCTCTGTTCTCGTTCCCCAAACACCCGTGCCACCTGTGGCATCGGTTTCGTCCGTGGTACCACCCATTCCGACCCCTGTTCCACTCCCCGTCGAGCGTGAAGTCCCCAAACCATGGTGGGCTTCCAAGACCTTTTTGCCCGAATATGTTTTTGTGTCCTCGCTTTACGAGGACCGACCCGAGATGGCTTGGGCCAAGGGTTATATCCAAAAGCTCGGGTTGAAACCATTACTCGAACCATTTCATGACCACTATTGCCCACGTCTTGTGAGGCTATTTTTCCAAAATCTACGATGGGGTGATAGTCGCCATCGACTTGTCACGACCATCGATGGGTTTGAATATAAATTCAACCATTTCCACGTCGCGGCGGCGCTTCAATGCCCGTCCGCTTACGTTGAGACCTATGGCCTCGATGTCCCGTACGTCAAGGAGGTCTCTTTCACTGACGTGGTCACTAAGATGACCCAGGGTCAACACGGGAGGGGCCAATCAATATCTAGGGCCCAATTACCCGATAGGTTGTGGATGCTTGATACGTATATCAAGTGTGCACTTAACCCATTTTTGCACAAGTCCTCGCCGACTAGCGTAGTGCAACAAGCATTATTCTCGGCCTATGAGAATCGTTGGTTCTCTATGGCTGATTTGGTCATCGAGGGCATAATCAATGCCAATTACCTTATGTCCAAAAAGGTCAAGTCGGGGGTTAAGAAGCAAATCCCCTATGCCCGCCTCATCACCAAGATGGTAGAGCAGTATGCCGCTCTACGCGAGGCATATACTTTGGCTCCTCACGAGCCTCGCTTGGTCGACAACACCAAAGCCTTTCAACTAAAAGACTGGACCAAGAGTTACAATTTGATGGTTAGACGGCTTCCTGAGGAGGAGGAGGGCGCAGCTAAGCCCATCCCACCTACTGTCGCTGAGGGTTCGGCTCCTGCCGAGCCTGCATCTGGAGAGGGGGAGACCCCGCGTGATCCACCACCTCCACCTAAGGTATCTACCCGACCGGCCCCCACTACACCTCGTCGACCAGTCCGTCACACCACTACCCATCCCCCACCATCTTCCTCAGACGATGTCGCCGCGATGCTTCGGGAGCTGGTGGAGGGCAACCAACGTATACACGAGCGGCTGGATGGCATGGAGGCATTCCAGCGACAGATTCATCGTCATTTGGATTACCACGAGGGGATGCATGAGCTGGTCATGCAACATTTATATGCCACGGCGTCAACGCCGATGATCGCTCACGCTCGTCAGCATGTGGTGGACCCTCGTGACTACCGCACCCCACCGCCTCGTTCCAGCAGACCTACGCCTGGCGAGGCTGGCCCATTTGACGTCCCGGCAGGTATTACTATCCTCTAATGTATTGTTCTTTTCATTATTATACCGTATATGTATTATGTATCCTACTTTCCATTTACATTCGATCTGCGTATCTATGATCTACTGACTGCTTACTCTGCTCGCCTGCTCATTTCTATTTTGTTATGCCTATTCTACTTAGGACATATTACCCATTATATCACCCAACCTCTTAGACATTTTCGAGGACAAAAATTCCTAAGGGGGGTATAATGTAACAACCCTGACAATTCGAATGAGAACCTGATTGTTTCAATCTGCATGCCCGGCACGGGAATCGAGACAGATTTAAAAACGTTGAAATTTTATTATTAGAGATAATATTAGCCTGAAGCTAGGAGAATTCACATATGAAATCTCACTTAGATCTGAGTCATGTAAGACGTCGAGACGGTGTGCTACGCCGCGTCGACCGTGTTCGTGCTCCACACCGGAGTATAAGCTTAGGAGTAAACAGAAATATCTGTTTATTAGCTTATAAGAGAAGGAAAGGGGATCTGGGAGTCCATTCTCCTTCATCTTCTTCTCTCTATTTCTGTAAACCCTAGATTAGGTTGAGAGTTTTGTTGGTCCTTGAAGAAACACGAGCCGAGAACACCTAGGTTAGCATTTACGTAACCCTTGAGTGTAAACAATCAACGTTGATACGTTGTCTCTGATTGGTTAAGAAGGCGTACCTTCGCTACGTGTGGAAGCGGAGCCACAGATTACTGGTTCCTAGTAGAAGGGGTGACAAAGCCCAAGTTCCGGATCCGACACCCTCGTCCGGATCGAATTGCCGAAACCCCGATAGGGCCTAAATAAAGGTGAGTCTGTGTATTTAAATAGGGGCAAATGAGAGGCCCATATAGGTGTATTGATGGTGTGTTAATGGTTGTTGGTAACCATTAATGAAAATGGGTTTGAAATAGGGTTGGAGATGACCTCCATTAATGACAGGAGTTCTGTCATTATTGATCGATCAATGAAGGTATTGATCGATCAATGACAGGTGGTGATCGATCAATGAAGACCATTGATCGATCAATCAGTATAGGACAGAAAAGTGAACAGAAGCCCTGAAATTCTGGAAGTTCAGTGCTCGAAGAGCATTGATCGATCAATCCTGGGTATTGATCGATCAACAAGAGAGTGATCGATCAATGACAATTGGTGATCGATCAACAAAGGTATTGATCGATCACTGGAGTGTATTGATCGATCAATGAAGGCATTGATCGATCAATCTGTATAAATATTAAATGTGAACAAAAGGTGGGAAATTTTGAATCTAGGTTATTGATCGATCAATAGGACTATTGATCGAACAACAGGAGGCATTGATCGATCAATTTTAGCTGTGTTAGAAGTAATGAGAGAAGAGGTTATTGATCGATCAATAAGTGTATTGATCGATCAATGATGAGTAGTGATCGATCAATAAGGGCTATTGATCGATCAATTGACTATGTTCCTGGATGAAAGCTAAGAGGGTATTGATCGATCAATGAGGTTATTGATCGATCAACAAGAAGGATTGATCGATCAATAAGAGTGGTGATCGATCAATCACCCCTATTTTGTTCTGTTTTGATTTTATGAGTTAAACACCACTGGACATTGTGCCAGTTAGCATTCTGACATCTCTGACACTTAAAGTACTATGTTTATGGTCTAGGATCAGACCATGACACCTTGAAAAGCTTTGGATTTGCTTAGAAGAGGTCTGACCTGAGGTAGGGGAAAACCAACCTAAACTATTTTGAGTATGATTTCATGTTTATTTCATATCTGCACTCTGATTCTGGTTTTTTAACAAGCATGTTCGCATATCTGATTCTTGCCTTCTAATTCTGTATTTTGAAACCTGCTCCTGAATTCTACTATCTGATCTGTGAGGTCTATGTGTGTATGAAATTTGATGATTTAACCAGATGATCCCCACCGACCCGGCGGTATATCCGATGCCTGACACACTTGTGCATCTGCTTGTAATCCCTCGGCACAATTGCGCTCCATAGATGAGGCATTGTTGCAATTCAAAATTGTTTATGTGAACGACGATTAGTTGGGGTTTCCTATCGAAATATTCCTGTTTACTCCGTGCTATATAGTCACGGGAGTTTCTTAAGTTAAAAATATACAATTTAAGTTCTCTGATCATATACTTGCATAACATCTGATTTCTTGTCTAAAAGCTCAGTATTTGATTTGATTTGTCATGATTGTATGTTTCTGATTTGATTTTTGTTTTGAGATAGCATGATCTGCATATTCAATTCGTTTAGTTAGAATTCTTCTATTGGGCTATGATGTAGCTCACCATGTTTTCTAAATCACTTTTAGGTTCTGAGGCTGTAGCTCCCGGCATAGAGAGCGATCTTGATTACCAGCCTGACCCAGAGGCTGAGGCCGAGGACGAGGAGACAGACATTCAGGCGGACGAGTCCTACCCGTAGCCTGGGTATTTGGGTCTGACATTTTATATTTTTATATTCTGGATTATTGTGTGCCTGGTGGCCACTGTCTGTATGTATATATTACTATAGATGTTGTATTTTCGTGTTTTTATGTATTCTATTGGAACCACTGTCAGGAACCATTGTTTGGGTGATGGATGTCCATCACCAATGGTTCTTCTTGGTTCCTTTTTGGGAATGTATATTCTTTTAGTAAATAGAATTACATGTTTTATTTATTGTGTTCTTTATATTAAATGTCTGATTAGATGGCTCGACCTAACACTGCTGGACAGTGTCTGCTTGGTTTCCGCTATATGAGCAGATACTTTTTAATTCGTTCCGAGGATCATCCAAAGAATGATCTTGATGGCACGGATTTCTAAGTGAGGAAATCTGGGCTGTCACAATCTCAATGGACCCATCACTTTGTTGCTCCCATTGAAGGAACATTTCGGTCCAGGAACAAAACTGGAGGATTGTTATGTTTTCTAGATTTGACTTGCCTGGTTCCCTTACTAGACAGGTATGTGAACTTCAGGCATTAATAGTTGAAGGCAGTAGCAGATATGCACCAAAGGAAGGCAAAGATGGCTAGACAGTCTGATGCCTTTACTGCATTGCTTGATTAGTGTAAAATCGTGCGTTTTCTCAAATGTGACCTTGTGATCTATTAAGAAAGTGAAGTAAACTCTACCTGTGTCGACAGCTGTGTCGTCGGCCTATGTAATCTCCGACGAGGGTATCACCGACGGCTTACAGCTGTCGACATAATCTACGCCGACAGATAGGGGACCCTACGCCGACGGGCGTAGGGTCCTTTTTGTGTAGCGATTGTAACAATCTATGAACTGTGAACAATATTTTTTTTTATCAAGATCTTGAGTTGGATAAGTTTTTTCAAACTTATTTTAGTATTATTGGCTAACCAGATCCAATATACTTTTTAAAATTCTAATAGGTATATTATCTTTAATGTTTTAGGTGCATTTGTGTTCCTATTGGCCAAACCATTGTGATGGTTTTGATCCCACAAAAGCATCAACCCGTTCTATGGTAAGCCTACACCTATTTAAATTGTTTCTAATAACACAGTACGTGAAAATCGACAAAAAACAACGGCCCAAAACCGTTGTAAATGTCATAAGCATTTGAGCCGTTGCAAGGGCCGTTATTTATAGAATAGTAGTTTTTATAAACCACGGCCCGAAAGCGTTGTTTATTTATCAGATAAACAACAGTCCATGTCCGTTGTAAAATAACAACATTTTTAAGCCGTTGTTTTAACTGAAAAAATGGTTGTTATTTTTCTTTCGAAACTACGGTCTAAATCAGTAGTATATGTAAACAATGGTGACAAACCGTTATTAATTTCCTCCAAGAAACAACAATTATGGACCGTTGTTTGTGGTTGTTGCAAAATAACAATAATGTTGAGTCGTTGTTCATAATGGAAAAAGGGTTGTTATTTTTATTCCGAAACTACGGCCTAAATCAGTGGCATATGAAAACAACTGGTATGGACCGTTTTTTTTTTTTTTTTTTTTACAAAATACACAGCTTTCATTTTTTTACTGTAATGAGAGCTATTTTACTTGTTACAAATATTGTATCAACCACATATCACTCTATAAAGGAAAAAATTCATAATCCATTCAACTAAATGAAAAAATAATAAGCCAAAAATAAAATCAACATCGTATTAATACATTCAACATCTCAATAAAATATTCAAAGATATTATATTAATATATTCAATAACATCTTATAAATACATTCAACAACGCCCTATTCGAGCATGACTCAGGTTGCCAATAAACCCAATGATATAGAATTTTAATGTCTCAAAGCTTGACACCTTTGATTGAGCACATTTCAACTCGTTGTCGAGATGACTTTTCTTTTATGATTTGTCCGCCCACTTTTTATGTGTTTTCAGCTTGCGCCCAGCTCCCATGGCACGAGTTTTCCTGCCATAAAAATAAACTCAGTCACATTAACAAATTTCATAATAAAATGATACTCAAAGTTTGCATGTGTGTTTAAGAAAAAAAAAGTGTGTATAAGAGCAACTTGCATAAGAATTTTTATATAATTACATTAGGAGCTTAAAATTAGAAAAGGAATATGTAAAAAATGATCCACGGCGAAAAATGGTCTACAATGAAAAATGAAACTAAGGAGATTTATTGGCTTCATACATTATAGAGAAAAAAGGCACCAATATAAAAACCAAATATACATGCAAAACGAGCCATTACCCAAGGATGAGTCTTTGGATGAATGGTAAATAGGGGGATTTTACCTAGGTAATATATATATATATATATATATATATATATATATATATATATATATATATATATATATATAAGGTAAATAGGGGGATTTTACTTGGGTCAAGCATTCGGTCAAGTCAGGTTTTCAAGTCCGGCCGGGCATCTACCCATGACCCGTCGGATTGTGGAGGGCATATGCCCATTTCCCATATAAGGTAAATAGGGGGATTTTACTTGGGTCAAGCATTCGGTCAAAGTCAGGTTTTCAAGTCCGGCCGGGCATCTACCCATGACCCGTCGGATTGTGGGGGGCATATGCCTATTTCCCATAGGGCACCCAAAACTTTGGCCTAATCCAACCCGCCCCATTTAGTTGAAAGGTTTTGTGGCTAAGAGGATATGAAAAAATAACAGAATGAGTAACAAGAGAGATACCCTACCCGTAGGCAAGCCTGACTTGTTCAAAGCCCTACCCATATGGGAAAATATCCCATTCATTTCAACCATGCTGAAAACCGTACACTTCCTTTGAAAATATTCCGTACACGTGACATTTAAAATCATCATCATTATCATCATAGCCTTTTCTCATCTATTGAGTCGACATTTAAAACTATGAACTAAAAAATAATAATAATAAACAAAACAAAATCCCACAAACTAAATCTTTGAAAAGGCTATGATACCCAGGTTAGTCGGGTGCTTTAAGAGGCCCGGATACCCAGGTTATATATATAAGGTACATGACAGGAAAAAAGACTACCTCGGTCATGAATTTCTTTAGAATCTCTTGCTTCTACATCTCATCACTTGCTGGAAGACCCATTGATTTCTGTCGCTGGTCAAACTGCAAGCAATGCAAATGAGTCAAATACCATTTGGAATGTGCAAGGCTCGTGTCATATATAATAAATAAAATGGGATCGGCTCTCCTCACCTTATGCCCCTAAGATAAAACCCTCATCTTCTCACTTTTAAACCGTATGGTACCAACTGACAGAGTTGTTAACAATCCAAGTTCTCCAAGTGGTAGAAATGAATATATGCCAGATAGGTACAATTGAGTCCAACCACTTCAATATGAACCCTACGTTTTGATATGAACATCAGTCCATATTAAACTTCCTAGAACAAATAAGTTGAACACTCCAATCAGCATTTTTTTTTGGCAGAGTGATCATGTGATGTTTAGCCACTTGGATAATTTTGATTGGACAATAAGACTGACATGTGGCCCAAAAAGTGGGCGGGTACCTCATGCCTAAGGTAAGATCCAATAATCAAAGTACAAATGATGTAAAATGTAATAGAGCAAAGCCATTTTTTGTGAAATGCGTGCCAACAAGAAAATTATAGACTTCCATAAAGAAGTTTCCTAAGCAGGGTGAAAATGTGGGAACACTGTAAATGTTGAAACTAGATTGCACAGTGAGTGGCAAGATTCAAACAAATTACACTGTGGACTAGATATTCTGACTTTCTAATTACCATACTTTATCAAAAGGATCAGAGTAGAACAGGTAAGATTTGCAATCATTTAGGAGAGCTGCTACTACTTCCACGCCATCAATTACTCATCATACACCATCTAGAAAAAGAGGCTTCATGTGGGATTAGTAACTGTTAGTACTTTGTGTAATGTGCTTGGTTCATTAACTAATGTACGCAAGTATTAAATGGTGTGCGCTCAGTAATTTCATTAATCGGTGTGTGATGAGTAAATGTTGGAGTGAAAGTAGCAGCTCTCTAATTTTAGCAACAATGGTAAGGAAAGCTACAAGGGAAAGTCTCCTTGTAACACAAGGCAATGCTAAGATATATGGAAGAAAAAAATCTTTGAAAGCAAATAAATAATATTTGATAAAAACAAAGGGGGGTTGGCACATTGGCCAGGACCATGCCTCAAGAAGCGGAGGTCCTGAGTTTAAATCCCACCCTGTTGGCTACCCATAGGGAGTTACTTGCCTGGTACGTTGCACATGCCCCGGGACTTAGTCGGGTGGTCAAAGAGGCCCAGATCCCCATCTTGTATATATATATATATATATATATATATATATATATATATATAAGCTGAAATCTATGGATGAACCTAACTGACAACATGGAACAACTAAATTGGTACATTACCATCATTTTTTCTACAGTTTTCTGAGTTTCAGGATCCAAGTCAGACAACTTGCTTTTTTCAGCTTCAACTTTTATTGTATCTACCTCAGGATCGCCTTTAACCAAACATTTCCACCATTCCATTCGATTTTTCTTGGTCAGAAGAATCGATATGAACATTCCATCCTCTGCAAGATGTCAAGACTCAAGTCATGATTACTGCAAATAAATAAAGAGCTGGTATTACGTACCCAACCCGAGCGCCAGGAGGCTCTCCAGTCAATCTCCGTTTGTCCAAATGATCAAGCCTCGGGATCTGCACAACTATTTATGAGCATGAAAATCAGTGGCAGTTCAAATTTGACCTTTTCACTGATTCGGTGCTCAAAAATATCAGTGGATATATGAAGGTTTGCAGTTTGAAATTACCTGAGCACCACCATTGGTATTCGAGTTGGGTACCTTATACTAAGTCAGCAGAAACAAAATGTGGCCTTTAAAAATAAACAATAGATACAGCCAATAACATAAGGCTTGAATAAGCACCAAAGTAATCTATTACATACCTATGCTCCAAAAACAATCATCCACTTTGACAGATTCAAATAGCTCGCCCTGGAAGTATCAAAAGATCCAAAGCATGTGAACAAAAAGATAAGGTTCAAAGAGAAGAACGAACATGTAAACCAACAAGTCCACTTGAAACCAATGTCTCAGAAACATAGCAGAATTGAATCGGCAAGGGAAACGGTTCAGGAGGACAGATCCAATCGTGATGGACTGGATTGATTTACCGAAAAATTTGCTACTTGAAATAATAAGACTATTACATGCTCTTTTAATAATACATTAGTTATGAACCTCAATAATAAAAATAGGACCTGACTCTCTTGACCATCATTTAAACACCAAATCGTACACCATTAATGGTTTAAGATGTGTGTCATCCACAAAGTCAAAGTAATAGATCATGGACCGAAGGAAAATGGGTCCAAAAGGTCACATTTTGTGGGAGACTTGAACCATCCAATCTGTGCAGTGTAATACCAACCATTGTTCTTAATTTTAATGGATGATGTTAAAGTTCGCCAATCGGATGGTTCACATCTACTAATGGGCATGATTCTTTGGCTAGAATTGCCACTTGGACAATTTAGATTTATCAAAATGTGTGTCACATGGCATAATAAAAAAATACAATTCAATTATATAAGATAATAAAGTCTAATTTAATGGTGTTAGATCATTTAAATACCATTTTGGTGTTTAAATGTCAGTCAGGAGCCATTATCCCTAAAAACAATGTTGGTTCATAAAGACCACAAGTATATGGATACTTGTTGGTTAGGAGTATGTGCTATATTTTATAATAAAGGTTGGGGTTGGAAAAGACTATACATAGCAATATATAGCCAACTTACATCTATGATAGGAGGCTGACCCTTCAGTCCAACCTTCAGATGGTTCTTCTTTATTTGGCAGATGACAAACCTTCACTTGGTTCCCTGATCAACAGGAATGCTAACTGTAGCCTCTTGTAGTGTTTGAGTCCATGACTATTTCTCTAAGTCCAGGTCGTTTCGATAGTTTGGTTCTGTTCAAATGTTAAAAAACACGAGAGAAGTTACAAATAAGATCAAACAGCTCTAGAGATAGAGATTATTAAGATAGAAAAAATAGTGAAAAAAAAGACTTGTTTTTCTTTTGGATGGGTAAAACCAGAATTGAACTTGAGACCTCAAGGTTGCAATGATGTCAACCTTCCATTGAGCAACAAGCCCAATCTCTTACAATGTATGATTGTTGATGTGAACCAAAGTCACAAAATAGGGAAACGGGTTTAAAACAGTGAGCGAGAAAGTCAGAAACAAGGCAGAATATAGAAAAAAAAATGGGAAAATCAAAAACTATAAAAACTATAAAATATGTTGGACGGAAAAAATGGAAAAAGATCGGGAAAAAATCAGGGAAAACCGAGATATATTAATTTTTCTTTTAAAAGGTTTTAAATAGTTTTTTTAAAATACGGGCAAAAAAGTTTAATACATGAAAAAACGAGTTTAATACATGAAACACTACGTGAAAAAGCCCAAAAAACCACTGCCTTAAATAGTGGTTTTTTCAAAAAACTACTGTCTTTGACAGTGGTTTTTTTTCAAAAAACCACTGCCCTAAACAATTGTAAAAAAAGGAGTGGTTTTTTTTTGCCACTATACAAGACAGTGGTTTATGAAGTTCATAAACCACTGTCTTGTATAGTGGTAAAATAAAACCACTCCTTTTTTTACAACTGTTTAGGGCAGTGGCTTTTTTATACAAAATTTTTTTTAAAAAAAAATTACGTCGACAATTTTTTATGCAAATTTTTTTAAAATAATATTTTTTTTATGCTTTTTTTTAATGCAATATTTTTTATGCTTTTTGTAATACTTTTTTTTAATGTAATTTTTAATGCTTTAAAAAAAATTATATAAAGAAAAAAAACTATTAATCTCATATTCAAGCACATCCATAAATAAAATAGATGCCAAATTCTTTTATTCAAACAAAATATTGCATTTCAACCTATGATCCAACCTTTCAAATCAATCAAATATTTTAAACTTTACATGCTCAATCCTTTTATTCCAAAAAAAAAAAAGAGTTAACAATCTAAGGGCCCCATGACCTAGTTTCATAATTAAAAAAATATATATATATGCTTCGCCTCTCCTGCCAAATATCCCCGTCCCCTAGTGATCCGTTTGAGGTGAGCTTCAAATCGAAAAGCTTTGCCTGAAATCGAAAGGAGAACGTAATTAAATATTTATAATATTAAGCAATTAAATTAAGATATTGATGATATTAAGGAATTAAACAAATAATACTCTAAGCACATAACAAATAATACTGATGCAAATGCACAACAAAAGGTTCATAGAAGTAGCATTTTCGAAGTAGCCCATTGCCTCGTCAGTGGTATATAGCAAGGCAATTGGAACATACTATGTACCCTTACTTCCATATATTTTAACATGGTTCTAACATACAACGCTAATTTATACATGCCCTCATGGTGATATGGTTACTTTGAAAGTGGAAACAAGAGTAATGTCCCACATCTCCATTCAAGTAACCATATCACCATGCTACAATTCTGACCTCATGTGTGTGAGTTAAAAAGAAAGGATTAAACTTACATCTCAGCTCACCAAAACTGGCTGGGGAGTCAATTGGCACCATCACCGATCTATAGAGTAGGAGAACAAAACTGTTACCCGAGATTAGAGACCAAACAATTTCCCAGAAAGAATACTCAGTCAAAAAGCCACATATGGTATAAATTTCCCTTTGAAGTAGTATGCTTCTGGGAATCCTTTCCGAAATTCTATCGCTCCACAAACACCACAAAGCCAGCAATATTCACTAATTTTTTTGCCATTAATCCTTCCAATCTGTTCATTACTTTAGTATTCAACAATAATAGAGCTATTGATGGTTATAGCCACATTTCTATTCCCTTACAAACACTATAAATCCAAAGAATGTTTACTCTTTTTTTGCCTTTAATCCTCAGTTTCTATGATCAGTATGAATTATTTGGCTATAACCATCCCATACATCTTCCTGAAAATATATGCATGTTACAAACAATACTCAGTCAAAAAGCAATTATCTCGGTAAAACAGACGCTAACAGATGCAACAAGCAGTGTTCAAAAAGTATATATTATATATGATCATATTAGACGCCAAAACTAACATCTAAATCATTCGACAATTACTTAGAGAAGATAAAGTATCGAGAGGAGACACAAAGTGATGATCAAAAGCAACTTGTAGTCAGGTTGCTTCAGATATTCGATGGCCTCATCGAGCATCGAAGCCTTATCGGTCTACCAACAAAACCAAGAAAATCAAACCCAAAACTCAAATACCACAGTCCAACTCCAATTCAAAGCCAATTGAAAGTAGAACTAACAACAAAGTATCCACTTGGACCTACCTATCTTGATAGAAACCCATAAAGGAACAGGAGCTTTTGAGAGAATTCATATTGCTGAGTGGCAGGGCAGAACAGTCACTTCTTGGGATGTGTGCTTTATGGAGTTACCATGTGTACCGTATGAGTACCGAGCAGTCAAATCTTTCCTCAGATCTGACCAACTCTGGCTATCATGAGAACGTAGATAGGATCTATTAAATAATATTCACAATAATATTGACAATAGTTCTAATAACAATACTATTATTATAATAAAATAAAATAAAAAACAATACTATTATTAATAAAAACAATAATAATAATAAGTTAGTTAATTAATCACCATGAGATCGACGGTGATTAATGATTTAAAAATGAAAGAGAAACAAAAGATCAATTGTTTACTGTTGATTTTGGTCTTTTAAATTTTTGTTGGGTTTTATCCCTAAAACTTGTAGGGAAGTGGAAACCCTAGGGAAGAATAGGTGGTCTGTGGGCATTTCAATGCCAGTTTGATGGTTGGCTGAAAAAAAGGGACCTTTGCCTTGGCTGGGAAGCCATTTAAAAGAACAGCAACCATTGGCGTCAGCTGCTTTGAATCAAGTGATAGCCATTGCTTTTCATCTCAAGCTTCAGCACCTTAAATCTAGAGATCATGGGCGTACCATCAAACAGTATGCATGGTGACTCCACACGGCACACATTCCAAAAATCGACCCATTCCCAATCACCATCTGTAATGGTTTGGTTACCATATATCAACTCAATATTTCATTGTGTAAATCAGTATCACGAATAATCATGCTACAGGCAAAACGGTTAATAAAATTCAACTATTTAAACAAAAAAGTACAATCCACATGGATAAAATATCCTTCCGAAGGAAAATCAGGAAGTTCCCAGGACAAGGGAAGTTGGAGATTATTGATTTCACAAACCACAACAACAAAGAACAAACATACACACCCCAAGGAGCATAATACCATATACAAAGAAGCATACCCAACAATCGTGATGGTGAGAAAGTGGCTCCCATTTTATTAGGAACTGATCTTGCAAGGAATTTTCCTCTTGGTCATTGGTAATCCTTCTTCGGCCAATAATCTTCTTGATTTTTTTCGGCACCAACTTACCTGAAAACAATTTGCCTCCCTCACAATAAGGGCAGAGCCAATCCCCCTCAGGAACCATTTGTAAGGGGGGATAAAGACAGAAGGTGTGAAAAGCACGTAAACAATCAATTCCATCACAGAAATGAAGCAATCGATAGCCATTTTTGGACAAAAGAAGGAGCAGCAGAAGAACCAAGAAACACCGATTGAAAGGTTGCCTGAATTTGCTATTTACTAAAAAGCATAGAACTAGTAATTCACCGAGTGATCAAAACTGAAAAGGAAAACAAGAACTTACCATTCAACTCCTTGTATCTCTCTTTAAATACTCGCATATCTCACAACTTCCTCCTCTGTTTTTCCTTCCATTTCAGAAGCAATACCTTTTATCTCATTCCGACCATACTTCTCACATGCTCGAGTGAAAGTATTAAAATCTCTCCTAGGCCATGTCGAATTCATCGTGCTGGACATCACAAAAGTCGCACAAAAAAAGAACCATTGATTAATTAAATGATTCCTTTACCTCTTCTAGTAATTGCTCTTTTTCTTCTTGCTCCTCTGCTGTCAAGGGGTCTCCTGATTCTAATATAAAATTCTAATTATGAGTGGGTCCCATTAACAATAAAGGGATTTATGTACAAAAACCAGAGAAGAACCTTCACTGCTCAAGAAATACCTTCAATTTCATCCCCATCTCCAATCCTGTCTTTCAACTGATTCTTTTGATGGGTTACCTGGTAAAACATGACAGTGGAAAATCAATTAAATCCTCAGAACTATGAAGGTTGGGGAAAAAAAAGTAAATTAAATCCTGGGGTAGGATAAATCCAAGTACTAGAAAAGAAAACTATTACCCTCAACTCTGCATCTCTTTGGTCCTGTTGGTCTGAAAGGCTACGGACTAGACTTCGAAGCTGGACATTTTGCTCAACTAAACCATTTATATCTTTAAAGGTCAACGGCTTCAATGGTTTAACCAATACGCAAATCAAGGATTTAACGTTACATCATGTAATCAACAGACTCGTGATTTAAATTGATGTTTTAAACACGGGAAACTCACAAGGCATTCTGAAATAACTTTATCAAAGATCGACTCATCATGTAGCCCAGTATGGGTGGTAAGAGATTCATCAGATAAACCCGAGCGATCGCACTATAACGGTTGAATATCACGACATTCCTTGAGAAGAACATGCCACGAAATAACAATATTCGCACTAATTAAAAAGAAGACTGCTGACATTGTTGACAAAAAATTAAGATTACTAGAGAAGGTTATTTCAAAATCCCAGATCAAAGATTATCTAAAACAACACTCTTCAAAAAAATGGGCAAAAAAATTAGTAAGAACAATTTGCACTGACATGGACATATCGATTGCCATATATGTGACACCAATAAGTGTAAACTAACTTTTTATGGCAGGAGATCTTAGCACAACTGCTATTTTCTGAAAATCACAAGCATATTAATTTTTTATTTTTAAAAAAAAACACAGTAGGAATGACAGATTTCACTAAAGGACAAACACAAAGGAAAAACAGCAGCGACCACAATGCATTTTTTTAACCTGCTTTTGAAGGTCAAGTATGTCCTTCTATGCAACTTCATAATCAACTTCGAACTCAGGTCTTCCACTTCCTGAGTATTTTTCGATTTGACTTCAATATTTTACTTGTAACTGTGACCATATTTTACCATAAATTTAATTGTATTTTGACTATTTTCATATTTGTAACTGTGCCATGCACTACGTGAAAATGAAGAATAAGCAACACTACTTGCCTAAAGAAAACCACAGTCTCTGGCCGTTGTGGAAAAATATACTGATACAACTGCCCAAATCAGTAGTTTCTAAAATGCAACGGCCTATTTTATATACGTAAGCCTACTCGAACCTGTGACCTTAAGTTATAAAGTATATTGGGCGTCTCTTTCATAAAATGCAACGGCCGGGTTTTGTATAACTAAGGTGACTCGAACTTGGGACCTTTAAGTTGGAAACTAAATTAGGCGCCCAAATACCCTTCTAAATGAAATTGAGCGCGGGAATGTCTCTCCGCATACCCATTTCTCTTCTTAGTCCCATCATTCATCACCGTCTTAGTCTTCATCATCATCTCCCTCGTTCGAAGCCCTCTTGAAACCAGTTCAAGAGGTGATTCCCAACCATCGGATCCACCATTTCATTCTCCTCAATTCATCCTCGTCGCCAAATCTGACCCTTCTCGTCTTCATTCGATGTGATCCTAAGCCCAAGCTTGATTCGATTCGATCCTCCTCGCCTCCATAACTCGAAGCTTGATTCAATGCGATCCTCATCGCTTTCCATAAGTCGAGCTTGATTCTATGCGATTCTCATTGTCTCCATAAGTCGAACGAAGCTTGAAGCCCTAAAGCAACATTGAAGAAACGATCAAGTAGGGTTTTTATTATTTATTATTTCTCTGGGGATCATCATTGCGGTAAGATTTGATACCTTTTTTGTTTTAATCGCTTCTCGTTTCATTTGATTGGTTTTCGATCAGCATTGTTGCCAAAAACGTTGTTTTCTACTATGATTCACATTTTTGTTGTTTTCTGCTTTATCCAAAGATTTTCCGTGAAAATTTCGTATTTTGGGGGTTTGATTTGATTATTAATTAGATTTGGAATAGAAAATTTCGTTTGAACACTTAGATATTTTCTTTATTTAGAGATATCCTAGTTTGGGATTCTATTTCGCCTATTTTTGGGTTTAATAATTCAGACATTACTTGTAAACATGCTTTGTTAAGATAAGAATGAATTAATTTTTAGTTTTATATGGTATATTTTGATTATCACCATCAAAGATGATTTTTTATGATCTCTTTTCATCGGATGTATGATCAGACCGCCTAATTGACTTATCGCCTAATTAACAACCCTCTTTTACTTTAAGGCGAGCTGCTGCTAAGCGCCATAGTGACAAATTTCGCCTAAATTTGCTGAAAAAGGGGTTAACCGAAAATTTTGGGACAATTTCGGGAATTCTGATATTTGTTGCTATTTTCTGGTGAAATTTTAAAATGCTCAGTAAGTTTTGATTTTTTAAATGTTTATTTTCTTTATTATTATTATTATTATTATCATTATTATTATTATGATTATTATTATTATTATTTTGTTTATATATTAGTAATTTAGCATATATTGTAGTAATTTGTAAACAAAATATTAAGTATATTTTATATATATTTTTAATCCCCTAAATTTTCCTGAATTTTTTTTGAAAGGTATCGAAATTAACCCGATATGTACTGAAAGGACCCCCGTAAATATTACCAAAATGAAATTTGTCACATGCCAAGCATTTAATCCCTTCAAATATTGAATATTTGCTATATTGAAAATCGTTGATCGCTTTGAGTCGTAATGATGGAGACTTTTTGTTCCAATACATAATTGATCTTGAGATCATGAGAATATCATAGGTCAATTTTATTCCATATGGTACACATCCTAAAAAGTGACCTATTGAACATTATGTGTGTTGCATGCAATAAAAATTGATCATATGATGATATGCCCATGATCTCAAGATCAATTGTGTAGCAGATTAGAACCCAAAAAAAATCTCTATCTTCCGATTCCAAGTAGTCAGCGATATTCAATTGTACTTAATGGGGGATATTCAATATTTTGTGGGGTGTTAGTAGCCACACCCTATTTTAATTATTTTGATGTTTATATTATTAAAACATCTTTACTAGGGTAAATATTATTTTTACTAATCTTTTATTAATTTGAAATTTAGTTTAAAATTTTAAATATCAATTTTTCGTCTCATGGCATATCACGTTGTATTGCCATAGATGTCTTTGGTATTGGGGTAAACCAATTCAATTTGAAAATCCGAGATTTCAAACGATGATCGGTAATGATTCTCTTACTTGGGTAATGGGATTATTTCCCATGACTCTAGCAGTCTAACTATTGGCTACAACAATTGCCTTTAACTCTTCAAATACAGTTATAATGACAATTGACTAGTAGGAGCTAAAGCCATGAGTTTATATCTCATGACTGTGAATTATAAATTATTTTCTCTTTTATAACAAACTAAAATAAAAGAGATGATATATATATATATATATATATATATATATATATATATATATATATGGATAATACCACCATTGAAGTGTGGGGTATCTCCATAGAGGCACATCTTGACCAATCTAATTTGGCCAAGATGAATCCATCGTTGTAGCGTCTCTTAGCCCAAAAAAGCACGCCTATAGGTTGATATGAAACATTCGATTGATGAACTTTGATATTAGCCATTCAAACTAAAAACAATGATTGGTATTATAGTCAAGAAATCGGATGATTCGAAATGCTCTAAAAGCTTGATTTTTGGATATATTGCCCTTTGATGTATGATCTATCACTTTGATCATGTGAATTATCCACATAATCATTAATGGTGTGTGATTATTTAAACAGCAAATTAGTGTTGAAACTTGAAACCGTCAAGAGAGTCTGTCCCTTTATATTATAGCCAACAATTTTTATGATGACTTTATTTTATATAGAATGCTACACATCATTGTACTTACCAATTGACCCTATCATTCTACATTATCATCCATCTTGAACATCCTATAGTCTCATTAATCCAAAAATTATGGCTGTGCTTAGGATTACTCTTTGGAGGCAAAGAGCTGCTCACTTAAAAAAAACATGTAAATTGCTCTTTTAAAGAAATCCAAATCCAATTCTTTCACTCTCAAGGGTTAAGAATACTTACAACCAAACAGTCCCATACTAAAATGCTCTATGCCAGTGTAGAGCTGCTCTTTGATTAGGAACATTCCTAAACACAACTATAAGTTATAACCGCTTATCAACATTTTTCCAAGTATTTGACATTTGCCTAAGTTTAGGCAATGTACCAAGTTGTGGCAGACAACCACTACTCTTTTTTATTGACAATTTTGCAGGTAGCTTGACATGACTGGCTGCACACATAATGGGGCCCAAGCACTGCAGCCAGTCATATTGCACTACATAAGCTGGCTACAAATTGCCTATCAAAATCCTCTCGCTTATAATTTTCCATATAGAGATGGATAAATTTTAACTAGTGAGCTTTCCAAATGATTTGATTTGTCCATGTTGAAGAAATTAAAAGTTTTATGATGCATTATGCTATTATTATGTTTATGCACTTGATTACAGTTAAAAAAAATTTCCTTACAGTTGAAAGGAAAAATTAATGTTAGAAAAGGAATTCAAGAAAGGGTAGCTTTAGAGCATCTCCAATAGTGTATTTAATGTGAAATGTTGTGAGTTCCAATGGATATCTGATATCGTAAATGAATACCAAATACCAAGTTGGTATCCCCTATTTTAAGAATAATATATTTTATTGCTTGTAATTGCCTTTTGTAAATGGGATATCCACCAAGTGCAAAAAAAAAATAATAGGGATCCAAAATTTGGTGTAGAGTGCGATCATATCCTATATTTTTGGTATCCCAAATTTGCCACATAAGAGAAAGAATGGGATATATCATTGGAGATGCTTTTATTAACAGTCATAAAATTTTGGAGGGCACCGACACAAAAATCATTGATTGCTTTGGATCGAAGATGAAGATTCTATACCTCAAGTGAACCACAATTTCAATGTATACCTCAAGTGCCATTTCGATGTTTGAAGAAACGCCCCAACAGCCTCAAGTCTTAAGAGGCACGAGAAGAGGTGGCTAATATGCAAAGATGTGGGAATTGGATTGTTTCGAAGGACCAAGTTGGAGTGAGTGGAGAATGACGTAATAAACCCTTGCCATCCAAATTTGAATCCTTCGAAAATCTCTAGATTTGTTGTCGAGGTGTTCTCATTCGTGGATCTTCCTCATCATTTGGATCAAAATTTTCTTTTGATACCTTACTCATGTAATCAAGCCTCTCCAAAACTCTTTCACCAAGAACTCAATAAATCAGGAATCGATTATAAATGCTACAATTGTTCACCACATTGACAAAATAAAGTACCTAGTTGCTCTAAGCTGATGTCCTCGATATCACCATCTTTCTTGTAGATGAATTTGTTAGACCACATATGAGTCTCTTCCCATGAATCTTGGACAAACTTCATGGCCTCATAAAAGTGTTGCCAGCATGCATCACAGTTTCACCAATTAAGACTGCTCATCTGTTATATAGAGTAAAACCGATATAGTTGTTGCCACTTCAATTTTCGAATGTTAGTGTTGATACAATTGATCATTATTAAAATATATGGCGTGTCATGTTTGGCCACAGTGTTTGTAAACATGGTGATGATTTGAGTCACAGTGTCATACAAGACATGTAGTAAACTACCAATATTTAATACACCAGATGGTAATTAATTTATTGTGTGTATTTAGAGCCAACCTTGATACAAAAAAAATCTGAAGTCTTTTGCTTTTTTTTCTTATTAAATTGGAAAAAAAATAAGTTCGTTTTCAAAATTTTCAATTGATTGAAATGGGTTTCTGAAGTGGGTTTTGGTTTAATTGATCATATGGGTTCTTCTTTGTTATGGAAATTAAAAGTGGGTTTTGTTCTAGATGATCATATGGTTCTTCTTTTCCAATGAAATTAATCTGAAATCTGCTTTTTTCTGTTTATTTCTTTTGGTATGTCTCAGTGAAATGCACATGAATCTTGCATCGTTTAATCCACTCTGTGAAAAAAGGAAAGAAAACAGCAAATAGAATAGTTTAACAAACCCATTCTGCCCAAAGCTAAAGTTCCAAAAATCCATGTATTAGAGATTGTCTCTTCACTGATAGGCTGCTCAAAGAAGCAGTCTTCTTTGCTAGTCGAGTAACACCAAGATACTGTCCTATGAGTTTTATTTGATGTAGCATATGATCTTTTTTATAAGAACAAATAATTTGTTTTTCTGTTATTTATTATTCGCCAGAAAGATTCTATGGAGTTTCATGTATGATGTTATGAACAATTTGAATACTGATAGTATTATGTCAACATCATCTATTCTATACACTATACATCATAAAATTGGTTTTGAAATGTAAAGAAATCGACTTTGGTCATCACCCAGTTAAGAGAACCACCTTCACCTTTCCACTTTAGACAATATGATGCACGTTTTTACAAGTTGTTGTCCAAGTGGCGATATCATCTAACATCACTCAAATAAAAACATGTCCATGAGAGGATTATTCCATCCAATTCAAGCACTTCAATGTAGACACTATTGTAGATATGAGCTGGCCCATGTTAAAGTTCCCAAATTGAACGGTTCATATCCTTCGATGGGCATTTTGGGGATGAGTGACGTTCATATGATATTCGCTGTTGCCCCTTGTGCCTGTTATTAAATCACATTTGGAAGTTACGTTATGCCTTAGTCTTGACTTGGACTCATCCTAATTTATGGATCTTGATGAGTCAAGCTTGGTGTATCACTCTCAAATCAGCTTCTTTTTAAACGATAAGAGGCAAAGAATACTTAAGCTCCTTCTTGTGTATTTGATATTCTTAATTTAATTTATTTCGCTTAAGCTCCTTTTGGTGTGGAGGTGTTATTATTGATTTTATTCTTTTCTTGATTAATTGGCAGGGGAGCTATGGAAAACAAAAGCCTGAATGTATGCTTTATGTTTGATGTTTATTCATACCAATTATCTCATTTATCTTTAGTGTCACCTAATAGATTTTCCCAAACTTATGTTCAAAATGATGGAACAGTTATTCAATTCGAGGCTTGTCTTGGGATCTCTGGCAATCGCTCGATGCGATTATGCCGCAATATTGGGAGTTATCGGTCATGAGGTACATTCTTCTTTATAGAGAATTTTAAACATAAGAAGCTTCAATTTGTGTTTCTTTTGATGAATTTCAAAATGATGCCGATGAGGCTTCCTCGACATGATTGATTTGCAGATTTCCACAATCGGATGGCAACAGTTGGACCTTTTCTTGTAGCCTTAGTAGGAACTTACTTGATGTCCACCAATTTGATATATTCCTTAATTTAATAATTCACAACTCCTTATTTTCATTACCGTATAGCATTGCTATGTTATTCCCTATACTTCTATGTGCATGTCCTTTTGTTGTATATATACATAGGTATAATGGCTTCACCAACATTTAAACATACTTACGAGGATCGAGGTCGCTTATAGATGCGTTGAAGTGACCTTTGGAGTCAAGGCGGAGGATATCATTTTATACAGATTGGTTCTCGTAATTCATGAGTATTTCTAGTATGAAGCTTCTTCTTTTTTAATTTTGTTTTCCTTAAATCATTTGAATTATTGACATTATTAGTTGTAGCATTTTACGCATTGGTTGGCCAACCATTTACTTAGTCAATCTTGGTCCCTAGAATGCATTTTGGACTAGTTAGGAATATGCTCAATTTATTTCAAGTTATATGTTTCATGTGTTGTTGATTGTAGTACCTAACTTGTGCACTTTACTCTTCGAGATTGATTTGGAATTTTTTCTCACTCTAGAACCTACAATAGTTATTTGCTTTAAAGCTTCTTTATTGAATCCAAAATTAGTTTATTTATTCATCTCGTTAAGATAAATTTGTAGAGATTAGCGAGAATAAGACAAATGAGTTTTACCAGCCCCATTGCGAGTTGCAAATGGGGATGATAGCCCATTGGAACAGAATAGAACATTCAGCACAAACAACACCACAAACCAGTGCTAACAAAAATGAAACCACGGGCCAGCAAGAGACCTAGAGGAGAACCCATCATCTGAAATAAGTAAAGACCGCGATAGCAATGATCCACAACTTGTGCATCTCTACATTAGTATTTTTGTTTTCTTATTAAAATTTCTATAATAGAATCTGTAAGGTCCAGTGGGTGCAGAAGGATGTGAAGCAAAAGGATGCTTAGCAGATACAGAGTATATGGATTTTAGCAACAAGTTTCTGGTTCTTAGATTCAGTGAAGTGTTGATGGAATTGATTACTATATATGTAAAGAAGTTTGCCAGATCTGTATTTGGAGTACAAATCTTTCAGAAATATATTTGTTTGAGCGCTTGTTGATCTGCAGAAATGTCCGGGTTATATGGGCGTTTGAGATTGGTTTGAGTCTTGGTGCTTTGTTTTGCATATGACAATATGTTGGGGATGGTATTCTAATTTCACCGCAAACCGAGATCGAGTCTGTGATTCTATATGGTTGAATTATGATAATAAGATCATAGTAGTTTGTAGTTTTGCTACAATTAATATAAAAATTGTACTCTTTTTGTAGATCTCATGAAGCATAATTTTTTTTGTAGGACTATGTTGATACAAGATGGTATAAGGCTCCGGAGCTCTATGGATCATTTTTTACATATTCTTTTTGAAATTTTAAGCTCCTAATGTAATTATATGAAAATTCTTATGTAAGTTGCTCTTATGCACGCTTTTTTTTTTTTCTTAAACACATGCAAACTGAGTATCATTTTATTATGAGATATGTTGATGTGGCTGAGTTTATTTTTATGGCAGGAAATCTTATGGTATGAGAGTTGGGCAAGCTGAAACCATACAAGACTCATATTAGAAGTGAGTGGACAAATCATAAAAGAAAAGTCATCTCGACAACGAGTTGAAGGGCGCACAATCAAAGGTGTCAAACAATAAGACATTAAAATTCTATGTCATTGGGTTTATTGGCAACTCGAGTCATGTTGAATAGGGCATTGTTGAATGTATTTATAGGATTTTGTTGAATATATTAATGAGATGGTGTTGAATGTATTAATACGATGTTGTAGAATAATTTTATTTTTGGCTTATTATTTTTCCATTTAGTTGAATGAATTATAATTTTTTTCCCTCGTAGAGTGATATGTGGTTGATATAATATTTGTAACAAGTAAAATGACTTTAATTACAGTAAAAGAAAATGGAAGCTGTGCATTTAAAAAAAAAAAAAAAAAAAAAAAAAACAACGGTCCATAACAGTTGTTTTCATATACCACTGATTTAGGCCGTGGTTTCGGAATAAAAATAACAACCTTTTTCTCATTAGGAACAACGGCTCAACATTGTTGTTATTTTGCAACAGCCATAAACAACGGTCCATAACCGTTGTTTCTTGAAGGAAATTAACAACGGCTCGTCGGTGTTGTTTACACATACCACTGATTTAGACCGTGGTTTCTGAAGAAAAATAACAACCCTTTTTCCCGTTAAAACAACGACTTAAAACCGTTGTTATTTTACAACGGACATGGACCGTGGTTTATCTAGTAAATTAACAACGGTGTTGGGCCGTTGTTTATGAAAACCACTGCTCTATAAACAACGGCCCTTACAACGGCTCAAAACCGTTGTTTATGACATTTACAACGGTTTTGGGCCGTTGTTTTTTATCGATTTTCACGTAGTGATGGTTCTACAAATGTCTAGCATTAAAGGAAGAGTCTCACTAGAAGCAGGGATGCAAGTTTCTGATGTCACTTTGAAACGTCCTTTTTGTTGGACAACTGGCTTCTTCGATTTTTCATCTAATTCATCGGCATTAGATGCTGCAACAACACACATCAGCTAAGTTAGGGAAACAGTAAATTCCTTAACACACTCATAGTCACTAAGTCAGGGTGCAGTAAATTCCCTACATACATGTTGACTGTCAGCTAAGTTAGAGATGGTTGACTGTCATTACATATAACAAGAAAAGTTGACTGTCAGCTAAGTTAGAGATGGTTGACTGTCATTACATAAGGGGGTTGTGATTGGAGGTCTTCCCACCGATAAAAGGTGCTAGTTCATTTCAAGTGATTGGTGGTACTACTACCTATTGGCAGAATAGTGTTCAAATAGATAGAATTACCTCCGACTCAATACAAGAAAAGTCAATATTGGATCAGGGAATAAAGCCATGCATACCTTTTCAGCGGCCAATTTTTCAGCCCTAAAGTAGGAGATGAATAAGATATTTAAAAAAAAAGATTGATGACTAGTTCATTTCATGTATTGCTTTTTTTTCAGCCCTAAAGTAGGAGATGAATCATCTCAATTTTCTCCAAATACAAAAAAAAAAACCTCCAACAGTAGCTATATCAACACTACCCAAATGGTGCTCCTTCCACCTCCTCAAACTCTCATCATCCTACTCATTTATTAAATCTGTACTTGGTTACTATGTTTAGAAGATCAAGATAACCTTACAACTAAACAACTGAAAGGGGATTCAGGAAAAAGAAATAGCATTTACCTGTAGTTTTGGATCAAACTTTCCTGCCAAAGATAACAGCAGAGTGGTCTTTCCAGAGCCTGGGGGACCTAAAAGCAAAGTCGTTCTACAAAAATTAAAACAAAAAAGCATAAGAAATTAAGAATCCATATGGGATTTCAAAAACCAAAATCAATTCAAACCCAAATTGGTAATTAGATCAACTCTTTTACACCTGCAGGGCTTGATGATTCCGCTAACATCATGAATGATCAATAATGATTTTGTCTATGGAGTCCTACATATTAGCATGCCCTTGCCCTGAGTCTTGGCAATCATGGACTAATTTACTATTTACTTATATTCTTCGTCAAGGAAAACAAAAAAGACGATACATATCGGCATTATCAGCCAGGTCTCAAGCCCATACGTATCAAATATGTATCGGCCAAATCAGCTGATATGAAAGTATTTCTTGTTTATTTTTAAAATTATAAAAAATAAATATATAACTTACAATAATAAAAAAAATTGTCCCAAGGACATTTTCAATATTGCGTCGTATCCTATTGGATACATATCGGCTGATATTTGACCAATTTGACCTGATATTTGGGTATGGATATAATATTATAGGGTGCCTAACCTTGTAAATATTGACTGATATATATCGGATATGGCCGAAATTAACCAACGAGGGGAGGGGCTGGCACAGTGGCCAAGACCATGCCTTAAGAAGGGGTGATTCAATGTTCTAATCTCACCCCTGTTGGCTACTTGGAGGGATTTATAATATTTATCTCTACTGAAGGGTACATGTGAACAAGGTATCAAAATCGGTATCGATCTCAAATGTCGATTTGCCCAAGACCGATACAACTTGGCCGATACTACCGATACGTATCTGTAGTATCAGCCTATTTTATTTGAAAAAAAAAAAAATAGTCTACGTCTCAGCTGATAACTGATACATATCGGCCGATGCGGTATCGGCTACCCGAGTTGGGATACCGAAACGTATCGGTATCGGACAATTTTTTATACCTTGCTTGTGAAGACATGTGAAGGGACTTAGTCCGTGCTCTAAGAGGCCGGAGTGACTCGAGTGGGAGACCATTTAATATATATATAGGGTGATATGTAGGGTGCCATGATTTTGTCTATGATTTTGCCAAGACTCAGGGCAGGGGCAGGGGCAGGCTGATATGTAGGGTGCCATGAACTTCAGCTAATGAACAAAAAATACCTCAGCTATAGAAAGGTCATATAAGCCTGGGTAATGCTAGCACTAGCATAAAATTGGAGGAGAAGATGAAAAAGTTAGCTATTTAAGGAAAGCAATTCTACACACAATCCAAAAAAATCAGAGTGTTGGTACAGGATTAGGCAAAAGTGATTAAAAAAAATCAATATAGACCAATAAAGGCCACTCACTTGTGGTGTCACCGTATCTTTTGACCAATGTATAAAAAAGTCTCAATTTTTTCTTTTCTTAACCACATGTCATGTGGATGGACAACTCAAAACAGTGTTATTCAGACTTATGAGTGTCACATGCCACATGGCTTGTGATTTGGCATTAGGTGCAGCCTTCTAGCCGTTGTATTTCTTCGATTCTCTTATATTATTTATTACTTAATAAGTAAATAAATATGATAAAACTTTCATCCAAACAATAAAGAGTATGTGAACTGCATCTCTCCATCAATGTTATAGCAAAAAATAACACCTTGGCTTCAAGTGTAATTTGTGTCAGAATGTTAATGAACTATAAAAGGTAACTCGTCCTCTTACCTTCATGAAACTACCCAAAAAGGAAAACTGTT
The DNA here is from genome assembly GCA_021018995.1 of Chloranthus sessilifolius. NCBI lineage: Eukaryota > Viridiplantae > Streptophyta > Magnoliopsida > Chloranthales > Chloranthaceae > Chloranthus > Chloranthus sessilifolius. Next base: position 27,832,629 of record CM037594.1, on the reverse strand, counting down.
TTGTCCGCTAGGCCCCACCATATCTTTTATTTTCTCTCAATCTTATTCCTATCTCATCTTCTGCTTTTCTCCATCTACCTCCTGCACATGCCATTTCCATTTGTTCACTTTCCTTGAAATTTTTATTTATTTATTTTTGAATTAGAGTCATTGGGCTATCACAAAATGTGAGACGACTAAAGGATAAGGAGGAGGTGAGGTTCTTGCCTTAAACATGGAGGTGTGACGGATTAGACCAAAGATGGGCATTAAAAGTCATATTATCTACTTTATGTGAACTTCAAAAAATAAAAATAAAAAGAAGAAAAGAAAAAAAAAAGTGCATTTTTCTGTAATTTGGCAAACCAAGGAAGATGGATCTTCATACCATGAGAAACAAGGAAATCAAATGGGGTTTGAGAGATAGTATTAAAGCAAGAGTCAAATGTCACAGCAGGCCATGATCTACGAGTCCCCTCTGTTCCCTTTATTAAACATATTCCTGCAGTGTACCTTTGCCCTCCTATCTATAATTTAAAATAGCTTTTCCATTTCTAACCATGGGAGCCATTTCTAAACATGGGAGCCATGGTTGTTTGGGAGTTTATATCCGATACATGAAGGCCGATATAACCCGATATGGTCCAATATATGACCTGTTTGACCCGATATTTGACCTCATACAGATTTGGGGTGCATATTAGTATCAGATGGGGCCTAACGCCATACATATCGGCTGATATTGAAAACCATAATTATAATCATCAACAAGACAACTTAAGTTTTCAAGAAATCATATACCCATTTCGTAATCATAGAGTAGATAAATGTAAATATTTGGCTAAGCCATAAATCAAGAAACCTGATCACAGGTTCTCTAGCTCCTGCTGAATACAAACAAGTTGGGCTAACAAAGAAAGATTCATTCCTTTTACCTATGCAAGAGCAGAGTGGTTGGTGGTTACAACTTGAAATTCATGTTAGAACACCACTAAATCAGTTCTTTGACCAGAAAAAACATCCACAAGCCAAAATCTCATTCACCTAAAACATATATATAATTAAAACCCCAAAAGCAACAAAGGATTACTACGACTCACCCAACAACCCATGCATAGCCCAATACATAAGAATCAAACAAAAATCTACATGAAAAACATAGATGGCCTACTACCAAGTAATTGTTGACATGAGTCGTTATAAATAGCTTTGATATCATCCTAATCTGTGTATAACAGCCAACTAAGTCCCTTTTTTAAAAAACTGCATTATTGACATCAGCTCTTTTAAATGGCTATGATTCAAGAAATCTGAGCCATTCTCAAGAAATCATTTATATAGAAGATGGACCTAGAAGCCAAAGTAAAACAAATTGCAACTCAATTAAAAAAAAACAGAGAGCTCCCAAAACATTAGCAATATTTAAAATCTGAGACTTATTGTGATGCAAAGAATCTGAGGCCATAAAACAAAGGGGAGTTTTTCTTGTCTACGAAAGTTACTTAAAGACTCCAAAAATCGGATAAATTGTTGACATCAGTTGTTTTAAAGGGCAAAGTCTCAATAAATTTGACCCATTCTCTAGAAATTTGTAAGCACCTAGATGCCAAAATTAAGTAATTTGAGACCCATTTTGATGCATAAAAACTTGGGTCATAAAACAAAGATGAATTTCTGGTTGTGTACAACGACAAACTAAGATGCGCTTACTACCAAGTGATTATTGACATCGATTCATTATAAATAGCTCGATATCTCATCCAAGTCTGTATAGCAAAGAAACTAAGATAGTAAAAAATATGAGCCATTTTGATGCAAATAACTGAGGTCATAAAAGAAACACGAAGTTTCACTACAAAAATAAGACTATTAGCAAGACAAAAATTGTCATTATCAACAAAAAACATGTTGTTTCAATAGCGCGGTGACTAGTAGCCACGCTTTTTGGTTAATAGCGCAATTTTGGTGCCGCTAATAGTCTTATTTTTGTAGTGTTTCTTCTCCGCATAACTAGAAACCATTTTAAGATGGTCAAGAATAGATTGTTGACATCAACTTAATGAAATGGTGTGATTGAAGAAATCTTAGCCATTCCCTTTCTAATAAATATTTATAAAAGAAGGACCATTGAGCCAAAAATTAAATAAATTGCAATTGAATTGAAAATACAAAATTTGGGAGCTCTTAAAATTATTTAAAAGTTTAAAATCTTAAAATCGAGACCCTTTCCGAGGCAAAAAATAGAGGTCTTCCAAAGTTAATATTGCTTCTCGTGAACCAAACAAAGACAACCTAAGATTTTGAATCACAAATTTGAATGTTGACATCTTCTTTTTTAAATGGCTCCGATTCTATTAAATCCGAGTCATTCTCAAGAAAGAACCTATAAAAGAAAAAAACCTAAAAATCGAGACCCTTCCGATGCAACAAATTTGAGGCCCCAAAATTACAAAAAATTGTACATAACAATACAAGATGGTCTAGTGCTCAACTTATTATAGGTATCACTGCTCTAAATGGCAATTCAATTCTAAAATTTGAGCCATTCTTCCAAAATTATAAAAAAACTAAAACACAGATCCATTATCATGCAAAAATATCGTGAAGTTAATCGGGATACCAAAAACTCATTCAAATTCAAAAGGGCTACCAAATTTAGAGTATAACAAAATTAAGAAAAAACCCACCGCTTATAATTTTCCCAAACCCTAAAACACAACTCGATCTTCAAACCTAACATTTCAAGACCTAACAACCCTAATTAATAAAACTAAAAATAAAATCAGATCCATTACCTTCGATGGGAAAATCTACTTCAAAATCACATTAAAAGGAATTTAAAAGTATAGAACACATCAAAGATATTAAATGCCTTGATTTTTTACACTAACTGTAATCAATGAAACTCTCAAACAGTGGGTCAAGAAGGGGAACCCGCTGTTGAGGATCTGAAGAGTTCCAAATCTTGCAAGCGTTGAGGATCGAAGAGGTTCAGATCTCGCAAGCGTTGAGGATTTGCAGAGGAGATCTTCTATAGTTCTTCTTTGCTCGACTGTGAGATATTGAAGTATATGGAAGAGTGGGATGATGTAGAGATGATGATGAAGGGCTTCTGTTGTTCTTCTTTTCCGGCGAAAACAGAACCTCCAACGACCTCGACGAGACTCTCGTTGTCACCGGAACCACGCCGCTCTCCAGATCGGCTTCTTAGGGCACTGAGAATTTGAAGATTTCGGTGTCGGATTTCATTAGAGAGAAGAAGAGGGAGATGGAAGCTAGGTTTCGAAGAAGGAGAGGCAGAGAGGGGAGGAGCCGGCTTCAGAATAGTAAAAAATAGAAATAATGTTGTTTGGCTGGGCACGATACCTTATAGCGTGGGATTAGGATTAAAAAATTTAACCACTGTTTTAATACATTAAACTGCTATTTTTAACAGTTAATTATTATACTATTGCTACAACAGTGGTTGTTTTGAATATCACAAAAGTAGTTTTATCATGATTTTGACGTAGTGAAATATTCATAATATACAAGAATATGCGTTTTATTAAAAATTACAGGGTTTATACGAATTTTGTACGTTGTGGCAAACAAACGCGTATTACACGTGTATTTTAAAAAAAAAACGGTATTTTGTCACAATGATGTGAACTGCAGCTCACCGGGAAATAATCACTAATGAAAAACAGCAAAGAGATGCCCAAATAGAACTAGAATAAAGAAAAAGAAGCATTAGCTTGCTACTGTTACTAACTTCAATAAAACTAAACATCACATTAAAAAAGTGTTCAACGGCCTTTATAAGGGCTTCACAAACCAGATGTACTACAAACGGATTTCTATTTTATTTACACTCCTAAAACTAGTAATATTTAGCCTAAAAAAATAAAGAAAGTCAAATAAAGGGGTTAGGGTCAACTCTTAAGCTGGATAGCTGCATTTTGCAGATCTTAGCTCCAAATCTTACTTCCCCTTATAAGGAGGAGTCCTATCCTACCTTAAGACAACATTAATAGCAATATTTATGAGCCTACAAAACACTCTCATACATAGAAGGAAATAAGTAAAATATATTCGTCAAGTAGAACCGTGAAACACAAGAAACAGATTTTTGTTTCTCCCAAATGCACTCTTAACATAACATCTAATGTCACATAATCTTAAGGGTACCCATAAGGGTTTGATACATCACATGCATGTTTTGCTAAAGAGGGGTGCCCCAGACCTGTTCTTCATATTGGAAATAATGAATTGCTGATGTAATTGTGTTTCTACTCTGACTTACCTAGACACGTGGCACGTATGCCAAGAGTCAAGGTGTCCAATTTCTAAAGATTCTAATACAGCGGCACAGCCTTAAGAAAATAATTTTTAAAAAAGCGTATATGGAAAAAGAAAAAAATTTGAAGGGACATCTTTGAAAATAACTCGGAAACTCGTTCCGACTCAACTCGCTGAGGCTCGAAATATTTAATAAATATTTAAAATATACACGCACACATGCTTTTGAAGGCGCTGTTTTCTACTGATCTTTTATGACGAGCTTGTAATACAAGAAAAAAAAATCCACAAGAATGGCTTTCACTTTAAGAGTAGCACGGACCATTGGATAACTCTGAACTTTTTATGAGTTGCAAACTGTAACTACTATATTCTTGCAAAAAACTTTATCCCCTAAATGAAATTCAAATGCAAATATATTCGGGATTCTAAATAACGAAGAAAGTTTCCATTAAATAATGTGAATTTAGAATATTTGGAAAATTATCCATTTTCCAAGGAAAGTACTTGATAAAATATGATCCCTCACTGCCATGAATGAGTTAAAAGATTCAAAGATGCATCCACAGAGCTTATCACCTTGTGTTATGATGGGTTTTGACTCTCCTCAAAGGGATCGTAAAGTTATTAAAGTTGTGAAGCACCTTGTCCCAGTGAAAGCTGATTTTTACGAAATTGTGGCCTGTATAGTGTGTTTCAAGCAGTTGTTAATGGGATTCAGCAGCAAAAGGGTTCTTATACGGACACCCATTAATGGCAAAACCGAAAGGAACAAGCATTGGTGTGTGGTTGAAGATGGGACAAGCCTTGGTGTGGTGGGGGAGACTCCATGATTCGGTTCGATATGAAAAAAGAGGGGCCAGAGCTGATAGAATTGGGATGCGATATATAGTTCCATGAGTTCATTAGGACTTGTGGACTAATGGACTTTGAAACGTAGCAAGGGAGGATTTTTATGTGGGTCAAATCTGCAAGAAGATCCGACGCTATGCGGTCTGGACCGTTTCCTTTGCTCTGTTGACTGGTGGGAGATGCACCTGAATGTGTTCTTGGAAGGTCTGCCAAGGCCAGCTTCTGATCATATTTCTATTTTGCTCAAAAGCTTGATTAGAGATCGGGGTCCCACTCCTTTTCGCTTTGGAAATTTTGGTTAAAAGATGAAAATTTGATGAACCGGGTGGGAAGATGGTGGGATGAGGAAAATGTTCAGGGAACCACTAGCTTTACACTCCCAATCAAACTAAAAAACCTCAAAGAAAAATTAAGGGAACCACTAGGTTTGACAAAAAATTGAAATCAGCTTTCTAAATTGACCAATTGTCTGATTTTTCTTTTTAAATTCATGAGAGACTTGGCTGTTTTTTTCTTTTTAAATTTACCAATTGTCTTTGAGATCCGCTTGATCTTCAAAATTGCAATTCAAACTCCACTAATTTCACCTTCAAAATAGTTGCTTGTTGGGCTGAACTAGTGTTTTTGACTGCCATATTTTGACATAGCTAATTTGCAGTTCTAAATTAGACAATTTCTAACAGGAAACACTCCATTGTTCTCTCTATGATCCATGTGATCAAGAGATTGCCAAGTTGCCTTGGAAATTTCCAAAATCTTGTTTTTCAAAAAAAATCTTTTTCTTAGCTAGACAGAGGAATTTATAGACATTGACAATGTGAGAGTTCTAATATTTGATTAGGTAAACAATGAGCACCCTTTGGCCAACTTTGGCCAAGGCATTGTCGAGTATGCCAAGAAGTTTAGAGATGATGAAGAAAATCATGTAGGGCCAGAAGCACGAGACTTTATCTCTATCACAGGCAATGGTGTCAAAGCCATCGTCCAAAACAAAGAAATCGTTGTAGGAAACAAGAGCTTGATGTTGGAATGCAGCATTCCTGTACCAATCGAAGCTGTTGAAAATCTAGCAAAACCCGAAGTCTTGGTGCAGATGGGAATTTTGGTGGCTATAAATGGTGAGGTTGTGTAACAGTTGCTAGATTTAAAAAATAATAATAATAAATAAATTTTAAAATAAAAATAAATTTAAAAAAAAATAATAATAAATAAAAAAATAAATAAAACCACACTATCGGATATGGCCACTGGTTAGGTCAGGCGTGTGTCTCACGCAGGACACAATGGCGTAGTTCATTTAGTAACCTTAAACGAAGTACCATGTACATTTCTACCTGTGTATAAAAGAATATAGATATATAAAAGCAAATTCACTGGACTGTAGACCAGTCCATATAACTCGATTGGTGGTGTATTATCGAATACACTTGAGTGTTCACAACCGCAGGAATACATTGTAAACTTTCAACTTAGCCATATACTTTAAGTTGGAATAATGGAGTTACACTTGAGCTGAAATCCCAGCCATATACATATATAGTATAAGTGTAGTAGATTTACACTTTACCTTTTACCCCAGCCTAATTGATATAGTAGCTTTACACTATACCCAAGCCTTATAAGGCTTATTTATATCAATAGTGTAGTAGCCTTCTCATTAAATTCAAGCCTAAGACGGCTTCTACACTTAAACCAGTATATGAGATTTATAGTCAATATAAGCCTTATTTGGCATATATGCTTATACAAGTATGGGCACAACATGGGATGTTATCCCTTAAGAGCTTAAAATCTTAAAGTCGCCAAGAGATATCCACGCATGCATGAGTCATTTCGACTCTCATGCACGCAAGCTACTCAAGCCCTACAAGACCCGCCAGCCTTCTTCCTCCAAATTTCTGCCGAAAATTCTGCTAAAATTTCTATTGCAAATTCTGTAATCCATAGCCAAAAAAAAACAGTGATGTTTACATTCCAATCCTATATCCTCTTATTACTTCAACTATTTGAGGTTTAATTCAAAACCCATAAATTAACCTGTGTTCCAAGTACAAGCCTTGCAACACACATCGCTGGTCTCGGGAGGTTCTCGCAAACAGCCACGTGCTCACACACTTACGAGTTCAGCAACCTCGACACCGGCATAAGTCGGCATCATCGTCATCTCATGTACACCAAAAGGTATGCTGTAAATAATATCTTCAATTTTGGTGCAATATATATATATATATATATATATAATATATAAGCTTGATACATATATCAAAATAATCGGCCAATTGCCTGAGTAAAAGATCCTAAAATGGAACAGAAAACACCCCGGCAAGCCCAACCTGATAGGCTTGCCACGGCAAGGTACTCAGGCTTGCCGCGGCAACATTGTGCACTGACCACTGTTTGGTATTTTGGTCATAACTTTTGACCCCAAACTCTAAATGGCACGATTCTTGATGCGTTGTAAAGGGAACAACGAGCCCTACAAATTTCATGAAGTAACTAAGTTCTAATTCGAATATTTAAAGGGCCAAATATAGTGACAAGATGCAGCAAGGTACTCAGGCTTGCCGCGGCAACAGTATGCTCAGACTATTAGTCGGTATTTTAATCATAACATTTGATCCTGAACTCCGATTGGTACGATTGTTAATGCGTTGGAAAGGGGACAACAATCCCTACAACTTTCATGAAGGAACACATTTCTAAATCCAACGTTTAAGGGGTCAAAATTTGATGACACGTTGCGAAAACATGCTCAGCTGCAAAGCTTACCGCGGCAACCTATATTGCTTGCCGCGGCAACCCTGTATCTGGCGCGCTTGGTGTCACCTCTGTCAGGGGTTTGTGCTGGGATTACTTCCTGAGTTTAACCATGAGACTTGGGACCATAAATGGTCCATATTTGGGATTTATGTTGACCCAATAAACTATTAAAAATACTAAAACTATGACCATAAATCCTAGGTATTTGGTGCACATGACGAGTTTGCTTGAAGACATGCGTGCACGGTTAACCAGTTACACGTAAGCCTGGTATAAGGGAGGGAAATTACCTTCCTCATTTACATTGAATTTTCTAATTCTTGTTTAGATAAGCAAATTATTATTAGGATCATGTGGATAAATAGGAAATTGATACGCATATCAGTTCAGTTTTAGCCATGTGATAAAGAAGATCAGTGCATTTAAGAAATTATTCAGGAGGAATATGTTAGTACCATCTTAATCATGAATACGGTAATATTATTTATGAGGATGATAGATAGTGGGTTTTGATGAATGTTGTGCATGACGCTACTTAAGTTAGTTTTGAATTTATCAGCTGCGATGTAATATTTACTTTTGTATGAATAGATATGCTAGACTTAAGGTTAAGAAATAAGGATAACAAGTGTGGTGTTTAGAGATGATTAGTAGGATCATGCTCATGCTGTGTTGATAAATTCAGCTTTGTTAAATTTAGTTTTGTTAAACTCTTAGTTCAGAATAAGAAGCTCAATTTTGAAGTAGTATGAACATGATAGTGCAGCTCTGATAAGTTCAACATTGATTAGTAGTTAACTCAGTTAAGTATGCTAGTTTTCATGATGTATAAGCATGCAAGATCAATAATGCTAATTCAGTTAGATGGAAATGAGAATAATAGCTTGGTGTTTAAGTAGGATTTAGTATGACTTGAGGGTGATAAGTTTAATGTTTAAAGTATGCTGTAGTATGACCATGTTATTTCTGTTTTGAGTTCAGCCTTGAAAATTTAGCCTTGAAGAGCTCAACTTTGCTATTTCAGCTTTGATAAGTCAGCTTTGTTAAAAGCATTAGCCTAGATTGAAATTAATATGAACATGATATGTCAGTATGCTAATATTCACGATAAATAAGCCTGCGAAGTTCAGTTTTACTGGGCAAGCTTTGATATGATTTTCAGTTGTTACATGATGTCGCATACTTGAATGATATTCTCGCATACTTGATCTCGTACATGGTCTCATCTTGAAAATCGCTTGTTTGGGTTAAGCCAAGTGACCCTGCTAACTTAGCCCAGGGGCTTGACCAGTCTCGTGTCATGTGACCTTGCTAACATAGCTTAAGGGCTTGACTTTTTGAGTCAAGTGACCCTGTTAACCTTGCTCAGGGGCTTAATATCCCAGTCCAAGTGATCCCGCTAACTCGGGAGCTTGATTTTCTCGGTCCAAGTGATCTCACTAACTCGGGAGCTTGACAGGTGATCCCGCTACTCGGGAGCATGATTCCTTATACATGTCTTGTTTCAGCATGATTCCTTGATATTATCTCGCATGATTCCTTGTCAGTTCTCGTATTTGGTCAGCATGAATATTTTAACATTGTCAGCATGATACAATAATTTCATAAGTTAGTGCTTGTTCTATTATATACTGCTAGGATATATTGATGCTTGTTCTCGTATGTGCTTCATTTTATTTTGCATCTAGACATGAATGGATAATCTAACATATAAATTAGCATTATAAATTTTCCTACTGAGCTTCGATGATAGCTCATCCTACGACTTTATGTCTTAGTTGCAGATATTGCTCAAGACCCTGAGCACGAGGTTGTTCCTACCTACCATCAGGAGGAGAACGAGGGAGACAAGGAGGAAGATTCTGTGGAGGACTTCTTTCCTTGAGAGGTTTGTGAGAGAGACTTGTATAAACAGCAGTGTGGTTTAAGATAGTTTACTACTTCAGGTATAGGTTTCTGTTTATATTTTTGTTCAGTTTGTTGTTTTAGATAAATGAATGAATATCAATTATTGCCATATTCCTACGTATCAGAGTTAATTCAATTCGCTTCTGCATATGTAACACTTTATACACAATGTCCTTGTATGACAGGATCATGTTAGGTGATCCGATGGCGTGACCTTTCCCATTTACGAGAAGGGAAAAAGTCAGGCTGTCACAGGTGGTATCAAAGCCCGGCGTTAAATCTTTGGAAACTTAACTCTGGCACGGATATATAGCAAGACTTCTGATGTTCGTTCGGTGTTAGAGCCTAGGCTTTAGGTCTTCTAGAGACTCAAGGCTATGGCAGTAGGTTCTGGTTAGAAAATAGATTGTGGAGCTTTACCACCACGTTTGACTGAAGTAATCGGTCACTATTGTGGATTTGTACGACCACATTTGACTGAAGTGATCGGTCAATAGTGATCAATGTATGCCGTTAGGATCCAGGTTAGGATGTAAATGGTGTCAAGTCATGGGCTCATGATGATCACGATCATTGTTAATAGATGATTTTTTCAAGTCAAGGACTCAATATGGCAAATAGCAAAAGAGCTAGGACAACACATGCTAGGAAGAATGATCATGAACAAACTAGGCAACTACTGGAGACAATGGTCAGAATCATGGCTCAACAGACTGAGTTACTTACGACACTAGTGCATCCCACTGCACGCACTTCTTTGCCCGCACTCATTGGGTCATGCTCACGGTGCGGAATATAGCACAAAATGGGGAAAATGTAGGTGGGCCACGGGTGAGTGTTTCAGATGTGAAAAACTAGGACATCTAATAAAAGATTGCCCTATGGTGAAAACAAAAAAGACGACACCCGAATCTAGACAACCTACTCAATGTGTTTATCTGAAATCGACTATATCTACACCTTCGGGGTCATTCCATTACTCGAACCCTACTATAACGGGAGCGTTCGAAGTTCCACAAACTTCATGCATCTCTTCATCCATTCTGTTAGCATTCTGTGAAAAATGTGGGAAGACACATAACATGGCTGAATGTCGTAGAGCGTCTGGAGCGTGCTTTCGTTGTGGGATGATGGGACATCGGATTAAGGATTTGCCCAGAGATGGTGGGAATGACATCAAAGACGACACTAGATTCCCAAACCAATAACGATATTATCTAAGTCATGCTCAGGTTACTGAAAAGTTGGGAAAGTTGGGAGCCACCCCAGAACCTCTCGACTTTATTGTGACGTGACAGTCCTGACTAGACAGTCTGTCACTACTAACATGGTATGTCGATCAATCATCGCCGTAACCCAATGTCACGACAACTATGAAGCAATAGCCGATTGATCTTACTCGATATACTTAATATGCAAGGATTGATAAAGGGTTGATCAGACCGGTACTATTCGTAAAGAAGAAAGATGGGTCAATGCGTCTTTGCATTGATTATCGTCAATTAAATAAACTGCCAATTGAGAATCGTTATCCGCTCCTCAAAATCGACGATCTCTATGATTAGTTATAAGGAGCACGATGGTTCTCGAAGATTGACTTACAATCGGGTTATCACCAGATGAAAGTGAAAGCTGACGATATTGCAAAGACAGCCCTCCGGACATGATATGGTCACTACGAGTTTCTTGTCAAGCCTTTTGGGTTGACCAACGCACCTGTATCATTTACAGACTTGATGAACCGAGTCTTCAAGTCTTACTTAGATCAGTGTATCGTCGTATTCATCAATGATATTCTCATCTACTCAAAGACGAAAGCAAAGTACGAAGGTCATCTACGTTTTTCCTTGCAGACATTACGAGACTCTCAGCTATATGTGAAGTTCAGTAACTATGATTTTTGGTTAAATCAAGGTAATTTTCTGGGCCATGTCATTTCTGAAGACGGGTATTACCGTAGATCCTACAAAGATAGAGGTTGTAGTGCAATGGAAGCAACCATAAACAGTAACAGAGATCTAAAGCTTTCTAGGTCTCGCAGGCTCTTACCGATGATTTGTTGAAGGGTTTTTGAAGCTGGACCACTCAAGCAGCTCACTCGAAAGAATGTCAAATTCGAGTGGAATAAGGCGAGTGGAATGAGGCATGTGACACACTTCTGCACCAATCCTCGCAATACCATCATGCAATGGTGGTTTTGTGGTATTCAGTGATGCCTCATACAGTGGGTTAGGTTGTGTATTAAACCAGAGGGAACGTGTGATAACATATGATTCCCGACAGTTAAAAGATCACGAGAAGAACTACCCCACTCATGACTTGAAACTAGCAGTGGTCATTTTTACATAGAAGATCTTGAGGCACTACCTTTATGGTGAAACCTGCAAGATTTTCACTAATCACAAAAGTCTTAGGTATCTCTTTACCCAAAAAGAGTTGAATATGAGACAGAGAAGATGGGTGGAGTGGCTTGAAGCGTCAAAATTGGCCGACGTCTATCTAGGAGAGATAGTCAGACTACACGGGATACCAGTGAGGATCGTGTCGGATCACGATCCATTATATACCTCCAGGTTCTGGTCTAATTTCTAAGAAGAAATGGGTTCCAAGTTGGAATTCAGTTCTGCATTTCATCCTCAAACCAACGGGTAATCTAGCATATATGCTAGATTACCAAGGATCATGGGATAAGCACTTACCCTGATCGAATTTGCATATAATAGCTTCCAATCAGGCATCGGCATAGCACCATTCAAGGCATTGTATGGACACTGATATAAACCTCTAATTAACTGGGAAGAAGCTGGAGAGCGTTTGGTTTTAGGCCCTGACTTGATCAAAAGCACCAATGCAGTTGTACACGTCATTTGTGAGTGACTGAAGAGTGCTCAGAGTCGGCAGAAGAGTTATGCTGATCTCTACCATATACCGTACAGATCGGCGAGCATGTCTTTATCAAAATATCTCTGACAAAACAAGCATGATGCGCTTTGGGAAATGAGACAAATTGAGTCCTTGTTATGTTAGACCATTCCCAATTTTGGGCAAAGTTGGTGAGGTAACATACCGAGTTGCGTTACCTCCACATTTATCCAGCGTACACGATATATTCCACATGTCTATGCTGAGGAAGTACGTTAGTACTCCAATCCACGTGTTGAATTATTAGCCACTGGATATTCATGAAGAGTTATCAGTGGCTGAAGAGTCAACTCAGATATTGGATCACAGAGACCAAATCTTGAGAACAAAACGTATTTCACTCGTATTGGTCCAATGGAAGAATCATAGCTCACATGAGGCTACCTAGGAATGCCAAGCTGATATTCGAGCTCAGTAATTTCCTAAGGTACATTATTATTAAATTTGTTCGAATAACTTACTGCATATGATATATCTAAAAGTTTCGTATGCATTGCCCGTCTAATTATGTATAAAATTAGAGGTAGAGAAATTGATGGATATTAGATTTTGATGCACTATATACTAGCACATGATACTGCACATGATTCCGTTTACTTTATATTGTTCCAAATCTGTTATATGTATATTTTATTATTCATTATTACTTAGTCATGTTTACTCTTTCTTCTAATGCGATATACTTTCAACATATAATCAAATCTGATCGCACTTTCCCACCTTCTTTTATTTTCGAGGATGAAAATCCCTTAAGTAGGGGAGAATGTAATAGTTGCTAGATTTAAAAATAAATAAAAATAAATTAATTTTAAAAAAAAACAAAAAAAAAAAAAAAAAAAAACCATACCATCGGATATGGCCACGGGTTAGGTCAGGCGTGTGTCTCACACAGGACACAATGGCGTAGTTCATTTAGTAACCTTAAACGAAGTACCATGTACATTTCTACCTGTGTATAAAAGAATATAGATATATAAAAGTAAATACACTGGACTGTAGAGCAGTCTATATAACTCGATTGGTGGTGTATGATCGAATACACTTGAGTGTTCACAAGAGCAGGAATACATTGTAAACTTTCAACTTAGCCATATACTTTAAGTTAGAATAATGGAGTTACACTTGAGCTGAAATCCCAGCCATATACATATATAGTATAAGTGTAGTAGATTAACACTTTACCTTTTACCCTAGCCTAATTGGTATTGTAGCTTTACACTATACCCAAGCCTTATAAGGCTTATTTATATCAATAGTGTAGTAGCCTTCTCATTAAAGCCAAGCCTAAGACGGCTTCTACACTTAAACCAATGTATCAGATTTATAGTCAATATAAGCCTTATTTGGCTTATATGCTTATACAAGTATGGGCACAACATGGGATGTTATCCCTTAAGAGCTTATAATCTTAAAGTCGCCAAGAGATCTCCACACATGCATGAATCATTTCGATTATCATGCACGCAAGTTACTCAAGCCCTACAAGACCCGCCAGCCTTCTTCTTCCTCCAAATTTCTGTCGAAAATTCTGCTACAATTTCTACTGCAAATTCTGTAATCCATAGCCCAAAAAAAACAGTGATGCTCACATTCCAATCCCATATCCTTTTATTACTTCAACTATGTGAGGTTTAATTCGAAACCCATAAATTAACCTATGTTCCAAGTACAAACCTTGCAACACACATCGCTGGTCTCGGGAGGTTCTCGCAGATAGCCACGTGCTCACACACTTACGAGTTCGGCAACCTCGACACCGGCATAAGTCGGCATCATCGTCATCTCATGTACACCAAAAGGTATGCCATAAATAATATCTCAAATTTTGGTGCAATATATATATATATATATATATATATATATATATATATATAATATATAAGCTTGATATATATATCAAAATACCCGGCCAATTACCTGAGTAAAAGATCCCAAAATGGAACAGAAAATACCCCGGCAAGCCCAGCCTAATAGGCTTGCCACGGCAACCTTACAGGCTTGTCGCGGCAAGGTACTCAGGCTTACCGTGGCAACATTGTGCACTGACCACTGTTTGGTATTTTGGTCATAACCTTTATCTTCAAACTCTAAATGGCACGATTCTTAATGCGTTGGAAAGGAAACAACGAGCCCTACAACTTTCATGAAGTAACTAAGTTCTAAATCAGATGTTTAAAGGGTCAAAAATTAGTGACAAGATGCAGCAAGGTACTTAGGCTTTGCCGCAGCAACAGTATGCTCAGACTACTAGTCGGTATTTTAATCATATCGTTTAATCCCAAACTCCGATTGGTACAATTATTAATGTGTTGGAAAGGAGACAACAATCCCTACAACTTTCATGAAGGAACATATTTCTGAATCCAACGTTTAAGGGGTCAAAAATTGGTGACAAGTCGCGGCAATATGCTCAGCTACAAAGCTTGCTGCGGCAACCCTGTATCTGGTGCGCTTGGTGTCACCTCTGTAAGGGGTTTGTGCTGGGATTACTTGCTGAGTTTGATCATGAGACTTGGGACCATAAATGGTCCATGTTTGGGGTTTATGTTGACCCAATAAACCATTAAAAATACTAAAATTATGATCATAAATCCTAGGTATTTGGTGCACTTGATGAGTTTGCTTGAAGACATGCGTGCACGGGTAACCAATTACACATAAGCCTGGTATAAGGTAGGGAAATTACCTTCCTCATTTATATTGAGTTTTTTTATTCTTGTTTAGATAAGTAAATTATTATTAAGATCATGTGGATAAATAGGAAATTGATACGCATATCAGTTCAGTTTTAGCCATGTGATAAAGAAGATCAGTGCATTTAAGAAATTATTCAGGAGGAATATGTTAGTACCATCTTAATCATGAATATGGTAATATTGTTTATAAGGGTGATAGATAGCAGGTTTTGATGAATGTTGTGCATGACGCTACTTAAGCTAGTTTTGAGTTTACCTTCTACGATGTAATATTTACTTTTGTATGAATAGATATGCTAGACTTAAGGTTAAGAAATAAGGATAACAAGTGTGGTATTTAGAGATGATTAGTAGGACCATGCTCATGCTGTTTTGATAAATTCAGCTTGAAAGAATTCAGCTTTGTTAAATTCAGTTTTGTTAAACTCTTAGTTCAGAATAAGAAGCTCAATTTTGAAGTAGTATGAACATGATAGTGCAGCTTTGATAAGTTCAGCATTAATCAGTAGTTAACTCAGTTAAGTATGCTAGTTTTCATAATGTATAAGCATGCAAGATCAGTAATGCTAATTCAGTTAGATGAAAATTAGAATGATAGCTTGGTGTTTAAGTAGGATTTAGTATGACTTGAAGGTGATAAGTTTAATGTTTAAAGTATGCTGTAGTATGACCATGCTAGTTCTGTTTTGAGTTCAGCCTTGAAGAGCTCAAATTTGCTATTCTAGCTTTGATAAGTCAACTTTATTAAAACTATTAGCCCAGATTGAAATTAATATGAACATGATATGTCAGTATGTTAATATTCATGATAAATAAGTCTGTGAAGTTCAGTATTACTGGGCAAGCTTTGATATGAATTTCAGTTGTTACATGATGTCTCATACTTGAATGATATTCTCGCATACTTGATCTCGTACATGGTCTCATCTTGATAATCGTTTGTTTGGGTTAAGCCAAGTGACCCTGCTAACTTAGCCCAGGGGCTTGACCAGTCTCGTGTCAAGTGACCTTGGTAACATAGCTCAGGGGCTTGACTTTTTAAGTCAAGTGACCCTGTTAACCTTTCTCAGGGGCTTAATATCCCGGTCCAAGTGATCCCGCTAACTTGGGAGCTTGATTTTCTCAGTTCAAGTGATCCCGCTAACTCGGGAGCTTGACAGGTGATCTCGCTACCCGGGAGCTTGATTTTTTTATCCTTATACATGTCTTGTTTCAGCATGATTCCTTGATATTATCTCGCATCATTCCTTGTCAGTTCTCATATTTGGTAAGCATAAATATTTCAACATTGTCAGCATGATTCAATAATTTCATAAGTTAGTGCTTGTTCTGTTATATACTGCTAAGATATATTGATGCTAGAATAGACCTAATATAAGATAATATGTGCTTCATTTTATTTTGCATCCAGACATGAATGGATAATCTAACATATAAATTAGCACTGTAAATTTTCCTACTAAGCTTTGATGATAGCTCATCCTACGACTTTATGTCTTACCTGCAAATATTGCTCAAGACTCTGAGCACGAGGCTGTTCCTACCTACCATCAGGAGGAGAACGAGGGAGATAAGGAGGAAGATTCTATGCAGGACTTCTTTCCTTAAGGGGTTTGTGAGAGAGACTTGTATAAACAGCAGTGTGGTTTAAGATAGTTTACTACTTCAGGTATAGGTTTCCGTTTATATTTATGTTCAGTTTGCTGTTTTAGATAAATGAATGAATATCAGTTGTTGCCATATTCCTATATATTAGAGTTAATTCAATTCGTTTCTGCATATGTAACACTTTGTACACGATGCCCTTGTATGACAGGATCATGTTAGGTGATCCGACGGCGCGACCTTTCCCATTTACGAGAAGGGAAAAAGTCGGGCTATCACAGGTGACAAGTGTAATTGCAATATCTGACCCTTTGTAGCCTGGGGCCTAAGATGTTATAAATATGTTAGAAGTTTCTATTTTGGTGGCCGTCACTATGGTCAACCTGTTGACCGGTAAATGGTGTAAGATCAATCTTGAGATGTGTAGTTGCTAATTCGGTGAGTTTGAAGAGAATAAGCAACTAATAGGTCAGTCTTTTAGTTATGGTATGATTGTGATTTCTAATCACAATATAATTAGTAATCTAAGTCCTTAATGGGAAATGACTCTTTGGTTATAAATATAAGGGGTGCTTGGTCCCAACGATTGCTCGACACAATTCAATCCTCCCTATTAGCAAAAGCATCCCCATTGTGCTAGGAGATATTGAAAGCGAGAAGATCATTGAAGGTCGGCAACCCACCATTAATGGCTCACACTCAAGGTGCGCACATATATTTAATTTATGAATTATTGGTTTATTATTTTGATTGATCATGCGCCTAGATTCTAGGGCATATATTTGGATGGTCGGATCGATAGATCAATAAAGACCCATCAATTGGTATCAGAGGCATGATTGGTGTTATGGTCGATCAAAGCATTAGTATATGAGTTTTATTTTGGTGTTCGATTATTTTTCGATTTAAAATAATTTGATCTTCGCTCATGCAAAAGGCTAAGAATTTACTTGTTAACTGTTTATGAGAGACTAAGGTGTCGTTTTCCCTTTTCAAGTTTGGAGTAATATAAAGGCTTGTTTTTCTTTCACACGTCATAAAGACTTATGAAAGACAATAGAATTATTCTATTTATAATACAATAGCAGAGCCTTAATTGTCTCCTTATTTAAGGTTTTGGTTATAATTATAAAAGATTTTAATAATTAAAGCCGGCTCTAATGCAAATTGATTGGGGAATAAACTTAGGGTACCCGATAATTCATTTACTTTTGATTAGAAATCACTTGCTACTTGGCCATCATCTTCGATGCGGTATTTTATATTTCTCATATTATGATTTTGTACATCAAAATGGCAAAAAGAAACAAGAGACCTAATAGGCCCAATTTTGACCCATATTTTTTCCTTATTCTTTTTGGGCCATTTCTGAGCTATTTATAGGTCTAATTTTCAGACATTATATATGATTTTTGACTTTCTCGGGCATTTCGGATCTATTTTTTAGGTCTATTTTTGACAATGAGCTCTCTGTTGCGATATTTTCGTGACCTGATATATTTTTGATAATTTTTCATCGGATAATTATTATATATTTGAGTGCCTTTAATTACAGCCTTTAATTACAGTCAGGTATTAGAGATTGTGCTCTAGCCCAAGGCTGATGTTTACATAATATTACCCATGATTATTATTAATTTTTGACACTTACCAAACATGAGCTAGATTTGGCTGCTTGCATATCTTAAGTGGCT
Organism: Chloranthus sessilifolius; assembly: GCA_021018995.1. Lineage (NCBI taxonomy): Eukaryota > Viridiplantae > Streptophyta > Magnoliopsida > Chloranthales > Chloranthaceae > Chloranthus > Chloranthus sessilifolius. The sequence continues at coordinate 27,813,932 of CM037594.1, read as the reverse complement.
TATTTTTTATCATTGTTTAATTATTTTTATAACCATCTAAAATATTATTAAATCAAAATTGAGAGCATGGCTTGGAAGGATTCTTCTGCCCAACGGTGATGATCTTTCCTAGTGTCGTGATTTTTAAAGTGGGATTTATTTTTGTAAAAGCCAGTGTTACAAATTCAATTATAGTGTGTAATGAACGTTGACGTCACAACTTAAGGGATTACTTCTGTCCAACGGTGATGAATCACTTAATGTTGTGTGATGATTGTATTTTACTATTCATTATTTTGTGTATAGGTACTACTAGCGTGTTGTGCCTTGACCCAACGGAGGGTCATAACGACGCAATTAGTACCACAATCATTAATATAGATTGAGGAAGCCGCTAGTGTGTTATAACTCGACCCAACGGAGGGTCATAATAACACAAATTGTTTCTCAATAAAACCATATTAGTTTTAATTTTTATTATATTCCTTGACATATTTTAACTCTTGCATTACATACTATAATTATAATCTTGTGGAATTGATAGTTACTTCAATTGTATGTGGACATAATAAAGCCCTTAATTATTGTGCAGCATTGAACCTATCTTCTATAACTAATATGATTGGTGGAATTGAACTTTTGAGTGGCTCAAATTATGGCAAATGGAAGGAACAAGTTGAAATTGTTCTAGGTTGCATGGATCTTGACTATGCTATACGATCTGATAAACCCAAAGTGCTCACCGCTGATGCCTCAGCTGAGGATCTGGCCGTGAACAATACGGATTTGGAAAATTGGGATAGATCAAATCGTATGAGCCTCATGATCATAAAGAGTTCCATTACTGATACGATCCGAGAAGGCATTCCTGACTCGCACAATGCAAAGGAGTACATGCAAGCCATTCAGGAATTATTTCAGGGGACTTCTAAAGCACTTGCTAGTAGTCTTATTATTAAAATGGAAACTATAAAATATGATGGTCATAGTGGCGTACGGGAGGACATTATGAGAATGAGTGGCATGGCGACTCAATTGAAAGAAATGGACATGAGTTTTTCTAAGGGTTATCTTGTTCACTTTATTATGACTTCTCTTCCTACACAATTTGGCCTATTCAAGATCAATTATAATACGCAAAAGGAGAAATAGAAGATGAACGAGATAATCGTTCATTATGTCCAAGAAGAAAAGAGACTTCAGGTTGAAAAACCTGAAAGTGCTCATTACGCCGCTCTTGGACCATCGAAAGAAAATTTCAAGCGAAAAAAGGGATCATATAAAGGAAAGAATATAAAAGTTTCTCCACCGGACACCAAACAAGGAAAAGCTAGCGGATCTACTTCTAGCATCAAGTGCTACTTCTGTAAGAAGAAGGGACACATCAAGAAGAATTGTCATAAATATAGAGATTGGCTGGTTAAGAAAGGTAACGACCTAGTCTTTGTGTGTTTTGAATCACTTTATGTTGATGCTCCACGCAATACTTGATGGATAGATTCTGGTGTAACTATTCACATAAGTAATTCAATGCAGGGATTTCGATCCAACAGGAAGCTAAATAAAGGTGAACGAACCATCAAACTCGGAAATGGAGTAGAAGCAGACGTGGAGGCCATTGGGACTCTCCGTCTTATTTTAGATAGTGCTTTCATTTTGAATTTAGTTGATACTATCTATGTTTCAAGTATCACTAGAAACCTTATCTCAATTTCTAAATTGGAGTCATTAGGTTTTGAATTTAAATTTAGAGATAATATTTTTACTCTATTATTTGATTTTGATATTGTCGGTGGCGGCTCATTAGTGGGCAATCTTTATCAGTTAAATTTGGATTCCTCTTATGCTCAATCTTTAGTTTCTATGCATGTGGATGATAACATTAGTAAAAAATGAAAACGAGCAATCGACAACTCCTCCATTTTATGGCATAAACGTTTAGGCCATATATCTAAGGATAGAATGGAGAGATTAATTAAAGATGATATAATCGATGCGCTCGATTTCCCTTATTTCAATACTTGTGCAGATTGCGTTAAAGGAAACTCACAAAGACTAATAAGAAAGGAGCAATCAGAAGCACGAGTTTGTTGGAAATAGTCCACACTGATATTTGTGGACCGTTTTCAACTCCTGCTATTGGTGGCCAAAAGTATTTTATTACTTTCACTGATGATTATTCTCATTTCGGTTATATATTTCTCATTCATGAAAAATCTGAGACCCTGGATATATTTAAAATCTATAAAGCCGAAGTTGAGTTACAACTCAATTCGAAGATTAAAATTGTGAGATCTGATAGAGGGGGAGAGTACTATGATAGATACTCTGAAATAGGTCCTAATCCAGGACCATTCGGCCTGTTTCTACAAGAGCATGATATTGTTGCTCAATACACCATGCCAGGAACACCTGAACAGAATGGTGTAGCTGAGCGATGAAATCGTACTCTTATGGATATGGTGAGAAGAATGTTGTGCAATTCTAAGTTGCCTATGTTCTTGTGAGGAGAAGCCTTGAAAACAGCGGTGCATATCCTGAATCGGGTTCCTAGTAAGGCTGTTCCCAAAACTCCTTATGAGCTATGGGTAGAAAGAAAACTGACTTTATGATATTTACACATTTGGGGTTGTTTGGCTGAAACAAAGGTGTATAACCCACAATTAGAAAAATTAGATCCTAAAACTATAATTTGTCATTTCATTGGTTACCCTGATCGATCAAAAGGCTACAGATTTTATTGCCCCACTCATAGTACCCGGATTGTTGAGACTAGATATGTAAAGTTCTTTGAGGATCGTGAGAACAGTGGGAGTGTTGAGCCTAGGAAAATCACTTTTGAGGAGAATCGGGTTATAATTTCTATCCCTTTTCTCTAAGAAAAAGTGGCACCAACACCAGTTATTCAAGCAAGTGTTGATGCACCTGTGACTATACCTATTGAAGCACCCCACATTGCGGAGGCTCTTGCTCCCATGGCGACTACCAATGATCAACTATTGCATAGATCAGAGAGAGAAAAGAAGCCAGTCATTTATGATGACTATATACTTTACCTCAATGAGAGTGAGTTTGATTTTGGAAAGGAATCATATCCTGTTTCCTTTAGCCAAGCCATGAAGAGTGACAAATCCACTCAATGGCTCGAAGTCATGAAAGATTAGTTTGAATCAATGAAGCATAACTCGGTCTGGGCTCTTTGCGAGTTACCTGAAGGAGTTGCCTGTAGGCTATAAATGAGTATATAAAACTAAACAAGACTCTAAAGATAATGTAGAAAGATACAAGGCCAGGTTAGTCGCTAAAGGTTTCACTCAAAAAGTGGGAATAGACTATAAAGAGATATTTTCTCCTGTCTCTAGAAAGGAATCCTTTCAGATACTCATGGCATTGGTAGCTCTTTTTTACTTAGAATTACATCAAATAGATGTTAAAACTGCTTTTCTGAATGGCGACTTACGTGAAGATGTCTTTATGACACAACCTGAAGGTTTTCAGGTTGAGGGGGACAGTAATTTAGTTTGTAGACTCAAAAGGTCTATATATGGTTTAAAGCAAGCATCTCGACAATGGTACTTAAAATTTCACTAAGTCATTTTAAATTTTAGTTTTAAAGAAAATACTGTGGATCAATGCATATATCTTAAAATCAGTGAGAGCAAGTTTATCATCCTTATTTTGTATGTTGATGATATATTACTTGCGAGTAGTAATTTGAGCATATTACATGAGACAAAGAACTTTTTATCAAAGAGTTTTAATATAAAAGATCTTGATGAAGCTTCCTACGTGATAGGAATTGAAATTCATCAAGATAGAGCCCATAGCATATTGGGATTGTCTCAAAGAGCTTATATTGATAAAATTCTTTAAATGTTTAATATACATAATTATTCCGCTACTGTTGCCCCTGTCATTAAGGGTGATAAATTTAGTCTACTTTAGAGTCCCAGGATTGATCTGGAGAGGAAGCAGATGAAGATAATTCCCTATGCATCGGCAGTTGGGAGTCTCATGTATGACAAGTCTGTACTCGTCCAAACATAGCGTATATAGTTGGCATGCTTGGTAGGTATCAATGTAATCCTGATTTGGATCATTGGAAAGCAGTCAAGAAGATTTTTTGCTATTTACAAGGGACTAAAGGACACATGCTCACGTACAAAAGGTTGAATAACCTTGACATTATTGGTTATTCTGATGCCGACTATACTGGGTATCAAGTCACCCGTAGGTCCACATCGAGTTATATATTTATGCTTGTAGGTGGACCTATATCTTGGAAGAGCGTTAAACAAACGCTGACTACTTCGTCTACTATGGAAGCAAAATTTGTTGCATATTTTGAAGCAACATGTGAGGCGATATGGTTGAGAAATTTTATCTCAGGGCTTCAAGTTATTAATAGTATTTCAAGGCCACTGAGAATCTTATGTGATAATTCCGCTGCGATAGCTATCTCTAATAACAAGAAGACTAGTGGGGGTTCCAAATATATTGATATAAAATATCTTGTTGTAAGTGAGAAAGTTCATAATCAAATTGTATCTGTTGAAAAGATTAGTACGACACTCTTGTTGGCTGACCCTCTCACTATAGGCTTACCTCCCAAGCTCTTTTCGGAGCATATTGCGTGCATGGGATTAACGGATATTTTTGATAGCCTTTGAGAGTGGATATATAAAAGTGAATACATTTGTTTAATTGATTCAGAAATAAAGCTTATTTATTTGCTTTTCTATTTTTATGCAAATAAAATTTGGAACATATGGTGCCAGTAGATGGCAATAAAGTAGGACCAATAATAGATTGAGTTTACAAGTAATCACCATTCAGTTTATAAACTTGTAATTTATGTGAAATCATACTAGTTAGAATCCATGTTGGTGATGACTTCCAATACGGTAACTAATGAACGGTCATGTATCGATGACATGATATATTAACTACATTAATTCCATGTTGAAATTCTCACTGGACCGGACTGATTATAAAGACTTTGATTGAGATTGATTAGGACTTACCATTCAAAGAAAGTTAGCTAACATTTGGTAGTCGGAGTTCATTGACATAGTTTGGCCAAGTGGGAGACTGTTAGAAGTTTCTATTTTGGTGGCCGTCACTATGGTCAACCCGTTAACCGGTGAATGGTGTAAGATTAATCTTGAGATGTGTAGTTGCTAATTCGGTGAGTTTGAAGAGAATAAGCGACTAATAGGTAAGTCTTTTAGTAATGGTATGATTGTGATTTCTAATCACAATATAATTAGTAATTTAAGTCCTTAATGGGAAATGACTCTTTGGTTATAAATATAAGGGGTGCTTGGTCCCAACGATTGCTCGACACAATTCAATTCTCCCTATTAGCAAAAGCATCCCCATTGTGCTAGGAGATATTGAAAGCGAGAAGATCGTTGAAGGTCGGCAACCCACCATTAATGGCTCACACTCAAGGTGCGCACATATATTTAATTTATGAATTATTGGTTTATTGTTTTGATTGATCATGTGCTTAGATTATAGGGCATATATTTGGATGGTCGGATCGATAGATCCATAAAGATCCATCAAAATATTCTCAAGTCCATGAATGTTAAGAGCATTATGGTAACGGGAGATAATTGGGGTACCGCTGATACCAAGTACACATACCTCTACTGTGAACAGTTTATATGTTTCAGAAACAGGTTAAATATAATGTACGCTAGTAATTATATATTTGTTTATTAAGTTTACTGTTAGATGCCATGGTATTGTATTCATTTGAAATGGTGCAGTTGCTGAAGTGGGTATTAGTATTAGTGTTTGTTTAGCCTTTAAAAGAGTGAGCTCTGCCATACATTCTTGCATTCATTGTTAACATTTCTTTTATCCGTGCAGAAATATTCATTGCTTGGGGGTGCAATTTTTGGGGCTCTAATATTAGCAGCCAGCAATAATAGCAGAGACAAGGTAATGATTGATGCCATTACAGGAGATGCCATAGCTACTACTGCTGAGTTTATCAACTACCTACTGTGGCCTATATGTAGAGATATGAAGGAGATGGATTCGTAGTGCGTGATTCCAAAACTGTGGTATAATGCCAAGTATGTGCATTCTATATAATGATTGGGTAAATAATTTTTTATTAAAAAAATTGCCTTAAACCATGATACCCGCAGTTGAATTTGGGAATAATTTAAAAAAAGAAAAAAAAGATCTATGGCGTCTCATGGGATTATCATGGTAGTTCACCCGACTCATGGGATTATCCAGCTTATGAATAGTCTTCTAGTCACCAAATCCGATCAAATACATTTGGGCATGGAACAAGCCTAATAAGATTACTAGCCGAGTTGTGCTTCAGGCCATATTCAGTTTGTAGCCAAATCTAGTGTGCACAGGCCCACTTAAAAAATGAGCATCAAATGTTGAACCAATCCCATGCTCCCAGCCTATCAGCTCTGTACTTGTTGTCCAAACCCTAGCCCAAAACATGCCAGGACTCAAAAGCCCTTTAGGCTGGCCTAATCCATATATATCCCACGTAACAAGTACATCTCTAATGAGAACGGTTATAGTCATTACACTCAGTTTACTGGAAAAGGCTAAAAAAAATGTATCTTATAATGAACCTAGAATTGATGAAGAGAAGAAAGAAATATATAACCAAGGTGAAATAAACCATCGCCATCAATAAACCAATCGCTGCTCAATTTGTCTTAGAGTGCTCATTCAAGACTGGGGATCTAGAATCGATTTTGCATGGATTCAACATGTGAAAGAGCTGTTTTGAAACACAAAATCCTCTAAAAAATTTATGGATGTGATGTGATGAGCCCGTTACAAGATGGGTGGTCAATACAAAAACAAATTAGAACAATAGCAAAGATGGTTGGACTACTCCAAGAACAAGGATACAACAGCTCAGGTTACTCACTTCTATCATCATTTGCACAAGTATTTATCAAAAAATGGTAAAAATAACCGTTCATAACAAGTCAAAACCTAAAATGCCTTCTCATACATCAGTATCATTCCCTAGCCTCATCATCACATGCAATTTTAGTTGTGGACACAGTCTGATGTTTGATGAAATGGCTATCATGATTAAGATGTCGTGTTGAAAGAATCAATGCTCATCTCTTAAAAGAGACAAATTATAAGAATCTATTAAGTTTGAACAATAATGAAATCATCTTCTTCCTCTTTTTTGATTGGAGAATATGTAAATTCATTGATGTTTACAAAAGAAAATAAGGAAAATTATATTCCAGCAAAAAATTGAGGCAATTACCTGATGAAAAATAATAGTACTCACTAACAACAGAGACATGTAAAACCTGTGGGGATGCATATAAAAGTGACAACCTGTGAGATGTAAAAACTATATGTATGCATATGAAAAATCTATAAGCCAATTGTTTGTAAAATGTCATTTAATGAAGTCAAACTCAAACATGATCAAGTGCAGAAGTAAAAAGGTCTTTACAACCAAACTGTAAGTTATGGGATTGGGCGACTGAGACAGCCCGGATTTCGGCACCCCGAAACCCGTGCCATCAGCACGATCATCTTGACCGTGCCCCTCAACTATACTGCGGAACAGCATAAAATAAATAAGAACATCTTCTTGAATTTAAATCTACATAAAAAACACTTCTCAAAAAGCAGTTCTACCCTCATGCCTCTTGCATGAAGGAGAACCGATCGAACCATCGATGATAACCATCATCATGGATGGTTAAGCCCAAAAAATACTCGATATCCATATACACAAGGTTTAATCAAAAAGCAGGGCTTGACATACCAAGCCGTACAATCTCAACTAAAACTCCTCAAAAGTGCAATGAGTCCTCTAGAAGAAGTCCTCTGGAGGTGGCTCTAACTCCTCGCCGGCCGCCAGGTCCGACTCGCCGGGATCAGCGTCTCCTGAAGCCGCGGCAGTTGCTAATAGTGGACCTGCGACGTATAGTCTATAGGGTGAGCTACATCCTAGCTCAATAGGGAACAAACACTGTTGAACATATAAATTATAACTCACATATATTCTATGATATGTCATGCATGATGTATCTATGCAGTTGTTGATGAAACAGTTAAAAAGCATTTCGTTTTACTGTTGATTTCTTATATTTTCATTTACTCATGAATAATGCTGAAAAGGCCTAAAGCAAAACTTAAACTTTCAACTTAAGTAATCCCCGAGCAATATAGCATCGAGCCCCGATGAGATACCCTTCATCGTCATCTATATAGAGCTTTAATGTATTCCACAGGAATACCATATAGTACCCAAGCCCCTTTCCCCTGGGGTTTGGTGGCGGGGTTTCACTTGTCTCAACCAACACCCCTGGGGTGTACTTACTATGTACGGATAAGCCTCCGCACTGGCCTACGGTTTCGCCGCCGTATCGGTCACTGATATCCTGCCGTGTCAGTCGTGGATATCCCGCCACGTCGGTGGGGTAACCTATCAAACCTCAAATAACAAAAATATCGGTGCCTTACATATAGTTATTCATCGTGTAAGTGTGCTATCTTATATCAGTTAGGCCCTATCAAGCATGATTCAATCCTTGGATACATCCAGGATGTATCCATTCACTACATCACACTGCTCTTTTCTCTTCTTCTTCATCCACAGGGATGGCTCATTAGTTACTCTTATGAATATCACACACACACACTTTTCACAATTCTTTTAGCAGTAAAAATATTTGAATGGCAATTTATATCACTACATACATGCTCTTGTAAAATAAGGTACATGTTCAAGGTGTTCCCTACCTTAGGTCTCTATCGATTTAATGCATCAAGGTCCCACTTTGTGCCCACTTCCATACGTATCACCTATGATACCATTAAACACACTCGAACGTCACAAAAGATGTAATGAATAAGTCTCAAGACCCCCTAGAGTCTTGAAGTAAGAATCAAAAGTCCACAAAGTTTACTACGATCGATTAATGAATTCCAAAGTCGATTAATCGAATCTGATTCGATTAATCGATTTCCAAAATCGATTAATCGAAAGTAAATATCGATTAATCGAAACAATTTCGATTAATCGAAATTCTCCTTTTCGCAAAGTGCATTCTCGATTCGAGACGATTGAGTTTTCATTCGATTAATGAATCCAATTTCGATTAATCGAAATTCTTCTTTTCATAAAGCAAATTCTTTGTTGACGATTGAGTTTTCATTCGATTAATCGAATCCAATTTCGATTAATGAAATCCTTCTTCAAAGTAGACCCTTTGTTGAGCAGTTGAGTTTCACAAGTTGATTAATCGATTCCAAATCGATTAATGAAAACTCAAAATCGATTAATCAAATCCCATTTCGATTAGTCGATTTTTCCTCAATCATTTCCTTTAACCCCGGGGTCCTTTGGAGGTTCTCAGTCGATTAATCGATTCCCAAATCGATTAATCCAAATCCAAAGTCGATTAATCGAAATCCAATTCAATTAATCGAAATCGGGTCCTCAGACCTTCAACTTCTCGCCAATTTCGATTAATCGAAACCCAATTTCGATTAATCGAATTGTCGATTCAAACTTTCTCATTGTTCTTCCCGATCTTTTTCCATACTTTTCTTCTATTTTTCTAAGCCATTATCCTATGATTTAACCCACATTTTCGCAACTTAACCCCTATAATCTATGCATCTTATTTACAAAATTTTACCTTGAATAGCTCTGGAGTTGATTTCAAATGTAGGGTTGGAAGGCTAGGGTTCCGGCTTTGGTTTGTAACGGATTGCTTGCATCAGATCCGGCCTCTTTAATGGTTGAATCCTTCTTCCAACCACCCACAATAACTGCTCTCTTACTCCTCTCTTTCTCTCTTCTTTACTTCTCTCAACCACCAAAACATGAAAGTTAGGGTTTTCAACCCTTTTATCTTATCTCTTTTCTCGTGTGGAGCACATACACACTCATCGTGTATGCCACTCTACACACTCCTCTATCTCTCCACTCTTCTACCTTTGGTTCACACATCACATTCGCTCATCTCACTATAAGTTTATCAATGAACTATCTCATGGTCAAACCTAAGACCAATCGGGCACGGATCCCGAGGTCCTCGTTTGACGTGCTTTTTCGGGTTATTACATCCTCCCCACCTTGGGAATTTTCGTCCTCGAAAATCACCCAAAGGTGTGGTGGTCTGATCTCAACCCCCCCCCCACACTCTGAGGTGAGGTGGATTATTCGACTTAGGCGCGTTGAAGTCTTTGATAGTTATTTAAATGAAACTTGCAATTACACGATACAACAATGTAGACAACCAAACTTTCCATAAATACTTTTCATTTACGTCCAAAAATTTCATTTGTATTAATAATTGAAACTGTTACAAAGCGCCACATAAGTTGGCGTACAAAACTATACATGTATACAATCAAAATGATAAACAAAAAATCAGGCTGTCTCCCCTCCAGTCTGGTTGAGTACTGGAGCAGGCTCCTCGGTCGGCGGTGGTGGTGCTGTGGTAGCTGTCGGTGGCGGCGGTGGTGGCGATGGTGGTATCTGGGTAGTCGGAGGTGGCTGCGGCGCGTCGGTAGGTGGAACGGCGGTGGATGTAGAGGCACCCGCGTCATGTAATTGCGTCCTAAAGACCGGGCCCTGATGAAAGGCTGTGGTGCCGGCTGTCCATTCTTCTTCGCGGGCCAGCATATCCATGTAGGTGTGGGGGTAGATGAACTGGAGGGTGTGAAACATGAGGAAATCAATTCTCCTGTTCATCCTCTCGTTATTCGCTTCCATTCTGGCCAACACGTCCTCTATGGTAGGACCGGATGGAGCGGCGCGCCGGCGGTAGGATGAGGTAGGAGTCGCGGGCGCGGAGTGGGCGGGTGGTGTGGGTGTTGCGGCTGTCTGGGAAGTAGCCCTCCCCACGGACGGCTCGGCGGGTGCGGCAGGAGCGGGGTGTGGATTCGATTAATCGAAATTGTGCTGAAACTTCTCAAATTTTTCAGAATCCCTTAATTAATTCGATTAATCGAAATCCACTTCGATTAATCGAAATCCAAAATCGATTAATCGAATCTGTCAGTTCGATTAATCGAAATCTCAAATTGATTAATCGAAATCATAAATCGACTGATCGAAAATTCCTCCTTTGTCTATCTTAACTCAATTTCAAATTTCCAGTCACTGGCAGTTGCCAGTCGACTAATCGAACAAAATCGATTAATCGAAATTCCAAATCGATTAATCGATTTGAAATTCGATTAATCGGTTTTGCCCAATTTCTCCAGATTTTCTATCTCTTTCTTTCTTTTACTATTTTTGACAATTTATGACATTCAAAATTTCCATTGAATTTCAAGCATAGTGGAGATTTCACAAATATGTTTGTGATTTACATTGAATTTTTCACGTCGTTGGAAACAAGGCTGGATATTGTTCCTTCACATCGACCTCTCGTTCCCAAGTAGCCTCTTCTTTTGGATGATTGTTCCACCGAACAAGCACTAAGGGAATCACTTTAGTGCGCAGTACTTGCTCTTTTCGATCCAGAATCTCCACTGGTTCCTCTATCATGCTCATGTCCTCACACATCTCTATAGGTTGCTTTCCTAACACATGAGACGGATCATTCACATACTTTCTGAGCATCGATATGTGGAAAACATTATGTACTCGATCAAATAGCGGTGGTAAACCAATGCGATATGCAACTTCACCTACTCGTCCCAAAATTTCAAATGGTCCAATATAACGTGGACTTAACTTCCCTCTCTTGCCAAATCGCATTACACCTTTTATAGGTGATACCTTCACAAACACATGCTCGCCCACTTTGTAGTCAACACTAGTCCGCTTCATATCGGCGTAACTTTTCTGTCTACTCTGTGCTGTCTTCAATCTTTCTCTGATAATACGGACAACGGTGGCGTTGTCTTCAAGCAGTTTCGGTCCTAATACAAACTTCTCACCTGTTTCCTCCCAATTCAGAGGTGACTTGCATCGTCGTCCATACAGAGCTTCATACGGTGCCATGCCAATGCTCGTTTGAAAACTGTTATTATATGCGAACTCGAGCATCGGTAGATACTCATCCCAGTATCCTTGCATATCAAGCATGCACGCTCTGAGCATGTCTTCTATTACTTGGTTCACTCGCTCTGTCTGTCCATCAGTTTGAGGATGGAAAGCTGAACTAAAATTTAGCCGTGTTCCCATTCCTTCTTGAAATTTCTTCCAAAACTTGGACGTATATAGTGGATCACGATCCGAAACTATGCTGCTTGGAATACCATGTAATCTTACAATTTCCTTCATGTATAACTCTGCCAATCTTCCTGCTGTACATGTAGTGTTGTACGGCAAAAAGTGCGCTGATTTGGTCAATCGGTCTACGACGACCCAAATGGCATTGTGTCTCTTGGCAGTACGGGGTAATCCAACAATGAAATCCATCGAGATCGATTCCCACTTCCATTCTGGTATTGGTAAAGGTTGCAATAGTCCCGCAGGATGTCTGTGATCAACCTTCACTTGCTGACAAGTCAAACATCGTGACACATACTCAGCCACGTCTTGTTTCAGTCCTCTCCACCAGAAATTCTTTTTCAAATCTTGGTACATTTGGTGCTACCGGGTGGATAGCATAATTTAACTTATGAGCTTCATCAAGAATTGTTCGTCTTAGATCGGCATTGTCCGGGATGCAGAGACGGCCTTTAAACAACAAAGAACCATCTTCTTTTTCTGAGAAGTCCGACCTGATGCCTTCATTCACGTCTTGATGAATCTTTGTTAACGCTGGATCTTTCATCTGTAGATCGTGGATATGCTCAAATATCAACGGCTTCTTGATATGTTAGCCAAAAGGATCCGATGTCCTTTGACTCAATGTTAGCATCATAGGTTGCCAAGTCTTCCAATAATTTCCATCGGTGCATACCCAAAATCAAAGAAGCTAAGCGAAAACCTTTTCGACTCAACTCATCGCCTACTACATTCGCCTTGCCTGGATGGTATTGTATAGAGCAATCGTAGTCCTTGAGGAATTCCATCCATCTGCGCTGTCTCATGTTGAGCTCTTTCTGTGTAAACAGATATCGGAGGCTCTTATGATCGGTGAAAATTTCGAAGGTTTCACCATACAAGTAATGTCTCCAAATCTTTAGCGCAAAAATGACTGCTGCTAGTTCTAAGTCATGAGTCGGGTAATTTTTCTCGTGTTCTTTCAACTGTCTTGATCCGTAAGCTATCACCTTCTTGTGTTGGTTGAGCACACAACCAAGGCCATTGTATGACGCGTCATTGTCAGACACGGGCGTATCCTCCATCGCTCAAGGAATCGCTAACATCGAGCCGAAGTGAGTCTCGTTTGAGTTCTTGAAAACTCTTCTTGCCTCACTCCACTCAAACCTTGAATCTTTACGTGTCAACTTTGTGAGAGGTCCCGATATCTTTGAAAACCCCTCAACGAAACGTCGATAATAGCTCGCTAAGCCCGAAAACTTCTGGACGTCGATCATCCTTTTGGTTGCTCCCATTTAACTACTGCTTCTATCTTTGCTGGATCTACCGTGACACCGTGCTTCGAGACGACATGTCCCAAAAAGCTAACTTCTTCCAACCAAAACTCACACTTGCTGAGCTTGGCGTACAATTGGTGTTCACGTAGCGTCTGTAGAGCAATCCTCAAATGTTCTTCGTGTTCTGTCTTGGATTTGGAATATATCAATATATCATCAACAAATACTACGACGCAGGAGTCCAAGTGTGGTTTAAACACTCGGTTCATCAGATCCATAAATGACGCTGGAGCATTCGTTAATCCAAACGGCATCACAAGGAATTCATAGTGTCCATACCGTGTCCGGAAAGCTGTCTTCTGTATGTCCTCAGCTTTAACTCGCAACTGATGATACCCAGATCTCAGGTCAATCTTAGAAAAATACCTTGCTCCTTGCAGTTGGTCGAATAGATCGTCTATTCTAGGCAAAGGGTAGCGGTTCTTCACAGTGAGTTTGTTCAATTGCCGATAGTCAATGCATAGCCGCATTGACCCATCTTTCTTCTTGACAAACAAGACCGGTGCTCCCCATGGAGACACGCTCGGTCTAACAAACCCCTTGTCCATAAGCTCTTGTAGTTGTTCCTTCAATTCCTTTAACTCAGCGGGAGCCATTCTATAAGGTGCTTTCGAAATAGGCTCCGTTCCTGGTGCTAAGTCAATGGCGAATTCTACTTCTCTTTCTGGAGGTAATCCAGGCAATTCTTCTGGAAACACGTCAGCGAAGTCTCGCACAACTGCTATCTCAGAAATGATGTTCTTTTCCTCCTTGTCCTCCTTTAAGAAAGCTAAGTATCCACTGCAACCCTTTCTGATCATTTTCTCGGCCCTTACTGCTGAGATCAGTGGCACAGATGACGACCTCACTCCTTGAAACCGAAATGATCTTCTTGTGTTGGGTCCAAAATGACTACCTTGTTCTTGGCAAATAACGTCATAATGTTAGCCCCATGCCAAGGATCACATCAAACCCTTGCATGTCTAACAGTACCAACTTTTCTTCCAATTCATGCACTTCTAAGTCTTGAACTGCTACGATGATGGATTTGCAAGCTAACTCCGTGTCTACTAACTCTCCAGTCGGAATAGACACAGATAGGACGAAATCTAACGTCTCTGGGACAATCTTCATCTTCTTAGCGAAACGTGGAGTGACGAATGAGTGGGTAGACCCGGGGTCTATCAACACTCGAGCGTCATATCCACCGAAGCATCCTTTTTCATATATATTTAGAGTACCTATAGTATACATACACACATACAATAATTTACACATCAATTTACACCCTCAATTTATATACAGCTTTTTGTATACAAGTGAATAATCTATTCAATTCCTAATGTATGCTCCTTCTCTATCTAAAGTTTTAATGAAATGGAAATTTTTCTTTAATTTTAAAAGGAATCTCACCTTGGATGACGTCATGCACGTTCCCTGCTTCTGGCGGTCGCATAAACTCTCCTCCGATGAACGGTTTCCTTGCTTGAATTGGTCGTGGTGCTGCAACTGAAACCGTCTTTCTCTTATCTGGCTCGGGGCAATCCTTGATCAAGTGGCCCACCTTGCCACACCGGAAACAGCCCCTAGTTCCCAATCTGATCCACGTTCTATGAGGCTTGCCACACTTTACTAAGTCTCCGAGGTGCGGAAGAAAGCAGACGAGAACCACAAGTGATAGTGGCGCCAGTAGACATGGCAGGGCTCTCATAGCGAATAGGTCTCCCCGACGCAAGTAATGGAAACCTCTGTTGGTGTTGTTGTTGTTGTTGCGCCGGTCTTCCGAAACCCCCTTGGAACTGTGGTCTCTGATTCTGGCCCATGAACCTCGACTTTTTGTTCACCGGTTCATAGTGCCCCGTTCTTCCTTGTTCATTTCCTCCTCTCTGCTGCTCTCTCTGTCTATATCTGTTATTGTTCTCCTCTTCTACAACCAATGCTTTGCTCATGACCTCTTCATAGGTCCTCAGTTGAAATGGAGCTACGCCTCCCCTAACCCGAACTTCAAACCTTTGAAACCTCTTGGACTTCATCACTTGAGCGGCGTGTCCAGAGCAAAACGGGCAAGTCGTAGAAACTCTACCCGTATTCTCTCCTTTGTCATTCTCCTTGTACTAATTGCAAAATTGTATCTCAAGTTGATTCCTCACCACTTCAGAAAATATTGTTTGTTGAACTCCTCAACAAACTCCTCCCAATCCATGGCAACTCTGGGGTCTCTCAGCCCGAGTCCAGTATCACGGACTTCCACCAAGGCCCAGCCTCCCCATCCAACATGTAATGCCCATCTTACACTCTAGTCTTCCGTGCAAGTTAGCACGCTAAAGACTTTCTCCATCTCCATCGGCCAGTTCTCACGGCCATTGTATGCACTGGGAAAATGAAGGAGGTCTCATCCTCCTAAATTCTAAAAGATGAGGGCAAAAGGCAACGCAGTCCCTCAGTGGTGTAGGTGGCTGTTGTTCTCTTGATGCCGCAAAGGATCTCTTGTTGTGCCATGGCATGCCATAGTCTCCATAGTGTGCATCATCCTTTGTGCTCTTCTCTATCTTCTTGTCTTTCTCTCAATCTTTCTTGCTCTCTCGGATCTTGATCACGATGATCTCGATCCTCTTCCTCATCTTTATGCACTACTCGCCCCACAGGCCTCGTTACCTCCTAAAGGCACTCTGTTTGTAGGAGAGATGTAACCATCTCCACTCGTAAACTCCTTTGATGGTCTCCCCTTGGTGGCCTCTTCCTCTAGGCGACATTATGGCATTTGAAACTAAAGTTTAGTTAGCGAAGCCCTATGTTACTGAAAGAACCCTTGTCGAGAATTGCTAAAAGAAAATAGCTTTGATACCAAGCTGAGCGGCCGGATTTGGCACTTTTGAAACCCGTGCCATCAAACGATCATCTTGACGTGCCCCTCAACTATCTGCGGAACCGGTATATCAAGCATAAAATAAATAAGAACATCTTGCGAATTTAAATCTACATAAAACACTTCTCAAAAGCGGTTCTACCCTCATGCCTCTGCATGAAGGAGAACCGATCCGAACCATCGATGATAACCATCATCATGGATGGTTCAGCCAAAAATACTCGATATCCATATACACAAGGTTTAATCAAAAACCAGGCTTGACATACCAAGCCGTACAATCTCCAACTAAATCTCCTCAAAGTCATGCAAGAGTCCTCTGAAGAAGTCCTCTGGAGGTGGCTCTAACTCCTCATGCGGGCCAGGTCATCCGCTCAGGATCGTATAGTCTCCATAGGGTGAGCTACATCCTAGCTCAAGAGGGAACAACACTCTTGAACATATAAATTATAACCCACATATATTCTATGATATGTCAGGGGTGATGCAGCTATGCAGTTGTTGATGAAACAGTTAAAAAGCATTTCGTTTCTTGTTGATTTCTTATATTTTCATTTACTCATGAATAATCTTTGAAAAGGCCTAAAGCAAAACTTAAACTTTCAGCTTAAATAATCCCCGAGCAATATAGCATCGAGCCCGATGAGATACCCTTCATCGTCATCTATATAGAGTTTTAATGTATTCACAGGAATACCATATAGTACCAAGCCCCTTTCCCACAGGATTGGTGGCGGGTTTCACTTGTATTTGTACCTGATAAGCTCGTGACCGCCTACGGTTTCGCCATTAGACGGCCACGGATATCCCGCCGCGGTCGGGCCGTGGGATATCCCGCCACGCTTGGGGGTAACCTATCAAACCTCAAATAACAAAAATATCTGTGCCTTACATATAGTTATTCACCGTGTAAGTGTGCTATCTTATATCAGTTAGGCCCTATCAAGCATGATTCAATCCTTGGATACATCCCTGGGATGTATCCATTCACTTGCATCACACCTGATGCTCTTTTCTCTTTACTTCTTCATCCCCTGGGGATGGCTCATTAGTTTACTCTTATGAATATCACACACACACACTTTTCACAATTCTTTAAGCAGTAAAAATATTTGAATGGAAATTTATATCACTACATACATGCTCTTGTAAAATAAGGTACATGTTCAAGGTGTTCCCTACCTTAGGTCTCTATCGATTTAATGCATCAAGGTCCCACTCGGCTCCTTGTGCCCACTTCCATATGTATCACCTATGATACCATTAAACACACTCGAAACGTCACAAAAGATGTAATGAATAAGTCTCAAGACCCCCCTAGAGTCTTGAAGTAAGAAACAAAAGACCACAAAGTTTAGTAGAGTCGATTAAACGAATTCCAAAATCGATTAATCGAATCTGAATCGAATAATCGATTTCGAAAATCGCTTAATCGAAGTAAATATCGATTAATCGAAACAATTTCGATTAATCGAAATTCTCCTTTTCGCAAAGTCCATTCTCGCTCAATAAGCGATGAAGTTTTCATTCGATTAATCAATCCAATTTCGATTAATCGAAATTCTTCTTTTCGCAAAGCAAATTCCTTTGCTCGAATAAATGAGTTTTCATTCGATTAATCGAATCCAATTTCGATTAATCTGAATCCTTCTTTTCGCAAAGTAGACCCTCAGTTCGAACAGTTGAGTTTCACAAGTTGATTAATCGATTCCAAATCGACATCGAAAACCAAAATCGATTAATCAAATCCCATTTCGATTAGTCGATTTTCCTCAAGTCATTTCCTTTATCCCCTGGGGTCCACTGGAGGCTCTCAGTCGATTAATCGATTCCCAAATCGATTAATCGAAATCCAAAGTCGATTAATCGAAATTCAATTCGATTAATCGAAATCGGGGTCCTCCGACCCTTCAACTTCCTGGCCAATTTCGATTAATCGAAACCCAATTTCGATTAATCGAAATTGTCAGATTCAAATTTCTTCGAAATGTTCTTCGATCTTTTCCATACTTTTCTTCTATTTTCTAAGCCATTATCCTATGATTTAACCCACATTTTATCGCAACTTAACCCCTATAATCTATGCATCTTATTTACGAAAATTTTACCTTGAATAGCTCTCAAGTTGATTTCAAATCTAGGGTTGGAAGGCTAGGGTTCCGACTTTTGGTTTCTAACGGATTCCTTGCGTCAAATCCGGCCTCTTTAATGCTTGAATCCTTCTTCCAATCACCCACAATAACTCCTCTCTTACTCCTCTCTCTTTCTCTCTCTTCTTTACTTCTCTCAATCACCAAAACATGAAAGTTAGGGTTTTCAACCCTTTTTATCTTATCTCTTTTCTCGGTGTGGAGCACATACACACTCATCAGTGTATGCCACTCTACACACTCCTCTATCTCTCCACTCTTCTACACTGGTTCACACATCACATTCGCTCATCTCACCATAAGTTTATCAATGAACTATCTCATGGTCAAACCTAAGACCAATCGGGCACGGATCCCGAGGTCCTCGTTTGACGTGCTTTTTCGGGTTATTACAGCGACAGTTTAAACATAGATAACATTTGAGAATACAATTTGAACGTCAATTTGTATCGACCCCGATCGACCAATGCTTTTAACATGTAACTGCAAGTATAAATGGTTCGTTTGGGAAAACTATCAAACAGTTTCTGGGCATCTAAAAGCAATTTGAAATGCAATACAAATTTTTGCAATCTATGAAACATAGAGAACCAAGAGAAGATTAAGATATTGCCATTCTCTATTTCTTTTCATAAACCCATTAAGAAACTCAAACATCATCGATTAGGAACTCAAACTCATTCAGGAAACCAAACAATAAGATCTAATCATATTGTTTTTTTCCTGTCTAAAGCTTATATTGTCTCCATTAACCTCCATTAATGGACAACGAGGATGACGATACGATAGATTCAGAAAAATATAAAAAATGCATAAAACTCCAAGCTTAACTTTACAATGGATATAAAAGATCCAAAACTCTTGCAATGTGATTCTCCAAATAAAAAGGTACGAAAAAGATTCAAAACCTTAAATCTGTAATAATGGACAATCTATATGATAATAACATCTGAAAGAAAAGAAAAATTATCCAAATCCTAAAATCTATTTCCTTTATCATCAATAAATGATACCAAAACTATCAAAATACAAAAATAAAACCCTAATTTACCTCAGATGTGAAATTAAGTGGAGAATATCGCAATCGATCAGTGAAGATGAGAAACAGGCTAGAGCTGATGATCTTCGTTGAGGAAGATTAGAAACCGGCCAGAGCTGTTGATTATCGGCTATGAGAAATGAGCCAGAGTTGATGAACTTCATTGGATATTTGGGTGAAAATATAATTTGTTCCCACCCTCAACATATTTGGGCGCTCATTTTTTTCGTCGAAGGTAAAGGTTACAGGTTCAAACCAGCTTAACCACAAAGTTAGGACTTTAATGGGCCATTGCATTTGATAAGCCACTAATTAGGGCCGTTGTGGAGTTAGATTTATTTACAACGGCCGATAGCCGTTGTTTTCTTTAAGTCACTAATGTTGCAAATTCTGCATTTTCATGTAGTGACACAAGTCCTAGAAGTTTTGAGATCATGCACATGTATAGTTCTGCTGACCATCTTTTTTGTCAAAAGATTGTGTTTCTCTACAAATACCAACAATAATGGTATTTTTTTAGCTGGTGTTTGGATATTTGTTTTGGAGACCATATCTCTATGTATGTGCTTGATACCTTTAAACTAAGTTGCCATGTGCTTGTTAGTGCTACAAATTGGTAATAGGCCTCAAGCATATCCCAATTTTTTAGGTAAGCATATGCCTATCATTTTAGTAAATGCTCTTTCCACACATAAGCAATAATATCAATTCTGCAGTTTGTTGTGTATGTTCAAGTGTTGTTGTATTGTTAATATGAGAAGCTACTATTAGATGTTTCTAATGTAGTCAATGAATTCAATAAAGCTTTTCTGCATGAGTTTGTGTTATGAATAATGCTAAATATCAAAGTTGATGCAAGTGCATTTTGCAGTTGTTATTCTTGCCCGTATCTGGTTGATGAATGCTTATATATCTAAGTTGGTGCAACTGTTTTGCTAAATATTAGTGCCTAATAATGAAGTTTCTCTCTATTTCTTATTCATTACAAAAAGAAAAATTTATGTTAGATCACTAAAAATGTAGGATGTCTTGCCTGTGATAGCTATTGCCTCTTTTTTAAGCAACCACAGGTGTCTCAGGAGTACCTTGTCCACCAACTAATGCCTTTCTTGATCTATTGACCTTATAAACACTAGTATCTCAAACGGGTTTTAATTTTTTTCATATTGCAGGACATGGAGTTTCTTGGATTCTCCCTGGATGCTCTTCTCACCATGTTGAAATATGTTCGTGGGTCTGAAGGTTGTTGGAGTAGTGCTCATGTCACTTTCTGTAGAGGTAGTGATGCTTTTGGTCCAATGGGTAAGCATAAAAAACACTCAAACCCAAGAAAATGGCATCCAAGTATTATTACTCTATCAATTACTCCACCATGACTCATTAGAGAAAACCTTAGCGCACCATGACTCGTTAATGAAACCAGTCTCACCACCCACATCTAATACTATCATGTCCTTATCATTAAGACCTGATGGTTTAAGTGCCTCATCTTGAATCTCCTTCGCCCAATGCACAGGGTTTATGATATGATAATAGACTATTGATAAGAATCTGCGAAACCAATAGGCCTCCAATATGTTACGTAGATTACATACCTAATTATTATCTTTTTAGGTGCGATGTGTGGTCCTCATATTTTATCAGCTTCTGTTATATAGATTAAAACTGAAAGTGACACACTTTACTCCCATCAGAAGAATTATCAACCTATGCAGCTACTAATCTTGCAATATGTTAATAAAGAAACTGCAATGTACATTTTTGTAGCAAATCACTAACGTACTTTGTTTTGATTTTTTGTTCTATCACAATTGTAAGGTGGTATCTTCTTTCTTGTAATCTTCTAATTTTGATGTTAGAAATTTGGCAAAAACTTGAGCTACCACAGACCCTCATAGATAGTAGTTATTATTGCTTTTATCAATAACTTCTCGTGAAAGGTAATGCTTTTAAAGGATGGCTTGTGTGAACTAAGTATTCACTATCAGATTGTTAAAACATGATGGGATATATTCATTGTTGGTGAATCAGATCACAATTCATTAAGTTAAGTATTCACCATCAGATTACAGCTGGTGGAATCGATGCTGAGTAAAATTATGGTGGAGTTTGAGAGTCGACTTATTAGCCAGAATGAGTTGGTGGGCTGCCTCCCTCTATTCCACTATTTAAAGTTTTTGGCAATTTTTTTTTAAAAAATTTAACTAGTGCATGCAAAAAATTCTGATGCTTTTCGAATTTTATGAATGTTGGGTTTAGAAATTCATTCTTTTTTCTTATACAATTATTTGTTCAGGAAGAAGGGAAATTGTTTATCCTTCCATGAGCTGGTAGCACAAGGTTTTCTTAAAAGTCTTTGCATACACAAGGCAGATTCTCTGTGGTTTGAGGTATCTTCACGACATAAACCTGGTACACAGGTAATGTAATTGAAGTTATACCATCTTTAGGCTATTTATTTATGGGGTAATGGCTCCTGAACGACATTTAAACACCACAATAGTGTTTAAATGATCTTATACCACTAAAGTTAGAGTTTTAATCTTACACCATTGATATGTTGATTCAAATCGAGTACTAGCAAGGATGCTGCCAACAGAGTTCGATCAAACAGAACCAGCGTTTTCTGCTTGCTAGAAGTGTTTGACACTCGTCAGTGATCGAATCTTACATTTGTACCGCGGAATATTAACTCTACCACCTCTGTAACGTATTTAGTTTTAAATTACACCAATTGTTTATGAAACTTATATGCTTCATTTATTTCAAGCTTACATATAAAGTAGGAAAATTATAATAAAATGGCGAGAAACAGCAAATTATTTATCAGCTCCTTATGTGGCACGATATAAGTGGCTGCCTCGGCATGCATTGTTGGGCCCCAATGCGCATGCATCGCGCCACATCAGCAATCTGTTGAATGGTCTACTCATCCACTATATAATATTGTCCTTTTTGGAAAATTATAAACGGTGGACAGATTTTGATAGACAATTTTGTAGACAGCTCATGTGGCGCGACGTAATGGGTAAACAGAGAAGGAACCTCCTTATAGCTCCCCACTAAAATTTTGGATCCAAAATCTTATTTGATATCCATACTCCGCATGCAATTTGATATGCAGTATGGATAAGTCTGATGTTCTTGTCACCGTGATTAAATCAGGTTTAGAGAATTTGATCCAATAACGGGTTGTTCTAATGGTCCCGGAGATTAAAATTTTTAACTAAAAACTCGTCGAATTTATTTGGGGTGTTCTTATGTTCTCCAGGATTACAATTTTCTCCAAGATCATAATTTTTTTAAATGAAAACTCGTCGAATTTATTTTGTTAAGTTTTATGTGATTAAAATTTAGGTCCAAAAACTTGTCGGATTTGTTTATGCATTTGTGTTGTATGTATCCATTATTTCCTTTCACTATTAAGGGATTTTGCTATCATCTAATGTTTTCTAATTCTCTTTAATTTCTCCTGATCTTGTGATAGATAAATACGTGCAACAATTTCTACTGCGACTGGTTCACACCCAACAAGTCTTACAAACCGAACATGGGGACCGAAAACTAGAGTGGCTGGTAATATAAGTGTTTTAATCCTTATAATCTGCCTTATTTAAATTTCAGATGAACTTTCGGTTTCCAATTCATTTAAGATTTAGTAGACATAGTTTCTCATGATTTTTTTTCTATCTGTAGCTACAAAGTTTTAGGGTCCAATTCCCACCCAACCAGCCAAAGACGTGGCCTATTCCATTGCAAAATGTTTACAGAACGGCTGGTCTTTTGTAAATTACTATATGGTGAGTCTCAGTCATATTCACCAACCCGGTCAATTCAATACAAAAATCAACTTGCGGACGTCCTGAAATCCAGATTGTAACTAGATGTTTCTCTCTTTGTTTCTGCTTCAGTACCATGGAGGAACAAATTTCGAGCGAACGGGTGGACTTTTTATGGCCAGTATCTATGACTACGATGGTCCCATTGATGTATATTATACGGAGAATCTCGTATCTGGCACATAACTGACTTCAATTTTTTTTTTATAGTATCTTATATGAGCTTTTTATATCGTTGTCTAGGATTATTATGACAACCCAAATGGAGTCATTTGAAAAATCTCCATAAAGCCATTAAGCAGTGTTGACTGGCTTTGATTTCAAGAGACCCCACCGTAACGTCACTTGGCGGGAAAAATCTAGAGGTTTGAAACACTTCTTACATTTGAAAGAAACAAAAAAAAAAAGGTAATTAGGGTTTTTAATTTAACATATCATTGGTTGTCCAGGCTCATGTCTTCAGATCAAAGCCTGGGGCTTGTGCTGCATTTCTCAGGAACTATGACCCGACTTCTCCTGCAGAGGTGATATTTCAAGGCCTGAAATATGATCTCCCTCCTTGGTCTATAACCATTCTTCCCAACTACAAAACGGTGGCTTTCAACACTGCACAGGTGACAAATAGTTGTGAATTGTGCCGCATATTCAAATTTTTCCGTTCTTTCTTTTATTTATTTTTAATTCTTCTTGACCGTATTCAAACTACTCTGTTTGTTCCATATGTGTACACATATAGGTCAGCGTCTTAACGTCATAGGTCTCGATAGTGCCGGTTAGCGGCTTCTCTTGGGAGTCATACAATGAGGAGACTGCCTCTTTTCAAGGCTCTACATTCACAAGTAACGGGTTGAAGAAGCAATTAAGCATTACGTGGGATAAAACAGACTATTTGTTGTACATAACAGAGTGAGTAGCTTAACCCTACTCAACCTTTAAAGTGGTATGTTAGGTACTGGACCTAAATATCAATGGTGGCATCTTTGGGTCAATCACCTTTCGTCCAAATGGTCAAAGCTTTGGGAGCTGCATTGAAGTTTATGAGCACGCAAATCAGTAAAAGTTCACTTTTGATCTGTCATTGATTTTCCACTCAAAATTATCAGCACATTTACGAAGGCTATCAGTTTGAGATTGACTTGAGTGCGGCTTTATACTAAGTCAAAATCAAATTTGTTAAATGATTACTTTTTTTTAACTCTTTTTTTTTTAATTCATAGTCACAATCAACCCAAATAAACATTTTTTGAAGGACGGAAAATTTTCGCTCCTTTCGGTATCATCAGTAGGTTATGCATGTTTGCATTAACGACGAACTATCGGGTAAGTTCATCTGAAGCAAAGGATGCATGGATTTTTTATTTTAGAGGAGTGCCATGGTCACACCAAATTTTTCTATGCAAACACAAAATGCGAAGAAAACGTTTGAAACTTTACCGAGTATGGTGTACACATACACTACAAAAATAAGGAGTTTCGGCGGCACCTGCTATTAAGGCATTTTTTGGTAGCGGCAAGATTAATAGGGGCAGTTTTTGGTAGCGACAGGATTAATAGCGGCAGTTTTTTTAACAAAAAACTGCCGCTAATAGTCTTATTTTTTGTAGTGATAGCAAAAGTTAGTGTGTCAATAGCAGCACTTGTTTATTTTATTCTACCAGATATAGTTAGTTACTAACTATTTCTTGTGTTTTGATAAGGACTGTTTATGGAAGTCTAAAGACTCCGACAATAGCATTTACTGAAAATGTGAAGCTGAGAGCTGGAAGTAATATAATATCCATTTTGTGTGACAGCCAGGATTTCCACACCCGGAAATCCGTGCTATCAGGATCATACTCTGGATGATCCCCAGGACAAATCTTTTAGTATCTGCTTGTATAGCGAAAACCAAACAGGCACTATCCAGCAGTGGTAGTTCGAGTCGGCGCGCAGGTCATTTAAAATAGAAAGAAGCAATAAACAAAACATGTATCTAAATAGATCAAAAGAATATACATTCCCAAAAAAGAACCAAGAAGAACCACTGGTGATGGACATCCATC
Organism: Chloranthus sessilifolius; assembly: GCA_021018995.1. Lineage (NCBI taxonomy): Eukaryota > Viridiplantae > Streptophyta > Magnoliopsida > Chloranthales > Chloranthaceae > Chloranthus > Chloranthus sessilifolius. Next base: position 27,788,496 of record CM037594.1, on the reverse strand, counting down.
ACCCAAAACAATGGTTCCTGATAATGGTTCCAATAGAATGTATAGTAATATAATAAAAGAAAAATATCTACAGAAAGTAAATACAGAAGTGGCCACCAGGCACACAATAATCCAAAGTTTATAAAAAATCCCTAAAACATCATACTAGTATACCCAGACTATGGATAGAAATCGTCCGCCTGGACGTCCGTCTCCTCGTCCTCAGCCTCAGCCTCTAGATCAGGCTGGTAGTCAGGGTCGCTCTCGGTGCCGGGAGCTCTAGCCTCAGAACCTATAATTATTGTAGAAGCAGGGTGAGCTAACCATCTAAGCTCAGTAGAAGAATTTCAGCTAAAATTATATCTTACTTGTAAAACATGGTTGCAGAAAATATAAACAGAACTGAATAGATGCAAATAGATGCTTCAGATATGCAAAATTTATCAAAGCAGACAAATTGTATCAAAGTTTACAGAATGTGATGCATATAGTGTTTAATGACTTAGAATAATAAACTTCAATAACTCCCGTGAGTATAGCACGTGATAGCCAGATTTGGTCCGATGGGTAATCCCAACCATCGTCATTCATATGAATAATTTCAAGAATGCAATAATGCCTCAACTACGGAGTGCAATTGTGTCGAAGATTTTCAAGCAGATGCACGATTGTGCCAGAAACGGATATACCGCTGAGTCAGTGGGATTCGTCAGAGTGTTAAACCTCAAATCACATGCAAACATTTTATGCTTACAGGAAATCAGATGATAGATGAAAGGTGTCAGATAGCAGGAGTCAGATATATAACAGAGTTGTCACACATATGCTAAACTTGACTGGAAAGTAAAATCAGACTATGCAGTTACATGCAGAACATTTGGAATCCATGAGATCAAGAATAAATGTAATTTCAATTGAATTCCCCTACCTCAGGTCGGACCTCTTTCTAAGCAAATCCAAAGCTTTTTAAGGCATCATGGTCCGACCCTAAATCATAAATATAGTATACTATGTGTCAGGCATGTCAGAAAGTCAACTGGCTCGGTGTCCAGTAACATGCAATTCACATAAACAAAACAGGACAAAAGCAGGGGTGATTGATTGATCAACACCCTTATTGATCGATCAACCCTCCTTGTTGATCGATCAATATCCCCATTGATCGATCAATAAGCTCAACTCACTTCATAAGTAACAAAGGTAGTTGATCGATCAATAGCCTTTATTGATCGATCAACACCCTTCATTGATCGATCAATACCTCCCTTTTCTTCACACTTTGCCATAGCAAAATTGATCGATCACCAGTCCTGATGATCGATCAATATGCCTCATTGATCAATCAATAACCTCATTGATCGATCAATAGCCTAAACTTTCAAATTTCCCTCTTTCTGTTCCCTTTTGTTACTTATACAGATTGATCGATCAATGCCTTTATTGATCGATCAATACACACAAGTGATCGATCAATGCCTTCATTGATTGATCAATACCAGCTATTGATCGATCACTCTCTCTGTGATCGATCAATGCTCATAATTGATCGATCAATTCACTAATTGATCGATCAATACCCCGCGAGCATTTAACTTCCAAAAATTTCAGTGTTCTATTCCCCTTTTTATTTTATACGAATTGATCGATCAATGCCTTCATTGATCAATCAACACTAGCCATTGATCGATCACTCTCTCTGTGATCGATCAACCCTCAGAATTGATCGATCAATTCACTAATTGATCGATCAACACCCCTCGAGCATTGAACTTCCTGAAATTTCAAGTCTACTGTTCTCTCTTTAACCTTATATGAATTGATCGATCAATAACCTAATTGATCAATCAATAGCCCCCATTGATCGATCAATCTAGCATTGATCGATCAATAATGACAGCACCTCTATCATTAATGGAGGTCACCTATTTCTCTTCTATTTGACCTATCTTCATTAATGGTTTCTCATAACCATTAATACACACACATATACCTATATAAGGCTCTCATTTGCCCAAATCTAAACGCATTGGCTCACCTTTGCTTGGGCCCTTTCGGGGTCTCGGCAAAATGATCCGGAAGAGGGTTTTGGATCTGGATCCCGGGCTGTGTCGATGGTGTGACTCCGATACGTAACGTATCAACCCCGATTCAGCACGCAGAGGTCTCACACGCACCCGGACTACGCTTGAGTTCATCTTTAATGAACTCACCCTATCCTAATTCACACTGGCGCACGATCTCCGCATTGCTAACCCTATTTCCTCGTAAAACACGCTCAATCCCAACCTAGCCACAGATTTCTTTGCTCAAGACCAAGGGGAAGAAGAAGAAAGGAGATCTCTCCAGATCTCTCCCTTCCTTTATAAGCTACCTAAACTGAAACATCTCTGATATTTCAGTTTAAACCCTAATTTAAACTCCGGTGTGAAACACCCACACGATCTGTACAGCGTAACGTGCCACGTCAACGTCCTACACGACTCAGGCTCGAGTGAGAATTCACATGTGAATTCATCTACACAAGGATTAATATTATTTCTTATAATATTAATTTCAAAATTTTTAAATATGCCTCGATTTTCGTGTCGGGCACGCATATCGAAATAGTCAGTTTCTTGTTCGGAATTTTAGGGTCGTTACATTATCCCCCCTTAGGAATTTTCGTCCTCGAAAATGTCAGGGAGGTCGTAATCATCGCAGTAAGTAAAAGTAGCAGGCAATCAGGAATGAAAAGGTATGCAGGCAGAAATGGAAATGGAATGCAGAATATATAAATATATAGATAAAATGAATAAAAGAGTAGCATGTAATAGCATAGTAAGTACCTATCGAGACGTCGGATGGTTCGGGCTCTGCAGGTGTAGGTCTGGTGGGACGGGGTGGTGGTGTACGGTAGTCGCGAGGATCCACCACGTGCTAACGGGCATGGGAAATCATCGGTGTGGATGTAGTGGCATATAAGTGTTGCATGACGAGCTCATGCATGCCCTCGTGATAATCCAAATGACGATGGATCTGCTGCTGGAATGCCTCCAGGTCGTCCAAACGCTCATGAATGCGCCGATTACCCTCCACGAGCTCATGAAGCATCGATGCTACGTCGACTGAGGAAGGAGGTGGGGGATGTGACGTGGTGTGACGGGGCGGCCTACGGGGTGTAGTGGGGGCAGGGCAGGTAGACACCTCAGGCGGAGGTGGTGGATCACGTGGTGCCTCCCCCTCTCCAAGCGCAGGCTCAGCGGGCGTCGCACCCTCTGCAACGGCAGGCGGGACGGGCTCAGCTGCGCCCTCCTCATCCTCAAGGAGTCGTCTTACCAAGAGGTTGTAGCCCTTGGTTCAATCTTTCAGATAGAAGACTTTGGTGTTGTCGACCAAGCACGGCTCATTAGGAGCCAAGGTGTACGCCTCACGTAGAGCAGCGTATTGCTCCACCATCTTGGTAATGAGGCGCGCGTATGGGATCTATTTCTTGACCCCGGACTTCACCTTCTCAGACATGAGGTCATTGGCATTTATGATGCTGTCAATGACTAGGTCAGCCATAGAGAACCAATGGTTCTCAAAGTCGAAAACAGGGTCTGTTGCACAACTCCAGTCTGTGAGGACTTGTGCAAGAAAGGATTAAGTGCACACTTGATATAGGTATCAAGCATCCACAGTTTGTCGGGTAATTGGGCCCGTGAGACGGATTGCCCCTTCCCATGCTGACCTTGGGTCATTTTGGTGACCACGTCAGTAAAAGGAACCTCCTTATAATAGGGGGCATCTAAACCAGCGTTTTCAATGTAAGCGGACGCACCGGAGTGCGTTGAACTTATACTCGAACCCATCAATGGAAGTGACGAGTCGGTGTCGACTATCACCCCACCGAAGGTTTTGGAAGAAGAGCCGCACGATCCGAGGACAATAGTGATCGTGAAACGGCTCTAACAAGGGTTTCAACCCGAGACGTTGAATATAACCCTTGGCCCATACCATTTCGGGTCGATCCTCATAAAGGGACGAGGTGAACACATATTCGAAGAGAAAAGACTTAGAAGCCCACCAAGGATTGGGGACTTCACGTTCGATTGGGGTCGGGACGGGGATTGGGATGGGTGGAACCACGTCCGAAATCGATGCCACAGGTGGCACGTATGGTTGGGGAACCAAATCTGTGGGCGGTACGGGTGTACGAGCCCAGGAAGTGGGAACCTTACATGAAGGATTCTTCGTGCGTGGTCCCATGGTCAAAACGTGCAAAAATAACGACAAGAGAATTAAGTTGAATCGAAAGGAATACATTACCGGACGAATGGAGTGAAATCCACTCGAATCAAGCGGAAAAAGGAGTTGGATGGCCGAAAAATCAGTCGGGAGGAAGATAGAACGGTCGGTGCCAAAAACCCCTTTGATCGATCACACTAACGCTTGGTGCAAATGACCGTTCGAAAACCCAACTTTAACTTAAAACCCCAGGATTGATCGATCAATGCCTTTATTGATCGATCAATGAAGCATCTTTATGCCCTAGACAGATGCATAGATCGATCAACATCCATGGTTGATCGATCAATGACCTCCTAATTGATCGATCACTACTCCGTTGATCGATCAACACTCTTTACATTGATCGATCAATACCTTAATTGATTGATCAATCAATCAATCTCAGTCCCCATAACTAGACATCGCTGATCGATCAATGACCTCATTGATCAATCAATCAGCCATGGTGATCGATCAATAACTTCTATTGATCGATCAATCACACCAGAAACCAACCTTTTTATATTTTTATTTTTAAATTCAAAAACGCAGATCAATAGCATTCATAAAAATGAAGGCATACCATAACCTACATACGGCACCCGGATATGTCAAGCATGCATGCACAATTATGAACGTAAATCGATCCGTGAAAGTACCTTTGACGTCAGGTAAACAAATGCGGGTACTGCTCGCGAATTTCAGTTGCGTGTTCCCAAGAAGCTTTCGAAGCCGAATGATTTCTTCACTTGACTAGTACCAGTGGAATCAACTTGATCCGCAAAACTTGATCTTGATGATCCAAGATCGCGATTGGTTCCTCAATGACCGTCAAGTCCTCTTGTAACTCTATCGGTTGGAAATCCAAGACGTGAGTCGGGTCGCGCACGTATCGTCGCAGCATGGAAACATGAAAAACGTTATGCATGCTTGCCAACTGTGGTGGCAAAGCAATCCGATAAGCGACTTTGCCAACCCGTCCAAGTACCTCAAATGGACCGATATATCGAGGACTCAGAAGCGCATCACGCCCTTGGTTGGCGAGATCTTCACAAAGACCTTGTCTCCCACCTGAAAATAGTGGTTAAGTCCATAGCCAATCATTTTAACTATGAATAGCAACTTTTTTTTTTCGAACGTATTTGGGTATACCTGAAACTCAACGTGCGTTCGATGGAGATCGACATAGCTCTTTTGGTGACTTTAAGCAACCCTCAATCTTTCGCGGATCAACTGAACTGTCTCGGTTGTACTGTCCATGATATCAGGTCCCAAAACAAGCTTCTCACCAACTTCTACCCAATTCAAAGGAGATTTGCATCGTCGTCCATACAAGGCCTCATAAGGCACCATCCTAATGCTCGACTGATAGTTGTTATTGTAAGTGAACTCGATCAGAGGCAAATATTGATCTCATGAACCATGATAGTCCAACATACATGCACACAACATATCCTCTATAATCTGGTACACTCTCTCAGTCTGCCCATCTGTCTGAGGATGAAACGTTGAGCTGAACTCCAACTTAGAACCCATGCCTTCCTGAAACTGTCGCCAGAACTACGACGTATAGAGCAGATCTCTATCACATACGATGTTGACTGGTATGTCATGTAACCAAACTATCTCTTTCATGTACAGCTCTACAAGCTTATTGGCTGTATATATAGTCAGATACGGCAGAAAATGCGCAGACTTCGTTAGTCGATCTACAATGACCCAAATGGCATTATTCTTCCTCAATGTGTTCGGCAATCCCAAAATAAAATCCATAGAAATGGCTTCCCATTTCCATTCGGGTACTGGCAATGGTTGTAATAAACCTGCTGGATTCTGATGGTCAACTTTCACCTGCTGACAGACCAAACACCGAGAAACATAATCTGCAACATCTTGCTTCAGTCCTCTCCACCAAAAACTTCGCTTGAGATCTTAGTACATCTTGGTACTCCTAAGATGTATAGCATACGTAGACTTGTGCGCTTCCTCCAAAATTGTATCTTTAAGATCTTTCGTATCACGTATGTACATTCGATCTCTAAATAGTAAAGTACCATCATCTTTGATGATAAAATTAGGCATGATCCCATTAATCACATCCTTTCTAATGGCCATCAGCTCATCGTCAATCATCTGGAGCTTACGCACATTATCAAACAACGTGGGCCGTATCACAATAGTAGCCATCAATGCCCTTGAACCCTTGACGTCAATCAATGTATCGCACAAGGTCAGGTCCTCAAGTAGGTGCCACCGCTGTACTCTGGTGATAAGATGTGTCAACTAAGCTGAAGACTTCTTGCTCAACGCATTTGCCACAACGTTGGCCTTCCCAGGGTGATACTGGATGGAACAATCGTAATCCTTTAAGAACTCCATCCATTTATGCTGTCGCATGTTTAAATCCTTCTGGGTAAACAGATACTTAAGACTTTTGTGGTCGGTGTAGATATCAAATGTCTCACCGTACAAGTAGTGCCTCCAGATCTTCAAAGTAAAGATCACCACCGCTAACTCCAGATCATGAGTTGGGTAATTTCTCTCATGTTTCTTAAGCTGTCTAGAGCTGTACGCGATAACTTTCTTGTGCTAGTTGAGGACACAACCCAAACCTCTATAAGATGCGTCACTGTAGATAGCGAAACCCCCTCTGCCAAAAGATATAGCTAATATCGGTGTTGTAGTCAGACGCGTCTTCAGTTCCTGGAAACTCTTCTCACATTGATCGATCCAATCAAACTTAGCATTCTTCTTGGTAAGCTGAGTGAGTGGACTCGAGAGTTTGGAGAACCCCTCTACAAACCGTCTATAGTATCCTGCTAACCCAAGAAAACTATGGACCTCTGTTACTATTCTCGATTGTTCCCATTTCACGACGGCCTCGATCTTTGTCAGGTCGACTGTTATACCCTTAACAGAGACAATATGGCCCAAGAAACTAACTTGGTCCAGCCAAAACTCACACTTACTGAGTTTTGCATACAATTTGTGATCTCTGAGGGTCTGTAAAGCTACGTGTAGATGTCCTTCATGTTCTTCCTTTGTCTTGGAATAGACAAGGATATCATCTACAAAGACAACCACGGACTTATCTAAGTATGGTTTAAACACTCGGTTCATCAGGTCCATAAAAGACGCAGGTGCATTCGTCAATCCAAATGGCATAACCAAGAATTCATAGTGCCCATATCTAGTTTTGAACGTCGTCTTCTCAACATCTTCTGCTTTGACTCGTAGCTGATGATAACTTGACCTCAAGTCAATCTTCGTAAAGAACCTCGCTCCTTGTAACTGATCAAACAGATCATCGATTCTAGGAAGCGAGTAACGATTCTTAATCGTCAGCTTGTTCAACTGCCGATAGTCAATGCATAGACACATTGAACCATCCTTCTTTCTGACAAATAACACTGGTGCTCCCCAAGGAGACACACTCGGTCGAATAAACCCTTTGTCAAGCAGTTCCTGCAATTGCTCCTTCAACTCTTGTAACTCTGCTGGAGCCATCCGATAAGGAGCCTTAGATACTGGTTCAGTGCCTGAAACCAGATTTATCACAAACTCAATCTCCCGGGCTGGTGGTAGTCCTACCAAATCTTCAGGGAACACATCGAGATATTCGCATGCAACGTGAATATCAGATATCACATTCTTCTCTTCCCACTGCTCTTATAGAAAGGCCATATATCCACTGCATCCACTCTTCATCATCTTTTCGGCCTAAATAGCAGATATCAACGGAGCTACCTTAGACTTCACCCCGAAGAATCTAAATGATCACTCCTTTGGAGGGCGAAAAACTATTATCTTCCGAAAACAATCAACGCTCGCATGGTAAGCGGATAGCCAGTCCATTCCCAGAATGATGTCAAATCCCTTCATATCTAATAAAATTAAATCTGCCAGTGTCTCATGATCATCTACTGACACTATCACCAATTTACACACTGTGAGTGCATTCACTGCACTACTCGTAGGAATGGACACTGTCAATATGAATTCTAGCTGTTCAAGAGTGGCGCTCAATTCTTTCGTAAATTGAGGCCTAACAAATGAGTGCGTAGAGTCTGGGTCTATCAAGACTCGTGCTCTGTGAAAATAAATATCACAACTCCTATAGACTTTCAGCTCACCTATAAGCCAGTTACAATATTAGATCAAGTGTTTAAGATATGTGTGTGTATGTGTACTAATCTCCTAAATATTTAATTAAAATAACTCTACATTTCTAAGTTCCAGTATATCCTACTAGATACATAATCTCTCTTGAAATTTAATCATACCTTGGATGACATCATTCGATGTCAAAGCATCGGTCGCGATAACAACGTATGCTCAACCTTGAACCACAGGTCGAGAAGATCTCTGTGTAGATACCAATCTTGACCGTTCTTTGCCGTCTTTTCTCTCCTCTGGGCAATTCCTAACCAAGTGGCCCATCTTGCCACACCTGAAGCACGCCCCTGTATCCCTCCGACAATCCTCTGTCTTGTGTGGTTTCTCACACTTTGCACATGACACAACTGGAGTGAACGAAGAGACCCTTGAAGATCCCTAGGTCACTGAAGCCCCGCTACCAAAAGACCCAAACGGTCGAAATGGTCTAGAAAATGTAGGCACTGCTGCTCTCTGGTATGAACTCGGACCCGAAGAAATCACCGGTCGAGAGTGCGTAGGGTATCTCGGAGGTCTGGAGAATCTAGCCCTCTTGTTCTGCTCAGGGTCCTGAGAATGCCCCTGAAATGACCTCTCTCTCGTCTGCTTGTCTCTCCAAGCAAACTGCTTCTGGTTCTCCTCCTCTGCTATGAGAGCCTTGGCCATCACTCTCTCATATGTCTCCATTTCCCACATGGCGATATCTTTCAGTAGGTTCTGTCTCAGGCCAAGTTGAAATTTCCTTGCTCTCATCAGTTCAATAGCTACATGCTGGGGTGCAAACCTAGCCAGTCGATCAAATTCAGCACCATATTCTCTCACTGATATTTCACCCTGCTTTAGCTCTATAAACTTCACCTCCCACTGATGCCTCATGATTTTCAGAAAGTATTTATTGTAAAACACTTTTGTGACTCCTCCCATGTCCAAGGAGTGTGAGGAAACTCTCTCTGTCGATTCTGTGACACCGACTTCCACCAAGGTCCGGCATCACCATCCAACTTGAAAGTGGCCTAGCGCACTTTCTCCACATCATTGCACTAGAGCACTTCAAAAAGCTTCTCCATCTCCTCAATCCATCCCTCTGCCTCTATGGGATTCGTCTGACCCGAGAAGTTAGGAGGTCTCATTCTCCTAAACTCTGTGAGCCCGCTTGGCTGATGAGGTGGTCTAGCTGCCTACTGAGTCAGAGCAGCTGTCTGCTGAGCAACGTTGGTAGCCAAGGCTTCCAACACCTGCTCCATTCTCTCTTCATTGCCTCTCCTACTTCCTCTTGGTCCCACTGGAACCGCGTTCGTGTGCGAGACGAATTCTAATCCCTGCGACGTACCAACAACATCGGGGATCTTCCTCAGAGGAACTTCTCTCTGACCTTCCCTACCTCCACTGTGTCCACCTCTGAACTTAGGGCCCATACTGGTCTGTCATTGTGAAAATAATAACACTGATTAGTACATAGATTGTGAAAACAATCCAATATGAACCAGCAGTTCAACCAAAAGCCTAGGCTCTGACACCAAGTGTGACAACCCAGATTTCCATGCCCGGAAATCCATGCCATACGGATCATACTCTAGATGATCCCCAGGACAAATCATTTAGTGTCTGCTTGTATAGCGGAAACCAAATAGGCACTATCCAGCAGTGGTAGTTCGAGTCGGCACACAAATCATTTAAAATAGAAAGAAGCAACAAACAAAATATGTATCTAAATAGATCAAAAGAATATACATTCCCAAAAAGGAACCAAGAAGAACCACTGGTGATGGACATCCATCACCCAAAATAATGGTTCTTGATAATGGTTCCAATAGAATGTATAGTAATATAATAAAAGAAAAAGATCTACAGAAAGTAAATACAGAAGTGGCCACCAGGCACACAATAATCCAAAGTTTATACAAAATCCCTAAAACATCAGACTAGTATACCCAGACTATAGATAGAAGTCGTCCGCCTGGATGTTCGTCTCCTTGTCCTCAGCCTCAGCCTCTAGATCAGGCTGGTAGTCAGGGTCGCTCTCGGTGCCAGGAGCTCTAGCCTCAGAACCTATAATTATTGTAGAAGCAAGGTGAGCTAACCATCTAAGCTTAGTAGAAGAATTTCAGTCAAAATTGCATCTTACTTGTAAAACATGGTTGCAGAAGATATAAAAAGAACTGAATAGATGCAAATAGATGCTTCAGATATGCAGAATTTATCAAAGAAGACAGATCGTATCAGAGTTTACAGAATGTGATGCATGTAGTGTTTAATGACTTAGAATAATAAACTTCAATAACTCCCGTGAGTATAGCACGTGGTAGCCAGATTTGGTCCGATGGGTAATCCCAACCATCGTCATTCATATGAACAATTTCAGGAATGCAACAATGCCTCAACTATGGAGTGCAATTGTGCCAAAGATTTTCAAGCAGATGGACAATTGTGCCAGAAATGGATATACCGCCGAGTCGGTGGGATTCGTCAGAGTATTAAACCTCAAATCACATGCAGACATTTTATGCTTACAGGAAATCAGATGACAGATGAAAGGTGTCAGATAGCAGGAGTCAGATATATAACAAAGTTGTCACACATATGCTAAACTTGACTGGAAAGTAAAATCAGACTATGCAGTTACATGCAAAACATTTGGAATCTATGAGATCAAAAATAAATGTAATTTCAGTTGAATTCCCCTACCTCAGGTCAGACCTCTTTCTAGGCAAATACAAAGCTTTTTAAGGCATCATGGTCCGACCCTAGATCATAAATATAGTATACTATGTGTCAGGCATGTCAGAAAGTCAACTGGCTCGGTGTCCAGTAACATGTAATTCACACAAACAAAACAGGACAAAAACAGGGGTGATTGATCGATCAACACCCTTATTGATTGATCAATCCTCCTTGTTGATCGATCAATATCCCCATTGATCGATCAATAACCTCAACTAACTTCATAAGTAACAGAGGTAGTTGATCGATCAATAGCCTTTATTGATCGATCAACACCCTTCATTGATCGATCAATACCTTAATTGATCGATCAATACCTCCCTTTTCTTCACACTTTGTCATAGCAAAATTGATCGATCACCAGTCCTGATGATCGATCAATATGCCTCATTGATCGATCAATAGCCTAAACTTTTAAATTTTCCTCTTTCTGTTCCCTTTTGTTACTTATACAGATTGATCGATCAATACCTTTATTGATCGATCAATGCCTTTATTGATCGATCAATACACACAAGTGATCGATCAATGCCTTCATTGATTGATCAATATCAGCCATTGATCGATCACTCTCTCTGTGATCGATCAATGCTCATAATTGATCGATCAATTCACTAATTGATCGATCAATACCCCGCAAGCATTTAACTTCTAAAAATTTCAGTGTTCTGTTCCCCTTTTTATTTTATACGAATTGATCGATCAATGCCTTCATTGATCGATCAACACTAGCCATTGATCGATCACTCTCTCTGTGATCGATCAACCTTCAGAATTGATCGATCAATTCACTAATTGATCGATCAACACCTCTCGAGCATTGAACTTTCTGAAATTTCAAGTCCACTGTTCTCTCTTTAACCTTATATGAATTGATCGATCAATAACCTAATTGATCGATCAATAGCCCCCATTGATCGATCAATCTAGCATTGATCGATCAATAATGACAGCACCTCTGTCATTAATGGAGGTCACCTATTTCTCTTCTATTTGACCTATCTTCATTAATGGTTTCTTATAACCATTAATACACACACATGCACCTATATAAGGCTCTCATTTGCCCAAATCTAAACGCATTGGCTCACCTTTGCTTAGGCCCTTTCGGGGTCTCAGCAAAATGATCCGGAAGAGGGTTTTGCATTTGGAATCCGGGCTGTGTCACCGGTGTGACTCCGATACGTAACGTATCAACCCCGATTCAGCACGCAGAGGTCTCACACGCACCCGGACTACGCTTGAGTTCGTCTTATTGAACTCACCCTATTCTAATTCACACTGGCGCACGATCTCCACATTGCTAACCCTATTTCCTCGTAAAACATGCTCAATCCCAACCTAGCCACAGATTTCTTTGCTCAAGACCAAGGGGAAGAAGAAGAAAGGAGATCTCTCCAGATCTCTCCCTTCCTTTATAAGCTACCTAAACTGAAATATCTCTGATATTTCAGTTTAGACCCCAATTTAAACTCCGGTGTGAAACACCCACACAATCTCTACGGTGTAACGTGCCACGTCAACGTCCTACACGACTCAGACTGGAGTGAGAATTCACATGTGAATTCATCTATACAAGGATTAATATTATTTCTTATAATATTATTTTTAAAATTTTTAAATATGCCTCGATTTTTGTGTCGGGCACGCATATCGAAACAGTCCATTTCTTGTTCGGAATTTCAGGGTCGTTACATTTTGAGTGCATCCGTTGGCCTTGAGGTTAGTCAATTGACCTTCTCGGGTATTTTTTGTTGGTTTTGATAATTCAACTTACCTTCTTTTCCTTTTGAGAGAATTAGTTGGGCTTTGTGGTTTGTAAACAACTATACCTTTAAAGTATTTTTACTAGTTCTATTCTGTGTTTGTATTTATACTAGTTCTATCAGTTGAGCTTTGTGGTTTGTATACAATGGTCATTTTTGTGTTAAATATAAAATAGAATAATTAGTTTTTTATATTATTTGCATAAATATTCTTTCCGGTACGAAAATTACTGTGTCGTTCTTCTTGTGCGAAATATAAAACAGAATAATTATTTTTTTATATTATTTATAAGTTATAAAAGTGAACTGCTTGGCAATATGATGCCTTGGGAAAAAAATAGTATTAAAAAAAAAAAAAATTTCATTGGGGACGGTCAAGAGCCGTTTCCAATAATAGAGTAAAACTTATTAGAGACAGCCCAAGCTGTCTCCATAACATAGAAAAACTTATTGGAGACGGCATCTAGTCATCTCTAACAACAAAAGAAAACTTTTCACTACAAAAAACGAGACTATTAGCTGCACCCAAAAACTGCCGCTAATACCCTTGCCGCTAATAATCTTAATAGGTTTTTTATTAATAGCAACAGTGTTTTGGAGCAAAAAATTGCCGCTAATAGTCTTATTTTTTGTAGTGATTGGAGACGGCTTCAAGCCGTCTCTAATAGTAGAAGATTATTATTGGGGACAGCTTGAAGCCGTCTCCAACATGCTTTACTATGACAATGGAGACGGCTTATGTCAGTCTCCAATAAACTCAAATATTAGGGACGGTCAAAAGCCTTCTCCAATGTTTGGTCTCTAAGACATTGGAGATGGGTTATCGGAGACTACATAAAAGCCGTCTCCAATAGTATTAGAGACGGCTTAGACATCTTTAGAGACGGCCAAAAGCCATCTCCAATATACATATTTTTTTGCAATAGTTGGGACGTAGCCCTAAGGGCAGTGTCCAACTCAGCTGGACATCATGTCACACTCATCACAAGAATAGGATGCTACAACAACTTGGATAGCATTGATCATGTACCACCCAAAAAATGTAGGCCGCCTGATTCAATACACAAAACAAGTTTTGTTTTGGGTGTCACATGCCATGTGGTATGTCATCCAAGCTGCATTTAGAATGCATTTCCCCAGTTCTCATCTAAATTAAGGAGATGAAAGGAGGCAAACCATGTGTGGCCATACTCTAGGCAGGTGTGGCTAATGAAGGAAAGCACATGCAGAGTGATCAATGATGTGTGCAAAGGGAGCAGGGGGTCAGAGTCCCTAAAACCTAGGGCACCCAAATGGGCGGTGGAGGAGGACACAGCCTGCCAAATGGAACAGGGTAGTTATTGGAGATGATGGACGGTGATTTTTTCTATTTTTGGGTACAGGTCACCCACATTTCTTAGGTGCATGGCTGCAGGCATATATAATAGCAGCCTGCTCCTGCTCTGCCAATGTGGTTAGAATGGTGCAAATAAAAAATTTAGATGGAGGAAGCTTCCAAAATTCTCTTTTTGGGAGCGATGTGAATCTCTAGAGCCACAAATATATATATATATATATATATATATATATATATATAAGGTCCAATCAAGTTGAATAGGATTTCATGTTTCCCCCCCCCCCCAATCATCTCCTGCCCTCAAAAATAGGAGAATCTTGACTTTCATGATTTAAATTTTTTATAAAATAGAAGAATCTAACTTTCATGATTTTCATTTTTTATAAGATGAGGGGCAGTCAAGATTCTCCTATTTCCAACCACAGCAAAAGGGCTTGAACTAAGAATCCAGTTCAATGGACCTGAACATTGTATATATATATATATATATATAGGGAAAGGATTCCATCCTCTAATGGAGGACGGTGAGCACCCTCCAAGACCGAACACGCGACTCATTGTGGCACTCATAACACTATTTTGATGCTACATGGAGCACAACTGCATTGGTTAGATCATCTTTGAAAATAAAATATTTGAAAACTCATCTCTATCATGTATTTCTTTAGCAATAAAATGTGGACCGTTGAAACTAGTCTAAGTTTGACTTGTGCTTTAACCAAACCGAACCGAACCGAATAAAATCGAACAGAAATTATGATTTTCTGGTTGATTTTTGCAAAATCAAATCCTAACCGAAACATTTCGATTTCGGTTTCGGGAACTAAAATTTTCAACCCCTCAAATTGAAACTGAACCAAACTAGTCTGATTTCAATTTTGGTCAGTTCGATTCAGTTTACGTTTTTTCTTCATATTTTTTTTGTTCGATTTTTTTAAAGTTTTCAGTTTTTTCTGTTTTCTCACCCTACCCGTATAGTTTTCGATTTTTATGTACCAAAACTAAAACCGAACCGAGTTGAAACAGTTCAGTGTCGATTTATGTCCGACTCGGAAAGCTCGGTTTTCGTCAGTTTTCCATGTATATATATATATATATATATATATATATATATATATATATATATATATATACATGGAAAAGGTCACCGTTCCTCCAAGGTTCGAGGTGGAGGTCCACGTGGCATCCAAAACATCGTTTCAATGCCACATGGACTACGGGTGCATTGCTTAGATTATTTTTTTTTAAATAATTTGAAAAACTCATCTCAACCATGTGTTTTTTAAGCCGTGAAATGTAGACCATTAAAACTAGTCAAACATTGACTTATGCTTTTAAAAATATTTTTTCGAAATTTCTTTTTTTTAAAATTAATCTAAACCATCCACCCGTGCTCCACATGGCAACCAAAGAGTGTTTTGAGTGCCATGTGTACCTCCACATGGACCTTGGATAACGGTAACCGTCCTCCCATGGAGGACGGAAGTGGCTCCCTATATATATATATATATGGAAAAGGTGTTGGCCCTCCATGGGAGGACTGTCACCATCCTCCAAGATTCCACGTGGAGGTCTACATGGCACCTGAAATATTATTTCGATGCCACATGGAGCTTGGGTTCGTTGCTTAGATTATCTTTATAAAAAGAAATTCTGAAAACTTATCTCCACAAGTGTTTTTTGAACTGCGAAATGTGGAACATTAAAACCCATACAACTTTGATTTATAATTTTTTTTTTAAATTAAATTTTTTTTTTAAGTGATCTAAACCATTCACCTATGCTCCACGTGGCACCCAGAGTGCTACATAAACCTCCACATGGACCTTGGCGGGTCCATATATATATATATATATATATATATATATATATATATATATATATAGAAAAGAATTCCGTCATCCAATGGAGGACGGTGAGCGTCCTCCAAGATGCTACATGGTGCTCCATGTGGCACTCGTAACACTATTCTGGTGCCACATAGAGCACAGGTGTATTGCTTAGGTCATCTTTGAATATATATATATATATATATATATATATATATATATATATATAAAGCTCGGGAGTATGGGTTGGGTTCGAAACTAACTGTCCTGTGCAAATCCCCACGGTTGTGATAAAGGTAAAAGAAGAAGTTTATGACAAAAGTTTGACCTAAAAACCTACATCTTTTCTTAAGAAAAAAAAAAAAAAATCCCGATATCTTTGATTAGTGAAATGAAAGGCAAAAAGTCCAACTTTTTGTTCTAAAAGCTTAGAGGACATAGTACCAAAGTATGAAAATCGGTATCGGTTTCCCCACGACCGATACTACTGGCCCGATACGTACCAACCAATTTTATTTTATTTTTTTAAAGAAAAAGTCTATGTCTCGGCCGTAATAGAGATGTGTCGGCCAATACTCAATACGTATCGGCCGATACAGGCCCATATCGGCCGATATGGTATCGGATACCCGAGTGGGGATACCGATACATATTGGTTTGCTGAGAAACCGATACGTATCAGTATTGGCGGATTTTTGATACCTTGCTTAGTGCATCCTTAGGGTGCGTTTGAGAACAAGGATTTGGATTTCGGAAAAGTATTTGAAATTCAAGCGTTTGAAATTCAGGATTTTAAATATTTGGATTTACAAATCTGTTATTTGGATTTACAAATCCACTGTTTGGATGCATACCTAGTGTATTTAGATTCTTTCGGCGCAACTGATGGTTCGACCCTTAACACCGTTGACTGCCTTGAATTATATGATGAAGACCGATTTTTGTCCCAATATTTCACACAACAGTTCTTGACTTCATGGCCCACCTATCAGACGATAAGATATCGATTCCACATGGTACACACTTGGGATTATGGTGTACTATGAGAAGATTTTTTCGATAATTTTTAGGAATGTGTTTCACTTGGAATCAATGTCTGACCCTATGATAGATGATTCGTGATTTGATGAAGATCTATTTTTTCAAAGATTTGAACAAAAAACAATCATCATCATCTAATTCGCAGCTGTCAACGAAGGTAAATCAGTTGTACAAAGATAATCTTAACCTACCGATACAACTAGACACTTAAGAGAGAGAGAGAGAGAGCTGCAGAAAGAAAGCTAGAGAGAGAGAGAGTGAGAGAGAGAGAAATTGAGAAAGAGAAAGATAGAGAAGCTTAGAGAGAGAAAGCTAGAGAGAGATGGAGAGAGAAAGAGAGAGTGAGAGAAGAGAGAAACAAAGAGAAAGAGAGAATCCTAGATAGAGAAGAGAGGGAGACGGAGGGAGAAAGAGAGCGAGGAAGAAAGATGGAAGGAGGGAGAGAGAATCCTAGAGAGAGAGAGTGAGCGAAAGAAATCCTAGAGAGGGAGACAAAGAGAGAATCCTAGAGAGAGAAAGAGAATGTGAAAAATCTTAGGGAGAGAGAGAGAGAGATGTAATATGATATATTTTTTTTGTCCTTCATGAAGATGTGTTGGACTCAATTGAAAGAGATATGAATTTGAAATAACACATGGGAGAGATTATTTCAAATCTTTATTTTTTAGCTCTTGAATTGGATTTGTAAAATGATTGAGATTTGCAAAATTCAAATTCATGGCTCAAAATTAGCAACCAAACAGATTATGATTTCCCCCCACCCGAGTCCAAATCCAAATAATTGTTCACAAACCATGTGAGCCAACTCGCGATCACATGCCATATAACATGTGATGTAGGATCTGAACTCATTGCTGAAGCAGTAGTGGGGGAGCCAGGAAGTGGCCTGGGGGGGGGACAGGTACGCCTACTGCATTACTCTTATAATTTTGGATTAGTATTATGTAGACTTGAGAATCGATGCTCTAGGTACGCAGATCACTTTTTGGGATCTGTCCAACCATGTGTTCCGTGTTACATTTGACACTCACAATCTCAAGATTATTTTTTAAAAGATTGGATCGAAAATAATTTCCATCATTTGATTCAATGCAATCAAACTTGGCCATTATTTTTACATAGCATTTGATAGCTTTTAACTGAGGATGGTGTCATTGCGATCTTTGAAGCTAAGATCTTAGATCAATCTTGGTGTACCTATCAGATGGTAAATATATTAATTTTACATGGCATGCATCTTAAGTATCAAGTCACCTAACAATCAAGTCTGATCTTAGATCGATCAGACTGGTTTGCAAGACCCTAGAGGAGCCTGCCAAGTCTGACGGTTCGAATGATAAACCATCCCAATAGCCCGGTTTTGGAGTGCAGGCAATGGTCAGTTCCAACCAGGTTGAACTGGATTTAGTGTGCAACCAAATCTGCAGCCGTTGGATGAAAATGAATCTTGACATTCTTGATTTTTATCTTTTATAGGATGGCATATAGTCAAGATTCTCCTATTTCCGACGGCTAAAGATGTGGTTGAACCCGAAATCTGGTTCAACCTGATTGGACCTGACCATTGCCCTTTGAACCATAGTTGACTACTACGACTGCTTTTGAATTATGGTTTGAGTACCACTGTTTGCACTCACCCAATTTGTAATGGCACAATAGTGACAAAATCATTGATTCTTCTGAATTTTAGAGATCGATTTTGTTTGAATCTTCCACCTCTATATACGTATCGTTAGACATTTAATTTTTTTATTTCATGTGTATACATTCTAGTACTCTACAAAATGACTAAAAATCATATGACACATTACATTGTAATATAAATTAAAGATTAATCTTTTGATGAAACGCAATGATTGCAAGATCAATTGTGTTGGAAAATTGAAACGAAAAAAAGCGATCTCCATCTTGTGATTTAAAGGAGTCAATAGTCTTACTGTTATGGTGACCTTAGAGAAGCAATCCGTAGGTATTTATGCATACCAATGTGAAAGTACATATTTAACCTTTTCTGCTGCACCTAATAATAATAATAATAATAATAATAATAATAAGGGATAATGGTTGGTAACCCACGTTTAAACACTAAATGGTGCTTAAATGATTTTATACCATTAAAGTTAGACTTTTAATCTTACACTATTGAACTGTGTTTATTACACTTAAGAAAAACATATTATTAGGGGCAGTTTTTTGGAGTAAAAAATTGCCGCTATTAATAAAAAATTATTAAAGGCTATAAGCATAAACAAAAAACTATTAAAGGCTATAAGCAGCAAGGGTATTAGCAGCAGTTTTTTGTTAATAGAGGAAGGTTTTAGTTGCCACTAGTAGTCTTGTTTTTGGTAGTGTTATTTTGTCAAGTGATGTACGTTTGTGATCAATCTAATTAAATTGTCCAAATGGTAATCTATTGGAACTTGGCTCAGTCCAAAGAAACATGCCTCATCTGATTGATGATCTTTAATGTTAGCCATTAAAACTTATAACAATGGTTGATATTAAAGTCCATAGATCAGATGCTTTAAATCTCCCTAAAGCGTTATTTTTGGGCCTGTAGCACTAAAATTGTTGATCTGTCACTTTGACGATATAGATACCCACATCTTTAACCATTGATAATGTATTATCATTTAAACACCATTTTGGTGATTAAATTCCGGGCTGCAGAATTGGTCCCTAATAATAATAATATCTAGTGTTGAACGGGAGAAGAAGCTCCATCATACATTCATTAGTCTCAATGGGCCAAGGTTCAGCCCGACCTGGCCTATCATGAGTTGGGTATGGCTAAGTTGGATAGGACTCTTACATAAATGGGCCAGCCTGACCCGATCGTGATGGATTTATTGATCTGACCATCCAAATATTTGTCCTAGGATCTAGGCGCATGATCAATCAAAATAATAAATCAACAATCCATAAATTAAAATATATATACCTACCTTAGTGTGTGTCATGAAAGATAGGTTGCCGCTTGAATTTTCAACGATCTCTTCGCTCTCAATACCTCCTAGCACAATAGGGATGCCTCTCCTAATAAGGAGGGTTGAAGTGTGTTGAGCAATCGTTGGGATCAAGTATCTCTTATATTTATGGTCAATGAGTCTTTTCTCATTAAGGCCTTAAATTACTAATTATATTGTAATTGGAAATCACAATCATACATTAATTAAAAGACCGAATTATTGGTTGTTTATTTTTTTTCAATTCACCGAATTAGCAACTATTACATCTCAAGATTGATTTTACACCATTCACCGGTCAACGGATTGATCATAGTGACAGCCACCAAAATAAAAACTTCTAACATATAGGGTATAGGTTGACTCGAAAGGTATAATTTGGCTGGCCTGTTTAAGTCCCAGATAGACTCAGATAATGGAGTCATTGTAGTACTAAATGAGTTAGGCCAGCCCGTGGCTTAGCCCGGCCTGTTATAGACCAGGTATCGGTTGATTGGTGATGGCCTGATTCAAAAACCTATTCGCTTGATTAGCTATTTAGTCAAATATGGGCTTTCTCATGTGGGCCAATTAGGATTGGCCCATTTAGGGCCCAACATATAAAGACCATTATACAATATTTGACTTAACACTAACACCTATGAATCAATTTGAAGTGACCATGGTAAGATAGGTTGTGTTTGGAAATGCTCCTAAGCCCCTCTCAGGCGCTCTCTTCTAGCAGATGCCAAAGCAGTCTGGGAGGGCATTTGGTAAAACCACAGGGAGTTGTGGGACACTAAGCAGCTCCAATTCTCTAAAGCTGCTGAAACCAGCTCTAACGGGAACAAGTAGGGAGTCGAAAGGGTGCGGGTGCGCTCCCACTTGGGAGTATCGTGAAATATAACAATTGTTATCTCAGGGTTTATGTAACAACCCTAAAAATTTTAAACTGAATTTGTGGTGTTAGATTTGTTTTGCACCAAGTATGGTGTTAGTGCTTGAGAAAATATATCTTTTGGTTTCTAAAAAAGTTTTATATTTAAAATTGTCTTTATTTGACACAAGTTGTGTGGTGACCTAGTGGTTGAAAGGCTTTGGTTATAGACAAAAGGTCTAAAGAACTTACTATGTGAATTTTCAACCTCTATTTTAAACTTTGAAGTAAAAGCATATACACTCTTATTTAGTAGCGCTTAGCACCGAATTAATGCCCATATATTATAAATAAGAAAGTTAGGGAGAACCCTCTAAATCATTATTATAAGAATTCTTCTTAAAAATCTTAGCCGTCACTCCATCTTCTTCTATAGCCACCCTTTTCTAAAAACACCCAAATCTCTTGTGTGTTATTCTACAAAGAACACCGTGGTATTTTTCTACCGTTAAATCGTGGTGAAAAAAGGCGGCGTAATCGTGGACGGACCATCGTGTAGACGCCGATCTCTATCGCCCTAATCACCGTCGATCCGCCAATCACGCTTTAAGAGGTGGGTACCCATCCATCCATCTCGTTCTTCTCAGATCCCATCGCGTAGGATGCGTTCGATCACGTATCGATAGGCTATTTAAAATAAATCTAAATTTTTTTTATTATAAAATCGCTTTTAAGACAAAAATAATAATTAATCCTGATTTTATATTATTTTTATTAATTTTTCGGATGTATTTTGGGTTTTATTTCGGAACCCTATTTCATTTTGAATCTGTGACAATCAATCGATTGAAACACACTTTTCAATCGATTGATTTCAAAACTGTAATAGAGAAGGTTTTATTTCCTTTTAAATTCAATCGATTGATTTACATGATTCAATCGATCGATTTGAGCATTTGATTTTAATAAGCAAAGTTACTTTAACTGCTTCTAACAACTTTAATGAATGGATGCCTCAATCGATTGATTTTATAAATTCAATCGATTGAGGTTGTTTGGTAATGAATATAATAATAGTGTTTGCCTTTTTCTTTAATTTGAAAGAAGGGATATTCAATCGATTGATTTATAATCAATTGATTGAGGTTGTTGGTAGGGAATAGGTTATTATAATAGTGAAAGGATTATTATAATATTAGTTTCGTTTAATGGATAAGAACTCAAAGCCTTAATTCAATTTATTATTCAATCGATTGAGTTCCACTTCTCAATCGATTGACTTTGAATTGAACCGACTATGTACACTTACCCAAATTCAATCGATTGAGCTCCACTTCTCAATCGATTGACTCTGAATTGAACCGACTATGTACACTTACCCAAATTCAATCGATTGAGCTCTACTTCTTAATCGATTGACTTTGAATTGAGCCAACTGTGTACACTTACCTAAATTCAATCGATTGAGTTACACTTTTCAATCAATTAATCTTGAACCGAACTGATTGTGTGCACCTATTTAAATTCAATCAATTGGGTTACACTTTTCAATCGATTGATCTATGTCCGAACAGACATCAAACAATACTATCAATATTGTTTTCTCCTATAACTCTACTTGCTCAACCAAAACTCAATACACTCTAATTTATTGATGTTTCGATCGATGATCGTGATGCGCTCCACTTTAAATTGGACTGCCCCTTTTTTATTTGAGCATTTAATTATAATATACTATATATGTATCATTTTATCGCTTCAACGCGAGCACTTTGATAACACAAAGTGTTAAAACTTCGATGCCTTTATGAAATCGAACTTTGACCTTTACGATTATTGAAATCACACTTATAACCCTATTCTATAATTATATTGGTGTAGTATGTAAATAAATATAAATATAAACATAATCAAAATCTAAGGGTAAACCGTTCTGTATGCATGATACTTTTATATTTGCAACTTAATCAATTTATACGAGTTAAGGATATGTTAGATCATGAGTACGAGAGTGTATGAGATCATGCCTACGTTTGAGTGTGGTGATTCGCTGAGATGGTATCGAAACAAGAAATATACCGTATTCATATGCCTTACAACTCATGGTGGAATGGGATCCATGACGAGTCGGGTGAGTGTGAATTCAGTGTAACCTCATATACGATGGCATATACGGCGACCCGATCACCTCGAGTTCAAATATGATAGTATAAATTATGAGTTAAGTTATGAGGTTCGACCATAGGTATTAGCTGTGGTGAGGTTTCTTCTACGGTCACGTGAAACTCAGAATATTAGCGTCCATGTACGCACTACGTGAAAATAAAGAAAATACAACACTACTTACTTTCAAAAAGCCACAAACATCGGCCGTTGTAGAAGGAACTCAAGTATACAACGGCCCATATCAATGGTTCAAGCAATGCAACGGTCTGCTTAAATATGTTATTTGAAAGTGAGAGGGAGTTCGAACTCAAGATGTTGATATCTAAAACGATTATGGCGCTCAAACCAGACACTTTCCCGCAGAGACCCTTCTAAACAAAGGATTAGAGCGCAAATATCCTTGCGGAAACCATTCACTTTCCCGTAGAGACCCTTCTAAAAAAAAGGATTAGAGCGCAAATATCCAAGCCGAAAACCTTCTTCATCGGCTTCTTTTCCCAGCGGTAACCCTAGCGAAACCCTTCTTCTTCGTCTTGCCCAAATACTCGAAGATCGGATGAGTGTCTCGCAGATCATTTGATCCCTCCCCCATCGCAGATCATCGGATGAGTGGATCTCAGTTATTCAATATTATTTTGTTAAACCTATGAAGAAGAGAGAAAGAGGAACAGAGAGAAACAAACACTAACCCTAATCCTAAACTCACCGGGGCCGATGGGTAGATATCGCAGGGTGGAGAAACAACGACCCGAATCAGCCATAAACGAAAACGAGATCCGAATCACCACACAAGGCCTTATCAGGAACTATGTTAGCTATGCCAATACCCTTCTTCAACTAAGCTTGATTCGATTCATAGTCTCCACTAACATCATATAATTTCTCTATTTGGGGTTTTTTGTTTGTTTTTTTTTATGGTTTTTAGTGCATGTGCCCTTCGATTTAGATCTTCGATTGATGGGGCAAGTTTAATCTTGACCGCCAAACTGATAGATCAACATGACATGAAAAATCGGTAGGATCAATTTTTCGCTGCCGCATTTGGAAATTAGTTTTTGATGGATTGTTATGATTGACGGTCTCGCTTTTTTTTTTTAATTGGTTATGCATTGGGCTTTATTTGTAGGATTATATTCTTATATTGATATTGTAAAGCTTTCTTTTTTGCTGTTATTTATCAATTTCTTATACGGCTTTGGATAAGTTGAAGATATATTTTCATGGGCATTACTTTATATATATATATATATTCTCGGATTAATGGGAGCTCGCCATTTGGTTGGGATGACATGGCACCCTCACCATCCCACTTTTAAATCATGTAGTGCAAATTTTTACGAATCCAAGTTGTCCAAGTGGCAGGCCATCATTTAACCTAAACTTAGGTAAAAAAACTTCAATCTGAAAAGATTCGAAACCTCCGATTATAGCACTTTAATGTGGACCATTATTTGTATCTACGATAGGGTCCATTTTAAAGTGATATAATCTCCTAGTTCAAATTCTTTGATGGTAGTATTTTTGGCCTAAGTTAAGTTCAAACGACGGCTTGTCATTTGGACAACTTGGATTGGTTAAAAATGTGTGCCATGTTATTGATATCTATCATAGGGTCCATATTAAAGTGCTATGACCGGATGATTCAAATGATAGCCTATCATTTGGATGGATTGGATTGGTCAGAAGTGTGTGAGACATGGCACTACATGGCCTAAAAGTGACGGTGAGATGCATATCTTAACCAAATGGTGAGGTGAGTCGATCTTTATTGATAAATGAATGTGATGGTGATGGCGAAACATTATGGACTAATCACTGGTACTAAGGTGAATCCTTCTTGTATTTGGGCAAATTGGTTTTTGGGGATTGTGAACTGTATCAATTTTTTTTTATAATTATCACATGATCAAAGATATAGGATATGAATTCTATTTAGGCAACAAAGTTCCTTGCTGTTCGTGAACCAATGAATTTGTGGTCATAAATATCATATATAGTCATCTAAAATATATGCAATATATATGGGCAACATGGAAAACAGATATCTGAATTTGTCGCTTACATTACAAAAACGTTTAATCTTTATCACATTATGCATTTGGGAAGGAAATATAAGCTGCATTAGGTAGTATATGGATACGATCAAATGCATGTTCCACCCAAAAATACAGTTGCATCTAACTCATAAATCTAAAACTCCTTATTTCGGTGATTCGATGGTTCAGTTGCACTAATTCTGTCTCAATTGATCAACTTTGTTATCCCTAACCAAAAAATTAAAAAATAAATCTAGTTTCATGCAACGATGTTTAATGCCCAAAATATATGGTTTTAGATTCTTGAATACAATTCATCTTCGTTCTTGAGGGCATAACACTCTACTTCTGTTTGCATTGTGTCTACTGTCTAGTATGAATTAACTAATAGTTTGTATGTGGAGTAATAATTTATGGAATTTTTTAGATATTTGAGGCTGAATAGATTAGGAAAGTGATTTAGGATTCCGAGTAGCTAGCAAAATTGACTCAACAATTTCCTGTTAATTCAAGTGATTTCTATTTATTATGTTTAGAAGATTGATTTTTGAAGTGGGGATTTCTAGATTGGGATTGGAGTAAATGTGGCAAGCAGCTACTTGGTTCATGGTGGATTTTCCCAATTTTCTTTCATGTTTAGAAGTTTCCCTAAATTAAGTCTGGTTTGGGTCATAGAACCATCTTCATAGCATCCATTACTTTATTTTCCAACTCTTCGTGCCCAAGACATGGCTGTAATTTTCCGGGGTTGAGCACATTTAATTGACCCATCAATGATTGGTCCTAAATCAGCATGGTACTGCACCAGCAGTGTACTCTTCCTAGAACCAGTCTCACCAATCAAGACCATTACCTATGCGAATGAAAGAGAAAACAAAATTTGAAAATTGAGATACAAATCGTGAAGATATCAATAAACAAATAGAACAGGTGAGACCAAAATCCCAAATATAGAGTTCGCAATTTCAAAAGTTTCAGCTGGAGGGAAAGTCAATTGAAATAATAATCATAAGATTGAACATGTATTAATAGGACTTCAAAATTTCATGTATGGGTACACCATGCAGTTAGGAGAACCTTTCTATCAAAACATTTTATTTTGGAACATCTGAATCAGATTTCATGATCGAGTATGTTGTCACCCGTTGGTATCGGGCACCAGAGCTACTACTAAATTGTTTGGAGTACACGGCTGCTATTGATATTTGGTCTGTACGGTGCATACTTGGTGAAATCATGATCTAAGAACCTCTATTTTTGGGAAAGGACTATGTTCATCAGTTGTGGTTTATCATAGAGGTAATTTGGCAACTTTCTCATTTGTTCAGATAATGTATTTTAATTCCATCATGGCTTATAGAAAAACCACCCATTGCTTATCCACTCAGTATAATAGCAAGAATGTTCTACCTAGTGTGAAAGGAATCAGTTTCCCCAATATGCTGTGGAGGGAAGGTTTGAAAGGATTAACCAGCATCCAATTATGTCCTTTTTTATTTTTTTCCATTTATCTCATAGTTGTGTATGATTTGAACTTTATGACTTATTTTTTTCTAAATCATTAGTTGCAACTGTATACAAAATGCCGGAAAGCATTCATTCTCTAGTAGGGATCACTGAAGTTCTTAATACAGATCTCTTGATATAATAACTAAGTGTCAATGACATAGAATTTGTTTGTCAAAGGTTAGTGCCATTTACATTGATTAACACCACTTTTGCAGTTTATATATATATATATATATATATATATATATATATATATATATATATATCTGTTTTTCTATGACTGGAATGCTTACTTCCCATGAACTTCTTACTAACTGTGTAATTAAAATCACATGTCATGACAATGATATGCTGAGAAAATGGTGTCTCTATGCCGGAACACATTCATTCTCTATAGGGATCATTAGAGCTCTTAATATAGATCTCTTGGTATAATAACTAAGTGTCGATGACAAAGAATTTGTCTGTCAAAGGTTAGTGCCATATACATTGATTAACACCACTTTTGCAGTTTATATATATATATATATATATATATATATATATATATATATGTTTTTCTATGACTGGAATGCATTCTTCCCATGAACTTCTTATTAAATGTGCAATTAAAATCACATGTCATGACAATGATATGCTGAGAAAATGGTGTTTCTATGCTTAGAGTAATGACTTATTGGATCTTTGAATAGAAACAAAACGGATGTACCTTTAATAGGGCTGTCTAGATCAGCCTGTTACCCAACCCACCCGACCAGGTTTTTGAACCAGGCTAAATGCATAAACTTACTCATCGAGTCGAGTAGGGAAAAAATGGTCTGACACTTGGTATATATATAAAATACAATAATTTTTTCACTAAACTTCAGCATATCATCTTGAAAATGTATTGCTTGTGTAGTGTCTATCTTCTCTTCAATCAATAAATAAAATTTATACCAAAATTCTTATTTTCATTTTGATCACTTGGTGCATGTTGGCATTTTACCTTTCTTGCGTCTCATGATCTTGTCTTCTTTATTGGCACCGTCTGACTTTTTGTGTGGATTCTGAAATATTCACATCCCTATGTTGGTGCAGTTATTGGAAGAGTTCGAGTGGTTGTAAGACTACGACCTCGGAATATTGAGGAGTTGATCGCAGATGCTGATTTCGTTGATTGTTTAGAATTGTAGCCAGAGGTTTCTCTAATAGAATTTTTTTTATAGTTTGTAAATACATATTCAATATGAAATTATTTCTTATGTAACTTCTACTAGAGATCTTGTTCATAGGAAGTTGGAACTAATTAATCATGTCGATTCATCTCAGCTTAAAAGGTTGAAGCTCCACAAAAACAATTAGGATTCAGACACATATGAATTTGATTAAGTGCTCACTGGATTCGCATCACAGAAGCGTGTTTATGAAGTTGTGGCAAAACCTGTTGTAGAGGTAATACTGATATGAAGTTGTTTAGTGTTATGAATTTCATATTTTAGCTTCCTTGCGGTGAATGTCTATCCCTGTCATTCTCAAGCGTTTAAGAATTTACAGGACCTGTCAAGGATTGTTGATTCAATTTTATATCATTAATATAGTGCTGAGACAATTTTCTCTCTTGGTTTAGGTACATGTTAGGAGGTCTGCCAAGGGAACGCATGATGGAGAAATACCCGTTTCAAGTGAGAATGGCAGCATCTCCAACTTGGTCAAAGGTTATAGGCCCCCGGTTGTTAGGAAAAGCAAGCTACTTGTGGGAGATCTTGCAGGTTATGAGCTTATTGGTAAGTCAGGTATTTACCAAAAATTCTAAACTCTTAAATGTTATTTTCACATAGTTGAAGCATTGTGAATCATGGAGATGCACAACACAACTAAGTTTTACTTCTTCTGGGTATGCAACCCTTAAATTTGAAATGGAACTCACTCAGCTGATCGTTATAACTCAGCTGATATTGAATCAATCACTAAATTGTTGCTATTAATGACTTGTGCAAGCTGCCTCTTTCCTGATATATCACTTGTCTCGTTCCTGAATTGAAAAGCTTTATTACCGGCTGACTTTTGGAGAAATGAGACAATCTAGGTTCCTATCTAAATATTCTGACAATCCAATCAAGTACTCATGTCATAATTGAAACTATAAGGCCAAAATTAGTTAAGTAGCAAAGAAAAATGATAAGAGGATTCAAGGTATACAAGAACTCAGAAAAAATAACTTAATTAATAACTTGAACTTTGAGTACAAGGTATCCCAAGCTTCAATTACATGGTAGGCAATACATATGCCATTCGTTCAACCATTCATCTTTTATAGGCAAAATTAGAAGAACCTCATAAAGAAGATAGTTCCAACAAAATGTGAAGGAGACCAATTCATAGAAAAAGGCTAAAGATAAATGCATGCAGCCTTGGACAAATTTCCAATGCATGTGGACTCTATGCCATGCTACAATTTTAAGTTCTACTAGACCAATTAACCTAAATATAACAAAGACAAATGAATAAACTCCTAGCCTAGGCGCCCTGCATAAAAGCACAATGCCGAAATTGACCTCAAAGTGAAAATTGAAGAAAAGAGGTGTTATCTAGTGATGGGCTAAAAGTGAAAATTGGATTGGTAAACTTTTGCACGCACCATTTTTCACCACATGGGCTAAAAATGTGACAAGCGAGGCTGTTATCTAGTGATGCTGGCGACCAACATCACTCCCAATAAAATCTGAGGAGAATTAGATGCATTAACATCTAACATGTAAACATTGCTAGACTCTCTGTCCCTTTTAAATTTGTAACATGTAACATTGGCCCCTTCTTAAATGATAAAAAAAGTATTGCCCTTTAAATAAAAAATGTTATGTAACAATGACTCGGATACATGTGTTACTATATGGGGAATTCCCCATGCAATGCCCATATGTAAATTGAGTAACTTGGCTTGATTTATGTGTGCATAGTTTAAAAGCCCAGGGTTTCCCATTTCTAAACCATCGATATTAAGAGTTTTAATCAACCCACATGGGCCTTTTGCAGCCAAGAGTTTAGAAATGACAGTTTTAGATCTTGGAACATGCACAGTAGCTTTTGGTACAAGGATGGCTGATTCAAAGCTGACCATAGATTTCAGAAAATTTTCAGAATCTGATTTTCTAATTTTGTAATCCCTAGTTTGCAATTTTCATGTTGCCTTTCTAGGGGCTCTGGCCAGCAACGAAGCTAAAGCTTCACACTGGTCCGCTCACAACTTTTAGCATAGAATGTTCGCAAACAACCACCAAACAATTTGTGTACCTTATTAGTGCAATCATTTTATTGCTTCCATCTGTCCATGGTGTACTTTGGGATATGATCAAGTATTTCAATTGGCAAATGCCAAATAATTTTTATTGCTTTATAGTGAAGAAAATTGTGTACAATAGTTTCTTTCGAAGTTTTTGAAGAAGATGCATCTTGATGGATATTGTTTGGTAAAGGAATTTTTTAGTTGCGGGTTCATTTCAATCTTAGCTACCTAAAAAAAATGAAATGTACATGACATTTTCATTTACAACCTGTCAACTGAAAAGTGATTAGATAATATGCTTGGATGATGCCTACTCAAACATAGTGTTGATACAGATTGATGACATGAATAGGTTTATTTGATGTTTTCTTTACATTGATGACTTTCAGGCTTCCCCAGGTAGGAGAACTGAGGCAGCAAAGTTTGCCCAGTTATGGAATGAAGTGATATGCAGTTTCCGCAAAGAAGACCTCATAAGTGATAGGAAAGGCTTCTCGTCAAAGTTACTTTTATGTCCTATACTTATTTCTGTCATTTGCTTTCTTATCCCATTGGACTTATACTTGTATTTTTTATTGATAGTTCCTTATTCATCAGATCCTAGCCTGAAACTAATACAATGGCCACCCTTCTTGCTTGCTAGCAAGGTCAGGAACGTTGCTTTTCGAATAATTGACATTATTTATTACCTTCCATACCTGTTGAGTATTCAACTCCTTGTGCAAATCCCTATAACACTAGATATGCACTACGTGAAATAATGGGGCTGATGGGATCTGTGGCAGCTGTGGCTTGTTTCAAGAATTTTTATCGTTATTTCTAGTTTTTGTTCTATGAATATAGTTGAAATGTGAGCTTGCTTTGTCGAATTTTCTTTATCTTGGAATGAAGGCATGTGATCCTTAGTAATTATGTTTTGCACTCTAGATTAAGCATAGTTTATAGTTCTCCAACTCTAGATTAAGCATAGTTTGGGTGAGGATTTAATTTCAATAAGACAGTTTTTTAAGGGGTTTTGGGTGAGGAGCTTCATTTTTGCCCACTCAAAGAATAGTTTATATTGTACTATGTTCTCTCTCTCTCTCTCTCTCTATGTCTATCTAGCTGACTTGCACATTAGCCAGATTTACCAATAAATTAATATCCATTGTTTTAATTTAAGAGTGTGGATCATTTGTCTTGTATGCATCATATGACCAAGTTATCAATTGCCATAGGGAAAGGGAAGTATGTTTTCCTGTCTATTGTGTTTCTCATACCCTACTGGCGAAGCATGTTTTTCTGTCTATTGTAATTTATATTTTTTTCTTTATGTCTAAATGACTACTGCAGGTTTGGATTGTTGCTGCTCAAGCTCTCCCAACCATGACAATCAGTTCTAGGTGGCCTTTTAGATTACAAATATACAAATTCTTTACATGCTTTGACTCAAGGTGGAGCACAATCTCAGTTTTTAGATATGCAACTAAGTAATGGAGAAGATCAAGGAGCATGGTTTTTTAATAAGTCCTAAGCTAAATTGAAACATGTTGAATATAACATTGTTGAATGTGTTAATAGGATGGTGCTGAATGTATTAATGTGAGTTTTTCAATGTATTAATGAGATCTTGTCGAATGTATTAATAAGATATTATTATATATATTTTTTTTGGCTTATTATTTTTCTTTTTAGTTGAATGGATTGTGAATATTTTGTCTCATAAGTTGATTTGTGATTAAGTATAATAATCATAGAAAATATATTTTGCCTCAGAGGTTGATTTGATGGGTGAGAAGTTGTGTATTACCAAATTCCCTTTTTTCACAAACTGTGACTTTCATTGATTTTTCTAATTTTAAATTAATTTTATTTTTGGCTTATTATTTTTTCATTTAATTGAATGGATTAGATTTTTTTTTCTTGTTAGGTGATCAGTGTGGTTGATACAATATTTGTAACAGGTAAATTGGCTCAAATTACAGTAACAAAAATGGAAGTTGTGCATTTTAAAAAATAATAATAATAATAATTTAAAACAACGGTCCATAACCGTTGTTTTTGAAATAAATTAATAACTGTTCATTGGCGTTGTTTACATATACCACTGACTTAGGCTGTAGTTTTTAAAGAAAAAATAATAACCCTTTTTCGGATAGGAACAATGGCTAGAAACCGTTGTTATTTTACAACAGACATGGGCCGCTGTTTATGTGGTCAATAAACAACGATTTTTAGCCATTGCTTATAAAAACCACTGCTCTATAAACAACGGTCATTACCACGGCTCAAAGCCGTTGTTTATGAAATTTACAACGATTTTGGGTCACTATTTTTTATAGATTTTCACGTAGTGACGGATGCAACACCTCTATGGTAGTATAGACTACCACACTAAGTACATCCAAGTTACTACGAAACCTTTTTCTTGAGAAGCGTAAATTAAGAAAGTTGCCTCACTATAGTTTGTCCTAGGATTAAGTATAAGAGTATAATAAGATATGAGTATGAGATAAGATAAGTTATGATACGAGTACGATAATAAGACATCGTTGTGTAGGCCAGTAAAAGATAAAGAACTTAAGTCTTTGTACGTGTCGTTCCTTGCGTAGCCACCGTAAGGGCAACAACGTCTTTCAGCCAAGACGGATCTCTGGGAGAGATTATGAGTATGAGTATGCTATGAGTGACTTTGGCCATTATGTCTCCCCATTAGCTGGGTGGTGGAGTATGAGTATGACACGAGGGCGTTATGATATGGTGGAATGATACTATGTTAACCCTCTCATGGTAGCTCGAGCAGCGACTATGGCACAAGTCATTTAGGATTTCACGAGTATGTTAGTTACGCTTATACAATGTACAAACGTATGTGTGAGAATGATAATAAGACATGGTATGATATGTTATGAGATATGGTAAGGTACGTTAGGATATGAGTGTTTAGATTATAGTCTTGCATTTATGATATGAGTTTTACGATTGCATGTGATTTTGTTTTTCTTTTGCTATCTACTTTGAGATACTACGTTTATCACTCACAAAATGCACCCACAATGCACCTAAGTAGTATGGGGTGGATTGGCGGTGTATCCCACTGAGTTTACATGACTGAGTAAGCTCATCCCACGATAATCTAATAGTTGCAGGTGATTACGCTGGTGGAGTAGATGCCGGCCATCTAGATCTCGCCGACGCTGATTTCATTGATCCTGCGGGCGTTGAGTACCAGAACCCTTTGGAGGGCGACGCTACCGATTATCAGGAGGACTACGATGCTGATCTTGATTCGAGTGCCGGTTAATGATCATTATGGACTTGGTATTGATTTTTATTGATACTAGTATTACGGATTTTATAGTTTATTTTATCGGATTTGTCTCCGACTGGATTTACATTTTATTGGTGGATTGTGGTTTTATCACACTTATTCAGTATTTATGATTACATTTATATTCCATCATATTTATTAGATTTCATGGATTTCGTGGAACCATTATTGCGTGAGAACTCTAATTAGGTGTATGTCCGCTTAGCATATCCGGGATATGTGCGGGTCATAACTCGAAATTCTAGGCCCTTGGGATAGGGTAGAATTTTGAGTCGTGACAGAGTGGTATCAGAGCTCAGGCTCTAGTTCCTTGAGGACTGTATGAGTTATAAATCAATCGAGGACTATATAAGTTATGTAGGTCCAATATATTGATTGAGGTTATGATGATTTAGATAGACCCGAGACTTTAGATCGTTTGAGGACTTATTAGTTTCAAGGAAGTTCGATCATTGATGATAGAAGACTCTAAGGTTCAATTTAATATTTAAATGTTTATTTAAGAATAATTTATATAGTTAGGAATTTATGAGAAAAAATTTCCGGTTCATAACCTTGAGTTGGCCGCAGTCATCTTTGCACTTAAGATTTGGCGGCATTATCTATACGGTGAGACTTTCAAGATTTTTATGGACCACAAGAGTCTCAAATACTTATTTTCTCAGAAAGATCTTAATTTGAGACAGAGACGTTGGATGAAATACATGAAGGACTATAATTGTTTCATTAATTACCATCCAGGTAAAGCAAATGTAGTTGCTGATGCTCGAAGTCGAAAATCTTTAGGACTACTAGCACGTCTAAAGGCTTGAAAGCTGTTAAGACCTGAAAAGTACCACTTTTCACCCCTTAACTTAGCCTCTGTTAGACCTTTAGCTATCTAATAAATTTGTGTTAAGTCATTTCTGTAGGTAATAAATAGCAACTACAATAAAGCCTGAACCCTGTTAAGGAGCCTACTTTTGCCCCAGAAGTCTCCCAGAAAAAGGAAGACAGAGACTAACTGCATGAAGGCTGAGCACAATAGCAGCAAAGAAAGAAATGAGCCTCGCACAGCTGTTGCAAGGTTCACATGACTCAGAAAGCTTGTCTAGCACAATCCTCGCGAGTTTCCCAAGGCTTCATACCAATTGTCCGCATTGTTCTCACGCAGTTCAGTGGCAGAAGAGCTTCAGAATCATGTCTCGCGTAGCTCCCGTGAAGCTCAAATATAAATGCTCGCACAGTTCCCGCGCCATTCAGAAGGAAAGTGCAATCTCGCGAAGACCAGAGCAATCCAGCGAGGATTCAATGCTCTATCGCGCGACTGTTTCAGCTGCAACTAAGACAATCCTGCGACAGCTAGAATTTCAAGCCGATCCAATCTCGCAAAGACCGTGCTACCACACGACAGTCTTGCAAACTAGTACTACCTGGCGAGGCTCTAAACTCTAATTCTCCCTCACTTCTGCAGAGGACATTCTGGAAACTTTCAGCAATTAGGGCACGCATTCTAATGCTCCAATTCCCGTACATGCGCCCCGAGGCATCCAAGAAACAGTATCAGGCCATGTGGCATCGTTAAAATTAGGGTTTCCTAACCCTAATGCGCCGCCAAGCTGACTGCTATATAAACCTAAGCCTGGTTTAGGTTTAAGGGTATTCTCTTCTTAGAATAGAACTTAGTTTTTCTTCTTCTGGAATCGGCTGTTGATCTCCAGTAAGTTTAGGTTAGGTTTAGGTAGTTTCTTTTTATCTTGTTCTTCTCTCCATAGTCCAGCATTTGCTGGCTATGCCTATCTATGATTATTTGGAATAAATCAATGGAGTTTTATAATAGGGTGTTTTATATTTATGAGATTTCTGTTTGTGAGTTGTTCTGTACAAGGCTGCTATCTTGAGATCCTCCATTGCTAGAATGCATTGCAAGCAATGGAGGACTGATTTTATGGTTTACTTAGATCCAAGTGACCTGTGTGTCTGGGCTAACATGCTCCCATATAGGCCTAGCCCCACCACAGGACCCACTAGATCTGAAATCCCCATGGGAGCAATGAGCTTTTGTAGCCTTGTGAACATGGTGGTGGCAGCAATATTTCTTGTTCTATCTTCAGTTTTGTGAGGAGGATAGCCTCTGGGATAGTCTGTGACCATTCAAGTGGACAGGTTATAGCCTTAGGGTGAAGCCACTCCACAGACTCAAGACGGATTGTTCTTCTCTGCACTTGTGCTTGTAGCCCTGTGAGAGATTATGCAGAGACAAACTCCCCTGTATGTGTATAGACCCGCCATCAGATGGCAGACCTGGTTTGGTTATAGAGATTGTAGGCTTACGACTAGATCACTGCAGTCTCTCTAAAGCAGTGGACAGCTGGATCTAAGGCTGCACTCAAACTCTTCTTTGGTCACCTCCCATACAAGCCTAGCCCCACACATAGCACTTTAGAGGTTGAGGTTCCCTATGGATTCTTGTGCTTGTAGCCTGGATGAAGTAGTGCCTACAATGATAAACTCGTTCTGACCCATCTCTGAACTGTGGTTCCCCAATTGGATAGTCTGTGACCATTTAAGTGGACAAGTTATAGCCATAAAGGGATTGGATCATGGCACAGAGATGAGTTGGATTCTTTCTCTTCAGTGGTGATAATGTAGCCATTGGACAGGACTTCTATAACAATAGATCTGAATCTGAGTTATGAACCCATCAGATCTGAACCTAATAATGTACTTCCCACCCTTTTATATTTATTTTCTCACTCCATCTTCTTTCTTAACCCTTTCTATAGTTTAGACATTAGGATACCTTGGAATTTAGATTTTAGTGACATTAAATCCCCTTCCATTTAGGATTGCCAGATCTGTAGTCAGATCTGGAGAGCCTACTAAAGATGGCTCCCTTGGAGCCTAAGATCAACTTCCCTATGGGACAAACTCTTACTTATCAAAACTTGCTACAACAAGCCCTGTATCTTGCAGGACTGTATATATTTTAGGCTTGCTGCTCCATAGTTCTCACTCTATCTTTCATTCAATTTTTATCCATCCCATTCTTATCACTGTCTTCAATAAAATCAGTAGCAAGCACTCTAAAATACCTCAACAAGTTTTTAGCGCCGTTGCCGGGGATCTTGATCTTTTAGTAGACTCTAGGTTTTTTATTCTTTATTCTTTGGTAGCTATACTTGTGAATAATTG
The DNA here is from genome assembly GCA_021018995.1 of Chloranthus sessilifolius. Taxonomy (NCBI): domain Eukaryota; kingdom Viridiplantae; phylum Streptophyta; class Magnoliopsida; order Chloranthales; family Chloranthaceae; genus Chloranthus; species Chloranthus sessilifolius. The sequence goes on along the minus strand of CM037594.1, from coordinate 27,752,139 downwards.
ATACTGCTGAATTACATTTGAAATTTTTCTTGCAGATCTGGACCGTAGCAGAGAAGGAGAGTAGAATTGCACTGGGAGTCTAGCTACTCCTATTTGCACTTCTCTAACCCTCAAAACTCAGTCTATTTCTCATTTGAAGATTCCATAGCAGTTGATTAGGATAATTGCAATTTTTATTAAGTGCAATGTGCCTGTGAATAGTCTTCCCCGTTGTTGGTGTGTGTGCATGTTAGGAAGGAAATCTCTCAGTCCTACATTAGAGTCTGCTAACCCTGAGATTGAAAGGGGTAGAAGACCGAGAAGGCACAGACACACCACTGTCGAGCCCCCAATTGAAATAGAGATAGCAGTTATGGGTGAAGAGCAACCTAGAACATTGAAGGAATTGAATGCTCTGGATGATTACAATTCTCCATTCAGCATTCAATTCCCAGATGTTCAGGGTAATTATGAGATCAAAACTTCCATCATCCAAATGCTTCCCTCTTTCCATGGGCTTAGCAAGGAATACCCTTACAAGCACATTGACCAGTTCTTGGCCCTGTGCACGACATTCTCCATTGCAGGTTTGGGACCCGAAGCCACTAGGTTAAGGCTCTTTCCTTTCTCCCTAAAGGACAGGGCCATGACCTGGTTATCTACTCTCCCAAACAACAACATCACTTCCTGGAAAGACCTCCAGACAAGATTTCTGTCTAAATTTTTCTCAGAGACAAAGACCAGCCAGTTGAGGAAAGGCATACTTTCTTTTGCCCAGTCCCCAACTGAAGATTTTAACCAATGCTGGGATAGATTTAAAGAAATGCTCAAACAATGTCCCCACCACAAGATCCCTGACTGGCAGCTTGTCCAGAGCTTCTACAATAGGATTGATGAGAAGAGCAGAGACATGGTAGATGCCTCTTGTGGTGGAACGTACATGCATAAAATAGCTGATGAGGCATGGGACTTGTTCGAGGTCATAAGTGAAAATGCTTTTTAGAAGATGTCCTCTTCTAGAACTGTTCAAGAACCTTTTCATAGGCCGAGATTTGTTGAGACTTCTAAAGGAAAAATATATGAAGTTAGGAGAAATGATGATCTGAGAATGCAGATGGCCAGTCTTACTGAAAGATTTGACAAACTATTGACTGTGGTGCAGCCTAGAATGGCTGCACAAGTGATGGAGGCATGCCTGATATGCCAATCCCCACAACACACAGTAGAAGAGTGTCCATCTGTGGGGCAATACCCTGAGTTTGTAATGGAACAGGCTGCTGCTGCCCAATCTTTTGGACACCAACAATCTGGTGGCTACAATAAATAACCATATGGATACCAGCATCAAAATGCAAGTTACCAATGGAGAGACCACCCAAATTTGAGGTGGAGGCAAGACAATTATATACAACCATAGCAGATGTTGGCCCTACCTCAAAGGCCACAGCAGCAGTTTAACCAAGGTTATGCCTAAAGGTCGAATTTCCAACAACAGCAGCCACAGCAACAAAATCAATTGGTAGTTCTCCCACCTCAGCCCCGAAGTGCTTCTTTTGAGGACTAGGTTTTGGCCCAATTGCAAAGCCTTGGACCTTTGAATCAGACTCTGACTTCTCACAGTCAAAGAATTAAGAAAATAAAAGAGCAGCTTGGGCAAATAGCCAATGCTCTGGCTAAAAAAGAGGATGGCAGGTTGCCAATCCAACCAGTAGCCAACCCAAAGGGCCAGTATTCCATCGGAGAAGGCTCCTCAAATTTTGAGAGGGCCAATGCCATCACAGCCTTAAGGTCTGGCAAACTGGTAGACAACCAGGTGGGAAAAGAACAAGGAGAGGTCTACCCCAAGGAATTGTCAAATGAAAGTGATAAAGATTCTGTTAGGGCACAGAGTAGAGAACTGCCTGCTACCCTTCAACAAGGGAAAAATAAAGAGGTTGTAGTTGAGCCTCAGTAGGAGATAAAAATAGAAAAAAGAAAAAAATAAAAGTTCAGCCATGGGCTTGCAGCTGAGGAACCAGTAGAACCTCAGCTGCCATTTCCTCAAGCTTTGAGTGGCCCTGCCCCTTTTGATAAGGGTCAGGCACAGATCGAGGAAATTATGGAGACCTTTAAGCAAGTCAAAATAAATTTACCCCTGCTTGATGCAATTCGACAGGTCCCAGCCTATACAAAGTTTCTGAAGGACCTCTGTACTCAGAAAATGAAGGCCAGAGGCCATTTGTCCAAGAAGGTCTTTGCAACTGATACAGTTAACTCTGTATTAACCATGACAATGCCTGAGAAGTTGCAAGACCCAGGGATACCCACTATTCCCTGTATTATTGGAGACCACACGATTGGGAGGGCCCTTCTGGACCTTGGAGCCAGTGTTAACCTGCTGCCATACAGTCTGTATCAACAGCTAGGTTTGGGGGAGCTCAAGCCTACCCCTATTGTTCTATTGATGGCTGATAGGTCCGAGAGGAAACCCATGGGAGTGGTTGAGGATGTCCTAGTGGGGGTAGACAAGTTCTTCTACCCTGCAGACTTTCTTGTCTTGGACATGGGCTGCCACAAAAGTACATCTCCAATACCTGTTATCCTGGGCAGTCCATTTTTGGCCACTGCCAATGCATGCATTCAATGCAGGTCTGGAATCATGGAGGTCACTTTTGGACATATGAAAGTGGAGCTTAATGTGTACAACAGTGCAAAGTAGCCTCAGCTGGACAATGAGGAATGCTTTGCAATAGATGTACTAGAAGAAATTGTTGAAGAAGAACTGCCCTCTCTGCTGGAGTGGGGCAACATTTTCACTGATTTAACTAAAGTTTGAAACATAGTGGAGGAAGGAAGCTTAGCTTTAATGCCAGAAGACATACCCCTAGTGAGGTCTTCTGTGGCTCGATCTAGTTCAGCCAATCAGGCGGCATAAGCATCAATTCTGTTATGCAATTTGAAAATCTGTTAGAGCTTCTAGAAGTTCCCGCCAAGTTATTTCATCTCTGGGTGCTCACATGGGGTGGAATATGCCTTCGCTTCATGCTTAGAATCTTCTGAAATGTCCCTAGGTTTTTAAATGCATTGGGACGCATGAAAAAGATTACTGAATTACCCTTGCAAAAGCTGGGAATCTCCAGAATACCATTTCGCATAGTTTAGGGGACTTTTCGCAAGGTACTGTGACTCCTGAAGCTCTTTTCGCAACGTTCAAGTTCTGTTCAAAAGGATTTTTCTTCTTTTCGAATAGGTCAATCATCCTTTCGAAGAGTTCAGGTGCTCTTCGAAAACTAAGCCTAGGGCTTTTAGTTCTTTTCGTAGAGTTCGGGTTCTTTTTTAAATGTTCAGATTCTTTTCAAAAAGCACTCTGTAGTGCATTTTTCTATTCGAATTGCTCCACATTTCTTTTCTGGGTTGAGACCAGGTCTTTGCCTCTTCAGTTCAGGTATTTTAACAGCTCGTGAGGTTGTCCCTTCTCTTTCTTCCTTTGGATAGACATGGATTATCATCTTTTTGGCACTTATAGGCTGCTTTCATGGTTAAGCCTGTCTTTATTGTTAGTTGTAACACAAGCACTTAAAACACTGATTTAGTTCTCTTCAAGGGTCTATTAAGGCCTAGGTTAAAGTGTGGAGAATGGTATTTTTTGGTTCTCAACACACCCCCAAACCTAAGCTTTGCTAGTCCCTTAGCAAAGTCAAAATTAAAAACAGAATAAAAAGCCACTTTTGTAGGGAACACAGTTGTATTTAGCATATACAACAAGCCTTTTAAACCCCTAGGTGATCCCTAGTGGAGGAGTGAAGTATCCTGAGGGTTTTCAGTGAAGGTACCCACAAACTTCTCCAATAAATCAGTTAAGATCAACGCAGTTCTGTTAAAGCAAACTTTCATCCAATCAGTTTTTTTTTTTCACACCTGCATCAGTCAGGCTGTAAGAAGATTTTCAAGAAAACATCAGTTCAAAACTAAAATTCTGCTGTAATTCCTTTTACCATTCAATCAATTTGTATCAAAAAGTTATTTACAAGAAAAATTAATGAACAGTTTGCCTTCTATTTAAGAATCCAGCTTTGATGTTACCCCAAACAAGTCGATTTCAAACCCAACTCTCACCAGGTTTTCACTCAGCGTGTAAGTAAGAGGGTTGTACTATTTCACACGGCTCAAAGCGATTCTGACCCACAAATAGGACTGTAAGCATGAGCACAGGCATTGCTTTTTAGTTCTGAGTTCACTGCTCTTTTCACCATAGATTACACAAATCCCTATCTCCATGTGATAGCTCAATCCATCATTGATCAGTAAGGACTTTAACTTGGGTTGTAATGTGGCTTATGGGTGAAATTTATCAAGAATAAAGGGGTGGAATGGAGTTCAAAATTGACAAGTCGATCAAGGTAAGGAGGTGATAAACACACCTTTAATTCAGCATGATTTCATCTTCTTCTTTGAATTTTCAGAGCCAAAGTGGCCATCTTTTTCTTTCTTTTTCAAACTTCCAATGAAATGCCTTCTCTCTCTTTTTTCTTTTTCTTTTTTTTCAAAGCAACATTGACTGGAATGCCACATTTCTTCTGCTGATACATCATTGCCTTCAATTATTTTTCTTTTTACCAAACTGATACTCAACTCTCCTTTCTTCAGCTTCCTTTCCTTTACTTTCTGAATTCTCAAGGTGAGGGTGAGGGTTAGGCTAAATGAGGTTGATGAGGTTTCAAAGAAATCTTGGATGAATAAAGCTCAAAATGGTGTGTATCCAAGGCAGTTTTAAAAGGTAGGGATTTTTGAAGTTCAAACTGTTCCGAAAGGAGGCCTTACATCATGTCTTTAATATCATGATTGCTGTCAAATTATTTCAATTTGGATATGTGTAACTTCTAGTGAAAGTAAGCAGGTTCAATCAGTCCCTAGAGCAGAAAAAAAATTGCCAATTCATACCTCCAAAGAATACATTTCAGGCCCAAACCTTACTGGGTGTGGTTTTCTATCAAATTCCTGAGGTATGTCATCACTGTTTTCTCTCTTTTTAGGTTTACTAAAACATCAATTTTCTTTTAGAAATTTTCTGACATTCACTTCATGAAAGTATTAGAATTACACTAGAAATTAATTTCAAAAAGTTTTTAACTTCTTCATTTTTCAAAACAGCAGGTGTGAAACTACTTCATTTTCATAAATTCCACTGATCATAAGCTGCATTGATGTTAACTCAATTATTGACATTTCTGCCACACCCCCAAACCTAAGGGGAGCAGGGTCCGCACTGGTCCAAAGCAAAAAAAAGAAGCAATCAAGAAAAAAAAATCATAATGACAAGAAGAAAGAACAGAAATGCACAGTAATTACACAAGAAAAACTAGAATTTTATATTACAAACTTATAACACAGATAAGTACAATGTGATCTAATAACTGGGGTCAAAATCTGTATCATAAGTTGGTTCAATGGGATCAAAACTGGAGTCACTGTCAGAGTCAGAACTAGAATCAGTATTGGAGCCTGAACTCGATTTAGCCTTCTCCTGGATTGTGTTTTACAGCTCAGTGTATTCCTCTGATTTGATCTTTTTGGTGAGGCCAATGTACTTTGCAAGTCTAGTAGTCCTCAGTTTTTCCTGGTCAAACTGTGCTTGCAACATGGTCACCTTGTGCTGCTCACTCCTAACCATCTGAAAAGTTTGACCCAGCAGGTCCTTCATTTTCTCTCTCTCAAATTTCATGAATAACTCCAATTTTCGAATCTGGTTTTCATAAGGGGTTCTAATGTAAGCTTGCAAATCAGCTAACCCCTTGAGGACATCTCTACAGATATATGGATTTTCTTTCATGGCCCTTTTAAGAGCGGCAAATCTGGGAATGGGAATGGAATGGTAGGGGACCAAAGGTATCCCAGCTGTGGGAGTGGGAGAAGAAGGGTCCATAAGGATGACTTCAGGGTCGGTCTGATTGGCTTGATCAGAGAAGGTGAGGAGTGGTGAAGGGGACTCAACCAGAGGTACTTCAGGTTCAGTTTGGGTAGCATGGGCAGTAGTGGTGAGGGTGGGCAGATCAACCAATACTACCTCAGGTTCAGTTTGGGTAGCATGGTCATCAACAGCAGGTACAGTGGTTATGGTAGTTGTGTGGGATGTGGAGGCTAAGGTTTGGAGAAGGTCATTGGTCACAGACTGATTATCTGTGTTGATCTGTAGTTGGGCTTGGATGGATTGGAGAAAGGTAAGTATTTGGCTAATAGATTCAGGTGTGGGGGAGGTATGCATAGCAGGGGCTGGTAAAACTGAAGTGGATGGTGGAGGTGCAATGGGTGAAATGGCTGTAAAGGGAGAAGTAGGCAAGTGAGTGAAATGAGGAGGGTCAGGTATAGGGACAGGTTCAAGCCCAACGTTTTCAAAAATAGACCCCATCAATGAGGAATAAGCCTCTGTAGTGAAAGGCTCAGGTTCAGGGGTATGGGATACTTCAGGTGTGTGGGCTGAAGGAGCAGGTGAACTTGAGAGGCTTTGGAGAAGAGGAGTGCAAGGAGATTGTTCAATAAAATCTGTGGCCAAGTCTTGGGCATTGGTGGGAGAAATTGGTGGTGTGAGTATGGTTGGAGTGGTTGGTGTAGAGGGGGAATCTGCAATTGGGATAATGGTGGGTATGGGAGATGGGACAGCTGGAATAGGTGAAGTGGCAGGAGCTGGACTAGGTGAGGAGGGTAAAATGCCAACTTCTTCAAGAATTGGTGCAGCTGAAGAGCTGGTCACCACAGGAAGGACAGCTTCTTCAAGAATGGGTGCAGCTAAAGAGCTGGTCACCTCAGGGTCTGGCAGAGCCGGTTCTAAGGGAGCTGCAGGGGAAGGTTCATGTATGGTAGGTCCACTAACAGCTGCAGATGCAGGTTCAGTAGCAATTGCAGGTGCAGGCTCACCTTCCTCTCTCAGTCTTTTCAGCATTTCTTGGCTTGTAGTCCAAGCCTTTTTCCCAAAAGTATGAGGAGCTATGACTTCAAATGGCTCCTGATCATCAATGTCAAACTTAGCTCTTAGTAGGGCGTGATCAGTCTACCAAATGGGATTCCAACTAATTTCTGCTCCTTTTTCAACTTGGCACTAATATCAGCCATGGCTTCAAAAATTAACATAGGGGCATTGAAAAATTGCCCCTTAGAAAAATGAAAGAGAGCTTCTAAAATTGGTGTCCTCCTTTCTTGGCTGTGCTCGGTGACATAAAAACTTCCCCTCAAAATTGAATCCATCAATAAAAATTGAGGTGCTAGGTCTCTCGTCATTATGGACTGTCCAGTTCCAACGATCCCTTGGGTTAAATGTGCAGCCATTTCTCTGAAGGAGGCTGCTTTTGGTGCAGCCAATGGACCAGAAGGATCAAATTGAAAAGGTATTCCCAAAGCATTCCCAATGTCTTCATATGTGACAGTTAGATCACAATCATCAATAAAGATAACAAGAGTAGGGACATCAGCATCTTTTTCTGTTACTTTTACCAGGTTTTGGTACCATAATTTCACCATTCGCGAATAAATTTTCTCTGGCAGAGGGGTAAGGATATTGCTTAGTGAGGCATCCCTCATGTATCTTAAAGATAGTTGACAGTTCGGTTTGTTAACGAAAAAAGTTTCGTCCACAATAAGCTCAGGAATCAGCTTCTGAGCTTCAATGAATGGATTTGGCAGTACCAAATGCATAGGCAGAGGAGGAAGCTCAGGCTCAAGACTAGAAGCTGAAGGGATGGGTTCCTCATGTCTAACTTTCTTCCCTTTCTCAATCCTATCAGCTCTATCCATTGATAGTTTTCTTTTGGCTGAAGTTTTGGTTTTTCCTTTTGGGGTTGGCTTGCTAATTTTTTTAGTAGAAGATTTTGGGAACATGGCAGCCAGTGATTTTTCAGCTTTCCCCATTCTAAAAACGCCCACAACAAATGCTGACACAAAATCAAACTTTGCAAATAATAAACAAAGGAAATGCGCAGAAAAATACCGAAATCTAGGGTTTTGGTTGAACGTGTTGCTTGCTTGCTGAAATCCACCAGACCAGAAGCTAAAATCCTTCTCTTAAAGCTCAAATGATCGAACAAATGTGAAGAAAAGTGTGGCTGAATCACGCAAGGAAAGAAAGAAATGGGGTTTCTGTGGAACAGGACGTTCTCAGAAAGCTTTCGAATATGAAACCCTTACTTCGAAAGGGTTTAAATATGCTCAAAGTTAATTTCGCAAAGTCATTTTTAAGTTTTCGAAAAGTTTCAAAACAAACCTTTTTACAACTGAGAATGGCATCAGTACCATTCGAAAAGCTAATAGTTTCAGAAACAACTTTTCGAAAAGAAAATGGCTTCAGAAACAACTATTCGAAAAGCAAATCCTTGCTTTCGAGCAGTTCGTTACAAATCCAGATTATTTTCGAAAAGTAAATTGAACTTTGCGAAAAGACAATTTTTACTTTGCGACTTAACTTTGCGAAAAGAGAACAAACATGAATAAAAATAGAGAAAAAGAAAACTAAGCAAAAACTATGGAATAAAAATATATTGTACAGTTGTATACCATCAGATTTGGAGAGGCTCTTGATGATAGATGGGCAGCACAGGCTCTTGGGTATTTTCAATGCATGGTTTGAGCCTCTGACCATTTACTTTCAAGATTCTTCCATTACTTGGATCTAAAATGTCAATGACTCGAAGAATGCAAGAATGACAGTATATGGCCCTTCCCATCTGGATCTCAGCTTTCCAGGAAAAAACTTAAGTTTTGAGTTAAATAACCATACCTTAGAGCCAGCTGTGAACTATTTTCTCAACAAATTTTTATCATGGAAGGCTTTGACTTTCTCTTTGTAAGATCTTGAATTTGTGTATGCATCCATTCTCAGCTCCCCCAACTCAGCGAGTTGCAATTTCCTGTGATTACCAGCAGTAGTCAGATCCATGTTCAATGTTTTAATAGCCCAAAAGGCTTTATATTCTAACTCCATTGGTAAATGGCATGCTTTGCCATAGACCAACCTGAATGGGGACATGCCAATTAGGGTTTTATAGACTGTCCTATATGCCCATAATGCATCATTCAACTTAAAGGACCAATCCTTTCTGTCCTTCTTCACAGTCTTTTCCAGTATATGTTTGATTTCTCTATTGGAAATATCCACTTGTGCACTGGTTTGCGGATGATATGGAGTAGCTACTCTATGAGTCACAGAGTATTTTTTCAATAAAGTTTTAAAATGTTTATTACAAAAATGGCTTCCCCCATCACTGATAATAGCTCTGGGAAAACCAAACCTGGAAAAAATGTGATCCTTTAAAAATTTCAGAACCACTTTGTGATCATTGGTTTTAGTGGCTGTGGCTTCAACCCATTTGGATACATAATCCACAACTACTAAAATGAAATTACACCCATTGGAAGGAGGAAAGGGACCCATGAAATCTATCCCCCAAATATCAAACAATTCAACTACCAAAATAGGTTGTAAAAGCATTGAGTTTCTCTTAGAAATGCTGCCCAATTTCAGCGATTAAACAAGACTTCTGATCTGAGCATCTTTGAAAAGTGTAGGCCAATAAAATCCACACTGCAAAACCTTTGCAGCTGTTTTGTTTCCACTAAAATGACCTCCACAGGCCTGTTCATGACACATAGAAAGGATTCTATGAAATTCTTGGTCAGGGACACATCTTCTTATTATTTGGTCTGCACAACTCTTAAACAGATAAGGATCTTCCCAGATGAAATGTTTAACCTTTGAGAAGAAAAGATCTTTATCCATTTTATTCCAATGTTGAGGAATTCTTCCAGTAGCCAAAAAGTTGACTATGTTTGCAAACCAAGGGGTGTGTATACTAATAGCAAAAAGTTGCTCATCAGGGAAAGATTCATTGATAGGCGCCTATCAATCTCGGATTAAAATTCTAAACAGGTGATCAGCCACCACATTCTCCACACCCTTTTTATCTTTGATCTGTAAATCAAATTCCTGTAATAGGAGGATCCACCTGATTAATCTTGGTTTGGTGTCCTTCTTAGACAAAAGGTATTTCAAGGCAGAGTGGTCAGTGAACACTATTTGTGAACCCAAGACATATGACCTGAATTTCTCTAAAGCAAAAACAATTGCCAGCAGCTCCTTCTCAGTTGTTGTGTAATTGAGTTGTGCATCAATCATTGATCTACTGGCATAAGCTATGACATGAGGCAGCTTATCCTTTCTCTGTCCAAGGACAGCTCCCAAAGCATAATCTGATGCATCACACATCAGTTCAAAAGGTAGTGAATAATCTGGAGACTGCAATATTGGAGCTGAAATCAAACAGTTTTTTAAGAATTCAAATGCCTTCATGCATTCATTATTGAAAACAAAAGGGACATCTTGGCACAATAAATGACAAAGAGGCTTGGTTATTTTACTGAAGTCCTTAATGAACCTTCTGTAAAATCCAGCATGTCCCAGAAAACTTATGATCTGTTTAACAGTTTTGGGAGGTGGTAAATGCGTAATTAAATCAATTTTTGCTTTGTCCACCTCAATGACCTTGTGGGAGACAACATGGTCAAGGACAATGCCTTGGGTGACCATGAAATGGCTCTTCTCCCAGCTCAAAACTAGATTGGTTTCTTCACATCTCTGTAACACCAATTTGAGATGATGTAAACACTGGGAAAAACTGTCTCCGTAGATTGAAAAATCATTCATAAAAATCTCCATAAATTGGTCAATCATATCAGAGAAAATGAAGTACATGCATCTTTGAAAGGTAGCAGGAGCATTACAAAGACCAAAAGGCATTCTCCTGTAGGCAAAAGTGCCAAAAGGGCAAGTGAATGTGGTCTTTTCCTGATCTTGTGGGTACACAGGAATCTGGTTGTAACCAGAGTAGCCATGAAGAAAACAATAATAAGCTTTTCCTGCTAGCTTATCTAAAATCTGATCAATGAATGGGAGAGGGAAATGGTCTTTTCTGGTCATTGAATTTAATTTTCTGTAATCAATACAGACCCTCCACCCAGTTGTTTGTCTGGTTGACATAAGCTCACCAGAATCTGAGGTTACAACAGTGATCCCAGATTTCTTAGGTACCACCTGTGTAGGTGCCACCCAAGCTGAATCTGAAATGGGATAAATGACCCCTGCATCCAACAACTTAACAACCTCTTTCATGACCACTTCTTGCATATGAGGGTTCAGCCTCCTTTGCATTTCCCTAGAAGGCCTTGCATCTTCTTCCAAATGGATTTTATGCATGCAAACAGCTGGACTGATTCCTCCCAAATCAGCAATAGTCCAGCCAATTGCCCTTCTATGTTGTTTCAAAACAATCAACAGCTCTTCCTCCTGCTCCTTTGTGAGGGAGGAAGAAATAATCGCAGGCAATGATTTATGATCTCCTAAAAATACATATTTCAAATTTTCTGGCAACTGCTTTAGTTCTAAATCAGGTGGGCTGAGAAAAGAAGGTAACAAAGGTACCTTAGCTGTTTGTGGAAGGGGAAGAGTAGCAGGTTTCCAAGAAGAGAAACTTGTTGATTGATTATGAGTTCCTTGCACAACATTTACTTCCTCAGACTTTGAGGTACAAACTGTTTCTTCCTCAGAATTTCCCCAAGCATCTTTAGAATCTGTGGTGAAATCTTCATACTGCAGAAACTGTTGTAAAGTTCCTTCTACCAGTTCATCCAATAGATCAACATAAAAACACTCCTCAGAGCTGAATTGAGGCTGTGTGACTGCATTATAAACATTTAATTTTACCTTCATGTTTCCAAAAGAGACTTCCATAATACCAGACCTGCATTGAATGCAAGCATTTGCTATAGCCAGGAATGGTCTTCCCAAAATGACAGGGATGGAAGTTTTGCTTTTGGTAGGTTCCATGTCCAAAACTAGAAAATCAGCAAGATAGAAAATTTTATCTACTCCCACCAATACATCTTCAATAATCCCAACTGGCTTTTTTTCATATCTGTCTGCTAGTTGTAACACCACATGAGCGGATTTTAATTCTCCCAAACCTAGTTTCTCATATACAGAATATGGAAGTAGGTTGACACTAGCACCCAAATCTAATAAAGCCTTTTCAATGGTATGTTCCCCAATAATGCAAGGGATTGTGGGGATTCCAGGATCTTGAAGTTTAGGAGGTGTGGCAATAGACAACACCTGATTAACTCTTTCCACAGCAAAGACCTTCTTGGATAACTGTATCCTAGACTGTCTTTTGTGAGTGCAAACATCTTTCAAAAATTTTGCATATGCTGGAATTTGTTTGATTGCCTCAAGCAAAGGTAGATTTATCTTGACTTGCTTGAAAGTCTCCATCATTTCATCTATTTTTGTGTTCCCTTTATCAAAAGGGGATACAAATTTTATTGCATGAGGAAATGGTAAATGAGGAACTAGTCCTTCATCTATAGCTTTAGAAGCATTATCAGTATCTTTTTTATTTTTTTGTTTTTCATTTGTTTGATTTTTCTGAGGTACATCAGCACCCCTACTGCTAACATTATGCTGCTCTTGCTGCATATCTTTATCATTTTCCTCACTTTTTTCTTCTTCAGTACCCACTTTGTTATTTATAAGTCTTCCACTTCTCAAAGTTGTGACAGTTTTTACTTCTTCATGTGAAATAGAAGCTTCTCCAACCATGAACTGTCCTTTGGAATTGTTCAAAGGTTGGCTGGGTAACTTTCCTTCTTCTCTTTTGGCCAAAGTATTTGAAAGCTGACCCAATGTTTCTTCAATCTTCTTTATGCTCTGACTGTGAAAGTTCACAGTCTGAGTTAAAGATCCTAAATTCTGGAGTGAATTTAGGACTTGATCTTCAAAAGAAGGGGACCTGGAAGGGATTTGAACTGAAGCAGATTGCTGCAAAGGTTGTTGCGGAATGGGCTGCTGAAAATTTGGCTTGGCATAAAAATTCTGCTGATAAGGCTGCGCAGTTTTGAAAGGCATTTGGTTCTTTAGTTGCTACTGCTATTGTGATTGATAATTCCCCTGGCTCCACCTCAAATTGGGGTGCCCTCTCCATGGATATTCATTTGACTGCATCTGTCCAAATGATTGGGCTGCATGAGCTTGTTCCACCACTAGATCTGGGAACTGTGGGTCAATTGAATGAGTAGGGGACTGGCATATCAGACATGCCTCCTCTACTCTTGCAACCATTAGATTTTTAAGTGAGTTCATCAATCTATCAAACTTTGTGGTTAAATTATCCATCTTTCTTTCCAACTCATTCACCTCATAAATCTTTCCTTTGGTGGTTTGCTGATTGTTCAACCTAGCAGGATTTTCAATATCTCTTGACAGAGATTCCTGTTGAGTTGAGTTTTCACCAATTACTTCAAATAAGTCCCAAACCTCCTCAACTGTTTTTTGCAAGTAAGTGCCTCCACAGGAGGCATCCACCATATTCTTGCCTTTTTGATCAATTCCTTGATAGAAGCTTTGAACCAGCTACCATCTGGGAATTTGATGATGAGGACATTGCCTTAAAAGTTCCTTAAATCTTTCTCATGCTTCATGGAAAGTTTCAGTTGAGTTTTGTGAAAAGGAAATGATATTTTGTCTCAATTGGCTTGTTTTAGACATTGGGAAGTATTTGGCTAAAAATTGACACTACAAATCATTCCAAGAAGTGATACTATTTGGTGCTAACATAGACAACCATGCTCTAGCTTTGTCCTTTAATGAAAAAGGAAAGAGCCTAAGCTTGGTTGCCTCTGGACCAAGTCCAGCTATGTTGAATGTGGTACAAAGAGCCAAGAATTCATCCACATGTTTGTATGGATCTTCCTTACTCAACCCATGGAAGGAAGGAAGCATTTGGATAGTCGATGATTTGATCTCATAATTTCCTTCAACAGTAGGAAATTGAATGCAAAAGGGAGAATTATAAGCACCAGGTGCAAAGTAATCCCTCAAAAGTCGAGGTTCTTCACCCATAGTAACTGTTTCAGCAGAATTCTGTGTTGTTTGTCTGGTTCGTAATAGCCTTTCAACTTCTAAATTCAGAGGGACAATCTCAGGGCTGAGAGTCCTCCTACCAAACATACAACACAGAACAGATAATCAGATTATTCACAGCAAACCTTCAGAATTCCTTTTTAAGTAGTTTCCCTTCTTCAAAATGGATATGAATAACTGCACAGATATAAACAATAGAATAGTTTAGTACTGATGTAAAAATAAAAATGAAAACTTAGGTCTACCTATTTTAAAACAAATTCCCCGACAACGGCGCCAAAAACTTGTTGTTTATTTCTAAGTGTGCATGATTTATTTGTGTTTTGAAAACAAATTTGCAATTGCTAAGTTATACTGATTCTGGAATATAAAAAAGGGTAAAGAAATATCAGCACAGAGAGAAGTGAATTAGCCTGCAAGATCAGGGCCAATTGTTGCAAGTTTTAAATATAAATGAGTAAAAGATCGTCCACAGAGAATTTGTTTAAAATGCAAGATAAACCTCCAGATCTGAGCTACCAGATCTGGCCTCTTATCCTATCTACAAAGCACATAAGATGGGAGGTTGAATTTGTCACATTAACTAAATGATAAAAGTAAAAGTTAAACTAAATGATCCAGATCTGAGTTGGGGGAATTTTGATGTAAACTTATAAAAATGGAGAAATAATATCTAACTTTGATTTGGCCCTTGAAACACAATGAGAATGACTGCAGATCAAATGAGAAATGATCCAATCTTCATCTGGCTACAAGCACAGATGTAAGAGAAATAAATCTAACTCAAGGATTAGATTTAGGCTTATGGTTATGGTCTGTCCACTTCAATGGCCACAGACCATCCAATAGTCTTTAATCTAAACCCTTAATTTAGAACAAGAAACATCACTACAAATGCTATGAGAGATTAGGTTACAAACACTAATTCCCACAGGGTTAATGAATCAAGGGAAATTGCATGAAAAATAATAAATCTAAAGGAGTCTAGTGCAATAAGGAGATCAAAGGGAACCCTTAACACGAATCCAATTGAGAATGTACAGTTTACAGCAACCTTTTCAAATTCACCATTACAATTACAGAGCACAGCTTAAACAACTCTCAGATTTGTAGTCTTGAATACAATTCTCTTTTGAATTACAGAGGTATCTCACAGCTCTCAATTGCAAGTAAAAGTTAGGCTATTACAAGGGTTTCAGACAAACTAGCTGATTTGGAAATGGGGGAATAGGAATGAAACTCAAAATCTGGATGCCCAAATTGGGCAAATGGTTCATCTATTTATAGTTTTCCTCATGTCTAGCTCAAATGCGTATCGACCAATCAGCAGTGCTCAGATCTGTATCAACCAATGGTAGTCAAGCACAAGGATCCAGATCTGTTCTGGCCAATCAGAATTGCTCGATCTGGTTCAGCCAATCAGACAGCATAAGCATCAATTCTGTTATGCAATTTGAAAATCTGTTAGAGCTTCTTGAAGTTCCCGTCAAGTTATTTCATCTCTCGGTGCTCACATGGGGTGGAATATGCCTTCGCTTCATGCTTAGAATCTTCTGGAATGTCCCTAGGTTTTTAAATGCATTGGGATGCGTGAAAAAGATTACTGAATTACCCTTGCAAAAGCTGGGAATCTCCAGAATACCATTTCGCATAGTTTAGGGGACTTTTCGCAAGGTACTGTGACTCCTGAAGCTCTTTTCACAGTGTTCAGGTTCTGTTCAAAAGGAGTTTTCTTCTTTTTGAATAGGTCAATCATCCTTTCGAAGAGTTCAGGTGCTCTTCGAAAACTAAGCCTGAGGCTTTTAGTTCTTTTTGTAGAGTTTGGGTTCTTTTCGAAATGTTCAGATTCTTTTCGTAAAGCACTCTGTAGTGCATTTTTCTGTTCGAATTGCTCCACATTTCTTTTCTGGGTTGAGACCAAGTCTTTGCCTCTTCAGTTCAGGTATTTTAACAGCTCGTGAGGTTGTCCCTTCTCTTTCTTCCTTTGGATCGACATGGATTATCATCTTTTTGGCACTTTTAGGCTGCTTTCATGGTTAAGCCTGTCTTTATTGTTAGCTGTAACACAAGCACTTAAAACACTTATTTAGTTCTCTTCAAGGGTCTATTAAGGCCTAGGTTAAAGGGTGGAGAATGGTATTTTCTGGTTCTCAACAATGACCTCACTACAAATGATGTCTTCCCGGATGAGCAATTGTTTGCCATCCAGTCTTTAGTTCCCTTATTTGCACATATTGTCAATTATCTAGTTATAGGCAAGATCCCTTCCCATTGGACAAAAATGGATAAGGACCTATTTTTCTCACAAGTCAAATTCTTTTTCTGGGAGGAACCTTGCTTGTACAAGTATTGTGTAGACCAAATTATTCGAAAATGTGTCCCCGAAAGTGATATCCCCAGTATTCTGCCCATGTGCCATGAAAATGCCTGTGGAGGTTATTTTAGTGGGAGAAAAATAGCTGACAAAGTGCTGCAGTGTGGTTTCTATTGGCCTTCTCTTTTCCGAGATGCCCATACACACTGTAAGGCCTATGAAAGATGTCAGAAATTAGGAGGGTTGTCTAAACAAAATTCAATGCCTTTACAGCCCATCCTTGTTGTTGAACTATTTGATATGTGGGGTATTGATTTTATGGGCCCCTTTCCTCCTTCAAATGATTTTCATTTCATCTTAGTGGCAGTCGACTATGTTTCCAAATGGGTAGAGGCCATTGCCACTAGAACTAATGATAATCAAGTTGTCCTCAAGTTCATAAAGCAGAATATCTTCTCTAGATTTGGCACCCCCAGAGCCATTATCAGTGATGGGGGGAGCCATTTTTGTAACAGAAATTTTGAGAGCTTGCTCAAGAAATATTCTGTCACCCATAGGATTACTACTCCCTACCACCCACAAATCAATGGGCAAGTTAAAATTTCAAATAGGGAGATCAAGCATATCCTCGAGAAGACTGTGAGGACAGATAGAAAGGATTGGACTGACAAGCTTAATGATGCACTGTGGGCTTATAGGACTGCCTATAAGACTCCCATTGGTATGTCCCCATTCAGAATGGTTTATGGCAAGGCTTGTCACCTCCCAGTAGAGTTAGAGCACAGGGCCTATTGAGCCATCAAACATTAAAATTTAGATCTAACTTCTGCTGGTCATCACAGGTTGCTGTAGCTGTCGGAATTGGAAGAACTAAGGATGGAT
Organism: Chloranthus sessilifolius; assembly: GCA_021018995.1. Classification (NCBI taxonomy): domain Eukaryota; kingdom Viridiplantae; phylum Streptophyta; class Magnoliopsida; order Chloranthales; family Chloranthaceae; genus Chloranthus; species Chloranthus sessilifolius. Next base: position 27,735,028 of record CM037594.1, on the reverse strand, counting down.
GCTTATGCCAATGCCAGGATCTACAAGGAAAGGTCCAAAGCTTTCTTTGATAAAGGGCTGTTGAGAAAGAGTTTCAATGCTGGTGATAAGGTTTGGTTGTTTAACTCCAAACTTAATTTTTTTCCAGGCAAATTAAAATCCAGATGGGAAGGTCCTTACATTGTCATGCATGTTTCCCCATCTAGTGCTGTGGAAATCAAGGATCCTAAGTCTGGGAGAATCTTGAAGGTGAATGGTCAGAGGCTTAAGCCTTGTTTTGAAAAACCTACTAACATTTTGGACACCATTTACTGTCAAGGGGATCCTTCTTCAATCTGACTCCAAAGGTGTGCCATTACTGTATCATATGTACTTAGTTTTTGGTTGATGTATCTTGCTTTCTTTAGTTTCTATTCTCTAGGATTTGCTCGTAGTCTTATCTGAATTTTGCCTATTCTGTTTTAAACTTTTGATGCTTGGCTTGCTTCTTACTATTGTTGAATTGATCTCTTATGTTGAATGCCTAATGTGGGAGGTTGTTTTTGTTGATGCAAAGGGGCAGAACAGAGAGCACATGCTCTCTATTTTATACCTTACTGTCGCTGGGTCCAAAATGGACGTCTGGGAGACTATCGCGAGCTTCAACAGCTCTCGCGAGGATAAAGAGGAAACCTGGAAATCTATCGCGAGGTTCAAAAGGAAACTTGGGAGAAGTTCGTGCAGTTCACCTGGACACATTCTATGTACTGTCGCGAGATTCATGTGTACCTGAAAGCCTCTCGCGCGATTCATATACTCCAGTGAACCTCTCGCGCCATCCCATAAAGATTCAAAGGTTGTCGCAAGGTTCACAATGTAATCTGGGAGACTCTCGCGCAATTCACATAAGTTAATCTCACTCTGTCGCGCGCTCCAAGAACAACTTTAGAAATTGTCGCGCAATTCAGATGTAATCAACACCCTCGCTAGGTTTATTTCCAATCCCGCGACCAGATGTTCCAAAGCGCGCCGAGCTTCGCGATAAGTATTTTAACCCTGCGCTTTATCCCTTTCTCATTATCTGCTTCCTTCTTCCCTCTGCGAAACCCTAGCTTCAGCCACTCTCCCTTCTCTCCTCCAGCATCACTCCTACAACTCATTATTCACTCCATAAATCTATCCAACTATTCCCAGCATCACCCTCAACCATTGCCCTCTACTCAGAGATCTTGAGGTGCCCTGTGCATCAAATCAAACCAAACCCTAGATCTCAGTCTCCTCTTGCTTTCACCCGAAGACAGAGATAGATATGGCTCCAAAATCTACACAGAAGAGAAAAGGGACGGACAAGGACCCTGCAGAGACCACCCCCAAAAAGGCCAAGACTTCAAAGTCCCCCAAAAAAGGAAAGGAGGTGGTTGAGGAGGCGGTGGTACCAACCACAAAGTTCTCTACTCCTTCTGAGCTCCTTGAGTCAATTCCATTGGAGCCTAAACTTGCCTTTGATGTCCATTTTTTTGAAAAAGAACCTCTCTTTGCCCCTGCAATGCAATTTCTTAGCAAAGCGGGCCTGATGCCATTGATGAGAGCAATTCCGGCACTAGCCTACCCTAGGCTAGTGCAACTGTTTTATCAGCACATCAAGATCAAGAAGGACAATGATGGACAAGAGTGCTTGCTGGTGATGGTAGATGACTTTGATATGTTAGTAGGCCCGAAGACAATTGCTGAAGTGTTAGGCATCCCAGCAGCATTCAATCCTAACTGTGGATATGGCCCCCCTCTAACTGCATCAATTGACAATTGCAAGGGCCCTAACCAGAGGAATCAAAGTTACAAGGGACTCAATCAGAAGGAGGGAACTAGAACCTAAACTGCTGTTCATTGATCGAGTCCTGCGGAAGAACATATATTGCTCAGGACATCAGCAGGAGAGGAGAACCCCAATTGCGGATGCTGTCTACTCCTACCACATGGGCTATGGCTTCCATGCAACCTAACAGATTTTTGAGGCTATGAAGGACGTGGTGGAGAAGTTAGGATCCAACAAAAAGCCTCACACCCTACCCTTTGCAAGAATCATCACCCTGTTGTTGATCAAGGGGGGCTAAAAGATAGGGAGAACTGAAGAAAACACCACCCTTACCCCTACCACATTTGCGAAGAGGCAATGGGGCATCAGCAGGAGCTTGATGGGGAGTCAGAAAAAGAAGAAAGTTGAGGCTCAAGCCTAGCCCAAGCAAGCAGAAGCAGCTGCATCAGGGTCTACCCCTGCTACAAAAGAGGTGCCTCCAGAGATCATCACTTCCATCCCTGTAACAGCACCCCTTTCTCCTCCACCTTTTATTCTTGCATCCTCTACTCCTCTTGCATCCATACCTCACCCCCTATGTTTCCACTCTCCATGCCCACTCCCCCTTCACCTGTGCTTGGTCCATGGGAGGACTCACCATCCCCCACCTTACCTCAGTACACTGCCCCAATTCCAACTGAGCCTGCCAGCCCCCCACTCAGCTCATACAAGAAACGCAAACCCACTGAAACCATTCAAACCATCTCCCAGACACCACCCTCAATCCCTTCTATCCCCATTGGCCCACCCCACCTTGCAGAAACCACCACCGCAGCCATATCCACCACATCACCTCTCCCAGACATTGACTTAACCCTTAACACATCCATAGGCTTCCAAGCATTCATCTCCACCTTTCTTGAAACCATGCCTACCTACTACACCCCTCTACCAGACTCCCCAACTACCTCACAGCACCAATCCCCTGAGCCCCACTCTTCCCCTCCCTCCACTTTCCATCATGCTACCTCCTCCCCTTTCCAACCAGTACCCTCTTCTTCCCAAACCCCACCTCCTAACTTTAACACACTAACCCTCATCCCACCCCTGATCCAAGACATCCAAGCCCAATTATCCACCAATACCTCCAAACAGGACCAAATGTAGGTTGAACTCACCTCCATTCAATCCACCCTACACACCTTAACCACTCCACCCATCCCTACCCCATCCACATCAACGCCCCTGGTTCTGTCCACTGACAGACACACCCAAACAGACTTTCCCCCTGACTCATTACCCCTCCCACCCTCACCGTCACCTCTTCTCCACCCATTTCCTTTACCCCTTTTCACCATTCCAATTTCCTTTCCCCCATCACCCCCAACTCCTGTTGAGCCTACACCCTTCACTTTCCCCCCTATACCCTCCATCCCACCTCTTATCCTACCCCCTCCCACCTTCTCTACCAAATCCACCCAAACTGACCCAGAACCTAACCCCATTCCCCCACCACTTGACTTCCATACTATCATTTCCCCTCCTCCCCCCCATGACCAAGCACATGTTACTCCTTCCACCTCCTATCTCCCAATTGTACCAAAACATCATTTCTACAGCCCTCCTTACCTCACCATCCTACATCACATGCGAGATAATGCTTACCTGAGGAAGGATGTTCTGAGGGGAATGACCAAGCTACACCAATCATTTGAGACCCCCCTGCTGGAGAAGATTGATGAGATGACGGAGGCCCACAACGAGCAACTACTGGGCATCTCCTTAGGGTGGAAAAATATTGTGGAGGAATATCGGAAGACGAAAGCTTCGGCTATGTATTATCACATAAATTGGGAGTATGAGAAAAGCAATGCTGCTGCAGCGAAGGCCCAGGCAAGGATGTTTGAAAAACTGCTTAAGAATGCCCAGGAAATCCAAAATATCCAAAAGGAGATCCAGGAGACTGACGTCCTCAAATTTAAAGTCCAGATAGCCGTATTGGAATCCGCCTTGGCCGCTGCAAGAAATGAACCCTACCACTCAATGTTCAAGTGCATGCGCCTTCTACTACTCCAGCTCCACCTGCCCAGTCTGAGGAGGCACCACCTAAGCCCCAAAAAGATAAAGGAAAAGCTCCTCGCTCCATGAGCAGCCCACACCTTCCCAGCACCACCTCCCAAGGCCTCTCACGCACCTCCACAAGAACAAACTTATCTCACGGAGGAAAGTCATAGAGAGGTCTCTCCCAAAGTTATCCCTTAAAAAGTAAAGAGCCCCCAAGATACGCCAAACCCGAGTCCACCGAAAGGAAAGTCTACCAGGGTCCCCACCGAGGAACCCAAAGGCTAAAGGAAAAGAAAATCCTCACCCCCGCTAAAGGCAAAGGAAAATCCCTCAAGAACCCAAGGAACCAAAGGCCCCAAAGCACCAAAATGAGGGTGAGGGCACCTAAAGCTCAATGAAAACACCATCCAAAAGAAAAGGAGAGGAGGAAGAAGAACAGCAGCCTTAAGGCAAAGGCTAAACAGAAGATTTCTTATCTGGATTCAATTAGATCCTAGCTTCTAGATTGTATCTTAGGTTTTCTTCGCATTCCACTTGTATCTATTTTATTCCACTTTAATAGAAATTCTAGTTATCTATTGCCTGCTTTTATGTTCTTTCCATTGTTTTATATTTTATTCTTTTGCCATTCATGGAGAAGAGTTTTCGATATTTTTCTTTGAACCAAGAACTACGAGAATGTTTATCAATCAGGAGCAAGTCTTCAAATGTACAAAGATCATCTCATTGCCTTCACGAGGATCCCCGCATACCATGCCCTTTGACATTCATTTAATGCTACTTCTCTTTCCAAAGAGTATTTTCTTCTTCCCCACACAATTTATGAAGGAATTTCAATTCCACCTTCCCCCCTCTCTTTAAAGCCACCCTCATCTCATCCCTCCTCTAACCCTAGGAGTCCACCTCCTCACACAATGGCATGACGCCCTTGGCTTCCTAATCACCCATCCATTTGAAGATCCCACCGCCGGATACTTCGATGAGTATGACGAGGTCTGAATCCGCCAAGGAAGAAAAAGAAGAAGAAAGCAAAGAGAAAAGAAAGAAAATACCACCAATCTCCTCCATCTTCCTCAAACGCTCCCCCGGCTACAAATTGACACCCCCCCCCATTTTCTCTTTTGTTTTTTCCATCTTTTTGTCATATTTTCTCTTTTATTTCAATGAAAGTTTCTTTTACTTATATACTGTGCAGCTTGCATTTTCTGTGATTCTATTTTCTTTTGTGTTTATTTTTGTTGGACTACGAGGATTCTACTATTTTTTTTATCACCTCTAAACTAGTGAGGTCACTACTCCTCATAGGTTTGGGGGTGTGGCAGGTAGGCCTGCCAATAACATAGTTAACTTAAAAGTGCAGCAGAATCATGTGAGTAACATAGAAATGGAGCTGTAATCACTTATAAGTTATGAAAATTAAGGAATTTATAACTTTTTGCAGACCTTTAGACATTATAAATTTCTAAAATTTCACATTTCCCTGATGAGAACACCAAGATAACTCACTGGTATCAGCACTTAGTGAATCATTGAAGAGAGAAAAAGGTAAGGACATACTTAAAAGTTCAAAGGAGGACCATAACCAGTGAGAATTGGGCCTACAAATTATTTTATTTGAGGAGTGATTGAGGCAAATTTCTTCTAGCTTTAAGGAATGGCTGAGTCAATGTGTTCACTAGAAGTTAGGTAACTCCATGTTGAAACAACTGATAGCACTCATGACATCTAGGAAAGGATCAAGGCCTTCTCTTGGATAGTTTAAGCCTAAACAGACCAAACCCTAAAGCAACTGCCCTTGTTCATACACTCTTTGAGCTTCAAAGTCCAATTTTCTTCAAAACACACCTGAGTACTTGTACCTAAACCTATGGATCTGATTTAACCTTACCCTCACTCTGAGAAATCAGAAGGTAAAGAAGAAAGAGTTAAAGATGGACTAGCTAGGGTCAACATTGGATGAGTGAAGAAGAATTATCTAAAGTTCTAGCAGTGTAACAACTGAGGAAAAAGGTGGCAATTCATCAAAGCAAAAATAAAAATAAAAAGAAGAAAACTGCATCAGAAAGAAAAGAAAACAATAATGAAAAGGAGCAAGAGAGGAGTCAAGAGGAAACATTCATTGGAAGAAAAATCAAACAAGAGGAGAAACTGATCACTTCAAATTTGAAGATTTCAAAGAAGATGAAAGGAGCTGAATTAAAGAAGGTGAAGTCATGAACCACCTCCTTCACCTACTGATTTCTCAATTTCGAACCCCATTTTCAACTTTCCAATTCTTTTTATAACCCAATACCATAAGCCACATCACAACCCACTTTAAGCCCTTGTGATCCAAAGTTGAATGAGCTGTCATGTGGAGATAATGAATTGTCCAATCTATGGTGAAAATCTGTCAAGGATGCCAGAACTTGAATGCTATGCCTATGCTCATGCTTACAGACCCATTTGGGGGATGTAACTGCTCTTAAGCTTGAGAGACAAACCCTCAAAAAGTTCTTTGTGAGAGTATGCCCTGGAGAGTTTTGGGTCTGATATTGAATGTGTTGGGCATGACCTACTACCTAATTTTTAATTTAATGATGAGCTCATTGCTAACACACATGCGTAGTTTCCCCTGTTGTAAACAGATTAGAAATGTTGTGCTATCATGAGAAGTTTATGTTGCTTAAACATCTGTGCAGACAATGTATTTTAAATTTGCTATATTTTTATTAATTCAAGGGTGAACTGATGCTCTATTTCTTGACTGCTAACTTGATAATCTTGCACTACTGTTAACTGTGTTATTGAGAAGTTTGTGGGTATCTTCACTGAAAACCCTCAGGAGACTTCACTCCTCCACTAGGAATCACCTAGGGGTTTAAAAGGCTTGGTACATATGTTAAATGTATCCATGCTCCCTATAAAAGTGGCAGTTAATTTCTGTAGATTTTTAGTGTAGCTTTGCTAAGGGACTAGCAAAGATTAGGTTTGGGGGTGTGTTAAGACCTGAAAAGTACCACTTTTCACCCCTTAACTTAGCCTCTGTTAGACCCTTAGCTATCTAATAAATTTGTGTTAAGTCATTTCTATAGGTAATAAATAGCAGCTACAATAAAGCCTGAACCCTGTTAAGGAGCCTACTTTTGCCCCAGAAGTCTCCCAAAAAAATGAAAGACAGAGAGCCTGACTGCATGAAGGCTGAGCACAACAGCAGCAAAGAAAGAAATGAGCCTCGCACAACTATCGCAAGGTTCACATGACTCAGAAAGCTTGCCTCGCGCAATCCTCGCGAGTTTCCCAAGGCTTCATACCAATTGTCCGCGTTGTTCTCGCTCAGTTCAGTGGCAGAAGAACTTCAGAATCATGTCTCGCGCAGTTCCCGCGCCATTCAGAAGGAAAGTGTAATCTCGCGAAGACCAGAGCAATCCAGCAAGGATTCAATGCTCTATCGCGCGACTGTTTCAGCTGCAACTAAGACAATCCCGCGACAGCTAGAATTTCAAGCTAATTCAATCTCACGAAGACCTTGCTACCACGCCACAGTCTTGGAAACCAGTACTACTTGGCGAGGCTCTGAACTCTAATTCTCCCTCACTTCTACAGAGGACATTCTGGAAACTTCTAGCAATTAGGGCACGCATTCCAATGCTCCAATTCCCCGTGCACGCGCCCCAAGGCATCCAACAAACAGTATCAGGTCATGTGGCATCATTAAAATTAGGGTTTCCTAACCCTAATGCGCCGCCAAGCTAACTGCTATATAAACCTAAGCCTGGTTTAGGTTTAAGGGTCTTCTCTTCTTAGAATAGAACTTAGTTTTTCTTCTTCTGGAATCGGTTGTTGATCTCCAGTAAGTTTAGGTTAGGTTTAAGTAGTTTCTTTTTATCTTGTTCTTCTCTCCATAGTCCAGCATTTGCTGGCTATGCCTATGTATGACTATTTGGAATAGATCAATGGAGTTTTATAATAGGGTGTTTTACATTTATGAGATTTCTGTTTGTGAGTTGTTCTGTACAAGGCTGCTACCTTGAGATCCTCCATTGCTAGAATGCATTGCAAGCAATGGAGGACTGATTTTATGGTTTACTTAGATCCAAGTGGCCTGTGTGTCTGGGCTAACATGCTCCCATACAGGCCTAGCCCCACCACAGGACCCACTAGATCTGAAATCCCCATGGGAGCAATGAGCTTTTGTAGCCTTGTGAACATGGTGGTGGCAGCAATGTTTCTTGTTCTATCTTGAGTTTTGTGAGGAGGATAGCCTCTGGGATAGTCTGTGACCATTCAAGTGGACAAGTTATAGCCTTAGGGTGAAGCCACTCCACAGACTCAAGACGGATTGTTCTTCTCTGCACTTGTGCTTGTAGCCCTGTGAGAGATTGTGTAGAGACAAACTCCCCTGTATGTGTATAGACCCGCCATCAGATGGTAGACCTGGTTTGGTTATAGAGATTGTAGGCTTGCGACTGGATCACTGCAGTCTCTCTAAAGTAGTGGACAGCTGGATCTAAGGCTGCACTCAAACTCTTGTTGGTTCTGTGTGTCTGGGCTAACATGCTCTCATACAGGCCTAACCCCACACATAGCACTTTAGAGGTTGAGGTTCCCTATGGATTCTTGTGCTTGTAGCCTGGATGAAGTAGTGCCTACAATGATAAACTCGTTCTGACCCATCTCTGGACTGCGGTTCCCCAATTGGATAGTTTGTGACCATTTAAGTGGACAGGTTATAGCCATAAAGGGATTGGATCATGGCACAGAGATGAGCTGGATTCTTTCTCCTCAGTGGTGATAATGTAGCCATTGGACAGGACTTCTATAGCAGTAGATCTGAATTTGAGTTATGAACCCATCAGATCTGAACCTAATAACGTACTTCTCACCCTTTTATATTTATTTTCTCACTCCATCTTCTTTTTTAACCCTTTCTATAGTTTAGACATTAGGATACCTTAGAATTTAGATTTTAGTGACATTAAATCCCCTTCCATTTAGGATTGCCAGATCTGTAGTCAGATCTGGAGAGCCTACTAAAGATGGCTCCCTTGGAGCCTAAGATCAACTTCCCTGTGGGACAAACTCTTACTTATCAAAACTTGCTACAACAGGCCCTGTATCTTGCAGGACTGTGTATATTTTAGGCTTGCTACTCCATAGTTCTCACTCTATCTTTCATTCAATTTTTATCCATCCCATTCTTATCACTGTCTTCAATAAAGTCAGTAGCAAGCACTCTAAAATACCTCAACAGAAGCCGCTCGATGAGATTGCTCAGTTAGATGTGCAACTTGAAATAATTGGTGAGGAAGTATGCCTAGCCAGTATGATGGTCAAGCCTTCCTGTTGGTCGTATCAGAAATGGCCAACCCTTAGATCCCGAAATTTCGAAGATTAAGGGACAGTTAGCCGAGGGCCCTAAACCAGATTTCTCTATACGGTTTGACGGGACCCTCCTTTTCTGAGATAGATTGTATGTCCCCGATGCTGAAATATTGCGGAACGAAATTCTCGAGGAGGCACACAAATTTGGATATTCGGTACACCCAGGAAGCACGAAAATGTATCAGAATATTCGAAACTATTATTGGTGGCCAAATATAAAGAGAGAGATTGCCGAATACGTCTCCAGATGTTTGGTATGCCAGCAGGTGAAAGTTGAGCATCAGAAGCAAGCCAGTCTTTTGCAGCCCTTACAGATTCCCGAGTGGAAGTGGGAGAACATATCTATGGATTTCATAGTCGGACTCCCTAGAACTTCAAGGAAGCACAACGCCATTTGCGTTATTATGGACCGATTGACTAAGTCGGCGCACTTCCTAGCTTTCAAGATTACAGACAGTGGGAACAAACTGGCTGAGACGTATCTGAAGGAAATAGTCAAGCTTCATGGAGTTCTTGTGAGCATTGTGTCGGACAGAGACACGAAATTCACTTCTGATCATTGAAAGAAATTTCAGGAAGCAATGGGTACGAGACTCGACTTCAATACAGCCTTCCATCCAGAGACCGACGGTCAAATTGAAAGAGTTAATCAGATAGTAGAAGACATGCTTCGAGCCTGCATATTAGACTTCCGAGGTAACTGGGATGACCACCTCCCTTTGATTGAGTTTTCTTATAACAATAGCTTTCAAACAAACATCGGGATGTCGCCTTTTGAAGCTCTTTATGGCTGAAGTTGTAGGACGCCTCTTTGTTGGGACGAGGTTGGTGAAAGAAAGATGCTTGGGCCGAAACTCATAGAAACCACGATCGAGAAGATTAGAGTTATTCGCCAAAGGTTGAAAGAAGCCCAAGATCGTCAGAAAGCCAACGCCGACATTAGAAGACGCTTGATAGAATTTGAGGTTGGTGAATTGGTTTTCATCCGGGTGTCACCAACTTAGGGAATCATGCGTTTTGGAATGCGGGGAAAACTAAGTTCGAGATGCGTGGGACCTTTCGTTATCACAAATCGCATCGGCGAGGTAGCATACTGAATTTTCCTTCCCAAACACTTTGCCGGTATCCACAATGTGTTCCATGTGTCTATGTTGCGCAAATACCTGCCCGATCCATCTCACGTCCTTGATATCGAGCCGACTGAAGTCAGAGATGATCTAACCATCATAGAGAAGCCGGATAGTATTTTAGATTGGAAGGAGAAGTTCATCAAGGGTAAATCTATTCGCTTCGTCAAAGTGCAGTGGTAGCATCACCCACCGAATGAAGCCACGTGGGAACGAGAAGCCCAGGCTTTGGAGAAGTACCCGGAGCTCATCACTACAAGTATGTAATTTTCGAGGACGAAAATATTATAAGGGGGGGAGAATGTAACAACCCTAAAAATTTTAAACTGAATTTGTGGTATTAGATTTGTTTTGCACCAAGCATGGTGTTAGTGCTCCACACTGGAACCTATCCTAGTTGAGAAAATAAATATTTTGGTTTTTCAAATGATTTTATATTTAAAATTGTCTTTATTTGACACAAGTTGTGTGGTGGCCTAGTGGTTGAAAGGTTTTGGTTATAGACAAGAGGTCTAAGGATCAAACCTTACTACGTGAGTTTTAAACCTCTATTTTAAACTTTGAAGTAAACGCCTATACACCCTTGTTTAGTGCGACCGCTTAGCACCGAATTAATGCCCATATATTATAAATAAGAAAGTTACGGAGAACCCTAAATCATTATTATAAGAATTCTTCTTAAAAACCCTAGCTGTCACTCCATCTTCTATAGTCACCCTTTTCTAAAAACACCCAAATCTCTTTTAAATCTCTTGTGTGTTCTTCCACAAAGAACACCGTGATATTTTTCAACCGTCAAATCATGGTGGAAAAAGGCGGCGTAATCGTGGACGGACCATTGTGTGGACACCGATCTCTATCGCCCTTATAGCCGTCGATCCGCCGATCACGCTTCAAGAGGTGAGTACCCATCCATCCATCCCGTTCTTCTCAGATCTCATCGCGTAGAATGCGTTCGATCGCGTATCGATGGGCTATTTAAAATAAATCTAAAATTATTTTATTAAATTGCTTTTAGGACATAAATAATAATTAATCCTGATTTTATATTATTTTTATGAATTTTTCGAATGTATTTTGGGTTTTATTTTAGAACCCTATTTCATTTTGAATCTGTAACAGTCAATCGATTGAAACACACTTTTCAATCGATCGATTTTAAAACTGCAATAGAGAAGGTTTTATTTCCTTTTAAATTCAATCGATTGATTTACATGATTCAATCGATCGATTTGAGCAGTTGATTTTAATAAACAAAGTTACTTTAATTGCTTCTAACAACTTTAATGAATGGATGTCTCAATCGATTAATTTTATAAATTCAATCGATTAAGGTTGTTTGGTAATGAATATAATAATAGTTTTTGCCTTTTTCTTTAATTTGAAAGAAGGGATATTCAATCGATTGATTTATAATCAATCGATTGAGGTTGTTGGTAGGGAATAAGTTATTATAATAGTGAAAGGATTATTATAATATTAGTTTTGTTTAATGGATAAGAACTCAAAGCCTTATTTCAATTTATTATTCAATCGATTAAGTTCCACTTCTCAATCGATTGATTCTGAATTGAACCGACTATGTACATTTACCCAAATTCAATCGATTGAGCTCCACATCTCAATTGATTGACTCTGAATTGAACCGACTATGTACACTTACCCAAATTCAATCGATTGAGCTCCACTTCTCAATCGATTGACTTTAAATTGAACCGACTGTGTACACTTACCTAAATTCAATCGATTGAGTTACACTTTTCAATCGATTGATCTTGAACCGAACTGATTGTGTGCACCTATTTAAATTCAATCGATTAGGTTACACTTTTCAATCGATTGATCTATGTCCGAACAAACATCAAACAATATTATCAATATTATTTTCTCCTATAACTCTACTTGCTCGACCAAAACTCAATGCACTCTAATTTATTGATATTTCGATCGATGGTCGTGATGCCCTCCACTTTAAATTGGACTGCTCCTTTTTTATTTGAGAATTTAATTATAATATACTATATATGTATCATTTTATCGCTTCAACGCGACCACTTTGATAACACAAAGTGTTAGAACTTCGATGCCTTTATGAAATCGAACTCTAACCTTTACGATTATCGAAATCACACTTATAACCCTATTCTATAATTATATTGGTGTAGTATGTAAATAAATATAAATATACATAATCAAAATCTAAGTGTAAACCGTTCTGTATGTGTGATACTTTTATATTTGTAACTTAATCAATTTATATGAGTTAAGGATATGTTAGATCATGAGTACGAGAGTGTATGAGATCATGCCTACCCTTGAGTGTGGTGATTCGCTGAGATGGTATCGAAGCGAGAAATATACCATATTCATATACCTTACAACTCATGGTGGAATAGGACCCATGACGAGTCGGGTGAGTGTGAATTCAGTGTAATCTCGTATACGGTGGCATATATGGTGACCCAATCACCCCGAGTTCAAATATGATAGTATAAATTATGAGTTAAGTTATGAAATTCAACCATAGGCATTAGCTGTGGTGAGATTTTTTCTACGGTCACGTGAAACTCAGAATATTGGCATCCATGTACGGATGCAACACCTCTATGGTAGTATAGACTACCACACGAAGTACATCCAGGTTACTACGAAATCTTTTTCTTAGGAAACGTGAATTAGGAAAGTTGTCTCACTATATTTTATCCTAGGATTAAATATAAGAGTATGATAAGATATGAGTATGAGATAAGATAAGTTATGATACGAGTACGATAATAAGACATCGATGTGTAGGCCAGCAAAAGATAAATAATTTAAGTCTCTGTACGTGTCATTCCTTGTACAGCCACCGTAAGGGCAACGACGTCTTTCAGCAAAGACGAATCTCTGGGAGAGATTATGAGTATGAGTATGTTATGAGTGACTTTGGCCATTATGTCTCTCTATTGGCTGGGTGGTGGAGTATGAGTATGATACGAGGGCGTTATGATATGGTGGTATGATACTATGTTGACCCTCCCATGGTAGCTTGAGCAGCGACTCTGGCACAGGTCGTTTAAGATTTCACGAGTATGTTAGTTACGCTCATGCGATGTACAGACGTATGTGTGAGAATGATAATAAGACGTGGTATGATATGTTATGCGATATAGTAATGTACGTTAGGATATGAGTGTTTAGATCATGGTCTTGCACTTATGATATGAGTTTTACGATATGCATGTGATTTTATCTTTCTTTGCTATCTCCCATTAAGTCTCTGTATATGTCAATCCTTGCGTAGCCACCGTAAGGGCAATAACGTCTTTCAGCCAAGACGGATCTCTAAGAGATTTTATGAGTATGAGTATGTTATGAGTGACTTTGGCCATTATGTCTTTCCATTCGCTGGGTGGTGGAGTATGAGTATGACACGAGGGCGTTATGATATAGTGGTATGATACTATGTTGACCCTCCCATGGTAGCTCGAGCAGCGACTCTGGCACAAGTCATTTAAGATTTCACGAGTATGTTAGTTACGCTAATGCGATGTACAGACGTATGTGCGAGAATGATAATAAGACATGGTATGATATGTTATGAGATATGATAAGGTACGTTAGGATATGAGTGTTTAGATCATGGTCTTGCATTTATGATATGAGTTTTACGATATGCATGTGATTTATCTTTCTTTTGCTATCTGCTTTGAGATACTATGTTTATCACTCAGGATGTACCCATTATGCACCTGAGTAGTATGGGGTGGATTGGTGATGTATCCTACTATGTTTACGTGACTGAGTAAACTCATCCCATGATAATCTAACAGTTGCCGGTGATTACGCTGGTAGAGTAGACGCCGGCCATCTAGATCTCACTGATGCTGATTTCATTGATCTCGCGGGCGTTGAGTACCAGGACCCTTTGGAAGGCGACGCTATCGGTTATCAGAGGACTATGGTGCTGATCTTGATTCGAGTGCCGGTTACTGATCATTGTGGACTTAGTATTGAGTTCTATTGATACTAGTATTGCGAATTTTATAGTTTATTTTATCGGATTTGTCTCCGACTGGATTTACATTTTATCGGTGGATTGTAGTTTTATCACGCTTATTCAGTATTTATGATTGCATTTATATTCTACCATATTTGTTGGATTTCACGGATTTTGTGAAACCATTATTGCGCGAGAATTCTGATTAGGTATATATACGCTTAGCATATCCGGGATATGTGCGGGTTATAACTTGAAACTCTAGGCCCTCGGAATAGGGTAGAATTTCGAATCGTGACAGTTTGCTTACCACCCTACTTGACCAATGACTTAATCATTTCATTTCTTCTTTTGTCTAAACTTACAATATTCCTTAATTTTTTGATTTCGTGTTAGGTGGGCTGCTTTTGCACCACCTCCAGCTCAGAGGTTGTTAGAAAAAATAATAGAAGGATATGAAATAAATATAGAGGCAAAGAACCAAGAATAATCGTAGTGTTTGGATTCCAATGCTCGATCATCAAGATGATTTCTTTAAAACGAATTTTGCCCCCAATCTTTTATAAAATACGGATTATGGACATATTCGTTTTCAAGGTACAACGAAGCCCAATCACAATCTACTACAACTGCATTCAACATGTTTGGAATTTGGATATAGAGAACAACCATCATTTGAGATGAAAATTAGCCTAATAAAATTAATAACAATATATTGCTCACTCAATATTGGCGAATTGATACTCTAAAATTTGCTTATTTTCTCTTGAGTCATAACAACTCATTTTATAAAGTTGCATGTTAAAAGATGCAAATTGGGCCTCTTAGTCTGCCCATTAATCCACCAATGATTAGAATCCTCTTAATCCACCCATTAACCCACCAATGACTATATTATTAATAGTTCTAATCAATAATTGCCTACTATTCAAGGCCAAGATTTAAATTATAATGCTCACGGGACTCTTTGAGACGATAAAAGCTTCAAGTGCCCCTCACATTACCCAAAAGCCAAAAGCCCATTGCCCGGGACGCGACAGCTACGCCTTTAGGAATGTTATTCATTCAATCACTTACGTAAGTTAATATCATATATCTAAGGCTATATTTGTGGAGAGAATTTTTCTATTTTCTATAATGTGAGACTAGTTTTTTACGAGAGTAAAATCTTAACATTCCAATAAAGCGAAACGAACACAAAATTTAATTATTTAAGATTAAAAAAAAAGGCCAGAACTCTAGACACATTGAAACACTTTTCCACACATTAATATAGTTTATATTCTATTTAGGTCATTGAATGATTATTATCATTTAATAAATGGTATCGATCCTTCAAAAAAACAAAAAAATCAGTGGTATCTATAGAGGTGGAGCACTAACTCAACTTGTATTCTCTTCTCTTCCCTTGTGGAAGTAAGAGGCGATGGGTTCTAATCACACACCTGCTCCCGTCCTTTGTGTAGGTCTCCTTCCATTGTGCTACACCGAATCAACTCTTCTTTGCATAAAGGTTGCACAGGCACTACATCTGATTGTGTTTGGTGTATGGCATCTCAAAAAATATAAAAAATGGTATCGATATTTGCAGCCAAAGATTCAATAACAGCTACCAAGATTCTTGTGCGCACATTAAATCCTCGGCCTTGAATCAGACGATGGAGTTCAATTTTTGGCCCAATATTCCACAGTAATAGTCTTTAGATTGTGGATCACTTATCAGACGATCAGATATTGATTCCACTTAGCACACTCTCCAAAAAGGACTATGATCTTGTCGCACCATGAGCAACGATTCTCGTCAATTTTAGGGATGTGTGTCACATGGAATTGATATTTGATTGTCTGATAAGTGATCCATAATCAAAAGATTTCGTTAAACAATTGGCCAAAAAATGATCTATATAATCTCAATTACGTTTTCACATGCAAAGATCGTAGTTGCAGATGCAAAATATTTGGTTACAAATACCAAAAAAGTGCATCTAAAGAGTGTTTAGGCAACGGTCCACATTAAAGCATATAAAGTGCTTTGATCAAATGGCTTCGACCAGCATAAATTATCGGTATAATCCATCAACAAGTGGGATGCCCACCTAAAACTCTCAATTGATGAACTAGGTGTGCCACTTGTACAAAATAGGATGACCCGTGCACTACATCTAGTGCACGGCCAATTTACATTCACCTATACAAAATTAAAATTTTAATATATTAAAATTTACCTTAGTTGCCTTAATGAACAGTGTTAAAGGGAGGACAGATTTCATGCAGACAAAGTAGAGGCGACTGATATGGCATGATGCAATTGGCTGCATGGGCGGTGGGGCTCAATTAATGCAGATCAGTGCAGTTAGTCACGTCGCACCACGTCAACTAGATGCAATTGGCTGCATGGGCGGTGGGGCTCAATTAATGCAGATCAGTGCAGTTAGTCACGTCGCACCACGTCAACTACCTGCACTTTGTCTGCATCAAAACTGTCCTCCATTTATAATTTTCGTTGCCTTAATAGAGCTTTCACTACAAAAATTAAGACTATTAGTGGCAGTTTTTTTTAATAAAAAACTGTTGTTATTAGTCCTGTCGCTATAAAAAATTGCCGTTACAAAAATAATAACGGCAGTTTTTTATAGCGACATGACTAATAGCAGCAGTTTTTTATTAAAAAAATCTGCCGTTAATAGTCTTATTTTTTTATAGTGTTCCTACCCTCTCTCAGTTTCACTTAAAACAAATTCCCGAAAATGCCATTTAATGCTGAAAATAGGTAATTCTTTTTATTTATTATTATTTGTTTATTTAACTTACGATATCTCAAGCTTACTCTTATACTAGTCTATGTTTGGGTTACACTACAAAAAAATAAGACTATTAGCGGCAATTTTTTACGGTAAAAAAACTTTCGCTATTAACAAAAAAAAACTATTAAAGGCCATTAAAACTATCAGTGGCAATGATATTAGTGACAATTTTTTTGTTAATAGCGGCAATTTTTGGCTGCCGCAAATAGTCTTATTTTTTGTAGTATTAGCTCTTATAAGAGCATAAATATCTCTCTGCCTGCTCTCCATCAGAGTAGATGAAATTTGCTCTGATAGAGAGCAGGCAAAGAGCAATTTTATCAATTAAAATAGCTTCCTGCCAGAAAAAATAGTGCGATAAGTTGTGTTATCAAACGTTATCTCATTTGTTCTTACCTGATAACTATTGGGTAGTTTTCTAAACCAATTCTAAGCACTACACGATTATCTTTGTAATCTTATTTATAGAGCTGTCAAATGCTTCGCACTTAAAGCAATGTAATCAATGTGGCAATTTCTCTATTGTATCTTCTTCTTTCTTTCATCTTTTTTTTATTTTTTTCTTTATTTAAATGTGAAAGCAGTTATCCGTCGGAGCAAAAGAGTGAAAGAGCTAACTCTGCTACAAAAAATAAGACTATTAGCGGCAGTTAAAACTGTTGTTATTAATAAAAAAAAATTATTGTTTTAGTAGCGATAAGACTAGTAGCGACAGTTTTAACTGCCGCTGAAATACCTTATTTTTGTAGCAGCGATGCCCTCGCTCCCACCATGCCACAACCTTGGAGAGCATCCTATTATCGCAGAGTTGTTCCTACTAGCACTCACGACGGTGGAGAGCAAACCCAAGTTCTCAACTAGTGCGAAACCCCCTTGATGGGTAAAGAACATAAGTAAAAGTTGGAAGCGTTGAAAACCAGCTTTCAGCTTTAGCGTTTCCGGGAATCTATTTTATGCGAAAGTGGGTCTAAGATTCATTTCAGATCTTAATTGGCCAGCACCGAATATCTACTCTTTATGGAAAAAAAAAAACTGTAATAACCAGATCGGTGGTGCATTCCTGTTTTGGTTATTATTATATATATGGGTGGTGTCACGTTTGGGTCTCCTTTTGAATACCACTTGCCTGAATCTGGTACCGTTTAGATGGGATTAATCAATTTAATATAGGACCTTATCTTATTTAGGACATTAACGTTTTCTAATTATTATTTTATGGTGGAATCATAATTAGTATTTAGATTTTGGTACATTAGGGTCCCCAGCACCTATAAAGTGTACCACTTTATTGATGAGTGCTCTGGGTACCCAAAGTGCCCCTATCTTTTTCAATACATCAATATTGAAATGTCCTTTAAATTGATGACGTGGTGCAAGGGTATGCCTATTCTCACCTGTTTAATAATAAGTACTACAGTTTTTTTACAGGCGAAAATTATTGATTGATTTGAATTAGACAATAGAGATTTATTTTATTCTAATCTTTCTTACACTAAGAAAATAAGACTATTAGCGGCAGCCAAAACTGCCGTTTATTGAAAAAAAAACAGTCGCTAATATCCTCGTCTCTAATAGTTTTATTAGCCTTTAATAATTTTTTTTATTAATAGCAATAGTTTTTATTGCCACTAATAATCTTATTTTTTATAGTGTTACAATAGATATGAAGATCATGGCGTCCCTATAAGATAGTAAGATGTTTTCACATGGCACACATCCCCAAAAGGAACGTAGATGATGGGCAAAAGAGTTTATCCTCACTTTTAGGGAAGCATAGCTATACCCGTGGTGGCATTGTAGCACAAAATTAGTGCAGATAGACAACAGTGTTCTGGGTTATAGGAGGGTCACTCCAATGCCCAGGTTTCAGCTTGGTTGGAGCTGGACCCGAGCATAAGTGGTTGAGCCCCCTGATTACTTGTTCAAGTCCTTAGTTACTAAAATCGATATTTTTTGAAAAAAATTACTCAATCTGAATAGTCTCTTTACCGAATATAGTCTTTTTTTCATAAAAAGTCTGAACCACTTTAAAAGGTACTTTCCGATTTCAAAAGAAAAAAAAAAAAAAAAGGAAAATTTGTACTTTCGGCCTTATACGTTTGCATATTTGCAGAAACAGCCCTATAATTTCAATCCTTGCATAAATGGTCAGCTCTAAGCCTAGTCGGCTCTGCCTGCTCCACGTCAGCAAGAGCCTATTTTATAGAATATTTGAAAATTTGCACCGCCCTTTAAAATACAGTATAAAAGTTACTTTTTACTTTTCATTTGTTACTTTTACATTTACGTTTAACTTTTCTGAAAAAACCAAGAGAGCGGCGACAAAGCGGAAAAAGGTCACAAAGGTCACATTAAATTTTCAGGTAATTTATTTTTTTACATTTAAACACATTTAGTCATCTCCAATGATTCCCACCTAATCCGCTAACTTACTAATAACTTACCGATAATTTAGGTTATCGATCGACAACTTAAATTATCGGGCGATAACTTACACAAAATTGGGGGATATTTCTTTCTCTGTTTCGGCGCGATAATGCGGCGATCGCATGTGAACATGGTAATCTAAGAATAGCCCAACGTCTATATGTACATGTTCGCGATTCTAGATCGACACTGTGAGTGTAATCACCACGTTTAACTTGAAATATATCACGACCATATGGTATGACGTTTTTTTGACGGGCTCATCCTAAATTTCTTGTTATGTGTTTTTCTACCATCGGTGTTAACACATGTGTCATTTTATTTTCTTTCTCCTGACGACGAAGATAAAATTCGGCTACTTTTGTGCGAATAGTTTCTAGCATGCTCACAATCGGTTCCTCCCTGGCTATTTTCAACACACTATTTATGCTTTCAGCTATATTAGTTGTCAACTTATCATAACGCCTCCCTTGGAAATAAGCGCGTGCCCAGAAATGATCACCAATTTCTTTAATCTATTTTATACATTCCGGGGGTGCTTCGTCTTCTATTTTTCACATAATTCTTTTAAATTTTGCTTCTGAAAATGCACGGGCAGCAACCCAGAAAAGCGGTCTAGAGATTGTATCCTTATATTTATCAAACAGATTTAGAGCCAGGTGTTGCATACAGTAGCTGTGAAAGGCGTTAGGAAAAACTTTTTCCACTGCTTCCATCAAGCCTTTCTGTCTGTCTGATATCAAAACAAACTGTTCTTCAAATTCACCGATTACACGTCTCCCTAATAGATCAAGAAACCATGTCCAATGGCCTTCATTTTCTATCGGTACAACGCCGAACACTATAGGAAATAAATGTTTATTCCCGTCTATCCCCGTAGCTATTAACAACACTCCCTTGTATCGTCTACGCAAATGCGTTCCATCTACCGCAATTATTCTTCGTAAAGTATTACGAAAGCTTCGAATGCAAGGTTCGAATGCCACGAAGAATCTCTGAAATGCATTATCAGACTCGAGACACAATTCGGTCTATACGTCTAGAACAGCCCGCTATAATTCGGCAACATATGACGGTAACATTTTAAATTGCTCATTCCAGCTACCTCGGATGTCATTCAACGCCATTTCTTTTCCTCTTCATGCTTTCCAGTAACCTACTGTTATACCGTATTTTTTTTCAATATAAAAAATTATTGAAGCAGGAGTCTCGTCAAAGCCCTTTAATAGCTTATCTCTCACAAATGAAGTTATCCACGATGTCGTACATTGGCGATGTCCACTTCCAAAAGCTGACATTCTTCACGTGTGTTCCGGGTGGAAAGTTTTCACAGCAAACGTGTCTACGCCTACTAATTTTGATGCATGTATTCGCCAAGTACATCCTACTTCAACACACCTCGCTGTAACTCGAAGAGGACTGGTTTTTATTGGTTTAATATGAAAATTATTTGTCATTGCAAATTCTTTAAGAACTTTTAAAAATGATTTCTTATTTCTAAATGCTTGACCAATGGTAATTATTCCCCCTTCATACACTTCCTCATCGTCTGAATCCATATACTCTCCTTCCGAGTCATTAAGCTGATAGTCTTCGTCCATCAGAGGTTGATCAATTCCCCTATTAGTATCAACACGCGAAGTGGGAGACGGTGGAGCTTCATTATTTTCAGGATCACTACCACCGTCATCGACTGGATGGTTATTACGTGATTGAGATTGAGCCCCTCGATGTACGCTTGGTTGATGTGCAGTTGTTTGGATTGATGTTGGCCGATGCAGGAATGTTTTATGTATGAGAGGCTGTTCTGTTGAAGGTTTGATTATCGTTGGCTCCGAGGCTATTTGTTCGGAAGGCTATTGATATGGACTAAGGCTGACTAAAAACGTTTTCCACTGATTTACCGAATCGAAGTTGAACTGAGATGTATCATGCATCGATTCATTTGATGACAATATCCTTGATCTTCATCGCCTTCACTCATTGGAATGTCTGAAGAGGGTTACTCCAGAAGCTTACTATAAGGGCGAAATCCTATATTCATATTTCGATCATCGTCAACTATCATCGGTGCAACAATGTTTTCCTCTTTATACCGTATTTCTTGATTTTCAATCAAATGTTCTGTTCTCACACCATGATCATCTTTATTTGTTTCCTTGAACGATTGAAATGTTTCTAAAGACGGTAAAATTTCTGCTACAGTAGTGACTAATGATTTTTCGATATAAATATTTATCACACCATCACCGATACGATATGCTCTAAATAAGTTTGTAAGATCATCAGAGTCAGACAATTAGACAAATACAAACTCATTCCCTATGCGTAATGAAACAATAAGTGTAATAGAATGTTCTTCCGGTCGTGTCCGACTGACTTTGTACATTTTCTCTATAAACTCATCAAATGATATATTCTTCGTGGCAGTGACAATCCTCCGATGTCATCCGTTGTAAGTATTATCTCTCACGCGTACGAAATCAAAATGGCAAAGAAGGGGAACATCCATTTCAACCTACAATATTTACAAAATTAAAATTGGTTGTTTATAAAGAATTATACTTGACTTAGCGCTACAATTATTTAAAAATATTAAAAAATGAAAGGAATGAAAACTTTAGTGTTTTTGTCAATCATAGGATATCGCTCGATATCCTAAGATATCGGGCCGATATCCTAAGATATCTGGCCGATGGACTTTTAACGTAAACCATAAACCAAAACTTAAAAAAAAACACCTATCTTAAGTTATCAATCGATATCTTAAATTATCGATCGATAACTTAAGATATCGGTCGATATCTAAAGTTATCGTCCGATAATTTAAGATATCGATCGATATCTTAAGTTATCGGCCGATATCTTAATATATCGGCCGATAATTTAAGTTATCGATCGATATCTTAAATTATTAGACGATAACTTAAGATATCGATCGATATCTTACATATCTTGGACTACCTACAATGTATTGAAAATTTGAGAAATCATTAACTTAAAAAGATATTGTACTCGATATCTTACCTAGCCTGTTGTATTCTCTATGTTATACGAATTGTAGTGGAATCTCGAAATCGTTTTCCAAGAGAGAAAGAAAGTGTTAAAAAATGATAGAGAAATTCTAGATTCAATGCTTGCATAGAGAAGCATATATATATCTGACGTGCAGGCGGCTAGGCTTTGAGCTGACCATTTATGCAAAGATTGAAACTATAGGGCCATTTCTGCAAATACGTAAATGTATAAGGCCGAAAGTACAAATTTCCCAAAAAAAAAGGTGTTTGTTGAAAAAATTGATTCTTCCACATTTCAAACCTGTTTTCTATAAATATTTTCCGAAAAATTATTTATTTTTTAAATATATTCGTTAACTTTTATCAAAATGCTTCCCATTTTGACCCCTTTTGTCTTTTTCCTTATCATTTTTTTTCTCAAATTCAGACTCCGTAACAGTAGTCAAGCGGATATAACCTCCGTATTAGGGTGGCTCAATCTTCCACTAAAATCCTAGTGCACTTTAGACGTAAACAATTGAGTGCTGCTTTCTTATACGATTGAGATCATTTTTGTTGTTAGCTTTCACACAATAGATCTTAAGATCATGAGTATATTATTAGACTACTCAGATTGTTAAATAAATATAAAAATATTATAAAAATCATGAGTATATCATTACACTTTATTATTACAAAGTATATTAACAAAGTTTACACTTTGTTAGTACAATCATACTATATTTATAATACAATAAAGAAAGTAATTTGAGTGATTTGGGTAGTTTGTAGGAAGTGAGATAGTTTGGATAGTTTGGAAAAAGTGGGCTAGTTTGGGTAGTTAGTTTGTAGAAAGAAGGGACATTTGTAGAAGGTAAACTAGTTTGGATAGTTTGTAGAAAGTGAAGACGTTTGTAGAAGGTGAGGTAGTTTGAATAGTTTCTAATACAGACCATAAGGCAAATATCATAATCACTACAAAAAATAAAATTATTAGCAGTAGCCATAAACTGCTGCTATTAGCAAAAAAATTGCCGCTAATAATTTTAATAGTTTTGTTGTTACTAATCGTAGTATTTTATTATAAAAAATTGCTGCTAATAATTTTATTTTTTGTTGTGAATCACGGAATGTTTGGATCGATTTTTGATCTATATAATTTATTTTTATAGATTAAATTATATAAATTTTTATATAATGATCGCCGAATGATTTATATAATTTATATGAAAATTATCTCAAATGACCAGATTCTGGCCGGGCTTGGACGGGCCGATTTTCATTTTGACTTTTGGAACTAGCCTACGCCTTTTACCTGACTACCAATCAGGCCAAGCTTGGCGTGCTTGTTTTATATTTGGGCCTACCCATCTCAGCCCTAGTGTTTCTTTGATTTATAATAGCCTCAGCTATCTATCTAATGTCATTTTAAGTTGGCAGGTGACAACTTAAAATGATGATTATGACTGATCCACTTGTAAAATATAGATTATGACCTGAGATAGACTAAACTAAATACTTGGCTTGACCTGTGCACCAACAGTAGTGCACGGCTCAAATCAAAGGGCTCCTACACACGCACTGCACTTTTGTCTTCCCCCACTTTATTTCTAGTCACACAACTTTTTCTAGGGAGCCATTACTTACGCCCGAAAACTTGGCCCTGGCACCGAGTTTAAAACAGTGGCGAAACCACGGAAAGAGGATCGAGTGCAGGCGAGCGCCCGCATTCAAACCCAAAATACCATATTTAAAAAAATAAAAATTATAAAAGCTAACTCTCCCAAAATCGACGCCCTCTCTAGCTCTATTCTCTCTTTTCCCTCTCTAAACTCACCGTCTCTAAACCCTTGCCTAGCACCCTCCTTTTCTCTCTCAAAAATCCTCTCTATCCCTCTTTTCTCGCTAAACTCCCAAGTCGCCTGACGGGCGATGCCCTCTAAACCCTCTCTAAACTAGTGCGGTAGCACCCTCCCTCTATTTTCTCTCTCTCTCTCTCTCTCTCTCTCTCTCTCTCTCTCTAAACTCCCAAATTGCCTGACCGGCGACGCCCTCTCTTCTCTTCATCTCGGTTCGCCCGCAAGAATCCGACGCTGGCGACAGTTTCGCTGCCCTTCTGGCGGCCACCACCCTCCAATAAGCCTCTCTCTCACTCTCATCCCCATCTTCTTCTTCTTCTCAGTCTCAGACTCTCAGACTCAACCTTTTCTTCTTCTTGTTTTCTTCCTGTCTCTCTCTCTAGATTTAAGGTTTTATTCATTTTTTTAATTTAGCTAGGGTTAGGATTTCATTTATCATTTTCACTAGAATTAGGGTTTTATTTTTATTGAAATTTAAAATTTTATTTGTTAAATATTAATTGTATTTTGAATTTTATTGTGTAGGTTTTCAATAAATCGGATTTATCGGATCGCACAATTGGATTTTACTTAAAATTTCTTCGGATCATTATACTAAATCAAAGGTAGTTTTTCTTGTCTAAATTTAACTTTTTATAATTCTATTTTATTGGTTTATAATGATTACTTTATGTTTAGGAAATGTGAAAATGTTTAAGATAAATATGTAGATAAATTTGTATGTGATGTATGTGACCTTGTGTTGTGTAGATCCTAAATCTCTAATTTCCCTAAAACCTTAAATCCCTAAAAAGACATAAATCCTTAATTTCTAAAGCCCTTTCACAATCCTGCGTGTCCAAAAATTGTGTTTATGGATATTTAAATTATAGGCATTTTCTTTTGGGCATTTTTTATTGATGGATTTCCACTTGGGCTGAGCCATGTTCCATTGATGGATTTTCACTTAGAAAATTTAGATTGAGCACATATGTGCACCACATGGGTTAACGATAAATTACACTTCAATAGTATGAGAGATAAAGTCAAAATTTAACGGTGTAAGATCATTTAAACACCACTTTGGTGTTTAAATGTCAGTGAGGAACCAATATCCCTTATTTTAAGGGCTAGCTTCCTCCGTTGACATCTCAAATTTGTGCCACAACAAAGGGAATGTGGTCCTATGGACAATTTATTATAAGATTAGATCGGATGGCTGAGAATCATTCTAGGATAACTTTTATAAAATCATTTATTTTTTCCTTTTAGACTATGGTTATCAACATTGTTATGATAAGCTACCATCCTAAAACGAAAGTGGAGTTTGTTCTTTTTATTGTTTATCAACATTGCTATGATAAAAATTATATTTTATTGTTAAATATATTTATTTTTTATGTAATTTTAATGAAAATTATATATTATAATATAAATTAGTTTAAATTTATATTTATTGTATAAAATTTATTTCTAATTCATCTTATGCCTCGCCTAGATGAGAATCTTGGTTCAACCACTGCCTAGAGCACTTTGATTGTAAATCATTGAGTACTGCTTTCTTGGACGATTGAGATCATTTTCGTTGTTAGCTTTCACGCAATAGAGCTTAAGATCATGAGTGTATCATTAGACCACTCAGACCATTTCGCAAATATCGTAACCACGGAATGTTTGGGTCGATTTTTAATCTATATAGTTTATATAGATTAAATTATATAAATTTCTATATAATGACCACCTGATAATTTATATTATTTATATAAAAATTATCTCAAATGACCTGATTCAGGCTGGGCTTGGACGGGCCGATTTTTATTCCGGCTTTTGGAACTGGTCTACACCATTTACCCGACTACTACTCGGGCCGAGTTGGGCGTGTTTGTTTTATATTTGGACTACCTGTCTAGCCCTAGTGTTTCTTTGATTTATAATAGAACTCAGCTATCTATCTAATATGTCATTTTAAGTTGACGCCTGACATCTTAAAATGGTGATTTTGACTGATCCACTCGTAAATTGTAGATTATGACCTCAGATAGACTAAACTAAATAGTTGGCATGACCTGTGCACTAACAGTGGTGCACGGCTCAAATCAGAGAGGGCTCCTACACACGCAGTGCACTTTTTTCTTCCCGCACTTTATTTCTAGTCACACAACTTTTTCTAGGGAGTCATTACTTACACTCGGAAACTTGACTCTTGCACCGCGTTTAAAATAAAGACCTACAAATTTGGCAGCCTCTGCTATATGAAAACACCATCTTAATCGTTTGATTTGGAGCCCGACAATTAAAGATATTAAGTGCAAAAGATTAGCTCGAAATATAATCTTTATTACGTGATTAAATATAGTCAAAGGTTATTATTTGATTCAATGGTTGACAAAACTAGATCATATGATAAATATTGTGTTTTGCTCCAATATTATCCACTAAGATCTATAGATCATAAACTTTAAATCAGAGAGCCCAGATTGTGCTTTCACATCTCACGTGTCCCTAAAATACGAAGTTTCTCTTTAACTTCGGTGCAATTACTTGAAATCCATGAGCAAGTAACGACTCCTCTTTTTCTATCTGCACACTAATTAATGAGAAACTAGTAGTAAAATTTTGTTTTTTTTCTATTGCTAATAAAAATCCAAAACATGTAGTACTTGGCAAAATGTGTGTTCGTAGCATCTTTTGGGTGCACATAAACTTTTCTTTATTTTTTTTTTTCCCCTTTGATGAAATAAATTAAAATTTTCTAAGCACATACAAACTTTCCTAACTGCACACCATTTAATTTAAATGTGTAATAAAGATCCAAAACATGTAGCAGATTAGGTGGATTTCAAGTGTGGGTTTCAAAAACGTCGAGCATTACGTGAGTTTCATTCCGGACGATTTCAAGTAATTTAGAGGGTTTTAAGAGGATTTCTACGTGATTTTAGTTGTATTTCCACTGGGATACAAGTGGATATTTCAATAGGGTTTCTTTTGATGAGTTTCATTCTGGTGAGTTTTTGAAAGCTTTAGGTAAGTTTTTGGTGGGTTTTATTCTGGCTGATGTCAAGTGGGATTTTAATGTTGATGTAATAGATGAAGGTGCAACTCGTCGAAGCGGGGAAAAAGAAGAGAAAGGAGTAGAAAAGTGCTTTTAGGGGTTTTGGTTGGGGCAAGTAGAGGTACCCTTACTCTATTTTTCATTTTTCACTTTAAGGCCGTTTAGACACCCATTAGAACCTATTCGAGAAGGAATGCATTTTTTAGAACTTATTTAAACAATCACTTTTTTAATAACGCATCTTTAAAAAAAAAATGTTATAGTTTTTGAAAATTTTATTCTAACTAAAATCGGAATCCATTAGAGCCATGTTTGCAATTCTTTTTAAAAAAGCATTTTCCCATTAAGGACATATTTAGATAAAAATACGAAAAATGTAGGAAAATAAAATAATATTTATATATTTTCCCATAAATACCTAAGTTGTAGGAATCCTTTAGATTCTTTTGTTTTTCGTTGTTTGGATAATCACATTGTTAGTTGGGAAAACACAAGATTAACCAAATCCTGTATTTGGATACATATACATAAAATTGTAGAAAAATAACATATCCTAAAAAAATAATAACTATAATACCACAAAAGATCATCCAAACTAAAAAAATAGCTGCAATATCATAAAAATAATTTTCAAAAATGACCACAAACTTATATATGTATTACATTTTTTTTCTCTATACATATCTTAGTGAATTACTCTAGTTGTTAACGTAGTTCTCCTTAAAGGTTAGATTTTAGTTCCTTGTTATGTGTAATAAATTATTATTTTTTAATTAATTATACTAGAGTATATACACCATATATGTGAGTAGATAACTCTACAAGTGGATCCCCTTATGAGCTCTCAAAATAAGTCCATGCATCACTTAAATAGATGGATGGGAGCTTAAAAATAGGTTTAAATTGTGGGATTTAGTTAAAAAAAATCAAAGAAATATTTGCTATAAAAACAAATACCACAAAATGAAGATTTTTGATAATTTTGGGTGGTCAACATAATTTTGGATGGATGAGAATCCACTAATATAAATTAGGACCCTAAGTCATAACGTGACTCCACCTATGATTTTTGGGTAAGTGTGTCATATAAAATCAACATCTGACTGTATGATAGGAGCGCCATGATCTTAAGATCTATCATGAAGAAGATTGAAAAAAAACTAATCTCCATTATTTGCTTCAAATCAGACAATAATTTTTATCCGTGAAAAAAATGTGTGGTATTACTAATAAACGGGTGAGAAGAATCGCACCCTTATCTCTTTCTTCTCCACTCCCCCCTTATCTTTCTAAGGCCTCTTGAATGCCAAGGGCTACCCTCGAACTCTTTAGTCGGAAATGAGCGTAAAAATTATATTTTATATTCCTATCCTTAAGTCGCTTCTAAATAACGAAAAATTATGAAAAATATAATCCGAATCTAAGTATTCATCTTTTTTCCCCATATCCAAACAGGCCCTAAAGGTCTATCACATTTTAAAAATGATTTTGTGTGAGAAGCAACATGAGACAAATTCGCAATACAATACATTTTTCGCTACAGGTGGTCAGGTCCTTGGGTGAAATATTCTTTGAACCCAACTTTTTTTCCTTGGAAAGTGCTCTTTGGAAAAGGTTGCCAAGCAAAACCTAGGTCTTTAACAAAATAATTCTTTTCCTGAAGGGAAGTCCGGCAAGAGATCTATCACGCCGGGTAGTTTCTTTCAATATTGTCATCAAACTCATGACCACAACCTCCACTGCCATTGCCACTACCACTAGAAACTCCACAACCACAACCACAAACTCCACCCCCCACTATCACAACCTCCTCAATGCCACTTACTCTAGTACCACTACCACCACGTCCTGCTCTCCACCACCACCACCAGTGTCGTCACCACTGCAACCTCTTTCACTTCCACTATAACTAACCCTCCGGCTCTACCACCATCCCTCCACTCCTACCACAACTACCACAACCACCACCACTCTCCAGCTCCGCTACCAACTCCACCACTACAGCTACCACCTACAACCCTTCACAAATACCATTGTCTCAACGACCTCCACCACCGCTCTCGCCACTGTAACCATTGTGGGATAACCACCACCCCACCCACCCCACTAATAGAATACTTTTGGATACTATAACCTCGAGGTTGACCAAACGGTACAAGATTGCATTCTATAAAAAATCAGTATTTTAGGAATCTACTATTTAAAAAAAAAAAAAAGGGAAATTTACCTGACCGACCTTGTCAGATGTACCTTTTACTGCAGAGACCCTATAGTTTCACCTTTACCCAAATCGACCAGCTCCAAGCCTAGTCACAGTAAAAAGTCAAAATTACCCCTTTCTTTAACGCACAAAAGCATTGTCTTCTTTCTTATTGTAATCTGCTCCTTATTGTAATCTGTCCAAGGATCTTTCTCAGCATAGAGATTCAACAGGAAGCTCTATTTCTAAGGTACACCTAGATCTAAACCGTAAAAAAAAAAAAAGAGGATACATCTAGATATATGCCATATGATATTTGAATTTTTTCTTCTTCTTTCTAAGATATTTATTTTGAAATTATTTTTTTTTAATGCTAAAATCGCAATCGACATCGACTGTTTACACAATCGATGGCATCAGATATACATGCCATCGATCAGTATAAAAAGATTTTTATATATTTTTATTTCTGATCGGCATCATTTATTTACACAATAACAATCGATGGCGACTGTGTATACAGTCACCATCGACTGTATAAAAAA
Source organism: Chloranthus sessilifolius (assembly GCA_021018995.1). Taxonomy (NCBI): domain Eukaryota; kingdom Viridiplantae; phylum Streptophyta; class Magnoliopsida; order Chloranthales; family Chloranthaceae; genus Chloranthus; species Chloranthus sessilifolius. The sequence goes on along the minus strand of CM037594.1, from coordinate 27,704,882 downwards.
TATATATATATAGTCGGCATTGACTGTTTACACAATCAATGGCGACTGTGTATACAGTCGCCATCGACTGTATAAATTTTTTTTTTTTTTTTTTACAGTCGGCATCAATTGTTTATATAATCAATGGTGACTGTGTATATAGTCACCATCGACTGTATATAATATATATATATATATATATATATATATATATATATATATATATGACATATTATATTAAAGCGATAAATTTATATGTTAAAATCGGCATCGACTATTTTAAGAGTCAGCATCGACTGTTTAAAATTTTATTTTATTATTATTATTTTTTAAGAGGCGATATCGCCTTAAAAAGGTATATCTGGGTCGATCCAAATAGCAGATCGGAATAGATTGAATTGAGGAGAAGACGCCGTTACCTTCGTCAGCTCTGATTTTTAGAAACTATAACAGATTAAAATGAGGAAGAAGATGATGTTTTTGTGCCTTAAAGAAAGGGGGTAATTTGGACTTTTTGCTATCCTTAGGGTCGGCTAGGCTTCTAGCTGGTCGATTTGGATAAAAGTGAAAATATAGGGGCTCTGATGTAAAAGGTGTATCTGACAGGGTCGATCAATTAAATTTCCCAAAAAAAAAAGTTACCCTTTATATTGTTTATAAAGAAGGGTATGAGAACAACTCATCCCACTATATTTCTCTCTCTCTCTCTCTCTCTCTCTCTCTCTCTCTCTCTCTCTCTCTCATTTCTTATAGCTTCGATTTCGGAGCCATGGTACTACTTTGGTTCTTTGTAGCCTTTCTCCTAGGCTTTTTCCTCATTAGAATCATCTGTGTTACCATATATTGCTACTCCTTAACACCAAGAACCATAAAGATTTTGATGGAAAAGCAAGGTGTTTATGGCCCAAAACCGCGTTTTCTACTCGGAAATCTAAGCGACATGGCTTCTCTTGCTGCGAAGTCCACCTCCACGGATATGGACTCTATCCACCACGACATCGTCGGCCGCCTCTTGCCTCATTATGTCCTCTGGACCAAGCAATATGGTAGGCTACCTCTGTCCACTTCCTTGGAAAGATAATCATATTAGGCAACGGACCCGATCAACCGTGGACCTCGAGGCATGGACTTAAAGAGCACGGTGATCCACATGCATGGACGGCCCACAGTTCCGTGTGCTACTGATCGGGTCGGTCGCCTAATACCAGCTCTTATCATAAGTTGAGTAGATCATGACAGCAAATCCACTTTGACACTTACAATAACTATATTTCTCATCTGTAGGTAACCGGTTCATATATTGGAATGGGAGCGAGCCGAGGATGTGCTTAACAGAGATAGAATTGATCAAGGAGCTATTATCATCGAAATATAGCCACCTTTCCGGCAAGTCGTGGCTCCAGCAGCAAGGTTCGAAGCACTTCATCGGGCGCGGTCTGTTAATGGCCAACGGCGTGGATTGGTTCCACCAACGCCAATTGGTCGCCCCTATATTCATGGCTGACAAGCTAAAGGTATATGATAGGAGCTTTTATGATGTTGATTATGTTGATTTATGATGATGATGATGATGATTTTTGAATGGTTTATGGTCAGGGTCACATAGGGTACATGGTCGAATGCACCCGAAAAATGATACAATCCTTGAAAGCGGACGTCGAATCAGGCCAAACCGAGTTCGAAATCAGCAGCCATCTTACTCGGCTCACTGTTGACATCATTTCGCGAACTGAATTCGATACTAGTTACGAAAAGGGAAAACGAATTTTCCATCTCCTCACTTCACTTCAGCATCTCTGTGCCCAATCGAGCCGCCATTTATGCCTACCCGGCAGCCGGTGAGTCCGACGCCGTTACCCATTCGGTCTAGCCTACTAATTAATTGAAACACCAACTTATCTTCGATTTACCCACCTGGGTTTTCATTGATTCACTCAGTTAATGGTAGTTAAATTAAATCTGCTCAGGTTTTTTCCTAGCAAATTCAATAGACAGATCAAAGTACTGAAGAGGGAAGTTGAAAATCTATTGATGGAGATCATACAAAGCCGAAAAGATTGCGTGGAGATCGGACGGAGCTCATCGTATGGCAGCGATTTGCTAGGGATGCTGCTCGAAGAGATGCAGAAGAAAAGATCAGGCTTCAATTTCACACTCCAACTGTTAATGGATGAGTGCAAGACCTTCTTCTTCACAGGACATGAGACCACAGCTCTCCTCCTCACGTGGACCGTTATGCTCCTCGCGACCAATCCATCGTGGCAAGACAAGGCCCGCGCCGAGGTTTTCCAAGTCTGCAATGGAGAATCTCCATCCGTTGATCATCTCCCCAAACTCTCTTTGGTAAGGGTCGCTCAACACATTATTTAAAAGCTCACCTGTAAATCTTCTTCTGTCAAAATTGTCAAACCTTGAGAGAAGCACAAACATTTAAGAGCATGCAAATCAGTGAAAGCTTGTTTTGGAATGTGCATGGGTTGGCACTCCTAATAGGTAAGCTATCGTAGTGCATCTAAGACCATTGAATTTACCCAGACTTTTCATTTATACCAGCAATCAGAGATGTCCAAGTTGGTAGTCCATCGATTAGACAATGCAACCCGAAAATCAGAAGGAAGATGCGTGCCACCTGTTTAGTGATTAGTGATACCTGCTTTTTTAAATTTTTGCACCAAAAAAATCCGTGCAGTCCCGATAATGAGAAACTTTCCCTTTCAGTATAATAGTGAAAAATTTTATCAATATGAGTCCTCTTTTTGAAAAGTGCCTTACAATTTTTCACTATGAAAAAGACCTTCGATCGATTTGATTGTTCAACAGTCAAATTTGGGCTTCCATTGGATCTTCATATTGACTTGCCACATGGGCATCTCTGATTGATGGAGATGCGTGCCACCTGTACAATAAGATGACCCGAGCACCATTGCTGGTGCTCAGGTTTGGTCCCCAAGTACTCAAAATACAGTTCTTGTAGAAAGTTGTCATGCATTTTTTAGGCATCTAATCCTGTCAAAAGTCCTTTCAAAGATAACGCTTGTGGGCAGAGTTAGGCCCTAGTTTTGGTAAATCCCAACGGGCGTTTGGTAACTCACCAATTCCTGCTTCTCGCAACCCCCAAACGGGGTTTTAAGTGAAAAAAGTTGTGGAGCGAGGAAGCGGCGTATGGAAGCTTCTAGGATTTGACTGTGGGAATCAGTTTTAAATGGAAGCATAGTGATGGCAAGCATCACCAAACATCGTTTTCGTCTCTTCGGATGAGCATCCCAGACAAGCCACTTTTTTATAAAAATGTTAATGGGGTGTCAGCTACTTGAATAGATGAAATGCTGACAAGAGCACTTGTTTCCCTGTGGGCTTATTATATCTTTGATTCATTCAAGTCGTTTAAATTGCAAATCACCGTATGAACTGGAGTTAGCCTAAATTAATACCCTTAAAAGAGGGATGCAACCACTCAATACGAACTCTTTAATATAGACTGTTGCTTATATCCAACATAGAATTCATATTGAAGTGCTTGGATTATATGGTAATGATCCATTAATGAGTATATTTTGAACTAAGTGAAGCTCACATGGAGTAATCATTTGGCCGAAATGGATTGATTAAAAATGTGTCCAAAATGCACCAGATGACCTAAAATTATGCCAGCAAGGAGTGATATATATATATATATATATATATATATATATATATATATATATATATATATATATATATATATATATATATATGTGAGTAGAGTCATCATTATCACAACCTTATCGCATCTATTTAGATAAGATTTAAAGAGTTTTTCCCTGCTCATTGTCAATATAATGCTGACCCTCTATTTTCATCCGGGCTTGGGACCGGTAAGGACGGAGTTAGGTAGGTGAAGAGAGTCGAACTCTTTAAAATAAAATAAAATAAACTTTGGGCTATTTAATCCTAACTATAATAGCATTAACAACCTTAGATGCTTTTGTTTAAATAAAAAATGGAGGTGGTGTTGAGTGCACTAAGAACATTGCTTTATAACTTTCGAAACTAATAAAAGCTTACATTTTAACTGCTTTGCAGCTGAACATGATTCTGAACGAATCCCTGAGACTATACCCACCAGCTTCTCTTCTCCCCCGAATCGCCTTCGACGATATTAAATTAGGTGATCTCCACATCCCGAAGGGGCTCTCGATTTGGATTCCAGTGCTCGCAATCCACCACGACAAAGAACTCTGGGGCAAAGACGCCAACGAATTCAAACCCGAGCGATTCGCCGGCAAGTCGTTCACTTCCGGCCGCCATTTCATGCCATTCTCTGCTGGGCCCAGAAACTGCGTAGGCCAGGCCTTTGCAATGATGGAAGCTAAAATCATATTGTCAATGCTACTATCCGGTTTCACCTTCACAATTTCGCCGAGCTACCGGCACGCTCCGATCAGCGTCCTCACCCTCAAACCCAAACACGGGGTCCACGTCATTTTGAAGACTCTTAACAACCGTTGATTTGTCGATAACTAACTCCCTTCTATTTTCACCTAGTATTTTTGCTGCGAGAGGTGTGATTCACAGAGTACTTTGTTTTTTTGGTAACAAAATAACTCCATTTGGAGGGTGTGCAATGAGAACGGAGTAAAGAATAAGAGAATGTAATATGAGGAAATAGTATAGCACTATAGCCCCTCGTGAGATTTCTTTAAAGCTAATCTTTGTACTGCTTGTGTTGCTAAGAGATCAATCTCATTTATTATCATCTTAATATTCAATATTAACAATAAAGTTGTACTCCACTATTGAAGTAAAGAAAAAGATAAGATAAATTACTTTTTTGAAAAAAAGCGATTACTCGGTGTTGGTCTCTTACCTACGGGTTTTGGAAGAGGTGGACAGGATGCCCACCTTTCACGCTTGACAGCCTAAGCCTTTTAACATCGCACCAAGTGATAGTTCATTAAAGGATAATTGCTGTGATACTCCTATTTTGGAGCTTCTCCACTTATTAGTCTTTTTTTCCCACCACCTTAATAATTAACCTCTTTTGTAAATTTTCCTAAATTCTAAGAGTCGTTTTTAATTAAGTGTGTCAATTAAGTTAAATTCATTTTTAAATATGTATGATGTTGATATTTGTATTGAAATTAAAATGAGTGTCTTAAAAAGTATAAAAGGTGCATTAATTGTGATATACTAAGTTTAGGTCATAATAATATATAAAAGGGTCTTTTGTCTATATCATAAAAGTATATACCATCAAATCAAGAAGTACAAGTGAAAAGGGAAGAAAGAGTTCGTGAACGGGAAGCTTATTGTAAGCGTTTGATAATATAAAGCATATAGTTTTGATAGTTATCTTTTGTGTTTATTTTAGGAGCTTTGCATGGATCTCAATGATCATACATCTCCGATTTAATATGCTTTATTGTGTTCCTGTTGCGTACATTTTGGGGAAGCTAGTTAGATGCTTACCTCAGAACGACCATATTAATTATGAACCAACATTGGTATCAACGCTTGATGATCTTGGTTTTGACTTGTTTTTAAGCCAACAGTGGTATCAGAGCTTGAATGATCTTAGATGTGCCTTGTTATGAGCCAACATTAATATCAAATAGTGAAGGTTGAGCGTGTTTGATCCTTAAGATAAAAAATTGTGTTGTCTGGAGACATTTTTAAGTGGGTGAAATTCTATTAAGGGTTTAATGGTTATAAGCTTAGTGGTTAGCGGGTGAAATTCTATTAAACGGGTGAAATTCTATTACGGGTTTAGAGTTTAGCGACGAAAAGAGTCACTCTATATTGAGTTGAGCCGGAAGCATCCGAGCTATGTGAGAACTATGCTTCTCCTATATTTTGGACGAGTGAAGTCTATCATTGTCTTTTGAATGAGTAAAGTCCACAGTGAGTCCGCATGGTGTTCGCAAACACAGGTAAGGTCAATGTTTTGTTTGATGATTTATTTCATGTGCAGTACTACGACAACTGACCCCTTTGTTGTCAAAGCCCCAATAAAAAAATGTACCAAGATGTGATTGATAAATTGAAGCTTAAACCCCAATTTACAAAGTGAGGAAAACTGGTTCAGATCACGGACTAGTATTCAAGGCTTTTGCCACTATTGACACAAATGATCTTTATCATGAGTTTGATGGAAATGAAGCATCATCCAAGAAGGATGTTATCGAGAATGTCGTATTCGCTGCCCTTTGTTATCTTCCTGAAATATACAACATAAAATTTATTAATGCAAACTATGATCATGTGATTGGAGCATAAGTCAAAGTGCACGAGCTTAAAAAATCGATCAAGACTCTTGAAGAAGAAGTGAAGAACTTGAAGAAGATGATTCAAGATGAAGCGCGAAACAATGCGTAATTTTAATTTAAGAAGTGTTTAAATTTGTAAATCAAACTTAGATGTTTTGAGTTAACTAAAGTGTTATGGGTAGATTACTAAGAGTCATTCCTAGTTAAGGGTGCCAATTAAGTTAGATTCATTTTGAAATATGCGTAATGTTAATATTTGTATTGGAATTAAAATGAGTGTCTTGAAAAAGTGTAAAAGGTGCATTAATTGTAATATACTAAGTTTAGGTCCTAGTAAGTTTAGGTCCTAGTAGTGTATAAAAGGGTCTTTTGTCTGTCATAAAAATATATACCATCAAATCAAGAAGTACAAGTAAAAAGTAAAGAAAAAGTTTGTTAACGGGAAACTTATTGTAAGTGTTTGATAATATATAAAGCATATAGTTTTGAGAGTCATCTTTTGCATTTATTTTAGGAGCTCTGCATGGATATCCTTGATTATACATCTTCGATTTAATATGCTTTATTATGTTTCTGCTGTGTACATTTTGGGGAAGCTAGTTAGACGCTTATCTCAGATCGGCTCTGTTGATTATGACCCAACATTGATATCAAAGCTTGATGATTTTGGTTTTGACTTGTTTTTAAGCCAACATAAGATCTACTATCCTTCTAGCTCATTGATAGCCTTTATACCCTTAGTCGCCATCATCATCTTAAAATCGTAGATTTTTTTTTTCCTTTTTGAGTTGTTGGATCTTATTGTCACATCCTATGCCAAATCTAATGTGTTTCTCCCTGTAATGTGTGTTTGGAACCAAGAGTGCGGGTCTGTGTTTCTATGTCAAGATTAATTGTGTTTATCTTATCTCATGATCCACTTGAAGACCCTTATATTCTTTCTTTTTATAAAACCTGCTTTAAACAATATTTCAATTCATTGTTAAATTCTATTTCTTGAAATGGCAGGCTTCGGCTGTAGGTCATGTGAAAATTTTGTTCCACAGTCGACCTTAGAATATTTCGAGGTCGATTGCCTTAGCCAATCGACTATGAATATATCGAGGCAGCCTGCCATTACCGGTCAACTGTGGAGCTCTTTTACTCGACCGCGAAAAAGCTATAGAATTGGGATTTTTATTCTCTTTACTTGTATGATTTCAACATCATTTCTAGTGCTTTCTCCTACATTTTTGGGGCAACCTTTTGCACTGATCTCTTGAGCTCATCTTGGTACTTTGCTACTTTAGATTTGTTCTCCAAGAACTTAGAATGGATCTCTTCCTCCCTTTTGAACCCAATATTTCACTACATTTCAAAATGATTTTCCCCTTTCACCATTTACTTGAATTGCGCAAGGATTTCGGTTTTCCTTGTGCGCAAAGAAATTTTGGGTGGATCATTGTGTAAATCTACAATTGATGAAGGCAAGCTCATTTGGATGCTATGGAGACGTATGGATTACAAACGGGTTTCATAGGACAATGCACACATAGTTCAGTATATTTTTCTTACTCTTATAATTATTTATTCTATACTGGATTATTTTGTGTGGACAACTATCCTGTCGGTGTTTCTTAGTGATTAAGTTTTACCAAGTTAAAAATTATTTTGTACGTGTCTTTGTGACATTGACTGATTACACTAATTAGATCGATCTAGGATTTATCAAACATATTGGAATTTTCAATTGGAATCAGAGCATAAGAATCTTGAATTTGATTCTTTCTGAATCGAGTGTTAGATGGCTTATTCCGGTAATCTAGATCTACCTAGAGAGGTATTTCTACCACGAGACTACCTTTGTTTGACGAGAAAATTTACCCATATTGAAAGACTAGAATGAGGGCTTTTCTTAAATCCCTTGATCTTAGTGTTTGGATGGTAGGTGAACTAATCTCTATGAAGCCCAGGTTGTTATGCTAGAAATGAAATTGACGTCGCAAATGTTAATTCCAAAATATTATATACCATTTTTGGAGCTATAACACCTCAAGAGTTTCGTAGAATATGTAATTATGAGGTGCCTAAAGATGTCTGAAAGATCTTGGTACCCAACTATGAAGGGACCCCTAAGTGAAGATTAACAAATTACAAATGTTTACCACACAATTTGAAAATCTTTGAATAGATGAAGATGAGAGATTCACAATTTTTTATACCGAACTCAATGATGATATCAATGGCTCCTTTTACCTTGGATAAGTGATCACACCCTACAAGATCGTTTGGAAGATCTTGAGATCTTTGCCTGAATGATTTAGAGCGTATGTCACCACTATATATGAAAGTAAGGATGTCGAGAAGATTAACATCGATGAGTTGGTAGGGTCTCTTTAGACTTATGAGTCTAAGATTTAAGATAGGAAGAAGAATAAGGGCATAGCCTTTAGATCATATACAAAGATCTGGATCTCTTTTTTAAAATGTACAAGAAGTTTTAAGCGCAGGAGAACTCTAGTAGGTCATTTGACAAACCCAAGTTCATTTCTAAGAAGCCTCACAAGGAATCATAGGATGAGGTTCAGTGCTAAAATGTTGTGGCTTTGGGCATGTAGCTCCAAAGTGTCCCAATAAGAAGAACTTGGAAAAATCCAAAGGCATGGCAACTACTCGTGAAGAAGAAAGTTCTAAGGAGACTTTGTCTAATGATTCCGATGAGACTCATTCGGGGTTTATAGCATTCATTGCCTCTATCCATAGTTCAGATGGTGATGAAGATACACGATAAGTCTAATTTTATACATATTTCTCCTTTAAACTATAAAATTTCACTAATTAAACTCCTTTGTGGTTATTGTAAGAATTTCAAAAGAAGAGCTAAGCAAATACCAATTTCTATTATCAACAAAGTAAAAAAACATTAAGGAATATATTGGTCAATATACAGAGGAGAAAAGTCAAAGAGCTTTTAGATAAGTAGTTCATTTTTGAAGGCAAGTTTGAAAAAGAAAATTAAAAAAAAAAATTTACAATAGATTATATGCTTAAAAATTTGAGTGATTTTGGGAGGAGAGATTTCAAAATATTTGATTCAATTAATCAACTTGGTGTATTTAGCAAATGTGGTACACATAGTTTAAAAAGAGAAAGGTGGGAGAAAAATGAATATTCAATCACCGTTCTAATATTAGAAAGTGAGGTAGAAAATTCTTAAAGATGAAAAAATCACATGAAGGATTGAGAAAGTAAATATTTCAAAGAAATCAATTGGAGAAGGATCAACAAGAGAAAATAAGGAAAGAAAAAGGTCTTGCAACTCTATATAAATACTCCACCACTCATTATAGCAAATGAACCTTTTTAGTTTAAACTTTCTTCCATCATAGATCTCTCTCTCCTCTAGTTGAGTAATTTATTTAATTTCAATTTTTATTCCATGCATTTATTTTCAAAGAGTTTGTTAAGAAGAATGAATGTTTGATATGATTCTCCTTTGGAACCTCTTGTAATTTCTTTTTTATTAATGTATTGTTTTTATTTTATTTTATTTTATTTATGTTCATGCCTTTTAAATTTAAGTAGAATGTTAATAGGAATGAGACTTAAGCCAAATTTTTATAAGTTAATGTAATTCTTTTACTTTAAATCATTTAATTTTTCTTTTATTGTATTTCATGTACTTTACTTTTTTAGTTGTAGCTAATTAATTAGAATAGAGATTAGAATTGAGAAAGCTGAATTGAGAGAGAAATAAAGAAGAGGAAGCTTGACACCTTTCTAAATTCGAACATTTCCTTCAATTCAATATGATCAAGAGCATAATGAAGACCATTGCGAGGATTAGGGATTGCTAAATTCATTCATCAAACTTAAGATGAATTCCTAACTTTATTTCTTATGAAGCTTTAATTTGAATTTTTATGATACATTACTTTAATGATCATTTTATATTTCAATACTTTTAATGTTATGTGGCCTTTTATTACTTGATTTTAAGGTTAATTATAAGAATATCTAGTATGCTTAAGGTTTTCCCCCTTTTTATATTTGATGATTTGATGACATTAGACTTTTTTATTAAATAATTTAAGGAAAATTAGTATGATTGTATATGAGAATGATCGAAAACATATGTGGATTATTCAAGTGAAATAGGAAACTTTAGTAATCTAAATTTTTATCCAACCAAGAGAACTTTTAGATTTACGTGGTGATTTGTCTAAAGAAGAAGATTGCCTTTGTAGAATTTAAATATTTTTAATTGAGTCAAAATTATCGATGTCTAAATTCTATATCTTAATTGTTAATCCAATGGTTGATTAAAAAAAAATTAAAAGGACATTAGAAAGAGAGTGAGGTGTACATTATAAACTTTGGTGTTATTTCTTAATTGAATTTTTCTCCAATTTTATCTAATTTTTAATTTTATCCTTCATTTAGAGTGTTTTCAATTTGGGAGGATTTTTATTTTTATAAACTTTTCATTTTAGAGTTTTCAAATATAGGACTTAGTTATTTTAATTAAATGATTGGATTAGTTAAGTAAGGTTCTAAAATTTAATTTTTTTAAACAATCTCTGAAGAATCAATACTCGCAATTTCCGATTGTTATACATTGATTGGCATACTTGCGAGATATAAGAAAGAGAATGAGGTGTGCATTCTAAACTTTGGTGTTATTTCGTAATTGAATTTTTCTCTAATTTTATCTAATTTTTAATTTTGTCCTTCATTTAGAAAGTTTTCAATTTGGGAGAATTGTCATTTTTACAAAGTTTTCATTTTTAGAGTTTTCAAATAGGATTTAGGCTTTTTACTTAAATGATTTGATTAGTTAACTAATGTTCTAAAATTTAGTTTTAACAGACAATCTCTGAGAGATCAACACTCGCAATTACCGGTTGCTATTCATTGATTGTTATACTTGCGAGTTCTTAACTAACTTGAATTCTGATAATTTTAGAAGTATTTAATTGAGGTGATTTTTGGGTTAATTTTGTAATCGAAATTTGATCAATAAGTTTTTGGCGCCGTTGCTGGGGATTGCATAGGTTGCTAGTTTTAAAATTACTTTCCATAATTTGTAGGTTATGTTCAATTTTCAAAAAAATAAATATAATTAATTAAAAAATAAAAAAAAGAAATTAATTTTCACAACTTAAGATTACTTTTTATTTTTCAAATTTTAGGGATTATTTTTATTTTTCTTTTTTTTTCGTCTAATCTTGTTTTAATTTTTTGGTAGACCGATCAAGGAAGCGAGCAATTGAAGGCATTGTTGGTGTATGCTTGGTAGGCGATCATTAAATTGAGCACTTTCTTTTTTCGATCCTGAAATCAAACAACGATTTCATATTTCTTACTCTTGTAGAAATTGTAATTTGAATAACATGGTTGAAGAAAACACAACCAAAGTATAAAGGGACTACTCAATTTGAAGAAATTTAGGAGTGCATGAAGTATTGCCAACCACCACGGGGTCACACTTTGAATTAAAATTGGGAGTGATTCAATTGCTGTCTACTATTTACTGAATAGATAGAGAGGGTTTATATCATGTGAAAGAAATTTTGGATATATGCTCAACTTTGCACATTCAAATTTTTTCTGATGAATCCATTTGCCTTTGCCTCTTTCCTATTTTCATTAAGAGAAAAGGTGAAGGCATAGTTAAATTCGCTTGAAGTCGGATCGATCATTGCTTGGGAGCAATTATCTAAGAAATTCCTTAATAATTATTTTCCAGTGCACAAGGTCAACAACACCCTAAGATATGAAATAACGAATTTTACAAAGAAAGAGGGTGAACAATTTTTTTATTGTTGGGAAAGACTGAAGGACTTGCTACTTAGATGTCCCCATAATGATTTTGAGAAGTGACAACAAGTGCAATATTTTTCTTAACAAACTTTAACATAAAAACTGCCACTATTGGCCATAGCTAATAGTCTTATATTTTGTAGTATGACCATGGATATCCCGCCGTGTCAGTCGCGGATATACCGCCGCGTCGGCTAGGTATTCACATATTCAACCTTAAATCATGGTACATACATATAGCTTATCGTTGTGTAGTGTGATAATTATATCTAAATTGAAGGTTTAAGCACATTCTTTCACACACATTTATCGGAATGAATCTTGAAAGATTCTCACATCATGAACACAATTTTTAAAACACACACACATGCTTACTCATTCATAGTTTCAAAAGCTTATGAAAACTCGATGATGATTGATAACAAGCCACATCATATCGTAATTCACATGTTAGTCATATCAAATGCACATAGTATAGAGATTTCCCTACCTCAAACACAAAGTCACAAGCGAAGTCCTTTAGCTTTTCTCATACATCTTCTAGCTCAAACTTAATACATAACATATTATAATTCATACGTTATAAAATGACGTAAAACGGAAAGATATAAGATTTCCCCAAAGTCCCTCAAACAAAACACAACAAAATCTTGAATCTGTCCAATTTGATCAATCGAATCCCATTTCGATCGATCAATTTTCAAATTCGATCGATCGAAATGAATTTCGATTGGTCGATTCCTTAAGAGAATCAAATTCCTGGTACCTCAACTCGATCGAACGATTTAAAACTCGATCGATCAATTTCACAAATCGATCAGTCAAATTATTTTTCGATCGGTCGATTCCTTCAGACGCCACTTAACACACTCTATGTTTATCCACTTTCGATCGATTGAGTGTTCAACTCGTTCAGCTGATGCCCAATTCAATCGATTGAATTATATTTTGATTGATCGATTTTCAAGGCAAATCGTATTTCATGTTCTCAAGTCAAAATCGATCGATCGAATTGGCTTACTTCCTGATATATAGGGTTCTATCTTTCCAAACCCATTTCTTCTCAAATCTTATCATCTTTCTTCAAATTTTTCATTCACATCAAAACAAAACTAACACAACACAATTTATCATAAATTCCTCACCTTAGTTTGATCGATCGCTCGATCTACGAGCTCAAGTCCAATTCAAAGGTTCTTGTGAAATACAGTGGGGATTAGCTTCTATCGAAAATCTACGTTTCACGCACGGTTCCCGATCACACATACACAAACACAATCATGCATACGCACGTAACAAATTCTCTCTCTCTCTCTCTCTCTCTCTTCTTAAATCCCAACAACCTTTGCAAGAGAATTGAATGCAACGCATCCCATTTGCATTTATTTCAACTTATAACTAAGCCCTAGGCTTAGGTGTTAAGCTACCACACCAAACATCGGTGTATGCAATTCCACTTAACGGTCCAACCATAATCTAATTCCATCCTTTCCACTTAAGATTTAATCCATCTTAACTTAATTAATTATTTTTTGAATTTATACTACACTAGTTGGCACGCATACCGAATCAAACTATTCAAAAGTCAAATTTTTTGGGGCATTACATTCTCCCCACCTTAGGAATTTTCGTCATCGAAAATGGTTTAACAAACGAAAAGTAAGACAATATAAAGGTTACCTCGAAAGTTACCACATATGGCTAAACAACAAGACATTTAACTTAATTCTATACATAGAAAATCACACACAACAGTGATTCACACCCTGCAAGAAGATACAAATACATATCCCAAATACATACCACCAATGGTGGGATTATCCACAGCCATGTGGGCCTATAACCCCATCAATATCCTGTAGAAAAGCTGATTGCACATGCAATTGCCACAATTGCCAAACACACACACACACACACACACACACACACACACACACACACACACATATATATATATATATATATATATATATATATATATATATGCCATTCACAATTGCAAATCATACAAAACAGAAGACTGTGCAATCATATTTACCATTCACAAGTTCGCTTTACTATCCACAAACTATGAATTGTCCAAAATGAGAACCGTAGTGTGTAACATCCAAAACGATATAAAGACGTGGCAACCATGCCACAATAGTTATAGAAATTTATACATGTTTCATCAAAATATTTCAAAAACACAAAAAAGTTTCTTCCAAGTGAGTACTTCAATCATCAGCCGCTCCCTCAGCTCCAGTAATGTCTTCAGCTCCATCAGCTTGGAGGTCCTCCACATCTACTCATGAAGTAGAAGTGTCAAACACACAAGCAAGCATCATCGCCATCCGCTGGAGGTAGTCCGTTGGATACATGTAGTGCATCGTGTCCTCCAAGATGATCTCGTGGTAATCGAGACGACGATTTAATTGGCTGTTGCTCTCCGTAATGAAGGCTGCTAATTCCTCATTGGTCATGCCCGCTGCTTGGGAATGTGGTGGAGGCATGAGAATGCGAGCATATTGCGAAGTGGTAGGTATAATCTTTAGCTGGTCTTGTGAAGGCACATCCTGGGCAGGTTGCTCTTGGTCTGGTGCACCATGGGCAGGCTGATCTTATTCTTGAGGAGTAATTGAAGTAGGCGGTGCTTGTTCACCTGGTCGGAGGTTCGGCTTTAACCGATTATAGGTCTTTCTCCATTCCTTAAAGGAGTAGAGCTCCGCATTATCGGACGCTCTAAGCTTATTTGCTGAAATTTTATATGTTGTCCCTCACTGGTAATCCTCAATCATACTCAATATGAGGCTCGCAAAGGGCATCTTATCCTCTGGCTTCTCTGCTCCTTCTAATATTTTTCCCCTGGCATGTGTCATGCCCTCAAAAACAACTTCGGCGGTGTTAAACCACTGCCCCTTGAAAGCGGAATACAAAGCTTCCATCAATACCTCGAGTCTCTTGGTTTTACGGCGTAAAGGGTATAAGGTGCACTTAAAAATCGTGTCAAGCATCCACATGTAGCTAGGAAAATCGGCTCGCTTAATTGCTCGACCTGACCCAAGTCGACCGTGAGTCATTTGCTCCGCTACTACAAGAAGATGTACTGGTTTAGGGTATGGGGGTAACAAATTGATTCCGAGGCCATAACAGTCGTAACACTCTAATGCTTTGGTTGCATGGTCATGAGTAAACACGTATACCCTCCCATCAATTTTCATACAAACCGTATCCTGTTTGTCACTGGTATACATGTTCTGGTAAAACAACCATACGAGGTGAGGGTAATAGTAACCATGAAGATGTTTCAATAGATTATCCAACCATCTATACCCGACACATCTGGCATTTCAAAGAGTGCTGGATGGATTGTATACTCAGTCGCAAACCCCTTTTCTGCCCACCATTCCTTAGGTTGCACTAATGGTGGTGATTGTGAAGAAGTAAATGGGGGTATTGATGTTGGTTGTTGTGGAGGTTATTGCGAAGAACCCGTTTGAGATGTGGGTTTCTTTGAAGTGGTGGCTTTAGACAATTGTCTTGTCTTTGGAGCCATTGGTCTCTAATTAAAATGAACCTAGGGCCTGCAAAAGTAGTTTAATTGAATCACAAGGTTATAAATTAGGGCTTTACCTTTGTAAATGAGGTTTGGATTCGTTCCCCTGAGAAATCCAAGCTGAAAATTTGGTGCCCTTATCTCCAAGAAGAAGCACAAGAAAACCCCCAAGAAAAGCCCTAAAATTTCTAAATTTTTTAAGTCTGAAAAGGTTTGATTTTCTTATATAACGCACAATTCAATCGATCGAATTTAATTTTGATCGGTCAAATTCCACTTAAATCAAGCCGGTCCATGATTTCAATCGAACAATTTAAAAAATCGTTCGGTCGATTTTCAAATTCGATCGAGCGATTTCAATTTCAATAGATCAATTTTTCAGACTAATTTTGGCAATTAACATTTTTGATCGATCAATTTTATAAATCAATCGGTTTTCAAATTCTATTGAACGTTTGAAATTTTGATCGGTCGAATTTTGTATACTTTATAATAGTGTGAATTTACTCTCTGTTTGGTGATTTCGATCGAATGATGCTCACCTTGATCGATTGGTTTTCAAATTCGATCGATCGAATTGAATTTCGATTGGTCGAATTTGTCAGAAACACTCGAAAGTTTTATTTTTTTCAAAGTCACTTTGATTGTAAAGTTATTTTATTTCCATTCATTGCTAAAGCTATTTTACATGTAAAAACAGTTAGTACAAGAACTTTTACATTTCACTCTCCCTCCTCGTTCATTGAAACAACAAAGGGTATTGGTCGAGAATCTCGGCTTTGCGCTCCCAAGTAGCTTCCTCTTTAAAATGGTTCTTCCATTTAACCAGCACTAAGGGAGTTCATTTCGTACACAACACCTGTTCAGTTCGATCTAAAAATTTGTATCAGTTCTTCCACAACTGTCAACTCTTTGAAAACCTCAATCGGTGGCGCATCGAGTATGTGAGTCGGATCCCTCATGTACTTTCATAGCATAGAAATGTGAAACACATCGTGTACTCTATCAAGTTGCGTGGGTAACGCGACCCTATATGCAACTTCGCCAACTCTCCCTAATACTTCAAAATGTCCGATGTAGTGGGGATTTAGCTTTCCACGCTTTCCAAAGCGCATTGCACCCTTCATCGGTGAAATTTTGACAAACACGTGATCTCCAACTTGAAAATCTACGCTGGTTCTCTTGATATCGGCATAACTCTTCTGCTGACTCTGAGCTGTCTTAATCCTTTCTCGAATAATATGAACAACTTCCATATTTCTCTTTATCACTTCTGGACTCAATATAAACTTTTCGTCAGACTCTTCCCAATTGATCGAAGATCTACATCTCCGCTCATACAACGCTTCATACGGAGCCATCCTAATGCTCTGCTGAAAATTGTTATTGTATGCAAACTCAATCAACAGAAAATGTTGATCCCATGATCCCTGAAAGTTGATCATATAGGCTCGAAGCATATCTTCAATGATTTGATTGACTCTCTCAGTCTGACCATTAGTTTGTGGATGGAACATCGAATTGAAATCCAACCTCGTGCCCATACCTTCTTGGAATCTTTGCCAAAATATTAAGCTATATAATGGGTCACGATCCAAACAATGCTCGTCAGAATACCGTACAATCGGACGATCTCTTTCATATACTTCTGCTAATTTACTTGCTATGTATGTCGTGTTTAGGGTAGGAAATGTGTTGATTTTGTTAGGCGATCTACGACCACCAAAATAGCATTATAATGTTTCATCGTCCTTAGTAATCCCATAATGAAATCCATAGAGATTGACTCCCATTTCCACTTGAGTATTAGTAGAGGTTGCAATAGACCTGTTGGGTGTCTATGATCTACTTTCACTTGCTGACATGCCAAGCATTTAGATATGTACTTGACAACATCTTTCTTCAATCTTCTCCACCAATAGTTCTTCCTCAAATCCTGGTACATCTTGGTACCACTAAGATGAATAGCATACTTGGCCTTATGAGCTTCGTATAATATAGTTTGTCGTAGCTCGACATCATTCGGTATGCATAGACCTCCTCTGAATAGCATTGATCCATCTTCCTTAATAGAAAAGTCTCCTCTAGTGGCATCTGTCACACCCTGCCTGATCTTTAAGAGTTCTGCATCTTTCATCTGAAGTTCATAGATGCGGTAAAAAATTGTTGGTTTGATTGTGATATTAGCCAACAAGGCACCTGAAACTCTGACCTCAATATTCTTATCATACAGAGAAAGGTCTTCCAATAATTTCCATCGATGGAGTCCCATAACGAGACTAGCTAACTGAGTTGAATTCTTTCAGCTCAAAGCATCTATCACAATATTTGCTTTACCCGAGTGATACTGAATAGAACAATCATAGTCCTTGAGAAATTCAATCCTTCTCCATTGCTTCATATTCAATTTCTTCAGTGTAAATAAGCACTTAAGGCTTTTATGGTTCGTGAAGATCTCGAAGGTCCCACCATATGGATAATATCTCCAAATCTTAAGTGCAAAGATCACTGCGGCTAACTCAAGATCATACGTCGAATTGTTCTTTTCATGGTCCTTAAGCTGTCTCGACCCGTAAGTAATGACCTTTCTATTTTGATTGAGTACATAACCTAAGCCACTGTACGAAGCATAGTATAAACAACGAATCCTCCACTACCTGATGGAATAGCCAACACTTGAGCAAAAGTAAGCCCTTTTTTTGACTTCTTGGAAACTCTCTTCGCATTCACTAGTCCACTCAAACTTAACATCTTTTTTTATAAGTCGCATGAGTGGTCTTGAAATTTTGGAAAATCCTTCTACAAATCTTCTATAGTACCCAGCCAGACCAAGGAAACTGTGAATCTCGGTCACAGTCTTTCGTTGTTCCCAATCTACTACTGCCTCAATCTTTACTGGATCCACTGTCACACATGCTTCTGAAACTATGTGGCCTAGAAAGCGCACTCATTCTAACCAGAACTCAAACTTGCTAAGTTTGGCGTATAACTAATGCTCACGTAGCGTCTGTAGTGCAATGCGCAAGTGTTGCTCGTGTTCTTCCTTAGATTTTGAATAAATAATGATATCGTCCACTAACACAATCACGCATGTATCAAGATATGGTTTAAGCATCCTATTCATGAGATCTATAGATGAAGCTGGTGCATTCGTCAAGCCGAAAGGCATCACCAAAAACTCGTAATGCCCATATCTGGTTCTGAATATTGTCTTCTGAACATTTTCGGCCTTCACTTTCAATTGATGATACCCCGATCTCAAGTCAATCCTTGTAAAGAACTTTACCCCTTGCAACAAATCAAAGAGGTCATCGATCCTAGGCAGAGGATATTTGTTCTTTATTGTCAGCTTGTTCAATTGTCGATAGTCGATGCATAGTCTCATCGACCCGTCCTTCTTCTTGACGAACAAGACCGGTGCTCTCGAAGGAGACTATTAGACTATTTTTAAGTGCTTGCTACTAACTTTATTGAAGACAGTGATAAGAATGGGGTAAATGAAAATGAATGAAAGGTGGATTGAAAATGACAGAGCAGCAAGCCTAAAATATGCACAATCCTGCAAGATACAGGGCCTGTTGTAGCAAGTTTTGATAAGTAAGAGTTTGTCCCACGGGAAAATTGATCTTAAGCTCCAAGGGAGCCATCTTTAGTAGGCCCTCTAGATCTGACTACAGATTTGGCAATCCTAAATGGAAGGGGATTTAGGGTTACTAAAATCTAAATTCTAAGGTATCCTAATGTCTAAACTATAGAAAGGTTTAAGAAAGAAGATGGAGTGAAAAAATAAATATAAAAGGGTGAGAAGTATGCTATTAGGTTCAGATCTGATGGGCTTCATGACTCAAATTCAGATCTGCTGCTATAGAAGTCCTGTCCAGTGGCTACATTATCACCACTGAGGAGAAAGAATCCAACTCATCTCTGTGCCAGATCCAATCCCTTTATGGCTATAACCTGTCCACTTAAATGGTCACAGATTATCCAATTGGGGAACCACAGTTCAGAGATGGGTCAGAACAAGTTTATCATTGTAGGCACTACTTCATCCAGGCTACAAGCACAAGAATCCATAGGAAACCTCAACCTCTAAAGTGCTATGTGTGGGGCTAGGCCTGTATGGGAGCATGTTAGCCCAGACACATAGAACTAGCAAGAGTTTGAGTGCAGCCTTAGATCCAACTGTCCACTGCTTTAGAGAGATTGCAATGATCCAGTCGCAAGCCTATAATCTTTATAACCAAACTAGATCTGCCATTTGATGGCGGGTCTATACACATACAGGGGAGTTTGTCTCAGCACAATCTCTCACAGGGCTACAAGCATAAGTGCAGAGAAGAATAATCCGTCTTGAGTCTGTGGGTTGGCTTCACCCTAAGGCTATAACCTGTCCACTTAAATTGTCACAGACTATCCCAGAGGCTATCCTCCTCACAAAGCTCAAGATAGAACAAGAAACATTACTGCCACCACCATGTTCACAAGGCTACAAAAGCTCATTGCTCCCATGGGGACTTCAGATCAAGTGGGTCCTGTGGTGGGGTTAGGCCTGTATGGGAGCATGTTAGCCCAGACACACAGGTCACTTGGATCTGAGTAAACCATAAAATCAGTCCTCCATAGCTTGCAATACGTCCTAGCAATGGAGGATCTCAAGGTAACCGCCTTGTACAGAACAACTCACAAAAATCCCATAAAAGTAAAACACCCTATCATGCAACTCCATTAATCTATTCCAAGTAGTCATACAAAGGCATAGCCAGCAAATGCTGGACTATAGAGAGAAGAAAAAGTAAAAAGAAAACTACCTAAACCTTACTAGAGATCTGCAGCTATTGCAAGAACAAGATAGACTAAATTCTATTCTCAGCAGAGAGTCCCCCTAAACCTAAACGAGGCTTAGGTTTATATAGCAGTTAGTTTGGCGGCGCATTAGGGTTAGGAAACCCTAATTTTAATGATGCCACATGGGCTAATATTATCCATTGGATGCCTCAAGGCACGTGAACAGAACTTGGAGCATTGGAATGCGTGCCCTAATTGCTGGAAGTTCCCAGAATGTCCTCTGCAGAGGTGAGGGAGAGTTAGAGTTCAGAGCCTCGCCAGGTAGCACTGGTTTCCAAGACTGTCGCGTGATAGCACGGTCTTCGTGAGATTGGATTAGCTTGAAATTCTAGCCGTCGCGGGGTTGTCTTCGTTGTAGCTGAAGCAGTTGCTCGATAGAGCATTGAATCCTTGCTGGATTGCTCTGGTCTTCGAAGGATTGCACTTTCCTTCTGAATGGCGTGGGAATCACGCGAGCAATTTGTTTCTCAATGGATCTTCACGAGAACGTGATGTGCATTGGTCTCTGAGCTGCGCGAGAGGTTTTTCTAAAGTTTTGCATCCCGCATTATCTGGATGGCAACCAAATACAGAGCTCTCTCCTCAGTTGATCTGAGTGAACTGCGCAAGGTTTGAGAGCTGCTTTCTTGAGCTGCACGAGACTGGGCGAGCATTTATATTTGAGCTTTGCGAGAGCTGCGCGAAGTATGATTCTGAAGCCCCTGTGTCACTCAACTGCGCGAGAACAGTGTGGGCAATTGGAAATGAAGTTTTGGGAGACTCGCGAGGACTGTGTGAGGCTTAATTTCTGAAGCCTTTAAAGCTTGTGAAAGTTGCGCGAGGTTCAATTCTTGTCTGGGTTCAGCTTTCATCCTTCTGAGGGACTTCTGGGGCAAAAGTGGGCTCCTTAATAGGGTTTAGGCCTTATTGCAGCTGCTATTTATTACCTATAGAAATGACTTAACACACATTTATTAGATGGCTAAGGGTCTAACAGAGGCTAAGTTAAGGGGTGAAAAGTGGTACTTTTCATGTCTTAACACACCCCCAAACCTAATCTTTGCTAGTCCCTTAGCAAAGCTACACTAAAAATCTATAGAAATTGACTGCCACTTTCGTAGGGAGCACGGATACATTTAGCGTATGTACCAAGCCTTTTAAACCCCTAGGTGATCCCTAGTAGAGGAGTGAAGTCTCCTGAGGGTTTTCAGTGAAGATACCTACAAACTTCTCAATAAAACAGTTAGCAGAAGTGCAAGATTCAAGTTAGCTGTCAAGAAACAGAGCATCAGTTCACCCCCTGAATCAGTAAAAATATAAGAAATTTAAATGCATTGTCTGCACAGATGTTTAAGCATCAAAAACTTCCCATGATAGCACAGTATTTCCAATCAGTTCACAATAGGGAAACTACACATGTGTGTTAGCACTGAGCTCATCATTAAATTAAAAATTAGGTTGTAGTTCATGCCCAATACATTCAATATCAGACCCAAAACTCTCTAGGGCATACTCTCACAAAGAACTTTTGAGGGTTTCATTGTCTCTCAAGCTCAAGAGCAGTTACATCCCCCAAATGGGTCTGTAAGCATGAGCATAGGCATAGCATTCAAGTTCTGGCATCATTGGCAGATTTTTACCATAGATTGGACAACTCATTGTCTCCATATAACAGCTTATTCAGCTTTTGATCATAAGGGCTTTAATTGGGCTGTAATGTGGCTTATGGTATTGGGTTATAAAAAGAATTGAAAGGTTGAAAAAGAGGTTTGAAATTCAAAAATCAGTAGGTGCAGGAGGTGATTCATGACTTCACCTTCTTTAATTCAGCTCCTTTCATCTTCTTTGAAATCTTCAGATTTGAAGTGATCAGTTTCTCTTCTTGTTTGATTTTTTTCCAATGAATGTTTCCTCTTGATTCCTCTCTTAATCCTCTTCATTATTGTTTTCTTTTTATTCTGGTGCAGTTTTTTATTTTTTGCTTTTTTTTTTCATGAAACTGCCACCTTTTTCCTCAGTTGTTACACAGCTAGAACTTTAGATAATTCTTCTCCACTCATCCAATGTTGACCCTAACTAGTACATTTTTAACTCTTTCTCCTTTACCTTCTGACTTCCTAGAGTGAGGGTAAGGTTAAATCAGATCCATAGGTTAAGGTACAAGTACTCAGGTGTGTTTTTGAAGAAAATTGGACTTTGAAGCTCAAAGAGTGTATGAACAAGGGCAGTTGCTTTAGGGTTTGGTCTGTTTAGGCTCAAACTATCCAAGAGAAGGCCTTGATCCTTTCCTAAGTGTCATGAGTGCTGTCAGTTGTGTCAACTTGGAGTTACCTAAATTTTAGTGAATACATTGACTCAGCCAGTCCTTAAAGCTAGAAGAAATTTTCCTCAATCACTCCTCAAATAAAAAAAATTTTATAGGCCCAATTCTCACTGGTGATGGTCTTCCTTTGAACTTTTAAGTATGCCCTTACCTTTTTCTCTCTTCAATGGTTCACTAAGTGCTTATACTAGTGAGTTTTCTTGGTGTTCTTATCATGGAAATGTAAAAATTTAGAAATTTATAATGTTTAAAGATCTGCACAAAAATTTAAATTCCTTAATTTTCATAATTCTTAAGTGAACACAGCTCCATTTCTATGTTACTCACATGATTCTGCTACACTTTAAGTTAATTATGTTATTAGCATACCTACCTGCCACACCCCCAAATCTACGAGGAGCAGTGTCCTCACTGGTTCAGAGGTGAGAATAAATGGCAGAATCCAAGGAAACATGCAGAAACACACAGAAGAAGAGAGAGAAATAAAACTGCAAAACTGAACAGTATGGAACTAAAAGAAAACTTTCATTAAAAGAAAAAGAAAATATGACAAAAAGATGGAAAAAAGAAAAGAGAAAATGGGGGGGTTAAGGTGTAGCCGGGGAGGGGGAAGATGGAGGGGGAGATGCAGGTGGTGCCATATTTTTCTTTTTCTTTTTCTCTCGCTTCTCCCTTTTTTCCTTTTTCTTCTCCTCTAACTTCTCTCTTTTTTTCTTTTTCTTTTCCTCCTTGGCTAGGATCCGCATGATCTTGTCATACTCATCCCAGAGAAATTGCAAGGGGTCCGGCTCCTTAGGCGGTGGGGGATCGTCCCAGATGGGGTAAAATTTGATTGGGAAGCCAAATGGGCTGTCATCCACCATTTGTGTGAGGAGGTATGGACTTCTAGGGTTAGAAGAGGAGGGATGAGATGAAAAGGGACTGTGGGCCGATTTAAAAGAGAGGGACGAAGGAACATGAATTGGTGGAATTAAAATTGCGCCCGTTTTCACACTTGGCAATAAATGAGGGTTGTGTGGAAAAAGAACAAAATACACAACTGGCTCTTTGGAAAAGAGAAGTAGCATTAAATGAATGTCCAAAGAGAGGCATGGTATTTAAAGAGGTAAGTGTAGCACGCGGGGATCCTCGCGAGGAGCAATAAGTGATGAGGAAAGGACATTTCTCGCGCAGCTGAGCTGGGGATCTTCGCGAGGTACACTTATGATGGCACATCAAGTTGAAGGAGCCATTGCAATCCCGAAAGCTTATAATTGCACAAATTTATATAAACACCATTTCCGCGACAGGGATTACTGGTTCAAAGAAAAATATCCCCCCAAAAACTCTTCTCCCATAAATGGCAAAAAGAACAAAATCACAAGTAATAAACAAGCAGAAAGAAACACACAGAATAAAGCATTAGAGAAAACTAGAATTGCTATTAAAGTGGAATAAAAATAGTTACAAGTGGAATGACAAGAAGAAAAACCTAAGATACAATCTAGAAGCTAGGATCTAATCTGAATCAGAATCTGTAAGGAAATCCCAGACCATCTGTTTAGCCTTTGCCTTGAGGGCAGCTCTGTCCTCTTTCTTCTTCTCCTCCCTTGCCTTTTTCTTCTTGGCCGGTGTTTTTGCCGCAGTTGGAGCTTTAGGTGCTCTCACCCTTATTTTTGGAGCTTTGGAAGCTTTTGGTTCCTTGGGTTCTTGAGGGGCTTTGCCTTTACGCTTAGCAGGAGGGGTGGCAGGGGATTTTACTTTGCCTTTGCCTTTAGCTTCAGCTTCTGCAGGGGAGACCACTAGGGCTTTCTCTTTTCCTTTAGCTTTGGGTTCCTCAGTGGGGACCACTGGTGACTTGTCTTTACCAGTGGACTCAGGTTTGGCGATGTGCCTCTTGATTGCTCTTCGCTAATTTTTAAGGGGACAACTTTGGGAGACCACTTGGTCAGGACTTTCTCTCCGCGATAAGTTTGTTCTTGGGGAGGTGCAGCAGAGGCCTTGGGAGGTGGAGGCTGCTCATTAGTTGTTGGCTGCACCGGTGGAGGTGAAGCAGGAGCTTTTCCTTTATCTTTTTGGGGCTTAGGTGGTGCCTCCTCAGACTGGGCAGTTGGAGCTGGAGTGATAGTTGGCGCAGGTTGAGGCACTTGAACAGAGAGTGGGGATGGGTGGTAAGGTTCATTTCTGGCAATGGCTAATGCGGATTCCAATGAGGCTATCTGGACTTTAAATTTGAGGGCGTCAGTCTCATGGATCTCCTTTTGGATTTTTTGAATTTCCTGGGCATTGTTAAGTCATTTTTCAAGCATTCTCAAAGAAGATTGGATTTCTCATACTCCCAATTAATCTGATAATAAGTAGCTGAAGCTTTCATCTTTCGATATTCCTCCACAATATTTTTCCACCCCAAGGAGATGCCCAGTAGTTGCTCGCTGTGGGACTCCGTCATCTCATCAATCTTCTCCAGCAGGGGGGTCTCAATTGATTGGCATAGCTTGGCCATATCTCTCAGGACATCCTTCCTCAGGTAAGTATTATCCCACATGTGATGTAGGATGGTGAGGTAAGGAGGGCTGTAGAAATGATGTTTGGGTGCAATTGGCAGATAGGAGGTGGAAGGAGAGAAGTGTGCTTGGTCCTGGGGGGGGAATGGGGAATGATAGTAGGGAAGTCAAGTGGTGGGGGAATGGGGTCGGGTTAAGGTCTGCATTTGGGTAGATTTGGCGAGAGAAGGTGGGAGGGTAGAATAAGAGGGGGAATGGAGGGTATAGGGGAAAGGTGAAGGGTGTAGGCTCAACAGGAGTTGGGGGTGATGGGGGATGGAAAATTGGAATGGGGAAAAGGGGTAAAGGAAAAGGGTGGGGAAGAGGTAATAGTGATGGTGGGAGGGGTATTGATTCAGGAGGAAAGTCTGTTTGGGTGGTCTTGTCAGTGAACAGGACCAAGGGGTTGAAGTGGATGGGGTAGGGATGGGTGGGGTGGTTAAGGTGTGTGGGGTGGATTGGATGGAGGTGACTTCAGCCTGCATCTGGTCCTGTTTATGGGTATTGGTGGATAACTGGGCTTGGATGTCTTGGATTAGGGGTAGGATGAGGGTTAGTGTGTCAAAGTTAGGAGGTGGGGTTTGGGAAGAAGAGGGTACTGGTTGGAAAGGGGAGGAAGGAGCATGATGGAAAGTGGAGGGAGGGGAAGAGTGGGGTTCTGGGGAAAGGTGTAGTGAGGTAGTTGGGGAGTCTGGCAGAGGGGTGTAGTAGGTAGGCATGGTTTCAAGGAATGTAGAGATGAAGGCTTGGAAGCCTATGGATGTGTTTAGGGTTAAGTCAATGTCGAGGCGAGGAGATATAGTAGATATGGCTGGGGTGGTGGTTTCTTTAAGGTGGGGTGGGTCAATGGGGATGGAAGGTATTGAGGGTGGGGTCAGGGAGATGGTTGGCATGGTCTGAGTAGGTTTTCATTTCTTGTAGGAGATGAGTGGGGGGCTGGCAGGCTTAGTTGGAATGGAGGGGAGAATGGAGGGGGGAATTGTGGAATGTACTGTGGTAAGGTAGGGGAAGGGGAGTCCTCCCATGGACTAAGCACAGGTGAAGGGGGAGTGGGCATGGAGAATGGAATCAGAGGGGGGTGAGAGATGGATGCAAGAGGAGTAGAGGATGCAGGAATAAAAGGTGGAGGGGGTGTGGGTACTGCTGCAGGGATGGAAGGGATGAGCTCTAGAGGCACTGCTGTTGTAACAGGGGTAGACTCTGATTCAACTACTTCTGCTTGCTTGGGCAGGGCATGAGCTTCAACTTTCTTCTTTTTCTCACCCCCCATCAAGCTTCTGCTGATTCCCCATTGCCTCTTAGCAAAGGTAGTAGGGGTAAGGGTGGTGGTTTGCTTGGCTCTTCCTATCTTGTAGCCCCCCTTGATCAGTAGCAAGGTAATGATTCTTACATAGGGCGGGTGTAAGGCTTCTTGTTTGACACTAATTTCGCCACTGTGTCTTTCATAGCTTCCAAAATCAGCCAGGCTGCATGGAAGCCATGGCCCATGTGGTAGGAGTAGATAGCATCCGCAATAGTTCTTCTCTCCTGTTGATGTCCTGAGCAATATATGTTCTTCTGCAGGACTTGGTCAATGAACAGCAGCTCAGGCTCAAGTTCCCTCCTTCTGATTGAGTCCCCGGTGGCTTTTAATCCTCTTATTAGGGCCCTTACAATTGTGTCAATTGATGCACACGGAGGGGGGCCATATCCACAGCTAGGATTGAATGCTGCTGGGATGTCCAATACTTCAGCAATCATCTTAGGGCTTACTAATAAATCAAAACCGTCAATCATCACCAGCAAGCATTCTTGTTCATCGTTGCCCTTCTTGACCTTGATATGCTGGTAAAACAGCTACACTAGCCTTGGGTAGGCTAGTGCTGGAATTTTTCTCATCAATGGCATAAGGCCCGCTTTGCTCATAAATTGTATTACAGGGGCAGAGAGAGGTTCTTTTTTAAAGAATGAGACATCAAAGGCTGTTTCAGGCTCCAATGGAATGGACTCCATGAGCTCAAAAGGAGTAGAGAACTTTGTGGATGGTACCGCTGCCTCCTCAACCACTTCCTTTCCTTTTTGGGGGGACTTTAAAGTTTTGGCCTTTTTAGGGGTGGTCTCTGCAGGGTTCTTGTCCTTCCCTTTTCTCTTCTGTGCAGATTTTGGGGCCATATCTAACTCTATCTTTGGGTGTGAGCAAATGGAGACTGAGATCTAGGGTTTGGTTTGATTTGACACATAGGGCACCTCAAGATCTCAGAGCAAAGGACAATGGAAGAGGATGATGATAGGAACAACTCTGTAGAGTTGTGAAGTGAATGATGAGTTGTAGGAGTGATGCTGGACGGGAGAGGGGAGAGCGATAGAAGCTAGGGTTTCACAGAGGGAAGAAGGAAGCACATAATGAAAAAGGGACAAAGCGCGGGGTTGAAATACTTATCGCGAAGCTCGGCGCGCTTTGGAACATCTGGTCGCGGGGTTAGAAATAAACCTAGTGAGGGTGTTGATTACATCTGGATTGCACGATAATCTCTAAAACTGACCTTGGAGTGCGCGACAGAGTGAGATCAATTCATGTGAATTGCATGAGCGGTTCATAAGGCTCTATTTGGATTGCGCGAGAAGCTCTGAGGTTCGTCTTGAATCTCGCGACAGACTTACAATCTCGCGATAGTAAATGGAATATTTCTGTTGAATTGCGCGAGATTCTCCCAGTTTATCTTATGAACCTCGTGATAGCCTGATAATCTCGCGACAGTTAATGTATGGCTTTATATGAATTGCGCGGGAGGCTCTCAGCGACATATGAATCTCACGACAGTGAATAGAATGTGGCTAGGTGAACTGCGCAAACTTCTCTCAGACTCCCTCCTGTAACCTCGCGAGAGGTTTTCAGGCTTCCTCTTTGAACCTCGCGAGAACATATGAATCTCGCGATAGTCTCCCAGGCTTCCATTTTGGACCCAGTGACAGTAAGGTATAAAACAGAGAGCATGTGCTCTCTGTTATGCCCTTTTGCATGTTTACTGTGGTTGAATCCTGGGCATGACCCTCTCCTATGGCTGTCTTTAGTCATATGTAAACTCAATCATACACTCAAGGACAACGAAAACGACCTCCCACATTAGGCATTCAACAGAAGCTATCAATTCAAAAGCAGTAATAATCAAGCCAAGCATCAAAAGTTCACCACAGATAGGGCAAAATTCAGATAAGGCCACTAGCAAATCCTAGAAAATAAAAACTAAAGAAAGCAAGATAAATCAACCAAAAACTAAGTACATATGCTACAGTAATGACACACATGTGGAATCAGTTTGAAGAAGGATCCCCTTGACAGTGAATGGTGTCGAAAAGGTCGACAGGTTTTTCAAAACAAGGCTTAAGCCTCTGACCATTCACCTTCAAGAGTCTCCCAGACTTAGGGTTCTTGATTTCCATAGCACCAGATGGGGAAACTTGCATGACAATATAAGGACCTTCCCATCTGGATTTCAATTTGCCTGGAAAAAATTTAAGTTTGGAGTTAAACAACCAAACCTTATCACTAGCAGTGAAACTCTTTCTCAACAACCCTTTGTCAAAGAAAGCTTTGGACCTTTCCTTGTAGATCCTTGCATTGGCATATGCATCCATCCTTAGTTCTTCCAATTCCGACAGCTGCAGTAACCTGTGATGACCAGCAGAAGTTAGATCTAGATTTAAATGTTTGATGGCCCAATAAGCCTTATGTTCTAACTCCACTGGGAGATGACAGGCCTTGCCATAGATCAGTCTGAAAGGGGACATACCGATGGGGGTCTTATAGGCAGTCCTATAAGCCCACAATGCGTCATTAAGCTTGTCAGCCCAATCCTTCCTATCAGTCCTCACAGTCTTCTCAAGGATATGCTTGATCTCCCTATTTGAAATTTCAACTTGCCCACAAGTTTGTGGGTGGTAGGGAGTAGCAATCCTATGGGTGACAGAATATTTCTTGAGCAAGCTCTCGAAATTTTTGTTGCAGAAATGGCTCCCCCCATCACTGATAATGGCTCTAGGGGTACCAAATATGGAGAAGATATTTTACTTTATGAACTTGAGGACCACCTGATTATCATTAGTTTTGTGGCAATGGCTTCTACCCATTTGGAAACATAGTCCACTGCCACTAAGATAAAATGAAAACCATTTGAAGGAGGAAAGGGGCCCATAAAATCAATACCCCACACATCAAACAGTTCTACAATAAGGATGGGTTGTAAAGGCATTGAATTTCCTTTAGACAGTCCCCCTAGTTTCTGACATCTTTCACAGGCCTTGCAGTGTGTATGGGCATCTCTGAAAAGAGAAGGCCAATAGAAACCACACTGTAACACTTTGTCAGCTATTTTTCTCCCACTAAAGTGACCCCCACAGGCATTTTCATGGCACATGGCCAGAATACTGGGGATATCACTTTCGGGAACATATTTTCGAATAATTTGGTCTGCACAATACTTGTACAAGCAAGGCTCCTCCCAGAAAAAGAATTTGACCTGTGAGAAAAATAGGTCTTTATCCATTTTTGTCCAATGGGAAGGGATCTTGCCGATAACTAGATAATTGACAATATGTGCATACCAAGGAACTAAAGATTGGATGGTAAACAATTGCTCATCAGGGAATACATCATTTGTAGTGAGGTCATCAACACCTTTCTCCAACATAATTCTGGACAAGTGGTCAGCCACCACATTTTCTACACCTTTCTTGTCTTTGATTTCGATGTCAAACTCCTGCAACAGGAGTATCCATCTAATCAATCTGGGCTTTGCATCCTTCTTGGACAGTAGGTACTTTAATGCTGAGTGGTCAGTGAAGATGACAGTTTTAGACCCAAGTAGGTAAGGTCTAAACTTGTCCACAGCAAAAACCACTGCCAGAAGCTCTTTCTCAGTGGTTGTGTAGTTCAGCTGAGCTTCAGCAAGTGATTTGCTGAGATATGCAATGACCACAGGCAGCTTATCCTTTCTCTGGCCCAAGACAACACCTATTGCCAAGTCAGATGCATCACACATCAACTCAAAGGGCAGGGTATAGTCCGGTGTTTGGAGTACAGGGGCAAAAGTGAGGCAAATTTTCAAAGTTTCAAAGGCCTTCAGACATTCAGTAGAGAAGTCAAAGGGCACATCCTGGTAGAGCAGGTGGCACAATGGCTTAGCAATTTTGCTGAAGTCTTTGATAAACCTCCTGTAGAATCCAGCATGGCCAAGGAAGGATCTGATTTGCTTGACTGTTCTTGGAGGGGGCAGATTTTTAATGTGGTCAACTTTGGCCTTGTCTACCTCAATTCCATCTTTAGAGACTACTTGGCTCAACACAATTCCTTGTGTTACCATGAAGTGGCTCTTCTCCCAACTTAAGATCAAATTGGTCTCTTCACATCTTTGTAGGTTTGAGGTGTTGTAGATATTGGTCAAAGCTATCCCCATAGACCGAAAAGTCATCCATGAAAATTTCCAAGAATTTGTCAATCATATCAGAAAAAATGGCATACATACACCTTTGAAAGGTGGCTGGGGCATTATACAGTCCAAAAGGCATCCTTCTGTAAGCAAAGGTGCCAAACGGACAAGTAAATGTAGTTTTCTCTTGATCAAGGGGGTGCACAGGGATCTGATTGTACCCTGAGTACCCATCAAGAAAATAGTAAAAAGCCTTCCCAGCCAACTTGTCCAAAATTTGATCAATAAAAGGGAGAGGGAAGTGGTCTTTTCTGGTCTTGGAGTTGAGTTTTTGATAATCGATGCAAACTCTCCATCCAGTGGTCTCCCTGGCTGGTCTCAACTCTCCAGAGTCGGTTTTGATCACTGTTATGCCAGAGTTCTTAGGTACCACCTGGATTGGTGCCACCCATTCAGAATCAGAGATAGGGTAAATTACCCCAACATCCAACAACTTAATGATTTCTTTCAGAACCACCTCTTGCATGTGAGGATTAAGTTTCCTCTGTATTTCCCTGGAGGGTGTTGAGTCCTCCTCTAGATGAATCCTATGCATACAGATTGATGCATCAATTCCTCCTAGATCAGCAATGATCTAGCCTATTGCTTTCTTGTGCTTCCTCAAAATAGTTAGCAACTCCTCCACTTGCTCACTCGTAAGAGAAGAGGAGATAATCACAGGAAGTTTCTCTTCTTTCTCGAGGAAAGCATATTTTAATATCTCTGGCAGCTTCTTGAGCTCCAGATCAGCGGCTTGTTGTATGGATGGCAGGATTGGTGTATTGTTGGATGGAGGAAGGGGCAGCAATGTCGGTTTCCAATTGGAATGCTGTACTAAGCCCACAGAAGACTTCACTAGGGGTGTGTCTTTTGGCATTAAAGCTAGGCTTCCTTCCTCCACCAAGTTCCAAACTTCAGTTAAATTAGTGGCAATGTTGCTCCACTCTAGCAGAGTGTGCAGTTCTTCTTCAACAATTTCTTCTAGTACATCCACTGCAAAGCATTCCTCATTGTCCAGCTGAGGGTACTTTGCACTGTTGTACATATTAAGCTCAACTTTCATATGTCCGAAAGTGACCTCCATGATCTCAGACCTGCATTGAATGCATGCATTGGCAGTGGCCAAGAATGGTCTGCCTAGAATAACAGGTATTGGAGATGTACTCTTGTTGCAGCCCATGTCCAAGACAAGGAAGTCTGCAGGATAGAACAACTTATCTACCCCCACTAGGACATCCTCTACCACTCTCATGGGTTTCCTCTCAGACCTATCAGCCATCAATAGAACAATGGGGGTGGGCTTCAGCTCCCCCAAACCTAATTGCTGATATACACTGTATGGCAGTAGGTTAACACTGGCTCCAAGGTCCAAAAGGGCCCTTCCAATCGTGTGGTCACCAATAATACAGGGAATAGTGGGTATCCCTTGGTCTTGCAACTTCTCAGGTATTGTCATGGTTAATAGAGAATTCACTGTATCAGTCGCAAAGACCTTCTTGGATAAATGGCCACTGGCCTTCCATTTTTGAGTACAGGGGTCTTTCAGAAACTTTGCATAGGCAGGGACCTGTCGGATTGCATCAAGGAGGGATAAATTTATCTTGACCTACTTAAAGGTCTCTATCATTTCCTCGATCTGTGCTTGACCCTTATCAAAAGGGGCAGGGCCACTCAAAGCTTGAGGAAATGGCAATGGTATCTTCTTGGTTCCTCATTTGCAAGATATCGAACTTTTTTATTTTTCTTTTTCTATTTTATCTCTCACGAGGCTCAACTACAACCTCTTTATTTTCCCTTGTTGAAGGCGTGCAGATTCTTGACTCTGTGCCTTAACAAAATCCTTATCACTTTCACATGACATTTCCTTAGGATAGACCTCTCCTTGTTCCTTTCCCACCTGGTTGTCTATCATCCTACCAGACCTTAGGGCAGTTATGGCATTGCCCCTCAAAATTGGAGGAGCCTTCTCCGATGGAATACTGGCCCTTGGGGTTGGCAATTGGTTGGCTTGGCAACCTGCCCTCCTCTCTTTTAGCCAGAGCATTGGCTATTTGGCCAAGCTGCTCTTCTATTTTCTTAATGCTTTGACTGTGAGAAGTCACAGTCTGATTTAGGGGTCCGAGGCTTTGCAATTGGGCCAAAACCTGATCCTCAAAAGAAGCACTTCGGGGCTGAGGTGGGGGAACTATCAATTGATTTTGTTGCTGGGGCTACTGTTGTTGGAAATTTGACCTTTGAGCATAACCCTGGTTAAACTGCTGCTGTGGCGTTTGAGGTAAGGCCAACATCTGCTATGGCTGGATATAATTGTCTTACCTCCACCTCCAATTTGGGTGGTCTCTCCATTGGTATCCAGCATTTTGGTACTGGTATCCATATGGTTGTTTATTGTAGCCATCGAGTTGTTCAGTCTAAAGATTAGCGGCAAGACTGTTCCATTACAAACTCAGGGTATTGCCCCGCAGATGGACATTCTTCTACTGTGTGCTGTGGAGATTAGCATATCAGACATGCCTCCATCACTTGTGCAGCCATTTTGGGCTGCACCACAGTTAAAAGTTTATCAAATCTTTCAGTAAGATTGGCCATCTGCATTCTTAGATCATCATTTCTCCTAACTTCATACATTTTTCCTTTAGAAGTCTCAGCCACCCCTAGCTTAGGAGATGGTTCTTGAACAGTTCTAGAAGAGGACATCTTCTGAAAAGCATTTTCACTTATGACCTCGAACAAGTCCCGTGCCTCATCAGCTGTTTTATGCATGTACGTTCCACCACAAGAGGCATCTACTATGTCTCTGCTCTTCTCATCAATCCCATTGTAGAAGCTCTGGACAAGCTGCTAGTCAGGGATCTTGTGGTGGGGACATTGTTTGAGCATCTCTTTAAATCTATCCCAGCACTGGTTAAAATCTTCAGTTGGGGATTGGGCAAAAGAAAGTATGCTTTTCCTCAACTGGCTGGTCTTGGTCTCTGAGAAAAATTTAGACAGAAATCTTGTCTGGAGGTCTTTCCAGGAGGTGATGCTGTTGTTTGGGAGAGTAGATAACCAGGTTATGGCCCTGTCCTTTAGGGAGAAAGGAAAGAGCCTTAACCTAGTGGCTTCTGGTCCCAAACCAGCAATGGAGAATGTCGTGCACAGGGCCAAGAACTGGTCAATGTGCTTGTAAGGGTCTTCCTTGCTAAGCCCATGGAAAGAGGGAAGCATTTGGATGATGGAAGTTTTGATTTCGTAGTTTCCTTGAACATCAGGGAATTGGATGCTAAATGGAGAATTGTAATCATCCGGAGCATTAAATTCCTTCAATGTTCTAGGTTGTTCTTCACCCATAACTGCTATCTCAATTTCAATAGGGGGTTCAACTGTGGTGTGTCTATGCCTTCTCGGTCTTCTACCCCTTTCTATCTCAGGGTTAGCAGGCTCTAATGTAGGACTGAGGGTTCGCCTTCCTAACATGCACACACACCAACAGCAGGGAAGACTATTTGCAGGCACATTGCACTTAAAAAAAATGCAACTATCCTAATCAACTGCTATGCTATGGAATCTTCAAATGAGAAGTAGACTGAGTTTTGAGGGTTAGAGAACTGTAAACAGAGGTAGCTAGACTCCCAGTGCAATTCTACTTTCCTTCTCTGCTACGGTCCAAATCTGTAAGAAAAATTTCAAATGTAAATCAGCAGTATCAATTATTCACAAGTACAGCTACTAAAGAATAAATAATCAAAAATCTAGAGTCTACTAAAAGATCAAAATCCCCGGCAGCGGCGCCAAAAACTTGTTAGGCTATTTTTAAGTGCTTGCTACTGACTTTATTGAAGACAGTGATAAGAATGGGGTAAATAAAAATGAATGAAAGGTTGATTGAAAATGACAGAGCAACAAGCCCAAAATATGCATAATCCTGCAAGATACAGGGCCTGTTGTAGCAAATTTTGATAAGTAAGAGTTTGTCCCATAGGGAAATTGATCTTAAGCTCCAAGGGAGCCATCTTTAGTAGGCCCTTCAGATCTGACTAGAGATTTGGCAATCCTAAATGGAAGGGGATTTAGGGTCACTAAAATCTAAATTCTAAGGTATCCTAATGTCTAAACTATAGAAAGGTTTAAGAAAGAAGATGGAGTGAGAAAATAAATATAAAAGGGTGAGAAGTATGCTATTAGGTTCAGATCTGATGGGCTTCATGACTCAAATTCAGATCTGCTGCTATAGAAGTCCTGTCCAGTGGCTACATTATCACCACTGAGGAGAAATAATCCAACTCATCTCTGTGCCATGATCCAATCCCTTTATGGCTATAACCTGTCCACTTAAATGGTCACAGATTATCCAATTGGGGAACCACAATCCAGAGATGGGTCAGAATAAGTTTATCATTGTAGGCACTACTTCATCTACGCTACAAGCACAAGAATCCATAGGAAACCTCAACCTCTAAAGTTCTATGTGTGGGGCTAGGCCTGTATGGGAGCATGTTACCCCAGACACATAGAACCAATAAGAGTTTGAGTGCAGCCTTAGATCCAGCTGTCCACTGCTTTAGAGAGACTGTAGTGATCCAATCGCAAGCCTACAATCTCTATAACCAAACCAGATCTGCCATTTGATGGCGGGTCTATACACATACAGGGGAGTTTGTCTCAACACAATCTCTCACAGGGCTACAAGCAAAAGTGCAGAGAAGAATAATTCGTCTTGAGTCTGTGGGTTGGCTTCACCCTAAGGCTATAACCTGTCCACTTAAATTGTCACAGACTATCCCAGAGGCTATCCTCCTCACAAAGCTCAAGATAGAACAAGAAACATTGCTGCCACCACCATGTTCACAAGGCTACAAAAGCTCATTGCTCCCATGGGGACTTCAGATCAAGTGGGTCCTGTGGTGGGGCTAGGCCTGTATGGGAGCATGTTAGCCCAGACACACAGGTCACTTGGATCTGAGTAAACCATAAAATCAGTCCTCCATTGCTTGCAATACATTCTAGCAATGGAGGATCTCAAGGTAACAGCCTTGTACAGAACAACTCACAAAAATCCCATAAAAGTAAAACACCCTATCATGCAACTCCATTAATCTATTCCAAATAGTCATACAAAGGCATAGCCAGCAAATGCTGGACTATGGAGAGAAGAAAAATTAAAAAGAAAACTACCTAAACCTTACTAGAGATCTGCAGCTACTGCAAGAAGAAGATAGACTAAATTCTATTCTCAGCAGAGAGTCCCCCAAAACCTAAACCAGGCTTAGGTTTATATTGCAGTTAGTTTGGCGGTGCATTAGGGTTAGGAAACCCTAATTTTAACGATGCAACATGGCCTAATATTATCCCTTGGATGCCTCAGGGCACGTGCACGGAACTTGGAGCATTGAAATGCATGCCCTAATTGCTGAAAGTTCCCAGAATGTCCTCTGCAGAGGTGAGGGAGAGTTAGAGTTCAGAGCCTCGCCAGGTAGCACTAGTTTCCAAGACTGTCGCGTGATAGCACGGTCTTCGTGGGATTGGATTAGCTTGAAATTCTAGCCGTCGCAGGGTTGTCTTCGTTGCAACTGAAGCAGTCACGTGATAGAGCATTGAATCCTAGCTGGATTGCTCTAGTCTTCGCAGGATTGCACTTTCCTTCTGAATGGCGCGGTAATCACGCTAGAAATTTGTTTGTCAATAGATCTTTGTGAGGATCCTCGCGAGGACGTGATGTGCATTGGTCTCTAAATTGCGTGAGAGGCTTTTTTAAAGTTTTGCATCCCGCGGCCACTATGCGACAGCTGTGCGCCAAAATACCTGGAGCTCTCTCTCCTCAGTTGATCTGTGTGAACTGCGCGAGGTTTGAGAGCTACTTTCTTGAGCTGCGTGAGACTGCGTGAGCATTTATATTTAAGCTTCACGAGAGCTGCGCGAAGTATGATTCTGAAGCCCCTCTGTCACTCAACTGCGCGAGAACAGTGCGGGCAATTAGAAATCAAGTTTTAGGAGGCTCGTGAGGACTGCGCGAGGCTTTATTTCTGAATCCTTTAAAGCTTGTGAAAGCTATGCGAGGTTCAATTCTTGTCTGGGTTCAACTTTCATCCTTCTGAGGGACTTCTAGGCAAAAGTGGGCTCCTTAACAGGGTTCAGGCCTTATTGCAGCTGCTGTTTATTACCTACAGAAATGACTTAACACACATTTATTAGATGGCTAAGGGTCTAACAGAGGCTAAGTTAAGGGGTGAAAAGTGGTACTTTTCATATCTTAACAGAGACACGCTAGGTCTTATGAAGCCTTTGTCCAGTAACTCTTACAACTCCTCCTTCAACTCTTTCAATTCGACAGGAGCCATTTGGTAAGGTGTTTTAGATACTGGCTCTATGCCTAGAGCTAAGTCGATTGCAAATTCAATCTCTCGATCCGATGGTAACCCTAGTAAGTCATTGGGAAACATGTCTGAAAACTCGCAAGCAATTGGAATGTTGGTGATGACGTTCTCCACTTCCTGTTGCTCTTATAAAAATGCTAGGTAACCACCGCATCCATTCCTCATCAGTCGCTCAGCTAGTATCGCAGAGATGATTGGTATCATCTTATCCTTGTCACACAGAATGTGACAACTTTTTATAGGTAGTCAATATTCGCATGATAAGCGGATAGCCAATTCATGCCAAGGAGTACATCAAACCCTTGCATATTCAACAAAATGAGATCCATCATCGTCTCGTGATCTTCAACTCTTACGATAATAATCAGCAACATGTGTCTATAGTCACTAAATTTCCTATAGGAACGGACATGTCCAAAATGAACTCCAATGCTTTGGGAACAACCATCAATCTTCCCGCAAACTCTGGAGTCACAAACGAGTGGGTAGACCCTGGGTCTATCAGAACTCATGCCTCACAATGATCACCGTCGTTTTCTTGATATAGTTGTAAGGTACTTATACTAATACATATACTAAATAATTAAATATGCATGGCAAGGATATGCACTCGCAAAATAACACCCTATTAGATCATTTTTATATATGCACCTTCTTCATCTAAAATGCTATTAAACTAAATTAAACCTAACTAGACGATTATACCTTGGATCACTTCATTACTTGCTCGAGCATCCACGACAGTCACTGCAAAAGCACGACTTTATATGGTTGGTCTCGTAGGTCGCATAGGCCTTTGCGTGATAGCGATTGAAACTGTACCTTCTTTTCTCAGTTTTGGGTAATCTCGGATCGTATGGCCCATCTTTTCGCATTTAAAACATTCCCCTGTGCCATGTCTACAATAAGAAGTTTTATGAGATTTGCCACAATGGGCACACATGATCTGGGGACTTGACGACGCTGCTCTTGAGAATCCTTGAGTAATTGATGCTCCTGATGTCTGAGTCTAAGTCTAAGCAGGGCCCTCAATATGGAAAGGTCTCATAGGAACAGATACTGGTGGCCTGGGATAATTTGTGTAGGCAAGTTGTCTTGAAATTAGAGCTGGTGCTATAAATCTCGGCTTTTTGTTCCCCGAGTCGTAGTCACTTGCTCTCCCTTGGGCTGCCTTATTCTTGTTCTGCTGATCCCTTCTTTTATACATGTTATTTATATCTCTCTCGGCCACAATAGCCTTTCCCATCACTTCAGCATACATTTCTATCTCGAACATCGAAACCCTATCTCACACATTTGGCCTTAGGCCTTCTTCAAATTTACTAGCCATCATTAATTCAATGGCCACTAGTTCCGGAGAAAATCTTGGCAATTTACTAAATTCAGCACCATACTCTCGTACGGTCATACTTCCTTGCTCCAAATTAGTAAAATCTTTCGTCATCTGATTCCTCACTTGCATGGGGAAATATTCTTTGTTGAACACCACAACAAACTCCGCCCAAGTCCAAGGACTGTGAGGATTTTCAACCTCTCTCTTTCTCAGTACTGATTTCTACCATGGATCGACATCGCCCTCAAGCTAGAAGGAAGCCCATCCAATCTTCTCATCCTCAGTTTTCTGAAGTCCTTTGTAGAAGCTTCTCCATTTGATTTAACCATTTTTCTGCCTCAAGCATATCTGTCTGCCCATAGAAACTAGGAGGTCTCAATCTCCTAAAATCCACAAATGATGAGGGTAATAGCGCTGGAGGTGGTGGTGGTGGTGGCTGTTGATGGTTCACATTATTTGCAGCTAGTAATGTCATCTATTGAGCCATGGCAGTAGCCTGTTGAGCCATGCCGGTAGCCACAACTTCCATGGCCTGTGCTATCTTAACAACTGCCTCATCCCTCTGATCTCTCTCATCAGGAGGGTTTCTCTGTTCTCTACTAGAACCCGCAGGGATCTCATCCCCACTCCTCAAATTTCTATCGCGATCGCCTCTAGGTTGTCCTCTACCTCTCGGGTACATCTCAATCTTTTATAATGAAATAATAGTTTCATTAACAAAAGGTCTCTATACTTCCAACAAAATCTTAAACATTAGTCTAATCTAAGACTTATCAAAAATTTTTTAAAGCCTGTGCTTTGATACCAACTGTGACAGCCCGAATTTCCTAACCACGAAACCAGGACCGTCGGATCGACACTAAGGCCGATCTCCGAATGGAACACTTACCACATCCATACGCAAAATGAAAACAAAGTAGGAACCCTGGCTAGGCAAATAGAGAAATAGAGTCATCATGAACAAAAGAAATCTCCAATTCTATATCTTAAAAAGATAAAATTACGGTTCTAGTCCCATGTACAAAACCATGGGCAGAAGAATCAAGAAGAACCACCGGTGATGGCTGACCATCACCAAAACATGGCTCACAAAAGAATATTACAATTATGATCCAACCATTTATGTTCTTTACATCACCAAAACTATACCATAACCCATCAATCCAAAGCCGGACCTACCCATGCTTGGAGCGGATAAAACAATTCTTTAGATGAGGCTCTGAGTCCTCCTCCCCAGGAGAGAAATTAGGATCATCTAGATCAACCTCGGCTCCTGTACCAGTGACGTATTGTCGAGGAATGAGCTAACAACATAAGCTCAGTAGGAAAATACTGATAGCATGCATATTCTTAACAGCACATATATATCTTATGACATAACAAAACATGATTTTTCTCATAAAGATGCATAGTCTCAATGATAGTTGAATGAAACAAAAGACATTTCTCATAATTCAGAAACTTATCACATGCTCTTCTACTGATTCATAAAATATATAACACAAAAAGAAAACTTAAAGTGCTTCACCTAAATAGTCTCTCGAGCATGTATAGCATAGAGCCCCCGATAGAATACCCATCATCATCGTTCAAATGAACCATTTTCACATGGTGCCCAAGGTCCCAAAAATGATGGACACTTGTGCTGAACACAGTTACCATTGGCCGGTAGAATTCACAAGATCACACTAGATCACAAAATTTGTACGGATATCCCACCATACCGGTCAAGGATATCCCGCCATATTGGTCGCGGATATACCGTCGCGTCGGCCAAGTATTCACATTTTCAACCTTAAATCATGGTGCATACATATAGCTTGTCGCCGTGAAGTGTGATAATTTTATCTAAATTGAAGGTTTAAACACATTCTTTCACACACATTTATCGGAATGAATCTTGAAAGATTCTCACATCATGAACACAATTTCTAAAACACACACACACATGCTTACCCATTCATAGTTTCAAAAGCTTATGAAAACTCGATGGTGATTGATAATAAGCCACATCATATCATAATTCACATACTAGTCGTATTAAATGCACATGGTATAGAGATTTCCCTACCTCAAACACAAAGTCATAAGTGAAGTATTTAATCCTTTAGCTTTTCTCATACATCTTCTAGCTTAAACCTAATACATAACATATTATAATTCATACATCAGAAAATGATGTAAAAACGAAATATATAAGATCTCACCAAAGTCCCTCAAACAAAACACAATAAAATCCTGAATCTGTCCAATTCGATCGATTGAATCAAATTTTGATCGATCGATTTTCAAATTTGATCGATCAAAATGAATTTCGATTGGTCGATTCCTTAAGAGAATCAAATTCCTGGTACCTCAACTCGATCGAATGATTTAAAACTCGATCGATCGATTTGAGAAATTGATCGGTCGAATTATTTTTCGATCGGTCGATTCCTTCAGAAGCCACTTAACACTCTATTTTTCCACTTTCGATTGATCGAGTGTTCAACTCGATCAGCTGATGCCCAATTCGATCGATCGAATTATATTTCGATCAATCTGTTTTCAAGGCAAATTGTATTTCATATTCTCAAGTCAAAATTGATCGATCAAATCCAATTTTGATCGATCGAATTGACATACTTCCTGAGATGTAGGGTTTTATCTTTTCAAACCCACTTCTTCTCAAATCTTATCATCTTTCTTCAAAATTTTCACTCACATCATAACAAAACTAACACAACACAATTTATCATAAATTCCTCAACTTAGTTTGATCGATCGCTCATTTTACGAGCTCAAGTCCAATTCAAGGGTTCTTGTGAAATATAGTAGGGATTCGCTTCGATCCGAAATTCACGTTTCAAGCACGGTTCCCAATCACACATACGTAAACACAATCACGCATACACACGTAATGAACTCTCTCTCTCTCTCTCTCTCTCTTTTCTTAAATCCCAACAACCTTTGCAAGAGAATTGAATGCAACACATCCCATTTGAATTTATTTTAACTTATAACTAAGCCCTAGGCTTAGGTGTTATGCTACCACCCCAAACATCGGTGTATGCAATTCCACTTAATGGTCCAACCATAATCTAATTCCATCCTTTCCACTTAAGATTTAATCCATCTTAATTAATTATTTGTCGAATTTGTACTACATTAGTTGGCACGCATACCGAACCGAACTATTCAAAGGTCAAATTTTTTGGGGTATTACATATAGTCGGGGTAAGCGAACAGACAAAGCTCAATAGAGAAAATATAATCCCAATTTACATTTTCATTAATCAATGCATAATATCAATGACTAAGATTCAAAAATAATTTGAAAGCATTTACATGCCAAATCATGATTTCAAGGGCATTTCTCGTTAAAACAAGTTTCAATATCACATTTTCATATTCAACAAGTTGCAAATAATCATGTTAGGAACGGAAGCATATTTATGATAGAACAGAATATGAAAATGGAACACATCAATAAATGATACTCATTAGTAACGAAACACATCAACGATGCAAACCCATGAGAATGAAACACCTCACCAGTAAACGATACACATTAGCAACACATCACATCAGTCAATCTTGAACCTAAGCATCACATCTTCTGAGAACCGAGCAGCCCATCTTTTAGGCACAAGGTAAAAACCCCAAGGCCTCTACCCCTCTCTGGAGCCTCTACTCCTCTTAGAGTTCAATCACACAATTTACTAACAATTACGATTCAATTTCGAAGTTCAAGAACGTATTCAATATGGAATTTCACGGATTCAGAGTACAATGTCAATTTCAT
The DNA here is from genome assembly GCA_021018995.1 of Chloranthus sessilifolius. Classification (NCBI taxonomy): domain Eukaryota; kingdom Viridiplantae; phylum Streptophyta; class Magnoliopsida; order Chloranthales; family Chloranthaceae; genus Chloranthus; species Chloranthus sessilifolius. The sequence goes on along the minus strand of CM037594.1, from coordinate 27,662,738 downwards.
TTTCAAACTCACTTTCAAATCTTAACATTTTTGGACATTCAAATCATTCGAATACGAGTCAAAACATTTCAACATTTAAACATATCAAGGAACTATGCATTTAAAATCAACATGTAAGGTTGCGTTGAATTTTCCCCACTTAAGTTTCCAAAGTGGTTCGCTAGCAGTGCAACAATCCAAAGCCTTTAATGAACGCCTCGATTCTTAATTTATAACACATTACATACATATACTATGTGTCAATGGTCGATAAATCATTCTAACAATTTCTCATTTTCTTCTATTCACAGCGCACTGTGGTTTCCCTGACAATGTGCTGTGATAGGGTTAACAGCGAGTTGTGGTAAAATGATAGCGTGCTGTGTGATTTCATTATAGTTTTGTTGTGGAGTCAACAACGCGCTGTGGTATAGTGACAGCGAGTTGTGACACAATGACAGTGTGTCGTGGCTAGAGAGGTCATCTCCTCAGAAGTACTACTGCCATTCCTATGACAGCGCGCTGTGGGAATTATCATAGTGTGCTGTTATTGATGACAACGCGCTGTGAGAGTTGTCACAACGAGATGTCAACAGAAATTTTAGGGTCAAATTTTTTAGACACTCTAGGTTTCGAAAGTGGGATCAACTCAACCATTTTGACCCAAATTGACCTTAAGAACTTCAAATCATATGAATTACTATGATGTTTACCTCTTAGATCGGGCACACAATGTCTCCGATGATTGTTCCCAAAATTGACACTTCACGTTCCCGCGTCCGTCCGATGGTTTGAAATCGAAATCCCTTTCTTACTCGCGATCGAACGGAGTCATAGATCAAATCCTCGCGATGTATACAACCCAATGCTCTCTGGAGTGAAGAAGAAGAGCTTGAGTGAGGGTTTCAAGAAAACCAAAAGAGGGCTTGAGGGTTCTCTCAAGCTTGTGATTGTAGTCACGTCCAAATCGACGCCCTCTCGCGGTGGATCTAGGAAGATGGAGGAGATTGAGGGTGAGATCAAAACCACAATGAAGGAGAAGGCAAGGGGGAGAGCTTCTTCTCTTTCTCTTCTTTTTCTCTTCTCTCTTCCTCTCAACGTTTCAAGCAAATGAAACATCCAAAGGAAGTTTCACTTATGTACTTCGAAGTTAGTTCGGTGTGATACGCATACGCTGAAACGGTGTGCTAGTTTTTCATCTAGGGTCTAAGATGCAAGGCATAAAGTGGGTGGTATATACATTGCCAACCTGTGATAGCCCAAATTTTCTTACGACAAAACCCGTGCCGTCAGATCATACACGCGATCTGAAATACAAAGTTAATTTGGTATCGAAGTGCTTAATTCGCATCGTGACAGCTTGAACTTTCCCGAAATGGATAATTTGAAGGATCGAGCCCTCAATCATTGGTAAGTTTACTAACGCGCGGAATCAAAGTGCACAAAATATGAAAGTAGAGCTATTACTATAAGAAAATGGCAACCTAGAACCAAAAAGATTTCCATCAATCCACCACACAACTATACAATCCACCGGTGAAGGCCGACCTTCACCTAAACAGTGGAGCAAAACTATACAATTGTATTCAACCTAACATTTTACTGTACCATTTAACAAAACTTAAAATGTTCAACTTCTCGAACTATGGCCGCTAAGGAAAGAACTCTTCTGACAGTGCTTCCTCATCCTCAGGATTATAATCAGGATCCTCCTCTTGCTCTGGATCCCTTTCCAAATCTACCCTTGCAGCTGCGACGTATAGTCAAGGCATGAGCTATAGTCTAAGCTCAATGGGGAGGAAACAATGTTAAATTACCTTTTATCATACTTCTTCATGATCTTGATGCATATGTAAAGCAGTTCAAATTCATATCTTATCAAAATGCATTTGGATTTCAAAACCAAGAGTTTGACTATAGTATCAACATATCATATCATGAATGCAGAATAACATGCTTAAAACAATGCATATCAGGTTAAGCAATCGTAACCAGAACATAGAACAAATCGAGGGAGCAAGTCACGAATACGTATATAAGAAATCAAAGCAGTGTCAAAATGCTAAGTCACTAAGTGACGTTAACAGGGTCACTTGAGCCGAAAAGCTAAGCCCCTAAGCTATGTTAACAGGGTCACTTGAACGGAGAAGCCAAGCCCCTGAACTACATTAACAGGGCCATTTGAACCAAGAAGCCAAACCCCTGAGCTACGTTAACAAGGTCCCTTGAACTGAGAAGCCAAGCTCCTGAGCTACGTTAGCAGGGTCACTTGCAATGAGACTTAACAGACATACAACAACGGAATATATACGAAGCAGGAAACAAATACACAGATCAAATCTAGAATTTGGAACTTATTGAATTGGACACAATGATTATCTCAAGATTTTGGAGTACAAGGTCATGTAATTCATGTGTGGAAATCAAATTATAACATTCAAAGCATTTCAAAATTTTATGAATAACATTTCTTGAAAGTATAATGTATTTAATACTTGCATCATTGACATGAATTCGAGAAAATAATTAATCGGGCAAAGGTATTCTTCCCTACCTTAAAGTTGGAAACTTGTGAACAAAAGTTCTCACATCCAAGCAAATTTCCCTTCAAAGGTTTCTCGTATTTACCCTGGATCACATATTGTATATGCCCTACGTGTTAACGAATCTTACTTGTCACAAAATAAGGTCTTATTTGACGTTAAAGGGTTAAAACACAAACTCACAAAAGCATGGTACCTCGCCGCGGCGAGGTGTATAGGTGCCATGTGACACACAACGTCTCTCCATAGTGAGATTTCACAGATCCACAATGGCCTCTAAAACCATGTAGTAGACGCTGCGGTGAGTGCTACAAAACCCTTCTCGCCGTGGCGAGACTCAGGGTTGCCGCGGTGAGCCTGATAGGCTCGCATGTCCTTTAGTCTTTTCTTCTAGCTTCGTAAACTCTATCTTTCTCTCGTAATTCACATCTTATAGTAGTAATTGACCTAATTTTTATACTATCAAGCTAAATCTAAACATTTATCTTATTTTGATCGTAGATGCAATGTTCCGAACATCAGGAATCGAAGAGGTTGGCTATTAAGTCTTTTACACGTCCGATCTTAATGAAATTCTCGAACTATCTAAGATAGATCCTAAATTAAGAAGATGAGGTTTATGAGACGGAGTTAAGGCATTTACCTTTGCGGATTCTTTGCATGAAAAGTCTCTGATCTTCCGTGTGTAAATTTCTCATTGTTTGTGTACTCTACCATTCGAGTTCTCTATCGCAGAACTTCGACAGTTTCACAGTGTTGAGAGGACAAGATTTGAAAGATGACTGGTTGAAGCAACAGTCAGCTGGTTAGCTTCTTACGGCTTCTCGAAATCGGCAAGGGAGTTTTCTTGAAACGGTATGCGTGAGGAGAGAACTTAAGACATGTGGTCTTGATTCGGTGTACTGTCGGTACACAGAACTTGGTGTAAGGGAGGACTTAAGACAATAATGCCTTGATTTGGTGTATCGTCGATACACTGAACTTGGTGTACTGAATTTAAAATAGCCATTAAAATTTGAGGGTCAATGGCTACAAGGGTCTTGATCATATGACCCCCTAGTTGAAATCCATGCTCTTTACTAGTGGGGAGCTCTCAAGGGTTTGGGTTAATACCACACGACTTATTATGTGTACTCAATCACAATGGCACACTTGCATCTTTGTACCATGATCGATTTCGATCCAAGGTGTCGATCGTACAAGGTCACCGGGCATGTGTACGTTCTCCCAGTGTATTCGGGTTCAAGAAATTTGTAGGGTGTTACACAGCCACATACGCCAAACACGAACACGTACTTGGGTGTACAAGTGGCTGAAATGAAGGACGTTACACATTTCATGTGAATGCCAACGTGATGAATTTGAATCCTATGAGTATGGTCCCTAGGCTAATGAATAATCCGTACTCTGATACTTACAATTCGAGATAGGCTAGACACCCAAAATTTTCATGGTCTAAAATTGTCAATTAAGGAGCCCCACCACAAAATAATAAATGTTAAAATCCCAATGACATCCCTTATTCTTAAAATAATAATCAAATTTTGAATAACCCTCGAAACCATCAAGTGAGGATACTCTCAATTTGTTCATCAAGAATTCCCTCCAATTTAAAAAAGAAACCCAATTGGCTCTTTAACCAAATTCACAATCTATAGCCAAATTGGAGATCGAAATGGTACCGTTAGCCTCTGCTTTGAATGAAAGAGAGAATGTAAATTTCCTAGCAAACCAGTTGTTAATCCCAAGGATTAGCATAAAACTGGCTCTCACTCTCACCATGACGAAGTCAAGCCATTATTACTCTTAGGACTGATAAACAAGTTGACAACCATATGGAGATGTGAAAGAGGTGGTGAAAACTTATATGGAAAAAAGTGAATCTAGTGAAGTTAAGGAGTCAGAAAAAGATTCTAAAATATTTAAGCAGGAGCAAGAAGTTCCAAAGTACATCCCAAAAGCTCATTTTCCTCAACACCTCAAAGCTCCTATGAAAGACTCACAATTCAATGAGCTAATGGGTATGCTTATAAAAGTTGCTATCAATATTCATTTGCTTGATGTGATAAATCAAATTCCCTCTTACGCCATATATTTAAAAGATATATGCACTCAAAAAAGAAAGATGAATGTGCAAAAGAAGGTCTTCTTGACTGAACAATGGAGTTCAATTGTCCAACATAAGACCCCTCCAAAATTCAAGGATCTAGGGTGCCCCGTTGTTCCATGAACCATTGAGGATCACTTGATAGATAAAGCACTGTTTGATTTGGGGGAGAATGTGAATCCATTGCCTCAACATGTTTATGAGCAATTAGGACTTGGAGAATTAAAGTCAAATCACACAACACTACAACTTGTCGATTGATCCATTTGTACTCCTCATGATGTTGTAGAAGATTTTCTAGTCAAGGTTGATAAGTTTATTTTCCCAATTGTTTTCATAGTGTTAAATACTCAGCATGTAGGGAACTATCAAAATCAAATTCCTATTATCTTAGGACGATCATTATTAGCCACATCCAATGCAATCATCAATTGCTTTCCTTTAAGAATATTGTAGTGAAGTTGAATGTATTTCATGCCACCATACATCCGCCAGAATTAGAGGATACTTTTTAAGTCAACAAGATAGAGAGTTTGATTGAAGAATCCAACCATGAAATATCAACCAAAGATCCTCTGAAAACATTTTGAGCCATAAAAGCATTTAAATGAAATGAAAAAGTTGGATCGCATTGTAAGCTTCAAATGAACGAATTAGAAAATATTCGAAATGATGCTTATGTGTAACGTCCCAAAATTTCTGGGCACCAGTATGCCTTATTAGGTGTACGTGTTGGCCATGAGGATTTAATTTAGACCCTAGGATGAAAATCTAACACATTGGTTTGGTGTATGAGTTTCACACCGATCCAAGACTCTAGTACTTAAGTGAAACTTCCTTTGGAAGTTTCATTCGTTTGCAAGAGAAAGAAGAGAAAGAGAAGAGAAAGAAAGGAGAGCTTGAGATCCCATGGCCCTTCTTTTCAAGAGTTGTTGCCTTCTTCTCAAAACTACCACGAGAGAACGTCAACATTGACGTGGCTACCCTCAACCGAAACAGAGCGCCAAACCTTTTTTCTTTTATTCTTGGTGTTAGAAACCCCAAGCCCCATTGATTCATCCTTAGATCCTCCCATTACATTCAAGAGAACCTTTGAGTTATTGTGTATGTTGAGAGGAGTCGATCTCCATCTATTACAATCCAAGATTTCAAGGGTTTCAAGCAATTGGGTGAATACGAAGCGTAGAGAGCCAATTCTTGGATACGATCCTCGTGAGAGGCGTGTGCCCGATTTAAGGAGGTGAATATCACATATTATAGATGCATTAGGCTAGGATTATGTTGTGTAGAATGTGCTCAATGAATAGAGCTTAGGTTTTGGAAATGAGTTTCGAAATGAGAAGGGAGTCCAGAAATCCCGATCAGGAATGTCTGATGGCAGCTCACTGTGGCAACAGTGATAGCACGCTGTAATGATAGCACACTGTGATAATTCTCACAGCCCGCTATCATAGGAATGACAGTGGTACCTCTGAGAAGCTGACCTCTCTAGCCATAACATGTTGTCATTGTACCACAACTCATTTTCGGCTGTATCACAACTCGTTGTCAGGAGACAGCAGCGTGGAGTGAACACCACAACATAAGGGATTATTGATATACACAGCTCACTATCGTGAGGCCACAACACACTGTGAATAAAAGATAACTTGTCAAGAAGACAACCATTCCAGCCACATCGTGTTTTCAGGAAACCATAGCTCGCTGCGAACTGTCATCGCACACTATCAGGGAAACCACGACGCACTGTGAATAGAAGAAAATGAGAAATTCTTCGAGTGATCTATCGACCATTTACGTATGATTATTGTGTGCAATGTAGAGAGGAGAGCATCGAGTATGACCGATAGGCAACATCGTAGGTCCTTCTTTGCAAAGCTAAGGGTTAGGGTAGGGGAATTTCAATGCCAACTTACATGTTTGACCTTGATTTATAGACTTGTATGATGGCTGTTTGATAAGTTATGATTTGTTTTGAAAATGGGATTAGAACTGGTTACTTTAACTGTGTGGAAAATTCAATACACATTTGCGTTTTGATTTGATCTATAGATGCTTTGATATGATCAAATGTTTTGCATGTTTTGACTTGTAATTGTATGATTTGAATTTATGAAATCTTCAATATTTGAATATGAGATTGAAAAATGAACTCGATATGTGAACTCTGAATCTGTTAAATTCTGCAATTGCATTGTCTTGAACCTTGAATGTGTTTCCAAATTAATGTGTTGTGTGATTGAACTCTAAGAGGAGTAGAGGCTCTAGAGAGGGGTAGAGGTCCCGGGGTTTTTACCCTATTCCTAGAAGATTGGTTGCTCGGTTCCCAAAAGATGGGATGATTAGGTTTGTGATTCATTTCTGACTGATGTGTGGTTATCGATGTGTTTCTTTACTGATGTGTTCCATACTAATGAGTTTTGCGTATTGATGTGTACCATTTCCGTTATGTATTCTATTTCTGACATGACTCTTTACAACTTTGTTTTAAATACGAAAATGTGATGATTGAAATTCCATTTTTATATGAACTGGTTTTGAAATTCTGATTTGATAGTTAAATGTTTTGAATTGATTTGAAAGATTAGTCATTGAATCTATGCCTCTTACGATAAAATGTGAATTGATATTGATTTTATCTACTGAGCTTATTCTGTTAGCTCACCCTGACTATATATCATAGGAGTAGATATTGGGCAGAATCCAGAGTTAGAGAATGACCCGGATTACGTACCGGAAGAAGAAGATCTTCCACCGGAGGATTTATTCCCATAGACCCTTGATTGGATCCAGTATAGCTTTAGACATTTTGGAATTCTTTTTTAGTTGATACATGGATAGTTGTATAAATGATAGAATTAGTTTTGTATATACAAATTGTGTGCCACTGTTTAGGTGATGGTCGACCATCAACGGTGGTTTATTTTGGCTCCACTGTATTGCGTTTTGTCTAGAAATTGAAATATATGCTTCCTCCATATAAGATATTTGTTTGATTTCCGCATTGATGCTAAAGATGATTTTGTATTAGATTGTGATCTATGATTTGGTGGCATGAGTTTTAAGGATGAAAATCTAGGCTGTCACAGTTGGTATCAGAGCTGGGCTTTAGGTCTTATGGGAGACTCAGAGCCATAGCTCTAGGTGCAGGAATATGGCTTTAGGCTTTATTAGGACTGCAATTGTGGATTTTTAATGAATCCGTCGTGACGATGCACTCTTTAATAAAAACTAGAGTCTCCACCCGGAGCTTTTGGTGTCCCGGAAAACCTAAATCAACATTGAAAGCACCGAAGTACAAAAATCTGACTCTGATTTCGGTCTACGCCAAAGGCTCTTGGGTTGGGGCTTCAGTTATCGATCGGGAAGGTGTTAGGCACCCGATCAACCCGCTCGTAAGCGATCTCTACTATGGCTATTTGGATGTGTGGCTGGCTTATTATATATATATAATTATATATATAAAAAGAAATAAAAAATGAGAGGCACCTCCCCTTGCCTGAAGGCACGCCGATCCTATTGAGCCCTTCTCGCTTACAGAAATTTGGGCAGCGTAACGGCTCAATTCTAGGATAGAGGAGAAGCAAAAGAAGGTAAAGGAATAGAGGGGAGAGCAGGAGCTCTCGGGCCCTTGTAGCACCGAGGTGGATCTTCGCGTGAGAGTGTCTTGGATGAGCTTCTGAAAGCAAATGGTTAGAGAAACGAGTTTTGATCTCTAATGCTAGGGAGCTAAGAGGTAGGAGAAGAAGGCTAGAGGCTAGATCTAGCTAAATCTCAGGGATGGATGGTGTAGAATGAGGTGTCAAAGATGAAACTTAGTTATGGAGTTGTATGGGTTTAGTGGAGGAAAATGGGAGGGGAGCTCACTAGCATTTTCTCTCTTTGAAATTTTTTAAGCCATTTGCAAAGGGGGGGTGCCCCTCTATTTATAGAAAAAGAGAGGGTTAGGGGGTACTTAAAAGCTAATTAGGATTAGCAATTAGGTAATCCTAAATCTAAGGTTTTTAGGTTTTTTAAGGTTACAGATATGTGTGAATAGGGTTCAATGGTAGATGAGAGGGTGAGGTTTCAAATGGCACATGGGTTGCAAATATGTTAAATGGGGCTGCAACAGCCCTAATGAAACCCACCCTAAACATTGGGATGGTCAACAAGTCAAACCCTCAAAGTGGAATTCGAGCAAAAACCCATAGTTACTGTAGCTAAGGCTAGTGTGTATATTACACACGTTGGGCATGTGTACAGTAACATGGGAAGAAGCTGGAGGTTCAGAATCCGCCCTGGAGCCCACAAAAAGACCAGATTTTGCGTAGTGTGTGTATTAGACACATTAGGCAAAATTCTGCCAAAATTGGCCTAGTGTGTGTAATACACTCACTAGGCTATATTCCAGCAATTCTGTTCGATTTGTAAATCGTCGTAACTTTTGATATACAACTCCGATTGAGGCAATTTGTGGCTCGTTAGAAATCCGGGGAAGTCCTCTTTCTAATGATATATAACTTAGCTCTAGAAAAGGTCTCTGTAAACTTTGGAACTCCTCTTTCCATTCACTGCTAAGGAACGTTCAGAAACTGGTCTGGGATGGGTTCTAACGGGTCCGAGAAGGTTGGGATTGATTTCTAAAGGTTTGGGATGATTTCTAAGGGTTTAGTATGATTCCTAAGGGTTTGGGAGATGCTATCGGAAGCTCAGGGGGGGCGCCTTTCTCGAAGTATGTCTCAATCGGGCCTTGGGCCAAATTTGGGTGTCTACAGATGCCCCTCTTTTTTATCTGATCACTAATGATCCAATGCCAAAGAAAAGACATCTGAAGATGCCCAAGGCAACGCTAATAGGTCTGCCATATTCAAAGCGAACCTCAATCATCAGAATTAAATTAAAAAAGGAAAACAACTAAATGGAGAGTGACGTAAGCCCAACATTAGGGAAAACGTGCGTCACTCAAGAGTAGCAGAAGCCCAACATTTGAGAAAACGTCTGTTTCTCAAGGCTACCGGTCCCCATGTGCTTAGCGACATTACTAAGAAAAACCGTGACGGAGTAATTGAAGATGCACAATATTTGAGATTAACTTTGAACAAGACTGCCCCATGAGTGGGAGGGTGATCGACCCATATTTAAAGATTGGAGCGAAGCAATGACGCGAAGGTCCATAGTTTGTGTCCAATTCTATGAGGCATTGATGGCCCATTTAATCGGCCACGGGTACCCCTACACGAGGTAGGGTTCAAGATCTTTGGGCGAACCCATTGATCCCGAAGTTAATTTAGCACAACTACCCGAGCGGAGCGAATAATGATGTCACAATACTTTTTGGGAGTGTGTGCCATTTTTGATAGTGAGTCCTGAATAAACATGACCTAGAGCACCCAACTTCAAATAATACTGGACAAATCCAGCCAAAATTGGGTGCCTACCGAAGGGATAACTCAATCTTGGTCTCTGTCAATGATGATCTTATTATCAAATAATTATACAAAAATATGCACTCATCAAGGGTAGATAAAAATAGAGGGAAATGGAAGTCCCAACCCATAACCCGTCCGAATATAATTTATGAGAACAAATGACCACCCAACGGATACCCAAACATAAGCGTACAATTTACAAGGATACCGTACGAATGTAGGTTTTAAGCCTGCACCCTAAAATGAGTCTTTCAGAATGCATAATTGAACATAGTCGTTCGATAGATAATTTCCTTTTTGACAGGTTGGCTTTAACCAACAATTGACCTTTATCTAAGGAATCTAAAGCTTAAGACACTTAAGTTCACGTGAATCAAAAAATGAAGTGCTTGGTGCAAGGATTTAGCAGTGGAATCAACCTGATCGAAACATTGACCGTTTGATCGAGATTGACACCGTTGCTCCTACTTTAAAGTAGGATCCAAAGATCAAAGGCGAACCTTAGACTCTAGACGTTAATGTAGCACAGCTGCATTGCCGATAAAATATTGACATTTTACTGCATTAGAGCACGCATGTGTGGCAAAAAGTACCATGAAAATACAGATTTTTTTTTTTTCAAATGATTCCTTTTTCCATTTTTTTTTAATAGACCGAAGCCTGTGGAGAGATGCTTCATTTGATTTGTCCATCACTGAGAGGTTATTGACTTCAAGGCTTTGGACAATTTTGATGTTCCTGCACATTTCTTCAAAAAATGTCAGTCCCTTTTCTGTTTATATAGGTAACAATATGCATCCTAATTAACAGAAGGAGAAGCAAATCATTACCTATACATCTTCAATTTTCAAGATTTATATATTTTTTAGATTTTTTATTCTTTTTCTTCATTTTGAATGGAAGTATGATGATGTACATATGTACATGGACATAAAGAGAGTGGGGATATATGTATATATATATATTTTTGTATTTTTTGGATTTTTGATTGATTGATTTTTTTTCTTTTGTTTTTCTTCTTTTTTTTGTTTGATGCCTTAACAGTGAGACGAAGTAACGAGCCCCATTTTGAGCATAGTCGAACCCCTTTATGTGGTCGGATCTGAGTGAGGTTCAGCATTTTTTATCGAGGTCGGAATGTCCATCCCTTTGGGTCGAATCAACCTTTTATCCTTACCACGAGTCATGCTTCTGACGGTACAGTCTGAAGGATCTGCCTGATCAAAATACCGTTTTGAGCAGACATGAGCGGCCCAGTTGAAAACCAAATAGCTCGGGATTGTAACCAAGGGAGTAACCGAATGACTTTATTCTTTTCTTCACTTTGACAATATTTTTACTCACAGTGCCCAAGACGGTTTTTCACTGTGCCCATTCGTTGGTGCGCGCTTTTTCTGGGTTCCTCTCAGTCCCCGTTGAATCAGTGGCCCAATTTTGTCCAAGTGGACTCTAGCGATGCAACGTTTGGAATGGTAGAAGTAAAATAAAAAAGGGGAGTTTTCTAAAAAGATTCCTAATTAGTTGTGATCGCCAGTTGCAGATATTTAACGACGCTGCAACACTTCTATGATCATGCTTTAGAGAGGGTGTGGGTTACTTTTATACTGAATCGTCCGCCTGCGAATGTAAGCAGCTATGGCTCTTCCTTATAATTTGGATAGTTTAATTTTCATTTTCTTCCCTATTATTATTGTAATTCGGATCGGTTCAGACACCCTAATTCTATTGTGAGTCTAGTGGTGTAGGTTTATTATGGTGATTTAATCTAATATTATAATTCTATTAGGAGTCTAATTAATTTAGTTTCCTAATCCTATTAGAATTCTAATTAATTTAGTGTCCTAATACTACTATGAGTCCAATTAATATCAGTCTGGTAATTGCACTAGGAATGCAAGCATGTTCGTTCTAGTAAAACTCTAATTAAATCAAGTATGCTGATCATACTAGAATTCTAAGTAAAGCAGGTATAATAATTCTACTATAATTCTAATTGAAATAGAGAACTAATTTTACTATGACTCTAATTTAAGCAAGGAATTAATTTTATTAAAATCTAATTAAAACAAATAAAGTAATTTTATTAAAAAAAAACTAATTAAAACAAGTAAACTAACTATACTAAAAATCTAATTAAAATAAAGGAACTAATTTTATTAGAATTAGAATCGGATCAATTATTCTAAGGATCTAATAAAAATAAAGCATGTAAACTACTTATACTAAAAATCTAAGAAATTTACGAACTCGATTTTCTAATCCTAATTAAAGCAATAAAACAATCCTAAAAAAATGGGGTTTGGGCCCGCTATGCTAAGGAGGATCGGCCTCATTACCAAGTACACTCCATAAGCTCCCTTGGGCAAATCGGGTGGCTGAGGTTAAGAATAAATTAGATTTTGGATTAAAAAAAGTATTTTTGGATTTTTGGAGTCATTTTTGGGATTATAATTAAGAATTAAATTATGAAATTAGGACTGTAGAAGACTAAATTAATATTTGGAATTTTAGAAATATTACACTAATGAATTAAAACTAGAATTTAAATATTTAAGGACTGAATTCGGGTCCGAAAATAAAAAATCTGGCCGTATGATTAAGGACTGGTTCTAGAAACTATGAACTAGAATCAGAGAATAATGATAGGACTAGAGATTGAGATTTTAGAACAAAATTGAGTCTATGATCGGTGAATTGGGCCGTCAGATTAAGGACTAGTTATAGAAACGAAGAACTAGAACCAAATATTAAAATTATAGTTTGAAAAAGAGTGCTACGGTCTAAGACTGAATTAATATTAATAATTTAAACTAAGAAAATCCTAAGTCTAAGAACTAAGAACTACGGTCGGGAATAAAAAAAATTACCTAAGGTCGAGGTTGCGGAGAGAAATCCCTAAGATTCGAAGTTTGAATCTTGAAATCATGGCTAGATTGCTCTATGGGTTCGTCCTCGGAGTTCTCTGGTTTCAAAATCCCAAAAAATTTCGTTCTCTCTCATTGCATTCTTGTGTTTGGGCAAAAAAAAAAAAATCTTTTTATAGGTTTTTCTTCAATTATGAGCCCTGTTTCAGTCATTTAACTGAATTACGCGCCGGTCTCCTGGTGCTTAATCGCTTTGAGTCGGTCACTGACTCAGTGATTGACCAGCTGACTTGCTCAGTGAGTTTCCTAGTCCTAATCACATTAGAACTAATTGCACGCCCAGTGTGGAGTGCACAATCCAATTAAGTGTCTCATTCGAAGCGCTTGATTGAGGAAGCTTAGGGGTCAAGGACGGTAAGACTAGGTTGGGCGTAGGTCAATTATGCATCTATGGTGGGGCGCTCAATCCGATCGCGCGTGTCGTGATAAGCGCATGATCGAGTCTCGAGGTGGTCTGAGAAAGGAAGTCTGGTCTGAAAGGGGGACTGATTGCACATGTATGGTTTTGCGTGTAATCGACTTGCGCGCATAATTTTAGGTGCATAATTCGGGGTTGTCCGAGTTCGGATCGGGTCTGAAATACCAAATTATTGTTTTAGCTTGCATTCCGACTATATACTATTGTTTCAGTATATAGTCTCCCTACATTGGGACCTGAGCCACAGAGCTATTGTTTCAGCCTGTGTTTAGCCATGTACTATCGTTTCAGTGTATGGTTTCCAAGTCAGGGTCAGGGGGGGTTTAAAATTTCTGACTATTGTTTCAGTCTGCATTTTGACTATATACTATTGTTTTAGTATATAGTCTCCCTACGTTGGGACCTGAGCCATAAAGCTATTGTTTTAGCTTGTGTTCAGCCATATACTATTGTTTCAGTGCATAGTCCTCACATTAGGGTTATGGGCCCTGAGCCACAGAGCTATTGTTTCAGCCTGTGTCCAACCATATACTATTATTTCAGTATATGACCCTACATTAGGGCTAGGGGTCTGAAATGTGAGACTATTGTGTCAGTCGGCATTTTGACTATATACTATTATTTCAGTATATAGTCTCCCTATGTCGGGATCTGAGCCACAGAGCTATTGTTTCAGCTTGTGTTCAGCCATGTACTTTTGTTTCAGTGCATGGTTTTCAAGTTAGGGTCATGAGGCTAAAGGTTGACCGAACAAATTTGTACATTTCGAGAGGGCGAAATGGGAGTGTCTACAGATGACCCTCTTCGGTGTGCTCTTGCGAAGTAAAAATGCGTCGAAGAAATAGACACCTCTCATTCGAGGAGTCTTCTCGTTTCTCCTGAGAAATCACAAATGTGAACTGGGGATACTGACATGACATGCTTGGCTTTCTTATCTATCAGTGCAAGCTAAAATGGAGCATTTGGGGCCCAGTGGTAGTTGTCGAAAGGAGTGTTCTATGTCGTGGATGCCTGTGGCGATCGATTCCAATATCACGACCCGTCATAGGCGATCGATGGGGAAGTCCAGTATCCTATTTCATAGGTGCAAGGCATTCCGTCATGCGCCGACTGTGATGATCAAATGGAAAGGAGAAACACCATATCCTAATTTGTGGGTGCAAGGGGCATCCCGCCGCATGTCGCGACCTGCTGCAAGGGGCAGTCAAACAGAGGGGTATGACGCAGTCGAGGTACCGGAGGACATCATACAAATGTCCATAAATAGGTCCAGGGACCAATAATAGTACAATGCAATATAATGTCAAAGGCTTTCGTAAGTCATGTCAGACAGGGCGCGTCATTGCTCACACCAATATGCGTCAAGCATTCCTTTTCCAATAGGCGTTTGTAAGTTCTTAGATTAAATATACTCGTTACTCAGTTTAATAGGGGAATGAGTGGTTTGGGCTGGTAATTGAAGTGAAATTTGGTAGGTGAGTCTCTTTGTTAAATTTTTTTTTCTTTGCTTTCTTCCTATTTTTATTTGTTTTGGAAGTAAAAGATTATTAGTTTTGGAATAAGATTTTTGGTTTTAAAATAAGTGGTAAGAGTTTTTTTTGGTGTCGTTTCTTCTTCTCTTTTTTTTTGGAAGTAAAAGATTTTTGTTTGGGAATAAGTAAGGGGTTTTAAAATTTTGAAATTTTAGGGGATTTAACTTAAGATCAATTCGGTGGTAAATTGATGGAAAACGTGGCTTCTAAGACGTCGTTGAGTAGATCCACCGGTACGGGATTTGTGGACTCGACCGTTGATGCGGTTGCCAAGATGACACTTGGCATGCACGATACTCCGTCTAACCTTCTCGGTGAATACTAATGATTGTCTTTATGGGAGCACTACTGTGATTCGCTAGTCGAGAGAGATGGGTTTTGGAAAACATTTTGATTTAATCATAGAAAACTATTTATATCAGAAGCAATATCAAGTAAAAGATAGGGTGATGATACTTACCTGAGTTACTTGGATTGTGCATAGTTTGTGTGGTCTGGTGGTGCCATAGTGTCACAAGGGGACTTTAGAGATTTCTCCTCCTCTCTTCATGTCTATTGCAGCAGATCTTGGCGGTTGCCAATGTGATGTAATGTGTTGGAGAAGTGATGTCGCGATGGGACTTTAGGATTCTTCTTTCTTTAGTTATGTGCTGGATGAGTCGTGGCGGGACTGTGGGGATCAATTCAGGAGAGAGAGCTCCTTGCTTTAGCGATGGGACATTGGGCGAGCTTTCTCCTTTTTCATCATACGGCATGGCAGGTGTTGTCTAAGCTTTTTGGGTAGCAATGTTTGTGATGTAATATTGACTGAATGTAGCTAGGGATGGGACGTTGGTAGGATACTTGCATGATAGGTGTGTCCTATTTCTTTCTTTGGCATATCTTGGGGTTGTGTAGGAAAATCACATTGTGGTTGCGTAGCGATTGCCTTCGTGTTTGGGCGGTGTGCCCGTGTCATCGGGAGATTTGCTTTTGGCTTTTAGTGATGGGATATGGGGGCATGGCTAATTTGTTGCGTTGGGGCTGGATATTGAGGTGGTATCATGTGTGTACCTTATCGTGATAGGACGTGCATGACGGGGTTACGCGATGGGGTTCTCCCTCTCTGGTGGGCTCGTGAGGGTATTACGATAAGGGATGTATGTCTTGTCACGATGGGAATAAGGGGCGGTCAATGCTTCTCGTAGGGCTACGTGATGGCAGAAGGGTAAGTGGCTATGTCATTCTCTTTTTTCTTTTTTTTTAAACGTGTGAAGTCAAGCGATGGGACAGGAGAATTTTGGTCAAGATGGGGTGAAAAGGTGTGAGGGTCGACTAGTTCGGGTATTGCGTGCTTGGAACATGCCGCTTAATATGATTGCGCATCTATTTTTGAGCGTGCAATAATAGGTTCAAAGGGCTGTTTATGCATGTCTGAGTATGCGTGTGATTGTATTACACGCTCTGATCTTGGCACATGATTGAGGAGTCACCAGGTCACTGTGCGGGTGACCTTTCATATTGCGCAACTCATGGGAGTCACTTAATAGGTTTACGCGGCCTGTAATGAGTGCGTGATCGGAGCGTCGCGCCGTTGGCGCCGGCAATGGTTCAGTTGCACGCTTCGGTTAAGGCGAGTGTTTTGAATTATACGCTTTATGCATGGCGCGTGATAAAATTAAGCGCACGTGTTTAGGCATTAGGTCCGTACTCTATTTAAGCGAGCGAGCCTTCATTTGCTTCTCATTCTCTGGTTTAGTCTTGAGTTTTACTTTTTTTGAATCTCTTAGGTTCTAAAATTTGTGTGTTTTAGTGATATCGGATGATCTAATCGTCCGATTGGGATGTCGTTTCTTCCTATGCTTGTTATTTCGCGTGATCTTCGCCCTGAGGTGATGTTCGGGGATGCTATTATTCTGGGAATGGGCGGTATTGGGAATGAGGGCACTAGTCTTCACACCGATTCCTTTTAGAGAGCAGTGAAGGCAGCGTAGAGGAGGTGGTGGCAGAGGAGGTGAAGATAGCGAAAGAGGTGTAAAAAATGGAGGGATGTGTTTTCCAACCAATCCTTCCTGAAGCCTCCGATTGGAAGCTCCAAGTTAGGCACTGCTCCTCGCTTGGTCTCCAATTTTTGTTTTAGGTTGTAAGTTAGATTCTAAGTTTTCATTTTGGGTTGTAAGTTCAAGAGGTATGCCTCCGGTGATACTTGTAAGGACTTTTGGTTTTAAATGAAGAGATGATGTTTTTTTTTGTCTATTGTGCTTAGTTATTTGTTTCAAACTTATTTAATGGATTAGTGAATGCGTATTTAGTTTGTTTGACTTAGTTTTAGGATTTAATTTAGAGTTTTAAGATTCACTCCGACTTTATTCGGGGCTTATCCCGAGGTTAATTTACTTTGTCGGGGTTTATTTAGAGAGTTTACTTGGTTCTGTTTGGTTTGTTGGGGGCATTTTTCTGGTCCCAAATAAGTTAGGGTCTCACTTTAGAGAGTTTTTTTTTGTTTGTTTAAAGTTTAAGGTACTTTGTTTTGGCCTAAGGTTTGATTCACCATGAAGCTTAAAGGGTGTGAATTTTCAAAGGTTCTAGATGGTTGTTAAGTGTTTAAATTTTATTGGTTTGTTTACTTTACTTTGGATTTGTGTTTCCTTGAAAGGGGTAAGTGTTATGTGATTATTGGTTTATCCAGGTTGTCATGGATTGTTGTCTTTCAAAGGAGGGTATGTGTTTGGTTTGGATTTAATCAGATTGATAGGGTTTAAAGGTGTGACACTTGCCATTTGGTAATTTAGGAGGTATAGTTTTATAAATGTGTGAGCTAAAAGTTTTGGGCTCTTGCTATTTTGGGAATTTCATTTTAAGTTTAGGATTAAAAGTTGGGGGCATTTGTTTTTTGTGGCTTAGGGTATTTCTAGTTTAGCAATGTCTTTTCTTCCTTTCTCTTTTGTATCCCGAGTACTGCACCCAAAGAATTGTGATTAAGCGGATTATTGAGAATGAATGAGATTGGGAATGCAAGGTAGCAATTGAATTGCTACCATGCTAAGGGAAGAGGTGGAGGAGAAGAAGGTGGTGGAAAGGAAACCCAAGGATAAGGCACAGTCAGAGTTCTCGTGACCAATGCCTATTTTTCCTTGGTATGTTCTGTGGATTCAGCGTTAGTTGCTCATCCTTTTTAGGCTTTCCAAGGCGAGCTCTCAATGGTGGGTCCTGCAGATCCTAGGTGGCTTTCCGTGAGCTACTCTTTCTTTTCTGCTGGCTTGGGGCAAGGGGAAGAGGTTGTCATCGTTAGAATTCGTTCAGGGTGCGTTCCTCCTCCGGACTTCTCTGAGACTTCTAGTTTCCCAAATAAATTTGAATTCGTGCACTACCTGAATGTGCGAGTTTTAAGTTTCTTATTTTAAGTTGTATATTCAGAGGGTATGCCCTTGGTGTATTTTATAATGATTTTATTCATATATGAAGTAATTATGTTTCTTAATTTCATGTTTGATAATTTCTATTTAGGTAAATTTTGGTTTGGTTTATCTTGATAGCTTGCTTCAACTTTTTTGGGTGTGATGCTTATTTACTTAAATTTGGTCCGCTCTTATTTATTTATTATTTCGATACGAGGTGTGTTGGGAGCATTTTTTTTAGTTTAGTTTAGTCTAAGATCAAGTGCGTAAGTGATGGGGGACATTTTTTTTCATCATTTTTTTTAGTTTAGCTCGGTCTTAGTTAAAGTGTGTAAGTGATGTTAGGGGGCATTTTTCTTCATCATTTTTTTTATTTTAGCTCGGTCTTAGTTGAAGTGTCTAAGTGATATTGGGGGGCATTTTTTTCCATTTTTTGGCACGGGGTATGTCAGAAGTGTTTTTTGATTGGTCTTAGCAAGAGCGTAGTTTAGGTCAGTAATTAGTGTTGGAAGTCTCCTAATTTGATCTTGTGAACCTGCTGTTCTAGGCATATTTTGTGTTTCTGGGGGATTACACGCTTTACTATGGGCGCATAAGATAATTGCGCATCAGCATGGGAGCGCACGTTTCGGAGGGTCAAAAGGTCATTAAGGGTCGGTGGCCGGTCATTTAATCGATTTCCACGCGTGGTATGGGGCGTAGGATTAAGGCGGTGGCTGGTCACTATTTCAGCAACTGTTGACATTCGCGTGCTCGGATTCGGGCGCTTGATGTGATCATGCGCCTGATAAACGGTGCACAACCAGGTGGTCGGGTTGGGTTAAGTGGGCGACAATCCATTTACGCGCTCGTGGATGGGCGCTTGATCTGAATTAAGCATAGGGACGATGGTGCGTGATTTCATCTAGCGCGTGTGTTCAAGCGTGCGATTCAGTCAGGTCTTATAAATAGTTTAAAAACGTCCCATTCTGCCGGCACTATCCGTTTTGGTCTTCGATTCTCTAGTTTCCTAGTGCTCTATTTTTCATGTTTTCATAATATCTCGCTATCTGATCATCCGTTTCAGGCATCATTTCTTCCGTTCTTTCTAGTTTTTTGAGTTCTTCATTCTAGGATGGAGGGTGAGGGTATTGGTGGGTGCAATCTTGCTGTTTCTGAGTTAGAGAGGATGATGATGGGGGAGGTAGGTGAGACGTCCGAGGCTCGGACTGATGCTGTCGTCGGGGAGGACATCGGGGAGATAGTTGGAGAGGAGTTACCAGAGGTTGACCAGATGGAGGCCAGGGAGGAGGTGCTCGAGATTGAGTGGGGTATGGTTGAGGAGGAGGGTGAGAGGGCTGAGGGTGATAGAGCTGGAGATGAGGGGGCTGAGGAGCATCGGGATCGCAGGCACTTCCCACTAGAGGATTTCTTTGCTTGAGGCCTGGTAGGTACCCTTGAGCAAGAGTTTCTCCACTTATCTTAGGCATTTAGGTTATGACATAAGCTTGTTAGGATCTGAAAACCCTTTTAATTAATATCTAACCTGCATCAGTTATTGATTGTGTGCTCACTCATGCATCATGACAACATCTAGAAGTAGGTCATGTTTCTATTAAGTGGTTCTTATCATGTTTTATGTATTCATTATGAGTTGTTATTATGTTTTCAGGGCATATTTCATTTGCTTTTAGCTTTAAATATGTGCTCGTCTTTCATCATGGGTATGCGTATTAGTCTTATCTTCTACTTGTGCTTTGTTCGATAGGAGCCCCTCAGCTTGCTATTAGCTCGGCATGGACCGAGTCCCATACTTGGTATCGCGCCTTGCCGGAGTTTCAACGAGCGCGATTGGTATCTTTCGGCTTCGGACCGATCGTGGCTTGATCGTGGTGATTCTAAAGAGGTGGAGGGAGGTGCATCAGGCGCTTCTCTTTCCAGTAGGCATGATGTTGCCAACTATAGAGGACTGGGTTCGCATCATTGATCTTCATTTTGAGGGCAAGCTGATCACGGGGCGGATGGTAGGAAATTATTTGGAGGTGTGTGAGGAGATTCTAGGTGTACCGTATAGATTGAGTGGATCTGGGCCGGGTGTAGTTTGAGTCACCTGGTTCTTTGATATGTTTGCTATCGGTTTTGTTCCTCCGAGCCATCTTTCAGAGGTGAGGGCATCTTACGAGGTGAGTTGTGTGGTGTTGGCGAGTCAGGAGCCCGTGGTTGAGTCGGGGTTGGCTACGGATAGAGTGCTCTGAGCCTTCCTGATGCACTTCCTCGGCATGGTACTTTTTTCTTCTTTGACTAAGGGATGCGTCATCGAGTTATTTCTGATGGTTCTCAGGGACTTGGATCGGGTCCCTACTTATGCGTGGGGTGTGGCCGCATTGGGGCATCTCTATGAGCAGCTTTATCGTCGGGGATGGGGTGTCGCGACTCTTGGAGGTTTCCTTCCCTTCCTCCAGGTGAGTTTTAGTTAAT
Organism: Chloranthus sessilifolius; assembly: GCA_021018995.1. Classification (NCBI taxonomy): domain Eukaryota; kingdom Viridiplantae; phylum Streptophyta; class Magnoliopsida; order Chloranthales; family Chloranthaceae; genus Chloranthus; species Chloranthus sessilifolius. The sequence continues at coordinate 27,641,990 of CM037594.1, read as the reverse complement.
CAATGTCATGACGTCTTTAGTTTTTTTTCTTTTTGTTTAATAGTAACATCTATTTAGCATTTCTCTTTTGCATTTTTTTTAGTTCTGGGCGTATGATCATTTCGCCTTTCTTCGTCCGAGAGTTCTATTGGCGGTGACGTTCACGTTCCTGCGGATGCGTGTGTGGAGGGAGGTGTTGAGGGGTCGTCGCGAATCTTTGGATCTTCAGACCGCGCGAGGCCTTTTTGAGGATATGCATGTGAGGTAGGTATATATATGATCATGTGTACATTTTTTTCATTTTATTTTGGGTTTTTAGGCTCTAAGTCTTCATTGATGGGTTGGCTTGTCTAATTGGTTAGGTGATTTGGAGGTCGTACGCGGTCGAGGAGGATACGGGTGTGCCAGTGATCTAGTTTAGTCAGCCCTTCTTTGGCGTAGACATATGGGTCCATTATTTTGAGAAAGTGGAGAGGATCCACCTATCTTGGGTGGTGAGGCAGTTGTGGCTCGCTTAGGGAGTCCCTTCAGAGATTTTATGACAGGGTGGTGAAGAGGATGACCGGCTCCCCTGGCCGAAACTTTGCGGAGCGGATGGCGCTTCAGATAGCGGACTTTAGAGCTGGGGGGACCAGGGTCACCGGAGCACATGATGAGGCGGATGTTCGAGAGTATAGGAGATGGTTCAGTGAATTGGGTGGTGGGTGCCTCTTCACACGTCCCTTCCACAGGAGTGACTCTTTCGCGATTGGTGGGTTGGAGCCGGCGTCGGCATTGAGGGAGAGGCTGGCTGCATTGGAGTAGGGTTATCACACAGCGAGCGCACAGTGGGCGATAGATGCTTTCCATAGGGTGATGGAGCAGATGGGATGTGCTCCTCGTCCAAATGAGGAGATGCTGCACTCCTTGGTCCTCTTAGTTGCTCAGGCAAGGGCAAAGAAGGATGAGTTGGGGGCTCGGCTAGCGGAGACTCGATGGCTCCTGGTGAGTTAATTTATTGGTTTTTATATTATGTGGACTTGGTCTTCTGGTTGTTCTGACATGGTTATGGTGTCTCATTTTGTTTTGGACAGTTTAAGAAGGAGAACAGAGGTTGCCCGCCAGGAGGCCCTACTGGAGGTCTATTGTCGTCAGCAGTAGGCTGACTGAGAGGTAGCGGCCAGTCTGAGATCTGAGATTGATTGATTGGTAAGTGTCTATATGAACGCAGTTTTGGTTAATTGTTAGCGTGAGTTCGCCAACTGATGTGTTTATTGTTATTCGTAGAGAGCTGAGCTCGCTGCTGGAGGTCCCGTTCCAGCATTTGATCCATCTTCAGTTGCTTCCTCTAGTCGGGAGGATCCAGCGATGGCTTAGCTTCAGGCCGAGCTAGAGCATTGGGTAAGTTCCATTCAATCTTTTATCTTGTTTGTATCATTGCATTAGTTTGTTATTATTGTTTTGCTTTCTTAATAGTTTACTAACGTTATGTGGTATTTGAGCGTCGGGTTACCGAGGATCTTCAGACAAGGGAGGCGATTGCTACCTCTCTACACTCGGAGAGTCAGGTATAGTTTTTGGTAAAATATTCTTCAGTTTAGGTTATTTCATTCTATTTATTCTGACATATTTGTGTTAGCTTATTTGGTTCTCTGTGTAGGCTGTTCTAGATTCTGCTCCCGAGGCTCCCCCTCAAGAGTCTATCCCTATCCCTTCTCAGGTTTATTTTAGTTATTGTGTTTGTAGTTTATTTATCATTATAGCATTATATGATGCATTTGTTTGTTCTCGTTGTAACTGCCTACGTTTACTGTTCCTTTCGTGCTGCCTGCGGATCCAGTGATCTTTGTGACGGTTGAGCGCCTTCTGGAGGAGAGGCTGGAGCTGGTATGGTTCTTTCCCTTTCAAAGCTTTTTCTATATTCATATATATATATATACATTTGTTTTCTTTGACTTGGTCTGGTTACACAGGTTCGTCAGCTTGAGGAGGTGCGTCTAGAGGCAGCGTGAGCCCGCGCCACTTCAGAGGCAAGACGGATCCTTGGGGAGACACAGAGTCGCGAGAGTCTATTTGTTGAGGTGATGGTCACACAGAGGACTCAAACTAAGGCATTGGAGGCAGCGCGTCATCGGACGACGTGGGCGGAGTCGTAGGTGTCCCTGGATCAACTCCAGTATCGTCTGATAAGGAGTGAGCGAGGGGCGCGTAGGCCGGCTAGTAAGCTTGATGGATCATAGTCGAGGGCTACGAGTTCCTCGTCTGGGCAGTCTCGTCGCATGTCACGTGATCGTGTCAGGGGCAATGCTCATGAGGATTCTATTGCTCGTGAGATTCTCACTGGATATGCTCCTCATTCTTGATCGTGGCGGTCTGTTAGCTAGATGAGCGAGGGGGGTTTTGTAGCGGGGCCACGTCGTCTAGAGGTTTCGCCTACTTGGGTGTCGGGATTGTATTTTCGGAGGATCACCTGGACCTCGAGTGATGATATCGGGGACGAGCTTTCGTATCCTAGCTAATAGGAGTAGGAGTGAGTGTGCATAGGGAGTAGGAGTGAGTGTCTATATATTTTTTTTACTGTGTGTGTGAGTTGTACATATAGGTGGATGCCCCCGGTGACAAGTGTAAAAAAGAAGAGAAAACTTTAATATATATATGGAGATTTTGGTTTAGATGTACCTGATCGACTGCTCTTTCTTTTAGTTACCTCTTTCACCTACTTTTGCTTTTAGTCTCTTCAGCGCCGTCGATCGTCATTGGGACTTGGATGCCTCATGAGCTGGCCCGGTGATGGTTGAAGGTTGGTTTGTATCTGTACGTGTAAAGGTAACGCTATCAGTAATTTTTGTTCTCCCCCTTGCTAATTGTCAAGGGGGTGAGTGTCTTAGATCGAGGCCTGATAGTAAAAGATGAACATATGCTCCTTTTTTTATTTTATTTTTTTATTTTTTTTGAAATAAAAATAATGCAACAAGGAAAGCAAATAACTAAGATAGAAATAATAAAAATAATAAAATAAAAATGCCCCAGTGTAGGAGCGTGGTAGTGTTGGCAGTATAACATCTTCGGTAGCATTCTCCGGATGGTAATTTCGTTATCTCACATCTTCTTTGTGGACGAGTCGGCGCTTCTAAGGTGATTCTCTTTCTGACTAAAAAAAATGCCCCAGTGTACAGATGCAGTGGAGCTTTTCTGGGTTTTAGATGAACACTTTGGGTCTATAAGAAGTCATGGGTATTTGGTGAGTTAGTTTTGAAGAAAGGTTGATCGGTACTGTCATTGAACCGAGGGAGGTCTCTTTGATTAGGTTTGTTGCATACGGGGGTTTACCTTAGGGTGGTGGTCATCCTATCCCATGGTTATTAGGGAGAAGTACGGTAGGTATAGTAGGTGATTGCATCAGTCATCATTCATCGATCTTCGGTTTTATTTCTAGGAATATCCTGCAAGGCCTTTGATTTATCATCCGAAATAAAAATAGAAGAGGGGGGTAAGGCTCAATGATGTGGGGAATAGTTTGTATCTAAGGTTTTTTAAAAGGGGTGAGTAACAGTCTTCTTCTCAAGGGGATATGGGGTGCCATAATCAAGCTCTTCGTCATGTTTCGGTACCATCAAAATCTCACATTTTATGGCTAGCGGGGGTTTGTCCTCCTCTCGCCTCCTTACAACGACATCTAGTAGTATGGGGACATTAGGGATGCCCTCGCAGCTTGCTTATACACTTCTAGTAAAGTACCAGAGATGTTCTCACGGCCTGCTTACACTTTCCTGAGATCATTGACTTGTTCATTCATTGTAATGCTCTCGCTCGATTTTTTTTTATATATGTATTTTTGAAAGTATCTTGCTAGCGCAAGAATAATGAGTTTTGATTGATCCTAGCATCTTCATTTTTTTTTGCTCTAATGTTTCCTCCAATGGCGGGGGAAGGGGAAATGAGAATCGAGTATTACTTATGCTTTTGAAAGAGGTTAGGTAGGTCACTAGCCCTTCAATCAGATTGCTTGAGTGAGAAAGTGGGCAATAAACTAAAAGTCTTAAGGATATTCGGAGAATTGATGACGTACGACCAATGAATGGGTCGTGAGGACTACGGGGGTGATAAGTATAAGTATTTAACCACGGGATGTGACGATCACAGGGCTAAGGGTATTATTTTCTAAGGTACATGGCGTTCCAAGGGCTAGGGAGTTCTTCCCTGTCTTGGTTCGCCAGTTTGTATGCATTTCCAGGGTATGTGGCTGTTATAACATAAGGGCCTTCCCAGTTTAGTTTCAGTTTTCCTTTCTGATGGGCATGTTTGGAAGGCATGATTTTCTTCAAGACTAATTCTCTAATATTAAAGGTTCGTTCAAGGACTTTCATATCATAAGCCCTGGCCACTCTCCTCTGATATACCTGAGCGTGATCAGCTGCCCTTAGACATGTTTCATCAAGTTCCTCTAGCTGCATGAGTAGGGCAATTCTCCTCTCGTCTAAGGATAGCTCATCATTGAGGTGAATCCGTAAGGATGATACTTATGTCTCATATGATAAGGCTGCCTCCATCCCATAGGTAAGGAGGTCGGGAGTTTGGCCAGTGGCCATACGAATAGAGGTCCTATAGGCCCAGAGTGCTTCTGGTAGTCGTTCAAGCCAGTCGGCTCCATTGCTTGTTTCTACTATGCATTTTAAAATTTGAATAAATGTTTTATTTGTAGCTTTTGCTTGTCCATTGCCTTGGGGATAGAATGGTGATGAGTGGCATAGATTGTTGCTGAACTTCTTGCATAACTTCTTCGTCTTCTCTGCGATGAACTGCGAATCGTTGTCGATAATGAATATTCTGGGGACACCAAACTTGGTGATGATGTTTCGAACAATAAATCTTATGAGTGTTGAAGCAGTGATTCTGATATAGGATTCAGCTTCTACCCATTTGGTGTAGTATTCTGTCGCTATAAGTATGAACGCATGCTTGTGAGTGTTCCCAACTGTATCTGTGAATGGTCGTCGAAGGCCCACATCGAAAACGGCCACGACGAGGTCATGGTGTTCAATGCAACTGATGGAACTTTAATAAGTGTGGCGTGTTCTTAGCATTGCTTGTAAAATTAAACGTAGAGGTGGCAATCTCTGATCATTGTCAGCCAGAAGTAGCCTTGTTGTGTAATTTGATTGGCGAGTCTCTGTCTACCAGTGTGGGCGCTACAGGCACTGGCGTGTACTTATCGTAGCAGTATTCTTTTGGTGAAGGCTTCTTTGAATAATATTTCATCGAGTATGCAGAATCGGGCGCATCGATTCCTTATAGTCTTTCATTCGATCTTTGTGGCATATGGAGGGACATATTGATGCTTTAAAAAGTTCCAGATGTTGAAATACCATTACTGTTCATCATCGGTTGGTGATTTTTCAAATCTGAACATAGCGACTTTGGTTTTTGCCTTGACGTGCTTTTTTGAAGTGATTGCTTCATTTAGTCCTGTGCTTGTGGGGAGGACTAGTAATTCTCTTTTGATGGTCCATGCTACCTCATGGGTGGGTACTATTAATTTTTTGATCAAGAAGGTCTTGGTACTTTGTCCAATAGGTATCTGGATGATCGAGGCTAACGTGGCAAGGGAGTCTGTGAACTCGTTTTCTAGTCTAGAGATGTGCGTGAAAGAGATTCTTTCAAATTTCTTTATTAAATATTGAGCGGTTTCTAGGTATGCCATTAGTCTTCTTTCCTTAGTTTTCCATTCTCCTATAACTTGCCAGATTACTAGCTTAGAGTTGCCGATGGTTTTTAGCTGCTTAATGATTAATTGTAGTGCTGCTTCTAGTCCAGCTATGAAAGCTTCATATTCTGAGACAACATGAAAATCTAATTGAAAACCCTTAGGTATGACAACTCCTTCCGGGGTTAGGAGGACTATCCCGATGCCTTTTCCTTTGTGATTTAGAGGATCGTCAAAATAAAGGGTCCATGACGTCTTATCGGGCTCTTCGTTATAAATTATAAGTAGGTCTTCATCGGGAAAATCTGCATGTACGGGATCACCACTCGGCAGTGGGAGAACTGTGAGGTAATCGATGATTGCTTGTCCTTTGATCGATTTCTACGTGACGTAAGTGATATCAAATTCTTGTAAGAGCATATGCCAACGAGCGATCTTTCCTGATGTTGCGGGCTTTTCGAATACGTACTTCAGAGGATCCATTCAGGCTAGTACTAGTGACTTATGGGCCTCGAAGTAGTGCCATAATTTAGTTGAAGCCCACACCAACGCTGCCTCTTCTCCATGGGAGTATATTTCCGTTCGTACTCGACCATTGTCCAACTAAGGTAGTAGATAGCCTTCTCTTTCTTGTTGTCTTCTTCATATTGTCCTAGAATTACTGCCATTGCTTTATTGTTTGCTAATAGGTATAAGATTAGGGGTCTTTCGGGAATTGGTGGCGATAGTATTGGCGGGTTAAGGAGGTACTTTTTGATATTGTCGAAGGCTTGCTGACACTGGTCATCCCATTTGTACTCAATTTCTCCTTTAAGTAGTCAGTAGAAAGGATAGCATCTGTCTGAATACTGGGAGATAAATCTCCTGATGAATTATAATCTTCCTATCAGGCCTTGTAATTCTTTGATATTGTTGGGAGGTGGCATCTCAAGGATGGCTTTGACTTTTGCAGGGTCGACTTCGATCCCTCGCTTGTTGACTATCAAACCGAGTAATTTTCTGGAGGTGACTCCGAAGACACATTTCTTTGGGTTTATCTTTAGTTGATATTTCTTAGCTCTTTGCAGCACTAGTCGAAGTGCTTTAACATGTCCTACTCTTGTTTGGGACTTCACTAATATGTCATCGACATATACTTCTACACGTTTATGCATCATGTCGTGAAAAATAGCCATCATGGCGCGTTAATACGTGGCTCTTGCATTCTTGTGCCTAAAAGGCATGAAGACCTAATAGTAAGTTTCCCATAGTGTGGTGAAAGAAGTCTTCTCTTGGTCAAACTCTTCTAATTTGATTTAATTATATCCAGAGAAATCGTCCATAAAGGATAACATCTCATGTCCAACGGTGTTATTGACTAGAGTGTTAATGTGCAGAAGTGGAAAGTCATCTTTAGGGCATGCCTGGTTGAGATTTCAGAAATCAATGCAAACCCAAACTCTGCCATCTTTCTTGGCAACAGGCATTATGTTGGCAACCCACTTGGGGTAGAGGACGACTCGGATGAATTTGGCCTTGTGTAATTTGCCAACCTCCTCTTTAACTTGAAGGGCAGTTTGTGGGTGCATCCTACGGAGTTTCTGCTTAACAGGCTTCACATCGAGTTCCAAGACGAGACAATGCTCTAATAAACTTTGGTCTAAACTAGGCATGTCCTCATAGGACCATGCGAAGGAGTCGAGGTGCTCTTGCAGGACATGTGCGATTTGTTGACGTTCCTTAGAATTAAGCATTGCGCTAATTAGTAGCTTCTTGGGTTTCTCTTCAATGCCGAAGTTAATTTCTTCCATAGGTTCGGCGATAGCTTGAGTTTGCTCGTCGAAATGCTTGATAACCCATTGGAAGTCTGCCGCCTCTTTGACGACTGGTGTTTCTCCTTCATCTTCGGCAAGCTCATATACTGTAAAATTGTTAATTGGAGATTTGATTTTGTGAAAGGTAGGCCTTCATTGGTACAATTTATGACCGAGAGATCTTTAGTAAGGTGAAGGTCAAGGCTATTGATCCTCTTCTCAAAGTCATGAAGTATTTCATCTGGTATGATCACCGGCTTATTGTTTAGCCTGGCCACCTTGCATCTTCGTACGAGAGGTGATTTGATTATCGATAGTAGATATAATACAGGGTCGGTCGCCTCAAGAGGCACTGGGAAAGTTGCTTCCTCTAATTGAGGGAGCGAGACGGCTGCTGGAGTCGTTCAAGCGATTCTTCGAGAAATGTGGACTTATTCTGAAATTAGCATTTTTTTTTCTGAATTCCTTATTTGATGAAACTTTTTGAATAAGCGATGCTGGTGATAGCGGTATCGACATTCGTATTTCCTCTATCATATTGATTGCCTCATCTTCGAAGAAGCTTTGAAGATCGTAACCAGTCAAACTATCATCCTCTGAATTATAGTACGGTTGCTCTTCCCGTCGAGGGTGATCTCCTAAGGGATCCTCAGGGGTAGCGAGCTCTTTCCCTTAGACTTTGTACTATGTTAGGACGAGTGCACATGCTCGACAGCGAGGTTGATAGTGGTGAGAAATGCAGGGAAATCCCCAAGGACATTCCCATCCTTCTGGATTGGATTTGAGGCTGGTATTAAACTCGTCTTCTTGATCTGACCATGCTTAGAGTCCCAGGTTGGCTTGCTCCATTAGCTCGAGTGCAGGGAGGTCTATCCAGTAATCCTCGTCATCACTCAAAGGGGGTTGCCATTCTTCCTCAAGGGATTTCCAAATTATTTGGAGTTGTGGTGTGTCTAGGGGTGGAGGAATGTTTAGTCCAAGTTCCTCTTCAAACTCAACAAGGGTGATGGGGGTGTTTCCTCCTGGGTCAATCAGATGTCGGTTGGGATTTTCTTCTTCTTGCGCTAGTAGCCTAGTTGGTGGGTATTTACTTGCTTCCATTGTTATGAAATTAGAGTCGTTCGATTCTACGGTTGCGAAATGTCGGTCCCAGCTAGCAAAGCGTTCCAATATGCTAGTGCATGCCCTACAACGAGGTTGATATGGGTGAGCGATAAACGGGGAGTCCCACGGGCATTCCCATCCTCTAAGACCAAGGTCGAGGCGGATGCTATGCGAGTTAAGATCCCCTTGTGGGGTGTCATCCTCTTCCCACATTAGATGTAAGTACTCTTCACTATCTTGTAAGGCAACTATGTGGAAATCTTTGTCATTACTGGATTCCCAACCTTCTACTTGCGACTCGAGTTTGGAGGGTTCTCCGTTTCACTCTTCTGTAAACCACTTAGTGTCAAAAAAAGGTTTGACTCATTCGAGCGGTTCATCAATATCATCGTTTAGATTCGTCAAATCGTTAAATGCTTTAGCCATTTGTTCATTTTCTTCTTCTTGGGATTTAGTGAAGGACACCTCTCTCTGCCTTGGTACATCCGCCTTCTCGGTAGTCCCATAGACGAAGTGGTCATATAGAGACCATTTTGGTTAGGTAGGGAACAAGTCAGCTTATGAGTCGTCCGATTGGTAACCTAACCCTATGTGTTTGTGTATTTTCGTTGGAACGATAAGTCCTACACGACCTTGCTTGTTTTTATCGAGTCCGGTGTGGGGGACATATCAGAGTTGGTACATTAGGTCCTAACCTTTTGTCGCGGTAGGGTTGATGTCGTAAAGTTTGGCGAGGTCTGGGCTGCCCTCTCTTCTCATTAATTTTTGTTGATGCATTGGAGGAGAACTAGGAGGGGTTGGGGGATGGACTTCCGCAACGATTGTCTCATCAGGGATTCGGGTCTTCTGAATATGGCCCGTGTTCAACACGGAATCATGGGCAATCAGAATACTTGCCACGTAATCAGTATCCATCTCCTGGAGGGGTGCATCAGCGTATATACGGACAATGGAGTCCTCGTACATGAATTTGATGCATTGATGGTATGTGGATGTAACGGATTTCATTGACTCTAACCATTTTCTTCCTAAGATAAGATTATATGTCCTAGAGGAATCAGAAACATGGAAAGTGACATCTTTCGTTACAGGTCCAAGGCGAACTTGGAGTTTGATAGTTTCTTTGACGAAATGATGCGAGCTATTGTAAGCTATAAGTGATAGTGCGAAGGGTCTGACATCCTGCTCTGTGTATTCGAGTGTCGTTAACATCGTGAGAGGGCAGATATTGAGTCCTTCTCCCATATCAACCAACTCATGGGGTACGGAGAATCCTCTGATTATGACTGTAAGGTATATGGGAGCTGTGTTGCCGCAGAGCGACTCTTTAGGCATGTCTGCATCTATGAAAGTGAGCGTCGGGGGTTGCGCTATGACCGAGGTGATTTGATGAAGCTCATACAATGTTGTGTCTTCATCCACTTGTGTGTCCTCAAGTATCCTTATCAATAACTGGTGATGGTCAAGGGATTTCTTGATGAGTTCCAATATTGATATTTGGGTCGGGATCTATTGAAGATGCCGCAAAAGGTCATATTCTTGCCCTGGCTCGAGTGCAATTTCTTTGCTTGGCCAATGAGCCTTAGGTGTGGGTGGTTGGAGTGATTGAGGAGCAGAGATTGGTCGAGGGATAATGTGAGGTGGGGGTGACAAGTTAGCTTCTGTTTCTCACCCGTTCCCCTCTAGTGGTTGTGCATTCGTGAAATCCTTATTTTGAGGGAATGGCAGAGGTGGGTAATTAGTTCCTGATTTAAGAATTGAGCAAGTCAGTTATTGACCGAACCCGGTATGGCTCGATGTCGATGTATTTGTGAAGTGAGTGAAATTCGAGGTTGGAACGCGTACTTGTATGGTGCCGCTCCAAGGTGGGGGGTACTGTGTATAATCCTTTTCTTCTAGGAAAGTGGAGACCAGTGTCTCACACGGGTTGGGATGCTCTTCTCGCTCACCTTCTTCTATGTTTAGTGAACACTCAGTCTTTGTTTCGTTTTCTAGGTTCGGAGTCTTTCGGGTGACACTTTCTACCCATGCGACGATTTGGGCTGCAGTTTGAAGAACATGGTCTCTATACTAGGGCTTAGAATCAGACAAAGGGAGTGCCAATGACATTGGCTCAGGATTTGGAGGGGTTGATGGTTCTGGTGGGTGACTATAGAGGAATGGTCTCCGGGCCCTAAAGGAGTGGACTCGTATCTGAGTGAACTTCGGGTAGGGAGGCGGGCTAGACGGAGTAATTTGAGTGATCATGGCTGAGGGATAGAAGGGTAAAGGAACTCTTGTAGGGGTAGCAAAAGTGTCAGAAGATGGGATGCGAGCAATTAAGGTGGAGGGCTGGAAGGGGGATCGACCAGAGAGATCTACTGTGGTGATCTGAGCCAGTGTCGCTTGGTTGTGGTTAGGCATGGGGTTGGTAATGATCCCTAAATTTTGTTTGGATTGGTTATTGCTAGGGTTAGGATTCCTAAGCGCTTCCTAGTCGATTTGATTTCGATCATTCATATCATAGATTACATCTTGGAGGACCCAGCAGTCTTCTAGGTTGTGCCCGACATATCGATGGAACGCACAGTATTTGCTATAATCTAGATTTGTCAGCCAAGGTCGGGGTCTTTCCTGGGGGAATCAGAGGAGATTCTAAGTGTTATGGAGACGGAAAATATTAGGGATTGTATCAGGTAAAGGGGGGTAGTGTTCCCGCTTCAGCTGGTAGAGGCCTCTAGCTGGGTTGAAGTTTTACGATGGGCCGGTCGATTCTACATCGCATTCTGGTTCTGGTAGGTATTGGGATATTGGTTCTTGCTCTGGTATTGGCCCTGATTTTGGTTCTAACCTTATTTTTGGTTCGCATATCTTTGTTGATTGGTGCCTTGGTTTTGGTTTGTGTACCATTGTTGATTCTGATTTTGCCTGAAATTTCTCGATTGGAAATTTCTGTTCCCGGGGTTTTATCCATGGTTGACAATGGTGTTAACCTGTTTGGTTCTTGAGGCTTTCTTGTTATTTTTAACTTTGATTAATTAGAAGAGCCTACTTTCAATGTGACTATAGACAAGGCGAGGTCTCCGCCTTTAATGTGTCGCGTTAGTCGGGCTACCCAGGAGTGGAGTGCAGTGAAGTCAGGGCAATCACTTATGACTAGCGTGCTCTTCAACGGCTCCCTAGTATTGTCAATGATAATATCAACTGAGTCTTTCTCCTTCATTAACGTGCCGGTCCTGGCAACGAGTTTTCTCCACCTAGCGACAAAGTCAGTAAATTCCTCATCGGGCCCTTGCTTGGCCATCAACAGATCGCTGAGACTGACGGTCTCTTGGATTAAGTGTTTATATTGGTCTAGGAACTGGCCGACTAATTCATCGAATGTTTTTATCTTATAAAGCGGGAGTCCCGCGAACCAATCTAGAGCTTCCCCATCTAATGAGCGTTGGAAATAGTGAATGAGAAGTCTCTGGTTATCATGTATGGGTTGGCAATCATTGCAAAAGAGGGTCAAGTGATGGTTCGGATTTTGGTGCCGTTGTACTTGGTAAATTTTGGCAGTTTAAATCCTATGGGCAAGTTAAATTTGACATCCCGAAAAAATTTGTCCAACCCAAATGAGTGACCAGGGCATTCCCTTTTGGCCATGTATTCGTCGAACATTTTAGGGAGATCTTCAATTTTAATAGTGCCATCTTTTGGAGGAAACCGTGAGAAAACCTTGTCTCGGGAGTCCTCGTTGAAGAATGTGTGAGCAAGTTGTCTCAACGGTGTGGCACGGGCTGACACTGTGCTCAAGGTACGCGATTTCCTTTCCAATCGTTCTCTTTCTTCTGAATATTGTCGTGATCTAATGGTCTCATATGCGACAGCCAATACCCGAAGCAATTCCACAGAGTCATCATCTCCTCTTTGTATCCTTTGAATACTGAGCTCTACAATTTATTGAGCGGTAAGGTTTTTTCCGATGCCACCCTCTCTCCCATTATGATTATTCCCGATGTATGGGGTAGAGAAGGGATTCTCTTGTTCACCAGCCATATTAATCTCAAGTTATCGTGGGCAGGAATTGTAGAGGAGTTCTTCTTCGTACATGGGGTTGTTATGATATCCCCACAATGGTGGGTCTCCTAAACTCACTCTTCTTAAGGGATTCGAAATGACACGACGGAAAGTAAAACAGGAAAACAAACTAAGCTACCTATCTAAAGAAAGGAAAGAGTTCAACAAAAATGTCCCACCACGGTCGGCAGTCTGTTAGTGCACTCTTTTTCTGGGTTCCTCTCGGTCCCCATTGAATCAGTGGCCCAATTCTGTCCAAGTGGACTCTAGCGATGCAGCGTTTGGAATGATCAAGGTAAAAATAAATAATAATAATAAAGGAATTTTCTAGGAAGATTCCTAGTTTGTTGCGATCGCCAGCTGCAGATATTTATCGATGCTGCAACATGTCAATGATCACGCTTAAGAGCAGGTATGGGTTACTTCTATACTGAATTGTCCGCCTGCGAACGTTAGCAGCAGTGTCTTTATCCTTAAGTTAGATAATTTAATTTCCCTTTTATTTTCTTTTGTGGTTATAGTTTTAGTCAGTTTATATTTCCCTGATTCTGCTATGAATTTGGTTATGTATGAGTTTATTCTAATACTGTTAAGAGTCCAATTAATATTAATTTCCTGATTTCATTAGAAGTCTAATTAACATTAGTATTCTAGTACTACTAAAAGTCCAATTAATTTCAGTCTCCTATTGGTACAAGGAGTGCACATGTAATAGTTCTGATAAAACTCTAATAAGTCCAGCAGGCTAGTTATACTGAAATTCTAAACAGAGCAAGTATACTAGTGTATTGAAATTCTAATTAAATCAAGTACGCTAATTGTATTGAAATTCTAAGTAAAACAACTATGACAGTCCTACTAGAATTCTAATTGGAATAAAAGATTGATTTTACTGAAGTTCTAATTTAAGCAAAGGAATTAATGTTATTGAAATCTAATTAAGAAGACAAATAAATTGATTTTTATCAGAATCTAGTTAAAATAAATAAACTAATTTTTATTAAAATTCTAATTAAAGCAACAAATTAAATATACTAAAAATCCAATTAAAGTAATGAAATTAATCATACTACATTCTAATTGAAGCAAGGAATTGATCAATTAAATTCTGATTTAAAGGGATTAATCAGTCATACTAAGATTTAAGGCACTTAGTTAATTAATCATGCAGAAATAAAATAAACCTCTAATTAACTATACTAAAAGGATAAAACAAAAGTAATTAATTAATTCTAAAATTCTTAAAAAAAGGGTTTTGGGCCCGTTATGCTAAGGAGGATTGGTCTCGTTCCCGAGTACCCTCCGTAAGCTCCCTTGGGCAAATCGGATGGCTAAGATTAAAGATAAATTAAATTTTAGACAATGAAATAGTGTTTTTAGGCTTTTCAGAGTTGATTTCAGAATAACAATTATGAATTAAATTGTAAAACTAGAATTATAAAAACTGAAACTATATTTAGGATTTTTGGAGATATTAAAATAAGCAATTAGAATTGAAATTAAATTTTTAGTACTGAATTCGGGTCCGAAATCAGAAAATCAGGTCGTATGATTAAGGACTGGTTCTAAATTGAACGATTAGAACCAGAAATTAATGATAGGATTGTAGATGAACCAGAAATTAATGATAGGATTGTAGATTAAGATTTTAGAACGGAATTAAAGTCTAAGATCGGTGTATCAGACCGATATATTAAGGACTGGTTTTAGAAATAGAGAACTAGAACCAGATATAGAAAATTTCGGTCTGAAAAGGGTGCTACGGTCTAAGACTGAAAATAAAAATTAATAGAATTCCTAGGTCTAGAGATTAGAAGTTATGGTCTTGAATAAAAAATTAAATTCTTACCTAGGGTTAGGGTTGCGGAGAGAAATCTAGAAGATTCGTTGCTTGAATTTTGAAGTCATGATTAGGTTGTGTTATGTGTTCATTCTCAGAGTTCTCTGGTTTTAGAATCCTGAAAAAATCTGTTCTCTCTTGAAAATTGCCAGCCCCCTTTGTGTTGTCCTTGGTTGAAATTATAAAAATACTTTTATAGGTTTTTTTCTAATTAAATTTCCTGTTTTAGGCATTTAATCGAATTGCGCGCCAGTTTCCCAGTGCTTAATCGCTTTAAGTCGATCACCAACTCAGTGAGTGACCGGCTGACCTGTTCAGCGAGTTTCCTAGTCTTAATATCATTAGGGCTAATTATGCGCTTGGTAGGACATGCACAATCTGATTAAGCATTTCTTCAGAAGCGCTCAATTAAGGAATTTTAGGGGTCAAGGACTGGGAGGCTAGGCCGGGCGTAGGCCAATTGCACACTGGTGATTAGGCATGCAATCCGATCGTGCGTCATATTTCGGGTGCGTGATTGAGTCTCGATATGGTATGAGAAAGGAAGTTTGGTCTGAACGGGGGACTGATTCCGCATTTGTGGTCTAGTGTGCAATCGAATTAAGTGTGGGGTTTCAGGCGCTTAATTCGGGGTTGTCCGGGTCTGGTCACTAGTATGAAATGCAAGACTATTGTTTCAGTCTGCATTTCGACTATACACTGTCGTTTCAGTATATAGTCTCCCTATGTCGAGATTTGAGCCACAGAGCTATTGTTTCAGCCTGTGTTCAGCCATGTACTATTGTTTCAGTACATGGTACCCATATCAGGGTTATGAGGTCAATAGTTGACTGAATAAAAAAGTATATTCCGAGAGGGAAAAATGGGGGTGTCTACAGATGCCCCTCTTCTGTGCACTCTTGCGAAGTAAGAATGCGTCGAAGAAGTAGACACCCCTCATTCGAGGTGCCTTCTCATTTCTCTTGGGAAATCACAAATGTTAATTGGTGTTGCTGACATGACATGCTTGGCTTTCTTATCTATCAGTGCAACCTAAAATGGAACATTTGAAGGGCAAATGGTAGCTGTCGAAGCGCACATTTCGGGTCTGTGGGTGCATGGCGCATCCCATCGCATGGCGCGAGCTAACAGAGGGATTTTATGCAATCGAGGTACCGAGGCATCAATCAAATGTCCAAAATAGGGTCCAGGGACCGATAATAATAAATGAAAAAGTATCATATAATATCAAAAGCTTTTACAAGTCATGTCAGACCGGGCGCACCATTGCTCACACCAATGCGCGTCAGGCGTTCCTTTTCCAATAGGCATTTGTAAGTTCTTCAAATTAAATATGCTCAATGTTCAGTTTCCTAGGGGAATAGATGGTTTGGGTTGGTAATTGAAGTTGGTTTTGTGAGGTGTGCTCAGTTGAATTCTGCGCAGTGGGATGTGCGCTTGATTGCAAGTTCAGGGGTTAGTCTATAAATTGGGTACTTTAAGTTAGGTATTCTGTCCTAATGTATCTGAATAAATGATTCTGCACAGTGGAGTATGTGCTCAATCCAATTCTGCGCAGTGGGATATGTACTTGATTCCGACTTCAAGCGTTCTTAGGAGTTGCAGGTCAGGTTTGAGTGTAATTTATTATGCGCGGGTGGTGGGGCACTTAATTATTTTATTTTTGTATTTAAAGAAAGGTGAGTTGGGTATATTTATTTTATTATTTTATTCTTCTTTTCTTCTTTTTTTGTTTTTTGGTTTGTTTTGTGAAGTAAAGGTTTTTTTTTTTTGAAATAAAGGGAGTTTTGAAATTTTAGGGAATTTAACTTAAGATCAATTCGGTAATAAAAAGTGGCTTCTGAGACGACACTGAGCAGATCCACCGGTATGGGATTTGTGGATACTGATGATTGTTTCTTATGGGAGGACTACAGTAATTCGTGAGTTGAGAGAGACGAGTTTTGAAAATATTTGACTTAATCATAGCTAACTATATTTATAACAATATCAAGTGAAACAAAAGAGAGTGGGTAGTACTTACGTGGGGGTGATACTTACCTGGGTTGTGCGTAGCTTGTGGCAAGATTGGTGCTATTGTGTCACGATGGGCCTTTGTGGCTATTATTGTGACGCAGTGCTTCGAGTGTGATGTCGCGACGGGACTTCAGAGATTTCTTCTCTTCAGGTCTGCTGTGACAGGGGTTGGCAGTTGTGATGTGATGTCTTGGGGTAAATGATGTCATGATGAGACTTGGGGATCAATTCGGGAGAGAGAGAGAGAAGCCTGGCCTTAGCGATGGGACATGATCGAGCTTTCCCTCTTTGTTACACGTCATGGCATGTGCCGTCTGAGCTTTCTTTTCAAGTATTAATGTTCGCGATGGGATGTTGACTGAACATAGTTAGTGATGGGACATTGGTAGGATATCATTTATGCGACGGGACGTGTTGGTAGGCTATTATTTGCGCGATGGGACGTTGGTGTCTTCCCTTGGCAAATCTTGGGTCACAAAAGAAATCACGTTGTGGTCGCATCGTGATTGACTTCATCTTTGGGCGATTTATTTTTGGCTTTTCACGATGGGTTATAAAGGTACGGTTAATTTATTGTGATGGGACTGGGTATTGAGGTGATATGCATGTGTGCACGTCATCGTGGTGGGGTCCTCCTTCTCTAGTGGGATCATGAGGGCATTATAGTAAGGGGTATATGTCTTGCCGCGATGGGGCCAGGGAATGATCGATGCTATAGGACGGGAGAGTAGGTCTTTCTTTTATGTCGGATAGCCTGTGAGGTTATGCGATGGGACAGGAAAGTCTTGACCGCAATGGGATAAAAGAATCTTGACCGCGATGGGACAAATGGGTATGATAAATTTATTACGATGGGAAAAAAAAATCTTGATCAAGATGGGATACAAAGGTGCACGAGTGTAGATTTCGTCCGAAGTCAAGTATTACGCGACTATTTTTGAGCGCTCAATGTGATTGCGCACCTGCATTAAGGCGTGCGATCTCAGGCTTTATGCCTTGTTTACGCGCGTGTGCATGTGTGCGTGCAATTGGTTTATGCGCTATAATCACGATGCGTGATCGAGGCATTGCCAAGTCAGTGTATGATCAGTGTACAAATGACCTTTCGTATTATGCGTTTAAAGTGGGTCAGTTGATCAATTTACGTTATTCATGGAGTGCGCGTGATCGGAGTGTTGCACTGTTGGCGCGAGCGATGGTTTAATTACGCGCTTGGGTTGAAGCGCGTGTTTTGGATTATGGGCCGTGTGAGTGGCGCGTGATCTGATTAAGTGCACGCACACTGGCGCGTGATTGAGTCCGTACTCTATATAAGCGAGGGGGAGTTCATTTGTTTTTCATTCTTTGGTTTAGTCTCTAGTTTTGACCTTTTCTGTGTGTTTTGTGTCCTAGAATTTGTGTTTTAGTGATATCGGATGATCCAACCGTCTGATGGGGATGTCACTTCTTCCTATATTCGTTATTTCATGTGATCTTTGTCCTGAGGTGATGCTTATGGACGACATTGTTCTGGGAATGGGCAGTACTGGGTATGAGTGCGCTGGTCTTCACATCGATCCATTTTAGGGAGTAGTGAAGGTAGCGTTGAAGCGGCGGCTGTGGAGGAGGCGAAGATAGCGCAAGAGCAGGAGTAAAAAGTGGAGGGATGTGCCTCCCAACCAATGCTCCATGAAGTCCCTGATTGGACGCTCCGAGCGAGATCTGCTCCTCGCTTCATCTCAGTTTCAAACCCAGTCTTCGTTTTGGGTTGTAGGTTAAAGTTTTAGGTTTTCATTTTGGGTTATAAATTCAGGACATATGTCTCCGGTGATACTTGTAAAATTTTAAATTATAAATGAAGGGGCTTTTCTTTTATTTCTTCGTGCTTGTTTATTTGTTTAAATTTATTAGCAAATTAGTTGTATTTATCTAATTCATTTGACTTATTTTAGGATTTAATTTAGAGTTCTAAGATTCATTTCGAATTTATTCAGGGCTTATCTTGAGGTTAATTTGCCTTATTGAGCTTGGTTTAGAGGGTTTACTTGATTCTGTTTGGTTTGTTGGGGTATTTTCTTGGTCTTAAACAAGTCAGGGTCTCACTTTAGAGAGTTTTTTTGTTTTGTCTGGTTTAAGGTTTGATTTAGCTGGAGCTTTGGTCTTTTGTTTGATTCAGCATGAGACTTAGAAAGTGTGAGCTTTCAAAGGTTCTAGATGGATGTTAAATGTTTAAATCTTATTGGTTTATCCAGACTTGAGGGGATTAGTGTTTCTTAAGGGGGTTAATTGTTGTGTAATTATTGGTTCGTCTGAGTTTGTCATGGATCGTAGTCTTTTAAAGGGGGTATGTGTTTGGTTTAGATTTAATTAGATTAGGAAGGTTTAAAGGGGTGACAATTGTCCTTTAATTTAGGGGGGTATAGTTTATATAAGTTTCAGCCAAAGGCTTTTGAGTCGTTGTTTTGAAAATTTCATTTCAAGCTTTAGAATCAGACGTTTTGGGGCATTTTCTTTGTGGTTTAGGGCATTTTTATTTATTATTATTAATGTCTTTTCTTTCACTCTATTTTGTATCCCAGGTGTTGGGCCCGAAGAGTTATACTTATTACATGGATTATTGAGAATGGACAGGATTGGGAATGCAAGGTAGCGGTCGAATTTCTGCCATGATAAGGGAAGAGATGGAGGAGAAAAAGGTGGTAGAAGGGAAACCCATGGAAAAGGAAGGGTCAGAATTCTCGTTACCGATGCCTATTTTTCCTCGGTAGGCTATGAAGATTTAGTGTTAGTTGCTCCTCCTTTTTAGTGTTTCCAAGGCAAGCTTCTAAGGGTGGATCCCGCAGGTCCTGGGTGGCTTTCCGTTAGAAACTCTTTCTTTTCTGCCTGTTCGGGGTAAGGGGAAGAGGCTATTACGGTTAAAATTCGTTCAGGGCACTCCCTTTCTCCGGGTTTCTCCGAGATTTCTAGTTTTCCGAATAAATTCGGATTCAGGGATTGCCTGAACATGTAGATTTTTCTTGTTTAAAGTTGTATATTCAGAGGGTATGCCCTCGATGTATTTTGTAATAAATTTTATTTATTTATGAGGTGATTATGATTTTAATTCCTTTTGTGAATTCAGTTTTAGTCTGTTTTGTAGCTTATTTGATTTATTTTGAGTGAGAGGTTTAATTTATATATTCTGGATCGGGGCGTGTTAGGAGCATTTTTTATTTTGACTCAGTTTGGGCTTAGTTGGAATGCATGAACGATGGGGGTATTTTTCTTGTTCAGTTACGCCTTAGTTGGGGCAAGCTTTTTTTTGTTTGTTTAGTTTTGCTTCAAATGAATGGATGATGGGGGGCATTTTTTTTAGTTTGGTTTATTTTTATTTGGTATTAGTTGGAATGTATAGGTGATGTTGGGGGATTTTTTTTCATTTCAATATTAGTTGGGGCAAAAATTTGTGTTTAGCTCTGGTCTTAGCTTGGGGTAAGTTCTCTCTTTTTTTTTTCTAGCTTTGGTTGGGGTGTGCGAATGGTGTCGGGGCATTCTACTCATTTTTCTGGGCGTATATTTCTCCAAGTAAGGGGTATTCTTGGATCGGTCTTGACAAGGGCATGGTTTGGACCGGTAATTGGTGTTGGGAATCTCCTGGTTTAGGTTTGTGAAAGTGTTGTTCTGGGCATCTTCTTTTTCTTAATTTTATATTTTGTGTTTCTGGTGAATTACGCGCTTCACTCTGGGCGCTTAAATGAATTGCGCGCCGCGTTTAAAGCTCGTATTCCAAGGCATCAAAAGGTCATTACGGGTCAGAAAGATGCCATTTAATTGAATTAAATGCAGGGGTGAGAGGCGTTGGATTAGGGCGGTGGCAGTTACTGTGGAGGTGACTATTGGCATTCACACGCGCCGGTTCGAGCACTTGATGTGATTACACGCCTGGAAGGCGATGCACAACCAAGTGATCGAGTTAGTTTGAGCGGGCGACAATTAGGCTACATGCTCTAGATCGGTTGTGTAATCTGAATTAAATGCTACTAAAGTGGCGTGTGATCGGTTTGAGCGCTTGGATTTATGCGCGTGATTCAACTGTTCCCTATAAATGGCTTAAAGTTTCTCATTTTTGTCACGCGATCCGTTTTGGTCTCTAATTCTCTGGTTTTCTTGTTTCTGTGCGCTCTAGTTTTCATGATATCTTGTGATCCGGTTGTCCATTTTAGACGCTGTTTCTTCCGTTCTCCTTAGTTTTTCAAACTCTTTCTTTTAGAATGGAGTCTGGGGGTTGTGATAGACCTGTTCTTACTATTTCTGAGTTGGAGAGGGTGCTAGGGGCGGAGATAGGTGAGACGTCCGAGGCTTAAACCGATGTTGTCGTCGAGGAGGTGCTTGAGATTGAGCTGGGGGTCACTGAGGAGGAGGGTGAGAGGGTTGAGGGTGCAATACCTAGGGTGAGAGAGCCAAGGGTGCGGTTGAGGAGCACCAGGGTGAGGGGCAGTGAGATCGCAGACACTTCCCGCTGGAGGATTTCTTCGCTCGAGGCCAGGTATGTACCTATGAGCAAGAGTTTTTCCATTTTTAGACATTTAAGTTATGACATAGACTTACTAGGATCTAGAAACCCTTCTAATTTATGTCAAACCTACATTAATGATTGATTGTGTGCTTACTCATGCATCGTAACGGGTCTAGAGATAAGTCGTGTTTCTATTCAATCATTCTCATCATGTTTCGTGTGTTTGTTGTAACTTGTTATTGCGTTTGAGGCATATTTGACTTGTTTTTAGTTATTAAATTCAATTTTCTTTCATCATATATATTTGTTAGTTTTACCGTTATTATTTGTGTTTCGTTTAATAAGAGCCCACGCAGCTGGCTATCAGCTCGGCATGGGCCGAGTCTCATGCTTGGTACCGTGCCTTGTTGGAGTTTTAGCGGGCACGACTAGTGTCTTTTGGATTCAAACTGATCCTAGAGATGGAGCCCTTTCAGGTCGATCGTGGCCTGATCGCGGCGATCTTAGAGAGGTGGAGGGAGGAGCATCAGGCGCTTCTCTTCCCAGTTGGGATGATGCTACCGACTCCAGAGGACTGGGTTTGCATCACCGATCTTCGTTTCGAGGGTGAGCCAATCATAGGGTGGATGGTAGGACATTATTTTGAGGTGTGCGAGGATATTTTGGGTGTGCCATATATGTCCAGCGGCTTGGGGCCAGGTGTAGTTCGGGTCACTTGGTTTTTCGATACGTTTGCAGGTGGCTTCATCCCCTCGAGGCGCCATTCAGAAGCAAAGGCGACCTATTAGGCATGTTGTGTAGTAGTGGTGGGTTGGGAGCCAGTGGTGGAGCCGAGATTGCCTGTGGATAGGGTGCTTCGAGCATTCTTGATGCACTTTCATGGTGTGGTGCTCTTCTCTTCTTCGACTCGGGGATGCGCCACCGGGTTGTTTTTGATGGTACTTGGGGATTTGGATTGAGTCCCCACCTATACGTGGGGTGCGGCCGCATTGGAGCTTTTTTATGAATAGCTTTACTGTTGGGGATAGGGCGTCACATCGATTGGAGGTTTTCTTCCCTTCCTCCAGGTGAGTTTTAAGTACTTAATGTCATGACGTCTTTAGTTTGGTTAATTTTAGGTCGTTTAATGGTAAGCATTTCTCCTTGTATGTTATTTGTTGTTGTTATTTTTCTTTTCAGTTTTGGGTGTATTATCATTTTAGTTTTCTTCATTCGGGAGTTCCGTTGGAGGTGACATCCACATTCCTGCGAATGCACATGTGGAGGGAGGCGTTGAGGGGCTGCCGCTGGCCTTCGGATCTTCAGACTGTATGAGGCCTCTTCGTGGATATGCATGCAGGGCAGGTATAAATCTTCATGCATACATTTTTTTTTTCATTTGAGTGTTTTTGGATTTGAGTCTTCATTGAGGGATAGACTGTTTGTTTCATTGTAGGTGATTTGGAGGCCGTATGCGGACAAGGAGGATGCGGAGGTGCCGGTGACTCAGTCTGGTCGATCCTTCTTCGATGTGGACATATGGGGCCATTGTTTTGAGAGGGTGGAGAGGATCCACACTTCTCGCATGGTATGGTAGCTGGGGCTCGCTCAGGGAGTCCCACTAGAGATTCGCCACTGAGTGATGAAGAGGATGACCGACCCTCCTAGCCGAAATGTCGCACAACGGATGGCACTTCAGGTAGCGGGTTTTAGAGCTAGGGGGACCAGGGTTAGGGGCACGTGACAAGGCGGACGCCCGGGAGTATGTGCGGTGGTTTAGTGTGTTGGGTGGCGGGCACCTCTTCACACGTCCCTTCCATGGGAGTGGCTCCTTCGCGATTGGTGGGCCGGAGTCGGCGTCAGCTTTGAGGATGAGGTTGGCTGCGTTGGAGCTGGGCCATCTCACTACGGGTGTGCGAGGGACATTGGACACTTTCCATAGGGCGATGGAGCGGATGGGGTATGCTCCCCGTCTGGATGAGGAGATGCTGCAGTCATTAGCCTCTTCGGTTGGTCAGGCTAGGGGAACAGAGGATGAGTTGGGGGTTCGGCTAGCGGAGACTTGACGGCTCCTGGTGAGTTAATTTGCGGTTCTTTTTTTCTCTTATGTGGATTCGGTCCTCTAGTCATTTTGACATGGTTGTGATGTCTCATTTCATTTTGTTTTGGACAGTCTGCGAGGAAGGGTGAGGTTGCTCGTCAGGCGGCCCTGCTGGATGTCTATCGTAGTCAGCAACTGGTTGACCTGGAGGTAGTGGCCAGTCTACGTTCTAAGGTTGATCGATTGGTAAGTGCCTTTACAAATATGATTTTGTTAATTATTTGCATTGTGAGCTTGCCAACTAATGTGTTTATTGTTATTCGTAGAGAGTCGAGCTCGCGGCCGGAGGTCCCGTTACGGCATTTGATCCATCTTCAGTTGCTTCCTCTAGTCAGGAGGATCCAACGATGGCTCAGCTTCGGGCCGAGCTAGATCATTGGGTAAGTTCAATTCAATCTTTTATCTTACTTGTGTCATTGCATTAGTTTATTAGATGTCATTGTTTTGCTTTCTTAGCAATTTACTAATATCATGTGGCATTTCAACGTCGGGTTGCCGAGGGTCTTCAGACGAGGGAGGCGACTGCTTCCTCTCTACGCCAGGAGAGTTAGGTATAGTCTTTTTTTGATGTGGCATAATTCGTGTTTAGGTTATCTCGTCTTTATTTTTGTTTTGACATATTTTGTGTTAATTTGTTTGTTTTTTTTTTATGCAGCCTGTTCCGGACTCTACTCCCGAGGCTCCCCCTCAGGAGTCTATTCCTATCTTTACTCAAGTATGTTTCAGTTATTGTGTTTATAGTTTATCTGCCATTATGGTATTTTTCTGATGTATCTATTTGTTCTTGTTGCAGCCGCCTACGTTCGCTGTTCCTTCTGTGCCTCCTGCTAATCCAGTGACCGCTGAGACAGTTGAGCGACTCCTAGGGGAGAGGCTGGATCTGGTATGGTTCTTTCTTTTTTCAAAGTTTCTTATTTTTTTTATGTATATATTAGTTTTCCTTTGACTTGGCGGGGTTATACAGGTTCGTGAACTAGAGGAGGCGCGCCTAGAGGCAGCGCGAGAGCGAGCCACTCCTGATGCGAGACGAGTCCTCGGGGAGACATAGAGTCATGCTGAATTATTTACCGAGATGATAGTCACAGAGAAGACTCATACTGAGGTGTTAGAGGTGGGTCGTCGGACGATGCAGGCGGAGATGCAGGCATCCTTGGATCAGCTATAGTATCGTATGATGAGGAGTGAGCAAGGGATATATAGGCTAGCTCATTAGCTTGACGGATCGGATTCGAGGGCTACGAGCTCCTGAGCCGAGCAGTCTCATTACACGTCACATGATCGTGCCAGGGGTGATGCTTGTGAGGATGTAGTGGTTCGTGAGGTTCTTGCGAGGTATCCTCCTTTTTCTCGATCGAGGCGGTCTACTAGTCAGGTGAGTGAGGGGGGTTCTATGGCAGGGCCCCGTCGTTTAGAGGTTTCGCCGACTCTGGGTGCCGGGACTGTATTTTCAGAGGACCAGTTGACGGACCTCCGAACTGTTGATACCGGGGACAGCAGTGCTCGACCATCCTAGCGACAACGTAGGGAGTAGGTGATGTTTGTGCATTTATGTATCTATAGCATGTGTGTTGTATATATAGGGGGGGTGTCCTCAGTGATAAGTGTAAAAAAGAAATGAAAAGACTTGACATATATAGATAACTTTTGGGTTTAGATGTACCTGATTGGCTCTTTTCCTTTTAGTTACCTCTTGGGTCTACTTTTGCTTTTTAGTTGCTTTAGCACCATCGACCGTTGTTGGGACTTGGATGCTCCCTGAGCTGGCCCAGTGATGGTTAAAGGTTGCTTCGCATCTGCACATGTGAGAGTAATGCTGTCAGTAGTTTTGTTCACCCCCTTACCAGTTGTCAAGGGGGGTAGTGTCTCAGACCAGGGTTTGGTAGCAAAAGATAGATATGTGCTCTATTTTTTTTTTTTGAAACGAAAATAATGCAACACGGAAAACAAATAGCTAAAATGGAAATAATAACACAACAAAAAAAATACCCCAGTGTAGGAGCATGGTAGGATCAACAGTATGGTATCTCCGGTAGCACCTTTCGGATGGTAACTTCGTCGTTACTTATCTTCTTTGTGGACAAGCCAACATTTCTGATATGATTCTTCTTCTAATCCAAAAATATTACCCTAGCGTCAAGATGCAATGGAGCTTTTCTGGGTTTCGAGATGAGCACTTTGGGTCTACAAGGAGTCATGGGTATTTGCTGAGTTAGTTTTGAAGAAAAAGGTTGATCGGTACTGTCATCGAACCGGGGAGGTCTCTTTGCCTAGGTCGGTTATATACGGGGGTCTATTCTAGAGTGGTGGTCATCCTATCCCGTGGTTATTAGGGAGAATTATGGTAGGTAGTAGGTGATTGCATCAGTCGTCATTCGTCGATTTTCGATTTCATTTCTAGGAGTATCCTGTAAGGATTCTGACTTATCATCCAAAATAAAATTAGAAAAATAGAAGAGGGAGGTAAGGCTCAGTGATGCGGGGAATAGTTTGTATCTAATGCTTCCCAAAAGGGATGAGTAACAATCTCTTTCTCGTAGGAGATACGGTATGCCATGATTGAGCTCTTCGTCATGTTTCGGCACCATCAAAATCTCACATTCTATGGTTAGCAGGAGTTTATCCTCCTCCTGCCACCTTACGACGACATCTAGTAGTATGGGGACATCAGGGGTACCTTCGTAGCTTGCTTATACACTTCTAGTAACGTTACTAGGGGTATCCTCACTGTCTGCTTATGCTTCCCTGAGCTCATTGACTTGTTCATTCGTCGTAATGCTTTCACTCGATTTTTGTTTTATATATGTATTTTGAAAGCATCCTGCTAGTGCAAGAATAATGAGTTTCTATTGAACCTAACGTCTTCATTTCTTTTTGCTCCAATGTCTCCTCCAATGGCGGGGGAAGGGAAATGAAGATTGGGTGTTACTTATGCTTTTGAAAGAGGTTAGATAGGTCACTAGTCCTTTAATCAAATTGCCCGAGTGAGAAAAGGCGGGCGATAAATCATAGGTCTTAAGGATATTCTGAGAATTGAAGGCGTACGACTAATGAATGGGTCGTGATGACTATGGGGGTGATAAGTATAAGTATTTAACCACGAGATGTGACGATCATAGGGCTAAGGGTAATATTTTCTAAGGTACATGGCATTCCAAGAGCTAGAGAGTTTTTCCCCATCATGGTTCGCCAGTTTGTAGGCATTTCTAGGGTATGCGGCTGTTATGACGTAAGGGCCTTCCTAGTTCGATTTCAATTTTCCTTTCGGGTGGGCATGCCTGAAAGGCATGATTTTCTTCAAGACTAATTCTCCAATATTAAAGGTTCATTCAAGGACTTTCTTATCATAAGCCCTGACCACTCTCCTCTAATATACCTGAGCGTGATTAGCTGCCCTTAGACGTGTTTTATTGAGCTGCGTGAATAGGGAAATTCTCCTCTCATCTAGTTGGATGCGTAAAGACGGTACTTGTATTTCATATTGTAGGACTGCCTCCATCCCGTAGGTAAGGAGGTAGGGAGTTTGGCCAGTGGCCGTACGAATAGAGGTACTATAGGCCCAGAGTGCTTCTGGTAATCATTCAGGCTAGTCGGCTCCATTTCTTATTTCTCCTGTGTATTTTAGGATTCGAATTAGCATTTTGTTCGTGGCTTCTGCCTGTCCATTGCCTTGAGGGTAGAACGGTGATGAGTGGAATAGATCGATGCCATACTTCTTACATTACTTCTTCATCTTCTCCTCAGTGAACTGTGGTCCGTTTTTGGTGACAAACATCCTGGGTACCCCAAACTTAGTGATGAGTGTTGAAGCAGTGATTTTGATGTAAGATTCGACACCTACCCATTTGGTGTAGTATTCGATCACTGTAAGAATAAATGCGTGCTTGTGAGTGTTCCCAACCATATCCAAGAATGGTCCAATGACATCGAAGGCCCACATGGAAAACGGCCATGGCGAGGTCATGGTGTTCAATTCAACTGATGGAGCTATGATGAGTGCGGCGTATTCTTGGCATCGCGTACAGGATTGGATGTAGAGGTGACAATCTCTGATCATTTTTGGCTAGAAGTAGCCTTGTCGTGTAACTTGATCGGTGAGTCTCTATTTACCGGAGTGGGTGCTGCAGGCACTGGTATGTGCTTCTCAGATGATGTATTGTCCTTCGGTGGTCGTAACGCATCATAGTAGTACTACTTTAGTGAAGGCTTCTTTGGATAATGTTTCGCCGAGTATGCAGAATCAGCTGGATTGGTTCCTTATAGTTTTTTGTTCGATCTTCGTGACGTATGGATGGACGTGTGGATGTTTCAAGAAATTCTAGATGTTGAAATACCATGGTTGTCTATCGTCGGTCGATGATTTTTCAAATCTAAACATAGTGATTTTGGTTTATGACTGGATATACTTTTTCGGGGTGGTTGCTTCTTTCGGTCCTATAATTATGGGGAGGACGGGTAATTCTTTCTTGACGGTCCATGCTACCTCATGGGCGGGCACTGTTAGCTTTTCGATGAAGAAGGTTTTGGTATTTTACCCTATGGGTATTTGGATGACCGAGGCTAGCGTGGCTAAGGAATTTGCGAGCTCGTTTTCTAATATAGGGATGTGCGTAAAAGAGATTCGTTCAAATTTCTTTATTAAATATTGAGCGGTTTCTAGGTATGCCATTAGTCTCCTTTCTTTAGTTTTTCATCCTCTTATGACTTGTAAAATTACTAATTTGGAATCACCGATGGTTTTTAACTGTTTAACACCTAATTATAGCGTTGCTCGTAGTCCAGCTATAAAGGATTCATATTCCACGACATTGTTAGTGACAGGAAAATCTAGTTGAAAAGATTTGGGTATGACAACTCCTTTCGGGCTTAGGAGGACTATCCCGATGCCTTTTCCTTTGTGATTTAAAGCACCGTCAAAATAAAGGGTCCGTGAGGTCTTATCGGACTCTTCGTTATGAATCATGAATAGGTCCTCATTGGGGAAATCTACGTGTATAGGGTCATCATTCGAGAGTGGGAGGTCTGCAAGGTAATCAGTGATTGCTTGCCATTTGATTGATTTCTATGTGACATAAGTGATATCGAATTCTTGCAAGAGTAAATGCCAGCGAGCGATCTTTCCTGATATTGCAGGCTTTTCGAATACATACTTCAGACGGTCCATTCAAGGTAGTACTAGTATTTTATGTGCTCCAAAGTAGAGGCCCACACCAATATGAGGCAAGTCTTCCCCATTAAAGTGTATTCTCGTTCGTATTCGACCATTGTCCTACTGAGGTAGTAGATAGCCTTCTCTCTCTTGTCGTCTTCTTCATATTGCTCCAGAATTACTCCCATTGCTTTATCATTTGCTGAGAGGTATAGAATTAGGGGTCTTCCGGGGACCCGTGGCGATAATATTGGAGGATTAAGGAGGTACTTCTTGATATTGTCAAAGGCTTGCTGGCACTGCTCATCCTATTTGTACTCAGCTACTCCTTTAAGTAGCCTGTAGAAAGGATCGCATCTGTCCGAATGCTGGGAGATAAATCTTCTGATGAATTGCAATCTTCTTATCAGGCCTCATAACTCTTTGATATTACTGAAAGGCGACATCTTGAGGATGACTCTGACTTTCGTAGGGTCAATTTTGATCCCTCGCTTGCTAACTATGAAACCGAGTAATTTTTTAGAGGTGACTCCGAAGACACATTTTGTGACAGCCCGACTTTTCCCCTTCTCGTAAATGGGAAAGGTTGCGCCGTCAGATCACCTAACATGATCCTGTCATACAAGGGCATCGTGTGCAAAGTGTTACATATGCGGAAGCGAATTTAATTAACTCTGATACGAAGAAATATGGCAACAACTGATATCAATTCATTTATCTAAAGCAGTAAATTGAACAGGAAATATAAACAGAAACCTATACCTGAAGTAGTAAACTATCTTAAATCACACTGCTATTTATACATATTTAATATTTACAAATAAATCTCTCTCTCTCCCAAACCTCTCAAGGAAAGAAGTCCTTAGTAGAACCTTCCTCCTCGTCCTCCTCCTCAGACTAGTAGATAGGATCAGCTTCGTGCTCAGGGACTTGAGCAATATCTGTAGCTAAGACATAAAGTCATAGGATGAGCTATCATCGAAGCTCAGTAGGGATAATTACACAACTAATTTATTTGTTAGCTTTTTCATTCATGTCTAGAAGCAAATAAAACGAAACACATGTCATCTTATCTTAAGTTTAGTCTAGCATTAATCTATTTTAGCAGCACTTAACAGAACAAACACTAAAACATGCAATTATTTTATCATGCTACCCTATGCATGCTGACATATTCATGTTGACAAAGAATCAGGCGAGATCAATGAATCATGCTGAAACAAGACATGTATAAGAACAAGAAACAAGAAAATCAAGCTCCCGAGTTAGCGGGATCACTTGTCAAGATCCCGAGTTAGCGAGATCACTTGGACCGAGAAAATCAAGCTCCCGAGTTAGCGGGATCATTGGGACGAGATATCAAGCTCCCGAGTTAGCGGGATCACTTGGACGGGATATCAAGCTCCCGAGTTAGCGGGATTACTTGGACGGAATATCAAGCTCCCGAGTTAGCGGGATCACTTGTTTCAAGATGAATTAAAGACGTGTACAAGACATCAAGGATAACAGAACATGAATAATGCATGGTATATATGCGAGATGCGAGCACATCGTGAACAGATATCATATAGCAAAACTGATTTGAATAATTGAACCCACATGATCATATATGACTGCAACTATCATAATCATTGATATTCATGTATCCAAGCTGAACTAGCATCATAATCATTACAAAGCCTACATCATCTCTGTAGCTTCCTAAGCTGATCTAACACCATCAGTCATGGTCATACATTGAAAACTAGCATGTGCATAAATTATACTTTCTCTAAACTCATTTAGTATCATCGTACATACACATTCATCCACTGATCTATATCGAGGCATCTAAATTGGTTTGACAATATTCCTAACATAATAACATATGTCAAGCTAATCTTATCGAACTGATATGAGCTATCATATATCATCTTTAAAACTAAATTAGCATACGCTCATACATCAAGTTGATTTGATGATCATAAACATGAATCAAATTTAACTGAATTAACATTCCCGAGCTGATCTGATCATAAGCATGCAATCACAGTAGACACATATATTACTATCTATATCAATATATCGAATTTAACATTTACTTAAGCAAAAGCAAGTATATATATTTTATGTACGATCCAAGATGCACAGAAGAGACTAACTATGGCATATCCATACAAAATCAGACGTCGAATTTGAATCTATCATGATCATAACTCACAACCGACTTGAGTAATCATACTAATATATATATCAACGTTGATATCTATTATTCTCGATGATCCATCAAGACTGAACTGGTATAGTCATCTGTAACCACTTATTAACTGTCCTCATAGTAACTGTATCACATGACTTCTAAAACTTGGCATGAGCATAAATTATATAAGCATTCATGATCATATATGGGCATTCTCACTAACTTGCTATTAGATGAGAATGGGAAAATAACATATAAATTTGTAAGGTAAACTCCCTACCTGATACCAGGTTTACGTGTAACTGGTTTCTCGTGCACGCACGTCTTCAAGCAAATGCGCCATGTGCACTAAGTGGCACCTAGGAATGTCGTTCATAGGTTTTCATGGTCAAACTTAGTAATTCAACCCAGCACAAACCCCTGACAGAGGTGTTGCCAAGTGTGTCAGATGTAGGGTTGCCGCGACAAGCTTTGCAGTTGCATATTTCCGTAACTTGTGACTACGTTTTGACCCCTTAAACGTTGGATTCAGAAATTTATTCCTTCATGAAAGTTGTAGGGCTCGTTGTCTCCTTTCTAACGCATCAGGAATTGTATCAATCAGAGTTTGGGATCAAAAGATATGATTAAAATACCACACAATGGTCTGAGTATACTGTTGCCGCGGCAAGCTTTGCAGTTGCATATTGTCGCGACTTGTCACTATGTTTTGACCCTTTAAACATTAGATTTAGAACTTAGTTACTCATGAAAGTTGTAGGTCTAGTTGTCTACTTTCCAATGCATTAAGAATCGTGCCATTTGGAGTTCGGGGTCAAACGATATGACCGCAATACCACATAGTGGTCTGAGCATAGGGTTGCCGCGGCAACACATAAGGGTTGCCGCGGCAACCCTTTGAGGTTGCCGCGACAAGCACCTTGCCGTGACAACCCCTTGAGGTCGCCGGGGCAAGCCTGGCTTGCCGGGCTTCAGGTAGGTCTTCTTCTTGTCTTTGTTTGCTGCGATTCTTCTTTTCTTTTGCTCATATATATATATATTTATTTATTTATATT
Organism: Chloranthus sessilifolius; assembly: GCA_021018995.1. Lineage (NCBI taxonomy): Eukaryota > Viridiplantae > Streptophyta > Magnoliopsida > Chloranthales > Chloranthaceae > Chloranthus > Chloranthus sessilifolius. The sequence continues at coordinate 27,610,600 of CM037594.1, read as the reverse complement.
CTACCTTTGTGTATTTATTTGCTTTTATAGAAGTATAACCTGCATCATCATATATATATATATATATATAGATATCTATATATAACCTGCATCTTCATTTCTGATTTACATTGATGAAACCAAGAAACTGAAATTTTGTATAATCTAAGTAAACAAGTAACTAACCGGTTTGCTGAATTCATGGTATATGATCACGTGGAAGATTAACGATGCTTTGCCTATGAATCTCGACGACGGATCAAAACTACAAGGAATTGACTAATAGTTTTCACTGTTTGTTGATCTTTACAGAATTTATTTTGGTACTTGAACGAAAATCCGAAGAATGAAGAGAAGTTGTGAGGTATAAGAACGGTTGTCGACCTTGCGTGCATGTGAGTCGCTAGTGACTCATTGGAGTCGTGTTTTAACAATCGCATGCAAGTAGCTTACAAGCTACTTAAGCTAAGCTTCCATGTAAACCAGTATACTTAGATACTAGTATTACATATAAAACAAAGCAGCAATGAAAACAAAATAGTAACTAAAACAAAACAGGGAGGATTGCTTGTATATATTTGCAAACACTTATATAAGTGTTTAGTGTGTTTGATAAAAACAAAATAGGCTCTCTTTAGTTTATATAGAAAACAATAACCAAAAATGACAATCGTTTAAATATTAGCCTCCTGTTGGGAATTGGAAAATACCTTTTTTCACCCCTTAATCTGGGCCTTGATAGACACTTGAGAGAACTAAATAAGTGTTTTAAGTGCCTATGTTACAGCTAACAATAAAGACAGGCTTAACCATAAAAGCAGCTTAAAAGTGCTAAAATGATGACAATCCATGTCAGTCCAAAGAAAGGAAGTGAAGAAACAACCTCATCAACTGTTGAAAGGTCTAAAGTAAAGAGGCAAAGACCTGTAGGCGAAGCAGGGAACAATTTGAACAGAGAAATGCACTACAGAGTTCTTTTCGCAAAGAACCTGCACTTTTCGTAAAGAACCTTGAACTCTGCGAAAAGGACTAAAACTCAGCGAGCTTTCAAGAGCATCCGAACTCCTCAAGAGAAGATTGAACTTTGCGAAAGGTCCCCAAGCTTTGAATAGATCTCCGGTTACATTCTTTTTCAAAGGTCTCCAAAGCTGTGAAAAGAGCTTGAAGTCACAAAGACTTTGCGAAAAGACCCTTAAGCTCATGAAAAGGTATTCGAGATTCGCAGCTTTAACAAGGGCAATTCAATAATCACAATTTTAAAACCCAAGGACATTTCGGAAGATTCTGAGCACGAACCAAAGGCATATTCCACCCCATGTGAACACCCAAAGATGAAATTACTTGGCGGGAACTTCTAGAAGCTCAAACAGATTTTTGAATTTCCTAACAGAATTGATGCCTCTATTTCCTGATTGGCTGAACCAGATCAAGCAGTTCTGATTGGCCAGATCAGATCTGGATCCTGGTGCTCGACTCCTATTGGCTGATATGGATTTAACCAACTCTGATTGGTTGATACACATCTGAGCTGGACCTGGGGAAAGCTATAAATTGACGAACCATTTGCCTAATTTGGGTATCCAGATTTTGAGTTTCATTTCTAATCCCCCATTTCCCAACTAGACAGTTTGTCTGAAATCCCTGTAATAGCTTCACTTTGACTTGCAATTGAGAGCTGTGAGATATTTCTGTAATTCAAAAGAGAGTTGTATTCAAGACTACAAATCTGAGAGCTGTTTAAGCTGTGCTCTGTAATTGTAATGGTGGATTTTAAAAGGTTGCTGTAAACTATGCATTCTCCATTGGACTCATGTCAAGGGTTCCCTCTGATCTCCTCAGTACATTAGACTCCTTTAGATTCATTGTTTTGCATGCAATTTCCCTTGATTCATTAATCCTATGAGAATTAGTGTTGGTAACCTAATCTCTCACGGCATTTGTAGTGATGCTTCTTGTTCTAAACTAAGGCTTTGGATTAAAGACTGTTGGATTGTTTGTGGCCATTAAAGTGGACAGACCATAGCCATAAGCTTAAACCTAATCCTTAAATTAGATTTATCTCTCTTACATCTGTGCTTGTAGCCAGATGAAGATTGGATCACCTCTGTTGAGCTGCAGTTATTCTCATTAGATTTCAAGGACCAAATCAAAGTTAGATATTACTTCTCCATCTTTGTTTCAATTACTTCCCCAACTCAGATCTGGATCACTTAGTTTAATTTTTACTTTTATCATTTAGTTAATGTGACAAATTCAACCTCCCATCTTATGTGCTTTGTAGATAGGATCAGAGGTCAGATCTGGTAGCTCAGATCTGGAGGTTTATCTTAAATTTTAAATTAATTCCCTGTGGACGATCTTTCACTCACTTACTTTTAAAACTTGCTACAATTGGCCCTGATCTTGCAGGCTAATTCTCTTCTAACTGTGCTGATATTTCTTTATTTGTTTATATAGTCTAGAACCACTGTAATTTAGCAGCTATAAATCTGTTTTCAAAACTCACATAAATCAAGCACACTAAGAAGCAACAACAAGTTTTTGGCGCCGCTGCCGGGGAATAGATTTTAAAATTGGTAGACCTAAGTCTTTCAATTTTGTAGATTTGATTTTAATTTTTGCTTTAAAACTGCACGTTGCATTCCAAGTGCTTGATTAAATGTCTACTGTAGTTTTGTATAGAAAACCTGTTTTACTGCAGCAGAATTTTTTTTATTTTTCTGAGTTTTTATTCTTTGCCTTCTAGTTATTTGAATAAATCTCGCCACTCTTTTGTCTTTTGTCAAATTTGGGCGTGCTTTGAGTTTTTCTTTTTATTTTGTCAATACTTGAATAAGAATCTTCCTGCTTTTTGGATTTTTGCAAATGGGCGTAGTCAACAAGGAGCATCTGGACTAAAATTTGGGCAGATCGCTTGAGTTTGCATCCTTCTCCTTTGCATTCATTTTCTATTTTTAAATTCTTGAGAACCGTAGATTCTGTGTTTAATGTTTGTTTTGATTATAATTTCTCTCTTTTAGGCATGCTAATTTTTTTTTTTTTTTTATCAAAACCAAATACAAAATAAAAGAAGTTTGAAAACACAAATAGAAAATCTCTGAGTTGTTTCTCATTATTTTCAGCAGTAGTAAATAAGGGCTCTTGTTGAGCCCGGGCTGATCCAAAACAAGTGAAAAAAAAAAAAATTGAAAATTATAAAAACAAAAAAAAAAAAAAAATATATATATATATATATATATAGATATCTTCCGGATGGGCTGTTTTTCTCCATTTGCATCCACTTTTCCCATCTGGACCTGCTGAGATCATTTTTTCTTTTTTAGGAATCATGTAGGATAATGAGTAGTGAATCATAGGCTATTTTGAATATTCAATGGACCCTTGATTTTATTTTCCTTGATTTCTTCATCATAAATGGGTCTCATTTGTGTGTGAACCCCCTTTTAATATGTCCTCCCATGCTTCATTATTTTTTTTTCATACACATCATCAACAAAGGGAATTGATCTTATGAATCTTGCTTTTCACTATATATTATTCCTGCTAATCATTTTTATAATCACTTAGATTCATAAGTATCTCAGGTTTTTGGGGTTTTTCTTTGGGCTTAGGATGTATCATTTGGCATTAGAGTTTCTGTTTTAGGAATTTTAGTTTCAAATTCTGTTTTTAGATCGCTGATTTTTTTTTCTTATTTTTTTTATTTATTTTTTTCTTAGGTTAATGTGTCCTAGTTTTACTGATTTTCGTCATTTTTCTGTGAGTATAGTTAGTTTCTAACTTTGTTTCCCTATTTTGCATTCACAAATTCTTTTTTTGTATCAACACTTTTCTATTTTTTTTAACTTTATATTCAGTCCCTTACCTTGTTTTTATTGTTTCTCTGTTATTAGCATTAGTTTCCTTCCATTTGCATAGTAATCCTTCTATTTTTTAGATTTTATTTAGCAGTTCTAGCATTGTTTTGTTGATTTTTCTTGCATTTGTATATCATGTTTTCCATTTCCTTGCTCATATATTCAGTTTTACATTTTTATTTTCTGCTGCATATAGTTTAGATTTTTTCTGTTCTTAGTTTTTCTTTCTTCTTTTACCCTGCTGCCCCTAGTCTCTCATTGTCTAGAACATTGAGGACAATGTTCATCTTAGGATTGGGGGTGTGGCAGAGATGCCAATAAAATAAGTTAATGCTTGGTGCAGCTTATGATCAGTAGAATTTTTGAAAATGAAGTAATCTCACACCTATTTTTTTTAAAAATGAGGAAGTTAAAACTTTTTAAAATTAATTTCTAGTGTAATTCTAATACTTTCATGAAGTGAATGTCAGGAAATTTCTGAAAATTGATGTTTTAGTAAACCTAAAATGAAGGAAAACAGTGAAGATATACCTCAAGAAGTTGATATAAAACCATACCCAGTGAGGTTTGGGCCTGAAATGTATTCTTTGGAGGTATGCTTTGGCAATCTTTTCTGCTTTTGGGACTATGTGAATCTGCTTACTTACACTAGAAGTTACACATATCCAAATCGAAATAATTTGATAGCACTCATGATATTAAAGACATGATGTAAGGCCTCCTTTTGGACAGTTTGAACCTTACAAAGCCCCACCTTTTGAAACTGCCCTTGATACGCACCATTTGAGCTAAATAAATCTATGATTCCTTTGAAATCTCCCCCAATAAACCTCATCAACCTCATTTAGCCTAACCCTACCCCGAAAAGGCAGAAGATAAAGGAAAGGAAGCTGAGGAAGGAGAATTGAGTAACAATGTAATAGCAAAAGAAGGGTAAAAGTTGAAGGCAATGATGAAACAACATACGGAATGTGGCATGCAGTCAGTGCTAATTCGAAAAAGAAAAGAAAAATATTGGAGCAAAACAAAAGAAAGAAGGCATTTTCATTGGAAGTTTGAAAAAGAAAGAGAAAAAGATGGCCACTTTGGCTCTGGAAATTCAAAAGAAGAAGATGAAACTATGCTGAAGAAGAGTGGGTTTGTATATAACCTCCTGACTTCTCAAATATGAACACCATTCCAACCCTTTTGAGAAATTTCACCCATAAGCCACAATAAAACCCAAGTAAAAGTCCTTACTGATCAATGATGGATTGAGCTATCACATGGAGATAAGAATTTGTGTAATCTATGGTGAAAGGAGCAGTGAATTTATAACTAAAAGCAATGCCTATGCTCCTGCTTACAGTCCTATTTGAGGATATCGCTCTTAATAGTACAACCCTCTCATTTGCTTATTGAGTGAAAATCCTGGTGAGAATTGGGTTTAAAATCAAATTATTTGGGGTAACATCAAAACTGAATTCTCAAATAGAAGGCAAGCTTTTCATTAATTTTTCTTGTAAAAACTTTTTGACACCAACTGAGTGAATGGTAAAAGAATTACAGCAGAATTTTAGTTTTGAACTGATGTTTTCTTGAAAATCTTCTTACAACCTGACTGATGCAGGTGTGAATAATCTGATTGGATGAAAGTTTGCTTTAACAGAACTGCATTGATCTTAACTGATTTTTTTGGAGAAGTTTGTGGGTACCTTCACTGAAAACCCTCAGGAGACTTCACTCCTCCACTAGGGATCACCTAAGGGTTTAAAAGGCTTGTTGCATATGCTAAATGCAACTGTGCTCCCAACAAAAATGGCTTTTCATTCTATTTTTAAATTTTGTCTTTGCTCAGGGACTAGCAAAGCTTAGGTTTGGGGGTGTGTTGAGAACTGGAAAATACCTTTTTTCACCCCTTAATCTGGGCCTTGATAGACACTTGAGAGAACTAAATAAGTGTTTTAAGTGCCTATGTTGCAGCTAACAATAAAGACAGGCTTAACCATAAAAGCAGCTTAAAAGTGCCAAAAAGATGACAATCCATGTCAGTCCAAAGAAAGGAAGTGAAGAAACAACCTCATCAATTTGTTGAAAGGTCTAAAGTAAAGAGGCAAAGACCAGAGGCGAGCAGGAACAATTCGAGCAGAGAAATGCACTCTGAGTTCTTTTCAGAAGAACCTGCACTTTTCGTAAAGAACCTTGAACTCTACGAAAAGGACTAAAACTCCAGGCGTAGCTTTCGAAGAGCATCTGAACTCCTCGAAGAGAAGATTGAACTTTGCGAAAAGGTCCCCAAGCTTTGCGAATAGATCTCCAGAAGTTACAGTTCTTTTCGGAAAGGTCTCCAAACTGTGTGAAAAGAGCTTCAGAAGTCACAACACTTTGCGAAAAGACCCTTAAGCTCTGCGAAAAGGTATTCTGGAGATTCGCAGCTTTAACAAGGGCAATTCAGTAATCTGTTGCACGCGTCCCAATGCATTTTAAAACCCAAGGACATTCCGAAAGATTCTGAGCACGAACCAAAGGCATATTCCACCCCATGTGAACACCCAAAGATGAAATTACTTGGCGAGAACTTCTAGAAGCTCAAACAGATTTTTGAATTTCCTAACAGAATTGATGCCTCTGTTTCCTGATTGGCTGAACCAGATCAAGCAGTTCTGATTGGCCAGAACAGATCTGGATCCTGGTGCTCGACTCCTATTGGCTGATATGGATTTAACCAACTCTGATTGGTTGATACACATCTGAGCTGGACCTGGGGAAAGCTATAAATTGACGAACCATTTGCCCAATTTGGGTATCCAGATTTTGAGTTTCATTTCTAATCCCCCATTTCCCAGCCAGACAGTTTGTCTGAAATCCCTGTAATAGCTTCACTTTGACTTGCAATTGAGAGCTGTGAGATATTTCTGTAATTCAAAAGAGAGTTGTATTCAGGACTACAAATCTGAGAGCTGTTTAAGCTGTGCTCTGTAATTGTAATGGTGGATTTTAAAAGGTTGCTGTAAACTATGCATTCTCCATTGGACTCATGTCAAGGGTTCCCTCTGATCTTCTCAGTACATTAGACTCCTTTAGATTCATTATTTTGCATGCAATTTCCCTTGATTCATTAATCCTGTGAGAATTAGTGTTGGTAACCTAATCTCTCACGACATTTGTAGTGATGCTTCTTGTTCTAAACTAAGGCTTTGGATTAAAGACTGTTGGATTGTTTGTGGCCATTAAAGTGGACAGACCATAGCCATAAGCTTAAACCTAATCCTTAAATTAGATTTATCTCTCTTACATCTGTGCTTGTAGCCAGATGAAGATTGGATCACCTCTGTTGAGCTGCAGTTATTCTCATTAGATTTCAAGGACCAAATCAAAGTTAGATATTACTTCTCCATCTTTGTTTCAATCACTTCCCCAACTCAGATCTGGATCACTTAGTTTAATTTTTACTTTTATCATTTAGTTAATGTGACAAATTCAACCTCCCATCTTATGTGCTTTGTAGATAGGATCAGAGGTCAGATCTGGTAGCTTAGATCTGGAGGTTTATCTTAAATTTTAAATCAATTCCCTGTGGACGATCTTTCACTCACTTACTTTTAAAACTTGCTACAATTGGCCCTGATCTTGCAGGCTAATTCTCTTCTAACTGTGTTGATATTTCTTTATTTGTTTATATAGTCTAGAACCACTGTAATTTAGCAGCTATAAATCTATTTTCAAAACTCACATAAATCAAGCACACTAAGAAGCAACAACACCTCCCCCCCCCTTTTCTTGGTTATATAGTAAAGCCAAATGAATTAGATTGAGTATATAGCATATATACCATTTCTGGTATATAGGAGTTAAATTTTGTATACTATAGTTTATATCTTTTATTTTAATAACTTTGTATGTATCTAGCTTGAAGTCCCATTTCTATGATTTATGGACTCTCCTAGTGAGGTCTTCACGCATGACTTGACCAGACACTTACCACTACAGTGTCAATTCTGGAGGTCGTTACACATTTCTTTGGGTTCATTTTTAGCTGGTATTTCTTAGCTCTTTGTAAAACTAGTCGGAGCGCTTCAACATGTCCTACTCGCATTTGGGACTTCACTAATATGTCATCGACGTAGACTTCTACACACTTATGCATCATGTCGTGAAAGATAGCCATCATGACACGTTGATACGTGGCTCCTACGTTCTTGAGCCCAAAAGGCATAATGACATAATAGTACGTTCCCCATGGTATGGTGAAGGAAGTCTTCTCTTAGTCAGAATCTGTTAATTTGATCTGATTATACCCAGAGAAACCGTCCATAAAGGATAGCATCTCATGTCCAGCGGTGTTGTCAACTAGAGTGTCAATGTGTGGAAGTGGGAAGTCATCTTTTGGGCATGCCTGGTTGAGGTTTCAAAAGTCGATGGAAATCCGTACTCTGCCATCTTTCTTGGCGACAGGTACTATGTTGGCGACCCACTTAGGGTAAAGGACGACTCGGGTAAATTTAGCTTTGTGTAATTTATCAACTTCCTCTTTAACTTGAAGGGCGGTTTGTGGATGCATCCTATGAATTTCTGCTTAATAGGCTTTGCATCAGGTTCTAAGACAAGGCGATGCTCCACTAAACTTGGGTCTAAACCAGGCATGTCCTCGTAGGACCATGCGAAGGAGTCAAGGTGTTCCTATAAGACTTGTACAATTTGTTGGTGTTCCTTAGAGTTGAGCGTTGCGCTAATCAGTAGCTTCTTGGGTTTCTCTTCAGTACCAAAGTTAAGTTCTTTTGTGGGTTCTGCGGCAGCGTGGGTTTGCTCATTGAAATGCTTGATAACTCGTTGAAAGTCTGGCGCTTCCTCGACAAAAAGTGTTCCTTCTTCGTCCTCGATAAGTTTGTATACTGCGAAGTTGCTACACTGGGGATCTGAATTTGCGAAAGGTAACCCTTCATCAGCATAGTCTATGACTGAGAGATCTTTGGTAAGGTGAAGGTCAAGACTAGTGATTCTCCTTTCAAAGTCACAAAGTATGTATCTCATCTGGTATCATCACGGGCTTGTTGTTTAGCCGGGACGCTTTATGTCCTCGTGCGGGGAATAGGTTAGAAACCTTAGGAGAAAAATCTCCTTGTTGGCCACAAATCTGGTTTGCGACACAGGGTTCCCTTTCTTTTTTAGGATTTTTTGACTTTTTTGGATTTTATATTTCTAAATTTTTAGGATTTTCTATTTTTTCTTTGATTTTTGACAATAAATATGGTACTGGGTCGGCCACCTCAAGGGATATCGAGAGAATTGCTTCCTCTAATTGAGGGAGCGAGACGACTGCTGGAGCCGTTCGGGCAATTCTTTAAGAAGCATGGACTTATTGTGAATTTGGCATTTTTTTTTGGAGTCCTTAGCTAATGAAACCATTTGAATGAGTGACGCGGGTGATAGTGGCACCGATGTTCAGACTTTCTCTATTACATAAATGGCCTCTTCATCGAAGAAACTCTGAAGATTGTAGTCGATCAAACTATCCGCTTCTGAGTCATAAAATGGTTGTTCTTCCCACTGAGGGAGATCTCCCAAAGGATCCTCAGGGGTAGCGAGTTCTTTCCCTTGATCTTCATGATACGTTAGGATGAGCACACATGCTCGGCAGCGAGGTTGATAAGGGTAAAGAATGTAGGGGGATTCCCAAGAGCATTCCCATCCTTCAAGATTAGAGTCGAAGATGGTATTGAATTCATCTTCTTAATCTGATAGTGCTTGAAGTCCTAGATTAGCTCGCTCAGCTAACTCGAGTGCAAGGAGATCTATCCAGTAGTCTTCGTCATCACTCGGGGGAGGTTGCCATTCTTCTTCGAGAGATTTCCAAAATATTTGGAGTCGTGGCGAATCCGGGGGGTAAAGTGTCTAGTTCGAGTTCTTCTTCAAACTCTATAAGAGCGGGTTGAGTGTCTCCTTTTGGATCAATCGAATAACTGTCGGGATTTTTTACTTCTTGTGTTGGTAGCTGAGCTGGTAGGTCATTGCTGGTTTCGGTGGTCACGAGGTTGGAATGGTTCGATTGCTCTATTATAGACCGTCGGGTCCAATCGGCAAAACGTTTCAACGTATTAGTGCATGCCCTACAACGGGGCTGATATGGGTGAACGATATAAGGGGAATCCCACGGGCATTCCCACCCTTCAAGGCCAAGGACGAGGCGGAAGCTATACGGGTTAAGATTCTTCTGCAGGGTGTCATCCTCTTCCCAAGTTGAGTGTAGGTGCTCTTCGTCATCTTGCAAGGCTGCTATGTGAAAGTCTTCGTCGTCGATGGATTCCCAATCTTTTTATTGTGGTTTGATTTATGGAGAATCTCTCTTACTCTCCTCTATGGAATCTTTAAGATCAAACAAGGGTTTGATTCCTTCAAGTGGTTCATCTACGTCGTCGTTGAGACTTGTCAAGTCTTTGAATGCTTTAGCCATTCATTCAATTTTCGTTTCCTGGGATTTGGCGAAGGACACCTCCTTCTGCCTCGGTACATTTGCTTTCTCAGTGGTCTTATAGACGAAGTGGTCATATAGAGACTATTTCGATGAGGTAGGGAATAAGTCGGCTTGTGGGCCGCCCGATTGATAACCTAACCCTATATTTTTTCATATTTTCGTTGGGACAACAAGTCATACACGACCTTGCTTATTCTTATCGAGTCCAGTGTGGGGACGTATCTAAGTTGGTATATAAGATCCCACCCTGTAGTCACGGTGAGGTTGATGTCATAAAGTTTGGCAAGGTCTGGACTTACCTCTCTCCTCACTAATATTTGTTGACGCATTAGGGGAGAACTAGGACGCTTAAGAGGATAGACTTTCGCAACAGTTGCCTCTCCAAGGATTTGGGTCTTTTGAATGTGGCCTGTGTTTAGTATGAAATCATGGGCTGTTGGGATGCTTTCTGTGTAATCAGTGTCCATTTCCTGGAGGGGTGCATCGGCGTATATACGGACAATGGAGTTCTCATGTGGGAATTTGTCACATTGATGATATGTAGACGCGACAGCCTTCATCGACTCTAGTCATTTCCTTCCTAAGATAAGATTGTATATACTAGTAGAATCAGAAACATGGAAGGTAATGTCTTTCATCATAGGTTTAAGGTGAACCTGGAGTTTAATAGTTCCTTTCACGAAATGACGCGAGCCATCGTAGGCTGAGTGACAGCACGAAGGGTCTAATGTCTTGTTCTATGTATTCGAGCATCTTAAACATCATGAGAGGGTAAATATTTAGTCTCGCACCTGTATCAACCAATGTGTGGGGTACAGAGAATCCTCTAATTATGATTGTGAGATATATGGGAGCTGCACTTCCATAGAGCGACTCTTTAGGCATGTTTGCTTCTGTGAACATAAGCATTGGAGGTTGTGCCATGATTAAGGTGATTTGATGAAGCTCATCTATGGTCGTATCCTCATCTACTTATGTGTCTTCAAGTGTCCTTATCAATAGTCGGTAATGGTCAGGAGATTTCTTGATGAGTTCCAGTATGGATATCTGGGCCGGGATCTTCTGGAGATGCCGTAAAAGGTCGTATTCTTGTCCTAGTTCGAGCGCAGTTTCTTTGCCTAGCCAGTGGGCCTTAGGTGTAGGTGGTTGGAGTGGTTGAGGTGCAGGAACTGGTGGAGGGATGATGTGAGGTGGGGGAGGCAAGTTAACCTCTCTTTCTCTCACATTCCTCTCTGGTGGTTTGTGCACTCGTGAAATCCTTACTCCGAGGGAAAGGAGGAGGTGGGTAATTGGTTCCTGACTTGAGGATCGGGCATGTCGGTTGTTGGCCAAACCTGATATGACTTGATGTTGATGTGTTTGTGAAGCGAGTGAAATTGGAGGCCAGAGCGTGTGTCTGCACGACACCGTTCTAAGGTGGGAGATATTGTGTGTAATCCTCCTCCTCTATGAAGGCAGAGACCAGCGCCTCGCACGGGTCGAGGTATTCTTCTCGCCCACTCTCTCCTATGTTCAGTAAACATTCAGTCTTTCTTTCGCTCTCTTGGCTTGGAGTCTTACGGGTGACACTTTCTACCCATGCAACAATTTGAGACACAGTCTGAAGAACATGCTCTCCGTATTTGGGATTAGAATTAGACGAAGGGAGTGGTGAGGATGTTGGTTCAGGATTTGGAGGGATTGAAGGTTCTGGTGGGTGACTATAGAGGAATGGTTTCTTGGCTCTAAAGGAATGAACTCGTATCTGAGTGAATTTGGGATATGGAGGTGGGCTCGGCGGGCCGATGCGAGTGATCATGGCCGAGGGATGTAGGGATGAGGAAGGTCTTACCGGCTTGGCAGAAGTGGTAGAGGGTTGGATGTGAGTGATTAAAGTAGAGGTGGGGTGGAAGGAAGGTTGACCGGGGAGATCCACGGTAGTGACGTGGGCCGGTGTTACTTGGTTGTGGTTGGGCATGGGGTTGTTTATGATCCCTAAATTCTGTTGGGATTGGTTATTATTAGGGTTGGGATTCTTAAACACTTCCCAATCAATTTGATCTCGATCATTTATGTCATAGATTATGTCCTTGAGGATCCAACAATCTTCTAGGTTGTTCCCCGTGTATCGATGGAAGGCACATTACTTACTATAGTCTAGATTTGCAGGCCATGAGCGAGATTTTTCCTGTGGGAATCGGAGGAGATTCTGAGTGCTAAGGAGACAAAAGATGTTAGGAATTGTATCCAGTAAAGGGGGATAGTGTTCCCGCCTTGGTTGGTAGGGGCCTCTAGCTAGATTAAAGTTCTACAGTGGGGGTACGTTATTATAATTTGGTATGTGGGCCGGATGACTGTGTGTTGTCTTCTAGTTCTGATAGGTGTTAGGATACTAGTTCCTATTTTAGTATTGGCCTTAATTTTGATTCTGGCCTTAGTTTTGGTTCGCGTATCTCTGCTAACTAGCACCTTGATTTTTGTTAGCATACCATTGTTGGTTTTGATTCTGCCCAAAATTTTGTAGTTGGAAGTTTTCACTGTTAAAGTTTTATCCTTGGTTGATAATGGTGTTAACTTGTTCGATTCCTAAGGCTTTCTTATTATTTTTCAATTTTGATTCGTTGGAAGAGCCTACTGTTGATGTGACTATGGATAGCGCGAGATCTCTGCCTTTAATGTGTCGCACCAGTCTGGATGCCCGGGAGTGGAGTGCAGTGAAGTTGGGGCAATCACTTATGGCGAGTGTGCTCTTTAACGGTTCTCTAGTGTTATCGATGATAATGTCTACCGAATCCTTCTCTTTCATTGAAGTGTCGGTCATAGCAGGGATTTTTCTCCATCTGGTGATGAAGTCGGTAAACTCTTCATCAGGTCCTTGCTTAGCTGCCATTAGATCATTGAGACTAACTGTCTCTTGGATCAAGTGTTTGTATTGGTCTAGGAATTGACCGACTAATTTATCGAAGGTTTCTATCTTATAAAGCGGGAGTCCCGCAAACCAATCTAAGGCTTCTCCTTCTAATGAAAGTTGCAAATAGTGGATGAGAAGTCCTTGATTATCATGTATGTGTCAGCAATCATTACAAAAGAGGGCTAAGTGATGATTCGAATTTTCGGTGCCATTATATTTGATAAACTTTGGTGACTTAAATCCCATTGGCAAATTGAACTTGATATCCTGACAAAATTTATTGAATCCGAACGAGTGACCGGGATGCTCTCTCTTGGCCATGTACTCATCAGGCATTTTATGGAGATCTTTGATTTTAACATTGATGACTTTTAGCTCATTAAAGAATGTGTGGGCAGGTTGTCTCAATGAGGTGGCACGAGCTGACACCGTGCTCAGGGTAGGAGGTGGCCTCTCTTGTCGCTCTTGTTCTTCTAAAAATTGTCGTGACCTAATAGTTTCGTATGCGACGACCAACCCTCGAAGCAATTCTTTGGAGTCGTCATCTCCTCTTTGTATTCTTTGGATACTGAGTTCTACGGTCAGCGGGGCAGTAAGGTTTTGTCCGATGCCACCATCTCTCCCATCATGATTGTTCCTGGTGTGTGGGGTAGAGAAGGATTCTCTTTCTCAGCAGCTATATTAATCTCAGGTTGTTGTGGGCTAGAACCGTGAAGTGGGTCTTCTCCGTACATGGGGTTGTCATGATATCCCCACAATAGTGAGTCTCCTAAACTCACCCTTCGTATACGAGACATCTCGAGTCTTTGATGAAGACTCATATATATATAAAAGAGAACCTAAACGACACGACGGAAACAAGAAACAAGGAAATAGAATGGAAACTAGCTATCTAGAAAAAGGGTTTGCAAAAGGGTCCCATCGCGATCACTAGTTTGTTGGTGTGCACTTTTTCTAGGTTCCTCTCGGTACCCGTTAAATTAGTGGCTTCCAATTCTGTCCTAGTGGATTCTAGTGATGCGGCGCTTTGATTGATCAAGGTAAAAATAAATAATAATTGTAACGTCCTGGAAATTTCACACTTAAATAGTGCACCTCGGGATGCGGACCAACTGGTCAAGTGTTTGACCGGGTCAATATTGACTCGGTTGACTTTGTTGAACATGTGAAAGTGATGTAGTTAAGTGGAATAAGAGTGATAGATAGAATGTGTGAGTCCATACACTTAGATAGTTGTATGTGCTTTACACCAAATTATAAAACTAGATTATAAATAAAAGAAAAGAAGAGGAGAGGAGTTATTTCCTTGGTTGAAGAGTGGTTGAGAGAAGTTAAGAGAGAGAGAGAGAGTAAATGTGTGACTGATTGTGGGAAAATAAAGAGTATTGCATTGAATGCAAATCATCGACCTTGGCTCGGAGAAACTAACAGATCGAGCTCGGGATCGAGGAGAGAATTTGGTTGAGGGTTTGTGAAACCCTAGTGGGCTAAAAGTTGGGAGCAAAGGATCTAACTGAAAGAGGTAAATTAAGATCTTGATATATTTATTTTGTAGCTAAAAATATAGCATTTAGTAATTTAAACATGAGAAAATAAGGATCATCAAAAGGTAGTTTGATCGAATGAGTTCAAGGAGAGACGAACTCGATCCATGACTGAGGAAGAGCAAATTTGTTCGAATGAAATGAGATTTCGTTTGAACGAATTTGACTAGAGAAAGTAAAAACGAGAAAAGGGGGATTCTGAGTAAATCGTTCGAACAAAATTGGAATTCGTTCGAACGATTTTGCTATTAGGGACAAAGGTGTCCTGAGAGATTTGTTCGAACGAAATAAAATCATTCGAACGAAATTGGAATTCGTTCAAACAATTTATAAATCGTTCGAACGACTTTGCGAAATCATTCGAACGATTTAGAATCGTTTGATCGATTTGGTAGATTTAGACTTTAAGGCCTATTTTAACTTGTAAAGAAATAGTGATTGAACCTAGGCTTTTTGACCCAATGGTTATACCATGTGGTAATGTTTTACATGTGTTGATCATACCTAGGTCAAGCCGGACCGGTGTGTTACTCATAGTTGGGCGGATTAGAGAATCCGAGGACTTGAGATGCATGTGAGGTAGGGGAATATCTCAACTGGTACACTGTATTACGAGCACATATGTAGTGATAGTTTATGATGCATGTCTCTTAAAATATTGTTTTGAGTTTCAGTTAATGAAAGGAGTAGTGGTTAATGGCAATGGTGCGTGTGTGTCTATAAAAATAAAATAGAACTTGTTAAGTAAGAGTTCAATCATCCTAGGGATGTAAGAATGCATAGGCATCGCAGAGATGCAACTGATAACGTGACATCCCAGGGATGTATGGTGGATGTAAAGATCCACGCTAAGAGATAAACAGTAATTCAGAATGCACGGGCTGGGTGTTATTATCTATTAGCACAAATTCACGGTGAACAACTATATGTATTGCACAATTTGATTTAAGGTTCAGAGAATACCCAACCGACGCGGCGGTATACCCGTGACTGACTCGGCAGGATATCCGTGACCGGTACGGCGGCTAATCCGTACACCAGCAGACATCCCAGGGATGTGTAGTAGTAGTATAGCCGTCACCTACGAGATAGGGACGTGGATAATGAAATGATAAATAGTCTGATTAGACGACGATGGAGGGTATTCCATCGGGGCTCGATGCTATATTGCTCGGGGATTATTTAAGTTAAGATTTAAGTCATGGTCTCAGCCTGGTTGCAACTAAAGGAAAATAGTAATCATTTTTGAATTTCAAAGAGTAGGTAATAATTGCAGTCAAAGTGTTTATTGCGTCTTAAATTTATTTGTTTCAAGCAAAGATAATAGTGAGCCCATGTTTTATTCCTGTCATGAAATATATGTTAGTAAGAAAGATATACTTGTTGTGATATTTCCCCTATTGAGCTAGGATGTAGCTCACCCTTGACTATATGTCATAGATGATGATTTAGGAGTTGCCACCGACGAGTTAGGCATGGCTACTGACGTGGTTGAGCCCGAGGACCCAGAGTACTTTCCAAGGGAGGAATTTGAGCCTCCTCTAGAGAAATTCTTCTAGGAGATTCGCTGCTTACTTTGATAGTGTTTTGAGAAAGAAAGATTTACGGCTTGGTATGTCCGGCCATATTTTTGTAAACGTAAAGATACATGTAATATTATTTTGTCGAACCATTGGGAGTGACCTTAGATAAGGCACTAATGGTTCGGGTTGGTTCTTTTGTTCATGCTGAGGCATGAAATGAGAACTATCTTTTGGATTATTATTTTTGTTTAGCTTATAGTAGATTGGAGATTTACTTTGCGTTAAATCCTATATATGGGTACTATTGTAAATGGGATGTACTAAGTGTTCCGCACATGTTCATGGGGCACGGTCTCGAGGGCTGTGCCGATGGCACGGGTTTCGGGGTGCCAAAATTCAGGCTATCACAGCTGGTATCAGAGCCCTGTCTTTAGAATTTCTGACAAAATCTTGGACTTTCGTTGGAGTGAAGGGATCTTCTGCTAACGAAACCTTAGTTTCATATGCAGAGCGATGTCTTTTGGAAGACAGGGTCGACTGAGAGGTACCCAGAATAGAAACTAGAGAGGTGACGAGAGATTTCAGGCAGGGTCCAGTAGTAGAGACCAGGAAAATTCTTGAGAAGGAGAACAGAGGAGAGAGACGACTAATCGGATCGCATTGGCAATGGAGACTATGGCCGCTGCGATGGCTCAGTAGACGCAGCAGACTGCAATACTGGCTGAGTAGACGACATTATTGGCGGCGAATAACGTCAATAACGCCAATAGTCATCTGCCACCACCACCACCTCCTCCAGCATTGTTGCCATTGTCTATTGTATATTTTAGGAGACTGAGACCTCCTAGCTTCTGTGGACAGACGGACCCGTTAGAAGCAGAGAAGTGGCTGAACCAAATTGAAAAGCTTCTAGACAGACTACGGGGTACAGAAAGTGAGAAGGTAGGATGGGCTTCCTTCTAGTTGGAGGGAGATGCCGATCCATGGTGGAAGTCTGTGCTGAGGAGAAGAGAAGTTGAGGACCCTCACCGTCTATGGACTTGGGCGGAGTTCGTCAGGGAATTCAATAGGGAGTACTTCCCTAAGCAAGTACGAGTCCAGATGAGGAGAGAGTTTGCAAACTTACAGCAGAGAGGCATGTCGGTTAGAGAGTATGGGGTGGAATTTACACGGTTATCTCGATTTGCACCGGAGCTAGCATCTATAGAAATCATGAAGGCAGCCAAATTTGAAGAGGGTTTAAGACCAAACATCCATGAAAGAGTATCAATCTTCGAACTAGAATGTTATGCAGATGTAATGGGAAAAGCAATTGTGGCCGAAAGGGATATTTACGGGGTCTATAAGAGACGGGATCAACAAGATGGAAATCGAACGGTTCAAGGGGGAGCGAGTGAGTATGACTCGGGGAATAAAAAGCCAAGGTTTACAGCGCCAACTCCACTCCCTAGACAAATCACGTATGCCAATTTCTCTAGGCCACCTGTGTCTGCACTGGCAAGACCGATTCGATATGAGAACCCTACCGCCACTACACGAGTGTCTGCCAGTCAAGGTTCCTCCCGACCAGCTTCCTCTACTCAAAAGGAGACTTGTGCCAAATGCGGCAAGCCTCACAGAACAGTCAATTGTAGAAGGGGAATGCAGGGGTGTTATCGATGTGGGAAATTAAGCCACATAATAAAGGATTGCCCTGAGATGAGCAAAGGGAGAATGGCTTCTGCTTCGGCATCACAAACCATACAGGCTAAGAGACCGGTTGTACAAGGGAGAACTTATGCAGTCACGGCAGAGGACGCTCCGAACTCCAATGATATTATTCAAGGTGAGTTTTATTTGAGTTTAATTAGCATGCTATCAAATTCAACATTTGCAATGAATTAGTAAAAAAATAGTACATTTTCATGGTTAGATTAATTATCATTTAAGAGTTTTGTTGGTCAGTTGAATAATATGTTTAAGTCAGTAACCCGAGTGAAGTGATAAGATGTGTGTACACTATAGGTACCTTATTTGTATATGGGAAGGAGAGTCATGGAGCGTACGAGGCTAGAGCGTTGATAGACCCAGGGTCTACTCATTCGTTTGTTACTCCTTGATTTGTGAGAAGAATGAGGATCAAGTCAGAGACATTAGATTTTGTCTTAGTTGTGACAGTTCCAACTGGGCCGGTAGTGAATGTAGACTTAATTTATAAGTCAGTAACTATAGCTGTTAAAGATGGAGAAGTTTTTGAGATGTCAACAAATCTGATTCTGTTAGAAATGCAAGGATTTGATATAATCCTTGGCATGGACTGGCTGTCAAAACATTGTGCCACAGTTGACTGCAAAAGTAAGATTGTCATCTTTAGGCCGAATACTAGGAGATCGTTTCGATTTGTTGGAGTATGAACGAAATTCGTACCACTTGTGTCCGCCATCAAGGCCGAGTGCCTAATCAGAAATGAATGCAGTGGTTACTTGGCCTTTTTAAAGGATGGCAAGGAGAGAAAGAATATTATTATAGAAATCGCAGTGGTGCGCGAGTTTGAAGATGTCTTCCCAGAGGAATTATCGGGTTTACCTCCGGATCGAGAAGTGGAGTTTGCTATCGACTTGGCACTTGGAACGGAGCCGGTTTTTAAAGCACCGTATAGAATGGCTCCGATCGAGTTGAAGGAGTTGAAGGAGCAACTACAGGAACTCCTAGACAAGGGCTTTGTGAGACTGAGTGTATCTCCTTGGGGTGCGCCGGTTTTATTTGTAAAGAAGGACGGGTCGATGAGGCTGTGCATTGACTACCGTCAATTAAACAAACTCACTATAAAGAATAAGTATCCGTTGCCAAGAATAGATGACTTGTTTGACCAACTACAAGGAGCAAAATATTTTTCTAAGATTGATCTACGATCTGGTTATCACCAACTCAGGGTCAAAGCAGAAGATATTCACAAGACTGCTTTCAGAACAAGATACGGACACTATGAGTTTTTAGTGATGCCGTTCGGGTTGACGAATGCTCTGGCGTCATTTATGGATCTCATGAATCGGGTGTTTAAGCCACACCTGGATTCTTTCGTCGTTGTATTTGTCAACGATATCCTCATATACTCTAAGTCGAAGCAAGAGCATGAGGAGCACTTGAGGATCGCTTTACAAACGTTACGTGAACACCAATTATACGCCAAACTTAGTAAGTGCGAGTTTTGGCTGGAAGAAGTTAGCTTTTTGGGACATGTAGTCTCAAAGGATGGTGTCACAGTAGATCCCGCTAAGATTGAGGCCATCGTGCAGTGGGAACAACCAAAGACGGTCACCGAGGTACGTAGTTTCCTTTGGTTAGCCGAGTATTATAGACGTTTTGTGGAAGGGTTTTCCAAACTATCGGGGCCACTGACTAAGCTCACACGGAATGATGTGCGATTTGAGTGGACCGATGCGTGCGAAGCAAGCTTTCAAGAACTCAAGAAGCGACTTACTTCAGCACCGGTACTTGCAATTCCTTTAGGCAGTGGAGGTTTTGCAGTTTATAGCGATGCTTCTTACAACGGTTTAGGCTGTGTGCTAAACCAACATAAAAAGGTGATTGCTTATGGGTCGAGACAACTGAAGGACCATGAGAAGAATTACCCAACGCATGACCTCGAGCTCGCGGCAGCCATATTCGCATTGATGATATGGAGACACTATTTGTATGGGGAGACCTTCGAGATCTTCACTGACCATAAAAGCCTCCGATACTTATTTACACAAAAAGAACTAAACATGAGGCAGCGACGATGGATGGAGTTTCTTAAGGATTATGATTGCTCCATTCAATATCACCCAGGCAAGGCCAATGTTGTTGAGGATGCCTTGAGTGGTAAGAGTTCGGCTTAGTTGGCTAACCTTGTGATGGGAATGTACAGGTGGAAATTGTGTAAAGACCTGTCATTGTATGATGCGAAAATTGAAGTATAAGCTTCAGGTGCTCTGTTGGCCAATATCTCAATGAGACCAATCATTTTTGAACACATACATGAGTTGCAGATGAAAGATCCCGAATTAGCTAAAATTCGGAAAGAAGTAGTAGAAGGTACTAGACCGAACTTTTCTATAAGGGAGGATGGGTCCTTGCTGTTCAGAGGCCGCCTCTGTGTTCCTATTGATGCCGGTCTACGACAAACTATTTTAGATGAATTTCACAAATCTAAATATGCGATCCATCTAGGTAGCACCAAAATGTATCAAGATATGCGTAAGAGCTACTGGTGGAGAGGTCTCAAACACGACGTAGCAGAGTATGTGTCAAAGTGTCTGACGTGTCAACAAGTGAAGGTTGACCATAGACACCCTGCTGGATTACTACAGCCTTTGCCTATACCGGAATGGAAATGGGATTCTGTCTCTATGGATTTCATAGTGGGGGTGCCGCGAACAACGAAGAGGCACAACGCTATCTGGGTTGTTGTGGATAGATTGACGAAGTCCGTTCACTTTTTTCCCTACAACACTATGTATACAGCAGGCAAACTTGTGGAACTCTATATGAAGGAGATAGTACGCTTGCACGGTATTCCAAGCAGTATTGTATTTGATTGCGACCCATTGTACACTTCAAAGTTTTGGCAAAAATTTCAAGAGGGCATGGGTACTCGATTAGATTTCAGTTCGGCGTTCCATCCACAAACCGATGGACAGATAGAGCGGGTAAATAAAGTGATTGAAGACATGCTCAGGGCGTGTATGCTTGAACTACAGGGATCATGGGATGAACATCTTCCTTTGATCGAATTTGCCTACAACAATAGTTTCCAAGCAAGTATCGGTATGGCACCGTACGAAACTCTCTATGGTAGGCGATGTAGATCGCCCATCAATTGGAAAGAAACAGGAGCAAAGTTTGTGCTTGGTCTGGAACTTCTCGAAGATAATGCTATAGTTGTACGTATGATAAGGGAACGACTTCGATCAGCACAAAGCCGACAGAAAAGCTATGCCGATGTCAAACGAACGAGCCTAGATTTCACCGTTGGTGACCATGTGTTTGTGAAAGTGTCACCTATGAGGGGCGTAATGCGGTTCGGAAAGAAGGGGAAGCTAAGTCCTCGATATCTCGGACCCTTTGAAGTTTTGGGTCGAGTTGGAGAGGTAGCCTACCGCATTGGATTGCCTCCGTTGTTTGATTGGGTGCACAATGTCTTTCATATTTCTATGCTTCGAAAGTACGTAAGGGACCCTACACACATTTTGGGTGATCAACCTATAGAGCTAAATGAAGACATGACTATGATTGAAAGTGCCACTCAAATTCTAGACCGAAAAGAACAAACTTTACGCACTAAGGTCATTCCATTAGTGCTAGTCAAGTGGGGGAACCACTCCGTTGAAGAAGCAACTTGGGAGAGGGAGGCTGAAATTCGGGAACTGTATCCCCATTTATTCCAGTAATAGAAGTTGCAAATGATCTATGTTAAATGCGGAGCGAATGTTTAAAATGGTTCTAAGTGTGAAATTTTACGTTCCAACTTTATCCTTATGGACCGTGTATAAAATGTTTGTAAATGTGAAATTGTAAATGATCTTTATGATTTTTAGCTATACTAGGTGAAACTATAAATTATGAGTTCCTCTCTCAAATTTTAAATCTTGTGATTATAGCTACCACACACTGTGTCAAGATTGGTGTGTACAATCCGGGCTAGTGGTAAGGGATGAGCAACTATTTAATTAAAGAGTATGACCGATCTGTGTGTAACGGGAACAGTGATTATTCACGATATAATTGGATGCATGATTGATGTAAATGATGGTTGGACCATGGAGGGCCATGATGAAATTGCCTCTTCCTGATGAATGGTTTGAAAGATAAGGGAAACAAACTGAGTTCCAGAAATTTTGGAATTTCGTTTGAACGAAATTGAAAGTCGTTCAAACAAATTTCTATAGGTCTAAGCATCGAGTGTAGCCAGGAATCGTTCGAACGAAATGCTGCTACCAGTGAACGACAATCAGTTCTCAGGGAATCGTTCGAACGAACTCCACAGGTCAGTGAGCAGGAATTATGCCGTGCAAGATTCGTTCGCACGATTTTTAGGGGCAGTGAGCTTCGTTCGAACGAAATCCCAACGGTCAGCGAGAAGGCAATGAGTCATAGAGAAATTCGTTCGAACGAATTTAAAATCGTTCGAACGAAAACTAGTTCAGCTTAGTAGCAATAGAAAATTCGTTCGAACGAAATTCCATTCGTTCGAACGATTTTTGCACCACACATTAAAACAATGAAAATTCGTTCGAACGAAATCCGATTCGTTCGAACGATTTTGAACCACCAATAACAAGGAGTGAAATTCGTTCGAACAAAAGTGATTTGTTCGAACGATTTTGCCTGTATATATATATGGGCGTGTTTCCGCCCCATTCGTTTGAACGAAAACCCCTTTTCCTCATTTCTTCTTCTTTGGAGCGCTCTAGGAGTAGAGAGAGTTGCCGGTTTTCGTTGATTCCGGCCACCTTCAACCTTGAAACGACACACATTCAAGCATTTAGGTCATCTAGAGGTAATCACTAACCTCTATTTTGCTTTTACAAACCCATTTCTCCTTGAATTTTGGTCATATTAGGGCCAAATTCATAAACCCTCATTTGTGCTTACCAATCATGCCGCCCAAAACTCGCCAAGCCACGGCGAGTGCCGCACCAAAGAAAACCACTTCGGGTTCTTCGTCTCAACAACTGCCGAAGAAACCACCTACGGGTTCTTCATCGGCACCACGTGCACAAGCACCACCTCCACCACCCATACATGAACGACCAAATGAGTGGTGGTCTGATAAAGACTTCGAACCCGAATGGATCATCGATCCTAAAACGTTCGCCAAGCGTGATGAGACGCATTGGGCATTTGACTACATTTCTACCGCGGGCTTAACCGGTGTCCTTCGCCCATGCAAGGACAGTTATTACCCTAGAATAGTCCGGCTATTCTATCAAAATATGGAGATCATTAAGGACGCTACCATTTTGAAAACAAAGATTGATAATCAGCCATACACATTCACTTTTGATGACGTGGCGGATGCATTGGAATGCTTCCATACCTACAACCACGAAGATATCGCCCTCGCTGAACCTTTTCCGAAAAAGCTAGACTATAAGTACGTAGCGGCTCACATGACCCACGGTCGAACTGGTTCGGGTCACTCAATTAGTCGTGCCCATTTACCTCGCGAGCTTTGAATGCTCGATTCAATCATCCAATGCAATCTTTACCCTTTACGCCATCGAACTGAGTGGGTGAGGTCCAGATGGCACTTTTTGCGGCCTATAATGGCCGATGGTTTAATGCGCCTCAGATGGTCTTGGAGGGATTGAAATACGCACGTAAGAAGATGTTGCCCAACGTCAAGTAGTCCATCGACGATATGCCGTATGCCCGACTCATTTCCCTCATGGTCGAGGACTATGTGGGTGACGATACCTATACCCTCGCCCCAAATGAATTCAAATTGACGGGGAACGTTCAGGAATTCACTATGATTGACTGGAACCGGACATATGTCAAGTTAATTAAGAAGCCGATAGCCGAGGAACCACTGCAACTGGAACCCCAAGCGCAAGACCAACCACCACATGCCACGCCGGTGTATGATGACCCTACGGTTCGTGTTCCACCTCAACAGCCCGTCGATCAAAGTGCTCAGGCTCGAGCGCCACCTCCACCATGTGAGGGCATGCCTACCCCAACTTTGACCGATATCTATGCCCTGTTGGAGGCCAGCACATGTCAAATGGCAGAAAATAATCGCCTGCTCAATCGATGGTTTGACTACTATGATGCACTACATGCCGAGGAGATGCGCTTTATGTATCCCGATGATTACCTTCAGCGCATAGCAGCAACACAGGCATGGGTCTCAGGCACGTCGACTTCGGGTGTGGGTGGACCAGATGGTGATGGTAGCGATCCACCTGGTGGCGAGGCGTCTTGACAGCTTTTCGTATGGTGTCTTATTTTGGGATGACAATTTTGGGTTACTTGTCTTTTGGACAATTGTAAACTTTAACATAGGTACATGAGGATGCGTTTCCTCTTGAACAATTGTGGCATGGCTGCCACTCTAAACTTGGTAACTAAAATTTTTGCTATTATATATCTTATGAATGTGGATGGTTATTTAGTGAGTGTGCTATCTAGTTACATTGTATGTTTATGTGGGTGTGGCTGTTTCTCTCTACCTTTATATAGGTTTTATTTCAGTTAGTTACACGTGTGCTCCTTGGGTGTGCGGGCCCCATACTGTGGTGTGAGGGGGGGGGGGGGCTTTTGAGTATAATTTTCGGGGACGAAAATTCCCAAGGCAGGGAGAATGTAACGTCCCGGAAATTTCACACTTAAATAGTGCACCTCGGGATGCGGACCAATTGGTCAAGTGTTTGACCGGGTCAACATTGACTCGGTTGACTTTGTTGAACATGTGAAAGTGATGTAGTTAAGTGGAATAAGAGTGATAGATAGAATGTGTGAGTACATACACTTAGATAGTTGTATGTGCTTTACACCAAATTATAAAACTAGATTATAAATAAAAGAAAAGAAGAGGAGAGGAGTTATTTCCTTGTTTGAAGAGTGGTTGAGAGAAGTTAAGAGAGAGAGAGAGTAAATGTGTGAGTGATTGTGGGAAAATAAAGAGTATTGCATTGAATGCAAATCATCGACCTTGGCTCGGAGAAACTAATAGATCGAGCTCGAGATCGAGGAGAGAATTTGGTTGAGGGTTTGTGAAACCCTAGTGGGCGAAAAGTTGGGAGCAAAGGATCTAACTGAAAGAGGTAAATTTAGATCTTGATATATTTATTTTGTAGCTAAAAATATAGCATTTAGTAATTTAAACATGAGAAAATAAGGATCATAAAAAGGTAGTTTGATCGGATGAGTTCAAGGAGAGACGAGCTCGATCCATGACTGAAAAAGAGCAAATTCGTTAAAACGAAATGAGATTTCGTTTGAACGAATTTGACTAGAGAAAGTAAAAACGAGAAAAGGGGGATTCTGAGTAAATCGTTCGAACGAAATTGGAATTCGTTCGAACGATTTTGCTATTAGGGACAAAGGTGTCCTGAGAGATTCGTTCGAACGAAATAAAATCGTTCGAACGAAATTGGAATTTGTTTGAACGATTTATAAATCGCTCGAACGATTTTGCGAAATCATTCAAATGATTAAGAATCGTTTGATCGATTTGGTAGATTTAGGCTTTAGGGCCTATTTTAGCTTGTAAAGAAATAGTGATTGAACCTAGGCTTTTTGACCCAATGGTTATACCATGTGGTAATGTTTTACATGTGTTGATCATACCTAGGTCAAGCCGGACCGGTGTGTTACTCGTAGTTGGGCGGATTAGAGAATCCGAGGACTTGAGATGCATGTGAGGTAGGAGAATATCTCAACTGGTACACTGTATTACGAGCACATATGTAGTGATAGTTTATGATGCATGTCTCTTAAAATATTGTTTTGAGTTTCAGTTAATGAAAGGAGTAGTGGTTAATGGCAATGGTGCGTGTGTGTCTATAAAAATAAAATAGTAAACTTGTTAAGTAAGAGTTCAATCATCCCAGGGATGTAAGAACGCATAGGCATCGCAGAGATGCAACTGATAACGTGACATCCCAGGGATGTATGGTGGATGTAAAGATCCACGCTAAGAGATAAACAGTAATTCAGAATGCACGGGCTGGATGTTATTATCTATTAGCACAAATTCACGGTGAACAACTATATGTATTGCACAATTTGATTTAAGGTTCAGAGAATACCCAATCGACGCGGCGGTATACCCGTGACTGACTTGGCAGGATATCCGTGACCGGTACGACGGCTAATCCGTACACCAGCAGACATCCCAGGGATATGTAGTAGTAGTATAGCCGTCACCTACGAGATAGAGACGTGGATAATGAAATGATAAATAGTCTAATTAGACGACGATGGAGGGTATTCCATCGGGGCTCGATGCTATATTGCTCGGGGATTATTTAAGTTAAGATTTAAGTCATGGTCTCAGCCTGGTTGCAACTAAAGGAAAACAGTAATCATTTTTGAATTTCAAAGAGTAGGTAATAATTGCAGTCAAAGTGTTTATTGCATCTTAAATTTATTTGTTTCAAGCAAAGATAATTGTGAGCCCATGTTTTATTACTGTCATGAAATATATGTTAGTAAGAAAGATATACTTGTTGTGATATTTCCCCTATTGAGCTAGGATGTAGCTCAGCCTTGACTATATGTCACAGATGATGATTTAGGAGTTGCCACTGACGAGTTAGGCGTGGCTATTGACATGGTTGAGCCCGAGGACCCAGAGTACTTTGCAAGGGAGGAATTTGAGCCTCCTCTAGAGAAATTCTTCTAGGAGATTCGCTGCTTACTTTGATAGTGTTTTGAGAAAGAAAGATTTACGGCTTGGCATGTCGAACCATTGGGAGTGACCTTAGATAAGGCACTAATGGTTCGGGTTGATTCTTTTGTTCATGCTGAGGCATGAAATGAGAACTATCTTTTGGATTATTATTTTGGTTTAACTTATAGTAGATTGGAGATTTACTTTGCGTTAAATCCTATATATGGGTACTATTGTAAATAGGATGTACTAAGTGTTCCGCACATGTTCATGGGGCATGGTCTCGAGGGCTGTGCCGATGGCACGGGTTTCGGGGTGCCGAAATCTGGGCTGTCACAATAATAGAAAAGGGGTTTTCTAGGAAGATTTTTAGTTTGTTGCGATCGCCAGCTACAGATATTTTTCAACTCTACAACACGTCAATGATTACGCTTAAGAGCGGGTATGGGTTACTTCTATACTAAATTGTCCACTTGCGAACGTTAGCAGTAGTGTCTTTTTCCTTAAGTTATATAGTTTAATTTCCCTTTTATTTCCTTTTGTGGTTATAGTTCCCGTCAGTTAGATTTCCCTAGTTTTGCTATG
Source organism: Chloranthus sessilifolius (assembly GCA_021018995.1). NCBI lineage: Eukaryota > Viridiplantae > Streptophyta > Magnoliopsida > Chloranthales > Chloranthaceae > Chloranthus > Chloranthus sessilifolius. The sequence goes on along the minus strand of CM037594.1, from coordinate 27,583,408 downwards.
AATTTGGTTACATATGAGTTTATTCTAATCCTGTTAAGAGTCCAATTAATATTAATTTCCTGGTTTCATTAGAAGTCTAATTAACATTAGTATTCCAGTACTACTAAAAGTCGAATTAATTTTAGTCTCCTATCGGTACAAGGAGTGCACATGTAATAGTTCTGATGAAACTCTGAGTAAGTCTAGCAGGCAAGTTATACTGAAATTTTAAACAGAGCAAGTATACTAGTTGTATTGGAATTCTAATTAAATCAAGTACGCTAATTGTATTGAAATTCTAAGTAAAGCAACTATGACAGCCCTACTAGAATTCTAATTAGAATAAAAGACTAATTTTACTGAAGTTCTAATTTAAGCAAAGGAATTAATGTTATTGAACTCTAATTAAGAAGACAAATAAACTGATTTTTATCAGAAACTAATTAAAATAAATAAACTAATTTTTATTAAAATCCTAATTAAAGCAATGAATTAAATATACTAAAAATCTAATTAAAGTAATGAAATTAACCATACTAAATTCTAATTGAAGCAAGGAATTGATCAATTAAATTCTGATTTAAAGGGATTAATAAGTCATACTAAGATTTAAGGTACTTAATTAATTAATCATGCATAAATAAAATAAACCCACTAATTAACTATACTAAAAGGATAAAACAAAAGCAATTAATTAATTCTAAAATTCTTACAAAAAAGGGTTTTAGGCTCGCTATGCTAAGGAGGATTGGCTTTGTTGCCGAGTACCCTCCGTATGCTCCTTTGGGCAAATTGGATGGCTAAGATTAAAGATAAATTAAATTTTGGACCTTGAAATAGTGTTTTTAGGCTTTTCAGAGTTGATTTCAGAATAACAATTATGAATTAAATTGTAGAACTAGAATTATAAAAACTGAAACTATATTTAGGATTTTTGGAGATATTAAAATAAGTAATTAGAATTAAAATTAAATTTTTAGGACTGAATTCGGGTTTGAAATTAGAAAATCAGGCTATATCATTAAGGACTAGTTTTGAATTGAAGGATTAGAAGCAGAAATTAATGATAGGACTGTAGATTTAAATTTTAGAATAGAATTAAAGTCTAAGATCGGTGTATCGGACTGATATATTAAGGACTGGTTCTAGAAACAGAGAACAAGAATCAAATATAGAGAATTTCGGTCCAAAAAGGGTGCTACGGTTTAAGATTGAAAATAAAAATTAATAGAATTCCTAGGTCTAGTGATTAGAAGTTATGGTCTTCAATAAAAAATTTAATTCTTACCTAGGGTCGGGGCTGCGGAGAGAAATCTCGAAGATTCGGTGCTTGAATTTTGAAATCATGATTAGGTTGTGCTATGTGTTCGTTCTCGGAGTTCTCTGGTTTCGAAATCCCGAAAAAAATTATTCTTTCTCGAAAATTGCCAGCCCCCTTCATGTTTTCCTTGGTTGAAATTAAAAAAAAGCTTTTATAGGTTTTTTTCTAATTAAACGCCATGTTTCAGGTGTTTAATCGAATTGTGTGCCAGTTTTCCTGTGTTTAATCGCTTTGAGTTGGTCACCGACTCAGTGAGCGACCGGATGACTTGCTCAGTGAGTTTCTTAGTCCTAATAGCATTAGGGCTAATTACGTGCTTGGTAGGACATGCGCAATTTGATGAAGCATTTCTTCAGAAGTGCTCAATCAAGGAAGCTTAGGGGTCAAGGACTAGGAGGCTAGGCTAGGCGTAGGCCAATTGTGTGCTGGTGATCGAGCGTGCAATCTGATCGCATGTTATATTTCAGGTGTGTGATTAAGTCTCGATATGGTCTGAGAAAGGAAGTTTGGTTTGAACGGGTGACTGATTGCGTGTTTGTGGTATAGCGTGCAATCGACGAGCTGTGTTTTAGGCGCTTAATTCAGGGTTGTCCGGGTCTGGTCTCTAGTATGAAATGCAAGACTATTATTTCAGTCTGCATTTCGACTATATACTGTCATTTTAGTATATAGTCTCCCTATGTCGGATCTAAGCCACAAAGCTATTGTTTCAGCCTGTGTTCAGCCATGTACTATTGTTTCAGTGCATGGTTTCCATATCAGGGTTATGAGGTCAAAGGTTGATCGAACAAAAAAGGATATTCTGAGAGGGCAAAATGGGGGTGTCTACACCTCCGTAAGCTCCCTTGAGCAAATTGGGTGGCTGAGGTTAAGAATAAATTGAAGTTTGGATTAAAAAAAGTATTTTTAGATTTTCAAAGTCATTTTCGGGATTATAATTAAGAATTAAATTATGAAATTAGGACTGTAGAAGACTAAATTAATATTTGGGATTTTAGAAATATTAAACTAAGGAATTAAAACTAGAATTTAAAAGTTTAAGGACTAAATTCGGGTCCGAAATCAGAAAATTAGGCCGTATGATTAAGGACTGGTTTTAGAAACTATGAACTAGAACCAAAGATTAATGATAGGACTGGAGATTGAGATTTTAGAACAAAATTGAGTCTATGGTTGGTGAATTGGGCCGTCAGATTAAGGACTAATTCTAGAAACGAAGAACTAGAACCAGAAATCAAAATTATGGTCCGAAAAAGGGTGCTATGGCCTAAGACAGAATTAATATTAATAATTTAAACTAAGAAAATCCTAAGTCTAAGAACTAAGAACTACGATTGGGAATACAAAAAATTACCTAAGGTCGAGGTTGCGGAGAGAAATCCCAAAGATTCGAAGTTTGAATCTCAAAATCATGGCAAGATTGCTCTATGGGATCGTCCTCGGAGTTCTCTGGTTTCGAAATCCTAAAAAATTCCATTCTCTCTTGTTGTGTTCTTGTGTTTGGGCCAAAGTAAAAAAATCTTTTTATAGGTTTTTCTTCAATTACGTGTCCTATTTCAGGCGTTTAACTAAATTACGCACTGGTCTCCCGGTGCTTAATCGCTTTGAGTCGGTCACCGACTCAGTGAGCGACGGGCTGACTTGCTTAGTGAGTTTCCTAGTCCTAATCATATTAGAACTAATTGCGCCCCCAGTGTAGAGTGCGCAATCCGATTATGCGTCTCATCCGAAGTGCTTGATTGAGGAAGCTTAGGGGTCAAGGATGACAAGACTAGGTCGAGTGTAGGCCAATTGCGTGTGTGTGGTGGGGTGCTCAATCCGATTGTGCGTGTCGTGGTGAGCGCGTGATCGAGTCTCGAGGTGGTCTGGGAAAGGAAGTCTAGTCTAAAAGGGGTACCGATTACATGTGTATGGTTTTGCGTGCAATCAAATTGCACGCACGATTTTAGACACGTAATTTGGGGTTGTCCAGGTTCGGGTCAGGTCTGAAATGCCAGACTATTATTTCAGCCTACATTCTGACTATATACTATTATTTTAGTATATAGTCTCCCTATGTAGGGACCTGAGCCACAGAGCTATTATTTCAGCCTGTGTTTAGCCATGCACTATTATTCAGTGAATGATTCCCAAATCAGAGTTAGGGGGGTTTGAAATGTCAAACTATTATTTCAGTCTACATTTGGTCTATATACTATTGTTTCAGTATATAGTCTCCCTATGTTGGGACCTGAGCCACAGAGCTATTATTTCAGCTTGTGTTCAGCCATCTACTATCATTTTAGTGCATGGTCCTCGCTTTAGGGTTATGGGGCCTGAGCCATTGAGCTATTATTTCAGCCTGTGTCCAGCCATATACTATTATTTCAATATATGGTCCCACATTAGGGTTAGGGGTCTGAAATGCGAGACTATTATTTCAGTCGGCATTTCGACTATATACTATTATTTCAGTATATAGTCTTCCTATGTCGGGATCTGAGCCACAGAGCTATTGTTTCAGCTTGTGTTTAGTCATGTACTATTGTTTCAGTGCATGGTTCTTAAGTTAGGGTCATGGGGCCAAAGGTTGACCGAAAATATTTGTACTTTCTAAGAGGGTGAAATGGGGGTGTCTACACCGTTGTTTCCCTCTTTTTTACTTGTAGCACCCTTTCAGGTTTTCACTACATCCATGGGTATACATTTTTACCTCAAGCGCCCTTTCAGATTTTCACCTGGTCCGCATAAGCTTGCTGTTTTTACCCGTGGCGCCCTTTCAGTTTTTCACCATATCCATTTTGCTTTGAGCTTGTATTTTCTTTTTCTTTTCTTTTTTTCTTTCAAAGGCCATGACATGAATGTCGACTCCGTCATAGCCAGCTGGATGAAACTCTTTTGTCGTCTCTTAGCTTGGCTCGTGCTGACTCAACGGATATTATAACTGCTCGTAGACCTTAAAGAGGGCTTTCCTCAGGGATGTATCTTGGCCATGAGTTTGAAAGGGATAGGTTAGGAATTTTGAAGGTATTCTCGGGTTAAAAGGTTTCCTTAATTGGGTTCTAGTTGTCGTGATACACTTCTTCCTTGGGGGATTTCTACTGTACATGCCCCATGATCTCTTTATATATATATATATATATATATATTTCTTTCAGACATCCTCTTTTAAGGATTTTGCTTTTATGATGTTTTTGGATTTTGGTGATAACTCTTTATACACTCTCTTTTTTTGGGGAGGGGTAATGAAAGAAAATGCCATTGGCTCAATATGGGGTAGCAAAGGGAATAAGTGTTCAGGGATACTTTTTTGCTACTTTGCTTTAGAATGATGGCCTCTTATATGGGGTCCATAAGCAGTCACGTGTCAGTATTATCAATGCTTACCTTGCCGCTAAGATTAGGAGTAGAAATGTTGGACGTATCTAGCATTGATTGACTCAAGAAAATGATCTCCGTCCATGGTGACAAGGCGGAGTGCGTATCCAGGCAGCACCTCTCAAATGACGTAAGGTCCTTCCTAGTTGGGCTTGAATTTCTCTCTCAGATCAGCGTGCCTTCATCGTCCTTTGGTATGTCGCCCCAGCATTCTTCAACCCAAATGACATGACTCGGTAACAAAAAGTTTTTCATGGAGTAATGAACGCTGACTTCTCTCGGTCTGCTTTGGCTATCTTGATCTGATTGTATCCAAAAAATTCATCCATGAACGACAACATCCCATGCCTAGCAGTGTTATCAACCAAGATGTCGATGTGTGGCAATGGGAAGTCATCCTTTGGGCTCGCCTTGTTCAAATTTTTGAAGTCAATGCATATGTGAACCTTTCTATCTTTCTTCAGTACCGAGATGATGTTGGCTAACCATTGAGGGTACTTGGAGACTATGAGAAACTTCGCATCATATTGTTTGATAACTTCATCCTTCACTTTCAGCATCCACTCAGGCTGGAGACGTCTTAACTTCTACCTGACTGGCGTAATCATCGAGATACAGTGGCAACTCATGCTTGACCAAATCGGTGTCCAAACTAGGCATATCCTTATATGACCATGCGAAGACATCTTGGTGGGACCGAAGGAAATCCATCATGCCTTTTCTTTCCTCGGGGGACAGTGACGTTCTGATCTTGGTAATTCTAGGAATCTCCTCGGTCCCTAGATTGACGTCCTCTGTTTCTTCAACGATCGGGGTAGGGCCATGCTCAAAGTTGGCTTACCATTCAAGGAGCTCATTGGGGAGCTCCTCAGCAGGGATTTCCTTGTTCATACTCTAGATTTCTACCTCTTCTTGTATTTCTACAGGAGAGGGGTCGATTTCATGTGGGACGAATTTTTCAATTAAGGCATCCTTTTTCTCAATTTTATCGAGAATTTTAGAAGACAATTTTTTTATTAATTACTTTGTATTTCTTTTATTTTTTAGATTTTATTTTTCTTCGAAGATGGGCCATTGACAAAGCGGGTCTTTATATACACATGATACTGCTTGCCACAGGCTAATCTCACTTTTTATAGGTTGCTTATTTTTTTTTGGAAAGCAGGTGCCGAATTTACGGCCATTTGATGCTTCCAGAGTTAAGGACATTGACGCCCAATTCGTCACTTGAGGTGCTGCTTCTTTACCTGGACTTGAGGAGGAGGAAGATCGGGATGACTTTTGGGGGTTAGCCTCCAGCATGTTTATCCTGGGCTCGTCCGGACCCTATCCTCGAATGTCAGCATGGGTTTGTGGTGATTTATGATAGGCTGCTGTATAGGCTGGGATGTCTCTTCCTTGAAGAGTGACAGGGATGAGAGGTTGACTTCGATATCTGGGAGAAGGATGTAGGGATTGGTCTCATGGACAGGGGTTCTTTTGTGCGGGGTTAATTGAGTTGCCCCATTCTGGTAATTTTTGATCAGAATGTGAGGCCGCGGTCGGGGTTCATCCTCTAAGTCTATCCCCCTGGCTTTGGCTTTAGGAATGGTTCGGGCCTTCTCTTTGGCCTCTTGGATTTCTCCTTTGGTAGGCTTGTAGCCTAAGCCGAATCTAACTCGTTGTTCGATCCTGGCTCTGACCAACTCCTTCCTGTCTTGCAAGCGTGGTCCCAATCCCGTGCCTTTTTTATAGCCCCATTGCTGGAGCATGACTACAACTGCGACCATTCCTCCTCTGATTTTTTGGGTGACCTTTCCAAGGGGTTCAGGCGCCACTACTGACACATCATATTGAACTGTGGAGATCTCTATCTTCAGCTATATGCGACACATCCAACATTTTGGGGTCCTCAATGTTGTGGGTAGCTTTTTCTCTTTCTTCCCGTCGCTCTCCCTGAATGGTGACAATCTTCTGTTCGAAAACAAATCTAAGTTTTTGGTGGAGGGTCGAAGGAATTGCCCCAACCTTGTGTAACCATGGTAGCCCTAATAGCATATTAAATGTGGATTTGAGGTCCATAACTTGTAAAGGTATGAAAAAGGTAATTGGACTAATGATAAGCTCAAGATCAACTTCTCCAATTATTTCTCTTCTTGTATTATCAAATCCTTTGGCGCTGGTTCTTGCTAGCCTGAACGTGGAAGGATCCACCCGTATCTTTGTTGCAGTTCTCAACGAGAAACATTTAAGGCTGATCCATTGTCTATCAGTACTAATGGAATCACCAAGTTCCCTGTTTCCACTGTAATGTTGAGGGGTTTGGAATGATTATTTCCCTCATCTAGAAGATTAGCATCTGAAAATGAGATGACGTTGGGGGCAAAAACCTGCCCAATTATTTGTCCCACCTCATTAGGGATTACTTCGATGGATACATATGCATCGTTTAGTGCTCCCATTAGAGCCTAGAATGGAGCGGAGATGTCATTAACAGGTCCTAGACTGTGATGTGGGCTGGCATTCTCTTTAGCTAAGTTTCTAATATGTGCTCTCTGCTCATATTTTTGAAGGCGTTCACTGTGTCTGATTCCTTCTTCTCTTCTAGCTGGGCTGTGATCGGCTTACTATGTACGTCTAATTAAGTCTTAACCTATTGCAAGCGCACAATGGAAATTGTAGAGCTAGTAAAGGATCGTTCCCACAAAGAAGTATTATCTTATTTATATTTCTATTTTAAAGTTTATATTTATCTTTTAAGGTTCTAAACTACTTAAGAAATATGAATAAAAAAATAGTTTCTTAATCTAAAGTGCATAAAATAAATCATAATCCTCCTTCAGATTGAGGTCGTCAATCCCAATCTTCAGCCATCGGATATTTATAAAAATAAACATTACCGTTACATCGTATTACAATCTTCTAGAAATTGGGAGTCAATTAAAAACTAAAATTTCTTAACACAGATTTAATTTAATCAACAATTTCCTAAAATTTGGGCGTCAATCAAATTCTAGAAAATTGAAGATGAAAAAGTAAAAACCGTTACACTAATCTACAAATCCCAACCTGCGTCGTCAATTCAAATTAAAACTTGAAGATGTTTACAAAGTAGTGAATAAAGCAAATAAAATCTAAACTAGAAAGCAAAGTAAATATATCTTTCACTCCTCTGCTGCAGTTGTCAATTGCTTCTAAGAAACCTTTGATATCTAATCTACTCTAACTATTTTACACTACTGATCGGAAGAAAATCCAACCTCAGTTGTCAATTGATGCTGAAATTCTTCGATCCCTTATTCCTACATCGGGCTCTCTTATTTATAGATCATAAATAGTCGGTTTACAAAGACTTCTAATTTTAATAAAAGAAACTATTAAAAGATTCCTAATATGACTCTAATTCCTATTTTATTCTCCCTTGCTTTCAACTGTAGATGTGCTTCTGGATTGTTCTCCTTTATTTCAGCGACCGAGATTTTCTAAGAGCTTATCTTCATCAATCTTCTCAGATCTGTGATTCACCAAACTTCCAATTCCAGAGATCTTCTAATTCAATGCATGGTGGTGATAATCTTCATTCATGTGATTATTAGTAACAGCAGATGTAGCAGTGGGAAAAACTTTACACAATCGTAAATTACGATTGTTCTTCTTTTTCTAGAGAATCATAAATCATGATTTCTCATTTTCATACAGCTTTCTTACTGAAAGATTTCCTATAATGAATGATTGCTCTTTTTTTTTATCGCCTTTTACTCCTTTGTCACTTTCGGAAGAATCGTCTTTTGAATAATCGTAAATTACGATTTCTTAGTTTTCAGTTTTTTTCCGTCTTCAACTTTAGCGTACAATCATAAAGTACGATTTCTTGACTTTCAGCAGCGACGAATCATCTTCTCTTTGCTCAATCATCTTTTTATTGCTTTTCGAGTTTATTTTGATGAATATTAATACTTTGACTCTCTTTTACTATTTTTCCTTAATATCTACACATCGTTAACTTGTTAGTAGCAACCTAAGTCCTAGCATTACTAAGTTAAGAGCGGTAAAATGGTAAATTCTGTGACTGATCACACCCCCACACTTAAGCTTTGCTAGTCCCTAGTAAACAAGGAAACATAAAATATTATATGCCACTTTCGTAGGGAGCACGATTGCATTTAGCGGATGCAACAAGCCTTTAAACCCCTAGGTGATCTCTAGTGGAGGAGTTATAGCCTCTTAAAGATTTTCATTGAAGTTACCTATAAACTTCAAATATTTTTAGATTTTTTATAATATATTTTTCAGAAATCTACACTACTAATTAAATTAATCATCATATATTTATTATGATTTTTAAATATTTCAAATCCTTCACATTTACTCTCCATCACGGTAATTATCCTTGATCAGAACTCAGTAATTTCAATTCTATACAGCGTGGAGTGTGTGCATATAAGTGAAAAGTTTATTCATTATAGATTTTTCTAAACTATAGATTTAGAAAACATTTTCATCCAAACTCTCACTATTGGCACTCTCAAAAAAATATCAAAATTTTTGGTTCTCTCATTATGATATGTATGATAAGTTTCAAAGGAAAATCAACTAAAAAGGTAAATCACATGGAATAGATAATCAATTCTGATCATATGACTTTTATGTTCATTCATAGTATCTATTTCATACATCTCTACTAGGCTCATACTTTTTGCAAATAATAAATCACAAAGGTCTTTTCTCCAACTTGTAAAGGGGTTTTGGGTTCAAAGGTTTCAAAGAAAGGCAGATAGGCTTTAAAAGTTTCTGAGAATTTAGTTTTTCCTTCTTTATCTTCTTTCCTTCTTTTCTATTTCAGTAAGTGTCCAAAAAGTTGGATAACTTCTTCCCATTTTTCTTTATATTTTCTTTCTTGTATAAATCCCATTTTTTTTCTTCAGTTAGAAGCTTTTCGCTTCTCTTTTCATGAAATCGTCCTTTACGGTTTTCCTTTTCTTTTTCACATTTTTCATACGATTGTATTTCTTCTCAGTTGTACCCTTTTTAGCAGATCCTCTATCACTTATTGCTCATAATCCTTTCACTCCCTCTTCTTTCCTTATCTTTTTTTACATTTTAAACTCTCACAAATTATAAGGGTTAAAGATAGAAAGCATTGGATAGTACATATGGTTAAAGGTTTATAAAATATTGGTACAAAGAAATTCAATTTTTATGCTTCTAATATGGGTTCAAAGGATAAATTTTTCTTGAGATTTTGACTGTTGACTCTGGTTTAAACAAAAGATGGCCATTGATCATTTTTACGATTTACTAGTATGGTTGTCTTAATGCTTTGACATATCTAGCAAACAGTTCTAAAGAAATAAATCATCATAATCACAGAGTATCTTGATTCTAAGTTCAGAAATATGGGATTTCTCAGAAAAAGTTTCAAGAAAATTTTAAGCTTGAATAAAATAGTCTCTCTTAGAATATAAAGAGGATATATTAGCTCAAGATCTCACTGGTTTTATAATTTTGAAACTATGATCTAAATTTTGCAGTTTAAATTAATCATATAGTTTCAAACATTCATCTGATATAGTGTTAAAAAATGTTATACATGAATTGCAATTGTTTTATTTTGATTGTTGAAGTTTTGCTCTGATGGATTGTAAAGTTTTTAAGAGAAATTTTTCTATCATAATTTGCATATAATGATTAATTCTAGACTAATGCTATATTTCTTAACTAAAAATAGAAGAATTTTTTTATTTATATTTATTTATTTTTTAGATAAAAACAAAATAAAAACTGCTACCTATTAATATATACAGATTTATATATGTCCCCAAACTTAAATAGGACAATGCCCTCATTGTTTCAAAACAGGAGACACAACAAAAAGATATTACCTTAATGGTGCTTTTTAAGTTACCGGGTCTATGATCGGCATTAGGATTCAACAATGATGCCCCAAACTTGTGAGAAACTACTTCCGGTATATAAAAAAATATGCACTATAAAGAAATATTTAGAAACAAAAATTATCATATATATTAAATGAAATATTTACATAAGAGAAAGAGAAGATTATATAAAGGAATAACCTAGAAAAAATCTTGACAAACACTAAACTAAGACACTGACAGAAACGTCTGAGAACAAAGTTTGTCTTTGATAAAGATCGGTCCTCAGCTTCTAACCACAATTTATCCTGTCAAAAATGGTTTGCCTTCCTGGCTCTGCGATGTCCTCAACTTGTTGCTCTTGGTAGAGGAACTATAAGTCAGAGAGGGGAATAGAGGAGATTAGGGAGAATCAGGGGGCGGTAGGTGAGCAGGGGGAGGATGAGGGGTAGAGGAGGTGAAGATGGAATGTGTGTCAGAAGAGGTAGGTGGTTCCATCTTCCTATTTTACTTTTTCTTCTTTTTATTCTTTTTCTTTTCTTCCTTCGCCAAAATCTTCTGAACATCCTCGTACTCGTCCCACAGGAACTGTAGAGGGTCTGGCTCTTTTGTTGGTGGTGGGTCCTTCCATACTGGAAAGAACTTTATTGGGTTATAGTTAATTTTATCGTCTGTCATGGCTAAGGATGGGATGGTATGGAGAGAAGGAATGATTTCGCAAAGGATGGACTGATCCTGTTTTTGAAGTGCTTGGATGGTGGAATACGAATCGTCATTTTAAATTTTCTCATCCTTTCGAGCTTAATTACCATAATGATTCTACAGAAGGTTAGTTGGCAATAAATTGGATGTCGACTAGAATAAATATAAAATGTCGTATGATTTATTATGCGTGATGATATCGAAGAGTACATATGATGGGTAATAATTATTTTCATGTAGTAGCAGAATGCTTGTTTAGTAGTGTATGTATACATGAAAGACTTTGAGATGAATTTGAGCATAACTACTTATTTTTATGTTTTTAGCTTTATATGAATTTATTTTAGAGAGCAGGGAGATAAGCAAATCTAAGCCTCTAGTCTCTGTGGCATGTAGAAGTGTTGAAGTTCTTAATTCGTTACTCTGAATAAACCTGCAAAAGCTTAAGAAGTGATCACAGGAAGTTGAAAATATAAAGAAATATAAAAAGAGAAAGATAAATATTTATTTTTAGAATAGAAATATAAAAAGATAAAGACTTCCTGGTAGCGACGCTAAAAACTTGATCGGCTTACTATGTATGTCTAATTAAGTCTTAACCTATTGCAAGCGCACAATGGAAATTGTAGAGCTAGTATAGGATCGTTCCTATGAAGAAGTATTATCTTATTTATATTTCTATTTTAAAGTTTATATTTATCTTTTAATGTTTTAAACTACTTGAGAAATATGAATAAAAGAATAATTTCTTAATCTAAAGTGCATAAAATAAATTCTAATCCTCCTTCAAATTGAGGTCGTCAATCCTAATCTTCAGGCATCGGATATTTATTAAAATAAATAGTACTGATACACCGTATTATAGTCTTCTAGAATTTGGGCGTCAATTAAAAACTAAATTTTTTTAACACAAATTTAATCTAATCAACAATTTTCTAAAATCTGGGCATCAATCAAATTCTAAAAAATTGAAGATGGAAAAGTAAAAATCGTTACACTAATCTGTAAATCCCAACCTGAGTCGTCAATTCAAATTAAGACTTGAAGATTTTACAAAGCAGTAAATAAAGCAAATAAAATCTAACCTAGAAAGCAAAGTAAATATAACTTTCACCCCTCAGCCGCAGTCGTAAATATGCTTATGAGAAATTAGGATATCTACACTAATCTTCAGCACCCAATAGCAGTCGTCAATTGCTCTTGAGAAACCTCTGATATCTAATCTACTCTAACTATTTTACACTACTGATCAGAAGAAAATCCAACCTCAGTTGTCAATTGATGCTAAAATTCTTCGATCCCTTATTCCTACGCCAAGTTCTTTTATTTATAGATCATAAGGAGTCGGTTTACAAAGACTTCTAATTCTAATAAAAGAAACTACTAAAAGATTCCTAATATGACTCTAATTCCTAATTTTATTCTTCCTTACTTTCAACTATTGATGTGCTTCTGGATTGTTCTCCTTTATTTCAGCAACCGAGATTTTCAAAGAGCTTATCTTCATCAATCTTCTCAGATCCGAGATTCACCAAACTTCTAATTTCAGAGATCTTCTAATTTAGTGCATGGCGGTGATAATCTTCATTCACGCGATCATCAGCAGTAGCAGATGTAGCAACGGGAAAAGCTTTATACAATCATAAATTACGATTGTTCTTCTTTATCTAGAGAATCATAAATCACGATTTCTCATTTTCACATAGCTTTCTTACTGGAAGATTTCCTATAATGAACGATTGCTTTTCTTTTATCTCTTTTTACTCCTTTGTCGCTTTCTGAAGAATCGTCTTTTAAAGAATCGTAAATTATGATTTCTTAGTTTTTACTTTCTTTCTGTCTTTAGCTTTAGTGCCCAATCGTAAAGTACGATTTCTTGACTTTTAGCAGTAGTGAATCATCTTCTCTTTGCTCAATCATCTTTTTACTATTTTTTGAGTTTATTTTTATGAATATTGATACTTTGACTCTCTTTTACTATTTTTTCTTAATATCTACACATCGTTAACTTGTTAGTAGCAAACTAAGTCCTAGCATCACTAAGTTAAGGGTGGTAAATGGTAAATTCTTTGACTGATCAGGCTGGTACCAATACTTCAGTTTGTTTAGAGATTCTTCCTGATCGGATAACGAAATCAACTGCCCCTTCTCTACCACTGCCTGCATTGATGTCCGTCTGTTCATAACTGAGCAGGACTTGATGGGAGTTGTAGGTTAACTGGGCCATATCTCGTTGACTGGTGCCGGAGATAGGTAAACTGGCGGGGGTGCGGCAAAATTGGGCCAACCGTATTGGATCAGTGTCGGAGATGAAGGTGGATGGGCTGATGATGGTGTGGAGAAATTGGACCAATTGTAGGGAGTTAGAGCTGATTTCGAAGGCGGGGTAAAATTGGGCACCATGTAATTGATAGGGGTTGATGCTGAATATGTTTGGTATTACGGAGGTGGTGGGGTCCAATTGGTTTGGACTTGATTAATGGGAGTTGGTGAGGGAAAATATGACCTCAGATCTAGTGGTGCTACTTTAGGTGTCGGGCTTGAAAAATAATCAACTAAGTTTAAAGGCTCAACTACCCTGACGGTCTTGCTCTCCTGATTCCACTGCCATGGGTCATCGTAGTTTTTCCCTATGCGAATATATTCTGAGGGGTCGACCTCTTCCATCTCTTCCTGTAATATGTTAATTGTGGCCCTTAGACCCATTCCACCCTACGGGTGTGGGGGTAACGGTGCCTGTATGATATTAGTGTGCTAATTTGCTCAAGGAGGTACCAGGGGAATGAGTTTCCCTGCCTCAATGAGGTCTTGTATCACATGCTTTAACAGATAGCATCGATCAGTTGAGTGCCCAGGTTCATGGTGGTAATTGCAATGTGTACGAGGATTGTAACCTCTAAGGGGCAGATTCAGCGGAGGTCATGGTTGGAGTATAGTGACCAAACCTTTTTGTCCAACAAAGGTAAAAGGACATTTAGGAATTGCCCTAGGGGAGTGAATATTAGATTATATCGGGCCCCTCTCTGCTCAAGGTAATTTTTCCTTAGGGGACATTGTTCTACCTGTGAGCTGGATTTGTTGGTGCTGGTGTCGACTGTGCTACCGCGAATTGAAAGGGTACCATGCTAGTGTTGGGTGGTGTGTTCATTATAGCTTGTACCTTTGCCTCTGATCTTCTCTTATTTCTTTGCTTGGTAAATTTGCATCCTCGTAACGGTTGGCATTTCTTACCAAGTTAGCAAAGCTAGAATTCTGCTAGTATACCAAAAAATCTGAGATGACTGACAGAGTATTTTTTAAGATCATCTTGATTTGCTCATCATCTAGTATTTTATTTCTCACTTGAGCTGCTAATGCCCTCCTGCGCCCAAGGTAGCCACTGAAAGTTTCATCGGGCTTCTGCTTCAGGCGAGCTAGATCTGTGATAGCCCGGATTTTGGCACCCCGAAACTCGTGCCATCAGCACGATCCTCCAGACCGTGCCCCAAAGCTATGCACGGAACATTAGTATAACAAGTACAATTAAATAATTAAAGCAATTAATCTCATAAAGCGGAAATAGTTAATATGCCCAACTGGCATATGACAAAGACAGTTCTACTTTCATGCCACTACATGAACAGGGAACCGACCCGAACCATCGGTGATAAACAAATCACCCTAGATGGTTCGCCAAAAGAATAATCCAATTTAATTATATATTTATCAAAAATAAAGGCTTGACATATCAAGCCGTACAACTAGCTCTCAAAACTACTCTCTGTCAAAGTACACAGCAGAGTCAACTAGAAGAAGTCCTCAGGTGGAGGCTCCAACTCGTCTCCAAGCACGTAATCCAAGTCACCCTGATCTACGTCTCCCGAAGCCTCTACAGCTGCTATCAATGGACCTGCGACATATAGTCTAAAGGGTGAGCTACATCCTAGCTCAATAGGGAACAAACACAATGAACATATAAGTTAAAACTTACATATATTCCATGATACTCTAAGCATGATGTGTCTATGCTTTTGAAAGAAAAACAGTTTAAATTTGATGAATTTCATTCAAGTTTACTGGTAGTTAGCATGTCTTACTTTACTGTTGATTTATCATGAATGACACTGAACAGGCCTAAAGCAAAACTTAAATCTTCAACTTAAGTAATCCCCGAGCAATATATCATCGAGCCCCGATGAGATACCCTTCATCGTCATCTAATTAGATAGTTGTAAAAATGTATTACCTGAGAATACAACCCAAGCCCCTTTCTCACTAGGCGGCAGGGTTAAATATCACAAAACATCCCTGGGATGTACTTACGGTTACGGATAAACCTCCGTACTGGTGTACGGATTCGCCGCCGTACAGGTCACGGATATCCTGCCGCATCAGTCGTGGGTATCCCGCCACGTCGGTGGGGTATCCTATCAAACCTCAAATAACAAAAATAACATGTGCTTTACATATAGTTGTTCACCGTGTAAGTGTGCTATCTTATATCAGTTAGGCCTCAACAGTAATTATTCAATCCTATGTATACATACCCACATCACACCTGATGCCTTTATTAGTTTCTCATCCCCTAGGGATGTCTCAATCTCATTAGATTACTTGTTCTTAATTACTTGCATCACACAGATGCCTTTATCACATTGTTGGTGTCACACACGCACCCATTTTCACAAAGCTTTTCACAATTTAAAACAACTTTAATTTGATAATTATATCACTACATACATGCTCTTAAAATTAAAGTACATGTTCAAGGTGTTCCCTACCTCAATTCTTTGATGGTCCAAGCATCAAGGTCCCACGCGGCTCCTTGTACTCGCTTTCACACGTACCACCTATGGTACATCATAACACATGCAATACATGACTAAAGATGTAATGAAGAAGGTCCTGAACCCTCCATGAATCTCAAAGAAAAATTTTAAAGTTTAAGCAAAACTGTCAAAGTCGATTAATCGATTCCCAAAATCGATTAATCAAAACCCAAATCGATTAATCGATTCTCAAAATCGATCAATCGAGATACAAATTCGATTAATCGATCCCAAATCGATTAATCGAAGTCTCCAACATAAAGCAGTCGATTCTTAAGTCGAGTGGTCGAAATTCTGAAATCGATTAGTCGATCCCAATTCGATTAATCGAAATCCAAAATCGATTAATCGATTTCTCAAATCGATTAGTAGATTTCCCCAGGTCTTGTTTCTCCAGCCACTAGAGATGCTCAGTCGATTAGTCGATTTCTAAATCGACTTATCAAAATCCAAATCGATTAATCGAAATCAATTTCGATTAATCAAAATCGGGCTTACTTGACTTTTCAACTTCCAGGCCAAAATCGATTAATCGAACTTCAATTTTGATTAATCGATTTGGCCAGATTCAGCCCCCTTCCGGGTTGTTCTTCCAAATCTCTCTCCTTTCTTTTTCTATGCCTTTAATCTACCCCTTTAAGCATATTTGACTGAATTTAAACATCTACAATCTATGTATTAACTTCAATTTAAAACTCACCTCAAGAATCCCCTTAAGGGATTTATTTGTTGGGTTTGATGGCTAGGGTTCCATCATTTGCTTCCACGATCCCAATCGCTTGAATTTGTCAATGAATGCTCTAATCTCCTCTTGATTTGCATCCACTTCTTCCTCAATAACTCCTCTTTACTCCTCTCTCTCTCTCCTCTTAACTCTCTCTTCAATAATCAAAGCAAAAAGAAACTACGGTTATTAAAACCCCTTTTCATTCTCTCTCCTGCTTGTGTTAAACACATACACCAGAGATAGGTGTATGTGACTGTAACTTAGCACAATACTCTACACTTAGGTCACACTAATCTCACATTAGTACATAACTTCATAAATTCAATGTTTGACTATCACTTGGTCAACTCATGACCAATAGGGCACGGATCTCGAGGTCAAAGTTAAACGGTCAATTTTTTGGGATATTACAAGATCAGATTTATAGGGCTTGATGTCTATGTTGTA
Organism: Chloranthus sessilifolius; assembly: GCA_021018995.1. Lineage (NCBI taxonomy): Eukaryota > Viridiplantae > Streptophyta > Magnoliopsida > Chloranthales > Chloranthaceae > Chloranthus > Chloranthus sessilifolius. Next base: position 27,566,212 of record CM037594.1, on the reverse strand, counting down.
GACATACTGTTCCTGTAATAGGTGTGTCAGATCTTTCCAAGTTTTAATCCTAGACGGTTCGAGGGATGTGAACCATCTCAAAGCGGGGCCTTTAAGACTCTTCTGGAACACTTGGATGAGGAGTCGTTCATCTCTGCCGTACTAGCACATATCTCCACAGTATGATTTTAGATGGGCAATTAGATTATCGGTGTTGTTATATTTATCAAATGTGGGTACTTTAAATTTGGGTGGCAGTGGGACCACAACAAAAAGGCACATATATGAGAAATTTGTGGCATAAATCTCGATTCCCCTTAACTTTATTAGCTGCTTCTGAATTTTATCCATTTGTTCTTTCAACTATTTGGATTCTCTTGATGGTGGGGTAGCGACTGTTCCCTCAAGAGGCTGCCTCCATTTTGGATGGCATGGGGATTGGTATGTGTGGGTGGGGGGATTAAAGTTGGTGAATGCCCCTGCATAGGCCCCACTATTTCTGACCTCATCTTCCTTATATTATTGATCAACATACGGTGGAGGAAGGGTGAGATTATCTTATTGATTCTGAATGGGTTGGGCAGGTGCTTGATGAGGCCATTGGAGTTGATAAGAATTTTTTTGATTGGGTTGGGGGATGAGAGGATGGGTAAATTGGGGATGATTGATGGTATAGGATAGATCCCCATATAGAGAAGGGTGCAGGTGTGATGAATGTGGATGGATGGAGCTTATGCTGGATTGGGGGATTGGGTTTATTTGAGGGAAAATGGGGGCCTGTTGGGCATAGGTAAATGTGGGATATTGGGGGAATGATGGAGGATTTAAAAATGGGGCTTTTGGGTTTGGGCCATGATGGACCTGGGAAGTTGGGCCTTGATAGGCTTGGGTATATGGAAATGGGCCTTGAGGAGCTTGGGGCATTGGATCTTGATGGGTTTGGAGTATTGGGCCTTGAGGGGCTTGGGGTATTGGGCCTTGATGGGCTTGGGGTGTTGGGCTTGGGGTATTGGGCCTTGATGGGCTTGGGGTGTTGGGCCTTAATGGGCTTGGGCCTGGTGTAATGGGCCTTGATAGGCTTGGGTATAGGGTATTGGGCCTTGATGGGCTTAGGTATGGGGTATTTGGCCTTGAGGCTCACTCGAATGACCCCATGGTTGATGGGAGGGGCCTTGTACGGTGTGAATTTTGGGAGGCTGATTGGGATTGACATTTTGGATGAAAGAGGTGTGGAGATTTTGGAGAGTATGTTGAGGATTGGGCATTTGGGGTGGATTAGGGTTGTTTTGGGAGGCCCTCCATGCCATGAAGGTGTTCATCATTTCTTGCATGATGGCCATGGAATCGGGTATGGGAGCGGAGGTGGATGGTTTATTTGATGAGGGGGATGTATGGGAGAAAATTGGCATGACCTGGGTAGATGGGGGAAAATTGGTCATGGCTTCGGTAGATGGAAAATTGGGCATAACCTAGGTAAAATTGGGCATGACCTGGGTAGATTGGGGGATATGTGGTGGATTTGGATTGGAGGAAAAATGTGAAGTGGATATGGGAGAATTGAGCATGGCTTGGGTGTATGTGGGAAAATAGGGGTTATTTGGATTGGATGTGGAAGGAAAATTTGGATTAGAGGTAGAGGGAAATTAAGGTGTATGAGTAGTGGATATGGGAGGGAAATGGGGTATGGTTGGATTTTAAGTGGAGGGAAAATGGGGAATGGCTCGGATAAATGAGGGGGAATGGGGTGTAGGACTTTGGGAAAATATGGGAAAATTAGATGTGGAAGGAGAATGGGATAAATTTTGGGTGGTGGTGGAAGAAAAATGGGGTGGATTTTGAGTGATGGTGGAGGGGGGAAGTTAGGGTTGTTTGGATTTGAGGAGAAATGGGGTGTATGTGGGGTGGATGTGGATGTGGATGGATTTTGGGTGGATGAAAAGATGGGAATATTTTGAATGAGTGTGGATGGGAATATGAGTGTACCAAAGGGTCTAGTGATGCAAAATGAGGGTTGGGTAAGTGGGATGGATGTAAAAATCTCTTTCGCATGGGAATGTGTTGGGGAGCGTGGCAGTGATGAATTGGGATTGGCACAAGCCGGATCAACCACCCACATCATGGCTTGGCAGCGGGTTGGGTATGGATGCCTCGGATGGATGCGACACGCATGTCAGCACCTCTGTGCCTCGCTTGGCCTGCCCAGCTTCAACCTGTGTCCGACAATAGTTCCTCGCCCGCGACAATAGCATGCAGCACCACATGGTGTCCCATTCCATACATGTCTTGCTGACATACTAAACCAACCCCACCATCATGTGGGGCCCACACGACCAGCATATATCCGCTTTGAGCCCTCAGCTAACATGCACCACAGTGTCCCACGTAGCCCTCGAGTGCCCAGGAGAAGTTGCCAACCCATGTACACTGCGATGCGTAGCTCAGGTCATATGGTAACCTCGCCTAGGGTGACACATGGCATCACCGCAGTGCCTCACCGCAGCGACGTCCTAGGCCCACCCCTAACCTAGGAAACCCATGCACTCGTCCTGGAATGCAGGGTCCCATGTGTGGGAGAATAGCTTCATAGCTCTCTTCCCCCAAGTATGGTCTAAACACCAACTTGAGCTATCCAGCAAAAGAACCTCAAACCTATTGGTTTGACATACCACCATGGCACACGGCCCTCTGTCCGTGGCACATACCTTTTAAGATAGTGTTTTAGCATTAATTGTGGCACATGAACCTCTGTCCGTGGCACACAGTGCCACCTTCCACACCCACACGAGGTCACACATCAGCGTCACATGCGATCGTGTCACGTCTGAGTCGCGAGGCTCTCATGGCCTCATGCCAACATAGCACTGTGTCGTGACTGCATCGCGACCATGTCGCGTTCGTGTCACGACCATGTCACGAGGACATTATGGACTCATGTCGCGTGCCCTCGTGGCACCACATGGCGTATCCTCATGGCACTGCATCACATCCGAGTCGTGACTATGTCTCGTGCCCACTCGACACTATGTCGGGTCTATCATTGCACCCATATGCCACATGCCCTCTTAGCACTGCATCGCATGCCCTCTTGGCACCAAGATGTTGGGTGCCTCCTTGGCACCACAACGCGTGCCTCATAGCACCAACATGTTGCGTGCCCTCTTGGAACCACATCACTTGATGTACAAGATAGATGTTGTGTGCCCTCTTGGCACCACATCATGTGCTGTCATGGCACCGCCTCCCGTGCATTATGGCACCAGGACGTCGCATGCCCTCTTAGCACCACATTGCATGCCCTTACGCAGAGCACCACATTATGTGCTTTTTGGCACCAGGGCGTTGCGTGTCCTCTTGGCACCAGGTCGCATGCCCCTACACGGAGCACCGCATTACGTGCCTTCTAGTACCAGGACGTTACGTGCCCTCTTGGCACCACGTCATGTGCCCCTACATGGAGCACCACATTACGAGCCAATCACGCGTCTAGTCACGACACTAGATCGCAGCTTAGCTCGAGTCACCGTCGCACCATGCATAAGGGGAACACGCATGCCTCGCAAGGCGACGTGCCTCCACGCACATCCACCACATAGCTAGCTCCAAGGTCTGCCCGCCTTCTTGCTAGCCAAATGCCTAGCTCCAAGGTCGCCATGCCTTCATGCTGGTGCCCAGATTAATGAGGCTGTCACATCCTCCTCGACTTAATAAGGTCAACGTCCTCTTTGACACAATATCTCAAGGGAATGGGGCCGTCACCTAGCTGACACATGGCATCACTGCAGTGATGCCATGTGTCACCTGAGGTGATACATGATATCCCCGCAGTGATGTTCTAGGCCCACCCCTAACCTAGAAACCCATGCGCTTGTCCTGCAACACAGGGCCCCATGTGTGGGAGAATAGCTCCACCGCTCCCTTCCCTCCAAGTATGGTCTAAACACCAACTTGAGCTATCCAGCAGAAGAACCTTAAACCTATTGGTTTGACATACCACCATGGCACACGACCCTCTGCCCGTAGCACACACCTTCTAAGGTAGTATTTTGGCATTAATTGAGGCACATGAACCTCTGTCCATGGCACACAGTGCCACCTTCCACACCCACATGCCTTGTGAGGTCACGCATTAGTGTCACATGCGATTGTGTCGAGTCTGTGTCACGACCACGTCGTGAAGCCCTCATAGCCTCATGCCCACATAACATTGTGTCGCGACCGTGTCGCAAGGCCCTTATGGCCTCATGTTACATGCCCTCATGGCACCACGTGGCGTACCCTCGTGGCACCGCATCAAGTCTGAGTCGTGACAAGGGAAACCACGCAAACAACCCAGCCCCCTGGAGCAAATCAATAAGAGAGTGACCTCTTTTGACCGGCGAGGATGTATTGGGTGTGGAAGAGTGTGGGATCTATCAGAGATGCTAATCCACTAAGTGGGGGACTCAGGGAAAGGCCTCAGATTCGGGCTGCCCAGCCCAGAACAAGCTTGGCATGTGTATTATATGCGCTAGGCCAAATCCATGAGATTTTGGCTTAGTGTGTGTATTACACATGCTAGGGTAAATCTGACAAGGGTTGGCTTAGCCTATGTAATATACACGCTAGAGCAATTCTGGGCAAAGAAGGCTTAGCGTGTATATTATACACGCCAGGCAAAAATAGTTTATATAAACTATTTTGATAGCAAACAGCAGGCTCGAATTGGTTTATTTTTTTTTGGGTTTTCTCGAAGCAATGCTTTCGGGGACTGATTTTCTTTATTATTCCAGGTCCCTCCTCACCGAACCTAGGGATACAAGGTCAATTTGGGACAACTAATGCTCTCCCCCATGGGTTTTAAGCTTCATAACTAGATTGGTCACCCACCCGATATGCCTCCAGCACAAGCGCCTTCTCAGAGACTGGATGAGGTGGTTCTTTTTGGGATCATCACCACTAGGGGCTGCTGCTGTACTAAGAACCGGGACATTTGTATCACTGCCTAAATTCCCAACCTTTTAAAATCTATCCTCGCAAATGATGAATTAAGTTCCTTAGTTCACTTTTAAGGTTTAATTTTAAATTCAATTTTAAAGAAGAGTTTGCTTATTGTTAAAAAACGGGTTATGATAATCCCGTGACGCCTCTACGGGCCGGCGTCCACTGATGGAATATAATTGCGAGAAATGTAAATGCGCAAGTTAGCCTGCCAAATGTCTACACTACGTGAAAAAGCCCAAAAAACCACTGCCTTAAACAGTGGTTTTTTAAAAAAACTACTGTCTTTGACAGTGGTTTTTTTTCAAAAAACCACTGCCCTAAACAATTGTAAAAAAAGGAGTGGTTTTTTTTTACCACTATACAAGACAGTGGTTTATGAAGTTCATAAACCACTGTCTTGTATAGTGGTAAAATAAAACCACTCCTTTTTTTACAACTGTTTAGGGCAGTGGCTTTTTTATACAAAATTTTTTTTAAAAAAAAATTACGTCGACAATTTTTTATGCAAATTTTTTTAAAATAATATTTTTTTTATGCTTTTTTTTAATGCAATATTTTTTATGCTTTTTGTAATACCTTTTTTTAATGTAATTTTTAATGCTTTAAAAAAAATTATATAAAGAAAAAAAGCTATTAATCTCATATTCAAGCACATCCATAAATAAAATAGATGCCAAATTCTTTTATTCAAACAAAATATTGCATTTCAACCTATGATCCAACCTTTCAAATCAACCAAATATTTTAAACTTTACATGCTCAATCCTTTTATTCCAAAAAAAAAAAAGAGTTAACAATCTAAGGACCCCATGACCTAGTTTCATAATTAAAAAAATATATATATGCTTCGCCTCTCCTGCCAAATATCCCCGTCCCCTAGTGATCCGTTTGAGGTGGGCTTCAAATCGAAAAGTTTTGCCTGAAATCAAAAGGAGAACGTAATTAAATATTTATGATATTAAGCAATTAAATTGAGATATTGATGACTTCTCACTACAAAAAAAGGGACCTATGCCACATGCTCTACAATCTGTTTAAACAGTAGTTTATTTTATAAAGCTATTTGATGATTTGCACGACAATAACGCTCTCACATGCTCAATTCAGGTTGACCTCCAAGATCCCACAACTTTATTGTAACATTTCCTTTAGTTACCTTACACATATTGAATCCAACTGCAGAACACATTACATGCAAAAGCATGGTTGTTCTGATACATCTGAAACTATCTGAAAAATGGCATGGTTGTTCTGTTACGATATCTAGTGCTAAAACACAAATATCAATATAATTGAAAAAACGATTACATCATCAAAGTCCATTGAGATGTGGGAGTACTCACCCATGAACCACACCTAGGCATAACATGAAAATAAACAAATTGCATTAGCAAGTGGGGACCATGAGTCACTTCACAAAGAAAGAGAAGCTAAAAATAGTGCCAGTTGCTAACATTAGAATAAACTTTTACGATAATTTATAAATGATAACAAAGAAGTGAGCTATAAATTATATTATCATCGATAGAGATAGGCAAAAGATACATCGAGAAATGCTACATAGAAAGAAACAAACAGCAGTGCGTCGATGCTTAATGAAAATCCATATCTTGAAATTTTCAGCACGATTGGACTTTTATCCTCTGGATGTTTTCCCTATACCAAGATAATATAATAGCCACGATAAACTTCACTCGCAGGAGGAATTGAATAAACCAGTTCGAAAACAAAGGAAAGCCAGGGATATAATTGAGTAATCAGAAATATACCAATGTTATAGGGTAGCGAAGAAACTCAAGAGCATCCTCCAGGCTAATAGATTCTACATCCTTTATCTGAATTAGATGATCTATATCAGCTTTTAGAATCACAAATCTGGTTTAGAATACTTACCATATTCATGGCCTTATGTGTCCACAAAACAAGGTAATATTACAAAATTAAGGTTTAGTTCTCTACTTCGCTTTGAAAGGGTTAGCTTTATTTTGAACCTTGCAGATAATGACCGTTGACAACTTCCGATATAGATACTGCTTCCAATATCAGCTGCAGCTTGGCACATGGATAATTTCAATCTTCCTTGTGACGGCCAAGTAACATGTACCGTCAAGGGCAACTGCTATTTGATATTCTTGGATACAGTAAAAGTCTCATGCAACAATCATGACTAATAGCAGCATGAGCAGTCATAAAATAACTGTCATGAATTTGATACTCTGGTATATGATAATTCATATACATGATAATCTGAATACCATCCATGTATTTTCCTTTGCTAAACATCTACTCATAAGGCTAAACATTAGGACTCATTTATCCTGCTATTTCCAGAATGGCAAATAAAATTAGTCATAATTGGAGATTGATAATGCACACACTTTACTGTGTGCTCGATATAGAAAACAGGTGTTCTTTGATAGGATAAGTGGGGCGGGACCACCCATTATAGAAAACGCCTCATTTTTTAGCCATGAAACACATGTTTTGAGATATTCATCTAGGTTAAAAAAGAGTTGAAGTAAACACAGGAAGCAGGCTCTTTTGGTGATTGTCCTCCTATCTTCTCCGGTGGATGTAGAATCCATAAGGACCACACTTCAAAAGAATCTCTGACAAAAAAATTAAAATGCAATGATTCAAATCCATGGTTGAAAATTTCCAATCAAGATTGAATCTAATTATACCTTAAAAATAATAATAAATTTCCTAAATGAAATTGTACCTTCAACAAGCATGTTGTGTTTGACTTGCGAACATAAAACAAACCATCTTAGAAGAACATCAACAACTTCAATTATTTCCTTTATACTCGATGGAAGAGCACAAACAAAAAAATCTAAGTTAAGAATGGCCTTGAAATTTGAAGTGTCTCTTACATACGAGAATTGAAATAGTAAAACCACCTTTTGTCATAATTCAACCCCCTCTAGTTGTTTAGAAAGTCTGCTTAGAAGCCTCTGTAAGTCTTCTCGCAAATACTTCACAAAATCACTCTAGATAAAATTAAGATTAAGGAAATTGATACCAAGTTTTAGGATATATTAGAAATTAAGAAATCACCTTATGAGCATTTAAAATACAAACCTCGAGATCTTGAATACTTTCAATTGTGGCTCCTCAAATTTAAATCTGCGTACGATCATTCTCTCCCTGTCATCCTGTACAAATATCAAGCCATATATGAAAAATCCAAAGCTCTAAAATAATGATCCCAAAAATATCCTGCAATAATAAGTACCTTGTTTGAGTCCTTGACATTGAATAATGCATGAGATTGGACAGAAAGATCATGAACTGACACAACCGATTCTAAACCCCACTCCTCTTTCATGTAGGCTTGGAACCAGCAATAATGAGGTAAACCAAATCATGTCAAAAGTTGTCCCTAAATTTTTTTCAGGAGTCCACACAGCTGTGGAAGTTCATTTTTGACAGGATTGATGAGGTTAAAAGGCTCTTCATAAGCTCAATATTCTTATGATGCTGGTGATACCCCATTAATCCTTCAGAAAAATCTTGGATGCATGTGCCTTTCACCCACGAAACAAAATTAAAAATAAAAATAACATGCGTGAATGATGTATTTAATTAATACGATGGGGCCGGACAGGACTAGATTCAAGTAGGTCTTAGATGGGCCTGATTTAAATTCATTGACCAATTTATTACATGATCCTAGATATTAGACCAAAGAACGAACATTTAGACTTAGATGGGCTAGGCACTGGTGGGCCCTAGGCCATGCTTAACGACATGATTACTTACGGCTCATTCATTTATTAATTAGGCACAAATTTGGGCATTAGGGCCTAATACTCTAGCCGAGATTCCCCATGAGGGCTAAGTGCAGGCATCGCTCACTGTCCCATTTGCACTATTCTCTAAATCTTAATCTCTGCATATGGTCTATTCAAAAAACCTGGGCAAAAACAAAGGGTCCTCCATCCCGCATTCGAAGTGCATCTCGCTCCATAACTTTCAAGTCAGCTCCAACCGCCGTTGCAAGGTCAGTCTTGTTTATTACCTGAGACTCCGAACATACAAATCAGATGTATCACAAAAAAGTTGTAGTTACATATATTCTTTCACAAAATTTAGTGCACCGAGATAAACAATGGGCATGTGAGATAAGAAGCCAGAGAGTACTGGGGATGGAATTTTCACTTACTAGGAGATCAGCTTGGGTAATTCCCGGGCCGCCTTTTCGGGGTATTTTATCACCGCCAGAGACATCAATTATGTAGATGATATAATCTGCCAACTCTCTGCTAAAGTTTGCAGCTAAATTATCTGCACCCACATGAATTGAAGAAGAGCTTAGCTTCTTAAAGTTAATTGTATTTTGTGTATATAAGCATGACTGAAAGCTAATCCCACTCTGTTATTTTGTTCTTCCTGGATTTTCATACTACAAATGCAAAAAACCTCAGAAATTCTTATCAAGACTCTGAAATTTGTAAAAGCCACGTGACTCAAAGTCCTAGACATATGAAAAATGTGTCTCACACCAGTGTTAGTTCAAGTACCTGTCCCATACCCATGCGTTCCTGAATAGCATAACCTAGCAGACCATATTAAAAAATAAAAATAAAAAAAACATAGCCTAGAAGACCATATTGATATTTATTCATCTGATACTAAGTATTTCCCCTTGTGGAAACTAAGAAGTGGTTCTTGATGAATTAAGCATGCATGCTTGGTTTACCTCCAAAGTTAGTTGTAAATGGGCTAATGGTAACGATTATAACAAGTTCATCCAATTAATGCTCATGTGTTAAGCCAAATCCAGGGGAGAATGGTAGCCTCAATCCCTAAAAGAGTGACTCAAGATCTTCACAAGCTACAGATATAATTTACATATTATTATTAAAGATGGATCTATTACCTGCAAGGACTTTGAATATGAAATTTAAAAGCGCATAAGCCATCTAATATATACATTTACAGCGCATAAGTCCTTCTGGAATGAACTTAACAGGATAACTAAGGAGATTTTGAATGAATTGAAGATCACTTCCACAAAAGTAAAAGCAACAAATGGACGAGAATAAGCACTATGAAGGTTCAAGAAATGGAGTACAATCGTATAATGGATTCCAAAACATACAAGTAAATGCCTCCCTAGAAAATGCCACTTTTTCTGTCCTAAGATGGTTAGTCAATAGCAGCAAGTGACAGATTCAGGTATTCCGAAATGGTTACTTGTCATTCTTGCAAGTATATGGCTCGATCCCATCAGACGCAAGATATAAGGTTCAAAGTTCCAATCTTAGAGTTGCTAAATATGACGAGCTCCTGCCAGTAAGAACAACCTTGGTAAAGTTGGAATCCTTAGGACTGTGTTGTATACCTATATATGGCTGTCAATGGACTAGGTTGGCCCACCCAACCATGTTTTTTTACTGGGTCAGGCACATAAATTTGTCCCGTCAGGTTGGGTCAGGTTGGGCAAAAATCGGTCAGGTCAGATCTATATAAAATCAAAGGAAACATCTCTTGCCAAGTGTTATTTTACTTTTGCAAGCAATATAAAAGAAATTATAAGCTGGCAAACAGTATCAAAATGGGGAGATGACCAGTGTTACCTAGGCACTTCTACTTTTGGAAATTTTGCCCTGCCGACACTTGGTCGCACTTGGACACTCTTTGGCACTTGAACACTCCTCAACATGACACGGCACTTCTAGGATATGTGCAAAAAAATTCTACCTGCTACCATCAAAGTGTGCCTAGTTTCAACATGGAAAAAAGAGTTGCCATTTTAGCAAAAACTGTGTAAAGTCAGTAAATTGTAAATGAAAAGGCTTTGGTGCTTGAAAACCGTTTATATAATATGTTAGGTTAGAAAATTTTAAATGAAAAGACTTTAGTTATTGAAAACCCTTTACATAATCTATAATATTTTAAGTTAACTTCACGACATACATTAAAGTCAGTAAATTGCTGTTCCAGACACTTATAACACCTTGACCCTTGGCACACGAGCCACCCTGTCGAGGTAGCATTGGAGATGACCCTGTTGCCCTCTATCACAATGGCTTTACCTGCTTCATTGTTCTCAATAAAGGGGTGCCACTGGCTTGGAGCTCCCAGTTCTTGTGAAAATACATTTCTGAATCTTTCTCTTTACAAGTGAAATATAAAGGAGGTGATTGAAGTTAAAGCAACCGGAATCCAGGATTTTTTTTTTCGTTCTTAGCATTTGTTTGAAAAAGGAATTTGTTTGTTCTGCAGCATAGATAATTCACTGCTACTAAAGCAAGGAACACTGCCGATTCTACCTGGGTTGGGTCTACAACTACTAACTATTTCAAAGTAACAAGCTTAAAAAAATCAGCATAAAAAAATCATCATACGATCAGCATAAAAAAATCAGACTATTAAGCTCTCTATCACGAAGCTTCCGGGGAATCATGAGATTTCTAAATGAAATGACGACAACAGTTTGAGTAGAATATTGAATAGTATAGACCATACAACATCTAGGACCAACTTTTGGAGTTTGGCAATGATTTGGCAAGGTTCGGCAAAGAGAAAAAACAATAATAAAATAATAAAATATATTAACATATAAAAGAATTCAAATATATTTAAAAAGTTAAAACTTGCACGCAAGATTTGCTCTGAGGCAAAAAATGATTTTCTTTCGATGGATCATTTCCTAACAATAAAATTCATCGAATGATTGCAACAATTTGACAAGTGGACTTTTCCACAGACCCTTGTGATGGCCTTCCTTAACTCTCGGCGAAGAAGCAGGTTAAGGGAATGGCAATAAGCTTTCCTCAAAGGACCCAAGCAATTCTTATCAAGACTCTGAAATTTTGGTTTAAAAAAACAGAGTTAATGTAGACAAAAGAGAGCAAAAAAATCATAATTCTTGTGAAGATTATAATTTTCCGAATGATTATAATAATTCTTCACAAGATTATTCTTGTGAAGATTACAACTCACACATATCCTTTACATGCCAGGGCACCCAAATATCAAACAGATAACTCAATATAATAAAAAAGGTATCATATAGATAAGACAGCTGGGGTATTGTTTGGGTAACTCATTTTGAAGAATCCAGTTTGAAAGACATAAATCCCAACAGTATAGACACTGCAAGAAAATGAGAGAAAAAATTCCTACATTTTGAAGTGAAAAAGTAAACAAAATAAATATGACAAACTGATTTACAAAGGGACAAAACATAAAACGTGGGAGAAAAAATCAGAAATGTTCAGAAGACTTAGATTTTTTTTCTTTAAACGAACATCATCTTTGAGTGCTTAGACTTCTTAATGTGCTGATTTTTTATAAAATAAACCCAGGTTCCAAAGGTATTTAATTTTTTTTCAACATAACTAAATCCAAGGAAATTGAGATATATTGCTGAGGTGAATTTTTTTCAACATAACTAAATCCAAGGAAGTTGATACTTAATAGCTAACAGCAGTCGGTGAATCCTAATTAGCTCCTGCTAGGCCAATTCAACAGTATATCCGATGCATCTACTGAACAAACTTCCAAACCTTCACCCAGCATTGATGTGAGCTGCTCTAGAGGCCCCTTGGGCATGATATGAAGCTTGCAGACATTTTTCTTGATGCAACTGTTTGTGGAATCAATTCCTACAAATAAATAAATAAATAAACAAAAATAAACAAGAGTTAGTGTATATATAATATAGAGGAAGCTTGGAATCTGATAAGCAAGCAACGACAAAGAAGTTGAAACACCTGCGAGGTAGGCTCACTATCTACAGACCCATTGTGTGAAAGATTGGGGCGAAAAATCATCTCTAACATCTGATTTAAAATAGTTAACAGTTTAAGCACATGAACTGTGGCTTACATACTATCCAATACATTAGATGTAGTGCATTTTCAAAATTTTACTACAGTTGCTTCATAAAGAAAAATAATGCTAATGGTACAAGAGTGTAAGATAGATCATATATCAATCATTGAACACCATCACTCAATTGGCACATCAAAAACCATCGATTCATTAAGTAGTTTGATGCCTTAGTCTAATAAATCAACTAGGCCTATGAGACTCGGAGTGAGTAATATTCTAAGATCACCAAGCTCAATACAGTGAGCAGTCACACCAAAAAAAGATAAAAAACTAGTCAACGGACCATTAAAAACCTGCATCTTTCAACTCATAATCTCTTCAAACACAGCAGCCACTGTGATTGAACGAATTTACAGTGAGCCAATGATATGAAAAGAAGGCAGCTCACTACTCTAAGCAGTCCAAACAAGTTCATTAACAAACGAAAATTTTACCTCTAAACAAATTTACCCCTAAACAAGATCAAATAAAATCTACAAGTCCCTTGGGCCAAGTAATAATATCACCAATTGTAACATCGCCAAATGTTCCTTCGCTCGCATATAATTCTGTATTGATCTCGAAAATATTATCAATTATGATGGCATATGAATCTCTTGACGTTGTCGCCTCTCTATGCATTCGCCCTAGTGCAATGGCTTTATTCTTTAAGTTTTCAATAGACAACGATGGATGGTTGGTTCACAAAGTATTCTGAATCGATGACGGTCGAAGTTCCTACAAAATTATAGCCTTTAAACAGAGTTTAAGAGAGACTAAGACAACAATGCATAAGTGCTTTCAATAAGATATGACAATGACAACTCAATGATTATCATTTCATAACATTGAATTTATACCTGATAAGAATCGAATTGGTCAACCGATGTGGATATAGATGTCCCTTTAGAAGGAGCTAGAGGTGATAGTAAATTCACTTTTTCCTCAAGGATCTTGCGTGCTCTACGCTCCTCATCAAGCTCATGTCTAAGCATATCAACCTGTGATTGAATGCTCTCACGTGCTATCTTTTCCTGGTGAGCAATCTCCCTAACTGGCGGACGCTTGAATGGAGGTCTTAGATACACCCGTACCCATACCCCGTATGTTGCCCCTTCCATCGTGCCCACAAACCGTAGCAACAGGGTCATTATCTAAATCTTTTTCTCCGAGGAATGGATCAGATAAGGCAAGCCTCCTAATTTCATCCTGAATAAAATAAATAATTATTAAATATAGTGATACTAAAGATTAATATTAATTATTTATCAATGACAAATGAATAATTAAAATAATCTTACTATTTATGCCCAAGGACGTTCCATCCTTCTTAGTATGAGAGGCTAAAATATTTGTGTCCTCATCAACAGTCGAACTCGCTTTTTTGTACAATAAGGTCATAAGCAATTGTGAATATTCTAAAAATTTATTTATAAAATTTATGTGGTAGATTTTACCATCTCTTGACCATCTTAGGATCCTCGTCTACCGATGGTGTGTGGGTTCATCATCATTTTCCTACAAGTCTTCCCTTTTCTCGGCGTGCTTTATCTTCCTCTACATCGAGCACATTTTAATAGCGCTTTCCAATCATCTCCCTTCACATTCTTTGGTCGATACTTCATCCGCTCTGCGTCTATTTCATATTTATCATAAGGAAGGTCATGTTTCCATTGCTTCCAAGTCAAATTCGCTTTCGTTAAGACCATCTTTTTTTGACTAATTGGAACATTATATTTATCCTATAATGAAAATAAAATGATATCAAAATTATTTGTAGAATAACTAAATGAAAATGGCATGAACAACATGCACTCACTGAGACAAAGCGCCATATTTTCTCCTTTATAGAAACAGATACAATTTTCCAAGACTCATATGCAGGTGGACAATGAGTCCTCGTCATCCGACCAACAAATGTGGCAAATTGAGTTGAAGCATCTCCAATAGGCTGCCCATATTCATTCATATGAATTTTCAAGAGCGTACCTGGATAAATAAAATATTATTAATAATTTGTAAATAACATTTACCAAACAATAGAAAATAATAGACTAACCACTCTCTTGAGTTCCAACTGATTCAGATCCACTCGATTCTGATCCAAACTGTGCCATTATCTTTTGCTGAAAACATTGGCAAACTCTAGTTGTTGATCAAACTATCATTTAAGGATATAAAATGCATTAATAAGATAATTGAAAATTGTAGCTAACTTATAACAACATTAAAATGGGAAAATCAACAATAAGAAATGAAAGTTATTCTTTTGTTACAATTATTGGATAGAAGAAATAAGGTTCAAGTGAACAATATGAAAGAACTAGATTAATCTTCGTCCTCGTCCTCATCCACAACATCAGTTGCTAATGCCAATGCTAAAGCATCTGCTTTTGGTCTTCCTTCAAGTTCTAAGGGATCTTCATAGGCATCCATATCCTGAGTCAATCTCTTTGGAGCATCCAATACGACATACCAATCATCCCTAGTCTGATCTTTACAATAGAAGACTTGAGTGGCTTGAGAGGCAAGAATAAACGGCTCATCATCTTCATGTGAAATCCTCATAAATCTCCTAAGATTAACAAACACTAACCCGGTTTACGGGTCAACCACACAACCATTTTTTATCTTCTATCGAGCCAGCGATGAAGACTATTTTTTTAAAGTAACCATAATCCAACTCAAGTATTTGTTTGATAATACCATAATAAGTAACTTCTTCTTCCACATGGTTCTTATCTTTCGCACTTGACCTGAAGCTAGTTAAAGCCTTCATGGATACTCCACTATTTTGTGTGCTTTTATTCATTTCTGATTGTGTGGTACAAAACTGATAACCATTGATCATGTAAGCATTATATGATATGGCATTGAAGTCTGGACCATCAGCAAGGCTCTTCATGATAGAATTTTCTTCATTTTCTAATTCTTTTCTTAACCAAGGAATGTAGTTGTCCCTCTGATGCTTATTGCTTGACTTGTGATCTTGAAGGTAAGCCTAGTACTTCCTGTAAATATTAACTCTTAATTATATTATATCATTTTAAAAATAAAATATATCATTTAAAAATATAAAATAAATTAGTTACTTCTCCCACTCAATATTTTCTGGATAATGCTTTAGAACCCATCTACGTATTTGTTCATCTTGCGTGTTGAAGAAGATAAGTTTTTCCACTTCCATCAATAGGGTACCCAAAAGTAACATCTTGTTCCACGAACACATTTTCTCCTTTCTTATGGCTTCCTCTGCTAGAATTTGGCATATATTCCATGCAATACCTCATACATTCTTCCATGAGATATTGCTCCATAATACACCCCTCTGGATATGTCTGATTTTTCACATAATGCTTATATGTCTTCATCATCCTGCACATTTTTTTCAATTAGATATCAATGTTAACGTTATTAACTAAAAGAAGTTATTAATTTTACTGCGATAGTTTACCTCTCGAAAGGATACATCCATCGATATCGGACAGGTCCGCAAACAAGCGCTTCCTCTGCTAAGTGAACAACAAGGTGTATCATAGAAACAAAAAATAACGGCGGGAAGTACTTTTCAAATACACATAGTGTTTCGACTATATTTCTTCTCATGTTCAAAAGGTCAACACGGGAGATAACCTTAGAACATAAGACATTAAAAAATATTGACAATTGTCGAATAGCAGCTCTCAATGGTTTCTCTTTCTTGAATGCATGCATCAAAAGATGGCGAATGCTTGCATGAGGATATGATAATCATGTGACTTCAAGCCTTTGAGTTGGAATTCCTTCAAACATACCTTGTCCTTCAAATTTCCACTGTATCCAATAGGAACCTTCAAATTGTGCAAGGTTTTATAAATTATTTCTTTTTCCACTCGTGACAAACAAAATGGAGCTTTGGGACAATACAACTTATCATTTTCTTCCACGGGCCACAAATTTTTTCTTATATTCATATCTTTGAGATCATAACGTGCTTCAACACCATCTTTGGTTTTACCCTTTGTGTCCATAATTGTAGCAATTAGGTTCTCTGTGACATTTTTTTCCACATGCATTACATCCAAATTATGACGAATAAGAATATCCTACAAACATAAAGGACATGTGTTAATATTTGAGTGAAGTGAAGTACAAATTTCATATTAGAAAAATAAAATATATTAATTATCCACCTTCCAATATGGTAAATCATATAGGATTGATCTCTTTGACCATGCACTGCTCTTTTCATGCTCAGTCTGGGATCTCTTCCTCTTCTTGCTTGCTACCTTTCCAAATTCTGTTTTGATACATCTCATTTTACATAGTACTTCAGAACCACTCAACCGGTGGGAATGCTTTCTATGTTCTTCCTTCCCATTAAACTGTGACTTTTGAGTTCTGAAAGGATGACTCATATCAGTAAGAAATTTTCTATAGCCCATGTACGCATATTTCTTTCCATGTGATAACCATGTCGAATCAACCTCTTCACTACAAACAGGACAACCATACTTTCCTGCGGTCCTACATCCCGAAAGATGGCCATATGCTGGAAAATCATGTATAACCCATAATAGAATTGCTTTTATGTTGAACATAGATTTTTTATAAGAGTCATATGTTGTAGCACCATAATTCATTTCTGCAATCGATGCGTAAGTAGACATCAATGTTGTGCCTTGGACCTTTTGGGCTGGAATTAATAGAGTTAACATTGTAAACTCTTTCGCATACACATAGATGGAGGAAGATTAAATGGAACAATCATATGAGCCGACAACTATAAGAATTACTCTTGTTTAGAAAAGGATTAAATCCGTCTGTTGCAAGTCCTAAACGAACATTACGTGTCTCAAGAGAAAAGTCACTCCAACGAGCATTGATTGATTTCCAACTTGAAGAATCCACTGGATGACCCATGTAACTTTCATTTTCAATTGCATTTGCATGCCATGTCATCGTCTCAATCCATGATACACTATATAATCTTTGAAGTCTTTGGGTTAGTGGAAAGTATCTTAACTTCTTCCACGGTAATTGTTTAAAATTTGGCTTTGAAGCTTCCACGGGTCTCCATCTGCTCTCACCACATGTAGGACACTCATTT
Source organism: Chloranthus sessilifolius (assembly GCA_021018995.1). Lineage (NCBI taxonomy): Eukaryota > Viridiplantae > Streptophyta > Magnoliopsida > Chloranthales > Chloranthaceae > Chloranthus > Chloranthus sessilifolius. Next base: position 27,548,337 of record CM037594.1, on the reverse strand, counting down.
TTATCAGCATGATCTCTGCAATATAATATACAATCATTGACAAGCATGAATAATCTCATGTTTCAGAAAGACTTAACTAACTTCTTTGCATCGTAGGTGCTATCAGGTAAAGTATTTGACATGGGCAAAATTTCTTTTAGCATTTTTAATAACTCCGTGAAACTTTTATTAGACCATTGATGTCTAGCCTTCATACTCAACAACTCAAGCATGTAGTTGACAATTTAGATATGCTCACCCTTACATGACGGATATAGTGGTTCTAATGCATGTTTCTTCAAATTACTGTACTCCATATCCTCAGGTAAATCATGTGGATCCTGATCATCACCTTCATCCTGATCATCATCTTCATCCTCAGGTAAGTCTTCAAGATGAACATGTCCAAATGTGTTGTTCAACATTTCTTCTATTCTTGGAAACATATCATTATTTTGGTTACTAGTTGAACTACTAGAAACCCCAACATCGACACGATTTGTAGAAGACGACTCCCCATGATACGTCCATGTCGTGTACGAACTATCCATACCATCACAAATTAAATGCTCCATAATGGTTTCAAGGTTATGCTTTTGAAAATTTCGACATTTAACACACGGACAACAACACCAATTAACATCCTCAACATTTTGTTTTACAAACAAAATAAATGATGCAACGCCATCGAGATATTCAGAAGACAGGCGTTCTACTATTGTCATCCATTTTTTGTGTGGGATTGCTGGAGGCATCTTCTACAAAAAAAAAAAAAAAAAAAAAAAAACTCAAGTAGGAGAATTGAGGGAAAAGACAAGTATCAACAATATTAGCCATTAAAAACTAAAAGTGACAATTTGTTCAACAAAAATGCACAACTCTATTGCAATCTAATTATCTACACATTCATGCTACTATAATTCTAACTAATATATTTTTTATAACCAAAACTTTATGAAACTGGGCTTAAAGGGGGCCTAAGAAGATGACCCGAGTGATCACTTTAAGTGATCATGTGAGAAAATCTGATGAAATGAGATCCAAGACATCTCAAACCTTTGCACAGAGAAACTCTCTCTATGTAATTATTTTAGGCTCAAACTCTCCTCACCTCTATTTCCCTCATTCGACTCCACAAAATACAGTGATATGAGTGGAATATTATACCACTATTTTAAGTAGTAGTTTATTTTATATAGCTCAAGTAGTTTATGTTATAATCTGCTACAGTACACATCGCGGCTTGATTGATCGTCTGCCAAAAAAATGATGATGATATGGTAATTAAATAATAATTGTAATGAGGTATTCCAATTTCCAACAGCTGAATCCTCGACATTTAACATGCAGAAAATCCGCGAACAGTGCACCCGCCCTGGTAACATTTTGAACAACAAAATAAGAAGTTTTCAAATGTTGATTGGAATTATAAAAAAATTGGTTTCTCCATATCGGCGTTAATACTAAAGTTAAGCCCGAGTCTTAGTAGGGTACTCCTTTTGCGAATTTAATCCCAGATCATCTACAAATAATAAGGACACAACTGACTTCACGATGAAATTTTATTCCTCAGAAAAGACGCATTGCAATTTTGACCCATTGTACTTCAAAGGAGGAAAGCATCAGATACCTAAACTGTTTGCCAAGATGTAAAGATAGCTAATTTAACAATTGGCCATAATAGTTCACAGATTACATAACACTTTATCATCATAATTCAACAAAAACAAGGAGTTTTCCATATAAACAAGAAATTCCAAACTTAAATAATAGAAGAACCAATCAAACATCATGGATTAGAGAGAGAGAAATAAAATCAGCTCCATGCATTCTAAAGAAATAGAATCCCAAACATCACATAACTATATGAATTCCAAAGGAACAGAGGCATTAACCGATTAAAAGAACTTTTTATTAAATGTACTTCCCAAACCAGGGAGTCGACATCCAAATTTTCTACAATTTTATTCCTAAACGAACAAAAAAGAAAAATCGGTACATATATATTTCTCAGTGCTAAAAAAAAGTTCATAATCAAACAAAAAAGTTGATTGGCTAATTTAGCTTCAAATCTTGGGATCCACATATTAAAATCTCAAAAAAAATGTTTACAAAAAAACAGAATAAAGTAGAAAGAAATGGGGAAGAAACCGACCTGGGAGAATGCGGATCGATTTGAGCCGGATCTGAGATCTACAAATCTAGAACCCTAAAAATCACTCGCTGGTGGTCTCCAAAGGAATTCAGAGAAGAAGATAAATTCGATTTCCCCAACACAATAGCAAAACGAAGAGAAAAACCTAGCTTCACCAGAGAAATTTTCGATCGAAGATCTAGCTTTCGTAGCTCACCAGAGAAGTTTCCGATCCATTGAGGAATCGAACCTCTCGAATCTCGATTTCCAGCCAAAACAAGCAGGAAATCGTGCAAAAATCTAGGGATTTTCAAGGGAGAGAGAGGAAGAAGAGAGAGAGAGGCCCTATCTCTTTGAGAGAAAAAAAGGAAGGAATGAGAGAGGAGTTTTGTTTTATAGATAAATAGAGATTAAGAGAGAAAAGAGACGCATTGGGTCGGCCCGATGGATTGCACGTGATTGATAGCACGTGATGGGAGATTAGTTATTAAACCACAGTTTTAAGTTAAAATACTACTGGTTTAGGAAGTGGAAAATTATACCATTAGTTTAAGCAGTAATTAATTTTATTTTGCTTATGGCCTCATGTCACATGCCCTCATGGCACCACGTGGCGTACCCTCGTGGCACCGCATTAAGTCTGAGTCGTGACACGGGAAACCACGCAAACAACCCAGCCCCCTGGAGCAAATCAATAAGAGAGTGACCTCTTTTGACCGGCGAGGATGTATTGGGTGTGGAAGAGTGTGGGATCTATCAGAAATGCTAATCCACTAAGTGGGGGACTCAGGGAAAGGCCTCAGATTCGGGCTGCCCAGCCCAGAACAGGCTTGGCATGTGTATTATATGCGCTAGGCCAAATCCATGAGATTTTGGCTTAGTGTGTGTATTACATGCTAAATGCGTCGACAAGGTTGGCTTAGCCTATAGAGCAATTCTGGGCAAAGAAGGCTTAGCGTGTATATTATACACGCCAGGCAAAAATAGTTTATATAAACTATTTTGATAGCAAACAGCAGGCTCGAATTGGTTTATTTTTTTTTTGGGTTTTCTCGAAGCAATGCTTTCGGGGACTGATTTTCTTTATTATTCCAGGTCCCTCCTCACCGAACCTAGGGATACAAGGTCAATTTGGGACAACTAATGCTCTCCCCCATGGGTTTTAAGCTTCATAACTAGATTGGTCACCCACCCGATATGCCTCAAGCACAAGCGCCTTCTCAGAGACTGGATGAGGTGGTTCTTTTTGGGATCATCACCACTAGGGGCTGCTGCTGTACTAAGAACCGGGACATTTGTATCACTGCCTAAATTCCCAACCTTTTAAAATCTATCCTCGCAAATGATGAATTAAGTTCCTTAGTTCACTTTTAAGGTTTAATTTTAAATTCAATTTTAAAGGAGAGTTTGCTTATTGTTAAAAAACGGGTTATGATAATCCCGTGACGCCTCTACGGGCCGGCGTCCACTGATGGAATATAATTGCGAGAAATGTAAATGCGCAAGTAAGCCTGCCAAACGTCTAAGGCATTTAAATGATAATAAAGAAACTAAACTATCAAGTAGCCTGTCAATCAGCTAAGGTGGTAAAGAGCTCAAGTAGGCCCGCAAATCGGCTAAGGCTTGTAAATGACAAAAAAATAGGGGTAAGTAAAAATAATGCTCAAGTAGGCCCGCCGATCGACTAAGGCATGTAAATGACATAAAAGTAGGGGTAAGTATAAAACAATGCTCAAGTAAGCCCGCCGATCGGCTAAGGTGTGTAAATGAAAGAAAAGTAGGGGTAAGTATAATACGAAAAAAAAGGAAGCAAAAGGTTAGTAAAAACAAGGAAAATACATGCAAAAAGGGAGCTAACTTCAAGTAGAAGCTCTATTTCATCTCCAGCAGAGTCGCCAGCTGTGCAACCGTGGATTTTTAATGAATTCGTCGCGATGATGTGCTCTTTAATCAAAACTAGAGTCGCCACCCGGAGCATTTGGTGTCCCGGGAAACCTAAATAATTATTGAAAGCACCGAAGTGCAAAAGTATGACTCTGATTCCGGTCAATGCCAAAGGCTCTTGGGTAGGGGCTTCGGTTATCGATCGGGAAGGTGTTAGGCACCCGATCAACCCGCTCGTAAGCGGCCTCTACTATGGCTACTTGGATGTGTGGCTGGTTTATATTATATATAATTATATATATATATATATATATATATATATATATATATATATATATATATATAAAGAAACAAAAAATGAGCGACACCTCCCCTTGCCCAAAGGCACGCAGATCTTATTGAGCCCTTCCCACTTGCCGAAATTTGGGTAGTGTAATGGCTCAATTCTAGGATAGAGGAGAAGCAAAAGAAGGTAGAGGAATAGAGGGGAGAGTTGGAGCTCTCGGGCCCTTATAGCACCGATGTGGATCTTCGCGTGAGAGCGTCTTGGATGAGCTTTCGGAAGCAAATGGTTAGAGAAACGGGTTTTTATCTCTAAGGCTAGGGAGCTAAGAGGTAGGAGAAGGCTAGGGGCTAGATCTAGCTAAATCTCAAGGATGGATGGTGTAGAATGAGGAGTCAAAGATGAAACTCAGTTATGAAATTATATGGGTAGTGGAGGCAAATGGGAGGCGAGCTCAATCGAATTTTCTCTCTTTGAAAATTTTCAAGCCATTTGCAAGGGGGGGTGTTTATTTATAGAAAAAGAGAGGGTTAGGGGGTACTTAAAAGCTAATTAGGATTAGCACTTAGGTAATCCTAAATCTAAGGTTTTTGGGTTTTTTAAGGTTATGGATATGTGTGAATAGGGTTCAATGGTAGATGATAGGGTGAGGTTTCATATGGCACATGGGTTGCAAATAGATTAAATGGGGGTGCAATAGTCCTAATGAAACCCACCCTAAACATTGGGATGGTCAACAAGTCAAACCCCTAAAGTGGAATTCGAGCAAAAGCTCCCAGTTATTGTAGCTAAACCTGGCGTGTATATTACACACGCTGGGCATGTGTACAATAACCTGGGAAGAAGCTGGAGGTTCAAAACCCGCCCTGGAGCCCAAAAAAAGACCTGATTTTGCCTAGCATGTGTGTTAGACACGCTAGGCCAAAATTTGGCATGGCGTGTGTAATACGCAAGCTAGGCTATATTCCTGGAATTCTATTCGATTTTCAAATCACCGTAAATTTTGATATACAACTCTAATTGAGGCGATTCTTGACTTGTTGGAAAGATGGGGAAGTTCTCTTTCTAATGGTATATAAATCAGCTCTACCAGAGGTTTGTGTAAATGTTGGCAATCCTCTGTCCATCCACTGCTCAGGAAGGTTTAGTAACTGGTCCGAGATAGGTTCTAAGGGGTCCGAGAAGGTTGGGGTTGATTTTTAAGGGTTTTGGATGATTCCTAAGGGTTTTGGTATGATTCCTAAGGATTTGGGAGATGCTATCGGAAGCTCAAGGGGGGCGCCTTTCTCGTAGTATGTCTCGATCGGGCCTTGGGCCAAATTTTGGTGTCTATAGCGACATAGGTTATGAATGTTAGAATTCTGTCAAAATGTAGGGACCATCTATTAAATTGAAACTTTTGTTTCATCATGACAGATCACTATGGACCCACGTGGTAGGCCAAGACATAACAGAAGCATCTCAGGTGGAGAGGGAACATCCGGTGGAGAAAGAGATGCCACAGGTTCAAATGTCATTCCCTTAGGTGGAGGAAATGACAATGGGTTGACTGGGCAACTATTGGAAACAATGGTCAATACTATGGCCCAACTTGCATCAAGACATCCACTTTCTGGATTTCAAGAGTTCAAAAGAATAAATCCCCCAAGCTTCCGAGGCCAAGTCGATCTGCTCGAAGTGAAAGAATGGTTGAATGAGGTTGAGAAGCTTCTTTGTATGATTCAGTGCACCGAAGAAGAGAAAGTCAAATGGGCTCCCTTTTAGCTACAAGAAGTTACAGACGCCTGGTTTAAGTCTTCTGAGAGGACCAGGCTAAAGATGACGCAGAATGTCACATGGACTTGGGATCTGTTTGTTGGAGAGTTTAATGAGTGATACTTCCCTAAGGCAATTAGAAATCAGTGGGAAGTCAAGTTTATATCACTAGAGCAAGGTCAAATGTCCATATATGAGTACAAGGAAGAGTTCACAAGGCTTTCAAAGTTTGCTCTAAAACACTTGGCCACGACGCTCATGAAGGCCAAGAATTTTTAGCTTGGCTTGAAGCCTAGTATTTAGGAAAGAATTTCCTTGTTTCAGTTGGAGACCTATGTAGAGGCCATAAACTTGGCTCTTATTACCGAGAAAGATATTAAGAAGATGCAATAGGGAAGAGATCAATAGAATAGGAGTTGAGCAAGTCGACCATAGTCCTATGCCTCCGAGCAGGCAGGTAAGAGATCAAAATTTTCTACACCAGCACCTTGGCAACTTGCTCAGATCACCTATCCGAGGCTGGCTGTTTCTAATCCATCGGGTTCATATCGTTCTTCGAGCCCCGCTACCATAGGAGCATTGAGACTACAACAGACCTCACGCACCTCTTCGTCCGCATTGGCCGAGTCTTGTCCATGATGTGGAAGACGACATAGGTTAGAGGAGTGTTGGTGGATAACAAGTGCATACTTTAGATGTGGTAAGATGGGACACCGGATAAGAGATTATTCTGAGGCAAGTAAGGAAAAGATGACGATGACTTCTACACAAAGGCCCTCACAACCTACTTTTCGAGATCATGCCTATGCCATGTCAGCACAAGATAAACAAATAAACAACTAGGTTATCCAAGGTATGAATTACCTTATAGTTTAAAAACATTCATCTTTACTTTCAAGTAGGCAATTTTCTTGGGACTTTAAGCTGAATTATGTTATCACATTCTTGTTGCACCACTTGTACCCTATTTATTAATAGATATGCATGAACCTTACCTTACAATTATACCAAAGATGCGACATCTATCGGCTTGAGGAACGAGTATTGATAGACCTTAGATCTACTCACTCTTTTGTAACCTTTCAATTCGTGACTGAATTGAGTATCGCCCCACAACCCTTAGACTTCATCCGAGTAGTATCAATCCCTACAGGAGATTTAATGAACACCGATACTGTGTAGGTCAGTTATCATTGCGATTGAAGATCACGAGACGATGGCTGATTTGATTCTTTTAGACATGCAAGGGTTTGACGTAATCCTTGGAATGGATTGGCTATCCGCTTACCATGCAAGTGTTGATTGCCTTCAAAAGGTGGTTACCTTTCATCCACCAAAAGGGAAAACTTTTTGATTCTACGACATCAATTCCAACATCGCGCCATTCATCTCTGCCATTAAAGTTGAACGTTTGATGAGAAATGGGTGTCATGGATATCTCGCATTCATACAAGGCCAACAAGAAGAGAAGAACTACCTCCCCAACATTCCTGTCGTATGCGAGTTTATAGATGTGTTTCCCGAAGACTTACCGAGATTACCACCAAATCAGGAAGTTGCATTTGCGATCGAGCTGGTTCAAAGCATCGAACCGGTATTGAAAGCACCAAATAGTATGGCACCAACGGAATTGAAAGATCTTAAGCAGGAACTACAAGAGTTGTTGGACAAAGGATTCATTAGGTCTAGTGTTTCACCATGGGGAGCACCAGTGCTTTTCATAAAAGAGGATGGTTCGATGAAACTCTGTATCGATTATCGACAGTTGAATAAATTAACGATCAAGAACTGCAATCCACTTCCTCGCAACAATGACCTCTTTGATCAACTCCAAGGTGCAAAATTCTTCACAAAGATCGACTTGAGGTCTGGATACCATCAATTGAAGATCAAAGTTGAGGACATTCTGAGAACTAGTTTTTGTACAAGATATGGCCACTATGAATTCCTAGTGATGCCTTTGGGGTTGACAAATGCTCGAGCATCATTCATGGATCTCATGAATAGAGTGTTCAAATCATACCTCAACAAATGTGTGGTTCTCTTCGTTGATGACATCCTCATCTACTCGAAGAAGAGGGAAGAGCACAAGCAACACTTGCGTATCACCTTATAGATGCTTCGCAACCATCAGTTGTATGCGAAGTTGAGCAAATACGAATTTTGGCTAGAGCAAATTACCTTTCTAGGGCATGTCGTTTCTGAGGCAGGCATAGTTGTAGACCTAACAAAGATTCAAGCCATTGTACAATGGGAATAGTCGAAGACAGTCATAGAAGTACGAATTTTTCTAGGGTTAGCTAGTTATTACAAGAGACTCATGGAAGGATTCTCTAAGATTTCGGGGCCACTCACTCAGCTCACAAGGAAGGATGCCAAGTTTGAGTGGATTGAACAGTGTGAAAAGAGCTTTCAAGAGCTCAAGAGAAAACTAACCTATACACCAGTACTTGTCATATGTTCAGGAAGTGGAGGATTCGTCGTGTTCAATGATGCATCATACATCGGATTGGATTGTGTATTGATGTGCTTTTAATGTTGTTCTAATTAAGTCTTAACCTATTGCAAGCGCACAATGAAAATTGTAATGTTAGTATAGGATTGTTCTCACAAGGAAGTAATTTATTTCATGTTTCTATTTTCTGAAAACTTATATTTATCTTTAAGGTTCTAAACTACTTCAGAAATATGAATAAAAGAATGGTTTTGTTTAAACTAAAGTGCAAAAAAATAAATCCTAATCTTCAAACTTTTGGGTCCTGGTTGTCAATCACTCTCCTCTTCTCAGATATCTATGAAATTAAAAATACCGTTACACTATATATCAAGTCTCCTAGCATTGATCGTCAATCAAAACTAGAATCCTATCAATATAAATTTAATCTAATCTGCAACCAACCTGAATTTGGGTGTCAATCAAATCTAGAAGAATTATAGATGGAAAATAAAATACCGTTACACTAATATGCAAATTCTCAACTTGAGTCGTCAATTCAAATAAAAAACTTGAAGATGTTTACAAAGCAGTAAATATGCAATAAAAATAAATCTAAACTAGAAAGCAAAGTAAAAATATATCTTTCATCCCTCAGCCGCAGGTGTCAATTGCTTTTGAGAAACTATGAATATCTACACTAATCTTCCAACTCTCAATCCCAGTCGTCAATTGTGATCGAGGAACCTTGGATATCTAAACTACTCTAAACTATTTTTTGATCGGAAGAAAACCCAACCTCAGTTGTCAATTAATTATAAGAATTCCTTTGATGAAATTATTTCTATGTCGCGCCCTCTTATTTATAAATCATAAGGAGTCGGTTTACAATGATCTAATTCTAATAAAAGAAACTACAAAAGGAAAAAGAATCCTAATATAACTCTAATTCCTAATTTTATCTTCCTTGCTTTCACTGGTTGATGCGCTTCTAGATTTTCTCCTTTATTTCAGTAACTAAGATCTTTAGGAGTTTATCGTCATCAATCTTCTCAGATCCGTGATTTTCTAAACTTCTAATTCAAGAGTTCTTTTATTTTGGTGCATGGCGGTGTGGATCTTCACGTGATCAACAACAATGAAAAGCTTCTATTTGTAAAATCATAAATCACGATTTCTCTCTTCTGTTACAACTTTCTCTCTTGACGATCTATATTACGATAGATCACTTTCTTTATGTATCACCTTTTGCTTTGAATGTCTTATGAGGAATCGTAAATTACGATTTCTTATTTCTTTGGCTTCGTTCAATTGTAACGTATGATTTTTTGGCTTTCAGCAATGTCAAATCGTCATTTATGTTTAATCATTTTTCTTATTGCTTTTTGAGTTCATTTCGACGAAGATTAACATATAGTTATTATGATTTTCAAAATTAGTGTAGTTAATCATCATATAGTTAATCATCATATAGTTAACTACACTATATGATGATTAACTTAGTTAACTATATGATGATTAACATAAATGAACTCAAATCATCATATAGTTATTATGATTTTCAAAACTTATAAATCTTTTATATCCTTACTTTCCATCATAACAGTTATCCTTGATCAGAACTCAGCAATTTCAATACAGTATAGCGTTGAGTGTGTGCGTAGTAGTGAAAAGTTTATTGTTCATAGATTTTTCAAAACTACAGATTTAGAAAACATTTTCATCCAAATTCTCACTATTGGCATACTCTAAAAAAGACGTCAAAATTTTTGGTTTCTTTCAATGTGATATATATGATAAATTCAAAGGACATTTGATTGAAAGGATAAATCTCATGGATAATCAATTCTCATTCATATGATTTCTTTGTTCATTCATAGTATCTATTGCATATATCTCTACTAGACTCATACTTTCGTAAATCGTAAATAAAAAAGATCTTTATTATGGTTTGTAAGGGGGCTTCGGGTTTAAAAGGTTCCAAAGAAAGGTAGATAGGATTCAAAGGTTTCTGAGAATTTTAGTTCTTCCTTCTGTATCTTCTTCTCTTCTTTTCTTTTCTACTTTAGAAAGTATCCAGAAAGTTAGATAACTTCTTTCCATTTTCTTTTGCTATTTTCTTCTGTAAATCCCATTTCTTCAATCGATTTTCTTCACATATCTTTTTGATTTTCAGTTTGGAATCTTTTTGCTTCTCTTTTTTTTTTTATAGAATCACATTTTACGATTTTGTACTTCTTTTCCCATATTTTCTTTATTTTATTTCTTTTTAGTTATACTCTTTTGTTGCATATCCCTTATCTGTTGACTTTTGCTCCTACTTCCTCTTTTTCCCTTCTTTTTCATTCTAACCTCTCAGAAATTGTAAGGGTTCAAGGTTGAAAGTTTTAGGCAATACACATGGTTAAGGGTTTTTAAAATCTTGGTACAAAGAAATTCAGTTTAGGCTTTTAATACAGATTCAGAGGATAAATTCTTTATGGGATTTTAGCTTTTTGGCTTTGACTAAATAAAAGATGGCCTTTGATCATTTTCACAATTTACTAGTATGGATGTCATATTGTTTTGATACATTTAATAGATAATTCTAAAAGAACCAAATCTTCATAATCACATAATATTTGATTCAATTTTTCAACAATATGAGATTGCATATCATGTAGTTAAGAAGTTCAAGAAAGTTTAAACTTGAATAGATAGCAGTCTCTCTGTCAGAAAAAAATTATGGCTCAAAAGCTCACTAGTTTTATAATTTTGAAACTATAATCTAAATATTACAGCTTAAATCAATTTTATAGTTTCAAACATTCAATCTGATATAGTGTTCTTGAAGAGTTAAACATGAATTGTAATTGTTCTATTGCCTGATTGTTGAACTTCTACTACGATGGATCATAAGTTTTCAGGATTCATAATTTTATTTATCATAATTCATAGATGATTATTAACTGATTCTAATATTTATTCTAAAATAGAAAGTAAAATAAAATAAACTATTATACACAGAAGTTGTGTACCCCCCAAAACTTCAATAGGACAATGCCCTCATTGTGCCAAAAACAGGGGATACTGTCAAAAGTAATTTTCATACATGTGAGGCTTTGCATTAAATTTTACTCACTCGGTGATGACGTGTATTGTACAAGTGATTGAGATGGAGCTGATTTTGGTAAGGCTAGCAATGGAGAATGACTGTCTGACAATTTATCCTCAGAGTTTGGCATAACATCAGTGGAGCAGTTTGATGTGGGCTCCTCACGTGATTCTGGTTGTGCCTCAGCACCTTCTTTCTCTGCGATCAACTTATATTTCTCATTCAAAGGTTGCAATGTTTCTGCTACTTTTTCTTTTTCTTTGACCTCAATCTGGAGTTGGCAAATGACAACAAACTTTTCCTTTATCTCATCTTGTAGTTTCTTAGATTCAGCTCTTTCTCTTGCTATTGTGACCTAGCTTTTGTTCATGATGGACTAACTACTCTTCTTCTGTTCTTCACAAATCTGTTGTAGGGAGGCTTTATCTTCTTGTAGTTTGAGCAATTTCTCTCTTGTTACTGTTAGTTGATGGTTACTCTCATCAAGCTGAGTGTTAAGTGCTTGTTGGTCTTCTCGGTGGGCACTTTCTTTTGTATTTTTTCATGCATCTGGGTCTTCAATTAATTCTCCAAACTATTCAATCAAACTAGCTATTTTGTCCTCATATTCTTTTTTCTATCCTTCCCATGCTTGTTGGTGTTCTCTGAATATACTGTTCTGATCCTGCAGTTGTGTGATTTGGTCTCGGAGGGCTGCAGTAGCACCCTGGACTTTTCTATTTATTTCAGCTGTCCAGTGGGCATGGTGGACTTTTGCCACCTTTCACTTTAAGTTCTCAACTAGCTCTTGGCATTCCTGTGTAGTTCGCATGAATTCAAGGACTCTTCTTTTCAACCTATGAAACTCCTCCATTAGTCTCCTCACAACACCTGGTAATGACATTAAACTTGGTGCATACGTGCTCTGCCATTGCTCTATTTCCCTCAGTCTTCTTTCCAAATCAGGTTGTTCAACTGTGGGTACTATGGTCGTGGTGATTGGAGGAGATGTCTCTTGGCCCATTAATTCTATGAAGCCTATGTGTGGAGTCTAAAAACTGTGTACTGCTTCTGTGGCGTGAAATATAGGAGTCTGTTCTACAGTAACATCTGAGGATGCTGGTCTTTTACATTTATCCATTTTTGTGCCCTTCTCAGGGGTAGATACTGATTCAATTTCTATACCTTCATTAGGTTTTTCGTTAATAACTACCACTGACTCTTTGGATTTCTTCTTGGGTGGGTTTGCTGCAATTAGTTTGGCTTTGAGGGCAGCAGCCCGTGCAATATGGCTTATAAGTGGAGAGTGGTCTGAACTGTTACCTCCCTCTTCGTCTTCTTCGCTCTGTCATTTTCCAGCAACCTTCGTCATGCTGCAATTCCTTTTTCTGCAAGATATAAAAGAATAGTGCTTAGTAAGTTGCAAGTTGCATATATAAATTCATAATCATTTGTAGAGACTCATTCGTTTAAAAGTGGAGATTGTTACCTTGCTCTTGCTAATCACCAAACCTTAGTTTTAAAATATCACCAAGGACTTAAATAGGATTCTCTAAATTGGCCAGGAAATACAAGGGAAGTTTTAAAAAAAAATGGTTGGGTCTTGATCGAGGGATTTTTGACAAATAGAGGGAAAACGAGAGCGAAAATGGGGAGTTTGAAAATAGGACCGACGTATCCTCTCCCGAATATGTAGGCCCTATCTCAGTGATGACATGCTGAACCGGTCATAATGCATGTTTTAACCTTAAAATGTTGGTCTACTCTAGCTTTCAACTTTATATGCGAACTCTCGTTTCAGTTAAATCGTAATTGCTATGCTTCAACTAATAAACATTCCCAAACTTACGAGCAATCGTAAATCCATACGCTCGTTTGTAGAAGTGTACAATAGGAATTATATTATGATCCATCATTTTTCAACGATTTGGCTTGTAATGTAATGCCTAAACTTAAAAGAAAAGAAATAATTTTACATAGTTTACAAAGTGTGCTACAGATGAGTCAGTAGCTCAGCGATTTATGAGGTTTATTTTTAGGGAGTTGATGTCTCCCCCAAGAAACTTGTCCTCTAGGATTGTTAATTGGCTGCGTTGGCAACTGACCACTTTCTCTCTTCACCACCTGTGAAGCCAGTTGACCAATCTGGCTTTCCAACTTCGTTATGGACTACGTATGTGAGTGAAGTGTTTGAGAGAATTGAGCAAGTTGGGATAGGTCTTTAGAATGCTAATGCGACTATTACTATAAATATTTAAGGATTTGAACAACTGCGACATCAGGCCCATTTCTCTGTTGGCCATATTGTTGTGGAATAGTCATCATGGGAGGCCTAGGATGGAAAACTTGATTTTCGGGGAGTCTGAGTTGCGCATCAGTTGGTGCTAGTTGTGCTCCTCCCGTGGAACCATAATTAAATCCGGGGTGGTTCCTCCATGACGGGTTGTAGGTAATCTCATAGTCTCCCCTTTGGAATGCCATTACTTGCTCTTTTTCCATCACCTCTTGGTATGATGGCGCAACAGGGTTCTTGGTATAGGTGAAACTCTAGCACTTTGAACAGTTTGCTAAGGGTCATTCCAAAGAGCTTGGTTTAGCACTCATTAGTGTGGCAATTTGTTGTTCTAGTGTTGCAACCATCGCACTTATGTCGTCCTCCTTCTTTACTCTATCTTTAGTGACATCATAAAGACCACCCCTCGCGAGTGGGGTGTGGTGGATCACATCAGGATCAGATCTTAACAAAGCCTATTTTTGCTTTGAATTATCAACCAATTTTTCAAGCAGATTCCAAGACTGTTGGCCATTCTGAGCCATAAAGGCTCCTCCATTGATGGCATCATCTGCGGACTAGTTAGTCTCAGTCAACCCTTAATAGAAACTTTATGCTATCGACGAATTTGGTACTTCGTGATGAGGACACTTCCGTAATAAATCCTTCATCTATTCCCTACTCTCATGAAATAGTTCTCCTGACAATTGCCTGAAGTCCTGGATTGCTTGACAAATTTGGTTGGTTCTACCAATTGGGATGTGACAGCCTGACTTTTCCCCTTCTCTCAAATGGGAAAGGTCGTGCCATTGGATCACCTGACATGATCTTTTCATCTAAGGGGTTATTTCTTTGTTCAAAGTGATGCAATTGCGGAAGCAATGTGTTAACTCTGATAGTGGATAATATGGCAATTAACTGATTTTACTTATCTAAGCAGAACTGGCAACAATATAAATAAAGCAAAAGATCTAATGTATAGATTTCCATCGATGACGGCCACCTGTCATCTAAACAGTGGAAAGAAAACCTATACATCCAAACATATATCTGAAACTACCATATATCATTTATACATGTCTTGGATTTATCTTTCCCTTTCTCTCTCTACCTTTCCTCAAATTCCCAAGCTAGAAACCTATTTTGGGAAGAACTCTTTGGCGAAATCGTCTTCGTCGTCGTCTTCTCCCTCTTCTTCTTCCTCTAGCACGTATGTGGGGTCTATTGCGTGCTCAGGACTCGGCTCTGCAGCTAAGACATTTAAGTCGTGGAATGAGCTATCATCAAAGCTTAGCAGAGAATATTCCATTGTTAACATACATTGATAGTTTATCACATTCTCATTTAGAAGCATAACTGAAATAAAGAATATGATTATTATAACATGCTAATGTACTGATTTTATGCATGATGCAACATGTATGAGAAATCAAGCTGAAATAAGATATACATGTAGGCGAAAACAGGAGAACAATAAGGTCAAACTCCCGAGTTAGAGGGATCACTTGGACTACAGAAATAAAGCTCCTGAGTTAGCGGGATCACTTGAACTTAAGGAAATCAAGCTCTTGAGTTAGCAGGATCACTTGTCAAGCTCCCGAGTTAGCGGGATCACTTGGACCAAGAAAATCAAGCTCTCGAGTTAGCGGGATCACTTGACTGAAGACTAAGTAATAACATATGAACAATATCATAGATATTAGAATCTGAAGGGTACAATATCACTGATGCCTTGATATTAGAGAAACTTGCATGTTTAAACGGAAATGCATTTAGCATAAAGTATACTAATTCATATCTCGTACAATAACTGCCTCTGCTTGGAAATTGTCATAATACAAAAACTTATATCACCCTCATGTACTTCCACTGCCTATATATATGTGTGCTATATACATCTATTTAACAGTACTACCATTACTATAAAGTCACATATTATTTTCATCAAACCCAGAAAATAGATACATTCATATGCATTTCTGATGAGAATAAGGAAATCAATAATTTGTTTACCAACGTAGATTCCCTACCTGATCACGTGCAGTTCTTTGAATTTGATTAGAGGTGAGCTTAAGCATCAGAGACCAGAGATCAGCTCTTGTTTAATTTGCGCAAAACTACTTAGATGCACCATGTTGCACCTAACATAGGTATAGATTCATACGCATATTAAGATAACGGTTTAGTAGACAACAGATGGGCTCATGTTTTATCTAAGACCCAAGGAGATAACCATCTAGACTCCTAAGGGATTCCAAGGTCCAAAACGCACAAAGCACAACCCAAAACCTCATCTGCTAGAGGTTTTCGTGGCAAGCTTCAAGGCTTGCCGCGACAACCTTATAAAGTTGCCACGGCAAGCCTGAGCATTTTGGCTTGCTGTGGTTGTCTTCTTGGCTTCTCTGTATTTTGGTGACCTGTTGTTCCCTTGCTTCGATATATATATTTTATATAGATATATATCTACATATATATATATATATATATATATATATATATATATGTATATAATCTTCAACGAAGACTCCGGAGTGCAGAAATCTGTACTCAATTTCATGTCTTCACGCTGAGGCTAACTCTGAGCTACATCTTGTACAAGAACAAACAACTTACCTTTTGGTGAATTTCTGATTTTGACGGTGCGGTGTCAAACATACGCTTTGCTTGTCGAGTTTGAGAACGATGACGGTCTTTCTAAGCTATCCTCAACTTAATGATGCACAGAATTCTTTGAACTCAATAGACAAACTCAAGATGTCTTAAGGGTTGGCTGTGTAGGTTATAGTTGTAGGGAATTTGAAACGAGGAAGATGCAGGGCTTTGTTTTTGTATCTTATAACGGGATCACTGCACTTTGCGTGCATGGATTCGCAAGATGACTCATTTGAGTCGTGTAATTAATCGCTCATGCAAGCAGCTTATCAGCTACTTTAATTTACAATCTTATGTAAACCAACACTACCTATGTAGTGTATTGCAGAAAAAAAAAACAAAACAAGAAGAACCGGGGTCTACTTGTATATAATTCAAAACAGGGTTTTAATGCTTGTAAGGCTAACACTTTGTGTAAAGCCAGCACTTAGTTGTTGAGTGTAACTCATTAAAGACAATTAAGGCTGGGATAGGATGTATGGCTTATAGAGTGAGTCAGTGTATATGTTAGCTGGGTTTTGTTTCTTATGCAAAGCCCATATAGCCACATTTACATATAAGTTAATTAATTTAGCTTAAAGATACTTGGTTTGTTTGGAAAGCTAAGTGTTGGGTTATAGACAAACTTGGTTTAGCTTAAAGATATCTTTCAGATGATATTGTGTGGTTATTTATTTACTTTTAACAGGGTCTTATTGTGCTCAAAGTGACGAGGCTACCACTTATCATATAATTTATCACGTTGAGCCATCCGACTACAAAATCTTTTATGTCCCGTGGTGGCACACGCCTAACCGGACTCATGAATGTGGTAAACTTTAGGGCATCTGTTACATGGGAAGTACTCGCCCGAGAACTTAGACTGTAGTCCATCCCATGTGATAATACTTCTGGCAGGTAATGAAATTAATCATGCCTTCCCCTATCTTTGAGAGAGAAGGGGAACAGACGTAGTTTCACAGCCTCTTTATTAGCTGTCGATAATTGTAGCACTGTGCAAAGTTTTATGAAGTCCCTCAGATGTTGATAGGGATCTTCTTGATCAAGCCCATGAAAGGAAGGTAAAGATTGGAGGGTGTTGAGCTTGATTTTATAATTTTGACGTACAGACACCTCTGGTATAACTATGCAAGAAGGCTCGGTCAAAGCTATAGGGCTGAAGTGTGCTTGGATAGAAAGATTATCAGCCATAGTTCAAAATTCTCTTGCGGAAGATCGGTTTGATGCTAATGTGCGCAAGAGAGTCCTATCGATTTCCAAATCACACTCGAAGAAATCTAAACTTCGAGATCGAGTGTGATGCATACACTAAATTTTTTTTGATAATTTTGTGTTTTTAGCTTTATTTGATTTTTATTTTAGAAAGCAGGGAGAAAAACAAATCTGCGCCTCTAGCTTCTCTGATTAGGGGAAGTTGAAACCTTGATTCGCTGGATCCGAATAAACCAGCAAAAGCTTAAGAAGTGATCAAGAAAATAAAAAACTATAAAGAAAAAATAAAAAGGGAAAGATAAATATTTATTTTCTAAAGATAATATAAATAAAATCTGCTTCCTCGGCAACGACGCCAAAAACATGATGTGCTCTTTATGCTATTCTAATTAAGTCTTAACCTATTGCAAGTGCACAATGAAAATTGTAATGCTAGTATAGGATCATTCCCACGAGGAAGTAATTTATTTCATATTTCTATTTTTTGAAAACTTATATTTATCTTTAAGGTTCTAAACTACTTGAGAAATATGAATAAAAAAATGGTTTTTGTTTAAACTAAACTGTAAGAAAATAAATCCTAATCTTCAAACTTCTGGATCCTGGTCGTCAATCAGTCTCCTTCTGTTCTCAGATATTTATGAAATTAAAAATACCGTTACACTATATATCAAGTCTCCTGCATTGGTCGTCAATCAAAACTAGAATCCTATCAATACAAATTTAATCTAATCTGCAACCAACCAGAATTTGGGTGTCAATAAAATCTAGAAGAATTATAGATGGAAAATAAAATACCGTTATACTAATCTGCAAGTTCTCAACCTGAGTCATCAATTCAAATAAAAAACTTGAAGATGTTAACAAAGCAGTTAATATGCAATAAAAATAAATCAAAACTATAAAGTAAAGTAAAAATATATCTTTCACCCCTTAGCCGCAGGCGTCAATTGCATCTAAGAAATTACAGATATCGACACTAATTTTCCAGCTCTCAATCCCAGTCGTCAATTATGATCAAGGAATCTTGGATATCTAAACTAATCTAAACTATTTTTTGATCGAAAGAAAACCCAACCTCAGTTGTCAATTGATTATGAGAATTCCTTCGATGAAATAATTTCTATGCTGATCCCTCTTATTTTAGATCATAAGGAGTCAGTTTACACTGATCTAATTTTAATAAAAGAAACTATAAAAGGTAAAGGATTCCTAATATAACTCTAATTCCTAATTTTATCTTCCTTGCTTTCAGTGCTTGATGCGCTTCTGAATTTTCTCCTTTATTTTAGTAACTGAGATCTTTAGGAGTTTGTCTTCATCAATCTTCTTAGATCTGTGATTTGCCAAACTTCTAATTCAAGAGTTCTTTATTTTGGTGCATGGCAGTGTGGATCTTCACGTGATCAGCAACAATGAGAAGTTTCTATTTGTAAAATTATAAATCACAATTTCTCTCTTCTGTTACAGCTTTCTCTCTTGACGATTCCATATTACGATCGATTGTTTTCTTTTTGTATCGCCTTTTGCTTTGAACGTCTTCTGAGGAATCGTAAATTACGATTTCTTATTTCTTTGGCTTCGTTCAATTGTAAAGTATGATTTCTTGGCTTTCAGCAGTGTCAAATTGTCTTTTACATTCAATCATTTTTCTTATTGCTTTTTGACTTCATTTCAATGAAGATTAACACTTTGGTTCTCTTTTAGTGATTTTTTTTTAATATTTGCACATCATTATCTTGTTAGTAGCAAACTGAGGTCTAATAGCATTAAGTTAAGGGTGCTAAAATTATATATTCTATGACTGATCATGTATTTAACCAGAATGAGAGTTATTTCTTATGGATCAAGACAACTCAAGGATCACGAGAAGAATTATCTGACGCATGATCTTTAGTTGGCAGCTATCATTTTTGTTCTAAAGATTTGGAGGCATTACCTCTACGGATAGACATTCGAGATCCTTACTGATCATAAAAGCCTCAAGTACTTATTTACTCAAAAGGATTTGAACATGAGGCAAAGGAGATGGATGAAATTTGTTAAGGATTACTATTGCACCATCCAGTATCACCCTGGGAAGGCGAACGTGGTAGTAGATGTATTAAGTCAGAAGTTTGTAGCTCAGTTGTCCCATCTTATCACGAGAATATACAGATGGAGATTGCTTCAAGATATATCCTCATACGAGACGAAGATTGAGGTGAAGGACTCAGGGGCCTTGTTGGCCAATATTACTATCTGACTGACGATTTTCAATGGCATCTGTGAGCTTCAGATGAAAGATGAGGAGCTCACACGAATCATAGAGGGCATGATCTATGGCACTAAACTTGATTTGTCCATCATGTTGGTCAGAGCCTTAGAATTTAGAGGCCGTTTATGCATACCGACAGATGACAATCTTTGGCATACGATTCTAGAAGAAGCTCACAAATCTAAGTATGCCATTCACCCTAGTAGTACCAAGATGTACCAGGATCTCAAGAGCAATTTTTGGTGGAAAGGTTTAAAGAAAGATGTTGCCGAGTATGTGTCAAAATGCTTGGTGTGTCAGTAGATAAAAGTGCATCATTGACATCCCTCAGGTTTATTACAACCATTTCTAATACAAAATGGAAATGGGAAGCCATATCCATGGATTTTATTTTGGGATTGCCGAGAACAGTGAAAGGCTACAATGCTATCTGGGTAGTCATTGATAGATTGAGTAAGTCGGCTCACTTCCTGCTATATAGCATGAAGTATACAACTAGCAAGCTGGTAGAGTTATATCTCAAGGAAATTTCCAAACTGAACGGCATTCTTGTGAGCATTGTCTCAGATGGAGACCCACTGTATACATCCAAGGTTTGGCAACAATTTTAGGAAGGAATGGGTTTAAGGTAAGATTTTAGCTCGGCATTTCACCCATAGACAGATGGGAAAACCGAAAGGGTGAATCAAATTATTGAAGATATGCTTCGAGTCTGCATACTTGACTTTCAAGGATCATGGGACAACCACTTACCCCTGATCAAATTTTTATATAACAATAGTTACCAGGTGAGTATTAAAATGGCACCATTCGATGCATTATACGATCGGAGATGCAAGTCTCTGCTTAACTAAGAAGAAATTGGAGAAAAGTTCATATTAGGCCTAGAGATTGTGGAAAGCATGACTGAAGCAATTCAATTAATTCGGGAAAGGCTAAAGTTCTCTCAAAGCCAACAAAAGAGCTATGCCGACCTTAAGAGAACAAGCATCGAGTTTTAGGTAACTTGATGAATTGTTTACTATAAATCTCTGTTATATATGTATGTGTATACCACACTAACACAGTACATTCTTTCCAGACTGGAGACAATGTCTTCATCAAGGTTTCACCTACTAAGGGCGTTATGCATTTCGGGAAGTGGAGAAAATTAAGCCCACGCTACATAGGACCATTCGAGATATTGGGACGAGTTGGACAAGTCGCATATCGCATTGCTCTACAACAACAACTTTCAAATATGCATAATGTATTTCACGTGTCCATGCTGAGAATTACATGAAGGACCCAACTCATATCTTAGACTATCAACCGATAGAACTCAAGGAAGATTTTACCGTCAGAGAGGAAGCAATACAAATCCTTGATCAGAAGGAACAAGTATTACGAACCAAGTGGAGTCCACTAGTTATCGTTCGATGGCGAAACCACTCCCCTAAAGAGGCCACCTGGGAACATGAGGTGGATATAAGTGATGCGTATCTGCACCTTTTTGAATGATGTACTAAACTCTTAAGAAAAGAAATTGTTCTTCCAATAGTCTTGTTGAGATTTACTATGGATAGTTGTGTTTTTATTGATTTCATGTGTTTGAATGGTTCATACCCTTCCGACTTAGTTATGGATATAATCATGCATTTACAAGATGAGATAATCATTCAATTAGTTGTGGATAAATCTTCCCTAGATAGTTGTGGATATTTCTGGTTGTTGCAGGTGTGTATCCTCTGTTACGATGAGTACCAGTGAGCACTATTGGTATCCTTAGACCAAACGACGCATACTAAAATTTTGAGGATAAAAATATCTTTAAGAAGGGGAGGATGTAACGTCTCAAAATTTCTGGACACCAGTACGCCCGATTAGGTGTATGTGTTGGCCATGAGGATTTAATTTAGACCCTAGGATGAAAAGGTAACACAATTGGTTTGGTGTATGAGTTTCACACCGAACCAAAACTCTAGTACTTAAGTGAAACTTTCTTTGGAAGTTTCATTCATTTGCAAGAGAAAGAAGAGAAAGAGAAGAGAAAGAAAGGAGAGCTTGAGATCCCATTGTTGTTCTTTTCAAGAGTTTTTCCCTTCTTCTCAAAACTACTGCGAGAGAACGTCGACATTGACGCGGCTACGATCAAGCGAAAGAGAGCTCCAAACCTTTTTTTTAGTTCTTGGCATTAGAAACCCCAAACCCCATTGATTCATCCTTAGATCCTCCCATTACACTCAAGAGAACCTTTGAGTTGTTGTGTATGTTGAGAGGAGTTGATCTCCATCCATTACGATCCAAGGTTTCAAGCAATCAGGCGAATACGAAGCGTAGAGAGTCGATTCTTGGATAAGATCCTTGTAAGGGACATGTGCCCAATTTAAGGAGGTAAATATCACATATTATTGATGCATTAGGCTAGGGTTATGTTGTGTAGAATGTTCTCAAAGAATAGAACTTAGGTTTTGGAAATGGGTTTTGAAAGGAGAAGGGCGTCAAGAAATCCCGATCCAGGAATGTCTGATGATAGCTCGTTGTTGCAACAATGACAACACACTGTCATGAATGATAGCATACTGTGACAATTCCAACAACTCGCTATCATAGGAATGATAGTGGCACCTCTAAGAAGATGACCTCTCCAGCCACAACACGCTATCATTGTACCACAGGTCACTATGGGCTGTATCACAGCTCGCTGTCAGGAGACAGCAGTGCACTGCGAACACAATAACAGAAGGAATTATTGATATACACAACTCGCTTTCATGAGACCACAGCACGATGTGAACAAAAGATAACTTGTTATCACAGAGACAACAGTTTTAGCTGCAGCAACTGTCAGGAAACCACAGCTCACTGCAAATCGTCATAGCACGCTGTCAGGGAAACCACAACGGTCTGTGAATAGAAGAAAATAAGAAATTCTTTGAGGGATCTATTGACTATTTATGTATGATTATTGTGTGCAATGTAGAGAGGAGAGCATTGAGTATGACCAATACGCAACATCGTAGTTCCTTCTTTGCAAAGCTAGGGTTTAAGGTAGGGGAATTTCAATATCAACTTACATGTTTGACCTTGATTCATAAAATCGTAGGATGGTTGTTTGATAAGCTATGATTTGTTTTGAAAATGGGATTAGAACTGGTTACTTTGACTATGGGGAAAATTCAATACACAATTGCATTTTGATTTGATCTATGCTTTGATATGATAAAATGTTTTGCATATTTTAACTCATAATTGCATGATTCGAATTTCCAAAATGTTCATGTTTTGAATATCAGATTGAAAAATGAACTCAATATGTGAACTCTGAATCTGTTAAATTTCGCAAGTGCATTGTCTTGAACCTTGAATGTGTTTCCAAATTGATGTGTTGTGTGATTGAACTCTAAGAGGAGTAGAGGCTCCAGAGAGGGGTAGAGGCCCTGGGGTTATTACCCTATTCCTGGAAGATTGGTTGCTCGGTTCCCAAAAGATGGGATGCTTAGGTTCATGATTCATTACTGACCGATGTGTGGTTATCAATGTGTTCCATTACTGATATATTTTTCACCGATGAGGTTCACGTATTGATATGTACCGTTTCAGTTATGTATTCCATTCCTGACATGACTCTTTGCAACTTTGTTTTGAATACGAAAATATGATGATTGAAATTCCGTTTTGATATGAACTACTTTTGAAATTCCAATTTGTTAGTTAAATGCTTTTAAATTGATTTTAAAGATTTGTCATTGAATCTATGCCTCTTACAGTAAAATGTGAATTGATATTGATTTTCTCTACTGAGCTTAGTCTACTAGCTCACCCCGACTATGCGTCATAGGTGTAGATATCGAGCAGAATCCAGAGTTAGAGAATGACCCGGATTACATACCGGAAGAAGATCTTCCACCGGAGGATTTCTTCCCATAGACCATTGATTCGATCTGGTATAGCTTTAGACATTTTGGAATTCTTTTTGAGTTGATACATGGATAGTTGTATAAATGATAGAATTAGTTTTGTATAGACAAATTGCATGCCACTGTTTAGGTGATAGTCGACCATCATCGGTGGTTTATTTTGGCTCCACTCTATTGCGTTTTGCATGGAAATGAAAATATCTGCTTCTACCATATAAGATATCTATTTGATTTCCGCATTGATGCCAAAAATGATTTTGTATTAGATTGTGATCTGTGAAATGACGGTACAAGTTTTGAGGTGGAAAATCCGGGCTATCAAATTAAGAGAATATCAGAATTTACAAAGACAAAATAAAGATGTTCCATGATAGAATAATTCTTCGTAAATTATTCGCTCCGGATCAAAAACTTTTATTTTAAAATTCTAGGTTGAGACTTTCCATAGGAAGCTATGATCTCGATGATATGGATCATTTATTTTCAAAAAAGTGTATGATCAAGGGGCTATAAAAATTGAAAATCCAAACTATGGTAGTGTTTTTAAAGTGAATGGGCAGAGATTGAAGCCATATCTAGAGGGTGTTATTGAGGAAGAGACCCAGAGTATTAGCTTGGCATATCCTACCCATACTAAGTACTGATGATAGAGGGAACTTTTCGTCTTGGTCAAGACGTTAAACATAGGTCTTTTGGGAGACAACCCAAGGTATTTTCCTTTTCTCCCCTTTTTATTTTTGGCAAACATTGGTATTTTGAATTTTTTTAAACATTGGAGACATTGTTGGATTTAAGTTTGGAGGTACGAAAATTTAAAATAATCTTTAAATATTTTTTAAAATTATGTACAATTTTCACTATGATGAATGAGATTTAGAAACTACATGATTTTGAAGTTTAGAAGGCTAATGAAAATGAATTTTTATCTCTTGTTAAATTTTTTTACTAAAATACATGCTTAGAATTTTTTTAAAATTTCACATGGCCATTGTTTATGTAGCTTAAGATGAATGAATGAAAGAAATTTTTATGCCTAAGGAATAATAGTAGAGACTATAATCCAGTGAGCTTTAGATCCAATCTCATTTTTCTGAGGGTTATATGAAAATTCGGAGACTTTTAAAAATGCTATTATAATTTCCTTTGTTATGATCTCATTAATTGTACTATTTTGATCTAGTACTGAAAATAATATTAAAACTGAATTATTATGTTACAAACTTTTAATTATTTTATTTGAGATATAAAGGCAATTCACAAGAAATCTAGGAAGTGATTGAGGTCATCTTGGGATTGTTTGAGCCTAAATGACTACCTTGATATTTGTCTTTGAAATACCCCTTTTGAGCCTTGAAAATAAGCATTTCATGTTAAACACATCAATCATACTCTACTCTAATTAATGAGTCTACCCAAATCTAATTGGCCATACATTTTTTTTAAAATTTTGAGAAATGGGAGAATTGAAAGTACCTGGTTGTGTGAAAAAAACATATTAAAAATAAAAAAATATTTGTGAGAGAAAGATTCAAAAAGAGATGGTTGGGTTTACAAAGAAAGTTTATGTTAGAAAAATGTGCTATAAAACCAAATGAGGGTTGGAAATTAAAATAAAAATAAAAAAGTGAATGTGAAAAATGAAAGAGGTGCAATATGAAATGTTATAAAGTTTGAAGACCTCTAACCTTTCTCGGAATACTTTGGTACTTATTACCTTCTTTGATTTAAACCAAGCCCAAGCCCCATTATAATCCTTAATGAATACCCTACATGATCTGAGGCCTATTGTGATTGTCATAAGGAGAGTTAACAAGTAAGACTTATGGTGTTTGATTCAGCATTCTCAAAGTATTTAGTTATCCATTCATTAGATCTATTTTTCTTTTTAAAAAGTTCATTTTTTAAGGCATGGGAGCAATATAAGAATTTGCATTGTTGATCACCCACATATGAGTGATATTAAGCAACCAAACTTAGAGTGATTTTATTGTTGAGGGTTAAAAATTCATAGTAATGGTTGAGTTAAAGCGCATTTTCCAAGGGTACGCTAGTTTCTTATATTCTAAAGCTAAAGATTATGTGAATAATTGACCAATGCACACACAATACTCTGAGTATGAATGAATGTGAAAAATTTTTAGCTGTCCTAATATAGATTAATTAAAGCTTTATTTTTCCTAGAAACTATTCATCTAAATTGATAATTTTCTATTTGCATAACAATGAGAAATACTTTAAGAGATTGTTTTATCGTTATTATTTTATTGTCATTGCTATAGTATTCTCTATATTGTCATTAGCTTGTTTTCATCGGATTTGTATGATTAGATAATGTAGACACCCAAATTTAGCCCAAGGCCCGATCAACATATACTTCGAGAAAGGTTTACTTCCGAGCTTCCGAAAGTATCTCCCGAACCTTTGGAGCTTAACTTGAAACCTTTAAACCCTTTCCAAACCCTTAGAAGGCCCAACCAGATCCATAGAACCCATAACTGAATCCCATGAACCCTTAGTGGACGTACCCCGTGCCCAACTTTTGAAGCCTGCTATGTCACTACCTAGAATTGGGTCTTGTGTATATTTTATATCCGCACGGCAAAATTTTCCAGAAATTGGCCTTGAGTATATAAAATATACGCAAGGCCTATTTCTGCTCCAGGCATCAGGTACGGGTTCTGAACTTCTCAGTTTTCCTAAGAAGCATTGTTCTACTTTATATACGCAAGGCTTAGGAATAGTATTTTTTTGGAAAAAAATCAGATTTTGAATTTGGTGTTTGACCTTTTCACCACCCCAAAGTTTGGGGTGGGTTTCTTTAGGATTATTGCACCCCACTAGCTCTCTTTTTTACCCTTTTTCCATTTAAAAGGCTACCTATCATCTACCATTAAACCCAAGTTTCCACCTATCCAAACCCTTAAAAAACCCAAAAACCTTAGATTAGAGATTACCTAATTACTAAACCCATTATCCTTTAAGGTCCCCTCTACTCTACTCCAACTCTATAAATAGAGAGCCACCCGCCACCCCCCCCTCTTTTTGATTAGGACCATGAAAAAATTATAAAAGAGAGAAAGAGCTTTAGTAATTCCTCTCCTTGTCAAGCATTTATCCCTTCAAAATCCATAACTTAGGTTTACCTTTTTAATCCCATCTTCCATCACCAATCCCTTAGTTTGAGCAAGAACTAGTACTTAGCCTACCTCTCCTACCTTCTAGCTCTCAAGCCTTAGAAGCCAAGACTCATTCCTCAAATCCATTTGCTATTGGAAGCTCATTGGAAGTACAACCACGTGAAGGTACACCGCAGTGCTACAAGGGCCCGAGAGCTCTAGCTCTCCCTTTATTCCTCTACCTTCTTTTAGTTTCCTTCTATCCTAGAATTTGAGCCATTACACTGTCGAAATTTCGGTAATTGTGGGAGGCTCAATAGGATCATAGTGCCTTCAGGCGAAGAGGAGTGCCGTTCTTTGTTTTTTATATTTTGGCCATATGTAGAGATCGCTTGCGATCTGGTTGATCGGGTGATTAACACCTTCCTGATCGATAATCGAAGTCCCTACCCAAGAGCCTTTGGCAAATACTGGTAAATCAGAGTCATATTTTGCACTTCGGTGCTTATAATATTGATTTTGAGTATCCCGAGTCACCAAAAGCTTCGGGTGGCGACTCCGCCATTTTTTTAGTGAGCGCATCATCGCGATGGATTGATAAAATCCATGATTGTACAAATGGTGACTCCGTTGGGGATAGCTTGTAGAGCTTCTCCTTGAAGTTTTGGCCTCTTCTTGCGTGTGTTTTTTTGTTTACTAACCATTTTTGGTCTCTTTTCCTTGGTACTTACCCCTAAAATTCCACATTGTTTGTACTTATTCCTACGATTCTGTCATTTACACGCCTTTGCCGATTTGCGGGATTACTTGAGCACGTTTATACTTACCCCTACGATTCTATCATTTACACCCTACAATTCCATCATTTACCTGCCTAAGCCAATTGGCGGGCTACTTGAGCGCGTTTATACTTACCCCTAGGATTTTGTCATTTACCGCCTTAGCCGATTGGTGGGTCTACTTGATAAATTCTACGTTTCTCGCCTAGTCACTTGACTGACCTAGCAAATTTTCTTATTTCTTATCATATACCATCAATGGACGTCAGCCCGTAGAGGCGGCACGGGATTCTCACCACCCATTTTTCCCAACCAGAAATTCCTGAGACATATATTTTTTTCTAACTTATGCTAAAACCAAATGGGAAAACCCAGACCACCAGATCGTAGGTCACAATCTGTTACAGAAAATTTTGGTATACCAAAGTGGAAACATAAACTCTAGATCTAAAACACAACGAAGAGTAACTAAAACAAGAATACTAGTGCATAAAAGAATTACAAGAACTAAACTTACCAAACCTCAAATACAGATCTACGATCTCGAAATCTTACTACTCCTCAAGTCCTCAATCACAATTTCCGTATCTTGATAACTGCCAAACCTGTGACATATAGTCGAAGGGTGAGCTACATCTAAGCTCAGCAGAGGAAATACAACATAAAATCATATCTTAACATCGAAATCATAGAATTTAAACAAAGAGTAAAACCATAAAAGTCAGAGTTCCACAGCCTTAATCATTCCTTCATTTAAAAATAGATTATCAAAGCATTCGTCACAACCTCAATTTCAGAACTTAACCTTAAACATTTAACTTTATCACAAATTCCAATCCTACAGTACATATATCGAAAAGCCTCATAAACGATCAACCTTAATCAAGTGTATCAAAGATTTCACACATATTTGCAAACCATGTCGAATTTATAAACACACACAGCATAAGGGATGCAAAGACGTTCCAAGGGTTCCAAAGGTGTTCACAGTTTCAAAAGTGTCCAATGATTCCAAGGGGTCCAAGGGATGCAATGCGTGTACGGATAGGCCGCTGTACTGACCCAAGGGATGCAATGCAACGTATGTATGAATACTCGCATGGATAGGCTGCCGTGCCGGCCCAAGGGATGCAATGCACATATGAATGAGTGTACGGATAGGCTGCCGTACCGGCCCAAATGATGCAATGCACGTATGATGATTCCAAGCGTTGTCATCTCAATCACAGTTCCAAGGGTCACAAGTTCACATTCCAAAGTGTCAAAATGAAACACAAGTATCACAACCATCTCAAGTTATTTCTTTCAAAATACGAATCAAACTTACACAATATCAAAGGTTATCTAAAATCAAACAATATCACATACATATTCACACTTCAAGATCTCATGAGTTTATTCTAAATTATAACATTTCCAAACTAATAGTCCAACCACAATTTACTCATCTACTAATCCAACCACAATTAACTCATCACATTCATTCAATCTAAGCCTATGAATCAAGTCAAACATATAAATTTAGGTTGAATTTCCCCTACCTTAACCTCAAAGCTGCACGAAGCCAAGTGAAGCTCTATCTATGGCCTTCCACCCTCAATCTATATCACAAATATATAATATATCAAAGACCACTCTAGTTACTAGAAACTTAAACATCTTTAAATGTTTCCTCAAATTGAGGTGGAAATGGCAAGTTTATGCTAATAAAAAATTTGATGTAACTTCCCATAAACTTTTCACCCTTACAAATTTAGATTCATGAGTTAGGCAAAACATAAAAGTTATAGAGCTTGATGCTCTCTTTCCAACGCAATAAGAATCACATTAATCGGAGTTCCTCACAAAACGTTACGGCTAAAATACCAAAATTGTATCGGTACCTTAGTCAAAACGCGCCCACTTAGAACTTGATGTAACTTCCCTCCAAATTTTGACCTTTAAATAGTTTGATTTATGAAAGTTATAGGTCTCGTTGTCCTCTTTCCAACGCCTCAAGAATTATATGATTCTGAGTTTAGGTCAGAAAGTTATGTCTAAAATACTGAAGCACTATCGGCACGCTCAGTCAATTTCGATCGATCGAATTTCCTTCGATTCATCGAGTTTCCTTTCGATCAATCGAATTTCATTTCGATCAATCAAATTTTTATTTCGATCGATCGAAATTTTGCAGGAATCATATTTTACCTTCTTAAGTTCATTTCGATCGATAAAATCTAATTTCGATCGATTGAAATCGACAAATTTCACAGATCCCTTGCTTTTTCTTGTTAAAAATCTAATTTTTCTCAAATCTAACATCTTTCACATCCTTTAATCCATCATTTTCAAATTAAATCAAAACTAAAACATCACACACTTCAAAGATTTACAAAACCTTACCTCAAAATGATTGATTAACCCATAGATTGGATCATCTTCTCCGTTTCACAAAAAGGGTTTTCAAAACTCAAACCAAGGATCTCTGAGCTCCACGATCACAACCAATCATTCAAAATCATTGGTGATCCCTCCACACACATCACACACAAAACCTCACTACAATTGCGGCACAAAAAGCATGATCGCACAAAGGAAGGGTTTCCAATAACCCCCAAACGGCTCAAAATGCATAAAGTATGCACAAACTTCGAAAACGACGACGATCCCTCCCCTTGCACGATCTTACAAACCCTTTTCACGCAAAACCAAAGGTCGGAGTAAGCAAATCCAACAAGCTTTTCTCCTTCTCTTCCTCTTTCTCTCTTCCAAAGCCCTAACCAAAACCCTTTTACAACCGGGTGCTTCAAAGAGGGCTTTGCCTTCTTTTTATTACTTAAAGGGCTTGTTCCCTTGTTAAACACATACACCCATTTGGGTGTTATTTCTTAATCACATAAGGTGTTTGGCTCCAGTGTGAAGCACCTACACATTTCACTTGTATGTCCTACTTCTTATCCAAGGACTTAGGTTTGGTGTTAAGCCGATACACCATACCTCGGTTTATGCCTTCATGTCAACTGGTCACTTATCACACTTTAAATCCCTTCTTTCTTATCCACCACAAGTTAAGTGAACTCACACACTAATATTTTATTATTTTATCTTATTCGGTGTGTGACCCGTCGGGTGCGTACATCGAGACGTACTGTTCAAAGGGCTTAATTTTTGGGATATTACAGTTTTTGAACTTAAGCAAACTCCCTTAAAACTGAACTTAAAATCGAACCAACAAGGGGCTTAATTCAATTTGCTTTACGTGGGTAGATTTTACAAAAAGGGGGGAAAGATAGGTTACGATACACCCGTCCCGCTTTCCAGTAGAGTGGCAACTCTAGTGGTGATGATCTTGAAAGGAGCCACCCCATATAGTATCTGAAAAGACATTCGTGCCGGAGGTATATCAGGTGAGTGACCGAACTTTTCAAAGCCTTAAAACCCTTGGGGACTGCGATAGTCATCCCAAAATAGACTTGTATCCCTAGCACGGAAAGGAGGGACCCGTTAAAACAAAGAGAAATAGTCCTTGGAAGCATTGCTTCCAAGAGAACCAATAAAAAAAAGGGACCAACTCAAGTCTGCTGCTGCTGGCAAAAATATATAAATATATATATTTTGCCCTCGCGTGTATAAAGTATATGCTAAGCCAAAATCCCCTAGATATAGGCTTGTGTATATAAAATATACACTAACCTATTATGGCTGAGCAGCCTGAATTTGAGGCCTTTTTCACTATTCCCAAACCCCCTGCTTAGTGGTTTTTAATATCCCCGATAAATCCCACAATCTTGACATCCAAAATGCCCTCTTATTGACTTTCCCGAGGAATCGTCGCATGGATTTCCGTGCCTTTACATAGAATAAAGGAGTTCATTTATTTTTTCTAAAGTGCATCAGGATCCCGCCGTGGGAGGCATTAGGGGTGTATAAAATTGCCCGAAAAGGGAGTTCCAAGGCCTCAAAAAAGCACCGTAAAGATCTAAGTTCAAATTTCCAAAACAAAAAAATCAAGAAAATCAAAAATTCAAAAAAGAGGGCTTGTGGTGCCAAAACCATGACATCGCCTTATCCTCCATCATCCTGTAAGGGAAGGAGAAAGAAAGTGTTCAGACCTCACTGAAGGGATCCATACCCAACCCGCCAACAATCCATGTCTTGGGCGATCGATCCGGCTTACGCCGATCCCGATTCGTCCCCACCACCATCCCCATCACATTCCCCACATGGAGGAGATACCCATCTCCGATTCCCCCACCCAATCCCGATTCAACATCACCGAACCCTTCGATACGCCCATTTTTCCATCCACCACCACTCAAGATCAACCCCATTTTCCTTCACATCCACTCCAAATCTCCCCCATTTTTTCCAAACCACCCAAAATCAATCCCATTTTCCCACCACACCTTTACCCCATTTTCCATCAATATCCACCAAAAATTTACCCCATTCCCCCTCTACATTAACCCAGCATACACCACATTTTCCCCCAAACCATGCCCAATTTTCCTTCCACACCCTCTCTAAATACAATCCATTTTTCCCACATCCATCCAAAATACACCCGTTTTTTTCACATCCACCCATACCATCCCAATTTTCCCACATCCTCTCCAAATGCCCCTCATTTTCCCCCATCCACCCAGGTCATGACCAATTTTTCCCATCCATTTCCCTTAGCAGAAGGTCCCTCCACATCCATCCCCATAGCCGACCCCATGACCATGACGGAGGACATGGTTAGGGCTTATACAGCCAAGAAGGCCTCCCAAAGCCTCCCTCATCAACAACAAACCCTTCAAAATCCCTCATCCACCCAAAATACCCAATCCACAAAAAACCCTTCAAAATCTCTACACCTCCTTCATCCAAAATGTCAATCCCAATCAACCACCCATAATTCACACCACCCAAGGCTCCTCCCATCAACCATGGGGCCATCCGAGTGGGCCTCCAACACTCAATGCCCAACCCCAAGCCCATGCCCATTCAAACTCAAGGGCCGCACTTCCAAACCCACCACAATTTTCTCAATTTCCCGCCTATATCCAACAAACACATCCCATTCCTCCTCAAATTACAAACCCATTTTTTCCAACTCCCCAACCCGGCACGGGCCACACTCATCCACATCCATCATACCCAACCAAATAGGGGAACCCACCTCAGGTCATCTACCATGCCCAATTTACCCATCCACTCACTCCCCAACTAAATCCCTAAAATATCTAAAATATACAATGGCCTCTTCAGGCACCTGTCCAAAATCTACCGTTCACTCATCCCGTCACCCCACAAACCCACCATCAAGGCTTCCCCCATGTAGAATGGTCCCACCAGGCACCGTCCAACCCACTCAAAACTCATAGGATAGCCTCACCCTCCCTCCCACTCAGAACTAATAGGATAGCCTCACCCTCCCTCCCACTCAGAACTAATAGGATAGCCTCACCCTCCCTCCACCATTTATCGATGCGGGTCATCAATATGAGGAGGATGAGGTCCGAAATAGTGGAGCCTATGTAGGGGCATTTTCCAGTTTTAATCCCCCACCACCCATAAACAACAACCAACAGGCAGCCCAAAATGAATGGGGGCAACCTATTGGGGGACCAGCTCTAACTTTACCTTTCAGAGAATCGGAGCTTTTGAAAGAGCAGATGGACAAAATTCAGAAGTAGCTAATGAAGATGGGTGGAGCCGAAATCCATGCTTCTGATTTCTCCGACCTATGCCTATTTGCAGAAGCGCCACTTCCCCACAAATTCAAAATGTCTACTTTCAATAAATACAATGGCACGGGTAACCCCATTGCCCATCTGAAATCCTATTATGGGGACATGTGCCGATACCGCGGTGACGAACGACTCCTCATCAAAGTGTTCCAAAAGAGTCTCACGGGACCTACGCTAAGATGGTTCACTTCTCTCGAACCATCCATGTTAAACACCTAGAAGGATCTCACCCATCTATTCAAAAGAAATATATCTACAACATGGACATCAAGCCGCACAAATTCGATTCAGCCCGATTAAAACAAATGTCTGACAAGATATTTAGTGAGTACCTTTGAAAATGGAGGACCCTAGTAGCTCAAGTAAGGAACCGCATCTTGGATGAGGAAAAAATTGAGATGATCTTGAAAACTGCCCTACTCGTTATCTCTAATTTCTTGGCATACGAACAACAATCAAGTTTCACTGACTTAGTGAGAATCGCTAACTACTGCGAAGATGCATTGAGAGAAGGATGACGGAACAAAAGTACGGCCAGTGGGGCCAGTGGGGTTCAAAAATTTGCCGAGTAAAAAAGAATCGGGAAAGATGTCCAGACCATAATAAACACATAGCCCAACACCAGCATGGAACCATTCCAATTCAAGGTAGCACAGCCAGATCCAGCACCTACCGGGCCAGCACAAAGGACCATGAAAGGGTAAGGGGCACAGATGACCCCAGAACAGAGGATGGCTCGATTTAACTGAGTGTTTACACCATTGGGACAAACCCTAAATATTCTTTTACCACTGTTGGTCGAAAAGGGTCTTAACACACCATTCCAGTCACGACAACTCCCCAGGCAAATCAGCACGCCAACATACATTAGGTTCCGTTGCCACCACACCCACGAGGGGGAGCATGCCCGAGGCCCACTATCAACATGATAGAAGCAGATGAAGGGGATTTTGATCCTTTAGAATACATCAATACCCGAGGAAACTTCATAACATCAAAGCGAAGGAATCAGGAAGATAGAAGCATAGGGATAGTTGAGCCCTTGAACTTAGCTGATTACTTCCCCAATCTGGTACCTCAAGCAGAACCCTTTGATCTGAGGATGTACTTCCCGGTGCCAGCCCTTAGTAATTATGCTCAAACCAGTCTAACACCATATCAACCGTATGTAGCAACAACCCCTACAAATTGCCCGATGCCTAGTCTTTCCCCATTCCCCCATTCGGTACCGATCAGCTACCATTGGCCTCACTCCACCACATCACTCCCAGTGCAGATATCCCCAATTCCCATAGACCACATTTGGTCCACTTTCACCGCTCCTCCAACCTATCTACCTCTAGCAGAAGTTAATCATCTTTTATCCAGTTATCCCGTGCCATCAATCCAGGCACCTCCAACACCCTCGTCTAATTCGTTTCAAATCCCAGGACCAACCTATGACTCCCACTAGGTCCCGCTCAATTACAATCAGATAAATATCAATGTCGACAACCACAATGAGGGGACAGTTGAATTCATTAAATGATCGAGGAGGATCTCTAACAAACCTGAGGTACCAGTACCAGCCTAAGCAAAAGAGAAAAAGGAACATGTTGCCGTACACCCCATGGAAAAGATGAGCAGGGAGCACATACTGAAAAGACAGTTGAAAAGAATTCCAGCTCAAATCACCATCTAGGACCTATTGATGACGTCTCCTCTCCACTTCTAAGATTTAATGGGAGCACTGAAAGATGCGCATGTATCCAGCAAAGTGTCCTCAGATGAAGTAGGGCAAATAATTGGGCAGGTGTTCACTCCCAACGCCACCTCATTTTTGGGTGCCGATCTTTCGAATGAGGGAAGCAACCATTCGAAACCCCTCAAAATCACAATAGAAGTAGGGGACTTGGTGTTCCCATTAGTGTTGATAGACAATGGATTGACATTAAATGTGTGCCCTCTAAGAACTGTAACCAAGATAAGGGTGGATCCCTCCACATTTAGGTCGGCCAGAACAAGCGTGAGAGGACTTGATAACACAAGGAGAGATATAATAGGAGAAGTTGATCTTGAGCATGCCATTAGGCCAATGACCTTCTCCATTCCATTCCAAGTCATGGATATCAAATCCACCTTCAATCTGCTGCTAGGGCGCCCGTGGCTGCATTAAAATTGGAGCCATCCCTTCGACCTTGCATTAAAAACCTAGGTTCATATTGGATCAGAAAGTCATCACCATTTTGGCGAAGGATAGGAGGTAGGAGAAAAGGTCACACACAACATTGAGAACCTTAAAGTATTAGCTGTGCTACACACAACTAAAGACTAAAATCTCCACAATTTTCAGTATGATGCGTCAACAGTGGCGCCCGAACCCCTTAGAAGAGTCAACTTGAGGACAAGAGGTGGAATGTCTGTAGCAGTAACCATGCTCCAAAAATAGGGCTATAAAAAAGGAAAGGGTTTAGGTCCTCACCTACAGGGCAGGAAGGACTCGATCCAAGCCAAAGGTGGACAACAAATCAAGTTTGGGTTAGGTTACAAGCCCACTTAAGAAGAAGTTTAGGAAGCCAAAGAGAAGGCCCAGACCATCTCTGTAGCCAAAGCCAGGGGGATAGACCTGGAGGATGACCGCCGATCATGACCTCACATCTGAAGCACTTTCGTAAGCACAGGGGTCATCAAGAGAGACATGGACGGGCAACACAGCTGACCCCACTCAAACCAACAGTTGCCATCCACCAATCCAATCCCCAAATCATCTCCCAAGAGCTTGAAATAGACCTCACCTCATTGTCACTCTTCGAGGAGGTACCCCCACCAATGCAACCACCTGTCATAACCCACCCCAAGCCTGTGTTAAGGTTCGAGGACCATGTCCCAGACGAACCACTGGTAAATATGATGGAGGCTGATCCTCAAATGCCATTTCAATTAACTCCCACCACAAGACCAGGTAAAGGTGTGACACCTTAGGTGAGGAATTGGGCGTCAATGACCCTAACTCTGGAAGCATCAAGTGGCCATAAATACGACACCAACTTCTAAAAAAAAATAACCTATAAAAAGTGAGATTAGCCCTTGGCAGGTAGTACCATGTGTATATAGAAAACCGCCTTGCCAAGGACCCATCTTTGAAGAAAAGGAAAATCATAAAAAGATAGAAAAAATGCAAAAAACTCTAAAAAAATTGCCTTTCAAAATTCCCTAAAAAATAAAGAAAATGATGCCTTAGTAAAAAGACCCGTCTGACTTGAAATCGACTTCTTTCTCATAGAAATATAAGGAGAGATAGGAGTCATGAGTCTGGACGAGGAGGACCCAACAAAGGAGCTTCCCAATGAGCTCCTTGAACTGTATACCAATTTTGAGCATGACCCTACTCTGATCGTAGAAGAAACTGAAGATATTAATCTAGCCACCGAGGAGGATCCTAGAATCACTAAGATCGAAATGATTTTCTTTTGTCATACGAAGACGTCTTCGCATGGTCGTACGAAGATATGCCTATTCTAGATACTAATTTGTTCAAGCATGAGTTACCATTGTATCCTGATGTCAAGCCTGTCAAGCAGAAATTGAGTCGCCTCAGGCCAGAATGGATTCTAAAATTGAAGGATGAAGTCATAAAGCAAAATGACGCCGGTTTTCTTATAGTCTCCAAATACCCGTAATGGTTAGCCAATATCATGCCAGTACTAAAGAAAGATGGCAAGGTTCGCATGTGCATCAATTTCAGAAATCTCAACAAAGGAAGCCCAAAGGACAACTTTCCTTTGCCACACTTCGACATCTTGGTCGATAACACTGCTAGGCATGGAATGCTCTCATTCATGGATGGGTTTTCCGGTTATAATCAAATCAAAATGGCAGAGGTGGACTGAGAAAAGACAGCCTTTATCACTCCATGGGGAACTTTTTGCTATCGAGTCATGCCATTTGGGTTGAAGAATGTAGAGACAACATATCAAAGAGCCATGACAGCACTATTCCATGACATGATGCATAGAGAAATTGAGGTGTATGTCGATGATGTGATAGCCAAGTCTCAGGAGAGAGGTGATCACCTAGTAAACCTCCAAAAGTTGTTTGGAAGACTAAGAAAATATAGATTGCGACTGAATCCTCAAAAATGCGCATTCGATCCCATGTCCAAAAAATTACTAGGTTTCATCGTCAGCAGGAGAGGCATCGAGGTTGACCCAATCAAAGTAAAAGCTATCAGTGAAATGCCTCCACCATCTATCGAGAAAGTGGTCAGAGGCTTCTTGGGCAGAATACAATACATTAATAGGCTTATTGCATAGTTAACTCCTATCTGCACGCCGATCTTCAAATTATTGAGAAAAGATTTTTCCGTTGAATGGAACAATGATTGTCAAGCGGCATTCGATAAGGTCAAAAGTTATCTCCTCAACCCACTAGTTTTGTTACCACCAGTACCCAAGAGATCACTCTTGACGTACCTCTCCACAACTGAATTCTTGATGGGATGCGTCTTAGGACAGCATGATGAAACCAAAAGAAGAGAGCAGGCCATCTACTACCTGAGCAAGAAATTCACTGATTATGAGACATGCTATTTTCATCTGGAGAAAATATGCTTGGCTCTCGTATGGCTACACAGAGGCTTCACAACTACTTGCTATATCAAGCAGTTCTCCATCTAGTGTGAATGGATCCGTTGAAATACTTATTTGAAAAGCCAGCTCTTACTGGGCAGACCTCACCTTGGCAGCTACTTTTATCAGAGTTTGACATCGCGTATGTCACCTAAAAGTCAATCAAGGGGCAAGGACTCGCTGATCATCTTCCCAAGAATCCCTTATCCGATTTTAACCTCTAAGAACTGAGTTTCCTAATGAAGACATCCTGTTCATGATAGAGGAGGACACAGATGAGACAGAGGAGTGTTGGGTAATGCAGTTCGACGGGGCATCGAATGCTGAAGGTCAAGGAGTTGGCACCATTCTAATCTCTCCGAACAGGTCTCATATACCAGTTTCCATTAAGCTCCCCTAGACTAACAACATGGGTGAATATGAAGCCTGTGTATAACTCATCTAAAGGTTTTTGGCGAATCACAACTGATCATATGCCAGACCAACAGAGATTGGAAAATAAAGGATGAGAAGTTGATCCCATACCATGAGCACCTCGAAGATCTGATAGCACGCTTCGACGATGTTACTTTCTCCTATATCCCGCGAGCAAGAAATTAATTTGCCGATGCACTTACAACCTTAGCATCAATGGTCGAAATCCCATATGGCATCAAAATGAAGCCGATCATGATTAGATAAAAAAATGAGCTGGCCTTTTTCCTCCAGATTGAGGGATCCATAAAGTTAGATAATGAGCATCCATGATTCTCAGATATCAAGAATTTTCTTGAAACTCAAGCTCTCCCTGAGGGTACGTCCAAGACGGACAGGCGAACCATCCAACGTTTAGCGGAATGTTGCATCATCTACAGCGAGTGCCTCTATAAGTAGTTATATAATAATATTTTGCTCAGATGCCTAATTGAAAGTAAGGCAGCCAACATCATGAAAGAGATTTACGAGAGAGTATGCAGAGACCATGTCAATGGACACATGCTCGCGTAAAAGATACTACGGCAAGGGCATTTCTAGACCATAGAAACTGACTGTTGCAAGAACGTTTAGAAGTGCAACAAATGCCAAGAGTAGTCTGATACATTCTCCTGCCATAGTTCTACACAGCATGACCATCCCATGGCAATTCACCACATGGGGCCTTGACATCATCGAAAAGGTTAATCAGAATGCTTCCAATGTGTATCAGTTCATCTTGTTCACTATCGAGTACTTCACCAAGTGGGTAGAGGCAGCATCCTATATGAACATTTCAACTAGTCACGTTGAGAAGTTCATCAAGAACAATATCATTTGTTGATTTGGCATGCCTAAGGACATCATTACAGATAATGGCACCAATTTTGTGAACAAGCGCATTAGAGCCCTATGCAAGCAGTACAAGATCAAACATCATCGCTCGTCACCATATCAGTCGCAAACCAATAGAGTCGTCGAAGCGACTAATAAGACACTCGTCTGCATCTTTGAAAAGATGGTTATCATGTACCGAGACTGGAGTGAAATGCTACCTATTGCACTATGGGCCTATCGAACATTGATCTGTATCACTACAAGGGCAACACTATTCTTCCTTGTGTATGAAACTGAGGCCGTGCTACCAGTTGAGGTCGAAGTACCCTCCCTCCACATCCTCATCGAGTCTGACCTGCCTGAGGACGAAAGAGAAAGGGCACATTTTGAACAATTGAGCCTGGTCGATGAAAAGAGGCTTCAAGCTTTATGTCACACCCATGTTTACCAAGGAAGAATTGCATGCGCATACAACAAGCGTGTCTACATTCGTGATTTGAAGGTGGGTGACACTGTACTCAAAAAGATCTTCCCTTCTCTCCACACTGATCCGAGAGGAAAATTCAAGCCCAACTGGGAAGGGCCCTATGTCATTAGAGAAGTGCTCCCAGGATACGCCCTCTGTATTGCCACCATGGACGGAGAACACTTTCCCGAGCCCATCAACGCTGGATACGTGCGACAATTCTACTCCTAACCTCCTACTATAAGGT
This sequence comes from Chloranthus sessilifolius, assembly GCA_021018995.1. Taxonomy (NCBI): domain Eukaryota; kingdom Viridiplantae; phylum Streptophyta; class Magnoliopsida; order Chloranthales; family Chloranthaceae; genus Chloranthus; species Chloranthus sessilifolius. The sequence continues at coordinate 27,508,281 of CM037594.1, read as the reverse complement.
AAGTATTGATAAGATGGATATGTGACTGCTTAAGGACCCCATAAAAGAGGCCATTATTTTAGATCCAAGTAGCCAAAAAGCATCCCTGAATACTCAAATCTTTTGCTACACTCATTGAGCCATTAGCCTTTCTTTCGTAACCCCCTCCCAGAAAAAAATGAAGAGAGAAAAAGTGTACAACCAAAAAAAAAAAAAACAGAAAGAGGTTTCCCATCAAAATTCAAAAAATCAGAAAAGCAAAATTTCAAAAGAGGATAAGCAAAAAGAACAAAAAATATATAAAAGAAAATATATAAAAGAAAAGAGATAGAAAAATTAGGGGGCATTGATTAGTCACATAATATACTATTTTATTACCCTTAACTTAGTAATGATAGGACTTAGTATGTTACTAATAAGTTAATGATGTGCAAATAGTGAGGATAACCAATATAAGAGAGCCAAAGTGTTAATCTTTGTCAAAATAAACATAAAAAAGAGCAGTAAAAGACAATTAAGCATAAAAAGATAATTCGCCGCCTACTGAAGAATGTAAAATCATGTCTTACGATTTTACAGACGATTGAGCGTTGTTATTAAAGAGCTATAAGAAAATCATAATTTGCGATTCTTAAGAGAAAGAGTATGATATAGAAGAAAAGTGAGGAATCATAATTCAAAGAATCGTCTAGAGAGATAGCTATAAAAGGGAGAAAACTGTGATTTAAGACTTTCTAAGAAAGAGAAGTAAAAAAGAGAATAACTATGATTTATGATTATCATATTTCCCACTGCTACTACTGCTGCTGATTACGTGAGAATGAACACTGCCATGAATAGAATTAGAACTCTTAAATTATAAGTTTGGCTAAGCACGGATCTGGGAGATGGATGAAAAAGAATCTTAAGAGGGCTCTGCTACTGAATAGAAAGGAATAATCCAGAAGCACATCAACTAAAGATAGCAAGGAAAGCTAGGATTAGAATTAGAGTTATAATAGGAATCTTTTATTTCTTTTATTAGAATTAGAACTTGTAAACCGACTCCTTATGATCTATAAATAAGAGAGCCCGGTGTAGGAATATACCATTGAAGAAATTCTCAGTATCAATTAACGACTGAGGTTGGGTTTTTTTCTGATCAACTTAGAGTAGATTTCTATTGCTTTGTAGATTTGATATCCAAGATTTCTTAAGAGCAATTGACGACTGCTATTGGGTACTGAAGATTAGTGTAGATATCTGTAGTTTCTCAGAAGCAATTGACGACTGTGATTGAGGGGTGCAGAATATATTTACTTTGCTTTCTAGTTAGATTTTATTTTATTTTGTTTCCTGCTTTGTAAACATCATATTTTAATTTGAATTGACAACTTAGGTTGAAGTTTGCAGATTAGTGTAACGATTTTTACTTTTCCATCTTTAGTTTTCTAGAATTTGATTGACGCCCAAGTCTTAGGAGATTGTTGATTAGATTAAATTTGTATTGATAAAATTCTAGTTTTGATTGATGACCAACACTAGGATACTTGAGATATAGTGTAACGATACTATTTAATTTCTTAAATATCTGATAGCAAAAGATTGTGATTGACGACCAAAATTTGAAGTTTGAAGATTAAAATTTATTTTCTGTAATTTAGATTAATAAATAATTTTTTATTCATATTTCTCCAGTAGTTTAGGATCTTAAAATATAAGTATAAGTTTTCAGAAAAATTAAATTAATATAGTAAATCGATCTCTGTGGGAACGATCCTTTGCTAGTACTATGATTTCCATTGTACACTTACAATAGGTAAAGACTTAATTAGATACACATATAAGTAGCCCAATAAAGTTTTTGGCGCTGCTGTCGGGGATCACCGCTTTAATATATTAGTTTAAGAAAATATGTATTTATCTTTCTCTTTTCATATTTCTTTATATTTTTAATTTTCTTTGATCACTTCTTAAATCTTTCACAAGTTTATTTGGAGTGACGACTCAGAGTCTCAACTTTTCCTTATCGGAGAACCTCGGAGCTTAGATTTTCTCTCTCTCCCTACTTTCTAGAATAAAATTTATATAAAATTAAAACTAAAATATATATTTACAATAACTATTTTAGCCATCCTTGCTTTGATTTCATTATGGCAGGAAGAAACCAATACACGGCTAAGACCATGGGGGAATATTATGCATTAACACCTCTTACACCTCCCTAATGTATTCAAATATACCCTACAGCCGACAATAGGACCTTTGAAATTACGCTCAATATACTTGAAATTCTTCCAACTTTCCATGGGCTAATGGACAAAGACCCCTATTTGCATCTAAATAAGTTCGTGAAAATATGCACCATCATTTGAATCAAGAACTTGACAGAAGCATTCACTAGGTTGAGACTATTCGCATATTCCCTTAGAGATGAAGCAAAGCAGTTGATAAACTCTTTACCTCATAATTCGATTTCTAATTGGAAATCATTGGAATGTATGTTTCTTATAAATTTTTTTTCAATTTTCATGTTGAATAAAATTCGAGATCTTATCATAACATTCCATCAATTACTGGATGAATCTATTCAAGAATGTTAGAACCGTCTCAAGGATCTCCTGCACAAGTGCCCTCACCATGGGATTGTGCACTGGCAACTAGTGCTCAATTTCTATAAAGGCCTTGAAAATGCGAACCAGCATTGGATTGATGTGGCCTGTGGTGGTATATTTCATGAAATAATGACAGAAGAAGCTTGGAAACTCTTTGAGACCTTTAGTGAGAAACCGGTGCAACACTATGCACCGGGAGAGGTTGACTCAGATACTTTAACGAATATGCTCCCTAAGCAAGGAAGACTCTGTAAATTAAAGTCAATGATGAAAAGTTTTTTAAGATTGAGGTTTTGGAAAATAAAAGTTCAACCTCTGGTGGGTGTAAAATCGTACCCAACATCTCAAAAAGGAGAAGCATGTGGTCCTAACCATGGCCTAACTCAAGCAATCCCCAGACTTCCATCTGTTCCTCCTTACCCCACAGAGGCCCAATACCACACTGCTACTAAGGATACCTTGTTGTAAATAGCTTATAGCTGGATGCACATAGCCATATCCAAACACAGTCTCTCAACCACGTTCGAAAATTTGTCGAAAGATTAGAAACTCAAATTGAGGAACTAATCCCTTTTGAAAGAGAGAGTGGCGTACTACCGTCACATGCTGTTGGTACGTCTAGAGGATGTATATTTATGGGAGGCATATCAACTCCATATGTTTTTCATTGAGTCCCTCTAGAGCCTGTCAAGCTACCGACTTACCCGTAGCAAACACCTGTAAAATATGTATATAATTTTGAAGAGTATTTCACGGTTTACAGTATGTAAAAATATAGTCACTCGTAAAAGCTTCTTTTGTCATGTCACAATCACTGAAAGCATATGGATTTACGATTTCTAGTGATTCGTAGAGTTAAATCATAGTGAGTATGATTTGAAGTGTTAATGAGTCTCATTTTTATTCTACAAAATTACAAACGACAATTCTAGGGAACAGGTAGTTCCAGTGATCGATCTTATCGGTTACATTGGAATTCAGACCCATTTAATTCATAAATGAAGCGAATACGCATCACATTCAATGTCTTCACTTGCCAACTACCTAAGCCTATAAGCCTATATCTTGACACGTGAACTTTCCCCTTCCCTATCAAACCAGACCCTTACCGTCCCCAGAAACTCATCTCTTTAATCTTCCTAATGGTGAAAGAACCTAGCCAAACCAATTTCAGTAAGCAACTTGATAAAATCCTTCAAATAAACAAGGCTGAGCTCTTGGTTGCAAAAAAGAAAGTAGAAGATCTGAAGTGCCAGCGACTTATTCAAGTTGCTAAATCATCCTTTGAAACTATCATTCACCATAAACCTAACCCAAATCTGACATCACATTTCAAGAGCCCATTCCCCCCCCACTTCCTAACCTTTATACCATCACAACCCACCCTGAATGCGAGCTCCTATATGATGATGGTGGGTTGAGCCATTCCTCGCCACCCTTCTCCATTGCTCATACTTCCCCCTTCCTACGTTACATTCTCTTCACATAGTCTTCGCAAGGGAGAAGTATGGGTGGAGGGTGATCAGGAGATGTGTTCACTTCCTCCCCCTTCAAAGCACTCCTATTGTGGCATTTGCATTTCTTCCACGGAAGGAATGTGAGGTGCTCTGTTTGGGGGAGATAAAGAAGGGCATAGAGAAGTGTTTCGACAGGTCTTGCAGTAGAGACCCTGCCAAGGTGTGGATACTCCTTTGGTAGGAAGGGATATGAGACTCGAATCAACGGTGGATAGAAGCTGAGGACCGATCTTTATCAAAGACTACATCTCGAACGCTGCTGCCAGTGCCATGTATAAATTACTGTGTCCAGATTTTTCCTAGGATTATTTTCTTTTATGCAATTACTTTTTTAGTAGTTCTTTAGTTTTATTTTTCTGTTCATTGTAAATATTCAATAATATATGAAATTTTCTTTTGAGTAATTGACTAACTTTTTACTAACAGTGTGATTGTTACTAACATTTCTAACATTTTTGCTATTGATACTCTGAGAATAAGTCATAGATATTTTCTCTCAAGGTTGGGGGAGAGTATATATCTGGTAACATAATTTTTTTTTCCGGTAAATAATCGGTATATCAATAATTTCTAGAAAATAATTTTAAGTGTCCCCTATTTTTTGGGCCAATGAGGACATTGTCAGATTTAAGTTAGGGGGGATACACAATTTCTATGTATAATAGTAGTTTTAGTATAATTAGTATATAGTGGTTAGTTTAGTAGTTTATTTTTGAATTTAAAAAAAAAAAATTGTGTAGTACATAGGAATTATGATAGAAAAACATTACAAATCTTGAAAAACTTACGATTCATTATAGTAGAAGTTTTAATTAGAATATAGAATAGTTACAATTCATGCTTAGCTCGTTGAACACTGTATTAGAATGGATATTTGAAATAATAGATTGATCTAAACTGCAAAAAAAATTTAGACTATGGTTTCAAAATTATAAACAAGTGAGCTTTTGAGCCATATTTCCTCTTTTATTTAGAGAGACTGTTTCTATTTAATCAAAATTTCTTTGAGCTTCTACACTGTTATGAAATCTCATATTGTTGAATTTAGGGTTGAATTATTCTATGAATATGATAAACTGAGTTTTTGTCTAGAACTATCTATTAGAAATATCAAAGCAATAAGGCAACTATGCTAGTAAATTATAAAGATGATTTAAGACCATCTTTTATTTAATCCAGAGCCAAAAAGCCAAAATCCCAGAGAATATTTTATCGTTTGAACCCATATTAGAAGCCTAAACCGAATCTTCTTTGTACCAAAAATCTGATAAACCTTTAACTATATGTACTACCCAAAGCTTTTGACCTTTAACCCTTACAATTTATGAGAGCTTAGAATGTTAAAGAAGGGAAGAAGAGGGAGTGGAAGGAGTAAAAGTGGAACAGATAAAGGGAATGCTAAAAAGAAGTATAGCTGAAGAAATAAAATAAAGAATATGAGAAAAGAAAGAAAAATCATAAAGAAGTGATTTGAAAAGACGATCTTTGGAAAAAAAAAAGGAAATTACGATTTAGCAAAAAGGCTTTCAAAACAAGAAAAATCATAAAATACGATTCTACAGCTGAAGAATTGGGATACATATGTATATAAAAAGGTATGGGGAGAAGTTATCCAATTTTGGATACTTACTGAAGTAGAATAGAAAAAGTCAAAGTAGATAGGAAAAAGAAGAGCTAAATTCTAGGAAAAACTTTGAATCATTTCCTACCTTTCTAAGGTACCCTCTGAAACCTAAAAACCCATTACAAGCTGAAGGAAAGACCTTTCTACAAAAGCATAAGCCTAGTAGAGATATGGATATTAGATACTATGGATTATACAGGGATTCATATGAATAAAATAGATTGTCTTTTTCATGAGATTCATTAATTTTTGCAAATATCTTTGACTAAATTTTTCTAAAAAAAAAGAAAAAAAAAAAGAAAATAATATATTGAGAGAACCTAAAAGTTTCGATATCTTTTTGAGAGTATGCCAATAGTAAGTTTTTGAATGAAAATATTTTCTAAATCTGCAGTTTAGAAAAATTTATGAAAAATAAACTGTTCACTGATGCATATATTCCCTGCTTATTATGAATTGAAATTGTTGGAGTTCTAATCAAAGATAACTTTTATAATGGAAAGTAAGGATAAAAGGTTGGTAAATTTAGATAATCGTAATAAGCTTATGTATTGATCAATTTGATCACTTAGGTTACTTAGCTAATTTAATTAGTGTAATAAAATTAGTTTAGATTTTTAACTTTTCTTTTAATTTTAATGTTGAAAAATCCAAAAATATTTGAAGTTTGTAGGTAACTTCATTGAAAAACCTTCAGGAGACTACACCTCCTCCAATAGGGATCACCTAGGGGTTTAAAGGCTTGTTGCATATGCTAAATGCAGTCGTGCTCCTTACAAAAGTGGCAATTAATTTAAGTTATTAGTTGATGTTTCCTTATTTGCTAGGGAGTAGCAAAACGTAAGTTTGGAGGTGTGATCAGTCACATAATATACCATTTTATCACTCTTAACTTAGTGATGCTCGGACTTACTATGTTACTAATAAATTAATGATGTGAAAATATTAAGGATAGCCAGTACAAGAGAGCCAAAGTATTAGTCTTTGTCAAAATGAACTCAAAGAGGAGCAGTAAAAGACGATTAAGCATAAAAAGACAATTCGCCGCCTACTGAAGAATGGAAAATGGTGTTTACGAATTTGCAGACGATTGAGCGTTGTTATTAAAGAGCTATAAGAAATTTGTAATTTACGATTCTTCAAAGAGAGATTATGATATAGAAGAAAAGCGATGAATCGTAATTCAGAGAATCATCTAGAGAGAAAGCTATAAAAGGGAGAAAATCATAATTTATGATTTTCTAAGAAAGAAAAGAAAAAAAGAGAAGAAAGAGAATAAAAAATCATAATTTATGATATTTCCCACTGCTACTACTACTCTGATCATGTGAGAATAAACATTGCCATTAATAGAATTAGAAGAACTCTTGACTTAGAAGTTTGGCTAAGCACGGATCAGGGAGATTGATGAAGAAGAATCTTAAGAGGGCTCTGCTACTGAACAAAAAGGAACAATCTAGAAGCGCACCAACTAAAGATAGCAAAGAAACCTAGGATTAGAATTAGAGTTATGATAAGAATCTTTTATTTCTTTTATTAGAATTAGAACTTGTAAACCTACTTCTTATGATCTATAAATAAGAGAGCATGGTGTTGGAATAAACCATCAAAGAAATTCTCAGCATCAATTGACGACTAAGGTCGGATTTTTTTCTGATCAACTTAGAGTAGATTTTTATTGCTTTGTAGATTAGATATCCAAGGTTTCTTAAGAGCAATTGGCGACTGCTATTGGGTACTGAAGATTAGTGTAGATATCTGTAGTTTCTCAGAAGCAATGGACGACTTCGGCTGAGGGGTGAAGGATATATTTACTTTGCTTTCCAGATTAGATTTTATTTTATTTTATTTCCTATTTTATAAGCATCTTCAGATTTTAATTTGAATTGATGACTCAGGTTGAGGGTTGTAGATTAGTGTAATGGTTTTTACTTTTTCATCTTCAGTTTTCTAGAATTTGATTGACGCCCAAGTCTTAGGAGATTATTGATTAGATTAAATATGTATTAATGGAAATCTAATTTTGATTGATGACCAACACTAGGGTACTTGAGATAGAGTGTAACAATACTATTTAATTTCATAAATATTTGATAGCAAAAGATTGTGATTGACGACCATAATCTGAGGTTTGAAGATTAGGATTTATTTTCTGCAATTTAGATTAATAAATAATTATTTATTCATATATCTCCAGCAGTTTAGGATCTTAAAAGATAAGTATAAGTTTTCAGAAAAATTGAATTAATATAGTAAACAGATCTCTGTGGGAACGATCCTTTGCTAGTACTATGATTTCCATTGTGCACATGCAATAGGTTAAAACTTAATTAGATACACATATAAGTAGCCCAATCAGGCATGTACAGTAAAAATCCATTAAGGAAGAAGTGTAGTATGGCAGCTGGAACCCTATCAAGAAAAACCTTTTACCTTCCAAATTTCTAACCTATCCCTCCTATCCCATGACTGCAAAACATCCCTAAGGAATGCCCTCTTTATGATCTACAAGTGGTCACAGGATCCGTCGAGTCAGCACGAGCCAAGCTGAGAGACGATAAAAATTCCATCCGACTGGCTATGACAGAGTCAACGTCCTTGCTGTGGCCTTTGAAAAAGAAAAGAAAAGAAAACAAAAATATACAAGCTCAAAGCAAAATGGGCGTGGTGAAAACACCCGCAAGGGCGCCATTGATAAAAAGAGCGAGCTTGTGCAGATCAGGTGATAACCTGAAAAAGCGCCTGGGATAAAAATGTAAAAACCCAAGGACATAGTGAAAATCCGAAAGGGCACTACGGGTAAAAATGAGGGCGATAGTAGGCATAGCAAAAACCCATCTTGAGTGCTGTGAGTAAAAAGGCTGTAAACGAAAAGAAAAAAAAGAGAGAAAGAAAGAGAGGAGTAAAATATCATTAGTTTCTCCTTCGGTTATATTTTTTATCTATCTGGTCTTCAAATCAGACCACTGATATTAGCTCAAATTAGGTCCTGATCAGGTAGATAATTGGACCGCACTGTCAAACGCATTACTCGAGGTAAGGACAAAAGTGATGGACGTTCCGACCATGGTAAAAATTTTGAAGCTCACTCAGATCCAACTGCATGAACGGGTTCAACTATTCTCAAAATGGGACCCGTTACTTCTCCTCACGTTTAAGGCAAAGAAAATAATAAAATAAGATAATAGATTTCCCTTTTCCATTTTAGATAAAGAAAATAAAAAATAAGATAATAGATTTCCCTTTTCTATTTTAGATAAAGAAAACAAATATAATAGATTTCCCTTTTCCAGTTTCATTTCGGTACTTTGCTTGCACCACATCTCAAAAAGATAATCGGTGTGGCACCCTGTTTTGCCCTTTACAAATTTTGAAAAAAAGAAACAAAAACATAAAAAAAATACAGATATATAAAAAACTAAAAAATATATATATATCTGTCGAGGGGGGTTTCATACCCCCTCACTGTTGTATCAAATTTGTACAAAAAGGGCATATGTTGGAATTGGTCATCGACCCAACTCGTGCTTCAGGTGGCGAACTTGCTCGCATAAGGAATCTTCATGAACATTCCGTTTAGTCATCCGTCGACCATGGAGCCCTTATACCACTTCCGAGAATCGTCAGTATGACCAAGGACGCGCTCAAAGTTTCTTCCAAATGAAGGACTTCATATTCTACAGCATGAGCTTTTATTTCCGCAATATTGGCTCTCGCTTGCTCTCTCACTAAGCGCTCGTGAAGTACTATTTTTTCATCTGTGAGAAGCTCTTTCCTAGTCAAAAGCGCCGCTTCTTTCTTTGGCCAAGGTCCCTCGGAATTACTACTCTCAGTAGGAACAAGCCACCTCGTAAAAGGTGTCATGGAAGATAACTAAGTCTCATACTCTGGAGAAGTCAAAGGGACAATCCCCTGCTCTAGGTCACATATATGTGTCGATTGATGCGCCTCCCAAAGCACCGCTATCTTCTCCAAGTCTCCAGAGGACCCCGGAGAGAAAATCAGGCCACATAGGGGAGGTCTTGTGGTACAAGGCACACATTGAATATATCCAAACTAACGTAGGACCCGAGAAGGAAAATAATGGGTACTGACAGTAAATCATAGAAGCGTGATACCCTCATGATCTCAGGATTGTACTAACGGGAAGGTCCCGTCGAGCCATGGAAGCCTCCATAAAAGCTCCGCCTCGATCAAGCAAAGGCGCATCTCAGGTGTATTCTTCTGAGGCGACCTAGAACATTGGCCCAGAAAGCAACGACCAGCTGCTCCTTGTACCACATAGAAACAGGGCACAGATCCCAAAATAGCCAGATGTTCCCCAAGCCACACTTGAAGAAGAACAACGCATCCTTGAAATCACTCCACCTTTCCCAACGTAAAGGCATCAAGTCCACGGTAAAGCTCGGCCAGCACAAAATGCATAATAAAGCAGCCTGTTTCAAGCTCCACCAACACGCCGTAGAGTGCAAGAGAGAAACTCTTTCCCCACCGTGTAAAAAAGGACCTCCGAAAGAAGGAAAAGGGCTAAAGCATTCACGTTATAAATATTTCTGGTTAGCAAGCTTTCATCACCAAAAATTTCTCTCATGAATTTCATCGAACTCCTGGTGGGCCCACCGGCAAAGCTTGTCTCATACTCACTTTTCTTCAAGCCTAAAATTGTGTAAACGGTCTTAGCATAACCTGATTTTGGTACCACCTTAGCAAGGCCACAATGTAACCTTAGGCCCGACAAAATAGCAAGTTCTTCAAGTGTTGGAGTTAGCTCATGGGCCTGAAAATGGAAGACATGGGTTTTCACATCCCAATGAGAAACTGTCGCATGGATAAGATCCCAAAACAGAGGAACATCGAGAAAAGAGGAGAGATAGACAAGCCCAAGTTGATCCAAACCCGCAAGCTCAATCTCGTTCAAGCTATTAAACCAATATTTTTGAAAGTTGGGCCCTACACCGAAGGAGGGAAGTATAAAAACCCCGGGCCCCACAGGAGGGGCGGGATCATGAAGCGGGTCAATGGTCATACAAAGCCATTTAATGAATCACGATTTAATGTAGGACAATGGTCCCACCCATGGGAGGAAACGGAAAAAAATTGGAGCAAAATTTTGAACCCAACTTAAATTTGAAAAAAAAGAAGGCATTCTCGGGCCTTATAAGCCCATCAGAGACCAAAAGAGCCTTGCATATATTTTATATATGCAAGACCAAAAATCCTAGGAAATTGCATTGCGTATATAAAATATATGCAAAACCAGAAGCTAATATATATCTATATATATATATAATATACAGATGTGTATGCTGGGCTGTCTCCCCTTCTCATTTAAACCTGTCCCTGCTTACACTATGCAATTTTTCCCTCACAAGCAGCACCCTAGATCACGAGCCGAACACCCACCTGTGACTATCTAATCTATCTTTTTTGGTTTCAGGTATCACCCTTTTGGATAAAAGGAGAGGACATAGCAGGCAACAAAACTTCAATCATACATTAGCCATCAACATGGAAAAGGGGAAGAAAGAGGGCAAGTACATCACATATCAGAAGCTGAAACTAAAATTACATTGGCAACCATTCAAAAGTGAGCAAATTACATCCATAGTTAATCATATTGTCAACATAAGTCTGATCCACTCTTCAAATAAAAAATTGAAAGGGAAAAGGGAAAAGCAGCCTCCAATCAAGCTCCAGGTCCTCAGGAGTCCCTCCTCCGCTGGCACTGAGTCCTTTGATACGTCATGGACTCCCCCACTCGCGACCATGCCTGGTTATTCAGCTACACAATGAATGCAACTCCTTCTCGGGAGCGTACTGAAAGCATCACACCAGAAAGATCAGTTGAAGAGAAGCATAGGCCGACAAAGAAACAGAAGGGACAAGCCAACATTATACTTACCACTTCGGCCTCTCGAGGATCAACAATATGATAGTAATACTTTACATGGTGAATGACTGACTCATAAACCTATGAGAAGAAGGAAAAATCAGCAACGCCGAGGAAAAGAAGGGGGCAAGTATGCCCCTAAAAATGGGTAAATAACTCACCCCTAGGAGCAACTCAGGAGGAGGGGCTCTAATCGCGTCAGTAGAAAGGCGGGCACGCTCTGCCACATCGACACACAAATCTAAGATAAAATCATCGTCAAGACACTTAAAAATCCCTTGAGGCCTTGCGGTAGAAGTCCCCGAAGGTCCTGCACTAGAAGCCCCCGAGGGTCCTACACCTGGTGCCTTTGAAGGACCCTCATCTAGGCCCATATTAGGATCCTCTGCCTACTCAAACTAGGTGATAGGGGAAGAAATCCGATCAGTGAAGCATAAAACATAGTAATCGGAAAGGAAATAAACAAAGGAAAGGGGAGGAAATTCCTGAGTACGTGGACCCCCGAATGCCAAAAGTTGGCACCAGGTATAAAACACGGGAGGATGGATCGATAACAGAGAGACTCGTACCACTACTGATATGCTGCGTGCCAGACAAGGCCTTCGACTAACACCGCTTGAAGGAGAAGCCTCTCCGTAAGCTCCTCGACTGTGCCCTCCGGCTCTATAACATCCTCAGGAGGACTTTGAGGCATGACAAAGTAGTCGTGGTACTGATGTATCACCCTCTCTTCCAGATAATAGGCTTGGTCCAAGAGACATAGAAGAGGACAACGCGACGACCAACAAATAGCATGATCGGCCAACTGCAGCACTATCTAAAAATGGGGAGCCAACGTATGGATCAAACACCATCTGCCTAAGAAAGAAGAATCCCTTTTTAGTAAGGGGTGCAGTCAAACTTGAAAGAATTAATCAGTAAAAGTAGGGGTGAGGGTGTCAAACCTGCTCTTGAAGTATCAGGTCAAACAGACCTCAAACCTAACTCCAAATGCTTCATTCCCAGTTCTTGAAGATGGTCCTTGTGTCAACAACTCAAGAGGGGGTACATGTACTCATCAGAAAAAAGGAGGGGGCGGTCGAACTAAAAATGCAAATACCCCCAAACCTGAAAAGATAGACAAGCAGGAAAACATATATTTCAAAAAGATCATAAATGATAAACCAGGAGGAATGAAAGAGCAAACTAAATAGATTGCCTTAATCACAGGCCAAAAGCCATAGATGGAAGCAAGGTCCCCAACTGAAGCTCTGGCTAGGCTATCCATCAGTACAACATACTTTATGCCACCCCAATCCAAGCAATGCACATTCTCCTAGTTCTCCATCAGGCCGAGGAGGGATAGCAAGACGCGACCCCCACTCACATTGGCAAGGATCGTCTTGCCTAGAACCAAGAGGACTGCAATATCAGCCAGTATCAGGGCATGCTCAGGCTCGATAACAATATCCATGCCAGGCTGGTCTAGATCAACCAATTCCTCAACCTCAAATAGATCCACCAATCATGAAGCTTGACCTCAGAGCTGGTTATATGGGAGGAAGAGGGATAAGCCCCAATCAATCGGATCACCTCCTCACGGTCGGGAACATGAGGAAGGATCACTGGGTCCCCCCTAGCGCAATCCCCATGATCATGGACCAATCGACAGGGGTAATGGTCACGGACATGTGAAAAGTCATTGTCTCGAGACAAAATCTCTCCACTAGGGCTTTCACATAGGGCAGTCACCCCTCATGGTGGGACAAGATAGGAAATCCTCAAAACCAGTCTACACCAAGAAGAACCTCACAATATAAGGGAGATGGGTGTAAAAGCGTCGGGGGTCGAACCAGCCTCCACGGAATGTAATCAGGGGAAAAGGATACATTAAAAGAAAGGAAAACATCAGATCCTGGCGCAAAAGGGAACCAACTAAAAAGGAACAACTAAGAAATATATTTTTACCTTGCTAGCAATCCCAAAGTTGGAGATATGGGTATGCTGTTGGTGAAGCAACCCAATGCGGGTCGCCTCACCCTCATCTCAAACCAACAACGTGAGGAACATTGCACCCGAATGAGGCGCTCGCCCCCGATTGCAATGACCTCATCAGGGCTATCCTCATGGCCTTGGTCATCATCACTTCGCTGACTACGTGGTATTCTAAAGAGAGGTATATAAAAAACAAGTGTTAGAAGGTGATAACAAGAGAAAATTAGATGCTTTAGACATAAGATGAAAAGAAGGTAAGTATGCTTTAATCCCTTCCAAAACTTTCAAAAAAAGTAGAGGAGGGCATGCCCTATCATTTGATTTCCAACATAAAAAAGAAGAGAGAAGTTTGCCATAGGGCACCCATTGCCCCACATTTTTTACCAAATTCGTAGGCACATATCACTCTTGTCAGATTCAATAGAATGAGATGTCAAACGACAATTTATAAGAAAAGTCCAACATTTCTTTGAAAAAAATAGGTCATTCAAATTTTCAAAATTTTCGGCAAAATGTTAATCCAAATCACAAAACGTGTTAACAAAGGTTCGCACTCTCAAGAGATATCGTTTTTAGAAGAAATTTTTTTTGAAAAGGGGGCGAGGGTGCCAAGTGACAAATATAAAAACCCTGCATTTTGAGCCAGGAAAAACTTTTCTCCCTTTTCCAAAATTTTCCCAAATTTCTGGCCAAAATCCCCTAAGATGGATATATGGATCGAAGAAGAGGGATTTGGAAGGGGTGGCATTCACAAAAAAGGGAGAGAGTGTCATTCTATGAGAAAGGGACCTTAGTTGCCTTATAAAAATAAAAAAATTCATCATCATCAATCAAAAAAGAGGTACAATTCGATCATTTTCTTCACTAAAATCTAATACAAAGGCGCGTATACACCATAAACAGAGTCGAGGATAATCACATTTGTGAGAAAAAATAGTTTTCACAAAATCCCTAATACCGTGATGAATAAAAATCAAGAAAAAACAGAAGAAAGGGGAAAAACATTAAAATTTTCACTAAAAATCCATGCAAAAATACACATAAATCAACCAAATAGATCATAAATGTTTGACCTTACAAAGAATCATCTATTTATCATATAAAAAGCAAGCAAAACCTAGCCACATTTGTTTAGGAATAAAAAATTCAAAAGAAAAAGAGGTTTAAAATGATTGCCTTGGTTGAAAAGGTAAATCCTAGATTCGGCGAGGGAATGTGAGTTTACTCGGCGAGGATCGACGCCAAAGTGAAGTTGAAAGATTGATCGAATAGATGGAGCAAGAACAGGAATGCCCGATTTAGTTTGGAGAGAGGAGGAAAATAGAATTGGAAAAATGGCTCTTTTCGGGTCTCTGCTCATGCCCGCCTATCTAAAATATAAATTTTTCCTTGCATATATTTCATATACGCAATGCTTAAATTTTCCAGAATTGGCCTTGTGTATATTTTATACATGCAAGGCTTATTTTGCCTCTAAATGTAACAACCAAAAAATTTTCAAGCACGAATACACCAATTAGGTGTTTTGTTCAACACGGTGTACACGACACACCGTGGATATTTGGAAATATTTTATTTTGTCTTAAATTACAGTTTGGTGTAAAAAGGGCTTGTATATGTGATTGTGTGAATAAATGCACAAGCCATATAATGGCACAACTGATTAAGTGGATTTAGATCTCACTTTGGATGGGAGCTTATAGATTGTTTTTAGGCGTATTTGTTTCACATTGAACCAACCCCATAAGTTATAAGCAAAACACCTCACGTGGGTTTCATTGCTTTAAATTTGAGAGGGAAGAGAAAGAGTGGAGAAAGATAAAAAAAGAAGAAGAGGAAGAAGCTTACCCTTCTCCTTCCATTGATTGTTGATCTCCCTCTCAATCTTCCTTATCTTCTTCATTTTACCACAAGGGAACATCAATCGTTGGCGTGGTTGCGATCGAAGAGCAAGAGAAACTCCATCTCTCTCCCAAACCCTTTTCTTTTGTTGAAAACCCTAACCCCCATTAATCTCTCTCAAGATCCACCCTCTTTGCACAAGAAAACCTTTAGTTATGTTGTGCATCAAATGAAATTAACCTTTGGTTCCATTGAGATTGAAAAGAAAAAAGGGTTTCAAAACCATCGGACGGGTGAGAGGGCAAGCACTGATTCTTCGATACAATCATAGTGAAAGTTGTATGCCCGATCTAAAGAGGTAAATAGCGTGGTTTATTTGTACAATGGATTGAAATTAGATTGTTTATATTGTGTGCAAAGAGTATGGAAGTTGGAGTTGAAAAGGGGGAAATCGCTCAGAATTGCGCAAATTCACCTGCACAAGCTGGAATTCGTGCGGGCGAAATGCCTTCAGAAAGTAGGCAAAAAAGTTCTAAAAAAATTCACTTGCACGAGTTTGCAAAATCACTCGCGTGACTTTAGTATTCACATGCGTGACTGTGACTAAAGTGCTGACACAACCTCGGTGTGGAGTTTGCAAAGTCGCTTGTGCGACTTTGGAATTCACGTGGGTGACTATGACTGAAGTGCCAACATAGCTTCAATATTTTAGCCGTAACTTTTTGCTCTGAACTCAGATTGACACGATTCTCATGACGTTGAAAAGAGGACAAAGAGCTCTATAACTTGTATGAATTAAAAATTTTATGAATCAAATTGTTTAAAGGTCAAAATTGAGGGGAAAGTTGGAACAAGTTCTACATGATCCAAGGTTAGCAAGAACTTGTCCATTCCACCTCGGTTCGTGAAAATACTTAAATACATCGAAGTAATTAGTAATGTAAAAGTTATTAGTGATTAAAATTAATCCTTAATGCATCATTGCATATGTGATGTAGGGGAAGGAATTGGTCGCCGTCGATAAGCATCATCGCACACCTTCTTGCGACATTAGGAATTGTGGTAGGGAAATTTCATTACACATTTGCATTTGACTTCGATTCATAGATTTATGATTGGAATTTGTATTGTAGTCCTTTGCACATTGAATCCAACTTTTTGAGTTTGAAATTGAATTAGATTCATAGAACTTGAATTTTTAACTAGACCATTGAGATTTCTAAAGTATCGAATTTTGGAAAGGTTTGTAGGGAAAACAAAATGCATGATTTCATTTGATCTTCGATTCATGGACTTTATGATTGAAATTTGAATGGTGAACTTTAAAACATTAAATCCAAACTTGAATCTGAAATTTTGACTATTTGAATATGAATTTGACCTTTGAACTGTAAAGTCATCATTGCATCGAACTCTTTGAATGTGAATTAGATCTTCGAACTCTGTATAAATGAACTCAGAACTCTGAATAAGGCCTTCAATTTAAGTATGAACTTCGAATGTGAATTGGAATTTGAACTTCGAAATGAACTCTTAACTCTGAACTTTGAATAAGACTTTGAATCAGACTCTGAATGAGACTTTGAATAAGATTCTTAATGAGAATCTGAATTGGAATATGACTTCTGTATGTGGACTCCGTGTGCGAGCTCCGAACATGAACAATGAATTTCGTCTTGTTTAGCTATTAATTATGAACACTGTCACTTACTAAGTATTAGAATCCACATTTTTTATTTAAGGTTAATCTAAATGAATCTCCTAAATTTCGTATTTGTTTGTGCATTATTTTGGCCCGACATGGCCCGCGTTGTAGCCTGGCATAGCCACGCATTTTCACTCTGAAAATTGTTCATTGAACGATGATGGTTAGAGAGAGGATTCTCATCGGTATTAACTCCTGCTCTAATGCTATATTCGCATTAGAGATTATTTAAGTATGAGGCTGCATGTAAATGGGAAAATGAGAAGTGAATTCAAGATTCTGAAACTCTGAATCTGATAATTGAACTCTGAATCCAAATTTATATTCAAACTTGAAACTAGAACTCTGATTTTGAAATTATGATCGCACAAATTAAGAGCGCACACACCTTTGAAGATTAAGTTTCTGTTTCGACACGAACATGTTTTTCGTTCAAAATGATAAATGCTTTTCGTTCAAATATGTCTCCGAAACATAGCTCTATTTTAACACAAATATGCCTTTGAAATTAGACGCTGTCTCGATATGAAAATGTCTTCGAAACCGGACTCTGTTTTTTATATGAAATTTGCTTCCGAATTTCGTTCTGTTTTTTGATATGAAAAGTGTTGTGAATCTTCATCATTGAAAATGCCCTTGCAAGTTCACCCCTATTTTGATATGAATTAAAAAAAAATACATCTACCAATTAGTCTCAGCCTTATTATCTGAAAATGCTTTTGAAATTTTGACCTTGTTTCTGTTATGAGAATGCTTGCTTTAGTCTCTTGTTGACACAAAAATACCTTTAGGAGTTGATTTTTTGTTTTTGGTTTTGAAAATGTTGTTTAATGTTAATCATTGGATCTATGCATTGATTGATAAGATGGAAATGGTATTAATTTTTTTTCTACTGAGCTTAGACTGTTAGCTCACCCCGACTATACTTCACAGGTGCAGGTAATAGTTAGGTCCTTGAGCTTGAGGTCGGTCCTGCTCATGCTCTGGAAGTAGCAGAAGACCTTCCACCCACGAACTCCAATCTTTAAATTGGTATAGTTGAATTTTATATATTTAGAATTAGCACACTTTCGACAGTTGTAAATTGAACCATTATTTAGGTGACGGTCGACTGTCACCGGTGGTACACTTTTGTTTTAGTTTTTGTTCTGTACATATTGGAATCTATCATTGCTTAATGCCATATTCTGCTGTGCAGATGATATCTGATCTATGATTCCCGCCCATCTGTGTAAGAAGAAAAGAAAATTTTGTTTTGAATTTCAAACATCGGATAGTTTGATCATCCCTCATATTCCGTGTTTTCGTCTCGGGGAAAAATCAGGCCGTCACACTAAAGGGTTTTATTTTACTCAGGTTTGGCCTTCTGATCAAGTACGAAGAGATAGTGAAAAGTTGCACACATTCCCAAAAAGAGTTGCGACATCAATAATCGCTTTGCTTAGGTAGTCGTGCTAAATTAACTTTGGGATCGATGGGTTCGCCAAAAGGTCTCGAACCCTACTTCACGTAGGGGCACCCATGTCGATCAAAATGGGGCAATCAATGCCACATAAGATCATTACAACTGTTGGATCTTCGTGTCTTCGCATTAAGCCAATTTTGAAGTATGGGTCGATCACCCTCCCCCTCAAGGGTTGTTCTGTTCAGGATAAAACTAGAACATCATGCATCATCAATCACATAATCACGGTCATGCCCAGTAATGTTGCTACGTGCTTGGGGACCAATAATATCGAGGAACGAACGTTTTCCCAATGATATGGGCTTCCGCTACTCTCCATTATTTTTTTCCTTTTTTTTTTATGATCGAGGTTCGTTTTGAATACAACGGACCCGATAGGGGTGCCTTGGGCCTTTTCAAATGTATTTTTCTTTGGAATACGATCATTAGTGATCAGATACCAAAGAGGGGCATCTGTAGATACCAAAATTTTTCCCAAGGCTAGATCAACACGTACTTCAAGAAAGGTATACTTCCAAGCTTCTGAAAGCACGTCCTGAACCTTTGGAGCTTAACCCGAAACCTTAAAACCCTTCTGAAACCCTTAGAAGGCCCAACCATATACATAGAACCCATAACTAAATCCTATGAACCTTTAGTGGACCTGCCCTGACCCAACTTTTGAAGCCTGCTGCATCACTACCTAGAATTGGGCCTTGCATATATTTTATATATGCAAGGCAAAATTTTCCAGAAATTGGCCTTGCGCATATAAAATATACGCAAGGCCTATTTCTGCTCCAGGCTTCAGGTACGAGCTCTGAACTTCTCAGTTTTTCTGAGAAGCACTGCTCCTAAGCCTAGCATATACTTTATATACGCAAGACTTAGGAATAGTATTTTTTTAGAAAAAAGCCCGATTTCGAATTTGAAGTTTGACCTTTTGACCAACCTAAAGTTTGGGGTGGGTGTCTTTAGGATTATTGCACCCCCAGAAGCTCTCCTTTTCACCCTTTTTCCATTTAAAAGGCTACCCTATCATCTACCATTAAACCCAAGTTCCCACCTATCCAAACCCTTAAAAAACCCAAAAATCATAGATTAGAGATTACCGAATGACTAAACCCATTAGCCTTTAAGGACCCCTCTAACCTACTCCAAGTCTATAAATAGAGAGCCACCCCCCCTTTGATTAGAACCTTGAAAAAATTTCAAAAGAGAGAAAGAGCTTTAGTAATTCCTCTCCTCCTTTTCAAGCATTTATCCCTTCAAAATCCAGAAAATAGGTTTACCTTTTAATCCCATCTTCCATCACCAATCCCTTAGTTTGAGCAAGAACTAGGACTTAGCCTACCTCTCCTACCTTCTAGCTCTCAAGCTTCAGAAGTCAAGACTCATTCCTCAAACCGGTTTGCTATTTGAAGTGCATTGGAAGTGCAACCACATGAAGGTCCACCACGGTGCTACAAGGGCCCGAGAGCTCTGGCTCTCCCCTCATTCCTCTACTTTTTTTGCTTTCCTTCTATCTTAGAATTTGAGCCGTTACGTCGCCGAAATTTTGGTGATTATGGGGGGTTCAAATAGGATCATAGTGCCTTCGGGCAAGGAGGAGTTCATTTCATTTTCTTTTATATTTTGGCCGTAAGTAGAGACCGCTTACGAGTGAATTGATCGGTGCCTAACACCTTCCTGATTGATAACTGAAGCCCCTAACTAAGATCCTTTGGCAAAGACCGGTAAATCGGAGTCATATTTTGTACTTCGTTGCTTATAATATTGATTTTGAGGTATCCCGGGTCACCAAAAGCTTCGGGTGGCGACTCCACCATTTTTTTTAGTGAGCGCATCGTCACGACGGATTGATAAAATCAACGATTGCACAGATAACATAGTACTTAGTTTATTATTCTTACTTGAGGACTAACAAGAAGTAAGTTTGAGAGTATTTGATAAGTCAAATTTTATTACATGTTTTTCCTTTAAACTATCTTTAATTGCTGGTTAATTTGATATAAAATTTCACTAATTAAAATCTTTTGTGGTTATTGTAGGAAATTCAAAAGAAGAACTAAATTGGGTTATAAATACCAATTTCTATGGTCAATAAAGTCAAAGAAATTTATGGAATAGATAAGTAAAGATAAAGAGAAGAGAAGTAAAAAAACTTTTAGATAAGGAGTTCATTTTGGAAGGCAGGTTTGAAAAAGAAAATAAAAAAAGATTTTTATGAGAGATTAAACACTTAAAAATTTGAGGGATTTTGGGAAGAGAGATTTCAGAATATTTGATTCAATCAATCAACTTAATGTATGTAGCAAGTGCGGTACGCATAGTTCAAAACGAGAAAGGTGGGAGAAGAAAGAATATTCAATCAATGTTCTAATATTAGAAAGTGAAGTAGTAAATTTTTAAAAAGATGGAAAGATCACATGAAATATTGAGAAAGTCAATATTTCAAAGGAAATCAATGGGAGAAGGATTAACAAGAAAAAGAAGGAAAGAAAAAGGCCTTGCAACTCTATATAAATTCTCCACCACTCATTCTAGCAAATGAACCTTTCAAGTTCAAGCTTTTTTCAAGCATAGATCTCTCTTTCCTCTAGTTCTCTTTAATTTCTAGTTTTGACCTTAACTTTAGTTAGTTGTGTAATTTATTTAATTTTAATTTTTATTCCATGATTTTCATTTTCAAATAAATTATTAAGGAGAATGAAGCTTGGGTCTGATTCTCCATGGAAACCTCTTGTAATTTCTTTTTAATCAATTAATATATTATTCTTATTAATTAATTTATTTATTTTATATTCATATCATTTTAATTCAAGTAAAATGTTAAAGGGAAGGAGGCTTAAGCCAAGTTTTTCACAGGTTGATGTAATTATTTTTTGAAACTTATTTATTTTATTGATATAAAAATTTGGCAAGTGCCTCGGAATGCCCGATAAAAATACTAGCAAGTACCTCAAGCATTGCAACCTGAAACACCGGACTTTCTAGAGAATGCCAGAGTAGGTACTTGAGGAATGTAGGAAACCCAAGCGAAACGGGAAAACATACATTAGGAGGAAACAGAAAGATCCGGGAAAAAACCTCCAAGAACAAAAAGAAAATAAACAAAGAAAAGAAACTCCCCAGTTAATAGGACAGAGACCTATTAAAATACAGAGCAAGACCCCCCTATAAGGTATTTAGAAAAGAGAGCAATTGTTTGGCCTTGAATTTGCAAATGCTTAGTATCGACGGGTCTTCAATCCTGACAGCAATTCCTCATTTGCAAACCATTAGAAGGAAATCCTTGATGAGGTTGATAACGTGAAGGGCGTCACCGTTGCATTTGATCTTGTTTTTCATTAGCCAAATATTTCATAGAAACAAGATGCGGATGTGACACCAAATTTATTTTTTCAGCCCTTTATAGATATCAATGTCCCAACAAGCCATAACGTCTTTGATGCTCTTAGGAAGACAATGGGATAATCCGACAACTTTAAAACACTTACCCCATAGCGGGCAAATATGTTTGCAATGAAGGAATAAATGATTACAATCTTCTTCTTCTTCGTTGTAGAAAAAATAATTCTGAGTTATTGGCATGCCCAGTGGTTGATGTTGGAGATAGTTGGTAATTTGTTTCAGAGAACCGTCTAAAGACACCCAAATTTGGCCCAAGGGACGACCGACACGTACTTTGAGAAGGGCACACTCCCAAGATTCTGAAAGCATTACCTAAACCCTTAGGAATCATATCGAACCCTTAGGAATAGACCTGGACGCATACTACACCCAAGCCAGGCCCACAAATCACAAAACCCATTTAGCTGCCAAAACTGGCTGGCTAGGCGTGCATAATATGCACGCCTAGCCAAAATGGCTATTCCGCAACTGCACCCCCCCCCCCCCCCCTTTGCGAGTCTTCAACTTCCAGCTAATATGCACACTTGCTTTAAATATTTGCTTTTTTGAAAAAATGGCTGAAATGGGCCATCTTGGTTTGACTTGTGGACCACTCCAAAGTTTGGGGTGGGCTTCTTTAGGACCCTAATAACCTTAGTAGTTTAAAATATAACTCTTTTGCCACTTCAACCATCACCTTATCATCCACCATTAAAACCTAATTCGCACCTATCTAAGCCCTAGAAAACCTAAAAAACCTTAGATTTTTTATTACCTAATTTCTAAACCAATTAGGGACTTAACCACTCACTAATTACCCCCCCCCCTTGTTTAAGACATCTTTTGAAATTTCCAAGAAAAGAAACTCTAGCATTTTGTCTACCCATTTGCCTAGACTTGAACTTTTTCAAAGCATAAACCCATAGCCCATCTCATACCTCCACTTCCATCACTACCCCAAGCTCATACCTCCCTAGCCATAGTAAGTTAGAACCTTCCTCTAACCCATCATGCTATCAAAATCTCACCGGTGTTGTTCTCACGCGAGGATCCAACAAATAGTGCTACATGGGTCCGAGAGCTCCGACACTCCCTTCCATTCCTCTACCTTCCTTTTGCTTTTCCTCTATCTTAGGATTTGGGCCGTTACGCTGCCAAAATTTATGTGTTTGCTAAGCGCCCAATAAGATCTGAGTGCCTTCGGGCAAGGGGAAGTGTCGCTCACTTTTATCCTTTATATATATATATATATATATATATATATATATATATATATATATATATATATATATATATATATATGGCCATAGTAGAGACCGCTTATGAGCGGGTCGATCGGGTGCCTAACACCTTCCCGATTGATAACTGAAGTCCTTACCCAAGAGCTTTTGACGTTGACTGGTGATTCAGAGTCACATATCATACTTCGGTGCTCATGATATTGATTTTGGATATCTTAGGACACCAAAAGCTCTGGGTGGCGACTCCATTTTTTTAGTGCATCGTCGCAAAAGGCTCGCAAAGTCTACGGTTGCACAGATGGCAACTCTGCTGGGGATATTGCTTTAGAACTTCTACTTGAAGTATTAGCTCCATTGCGTGCGTTTTCCTCTCTTTTACTTAGTTGTGTCTTTTTGACCTAGTTCGTTAACTAGCACAATATTTGCTTTCTTACTACTTTCCATATGATTCTGCCTTATTTAGTTACCCCTACTATTCCATCTTTACCCACCTAAGCGGGCCTACTTGATAATTTAGTTGAAATGCCCGTCATTTACCGCCTAAGCTATTTGGCGGGCTTACTTGATAATTAGATATAATTTTCCTTCACTTACATTTCGACACTGTATGATTTCCGCCTAGTCACTTGACTGGCCTTGTCATTTTTCTTAGTGCTTGTCATATTCAACTAGTGAACGCCGACCCGTAGTGGCAGCACGAGACTCCCATAGCCTGATTCGGATGGTGGAAAAGGCTTCATTTTTTACTTAACCAAACTTCCCTAAAATTGAGATTTAAAAATGAACCAAGGGACATAAGTAAATCTTCACGAGGGTAGCTTTTACAAAAGGGAGGGAAAAAATAGGCAACGATACACCCGACCTGGTTCCAAGTAGAGCAGCATCCCTAGTGGTGATGATCTCGAAAAGAACCACCTCATCTAGTATTTGAGAAGGCGCTCACGTCAGAGGTATATCGGGTGGGTAACTGAACTTGTTACAAAACCCTAAAACCTTGGGGAGAGAGATAGCATACATCAAAACAGCCTTGTGTCCCTTTAGGCGTTGAAAAGATGAACCTAGTAAAGAAAATAAAAAGCCTTAGGCGGCATCGCCTCCAACAGCCAAGTTAAAAGACCAACTCGGATTTGTTACCCAGAAAAAAAAAAAAAAAAAAAAAAAAAAAAAAAAATATATATATATATATATATATATATATATATATATAAGCCGAGCGTGCATATTATGCACGCCTAGCTAAAAAAACCAATTTTTTGCTCAGGCATGCATATTATGCACACCTAGCTTTATTGCTAGGCAGCCCAAATTTAGGGCCTTCTTCATAGCTCCCTGAACCCTCCCCCCCCGCTCATTGGTTTTAACATTCCTGACACCTCCTACATTCTAAGGTTCCCAAATGCCCTTGCCGGTCAAAAGAGGTCACACTCTTATTGACTCTTCCGAGAGCTCGGGATACAGCATAGAAATCCACGCCCTTAAAGATCAAGAGATTTTTTTCTCTTTGATTTTTAAGAGGGCATCTGGGTCACGTTGTAGGAAGTTTTAGGGGTGCTAACATCATTCGAAAAGGGAATTCTAAGGCTCCAAAGAACACTGTAAGGGAGAAAGAAAGAAAGAATTTTGAGACAAAATTTGTGAAAAAGAGTCCAAAAAAGACAATCCAAAAATCGTCATCATCAAAAATAAGAAAAATCACCAAAAAATCCAAAAAATATATATATCAAGAAGATAAAAAGAGTGTAAGAGGTGCTATAACAATGGTATCACCATACCAGCCATCCCGTAGGGGAAGAAAAAAGAATGTCCTTGGGCCACACTCGAGAAATCCATACCCCACTCACCACCAAACCATGTCTTGGGCGGCCGATCCAGCTTATGCCGACCCAGATTCACCCCCACCACACTCCCCGCCACATTCCCACATAGAGGAAGTTTCCATCTCCAATCCCTCCACGCAATCCATATTTAATGTTATAGGTCCATTAGGAGCACCCATTTTTCCCACCACAGCCACTCAAGATACACCCCATTTTCCCACATCAACTCAACATACACCCAACTTTTCACCCAGCTATCCTTCCACATCTCAAGCCATCCCCATTTTTTTCACATCCACCCAAGCATTACCTCCATCCCATACATCACCCCCATCAAATGAGTCATCCACATCCACTCCCATATCCAATTCTATGGCCATGATGGAGGACATGGTAAGAGTATACACTACATGGAGGGCTTCCCAAAGCCTTCCCAATCCACAACAAATCCTTCAAAATCTCCACACTACCTTCACCCAAGACACCAATCCCAACCAACTGCCCATATTCCACACCACCTAAGGCTCACACCATCAATCATGGAGTCATCCAAACGGCCCCCAAAGGCCCCATGGCCAACCACAAGCCCATTTGGGTCCAAATCTGAGGGCCACTTTCTCAAGCCATCCACAATTCCCTCAAGTCCCCACATACAATCACACCCAACAAGCACACTCCATTCCTCCCAAAATGGCAAACTCACTTCATCAACCAAACATGAACCATTCCCACCCACACCCACAATACCCAACCCAACATGATAATCCATCTCAAACCTTCAACCATCCCCAATCCACACATCCTCTCACCCCCAACCAAATCCTCAAAGTTCCTACCAACCACAATAGCCTCACCAGGCGTCCGTCCAAAATCGACAATTTACCCATCTCCTCACCCCACCACCAAATCACCATGTGCATTGTCCTCATCAGGCGCCCACTCAACTAGTTAAAAATCCAACGGATAATCTCTCAATTCGTCCACCATTTGTTGATGCGGGTCATCAATACGAGGAAGATGAGGCTCGAAATAATGAAGCCTACTAAGGGGTGTTCACCAGTTTCAACCCCCCACATCCCACCTTTACCAACCAACATGCAGCCGAAAATAATTGGGGGCACCTTTACAAACCAACAGGCAGTCAAAAATAATTGGGGGCAACTATTAGGGGAACAGCCCCAGTGCAAGCATCTAGAGAGTCTGAATTATTTAGAGAATAAATGGACAAAATACAAAAGCAATTGATGAAGATGGGAGGAGCTGACATCCATGCTACCGATTTCTCTGACTTGTGTCTATATGCCGAGCTGCCATTGCCACCTAAATTCAAAGTACCGTCGTGTAGACAACCAAATTTTGCCCAAGGCTCGATTGACACATACTTTAAGAGGGGCATACTCTCGAGCTTCTGAAAGCATGTTCCAAACCTTTAAAGAAAAAAAACCCTAGAACCCTTAGAAGTCCCAACCCGATGTTAAGACCTAAAAAGTACCACTTTTCACCCCTTAACTTAGCCTTTGATTAGATCCTTAGCCATCTAATAAAGGTTTGTTAAGTGTTTTCTGTAGATAATAAACAGTAGTGCAATAAGGCCATAAATCATGTTAAGGAGCCTGTATTGGCACCAGAAGTCCCTTAGAAGAATGAGCCATTAATCCAGACCTGAGGCAAGCCTCGCACAGCTGATAAAGCTCTAGAGGATTCAGAAAAATATGCTTTGTGCAGTCCTCGCGAAGTCCCAAGACTTCACAGCAACTTCTCGCGCAGTTGAGTGACCGACTAGCTTCAGAATCCACGCAGAGCCGCGCTATGGATGCAAGAGCGCGATAGCCATGGAGTCAAGAGAACCAAAGCTATCGCGAGGATCCTCGTGAAGTTTCATTAAGAAGTGAACTTCTCGCACAGTTCTCGCGCTGTTCAGGAAGAAAGCAACCTCGCGAAGCTAGAGTAAGCCTCGCGAAGATCTATTGTGAAATGGAATGCTCACGCAGTTCTCGTGCTATTCACAAGTACCAATCCAACTGCGCGTAGCCCAATCCAGTAAGAGCTTAACTATCTACCTCGCGACTACTCAAAGCATCAAGAAGCTGCAACCCCACGACGTCTGAAGTTTTAATGCAAACTCATTCTCGCGAAGTCAGTGCTACCACGCGACAAGTCTGGGAATCGACTGCAACCTGGCGAAGCTCTGGACTCCAACTTCCATCATTCTGTAGAGGACATTCTAGGGATTTCCAGTGATTAGGGCACACACTCCCACGCTCAAATTTTTGTGCACACGCCTCGAGGCATCCAAGGATCATTAATAGGCCATGTGGCATCGCTAAAATTAGGGTTTCCTAACCCTAATGCACCGCCACCCACTGCTATATAAACCTAAGCCTGGTTTAGGTTTAAAAAAAGACCCCCGAAAGAGCTTAGACCTTATCACTAATAAGAGATCTGAGATCATTTTCTTTTCTGTTCTTCTGTAGTTGTAAGTAGTTTTCCTTTTTCTTTTTCTTCTCTCTATGGCTCAACACTTGCTGGCCATGCCTATGTATGTTTATTGAGATTAGATTAATGGAATTTGTGATTGGGTGTTGTACTTTTATGGGATTCGTGTGTTTGTGAGTTGTTCTGTGCAAGGCTGCTGCCTTGTGATCCTCCATTGCTTTGGCTGTGATTCAAAGCAATGGAGGACTGATTCTAAGGACCCATTCAGATCCAAGTGACCTATGTGTCTGGGCTATCATGGTCCGATACAGCCTTAGCCCCACCACAGGACCCACTAGATCTGAAATCCCCATGGAAGCCTGAGCTGGTAGCCTTGTGACTATAGTGATGGCAGCAATATTCTTGTTTTATTTTGGGCTCCGTGAGGAGGATAGCCTCTGGGATAGTCTGTGACCATTCAAGTGGATAGGTTATAGCCTTAGGGTGAAACCAATCCGTCGATCCAAAATGGATCCTTCTTCTCCGAGCCTGGGCTTGTAGCCTGGTAGGAGACTGTACAGAGGCAAACTCCCCTATATTTGCATAGACCCGCCATCAGATTTTAGATCTGATCTGGTTATGGAGATTGTAGGCTTGTGACTGAACCATTGTAGTCCCACTCAAGCAATGGACAGCTAGATCTAAGGTGGTACTCAATCTCTTGCTGGTTCTATGTATCTGGGCTATCATGGTCCTATACAGCCTTAGCCCCACACACAGAGATTTAGAGGTTGAGGTTCCCTATGGATTCTTGGGCTTGTAGCCTGGATGAAATAGTGCCTACAATGATAAACTTGCTTTGACCCATCTCTGGATTGTGGTTTCCCTATGGGATAGTCTGTGACCATTTAAGTGGACATGTTATAACCTTAAGGGATTGGATCATGGCACAGAGATGAGTTGGATTCTTTCTCCTCTTTGGTGATAATGTAGCCATTGGACAAGATTTCTATAATAGCAGACCTGGATCTGAGTCATAAATTCCAGCAGATCTGAACCCAATAGCATACTTCTCACACTTTTATATTTATTTTCCCACACTCCATCCATCTTCTCAACCCTTTCTGTAGTTAATTCATTAGGCTACCTTAGGATATTTAGAATAAGTGACCCTAAATTCCCTTCCTCTTAGGACTGCCAGATCTGTAGTCAGATCTGGAGGGACTACTAGAGATGGCTCCCTTGGAGCTGTAGATCACCTTTTCCCTGTGGGACAAACTCTTACTTATCAAAACTTGCTACAAATAGATCCTGTATCTTGCAGGTCTAGGATTTCTCAGTTGTGCTGATTCCATCCCCTATTTTACTTTGATTTTAAATTGCTTTTACCACCAACAAATAAAGTAAGCACAACTGGGAAATGCAACAAATTTTTGGCGCCGTTGTCGGGGAGAAGATGATCTAATAGTAGCCCCTAGGATTTTTGTATTTTTAGTATTCTTTGTAGCTGAGAATAATTGATACTGCTGATGTAATTTTGAATCTTTCTTGTAGATCTAGACAGCAGCAGAGAAGGACAGTGGACTGCATTTGGAGATTAGCTACCTCTGTTTGTAATTCTCTAACCTTTAAAACTCAGTCTAGTTTCTTTGAAAATTCCATAGCAGTTATTTAGTATAGTTGTAAATTTATGTTTTCTTAAAATAGCTGTAAATTTGTTAGATAAATTCTTTGAGTCAAGTACAATGTGCCTGCAATGAGTTGTCCCTGCTGGTGGTGTGTTTGTATGCTAGGTAGGAGATCTCTTAGTCCTACTTTAGAGCCTTTCAACCCTGATCTAGAAAGGGGTAGAAGACTTAGAAGGAACAGGCACACCACAGTAGAGCCCCCAATTGAATCTGAGGCAGTAGCCATGGGTGAAGAACAACCCAGAACTCTCAAGGAGTTGAATGCTCCAGATGACTATAACTCTCCCTTTATCATTCAATTCCCTGATGTTCAAGGGAATTATGAAATTAAAGCTTCTATCATCCAGATGCTGCCCTCTTTCTATGGGCTTAGCAAGGAGGACCCTTACAAGCATATTGACCAATTTTTGGCCTTGTGCACCACATTCAATATCGCTGGTTTGGGACCTGAGGCCACTAGACTCAGGCTCTTTCCCTTTTCTCTGAAGGATAGAGCTAGTACCTGGTTGGCCACTCTTCCCAACAATGGAATCACATCTTGGAAAGACCTACAGACCATGTTCCTGACAAAGTTCATCCCTGGGACCAAAACTAGCTAGTTGAGGAAGGAAATTCTTACTTTTGCCCAATCCCCAACTGAGGATTTTAATCAAGCCTGGGATAGGTTTAATGAAATGCTCAAACAATGCCCCCACCACAAGATCCCAGACTGACAGCTTGTACAAAGCTTCTACAATGGGATTGATGAGAAAAATAGAGATATGGTTGATGCTTCTTATGGTGGAACCTACATGCACAAGACTGCTGATGACGCATGGGAATTGTTTGAAGTAATCAGTGAAAATACTTTTCAAAGGCTATCCCTGGCAAGAACTAGTCAGGGGTCTTTGTCAAAAGTGGAGCCTGCTGCATTGTCAAGAGGAAAAGTTTATGAGGTGTCTGGGAACAATGATCTGCAGCTGCAGATGGCAAACCTCTCTTTGAAGTTTGACAAATTCCTGACTGTAATGCAACCCAGAAGGGCTGCTAAAGTGGTGGAGGCATGTTTGATATGCCAGTCCCCACAGCACATAGTAGAGGAATGTCCATCTACAGGACAATATCCTGAATTGGTATTGGAACATGCTGCTGCTGCACAATCTTTTGGCCAGCAACAATCTGGTGGCTATAACAGACAGCCATTTGGATTCCAGCACCAAAATGCTGGTTACCAATGGAGAGACCACTCAAATCTGAGGTGAAGGCAAGACAATTATATGCAGCCCTAAAGACCACAACAGCAGTTCAATCAGGGATATGCCCCTAGGTCTACTTTCCAACACCAGCAGCAGCCCCATCAGCAACAAAATCAATTGGTCTTACCCCAACCTAAGCCAAGAAATGCTTCATTCGAGGACCAGGTCTTGACTTCATTGCAAAACCTGGGGTCCTTGGCTCAGACTGGATGCTCTCACAGTCAGAGCATCCATGAAATGGAAGAGCAGATAAGCAAAATTTCAAATGCCTTGGCTAGGAGAGATGAGGGGAGGTTGCCCTGCCAGCCGGTTGCTAACCCCAAGGGTCAGTTTTTAATTGAAGAAGCTTCCTCAAGTTTTGAGAGAACCAATGTTGTCACTACCCTAAGGTCTGACAGGCTGATCGACAACCAGGTGGGTAACAGACCAGCAGAGGTCATTTCCACAGATTATTCGAATGAGTGTGATGGGGATGTTGTTGGAACACAGAGCCAAGAATTGCCTGCCACCCTGCGCAGGAGAAAAATAAAGAGGTTGTAGTTGAGCCTCAGCAGGAAGAAAAAGGGAATGCCATTTCCTCAAGCTTTGGGTGGTCCTGTCCCTTTTGAGAAAGGGAATGCCCATATGGAGGAAATGATGGAGACCTTTAGGTAGGTGAAAATCAATTTGCCCCTGCTTGAGGCAATTAAACAGGTCCCAACTTATGCAAAGTTCCTGAAAGACCTCTATACCCAAAAGAGAAAAGCTCGAGGCCATGTGTCCAAAAAAGTCTTTGCAACTGATACAGTGAATTATGTATTTAACATATCAATGCCTAAGAAGTTGCAAGATCCAGGGATCCCCACTATTCCCTGCATAATTGGAGACCATACAATCGGGAAGGCCCTTTTAGACCTTGGAGCCAGTGTTAACCTGCTGCCATATTGTATATATCTGCACCTAGGTTTGGGGGAGCTAAAACCTACCCCCATTATGCTAATGATGGCTGATAGATCTGAGAGGAGGCCTATGGGAATGATTTAGGATGTCTTGGTAGGGGTAGAGAAATTCTTTTACCCTGCTGACTTCCTAGTTTTGGACATGGGCTGCAGTAAAGGTACTAATCCCATACCTGTTATCTTGGGCAGGCCATTCTTGGACACTGCCAATGCATACATTCAGTGCAGGTCCGGAGTTATGGAGGTAACTTTCGGACATATGAAAGTTGAGCTGAATGTGTACAACAATGCAAAGTACCCTCAAGTGGACAATGAGGAGAGCTTTGCAGTGGATGTACTAGAAGAAATTGTGGATGAAGAATTGCCCACTCTACTGGAGTGGGGCAATACTGTCAGGAATTTAGTTAAAGTCTGGGATATGGTGGAGGAAGAAAGCCCAGCTGTGATAACAAAAGACATGACCACATTGCAGTCTTCTGTGGGCTCAGTGCAGCATTCCATTTGGAAACCTACATTGTTGCCTCTTCCTCCAACCACCAATGCACCAATTTTGCCATCCACCCAACAAGCCCCTGACCTGGAACTCAAGAAGCTTCCAGAAACATTAAAATATGCCTTCCTTGAGAAAGGTGATAAGCTTCCTGTGATTATCTCCTCCTCTCTTACCAATGAGCAGGAAGAGGAATTACTAACAGTTTTGAGGAAGCACAAAAGGGCAATTGGTTGGACCATTGCAGATCTGGGAGGAATAGATG
This sequence comes from Chloranthus sessilifolius, assembly GCA_021018995.1. Lineage (NCBI taxonomy): Eukaryota > Viridiplantae > Streptophyta > Magnoliopsida > Chloranthales > Chloranthaceae > Chloranthus > Chloranthus sessilifolius. Next base: position 27,476,230 of record CM037594.1, on the reverse strand, counting down.
CATCAATCTGCATGCACAGGATTCATCTTGAGGAGGGATCACTACCCTCCAGGGAAATGCAGAGGAAGTTAAATCCTCACATGCAGGAAGTGGTCCTCAAGGAGATCATTAAATTGCTAGATGCAGGGGTGATTTACCCCATCTCTGATTCTAACTGGGTGGCACCTATCCAAGTGGTGCCCAAGAAATCTGGCATAACAGTTATTAAAACCGAATCTGGAGAGTTGAGACCAGCCAGGGAGACCACTGGCTGGAGAGTTTGCATTGATTATAGAAAGCTCAACTCTAAGACCAGAAAGGACCACTTCCCTCTCCCCTTCATTGATCAAATTTTGGACAAATTGGCTGGAAAAGCTTTTTACTATTTTCTTGATGGGTACTCAGGGTACAACCAGATCCCTGTGCATCCTCAAGACCAAGAGAAAACCACCTTTACCTGTCCTTTTGGCACCTTTGCTTACAGAAGGATGCCTTTTGGGCTGTGTAATGCGCCAGCCACTTTTCAGAGGTGTATGTATGCCATATTCTCTGATATGATTGACAGGTTTTTGGAGATTTTTATGGATGATTTTTCTGTCTATGGGGACAGTTTTGGCCAGTGTCTACAACACCTCAGCCTAGTTTTGCAAAGATGTGAGGAGACCAATCTGGTCTTAAGCTGGGAAAACAGCCACTTCATGGTAACACAAGGCATTGTGTTGCGCCATGTAGTCTCTAAAGAAGGGCTTGAGGTAGACAAGGCCAAAGTTGACCTCATTGCCAATCTGCTCCCTCCAAAAACAGTCAAACAAATCAGATCTTTCCTTGGGCATGCAGGATTCTACAGGAGGTTCATTAAGGACTTCAGCAAAATTGCTAAGCCATTGTGCCACCTGCTCTGCCAGGATGTGCCTTTCGACTTCTCGGCTGAATGTCTAAAGGCTTTTGAGACTTTAAAAGTCTGCCTTACCTTTGCCCCTGTACTCTAGACATCAGACTATACCTTGTCCTTTGAATTAATGTGTGATGCATCAGATTTGGCAATAGGTGCTGTCTTGGGCCAAAGAAAGGATAAGCTGCCTGTGGTCATTGCTTATGTCAGCAAATCACTTGCTGAAGCTCAGCTGAATTATACCACAACTGAGAAAGAGCTTCTGGCAGCGGTGTATGCTGTTGACAAGTTTAGATCCTACCTGCTGGGATCTAAAACTGTAATCTTCACTGACCACTCAACATTGAAGTACCTATTGTCCAAGTAAGATGCTAAGCCCAGGCTGATTAGATGGATACTCCTACTGCAGGAGTTTGACATCGAAATCAAGGAAAAAAAGGGTGTGGAAAATGTGGTGGCTGACTACTTGTCCAGAATTGTGTTGGAGAAGTGTCTTGATGGTCCTACAAATGATGCCTTCCCAGATGAGCAATTATTTGCAATCCAATCCTTGGTCCCTTGATTTGCACACATTGTGAATTATCTTATTATAGGACAGATTCCTGCCCACTGGACCAAAATGGACAAAGACTTGTTTTTCTCATAGGTCAAATATTTTTTTTGGGAGGAACCTTGCCTATACAAGTACTGTGCAGACCAAATCATCCGAAGATGTGTTCCCGAAAGTGATGTCTCCAGTATTCTGGCCATGTGCCATGAAAATGCCTGTGGAGGCCACTTTAGTGGAAGAAAAATAGCTGATAAGGTCCTGCAGTGTGGGTTTTATTGGCCTTCTTTATTCAAAGATGCATATACACACTGCAAGGCATATGAGAGATGTCAAATATTAGGAGGGTTGTCCAAAAGAAATTCAATGCCTTTGCAGCCCATCCTTGTTGTAGAACTGTTTGATGTATGGGGTATAGACTTCATGGGCCCTTTTCCTCCTTCTAATGGTTACCATTTCATCTTAGTGGCAGTGGATTATGTTTCCAAATGGGTAGAAGCCATTGCCACAAAAACCAATGACAACCAGGTAGTCCTCAAATTTGTAAGGCAGAACAGTTTCTTAAGATTTGGAACCCCTAGAGCTATTATCAGTGATGGGGGTAGCCATTTCTGCAGCTAGAATTTCGAAAGCTTGCTTAAGAAATATTCTGTGACCCATAGGATTGCTACTCCCTACCACCCACAAACAAGTGGGCAAGTTGAAATTTCTAATAGGGAGATGAAGCACATCCTTAAGAAAACAGTAAGGACTGACAGGAGAGATTGGGCTGATAAGCTCAATGATGCACTGTGGGCTTATAGGACTGCCCATAAGACTCCCATTAGAATGTCCCCATTCAGACTGGTCTATGGAAAGGCTTGCCATCTCCCAGTAGAGTTAGAACACAAGGCCTATTGGGCCATTAAAAACTTAAATATGAACCTAAACTGGTCATCACAGTCCCTCGCATTGCCCTCGAATTGGACGAGCTGAGGATGGATGCCTATGCCAATGCTAGGATCTACAAGGAACGGTCCAAAGCTTTCTTTGACAAGGGCTTACTGGGAAAAAGCTTCGTACCTGGTGGCAAGGTTTGGTTATTTAACTCCAAACTAAAATTCTTTCCTGGCAAACTAAAATCCCGATGGGAAGGTCCCTATATTGTCTTACATGTGTCCCCATCTGGTGCTATGGAAGTCAAGGATCCCAACTCTGGGAGGACCTTGAAAGTGAATGGTCAGAGGATTAAGCCTTGTCTCAAAAAATCGGCCGACCCAAAGAACACTATTCATTTTCAAGGGACCCCTTCATCTCCCTGACCCACAGTTGTGTCCATGTTGTACTATACTACTTTCGTTTCTTCAATAGTTTTTAGGAAATCGTAGTGTCTCGATGGGGTCTGAGTTTGTTGGGTTTGATAGAGTTTATGTGGGGTTGGTATGATTACTTCTTCTGCAATTTGCTGATTTTTGATTTGAATGCATACTGTTTGAATATTTTTGATGAGTATGCTGCACTGCATGAATTGCTCCCTGTTTGGTACTAAGCCCTCGCGCATTCCAAATTTAGATTTGGGAAGCTCTCGCGCAATTCACATCGAGTATTTATTACGCCGTCGCGAGCTTCAACAAATGCTGCAGAGCCTCTCGCGCACTGCAAACTGCAACATCCGTCATCGCGAAATTTCGTTCCTATCTCGCGATCCCCTTGCCCAGCTGCGCAAGTCACATGCATTTGTCATTTCCCATGCTGATTGCTGTAACTTTTCACTTCCCAACTCACTCTCAATTAATTGCGGCAACTTGGATGTTATTACACCGATTCATCTTCCACCATCCTCGTCTTTAAATACACAGGGAGTCCCTTTCATATTCATCCCATCCTTTCTCCTCTCACCCTAGCGGTCCTTTCCCAGTCCTAACAATGGCAGATGACAAGCCTAATGCTCTGCCTAACAAATTTTATCCGATGTGGTTGGAACCGCCCCCACCTAAAGAACCGGACCCCCTACAATCCCTCTAGGATGAATACGAGGAGGTTCAGCAGATCTTGGCTAAGGAGGAGAAGGACCAGCACCAGCCAAAGAAGAAAAAGCGAAAGATGGAACCATCCCCATCCTCTGCCCCCTCCACTCAACCCCTTCCACCATCTTCTCAGCCCCCACATCCTTGATCCCTCTCTCCTTTCTTCTTAGGAGTTTTCTTTTTGTAATCTTTTAGTCTTAATGAAATTTTCTTTTCCTGTTATTCTGTAAAGTTCTCTGTTTTTGGTTGTTTTCATTCTTGCTATTTTCTTTTCTCTGACCATAAATTTGCTGCACACACACCTTTGAATCAGTGGGGACACTGCTCCTCAGAGGTTTGGGGGTGTGGCATGCAGATCCAGCTAATGGAATAGTTAACCTAAGTGCAGCAGAATCATGTGAATAAGATGGAAATGGGTCATGTTCACTAGTGAATCAGAAAAATAATGAAATTCAAAATTTTTTCCAGACTTTAGGCATTACAAACTTTTAAAATTTCACATTTCCTTGATGAGATCACCAAGGAAACTCACTTGTATCAGTACTTAGTGAATCATTAGAGAGAGAAAAAGGTAAGGACATACTTAAGAATTCAAAGGAAGACCATAACCAGTGAGATTTGGGCCTATACAAAAAAGTTTTCTTTGAGGAGTGACTAAGGCAATTTCTTCTAGCTCTAAGGACTGGCTGAGTCACTGTGCTCACTAGAAGTTAGGCAACTCCAAATTGAAACAACTGACAGCACTCATGAGACTTAGGAAAGGATCAAGGCCTTCTCTTGGACAGTTTAAGCCTAAACAGACCAACCTTAAGCAACTGCCCTTGTCCATACCCCCTTTGAGCCTTAAATCCTAAATTTCTTCAAAATACACCTGAGTACTTGCACCTGAACCTATATATCTGATTTAACCTTACCCTCACTCCGAGAATTCAGAAGGTAAAGGAACGAGAGTTGAAGATGGACTAGCTATGGTCAACATTAGGTGAATAAAGAAGTACCTCAAATTCTGGCAGTATGGTAACTGAGAAAATGGTGGCATTTCAGAAAAGCAAAAACAAAATAAAAAGAAGAAAAATGCATAAAAAAGAAACAAAAATAATAATGAAGAGGAGTAAGAGAGGAGTCAAGAGGGAACTTTCATTGGGAAAATCGAAATCAAGAAGAGAAACTGATCACTTCAAATCTGAAAACCTCAAAGAAGATGAAAGGAGCTGAATTAAAGAAGGTGAAGTCATGGATCACCTCCTTCACCTACTGATTTCTCAATTTTGCACCCCATTTCAACCCTCCATTCTATTTTTAACCCCACTCCATAAGCCACATTACAGCCCAGTTAAAGCCCTTGTGATCCAAAGTTGAGTGAGCTGTCATGTGGAGATAAAGAGTTATCCAATCTATGGTGAGGATCTGTCAATGATGCCAGAACTTCAGAGCTATGCCTATGCTCATGCTTACAGACCCATTTGGGGGATGTAACTGCTCTTGAGCTTGAGAGAAAATGAAACCCTCAACAGTTCTTTATGAGAGTATGCCCTGGAGAGTTTTGGGTCTGATCTAGAATGCATTAGGTGTGACCTATAACCTAATTTTTGATCTAGTGATGAGCTCAGTGCTGACACACATGTGAATGGTTCTTTGGTGTAAACTGATTGGAAATGTTATTCTTTCATGAGATGCTTATACTGTTTAATTTTCTGTGCAGCCAAGGTGTTTGAATTTCTTATATTTTTTACTGTTTCAAGGGTGACCTAACTCTGTTTCTTGACTGCTCACTTAATAATAATGCACTTTTGTTAACTGTCTCATTGAGAAGTTTGTGGGTGTCTTTACTAAAAACCCTCAGGAGACTTCACTCCTCCACTAGGGATCACCTAGGGGTTTAAAAGGCTTGGTACATATGCTAAATGTATCCATGCTCCCTACGAAAGTGGCATTTAATTTCTGTAGTTGATTTAATGTAGCTTTGCTAAGGGACTAGCAAAGATTAGCTTTGGGGGTGTGTTAAGACCTGAAAAGTACCACTTTTCACCCCTTAACTTAGCCTTTGATTAGACCCTTAGCCATCTAATAAAGGTTTGTTAAGTGTTTTCTGTAGATAATAAACAACAGTGCAATAAGGCCATAAATCATGTTAAGGAGCCTATATTGGCACCAGAAGTCCCTCAGAAGAATGAGCCATGAATTCAGACCTGAGTCAAGCCTCGCGCAGCTGACAAAGCTTCAGAGGATTCAGAAAAATATGCTTCGCGTAGTCCTCGTGAAGTCCCAAGACTTCACAACAACTTCTCGCGCAGTTGAGTGACAAACTAGCTTCAGAATCCTGCCTCGCGCAGCTGTCGCGTAGTAGCCACGGGATGCAAATGTCAAGAGAACCTGTCGCATAGTTCAGAAAAGCCTCAAAGCTATCGTGAGGATCCTCATGAAGTTCCATTAAGAAGTGAACTTCTCGTGCAGTTCTCGCGCTGTTCAGGAAGAAAGTAGCGTCGTGAACCCAGAGTAAGCCTCGTGAAGATCTATTATGAAATGGAATGCTCACGCAGTTCCCGCGCTATTCACAAGTAGCAATCCAACTGTGCGAAGCCCAATCCAGCGAGAGCTTAACTATCTACCTCGTGACTGCTCAAAGCATCAAGAAGCTAAAACCCCGCGACGTCTGAAGTTTTAATGCAAACTCATCCTCGTGAAGTCAGTGCTACCATGCGACAAGTCTGGGAATCGACTGCAACCTGGCGAAGCTCTGAACTCCAACTTCCATCATTCACTAGAGGAAATTTTGGGGATTTTTAGTGATTAGGGCACACACTCCCATGCTCAAATCTCCATGCACGTGCCCCGAGGCATCCAAGGGTCATTAATAGGCCACGTGGCATCGCTAAAATTAGGGTTTCCTAACCCCTAATGTGCCGCCACCCACTGCTATATAAACCTAAGCCTGGTTTAGGTTTAAAAAAAGACCCTCGAAAGAGCTCAGACCTTATCACTGATAAGAGATCTAAGATCTTTTTCTTTTCTGTTATTCTATAGTTGTAAGTAGTTTTCCTTTTTCTTTTTCTTTTCTCCATGGCCTAGCACTTGCTGGCCATTCCTATGTATGTTTATTGAGATTAGATTAATAGAATTTGTGATTGGGTGTTATACTTTTATGGGATTCGTGTGTTTGTGAGTTGTTCTGTGCAAGGCTGCTGCCTTGTGATCCCCCATTGCTTTAGCTGTGATTCAAAGCAATGGAGGACTGATTCTAAGGACCCATTCAGATCTAAGTGACCTGTGTGTCTGGGCTATCATGGTCCGATACAACCTTAGCCCCACCATAGGACCCACTAGATCTAAAATCCCCATGGAAGCCTGAGCTGGTAGCCTTGTGACCATAGTGGTGGCAGCAATATTCTTGTTTTGTTTTGGGCTCCTGGGGAGGATAGCCTCTGGGATAGTCTGTGACCATTCAAGTGGACAGGTTATAGCCTTAGGGTGAATCCAATCCGCCGATCCAAAATGGATCCTTCTTCTCCGAGCCTGAGCTTGTAGCCTGGTAGGAGATTGTACAGAGGCAGACTCCCCTATATTAGCATAGACCCGCCATCAAATGTTAGATCTGATCTGGTTATGGAGATTGTAGGCTTGTGACTGGACCATTGTAGTCCCACTCAAGCAATGGACAGCTAGATCTAAGGTGGTACTCAATCTCTTACTGGTTCTATGTGTCTGGGCTATCATGGTCCTATACAGCCTTAGCCCCACACATAGAGCTTTAGAGGTTGAGGTTACCTATGGATTCTTGAGCTTATAGCCTGGATGAAATAGTGCCTACAATGATAAACTTGTTTTGACCCATCTCTAGATTGTGGTTCCCCTATGGGATAGTCTGTGACCATTTAAGTTGACAGGTTATAACCTTAAGGGATTGGATCATAGCACAGAGATGAGTTGGATTCTTTCTCCTCTTTGGTGATAATGTAGCCATTGGACAGGATTTCTATAACAGCAGACCTGGATCTGAGTCATAAATTCCAGCAAATCTGAACCCAATAGCATACTTCTCACCCTTTTATATTTATTTTCCCACACTCCATCCATCTTCTCAACCCTTTATGTAGTTAATTCATTAGGCTACCTTAGGATATTTAGAATAAGTGACCCTAAACTCCCTTCCTCTTAGGACTCCCAGATCTGTAGTCAGATCTGGAGGGACTACTAGAGATGGCTCCCTTGGAGCTGTAGATCACCTTTTCCCTGTGGGACAAACTCTTACTTATCAAAACTTGCTACAAATGGATCCTGTATCTTGCAGGTCTAAGATTTCTCAGTTGTGCTGATTCCATCTCCTATTTTACTTTGATTTTAAATTGCTTTTACCACCAACAAATAAAGTAAGCACAACTGGGAAATGCAACACCCGACACATAAGACCCATAGCTAACTCCCATGGTCCCCCCTAATGGCCCAGCCCCGGGTGAAGATTGCAAGCCTGCTTTGTTTCTGCTAGGCCATTTATTTCCAAATTTTGTGCCTTCCGTACAAATTATGTACACAAGGCCATTTTTTCCAGATTTTGGCCTTGCGTACATAATATGTACGCAAGACTAAAGTTGGTTTCAGGCTTCAGCTGCAGGCTCTGGACTTCCTTGTTTTATCAGGAGGCACTGTTCCTAGGCCTAGCATAAATAATATGTACGCAAGGCTTAAAATATTATTTTTTGGGAAAAAGATTTGAGATTCATCTTTGGGGTTTGACTTTTTGACCACCCCAACGTTTGGGGTGGGTTTTTAGGACCCTAGTACCCTTACTAGCCTAACTATAGCCCTTTCGCCACCTAAACCATCACCCTATCATCTACCATTAAAACCCAATTCCCAGCTATCCAACCTCCCAAATACCTAAAAACCTTTGATTTCCTATTACCTAATTCCTAAACCCATTTTTTCTAAAAGAGAGAAACCTTTAGAGATTTCCCCCTCCCTTTTCAAGAATTAATCCATAAAAATTTCAGAACCTAGGTTCCCCTCTTAGACCTCATTTTCCTCTCCAATCCCTTAGCTTTAGCAAGAGCAAGGCCTTAGCTTATCTCTCCTACCTTCTACCTCTGAAGCCTTTGAGGTCAAGACCCATTTCTCAACCAGTTTGCTATCGGAAGCTCACCGGTGTCGCTCTTGTGCGAAGATCCGACCACGGTGCTACAAGGGCCCGAGAGCTCTGACTCTCCCCTCTATTCCTCTACCTTCTTTGCTTTTCCTCTATCCTAGAATTGAGCCGTTTCGCCGCCAAAATTTTTGCAGGTGAGAAGGCTCAATAGGATCGAAGTGCCTTCGGGCAAGGGGAAGTGCCGCTCGCCTTTTCTTTCTTTATATATATATATATATATTATAATTTAAACATTGACTTGCCCATTGTAGAGACCGCTCATGAGTGGGTCGATCAGGTGCCTAACACCTTCTCGATTGATAACCGAAGTCCTTACCCAAGAGGCTTTGGTGCTGACCGGTGATTCAGAGTCATATTTTTGCACTTCCGTGCTTATATATTGATTTTGAGGTATTCTGGGACACCAAAAGCTTCGGATGGTGACTCCATATTTCTTACGAGTGCATCGTCAAGACGGACTCGCCACAGCCCACGGTTAAACAGATTACTACTCTGCTGGGGATAGTTTAGAACTTCTACTTAAATTTGGCCCCATAGCTTGTTTGTAGCTTATTTTTTATCTTTTTACTAACCTTTTTTGTCTCTTTTAGCTCTTTTGGTACTTACCCCTATGATTCCGTCATTTACCACCTTACCCATTTGGTAGGTTACTTGATAACTCAGCTTATGATTTCGTCATTTACCACCTTATTCGTTTGGCGGGTTGCATGATAATTTAGCTTCATTTTTCATCATTTTACCACCTTAGCCGTTTGTCAGGTTACATGATAACTTAGCTTCATTTTGTATCATTTTACCTCCTTAGCAGTTTGGCGGGTTCCTTGCCAATTTAGCTTCATATTTCATCAGTGGACGCCGGCCCGTAGAGGCGGCACGGGACTCTCACCACCCTTTTTTGGACTCAAGCAAATTCCTTTAAAATTGAACTTGAAAAGTGAACCAAGGAACTTAAATAGATTGTTCTCATTGGTTGCTTTTACAAATGGGGGAATTTTAGGCAGCGATATACTCATCCCGGTTCTCAGTAGAGCGGCAGTCCTAGTGGTGATGTTCTCGAAAATAATTACCTCATCCAATATCTGAGAAGACATTTGTGTTGGAGGTATATCGGGTGGGTGACAAATATTATTACATATCCTTAAAACCCTTGGGGAGGCATTAGTCGCATTGAAACAGTCGTGTATCCCTTAGGAACGAAAAGGAGGGACCTGAAAAACAAAGAACAGCAGTCCCTGGAAGCATTGCTTCTAGAAAAGCCAAAATAGAAGTCCAACTAGAGTCTACTGCTGCTAGAGAAAAAATACAAAGTTATATAAATCTGCCTTGCGTACATCTTGCGTACGCTAGGCCAAAATCCCCAGAATTTAGCCTCGCGTACATATTACATACGCTAAGTTGAAAGTTCCATAATTTTGCCTTGCGTACATAACATGTACGCAAAGCCAAAATTTCAAAATTTTAAGCCTTGCGTACATAATATGCATGCTTAGCTTATTCTAGCTGAGTAGCTCAAATTTGGGGCCTTTATTTCACCAATCCTAAATCCCCCACTTAGTGGTTTTTCAAGACCCCCAAAAAATCCCACACCCTTGACACCCAAAACGCCCTCGCCGGTCAGGAGAGGTCGCCTTCTTATTGACTCTTCCGAGGGATCGGGTTGTCGCATGGATTTTCATGCCTTTACATAGATAAAATGATTTCCTTTGATTCTTTGAAAGTGCATCGAAATCCCGCCATGGGAGGCATTAGGGGTGTGAATGCTACCCAAAAAGGGAGTTTCAAGGCCCCAAACACCGTAAGAATCAAAGAGAAGGAGATCAAAAACAAAAAAAGTCATTTCCAAAAAGATCCAAAAAATAATAAAAAATTGTCATTTACAAAAATTCAAAAATCCAAAAAGAGAGCTTGTGGTGCCGTGACAACAACATCACCAAATATGCCATCGTCTCGTAGGGGAAGAAAGAAGAAGGTATTTGGGCCATATCCAAAAAATTCATACCCTACCCGCTGTCAAAACATGTCTTGGGTGGTCGATTCAGCTTATGCCGACCCAGATTCATCCCCACCATATTCTCCATCACATTCCCACATGGAGGAGATACCCATCTTCGATCCCCCCACCCAATCCCAATTTAAAGTCACCGGACCCTACGGTGCATCCATTTTTCCATCCACCACTAATCAAAATCCACCCCATTTTCCTTCCACATCAACTCAAAATCCACCCTGTTTTCCTTCCACATCAACTCAAAATACACCCAATTTCCCTCCAACTTCAATCCAAGGTACACCTATTTTTTCCTCCACTTCGAACTAAGATGAACCCAATTTCTCCTCCACAACCACTCAAAATTTACCCACTTATCCATCCACATTCACTCAAAGTTTACCCATTTTTCCATCTACATTCACTCAAAATTTGCCTATTTTTCCATCCACATCCACTCTAAATGCACCCCACATCTAATCTAAATACACCACATTTTCCCCAATTCACCCAAGTCATGCCCAATTTTCCTCCATCCATTCCACATACACCCCACTTTCCCTCCACATCCAATCAAAATACACCACATTTGCCCACATTCAATCAAAATACACCCAATTTTCCCTCATCCACCCAAACCGTGCCAAATTTTCCCCCTTCCACACAAGTCATGCCCACATTTTCCCATACATCCCCTTCATCGGAAGGGCCATCGACATCCATCCCCATAGCTGATCCCATGACCATGATGTAGGGCATGGTTAAGGCCTGCATCGCCTGGAAGGCCTCCAAAGCCTTCCTCATCCATCCTAACTACCTCCAAATCTATAAGAAGCCCTTCAATGCCTCCACACCCATTCCCCCAAAATCCCAATCAACCACCCATAGTTCATACCACCCAAGGCCCCACCCATCAACCATGGGGCCATCCGAGTGGGCCTCAAAGGCCCAATACACAAGCCCATTTAGGCCCAAACCCGAGGGTGACTTTTTCAAACCCTCCATCATTCCCCCAATTTCCCACATACACCTACACCCAACAAGTCTCTCATTCCCCCTCAAATGAAAAACCCCTCTCATCCAATCCCCCAAGCTGGCATAAGCCCCATTCATCCACATTCCTCTCACCCAACCCAATATGGGAATCCATCCCATACCATCAACCATCATCAATTCACCCATCCTCTTACCCCCTAACCCAATCAGCAAAATTTCCACCAAGCCAGTGGTCCCACCAAGTACCCACTCAACCTATCTAAAATCCACAATTCACCCATCCCCTTACCCCCAAGCCACTCATCAAAGCTTCCCTCACTTATAATGGCTCCATCAAGCACCTACCCAATCCCTCCAAAATCCAACCTCACCCCTCCTCCACCACTCTTTAATGTAGGTCATCAATACAATGAGGATGAAGCCTGAAATAGCGAAGCCTACCTAGGGGCGGTAGCCAGTTTCAACCCCCCACCACCCACACTCACCAGCTAGTAGGTCGTCCAAAATGAATGTGGGTAGCCTAGTGGGGGACCAGCCCCAACTTTGCCATCTAGGGAATTAGAGCTGCTAAAATAACAAATGGACAAGATCCAAAAGTAGTTGATGAAGCTGGAAGGGATCGAGATCCATGCCACAGATTTTTCAGATATGTGTATATTTATCAAGGTGCCTTTGTCACCTAAATTCAAAGTGCCGTCATTGGGCAACTACAATGACATTGACAACCCTATTGCACACCTCAAGTCATATTGTGGAGACATATGCCAATATGGAGGAGATGAGCACTTGCTCATAAAAGTTTTTTAAAAGAATCTCATGGGACCCACGCTAAGATGGTTCACTTCTCTTGAGCCGTCAATGACAAAAACTTAAAAAGACCTCACCCACCTATTCCAAGAGCAATATGTCTACAACATAGACATTGAGCCTCGTAAATCTGAACTGGCCCATCTGAGGCAGAAACCCAATGAAACATTCAATGAATATCTCGAGAGGTGGATGGCCCTAGCCGCGCAAGTAAGAAATTATATATCTGACGATGAACAAATCGAAATAATTTTGAAAACTACTCTTCCAGTCATCTCAGACTTTTTGGTATACTAGTAGCAATCCAGTTCCGCGGACTTGGTAAGAAACGCCAACCGCTGTGAAGACGCAGTGAGGGAGGGTGGTTGAACAAAAGTGCAGTCAATAGGGCCATTGGGGTCCATAAATTTGTCGAATAGAGGACTGAGAGAAGAGCAGGGGCAGAGGACCAAGCCATACCATGCAACCCAGCACCAACATGGTACCTTTCCAGGTTAGGGCAGCATAGTCAGCCCCGACACAGGGAGAATTAGCACAACAATAGGGCAACATCCCATGGGTACAGCAAACCTCCGAACAGATGAGGGCCCTATTGAACCGAGTATTTACTCCCTTAGGGAAATCTCTAAATATCCTATTGCCGTTGTTGATCAAAAAAAGGTTGGTTATCCCATTCCGGCCAGGACCTCTACCAAATCCTCTCCCAATAAATTATGATCTGAACATGCATTACAACTTCCATCTGGGGTAGGGTCACCCAATTGATCGATGCTTTCCATTAAAGCATGCAATCCAAGACCTAATTGAGATAGGGAAGCTCATTCCATCGGCAACTCCCCAGACCAATCAACACACTAATATTCTATAAGCGCCATTTCTGCCACACCTGCAAGGGGGAATGGGCCCAAGGGCCACCATCAACATGTTGGAGGAAGAAATAAAATTGCTTGACCCCTCAGAATATATCAACACAAGGGAAAGCTATGAAACATCAGGGCAGTGGAACGAAGAAAGCGAAACCATCCGGGTAGTCGAGCCTTTGAACTTCGCCGATTATTTCCCAAGCCCAACACCCCAAGTAACACTGCTAGATCTGAGGTTGTATTAACCCACACCAGCTCCCATTAACAAATCTAACCCAGTTGGACCTCACCTCCACTTTACCATCCATTTCCAACACCAACCCCTATCGATTATGTGGTGCCCAATTTTACTGCACCTTTAGAATCACTTCCCATTAACCACATATGGCCTAATTTTGCCACATCATCATTAGTCCATCCACCCCCATCTCCAGCACCAACACCTTACAGTTGGCCCTGTTTGACAACTCCACCACCAGTCTATCCACGCTCAACACCAATCAATTACAACTGGCCCAGCATTGGCGCACCAACCTCGCCAGTTCAATCATATTCGATGCCTCCACCCATCCCATTCCAAATCCTTGGACCATCATATGATCCCCATCAGGTCCCACTCAAATACAACTAAACATATGCCAATGTAGGCAGCAATAGGGAAGGATCAATTGAATTCATAACTCGATCAAGCAGAATATCTAAACAGCCTAAGATGCTAGTACCAGCCCAGCCTTAAGAGAGAAAGGAACCTACAGCAGTACATCCCACGGAACGCATGAGCCAGGAGTATGAGCTAGAGACTCAAGTGAGGCAAACTCTAGCCCACATCACCATCTAGGACCTATTATTGACGTCTCCACCACACTTCACAACTCTAATGGGGGCTCTGAAAGATGCCCACATATCAAACAAGGTCTCCCCAGATGAGGTGGGACAAATGATTGGCCAAGTGTTGGCCCCAATTGCATCTTGTTCTCTGATGCCGATCTTTAAGCAGGAGGGAACCATTCCAGATCCCTCAATATCATGGTCAAAGTAGGGAACTTGGTAATACCGCTTGTATTAGTAGACAACGATTTGTCTTTGAATGTGTGCCTACAGCGAACCGCGACCAAGATAGGAGTCGACCCGTCAATGTTTCGATCTACCAGAACATGAGCCCGAGGGTTTGATAACACGAGGAGGGAAGTAATAGGAGAGGTCGATCTTGAGCTCACCATTTGGCCAATGACCTTCTCAATCTCATTCCAAGTCATGGACATTAAGTCCTCCTTCAAACTGCTGCTTGGGCACCAATGGCTGCAGGAAATTTGGGTAGTTCCCTCCACCCTACACCAACAACTCAAGTTCATTTTAGAAGAGAGAGTTATAACAATCATGGGTGAAGGGCGAGAAGAAAGAGAAAAAATGGTCCACAACATCAAAAATCTCAAGATGCTAGATGTACCTTACACAGTTGAGGACAGAGAGCTTGATAGTTTTCAATATAATGTGTTAGCGGCAGGGGCACTAGAATATTTCGAAAAGATAATCGAAAAAAATAAAGAAGGAATGATCGCAGTAGTGGCAATGCTCCAGAAGTGGGGCTACCAAAAAGGAAAAGGGTTAGGTCCTCACCTACATGGCAGGAGGACCCAGTCAGAGCCAAGGGTGGACAATGAGTCCAATTCGGCTTAGGCTTTAAGTCTACCAAAGAAGAAGTCTAAGAGGCCAAGGAAAAGACTCGAACCATTGCCACAACAAAAGCTAGGGGGATAGACTTGGAAGATGAACCCCGATCATGACCCCACATCCAAATCACTTTCATGAGCGCTGGGGTCATCAAGAACGACCAAGATGGGGCAACAAAGCTGACCCCGCAAAAACCAATTATCGTCCACCAAACTAATTCCCAAATCATTCCCCTTGAGATCGAAATAGACCTCGCCTCATTGTCACTATTCGAGGAGAAGGTACCCCTGCCAATGCAGCCACTTTCCATGACCCACCTCAAGACTGTGTTAAGGTTTGAGGACCAGATCCCAGATGAACCACTAGTAAATATGATGGAGGTTGACCCTCAAAAGCCATTTCAATCAACTTCCTCTACAAGATAAGGTAAAGGGTTAGCACCCCATGTGAGAAACTGAGCTTCAACGCCCCTAACTCTGGAAGCATCAAAAGGCCATAATTACGACATCAGCTTCCCAAAAAAAAATACCCTATAAAAAGTGAGGGTAGCCCTTGGCAGGCAATACCATGTGTATATAGAAACCCGCTTTGCCATGGGCCCATCTCCGAAGAAAAGAATAATTCTAAAAACATAGAAAAATATATAAAACTCTAAAAAAAATTATCTTTTAAAATTCTCAAAAAATGTAAAGAAAATTATGACTTAATTGAAGAGCTCGCCCGACGTGAAGTCAACCTCTTTCTTGTAGAAATAAAAGGAGAGGTAGGAGTCACGGATTTGGATGGCGAGGACTTAATCGAGGAGCTTCCCAATGAGCTCCTTAAATAATATGCTGATTTTGAGCAAGGCCCTACCCTAATCTTTGAAGAGACTGAAGATGTTAATCTGGGTACCGAGGAGGTCCCTAGAATAACTAAGATTGGAACATCACTGTCTCCTGAGGAAAGAAAAGGAATGATTGATTTCCTTTGATCATATCAAGACATCTTTGCATGGTCATACAAGGATATGTCTGATTTGGACACCGATTTGGTCGAGCATGAGTTGCCAATTTACCCTAATGTCAAGCCGGTTAAGCAGAAGTTAAGGCATCTTAGGTAAGAATGGATACTAAAGTAAAAGATGAGGTCATCAAGTAGTACAACACTGGATTTCTTATGGTCTCTAAATACCTGTAATGGTTGGCCAACATCATGCAGGTATCGAAGAAAGATGGAAAGGTTCGCATGTGCATCGATTTTAAAAATCTCAACAAAGCAAGCCCAAAAGACTACTTCCCTTTACCACACATTGACATTTTGGTCGATAATACTGCGAGGCATGGGATGCTCTCATTCATGGACGGATTCTCCGGTTACAATCAAATCAAAATGGCAAAGGTGGACCGATAAAAGATAGTGTTCATCACCCCATGGGGAACTTTCTGCTACCGAGTCATGTCGTTTGGATTGAAAAATGTGGAGCGACTTACCAAAGGGCGATGACAACACTCTTCCACGACATGATGCACCAAGAAATTGAGGTGTATGTTGACCACATGATCACCGAGTCACCAGAGAGAGGTGACCATCTGATAAACCTCCAAAAGCTATTTGAGAGGCTTAGAAAATACAGGTTGCATCTAAACCCTCAGAAATGCGCACTTGGCGCCATGTCAGGAAAACTACTAGGCTTCATCTTCAGCAGAAGAGGCATCAAGGTTGACCCAATCAAAGTAAAAGCTATTGTCAAAATGCCACCGCCATCTACAAAGAAAGAAGTCAAAGGCTTCTTTGGCATAATACAGTACATCAGTCTATTCATTGAACAGTTAACTCCTATCTACATGCCGATCTTTAAGCTACAAAAAAAAGATTTGCCTATTGAGTGAAAGGATGGCTGTTAAGCCGCGTTTGATAAAATCAAAAGCTATCTTGGTACCACCAGTACACGGGAGACCACTCTTAATGTACCTCTCCATGATAGAATTCTCGATGGGATGTGTCATAGGGCAACGTAACAAAACTGGAAGAAGAGATCATGCCATCTACTATCTGAGCAAGAAGTTTACTGATTACAAGAAGGGCTATTCTCATCTAGAGAAAGCATGCCTAGCTCTCATATGGGCTACACAGAGGCTTTGTCATTACTTATTATCTCAGGTAGTTCTCCTTCTGACATGAATGGATCCGTTGAAGTACTTGTTTAAAAAGTCGGCTCTCACTGGCCGAACGATACACTGCCTAGAGTTCGACATTACATATGTCACATAGAAGTCAATCAAGGGGCAAGCACTCACTAATCATCTTGTCGAAAATCCTTTATCTAATTATAAACCTTTGAGAACTGAATTCCCTGGTGAGGACATCTTGTTCATGACAGAGGATGACACAGAAGAAACAGAGGAGTCCTGGGTAATGCACTTTGACGGGGCATCAAATGTTGAAGGTCAAGGAGTCGTCACTGTTCTAATCTCACTGAAAGGGTCTCACATACCTATCTCCATCAAGCTTAATTTCTCCTGCACCAACAACATGGCTGAATATGAAGCTTGCGTAGCTAGCATACAGGTAGCTCTTGAACTAAATATAACTCATCTCAGGGTGTTTGGTGACTCACAGCTGATCCTATGACAAACAAATGGAGACTGGAAGATGAAATATGAAAAGTTGATCCCATACCATGAGCACCTTGAAGATCTGATAGCATGCTTCGATGATGATACCTTCTCCTATGTCCCACGAGCGAGAAATCGATTTGCCGACTCACTGACAACCTTGGCATCAATGGTAGAAATTCCATATGGTGTCAAAATGAAATCGATTATGATTGAAAAAGTGAAACGAGTTAGCTTTCTACCTCTAGATCAAATGATCCATAAAGTTTGATGATGAGCCTCCATGGTTCTCAGATATCAAGAGTTTTCACGAAACACGAGCATTTCCTGAAGGAATGTCCAAGACGGACAGGCAGACCATCCAATGTTTAGTAGAAAATTACATCATCTATGGCGAGTGCCTCTACAAGCAGTCATATAACAATATCCTGCTTAGAAGCCTAACTGAAAGCAAGGCAGCCAACATCATGAAAGAGATCCATGAAGGAGTATGTGGGGCCCACGTCAATGGGTACATGCTCACCAAGAAGATCATTCGACAAGAGTATTTCTGGACAACCATGGAAACTGATTTGTACAAACACATCTAGAAGTACTATAAATGCCAAGAACACTCCAGTCTGATACATAGTCCTGCTATAGATCTACACAGCATGACCACTCCATGGCCATTCGCCACATGGGGCATCGATGTCATCGGAAAGGTTAATCCCAAAGTTTCCAATGGGCATCAATTCATCCTAGTTGCTATCGAGTATTTCATCAAATGGGTAGAGGCAACATCCTACACAAACATTACGACCAGTCATGTCGAGAAGTTTATAAAGAATAATATCGTATGTCCATTCGGCATTCCCAAGGACATAATCACAGATAATGGCACCAACTTTGCTAACAAACACATTAGAGCCTTATGCGAGCAATACAAGATCAAACATCATTGCTCGTCACCATATAGGCCACCAACCAATGGAGCCATCAAAGCAACCAACAAGACAGTTATCTGCATCCTTGAGAAGATGGTTGTCACTTATCGAGATTGGAGTGAAAAATTACCTTTTACAGTATAGGCCTACCGAACGTCGATCCGTACAGCTACTGGGGCAACACCGTTCTCCCTTGTGTATGGAACTGAGGCCGTACTACCAGTTGAGGTTGAAGTACCTTTACTTCGTATCCTCATTGAGTTCGGTCTGTCAAAAGCTGAAAGAGAAAGATCCCATTTCTAATGGCAAAACTTGATCGATGAAAAAAGGCTCCTAGCCTTGTGTCACACCTAGGCCTATCAGAGGAGGATCGTACATGCTTACAACAAGCGTGTTCGCACTCAAGATTTTAAAGTGGGTGACATTGTACTCAAAAAAATCTTTCCTTCTCTCTACACTGATCCGAGAGAGAAATTTAAGCCCAACTGGAAAGGGCCTTACGTCATCCTTGAAGTACTCCCTGGATACGCACTCCGCCTCACCGCCATGGACAGAGAACATTTTCTCGAGCCCTTCAACATTGGATACGTACGACGATTCTACTCTTAGTCTCTCGCGGCAAGATATGAATTGATAAAATTGGATACGTGACTGCTTAAGCCCCCCCTTAAAAGAGGCCATCATTTCAAAGCCAAGTGGCCAAAAAGTGTCGCTAAATGCTCATACCCCTGTTGCTACACCCGTTGAGCCATTAACCTTTCTTTCATAAGCCCCTCCCTAGAAAAAGAAGAAAGAAAAAGTGTATATACCAAACAAAAAAAAAGAGAGAAAAAGAGTTACCATTAAAATCCAAAAAAATTAGAAAAGTAAAATCCCAAAGAGAGGATGTCTGAAAAAAGCAAAAATAACTAAAAATATATAGAAAAGAAAAGAGATAGAAAAATCACGGGGCATGTACAATAAAAATCCCTCCAAGGAAGATGTGTATTATGACAGCTGGAACCCAATCAAGAAAAAAACCTTTAAACCTAATAATACCTTTAAAATTCCTAACCTATTTCTTCTAACCCATGGCCATGATACATCCCTGAAGAAAGCCCTCCTTAAGGTCTACAAGCAGTCATGGTATCCGTTGAGTCAGCACGAGCCAAGCTGAGAGACAAAAAAAGAATTTCATCCAGCCGACTATGATGGAATCAACGTCCATGTCGTGGCCTTTGAAAAAGGAAAAGAAAAGAAAAGAAAAATATACAAGCTCAAAGCAAAAAGGACATGGATAAAACCCGTAAGGGCACTACGGATAAAAAGAGCAAGCTTGTGCAGACCAGGTGAAAACCTGGAAAGACGCCTAGGGTAAAAATACAAAAACCCATGGACGTAATAAAAACCCATATTGGGCGCTGTGAGTAAAAAAGTTAAAAGGAAAAGAGAAAAAAAGAAAATCAATTGCTCCTTTGGTCATGTACAAATTATCTGGTCGCCAACTGGGCCGCTCATGTTAGCTCAAATCGGGTCATGACTAGGAATATCTTCATAACCGCACCATCAAATATATGACCTAAGGTAATGATAAGAGGTTGATTCAGCCCAAAGGGATGGACGTTTCGACTTTGGTAAAAATTTTGAACCTCACTCAGGTCCGACCACATGAACGGGTTTGACTATGCTCAAAATGGGACCCATTACTTTGTCTCACTTTCAAAACCCCAAAAAAAAAGAGAAGGAAAAAAAAGAAGAGAAGAACAAAAAAATCAATCTAAAGAAAAATACAAAAAACTACAAGAAGTATATACTCCTTTTTATGTCCATGTACATCATCGTACTTTCATCTCGAAGAAGAGAGAAAAAAGAAGATCCAAAAAAAAAATTCAAAAGTATAAGTTTCAAAAATTAAAAAATATAGGTAAATGTTTACTTTTACTGTTAGTTAGAATGTACATTGGTTATCTATATCAATAAAAAAGGGACTGACGTTTTCTTGAGAAATTGCAGGAACATCAAATGGCCAAAAGCCCCGAGGCAGGCAACCTATCGGCGATGGGCAACATAGAGGAAGCATCTCACAACTCACGTCAGTCTATTAAAAAAAATAGAAAAAGTAATCATTTGAAAAAGAAAAAAAAAGAAATCTATATTTTCGCTGTACTTTTTATCGCGCACAGATACACACATGCATACTTCAATGTGGTAAAATATCAATATTTTTCTGACAATATAGCTGTGCTAAATTAACGTCCTAAGCCTAAGGTTCGCCTTGAATCTTTGGATCTTACTTCAAAGTAGGAGCGAGAGTGTCAATCTCAGTCAAACAATCAATGTTTCGATCCATTTGATGTCCACTACTAAATGAGATTACATATCGGACAACTATGTTTAAGCATGGATGCAGAAGGGATCTTTTCCCGTGTTTATTCTTGGTTGTAGTCTTAAAAACTTGCACGATTTCCTTATAAAGTGTATGCCATGCATCTGGGTATCCATAGGATGGTCGTTGTTCCTGTAAATGGTACTAAGATGAGATTTGGGTCGTGACTTCTAGTTGCCTATATTCTTTATCGGCCCTAATGGGTCCATGTTTTTGCATAGTTGATCTATTTGTGAGATTGTTATCAAAAGTGGCACACACTCCCAAAAAGCATTGTGACATCAATATTTGCTTCGCTAGAGTAGTTGTGCTAAATTAACTTCGGGATCGATGGGTACGCCCAAAAATCTTGAACCCTACCTCGCGTAGGGGCACCCGTGATCGATCAAATGGGGCAATCAATGCCTCATGAGATTGGACACAAACCGTTGGATCTTCGCGTCATTGCTTTTGCCAATCTTTAAGTATAGGTTGATCACCCACCCACTCGTGGGGTAGTCTTGTTTAAAATGAATCTCAAATATCATGCATCTTTAATTATACTATTACGGTTATGCCTATTAATGTCACTAAGCGTTTGGGAATCGATAGCCTTGAGGAACGGACATTTTCCCAACACATTGAGTTTTCGCTACTCTCCGTTTAGTTTTTCATTTACTTTTTGATGTTTAAGGTTTGCTTTGAATATAGTAGACCCGTTAGCGTTTGCCTTAGGCCTCTTCAGACGTCTCTTTTTTTGGCATACGATCATTAGTGATCAAATACCAAAGAGGGGCATTGGTAGACACCCAAATTTGGCCCAAGGCACGATCGACACGTACTTCAAGAGGGGCGTACTCTCGAGGTTCTGAAAACATGTTTCGAACCCTTAAAGGAAAAAACCCCTAGAACCCTTAGAAGGCCCAACCCAACCCATACCCATAGCTAACTTGCATGGCCCCCTTAATGGGCCTGCCTCGGGTGAAGATTGCAAACCTGCTTTGTTTCTGCCCTAAAATTATGCCTTGTGAAAATATTATGTATGCAAGGCCATTTGTTTCCTGAAATTGTGCCTTGCGTACATATTATGTATGTAAGGCCATTTCTTTCCAGATTTTTTGCCTTGTGTACATATTATGTATGCAAGTCCATTGTTTCCAGATTTTGGCCTTGCGTGCATAATATGTACGCAAGACCAAAGTTGGCTTCAGGCTTTAGCTGCGGGCTCTGGACTTTCCCGTTTTCTCAGGAGGAACTATTCCTAAGCCTAGCATACATAATATCTACTCAAGGCTTAAAATATTATTTTTTGGAAAAAATGTCCGAGATTCATCTTTAGGGTTTGACTTTTTGACCACCCCAAAGTTTCAGGTGGGTTTCTTTATGACCCTACCTTACTAGCCTAAACTATAACCCTTTTGCCACCTAAACCATCACCCTATCATCTACCATTAAAACCCAATTCCCACCTATCCAAGCTCCCCAAAACCCAAAAACCTTAGATTTCCTATTACCTAATTTCTAAACCAAATTAGAACTTAAAAACCCCCCTAATCACCTCTCCCTCTATAAATAGAGAGCCACCCCCTTGTTGGTTCACGAATTTTTTAGGTTCCTCTTGGTCCCCGAAATAAGTGGCCTAATTTGGTCCAAGTGGATTCTGGCTAAGGGCGATGGAGTAATAAGCTAAGAAATATTAAATTACTGAAATTAAAGAGGCGAATATTAAATAGAAAGTACTTGGGTTAATGCGATCGCCAGCTGCAGATGTTTATCAACACTACAACATGTCATTGATCACGCTATAAGAAGAGCGGGGGCTTGCAGGTTGAACTCCTTTACTGAACGTCGGTCGGCCAACTTTAGTAGCTTTGGGTTTCCTTTAATCTAACTAGTTTGGACTTCTTACTTCTGCTAGAGTTCTAATGAATCTAAGCTCCTAATCCTACTGGAAGTCTAATTGACATGGTCTCCTGATCCTAGTCGGAGTCTAATTAATCTAGTCTCCTAATCCTACCGGGAGTCTAATTATCCTAGTCTCCTAATCCTACTAGGAGTCTAATTTAAAAAAGGGGTTGTGGCCCGTTATGCTAAGGAGGATCAACCCCATTCCCGGGTACCCTCCGTAAGCTCCCTTAGGAAAATCGGGTGGCTAAGGCTTGAAAACTAGAAGAGGTTAGAAACTTAATTGGTTCTAGGCTAAGTGCTTCCTCCTTCGATACTTCTTCGAGAGTCAAGACTAGTGGCTAGGGCCGCTAGCTTGACTACCTGGGGCTCCCGGTGAAGAGTTTGCTCTTCTAGAAGTCAAAAGGCAGCTCGATCCCTTTTGGAAGCTCTAGAGAGGACCTCAAATTTTCTCAAAGGGAGAGGCTTGAAAGAAAGAAGAATAGTAAATTGTTTTTGTGGCTAAGGGTAATTTTGAAAAGATTGAGTTTGAATTGATGATTAAAGGCCTAAGGATTAAAAACTAAGAATTTGAGATTTTAAGGATTAGGGATTAGGAAATAAGAACTGAGATCTAGAACTTAAGAATTAAGAACCAAAACTAAGAACTAGAATTAGAAGTAAGAACTAAAACAAAAATTAGGGACTAGGAAAAATTAAGAACTAGAATCAGAATTAGGAATTAGAACCTAGAAGCTAAGAACTAGAACCTAAAAATTAAGAACTAGAAACTAGAAATTAAAAGCTAGAGACTAGAACCTAAAAGATTACCTAAAATCGAGTCCTTCTTCCTCTCTATTGCAGAGAGAACTTCGAAACTCCTAGGAAGGCCTAAGCTCGAAAGGAGGGAGATTGCTATAAAAATTTTTGTGTTGTTGACCGAGGTAAGGGGGGTCCTTTGATAGGTATCGGGGTAATTCCGCGCCCTTGGGCAGGTGCGCAATTGGTCGGTCGTATTCAATTGCACGCCCTGTCCAGCGCATGTAATTGGATTGCGCGCCCTGTCCAGGGTGCTTAATCCAGTTTAAGTCAGTCACGGACTCAGTGAGTAATTGACTGACTGGCTCAGCCAGGAATCCTAGTTCCAACTCACTTGGAACTAATTATGCGTCGTGTTTAGGGCATGTAATCCGATTAAGCGCCCTTATCAGTGTACTTAATCATAGAGTTTGGGTAGTCATGGGAGTCAGAGACTAGGTCCAACTGGGGGACATTACGGGTCGATGGTGTGGTGTGTAATCGATTGTGCGCACTGGTCAGGGCATGTAAACGGGTCAGAAGGTGGTCCATGGGAGGAACAGGTTTGAGTCATAGAGCTATTGTTTCAGCTTGGGTCTCAACCATATACTATTGTTTTAGTATGTGGTCCCCGTATTTAGGGTTTTAAGGTCTTCGGAGAAGGTAAGTCCTTCTCTGGAGATCGTACACAAGGTCAAAGGTTGACTAAATAGATTTGTATACTCCGAGAGGGGGGTGTCTACAAATGTCCCTCTTCGACGCGTTCTTGTGGAATAAGAATGCGTCAAAGAAGTAGACACCCATCTTTCGAAGTGCCTTCTCATTTCTTTGGGAAATCACAAGTGTGAACTGGGGTATTGACATGAAGTGCTTGGCTTTCTTATCTATCAGTGTAAGCTAAAAGTGAGCATTCTAGGGCCCAGTGGTTGCTATCGAGAGGTATATCCTCATCTGTGGGTGCAAGTGGTATCCCGCTGCATATCATGACCTGCAACAAGGGACAGTGAAACGGGGGGAACTTAACCTAATCGAGAGGTATATCCTCATGCGCGGGTGCAAGTGGCATCTCGTTGCATGTCACGACCTGCTGTAAGTGGCAGTCAAATGGGGGAAAATAGTACTAACGTGGTAGTGGGGAGCATCATACGAATGTCCCGAGACAAGATCAAGTGGCCAAATAATATGATATAATATGGTGGTGAAGGCTCTCGCAAGTCATGTTAGACTAGGCGCGTCATTGCTCACACCAATGGCTCATTAGGTGTTCTTTTCCACTGGACATTCGTGATTTCTCAGAGTTGAGTATACTTAGTGTTCGATTTCCCAGGGGAAAGAATGGATTGGAAAGATGAAACCTGAGAATTTGATATATAGAGGGTTTATTTATATTTATTTTTTGAAATTTTTGGATTTTTAACTTAAGATCAATTCAGTGGTAAAACAACGAAAGATGTGGCTTCCGAGACGTCATTGAGCAGATCCACCGGAATAAGATTTTGGGACTCGACCATTTATGTGGTTGTCAAGATGACGCTTGGTATGTCGGATACTCCGTCTAATCTTCTCATGGATACTGATGATTATTTCTTATAGGAGGACTACAGTGATTCATGAGTCGAGAGACGAGTTTTGAAAATATTTGACTTAATATTAGCTAATTATATTTTACAAGGAATATCGAGTAGAAAGGAGAGGGTGATACTTACCTGATTTATCTCGCGATGGGACGTTCGGATCCCGTGATGGGATGCTCGCGATGGGACTTGATATTTATTGGGTGTGATGGGACATGGGAGAAATTCTTCTCTTCTTCTGTCAGTGATTGTATGTTTCTATTGCGGTGGAGTCTGGCGATTGTTGTGAGATGAGACATTCAGGGGGTTTGACTTGTTGCTTTTCGCGATGGGACATTGGTGGAGCCTTCCTTCTTGTTTGATATGAAAGGTCACGTGGTGGAAATTGGTGGTTATACGATGGGATGTCTATTTTTATTTTTTTCTTTGGCAGATGATGAGATCGAGTTATAGTTGTGTCGCAATGGGACTTGTTTTTTAGAATTATGGTGCATCTAAATTTCACTGATGGTGTGCCTATGGGTGCATGGTGGGTGTGTGCGAGGAGATGTGGGGTAGTGTCACGATGGGACTATAAGTGGGGTGATTTTTGAAACTTTGAGTCGTGTTGAGTTGCCTTGGGACCTATTATGGACGAGGGAGTGATTCCAATCACGGTAGGATATTATTTGTTGTAGACATTAGGGGGTGATTTGGTCACGATGGGACTATGGGGGATGGTTTCTCCTTTTGGTATAATCCTCGGGGTGAAAGTCGCATGGTGGATTGTGTTATAGTTTCTCGTGTTTTATTGTGGTGGGGATAGTACATTTCAATTTTATACATGTTTGTTTTGTTTAAGGTTTTCGTTGAGAGCGCATGTTTGTTTTGTTCGAAGTATGTGTTGCGTTTGAAGAGTGCGTTATGGCTGGCAAATTGCACACTCTAGTCTGGGCGCTTAAATCAATTACGCGCGCGGGAGGGTGCGCGTGTTTGAAAAATCGGAGTGTTGAATGTGCACGTATACAGTGGCATATAATCCAATTACATGCGGGGTGAAGTGCGCGCAATCGAAGCGTCAGCAGGTTCATAAAGCGGAGGTATTTGAGCGACTCTTCGGATCCCACATGGTGGTGTGAGCCCGCGAAGTATATTGTGTGAGGGGTCTTCGATGCGTTTTCTGTTTGTTGCTTGTTTGTGCTGGCGAAAAGTGAGCTACGTGTGTTATGTGTGACGCTTAATCTAGAATGCGCGTGGTTGTGCCAGCGCTGAATTGGATTGCGCGCTATGTTTCTGGTGCTTAATTAGGCGAGCGCTTATATATATCCAAGCTTCCTTCATTTTTCTTCATTCTCTCTTTATCTGAGCGAGCCCCCATTTAGAGTCTCTATTTTCGTGTCTTCGCAATATTGTGTGATCTAACTGACTGATTTTGATATAATTTCTTCTGATCTTCATTGTTTCCGTGCATTCTACATCCTAAAGTGGCTTCTGACGGAGGTGTAGCTATGGCTTGGGGGGAGTGTTGGGATGGAGGTACAACATACATCCATCATTATTGTTAGGAGGTGAACACGGTGTTACCCAACCAATCCTCCCATCGCTTTTCTGTTGCTTCTGATTGGGCATTCCATTTATCGTGTTTTCGATTTGTGTCCATTTTGAGTTCGTGTTTGTTTTAAGTTATATGTTCAGGTTCTAGGTCTTTGTTTTGGATTGTATGTTATAAACACCCAAAATTGGCCCAAGGCCCAATTAACATACTGCAAGAATGGCACACCCCCAAGCTTTCGAAAGCATTTCCCAAACCCTTATAAATCATCCCGAACCCTTAGGAATCAACCCTAGCCTTCCCAGACCCATTAGAACCCTTCCCGGGCCCGTTTCAAACCATCCTGAATAGTGATTAGAAAGAGGAGTGCTAATATTTATAGGGATATCTTCTAGAGCTATGACCTATACCATTAGAAAGATGATGTTCTCAGATTTCCAATGAGCCAAGAATCGCCTCAATCAAAGTTATATATTAAAAGTTATGGTGATTTCAAATTCGGGCTGAATTACAGGAATTTGCCTAGTGTATGTATTACATATGCTAGGCCAATTTTGGCAGGTTTTGGCCTACGTATGTATTACATACTCTAAGCAAAAATTTTCTTTTGTGGGCATCAACGGCAGGTTTTGAACCTCCAGAATCCTTAGGAGGATATTATTCCTATACCTAGCGTATGTAATACATACGCTAGGTTTAGGAATAGTGTTTTTTTGGATTTTGTTCGAAAATGACTTTTGGGGTTTGACTTGTTGACCACCCAATCCATTGGAGTTGGTTTCATTGGGACTATTGCACCCCCATTAAGCCTATTTGCAACCCTTTAGCCACTTTGATGCCTATCCTATCATCTACCATTAAACCCAAGTTCCCTCTTCTCTAAGCTCTAAAAAACCTACAAAACCTCAGACCACCATTAGGACCTAAACCCTCCCCTAATCCAACCATCCTCTATAAAGAGAAGGCCACCCCCCCCCCCCCCCCTTGTTTAGGGCTTGAAAAATTTTCCAAAGAGAGAAAAGATTAAGAGATTTCCTTCTCCCCTTTGGTGCACCAAACCCATAGAAATTCAAGATTTGAAAATCATCCCTTAGACCCAATCTTCCATCATAAATCCCTTAGGTTTGCCAAGACCAAAGCCTTAGCCTACCTCTCCCACCCTCTAGCTACCAAGCCTTAGAGGGTCAAACCCATTCCATCAACTGGTTTGTCATCTAAAGCTCATCGAAGCGCCCTCACGCGAAGGACCACAGCAGTGCTACAAGGACCCGAGAGCTCTGGCTCTCCCCTCTATTCCTCTACCTTCGTTGCTTTTCCTCTATCATTGAATTTGTGCCGTAATACCACCGAAATTTCAGTGATTGTGGGGGGCGTAAATAGGATCAGAGTGCCTTCCGGCAAGAGGAAGTGCTATTTTGTTTATTTCTTTTCTTTTGGCCATAAGTAGAGATCGCTTAGGAGTGAATTGATCGGGTGCCTAACACCTTCCTGATCAATAACCGAAGCCCCTACCCAAGAGCCTTTGTCGTAGACCGAATCAGATTCATATTTTTAGCACTTCAGTGCTCATCATATTGATTTGGGTATCCCGGGACACCAAAAGCTCCATGTGGCGACTCTAAATTTATCTTACGAGTGCATCATTGTGACGGGACATGCGAGAGCTCCCACGGTTGCACAGATGGCGACTCTACTTCCCCTCGAAGTGTTGGCTTTTCTTTTTATTTTTTTTACTAATCATTTTCATCTTTTTGCATACTTACCCGTCCGATTTCACATATTTATACTTACCCCTATGATTCCGCACTGTTTTATACTCACCCCTATGATTTAGTCATTTACACGCCTTAGCCGATTAGCGGGCCTACGTGAGCATCTAATTTCGGTCATTTACATGCCTTAGCCGATTGGCGGGCCTACTTGCGCATTTAAATTCTGTCGTTTATACGCCTTAGCTGATTGGCGAGCCTGCTTGTACATTGTTTTATATTTAATCATATTCAAACAGTGGATGCCGGCCCATAGAGGCGGCACGGGACTATCAGCACCCATTTTTGAACATTAAGCAAACTCCCTTAAAACTAAATTTAAAATTGAACCAAGAGGGGGACTTAATTGAATTTTTGCGGGGGTAGATTTCACAAAGGGGTGGGATTGTAGGCAATAATACAAACGTCCCGATTCTTAGTACAGCGGAAACCCCTAGTGGTGATGATCCCGAAAATTATCACCCCACCCAATATCTGAGAAGGCATTTGCGCCAGAGGTATATCAGGTGGGTGGCTGAGCTTAAGAAAAAGTCTTAAAACCCTTGGGGAGTGCGCTAGTTGTCACGAAACGGCCTTGTATCCCTAGGTGCGGTGAGGAGGGACCCGTTATAACAAGGAAAAATTGTCCCTGGAAGCACAACTTCTAGAAACCAAAAAATACAGTCCAATTTCGAGTATGCTGCTGCTGTCAAAAAATATAAACTATATAACTTTTTGCCTAACGTATATAATACATATGCTAAGCTAAAAACCTCTAGAATTTTTCCAGTATGTCTAATACACACACTAAGCCAAAATCTAAAAAATTTAGCCTAGCGTATGTAATACATACGCTAAGCCAAATCTCCAGGTTTTTACCCTAGCATATGTAATACATATGCTAGACCATCTTGGTTCAGGCAGTCCGAATCTGAGGCTCTTTTCACCCTTCCCGAGCCCCCCAATTAGCAATTTTCACACTCTCGATTGTTCCCCCAACTCTCGACACCCAAAACACCCTCACCGGTCAAAAGAGGTCACCCTCTTATTGATCCTCCCGAGGGATCGGGTCGTCTCGTTGATTTTCGTGCCTCCACATAAATAAAAGGATTCCCTTTGATTCTTCTGGAGTGCATTGGAGTCCCGCCATGGGAGACATCAAAGGCATGAACGTTGCCATAATGGGAGTTCCCCAGGGCCCCGAATAAAGTTTCACTAAAATCAAGGGAGAAAATTTTGTTTTGTCATTAAAAAACCATAAAAAAATAGGAAAACCCAAAAAGAAAGAGCTTGTGGTGCCGGCACAACGGCATCGCCTTACCCTCCATCATCCCGTAGGGGAAGAAGGAAGAAAATTTTCGTTCCTCATCTGAGGAATCCATACCCGCCTCACCGCCAAACCATGTCTTGGGCGGTCGACTACGCCTACGCCGACCCCAATTCATCCCCACCACATTCCCCAACTCATTCCCCCTTAGAGGAAATCCCCATTTCTAATTTCCCCACCCAATCCCGTTTTGAGGTCACCGGACCCTTCGGGGCGCCCATTTTTCCTCCTACCTCAACCCCAAATTTTCCTCCCGTATCCACTCAAAACCCACCCATTTTACACCCCATTCTTCCTCCACTACCCAAGATTTATCCCACTTCCCTTCCCCATCTAATATACAAAATTTCCCCATATTTCCCCAAAATCCAACACCCCATTCCCCATCATTTTTCCAAACCATGCCCAATTTCCCTTCCACATCTACTCAAAACCCAACCCAATTCTCTACTTTTACCCAAACTATGTCCCATTTTCCCTCCACTTCAAATCCAATGAGACCCAATTTTTTTCCCACATCCATCCAAAGTCCAACCCCATTCTCCACATTTACTCAGCACACATCCGCTTTTCCATCCACTCAAGCCATGCCCAAGTTTCCCATATCCACTCCACATTTTCCCCCTAATGTAAATCCACCACATAATTCCCTATCTACCCAGGTCATGCCCAATTTTACCCAGGTCATGCCCAATTTCCCCCACCTTTTTACCGAAGTGAGGCCCATTTCTTCCCATGCATTCACCCCATCAAATGAACCACCCACATCCATCCCCATAGCCAATCCAATGGCCATGAGGGAGGAAATGGTCAAAAGTTAGACCACCTGGAAGGCTTCCCAAAACCTTCCTCATCCATCCCATATATCCAACCCTCAACATACTCTCCAAAACCTCCATGTCTCACTCCCCCAAAATGCCAACCCCAATTAACCTCTCATAATTCACACCACACAAGGCCCTTCCCATGAACCATGGGGTCAATCGAGCGAGCCTCAAGGCCCAACACCCTATACCCAAACCCATCAAGGCCTAATACCCCAAGCCCATCAAAGCCTAATACCCTAGGCCCAAGCCCATCAAGGCCCAATGCCATATACCCAAGCCCATCAAGGCCCAAATACCTAAACCCATCAAGGCCCAAATACCCAAGCCCATCAAATCCAATACCCCAGGCCTAAGCCCATCAAGGCCCAATGCCTTATGCCCAAGCCCATCAACGCCCAAATATCCAAGCCCATCAAGGCCCAAACCCAGGAGCCCCATTTGCAAACCCTCCATCATTCCCCCAATATCTCACATTCACTTACGCCCAACAGGCCCCTATTCCCCCTTAGATAATACACCCACCTCATCCAATCCCTCAACCCGGCACGGGCCCTATTTTTCCACATATCTCACACCCAACCCAATATGGGGATCTATCCCATACCATCAATCATCCCCAATTCACTCATACTCTCATCCCCCAACCTAATCAACAAGATTCTTATCAAGCCCAGCTGCCTCATCAGGCACCCGCCCAAAATCCACAACTCACCCATCCCCTTACCCTACAAACTCATCATCAAAGCTTCCCCCATATACAGTGGTCCCACCAAGCACCCACTCAACCCTCCAAAATCCCCCATTCACTCATCAAAATCCTCACCAACCTTAATGGCCTTATCAATCACTTGCCCAACTCATTCATAATTAGCAGGATAACCTCACCCTTCCTCCATCGTATATTGATCAATAATATGAGGAAGATGAGGTCAGAAATAGTGGGGCCTATGCGGGGGCATTTGCCAACTTTAATCCCCACCACCCATACTTACCAATCCCTAGGCCGTCCAAAATGAAGGGAGGCAGCCTATTGAGGGGCCAGCCCCACTATCCAAAGAGTTAGAGTTGTTAAAAGAACAAATGGACATGATAAAAAAATAGCTGATGAAGATGGGTGGAGCTAAAATCCATGCCACAGACTTTTCTGACTTATGTCTATTCGCAGAAGTCCCTTTGCCCCCAAAATTTAAAGTGTCAAGCTTTGATAAATACAATGGCACGAGCAACCCCCTGGCATATCTCAAATCCTACTGCAGGAACATGTGTCAGTAAGGCAGAGACGAACGACTCCTCATCAAAGTGTTCTAGAAGAGTCTTACGGGCCCAGCTTTGAGATGGCTCACTTCTCTTGAACCGTTCATGATTAAACATGGAAAGATCTAACCCACCTATTCCAAGAATAGTATGTCTACAACATAGACATTGAGCCCTGCAAGTTAGATCTAGCCTGACTAAAGCAGAAGCTCGACGAAGCTTTCAGTGACTACCTCAGACGGTGGAGAGCATTGGCAGCTCAAGTGAGAAATAAAATACCCAATGATGAGCAAATCGAGATGATCTTGAAAAATACCCTACCAGTCATCTTGGATTTCTTGGTGTACCAACAGCAGTCCAGCTTTGTTGATTTGGTAAGGAATGCCAACCATTGTGAGGACGTAATTAGAGAGGGACGTTTGAGCAAGAATGTATCCAGTGGGGCCAGTGGAGTTCGAAAATTCACCGAGCAGAGAAATGAGAAAAGAATAGGGGTAGATGTCAAAATTATAATGAATACACAACCCAACACTAGCATGGTACCCTTTCAGTTTGTGGTAGCAAAGCCGGCCCCAGCTCAGACAAATCAGGCCCCAAGGCAGAGCAATGTGCCCTGGGGGCAGCAGACCCCTAAGCAAAGAAGGGCCCACCTTTACCGAGTTTTCACTCCCTTAGGGCAATCCCTGAATGTCCTTTTGCCTCTACTAATTGAAAAGGGATTAGTCACTCGGCTTCAACCCCGACCTCCGCCGAATCCAATTTAAAGAAATTATGACCCTAATACACACTGTAGTTTTCACTAGGAACCAGAGCATCTTATCGATCGATGCTTTCCTTTGAAGCACGCGATAAAGGATTTGATAGAAGCGGGAAAGATCATCCCTCCGACACCTCCCCAGGCAAACCCCTAAACAAGCATCATGAAAGCACCACTGCCGCCACACCCATAGGAAGGAATGGGCCTAAGGCCCACTGTTAACATTATAGAAAAAGATAGGGAAGAGATCGATCCTTCAGATTACATCAATATTAGGGAGAACTTTGTAGAACCAAGACAGGGAAATCAAGAAGATGGAAACATAAGAGTAATCAAGCCACTGAACCTGGCTGATTACTTTCCCAATCTGACACCCCAGGCAGAACCCTTAGATTTGAGGATGTATTTTCCACCACCAGCTCCTGACAGCTATGTCCAACGCAGCTTACACCAATTACCCAATGGCTGATTTTACCCCATACCCTTCTAGCACAGGTTAATTACAATGGCCTATCACTATCACACCACCCCCAATACAGTCATTCACAATCCCCATTAACCCCTTTTAGCTACTTTTACCACTCCTCCAACCTATCCAGAGGTTAACCTAGTGTTATCCACTCATCCCAATCCACCAATCAAAGCATCTCCGGGACCGGCAACTGCTCCATTCCAAATCCTAGGACTAACCTACAATCCCCATCAAGTCCCACTCAGTTATGATCAGATGGATGTCAATGAGAGGGGGCAGTAGATTTCGTCACTCGATCAGGAAGAATCTTCAAACAACCTGAAGTACTGGCACCGGCCCGACCGAAAGAAAAGAAAGAACCTACGGCGGTAAACCCCTTTGGAAAATTGAGCCGAGAGCACATACTGGAAACACAGCTAAAAAGAATGCCAGCCCAGATCATAGACTGAGACTTGCTAATGACGTCCCCACTCAATTTCTAAGCTCTAATGGGAGCATTAAAAGACACACATGTGTCTATTCAGGTAACCCCAGACCAGGTGGGACAGATCATCGGGCATGTATTGGCTCCTAATGCCATCTCTTTCTCAAATGCTGATTTACCAGGTGAGGCAAATAATCACTCTAAACCCCTCAACATCACTGTAGAAGTCGGGAACCTAGTGATTCCATTGGTGTTAATAGACAATGGATTAGCTTTGAACATGCACCCTCTAAGAAACGCTACCAATATTAGGGTGGAGCCTTCCACTTTCAAGCTAGCAAGTTCAAGTGCCAGAGGATTTGATAACACAAGAAGAGAGATAATTGGTGTTAGTCACTAATTTTTACCATTTTCTACCCATTAAAACCTGGCTTTTGTTATGACCTTGAGCCGTTTAATAACAATTTTTAGTATGTTTTGCAGTTTAGCAATAAATATGCAGCTAATCAATGGAAAGGTGCCAAGAAGAAGAGATTAGAGTCAATCAAGAGCTACCTATTGTCTACTTGAGCAGAGGAAGACTTCAGCTGCACATTTGAGCAAGAGAACTTGGGCAGAACAGAGCAGCAGCATATTCTTGGACCTGATAAGCCATAGCAGTGGCAGCACCCCACCTACACAGTATCTCTACATTAAGAACTTTGTGGCAACAATTCAAGTTGCAGCATGTTCACTCACATGAGCTGCACACATAACCCTTTGAGCAGCAGTGCATCCAATCAGCCCAAGGAACAGAAGCTGCACTTTAATAGCTGTATGCACACTCCTTTGATTCATCATCTCTGAGCAGTTGCAGAAAAATAGAGCACTTGGTGTGCACAACAAAGCTTGCAGCAGTCGCATAGGTTTCAGCAGAGTGCAGACGATCACAAGCAGCCATCAAGTCAACTGTTTGTGTGGTATAATGGCTGTGAAAAAAATTTCATTGAATGACTGAGATGCACCTTGTTGAAACTAGTATAAACATGTCGAGTTCCAGCATCTTATAGACTGCAACAAGCTAAGCTCCAAGCCTTGCAACCTCACAAAGTGCATGGAAGCAACCTATCGAAAAGATGGCTGCACACTTAGCACCCTCAGCCAATGCTCAAGCACTCTAATACTCCAAACCTGTCGAGCTATTATGCTGTAGCAGCTTCTTCACAAACCTGTTGAGCACTC
The DNA here is from genome assembly GCA_021018995.1 of Chloranthus sessilifolius. NCBI lineage: Eukaryota > Viridiplantae > Streptophyta > Magnoliopsida > Chloranthales > Chloranthaceae > Chloranthus > Chloranthus sessilifolius. The sequence continues at coordinate 27,441,658 of CM037594.1, read as the reverse complement.
TAAAGAAGTTGCTGAAGCCAACTCCATGAATGGATGTATAAACCTGTCGACATCTTCAATCCTCCCATTCAGCAACCTATCGACAACTTGTAGCTCCTATCAAATAAACCTATCGACCATTTAAATACTTGAACCTGTTGACCATTTAAAGTGCAAACCTATCGACATTCAAGAAGCTTCAGCCCTCCATTTTGCATCCTGTCAAGAAGATGAAGATCCCTACAGCAATCATATCAAGTAGTGCAGTCCCACCTTCAGAACCTGTCGACTGCAGCAAAGCTACCCTCTCACATCCTCTCGAATCCAACTTAGATCCTCTCGACACCTTACCTGAAGCTGCTGTACACTCAGCCATCTTCTCCAACCTGTTGAACAACAACTCCTATCCTCCCATAACCTGTCGACACCTTCCTCCACACCTTCAGAACCTTTCGAGATTCTAGCCTATCCACCCCACAACCTTTCTAAATTATAGCTGATCCTCTCAAACCTTTCAAGCTTATATCTCATCAACTACGTGGATGCTATTTTGGGTTTTCAATAGAGCCAATGGATTTATAGAACACTTTGGGCATCCGTAGCATATTGGGTTCAATGTATTTACAAGCAAATATCTAAGGACTATAGCTAGAAATAACAATGGTTGGCAAAGGCATTTTTGGGAACTCCAAGCATGCAAGGAATTTGGCACATGGGTAGAACTAATTTTCAAATCTTTGGCGAGAATGCAAACTACTTCAGTTGAGTACAATAGATCTGGATCTATCTCTTCTCTTTGATTGGGTAGAATGCTAAGCACATGGATTAGCATAAATTGAAATCGAATTCTCTCCTCTGATTGGCTGCAATCCAAAGCACTTGGATCACCTCATTTGTATAAATAAGACTCCTTGCTGTTGTAATTTCTCAACAAGGAAACCATAGAATAGCTTTAGTTCCTTGACTCATTTATGTTTAGTTTTAGGCTTTTATTTTTCTTTTTCTCTTCCCCCTTCTCTCCCTAATCCAGCCTGTTGGATTAGATCTAGATTGCAGTCCAGATCTGGTTTTTTTTAAATTATAATTTCTACATGAAGGTCTTGTGGATCAATGCACAAACTATAAATCTGAGAACAAGGTTATTGTAAGTAATTTTGATTCAATAAATTATTAATTTTAATGTCCAATTAAATCTAAAGATCTTGTGGTTTCATTAGATGTCTATAGGATCTATGTATTTGGGAATAGCCCATTGAGTTTCTAGTAGATCTATTGTTTGCCATATGATTTCCCTTGGTTTAATATCCCTGTGGATGCCTGAGCTTGTAGCCTTGCATCCACAGCATCTGTAGTGATTTTAATGTTCTAATTGAAACCTTTGATTTGGAGGAAATCCTTAGGATGATTTGTGACCATTAAAGCTGATAGATCATAGACTTAAGATCAATTCAAACCTCTAGTCTAAATTGGATTCTTCTACCTTAAACCTTTAATTTGGAGGAAATCCATAGGATGATCTTTGACCATTCAAGTGGACAGCTCATACCCTTAAGATCAGTTCAAGCCTTTGCAATAAAAATTAGTCCCTAGCTGTCTATTTCCCCCTATTTTATTTTTTATTTTACCATCCATCTTCCTCAGTCTCTTAAAATTAATTTTACAATTTTGTTTTGTAAATTAGATCTAGTGACACCCGAAAAACTCTCTTTCTTTCTTAGAATAGGCTAGAATTTTTAGATCTGTAGCCAGATCTGGAGGTCTACTAAACACCTTCTAGGTTTTAGATCACTACTCCCTGTGGGACAAACTCTTACATTTAAAACTTGCTATAAAAAGACCCTGTATCTTGCAGGTCTAGAATATTTTAGGATTGCTATTTTCATCCTCTGTTTTACTTTGATTTTAATTTTCTTTCACCACACACAATAATCAACACCTGAAATATGGCCAACAATTGGAGAAGTCGGTCTTGAGCTCGTCTTCAGGCCAATGACCTTTTCCATACCTTTCCAAGTTATGGACATTAAATCCACTTTTAATTTGTTACTAGGGCGACCGTGGTTACATGAGGTAGGGGCAATTCCTTCAACCATGCATCAAAAGCTCAGATTTCTGTAAGAGCAGAAGATCGTCACCATTCTAGGTGAGGGGTAGGAGGAAAGAGAAAAAGCTACCCACGACATTGAGAACTCGAAAGTGTTGGATGTGCCACTCACGATCGAAGACAGAGACCTCCATAACTTTGAATATGATGTGTCGATGGTAATCCCTGAGCCCCTCGAGAGGATCACCATGAAGACCGGAGGCAGAATGGTCGCAGCTGTACCCATACTCCAGAAATGGGCTATCAAAAAGGTAAAGAGTTGGGACCTCGTTCGCAAGGTAGGAAGTACCCAGTTAGGGCTAAGAGCGGACAGCATGTTAGATTCGGCTTAGGCTATAGGCCTACTAAAGAAGAAGTCTGAGAGGCCAAAGAAAAGGTCTGAACCCTTTCTGCTATAAAATCCCGATGAATAGACTTAGAGGAAGAACCCCATCCTACACCTCACATCCGGAGTACCTTCATGAGAGTGAGGATCGTGAAAATTGATCAGAATGGGGCAACACAACTAACCCCGCACAAGTCGACAACCTCGATTCACCCGATCAATCCTCAAATCATCCCTCCCGAATTTAAAATGGTCTTAGCCTCCCTGTCCTTTTTTGAGAAGGAGATTCCCATACCTATACAGTCCCCTCCTGTGGTAAACCACAACATAACCATGATGACATTTGAAGACAGGGTTTCGGACGAGCTCAGGAACAACATGATCGAGCCTGACTCCCAAAAGCCATATCAATCAGCCTCCTCCATCCGAACAAGTAAAGTAGCAGTACCACAGGTAAGAAATTGGGCGACAATGCCCCTAACTTTGGAAGCAGCAAATGGCCACAAATACAGCACCAACTTTTAAAAAAAAATAACCTATAAAAAGTGAGGTGAGCCCTTGGTAGACAATACCATGTGTATATAGAGACCCGCTTTGCGAAGGCCCCATTTTCGAAGAAAAAGAAACATCCAAAAAAATAAAAGAAATATAAAATAATCCCAAAAATATTGTCTTTCAAAATTCCTAAGAAAATTAAAGACAATAATGCCTTAATTGAAAAACCCGTCTCACGTGAAATCGACCCCTTTCCTATAGAAATACAAGAAGGGGTAGGAGTCACGAGTCTGGATGAGAAAATCCCTACTGAGGAGCTCCCCAATGAGCTCCTTGACCAGTTCATCAATTTTGAGCATGGCCCCACCCCGATTGTCGAAGAAACGGAGGACGTCAATCTAGGGACCAAGGAGATTCCTAGGATCACCAAGATCGGAACATTACTATCTCCTGAGGAAAGAAAAAGCCTGATTGATTTCCTTCGGTCATACCATGACATCTTCGCATGGTCATATGAAGATATGCCTGATTTGGATACTGATTTGGTCGAGCATGAGTTGCTTCTTTATCCTGATGTTAGGTCGGTCAAGCAGAAGTTGAGACGCCTCAGGCCAGAATGGATGTCAAAAGTGAAAGATGAAGTCATCAAATAGTACGATGCAGGATTTCTCATGGTCTCCAAGTACCCACAATGGTAAGCCAATATCGTCTCAGAGCCGAACAAAGATGGAAAGGGTCACATGTGCATCGACATCAGAAACTTGAACAAGGCAAGCCTGAAGGACCACTTCCCATTGCCACATATCAACATTTTAGTCGATAACACTGCTAGGCATGAGATGCTCTCATTCATGGATGGATTCTCCGGATATAATCAGACCAAGATGAAGAAGCAGGCTGCGAGAATACAACATTCATTACTCCATGGGGAACTTTCTGTTACAGAGTCATGCCTTTCGGGTTGAAAAATGCTGGAATGACATATCAAAGGGCCATGACAGCACTGCTCCATGACATGATGCATCGAGAAATTAAAGTGTATGTCGACGACATAATAGCCAAGTCACCAGAAAGAGAGGATCATCAAATAAACCTACAAAAGTTATTTGAGAGGCTGAGAAAATATAGGTTGTGCCTGAACCGTCAGAAGTACGCATTCGGCGCTATGTCAGGAAAATTGTTGGGCTTATTGCCAACAAAAGAGCATCAAGGTTGACCCGATCAAGGTGAAAGCTATTGTCAAAATGCCCCTGCCATCTGCCAAAAAAGAAGTCAGTGGTTTCTTGGGCAGAATACAATACATTAGTCGATTCATTGCATAGATAACTCCTATCTGCACACCGATCTTCAAATTATTGAGGAAAGATTTGCCTGTTGAATGGAACGATGACTGTCAGGTAGCATTCAATAAGATCAACAGTTACCTTCCCAATCATCCAATTTTAGTATCGCTAGTATTCTGGAGACCACTCATAATGTACCTCTCTACAATGGAAGTTTCGATGGGATGTGCCCTAGGGCAACATGATGAAATAAGAAGAAGAGAGCAGGCCATCTACTATCTCAGCAAGAAGTTTACTGACTACGAGATGCACTATTCTCATCTAGAGAAAGCATGCCTGACCCTCGTATGGGCTACACAGAGGCTCCGCCACTACTTACTATCTCAATAAGTTCTCTTGCTAGCGCGAATGGATCTGTTGAAATACTTGTTTGAGAAGTCGGCCCTCACTGGGTGAACTGCATGCTAGCAACTCCTCCTATCTAAATTTGACATCGCATACATCACCCAGAAGTCAATCAAGGGGCAAGCACTCACCGATTATCTTGTCGAGAACCCCTTACATGATTATGAGCCTTAAAAAACTGAATTCCCCAATGAGGACATCTTGTTCATGATAGAGGATGATACATTAGAGACAGAGGAATCCTTGGTAATGCACTTTGACAGGGCAACAAATGTTGAAGGCCAGGGAGTTAGAGCTATTCTAATCTTGCCAAAAGGATCTCATATACTAGTCTCCACCAAGCTTAATTTCTCCTACACTAACAACATGGCCAAATATGAGGTTTGCGCAGCTGGCCTATAGGCAGCCTTGGACCTAAATGTAACTCATCTCAGGGTGTTTGGTGACTCATAGTTGATCATATGCCAAACAACCAAAGATTGGAAGATAAAAGATGAGAAGTTGATCCCATACCATGAGCATCTAGAGGATCTAATCGCATGTTTTGTTGATATTGCATTCTCCTATGTCCCGGGAGCGAGAAATCGCTCTACTGATGAACTAGCAATGTTGGCATCAATGGTCGAAATCCCCTATGGTGTCGAGATGAAGCCAATCATGATTGAACAAAGGAATAAGCATGCTTTTTGTCTCCAGGTTGAAGAACCCATATAGTTCGATGATGAGCCTCCATGGTTCTCAGATATCAAGAATTTTCTCGAAACACGAGCTTTCCCTGAAGGTACGTGCAAGAAGGACAGGCGGACCATCCAATGTTTAGCGGCCAACTACATCATCTGTGGTGAGTGCCACTACAAACGATCATATAACAACGTCTTGCTCAGATGCCTTACTAAGGGTGAGATAACCAACATCATGAAAGAGATCCATGAGGGGGTATGCAAAGCCCACGTCAATGGGCACATGCTCACCAAAAAGATCCTACGGCAAGGATATTTATGGACCACCATGGAAGCTGACTATTGCAAGCATGTGCAGAAATGCTACAAATTCCAAGAGCACTCTAGTCTGATACACACTCCAGCCATAGATCTACACAGCATGACCACTCGGCCATTTGCTACTTGGGGCCTCGACATAGTCGGAAAAGTGAATTCGAAAGCATCAAATGCCATCAGTTTATCCTAATCACCATCTAGTACTTCACCAAATGAGTAGAGGCGACATCCTATGCAAACATCACAACCAACCATGTTGAGAAGTTTATCAAGAACAATATTGTTTGCCAATTAGGCGTGCCTAAGGACATCATCATGGACAATGGCACCAACTTTGTGAACAAGCGCATCAGAGCCTTCAAGCAGTACAAAATAAAGCATCATCGCTCATCACCGTATCGACTATAAACCAACAGTGGCACAGAAGTTGCTAACAAGACAGCCATCCACATCCTTGAGAAGATGGTTGTCACCTATCGAGATTAGAGTGAAATGTTACTTTTCACACTATAGGCCTATCGAACATTGATCTATACTGCTATAGGGGCAACACCATTTTCCCTTGTGTATGGAATCGAGATAATGTTGCCGATCGAAGTTGAAGTACCCTCACTCTGCATCCTCATCGAATCTAATCTATCGGAAGTCGAAAGAGAAAGGTCCCACTTTGAGCAGCTAAACCTGTTAGACGAGAAAAGGCTCCAAGCCTTGTGTCACACCCAGGCCTATTAGAGAAGGATCGCACGTGCTTACAACAAGCGTGCTCGCATTTTGTTCATTTGTCACATGCTCTCGCTCGTTTGTACTTCACTTCTGTATATATTTTTTTTAAACAACCTGCAAACGCAAGAATTATGAGGTTTGATGGAACCTTGCATTTTCATTTTTTTTGTGCTCTAACATTGACTCCGATGGCTGAAGAGGTGTATGAGAATCCAGAGTTTTCTACATTTCAAAAAGGTTTCATGATTCACTGGTCCTTTCGATCAACTTGCCCGAATAGGATAGGTGGTTAATCAGTTAGACGATTTTCAAAAGGGTTTAAAAGAATAATGACCTATGACTGGAAAATGCCTTATGATAACTACGACGATGATAAATATATAATTATGCCTGTTTAGGCTATGAGACATGATGATCATTGAGTCAGGATTCCAAGGGTTAGAAAGTTTTTCCCTTGTAGCTATTTTTTGGGCATGTTGCCAAAATAGTGAAAGTACTTCCCATGTGGGGTTTTGATTTCCATCAGGCGAGGCGGTCATGTAGGCATTGTTCCTTATCACTAGCTCCTCGACTCTCGGTTGAGTATGAGTTTGAAGGGTTTAGAGCATAAAAGAGTTTTTTTGTTTTCAAGTATTTATATTTTTTGGGCATTTATACTTTTGGGCCATTTTTTGTTGTTATTATTTTTGTGTTATGGTACAATAGCAGTTTTGCAGGGACTGGCTTAGAAGGTCGGATGGATGGAATGATAGTCCGATAATCCGTTTCGAGGTCCTCGATCCCTTTCGATCTGATTGATCTGGGATGAGAGAGATGTTATGTTTAGGTTTGTGTCATGGATGATGTGAGATTTGTCGAAATATGTGTGGTGTATTTTAACTTCTTCTTTTGATAAGTCTTTTATGGTCGGATCCTCCTTGTCAGGAGGGATCTTCTTTGATTTTTCAATAGGGTGAGGCACCTCGTAGAGCTAGATCTTATAGTTGTTAGGGTGTTTTTTGAGTTGTTGGAAAGTTATTTGCCGGTGAAGTTGGAGTGGAATCCATTGGTGTTGTAGAGGTAATGATAAGATAATGCAGAGGTGTAAAGTAGGAGGAGACGTGAGGGCATAAGCCAAGGTGGACCTTTCCTTTGCTTGGGCGATTTTGTTTTCCCTTGAGTATTTTGTCTTTATCGTGAGGTTGTTTTAAAGTTTTATTTGTAATTTTTCAAGGAGGTTTAGCATTGAAGGTTTGATGTTGCGATATTGTCATCGGTTGAATTTCTATGGGAACCTTGATTGTGAGGTCTATGGAGATTTTGATATGAAATTCGGATGGAATTTTAGTTGTCATGTCAATTTTATACTATGAGGTTTGAGGATTAGGTGACATGTTAGTTTATATGTTGATCGGAGTTGTAGGATTTGGGTTTGATTTGATCTCGGGAGTGGAAGAATTGAAAGTTTTTTGGGTTTGTTTGTCGTCGGGTTCAGTGGTTGATCTGAAGGCGGTTGAAGTTGGTGTTGTAGGGATAGGCTCAATGGTAGATTCGGGCTTGATGAGAGGCTTAGTTTCGATAACAGGTTTGTGTTTGATGACGGGTTCGAGTTCAATGATGGGTTCAAGTTTAATGGTGGGCTTGGTTTTGACGATGGGTTCATGTTCAATGATAGGTTTTGATTTGTTGATTGTTTGAGGTTTGATGACAGGTTTGTGTTTGGTGATTGGATTAGGTTCGATGGTAGGTTCCAGTTCGAGGATTGGTTTTGGTTTGATGATAAGTTTAGGTTTAATGACTGGTCTAGGTTTGATGGTAGGCTTGGGTTTGAGTTTCAATTTTGTATTCGGTGGAATGGTAAGTTTGATAGTGGGTCCTTATTTCAGAGTTGGGGGGATGATAAGTTCGGTGGCGAGTTCTGTAGGGGTTGATTCATGAATTTGTTCTGAAATTAGCCTAACGAGTGATTCTGGATTGGGTGGTTCGGAGGTCTATTTGGCGATAGAGCCAGATTCAGGGTTTCGTTTTGAAGTTGGTGAGGTGTTGAGTTCGGTAGTGAGTTTAGGTTTTGAAATGGGTTTTGGTTTGAGAGCTGGTTCCGAGGTTAGTGGGGTGAAGAGTTTGTTATTGAGTTCAATTTTTAAAGCAGCTGTAGGGTTTGATTCAGGGATTGGTTTTGAGATTGGTGGGGCAATGTGTTTGATAATGTGTTCAGGTTTGGGGCTTAGTTTCGTAGATGGTTCAATTAGGGGTGTTTTGATTGGATTACGGGTTCATGTTCATGGTTTATCTTTGTGAATGGCTTAAGTATGAATGGTGTCGTAATATATGGATAGATTAATCCGGGAATTGCTTCTGGGATAGGTAAGGGAGTTTGTTTAGGGAATGGTCGTGGAGTTGGTTTCGGTGTTGGCTGAGGTAGCATGGGGATTGGTTTGGTTGTCGATAGGCTGTCGAGTTCAAGGGTAGGTTGAGTCGGTTCAGAGATAAGTGCTTTGAGCTTGGCGATGAGTTTGGTGATGGGTTGAGTTAGTTTAGGGGTGAATTTAGTGATAGGTTGGGTCTTAGTAATCTTAGTGCCTGGTTCAGGGTGAAAGGTGCTTTCACATTTATAGGTATGTGGGACAGGGTTAGTTGGTCGTGAATGGATGGTATGGACATGGTCTGAAGGGGGTACAATCCTTCGGATCAAGCTAGTTGGGTGGAATGGGGCAGGAGTGAGTGAGTGTATGGTATTGTATGCGGGTTGAGGGCTTGATAGAGTTTGTTCAAACAACGGGATGTAGCAGGTGATGTTAGTTTGCACAATGACGGGGAGTTGGTATTGTTCATAGTGCGGGTTTGTGTATTGGTTGCTGTATAAAGGTTGGTAAGGGTGTTGATCTTGGTTTGTGTGTGGTAATTGGTTTTGGTCAGGGTATAGGCTTGGGTATAGATATTGAGCTTGGTCATATGGGGGGTATGGTTGAGAATTTTTTAGTTTTGTTCTTGGTTTGTGTTGATTTGTTCAGAGTCTATAGCTGTGTTTAGGCTGTTTATTCTAGGGTTGTTGGACGTCAGTGTGGAGAGATTAAGGCCTCCATTCTTTAGTCGACTTTTTATGCGTGAGACGCGTTCACGGAGGCTAGAGAAATCAGAGTAGTCACTTAAGATGAGGACGCCCCAAAGAGGATCCTGGGTATTGTCGATCACGATTTCCATCGCATCACTTTCTTTTATTTGATTTCTCGTTCGGGTGGCGAGCCTTCTCTAGTGGTTGGCGAACGTCGAGAAGTCTTTATCATCCTCTTGTCTTGTGTGTATCAAGTCAATGAGACTAACGTCTTCGTGAGTCAGGTGCTGGTACTGGTCTAGGAATCTGTCGGCTAAGTCTTCGAAGGTCTTAATTTTGGCTAAAGGCAGAGTAGCGAACCAGTCAAGGGTTTCTCCTTCCAAAGATCATTAGAAGTAGTGGATGAGGAGCCCATGATTGGTGCGGATTGGTCGACAGTCATTACAGAACAGTGCCAGGTGATGGTTCAAATTTCCTATACCGTTGTATTTGTTGAACTTTGGGGGTTTAAATCCCGTGGGTACAGTGAATTCAGTGTCTCAAAAGAATTTATCGAATCCGAAGGACTATCTTGAGCATTCACTCTTATCCATGTTGTCATCTAGAAGTGGAGGGAGGTCATCTACGTTTATGGTGGTATCGCCTTTTGAGGTCTCGTGGGAGGGTTGTTTCTAGTGGTAGTCGTTATAAGGGATGTGAGGGGTACGTGTGTTATGTGTCGGAGGACTCGAAGCATATGGAGAAGTCGGTGTCCTTTCCTCTTGTTGACTTCTCGGGGTAACTCGTCATTCATCCCTTAGCCTCTGATCCACTATAGCTTTGCATAAACTAGCAAAGGATTGTAGCAAGGCATCCACTTCTTTTCCTCCCTTCATCAGCTTGTTGGTTGTGTGGTCCACAATTTGGCTAGCCGTTGAGTTCTGTCCATCGTTACTTTCTCTGCTATTGTTGCTATGATTTGTGTTTCGTGGAGTGAAGGGATATTTTTCACTTTCACTGACAGTATTTACCCGGGCCCGACACTAAGCTGTCCATGGAGACGACCTAATGTTATACTCAGGATCGTTAGGGAGGTCCCATGAGGGTGGGCCGATAACATTAAAGTTTAATTTTCTGATGCCCGACATTTTAAATTATTATTATTTTTTTAATGTTGAGTAAATAGTGAGAGTGTGTGTAAAGAAAAAATGAAAAGAGATAGAAAATAAAAAAAAGAACTAAACTAACTAAATTGGGGCAACCCTAGCGAAAAGTGTCCCATCGCGCTCGCCAGTCTGTTGGTACGCACTTTTTCTAGGTTCCTCTCGGTCCCCTAAATAGGTGCCCCAATTCGGTCTGAGTGGACTCTAGCTAAGGGAGATGGAGGAATAAGCTAAGAAATATTAAATTACTGAAATTAAAGAGGCAAATATTAAATGGAAAGTACCTGGGTTGATGCGATCGCCAGGTGCAGATGTTTATCGATGCTGCAACATGTCACTGATCACACTTTAAGAAGAGCGGGGGTTTGCAGGTTGAACTCCTTTATTGAATGTCGGCCGGCCAACTTCAGTAGCTTTGGGTTGCCTTTAATCTAACTAGTTTGGCCTTCTTACTTCTGCTAGGATTCTAATGAATCTAATCTCTTAATCCTACTGGAAGTCTAATTGACCTGGTCTCCTAATCCTAGTCGGAGTCTAATTGATCTAGTCTCCTAATCCTACTGGGAGTCTAATTAACCTAGTTTCCTAATCCAACTAGGAGTCTAATTAAAAAAAGGGGTTATGGGCCATTATGGTAAGGAGGATCGGCCTCGTTCCCTGGTACCCTCCGTAAGCTCCCTTGGGCAAATCGGGTGGCTAAGGTTTGAAAATTGGAAGAGGTTAGAAACCTAATCGGTTCTAGGCTAAGTTCTTCCTCCTTCGACACTTCTTCGAGAGTCAAGACTAGCTGGCTAGGGCCAGTAGCTTGACCACCTGGGGCTCCCGGGGAAGAGTCTGCACTTCTAGAAGTCTAAAAGGTAGTTCGATCTATTTTGGAAGCCCGAGAGAGAACCTCGAATTTTCTCAAAGGGAGAGGATTGAAAGAAAAAAGAATAGTAAATCATTTTTATGGCTAAAGGTAATTTTGAAAAGATTGAGTTTGAATTGATGATTAAAGGCCTAAGGATTAAAAATGAGAAATCAAGATTTTAAGGATTAGGGATCAGGAACTAAGAACTGAGATCTAGAACTTAAGAATTAAGAACTAGAACTAAGAACTAGAATCAGAAGTAAGAACTAGAATAAAAATTAGGGACTAGGACGAAAATTAAGAAATAAAATCAGAATTAAGAATTAGAACCTAGAAGCTAAGAACTAGAACCTAAAAATTAAGAACTAGAAACTAGAAATTAAAAGCTAAAGACAAGAACCTAAAAGATTACTTGAAGTGGAGCGCTTCTTCCTCCCTGCTGCAGAGAGAACTTCGAAACTCCTAGGAAGGCCTAAGCTGGAAAGGAGGGAGATTGCTATCAAAATTTTTGTGTTGTTGAGCGAGGTAAGGGGGGTCCTTTTGTAGGTATCAGGGTAATTCCGTGCCCTTGGGAAGGTGCGCAATTTGTTGGTTGGATTCAATTGCGTGCCCTGTCTAGCAACTGTAATTGGATTGTGTGCCCTGTCTGGCAGTTTGAGTCAGTCATGGACTCAGTGAGTGACCGGCTGACTGGCTCAATCGAGTATCCTAGTTCCAACTCACTTGGAACTAATTACGCGTTGTGTATAGGGCATGTAATCCAATTAAGCGCCCTTATTAGTGTGCTTAATCGCGAAGTTTGGGTGGTCATGGGAGTCAAAGACTAGGTCCAACTGGGGGACATTGCGTGCCGGTGGTGTGGCGTGTAATCGATTACACGAGCTAGTTAGGGCGCGTAATCGGGTCTCAAGGCGGTCCGTGGGAGGAGTAGGTCTGAGCCACAGAGTTATTGTTTCTGCCTAGGTCTCAACCATATACCATTGTTTCAGTATGTGGTCCCCGTATTTAGGGTTTTAAGGACTTCGGAGAAGGTCTGTCCTTCTCTGGAGATTGTAGGCAAGGTTAAAGGTTGACCGAATAGGTTTGTATACTCCAAGTGAGCAAAATTGGGGTGTCTACATCCCCTTGATTAGGACCTTGAAAAAATTTCTAAAAGAGAGAAACCTTTAGAGACCATAAAAATTCCAAAACCTAGGTTCCCCTCTTAGACCATAAAAATTTCAAGCATTAATCCATAAAAATTCCAAAACCTAGGTTCCCCTCTTAGACCTCATTTTACATCACCAATCCCTTAGCTTTAGCAAGAGCAAGGCGTTAGCCTATCTCGCCTACCTTCAAGCTCCCAAGCCTTAGAGGTCAAGACCCATTCATCAACCAGTTTACTATCTGAAGCTCACCGGTGTCGCTCTCGTGCGAAGATCCAACCACGGTGCTACAAGGGCTCGAGAGCTCTGGCTCTCCCCTCTATTCTTCCACCTTCTTTGCTTTTCCTCTATCTTAGAATTGAGCTGTTTCGCAGCCAAAATTTTGGCGGGTGCGAAGAGCTCAATAGGATCGAAGTTCCTTCATGCAAGGGGAAGTGCTGCTCACTTTTTCTCTTTATATATGTATATATTTATAATTATATATATATATATTTTATATAATTTAAACATAGACTTGGCCACAGTAAAGACCACTCTTGAGCAGGTCGATCGGGTGCCAAACACCTTCCCAATTGATAACCGAAGTCCTTACCCAAGAGGCTTTGGTATTGATCGGTGATTCGGAGTCATAATTTTGCACTTCGGTGCTTATATATAGATTTTGAGGCATCCCGGGACCCCAAAAGCTCCAAGTGGTGACTCCATTTTTCTTACGAGCGCCTCGTTGCGACGGAGTCACAAGAGCCCACGGTTGCACACATCGTTTGATAAATATAATGACACTAACAACCCTATTGAAAACCTCAAATCCTACTAGGGGGACATGTACTACTATGGAGGGGATGAGCGTCTCCTCATTAAGGTATTCCAGAAAAGCCTTATTGGTCCGGCCCTGAGATGGTTCACTTCTATCAAGCCATCTATGATAAGAACATGGAAGGACCTCACCCACCTGTTTCAAGAACAATACATGTACAATATCGATATCGAGCCTCTCAAATCTGATCTAGCTCAAGTAAAATAAAAGTCCGATGAAACATTTAATGAATATCTCGAAAGGTGGAGGGCCTTGGCAGCTCAAGTAAGGAGCCGAATACTAGATGAGGAACAAATTGAGATGATTTCAAAAATAGTACTACCGGTTATATATGACTTTTTGGTATATCAGCAACAAGCCAGTTTCGCTGACCTAGTGAGAAATGTCAACCGCTGTGAGGATTTAGTAAGAGAGGGGCGTTTGAACAAAACTATGGCCAGTGGGACCCGTAAATTTACTAAGCAGAGGAATGAGAGAAGAATGAGGGCAGAGGTCCAGGCAATAATGACCAATCCACTACCAGCATAGCGCCATTTCAATATGGGGCAATACAGCAATCACCGACGCAGGCAGAGCCAGCAATGGTCCAGGGGCATGGATTACCCCTGAACAAAGAAGGGCCCGATTTAATTGAGTGGTCACACATTTAAGGCAATCATTGAATGCCCTTTTGCCCTTGTTGATTGAAAAAGGCTTGGTTACTCCATTTCAACCATGACCTCCACCAAATCCACTCCTGAGAAATTATGATCCCAACACGCACTGTAGTTTCCACCAGGGTGCGAGACACCCAACTAATAGATGTTTTCCTCTAAAGCATGCGATAAAAGATCTCATAGTGTCCAAAAAAATCATCCCTCCAACACCTCCATAGGCGAATCAGCACACCAATATTCACCAAGCACCGCTGCCGCCACACCCACATGCAGGAATAGGCCCGAGGCCCACCATTAACATGGTGGAAGGAGATGAGGAAGGATTTGATCCCTCTGAATACATCAGTACTAGAGAAAACTTCATGACACCAACGTAGAGGAATCAGGAGGTGAAATCATAGGAGTAGTCAAGCCCTTGAACTTACCTGATTACTTCTGCAATATGACACCCCAGGCTGAACCCCTAGATTTAAGATTGTATTTCCCAGCACCCGCTCCCATCAATTATGTTCAACCCAGTTTTGCTCCATCACCACAATACTAGCCCATACCAATACCAACCTCGGTAAGTCATGCATTTCCCAACTTTACTTCACCCCCATTGTTTCATCCACCTTCAACTCATGTCAACAATATTTGGCCCAGCTTCGCCACACCACCAATCCATCCATCCCCAATGCCTTCACCTACTCCGTTTCATATCCTCGGACCAACCTATAAGCCTCACCAGGTTTTGCTCAATGACAATCAAACAGAGGTTAACGAGGGTAGCAATAGTGAAGGGGCAGTTGAATTTATCACATGATCGGGGAGGAGGATCTCTAAGCAGCCAGAGGTGTCGATACCAGCCCAACTCGAGGAAGAAGCGAACCAGCGTTAGTACACCCCATGGAAAGAATGAGTTAGGAATATACGTTGGAAACACAGTTGAGAAGAACTTCGGCCCACATCACTATCTGGGACTTGTTAATTACGTCTCCGCCAGACTTCAAAGCTTTAATGGTGCCCCTGAAAGATGCTCATGTCTTCGATAAAGTGTCCCCAGATGAAGTAGGACAAATGATTTGTCAAGTGTTGACTCGAAACGTTATCTCGTTCTTCGATGTCGATCTTCCAATTTAAGGGGGAAACCATTTGAGATCCCTCAATATCACGGCAAAAATTAGGAATTTGGTGATACCGTTGATATTGATAGACAATGGATAAGCTTTAAATATGTGCCCACTAAGAACTACAACCAAAATAGGGGTCAATCCATCCATATTTTGACCAGCCAAGACAGGAGCTCGAGGGTATGATAATACAAGGAGGAAAGTAATCAGAGAAGTCGATCTCGAGCTCACCATTGGGCCAATGACCTTCTCCATCGCTATCCAAGTCATGGACATTAAATCCACCTTCAATTGACTGCTGGGGCACCCTTGACTACATGAGATCGGGGCAGTGCCCTCAACCTGCACCAGAAGCTCATGTTCATCTCAGAGGAGAAAGTTATAGCAATCCTAGGTGAGGGGCGAGAAGAAGGCAAAAGAGTCATACACAACAAAGAAAATCTTAAAGTACTAGATGTGTTGCACACTTCTGAGGACATGGTTCTCCACAGTTTTCGGTATGATGTATCAGTAGTAGCACCAGAACCTCTAGAAAAGGTCACCACAAAGATCTGAGGAGGAATGATCACTGCGATAGCAATGCTCCATAAATGGGGCTACCAGAAAGGAAAGGTATTAGGTCCTCGCCCGTAGGGCCGAAGAGACCTGGTCAGAGCATGAGGCTGACAGCAAATCAAATTCGATTTAGGATACAAGCCTGCCGAAGAAGTCCAGGAAGCCAAGGAGAAGGCTCAGACCACTATCTTTGCCAAAGCAAGTGGAGTAGATCTGGAAGATGAACCCCGTTCACGACCACACACCCGAAGCACATTTGTAAGCGCCGAGGTCATAAAAATTGACCAGAACGGGGAAACTTGGCTAACCGCACACAAAAAATTGCCATTCATGAGTCCAGCCCCTGAATCATCCCCCTTGAAATCGAAATAGACCTAGCCTCCTTGTCACTTTTTTAGGAGGAAGTACACTTGCCAGTTCAATCACCTGTCCGAAACCATACCAAGCTCATATTCATATTTGAGGAGCAGGTTTCTGATGAACCTATGGTAAGTATGTTGAAGGCTGACACTAGAAAGCCATCTCACTCCCCCTCCTCCACAGCACAAGGAAAAGGTATGACACTATAGGTAAGGAATTAGGCATCAGTGCTAATAACTCTGGAAGCATTTGGTGGTCTGAAATTCAGCACCTACTTCCCAGAAAAAAACAACCTATAAAAAGTGAGGTAGCCCTTTGCAAAAAACACCATGCATGTATAAAGACCCGCCTTGCCAAGGGCCCACCTCCCAGAAAAGAAAAACATAAAAAAATAGAAAAATATAAAATCCAAAAAAATTATCTTTTAAAATTCTTGAGAAAAAGAAAAATGATGCCTCTAAAAAGAGCATGTCCGACGTGAAATCGACCTCTTTCCTATAGAAATAAAACGAGAGCTAGGAGTCAAGGATCTGGATGAGGAAATCATAATTAAAGAGCTTCCTGGTGAAATCCTTGAGCAATACACTGATTTTGAGAATGGCCCTACCCCAATCATTGAAGAGATCGACGACGTCAATCTAGGGACTGAGGAAGACCCTAAAATCACCAAGATCGAAATGTCATTGTCTCTCGAGGAAAGAAAAGACATGATTGACTTCCTTCAGTCATACCGAGACATTTTCGCATGGTCATATGAGGACATTCCTAGTTTGGACACAGATTTAGTTGAGCATGAGTTGCCTCTATATCCAGATGTTAAGCCTGTCAAGCAAAAGTTGAGGCATCTTAGGCTCGAGTGGATGTTAAACGTGAAAGATGAAGTCATCAAGCAATACAGTGCTAGATTCCTTATGGTCTCCAAATATTCATAGTGGTTAGACAATATTGTGACAGTACTGAAGAAAGACAGAAAGGTTCACATGTGAATCGATTTCATAAATCTCAACAAGGTGAACCCAAAAGATGACTTGCCCTTGCCACACATCGCTATCATGGTCGATAATACTTTTAGGCATGGGATGCTTACATTCATGGACAAGTTTTCAGGTTACAATCAAATCAAAATGGTAGAGGCAGACCCAGAAAAGACAACTTTCATCACATCATGGGGAACTTTTTGCTATCAGGTCATGCCTTTCGGCTTAAAAAATGTCAGAGCAACATATCAGAGGGAAATGACAGCACTATTTCACGATGTGATGCATCAGAAACTTGAGGTATACATAGATGACATGATCGCCAAGTCACAAGAGACAAGTGATCATCTGGTGAACCTCCAAAAACTATTTGAAAGGTTGAGAAAGTACTGACTACGTTTAAACCCTCATAAATGCGCCTTCGGTGCTATGTCGAGAAAATTGTCGGGATTCATCGTCAGCAAAAGAGGTATCGAGGTCGACCCGATAAAAGTGAAAGCTATCAATGAAATGCCTCCACCTTCTACCGAGAGAGAGGTCAGAGGCTTCTTGAGCAGAATAGAGTACATCAGTCGGTTCATTGCACAATTCACTCCTATTTGCATGCTAATTTTCAAGCTACTAAGGAAAGATTCGCCCGTTGAATGGAACAATGATTGTCCAACCACTTTCGATAAAATCAAGGGTTATCTTCTCAACCCTCCAATTTTGGTATTGCTAGTCTTGGGGAGACCACTCTTAATGTATCTCACCACGATGGAAGTTTTGATGGGATGTGTCCTGAGGCAGCATGATTAAATCGAAAGAAAAGAGCAGGCCATCTACTATCTGAGCAAGAAATTCACCGATTACGAGACACACTATGGTCATATGGAGAAATCATGCCTGCCTCTCATTTGGGTTACATAAAGAATTCATCACTATTTGTTATCTCAAGCAATTCTCCTTCTGGCACGAATGGATCCACTAAAGTACTTATTTGAAAAGCCGGCTCTCACTGGATGGACTACATGTTGGCAGCTCCTCTTATCAAAATTTGACATGATGTATGTCACGCAAAAATCAATCAAGGGGCAGCACTCGATGACCATCTAGCTAAAAATCCCTTACTTGATTATGAGCCTCTGAGAACTGAATTCCCTGATGAAGAAATTTTATTCATGACGGAGGATGATACAGAAGAAGTAGAGGAATCATGGGTAATGCACTTTGATGGGGCAACAAATGCTAAAGGACAAGAAGTCGGCATTGTTCTAATCTCGCCAAAAAGGTCTCACATACCAGTCTCCATCAAGCTCAACTTTCCCTGCACCAACAAGGAGGTTGAATATGAAGCCCCATAGCTGGCCTACAAGCAACTCTTGAGTTGAAGGTAACTCATCTTAGGGTATTTGGTGATTCGCCGCTGATCATATGCCAAACAAACAAAAACTAGAAGACGAAAGATGAAAAGTTAATCCCATACCATGAACACCTCGAAGATCTGATAGCATGCTTTAACGACGTTACTTTCTCCTATGTCCCGCGAGCGAGAAATCGATTTGATGACACACTAACAACTTTGACATCAATGGTAGAAATTCCCCATGGTGCTGAGATGAAGCTGATCATGATCGGATAGAGGAACGAGGTTGCCTTCTGCCTCTACATCGAAGGATCATCCAAGCCAGATGATGAGCTCCCATGGTTCTCGGATATCAATAACTTCCTCGAAACATGAGCTTTTCCCGAGGGTACATCGAAGACGGATAGGCAAACAATCCAGCTTGTAGCAGTAAATTACGTCATCTGTGGTGAGTACCTATACAAGTGATCATATAACAATATCTGGCTTAGTTGCTTAACTGAGAGCAAGGTAGCCAACGTTGTTAAGGAAATCCATGAAGGGGTATGTGGGGCCTGTTATTCACTAAAAGGTACCACTTTTCACATCTTAACCTAGCCCTTGATAGACCTTGAAGCTGACTAATAACTATTATTTAACTTGTTTTGTAGATTAGTAATAACTTGTGCAGCTTAACACAAAATCCATGCCTTTGGTGCCAAGAAGAGAGAGAATTCAAGCTAAGAATGACAGCTGAGTCAGAGATTGATGGAACACCATGGTGGTACACACCATGGTGACTATTTTGCATGTCATGACGGACCAAGAAAGTCCATCAGATGAAAGAAGCATAGATGAGAGTGGAGGAAGCTGCAATAGAAGCTTGTGCATAGCAGCAGAGGAATAAGTGATTTACATTGCACAGTTCAGGTGCTGCCTCGCGCTGTTCAATTCACTAGCAAAGCTTCCTCGCACAGCTAAGACATCCAGCATACTAGAGCTCGCGAAGAAGTTGCGCATCTCAATGAAGCGATTATCACAAAGCAGCCTCTCACACAGTAGTCGCACACTTCAGCTGCAATCAACATGTAAAGAAACGCTTGAAGTAGTCATGCACTAAGCCTTCATAAATATAGCCTGTGAAGCTCTCACGAGGATCAAGCAAAAGCAGCCATGCTCACTACCTCGTGAGACTAATTTGCACAAATAGCAGCCATGACCTCGGAAAGTTCTCGCATGGCTCTGGAGGAGAGAGACGTTCAAAAGTTCTCTCGCACAACTCTCGCGTGATTGGAAGCTCAACCCTTTGCCAAGTGAGATGTAAAAGCATCTGGGCGAGTACCTTACAACAGGAGATTCTGAAGCTCTACTACACGAGAAAGTGTTGGGATCCTGCCTTGTGTCTAAAAAGGGGTTTAAAATCAACCAGCAAAAGGGTCTATACTTAGCACACACCAAGGCAGGGTCACACACAGTCCTGCAAGTATTCAGGGCCTGTTGTAGCAAGTTTTGAAAAAAAGTAAGGGAATGCCCATAGGGAAATGTGTGTAAATTAGACAAATCTCCAGATTTGTGGTAGATCTGGCACCCTTCCTAATGCTAAAATAGTAAAAGAAAGAGGAGAGGTTTAAGGGGTTGTCACTTCTAAATTAAACTGCAAAAATAAGTAAGATTGCAGAAATGGATGTTAGGATTAAATCCAGAATACAGATCTTGCAGTGAGGGGGAATTAAACACAGAAAATGGGGAGAAGCCGCTTGGAGTTTGGTCTTGCTACAATTAGG
Organism: Chloranthus sessilifolius; assembly: GCA_021018995.1. Taxonomy (NCBI): domain Eukaryota; kingdom Viridiplantae; phylum Streptophyta; class Magnoliopsida; order Chloranthales; family Chloranthaceae; genus Chloranthus; species Chloranthus sessilifolius. The sequence goes on along the minus strand of CM037594.1, from coordinate 27,421,593 downwards.
TTGAGCTGCTAGGGTTACAGAGAGTTTAGAGTACACAAATCCCTCATCTGGCCAAAGGCACAGCTGCAGGGTAGAAGAATCTACTCTAAACTAAAGGCTTGAACTGATCTTAAGGGTATGATCTATCCACTTTAATGGTCACAGATCATCCTATAGACTTCCTCCAAATCAAAGAATTAAAGTAGAAGAATTTAATTTAGACCAAAGGTTTGAATTGATCTTAAGGCAATGATCTGTCCACTTTAATGGTCACAGATCATCCTAGGGATTTCCTTCAAATCAAAGGTTTCAATTAGAGCATTATAACCACTACAAATGCTGCAATTACCAGGGCACAGACACAGGAAATTGCAGGAGCATCAGATCTAGGGAGATCAAATGGCATCCAAAAGGTCTACCAGTTAAGTGGGTGAGCTATTCTCATCTACACAAAGCCGATCAAGCACCAAATGAAACCAAAGGAACTATAGATCTAATTACAACAATTAAACCAACATTACATTGAATTAAACTGACCATATAATGAAATGTCCTCTGATTTGTAGTCTGTGCATCATCTAACCCTTAATAACACTCTCAGCTCTCCCTAATTACAGATTTGACCTCACCGTTTGCAGCTCTCAAGAAATTAGCCAACCATAGTTGGGCTAAAGGAAAAAATTAGAGAATTTTGCTGCAAGCTCTGGTTTCCAGCGTTGATCTCCGGAATTGATACCCTCTTTTTCTGACGGCTTCCTCCTTCAGCCTCAGATCTAGTTTTTCCCCCAATCCCATCTTCTAGAATGATTCTGTTATTCCCTCTTTTATTCCCCTTCTAGAAGGTTCTTTTAATTTGTTCGTGTTGGGGGAGAGCACGTGGGTCGGTTAGGGTTTTCCAGGGCCCTTCTAGAAGCCTCGTGCCGGTCACCAAGGTGCCTCGGTTTGCATGTAATAGGCCACCAACTCACCACGTGTGCACAGCAGCTTTTCTAGGAAGTGTTTAGATCGATTTTGATAGGTTGAAGAGGCTTTCGATATGTTGAAATAAAGTACTTTAATAAAGTACTTTGGTCCTTTCGCTAGGATTCAGGCTCCTATCAAAAGGTTCTGATAGGTTGATTCCTACAATTAAAGCTTCAACATCTGTAGCCTTCATTTGATGCTTTCGATAGGTTGAAGGATCCTTTTGACAGGTTGAGCTCTTGCGCAATTGATTTTGATAGGTTCTAAGAATTTTCGATAGGTTCTGTTCAAGCTCAGGCAACCATTCGATAGGATGCTTCCTTGTTGTTTCTGACTGCATGATAGGTTCTGGATCCTGTCGAATTCTCCCCATCTTCATGATTTCTTCCTTTTTCAGCCTTCAGACCCTATCGATAGGTTGTAATAACCTATCGACAGGTTGTTTTCAGCCAGTCTTTCCTTTTTTAACGTTGCTTTGTTGTTGCTGCCTGCCCCAAGTGGGCATTGGTGTGGGGCCCTTCTGTGTGCCATAGTTGGTCAGAGCTGTGGTGAGAGATGGACCTTCTTGTGGAGCTCTTTTGGGTGGATTTCTGCACTATGACTGCTTCTTACTGCTACCTACAAAACATGCTCAACAAGCACTTATTAGTCTATTCACAGGTCTATCAAAGGTCAGGTTAAAGGGTGAAAAATGGCATTTTTCCCTGATTAACACACCCCCAAACCTAAGGTTTGCTAGTCCCTGAGCAAAGGAAAGATAAGAAAACTAAAATGCCACTTTTGTAGGGAGCAGAGATGCATTTAGCATATGCATCAAGCCTTTTAAACCCCTAGGTGATCCCTAGTGGAGGAGTGAAGTTTCCTGAGGGTTTTTAGTGAAGGTACCCACAAACTTCTCCAATAAAAGTAGTTAATACTCATGCAGCATGCTAAAACAGAGTTTAAGTAAATAAAATAAATTCCACACCATTTCCATTCAATTTTAGAGGGCTTTCAGCAGAAAAACACCAGTTTAAAACATGAAATTCTGCTGTAGTTCCTTCATTATCAGTCAGTTCATGTCAAGGCATTGTGTTAAAAAATTGATGTAGAGCTCACTTTTAATTTGAGAATTCTATTTTGATAATACCCCAAACAACATTGATTTCAGACCCAAATCTTACCAGGGCTATTTACTCAGAACAAAAATAGAAAGGTGCATCATTTCACACAGCTCAAGAGCAGTTACAGCCCTCAAATAGGACTGCAAGCATGAGCACAGGCTTTGCTCTAACTCCTTCAATTTTCTAATTCTTTTCACCATAGATTAAATAAATTCTCATCTCCACATGACAGCTCAATCTATTTCAGATCAGTAAGGTCTTTTTATTAGGTTGTAATGTGGCTTATGGGTGAGGTTTATAAAGAATAAAAGGGTGGAATGGGATTCAAAATTGAGAAATCAACAAGGTAAGGAGGTGACATGTACACCTTCTTCATTTCAGCAAAGATCTATCTTCTTTTCGAATTTTTAGAGCCAAAGTGGCTAGCTTTTTCTCTTCCCTTTCAAAATATCCAATGAAGTGATTTCTCTTCCTCATTCTTTTGTTTTGCTTTTCTGTTTTTCTTTTCTTTTTGTATGCTTTTTACTTTTTTGTATTTTTCTCCATTTCTCTTTCTATGGGCTGGAATGCCACAATACCACCAAATGTGCTTCCTTCTTTTTCAACCAATCATCGAACCTTGCTCCTCTAACCTCACTTCTCCTCCTTTTTCCTAATTTCTTAGATTGAGGGTGAACTAAAATAGGTCAAAAGGTTTTGGGTTCAAATTTTCTGATCTTTATCAAATAAAATTAGGATTTTTAGGGCTCAAATGGTGTGTATGAAGGGCAGTTCAAAGGTGGGACATTTTAAGCTCAAACTGTCCAAGGGATGGCCTTACTTCATGTCTCCAATGTCATGAATGCTGTCAGCTATTTCAACTTGGATCTGCCTAACTTCTAGTGATTCAAATTAGATCCCATGTCCTTAGAGCAGAAAAAATTGCTAAGACACTCTTCAAAGAAAAAACATTTCAGGCCCAAATCTCACTGGATATGGCCTTCCATCAAACTATTGGGGTGTATCCTTATAGTTTTTTCCCATTTCAAGTTCACTACACATCATTTTTCTGAAAATTCTTGACATTTGCTTCATGAAGAATGTTAGACTATAGCTTATTTCAGTTTTAAAAAGTTTTTAATTTACTCTTTTTCCAAAAATCAAGTGGGAAATCACTTTATTTTCAAAAACTATTTTAACATAGCTGCACTAGCATTAACTCATTTCATTGGCACCCCTTCCATACCCTCAAACCTAAATTAAACAGTGTCCAAACTATTGAGAGAGTATGGTAATAATGAACAAGGTATATGAAGAACGGCTAGAAGAATAAGCACAAAGACCTAACACAAAGAAGAAATTGTTATTAATATCAAAAATATGTACATGATCCAAAGCAGGAAGTGAAAACAAACAATCCTAAACTATATTTATGTACAAGCATGATCAGGCCAATCATACAAATCTGCCAAAATTTTCAAATCATCCTTGGATAAAGGAACTTTTCTTTTAGGTGGGGACCTCTTAGTGGACAGCTTGGGGGCCTCCTCAGAATGGGCAACAGAGCTCTTATCTTTCTTGGTAGAAGTAGCAAGAGAATCAAAATCAGAATCAGAGGGGAAAAGGACAGTAGGATCGAGACCAAGGGCAGCAGCAGCTTTCCTTCTTTTCTCCTTTGTAAGTAAGGTGGAGGAGGTTTCATGTGTGGGTGCGGGCTTGGTGGTTGCTACCTCTTCAGACTGGGTAGCAGGTTCCTTCCCTTTACTGTGAGCAGAAGCAGAGGAAACAGATCTCTTGGCAGTAATTTTTCTCATTGTATAAGTTCTCTGAGGGTGTGGGGGGGAAGGTTTAGCTATAGGAAGATCTTGGGCTGGAGGGGGGGGGTACATCTACAGGTGGGGTAGGAGTAGGTTGAGTGGTAGGAGGGTTGGGGGGATGAGAACTAGCAAGAGGGGTAGGTTGAAATGGTTAAGAAGTCAATGAAGCAATTCTTCTCTCCAGAATATCTATTTTCTTCGCTGCATAAGGCAGGTCTGACTCAGAGAGTTCCTTTGTGGCCTTGAGTATCTCCTGAGCATTGGCTAATTTTTTCTAGAGAAGCTCAACATTCTTTTTCTCAAACTCTACAATGCGAGTCTGAGCCACAGTAAGAAGTTCGCGGACTCATAACGAGTCAGGATTTCCTTCCACCCCTGAGAGATATCCCGAAGCTGGATTCTTTGCTTCAATTCCATGAAAGCAATTCTCTCCTCATAGGAGACTTTCAGGGAAGCTCGGAGGGCAGCCATACCACTCAGGACATCCCAACGGATGTAGGGGTTGTCCCACATTGTATACAGCAGGGTGAGGTAAGGGGGTATGTAGATGGGGGACCTGAGGATAATGGGCAAAGAAGGGGGTGGAGTGGAAGAAGAGGAGGGGATGGAGAAAAATAGTTCCTCACATGGATCAGTGTGGGTGGAGGCATCTTGGAAGATAGGTGTAGGGAGAGTGGGAGGGTGGGTGGTAGGTGACACAGCAGCTTCAGTGGCTACTATTGGGGGTGAGGAAGTGGTAAAAGATGGGGATGGGATAGGTATGGGGCAAAATGGAGTGGCTACCTCCACAGACTGGGTAGCAGCTATGGGGGTGGAACTATGGGTGAAGATGGAGGGGACAAAATAATAGGTGATTGGATAGGGAAAAGAGTGGAAGTGTGAGGGGGTTGAGGAACTGAAGAGGATGGAGTAAGGGTGGATTGAATGGATTGAAGGCAGGAGCTCATGATGGCTTGGTTGGTGGTGTTGGTGGTCAACTGGGATTGAATGGACTGTAGTAGAGAGAGAATTTGCGTGAGGGAATCAGGCATGATGAGGTTGGAAGGGACACGTGTTCGAATGGGCTGAAAAGGGGAGGAGGGTGCATGGTTAAATTGAGAGGGAGTAGGAAGGGGGAGTCTTGAAGTGGAGAGTACTCATGGGCAACATCTTTTACAATGGATGTCATGAGGACAGTGAACCCAACTGTGGTGAATTGGTCTAATCCCTGGGTAGGCAGAGGGGGGATGTCAGAAATGGGTTGGTCAAAGGGAGGAGAGGAAAGGGTAGGGGTAAACTCTGGTAAGGTTGGAGGTTCAAGGACTTCAGGTTGGAGGTCTTGAGTGGTGGGTGTAGGGATAACTGGTCCAGAGGTGGGAGGAGAGGGGTATGTTGGAAGAGGGACTGATACAAAGGGGAAAAGCAGAGTGGGTGGAGGTGTGGGTGATGGAATAGGTAGGGTAGGTAAAGGGGTGGATGAGGGTATCTCAGTAGGAAGATCTGTTGCCATGGTAGTAGGCACCTCCTCAGCCTCCTCCATCTTGACTGGCTTACTCTTCTTAAACAAGGTTAGGCTGGTGGACCATTCCCTTTTCCCATATACTTTTGTGGTCAATTTCTCCATTGGCTCATTCCTTTTGACTACATATTTCCCACCCTTGAGCATATATGTAATGAGCCTGCTAAAAGGCAGCCAACCTCCTTTAGCAAATGCTTATCTTTTCAGCAATTTGTCATTGATGTCCACCATTATCTCAAAAATCAACTGAGGTGCATTCAAAAATTGCACTTTGGAACAGTAGTACAAGGCATCTACAACTGGGGGCCTTCTCTCCTACAGGTGCCCAGTGACATAGACATTTTTCCTCAAAATAGCATCAATGAATCTGAGACTAGGTTGGAGGTCTCTTCTCATCAAGGATTCACCAGATCCCACAATTCCATTAGTGAGCTGTTTATCCATTTCTTTAAATGTAACCCATTTAGGTGCTCCCTCAGATCTAGTGGAGTTAAATTGATGTGGAACTCCCAAAGCCATCCTAATATCATTGATGTCCACTGTGATTTGCCAATCATCAATCAAAATTTCCAGCACAGCCTCTTTCCTAGGCACCACCTTCTTTTTCAAATTCTGGTACCACAGTTTAACCAGCCTGGGGTACACATTCTCCTTCAAAGGTGTAAGTAAGGGCAACAATCCCTCCTTCAGATACAATAGTGTTCCCTGGCACTCCTCAATGTTGGTAAAGTATGCCAGATTAAAATTTGTCTCAGGGACCAGGCTCAAACCATCCACAAACTTGTTCAGAGTGGTTTACGTAGCAAGAAGCTCCACCACAGGCTGTATGTCAGGGGTGGGCAAAGGTGCTTCCCCAGTTTGAGCAGATCTCTCCATGGGTATTTCTGCAGCAGGTTCCTGAATTGCTACAGACTTGGCTTTTTTAGCTTTAGGAGCCTTGTTGGGCTTCACCTCAAGGGGCTTCCTCTTGGTAGGTGGTCTGGTGGTAGGCTTTGACTTCTTGGAGGGTTTGGGGGTGTAAGCAGCTGGTTGCTAAAATAGGTCAGCTTGGGTTTCTTCATAATCGACCATTTTGCTCTCCGAAAGTGTTCTCGTGAAGCTCACTCACCAATTTGAATTGAAATGCTGAGGTACACAACTAGGAAAACAATCAAAGGGAGGCAGAGAGACAGCTTACCCAGAACTCCTAAGGTTTTGAAGAAACCGTGATGCACTCTTCCAATTTAACAAAAATCAAGTGCTAAATGTCCCATAGTGCGGGCTGAATGATCTTGAAGAATGACAAACCTAATGGTAAATAGTCATGAGTGTATTTGGCGGAAAGAGAGCAGCGACAAATGAGGAAGAGAGAGCTAGGGTTTTATAGAAAGTGTGAAATGGGTGAAAGTGACCTACCGATAGGTATATATAGAGGAAAAATCAATTTCGATGGGATGAGTTGGATGATTTCGATAGGTCAAAGCGTCCTGTCGAACGCTATTAAAATACAGCGTGCAGATGAAATGCCTCGATAGGTCAAACCCTTCCTATCTATAGGTTCATGTAGCGCATGATTTATCCTTTTGATAGGTTCCCGATAAGTATCCAGAACCTATCGAGAGCTTCTTTTTGACCTTTTGAACCTATCAAAAAATTGTTTTCACCTATCGACAAGTCTCAGCACCTATCGAAATCCTCAAATGACCTATCGAAATTGTCAAATTACCTATCGAAAGGTCTCATATGCCCATAGAAATAACATTTTTTATGTTGTCATTAGCTACAACACCTAGTAAACTCTTTTGATGTGCTTCCATTCAACTTATTCACATTTTTTTTTTCATTATTGACATACTCCCATGGTCCCTGAACTGCTGACAAGATTGAAATGATGACCTAATGCTAACATGTAAATTCTATTATGAACAAAGCATCAAAAAAGAAAGTAATCATTTAAAACAGAACTAAAATATGGTACATATGATACACACTGAAATCAGGTAGAAATTGGAGGGTCCTAAAGATCAATGGTCTCCTCAGGCGCGCAAATTTTTTCAACACAAATTTTTAACCTTTGGCCATTAACTTTCATAACTCTGCCATCTCTAGGATCCTTGATTTCTACAACTCCCGATGGGGAAACATGTAAGACTGTGTAAAGCCCATCCCATCTGGACTGCAATTTGCCTAAAAAGAGTTTCAATCTAGAATTGAATAACCATACCTTGGCACCTAGTTTGAATTCTTTTTGCAACAGGTGCATGTCATGAGGGGCCTTGGTATTGTCTTTGCACATCCTTGCATGGGAATATGTTTCCATCCTCAACTTCTGAAGCAGATTTTCTTGTACAAACTCATCCAACACATTAATGGAAAAGCAGTCCTCATTTGCTAAGTGGGGTTGATGAGCTGCATTGTAAACATTCAACTTGACTTTCATGTTACCAAAAGATACTTCCATGACCCCTGACCTACATTGGATGCAAGCATTTGCAGTGGCCAAAAAGGGCCTGCCTAGGATCACAGGGATAGAAGTGGCACACTTGCTCAGTTCCATATCCAGCACCAGAAAATCAGTAGGATAAAAGAATTTATTAACTCCAACCAAAGCATCTTCAACGATTCTCACAGGCTTCCTTTTAGATCTGTCAGCTAGTTGTAAGACCACATGTGTGGGCTTCAACTCTCCTAAACCCAACTTCTCATATACTGAATATGGAAGCAAATTCACACTAGCTCCCAGATCTAACAAGGCTTTTTCAATGGTGTGATCCCCAATGATGCAGGGGATAGTGGGGACTCCAGGGTCTTAGAGTTTTGTTCGGGTTTCAATAGTCAGTATTTGTTACACTTTTTCTGTTGAAAAGACTTTCCTGGACAGATGTATCCTTGATTGTCTTTTGTGGGTGCAAAGGTCTTTTAAAAATTTGGCATAAGTTGGGACCTGCTTGATTGCATCTAGTAGATTGATCTTCACTTGCTTAAAGGTTTCCATCATTTTCTCTATTTTGACATGCCCTTTATCAAAAGGGGAAGGTGCTTGCATTGCCTTAGGAAATGGCAAATGTGGGACTGCTCCCTCATTTACAGCCTTAGCCATCTCATCATGTCTTTATTTTTTTTTATTTTTTTTCATGAGGATCCCCATTATCCTTCTTATTCAACATGGGTTGCCCCTGTTGTTCCTTCTCCATGACCACTTCTTTTTCTTAATGTGGTGACAGATTTGGCCTCCTCATGGGAAGAAGAAATCTCACCTACCACATATTGTCTCCTTGGGTTGTCCATGGGTTGGCTAGGCAGCATCCCTTCCTCTCTCTTGGCTAAAGCATTAGATAGCTGACCAAGATGGTCTTCTAACTTTTTAATGCTTTGGCTATGAGAGTGTACAGTTTGAGACAAGGATCCCAAGTTCTACAATGAAGCCAGAACTTGTTCCTCAAAAGAAAGTGATCAAGCAGCTGGAGGAGGTGCAGCTTGGTGCACAGGCTGAGCCATAGGCTGGATCATGGGTTGTTGGTAGTGGGGCCTTAGAAGGTAATTTTGGTGGTATGGCTGAGCATTTTTATAGGGCATGGGTTGTTGTGGCTGCTGCTGCTGATTTGGAAAAGTATCTTGTCTCCACCTCAAGTTGGGGTGGTTTCTCCATTGGTAAACTGTTGCCCAAAGGACTGAGTGGCAGTCACATGCTCCATCATTAAATCTTGAAATTGAATAGCTAAGGGGCATTCCTCAAGGGAGTGAGTAGGGGACTGGCATATAACACATGCCTCCTCCACTTTAGCAGCCACGGGTGACTGTATTACTCCCATGAGCTTATCAAACTTCTGGGTCAAACTATCCACTTTCCTTTCCAAATCATTGTACCCACTCACCTCATATATCTTTCCTCTTGTGGTATTTTCTTTCACCATTCTAGGAAAGTCCAAATCTCTGAACAATGTCTCTCTCTGCATGGAGTTCTCACTGATAATGTCAAACAACTCCCAAGCGTCCTCAGCAGTCTTGTCGAGGTAAGTACCACCACAAGAGGCATCTACCATATCTCTGCTTTTAGAATCAATTCCCTGATAGAGGCTTTGAACAAGTTGCCATTCAGGGATTTGATGATGGAGACACTTCTTCAGGAGTTCTTTGAATATCTCCCAAACTTGGTGAAAGTCCTCAATTGGATCTTGAGCAAATGAGATAATGCCCTTCCTCAATTGGCTTGTCTTAGACATGGGGAAAAACTTGGCTAAAAACTGACATTGAAGATCACTCCAGGACTGAATACTGTTGGGTGGAAGCATTGACAACCAGGTCCTGGCTCTATCCTTTAATGAAAAAGGAAAGAGTCTCATCTTGGTTACTTCCTCCCCCAAACCTACAATATTGAATGTAGTGCACAGTCCTAGAAATTTATCAATGTGTTTATATGGGTCTTCTTTGGTCAGGCCATGGAATGAGGGTAGCATTTGGATTATGGAAGACTTGATCTCATAGTTCCCTTGAACAACAGAGAATTGAATGCAGAAGGGAGAATTATAAACCCCTGGTGCATTGAATTCCTTCAAGGTTCTAGGTTGTTGTTGCTCACCCATTTCAGCAAATCCAGATGCAGCAGATGTGGGTGAGATATGTTTCGTCCTAAGGAATCTTTAAACCTCTGGATTTAATGGAACAATATGAGGGTTGAGAATTTTCCTTCCAAACATGCACCACTGACACTCTTAATGCACACACAATGTAGAGCCAATTTAACACAACAATTAGGAACAACACAATTAACTAATAGATCTACAAATCCACAGATCAAAAAATAAAAGGAGTAGAGGGATGCAAACTTTAGCACAACCTCTAGCAAAATGCTTCTCGTTAGCAACAGCTTTTCATATGAAGAAATAACAAAAACTACTACAAAACAGCAAAAACTTTCAAAAACAGTTAGTGAAAATTAAAACAGTCTATTAGAGAACTACAATCTATACTAAAACAAACTTAGATCTACCAAATTTAAGCACACAGATCCCCGACAGCGTTGCCAAAAACTTGTTGGGATTCTGCGTTGTGTCTAAAAAGGGGTTTAAACTCAACTAGTAAAAGGGTATATGGTTAGCACACAACAAGGCAGGCTCACACACAGTCCTACAAGTATTTAGGGCCTGTTGTAGCAAGTTTTGAAAAAAAGTAAGGGAATGTCCATAGGGAAATGTGTGCCAAAATTAGGCAAATCTCCAGATCTGTGGTAGATTTGGCACCCTTCCTAATGCTAAAACAAGAAAAGAAAGAGGAGAGGTTTAAGGGGTTGTCACTTCTAAGTTAAATTACAAAAACAAGTAAGATTGCATAATCGGATGTTAGGATTAAATTCAGAGTACAGATCTTGTAGTGAGGGGGAATTAAACACAGAAAATGGGGAAAAGCAGCATGGAGTTTGGTCTAGCCGCAATTAGGTTGAGCTGCTAGGGTTACAGAGAGTTTAGAGTACACCAATCCCTCATTTGGCTATAGGCATAGCTGGAGCGTAGAAGAATCTACTCTAATCCAAAGGCTTGAACTGATCTTAAGGATATGATCTGTCCACTTTAATGGTCACAAATCATCCTATAGACTTCCTCCAAATCAAAGGATTAAAGTAGAAGAATCCAATTTAGACCAAATGCTAGAATTGATCTTAAGGTTATGATCTGTCCACTTTAATGGTCGCAGATCATCCTAGGGATTTCCTTCAAATCAAAGGTTTCAATTAGAGTATTATAACCACTAAAAATTCTGTAATTACCTGGTCACAGACACAGGAAATTGTAGGAGTATCAGATCTAGGGAGATCAAATGGCATCCAAGAGGTCTACCAGTTAAGTGGGTGAGCTATTCTCATCTACACAAAGCCGATCGAGCACCAAATAAAACCAAAGGAACTATAAATCTAATTACAGCAATTAAACAAACATTACATTGAATTAAACCAACATTACATTGAATTAAACTGACCATATAATGAAATGTCCTCAAATTTGTAGTCTGTGCATCATCTAACCCTCAATAACACTCTTAGCTCTCCCTAATTACAGATTTGACCTCACCCTTTGCTGCTCCCAAGAAATTAGCGAACCATAGTTGGGCTAAAGGAAAGAATTAGAGAATTTTACTGCAAGCTCTGGTTTTCATCCTTGATCTCCAAAATTGATCCCCCCTTTTTCTGACAGCTTCCTCCTTCAGCCTTAGATCTAGTTTTTTCCCCCAATCCCAGCTTCTAGAATGATTATGTTATTCCCTCTTTTATTCCCCTTCTAGAAGGCACTTTTAGTTTGTTCGCGTTGGGGGAGAGCACATGGGTCGGTTAGGGTTTCCCAGGGCACTGCTAGAAGCCTCGTGCCGGTCTCCAAGGTGTCTCAGTTTGCGTGAAGTAGGTCACCAACTCGACGTATGTGCACTATAGCTTTTCTGGAAAGTGTTCAGATCGATTTTGATAGGTTGAAGAGGCTTTCAATAGGTTGAAATCAAGTACTTTGGTCCTTTCTATAGGATTTAGGATCCTATCGAAAGGTTCCGATAAGTTGAATACTACAATTACAGCTTCAACATCTGCAGCCTTCATTTGATGCTTTCAATAGGTTGAAGGATCCTTTCGACAGGTTGAGCTCTTGCACAATTGATTTTGATAGGTTCTCAGACTTTTCGATAGGTTTTGTTCAAGCTCAGGCAACCATTTGATAGGATGCTCCCTTGTGGTTTCCGACTGCATGATAGGTTCTGGATCCTGTCGAATTCTCTCCATCTTAACGATTTCTCCCTTTTTCAGCCTTCAGATCCTATTGATAGATTGTAATAACCTATCGACAGGTTGTTTTCAGCCTATCTTTCCTTTTTTCAACGCTGCTTTGCTGTTGCTGCCTGCCCCAAGTGGGCATTGGTGTGGGGCCCTTATGTGTGCCACAGTTAGATCAGAGTTGTGAGAGATGGACCTTCTTGTGGAGTACTTTAGGGTGGATTTTTACACTATGGCTGCTTATTACTGTAATCTATAAAACATGCTTAATAAGCACTTATTAGTCTATTCACAGGTCTATCAAAGGTCAGGTTAAAGGGTGAAAAATGACATTTTTCACTGATTAACAGTAAGCCAAGTACTGCATACTCTTCCATGCGAGTGCATTCAATGCCAGATCAGCTACGCGATCACCCAAAGTCCACCTGGGCGAGTGAACAAACTTTTCAAGCTAATTCCTACCTCGCGAGGACTCTGCAAGCTGCGCAAAATAACTAAGGAGCACAAATCATCTACGCGATAGGAGTAATGCTCAGAAGCCAACCTCACGAAGCTCGAGCTCTCCACTTCCTAATCTTAACTCAAAGACCTTTTAGGGATTTCCCCATGTCTAGGGCACGCATCCCGAGGCATTGCTCTCGAGGTGCAGATTCCAAAGCATCCAAGGGTTGTAACAGTGTCACATCTGCTAGAGAAATTAGGGTTTACTCTTCTCTGAGCCAAGGCATTAAGACTAAGTATATAAGTTGTACTTCTAACTTAGAATTTATCAATCTCTCCTTCAACCTCTGTCAGCTGAGAGCTCAAGCAGATTAGGGTTAGGGTTAGGGTTTGATCACTTATTTTTCCATTTTTTCTTCTCTCTTAGCCCACCACTTGCTGGCTAAATCTTTGGTAAGCAATTAGGTGTAGTTTCATTTAGTTTTGTAATGGGTCATTTAAACATTGGGATTTTGTGAAGAGCTGTTGTGCACAAGGTTGCTGCCTTGAGAAATTGGATTATTGGTAATTTAGATCAATGGAATTTATGCCTTAAATGTTTATTTAATTTGTTACTTTCCTATTTGCCCATAGTTTTGTTCAAGATATAACATGCATTTAGGATTTGAGATGATTGAAAGGTTCATGGGAGCTTGAGCTTTTAGCCCTGGGACCATGGTGGCAGCAGCAATTTACATGTTTCATCTCATTGTCTGTGGGTAAGGCAGCCTCTGTGGATAGCCTGTGACCATTTGAGTGGACAGACTACAGCCCTAGGGCATGCCTTAGTCACAGATATGAGAAAAATTCTTCTCCTCTGCACTTGAGCTTGTAACCTAGTGAGAGGTTGTTGCAGGAACAGACTCCCCTCTCTTTTACTTGACCACTATCAGATATTAGATCTGGCTTCTCTATAGTGATTACAGACTTGTGAGCGGAGTCATTATAGGTCTTTTGTAGCAATGATTAGCTAAATTTAAATCCTACCCACCCTGAGTTACCGTGTGGTTCCCACCAAGTTTTCAAGGTTTGTTTGCTCCTATGAATATCTGACAAATCTACAGCAAATTTGGGGTGCTTGTAGCCTGGCAAGCATAGTGTCTGCAATGGTATTCATGACCTGATTGAGTTCTTTGGTTGGAGGAAATCTATTAGATTGTCTGTGACCATTTAAGTGGCCTTTGGATTAGGTTAGTTTTCTGATTTAATCAATAGGATTTGACAGACTCTAACAGATAGTCTGTGACCATTTAAGTGGACAGAGTATAGCCCTAAGAGCTGCCCAAATGGCATGGGCTAAGTTGGATTCTTTTACCTTGCTGAGGTTTTTTATAGCACTTCAGTAAGGATTTGCTGCAGAGATAGCCCTAAATCTGAGTTGCACAACTGAATTAACTTTAGCATAAACTGCTTACTTCTCATCCTTTTATCTTTATTTTAACACACACCATAACCACCTTCTTCTTAACCCTTTCTTAGTATAAGACTGCACTCTATTTCTTTTCTTTTAATAGGTAATTTAGTATAGTTGTGACACCTAACTCCCTTTCTTTAGGATTGTCAGATCTGTAGCCAGATTTGGAGGCTACTATTATAGCCCATTTGGGTTTTAGATAAATTTCTTTGTAGGACAAACTCTTATCAAAACTAGCTACAATAGCCCTGTATCTTGCATACTTTACGTTGCTGATTTCATAGCCATTTTACTCTACCTTTGTATTCTATTTTTACCATGTCACCATTTTGAATAACTTTAGCAAAACTAGGAATCACCAAACAAGTTTTTGGCATCGTTACTGGGGATATTGATCTTTTTAGTAGACCTGAGTTGTATTATATTTTAGTTTAAAAATAAAAAATTCTTTGTAGCTGTGCCAGAAATAGAATAAAAAGTACTACTAATTTTTTTAGAATTTTACAGAATTGGACAACAACAGAAGGGAAAAGCTAGAGCTGCAGTTGGAGTTTAGCTACCTCTGTTTGTACTTCTTTTACCCTAAAACTCAATCCTTTAATGTTGAATTCCCTGTAATTAGTCTAGTTGTAAAGTTGTTTAGTTTTCAATTTAGTTTGAAAATTCTTTGTGTGCTGTGAGCATTTTCCTTGCTGAATTTGTGTGTGTATGCTTAGAAAAAGGTCCCTTAACCCTGAGTTGGAACCTCCAAATCCTGAGGTTTAAAGGGTCTTTAGACCAAGAAACCCCACACAAGGCCCTACTGTTGAAACTGAGCCAGCTAGCATGGCTGAGAGGCAAAGAACCCTGAAGAAATATATTGCACCTGGAGATTACACATCACCCTTTTGCATACAATTCCCTTCAGTTGAAGGAAATTATGAAATCAAGTCCTCCACCATCAATATGTTGCCATCTTTCCATGGGCTCAGTAAGGAGGATCCTTACAAGCACATTGACCAAGTTTTGGCACTTTGCACCACTTTCAATATTGCTGGCTTGGGACTTGAGGCCACCAAACTGAGGCTTTTTCTTTTTTCCCTAAAGGACAAAGCTAGCACCTGGCTCTCTAAGCTCCTAGCCAATAGCATTCAAACATGGAGTGACTTCCAAAGCCAATTTCTGGCTAAATTCTTTCCCATGAAGAAAGTCGACTAGATGAGGACAAGCATTTTGTCATTTACTTAGTCCTCAACTAAGGATTTTTATGAAGCATGGGAGAGATTTCAGGAGATGTCAAAATAATGCCCCAACCATCAAATTTCAATGTGGCAACTAGTGTAAGTATTCTACCAAGGAATTAATCCCAAGACTAGGGATATGGTGGATGCCTCAAGTTGTGGTAGTTACTTTCACAAGACAGCTGATGAGGCTTGGGAGTTGTTTGACATCATAGGAGAAAATTCCATGCAGCAGGAGTCATTGTCTCGTAATGACAGTCAGACCCCTGCTAAATTGGTGAAAGAGTCCAGCCCTAGAGGTGGAATGTATGAAGTTAAGGTGCAAGGTGACGTGGAGAGGAAGGTGGATAATCTGACCTTAAAGTTTGACAAATTGATGAATGTGATGCAGCCTAAGATGGTTGCACAAGTGGAGGAGGCATGTCTGATATGTCAATCTCCAACACATTTACTCCAAGATTGTCCATCAGCCAACTAATTCCCTGATTTTGTTATGGAGCATGTCAATGCTGCCCAAGCATATGGGCAGCACCCTACTAGGTACTCATGGAGAAACCACTCAAATTTGAGGTGGAGACAAGATACATACCCTCAAGCCCCAGCAGCAGCAGTTGGCAGCTCCATATAGACCCCAGCACCAGTTTAACCAAGGATACCCACTAAGATAGAATTTTCAGTTGCCTGCCCCATAACCAATCAGTTGGTCTTGCCCCCACAACAGCTCAGATCCTCTTCCTTTAAAGAGTAAATATTGGCATCTATGTAGAATTTGGGGAACCTAGTCCAAATTGTAAACTCATGGGCAAAGCATTAAGAAAATAGAGGACCAGCTGGGTCAAATTTGTAATACTTTGAACAAAAGAGAGGAGGGCAAACTGCCTAGTCAACCATTAGCCAATCCAAAAGGGCAGTACATGATTGGAGAAGCATCCTCTACCCATGAGGAGGCTAATGCAATCATAACCCTGAGGAGTGGCAGGGTGGTTGATAATTTTGTGGGCAGGGCAACTGAGGAGATCATGGAAGAAGAAAAGGTAAGAAATGAGAGTGGTAAAGAGCCAAAGAAGTCAACCCCTACTGTGGATCAGCAAGGGCAAAATAAAGGGGCTGATGTTGAGCCCCCAACAACAACCAATAAGTGAAGAAAAATAAAAAAATCAAAATTTGACCATGATGTGGTTAGGCATGCAGGGTTGGCACCAGCACTCCCATAGCTACCATTTCCTCATCCATTAGCTAGCCCATCTCCTTTTGATAAGGGGAATGCTCAGATTCAAGAGATGATGGAGACCTTCAAGCAGGTTAAGATCAATTTTCCCTTGCTTGATGCCATAAAATAGGTCCCTGCCTATGCCAAATTCTTGAAAGACCTCTGCACACAAAAAAGGAAAGCAAGGGTGGAGTTGTCCAAAAAGGCTTTTGCTATTGAGCATGTTGAGTCAGTTCTGGCCATTGCCACACCTAAGAAATTATAAGACCCAGGGGTACCTACTATCCCCTGCATAATTGGAAACCACACCATTGGTTAAGCCCTCTTGGACTTAGGGGCCAGTGTTAACCTGCTCCCATACTCTGTGTATGAGGAGCTAGGTTTGGGGGAGCTAAAATCCACATCAGTTGTGCTCCAATTGGCTAATAGGTCTGAGAGGAGACCTGTAGGTGTGGTGGAGGATGTTTTGGTGGGGCTGGACAAGTTCTACTATCCTGCTGATTTCCTTATTTTGGACATGGACCCTTGTAAAAGTAAAGCCCCAATTCCTGTCATCCTAGGAAGGACATTCTTGGTCAGTGTAAATGCTTGCATACAATATAGGACAGGGGTGATGAGGTGACCTTTGGGAACATGAAGGCCCAATTAAATGTGTACAATGCTGCTAGGCACCCTAAATTGACATTGAGGACTGTTGTGCAATAGATGTATTAGATGGCCTAGTGGAAGAGGAATTATCCAATCTGCTAGATTGGGATAATGTTTTTAATGACCTAAAAATTATTTGGAGTATGGTTGAGGGGGGGCCCAAGTCCTCATGACAAAAGACAACACAAAAAGAGAATCTTCTGTGGGCCTAGTGCAGCATTCTAGCTGGAAACCTATATTGCTACCCCTTCCTCAAACCACTATGGTACTTTTGTTGCCTTCCATTGAAAGTCCCCCTGAGTTGAAGCTGAAACAGCTCCTAGCCACATTAAAATATGCCTTCTTGGGGTAGAAAAACAAGCTTCCAGTAATTATCTCCTCCCCTCTCACTAGTGAGCAGGAGGAAGAATTATTGAGTGTTCTCAAGAAGCATAAGAAAGCAATGGGGTGGACAATAGCTGATCTTGGAGGCATTGATGCCTCAGTTTTCATGTACAAAATTCACCTGGATGAGGGTACAAACCCCTCAAGGGAGATGTAAAGGAAGCTTAATGCTCACATGTAGGAGGTGGTCTTGAAGGAGATAGTGAAACTGTTGAATGCAAGGGTAATTTACCCCATTTTGGTTTCTGAATGGGTGTCACCTATCCTGGTGGTACCTAAAAAGCCAGGCATAACAGTTATCACTACTGATTCCGAGGAGTTGATGCTAGCAAAGGAGACCAGTGGCTAGAGAGTTTGCATTGATTATAGGAAACTCAATTCCAAAACCAGGAAAGACCACTTCTCCCTCCCTTTCATTGACCAAATTCTAGATAAGGTGGTTGGGAAGGCATTTTATTACTTGATGGATACTCAAGGTATAACCAAATCCCTGTTTATCCTCAAGATCAAGAAAAAACTACTTTCACATGTCCCTTTCGCACCTTTGCTTACAGAAGGATGCCTTTTGGACTGTACAATGCCCCAGCCACTTCTCAGAGGTGCATGTATGCAATTTTTTTTTATATGATTGATAAGTTTCTGGAATCTTCATGGATGATTTCTCAGTATATGGGGAAAACTTTAGCCAATGCTTAAGTCACCTTGAGCTGGTTTTACAAAGATGTAAAGAGACCAATTTGGTCCTAAGCTGGGAAAAGAGTCACTTTATGGTGATACGAGGAATTGTATTAGCCATGTGATCTCTCACAAAGGAATAGAGGTTGACAAGGCTAAAGTAGACTTGATTTCACACCTACCCCCACCCGGGATTGTTAAATAAATCAGATCATTTTTAGGATATGCTGGATTTTATAGGAGGTTCATTAAGGACTTCAACAAGATTACCAAGCCATTATGCCACCTGCTATGTTAGGATGTGCCATTTGATTTCTCTGCTGAGTGCCTTGAGGCCTTTGAGGTCTTAAAAAAATGTCTTGCCACTTCTCCTGTAACCCAGGCCCCTGATTACTCACTCCCCTTTGAGCTGATGTGGGATGCATTAGACTTGTCCATAGGTGTTATCTTAGGACAGAGGAGTGAAAAGTTACCTGCAGTGATCTATTATGCCAGCAAATCACTAGCTGAAGCTCAGCTCAACTACACCACTATTGAGAAGGAGCTGCTAGCTGTTGTGTTTGCTATGGACAAGTTTAAACCCTACTTGCTTTGGTCTAAAATTGTTGTTTTCACAAATCACTCAGCCCTGAAATACCTATTGACCAAGAAAGATGCCAAGCGAAGGTTGATCAAATGGATCTTCCTATTACAGGAGTTTGATCTTGAGATCAAGGATAAAAAGGGAGTTGAGAATGTGGTGGCTGACCACCTCTCTAGAATTATTCTGGAAGAATGTGCAGTAGCACCTGTTAATGAGTTGTTCCCTGATGAGCAGTTATTTTCTATGCAGTCTAGCATGCCCTAGTTTGCACACATTGTCAATTTTCTTATTGTTGGTAGGATTCCCCCTCACCGGTCCAAGATGGACAAAGACCTATTTTTCTCTCAGGTCAAACATTTTTTATGGGAGGATCCATACCTATATAAGCACTGTGCGGACCAGGTTGTTAGGAGATGTGTACCAGAAAGTGAGTTCCACAATATTCTTTCTATGTTCCATGAGCAAGCCTGTGGAGGTAACTTTAGTGGTGAAAAGACTAGCAAAAGTGCTGCAATGTGGTTTTTATTAGCCTTCTTTGTTCAGAGATGCATTTAGACATTGCAAAGCCTGTGAGAGATGTCAAAGGTTGGGAGGCATTTCTAAGAAAAATTCAATGCTATTATAGCCCATCCTTGTGGTAGAACTTTTTGACATCTAGGGCATTGATTTTATGGGTTCTTTTCCTCCATCTATGGGTTTTAACTTCATACTTGGGGCAGTGGACTATGTGACCAAATGGATGGAAGCTATTGCCACAAGGACCATTGATGACACAGTTGTCATTAAATTTTTGAAGGACAATATCTTTTCTAGGTTTGGCACCCCCAGAGCTATCATCAGTGATGGGGAGAGCCATTTCTGTAACAGGTCTTTTGAGAATCTGCTAAAAAAGTATTCTGTTACCCATAGAATTGCAACTCCCTACCACCCACAAACCAATGGGCAAGTTGAAATTTCTAATAGGAAGATCAAGCATATCTTGGAGAAGACTGTGAGGACTGATAGAAAGGATTGGGCATAAAAGCTGAATGATGCTTTGTGGGCTTATAGGACTGCCTATAGGACCCCTATTGGCATGTCCCCATTTAGGTTGGTTTATGGCAAGGCCTGCCACCTACCAGTAGAGTTAGAACACAAAGCCTATTGGGCTATCAAATCACTGAATTTTGATCTAACTACTGCTAGTTCTCATAGGAAATTATAGATGGCAGAGCTTGATGAGCTAAGGCTGGAAGCTTCTTCAAATGCCAGAATATACAAAGAGAAATCAAAGGCATTCTTTGACAAGAATCTAATGAGAAGGGACTTTAATGCTGACACTAAGGTTTGGCTTTTTAACTCCAAACTAAGATTTTTTCCAGGAAAGTTAAAATCTAGATGGGATGGACCTTACACTGTCATTCATGCCTCCCCATCTGGTGCTATGGAGATCTTAGATCTTATGTCTGGGAAGATCATGAAAGTGAATGGGCAAAGGCTAAAAATTTGTGTAGACAATTTAGTGGAGCCTCCTCAGACCATTCACCTACATGAATCTCCCACTGCTCAGTGATCTACAGCTTTGTAAAATGTGTATCATATGTGTTGAATGTGTCTTGTTTTGTGTTGCTTAAAAATTTTCAATTACTGCTTTTAGGGTGATGCTTTGCTTGGTTGTTAGATTTTGTTTTGTTCTGTTCTGTTTTGAGTACATGTGCATATTTGTCATCTGAATTTGATATTCATGTCTATTGCTGATGGTTGAGATGCTCTCATAATAATTATCATGAATTTGATCTAAAAGAGTATCTTTAAAATTCTATGTTTTTTATGCTTAAATGTTGATAAAGGGTGACCATATTGTATTGATGAAATGGAGTACATGTGAAGGATTTAGTACTGATGCACAATGCAGAGGTGCACAATAGTATGGGTGCACTGGCCAATATGCAGCACTGAGTCAATGGGCTAAAATTCCACCCACTTCCCCATTTCAATCAATTCCACCCAAAGAAATTCAAGAACCACTTGCTGGAGAAGATGATTCAGATGATTAGATATGCACTTGTAATTAGTTAGGATATACTTTTTGTAGCTCACTTTTCCCTCACAGTGTACAAATTTTTGTCTATATATGAAATTTCTTTTTGTTTGGTTTACTTTCTGCTTAGTTTATTTTAGTTGTATGCGTGTGCTTTGTTACTTGATTTTAATTACTTTATTTTGTGTCTGATTTTGTCTATGTTCCCTGCTGCACTTACCCTTTATCTTTGAATCAGTGAGGACACTGCTCCTCATAGGTTTGGGGGTGTGACAAGGATTGTCAATGATATAGTTAACCTAAGTGCAACAATCTTAACTAAGTGAGGAATAAATAGAATGAACTTCACCTAAGCAATGTTGAAAGTGAGGAAATTTAAACACTGTGCAGACCTTTTTAATACTAAAATCCTTTGGAAATCAATACTTCTATAAGGTGAACATCAAGAAATTTTCTATAAAAAATAGTTAGTGAACCAGTAAGAAGAGAAACAAGTGGAAGCATACCCCTTTGAATTCAATGAAGACCATACCCAGTGAGCTTTGAGCCTGTAAATTTTTTTTTCTTTTTTGGGAGTGTCTGTGGCAAAAAACAATTTATGTCCTAAGGTTTGATTGAGTCAAGCCCTTTTCACTAGAAGTTAGACACCCCAAGTTAAAGCTATCTGACAGTAATCATGACACTAAGGAAAGGATCAAGGCCTTCATTTGGACAACTTGAGCTTAAAAGATCAAACCTGTGAAACTATCCTTGTGCATACACTTTTTGAGCCTTAAAGCCCCATTGTTCTTCAACAAACACCAAAGTACTTGAACCTGAACCTCTTAACCCGATTCATCCCTACCATCACTTTGAGAATTTAGAAGGTAAAGGAGAAGATGTTGAATATAGGTGAGTAAAGTTTAACATTTGGAGAAAGGAGAAGAAGAGAGGAGGAGACCTGTAAATAACAGTGTAGCAGTTTTAGATGTGTGGCAACCATCATAAAAAAAATACAAGAAATAAAAAAGGAAGAGAAAAGAAAGAGAAGTCAAAAGAAGAATTTCATTGGAAAAGTTGCAAAGAAGAGAAGAGGTTGGCCACTTTAGCTCTGAAGTTTCACAAGAAGATGGAGTTGTGTTGAAATGAAGAAGGTGAAGTCATGAATCATCTCCTACCTGTGTTGATTTCTCAATTTTGAATCCCTCTTTACCCTTTTTATTCTTGATAACCCACATCAATAAGCCACCCTATGAAAAGCCCTTGTTGATCCAAAGTCAAATGAACTATCATGTGAAGATGAGAGAATGTCTAATCTATGGTGAGAGTATTTTATGATGTCAGAAATTAGAAGCACCGCCTATGCTCATGCTTTCAAACCCATTTGGGGTATGTGACTGCTCTTGAGCTTCTATGAAATGGTACATCCTTAAATTAGTTGAGAGAGACAGCCCTGGTAAGCATTGGGTCTGAGGTTGAAATCATTGGGGCATTGTTTAAACCTAAATTTTGATGTACTTGTAAGCTTAGTACTATTTTGCACATTATTTTCTTGGTGTCAGTTGATTGGATGTGATGTGCATGCATGCATGACAGAGGTGTTAAATCATTTGCATACACTACTTTGAAACTCCTTTAATTTTAACAAATCAAGAGAGGAATGAACTGTATTTATTTCAAACTAACTTGACAATTTTGCACTTTTATTAATTGTTTCATTGAGAAGTTTGTGGGTACCTTCATTGACCCTCAGTAGACTTCACTCCTCCGCTAAGGATCACCTAGGGGTTTAAAAGGCTTGATGCATAATCTAAATGCATCCGTGCTCCCTACGAAAGTGGCAGTTACATTCTTAGAGTAGCTATTTAAATTTTTCTTTGCTTAGGGACTAGCAAAGATTAGGTTTGGGGGTGTGTTTCTCACTGAAAAGTACTACTTTTCACCTCTTAACCTAGCCCTTGCTAGACCTTGAAGCTGACTAATAACTCTTGTTTAGCTTGTTTTGTAGATTAGTAATAACTTGTGCATCTTAACACAAAATCCATGCCTTTGGTGCCAAGAAGAGAGAGAATTCAAGCCAAGGATGACAGTTGAGCCAGAGATTGATGGAACACCATGGTGACTATTTTGCATATCATGATGAACCTAGAAAGTCCAGCAGATGAAAGAAGCATAGATGAGAGTGGAGGAAGCTTCAACAGAAGCATGTGTAGAGCAGTAGAGGAACAAGTGATTTACCTCGCACAATTGAGGTGCTGCCTCGCGCTGTTCAATTAACTAGCAAAGCTTCCTCGTGCATCTAAGACATGCAACATCCTGGAGCTCGAGAAGAAGTCACGCAGCTCAATGAAGTGGTTATCACAAAGCAGCCTCTCGCATAACAGTCGCGCACTTCAGCTATAATCAACATGTAAAGAAACTCACAAATTAGTCACACACTAAGCCTTCAAAAATATAGCTCGCGAAGCTCTCGCGAGGATCAAGCAGAAGCAGCCGCGCGCATTACCTCACGAGACTAATTTGCGTGAACATTATCCATGACCTCACGAAGTTCTCGCGTGGCTCTAGAGGAGAGAGAAGCCCAAAATTTCTCTCACTCAGCTCTCACGCGATTGGAAGCTGAACCCTTTGCCGAGCGAGATGTAAAAGCATCTGTGTGAGTACCTCGCGACAGGAGATTCTGAAGCTCTACTGTGCAAGCAAGCCAAATACTGTAAACTCTTTCACACGAGTGCATTCAAAGCCACATCAGCTATGCGATCACCCAAAGTCCACCTGCCCGAGTGAACAAACTTTTCAAGCTAATTCCTACCTTGTGAGGACTCTGCAAGCGGCACGAAGTAATTAAAGAGCATAAAGAGCATAAATCATCTACGCGACAAAAGTGATGTTCAGAAGCTAACCTCGCGAAGCTCGGGTTCTCCACTTCCCAATCTTAACTCAAGGATCTTTAGGGATTTCCCCAGGTCTAGGGCACACATCTCGAGGCACTAATCTCAAGGCGCACATTCCAAAGCATCCAAGGGTTGTAATAGTGCCACATCTACTAGAAAAATTAGGGTTTACTCTTCTCTGAGCCAAGGCATTAGGACTAAGTATATAAGTTGTGCTTGTAACTTTGAATTTATCAATCTCTCCTTCAACCTCTGTCAGCTGAGAGCTCAAGCAGATTAGGGTTAGGGTTAGGGTTTGATCACTTCTTTTTCCATTTTTTCTTCTCTCTTAGCCCAACACTTGCTGGCTAAATCTTTGGTAAGCAATTAGGTGTAGTTTCATTTAGTTTTGTAATGGGTCATTTAAACATTGGGATTTTGTGAAGAGCTATTGTGCACAAGGCTGCTGCCTTGAAAAATTGGATTGTTGGTAATTTTGATTAATGAAATTTGTGCCTTAAATATTTATTTAATCTGTTATTTTCCTATGTGCTCGTAGTTTTATTCCGGATATAGCATGCATTTAGGATTTAAGCTGATTGAAAGGCCCATGGGAGCTTGAGCTTGTAGCCCTGGGACCATGGTGGCAATAGCAGTTTACATGTTCCATCTCATCATCTGTGGGTAAGGTAGCCTCTGTGGATAGCCTATAACCATTTGAGTGGACAGACTATAGCCCTAGGGCATATCTTGGTCACAGATCTGAGAAGGAATCTTCTCCTCTGCACTTAAGCTTGTAGCCTAGTGAGAAGTTGTTGCAGGAACAGGCTCACCTCTATTTTACTTGACCACTATCAGATGTTAGATCTAGCTTCTCTGTAGTGATTGCAGACTTGTGAGCTGGGTCATTGTAGGCGTTTTGTAGCAATGATCAGCTGAATCTAAATCCTCATTCAGCCTGACATACCTTGTGGTTCCCACTAGGTTTTCAAGGTCTGTTTGCTTTTATGAATGTCTGCCAAATCTGTAGCAGATCTAGGGTGCTTGTAGCCTGGAAAACATAGTGTCTGCAATGGTATTCATGACCTGATTTAGTTCTTTGGTTGGAGGAAATCTATTAGATTGTCTGTGACCATTTAAGTGGACAGATTATAGCCTTAAGATCAGTCCAGTCCTTTTGATTAGGTTAGTTTTCTAATTTAATCAATGGGATTTGACAGACTCTATCGGATAGTCTATGACCTTTTAAGTGGATAGAGTATAGCCCTAAGAGCAGCACAAATGGCATGGGTTAAGTTGGATTCTTCTACCTTGCTGAGTTTTTTGATAGCACTTCAGTAAGGATTTGCTGTAGAGACAACCCTAAATCTGAGTTACACAACTGATTTAACTTTAGCCTAAACTGCTTACTTCTCATCCTTATATCTTTATTTTAACACACACCATCACCATTTTCTTCTTAACCTTTCTTAGGATAGGATTGTATTTTATTTCTTTTCTTTTAGTAGGTAATTTAGTGTAGTTGTGACACCCAACTCACTTTCTTTAGGATTGTCAAATCTGTAGCCAGATCTGGAGGCCTACTATTATATCCCATTTTGGGTTCTAGATCAATTTCTCTGTGGGATAAACTCTTACTTATTAAAACTTGCTACAATAGCCCTGTATCTTGCAGGCTGCGTGTACTTCACCTTTGTATTCTATTTTTACCATCTCACCATTTTGAATAACTTCAGCAAACCTAGGGAATCACCCAACAGGGCTCACGTCAATGGGCATATGGCCGCTAAAAAGATCATATGACAAGAGTATTTCTGGACTACCATGGAAACCGACTATTGCAAGCACGCTCAAAGTGCTACAAAAGCCAGGAACACTCCAATCAGATACATGCTCCAGCCATAGATCTCTACAGCATGACCACGCCATGGCTGTTTGCCACCTTGGGCCTCGACATACTCAGAAAGGCCAACCTAAAAGCTTCCAACGGGCATCAGCTTATCCTCATCGCCATCGAATATTTTATCAAATTGGTAGAGGTAACATCATACATGGACATCATGACTAGTCATGTCGAGAAGTTTATCAAGAGCAACGTCGTTTGCCAATTCGGTTTGCCCAAGGATATCATCACAGATAATGGCACCAATTTTGCGGACAAACACATCAAGGCTTTATGCGAGTAGTAAAAGATCAAAAATCATTGATTGTCACCATATAGGCCATAAACCAATGGAGCTGTAGAAGCGGCTAACAAAATAGTGGTTCGAATCCTCGAGAAGATGGTTGTCACATATCGAGAATGGAGTGAACTATTGCCATTTACACTATGGGCCTATTGAACGTCAATCTGTACTGCTACAGGGGCAATACCATTATCTCTTGTGTATGGAACTGAGGTCGTGCTACCAGTGGACGTCAAATTGCCCTCGCTCAGAATCCTTATCGAGTTTGATCTGTCAAAGGCTGAGAAGGAGAGAGCCTGCTTCGAACAACTAAATCTTATCGATGATAAAAGACTCCAAGCCTTGTGTCACACCCATGTCTACTAGGGAAGAGTCACACGAGCTTACAACAAACGCGTTCACGTCCGAGCATTAAAAGTGGGTGGCACGATTCAAAAAAAAAAATTTCCCTCTCTCCACACTGATCTAAGAGGAAAATTCAAGCCCAACTGGGAAGGGCCTTATGTCATCAGAGAAGTATTTCCTAGATATGCACTCTGTCTCGCTACCATGGATGGAGAACATTTTTGCGAGCCCATCAAAGCTAGATACGTACGACGATTCTACTCCTAGTCTCCCATGGCAAGGTAATTACTGATAAAAATGGATACGTGACTACTTAAGGGACCCTAAAGGAGGTCATCATTTCAAAGCCAATAAGGCAAAAAGTGTCCATAAATCCTCAACCCTTTGCCCCCCAATTTAAGCCAATGGCCTTCTTTCACAACCCCTCCCAGAAATGGAAATTTACATATACAAAAAATAAAAAATATATATATATATATATATATATATATATATATATACAAGCTCAAAGTAAAATGAACATGGTGAAAACTCGCAAGGGCGCTGCGGGTAAAAGGAGCAAGCTTGTGCAAATCAGGTGAAAACCTAAAAAGGAGCTTGGGATAAAAATGCATACCAATGGACGTAGTAAAAACTCGAAAGGGTCCTACAGGTAAAAAAGAGGGTAACAACTGGCATGGCAAAAACCCATCTTGAGTTTTGTGAGTAAAAAAAGTTAAACAAAAAAGAAAAGGAGAATGTCATCGGTTACTCCTTTCTTTACAGTTCTGAGTTATTTGATCTTCAAATCAGGCTGCTTATGTTAGCTCAAATCGGGTCCTGACCAGAAATATCTTTAAAGAAAACTCCACCGTCAGACTATTACCCAAGGTAAGTAGAAAAGACTAATTCAATCCAATGAGGTTGACGTTTCAACCTTGGTAAAATTCTGGACCCTCCTCAGGACCAACCACATGAATGGGTTCGAATATTCTCAAAATGAGACCCGTTACCTCCTCTCACATTTAAGGCATTAAAAAATATGAAGAAAAGAAAAATATACCCAAAAAGATTTTCCTTTTAAAATATGAAGAAAAGAAAAATATACCCAAAAAGATTTTCCTTTTTCATTTCATTTTTGTACTTTGTTGCCCCACATCTCAAAAAGATAATCGTTGTGGCACCCTGCTTTTACCTTTACAATTTGAAAAAGAAATAAAAACATAAAAAAATACACGTATAAAACCAAAAAATATCTGTCAAGGTGTTTTCATACCCCCTCCCTGAGGTATCTGATCTATCTAAAAGGTATGTGCAAAAATAGGTCATCGACCCAACTCATGCTTCAAGTCACGAATCTGCTCAAGTCAAGCTTCCTTGCGAGCATTTTGATCTATCATCCACCAGCCATGAATGCCCTTATAATGATTTTGGGAAGCATCAGTAGAGCCGAGAACATCACTTAAGGGTCCCTCCAAACGAAAGACCTCACATTCAACAGTATCAGCTCTCACTTGCTCTTTTCAAGGTGCTCTTGTAAAACTTGCTTCTCATCTACCAATAGCTGTATTTGGGTTAAGAACGTTGCTTCCTTCTTCAGCCAAGATCCCCCAAAATTGCTACACTCGGCCGGAACGACTTTGTAGACACCAAAATTTGGCCCAAGGCCCGACTGGCCCATACTTCGAGAGCGACGTACTTCCGAGCTTCCGAAAGAACATACCAAACCCTTAGAACTTAATCCAACCCTTTAAAACCCTTCCTAGATCCTTTAAATCTCCAACAAGACCCATAGAACCCAAACTAAACCTACTGGACCCGTACTAGACCCAGCTCGGGCCCACAAATCAGCTCTTTAATTTTTCCAAAATTTGGGCTATGCGTACAATCAATGTAAGCATGGGCATTTTTTGGCAGTAATTGGCCATGCGTACATCCTTTGTATGCATAGCTAATTTTAGCTTTGCTTCAGAATTGAGCCCTTGAACGGGCTCCAAACTTCTCAAAATTTTTTGAAAAACACTGTTCCTAAGTTGTGCATACATCCAATGTACGCATGACTTAGAACCTTAATTTTTGTGAAAAATGGCAGATTTCATTTTTGGGGTTTGACTTGTGGACCATCCCAGAGATTAGAGTGTATTTCTTTAGGACTGTTATTCTCCTCCCAACTTTCAATTTTACCCTTTTGCCATCCAACCCATCAATCTATCATCCACCAATAAAACCCAAATCACACTTTTCCAAGCTCTCAAAAACCTTAAACCTAGCATTACCTAATTTTAACGTCTAGTAAACCCAATTAGGAGTTCCTAATCCTTCCATTCTCTATTGATAGAGAGCCACCCCCCTTCCCTTTTTAATTACTTAAAAAAAATTCTAAAAAAGAAAACTCTAGAAAATTGCTCCCAAACCTTCCCCATTCCTAACCTTCTAAGTCCAACCTCTATCATACAACCAAGCCCATCATTTCAAACCCTTAAAAACCACATCAAAGCCCTCCCGTGCCAAGATTTCCAACTATCTTTCTTCGAAGCCATAGTCGTTAGAACCATCATCTAACCCATTCGCCTTCAAAAGTTCATCAGAATCAGCACCCACGCGAAGATCCAACAAAGGTCTCGAGAGCTCCAACTCTCCCCTCTATTCCTCTATCTTTTTTTTCTTTTTCTCTATCCTAGAATTTGAGCTGTTAGACCGCCGCAATTTCGGTAATTGCGGGGATCTCAAATAGGGTCAGAGTGCCTTCGAGCAAGGGGAAGTGTCACACAATTTTTCATTTTTTTATACACTTGTCCATAGTAGAAATTGCTTATGAGCGGGCCAATCGGGTGCCTAACACCTTCCCAATTGATAACCGAAGTTCCTACCTAGAGGCTTTGGCATAGACTGGCAATCCGAAGTCAAATCTAATACTTTGGTGCATATGATATTTATTTGAGGGTATTCCCGGCACACCAAAAGCTCTGGGTGGCGACTCCATTGTTTTGAGCGCATCATCGCAACGGGTTCACGTGATCCATGGTTGCACAGATGGCGACTCCACTGAGGATAGTTTTTAGAACTTCTCTTGAAATAGGCCCCATTGCATGTGTTTTTCACTTTCTTGTCTACATTTATTTATTTTTACTCACCCCTACGATTCCACATTTTTTTACTTACCCCTATGATTCCTGTCATTTAACACCTAAGCCGTTTGGTGGGCTTACTTGATAAATTAGGTTTAAATTCCATCATTTACCACCTTAGCTTTTTGGCGGGTTACTTAATAATTAGATTTGATTTTCCGTCATTTACATTTTGACACTTTATGTTTTCCGCCTAGTCCGGTGACTAGCCCTGCCATTTTCTTTTTAACTGCATGTCATATTCCACTAATGAATGCCGACCCGTAGTGGCAGCACGGGACTCTCATAGCTCGATTTGAAAGGTGGCAAAAGCCCTAAATTTGGACTTAAGCAAACTTCCCTTTAAGTGAATTTAAAAAGAACCAAGAGGGGACTTAATTGAATTTTCTCGTGAGTAGCTTTTACAAAAGGGGGGTAGAGAATTAGGCAACGATACACTTGACCCAGTTCCAAGTAGAACGACACCCTAATGGTGATGATGTCGAAAGAGCCACCCCTTCTAGTATCTGAGACTCGCGTCGGAGGTATATCAGGTAGGTGACCGAACTTGTTACGGAGCCTTAAAACCTTGGGGAGCACATTAGTTGCACCAAATCGACCTTGTGTCCTTTAAGCGCAATGAGGAGAAACCCAATAAAAGATTATAAACACCCAAATTTGGCCCAAGGTCCGATCGAAACACCTTTCGAGAGAGGTGCACTTCTAAGCTTTTAATGGCATGCATGGAACCTTTAGGAATCACCTTAGAACCCCTAAGAACCCTTCCAAACCCTTAGGAATCACCCTAGATCCCTTAGGAACTCACCTCGAACCTTTGGAAATCAATCCCAACCCTTAGAACTCGTCCTGAACCTAAACCTAAGCTTATCAATCAATGGATGTGGAGGGGTGCGTCGGGACTAGCTACGGCCTTCTACTATCATTGAATCTCATACCATTGAAAAGTAGAAGTCGTCAGCTTTCCAACGGTCTAAGAATCGCCCCAATCAGAGGTATACATCAAAAGAAATGGCAAACCGAACCCGGAGGGTAGAAATGTAAGTTCATGTGGGGCCCCCTAGGGATTTGGCGCAACTAATAGTTACGCTAGTTATAATTTTGCCTGGCGCAACTAATAGTTACGCCAAGGCTAAAGGTGGGGCCCACCCTTACGAACCAACTTCTAGACACTGTTTAAAACTGTTTTACAATACATTTGCCTGGCGCAACTATTAGTTGCACCAGGCATATGAACAGTAACCTCTGAATTTTACCTCGAAAATCATGATTAGGGTATGACTTGTTTACCACCTTGATCCTTGGATTGTGTTTTGCTAGTTCTGTTGCACCCATTCACTACCTATTTGCAACCCTTTCAGTGGCTTAAGGCTTCACCCCATCATCCACCATTGGAGGACCTTCTCACACATCTCAAGGCTCCAAAAACCCTACGAATCCTTAGATTTGAGATTACCTAATACCTAATCCCAATTATCACTTAAGTGGTCTCCTAATCCACCCATTTTCTATAAATAGAGACCCCCACCCCTTGGTTTAGGGGTTGAGATAATTGCTTAAGAGAGAAAGAGCTCAAAGTGAGAAGTTCTTTCTCCCTCTTGTGTACCATTTTCACCCAAATTTCAAAATCTCTCAACCTCATTTCAAGCTTGTTCTTGCATCCAAAACCCTTAGCCTAGGTGTGTGTGATCCCCTAGCCTCCCTTCCCTACCTCTTAGCTTCAAGTTTTAGGAGTTAGAACCCCATTTTCTACTATAAAAGGCCTTCAAAAGCTCATCAAAGCAAGCCACGCAAGGCTCTCCTACGATGCTACAAGGGCCCGAGGGCTCCGGCTCTCCTCTTTCTTCTCCTTCTCTTTCTAGCTCTCTCCATCCTCCCATTTGTGCCATTATGCCGCTGACTTTTCGGTAGGAACGGAGGGGCACAAATAGGATTCTAAGCCCTTTTGGGCAAGAGGAAGCTATTTTCCTTTCTTTTGCTTTATTTTATTTTTAGTCATAAGTAGAGACCGCATTAAGCGGATTGATCGGGTGTCTAACACCTTCCCGATCGATAACCAAAGCCCCTACCCAAGAGCCTTTGGTGTAGATCGGATTCAGAGTCATATTTTTAGCACTTCGGTGCTCATAAAAATGAACTAGGTTTCCTGGGACAGCGAAAGCTCTGGGTGGCGACTCTATATTTTTTGCGAGCGAGTGCATCGCCGCGACGAGATAGTAAAAATCCCACGGTTGCACAGATGACGACTCTACTGGAGAGTAGCTAGTAGAGCTTCCCCTTGAATTTGACCTCTTTATTTATATTTTTATAACCTTTTATTTGTTATTTTTGTTTTATTTTTTTTATTTTTTTACTCATCCCTCCGATTACATCATTTTACTTACCCCTACGATTCAGCTTTAAATTTCAGCAATTTTTGCTTAGTCACTTGACTGGCACCTTTTTTACTTACCCCTATATTTCAGCTTTATATTTCAACAATTTTTGCCTAGTCGCTTGATTGGCACCTTTTTTACATACCCCTACGATTCAGCTTTAAATTTCAGCAATTTTTGCGTAGTCACTTGACTACCACCTTTTTACTTACCCCTATGTTTCGGCTTTAAATTTCAGCAATTTTCGCCTAGTTACTTGACTGGCACCTTTCTTACCTATATTACAATTTGGCTTTAAATTTTAGTACTTTATATTTTCTGCCTAGTCACTTGACTGGCCTCGTCATTTTCCTTATTTCTTGTCATATCCTAATAATGAACGCCGACACGTAGTAGCGGCATGGGATCATCACCCCCGGTCTTTGAACTAAAGAAAACTTCCAAAAAAAATAGAAAAGCTTTGAAAAATTAAAATTGAACCAAGTCAGGGAGCTTAATTAATTTTCTTTTACGAGGTAGATTTTAAAAGGGTTGGGATTAGGCAAACACACAACCACCCGGATCATAGTATGGCGACAGCCCCTAGTGGTGATGATCCAGAAATGTCTCAGCCCACCTAGTATTTGAGAAGGTGCTCGCGCCGGAGGTATATCGAGTGGGTTCCCATTCCAAAGCTTAAAACCCTTGGGGAGCGCGCTAGCGAGTTATACTAGACTCAATCCCTTTAGGTGCGATGAGGAGAGAATCGATCATAAAAAAAAATAGCTCAATTCCCGGAAGCCTAGCTTCCACAAAAAACCAAAAGGAGACTCATTTTGGGCTATTGCCTCTGCTGTCATAACATTCAGGAATCCCATTTTTGCTTGGTGCAAGTATTAGTTGCGCCAATGCGAAAATTAGGAATTTATAACTGGCGCAACTAATAGTTGCGCCAACTTTAAAAATTCTAAAATTTACCTTGGTGCAACTAATAGTTGCGCCAGTGTAAAAGGGGAGTCCTACAACTTGGGCGCATGTATTAGTTGCACCAGCTATGTCCAACACAGCTCCAACCTGAATTCGTGGCCCTTTTCACCTCTCGAGTCTCCCGATCAGTGTGCTTAGTGCCTTGTTTGGGCCCCGCCAATTCCGACACCCAATACGCCCCCGTCGGTCAAAAGAGGGCAACTTCTTTTTAGCTCATTCCAGGGGATTGGGTTGTTTGCCTCAATTTTTGTGCCTTCAATAGATCGAAGGTTCTTTTTCGATACTTCCGAAGTGCGTCGGAGTCATCTCCGCGGGTCTTGAATTAGGGCACGAGAGCCACCCAAGAAGGGAATTCTAAGGCCTCGGAACCTTCGTTTTTTCAAAAACTTTTTCCAAAAATAAAAAAATAAAAAAAAGTAAATCAAAACTCAAAAAAAAATAATATATAGTTTGTGGTGCCGGTACAACGGCATCATCTTGCCCTCTGCCGTCCTGTAGGGGAAGGAGGAGGATTTTTGGGCCTTATCCAAGGCACCCTTACCCAACCCGTTCCCGTAGAATGTCGTGGGTAGTGGACCCGGTTTACACCGATCTCGACTCATCCCCACCACATTCTCTAACCCATTCCCATTTGGGGGAAGTCTTTTCCACCATCCCCCTCACCCAATCACCCTTTGCCATTACCGGCCCATTTGACGCCCCCATTTTCTCAACCACTACACCCCAAAATATTCAAAGTCCAACCCCTCATTCTCCATCTTTTGCCCAAACCATACCCATGCCAAAGTCCAACCCATTTCCCTTCCACATCCACACAGAACCCATTCTCCCAATTCACATCCATGCCCCATTTC
Organism: Chloranthus sessilifolius; assembly: GCA_021018995.1. Lineage (NCBI taxonomy): Eukaryota > Viridiplantae > Streptophyta > Magnoliopsida > Chloranthales > Chloranthaceae > Chloranthus > Chloranthus sessilifolius. The sequence goes on along the minus strand of CM037594.1, from coordinate 27,388,208 downwards.
TCATCTTCCCCCTATAGGCCTGATCCACCCACATTCACATACACCACTTTCGCCCTATCCGATCCCCCACAAGCCCCCCCATCTACCCGGGTCATGTCCATTTTTATCTGGGCCACACCCGGTTTTTTCCAAGAACCCACACTTTACCCTTCATCATCCCCCTTTGCCAATGCCCCACCCCATTCCTTCAATCCATCCTGTATCCCATCACTTACCATGGCCATGCCCAATCTTCCCTCCACCCCCATCCCATCCATATCCAATCATCCCTTAAATCTGCCATCCACATCCAATCCTCCTTCCATGACCATGATGGAGGAGATCTTCCAAGCCTACTCCATGTGAAAGGCTTCTTAAAATACCCCCCCTCCTCCATACCCCATGGCCCTAAACCCATCTCACACCCTAGCCAATCTCCATGCCTCACTCTCCAATGACCCCCATCAACCCCCCATAATCCACACCATCCAATCCCCCATTACCCACATGCCCCAAGGCCCCATGGCCCAACCTCCCACTACCCATACACCCCAAGGCCAAATGGCCCAATCTCCAACCTCCCACATAACCCAAGGCCCATTGGCCCAAACCCCCTTTTCCCACATATCCCAGGGCCCCATGGCCCAGTACCCTACCACCCAAACCTACCCAGGGCCCATGGCCCAGACCCACCCAGGGCCCATGGCCCAAACCCATCAATGGCCCATGGCCCATACTCATCAGGGCCCATTGGGCCAGACCCACCAAGGGCCCATATATCAAACCTATCAAGGGCCCACAACCCAAAACTACCAAGGATCTATGTCCCAAATCCACCAATGGCCCATGGCCCACCTTATCATGACCAAGCCTTCGTGGCCCAAGCCCAAACCCTACACTCATACCTTCCGCAATACCCCCAACATTTCACCCAGCCTCCACTCCCAGGTCAAACCCTACTATTGCCCCACACCCCAAGGCCATCTCCAAACCTTTCCCCATACCCAATGGCCCCTTCAGGCCCCACCTTAAAACCAAAATCCCATCACCCAACAAACCTTTCCTCATCTCCAGTGGGCTCACCCAACCCTCACTCATGCCATTCCCATCAAACTCGTGCAACAACAATAAGAGAACCCCGCCGTCACTGCACATTATGCTGACTAGCAGTATGAGGAAGACGAGATTAGGAATAGCGGGGCCTATGCTAGGGCATTGACTAGCCTTAACCCTCCTCCCTTAATTGCCCACCCCTTGGTGGCCCAAAGTGAAATCCAACTAACAGCCGAGAAAGCGGGCCCTGTGTCAAAAGAGTCAGATTAGCTGAAAGAACCGTTGGATAAAATACAAAAGCAGCTGATGAAAATGGGTGGTGCTGAAATCCACGCCACGGACTTCACCGATTTATGCTTGTTTGCTGAGGTCCCCCTGCCCCCCAAATTTAAAATGCTGGCCTTTGACAAATATAATGGCATTGGCAATCCTATTGCGCACCAGAAGTCCTACTGTGGGGACATGTGCCAATACGAAGGGGACGAAAGACTACTAATAAAAGTCTTTCAGAAGAGTCTGACCGGTCCAACTTTGAGATGGTTCACATCTTTAAAACCATCCATGATGAAAATGTGCAGGGACTTGATGCACCTCTTTCAAGAACAATATGTCTACAATATAGACATTGAGCCGCGAAAGTCAGACTTGGCCCGTTTAAGACAGAACCAGAACGAGACCTTCAGCAACTACTTAGGACGTTGGAGAGCACTGGTAGCTCAGGACGAGTTTTATAAATCACACATATATTTCTCACATCATAAAATTCATGTTATTATGAAGACAAATCGGAAAACACACATATTATTATCATATCATTACACACATGCTCATTGTGGTCAAATACACATGTTAAGGAGTTTTGCCTACCTTAAGCTCAGAGCCGTCCAAAGCGACACCCAAATTCTTAGCGACAGCCCCCCATTCTTAATTTATATTATACATATGATGATGTATTAATAACAGATTCTAATTTATAATGAATTTGGTATATTTATATGATTTATCAAAATCGAGGCGGAAATGTTCAAGTTCGTGCTAACTTAGAATTTGACGTAACTTCCCCCTAAATTTTAACCTTCAAACATTTGGATTCAACAAATTGTAAATTCATAAAGGCTGGAGATCTTGTTGTCCCCTTTGCAATGCTTTAATAATTGCATTAATTGGAGTTCAGAGTAAAAAGTTATGCCCAAAATACCAAAGCAGTATCAGCAAGCTCAGTCAAATTCGACCGGTTGATTTGGAAATCGATCGATCGATTTCTCCAGACTAAAATTACATACTCACTATTTTGTGAAAATTGACCTGTCGTGCTACTTTTGATCAGTCGATTTTCCAAATCGACTGGTCAAAAAAAATTTGATCGGTCGGTTTCGTATCTCGGCAAAAATTAGAAATTGACCCTAATTTACACTAAATTTTAACCTTTAAAATAGTTGATTCATGAATTGGTCAATTCATAAAATTTGTAGAGCTTGCTATCCTCTTTCCAATGTCATAAGAATCACAGTAATCGGAGATCGGAGCGGAAAGTTATGGCAAAAATACTAAGGCAGTCTCTGCAAGTTTAAACAAATTCGACCGGTCGATTTGGAATTCGACCGGTCGATTTGGAATTCAACCGGTCGATTTGGAAATCGACCGGTCGGTTTTGTCAGCTGGAATTTGAAATTCAAAACTCAATTTTCTTCAAAATCTTAACTTTTTTCTTCAAATTTCTCACCCATATATATAAACTAAACTAATCCAACTCTAACTCATAATTTAGCACAATCTCCATACCTTAGATTGATCGATTTCTCGATCCACGTGCTCACATCCAAGCAGGGTTTTAAAGTTGAAATCTTGGGAAAAGCGTTGATTCAATCCTCACGAACTTCACACTGAACTTCACTCTAGCACACACACACAAGGATTTAAAGCCCTCTTCTATTCTCTCTCTCTCTAAAAACCCAAGTCCCAAAATAATGCAACCGGTTGATAGCTTCCAAATGAAGCCTTTGCTTTGTTTTTTATAACCAAAGGGATTAGTTCCCTTATAAAACATATACACCCATTTTGGGTATTAACTTCATCCAAAGACTTAGTTTCCTTGTGAATCGGATACACCTAAGTAAGACATAAAACATTATACAAATAATCTCTTGGTTCGGTATGGGGCATGCACACCCAAACCACCTATCTTTTGGATCTAGTGTTGAGCTGATACACCAAACCTAGGTGTGTACAAATCTATCTAAAGGCCCATACATGCTCTAAATCTGCCCTTTCTCACCCAACACTTAAGCCAACCACAACTTAAGTTTATTTATGATATCAGGTATGTGACCCCTCGGGCACGCACACCGAGGTGTACTATCCAAAGGTCAAAATTTTTGGGACATTATAGTTGGCCCATAAGGTCAGCCCAAATTAATTGGTCCAATTTCAATTGGTATGTTTTAAATCATTAACAACCTTCATTAATAGTCCATTTTGCTTCTAAGTTGCACAAGAATACAAAGTGTCACCCTAGACACGCTCACTTAGTAAGTACGTGTGGGTTCAAAATTTAGGGATGTTACACATCTAAACCTCCACCTTGGTCATTCCAATCCTTTTATTCTCTTCTGCCACCAACAGTTTTGCTATGGAAAGACAATCGAGTTTGTTCGAGATCGTTGATGCTTTCGAGCGGCTCCTTTGACGTAAGGCGAAGGAAATCTCCGCACTCCTGGAAGAACGAGCGCGGCTAATCAACGAAATTATCTCCCACTCCATATCCCCCTAATGTGCCACCCACGCCACCACATTCACCACCACCTCCCTCACCTCCCCCACGATCCTAACCCCACTATTCCTCTTCCTGGCTTGCAGTTCATCTTCTAAGAGCAGCAAGTTGAGGACATCCCGGAATCGGGAGGGCGGATAATCTTTTTGGTGAGAAAATTTTGAAGTCCTCGGGGCCGATCTTTATAGAATTAACCTTTTTGCCTTGGTTGATCACTGCAAGTATCGTAGTTAGTCTGTTTCTAGATTTTTCCTAGGTTTCATCTTTTAGGTAATTAGTTTTCTTTTCTATGCAATCTCTGTAAATATTTCACTCTATATATAAAAATATCTTTTATTTCTTTTATTATTTTTGTTGTTCCTAATCTTTCTTATTGATACCATTTCTATGTGATCACGCCGGATAAAATTTCTCCTTAGTTTGGGGGAGATTTTGGAATAATTTTGTAGATCCTATGCCCGGTACATGCAGCAGATTTGATAAAAAATTTTGGTATCTCCTATTTCTTTGCACAATGAGGACATTGTCCTATTTAATTTTGGGGGTACACACTCTGTGTATATTACTTTTACTTTTACTTTTGCTTATTAAAAAAAATATATATGTGTTTTCTATTTAGAGTAGTATAATTTTAGGAGGCATTTTTAAAAACAAATTTAGGTTAGTTTTGTTTTAGACTTTTTTTTTTCTAGTTAACCATCACATGGCGGTTACGATAGAAGAAAATATGATTCATCGTAGTAGAAGTTCAACCATCAAATAATAGAGACAGTTATGATTGATGTCCAGTTTCATTTGTACATTGTATCATAATTGAATGCTTGAAGCTATACATTGATTTAAACTACAATTTTTAGATTATAGTTTCAAAATCGTATACCCAGTGAGCATTTGAACTTATTTCCTTTCTTTGAGAGAGAGACTGTTACTCTATTCAAATTAAAATTTTATTGAAGTTCTTGACTGTGTTCCAATGAAATCTCATATTGTCCTTATTTATTTTGAATCAATTATTCTATGATCATGATAAATGTTTTTCTAGAACTATTTATAATATGCATCAAAACAATGATACTCTTGCTAGTGAATCGTGAAAGTGATTTAAGGTCATCTTTTTATTCGTTTGAGCCAAAATGCCAAAATTAATTTACCTCTTGAACCCATATTAGAGCCAAAACCGAATTTCTTTGTACTAAAATCTTATAAACCATTAACCATATGTACTACCCAAGGCTTTTGGTCTTTAACCCTTATAATTCTGAAAATTTAGAACAAAGGGAGAAATATGAGAGTGAAAGGAGTATGCAAGAACAGATAAGAGGAATGCTAAAAAGGGTACAACTGAGAAAGATATGAAGAAATTATGATGAAAAATATGAAGAAAAAAAAGAAAAAAAAAAAAGCTTCCAAACTGAAAAGATTTTCAAGAGAGATATGTAAAGAAAGAAAATTAAAAGAAAAAGGAATTTACTAAGAGAAGAAAAAATGTAAATGGGAAGAAGTTATCCAACTTTTTTTATACTTACTGAAGTAGAAAGAAAAGTAAGAAGAAGAAAAAATGATGAAAGCTGAACTGAATTATCAAAACTTTTGAATCCTTTTACCTCTCATTGGAACCTTTTACCAAGCCCCATTACAAGCCGAAAAAAGACCTTCCTGATTCTTGATTCACAATAGCATGAGCCTAGTAGAGATGAGTATGATAAATACTATTAAAATACAGGATGCATATGAAATATAATTGATTATCTGATCTACAAGATTTATCTTTTTGTCAATATCTTTGAATTATTCCTGATATATCATATTAAGAGAACCCAAAAATTTTGATATCTTTTTTAAAGTATGCCAACAGTGAGAATTTGAATGAAAATGTTTTCTAAATATGCAGCTTAGAAAAATTTATAATGAATAGATTCTTTCATTGATACACACACACTCCACACTTAATATGAAATATAATCGTTGAGTTCTATGATCAAGGATAACTACTATGATGGGAAGTCATGGCTGAAGGAATCTTATTTTTGAAAATTACAACAACCATGTGAATGCCAAAAAGGGTACAACTGAGAAGGATATGAAGAAATTCTGAAGAAAAATATGAAGAAAAAAAAGAAAAAAAAAAAAAGCTTCCAAACTGAAAAGATTTTCAAGAGAGATATGTAAAGAAAGAAAATTAAAAGAAAAAGGGATTTACTGAGAGAAGAAAAAATGTAAACGGGAAGAAGTTATCCAACTTTTTTTATACTTACTGAAGTAGAAAGAAAAGTAAAAAGAAGAAGAAAAGATGAAAGTTGAACTAAATTATCAAAACTTTTGAATCCTTTTACCTTTCTTTGGAACCTTTTACCATAGCCCCATTACAAGCCGAAAAAAGACCTTTCTGATTCATAATTCACAATAGCATGAGCCTAGTAGAGATGAGTATGATAAATACTATTAAAATACAGGATGCATATGAAATATAATTGATTATCTGATCCATGAGATTTATCTTTTTGTCAATATCTTTGAATTATTCCTGATATATCATATTAAGAGAACCCAAAAATTTTGATATCTTTTTTAAAGTATGCCAATAGTGAGAATTTGAATGAAAATGTTTTCTAAATATGCAGCTTAGAAAAATTTATAATGAATAGATTCTTTCATTGATACGCACACACTCCACACTTAATATGAATTATAATTGTTGAGTTCTATGATCAAGGATAACTGATAGGATGGAAAGTCATGGCTGAAGGAATCTTATTTTTGAAAATTACAACAACCATGTGATGACAACAATAGGATAGAATTTTAAACTTTTATTAACTCTTTCTGAAATTTTTTTGAAAAACCCAAAAATATTTTAAAGTTTATAGGTAACTTCACTGAAAACCTTCAGGAGAGCATAACTCCTCCACTAGGGATCACCTAGGGATTTAAAGGCTTGTAGCATATGCTAAATGCAATTGTGCTCCCTACGAAAGTGGTATTTAAATTTATAGTTAGAATTAGTTTATCTTTCCTTGTTTGCTAGGGACTAACAAAACATAAGTTTGGGGGTGTGATCAGTCAAATAATTTATCATTTTATTCCCCTTAGTGATGCTAGACCTTAGTTTGCTACTAATGAGATGTTGAAGTGCAGATATTTAGAACAGACAAGAGTAAAGCACCAAAGTGGTAATCTTTGCCAAAATGAACTCGAACAACAGTAAGAAACACGATCGTATAAAAATACGATTCCATCGTATTTAAGAACCAATCGTGAGTTGAAGAAGAAAAGAAGGAATCATAATTTACGATCCTATGTAAAATACGCTGGAGACGGATGAAGACACGATCGTTAATAAGAAAGAAATCATACTGAATGAAGAAAAGATGCAATCCTATTTTATGATTGTATATAACATAGCTCAAACTACTGCTGCTAATCACGTGAAACCATCCACAAAACTAGAGGATCTCTTAAATTAGAAGTCTACTAATCCATGGATCTGAGAAGATTGGCAAAAGAAATACCGAAGATCTCTGCTGCTATAAAATAGGAAAGAATCATGTGCTCTTCTACTATCTAAAGCAAGGAAGATTAGGATTAGAAGTTTTAGTTGTTATAGGAATCTATTTACTTTCAGTATTTTACTTTGTTTAGAATTTGAATATTGTAATCGACCCCTTATGATCTATAAACAAGAGGCTCGGCATAGAAGAAAAACTTATTAACAGAATTCTCAGCATCAATTGACGACTGAGGTTGGGAATCCTGAAGATCACTTTAGTATAGTTTTGTTTAGGCATCCAAGGTTTCTAGAGAGCAATTGATGATTGGGATCAGAAGCTGGAAATTTAGAGTAGAGTATTCATAGTTTCTCAGGAGCAATATACACTTGTGACTGAGTAAAGATACCCCTTATTTTTTTCTAGTTTAGATTTACTGCTTTCATTTATTGCTTTGTAAACATCTGACAATTCTTGATTTTAATTGACCCATAAAATCTTGAGTTTGAAAAATTAGGGCAATGGTATTTTCTTTTCCATCTTCAATTTTCTCAGTTTTTGATTGATGCCCAAATCTTGGAGAGTTGTAGATTAGTATATATTTATATTGAAGAATTTTAGTTTTCGATTAACGACCAAATTCTAGAGGACTGAGATATAGTGTAATGGTATTTTAATTTTTATAGATATCTGAGAATCGAAGGAAACTGATTGACGACTAGGATTCAGAAGCTTGAGGATTTAGATTTATTTTCTTGCACCTAATTTAATTAAAACAACCCTTCTTTATTCTTTAAAGGAAAATAATAGTTTTTAAAATTTTCAACCTTCCATGTGGGATCGACATTATACTAGTGCTACAATTTTCTTTATGCGCTTGAAATAGGTTAAGACTGAGTACACTTTTAAGAGCATACTAGCTACTAAAGAGGAAAGGGATTGGGCTCTCACCTGCAAGCAGGAGAGACCCGGTCAAAGGAAGAGGCAAACAACAAATTAAGTTTGGTTTAGGATACAAGCCTACCGAAGAAGAAGTCTAAGAGGCCAAGGAAAAGGCTCGCGCAACCACTGTCGCCAAAGTCAGGGGGATTGATTTGGAAGATGAACCTCGTCCAAGGCCACACATCAGGAGTACTTTTGTGAGTGTAGGTGTAGACACCCCCATTTTTCCCTTTCAGAATATATAATTTTGTTTGATCAACCTTTGACCTCAAACCCTGATATGGGAACCATGCATTGAAATAATAGTACATGGCTGAACACAGGCTGAAACAATAGCTCTGTGGCTCAGATCCCAACATAGGGAGACTATATACTGAAACAATAGTATATAGTCAGAATGTAGACTGAAATAATAGTCTAGAATTTCGGACTAGAGACCAGACCTGAACAACCCTGAATTAATCGCCTAAAACCCTGGGCGTAATTCGATTACACTCCAGACCACAAACGCGCAATCAATCCCCCTTTCAGACGAAACTTCCTTTCCCATATCATATCAAGTCTCAATCACGCGCTTGAAATCAGAAGCGTGATCGGATTGCACACCACATCACAGGCGCGCAATTGGCCTACGCCCGACCTAGCCTCATAGTCCTTGACCCCTAAGTTTCATTGATTGAGCGCTTCTGAAGAATCGCTTAATTAGATTGCGCACGTCCTAACAAGCGTGCAATTAGCCTTAATGCTATTAGGACTAGCAAACTCGCTGAGCAAGTCAGCCGGTCACCTGAGTCGATGATGACTTATTGATTACCGTAAACCAACGCCGTAATTCAGCTAAAAAATGGTGCGTAATTGAAGAAAAACCAATGAAAATTTTTTTTAACTTCGACCAAATAGAACACAAGGAGGCTGGCAATTTTTGAGAGAGAACGTATTTGTTTGGGATTCCGAAACCAGAGAACTCCAAGAATGAACACATTGAACAACCTAATTCTGATTTCAAAATTCAAGCGCCGAATCTTCGAGATTTCTCTCCGCAGCCCCGACCCTTAGGTAAGAATTTAATTTTTTGTTTCCAACCGTGACTTCTAATCTCTAGATTTAGGAATTCTATTAGTTTTAACTTTCAGTCTTAGACCGTAGCACCATTTTCGGACCGAAATTCTCTATATCTAGTTCTAGTTCTCTATTTTTAGAACTAGCCCTTAATCTAATGGTCCAATACACCGATCTTAGACTTTAATTATGTTCTAAAATCTTAATCTACAGTCCTATCATTAATTTCTGGTTCTAGGTTTTAGACTCTAGAACCAGTCCTTAATCGTACAGTTTGATTTTCTAATTTCGGACTCGAATTCAGTCTTAAAATTTTTAATTATAATTTTAATTCCCTATTTTATTACTTTCTAAAATCCTAAATATTAATTTTAGCTTCTATAATCTTAGTTCCTAATTTATTTCATAATTATTATTCCGAAATCAACTCTTAAAAGCCTAAAAACATTATTCCACGATCTAAAATCCAATTTATCTTTAATTTTAGCCATCTGATTTGCCCAAGGGAGCTTACGGAAGATACTCGGAGACGCGGCCAATCCTCCTTAGCATAGCGGGCCCAACCCCCTTTTTTTTAGAATTTTTAGGATGAATTAATTACTTTAATTAGTTTCTATTTCGATATAATTGATTAATTGCATTGATTAGGCTTTAATACAATTATTTAACTGCTCTAATCAGATTTTTTAGTTCAGTTAATCAACTGCTTTAATTAGAATTTCAGGAAATTTAATTCATTTATGATTAATTAGATTTTGTCATAATTAACTCATTGCCTCGATCATGATCCTAGAAAAATCAGTCCTTTTATTTCAATTAGTATTTTTCGTAAAGTCAATTCGTTGCCCTAATTAGAATTCTAGTAAAAAAAACCAGTCTTCTTATTTCAATTAGAATTATTATAATTGTTTCAATTAGAATTGCAATAGAAAATTAGCATACTTGCTTTAATTAGAATTGTAGCATAATTAGTATACTTGCCTTATTTAGAATCCCAGTATAATTAGCTTGCTTGATTTAATTAGAGTTCTATTGGAATTAATACATTCACACTCTTAGCACCAATAGGAGACTGAAATTAATTGCACTTTTGGTAGTACTAGAACACTAATATTAATTAGACTTCTAAGAAGATTATGAAACTAATATCAATTAGACTTCTAATAAAATTAGCAAATTAATACTAACTGGACTCCTAATAAGGATAGGGATAGTAAAAAAATTGATTAGACACCTGATAGAACTAGAATGTTAAATTAAATAAACTACAATAGATCACCACACAGCCAAACTCACAATAGAATTAGGGAAGTCTAAACTGACCAAAGCTATAACTATAAAGGGAAATAAAAGGGAAATTAAACTATCTAAATTAAGAAGAAGATATAGTTGCTGACGTTTTCAGGTGGACGATTCAGTATAGAAGTAACCCATACCCGCTCTTAAGCATGATCATTGACGTGTTGCAGCGTTGATAAATATTTACAGCTGGCAATTGCAACAAACTAGGAATCTTCCAAGAAAACCCTTTTTTTTAAATTTTATTTTATCTCCACTATTCTAAACAATGCATCGCTAGAGTCCACTTGGACAGAATTGGAGCCACTAATTCCACGAGGACCGAGAGGAACCCAGAAAAAGTACGCACTAATAGATTGGCGATCGTGATGGGACCCTTTTGCAAACTTTTTTTTTAGATAGTTAATTTTTGTCCTATTTCCCTATTTTTTTTCTTCTCGTCGTGTCGTTTAGATTCCCTTTTATATATATATGAGTCTTCGTCAAAGACTCGAGATGTCTGATATACGAAGTGAGTTTAGGAGACCCACCATTGTGGGGATATCATGACCACCCCATGTATGGAGAAGAACCACTTCACAATTCCAGCTCATGACAACCGGAGATTAATATAGCTGGTGAACAAGAGAACCCCTCCTCTACCCCACTCACCAGGAACAATCATAATGGGAGAGATGGTGGCATCAGATAAAACCTTACTGCCCAATAAATCGTAGAACTCAATATCCAAAGAATATAAAGAGGAGATGACAACTCCGAAGAATTGCTTCGAGGGTTGGCCGCCGCATACGAAACCATTAGGTCACGATAATTTTTAGAAGAACAAGAGCGACAAGAAAGGCCACCTCCTACCCCGAGCACGATGTCAACCCGCGCCACACTATTGAGACAACCTGCCCACACATTCGTCGACGACGACCCTTTAGACAAGGTTTGCTCACAGGTTGCTCCGAAAGACAGCGCCATTAAAATCGAGGATCTCCCTAAAATGTTCGATGAGTACATGTGTAACGACCCCGAAAATTAGAACACGAACCTGACTGCTTTGATTCGCGTGCCCAGCACGGAAACCAAGGTTGATTTAAAAACTTTAGGGTTATATTAGTTTAAATAATGTGGCACTGTGGGGAGATGAGACCACGTGTGAAATTTCATCTAGATCCGAGATGTGTAGAGGGTAGGTGGAACACGTTGCGCAAAAGCAACTGTGTACATGCTTCACACCGGAACAGATACCAAGGGCAAAACAGGGATTCTGAGTTGAGAGGTAGCTTATAGAGGAAGGAAGGGGAGACGAGAGAGGAGAGACTTCCACTCTTCTTCTCCTTCATCCCCTTGCCCTACGTGCTCCATTAACTGGAGATCTGTGCTAAGAAAGTTTGAAAGAGATCCCTTGTGAGAGAAGAAAAGGGTTAGCAAGAGAGAAGATGAGGGATTTCTAAGCTAGAGGAGCTAGACCTAAGTGATTGAGTTACCTGGGGTTTAAGATTGGTGTGAGAGACCTTGATCTGTCGAACCAGAGCTGAAGAGCTTCTCGCCGGACCCGGATCGAGGAGGAGCTCCGAGATCTAGGTTTGAAAACCCTCTTCCGAGTCATTGCCGGAAACCCAAGAAACCCTCGAACAAGGTGAGTTGTGTAGGTTAAATAGGGTTAAATGAGTAGTTTAAAGGGTGTGTTTATGATGTATTAATGGTGATTGCACAACCATTAATGGAGAGAGAGCAAAAAAATGGAAGGAAGGTGAACTCCATTAATGACAGCTTTGATCACCAAAGGGTGGTGATCGATCACTGAGGGTTGGTGATCGATCACCAAGGGCGGGTGATCGATCAATCTGTATAAGCTTATGGGGAACAGAGACCCCAGAGAGTTGAGAAGTTGAGGCCCGAGGTGGTGATCGATCACCAAGGTGGTGATCGATCTACAATGAGTCTGGTGATCGATCTACAAGGATGTTGGTGATCGATCACCAAGGTGGTGATCGATCAATTTGTATAAAAATTAATGTAGACAGAGGGAGGAGTTTTTGAAACTTGCTGTGGTGATCGATCACCAAGGTGGTGATCGATCTACAGAAGAGTTGGTGATCGATCACCAAGGAGGTGATCGATCAACCTTGACTGTGTTGAGGAAGAGATATGGAGGTTGGTGATCGATCACCAAGGTGGTGATCGATCTACTGTGGGTGGTGATCGATCTACTGTGGGTGGTGATCGATCTACAGTTAATGGAGCACGTAGGGCAAGGGGATGAAGGAGAAGAAGAGTGGAAGTCTCTCCTCTCTCGTCTCCCCTTCCTTCCTCTATAAGCTACCTCTCAACTCAGAATCCCTGTTTTGCCCTTGGTATCTGTTCCGGTGTGAAGCATGTACACAGTTGCTTTTGCGCAACGTGTTCCACCTACCCTCTACACATCTCGGATCTAGATGAAATTTCACACGTGGTCTCATCTCCCCACAGTGCCACATTATTTAAACTAATATAACCCTAAAGTTTTTAAATCAACCTTGGTTTCCATGCCGGGCACGCGAATCAAAGCAGTCAGGTTTGTGTTCTAATTTTCGGGGTCGTTACATTATCCCCCCCTTAGGAATTTTCGTCCTCGAAAATGTCAAAGGGGTGTATTCAGGGATTTTGTGGTTCTAAAGCTCACATGCTAACTAATACAGAATAATTGGTTTATGTGTCATGCAGGGAAATTAAAACACTTACGGGGTTTATACACATCAGGCAAGAATAATTAAAGTATTGACAGAATATATGCGATATGCAATGGAATATAAATAGAGAGATGTACACATATAAATGGCTAATAAGATATAGTAGTATGGTAGTACCTGCGGGGGCATCGGATGGGCCGGCGTCATGGTGTCAGCGCCTAGTCGCGTGGATCCACCACTGCGGTAGTGGGCGCGATCATCGGCGTGGATGTCGTGGCATAAAGGTGCTGCATGACTAGCTCATGCATACCCGCGTGATAGTCCAGACGACGATGCATCTGTCTCTGGAACGCCTCAACGCCATCCAGCCTCTCATGGATGCGACGGTTGCTCTCCACCAACTCGCGAAGCATCGCGGTGACATCGTCGGAGGCAGACGGTGGGGGAGGGGGTGGGGCGTGACGGACTGATCGGCGGGGTGGAACAGGGGCTGGTTGGGCAGATGGCTCTGGCTGGGGTGGTGGGTCCTGTGGTGGCTCGCCCTCTATGGTCGCGGGCACATCAGGGACTGAACCCTTTGCTACAGCAGGGGGAACGGGCTCAGCCGCGTCCTCCTCCTCCTCAGGAAGACACTTAACCAACAAGTTGTAGCTCTTCGTCCAGTCTTTCAGGTGAAAGACTTTAGTGTTGTTTTCCAAACGAGGCTCGTGGGGAGCCAAGACGTAGGCCTCGCGTAGGGCAGCATACTGCTCTACGAGCTTGGTGACGAGGCGTGCATAGGGGATCTGTTTCTTTGCTCCAGATCGCCCCTTCTCAGACATCAGGTCATTGGCATTTATGATGCCATCAATGACCAGATCTGCCATAGAGAACCAACGGTTCTCATAGGTGGAGAATAGTGCTTGTTGCACTACTCCAGTCCGTGAGGACTTGTGCAGGAAAGGGTTGAGGGCACACTTGATGTAGGTATCAAGCATCCACAACCGGTCAGGTAGTTGGGCCCTAGAAATGGATTGGCCCCTACCGTGTTGGCCTTGGGTCATCTTGGTGACCACATCGGCATAGGGTACCTCCTTGACGTACGGAGGCTCGAGGCCACTGGTCTCGATGTACGCGGACGGGCATTGAAGTGCCGCCGCGACATGGAAATGGTTAAATTTATATTCAAAGGATCGATGGTTGTGACGAGTCGATGGCATCACACCCCATCTGAGGTTTTGAAAGAAAAGCCGCACAATACGTGGGCAGTAATGGTTATGGAAGGGCGCGAGTAAGGGTTTAAGCCCTAGCTTTTGTATGTAACCCTTGGCCCAAACCATTTCGGGTCGGTCCTCATAGAGTGAGGACGCAAACACGTATTCGGGTAAGAAGGTTTTAGAAGCCCACCACGGTTTGGGGACTTCACGCTCAATAGGGAGCGGCGCGGATGCGGGAACGGGTGGGGTAGAGGTCGAAGCCGGTGCCATGGGTGGCATGGACGGCGGGGGATTTGGAAGAGAAGGCGGTACCGGAGTACGAGCCCGGGATGTGGGTACCTTACGCGAAGGATTCTTCGTGTGTGGTCCCATGGTATAGATTGGGGTTAAAATGCGAAGAAAGGAATCAAAGATCAAGGAAATGGAGGATTTACCGGTGAATGAGGCGACGCACACTCAAATCGAGCCGGAGAACGAACGAAATAGCCGGAGAATAGTCAGAAAATGGTTGGGGAAGGTCGGAAACCGCAAGCCCTTTCGTCTCTTGCAGTTGTGATGTGGCAAATGACCTTTCGAACTCCCCCCCCGTTTTAACTTAACGCCCATTGGTGATCGATCACGGGCCATTGGTGATCGATCACCAAGGAATCTTTAAGTTCCAAACCCGCTTCATTGATCGATCACCAAGTGTGTAGATCGATCACGGGGTCTCTTGTAGATCGATCACCAGCTTGGTGTAGATCGATCACGGCTGACAGGAACACCACGTTTCATCTGTTCAATCTCCCTAATATTGACGGTCTGGATTTTGAGACTACTGATTCATACACGCCATATAAAGTGTTCCAAAAAGAGAAATTCATCAAGTATATGCTCACACACCAATTTATAATCACGGCAACGAATTCCTAGATGAAGCACTGAGACTTACCTTCTCATCGTGAGCAGATGATCGACATCGCTCACGGATTTGCTGTTTCTCCCAAGTAAGCTTCGCGTCAATGATTTCTCCATTTGACTAGTACCAGTGGGATTAATTTAGTCCGCAGGACTTGGTGTCGACGATCCAAAATAGCAATCGGTTCCTCAATCGTCGTCATATCCTCCTGAAGCTCTATCGGTTGGAAATCCAAGACGTGAGTCGGATCGCGTACGTAATGGCGCAGCATGGATACGTGGAATACGTTATGCATGCTTGCTAACTGCGGTGGTAAGGCGATCCGATATGCTACCTCGCCAACTCGTCCAAGTACTTCAAATGGTCCAATGTACCGAGGACTTAGCTTTCCGCGTTTCCCAAAACGCATGACGCCCTTGGTGGTAAATTTTCACAACCACCTTGTCTCCAACCTATAAACGAGGGTCAATTCTTTCGTAGTTTGATTTTAACCATGGTCATATATCATTAATGTAATTTATTATACCTGAAATTCCACTTGTGTTCGGTGAAGATCGGCATAGCTCTTTTGGCGACTTTGGGCCATTTTCAACCTTTCACGTATTACTCTAACCGTTTCAGTGGTACTATCCACCATTTCTGGTCCCAAGACAAGCTTCTCGCCGATTTCTTCCCAGTTCAATGGAGATTTGCATCGACGTCCATATAAGGCTTCATAAGGTGCCATCCCAATGCTCGATTGATAGTCATATTGTTATTGTCTGTGAACTCGATCAGAGGTAAGTGCTGATCCCATGAGCCATGAAAGTCTAACATACATGCTCGCAACATATCCTCTATGATCTGGTTCACTCTCTCAGTCTGCCCATCTGTCTGAGGATGAAACGCTGAGCTGAACTCTAATTTTGTACCCATGCCTTCTTGGAACCGTCGCCAAAACTGCGACGTATACAGAGGATCTCTATCACACACGATACTGACAGGTATGCCATGTAATCGAACTATTTCTTTCAAATATAACTCGGCTAGTTTGTTGGCTGTAATTGTAGTCCGATACGGCAGAAAATGTGCGGATTTCGTCAAACGGTCAACAATAACCCAAATTGCATTGTTCTTTCTCAGTGTACTCGGTAATCCTAGAATGAAGTCCATAGAAATGGCTTCCCATTTCCACTCTGGTACTGGCAAGGGTTGTAACAAACCTGCTGGATTCCGATGATCTACTTTCACCTGCTGGCAAGCCAAACACCGAGAAACATACTCCGCCACATCCTTCTTTAATCCTCTCCACCAAAAACTTCGTTTGAGATCTTGGTACATCTTGGTGCTACCCGGATGTATAGCATACGTAGATTTATGCGCTTCTTCCAAAATTGTGTCCTTTAGATCTTTTGTATCCGGTATGCATGTCCGATCTCGAAATAGCAAGGTGCCATCATCCTTAATAGAAAAATCAGGCCTTATCCCATTGATCACATCTCTTCTAATCGTCATGAGCTCGTCATCGACCATTTGGAGTTTACGTATATTGTCAAACAAGGTGGGCCGTATCACAATGGGCGTTGGCTCAACAGGCAGCTAGACCACCCCATCAGCCTAGTGGGTTTGCGGAGTTTAGGAGAATGAGACCTCCTAACTTCTTGGGTCAGACGGATCCCATAGAGGCGGAAGGATGGATTGAAGAGATGGAAAAGCTCTTCGAGGTACTACAATGTAGTGATGAGGAGAAAGTGCGTTGGGCCGCTTTCAAACTTGATGGTGACGCCGGACCATGGTGGAAGTCGGTGTCACAAAATCGACAAAGAGAATTCCCTCACACTCCTTGGACATGGGAGGAGTTCACGGAGGTGTTTTACCACAAATACTTCCCAAAAATTGTGAGGCATCAATGGGAAGTGAAGTTTATAGAGTTGAAGCAAGGCGCCATGTCGGTGAGAGACTATGGAGCGGAGTTTGACAGGTTGGCTAGGTTTGCTCCTCAGCATGTAGCCACAGAGTTGATGAGAGCCAGAAAGTTTCAACTTGCTTTAGATGTAATCTAGATAAAGACGCCGCCATGTGTGGGAAATGGACAGGTACGAGAGAGTCATGGCCAAGGCTCTCATAGCCGAAGAGGAGAATCAAAAGCAGTTTTCTTGGAGAGACAAGCAGGCGAGAGAGAGACCGTTTCAAGGGCAATCTCAGGACACAGAACAAAACAAGAGGGCTAGGTTTTCTAGACCTCCGAGATACCCTACACACTCTCGACCGGCGATATCTTCGGGTCCTAGTTCCTACCAGAGGGCGGCAGCACCTACGTCTTCTAGATCATTCTGCATCACCGGATCTTCCGGTAGCGGGCCTCGGACACAGGGACCTTCAAGGATCTCATCCTTTACTCCGGCCGTGGTTTGTGCAAAGTGTGGGAAACCACACAAGACGGAGGATTGTAGGTGAGATACCGGGGCATGCTTCAGGTGTGGCAAGATGGGCCACTTGGTTAGGAATTGCCCTGAGGAGAGTAAGGAGCTAAGGTGATCGTATCAACACGAGATCATCTCGACCAATAGTCCACTCGAGCTTATGCCGTCATCAAGAATCGATGCTCTGACATCGAATGATGTCATCCAAGGTATGAATTGAAATTCAATGAATGTGGTTTATTGACACGATGAATTAGGAATTTTGAAAATAAGGAAATTAATTGAGTAATTATGATGAAAATAGTATATGTATGCATGCATAGTTAAGACGTTGAGATAACATTGAAATTGGCGTATAGGTGAACAAATTGCTTTACAGGACATTTGAGCCTTGATAGATCCAGGCTCTACGCACTCTTTCATCCGACCTCAATTTACTAAGAAATTGGGTGCCACTCCAGAACAGTTAGACTTTATTTTGACGGTGTCAGTTCCCACGGGTGATACTGTGAACGCACTCACCGTGTGCAAGTCAGTGATAGTGGCAGTGGAAGAACACGAGACACAAAGTGATTTGATCATTAGATATGAAGGATTTGACGTCATTATGGAATGGATCGCTATCGCTGCATCGCGCAAGTGTGGATTGCCTTCAAGATAGTGGTTTTCCGTCCGCCTAAGCGATTTAATCATTTAGATTCCTTGGGGAAAAATCTAAGGTGGCTGCTGATATCCGCGATTCAAGGCGTAAAAGATGATGAAGAATGGTTGCGCGGATATGTGGCTTTTCTACAAGAACAACGGAAGAAACAAATGTGCTATCCGATATCCCCGTCGTGTGTGAGTATCCCGGTGTATTTCCGGAAGAATTGCCTGGATTACCACCAGTTAGAGAGGTTGAGCATGCAATTAATTTAGCTCCGTGCACGTAACCTCAGATTCTAAGGCTCAGATCGGATGGCTCCAACAGAATTGCAAGAGTTGAAGGAACAATCGCAAGAACCGCTTGACAAGGGATTTATTCGCCAAGTGTGTCTCCTTGGGGAGCACCGTTGTTTGTCGAAAGAAAGACGCTCAATGCGCTTTATGCATTGATTATCGGCAATTGAATAAGTTGACGATTAAGAATCGCTACCCGCTTCCTAGGATCGATGATCTATTCGATCAATTGCAAGGAGCGAGGTTCTTTACGAAGATTGACTTGAGATCGAAAGTTACCATCAATTACGGTCAAGATCAAGATGTGGAGAAGACAGCGTTCGAGAACGGATATGGGCACTATGAGTTCTTAGTTATGCCATTTGGATTGATTTAACGCACCCGCATCATTTATGGACCGATGAATCGATATTTAAACCACACTTGGACAAGTCGGTGGTTGTTTTCAGAG
The DNA here is from genome assembly GCA_021018995.1 of Chloranthus sessilifolius. NCBI lineage: Eukaryota > Viridiplantae > Streptophyta > Magnoliopsida > Chloranthales > Chloranthaceae > Chloranthus > Chloranthus sessilifolius. The sequence goes on along the minus strand of CM037594.1, from coordinate 27,369,075 downwards.
ACATTCTTGTCTATTCCAAGACAAAGGAGGAACACGAAGAACATCTACATGTGGTTTTATGGACCCTTAGAGAACACAAATTATACGCAAAGCTCGGCAAGTGCGAGTTTTGGTTGAACCAAGTGAGTTTCTTAGGCCATATCGCTCCAAGAAAGGGTATAACGGTAGATCCCACAAAGATCGAGGCGGTTGTGAATTGGGAACAGACAAAGGATGAGGTCCGTAGTTTTCTTGGTTTGGCAGGTACTACAGCGGTTTGTAGAAGGATTCTCTAAACTATCGAGTCCGCTTACTCACCTCACAAAGAAAAGTGCTAAGTTCGATTGACGGAACAATGCGAGAAGAGTTTCGTGAATTGAAGACGCGCCTAACTACAAAGACCGGTGCTAGCTATACCTTCTCGCAGAGGAGGCTTTGCTATCTACAATGCTGACGCATCGTATAGTGGGTTAGGTTGTGTCCTCAACCAGCACAAGAAGGTTATCGCATATGGCTCTAGACAACTGAAGGAACATGAGAAGAATTACCCGACTCATGACTTGGAGTTAGCAGCGGTGATCTTTGCTCTGAAAATTTGGAGGCACTACTTATACGGTGAGACATTTGACATCTACACCGACCACAAAAGCCTAAAGTACTTGTTTACACAAAAGGACTTGAACATGCGACAGCGCAGGTGGATGGAGTTCTTAAAAGACTACGATTGTTCCATCCAGTACCACCCTGGAAAAGCCAATGTGGTGGCGGATGCTTTGAGCAGGAAGTCTTCAGCTCAATTGGCACATTTGATCACCAGAGTGCAAAGGTGGCATTTATTGGAAGACCTGGCCTTATGTGATACGTTGATTGATGTTAAGGGTTCAGGTACTTTGATGGCCACCATTGTGATACGGCCCACCTTGTTTGACAATATACGTCACCCCTGTTTTTGTCTGTCTTGACTTCATGAAGTAGACACCCCGGATATTGTGCCGGGTAGTTCTCCGACATTCCTAACACTTAATGTACTGTGCATATGGTATAGGATAAACCCTGACACGTCAAAAAAGCTTTGGATTTGCTTCGAAGATAAACTGATCTGAGGTAGGGGAAAATTCAACTTAAAGTGTATCTAAATTTAATTGCATGATATCTTAACATTGTATTCTATCTCTGATTTTCGAAAGCATGCCTGCATATGCATTAAACTCTGATTCCCGTATTCTGATATCTGTTTCTGTTCTTTGCATATGCTCTGATAATCTGCTCTGATAATCTGCTCTGATAATCTGATTCATGAGGTAATAAGTATGTATTTGATTTGAGGTTTAATATTCAGACGATCCCCACCGACTCGGCGGTATATCCGTTTCTTGCACAATGTGCAGTTGCTTGAAAATCCTCGGCAAAATATGCACTCCATGTGTGGGGCATTATTGCATTCCTGAAAATTGTTCATTGAACGACGATTGGTTGGGGTTTCCTATCGGCACAAATCTGGCTACCACGTGATATATATACACGGGAGTTACTTAAGTTAGAGATATGTATGATTTAAGTCATTTAAATCTAATAAGCACAGCATCTTGCTAATTCCGAAGTTCAGTTTACTTTTGCCAGTTATGCATTCTGATTTCCTACATGTTTGAGCATCAATCTATATCTGTTCAGTTTTGTTTCACTTATCGATCTAAGATATGTTCTGCAATCATGTTTAATAATTTAGATGTAAATTAATTGAAATTCTTCTACTGAGCTAGGATGTAGCTCACCCTGCTTTCTGAAATCTTTTAGGTTCTGAGGCTGCAGTGCCCGGCACCGAGAGTGACCCGGATTATCAGCCGGATCCCGAGGCCGAGGCAGAGGACGAGGAGACGGACGTCCAAAGTGACGACAGTTTTACCGAGCTTTGGTATTGATGCCCGACATTTTGTACTTTTGATCTTTTGGATTACTGTGTGCCTGGTGGCCACCTTTGTATAAAACAAATATAGTTCTACATTTACTCATTTTATGTTAGTCCACATTCCATTTCGGAACCACTATCGGGAACCATTGTTTGGGTGATGTACGTCCATCACCGATGGTTCTTCTTGGTTCCTTTTTGGAACTGTGTATGTTTTTTGTTCTTTACATTTAAATGTTGTTGACGTGTATTTAGTGTAGAAATTGTTTGACTCAGAATACCGCTGCTCGGATGTGTCCACCTAGCTTCCGCTATATGCGCGGACACGTGTGATCGATCCGGGATCATTCAGAGTATGATCCTAACGGTACGGGTTTCTGGAAACGGAAATCCGGGCTGTTACAACATGGCCAAGAGAGATCGCCCCGGTCACTCATTTGGATTCGACAAATTTTGGCAGGATGTCGAGTTCAATTTACCAATAGGATTTAAGCCACCAAAATTTACCAAATATAATGGCACCGAAAATCTGAATCATCACTTAGCCCTCTTTTGTAATGATTTCCAACACATACGTGACAATCAAGGACTTCTCATTCACTATTTCCAACGCTCATTTGAAGGAGAAGCTTTAGATTGGTTTGTGGGACTCTCACTTTATAAGATAGAAACTTTTGATGAATTAGTCGGTCAATTCCTGGACCAATACAATCACTTGATCTAAGAAACAGTCAATCTCAGTGATCTGATGGCGGCTAAGCAAGGATCCAATGAAGAATTTACCGACTTCATCGCTAGGTGGAGAAAACTCGCTGCTAGGACCAGCACTTCAATGAAAGGGAAGGACTCGATTAACATTATTATCGGTAATACTAGGGAGCCACTAAAAAGAGCACTTATCAAAAGCGATTGCCCCGACTTCACTACAGTCCACTCTCGGGCATCCCGACTAGCGCGACACATTAAAGGCGGAGACCTTGCTCTATCCATAGTCACATCGAAAGTAGGCTATTCTAGTGAATCAAAATCGAAAAATAATAAGAAAGCCTTTGGAACTAAGCAAGTTAGCACCGTTGTCAACCAAGGACAAAACTCTGGGAACAGAAATTTCCAATCGTGAAACTTCGGATAAAATCAAAACCAACAATGGTATACCAACCAAAATCAAGGTACTAGTCAGTAAAGATATGCAAACAAAAACTAAAGCCATAACCAAAATCAAGGCCAGTATCAGAATATAACTCAATATCCTAACACTTACCAGAATCAGAACACGACACAGAACCGACTGCCCTACGCGCCGAATCCAGCCAGAGGCCCCTACCAACCAAGGCGGGAACACTATCCCCCTCTACCTGATATGATCTCTAACATCTTTCGTCTCCTTAACACTCAAAATCTCCTCTGATTCCAGTAAGAAAAATCTCGCCCCTGGCTGGCAAATCTAGACTATAGTAAATACTATACCTTCCATTGGTACGCGGGGCACAACCTGGAAGTTTGTTGGGTCCTCAGGGACGTGATCTATGACATGAACATTCGAAATCAAATTGATTGGGAAGCGCTTAGGAATCTCAACCCTAATAATAACCAACCCTAACAAAATTTAGGGATCATAAACAACCCCATTTCTAATCACAACCAAGGGACACAGGCTCAGGTCACTACCATGGATCTCCTCAGTCAACCTTCCTTTCAGCCCTCTACTTTAATCACTCACATCCAACCCTCTGCCGCTTCTGCCACACCAGCAAGAGCTCTTTCACCCCCACATCCCTCGGCCCTAATCACTCGAATCGCCCCACCGAGACTGCCTCCATATAAAAAATTCACTCAGATACGAGTCCATTCCTTTAGGGCCAGGAGACCATTCCTCCATCATCACCCATCAGAACCTTCAACCCCTCCAAATCTCGAACCAATGCCATTACCACTCCCTTTGTCCGATTCTAAACTCATGTATGGAGATCACGTTCTCCAAACTGCAACCCAAGTTGCCGCGTGGGTAGAAAGTGTCACCCATAAGACTCCGAGCCGAGAGAGTGAAACAAAGACTGAGTGTTTACCAAACGCAGGAGAAAGTGAGCGAGAAGAATACCCCAACCCGTGCGAGATGCTGATCTCTGCTTTCATAGAAGAGGAGGATTACACGCAGTACCTCCCACCTTGGAATAATGCAGTGCAGGTGTTAGTCTTTTTTAAGTACTTGCTGCTGACTTTATTAGAGACAGTGATAAGAATGTGTTGGTGAAAATAAATCAAAGGTGGATTGAAAACTACAGGGCAGCAAGCTTAAAAATACACAGACCTACAAGATACAGGGCTGTTGTTGCAAGTTTTAATAAGTAAGAGTTCGTCCCATAGGGAAAGTTGATCTAAAGCTCCAAGGGAGCTATCTTTAGTAGGCCCTCCAGATCTGGCAATCTTAACTAGAAGGGGATTTAAGGTAACTATTATCTAAATCCAACCTAATGCCTAAATTACATAAATGGCAGAGAAGAATGATGGAGTGTGAGAAAATAAATATTAAAGGGTGAGAAGTATGCTATTAGGTACAGATCTGATGGGTCTTATAACTCAGACTCATATCTGCTGCTATAGAAATCATGTCCAATGGCTACATTGTCACCAAAGAGGAGAAAGGATCCAACTCACCCCTGTGCCATGATCCAATCTCTTATTGCTATAACCTATCCACTTGAATGGTCATAGACTATCCAATAGGGGAACCACAATCCAGAGATGGGTCAGAACAAGTTTATCATTGTAGGCACTACTTCTTCCAAGCTACCAGCTCAAGAATCCATAGGAACCTCAACCTCTATAGTTCTGTGTGTGGGGCTAGGCCTACAATGTGCACTAACCTGGACACACAGAACTAGCAAGAGTTTGAGTGCTATATTTTAAGCCTAGCTGTTCACTGCTTTAGAAAGATAGTAGTGATCCAGTCACAAGCCTACAATCTCTACAGCCAGATCAGATCTGCCATCTGATGGTGGGTCTATACAAATACAGGGGAGTCTGTCTCTGCACAATCTCTCACAAGGCTACAAGCACAAGTGCAGAGAAGAAGAATTTGTCTTAGATCTATGGATTGGCCTCACCCTAGGGCTATAATCTATCCACTTGAATGGTCGCAAACTATCCACAGAGGCTACCCTCCTCTCCGTGGTCGAAGACAGAACAAGAACATTGTTGCCACCACCATGTTCACAAGGCTACCAGCAAAAGCACCCATGGGGATTCAGATTTAGTGGATCCTGTGGTGGGGCTAGGCCTGCAATGTGCCTAACCTGGACACACAGGTCACTCGGATCTAAATAAACCTTAAAAACAATCCTCCATTGCTTACAATGAAATATAGCAATGGAGGATCTCAAGGCAACAGCCTTGTACAGAACAACTCACAAAACACCAATCCCATACATGCATAAGATCCTATTATAAAACTCCATTAAATCTATTCCAAGTAGACATACAAAGGCATAGCCAACAAGTGCTAGACTATGGAGAGAAGAAAAAGGGAAAAAGAAGACTGCCTAAACCCTAACGTTCGCCTTCTGCAATTCTACAGTTGGTTTCAAGAAGGAGTACATAAGTCTCCTAAACCTAAACTAGGCTTAGGCTTATATAGCAGTCAGCTCTGTGTGAATTAGGGTTAGGAAAACCCTAATTTATCAATGCTATCGTGGCCCATTTATGTTCCTTGGATGCCTCAGGGTGTGGGCACAGAGATTGGAGCATTGGAGTGCATGCCCTAGTTGCTGGAAGTTCCCAGATTGCCCCTGTAGAAATGGGGAGAAGTTAAGATCTCGAGCCTCGCTAGGTAGAAATGAGTTCCAGGTCTTATCGGGTGACAGAACTGGCGTCATGGGCTTGGATTGACTTGAAGCTCTTGCAGTCGTGAGATTGATACTTTGGTCATCGCGGGAATGCTCTGGTCGTCGCGAGATTGAGCTTTCTATTTGAATGGCGTGAGAATTGCGCGCGCGGTTCGTTCCTTGATGAATCTCGTGAAGATCCTCACGAAGAAGCCATGTGAATGGGCTTCTGGATCACGCGAGCAGTTCCCTAAAGGTTTGTATCCTGTGGCCACTGCGCGATAGCTGCGCGCAGGAATGCCTGGAGCTCTCTCTCCTCAGTGAATTGTGCGAAGATTAAGGGCTCCTCTTTTGAGCTGTGCGAGACTGCGCGAGTGCATATGACTGAGCCTCGTAAGAGCCTCACGAAGACTGCTTTTCAATCCCTTCTGTCGTCAAATCGTGCGACAACGACGCGAGCAGTTGGTGTGCTGCCTTCAGAGGCCTGTGACAACTGCGCGAAGCATTCTCTCTGGTTTAATTGAACCCTGCGACCTCTGCGCGAGGCATTCTTCTTGACTTGTTTCTGCTTTGTTGTACCTACGCTGCAACCAATTCTCTGTCTGGGTCCAACCTCCTTTCTTCTGAGAAACTTCTGGGGTAACAGTAGGCTTCTTGGCATGGTTAGGGCCTTATTTACAGCTGCTGCTTATTACCTACAGGATAGACTTAAAACACATTTATTAAATGATTAAGGATCTAATAGAGATTAAGTTAAGGAGTGAAAAGTGGGACTTTTCAGGTCTTAACACACCCCCCAAACCTAATCTTTGCTAGTCCCTTAGCAAAGTTGTAACTAATTAAATGCCACTTTCGTAGGGATCACGGGTACATCTTGCATATGTACCAAGCCTTTTAAACCCCTAGGTGATCCCTAGTGGAGGAGTGAAGTCTCCTGAGGGTTTTCAATGAAGATACCCACAAACTTAACCATTAGAACAGTTAAGTATAGTGCAGTTAATGACAACACAAATTTCAATGTATAAAGCTTCATTCCACACCCATTCTTTAACATTTAGAGGGAACTGTAGCAGTAATGTAGGCCATTCAAAACTCAAAAATTAGCATGTGTTTGCATCACCATCATTCATTTAACATTAGAAATTCAATGTGTAAAAATCAGTACCCAGCCTTCCTTAAATTCAAAAATCAGGTTGGATATAACCCCAATGAGGTTAAAATATAGACCCAATTCTCACCAGGGCTATCTCTCAATATTGACAACCTGAGGGTATTCACATTAAAAATAGCTCGAGAACAGTTACAGACCCCAAATGGGCCTGCAAGCATGAGCATTGGCAAAGCTTCTAATTTTTGACATCCTCATGGCTTTTCATCATAGATTGGACAACTCCTCATCTCCACATGATAGCTCATTTCACTTTGGATCTACAAGGTCTTTTTGAATCGGTTGTAATGTGGTTTTTGGGTGAGGGATGTAAAGAATCAAAGGGTAAAAAGGGAATCAAAATTAAGAAATCAGCATGGTAAGGAGTGATTCATGACTTCACAACCTTCATTTCAACAAAACTTCATCTTACTTGATATATTCCATAATCGAAGTGGCAAACTTCTCCTCTTCTTTTCAATTTTCAGATGATGCTCTTCTCTAGACTTCTCTTTCTTTTTCTCTTTTTATTTTTATTCAATATTTTTATGATTTTCATGATGAACTGCCACACAAATACCATTGATACACTACTGTTCATAAGTTGCTTTTCCTTACCTTCCACAGAATGTTGGACCATTCTCACTATCTTTAACTCCTTCTCCTTTACCTTCTGAATTCTCAGAGTGAGGGTGAGGTTGAATCATGTCAATCAGATTTGATTTGGAGGTGTCTAACTTCTAGTGAAAAGGTCTTGATTCAATCAGTCCTCAGAGCAAAATAATGCTAAAAACACTCTTCAAAAGAAAATGATGGGCCCAAATCTCACTAGGTATGGTCCTCGAATTAACCCATGGGGTGTATTTTCACCTGTTTCTCTCCTCTTAGGTTTACTGAGTACTAACTGAAAAATTTTCTGATGTTAGCTTCATGGTGGTGTCAAGATTTTAACATTTTCAATTTCGAAAAGTCTGCAAAAATATTTTAAATTTTTCAGAAATTTCCTCATTGTATTAAGTTAGGTGGAAATTGACTTTATTCATCCCAGTTACACCACCATTACTGCGCTAAAGTTAACTATTCTATTGGCAGACCTACCCTGCCACACCCCCAAACCATGAGGAGCAGTGTCCTCACTGGTTCAAAATGTACAGCAAGTGTAAAACCTAAAAATAAGAAAACATAAACTATAAAAGGGAAAAAGAACACACAAAAATGAATGATGATTTACGCACACATATAAGCAAAATATTGACAAAATTTATTATAGAGACAAAAGTAAAGAGATTACAAAAAGATAGAAAATTGTAAACCTAAGAACAATCTAAGCAACACTTCTTGTCAGACAAAATGGTTCTTCCTCCTGGCTCAGGGATATTCTCAACCTGCTATGGAAGAGGAACTATAAGTCGGGAGGAGGGGGAAGATGAGGATCATGGAGATGAGTGTTGAGCAGGTGGTGGGGGGTCGGAAGAAGATGGTGGGGGAGATGCAGGTGGTTCGATTTTTTGCTTCTTCTTCTCTCGCTTCTCCTTTTTCTTCTCCTCCTTGGGCAGGATCCTCTAGACCTCTTCATACTCATCTCAAAGAAATTGTAATGGGTCTGGCTCCTTAGGCGTTGAGGGGTCCAACCACATAGGATAGAATTTGTTTGGGAACTCGTTAGGTTTGTCATTCGCCATGGTTATGAGGAGGGTCGAACTGCTAGGGCTAGAAGAGAAAGGATGAGATGAAGACGAACTAACTTCGTATTAAAAATACTTGGACAGTGGAAAATGAATCTGCATATTAAAGTTTTGTCCCTTTCCAATCTTGGCAATAAATTGTGTGTATTCGGGGAATGATAAATCACACAACTGATTATGGGAAAAGAGAGCTCACACTAAATGATGGTCTAAATTTAGCCTTGGTATTTAAGGGAATACCGTGTATCGCGTAGCTAGGGTTTCGCAGGGTGAAGAAGGAAGAGAGTACTGGAAATGGAGACAAGCGCGGGGTTAAAATACTTATCGCGAAGCTCGACGCGCTTTGAAAATATCTGGTCGCGGGATTGGAAATGAGACCTAGCAAAGGTGCTATTCATCTTGGATTGCGTGACAATCTCCCAGGTTAACCTTGGAGCGCACAACAGCTAATGAAGTATTCCTTTTGAATTGCGCGAGAGTCTCCGAAGCTTCCTGCAGAACCTCACGACAGCTAGTGAAATGCTCTATTTGGATCACGCGAGAGGTTCCCAGGTTTACTTGAATCTCACGACAGCTATAGAAGGGTTCTATGTGAACTGCGCAAGAGTCTCTCAGGCCTCCTTTTAAACCCAGCAACAGCAAAGTACTAAACAGAGAGCATGTGCTCTCTATTCTGCCCTTTGCATTTGTGTTGTGGCTGGATCCTAGGCATGACTCTCCACCATAGGTACCCCCAGACACATTAAGATCAAACATTAAAGCATAGACAGCAAAAACCACCATCCAATCATTGTGCATTCAAGCAAAAATCATCAATTCAAGAGTAGTAATCATTAAACCAAGCATAAAGAAATCAGTCCAGACAGGTTCAGATTCAAGTGGGACCACTAAAATTTCTTAGAAAATTTGAACAAAAGAAAGCAAGACAAATCAAACAAAACCAAAGTACATATGATACAATACCTATGGATCGGTTTAAGGAAGGATCCCCTTGAAAGTGAATGGTGTCCATGGGTTCAGTAAGTTTTTCGAAACAAGGCTTAAGCCTCTGAGCATTCACCTTCAAGGTTTTCCCAGACTTGGAATCCTTGATTTCCATAGCACCAGATGGGGAAACACTCATGACAATGTAGGGACCTTCCCATCTGGATTTCAGTTTGCTAGGAAAAAATTTAAGTTTGGAGTTAAACAACCAAACCTTGTCACCAGCCATGAAGTTCTTTCTCAACAGACCCTTATCAAAGAAAGCTTTAGACCTTTCCTTGTAGATCCGGGCATTGGCATATGCATCCATCCTCAACTCATCCAATTTTGACAGTTGCAACAACCTATGATGACCAGCAGAAGTTAGGTCTAGATTTAAATATTTAATGGCCCAATAGGCCCTGTGTTCTAACTCTACTGGGAGATGACAAGTCTTGCCATAGACCAGTCTGAATGGGGACATACCAATGGGAGTCTTATAGGCAGTCATATAAGCCCACAGTGCATCATTTGATTTGTCGGCCCAATCTTTCCTGTCAGTCCTCATAGTCTTCTCAAGGATGTGCTTGATCTCCCTATTAAAAATTTCAACTTGCCCACTGGTTTATGGGTGGTAGGGAGTAACAATCCTATGGTTGACAGAATATTTCTTGAGCAAGCTCTCAAAATTTTTGTTGCAGAAATGGCTGCCCCCATCACTGATAATGGCTCTAAGGGTGCCAAATCTTGAGAAGATATTCAGCTTTATAAAGTTGAGGACAACCTGATTATCATTGGTTCTTGTGGCAATAGCTTCTACCAATTTGAAAACATAGTCCACTGCCACTAAGATGAAATGATAACCATTTGAAGGAGGAAAGGGGCCCATGAAGTCAATACCCCAGACATCAAACAGTTCCACAACAAGGATGGGCTGCAAAGGCATTGAATTTCTTTTGGACAGCCCTCCTAATTTTTGACAACTTTCACAGGTTCTGCAGTGTGTATTGGCATCTCTGAATAAAGAAGGCCAATAGAACCCACACTGCAAGACTTTCTCAGCTATTTTTCTTCCACTAAAGTGGCCACCACAGGCATTTTTATGGCACATGGCTAGAATACTGGGGACATCACTTTCTGAAACACAGTTTCGAATGATTTGGTCAGCACAATACTTGTATAAGCAAGGTTCCTCCTAGAAAAAGAATTTGACCTATGAGAAAAACAGGTCTTTGTCCATTTTAGTCCAATGGGCAGGAATCTTGCCTATAACTAGATAATTGACATGTGTGCATACCGAGGAATTAAGGATTGGATGGCAAACAATTGCTCATCCGGGAAGACATCATTTGTAGGATCATCAATACATTTCTCCAACACAATTCTGGACAAGTGGTCAGCCACCACATTTTCTACACACTTTTTGTCCTTGATTTTAATGTCAAACTCCTGCAACAGGAGTATCCATCTAATCAGCCTGGGCTTAGCATCCTTCTTGGACAATAGGTACTTCAATGCTGAGTGGTCAGTGAAGATAACAGTTTTAGACCCAAGTAGGTAAGGTCTAAATTTGTCCACAGTAAAAACCACTGCCAGAAGCTCTTTCTCAGTTGTGGTGTAATTCAACTGAGCTTCAGCAAGTGATTTGCTGAGATAGGCAATGACCACAGGCAACTTATCTTTCCTTTGGCCCAAAACAGCACCTATTGCCAAGTCGGATGCATCACACGTCAGCTCAAAGGGGAGTGCATAGTCAGGTGTTTGAAGTATAGGGGCAGAGGTGAGGCAAATCTTCAACGTTTCAAAAGCCTCAAGACATGCAGCAGAAAAGTCAAAGGGCACATCCTGGCAGAGCAAGTGGCACAATGGCTTAGCAATTTTGCTGAAGTCTTTGATGAACCTCCTGCAAAATCCTGCATGTCCAAGGAAAGATTTGATTTATTTGACTGTTCTTGGAGGGGGCAAATTTTCAATGAGATCAACTTTGGCCTTATCTACCTCAATCCCATCTTTAGAGACTACATGGCCCAACACAATACCTTGTGTTACCATGAAGTGGCTCTTTTCCTAACTTAAGACCAGACTGGTCACCTCACATCTTTACAAGATCAGATGGAGGTGTTGCAGACATTGGCCAAAACTGTCCCCATATACAGAAAAATCATCCATAAAAATTTCTAAGAATTTGTCAATCATATCAGAGAAAATGACATACATACACCTCTGAAAGGTGGTTGGGGCATTACACAGCCCAAAAGGCATCCTTCTGTAAGCAAAGGTGCTAAAAGGGCAAGTAAATGTAGTTTTCTCTTGATCAAGAGGGTACACAGGGATCTGGTTGTACCCTGAGTACCCATCAAGAAAACAATAAAAAGATTTTCCAGCCAACTTATCCAGAATTTGATCAATGAATGGGAGAGGGAAGTGGTCTTTTCTGGTCTTAGAGTTGAGCTTTCGATAATCGATGTAAACTCTCCAACCAGTGGTCTCCCTGGCTGGTCTCAGCTCTCCAGACTCAGTTGTGATGACTGTTATGCCAGATTTCTTGGGCACCACTTGGATAGGTGCCACCCATTCAAAATCAGAAATGGGGTAAATTACCCCAGCATCTAGCAATTTAATGATTTCTTTAAGGACCACTTCCTGCATGTGAGGATTCAATTTCCTCTGCATTTCCCTAGAGGGTGTTGAGCCCTCCTCTAGATGGATCCTGTGCATACAGATTGATGCATCTATCCCTCCTAGATCTGCAATGGTCCAACCAATTGCTTTTTTGTGCTTCCTCAAGACTGTTAGTAATTCTTCCTCTTGCTCATTGGTAAGAGAAGAGGAGATAATTACAAGAAGTTTTTCCTCTTTCCCAAAGAAAGCATATTTCAATGTCTCTAGAAGCTTCTTGAGTTCTAGATCAGGGGCTTGTTAGGTGGATGGCAGGATTGGTGCTTTGTTGGTTTGAGCAAGAGGCAGCAATGTAGGTTTCCAAATGGAATGCTGCACTAAGCTCACAGAAGACTTCAATGTAGTCATGTCTTCTGGCATTACAGCTGGGCTTCCTTCCTCTACCATATCTCAAACTTCAGTTAAACTTATGACAATATTGCCCCACTCCAACAAAGTGGGCAGTTCTTCTTCAACAACTTCTTCTAGTACATCCACTGCAATGCTTTACTCATTGTCCAGCTGAGGGTACTTTCTACTGTTGTACACATTAAGCTCAACCTTCATATATTCGAAAGTTACCTCCATGATCCCAGACCTACACTGAATGCATGCATTGGCTGTGCCCAAGAATGACCTGCCCAAAATAACAGGTTTAGGGGATGTACTCTTGCTATAGCCCATATCCAAAATAAGGAAGTCTGCAGGGTAAAAGAACTTGTCCACCCTCACCAACACATCCTCAACCACTCCCATGGGTCTCCTTTCAGACCTATCAGTCATCAACAGTACAATGGGGGTGGGTTTTAGCTCCCCCAAACCTAGTTGCTGATACACACTGTATGGCAGCAGGTTAACACTGGCTCCAAGGTCTAGAAGGGCCCTTCCAATTGTGTGGTCTCCAATTATGCAGGGAATAGTGGGTATCCCTGGGTCTTGCAAATTATCTGATATTGTCATGTTTAATACAGAAATAACTGTATCAGTTGCAAAGACCTTTTTGGACAAATGGCCTCTAGCTTTTCTTTTCTAAGTACAAAGGTCTTTCAGAAATTTTGCATAGGCCCCACCTCTCGAATTGTATCAAGTAGGGGTAAATTAATTTTTACCTGCTTAAAGGTCTCCATCATTTCCTCTATCTATGCATTCCCCTTATCAAAAGGGGCAGGGCCACTCAAAGCCTGAGGAAATGGCAAATGAGGTACTGTTGGTTCCTCAGCTGCAAGCCTGTGACTGAACTTTTAATTTTTTCTTTCTTCATCTTTTATTTCCTGCTGATGCTCAACTACAGCCTCTTTATTTTTTCCTTGTTGCAGGGTAGCAGGCAACTCTTGGCTCTGTGCTTTAACAAAGTTTCTTTCACTTTCACTCGACAATTCTTTGGGAATGACCTCTCTTTGTTCCTTTCCCACTTGGTTATCTACCAGCCTGCCAGACCATAGGGTTGTGATGGTGTTAGCACCCTCAAAACTTGAGGAGCCTTCTCCAATCGAATATTGGCCCTTAGGGTTGGCCACTGGCTGGCTTGGCAACCTGCCCTCTTCTCTTTTGGCCAAGGCATTAGATATTTGGCCTAGTTGTTCCTCAATTTTTTTTATGCTTTGACTATGAGAAGTCACAGTCTGAGTCAAGACTCCAAGGCTTTGCAATGAGGTCAAAACCTGGTCCTCTAAAGAAGCATTTCAGGGCTGAGGTGGGGGAACTACCAACTGATTTTATTGCTGGGGCAGCTGCTGATGCTGGAAATTTGACCTTGGGGCATATCCCTGGTTAAATTGGTGTTGTGGCCTTTGAGGTAAGGCCAACATCTGTTGTGGCTGCATATAATTGTCTTGTCTCCACCTCAAATTTGGGTGGTCACTCCATTGGTATCCAGCATTTTGGTGCTGGTATCTAAATGGTTGTTTGTTGTAGCCACCAGATTGCTGCTGGCCAAATGATTGGGCAGCAGCAGTTTGTTCCATTAGATACTCAGGGTATTGCCTTGTATATGGGCACTCTTCCACTATGTGTTGTGGAGATTGGCATATCAGACATGCCTCCATCACTTGTGCAGCCAATCTGGGTTGCACCACAGTTAAAAGTTTATCAAACTTATCTGAAAGATTGGCCATCTGCATTCTCAGGTTATCATTTCCCCTAACTTCATACATCTTTCCTTTGGAAGTTTCAGCAAGCCCCAGCTTAGGAGAAGGCTCTTGAACAGTTCTTGATGAGGACACCTTTTGGAAAGCATTTTCACTGATAACCTTGAACAAGTCCCATGCCTCATCAGTTGTTTTGTGCATGTAAGTTCCGCCACAAGAGGCATCTACCATGTCTCTACTTTTCTCATCAATCCCATTATAGAAGCTCTGGACAAGCTGCCAGTCAGGGATCTTGTGGTGGGGACACTGTATGAGCATTTCCTTAAATTTGTCCCAAGATTAATTAAAATCCTTAGTTGGGGATTGGGCAAAAGCAAGTATTGCTTTCCTCAACTGGCTGGTCTTTGTCTCTGGGAAGAATTTGGTCAAAAATCTTGTGTGGAGGTCTTTCCAGGAAGTGATGCTATTGTTTGGGAGAGTAGCTAACCAGGTGCTGGCCCTATCCTTTAGGGAGAAAGGAAAGAGCCTTAATCTGGTGGCTTCTGGTCCCAAACCAGCGATGGAGAATGTAGTGCACAGGGCTAAGAATTGGTCAATGTGTTTGTAAGGGTCTTCTTTGTTAAGCCCATGGAAAGAAGGAAACATTTGGATGATGGAGGTTTTAATCTCATAGTTTCCCTGAACATCTGGGAATTGAATGCTGAATGGGGAATTATAATCATCAGGCACATTCAATTCCTTCAATGTTCTGCGTTGCTCTTCACCCATGGCTGCTGTCTCAGTTTCAGTAGGGGGCTCGACTGTGGTGTGTCTGGGCCTTCTTGGTCTTCTGCCCCTTTCTATCTCAGGGTTAGGAGGCTCTAATGTGGGGCTGAGAGATCTCCTTCCTAACATGCACACACACCAACAGCAGGGAAGACTACTTGCAGACACATTGCAATTAACAAAATTATAACTATCCTAATCAACTGCTATGGAATT
This sequence comes from Chloranthus sessilifolius, assembly GCA_021018995.1. Classification (NCBI taxonomy): domain Eukaryota; kingdom Viridiplantae; phylum Streptophyta; class Magnoliopsida; order Chloranthales; family Chloranthaceae; genus Chloranthus; species Chloranthus sessilifolius. The sequence goes on along the minus strand of CM037594.1, from coordinate 27,353,848 downwards.
TTTAAAGGAGAAATAGACTGAGGTTTTGAGAGTTAGAGAAATGCAAACAGAGGTAGCTAGACTCCCAGTGTAATTCAACTTTTCTTCTCTGCTACTTTCAAGACCAGCAAGAAAAATTCCAAATGTAAATCAGCAGTATCCATTATTCACAAGTACAACTACCAAAGAATAAAGAATATAAAAATCTAGGGTCTACTAATAGATCAAGATTCCTTGGCAGCGATGCCAAAAACATGTTAGTCTTTTTTAAGTACTTGCTGCTGACTTTATTAGAGACAGTGATAAGAATGTGTTGGTGAAAATAAATCAAAGGTGGATTGAAAACTACAGGACAGCAAGCTTAAAAATACACAGACCTACAAGATACAGGGCCTCTTGTAGCAAGTTTTAATAAGTAAGAGTTTGTCCCATAGGGAAAGTTGATCTAAAGCTCCAAGGGAGCTATCTTTAGTAGGCCCTCCAGATCAGGCTATAGATCTGTCAATCTTAACTGGAAGGGGATTTAAGGTCACTATTATCTAAATCCTAAGGTAACCTAATGCCTAAACTACATAAATGGTTGAGAAGAATGATGGAGTGTGAGAAAATAAATATTAAAGGGTGAGAAGTATGCTATTAGGTACAGATCAGATGGGTCTTATAACTCAGACTCAGATCTGCTGCTATAGAAATCCTGTCTAATGGCTACATTGTCACCAAAGAAGAGAAAGGATCCAACTCACCCCTGTGCGATGATCCAATCCCTTATGGCTATAACTTGTCCACTTGAATGGTCATAGACTATCCAATAGGGGAACCACAATCCAAAGATGGGTTAGAACAAGTTTATCATTGTAGGCACTACTTCTTCCAGGCTATCAGCCCAAGAATCCATAGGAACCTCAACCTCTTAGTTATGTGTGTGAGGCTAGGCCTGCAATGTACACTAACCTGGACACACAGAACCAGCAAGTGTTTGAGTACTAGCTTTTAAGCCTAGTTGTTCACTGCTATAGAAAGACAGTAGTGATCCAGTCACAAGCCTACAATCTCTACAACCAAATCAGATCTACAATCTGATGTTGGGTCTATACAAATACAGGGGAGTCTGTCTCTGCACAATCTCTCACAAGGCTACAAGCACAAGTGCAGAGAAGAAGAATCTGTCTTAGATCTATGGATTGGCCTCACCCTAGGGCTATAATCTGTCCACTTGAATGGTCACAAACTATCCACAGAGGCTACCCTCCTCACAGAGGTCTAAGACAGAACAAGAACATTGCTGCCACCACCATGTTCACAAGGCTACCAGTAAAATCTCCCATGGGGATTCAAATTTTGTGGATCCTGTGGTGGGGCTAGGGCTACAATGTGCCTAACCTGGACACACAGGTCACATGGATCTAAATAAACCTTAAAAACAATCCTCCATTGCTTATAATGAAACATAGCAATGGAGGATCTCAAGGCAACAGCCTTGTACAGAACAACTCCCAAAACACCAATCCCATACATGAATAAGATTCTATTATAAAACTCCATTAAATCTATTCCAAGTTGACATACAAAGGCATAGCCAGTAAGTGCTAGACTATGGAGAGAAGAAAAAGGGAAAAAAAAGACTGCCTAAACCCTAACCTTCGCCTTCTGCAATTCTACAGTTGGTTTCAAGGAGTACAGAAGTCTCCTAAACCTAAACTAGGCTTAGGCTTATATAGCAGTCATCTCTGTGAGAATTAGGGTTAGGAAAACCCTAATTTATCAATGCTATCATGGCCCATTTATGTTCCTTAGATGCCACGGGGCGTGTGCACGGAGATTGGAGCATTGGAGTGAGTGCCCTAATTGCTGAAAGTTCCTAGATTGCCCCTGCAGAAGTGGGGAGAAGTTAAGATCTCGAGCCTCGCTAGGTAGAAATGAGTTCCAGGTCTTGTCGCGTGATAGAATTGGCGTCGCGTGCTTGGATTGACTTGAAGCTCTTGCAGTCATGGGATTGATACTTTGGTCATCGCGGGAATGCTCTGGTCGTCGCAAGATTGAGCTTTCTATTTGAATGGTGCGGGAATTGCGCGCGCGGTTCGTTCCTTAATGAATCTCACAGAGATCCTCATGAAGAAGCCATGTCCATGGGCTTCTTGATCGCGCGAGTAGTTCCCTGAAGGTTTGTATCCCACAGCCATTGCGTGCAGGAATGCCTGGAGCTCTCTCTCCTCAGTGAATTGCATAAAGATTAAGGGCTCCTCTTTTGAGCTGCGCAAGATTGTGCAAGTGCTTATGACTGAGCCTCACGAAGACTGCTTTTCAATCGCACGACAACGCCGCGAGCAGTTGGTGTGCTGCCTTCAGAGGCCCCCGACAACTACGCGAAGCATTCTCTCTGGTTCAATTGAACCCTGCGACATTTGCACGAGGCATTCTTCTTGACTTGTTTCTCCTTTGTTGTGCCTATGTTGCAACCAATTCTTTATCTGGGTCTAGCCTCCTTTCTTCTGAGGAGCTTCTGCGGTAACAGTAGGCTTCTTGGCATGGTTAGGGCCTTATTTGCAGTAGTTGCTTATTACCTACAAGATAGACTTAAAACACATTTATTAAATGATTAAGGGTCTAACAGAGATTAAGTTAAGGGGTGAAAAGTGGTACTTTTCAGGTCTTAACAGCAGGCACACGCTACGACCTCCAATTTCACTCACTTCACAAACACATCAACGCTGAGTCATGTTGGGTTTGGCCAAACACTGACGTGTCCGATTCTTAAGTCAGGAACCAATTATCCGCATCCTCCTTTCCCTCGGAGTAAGGATTTCATGAGCACCATCCACCAGAGGGGATCATGAGACAAAGAGAGGTTAACTTGCCACCCCCACATCACATCATACCTCCACCAATTCCTGCACCTCAACCATTCCAACCACCCGCACCTAAGGCCCATCGGCCCAAAAAAGAAGTGGCACTCAGTCAAGGACAATAATACGATCTATTGCGGCATCTCCAAAACATTTTGGCCCAGATATCCATACTCGAACTCATAAAGAAATCGCCCGACCATCACCGATTGTTGATAAGGATACTTGAAGACACATAAGTGGATGAGGATACGACCCTAGATAAGCTTCATCAAATTGCCTTGGTCATGGCGCAACCTCCAGCGCTTATGTTCACATACGCAGACATGCCTAAAGAGTCACTCCGCGTGAGTGCAACCCCCATATATCTTACGGTCATAATTAGAGGATTCTCTGTATCGCACGCACTCATCAACACAGGAGTAGGACTTAACATCTGCCCTCTCACCACATTAATGATGCTCAAATATACGAAGTAGGACGTCAGGCCCTCAGCCATATAACTCATAGCCTATGACGGGTCGCGTCGTTTCATGAAAGGAACTATTAAACTCCAGGTTCGCCTTGGTCCTGTGACGAAAGACGTTACCTTCCATGTTTCTGATTTCACTAGTACATACAATCTTATCTTAGGAAGGAATTAGCTAGAGTCGATGAAGGTTGTCGCGTCCACAAATCATCAATACATCAAATTCCCATACGACGACTCCATCGTCCGTATATACGCCGATGCACCCCTCCAGAAAATGGATATTGATTACTCGGCAAACATTCTGACAGCCCATGATTTCATGTTAAACACAGACGACATTCAAAAGACCCAAATCCCTGATGAGGCGACCATCACCAAAGTCTGTCCCCTTGCTCGTCCTAGTTCTCCCCCAACGCGTAAACAAGAATTAATGAGGAGAGAGGTCGGTCCAGACCTCGCTAAACTTTATGACATCAACCCCACCATGAAGAAAGGGTGGGATCTTATGTACCAACTTGGATATGTCCCCCACACTGGACTCGGTAAGAATAAGCAAGGTCATGTAGGACCTATCGTCCCAACGAAAATATGCAAACACATAGGGTTAGGTTATCAATCGGACGACCCACAAGCCGACTTATTCCCTACCTCACCAAAATGGTCTCTATATGACTACTTCATCTATGGGACCACTGAGAAAGCGAATGTACCGAGGCAGAAGGAAGTGTCCTTCGCCAAATCTTAGGAAATGAAAATTGACCAAATGGCTAAAGCATTCAAAGAGTTGACAAGTCTCAACGATGACATTGATGAATCGCTCGAAGGAGTCAAACCCTTTTTTGATCTTGAAGAGTCCATAGAAGAGAGGAAGAAAGATCCTTCAGAAACCAAGCCACAATCAAAGGATTGGAAATCCACCGACGACGAAGAGTTTCACATAGCAACCTTACAAGATGACGAAGAGCACATGCACTCAACTTGGGAAGAGGATGACACCCTGGAAGAGAATCTTAACCCGTATAGCATCCACCTCGGCCTTGGCCTTGGAGGGTGGGAATGCTCGTTGGATTCCCCTTGTATCATTCATCCATACCAACCTCGTTGTAAGGCATGCACTAGCATATTAGAATGCTTTGCTAGTTGGATCCGACACTCTATGAGAGAAGAATGAAATCCTTCTAACCTCATGACCACTGACATAAGTAATGACCTACCAGCTCACCTACCGACACAAGAAGCAAAAAATCCCGACGGTCATCCAGTTGATCTAGAAGGAAACAATCAACATGCTCTTATAGAATTTGAAGAGGAACTCGAACAAGACACTTTTACAACCCCAAATATACCATAACTCCAAATATTTTGGAAATCTCTCAAAGAAGAATGGCAACCTCCCCCGAGTGATGACGAAGACTATTGGATAGATCTCCCTTCACTCGAGTTAGCCAAGCGAGCCAATCTAGGACTTCAAGCACTATCAGATCAAGAAGATGAATTCGATACCGTCTTCGACTCTAACCTTGAAGGATGGGAATGTCTTTGGGAATCCCCTTGCATTCTTTACTATTATCAACCTCGTTGTCGAGCATGCGCGCTCATCCTAACATATTATAAAGATCAAGGAAAAGAACTCACTACCCCTGAGGATCCTTTGGGAGATCCCCCTTGGCAGGAAGAGCAACCATATTACGACTTAGAAGAGGATGGTTCCATCGACTATGATCTCCAGAGTTTCTTTGATGAAGAGGCCATTAACGTGATAGAGGAAATCTGAACGTCGATGCCACTCTCACCTGTGTCACTCATTCAAAAGGTCTCATTAGCTAAGGACTCCAAAAAAAAATGCTAAATTCACAATAAGTCTGCATTTCTCGAAGAATCGCTCGAACGGCTCCAACAGCCTTCTCGCTCCCTCAACTAGAGGAAGTAATTCTCCCAGCGCCCCTTGAGGGGACTGACCTTGTACCATATTTATTATCAAACATCAAAAAAATAGAAAAAGCAGAAAACCCTAAAAATTTAGAAATATAAAATCCAAAAAATCAGAAAACCTCAGAAAAGGAAGGAAACCCTTCATCCTGACTCAAGTTTGTGGCCAACAAGGACACTTTTCTCCTAAGGTTTCTATCCCATTCTCCGCACAAGGACAAAAAGTATCTAGGCTAAATGACAAGCCCGTGATCATACCGAATGAGATACTTCATGACTTTGAGAGAAGAATCAATAGCCTTGACCTTTACCTTACCGAAGATCTCTCAGTCATAGATTGTGCCGATGAAGGGTTACCTTTCGCGAACTCAGATCCCCAGTGTAGTAATGTTATAGTATACGAATTTACTGAGGATGAAGAAAGAACACCAGTCACTGAGGAAATGCTAGACTTCCAGCGGGTTCTCAAGCATTTCGATGAGCAAACCCAAGTTATCGCGGAACCTACAGAAGAATATAACTTTAGCACTAACGAGAAACCTAAGAAGCTATTAATTAGTGCAATGCTTAACTCTAAGGAATGCCAACAAATTGTACAAGTCTTACAGGAACACCTTGACTCCTTCGCATGGTCTTACAAGGACATGCCTGATTTAGACCCAAGTTTAGTAGAACGTCGTCTTGTCTTAGAACCCGATCCAAAGCAAGTTAAGTAGAAACTCTGTAGGATGCACCCACAAATTGCCCTCTAAGTTAAAGAGGAAGTTGACAAGTTATACAAAGCCAAATTCATCCGAGTTGTCCTCTATCCTAAGTGGGTGGCCAACATAGGGCCTGTCGCTAAGAAAGACAGCAGAGTACGGGTTTGCATCGACTTCCAAAATCTCAACAAGGCATGCCCAAAAGATGACTTCCCACTTCCGCACATTGAGACTCTAGTCGACAACACCGCTGGACATGAGATGCTATCCTTTATGGACAATTTCTCTGGATATAATCAGATTAAATTAGCCAAGTCCAACCAAGAGAAGACTTCCTTCACCACACCATGGGGAACATACTGTTATGTCATTATGCCTTTTGGGCTCAAAAATGCAGGAGCCACATATCAATGTGCCATGATGGCTATCTTTCACATGATGCATAAGTGTGTAAAAGTCTACGTTGATGACATATTAGTGAAGTCACAAACATGAGTAGGACATGTTGAAGCACTCCGACTAGTGTTACAAAGAGCTAAGAAATACCAGCTAAAAATGAACCCAAAGAATGTGTCTTTGGGGTCACTTCAAAAAATTACTTGGTTTCATAGTTAGCAAGCGAGGGATCGAAGTAGACCCTATAAAAGTCAGAGCCATCCTTGAGATGGCGCTTCCTAGTAATATCAAAGAGTTACGAGGCCTGATAGGAAGATTGCAATTCATCAGAAGATTCATCTCCCAGCATTCAGACAGATGTGATCCTTTCTACAGTCTACTTAAAGGAGGAGCTGAGTACAAATGGGATGATCAGTGTCAGCAATCATTTGACAACATCAACACGTACCTCCTTAACCTGCCAATACTATCACCACCTGTCCCCGGAAGACCCCTAATTCTATACCTCTCAGTGAACGATAAAGCAATGGGAGTAATTATTGGATAATATGAAGAAGACGGCAAGAGAGAGAAGGCTATCTACTAATGGAGAAGACTTGCCTCACATTGGTGTGGGCCTCAACCAAATTATGATACTACATCAGAGCACATAAAATACTAGTACTAGCCCGAATGGACCCTCTGAAGTATGTATTCGAAAAGCCCACAACACCAGGAAAGATCACCCGCTGGCATATGCTCTTGCAAGAATTTGATATCACTTACGTCATGCAGAAATCGATCAAAGGACATGCCATCATTGATTGCCTCGCAGATCTCTCGCTCCCGAATGATAAACCTACACATGCAGATTTCTTCGATGAGGACATACTCATGATTCATAACGAAGAGTCCAATAAGACCTCATGGACCCTTTATTTTGACGGCGCTCTAAATCACAAAGGAAAAGGCATCGAGATAGTCCTCCTAAACCCAGAAGGAGCTGTCATACCTAAAGCTTTTCAACTAGATTTCCTGTCACTAATAATATCACAGAATATGAATTCTTTAGAGCCGGACTACAAGTAGCACTTTAATTAGGTGTTAAACAGTTAAAAACCATCGGTGACTCCAAACTAGTAATTTCACAAGTCATAGGAGAATGGAAAACTAAGGAAAGGAGACTAATGGTATCCCTAGAATTGCTCAATATTTAGTAAAGAAATTTGAACGAATCTCTTTTACGTACATCCCAAGATTAGAAAATGAGCTCGCAGATTCCTTAGCCACACTCATGGACAAAATACCAAGACCTTCTTCATTGAAAAGCTGACAGTACCCGCTCACGAGGTACTATGGATCATCAAGAGAGAATTGCCTGTCCTCCCCACAAGTACAGGACCGAAAGAAATAATCACCTCGAGAAATCATGTCAAGACAGAAACCAAAGTCGCTTTGTTCAGATTTGAAAAATCACCGACCAGCGATGGACAACCATGGTATTTCGACATCTAGAACTTCTTGAAACATAAACATTTCCCTCCATATGCCACGAAGATCGAATGAAAGACTATAAGGAACCGATGTGCCCAATTCTGCATACTCGATGAAACATTATACAAAGAGGCCTTCACTAAAGGAGTACTACTACGATGTGTTACGACCGTCGAAGCATAATGCATCATCCGAGAAGCACACTCCAGTGCCTGTGGTGCCCACTCGGGTAGATAGATACTCGCCGATCAAGTTATGCGACACGGCTACTTCTGGCCGATAATGATAAGAGATTGCCACCTCTACGTCTAATCCTGCAAGCAATGCCAAAAACACGCCACACTTTTCAAAGATCCATCACTTACATTGAACACTATCACCTCACCGTGGCCCTTTTCGATGTGGGCCTTCGATGTCATTGGACCCTTCACAGGCACCATTGTGAACACTCACAGGCACGCATTCATTCTTACAACGACCGAATACTACACCTAATGGGTAGAAACTAAATCCTATGTCTGAATCACCACTTCAACACTCGTAAGGTATATCATTTGGAATATCATCACTAGGTTTGGAGTACCCATGATGTTTATCACTGACAACCCATAGTTTATCGTGGAGAAGATGAAGAAATTATGCAAGAAGTATGACATCGATCTATGCCACTCATCACTGTTCTACCCTCAAGGCAATGGACAGGCAGAAGCTATGAATAAAATATTGATTCGAATCCTAAAACCCACAGTAGAAACAAGCAATGGAGCCGACTGGCCTGAATGACTACCAGAAGCACTCTGGGCCTATAGGGCCTCTATTTGTACGGCCACTGGCCAAACTCCCTACCTCCTTTCCTAAGGGATGGAGGAAGTCTTACCATATGAGATACAAGTACCATCCTTACGGATTCAACTCGATGATGAGCTATCCTTGAACGAGAGGAGAATTACCCTACTCACACAGCTTCAGTAGCTCGATGAAACACGTCTAAGGGCCGCTGATCACACTCAAGTATATCAGAGGAGAGTGGCAAGGGCATACAATAAGAAAGTCCTCGAATGAACCTTTAATATTAGAGAATTAGTCTTGAAGAAAATCATGCCTTCCAAGCACACCCATCAGAAAGGAAAATTGAAACCCAACTGGGAAAGCCCTTATGTCATAATAGCTGCATACCCTGGAAATGCCTACAAACTGACGAACCAAGATGGGGAAGAACTCCCTAGCCCTTGGAACGCCATATACCTTAGAAAATATTACCCTTAGCCCGGTGATCGTCATATCTCGTGGTTAAATACTTATACTTATCACCGTCGTAGTCGTCACGACCCATGCATTGGTCGTACGCCTTCAATTCTCAGAATATCCTTAAGACCTCCGATTTATCGCCCACCTTTTCTCACTCGGGCAAGGTGATTAAAGGACTAGTGATCTATCTAATCTCTTTCAAAAGCATAAGTAACACATGATCCTTATTTCCCTTACCCCGCCATTGGAGGAGACATTAGAGAAAAAATAAATGAAGATATTAGGTTCAATCAAAACTCATTATTCTTGCGCTAGCAGGATGCTTTCAAAATACATACATAAAAAAAATTGAGTGAGAGCATTACGACGAATGAACAAGTCAATGAACTCAGGGAAGCATAAGCAAACCGTGAGGACACCCCTGGTAACGTTACTAGAATTGTATAAGCAAGCTGCAAGGGCACCCCTGATGTCCCCATACTATTAGATGTTGTCATAAGGTGGCGGGAGGAGGACAAACTCCTGCTAACCATGGAATGTGAGATCATGATGGTACCGAAATATGACGAATAGCTTGATCATGGAATCCCATATCCCTCTAAGAAAAAGATTGTTACCTACCATTTTTGGAAAGAATTAGATACAAACTACTCCTCGCATCACAGAGCCTTACCGCCCCCCCCTTTTCTAATTTTCTTTTGGATGATAAATCAGAAGCCTTACCGGATACTCCTGGAAATGAAACTGAAAACCGATGAATGATGACTGAGGCAACCACCTATTATACTTACCACACTTTTCCCCAATAACCACAGGATAGGATGACCACAACTCTAAGATAGACCCCTATATACAACTGACCTAATCATAAAGAGACCCCTATATACAACTGACCCCGGTTCGATGACAGTATCGATCAATTTTTCTTCAAAACTAACTCACCAAACACTCATGACTGCTCATAGACCCAAAGTGCTTATCTCGAAACCCGAAAAAGCTCCATTGCATCTTGATGCTGGGGCATTTTTTTTTTTATTGGAAGAAGAATTATATTAGAAGCGCTGACCTGTCCATAAAGAAGATAAGGAACGACGAAGTTACCATTCGAAAAGTGCTACCAAAGATACCATACTGCCAATCCTACTACGCTCCTACACTGGGGCATTTTTTTTTATTGTTTTGTTATTATTTCTATTTTAGCTATTTGTTTTCCCTGTTGCATTATTTTCATTTCAGAAAAAGAAAAGGAAAAAAAAGAGAGAGCACATATCTATCTTTTGCTACCAGACTCTGGTCTGAGACACTTACCCCCCTTGACAACTAGCAAGGGGGTGAACAAAACTACTAAAAACATTACTCACATGTGCAAATATGAAGCAATCTTCAACCATCACCGGGCCAGCTCAGGAAGCATTCAAGTCCCAATGATAGTTGACCGTGCTAAAGAAACTAAAAGCAAAAGTAGATGCAAGAGGTAAATAAAAGAAAAGGAGCCAATCAGGTACATCTAAACCAAAAGTTCTTTGTATATGTCCAACCTTTTCATTTCTTTTTACACTTATCACTGGGGACACTCCTTATGCTGCCGCTGGGACGGTCGAGCACTGTTGTCCCCAGTATCATCATCGCAGAGGTCCGCAGACTGGTCCTCTGAAAATATAATCCTGGCACCCGGAGTTCTTGAAACCTCTACATAATGAGGCCCTATCATAGAACCCCCCTCACTCGCCTGACTAGTAGACCGCCTCAATCGAGAATGAGGAGGATACCTTGTAAGAACCTCATGAACCATAGCATCCTCACGAGCATCACCCCTGGCACAATCCTGGGACGTGTGACGAGACTGCCTGGTTGAAGAACCCACAGCCTTCGAATCTGATCCACCAAGCTGATGAGCTAGCCTATATATCCCTCACTCACTCCTCATCAGATAATACTACAGTTGATCTAGGGATGCCTGCATCTCTGCCTGCGTCGTCCGACGAGCCGCCTCTATCTCCTCGATTTGGGTCCTCTGTGTGACCATCATCTTGACAAACAAGTCCTCCCGATTATGCGTCTCCCCAATGACTCGTCTCACCTCAGGAGTGGCTCGCGCTCGCGTCACCTCTAGGCGCGCCTCCTCAAGCTGACGGACCTGCATAACCGCACCAAGTCAAAGGAAAACTAATATACACATGAATAAAATAAGAAAATTTGAAAAAGGAAGGGGTCATACCAGATTCTTCCTCTCCTCCAGGAGTCGCCCAACCGTCTCAGCAGTCACTGGATCAGTAGGAGGCACAGAAGGAACAACGAACGTAGGTGGCTATAACAAGAATAAACAAATACATCAAAAATATACTATAATGACAAATAAATCATGAATATAATAACTAAAACATACCTGAGTAGGGATAAGAATAGACTCCTGAGGGGGAGCCCCAAGAGCAGAGTCTGGAACAGCTTGCACATGGAACCAAACAAACCAACACAAGACATGTTAGAATAAAATAAAGATGAAATAATCTAAATAGAATTATGCCACATCAAAAGAAATCATACCTGACTCCCCGGGTGCAGAGAGGCAGTAGTCGCCTCCCTCGTCTGAAGATCCTCGGCAACCCGACGCTGAAATACCACATGATATTAGTAAACTACTAAGAAAGCGAAACAATGACACCCAACAAACTAATGTAATTACACAAACAAGATAAAGGATTGAATGGAACTTACCTAATGATCTAGCTCAGCACGAAGCTGAGCCATCGCTGGATCCTCCCGGCTAGAGGAAGCAATTGAAGATGGATCAAATGCTGGAACGGGACCTCTGGCAGTGAGCTTAGCTCTCTACAAATAATAATAAACACATTAGTTGGCAAGCTCATAATGCCAATAATTAACAAAACCATATTTGTAAAGACACTTACCAATCGATCAATCTCAGAACGTAGACTGGTCGCTACCTCCTGGTCAGCCAGCTGCTGACAGCGATAGACATCTAGCAGAGCTGCCTTACGAGAAACCTCACCCTCCCTCGGAGATTGTCCAGAATAAATTGAGATACCACAACCATGTCAGAACGACCAGAAAATTGAGTCCACGTAATACGAAAAATAAAAACATAAATTCACTCACCAGGAGCCGTCGAGCCTCCGCTAGCCGAGCCCCTAACTCATCCTCTGCTGCCCTAGCCTGAGCAACCGAAAAGGCTAAAGATTGCAACATCTCCTCATCCGGACGGAGAGCACACCCCAAATGCTCCGTCGCCCTATGGAGAGTGTCAAATTCCCCCCGCACGCTCACAGTAAGATGGCCCTGCTCCAATGCAGCCAACCTCTCCCTCAAAGCTGATGCCGACTCTAACCCACCGATCGCGAAAGAGATACTCCCATGGAAGGGACGTGTGAAGAGGCGCCTGCCAGCCAATGTACTAAAACACCCCACATACTCTCAGGCGTCCACCTCATCATGTGCCCCCTTAACCCTAGTCCCCCTAGCTCCAAAATCTGCTACCTACAGTGCCATCTGATTTGTAAAATTTCAGCCAGGAGGGCCGGTCATCCTCTTTGCCACTTTGTGGCGAATCATGCGAAATAACGAATATAGGAAGAAACGACATCACAATCGAATGATTGGATCACTCGATATCACTAAAACATAAATTTCTGAATACAAGATATATAGAAAAGGTCAAAACTCGAGACTAAACCAGAGAATGAAAAATGAATAAAAGCTCTCTCGCTTATATAGATTACGGACTTAATCACGCGCCAGAAAATGTGCGCTTAACCAAATCACGCGCAACGCACATGGCACACAATCCAAAACACGCACTATGATCCAAGCGCGCAATGAAACCATCACCTGTGCCAACTGTGCGATGCTTTGATAGCGTGCACTCCATGAACCTCACAAATTGATCAAACGATACACTGCCACCTCACGACCTAAAATGTCACAACCCAGATTTTTGAGATCTGTGCATGGCACACTTCGTTGCACATAGGTATATGCGTTTCACAAAGGGACCAAAACACCCAAATACTTAAAGTGTGTACATGGGAAACACACTAGTATATCCCAACTGTGATAAATATAAAAGTGAAGAAGAGAGAAGAGGAGTCCTTACGTAAAACTATTCTAACCTAAATAGAGAGGAGGAGACTATAGAGAAAAAGAAAGGGAAGAAAGGAGCCTGGGAGAACTAGGGTTGCAGAAACTTGGCTCGGCAAGGGAGATCAGAGGTAATGACGGGAGGACGAACCAGGGAGACCGGATAGCCTAGTTGGTTTACAAATCTTAAATCGAACCTGTGCGTGTTTCATCGTCAGAGGTACGTTAAAAATCATATAGATGCCTAGGAATGTTTTAAATAGTAGGAAGGATGTTGGCTGTATGTTGCTTTATATAAGATTAAGGTAAAATGAAGGATGGAAACATGATCTCGATCTGATCATGGACAAAAATCGGTGTTTCTCGCTTGAGCGGTCTAAAGAGGCTCGCTCGAGCGAGGATGAACATAGAAAAGAGAGACTCTGGGCTCGCTCGAGCGGTCCCTGAAACTAAAGGGAGGCTCGCTCGAGCGGTCCCTGAAACTAAAGGGAGGCTCGCTCGAGCGAGGGTCCACATCAAAGATTTAAAAGCTCGATTTAACCGCTCGAGCGATCTCGTTTGACCGCTCGAGCGAGGTCAAGAGACCGCTCGCGCGAGGTCAAGTGACCGCTCGAGCGAGGGCTAATGACATGGCGAGGTCCGTGACCACTCAAATATTGGTTTTTCTAAGGAGAGGAACTCGGGTGTCCTACACCCCAAATGACCTTAAACCATCCTAAAGTAAATTCTCTTTTAATGTAGGTTGATGCATTATAACCGCTAAGGACAAGCATGCTTTGAGATTGTTGAGGTAGGGAGTATTCTTGAAACATGTGCATTATTCTGGGAACTCATATGCGTAGTAAAGTCTATTTAAATAGTAGTATATACTATAAACTCTCATGATAAGTGTGTGTGTGTAAAGTGTGAAGAATCCTGAGGTCCCGAGACGAAAATATAATGTGGTTAAATCAGAGAAAGTTGAAATAGAAGTATGGGGCATCCCAGGGATGTGTAAGAAACTAAATAGAGAAACAGAAACAATGTGATAAGGCCTAATGTAATATATCTAGCACATTCACGGTGAACAACTATATGTAAAGCACATTGATATTTTTATTATTTAAGGTTGATCAGAATACCCCACCGACGTGGCGGGATACCCACGACTGACTCGGCAGGATATCCGTGACCGGTACGGCGGCCAATCCGTATAGATGTAACACATCCCAGGGATGTAGATTGAGAATAGACCCCGCCGCCTATGAGAAAGGGGCTTGGGCAGTATTCCCAGGGGATACGCATAATAACTGTCTAGTTAGACGACGATGGCGGGTATTCCATCGGGGCTCGATGCTATAGTGCTCGAGGATTACTTAAGTTAAGATTTAAGTGATTAGGCCAAGTTCACAAATAAATTCTTAAAGAGATTAAACAGAAACTGTGTTAAGATTGGTTGGGAGTCATTGAATTACTTTTATCCTTCAAATTGTTGTACATAAATATTTCTTGAGAATTTATGTTGTTGGTACTAACATATGTGCGGGAGATAATCTATATGTTCTTTTGTTTTCCCTACGGAGCTAGGATGTAGCTCACCCCCCTTAGACTATACGTCGCAGGTCAAGGACTAACGGCAGCAAGGACTTCGGGTGAAGTAAATCCAAAGGCATCGGTGTCTGTACCCACAGAAGAGTCAGAACCTCCTCCTGAGGAATTCTTCTAGGAAACCCGCTGCATACTTTGATAGTGAGTAGAGAGAGAGTACTGTGTATGGCTCGGTATATCGAGCCTTTTCATTTGAATGTTTTAAATACTGTCACTTGGTAGACCACCTAGGAGGAATGAGTATCATCAAACTTTCGGGTATGTCCTTATGTCCATGAATTGGCATGGAACAAGAACAAAAGAGGGATTAATTAACTTATAAGTTCTTATTGTTTGCTTAGGGTATTCGCATGTGCTTCAATCACCGTTTGTGTATATATATAATGAGGAGTAATGATAGAAGGTCGTCTTGATATGATTTCGGGATGCGAAATTGAGAACATCCTGATTGGTATCAAAGCATTTTCCTTCCAGAGTTCTGACTATCATATCGTCAGAATATAGGGACTTCTGCTAACGAGATTTTAATTCTCATGCAGACCGTTATGTTTCCTAGAGGGAGAGGCCGACCCAGGGGTGGCCATGATAGGAATTTACGCAGTAGAGATGGGTTCGTCTCACCCTCTGAACAGAAAGTGCCATTGGGAAGCAGGAGATTCGAGGCGGTGTGGAGGAAATCAAAATCAAGCAGAGGAGCAAGATCTGGATAGACATGATCGAGACCAAAGGGAACAAGATAGGGTGAGAGAAAGGAATGAGGAAAGAGAAGAGCGTCAGAGAATGATGCACACAATGGAGACCATGGCAACTGCCATGGCACAACAAGCAGCGTCCTTGGCAGCGCATACAGTACCAGAACCACAACGAACACCTACCCCTCCAGTAGGACTTACACCTTTATTGGCTTCAGCATTCACCGAGTTCAGAAGAATGAGACCTCCCAATTTTTCAGGACAGGCAGACACAATGGCCGCGGAAAACTGGTTGGGAGAAATGGAGAAGGTGTTCAGCGTACTGACATGCACAGAGGATGAGAGCGTCCGTTGGGCAGCATATATGTTAGATGGAGAAGCTGGACCTTGGTGGAAATCAGTGTCGCGGACGAGAGCACAAGAAACTCCAAACGTGCCGTGGACTTGGGACGAATTTGTAGAAGAATTCAATAAACAATATTTTCCTGAAGTTGTGAGAAATCAAATGGAGACCCAATTTTTACAACTAGCTCAAGGAAGAATGACCGTGAGAGAGTATGGAGTGGAATTCATGAGACTGGCTCGCTTCGCCCCAGACTACGTAATCTCAGACGTGATGAAAGCGAAGAGGTTCCAACAGGGCTTACGGTCGGACATCCGAGGGGGTGTTGCGCCCTTCCAGCTGAAGACTTATGGAGAAGTAATGAGTAAGGCATTGGTGGTTGAGGAAGAAAATAATAACCGATACCGGCAGAGGGAACATCAAGGCAGAGAATGCACCGATCTGAATAGGACTGGGGGTTATGAATCGTCATATAAGAAACAGAGGTTTATAACACCAAATCAGAAACCGTCATTCCAGTCGGGTTATGGGAGAGCTGCTCCACAATCGACTCATCAAAATTATCCGTTGCTCGCATCAGGGAGATCGATGAGGTATCAAGGTCCTACTTATTCCAACAGGACTACAACTCCACAAGTTTTTCCGAGAGCTGCTAATTCATTTCCAAGGGAAACTTGTGCTAAATGTGGCAAGTCCCATAAAACAACGGACTGTAGGCAAGGAATGCGAGGCTGTTTCAAGTGTGGCAAGATAGGTCACATGATGAGAGCGCCACGAGAGAGAAAAGACGGCTCCAACCTCCATGCCACAACCAATTCAAGCTCGAAAAGCTCATTATTCGAGGAAGAGCCTCTGTGATTCTTGCTTTCGAAAGCAGGAGTGTACATTACATTATTCAATGTGAGAACTCCTTTAAAATAGAGAATTTCGGTTTCAATATAACTCTGGATAAAGAATGAGTTTATATTAGGATATATAAATATATATATCATATTAAACGTAAGAGTGAAAATTGTTTATAGATATGTTGAGTAATGATATGCATGTATTGTAGGTACGCTATGTATGATATGAGAAAGGGTGCTACGAAGCACATGACATGAAAGTCCGATAGACCTGTGGTCTACCCACTCCTTCATTACCCCTAGATTTGCGAAAAGAATGAAGATTGTTCCGGAAACACTGGACTTTGTGTTATCAGTGTCCATCCCAACAGGTGAATTAGTGGACACGGAATTAGTCTGCAAATCGGTAGTAGTAAGTATTAGGGATCACGTGGTCCACGAATTAGAGGCAAATCTAATATGGTTGGACATGCAGGGATTCGATGTAATCCTTGGCATGGATTGGCTGTCCCAACATTGCGCAACAGTGGACTGCAAGGATAAGGTTGTTGTTTTCCGCCCTAACACGAGGAGGAGTTTTGATTTCGGGGGAGAGGTCGACTCAGGTACCACTTATATCTGCAGTGAGAGCAGAACGTTTAATTAGGAAAGGGTGTAGTGGTTATTTGGCATTTTTGAAGGAGGATAAAGAAGAAAAGAATATTATCTCGGACATAGCTGTGGTGCGAGAATTCCCAGATGTATTCCCAGAAGAATTGCCAGGATTACCTCCAGAAAGAGAAGTAGAATTTGCGATCGATTTGGCACCAGAAACGGAACCTGTTTCAAAAGCACCTTATAGAATGGCCCCTGCAGAGTTGAAAGAGTTGAAAGAACAACTGCAAGAGCTCATGGACAAGGGGTTTATACGACTGCGTGTCTCCGTGGGGAGCACCGGTGTTGTTCGTGAAAAAGAAGGATGGGTCGATGCGTTTGTGCATCGACTACCGCCAATTGAATAAAGTCACGGTGAAGAATCGATATCCGTTGCCAAAAATAGATGACTTATTCGACCAATTACAAGGAGCAAAACACTTCTCCAAGATCGACCTAAGATCTAGGTACCATCGGAGTCGTACGAGGACATTGAAACGGCTTTTAGAACACGGTATGGACACTATGAATTTTTGGTGATGCCATTTGGGCTGACAAATGCACCAGCGTCGTTTATGGATTTGATGAATCGAGTGTTTAAACCACACTTAGACTCTTGGGTTGTAGTGTTTGTTGATGACATCCTAATCTACTCAAAATCAAAAGCGGAGCATGAAGAACACTTACGTGTCGCTCTACGAACTTTGCGTGAACACCAACTGTACGCCAAGCTCAACAAATGTGAGTTTTGGCTAGAAGAAGTCAGCTTTCTGGGACATGTCGCCTGCCAAGCATGGTGTCATCAGTGGATCCCGCTTAAGATCGAGGCAAGAGGAATCGGGAACAACCAAAACCGTGATGTATATCCGGAGTTTCCTGACCGGCGTGATATTATCGACGCTTCAGAGGGGTTTTCAAAATATCGTGACCTCTCACAAGGCTTACAAGAAAGGACTCAAGATTTGAGTGGAGTGAGGCGGTGAAAAGAGTTTTCAAGAACTCAAGAAAAGACTCACCTCTCCAGCAGTGTTAGCCATTCCATCAAAAGGAGGATTCGCAGCTTATAGTGATGCAGATAACGGGTTGGGTTGTGTACTAAATCAATATAAAAAGGTAATAGCTTACGGCTCCGCATGCTTGAAAGAGCACGAAAGGAACTACCCAACACACGATCTGAACTAGCCGCATCATATTCGCATTAAAAATATGGCGACATTACCTATACGGAGAAACATTTGAAATTTTCATCGACCATAAAAGCCTCAAATAATGCTATACGTATGAACCGAATATGAGGCAATGGAGGTGGATGGAATTCTCAAAGATTACGATCGCTCTATACAAGATCATCCGTGCAAAGCTAACGAGTGGCCGACGCCTTGAGTCGAAAGAGTTCAGCAATGGCTAGCCTAATTTCGGTATACATCGATGGAAGTTGTTGAGGATCTAGCGTTATGTGGTGCATATCCAACCACAAGCCACGTGAGCCTTCTTAGCCAACATATCGCTGAAGCCGGTGATATTTGAACACATACGAGAACTACATGATGAAAGACCCGATTCTAACAAGGATACATCAAAATGTAATAGAAGGTACTACCTGAAGTTTTCAATCAAGGAAGACGGTTCCTTAACATTCAAAGGCGGCTTTGCATTAGGACAACGCCGAATTGCGTGAACGATTCTTGTGAATCCCACAGTCAAGTTATGCGATCCACCCAGGAAGCACGAAGATGTATCGAGGATCACGAAAAGAATTCCGGTAGAGAGGTTGAAACAAGATGTGGCGAGTATGTTTCACGATGTTTGACGTACCAACAAGTGAAAATCGACCATAGACACCCCGCAGCCTATTACGTACCCTTACCCATACCGGAATGGAAATGGGAATCTATCTCAATGGATTTCATAGTCGGGTTACCACGAACTGCAAGGAGGCATAACGCCATTTGGGTAGTGGTTGATCGATTAACTAAGTCGGCACATTTCTTGCCGTACAACACGATGTACACAGCGGGAAGATTAGCAGAACTTTACATGAAGGAAATCGTTCGGCTACATGGGATTCCAAGTAGCATTGTTTCAGACCGAGACCCATTATATACGTCAAAGTTTTGGAGGAAATTCCAAGAAGGAATGGGAACTAAGTTGGATTTCAGTACGGCATTTCACCCACAAGCACGGCAAACTGAGAGGGTCAACCAAGTCATTGAAGACATGCTTAGGGCATGTATGTTAGAATTGCAAGGATCGTGGGATCAACATCTACCATTGATTGAGTTCGCTTATAATAATAGTTTTCAGACGAGCATTGGGATGGCACCGTATGAAGCATTGTACGGAAGACGATGTAAGTCGCCAATCAATTAGGAAGAAACTGGGGAGAAATTTGTTTTGGGACCCGAGCTACTTGAAGATAACGCCATTGTCCGCATGATCGTGGATGCATGTAAAAGTTATGCCGACATCAAGCAATTGTAGACTTTAAAGTGGGGGAACATGTGTTTGTGAAAGTATCACCAATGAAGGGAGTGATGAGATTTGGGAAGAGAGGGAAACTAAGTCCCCGCTATCTCGAACCGTTTGAAGTTCTGGGTCGAGTGGGAGAAGTAGCCTACCGCATTGGTTTGCCACCATTGTTTGATCAGGTACACAACGTGTTCCACGTGTCTATGCTTAGAAAATATCTCAATGACCCTGATCACGTGCTGAGCGGCCAACCATTTGAAATGCATGAAGATATGACCATGATTGAAGAACCCGTAGAAATTTTAGATCAAAAGGAACAGGTGTTGCGAACAAAAGTGATTCCCTTAGTACTTGTTCGATGGAAGAACCATCTGATCGAAGAGACAACATGGGAACGTGAGGCGGATGTTAGAGAACAATATCCCAAATTGTTCGAAGTTGCCAACTGAATGATTTTCATTGGTTTGAGAATGTGTAATTTCGGGTACTATGAAGGTTAGGTATGTTTTCTTTTGATATATGATTGCAAATAATGTTTGAGAAATCTTTTGTTCAACTCTAAATTGATGAAACTAGGGAGATATTGAGACAAAACAAGCAAGAGGGTACCAAGAAGTGTTTCTGGTCTCGCCGAAAGCGAGCACTAGTGACCGCTCCAGCGATCATTACATAAAATCACACTTCAAATCCACTATAACCGCCTTCGAGCGAGCACTATAACCGCCGGCGAGGCACTATAACCGGCAAGCGAAGAAGGAATACAATGAGAACGAGTTACATGCTCGCTCGGCGAGACTAATATCGCTGGAGGCGGAACTATAAAAATGGCGGAGGCCAGAGCGCCTGTTCATCTTCAAGCGAAAGGGAGAAGGGACGAGCAAGGGAGTTAGAAGCGATTTCTAACATTTTCCGTCCGATGTAGGATTTGGACAATGCGATCCTCTAAGACTACTCTCTTAGGTAAAATCTACGATTCCTAAACTCTTTCCTTTATTTTCAACCTTATTTATACTAAATGGCCTCAAGCCCGAACCCTCAACCAAAGAAATGGATGGCGATTCGATGCCATCGTGTAATAAAGCGCCACAAACCTGCAACCATCATCAACCATCATCAAACCCGAATCACACTAAATGATTGGTGGGAGCAAAAATTTTGAGGCGAATGGGAAATACACCCTCGTGTTTGAGATCCGGCGTCCACCCAGTGGACATCGGACTTTCTCACCAACAACCCTTAAGACCACCTTACGCCTTTCGGGGATCGGTATTGAGGCTAGTGAAATTGTTTTACGGACCCTACAAATGAGCATCGATGAGGGGCGCCATACTTGTTACCATCGATGGTAGCGAGTTAGTTTTAGATGTGCCGATATCTCCTCGACCATGAAATGCCCCACATCTACACTCCTAGCCCACACATCCTACCACCCTTTTAGGAACGTAGATTTCCCAACGATCATCTCCGACATCCTTTGGCGGTAGGTCCGCCTCGGGACATCCATCACCCGATCACAACTACACTTGGCGCATGTGGCTTTTAGACATAATTTTCAAAAAGAATTTGCACCCACCGGCCATGACCAAGAACGCCGAGATGTGTTTTTTGCAGGCCCTACACACGCATTTCACAATAGGTGGATCAATGCACCTATGGTCATTATAAAGGCATGGCGCATGCCTCTGAGAAATGTGAGGTCTGTCCCTCCACCTATCAACCGACTAGTATGCACGTGATTTCCCAACTTTTGGAGTCATGCGGTAAGGGAGGATTTAGGATTCGGGAGGATGAGTTGTTCCTCACCAACGTCATCCCATACCTGGCCCAAAGGGCAGAAATCTTAAAAGCCTCCAAACCAGCGTCGCCAAGAAGAAGACGGCGAGGTCTCGGATCAACCACCCATCAAACACCGGCGGACCGACTACTTCATCCACCACGATTCCGCAGCCCATACCCCTCTTGACACGGGCATGATCTGAGATCCTTCAGCAAGGAAGGGATATTAGGTTGCATCAGAGGTTCCAAGAAGCGCTACTTATCGACCTCATGGGCCATGCGTACCCGCAAACCTACATGCAGCGCGTTGGTGCCATGAGGGATTCTATATTTGGAGCATCTGCCTCCGGACCGGCTACGAGGAGCGCCACAGGGGGTACCGCAGCTGTCACGGTGGACGACGACGATGACGACGACGACGATGACTACGAAGAGGAAGAAGATTAGGAAATAGTAAATATTCGAACACCTGGCATGTAATATTTGGAAAACTTGATATGGATGTTAAATTTCTTTTGTGATTAAAACTATCGTGGCATGAATGGCACAAGTTTTGGTTTGGGTAGATGATAAAGATGTGTGGAATCAGTATCGATGATATTTTTATGAAATTGTTTTGTTTTTGTTGTATGAAAATTGTGGGTATGACCAACACTGATAGCTGCAAATGCGGCTACATAGTTAAATTCCTGATTGTTATGCAAGTCAAATAACAAAAGTGGTACCGAGTTAAGAAAATAATATCGATTTTCGAGGGCGAAAATCTTATAAGTTGGGGTGATTGTCACAACCCAGATTTTTGAGATCTGTGCATGGCACACTTCGTTGCACATAGGTATATGCGTTTCACAAAGGGACCAAAACACCCAAATACTTAAAGTGTGTACATGGGAAACACACTAGTATATCCCAACTGTGATAAATATAAAAGTGAAGAAGAGAGAAGAGGAGTCCTTACGTAAAACTATTCTAACCTAAATAGAGAGGAGGAGACTATAGAGAAAAAGAAAGGGAAGAAAGGAGCCTGGGAGAACTAGGGTTGCAGAAACTTGGCTCGGCAAGGGAGATCAGAGGTAATGACGGGAGGACGAACCAGGAGACCGGATAGCCTAGTTGGTTTACAAATCTTAAATCGAACACATGCGTGTTTCATAAATCGGTACGTTAAAAATCATATAGATGCCTAGGAATGTTTTAAATAGTAGGAAGGATATTGGCTGTATGTTGCTTTATATAAGATTAAGGTAAAATGAAGGATGGAAACATGATCTCGATCTGATCATGGACAAAAATCGGTGTTTCTCGCTTGAGCGGTCTAAAGAGGCTCGCTCGAGCGAGGATGAACATAGAAAAGAGAGACTCTGGGCTCGCTCGAGCGGTCCCTGAAACTAAAGGGAGGCTCGCTCGAGCGAGGGTCCACATCAAAGATTTAAAAGCTCGATTTAACCGCTCGAGCGATCTCGTTTGACCGCTCGAGCGAGGTAAAGAGACCGCTCGCGCGAGGTCAAGTGACCGCTCGAGCGAGGGCTAATGACATGGCGAGTAGTGACCACTCAAATATTGGTTTTTCTAAGGAGAGGAACTCGGGTGTCCTACACCCCAAATGGCCTTAAACCATCCTAAAGTAAATTCTCTTTTAATGTAGGTTGATGCATTATAACCGCTAAGGACAAGCATGCTTTGAGATTGTTGAGGTAGGGAGTATTCTTGAAACATGTGCATTATTAAGGAACTCATATCGTAGTAAAGTCTATTTAAATAGTAGTATATACTATAAACTCTCATGATAAGTGTGTGTGTGTAAAGTGTGAAGAATCACGAGGTCCCCGAGGGCCGAAATATAATGTGGTTAAATCGGAGAAAGTTGAAATAGAAGTATGGGGCATCCGAGGATGTATAAGAAACTAAATAGAAAGCGAAACAATGTGATAAGGCCTAATGTAATATATCTAGCACATTCACGGTGAACAACTATATGTAAAGCACATTGATATTTTTATTATTTAAGGTTGATCGAATACCCCACCGGCGTGGCGGGATACCCTGACTCGGCGGGATATCCGTGACGATGCAATGGCCAATCCCGTATAGATGTAACACATCCGAGGATGTAGATTGAGAATAGACCCGCCGCCTATGAGAAAGGGGCTTGGGATTCGTATTCGCGGATAATAATAGCTCTAGTTAGACGCGATGGCGGGTATTCCATCGGGCTCGATGCTATAGTGCTCGAGGATTACTTAAGTTAAGATTTAAGTGATTAGGCCAAGTTCACAAATAAATTCTTAAAGAGATTAAACAAAAGCGTGTTAAGATTGGTTGAGTCATTGAATTACTTTTATCCTTCAAATTGTTGTACATAAATATTTCTTGAGAATTTATGTTGTTGGTACTAACATATATGCGGAGATAATCTATATGTTCTTTTGTTTTCCCTCACAGCTAGGATGTAGCTCACCCCCTTAGACTATATCGTGCGAGGTCAAGGACTAACGACAGCAAGGACTTCGAGTGAAGTAAATCCAAAGGCATCGGTGACTGTACCCACAGAAGAGTCAGAACCTCCTCCTGAGGAATTCTTCTAGGAAACCCGCTGCATACTTTGATAGTGAGTAGAGAGAGAGTACTGTGTATGGCTCGGTATATCGAGCCTTTTCATTTGAATGTTTTAAATACTGTCACTTGGTAGACCACCTAGGAGGAATGAGTATCATCAAACATTCGGGTATGTCCTTATGTCCATTAATTGGCATGGAACAAGAACAGCCCGGTAGGATTAATTAACTTATAAGTTCTTATTGTTTGCTTAGGGTATTCGCATGTGCTTCAATCACCGTTTGACTGTATATATATAATGAGGAGTAATGATATGAATGTAAGGCACGGCCCTGAAGGTCGTGCTGATGGCACGGATTTCGGGATGCCGAAATTCGGGCTGTCACATAAAAGGTCACCCATACACTAACCTGGTGATGTTCTGATCACGTGCTTATATTATGGTGCATAATCAAGTCACACACACACATGTGTGTAAACGACCCCTCAATCCAGAGATCACACGCCCGAAAATAGGTGCGCAATCATATTGAGTGACCTACAACAGGCACGCAATACTTGACTTTGGACAAAATCTACACCCTCGCACCTTTTTATCCCATTGAGGTCAAGATTCTTCTGTCTCATCACGTAGCCTCACAGGCTATTCTGGTAGAAAAGAATGGCCTATTGTCCCATCCCATTGCATACCCTCACACGAGAAGAAACCATTGACAGCACCCATTCCTGTCGCGATAACATGTACACATGCAATATCACCCAAATATCCAGTCCCATCATAACCACACCCTCATGACCCATCGCGAGAAGCCGAAAGAAAATCTCTCGAGAACACGAGCACGCTACCGCTAACTACGATCAGTCAATATCCCATAACAAATATCACTACCTATGAAAAAGAAAGAACAGAAGAAAGCTCAGATAGCACATGGAACACCGTATGACAAAGAAAGGGAAAGCTCGATCGTGCCCCATCGCTAAAGCAAAGAGCTCTCTCTTCTGAATTGATCCCCATGTCATACCAGGACTAGATCAGTACGCAGCCAAAGAAAGGAAGAATCCTTAAGTCCCATCGTGACATCATTTCTCCCAAGACATAACATCACCACCGCCAAGCCCTACCACAGTAGACCTAAAGAGAAGAAATCTCCAAAGTCCCATCGCAACACTATAACACCACCAATCCTGTGACAAGATACTCACAATTTAGGAAAGTATCACCCCCAGGTATGTACTACTCACTCTTTTATTTTAACTCGATATTCCTCATATATATAGTTAGGTATGGTTAAGTCAAAAAGTTTTTGAAACCCGTCTCTCTCAACTCGTGAATCGTTGTAGTCCTCCCATAAGAGACAATCATCAGTACTCGTCGAGAAGGTTAGATGGAGTATCCGGCATGCCAAGTGTCATCTTAACAACCACTATAATGGTCGAGTCCACAAATCTTGTACTGGTGGATCTGCTCAGCGACATCTCAGAAGCCATGTTTTTCGCCATTTTACCACTGAATTGATCTTAAGTTAAAAATCCCTAAAATTTTAAAATTTTAGAACTCCCCTTATTTTAAAAAATTCCCTTAGGTAAGAATTTCAATTTTACCCATCAGGCAAAATTCCAAGACCTTCTTCATCGAAAAGCTTATAGTACCCGCTCACGAGATAGCATGGACCGTCAAGAGAGAATTGCCTGTCCTCCCCACAAGTACAGGACCGAAAGAAGTAATCACCCCGGGAAAGCACGTCAAGACAGAAACCAAAGTCGCTTTGTTCAGATTTAAAAAATCACCAATCGACGATGGACAACCATGGTATTTCGACATCTGGAACTTCTTGAAACATCAACATGTCCCTCCATACACCACGAAGATCGAACAGAAGACTATAAGGAATCGATGCACCCGATTTTGCATACTCGATAAAACATTATACAAAGTGGCCTTCACTAAAGGAGTACTACTATGATGCGTTATGACCGTCGAAGGACAATACATCATCTCAGAAGCACACGCCAGTGCCAGCGGCACCCACTCCGGTATACAAAGACTCACCGATCAAGTTACACGACAAGGCTACTTCTGGCCGACAATGATCAGAGATTGCCACCTCTACATCCAATCTTGCAAGCAATGCCACAAACACGCCGCACTCATCAAAACTCCATCAGTTGCATTGAACCCTACAACCTCACCCTGGCCCTTTTCAATGTGAGCCTTCGATGTCATTGGACCCTTCACAGACACCGTTGTGAACACTCATAGGCATGCGCTCATTCTTACAGCGACTGAATACTACACCAAATGGGCAGAAACTGAATCCTATGTCAAAATCACCGCTTCAACACTCATAAGATTTATTGTTCGGAATATCACCACTACGTTTAGAGTACCCAGGATGTTTATCACTGACAACGGACCACAGTTTATCGCGAAGAAGATGAAGAAATTATGCAAGAAGTATGGCTTCGATCTATGCCACTCATCACTGTTCTACCCTCAAGGCAATGGACAAGCAGAAGCTACGAACAAAACGCTGATTCAAATCCTAAAATACACAGTAGAAACAAGCAATGGAGCTGACTGGCATGAACGACTACCAGAAGCACTCTAAGCCTATAGGACCTCTATTTGTACGGCCACTGGCCAAACTCCCCACCTCCTTACCTACAAGATGGAGGTAGTCTTACCATATGAGATACAAGTACCATCATTATGAATTTAACTCGATGATAAGCTATCCTTGGACGAGAGGAGAGTTTTTTACTCACGCAGCTAGAGCAGCTCGATGAAACATGTATATGGGTCGCTGATCACGCTCAGGTATATCAGAAGAGAGTGGCCAGAGCTTATGATAAGAAAGTCCTCAAACGAACCTTTAATATTGGAGAATTAGTCTTGAAGAAAATCATGCCTTCTAAGCATGCCCATCTGAAAGGAAAATTGAAACCCAACTGGGAAGGCCCTTATGACATAACAGCCGCATACCCTGGAAATGACTACAAACTGATGAACCAAGATGAGGAAGAACTCTGTAGCCCTTGGAACTCCATGTACCTTAGAAAATATTACCCTTAGCCCGGTGATCACCACATCCCATGGTTAAATACTTATCCTTATCACCCTTGTAGTCGTCACAACCGATTCATTGGACGTATGCCTTCAATTCTCAGAATATCCTTAAGACCTCTGATTTATCGCCCACCTTTTCTCACTCGGGGAAGTTGATTAAAGGACTAGTGGCCTATCTAGCCTCTTTCAAAAGCATAAATAACACTCGATCCTCATTTTCCTTCCCCCGCCATTGGAGGAGATGCTAGAGCAAAAAAAATAAAGATATTAGGTTCAATCAAAACTCATTATTCTTGCGCTAGCAGGATGCTTTCAAAATACATATATATAAAAAAATCGAGTGAGCATTACGGCGAATGAACAAGTCAATGAGCTCAGGGAAGTATAAGCAGACTGTGAGGACACCCCTGGTAACGTTACTAGAACTGTAAGCAAGTTGCGAGGGCACCCCTGATGTCCCCGTGACTTCTAATCTCTAGATTTAGGAATTCTATTAGTTTGAACTTTCAGTCTTAGATCGTAGCACCCTTTTCATATCGAAATTCTCTATATCTGGTTCTAGTTCTCTGTTTCTAGAATCAGCCCTTAATCTAACAGTCCGATACACCAATCTTAGACATTAATTCTGTTCTAAAATCTTAATCTACAGTCCTATCATTATTTTCTAGTTCTAGGTTTTAGACTCTAGAACCAGTCCTTAATCATACAGTCTGATTTTATGATTTCGGACCCGAATTCAGCCTTAAAAATTTAGATTATAATTTTAATTCCCTATTTTAATACTTTCAAAAATCCTAAATATTAATTTTAGCTTCTATAATCTTAGTTTCTAATTTAATTCATAATTATTATTCCAAAATCGACTCTGAAAAGCCTAAAAGCATTACTCCATGGTCTAAAATCCAATATATCTTTAATCTTAGCCATCCGATTTGCCAAAGGGAGCTTACGGAGGGTACTCGGGAACAAGGCCAATCCTCCTTAGCATAGTGGGCCCAACCCCCTTTTTTTTAGAATTTTTAGGATGAATTAATTACTTTAATTAGTTTTTATTTCGATATAATTGATTAATTGCATTGATTAAGCTTATATAATTATTTAACTACTCTAATTAGATTTTTCAGTTCAGTTAATCAACTGCTTTGATTAGAATTTCAAGAAATTTAATTCATTTATGATTAATTAGATTTTGTCATAATTAACTCATTGCCTCGATCATGATCCTAGAAAAATCAGTCCTTTTATTTCAATTAGTATTTTTAGTAAAGTCAATTAGTTGCCCTAATTAGAATTCTAGTAAAAAAAATCAGTCTTTTTATTTCAATTAGAATTATAGTAGAATTATTATAATTGTTTCAATTAGAATTGCAATAGAATTAGCATACTTGCTTTAATTAGAATTGCAGCATAATTAGTATACTTGCCTTATTTAGAATCCCAGTATAATTAGAATGCTTGATTTAATTAGAGTTCTATTGGAATTAATACATTCACACTCTTAGCACCAATAGGAGACTGAAATTAATTGGACTTTTAGCAGTACTAGAACACTAGACTTCTAATAAGATTAGGAAACTATTATCAATTAGACTTCTAATTAAATTAGGAAATTAATACTAACTGGACTCCTAATAAGGGTAGGGATAGTAAAAAAATTGATTAGACTCCTGATAGAACTAGAATATTAAATTAAATAAACTACAATAGATCACAACACAGCCAAACTCATAATAAAATTAGGGAAGTCTAAACTGACCAAAGCTATAACTATAAAGAGAAATAAAAGGGAAATTAATCTATCTAAATTAAGAAGAAGATATAGCTGCTGACGTTCGTAGGTGGACAATTGAGTATAGAGGTAACCCATACCCGCTCTTAAGCATGATCATTGATGTGTTACAGTGTCGATAAATATCTCCAGCTAGTGATCGCAACAAACTAGGAATCTTCTTAGAAAACCCCTTTTTTTATTTTATTTTATCTCCACTATTCGAAACGCCGCTTCGCTAGAGTCCACTTGGACAGAATTGGAGCCACTGATTCAACAGGGACCAAGAGGAACCCAAAAAATGCGCACACCAATAGCAGCGGTCATAAAGATCAACCCAAATGGGGCAACTCAGTTAACCCCTCACAAAAAAGCCATTGTCCATGAGACCAACCCCCAAATCAGTCCCCTAGATATCGAATTAGACCTCACCTCCTTATCACTCTTTAAGGAGGAGGTACCCCCGCCTATGCAACCACCATTCTTGAGCCATTCAAAAACCGTGTTAACATTCGAGGACCAGGTTTCAGATGAACCAATGGTAAATATGTTGAAGGCTGACCCTCAAAAGCCATCTCAATCAACTTCCTCCACAAAACATAGTAAGGGTATGGCACCCCAGGTAAGAAATTGGGTGTCAGTTCCCCTAACCCTGGAAGCTTTTGGTGGCCTGAAACTTGGCACCAGCATCCCAAAAAAGAAGTAACAAAATAATACCATGCATGTATAAAGAATACCATGCATGTATAAAAAGTGAGATTAGCCCTTGGTAAACAATACCATGCATGTATAAAGACCCGCCTTGCCAATCACCCACCTCCGAAGTAAAAGAAAACCCTAAAAAATTAGAAAAAATACAAAATCCAAAAAATTATCTTTTAAGATTCCCAAGAAAAAGAAAAATGATGCCTTAAAAGAAGAATCCATCCAATGTGAAATGGACCTCTTTCCTATAGAAATACAAGGAGAGGTAGGGGGTCACAGAACTGGATGAGGAGGTCCTAGCCGAGGGGCTTTCCAATGAGCTCCTTGAACAATATGCCAATTTTGAGAATGGTCCTATCCCATTCATTGAAGAAACTGAGGACGTCAATCTCAGAACAGAGGAGGATCCTAAAATCACCAAGATCGGAATGTCGTTGTCTCCCGAGGAAAGAAAAGGCATGATTGATTTCCTTCGATCATACTGAGACGTCTTTGCATAGTAATACAAGGATATGTCTGGTTTAGATACTGATTTAGTCGAGCATGAGTTGCTGATGTAACCCGATGTTAGGTTGGTCAAGAAAAAATTGAGGCGTCTTAGGCCAGAGTGGATGCTGAAAGTAAAGGAAGTGGTCATCAAGCAATACAATGCCAGCTTTTTTATGGTCTCCAAATACCCGCAGTGGTTGGCAAACATCATCCCATTACCAAAGAAATATAAAAATATTCTCATATGCATCGACTTCAAAAACCTCAATAATGCGAGCCCCAAAGACGACTTCCACTTCCTACACTTCGATATTTTGGTCTATAATACTGCCACGCATGGGATGCTCTCGTTCATGGACGAGTTCTCTGATTACAATCATATCATAATGGTAGAGGCCGACCAAAAAAAGACAGTGCTCATCACTCCTTGGGGCCCTTTTTGCTACCGAGTCATGTCGTTCGGGTTAAAGAATGTCGGGGCAACATATTAGAGGGTGATGACAACACTGTTCCACGACATGATGCATTAGGAGATTGAGGTATACGTCGATGATATGATATCCAAATCACAGGAGAGAGGTGATCATCTGGTGAACCTCCAAAAGTTGTTTTAAAGACTGAGAAAATATAGGTTGCATTTGAACCCTCAGAAATGCGCATTCAGTGCTTTGTCAGGGAAGTAGTTAGGCTTTATCGTCAGCAAGAGAGGCATCGAAGTTTACCCAGTGATAGTGAAAGATATCATAGAAATGCCACCACCATCTATCAAGAAAGAGGTCAGAGGTTTCTTAGGCAGAATATAGTACATCAATCTATTCATTGCACAACTAACTCCTATTTGCACTCCGATCATCAAGTTACTGAGGAAAGATTCACCCATTGAATGGAATGATGACTGTCAGGAAGCATTCAAAAAAATCAAAGGATACCTTCTCAACCCGCCCATTCTGGTACCACTAGTCCCTAGGAGGCCACTTTTTAATATATATCTCGATGATGAAATTCTGAATGGGATGTGTCTTGCAGGCCATATACTATCTAAGTAAGAAGTTCATGAATTACGTGACACATTATTCTCATCAGAGAAAGCATGCCTTACTCTAGTTTGGGCTACACAAAGGCTTCGTCACTACTTGATATCTTAGGCAGTGTTCCTTCTAGCACGAATGGATCTCTTGAAGTACTTATTTGAAAATATAGCTCTCACAAGGCGGACCTCACACTGGCAGCTTCTCTTATTAGAATTCGACATCACATATGTCACGCAGAAGTCTATCAAGGGGCAAACAGTCGCTGATCATCTTCTCAAGAATCCGTTGCCTGATTATGAACCACTGAGAACTGGGTCCCTGATGAGGACTTCTTGTTCATGACAGAGGACGGCACAGAAGAGAAAGAAGAATCCTAGGTAATGCACTTTGATGGGGAATCGAATGCTGAAGGTCAAGGAGTCGGCGCTATTCTAATCTCGCCGAAAGGATCCCACATACCAGTCTCCATCAAGCTCAATTTTCCCTGCACCAATAATATGGCCGAGTATGAAGCCAGCATAGCTGGCCTACAAGCATCTCTGGACCTGAACATAACTCATCTCAGGGTGTTTGGCGGCTCATAGCTGATCATATGCCAAGCCAATGGAGATTTAAAAACAAAGGATGAAAAGTTGATCCCATACCATGAGAACCTGGAGGATCTAATCACATGCTTTGACGATGTTACTTTCTCCTATGTACCGCGAGTAAGAAATCAATTTACCGATGCACTGGCTACTCTGGCATCAATGGTCGAAATGAAGCAAATCATGATCGGCTAAAGGAATGAACCAACCTTCTACCTCCAAATTGAGGGATCAGCAAAGCCAGATAATGAGCCTCCATAGTTCTCAAATATCAAGAATTTCCTTGAAATACGAGCCTTCCAAAAAGGAACATCCAAGGTAGTCAGGCAGACCATCCAATGTTTAGAGACAGATTACATCATATGTGGTGAGTGCCTCTATAAGTGATCATATAATAACATCTTACTCAGGTGCTTAACTGAAAGCGCGGCAGCCAATGTTGTGAAGGAGATACATGAAGGAGTATGTGGGGCACGTCAATGGACACATGCTAGCTAAAAAGAAACTACGGCAAGGGTATTTCTAGACTACCATGGAAAATGACTGTCACAAGCAAGTTCAGAAGTGTTACAAATGCAAAGAGCACTCCACTCTGATACATGCTTCAGCCATAAATCTTCACAGCATGACCACTCCCTAGCCATTTGCTACATGGGGCCTCAACATCATCGGAAAGGTTAATCGGAAAGCTTCTAAACGACATTTGTTCATCCTCGTCGCCATCAAGTACTTCACAAAATGGGTAGAGGCAGCATCCTATTAGATAATCATGACCAGTCATGTCGAGAAGTTTATCAACTACAAAATCATTTGCTGATTCGACATGCCCAAGGATATCATTGCAGATAACGACACCAATTTTACGAATAAGCGCATTAGGCCCTTATGCGAGCAATATAAATTCAAACATCATAGCTCATCACCATATTGACTGCAAACCAATGGAGCCGTAGAAGCTACTAACAAGATAGTCGTCCGCATCCTCGAGAAGATGGTTGTCTCATATCAAGACTAGAGCGAGATGCTACCTTTTGTACTATGGGCGTATCAAACATTGATCCGTACCGCTACAGGGGCAACACCGTTCTCCCTTGTGTATGTGACTGAGGTCGTGCTTCCAGTTGAGGTCGAAGTACCCTCAATCCATTGATCTACTAGTGGTCGAGAGGGAGAGATCCCATTTTGAATAGCTGAACCTAATCGACGAGAAGAGGCTCCAAGCTTTGTTTCATACCCAAGTCTATCAGAGGAGGATTGCACGAGCGTACAACGACCGTGTCCACATTCAAGATTTGAAAGTGGGCGACACGATACTCAAGAAAATTTTTCCCTCTCCACGCTGATTCAAGAGGAAAATTCAAGCCCAACTAGGAGGGGCCCTACGCTATTAGAGAGGTACTTCCTGGATATGCGCTTTAGCTCGCCACAATGGACGGAGTTCACTTTCTTGAGCCAATCAACACTAGGTATGTGCGACGATTCTACTCCTGATTCTCCTATAACAAGGTAAGTACTGGTAAAAATGGATACGTGATTGCTTAAGGGCCCCATAAAAGAGGCCATCATTTCAAAGCCAACTAGCCAAAAAGCGTCCCTGAATAACCATACCCTTCGCTACCAATTTTAGTCGATAGCCTTTCTTTTGTACCCCCTCCCAAAAAAAGAAAAAATATATGTATATACCCTGAAAAAAAAATAGAGAAACTCCAAAAGCGAAAAGCGAAAGAGTTATGATCAAAAACAAAAAAAAATAAAAAAAAGCAAAATCCCAAGAAGGGGATGCCTAAAAAGAAAGTAAAAAGAATAAAAAATAAAAAGAACAAGATATAAAAATCATGGGGCATGTATAGTAAAAATCCCCCAAGAAAGAAAGGTATTACGACAGCTGGGACCCAATCAAGAAAAACCTTCAAACCTCAGAATACCTTCAAAATCCCTAACCTATCCCTTCTAACCCATGGAAATGATACATCCCTAAAGAAAGCCCTCTTTAAGGTCCACAAATAGTTATAGTATCCATTAAGTCAGCACAAGCTAAGCTGTGAGACAACGAAGAATTCCATCCAGCTGATAATGACAAAATCGACGTCTATCTCATGGCCT
Source organism: Chloranthus sessilifolius (assembly GCA_021018995.1). NCBI lineage: Eukaryota > Viridiplantae > Streptophyta > Magnoliopsida > Chloranthales > Chloranthaceae > Chloranthus > Chloranthus sessilifolius. Next base: position 27,320,061 of record CM037594.1, on the reverse strand, counting down.
TAAAAAAGAAGGAAGAAAAAAATATATATACAAGAATCAAGTAAAAATGGACGTGGTGAAAACCCACAAGGGCGCCATGAGCAAAAAGAGCGAGCTTGTGTGGACCAGGTGAAAACTTGAAAAGCACCTAGGTAAAAATTCAATACCCATGGACGTAGTGAAAACTCGAAAGGGTTTTGCGGGTAAAAAAGAAGGTGATAACGGGCATGGCAAAAACTCATCTTGGGCAGCGCTGTGAGTAAAATTATTTTAAAAGAAAAAGAAAGAAAAATCATCAGTTACTCCTGGTTACATTTCTGGGCTATCTAGTCTTCAATCAAGCCACTCATGTTTGCTCAAATGGGGTCCTAATCAGATATATCTTTAGACTGCACTGTCGAACGTATGACCTGGGATAACGATAAAAGGTTAATTCAATCAAAAGAGATAGACATTCTGACCTTGGTAAAATTCTAGACCCCACTCGAGCCCAACCACATAAATGAGTTCGACGATTCTCAAAATGGAACCCATTACCTCCTCTTACAATTTAGGCATCAAACAAAAAATGAAGAAAAGAATAATGTATATACCAAAAAAAGATTTCCCTTTTTCATTTCATTTCTGTACGCTGCTTGCACCACATCTCAAAAAGATAATCGGTGTGGCACCTTGCTCTATCTTTACAATTGTAAAAATGAAATAAAAACATTAAAAATACATGTATAAAAATAAAAAATATTTGTCAAGGGGGTTTTCACACCTTCTCCCTATGGTATCTGATCTGTGCAAAAAAGTATGTGCAGGGTTAGGTTATCAGCCCAACTCACGCTTCAGGTCATGAAGCTGCTCAAGTAAAGCATCCTCGTGAGCATGTTTTTCAGTCATCCACCAGCCATGAAAGCTCTTATACTGCTTCTAGGAAGCATCATTGGAACCAAGGACATCATCCAAGGCTCCCTCCAAACGGAAGACCTCCCTTTCAGTAGTATCAGCTCTCACTTGCTCTTTCTCAAGGTGCTCTTCCAAAACCCACTTCTCATCTACCAATAGCTCTATCCAGGTCAAGAACTCCACTTCCTTCTTCGGCCAAAGTCCCTTAGAATTACTACTCTCAGCCAGAACAAGCCAACACGTGAAGGGTGTCGCAGAGGATAACCAAGCCTCATACTCTAGAGAAGTTCATAGAGGATTTCCTTGCTCCAAATCACACATAAGTGCCGACTAACGCATTTCCCAAAGAGTTGTTATCTTCTCTAGATCTGCTAAAGATCCCTAAGAGAAGATCAAGTCGCATAAGGAGGTCTCGCCTCACTCGGCACATGCTGCGCATAGCAAAATTGACGCAAAACCCATGAAGGGAAGTAGTGAGTACTCCCAGTAACGTAATGCCCTCATGATCCCTGGACCGCACTATTGGGAAGGTCCCATCAAGCCAAGGGAGCCTCCACACAAGCTCAGCATAGGTCAGTCATAGGCACATTTTGCGCGTATTCCTTGGGGGCAGCCTGGAACATCGGCACAAAAATGTAACATCCTGAAAATTTTGACCTTTGAATAGTGCGCCTCGGTGTGCATGCCGACTGGTCACATACCCGATCCTATGAAAATAATTGATAAGTCATATTAGGTCATGTGTTAAGTGAAAATCAGAAGGAGTAAAGTTATGCGTGAAGCTTTGAATGAGTTTTGATACACCTAGTTGCGCTGTATGTGCTTAACACCAAAACCAAAGACTTAATATAAGTGTGTGAAGTTTAAGAGAATTTATATCTCTTATGATTTTTGGGTTCTAAAGAGGGAATGAAAGTTTATTAATGATTAAATAATTTATTTGACTAATTGGGCCAAGGATATTTGGTTGACTAGTTGGGCCAACTAATTGGGCCAACTATTCGAGCCGACTATAGGTCCTGATTGGGTGCATGTCTATTAAGAAACACGTCACCATTTGGATTTTTCAAACGGAATCATTTTGGGTCCATTTGAGCTCATGTGAGATTTTTAGAACCAAATTCATACACTATAGTTATGTGTATTGGTTTAACACCGAATTCGATTGATAAGTGGGCTGGGTGTGTAGGCCCCACACTAAACCAAAAGATCATTTATATAATAGATAACACCTTAAATAGGTATGTCCGTTTCACGTGGAATCTAGTTCTTTGGATAGGAACTAATACACAAAAGGAGTGTATATGCTTTCTAGTTGAAACAGCCCCTCTTTTTATATAAAGTTAAAAGCTTCCTTTGGAAGCTATAACCGGTTGCAAAATTTGGAGGTTTTGGGTTTCTAGAGAGAGAAAGAGAGAAGAGCTTGTGGAGATCAGGCCGTAGACCATCCGAACATCGAATCGGCTCCGTTGAACTTCGAGGAATTGGGCTCAGGGTGGTTTATGCGTTGCGGTGAGTGGTTAAATTACCACATCAATGAGATTTTGAGATTTGGAATATGTGGATAGAACCAACTATTGTGATCACGGTGTACACGATTTGGAGAGTGAAGAGTAGTGCGTGTTAGAGCGGAGCATCATCGTAGGCTTCATTTTGATTCAAACGCCGAAGTGATCGACAAAATTTCACTCTGAAACCCTCTCGTGGGCGTGAGCATGTGGGTCGAGGAATCGAACAATTTAGAAGGTAAGAATCTTGATAAATTTATATGAGTTGATGTGTTAGTTGGCTTAGGTGTATGGGTCATGATAATTGAGGAAGAAAGATAAAAAATTTGAAGAAAATGGGTTGTTGAAGATTAGATTCGAGCTGACAAAACCGACCGGTTGAACTCCAAATCGACCGGTCGAATTCGTCTGAGCTCGCCAACATTGCGTCAGTGTGTTAGCCATAACTTTCGGCTCCAATCTCTAATTGCCACGATTCGAGTAGTGTTGGAAGGATGACAGAAACCTCTACAACTTTTGTGAATTAATCAACTCGTGAATCAACCATTTTAAAGGTCAACATTTAGTAGGAAGTTGGGTCAAATTTTGATTTTGTCGAGAAACAAAACCGATCGATCAAATGGAATTCGACCGATCGATTTCGAAAACCGACCGGTCGAAATTAGCATCGACCGGTTGATTTGTGAAAAATAGGGAACATGTAATTTGGGGTCTGGAGAAATCGACCGGTCGAATTTGAAAACCGACCGGTCGAATTTGATTGAGCTTGTCGATACTACTTTGTTATTTTGGGTATAACATTTTACTCCAAACTCCAATTAAAGCGATTCTTGAGGTGTTGGAAAGAGAACAAGATTTACAACTTTTATGAATTAATAATTTTGTAAATCCAAAGTTATGACGGTTAAAATTTAGGGGTAAGTTATGTCAAATTCTAAGTTAGCGTGAACTTGTCCATTTCCACCTCGTTTTGGGAAGACACTTAAATACGTCCAAAGTATTAATGATTAGAGTTAATCCTTGATGAATCATTGTAAATTTGTGATGTAGATTGAGGGTGGTGGCCATCGATAGGACTTTTCTTAGCTCCGCATAACTTCAAGGGTTAAGGTAGGGGAACTTCAACACAAACTTACATGTTTGACTTTGATTCATAGTTCTTTGATATGATTGAAAGCTTTGACAGTTTTTGAACTAGAATTTAAAATCTTTTAAATCTAAAAAGGAATTGAAATCCGGCATATGATCTTTGAACATGAAATTTATTCTGACCTTGAATATGAAATTGAACCATAAATCTAAATTTTGGAACTTCGACGCTAAAATTTGATATTGAACTTGCATATGATCTTTGCACTTGAAATTTTGAATCCTTTGAACCATGAAATATGAACTTTGGACTTTGAGTTAGAAATCTGAACTTGAATTCGAATTCGAAACCTTTCGAGTCTTTTGAACTTGTGTGAATGTACGCCCTTGGATCGCTTTGGCGGGATTTACGTACACTCTTATAAATCTTCGTATTTGTGTACACCTTTGGACTGCTTTGGCGGGATCTATGTATGTCGTTGGACCGCTCTGGTGGGATTTACGTACTCCTTTTGACATCTTCGTATTTGTGTACACCCTTGGACCGCTTTGGCGGGATCTAGGTACGCTCTTGGACCATTTTGGCAGGATTTAGTACTCCATTAGACATATTTGAATCTATGTATGCCTTCGACCGCAGTCTTTGTGAATCGAACTATAAGTCAGGAAAATTTAAGTGGACCGATAAGGGTGGATTATGTGTATTTGTGGACTGCTAAGGGCAGATTATGTGTATCTGTTGACCACTAAGGGCAGATTATGTATATCTGTGGACCGCTATGGGCAGATTATAAGTACCCTATGGGCCGTTAGGGCGGAATCGAACTGGTAAAACCAAGATGAGACACGTACAAGATAAGACACGTAAGTAAGCTATGTATCAATGTGTAAGACACGTATGTAAGAATGTGTAAGACACGTAAGTAAGCTATGTAAGAATGTATAAGACACGTAAGTAAGCTATGTAAGAATGTGTAAGACATGTACGAGAAATTAAGGAAGAATGTGTAAGTGAATGTGAATCAACTCAATAAAATGCCTTTGTAATCAGTTTTTCGTTTTAATATGAACGTGTTTTAGACTTTGTCATTGATTCTATGCTTCGTTATGATAAGATGTGGAATTGTATTGAGTTTCCCCTGCTGAACTTTGATGTAGCTCACCCTTCGACTATACGTCAAAGGTATAATACTTATCAGGGCACCAGACTTGAGGATTGAGGACTTGAGGAGTGATAAGATTTCCGAGATTGTAGATTTTGGTAAGTTGTGACTTAGTACTTTTCCTACCATTGTACACTTATTGTATACCACTGTTTGGAGCTCGTTGGCCATTACCAGTGAGTTGTTTTAGTTATTGTTCATGCTAGATATTAGAAATGGAGATTGAAATTATGCCATATGTTTTACCTGCTTTGATTTCTACATGTATGTGGATGTACCAAGAAAACTTTTATATCAGATTGTGATCTACGATCTGGCGGTCTGGGTTTTCCCATTTTTTTTTGGAATTAAGTTTAAGAAAAAAAAAGTTATCTCAGAAAATTCAGGTTGGAAAAATCTGGGTTGTCATAGTTGGTATCAGAGCTTAAGTATTAGGTTTTATTGGGACCCAAGACTATGGCAGTGGACTCTTATCAGGACATAAGAAACCCAACTGTGACTCTGTCACAGTCGGTATCAAAGATTAGGCATTAGGTCTTGTTGGGACCCAAAAATTTGGGACTCAATTGCAATGGCATTAGATTCTGTTGGAACTTAGGAGGGGTTTGCAATCCCTATTCTGAAATTCAAAGCCATGTCTCTCAATGACATTAGCTTGTCGGATCTTAGGCGTTAAGTCTCCCATGAGACTAAGAGCCTTAGCTATATGTGCGGAGCATGACTGCAGGTCCAGAGATGTGATATTAGATTTTGTTAGAGTATAAGTTGTGAGCTTTTGAAAGTCCTATCTTAGTATAATAACCGATTGCTAGCTTTTGTTTCATTGTGATAATAGATCATTATGTCTGGTAGAGGTAGACGACCCAGAGATGGTCGAGGTGGTAGATATTTCCAGTCAAATGCAAATGAGATTGAAAGAGAAGAAAGACAAAGGATGATGTAGACCATGGAAGCCATGGCAAATGCTATAGCTCAACAAGTGGCAGTGTTAGCATCTAATAATGCCAATAACCATTAGCAGCCACCTCCACCACAGCCGTCAGCATTTATAGAATTTTGGAGGATGCGTCCTCCAAATTTCTCAGGACAAACAGATCCAATGGAAGTTGAGAATTGACTCAATGAGATAGAAAAGATATTCAGTGTGCTTGCATGCACCGAAGATGAGAGTCAGATGGGCAACTTTCATGTTGGATGGTGAACTGGATCCATTGTGGAAATCTTTGTCTAGGACTAGGACACAGGAGACTCCAGGTGTATTATGGACCTAGGATGAGTTTGTAGAGGAGTTTAACAAGCAGTACTTCCCTAAAGTAGTGTGCAATCAAATGGAGGTTCAATTCCTTCAGCTTGTGCAAGGGAAGATGACGGTGAGAGAATATGGGGTGGAGTTCATGCGACTTTCACGTTTTGCTCCTGAGTTTGTGACCCCAGATATAATGAAGGCCAAGAAATTTCAATGCGGCTTAAGGCTGGATATCAAGGGAAAAGTCGCTGCTTTTGAGTTGGAAACTTATGGCGCAGTAGTGAGCAAGGCTCTTGTGGTGGAAGAAGATTTGGAAGAAATATATAAGAGAAGGGACCAACAGAGTAGAGGCAGAGCAAGTCAAATGCAGTCATATGCCCATGAGCAGGCAACCGAGATACCAAGACTCTTATTGCTAGCACCCCCTCAGTCTACTCAGACCGTTTATGCAGGACCACCTACATCTGTGCCTACAGTGACCTTTCGCCCCTTGAATCTTTTGACAACTGGAGTGCCACAAACACAACAGGCTCCACCCACCTCCTCATTTGCAGCTAGCAAATCATGCCCAAGATGCGGGGGATGACATCGAGCAGCCAAGTGTAAGTGGACCACAGGTGCATGTTTCAATTGTGGTCAAATGGGGCATAAGGTGCGATACTGTCCGGTATCGAAGATGGACAGGACGCCTTCGGCATGAGAACCCATCGGTCAAGCAAGTGTCGCATATATCGTGTCCCGGTATGTTTGATTTTGAAAATGGTAATCTTTTCATGTGGATGTATGATCAGTACTCTTATATCGGATCTTTAGTGTATGTAGAAGGAATGGCTGGATATATTTCTTTTGGGGCATAAATTTTAGATGAATATCACATTTGTAAAATTTGGATGACATGGTTTGTTAAATGTTTGGATATATATGTATTTTCCTTACAGGATTGAAGACCTTAATTATTCATAATGGTGACTAAATTGTTAGTAAGTATACGAATGGGTTTCTTAGAACCCTTGTTGATACATTAGTTGTATAACAATGTGAAATAATGGTGGATATGCAGGGGAATACTCTGTGTGCAAGATACATGGTCGTTAGCCTAATTGTGATTAATTGAACGATTATGAGACTAGACTGCACATTGGACAATTGTGGGCCTTCTGTGTTTAACGTGTGGTCTTACTGTGATATTAGTGTGGGTCCTCTACTAGAAATTAGTTTCTTACGTTCAGGGTGCATGAGTTTGTTTCATCATTGTGGGTAAATTCTTACCAACGTGCATTATTGTTCGTGGGTTATGTTCATCCTTGTGTCCACCTTGTTGCCGATGTGGGTTATTGTAAACGATCATGGATAATAAATCCCTCCAAAGCATGCGAAAATGTTTCCATCAATTTTTGAGCATGAAATTTCCTTAAGGAGGGGAGAATGTAATAACCCTATTTGTTATCATTGATGTTGAATCATTGACTCTTGAGGAATATGACTACTCTGGTTTGGGACTACCAAATGTCCTCACATCTTTGAATAAGATACGTTGATTTTCGAGGAAGAAATTTTTTTAAGGTGGGAAGAATATAACATCCTAAAAAATTTAACCTTTGAATAGTGTGCCTCGGTGTGCATGCCCGACTGGTCACGTACCTGACCCTGTGAAAATAATTGATAAGTCATATCAGGTTATGTGTTAAGTGAAAATCAGAAGGAGTAAAGTTATATGTGAAGCTTTGAATGAGTTTCGATACCCCTAGTTGCTTAACACCAAAACCAAAGACTTAATATAAGTGTGTGAAGCGTAAGAGAATTTCTATCTCTTATGATTTTTGAGTTCTAGAGAGGGAATGAAAGTTTATTAATGATTAAATAACTTATTTAACTAATTGAGACAATTATATTTGACTGACTAGTTGGGCCAACTGATTGAGCCAACTATTCGAGTTGACTCTAGGTCCTGATTGGGTGCATGTCTGTTAAGAAACACGTCACCGTTCGGATTTTTCAAACGGAATCGTTTTGGGTCCATTTGAGCTCGTGTGAGATTTTTAGGACCAAATTCATACACCGTGGTTGTGTGTATTGGTTTAATAGTGAATCCGATTGATAAGTGGGCTGGGTGTGTAGGCCCCATACTGAACCTAAAGATCATTTATATAATAGATAACATCTTAAATAGGTATGTCCGTTTCACATGAAATCTTGTTCTTTGGATAAGAACTAATACACAAAAGGTGTGTATACTCTTTGTAGGGGAAACAACCCCCCTTTTTATATAAAGTCAAAAGCTTAATTGGTTGCAAAATTTGAGGTTTTGGGTTTCTAAAGAGAGAAAGAGAGAAGAGCTTGAAGAGATCATGGCATAGACCGTCCGAATGTCGAATCGGCTCTGTTGAACTTCGAGGTATTGGCCTCGTGGTAGTTTGTGTGCCGCGGTGAGTCGTTAAATTATGACATCAATGAGATTTTTGAGATTTGGAATGTGTGGATAGAACCAACCATTGTGATCATGGCGTACGCGATTGGGAGAGAGAAGAGTAGTGCATGTTAGAGCAGAGCATCATCATAGGCTTCATTTCGATTCAAACACCAGAGTGATCAATGAAATTTCACTCTGAAACCCTCTCGTGGGTGTGAGTGAGTGGATTGAGGAATCAATCGATTTAGAATGTAAGAATCTTTGTAAATTTGTTATGAGTTAATTTGTTAGTTATCTTAGGTGTATGGGTTATGATAATTGAGGAAGAAAGATAAAAAATTTGAAGAAAATGGGTTGTTGAAGATCAGACCTGAGCTGACAAAACTGACCAGTCGAACTCCAAATCGATCGGTTGAATTCGTATGAGCTTGCCAACACTGCATCAATGTTTTGCCCTTAACGTTCTGCTCCAATGTCTTATTGCCATGATTCTTATAGTGTTGGGAAGAGGACAAAAAGCTCTACAACGTTTGTGAATTGACTAACTTGTGAATCAACCATTTTAAGGGTCAAAATTTAGTAGGAAGTTGAGTTAAATTCAGATTTTGTCGAGATACGAAACCAACCGATCGAATGGAATTTGACCGATCGATTTTGAAAACTAACCTGTCGAAATTAGCATTGACTGGTTGATTTGTGAACAATATTGAACGTGTAATTTGGGGTCTAGAGAAATCGACCATTCTATTTGGAAATCGACAGGTCGAATTGGAAAATCGACCGGTCGAATTTGACTGAGTTTGCCGATACTGCTTTGGTATTTTGGGCATAACATTTTACTCCGAACTCTAATTAATTCGATTCTTAAGGTGTTAGAAAGAGAACAACAAGATCTACAACTTTTATGAATTAATAATTTTGTAAATCCAAGGTTTTGATGGTCAAAATTTAGGGGGAAGTTATATTAAATTCTAATTTAGCGTGAACTTGTCCGTTTCCACCTCATTTTGGGAAGACAATTAAATATGTCAAAAATATTAATTATTAGAGTTAATCCTTAAAGAATCATTGTGTGCTTACGATATAGATTGAGAGTGGTGGCCATCGATAGGACTTTTCTTGGCTCCACATAACTTCAAGGGTTAAGGTAGGGGAACTTCAATACAAACTTACATATTTGACTTTGATTCATAGTTCTTTGATATGATTGAATGCTTTGACAGTTTTTAAACTAGAATTAAAAATCTTTTGAATCTAAAAATGAATTGAAATCCGGCATATGATCCTTGAACATGAAATTTGAATTCTGACATTGAATATGAAATTGAACCATAAATCTGAATTTTTGAACTTCGACGCTAAAAATTGATATTGAACTTGAATATGATATTTGCACTTGAAATTTTGAATCCTTTGAACCATGAAATATGAACTTTGAACTTTGAGTTAGAAATCTGAACTTGAATTCAAATTTGAAACCTTTTGAGTCTTTTGAACTTGTGTGATTGTTCGCCCTTGGACCGCTTTGGCGGGATTTACGTACACCCTTGTAAATCTTTGTATTTGTGTACACCCTTGGACTGCTTTGGCGGGATCTATGTATGCCCTTCGACCACTTTGGCGGGATTTACATACTCCTTTGGACATCTTCGTATTTGTGTACACCCTTTGACCGCTTTGGCGGGATCTAGGTACGCCCTTGGACCGCTTTGGCGAGATTTAGTACTCCTTTGGACATCTACGTATCTATGTACGCCTTTGGACCGCTTTGGCAGGATTTGCATCCACCCTTGGACATCTTTTAATCTATGTATGCCTTCGACCGCAGTCTCTGTGAATCGAACTATAAGTCAGGAAAATTTAAGTGGACTGCTAAGGGTGGATTATGTGTATTTGTGGATCGCTAATGGCGAATTATGTGTATCTGTTGACCGCTAAGGGCGGATTATACGTATCTGTGGACCGCCATGGGCAGATTACGAATACCCTGTGGGCCGCTAGGGCAGAATCGAACTGGTAAAACCAAGGTAAGACACGTAGTACGCTAACTAAACAAGCTATGTAAGAATGTATAAGACATGTACGAGAAATTAAGTAAGAATGTGTAAGTGAATGTGAATCAACTCAGTAAAGTACCTTTGAAATCAGTTTTCCATTTTGATATGAACATGTTTTGGACTTTGTCATTGAATCTATGCTTTGCTATGATAAGATGTGGAATTGTATTGAGTTTTCCCTTACTGAGCTTGGATGTAGCTCACCCTTCCACTATGCGTCACAGGTGTAATACTTATCAGGGCACCAGACTTGAGGGTTGAGGGCTTGAGGAGTGATAAGATTTCCAGGATCATGGATTTTGGTAAGTTGTGACTTGGTAATTTTCCTGCCATTGTACACTTATTATACCACTGTTTGGAGATGGTTGGCCATCACCGGTGGGTTGTTTTAGTTATTGTTCATGCTAAATATTAGAATTGGAGATTTAAATTATGCCATATGTATTACCTGATTTGATTTTTGCATATATGTGGATGTACCAAGAAAAATTTTATATCAGTTTGTGTTCTATAATCTGGTGGTCTGGGTTATCCCATTTGGTTTTGGTATTAAGTTTAAGAAAAAAAAAATATCCCAGAAAATTTAGGTTGGGAAAATCTAGGCCATCATAAATATAGAATGATGGGCCCACCCTCAAAAGAAAGAGAGAGAAAATTGGAGCAAAAAAATACCCAAGTGAAAATAGAGAGAAAAAGAGCATTTCTCGGGCTTTAAAGCCCACTGCTACAAGTTTAAGCCATCCTTACATACTATGTATGCATGGCCAAAATTTCATAAATTTTGTGCATGCGTACATCCAATGTAGGCATGAACAAAAAACCAAAAAAAAAATATTAAAGCGTGGAAAGAGTGGAAAAGGGTGTTTTCTGGGCAACCTAGGATGAAGTTATTTTATTGGGCATACCCCACCTGCAAAAACATCCTTTTTGCCATTACAAATGGCACCCTAGACCGCAAGTGGAGACACCCAAAATTCATCACCTAACCTATCTACTTTTCTCTACAGGTACCATTCCCATATACAACTGAAAAAAGTGAGAGATTGGCTCCCACAATCGAGGCCATGCCCCTTTCTCAAACAAACTAAATACTCTAATGGTTCAGATTGTTATTACAAAGCTCTTCAGAATATCTCATAAAATAGTACAAAATCAAAAAAGAAAAGCAACTTTCTATCAAGCCATCAAGCATCCTTCCTCTTCTGCTGTCGCTGAGTCCTCTAACATGTAAAAGATCCAACGCTCCCAATATGAGACAATGCCTGAGTCAACTGGCTACGTAGTGAGCGCGATTCTTTCTCACGAGCCTCCTAAAAATGTCACACCAAAAGAGTCAGACAAGAGGGATATCGGCTAACAAATTTGGGCGTTCAGACAGTATCATACTTACCATCCCAGCTTCCCGAAGGCCAGCGATGTGATGGTAGTACTCCGCCAGTTGGACCGCCGACGCATAATCCTACGAAAGAAAGAAAGTTTAGGTTAAGAAAAGAAGAGAATGTCTCTAAAAAAGAAGGCAACAACTCACCCCAAGGACCGGCAAGTGGGGGTACTCTAACTACCTCAGCAGAGAGACGAGCATGCTCCGCCACCTTCGTGCATAGCTCTGAAAGAAACCCATCATCAAACCGCCTATGAACGAAGGTTTGATCTGCCATGGAATATACCATTTTATCACCCTTAACATAATGTTGCTAGGCCCCAGTTTGCTACTAACAAGCTAATGATGTGCAGATATTAAGGAAAAATAGTAAAAGAGAACCAAAGTGTTAATCTTCATCAAAATGAACTCAAAAAGCAATATGAAAAATGAGTGAACGTGAAAGATAATTCGACGCTGCTAAAAGCTAAGAAATTTTATTTTACGATTAAACGAAGCTAAAGATGCAAGAAATCGTAATATATGATTCTTTAGAAGATGTTCAAAGTAAAAGGCAATACAGAAAGAAAGCGATCGGTCATAATATAGAATCGTCCAGAAAGAAAGCAAGAAATCGTAATTTATGATTGTTCAAAAGACAATCCAACGGAAGGCGCTCTAAAGGAGAAGTACGATCGATCATAGTAAAGAATCATTCAGAGAGTTGTAAGCTGAAAAAGATAAAATCGTGATTTACGATTTTACAAATAAAAGCTTCTTGTTGCTGATCATGTGAAAGATCCACACTGCCATGCAGCAAAATAGAGAAACTCTTGAGTTAGAAGTTTGGCAAATCATGGGTCTAAGAAGATTGATGAAGACTCCTAAAGATCTCAGTTACTGAAATAAAGGAGAAAGTCTAGAGGCACATCAACCAGTGAAAGCAAGGAAGGTAAACTTAGGAATTAGAGTTATATTAGGAATTTTTTTTTTTTAGTAGTTTCTTTTATTAGAATTAGGTCACTGTAAACCGACCCCTTATGATCTATAAATAATAGGGCTCGGCATAGGAATAATTTCATCGAAGGAATTCTCAAAATCAATTGACAATTGAGGTTGGGTCTTCTTCCGATCAAAAATAGTTTAGAGTAGTTTAGATATCCAGGGTTCCTCGATCACAATTGATGACTGTGATTGAGAGCTGGAAGATTAGTGTAGATATCCGTAGTTTCTTAGAAGCAATTGACGCCTGCGGCTGAGTGGTGAAAGATATATTTTCACTTTACTTTCTAGTTTAGATTTATTTTTATTGCAATTTACTGCTTTGTAAACATCTCTAAGTTTTAATTTGAATTGACGACTCCGGTTGAATTTGCAGATTAGTGTAATGGTTTTACTTTTCCATCTTTAATTTTCTTGAATTTGATTGACGCCCAAGTTTTAGGAGATTGCTAATTAGATTAAATTTGTGTTGAAGGATTTTAGTTATTTGATTGATGCCCAAATTCTGGAAGATTGTAATACGGTGTAATGATTTTAAATTTTGTAAATATCCGAAACTTAAAGGATTATGATTGACGAGCATAGTTTGGAAGGAGGAGAATTTAGATTTATTTTCTACAATTAGTTTAAGAAAACATTCTTTTATTCATATTTCTCAAGTAGTTTAGAACCTTAAAGATAAATATGAGTTTTCAAAAAAGTGAAATATGAAATAAATCACTTCCTCTTGGGAATGATCCTATACTAACATTATAATTTCCATTGTGTGCTTGCAATAGGTTAAGACTTAATTAGAACAACATAAAGAGCATATCAAGTTTTTGGCGCCGTTGCAAGGGAAGCGGATTTTATTTTATATTAGTTTTAGAAAATAAATATTTATCTTTCTCTTTTTATATTTCTTTATATTTTTAATTTTCTTTGATCACTTTGTATACCTTTTGCAGGTTTATTCGGAGTAACGAATCAAAGTTTCAAAACTTCCCCTGATCAGAGAAGCTAGAAGCTCATATTCGTTTTCTCTCCCTGCTTTCTTAAATAAAAATCACATAAAATCAAAACAAAACTAGACATATTTCGTTCAAGCCAACCTGCCCTGTATCAAATTCAATTCAAGTATGGCATGGAAGGACCAACTTATGGCTAAAACAATGGGGAATGCTATGCATTCAAACCTCTTACACCTCCCCCATTGTTGGTACGCACTTTTTCTAGGTTCCTTTCGTTCTCCGAAAAGAGTGGCCCAATTCGGTCCAAGTAGACTCTAGTAAAGGCGATGAATGGTAATTTAAAATATAAAAGGTAAATTCTAAGAGGAAAATACCCGATTCGTTGCGATCGCCAGCTATAGATTTTTATCGACGTTGCAACATGCCACTGATCAGGCCTTTCAGGGTGTGGGTTCAACTTCTTTACTGAATCGTTGGCCTGCCAACGTCAGCAGCACTGGGTCACCTTGTAATTTAGTTTGTATAGCTTTCCTAATCCTGCTCTAAGTCTAACTGCTTCGGTTTTCCTAGTCCTACCGGGAATCTAATTAATCTGATCTCCTAATTATACTAGAAGTCTAATTAATCTAAATGTGTTAATCCTATTAGGAGTCAAACTAACTTAAGTATCCTATTCTTTTTAGAAGTCTAATTGATGTTAATCTCCTAATTATGCTAGGAATCTAAATATCTTAATTTTATTAAAAGTCTAATTAACTTAAGTGTCCTAATTCTATTAGAGGTCTAATTATTTTAAGTCTTCTACTTTAACAAGAAATCTAATTATTTAAGTATCCTATTTCAACTAGAAATCTAAAAAAAGGGGGGTTTAGCCCTCTATGCTAAGGAGAATCGATCCCGTTCTCGGGTACCCTCCGTAATCTCCCTTGGGCAAATCAGTTGGCTAAGGGCCATTTTAAAAGTGCATAAATTGTGAAAGTGATTTTGAATTGAATTGTTAAGGTTTTAAAGATTGAATTTAAGGGATTTTGAAGATTAAGATTAGAACTGAAGAATTATGAATTAGAAGAGATTAAAAAACTAGAATTTGAAAATAAAGGCTATGATCTAGAATAATTAAAGGCTAAGAACTAGTTCTAGAAATTAAGAACTACAACCAGAAATATAGAGACTAAAATTAAGAACTGGTCCCTAGAACCACAGATTAAAAATTTAGAAATTAGGGATTGAAATCAAAAGTCTAGAAATTAGGAGATTTAACAAAACTTAGAAATTGGAAATTTGGAACTAGAATCTAAGATCTAGAATCAAAAAATTAAGAACTAGAATTGAAATCTAAGCACTAAAAAAAAACTAAGAACTGGTTCTAGAAACTAGAAACTAGAAACTAGAACCAAAAAAAACTAAGAATCAAAGATTAAGAACTAGGAATTTAAAACTTAAAATCTAAAACTAGAAATTGAGAACTAAAGGCTAGAACTTAAGAATTAGAACCTAGAACCTGAAAAGAAATTAAGAAGTAGAACTAAGAAATTACCTGAAGCTAAGCGCCGAAGAGAATCCCGAAATCCCTAAGCTCGGAAGAGAGGAACTCGAAAACTCGAATGTTGGATGATGATTCTGATGTGTGGTGTAGGGGGGTGGTATTCAGGTAATTGTATGCCCTGTGGGAGGTGCGTAATTAATCGGTCAAATCCAATTATGCTCCCTGTCTGATGTGCTTAATTGGATTATGTACCCTATCTCGGACAATTAAACTCTCTGAGTTGGTGACCGACTCAGTGAGTGACCGGCTGATTGTCTCTCCATGTTCTAATCTAATTAGAACTAATTGCACACTGCATACAACACGTGCAATCGATTACACATGCTGGTTTGAGCGTACAATCGGGTCTTAAGGCGGCCTCTAGAAAGTTAAGGACCAGTCCATGTTAGACCGATTGCGCATCAGTGATGGTGCGTGCAATTGAATTATGTGCACTCTGTAGGGCGCGTAATCCACTCCTATGGCGACCCACATGAAGAACAGTCCTGGTCCAAGTGGGACTAATTGCTCGCCAACTATGGGGCGTGCAATCAAATTGCGCGTGCTGGACATGATGCGCAATTCGTGGGTTAAGTTGGGTCTGAATCATAAGGCTATTGTTTCAGCTTGTGCTTCAATCATATACTATTGTTTTATTATGTAGTCCCCATATTAGGGGTCATGGGGTGTGTGCCACAGAGCTATTGTTTCAGCTTGTGTTCAGCCATATACTATTATTTTAGTATATGTTCCATCTATTTAAAATTTTCAGAGAAGGTAGGCCTCTTCTGAAAGTCATGGTCAAGGTCAAAGGTTGATCGAACAGATTTGTATATTCCGAGAGGGCAAAATTGGGGTGTCTACAGATGTCCCTCTTCGATGCATTCTTGTAAAGTAAGAATGCGTCAAAGAAGTAGGCACCCCACTTCCGAGGTGCCCTTTCATTTCTTTTGGAAAATCACAAGTGTGAACTGGGAATGCCGACATGGAATGCTTGGCCTTCTTATCTATCAGTGTAAGCTAACAGGAACATTCGGGGGCCCAGTGGTAGCTGTTGAAAGGCGTATCCACTACCGTGAATGCAAGGGACATCCCATCGCATATTGCGACCTGCTGTGAGTGACAGTCAAACAGGGGGAAATTGGCATATCCTGATCCGCAGGTGCAAGGGGCATCTCGTCGCATATCGCGACTTGCTGTAAGGGGTAGTCAAACGGGAGAAAAGTCGACATATCCTAGTCTTCAGGTGCAAGGGGTAATCAAACAGAGGGATATTCGACACGATCAAGGTACCGGGGGGCATCATACGAATATCCAGAGAAAAGTTCAAGTGACCGGATAATAAGATGCAATATCATGTAATGGCGAAGGTTTTCACAAGTCATGTAAGATCGGGCACATCATTGCTCACACCAATGGCGCGTCAGGTGTCCCTTTCCAGTGGATGTTTGTGATTTCTCATAGTTGAGTATGCTCAGAGTTCAGTTTCCCAGGGAAAGAGCGGGTTTGAGTGATGAGAAGTGAATTTTGATAGATGGGAGAGTTTATTTTATATATATATTTTATTGAAAGTTTTTTTTTTGTTGTTTATTTTTTTTTTGTTTGGGGATTTTAACTTAAGATTAATTCGGTGGTAAAATGGTGGAAAATGTGGCTTCCGAGATGTTGCTGAGCAGATCCACCAGAGCGGGATTTGTGGACCCGGCCGTTTATGTGGTTGTCAAGACGACACTTGGCATGCCGGATATTCCATCTAACCTTCTCGTGAATATTGATGATTGTCTCTTATGTGAGGACTACAATGACTCGCAAGTCAGGAGAGACGGAGTTTGAAAACATTTGACTTAATATTAGATAATTATATTTGTACAGAGAATATCAAGTTGAAAGAAAGGGGTGATACTTACCTGATCTGTTGTCGGCGGCAGGTTTTTTTGCTTGTGATGGGATTGGCTAACTATTTTAGTGGGGACATCAAAGCGTTTCTTCTCTCCTTCTGGTTGGAGCTGCTTTTGTTTGATGTGCAAGGTTACACGATGGGACAGAAGTGTCTAGAGGTGGAGTCACTGAGGGGACTCGAGCTCTTTGCAAAATCATGCAACCACCTGCATCATTCATGTCAACGTGCATTGTTGGCTCCTAGACTACTGGACGTATTTGTGTGAAATTTTTCACATGAACTCGAAGCCTTCTTGTTGGTGTTATGCATTGTCAAAGTGACTTCCTGTGCCGCTTCTTTGGTTAGCACTAGTATGTCTGTTATCGTTGAATTGTTCTATCTTTCAGTGGGAGTGTCGCGATGGGACATTAGGGGGTTTATCCTCCCTCTTTGCTTCTTGGTTGATTGTTGTGATGGGACGTACTGATTGTTGCGATGGGGTGTCCGAATCGCCCGATGAAATATTCACGATGGGACTTGATAGTCAGGGCGTGTGATGAGAGGTTCGCGACGGGGCTTGGTACTTGATGGGTGCGAAGGGACATCGGAGAAATGAGTGTATGTTTCTGCTGTTGTGGAGTCTGGCGACTGCCATGTGATGGGATACTCAGGAGTCATCGTGATGGGATGTGTTATTGTCGTGGTAAGACATTCGACTCTTTACGATGGGATATTGATCGAGCCTCTCCTTTCTGGTTGTGTGCCATAGTGGGTTGCGATGGAAATTCAGAGAAGTGTAATCGGTGATGGGACATTGGTAGTTATGCAATGGGCAAGCTATATTCATTTCCTTCCTTAGCAGATCTTAGGTTATATGACCAGATTAGGTTGTAGTTGCATCGCGACAGGACATGTTTATGAGTGTACGATGGAGTGTCAGTCATACAACCCTTTAGCGGTTTTGCAAGGTGATGGGATAATGATAGTGTCTTGAAGTTGCGAGGGGACTTGCCCTTTTGCCTTTTTGGGAGGCTCATTTTTTTGGGAGGTTCATTTTTTGGCTTTTCACGATGGGACATTGGTTGAGCCTTCCCTCAATCAGGGGTGTGTGAGGTCGCGTGGTGGGGTTTTGGCATCACGATGGGACGTATTATTGCGGGGATGTGTGAGGTTATGGATGGGACTCTCTCTCTCTGGTTGGCGTGTGGGGTTACGCGATGGGAGTGATTCAGATCGTGATGGGGAGAGTAGTGTGATTGGATACTTTGTCATTGTTAATCTTCGCTTTGTGTCGTGACGGGGCTTTGTATTTAGCGATGGGGTCGTGACTGATGATTTTGTTTTATGTTGTTGGCTTGTTTTGTGCTGCGGATGTTGGGGAGTGGTCATGTGTACTTGTGAGTATGCAACGAAACTCTTGGGGATAATTTTGATCGCGATGGGACGTTATTTGTGGTAGCGTCTTAAGGGGGTGATTTGGTTGCAATGGGGTTCCGGGGAATAATATATTGCGAGCAAGCGATGGGACTTGAGGAAGTAATTCCGATCGCGGTGAGGGCATTAATTTGAAGTTGGTCTTCAGGGGGGTGACTTGGTCGTGATGGGACTGTATGAGAGTAATTCTGCTCGTAGTAGGTCACCAGGGGGTGTCTTCACTGTGATAGTGTTCCTTTTCTATATTTTGTATGATTTTGGTTCTATCCGATCTTCTTGAATTTATCTGGGAAATTATTTGATTTTATTAGGTTTATTTGGGCATTCATTCGATTTTATTAAATTTATTTTGGCAGTTATTCGATTTTATTAGATTTATTTAGGGATTTATTAGATTTTAATAGATTTATTTGGGTGGATTTTATTAGATTTATTTGGGGTTTTGGGAAGGTTTGTTTGACTTTGTTGGATTTTATTGATTTTATTTGGAGAGTTTATTTGAGAATTTTAAGGTTATTTTTGTGGTCTAGATGTGTTAGATTCTATGGAATTTTAAGGAATTTTTGGCATTTAATTTTTTTAAGGTATGAGTTTTGCCTTGTTTTAGTCTTATTTTAGTTTGAGGTCAAAGGTGTGTGAGTTTAGTTTCTAGAATTTTAGTGGGATGTTAGATATTTTAATCCCATTGGCCTGTCTAAGTTGCTTTGGATTTGTGTGGTGTTATGCCCTAAAGAGATTTTTAACTATATTTTGCATATATATATTTTTGAGAATGAGCGGTATTGGGAATTCAGGGTGGTGCTAGGGTTGATGATGTTAATTTGACCCAAAGTGCCACCCTATTGGGGGAAGAGATGGAATAGTTAAAGGTTGGGAAAAGGAAAGAGCTGTGCTAGAGTTCACGTAATCAGTGCCAGTTGCTCCTTGGTAGTCTCTGCAGGTTGTTCTTTAGTCGGTCCACCCTTGGGGGTTTCTAAGATTGGCCTTCCATACGTGGGTCCTACAGATCCTGGGTGGCTTTCTTTGAGTCGCTCTTTCTTTTCTGCCAACTCGAGGCTCTGCAATGCTGATGTTTGGTCATGTAGCTTGAAGGATTGCATCATAAGCAGCATCTCAAGGAAATGAGGCGAAGATGAGATTTTTGTTATAATTCATTCAGGGTGTGCATCCTCTACGAGTCTCTCCATCACTTTTCCCCCAAAAAATTCGGGTTCAAGCATGCACTGCCTGAATGTGCTGATTTTCAAGTTTTTATTTTGTATGTTATATTCAAAGGGGATGCCCTCGGTGTAGCTTGTAATTAATTTTTGACATTTATGAGAAGAATTTTTTTAATTATAATTGCCAAAATTTTGGTTAATTTTGATTTGGCTTAGATAATTTAGTTTAGTCCGCTTATTGAGTGTATTCAACTAATTAATTTTTTTGGGTTACATGCGGAGTGTTTGGGTGTGTTTTTTGTTTGGTGGGTGTTGATTAAGGGTTCAGTTTTGACGGGCTCTAATGTGTTTTAGTATTTAAATGGTGGTGAGCTTTTTTGATGTTTAAGTCAGTACAGGGGCATTTTCGGGGAGTAGGTGTGGTCTTAGGTGTGGCTAAGTAGATTCATCCCTAGCTGGTGCACCTGGGCATATTTTTTTTGGTCATGTCTGGGAAATTATGTGCAGTTCACATGGCATTTAATTCAATTGTGCGCCCGATCGGGTGCGCGTGAGGGAAGAGTCCAGGGGACCATTGTGTGCCCTAATGTGTGCGCGTAATTAATTACGTGCTCTAAACATTTTTAATTACGCGCTCTAAACAACGCGCGCAATTAGAGTGTCACCTGGTCATTGTGCGGGTGACCTTTCAAATTGCGCGCCTGGTGGAGGGCGCAGAATCGGCTTTTGGGTAGACGATGATTTATTTGTGTGCCTCGTTCGATGCGTACAATTTAGATTATGTGTAGGTGTATGAGCGCATGATCCAATTGCGCACATGTGCAAGGGTGCGCGATTAGGCCGCGCCCTATATAAGCCCAAAAAGTCTTCATTTCACGTACACTTCCTGATTTTCTTACTTCCTTGCTTCCTAGTGCCTTGATTCCAGTGTTTCTGCGATATTTTTCCATCCGTCCATCCATTTTGAGTTCGATTTCTTCCGTTCCCTCTAGTTTTTCGCATTCAGCATTTTGAGATGGTGTCCGAGAGCAGTGATCGACTTTACATGACTGCTTTGGAGGTGGAGCAGATGATCGTGGGGGAGGTTGATGAGACTTCTGAGGTTCGCACCGGTGCTGATAGTGTGGTGGAGGGTGTTGCTGAGGTGGTGGTCAGAGATGAGGCACCTAAGGGTGATGAGGACGAGGATGACGATGTTGCTCTGTGTCAGGGTAGGGGTGCGATGCGCATCCCATTGGAGGAGTTCTTCATGCGAGATCAGGTAGGTACCCATGAGAAAGAGTCTTTTCATTACTTAGGCATTTAGGTTATGATGTAAATTTCTTAGGATCTGGAAACCATTTTAATTTATGTTAAACCTACATCTAGTGTAGTGTACGTGTGCATTTATGCATCATCTTTGTATCTAGCTTTGGGTCTTGTTTATTTTATTATTTTGTCTTAATTTTATCATGTTTTGCATGCTTATCATAGATTTTCATTGTGATTATCATATGTTTACTGCTTTATCTTATTAGGATTTGGTTTACTTGTTGCTTGTAGTTCTTATTAGCCTTAGCGTAGTCATAGGTGTTAGTCTTACTTTGTTCTACTCGTTCTTCATTATTTGTTAGGAGCCCTACGTGCTTGCCATCAACACTACGTGGTCGAAGTCCCATACTTGGTACCGTGCCTCGCCTGAGTTTCAACGGGCACGGTTGGTGTCTTTCAGCTTTGGGCCGATCCTAGAGTTAGAGCCCTTCCAGGTCGATCGGGGCTTGGTCGAGCCGATCTTGGAGAGGTGGAGGGAGGAGCAGCAAGCACTGCTCTTCCCAGTAGGGATGTTACTGCCAACTCCAGAGGACTGGGTTCGCATTACTGGGCTCAGATTCGAGGGGGAGCCAGTTACTAGAAAGATGGAGGGGGACTATCTGCCGGTATGCGAGGAGATTCTCAGGGTCACATATCATTTCAATGGATCTGGATCAGGAGTGGTCCGTGTCACTTATTTCTTTGATACCTTTGCTAGTGGATTTGTCCCCTCAAGACGTCACTTGGAGCAGAGGGCAGTATTCCAGGCGCATTGTGAGGCGATGGCATGCCGAGAGCCTGTGATGGAGCTAGAGGTGGTGGCAGATCGAGTGCTGCGAGCATTCTTGATGCACTTTCTTGGGGCAATGCTCTTTTCTTCTTCCACCCAGGGGTGAGTCACCGGGTTGTTTCTGACACTTCTTAAGGGTTTGGACCCAATCCCCACCTATGCCTGAGGCGCGATGGTATTAGCACACCTCTATGAATAGTTGTACCGTAGAGGGAGAGGTGCCGCCACCATCGGAGGTTTTCTCCCCTTCCTTCAGGTGAGTCTTTGTTAATTATTGGCTTCTACATTTTCTTAGTTGCCTTGTCTTTCATTTTAGTGATAGTTTTGTGTTCTTCCAGTTCTAGGTGTATGATCACTTATCCTTCTTATGCCCTCGGGTCCTAGCGGAGATCACATTCACATCCCCGTGGATGCATGTGTGGCGGAGGACGTTGGGGCACCATCGCTAGTCTTCAAACTTGCAGACTGTGCGAGCTCTTTTTGAGGATATGCATGTAGGGCAGGTGCATGTTACCTATGTTGTCAATGTCTTAGTTTTTCAAGTTTTTGATTTACTGATGATTGTCTATCTGTTTCTGGCTATAGGTGATTTGGAGGCCCTATGCAGTCGGGGAGGATGCCGAGCAACCAGTGATACAGTCAGGCCGACCCTTCTTTGACCTGGACATCTGGGTCCATTACTTTGATAAGGTGGAGCGCATTCACCTTTCTCATGCAGTTCAGAAACTGGGCCTCCTTCAGGGGGTTCCCTTGGAGATTCACCACTAGGTGGCGAAAAGGATGACTGGTCCTCCTGGTTGGGACTTTACATCGAGGATGAGGGCTCAGCTCGATGATTTTAGAGCCGGGGGGACCAGGGTGATGGGAGCACGTGATGAGGCAGATGCCCAGGAGTTCACAAGGTGGTTTTAGGAGCTTGGCGGTGGCCGGCTCTTCACACGTCCCTTCCATGGGAGTGGCTCTTTTGTGGTGGACGGTCCGGAGTCGGCCTCGACATTGAGGGAGAGGTTGGCTGCATTAGAGCAGGGCCACCTCAGTGCGAGCATTCGCGAAGCGTTAGATGCCCTCCATAGGGCGAAGGAGCAGATAGGATGCGCTCCTCCTTATGAGGAGATGTTATGCTCCTTGGTTACCTCAGTCTCCCAGGCCAGGCCAACAGAGGATGAGCTGAGGGCTCAGCTGAAGAGACCTGGTGATCTCTGGTGAGTTGGTTTATTAATTTTAATTATTAATGTATGTTCATTTGGTTTCTACTTAGTTTAATGTGATTGTTTCGTTTGGTTCCTTTTATGTTTGCCGGACTGACAGAGAGGGTGAGGTCGCCAAACAGGTGGTGATGATTGAGCTGCTATGAGGTCAGCAGTAGGTTGGTCGGGAGGTAAAGGTCAGCCTACATTCTGAGATCGACTGACTGGTAAGGGTTTATATTGATTTTGTTTTATTTATCATTAGCATTATTTTTTTTGTCATTTCTGATGCGTTTATTATGTGTCATGTTGGTATTTGCTCCAGCATTTGATCCTTCTTCGACTGCGTCGTCCAGTCGAGAGGATCTTGTGATAGCTTAGCTTCCGGCTGAGTTGGAGCACTGGGTGAGTTTCTTGTGTCTTCTAAGTTGTTATTTTGTCTAGTTCATCTAGAGGGTTACTAATATGGCGTTGTATGTTTCCAGCGTCGGGTTGCTAAGGACCTGCAGATGAGGGAGGCTACAGTTGCTTCTGTGCACCCGGAGAGTTAGGTATATCATAGTTTAATTTGTGTGTACACTGGTTTGCTTTTATTTTATTATCTTATTTTTTATTTAACAAGTTTTGTGTTGGTTTATTCTTATCTTATGCAGGCCATTCCTGACTCTACTCCCTAGGCCCCTCTTCAGGAGTCTACTCCCATTCCTACTAAGGTATGTTTGATTAGTATAGTTATTTTTGTTTTTGATTTTTTATTTGTTGTATTGTCTGATGCATTTGTTCATTTGTGTTGCAGCCATCCACGTCCGAGGTTCCTCCAGCGCCACCTGCTAATCCAATGACTACTACTACAGTCGAGTGCCTTCTTCAAGAGCGTGCCGATATGGTATATCTTTGTTACTCTTGATCTTGACTTCATCATATGCGCTTTTTTCTTGTCTTAGCTTCGTGTCTGTATGTAGGTGCACGAGTTGGAGCAATCGTGTTTGGAGATGCAGTGTGCCCTGGCTCGTCAGGAGATCCAGGAGATTCCATCTAATCTCACTGGCCATCATCTCCAGGAGGTGACTATGAACTTGTTGGTCAAGCGGAGGACTCGAACAGCTGAGTTGGAGAGTGCTCTAGCCATAGCTCACACTGAGATGCAGGCAACGATTGAGCTTTTGCAGAACCGGTTGGCGAGAGTTGGGGGAGAGTGAGAGGGATGCTCAATCACCTCCCTGGGTTAGGATTGAGGGATACTGGCTTGCAGGCTGAGATCTATCGGGGGACTCATGAGCTTATGAGGGGTTATGCCCAGGCAGACTCGGCCTCTATTTGCCTTTGACCCCCTGCACTCACGATCTCGAAGGGCCTCAAGCCAGGCGAGTGAGGGAGGTTCTGTTGCTAGACCTTCCTCTTCTAGGGGGATTCCATCCATGCCCCAGGCTTCGGCTGTTGCTTTAGTGGACCAGGCTCCTGGTCCTCGGGTCGATGATGCTGGAGAGGGTGATGAGCGTCCCTTGCAGAGGCAGTAAGGGAGTAGGGTTAATTTTTTATTACATTTATTTTCTTTTATTCATTGTATATACAGGAGGTATGCCCCTGGTGACAAATGTAAAGAAAATTTTATATATATAAAAAGATCCTTTTTGGTTCAGATGTACCTGACTCCGCTCCTTTGTTTTACCTTTCATAGTTTAGTCGTCAGCTCTTAGTGCCGTCATCTATTATTGGGACTTGGATACCCCCTGAGATGGTCAGTAATAGTTGAAGGCTACTTTATACCTGCATATGAGGATGAAGTTATTAGTAATTTTATTTTCCCCCTTCCAGATTGTCAAGGGGAGGTATCAAAGACTGAAGTCTGATAGTAAAGGATGGATTATTGTGTCATATTTTTTTTGCTATAACGAAAAGAAATGGTTCAACAGGGAAAGAAAATACTAAAACTAAAAAAATGTCCCAGTGTCGGAGCGTGATGGAATAGGCAGCGCAGTGTCTTCAACGATCTTCCTAAGTTAATGACTTTGTCATCCATCTATGAACAAGTAGGGGGTCTCAAGAAGACTCCTTTTCCAAAATAAAATGCCCCAGTGTCAAGGTGTAATGGAGCGTTTCTGATTTTTGTGAGCACTTGGGCATATGAGGAGCCATGTGCGTTTGGTGAATTAGTGTTGAGAAAATTCCTTGCTACTGGCACCGAACTGGGGGAGGTCGTTGAGTTATATCAGTCGTATACTGGGGTTCTACCTTCAGTAGTAACCATCCTATCCCACTTCCAGTATTAGGGGGTGTGCAGTAGATAGTAAGAGGTTGCATCAGTCGTCATTCATGAGTTTTCGGTTTCATTTCTGGGGATATCTTAGGAGGGTTCTGACTCACTATCCGAAAATAGAAATTAAGGGTGAAAGAGTGGATAAGGCTCAATGATGTGAGGGAATAGTTTATATCTGACGATTTCTAAAAGAGATAGGTAATAATCTTTTTCTCAGGTGGTAAGGGGTGCCATGATTGATCTCTCCGTCATGTTTTGGCACCATCAAAGTCTCACATTCTATGGTTAGCAGGAGTTTTTTCTCCTCTCGCCACCTTACGATGATTTATAGTAGTATCGGGACACCAAGGATGCCCTCGTGGCTTGCTTATACTTTCCTAGTATGGTTACTAGGAATGTCCTCACAATCTGCTTATGCTTCCCTGGGCTCATTGACTTGTTCACCCGTCGTATTACTCTCTCAGTTATGTATGTGTATATATATTTTCTTGAAAGCAACCTGCTGACGCAAGAATGGTGAGTTTTGATTGACCCAAACATCTTCATTTTTTCTGTGCTCTAACATCTCCAATGGCGACGGAAAGGGGTGAGAATCGAGTGTTACTTATACTTTTGGAAGAGGTCAGCTATTCCACTAACCTTTTTTATCAAATTGCCCGAATGAGAAGGTGGGCAGTGAGTCGGAAGCCTTCAAGGATATCCTGGGAAATGATAGCGTATGACCAATGAATGAGTCTCAATGACTACGGGGATGGTAGATATAGGTATCTGACTATGGGATACGATGATCACGATGCTAAGGGTAGTATTTCTTGAGGTACATGGCATTCCACGGATTAGGGAGTTCTTCTCCGCCTTGGTTCACCAGCTTGTATGCGTTCCCTGGGTGTGCGGCTGCTATAACATATGGGCCCTCCTAGTTCGATTTCAGTTTTCCTTTGGATAAGCGTGTTTGGAAGGTATGATTTTCTTCAACACTAATTCTCCAATTTCGAAGGTTCGCTCGATGACTTTCTTATCGTAGGCTCTGGCCATCCTCCTTTGGTATACTTGAGCATTAGTTACCCTTAGGCGTTTCTCATCCAGTTGCTCTAGCTCAGCGAGCATGGCAATTCTCCTTTCGTCTAGAGATAGCTCATCATCAAGTTGGATACGTAGCGAAGGTACTTGTATTTCGTAGGGTGGGACTGCTTCCATCCCATACGTGAGGAGATAAGGAGTTTGGCCAGTGGTCGTGTGAATAGAAGTTCTATCGACCCAAAGTGCTTTCGATAATTGTTCAGGCCAGTCCGCTCCATTGCTTGTCTCCATTGTACATTTTAGAATTTACATTACAGTTTTGTTCTTACCCTCTGCTTGTCCATTTCCCTAGGAGTAGAATGGTGATGAATGATGCAGGTCGATGTAGAATCTTTTGCATAGTCTGTTAATCTTCTTTGTGAGGAATTACAGTCCATTATGGATGACAAGCATCCTGGGTACTGTAAATCGGGTGATGATGTTCCAAATAATAAACTTCACGAGCATTGAAGCAGTAATTCTGACATAAGACTCGGATTATGCCCATTTAGTGTAGTATTCAGTTGTGGTGAGTATGAATGGGTGCCTGTGAGTATTGCCAATTGTGTCTATGAAGGGTCCGATGATATTGAAGGCCCACATCGAAAATGGCCATGGTGAAGTTATGAGATTCAATGCAATTGACGATGCTTTGATGAGCGTGGCATGTTCTTGGCATTGTTTGTAGCATTGGACATAGAGATAGCAATCTCTTATCATCATCGGCCAGTAGTAGCCTTACCGTATGATCTAATCTGCGAGTCTCTGTCTGCCAGTGTGGGCGCCGTAGGCACTATCATGTGCTTCTCGGATGATGTATTATCCTTCGACTGTCATGACACACCATAGCAATACTCCTTTAGTGAAGGCTTCTTTGTATAGCATCTTGCCTATGATGCAGAACCTTGCGCATCGGTTCCTGATTGTCTTTCATTCAATCCTTGTAGCGTAAGGAGGGATATGGCGATGCTTTAGGAAGTTCCATATATCGAAGTACCATGATTGTCCGCCGTCGGTTGGTGATTTCTCGAATCTGAAGGTCATGACATCATCTTCTTTCTTCATGGAATTACCTGGGGTAGGTGGTTCTTCATTTGTGATGACTTTTGGTCCAGTTGGAAATTCTACTTTCACTGGCCGGGTGACTTCGTGTACTGACATTGTTAACCTCTCGATGAAGAAGGATTTCATGTTCTAGCCGACTGGTATTTGAATGACTAAAGCCAATGTAGCAAGGGAATCTACAAGCGAAGTTCTCTAGTCTAGGGATGTGTGTGAAAGAGATTCTTTCAAACTTTTTTATAAAGAACTAAGTTGTTTCTAAGTATGCCATCCATCTTCTTTCTTTGGTCTTCCATTCCCCGATGACTTATTATATAACAATCTTGGAGTCACCAATTGTTTTCAACTTCTTGACACCCAACTGTAGCACTGCTCATAGTCTGGCAATGAAGGCTTCGTATTCCGCAACTTTGTTAGTGATTGGGAAGTCAAGTTGAAAGGCTTTCGGTATGATAACTCCTTCTAAGCTTAGTAGGACTATCCTGATGCCTTTTTCTTTGTGATTAAGAGCACTGTTGAAGTAGAGGGTCCATGAAGTCTTTTCGAGCTCTTCATTTTGAATCCGAAGTAGGCCTTCGTCAGGGAAGTATGCGGGTACAGGCTAGTTGCCTGAGAATGGAAGGTCAGCAGGTAATCGGTGATGGCCTGCCCTTTGATAGACTTCTGCTTGACATAAGTGATGTCGAACTATTATAGGAGCATATGCCAATGGACGATGTTTCCAGATGTAGCGAGCTTCTCAAAGATGCACTTCAGAAGGTCCATATGTGCAAGTACTAGTATCTTGGGTGCTCCGAAGTAGTGCCGTAATTTCATCGAGGCCCATAATAGTGTGAGGCATGTCTTCTCCATTGGCATGTATTTTTGTTCATACTCGACCATCATTCTATTGAGGTAGTAAATGGCCTTCTCTCTCTTGCCGTCTTCTTCATATTAGTTCGAGAATTACTCCCATAGCCTTGTCGTTTGCCGACATATAGAGGATTAGGAGTCTTCCGAGAACTGACTGTAATAGTATTGGCAGGTTGAGGAGGTACTTCTTGATATTGTAGAAGGCTTGCTAACACTGGTCATCCTATACGTACTCGGCTCCTCTTTTAAGTAATATGTAGAAAGGATCGCATCTATCTGAGTGCTGGGAGATAAATCTCCTGATAAATTATAGTCTTCCTATTAGACCTCGTAGTTCCTTGATGTTGCTGAGAGGTGGCATCTCAAGAATGGCTCTGACCTTTACCGGATTGACCTCAATTCCTCGCTTGCTAACTATGAATCCTAGTTATTTTCTGGAGGTCACTCCGAACACGCATTTCTTTGGATTCAATTTTAGCTGATACTTTTTTAATCTCTGTAATACCAGTCGTAATGCTTCAGCATTTCCTACTCACATTTGAGACTTCACTAAATGTCATCGATGTAGACTTCCACCATCATGGTGCATTGATACGTGGCTCCTACGTTCTTGAGCTCGAAAGGCATGATGACATAGCAGTATGTTCGCTATGGCATAGTGAAGGAAGTCTTCTTTTGGTTAGATTCGCTAGTCTAATCTTGTTATACCCAGAGAAGCCATCCATAAAGGATAACATCTTGTGTCCAGCGGTATTGTCGACCAAAATGTCGATGTGAGGTAAAGGGAAGTCATCTTTCGAGCATGCCCGATTGAGATCCCGAAAGTTAATACATACCCTTACTCTACCATCTTTCTTGGCGATAGGTACTATTTTTGCGACCCATTTGGGGTAGAGGATGACTCGTATGAACTTGCCTTTGTGTACTTTGCCGACTTCCTCCTTCACTTGTAGGGTTGTCTGCGGGTGCATTCTTTTGAGTTTCTGCTTGACGGGTTTCGCATTGGGTTCTAGGACCAAACGATGTTTTATTAAACTCGAGTCCAGACTAGGCATATCTTAGTAGGAACATGCAAAAGATCTAAGTTTAGCTTTAAGTACTTGGATAATCTGTTGTCGTTCCTTGGGGCTGAGTGTCGCGCTGATTTGTAGCTTCATAGGCTTCTCCTTGATGCCAAAATTGAATTATTCGATAGGTTTTGTGACAGCCTAAGTTTGCTCATCGAAGCGTTTGATGACCCATTGGAATTCCTGTGTCTCGTCAATAGCTGGTGCTCCTTCTTCATCGTCTGTAAGCTCATATACTGTAAAATGGCTACACTGTCGGGTTAGTTTTGTGGGAGGTAACCCTTTATCAATGTAATTTATGACCGCAACATCCTTAGTGAGGTATAGGTCGAGGCTATTTATCCTTTTCTTGAAGTCACGGAGTATCTCGACATAAATGATTATGGGTTTGTTACTCCGTTGGGATGCTCTACGCCCTCGTGAGGGAGAGGCGGTAGGGTCATTTTGAACGGAGTCGAGGCAGGGCTCTTTGATGTTGAGGGTAGGATGATGACCGTGTGTGATCATGTCGGTTATTTCCTCCTTGATTCCATTGGCGTGTCCGCTACTCGTAGCTTTAGGAGAAGAGTCTCCAAGTTGGTCACAGAGTGGGTCTGAGATGAAGGGCTCCCTCCCTTTTTTGAGGTTTTCTAATTTTTTTAGGGTTTTAGGGTTTTCTATTTTTTTTATTTTCGATAAGAGATATGGTACAGGGTCGATCGCCTGAGGAGGAACCGGTGGGGTTGCTTCTTCTAGTTGGGGAAGCTGGACAGCTGCTGAAGCCGTTTGTGCTAGTCTTTGGATGACATGGACCCATTCAGAATTCGGCATTTTTTTTTATAGCCCTCGTCTGGGGTGATCCTCCTAATGAGTGAGGGTGGCGATGGTCCAGCTGATGTGCTTTCTTCTTCTACCATGTAAACTGCTTCATCCTCGAAAAGGGTGGGGAGGCAGTAGTCGTCTAAGCTCTCATCTTCGGAATTGGACTAAAGATATTCTTGTTGCTGAGGTCATTCCTTGGATGAGTTCAACTGACATTTCTTTGGACCAGTGAGCTCTCGGCTTTGTACCTCGTAGTATGCTATGATGAGTATGCATGCGCGACAGCATGGCTGATACGAGTGAGAGATACAGGGATGTCCCCAAGCGCATTCACATCCTTCATCCTCGGGAAAGAGGTCACTGTCGTTGAAGTCGAGGCCATCTTCTTCATCTGACTACCCCTAGAAGACTTGGGCTAACTGTTTCGGTAATTTAAGAGTCGAGAGGTCTATCTAGTAGTCTTCATCATCAATCGGCGGCGGTTGCCATTCTTCTTCTAATGAGTTCTCGAATATGTGAAGTTGTGGCACATCCAAAGATTGGGGAGCATAGAGCTCTAGTTCTTCTTGGACTTTTATAGAGCCAATGTGAGACTCTCCTGTGTAACAGTCTGCCAGATTTTGTCCATGATAGCCTTTTGACATCGTAGCATCATAGTGTGGCACCGACCACATTAAGGTTGTTTCCAGTAAGGGCACTGAAGTGGGCACCCCAATTATTGAGCACGTCCTGATAATCAAAGTTGTCATCGAGATTTAAAGTCTTTTCTTGAGAACAATTGTCTTCTCTGAACCATTTTAGGTGATCAGCTCTCAGGAGGTCTTCAAGTTCTATATCAGTCAGACTGGTCTAATAATCTTCTTCTTCGCTTGACATTAAAAGTCAATCTTCTGCTTCGGGTTCATGAGCCTGGGATGAATCTGGTTCTACCTCATTTCTTAAGGCACCGATGTGAAAGTCTTCCTCGTCGGTTGACTCCCAGTCTTCTATATGCGACTCAGGTTCTGGTGGTTCTCTTCATTCGATATTGCAGGGTTCCTCAGTCTCGAATAGCAGTCTGACACCCTCAAGCGGTTTATGAATGTCGTTGTCATCTTGGTTCAAGCTTGTCAGGTTTGCGAAGGCTTTAGCAATCTGCTCAATTTTTATTGCCTGCGGTTCGATGAGGGATGATTCTTTTCATCTCAGTACCTCAGCCTTTTAAGTGGTTCCATAGAAAAAATGGTCGTAGAGGGACCACTTAGGCGAGGTAGGCAGGAGGTCGGCTTGTTTCCCATCCGACTGGTATCCCAATCCTGGGTGCATGTGAACTTTCTTCAGAACGCCTGGCCCTATGCATCCCTGTCTATTCTTGTCGAGTCCCATATGCAGGATGTATCCGAGCTGGTACATGAGGTCCCACCCCTTTGTTTCACTTTGATTTATATCATACAACCGGGTGAGGCCATGCCCTACTATTCTCTTCATTAGACTTTGTTGGTAGGTCGGGAGGAACAGGTGTAGACACCCAAATTTGGCCCAAGGCCCGATCGAAACACATTTCGAGAGAGGCACGTCCCTGAGCTTTTGATGGGATGCATGGAACCCTTAGGAATCACCCCAAACCTTTAGGAATCACCCTAGATCCCTTAGGAACCTACCTCAAACCTTAAGAAACCAATCCCGACCCTTAGAACCCCTTTCAAACCCCAAACCTAACCTTCTCGGATAATGGATGAGGAGGGGTGCACCGAAACTGGCTACGGCCCTCTACGATGATCAAGTCCCATACCATTGAAGAATAGAGGTCATCAACTTTCCGACGATCCAAGAATCTCCCCAATCGAAGGTCTACATAAAAAGATATAGCAAACCGGGCCCGAAGGGCATAAATGTAAATTCATGTGGGCCCCCTAGGGATTTGGCGCAACTAATAGTTGCGCTAGGTCATTTCCCCCCAGAAATGGCCTAGCGCAACTAATAGTTGCGCCAAGCCAATTCTCCCAGACTTTAGGCATGGCGCAACTATTAATTGCGCTAAGGTTTAAAGTGGGGCCCCCTTCGCGAGGCAACTTCCAGCACTGTTCAAAACACTGTTTTACTGTACATTTTCTTGGTGCAACTATTAGTTGCGCTAGGCATATGAATAGTAACTGTTGGATGTTGCCCAGAAATCGTGATTGGGGTTTGACTTGTTGACCACCTCGACCTTTGGGGTGTATTTTACTAGTTCTGTTACACCCTTTTAATGCCTATTTGCAACCCTTAAGTGATTTGAAACACCAACCTATCATCCACCATTAAAACCGCCTTTACACCTTTCCAAGCTCTTAAAATCCTAGGAAATCTTAGATGGCCCATTACCTAATTCTTAACCTTGTTTAGCCTCTAAACACCCTCCTAATCCACTCATCTCCTATAAATAGAGCCTCCCACCCCTTGGTTAAGGGGTTGAGAATTTCTATCTAAGAGAGAAAGAGCTTAAAGTGAGAAGAACTTTCTCCCTTTGGTGCACACCCCCCATACAAATTTCAGAATTCACAAAACTCCTTTAGACCTTAGCATTTCATAGAAAACCCTAAGGTTAGGTGTGTGTGATCTCCTAGCCTCCCTTCCCTACCTCTTAGCTTCAAGCCTTAAGAGTTAGAACCCCCCTTTCCACCATACAAAGCCTTCAAGAGCTCATCAAAGCAAGCCACACAAGGCTCTCCTACGGTGCTACAAGGGCCCGAGGGCTCTGGCTCTCTCCTTTCTTCTCCTATCTCCTTTTGCTCTCTCTACCCTCTCATTTTGTGTCGTTATGTCGCCGAATTTTCGGTAGGAACGGAGGGGCACAAATAGGATTCTAAGCCCTTTTGGGCAAGAGGAAGCCATTTTCTTTTCTTTTGCTTCATTTTATTTTTGGCCATTAGTAGAGACCACGTTAAGCGGGTTGATTGGGTACCTAACACCTTCCCGATCGATAACCGAAGCCCTTACCCAAGAGCCTTTGGTGTGGACCAGATTCAGAGTCATATTTTAGCACTTTGGTGCTCATAAAAATAAACTAGGTATCCCGGGACACCGAAAGCTCCGCGTGGCGACTCTATATTTTTCGTTAGTGAGTGCATCGTTGTGACGGGGATCGTCTCAATTCCCATGGTTGCACAGATGGCGACTCTACTGGGGACTAGCTTGTAGAGCTTCCCCTTGAACTTGGCCTTGTTATTTTTTATTTTTACTTACATGTTATTGCTATTTTTTTTAGTTTATTTTTGTTGTTTTTTTACTCACCCCTCCGATTAAGTCATTTTACTTACCCCTACTTTTCCGTCATTTACGAGCCTTAGCCGATTGGGGGGCCTACTTGCGCATTTGTCCTTTATTTTCCTTACTTTCCCATCATTTTAGTGTCTTAGCCGATTGGCGGGCCTACTTGAGCTTTGTCTTTCAATTCCTTTAAATTTCCATCATTTAAAGTGCCTTAGCCGATTGGCGGGCCTACTTGTGCACTCATATTCCATCAGTGGACGTCGGCCCATAGTGGCGAGACGGGATAATCACCACAGGTCTTTGAACTAAAGAAAACTTCCCAACCATTACCCCCCAAAGTCCTACCCCCCATTCTGCATCTTTTGCCCAAACCATGCCCATGCCAAACCCAAACCCATTTTTCCAATCCACATCCATGCCCCAATTCCCATCATCCCCCTATAGACCCGATCCACCCACATTCACATACACTGCTTCCGCCCTATCGCCCCCCCCGCAAAATCTCCCATCCATCCGGGTCATGCCCATTTTTATGGAGGCCATGCCCAACTTTCCTCACCCATCCTCATCATGCCCCCCATCATCTCAGAACATACCTAATACATCCCCTCATCCACCCCATACCCCCCACCTACCATGGACATGCCCGATTATACTAGGGCCATGCCCAATTTTTCCACCACCTCCATCCCATCTATACCCAGTCATCCCTTAAACCCACCATCCACATTCGATCCTCCTTCCATGACTATGATGGAGGAGATGTTCCAAGCCTACTCCTTATGGAAGGCTTCCCAAAACACCCCCCCTCCTCCTTCACACCCCATGTCCCTAAACCCGTCTCACACCCTAGCCAATCTCCATGCCTTACTCCCCCATGACCCCCATCAACCCCCCATAATCCATACCACCCAAACCCCCATTACCAACTTACCCTAAGGCCCATTGGCCCAAACCCCCTTTTCTCACATATCCCAAGGACCCAATACCCAACCATCGAAACCTACCCAGGGCCCATGGCCCAGACCCATCAAGGCCCACTCGGCTAGACCCATCAAGGCCAATTGGGCCAGACCTACTCAGGGCCCATGGCCCTAACCCACCAAGGGGCCATGGCCTAGACCCATCAAGGCCCATTGGCCCAGACCCATCAGGGCCCATTGGGACAAACCCACTAAGAACCCATGACCCAGACCCATCAAGGTCCATTGGGCTAGACCCACAAAGGGCCCATGGCCCAGACCCATCAAGACCCATTGCGTCAGACCCATCATGGCCCCATGGCCCAAACCCATCAAGGTCCATTGGGCCAGACCCACCAAGGGTCCATGGCCCAAATCTATTAATGGCCTGTGGCCCAAAATGGCTAAGGGTCCATGGCCCAAACCCAAACCCCACACTCAACCTTCCACAATACCCCCAACATTCACAGCCAGGTCAAACCCATGCCATACCTCAAACCCAATTCTCTCATGGCCCCACACCCCATGGCCATCTCCAAATCTTCCTCCATACCCAATGGCCCTATCAAGCCCCACCTCAAAACCAAATTCCCATCACCCAACAAATCTTTCCTCACCCCCAATGGGGTCACCCAACCCCCACTCATGTCATTCCCATCCAACCCATGCAACAACAACAAGAGAACCCTGCCCTAGCTGCACACTATGCCGACCAGTAGTATGAAGAGGACAAGATTAGGAATAGCGGGGCCTATGCTGGGGCATTGACCATCCTTCACTCTCCTCCCATAATTACCCACCCCCCGGTGGCCCAGAGTGAAGTTCAACCGACGGCCGTGAAAGTGGCCCCCCCATCGAAAGAGTCAGAGCAGCTGAAAGAGCAGTTACACAAAATACAAAAGCAGCTGATGAAAATGGGTGGTAATGAAGTCCATGCAACGGACTTCACAGATCTATGCTTGTTCGCTGAGGTTCCCCTCCCCTCCAAATTTAAAATGCCAGCCTTTGACAAATATAACGGCACAGACAATCCTATTACGCACCTAAAGTCCTACTGTGGGGACATGTACCAATACGGGGATGACGAAAGACTGCTAATAAAAGTCTTTCAAAAGAGTCTGACCGGGCCGACTTTAAGATGGTTCACATCTTTAGAACCGTCTATGATGAAAACATGGAGGGACTTGACACATCTCTTTCAAGAATAGTATGTCTATAATATAGGCATCGAGCCGCATAAGTCTGGCTTGGCCCGTTTAAAGCAGAACCAGAACGAGACCTTCAGCGACTACTTGGGGCGATGGAGAGCATTGGCAGCTCAGGTCAGAAATAGAATACCTGATGGTGAACAAATAGAGATGATTTCAAAAAACACTCTGCCAGTGATTTCAAACTTTTTGGTATATCAGCAGCAGACCAGCTTTGCTGATCTGGTGAAAAATGCTAACCGATGCGAGGACGCCATCAGGGAGGGGCGCCTGAATAAGAATATGCCGAGTGGACCCAGTGGGGTTAGAAGGTTTTCAGAGCAAAGGAACGAGAAGAGAATAGGGGGCGATGTCTAGAACATGGTCAATACTCGGCCCAATAACAATGCAATCCCGTTTCAATTTCAGGCTGCCCCACCCGCACCTGTTAGGCCCGAGCAGACGTGAAGAATGGGGAATGGGCAAGGAATGCAAATGACCTCAGAAAAGAGGAGAGCTCGCTACGACTGAGTCTTCACACCTCTGGGGCAATCATTGAGTGTACTTTTTGCCCCTGTTAGTAGAAAAAGGATTAGTGGCTATTCGCCAACCACAACCTCCTTCTCACCCGATCCCAAGGAACTATGACCTAAATACCCACTATGACCGAAACAAAGCCCCCCAGCCCGAACTTGGGCTGTTTAAATTCCCCAAACGCAAAATTTTGCCCTCCTTTTGCTTGGCGCAACTAATAGTTGCGCCAGGCTATTTTGATTCCCCTCGTGGCCTAGTGCAACTATTAGTTGTGTCAGGTACTTAGACCGGGTCTTGGGCCTGGTATGGGCCAGTTCCCCACTTCCTCCTTATTTGATTTATCACCCCCGGTAGATGCACACGCTCCCGGAATGGCATTTTGATCATCCATCGACTTGCTGAGGAAGCTGTGCTAAAATAAAGGCAGACCGAGGTCGATGAGCACCTCAGTCCTACACCAAAAATATAAAAGAAAAAAGAAGAAGAAGAAAAGTCCAAAAAAAAAAAGAGAGAATCCCCATAGCGAAGCAAAAAATCCCAAAAAAAATCATATAAAATAATAACTTCAAAATTCCAAAATAAAATCACATAAAATAGTTTCAAAATCTAAAAAATAGGTTGGAAACAAGATCTGTATTCCTCACAGAGACACTCACGTATTTTTGATGCGATAAAATGTCAATATTTTATCGACAATACAGTTGTGCAAAATTAATGTCCTAGGTCAAAGGTTCGCCTTGGATCCATGGATCCTACTTCAAAGTAGGAGCGATAGTGTCAATTTCGGTCAAACAGTCAATGCTTGGATCGAATTGATTCCACTGCTAAATCTTTTAAGCCAAGCGCTCTATCTTCGGATTCATATGAACGTGGGTGTCTTAAGCTTTAGATTCTCCGTTGGAAAAGGTCAATCGTTGGTTGAGACCAACTTGTTGAGGATGAGATTACATATCAATCAAACTATGTGCAACCATACATTCAAAAGGGTTCATATCCCTTTTATTTTCTGTAGGCTTAAAACCTGTATGGGCAGCGGTATCACTATAAAGTGTATGCCATGCGTCTGGGTATCCGTATGATGGTCACTTGTCCCCGTAAATTGTTCCCGGGCGGGTCTAGGTCGGGGGTTCCATCGCCTTTGTTGTTGCTTATTGCCCCCGATGGGTGCATGATCATGTATAGTTAATTGATGATTATGATCATTGTCAACGGAAGCCAGAATTGGATGCTCCTTTTTGGGAGACACCCAATGTTTGGTTGAATCTATTCAAAGAAGTCAAAACTGGATACTCTAGGTCATGCTGAGCTTAGGAATGCTTTCGGAAAAATGGCACATACACCCAAAAAGTGTTGTGACATCTATTCACTTTGCTCGAGTGGTCATGCTAAATAAACTTTGGGATCGATGGGTTCACCCAAAGATCTCGAACCCTGCTTTCAGCAGGGGCACCCGTGAATAATCCAATGAGGTCGTCAAATGCCTTGTAGGATTGGACGAAAAGTGTGGAGCCTTGCGTATGTTTACTTTGCACCTATCTTTGAATGTGGGTCGATCACCCCCCTTATGAAACTGTTGTATTCAGAATAAATCTCAAAAATCAATCACCTTCAAATCATCTCGACAAGCGGACATTTTTCTCAATTAACAGGCTTTTACAACTCGAGAGGTAAACGTTTTTCCCAGCTATTGGGCTTTCACAACTCATTCCACCTCGGTTATGCCTAGTAATGTCGCTAAGCGCTTGAAAACCGATTACCTCGAGAAATGAATGATTAACCTGGCACCCCAGGGCTTTTGTTTTCTCACCGTGTTACTCACCCGATGTTTGAAGTTCATTTTGAATACAGCAAATCCGTCAGTAATGCCTTGGGCCTCTTCGAATGTCTCTTTTCTTTGACATACGATCACTAGTGATCGGATACCAAAGAGGGGCATCTGTAGACACCCAAATTTGGCCCAAGGCCCAATCAAAATATATTTCGAGAGAGGCACGTCCCTGAGCTTTTGATGGCATGATGGAACCCTTAGGAATCACCCTAAACCTTTAGGAATCACCCTAGATCCCTTAGGGACCTACCTCAAACCTTTAGAAACCAATCTCGACCCTTAGAACCCCTTTCAAACCCCAAACCTAACCTTCCCGAATAATGGACAAGGAGGGGTGCACGCGAATCAGCTACAACCCTCTACGACAATCAAGTCCCACACCATTGAAGAATAGAGATTACCAACTTTCCGACGGTCCAAGAATCGCCCCAATCGGAGGTCTACATCAAAAGATATAGCAAATCGGGCCCAGAGGACATAAATGTAAATTCATGCGAGCCCCATAGGGATTTGGCGCAACTAATAGTTACGCTAGGTCATTTCCCCCCAGAAATGGCTTGGCGCAACTAATAGTTGCACCAGTTATAACTTTGCCTGGCGCAACTATTAGTTGCGCTAGGCTAATTATCCCAGACTTTAAGCATGGTGTAACTAATAGTTGCGCCAAGGTTAAAAGTGGGGCCCACTGATCGATTTTAAATTAACCCTTGCAAGTGTACAAGATCTGTTCTAGTAAGGCAAGAACAAGGGTGTCGAACCCACAGGGAAATCTGAAATTTTAATCACTTCTTCCTAGAGATTTAGAAAATATCCCCGAGGAAGTACCAAGGGGCAGATTTAATTTTTTTACCAAAAATTAACACTTTTTCTAATTGCAAGAAATAAATTAATCTAAAAATTATGTAATGAGAAATCTAAGAACAAATTTTAAAAACAAGATCAAGGAATTTGCTACCCCAGATTTATACCCTTTTCTATTTTTAAACCCACAATTTTATTAACATCAAACACACCATCATTCTAAGAGAAACATGACTAGTAATTAAGCATGATCATTAACCCGGCATACCCTATCTAAAAACAATGACTCAGCCTAATCGCGGTATGAATCATGTGAAAAGCATAGCGTATCTCATGGTATTTTAGATCAAAACACTAAAAACATGATCACTACACTTTGAGAAAAACGATTTGATGATGAAATTATCAAACTATGGCATTAAACATAAAATATAGGTACTTATCTGGGGATCGCATGCTCCTTGATCTACAGCCTTTAGCCTCTCATCCTTGGTGCAAGATCTTCAATTTCATTCAAAACCATTCCCAAAGTAAAGAGCAAAGAATGTGTAAAATAAAAATATGTTCTCGGAAAATCTCAACACAATTTTATTACTCTAAGAAAACCTTCTACAAAAGTCTCTAATTATTACACAAATTTGTCTCAAAAACAAAAACTCTCCACAAAAGCTCCCCCATTCAAAAGCCGTAGCCTCTCTTTTATAATGGCCGAACACACCTAACCCTAATTGCCTCAATCGATTGAGACAGAAGTCTCAATCGATTGACTTTGAGTTCAAATTCCCTTAGGGCACTTCTGCCTTCATGTCTCAATCGATTGAATTTCATGTCTCAATCGATTGACTTTCTAGGGTTGAGTTTTACTCCATCTGTCAATCGATTGACAATAATGCCTCAATCGATTGACTCTTCAATGCAAAGTCTTCCCTTTCTTGATGGAAGTTGATTCTCTTCATGACTTTCAATGCTTCTTTGGACCTTTTTGTCCATAGCTCTTTTATAGCCTTTAATTTCCTTCTTTTATGCACTTGAACGATCTAACTGTCAGAAACACCTGTAAACATCAAAACTTCACAACAGCCATCAAATACTTTCATCGAACTGCTAAGTGTAGGGTTTAAGGTATGAAATATAGTCATATTTCAGCACCGATCACACCCCCAAACTTACACTTTGCTAGTCCTCGAGCAAAGAGAATGATAAATATATAAAGTAAAATAAAACTGACATCCTAAAATTTAAATGCCACTTTCGTAGGGAACACGATTGCACTTAGCATGTGCAACAAGCCTTTAAACCCCTAGGTGATCCCTAGTGGAGGAGTTGTGTCTCCTGAAGGTTTTCAGTGAAGGTACCTACAAACTTCAAGGCTATCGGAATTTCAGAATTGATTAATCATGTCCTTTAGCAATTAGATGCCCCTGAAAAATCTTTTTAGAATACATCTAACCATGTTCATTCCATTTATGCCACATTCAGTTCAAACCATTGTCTTCTAATGTTCATATTTCATGCCTCAATGTCATGACATCATCACTGCCCAAAGTTCTTATGTCAGAGGAAAAGCTTAAACTGGAACTTTTAGATCACATGTCTAGACTCCAATCCTCACCATGGGTATACACTCAGAATGAAATCACTCCCCACTGGGAACGTGGTGCCCATGGGTATACAAATTTTTTTTTTTTTTTTTTTTTTTTTTTTCATGGTGAGATGGAATTGCAGTTTTTTTTTTTTTTTTTTTTTTCATGTGTGAGATGGAATTGCAACACAATTCGAAGAAAATCTCACAAGTTTTAAAGAAAGACGGCGTATCAAAGAATTATAAGGGAAATCTCATTAAGAAAGATATCTGTATTTTAAGCATGCATATATCAAGCACCATAGACAATTATGTACTTACTCTCCACAAGGCATTTCATCACTCATGATTGGATCAAAAAGGTCTTTTCTAAGGTTGTAATGGGGCTCGGGTTAAGGTTAAGAAAAGAAAGGAAAGATGGATTCAAAAATTTCTGAGAACTTGGAAAAGAAACAACTTCTGATTTTGTATTTCTATTCTTTTTCTTTTCTAGTCTCTCACCATTCTTCTCAATGTATATATATATATATATATATATATATATATATATTTATTTTTTTTCAGACACACACTACAACATATAATCCCCACTTACTCTCTTTTCACTCATTTTCATCCCTTGTTCCTAATTTCTCGAAATAAGTAAGGGCAAGCTGAATTTTCGATAAGGGGTTAAAGGTTATTGCAGCTTAACAAAGAATGTATAAAGGTAAATTTTCCAATAAGCTCAAAGGTGTACTAGAAGGATAAATTTATGAGGTGGGACATTTTAAGCACAGACGAACCAATGATGGCCTTAGATCATTTCCTTTCATGATGGTAAAATACGCCTATTTGCCTTGAGTTAGTACACAATGATTTCTAGTGTAATGTTATAACACACATAAAATCACAAATCAAAGTAACCGGAAGGAGATTTAACAATTGGAACAAGAATTTCAAGAATACTCCGAATTTATTTCAGCACTCATCAAGAATGAGGACAAGTGTTTCAAAAACTTTCAAGGTTTTAGTCTTTCTTTGTGATCTTTAAGATTCCATGTTACACACTTAATCCTCCGATTTTGAGATTGAAAGCGAGTGATGAAAACAATTATTTTTAAGCATGATTCATGATCATTAATGTTCAATATCTACACCTTATGGGCATTCATAAAATAACCATGGCATGATAGCTTTGTTTAAAGAAATTCAGGAAGAATCTTCATGCTCAAAAATATGAATAATCAATTAAATTACAGCATTTGCCAACCATCAGTCAATCGATTGAGACCAAATTCTCCATCGATTGACAGATTGGATTCAATCGATTGACTGAGCCACAAATTCTTATACCCTTTTATATTTATCAGTTGATCGATTGAGACAGTAGTCTCAATCGATTGACTGATAAGCATTCAAAAATCCGAGAACTGCTAAAAAGTTATTTTTTTTTTTTTTTTTTTTTTTCGAAAACAACCAATTACCCCCCCAAACCTGAACTGGCCAATGTCCTCATTGGTGATGATGCGGAGAAAGGGAAGAAGGCCTCCCCCAAACCTGTTCTATGCAATCAAAGGACAAAACAACCGAGCAAGTGAAAGAGAGAAAAACACAACGACGAAACTAAATTTTTATTAAAAGAAAATTATTACAAACTAAAGCGAAATTTAACGTGACGCAAAACTAAACAAACGTAACCAAAACGAAAAAAAAAAAAAAAAACAAACCGAACCGAAACAACCAAAACATAAAAACAACCCTACCCTAAAGACATGTAGAATTAGATCCTAAAAACCGAAAACAAATCCTCTAGTCCTCCATGGTAGAAATTCCTCCCCGCGGCGTCGGAAAAGCGTAGCGCCACATTTCTTCAGAAATTCCAACCGCGCCGACGGGTGGGATTGGTGCCCGAGGTGGTGATAAGGGTGGGGTAGGGGTGGGGAGTACGGGTGATGAAACAGATTCTTCATCAAGGTGGAGGATGGCATGGGTGGACCAATCGAATGGTGGCGGTGGAGCGTTGTATCGGGCACGTTTGCGTGCGGGCTCCATTATCTTTTGGACTGCGGCTCGAGTACGAGGACGGATGGAAGACATGGCGACAAGGTGGGGACGGATACTGAAAATTGGGACTAAGAGGAGGACCCAGCAAGTGCCCTAAATAGCTGAAAAGGTCCTAAAAGAAGGACACTTTAAAGAAAGAAATTTCGGACAGTCGGTGCATGAAGAATTTTTAGAAAGAAGTAACAGTCAATCGATTGACATGTTGGTGTCAATCGATTGACAAGAGAGGTCAAAGATATGGGGTGGTGGCAAATTAAATCTGTTCTCCAAATCAAATATTTGGAGAAACTTTCCTATTCCAGCAGGGGTTGACTGGTTGACCAAGCAAGTTTCAATCGATTGGCACCTAAATGTCAATCGATTGATATACCATACTAAAAATAAAGGTCAAAATCAGGACTATCCAAATCTAGGTGCATCAGTCAATCGATTGAGACAGAATTCTCAATCGATTGACTGAGGAAAGTAGAGGGGAGCATGAGGGAGCTCAATCGATTGAGAGAGAGATCTCAATCGATTGACTGAGAGCTCGAAACCAACCACAAATATGCCAAAACAAAGAAAATGTTAGGCTTGCATGCATACACTGATCCGTCATATCAAACAAAAAAACAAAATAAACACAAAACAGAAAAACTCCAAAACAAAACAAAACAAGACAATCAGTAGACATCATCATCATCCTCATATTCCGGTTCCCGCTCCTCGTTCATTGCCGCTCTCATTGCCGTCGATGAAATGGTCGACGCGACCGGGAATGACTTCATGAGCCATCCGCATAAGGAGAGCGGTTTGAAATCGGGACTGCCTATCCACACCACCGAGCCGTGCATTCAGCTCGTCCATCCGCGCCTCGAGGCGAGCAACAGCCGCCTCAGCATCAAAATCGGGGACCTCTTCAGGATGAGGTCGCCTAACACCGCCACGTTGGCGCTGTGCGGGGTTTGGACGGGAAGGAGGAGGAGCATCCTCAACCGGGGCTGATTGCACGCGGATGATTGCCTTGATACTCTTGACCCAAACATTCACACCATATTGGTAAAATTGCATGTCACCCATCACCTCATCGTCATAGATGGGGCAGCCAAGGTGATCCAGAAGGTGCATCACATAGTGTGGGAAGTGTGGGAGAATCGCGCGCTTGGCGTACGGCGCCGGCGATATCACTATGGCAGCGGTACATCTCCGCGAGCATCAACCCAGGCGCATCAAACCAAGTATTGGTGTGTGCCGCGTAGAGCGCCTTCACCCGACCCAAAGTCCTCTCGGACTTTGTGCCATGTGGCAGAAGGTTATTGGCCATAACGATATCCCAAAAGAGGATATCCATGGGCAACACAGCGCGCTTTGTGGCCTGACCGGTCCCACGACGACCACCACACATATCGGCGATCATATCATCTTGGCTACGCCGATGGCGGAGGAAGGTGGTGGTTCGACGAGCCTCAGAGAAATTAAAAAGCAGGGCGAGATCAGCGTGGAGGTTATATTGCCAGTTATCGATCTCGATGGTGATGAACGGCAAGCCGGTTGGGGAGAGGGTCTCGGGCACCCACACCATCTTTTGATAGAATAGCCGAATGATGCGCGGGGCTACATCGATGGGTGGTGGGGTCAGCAGCATTTCCAAGCGGAGGGCCTCGATGAATTCGATCGACCGTGCGCATTCCGCGATGTTCCGGTATTTCACCAAGTCGAAGAAATTTTCCGTTTGGAATTGGCGATCGATATAATGCTCATTAGGGATGCGCATCGGATCATTGGCTGGGCGCGGTGGTCGGATAAGGGCAGCCATTTGATCAAAACAAGGAGGAGCAAAGATATCGACGTGACATGTTGGATGGATTTTGAATGAGGACTCCACGGGTGGGGAGTACCACATATATAGTGTGAGCCTCAATCGATTGAGGCTTAATGCTCAATCGATTGAGGATGCATGGACTTCCCACGTCGCGAGGAGGGAGCGGCAACTTGGCACTGCCTGGGAGACGTGGCTCTTGCCATTACTCCACTATTGAAGGTCAATCGATTGACACTCAGGTGTCAATCGATTGAGGAATAATTGTGAGAACAAAATAGCGCCGGTTGGTGTCCTTGGAAACGTAAGGCATTAAAGGGCCAAGGAAAACCAAGTGGAATGGGAGTCAATGCCCAACCCAAGAAGTCAGCTGCCATGACAAGAGTTGTCGGGTGGCTGTCCAAATTCCAACACAAATGCACAAACTCTTAAGATGTCAATCGATTGAGGCCAATTGCTCAATCGATTGAGACAAAAGACTGAAAAATGATGATGAAGCTCAATCGATTGACACAGACACGTCAATCGATTGAGGAATCACAGTCAATCGATTGAATGTGGACTCCTTTTTTTTTTTTTTTTTTTTTTTCAGAAAAGTAAAAAATAAAACTAAACTAAAAAGAACAACAAACATGGAAAGACACACATAAAAAAAAAAAAAAAAAACAACTGGGGTGCCTCCCAGGAAGCGCT
Source organism: Chloranthus sessilifolius (assembly GCA_021018995.1). Lineage (NCBI taxonomy): Eukaryota > Viridiplantae > Streptophyta > Magnoliopsida > Chloranthales > Chloranthaceae > Chloranthus > Chloranthus sessilifolius. The sequence goes on along the minus strand of CM037594.1, from coordinate 27,275,378 downwards.
AAGTTTACATGTCGATAAATTTCCGACCTTTTCAAAGGATCAATCCTCAGGATCACGGAGGTGCATCGCCTCAATCTTAAACTGGGTGACCGGCTCAAACATTGGTTTGAGTCTTTGCCCATTAACTTTACAAATGCGATTGTCAACAAGGCTCCGAATTTCAATGGCACCATACGCACTAATGGACACTACCTGAAATGGGCCTTCCCATCGAGATTTTAATTTTCCCGGGTGAAGCTTCAGTCGGGAATTGAATAACCAAACTTTTTGGCCAACGTGAAATTCTTTCCGAGAAATGGACGCATCATGCAGCTTTTTGTACCTTTCTTTGTACATCTTCAAATTCTCATACGCTTCGTAGCGTAATTCCTCCAATTCATTCAATTGCAATCGGCTCTGACGCTTGCTGCATGTCAGAATTAAATCTTTTTATCGCCCAGAATGCTTTATGCTCCACTTCGACAGGAAGATGGCAAGCTTTCCCGTAAACAATTCGAAACAGAGACATTCCGATCGGAGTCTTGAATGCGGTCCGATAGGCCCACCGAGCCTCTGAGAGCCGGTTTGACCAATCTTTTCTATCCGGTCGGACCGTTTTTTCTAGAATTTGCTTAATTTCCCGATTAGACACTTCCACGGCGCTAGTTCATGGATGGTGCACGAGCAACTTTGTGAGTGACGTGCTTCTTCATTAAGGTGGCAAAATGGCTATTACAAAATGCGAACCGCCATCACGATGATTGCTCTTGGAATCCGAATCGGTTAAACACATTTTCTCGAGGAATTTGACCACAACCTTATGATCATTTGATCGGGTTGCCACTTCTATCCATTTCGAGACATAATCAATGTACCACTAGAATATATGAAAACCCAAAGGATGGGGGAAAAGGACCCATAAAGTCAATCCCCCAAACATCAAAAATTTCAACAATCAGAATTGGATGAAGGGGCATCATATTCCGTTTTGAAATATTGCCAAGTCATTGACATCGTCGGCATTCCTTGCAAAATTGAGCAACACACGAAGATGGAGGGCCGAGAATCCGCTTTGAAGGATTTTCTGGCGGTCTTTAGTCCTCGAAATGGCCACCACAGCCCCAAAGATGACACAAGTGTAGGACGCCATTTGCTCCTCTTCGGTACACATCTCGATGATCCGATCCGAAAGAATTTGAACAGACATGGTTCATCCCAAAAATAGTATTTTATTTGGGAGAAAAAGAGATTCTTATCATTCTTACCCCACTCAGTGGGGATTCTGCCAGTAACCAGATAATTCACAATGTTCGCAAACCATGGAACCTTTGCACAAGCTACATCAATTGCTATCAAATGTTCATCCGGAAACGTGTCACGGATGGTCTCAGGTATTGCAGATTCTTCAGGTAGAATTCTCGACAAATGATCAGCCACCACGTTCTCAACCCCCTTCTTATCCTTAATCTAAATTAAACTCTTGGGCGAGTATGATCCAACGGATTAATCTCGGTTTAGTATCCTTCTTTGCTAGAAGATATTTCAGAGCGGAATGGTCTGAAAAGACCACTATTTTCGATCCAAGCAAATAGGAACGAAACTTGTCCAGAGCATACACCACAGCTAATAATTCTTTCTCGGTGGTGGTGTAATTGAGTTGGGCATCAATTAATGACTTGCTAGCATAATAAATTACGTGAGGTAATTTATTCACCCTCTGCCCTAGGACAGCTCCAATTGCGTAATCAGATGCATCACACATGAGTTCGAATGGGAGAGAATAATCCGGTGGCTGGATGATTGGTGCATTGGATAAGAGCTCTCGCAATTTCAAAAATGCTTGCATGCAGTCCTCAGTAAATTCAAAAGGAACATCTTTGCCAAGCAAGGTGCACAATGGTTTAGCCACCTTACTGAAATCCTTAATGAACCTTCTATAAAATCTCGCATGGCCCAAAAATGATCGAATTTGTCGAATCGTTGGTGGTGGCAAGTTAGCAATTAGTTCAACTTTTGCTCTATCCACCTCGATTCCTTTCTGTGAAACAATGTGCCCCAGAACAATCCCTTGTTTAACCATAAAATGGCTCTTCTCCCAGCTAAGAACAAGTTTGGAGTCAACACAACGTTGCAGCACTTGTGAAAGATGATTCAAACAAGAATCAAAGGTTCTCCCAAAAACCGAGAAGTCGTCCATGAATACTTCAATGAATTTGTCGATCATATCTGAAAATATGGCCAACATACACCGTTGAAATGTGGCCGGGGCATTACATAGGCCGAATGGCATCCTGCGGTATGCAAACGTACCATAAGGGCATGTGAACGTTGTCTTTTCTTGATCAGCTGGGTAGACAGGCACCTGATTGTATCCCGAATAACCATCAAGAAAACACTAAAACTCTCGCCCAGCTAACTTCTCAAGGTTTTGATCAATGAACCAAGCGGAAGGAAAATGATCCTTGCTGGTGGCGGTGTTTAATTTCCGATAGTCAATGCAGACACGCCATCCAGTAGTTTCTCGAGTGGGGACCAATTCTCCTTCAGCAGTTTCCTTCACAGTGATTCCGGACTTTTTCGGAACAATTTGGACTGGACTAACCCATTCACTATCAGAAATCGGATAGATGATTCCAGCATCAAGGAGTTTAATGACTTCTTTTAGAACGACTTCTTGCATGTTTGGATTAAGTCGCCTCTGTGGTTCCCTTGAAGGTTTACTCTCATCTTCCAAATGTATTTTATGCATACATACCGATGGGTCAATCCCTTTGAGATCAGTGAAAGTCCAACCGATAGCTTCCTTGTGCTCTTTCAGCACCTTCAACAACTCTTTTTCTTGTTCTGCCGACAACGTGGATGAGATTATTACTGGAAGTGTTTCACGAGGTCCCAGAAAAGCATATTTAAGGGACTCTGGCAATTGTTTCAATTCCACAATTGGTGGCTGCTCAAGTGATGGAGGCAGCACTTCCTTCACCTCAACAGGTAATGATTCTATCTCAGGCACACTCGCATCTAAGTGATCATCCTGGCATGATGAGCTAGACTCTATCTCGTCTTGCTTCTCTTAGATCCTTTCTCTTCATAGATGGCCAACAAAGCATTTTCAAATTCCTCTTTGGTAAGCATTGAAGGTCTTGCCTCATCCACCACTTCATCTATCCGATCGATGTAAAACATTCGACCTCATCCTCGTTTGGGAAATGGTTCATCGCATGGAAGATATTCAATCGAACCTTCATGTTTCCAAAAGAAACGCCCAGACTCCTGCTCGACAATTAATGCAAGCGTTGCGATGGCGAAACGGACGCCCAAGGATGATGGGGACTTGATTAAGTGACTTAACAGTGTGTCCATGTCCAAAACAACAAAATCCAATCGGAAAGACAAACTTATCTATTCCAACCAAGACATCCTCAATAACGCCCCTCGGTGCGTCTTTCGATCTATCTGCGATTCGATGTGACCGTTGTGGGTCTCAATTCACCCAGTTTCTTAGACAATGAATATGGGATTAAATTAACACCGGCTCCCAAATCCAATAACGCTTTCCCAATTGGTTGCCCACCAATGACACATGGAACAAGAGGGAACTCTGTGGTCTTTTAGTTTTGGTGGGGTTTCCAATTGCAATATGGAACCGACTTGATTAGTCAAGAACACTTTTCTCGAAACATGATTACGTGCCTTTCTTCCGAGTGCATAAATCTTTGAAAAACTTTGCATACTCGGGCACTTGCTTGATCGCTTCAAGCAATGGAAGGTTTATCTTTACTTGCTTAAATGTTTCAAAATATCTTCCATTTTGTTGGTCCTTTCCCATTCTTGATGGAGGAGTTAGGCATTGAGGAAATGGTGCCTTTGGGACAAAAGGTGCGGGTTCCCCTTCTGAATCTTCGTCTTGTCCTTGTTGGGCAGTTGAGGGAGACTCATCCTCTATCACCTTTTCTTTTCCCTTCTCTCTTCTTTTCTCTTCCTCTTTCTCTTCTCTTTTCTCTTTCTCGCTCTTCTGACTCTTTCGCTTTCTCTGCTTCCTGCTCTTTGTCTGCTTCACTTTCTTCCTCTGCTTCCACAGGCATCTCCACTTGATTATGAACTTCCCGTCCACTTCTCAACACAGTAACAGCTTTCAACTGTTGACTATTTAATGGTCCTTCATCAGATGATGCTTGGTCGCGAGGATTGTTGATGGGTTGGCTGGGAAGCTTACCCTCCTCTCGTCGACTCAGTTGATTTGCCAATTGACTGACTTGGTCGATTATCATCTGTTGAAAAGATTGCATACTGCGCATCACTTTTTCTTCCAGATCAGAATCCTTTGAAGCGCTTGTATGAGATTGATTAGGATCCTGATTGAAATTCTGATTTTTCCGGAAATCAGAATTTGGATGAGAATATGGAGCATTCTGCTGAAAGTTAGAATTCTGGTGAAAATTAGAATTCTGAAAATTTTGCTAGGATGTAAATTTTGCTGAAAATTTTGTGGAAACGCTTGTTGTCCACTCATAGGATTGGCTCGGTATTGCTGGTTGACCTGACCAGTTTGGTTTGATCCACCCCATCCTAAGTTGGGGTGATTTTTCCACTCTGGGTTGTAGGTATTTGAGTACACGTTTCTACCTTGCCGCTGATAAGATTGAGTGACATTTATCTGCTCTGGAAGAGTAGATTCATCAGGAAGGAATGTCAAGGTAGTTGGGCACTCATTAGCCATATGACCTGGGTGTTCACAAATTGAGCATACAGTGGGGGTGACAGTAACTTTAGCTTGCTTGGTTACAGCTAACAACATGTTCATCTGTTTGGACAGCATATCAACCTTGGTTGATAGATCAGAGTTATTATTGTTGACCTCATACAATCCGTCTTTGGTCAACACATGAGATTTAGGTGCTAAGTCCAAAGTGGTTCGCCCCAGTGTCTCACTTTGTATCGAGGTTTGATACAATTTCTCAAACAATGCCCACAACTCATCGGCCTCTTTCGTGGCACAAGATCCACCGCAAGATGCATCAACCATGCGTCTTTCTTCAGGAATCAGTCCATTGTAGAAACTTTGGACTTGTTGCCACCTTGGAACGTGATGGTTAGGGCAACTTCTGATCAACTCCTTAAAACGTTCCCAACATTCATGGAATGTCTCTGTAGGTCGTTGGGAAAAGAAAAGGATCTTTTGACGCATCTCTATGGCTTTAGTCATGGGAAAATACTTTTTGAGGAACTGACGATGTAGCTCGGCCCAACTCTGAATAGATTGCGGTTCTAAAGAATAGAACCAAGTTTTTGCCTTGTCTCTTAAAGAGAACGGAAAGAGTCCTGAGCTTCGCTATCTCATCGAATAACATTGTGGACTCGAACATTTTGCATACCCAAAGTGAACTCGTCTGGATGAACGTATGGATTTTTGTTTGCCAAACCATGGAATATTGGTAGCATTTGAATCATCACGATTTGAATTCATAATGATTCCCTGGAATGGGAGCATGCATGATACACTCCTGATCCTCGTAAAAACCAGGATCATTATAGTATTTAAGTGTTCTAGGTCCCTCATAGTAATTATTGTTCCCATTATTTCCATTATTTACATTGTTGCCATTCTGGTTGTTGTTTTCATTCATTTCTTGCTCTTGACTAGCCATGGTATCAGGATGATACCGATCTTGATTCCGATTCTGATTGTCTCGCAAAAGATCGTTCGATCTCGGATTAAATCGGTAGCAAATGTGGGTGATGAGAACGGTAAAGCTCATACACCACACCCACAATCAAAGGTTTGAAGAACCCAAAATAAGTCCTCATGACTCAATCGATTGAGACAGTGGTCTCAATAGATTGACAGAAGCACATAAAATTTCACACAAATGACTTGTCAGTCAATCGATTGAGGGGATGCTCTCAATCGATTGAGGTTCCAAGAGTCAGAAAGCACACAGAATATCAGAAAAAGACTTTGTCAGTCAATCGATTGAGAAGCTTCTCTCAATTGATTGAGGTTCAAAGATTAAAACACACAAGAGTTCTGTCAATTGATTGACATAGGAATATCAATCGATTGAGAAAGAGTAGAGAGCACACAAAAAGTTTGTCAGTCAATCTATTGAGGAGCTACTCTCAATAGATTGAGGTTCAAGGGTCACAAAGCACACAGAACTACACACTAATGACTTTGCCAGTCAATCTATTGAGGGGCTGCTCTCAATCGATTGAGAGAAGGCAAGAACTTCACAAAAGTTTAAAATCCAGTGTCAATCGATTGACATAGACTGGTCAATCGATTGAGAGAAAGGTGCACAGTGACCAAAGTAAGGAGAAAGAGGAAAGAAAAACAATCAGAAAAATTATTATTATTATTATTATTATTATTATTATTTTTTTTTTCTCGGAAAAACTTTCCTAACAAAAAAACTTCTAAACAAGAATATAAACCTTCCTGAAAATATAAACTTCCTAAAATAAAAACTTCCTAAAAGAATAAAAAAAAATATAAACTTCCTAAAATATAGACTTCCTAAAAGAATAAAAAATAAAAATATAAACTTCCTAAAATAAAAACTTCCTAAAAGAATAAAAAATAAAAATATAAACTTCCTAAAAACTATTTTTAGAAAATCCTATAAAATCTAAAAGAGGAAAATAAAAAAAAATAAAAAAAATAAAAAAAAGAATCCTACTAAACTAAGAACTTCTAAAAACCTAAACTTCCTAAAAGAAGATTACAAAATCTAATCTAAGAAAGAAAATTAGGGAAAGAAAATTTGTTTTTGATTTTTTTTTTTTTTTTTTTTTTATTTTCAGCTTTCAATCTATTGACAGAGTTGTGTCAATAGATTGAGAGCTAAAACACACACGATCAATCGATTGAGAACAAGGCTCAATCGATTGGTACAATAAGCACACACACAAAATAGAGTCAATCGATTGAGGGGTTATTCTCAATCGATTGACTGCTATAAAAACAAAAATCTCTAATTGGAATTAACCAAAATTTCGCCGATTTCCCCGGCAATGGCGCCAAAAACTTGATCGATTTTAAATTAACCCTTGCAAGTGTACAAGATCTGTTCTAGTAAGGCAAGAACAAGGGTATCGAACCCACAGGGAAATCTGAAATTTTAATCACTTCTTCCTAGAGATTTAGAAAATATCCCCGAGGAAGTACCAAGGGGCAGATTTAATTTTTTTACCAAAAATTAACACTTTTTCTAATTGCAAGAAATAAATTAATCTAAAAATTATGTAATGAGAAATCTAAGAACAAATTTTAAAAACAAGATCAAGGAATTTGCTACCCCAGATTTATACCCTTTTCTATTTTTAAACCCACAATTTTATTAACATCAAACACACCATCATTCTAAGAGAAACATGACTAGTAATTAAGCATGATCATTAACCCGGCATACCCTATCTAAAAACAATGACTCAAATTTAATCGCGGTATGAATCATGTGAAAAGCATAGCGTATCTCATGGTATTTTAGATCAAAACACTAAAAACATGATCACTACACTTTGAGAAAAACGATTTGATGAAGAAATTATCAAACTATGGCATTAAATATAAAATATAGGTACTTATCTAGGGATCGCATCCTCCTTGATCTACAGCCTTTAGCCTCTCATCCTTGGTGCAAGATCTTCAATTTCATTCAAAACCATTCCCAAAGTAAAGAGCAAAGAATGTGTAAAATAAAAATATGTTCTCGGAAAATCTCAACACAATTTTATTACTCTAAGAAAACCCTCTACAAAAGTCTCTAATTATTACACAAATTTGTCTCAAAAACAAAAACTCTCCACAAAAGCTCCCCCATTCAAAAGCCGTAGCCTCTCTTTTATAATGGCCGAACACACCTAACCCTAATTGCCTCAATCGATTGAGACAGAAGTCTCAATCGATTGACTTTGAGTTCGAATTCCCTTAGGGCATACGCTTCATGTCTCAATCGATTGAATTTCATGTCTCAATCGATTGACTTTCTAGGGTTGAGTTTTACTCCATCTGTCAATCGATTGACAATAATGCCTCAATCGATTGACTCTTCAATGCAAAGTCTTCCCTTTCTTGATGGAAGTTGATTCTCTTCATGGCTTTCAATGCTTCTTTGGACCTTTTTGTCCATAGCTCTTTTATAGGCTTTAATTTCCTTCTTTTATGCACATGAACGATCTAACTGTCAGAAACACCTGTAAACATCAAAACTTCACAACAGCCATCAAATACTTTCATCGAACTGCTAAGTGTAGGGTTTAAGGTATGAAATATAGTCATATTTCAGCACCGATCACCCACCCTCGCGAGGCAACTTCCAGCACTGTTTAAAACACTATTTTACTGTACATTTGCTTGGCGTAGCTATTAGTTGCGCCAGGCATATGAACAGTAACTGTTGGATTTTACCCCAAAAATCGTGATTGGAGTTTGACTTGTTGACCATCTCGACCTTTGGGGTATATTTTGCTAGTTTTGTTGCACCCTTTCAATGCCTATTTGCAACCCTTAAGTGATTTGAAACACCAACCTATCATCCACCATTAAAACTACCTTCACACCTTTCCAAGCTCTTAAAATCCTAGGAAACCTTAGATGGCCCATTACCTAATTCTTAACCTTGTTTAGCCTTTAAACACCCTCCTAATCCACTCATCTCCTATAAATAGAGCCCCCCCACCCCTTGGTTAAGGGGTTGAGAATTTCTACCTAAGAGAGAAAGAGCTTAAAGTGAGAAGATCTTTCTCCCTTTGGTGCAGACGCCCCATACAAATTCCAGAATTCACAAAACTCCTTTAGACCTTAGCATTTCATAGAAAACCCTTAGGTTAGGTGTGTGTGATCCCCTAGCCTCCCTTCCCTACCTCTTAGCTTTAAGCCCTAAGAGTTAGAACCCCACTTTCTACCATACAAAGCCTTCATGAGCTCATCAAAGCACGCCACACAAGGCTCTCCTACGGTGCTACAAGGGCCCGAGGGCTCTGGTTCTCCCCTTTCTTCTCCTATCTCCTTTTGCTCACCCTACCCTCTCATTTTATGCCGTTACGCCGTCGAATTTTCGGTAGGAGCGGAGGGGCACAAATAGGATTCTAAGCCCTTTTGGGCAAGAGGAAGCTATTTTCTTTTCTTTTGCTTTATTTTATTTTTGGCCATTAGTAGAGACCGCGTTAAGCGGGTTGATCGGGTGCCTAACACCTTCCCGATCGATAACCGAAGCCCTTACCCAAGAGCCTTTTGTGTGGACCGGATTCAGAGTAATATTTTAGCACTTCGATGCTCATAAAAATGAACTAGGTATCCTGGGACACCGAAAGCTCCGGGTGGGGACTCTATATTTTTCGTTTGCATCGTCACGACGGGGATCGTCTCGATTCCCATGGTTGCACAATAGGGGATGACTGATTTTTGCTACTGAGGTGTCATCAGGACTTCCTACCCTCTTGATGTGGCTAGTGTTTAGCATGGACTCATGTGTTGTTGGAATGCTTGCCATGTAATCAATATCGCTTCTTTCAGAGGTGCATCGGCATATATCCTGATAATAGAGTCCTCATGCAAGAACTTGATGCATTGGTGGTATGTGGAACCGATAGCCTTCATGGATTCTAGCCATTTCCTCCCTAGTATTAGGTTATAAGTGCTTGAGGAATCGAAAACGTGGAATGTGACTCTTTAGTGACCGGCCCAAGGCAAACTTGCAACCTGATGGTTCCTTTAACGAAGCGTCAAGAACAATCATATGCAATGAGGACAAGGATGATGGCCTTATGTCCTGTTCGGTATATTCGAGCGTCTTGAGCGTGGTTATGGGATAGATATTAAGCCCTGCTCCTGTGTCGACCAGTGCATGTGGTGCTGAGAAGCCTCTAATCATAACCGTTGGGTATATTGGGGTGGAGCTTCTGCGCATAAATTCCTTAGGCATATCAGCCTCAGTGAAAGTGAGTGCCGGAGGTTGTGCCATAACTGAAACAATCTCGTGTAGCTCGTCTAGGGTGGTATCTTCATTCACATGTATCTCATCTAGTGTCTCTATCAACAATCGGTGGTGTTCCAGTGATGTCTTGAAGAGCTCAAGGATCAATATTTGCATTGGTACTTTCCCGAGGTGGCAGAGAAGGTCATATTCCTGGCCTGTTTCTAAAGTTGGCGCTTTGCTGGGGTGGTGAGCTTTACTTATGTTAGGCTGAGGCAGTGGAGGCATCGGTTCTGGAGGCGGAGGCGGAGGGATCATATGAAGTGGTGGATGTAGGTTCACTACTCGTTCCCTTGCTATCCTTTCTAACGACTAAGCACCGTCATTCATGGGTAGCTGGTTCCTGATTTGAGAACCTGGCATGTTGGTAGTTGAAACTGGGGTGTTGACGAACCCGCTGCAGCACTTGTCATGAATGGGTTGAAATTTGAAGAGGGTATATGTAGCGGAGCTATGCCATTCCACTATGGGAGATACTGAGTGTAATCTTCCTCTTCTAGAAAGGTGGAGATCAGGGCTTCTTCCTTGTCGGATCCTTCGCTCTGCTGACTCATCTTAGCATCTGAGTGGTGTTCCACTATAGCCTCATGTCGTTGACTCGAAACATTTTGGGTGACGATGTCCACCCATGCCGTAATTTGCTCAACCGTTTGAAGGACATTGTCTCCATTTTTAGGCTCTAAGTCATATAGGGGAAGCAGTGGTGGAGTTATCTCATCACTTGGATGTGTATTGGGTTCCGCAGGTTGGAAGCTTGGTCTTCTAGTTCTGAACGCTTGAACTCGAACCTGAGCAAAGGTGGGATGGAACGGAGAATTCGAAGGAATATTCCAAGTGATCAGGGATGAAGGATATGGGCGAATGGTCGGGGGCCTTGGGGGATCACCTGAATGGGTTGAAGCGTCTGGGGAACTAACACGGGTGATGAGGGTAGAGGGTTGAAAAGGGAGTCGGCTCAGAGGGTCTAGTGTAGTGATATGGGCGACGGGTCCTTGGTTATGATTGGGCATGGGATTATTGATAATCCGTAAGTTGGAAAGTGGTTGATTTCAATTCTGGTTAGAGTTTCGAAGGGATTTCAAATCGATTTGGTTTCAATCGTTCAGGTCATAAATCATGTCTCGCATCACTCAGCAGTCTTCCAAATTATGTCCTTCATATCGATGAAAGGCGCAGAACTTACTATGATTAAGATTGGCTGGCATGGGCCGTGGCCGTTTCGACGGGAATCGGATAAGGTTTTGATGACTAAGAAGGTAGAATATGTTTGGGATGGTGTCAGGCAGTGGAGGATAGTGATCGCGTTTGGGTTGGTAAGGGCCTCTGACTTGTTGGTTGAAGTTCTGAGGCGGGGGCACGTTATTATAGCCCTGGTGGTTGACCGACTGATTTCAAGCGACATTCTGGTTCTGGTGAGGGTATTGGTTTCAGTTTTGGTACTGGTTCTAATTCTGATTGGGATAATGCTGTTGATTCTGATTTTGGTACTGACTCTTGCCAAAATTCCTTGGCTGGTAGTTTTCGTTGCTCGAATTTTGACCTGGGTTGGCGACGGTGTTGACTTGCTTCAATCCAGAGGCTTTCTTATTGTTCCTCTATTTTGAATCACTGGAGGTAGCGACCTTTGATGTTACTATTGAAAAGGAGAGGTCTCCTCCCTTTATATATCGCTGGATGCAGCTAGCGCATAAGTGAAGACTAGAGAAGTCTGGGCAATTGCTTATGATGAGAGTGCTCTGAAGAGGCTCTTTGGCATTGCCTATAATGATGTCGATCGCATCCTTTTCCTTTATCTGGCTTCCAGTCTGGGCTGCCAGCTTCTTCGAACATGCTACGAAATCTGCAAAGTCTTCCTCGAGTTCTTGCTTGGTCATCATCAAATCATTGAGACTAACCATCTCTTATATCAGATGCTTATACTAGTCTAGAAATTGTCTGGCCAGATCATCGAACATGTCGATTTTGTGAAGTGGGAGTCCGACGAACCAGTCAAGAGCTTCCCCTTCTAGCGATCTCTGGAAGTAATGTATCAGGAGCCCTTGATTATCACGGATGGGTCGATAATCGCTGTAGAAAAGTGCTAGATGGTGGTTCGGGTTTCCCATGCCATTGTATTTGTTAAACTTGGGCTGCTTGAACCTTGCAGGTAAGGTGAACTCCAGGTCTTGACAGAACTTATCAAACCCAAATAAGCAACCAGAGCACTCTCTCTTAGCCATGTATTCATCGAGCATCTTGAGAAAATCCCCTACTCTTACGGTGACATCTTTTTGGGTAGTCCAAGGGTGAGTTTGGTCTTGGCGATCGTCATTGAAAAGGGCACAGGCGGCTCATCCTAATGGTGATACGTGGGCTGAGACCGTGCTTGGCCTGGACGGTAACATTTCTTGCCTTAGTCATTCTTGCTCTTCTCTATCTTGCCGTTCCTTGATGGTCTCGTATGCGGCTCCCAAGCCTCGAAGTAGTTCTCCGACGTCATCGCCTCCCTTCTGTAACTTCTGGACGCTGAATTCCACAAGTTGTCGGGTGGTGAAATTCTGCCCGGTACTACCATCTTTTCCACCGTGGTTATTACTAGTGCCTGGAGTGGTGAAAGGGTTTTCTGGATCACCAGTCATGTTCATCTTGGGGTGGTGCTGAGCAGACTCGTTAGACAGATCCTCGCCATATAAAGGGTTACCATAGTAATTCCACAACGGAGGATCACAACTGCCAGTGAGGTTTATTCTTCCTATTCCCACCATCTCGAGCCTCTGATGGATGCTCATGCACTTTCAAGGAATTCTCGGTAGTAGAGTAGGTGCATAAAAGACATAGAGCAAAAAAGAAAACTATATATGAATAGTAAAAGAAAACTTAACTAGACAAAGGCGACTTTGGCGACAAGAAGTCCCATCGTGATCACCAGTCTGTTGGTACGCGCTTTTCCTGGTTTCCTTTCGGTCCCTGAAAAGACTGGCCCAATCAATTCGATCCAAGTGGACTCTGGTAAAGGCGATGAATGATAAGTTAAAATATAAAAGGTAAATTCTAAGAGGAAAATACCCGGTTCATTGCGATCGCAAACTGTAAATTTTTATCGACACTGCAACACGTCACTGATCACTCCTTTCAAGGTGTAGGTTGACTTCTTTAGTGAATCGCCGGCCCGCCAACGTCAGTAGCACTGGGTCACCAAGGAATTTAGTTTGTATAGCTTTCCTAATCCTGCTCTAAGTCTAACTGCTCGGGTTTTCCTAGTCCTACTGGGAATCTAATTAATCTGGTCTCCTAATTATACTAAAAGTCTAATTAATCTAAAGGTGCTATTCCTATTAGGAGTCTGACTAACTTAAGTATCTAATTCTTATTAGAAGTCTAATTGGTATTAGTCTCCTAATTATGCTAGGAATCTAAATATCTTAATTAAATTAAAGTCTAATTAACTTAAGCGTCCTAATTCTATTAGAGGTATAATTATTTAAAGTCTTCTACTTTAACTAGAAATCTAATTATTTTAAGTATCCTATTTCAACTGGAAATCTAAAATCGGTTGGCTCAAGGCCATTTTAAAAATAGTAAAAATTGTGAAACTAATTTTGAATTGAATTGTTAAGGTTTTAAATATTGAAATTAAGGGATTTTGAAGATTAAGATTAGAACTAAAAAATTATGAATTAGAAGAGATTAAAAACTACAATTTGAAAATAAAGGCTACGATCTATAATAATTAAGGGTTAAGAATTAGTTATAGAAATTAAGAACTAGAACCAGAAATTTAGAGACTAAAATTAAGAATTGGTTCCTAGAACCAGAGATAAAAAATTTAGAAATTAGGGATTGAAATCAAAAGTCTAGAAATTAGGAGATTTAAAAAAACTTAGAAATTGGAAATTTGGAACTAGAATCTAAGATCTAGAATAATAAAATTAAGAACTAGAATTGAAATCTAAGGACTAAAAAAAACTAAGAACTGGTTCTAGAAACTACGTACTGGAACCAGAAAAAACTAAGCTCCTAAGATTAAGAACTAGGAATTCAAAACCTAAGATCTACAACTAGAAATTAAGAACTAAAGGCTAGAACTTAAGAACTAGAATCTAGAACCTGAAAAGAAATTAAGAAGTAGAACTAAGAAATTACCTGAAGCTAAGCGCCAAAGAGAAGCTCGAAATCCCTAAACTCAGAAGAGAGGAACTCGAAAACTCGAATGTTGGATGACGATTCTGATGTGTGGGGTAGGGGGGTCTATTTATAGATATTCGGGTAATTGCGCGCCCTGTGGGAGGTGAACAATTAATCGGTCAAATCTAATTACGCTTCCTGTCTGATGCGCTTAATTGGATTACGAGCCCTATCCCAAGTGCTTAATCTCTCTGAGTCGGTGACTTAATGAACGAGTGACCGGCTGACTGGTTCAGCCAACTGTCCGAGTTCTAATCTAATTAGAATTAATTGTGCATGTAATCGATTGCGTGTGCTGGTTTGGGTGCACAATCGGGTCTTAAGGCGGCCTCTAGAAGGTTAAGGACCGCTCCATGTTGGATCGATTGCACACTAGTGATGGGGAGTGCAATTGAATTACGTGCACTCTGTAGGATATGCAATTCACTCCTAAGGTGACCCATAGGAAGAACATTCCTAATACAAGTGGGACCATTTGCGCACCAACTATGGGGCGTCCAATCAATTGCACGTGTTGGATAGGCTGCACAATTCGGGGCTTTCCCTGGGTTAAGTTAGGTCCAAATCACAAGGCTATTGTTTCAGCATGTGGTTCGACCATATACTATTGTTTCAGTATATAGTCCTCATATTAGGGTCGTGGGGTCTGAGCCACAGAGCTATTGTTTCAGCCTGTGTTCAGCCATATACTATTGTTTCAGTATATGGTCCCTGTATTAGGGTTTTAAAGCTTTCAGAGAAGGTAAGTCACTTCTGAAAGTCATGGGCAAGGTCAAAGGTTGATCGAACAAGTTTGTATACTTTGAGAGAGAAAAGTTGGGGTGGCTACAGCCATATATTCAATTACCCCCTACAGCCGGTAATGGGACTTTTGAAATTACTCCCAATGTGCTTTAAATACTTCATACTTTTCACGGGCTAATGAATGAAGATCCCTATTTGCATCTAAAAAAGTTTCTAGAAGTATGCACCATCATTAGAAATAAGAATTTGTCAGAATCATCCACTCATTTGAGGTTGTTCTAATATTCTCTTAGAGATGAGGCAAAGCAGTGGATACACTCTTTGCCTAGTAATTCAATTGCTAATTGGGCAAGATTGGAACTCACGTTTCTTATGAAATTCTTTCCAATCTGCAGAACGAATAAAATTCGGCATCTTATTATAATATTTTATCAATTCTCAGATGAATCTCTTCAGGAATGTTGGAACCATCTTAAGGATCATCTGCACAGGTGCCCTTAGCATGGGGTCACGTGCTGCCAAATTGTGTTCACTTTCTATGAAGGCCTTAATGATGCAACCCGACATATGATTGATGTTGCAAGTGGTGGAATGTTTCATACATTGACTACAGAGTATGCTTGGGAACCCTTTGAGACCCTCAGCGAGTAACCGGTGCAACACCACACACCAGGTGAGGTTGATTCGGAGACTTTAAGGAATACACATCCTAGGCAAGGAGGATTATATAAATTAAAGTGAATGATGAAATGTCTACCGAGGCTGAAGCTTTGAAAAAAATTCAATCGCTGGTGGGTATAAAATCGTGCCCAGCATCTCAAAAGGGAGAAGCTTGTGGTCCTAACCATGGCCCAACTAATTTAGTTTCCCAACCTCGAACTGTTTCTCCTTACCGCACAGAAGTGTAAAACCACACTGCTGCAGAGGAAGCCTTGTTGCAAATAGCTGAAAGCTGGCCGCTGCATGGCCGTATCCAGACACAGTTACTCAACTCCCTTCGGCAGTCTATCATAAAGTTAGAAACTCAAATAGAGCAATTAACCCTTTTTAAGAGAGAGAGTAATTTACCTCCTGGACATGCAGGTGGTATGTCTAGAGGACGTATATTTATGGGAGACACATCAACTCCCGCTGACCTAAACTGAGTTCCTCTAGAACCCGTCGAGCTATCGACTCACCCATAGCAAACACTTAAAACATATGTATATAATTTAATAGTGTTAAGGAGAGTTCTCTACAATTTACAGTATACAAGAGTGCATTCAATCGTAGAGACTCTTTTGTCATGTCATAATCACTTTGAGCGTATGGATTTATGAGTTCTCGTGATTAAAAGAGTCTTGTTATTGTTCTCCAGATTACAATTCTTGTTATTGTCGTAGAGATTACAATTCGAAGCATCACAAAGTCTTGTTATTGTTCTCCAGATTCGCAAAGGGTAATTGTGGGGAATAGGTGAAACCAGTGACCGATTTTATCGATTACATTGGTTTTTGAACCTATTTAATTCATGGAGGAAGCAGACACGCATCACATTCAATTTTGCCACTTGCCAACTACCCAAGCCTCTTCCCTATAAATCTATACCTATCTACAGACTACAACCATCTCATAACCTTTCTTCTTCCTTCTCCCTTAACCCTAAACCTTATGGCTGAGGAACATACCCCAAGCGATATCATCAAAAGACTAGATAGAATCATAGAGATACACCAGGCCGAGCTCCTGGCTATAATAAAGAAAGCAGAAAATCTGAAGCGCCAACAACCCATCCCGAATACTGAATCGTCCACCAAAACTACCCTTTACCCTAAACCAAATCCAAAACCTTCTCCCTACACTTCATCTTCTCCCACTTCCTAACCTTTACACCATCACAACCTACCTTGAATGCAATTCCCTTTATGATGATGGTGGGTAGAGTCGTTCCTCACCACCCTTCTCCATTGCTCATACTCTTCATTGCATTCTATTGATTCTCTCCATATAATCCTTGCAAGGGAATAGTATTGAGTGAAGGATGATACGGAGATGTGTTCACTTCCTCACTCTTCAAAGCACTCTCACAGTGGCACTGCATCTCTCCTAAATAAGACGTGTGATGTGCTCTGTTTGGGGAAGATAAAGAAGGGCAGAAAGAATTATTTCGACAGCTCTTGGAGTTGTGACCTTGCTAAGGTGTGAATACTCCTTTGATTCGAAGGAATGAGAAACTCTGATTGAAGGTGGTTAGAAGCCAAGGACTGATCTTCATCGAAGAACCTTTTTCCTCATACGTTGCTACCAGTGTCATAGATTGTGTGTGTCTAGATTTTTCCTAGGTTATACCCTTCATATAATTAGTTTTTAATTTTCCAGTACTTTCTATCTATAGTTTTCTTTCCATGTCATTATAAATATTTCATGAATATATGAAATTTTTCTTTGACTAACTTCGAATGTAGTTACTATTTCTAATTTTTCTTTCCCATTTTTGTTACTTATGATCTGAGATTAAGTCGGATGTATTTTTTCCGAAGTTTGGGGGAAATTCTTATGACAAGATTTTTTCACCCGGTGCAATATCAGCAATTTTAAATAATTTACGATAAAATTTTGACAATATCCCCTGTTTTTGTGCCAATGAGGGCATTGCCTAGTTTAAGTTTGGGGGAGATACAACTTGTGTATATATTAGTTTAATTTTGTAAATAACACTTTAGTTTTGCATTACTTTTAGTATTTTTGCAGAAGAAATTTTTCTTTTTGTTTCAGTTTTGAGTAGTTCTTAGTTTAAAATATTCACTATTTAAACATCACATTCTGAGTATGATAGACAAAAATATGATTTCAAGCAACTTACGATCCATTGTAGCAGAAGTTTAACAATCAGAAAATAGAACTGTTACAATTCATATTTAGCTCTTCAAGAACACTGTATCAGAATGAATGTTTGAAACAATAGGTTGATTTGAACTACAATATTTATATTATAGTTTCAAAATTATTTAACCAGTGAGCTTTTGAGCCATAATTTTTCTGAGAAAGAGACTACTATCTATTCAAGCTTAAATTTCTTGGACTTCTTAACTGCATTATACGAAATCTCATATTGCTAAAAAATTGAATCAAATATTTTGTGATTATGATAATTTGTTTCTTTTAGAACTATCTATTAAATATATCAAAACAATTTGACATCCATACTAGAAGATCGTGAAAATGATCAAAGGCTATCTTTTGTTAGTCAAAGCTAAAAAGGCAAAATCTCATAAAGAATTTAACCTTTGAACCCATATTAGAAGATTTTAATCAAATTTTTTTGTACTAAGATTTTATAAACCCTTAACCATATGTACTACCCAAAGCTTTCAACCTTTGACCCTTACATTTTCTGAGAGTTTAGAATACAAAAGAAGGAAAGAAAAGGGAGTGAAAGGAGTATGAGAAAACAGATAAGGGATATACAACAAAAGGTTATAGCTAAAAAGAAATAAAATAATGAAAATATGGGAAAAGAAGTATAAAATTGTACTTACGATTAAGAGAAAAAAGAGAAGCAAAAAGCTTCTAAACTGAAAATCAAAAGGATATCTGAAGAAAATCGATTGAAGAAATGAGATTATACAAGAAAACAAAAAAAGAAATTGGGAAGAAGTTATCCAACCTTTTGGATACTTACTAAATTAGAAAAGAAAAGAAGAGAAGAAGATAGAGAAGGAAGAACTAAATTCTCAGAAACCTTTAAATCCTATCTACCTTTCTTTGGAACCTTTTAAACCCAAAGTCCCATTACAAGCCGAAGGAAAGACCTTTTTTATTTACGATTTACTAAAGTATGAGTCTAGTAGAGATATATGCAATAGATACTATGAATGAATGAAAAATCATATGAATGAGAAATGATTATCCATTCCATGAGATTTATCCTTTCAGTCAATTGTCCTTTGAATTCATCATAAATATCATATTGAGAAAACCCAAAAATGTTGATATCTTTTTAGAGTATGCCACTAGTGAGAGTTTGAATGAAAATGTTTTCTAAATATGCAGTTTAGAAAATTTTATGAAGAATAAACTGTTCACTGATATGCTCACACTCCACACTTTACAGAGTTGAAATTGTTGAGTTCTGATCAAGGATAACTGCTATAATGGAAAAAGTAAGGAACTAAAAGATTTATAATTTTTGAAAATCATAATAACCATATGATGATTAACTAAGTTAGTGTACAAAATTAGTCTAAATTTTTAAAATTTTGAAAAACCTAAAAACATTTTGAAGTTTGTAACTTCACTGAAAACCTTCAGGAGACTACAACTCCTCCACTAGGGATCACCTAAGGGTTTAAAGGCTTATTGCATCTGCTAAATGCAATCGTGCTTCCTACGAAAGTGACATTTAAATTTCAGATTAGTATTTCTTTCTTATTTTCTAGGGACTAGCAAAGCTTAAGTTTTGGGGTGTGATTAGTCACAAAATATACTATTTTATCACCCTTAACTTAATGTTGCTAACAAGCTAATGATGTGCAGATATTAAGGTAAAACAGTAAAAGAGAACGAAAGTATTAATCTTCATCAAAAAGAACTAAAAAAGTAATAAGAAAAATGAGTGAACGTGAAAGACAATTTGACGGTACTGAAAGCTAAGAAATCGTACTTTACGATTGAACGAAGCCAAAGAAGTAAGAAATCATAATTTACGATTCTTCAGAAGACGTTCAAAGCCAAGGTGATATAGAAAGATAGCAATTGACTGTAATATAGAATCATCCAGAAAGAAAGCAAGAAATCGTAATTTAGAATTGTTCAAAATACGATCCAACGGAAGGCGATATAAAGAAGTACGATCGATCGTAGTAAAGAATCATTCAGAGAGTTGTAACCTGAAAATGATAGAATCATGATTTATAATTGTACAAATAAAAGCTTCTTGTTGCTAATCACGTGAAGATCCACACCGCCATGCACCAAAATAGAAGAACTCTTGAATTAGAAGTTTAGCAAGTCACGGATCTGAGAAGATTGATGAAGAAAGAATCCTAAAGATCTCGATTACTAAAATAAAGGAGAGAGTCCAGAGGCACATCAACCAGTGAAAGCAAGGGAGATAAGATTAGGAATTAGAGTTATATTAGAAATATTTTGTTTTTAGTAGTTTCTTTTATTAAAGTTAGATCACTGTAAACTGATTTCCTTATGATTTATTAATAAGAGGGCTCGGCATAGGAATAATTTCATCGAAGGAATTCTCAGAATCAATTGACAACTGATTTGAATTGACGACTCAGGTTTAGATTTGCAGATTAGTGTAACGGTTTTACTTTTCCATCTTTAATTTTCTCGAATTTGATTGACGCCCAAGTTTTAGGAGATTGTTGATTAGATTAAATCTGTGTTGAAGGATTTTAGTTATTTGATTGACGCCTAAATTCTAGAAGACTGAAATACGGTGTACCAGTATTTTAATTTTGTAAATATCTGAAACTTAAAGGATTGTGATTGAGGACCATAGTCTGAAAGGAGGACTATTTAGATTTATTTTCTACGATTAGTTTAAGAAACCATTCTTTTATTCATATTTCTCAAGTAGTTTAGAACCGTATAGATAAATATAAGTTTTCAGAAAAGCAAAATATGAAATAAATCACTTCCTCGTGGGATCGATCCTATACTAGCATTACAATTTCTGTTGTGTGCTTGCAATAGGTTAAGACTTAATTAGAACAACATATAGAGTACATCAAGGTTTCTGAAGGGCCGACACCTGAGGTTCCTGAAGGGCTGGCACCAGATGTTCCTGAAGACCTGACATTCGATGATCAAGAAGATCTCACACCTATGCCAAACTGAAAAGAGAAAGCCCAAGCAACTAAGTACGGAAATGCTAAAAGCAATAAACATATAGGAAGGAAGTCCAACACTAACTGACTAAACAGACCCCCAAAGGCTAGAAAGTTGGCCCCAGCTACGAATCAGGGGAGGCGAAACCAATAGGAGAGGGGCATATCACCCTCGATATCCCCTGTCAGGCTGAAAGAGACCATCAGCTCGGATCCCCCAATGACCAAGCTGCACTGTGAGCTCCTTCACCGTACCTCCCGGTGCCATAACATCCTCAGGAGGGGCCAAAGGCACTAAAAAATAGTCGCAGTACTGATGCACCACCCTCTCTCCTAAATAGTAGACCCGTGTCAAAGAATCATAGAAGAAAATGACACGATGATCAATGAACAATCGTGCTTGTCCTATAGTGGCCCGATATAAGAAGGGGGAGCCAAGATAAGGATCATACACTACCTGTCCAAAGAAAGAAGAACTTCCTCAAATTGAAGGACATTGCTAAAACTCGATAAGATAATGAAAATAAAAAAAGGACAAGTACTGTGAACCTGCTCTGGGATCATCAAGTCGAATTGGGATCTCAAGCCCAGCTCTGGGTGACTCATCCCTGGATCCCTACGACGATCTGAATGCCATCAACTCCTGAGAGGGTACGTGCGCTCCTTATAAAGGAGAAGAGGAGAACTAGGCTGGAAGTGCAGTTATCCCCACACCTACAAAATGAGAGAGAAGGAGGTCAGATGAACCACACATATGCATAGGAGAGCAAAACAAAGAGAGTAGGTCGCCTGCTGATCACGTGAGAACTACACTGCCATGCACAGATTTAGAAGATCACTTGAATTAGAAGTTTAGTAACCCACAGATCTGAGAAGATTGGCGAAAGACTCCTAAAGATCTATGCTTCTAAAAATAAAGAGAAATGACTTGCGCGCAACTACCAACCAAAGCAAGGAAGAACTAGGATTAGAAGTTTTAGTTATATTAGGAATCTTTTATTCTTAGTAGTTTTCTTTTGTTAGAATTCGAATAATATAAACCCCTTATGATCTATAAATAAGAGGGCTCGGCATAGGAGAAAACTTATCCAAAGAATTTTCAGCATCAATTGACAACTGAGGTTAGAATTCTGGAAGTTCACCTTAGAGTAGTTTTTGTCAAGTAAAATCATCCACAGATTTTTGAAAGTCTTACCTGACAACTAAGACCGAGGAATTATGAAAGATCGACCCTTTGGATGGTTCTACATTGCTTTCTAGTTTAAATTTATTTTATTGCATCTTCCTGCTTTGTAAACATCTAAAAGTTCTTGATTTTAATTGATGCATAAAGTCTTGAATTTGCATATTAGTGTAACGGTATTTTAATTTCCATCTTCAATTCTTCTAGTTTTTTATTGATGCCAAAACACTAGAGAGTTGTAGATTAGAATAGATCTGTAAAGAGAGGATTCTAAAAATTGATTGATGACCAAAGTCTGGAAAATATGATATACGGTGTCACATTACATCCAAAGACTGAAAGGTTGTCTCTGATTTGGATGGCAGAGGAATAGAATAGATTTACTTTTTGTAAGTTTAGTTTAAATACTCATTCTTTTATCTTATTTCTCCAGTAGATTAGATCTTTAAAAGATAAATAAAAGTTTTCACATAAGAAATTTTGACCTTCCCTGTGGGAACGATCCTATACTAGTGCTACAATTTTCGTTGTGCGATTGCAATAGGTTAAGGCTAAGTAAAATAATAGCCACATCAAGTTTTTGGTGCCGCTGCCAGGGAAGCGAAATTTAAAAAAAAAAAAATCGAATATTTGTCTTTCTCTTTTTATTTTTATTTTTATTTTTATTTTCTTTTGCAGGTTTATTCGGAGGAGCTAATCAATGATTTAGACACTTCTTCTGGCAATAGAAGCTAGAGGCTCAGATTTGTTTTCTCTCCTTGCTTTCTAAAATAAAAATCGGATCAAACTAAAAACACAAAAATATTTATATTTCCTAGTATATACATTATGGCTATGCAAGGCCACGATCAATCATTCTGGCCAAGTTATAATTTGACATATGTCCTGGCCAAGTTATAATTTGACATATGTCCTAACAGAATACCCGACTACTCCCTTGTATTCAGCTGTAACAGAAATAGAACAAGCCTTTTTATCTCGGTGGGGTGGTTCTGATAATTCCTATAATGCTCATTGGGGAAATTACTGACTTCCCAAGGGTAACTCAATAAGAACTATCTTATACATACATAAAAAATTCTTAGAACCTCTAACAGTTATATGCCTCATATCAATCTTTTGAACAACAACCCCATCCTCAGAATAGAGACGATGATGTTACTATTGTCTAGATCCTCCAAGATCTGCAACAACAGGCGCACCAACGTTCTAAGGAGCTATCTCGACTTACCAAAATCTCTCAAGATTTAAACTCTTACACTCAGTCCATCATGAATCTAGAAACCCAAATTGGGCAACTAGCTACACAATGGGAGGAATGAGAGAGTAACCAAGCAGGTTCACATTTTGTGAGCCACTGGGGAGGATAATTTCATGAGGAAAATACACTAATTCCCACAACACATATCCAAGCTATTCAAACCTTGAGAAGTGGTCAGACTGTTGACAATAGGGTAGAGATGCCTACACCAGTAGTTGTCCCTAGGCCCAAGGAAAAGGAGTACGAAGCCACAGAAGAAATTCTCTCACAAGAAAAACTAAAAAAATTAGAAAATAAAAAACAAAAAAATAATAACGATGATAGTGCACATGACTCTATAACTGAAGTACCTTACGTACCGAAGTTTCCATTTCCTAATGCCTTTGGTGCACTATCTCCTTTTGATAAAAATCCTATAAAGTTTGAAGAAATTATTGAAATCTTCAAAGAAGTGAAGATTAACTTGCCCCTCTTGGAGGCAATAAAGCAAAGATCCAACGTACACACGTTTTCTGAAAGAGATGTGCATGTGAAAAAGAAAGAGGCAGAATAACTTATCGTAAAAAGTCTTCTTGACAGAGCAGGTAAGATCAGTCTTGCAGGCTAGAACTTCGCCCAAACTTAAGGATCCTAGGGTGTCCACAATTCCATGTATCATAGGTGAACACGTGATTAGTAAGGAACTTCTGGATCTAGGAGCTAGTGTTAATCTGCTGCCATACTCTGTATACGAGAAACTGTGACTAGGAAATATGAGGCCTACTTCGGGAACTCTTCAGTTAGCCGATATATCAGAAAGAAGGCCAATAGGAATCATTGAAGACGTCATGGTTGGGGTTTACAAATTTGTTTTTCTCGTCGACTTTTTAGTGCTAGACATGGAGCCGAGCTTAAAATCTCGAACACATATTCCAGTCAATCTCGGTAGACCCTTCTTAGCCATATCTAATTCTTGCATCAACTATAAAATCGGAGTGATGAAATTCTCTTTTAGAGATATGCGAATTCAGTTAAATGTTTTCTCGACAGCCAATTAGATGGCTTCGATTAATGATGAGGAATGCTTATGTGTGGACAAAATTGGTGAGATAGTAGAAGCATTGCCTATAGTCTTATCTAAGGATGTGTTAGAAACTACGCTCTGGTATGCAGAAGCAAGAGAACCTGAGAAACAATCTGAGGAGGTGACCTATTTATTGGATGCTTCTTGTGATTCCCAATCAAAGACTTGGAAGCCATGGATCGAACCTCTACCCAGCATGTCCAACAATCCACTGCTACCATCCATAGAAAAAGCACCATCCTTAGATCTAAAACTACTTCCCGACTCCCTTAAATATGCTTTTCTTGGGCCCAACAAAACTCTTCCAGTGATCATTTCTTTTACTCTTAATATGGAACAGGAGAGCAAATTGTTGGCCATACTTACGAAGCATAAGTGAGCGATAGGGTGGACTGTCGCTGACCTTAAAGGGCTTCATCTGTCAATATGTATGCATTGAATTCATTTTGAGGACAATGCCAAGACTTCACGAGGAAGTCAGTGATGACTAAATCCTAATATGAGGTAAGTTGTCCAAAAAGAAATCATAAAATTACTAGATGCTGGAATTATATACCCGATTTCTGATAGTGAGTGGGTGAGCCCCATTTAAGCAGTCCCAAAGAAGTCTATTAATACAATCAAAGATAACTCAGCCGGTGAGTTGGTACCATTACGAAAAACCATAGGTTGCGCATATGTATTGATTACCGGAGGTTAAACTCAATGACTCACAAGGATCACTTTCCATTACCCTTTATTGACCAAATTCTAAAAAAACATATGGGTCAGGAGTATTTTTTCTTTCTAGATAGATATTTAGGGTGCAGTCAAGTCCCGGTATACTTGGAATATCAAGAAAAGACTACCTTTAGTGTCCTTTTGGAATGTTTGCTTATCGTCATATGCCCTTTAGATTATGCAGCGCTTCGACAATGTTCCAAAGATGTATGATGGGCCTCTTTTCTAACATGATAGACAAGTTTCTAGAGGTATTCATGGATGACTTTTTGGTATTTGGCTGAACGTTTGACTCTTGTCTTGATCATCTTGTGCTTGTTCTAGCAAGTAGTGAGAAGACTTATTTGGTGTTAAGTTGGGAGAAGAGCAATTTTATGGTTCAGGAAGGCATAGTCCTAGGATATATCTATGCAACCGTGGGATTTGTGACCATCCCGTCGCGGCGATACACTCGCCTGCAAAAAAAATAAATATTAGAGTTGCCAACCAGAGCTTTCGGTGTCCCGGGAAACCTAGTTCATTTTTATGAGTACCGAAGTGCTAAAAATATGACTCTGAATCCGGTCTACACCAAAGGCTCTTGGGTAGGGGCTTCGGTTATCGATCGGGAAGGTGTTAGGCACCCGATCAACCCACTTAACGCAATCTCCACTTATGGTAAAAAATAAAATGAAGTAAAAGAAAGGAAAATAGCTTCCTCTTGCCCAAAAGGGGTTAGAATCCTATTGTGCCCCTCCGTTCCTACCGAAATGTTAGCGGCGTAATGACACAAATGGGAGGATGGAGGGAGCTAGAAAGAGATGGGAGAAGAAAGGGGAGAGCCAGAGCCCTCGAGCCCTTGTAGCACCATTGGAGAGCCTTGCATGGCTTGCTTTGATGAGCTTTTGAAGGCCTTGTATGGTGGAAAATGGGATTCTAACTCCTAAGGCTTGAAGCTAAGAGGTAGGGGAGGGAGGCTAGGGGATCACACACACCTAGGCTAAGGTTTTTGGATGTAAGAACAAGCTTGAAATGAGGTTGGAAGATTATGGAATTTTGGTGAAAATGGTGTACAAAAGGGAGGAAGAACTTCTCACTTTGAGCTCTTTCTCTCTTAAGCAAATTTCTCAACCCCTAAACCAAGGGGTGGGGAGCTCTATTTATAGGAAATGGGTAGATTAGGAAACCACTTAAGAGCTAATGAGTTTAACAATTAGGTAATCTCACATCTAAGGATTCCTAGGGTTTTTGGAGCCTTGAGATGTGTCAGAAGGTCATCCAATGGTGGATTGTGGGGTGAGGCCTTAAGCCACTTAAGGGGTTACAAATAGGTAGTGAATGGGTGCAACAGAACTATCAAAAGACACTCCAAAGGTCAAGGTGGTCAATAAGTCGAACCCCAATCACGATTTTTGGGGTAAAATTCAGAGGTTTCTATTCATATGCTTGGCGCAACTAATATTTGTGCCAAGTAAATGTACAGTAAAATAGTCTTTAAATAGTGCCTGGAAGTTAGCTCGCGAATGTGGGATCCACAATTAATACTAGCGCAACTATTAGTTGATCCAGGCTTAAATCCTGGGAGCAGTGGCCTAGCGCAACTAATAGTTGCACCAGGCAAAATTATCACTGGCACAACTATTAGTTGAGCCAGGCCATTTCTGGGGAGAAATAGCCTGGCGCAACTATTTGTTGCGCCAAATCCCTAGGGGGGCCCACTTGATTTTACTCTAATGCCCTCCGGGCTCGGTTTGCCATATCTTTTGATGTATACCACCGATTGGGGAGATTCTTAGACCGTTGGAAAGCTGACGACCTCTACTTTTTAATGGTATGAGATTCGATCATAATAGAGGGATGCAGCTAGTTTCGGTGCACCCCTCCTCAACCATTTTCTTGATAAGGTTAGGTTTAGATTCAGAACGGGTTCTAAGGGTCAGGATTGATTTCTAAAGGTTCGAGTCAGGTTCCTAAGGGATCTAGGATGATTCCTAAGGGTTTGGAAAGGTTCTAAAGAGTTCTAGGGGGGTTCCTAAAGGTTCTATACATGTCATCAAAAGCTCGGAATTACACCTCTCTCGAAAGGTGTTTCGATCGGGCCTTGGGCCAAATTTGGGTGTCTACAGATGCCACTCTTTGGTATCCGATCACTAATGATCGAATGACAAAGAAAAAAAGAGACATCCGAAGAGGCCCAAGGCATTACTGATGGGTCCACTGCTTTCAGAATGAGCTTCAATCATCAAATGAGTAACACAGTGAGAAAACAAAAGCCCTGGGATGTCAGGCTAAACATTCGTTTCTCGAGGTAATCGGTTCCTAAGTGCTTAGCGACATTACTGGGCATAATCGAGGTGGAATGAGTTGCGAACTCCCTATAGTCGAGAAAGATATTTGCTTCTCAAGTTGAAGGTATCTGATGTTTAAAATTCATTCTGAATGCAACAGCTTCGTGAGTAAAAAAAGGCGGGGGGGGTCGACTCACATTCAAAGATAGGCACAAATTAAAGTAAGCATACGCAAGGCTCCACAGTTTGTGTTCAATCCTCCGAGGCATTTGATGGCCCCATCTGACTGTTCATGGGTGCCCTTGCTGAAAGCAGGGTTCGAGGTCTTTGGGCAAACCCGTCGACCCCGAAGTTTATTTAGCATGACTGCCGGAGCGAAGTGAATAGATGTCACAACACTTTTTGGGAGTGCATGCCATTTTCAAAAGCATGCCTTAGATTAACATGGCCTAGAGCATCCAGCTTTGATTACCTTGAATAGATCCAACCAAATATTGGGGTATCTCCATGAAGGAACATCCCATCCTTGTCTCTGCTGACAATGATCATAAACATCATTTAACTATGCATAATCATGCACCCATCAGGGCCAATAAGCAACAACAAAGGTGATGGAAGCCCCGACTCGGACCCGCCCGAGTATAATTTACGGGGACAAATGACCATCATACGGATACCTAGACGCATGGCGTACACTTTACAGGGATACCGCTGCCCATACAGGTTTTAAGCCTGCAAAAAATAAAAAGGGAAATGAACCCTTCCGAATGTATGGTTGCACATAGTTTGATTGACACATAATCTCGTTCTCAACAGGTTGGTCTCAACCAACGATTGACCTTTTCCAATGGATAATCTGAAGCTTAAGACACTTAAGTTCACATGAATCCAAAACAAAATGCTCATCGCAAAGATTTAGCCGTGAAGTTGAGTCCATCGAAACATTGACTGTTTGACCGGGACCGACACTGTTGCTCCTTCCTTAAAGTAGGATTCAAAAATCTGAGGCGAACCTCCGACTCAGGACTTTAGTATGGCACAACTACATTGCAGATAAAATATCGACATTTTACCGCCTTATGCTTGTGCGTCTCTGTGGGGAATACAAATCTATTTTTGATATTTCTATCATTTTGTGCGATTTTTTGAATTTTTCAGCTGTTATTTTATGTGATTTTTTGGAGTTTTGAAGTTATTATTTTATGTGATTTTTTGGAATTTTGAAGGTATTATTTTATGTGGATTTTTCTTGTGAATACTTTCGTCTTCTCTGTGGGGATTTTTTTTAGATTTTTCTTTAGATTTTCTTGTGTAGGATCGAGGTGCTCATTGATCTCGATCTGCTTTTATTCTACATGGCTCTCTTGGCAAGTCGAAGGATGATCAAAATGCCACCTTGGGAGCACGTGCTTCTGCCGAGAGCGACAGAACAAACAAAAAGAGTGAGGGAACCGGTCTTCCCATCTGGCCCGTACCAGGCCCAAGACCCGGGCTAAGTGCCTGGCGCAACTATTAGTTGCACCAGGCTTGGCTGGGGAGAATTTAAACAGCCCGAGTTCGGGCTGGGGGGTTTTATTTTGAATTTTTCTCCCCCTCCCTTCTCTTTGAAATCGAAAACCACCCCCCATCCTAGGGTTCCTTTACATTGCCTCTACACGTGCCCCATTGCCGTTGCTTTGCTTGTGTGGATCGATCATCGGCTCACGTTAGATCAAAGACCCTTTTTCTTTTAAGAGGTAACCATTTCTCATTTATTTTCTTTGATTTTTCTTACTTTTTCTGGCAAATATGATCATGATTTTGCATTCGTAGATGAAAAATAGTTTATTTCCATTGTAAGCATGTTGTTGATTGATGATGTGTGAAGAGTTTTTTATGAATAATGCCTTATTTTTGTGGTTTTATGGGTTTTATTAATGCATAATATATATATATATATATATATATATATATGTAAACAATAATAATTTTTGTTTCTATTTTTATTTGTGCCTAGAGAAGGGGTGTTATTTTTATTTTTTGTTTTTATCTTGAATACCAAGCAAAGATACTATTTTGAAAACTAGTTAGGAAAAAGATAAAAATTTCTTATTTTTTTTTGTTTGTTTATTTTTTGAAAGGTTAATTAATTAAAAAAATGATTTTTGGTTCCTATATATATTGAAAACTAATCAAGGGGAATGTGTTTTTTCCTTTTTTTTCGATTTTTTCTTATCATTAATTAAGGAAAAGGATTTTGCCTCAAAAAAAAAAAAAAAGTTTATTGTTTGTAAACTAAGGCATATATTTTTGGTTTTAGTTTTTTTTGTAAAAGAGGGATTTTTTGATTTTATGGACATAAGTGGAGGGATTTTTTGAACGAAGGTTTTTTTTGTTTGTTTTTTGTTTTTGATTTTATGGACCATGAAGAAAAGGATTTTTTTTGGTTAGTTTTTTTCTAAAACCCCCCTTTTTTGGCATAAAGGAAGGACCCTTTGGTTTTGATGACGATTTTTTTTTTTTTTTAAATGGCTTTTATTTTTAAACATAAAAGAAAGGGGGGGTTTATTTTATTATTATTATTATTATTATTATTTTCTTTACATTCTAAGATAGAAAGGAGGGGATTTTTTGCATTTTCAACCTAAAAAGGATTTTGTTGTTTTTTTGTTTGCATACTTTTTTGTTGCTATGTATGTGTGCATCTTTACTTCCTGACCATGAATAGTGAGAGGGTGAGCATACTTACCTTCCCTTGGTATGTAGCACAAAAACCATCCTTTACCACTAATCTATTCTAATGTGGTTGCCTTTTGTTGCCCCAGCATGTCAGGTGAGGGTGAGCATATTCCTGAGGAGGGCCACGTGGAGGGGCCTGAGATAGTGTACGGCCTGCGAAGGGAGCAGTTCATCTGAGTAGATAAGAGAGCGGGCCTATGGCTCGAGATGCAGGGCGAGGCCACCTAGGTCATCCTCCTTCACCAACAACATACCCACATTTCAAATTTCGGGATAGCGGGCAAGGTAAAAGAGAGGTTCAATTTACTTCTATTATGCAGTTTTTGCTTTGCCTTTGTGGTTTGATGCACATTTTCTTGAGTGTAGGACCTACCCAACATCGTGTTCCGCGGGGGGTGGCTCGACTTTCACGAGTTATACCTCTACATCCCTCCCGTGGTAAAGGTCCTTCTGGCACAGGTGGGATTTGGAGAATTTATATCTTGCCACGCCATGAGGGCCGACGCTGCCTATCTGAAAGCCCTGATTCAACGGTTTCGCCCAGAGACGGTGACCATTCACATGCCGTATGCAGAGATGACTTTGACACCCATCGACTGGGCCATGATTAGTGGCATCAGGATAGGGGGGATATCGATATCTGATCTCATGGTACCGAGTCGAGAGGACATCATTCGATTGATTGGGGCCTATCCTTCTCGCGAGCAGGCACATGGCACCGAGGTCAAGATGTCTTAGTTGACCTCACTTTATACACCTGATGAGTAAGTGGATCTGGGTCAGCCAAACATGGTGCTCTACATCACGCCCGAGCTGGCGACCGTCCTAGCCCGCATTACTCTCTTGGTCCTGCTTGGTAAGACCCTTTTCACCAATGCGAGTGGTGGCGAGTCAGCCTAGCCCTACTGAGTGCGATGGACAACTGGGGTGACATCCACAGGTATGACTGGGGAGGTGCAGGGTATGCATGGCTGATGTACAATTTGTCTCGGGTCACGACCGGGGATTCAAAGTCTGCTGTTGGATTTTGGGCCGCTCTGGAGGTAATTGC
Organism: Chloranthus sessilifolius; assembly: GCA_021018995.1. Taxonomy (NCBI): domain Eukaryota; kingdom Viridiplantae; phylum Streptophyta; class Magnoliopsida; order Chloranthales; family Chloranthaceae; genus Chloranthus; species Chloranthus sessilifolius. Next base: position 27,244,429 of record CM037594.1, on the reverse strand, counting down.
TCATTCCTTTGCCTTTGCCATTTTTTTGAATGATCCATATACGCTACTGACCCGCTCTTGTGCAATGCCCCCCCTTTTCAGGTATGGGGATACCATCACTTGCACCCTAGACGCCCGCTTCTTTTCTCGGAGGTGCTTACCTATCCCCTCCTTAGAAACTGGAATCAGTCCCGGTGCCACAATGTAGGTTTAAAGCACTTGGAGATGGGTCTGAGGTCCCAACTCAACTTGATGGTTCTTGAATAGGTAAAACTCTCTTTCAACTTTATTTATTTTTAGCTCGAGAATCTCCCTTTACTAATGTGCTAACTGCTTGGATTCTCTCTTTTTTTTCTTTTGACTTAGGCAGATCTTCCCTGACCCGTACCTTGCATCCCCCTTCTAGGACCGAGCAGCTGTAGGCACTACCCACCTATTTAACAATCGCCGCATTGTTTTCTTCTATGGAGCATGGGCCAAATTCTATTATCTGGGGGAGCGAGTCATGCAGCAATTCCAGGGTTATTATGCCATACCTGTGGACCCTCCAGCGGATGTTTGGTATCTTGTTGGCAAAATCGAGGAGCTTACCGCGACCTTCTTCAACAATGGGCTTCCCATCCATGCTCTACTGTGCCCGAGGACTATCATCTTTAGTACGAGTGCCTGCCATACCGATTTATCTTATTGTGCTTTGTACCTAGCGCCAATTTTCTTGCTTTTGGCGGCCCTCTCGGCCAGGTAATTCTTCTTAGCTTGGATTAGTTCCCTTTATGCTTTAGTTCGGCCCTTCATTCCTTCTAAGCGGATCTTTATTTTGTTCATAGTTTACTCCAGGGGATGATTCGGATGGTGAAGGTGGGACGGGTGCAGATGATATGTTAGGGGAAGATCCCTCCGGTGTTGGCCCCTCCTGTGTGGGTCCCTCGGGTGAGGGTTCCTCGGGTGCTGGTCCGTCAGGTACCTCTCATGCTGGTATCCCTGGTGGCAATCTGCCCGTGGTCTATGGGACCTTCCGATGCCTGGATGATAGCTTCCTTTCAGGCCTCTGCACGGACGTGGATCGACAAGCACGACTTTCTGTTGAGGCGGCCCGTGTCCCTCATCCTAAGGTGGTTCTAGGGGTAAGTATGCTGACGGCCCAATCTCTTTCCGTTTCAGCCTCCTATTGTACATGCTTTAAGATTGCCCTGATAATTGATGTTATATCATTCTGAACGTAGGATTTCAACTCGGTCATGGAATATGCGGAGTACCATCGTCATCTTACAGAGCTTAGGGAGGTGGAGACGGTGAGTACCCTGTTGCCCTACTCCTCTCATTCATTTCATTATCATTTGTCCATTAACTGATCCTGACTCTTGACTTTGACTATGCCTTACAGCGTGCTCGTGCTAAGGAGCCACGTTCTTTACTCAGTAGGATCTCGCAGGCGTGGTCTAGGGTGGGGGACATTCGGACCATCCAGAGCTCCTCTCGCCGTCGTAAGAAATTAAAGGGCACGAGCAAGGAATAGGCTTTTAGTTTTTGTTTTGAAAACTCAATACTCTTTGGAATTTGATTTGTTTAATTATTTTAAGGATGGTTGATGTGATACTTTGGATCATTTTTTAGAAAATATTTTTAGAATTTCTGCTTTGATTTTATGCCACGATCTCTTTGTATTGGACCTGTCTCTCTGCAAGATGTGTTTGCCCAAAATGTTCTCAGAAAATGACTCCTTGGGCGTATGCTTTGATATAGGATTAGTCCTGCATATGAATAAACAAAATAATTGCCAAACTGTTAGTGAGAGAAGGTGTGTGAAAAAATAAAAGGGGTGTAATTCCCCACAACTAGATCCCGGTATGGCTGAAGAGGGGGGGGCGTAGTGTGGAGCAACTATTAGTTGCACCAGGCATAAGTGGGGACCAAAATGTGCTGGCACAACTAATAGTTGAGCCAAGCTCAACCTAGGGGAGAAAAACATTGGTGCAACTAATAGTTGTGCCCTGTTTAACCTGGGGAGCTCCTTATATACCCGAGTTAGTCCAAAAATCACTTCTTTTTGTTTGTCTTGGTCCTTTTGACTAGTTCTTCTTGTTCCATTTTTCCAAGGCGGGTCTATCACCATACATCAATTTTTTTCTTCTCAGAAGATCTTTGTATGTTCATTGGCCCGCTTTCTAACCCTCCCTTACATGGAGGGCTTGGAGCCAATTTACACCCTTCCTTGGGCTTGGGGCCCAAACTTCTAATAGCCTGGTTTGGGAGCTCTAATGAAAGTGAGCTCACCGACTTGGCTCACCGACTTGGAGAGCCTTTGGCTATCTCGCCTTCCTTCCTTTCTAGAGGTTCCTCTATGGTGGGAACTCCTTTTGGCTGCCACTTCATTTTGGGATGTGAATTTCCATGTATTTTGTTTTGGGAAGTGGGAGCTAACCCCAACCCTTGAGGAGCTATCCAATCTATCTGGCTTGAAGCTTCACAGGGGCCTTGTAAGAGTCACCCCTCAGCCGGGCTACTCCAAATCCGTTCACCTTACTCTCGGTTTGAAGAAACTTGAGTATGAGAAAAGTCTCATTAGGGGGCCCACAAGGTGTTCGCTAAAATTCCTCAAAGAACTTTTCAGTGATGAAAGTCTCCGAAGATTGCCGATTAGGAATATTTTCAACGTGAAAGCTCTAGCACTCGGTCTCATCTCTGAAATTCTCTTCTTTAATGGGGGAGAGCTTCTTGTTGGCAATTTGTGACATTTTGACAGAGCTGGAGGCGGGCCGATCCATGATGCATTTGGTGCTCACCGAGCTGTATCGAGGCCTTGATTCATTTGCTCTAGGCAAGGTGGAGGGCCTTTGGGGGTCCCCTTGTTGCTTCATGTTTGGTTGGGTGAGCACCTCGCTATCTTGGGGCCTGTGCCCACTTTTATATTGCTAGAGGTGAGGCGGCTTAGTGCTTTCTAGGTAGGTGCCATTTGCTTCCACAGGGCGATGTGTCAACTCTGAAACTTTGGTTGACTAATGCCGAGCTGACATGGAGGCTTCCTTGGTTGGACCGAACCTTCCCAGTAGTTCGTTCTAGAGACTATGAGGGCATCACCCTCCTAGAATTGACTGGCAGCACCTTTTACTTCCCATTCCAAGTGTTGCATCAGTTCGACTGCCCTCAGCAGGTGCCTTGTGAGGCCAGACCCCTTTTATGTTATTTGATCTTTTCTAGGGGGTCCTCTAGAGACATAGATCGGATTGTTGCTCTTTTGGGAGACACATCAGTCGACGCTGATGTGTGATATCTAGCAGGGAGATTCACTTCAGGCTTCTCTGGAGTACGAGGCTTGGCTGTTGACTGAGCGGCCTGCTACTAACGATCCAGATTCATCAGAGATCATTGACACTAGAGGCCCCTGGCCAAAGAAAGAGACGACACTCCTAGCCTGCATCGAGCTACTATTGGATGAGAAGAGGGTCCTGCAAGAACTTTTGGCACATGAAAAGGTTAGAGCAGAAACAATAGAGAGCGAGGTCCTCCATTTTGGAGCTGTCGACTCTTCTCAAAAGAGGTATAAGAGCCTGCATGGTCGCTGGCTGACTGAGCAGAATGTCCGGGAAGATGACCTTCATGCTAAGATTAGGGCATTGAAGTGCGAGCTGGGCTGCTAACTCCTTCCTGCACATAGAACTTTTTGCACAGATCAGCTACACAGAAAAGGGGCATAAAAACCCCTTTATAGATACACACATTTTTGGTATGCATATTTTCTTTATATTTTTATTTGTAAAAAAGGAAAACACGCTAGTCATCACACTGGCTATTTTTTGGGATGTGGTGTAAGTGGTGCATTTTGTAAATGAAAGGTAGTTTATTATATACATCTACATAGACTTTTTGGTCTTTTTGTTTTATGCATATATATATATATATATATATATATATATTTTACGGTGCCTTAATCACCTTGTGAAACCCTAAGTCCTCTTTTGAGCTTGGTAGAACCCCTCTTAAGTAGTCGGATCTTAGGGGGGTTTCAACAGCTTTTCTAAGACTAGAACGTCAATCCCTTTGGATTGAGTCAAACCATTCTCCTTACCTTGGGTCATATATTTGACAGAGAGTAACCAAGAGGGAATCAAAGAGAGTAACCAAGAGGGCTACTCAAGCATCAATACTCTTAATCAGTCCAAACCTATCTTCTTTCCAAATTTTTTTTTCTCTTCTTTTTTTTATGTATATCCTTTTTTACCTGTGGTGCCCTTTCGGGTTCTCACCACGTCCATGGGCTTAGCTATCTTACCCCAACTACCTTTTCGAGTTTTCACCTGGTCCGCACAAGCTCACAATTTTTACCCATAATGCCCTTTTAGGTTTTCACCATGTCCATCTTGCTTTGAGCTTGTATTTTTATTTTATTTTTTCTCTTTTTTTTTCTTCCTTTTCATTCTTTCAAAATCCATGACATAGACGTCGATTCCATCATAGCCGGCTAGATGGGGTTCTAGTGTCGTCTCACAACTCGGCTCATGTTGACTTAACAAATATTATGACTGCTTGTGAACCTAAAAGAGGGCTTTCTTCAGGGTGTAGTTTGGCCATGGGTTCGGTTAGGATTTGAACGTACGCTGGGCCAAAAGGGTTTCCTTGATACGGCTCAGTTTTCTCAATATACTTTCTTCCGTGGGGGTTTTTATTGTACATGCCCCGTGATTCTTTCTACATTTTTTTGTTCTTTTTGCTCTATTTCAGGTAATCTCTTTTTGAGGTTTTGCTTTTGGATTTTTTTAGATTTTGATGATAACTTTACTTCATCTCCTTTTTTGTATATGTACACATACACACATTTTTTTTGGGGAAGGGGTTATTGAAAGAAAGGCCTAGGCTCAAAATGGGGTAGCAAAGGATATCATCTTTTTTAGGGATGCTTTTTTTGGCTACTGTCCTTGAAATGATGGCCTCTTTTGGGTGGTTCTTAAGCAGTCTCGCATCTATTTCATCAATACTTACCTTATCGCAATAGACTAAGAGTAGAACCGTTGGATGTATCCAGCATTGATGGGCTCAGGAAGATGATCTCCGTCCATGGTCGCAAGGCGGATGGCGTATTCTTGACAGTACTTCTTGAATGACGTAGGGTCCTTCCCAATTTGGCTTGAACTTTCCTCTCGGATCAGCATGGAGGGATGGGAAGATCTTCAGCACAGTGTCTCCTACCTTTAGATCTCGACCGCATACACATTTGTTGTAAGCGTGTGCGATTCGCTCCAGGTACACCTGAGTGTGGCACAAGGCTAGGACTCTCTTCTCATCCAATAAGTTCAATTGTTCAAAGTGAGATCTCTCTCTCTGTTCTTCGGGTAAGCCTGATTCCATGAGGATTCGGAGCGAGGGTACTTTAACCTCTACTGGTAGGACGACCTCAGTTCCATACACAAGGAAGAATGGTGTTGCCCCTGTAGCAGTACAGATCGACGTTCTGTAGGCCCACAAAGCAAATGGTAGCATCTCACTCCAATCTTGATAGGTGACGACCATTTTCTCTAGGATGTGGATGACTGTCTTGTTTGCAGCTTCTACGGCTCCATTAGTTTGAGGCCAATAAAGTGGCGAGTGATGGTGTTTGATCTTGTATTGCTCATAAAAGGCTCGAATACGCTTATTTGCAATTGTACCATTGTCCATGATTATATCTTTGGGTACTCTGAATCGACACATAATATTATTCTTGAGAAACTTTTTGATGTGACTGGCCTTGATGTTGGCATATGACATCGCTTCTACCCACTTGGTGAAGTATTCAATGGCGACGAGGATGAATTGATGTCCATTTGATGCTTTTGGATTAATCATTTCGACAACGTCAACGCCCTAGGTAGAAAATGGCCAAGGAGTGGTCATGCAGTGTAGATCGATGGCAGGAGAATGTATTAGATTGGAGTGTTCCTGACACTCGTAGCATTTCTGAACATGTTTGTAGTAATCCGTTTCCATAGTAGTCTAAAAGTATCCCTGCCACAGAATTTTCTTAGTAAGCATGTGACCGCTGACGTGGGCTCCGCATACTCCTTTGTGGATCTCCTTCATGATGTTGGTCGCTTCACTTTCAGTAACGTAACTGAGTAGAATGCTATTGTACGACCGCTTGTATAGGCATTCCCTACAAATGACGTAGCCTACCGCTAAACATTGAATGGTTCGTTGGTCCGCCTTTGACGTACCCTCAGGGAAAGTTAGTGTCTCAAAGAAATTCTTGATATCTGAGAACCAAGGTGGCTCATCATCAGGCTTTGCCGGTTCCTCATTCTGTAGGCAAAAGGCTAGCTCACTTCTCTGTTTGATCATGATCGGCTTCATCTCAGCACCATACGGGATTTCTATCATTGATGCCAAAGTTGTTAGTGCATCGGCAAAATGGTTCCTTATCTGGGGGACATATGAGAATGTCACGTCTTGGAAACAAGCTATCAGATCCTCGAGGTGTTCATGATAGGGGATCAATTTCTCGTCTTTTATCTTCCAGTCACCGTTCGTCTGGTATATGATCAATTATGAATCCCCAAACACTCGAAGGTAAGTTATATTAAGATCGAGAGCCGCCTGTAGGCCAGCAGCACAAGCCTCGTATTCAACCATGTTATTATTATAAGATAAGTTGAGCTTGATAGAGACGGGTACGTGGGATCCCTTTGGCGAAATCAAAATGGTGCCAACTCCTTGGTCTTCGGCATTTGCTGCCTCGTTGAAGTGCATTACTCATGATTCTTCTGCTTCCTCAGTATCATCTTCCGTCATGAATAGGATGTCCTCATTGGGGAACTCAATTCTCAAAGGCTCATAATCTAGTAAAGGATTGTCGGCAAGATGGTCGGCAAGTGTCAGCCCCTTGATTGACTTCTGAGGGACGTACGTGATGTTGAACTCAGATAATAAAAGCTGCCTGCGCGCGGTCCGTCCAGTGAGGGCCGACTTCTCGAACAAGTATTTTAATGGATCCATTCGAGCTAATAGTAGAATGGCCTGAGATAGCAAGTAATGGCGGAGCCTCTGAGTAGCCCATACAAGAGCTAGGCATGCTTTCTCCATATGAGAATAGCATGTTTCATAATCAATAAACTTCTTGCTCAGATAGTAAATGATCTGCTCTCTTCTTCCTGTCTCGTCATGCTGCCCTAAGACGCATCCCATCGAGACTTTCATCGTGGAGAGGTACATTATGAGTGGTCTCCCCGGCTTGGGTGGTACCAAAACAGGTGGGTTGAGGAGGTAGCTTTTGATTTTATCGAATGCTACCTGACAGTCGGCATTCCATTCAACGGGTGAGTTCTTCCTTAGTAGCTTGAAGATCGGCGTGCAGATTGGAGTTAGTTGTGCAATGAACCGACTAATATATTATATTTTGTCTAAGAACCCTCTAACTTCCTTCTCAGTAGATGGTGGTGGCATTTCCGTGATTGCTTTGACTTTGACTGGGTCAGCCTCGATCCCTCTCCTGCTGACGATGAATCCTAACAATTTTCCGGACATAGCACCAAAAGCACACTTCTGTGGATTTAGACGTAACCTATACTTTCTCAGCCTCTCAAACAGCTTCTGAAGGTTTACCAAGTGATTGCCTCACTCTAGTGACTTGGCTATCATGTCATTGACGTATACTTCAATCTCTCGGTGCATCATGTCATGAAATAGCGAAGTCATAGCTCTCTGGTATGTTGCACCGGCATTTTTCAGTCTAAATGTCATGACTCGATAGCAAAAGGTTCCCCAAGGAGTAATGAATGCAGTCTTCTCCCGATCAGCCTCTGCCATCTTTATCTGGTTGTATCCTGAGAATCCATCCATAAATGAAAGCGTCCCATGCTTAGCAGTGTTATCGATCAAGATGTCGATGTGTGGCAATGGGAAATCGTCTTTTGGGCTCGCTCTGTTCAAATTACGGAAATCAATGCACATGCGAACCTTTCCATCTTTCTTCGATATAGGCACGATAATGGCTAGCCACTGTGGGTATTTGAATACCATGAGAAACCCCGCGTCATACTACTTGACGACCTCATCTTTTACTTTCAGCATCCATTTGGGTCGGAGACCTCTCAGCTTCTGCTTAACCGACTTCATATCGGGGTAGAGAGGCAACTCATGCCTGATCAAATCGGTGTCCAGACCAGGCATGCCCTCGTACGACCAGGCAAAAATGTCTTGGTATGATCGAAGGAAGTCGATCATACTTTTCCTTTCTTCAGGGGACAGTGACGTTCTAATTTTGGTTATTCTGGGAATCTCCTCAGTCCCTATATTGACGTCTTCTGTCTCATCGACAACGGGGGTAGGGCCATGCTCAAAGTCGGTGAACCAGTCAAGGAGCTCATTGGGGAGCTCCTCCAAAGGACTATCCTCGCCCAGACTCTTAACTCCTACCTCTTCTTGTATTTCTATAGGAAAGGGGTCGATTTTACGTGGGATGGGTATTTCGATTAATGCATCCTTTTGTGGGACTTTTTCTAGAATTTTAAATGAAGATATTTTTAGACTTTGGATTTTTTCAATGTTTTTGGGATTTTATATTTTTCCCATGTTTTTGAGGTTTTTGTTTTCTTTGGAGACGGACCCTTGGCAAGGCGGGTTACTATATATATAAGGTATTGCCTGCCAAGGGCTTATCTCACTTTTTATAGGTTATTTTTTTTTGGGAAACAGGTGCCAAACTTTAGGCCACTCCCTGCTTCCAAAGTTTAGGGCAAAGATACCCAATTGCGTACCTGAGGGGCCGTTCCTTTACATGTTGAGATGGAGGGTGCTGACTGATATGGCTCATTGGAGTCAGCCTCCATCATATTGATCTCCATTTCATCTGAGATGATGTCCTCAAATGTCAATACCATTTTGTGGTGATTTACCACAGGGGGTGTTTGTTTAGGTACTAGCCGTCGTTCCTCGAAGAGGGACAACGCAGCCAAATCTATTTCCAGGCTGAGAAGGGAGATCTAGGGATTGGTGGGATGTATTGGAGCTATGGGTTTGTGTGGGGTCAAATGAGAAATGTATACTTCTGGATGGATAGCTTTCAGAAAAGAATGAAGGTGATACTTATTTCATTCATTCTGGTTCTACTTATTACTTTCAGTTATAGCTTCTTAAATAGCTTCTTCCAGAGCATCCTCTACCTATCGCTCCTTTACTTTCAGGTATTCCTAGCTTTCATCTATTTATCTTTCTAATAAAGAATACTATTTCATTTCTGCTCTATAGCATGCTTCCCTCGCTCATCTTCCTATCGGTCTGGCTAGCAGGAATCTCTACCCCATTTCGGTCGATCTTTACGACCCCTGCGCTGACAAAGGAATCTCTGATGTGTGGCCTAGGGTGAGGTTTCTCTTCTATGTTGATTCCTCGAGCTCTTGCAGTTGCGACGACCCTGGCTTTCTCTTTGGCCTCTCGAACCTCTTCCTCCGTGGGCTTGTATCCTAGCCCAAATTGTACTTTCTATCCTTTGGCCACAACTGGCTCTCTTCTGCCCTGCAGTTTAGGCTCGAGCCCTCGGCCTTTCTGATAGCCCCACTTTTGGAGCATAGCCACCATTACTACCATACCGCCTCCCTTTTTAGGCATGATGCCCTCAATGGGCTCCGGAAGTATCGCTGACACCTCATATTCAAAATTGTGGAGGTCAATGTCCTCAGTAGTGTGCGGCACATCAAACATTTTGGGTTTTTCGAATCTATTAGCGGCTTTTACTTTCTCGCTGTGCCCCTCACCAATGATTGTAATAATTTTGTGCTCAGACGTGAACTTGAGTTTCTGTTGCAAAGTGGAAGGTTTGGCTCCGACCTCGTGCAGCCACGGTGTTAAGTGGTGAAAAATGCCACTTTGCACCCTTTAACTTGATCTTTCATGGACCTATGAGCACGCTAATAAGCTTCTATTGAGTGCATTTTGTAGATAGCAGGGAAAGCTGGTAATAATGCAGCAAACCACTTAAGAATGCCCACAAAGAAGTCATCTCTCAGCACCATGTAGACCCAGCAACAGAACAAGGAGAAAGAAGTGAAGATAGGTCCAAAACATCCTATCGAGAGGATGCCGAAAGACTTCGATAAGAGCTGACGATTAAAAGGAAAGAATTTGTGCAGTTGGAGAAGGGTTCGATAGGATCCGAAGGCAGAAGAAGGATGAAGTCGCATGGATTGAGGAGTTCGATAGGATCTCAGAACCTATCGAGCAAAGGAAGGAAAGAAGAAACTATCCTATCGAAAACTTGCCTGAAGTGTCAAAGGAACCTATCGAACGGATCTGAGAACCTAGCGAAAGGACTAAAATGCTCGATTCCAACCTGTCGAAGGCTCCCTGAACCTATCAAAATGAAGATGTTGAAACTGAACCTATCAAAGGATGCTTAAGCCTTTCGATAGGAATGGGAGCCAACCTATCGGGATGACGACACACAGAGTTGAACCTGTCGAAGAGAACCACTGGACCTATCGAACTACTCAGCTAACCTATCGAATACTCCAGATATTGGGTTGAGGACCCTGAAGCTTCAAAGAGAGAACTCATCCTATCGGTACCTATCGAAGATATCAGGGAACCTATCGAGAGGAACTACAAGCTTACTTTTAACCTGTCGGAAGCTTCTCCAACCTGTCAAAATCGTGTGTTGAACTTCTCAGAAACTATGCTATGCACACGTTGAGACTTGGTGACCTATCGCATGTAAACCGAGGCACTTTGATGACTGACGCGATGTTCTAGAAGATGCCCTAGAATGCCCTAACCGACCCACGTGCTTTAATAGAACTCTAACAAACTCTGACAACCTTCTAGAAGGGATTTTTGGTGGGAAAAATAGAGAAAGCTATATATTGAGACCCCCAATTACCATTGGGGGGATCAAAATTTTGAGCAATTTTCCAGAGATCAGAGCTTGCAGTGAGATTCCATTTCCCTCCTTTAGCCCAACCATGGTTGGCTAAATCCCTAGGAGCAGTAAGGGGTGAGTTAGATCTGTAATTGGGTAAGGTTAAGAGTATTGTTGGGGTTAATTGCTGCACAGACTACAGATCTGAGAGCATTCCATTGTAAGAGTGACCTTGTTTCCAATGAAAATGTTATTTTCAATGTTTTAATTAGATCTAAAGCTCTTTTGATGCCTTTTGGTGCTCGATCAGATTTGTGTAGAGGAGTTGCTTGATTAGCTCACCCACTTAACTGGTAGACCTCTTGGATGTCATCTAAATTCCCTGGATCTGATATCCTTGTAATTTCCTGTGTCTGTGACCTGGAAATTACAACATCTATAGTGGTTTTAATTGTTCTAATTGAGGCTCTAGCTTTGTAGGAGACCTCTAAGATGGTCTGTGACCATTAAAGTGACAGATCATAACCTTAAGGTGAATCTGAGCTCAGGTCTTAATTGGATTCATCTGCTGCAATCCATGGATTCGATAAAGCTTATAGGATGGTCTGTGACCAGTAAAGTTGATAGATCATAGCCTTAAGGCTTAATGGATCCTGTGATTTGAAGTGAAATTTATACCCTGCAGCTGTGCTTGCGGACAGTGCCTGTGGCCAGTCGAGGGACTTGTGTGCTTTTGAACCCCTGTAATATGCTTAGCTCAACCTGATTGTAGTGAAGACAACCTCCAAGCTGTTCTTCTCCATTTTCTAAGTTTTTAAACCATCCATCTGCAAGATATGAGGCTCCAGATTCGATCTAAAACAATCTACATTTTAATTATAGTGTAGTTTAAGTGATAACTCATTTCAAACATCTCCCCTATCTTTTAACTAAAGTAGAGATAGCTAGGGTGCCAGATCTCTTACAGATCTGGAGATTTATCATATTTCTAACCAACCTCTTTATGGACATTCACTTACTTTTAAAGCTTGCTACAAAGGACCTTATATCTTGTAGGTCTATGATATTTCAGATGTGCTGAATCCATCTCTGTTTTCTCTTAATTTTTACATCATAAATCAGCACACTGGATTATCCCCAACACATGGGCGCCCCAACAATAGATTGTACGAGGATTTGATATCCATTACTTGAAACAAGATGGAAAAGGTCATTAGCCCTATCAATAGCTCAAGATCAACTTCTCCCATTATTTCTCTCCTGGTATTTTCAAACCCTCTTGCGCTGGTTCTGGTGGGGCTCAGCATGCATGGATCGACTCCGATCTTAGTGGCGGTTCTTAATGGGCATATGTTCAATGCGGACCCATTATCAATTAAAACCAGGGGAATGACCATATTTCCAGACTCAACGGCTATATTTAATGACTTAGAGTGGCTACACCCTTCTTCAGGTAAGTCAGCATCAGAGAATGAAATGGCATTTAGAGCCATCACTTGCCCAATTATCTGCCCGACTTCATCGAGACTAACTTGGACCGACACATGCGCATTTTTCAACGCCCCCATCACTGCTTGGAAATAGAGTGGGGATGTCATTAACAAATCCCACACAGTGACATGGGCGAGCATTCTCCTTAGCTGAGTCTCTAGTATATGTTCCCGACTTATTTTTTTGAAGGGGTTTACTGCGCTATCCTTCTTCCCCTCTAGTTGGGCTTGTGCTGTTGCTGGCACTTTTGGTTGTTCGATATCCTCCCAGACAGTGTGACAAAGTCCACTGCCCCTTCTCTACTGCTACTACCGGTATTGACATTTGTTTGCTCGTAGCTTAGCGGGACCTGATGAGGATCATAGGTCCCTAGAGCTGGAAAGGTATGGCTGTCGATACTTGAGGCACTTGTACTGTTGGCTCAGGAGGTGTGGGTAACACTTGATTTATTTCTGTGGTAGTGGGTTGGGTGGAAAGATTGGGCCAGATAGGGGTGGTGAAGCTTGAGGGTGGTGGCATTGGAGGGAAGGAGGTAAAACTAGGCCATTGATAGCTGGTGGGCGCTGGCGGGAGATGGGGTGTCTGATGGGCAGTTAGGTAATTGACCGGGGTGGTGGAGTTTGTAGGCGGAACTTGGGGTGATGGGATGGGCACAAGCCATTGATAACTGACGGGTGCGGGTGTGGGATTGGGGGCCTGATGGCTTATTGGGAAATTTATGAGGGCTATGAAGTTTGTCCGTGGTTGAACTGGGGGAAATGGGGTGGGTGTGGGCCATTGATAACTAGAGGGTGCGGGCGTAGGATTGGGGGCCTATTGGCTCATCGGGTAATTGCTGGGGGTGGTGGTGTATGGTTGGTATGTATTGATATGTACATAATTGACGGGTGTGGTGGATGGAAAGTATGCCCTGAGATCTAAGGGTTCAATTTACGGGGTCGGGTTGGGAAAATATTCTGACAAATTTAGGGGTTCAATTACCCTGATATTCCTCTCTTCAATGTTCCTTGACAACGGTGCTATATAACTCTCCTGATCATTGATGCAATCGGATGGGTCAAATTCAAACTCCTCCTCATCTTCTATCATTCCGATGGTGGGTCTGGGACCTGATCCTCCGGTAGGATGTGTGGGTAGTGGCACTTGGTGAATATTAGCATGTTGAGAAGGTGTAGGGGGAATGATTTTCTCGGCGTCCATCAAATCCTGGATTGCATGCTTCAATGGGAAGTAGCGATCAGTTGGGTGACCCAGACCCTGATAAAAATTACAGTGAGTATTGGGGTCATAGTTCATTGGGATCGGGTGGGGAGGAGGTTGTGATTGACAGATAGTAACTAATCCCTTTTCCACTAATAAAGGTAGAAGTACACTCAACAATTTCCCTAGGGGCATGAAAACTCCATCGTAGCGGGCTCTCCTCTGCTCCGAAGTCATTTGCATTCCTTGCCCATTCCCTATTCTCTGCATCTGCTCAGGCCTGACTGGTGCTAGCGGGGCAGCCTGAAATTGAAACGGGGTTGTATTGTTATTGGGCTTGGTATTGGCAATGTTCTAGATATCGCCCCCTATTCTCTTATGGTTCCTTTGCTCTGAAAACCTCCTAACCTCGCTGGGTCATCTGCTCCACCTGGCATGTTCTTACTCAGACGACCCTCCCTGATGGCATCCTCACATCGATTAGCATTTATCACCAGATCAGCAAAGTTGGACTGTTGCTGGTACACCAAAAAGTTAAGATCACTGGCAGAGTATTCTTTGAGATCATCTCTATCTGCTCATCATCAGGTATTCTGTTTCTAACCTGAGCTGCCAGTGCTCTCCAGCGTCCCAAGTAGTTGCTGAAGGTCTCATTCTAGTTTTGTTTCAAATGGGCGAAGTCTGACTTACGTGGATCAATGTCTATATTATAGGCATATTGTTCTTGAAAGAGGTGCGTCAAGTCCCTCCACATTTTCATCATGGATAGTTCTAAAGATGTGAACGATCTCAAAGCCGGACCGGTCAGACTCTTCTTTCGTCCCCTCCGTATTGGCACATGTCCCCACAGTAGGACTTCAGGTGCGCAATAGGATTGCCAGTGCCATTATATTTGTCGAAGGCCGACATTTTAAATTTGGGGGGTATGGGGACCTCAATGAACAAGCATAAATCGGTGAAGTTCGTGGCATGGATCTGAGCACCACCCATTTTCATCAGCTGCTTTTGTATTTTGTCCAACTGTTCTTTCAGCTGCTCTGACTCTTTTGACACAGGGGCCACTTTCTCGGCTATTAGTTGGACTTCACTCTAGGCCACTAAGGGGTGGGCAATTATGGGAGGAGGGTTAAGGCTGGTCAATGCCAGTGTAGGCCCCGCTATTCCTAATCTCATCTTCCTCGTACTGCTGGTCAGCATAATGTGCAGTGAGGGCGGGATTCTCTTGTTGTTGTTGCACGGGTTGGATGGGAATGACATGAGTGGGGGTTGGGTGAGCCCACTGGGGATGAGGAAAGGTTTGTTGGGTGATGGGATTTTGGTTTTGAGGTTGGGCCTGAAGGGGCCATTGGGTATGGGGGAAGGTTTGAAGATGGCCTTGGGGTGTGGGGCAATGAGAAAATTGGGTTTGGTGTATGGCATGGGTTTGACCTAGCTGTGAAGGTTTGGTGAAATGTTGGGGGTATTGTGGAAGGTATGAGTGTGGGGTTTGGGTTTGGGCCATGAAGCCTTGGTCATTTTGGGCTATGGGCCACTGATGGGTTTAGGCCATGGGCCCTGGGTAGTTTTGGGTGGTGGGGTATTGGGTCATGGGGCCTTGGGATATGTGGGAAAAGGGGGTTTGGGCCAATGGGCGTTGGGGCATGTGGGTAATGGGGGTTGGAGATTGGGCCATTTGGCTTTGGGGTGTATGAGTAGTGGGAGGTTGGGCCATGGGGCATTGGGGCATGTGGGTAATGGGGGTTTAGATGGTGTGAATTATGGGGGGTTGATGGGGGTCATTGAGGAGTGAGGCATGGAGATTGGCTAGGTGTGAGATGGGTTTAGGGACATGGGGTGTGGAGGAGGGTAGGTTTTTTCAGAAGCCTTCCATATGGAGTAGGCTTAGAACATCTCCTCCATCATGGCCATGTAGGGAGGATCGTGTGCTGGAGATGGGATATTGGGCATGGCCCCGGTATGATCGGGCATGGCCATGGTAAGAGGGGAGATATGGGGTGGATTGAAGGAATGGGGTGAGGCATTGGCAAAGGGGGATGGGTTCGGGATGTTTAAGGGTGATGGAGGATAAAGTATGGGTGTTTGGTAAAATTCAGGCATGTCCCCAGTAAAAATGGGCATGACCCGGGTAGATGGGGGGACTTGTGGGGGTCGGATAGGGTGGAGGTGACATAGGTAAATGAGGGTGGATCGGGCCTATATGGGGAGGGTGCACAATGGGGCATGGATGTGGATTGGGAAAATGGGGTTGGGTTTGCACTGAATGTGGATGGGAAAGGTGTTGGATTGGGCATGGATATGGGAGGGAGAATGGGCATGGTTTGGGCAAAATATGGGGAATGGGGGGGGGGGGTGATTTTGGTTATTTTGGGGGGTGGTAGTTGGGAAAATGGGGGTGCCAAATGGGCCGGTAACGGTGAAAGGGGATAGGGTGATGGGGATGGATGTGAAGGCTTCTCCCGGATGGTAGTGGGTTGGAGAATGTCGGGATCGACGAAAGGGTTGGGTAAGGGTGCCTTGGATAAGGCCCAAAAATTCTCCTTGTTCCCCTATGGGACGGCGGAGGGCAAGATGATGCTGTTGTGCCGGCACCACAAACTACATATTTTTTGGGGTTTTGATTATATGTATAATTTTTTGATTTTTTTTGAAAAAGTTTTGAAATACAAAGGTTCTGAGGCCTTGGAATTCCCTTTTCGGGTGGCTCTCGTACCTTAATTCAAAACTCGCGGTGACGATTCTGATGCACTTTGGAAGAATCGAAGGAGAACCTTTGATCTATTGAAAGCACAGAAATCGAGGCAAACAACCCGATCCCCCAGAATGAGCTAAAAATAAGTTGCCCTCTTTTGACAGACAGGGGAGTATTGGGTGTCGGAGATGGCGGGGCCTAAACAAGGCACTAAGCCCACTGATCGGAGGACTCAGGAGATGGCGGGGCACTAAACAAGGCATTAAGACACAGATTCGGGCTGATGTGCTATTAAACAGACCTGGCACAACTAATACATGCGCCCAATTTGCAGGACACCTTTTTTACACTGGTGCAACTATTAGTTGCGCCAAGGTAAAAATTTGGATTTTAAAGCTGGCGCAACTATTAGTTGCACCAGTTATAAATTCCAATTTTTTTGTACTGGCACAACTAATACTTGTGCTAGACAAAAAATGGTGTTCCAGAATGTATAATAGCAGAGACAGCAGCTAAAAATGAGTCTCTTTTTTTGGTTTTTGTGGAAGCTAGGCTTTCAGGAAATGAGCTATTTTTTGGTGATCAATTCTCTCCTCACCGCACCTAAAGGGTTTGAGTCCGATATAACTCGCTAGTATGCTCCGCAAGGGTTTTAAGCTTCAGAATGGGAACCCACCCGATATACCTCCGACGCAAGCGCCTTCTCATATACTAGGTGGGCTGGGACTTTTCTAGATCATCACCACTAAGGGCTGCCACCATACTAAGACCTGGGTTGCTGTATGTGTGCCTAAACCCAACCCTTTGAATATCTACCCCATAAAAAACAAATTGATTAAGCTCCCTAACTTGGTTCAATTTTATTTTTTTTTCAAAGCTTTTATTCTTTTTTTTGGAAGTTTTCTTTAGTTCAAAGACCGGGAGTGATGACGCCGTGCCGCCACTACGGGTCGGCGTCCACTGTCGGAATATGTTTGCACAAGTAGGCCCGCCAATCGGCTAAGGCACTTTCAATAAAAGAAAATTAAAGAAATTAAAAGACAATGCTCAAGAAGGCCCGTCAATCGGCTAAGGCACCAAAAATGATGGAAATGTAAGGAAAAAATAAAGACAATACACAAGTAAGCCCGCTGATCGGCTAAGGCATGTAAATGACGAAAATATAGGGGTGAGTAAAAAACAAAATAAATAAATAAATAAATAATGAAAAAAATAACAAAATGGCTAGTAAAATAAAAATAAAAAGGCCTAATTTCAAGGAGAAGATCTACAAGCTATCCCCAGTAGAGTCGCCATCTGTGCAACCGTGGGATTTGTGACCACCCCATCGCGGCGATGCTCTCGGTTGCAAAAAAAATAAATATTAGAGTCACTACCCGGAGCTTTCGGTGTCCCGAGAAACCTAGTTCATTTTTATGAGCACCGAAGTGCTAAAAATATGACTCTGAATTCGGTCTACACCAAAGGCTCTTGGGTAGGGGCTTCGGTTATCGACCTGGAAGGTGTTAGGCACCTAATCAACCCATTTAATGCAGTCTCTACTTATGGCCAAAAATAAAATGAAGCAAAAGAAAGGAAAATAGCTTCCTCTCGCCCAAAAGGGGTTAGAATCCTGTTTGTGCCCCTCCGTTCCTATCAAAAAGTCAGTGGCATAACGACACAAATGGGAGGATGGAGGGAGCTAGAAAGAGATAGGAGAAAAAAGGGGAGAGCCGGAGCCCTCGGGCCCTTGTAGCTCCTAGGAGAACCTTGCGTGACTTGCTTTGATGAGCTTTTGAAGGCCTTGTATGGTGGAAAATGGGATTCTAACTCCTAAGGCTTGAAGCTAAGAGGTAGGGGAGGGAGGCTAGGGGATCACACACACCTAGGCTAAGAGTTTTGGATGCAAGAACAAGCTTGAAATGAGGTTGGGAGATTCTTGAATTTGAGTGAAAATAGTGCACAAAAGGGAGGAATAATTTCTCACTTTGAGCTCTTTCTCTCTTAAACAAATTTCTCAACCCCTAAACCAAGGGGTGGGGGACTCTATTTATAGGAAATGGGTGGATTAGGAAACCACTTAAGAGCTAATGAGTTTAGCAATTAGGTAATCTCACATCTAAGGATTCCTAAGGTTTTTGGAGCCTTGAGATGTGTCAAAAGGTCATCCAATGGTGGATGATTGGGTGAGGCCTTAAGCCACTTAAGGGATTGTAAATAGGTAGTGAATGGGTGTAACAGAACTATCAAAACACACCCCAAAGGTCAAGGTGGTCAACAAGTCAAACCCCAATGATGATTTTTAGGGTAAAATCCAGAGGTTACTATTCATATGCCTGGCACAACTAATAGTTGTGCCAAGTAAATGTACAGTAAAACAGTGTTTAAACAGTGCCTGAAAGTTAGCTCGCGAGGGTGGGGTCCACAATTAATACTAGCGCAACTATTAGTTGCACCAGGCTTAAATCCTGGGAGAAGTGGCCTTGCGCAACTAATAGTTGCGACAGACAAAATTATCACAGGCGCAACTATTAGTTGCGCCAAATCCTTAGGGGGGCCCACTTGATTTTACTCTTATGCCCTCCGGGCTCGGTTTGCCGTATCTTTTGATGTATACCTTCGATTAGGGCGATTCTTGGACCGTTGGAAAGCTGACGACTTCTAATTTTTAATGGTATGAGATTCGATCGTAATAGAGGGCCGTAGTTAGTTCTAGTGCACCCCTCCTCAACCATTTGCTTGATAAGGTTAGGTTTAGGTTCAGAACAGGTTCTAAGGGTCGGGATTGATTTCTAAAGGTTCGGGTCAGGTTCCTAAGGGATCTAGGGTGATTCCTAAGGGTTTAGAAAGGTTCCTAAGAGTTCTAGGGGGGTTCCTAAAGGTTCCATATATGTCATCAAAAGCTCATAATTGCACCTGTCTCGATAGGTGTTTCGATCGGGCCTTGGGCCAAATTTGGGTGTCTACAATATCGTTTCGAGGAGACGAATAGAAGTTGATAGGGTCAAAATTGATATAATAGCAAATCTGCCATCACCAACTTCGGTACAGTAGATTCAATTTTTCCTTGGCCATGCCGGCTTCTATCGCCGCTTCATTAAAGACTTCTAAAATACTCAAGACCTCTATGCCACCTATTAGCGAGTTATGTATCTTTCAACTTCGATGATGTCTGTCGTGACCAGTTCAATAAGCTCCGAGCCCTTCTCTCATCAGCACCAATCATTCAACCTTCGGACTATTCCCTACTTTTGAAGAAATGTATGACGCCTCTGATTACACAATAGGGTGCAGTCCTGGGACAACAAAAGGACAAGATCCCTCATGTAATTTATTATGCGAGTCAAAACTTGATTGAAGCTCAAGTGAATTACACTACCACTGAGAAAGAGCTCCTCGATGTTGTATTTGCATTAGATAAATTCCAATAGTACGTATTGGAATAAAAAATCATCATCTTCTCTGATCATTCCGCATTAAAATATGTATTGTCAAAAAAGGATGCCAAGCCCAGGCTAATTAGATGGATCCTACTTTTGCAGGAATTCAATTTTGAAATCAAAGACAAAAAGGGAGATGAGAATGTCGTGGCTGATCACTTATCAAGAATAGAATCGCCAAAAACCGTCAGCAAAGAATCTCTGCACGATACCTTTTTGGATGAGGAACTTTTTGCCATCCAATCGACAATGCCATGATATGCTGACATCGTGAATTATTTGGCCACATGTAAGATTCCTCCGACATGGTCCAAACAGGACAGGTATATTTTCTTTTCCAATGTAAAATATTATAATTGAGAGGATCCTGATTTATTTAAGATATGCCTAGACCAAATAATTAGGAAATGTGTTCCCCATAGCGATACCCATAATATTTTACAACTTTGTCACACTTATGCTTGTGGGGGCCACTTAGTTGGAAAGAAAATGGCTGCTAAGATACTACAATCAGGATTTTATTAGCCATCGTTATTCAAAGATGCTTAGAACTTTTGTATGGCTTGTGACCGATGTCAAAAGGCAGGGGCCATGTTCCGAAGGAACATGATGCCTCTCCAACTAATATTGGTCATAGAGCTCTTTGATGTTTGAGGCATAGATTTCATGGGTCCCTTCCCACCTTCTTTTGAATTTATGTATAAACTTGTGGCTATTGACTATGTCTCAAAGTGGGTCGAGGCAGCAACCATAAAGACAAATGATCATAAGGTGGTAATATATTTTATCAAGGAGAATATATTCTCATGATTTGAAACTCCATGAGCTATCATAAGTTATGGAGGAAGCCATTTTTACAATAGATATTTTGAGAGTTTGCTCAAGAAATATGGTGTTACTCACAAAATTGCAACCCCTATCACCTGCAAACCAGTAGGCAAGTAGAGGTTTCCAACCAAGAAATAAAGAAAATACTGGAGAGAATTGTTCGCCCTGATAGGAAAGATTGGTCCCTGAGATTGCATGATGCCCTGGGTGTAGACACCTCCATTTTGCCCTCTCGGAGCATATAAATTTGTTCGGTCAACCTTTGATCTTGCCCACGATCTCTAAAAAAGGACTAACCTTCTCCGAAGACCTTAAAACCCTAATACGGGGACCATGCACTGAAACAATAGTACATGGTTGAGACCCAGGCTGAAACAAGAGCTCTGTGGCTCAAACCCACGAAAGTCTCAAATTACGCGCCTTGTCTAGCACTCGTAACTCGATTGCACACCCCATGGCTGGCGCACAATTGGTCCTCTTGGACCTGAATTGTATTTCCTGAGGACCACTTTAGGCCTTGATTACATGCCCTACCAGGCGTGCGCAATCATATTGCATGCTTGGTATTGAGCGTGCAATTAGTCCCTTTTGCACTGGCCTTCTACCCTTCTAGAAACTGCCTTGAGACCAGATAATGTGACCTATTTGGCGCACACAATCTATTTGCGCGCACCACCACAAGTGTGTAATCGTTTCCCATGTTAACCTGGTCTCTA
Source organism: Chloranthus sessilifolius (assembly GCA_021018995.1). NCBI lineage: Eukaryota > Viridiplantae > Streptophyta > Magnoliopsida > Chloranthales > Chloranthaceae > Chloranthus > Chloranthus sessilifolius. The sequence goes on along the minus strand of CM037594.1, from coordinate 27,223,285 downwards.
ACTCCCTAGATCACCAAAACTCCCCTATTAAACGTAGTTGGCATGGCATTTAATTAGATTATGCACACAAAATAGGGCGTGTAATTAGTTCTATTTGATTAGAACTGGGATACCCGATTGAACCAGTCAGCCGATCACTTACTGAGTCGGTCACCGACTCAAAGTGATTAAGCGCCTGAAATCGGGTGTGTAATTCAAGTAAGCGCACTAGACAGGGTGCGCAATTGAAATTCACCGACCAATTGAGCGCACCCCATAGGGTGTGCAATTGGCCAAATACCGATAAATAGACCTCCCGACCTCAACCAAAAACACAATTTTTTTTTCTCTCTTCCAAGCTTAGGGATTTCGAGATTCTCTCTTCGACGTCCGACTTTAGGTAACCTTTTAGTTCTAAAATTTCTAGTTTCTAGTTTTCAATTCTAGTATCTAGTTCTTAGCTTCTAGGTTCTAGTGCTTAATTTTGGCCTCGTTTCTTAATTTTCAATCTAGTTCATAATTCTTAAGTTCTAGATTTCAGTCCTTAGTTTATGATCCCAACCTTTCTCAATTGTCAATCCCGTCACTTTTATATTTAACCTAGTTTAAAGTATCAACAAAGTCAGATTGGTATAAAATTGGTTACGTTTGAAAGCTTATTGAAGTAGCTTTCCAACAAACTAAAAAATGTGCCATTCCGACAAGTATCGAAGAAGTTATGGTCAATTCTCGGAAGCTGCACATAAAGTGACGTTTTTCAAAAATCCTAGTTGAATTAGGATTAGTCTCTTTATTATTTTATTTTAGAAAATATGATTCATTTCTTTTATTAGAAATAGGATCAATTTCCTTATCGTTCAAAGACTCTAATTTATTATTTTAGAAGAACTAGGAATTAGAGTTACACTAGGACTTCTAGTAAAAGCCTATCAATAGATCCCTACCCCCTAGCACTATACACAAAAAAAAAAACTCTCTTTTACACAATTATTTCTTTCGACCTTATTCCTTTTAGAAAATTCTAGTTCTTATTTCTAGTTCTAAATTTTAGTTCTAGTTCTTAGTTCTAGTTCTAAATTCTAGTTCTCTTTCTAGTTTTAGTTCGTAATTTCTAGTTTTAATTCTTAGTTCTTAGGTTCTAGTTCGAGTTCTTAATTTTCTTTCTAGTTCTTAATTCTCCTTCTAGTTCTTAATGCTAGTCTGAATTCTTCATTCTAGTTCTAAATTCTTAATTCTCGATCTCGGTTTTTGAATCCTAATCCTCAATTCTAAGTTCAAATTCAATTTTTTAAATCTTCAATATTTACAAAATAATCCTTAGTCTCCCAATTTGCCCAAGGGAGCTTACAGAGGATACCCAAAAACGGGGTCGATCCTCCTTAGCATAACGGGCCCAAAACCCCCCCTTTTTTTAATTAATTAAATTTTTAGTAAAATTAGGATATTTAAATTAATTAGACTCCTAGTAGGATTAGGAGACTTAATTAATTAGACTTCTAATAGGATTAAGATATTTAAATTAATTAGACCCCTAGTAGGATTAGGAGACTTAATTAATTAGAATAGGATTAAAATATTTAAATTAATTAGACCACTAGTAGGCTTAGGAAATTTAATTAATTCCTAGTAAGATTAAGATATTTAAATCAATTAGACTCCTAGTAGAATTAGGACTCCTTTTTAAAATTAGACTCCTAGTAGAATTAGGAGACCTATTTTTAATCAGACTCCCAGTAGGATGAGGAGACCAAGTTAAGTAAAATCTCAGCAGGAATAGGAAAATGAAACTAGTTAGACTATAGGCAACCCACAACTACTGACATTGGCCAGTAGGCGATTCAATAAAAGAGTTCAACCTGCAAGCCCCCGCTCATCTTAAAGCGTGATCAGTGATGTATTGCAGCGTCGATAAATATCTGCAGCTGGCGATCGCATCATCCGCGTATTCTCCATTTAATATTTACCTCTTTAATTTCAGTAGTTTAATATTTCCCAATTTATTACTCTATCGTTGCTTTTGCCAGAGTCTACTTGGACCGAATTGGGCCACTTATTCAGGGGATTGAGAGGAACCCATAAAAAGAGCGTACCAACACTGGGGGCTTATAAAATAGCCATGTCACCTTACCACCTACCTGTGGAATTAGAGAACAGAGTGCTATGGGCTATCACAACATTGAATTTTGAGTTGTTCACATCTGGTGAGCAATGAAAGCTCAAACTCAATGAGTTAGGGGAAATTCGTAATGATGCCTCTGATAACGCTCAAATTTACAAGGAAAAAACCAAAGCATTCTATGGTAAACACATCCTGAGAAAGAGTTTTGAGTCTGGCCAACAAATTTGGCTATTTAATTCAAGGTTAAAGTTATTCCCAAGGAAACTACGAAGTCATTGGGACGGACCCTATAATGTTGTGGAAGCATTTCCTCACAGAGCTGTGACCATTTAGGATCCCAAGGACAATCGTATCTTCAAGGTTAATGGGCAAAGACTCAAGTTGATGGTAGCATTACAGGAAAAGGGGATAATGACCACAATGCCATTAATAGAACCGGAGTATAGCTAATATGCTCATGGCCATTGTCGAGCTACCGACTCATCCGTACAAATTTGATCATAACGCTCTGTAGGCTATTTTATTTGCACTTTACGATGGTATAATATTAGGACTATGGGAATGGTTTTCGTTCACATATAATATATTCACATACAAATGAGACACCATAAATTAAGTAATTGCTACATTTATGAGAATATCATAGTTATTATGATTTCTCATAAGAGTGAAAATTCTCTCACAATCTATCGTAGTGATCACGATTGAAGAGAGAATGTTTGTCAAGTTTGGGCTTGCGCACTTGCAATCGTAAGGGTATGATTTTCTTGTAACCACACAATTATCAAATGCGACACCTTGACTAACACTACGCAACCATGTTTAACCATTCACAATTTATTACTTTCACCAACCAGTTCAACTTTTCAATGATTGTCCATTAAGGGAAATAAATCGCATCCCTTCATCCACCCCACACTACTATAAATACACCTTATGTCTCATTCCCATACATTCACTTTGCTTCTTCCATTTTTAGACTGTCACCTTCACTATGGCTGACAAACCTTACTAGCCTCACCTTTGAAGAATAATCAGATGGGTAATCACCCTGGATACGATGGAAATCTGTCGACTACAAGAAGAATTTTTAGACTCCAAGAGGAGCGAAGGGTTTTGCATGATCTTCTCGACTTTGCCCGAAATGTCGAACTGCTCCCACCCATTCCTCCATTTTCTTAAATTGTTCTTTTCCCTTTCCAGCTTGCAGTTCCTCTTTCAAGTGCAGGAAGTTGAGGACATCCCGGAGCGGAAAGGGCGGACCATCTTTTTGGCGGGACAATTTTGGTTGGAAGCCGAGGGCCGATCTTTACCGAAGAAATCTTCTGCCTCGGACGTTGTTGCCAGTGTCGTAGTTAGTCTGTGTCTAGATTTTTCCAAGGTTTAATCTTTTATATAATTACTTTTCCTTTTCATGTACTCTGTAAATATTCCATTTAATAAATGAAATTTTCTTTGAATTAATTCCAATTATTTTCTTTATGGTGCTCTTTCTATTTGTTTAAGACGAAAGTTATTTCTCCTATTGTTGGCGGTTTTCTGAGTGTGTGCTTACTTTATTGGTTGGTAGTGAAAGTCATTTGAAAATCAAAGAAAGAGTAAAACAGGAGATGGAATCAGCACAACTAAGAAATCCAGGACCTGCAAGATACAGGGTCCATTGTAGCAAGTTTTGATAAGTAAGAGTTTGTCCCACAGGGAAAGGTGATCTACAGCTCCAAAGGAGCCATCTCTAGTAGTCCCTCCAGATCTGACTACAGATCTGACAGTCCTAAAAGGAGGGGAGTTTAAGGTCACTTATTATAAGTATTCTAATGTCTAAACTACAGAAAGGGTTGAGAGGATGGATGGAGTGTGGAAAATAAATATAAAAGGGTGAGAAGTATGTTATTGAGCCCATATCAGAGGAGTTTTGTAACTCAGATTCAGATTTGATGTTATAGGAATCCTGTCCAGTGGCTATATTATCACCACTGAGGAGAAAGGATCCAACCCATCACTCTACCATGATTCCACCCTTAAGGCTATAACCTGTCCACTCAAATGGTCACAGATTATCCCATAGGGGAACCACTATCCAGGGATGGGTCAAAACACAACCAGTAAATCATTGCAGGCACTATTTCATCTAGGCTACCAGCTCAAGAATCCATAGGAAACCTCAACCTCTAAAGTTCTATATGTGGGGCTAAGGCTGTATAGGACCATGATAGCCTAGACACATAGAACCAGCAAGAGATTGAGTACAACCTTCGATCTAGCTGTCCATTGCTTGAGTGAGGCTACAGTGGTTTAGTCACCAGCCTACAATCTCTATAACCAGATCAGATCCAATATCTGATGGTGGATCTATACAAATATAGGGGAGTCTGCCTCTGTACAATCTCCCACCAGGCTTCTACAAGCTCAGGTGTAAAGAAGAAGGATCCATCTTATATCGGTGGATTGGAATCACCCTAAGGCTGTAATCTTTCCACTTAAATGGTCACAGACTATCCCAGAGGTTATCCTCCTCACGGAGCCCAAGACCAAACAAGAATATTGCTGCTACCACCATAGTCACAAGGATACCAGCTCAAGCTCCCATTGGGATTTCAGATCTAGTGGGTCCTGTGGTGGGGCTAAGGCTATATAGGACCATGATAGCCCAGACACATAGGTCACTTGGATCTGAGTGGCCCTTAGAATCAATCCTCCACTGCTTTGAAACACAGCCAAAGCGATGGCGGATCACAAGGCAGCAGCCTTGCACAGAGCATCTCACATTCAATCACAAATCCCACAAAGTACAGATCCTATTACAGAACTTCCATTAATCTAGTTTAAAATACATACAAAGACATAGCCAGCAAGTGCTGGACTATGGAGAGAAGGAAAAAGAAAAAGAAAGCTACTTACAACTACAAAAAGGAAAACAAAGTGATCTCAGATCAGGTCTCCCAGAAATGAGATGGGTTCCTAGCTATTCCAGGATGTAGAAAGAAAAGAAAGTCTAAGCTCTCCAAATTTTAACAATGCCAAGTGGCAGAATAGTGATCCTCCGATGCCTTAGGGCACGTGCATGGAAATTTGAGCATGGGAGTGCATGCCCTAATGACTGAAAATTCCCAGAAAGTCCTCAGCTGAAGAGATGGAAGTTTGAGGTTCAGAGCTTCACTAGGTAGCCATTGTTTCCCAGACTTGTTGCGTGGTAGCTTTTGTTCTTCGCTAAGATGATTTGAAATTGAAGCTTCTGCCTTCGCGAGATTGGCTTGGTTTTCTCTTCAGGCAGTCGCGAGGTTGAGTGGACATCAGAGCCTCAGATGTCGCAGGGTTGGAGCTTAAGCAGTCGCGAGGTTGATATTCGCGAGGATAGATTTGAATAGCGTGAGAACTTCGTGAGCACTTATCTTCACTGGGCTTCGCGAGTTACCTCGCGAGGCTTTGATGACTTATGAACTGCGTGAGGTTCCATGTCTTAACTGATCTTCGCGAGGGTGGCTTTGCCTTCGCAAGGACGCTTTATTCTTGAATGGCGTGAGAACTGCGTGAGGAGTTCTCTTCTGATTGTTGCGTCCCGCGGCGACTACGCGACAGCTGCGTGAGGAGTCTTCTGAAGCTCTCTCTCTTCAGCCATTCTGAGTGAACTATGCGCAGTTGAGAGAAGTCTACTTTGAACTGCACGAGACTGCGCGAGGTGTTCTATTCTTAAGCTTCGCGAGAGTTGCGCGAGTTTATGTTTTTGAGGCTCTTCAGTCAATCATCTGCGCGTGAAGTTGTTGTAGAGTCTTGGGAAGCTCAACTAAACTGCTCGAGGCTCATTTTCAGGTCTGGATTCAGACTTCTTCCTTCTGAGGGACTTCGATGCCAAAACAGGCTTTTTAGCAGGATTCCTGGCCTTATTTCACTGCTGGGTACTACCTACATAAAACACTTAACAAGGACTTATTAGGTGGCTATGGGTCTAATCAAAGGTTAAGTTAAGGGGTGAAAAGTGGTACTTTTCAGGTCTTAACACACCCCCAAACTTAATCTTTGCTAGTCCCCTAGCAAAGCTACATTAAATCTACTATAAAAATTAAATGCCACTTTCGTAGGGAGCACAGATACATTTAGCATATCTACCAAGCCTTTTAAACCCCTAGGTGATCCCTAGTGAGGGAGTGAAGTCTCCTGAGGATTTTCAGTGAAGACACCCACAAACTTCTTCAATGAAACAGTTAACAAAAGTGCAATATCATCCAATGAGAAATCAAGGGGCAGACTTAGTTTACTCTTGCATCATTAAGCATAAAAGAAATTTAATTCATTGGTTGCACAGTAACTTTAAACAGCATAAACTCTTCATGATTGCACAATATTTCCAATTAGTTTACAATCACAGAAAATTGCACAAGTGTGTGCCAGCACTGAGCTTATCCTTAGGTCAAAATTTAGGTTAAGGTCATACATAATGCATTCAAATTCAGACCCAAAAACTTTGCGGGGCATACTCTCATAAGGGTTTTGTTGAGGGGTTCATTCTCTCATAGGCTCAAGAGCAGTTACATCCCCCAAATGGGTCTGTAAGCATGAGCATAGGCAAAGTTCTTAAGTGCTGACATCATTGGCAGTTCCTCACCATAGATTGGATAACTCTTTATCTTCACATGACAGCTCACTCAACTTTTGGATCACAACGGCTTTTAACTGGGCTGTAATGTGGCTTATGGAGTGGGGTTGAAAGAATGGAGGGTTGAGAAGGGGTTCAAAATTGAGAAATCAGTAGGTGACAGAGGTGATTCATGACTTCACCTTCTTGAGTTTAGCTTCTTTCATCTTCTTTGAGGTATTCAGATTTGAAGTGATCAGTTTCTCTTCTTGATTTTGATTTTCCAATGAAAGTTCCTCTTGACTCCTCCCTTGCTTCTCTTCATTGTTATTTTGTTTCCTTCTTGTGGAATTTTTTTATTTTGATTTTTTTTTTTTTACTTTTCAGAAATGCCACTATGCTCCCAATTATCATACTGCCAGATTTGAGGTATTTCTTTTCCATTCACCTACTGTTGACCATAGATAGTCCATCTTCAACTTTTTCTCCTTTACCTTCTGAATTCTCAGAGTGAGGGTAGGCTGAAGCAGGTTCATAGGTTCAGGTTCAAGTACTTAGGTGTATTTTGAAGAAATTTAGGATTTAAAGCTCAAAGGGGGTATGGACAAGAGCAGTTACTTAAGGGTTGGTCTTATTAGGCTCAAATTGTCCAAGAGAAGGCCTTGATCCTTTCCTCAGTCTCATGAGTACTGTCATTTGTTTCAACTTGGATTTACCTAACTTCTAGTGAGCACAGTGACTCAGTCAGTCTTTAGAACTAGGAGGGATTGCCTTGGTTACTCCTCAGAAGATGGAAAAATTGTTTTTATATAGGCCCAATTCTCACTGGTTATGGTCTTCCTTTGAACTTTTAAGTATGTCCTCACCTTTTTCTCTCTCTACTAATTCACTGAGTGCTGATACAAGTGAGTTTCCTTGGTGATATTATCATGGAAATGTGGAGTATTAGACGTTTATAATGTCAAAAGTTTACAAAAATTTTAAACTTCTTATTTTCATGATACTTAAGTGAACAGAGGTTCATTTCCATATTGCTCAGATGAGTCTGCTGCACTTATGTTAGCTATTCATTGGCAGGGTCTGCCTGGCACACCCCCAAACCTATGAGAAGCAATGTCCTCACTGGTTCAAAGGTGGCTATGCAGCAGAGTTATTACAGCATAAAAGATCAGAAAAAAAAAACAAAGTAACTAAGAATAGAAAACTGTACAGCATATCAAAAAAAATAAAAAATTCATTAAGATTAAAAGAAAATTACAAAAACGGAGGAGGAAAGGAGAGAGGGATTAGGGGTGAGGGGGTTGAGAAGGTGAGGGAGGGGGTGGAGTGGAGGAGGCAGGGGATGGCTCTGTCTTTTGCTTCTTCTTCTGCGGCTGAAGCTTTTCCTCCTCCTCCTTGGCAAGGATTTGTAGAACCTCCTCATATTCATCCCAAAGCGGTTAGAGGGGATTCGGCTCTTTAGGTGGCGGTGGGTCCAACCACATTGGGTAAAACTTGTTAGGCAGCGCATTTGGCTTGTCATCTGCCATGATTAGGAATAGGGAAGGACCGCTAGGGTGAGAGGAGATCGAATGTGATGAAGATGAACAGGGCCTCCCTGCATATTTAAAGGCAAGGATGGTGGAAGATGAAACGGTTGAATAGCATCCAAGTCGTCGCAATTAATTTCGAGTGAGTTGGGAAACGTCAAGTCCCAGCAGTCAACGTGGGAAATGACAAATGCATTAGATTCGCGCAGCTGGGTAAGGGGATCACGATATATCAGAATTACGCGATTATGGGAGTTAGAGCTGGAAGTGCGCGAGAGATTCTGCAGGATTGAAGCTCGCGACAGTGAAAGAAATGGTCTATGCGAATTGCGCGAGTCTTCCCAAATCACAATTTGAAATGCGCGAGGGCCTAGTGCCAAACAGGGGCACTAAAGTTAGTGCAGCCTACTCATAAAAAATATTCACATAATATGCATTCAAATTCAAAAATCAGCAATTCACAGAAGAAGAAGAATAAATCATACCAATCCCACACAAACTCTATCAAGCTTAACAATATCAAACTCCACATAACCCCTAAAATTTCCTAGAACTTAAGGTAGAAACAAAAGTAGTATAGTACAACATGGACACAACTGTGGGTCAGGTAGATGTAGGGATCCCATGAAAATGAATAGTGGTCATAGGATCAACAGGTTGTTCAATGCAAGGCTTAAGCTGCTGACCATTCACTTTGAAGGTCCTCCCAGATTTGGGATCCTTGACTTCTACAGCACCAGATGGGGAAACATTCAAGACAACATAGGGACCTTCCCATCTGGATTTTAATTTGCTAGGAAAGAATTTTAGTTTGGAGTTGAATAACCAAACCTTACCACCCGGTTCGAGGCTTTTTCTCAGCAAGCCCTTGTCAAAGAAAGCTTTAGCCCATTCCTTGTAGATCCTAGCATTGGTGTAAGCATCCATCCTCAGCTCCTCCAATTCTGACTGCTGTAATGACTTGTGATGACCAGCAGAAGTTAGGTCCACGTTCAAATTCTTAATGGCCCAATAGGCCCTGTGTTCTAACTCTACTGGGAGATGGCAGGCCTTGCCATAGACCAGTCTGAATGGGGACATTCCAATGGGAGTCTTATAGGCAGTCCAATAGGCCCACAGTGCATCGTCCAGTTTCGCCCAATCTTTCCTGTCAGTCCTAACTATTTTCTCAAGGATGTGCTTGATCTCCCTATTGGAAATTTCAACTTGCCCACTTGTTTGTGGGTGGTAGGGAGTAGCAATCCTATGGGTCACAGAATATTTCTTGAGCAAGCTCTCAAAATTCCTGTTGCAGAAATGGCTACCCCCATCACTGATAATAGCTCTAGGGGTTCCAAATCTTGAGAAAATGTTGTGCTTTACAAATCTGAGAACTACTTGGTTATCATTGGTTCTTGTGGAAATGGCTTCTACCCATTTGGAAACATAGTCCACTGCCACTAAGATGAAATGGTAACCATTAGAGGGAGGAAAGGGGCCCATGAAGTCAATTCCCCATACGTCAAACAATTCTACAACCAGGATGGGCAGTAAAGGCATTGAATTTCTTTTGGATAGCCCTCCTAATTTCTGATATCTCTCACTTGCCTTGCAGTGTGTGTATGCATCCTTGAATAAGGATGGCCAGTAAAAACCACACTGCAGGACCTTATAAGCTATTTTTCTCCCACTAAAGTGGCCTCCACAGGCATTTTCATGGCACATGGCCATAATACTAGGGATATCACTTTCGAGAACACATCTTCGGATGATCTGGTCGGCACAGTACTTGTATAGGCAAGGTTCCTCCCAGAAAAAATACTTGACCCTTGAGAAGAACAGGTCTTTATCCATTTTGGTCCAGTGGGGAGGAATCTTTCCTATAACTAGATAATTGACAATGTGTGCAAACGAAGGGACTAAGGATTGGATGGCAAATAATTGTTCATCAGGGAAGGCATCATTTGTAGGGTCATCCAGGCATTTCTCCAAGATAATTCTGGACAAGTGGTCAGCCACCACATTCTCCACACCCTTTTTATCCTTGATTTCGATGTCAAACTCCTGTAGCAGGAGTATCCATCTAATCAGCCTAGGCTTAGCATCTCTCTTGGACAGTAGGTACTTCAATGCCGAATGGTCGAATGGTCGTTGAAGATTACGCTTTAGATCCTAGTAGGTAGGCTCTAAATTTGTCAACAAGTAAACCATCGCTAGAAGCTCTTTCTCGCCAGGTATAGTTCAAAGAGCTTCAACAAGTGATTTGCTGATATAAGCAATGACCACAGGCAGTTTATCTTTTCTTTGGCCCAAAACAGCACCTATTGCCAAGTTTGATGCATCACACATCAGTCTGGTGTTTGGAGTACAAGAGCAGAGGTGAGGCAGATTTTCAATGTTTCAAAAGCCTTAAGACAGTCAGCCGAAAAGTCAAAGGGCACATCCTGGCAGAGCAGGTGGCACAATGGCTTAGCAATTTTGCTGAAATCCTTAATGAACCTCTTATAAAATCCCGCATGCCCTAGGAAAGATCTGATTTGCTTGACTATTTTTGGAGGGGGCAAATTGGCAATGAGGTCCACTTTGGCCTTGTCTACCTCAAGCCCTTCTTTAGAGACTACATGGCCCAACACGATGCCTTGTGTTACCATGAAGTGGCTCTTTTCCCAGCTTAAAACCAAATTGGTTTCCTCACATCTTTGTAAAACTAGGCTGAGGTGTTGTAGACACTGGCCAAAGCTGTCCCCATAGACAGAAAAATCATCCATAAAAATCTCCAAAAGCTTGTCAATCATATCAGAGAATATGGCATACATACACCTCTGAAAAGTGGCTGGCGCACTACAAAGTCCAAAAGGCATCCTTCTGTAAGTGAAGGTGCCAAAAGGACAGATAAAGGTGGTTTTCTCTTGGTCTTGAGGATGCACAGGGATTTGGTTGTACCCTGAGTACCCATCAAGAAAATAGTAAAAAGCTTTTCCAGCCAATTTGTCCAGAATTTGATCAATGAAGGGGAGAGGGAAATGGTCCTACCTGGTTTTAGAGTTGAGCTTCCTATAATCAATGCACACTCTCCAGCCAGTGGTTGCCCTGGCTAGCCTCAACTCTCCGCCATTAAGCCTTTAAGGCACCACCTGGATAGGTGCCACCCAATGAGAATCAGAGATGGGGTAAATCACCCCTGCATCTAGTAATTTAATGATTTCCTTGAGGACCACTTCCTGCATGTGAGGATTTAACTTCCTCTGCATTTCCCCGGAGGGTAGTGCTCCCTCCTCAAGATGAATCCTATGCATGCAGATTGATGCATCTATTCCTCCCAGATCGGCAATGGTCCAACAAATTGCCTTCTTGTGCTTCCTCAAAATTGTTAGTAATTCATCTTCCTACTCATTGGTAAGGGAGGAAGAGATAATCACAGGAAGCTTATCACCTTTCTCAAGGAAGGCATATTTTAATGTTTCTGGAAGCTTCTTGAGATCCAGATCAGGGGCTTGTTGGGTGGATGGCAAAATTGGTGCATTGGAGGTTGGAGGAAGAGGTAGCAATGTAGGTTTCCAACTGGAATGCTGCACTGAGCCCACAGAAGACTTCGATATGGTCATGCCTTTTGATCTCCCATCTGGGCTCTCTTCCTCCACCATGTCCCAAATTTTAATTAAATTCCTAACAATGTTGCCCCACTCCAGCAGAGTGGGCACTTCCTCTTCCACAATTTCCTCTAGTACATCCACTGCAAAGCTCTCCTCATTGTCCATCTGAGGGTACTTTGCACTGTTGTACACATTCAGCTCAACTTTCATATGTCCAAAAGTTACCTCCATTACTCCAGACCTGCATTGGATGCAGGCATTGGCAGTGGCCAAGAAAGGCCTGCCCAATATAATAGGTATGGGATTTGGGCTATTGTGGCACCCCATGTCCAAAACTAAAAAGTCGACAGGGTAGAAAAACTTATCCACTCCCACCAAGACATCCTCAACCATTCCCAGAGGTTTCCTCTCAGATCTATCAGCCATCATTAGCACAATGGGGGTAGCTTTCAGCTCCCCCAAACCTAGTTGCAGATATACGTTGTATGGCAGCAGTTAACACTGGCTCCAAGGTCTAAAAGGGATTTTCCAATTGTATGGTCTCCAATTACGCAGGGAATAGTGGGTATCCCTGGATCTTGCAACTTCTCAGGCATTGATATGTTAAATACGAAATTCACTGTATCAGTTGCAAAGACCTTTTTGGACACATGGCCTCTAGCCTTTCTCTTTTGGGTGCAGAGGTCCTTCAGGAACTTTGCATAGGCTGGGACTTGTTCAATTGCCTCAAGCAGGGGTAAATTGATTTTTACCTGCCTGAAGGTCTCTATCATTTCCTCCATCTGGGCATTCCCTTTATCAAAAGGGATAGGACCATCCAAAGCCTGAGGAAATGGAAGCTGAGGTTCTGCTGGTTCCTCAGCTGCTAGCCCATGACTAAACTTCTGTTTCTTTCTTTTTTCATCTTTTTCTCCCTGTTGCGGCTCAACTACAGCCTTATTAATTTTCTCCTGCTGCAAGGTGGCAGGCACTTCTTGGCTTTGTGGTCCAACAATTTCTCTATCATGATCATTTCCATCATCTGTGGAAATTGCCTCTGCTGGTCTGTTACCCACCTGGTTGTCTACCAGTCTGCTAGACCTTAGGGCAGTGACAGCATTGGTGTCCTCAAACTTTGAGGAAGCTTCCTCAATTATACCCTTGGGGTTAGCAATTGGCTGGCAGGGCAACGTTCCTTCATCTCTCCTAGCCAAGGCTTTTGACATTTGGCTCATCTATTCTTCCATTTTCTGGAGGCTCTGACCATGAGAGTCCACAGTCTGAGCCAAGGGACCCAAGTTTTGTAATGAAGTCAAGACTTGGTCCTCAAAAGAAACATTTCTTGGTTGGGAGTGGGGTAAGACCAACTGATTTTGCTGCTGATGGGGCTGCTGATGGTGCTCGAAGGTAGACCTAGGGGCATTCCCTTGATTGAACTGCTGCTGTGGCCTTTGTGGTAAGGCCAACATCTGCTGGGGCTGCATGTAGTTGTCTTGCCTCCACCTCAGATTTGGGTGGTCTCTCCATTGGTAACCAGTATTTTGGTGCTGATATCCATATGGCTGCCTATTGTAGCCCCCAGATTGTTGCTAGCCATAAGATTGAGCAGCAGCAGCATGTTCCAAAACCAATTCAGGAAATTGCCCTGCAGATGGACATTCCTCCACTGTGTGCTGTGGGGACTGGCATATCAGACATGCCTCCGCCACATGAGTAGCAGGTTGCATCCATCACGCCAATAATTTGTCAAACTTCATAGAGAGGTTTGCCATCTCATTACGCAGTCATTGTTCCCAGACACCTCATAAACTTTTCCTCTTGATCCAGCAGCAGGCCCCACCTTTGACTCAGATTCCTGACTAGTTCTTGCCAGGGATGGCTTTTGAAAAGCATTCTCACTAATCACCTCAAACAATTCCCATGCCTCCTCAGCAGTCTTGTGCATGTAGGATCCACCACAAGAGGCATCGACCATATCTCTATTTTTCTCATCAATCCCATTGTTGAAGCTTTGTACAAGCTGCCACTCTGGGATCTTGTGGTAGGGGCATTGTTTGAGCATCTCTTTAAACCTATCCCAGGACTGGTTAAAATCCTTAGTTGGGGATTGAGCACACGCAAGAATCTCTTTCCTCAACTGGCTAGTTTTGGTTTCAGGGAAGAACTTGGTTAGGAACTTGGTCTGCAGGTCTTTCCATGAAGCAATGCTATTGTTGGGAAGAGTGGTCAGCCAGGTACTGGCCCTATCCTTTAGAGAGAAGGGAAAGAGTCTGAGCCTAGTATCCTCAGGTCCCAGCCCAGTGATATTAAAAGTGGTGCACAAGGCCAAGAACTGGTCAATATGCTTGTAAGGGTCCTTTTTGCTAAGCCCATGAAAAGCTAGCAGCATCTGGATGATTGAAGTTTTTATTTCATAGTTCCCATGAACATCAGGGAATTGAATGCTAAAAGGGGAGTTATAGTCATCCGGAGCATTCAACTCCTTGAGGGTTTTGGGTTGTTCTTCACCCATAATTACTGTCACAGATTCACTTGAGGGCTCTCCTGTGGTGTGCCTGTCTCTCCTAAGTCTCCTTCCCCTTTCTAACTCAGGGTTAAGAGGCTCTAAAGCAGGGCTGAGGTATCTCCTCCCTAGCATACAAGCACACCAACAGCAAGGGAAGCTTCTTGCATGCACATTATAAAAGAATAATTGTACACTAACAAATTTATCTAACTAGTTTACAGTTATTCAAAGAATACATTTAAAACTATCCTAGATACTGCTAGAAAACTTTTGAGAAAGATAGATAGAGCTTTAAAAGTCAGAGAGTTTGCAAACAGAGGTAGCTAAGCTCTTGTTGCAGTCCAACTATCCTTCACTGCTGCTATTTAGATTTGTAAGAAAGATTCAAAATTATGTCAGCAGTATCAATTATTCACATGTGCAAAGAATACTAAGAATACAAAAACTAAGGGTTTACTAATAGATCATCTGTCCCCGGCAACAGCGCCAAAAACTTGTTGGCAGTTTTCTGAGTGTGTGCTTACGTTATTGGTTGGTGGTGAAAGTCATTTGAAAATCAAAGAAAGAGTAAAACAGGAGATGGAATCAGCACAACTAAGAAATCCTAGACCTGCAAGATACAGGGTCCATTGTAGCAAGTTTTGATAAGTAAGAGTTTGTCCCACAGGGAAAGGTGATCTACAACTCCAAAGGAGCCATCTCTAGTAGTCCCTCCAGATCTGACTACAGATCTGACAGTCCTAAAAGGAGGGGAGTTTAAGGTCACTTATTATATGTATTCTAATGTCTAAACTACAGAAAGGGTTGAGAGGATGGATGGAGTGTGGAAAATAAATATAAAAGGGTGAGAAGTATGTTATTGAGCCCAGATCAGAGGAATTTTGTAACTCAGATTCAGATCTGATGTTATAGAAATCCTGTCTAGTGGCTACATTATCACCACTGAGGAGAAAGGATCCAACCCATCACTCTGCCATGATTCCACCCTTAAGGCTATAACCTGTCCACTCAAATGGTCACAAATTATCCCATAGGGGAACCACTATCCAGGGATGGGTCAAAACACAACCAGTAAATCATTGCAGGCACTATTTCATCCAGGCTACCAGCTCAAGAATCCATAGAGAACCTCAACCGCTAAAGCTCTATATGTGGGGCTAAGGCTGTATAGGACCATGATAGCCCAGACACATAGAACCAGTAAGAGATTGAGTACAACCTTCGATCTAGCTGTCCATTGCTTGAGTGAGGCTATAGTGGTCTAGTCACCAGCCTACAATCTCTATAACCAGATCAAATCCTACATCTAATGGCGAATCTATCCAAATATAGGGGAGTCTGCCTCTGTACAATCTCCCACCAGGCTTCTACAAGCTCAGGTGTAAAGAAGAAGGATCCATCTTGGATCGGTGGATTGGAATCACCCTAAGGCTATAATCTGTCCCGTTAAATGGTCACAGACTATCCCAGAGGTTATCCTCCTCACGGAGCCCAAGACAAAACAAGAATATCGCTGATACCACCATGGTCACAAGGCTACCAGCTCAAGCTCCCATGGGGATTTCAGATCTTGTGGGTCCTGTGGTGGGGCTAAGGCTGTATAGGACCATGATAGCCCAGACACACTGGTCACTTGGATCTGAGTGGCCCTTAGAATTAGTCCTCCACTACTTTGAAACACAGCCAAAGCGATGGCGGATCACAAGGCAGCAGCCTTGCACAGAGCATCACACATTCAATCACAAATCCCATAAAGTACAGATCCTATTATAAAACTTCCATTAATCTAGTTTAAAATACATACAAAGACATAGCCAGCAAGTGATGGACTATGGAGAGAAGGAAAAAGAAAAAGAAAGCTACTTACAACTACAAAAAGGAAAACTAAGCGATCTCAGATCAGGTCTCCCAGAAATGAGATGGGTTCCTAGCTATTCCAGGATGTAGAAAGAAAAGAAAGTCTAAGCTCCCGAAAACCTAAGCTAAGTGTGGGTATTTATAGCACTGGGGTGGTGGCACATTAGGGTTAGGAAACCCTAATTTTAATGATGCCACGTGGCAGAATAGTGATCCTCCGATGCCTTGGGGCACGTGCACAGAGATTTGAGCATGGGAGTGCGTGCCCTAATCATTGGAAATTCCCTGAAAGTCCTCAGCTGAAGAGATGAAAGTTTGAGGTTTAGAGCTTCGCTAGGTAGCCATTGTTTCCCAGACTTGTCGCGTGGTAGCTTTTGTTCTTCGCTAGGATGATTTGAAATTGAAGCTTCCACCTTCGCGAGGTTGGCTTGGTTTGCTCTTCAGGCAGTCGCAAGGTTGAGTGGACACCAGAGCCTCAGATGTCGCAGGGTTGGAGCTTAAGCAGTCGCGAGGTTGATCTTTGCGAGGATAGATTTGAATAGCGCGAGAACTTTGCGAGCACTTATCTTCACTGGGCTTCGCGAGTTACCTCGCGAGGCTTTGATGAGTTCTGAACTGCGCGAGGTTCCATCTCTTAACTGATCTTCGAGAGGGAGGCTTTGCCTTCGCAAGGACACTTTCTTCTTGAATGGTGCGAGAAGTGCACGAGGAGTTCTCTTGTGATGGTTGCATCCCGCGATGGCTGCGCGATAGCTGCGCGAGGAGTCTTCTGAAGCTCTCTCTTCTTAGCCGTTCTGAGTAAACTGCACGCGGTTGAGAGAAGTCTACTTTGAACTGTGCGAGACTACGCGAGGTGTTCTATTCTTGAGCTTCACAAGAGCTGCACGAGTTTATGTTTCTGAGGCTCTTCAGTCAATCATCTGCGCGAGAAGTTGTTGTAGAGTCTTAGGAAGCTCAGCTGGACTGCTCGAGACTCATTTTCAGGTCTGGATTCAGACTTCATCCTTCTGAGGGACTTCTGGTGCCAAAACAGGCTTTTTAGCAGGATTCCTGGCCTTATTTCACTGTTGGGTACTACCTACATAAAACACTTAACAAGAACTTATTAGGTGGCTATGGGTCTAATCAAAGGTTAAGTTAAGGGGTGAAAAGTGGTACTTTTCTGGTCTTAACACCTATGTTTAGGGGATATCTCTAATTTTCTTTACAGATTATACGCCTGGTACACTCGTAGCACCAATGGTAAATAAACATTTTTGAGTATCCCCTATTTTGAGAATAATGAGGACATTGTCCTATTTAAGTCTGGAGGGGTACACACTCTGCATAATTACTTTTACTTTTTGCATATAAATTTTTTTTTTAGAATTTTGTTTTTAGAATTTCTTTTTAGGTTAGTTTTGTTTAAATTTTTTTTCTAGTTAACCATTGCTTGCGAATTATGAGTAATGAAATTATATTCTATCTACATAATCATCATCGTAGTTGAAATTCGAACATTAATGATATAAAACAGTTGATATTCATGTGTAATTCTCTTGTACACTGTATCATAACTGAACTGTTTGAAACTATACATTGGTTTTAATTGCAAAATTTAGATAATAGTTTCAAAAATTATATACCCAGTGCGCTTTAAAACTAATATTCTTTCTTTGGAGAGGGACTATTGTTATCCGAGTCTAATTTTTTTGAACTTCTAGACTTGCATCCAAATGAAAATCTCAATTGCTATTATTTGAATTAGATTTATATGATTATGTTGTTAGTTTTTCTAGAACTATTTGTTATATACATTAAAGCAATGTGACATTCTTGCTAGCAACCCTGGAAATGATAGAAGGCTATCTTTTAATTCATTTGAGCCAAAAAGCCAAAATCCCAGAGATATATTTATCCCTTGAACCCATATTAGAAGCCTAAACTGAATTTCTTGTACCAATGTCTTAAAAACATTTCACCATATATACTACCTAATGCTTTTCATCTTTTACCCTTACTTTTTTTTTAGAATTTAGAATAGAAGGGAGAAATAGGGAGTGAAAGGAGTATGCAATAACAGATAAGGGATATCCCAAATAAGGTACAACTGAAAGAAATAAACTTTCTTAAAATATGGGAGAAAAAGAAAGAGAAATCGTAAATACGATTCTACCAAAAGAGAAGCAGAAAGCTTCCAAGCAAAAGAAAGTTTCAAGAGGATATATGAAAAATAAACTAATGAAAATGGGATTTACTGGAAGAAATAAAGTACAAGAAAATGGGAAGAAGATATTCAACTTTTTTTATACTTACTGAAACAGAAGAAAGAGAAGAAGAAGATAGGAGAGAGATGAGTCGGGTTTTTAGAACTTTTGAACCCTTTCTACCTTCCTTTGAAACTCTCTTAACCCAAAGCCCCATTACAAGCCGATAAAGACCTTTTTGATCCTTGGTTTGCAACAACATGAATCTAGTAGAGATGTGTATGATACAAACTAAGGAAACTCTGATAAGCATAAGAAATAGAATAGATTATCTTTTTCATGAGATTTACTTATCTGTCGCTCGTCCTTGATATTACTCCACATATAGACATCATATTGCAAGAACTCAAAAATTTCGTTATTTTTTTAGAGAGTATGCCTCAGTGAGAGTTCAGATGAAAAGATTTTCTAAATCTATAATTTATAAAAATATATGATGAATAAACTTGTCATTGGTATGCACACACTCCACGCTTTTCATGAGTTGAAACTGTTGAGGATCTTGATCAAGGATAACTACTAGGATGAGAAGTCATGCACGGTTGGAATTGTATCTCTAAAAATTATAATATTCATGTGGTGGCTGACTAATAATTAATTAGTGTAAATAGTAGTATAGAATTTCTTTTGTTTTTGAAAAATTTATGAAAAACCAAAAATATTTGAAGTTTGTAGGTAACTTCACTGAAAACCTTCAGGAGACTTGTGTAATGGTGGACTTTGCAGGTCCGTCGCGAAGATGCGCTCACTAAAAAAATGAAGTCGCCATCAGGAACTTTTGGTGTCCTGGGATATCCAAAATCAATATCTTAAGCACCAAAGTGATAAACTTGACTCCGAATCACCGGTCAACACCAAAGCCTCTTGGGTAAGGACTTCGGTTATCAATCGGGAAAGTGTTAGGCACCCGATCGACCCACTCGTAAGCGGTCTCTACTATAGAGAAGTCTATATTTGTATACTTTATATAATATATATAGATATAATTATATATATATATATAAAAGAGAGAAAAAGTGAGCAGCACTTCCTCTTGCCCAAAGGCACTTCGATATTACTGGGCTCTCCGTAAACACCAAAATTTCGGTGGCGTAACGGCTCAAATCTTAGCATAGAGGAAAAGCAAAAAACTAAGGTAGAGAAATAGAGGGAAGAGCCAGAGCTCTTGGGCCCTTGTAGCACCATTGGAATCCTCTCATGGGAACGACACTGGTGAGCTTCCGATAGCACGATTGGTTAAGGAAAGGGTCTTAATCAGGTAAGGCTTGGAAGATATGAGCTTGGGAGTGATGATGGAAGTAGTGGTATGAGATGGGCTATGGCTTTAAGCTTAGAAAACTCAGGTCTAGGCAAGTGAGGAGATAATTGGGTAGAGTTTCTTCTCTTAGAAATTTCAAAAGATGGTTAAACAAGAGGGGGGTGGCTCTCTATTTCTAGACTTGGTGGTGATTAGTGAAGGGTTAAGTCACTAATGGGTTTAGAAATTAGGTAATGGGAAATCTAAAGTTTTTGAGGTTTTCTAGAGCTTGGAGAAGAGGGATTTGGATTTAATGGTGGATGATAGGGTGGTGACTTGAATGGCAAAAGGGTGACAACTTAAGCTAATAGGGTCACTAGGGTCCTAAAGAAATACATCCCAGACTTTGAGGTGGTCCACAAGTCAAACCCCCAATGCTAATTTCAGCCATTTTTTGAAGGAAAATCAGGCCCAAACTGCTAGAACTTGAAGTCCCGTAGGGGCTCGGCCGGTTTTATGATTTTCTGAACAAATCTGCGCTCTTCATTTCGCCATAACTTTTGATGTACAACTTGGAATTAGGCAATTCTTAACTCGTTAGAAAGCTGTGAACCTATACTTTCTAATAATATAGCTCTCAGCTCTATAAGATGTCTTTATAAACTTTGGCATGCCTCTTTTCATTAGCTATTTTGGTAGGTTCAAAATGGGGTCTACGAGCCCAGTTGGGCTTTCTAAGGGTTTGAGTTGACTCCTAAGGGTTTGGGATGACTCCTAAGGGTTTGGGTATGGTTCCTAAGGGTTTGGGATGTGCTCTCAAAAGCTTCGGAGTATGCCTTTCTCAAAGTACATGTCGATTGTGCCTTGGGTCGAATTTGGGTGTCTACATGACTATAACTCCTCAACTAGGGATCACCTAGGGGTTTAAAGGCTTGTTGCATATGCTAAATGCAATCGTGCTCCCTAAGAAAGTAGCATTTAAATTTATAATTCTAGGGCTGTTTACTTTTCCTTGTTTGATAGGGACTAGCAAAGCTCAAGTTTTGGGGTATAATCAGTCACATAATTTACCATTTTATCACCCTTAACATAGTGATGTTAGACCCTAGTTTGCTACTAATGAGATGTTGATGTGTAAATATTTAGAACAAATAGCAGAATAGAACTAAAGAATTAATTTTCACAAAAATGAACTCAAAATATAGTAAGAAACACGATCGTACACAGGTATGACCAATCGTATTAAGATGCCAGTCAGTAAGATGAAATAAAAAAGAGAAATCATAATCACGAATGAACAAAACTGAAGAAAATAAAAGAATTCATATTTACGATTCTTCAAAAAATGCTTGAAGACTGGAGGACACAAAGTAGAGACATAATTGTGCGTAAGAATGAAAGAATAAGAAATCGTATTATAGAAAGGATACAATCGTAATTATGATTGTATATAATTAAAGCTCTCGCTACTGCTGATCACGTGAGAACTACACCGCCATGCACAACATTAAAAGATCACTTGATATAGAAGTTTGACGGCCCACATCTGAGAAGATTGGTGAAAGTCTCCTAAAGATCTCTACTACTGAAAATACTGAGAAAAGACCTGCGCGTATCTACCAACCAAAGAAAGGAAGAGCTAAGATTAGAAGTTTTAGTTATATTAGGAATCTTTTATTCTTAGTAAAATTTTTTTGTTAGAATTCGAATAATGTAAACCGACCCCTTATGATCTATAAATAAGAGGGCTTGACATAGGAGAAAGCTTATCCAAGGAATTTTCAGCATCAATTGACAACTGAGGTTAGAATTCTGGAAGATCACCTTAGAGCAGTTTTTATCAAGTAAAATCGTCCACAGATTTTTGAAAGACTTGCCTGACAACCAAGACTGAAGAATTGTGAAAGATCGACCCTTTGGATGGTTCTACTTTGCTTTCTAGTTTAGATTTATTTTATCGCATTTTCCTGCTTTGTAAACTTTTAAAAATTCTTGATTTTACTTGACGCTAAAGTCTTGAATTTGCTGATTAGTATAACGGTATTTTAATTTCCATCTTGAATTCTTCTGGTTTTTTATTGAAGCCCAAAACACTAGAGAATTGTAGATTAGATGAGATCTGTATAGAGAGGATTCTAGAAATTGATTGACTACCAAAGTGTAGAAAACTTGATATTTGGTGTAACATTAAATCCAAAGACTAAAAGGTTGTCTATGATCTGGATGGTGGAGGATTAGAATAAATTTACTTTCTACAATTTTTGTTTAAATACTCATTCTTTTATTCTTATTTCTCTATTAGATTAGATCTTTAAAAGACTAAATGTTTTCACATAAAAATTTTGACCTTCCCTGTGGGAACGAACCTATACTAGTGCTACAATTTTCGTTGTGCACTTGCAATAGTTTAAGGCTAAGTACAATAATAGCCACATCAGGTGCAATAGAGAAAGTCCCCAAATGTGACAGCCCAGATTTTCCCAACACATTTTTTTTTTTTTTGCCAAATGGGAAAACCCAGACCCTCGGGTCACAGGCCACCATCCGAACACAGAATTTTGGTACATCCACACAATTGTGGAATTCAAAGCAGATAGATATATATGGCAGAAAAATAAAATTTCATTATATAAAGAACAGTAGACAAGTGAAAGAAACCCACCGGTGATGACCGACCATCACCTAAACAGTGGTACTCCAAAAAGGATGTACAACAAAAATCTAATTCTATCAGTCTACAAGAAGATTGGGCGTACCTAGTCCAATCCTCAAAATTCATCACTATATCAAGATCCAATCCATAGGTCTGAGGTAGAAGGTTCGCCTCAAGGTCCTGATTTTCAGTTAAGACCTGCACCTGTGATGTCTAGTCGAGGGGTGAGCTACAGTCCAAGCTCAGTAGAGGAACATCAAGAACAATTACATTTATCATCTTATGCATAGATTCAAATGACAAGATTTCAAAGTAGTTTCCCATCAAAACGTATATTTCAATACAAGTTTTCAAAAGCATTTCATTTTAAAACAAGTACGTGCTTCAAAGTCATTTTCATCTTAAAACAGTCATGTCTTTTTCATATCGACGAAATATACAAAAACTTTTCTCATATCAAAACGAAATTGAAAACCACGTGTCTTAGGTCGAGTTTCACAAGGTATAAAAGTCAAGAGTGATACGGATTCAAAGATCATGTTAGATTCTTTTGCAATTAAAATCCGCCCATAGCGGTTCACAGTTGTACGAACAACCCGCCCATAATCATCCACAATTTTAGGAATACTCCGCCCATAGTGGTCCACAATTTGCACAAATACTCCGCCAAAAGCGATCCACTTTAGTTTATTGTTGATTTTTTATTTTCGATGATGCTTGATTATTATGAGAAATGTGTGGTCAAAATATGGTGGCAAAAATAAATCAAATGGTGGAGATGAAATGAATAAAAACATCAATATAAAATATACACAGTCCTGCAAGATCCAGGGCCTGTTGTAGTAACTTTTGATAAGAAAGGGTTTGTCCCACAGGGATAATTGATCTAAGACCATAAGCGTTGTCTTAGTAGATCTCCACATCTAAGTACATATCTGACAATCCTAAAGAAAGGGAGATTTGGGTTGTCACTAAACTAAAACTAAAACATAAAATGAAACTACAATTAAAGAAAGGGATAAAAGAAGGGTGATGGTGGTTAGTTGAAATAAAGATAAAATTATGAGAAGTAAGCAGTTGAGAGTAACTTAGTAATGCAACTAAGATCTAGAAATGACTCTGTAGTAGCCTTTCAGATGGCTACAAGCAGATCTGCTAGGTAGAAAAATCTCACCTAACCCAAGGGAATGGATTGATCTTAAGGCTATAGCCTGTCCACTTCAATGGTCACAGACTATCCTAGGGATTTCCTCCATTCAATGGATCAATCAGAACATGAACACCATTACAGACACTATGTTTGCAAGGCTACAAGCTCATGCATCCATATGAGCAATCAACCCTTAAAAATCCAGTGAAAACTACAAACAATCAGAGGCTGAATGGGGACTTAGACTCAGTTGGACATTACTACAAAAGGCCTGCAATGACCCAGCTCACAAGTCTGCAATCTCTACAAAATATCAGATCTAAGAACTGATGATGGCATTGCAGCATAAGGGAGACTTTGGATCTGCAACTATCTCTCACTTGGCTACAAGCTCAAGTGCAGAGAAGAAGAATCCATCTCAGATCTGTGATTGAGATCAGCCTTAGGGCTATAGTTTATCCACTTAAATGGTCACAGGCTATCCCAGAGGTTATCTTCCTCACAAATGATGAGATCGAACAAGAAAACTATTGTTGCACCATGGTTGTAGGGCTACAAGCTCAAGCAGCCATGGGTGCATCAAACCTACAAAACTCTATCTAAGAAATACAAGGAAATGCAGATTCAACTAAATTATAAATATGGCATTGCATTGATTTAAAATACAACATACAATATTTGCCCTCAAGGCAACAGCCAGTGCAAAAGCCCAAATCAGCTCCCAAAGTTTATACAAAACCCATTTCAAGTGGAAGTAAACTATCTACTTACAAAAGATCTTAGCCAACAAATGTTGAGCTAAGGAAGAAGAAAAGGAAAAGGATGACCTAACCCTAACCCTAAATGACCTAAGCACTCTCAAGCTTCCAGCCAAATTAGGTTAAGGGGAAGATGATATTTCACACAAAAATTATAGCTTATATAAACATTGGCCAAAGAAATATTTTGCCCTGACCAATAGGAGAAGAGGAGGGAAAATGCCCCATTTTCCACTGCTGTCATGGCTCCTTTGCAGCCCTTGGATGCCTCGGGATGTGGGAAATAGATTAGAGGCTCAGGGTGTGTGCCGTAGAAGTGGGAAAATCTCTAAAATGTCCTTGTGTATGGACTGAGAAGGCTGGAGCTCGAGCTTTGCAAGGATGAGTGCTGAATATTGGCCTCTCGTGAGGCTGTCGTGTGGTTGGTATTATAGTTAAAGGAGCCTTGCGAGGATCACTTGACATGAATATTACAGCTTGTGTAGATGGCGCTCCAGGTGGCTCAAGTCGCGAGGATGTCACTAGGCTGAATTACAACTCGCTAGGTTCTTGCGAGGATGATCGCCAGGATGGCATTTGCTTCTCACGTGGTTGGCTTTGTCTTTGAAGTGCGCGGGATCTGTGCGAGGATATTTTTTGGAGCTCTCTCTCCTCTTGAGCTGTGCGAGATGTATGCGAGCTATAAGTCTGCTGCATTGCACCAAGCGAGATCTACACGAGCTTCTAAATGCTGCAGGCTTGAGCTTTGCAAGATCCTCATGAGACTTGCTTTTGGTGAAATAGAGCCTTGCGAGAGTCACTCGAGAGCTGTGCGAGGCTTGACATTTTTCTCCTCTGCTGCAGTGCACATGCTACCGAAGCAGTGTTCTCTGCTTGGCCCATCATTCTTTCATCTGTCTGACTTCTAGGGCCCACTTTTGCAACCAAAATGGCCACTAAGGTGTGTACCATGATGGTGTGTCTTCTACTCTTAACTCAGCTGCCCTCCTTAGCTTTAAATCTCTCTCTTCTTGGCCTCAAAAGTATGGTAGTTGCACAAAGCTGCAATTTTGTTATTAACTACAAAATACACTCAAAATATAATTATTAGATGGCTCCAAGGTATAGTAAAGGCTAGGTTAAGAGGTAAAAAATGTCATTTTTTAGTGCTTAACACACCTCCAATCCTAATCTTTGCTAGTCCTCAAGCAAAGGGAAAATTAAACAACTACTCTAAAAAATTAAATGCCACCTTCGTAGGGAGCACGAATGCATTTAGCATATGCATCAAGCCTTTTAAACCCCTAGGTGATCCCTAGTAAAGGAGTGAAGTCGCCTGAGGGTTTTCAGTGAAGATACCCATAAACTTCTCAATGAACACAATTAAAGAAAGCTCAAACAGTGGCTAATCAGTTTGTAATTAATAAAGTTTCATTCCACCCTTGCTCTATCAAAATTAAAGGAGCTCCAAAATAGTATATGCCCAAAATTTAACACCTCAGTCATGCATGCATGCTCATCACATCCAATCAGCTAACACCAAGAAAACAATATGTGCAAAATAGTACTAAGCTTACCAGTAAATCAAAATTTAGGTTCAAACAATGCCCCAATGATTTCAGTCTCAGACCCAATGCTTATCAGGTCTATCTCTCACAAATGAATTTAAGAGTACCATTTTACACAAGCTCAAAAGCAATTACAGACCTCAAATAGGGTTGCAAGCATGAGCATAGGCATTTGCTCCTAATTTCTGACATCATCAAGCATTCTCACCATAGATTAGACATTCCTTTTTCTCCATAGGACCGTTCAATTGACTTTGGATCAACAAGGTATTTTTTATGGGTTGTAATGTGGCTTATGGTTGAGGTTTATGAAGAATGGAAGGGATAAAGGGGATTCAAAACTGAGAAATCAACAGGTGTAGGAGGTGATTCATGACTTCACCTTCTTAAATTAAACATACTTCATCTTCATTGATATTTTTCATATTCAAAGTGGTCAGCTTCTCTTCTTCTCTTCAATTTTCAGATGAAGTTATCCTCTTGACTTCTCTTTTCCTTTTATTTTTATTTTTATTTTTATTTTTATGAAATGCCACAACTGTACCACTTCTACACTCCAGTTTACAGTTTGCTTCTCTTCTTTTCATCCACCAAAAGTTACACCTAGCTTGCTTATCTTTAACTCCTCCTTTACCTTCTGAATTCTCAGAGTGAGGGTAGGTTTGAATTAGGTCTACAAGTTTAGGTTCAAGTACTTTGGTGTTTATTGAAGAAAAATTGGGATTTAAGGCTCAAAGAGTAGATGCAACAGGGCAGCTTTAATGGGTTGGCACTTTAGGCTTAAACTGACCAAATGAAGGCCTTGATTATCTCCTTGATGTTATGAATGCTGTCAAAAATTTCAACTTGGGGTGTCTAACTTCTAGTGAAAAGGTCTTCACTCAGTTAGTCCTTAGAGTAGAAAAAGTTGCCAAGGACACTTCTAATAAAAAAATTTTACAAGCTCAAAGCTCACTGGGTATGTGTTAAGACCTGAAAAGTACCACTTTTCACCCCTTAACTTAATCTCTGTTAGAACCTTAGTCATGTAATAAATGTGTGTTAAGCCCATTTTATAGGTAAGGAAGTTAGACCCAGACAAAGAACTGGCTGCAGCATAGGCACAACAAAGCAAAGCAACAAGTTAAGAAGTGAGCCTCGCACAGATGTCGCAGGATTCAATTGAATCAGAAAGAATGCTTCGCGCAGTTGTCGCGAGTTTCTGAAGGCAACACACCAACTAGTCGCGATGTTCTCGCACATATTGATGACAGAAGGGAGTAAAAAGCATACTTCGCGCAGTTCTCGTGAGGCTTAGTTATAAGCTCTCGCGCAGTCTCACCCAGCTCAAGAAAGGAGCCTTTAATCTTCGCGTGATTCACTGAGGAGAGAGAGCTCTAGGCATTCCTGCACACAGCTGTCGCGCAGTGGTCGCGGGATACAGAGCTTCAGGGAACTACTCACGTGATCCAGAGCCCTATGCACATTGCTTCTTCGCGAGGATCTCCATGAGATTCACCAAGGAATGAACCGCGCGCACAATTCTCGTGCCATTCAAATGGAAAGCACAATCCCGTGATGACAAAACTATCTATCCCACGACTGCAAGAGCTTTAAGGCAATGCAATCCCGTGACGACTACTCTATCACGCGACAAGACCTAGAAATCCTTACTACCTAGCGAGGCTCGGGATCTTAACTTCCCCCACTTTTGTAGGGGTAGTTTGGGAACTTCCAGAACTAGGGCATGTACTCCAATGCTCCAATCTTCATGCACACGCCCCGAGGCATCCAAGGAACATAAATGGGCCACGATTGCATCAATAAAATTAGGGTTTTCCTAACCTTAATGCTCCCACAACTGACTGCTATATAAGCCTAAGCCTAGTTTAGGTTTAGGGGACTTCTGTATTCCATCTTCTTGAATCAGCTGTAGAGTTGCAGTAGGCTAAGGTTAGGGTTTAGGCAGTTTCTTTTTCCTTTTTTTTCCTCTCTCCATAGTCCAGCACTTGCTGGCAATGCCTTTGTATGTCTATTTGGAATAGTTTTAATGGAGTTTTATAATAGGATCTTATGCATGTATGGGATTGAAGCTTGAGGGTTGTTCTGTACAAGGCAGGTGCTTTGAGATCCTCCATTGCTATGTTGCATTGTAAGCAATAGAAGATTTTTTTCAAGGATTTATTTAGATCCAAATGACCTGTGTGTCCAGGCTAGGCACATTGCAGGCCTATGCCCCACCACAGGATCCACAAAATCTGATTTCTCATGGGAGCCTGAGCTGATAGCCTTGTGAACATGGTGGTGGCAGTAATATCCTTGTTCTGTCTCAGACCTCTGAGAGGAGGATAGCCTATGTGGATAGTCTGTGGCCATTCAAGTGGACAGGTTATAGCCCTAGGGTGAGGCCAATCCACAAATCTAAGACAGATTCTTCTTCTCTGCACTGGTGTTTGTAGCCCTGTGAGAGATTGTGCAAAGACAGGCTCCCCTGTATTTGTATAGACCCACCATCAGATGGCAGATATGATCTGACTTTAGAGATTGTAGGCTTGTGACTGGATCACTGCTGTCTTTCTAAAGCAGTGAACAGCTAGGCCAGAAGCTAATACTCAAACTCTTGCTGGTCCTGTGTGTCCAGGCTAGTGCACATTATAGGCCTAGCCCCACACATAGAACATTAGAGGTTGAGGTTCCTATGGATTCTTGAGCTGGTAGCCTAGATGAAGTAGTCCCTACAATGATAAACATGTTCTGACCCACCTATGGACCGTGGTTCCCCTATTGGACAGTCTTTGACCATTTAAGTGGACAGGTTATATCCATAAGGGATTGGATCATGGAACAAGGGTGAGTTGGATCCTTTCTCCTCTTTGGTGATAATATAGCCATTAGACAGGACTTCTGCAGTAGCAGATCTGAGTCTAAGTTATAAAACCCATCAGATCTGTATCTAATAGCTTACTTCTCACCCTTTTATATTTATTATCTCACACTCCATCATTCTTCTCAACCATTTTTGTAATTTAGGCATTAGGTTACCTTAGGATTTAAACATTAGTGACCTTAAATCCCCTTCCATTTAGGATTGCCAGATCTGTAGTCAGAACAGGAGGGCCTACTGATGATGGCTCCCTTGGAGCTTTATATCATTTTTCCCTGTGGGACAAACTCTTATTTATTAAAACTTTCTACAACAGGCCCTGTATCTTACAGATCTGTGTATTTTTAGACTTGCTGCTCTGTGGTTTTCAATCCACCTTTGATTTATTTTCACTAACCCATTCTTACCATTGTTTTGAAAAAAGTTAGCAGCAAGCATTTAAAATATCCCAACAAGTTTTTGGCGCCGTTGCCGGGGAGTCTTGATCTATTAGTAGACCCTAGATTTTGGTATTTTATTCTTTGGTAGCTCTGCTTGTGAATAACTGATACTGCTGATTTACATTTGGAATTTTTCTTGCAGAGAGGAAAGTTGAACTGCACTTGGAGTCTAGCTACCTCTGTTTTCATTTCTCTAACCCTCAAAGACTTAGTGTATTTCTCCTTTGCAAATTCCATAGCATTTGATTAGGATAGTTATAATTTTGTTTTGATAATTCTTTAAGTTAATTGCAATGTGTTTGCAAGTAGTCTTCCATGCTGTTGGTGTGTGTGCATGTTAGGAAGGAGATCCCTCAGTCCAACATTAGAGCCTCCTAACCCTGAGATAGAAAGGGGCAGAAGACAAAGAAGGCCCAGACACACCACAGTTGAGCTCCTTACTGAAACTGAGACAGCAATCATGGGTGAAGAGTAACCCAGAACATTGAAGGAATTGAATGCTCTTGATGATTATAATTCCCCATTCAGCATTCAATTCCCAAATGTTCAAGGAAACTATCAGATTAAAACCTCAATCATCCCAATGCTTTCCTTTTTCCATGGGCTCAGTAAGGAAGACCCCTACAAGCACATTGATCAATTCCTGCCCTGTGCACAACATTCTCCATTACTGGTTTGGGACCAGAAGCCATCAAATTAAGGCTCTTTCCTTTCTCCCTAAAGGACAGGGCCAGTACCTGGTCTTCTGGTGTGCCTTGATTATTGGTTGGTGGTGAAAGTTATTTAAAAATCAATGACAGAGTAAAACAGGGGGTGAATCCAGCACAACTCAGAAGTCCTAGACCTGCAAGATACAGGGTCCTTTGTAGCAAGTTTTGATAAGTAAGAGTTTGTCCCATAGGGAAAGGTGATCTAAAGCTCCAAGGGAGCCATCTCTAGTAGTCCCTCCAGATCTGTCTACAGATCTGGCAGCCCTAGAAGGAGGGGAGTTTAAGGTCACTTATTCTAAGTATTCTAATACCTAAACTACAGAAAGTGTTGAGAGGATGGATGGAGTGTGGAAAAAGAGTATAAAAAGGGTGAGAAGTATGTTATTGAACCAAGGTCAGAGAAGTTTTGTAACTCAGATTTAGATCTGATGTTATAGAAATCCTGTCCAGAGGCTACATTATCACCTCTGAGGAGAAATGATCCAACCCATCACTCTGCCATGATTCCACCCTTAAGGCTATAACCTGTCCACTTGAATGGTCATAAATTATCCCATAGGGGAGCCACTATCCAGGGATGGGTCAGAACATAACAAGTAAATCATTACAGGCACTATTTCATCCAGGCTACCAGCTCAAGAATCCATAGGGAACCTCAACCTCTAAAGTTCTATATGTGGGGCTAAGGCTGTAGGACCATGATAGCCCAGACACATAGAACCAGCAAGAGATTGAGTACAACCTTCGATCTAGTTGTCCATTGCATAAGCGAGGCTATAATGGTCCAGTCACCAGCCTACAATCTCTATAACCAGATCAGATCCAACATCTGATGGCGGATCTAAACAAATATGGGTGAGTCTGCCTCTGTACAATCTCTCACCAGGCTTCTACAAGCTCAGGTGTAAAGAAGAAGGATCCATCTTGGATCGGTGGATCAGAATCACCCTAAGGCTATACTCTGTCCACTTAAATGGTCACAGACTATCCCAGAGGTTATCCTCCTCATGGAGTCCAAAACAAAACAAGATTATCGCTGCTACCACCATGCTCACAAGGCTACCAGCTCAAGCTCCCATGGGTATTTCAGATCTAGTGGGTCCTGTGGTGGGGCTAAGGCTGTAGGACCATGATAGCCCAGACACACAGGTCACTTGGATCTGAGTGGCCCTTAGAATCAGTCCTCCATTGCTTTAAAACATAGCCAAAGCAATGGCGGATCACAAAGCAGCAGCCTTGCACAGAGCATCTCACACACAAACAACAATCCCACAAAGTATAGATCCTATTGCAAAACTTTCATTGATCTAATTCAAAAATACATACAAAGGCATAGCCAGCAAGTGCTGGACTATGGAGAGAAGGAAAGAAAAAGAAAACTACTTACTGCTAAAAAGAAAGAGAAAAGAAAAATGATCTGAGATGGGTTCCCAGATGCCTAAACCTAAGCTCAGGTATGGGTTTATATAGCAGTGGGGTGGCGGCGCATTAGGGTTAGAAAACCCTAATTTTAACGATGCCACATGGCCTGATAATGATCCTTGGATGCCTCGAGGCACATGCACAGAGATTTGAGCATGGGAGTGCGTGCTCTAATCGCTGGAAATACCCAGAAGGTCCTCTGCTGAAGATATGGAAGTTTAGGGTCAGAGCCTCGCTAGGTAGCTGTAGTTTCCTAGACTTGTCGCGTGGTAGCTCTTTACTCTTCGCTAGGATGATTTGACACTGAAGCTTCAGCCGTCACAAGGTTGCCTTGGTTTGCTCTTCAGGCAGTCACGCGGTAGAGAGTTGAGCTCTCGCTGGGTTGGGTTTCGCGAGGTTGAATAGAAAACACAGTCTCAAGTGTCGCGGGGTTGAAATTAAAGCAGTCGCGCGGTCGATCGATCTTCCCTGGGCAGCAGCGCGAGAACTTCGCGAGTACTTTTCTTTACTTGGACTTCGCGAGTTACCTCGCGAGGCTCTTTTGAGTTCTAAACTGCGCGAGATTCTATGCCTCACTTGATCTTCGTGAGATTGGCTTTGCCTTCGCCAGGATGTTTTCTTTCTTGAATGGCATGAGAACTGTGCAAGGCGTTCTTCTTCTGATAATTGCATCTCGCGGTGACTGCGCGATAGCTGCGCGAGGAATCTTCTGAAGCTCTCTCTCCTCAGCCGTTCTGAGCAAACTGCGTGAGATTGAGAGAGGTCTACTTTGAACTGCATGACACTGTGCGATGTGTTGTACTCTTGAGCTTCGTGAGAGCTGCGCGAGTTTGAGTTTCTGAAGCTTTTCAGTCATTCATCTGCGCGAGAGGTTGCTGTAAAGCCTTGGGAAGCTCAGTTGAACTGCGCGAGGCATATTTCTCCTGAATCCTCTAAAGCTTGGGTCAACTACGCGAGGCTCATTTCAGGTCTGGATTCAGAGTTCATTCTTCTGAGGGATATCTGGTGCCAAAGCAGGCTCCTTAACAGGATTCTTGGCCTTCTTTCATTGCTGATTATTACCTGCACAAAACACTTAACAAGAACTTATTAGGTGGCTAAGGGTCAAATCAAAGGTTAAGTTAAGGGGTGAAAGGTGGTACTTTTCAGGTCTTAACACACCCCCAAACCTAATCTTTGCTAGTCCCTTAGCAAAGCTACATTAAATCTACTCTAAAAATTAAATGCCACTTTCGTAGGGAGTACGGATACATTTAGCATATGTACCAAGCCTTTTAAACCCCTAGGTGATCCCTAGTGGAGGAGTGAAGTCTCCTGAGGGTTTTCAGTGAAGACACCCACAAACTTCTCAAATGAAATAGTTAACAAAAGTGCAATGTCATCCAATGAGCAGTTAAGGAATCAGATTTAGTCTACTCTTGAATCAGTACACATAAAAGAGATTTAATTCATTGGTTGCACAGTAACTTAAACAGCATAAACTCTCATGATTGCATAGCATTTCCAAATAGTTTGTACTCACAGGAAACTGCACAAGTATGTGTCAGCACTGAGCTTATCCTTATGTCAGAAAATTAGGTTAAGGTCATACATAATGCATTCAAGTTTGGACCCAAAAGAAAGCTTTGCAGGGTATACTCTCATAAAGGTTTGTTGAGGGGTTCAGTTTCTCACAAGCTCAAGAGCAGTTACATCCCCCAACTGGGTTTGTAAGCATGAGCATAGGCAGAGTTCTTAAGTGCTGACATCATTATTAGTTTCTCACCATAGATTGGATAATTCCTTATCTTCACATGATAGCTCACTCAACTTTGGATCACAAGAGCTTTTAACTGTGCTGTAATGTGGCTTATGGAGTAGGGTTAAAAAGAATGGAAGGTTGAAAAGGGGTTCCAATTTGAGAAATCAGTAGGTCACAGAGGTGGTTCATGACTTCACCTTCCATAATTCAGCTCCCTTCATCTTCTTTGAGATTTTTCGATTTGAAGTGATCAGTTTCTCTTCTTGATTTTGATTTTCCAATGAAAGTTCCTCTTGACTTCTCTCTTATTCCTCTTCATTATTATTTTTGTTTCTTTTTACTGGAGTTTTCTTCTTTTTATTTTGTTTTTACTTTTCAGAAATGCCACCATGTTCTCGCCACCACTACCGCTGTAATTTTTTGAGATCCTTCTTCTCCATTCGCCTAATATTGACCATGGCTAGTCCATCTTCAACTCTGTCTCCTTTACCTTCTGAATTCTTAAAGTGAGGGTAGGTTGAATCAGGTTCATAGGTTCAGGTTCAAGTACTCAGGTGTATTTTGAAGAAATTTAGGATTTAAAGCTCAAAGGGGGTATGGACAAGGGCAGCTGCTTTAGGATTGGTCTTTTTAGGCTCAAACTGTCCAAGAGAAGGCCTTGATCCTTTCCTAGGTCTCATGAGTACTGTCAGTTGTTTCAACTTGGAGTTACCTAACTTCTAGTGAGCACAGTGACTCAGTCAGTCCTTAGAACTAAAAGAAATGCCTTAGTTACTCCTCAAAGAATAGAAAAATTTTGTAGGCCCAATTCTCACTAGTTATGATCATCCTTTGAACATTCAAGTATGTCCTCACCTTTTTCTCTCTCTAATGATTCACTAAGTGCAGATACAAGTAGGCTTCCTTGGTGATGTTATCATGGAAATGTGGAATATTAGAAGTTTATAATGTCCAATGTTTGCATAAATTATAAACTTCTTAATTTCATGATTCTTAAGTGAATAGAGGTCCATTTCCATATTGCTCAGATGAGTCTGCTGCACTTATGTTAAC
This sequence comes from Chloranthus sessilifolius, assembly GCA_021018995.1. Taxonomy (NCBI): domain Eukaryota; kingdom Viridiplantae; phylum Streptophyta; class Magnoliopsida; order Chloranthales; family Chloranthaceae; genus Chloranthus; species Chloranthus sessilifolius. Next base: position 27,189,354 of record CM037594.1, on the reverse strand, counting down.
TATTCCCTTGGCAGGGTCTGCCTGCCATACCCCCAAAACAGTGTCCTCACTGGTTCAAGGTCAATGTGCAGCAGATTTATTACAGCATAAAAGAAAAGGAAAGAACAGGGAACAAAACACACAGGCAAAGCAAGATAGTAAAGATAGGGGAAAAGTCTATGAAATATTAGAAATGTACAAAATACAAGAGAACAGTTGTAAAAGAAACAGAGGAATTCCTAGGTACAATCTAGTTAGAATCTGTCTTAAAATTTATCCCATCCCATCTTCCTTGCATGCTCTTGAAGGAGAGCCTCTTCTTCTTTCTTCTTTCGTTCCCTCTCTGCCTTCCTTTGCTCGGGAGTTTTGGGTATGGTAGGAGCCCGGACCCTCATTTTTCTCTTCTTGGGCTCAGGAGGGATCTCCGAAGATTTAGCAGTGGTTGGCTCAGGGGGTTTGGTGGGAGATTTTCCTTTGGGGCCCTTACCTTTAGAGGCTTGCCCTTGCTGAGGCAGAGGGGGAATAAAAGATGATTGGGCTTGTGCTGGCTCAGGAGGGGCAACGGGGGATTTGGCAGGGGCTGGCACCTGAGACAGGAGAAGACTTTTCCCTTTTTCTGGTTTAAGGGGAGCCACAGGAGATGGATCTGGTAATTTCACTGTAGGAATGGCAGGGCTCTTCCCTTTCACGGGCTTGCTTAGGGGTGGTGCCTCCTCAGACTGGGCAGATGTGTCTTTTCCAATTTTCAAAGAGCGACTTGGGGAAGTAGTCCTCTTTGCAGCAACTTTCCTTCGCTGAGGATAGGATTGTGCCGCAGGGCCAGATGAAGGAGCAGCAACAGTAGGTTGGGCACTGGGATCCGTAGGTGGTGCAGCATCAGAGTCGGAATCAGAAGGAAAGAGCTCAGTAGGGTCCAATCCAAGGGCAGCAGCAGCCTGTCTGTGTTTTTCTTTGGAAAGGAGGCGCCCATGGGGATCATCCTGAGCAGAAGCTCTGGTGACCTTTGGAGGTGGGGATGGAGGGGCCGGCCTTTTACCTTTTTGGGCTGCAGTGGCTCTCTTAGAAGTGGGATTTTTCTAGGAAGGGGTGCATTTTCTTTTGAGAGCAGGAGAGGGAATAGGGGGGGCACTGAGGTAGGAGCAGGAGCTGCAGTAGGAGCAACAGGTTGTGTAGGTATTACAAAAGGAACTGCAGTAGGCATTTGAGGAGGAACAGGAGGAGATACCAGAGTGGGGGCTGTGGGAGTTGGGGGAACAGATTGTGTAGGGGTTGGGGTAGGGGCAGTGGAAGAAGATGGGGCTGGTTGTGTGGAAGAAGATGGGGCCTCAGGGGGAGCGGTGGCGATGGGAGTGGCCTGTATAGGTTGGGACAGCAGGAAAGCAACTCTCTGTTCCAAGATTTCAATTTTCTTGTTAGCCCACAAGAGATTGGTATCTGCAAGCTCCTTACTGAGCATTATTTCATTTTTTCTCTAATAGCCGGTTGTGCTTTTTCACCCTCTCTGCATTGGCCTTTTCCATCTCAGTAGCCATTACAGAGTATGTTGTCAGACCTTGTTCGCATTTGATGTCTCCAAAATTGCCTCCCACCCTTTAGAAATATCTCGCAGCTGCTCGTTGTGAGCAAGCTTCAAGTCACTCAGTTTCTGCAGCAAGGGGTATTCGATGGCTTGGCGGAGTTGGGCCATGCCATTGAGAATATCCCTCTTGATATAAGGATTGTCCCTCATGGCATGGAGGAGGGTGAAGTAGGGAGGGGTGTAGTAGGAGTGTCTGAGAAAGATTGGTAGAAATGGAGTGGAAGGAAGAGATGGTGATGGATCCTGGGGGAGAGAAGTGGGGGTTGGAGAAATGGTTGGGGTGGTCTGGGTTGAATGGTCAGGGAATTGAGGAGGAGGTGGGAGAAGAGGGGGAATGGAAGGTACGGGTGGAAAATGAAATGAAGGAAGGGAAGCGGATGTGGATGGTTCAGGGTAAGGGAAGAAGGGGATGGTGAAGGGTTGAAATGGAAGGGGTGGGGGTGCAAATAGGGGGGGTGGAATGGGAAAGGTGGATGGGAATGGAATGGGGTCCGTTTGGGTAGAAGTGTTGGTAAATAGAGGGGGAGGTAGTATTAGAGGTGGAAGGATAGGGAGAGAGGGAAAGGAGTGGTCGAGTATGGTATCATGGAGGAGGAAAGATGGAGGAAAGTCAATGGGGGTGGGGTTTGTTGGAACAGGGGAGTCAGAGGTGGAAGGGGGTTGGGTCAATGGGGTGGTAGGAGGCTGTGTTGGGATTGGTGGGTTTGTCAATGTGTGAAGGGTGGATTGTATGGTGGTTATGTCAGTTTGCATTTGGGCTTGGGTCTGTGTGGTGTTGGATAGTTGGGGTTGGAGGTCATGTATGAGGGAAAGGATATGAGTAAGGGTATCTGAGGTTGGTTGAGGTGGAGTAGGAGGATAAGAAGGAACAGGTTGGAAGGGGGAAGTGGGGGCATGATGGAAAGTGGTAGGGGGGGAGGGGGGAGGGTCTAGCGAATGATGTGGTGAAGAGAGAGGAGACTCAGGGAGAGGGATGTCTTGGGTGGGCAAGGTATCAAGCAAGGTGGTCATGAAGGCTTGATACCCTGAAGTGGTGGCTAGGTTAAAGTCCAGGTCATGGAGAGGTGGGACGAAGGGTTGGTCAATAAGGGGTGTGTCTGTGGAAGTGGGTAAAGATGAGGCAGGGGTAGTGTGAGAGGTTTTCTTTTTAAGGTAGGTTATCAAGGGAGGGCTGTCAGGGTGTGGATCAGATGCTATGGGAGAGACTGGGGTTGTGGATTGAGGTATGGTGGGTGAAGGTGGAGTGGTGTCCTGGGGTTCAACACTTTCTTCCCAGGTACGGATAATGGTTGGAGGTGGAATGGAAAAAGGAGATAAAAGAGGAAAAGGGAGAGATGGAATAGGTGAAGAAGGTAGTGGAGAGGCAAGAGTGGTGGATGGAGGGATTGCTGCAGAAGCAGAGGTGACAGAAGCTCGCGCCACCTTCTTTGAGGCAAGGGTTTTAGCCTTCTTTTTAGGGGCAGGGGTGGGCTTTACCACAGCAACTCCCTCTCCCTGCTCGGAGACATTCTGAGCTTCAACCTTCTTCTTCTTCTTCTGGGGATCCATTAGACTTCTGCTAATCCCCCATTGTCTCTTAGCAAAAGTGGTGGGAGTGAGGTCAGCAGATAACTCCCATCTTTGGTATCTTGTACCCTCCCTCGAGTAGCCCGTGATGAGTCTTCCATAGGGGAGAGTGTGGATTTTCTTTTGTAGCCCCAGCTTCACCATTGTATCCTTCATAGCCTCGAAGATCAACCATGCAGCTTTAAATCCATGGCCCAGAGAGAAGGAATAGAGAGCATCAGCAATTGCTGCCCTCCTTTCTTACTGATGGTCGGAGCAATAGATATTCTTCCTTAGAACTTGATCGATAAACAGTAGTTTGGGCTCCAAATCTCTTCTTCTGATGGAGTCCCCTGTGGCTTTCAAGCCTCTGGTAATGGCCTGGGCAATTGTGTTAATGGGGGCACTCACAGGGGCACCATAACCGTAGTTGGGATCAAAACATGTAGGGATGCCCAAGACTTCAGCCATTAACTCTGGGCTAAGCAGCATCTCAAAATTGTCAACTAATGCAAGGAGGCCAGGCTGCCCCCGTGTGTCTAGTCTGACCCTAAGGTGATGGTAAAAGAGTTGCACTAACCTAGGGTAGGCTAGTGTAGGAATCATTTACATCAAGGGGAACAAACCAGCCTTGTGCAAGAACTCGATGGCAGGTGCTGACAATGGCTCTGATTCAAAGAAAGAGATATCGAAAATGGCTTCTGGCTCTAAGGGAATGGAAATGAGGAGCTCAGAGGGTGTCGAGTAATCCAGTGTTGGTGCAGCCACCTCAGGGACCACCTCCTTCCCTTTTTGCTGAGCCGTAGAGGACTTGGCTTTCTTAGGGGTAGGCTCCACAGTGGCCTTGTCCCTGGCTCTCTTCACAGGTGCGCTTTTAGGAGCCATCACGACTTTCCTTGGTGAGTGTGCAGTTGAAATTTTGAAAGGAAAAATCAGGAGCTGAGTCTAACCCTAAAAGTTAGGGTTCTATTTAATTGGACGCACGGAGGATCTCAAGAGCTCTTAACAGGGGGCAACTATTGATGGAAGCTCTAAGAACAAAAATCCAGAATTTCAAAGTGAACAATGATCTGTAGATAGGATGCTGAAGGAGAGAGGTTGAGAGGAGTGGGAGCTAGGGTTTCGCTGGTAGGAGAGAAAAGAGAAAGCAGTAAGGAAAAGCAGCGTGGGGTGGGATTTAAATATCGCGAGGCTTGGCGCGCTTTGAAAATGTCCACTCGCTGGTTGGGAATGAATGGGTCGCGAGATTAGATGTTCCTTTAAACTGCGCGAGGCAGCCCACCCAGTTATATTTGAAACTCGCGACAGCAAAACAAAGTAGTTCTTTATGAACTGCGCGAGATGGGACCAAACCCATTATTCAGAACCCCGCGATGGCTTAACCAAGGCAGAATTCACTCACCCACTAGTCAGCTTTTTGACCTTGACTTTATAGGTGGATTCTCTCACAGACTCTCTTCCAGGGACACCCATAAGCATTATAAAGCATTCACAAATTCTCCTACTCTCAAGGCATTAAAGTCACACATCACGCAAAGCATTCAAATGCTACATCATCATTTAATCACTTGATATTATCACACAAGGGGAGCTGGTATAAACGTAGGCATTAAAGCACTAAACTCAAATTCCAACACGATTGCTAACTATTCCTATAAACTGTAAAGTACATATTATAGAAAGGTGCACAGTTCTTATCATTAATTCAATGAAAGATCCCCTTCAGGGTCTGAGGATCCTTCACCAATCAAAAATTGGCCCTTGGGATTAACCACTGGTTGACTGGGCAACCTTCCCTCTTCTCTTTTGGCTAAGGTGTTCGCTAGTTGTCCAATCTGTTCTTCCATCTTCTTGATGCTCTGACCATGAGAGTTCATAGTCTGAGTCAAGGAACCCAGGTTTTGCAGTGATGTAAAGACCTGGTCCTCGAAAGAAGCATTTCTAGGCTAAGAAGGGGGTAAGACCAATCAGATTTCTTTCGATGGGGTCAGCTGATGGGGACCTAGGGGCATTCCCTTGATTGAACTGCTGCCGTGGCCTTTGTGGTAAGGCCAACATCTGCTGGGGCTGCATGTAGTTGTCTTGCTTCCACCTCAGATTTGGGTGGTCTCCCCATTGGAAACCAGTATTTTGGTGCTGGTATCCATATGGCTGCCTATTGTAGCCTCCAGATTGTTGCTGGCCATAAGATTGAATAGCAGCAGCATGTTCCAACATCAATTCAGGAAATTGTCTTGTAGATGGACATTCCTCCACTATGTGCTGTGGGGACTGGCATATCAGACATGCGTCCGCCACATGAGCAGCCCTTTTGGGTTGCATCACAGTCAATAATTTATCAAACTTCATATAGAGGTTTACCATCTGCAGTTGCAGGTCATTGTTCCCAGACACCTCATAAATTTTTCCTTTTGATCTAGCAGTAGGCCCCACCTTTGACTCAGATTCCTGACTAGTTCTTGCCAGGGATGGCTTTTGAAAAGCATTCTCACTAATCACCTCAAACAATTCCCATGCCTCCTCAGCAGTCTTGTGTATGTAGGATCCACCACAAGAGGCATCGACCATATCTCTATTTTTCTCATCAATCCCATTGTAGAAGCTTTGTACAAGTTGCCACTCAGGGATCTTGTGGTGGGGGCATTGTTTGAGCATCTCTTTAAACCTATCCCAGGACTGGTTAAATTCCTCAGTTGGGGATTGAGCAAACGCAAGAATCTCTTTCCTCAACTGGCTAGTTTTGGTCTCAGGGAAGAACTTGATTAGGAATCTGGTCTGCAGGTCTTTCCATGAAGTAATGCTATTGTTGGGAAGAGTGGTCAGCCAAGTACTGGCCCTATCCTTCAGAGAGAAGGGAAAGAGTCTAAACCAAGTAGCCTCAGGTCCCAAACCAGTGATATTGAAAGTGGTGCACAAGGCCAAAAACTGGTCAATATGCTTGTAAGGGTCTTCTTTGCTAAGCCCATTGAAAGTCAAGATCTCGGATGATTGAAGTTTTTATCTCATAGTTCCCCTGAACATCAGGGAATTGAATGCTAAAAGGGGAGTTATAGTCATCCGGAGCATTCAACTCCTTGAGGGTTCTGAGTTGTTCTTCACCCATAATTGCTGTCACAGATTCACGTGGGGGCTCTCCTGTGGTGTGCCTGTCTCTTCTAAGTCTCCTTCCCCTTTCTAACTCAGGGTTAAGAGGCTCTAAAGCAGGGCTGAGGGATCTCCTCCCTAGCATACAAGCACACCCACAGCAAGGAAAGCTTCTTGCAGGCACATTGCAAAAGAATAATTGTACACTAACAAATTTATCTAACTAGTTTACAGCTATTCAAAGAATACATTTAAACTATCCTAGATACTGCTAAAAAAAAATTGTTTAAGAAAGATAGACAGAGCTTTAAAAGTCAGAGAGTTTGTAAACAGAGGTAGCTAAGCTCCAATTGCAGTCAAACTATCCTTCACTACTGCTGTCTAGATCTGCAAGAAAGGTTCAAAATTATGTCAGCAGTATCAATTATTCACATGTGCAAAGAATACAAAGAATACAAAAACTAAGGGTCTACTAATAGATCATCTTTCCCCGACAACGGCGCCAAAAACTTGTTGACCGCTTCTGGTGTGCTTTGATTATTGGTTGGTAGTGAAAGTTATTTAAAAATCAAAGACAGAGTAAAATAGGGGATGAATCCAGCACAACTCAGAAGTCCTAGACCTGCAAGATACAGGGTCTTTTGTAGCAAGTTTTGATAAGTAAGAGTTTGTCCCACAGGGAAAGGTGATCTAAAGCACCAAGGGAGCCATCTCTAGTAGTCCCTCCAGATCTGTATATAGATCTGGCAGTCCTAGAAGGAGGGGAGTTTAAGGTCACTTATTCTAAGTATTCTAATACCTAAACTACAGAAAGTGTTGAGAGGATGGATGGAGTGTGGAAAAAGAGTATAAAAAGGGTGAGAAGTATGTTATTGAGCCAAGGTCAGAGAAGTTTTGTAACTCAGATTTAGATCTGATGTTATAGAAATCCTGTCCAGAGGCTACATTATCACCTCTGAGGAGAAAGGATCCAACCCATCACTCTGCCATGATTTCACCCTTAAGGCTATAACCTGTCCACTTGAATGGTCACAAATTATCCCATAGGGGAGCCACTATCCAGGGATGGGTCAAAACATAATAAGTAAATCATTACAGGCACTATTTCATCCAGGCTACCAGCTCAAGAATCCATAGGGAACCTCAACCTCTAAAGTTCTATATGTGAGGCTAAGGCTGTAGGACCATGATAGCCCAGACACATAGAACCAGCAAGAGATTGAGTACAACCTTCGATCTAGCTGTCCATTGCTTAAGCGAGGCTACAATGGTCTAGTCACCAGCCTACAATCTCTATAACCAGATCAGATCCAACATCTGATGGCAGATCTAAACAAATATGGGGGAGTCTGCCTCTGTACAATCTCTCACCAAGCTTCTACAAGCTCAGGTGTAAAGAAGAAGGATCCATCTTGGATCGGTGGATCAGAATCACCCTAAGGCTATAATCTGTCCACTTAAATGGTCACAGACTATCCCAGAGGTTATCCTCCTCATGGAGTCCAAAACAAAACAAGATTATCGCTGCTACCACCATGCTCATAAGGCTACCAGCTCAAGCTCCCATGGGGATTTCAGATCTAGTGGGTCCTGTGGTGGGGCTAAGGCTGTAGGACCATGATAGCCCAGACACACAGGTCACTTGGATCTGAGTGGCCCTTAGAATCAGTCCTCCATTGCTTTGAAACACAGCCAAAGCAATGGCGGATCACAAGGCACCAGCCTTGCACAGAGCATCTCACACACAAACAACAATCCCACAAAGTACAGATCCTATTGCAAAACTTTCATTGATCTAATTTAAAAACACATATAAAGGCATAGCTAACAAGTGCTGGACTATGGAGAGAAGGAAAGAAAAAGAAAACTACTTACTGCTAAAAAGAAAGAGAAGAAAAACAATCTGAGATGGGTTCCTAGATGCCTAAACCTAAGCTCAGGTATGGGTTTATATAGCAGTGGGGTGGCGGCACATTAGGGTTAGAAAATCCTAATTTTAACGATGCCACGTGGCCTGATATTGATCCTTGGATGCCTCGAGGCACGTACACAGAGATTTGAGCGTGGGAGTGTGTGCCCTAATCGCTGGAAATACCCAGAAGGTCCTTTGCTGAAGAGATGGAAGTTTAGGGTCAGAGCCTCATTAGGTAGCTGTAGTATCCCAGACTTCTCGCGTGGTAGCTCTTTGGTCTTCGCTAGGATGATTTGACACTGAAGCTTCAGCCGTCGCAAGGTTGCCTTGGTTTGCTCTTCAGGCAGTTGCGCGGTAGAGAGTTGAGCTCTCGCTGGGTTGGGTTTCACGAGGTTGAATAGAAAACACAGTCTCAAGTGTCACGGGGTTGAAATTCAAGTAGTCGCGCGGTTTATCGGTCTTTGCTGGGCAGCAGTGCGAGAACTTCGTGAGTACTTCTCTTTACTTGGACTTCGCGAGATACTTCGCGAGGCTCTTTTGAGTTCTGAACTGCGCGAGGTTCTATGTCTCACTTGATCTTCGTGAGATTGGCTTTGCCTTCGCCAGGATGTTTTCTTTCTTGAATGGCGCGAGAACTGCGCGAGGTGTTCTTCTTTTTAAAATTGCATCCCGCGGCGACTGCGCGACAGCTGCGCGAGGAATCTTTTGAAGCTCTCTCTCCTCAGCCGTTCTGAGCGAACTGCGTGAGATTGAGAGAGGTCTACTTTGAATTGTGCGACACTGTGCGATGTGTTCTACTCTTGAGCTTCACGAGAGCTGCGCGAGTTTGAGTTTCTGAAGCTCTTTAGTCATTCATCTGTGCGAGAGGTTGTTGTAAAGCCTTGGGAAGCTCAGTTGAACTGCGCGAGGCATATTTCTCCTGAATCCTCTAAAGCTTGGGTCAGCTGCGTGAGGCTCATTTCAGGTCTGGATTCAGAGTTCATTCTTCTGAGGAATATCTGGTGCCAAAGCAGGCTCCTTAACAGGATTCTTGGCCTTCTTTCGCTGCTGATTATTGCCTGCACAAAACACTTAACAAGAACTTATTAGGTGGCTAAGGGTCTAATCAAAGGTTAAGTTAAGGGGTGAAAAGTGGTACTTTTTAGGTCTTAACAGTAGTCTTCCATGCTGTTGGTGTGTGTGTATGTTAGGAAGGAGATCCCTCAGTCCAACATTGGAGCCTCCTAACCCTGAGATAGAAAGGGGCAAAGACCAAGAAGGCCCAGACACACCACAGTTGAGCTCCTTACTGAAACTGAGACAACAATCATGGGTGAAGAGCAACCCAGAACATTGAAGGAATTGAATGCTCCTGATGATTGTAATTCCCCATTCAGCATTCAATTCTCAGATGTTCAAGGAAACTATGAGATTAAAACCTCAATCATCCCAATGCTTTCCTTTTTCCATGGGCTCAGCAAGGAAGACCCCTACAAGCACATTGACCAATTCCTGCCCTGTGCACAACATTCTCCATTACTGGTTTGGGACCAAAAGCCATCAAATTAAGGCTCTTTCCTTTCTCCCTAAAGGACAGGGCCAGTACCTGGTTAGCTACTCTCCCAAACAACAACATCACTTCTTGGAAAGACCTCGAGACAAGATTTTTTACCAAATTCTTCCTAGAGACAAAAACCAGCCAGTTGAGGAAAGCAATACTTGCTTTTGCTCAATCCCCAACTGAAGATATTAATCAAGCATGGGACAGATTAAGGGAGATGCTCAAACAATGTCCCCACCACAGGATCCCTCACTGGCAGCTTGTCCAGAGCTTTTATAATGGGATTGATGAGAAAAGCAGAGACATGGTAGATGCCTCTTGTGGTGGAACTTACATGCACAAAATAGCTGATCAGGCATGGGATTTGTTTGAGGTCATCAGTAAAAATGCTTTCCAAAAGATGTCCTTGTCAAGAACTGTTCATGAGCCTTCTCAAAAAATGGGACTAGCTGAAACTTTCAAAGGAAAGATGTATGAAGTAACTTGGAATAATGACCTGAAAATGCAGATGGCTAATCTTTCTGATAAGTTTGATAAACTATTAACTGTGGTGCAACCCAGATTGGCTACACAGGTGATGGAGGCATGTCTGATATGCCAATCTCCACAACACACAGTGGAAGAGTGCCCATCTGCAGGGCAATATCCTTAGTATGTGATGGAACAAGCTGTTGTTGCCCAATCATTTGGCCAGCAACAATCTGTTGGCTACAACAAGCAACCATTTGGATACCAACACCAAAATGCTGGTTACGAGTGGAGAGACCACCCACATTTAAGGTGGACACAAGACAATTACATGCAGCCACAACAAATGTTGGCCTTACCTCAAAGGCCACAACAACAATTTAACCAGGGATATGCCCCAAGGTTAAATTTTTAGCATCAACTGCCCAAAGCCCAAAAAATCTAGTTCCCCACCTCATTCAAATGCTTCTTTCGAGGATCAGGTTTTGACCTCAATGCAAAGCATTGGAATCTTGACTCAAACTGTGACTTCTCACAGTCAAAGCATAAAGAAAATGGAAGATCAGCAAGGCCAAATATCCAATACCTTGGCCAAAAGAGAGGAGGGCTGGTTGCCAAGCCAGCCAGTGGCCAACCCTAAGGGCCAATATTCTATTGGAGAAGGTTCCTCAAGTTTTGAGGGAGCTAATGCCATCACAACCCTAAGGTCTGGCAGGCTAGTAGACAACCAGGTTGGAAAGGAACAAGGAGAGGTCATGTCCAAAGAATTTTCGAATGAAAGAGAAAAAGAATTTGTTATAGCATAGAGCCAAGAGTTCCTTGCTACCCTGCAATAAGAGAAAAATAAAGAGGCTGTAGTTGAGCCTCAGCAGGAAATAAAAGGTGAAAAAAGAAAAAAACTAAAGTTTAGTCATAGGCTTGCAGCTGAGGAACCAGCAGTACCTCAGTTGCCATTTCCTCAAGCTTTGAGTGGCCCTGCCCCTTTTGATTAGGGGAATGCACAGATAGAGGAAATGATAGAGACCTTTAAGTAGGTAAAAATTAATTTGCCCCTGCTTGATGCAATTAGATAGGTCTCAGCCTATGCCAAATTTCTGAAAGACCTTTGTACCCAGAAAAGGAAGGCTAGAGGCCATTTGTTCAAAAAGGTCTTTGCAATTGATACAATTAATTCTGTATTAAACATAACAATGCCAGAGAAGTTGCAAGACCCAGGGATACCCACTATTCCCTACATAATTGGAGACCACACAATTGGAAGGGCCCTTCTAGACCTTGGAGCCAGTGTAAACCTGCTGCCATACAGTGTGTATCAGCAGCTAGGTTTGGGGGAGCTAAAACCCACCCCCTTTGTGCTGTTAATGGATGATAGGTCTGAAAGAAGACCTATGGGAGTGGTTGAGGATGTCTTAGTAGGGGAGGACAAGTTCTTCTACCCTGCAGACTTCCTGGTTTTGGACATGGGCTACAACAAGAGTACAACCCTTATACCTGTTAATTTGGGCAGGCCATTCTTAGCCACAGCCAATGCATGCATTCAATGTAGGTCAGGGATCATGGAGGTAACTTTCAGACATATGAATGTTGAACTTAATGTGTACAACTATGTAAAGTACCCTCACTTGGACAATGAGGAAAGCTTTGCAGTGGATGTACTAGAGGAAGTTGTTGAAGAAGAATTGCCCACTCTGTTGGATTGGGGCAATATTGTCACAAGTTTAATTGAAGTTTGGGACATGGTAGAGGAAGAAAGCCCAGCTGTTATGATAGAAGACATGACCACATTAAAGTCTTCTGTGGGCTTAGTGCAGCATTCCATTTGGAAACCTACATTGCTGCCTCTTCCTCAAACCAACAAAGCACCAATCTTGCCATCCACCCAACAAGCCCCTGATCTGGATCTCAAGAAGCTTTCAGAAATATTGAAATATGCCTTCCTTGAGAAAGGTGAAAAACTTCCTGTAATTATCTCCTCCTCTGTTACCAATGAGCAAGAGGATGAATTACTAACAGTCTTGAGGAAGCACAAAAAGGCAATAGGCTGGACCATTGTGGATCTAGGAGGGATAGATGCATCAATCTGTATGTATAGGATCCATTTAGAGGAGGGCTCAGCACCCTCCAGGAAAATGCAAAGGAAATTGAATCCTCACATGCAGGAAGTGGTCCTTAAAGAGATCATTAAATTGCTAGATGTTGGGGTAATTTACCCTATTTCTGATTCTGAATGGGTGACACCTATCCAAGTGGTGCCCAAGAAATCTGGCATAACAGTTGTTACAACTGAGTCTGGAGAGTTGAGACCAGTCAGGGAGACCACTGGCTGAAGGGTTTGCATAGATTATTAGAAGCTCAACTCTAAAACCAGAAAAGACCACTTCCCTCTCCCCTTCATAGATCAAATTCTTGATAAGTTGGCAGGAAAAACTTTTTACTGCTTTCTTGATGGGTACTCAGGGTACAACCAGATCCTTGTGCACCCTTATGACCAAGAGAAAACTACATTTACTTGCCCTTTTGGCACCTTTGCTTACCAAAGGATGCCTTTTGGACTGTGTAATGCCCCAGCCACCTTTCAGAGGTGTATGTATGCCATATTCTCTGATATGATTGACAAGTTCTTGGAAATTTTTATGGATGATTTCTCTGTATATGGGGACAGTTTTGACAAATGTCTGCAACACCTCCACCTGGTCTTGCAAAGATGTGAGGAGACCAATCTGGTCTTAAGTTGGGAAAAGAGCCACTTCATGGTAACACAAGGTATTGTGTTAGGCCATGTAGTCTCTAAAGAAGGGATTGAGGTAGATAAGGCCAAAGTTGACCTCATTACAAATTTACCTCCTCCAAGCACAGTCAAACAAATCAGATCTTTCCTTGGACATGCAGGATTCTATAGGAGGTTCATTAAAGACTTCAGTAAAATTGCTAAACCATTGTGCCACTTGCTCTGCCAGGATGTGCCCTTTGATTTTTCTGATGAATGTCTTAAGGCTTTTGAAACTTTGAAGATATGCCTGACCTCTGCCCCTGTACTCCAAACACCTGACTATGCACTCCCCTTTGAGCTGATGTGTGATGCATCCGACTTAGCAATAGGTGTTGTTTTGGGCCAAAGGAAAGATAATCTACCAGTGGTCATTGCCTATCTCAGCAAATCACTTGCTGAAGCTCTGCTGAATTACACCACAACAGAGAAAGAGCTTCTGGCAGTGGTTTTTGCTGTTGACAAATTTAGACCTTACCTACTTGGGTCTAAAATTGTAATCATCATAGACCACTCTGCATTGAAGTACCTATTGTCCAAGAAAGATGCTAAGCCCAGGCTAATTAGATAGATACTCCTGTTACAGGAGTTTGACATTGAAATCAAGGACAAAAAGGGTGTGGAAAATGTGGTGACTGACCACTTGTCTAGAATTGTGTTAGAAAATTGTGTTGATGACCTTGCAAATGGTGTTTTTCCAGATGAGAAATTGTTTGCCATCCGATCCTTGGTTCCTTGGTATGCACACATTATAAATTATTTAGTTATAGGTAAGATTCCTGCCCATTAGACCAAAATGGACAAAGACCTGTTCTTCTCACAGGTCCAATTCTTTTTATGGGAGGAACCTTGCTTATACAAGTACTGTGTAGACCAAATCATCCGAAAATGTGTTCCAGAAAGTGATGTCCCCAGTATTCTAGCCATGTGCCATGAAAATGCCTGTGGGGGCTACTTTAGTGGAAGAAAAATAACTGACAAAATCTTGCAGTGTAGGTTCTATTGGCCTTTTTATTCAGAGATGCCAATACACACTGCAGGACATGTGAGAGATGTCAGAAATTAGGAGGGCTGTCGAAAAGAAACTCAATGCCTTTGTAGCCCATCCTTGTTGTGGAACTGTTTAATGTTTGGGGTATTGACTTTATGGACCCCTTTCCTCCTTCAAATGGTTATCATTTCATCTTAGTGGCAGTGGATTATGTTTCAAAATGGGTAGAAGCTATTGCCACAAGAACCAATGATAATCAGGTTGTCCTCAAGTTTGTAAAGCAGAATATCTTCTCAAGATTTGGCACCCCTAGAGCCATTATCAGTGATGGGGGTAGCCATTTCTGTAAAAAAAAATTTGAGAGCTTTGTCAAGAAATATTCTGTCACCCATAGGATTGCTACTCCCTACCACCCAAAAACCAGTGGGCAAGTTAAAATTTTAAATAGGGAGATCAAGCACATCCTTGAGAAGACTGTGAGGACTGACAGAAAGGACTGGGCTGAAAAGCTAAATGATGCAATGTGGGCTTATAGGACTGCCTATAAGACTCCCATTGGGATGTCTCCATTCAGACTGGTTTATGGCAAGGGTTGCCATCTCCTAGTAGAGTTAGAACACAGGGCCTATTGGGCCATTAAAAATTTAAATCTTGACCTAACTTCTACTGGTCATCACAGGTTGCGGCAGTTGTCAAAGCTGGATGAGCTGAGGATGGATGCATACGCCAATGCTCGGATATACAAGGAAAGGTCCAAGGCTTTCTTTGACAAGGGTTTGTTAAGAAAGACCTTCATGGCTGGTGATAAGGTTTGGTTGTTTAACTCCAAACTTAAATTTTTTCCTGGCAAACTGAAATCCAGATGGGAAGGTCCCTATATTGTCATGAATGTTTCCCCATCTGGTATTGTGGAAATCAAGGATCCCAAGTCTGGGAAAACCTTGAAGGTGAATGGTCAGAGGCTTAAGCCTTGTTTAGAAAAACCTGCTGAACCTATGGACACCATTCACTTTCAAGGGGACCCTTCATTAAACTGATCCACAGATGTGTTAATGTGTATTATATATACTTTGGTTTTATTAGGTTTGTATTGTCTTCTTTTGTTCAAACTTTTTAGGAAATTTTAGTGGCCTCACTTGAGTCTAAACCGATCTGGTCTGATCTCTTTTTATGCTTGATTTGATGATTAATGCTCTTGAATTGGTGGTTTTTGATTAAATGCAAGATGTTTGAATAAAGATTTTTGCTGCATATGCTTGAATGTTTGATTTTTAAAGTGTAGGGGGGTACCCCTGGTGGTGAGTCATGCCTAGGATCCAGCCACGGCACAAATGGAAATGGCAGAATGAAGAGCACATGCTCTCTGTTTAATACTTTGCTGTCGCGGGGTCCAAAAGGAAGCTTGAGAGCCTCTCGCGCAATCCAAATTGGATTCTTCACTAGCTGTCACGAGATTCAAAAGGAAACCTGGGAGCCTCTCGCGCAATCCAAATAGGATTCTTCACTAGCTATCGTGACATTCAAAAGGAAACCTGGGAGCCTCTCGCATAATCTAAATAGAATTCTTCACTAGCTGTCACGAGATTCAAAGTAAACTTGGGAGCCTCTTGCGCAATTCAAATGGAACACTTCACTAGTCGTCACGAGATTCAAAATAAACTTGGGAGACTCTCGCACAATCCAAGTTACATTTACCCCATCGCTAGGTTTCATTTCCCATCCCGCGACAGGATATGTTCCAAAGCACACCAAGCTTAGAGACAAGTATTTTAACCCTGCACTTGTCTCCCTTCCCACTACTCTCTTCCTTCTCCATCCAGCGAAACCCTAACTTCAGACGCTCTTCTACCTCTCTCCTCTAGCATCCATTCTACAACCCATCATTCACACCGGGATCCTACAAATTTATTCCTAACGTCATCCCCATCAGTTGCCCTCTACTCAGAGATCTCGTGGTGCACTGTGCGTCAGATCGAACCAAACCCTACAATTTTAGGGTAAGCACTCAGATCTCAGTCCCCCTTTTTTCATCTTTAAAAGTAGAGTTTGTAATGGCCCCTAAGAGTGCACCAAAGAAAAGGGGCAAGGATAAGGCCCCTGCTGAGTCCACTCCTAAGAAGGTCAAGACTTCTAAGGCACTGAAAAAAGGGAAGGAAGTAGTTGAGGAGGTGGAGGAGCCAACCCCTGAGTTTTCTACACCCTTCGACCTCATGGCTTCAATCCTATTGGAGCTTGAAACAGCTTTCGACCTGCCCTTCTTCGAAAAGGAGCCTCTCTTTGCCCCTGCCATTCAATTTATGAGCAAGGCTGGCCTGACACCCTTGATGAGAGGAATTCCAGCACTAGCCTACCCTAGGCTAGTGCAACTCTTTTATCAGCACATCAGGGTCACTAAGGACAAAGATGGACAAGCAGGTTTCCTTGTGTTGATTGATGATTTTGAGATGTTAGTTAGCCCCAAGCTGATTGTAGAGGTATTGGGCATCCCAGCCGCATTTGACACTAGCTGTGGATATGGCCCTCCCCTGAGTGCCTCAATTGATACCATTGTGAGGGCTCTTACTAGAGGATTAAAGGCCTCAGGGGATTCTATCAGAAGAAGAGAGTTGGAGCAATGCCTCCTTTTCATTGACCAGATCTTAAGAAAGAACATATACTGCTCAGCCCATCAGCAGGAGAGGAGAGCTCCTATTGGTGATGTTGTTTACTCTTTCTCTCTGGGCCATGGCTTCCATGCCGCCTGATTAATTTTTGAAGCAATGAAGGATCTGGTGGAGAAATTAGGGCAGCACAAGAAGCCACACACACTCCCGTATGCCAGAGTCATCACCAAACTGCTTCTAAAGGGGGGGTACAAGATAAAAAAAGGAGAGGAGACTACCACCCTTGCCCCTACAACTTTTGCCAAGAGGCAATGGGGAATCAGCAGGAGCCTAATGGAAATACAGAAGAAGAAGAAAGTTGAGACTCAGGCCCCTCCCAATAAAGCTAATGAGGAAGCTATTGCAAGGCCTACCCTTGCTACCAAAGAGGTGGGTCCAGAGCCTATCACTACCTCTGCTGCAACAGCCCCCACATCCCCCCCACCCTTTACTCCAGGATCCCCTATCCTGACAACATCCCCTACCCCTACTCCATCTCTCTCTCACCCTCCTATCTCTTCATTATCCATGCCCACACCCCTTTCTCCTGTGATTGGTACCTGGGAGGACACCACCCACCATGTCAGCCCCTCACCTTCCCCTACCCTACCTCAATACACAGCTCCAATACCCCCATCATCCTCACAAAACCCTGACAGCCCTCCATTGATCTCATACAAGAAAAGGAAAACCACTGACACAACACCCAGCATCTCCCTGACACCACCCACAATCCCTTTTATCCTCACTGACATACCTCACATTGACCAAGACACCACTGCAGCCATGCCAACTACATCCCCACTCACAGACATAGACCTCAACCTTAACATAACCACAGGATTCCAAGCCTTTATGGCTAATTTCCTTGACACAATGCCCACCCACTACACCCCCCTCCCGGACTCCCCAACTACCTTGCCACATCACTCAACAGAACCCCAATCTCCTCCTCCTTCCACTTTCCATGATGCCCCTTCCTCCCCTTTTCAGCCGGTGCCATCTTCTATACAATCTCAACCTCCCAACCACGACACACTGACACTCATCCTCTCCCTCATCCAAGACATCCAATCCCAACTATCCACCACAACACAGACACAGTACCAGATGCAAACTAAAATCACATCCATCAAATCCACACTTCAGACATTGACAAACCCACCCATCCCTCAACAATCCACTCAAACCCCCCTGGTCCTTTCCCCTCCCAGCCCTGACCCCACAACCCAACCATTCTCTTTCATACCTTTTCATCATTCCCTTTTTCCCTCTCCCATCACCCCCTACTCCTAGTGAGTCTATCTCATTTTCTTTCACCCCCATGCCTTCAATTTCACCTCTTATACTACCCCCTCCAACATTCCCTGACAAATCCACCCAAACAGACCCAGAACCTGTTACCCTCCCCCAACAACTAGACTTACCCACTGATAACGCCACTTCCCCCACCCAGGACCAATCACATTTTTCTCCTTCCACTTCCTCTCTTCCTATCACACCCAAACACTCCTTTTACATCCCTCCCTATCTCACCATCCTCCATGCCATGAGAGACAATCCCTACCTAAGGAGGGATGTCCTGAGGGGCATGGCCCCACTTAGGCAATCCATTGAGACCACTCTGCTGCAGCAGATTTCTGAATTTGAGGAAGCCCATAGAAAGCAACTACTGGGTATTTCCCTTGGGTGGACTAACATCTTAGAGGCCTATGAGAAGACAAAAACCATGGCTGCTTATCATCAGATGAATTTGGAGCATGAGAAGGCAATACTAATGTGGAGAGGATGAAAGCCAAGATGTTTGAAAAGAGACTCAACAATGCCCAGGAAATCTTTCGACTCCAAAAGGAAATCCATAAAACTGACCTCCTGAAAGCCCAAATCCAGATAGCCTCTTTGGAATCTACATTGGTTGCTGTCAGAAGTGCAGCTCAGCAGCCCACCCCACTCTCTGTACTCATGCCAGAACCTGAGCCTCATCTTACCCAAACTCCTACTGCACCTCCTACTGAGCAGCCTCAACCTACCCAAACCCCTTCTACACCTCCTACTGAGCAAACTTATCCTAAATAGAGGAAAGTCACTGCTAAGAGGACTGCTTCGACAGCAGCCTCTATCAAAATTGGCAAAGAGCCAGCTGCCCAGTCTGAGGAGGCACAATCCCCTGGCCAGCCAGATAAAGGGAAGTCCCCTGTAGTCCCCCCTGAGCAACCTAAAGGGAAGTCCCCAGTAGCCCCCACTAAGCAAGACAAAGGAAAATCTCCTATCATCCCTCCTGAACCCAAAACCAGAAAAATGAGGGTGAGGACACCAAAAGCTCCAACCATGAAGAAACCACCAGCCCAACCAAAGAAACCAAGGCAGCCAAAGAAAAAGAGTCCAACTAAGAGCAAAGCAAAGAAGAAAAAGACCAAAGCTCCCACAGACAGAATCAAGTCCAAGCTCAGTTCTGAGAACAAAGCTGAAAAGAGGAAACATGCACAACAGATGGGCTGGGACTGGTTCACAGATTCAGATTATGAGTCCTCCTCCTCTTAAAATAGATTGTACTTAGGCTTTTCTTTCCTTTGCACTTTTTTTCTTATCATTTTAATTACAGTTGTAAATTTCTTTCTCTATTAATAGAATTCTTTTTGTATATTGCTTTGTGTATTTGGTCTGTGTGTGTTTACTTTTTTATTCCTAACTATTACCCTGCACTTTCTCACCTTTGAACCAGTGAGGACACTGCTCCTCATGGTTTGGGGGTGTAGCAGGGTAGGTCTGCCAATAGAATAGTTAACATTAGTGTAGTAATGGTGGTGTAATTGGGATGAATAAAGTTAATTTCCACCTAACTTGCTGCAATGAGGAAATTTGTGAAAAATTAAAATATTTTTGCAGACATTTCAAAATTGAAAATGTTAAAATCTTGGCACCACCATGAAGTTAACATTAGAAATGATAAATTAGTACCTAGTAAACCTAAGAGGAGAGAAAAAGGTGAAAATGCACTCCATGAGTTAAAAAGAAGACTATATCTAGTGAGATTTGGGCCCATCAATTTCTGTTGAAGAGTGTTTTTGGTATTTTTCTGCTCTAAGGTTTGATTGACTCAGCACTTTTTACTAGAAGTTAGGCACCTCCAAATCAAAACTGGTTGACAGCACTCATGACACTAAGGAAATGATTCAAGGCCCTCATTTGGATAGTTTGAGCCTGAAAATCCAACCTTTTAAAACTACCCTTTTGCATACACTCTTTGAGCCTCAAAAAGTCCTATTTTTCTTTAACAAACACTGGAGTACTTGAACCTTAACCTCATGACCTGATTCAACCTTACCCTCACTCTGAGAATTTAGAAGGTAAAGGAGGAGTTGAAGGAAGTGAGAGTGGTCCAACATTTGGTAGAAGGAAAAGAAACGTAACCTATGAACAATAGTGTTGGTGGTTTTTTGTGTGGTAGTTCGTCATGAAAATCATAAAAATAAAAAGAAGAAAAATCATAAAAAGAGAACAAGGAAGAGAAGTTTGGAGAAGAACATCATCTGAAAATTGAAAAGAAGAGGAGAAACTGGCCACTTTTATTCTGAAATATATCAAGTAAGATGAAGTTGTGCTCGAATGAAGGTAGTGAAGTCAGGAGTCACTCCTTACCTTGCTGATTTCTCAATTTTGATTTCCTTTTTACACCTTCAATCTTTATATCCCTCACCCATAAGCCACATTACAACGCATTCAACAAGTCCTTGAAGATCCAAAGTGAAATGAGCTATCAAGTGGAGATGAGGGAGTACCTAATCTATGGTGAAAAGCCATGAGGATGTCAGAAATTAGAAGCTTTACCTATGCTCATGCTTGCAGGTCCATTTGGGGTCTGTAACTGCTCTTGAGTTGCTTTAAATGTGAACACCCCTAGATATTCATTATTCAGAGATAACCCTGGTAAGAATTGGGTCTGAATTGTAACTTCATTGGGGGTGTGTCCAACCTAATTTTTGAATTTAAGGCAAGCTTGGTACTGATATGTGCACATTGAATTTCTAATGTAAATGATTGGTGGAAATGCAAACACATGCTAAATTTATTTTTTTTAGTTTAAATGGCCTGCATTACTGCTGCAGTTTTCTCTAAATGTTAAAGAATGGGTGTGGAATGAAGCTTTATACATTGAAATCTTTGTTGTCATTAACTGCACTATACTTAACTGTTCTAATGGAGAAGTTTGTGGGTATCTTCACTGGAAACCCTCAGGAGACTTCACTCCTCCACTAGGGATCACCTAGGGGTTTAAAAGGCTTGGTACATATGCTAAATGTACCCGTGATCCCTCTGAAAGTGGCATTTAATTAGTTAAAGCTTTGCTAAGGGACTAGCAAAGATTAGGTTTCGGGGTGTGTTAAGACCTGAAAAGTACCACTTTTCACCCCTTAACTTAATCTCTGTTAGACCCATAGTCATGTAATAAATGTGCGTTAAGCCCATTTTGTAGGTAATAAGCAGCAGCTGTAGATAAGTCCCTAACAATGCCAAGAAGCTTACTTTTGCCCGAGAAGTGCCTCAGGAGAAAGGAAGTTAGACCCAGACAGAGAACTGGCTACAGCATAGGCACAGCAAAGCAGTAACAAGTTAAGAAGTAAGCCTCGCGCAGATGTCGCAGGGTTTAATTGAATCAGAAAGAATGCTTCGTGCAATTGTCATAGGTTTTTTAAGGTAGCACACCAACTGGTCGCGCTGTTCTCACGCAGATTGATGACAGAAAGGAGTAAAAAGCATACTTCGCACAGTTCTTATGAGGCTCAGTTATAAGCTCTAGCGCAGTCTCACGCAGCTCAAGAAAGGAGCCTTTAATCTTTGCGTGATTCATTGAGGAGAGAGAGCTCCAGGTATTCTTACGCGCAGCTGTCACGTAGTGGCCGCGAGACACAGACCTTCAGGGAACTGCTCGCGCGATCTAGAGGCCTATGAACATTGCTTCTTCGCATGGGTCTCTGTGAGATTCACCAAGGAACGAACTGCACGCGGAATTCCCGTGCCATTCAAATGGAAAGCGCAATCCTGTGATGACCAAACTGTCTATCCCACGACTGCAAGAGCTTCAAAGCAATGCAATCCCGCAACGACAACTCTATCACGTGACAAAACCTAGAAATCCTTGCTACCTAGAGAGGCTCGGGATCTTAACTTCCCCCACTTCTGCAAGGGCAGTCTGGGAACTTCCAGAACTAGGGCATGCACTCCAATGCTCCAATCTCCATGCACACGCCCCGAGGCATCCAAGGATAAAAAATGGGCCACGATTGCGTCAACAAAATTAGGGTTTTCCTAACCCTAA
The DNA here is from genome assembly GCA_021018995.1 of Chloranthus sessilifolius. Taxonomy (NCBI): domain Eukaryota; kingdom Viridiplantae; phylum Streptophyta; class Magnoliopsida; order Chloranthales; family Chloranthaceae; genus Chloranthus; species Chloranthus sessilifolius. The sequence continues at coordinate 27,167,530 of CM037594.1, read as the reverse complement.
TGCTCCCGCAACTTACTGCTATATAAGCCTAAGCCTACTTTAGGTTTAGGGGACTTCTGTATTCTATCTTCTTGAATCAGCTGTAGAGTTGAAGTAATCTAAGGTTAGGGTTTAGGCAGTTTCTTTTTCCTTTTTATTCCTCTCTCCATAGTCCAACACTTGCTAGCTATGCCTTTGTATGTCTATTTAGAATAGTTTTAATGAAGTTTTATAATAGGATCTTATGCATGTATGAGATTGAAGCTTGAGGGTTGTTCTTTACAAGGCTGCTGCCTCGAGATCCTCCATTGCTATGCTGCATTGTAAGCAATGGAGGATTATTTTTAAGGATTTATTTAGATTCAAGTGACCCGTGTGTCCAGGCTAGGCACATTGCAGGCCTATGCCCCACCACAGGATCCACTAAATCTGAATCCCCATGGGAGCCTAAGCTGGTAGCCTTGTGAACATGGTGGTGGCAGTAATATCCTTGTTCTGTCTCAGACCTCTGAGAGGAGGATAGCCTCTGTGGATAGTCTGTGGCTATTCAAGTGGATAGGTAATAGCCCTAGGGTGAGGCCAATCCACAAATCTAAGACAGATTCTTCTTCTCTACACTTGTGCTTGTAGCCCTGTGAGAGATTGTGCAGAGACAGACTCCCATGTATTTGTATAGACCCACCATCAGATGGCAGATCTGATCTGACTTTAGAGATTGTAGGCTTGTGACTGGATCACTGCTGTCTTTCTAAAGCAGTGAACAGCTAGGCCTGAAGCTAATACTCAAACTCTTGCTGGTCCTATTTGTCCAGGCTAGTGCACATTACAGGCCTAGCCCCACACATAGAACTTTAGAGGTTGAGGTTCCTATGGATTCTTGAGCTGGTAGCCTAGATGAAGTAATCCCTACAATGATAAACATGTTCTGACCCACCTATGGACTGTGGTTCCCCTATTGGATAGTCTTTGACCATTTAAGTGGACAGGTTATATCCATAAGGGATTGGATCATGGAACAAGGGTGAGTTGGATCCTTTCTCCTCTTTGGTGATAATATAGCCATTGGACAGGACTTCTGCAGTAGCAGATCTGAGTCTGAGTTATAAAACCCATCAGATCTGTACCTAATAGCTTACTTCTCACCCTTTTATATTTATTATCTCACACTCCATCATTCTTCTCAACCATTTTTATAGTTTAGGCATTAGGTTACCTTAGGATTTAAACATTAGTGACCTTAAATCCCCTTCCATTTAGGATTGCCAGATCTATAGTCAAAACTGGAGGGCCTACTGAAGATGGCTCCCTTGTAGCTTTATATCATTTTTCCCTGTGGGACAAACTCTTACTTATTAAAACTTGCTACAACAGGCCCTGTATCTTACAGGTCTGTGTATTTTTAGACTTGCTGCTCTGTGGTTTTCAATCCACCTTTGATTTATTTTCACTAACCCCTTCTAACCATTGTTTTCAATAAAGTTAGCAGCAAGCATTTAAAATATCCTAACATTATGGTCTTCAATTAAACTCATGGGTCTGTTCTCACCTTTTTCTCTCATTACTGGTTCACTAAGCAATGATTGTGAAAGGTTTTTCTTGATGTTCACCTCATGGAAGTATTTAATTTTTCAATGGATTTTAATAGTAAACAGTCTGCATCAGTTTTAAATTTTTCTCATTTTCAACATTTCTTAGGTGGATTCCACTCTATTTATTACACACTTAATCAAAACTGCTGCACTTAGGTTAACTACTTCATTGGCTGACCCTGCCATACCCCCAAACTTGAGAGGAACAATGTCCTCACTATTGCAAAGAGTAAGCCATTAGGGGCAACAACGTACAATCATAAAACATAGCACACAAAGCATTAAAATAACATGCATAAAAGAAGAAAAGTAAAACTAATGCAAGGAGGAGACACAAAAAAAATTTTGCATTCATAAGAAATAGATACAAGACACTACAATTTAACAAACAAGAGACAACTGTATAAAACCTAAGTACAAGCTAACTAAACTGACTCCTACTCTGAATTTGAGTCTGAGCACAAGACAAAATCAGGGGTCCAGGCATATTTTCTGCACATTTGTTCTTCTCTTTCTTCCCTGTGTCAGCAATCGCAGCACCAGCCTTGGTTCTTTTTACAGCTGGCTTCTTGGGCTTGGTGCTGCTCTTTTGCTAAGAAGGCTCCTTGATGGACACTCCTGCTGATGAGGGTGGCTTCATAACTGAGATGGCTGCTTGGAGGGTGTCTGCAAGTTTTGCCAACTACTCTGCCTTCTGCTTGTACACTTGATATAAATTGAGGGATTACATCACCACTTGCTCCAACCTCTTCTTTTCAACTCTATGCTCTAGCTCGAGTGGTGGTAGAGGTGAAAATGGGTAAAATGGATAGCTCTTCCTTTTCAACATCAGTTTCGGTAGAGGTAGAGGTGAAGGTTAATGGTGCGAGGGGCAACTCTTCTACCTCATGAATAGTCTGTGTGGAGGTAGAGGCCAGGGTTGGTTGGATCAGCATAAACTCCAAAGGATTACAGGCTATCTGTGTGACAACAGCTGCTGTTGCCATTGGTTGGAAATGCTGGTGTGAAAGGAGTGGGGTAGGTATAGGTAGGGGCAAAGGGGTAGGTGGTTGGGTTGGTGGGGTGGAGGTTTGAAGATTGGTTTGGATTGCCTGGAGGCAGGTTTGCATGGTAGCTTGGTTTTGGGTATTGGCCATGAGCTGGGTTTGTAGGGAGGCAAGGAGGGTAAGTATTTGGGGTATATGGTCTGGTGTGAGTTGAGTTGGAGTTGGCATGGGGCTGGTAGTGGTGGGTGTGGAGGGTGGTAAAGATGAAATGATGGTATGGGGGCAAGTATAGACAGTGGAGGGAGCTGAACTGAGCTGGTAGTAGGGATAGTAATGCAAGGTGGAGTGGTGGTGAATGGTGATGGAATGGGGGGTGAGGCTGAGGTGGCAGCTGCTGATGTAACTGCTACAGCTACAGCCACTTCTTGAATGGTAGGTTCTGCCTCAAACTCCTTATCCTTCTTCTTCTTCATCAAGGACATGCTGATTGTCCACAGTCTCCTTTCAAATTCAACTGGGGCCCAGGTCTCAGTTGCTTCCCCCATTTGGAATTGATAACCCCCCTTCTTTAGCAGAGTTGTGATCAGCTGACTGTATGGTAGTGCATGGGGCTTTTGTTTCTTCTGCATCTTCTCATGAATATCCTTCACTCCCGTAAAAACTAACTGGGCTGTATTGAAGCAATGCCCCTGAGAGGAGTAGATGGCATTAGCTATGGGTTCCCTTCTCTCCTGCTGGTGCCTAGTCACATAGATGTTCTTTCTCAGAATATGATCCATGAAAAGTAGACTGGGCTCCAAAACTCTCCTCCCAGAAGCCTTTTTCTCGTGTGTTATCTTCTCAGCAATCACAACAATAGGACAGTTAAAGGTGTCCCCAAGTTATATTATGGGTTTTAGGCAATTGGTATGACTAAGACTTGTGCTCTTACTGATGGATTCACTAACATCTCAAATCATCAATCAGTATTAGGAGCACAGGGTGTCCATCATTATCCTTCTTCATCCAAATGTTTTGGTAAAACTGATGAACTAGTCTAGGGTACACCAGCTCCAACAAGGGCTTAAGCAGGGGCTCTAAGGAGAACTTTGTCAAGAATTCTATGGATGGATGCCTCCTTTTCAAAGGTAGTCTCTACCTCTAATTTTAGGGCAGCCAAAAAATCACTAGGAGTTGTCAGGGGATTAACTTCAGGGACAACCTCCTTACCCTGCTTTTGCTTTTTTGACTTCTTAGGGCTAGTAGTAACAATCCAGGCCCTCTTCTTTGGTGCATTCTTCTTTTTAGGGTTTTTAGATGGGGGAACTAGAGAATCAGAGGCCTCCATAACAGAGGATTCAGTAATCCTCATGGATTTTCTAGTGGCTATGGGGAGGTCTGTAGGTGGAGGGTTTAACAAGGCATCTAGGTCTTCCACAAATGGGGATTTATCAGCCATTTATCCAAACACCTAGAATATAGCTCTAGAAAGTAAAACCCTAGGTAGCAACAACTCAAATGAGGTTTCTTCAACAGAAATTCTTCCCAAAAATTCAACTGCTACCCAGGATGATTTATTGACAAAGAAGCTGTGTAAAAAGATTAAGAACTTACCCCCAAAAGCTAGGGTTTTCAATTTGTAGCTTTAGTGGATCAATCTGCACTTTACCAAATGCAAATTGTACGGCTTGTGATGCTATGTAAAGTGCAAGAATGAAGGTTGTGAGTGATGAAGCAAAATGGGCAATGGAGAAGAGAGATGGTAAACTTGTAATGGGAGTGAGCTTGAGAGCTAGGGCTGAGAATGAAAATGAGGAATAAGAAGTCGCGAAACTTTAAAACAATGAAACTCAAGCTTCACGAAGCTCTCACTAGGATCTCGCGATGTAGCGAAGGTAAATCAAATGAAAATAATCCTCGCGAGCTCACACCTAATTGAACTGTGTGACTTGCTATTTTGGTGAACCAGGGGGCCTCACGAGGCTCTCGTTCAACTTTAATTACAAGCCCCTTGCTATGTTTCATCAGCTCCCTTTACTTCCCACATCAATTTAGGCACAGGCCTCTTCATGATTCATGAAACACAAATGATCCAAGTACATCACAGCAGTAGATCAATAGTTATAACATCAATTTATCCCAAAGTATAGGCTACTAATGGCACACAACAGATTTATCATAATGCATAGAAACTAATATGCACAACTCACCCAATACATGTAGTATAGGCACAAACCTCAGTAAAAGTAGACTCATAAAGCTAGATTCAAACTCTCTAGACACTCAAGCATGCACAACACTCAAAACACTCAAAACACAGCTAATGATAGAATTAAACAACACACAACAACATCCAAAAATTGTAACTGACAGAATTTTCAAAGCACACAAAACAATTATTTTACAAAGTATACATGGTTGTGGATCACTCATGAGTGGGAGGTTCTTGAAGATACATGGCTGCAGAGGACTCCATGGAATTTTCTACACATAACTTGAGTCTCTGACCATTCACCTTCATGATCCTCCCAGAAGTGGGGTCCACTATCTCCATAGCCCATATGGGAATGCATGAAGACCAGTAAAAAGAACATCCCATCCAGTTCTTAACTTTCCTAGGAAAATTTTAAACTGGAGTTGAATAGTTATACCTTAGCACCATCCTCAAAGTCTTTTCTCAAAAGGCTCTCATCAAAGAATGTCTTAGCTTTCTCCTTATAGATCCTTGAGTTGGCATAAGCATCTAATCTTAGCTCCTCCAGCTCAGACATTTGCGACTCCCTATCACCAGTAGATGTTAGATCCATATTTAAACTCTTAATGGCCCAAAAGGCATTGTGCTCTAACTATACTGACAGATGACAAGCTTTGCCATAGACTATTTGAAATGAGGACATTCCAATTGGGGTCTTATAGGCAGTCCTATATGCCCACAATGCATCAGTCAGTTTCACAACCCAATCCTTCCTTTTAGTCCTTACTGTCTTCTCGAAGATGTGTTTGATTTCACTATTGGAAATCTCCACTTGCCCACTGGTCTGTAGGTGATATAGACTAGCAATCCTATGGGTAACATCACACTTCTTGAGCAAGCTCTTAAAGTTTCTAGTACAGAAGTGGCTGTCCCCATCACTGATGATGGCTCTAGGGGTGCCAAATCTGAAGAAAATATTTTCCTTTATAAATTTCAGGACTACTTTGTGGTCATTGGTCATTGTGGCAGCTGCTTTCACCCATTTGGAAACATAATCCATAGTCATAAGGATGAAATTATAATCATCGAAAGGAGGAAAGGATCCCATAAAGTTTATTCCCCAAATGTCAAATAGCTCTACAATAAGGATGGGCTGCAATGGCATTGAATTTCTCTTGGAAATGCCACCCATCCTTTGACATTTGACACAGGCCTGACTGTGTATATGGGAATCCTTGAATAAGGAAGGCTAATAAAATCTACATTGCAGCACCTTAGTTGCTATCTTTTTCTCACTGAAGTGACCCCCACAAGTATTTTCATGGCACATGCTAAGAATATTGGGAAAATCACAATCAGGGACACACTTCCTGATGATCTGGCATGCACAATATTTGTATAGGCAAGGATCCTCCCAAAAAAAGTATTTAACTTGTGAGAAGAACAGGTCTTTGTCCATCTTGGACCAATGGGACGGGATCATGCCTGTAGCTAGATAATTAACTACGTTGGCAAACCATGGGACAATAGCCTGGATAGCAAACAGTTGGTCATCAGGGAAAACATCTCTAACAGGTGTAGCAGCACATTCATCCAATAAAATCCTAGACAGGTGATCAACCACCACATTTTTTACTCTTTTCTTGTCTTTGATTTCAAGGTCAAACTCCTGCAGCAGGAGGATCCATCTAATCAACCTAGGTTTGGCATCTTTCTTGGCTAAAAGGTACTTGAGGGCATAGTGGTTTGTGAATATAACAATTTTAGACCCAAGTAGGTAAGGTCTAAACTTGTCCATAGCAAAGACAACTGCCAGAAGCTCTTTCTCAATTATGCTATAATTAAGTTGAGCTTCTGCCAATATCTTGCTGGCATAATATATCACACCTGGCAGTTTATCCTATATCTATCCTAGGACAGCACCTACAGCTAGGTCTGATGCATCACACATCAACTCAAATGGGAGAGAGTACTCTGGGGCTTGGATCACAGGGTTTGAGGCTATATATTTTTTTAAGACCTCAAATGCTTCAAACCACTCGTCAGTAAAATGAAATTGCACATCTTGACAGAGCAAGTGACACAAAGGTTTAGCAATTTTGTTGAAGTCTTTGATGAACCTCTTATAGAATCTTGCATGACCTAAGAAAGACCTAATCTATTTGACAGTTTTTGGTGGGGGCAAGTGTGAGATTAAGTCAACTTTGGCTCTATCAACCTCAATACCTCTATGGGACACCACATGGCCCAACACAATGCCTTGTGTTACCATGAAATGGCTCTTTTTCTAGCTCAAGACCAGGTTGGTCTCCTCACATCTTTGAAGAACCAGGCTGAGGTGATGTAAACACTGACTAAAATTATCCCCAAATATAGAGAAATCATTCATAAAAATTCTAAAAACTTGTCAATCATGTCTGAAAAAATAACATACATGCACCTTTGAAATGTGGCTGGGGCATTGCACAATCCAAATGGCATTCTTCTATAAGCAAAAGTGTCAAATGGATAGATAAATATAGTCTTTTCCTGGTCCTGAGGATACATAGGTATCTGATTATATCCTAAGTATCCATCAAGAAAGCAGTGGTATGCTTTCCCAGCCAATTTATCCAAAATCTGGTCTATGAAGGGCAAGAGGAAATGGGCTTTTCTAGTTTTAGAGTTGAGCTTCCTATAATCAATATAAACTCTCCAACCATTGGTCACCCTGGTTGGCATCAACTCCCCAGAATCTGATGTGACAATTATTATACCAGACTTTTTGGGGACCACCTAGATAGGTGATACCCATTCTGAATCTGAAATGGGGTATATGACCCCAACATCTAACAATTTCACCACCTCCTTTAAGACCACTTCTTGCATATGAGGATTCAGTTTCCTCTTCATTTCTCTTAAGGGTTTAGAACCCTCTTCTAGATGTATCTTATACATGCAACGGATGGATCAATCCCTCCTAAATATGCTATTATCCAGCCTATTGCTTTCTTGTGTCTCTTGAGTACCCATAATAATTTCTCTTCCTGCTCACTAGTAAGAGAAGAGATGATCACAGGAAGTTTGTTGTCCTTCCCCAAAAAGGTATATTTTAATGTGTCTGGCAGCTGTTTAAACTCCAGATCAGGTGGACTCTCAATAAAAGGCAACAAAGGTGCCTTGGAGGTTTGAGGTAGGGGCAGCAATATGGGGTTCCAGATGGAATGCTACACAAGGCCCATTGAAGACTTTATTGTGTTGCTATCTCCATTACTGCAATTTTGGGCCTCCTCCAGAACCTCAGTCCACACACTTTCAAAATCATCAAAAACTTTATCCTAATCCAGCAAATTGGATAAATTCTCCTCAACTAGGTCCTCTAGTACATCCACTGCAAAGCAGTTCTCATTGTCCAGCTGAGGTTGCTTTGAAGCATTATACATATTTAATTTTGTTATCATGTTCTCAAATGTAACCTCCATCACCCCAGGCCTACATTGAATACATACATTGGCAGTGGCCAAAAATGGTCTGCCCAAAATCACAGGAATTGGGGTGCTACACTTTGAATGTTCCATATCCAAGACCAAAAAATCAGTTGGGTAAAAGAACTTATCCATCCCCACCAGCACATCCTCAACCACACCCATAGGCCTCCTCTCAGACCTGTCAGCCAGCTGGAGCATAATAGAGTTGGTTTTAGCTCCCCCAAACCTAGCTGCTCATATACTGAATATGGCAGCAGGTTGACACTGGCTCCCAAGTCCAAGAGTGCCTTCCCTATGGTGTAGTCTCCAATAATGCAAGGGATTGTAGGTACCCCTGGGTCTTGCAATTTTACTGGTGTGGCAATAGACAACACAGATTTCACATTTTCAACTGCAAATACCTTCTTAGATAGATGGACTCTTTCTTTCCTCTTTTGTGTCCATAAGTCTTTAAAAAAATTTGCATAGGCAGAGACTTGTTTTGTGACATCAAGCAGAGGTAAATTGATCTTAACTTGTTTGACAGTCTCCATCATTTCCTCCAAGTTGGAATTCCCCTTATCAAAAGGGGAAGGACCTTTAAATGCATGAGGAAATGGTAGTTGTGGTATAGCTGGTACCTCAGCTGCATGCCTAGCCACATCATCAGAATTTTTTTGTTTTTTTCTTTGCTCATATTTTTCTTTTTGTTAGGGCTCAACTACAGCGCCTTATTTTGTTCCTGCTCACCTTCAGCATGGGGTGAGTCATTCCTCTCCTTTTCACTCATATTTTCCTCTTCTACACTCTCATTTATCTCATTTTCCTCCCTGCCCACCTGGTTATCAACCACCTGCCACTTCTAAGGGTAGTGATTGCCTTAGCCTCCTCATGAGTTGAGGAGCCCTCACCAATCATATATTGACCCTTTGGATTTTTCATGGGTTGACTTGGCAGCCTGCCCTCTTCTCTCTTAGCTAAAGCAGTAGAGATTTGACCAAGCTGATATTCAATTTTCTTTATGCTTTGACTATGAGAGTTCATAGTTTGAGATAAGGAATCAAGGTTTTACAATGAAGATAAAACTTGTTCCTCAAAAGATGGGGCTCTAGGTTGTTGTGGGGGCAAAGCCAATTGGTTCTGTTGTGGGGCTGACTACTGGAAGGCTTGTCTAGGTGCATAGCCCTGGTGATATTATTGTTGTGATCTATATGGTAATGCCAACTACTACTGTTGGGGTTGCTGATATGTGTCTTGTCTCGACCTCAAATTGGGATGGTTTGTCCATTGATACTCAACAGGTTGCTATCGAAATGATTGGACAGCAAGGGCATGTTCCATGAAAAATTCAGGCTATTGACTGGCTGATGGGCATTCCTCAAGTGAATGTGTGGGAGACTGGCATATCAGACATGCTTCTTCCACTTGTGCAGTCAGTCTAGGTTGCATCACATTCATTAATTTATAAAATTTCAGGCTCATGCTGTCCACCTTTCTTTCCAAGTCACTTGGCACACTGACTTCATACATCCTTCCTCTTGAAGTGACTTCTTTCCCCATTTTAGCAGGAATCTCAATGTCATTTCGGGAAAGAGACTCTTGCTGTATGAAATTCTCACTAATAACATAAAAAAGTTCCCAAGGCTCATCAATTGTCTTGTGGAGATAATATGAGGCATCCACCATATCCCTGCTCTTGAAATCAATTCCTTGGTAGAAGCTCTAGACAAGCTGCCACTCAGGAATTTGGTGGTGGGGACATTACTTTAATAGCACTTTAAACCATTCCCATGCTTGATGGAAATCCTTAGTTGAGGATTGAGCAAAGGAAATTATGCTCTTCCTCAACTGGCTAGTTTTGGACATAGGGAAAAATTTAGCCAAAAGCTGACATTGGAGATCATTCCATGATTGTATGCTATTGGCTGGGAGCATGGAGAGCCAAGTTCTGGCTCTGTCCTTTAGTGAAAAAGAAAAGGGCCTCAGTTTGGTGGCTTCTTCTTCAAAGCGAGCATTATTAAATGTGGTGCATTAGGCAAAGAACTCATCGATATGCTTATATGGGTCCTCTTTACTTAGCCCATGAAATAAAGGTAGCATTTGGATGATTGATGATTTGATCTCATAATTTTCTTGAACAGGAGGGAATTGAATGCAAAAAGGGGATGTATAGACCCCTAGTACATTGAATTCCTACAAGGTTCTTTGTTGTTCACCCATCTCAGCTGACTTAGTATAATCAGTAGGGGTTTGTGTGGAAATCCTAGGTTTAAAGGCCCTCTTTATCTCAAGAATTGGAGGTTCTAAGTCAAGTTTAAGGGACCTCCTACCCAGCATGCACACACATGAACAACAAGTAATATAGACCTTTACAGTACACTTAAAGAATAAGAACAACAAGAAAAGAAATTACAGTTCATTATACTACTGAAAGTACGTTTCAACAGAAATAGAACGAAAATAGGGGGAGGAAAGAAATGCAAACTAAGGCCAGCACCCAGCTTCTTCCTTTTTCTGATGTTCCAGATCTACAAGATCCAATAAAAAAAATCAATACTACTTTTATTCAAAAACAGACACTACTACAAAGAATTTGTAAGCACAAAATTTAAAACTAAGATCTACTAACTTGATCAAATATCCCCGGCAGCGGCGCCAAAAACTTGTTAGTTTTTTATTTTAGATGATGCTTGATTATTATAAGAAATGTGTGGTCAAAATATGGTGGCAAAAATAAATCAAAAGGTGGAGATTAAATGAATGAAACAATAATCTAAAATATACATAGTCCTGCAAAATCCAGGGCCTGTTGTAGCAAGTTTTGATAAGAAAAGGTTTGTCCCACAGGGATAATTGATCTAGGACCACAAGGGTTGTCTTAGTAGATCTTCAGATCTGAGTACAGATCTGGCAATCCTAAAGAACGAGAGTATTAGGTTGTCACTGAACTAAAACTAAAATGTAAAATGAAACTACAGTTAAAGAAAGAGATAAAAGAAGGGTGATGGTGGTTAGTTGAAATAAAGATAAAATGAGGAGAAGTAAGAAGTTGAGAGTAACTCAGTAATGCAACTCAGATCTAGAAATGACTCTGCAACAGTCCTTCAGATGGCTACAAGCACATCTGCTAGGCAGAAAAATCTCACCTAACCCAAGGGAATGGATTGATCTTAAGGCTATAGCCTATCCACTTCAATGGTCACAGACTATCCTAGGGATTTCCTCCATTCAATGGATCAAATCAGAACATGAACACCATTGTAGACACTATATTTTCAAGGCTACAAGCTCATGCATCCATAGGAGCAATCGGCCCTTAAAAATTCAGTGGAAATCACAGACAATCCGAGGCTGAATGGAGACTTAGACTCGGCTCGTCTCATTGCTATAAAAGGCCTGTAATGACCTAGCTCACCAGTCTGCAATCTCTACAGAATATCAGATCTAAGAACTGATGATGGCATTACAGCATAAGGGAGAGTTTGGTTCTGCAACTATCTCTCACTTGGCTACAAGCTCAAGTGCAGAGAAGAATCCATCTCAGATCTGTGATGGAGACCAGCCTTAAGACTATAATCTGTCCACTTAAATGGTCACAAGCTATCCTATAGGTTATCTTCCACACAGATGATGAGATAGAACAAGAAAATTGCTGCTGCCACTATGGTTAGAGAGCTACAAGCTCAAGCAGCCATGGGTGCATCAAACCTACAAAACTCTATGTGAGAAACACAAGTAAATGCAGATTCAATTGAACTATAAACATGGCATTACATTGATTTAAAATAAAACTTACAATGTTTGCCCTCAAAGCAACAGCCAGTGCAAAAGTCCAAATCAACTCCCAAAGTTTATTCAAAACTCATTGCAAACTGAAGTAGACTAGCTACTTGCAAAAAATCTTAGCCAGCAAATGCTGAGCTAAGGAAGAAGAAAAGGAAAAGGATGACCTAACCCTAAACCTAAATGACCTAAGCACTCTCAAGCTCCCAGCCAAATTAGGTTAAGGGGAAGATGATATTTCACATAAAAATTATAGCTTATACACAGATTACCCAAAGAAATATCTTGCCCTGGCCAATTGGAGAAGAGGAGGGGAAATGTCCCATTTGCCACTACTGTCATGGCTCCTTTGCAGCCCTTGGATGCCTCAAGATGTGGGAAATAGATTAGAGCCTCGGGGTGTGTGCCCTAGAAGTGGGGAAATCTCCAAAATGTCCTTGTGTATGGACTGAGAAGGCAGGAGCCTAAGCTTCGCGAGGATGAGTGCTGCATATTGGCCTCTCGCGAGGCTATCACATGGTTGGTATTACAGTTAAACGAGCCTCACGAGGATCGCTTGATATGAATATTGCAGCTCATGCAGATGGTATTCTAGGTGGCTCAAGTGGCGAGGATGCTGCTAGGCTGAATTATAGCTTGCTAGGTTCTCGCAAGGATAGACTTTGAGCTTCACGTGGATGATTGCCAGGATGGCATGCGCTTCTCGCGTGGTTGGCTTTGTCATTGAAGTGCACCGGATTTGCGCGAGCTTCTAAATGCTGCAGGCTTAAGCTTCACGATATCATCATGAGACTTGCTTCTAGTGAATTAGAGCCTTGTGAGAGTCACTCGAGAGCTGCGCGATGCTTGACATTTTTCTCCTCTGCTGCAGTGCACATGCTGTTGCAGCAGGTTCTCTGCTTAGCCCATCTTTCTCTCATTTGTCTGACTTCTAGGGCCCACTTCAGTAACCAAAATGGTCACTATGGTGTGTACCACCATGGGGTATTCTCCGCTCTTAACTCAGCTGCCCTCCTTGGCTATAAATCTCTCTCTTCTTGGCCTCAAAAGCATGACAGTTGCACAAAGCTACAATTTTGTTATTAACTATAAAATACACTCAAAATACAAGTAAAGGCTAGGTAAAGAGGTGGAAAATGGTATTTTTTAGTACTTAACATTTATCTTACTTATATTTCGGTTCACTTACATAGATTACAAGGTTGATTCACGGATATCTCGTTGTGCCGGTTCATAGTTTTCAGGTTTCAAATTCAAATTACAGATATATTGTTGTACCATTCTCAGATTCTAATTATAGATATACTGTTGTACCAGCCCCATTGAATAACTTCCGCACCAGCTCAAATTACAGATTAACGGCCACACCGATTCAAATTATGGGTTAGTCGCCTCACCGGTTCAAATTATGGATTAACCGTTGCACCGGTTCAAATTACAGATTCAATGGATTCACAATTCACACATAGATTTCTTAATCCGTGTCGTATGCAATACACAACTCAGAGTTCTTATACAGAGTCTAGATTCAGGTTCATTTATGAATTCACAATCAAAGTTCGAATTGAGTGTCGGATTCATGTTTGTATCAGATTTAGTGTGAACACATATTCGTGTCACGTTCATGTTTCATAACAATTTCCTGCACGATGTCATATACGGATTTAAAGTTCATGTTTAAAGACTCGAGGTTTGATGTAGTCAAATTTCAAGGATTCGATATTTCAAAGTTTTCAAAAGCGAACTCATCAATAAAAATTGAAATTTCTAAATTAGTTCCAATGATCACATTCAAAGTTCAAATCCGATAAAACATGCAAAGTTCAAATTCGAAGTTCACTACTAACTAAAATTCCCAGAATTTCAAAGGTCCTGCTGATTTCATTTCTAAAAGCAAGATTTCAATTCAAAATTTTGAAAGTTAAAACTCATATTCATTTTCCAATTATCCAGATGAAAATCAAATTATCAATAGTTAAAAGTATTTCACACGTTCAAATCAAATACATCACACAAATCTATTAATCGAAATCGAATGCAATTGAGTATTGAATTTTCCCAACCTCGGTTGCGAAATTATGCAGTCATGTAAAATGGTGCAAAAATCCTTATGGAAAATTTCAAACCTTAACCTACATTATGAAGCATTTGTATACTTACATGTTAATGATTAAATATCACACATGGCAAAGTTCCTAAAGTTTTCTCAAAATTAGGGTGAAAAGGACAAGTTTGGGTTAACTTTGGATGATGTGAAACTTGTCCCCACTTGCCACAAAATTTTGATCTTTAAAACTCTAGATTCATGAATTTTTTAATTCATAAAACTTATAGGGCTCGTTGTCTTCTTTTCAATGCCTCAAGAATCGTGCCAATCTAAGGTCGGGGTCAGAAGTTATGACCGAAATACCGAACAGGTGTTTGGCGCTGTGAACAGTAGCTCGCCGCAGCGAGGTCTTCAGACACCTATAACTCGCCGTGGTGAGAACAAACAGTGCCATCTTTGGCTTGAAAACTCAAGGGGCACTTGCAGCAGTGAGGGCTTCAAAACATGCCTCGCCTCGGCGAGGCTTAGGGTCACCGCAGCGAGTCTTCTATGACTCGTTTCTTGTAGGTTTGCTCTTCTAAGTCCGAGATCTGAATTTCTTTGCACAAATTTCATCCTAAATATATAATCTATCCTAGTTTCATGATAGAAATGAAATTCATGACATTCTACCCTAATTTCCTATGCATGCGACGTCCGAAACATCAGAATCGGAGGAAATTGGTGTTAAACCCTCAAAATCATTCGCATGTATATCCCGATTCAACTACCAGTAAAAAAAAAATTGATTCTACACTAGCCACACACGATCCTTACCTTTCAAATCTAGCCTGCGACAATCACGATGATCAATGTCCGAAGATGTTGCCATTCACAATTCTCGCTCATCCGATCCTTGAGATCCCCGCCTTTAAGATTCATGCATGCAAGCCCACGATCGACGCCACGACTCGTCGTCCATCCGATGGTCGATTTCCCTTCTTCATCAAACTCTACGATTTTAGAATCAAAGGTGGAATCAAAGGACTCTTGCGATAAAAAAATTGGGAAGAAGGTTCTTTGTGCAAAATGGGATTTGAGATGCAGATCAATGGTTGTGATCTCGCGAAGGAAAGCAAAGGAGAAGAAGGAGATGGGGGTTTTCTTCCATTCGGGATTTTTTCTTTCCTCCCCCAACCGAGCTCTTTCTCCTCTCCCGGTTCTCCTTTCTCTCTCCTCTCAAACGAATTCCAAATGAGAAAAAGGCTAATGGGTTTTAGGCATGCAGGTAGTATATATGTTTTAAGTGGTCTAGCTTGGGTGTGTAGCCCGTACATGGGGTTTGGTGTATGGGATTTGTTTAAGATGGTCTGGCTTTGGTGCTGGCTTCGTGTGTGATTGGCACACTCGGTATGGTGTACGAGCCTATCTCAAGGCCATTAGATAACAGGTCTAGATTCGGGTCTCCCAAGGCCCTCCAACGAATGGGTCTTGACTACCCATTGGACTATTCATGGTGCACGGCGCACAACTGGCCTGATTCAGATCACTAAATCCAGGTAAACGGCTTTGGAATTTCAGGGCATTACATCGCGGTCGTTGAAACAGGTGGAATCAAGCTTGGTCTGATCCCGAGTTCGAGTTGTGTGTAGTACACATGCCTCGCAAATAGGGTTTTGGTTTCGAGTTAGTGTTCAAATTAGGAAATTGGTTTTTAGATTTGTGCATTAGATGTATTTTCCCAATTTTAAGGTCAATGGGTCGGAGACCACATCGCAATCGTCAATGATTGACCAAGTAAAATAGGTCAAAGCAAATTGTATCATCATTGAAAGTATACGATTCAATGCCAGTAAAATATCAAGGTTGTTACATTCTACCATCCTTAAATAATTTTCTTCCTCAAAAATTTACATGAGGCATGAATATCTGGCAACTTCTAAGCAAATCAGTCACGTTCTCCTTGAGAGTCCACGATTCAGCATCCTCGAAAATCAAGGTCATTACATTCTCCCCTCCTTAATGGAATTTTCGTCCTCGAAAATTCACGACGTTATGTCTGGGGTGTCTAGTATAGTAGATGCTTTAACATCAAAGATAATTGGGTTATCCCTATATAAAGGTGTCATTGTCGCCATCAAGATCTAAATCCCACAATAATTTACATCAATGCCACAAGGCTTAAACTATCAATTAATTTCCCCATAACTAGCAATTGAAAGATATCTCATCACTAGAACTAAACCCATTAACAAGTGACGATAAACATGAATCCTAAGTATGCCATCTCAGCAAATGGAAATTCAATCTAGCAATCTCCTCAGTTAACCAAGAGGCAAAGTATGTCGTTACTACAGACAAAATTTACACTGTTGATTAACAAGGTTTAACCATTGCTCAAAGGATTCCATGAGTATAAATCTAATTAAACATCAATTTACATGTTAATGATAAACCTAGTCCCCTATCATGAAACTATCTATCAAAAAGCATTAAGATTATCCATTACAATACGTTAGGACCATAAGTGCCAACTATGAACTACCGATATCAATTTTGTGCATTAAATCATTCGTTGCTCTTTTTTTGCCTTGGGGCAGTCCCTTATCTAGTGTCCTATCCGGCTACACTTGAAACATGTGCCTGTTGTCCACCTACAACTCTCTGTTTCATGTGGCTTCCCACATCTTGAGCATGACTGAATGGGTGCAGATGGAGCGGCGCATACAGTTTGTTGGACCCTTGCTACTCTGATCGTAGCTGGATTCGAAAGGCGGAAAGGCCTTAGGGGTGCAGATGCAGGTGGCCTTGAATACATAGTCTGAGTAAGCAGACTAGGTGTCGGCATCAAGGACCTCGATTCCTTGTTTGCAGGCTTGAAGGCATAAGATTGCACTCGGCTTGGTGTATTGTGAATTTGTTATTTTCTTCACTTGTGCATGTTGTCCAAATCTCTTTCGGTAATGAGGGCCAACCTCATGACTTGTGCATAGGTCATCGCCTCAAATAGAGAATTTCTCTCCTTGATAACCAGTTTCAGGTCATACTCAAACTTTTGGGCCTTCATTTGTTCGGTGGCAACCAACAATGGTGCGAACCTAGATTTGTGAATTTTGACTCATATTCATAAACCGTCATTTTTCCTTGTACCAAAATTGAAAATTGGATCTCCATTTGATGTCTTTCCAGGGTTGGGATGTACTTCTCATTAAAGACCTCAGCAAATTCGGCCCAGGTCCAAGGGGTCCCTTGCGCTCGGGGCCTTTCGACAGGTTTCCACCACTGATCTGCCTCTACCTCAAGTTGGAAGGAAGCCCAACTCACTTTTTCCTCTTCACTGAAAGGAATTCTTCGGAGGGTCTTTTCCATTTGACTTAACCATGATTTCGCCTCAAACGGGTCGGTTTGACAGTAGAAGCCAGGGGGTCTCATCCTCCTGAGTTCCTGGAACCCTGAGAGTTGGCGTCTCTTTGCTAGAAGTGGAGCTTGCTGGTTGACGATGGTTTCTAGCAACTGCTCAACGCGAATGCTATTGCTTCCTTCTCCCAAAGAAACATCATTGGCGCCAATGGCTAATCCCTCATCATTACACATGCCTCTAGTACGGACAACTCTTGGTCGACATCGTGGAGGCATGCTGATCTATCATGATGAAACAAGGTTTCAGTCAAAAGTGATTGTGAAGATTCAAAGCAAGTCTATTTAAGGTTTCTATGTCCTGACAAAATAAACCTAAGCTCTGACAAAATCTAAAGTCATTCAGAGACATGACTCTGAATCTTTAGAAGATTTCAGAATAGGGGTCATGAATCCCTCCTAAGTTCTGACAGAATCTAATGTCATAGCATTTGAGTCCCAATAAGACCTAACGCCTAAGCTTTGGTATCAACTGTGATAGAGTCACAGTTGGGTCTCCTATGCCTTGATAGAATTACTGTCATAGCTTTGGGTCTCCAGAAGACCTAAAGCCCAAGCTCTGATACCAACTGTGACAGCCTGGATTTTCCCAACAGCAATTTTTTTTTTTTTTTGCCAAATGGGAAAACACGAACTGTCGAGTCGCAGGTCACAATCTGAACACATAATTTTGGTACATCCATACAATTGCATAATTCAAAGCAGATAGATATATATGGCAGAAAAATAAAATTTCATTATATAAATAACAGTAGACAAATGAAAAGAAATCCGCCGGCGATGACCGACCATCACCTAAACAGTGGTACCCCAAAAAGGATGTACAACAAAAATCTAATTCTACTAGTCTACAAGAAGATTGGGCATACCAAGTACAAACCTCAAAATTCACCACTATATCAAGATCCAATCCACCGGTCTGAGGTAGAAGGTTCACCTCAAGCTCCTGATTTTCACGTAAGACCTGTACCTGTGACGTATAGTCGACAGGTGAGCTAGAGTCCAAGCTTAGTAGAGGAACATCAAGAACAATTACATTTATCATCTTATGCAAAGATTCAAATGACAAGATTTCAAAGCATTTTCCCATCAAAACGTAGATTTAAATATAAGTTTTCAAAAGCATTTCATTTTAAAACAAGTACATTCTTCAAAGTCATTTTCATCATAAAACAGTCATGTCTTTTTCATATCGACAAAATATACAAAAACTTTTCTCATGTCAAAACGAACTTGAAAACCACGTGTCTTAGGTCGAGTTTCACATGGTTCAAAAGTCAAGAGTAATACAGATTCAAAGATCATGTTAGATTCTTTTGCATTTAAATCCGCCCACAGCGGTCCACAATTGTACGAACAATCCGCCCATAGCAGTCCACAATTTTACGAATACTCCACCTATAGCGGTCCACAATTTGCACAAATACTCCGCCCATAGTGGTCCACTTCAGTTTATCTGACTTATATTTTGGTACACTACATAGATTACATGTTCGATTCACGGATATCCCGCTGTGCTGGTTCAAATCACAAATATCTTGCCGTGACGGTTCATAGTTCGAGGTTTCAGATTCAAATTATAGATATACTGTGGTACCAGTCTCAGATTCAAATTACAGATATATTGTTGTACAAGGCCCATTTAATAATTGCTGAACCAATTCAAATTACGGATTAACCACCGCACCGGTTCAAATTACTGATTAACCAACGCACTGGTTCAATGGATTCACAATTCACACATAGTGTTCTTAATCCATGTCGGATTCAATACTCAACTCAGAGTTTGTATACAGAGTCTAGATTCAGGTTCATTTACGAATTCACTTACGAAGTTTGAATTACATGTTGGATTCATGTTTGTATCGGATTTAGTGCAAACACATATTCATATCACGTTCATGTTTCATAACAATTTCATGCACTATGTCATATACGGATTTAAAGTTAACGTTTAAAGACTCGAGATTCGATGTAGTCAAATTTCAAGGATTTGATATTTCAAAGTTTTCAAAAGCCAACTCATAAATAAAAAATCAAATTTCTAAATCACTTCCAACGATCACATTCGAAGTTCAAATCCGATAAAACATGCAAAGTTCATATTCAAAGTAAATGGAGTTCAATAAGAACTAAAATTCAACTAATTTCAAAGGTCCAGCTGATTTCATTTCTAAAAGCAAGGTTTCAATTCAAAATTTCAGAAGTCAAAACTCATATTCATTTTCCAATTATCTAGATGCAAATTAAATTCTTAATAGTTAAAAGCATTTCACATGTTCAAATCAAATACATCATACAAATCTATGAAACGAAATCGAATGCAATTGAGTAATGAATTTTCCCTACCTCGGTTACAAAATCATCCAAAGTCACGCAAAATAGTGCAAAAATCCTCATGGACCTTTCCAAACCTTAAACTACATGACGAAGCATTCTTATACTTACAGGTTAATGATTAAATATCACATATGGCGAAGTTCCTAATGTTTTCTCAAAATTGGATCATGTAAAACTTATCCCCACTTGCCACTAAATTTTTATCTTTAAAACATAAGATTCATAAATTTCTTAATTCATTATCATCATAGGGCTCGTTGTCTTCTTTCCAACGCCTCAAGAATCTCTCCAATTGGAGTTCGGGGTCAAAAGTTATGACCGAAATACCGAACAGGTGCTTGGCGCTGTGAACAGTAGCTCGCCTCAGAGAGAATGTAGCTCGCCACGACGTGGTCTTCAGACACCTATAGCTCGCCACAATGAGAATGAACAATGCCATCTATGGCTTGAAAACTCAAGGGGCACTCGCCGCCGCTAGTGCTTCAGAACATGCCTCACCGCAGCGAGGTTTAGGGTCGCCACGGCGAGTCTTCTATGACTCGTTTCTTGTAGGTTTGCTCTTCTAAGTCCGAGATTCGAATTTCTTTACACAAATTTTATCCTAAATATATAATCTATCCTAGTTTCATGATAGAAATGAAATTCATGAACTTCTACCCTAATTTCCATTGCATGCAATGTCTGAAACATCGGAATCGGAGGAAATCGGTGCCAAACCCTCAAAATCGTTCGCATGTATATCCCGATTCAACTACCAATCAAAACGAAATTGATTCTACTCAAGTGACACATGATCCTTACCTTTTATATCTGGCTTGCAATGATCAAGATGAGCAATGTTTGAAGATGTCACCATTCATAATTCTCGCTCATTCGATCCTTGAGATCCCTGCCTTTAAGATTCATGCATGCAAGCCCACGATCGACGCCACGGCTCGTCGTCCATCCGATGGTCAATCTCCCTTCTTCATCGAGCTCTACAATGTCGGAATCAAAGGCGGAATTAAAGGATTCTCACGATACAAAAATGTGGAAGAAAGGTTCTTTCTGCGAAAGGGAGTTTGAGATGGAGATCAATGGTTGTGATCTCACGAAGGAAAGCAAATGAGAAGAAGACGATGGGCGTTTCCTTCCATTTGGGACTTTTTCTTTCCTCCCCCAGCCGAGCTCTTTCTCCTCTCCCGGTTCTCCTTTCTCTCTTCTCTCAAATGAATTCCAAATGAGAATAAGGCTATTGGGTTTTAGGCTTGCCGGTAGTATATATGTTTTACGTTGTCTAGCTTGGGTGTGTAGCCCGTACATGGGGTTTGGTGTATGGGCTCTGTTTTAGGTGGTCTAGCTTGGATGTTGGCTTGATGTGTGATTGGCACACCCGGTATGGTGTACGGGCCAATCTCGAGTCCATTAGCTAACAGGTCCCGATTCGGGTCTCCCAAGGCCCTCAAACGAATGGGTCTTGACTACCCAATTGGACTATTAACGGTGCACGGCGCACGACTCTCCTGATTCGGATCACTATCGGGGTAAACGGCTTCAGAATTTCAGGGCATTACATCACGGTGCTTGAAACAGGTGGAATCGAACTTGGAATGATCCCGGGTTCGAGTCATGTGTAACACACATACCTCGCAAAAAGGGGTTTCGGTTTCGAGTTAGTGTTCAAATTAGGAAATTGGTTTTCAGATTTGTGCATTGGATGTATTTACCCAATTTTAAGGTCAATGGGTCAGAGACCGCATCGTAGTCGTCAATGATTGAACAAGTCAAACAGGTCAAAGAAAATCATATCATCGTTGAAAGTCAACAATTCAACGCCAATAAAAAATCAGGGTCATTACACCAAAGCTGGCCTGGAAGATAAGGAACCTCACTACAAAGGGGAGGCGCGAGTAGAAGCGCTGAAGGTCGAACCAACACTCTCGGTAGGTGGGCATGGTTAAGGGCTGCATTGGTAGAAAAGCAATTTTCACAGCCTCAAGTAAAAGTACACAAAGAAAGGAAACAACTGAAAGATATATACCTCACTACCAAGCACAAATTTGGATATGTGTGTGTACTGGTGGTGGAGTACGCCATTGCAGGCCGCGTCACCTTGCATCTCAAGCTAGTAGCGTTTCTTCCCCTCTGAGGTGCACTTTTCAGTACAACAATGCACCCGCGCCAAGTGCTCATCCCTGCTACCAACAACCTCAGCTGAAACAGCCCTACCACCTTGATCACCTTGGCGCCCATGCGTTATCCTGGAAAAGTGGCAGCAAAATGGCAATGGTTGAAAAGAAAGAAAAAAGCAAAAACGGTAAGTATGCCCTAATCCTTTCCAAAATAAAAATACAAAAAGAAAAAATCCCTCTTTATTTTTCTTACATTTAGTGAAAAATGAATAGGCATGTGTATTTACAAACCAACTAAAATGCACATACATATATGTCCAAACCATAAAGAAAAAGAAAAAAAAGAAAAGAAAAAAGAGTTTGTCAAATGGCACCTATTGCCCCACATTTTATGAAAAAGTCACATAGGCATGTTGTTCATGATGAATTCGAGCAAAAAGGGGTGCCAAATAAAGATTTCGAAAAAGATCCCGCATTTTTGTCATTCAAAATTTTCAAAATTTTGGGACTGGGAAGGGCCATCCTTTTCTCCCAAACCAAAAAATTATCTTCCAATTTTTTCTAGCGAAAAATCCCTCAAGACAAATGCATGGATCGAAGGATGTCACATTTACAAGAAGAGTGTCATTTTATACAAAAAATCTCTAGGGCATTAAAAGATCAAATAAAAAAAATCAATCAAAAATACAAAATAAGAGGCACAAATCGACCACTTTTTTCAAAATCACAATACAGATGGGTCGAGGATAATGATGTTTGCGAGAAGAATCATCTTTATCAACTGAAGTGCAAAATCCCTAATGCCTTGATAAATAAAAATCAGGAAAATCCAAAAAAGTGGTACAAAATTGGTCAAAATTTTCACCAAATCCATGCAAATCAAGAATACGGATCGTAAGAAATTACGTTTATAAGGGAAAATGTTTAGTTATCATCAAGATGCAAGGAAACCTAGCCACATTGGTATAAAAAGCAAGAAATTTGGAGAAAAAGGTTTTAAATTGGTTACCTTGCTTGAATATTGGAAGAAACCTAAAAATCGGCGGGAAAACGAGTACTTGATCGGAAAAATCGACATCGGCGCCATGTCGGAATATGGATCAGATTGGCAAAGAAGAAAAAAGGTCTCCCAGTTCGGTTGAGAGAGAGAGAGAGAAGAGAGAGGATTTTGAAAATTTTGACTTTTTGAGCCTCTGCCCGCGGCCGTGCGATTTAAAAGAAAAATTTGGCTATGCGTACATCCTATGTACGCAAGGCTTAATTTTTGCCAGAAATGGCTATGTGTACATGGGATGTACGCATAGTATAAAAATAAAAAAACAGAATAGTAAAAGAAAAAATATATATATATAATAAAAAATAAAAATTATATGTTAAGTGGCACACACTCCTAAAAAGCGGTGCGACATCAATATTTGCTCCGCTCGGATAGTCGTGCTAAATTAAATTCGGGATCGATGAGTTAGCTCAAAAATTGCGAACCGTACCTCGCATAGGGGTACCCTTGACCGACTAAAATGGGGCAATCCATGCCTCATGAGATTGGGCACAAACCGTTGGATCTTCGCGTAATTGTTTTACGCCAATCCTTAAGTATGGGTCAATCACCCTCCCGCTCACGGGGCTGTTTTGTTCAATACAAAACTCAAGCATAATACATCATCAATCATTTCATCATCCGGTTATGCACAGTAATGTTGCTAAGTGCTTGGGAACCAACAATTTTAAGCGGCGGACGATTTCCCTATGATATGGGCTTCCGTCACTCTCCATGTTTTCATCATTGATATTTAAGTTTTACATTGAACACGACGGACCCGATAGTGTTTGCCTTGGGCCTCTTCGGATGTCTCTTTCTTTAGCATACGAACATTATTGATCGGATACCAAAGAGGGGCTTCTGTAGACACCCAAATTGGGAACAAGGCCCCACTGGCTCATACTTCGAGAGTGACGTACTTCCGAGCTTTCAGAAGCACCTCCCAATCCCATAGAACTTAACCCGAACCTTTAAAACCCTTCCTGGATCCTTTAAAACTCCAACCAGACCCATAAAACCCAAACTGAACCCACTAGACCCAGCCCAGGCCCACAATTCAACTCTTTAATTTTTGCCAAATTTTGGGCTATGCATACATCCAATGTATGCATGGGCATTTTTTGGCAGAAATTGGCCATGCGTACATCCTTTGTACACATAGCCAATTTTGGCTTTGCTTTAGAATGGAACCCTAGATCTGGCTCCGGACTTCTAAGATTTTTATGAAAAACACTGATCCTAAGTTGTGCGTACATCCAATGTACGCATGACTTAAAACCTTGATTTTCATGAAAAATGACAGATTTCAACCTGTGGATCATCCTAGAGATCAGGGTATGTTTCTTTAGGACTGTTATACCCCTCCCAACTTTCAGTTTCACCCTTTTGCCATCCAACCCTTCAACCTATCATCCACCATTAAAACCCAAATCACACTTTTCCAAGCTCCCAAAACCATCAAAAACCTTAAATCTAGCATTACCTAATTTTAACCCCCACTAAACCCAATTAGGAGCTCCTAATCCTCCCATTCTCTATAAATAGAGAGCCACCCCCCTCCCCCCCCCCGCCTTTTTTAACTACTTAAAAGAAATTCTAAAAAAGGAAACTCTAGAAAATTGCTCCCGAACCTTCCCCATTCCAAACCTTCTAAGTCCAACCTCTAGCCCCCATTACCCATACACCATCATACAACCAAGTCCATCATTTCAAAGCCTTGAAACCATTTCAAAGCCCTCCTTGCCATCATTTCCAACTATCTTTCTTCCAAGCCATAGTAGTTAGAACCATCATCTAACCCATTTGCCTTTAGAAGTTCATCGGAATTGGCACCCACGCGAAGATCCAACAACGGTGCTACAAGGGCCTGAGAGGTCCGGCTCTCCCCTCTATTCCTCTACCTTCATTTACTTTTCCTCTATCCTACAATTTGAGCCGTTATGCCGCTGAAATTTTGGTGATTATGGGGGCTCAAATAGGATCAGAGTGCCTTCGGGCAAGGGGAAGTGTCGCACAATTTTTCATTTCTTTATACACTTGGCCATAGTAGAGACTGCTTATGAGTAGGTCAATCAGGTGCCTAACACATTCCCGATTGATAACCGAAGTCCCTTCCAAGAGGCTTTGGCGTAGACTAGCAATCCGGAGTCAAATCTAGCACTTCGATGCATATGATATTGATTTGAGGGTCGGGACACCAAAAGCTCCAGGTGGCGACTCCATTTTTATTAGCACATCGTCGCGACGGGTCCATGCAATCTACGGTTGCACAGAGTTGTCGCGTGAAGGATGTCACGAAGGATAACCAGGCCTCATACTCCAGAGAAGTTCAAAGAGGATTTCCTTGCTCCAAATAACACATATGCGTCGACTGATGCGCTTCTCAAAGAGTTGCTATCTTCTGCAGATCCCCCAAAGATCCCCGAGTGAAGATCAAGTCACATAGGGGAGGTCTCACCTCACACGGCAGATGCTGTGCGTAGCCAAATTGGCACAAAACCCATGACGGGAAATAGTGAGCACTACCTGTCCGTCCCAAAAGTGCGATGCCCTCCTGATCCCTGGATCGCACTATCGGGAAGGTCCCATCGAGCCAGGAAAGCCTCCACATAAGTTCAGCATCAGTCAGACATAGGTGCATCTCATGCGTATTCCCTTGAGGCAACCTGGAGCATCGGCCAAAAAACCATATACAAACCTCTCCTTGCACTTGGTAAAAGCAGGGCACGGATCCCAAAATATCAAGGTGCTCATCGAGCCAGAGCTGAATGAGAACGGGGCATCCGAGGAAGTTCTCCACCTTGCCTGAGGCAAAAGCATCAAGTCACCGATAGTGCTCAGCCGACATAAAATGCACGATGGAACAACCCTTTTCAAGCTCCATTATTGCGTCACATAATGCGAGGGAGAAACTCTCCCCCTTAGTGTAGAAAAGGACCTCTGAGAGAAGGCTAAGAGCAAAAGCATTCTTCTTGTAAATATTTTGAATCGGCAATTTTTGCAAACTTTCATCGCCAAAAACTTATCTCAGGAATTTCACCGAGCACCTAGGAAGCCCACCGACAAGGCTTTTGTCATACTCGTTTTTTTTCAAGCCCAAAGTTGTGCGAACAATCTTGGCATAGTCTAACTTCTGTACCACCTTGGCAAGGTCAGAATGGAGTCTCAGACCTAGCAAAATAGTCATCTATTCAAGGGTTGGGGTCAGCTCACGAGCACCAAAATGGAAGACATGAGCTTTGGTATCCCAATGTTAAATTGCCGCATGAACAAAGTCCCAAAAAGGTGGTACATCAAGGAAAGAGGGGAGGCGGGCAAGCCCAAGTTGCTTTCATTCAGACTACTGAGCCATTGGCTGAGATAACTGGGTCCTATACCTAAAGAGGGAAGTGTAAAGGTCTCAAAACCCCCAGAAAGAGCGGGTTTGTGAAGTGGGTCCATGGTCATACAAAACTGTCCCAAACTGGTCACAAATCAATGTAGAACGATGGACCCACCGTCGAGAGAAAAAGACAAGAAAAATGGAGGAAAATTCATACTCAAGTTGAAAATATTGAAAAAAGGGGCATTCTCTAGTCCATATAACCCATCTGAAGTTTGGTTGGCTAGGCGTGCCTAATATGCATGACTAGCTTGTTTTCTGTGAAAAGAAAGCAGGAATTCATATTATGCACGCATGAGCAATTTTCCCCTAAAAATGGCCAAGCATGCATATTATGCACGCTTGAACAAAAAAAAAACAAAGAAAAATGAAATGATTGAAAAATGCCAAAAAAATAAACATATATGTCTATATTTTTAGACCTGCTTTTAACTTGTTTCATTAGGGGATGAGCCCCAATCACAAGACGTCATCTTTGCCATCACCAAGGGCACCCCAGGCCACGAGCTGGGGCACCTAGTTTTGCAATCTAACCCATCTACCTTTTTACAAGTGCCACTCACACAAACAAAGAAGGAACACATGGCTCCTTGGCTATTTTGGCCATTCTGTGTCCTGCTCATCTCCCCATTATCTTTCAAATAACACCCATCCTGTGGAGAAACTCAGATCAGAATATGCAAGGCCCACATAATTCAACCCATGATCTTACAAGCAAAATCACTACCAAGGCAAGAAAAAAGAAGGGAAAGAAGAATAGGGGCATTCATGAATTGTTAAAAATCAAAATGCATTAAACACCAATTTATGTCTTATTACATCTCCCATAACATTTAAAAGTGTGAGTGTTTGAAAAGAAAAAGGGAAATAAAGGACATTCATTCAAAATTATTCACAATATGCCATCATGTTTGTTATTGATCATATTAAAATATGACCTTGCAAGTGCACAAGTCTAAATGCACTAGGGCAAGTACAAGGGTGTCGAACCATAGGGAATTGTTGTTTATCTCTTATTCAATTTCTATTTTACGGAGAATCTTGTAGCATTAGATTTCCTACATTAGTCTAAAACAAATAAAAGAAATTTACATAGTTTTGGAAATAAGGAAGGAGAAGGCAAACTGGAACCCCTCTTGGATTCTAGATTTGTACATAATAAATCCTATTTCTTTTCTATGGTGAATCCCAGGTACCCCCGCTCCTAGCTACAAACTCAGTCACATCATATATGAATTAGATAGATCTAATCATGAGTTTGATAAACCTAATCATTGAAGAACCATTGCACGAACCAACAAAACTACCCCACAAGGCCTAGTCCATAAGTGAATATCCTATCTTGAGTAACCCCAATCTCTAGAAGACTACTGGAATTAAACTAAATAAGATTGCAGCGTTACCATCACGTTCTTAATCTAGTCGGAACCTCGGACATGCAATCATACCAATAATGGAATTCACAAATAGAAAAAGAAATAGAAATATATTAAAATACATATCCAAAATTTACAAGCGATCCAACCCGAAGCTTTAAGCGCGCATCAACTCAGAGACCTTCATCATCGCTGTGCAGGCTCTGATGGATGATTACATCAAATCTCCCTCGATCCCAAAAGTATTCATAACCTTACTATGTAAACTCACTTCAGAGCCCTCTAGAAAAGTTTCGGCATGCAAGTCGCCTAAGACCTAACCCTAAGGTCCTCATTTATAGATTATAAGGCCCTAGAACAATCATACACGGCTTAGACCCATCTTGGGCCATGGCCCAGACCCACCAAGGGCCCATGGACCAAACCCATCAATGGCCCATGGCCCGAACCCACCAAGGCCCACTGGGCCATACCTATCATGACCAAGGCTTTATGGTCCAACCTCCCCAAGGACCCATGAGCCAAACCTTTATAGCCCAACCCTCCCAATGCTTCATGGCCCAAACCCAAGCCCAGCAAGGCCCAAACCTTGGAGCCTCACATCCACACCCTTCACAATTCCTCCAAAATTTCAGTCACCCTCAACCCGCATACCCAGCTCAAAGCCATACCTTACATCAACCTCAATTGATCCATATCCCTACATCCCAAAGTCAATTCCAAACTTTCCCCCATACCCAATGGCCTCATCAGACCCCACTCCAAAATCTGACTTCCACTCATCCCATCACTCAACAAACCTTCCCTCACATTCAATGGACTCACCCAACCCCCATTCAGACCATTCCCACCCAGTCCATGTAGCACCAACAAGACAATCCCTCCCTCACTGCACCTTATGTAGACCAGCAGTATGAAGAGGACGAGATTAGGAACAGTGATGCTTATGCCGAGGCATTGGTTCGCTGAGGTCCCTTTGCCTCCAAAATTTAAAATGTCAGCTTTTGACAAGTATAATGGCACCGACAATCCCTTAGCATACCTCAAGTCTTATTGTGGGGATATGTGCCAGTATGGAGGGGGCGAAAGACTATTGATAAAGGTCTTCGAGAAAAGTTTGACTGGTCCATCCTTGAGGTGGTTTACGTCCTTAGAACCATCTATGACAAAAACTTTGAAGGACTTGACTCACTTGTTTTAAGAACAGTATGTCTACAATATAGACATTGAACCGCGTAAGTCATATTTGGCCCGTTCGAAGCAGAACTAGAATAAAACCTTTAGCGATTATTTGGGGTGCTGGAGAGCATTGGCAGCTCAAGTTAGAAATAGGATACCTGATGATGAGCAAATAGAAATGATTTCAAAGAATACTTTGCCAGTGATCTCAGACTTTCTAGCGTACCAATAGTAGTCTAGCTTTGCTGATCTGGTAAAAAACACAAATCACTGTGAAGATGTTATCAGGGAAGGTCGCCTGAGCAAGAATGTGCCTAGTGGAGCCAGTGGAGTTAGGAGGTTCTCGGAGTAGAGAAATAAGAAGAGAGTGGGGGCCGATGTCCAGAATATTACCAACACCAGGTCCAATAATAATATAACCCCATTCTAATTTAAGGCAGCCCAACCAACACCAGTAAGAACTAAGTCGATGCAGAGAACAGGAAATGGACAGAGGATGCAGATGACTCCAGAGCAAAGGAGAGCTCGCTACGATCTAATTTTTATGCCCTTGGGGCAATCGTTGAATGTAATTTTGCCTTTGCTAATAGAAAAGGTACTAGTTACCACCCTCCAACCACGACCTCCTTCTAATTTAATCTTGAAGAATTATGATCCCAACACTCACTGTAATTTTCATCAGAGTTCGGGTCACCCGACTGATAGCTGCTTTCCATTGAAGCACGCAATACAAGATTTAATTGATGACATGAAAATCAGTCCACCTGCACCTTCCCAAGTGAACCAACATACAAATATACATCAAGTGCCATTACCCCCACACCCTACCTGAGGAGCAGGTCCCAGACCCACCATTAAGATGATAGAGGAATGTGAGGAAGAGTTTGAATTTGACCCATCAGACTATATCAGTGACCGGGAAATTTATGTGGCACCCTTACAGAGAAATCGTGAAGAAAGGAGTATTGGGGTGATTGAACCCTTTAATTTGTCAGATTATTTTCCCAACCCAGCACTCCAAATTGAACCCCTAGATCTTAGGCCTCTTTCCCATCGCCCACTCCTGTCAATTATGTGCAAATTAATGCATATTAACCCTATACTGCCACCCCCATTAGTTACCCAATATCCCATCAAGTCCCTCATCCCCCCCCACCACCTATTAATTATCAATGGTCCACTCCTACCCCATTACCCCCGGAGCAACCACCCGCAAACCTCATCACCCCAACCTGGCCTAATTTTGCCACCAAACCATCTATCACTGAGGTGAATCAAGTATTACCCACTCCTCCGGAGCGAACAATACATGTGCATCAGCTATCGGCAGCCACTCCGTTTAGATTTAGGGACCAACCTACAATCCTCATCAGGTCCCACAGAGTTATGAGCAAACAGATGCCAATGGCGGTAGCAGTAGAGAAGGGGCGGTAGACTTTGTCACAAGATCCGAGAAGATATCTAAGCAGTCGGAGGCACCAACAACAACACAAGCCCACCCAGAGGGAAAGAAAGAGTGTCATTAATCCTTTTAAAAAAATGAGTCCAGAACATATACTGGAGACTCAGTTGAGAAGGATGCCAGCTCACATCATTGTATGGAATTTATTGATGACGTACCCACTCCACTTTCAAGCTTTAATGGGGGCGTTAAAGAACGCACACGTATTATTGCAAGTAAGCCCGAATGAAGTCGGGCAAATTATTGGTCAAGTGATGGCTCCTAATGCCATTTCATTTTTCGATGTTGATTTACTAAAGGAGGGAAACAATCAATCAAAATCCCTTAATATCACTGTGGAGTTTAGAAATATGATAATCCCATTGGTTTTAATCGATAATGGGTCTGCATTGAATGTATGCTCGCTAAGAACTGCCACAAAGATTGGGGTAGATCCGTGTATGTTCAGGCCTACAGAACTAGTGCCCGAGGTTTCGACAACACGAGAAGGGAGATAATGGGAGAAGTTGACCTTGAGCTCGTGATCGGGCCAATGACCTTCTCCATACTCTTCCAAGTAATGGATATTAAGTCCTCCTTCCATTTATTATTGGGGCCCATGGTTACATGAAGTTGGTGCGATACCGTCCACATTGCATCAGAAGCTCAAATTTACATTTGGGCCGAAGGTTATCATGATAATTGGTAAGGGGCATGACGAGAAGGAGAAGGCCACCCACAGCATAGAGAATCCAAAATCATTGGATGTGCCACATACTGATGAGGACACCGACCTCCATAATTTTGAATATGAGGTGTCGACAGTTATCCCAGAGCCCCCTGAAAGCATTATTTCAAAAATCGATGGTGGAATAGAAGCCACAGTGTCCATACTCTAGAAATGGGGTTATCAAAAAGGAAGAGGACTTGGGCTCAGACTGTAAGGTAGGAGAGAGCCAAAAATAGCCAAAGGTGAAAACGTTTGATTCAGGTTAGGTTACAAGCCCACGGAAGAAGAGGTTCGGGAGGCAAAGGAGAAAGCCCGGGCCACGGCAGCTGCAAGAGCTAGAGGGATACACTTAGAAGAGAAACCCCATCCCATGCCTCACATCAGGGATTCATTCGTGAGTGCTGGGGTTGTGAAGATCGACCGGAATGGGACAACCCGATTAACCCAACACAAGCCTACAGCACCTATTCACCCCACCAATCCCTGCATCACCCTTCCCAGCCTAGAAATAGACCTAGCTGCATTGTCCCTTTTTGAGGAGCGACGCCCCATGTCCAAACAATCTCCCCTTGTGGTAAATCACCACAAAATTCTGCTGACGGTTGAGGATAGAATCTCAGACGAATCTTTGATCAATATGATGGAAGCTAACTCCAATGAGCAATATCAGTCAGCACCCTTCACCCAAGCAGGTAAAAGAGTGGCCCCTTAGGTACGCAATTGGGCGTCTGTGCCCCAAACTCTGAAAGTGGGGAGTCACCTAAACTTTGGCACCCGTTTCCCAAAAAAAAATAACCTGTAAAAAGTGAGATAAGCCCTTGGCAGGCAATACCGTGTATATATAGGGACTCACATTGCCAAGGACCCATCTCCGAAGAAAATAAAATTTCCAAAAACATTGAAAAAATATAAAACAGACAAACATTGTCCTTTAAAATTCTGAATAAAATCCCACAAAAGAATGCCTTAATTGAAAGGCCCATCCCACGTGAAATCGACCCCTTTCCTATATAAATACAAGAAGAGGTAGGAATTACAAGTTTGGACGAGGATGCCCCTTTTGAGGAGCTCCCCAATGTGCTCCTTGACCGGTTTGCCGGCTTTGAGCATGGCCCTACCCCCATTGTTGAAGAAACTGGAGACGTTTATCTAGGGATTAAGGAGATTCCCCGGATTACCCAGATCAGAGCGTCATTGTCACTTGAAGAAAGAAAAAGCATGATCAATTTCCTTTGATCATACCAAGACATTTTTACCTGGTCGTATGAGGACATGCCTAGTTTGGACGCCAATTTGGTTGAGCATGAGTTGCCACTCTACCCTGATATGAAGCTCATCAGGCAAAATCTAAGATGCCTCTGACCCGAGTGGATGTTGAAGGTTAAAGATGAGGTCATCAAGCAGTATGACGCGGGGTTTCTCATGGTATCCAAGTACCCACAGTAGCTAGCCAATATTGTGCCTGTGTCGAAGAAGGATGGAAAAGTCTACATGTGCATAGGTTTCTAAAACCTGAACAGAGCGAGCCCGAAGGACGACTTCCCATTACCGCACATCAACATTTTTGTCGATAACACTGCTAAGCACGGGATACTTTCTTTCATGGATGGATTCTTCAAATATAATCAGATCAAGATGGCAGAGGAAAACTGAGAAAAGACAATGTTCATCACCCCCTAGGGAACCTTTTGCTACAGAGTCATGCCATTTGGGCTAAAGAATGCCAGTGTAATGTATCAAAGATCAATGACGGCTCTATTCCACGACACGGTCCACCGAGAGATTAAAGTGTATGTCAATGATATGATACCCAAGTTATCGGAGTAAAGGGATCACTTGGTAAATCTCCAGAAGCTATTTAGGAGGCTAAGAAAGTATAGGTTATGTTTGAATCTATAGAAGTGCGCATTTGGCACTATGTCCGGAAAATTATTAGGACTCATCGTCAGCAGGAGAGGTATCAAAGTTGACCCGATCAAAGTTAAAGCTGTCACAGAAATTTCATCGTCATCTATTGAGAAAGACGTCAAAGGGTTCTTGGGTAGGATACAATATATCAGTCGATTCATTGAACAGCTCACGCCTATCTGCACGCCGATCTTTAAGCTACTATGAAAGAACTCACCTGTTGAATGGAATGACGATTGTCAAGTAGCATTCGATAAAATCAAAAGCTACATCCTCAACCTACCTGTGTTGGTACCACCCAAGCCGGGGAGACCATTCTTGATGTATCTCTCTATGATGAAAGTTTCGATGGGATGTGTCATAGGGCAGCATGACGAGACGGGAAGAAGGGAGCAGGCTATCTACTATCTCAGTAAGAAATTTACTGACTATGAGACGTGCTATTCTCATTTGGAGAAAGAATGCCTAGCTCTTATTTGGGTCACTCAGAGGCTCCGCCATTACTTTTTATCCCAAGCCATTCTCGTTTAGCCCGTATGGATCCATTGAAGTACCTTTTTGAGAAGTCGGCCCTCACTGGACGGATTGCACGTTGGCAACTCCTATTGTCTGAGTTTGATATCATGTATGTCACTCAGAAGTCAATCAAGGGACAGGCACTCGCAGATCATCTTATCGACAATCCTTTACCTGATTATGAGCCTTTGAGAACTAAATTTCTTGATGAGGACATCCAGTTCATGACAGAAGACGATACTGAGGAAGCAGAAGAATCATGGGTAATGCACTTCGACGGGACAGCAAATGCAGAAGGTCAGGGAGTTGGTGCCATTCTGATTTCGCCAAAAGGATCACATGTACCAATTTCTATCTAGCTCAATTTCCCATGGATGAATAATATGGCCAAGTACAAAGCTTGTGCAGCGGGCCTGCTCTCGATTTAAACATAACTCACCTCCAAGTATTCGGTGATTTACAGTTGATCACATTCCAGATGAACGGTGACTGGAAGAAGAAAGATGAGAAACTGATCCCTTACCATGAGCACCTCGAGGATCTTATAGCTTATTTCAAGAATGTCACGTTCTCATATATCCCACGGATAAGGAATCACTTTGATGACGCATTAGCAACTTTGGCATCAATAGTAGAAATCTCATACGGTGTTGAGATGAAGCTGATAATGATTTAATAGAGGAATGAGTCGACCTTCTGCCTATAGATTGAGGAACCTACAAAGTTAGATGATGAGCCACTTTGGTACTCAGATATCAAAAACTTCTTCGAGAGTCAAGCTTTCCCCGAGGGGACATCCCGAGAGGACAGGCAAAGTATTCAACGTCTAGCAGCAAGCTACGTCATTTGTGGGGAATGCCTTTACAAGTGATCCTACAATAACATTCTGCTCAAATGCTTTACTGAGAGTGAAGCAATTAATATCACGAAGGAGAATCACGAGGGAGTATGTAGTGCCCATGTCAACGGTCATATGCTCGCTAAGAAAATTCTACGGCAGAGATACTTTTGGACCACTATGGAATCGAATTACTGCAAACATGTTCTGAAATGCTACAAGTGTCAGGAACACTCCAGTCTGATACACGCTCCTGCCATCGATCTATACTGCATGACCACTCCTTGGCCATTTTCTACATGGGGCCTTGACGTCATTGGTATGATTAATCTAAAAGCCTTAAATGGACATCGGTTCATCCTCGTCACCATCGTGTACTTTACCAAGTGGGTAGAGGCAATGCCATATGCCAACATCACGGCCGATCACGTAGAAAAGTTTCTCAAGAATAATATTGTGTGTCGATTTGGAGTACCCAAGGATATCATCACGGATAATGGTAACAACTTTACAAACAGGCGCATTCGAGCCTTCTGCGAGCAATACAAGATCAAGCACCATTGCTCGTCACCTTATCGCCCTCAAACTAATGGAGTCGTAGAAGCTGCGAATAAGAAGATCATTCACATCCTTGAGAAGATGGTCGTCACCTACCGAGATTGGAGTGAAATGTTACCCCTTCGCATTGTGGGCCTATAGGACGTCGATCCGTACCTCTACATGGGCAACACCATTCTCCCTTGTGTATGAAATCGTGGCCGTCCTACATATTGAGGTTGATGTACCCTCGCTCCGAATCCTCCTTGAATCAGGCTTACTCAAAGCAGAGAGAGAGAGATCCCGCTTTGATCAATTGAACTTACTGGACGAGAAAAGGCTACTGGCCTTGTATCATACCTAAGTGTACCAAGGGCGAATCACATGCGCTTATAATAAACGTGTCCACGGTCGAGATCTGAAGGCGGGAGACACTGTGCTGAAGAAGATCTTCCCATCCCTCTACGCCGATCCAAGAGTAAAGTTTAAGCCTAATTGAGAGGGACCGTATGTCGTCAAGGAAGTACCGCTGGGATACACCACCCGCCTCGCCATCATGGATGGAGATCATTTTCCTGAGCCGATCAATGCTGGATATTTTCGACGGTTCTACGCTTAGTCTATCACGGTAAGGTAAGTATTGGTGAAACAGATACATGATTGCTTAAGAGCCACACAAAAGAGGCCATCATTTAAAACCCAGTAGCCAAAAAGGGTCCCTGAAATGATGATATCCTTTGCTGCCCCATTTGAGCCTTGGCCTTTCTTTCCATAAACCCCTTCCCTAAAAGAGGAAAAGTGGGTACATATACTAAAAAGAGAGGAAGTAGAATTGCTGTAAAAAAAAAAAAAAACAAATCAGAAAAGCAAAACATCAAAAAGAGATTGCCTAAAATAAAATAAAGAAAAAAAAAAGAAATAGAAGAATCATGGGGCATGTACAGTAAAATCCCCCAAGGAAGAAAGTATGTTGTGAAAAGCTGAAACCGTATCAAGGAAGCCCTTTTTAGCCCAGCATACCTTCAAATCCGAACCTGACCCATGGCCAAGCTACACCCTAAAGAAGCCCTCTTTTTATGTTCACAAGCAGTCATAGTATATGTTAAGTCAACAAGAGCCAAGTAGTGAGACGACACCAGAACCCCATCTAGCCGGCTATGACGGATTCGACGTCTATGTTGTGGCTTTCAATAGAAGAAAAAAGAAAAAATAAAAATAAAATAAAAATATACAAGCTCAAAGTAAGATGGACATGGTGAAAACTCGAAAGGGTGCTACGGGTAAAAACAGCGAGCTTGTGTGGACCAGGTGAAAACCCGAAAGGGCGCTTGGGATAAGAGAGCTAAACCCATGGACATGGTGAAAACCCGAAAGGGCGCCACGAGTAAAAAGATGGCAAAAAGGGGCACGACGAGCCCACCTTGGGCGTTGTGAGTAAAAAGGATAACAAGAAAAAATTAAAAAAGAAAGGTTTGAACTAATTGATAAGATTGATGTTTGAGGAGCCCTTTTTGGTTACTTTCCCTGATACCCATTTTTTGACTGGGCCACTCATATTAGTTCAAATCGGGCCTCGACCAAAATTGTTTTTGTGAAATTGCTTTGTCAAACGTATGACTCGAGATAAGGAGAGGTTTGACCCAATCTAAAGGGATTGACGTTCCAGCCTTGGTAAAACTGCTGAAACTCGCTCAGATCTAATCATGTAAAGGGATTTGACCATGCTCAAAAGGGAACCGAAGATCTCACCCTGTGATTGAGGCATCAAACCAAAAAACAAAAAAGAGAATAAAGGAGAGGGCGGGAAGACTTTTTGTCAAAGATAATAATTTCCCGTTTCCACTTTCATGCCCACACTTTGTGCACCTGGGCGGGAAGACAACTTTTTGCTAAAGATAATGATTTCTCCTTTTCATTTCCATGCCCAGGCTGTGCACATTTCATCTCAAAAGGGACCCATCAGCAAAAAAGAACAAAAAAGAAGAGCTTTTGTAAATATAATACATCCCAAAAAATAACTGTATCGCTTACACTACATCCCAAAAAATAATCGGTGTGATGTCTAGCTTTCTTTCTTTCTTTTTTACAAAAGCAGAAAAATAACAAACACATAAAGAAAATATGTATACCAAAAATTCTGTGTATCTGAATAGGGGTTTCTTACGCCCCTTTCTGTCAATCTGATCTGTGCAAAAAGATATATTTGCAGGAGGGAATCAATGGCCTAGGTCGCGCTTCAAGGCACTAATCTCCGCACGAAAATCATCCTCCCGGACATTTCGCTCAATCAGCCAGCGACCATGGATGCTCTTATATCTCTTCCGAAAAGCATCGGTAGCCCCAAGAGCAACATTCAAGGCTCCTTCCAGACGAAGAACCTCGCTCTCAGCTGTGCTAGCTCTGGTCTCTACTACCTCTGCTCTAACTTTCTCTTGTGCCAAAAGCTCTTGCAGGACCCTCTTCTCATCGGTCAGCAGTTCAATGTGAACTCAAAGCACCGTCTCCTTCTTCGGCTAGGGTCCTCCCATATCAATACTCTCTGCCTGATCCAGATGATCAGCAGCAGGTTGCTTAAGTGATAGCCAAGCTTCGTACTCTGGGGAAGACTGAACTGAATCTCCTTACTCTAAATCAGACATTAGCGTCGACTGACGTGTCTCCCAAAGAGTAGCAATCCGATCCATGTCTCTAGAGGACCCCCTAGAAAAGATCAATCACATAGAGGGGGTTTCACCTCGCAAGGCACTTACTGAGAGCAGACGAACTGACACAGCACCTGAAATGGGAAGTAGAAGGTGCTGCCAGTCAATCCTAGGAGGGTGATGCCCTCATGATCTCTCGAGTGAACTACTAGAAAGGTCCGATCCAACCAAGGGAGTCTCCATACTAGTTCTGCATCTATCAGCCAAAGCTTCAACTCTGACGAATCCCCCTGTGGAATCATGTGACACCTGCACAGAAAGCATCGGACCACCTCACCTCAAACAATATAAAAGCAAGGCACGAGTCCCAAGATAACGAGTTGCTCACCTAACCAGACCTAGAGCAGCAAAGGGCATCCCTTGAGGCTCTCCACCTTGCCCAGAGCAAATGCATCAAGGCACCGATATAGTTTAGCAAGGACTAGATGCATCACTGATCGACCCTCTTCCAAATCGGTCAAAACATCGCAGAGAACCAGAGAGAAGCTCTCTCCCCCAATGAAGAAAAGAATTTCCAAGATGAGACTGAGAGTAAAGGCTTTCACGTTGAAGATGTTCCTAACCGGCAATTTTCGAAAACTTTCGTCACCGAAATGTTCTTTGAGAAATTTGATCAAACACCTTGTTGGCCCCACGATCAAACTTTACTCATATTTAGATTTCTTCAAGCCCAGGGTGAGGTGAATGGCCTTAGCATAGCCCGGTTTTGGCATAACTCTTGCAAGGCCTCTATGGAGATTTAAGCCTAACAAATTGGACAACTCTTCAAGAGTAGGAGATAGTTAACGCTTCCCAAAACAAAATTCATGGGAATTTGAATCCCAAAATGAGACCGCCGCATGAAGTAGGTCCCACCATGAAGGAACCTCAAGAAAGAAGGAAAGACAGGATAGTCCAAGCTGCTCTAGATCGATGAGTTCGCTCTCATTCAAGCTCCCAAGCCAACCTTTTAGAAAATTGGGCCCCAAGCCCAAAGAAGGGAGTAAATTGGTTCCGAGCCCTCCATGTAAGGGTGGGTCCATGGATGTACAAAGGTTTTTAACGAATATAAAATTCAATGTATGATGATGGACCCGCCCTTGGGAAAGTAAGGAGAGAAAGAAACAGTAGAAAATTCCAAGCCAAAGTTAAAAGAGAGAAAAAGACCTTTCTCGGGCATATATAGGGCCCACTGCCACCAGGCTCAACCTGGCGCATGTAATACATGCGCCAGTGTAAATTTCCCCAGAATTAGCCTAGCGCATGTAATACATGCCCCAGACCAATCTGCCCCTTTTCCATGCAAAAAATGGAGCTTTTAAGGGGATTTTGTGTGTCTTTGCTGGACCCCTTAGCCAGTTTGCCTGATTACCTGTATTT
The DNA here is from genome assembly GCA_021018995.1 of Chloranthus sessilifolius. Lineage (NCBI taxonomy): Eukaryota > Viridiplantae > Streptophyta > Magnoliopsida > Chloranthales > Chloranthaceae > Chloranthus > Chloranthus sessilifolius. Next base: position 27,128,673 of record CM037594.1, on the reverse strand, counting down.
CATACCTTGACTACATTTGAAATGCACCTAACATTGAAATCATTTAAATTTTATGTAGGAAGAACCCCCACTAAGGCATACAGCCTCAAGGGCCATTTTTACAAGCAATCGTCAAAACCATCCTGCAAGTAATTGGATACAATACAAGGGAAAAATGGCAAGCACTGAAAAAGAGAGAGCACTAAAATGGCTGAAAGTCATCCCAATCAAATGAAAAAGTGCCATAATTATCGATTACAAATTGTTTAAATTCCAAGAATATCATCCCAAAGTGTTTGAAAATGTCAGAATGCAGAAACTAGGCCAAATCCTTGTTGGCACCCTTCGACTTCTTTCGTGGACACGAGGAGCTTTGAAATGTCCGCAAATCGCCTACTCGGGACCACGCCTGTGAAAGCCGGCTAAGTAGAGAGCGTGATTCTTTGTCACGTGCACGCTGCAAATCATACCCGAGGTCACCAATCAGGACCAATTGAGAAATATAAATGGTAGAGTAGTGAGGGAAACTGGTTGTCATGATACCCACCATTTCCACATCCCGGAGATCAGCGATGTTGCGGTAGTACGCAGCATGGTTAATGGCCGACTCAAAGTTCTACATTCAGAGGGAGAAAGGTGTTAGCTACAAGGGTTATTAGCAAACACAGATATTTCTCGAAAGAGCCGAAACAAAGGAGGAATGATCATGAGAAGTCTTACCCCTGGAATCACCTCAGGAGGAGGAACCTGAACCGCATCGGCCGAAAGCCTGGCCTACCTATCTACATCAATGCCTAGATTTGAAAGAAAGCCATTGTCAAGGCGCCTAAAGGTCTCATGAACCACAACAGGTACACCACCCAAGGCACCAATGAGAGAAGAGCCTAAAGGACCAGCGGCAGAAGGACCAGTACCTGAGGGACCAGCACCTTAGGGATCCTCACCAGAAGGACCGGCATCTGAGGGACTTGCCCTTCAAGCATCAGCAATACCCGCTGTTGCTCCACCTTCATTGTCTGAATCACCTCCCTGGACAAACTGTGAAAAAGATAGAGGTTCGCTTAGTAGATACAAAAGTTGAATTAAAGCTGGAGGGGGACCAATCTAAAAGAGAAAAGAGAACTACTGGTGAGCGCGGGCTGCCAAAAGCTAGGAAATTAACTCTAGGGACAAAGCGCGAAAGAATAAATCGATATGGCAAAGACTCATACCACATCCGATAGTCCCCAGGCATAAGAAAGGCATTGATGGGGATCCCATTTTGAAGGAAGGCCGTAGTAAGCTCCCCGATACTACCTATGGGATCCATGACATCTATGGGAGGATCCAAGGGTATGTCAGGATAGCCCTACTATTGATGAAGTATCTGCTCCCCTAGGGAGTAGGACCTGGCCCATGCCCCATAGAAAAGATGAGTTGTTGAAGAGGCGAGATGGACCTACAACAACCCGATCCCAAAAAGGAGAGCAAATGTAAAGGTCATATATGACCTGCCCAAGTCAAGAAGTGGCCAATTAGTCAAGAATGTAGCATAATAACAAAGGAGAATTTTCGAACTGAAATAAATAGATGGGAAAAGGGCCTTACTTGCTCGGGGATCATTAGATCAAATTGGGACCTCAGGCCCATCTCCAGATGCTTCATGCCCACATCTTGGCACCGATGTTTGTTCCAGTTGCTTAAAAGGGGGTAAGTATATATCTTAGAGTGAAGAAGTGGGCGTCCGGGTTGAAAATGAAGATACCCCCATGCCTGAAGAGAGCAATGCATAAAAGATAAGTCAAAAGCAGACAACGACTATCCAAAGAGACTAATAAAAGCAAAAGAGTCGAGACATTACCTCTAGAGCAAGCCAAAATGCAACAATGGACTTCGCAATTCCCACGAAAGCTCCAACTAGGCTGGACATCAACACAGCATAACCGACCCACCCCAGTCATATCTATGAATGTCGAGCCAATTGCCATCAGGCTAAGCAGGTCCAGGTTGACCCGTCCTCCTCTAGCATTAGCGAAGAGGGTTTTGCCCAACATTATGAGGAGCGTGATGCGGGCCAATATGATCGCACACTTAGGCTCAATATAAATCTACAAATCTGGTTGCCCCAGATCTACTAACTAATGCAGCCAAATAAGATCAGACAGGTAGGTCATCTTGACCTCGACACCATGCCGACTGGACGAGGGGGATAATCCCCTATCAATCTGATAATCTCATCTCGGCTGGGCACTGCTAGGTTGGCTATGGGAGCGCCCCCTACCCTGATACCTAAAATCATAGCCCAATCCATGGGCGTCAGGGTCATCTCAGCAAAGGCCATTTGGAAGGACATGGACTCTGGGAGAAATCTCTCAATCGGAGCTCTCAGATATGCTGCATCTGCCCGCATGGTGGGGCATGACAAGAACTCTCCAAAGCCAGCCTACTCGAGCAAATACTTTACAACTGGTGGGATATAGCGATAAAAATCTTGAAAATCTAACCAGCCCCCTCGGAATACAATGTGGGGCAAGTCTTGCGTCAAAAGAGAAAGATGCATCAGGTCATGGAAATAGAGCAAAATTGCATAGGAAAAAGAACTGAGCCTATCTTTTTACCTTGCCAGCAATGCCAAAATTTGAAATATGTGTGTACTGATGGTGAAGAAGATCGGTATGGGCGACCTCACCCTGCATCTCATACCAAAGACCAGCAAGACGTTCTACCATGAAGAATTGCTCTCCTCGAGGACCGTAAACCACTTCTAACCCCTCTTCATGTTCTTCCTCTTGCACGTACTCCTCATCGTTCGATATTCTGGGGCCAATACAATCAATCATATCAGGGCAGATCAATAATTGGAAATCATGATGCTACAGGCCAAGGGAAGGTAAGTATGCCGTTTCTTTTGCTTAGGTTAAAAAAAAAAACCAAAAAAAATCCCTTTCTTTTTGTTTATAAAATCAAAAACAAAAACAAACAAAAAAATCCCTTTCATTTTGTTTATAAAATAAAAATAAATAAAATTTCCCTTCACTTTGTTTATAAAAAATCAAAAACCAAAATAAAAAAAAAATCCCTTCATTTTGTTTATAAAATCAAAAATAAAAACAAAAAATTCCCTTCACTTTGTTTATAAAAATAAAAAACAAAACCAAAAAAAATCCCTTTACTTTGTTTATAAAATCAAAAGCAAAAACAAAAAAATCCCTTTACTTTGTTTATAAAAATAAAAAGCAAAACCAAAAAAAATCCCTTTACTATTATTTGCAAAAATAGAAACAAAAACAAAAACAAAAATCCCTTTACCTTATTTACAAGCCTAAAAGTAAAAGAATAGATTTATGTCCTAATAAAATCCATAAAACAACAAAAATATAGGGCATCGTTCAATAACATCAAGCTCATCATCAATAAGCATGCGTACAATGAATATAAACCATTTATCATCTAAAAGTGCAAGAACATGATTAAATTTGCAAGAAAAATCAAATAAAATGGGTTTTAAATGGTTACCTATGAAGAAAAGTGGGTCTTTGATCTAGCGCAGAGCGGATGATTAATTGGCGCAAGCAAATGCCGGCAATGAAACACGCTTAGAGGCAATATAAAGGAAACCCTAGGAGGAGGTTTATTTTCTGTTTAGAAGGGGGGGAGAGAAAAAATTTGAAAACACAACTCCTTTGCCCAAACTCGGGTTCTTTAAAATGGTCCCCAGCCATGCTTGGCGCATGTATTACAAGCACCAAGCTATTTTGGCCCCCCATTTGGCTTGGCGCAACTAATAGTTGTGCCAGATCACTTTTGGGCTGGCTTTTCGGCTTGGTGTGGGTCACATACATAGCTCCGCCCCTCTTCCATTTGCTTTATTGTCCCTAGCAGGTGCACATGCTCCCCAATGGCATATCAACTCTCATTTGACTTGCCTGAGAAGCTGTGCGAGAATAAATGGATCGAGATCGATGAGCATGCTCAAGGAATCCTGATCATACATGCATAAAATCCAAAAAATCCACATAAAATAACACTAAAAAATCCAAAAAAGAATCACATAAAATAACAACTTAAAAATCTAAAAAAATCACATAAAATGTTAAACACTAAAAAATCCAAAAAGAATCACATAAAATAACAGCTTAAAAATAAAAAAAATCACATAAAATGATAAACATAAAAAATCCAAAAAATCACATAAAAATATAAACTTCAAAAATCCAAAAAATCACATAAAATGGCAACTCAAAATTGAAAAAATCACATAAAATGTCAAACATCATAAAAAGATAAACATCAAAAAGCCAAAAAATCACATAAAATGATGACATAAAAAGTCAAAAAAATTTCACATAAAATAACAAAAATATGTGTTTTGAAAAGACGGCACGTACTCGCAAAAAGTGTTGCAACATCTATTCGCTCCGCTTGGGTAATCATACTAAATAAACTTCGAGATCAATGGGTTCGCCCAAAGACCTCAAACCCTGCTTAACGCTGGGGCACCCGCGACCAATCAAGTGGGGCAATCAATGCCTTGTATGATTGGGCACAAACTGTGAAACCTTGCGTATTTCGCTTTGCACCTATCTTTAAGTGTGGGTCGATCACCCCCTTACTTGCGTAGCTGTTGTATTCAGAATGAATCTCGAACTTCAATGACCTTTAAATCAACTTGAGAAGTAAATGATTTTCCCAGCTATTGGGCTTTCGCAACTCATTCCACCTCGGTTATGCCCAGTAATATCGTTAAGTGCTTGGGAACCGATTACCTTGAGAAACAGATGTTTTTCTCGACATACAGGGCTTTCGTTTTCTTACCATATTACCTGTCTGATGTTTGAAGTTCGTTCTAAATGCAGTGGACCCGTCAGTGATGGCTTGGTCCTCTTCAGATGTCTATTATCTTTGGCATTCGATCATTAGTGATTGGATACCAAAGAGGGGCATCTGTAGACACCCAAATTTGGCCCAAAGCCCAATCGAAACACATTTCGAGAGAGGCGCACTTTTGAGCTTTTGATGGCATGCATGGAACCCTTAGGAACCTCCCAAAACCTTAGGAGCCATCGCAAACCTTTAGGAATCACCCCAGATCCCTTAGAAACCTTTTCGAAACCTTAGAAACCCATCCCTACCCTTAGAAACCATTTTAAACCTAAACCTAGCTTTCCCAAGCAATAGATAAAGAATGGTGAACTGGGACTAGCTGGGACCTTCTACTATGATAAAATCATACACCATTGAAAAATAGAAGTCCTCAGCTTTCCAACAAGCCAAGAATCACCCCAATCAGGGTTGTACATCAAAAGATATGGCATTCCAAAGTTTAGGGGCAAAATGGGGATTTCAAGGTAAGTTCATATGGGATTTGGTGCATCTATTAGATGTGCCAAGCCATTTCTCCCCAGAAATGGCTTGGCACAACTAATAGTTGAGCCAGCCTATAGGTGGGCCCCACCTCGGGCAGCCAACTTCCAGGCCACTGTGTGGCATTGTTTTACTGTACATATGCTTGGTGCATCTACTAGTTACGCGAGGCTTGTGAACAATAACCCTAAGTTTTTATCTTGAATTTTGAGATTAGGGTTTGACTTATTGACCATCTTGATCTTTGGGGTGTATTTTGCTAGTTTTGTTGCACCCATTTCCTATCTATTTGCAACCCTTTAAGTGGTTTAAAGCCTCAACCTATCATCCACCATTAGAGCATTTTTTCACATATTTCAAGGCTCCAAAAACCACTAGGAAACCTTAGATGGATAGATTACCTAATTCCTAGCCTCTAAATAGAGAGGCACCCTTCCCTTTACAAAGGCTTGAAAAATTTGTAAAAAGAGAAGATTAGGATATCTCTCTCTCTCTCTCTCTCTCCTCTAGTGCACCTTTTCCATACAAATTCCAGAATTCTCAAACTCCCTTTGAGACCCAACCTTTCATCCAAAAGCTCTAGGTTAGGTGTGTGCTACCCCCTAGCCTTCTCTCTCTACTTCTTAGCCATGAAGCCCTAGGAACTAGAACCTAATTCTCACCATACAAGCCATAAAAGCTCATCGAAGTAAGCCTATCCAAGGCTCCACAATGGTGCAACAAGGGCCCAAGAGCTCCGACTCTCTCCTCTATTCCTCTACCTTCCAAGTTCTTCCTCTATCCTCTCATTTGTGCCGTTATGTCGTCGAATTTTTCGTAGGAACGGAGGGGCACAAATAGGATTTTAATGCCCCTTGGGCAAGAGGAAGACCTTTTTTCTTCTTTTATTTCATTTGTGATTTGGCCATAAGTAGAGATCGCATTAAGCCGATTGATTGGGTGCCTAACACCTTCCCAATCGATAACCGAAGCCCCTACCCAAGTGCCTTTGGTGTAGTCCAGATTCAGAGTCAATTTTTGGTACTTCGGTGCTCTTTAAATTTGATTTGGGTTTCTTAGGACACCAAAAGCCCCGAGTGGCAACTCTATAATTTTTATGAGTGCGCATCGTCGCGAGAAGATCATCTTGATTCACACGGTTGCACATAAAGCCATTACTTTGAGAACTGGCAGGCTGGTGTATAACCATGCTGATTGTGAGATCACAAGGATTGTAATACAAAAGAACCTAATTAGTGACAGTATAAAGCAGGAGCAACATGTCAAAAATAAAGGGGAAGATGATGAGTCCCAACAAAAAAATGAAAATGAAAATAAAAACAAGGAAAAAATTGAAAAAAATGCAAAGGCTGCAGATGAGAGACCAGTATCTCATCTGCCATTTCCTCAAGCCCTTCAAGCACCTTCCCCATTTGATAAGGGGAATGTTAAAGTGCAGGAAATTATGGACACTTTTAAAAAGTAAAGATTAACTTAACTTTACTTGATGCCATCAAGCAAGTTCAAGCCTATGCAAAATTTTTGAAAAATTTGTGTACCCATAAAAGACAATCTAGGATTCATTTATCCAAGAAAGTCTTTTCTGCTGAGAAAGTAAACCAGGTTTTGCCCATTGCAACCCTAGCTAAACTCCAAGATCGTGGAGCTCCCACAATTTCTTACATTATTGAGAATCATATCATTGAGAAAGCACTGTTAGATCTGGGAGCCAGTGTTGACTTACTTCCATATTCTGTATATGAGAAGTTAGGTTTGGAGGAGTTAAAACCCACATATATTATTTTACAACTGGCTAAAGATCTAAGAGGAGACCTGTGAGAATTATTGAAGATGTACTGGTTGGGGTTGACAAATTTTTGTATCCAACAGATTTCCTAGTTTTGGACATGGAGCCTAGTAAATGCACTACCTCTATCCTTGTAATTTTGGGCAGGCCATTTTTGGCCACTGCTAATGCTTGTATCTAGTGCAGATTAGGTGTAATGGAGGTATCTTTTGGAAATATGAAAGTCAAGCTTAATGTTTACAATGCAGCAAATCAACCCCACTTGTATAGTGAGGATGGTTTCATGATTGATTTGCTCGATGAGCTTGTTGAGGAGAACATGCCCAAGGTGTTGAATTGGGATGATGTTGTTGATGTTTTTGAAGAAGTTTGGACTAAAACTGTTGTAGGGGAGGCCTCCACACATGTCACTAAAGAGGTGAAAACCTTGAATTCTGCACTGAGGCCAGCAAAGCATTCTCATTAGAAACCTATTGTGCTGCCTCTTCTTTCACCTTCTAAGGCACCTTTGCTGCCTTCACTCATCAGTCCACCTAATTTAGAGTTAAAACAGCTCTCAAAATCTTTGAAATATGTATTTTTGGGGCAGAATCAGAAGTTGTATGTGATCATTTCTTCTTCCCTCACCATAGAACAAGAGGAGAAATTGATTGGTGTGCTCAAGATGCATAGGAAACCAATAGGATGGTCTATTGCTGATTTAGGAGGGATCAATCCAGCTGTGTATGCATAAGATTCACTTGAAAGAGGGTTCCAAACCCTTTAGAGAGATGCAGAGGGAGTTAAATCCTCACATGCAAGAAGTAGTGATGAAGAAGGTAGTCAAATTATTAGATGCTGGGATAGTTTACCCAATTTCAGATTCTGAATGGGTGGCACCTACTCAGGTGGTCCCTAAGAAGTCTGAAATCACTATTGTATCTAATGAGTCTAGAGAATTAATGCCAACTAGAGAGGTCACTGGTTGGAGGGTCTACATAGACTACAGAAAATTGAACTCCAAGACTAAGAAGGACCACTTTCCACTACCTTTTATTGATCAGATTCTGGATAAGTTTGTAGGCAAGGCTTTTTATTATTTTCTTGATGGATACTCTGGTTACAACCTGATCCCTGTGTATCCACAAGATCAAGAGAAGACTACCTTTACTTGTCCATTTGGCACCTTTGCTTACAGAAAGATGTCTTTGAACTATGTAATGCTCCTGCTACTTTTCAGAGGTACATGTATGCCATATTTTCTGACATGTTGGATAAGTTTTTTGAAATTTTTATGGATGATTTTTCTGTGTATGGTGATATTTTGATCAGTGTTTTCACCATCTCTCCCTTGTACTTCAGAGATGTGAGGAAACCAACCTAGTATTAAGGTAGGAAAAGAGCAATTTCATGGTCACCCAAGGAATTGTTCTTAGTCATGCGGTTTCTCAAAAGAGGATTGAGATGGATAAAGCAAAGATAGATCTGATTTCACATTTTCGCCCTCCAAAGACTGTGAAACAAGTCAGATCCTTCTTAAGACATACTAGTTTTTATTGGAGATTCATCATTGATTTTAGTAATATTTCCAAACCTCTATGCTCCCTGTTGTGTCAAGAGGTACCATTTGTGTTCAATGATGAATGTCTCACTACTTTTGAGGTATTAAAAAATTGTTTGACTTTGCACCTGTCATAGAAGCTCCTGATTATTCTTTGCCATTTGAGTTGATGTGTGATGCATCAGATTTTGTAATTGGTGCAATTTTGGGACAGAGAAAGGACAAACTCCCTAGTGTAGTGTCCAATGCAAGCAAGAAACTAACTAATGCTCAGCTGAACTATACCACCACTGAGAACGAGTTGTTGGCAGTTTTCTTTGCTTTGGAGAAATTCAGATCTTATGTGCTAGGATCTAAGATTGTTGTGTTCACAGACCACTGAGCCTTGAAGTACCGTTTGTCCAAAAAAGAAGCAAAACCAAGATCAATCAGATAGACCCTCCTACTGCAGGAGTTTGACCTTAAGATTAAGGACAATAAGGTTGTGGAGGATGTGGTAGCAGACCACTTATCTAGAATTTTGACTGCTGATTTTGTTGATTTGCCTGTGAATGATTCCTTTCCTGATGAGAAACTTTTTTCCATCCAAACTGTGAGTGTGCCCTGGTTTGCACACATTGTGAACTACCTTACTGTAGGTAGGATCCCCCCACGTTAGTCTAAGATAGACAATGACCTATTTTTTTCTCACATTAAGTATTTTCTGTGGGAGGATCCTTACCTTTACAAGAGTTGTGCAGACCATGTGGTGAGGAGATGTGTTCCTGAAAATGAGTTCCACATCATTCTTACAATATGTCATGAGCAGGCCTATGGAGGTCATTTCAGTGGCAAGAAAATTGCTGCAAAAGTGATTCAATCTAGATTTTACTGGACATCCTTGTTCAAGGATGCAGTGGAGCATTGCAGAACCTGTGAGAGATGTCAAAAGATGGAGGGCATTTCAAAGAGAAATTCAATGCCATTACAACCCATCCTTGTGGTAGAACTGTTTTTCATCTGGGGGATAGATTTTATGGGTCCCTTTCCTACTTCAATGGGTTTCAATTTTATTCTTGTAGCTGTGGATTATGTCTCCAAGTGGGTAGAAGCCATTACCACAAGAACCAATGACCACACTCCTCAAATATTTGAAAGACAATATTTTATCTAGATTTGGCACCCCCAAAGCTATCATTAGTGATGGGGGGAGTCATTTCTGCAACAGACACTTTACAAGCTTAATTAAAAAGTACTCTGTTACACATAGGATTGCCACTCCATACCACCCACAGACCAGTGGGCAAGTGGAGATTTCTAACAGGGAAATCAAACACATCCTAGAAAAAACTGTGAGGATTAATAGGAAGGATTGCGCTGTCAAGTGTTAGATGCACTGTGGGCTTATAAAACTGCCTATAAGACTCCCATTGGTTTGTCCCCATTCAGGTTAATATATGGCCAAGCCTGTCATTTGCCTGTTGAGTTAGAACACGAGGCCCACTGGGCAATTAAAGCATTAAATTTTGATTTTACTGCTGCTGGTTTTCATAGGAAATTGCAACTGTCAGAATTAGAGGAATTGAGATTGGATGCCTATGCCAATGCCAGAATTTACAAAGAAAAGGCCAAAGCTTTCTATGACAAACAGCTTCTTAGGAAGGAGTTCGTTGAAGGTAATAAGGTATGGCTTTTTAATTCATAACTCAAGTTTTTCCTAGGAAAGTTAAAATCTAGATGGGATGGGCCTTACACTGTGTTGCATGTATCCCCATCTTGAGTTGTTGAGATTATGGACCCCAGGGATGGAAGGATCATGAAAGTGAATGGTCAAAGGCTGAAAATTTGTGTTGAAAATATAGTGGAGCCTGCTGAGACCATTAACCTTCAAGAACCTCCTAATTTTTTGTGAGTTGCAACACTGTACATTTTGTAAAATAACTGTCATTTAGTATGTTTTAGTTGTTTTTAATTCTGTCTTTTAAATTGGATAGTTTTATAATTTTTAGTCTTCCAATCTGCATAATGTCAGAGATGTGAAAGGTACGGTTATGTTTGGGAAACTAAGAAGTGAATTGGTGTTGAGGTAGAGTTCTGATTTTTGCTGAATATGGACAGTATATAGCTGAGGAGTAAGCATAGATGGTGTTTTGGGACCTGTCGATAGGTTGGGTAGAGTTTTCAACAGGTTCTAGGGATGTGTTGTGTGGATTCGACAGGTTCTGAATACCTGTCAAGAGGTTGGACAAACCTCTCAAATCCTGTTGTCTAAAAATAATAGTACCTGTCGAGAGATTTGAGGAACCTCTCGAATTCTTCTTCTAAAAATAATGGTATACTCATGCGCTTTCAACTGTTCGATAGGTTGATTAAACCTGTCGAAATCATATTTGCCACCTGTCGAAATCATATTTGCCACCTGTCGAAGTCGTGTTTGCATTTGTTCCTTGAGCTACAAAATTGTTTTTCTCTGCACGAGTTCTCCCTTGATCCTTTCTTCTCCAGCTTAGTGGTTCCATTTCTAATTGTTTTGAAGTTTTACCAGTTGCACAAACATTGAAAAGCCGACATTTTGCACCTAGTCTCTGCTGGTTTGGTGCTCTATACGTAAATTTCCAAGAAACCCTAGGTTTTGGGTAAGTTCTTCACAGTCTCTATTTGGTGAATTTTTTCAAAACTTTGGTTTGCATTTTTGGATACTCTGTCGTGTGGGAGAGTGATTCAAGTGGAGCACATTGTGGTTAGTGAATAGGCCCTGTGTAATAATTGTTTGGTCCTATGCTTTTAATAGCCAATCCTGAGCAATTTGAGGGACTTTTATCCCACTTGATTCAATCTCCTACCAAATCCACTAGGAAATCCAGTAGGTTAGTGATCGATTTTAAATAAACCCTTGCAAGTGTACAAGATCAGTTCTAGTAAGGCAAGAACAAGGGTGTCGAACCCACAGGGAAATCTGAAATTTTAATCAATTCTTCCTAGAGATTTAGAAAATATCCCCGAGGAAGTACCAAGGGGCAGATTTAATTTTTACCAAAAATTAACACTTTTTCTAATTGCAAGAAAGAAAATAAATTAATCTAAAAATTATGTAATGAGAAATCTAAGAACAAATTTTAAAAACAAGATCAAGGAATTTGCTACCCCAGATTATACCCTTTTCTATTTTTAAACCCATAATTTTATTAACATCAAACACACCATCATTCTAAGAGAAACATGACTAGTAATTAAGCATGATCATTAACCCGGCATACCCTATCTAAAAACAATGACTCAGCCTAATCGCGGTATGAATCATGTGAAAAGCATAGCGTATCTCATGGTATTTTAGATCAAAACAATAAAAACATGATCACTACACTTTGAGAAAAACAATTTGATGATGAAATTATCAAACTATGGCATTAAACATAAAATATGGGTACTTATCTGGGGATCGCATCCTCCTTGATCTACAGCCTTTAGCCTCTCATCCTTGGTGCAAGATCTTCAATTTCATTCAAAACCATTCCCAAAGTAAAGAGCAAAGAAGGAGTAAAATAAAATATGTTCTCGGAAAATCTCAACACAATTTTATTACTCTAAGAAAACCCTCTACAAAAGTCTCTCTCGGCAAATTATTACACAAATTTTGCTCAGAATGAAAACTCTTCCATATTCCAAAAGGCTCCCTTTTACAATGCCGCAGCCTCTTATTTATAATAGCCGATTCAACCTAACCCTAATTGCCTCAATCGATTGAGGCTTAAATCTCAATCGATTGATCTTTTAATTTAATCACCTTTAGGACACTTTTGCCTTTTTGTCTCAATCGATTGAATTTCATGTCTCAATCGATTGACACTAGTTTAATCACCTTTAGGACACTTTTGCCTTTTTGTCTCAATCGATTGAATTTCATGTCTCAATCGATTGACACTAGTTGGAAGTAGATGCCCTAATTGGTGGAAATCTCCAATATGCCCTCGTGAAGCAAATGCCAAAGGTTGAAATGCAGGACTTTCGCTAGGTTAGATTTCTCCTCATTTGGGTTGGATAGTGCTCTTGGCGTGGTTGAATTGGAGAAGGATACTTTCAACGTCGGCGTGGTTGCTTTTATTCATCGGTCATCGCTAGGTTGAAATCGTAGTCGCTAGGTTGAATTGAATGGCGCTAGGTTGACTGTAGTTGCTAGGTTGAAGTGTGTGTGGCGGAACATATGCCATTCTTCCAAGCTATGAAGGCTTATTTACACTTTGTTCCTCGTGGCAACTTCAATATCTTCCCCTTCTTGATGGAGTTTGATTCCCTTCACGGATTTCAGCGCTTCTTTGGACCCTTTTTGTCCATAGCTCTTTTGTAGCCTTTAATTTCTTTCTTTTATACACTTGGAAGATCCAAAGGTCAGAAACACCTGTTATCATCAAAACCTCACAACAACCATCAAATACTTTCATCGAACGGCTAAGTGTAGGATTTAAGGTATGAAATATAGTCATATTTCAGCACCGATCACACCCCCAAACCTACACTTTGCTAGTCCTCGAGCAAAGAGAATGATAAATATAAAAATAAAACTAACATCCTAAAATTTAAATGCCACTTTCAGAGGAACACGATTGCACTTAGCATGTGCAACAAGCCTTTAAACCCCTAGGTGATCCCTAGTGGAGGAGTTGTGTCTCCTGAGGGTTTACAGTGAAGTTACCCACAAACTTCCAAAAAAAAAAAAAAAAATTTCAAACCATCGGCAAAATTGAGTTTTCAAAACATGATTTTTTTATAACATATATACCATTCAAAAACAAAAACATCATTAATTGGTTCAACATGTGAATCATCAATCTTAAATACCAATGTCATGTCAATCATGCTAGTATCCATTCAAATTAATCTAATGCTCAAATTGTTAGATAACTCATTCATTCATGCGTGAAGTGTGTGCATACCAAAACCAAGATTCATCCATCTTAGAACTAGTCCAAGCGGAAAATCATCGGATCTCATGTCTCAACTCAATCCTCACTTTAGGTATACTCTCAAATAAAATCACTCCGATGATGGGTAAGTTTTCGCACATGTGAGAGATCAATACAAAACAAATCAAAAGGTCTCACATGATAAATGAAACACGATGTAATCAATGAACAAAAAAAACAGATCTCATAAGAACAGATACTTGAATATCCTAAGCATGTCATATCAAGTGTCATAGGTATCACATATTTACTCTCCACAAGGCAGTTACCAATGCAAGATCAGATCATGAAGGTCTTTTGTAGGGTTGTAATGGGGCTCAGGAAAGGGTAAGAAAGAAAGGGAATTTAGATTCAAAATTTCTGAGAAATGAGAAAAGGTACTAACTTTTTCTTTCTATTGCTCTTCTTTTTCTTTTCTAATTTCTCACCATTTTTTTTTTTCAATATTTTTCTTTTCTCACTCTTTCTTCTTCTTTTGAATTTCTTTTCTTAATGGTACCTCACATTTTTCATTCTTTGTCAAATTTCTCTTTTTCTTCCCCTCTTTTTTTTTTATTTATTTATATTTTTTTAAATACATAACACAAGATAGATAACCATACCCCCAAACCTAAGAATGACAATGTCCTCATTGTTTGAAATAAGTAGGCACCCCCAAACCTGTTGAAAAGTACCTCACACAAAGATCAGGTGCAGAGAATATATGCATCAAATTAGAACATGACCAAAAATAGATTGAAGGTAATGTGGCTATATGTATTTGGAAAGTAAAAAACAACCTAAACTAAACTAAAAACTAAATTCTAGAACTAACAAAAACAAAAAGGAAAACAAAAATAAGTAAAACACACTGGGGTGCCTCCCAGGAAGCGCTGAGTTTACATGTCGATAGCTCGACCTTTCAGTGATCAATCCTCAGGATCACGGAGGTGCATTGCCTCAATCTTAAACTGGGTGACTGGCTCAAACATTGGTTTGAGTCTTTCCCCATTAACTTTACAAATGCGATTGTCAGCAAGGCTCCGAATTTCAATGGCACCATGCGCACTAATGGACACTACCTGAAATGGGCCTTCCCATCGAGATTTTAATTTTCCCGGGTGGAGCTTGATTGAAGGCCGAATAACAAACTTTTTGGCCAACGTGAAATTCTTTTCAGAAATGGACGCATCATGCACTTTTTGTACCTTTCCTTGTACATCTTGAATTCTCATACGCCGTGGCGTAATTCCTCCAATTCATTCAATTGCAATCGCGATGCACGACATTTGCTTGCATGTCAGAATTAAATCTTTTTATCGCCCAGAATGCTTTATGCTCCACTTCGACAGGAAGATGGCAAGCTTTCCTGTAAACAATTCGAAACGGAGACATTCCGATCGGAGTCTTGAATGCGGTCCGATAGGCCCACAGAGCCTCTGAGAGCCGGTTTGACCAATCTTTTCTATCCGGTCGGACCGTTTTTTCTAGAATTCGCTTAATTTCCCGATTAGACACTTCCACCTGACCGCTAGTCTGTGGATGAATGCAGTAACAACTTTGTGAGTGACGCCGTACTTCTTCATTAAGGTGGCAAAATGGTTATTACAAAATGCGAACCGCCATCACGATGATTGCTCTTGGAATCCGAATCGGTTAAACACATTTTCTCGAGGAATTTGACCACAACCTTATGATCATTCGATCGGGTTACATGACTTCTATCCATTTCGAGACATAATCAATGACCACTAGAATATATGAAAACCCAAAGGATGGGGAAAAGGACCCATAAAGTCAATCCCCCAAACATAAAAAATTTCACCAATCAGAATTGGATTAAGGGGCATCATATTCCGTTTTGAAATATTGCCAAGCTGTTGACATCGTCGGCATTTCTTACAAAATTGAGCACCGTCACGAAAGATGGAGGGCCAAGATGCGCTTTGAAGGATTTTTGGGTGGTCTTCGTCCTCCAAAATGGCATACGAGCCCCAAAGTGTAGGACGCTCATTTGCTCCTCTTGGTCACATCTCGATGATGATCGATCGGCGAATTTGAAGCAGACACGGTTCATCCCAAAATAGTATTTTATTTGGGAGAAAAGAGATTCTTATCATTCTTACCCCCACTCTGGGATTCGCCAAGAACCATATAATTCACAATGTTAAAACCATGGAACCTTTACTGGCTACATCAATTGCTATCAAATGTTCATCCGAAAACGTGTCACGGATGGTCTCAGGTATTGCAGATTCTTCAGGTAGAATTCTCGACAAATGATCAGCCACCACGTTCTCAACCCCCTTCTTATCCTTAATCTCGAAATTGAACTCTTGGAGCAGAAGGATCCAACGGATTAATCTCGGTTTAGTATCCTTCTTTGCTAGAAGATATTTCAGAGCGGAATGGTCTGAAAAGACCACTATTTTCGATCCAAGCAAATAGGAACGAAACTTGTCCAGAGCATACACCACAGCTAATAATTCTTTCTCGGTGGTGGTGTAATTGAGTTGGGCATCAATTAATGACTTGCTAGCATAATAAATTACGTGAGGTAATTTATTCACCCTCTGCCCTAGGACAGCTCCAATTGCGTAATCAGATGCATCACACATGAGTTCGAATGGGAGAGAATAATCCGGTGGCTGGATGATTGGTGCATTGGATAAGAGCTCTCGCAATTTCAAAAATGCTTGCATGCAGTTCTCAGTAAATTCAAAAGGAACATCTTTGCCAAGCAAGGTGCACAATGGTTTAGCCACCTTGAAATCCTTAATGAACCTTCTATAAAATCCGCATGACCCGTAAATGATCGAATTTGTTTAACAGTTGGGTGGTGGCAAGTTAGCAATTAGATCAACTTTTGCTCTATCCACCTCGATTCCTTTACGGGAAACAATGTGCCCCCGTAACAATCCTTGTTTAACCATAAAATGGCTCTTCTCCCTAAGAACAAGTTTGGAGTCAACACAACGTTAAAAGACTTGTGAAAGATGATTCAAACAAGAATCAAAGGTTCTCCCAAAAACCGAAGCGATGTCCATGAATACTTCAATGAATTTGTCGATCATATCTGAAAATATGGCCAACATACACCGCTTGAAATGTGGCGGCATTACATAGGTCAATGGCATGGCATCCTGCGGTATGCAAACGTACCATAAGGGCATGTGAGCGTTGTCTTTTCTTGATCGGTGGGTAGAGCGGGCACTGATTGTATCTCGAATACCCATCAAGAAAAGCAGAAACTCTTGCCCATAACTTCTCAAGGATTTGATCAATGAGCGGAAGGAAAATGATCCTTTCGGTGGCGGTGTTTAATTTCCGATAGTCAATGCGGACCGCCATCCAAAGTTTCTCAGTGGGGACCAATTCTCCTTCGAGATTTCCTTCCACGGTGATTCCGAACTTTTTCGGAACAATTTGGACTGGACTAACCCATTCACTATCAGAAATCGGATAGATGATTCCAGCATCAAGGAGTTTAATGACTTCTTTTAGAACGACTTCTTGCATGTTTGGATTAAGTCGCCTCTGTGGTTCCCTTGAAGGTTTATTCTCATCTTCCAAATGTATTTTATGCATACATACCGATGGGTCAATCCCTTTGAGATCAGTGAAAGTCCAACCGATAGCTTCCTTGTGCTCTTTCAGCACCTTCAACAACTCTTTTTCTTGTTCTGCCGACAACGTGGATGAGATTATTACTGGAAGTGTTTCACGAGGTCCCAGAAAAGCATATTTAAGGGACTCTGGCAATTGTTTCAATTCCACAATTGGTGGCTGCTCAAATGATGGAGGCAGCACTTCCTTCACCTCAACAAGTAATGATTCTATCTCAGGCACACTTGCATCTAAGTGATCATCATGGCATGATGAGCTAGACTCTATCTCGTCGGACTGCTTCTCTTCCGATCCTTTCTCTTCATATATGGCCAACAAAGCATTTTCAAATTCCTCTTTGGTAAGCATTGAAGGTAATGCCTCATCCACCACTTCATCTATCTGATCGATGTAAAAACATTCGACCTCATCCTCGTTTGGGAAATGGTTCATCGCATGGAAGATATTCAATCGAACCTTCATGTTTCCAAAAGAAATGTCCATGACTCCCGTTCGACAATTAATGCAAGCGTTGGCAGTAGCGAGAAACGGACATCCAAGGATGATGGGGACTTGATTAAGTGACTTAACAGGTGTGTCCATGTCCAAAACAACAAAATCCACTGGAAAGACAAACTTATCTATTCCAACCAAGACATCCTCAATAACGCCCCTCGTCTTTTTCGATCTATCTGCCGATTTGCGTATGACGTTATGGGTCTCAATTCACCCAGTCACGAGTTTCTCGTACAATGAATATGGGATTAAATTAACACCGGCTCCCAAATCCAATAACGCTTTCCCAAGCTGGTTGCCCACCAATGACACATGGAGCAGTAGGAACTGTGGTCTTTTAGTTTTGTGGGGTTTCCAATTGCAATATGGAACGACTTGATTAGTCAAGAACACTTTCCTCGAAACATGATTACGTGCCTTTCTCTTAGTGCATAAATCTTTGAAAAACATTGCATACTCGGGCACTTGCTTGATCGTTTCAAGCAATGGAAGGTTTATCTTTACTTGCTTAAATGTTTTATATCTTCCATTTTTGTTGGTCCCTTTCCCATTCTTGATGGAGGAGTTAGGCATTGAGGAAATGGTGCCTTTGGGACAAAAGGTGCGGGTTCCCCTTCTGAATCTTCGTCTTGTCCTTGTTGGACAGTTGAGGGAGACTCATCCTCTATCACCTTTTCTTTTCCCTTCTCTCTTCTATTCTCTTCCTCCTTCTCTTTTCTTTCTCTTTCTCCACTCTTCTCGCTGACTCTTTCTCTTTCTCCGCTTCCTGCTCTTTGTCTGCTTCACTTTCTTCCTCTGCTTCCACAGGCATTTCCACTTGATTATGAACTTCCCGTCCACTTCTCAACACAGTAACAGCTTTCAACTGTTGACTATTTAATGGTCCTTCATCAGATGATGCTTGGCCGCGAGGATTGTTGATGGGTTGGCTGGGAAGCTTACCCTCCTCGTCACTCGGTTGATTTGCCAATTGATGTGACTTGGTCGATTATCATCTTGAAAAGATTGCATCTGCATCACCTTTTCTTCCAGATCAGAATCCTTTGAAGTGCTTGTATGAGTTTGATTAGGATTCTGATTGACATTCTGATTTTTCCAGAAATCAGAATTTGGATGAGAATATGGAGCATTCTGCTGAAAGTTAGAATTCTGGTGAAAATTAGAATTCTGCTGAAAATTCTCTTGTGGACGAAAATTTTGCTGAAAATTTTGTGGAAACGCTTGTTGTCCACTCATAGGATTGGCTCGGTATTCTTTGGTTGACGACCGGTTTGGTTTGATCCACCCCATCCTAAGTTGGGGTGATTTTTCCACTGGGTTGTAGGTATTTGAGTACACGTTTTACCTTGTCACCGATAAGATTGAGTGACATTTATACGCCCGGAAGAGTAGATTCATCGAGGAAGGAATGCCAAGGTAGTTGGGCACTCATTAGCCATATGACCTGGGTGTTTACAAATTGAGCATACAGTGGGGGTGACAGGAACTTTAGCTTGCTTGGTTGCAGCTAACAACATGTTCATCTGTTTGGACAGCATATCAACCTTGGTTGATAGATCGGAAGTTATTATTGTTGACCTCCTTACAATCCGTCTTTGGTCAACACATGAGATTTAGGTGCTAAGTCCAAAGTGGTTCGCCCCAGTGTCTCACTTTGTATCGAGGTTTGATACAATTTCTCAAACAATGCCCACAACTCATCGGCCTCTTTCGTGGCACAAGATCCACCGCAAGATGCATCAACCATGCGTCTTTCTTCAGGAATCAGTCCATTGTAGAAACTTTGGACTTGTTGCCACCTTGGAACGTGATGGTTAGGGCAACTTCTGATCAACTCCTTAAAACGTTCCCAACATTCATGGAATGTCTCTGTAGGTTGTTGGGAAAAGAAAAGGATCTTTTGACGCATCTCTATGGCTTTAGTCATGGGAAAATACTTTTTGAGGAACTGACGATGTAGCTCGGCCCAACTCTGAATAGATTGCGATTCTAAAGAATAGAACCAAGTTTTTGCCTTGTCTCTTAAAGAGAACGAAAAGAGTCGGAGCTTCGCTATCTCATCAGTAACATTGTGGACTCTGAACATTTTGCATACCCCAGTGAACTCGTTCAGATGAACGTGCGGATTTTCGTTTGCCAAACCATGGAATATTGGTAGCATTTGAATCGCCGATTTGAATTCATAATGATTCCCTAGAATGGGAGCATGCATGATACCTCCACGATCCTCGTAAAACCGGGATCATTATAGTATTCAAGTGTTCTAGGTCCCTCATTGTAATTATTGTTCCCATTATTTCCATTATTTACATTGTTGCCATTCGTTGTTGTTTTCATTCATTTCTTGCTCTTGATCGCCATGGTATCGATGGGATGATCGATTCCTTTGGATTCTGATTGTCTACAAAGATCGTTCGATCTCCGGATTAAACGGTAGCAAATGTGGGTGATGAGAACGAGTAAAGCTCATACACCACACGCACAATCAAAGGTTTGAAGAACCCAAAATAAGTCCTCAAGCAGACTCAATCGATTGAGACAGTGGTCTCAATAGATTGACAGAAGCACATAAAATTTCACACAAATGACTTGTCAGTCAATCGATTGAGGGGATGCTCTCAATCGATTGAGGTTCCAAGAGTCAGAAAGCACACAGAATATCAGAAAAAGACTTTGTCAGTCAATCGATTGAGAGGCTTCTCTCAATCGATTGAGGTTCAAAGATTAAAACACACTAGAGTTTTGTCAATTGATTGACATAGGAATGTCAATCGATTGAGAAAAGAGTAGAGAGCACACAGAAAGTAGCTCAGTATCAATCGATTGAGAAAGGAGCTTCAATCGATTGAATGCTGCTATGAACAGAGAGCAAAGTAAGAAGAAAAAGGAAAGAAAACCACCACTCAGGAAATTTTTATTTTTATTTTTTATTTTTATTTTTTTTTTATTTATTTTTTTAAATTAAAATTCAAAAAAATAAAAATAAAATCTAAATTCGAAAATTAGAAATTAGAAATTAAAAACCTAGAAAATCTTTCCTAAAAGAAAACTTCTAAACTAAGAATATAAATTTCCTAAAAATGTAAACTTCCTAAAAAAAATGAATAACCAATTTTTAGAAAATCCTAAAATTTCTAAAAGTGGAAAATAATAAAAAAAGAAAAACTTCTAAACTAAAAACTTCTAAAAACCTAAACTTCCTAAAGAATATCACAAAATCTAATCTAAGAAAGAAAATTAGGGAAAGAAATTTTTTTTTTTTTTTTTCAAGTTTGTCAATCGATTGACAGAGTTGAGTCAATCGATTGAGGCACAATTATTGCCAAAAACACACAACCTCAATCGATTGAGAAACAAGTCTCAATCGATTGACTGTTATAAAAACAAAAAAAAAAAAAAAAAAATCTCTAATCGGAATTTACTCAAAATTTCACCGAAATCCCCGGCAACGGCGCCAAAAACTTGATCGATTTTAAATAAACCCTTGCAAGTGTACAAGATCAGTTCTAGTAAGGCAAGAACAAGGGTGTCGTACCCACAGGGAAATCTGAAATTTTAATCAATTCTTCCTAGAGATTTAGAAAATATCCCCGAGGAAGTACCAAGGGGCAGATTTAATTTTTACCAAAGATTAACACTTTTTCTAATTGCAAGAAAGAAAATAAATTAATCTAAAAATTATGTAATGAGAAATCTAAGAACAAATTTTAAAAACAAGATCAAGGAATTTGCTACCCCAGATTTATGCCCTTTTCTATTTTTAAACCCACAATTTTATTAACATCAAACACACCATCATTCTAAGAGAAACATGACTAGTAATTAAGCATGATCATTAACCCGGCATACCCTATCTAAAAACAATGACTCAACTAATCATGGTATGAATCATGTGAAAAGCATAGCGTATCTCATGGTATTTTAGATCAAAACAATAAAAACATGATCACTACACTTTGAGAAAAACAATTTGATGATGAAATTATCAAACTATGGCATTAAACATAAAATATGGGTACTTATCTGGGGATCGCATCCTCCTTGATCTACAGCCTTTAGCCTCTCATCCTTGGTGCAAGATCTTCAATTTCATTCAAAACCATTCCCAAAGTAAAGAGCAAAGAAGGAGTAAAATAAAATATGTTCTCGAAAAATCTCAACACAATTTTATTACTCTAAGAAAACCCTCTACAAAAGTCTCTCTCGGCAAATTATTACACAAATTTTTCTCAGAATGAAAACTCTTCCATATTCCAAAAAGCTCCCTTTTACAATGCCGCAGCCTCTTATTTATAATAGCCGATTCAACCTAACCCTAATTGCCTCAATCGATTGAGGCTTAAATCTCAATCGATTGATCTTTTAATTTAATCACCTTTAGGACACTTTTGCCTTTTTATCTCAATCGATTGAATTTCATGTCTCAATCGATTGACACTAGTTTAATCACCTTTAGGACACTTTTGCCTTTTTGTCTCAATCTATTGAATTTCATGTCTCAATCGATTGACACTAGTTGGAAGTAGATGCCCTAATTGGTGGAAATCTCCAATATGCCCTCAGCAGAAACAGTCGCCAGGTTGAAATGCACAGACTTTCGCTAGGTTAGATTTCTCCTCGCTGGGTTGGATAGTGCTCTTCGCGTGGTTGAATTGGAGAAGGATACTTTCACTGTCGCGTGGTTGCTTTTATTCATCAGTCATCGCTAGGTTGAAATGCTGTAGTCGCTAGGTTGAATTGAATGGCGCTAGGTTGACTGTAGTCGCTAGGTTGAAGTGTGTGGCGCGGGAACCGCGCGACGGCCATTTCTTCCAATTGCGCGAAGGCTTATTTACACTTTGTTCCTCGCGGCAACTTCAATATCTTCCCCTTCTTGATGGAGTTTGATTCCCTTCACGGATTTCAGCGCTTCTTTGGACCCTTTTTGTCCATAGCTCTTTTGTAGCCTTTAATTTCTTTCTTTTATACACTTGGAAGATCCAAAGGTCAGAAACACCTGTTATCATCAAAACCTCACAACAACCATCAAATACTTTCATCGAACGGCTAAGTGTAGGATTTAAGGTATGAAATATAGTCATATTTCAGCACCGATCAGTTAGCTGCTTCACAATCTCAAGTGGATCCACCTTCTAAGAAGAAGTTGAATATGGATAAACCCAAGAAAACTCAAAAGTCTAAGAAAGCCCAAATCAGTGAGGATATTGCTGAGGAGTTACCTGAGTTACCTGTGCATTTGATAACCCCTATTGAATTTGTGGATACTTTGTGTCTGATAGCTGAGACTACCTTTGATTTACCCTATTTCACCAAGGTAGAGGAGTGCAGTGAAACCTTAGCATATTTGGAAAAGGCTTCTGTGAAACCTTTGTTGACCCCATTGAATGAGAAGGTCTACCCAAGATTAGTGAAATTGTGGTATCAGAATTTATGGTTGAAGAAGACAACAGGGCCAACTGACCCTACACTTGTGGTTCTGATTGATGACTGGGAGATGGTAGTGGATTACAAGGACATTGGTTTGGTGTTGGGGGTTCCATTTTAGTATGATCCATCTAGCAGTTTAAAAGCTCCTGACAGTGTGTCATTTCGGGTCATGGCTAAACAGTTGACTCAAGGAATTGTTGGATTTGGAGAGTCCTTGGTGAGAAGAGATTTGGACAGTAGGTCAATTTTTATTGATACCATTTTGAGGAAGACTGTCTTTGTGACTGGGCATCAGCAAGAAAGAAGGCACCCTCATCAGCTGGGGTGTCCATCAATGAGCCCTCCATGCACCAGGGCAGCACCAAGCCTTAAAAGCCAGCTGCAAAAAGGACAAAGGTTGGTGCTGCCAAACCTGAGAATCTGAAGAATGAGAATTTGAAGAAGGATTATGCCAAAATTGCTAAAAAATATGGATGGGAACCAATGACTTTACCAAGCTCAGATTCAGATGAAGATTAGCTCAAGGAGTTGGTTTAGTCATTTTGTAATTAGATGTTTAGTTTTAGGTCTTTTTGTAGTATATTGTCTAATTTCAATCTTTTGCATGTATCATTTCTTGTACATTTCTTTTCTTGGTTAATAAACTTAGCTGTTTTTGTGCCTCTATACATAGACTTTATTTCTTTCATTATTACTTGTTAGTTGCATTGTTTCTTGTTTTATTACCCTGCTACCTCTCCACAGGTATCTTTTGAACCAGTGAGGACCCTGTTTCTCATAGGTTTGGGGGTATGGTAGGGTAGACTTTTGAAATAGTTAAAATCAGTGCAGTAATGACTAGTAGGATTAAAAAAATTAAAGTAAAATTTCACCTAAGCAAACTTGAACAAAGGGGAATTGAAAAAGGATAGTAAACTGTTTAATGCTAGGATCTTTTAAAATTCAGCACTTCCATGAAGGAGGTCATGTTAAGCAGTGAAAAATAGCATTTTTCACCTCCTAACCTGACCTTTGATGGACCCTTGAGCTGACTAATAAGGTGTTTTAAGTGTGTTTTATAGATAAGCAATAAATTACAGCCTTAGTGCAGACATCCATCTAAAAAGGCCAAAGAAGCAGTCTACTGCTCAACACGTGCTCAAACAACCCAAAGGCTAGCCAATCAAAGAATCCACCTAGCCTTAGAAGTTCATGAGAATGTCATGGACCCAACTGGGTATGCTTGGGACCAAGTGTTGTTGCAAGGAATGATGATTGAACCCACAAAGAGCCTACTAAGTGCTAACAGATGAAAGGCAGCACACCAAAGATGTGTACTAGCTGTGCAAGGCAGAACATCTCGAGAGGACACTCCAAGCTATCGAGAGGTTGGGTTACTCAAATACCAAGCTGTCAAGAGGTTTTCAGTACCTATCAAGAGGTTATGGAGATAAAAGTTAAGCTGTCGAGAGGTTCCATGAACCTATCGAGAGGATTAGAGAGTGTACTCCAACCTGTCGAGGAGTTAGAAGGTAAAGAAGCCAAGCTGTCGAGAGGTTCTGAGGTAAAAGAGTGAAGAGTCCAAGAGGATGACAGATCCTGTCGAGAGGTTGGAAGTGCAGTGAAGGATCCTATTGACAACTTACCTGAAGCCATGCTCACTCTCGCGAGGATTGAAGTAACCTGTCGAGCACAATCTCCATCCTATCAAAAGCTCAATTGCAGCGCCACAAGCAGTCGACAGGATTTTGTATAACTTGTTAAGTGGATTGAAAGAGAATTAGACAGAAGATGAGAAATGCTATCAATCCTATCGATAAGTTTAAGAGAACCTATCGAGAAGTCTCCAATCCTGTCGAAAGCCACATGAACCTGTCAAAATGAAGATCAAGCAGACTCAAAACCTATTGAGAGGTTCCTTGAACCTCTCGACACTCGAATTGAGAACTTCTTAGTTCCTTTCACAGTAGCTGCCAATTTCACACAAATGGACATGAATGGGAACCCTCTAACTGCATCATATGTGCTTACCAGTTTTGGACCAATCGGGAAAGAGCTTCTAGAAGAAAAAATTAGTCACATCAGCAGCTTAGAATAACAAAATTATTCCCTTGGGCTTTGATTGGCTGAAACAGATCTGAGAAGAGAGTAGAAGAGTATAAATGCTTAAAGAATTTACAGAGCTAGCATCCAAAAATTGAGAGAACCAGAGCCAAATTTGATTTTCATTTCCCTCCAAAAGTTCCCTCTCTCTTCCTTCTTCCCCAATTCTCTCAGCCAATCATGGTTGGCTTAAACCTCTTTAGTAGTTAGGGTGAGGTTGAGAGCTGTAAATCTAGAATTTTAGAGGCTGCATAGATAGATTGGATGTTGCACAGATTACAGATCTTAGCACAATAGGATTGTAAGTTGTGTTATTACAATGTAATTATTACTTTTAAAGGTGATTTTGATCTATATTTTACTTTTTCATATTTGGTTTCCCTGGATTGGATATTCCTGTGGATGTCTGAGCTTGTAGCTCGGCACCCACAATATCTATAATAACTTACTTGTTCCAATCAAGATCCATGAATTAGAATAATCTCTGGGATGATCTATGACCATTTGAGTGGACAGATCATAGCCTTAGGACTGCTTCAATTTTTCGATTGAGAGTGGATTCTTATACCTTGCATCTGAGCTTGTAGCCAGATGAAGGATTGCTGCAAATCTGTCCTATACAACCTTTGATTCAATTGATTTTTAGTAAAGACCAAAATCCCTAGTTGCTGCTCTCCATCTTTTAATTTTAATCTTTTCCATTCCCTTGAATCTGAGTTTAATCAGTTATGGATAATTTTACATTTGATTTTTATAGTTTTTAGTAAAGTGACATCTCTTAGAAACCTCTCCTCTTTCATGTTTTGATTTGTTTTAAACTAAGATAGGTTAGAGTGCCAGATCTGTTATAAATCTAGAGATTTACTATATTTTAGAATGCATTTCCCTGTGGACATACCCTTACTTATGTCTTAAAGCTTACTGCAACAACCCTAGTTCTTGTAGGACTGCTTGCTTACCTTGAGCCCATCTCGATGTGATTGTACATTTTATTTTGATGTTTTAATCCTTTAACAATTATAAGGTAAGCAAGACAACAAGTTTTTAGCGTCGCTGTCAGGGATCTGTGTTTTTAAATTGGTAGATCTAAGTTTTTCTCATTTTATATTTAGATTTTTAATTGCCTATTTTGTGTTTGACTAATTGCTGCTGTAGTTTTTTTTTGTAGTCTAATTTTGTGATTGCAAATCTAGATTTGTTGCTTTGAGAAGAGTATTGTGCTAATTGGAGGAGCAAGATGTGCTATAGTTTGCATTTCCTAACTCTTTACTTTTGTAGATCTGTAAATTTTTAGATCAGTAGCTATAGTTGTTTGTTTTTGAATTTGTTTTGTTGAAATCTGTGTTGTATTTTGTTTGTGTTGTATTCTGTTTCTGCTGCGTGTATGCTTGGTAGGAGATCTTTTAATCCTAAGATTACTCCTTTAGATCTTAAAGTTGAGAGACTTCTTAGACCTAAGCAACCCATACAAACACCCCTGTGGTTGCTTGTGATAGTTCTGCAATGGGTGAGCAACCTAGGACATTGAAAAAATTCAATGCACCAGGGGTGTACAATTCTCCCTTCTACATTCAATTCCCTGCTGTCCAAGGGAACTATAAGATTAAATCTTTCATCAACCAAATGTTACCTTCATACCATGGCCTGAGTAAAGAAGACCCATACAAGCATATTGATGAATTTCTATGACTGTGCACTACTTTCAACATTGCAGGTTTAGGGGAGGAAGCAACCAGGTTGAGACTCTTTCCTTTTTTTATTGAAGGATAGAGCCAGAAATTGGTTGCCAATGCTCCCAGTCAATAGTATTTAGTCTTGGAATGACCTTCAATGTCATTTTTTGGCAAAGTTTTTTCCTATGTCCAAAACAAGTCAGCTGAGGAAGAGCATTATTTCATTTGCTCAAGCCCCAACTGAAGACTTTCACCAAGCATGAGAGAGATTTAAGGAACTCCTGAAGCAATGTCCCCATCACCAAATTCCTGAATGGCAACTTGTTCAAAGTTTCTATTAAGGAATTGATCCCAAGAGCAGGAATATGGTTGATGCCTCATGTGGTGGTACATACCTCCACAAGATAGCTGATGAGGCTTGGTAGTTGTTTGATATCATTAGTAAAAACTCCATGCAAAGGGAGACCTTGTCAAGGGACTTTGAGACCATTGCCAGATTATTGAGAGAAAATACTCCAAGTGGGAAAATATATGAGGTGAGTGGATACAATGATTTGGAAAGAAAAGTGGACAGGTTGACTCAAAAGTTTCATAAGCTCATGGGAGCAATGCAGTCTCGAATGGCTGGCAAAGTGTAGGAGGCATGTGTGATATGTCAGTCTCCCACTCACTCCCTTGAGGAATGTCCCTCTGCAGCCAAATTTCTAGACCTTGTGATGGAAAATGTGAATGCTGTTCAGTCCTATGGACAACAGCCTACTGCTTGTAATCATTGGAGAAACTACCCCAACTTGAGGTGGAGACAAGATACATTCCAAAACTAGCAGTAGCAGCAGCCACAACAACAATCCATGTCATATAGGAATGCTCAACCATACCAATAGAACTACTTCCCCAGGCCCCAATACTGACAGCCTATGGCCCAACCAATGGTTCAACCTGTGTATCAAAGTGCACCAGCTCTAGCACCCTCTAGATCCCTCTCATTTGAAGAGCAAGTTCTGGCTTCACTACAGAATTTAGGCTCTTTGTCACAAACTGTCAACTCTCATAGCTAAAGTATTAAGAAAATAGAGGACCACCTTAGTCAGTTATCTAATACTTTGACTAAGAGAGGAGGGAAGGCTGCCTAGTCAGCCCATGAACAATCCCAAAGGGTAGTATATGGTGGGTGAGTCTTCTTCACATGAAGAAGTCAAATATATCACTTCTTTAAGGAGTGGAAGGCTTGTTGATAACCAAGTTGGTATTGAACCTGATGAGAAAAGTGCAGCCCATGAAGATATGCAGTAGGAGCAACATATAAAAAATAAGGGCGGTGTGGATGTACCCTAAGAAAAAACTGAAAATAAAAATAAAGAGAAATTTGATGAGCTTGCTAAGGCAACAAATGGGAGATCAGTCCCCCATTTGCCATTCCCTAATGCACTTCAAGCACCTTCTCCTTTTGACAAGGGGAATGCTAAAGTGGAGGAGATGATGGAAACATTTAAACAATTAAAGATCAACTTACCTTTACTTGATGCTATCAAGCAAGTTCCAGCCTATACAAAATTTTTGAAAGATTTGTTCACCCACAAAAGACAGTCTAGGATACACCTATCCAAGAAGATCTTTTATGCTGAGAAAAGGAATCAAGTGTTGTCTATTATAACTCTAACCAAGCTTCAAGACCTTGGAGTTCCCACAATCCCCTGCCTCATTGGGAATCATACCATTGAGAAGGCCATGTTATATCTGGGAGCTAGTGTAAACCTACTTCCAGATTCAGTTTATGAGAAGTTAGGCTTGGGAGAATTGAAGCCCACACATGTGGTGCTACAACTAGCTGATAGATCTAAGAGGAGGCCTGTAGGAATGATAGAGGATGTATTAGTTGGGGTTGATAAGTTTTTTTACCCAACATATTTTTTAGTGCTTGACATGGAGCCAAGCAAGTGTACCACCTCTATTCCTGTGATTTTGGGCAGACCCTTCTGGGCCACTACCAATGCTTGTATTTAGTGTAGATCAGGAGTAATGGAGGTATCATTTGGCAACATGAAAGTGAAATTGAATGTTTATAATGTAGCCAATCATCCTCACTTGGATAGTGAGGATTGCTTTTTAATTGATGTTTTTGATGAGCTTGTGGAAGAGACTTTACCCAAGCTGCTGCAAGGTGATGATTTCTGTGATGTTTTTGAGAATGTGTGGAGTAAGATTATGGAATAGAAGGCCCCCATACCCATGGTTCAAGAGGTGAAAGTCTTAATTTCTTATATGGGGCCAGCAACAAGGTGTCCACCATGAAAACTTGTTGTGTTGCCTCTTCCACCACCATCAAAGGCACCTTTGTTGCCTTCACTTTTATGTCCACCTGATGTGGAGTTGAAACAGCTCCCTAAGACCTTGAAGTATGTATTTTTGGGGGTAAATAAGAATTTGCTAGTGATCATTTCTTCCTCTCGCACTAATGAGCAAGAGGAAGTGTTGTTGTGTGTTTTAAAGAAGCATAAGAAAGCAATAGGTTGGACCATTGCTGACCTTGGGGGCATCAACCCTGCTATGTGCATGCATAAAATTTACTTGGAAGAGGGTTCCAAATTCTCAAGAGAAATATAGAGAAAATTGAATCTCCACTTGCAAAAAGTGGTCAAATTTTTAGATGCTAGAGTCATCTACCTAATTTCAGATTTCGAATGGGTGGCACCTACTCAGGTGGTCCCTAAGAAATCTGGAATTACTGTGATTAAAGCTGATTTTGGTGAGCTTGTTCCAACTAGGAAAACCATAGGTTGGAGGGTGTGTATAGACTATTAAAAGCTCAATTTGAGAACCAGAAAAGACCATTTCCCTTTGCCCTTCGTTGATCAAATTTTGGATAAGTTGGCAGGAAAGGCTTTCTATTATTTTCTTGATGGATATTCAGGGTATAACCAAATTCCTGTTTATCCACAAGATCAAGAAAAGACAACTTTCACATGCCCATTTGGCACCTTTGCCTATAGAAGGATGCCATTTAGATTGTGCAATGCCCCTGCAACTTTCCAAAGGTACATGTATGTTATATTTTCTGACATGATTGATCAATTTTTAGAGATATTTATGGATGATTTTTTTATTTTTGGAGGCAGCTTTAGCCAATGTCTACACCATCTCAACCTTGTGTTGTAGAGATGTGAGGAAACCAACTTGGTGTTGAGTTGGAAAAAGAGCCATTTTATGGTCAATCAAGGCATTGTCCTTGGCCATGTGGTTTCCCACAGAGGCATTGAGGTAGACAAGGCTAAAATTGATCTGATTGCATATTTTCTCCCACAAAAAACTGTGAAACAAGTTAGATCTTTCTTAGGGCATGTTGGGTTCTATAGGAGATTCATCAAGGATTTTAGCAAGATCACAAAACCTCTTTGTCACCTTTTGTGCCAAGAGTTTCCCTTTGAATTTAATGATGAATGTCTCCATGCCTTTGTGCTTTTGAAAGGTTGTTTAACATCTGCACCTATCCTTCAAGCACTTGATTTTTCTTTCCCATTCGAACTGATGTGTGATGAATCAAATTTTGCTATTGGTGCAGTCTTGGGACAAAGGAAGGATAAGGCCCCTTGTGTGATTGCTTATGCAAGCAAAATCATGATTGATGCTCAGTTAAATTACACCACAACTGAGAAGGAATTCTTAGCAATTGTCTATGCTTTAGAGAAATTCAGGTCTTATGTGTTGGGATCTAGGATAGTGGTGTTCACAGACCAGTCAACCCTGAAGTACCTTTTGTCAAAAAAAGATGCAAAGCCAAGATTAATCAGATGGATCCTCCTATTACAGGAGTTTGATCTTGAGATTAAGGACAAAAAAGGAGTTGAAAATATAATTGCAGACCACTTATCCAAGATCCTAGCTGAGGAGTTTGATAGGCTGCCTATCAATTATTCTTTCCCTAATGAACATTTGTTTACTATAAGCACTTCTACACCTTGGTTTACAAACATTGTGACCTATTTGGCAGTGGGTAAGATTCTCCCACATTGGAACAAAATGGACAAGGAGCTATTCTTTTTACATATCAGACATTACATGTGAGAGGATCCATACTTGTTTAAGCATTGTGCAGACCAAGTGGTGAGGAGATGTGTCCCTGATGATGAATTCCACAACATACTAACTATGTGTCATGAATAGACTGCTGCCAAGGTGCTCCAAAGTGGATTTTATTGGCCTACTCTCTTAAAGGATGCATGGCAGCATTGTAAAGCTTGTGAAAGATGCCAAAAGAAGGGAAGTATCTCCAACAGAAACTCCATTGCGTTGCAGTCTATACTTGTGATTGAACTCTTTGACATTTGGTGGATTGACTTCATGGGTCCTTTCCCTCCTTCCTATGTATACAATTATATTCTTATGGCTATGGACTATGTGTCCAAATGGGTTGAGGCCATAGCCACAAGAACCAATGCTCACAAAGTTGTCCTCAACTACTTGAAGGATAATATTTTCTCCAGGTTTAGCACCCCCCAGAGCTATCATTAGTGATGGGGGGAGCCATTTCTACAATAGACATTTTGAGAACTTACTTAGAAAGAACTCTATGACACACAGAGTTGCCACCCTATACCACCCACAAACCAGTGGGTAGGTAGAAATTTCTAATAGAGAGATCAAATACATTTTGGAGAAAACTGTGAGAGTTGATAGGAAGGACTAGTTCCTGAAGATACCTGATACTCTTTGGGCTTATAGGACTACCTATAAGACCCCAATAGGGATGTATCCCTTCAGGCTGGTGTATGGCAAGGCATGCCATTTACCAGTAGAGCTTGAGAAAAAGGCTAATTGGGCTGTTAAAGCATTGAACATTGACCTAACTTCTATTGGCATGCACAAGAAACTCCAGCTGTCAGAGCTGGAAGAGCTGAGATTGGACGCCTACTCCAATGCAAGGATCTACAAGGAGAAAACCAAGGCCTTCTATGATAAGCATCTGTTGAGAAAGGAGTTCACAACTGGCAGTAAGGTATGGTTGTTCAATTCTAAATTGAAATTTTTCTCAAGAAAGTTGAGATCTAGATGGGAGGGACCTTACATGGTAGAGCATGTATCCCCATCTAGAGCTGTTGAAATCAAGGATCTAAAAGATGGTAGGATCATGAAAGTGAATGGTCAAAAGCTCAAACTTTTTGTTAAAAATGTGGTGGAGCCTGTGGTGACCATCCACTTTCAAGAACCTCAAAAATATGTATGATTTTCAACAATGTATACTCTGTATCATAGCTATTGTTTTTGGCTATTTTACTTTTGTTTCTATTTTTTTTATTACTATTTAGCATTGTATATATATGTTGCCACATGTGTTTAGTTCCTCATGTAAAGTAATAAATCAGATCTGTACAGTAGACATGGCCCCAAGGTATGAGAAATCTAATGGGAACCTAGTAGGAGTGACAAAGCTATATGGATAATGGACTGGGAACTGATAATAAACATTTTTAAACAAAAATACTACCTATCGAGAGGAGTGCAGAACATTTCGACAGGTTCTGAAGGTCCCAGTATGAATTTTGACAAGAATTGGGACCTGTCGAGAGGTTTGAGTAAACTCTTCGATAGGTTTTGAAGGTGTAAATATGATTGTCGATCGGATCTATGAATTTGTCGACAGGTTCTAAAGGTTTTAGGGTGCATTATCAACAGGTTTTGTGAACCTCTTGAAGTGAATTTTCCTGAAGCCTTGAATCTGTCGATAGGATTGAGTGAACCTCTCGAGACATTCAGCTGCTTTTCACTCTTGGACAGGTTATATCAACCTGTCGACACCTTTCTCCCAATCTTGTCGAAACTTGCTTTTCTTCACTTTAAACCTCTCAACAACTCAATTCAGCAATTCGATAGCTTGTCTCTGAGCTTTATTTTCTCTCTGCCGATTTCCATTTTCTTTCTTCTTCCTCTACCTCACTGGTGTCTACTCCAATCACTCGGCCATTATTCTAATTGCTTTAATTCCTCAAGGGCTACATTTTGCACCTAGTCTCTGCCAATTTGGTGCCATGCACATCAAGATTTGAAAACCCTAGGTTTTCTATGGGTAAGTTTTCCTTCACCTTCACTCTGTGATTTTCAAGCTCAATACTTTCATTGTTAGTTTATGTGGTAATTCATTTGGGAAAAAGAGGATTTCTGTGAATTGTTGAGATATAATTTGTGTGGATTGAATGTATAATGGTTGACCAAGAGGATACCCTTGCCAAGCTTTTCAAAGCCCCTTCCAAATCTGCCACCAAAACCATTAGGAAATCCGATAGGCTAAGGATACCCCACCTGCCAAGAGGAAGCTCAACATGGAAAAATCTGAGAAACCTGGGAAAGCAAAGAAAGCTAAGAAGGCCCAAATTAGTGAAGAAATTTTTGAGGAGGCCCCTAAGACAGAACCAAACCCTATACCTGAGTTTGACTCTGTGCCTGAAATTCTTGAGCCTAAGCCTAACCCTGAGGAGGAACCTGAAGTCCCTGTAAACTTATCCACTCCAAATGAATTTGTGGATGTATTAAGCCTGATTCCAGAGATAATTGTTTACATCCCCTATTTTTATTTGGAAGAGGAGTGTAAGGATACTTTAAATTATTTGGTAAGGGCAGGCCACACACCCATGCTGACCCCATTGGATGAAAAATCCTATCCTAGGCTGGTCAAGTTGTGGTATCAGAACATCAGGAAGAAAACCAAGCCTGGGTCAACTGATCCTTGTCTAGAGATTTTAATTGATAACCAAAAGATTGTTGTGAATTACAGTGATATAGGGTTGGCTTTAGGGGTCCCATCAGTTTTTGAAATAATTTATGGTCTAGCAGAACCTGAGAATGTATCTTTTAAAGCTATGGCCAGACACCTAACTCTGGGTATTGTGGGGTCTGGGGAGTCCTTGATGAGGAGAGAACTACACCCCAGCATGTTGTTCATTGATTCAATTCTGAGGAAGAACATATATGTCATTGGACATCAGCAAGAGAGGAGAACCCCCATAGTGGATGCCTTGTACTTTTTCTCCAAGGGGCAATTTATGAATGCCTCCAAGCTGGTGTTTGATGCAATGATGGATGTGAACGAGAAGATTACGAAAGTGCAAGCTTTGCTTGGGCTACCTAATAGCAGGTTCATCACTTCCTTTTTTAAGAAAGGGAAATTTGTGATTCAAAAGGATGAGCCTGTGGTGAAATTGAAGCCTAAGATGTTTGGGAAGAGGGCCTGGTCTGCCAGTAGGACCCTAATTGGGAAGAGTAAGAACAAATCAAGTGAGGATCCTGAGATAGAAGCTCCACAAGCAGCCAGCTCTGCTACTGCACAGGACACTTCTACTTCAGCTAGTTCAGAGCCTCTCCCAATAGCTGGCACTAGCTCAATACCTCCTCCTGAGATCTCTATATCAGTTACCTCTAAGCCTCTGCTCACATTTGCTGGTCCTAGCTCAGAGCCTCCATTTGTACCCTTTGCACCCTTACTCATCCTTTCCACTTCATTACCCTTGCCTATGGTCAGCCCTGATATGGCCAGCATTTCCGTCCCACCAGCCTCTCTACCATCCATCTCATTTCCCTTGCCCTCCATTGCAGTCTCGATACCTCCCAGAAGCTCTGCCACCCTTTCCACCATCACCACATCCACACCTCTGTCAGCCCCTCTTGCCACTTCTCCACCATTCATACCCTTTGACTTTGATCCCACCTTTTCCTTCTCACCTCCACATACCCAGGACCACCTAACCACTAAGGGATATTCATCCCTAATTGACTCCATTATGGGAGTCGTTGGGTATGAATATACCCCCCTACCTGACTCCCCACAACCTACCCATTTCTAGTCTACACCCACCCCACCTTTTCAGCATACCCCCACATCTCCATTCCAACCCATTAACCCAATTTCACCTATTACCCAAGCCCAAGGCCTATCTGAGGCCTCTACCCAAATCTTTTCCCTTCTTACCACCATCCTTGCCCAGCTTCAAACCAACACAGCCAACCAAGTTGCTATGGCCACTTGCCTTCAGGCCATTCAGTCCACCTCATCCCTTCCACCTCAACCAGCCAACCTCTTCCAGACTTTACTCCTACTCCTACTCCTTTACCCACTCCACCTCCATCTCCTTTAGCAGTAGTTTCCACTGCTAAGGTTGAACAACCAATCCCTACCCCTACACCTATCCATATTCCCACCTCACCCCTTTCTCCCCAACCCTTAACCTTAGCTGTCACCACACCTGCTGTTGTCAATCCAAGTGTGCCATAATTGTGTGCATTATGAATCAAAAATTAAAGAATTAAAGAATGCTAGGTTATATGGATGTTAACTTATGAAAGGGATATCAGCACATTGGGGCTAACACTGGCCTGCAAGATCAGGGCCAATTGTAGCAAGTTTTAAATGTAAGTGAGTAAAAGATCGTCCACAGGGAATTGATTTAAAATTTAAGATAAACCTCCAGATCTGGCTCTATAATTATCTAAAAACAAGAATAGATAAAAGAGAGTGTTGGATTGTGTCACATTTAACTATAAGCAAATAAAGAAAAGAACTAACTACATGATCCAGATCCGAGTTGGGGAGATGTTTAAAATAAGACAAATGCAGAAATAATAGCTTCATGTACTTTAGCCTCTGAATTTTAATGGAGAATCTGTAGTTCAACAGAGCAGATTCAATCTTCATCTGCTACCAAAGACAGATGTAAGAGAAATAAATCCGAATTAAGGAATAGGTTTAGACTTATGGCTGATCATCCACTTAAATGGTCACAGATCATCACTATGTGGCCTATTCTTTAGTTCGAACATGAACATCACTATAAATGCCGCTAGAATTAGGTTACCAACGCTAATTCGCATGTGGGTGATGAATTAACGGAAGTTGCACGCGGATGAGTGAATCTAAAGAAGTCTAATGCACTCAGATGAAGATTCAGATCCCTCGACATGACTCCAATGGAGAAGACACAAATTACAAACCTTTTAAAATCCAAAATTACAATTACAGAGCACGGCTTTAGAGAGCCCTCGGACTTACATCAGCTTCTCAGAGAGCCCTCGGACTTACAGCCTTGAATCCGAACTTGGAAGTACAAATCACTCACAATGGCTCTCAAAGGTAAACTACAAGAAGGGATTACAGGGGTTCGGATAAGCTATCGGCTGGAATGAGGGAAACAGAGATGAAAACTCAAAAATGGATACCCAAATTGGGCAAATGGTTTATTTATAGTTTTCCCTAAGCTAGCTCAAATGTGTATGAAGCAAACAGAATTGGATAGATCTCAGATCACCAATAGAGTCGAGCACGTGATCCAGATCTGTTTCGCCAATCGTAATCGCTTGATCTGGTTCACCAATCAGAGCCGTAAGCATCAATTTCGTTATGGGTTTGAAATTTGCTTGAGCTTTCGAAGTTCCCGCCAGTAATTTAACTTTGGGCGCCACATGGGTTGGAATATGCCTTCGATCTTGATTAGAACCTTCCGAATGTTCCTGGTCTTTTGATTGCATTGAGCGTGCAAAGTTTCGAAATACCTTCGGACGAGCTACAAATCCCGTAATTCCATCTCGCAGAGTTCAGGGGCCTTTTCACAAAGTTCAATGACTTCTGAAGCTCTGTTCGCAAAGTTCAATCTTCTTTTCGAGGAGTGTTTTCTTCTTTTCGCAAAGTTCAAGGTTCTTTGCGAATAGTAGAAGTTCTTTGCGAATTGAACTCTAGGCTCCCATTCTTCTTTGAATAGTAGAAGTTCTTTGCTAATTGAACTCTAGGCTCCCATTCTTCTTCTTAATAGTAGAAGTTCTTTGCAATTGAACTCTCTCTTGCTTGGTCTTTGTTCCGCTCTTTTAGACCCTTTTAGCCATTCTTTTGTTTCTTCACTCCTTCTTTAAACTTGACATGAGTCACGCTTTTTGATCTTTTGGGATGCTTTTCGGATTTGGACCTCATCGATTGGTTAGTCAGAAATGCACACTAAAGCACTTATTTAGTCTTCTCAAGGGTCTTTCAAGGCTCATGTTTAGGGTGAAAATGATATTTTCACTACTTAACACACCCCAAACCTAAGCTTTGCTAGTCCCCGAGCAAAGAAACGTAAAAGCAAAATAAAGAGCCACTTTTGTAGGAAGCAGTGCATTTAGCATATGCAACAAGCCTTTTAAACCCCTAGGTGATCCCTAGAGGAGGAGTGAAGTCTCTTGAGGGTTTTCAAAGGAAGGTACCACAAACTTCTCCATGGGGCTTGGCATTAGTGCTCATCCCATGAGCAATCAAAGATCAAAATTAGTTACTCTTGAATCAATGTTTAAAGCAGAAATTTAGGTTTATTGTTTGCAAGGGATTTCAACATTTATAAACCTTATGAATGTTTCACTCTTTCCAATCTGTGAGCAGCCATAGAAATCATGCAAATGTGTAGTTCATCATTTGAATAAAATTAGGTTATAAGTCATACTTAATGTGCTCAAGTTCCAACCCAAACACTTACCAGGTGTACTCTCATCAAGATTTTTGTTGAAGGGTTCATTTTCACTCAAGCTCAAGAGCGCTTACATCTCCCAAATGGATTTGTAAGCATGAGCATAGGCATGATTCTCGTGTCTTGGCATCCTTGACATCTCCTCACCATAGATTGGGAACGCTTATCTCCATATGACAGTTCACTCAACTTTGGATCACAAGGACTTTTAGGCCGGGTTTGTTGTATGGCTCGTGGAGTGAGGTTTCGTGGATAGGAAGGTTGACAGGTGTTTGGATTTTTGAGAAGTCAGGAATTGAAGGAGGTGGTTCATGACTCCACCTTCTTGAGTTTAGCTTCTTTTTGAGATTCTCGTGTTCAAAGTACTCAGTTCTTCTTCCTTTGATCTTGAATTTTCAACATTAAGTTCCCCTTTTGCCTTTTTTTGTTTGCTTCTTTTTCACATTGTTTTTCTTTACTTTCTCACCACCATAACGCCCATTTTTGAGGTATTTCTTCTTCATTTATTTTGATATTTGCCCGTAAATGTTCCATCTTTACTTCTTTCTCCTTTAACTCCTGAATTCTCAAGGTGAGGAAGGCTGAATTGGTTCCATTGGTTCTGCAAGAAAATGGGTGTTTTGATGAAGCATTGTAGGATTTATAGCTCAATTGGGGTACAAACAAGGGCAGATCTTTCTTGGTTGGTTCATTTGCTCAAGTCATTCAAAGAAGGCCTTGATCTTTTCCTCGGTTTCATGAATCGTTGCTTGTTTTGATTTGGAGTTTCCTAATTTCTAGTGGATCTAATGCCTCACCAGCCCTTTGAATCGTAAAAGGGTTGCCTCAGTCACTCTTCAATGTAGATGTAAAACATATAGGCTCAATTCTCATCGGTTATGGTTTTTCCTTGAGCTTTTAAGTATATCTTTACCTTTTCTCTTCCTGTGGACTTGCTGTGCTAATACAAGTGTATTTTCTGTTAACATCATGGAAATGTGGAATATTGTAGGGTTTAGAATGTCTAAATTCTTGCAAAGAAAATTTTAAAATTTCCACATTGTCATGATTCTTAAGTAAATTGATTCATTTCCTGATTACTTTGGTGATTGTGATGCCCTTATGCTAATTATCCCATGGGTGACCTGTTTGCCATACCCCCAAACCTATGAAGAACATTGTCCTCAATGTTCTAGACAAGGAGAGACTAGGGGCAGGGTAAAGAAGAAAGAAAAACTAAGAACAGAAAAAATCTAAACTATATGCAGCAGAAAAAATAAAAATGTAAAACTGAAGATATGAGCAAGGAAATGGAAAACATGATATACAAATGCAAGAAAAATCAACAAAACAATGCTAGAACTGCTAAATAAAATCTAACAAATAGAAGGATTACTATGCAAATGAAAGGAAACTAATGCTAATAAAAGAGAAACAGTAAAAGCAAGGTAAGGGACTGAATACAAAGTTAAAAAAAGAAAAAGAAAAGTGTTGATACAAAAAAAAAACAGAATTTGTGCTCCAGAAAGATCTTTTCGCAAAGGACTTCTCCCCAGATTTTCTATTCGAAAAGGAAATTTTAACTATTCGAACAGAACATGGTTCTTTTCGAGTAGTTCATTACGACTCAATCAATTCGAATAGAACTTTGAACTTTTCAAAAGTACTTTTTACTTATGCGATTTGAACTTTGAAGTGTATTTACACTATGCGTAAGAAAAATAGATGTAAACAAAGAAAAATCAAAACAATGTTGTACAAACATATTATACACTTTTCTACCATCGATTTTTGGAGATTCATGATGATAGGTGGGCGAAGGGCTCACAGGTGTTTTCAATGCATGGTTTGAGCCTCTGACCATTTACCTTGAGTATTCTTCCATCCTTGGGATCTGAAATATCCACAGCTCCTGAGGGGGAGGCCTTGATGACAGTGTATGGCCCTTCCCATCTGGATCTCAATTTGCCAGGAAATAATTTAAGTTTAGAGTTGAATAACCATACCTTGGACCCCGGTATGAACTCTCTTCTCATGAGGCTCCTATCATGGAATGATTTAACCTTTTCTTTGTACAACTGAGCTAGTGTAGGCATCCATCCTCGCCTTCCAGGTGAGTTGAAGCTTCCCGTGGTTACCAGAATGCTAGATCCATATTAAAAGTTTTGATTGCCCACAAGGCCTTATATTCTAATTCTCTTGGTAGATGGCATGCCTTGCCATAAACTACCGAAGGACATCCCTATAGGAGTCTTGTAGGCGCTCTATATGCCCACAAAGCATCATTAAGCTTAAAGGACCAGTCCTTTCTCCTTCTTCATAGTTTTTCAAAATGCGTTTGATCTCTCTATTTGAAATCTCCACCTGCCCACCGGTTCGTGGCTGATACGGAGTGCCTACTCTGTGAGTGATAGTACTTTTTAATAGAGAGTCAAACCGCACAAAAAGTGGCTTCCCCATCACTAATGATGGCCTGGGAATCCAAATCGAAAAATGTGATCTTTGAGGAATCCTAAAACCACTTTGTGATCATTGGATTTGGTAGCTATGGCCTCAATCCACTTGGAGACATAATCCACTACCAAGATGAAATTGTTTCCATTAGAAGGGGACAGAGGCCCATAAAATCTATGCCCCACACATCAAACAACTCAACTACCGTGATTGGTCATAGGGCATTGAGTTTCTTTTAAATATCTTGATTTTGGCGATTCGCAAGATTCTGATCAGGCATCTTTAAAGATTGTGGGCCAATAGAAACCACATCAGAATTTTTGCTGTTTTATTGCACGAAATGGCCTCCACAGTTCGCTCATGACACATTGACAATATGCCGTGGAATTCATGGTCCGGACACACTTTCTCGATCACTTGGTCTCGCATAATTCTTGAATAGATAAGGATCTTCCCAAATGAAATGTTTAACTTGTGAGAAGAAAAGATCTTTATCCATTCTATTCCAATGTTGAGGAATCATCCAATAGCCAAGAAGTTGACTATGTTTGCAAACCAAGGACTGGGTATTGATGGCAAAAGTTGCTCATCCGAAATGATTCATTAATGGGTAAGCTATCATCCTCGGATTGAGAATTTCGGATAAGTGATCACCACCGCATTCTCCACTCCTTTCTTATCCTTAATCAGATCAAACTCCTGTAATAGGAGGATCCACCGATTAATCTGGCTTGGTATCCTTCTTAGATGTATAGGTACTTTAGGGCGAGTGGTGGTCAAACACCACAATTTGTGAACCTAAAACATAAGGCCCTGAATTTTTCCAATGCAAACACAATGGCCAGCTCTTTCTCGCTTGTTGTGTAATTGAGTTGGGCATCTATCATGGATCTTGGCATAAGCTATGACATGGGGAAGCTTATCCTTTCTGCCCTAGGACAGCTCCTAGGCATAGTCTGATGCATCACACATCACCAAAGGGCACCGAATAGTCGGGGATCAAGATGGGAGCCTAAATCGACATTTCTTAAGGACCTCAAAGGTTGTCATGCATTCATTAGTAAACACAAAAGGAACATCTTGACACAAGAATGATGAAGAGTGGCTTGGAAATTTTATCAAATCTTTGATGAACCTCCTATAAAATCGCATGCCCTAAGAAACTTCGATTTGCTTAATAGCCTCGGGAGGAGGCAAATGTGCAATTAGATCAATTTTGCTTGGTCCACCTCTATGCCTTTATGGGAGACCACATGTCCTAGGACAATGCCTTGGTGACCATAAAATGACTCTTTCCCGACTTAGAACCAAATTGGTTTCTTCACATCTTTGCAACACCAACTTGAGGTGGTGTAAGCATTGGGAAAAAGTCTCCATAAATTGAAAAGTCATCCATGAAGATCTCCATGAATTGATCAATCATGTCTAAAAGATGGCATACATGCATCTTTGAAAAGTAGCAGGGCATTGCAAAGACCAAAGGGCATCCTCCTATAGGCAAAAGTGCCAAAGGGGCGGTGAAGGTGGTCTTTTCTTCATTCCTGTGGGTACACAGGATCTGGTTGTAACCAGTACCCATCAAGGAAGCGTGAGTAAGCTTTGCTGCAAGCTTATCAAGGATTTGGTCAATGAAGGGAGGAAATGGTCTTTCCTTGTCATGGTATTTAATTTTCTGTAGTCTATGCGGACCCTCCATCCAGCTTGTTTGTCTGTGGACATAAGTTTACTTCAATTTGCTAACAAGGATGCCAGATTTCTTAGGCACCACATGTGGGTGTGCTACCAAGCGTAATCTGAAATGGGGTAAATGACCCCATCTAGCGACTTGACAACTTCCTTCATTACCACTTCTTGCATGTGAGGATTCAACCTTCTTTGCATTTCTCTAGAAGGCTTGGCATCCTCTTCCGTGTGGATCTTATGCATGCATACAAATTGGGTTTATTCCTCCTAAATCAGCAATGGTCCACCAATTGCTTTCTTGTCTTGTTTAGAACTACCAACAGCTCCTCTTCTTGCTCCTTTGTAAGGGAGGAAGAAATAATCACAGTAGTGTTTGATGATCTCCCAAAACACATATTTCAGATTTTTGGGGAGCTGTTTGAGTTCCAATTGTGGGGTGAGAAAAGAGGGCAAAAGGTACCTTGGTAACTTGTGGAAGAGGGAGAGGAGCAGTCTCCAAGAGAGAGAACTTGATGATCATGGTGAGTGCCTTGCACAAAGCAGACTGCTGAATTTGATCTCCTTTTCCTTCTTTCTGGATCCCCAATCATTTTTAAATTCGTGGTGGAGTCTTTACCTTGGAGAAATGTTTGTAAAGACTCCTCCACCACTCATCAATGATATCAACATGGAAACATTCCTCGAGAGAATTGAGGTTGAGTAACATTATACACATTCAATTTAACTTTCATATTTCCAAAAGACACCTCCATGATGCAGGACACTGCATTGAATGCATGCATTAGTCGTAGCAGAATGGTCTTCCCGAATAATGAGGGATGGCGGTGGTACTTTTGGTTGGTTCCATGTCCAACACCAAAAAGTCGCAGGTAGAAAAACTTGTCTACTCCTACCAAAACATCTTCAATCAACCCCATAGGTTTCCTTTCGTATGATATGTCACAGTGTAACACCACTTGAGTGGGTTTCAATTCTCCCAAACCTAGCTTCTCATAGGATGATAGGGAAGCAGTTGACACTAGCACCAGATCTAGCAAGGCTTTCTCAATGGTGTGCTCCCCAATGATGCAGGGATTGTGGGGATTCGGTCTTGCATCTTAGGTGGTGTTGCAATTGATAGCACTTGGTTGATTTTCTCCACAAAGGGCCTTCTTGGATAAATGTATCCTAGATTGCCTTTTGTGGGTGCACACCTCTTTGAGAAATTTTGCATAAGCAGGGACCTGTTTGATTGCATCAAGCAGAGGTAGATTAATTTTAACTTGCTTGAATGTCTCCATCATTTCCTCAATTTTTGTGTATGAAAAAAAAAAAAATAATGAAGCATGGGAGCACATATTAAAAACAGGGTTCACACACAGCTGAGACCCCTTTATGATGAAGAAATCTCGAAGGAAAATAAAATTAGTGGGTCCATTGAAT
This sequence comes from Chloranthus sessilifolius, assembly GCA_021018995.1. Taxonomy (NCBI): domain Eukaryota; kingdom Viridiplantae; phylum Streptophyta; class Magnoliopsida; order Chloranthales; family Chloranthaceae; genus Chloranthus; species Chloranthus sessilifolius. Next base: position 27,085,789 of record CM037594.1, on the reverse strand, counting down.
ATTCAAAAGCGATATGATTCACTACTCATTATCCTACATGATTCCTAAAAAAAAAAATGATCTCAGCAGGTCCAGATGGGAAAAGTGGATGCAAATGGAGAAAAACAGCCCATCCGGAAGATATCTATATTGTTTTTATAATTTTCTATTTTTTTATTATTATTATTTTTTTTACTTGTTTTGGATCAGCGCTCAACAAGAGCCCTTATTTACTCTGAAAATAATGAGAAACAACTCGGAGATTTTCTATTTGTGTTTTCACTTCTTTTATTTTGTATTTGGTTTTGTAAAAAAAATCAAAGATGCCTAAAAAGCAGTAAATCAAACAAACATTAAAACAGAGAATTCTGGTTCTCAAGAATTTAAAAATAAAAAATGAATACAAAGGAGAAGGATGCAAACTCAAGCAGATCTGCTCACTTTTGGTCCAGATGCTCCTTGTTGATTTTGCTCGATCCGCAAACATCTAAAATCTGCATAGCATTCTTATTCAAGTATTGACAAAAATAAAAAAGAAAACTCAAAGCACGCCCAAATTTGACAAAAGACAAAAGAGTGGCGTGATTTATTCAAATAAGTAGAAGGCAAAGAATAGAAACTCGTAAAAATAAAAAAAAATAAAATTCTGCAACTGAAGAAAGTGTTTTCTATACAAAATCAGAGACATTTAATCAAGCACTTGGAATGCAAAGTGCAGGTTTAAAGCAAAAATAAAAATAAAAATTAAATCTACAAAATAGAAAAACTTAGGTCTACCAATTTTAAAATCTATTCCCCGGCAACGGCGCCAAAAAACTTGTTGTCGCTCCAAGTGTGCCATAAATGTGTGCATTATGAATCAAAAATTAAAGAATTAAAGAATGCTAGGTTATATGGATGTTAACTTATGAAAGGGATATCAGCACATTGGGGCTAACACTGGCCTGCAAGATCTGGGCCAATTGTAGCAAGTTTTAAATGTAAGTGAGTAAAAGATCGTCCACAGGGAATTGATTTAAAATTTAAGATAAACCTCGGATCATGCTACGGATCTGGCTCTATAATTATCTAAAATAAGAATAGATAAAGAGAGTGTTGGATTGTGTCACATTTAACTATAAGCAAATAAAGAAAAGAACTAACTACATGATCCGGATCCGAGTTGGGAGATGTTTAAAATAAGACAAATGCGTAAATAATAGCTTCATGTACTTTAGCCTCTCAATTTTAATGGAGAATCAGAGTTCAACAGAGCGATTCAATCTTCATCCCGGCTACCAACCAAAGAGATGTAAGAGAAATAAATCCAATTAAGGAATAGGTTTAGACTTATGGTCGTGATCATCCACTTAAATGGTCACGGATCATCATTAAATGTGGCCGATTCTTTAGTTCGAACATGAACATCCAGAAATCTGCTAGAATTAGGTTACCAACGCTAATTACGCAGGTGATGAATTAAGGGAAGTTGCATGCAGATGAGTGAATCTAAAGAAGTCTAATGCACTAAGGTGAACATTCGTAACCTCGACATGACTCCAATGGAGAAGACACAAATTACAACCTTTTAAAATCCAAAATTACAATTACGAGCACGGCTTCTTAGAGAGCCCTCGGACTTACGATCGAGCTTCTCGAAGAGCCCTCGGACTTCGATCTTGAATCCGAACTTGGAAGTACAAATCACTCACAATGGCTCTCAAAGGTAAACTACAAGAAGGGATTACAGGGTTCGGGATAAGCTATCGGTACCGGAATGAGGGAAACAGAGATGAAAACTCAAAAATGGATACCCAAATTGGGCAAATGGTTCGTCTATTTATAGTTTTCCTAAGCCAGCTCAAATGTTTATCAACCAATCGATTGGATAGATCTAAATCAACCAATAGGAGTTGAGCACCGGGATCCGGATCTGTTACGCCAATCGTAATCGCTTGATCTCGTTCACCAATCAGAGCCGAAGCATCAATTACATTATGGGTTTGAAATTGCTTGAGCTCGGAAGTTCCCGCCTGTAATTTAACTTTGGGCGCTCACATGGGTTGGAATATGCCTTCGGATCTTGATTGGAACCTTCCGGAATGTTCTGGTCTTTTGATTGCATTGGCGCATGCAAAGTTTCTGAAATACCCTTCGGACGAGCCGCAAATCCCTCGAATGCCATCTCGCAGAGTTCAGGCCTTTTCGCAAAGTTCAATGACTTCAAGCTCGCTCGCAGTTCAATCTTCTTTTCGAGGAGTGTTTTCTTCTTTTCGCAAAGTTCAAGGTTCTTTGCGAATAGTAGAAGTTCTTTGCGAATTGAACTCTAGGCTCCCATTCTTCTTTGCGAATAGTAGAAGTTCTTTGCGAATTGAACTCTCTCTTGCTTCAGGTCTTTGTCTGCTCTTTTAGACCCTTTTTAGCCATTGCTGAGGCTGTTTCTTCACTCCTTCTTTAAACTTGACATGAGCTGTCAGCTTTTTGATCTTTTTGGGATGCTTTTCGGATTTGGACCTGTCTGATTGGTTAGCTGTAAAATGCACACTAAAGCACTTATTTAGTCTTCTCAAGGGTCTTTCAAGGCTCATGTTTAGGGGTGAAAAATGGTATTTTTCACTACTTAACACCTGCCACTTCACCCACTGAACCTATTCCAGATATCCCTCCTCCTACCTTTACCAACGCTGCCACAGATGTGGACAACCTAATCTCCACCTCCTCCATTTCAACCCAAACTGACCCTGAGCCTTAACTTGAAGTCCATCACCCTTTACCCTCAATCTTGACCCCACCCAGTCCATCATCCATCCCTTCTTCCAATGCTGAGCAACCCATACTATCTGCCTCTTCCTTTTCTATACCTCCTTATTTCACCCTCCTCCATGCCATGCAAGATAACCAATACCTTAAATAGGATGTCATTAGAGGCATGACTGACCTCAGGACCTAAATTAGGGTGCCCTATTAAGAGAAGCTCACTCAAATGGAGTTTGATCATAGAGTTGAGTTGCTGAAAATATCAATGGGCTGGAAAAGAATTTTAATTTAATTTAAAGCTCAGAAGAATACTACAGCAACAAAGAAATTAAGAGCAGATGGACTTGAGAAGAGGTTAGCTGCCTCCAAAGAGGTCACCAAGGCCACAAGGAAACTGTATGAAAGTCGAGTTCAACTTGCTAAAAGAAGGCCTAAATACTTGAAAGGAGAATTGCTGAAATGGCTGCCACAGAGCCTGCTCAAGCAGCTGGCAGTGCCCCTCCAGCCAGTTCACCTTCAAAGGAAGAAAAAGGAAAAGGAGTCCATGTCAAGGCTAAGCCAGTAGAACATTCTAATGATTAGTTTTGTACCTATAGTTACTTAGGATGTTTTTGCAAAATCTTTTTGTAGTGATTCTCCCTTGCATTGCACTTAATTGTTGTGTATCAATGAGATTTCTCTTTAGTATATTTTGTGTGATTTACTTTATGTCTTTATGTTTGTTTGTTTATGTGTTTTAATTGTTTCTGTTACTTTGTTTTGTGTCTAATTTTCCCTTCTGGACATACACTTTATCTTTAAATCAGTGAGGATACTACTCCTCATAGGTTTGGACGTATGGCAGGGTGTGCCAATGGGATAGTTAATGTTAATGCAGCTATGATTGAATAAATTTTGGAAAAATAAAGTGTAGTCCCACCTGATTCTTGAAAAAGAGGAATTTTTAAGCCTTTTGAAACTGAATATTGTTGTAGCTCTAACATTGTCATGAAACAAATGTCAAGAATATGTCAAAAATTGATGCTTAGTGAACTCAAAAAGAGAAAATTGTGAGGATACCCCCCAGAAGTTTGATGAAAGACCATACCTAGTGAGAATTGAGCCTGAATAAAATTTCTTTGAGGAGTGTTTTGATAATTTTTCTACTCTAAGGACTGATTGAATCTACTTTGCTTACTAGAAGTTAGGCAAATCCAAGTGGAAACAACTTGACAACATTCTTGACATTGAGGACATGGAGTAAGGCCACCCCTTGGACAGTTTGAGCCTAAAATTTCCCACTTTTGAACTGCCCTTGATACACACCATTTGAACCTTAAAATCTCTTTTTTTTTCTTTGATAAAAACCAGAAAGTTTGAACCCAAAACCCCTTGACCTGTTTCAGTTCATCCTCAATCTAAGAATTCAGGAAATAGAAGGAGAAGTGAGGTTAGTGGAGCAATGTTTGATATTTGGTTGGAAGAGAAGGAAACACAGTTGGTGGCAGTTGTGGCATTCCAACCCATAAGAAAATATAAAAATATTGGGAAAAATACAAAAAGAAAAGAAAAATAGAAAAGCAAAACAAAAATGAGAGAGAAGTCGCTTCATTGGATACATTGAAATGAGGATTGAAAATGGATCACTTCAAATATGAAAATTCAAAGAAAACGAGGCTTGTGCTGAATTGAAAAAGGTGTACATGTCACCTCCTTACCTTACTGATTTCTCAATTTTGAAGGTTTCATTACCCTTTATTCTTCATAAACCTCACCCATAAGCCACATTACAACCCAATAAAAAGACCTTACTGATCTAAAATGGATTGAGTTGTCATGTGGAGATGAGGATTTGTTTAATCTATGGTGAAAAGAGTTAGAAATTTTCAAAAATTAGAGTAATGCCTATGCTCATGCTTGCAGTCCGATTTGAGGGCTGTAATTGTTCTTGAGCTGTGTGAAATGATGCATCCTTTTATTTTTGTTGTGAGTGACAGCCCTAGTAAGATTTGGGTCTGAAATTAAGTTTGTTGGGGGCATTATCAAAATAGAATTCTCAATTTGACGGTAAGCTTTGCATTAATTTTCATACAAAATGTTTTGACATGAGTAGATTGCCTGAGAAGGAATTACAGTAGAGTTTCAATTTTAAACTGCTGACTTTCTGCTGAGAATCCTCTAAAATTGAATGAACAAGGTGTGGAATGAATTTGATTTTACTTGAATTTTGTTTTAACATGTTGCATTGATATTAATTGAGTCATTTGAGAAGTTTGTGGGTACCTTCACTGATAACCCTCAGGAGACTTCACTCCTCCACTAGGGATCACCTAGTGGTTTAAAAGGCTTGATGCATATGCTAAGTGCATCTGTGCTCCCAACAAAAGTGGCATTTTTAATTTTCAATCATTATTTTTACTTTCTCCTTTGCTCAGGGACTAGCAAAGCTTAGGTTTGGGGGTGTGTTAAGCAGTGAAAAAAACCATTTTTCACCTCCTAACCTGACCTTTGATGGACCCTTGAGCTGACTAATAAGGCATTTTAAGTGTGTTTTGTAGATAAGTAATAAATTGCAACCTTTGTGCAGACATCCATCTAAAATGGTCAAATAAGTAGTCTACTGCTCAACATGTGCTCAAAAAACCCAAAGGCCAGCCAATCAAAGAATCCACAGAGCCTTAGAAGTTCATGAGAATTTCATGGACCCAACTGGGTATGCTTGGGACCAAGTGCCGTTGTAAGGAATGATAATTGAACCCACCAAGAGGCTACTAAGTTCAGAAAGATGAAATACAGCACATAAAAGATATATGCCAGCTGTGGAAACTCAAGGCAGAACATCTCGAGAGGACACTTCAAGCTGTCGAGAGGTTGGGTTACTAAAATACCAAGGTGTCGAGAGATTCCCAGTACCTGTCGAGAGGTTCTGGAGATAAAATTTAAGTTGTCGAGAGGTTTCATGAATCTATCGAGAGGATTAGAGAGTGTACTATCCAGGAGTTAGAAGGTAATGAGGCCAAGCTGTCGAGAGGTTCTGACGTAAAAGAGTGAAGAGTCTTAGAGGATGACAGATTTTGTCGAGAGGTTGGAAGTGCAGTGAAGGATCCTGTCGACAACTTACCTGAAGCCACGCTCATTCTCGCAATGATTAAAGTAACCTGTCGAGCACAATCTCCATCCTGTCGAAAGCTCAACTGCAGCCTCACAAGCAGTCGACAGGAATTTGTATAACTTGTCTAGTGGATTGAAAGAGAATTGGACAGAAGATGAGAAATGCTGTCAATCGTATTGACAAGTTCAAGAGAACCTGTCGAGAAGTCTCCAATCCTGTCAAAAGCCACATGAACCTATCGAAATGAAGATCAAGTAGACTCAGAACCTGTCGAGAGGTTCCCTGAACCTCTTGACACTCGAATTTGGAACTTCTCAGTTCCTTTCATAGAAGCTACCAATTTTAAAATTCTGCGCACGAGTTCTAAGGAGTGTTAATGACCCTTGGGAGTATTTTTGGAACACAAATGCACATGAATGAGAACCCTCTAACTGCATCACATGTGTTTACCAGTTTTGGACCAATGGAGAAAGAGCTTTTAGAAGAAAAATCGGCCACATCAACAGCTCAGAATAACAAAATTATTCCCTTAAGCTCTTATTGGCTGAAACAGATCTGAGAAGAGAGGAGAAGAGTATAAAAGCTTGAAGAATTTACAGACCTAGCATATAGAAATGGAGAGAACCAGAACCAAATCTGATTTCCATTTCCCTCCAAAAGTTCCCTCTCGCTTCCTTCTTCCCCAATTCTCTCCTCAGCCAATCATGGTTGGCTAAACCTCTTCACTAGTTAGGGTGAGGTTGAAAGCTGTAAATCGAGAGTTTCAGAGGCTGTGTGGATGGATTGTATATTGCACAGATTGCAGATCTGAGCACAATAGGATTGTAAGTTGTGTTATTATATTGTGGTTTTTAAAGGTGATTCTAGTCTATATTTCACTTTTTCGTATTTGATTTCCCTGGATTGGATATTCTTGTGGATGCCTGAGCTTGTAGCCTGGCACCCACAGCATCTGTAATAGCTTACATGTTCCAATCAAGATCCTTGAATCAGAAAAATCTCTGAGATGATCTGTGACCATTTCAGTGGACAAATCATAGCCTTAGGATTGCTTTAATTCTCTGGTTGAGAGTAGATTCTTATACTTTGCATCTGAGCTTGTAGCCAAATGAAGGATTGCTACAAATCTATCCTATGCACTGCCTTTGATTCAATTGATTTTTAGTAAAGACCAAAATCCCTAGCTATTGCTCTCCATCTTTTGATTTTAATCTTTTCCATTCCATTGAATCTGATTTTAATCAGTTCTAGATCATTTTACATTAGATTTTTATAGTTTTTAGTAAAGTGACATCTCTTAGAAATCTCTCCTCTTTCCTATTTTCATTTGTTTTAAACAAAGATAGCTTAGAGTGCCAGATCTGTTATAGATCTGGAGATTTACTACATTTTTAGAACACATTTCCTGGTGGACATACCCTTACCTATCTCTTAAAGCTTGTTGCAACAGCCCTGTTTCTTGCAGGACTACTTGCTTACCTTGAGCCCATATCAATGTGATTGTGTCTTTTATTTTGATGTTTTAACCCATTAACAATTGTAAGGTAAGCAAGACAATAGGTCATCAAGAAATGGTTGTCATAATCAATATATAGTGAACTAGCAAGGAGAGAAAAAGGTAAGAACATGCCCTATGAGTGCAAAGGAAGACCATACCTAGTGAGATGTAGGCCTGTAAAAAATTCTTTGAAGAGTGTTTTAGCAATTTTTCTGTTTTAAGGACTGATTGAACCTACTCTTTTTCACTAGAAGTTGTGGACTCCAAGTTGAAAAAACTTGACAGTACTCATGAGACTAAAGACATGATGTAAGGCCTTCATTTGGACAATGTGAGCTTAAAAATCCTTACCCTCTGAACTGCCCTTGATACACGCCATTGGAGCCTTAAAAATCCAAGCTTTCTTTAACAAAAACCAGAGAATTTGAACCCAAACCGCAGTGACCTAATTCAGCCTGACCCTCACTCTGAGATTTCAGAAGGTAAAGGAGAAGAGGTTGAAGAAAGAAGAGCTGGGTTTACAATTTGGTGAATGGAAAAGAGAATACATTTGAAAACAGTTGTGTGTTAGCTGTCGAGTTGTGGCATTCCAGCCCATAATCGTTTTTTTTTGAGAAAAATACAAAGAAAAACATACAAAAAGGGAAAAATAGAAAAACAAAACAAAAAGAGAAGGAGAAGTCAAAGAAATTCTTTATTGGAAAATTTGAAAGGAAGAGAAGAAGCTCGCCACTTTAGCTCTGAAATTCAAAAAGAAGATGAAGTTGTGCTGAAATGAAGAAAGTGATGTCATGACCACATTCTCACCTTGCTGATTTCTCAGTTTTTGAACCCTTTTATAACCCTTTATTCTTTTAAACCTCAAACCATAAGCCACATTACAACCCAATAAAAGACCTTACTGATCTGAAGTTGATTGAGCTATCATGTGGAGATGAGGAGCTATATGATCTATGGTGAAAAGAGATAGAACATTTCAGGATTTAGTAGCGATGCTTATGCGCATGCTTGCAGGCCCATTTGGGGTCTGTAACTGCTCTTGAGCTTGAGTGAAATTGAACCCCTTCAAATTCATTTGTGAGAGTAGGCCTTTGTGAGAATTGGGTCTAAGATTGAACTTTTTGGGGCACTGTTTAAACCTGATTCTCAAATTAGTGGTGAACTATATACTGTCTTACACATGTTAAGTATTAAATTATTTTACAATTGCTGTTTTAAAACTTCTAAATTTGAGAAAATAAGGTGTGGAATGAAACTGAGTTTGTTGAAATCTAACTTGTCACTGTTGCACTTGATTTAACTATGTTCATAAGGAAGTTTGTGGGTACCTTCACTGAAAACCCTCAGGAGACTTCACTCCTCCACTAGGGATCACCTAGGGGTTTAAAAGGCTTGATGCATATGCTAAATGCATCTGTGCTCCCTGCAAAAGTGGCATTTATTTATTTTGATAATTGTTTTTAATTTCTCCTTTGCTCGAGGACTAGCAAAGCTTAGGCTTGGTGTTCTATTAATCAGCGAAAAATATTATTTTTCACCTCCTAACCTGACCTTCGATGGACCTTTTAGGTGATTAATAATGTGGTTTGAGTGTTGTTTTGTCGTTAGAAATAAATTAAGTCATAGTGCAGAAATCCATTAGAAAGTGCCAAGAAAAGAGGTATCTGTTGAAGAGTTGCAGTAGAAAAGAATCACAACAGATCATGCTTCAGCTGTGTATACAATGGAGCAAAATAGCAGTAGCATTTTCAGCTGTGTGCACTCAAGCATGCTAGTATGACAGTTGCGCATCATTCAACTTCATCTACATTAGTGCACACCAGAGCGGTGGATGTAATCCTGTCGAGATGCACATTGGATAATTTGAGCAGTTGTTAAAGCTTATAACCCAACTACTCGAGTGGTAGTGAACCTGTCGAATGCTCTATTGATGAAGAGTAGAGCTACTCGAGAGGTTGCCAGAAGTTGCACTGATGAATTTGAGTAGATGATCCAACTTGTCGAGAGGAGTGGATGCTGGAAATGAACTCCACGAGAGGATCTAAGGATGAAGAACAACTTGTCGAGAGGTTCAGAGAACCTATCGAGCAGAAGGAAAAGGACAGCCAACCTCTCGGTTACATTGCATGCAATCAAGCTGATCCTATCGAGCATATGAGCCATCTTGTCGAACACATACCTGGAGATGTGCTGGATCTCGAGAAGATGGGTGATCTTGTCGAGAGGATGGCTGAAGCAAGTGGTGATGTCAAGTAGTTCAAACTGAACCTATCAAGATCAAGTGCAGAACTTGTCGAAGCTACAACCAACCTATCGAATGGCTTAAAATTGTAGCTGGAGCCTATCAAGAGGTACTTTGAACCTCTCGACTTGCAAAATTTGAACTTCCTACTTGTCGACTGAGAAACCTTGGGCTTCAGTGACTTGATACACATGTCCAGAGGTGTGCTGACAGCCTTGGAGGGTATTTTTGGAACTTCATGGGCACAAAAGAGAACCTCCCTAACTACCTCATGTGTGCTTAACCAATTCTAACAAATTCGTGGGAGATTCTTGGAGGGAATGCACCCACCTCAGCAAGCCTGATAACAGATTTGATCCTCTTTTGATCTAATTGGGTAAAACAAATCTGAGATAGTTGGGGGAAGTGTATAAATATGGGAGAAACACAGCAAAGAAGACATCCAGAGTTTGAGTAAAAATTCGAATTAGTTTCCCTCCAAAATTCTAGTCTTCTTATCTCTTTTCTATTCTCTCTTTAGCCCAACCATGGTCGGCTAAACTCTTCTAACAGCTAGGGTGAGGTCAGATTTGTAAATTGAGTGGTGAGATAGCTTTGTTTGAGGATTGGATATTGGAGAGACTACAGATCCGAGAGCTATTTGTTGTAAGCTGTATTAAATCAATGAATTGTTAGTTGTAAAGTTCATTTAATCTGTAGATATGTTGATTTCTATCAAATTTCCATAGATTGTATGCCCCTGTGGATGCCTGAGCTTGTAGCCTTGCATCCACAACATCTGTAGTGGGTTTCTTGTTTCAATTTGGACCTTTGAATTGAATGAAATCCCTAGGATGATCTGTGACCATTGATGTGAACAGATTATAGCCTTAAGATCAATTCAAACCTTTGGTTTAAGTTGGATTATTCTACCTTGCATTTGAGATTGTAGCCAAATGAAGGATGGTTGCAGATCCATCCTCTGCACTGCTATTTAACCAATCAATTTAGCAGTGAGACTAATCCCAGGCTGTTAATTCTCCACATTTGATTTTTTTTACCAAAACTTTTTATCACTCATTCGAATTTCTCTCTTCCTCATCTCTAGTTCATTTTATAAATTTGTTTACAGTTAGATAGTATTTTCTAGTGTTTTTAGCTAAAAGTGACAACTTTTTTCTGATTTTTCTGTGCTTTTAGGATAGATAGGAAGACCCAGATCTGTGATAGATCTGGGGATTTACCATCATTCAGATCACTTTTCCCTGTGGACAACCCTTACTTCCCTTTAAAACTTGCTACAACAGGTCCTGACATCTTGCAGGACTGTGCTTTCTGATTTGATACATTCACCCTCTATTTTCTGTTTAATCATCCATTTTTCAATAAAATTCTGACATCACAAAGTCAACAATAGTGCCTAAGCAAGCAGCTAAAGTGAGAATAGTAAAAACAAACAAAGAAGAGAGACTAGGTACATCCAAACCAAAAATCCATCTATACATATGTCCAAAAAAAATTTACATTTGTCACCGAGGGTGTACCGCCTGTTTATACAATGAAGAAAAAGAATATAAAAAATATACACATACTCCTACTCCCTCCACTGCCTCTGTGAGGGACGCTCACCACTCTCTCAGCCTCATCAACCCAAGGACCAGGAGCTTGATTCACTAAAGCCTTAGCTAAAGCCTGGGGAGTAGGTCGAGGCCTCCTAGAAGTGGAAGGCTTGGCTATAGAACCTCCCTCACTCACCTGGCTAGAGACTCAGTGAGACTGCAAACGTAGAGTGTTAAAGGCAAACAAGGGCCCGAGAGCCTAATATGCCTGAACAAAAGCCTGAGAGCCTAATATGCCCTCATGCGCTCACGAGGCCCACGATGAATCTCAATCAGTGAGCCACTAGCCCTTGATCTCGACCCAGGGAAGTGATCGAGCATCTTTCGCACTCTCCCTCCTACTCTCGCCATCTCGTGCTGTAAAACAACTATCATCGGCTGCATCTCAGCACAAGCTACGACACGAGGACTCTCCAGCTCCATCATCCGGGTCCTACGCTCGACCGAGACTGTGAACGTAGAGGGTCAAAGGCAAACAAGGGTCTGAGAGCCAAATCTGCTTGAGCATAAGCCCTCATGCGCTCATGAGTCGCATGATGAATCTTAGTTAGTGAGCCACTATCCCTCGATCTTGACCCAGGGAAGTGATCGAGCATCCCTCGCACTCTCCCTCCTACTCTCGCCAGCTCATGCTGCAAAACATCTGTCATCGATTGCATCTCAACACAAGTTACAGCACGAGCACTCTCCAGCTCTAGCGTTCGAGTCCTACACTCGACCCTGAGGTCCATGGTCACCTCTTGAAAATGTTGCTCTATGAGGTCGGAGGGAACCTCGGGCACCACCTGATGGGCCATGGTGCACTGTGTCTCTAACCAAAACTCCTCCAACTCATGCACCTCCACACGAAACATGCACAAAAGCTAAGAAGATATGCATGTATAACAAGATGAGGTTCAAGAGTAACAAAACCATACCAGACTAGCTCACTCCTGCAGAAGATGCTCCACAGTAGCGGCAGTGACCGGATCAGCTGAAGGCGTCGGTGGAACCAGAATCTCAGATGTTGGCTGCTACAACACAGAGGAAAGCACATTAGATACTGTCACAACCATAAAACCAAAAACCAAAAACTACACTAGCTTAAGATACCGTAGTAGGAGTAGGGTCCTGAAGGGGAGCCTCGAGAGCAGAGTAAAGGATAACCTGTGCAAGAAAGGAATAAACAACAAACACCAAAATGCATCAGATAAAACCAATCAACAAAACAAAAAACTAAATAAACAAAAACCAACATATACCTGACTCTCTGGGCGTAAAGAAGTAGCTATAGCCTCCCTCAGCTGGAGGTCCTCAGGAAGCTGACGCTGAAAATATTCAACCCAATATTAGTAAGTGCACTAAATAAAATTGAACGAACTAACTCAAGAAAACAAACTTACCCAACGCTCTAACTCAGCACGAAGATGAGTAACCACCGGATCCTCCCGACTAGAGGATGCCACTGAAGACGGATCAAATGCTAGAGCAGATACCCCAACAGTGGAAAACTCTGCCCTCTGTAAATATAACAGACAACAAACACCTCAGAAACAACAAAACCAACGACGTTAATGATTAACAAAACCAATTCAAACACTCACCAGTTTATCGATCTTTAAGCGTAAGCCGGTCTCTACCTCACTGCCAACCTGTTGTTGGCCCTGAAGCAACTCAATTAGTTGTGCCTGGTGAGCCACCTCGCTCTCTCACCGCCTGACAAAGATACAAGCACATTAACGCACTAAAATGAGACAAGTAAGACCAAATATAATTAAAATATAATAAACTCGCCATAATACGACGGGTCTCCTCCAGCTGACCCCTCAAACCATTCTCCATGGCTCTGACATCAACTATAGAGGCTGCCAGCGACTGTAACATCTCCTCATCAGGACGAGGAGCACTCCCCATCCGCTCCTATGCAAGATGCAGGGCTTTCAACGCCTCATGAACTCCTCGGCTCAACTGACCCTGCTCTAGCTTGGCCACTCTCTCCCTCAATGCTCTGGCAGAATCAGGAACACCAAAGTTGAGAATCGGGTGAAAAGCCGGCCACGGAGCTCCTCGAACCATTTAGTATTGGCCCGAGCATCTGACTCATCTCGCACTTCGGTCACCTCGATCCCCTCAGCTTTGAAATCTGCATACTGCTCCGGCATCTTCTTCTCAAAATAGCGGTTGGGGGGACTAGACTTCTTCTTTGCCATTGGTTGGCGAAGCTTTGGAGGGACTCCCTGAGGGAGCCCCAACTGGCGCATAGCACAGGAGAGGTGGATCCACTCCACCATCTCAAAGCAGGGGTTCCAAAGCTCCTGCCTAAAAAGAGCTTGACCAAACTGTATCACAGCTTAGTTGTCACCCTCTCCATCATCATAGGGCCTCCAAATGACCTATGATAAAAGAAGACAAATGAGAAATATGTTAGTAAAACCCGAGACACAAAAAGAAATAGGACTAACGAAACAAAGTGTACACGCACCTGACCGAGGTGCATATCCTCTAATAGCCACCTCGCTGTCTGGAGGTCTGTACTCCTCCGGCGATCTCCCATCAATGTCTGTCATGCGTACATATGTGGAAATGTGGGCACCGTCCCTAGACGAACCCTAGGGAGAAGATAAGTGAAATGGTCGTATTCCCAAAACTGAACAAGGCAAAACAAATCAATGTCAATAAGAACTACTAAAAGAAGACAACGAATCCGGGAGACTTACAAAAGAAGAAAACTGAAAACCTCACCTGTAAGAAGGGAATGAAGCTGCCAATGGTAGCAACTCCCCTCACCCGGTGAAACAACTGCCCATAAAGATGGGCTAACGCTGCCGTGCCCCACGCATATGTGGAGACCTGCTCCAAGTCCACAAGCAACGGTAAAAACAGCCCGGTAATACACCCCCGGGAGGAGGAGGAAAATAGGACTCCTTCAAAGAAGTGCATCAGGAAGGCCCTGATGATGCGATCAGCCTCTCCCCTACATCTAGCATAGGGGCACGAGCCTCTATCTCCCTGCGTTGCTCCTCATATGCCGTCGAGGACTCCGGATGATGTCTTGGGGGAACGAACCCTGCATCAATGGTATCAATAAACCAGGTGATCTGAATCATCCCTGGTCCAGACCCACTAGAAGTGTAATCAAGCCCGAAACACTCTATGCTCACCACCTGCAAATCAGACAACATCTGCCCGATCACAGGCTCGCCCTCAAATCTCACCCTAGTAATGCGGACCCAGTCCTCGAGGGTCAACAACATCATCCCCGTGGGGAACAGTAGGGCCTGGTGCTCCTCCCTCCACCTCTCCACTATAGCCCTAACTATACCAATGTCAGGGTGGAAAGGCTCGAGCCCCAGGATCGGCCCAAAGCCAAAATTCATAAGCCTCGCATGCTAAAATGCAGGTAGAGCCTGGGACCATGCATAGGACTCGACCCACGCAGAACTAATGCACAGGGAGAGGGTCTCCTAAACGTACGAAACAAAGAGCGAAAATGTATGACAAAACTACATAAGAAATAACAAAAAATAAAAATGGACAATAATGCAAGTTACTAATAGTTGATCAACGATAGTGATAATAATAAATAATATTAAAAACACTCACAACAACAACAATAATAATAATAAAAATAATAATGATAATAATAACAGAAAAATGATTATAATAATAATAAAAATAATAATAATGGTAACAACAATAATGATAACAAAAATAATAATAATGGTAATAATGATAATAATAATAAGAGTAATGATAAAATACTAATGGTAATAATAACAATAAATAACAATAATAAATAATTGGTAGCTAACCACGATGATAATAGCAAAATAAGTCAACAATAAAACAAAAGAGCGGACAGATAATAGACACATGGTAATGACGATGATGGAAGAACAATAACGGTGATAACTAACTATCAATGATAATAGCAATGAATAATAATAGATAATAGCCCATAGGAATTACATGGCAAGCATGATGGCGATAGTCTATGATAGGCATGCGAAATATGAGAAAAGCAACATAGCAAAATAAATATAACCTAGAGCTATATACAGGCATGATGCATGAATGCGCACACAACTCACGACCAAATGCAAGTTCCGTGTAAAATAAATGGGTTTCCATATCCTAGACAATCTACCTTATAGCCTAAATGCCTAGGAAAGTAACGGGACTCTAGTTTCCAAACACCTACCTGGTTCACAGCGAAGGTGTCTGCCAGTGGAATCCGTATCAAATGCTCAGATCGAGGCGGAACAGCATCATCAGCACCCTCAGCGACAGGAGGAACCTTGGCCCCAATAGGAATCTCGGACTCAGTAGCAATCTCCAGAACACCCTCGCTCTTGACAATAGGAACCTCTGGAGAACCCTCACCATATAACATCTCCACAAACTCCGAGATAGCGATGCTACCCTCAAGCTCCATCTCACAAGAAAGTGCTCGAGAAATAAGAAGAACATAAGAAAGCGCGTCGAAATCCGAAAGACGGATTGCGAGATATCACAAGGACACGGAAACTAGAGCACTCAAAAGCACTCAAAAGCAGAGAAGCAAGAAAATCAAGAAAAATTAGAATGCTGAAGGCAAATGGGCAGAATTTTTGGCTTATATAGACGTTGGTTAATTAAGCACATCAAACACAACGCGGAATTGAATCACACGCCAACTAAACAACGTTGATTCCAAATTAAGCGTCACACAATTGGTTCGTAATTAGGGCTCTGTCAACCCGTGCAGGCGACAAACGAGCGCACTTCACACTATGTGGAATTGAAATCGCGGGCATCCGCCACTGCGCCAAATTCATAGAGACACCCGAACACCCATCCAGGTTACCCAATGACTTTCCAATCACGCATAACATCCCATGCACGTAATTGGATTAAGCGCAGACCACGTTGCACGCAATTATCTTCTTGAACCCACAATCCCGTGCAAAGCAATATGCGCAGAATTAAATTGCGCTCTATTACCTTTGCGCGTAATTCCCAAGGTATAACAAAAAATATACACCAACTAGCAGTGGCAAGAGATGAAACTATAAACCTATAGCTATACATAAAACAATACCTAGAGCACAAAACTCAAGCATATGCTCATACTACCCTAGGAACGCATCAAACTTAAGTGCCCACACCTTGAAAACCGAAAGAAAGCCCTTTTACACACACTTCGAACTTAACCATTGGTCACACCAATGCAAACCAAACTAAACCAAAACACATTGAAGACCAAATCAAGATTAACTAAACTAAACCAAACCACACCAAACTAAATCAAATCAAGCCAGAATTTAAGAAACTCAAAATAAAGTTATAAGAATGATAAATAAAGAAATTCACTTCTATAAATATGATAGAATTATTACAAGTTACATCGGGGGCCTACCCCTTGAATATACAAATCCAAAACGAAAGACGAATTTGAACTCAGGACAAACACTCAAAGACACCCGAGCCCACGATCGCTCGGGAAAAGCCGCCCAAGCAGTAATACATAAGAGGGGAAGAGATGATTGAGACACCGGAAGAGGAAGCATGAGTTGAGCAAGTTCTAAATTAAATCTCATCTTCACCTCCTTTTCTCCTCGAGATGCTGCTTATGATGCAATATTCCAAGTCAGACTATTGAGTAACAACATCACAGAGCCCCAAGCCGGCAGAAAATAAAGAGTGAGTCACAGAAGGCCACTCAGGACCTAAGGCATACACCTATGGAAGGCCCTTTTAGAAAGCCCCCAAAGGAGGGATGACAAAAGGTCAATCCACATAGCCTACCAAAGAGCAACTGGGACCGATCACGAGAACTCTGATCCAACTTTTTTCCTTGGTTTTCTTCCTGCCACCTTTAACTCTTCCATCACTTCCCCCAATAGAGTTGTGCCCCGGGCACTACTCCACATTCCCAAAAACAAACTGCCATGACAAACCTGTTTAGGATATAATACCCGAGAAAGGATATAAAGAAGAAGGAAAGACATTAATAAAAATTCAAAGGTCAAAATTTATTAGAAATCCAAAATAAAATAACAAAATTCAAAATCAAACCCAACCCTAAACACCTATTTATAACCTATACCCCCTTTACTACAAATGACAAGTGCGTTATTCACAAGCACCCTTCATCCCTTTCAATCAAAGTAAGACACTTGCCCCTTTTAAGAACATTAATCCATGACAAACCTAGATAAGCCAATAATCACAAGATATTTACCCCCTTAAAGAGCAAAATCCATGAGAAAACAAGATGAGCCAATATCCAAGCAATTAAAAAAATTAATCCATGGAAAAATAAATGAGCCAATGGCATTAAAACACCCTACACATTTATTTAGCCTTATTTCAAACAAACACACACATGACAAGTGTCACACTCATAAGAACAAAACAAACCTCCAACCTTAAACAAACACATGAAACACTTCTTCCATGATGGCAAAAGCAAAAGCCCAAAATGTGGCCCGTCACCCAAAGACCTAGCCCATCATAACCCAAAATAAAATAAAACCAAAAATAAAATAAATAAAATAAAATAAAACCCAAAAAAATTAAATGAAACAAAACAAAACAAAAAAAAATAAAATAAAATAAAACAAAAACACAAAATGAAATGAAATAAATAAAATCAAGAAAATAAGCTAGGGAAAATAAAACAAGAGAAGGTCACCCTCCAAGTCCCTTCACGACACCCCAGCGAAAGACGGAGCAAGGCCGCGATAACAAGCATACTGCTTCTACTACTGACTAAGGAAGTGGCAGAGGAAATCACCCTGATAATGCATAAACACCAACAAGAAGGCTTTGAGTTCATGTGAAAAAATTCACGGAAAAAATTCAGCGACCTAAGAGCTGACAAAGCCCATCACTATGGATGATGTAGGTGGTTGTGTGATTTCTCATGCTTCTACAAGGAGCTTGAGTCCTCTCGGTGCCTCCATCCCCCAGACACTCTCATCCCATCGCGTAACCTAACACACCAAACAAAACCGACTCCAGCCAGAAGGAGAAGCTACCTGCATCCTGTCGCATAATCACCAGGTCCCATCACATCCTGCCATAACATACAGCCAAAGGGGAAGCTCAACCCAAATGTCCCATTGTGCCAACAATCATCGAGCCTCGCCATGGTAGAGGAAGAGGAGAAGAAACTCTCTGATGTCACATCGCGTGACCACCACAAAATAACAACAACCAAGTCTCATCGCGAGACAAACTAGGTAAGTATCACCCCCCCTTCTTTTTACTCGATATTCCCTATAAAATATTGTTAGCTAATATTAAGTTAAACATTTTCCAAATCCGTCTCTCTTGATTCGCGAACCACTATAGTCCTCCCATAAGAGACAATCATCAATATCTGCGAGAAGGTTAGATAGAGCATCCGACATACCAAGTGTCGTCTTGACAACCAAACAAAGGTCGGGTTCACAAATCTCGTACCGATGGATTTACTCAGTGACATCTCGAAAGCAACATTTTCTAGAGTTTTACCACCGAATTGATCTTAAGTTAAAAACCTAAATTTTCAAAACCCTAATCTATCACATTCTCACCTCTCATCACCCCAATCCGTTCTTTCCCTTGGAAAATCAAACACAGAGTATACTCAAACTCTAAGAAATCACAAATGTCCACTGGAAAGGGACACCTGACGGGCCATTGGTGTGAGCAATGACCCACCCGGCCGGACATGATCCGCAAAAGCCTTCGCCATCATATTACATCATATCATATGGTCACTTGACCTCATCTCTGGACATTTGTATGATGCCCTCCGGTATCTTGATTATGTTAATTTTCCCTTGTTTGACTGCCACTTGCAGCAGGTCTCGACATGCGACGGGATGCCTCTTGCACCAACGGATGAGGATACACCTCTTGATAGCTACTATTGGGCTCCCAAATGCTGCCTTTTAGCTTGCTCTAATAGATAAGAAAGCCAGGCATTTCAATATAGCTCCCCAGTTCACACTTGTGATCTCTCTCAAAGAAACGAGAAAGCACCCTAAAAAGGGGGTGTCTTCTTCTTCAACGCATCCTTGCTCCCCAAGAACGCACCAAAGAGGGGCATCTGTAGACACCCCATTTTTGCCCTCTCGGAGTATACAAACTTGTTCGATCAACCTTTGACTTTACCTGTGATCTCTAGAAAAGGACTGACCTTCTTTGAAGACCTTAAAACCCCTAACCTGGGAACTATACACCACACATGTAGTGTACGATTGAGAAATGGGCTTAAACATCAACCCAGAAACTCAGACCCATCAAGACCCAGATGTCCCAAAATTACGCGCAAGCCACTATGTGCTTAATTCAATTGCACGCAGACCAGTATGTGCACAATTAGTCCCAATTGGACTGGGCATAGACTTTTATGCACTGCCTGAAGTTCCCAATTCCACGCATACCCTAATGAGCATAATCTATTCCACATGTGGTACCACACACGGAATCAGTCCAGAACGGACTAGGACTCTATTTCCCAAGATTGCCCGAACTCCAAGATCTCGCGCACACCTCAATGCGTTGAATCAGATTCCACGCAAAGCCACCTGCTAAGAATTGGTTCCAAGCATGCTGGAACTAGGACATCTGGTCAGTCGACCATCCTCAAGTCCATGACCTACTCAAACCAAACTAAGCATTGTTGATCCTGTGCTTAATTTGATTCCACACAAAGTTCCATGCACGCAATTCACCAATCGTGCACATGGTCCCACACACGGAAGAATTAGTCCCATACCTATTAAAAGGCCCCCTACCATGCCAAATACACAATTTCAATAACAATCTCTCCTCTCTCGAACTCAAGCCTCTCCCAAGCTCGAGTCTTTTCTCTCTGTGGCACTGGAAGGAGGAAGAAGAGCTTAACTTCAGGTAATCTCTTTCTAGTTCTAGCACGTAGGTTTTTAATTCTAGCTCTAAATTTTAGTTCTAGTTCTTAGGTTTTAATTTCTAGTTCTAGTTCTTAGGTTTTAATTTCTAGTTCTTAATTTTCTTTGGTCTGGATCTTAGTTCTTAGTTCTTACTTTTCTAAGTTCTAGAACTTAGTTCTTAATTTTAGGTTCTAGTTCATAATTCTAGCTCTAATTCCAGATTCCTTACTTCTAATTCATAGTCCTCAGCTCTAGTTTTAATTCTTAGCCTTCAAACTTCTTAATTTCGATCCTTAAATCCTCAGTTTCTAATTCAAATTCAATTTTTTACCTCTAATAGTTATAAAAATATCCTCAGCCAACCGACATGCCAAAGGGAGCTTACGGAGGGTACCCGGGAATGGGGCTGATCCTCCTTAGCATAATGGGCCACAACCCCCTTTGTTTTTCCTAGTAGTATTAAGAGACTAAATTAATTAGAATTAGAGCAACTTTAGGAGACTAAAATAATTAGAGTTAGAGTAGCAGTAGGAAATTCAGTCAAACTCAGAGTAGGATAAGACGATAAAGATAATTAAACATAGAGCAAGATTAGAAAGCTAGGCTAGATGGACAAAGCTGTTGGAGTCAGTCGGGTGACGTTCAGCAAAGGAGTTAACCCACACCCCGTAAAGCATGATTAGTGACATGTTGTAGCGTCGATAAATATCTGTAGCTGATGATCACATCAACTTAGGTACTTTTTCATTAGAATTTACCTCTTTTATTTTCTGCAGTTAAATATTTCTTAGTTTATTATTCCACCGTCTTATCCAGAGTCCACAGGACCAAATTGGGCCACTTCTTCCGGGGATCGAAAGGAACCCAAAAAAAGTGCGTACCAATAGCCGTTGCCAGGGATTTTGACTATATTTCTTAATTGATTTCTGTTTTACTATATTTTTGTATCATTATACTAACTATAGCATGTGTGTGTTGTAGGTTTGAAGATCAAAGGCTCGACTACACCAAAGCTTGTCACAGGACGCTGCGAGAGGCTAAGGTATAAGCTTTTGGTTTCCAATTAGTAAGCTAATTGTTTTACTTTTATTTTCCTTCTATTTATGCCAAGGTTGAGGTCGCAATTTCCCTCTCTAGAGCAACTAGACCTTGAGCTTGAGAGGACATGCCGGCGAATTCACGCTAGCTCTCGCTCCTCTCAAAAGGTCATAACTTTTGAACATTCTAGCCGCCCCACCCTGCCCCCGATTCGATTTAATATGGTGGGAGAAGAACAACTTGAGGCTAATACATTGAGGGAGTATTATACCCCGTCTAATCTTGCAACTCCCTCATGCATATGATTACCCACAGTAGCCGGTAATAGGAACTTCAAAATTCAGGCCAATCTCATTCAAACGCTTCCTAGCTTTTATGGGCTTAGTAACGAGGATCCTTATGACCATCTTACTACCTTTTTAGAAGTTTTACTTTATTTAAAATAAACACGTTGTCGGAAGAGGTTGCTCCTATGAGGCTCTTCCCGTTCTCACTGAAGGATAAGGCAATGAGATGGTTGAATTCTTTGCCTAGGGATTCAATTGCCAGTTGGGAATAGTTGCAAACAAAATTCTTAGTCAAATATTTCCCAATTGGCAAGATGAATACTATCTGGATGACCATAATGTCATTCAAACAAGATCTGGATGAATCCTTTCGTGAGAGTTGGGAGCGCTTAAACGAACTTCTGTGCAAGTGTCCCCATCATGGGGTTTCAAATTACCAAATTGTGCAGGACTTCTACGAAGGGTTGACTGAGTCAAACCGACATATGATAGATGCTTCTTATGGGGGGATGTTTCTCCTAAAGAGCGCAGACGATGCTTGGGAATTATTTGACAACTTAAGTGAGAATTCGGTGCAACAAACCGCATCGAATAGGATTGATCCCAAGGTTTCATGAGCTATACCTCCTAAGCGGGGAGGTATATATGAATTGAAGCTTACGATGGATATTTCTACCAAGGTTGTGGGCTAGGAAAAGAATTTTGAATCCATGTTGAGTGTGAAATCGCACTCAATAGCTCAAGTAAGTGAGGTTTGTGACATGTGCCAAAGCCCGACTCATACACATCCCAATTGTCTGGTTGCACCATTATACCCTGAGGCAATGTAAGAACATGTAAATGCTGCAAATTCCTTCTAGAGATAGGATCAAAATAATTTGGAAAACACTTACAATCCAAACTAGAGGAATCATCCGAATCTGGCCTGGAAAAGTAATGCGGATAAGGGTACTTCTCAGCCTTTTAGGCTCACATTTAATTCGCAACCCTCACAATTCCAAGGCCAGCAACTATACAATCCTCGCTGGAACAATAATAACTGTGATGAGACTATGTTGCCAGCAGCACAAAGCTGGTAGCAATAGACTCAACAACAAATACAGTTGCTCCATTCCCACACACAGTCCATTGCTAAGTTGGAAACCCAACTTGGGCAACTCGCAATAGCTTTGAATAAAAGGGACGAGGGTCGGTTGCCGTCTCAACCGATAAATAATCCTAAAGGTCATGTCATTGATGGGGAGACTTTGTCTTCCACTGACCCACCAATACCACAGTAAGCACCCAGACCTAGTCGAGCTATCGACATACCCGTAGCGCTTCTTGGGAGGCAACCCAAGCCCATTGTAAAATATGAGTTAGGATTAGAATATTTCTATTAGATTTAATGGGTTTTGGGTTTGTGCATGCATTAGGAATAGAGAATAAATATAAAATGAAAAAGAAAATAAAAACATGAATAAATTAGAAGAATTGGGCCAGAGAACTAAGCTCTCTACCAATTATCCGACCAAACGAATTAGATTTCGACCTATCAAATTAATCCAGAGGGGAAGAATGCAGAAGTTAGTGACTAGTCAAACCTCGATTTTGACCGATCAATTAAAAATTCAAAATTTCTATTTGATGCATTCTGACTGGTCGAAACAATTTCGACCAATCAAATAGCAAGGATCCTACTTCAGAACTGAAGTGTAAATAGAGATATATAGTTTCTCCTAATTTTATGACCGGTCGAAACGGTTTCGACCGGTCGGAATCTGCAAGCTTAGGGCTATATAGAGCCCTAAGACTGATCGAAATCCCATTTCAACTGATCTTTCCTTAACTCCCTTGAATTCCTTTCATCTTCTTCCTCAAGCTTGTGGTTTCCTCTGCAAAATTGGTGAATTCGTTGCATGTTGTGCTGCATTTCAAGCTTGTCTAGAAAGTACGAGAGTTAACAGCCTACTCTTTACAACAACATTCACGCTTCTAGGGTAATCTTGAGCTTTTGTTTTTATTTTTATTGCGTGAGTTAGGAAATGGTTTCAAAGTACAACAAAGGCAAGGCACCCATGGTGGATGCCCCGCCAAAGAAGAAGGCACGAACCACTGTGCCGCCGAATCCTAATGCTGGTATCTGTATTGGTACAAGGTCTTCGGTTGTTGAACCACAAGCACCACTAGCTGTTCTCGAGACTCAACCCTTACAGCGAGAGACCCCAAACCCGTCAATGACGAATCACAAATTCTTTGTCGAACCCGAGTTCGACAGGAAATTCTTCAACCATCTTCCCAAGGCCCAGTTTACACTGGCTTATTTTTGGCGAGCCAACTTCGAGAGTTTTTTATTCCATCAGTGATGGTGGTTTACCCTCACCTTGTTTGCCTATTCTACTAGAACTAAACATATAGTGCTGGTGAACGAGAGAGATTCTTAACTAAGGTTGACGATCTTGACCTTTAAATCGACAAGGTAGCATTGGCTGCTATTTTTGGTATCCCTGCTGTGTATCCTATGGGAAGTGGCCTAGTGACAGGCCAAAACTTCCCAGAATTTGTTGAACTGGTCAATGTCGTTTCCGGCAAACCACCAATTCACCCCACTTACACCACACGAGCTGCCCTTCTTGAGGGTCCTTTAGGCCGTCATTAAGGGCTGGTGGGTGTCAGTGATGCAGTTGGTTTTCTATGGGCTCCTCAATACCCTTAAGAAACTGGCCGCACCCCGCTCCCACAAGAAATCAATTCGACTCCCGTATAGGCGACCCATCACACACTTGTTACTCCAACAGGGGTACAAAATCAACCTGCCGGAGCCACCATTGACAAAATTACCTATGCTCTATGAAGCAAGCCAATGGAGAAAAGCCAAGGCCACTGCTGCAAAGTAGGCTGCCATGGTTTCTGATCTGGCCACGCTTCCAACGAAGACACTTGTTGTCCCCGCCCCTGACCTTGTTGGATCTGTTGTTGGAGCAGCCAGCACCACCATCCCGGTCCCTTCAATTGCCCAACCTATACCTTTTACACCCTCACCTTCACCACCACTTGAGACGGGGGATACTTTACAGTCCCCTCCATCTCCTTGACCCCCATCTCCTTTCCCTTGGGTTGAGACTACATCCAGTCACTCACCTACCGTTGCACCTCCAATCACCGTACTTTTTATGAATCCTATTACCACACTGGAGCGTATACCCGTCCCATCCACTTCTATGACATCTTCTATAACCCCCCACCATGTTCTTTTCCACACCTTTGGCATCGATGTCGGCGGTTACAGTGGCCGCTTAGATGAGGCCATTCATGGGAGCACTACCCCAGCCATGGACTCATTTTTCCCAAGTACATCTCAGCCCACAGTGGAGTAGCACCTCCATACTTTAGAGGTGGGGCAGTTAGAAATTCAAGCTGAGCTCACTTCTTTGAGGGGAATGTTACATGAGGTGTGTGTTAATCAGCAAAATATGCCACTTTCTACACCTTTAAACATGGCTTTTGCTAGTACCTAGAGTGGTTAATAATCGTTTTTAAGTATATTTTGCAATTAGGGATGAAATATAGAATAATGCAGTTTTCCTATGTAAAAATGCCAAAAAGAGGACTTTGAGCCATCCATTAGAGTTGAGACAAGAGGGGCCAGGGTCTGGTGACGAGGAAGCATAAGAGTAGCTGATACCATTAAAGATGTGAGCACTTTAGTGCTGATGCACCAAGCCATAAAACTGCAAAGCCAGCATGCATAGCTGCCTTGAAGAACTCAAACAGTTGGCTGAAGTGTCACTGCAGCACTCAGCAGTTTTAGTGCTGCAAACCAAGACCTTCAAGCAGTTTTATTACTGGAAAATTAGCCACATTAGTAGCACAACTGCTGTATTTGAAGGACTAGAGAAGATGTCAAAGCTAGAATGTGAAATGTAGAGTTGTTATGTGCTGAAAATCAACTCCACGAGTGGTTGTTTTGAACTCCACGAGCTGCTATGTGTTAAAATTGAACCTATCACAACCTGTCGCAACCTATCGAATGGTTGTTTGAACCTGTCGAGCATCCTGTCGAATGGTAGAAAGAACCTATCGCAATCTGTAGCAACCTATCGAATGGTTGTTTGAACCTGTCGAGCATCCTATTGATAGGTTTTGATGCCTAAATCAACTTGTCGAGCATCCTGTCGAATGGTTGAAAGAACCTATCGAATAGTTGCCTGAACCTGTCGAGATTGAAGTTTTGAAGCTCCAACCTATCGAGGCACGGGTTCCAGCCATCTATTTCACACTTTAGGGATGTTTTGGGGATTCCAATGCTTCTAGGGCACACATCCCAATGTCCCACACATCTCAGGGATTTATCTCGAGTTCCATCAACAAATATCAGTGGCCGACAGGGGCATTTTTGAGAGCTGCAAAGACATATCAGCTGGGCACAAAACTCTACACATGGGACAGCAGTCCACATGCAATTTTCCTGGCCGAAATGAAGACACCTTAGCTGTGCATAACAGAACTGAGCCCTCTGCTCTCTTATTGGCTGCAACTCAAGGCACATGGATCGATGCATATGTATAAATACCCATCTATTATGTCGTAATTTCTCAGCAAGGAAAGTAGGAACAAAGGAATAGCCTGAGTTCTCCTTAGGTCATTTAGGTTTAGTTTTAGATTTTATTTTTCCCTTTTTTCTTCCCCTTCTCTCTCTAATCCAGCCTGTTGGATTAGATCTAGGTAGCAGCTCAGATCTAGTTTGTAATTGTAATTTTGGCGTGAAGAAATGTGGATCGATGCACAAACTACAATCCGGGAACAATGTTATTGTAAGTTATTTTTTATTAAAGCAATAAATTATTGATTTTAAAGCTTAATTAAATCTAAAGATCTTGTGGTCCCATTAGATTCTCGATCAAATTTTTGCACTCGGCATAAGCCCAGGCCCTTTTCCGATAGATCTCTTGATGACCATCTAATTTCCCTGGGTTTGATATGGCTGTGGGTGCCTGTGCCTGTGGCCTTACATCCACAACATCTGTAGTGATTATCTTGTTCTAATTGAAGCCATCGGAATGGAGGAAATTAGATGATTTGTGACCATTTAAGTGAACAGATCATAGCCTTAAGATCAATCCAAACCATCGATCTAAATCAGATTCTTATACCTTGCATTTGTGCTTGTAGCCAAATGAAGGATTGTTGCAAATCCCCTGCTCATGATCTGTTTTGTAATAAAAACTAGGCCCTAGCTGTCTATTTCTCCCCATTTTATATTTTATTTTACCATTCATCTTCCTCAATCTTTTAGATTTAGTTTTATATTTCAGTTTTACAAATTAGATCTAGTGACACCCGAAAAGCTCTTTCTTCTTAGAATTGCCAGATCTGTAGCTAGATCTGGAGGTCTACTATACACCTTCTAGGTTTAGATCACTACTCCTTGTGGGACAAACTCTTACTTATTAAAACTTCCTACAAAGGACCTGTATCTTGCAGGTCTAGGATATTTTAGATGTGCTAAATCCATCCTCTGTTTTACTTTGATTTATTTTCTTTCTTTTAATTCATAATAATCAGCACCTAAAATTCCCCAACAAGGTGTTGGGAGGAGTCGCTATGATACTAGCACGGATGGGCCCTAGATGGTCTTCCCATTATGATGGACCTGCATCCCCGCCTAGTCCACCTCCCCCTACACCTCGTGCTGATGAGCCTTTCATGGATGAGGGTCCAGTGGTCCCTCCTTCGGAACCTGTTGTTCCAACTCCCCAATTTTCATCGAGAGAGACGGAAGCCAGTAGTGTTCCTGATCCTGTTGATTTAGAGGAGCCCAACTCCTCCTCTCCAGCCATAGAGGGGATTGTCCATGAGGTGCCCAATGATGAGACCTCGTTCACTTTGGTTGTGCGCAACAAGGATCCACTTGACCTTGTCACGTCGGACCCCTTGAACTAGGGCATTGTGCCTTTTCAAGGGAAACCTACTCAGTCACGGGTCGTGGTCGATGCCGCTTTTGTTCACGCATTGGGAGTGTATACCGATGCTCTTGAGGAGGAACATCATCAATCCAACACTGCCTTAGCAGCCAAACGTTCCTTGATAGTTTCTCTTCGGGATAATTGGTTTACGTTGAAGGGGAACTATGAGGAAATAAAGCTTAAATTAAAATACGAGGAGTATTACCATAGAGAAGATGCTAGATCTTTAGTGGAAGCTGCCCTAAAGCATGTGGAGGCTCGTCGACAATGGGAAAAGGAGCTGAATAACTTGCGTAACAAATTATCTCCCATTGTCCTCGATGCTGATGATGATTACTTAGGTGGTTCTCATAAAAAGGGTGTACCCTTGCAGCCACCTCCCCCCTCTTCATTTGCCTGGAAGTGCACAGGACATGACAATAAGTGAAATTTTTTTTTTTTTTGTGGTGCATGGGCTGATCTGATTTATTTTTTTGGATATGCCTTATTGTTGCTTTATATGTGTATTCGGTTGTGCAATGAGGACATAGCACCACTTAGGTTTGGGAGTGTTGTGCCCAAGTTCATGATCTTGAATGTCTTCCATCACATAAATAACCCCTTTTTATACACCCTCAACACCTTATTTTAAACCTTAAAAATTAATTTTGTCGTAGTTTTCAAAATGTAATCAATAATGCATGTAAAATTTGATTTTTCAATATCCATGTGTGTAACCGTGGACCTAACGGGTCCATCGCGACGATGCACACTCTCTAAAAAATGATGGAGTCGCCACCCAGAGCTTTTGGTGACCCGGGATACCTCAAAATCAATATAGAAGCACTGAAGTGCGAAAATATGACTCTAATTTACCGGTCTTTGCCAAAGGAACTTGGGTATGGGCTTCGGTTATCAATCAGGAAGGTGTTAGGTACCCGATTGACCTGCTCATAAGCGGTTTCTACTATGGCCAAAGGAAAAAAGAAAAAAATAATAAAAAAGGGAAGATGAACAACACTTCCTCTTGCCCGAAGGTACTCAAATCCTATTTGAGCCCCCACCCTTACCGAAATTTTGGTAGCGTAATGGCTCAAATTCAAGGATAGAGGAAAAGTAAAGAAGGTAGAGGAATAGAGGGGAGAGCCGGAGCTCTCGGGCCCTTGTAGCACCACTGTGGACCTTTACGTTGATGCGCTTTCGGTGAGCTTTCGATAGCAAATGGGTTGAGGAATGGGTTTGAACCTCCAAGGATTGGAAGCTAGAAGGTAGGAGAAGAAAGCTAAGGCCTAACTCTAGCCAAATCTAAGGGTTTGACGATGGAAAATGGGATCTAGAAGGATGAACTCAGTTCAGAAATTTTGGAGGTTTAGTGCTCAAAAGGGGAAGAGGGAACTCTCTAAGATTTTTCTCTCTTTGGAAAATTTTCAATCCCTTAAGCAAGGGGGGTGGTTCCCTATTTATAGAAAAGGAGAGGATTAGTGAAGGGTTAAAGGGGCTAAATGGGTTAACAATTAGGTAATAGGTATCTAAGGTTTTCTAGGTTTTTGGGAGCTTAGATAGGTGGGAAATAGGTTTAATGATAGATGATAGGGTGGGGCTTTAAATGGAAAAAGGGAGCTAGTGGGGCTTTATAAAGAGAACTAGTAGGGGTCCAACAGTCCTAAAGAAACCCACTCCAAACTTTGGAGTGGTCAAAAAGTCAAACCCCAAAGATGATTTTAGGACAAAATCAAAAAAAACATTGTTCCTAAGCCTAGCGTATATAAAGTATAAGCTAGGCTTAGGTACTTGTTGGTTTTCTTTTAGGTGCTGTTATTTTTATTAGAAAACCCAATGGTAAAAATTAATCAAAGTGAAGGGGGATAGAAGGACATGAAAACAACACTCTTAAAATATCATAGTCCTGCAAGATCCAGGGCCTGCTGTAGCAAGTTTTAAAAGTAAGTAAGAGTTTGTCCCACAAGAAAATTGATCTAGAACCCTGAAAGGTTATTTAGTAGGCCTCCAGATTTGGCAATCCTAAATAAAGGGAGTGTTTTGGGGTGTCACAACTAAAACTTAAACTAAGAAATAAAATGCAGTCATATACTAAAGAAAGGGTTGATGGGATGGTAAAATAAAGGTAAAATGATGAGAAGTATGCAGCTAAGATTAAATTAGTTATGTAACTCAGATCTAGAGCTGATTCTGTAGTATTCCTTCAGATGGCTACAAGCTCATCTGCAAGGTAGAGGGATCCAAATCAACGCCTATTAATTAACTGCTCTCTTAAGGCTATAATCTATCCACTTGAATGGTCACAGACTATCCTAGGGAGATGATCAATTCACATGGGTTAAACTCAGAAAACTAACCTAATTCAAGGGAGTGGATTGATCGTAAGGCTATAATTTGTCCACTTAAATGGTCACAGACTATCCTAGGGATTTCCTCCAACCAATGAATAAAATCAGAACATGAATACCATTACAAACACTATGTTTGCAAGGCTACAAACTCAAGCATTCATAGGAACAAACAACCCTAAAAAGTCTAATGGAAACCACAGACAATCAAAGGTTGAATGGGGATGTAAACTCAGCTGGTCATTGCTACAAAAGGCCTACAATGACCAACCTCACAAGTCTGCAATCTCTACAAAATATCATATCTACAATCTAATAATGGCATTTCAACACAAAGGGGCATTTGGATTGGCACTATCTCTCACTTGGCTACCAACTCAAGTGCAGAGAGGAAGAATCTATCTCAAATCTATGATTTAGACCAGCCTTTGGGCTATAGTGTGTCCACTTGAATGGTTACCGGATATCACAGAGGTTATCTTTCTCACAGATGGCTGAGATAGAATAAGATAATTGCAGTTACAACCATGGTTGCGGGGCTACAAGCTCGAGCAACCATGGGTATATCAAATCCATAGATATCCATGCATAAAACATAAAATAAATACATATTCAAATAAGGGAGAGAAATGGCATTGCATCGATCGAAATGAAACTTACAATGTATGCCCCCAAGGCAACAGCCAGTGCAGAAATCAAATCGGTCCCCAGTACTCACACAACATCCATTACAAACTAAAATAAAACTGACTACTTACACAAGATATTCGCCAGCAAATGCTGAGCCAGGGAAGAAGAAAGAAAAAAGGGATGATCTAACCCTAACGCTACTGACCTAAGCACTCTCGAGCTCACAGCCAATTTAGGTTAGAAGATGAGATCCTTTTTTTGCTAAAACATTACAGCTTAAATACTAAGTCTCTCATTGCCTTGGCTAATATGAACACAAAAGAGAAAACCCTAATTTATGCTTGAAGACGTGGCTCCATGGGGACCCTTGGATGCCTCGAGATGTGTGAAATCAATGAGAGCATTGGGATGTGTGCCCTAAAAGTGGGAAAATCCCTAAAGTGTCCCTGAGTATGGATTGAGAAGTGGGGATCTAGAGCTTCGTGCGAATGAGTGTTGTAATTTGACCTCTCACGAATCTGTCGCATGGTTGATATTATAGTTGAATGAGCTTCGTGAGGTCCCTTTTACACTAAATAGCAGAGCTAGCACAGATGGTTCTCCAGATGGCTCAAGTCACGAGGCTCTCGCTGGGCTACATTGCATCTCGCCAGGCTGTCGTGAGGATGAACTTTGAGCTGGGCAAAGTTGATCGCCAGGATGGGTTGCACATCTCGAGTGACTGGGTCTATCTTGGAGGTGCTCGAGGTCTTCGTGAGATCTTCGCGAGAAAATCTTTTGGGCATCTCTCTCCTCTTGAGCTGTGCGAGTTGTGTGCGAGCTCCAAAATGTGCTTGATTTCTCTGTTAGAGATCTCCACTTGGCCATTGGTTTGTGGGTGGTATGGAGTAGCCACTCTATGTGTAACAGAGTACTTCTTGAGTAGTCTCTCAAAGTGCTTCTTACAGAAATGACTCCCCCCATCACTGATGATTGCTCTGGGAGTGTCAAATCTGGATAAAATATTATCCTTCAAAAATCTAAGGAAAACTATGTGGTCTTTGGTTCTTGTGGCAATGGCTTCTACCCATTTGGACACATAGTCCATAGCCACAATAATGAAATTAAACCCATAGGAAGGAGGAAATGGACCCATGAAGTCTATTCCCCATACATCAAAAAGTTCTACCACAAGGATGGGGTGCAATGGCATTGAATCTCTTTTTTTTATGCCCCCCATCTGTTGACATCTTTGACAGGCCTTGCAGTGCTCCACTGCATCCTTAGATAAGGATGGCTAATAAAATTCACTTTGGAGCACCTTCGCAACAGTTTTTCTTCCCCCAAAATGGCCTCCACAGGCCTGCTCATGGCACATTGAAAGAATGTTATGAAATTCATTTTCAGGAGCACACCTCCTCACAATTTGGTCTGCACAACACTTGTAAAGGTAAGGATCCTCCCACAAAAAATATTTGACCTGAGAGAAAAATGGGTCTTTATCCATCTTGGACTAATGTGGGGGGATTCTTCCTGTAGCAAGATAGTTCACAATGTTTGCAAACCAGGGAACACTCACAATGATGGCAAAAAGTTTCTCATCCGAGAAAGAATTATTCACAGGTATGTGTGCACAGTCAGTAGTTAAAATTCTAGACAAGTGGTCTGCAACCACATTTTCCACACCCTTGTTATCCTTGATCTCTAGATCAAACTCCTATAATAGGAGGATCCATCTGATCAACCTAGGCTTGGCTTCCTTTTTAGACAATAGGTATTTCAGGGCAAAGTGGTTAGTGAACACAATGATTTTAGACCCTAAGACATAAGGCCTAAATTTCTCCAAAGCAAAGACAATAGCCATCAGGTCTTTCTCAGTTGTGGTATAGTTCAACTGAGCATCAATCAATGTATTGCTGGCATAATAAATTACACTGGGTAATTTATCTTTCCTCTTCCCCAAAACTGCACCAATGGAAAAATCTGAAGCATCACACATAAGCTCAAAGGGAAGGGAGTAATTTGGGCCCTGGATGATAGGGGCAGAAGTCAACCAATTTTTCAGAACCTCAAAGGCAGTCATGCACTCAGCAGTGAATACAAAAGGCACATCTTGACATAGTAGGTGGCATAGAGGTTTAGAAATTTTTGAAAAATCCTTGATGAACCTTCAATAGAAACCAGCATACCCAAGGAAAGATCTCACTTGTTTGACAGTTTTTAGAGGAGGCAAATGTGAGATCAGATCAATTTTTACCATATCTACCTCAATTCCTTTGTTGGAAACCACATGACCAAGAATAATTCCATGGGTAACCATGAAATTGCTCTTTTCCCAGCTCAACAGTAGGTTGATTTCCTCACATCTCTGAAGCACAAGAGATAGATGATGCAAACACTGATCAAAATCATGACCATACAGAGAAAAATCATCCATAAAAATCTCCAAATACTTGTCTAATATGTCAGAAAAAATTACAAACATGCACCTCTGGAAAATAGCAGAAGCATTACATAGTTCAAAAAATATCCTTCGGTAAGCAAAGGTGCCAGAGTGACAAGTGAAAGTTGTTTTTTCCTGATCTTGTGGATACACAGGGATCTGGTTGTAACCAAAGTATCCATCAAGAAAGTAATAGTAAGCTTTGCCTGCTAACTTATCCAGAATCTGGTCAATGAAGGGCAGTGGAAAATGGTCCTTCTTAGTTTTAGAGTACAGTTTTTTGTAGTCTATACAGACCCTCCAACCAGTGGTCTCCCTGTTTAGCATTAATTCTCTAGATTCATTAGGCACTATAGTGATGCAGACTTCTTGGGTACCACCTGTGTAGGTGACACCCACTCAGAGTCAGAAATTGGGTATATTACTCCAACATCAAGTAGTTTCACTACTTCCTTCATCACCACCTCCTGCATATGAGGATTTAGCACCTCTGCATCTCGCTAGAGGGTTTGGAACCCTCTTCTAGATGAATTTTGTGCATACACACAGCTGGGTTAATCTCTCCAGATCAGCTATAGTCCATCCAATTGCCTTTCTATGCATCTTTAGCACACCAAGCAGCTTCTCTTCCTGCTCCTCAGTGAGGGAAGATGAAATAATCACAGGAAATTTTTTATCTTGCCCCAAGAATCCATATTTGAGAGTGCTGGGAAGCTGTTTCAGCTCCAAATCTAGTGGGCTGACAAGAGAAGGCAGCAAAAGTGCCTTTGATGGCTGAGGCAGGGGCAGTTGTTTGGATTTACTTGTGGAATACTGCACTAGGCCCCTTGAAGACATTGATGTATTGCTGTCCTCAATCAGGTGAATTGGTGCCTCCTCCTCATTAGCCTCAATCCAAATATGTTCAAACTCACCAATTATATCCCAATCCAGTATATTGGATACATTTTCCTCCACAAGGTCATCTAGTACATCGATTGCAAAGTAATCCTCATTATCCAGTTCAGGTTGCTTAGCAGCATTGTACATATTTAATTTGACCTTCATGTTCCCAAAAATTAGCTCCATTGTCCCTGATCTGCATTGTATACAGGCATTGGTTGTGGTCAAAAATGGCCTACCCAAAATGATAGGAATGGAAGTGCCACTTTTCGAAGGATCCATATCCAAAATAAGAAAATCAGCAGGATAAAAGAATTTATCCACTCCAACCAGCACATCTTCTACCATTCCCATAGGTCTTCTCTTAGACCTGTCAGCCATCTGAAGCACAACAAATGTTGGTTTCAGTTCCCCCAAACCTAGCTATTCATACACAGAGTATGGCAACAAGTTAACACTGACTCCCAAGTTAAGGAGGGCTCTGCCTATGGTATGTTCACCAATGATACAGGGGATAGTAGGTACCCCTGGATCCTGTAATTTAGCTGGTGTGGAGATAGACAACACAGACTGAGCATTCACATTTGTAAAAACCATTTTGAATAAATGAACCCTAGACTTCCTGTGCTGCGTATAAAGGTCTTTGAGAAACTTTACATAGGCTGAGACCTAGTTGATGACATCAAGCAGAGGTAAATTGATCTTAACTTGCTTGAAAGTCTCCATCATTTCCTCAATTTTAGCTTGCCCCTTATCAAAAGGAGAAGGGCCTTTTAGTGCATGAGGAAATGGCAGTTGTGGTACTGCTGGTACCTCAGCTGCATGCCTAGATATATCATGATCATATTTTTATTTTTTCCTTTTTTCTTCATTTATTTCTTCCTGTTGGGACGCCACAACAGCCCCATTATTTTCCACCTGTTGCTCAACAGCAGGAGATGAGTTCTTCTCCTCTTCTACACTCACATTCCTGTCTTTTTCATTCTCATTTTTCTCCTTTACCTCCCTGCCAACCTGATTGTCAACCACCCTACCACTCCTTAGGGTAGTGACTTCCTTAGCCTCGTCATGATTTGAAGAGCCCTCACCAATCATAAATTAACCCTTAAGATTGGCTAGGGGTTGACTAGGCAGCCTACCCTCCTCTCTTCTTACCAATGCATTTGAAATT
Source organism: Chloranthus sessilifolius (assembly GCA_021018995.1). Taxonomy (NCBI): domain Eukaryota; kingdom Viridiplantae; phylum Streptophyta; class Magnoliopsida; order Chloranthales; family Chloranthaceae; genus Chloranthus; species Chloranthus sessilifolius. Next base: position 27,051,079 of record CM037594.1, on the reverse strand, counting down.
TGGCTCAGCTGGTCCTCTATCTTTTTTATTCTTTGACTGTGAGAGTTCATAATCTGTGATAGAGAACCCAGGATTTGCAGTGATGACAAAATATGTTCTTCAAAGGAGGGGGTTCTAGGCTGATGTAGTGGCAGTTCCAATTGGTTAGGTTATGGGGCTGATTGCTGGAAGGCCTTTCTTGGTGCATAGCCCTGCTGAAACTATTGGTTTGGTCTATAAAGTAATGCCAACTGCTGCTACTGGGGTTGATGATATGTGTCTTGTCTCCACCTCAAATTGGGGTGGTTTCTCCATTGATACCTGAAAGGTTGCTGCCCAGATGACTGGACAATATTGGCATGTTCTAAGACCAATTCAGGATATTAGCTGGCTGATGGACAGTCCTCAACTGAATGTGTGGGAGACTGGCATATCAGACATTCCTCTTCCACACGTGCAGCCAGTCTAGGCTGCAACCCAGTCATCAATTTACCAAATTTGATGCTCAGGTTTTCCACCTTCCTCTCTAAATCACTGAGCACACTTACTTCATACATCCTTCCTTTAAAGCTGACCTCTTTCCCCACTTTAGCAGGAATCTCAATGTCATTTTGGGACCGAGACTCTTGTTGTATGGAATTTTCACTTATAACATCAAACAGCTCCCATGCCTTATCAATAGTCTTGTGGAGGTAAGTACCCCCACATGAGGCATCCACCATATCCCTACTCTTGGGATCAATTCCTTGGTAGAAGCTCTGGACAAGTTGCCACTCAGGAATTTGGTGGTGGGGACATTGTTTCAAAAGCTCCTTAAATCTTTCCCAAGCTTAATGAAAGTCCTCAGTTGGGAATTGAGCAAAGGAAATTATGATCTTCCTCAACTAGCTAGTTTTTACATTAGAAAAAATTTAGCCTAAAATTAGCTTTGGAGGTCATTCCATGATTGTATGCTATTTGCTGGGAGCATGGAAAGCCAAGTTTTGGCTCTGTCCTTTAATGAAAAAGGAAAGAGCCTTAGTTTGGTGGCTTCTTCTCCCAAGCCAGCAATGTTGAATGTAGTGCAGAAAGCCAATAACACATCAATGTGCTTATATGGGTCTTCTTTACTCAGCCTATGAAATGATGGTAGCATTTGAATGATGGATGATTTAATCTCATAGTTTCCTTGAATAGTAAGGAAAGCAATGCAGAAAGGGGAGGTATATACCCCTGGTGCATTGAATTCCTTCAATGTTCTCTGTTGCTCACCCATCTCTACTACAGGCTCAGTATCCACAGCAGGGGCTTGTGTGGTGTTCCTAGGTCTATGGGCCCTTTCTATCTCAAGATTTGGAGGTTCTAAGTCAGGGTGAAGGGACCTCTTATCCAGCATACACACACAGCAGCAAGTAAAGAAAAACACAGACAACACACTTAAAGAACTTACAAATAAAAAGAACTGCTAACAAGTACTACTGAGCTACTAAAAATCAATACAATAGAAATGAAATTGAGATCTAAGGGGAAAGAAATGCAAACTAAAGGTAGCTAAGCTCCAGCTGCAGTGCAAGCTTTTCCCTTCTTCTATTATCCTGTTCGGCAAAAGCTAATACAAAATCAGTAGTGCTTTTTATTCAAAATAGGTACTGCTACAAATGAATATAGTATACTAAAAAAATTATACTCAGTTCTACTAAATAGAACAAGATCCCTGGCAGCGGCACCAAAAACTTGTTAGTTTTCTTTCAGGTGTTGTTATTTTTATTAGAAAACCCACTGGTAAAAATTAATCAAAGTGAAGGGGGATGGAAGGACATGAAAACAACACTCTAAAAATATCACAGTCCTGCAAGATCCAGGGTCGTAGCAAATTTTAAAAGTAAGTAAGAGTTTTTCCCACAGGGAAATTGATCTAAAACCCAGAAAGGTTATTTAGTAGGCCTCCAGATCTGGCTACAAATCTGGAAATCCTAAATAAAGGGAGTGTTTTGGGGTGTCACAACTAAAACTAAAACTAAGAAATAAAATATAGTCCTATATTAAAGAAAGGGTTTCAAAGGTGTTGATGGGATGGTAAAATAAAGGTAAAAGGATGAGAAGTATGCAGCTAAGATTAAATCAGTAATGTAACTCAAATCTAGAGCTAATTCTGCAGTATTCCTTCAAATGGCTACAACTTCATCTGCAAGGTAGAGGGATCTAAATCAACCCCTGTGAATTAACTGCTCTCTTAAGACTATAATTTGTCCACTTAAATGGTCACAGACTATCCTTGGCAAATGATCAATTCACATGGGTTAAACTCATAAAACTAACCTAATCTAAGGAGTAGATTGATCCTAAGGCTATAATCTGTCTACTTAAATGATCACAGACTATCCTAAGGATTTCCTCCAACCAGTGAATTAAATTAGAACATCAATACCATTGCAGACACTATGTTGGCAAGGCTACAAGCTCAAACATTCATAGGAGCAAACAACCCTTAAAAGTCTAGTGGAAACCACAGATAATCAAAGATTAAATAGAGACTTAGACTCAACAGGTCATTGCTACAAAAGGCCTGCAATGACCAACCTCACAACTCTGCAGGCTCTACAAAATATCATATCTACAATCTATTAATGGCATTACAACACAAAGGAGAGTTCGGATATGCACTATCTCTCACTTGGCTACCAGCTAAAGTGCAGAGTGGAAGAATCTATCTCAGATCTATGATTTAGACCAGCCTTAGGGCTATAGTCTGTCCACTTGAATGGTCACAGGCTATCACAGAGTTTATCTTCCTCACAGATGGCTAAGATAGAAAAAGATAATTGCAGTTACCACCATGGTTGCAAGGCTACAAGCTCGAGCAACCATGGGTGTATCAAATCCATAGATATCCATGCACAAAACATAAAATAAATACATATTCAAATAAGGGAGAGAAATGGCATTGCATTGATCCAAATGAAACTTACAATGTATGCACCCAAGGCAATAGCCAGTGTAGAAATCAAATCGGCCCCCAGTACTCACACAACATCCATTACAAACTGAAATAAAACTAACTACTTACACAAGATCTTCACCAGCAAATGCTGAGCCAGGGAAGAAGAAAGAAAAAAGGGATGATCTAACCCTAACCCTACTGACCTAAGCACTCTCAAGCTCACAACCAATTTAGGTTAGAAGATGAGATCCTTTTTCTTCTAAAACATTACAGCTTAAATACTAAGTCTCTCATTGCCTTGGCTAATATGAACACAGAAGAGAAAACCCTAATTTCTGCTTGAAGACGTGGGTCCATGGTGACCCTTGGATGCCTCGAGATGTGTGAAATCAATGAGAGTGTTGGGATGTGTGCCCTAAAAGTGGGGAAATCCCTAAAGTGTCCCTGTGTATGGATTGAGAAGTGGGGATCTAGAGCTTAACGCGGATGAGTGTTGTAATTTGACCTCTCACGAAGCTATCCCATGGTTGATATTACAGTTGAATGAGCTTCGCGAGGTCCTTTTACACTAAATAGTAAAGCTCGGGCAAATGGTTCTCCAGATGGCTCAAGTCGTGAGGCTCTCGCTGGGCTACATTACATCTCGCCAGGCTGTCGTGAGGATGAACTTTGAGCTACGCAGAGTTGATCGCCAGGATGGGCTGCACATCTCGAGTGACTGGGTATGTCTTGGAGGCACTCGAGGTCTTCGTGAGAACTTCACGAGAAAATCTTTTGGGCATCTCTCTCCCCTTGAGCTGTGCGAGTTGTGTGCGAGCTCTAAGTGCACTACGCGAGTTCTTTAACTACTGCACGATTGAGCTATGCGAGAGCTGCGTGAGGGGGCTGTTCAGGCCAATTGGGCTGCACGAGTTTGCTTTTAGTGGCACGAAACTTCCTCTATGCATAGCTGTTGTTGTGCACAAACTACTGCAATAGTCTCCTCTGCATGGGCCCACTCTTCTTTCATTTGCTTGACTTCTAGTGCACACTTGGGCTACCAAAATGATCACCAAAGTATATACCACCATGGTGTATCCTCTGTTCTTGCATCTGCTTTAAGGATTGGCTTAAAAACACTCTTCTTTGTCCTCCAAATGAGTGGACTATTGTACTAAGCTGCAAAGTCATTCCTAACTACAAACAAACTCAAAAGAGGTTTATTAGATGGCTCCAAGGTGTAGTAAAGGCTAGGTTAAGAGGTGAAAAATAGTATTTTTTAGTGATTAACACACCCCCCAAACCTAATCTTTGCCAGTGCTCGAGCAAAGCAAAATTTAAACAACTAATCTAAAAATTTAAATGCCACTTTCGTAGGGAACACAGATGCATTTAGATTATGCATCAAGCCTTTTAAACCCCTAGGTGATCCCTAGTGGAGGAGTGAAGTCTCCTGAGGGTTTTCAATGATGATACCCACAAACTTCTCAATGAACTACAGTTAACACAAGTGCAAGCATGATCAAATAAGTTTTCAACAAATAGAGTATTAGTCCACTTTTGATCTTTCAAATTTGAGGGTTTTCAAGAAGTTGAATGCCACAGTTAACACCTAAATCATGCATGTATACTCATCAAATGAATCAGTTGACATCAAGAAATACAGTGTGTGCAAACTGGTACTAAGCCTACCAATGTATCAAAAATTAAGTTCAAACAATGCCCAATAAGTTCAATCTCAGACCCAATGCTAACTAGGGTTTCCTCTCACAAATGAATTTAAAGGGTGTTTCATTTCACACAAGCTCAAGAACAATTACAGACCCCAAATGGGTTTTCAAGCATGAGCATATGCATTTTCTCCCAATTTCTAGCATCATCTACTTCTTCTCACCATTGATTAGACAGCTCTTCATCTCTACATGGCAGCTCACTTCACTTTGGATCAACAAGGGCTTTTACATGGGTTGTAATGTGGCTTATAGTTGAGGTTTCTAAAGAATGGAAGGGGAAAATGGGGCTCAAAAACTGAGAAATCAGCAAGTCTAGGAGGTGATTCATGACTTCACCATCTTGAATTCAACATGCTTCATCTTTATTGAAAATTTTCCGATTCAAAGTGGCTAGCTTCACTTCTTCTTTCCAATTTTTAGATGAAGGTATCCTCTTGACTTCTCTTTCCTTTTTGTTTTTTTTTATTTTTATTTTTGCTTTCATGAAATGCCACAACAAGACCACAGCTACACTTCTGTTCATATATTGCTTCTCTTTTCCATTCACCAAATGCTGCACTCAGCTTACCCACTTTCATCTCCTTTTCCTTTACCTTATGAATTCTCAGAGTGAGGGTAAGGTTGAATCAGGTCTATAAGTTGAGGTGCAGGTACTCTAGTGTATCTTGAAGAAAAATTAATTTGAAGGCTCAAAAAGTGTATGCAAAAGGGCAATTTCAATGGGTTGGTACTTTTAGGCTCAAACTGTCTGAATAAAGGCCTTAATCATCTCCTTAGTATTATGCATGCTACCAAAAGTTTCAACTTGGTGGTGCCTAACTTCTAGTGAAAAGGGGTTGAATCAGCCAGTCCTTAGAACAGAAAAGAATTCCCAAAGACACTCTTTAAGAAGAAAAGGTTATATTTCTCACAGATGGCTGAGATAGAATAAGATAATTGCAGTTACCACCATGGTTGCAGGGCTATAAGCTCCAGCAACCATGGGTGTATCAAATCCATAGATATCCATGCATAATACATAAAATAAATACATATTCAAATAAGCTAGAGAAATGGCAATGCATTGATCTAAATGAAACTTACAATGTATGCACCCAAGGCAACAACTAGTGCAGAAATCAAATCGGCCCCCAGTGCTCACACAACACCCATTACAAACTGAAATAAAACTAACTACTTCCACAAGATCTTGTCCAGCAAATGCTAAGCCAAGGCAGAAGAAAGGAAAAAGGGATGATCTAACCCTACCCTACTGACCTAAGCACTCTCGAGCCAATTTAGGTTAGAAGATTAGATCCTTTTTCTGCTAAAACATTACAACTTAAATACGAAGTCTCTCATTGCCTTTGCCAATAGGAACACAAAAGAGAAAGCCCTAATTTCTACTTGAAGATGTGGCTCCATGGTGACCCTTGGATGCCTTGGGATGCATGAAATCGATGAGAACCTTGGGATGTGTATCCTAGAAGTGGGAAAATCCCCAAAGTGTCCCTGTGTATGGACTGAGAAGTGGGGATCTCGAGCTTTGCGTGGATGAGTGTTGTAATTTGGCCTCTCACGAAGCTGTTGCGTGGTTGATAATACAGTTGAATGAGCTTTGCGAGGTCCCTTTTATACTAAATAGCAAAGCTCGCATAGATGGTTCTCCAGATGGCTCAAGTCGTGAGGCTCTCGCTGGGCTACATTGCGTCTCACCAGGATGTCGCGAGGATGAACTTGGAATTGCGCGGAGTTGATCGCTAGGATGGGCTGCACATCTTGCATGGTTGGGTTTATCTTGGAGGCCCGCGAGGTCTTCACGAGATCTTTGCGAGAAAATCTTCTGGGCTTCTCTCTCCTCTTGAGTTGCACGAGTTATGTGCGAGCTCTAAGTGCACTATGCGAGTTCTTTAACTGCTGTGTGATTGAGCTATGCGAGAGCTATGCGAGGAGGCTGCTCAGGCAAATTGGGCTACGCGAGGACTGCACAAGATTGCTTTTAGCCATGTGAAACTTCCTCTATGCATAGCTTTTGCTATGCACAGACTGCTGCAACAGTCTCCTCTGCATGATCACCCAGGTATATACCACCATGTTGTATCCTCTGTTCTTGCATCTGCTTCAAGGATTGGCTTAAAAACTCTCTTTTTGGCCTCTAAATGAGTGGACTATTGTACTAAGCTACAAAGTCATTCCTAACTATGAACACAACCAAAAGAGGTTTATTAGATGGCTCCAAGGTGTAGTAAAGGCTAGGTTAAGAGTGAAAAATAGTATTTTTTAGTGATTAATAGTATAGTGACCTGGTTCAGAAGCTGGAGGTTCAAAACCCTTCCTGGAGCCCAAAAAACGCTAATTTTTCCTGGCGTGTATAATATACAAGCAAGTGTAATTTCCTACATTTCTACACAATTTTCAAATCGTCATAACTTTTGATATACAACTCAGATTGAGGTGATTCTTGGCTCATTGGAAATCTGGGAACATCTTCTTTCCAATGGTATAGGCCTTAGCTCCATAAGAGATCTATCAATTCAAACATTGATTGTCTGGCTGGGATTGACACCATTGCTCCTACTTTAAAGTAGGATCCCAAGATCCAAGTGTTGATGTGTGCTTTTTCTGGGTCGGTCCCTAAAAGAAGTGGCCCAATTCGGTTTCAAGTAGACTCTGGCTAGGGGCGGTAGAATAATAAACTAAGAAATATTAAATTTTTAAAATTAAAGAGGTGAATATTAAATGAAAAGTACCTGGGTGATGTGATCACCAGCTACAGATATTTATCAATGTTACAACACATCACTGATCACGCTTTAAGAAGAGTGGAGACTTGCAGGTTAAACTCCTTTACTGAATGTCGGTCGGCCAATGTTAGCAGCTTTCGATTGCCTTTAATCAAACTAGTTTGGCCTTCTTACTTCTGCTAGGACTCTAACGAATCTAATCTCCTAATCCTACTGGGAGTCCAATTGATCTAGTCTCCTAATCCTACCGGGAGTCTAATTAACCTAGTCACCCAATCCTACTAGGAGTCTGATTAACCTAGTCTCCTAATCCTGCTAGGAGTCTAATTAAAAAAAGGATTGTGGCCCATTATGCTAAGGTGGATCGGCCCCGTTCCCAGGTACCCTCCATAAGCTCCCTTGGGCAACGGGTGGCTAAGGCTTGAAAACTGGAAGAGGTTAGACACCTAATTGGTTCTATGCTAAGCACTTCATCCTTCAATACTTCTTCGAGTGTCAAGACTAGTGGGCTAGGCTTGCTAGCTTGATTACTTAGGGTCCTGGGCAAGAGTCTGCACTTAAAAAGCAACTCGATCCCTTTTGGGAAGCCCCAGAGAGAACCTCGAATTTTCTCAAAGGGAGAGGCTTGAAAGAAAGAATAGTAAATTGTTTTTATGGCTAAGGTAAATTTTGAAAAGACTGAGTTTGAATTGAGGATTAAAGATGGAAGGATTAAAAACTAAGAATTTAAAATTTTAAGGATTAGAGATCAGAAACTAAGAATTGAGATCTAGAACTTAAGAATTAAGAACTAGAACAAAGAAATTAGGAACTAGCATAAAAATTGAGAACTATGATCTAGAACCTAAGAATTAAGAATTAGAAACTATAAATTAAGAACTAAAGACTAGAACCTGAAAGATTACTTGAATTCGGGCATCGAAGGGAGTCTCGAAATCCCTAAGCTTGGAAGAGAGAAACTCAAAAAATTGATTGTTGGATGTCCTTTTTGGGAGAGGTACGAGAGTCTTTTTATAGGTGTATAGACACCCAAATTTGGCCCAAGGCCCGACCGACACATATTTCGAGAAAGGCGTACTCCCTGAGCTTTTAAAAGCATTTTTTAAACTCTTAAGAATCATTCCAAAACCCTTAGGAATCATCTCGAACCCTTAGAAATCAATCATGGCCTTTCCAGACCTATTAGAATCCTTTTCGGGCACGATTCGATCCCCCCTCAACAGCAGTTAGAAAGAGGAGTGCCAAAGTTTTTACAGATAGTTGCCTAACCTATGAAAAATACCATTGGAAAGTAGAGCTTCCCATCTTTCCAACAAACAAAGAATTACCTAATTTGGATTTGTACATCAAATGTTATGGTGAAATAAAGATCGCACATTTGTGTATGAAATTACAAAACTGGACCCATAGAGCTAGTTTCAAACCCTCCTGAGTAGTGGTTAAAGAGAGCAATGTCAAAATTTATGTAAACTTCTTCTGAACCTGAGTCATATACCATTGGAAAGAGGACTTCCCGAACTTTCTGAATCAGAGTTATACATCAAAAGTTATGAAAGAATGAAGATCACAGATTTATGCAGGAAATTGCAAAACCGGGCTGGGCCCCTGCGGGTCTTCAACTTCCAACAATTTGGGTCTGGTTTTCCTTCAAAAAATGGCCAAAATTGACATTGAGGATTTGACTTGTGGACCATCTCAAAGTCTTGAGGGTGTTTCTTTAGGACTCTTATGACCCTATTAGCTTAGGTTATCTCCCTTGTGCCATTCAAGTCACCACCCTATCATCTACCATTAAACCCAAATCCCTCCTCTCCAAGCTCTAGAAAACCCCAAAAACCTTAGATTTCCCATTACCTAATTGTTAACCCTAATTAGTTTTTAAGTTCCCCCTAATCCTCTCTTTTTCTATAAATAGAGAGGCACCCCCCCTAGCAAAGGGCTTGAAAAAAGTTTAAAAGAGAAAAAAGGCTGTAGCTATTCCTCTCCTCCCATTTTAGCATTTGCCCATTAAAATTTCAGCACCCTAATTTATCCTTTAGACCTCATTTTTGACCATCAATCCTTGAGATCTAGCTAGAACTAGCCCCTAGCCTTCTTCTCTTACCTCTTAGCTACCAAGCCTTAGAGATTAAAGCCCCTCCTTCAACTCATTTGCTATCGAAAGCTCATCAAAGACACATCAACGCGAAGGTCTACATTGGTGCTGCAAGGGCCAGAGAGCTCCGGTTCTCCCCTCTATTCCTCTACCTTCTTCGCTTTTCCTCTATCTTAGAATTGAGTCGTTACGCTGCCCAAATTTCAGCAAGCAGGAAGGGATCAATAGGCTCGGTGTGCCTTCAGGCAAGGGGAAGTACCGCTCATTTTGCTTCTTTATATATATATATATATATATATATATATATATATATATATATATATATATATATATATATATAATTATATATATATATATATTATATAAACCAGCCCCACATAGACCCGACCATAGTGGAGACCGCTTATGAGCGGGTTGATCGAGTGCCTAACACCCTCCCGATCGATAACCGAAGCCCCTACCCAAGAGCCTTTGTCATAGACCGGATTCAAAATCATATGTGGCACTTTAGTGCTTATAAAAATGATCTAGGATTCCCGGGACACCAAAAGCTCCAGGTGGCAACTCTAAATATTTATTTAGCGAGCGCATCGTCATGACGGGATCGTCAAAAAATCCCACGATTGCACAGATGGCGACCCTGCTGGGGATTTGCTAATAGAGCTTTCCCTTGAACTTGGCCTCTTTATTTTTTATTTTACTAATATTTCATTACTATTTTTTATTTTATTTTTACTCACCCCTCCGATTACGTCATTTTACTTACCCCTACTTTTACGTTATTTAGCCAATCGGCGGGTCTACTTGCACATAGTCTTTAATTTTCTTTACTTTTCCATCATTTTAAATGCCTTAGCCAATTGGCAAGCCTACTTGCGCCTTGCATTTAAATTTATTTACTTTTATGTCATTTAAAGTGCCTTAGCAAATTAGCGGGCCTACTTGTGCAATCATATCCTAACAGCGGACACCGACCTGTAGTGGCGGTACGGGATCATCATCCCCGATTTTTGGACTTAAGAAAACTTCCATAAAACTTTTTGAAAAAAAAATTAAAATTGAACTAAGAAAGGGGACTTAATCAATTTGTTTTTTTATGGGGTAGATTTTTAAAGGGTTGGGTTATTAGGCACACATACAACCACCCGGGTCTTAGTATGGCGGTAGCCCCTAGTGTTGATGATCCAAAAAAGTCTCAGCCCACCTAGTATCTGAGAAGGCGCTTGCGCCGATGGTATATCGGGTGGGTCACCTATTCCTACGAGCTTAAAACCTTTTGGGGAGCGCGCTAGCGAGTTATACCGGCTTCACATCCCTTAGGTTCTGTGAGGAGAGAATCAATCCACTAAAAATAGTTAGTCCGCGGAAGCCTAGCTTCTAAAAAAAAAACCAATTTAGAGACTCATTTCGAGCTGAAGTGGCTGCTGTCAAGAATTCTAGAAATCCAGTTTTGCTCTGGCGCATGTATTAGTTGCGCCAAGTTGGTTTCAAACAACAACAACCCGAATCTGAAGCTTTTCTCACATCTCGAGTCCCCCGATTAGTGCCTTTAGTGCTTCTCTTTAGGCCCCGCCATCTCCAACACCCAATATGCCCTCGCTGGTCAAAAGAAGGTGACTTCTTTTTAACTCATTTCGGGGGATCAAGTTATTTGTATTGATTTTCATGCCTTTAATAGATCAAAGGACTTCCTTTGATTCTTTAGAAGTGCTTCGAAATCGTTGTTGCGGGTCTTATTTAGGGCATGAAAGCCACCCGAGAAGGGAACATTAAAGGCTTCGGAACAATTGTTTTCACTCATTAAAAAAATATATATATATCTAAAAAAAAAGGCTAAAATCAAAAATTAAAAATAGAGTCTTGATTGGTTCTGATACAACGATATCATCGTACCCTCCGTTATCCCATAGGGGAAGGAGGAAGCTTTACGGGCCCCATCTGAGGCACCCGTACTCAACCAGATACTGAGAAATGTCGTGGACCGTGGACCTGGCTTATGCCGATCCCGACTCATCCCCGCCACATTCTCCAACCCATTCCCATACCTAAGAGGCCATTAATTCTACCCCCCTCACCCATTCAAACCTCACCATAACCGACCCGTTCGGTGCCCCTATTTTCCCTTCCACCATTTCCCAAAATATCTAAAATCCGACTCCCCATTCCCCATCATTTTCCCAAGCCATACCCCCATCCATGGCCCTCTCCAACCCATCTCACCTCCCTTACACACCCATTCAAAACTCATCCAACATACCCTATTTTTCATCCACCCAACTTCCCGCATCCACATCCATGCCCCATTTTCCATCTTCCCCATATAGGCTCAATCCGCCCTCATTCACATATGTCACCTCCACCCTATCCAACCCCCCACAAATCCCCCCATCTACCCGAGTCATGCCCGGTTTTTCTCAAACATTCACACCTTACCCTTCATCATCCTCATACATTGCCCACTCATTCCCCTTTTCCAATGCCCCACCTCATTCCTCCAATCCATGCCATATCCCATCTCCTACCCGGGTCATGCCCGATTTTACAGAGATCATGCCCAATTTACCCTCCACATCCACCCCATCCATGCCCCTCCAAAACTCAAATAACTCGTCTTCATCCGATCTCCCTACCATGGCCATGATGGAAGAAAAGGTCCAAGCCTACAAAAGGTGGAAGGCCTCCCAACACATCCCCTCTCATCCATACCACACACCGATGGATCTATCTCATACCCTATCAAGCGTCCATGCCTCACTCTCCCATGACTCCCATCAACCCCCCATCATCCACACCATTCAATCTCCCATTACCCACATGCCTCAGGGCCCAATGGCCCAAACCCCCATGCCCTACATGTCCTAAGGCCCATAGCCCAAGGCCCATTGGGCCAAACTCAACTAGGGCCCATGGCCCTAACCCATCAAAGCCCAATGGGCCAGACCTAACTAGGGCCCATGGCCCAGACCAATCAATACCAAATGGGCCAAACCCACCAAGGGCCCATGGCCCAGACCCCATCAAGGTTTAATGGGCTAGACCCAATAAGGGCCCACGACCCAGACCCACCAAGATCCAATGGCCAGGCCCAACAAGGGCCCATGGCCCAAACCCATCAGGAGCCCAAGGCCCAAACCCTTCAAGGGCCCATGGCCCAAACCCTTCAAGGGCCCATGGCCCAAACCTACCATGACCAAGGCTTTGTAGCCCAACCCTCCCAAGGCTTCATAGCCCAAACCCAAGCCCAACAAAACCTTGGAACCTCACACCCATACCCTTCACAATTCCTCCAAAATTCTACCCATTCATAACCCACATACCCAGCTCAAACCCATGTCATACATCAGCCCCAATTCACCCATATCCCAGCATCCCAATGTTAGCTTCAAACCATTTCATAAGACTAGTGGCCTCACCATACCCCACTCTAAAATCTAACTCATCCCATCATCCAGCAACACTTCCCTCATCCCCAATGGACTCACCCAACCCATGCCATTGCCATCCAGTCCATGCAACACCAGCAAGAGAATCCCACCCTCACTGCACACTATGTCGACCAACAGTATGAAGAGGATGAGATTAGGAACAGTGGAGCCTATTCTGGGGCATTGACCAGCCTTAACCCTCCTCCTATCATTTCTCATCCCCTGGTAGCCCAAACTGAAGTCCAACCATCTACCGAGAAAGTAGCCCCCATATCCAAGGAGTCAGAGCAGCTGAAAGAACAGTTGGATAAAATACATAAGCAATTGATGAAAATGGGTGGTGCTAAAATCCATGCCACGGACTTCACCGACTTGTGTATGTTCGCTGAGGTCCCCTTGCCTCCCAAATTTAAGATGTCGGGTTTTGAGAAGTACAACAGAACCGGCAATCCTATTGCACACCTCAAGTCCTACTGTGGGGACATGTGCCAATTTGGAGGGGACGAAAGACTGCTAATAAAGGTTTTTCAAAAATGCCTGACTGGTCTGGCCCTGAGGTGGTTCAAATCTTTGGAACCGTCTATGATGAAAATGTGGAAGGACTTAACGCACCTATTTCAGGAACAATATGTCTACAATATAGACATCAAACCGCGTAAGTCCGACTTGGCCTGTTTGAGGCAGAACCTGAATGAGACCTTCAGTGACTATTTAGGGTGATGGAGAGCACTAGCAGCTCAGGTCAGAAACAAGATACCTGACGATGAACAAATCAAAATAATCTCTATAAATACTCTGTCAGTGATCTAAAACTTTTTGGTGTACCAGCAGCAGTCCAGCTTTGCTGATCTGGTGAGGAATGCTAATTGCTATGAGGATGCCATCAGGGAGGGTCGCCTGAACAAAAATATACCAAGTGGAGCTAGTGGAGTTAGAAGGTTTTCAGAATAAAGGAATGAGAAGAGAACAGGAGCCGATGTTTAGAACATTGCCAATACTAAGCCCAATAATAACATAACTCCGTTCCAATTTCAAGCAGTATAATCAGCGCCAGTCAGAACTGAGCAGATACAGAGAGCAGGGAATAGGCAAGGAATGCAGATGACTCCTGAACAGAGGAGAGCCCGCTATGACCGAGTGTTTACACCCCTGGGGTAATCTTTAAGTGTACTTTTACCTTTACTAGTAGAAAAGGGATTAGTCACTATTCATCAACCACAACCTCCTCCTCACCCGATCCAAAAAAATTATGACCCTAATATTCATTACAATTTTCATCAGGGTCCGGGTCACCCAACTGATTGCTGCTTCTCATTGAAGTACAAATCTAAAATTTAATTGATGCAGGGAAAATCATTCCACCCGCACCTTCCCAAGTAAACCAGCACGCGAACGTCCATCAGGTGTGGTTACCCCCACATCCTACCGGAGGAGCAGGTCTCAGACCCACCATCGAGATGGTAGATGAGTGTTAATTTGAGTTTGATCCATCCGATTACATCAGTGATCGGGAGAGCTATGTGGCACCATTGCCAAGGAACTCTGAAGAAAGGAACATTGGGGTGATTAAACCCTTGAATTTATCAGACTATTTTCCCAGCCCGACATCATGAGTTGAACCCTTAGATCTTAGGATTTATTTTCCATCACCCACTCCCATTAATTATGTGCATATAAATGCATACCAACCATACACCACCACCCCCGTCAATTACCCGATAGCCCATCATACCCCCTATCCCCTGTCGGCACCCATCAGCTATCAATGGCCTAATCTTACCCCTTTTCCCCTAATACCACCACCTTCAAGCTTCACCACCCCCATATGGTCCAATTTTGCCACCCAACCAGCTATCACCGAGGTAAATCAAGTGTTGCCCTCATCTCCTGAGCCAGCAATGCAAGTGCCTCCAATACCAGCAACTATACCATTCCAGATTTCGGGACCTACCTATGATCCTCATCAGGTTCTGCTGAGTTATGAATAAACCAATATCAACACTGGCAACCATAGAGAAGGAGCAGCAGACTTTGTGACTCGATCCTGGAAGATTTTAAAGCAGCCAGAAACAATGACAGCAGCACAAGTCCAACCATAGGGGAAGAAAGATAGCGCAGTGAACCCCTTCGAGAAAATGAGTCGAGAACATATACTGGAGACTCAGCTGAGAAGAATGTTTGCCCATATTACTATATGGATCTATTGATGAAATCCCCACTCCATTTCGAAGCATTAATGGGGGCATTAAAAAATGTGCATGTGTCACTTCAGGTTAGCCTAGATGAAGTCGAACAGATAATTGGCCAAGTGATGGCTCCAAATGTCATGTCATTTTATGATGCTAACTTTCTAGAGGAAGGAGATAGTCACTAAAAATCTTTAAATATAACCGTTGAGTCTGGAAATATGATAATCCCACTAGTTTTGATCGATAATGGGTCTGCATTGAATATATGCCCATTGAGAACCGCCACCAAGATTGGGATAGATCCTTGCATGCTAAGACCCACGAGGACTAGTGTCAGAGGTTTCGATAACACACGAAGAGAGATAATGGGAGAAGTTGTTCTTGAGCTATTAATCGGGCCAATTACCTTCTCCATATTATTTTAAGTGATGGACATTAAATCCTCGTTTAATCTACTGTTAGGGCGCCCGTGGCTGCATGAAGTTGGACCAATACCCTCCACACTGCACCAGAAACTCAAGTTTGCATTGGGGCATAAGATCATCACAATCATCGGAGAGGGGCACAGTGAGAAAGAAAAGGCCACCAATAGCATTGAAAAACCCAATATATTAGATGTACCGCACACCGCTGAGGATGTCAACCTCCACAGTTTCGAATGAGGTGTCGGCTATATTCCCGAAGCCTATCGAGGGCATCATTCCAAGAACCGAAGGGGGAATGGTAGAGGAAGTAGTCGTACTTTAAAAGTGGGGCTATCAGAAAGGAAGGGGGCTGGGGTCCAGATTGCAAGGTAGAAAAGAGCCCGTCACAGCTAAGGGGGGCCAAAAAGTCAGATTTGGGCTAGGCTATAAGCCCACGAAAGAAGAAGTGAGAGAGGCTAAGGAGAAAGCCCGTGCGACAGCAGCTGCAAAAGCTAGGGAGATCCACATAGAGGAGAAATCCCATCCCAGGCCTCACATAAGGAATTCATTCATAAGTGTCGGGGTTGTGGAGATTGATCAGAATGGGGAAACCCGATTAACCCCACACAAACCTATAGCACCGGTTCACCCAACCAATCCCTACATTACCCTTCCCAGCTTGGAGATAGATTTGGCCAGGTTATCCCTCTTTGAGGAACGACGGCCAGTACTTGAACAAACTCCTCCTGTGGTAAATTACCATAAAACAATTTTAACGTTTGAAGACATCATCTCAGACGAAATGGGGATCAACATGGAGACTGACTCCAAAGAGCTATATCAGTCAGCGTCCTCCATCCAAACAGGTAAAAGATCGACCCCTCAGGTACGCAACTTAGCATCTTTGCTCCAAACCCTAGAAATGGGGAGTGGACTAATATTTGGCACCCATTTCCTAAAAAAAAACAATCTATCAAAAGTGAGATAAGCCCTTGGTAGGCAATACCTTGTATATACACAGACTCGTACTGCCAAGGGTCCGTCTCCAAAGAAAACATAAATCTCAAAAACATTGAAAAAATATAAAATATCAAAAATATTGAAAAAATACAAAATCCTAAGAACATTAAAAGAGTAAAAGTCCAAAAACATTATCATTTAGAATTCTAGATAAAGTCCCACAAAAAGACTCCTTAATTGAAATACCCATCCCATGTAAAATCGACCCCTTCCCTATAGAAATACAATGAGAGGTATGTGTTATGAGTCTGGATGAGGATATCCCTCTGGAGGATATCCCCATTGAGCTCCTTGACCGGTTTGTTGAGTTTGAGCATGGCCCTACCCCTATTACCGAGGAAACTGAGGACGTTAATCTAGGGACTGAGGAGATTCCCCGAATTACCAAAAGCGGAACATCGTTGTCTCCCGAAGAAATAAAAAGCATGATCAATTTCCTTCGGTCATACCAAGACATTTTTGCCTGGTCATATGAGGACATGCCTGGTCTGGAAACCGATTTGGTTGAGCATGAGTTGCCTCTCTACCCGAATATGAAGCCGGTTAAATAAAAAATGAGACGTCTCCGACCTGAGTGGATGTTGAAAGTCAAGGACGAGGTCATCAAGTAGTATGACATGGGGTTTATCATGGTATCCAAATACCTACAGTAGCTAGCCAATATTGTGCCCGCATGTGCATCGATTTTAAAATTTTGAATAA
This sequence comes from Chloranthus sessilifolius, assembly GCA_021018995.1. Taxonomy (NCBI): domain Eukaryota; kingdom Viridiplantae; phylum Streptophyta; class Magnoliopsida; order Chloranthales; family Chloranthaceae; genus Chloranthus; species Chloranthus sessilifolius. The sequence goes on along the minus strand of CM037594.1, from coordinate 27,033,910 downwards.
AGCAAGCCGGAAGGACGATTTCCCATTACCGCACATCGACATCTTGGTCAATAATATCGCTAATCACGGGATGCTTTCTTTTATGGATGAATTCTTTGGATACAATCAGATAAAGATGGCAGAAGTAGATCGAGAGAAGACTGCATTCATCACCCCCTAGGGAACCTTTTGCTATCGAGTCATGCCGTTTGGGCTACAGAACGCCGGTGTAATATACCAGAGAGCCATGACTGCACTGTTTCATGACATGATACATCGAGAGATTGAAGTGTATGTCGATGATATGATAGCCAAGTCACCAGAGCAAAGGCTATCACTTGGTAAACCTCCAAAAATTGTTTGAGAGGCTGAGAAAGTACAGGTTACATCTGAATCCACAGAAGTGCACTTTTGGTGCTATATTCAAAAAATTGTTAGGATTCATAGTCAGGAGGAGAGGGATTGAGGTCAATCCAGTCAATGTCAAAGCTATCAAAGAAATGCCACTATCGTCTACTGAGAAAGAGGTTAGAGGGTTCTTAGGCAGAATACAATATATCAGTCGATTCATTACACCACTAACTCTAATCTGCACGTCGATCTTCAAGCTACTTTAGAAGGACTCTCCCGTTGAATGGAATGATCATTGTCAGACAGCGTTCGATAAAATCAAAAGCTACCTCCTTAACCCACCTGCGTTAGTACCACTCAAGCCAGGGAGACCACCCCTGATATATCTCTCCACGACGAAGGTCTCGAGGGGATGTGTCCTAGGGCAACATGATGAGACGGGAAGAAGAGAGCAGGCCATATACTATCTTAGCAAGAAGTTTACTAATTACGAAATGCACTATTCTCATCTGGAGAAAGCATGCCTGGCTCTTATATGGGCTACTCAGAGGCTCCGCCATTACTTGCTATCTCAAGCCGTTCTACTTTTGTCTTGAATGAACCTGTTGAAATACTTATTCGAAAAGCCAGCTCTCACTAAGAGGACTGCATGATGGCAGCTTTTGTTATCTGAGTTTGACATCACCTACGTCACTCAAAAGTTGATCAAGGGACAGGCACTCGTCAATCATCTTGCCGACAATCCTTTGCCAGATTATGAACCTTTGAGAACTGAGTTCCCTGATGAGGACATCCTGTTCATGATGAAAGACGATGTCGAGGAAGCAGAAGAATCATGGGTAATGCACTTTGACGGGGCAGCCAATGCTGAGGGACAAGGAGTTGGTGCCATCCTGATTTCGCCGAAAGGATCCCATGTACCAGTCTCTATGAAGCTCAACTTCCCTTACACTAATAACATGGCCGAGTATAAAGCTTGTGTCGCCGGTTTGCAAGCGACTCTCAAACCGAATATAACTCACCTCCGAGTATTCAGCGATTTGCAGTTGATCATATGTTAAACGAATGGTGACTGGAAGATGAAAGATGAGAAACTGATCCCTTACCATGAGCACCTTGAGGATCTGATAGCTTGTTTCAAAGATGTGACATTCTCATATGTCCCCCGGATAAGGAATCCCTTTGCCGATGCACTAGCAACATTGGCATTAATGATAGAAATCCTGTATGGTGCTGAGATGAAGCCAATTATGATCGAGCAGAGGAATGAGCTGACCTTCTACCTCCAGATTGAAGAACCTATAAAGCCTGATGATGAGCCACCTTGGTTCTCAGATATCAAGAATTTCCTCGAGACACTAACTTTTCCTGAGGGTCTGTCCAAGACGAACCGACGAACCATTCAGCGTCTAGCAGCAGGCTATGTCATTTGCGGGGTGTGCCTTTACAAGCGATCCTACAATAATATCTTACTCAGGTGCCTTACTGAAAGTGAAGTGACCATTATTATGAAGGAGATCCATGAGGAAGTATGCAGAGCCCACGTCAGAGGTCACATGCTCGCCAAGAAAATTCTATGACAAGGATACTTTTGGACCACTATGGAATCAAATTGCTGTAAACATGTTCAGAAATGCTATAAGTGTTAGGAATACTCCTGTCTGATACACACTCCTGCCATGGATCTTCACTGCATGACCACTCCGTGGCCATTTGCTACCTAGGGCCTTGACGCCGTCAGAATGATTAATCCAAAAGTATCAAACGGACATTGGTTCATCCTCGTCACCATTGAATACTTTACCAAGTGGGTAGAAGCGGCATCATTTGCCAACATCACGGCCAATCACGTCAAAAAGTTTCTCAAGAGTAATATTGTGCACCGATTTGGAGTACCCAAGGATATCATCACGGACAACAGCACAAACTTTACGAATAAAGGCATCTGAGCTTTCTACGAGCAATAGAAGATCAAGCACCATCGCTCGTCACCTTATCGTCCTCAAACTAATGGAGCCGTGGAAGCTGCGAATAAGGCAATCGTCCGCATCCTCAAGAAGATGGTCGTCACTTATCGAGATTAGAGCGAAATGCTACCATTTGCTTTATGGGCCTATAGAACGTCGATTTGTATCGCTACAGGGGCAACACCATTCTCCCTGGTATATGGAACCGAGGTTGTCCTACCGGTAGAGGTTGAAGTACCCTCACTCCGAATCCTCATGGAATCAAGCTACTCAAAGTAGAGAGAGAGATCCCACTTTGACCAATTGAATTTATTAGATAAGAAAAGACTCCTAGCCTTGTGCCATACTCAAGTTTACTAGGAGCGAATCTCACGCGCTTATAATAAACGTGTCTGTGGTCGAGATTTGAAGATAGGAGACATCGTATTAAAAAAGATCTTCCCATCCCTCCATGCCGACCCAAGAGGGAAGCTCAAGCCGAACTGGGAAGGGCCTTATGTCATTAGAGAAGTACTGTCAGGATATGCCATCTGCCTCGCCACCATGGACGGAGATCATCTTCTTGAGCCCATCAATGTTGGATATGTCCGACAATTCAAGTCTTAGTCTATTGTGACAAGGTAAGTATTGGTGAAACAGATACATGACTGCTTAAGAATCACCCAAAAGAGGCCATCATTTCAAGCACAGTAGCCAAAAGGCATCCCTAAAATGATGATATTGTTTGCTACCCCATTTGAGCCTGGGCCTTTCTTTCAATAAACCCCTTCCCCAAAAAAGAAAAGTGAGTACATATACAAAAAAGAGAGGAAGTAGAATTACTATCAGAAAATCAAAGAAATTGGAAAAGCAAAACCTCAAAAAGAGATTGCCTGAAATAAAACAAAAAGAATAAAATATCATGGGGAGTGCACAGTAAATCTCCCAAGCAAGAAAGTATGTTGTGAAAAATTAAAACTGTATCAAGAAAAACCTTTTAGCCCATCATACCTTCAAATCCTAACCTAACCAATGGCCAAGCTACGCCCTGAAGAAAGCCCTCTTTTTAGGTTCACAAGCAGTCATAGTACCTGTTAAGTCAAGGTGAGCCGAGTTGTGAGACAACACCAAAACCCCATCTAGCTGGCTATGACAGAATCAACGTCTCTTTCGTGGCTTTTGAAAATGAAATAATAAAAGAAAAATAAAAAGAAAAATAAAATAAAAATACAAGCTCAAAGCAAGATGGGCATGGTGAAAACCCGAAAGGGCGCTTGGGGTGAGAGAGCAAAACCCATGGACATGGTGAAAACCAGAAAGGGCTCCACGGGTAAAAACAGGGCAAAAATGGGTACGACAAACCCACCTTGGGCGTTGTGAGTAAAAAGATATTAAAAAGAAAAATTATTTGAGGAAAGGAATGAAGAAATATTTGAAACCTTGGTTCTCTCTCTCCTGTTACTCCCGTTTGTCCGACTGGGCCGCTCATGTTAGTTCAAATCGAACCACGACCAGAATTGGCTCTATGGAACTACATCGTCAAACGTATGACTCAAGGTAAGGAGAAAGGCTTGACTCAGTCGAAGGGGATCGACGTTCCAGTGTTGGTAATGCTGTTGAAACTCTTTCAGACCCAACCATTAAAAAAAAGGGGTTCGACCATGCTTAACAGTGAACCCGAGATCTCACCCAATGATTAATGCACCACATTCAAAAAAAACACACAACAAAAAGAACAAAAAGTCTGTGTAAATATAATAGATTTTCCTTTTTACCGCTTCCTTAGCATCCCAAAAATAGTCGGTGTGATGTCTAGCTTTCTTTCTTTCTTTTTAAAATAAAAACATAAAGAAAATATGTATACCAAAAATATGTGTATCTGTAAAGGTGTTTCTTACATCCCTTTTTTTGTGTAGCTGATCTGTGTAAAAAGTTATATGTGCAGGAAGGGAACAACGGCCCAGCTCACACTTCAAAGCACTAATCTTAGTGTGAAAACCATCCTCCCGAACATTTTGCTCAGTCAACCAACGACCATGCAAACTCTTATACCTCTTCCGAGACGCATCAGTAGCTCCAAGGGACATAACACTAGAAATGGGAAATGGAAGGTACTGCCAGTCAATCCTAGAAGGATGATGCCCTCATGGTCTCTGGAACGAACTATTAGGAAGGTCCGGTCCAACCAAGGAAGCCTCCATATCAGCTTGACATTGGTCAACCAAAGCTTCAAAACTGACGAATCGCCCTGCGGAAGCAAGTGACACCTACCCGAAAAGCATCTAACTGTCTCACCTCGAGCAATATAAAAGTGTGGCATGGGTCCCAAGATAGCGAGATGCTCACCTAACCAGACTTGAAGTAGCAAAGGACATCCCCTGAGGTTCTCCACCTTGCTCAGAGCAAACTCATCAAGACATCAATACAGTTCAGCAAGGACCAAATGCATCATTGATCGGCCCTCTGCCAATTCGATCAAAACATCGTAAAGAGCCAGAGAGAAGTTCTCTCCCCCAGTAAAGAAAAGGACTTTCGAGATGAGACCGAGAGCAAAGGCTTTAACATTGAAGATGTTCCTAACCTACAATTTTTAAAAACTTTCGTCACCAAAAAGTTCTTTGAGGAATTTGATCGAACACCTTGTGGGCCCCCCAACGAGACTTTTCTCATACTCAAATTTCTTCAAACTGAGGGTAAGGTGAACGGATTTGTAGTAGCCCAACTTCAGTGTGATTCTTGCAAGGCCTCTGTGAAGCTTCAAACCAGATAAATTGGATTGCTCCTCAAGGGTTGGAGTTAGCTCCCGCTTCCCAAAACAGAACACATGCACATTTGTATTCCAAAAAGAGGTTGTCGCATGAAGTAGGTCCCACCGTAGAGGAACATCAAAAAAGAAGGGAAGACGTGATAGCCCAAGCCGCTCCAATTCCACAAGCTCACTCTCATTCAAGCTCTCAAGCCAACTTTTAAGAGAATTGGGCCCCAAGCCCAACGAAATGAGTAAATTGGTTTCGAGCCCTCCATGTAAGGGAGGGTTGGGAAGCGGGCCTATAGACGTATAAAGTTCTCTCAAGAATATAAAATTCAATATATGTTGATGGACCTGCCCTTGGAAAAGCAAGGCAAAAAAGAATCAGCCAAGAAGGCCAAGTCAAAAAGAAAAGAGAGGGAATCTGGACTGTCAAGGGCATATAAGGCTTTGAAAAATGACAAAAAAATCACACTTAATAATAGCTTTGAAAAACCCAAAAAAGAATCACATAGAATAATAACTTTGAAAACCCAAAAAAAAATCACATAGAATAATAGCTTTGAAAAACCCAAAAAAAAATCACATAGAATAATAGCTTTGAAAAACCTAAAAAAATCACATAAAATGATAGCTTTGAAAAACCCAAAAAAAATCACAGAAAATGATAGCTTTGAAAAACCAAAAATCCCATAACATGATCGTTTTGAAAAGTCAAAATTCACATAAAATAATAACTTTGAGAAACAAAAAAAACACATAAAATAATAAAGAAAATCCTAAAAATAATAAAGTGATAAAATCGCATGGAATGATAACTTAAAATCCAAAAAAAATCACGTAAAATAATAACTCAAAATCCAAAAGAAATCACATAGAATGATAAACACTAAAAAGGATAAAAAATGTTTCACATAAAATAACAAAAAAATATGCTTTGAAAAGACAGCACGCACCCCCAAAAAGCATTGCGACATCTATTCACTTTGCTCTGGTAGTCGTGCTAAATAAACTTCGGGATCAATGGGTTCACCCAAAGACCTCGAACCCTTTTCAAGCAGGGATATCCGTGACTAATTAAATGAGGTGGTCTACGCATCAAATGACTGGATGCACATGCGTGTTTCGATACGGTAAACTATCGATATTTTATCAACAACACCACCATGCTATTGTAACGTCCTAAGTCTAAGGTATGCCTTGGATTCAGGATCCTACTTCAAAGTAGGAGCAACGGTGTCAATCCCGATCAAACAGTCAATGTTTTGATTGAGTCGACTCCACTGCTAAATCTTTGCGATGGTGCTATGTCTTCGATTTCATATGAACGTGAGTGTCTAACTTGAGATTCCTCACGAGCTATTTCAGGGTGTGGACTCTTGGTTTGGGCAGTTTGGGTGTGCGCCCTACAGGGTTTGAGGTTCAGATGACTCGTTATGAAAAAGATCAATCGTTGGTTGAAACTAACCTATTGAAAATGAAACTACACATCAATCAAACTATGTGTAAACATGCATGCAGAAGGGTTCATTTCTCTTATTTTCACAGGCTTAAAATTTGTATTGGCGCGGTATCCCTATAAGGTGTACACCTTGTGTATGGGTATCCGTAGGATGGTCATTTATTCTCATAAATTGTACCTGGACGGGTTCTGGGTCGAGACTTCCATCTCCTTTATCGCTTATCGCCCCTAATGGCTGCATGTTTATACATAGTTGAATGATTCGTAAGATCATTATCAGTAGAGACTAGGATTAGGTGTCCCCTTTGGGGGGCACCCAATTTTGGCTAGATATGTTCAGTATTATTTTGAAGTTTGATGCTCTAGGTCATGTTGATCTAGGGGCATGTTATCAAAAATGGCACGTACTCCTAAAAAGTGTTGCAATATCTATTCGCTCCGCTCGGTAGTCGTGCTAAATAAACGTTGGGATCAATGGGGTTGCCAAAAGACCTTGAACCTTACTTCACACAAGGCACCCATGACCAATTAGATGAGGCAGTCAATGCCTCATATGATTAGACACAAACTATGGATCTACGTATTTTTGTCTCGTGCCTATCTTTAAGTGTGGGTCAATCACCCTCTCACTCACGGAGCTGTTATATTCAGAATGAAACTTGAACATCAAACATCTTTAATCATCTCGAGAAGTGGATGTTTTTTCCAATATATTAGTCTTTTGCAACTCGTTCTACCTCGGTTATGCCCAGTAATGTTGCTAAGCGCTTGGGGACATTTACCTTGAGAAACGACCACTTTTCCCGACATACAGGGCTTTCATTTTCTCACCATGTTACTCATCTGATGTTTGAAGTTTGTTTTGAATGCAACAAACCTGTTAGTAATGCCTTGGGCCTCTTCGAATGTCTCTTTCCTTTGGCATTCGATCATTAGTGATCGGATACCAAAGAGGGGCATCTGTAGACACCCAAATTCGGCCCAAGGTCCGATCGACACATACTTCGAGAAAGACGTACCCCTGAGCTTTTGAAAGCATTTCTTAAACCCTTAGAAATCATTTCAAAACCCTTAAGAATCATCCCAAACCCTTAGGAATCAACCATAGCCTTCCCAGACCTATTAGAACCCTTCCCGGGCACGATTCGAATCTCCCTGAATAGTGGTTAGAAAGAGGAGTGCCAATGTTTTTATAGATAATTTTACAAACTAAGACATATACCATTGGAAAGTAGAGCTTCCCATGTTTCCAATGAACTAAGAATTGTCTAATTTGGAGTTGTACATCAAAAGTTATGGCGAACTGAAGATTACGGATTTGTGTACGAAATTGCAAAATCGAACCCATAGAGCTAGTTTGAACCCTCCTAAGCAGTGGTTAAAGAGAGCAATGCCATAATTTACATAAACATTTTCTGAAGCTAAGTTATATACCATTGGAAATAGGACTTTCCCAGCTTTCTAACAAGCCAAAATTCACCTCAATCAGAGTTATACATCAAAAGTTATGGCAAAATGAAGATCATGGATTTATGTAGGAAATTGTAAAACCGGGCTGGGCCCCTGCGGGTCTTTAACTTCCAACAGTTTGGACCTGATTTTTCTTCAAAAAATGGCCGAAATTGACATTGGGGGTGTGACTTGTGGGTCATCCCAAAGTCTGGGGTGTGTTTTTTTTGGACTCTAGTGACCTTATTAGCTTAGGTTATCTCCCATGTGCCATTAAAGTCACCACCCTATCATTTACCATTAAACCCAAATCCCTCTTCTCCAAGCTCTAGAAAACCTCAAAAATCTTAGATTTCCCATTACCTAATTGCTAACCCTAATTAGCTTTTAAGTACCCCCTAACCCTCTCTTTTTCTATAAATAGAGAGGCACCCCCCTTGCAAAGGGCTTGAAAAAATTTTAAAAGAGAGAAAAGGCTGTAGCTATTCCTCTCCTCCCATTTTAGCATTTGTCCATTAAAATTCCAGTACCCTAGTTTATCCTTTAGACCTCATTTTCCACCATCAATCCTTGAGATCTAGCTAGAACTATCCCCTAGCCTTCTTCTCTTACCTCTTAGCTACCAAGCCTTAGAGATTCAAACCCTCCTTCAACTCATTTGCTATCGGAAGCTCATCCAAGACACATCAACGTGAAGGTCTACATCGGTGCTACAAAGGCCCGAGAGCTCCGACTCTCCCCTCTATTCCTCTACCTTCTTTGCTTTTCCTCTATCCTAGAATTGAGCCGTTATGCTACCCAAATTTCGACAACCGGGAAGGGCTTAATAGGATCGATGTGCCTTCGGGCAATGGGAAGTGCTGCTTATATATATATTATAAATCAGCTCCACATAGACCCGACAATAGTAGAGACCACTTACGAGCGAGTTGATCGAGTGCCTAACACCTTCCCGATCGATAACCGAAGCCTCTACCTAAGAGCCTTTGGTGTAGACCGGATTCAGAGTCATATTTGTGGTACTTTGGTGCTTATAAAAATGATCTAGGTTTTCAGGGACACCAAAAGCTCTGGGTGGCGACTCTAAATATTTATTTAGCGAGCGCATCGTCGCGACGGGATCGCCAAAAAATCCCACGGTTGCACAGTAGGTAACAGACTAATTCCATGCATGTGGGAATGTGCAGGATTGGTGAATTCTGTGCGTGACAGGTGGTCCTTAATTGAATTCTGTGTATGTGTGCTAGCGCTTAATTCACTTTGAGTTGGTCACTGACTCAGGAGTGACTGGCTTGGCGGGGCGTCCTAGTTCCAGTAGGGTTCAGAACTAATTCTGCGCATGCGTGTATGCGTAGAATCCAATTCCGCATAGGGGGATTTGTGCAAGATCGGGGAGTTCGAGCGGCCAGGGGAATTAGTGTCCCAGTGCAAGTCTGGACGAATTCCATGTGTTGAATGACGTGTGGAATCAATTTCGCGTAGGTGTATATGCGTGGAATCAGGAACTTCAGGCGGCACACGAAAACTTAAGCCAAGTCCAAGTTGGACTAATTCCGTGCAATGGGTCACACGCTTAATTGAATTACGCGCAAGCTGACCTATGCGTAATTCGAGATTGATTGCGTGCAAGTAGAACTGTGTAAAATTGAATGAAGCGCATGCTGTCATGCGTGTAATTCAAGGTTAAGTACAGACAGGCATTTCAGGCTAAGGATGGACAGACAAGCATATATATTTACATGAAATATTATTTAAGTAAATGTCCTTTCCATTTACTTAAGATATTACATGTAAATAATGAAATACCTCCATTTGAATTCAATAAAACTAGTCTCGGATTAAAAATCTCAAAGAATAAAAAGTCAACTTTCCAGTTCAAGAACAAAATTTGATTTTTTGTAATTTAGTCAAATTTCTAACTTTCAAATGGCAAGCCGTTTTTTAAAACTTTAAAGCCCATAAATTCTATCATATCAAAGTATTACTAAAATACCAAAGTCCGATAAAAAAAGTTTACATCTGGGCTTTCAAATGGGGAATATATTACCAGGGTTCTAGCTCGACCTTTGACCTTCGGTCAATAGGGCTTGAGGCTGAACTATACTCTATTGTTATGGGGCATAATTCTCGGATTGTGGGATTTTTATGGTTTTAGGACTCTTAGAGAGGTTTGGCCCATTTTCAAGAGTCACGGGCAAGGTCAAGGGCCGACCAAACAGGTTTGTATGCTCCAAGAGGGCAAAATTGCGGTGTCTACAGATGCCACTCTTCGGCTCGTTCTTATGGAATAAGAATGCGTCGAAGAAGTAGACACCCCTCTTCTGAGGTGCCTTCTCGTTTCTTTGAGAAATCATAAGTATGAACTGGGGAGCTGACATGAAATACATGGCTTTCTTATCCATCAGCGTAAGCTAAGGAGGAGCATTCGAGGGCTCAATGGTAGATGTCGAGAGGTATATCCCCATCTATGGGTGCAAGTGGCATCCCACCGCATATCATGACCTACAGCAAGGGGCAGTCAAACAGAGGGGCATTGACATAATCAAGGTACCCGAGGATATCATGCGAACGTCCAGAGACAAGGTCAAATGATCGGACAATATGATATAGTTTGATGTAATGGCGAAGGCTTTTGCATATCATGTTTGACTAGGCGCATCATTGCTCACAGCAATGGCGTGTCAGGGGTTCCTTTCCAGTGGACATTTGTGATTTTTCAGAGTTGAGCATATTTAGTGTTCGGTTTCTTAGGGAAAGAATGGATTAGAGTGGTGAGCAATGAATTTTGATAGATAGAGGATTTATTTATTATCATTTTTTTGAAAGTTAGGGATTTTTAACTTAAGATCAATTCGGTGGTAAAGCGCAAAAAAATGTGGCTTCCGGGATGTCCCTGAGCAGATCCACCGGAATAGGATTTGTGGACCCGACTGTTTATGTGGTTGTCAAGATGACACTTGGTATGTTGGATACTTTGTCTAATCTTCTCACGAATATTGATAATTGTCTCTTATAGGAGGACTACAGTGATTCACGAGTCGAGAGGGGAGGGTTTTGAAAACTTTTGACTTAATATTATCTAATTATATTTTACAAGGAATATCGAGTAGAAAGAAAGGGGTGATACTTAACGGATTTGTTGCACGATGGGATGTCCAGATTGCCTGATGATATGTTCGCGATGGGACTTGATATTTTTTGGGTGCGATTCCTCTCTCACTCTATCGGCGATCATGTGTTTTTACTGTGGTGAAGTCTGTCGACTGCTGCGCAATGGGACATTTGGGGGTTTCAGCTCGTTGCTTTTCGTGATGGGATATTGCCTGAGCCTCCCCTCCTGGTTGTGTATCGTGGCGGGTTGCAATTGGACTTGGTGGTTATGCGATGGGGCATTTTAGTTGATGACACCTTGATTGTTTTGATGTCGTGATGGGACAATGATGGTGTATTTCTTTCTTTGGCAGATCTTTGTTCTACAATGGGTTGGAGTCAGTTTGAATGGTGTTTGAGATCGCGACGGGACTTAACTTTGGCCTTGGTGGTGTGGTGGGGCTTTAGCGTCGCGATGGGAAATGAGGGCATGGCTGATCTATGTTGGTGAACTTAGGTGTTGGGATAGCATTGGTTATATGTACGTTCTGTCACGATGGGACATGAGGACGTGTGATGGGATATTAGCGTCTCTCTCTCTCTCTGGTCGGTGTGTGGGGTTACGAGATGGGATAAGGGAGAGTGATTCCGATCATCATCGGACGAGTAGTGCGGAATGTCTTATCTTGTGGCTACTTTATCATTATTCAGGTGTCGTTGGCACTATTTTTTGCTTTTGTGTCGCGATGGGACTTTTATTGTTTATTATTTTATCATTTTCTATTTTTTTTTGTTTGTTTTTTTTTTTTTGTTTGTTGTGTTATTGCAAGGGGACTATAAGCGATAATTTTATTTTATATTATTTTGTTTTGTTGGATTATTTGCCGTAGCAGAGTGAATGGCGGGCATCGAGGAGTAGTTTGGTCACGATGGGACTGTGGGGAGAAATTTTTCCTTTGATTTTTGTATGATTTTTACTGTGATTTTTTATTGGTTGTATTTTTTGTTTGTTTATTTTGATTTGTTTGTTGGTTTTTTTTTTATTCTTAGGGAATTTGAAGTGTTTGTTTTGTTTATGCTTGTTCATGTTTGTTATTGTGTGTTTCTTGTTGTCTTGTTTTGGACGTTTATTTTAGGGTCCCATGGTGGAAAAGTAAGGAATAAACTAAAAATAAAAATAAAAAATGTCCCAGTTGGGGGTGTCGGTCTCGTGACGTGAGTATCGCTACTAAGGTGCTAGCACACTTTAAAAAAATGCCTCAGTGTCAAGTGACGGTGAGAATTTTATCGACCTCACAGAAGTCCTAGAGTGTATTTGTGATGCTCTCGCATTGGAAAGTAGTTTGATTTTTTCGGCCACATGTCAGGCTTTATTGTGTAAGTGTTGAATGATTGTTATGTATCATAGCTTTTAGTAGGATTGAGGTGAATAGTAGGTAACGGGTGATTGCATCTCTTGTCATTTAAAAGTTTTTGGTTTTATTCTGAAAGAGATTTTAAAAGTCATTTGATTCATTGTCTGAAGAGAAAATAAAGGGTGAAGAAGAGATAAGGTTTATTGATCTAAGGGTAGCTTCTTATTTAACCGATTTTTGAAATAATAGTCAACTACTTTCTTCTCGGGTGGGTAATGCGGTGTCATAATTGAGCTCTCCCTCATGGTTTAGCACCATCAAATTATCAAATTCTATGGTTAGCAGGAGTTTTGTCCTCCTCCCGCCATCGCACGACGATATCTAGTAGTGTGAAGATGTCAAGGATGTCCTCGCGGCTTGCTTATACTTCCCTAATAAGACTACCGAGAATGCCCTCACAATTTACTTATGCTTCCCTGAATTCATTGACTATTCATTTGTCATATTGCTCTCACTCGATTGTGCTTATTTTCTGTATATTTTTTTGAAACCTGCTAACGCAAGAATTATGAGGTTTGATGGAAACTTTCACTTTCATTTTTTGCTGCTCTAACATCGACTCCAATGGCTAAAGAGGGTGTACGAGAATTTAGAGTTTTCTATACTTCAAAAAGGTTTCATGATTCACTGGTCCTTTCGATCAACTTGCTTGAATAGGAGGGGTGGTTAATAAGTCAGATGATTCCAAAAATGGTTCAAAAGCATAATGACCTACTACTGGCGAATGTCTTGTGATGACTGCGAGGATGATAAATATATAGTTACGCCTGTTTAGACTACGAGACATGATGATCATTGAGTCGTGATTCCAAGGGTTAGGAAGTCTTTCCCTTGTAGCTATCTTTTGGGGATGTTGCCAAAATATAGAAAGTACTTCCTCTTGGTACGCGCTTTTTCTAGCTTCCTCTCGGTCCCCATTGAGTCAGTGGCTCCAATTCTGTCCAGATGGACTCTAGCGATGCGGCGTTTGGAATAGTAGAGGTAATATAAAATTTAAAAAGGGGTTTTCTCGAAAGGTTCCTAGTTTGTTGCGATCGTCAGCTGCAAATATTTATCGACGTTGCAACACGTTAATGATCACGCTTCAGAGCAGGTATAGGTTACGTCTATACTGAATCGTCCGCCTGTGAACGTCAGCAACTATATCTTCTTATTAATTTAGATAGTTTAATTTCCCTTTTATTTCCCTTTATTATTATAGTTCCGATCAGTTTAGATTTCCCTAATTCTATTGTGAGTTTGGCTGTGTGGTGATTAATTTTTTACTATTCTAGTTCTATCAAGAGTCTAATCAATTTTTTACTATCCCTATCCTTATTGAAAGTCTAATTAATTAAGTGTCCTAATACTATTAGAAGTCCGATTATGATTAGGTTTCCCAATTATGCTAGGAGTGCTCATGTAGTAGTTCTGTTTAAACTCTAATTAATTTGAGTATGCTAATCGTACTAGAATTCTGAGCAGTGCAAGTAAACTAGTTGTATTGGAATTCTAATTAAATCAAATATAACAGTCCTACTAGAATTCTAACTGGAATCAAGAACTAATTCTAGTGAAACTCTGATTTAAGGCAAACGAATTAATTCTCATTAAATATCTAATTAAAAAAAATAAATTGATTTTATTAAAAGTCTAATTGAAATAAATAAACTAATTATATTAAAATTCTAATTAAAGCAATGCATTAACTATACTAAACTCTAATTAAAGCAATGAATTAATCATACTAAATTCTAATTAAAACGAGATATTAACCAATTAAAATCTGACTTAAGGAAATTAATCAATCATGCTAAAATCTAATTAACTTAATTAATTAATTATGCTGAAATAAAAATAAATCTACCAATTAATTATACTAAAAAGCAAAAAAAAAAGTAATTAATTAATTCTGAAATTCTTAAAAAAAAGGGGTTTGGGCCCGCTATGCTAAGGAGGATTGGCCTCGTTCCCGAGTACCCTCCGTGAGCTCCCTTTGGCAAATCAGATGGCCGAGATTAAAGTTAAATTTGATTTTGGACCGTGAAATAATATTTTTAAGCTTTTTAGAGTTGATTTTAGAATAACAATTATGAATTAAATTACAAAACTAGAATTATAGAAACTAAAATCAGTATTTAGGATTTTTTAAAAGTATTAAATCAAGGAATTAAAATTAAAAATTTAATTTTTAGGACTGAATTCGGGTCCGAAATCAGAAAATCAGTGATTAAGGACTGGTTCTAGAGTCTAAGACCTAGAACCAGAAATTAATGATAGGACTATAGATTAAGATTTTAGAACAGAATTAAAGTTTAGGATCGATGTTTTAGACCGTTAGATTAAGGACTAGTTCTAGAAATAGAGAACTGAAACCAGATATAGAGAATTTTGGTCCGAAAAGGGTGCTACAGTCTAAGACTGAATATAAAAATTAATAGAATTCCTAAATCTAGAGATTAGAAGCCATGATCGAAAACTAAAAATTAAATTCTTACCTAAGGTCGAGGCTGCAGAGAGAAATCTCAAAGATTCGGCGCTTAAATTTTGAAATCATGATTAGGTTATTCTATGTGTTCGTTCTCAGAGTTCTCTGTTTTTGGAATCCCAAAAAAAATCTATTCTCTCTCGAAAATTACTAGCCTCTTGTCATGTTCTCCCCAGTCGAAATTAAAAAAAAAAATTTATAGGTTTTTCTTCAATTACACGCCATTTTTTAGGCATTTAACTGAATTACGCGATGGTTTACTGACGCTTAATCACTTTGAGTCAATCACTGACTCAGTGAGCGATCGGCTAACTTGCTCAGTGAGTTTCCTAGTTTTAACTGCGTTAGGGCTAATTGCACGCTTGTTAGGACGTGCGTAATCTGATTAAGCGATTCTTCAAAAGCGCTCAATCAAGGAAACTTATGGGTCAAGGATTGTGAGGCTAGGTCGGGCGTAGGCTAATTGCGTGCCTGTGATGTGGCGCTCAATCTAATCGTGTGTCATATTTCAGGCGCGTGATCGAGTCTCGATATGGTATGGGAAAGGAAGTTTGGTCTGAAAGGGGGACTGATTGCGCGTTTGTGGTCTAGCGTGCAATCGAATTACGCGGGAGGTTTCAAGCGCTTAATTCGAGGTTGTCCAGGTCTGGTCTCTAGTCTGAAATGCTAGCCTATTGTTTTAGTCTGCATTCCAACTATATACTATTGTTTCAGTATATAGTCTCCCTATGTTGGGATATGAGCCACAGAGCTATTATTTTAGTCTGTGTTCAGCCATGTGCTATTATTTCAGTGCAGGGTCCCTATATCAAGGTTTGAGGTCAAAGGTTGACCAAATAAAATTATATATTCCGAGAGGGCAAAATGGGGGTGTCTACAGATGCCCCTCTTCGGCGCGCTCTTGCGAAGTAAGAACGTGTCGAAGAAGTAGACACCCCTCATTCGAGGTGTCTTCTCATTTCTCTTAGGAAATCACAAATGTGAATTGGTGATGCTGACATGACATATTTGGCTTTCTTATCTATCAGCGCAAGCTAAAAGGGAGTATTTGAAGGGCAAATGGTAGTTGTCGAAGGACACATTTCAGGTATGAGGTGCATGGTGCATCCTGCCGCATGGCGCGAGCTAACAGAGGGATTTTATGCAATCGAGGTACCGGGGCATCAATCAAATGTCCAAAACAAGGTCCAGGGACCGATAATAATAAAATGAAGTATCATATAATATCAAAGACTTTTGCAAGTCATGTCAAACCAGACACGTCATTGCTCACACCAATGCGCATCAGGCGTTCCTTTTCCAATAGGCTTTTGTAAGTTCTTAGATTAAATATACTCAATATTTAGTTTCCCAAGGGAATGGCTGGTTTGGGCTGGTAATTGAGGTAGGGGTCTTGTGAGGTGTGCTCAATTGAATTCTGCGCAGTGGTGCGTGCGCTTGATTCATCTGGAGTCGGCCTCTAAGTTGGAAATTATGATCCTAATGTGTCTGAACAAATGATTCTGGGTAGTGGAGTATGTGCTCGATCCAATTTTGCGCAGTGGGATATGCGCTTGATTGTGAGTTCAAGAGTCGGCCTGTAGGTTGGAAGTTCTTATCCTAATGCATCTGAACAAATGATTCTACGTAGTGGAGTGTGCGCTTGTTCCAATTCTATGTAGTAGGTTATGCATTTGATTGTGAGTTCAGGGGTCTTAGGAGTTAAAGGTCAGGTTCAAGCATATTTTATTGTGCGGGGGTGATGGGGTGCTTAATCCCTTTTACTTTTGTATTTAAAGAAAGGTGAGTTGGGTCTATTTATCTTGTTGCTTTATTCTTTATTTCTTCTCTTCTTTTTGCTTTTTTTCTTTTTTTTTGTATGGGGATTTTTTTGAAATAGGGGGAGTTTTGAAATTTGAAATTTTAGAGAGTTTAACTTAAGATCAATTCGGTGGTAAAATGGCGGAAAACATGGCTTCCGAGATGTCGCTGAGCAGATCCACCGGTATGGGATTTGTGGACCCGACCATTATTGTGGTTGTCAAAACGACACTTGGCATGTCGAATACTCCGTCTAACCTTCTCGATGAATACTGATGATTGTCTCTTATGGGGGGACTACAGTGATTCACGAGTTGAGAGAAACGTGTTTTGAAAACATTTGACTTAATCATAGCCAACTATATATCTATGAGGAATATCAAGTAAAAAAAAAAAAAAGCAGGTAGTACATACCTGGGGGTGATACTTACCTGAATTGTGCAAAGCTTGTGGCAGGATTGGTGGTGTTGTAGTGTTGCGATGGGACTTTGGAGGTTTCTTCTCTTCAGGTCTGCTATGGCAGGGCTTGGCAGTTGTGATGTGATGTCTTGGGAGAAATGATGTCTCGATGGGGCTTGGGGATTCTTTCTTTCTTTGGCTGCGTGTTGGTCCAGTCCTGGTAGGACATGAGGATCAATTCGGAAGAGAGAGCACTTTGCCTTAGCGATGGGACACGATCAATCTTTCCCTCTTTCGTCATATGACATGGCATGTGTTGTCTGAGCCTTTTTATTCTTTTCCAGGTAGTGATATTTGCAATGGGTTGTTGACTGATCGTAGTTAGCGGTAGCGTGCTCGTGTTCTCGAGAGATTTGCTCTTGGCTTCTCGCGATGGGTCATGAGGGTGTGGTTATGATGGGACTGTGATTTGGTTAAGCGCACATTTTTTGGCATGTGATTAAGTCCATACTCTATATAAGTGAGAGAGCTTCATTTGTTTCTCATTCTCTAATTTAGTCTCGAGTTTTGACCTTTTCTATATATCTTGTGTTCTGGAATTCGTATTTTAGTGATATCGAGTGATCCAACCGTCCGATTGGGATACCGTTTCTTCCTATATTCGTTATTTCGTGTCATCTTTATCCCAAGGTGATGCTCGTAGATGGCATTATTCTAAGAATGGGCGGTATTGGGAATGAGGGTGGTAGTCTTCACATCGGTCCTTTTTAGGGGATAGTGAAGGCAACGTTGAGACGGCGGCGGTGGAAGAGGCGAAGATAGTGGAAGAGAAGGAGTAAAAAGTGAGGGGATGTGTTTCCCAACCAATGCTCCCTGAAGTCTCCGATTTGACGCTCCAGGCAGAATCTGCTCCTCACTTCATCTCAATTTTGAACCCGGTCTTCGTTTTAGGTTGTAGGTTAAAGTTTTAGATTTTCGTTTTGGGTTGTAAGTTCATGAGGTATGCCTCCGGTGATACTTGTAAAATTTTTTGAGTTATGAATGAAGAGGCATTTCTTATTTTGTTTGCTTGTTTATTGGTTTAAATTTATTAGCGGATTAGTTGGATTTATCTTATTTGTTTGACCTATTTTAAGATTTAGTTTAGCTTGGAGTTCACTCCGAATTTATTCAGCGCTTATTTGCTTTGTCGGGTTTGGTTTAAAGAGTTTACTTGGTTCTGTTTAGTTAGTTTGGGCATTTTTTTTTTGTCCTAAACAAGTCAGGGTCTCACTCTTTAGAGAGTTTTTTTTTTGTTTTGCTTGGTTTACTGTTTGATTTAACATGAGCTTTTAGTCTTTTGTTTGACTCAACATGAAATTTAAAATGTGAGTTTTCAAAAGGTTCTAGATGGATGTTAAATATTTAAATCCCATTGGTTTATCTAGACTTGGGGAGATCGGTGTTTCTTATGGGGTTAAGTGTTGTGTGATTATTGGTCCATCTAGGTTTGTCATAGATTGTGGTCTTTCAAAGGGGTATGTGTTTGGTTTAGATTAGATTAGATTAGGAAGGTTTAGTGGTATGACACTTGTCATTCTATGGTTTAGGAAGGTATAATTTATAAATATGTGAGCTAAAAGTTTTAGGTTCTTGTTGTTTTGAGAATTTCATTTCAACTTTTAGAATTGGAAGTTTAGGGCTTTTTTTTTTGTAGCTTAAGGCATTTTTTTATTATTACTGTCTTTTCTGTATCCCAAGTGTTGGACCCGAAGAGTTGTGCTTATGGAGTGAATTCTTGAGAATGGGCAGGATTGGGAATGCAAGGTAGTGGTCGAATTACTGCCATACTGAGGGAAGAGATGGAGGAGGAAAAGGTGGTAGAAAGGAAACCCAAGGATAAGGCAGGGTCAGAATTCTCGTGACCGATGCCTATTTTTCCTCGGTAGGCTATGCAAATCCCGTATTAGTTGCTCTTCCTTGATATGGTTTCCAAGGTGAGCTTTTAAGGGTGGATCCCGCAGGTCCTGGGTGGCTTTCCATGAACCATTCTTTCTTTTCTGCCAGCTCGAGGCAAAGGGAAGAGGTTATTACAGTTAGAATTCGTTCAGGGCGCCCCCTTTCTCTGTGTTTCTTCGAGATTTCTAGTTTCCCGAATAAATTCGGATTCAGGGATTGCCTGAACGTGCGGATTTTACATTTCCTGTTTTAAGTTGTATATTCAGAGGGTATTCCCTTGATGTATTTTGTAATTATTTTATTTATTTATAAAGAGATTATGATTTTAATTTCCTTTATAAATTCAGGCTTAGTTTGTTTTGTAGCTGATTTGATTTATTTTGAGTGTGAGGTTTACTTGTTTAATTTATTTATTTTGAATCGGGGCATGTTAGGAGTATTTTTTTGTTTTGACTTAGTTTGGGATTAGCTGGAATGTATGAACGATGGAGGGTATTTTTCTTGTTTAGTTTCGCCTTAGTTGGGGCAAGCTTTTTTTGTTGGTTTAGTTTTGCTTCAAATGAATGGATGATGGGGGGCATTTTTTTTTCTTTTAGTTTTTTTATTTGGTATTAGTTGGAGTGTATAGGTGATGTTGGGGCATTTCTTTTCATTTTGGTTTGGTCTGGTGCATTTTATTTTAGTTATCAGGGTGGATATTTCTTTAGGTTTGGAATGTTTTGGATCGGGCTTAATAAGGGCGTGGTTTTGGTTGATAATTAGTGTTGGAGATCACTTATTTTAGCCTATGAACGTGCTATCCTGAGAATTTTTTTTTCTTTTTTTCTTTGTGTTTCTGGAGAATTGCATGCTTCACTCCGAGCACAAAAATTAATCGCGCGCCAATGGGAGCACGCGCGTTCAGAGCGTCAAAATGTATTTAAGCGTCAATTTTCGGCCGCTTGACCAAATTAAACGCAGGGTACTAAGTGCGCGATTAAGGTGGTGGCTGGTCACTGTACGGGCGACCATTGGCATTCGCCCACCACTGTGTGGATGCTTGAAGTGATTACGTGCTTAATAGGATGTGCGCAACCAGATGATCGGGTTAGTTAGAGCGGGTGACGATTGGATTGTGCGCTTGCGGTCGGTCGTGTAATCTGAATTATGCATGGTTAAAGTGGTGCGTGATTAGTTTGCGCGCCTAGATTTACATGCGTGATTCAACAGTTCCCTGTAAATAGTTCAAAACTTTTCATTTCTATCGTGCAATCCGTGTTAGTCTTCGATTCTCTATTTCCTTTTTTCTTGGTACTCTAGTTTTCATGTTTTCGTGATATCTTCTGATCCGGTCGTCCATTTCAGGCGCCGTTTCTTTTGTTCCCTTTAGTTTTTTAAGCTCTTTGTTCTAGGATAGAGTCTAAGGGTGGTGATAGGCATGATATTATTGTTTCTGAGTTGGAGAGGATGTTAGAGGCAGAGATGGGTGATACTTCCGAGGCTTGGACCGAGGTCATCAGGGAGGCGGATGTTGAGGAGGTATTGGAGGTTGACCAGTCAGGGGTTAGGGAGGAAGCGTTCGAGATTGAGCAAGGGGGAGCTGAGGATGAGGGTGAGAGGGTTGAGGGTGAGATACCCGAGGATGAGAGAGCTGAGAGTGCGGCTGAGGAGCACCAAGGTGTGGGGCAGCGAGATCGCAGACACTTCCCACTGGAGGATTTCTTCGCTCGAGGCCGAGTAAGCATTCATGAGCAAGAGTTCTTCCATTTTCTTAGCCACTTGACATAGGCTTATTAGGATTTGGAAACCCTTCTAATTATGTCAAACCTACATTAATGATCGATTGTGCGCTCACTCATGCATCATAACGGTATCTAGAGATAGGCCATGTTTCTATTCAGTCATTCTTATCATGTTTTGTGTGTTTGGTGTAAATTGTTATTATGTTTGGGTCATTTTTTACTTGCTTTTAGTTCTAAATTCATTTGTCTTTTGTCATAGATATGTGTTAGTCTTACTGTTATTATTTGTGTTTCGTTCGATAGGAGCCCCTGCAACTGGCTATCAGCTAGGCATGGACTGAGTCTCATACTTGGTACCATGCCTTGTCGGAGTTTTAGCAGGCGTGGCTAGTGTCTATGCTTTCAGACCGATCCTGGAGCTAGAGCCCTTTCAGGTCAATCGTGGCCTGATTGCGACGATCTTAGAGAGGTGGAGGGAGGAGCATTAGGCGTTTCTCTTTCCAGTTGGAATGATGTTGTCGACTCTAGAGGATTGGGTCTGCATTACTGGTCTTCATTTTGAGGGTGAGCCGATCACAGGGCGGCTGGAGAGACATTATTTGGAGGTGTGTAAGGAGATCATGGGTGTGTCGTATAGATCGAGTGGATCAGGGCCGAGTGTAGTTTGAGTTACTTGGTTCTTTGATACGTTTGCGAGTGGCTTCATCCCCTCGAGGCGCTATTCGGAGGCGAAGGTTACTTATGAGACGCGTTGTGCAGTAGTGGCGGGCCGGGAGCCCGTGGTGGAGCCGAGTTGGCTGCGGATCGGGTGCTCGGAGCATTCTTGATGCACTTCCTTGGTGCGGTACTCTTCTCTTTTTCGACTTGAGGATGCGTCACCAGGTTATTTTTTATAATACTTGGGGACATGGATCGAGTCCGTTCCTACGCGTGGGGTGCGGCCATGTTGGCGCATCTCTATGAGTAGCTTTACCGTAGGGGACAGGGCGTCTCTTCGATCGAAGGTTTCCTTCGATTCATCCAGGTGAGTTTTAGTTAATTGGCATTGTGACGTCTTTAGTTTGGTTAATATTTTAGTTATAGTGACGATCTCAGTGTTTCTTTTGTGTTTTTTTTTTAGCTATGGGCTTATGATCATTTCACTTTCCTTCGTCCAAAAGTTTCGTTGGAGGTGACATTCACGTTCCCGTAGATGCGCGTGTGGAGGGAGGCACTGAGGGGTCGTCGTTGGTCTTTGGATCTTCAGACTGCGTGCGGTATCTTTAAGGATATGAACACGGGGCAGGTATAGATTGTCATGGGTGTGTTCTTTTTTTTGTTTTGGTCTTTTAGGATCTGCGTCTTCATTGAGGGGTCAACTTGTTTGTTTAGTTGTAGGTGATTTGGAGCCCATATGTGGACGAG
Source organism: Chloranthus sessilifolius (assembly GCA_021018995.1). Classification (NCBI taxonomy): domain Eukaryota; kingdom Viridiplantae; phylum Streptophyta; class Magnoliopsida; order Chloranthales; family Chloranthaceae; genus Chloranthus; species Chloranthus sessilifolius. The sequence continues at coordinate 27,011,740 of CM037594.1, read as the reverse complement.
GAGGACGCGGAGGTGCCAGTGATTCAGTCTGGCCGACCCTTCTTTGATATGGAAATATGGGTCCATGGCTTTCAGAGTGTGGAGAGGATCCACACATCTCGAGTGGTACTGTAGCTTGGGCTCGCTCAGGGAGTCCCTCTAGAGATTCACCACAGAGTGGCGAAGAGGATGACCGACCCTCCTGGCTAAAATTTTATAGATCAGATGGCGCTGTAGGTAGCGAATTTTAGAGTTGGGGGGACCAGGGTTAGGGGGCACGTGACGAGGCGGACGCCTGAGAGTATGTAGGGTGGTCTAGTGCATTGGGTGGCGAGTGCCTTTTCACACGTCCCTTCCATGGGAGTGGCTCTTTCATGATTGATGGGCTGGAGTCAGCATCAACTTTGAGGGAGAGGTTGGCTGCATTAGAGCAGGGCCATCTTACTGCGAATGTGTGGGGGGCAGTAGATGCTCTCCATAGGGCGATAGAGTGGATGGGGTGTGCTCCCCGTGTGGATGAGGAGATGTTGCAGTCTTTAGCCTCTTCTTTTGCTCAGGCTAGGGCGGCAAAGGATGAGTTGGGGGCTCGGCTAGCAGAGGGTCGACGGCTCCTGGTGGGTTAATTTATGTTTTTATGTCTCGAATTATGTGGACTCAGTCTTCTGGTCATTTTGACATGGTTGCGGTATCTCATTTTATTTTGGACAGTCTCAGAGGGAGGGTGAGGTTGCTCGTCAGGCGGCCCTGCTGGATGTCTATTGCAGTTAGCAGCATGCTGATCGGAAGGCAGCGGCCAGTCTATGTTATGAGGTTGATCGGTTGGTAAGTGTCTTTAATTTAGCATTGTTAGGATTGTGAGCTTGCCAACTGATGTGTTTATTGTTATTCGTAGAGAGTCGAGCTCGCTGCTGGAGGTCCCGTTCCGACATTTGATCCATCTTCAGTTGCTTCCTCTAGTCGAGAGGATCCAGCGATGGCTCAACTTCGGGCTAAGAGAGATCATTGGGTAAGTTCCATTCAATGTCTTTAATTATATTAATTTGTCGGGTGTCATTGTTCCGCTTTCTTAGTAGTTTACTAATATCATGTGGTATTTCAGCGTCGGGTTGTCGAAGATCTTCAGTCAAGGGAGGCGACTGCTGCCTCTCTGCGCTCGAAGAGTCAGGTATGATTTCTTTTGATGTAATTCTATTTAGGTTATTTCATCTTTATTTTGTTCTAACATGTCTTGTGTTGGTTTGTTTGGTTCCTTATGCAGGCTATTCCAGACTCTGCTCCTGAGGCTCCCCCTAAGGAGTCTATTCCTATCCCTACTCAGGTATGTTTTAGTTATTGTGTTCATGGTTTATTTGTCATTATAGTATTTTCCTGATGTATTTATTTGTTCTTGTTACAGCTGCCTATGTTCACTGTTCCTTCTGTGCCTCCTGCTGATCCAGTGACTGCTGAGACGGTTGGGCGACTCCTAAAGGAGAGGCAGGATCTAGTATGACCCCTTCCTTTTTCAAACTTTCTTATTTTATTCATGTGTATATTAGTTTTCCTTTGACTTTGTGCGGTTATGAAGGTCCGTCAGCTTGAGGAGGCGCGTCTAGAGGCGGCACGAGCATGAGCCACTCCTGAGGCGAGACAAGTCATTGGGGAGACACAAAGTCAGGAGGACTTGTTTGTCAAGATGATGGCCTCACAGAGGACCCAGACCGAGGTGTTAAAGGCAGCTCGTTGGACGACGCTGGCAGAGATGCAAGCATCCCTAGATCAGCTGCAGTATTGTCTAATGAGGAGTGAGCGAGGGATATATAGGCTAGCTCATCAGCTTGGTGGATCGGATTTAAGGGCTACAAGTTCTTCGGTCGGGCAGTCTCATCACACATCTCATGATCAAGCCAGGGGTGATGCTCGTGAGGATGCTGTTGTTCGTGAGGTTCTTGCGAGGTATCCTCCTCGTTCTCAATCGAGGCGATCTGCTTGTCAGGTGAGTGAGGGGGGTTCTGTGGCGAGGCCTCGTCGTTTAGAGGTTCCAAGGACTCCGAGTGTCGGGATTATATTTTTGGAGGATCAATCTACGGACCTCCGAGCTGATGATATTGGGGAAAACAGTGCTCGACTGTCCCAGCGGCAGCGTAGGGAGTAGGTGATGTGTGTGCGTTTATGTATTTATAGCATGTGTGTTGTTGTATATATAGGAAGGGTGGCCCCAGTGATAAGAGTAAAAAGAAATTAAAAGGTTTGACATATACAGAGAACTTTTGATTTAGATGTACCTGATTGGCTCCTTTTCTTTTAGTTACCTCTTCCATCTACTTTTGTTTTTAGTTTCTTTAGCGTCGTCAACCGTCATTGAGACTTGGATGCTTCCTGAGCTGCCCGGTGATTGTTGAAGGTTGCTTCATATCTGCACATATGAGAGTAATGTTGTCAGTAGTTTTGTTCGCCCCCTTTTCTAGTTGTCAAGGGGGTTAAGTGTCTCAGACCGGAGTCTAGTAGCAAACGATAGATATGTGCTCTCTTTTTTTTTTCTTTTTTTTTGTACTTTTTTTTCCTTTTCTTTTTTTGAAATAAAATTAATGCAACAAGGAAAAAAAATAGCTAAAATAGAAATAATAACAAAACAATAAAAAAAAATGGCCCAGTGTAGGAGCATGGAGGATTGGCAGTATGGTATCTTTGGTAGCACTTTTCGAATGGTACTTCATCGTTCCTTATCTTCTTTGTGGACAGGTCGGCGCTTCTGATATTATTCTTCTTCCAATCCAAAAACAAAATGCCCCAGCGTCAAGATGCAGTGGAGTTTTTTCGGGTTTCGAGATAAGCACTTTACGTCTGTGAGCAATCATGGGTATTTGGTGAGTTAGTTTTGAAGAAAAATTGATCGGTACTATCATCGAACCGGGGAGGTCTCTTTATGATTAGGTCAGTTGTATATAGGGGTCTATCTTAGGGTGGTGGTCATCCTATCCCGTGGTTATTGGGGAAAAGTGTGGTAAGTATAGTAGGTGATTGCATCAGTCATCTTTTATCGATTTTCAATTTCATTTCCAAGAGTATCCTGTAAGGTTTCTGATTTATCGTCCAAAATAAAAATAGCAGAGGAGGGAGGGTAAGGCTCAGTGATGCGAGGAGTAGTTTGTATCTAATGCTTTCCAAAAAGGGTAGGTAACAATCTCTTTCTCAGAGGGATACGGGATGCCATAATCGAGCTCTTCATCATGTTTTGGTACCATCAAGATCTCACATTCTGTGGTTAGCAGGAGTTTGTCCTCCTTCCGTCACCTTACGATGACATTTAGTAGTATGGGGAGATCAGGGGTGCCCTCGCAACTTGCTTATACACTTCTAATAACATTACCAGGGGTATCCTCACGATCTGTTTATGCTTCCCTAACCACATGGACTTGTTCATTTGTCATAATGCTCTCACTCAATTTTTTTAATATACGTATTTTGAAAGCATCCTGCTAGCGTAAGAATAATGAGTTTTGATTAAATCTAACATCTTCATTTTTTTACTCTAACATCTCCTCCAATGGCGGGGGAAGGGAAATGAGGATCGGGTGTTACTTCTGCTCTTGAAAGAGATTAGATAGGTCACTAGTCCTTTAATCAGATTGCCCGAGTAAGAAAAGGTGGGCGATAAATTAGAGATCTTAAGGATATTCTGAGAATTAAAGGCGTATGACCAATGAATGGATCGTGATGACTACGGGGTGATAAATATAAGTATCAACCACAGGATGTGACAATCACAGGACTAAGGGTAATATTTTTTAAGGTACATGGCGTTCCAAGGGCTAGGGAGTTCTTCCCCATCTTGGTTCATCAGTTTGTAGGAATTTTCAGGATATGCGGTTGTTATGACATAAGGGCTTCAGTTTTCCTTTCGAATGGGCGTGCTTGGAAGGCATGATTTTCTTCAAGACTAATTCTCTAATATTAAAGGTTCGTTCGAGGACTTTCTTATCGTAAGCCCTGGCCAGTCTCCTCTAATATACCTGAGCATGATCATCTACCCTTAGACGTTTTGCATCAAACTACTCTAGCTGCGTGAGTAGGGCAATCCCCCTCTTGTCCAAGGATAGCTAATCATCGAGTTAAATCCGTAAGGATGATACTTGTATCTTATATTGTAAGACTGCCTCTATCCCGTCGGTAAGGAGGTACGGAGTTTGGCCAGTGGCCGTACGAATAGAGGTTTTATAGGCCTAGAGTGCTTCTAGTAGTCGTTCAAGCCAGTCGGCTCCATTGCTTATTTCTACTATGTGTTTTAAGATTCGAATCAATGTTTTGTTCGTAGCTTCTGCCTGTCTATTTCCTTGAGAGTAGAACGGTGATGAGTGGCATAGATCGATGCCGTACTTCTTGCATAATTTCTTCATCTTCTCCGCGATAAACTGTGGTCCGTTGTCAGTGACAAACATCCTAGGTACTCCAAACCTAGTGATGATATTTTGAACTATAAACCTTACGAGTGTTGAAGCGATGATTCTGACATAAGATTCATCTTCTACCCATTTGGTGTAGTATTCAGCCGTTGTAAGAATGAACGCTTGCCCGTGAGTGTTCGCAACGGTGTCTGTGAAGAGTCCAATGACATCGAAAAGGGCCACGGCGAGGTCGTAGTGTTCAATGCAACTAATGGAGCTTTGATGAGTGCGGCATGTTCTTGGCATTATTTGCGGGATTGGACGTAGAAGTAGAAATCTCTTATCATTGTCGACCAGAAGTAGCCTTGTCATGTAATTTGATCGGTGAGTCTCTATCTACCGGAGTGGGCGCCGCAGGCATTGGTGTGTGCTTCTCAACTGATGTATTGTCCTTCAGCAGTCGTAACGCATTGTAGTAGTACTCCTTTAGTGAAGGCCTCTTTGTATAATATTTTGCCGAGTATGCAGAATCGGGAGCATTGGTTTCTTATAGTCTTTCATTCGATCTTTGTGGCGTATGGAGGGACATGTTGATGTTTCAAGAAGTTTCAGATGTTGAAATACCACGGTTGTCCATCGTCGATCGGTGATTTTTCAAATCTAAACAAAGTGACTTCGATTTCTGTCTTGTCGTGCTTTCCTGTGGTGATTACTTCTTTCGGTCCTGTACTTGTGGGGAGGACAGGCAATTCTCCCTTGACGGTCCATGCTACCTCGTGAGTGGGTACTATCAGCTTTTCAATGAAGAAGGTCTTGGTATTTTGTCTGATGGGTATTTGGATGACCGAGGCTAGTGTGGCTAAGGAATCTATGAGCTTAGTTTTTCTTAGTTTTCCATTCTCCTATGACTTGTGAAATTACTAGTTTAGAATCACCGATGGTTTTTAGTTGTTTAACACCTAATTGTAGTATTGCCCGTAGTCCAGCTATAAAGGCTTTATAGTATGACAACATCTTCTGGGCTTAGGAGGACTATCCCGATGCCTTTTCCTTTGTGATTTAGAGTGCCATCAAAATAAAGGGTCTATGAGGTCTTATCGGGCTCTTCATTATGTATCGTGAATAAGTCCTCTCATCGAGAAAATTTTCATGTATAGGTTTATCATTTGGGAGCGGGAGATCTGCGAGGCAATCAATGATGGCCCTTTGATCGATTTATGTGTGACGTAAGTGATATCGAATTCTTGCAAGAGCATATGTCAGCGGGGGATCTTTCCTGATGTTATGGACTTTTCGAATACGTACTTCAGAGGGTCCATTGGGGCTAGTACTAGTATTTTATGTGCTCTAAAGTAGTGTCGTAATTTGGTAGAGGTCCACACCAACATGAGGCAAGTATTCTCCATTGAAGTATATTTTCGTTCATATTCGATCATCGTCCTATTGAGGTAGTAGATAGCCTTCTCTCTCTTACCGTCTTCTTTATATTGTTCGAGGATTACTCCCATTGCTTTGTCGTTCACTGAGAGGTATAGAATTAGGGGTCTTCTGGGGACAGGTGGCGATAGTATTGGCGGGTTAAGGAGGTACTTCTTGATATTGTCAAAGGCTTGCTGACACTAGTCATCCCATTTGTACTCAGCTCCTCCTTTAAGTAGCCTGTAGAAAGAATTGCATTTGTTCGAATGCTGGGAGATGAATCTTTTGATGAATTGCAATCTTCCTATCAGGCCTCATAATTGTTTGATATTACTGGGAGGTGCATCTCAAGGATGGCTCTGACTTTTACAGGGTCAACTTCGATCCCTCGCTTGCTAACTATGAAACCAAGTAATTTTTGGAAGTGACCCCAAAGACCCATTTCTTTGGGTTCATTTTCAGCTGGTATTTCTTAGCCCTTTGTAACACTAGTTGGAGCGCTTCAACATGTCCTATTCGCGTTTGGGGCTTCACTAATATTACATCCGCGTACACTTCTACACACTTATGCATCATGTCGTGAAAGATAACCATCATGGCGCATTGATACGTGGCTCCTACATTCTTGAGCCCAAAAGGCATAACAATGTAACAGTATGCTCCCCATGGTGTGGTAAAGGAAGTCTTCTCTTGGTCAGACTCCGCTAATTTGATCTTATTGTATCCAGAGAAATCATCCATAAAGGATAGCATCTCATGTCCAGCGGTGTTGTCGACTAGAGTGTCAATGTGCGGAAGTGGGAAGTCATCTTTTGGGCATGCCTGGTTGAGGTTTCGAAAGTCAATACAAACCCTGACTCTACAATCTTTCTTGGTTACAGGCACTATGTTGGCGACCCACTTGGGGTAGAGGACGACTCGGATGAATTTGGCTTTGTGTAACTTGTCAACTTCCTCTTTAACTTAGAGGGCGGTTTGTGGGTGCATCCTACAGAGTTTCTGCTTAACTGCTTTTGCATCAGGTTCTAAGATGAGACAATGTTCTACTAAACTTGGGTCTAAACTGGGCATGTCCTTGTAGGACCATGCGAAGGAGTCAAGGTGTTCTTGTAAGACTTGTATAATTTGTTGGCGTTCCTTAGAGTTAAGTGTTGCACTAATTAATAGCTTCTTAGGTTTCTCGTCAGTGCCAAAGTTAATTTCTTCTGTAGGTTCCACGGCAGCTTGGGTTTGCTCATCAAAATGTTTGATATCCCGGTAGAAGTCCAGTGTCTCCTCAGCCACTGGCGTTCTTTCTTCATCATCGATAAGTTCGTATACTGAGAAATTGCTACATTGGGGATTTGAGTTTGCAAAAAGTAACCCTTCATCGGCATAATCTATGATTGAGAGATTTTTGGGAAGGTGAAGGTCAAGACTACAGATTCTTCTCTCAAAGTCATGAAATATCTCATCCGGTATGATCACTGGCTTGTCGCTTAGTTAGGATGCTTTACGTCCTCGTGCGGGGAATGGGATAGAAAACTTAAGATAAAAGTCTCCTTGTTGGCCCCAAACTTGAGTCGAGATGAAGGGTTCCCTTTCTTTTTTGAGGTTTTCTGATTTTTTGGATTTTGTATTTTTGAATTTTTAGGGTTTTCTGCTTTTCCTATTTTTTTGAATTTTGATAATAAATATGGTACAGGGTCGCTCGCCTCAAGGGGCGCTAGGAGAATTGCTTCCTCTAGTTGAGGGAGCGAGACAGCTGCTGGAGCTGTTCAGGTGATTCTTCAAGAAATGTGAACTTATTGTGAATTTGACATTTTTTTTTTGAGTCCTCAGCTAATGAGACCTTTTGAATGAGTGACGCGAGTGATAGTGGCACCGACATTCGGATTTCCTCTATCACGCTAATGACCTCTTCATCGAAGAAACTCTGAAGATTGTAGTCAATCGAACTATCCACTTCTGAGTCGTAATATGGTTGCTCTTCCTGCCAAGGGGAACTCCCAAAGGATCCTCAAGGGTAGTGAGTTCTTTTCCTTGATCTTTATAATACACTAGGATGAGCATGCATGCTCGGTAGCAAGGTTGATAATGGTGAAGAGTGTAGGGGGATTCCCAAGGGAATTCCCATCTTTCTAGGTTAGAGTTGAAGATGGTATCGAATTCATCTTCTTGATCTGATAGTGCTTGAAGTCCTAGATTGGCTCGTTCGGCTAACTCGAGTGCTGGGAGATCTATCCAATAGTCTTCGTCATCACTCGACGGAGGTTGCCATTCTTCTGAGAGATTTCCAAAATATTTGGAGTTGTGGTGTATTTATGGATGTAAAAGTGTCTAGTTCGAGTTCCTCTTCAAACTCTATAAGAGTTTGTTGAGTGTTTCCTTCTAGATCAACCGAATAACCGTCGAGATTTTCTACTTCTTGTGCCAGTAGCTGAGCTGGGAGGTCATTGCTGGTTTTTGTCGTCGTGGGGTTTGAGTGATTCGATTCCTCCATCGTAGAACGTCGGGTCCAATTGGTAAAACATTCTAATATGCTAGTGCATGCCCTACAACGGGGTTGGTATGGGTGAATGATACAAGGGGAATCCCACGGGCATTCCCACCCTCCAAGGCCATGGCCGAGGCGAATGCTATACGGGTTAAGATTCTCTTGCAAGGTGTCATCCTCTTCCCAAGTGAGCGCATGTGCTCTTCGTCATCTTGTAAGGCTGCTATGTGAAAGTTTTCATCGTCGATGGATTCTGATTGTGGCTCGATTTCTGAAGGATCTCCCTTCCTTTCCTCTATGGACTCTTTAAGATCAAACAAGGGTTTGACTCCTTCGAGCGATTCATCAACTTCATCATTTAGACTTGTCAAATCGTTGAATGCTTTGGCCATTCGTTCAATTTCTATTTCCTGAGATTTGGTGAAGGACACGTCCTTCTGCCTTGGTACATTCGCTTTCTCAGTGGTCTCATAGACGAAGTGGTCATGTAGAGACCATTTTGGTGAGGTAGGGAATAAGTCGCCTTGTGAGCCATTCGATTGATAACCTAATCCTATGTGTTTGCATATTTTCATTGGGACGACAGGTCCTACACGACCTTGCTTATTCTTACCGAGTCCGGTGTGGGGGACATATCCAAGTTGGTACATAAGATCCCACCCTTTCATCATGGTAGAGTTGATGTCATAAAGTTGGCGAGGTCTGGACCAACCTCTCTCCTCATTAATTCTTGTTGACGCGTTGGGGGAGAACTAGGACGGGCAGGGGGCAGACTTCCGCAACGGTTGCTTCATCAGGGAACCCTTTCATCACTTTCTCCTGCGTTCAGTAAACACTCAGTCTTTGTTTCACTCTCTCGGCTCAGAGTCTTACGGGTGACACTTTCTACCCACGTGACAACTTGGGCTGCAGTCCGAAGAACGTGCTCTCAGTACTTGAGTTCAGAATCGAACAAAGGGAGTGGTAATGGCGTTGGTTCAGGATTTGGAGGGGTTAAAGGTTTTGGTGGGTGACGATGGAGGAATGGTCTCCTGGCCCTAAAGGGATGGATTCGTATCTGAGTAAATTTTGGATATGGAGGCGGTCTCGGTGGGGCGATTCAAGTGATTAGGGCTAAGGGATGTGGGGGTGAAGGAGCACTCACGGGGGTGGAAAAAGTGGTGGAGGTTGGATGCGAGTGATTAAAGTAGAGGGCTGGAAGGAAGGTTGTCTGGAGAAATCCACGGTAGTGACCTGGGCCGGTGTCCCTTGATTGTAGTTAGGCATGGGGTTGTTTATGATCCCTAAATTTTGTTGGAGTTGGTTATTATTAGGATTGGGATTCCTAAGTGCTTCCTTATCAATTTGATTTCGGTCGTTCATGTCATAGATTACGTCCCTGAGGACCCAACAATCTTCTAGGTTGTGCCCCACGTACCGATGGAAGGCACAATATTTACTATAGTCTAGATTTGCCGACCAGGGGCGAGGTTTTTCTTGCAGGAATCGGAGGAGATTTTAAGTGTTAAGGAGACGGAAGATGTTGGAGATAGAGAACTAATTCTAATTAAATCAAGTATAACAGTCCTACTAGAATTCTAACTAGAATAGAGAACTAATTCTACTGAAACTCTGATTTAAGCCAAACGAATTAATTCTTATTAAAAATCTAATTAAAACAAATAAACTGATTTTATTAAAAGTCTAATTGAAATAAATAAACTAATTTTATTAAAATTCTAATTAAAGCAATCCATTAACTATACTAAACTCTAATTAAAGCAATGAATTAATCATACTAAATTCTAATTAAAGCAAGATATTAACCAATTAAAATCTGATTTAAGGAAATTAATCAATCATGCTAAAATCTAATTAACTTAATTAATTAATTATGATGAAATAAAAATAAATCTACCAATTAATTATACTAAAAAGCTAAAAAAAAAGAAATTCAATTCTTAAAAAGAAAGGGGTTTGGGCTCGGTATGCTAAGGAGGATTGGCCTCGTTCCCGAGTACCCTCCGTGAGCTCCCTTGGGTAAATCGGATGACTGAGAGATTAAAGATAAATTGGATTTTGGACCATGAAATAATGTTTTTAGGCTTTTCATAGTTGATTTCGGAATAACAATTATGAATTAAATTGTAAAACTAGAATTATAGAAACTAAAATCAGTATTTAGGATTAGTTAGAAGTATTTAATCAAGGAATTAAAATTAAAATTAAAATTTTTAAGACTAAATTCGGGTCCGAAATCAGAAAATCAGTGATTAAGGACTGGTTCTAGAGTCTAAGACCTAGAACTAAAAATTAATGATAGGACTGTAGTTTAAGATTTCAGAACAGAATTAAAGTTTAGGATCGCTGTTTTGGACCGTTAGATTAAGGACTGGTTCTTGAAACAGAGAACTGGAACCAAATATAAAGAATTTTGATCCAAAAAGGGTGCTACAGTCTAAGACTGAAAATAAAAATTAATAGAATTCCTAAATCTAAAGATTAGAATCCATGGTCAGAAACTAAAAATTAAATTCTTACCTAAGGTCGGAGCTGCGGAGAGAATTCTCGAAGATTTGGCGCTTGAATTTTGAAATCATGATTAGGTTGTTCTATATTTCGTTCTCGGAGTTCTCTGGTTTCGAAATCCCCAAAAAAATTTGTTCTCTCAAAAATTTCCAGCCTCTTCGTCGTGTTCTCCCCAGTAGAAATTAAAAAAAGTTTTTATAGGTTTTTCTTCAATTACGTGCCATTTTTCAGGCATTTAACTGAATTACGCATTGGTTTACCGGTGCCTATTCGCTTTGAGTCGCTCACCGACTCAGTGAGCAACTGGCTAACTTGCTCAGCGAGTTTCCTAGTTCTAACCGCGTTAGGGCTAATTGTGCACTTCTTTGGACGTGCGCAATCTGATTAAGCAATTCTTCAGAAGCACTCATTCAAGGAAACTTAGGGGTCAAGGACTGTCAGGCTAGGTCGGGCGTTGGCTAATTACGTGCCTGTGATGTGGTGGTCAATCCGATTGCGCATCATATTTTAGGTGCTTGATCGAGTCTCGATATGGTCCGAGAAAAGAAGTTTGGTCTGAAAGGGGGACTGATTGCGCGTTTGTGGTCTAGCGTGCAATCAAATTACGTGCGGGGTTTCAGGCTCTTAATTCGAGGTTGTCCGGGTTTGGTCACTAGTCTAAAATGCTAGACTATTGTTTCAGTCTGCATTCCGACTATATACTATTGTTTCAGTATATAGTGTCCCTGCATTGAGATCTGAGCCACAGAGCTATTGTTTCAGCCTCTGTTCAGCCATGTACTATTGTTTCAGTGCATGGTTCCCATATCAGGGTTTGAGGTCAATAGTTGACCAAATAAAATTGTATATTCCGAGAGGGCAAAATGGGGGTGTCTACACTTCCCATGTAGGGTTTTAGTTTCCTCCAGGCGAGGTGGTTTTGTAGGCATTGTTACCTTAGCACTAGCTCTTTGACTTTGTGTTCTCGGTCGGTTAAGAGTTATAGGTGAGAGATATTGCTGGGCAATTGTAGACACCCAAATTTGGCCCAAGGCCCAATTAACTTATACTTCAAGAATGGCGTACCCTTCGAGCTTTCAAGAGCACACTTCCCAAACCCTTAGAACTTAATCCAAACCCTTAGAAGCCTATCCCCGACCTTTAGGAATCAACCCTAACCTATAGAACCCCTCCTAAACCCGTTTTAAACCCTCCCGGGCAGTGGTGGAAAAGAGGAGTGACAAAGTTTATATAGACCTCTGTTGTAGCTGAGACCTATCCCATTAGAAAGAGGATTTTTCTAGCTTTCCAACCAGCCAAGAATCACCTCAATCCGAGTTGTATACCGAAAATTATGGCGGTATGGAAATCGGGTAGAAAGGCAGGAAATTTACCTAGCGGGTGTATTACACACGCTAGGCCAATTTTAACAGATTTTGGCTTAGCGTCTCTAATAGACAAGCTAGGCAAAAATTGGCTTTTATGGGCCCCATGGCGAGTTTTGAACCTCCAGGATTCTCAGAGAACACTGTTCCCAAACCTAGCGTGTCTAATACACACGCTAGGCTTAGGAATAGTGAGTTTTAGGGATTTGGTCAGATCTCAAATTTGGAGTTTGACTTGCTGACCACCCCATCTAATGGGGTTGGTTTCGTTAGGACTGTTGCACCCACACTAGCCCTCTTTTTAACCCTTTTCCCACTTAGAACCCCACCCTATCGTCTACCATTGAAACCCAATTCTCACCTATCTAAGCCCTAGGAATCCTAGAAAATCTGAGATCCCTATTACCTAATTGCTAACCGAATTAGCCCTTTAACCCTTCACTAATCCTCTCCTCTTCTATAAATGCAAAGCCACTCCCCTTTATTAAGGGCTTGAAAATTTTCTAAAAGAAAGAAAAGCATTAAAGACTTCCTCCTCCCTTTTAAGCACCAAACCCATAAATTCCAGAACTGAGTTCACCCCTTTTGATCCCATTTTCCATCATCAATCTCCTAGTTTTGGTAGGAACTAGGCCTTAGCCTTCTTCTCTTATCCTCTAGCTTCCTAGCCTTAGAGTTTTAGAACCCATCTTATAACCCATTTTCTATCGGAAGCTCACCGGTGTCGCTCTCGCGAGAAGGTCCACAGGGGTGCTACAAGGGCCCGAGATCTCTGGCTCTCCCCTCTATTTCTCTACCTTCTTTTCCTTCCCGGTATCCTTGAATTGAGCCATTATGCCGCCCAAATTTTATCGAGTACGAAGGGCTCAATAGGATCGGAGTGCCTTTGGGCAGGGGAGAGTGCTGCCTTTTTTTTCTTGTTCTTTTTATCTATAATTATATATATATATATATATATATTATACATCCAAGCAGTCATAGTAAAGACTGCTTAAAAGCGGGTTGATCGGGTGTCTAACACCTTTCCAATTGATAACCGAAGTCCTTACTCAAGAGCCTTTGGCGTTGACCGGAAATCAGAGTCATATCTTGCACTTCAGTGCCTAGAACATTGATTTCGGTATCCCAGAACACCAAAAGCTTCGGGTGGAAACTCCATCCTTTGTTCAAAGGGAGCGCATCGTTGCGACGGACCCGCAAAATTCACAATTGCACAGATGGCGACTCCGCTGGGGATGTTTTAGAGCTTCTACATGAAGTTAGCCCTTTTACTTATTTTTTTCCTTCTCTTTCCTTTTACTAACTTTTCCCTTTTACTCACTTACCCCTACGATTCCGTCAATTTTTTTTACGTACCCCTACGATTCTTTCATTTACCGCCTTAGCCGATTGGCGGGCTTGCTTGATCATTTTTCTACTTACCCCTATGTTTCAGTCATTTACACACCTTAGTCGATTAGCGGCCTTACTTGTGTATTTTACCAGGTTAGCCTTTTGATGGGCCTACATGAGAATTTAATTTTCTTGTCAATCATATCCCACCAGTGGACGCCGGCCCATAGAGGCCGCACGGGTTTCTCATGATCATTTTGGAACTTAAGAAAACTCCCTTAAAAAAAAAATTTAACTTAAAATTGAACCAAAAAGGGACTTAATTCATTTTTACACGGGTAGATTTTAAAAGGGGGAAATAGGCAACGATACAAATGTCTCGATTCTTAGTACGGCAGCAGCCCCTAGTGGTGATGATCCCGAAAAGTACCACCCCATCCAATATCTGAGAAGGCGCTTGCGTCGGAGGTATATCGGGTGGGTGACCGAGCTTAAGAAAAGGCCTTAAAACCATTGGGGAGCGCATTAGAATACACCAAAACAGCCTTGTATCGCTAGGTACGGTAAGGAGGGACCCGAAATAACAAGAAAAGATAGTCCCCAGAAGCACTGCTTCTAGAAAAATAAACCAACTCAGGTCTGTTGTTGATATATATAAATATATATATACTCTATTTTAGCAGAGCGTATGTAATAGACACGCTATGCCAAAAACCCCCAGAAATTGCCCGTGTCTAATATACACGCTAAGCCAAAATCTCAGATTTTTTAGCCTAGTATGTATAATATACACACTAAACCAAAATTCTAGGATTTTAGCCTAGCGTATATAATACATACGCTAGACTGGTCTGGTTCAGGCAGCCCGAATCTGAGGCATTTTTCACCATTCCCGAGCCCCCCGCTTAGCGATTCTTCATACTCTCATTTGTTCCCCCACCTTTCGGCACCAAAAATGCCCTCGACTGTCAAAAGTGGTCACCCCTCTTATTGACTCCTCCGAGAGATCGGGTCGTCACACGGATTTCCGTGTCTTCACATAGATCAAAGGATTTCCTTTGATTCTTCCAAAGAGCATCGGAGTCCCGCCGTGGGAGGCATCAAAGGCGTGAACGCCGCTCCAAAAGGGAGTTCCCTAGGGCCTCGGATAAAGCACCACTTTAATTAAGGGAGAGAATTCTGTTTTGTCATTCAAAAAATTAAAACCATAAAATTCAAGAAAAGTCAAAAACCAAGGAAGCTTGAGGTACTGGAACAACGCATCGACTTACCCTCCATCATCCCGTAGGGGAAGGAGGAAGAAGATATTTGGGCCTCACTTGAGAAATCCTTATCCGACCCGCCGCCAAACCATGTCTTGGGCGGTCGATCTGGCTTACACAGATCCCGATTCATCCCCACCCCATTCCCCAACACATTCCCATTTAGAGGATATACCCATATCTGACTCCCCCGCCCAAACCTATTTCAACGTCACCAAACCTTTCGATGCACCCATCTTCCCCTCCACCTCAAAACAAAATCCCCCCCCCCCCCCTTTCCCCCGTATCAACACAAAATCTGTCACATTTTCTACTCCATCCCACCCCCACCACCCAAGATCTATCCTATTTCCCTTCCACCTCTAACATACCCAATTTTCCCCCATCCACCCAAAATCCATCCCATTTTCCATCCACCTTCACCCAAAGCACACCCCATTTTTTCTCCACAAATCCACCCCATTTTTCCAAATACACCCAAGCCATGCCCAATTTTTCCATATCCACTGCACATTTTCCTCCCAACCCAAATCCACCACATATCCCTCCATCTGCCCAGGTCATGCCCAATTTTCCTCACCCTTTTACCCAAGTCATGTCCACATCTCCCCATACATTGGAAGGGTCATCCCCATTTACCCCCATAACCAATCCAATGGCCATGATGGAGGACATTGTCAAAACCTACACAGCTTGGAAGGCTTACCAAAACCTTTGTCACCCATCCCATATATCCAACCCTCAACATACTCTCCAAAACCTCCATGTCTCATTCCCCCAAAATGCCGACCCCAATCAACCTCCCAACACCCTATACCCAAGCCCATCAAGGTCCAACACCCTATACCCAAGCCCATCGAGGCCCAATCCCATCAAGGCCCAATACCCTAAGCCCAAGCCCAATAAGGCCCAAAGTCTTATACCCAAGCCCATCAAGGCCTAATACCCTAGGCCCAAGCCCATCAATGCCCAATACCCCAGGCCCAAGCACATCAAGGCCCAATGCCCTATACCCAAACCCATCAAGGCCCAAACTTGGGATCCCCATTTGAAAACCCTCCATCATTCTCCCAATCTCCCACATTCACCTATATGCCCCCATTCCCCCTCAAATAATACACCCATCTCATCCAATCTCTCAACATGGCATAGGCCCCATTTATCCACAACTCTCACACCCAACCTAATATGGAGACCCATCCCCTACCATCAACCATCCCCAATTCACCCATCCTCTTACCTCCTAACCCAGCTGTCAAAATCCTCACCAAGCACAATGGCCTCACTAGGCCCCCACTCAAAACCCTCCATTAACCGACCCATTTACCCCCCAAAACACTCAGCAAAGCTTCCCCCACTTACAAGGGCTTCATCTGGAACCCTTCCAAAACTTTTAAAATTCAATCAATCCCACTTCTCCCCCAATTATTATTAATACCAACAATCAATATGAGGAGGATGAAGCTCGGAATAGTGGGGCATACGTGGGGCATCCCCCCACATCCTGTATAGACCAACCCACAGGCAGTCCAAAGTGAATGGAGGTAGCATGTTGAGGGGTCAGCCCAACCATCCAGGGAGTTGAAGCTGTTAAAAGAATAAATGGACAAAATCTAAAAACAGCTGATGAAGATGGGTGGAGCTTAAATCTATGCCATGGACGTTTATGACTTATGCCTATTTGCGGAAGTCCCTTTACACCAAAAATTCAAGATGTCAACCTTTGACAAATACAATGGCATGGGAAACCCCATTGCACAACTCAAGTCCTACTGCAAAAAAATGTGTCAGTACGACGGCAATGAACAACTCCTCATCAAAGTGTTCCAGAAGAGCCTTACGGGCCCAACTCCGAGATGGCTCACTTCTCTTAAACCATCCATGATTAAAACCTGGAAAGATGTGACCCACCTGTTCTAAGAGCAGTATGTCTACAACATAGACATTGAACCCTGCAGGTCAGATCTAGCCCGACTAAAGTAGAAGTCTAAAGAAACATTCGGCAACTACCTTGGGTGATAGAGAGCATTGGCAGCCTAAGTCAGAAATAGAATACCCGATGATAGGAAAATTAAGCTAATTTTAAAAAGCACTCTGTCGATCATCTCAAATTTTCTAGTATACCAACAGCAGTCTAGCTTTGCTGACTTAGTAAGAAATATCAATCGTTGTGAGGATGCAATCAGAGAAAGACGGTTAAGAAAAAAGATAACCAGTGGGGTCCGAAAGTTCACTGACCAAAGGAACGAGAGAAGAACCGGGGTGGATATACAGACAGTCATAAATGCATGACCCAGCACCAGCATAACCCCATTTTAGTTTAAGGCAGCATAGTAGGCCCCAACACGAAGCGAACCGATGCAGAGAACATGCAATGGGTAAGGGCACAGATGACCCTGAAATAAGGAAGGTCTCGTTTCGATCGAGCCTTTACACCACTGGGGCAATCCTTGAACATCCATCTATCTTTGTTAGTTGAAAAAGGTCTTGTTATACCTTTCCAATCACGCCCACCACCAAATCCAATCCCCATAAATTACGACCCAAATACTCACTGTAATTTCCATCAAGGACTAGGTCACATGAGCGATCGATGCTTTCCTTTAAAGCATGCGATACAGGACCTAATAGACATCAAAAAAATCATCCCTCCAACACTTTCCTAGGCAAGTCAGCATGCCAACATACATCTGGTCCTGATGCCACCACATCCACCTGGAGGAATGGGCCCAAGGCCCATTGTCAATGTGATAGAGGAAGATGGTGAAGAGTTTGACCTTTCAGATATATCCTCATCTGAGAAGATTTTATAGCACTAAAGCAGAGGGATTAGGAAGATAGAAGCATAGGGGTAATCGAGCCCTTAAATTTGGCTGATTACTTTACCAATCCAACACCCCAAGTAGACCCCTTAGATTTGAGGATGTATTTTCCACCACCAGCTCCCGTCAATTATGTATAACCCAACTTATCTCCATATCAACCATATGCAACACCACCCCCCTCTAATTGCATGATAACTAGTGTTCCCCATATTCTCCCTCCGGCACTGATTAATTACTAGTGGCCTAACCTCATAACATCACCAACAATACAATCATTCACGATTCCCATAGATCCCACTTCGCCCATTTTCTCCTTCCCCCCAACCTATCTATCTCTAGCGTAAGTTAACCAATTTTTATCTAGTTATCCTACACCACATGTCTAGGCACCTCTGATACCCTCAACTAACCCATTTCAGATCCCAGGGCCAACCTATGACCCCCACCAAATCTCGCTCAGCTACAACCAAATAGATATCAATGCAGGCAGTAGCAAAGAGTGGACAGTGGATTTCGTTACATGATTAGGGAGGATTTCTAAGCAACCTGAGACATCATTACCACCCCAATCGGAAGAGAAAAAGGAACCTACCATGATACACCCCTTTGAAATGATGAACAGAGAGCACGTGTTGGAAGCACAGTTGACAAGGATGCCAGCTCATTTCACCATCTGGGACCTCTTAATGACGCCCCTGCTCCATTTCCAAGCCATAATGGGAGCTTTGAAAGATGCATATGTCTTCAGCAAGGTATCCCCAGATGAGGTGGGGCAGATAATCGGACATGTATTGGCCCCCAACACAAACTCATTTTCAGACGTTGATCTTTCAAGTGAGGGAAACAATCATTCCAAGCCCCTCAATATCACAGTAGAAGTAAGTATCCTAGTAAACCCATTGGTGCTGATATATAATGGATCAGCATTAAATGTGTGCCCTCTGAGAACTATAACCAAGATAGGGGTGGATCCCTCCACGTTCAGGCCAGCTAGAACAAGGGCCAGAGGATTCGATAACACAAGGAGGGAAATAATTGGAGAAGTCAATCTTGAGCTCACCATTTGGCCAATGACCTTCCCCACCCCCTTCAAAGTTATGGATAACAAATCCTCCTTCAATCTGTTGCTAGGGCGTTCATCGCTACATGAAATAAGAGTAATACCTTCAACCTTGCATGTAAAGCTTAAATTTATATCAGAACAGAAGATCATCACCATTTTAGGTGAGGGAGAGAAAGAAGGAGAAAAGGCCACACACAGTATTAAGAACCTCAAGGTATTGGACATACCACACAACTAAAGACACCAATCTCCATAGTTTTCAGTATGATGTCTTAGCGGTGGCACCCGAACACTTCAAAGGGGTCTCCCTGAAAATTGGGGTGGAATGACTGCGACAGTTGCCATGCTCCAGAAATGGGGTTACCAGAATGAAAAAGGTTTAGGTCCTCACCTGCAAGGTCGGAAAGACCCAGTTAGGGCCAGAGGCGCACAACAAATCAAGTTCGGGTTAGGTTACAAACCCACAAAAGAGGAGGTCCAAGAGGCCAAAGAGAAGGCCCGAACCATTGCTGTAGCCAAAGGTAGGGGGGATAGACTTGGAAAATGAGTCCCCACTGCGGCCTCACATTCGGAGCATGTTTGTGAGTGTAGGGGTCATAAAAATAAATAAGAATGGGACAACGCAACTGACTCCACACAAGCCAGCAACCGCTATCTACCCAACCAATCCCTAAATCATTCCCCCTGATATGGAAATAGACCTGGCATCCCTGTCCCTATTTGAGGAAGAGGTTCCCCAGTCAATGCACCCCCTGCCATAAAGCACCACAAACCCATGTTGACGTGAGGACGAGCCCATGATAAACATGATGGAGGCCGACTCCCAAAAGTCATCTCAATCAGCCTTCTCCATCAGAGTAGGTAAGGGTAAGGCACCACAGGTGATGAATTAGGCATCAATGCCCCTAATCCTGAAAGCATCGAGAGGCCATAAATATAGTTCCAACTTTCAAAAAAAAAAAAACCTATAAAAAGTGAGATTAGTCCTTGGCGAGCAATCCATGTGTACATAAAGACTCGCTTTGCCAAGGGCCCATCTCCGAAGAAAAAGAAAAATCTAAAAAAATAAAAGAAATACAAAATAATCCAAAAAAATTGTCTTTTAAAATTCCCAATAAAATCAAGAAAAATGATACCTTAATTGAAAAACTTGTCCCACGTGAAATCGACCCCTTTCCTTTAGAAATACAAGAAGAGGTAGGAATCACGAGTCTGGACGAGGAGATCCCTATTGAGGATCACTCCAATGAGCTCCTTGACCAATTTATCAATTTTGACCTTGGCCCTACAACAATCATTGAAGAAACAGAAGAAATCAACTTGGGTACAAAGGAGGTTCCTAGAATCACCAAGATCGAAATGTCGCTATATCCCGAGGAAAGAAAAAGCATGATTGATTTCCTTCGGTCATACCAAGACATCTTCACATGGTCATATGAGGATATAACTGGCTTGCATACGAATTTGGTCGAGCATGAGCTGCAGCTAAATCCAGATGTTAACTTGGTCAAGAAGAAGTTGAGACACCTCAAGCTAGAATGAATGTTGAAAGTGAAGGATGAGGTCATCAAACACTATGATACAGGGTTTCTTATAGTCTCCAAATACCTTCAATGGCTAGCCAATATCGTCCCTTACCAAAGAAAGATGGAAAGGTTCGCATGTGCATCAACTTCAAAAACATGAACAAGGTGAGCCTGAAAGATGACTTCTCGTTGGTACACATCGATATCTTGGTCGATAGCACTGCCAGGCATGGGATGCTATCATTTATGGATGGATTCTCTGAGTACAATCAGATCAAAATGGTCAAAGTAGACCGAGATAAGACAGTGTTCATTACTCCATGGGGAACTTTCTATCACTGAGTCATGCCATTTGGGTTGAAGAATGTTGGGGCGACATACCAAAGGGGGATGACAAAACTCTTCCCTGACATGATCGCCAAGTCACCAGAGAGAGGTGATCATCTAATAAACCTCCAAAAGCTGTTTGAGAGGCTGAGAAAAAATAGGTTACGCTTGAACCCTCAGAAATGCCCATTCAATACCATGTCAGGAAAACTACTAGACTTCATCGTCAACAGAAGAGGCATCGAGGTTGACCCGATCAAGGTAAAAGCCATCATTGAAATGCCACTTCCATCCACCGAGAAAGAGGTCAGAGGCTTCTTAGGCAGGATATAGTACATCAGTGGATTCATCGCACAACTCACTCCTATCTGCATGTCGTTCTTCAAGCTACTAAGAAAAGATTCACTCGTTGAATGGAACGATGACTGTCAAGCAGCATTTGATAAGATTAAGGGCTAGCTTCTCAACCCGCTAGTGTTGGTACCACCCGAACTAGGGAGACCACTCTTAATGTACCTCTCCATAATGAAAGATTCGATGGGATGTGTCCTAGGGCAGCATGATGAGACAAGAAGAAGAGAGCAGGCCATCTACTACCTAAGCAAGAAATTTACTGATTACGAGACACACTATTCTCATATGGAGAAAGCATGTCTGGCTCTCTTATGGGCTATACAGAGGCTTCACCACTACTTGTTATCTCAAGTTGTTCTACTCCTAGAGCGAATGGATCCGTTGAAGTACCTATTCAAAAAGCCGACCCTCACTGGCCAAACTGCACACTGGTAACTTCTCTTATCTGAATTTGACATCACGTATGTCACTGAAAAGTCAATCAAAGGGAAAGCACTCACCGATCATTTTGTCGAGAACCCCTTACCTGATTATGAGCATCTAAGGATCGAATTTCTCGATGAGGATATCTTGTTCATGATAGAGGATGATACAATGGTGATCGAAGAGTCCTAGGTAATACACTTCGACGGGGCAGCAAATGCCAAATGTCAAGGGGTCGGTGCTATCCTAATCTCGCTAGAAGGATCTCATATACTAGTCTCCATCAAGCTCAATTTCCCCTGCACTAACAACATGGCCGAATATGAAGCCTGCATAGCAGGTCTACAAGCAGCCTTGGACCAGAATGTAACTCATCTCAGGGTGTTTGGTGACTCACAGTTGATCATATGCCAGACAAATGGAGATTAGAAGACGAAGGATGAGAAGTTGATCCCATACCATGAGCACCTCAAAGATCTGATAGCATGTTTCAATGATGTTACCTTCTCCTATGTCCCGCGAGCAAGAAATTGCTTTGCCGATGCATTAGCAACATTGACATCAATGGTAGAAATCCCCTATGGCATCAAGGTGAAACCAATCATGATCAAACAAAGAAACGAGTTCACTTTCTGCCTTCGGATTGAGGGACCCACAGGGATAGATGACAAGCCTCCATGGTTCTTGGATATCAAAAGTTTCCTTGAAACACGAACGTTCTCGGAAGGTACGTCCAAGAAGAACGGGCGGACCACTCAGCATTTATCAGCTAATTACGTCATCTGTGGCGAGTGCCTCTACAAGCGGTCATATAACAATATCCTGCTCTGATATCTAACTGAGGGCGAGGCAGCCAACTTTATGAAAGAGATCCATGAGGGAGTATGGGAGGCCCACGTCAATGGGCACATGCTTGCAAAGGGGATCCTATAGTAAGGGTATTTCTAGACCACCATGGAAATTGACTGTTGCAAGCACATGCAGAAGTGCTATAAATGCTAAGAACACTCCAGTCTGATACATTCTCCTACTATAGATCTACATAGCATGACCACTCCCTAGCCATTTTCCTTATGGGGCCTCGACGTAGTCAAAAAAGTCAATCCAAAAGCATCAAATGGGTATCAGTTTATCCTCATCGCCATCGAGTACTTCACAAAATGGGTAGAGGCATTCTATATCACGGCCAATCATGTCGATAAATTCGTCAAAAATAATACTGTATGTCGATTCGGTATACCCAAGGACATTATCACGGACAATGACATCAACTTCGTGAACAAGTACATAAGAGCCTTCTACTAGTAGTACAAAATAAAATGTCATCACTCATCACCATATCAGCCACAAACCAACGGAGCCATGGAGGTGGGTAAAAAAATAGTTGTCCGCATCCTTGAGAAGATGGTTGTCACATACCACGATTGGAGTGAAATGTTGTCATTTGCACTATGGGCGTACCGAATGTCTACCGCTACAGGAGCCACGCCGTTCTCCCTTGTGTATGGGACCGAAGCCATCCTGCCAATCAAAGTTGAAGCACCCTCACTTTGCATTATTATCAAATCTGATCTACCAAAAGCCAAAAGAGAGAGGTCCTGCTTTGAGCAACTAAACTTTCTAGATGAGAAAAGGCTCCTAGCCTTGTGTCACACCTAGGCCTATCATAGAAGGATCGCACGTGCTTACAACAAGCGTGTTCGCATTCAAGATTTAAAGGTGGGTGACACAGTACTCAAGAAAATCTTTCCTTCTCCCCACACTGATCCAAGAGGGAAATTCAAGCCCAACTAGGAGGGACCTTACATCATCCGAGAAGTGCTCTTGAGGTATGCGCTCCGCCTTGCCACCATGGACGGAGATCACTTTCCTAAGCCCATCAACGCTGGATACATATGGTGATTCTATTCCTAAGTCACCTATAGAAAGGTAAGTATTGATAAAATAGATACGTGACTGCTTAAGGACCCCACAAAAGAGACCATCATTTTAAAGCCAAGTAGCCAAAAAAGCATCCCTGAACACTCATACCCTTTGCTACACCTATTAAGCCATGAGCCTTTCCTTTATAAACCCCTCCCAGGAAAAAAAAAAAGAAGAGGTAAAACTATATATACCAAACAAAAAAAAAGAGGGAAGAGAAAAGAGTTACCCTCAAAATCCAAAAAAATTGGAAAAGTGAAACCCCAAAAAGAGATTGTCTGAAAAGAAAAAGAACAAAAAAATATATATATAAACAAGAAAATAAATAGAAATATTATGAGGCATGTACAGTGAAAATCTCCCAAGGAAGAAGTGTATTATGGCAGTTGAAACCCAATCAAGGAAACCCTTTAACCCCAGAATACCTTCAAAATTCTTAACCTTACCCGTGGCTACGATTCATTCCGAGAGAAAGCCCTCTTTAAGGTCTACAAGCAGTCACAATATCCGTTGAGTCAGCACGAGCCAAGCTGTGAGACAACAAAAGAACTCCATCCAGTCGACTATGATGGAGTCGACGTCCATGTTGTGGTATTTGAGAAAATAATGAAGAAAAGAAAAAGAAAAAATATAAGCTCAAAGCAAAAAGGACGTGGTGAAAACCTGAAATGGCACCATGGGTAAAAACAGTGAGCTTGTGCGGACCAGGTGAAAACTTGAAAAGGCGTCTGGGGTAAAAATGCATACCCATGGACGTAGTGAAAACCTGAAGGGGCCCTACGGGTAAAAAAAGGGTGATAACGGGCAGGGCGAAAACCCATCTTGGGCGCTGGGAGTAAAAAGATTAAGAGAAAAAGAAAAGGAGAAGAAGAAAATCTTCAGTTACTCCCTTGGTTACATTCTTGATTATCTAGTTGCCAACTGAGCCACTCATGTTCACTCAAATCGGGTCTTGATCAGGCAGATCCTTCAGACTGCACCGTCAGACGCATGACCCAAGGTAAAGATAAAAGGTTGATTCTGTCCAAAGGAATGAACGTTTCGACCTTGGCAAGGATTCCAAATCTCACTTAGGTCTGTCCATGAACGGGTTTGACTATGCTCAAAATGGGACCCATTGCTTTATCTCACGTTTAAGGCAAAAAAAAAAAGAGGATAGAAGGAAAGATACTTATATAAGATAAAAGATTTTCCTTTTCCATTTTTATACATATAAAAAAAACCAGAAAAACATAATATATTTCCCTTTTCCATTTTCATCTTTACACTTTACTCGCACCACATATCAAAAAGATAATTGGTGTGGTACCCAATTCTTTACCTTTACAAAAAAGTGAAAAGGGAGAAAAAAAATATATATATATATATACCCAAAAGATATCTGTCAGGGGTTCTTATGCCTCTTCCTATGGTGTTTGATCTCTGCAAGTATGTGTAGGACCAGGTCAACGACCCAACTCGCACTTCAAGACACAAATCTCTACACGTAAAGCATCTTCGCGAGCATTCTGATAAGTCATCCAGCGACCATGAAGGCCCTTATATCACTTTTAGGAAGCATCAGTAGCACCTATGAACCTTGGACTCTTAACAATCCGTCATGATGATGCGCTCGTAATAAAACTAGAGTCACCACCCGGAGCTTTTGATGTCCTGGGAAGCCTAAATTAATATTGAAAGTACCGAAGTACAAAAATATGGCTCTAATTCCGGTCTACGCCGAAGGCTCTTGGGTAGGGGCTTCGGCCATCGATTGGGAAGGTGTTAGGCACCCGATCAACTCACTCGTAAGCGGTCTTTACTATGGCTATTTTGATGTGTGGCTAGTTTATAATATATATATATATAATATTATTTATATATATATAAAGAAACAAAAAATGAGCGGCACCTCCCCTTGCCTGAAGGCACGCCGATCCTATTAAGCCCTTCCCGCTTGATGAAATTTGGGTAGTGTAATGGCTTAATTCTCGGATAGAGGAGAAGCAAAAGAAGGTAGAAGAATAGAGGGGAGAGTCGGAGCTCTCGGCCCCTTGTAGCACCGATGTGGATCTTCGCATGAGAGCGTCTTGGATGAGCTTCCGAAAGCAAATGGTTAGAGAAATAGGTTTTGATCTCTAACGCTAGGGAGCTAAGAGGTAGGAGAAGAAGGCTAGGGACTAGATCTAGCTAAATATCAAGGATGGATGGTGTAGAATGAGGTGTCAAAGATGAAACTCAGTTCTGGAATTATATGGGTTTAGTGGAGGCAAATAGAAGGGGAGTTCACTAGAATTTTAAAAGTTTCAAGCCTTTGTAAAGGGAGGGGTGCCTCTCTATTTATAGGAAAAAGGGAGGTTAGGAGGATACTTAAGAGCTAATTAGGGTTAGCAATTAGGTAATCTTCTAATCTAAGGTTTTCTAGAGTTTTGAGAGCGTGGAAATGTGCGCAATGGGCTTCAATGGTAGATGATAGGGTGGGGTTTCAAATGACTAGAGGGTTGCAAATAGGGTAAATGAGTGTGCAACAGTCCTAAAGAAACCCATCCTAAACATTGGGTGGTCAACAAGTCAAACCCCAAAAGTAAAATTTGGACAAAATTTAAAATTTACTATAGCTAAGCCCGGCGTGTATATTATCCACGCCAAGCATAGCTACAGTGCTAGAGAAGTCCAAAGCCCATTGTGGGACCCAACCATGCTTAGTGTGTGTATTATCCACGCTAAGCCATTTCTTGGAAAAGATGGCCTGGCGTGTATAATATACATGCTAGGCAACATTCCTCCAGAAATGGCCTAGCATGTATATTATGCACGCTAAGCATGCCCATCCTCTCGAGCAGCTCTTGAGGGGCTCGGAACCCGTTGAGTGGTCCAAAAAGGTGCAGTTTTGGGCCACTCAGATCGCTGTAACTTTTGATGTGCAACTCGGATTGAGGTGATTCTTAGCTTGTTGGAAAGCTGGGACCCTCTACTTTTCAATGGTATGAGCTTCAGTCTCAGTAGAGGTCCCTGCTAGCCTTGGTACATCCTCCCCTATCCATTGCCCAGGAGGGTTAATTTTTGAAAGCTGGGACTCTCGGAATCTCGGGGGTGCGTCTCTCTCAAAGTATGTTTCGATCGGGCCTTCGATCAAATTTGGGTGTCCACAGATGCCCCTCTTTGGTATCCGATCACTAATGACGAATGCCAAAGACAAGAGACATCCGAAAAGGACCAAGGCAACACTGACGGGTCTGCCATATTCAGAACGAACCTCAAACATTAGGTGGGTAATATGGTGAGTAAACGGAAGCCCTATATGTTGGGAAAAAATCCGTTCCTCAAGGCTGTCAATCTCCAAGCGCTTAGCGATATTACTGGGCATAACCGAGATGGAGCGAGTTGTGAAATCCCAATATGCTGAGAAAAATGTTCGCTTCTCGAGATGATTGAAGATGTTTGATGCTCAAGTTTCATTCTGAATAAAATACCTCCATGAGTGAGAGGGTGATCGACCCATACTTAAAGACGGGCGTGAGACTAATGCGCCAAGGTCCATAGCTTGTGTCCAATCATACGAGACATTAATTGCCCCATTTGACTGGTCATGGGTGCCCCTATGTGAAGTAGGGTTCGAGGTCTTTAGGCGAGCTTGTCGATCCCGACGTTAATTTAGCACGACTACCCGAGTGGAGCGAATTGAGGTCGCAATGTTGTTTGGGAGTGTGACATTTTTGATAGTGTGTCCTTGTTAATCTCTGAAAAGTACCACTTCTCATACCTTAATTTGACCTTTGATGGACCTTTAAGCCAATTAATAATCTGCTTTTAACTATGTTTTGTAGATAACAGGAAATTTATAGCTTAATGTCACAATCATCCATTTGCAAGCCGAGAAGAATGAGTTTTGAGCTAAGTGGTGAAGCTGAAGGATTCACATGGAGTGCACCATGATAGTTTACATCTTTGGCTGTGTTTTGCATGCATGGGAGTCTTTGAAGCCTTGCTGAGAGAGAGAGAGAGAGAGGTGAAAAGTGAAGGTCACTGGAGGGCTCCTGCAATGGACTGAATGGAACAGCTGTGAAGAAAACTGCACCTTATACATTCAAGATCTTGAGCAGGTTTTATGAGAAGCAGCAGGGTGGACAAGGCAAATGTGAAGCATCATCCTAGCTGCTGCTACAACACAACAGCTGCAAACAAGATGCTATTTTATCTATTCAAGCAGCTGCAATGAAGATCCAACTTCCCATTGCTGCTGCTGCTGCACCATTCAATGGGGCTGCTCTGCTGAGAAGGCCGTCCTCAAGAGCACACCATTGCTGCAATCCATTTTCCAAGCAGCTGCAGCAAGCACAAGAGCTGGTGCTGTTGTCTAAAATAATTAAAGATGTGAGAAATCTATGGTTGCAGCAAACAAGCCAGCACCTGACGCATTGCAGAAGGGTTTGAGAGTAGTTGCAATCATTGATGATCCAGCTGCAACTCAAAAACCCAGCTGCAAAGAACCTGTCAAGCTCACTGCTGCAACACATCGACCTCACAAGCAACTTGTGCATGAACCCCATAGTGATCCTCGCGAGCTGGGGCTGCATGTAATTGGATCCTCGCAAGATGTGTGTAGCAACTGCATATAGAGCCTCGCGAGCCTGCACTTTTAGCACCCAAGAGAGCCCAGCGAGCAACATAAAAGTTGTTAGAGTTTTCATCCTCGCGAGCAGCAAAAGCTGCACACATATAGAGCCTCACGAGCAAGAACCTGCAACCATGTAAAGGACTACATTCTCATGTGGCTCCTTTGAGCTGTGATCCTCTTGAGCAGCATAGAAAGTTGCTAAAGCCTAGAGCTTGGCGAGCAACTTAAAAGTTGCGCACCTTTCATCCTCGCGAGCTGGGAGCTGCATGTAGATCCTCGCGAGCCACTATAATTTGAAGCTGCAGTGCAGCAATTTGAACTATATGAGCTGCAGTTTTTGAGGTTAATGCTAAAGCAAGTTGCTGTTGTTGTTGCTTTGATGTATTTAAGTAGAGGGAGACCTGAAGATTTGGAGGAACTGCGGAGTAAAAACTATGTTTATATATATATATATATATATAGAGAGAGAGAGAGAGATGTCAGTCAGCTAGAAACCTACAGCTATTACACCCCTCAGCACTTTATTGCTAAAATGAAGCTACTACTCCATGTGGCACCTCAAAGTTGCTGCTGTATTGTAGGCAGCTATCCTTAGTAGAAGCTGTACTTGCTGGAACTTGAAGGAGCAGCTGCAAATCAGCTGCACTTAAATTACTCAAACTCGCCACTGCTGAAACCTGCATTGCTGCAACCAACCAAGCCATTATGCAGCTTCAAACCCGAGTAAAATCAAGCAGCTTAAAGAGTGGTACACCTATTCCCTTGAAGCTAGAAGTGAACCCCAGGAGCAGCTGCATTTGAACTTCGTGAGATGCAAAGGCTGCAGCACAGCTGCAGCAAAGAACCTAGTGAGAAACACTTTAATCCTCGCAAGCTGCACAAACTTTCAGCTTAGCGAGCAGCCTTCCATATGATCTTGGCAAGTTGTATGTGCATCCTCGCGAGCTGGAGCTTGCATTTGAGCCTCGCGAATAGCTTACAAGCTGCACACATTTAAGCCTCGCGAGCAGCACTAAAAATCCCCCTATTTCAGCCTGGCAAGCTGCATTTTAGTGTATTTTCAACCTCACGAGATCCTCACGAGGTAGAGTGCTAAAGCTGTGAACTAATCAAGAGCCTCACGAGAGCCTAGCGAGGTGCATACTTGAAGCTCCATCTACGTGAGGCACGGATTCCAGCAGCCACACTTCAATGTTCAAGGACATTTTTTGTATTTCACCACCTCTAGGGCACACATCCCAATGTCCCACACATCTCAAGGCATCCAAGGGTTGAAAGTAAGCCGCGACACCAGCTCCAAACCTCCTCATTTCTCATTGGCCAATGCACATCGTTGCTGCTATGGGTTGTATAAATAGAAAATATTTCTGTTTTGTAAACTATCCAGGAATAGCCTGAGATCAGTTTAGGGTTTTAGCTTTTAGGGTTTAGTTTCCTTTTCCATTTTTTTTCTTTTCCTTCTTTCCTTAGCACAACAGCAATGCTGGGCTAAGTTCTCTGGAAGTAGCTAGTTTAATTTCAATTTTGCAATGGGTTTTGTAATAAAGAGTGAGCAATTTTGGGATTTGCACATGCTGCTGCCTTGAGGGCCATCATTGTAAGTTCTTTCTGTAATCAATGAAGTGTCATTTTTAATGCTCCATCAAATCTGTATTTCTCTGTATTTTTCATGGGTTTTTATGAGTTTGATGCTCCCATGGTTGCCTGAGCTTGTAGCCTTGTAACCATGTGGCAACAACAGTTATCTTGTTCTATCTTATCATTTGTGAGGAAAATGGCCTCTGAGGATAGTTTGTGGCCATTCTAGTGGACAGAATATAGCCCTAAGGATGGTCTTAGTATTAGATCTGAGATAAAAAAAAATTTCTCTGTACTTGAGCTTGTAGCCTAGTGAGAGATTATTGGAGAGCCAAACTATACTCTATTTTGCATCACCATCATCAGTGTTTGGATCTGGTTTACTGTAGAGATTGCTAACTTGTGAGCTATCATTGCAGGCCTTTTGTAGCAATGATTAGTTGAGTCTAAGTCTCCATTTAGGCTGGGATTTCATGTGGTTTCCACCTAATTTTCTAAGACTATTTGCTCCTATGGATGCCTGAGCTTGTAGCCTTGAAAACATAGTGTCTGTAATAGTGTTCATGACTGATTTAATTCATTGAATGGAGGAAATCCCTTGGATAGTCTATGACTATTTAAGTGGAGAGGCTATAGACTTAAGATCAATTTATTCCTTTGGACTAGGTTAGATTTCTAATTTAATCAATGTTATTTGGCCATCTCCCTAGGATAGTCTGTGACCATTCAAGTGGACAAATTATAGCCTTAAGCGCAGTCTAAATTACATGGGTTGAGTTGGATTCCTCTACCTTACACTTGTGCTTATAGCCATGTGAAAGATTGCTGTAGATTCTAATCTGCCGCTGAGTTGCAATATTGATTTACTCTTAGTTGCCTACTTCTCCATCATTTTATATTATTTTATCACACTATATCATCCTTCTTATTTCCTTTCTTTAGCTGTAGTTTTCATTTCCTATTTTTAGTTTTAGTTTACTTTATTTTTGTGACACCTAAACTTCCTCTCTTTACCTTTCTTTCTAGCTTAGGTTAGGAGTTACCAGATCTGTATTCAGATCTAGAGTTACTATACAACCCTTGAGGTTTCAGATCATTACTCCCTATGGGACAAACTCTTACTTTTAAAACTTGCTACAACAGACCTTTGATCTTGCAGGTCTATGTTTTAGATTGCTATTTTGTGTGTTGTTTCATCCCTTTCATTCCACCTTTTTATTCTGATTTTTCCCATCTCATTTTAATAATGATAGAAAGCATCTAAAATACCCCAACAGTCCTGAATCAACATGACCTAGTGTTCAAGTTCAAATAATACAGAGTAGATCAGACCAAAATTGGGTGCCTACTGAAGGAGGCACTCAATCTTGGTCTCCGTCAACGATGATCTTATTATCGAATAATTATGCCAAAACATGCACTCATCAGGGGTAGATAAAAACAAAGGAGAATGGAAGTCTCAACCCAGAACCCGCCCAGATACAATTTACGAGAACAAATTACCATCCAACGGATACCCAGACGCAAGGCGTATGCTTTATAGGGATACCGTACAAATGCAGGTTTTAAGCCTGCACCCTAGCATGAGCCCTTCGGAATGCATATTTGAACATAGTGATTCGATAGGTAATTTCTTTTTTGATAGGTTGGTTTTAACCAATGATTGACCTTTTTTGAAGGAATCTAATGCTTAAGACACTTAAGTTCACATGAATCCAAAACAAAGCGCTCAGCATAAGGATTTAACGGTGAAATCAACCCAATCGAAACATTTACTATCTAACTGAGATTGACACTGTTGCTCCTACTTTAAAGTAGGATCCAAAGATCTAAGGCGAACCTTAGACTTAGGACATTAATTTACCACAGTTGCATTGCCGGTAAAATATTGACATTTTATTATTGGTTTAAATGATTGATGTGCGTAATGAAAACATAGATTTCTTTTCTCTTTTTCAAATGATTGCTTTTTCCATTTCATTTTTTAATAGACTGACGTCTGTGGAGAGATGCTTCATTTGATCTATCCATCACCGAGAGGTTGTCGGCTTTAAGGCTTTGGACCATTTTGATGTTCCTACACATTTCTCAAGAAAATGTCAGTCTCTTTTTTATTTATATAGGTAACAATATGCATCCTAATTAGCAGAAGGAGAAGCAAACCATTACCAACACATTTTTAATTTTCAAGATTTATATATTTTTTGGATTTTTGTTTTTAGAATTTTTATTCTTTTTCTTTATTTTGAGATGGAAGTATGATGCTGTAAATATATACGTGGAGAAGAGTAGAAATATATACATATTTTTTTATGTATTTTCTGGATTTTTCTTTCTCTTTTTTTTTTTCTTTCTTTTCTTTTTTCTTCTTTTTTTTTGTTTGATGCCTTAACAATGAGACGAAGTCACGGGTCCCATTTTGAGCATAGCCGAACCCGTTCATCCGGTCGGACCTGAGTGAGGTTTAGAATTGTACCAAGGTCAGAACGTCTATCCCTTCAGATCTAATTAACCCTTTTATCCTTACCTTGGGTCATACGTTTGATAGTTCAGACTGAAGATATACTTGATCAAGATTCGATTTGAGCAAACATGAGCGTTCCAGTTGATGATCAGATAGCTCGAGATTGTAACCAAGGGAGTAGCTGAATGATTTTCTCTTTTTCTTTTTTCTTTTACAACATTTTTACTCACAGCACCCAAGATGGGTTTTCACCACCCTCTTTTTTACCCGTAGTGCCCTTTCAAGTTTTCACTATGTCCATGGGTATATATTTTACCCCAAGCGCCTTTTCAGGTTTTCACCTAGTCCGCACAAGCTCGTTGTTTTTACCGTGGTGCCCTTTTGGGTTTTCACTGTGTCCTTTTTGCTTTGAGCTTGTAAATATATTTTTCTTTTTCTTTTTTTTCTTTCAAAGGCCACGACATAGATGTCGACTCCGTCATAGCCAGCTGCATAGAGTTCTTTTGTCGTCTCTTAGCTTGGCTCGTACTGACTCAATGGATACTGTGACTACTCGTAGACCTTAATGAGGACTTTTTCTCAGGATTAATCTTGGCCATGAGATAGGTTAGGAATTTTGAAGGTATTCTTTGGTTAAGAAGGCTTCCTTAATTGGGTTCCAATTGTCATAATACACTTCTTCCTTAGGGATATTTTAACTATACAGGCCTCACTTTTTCTTCTATATATTTTTTATTTTTGCTTTTTTCAGATATCCTCCTTTTGGGGTTTTGTTTTTCCGATGACTTCTTCTCTTTCCTTCTCTTTTTTTTTTTTGGTTAGTATGTACACTTCCTCTTTTTTTGGGAGGGGTTAATGAAGGAAAAGGCCATTGGCTCAAGATGGGATAGCAAAGGGTATAAGTGTTCAGGGATACTTTTTGGCCACTTGGCTTTGGAATGATGGCCTCTTTTATGGGGTCCTTAAGCAGTCACGTATTTATTTTATCAATACTTACTTTGCCGCGAGAGACTTAGGAATAGAAACGTCGGACATATCCAGTGTTGATGGGCTCAAGAAAGTGATCTCCGTCCATGGTTGTGAGGTGGAGCACGTACCTTGGCAACACCTCTCGGATGACGTAAGGTCCTTCCTAGTTGAGCTTGAAATTCCCTCTCGGATTAGCGTGCTGTCATTGCCCTTTGGTATGTCACCTTACATTCTTCAACCTAAATGGCATGACTCAGTAATAAAAAGTTTATCATAGAGTAATCAACGTTGTCTTCTCTCGGTTTGCTTCGGCCATCCTGATCTGATTGTATCCAGAATATCCATCCATGAACGACAACATCCCTTGCCTAGCAGTGTTATCGACCAAGATGTCGATCTGTGGCAATGGGAAGTCACCCTTTGGGCTCGCCTTGTTGAGATTTCTGAAGTCAATGCATATGTGAACCTTTCTATCTTTCTTCTGTACCGAGATGATGTTGGCTAACCATTGAGGGTATTTGCAGACTATGAGAAACCCAGTGTCGTACTATTTGATGACCTAGTCCTTTACTTTTAGCCTCCATTCTGGTCTAAGGAGTCTCAACTTCTGCTTGACTAACTTAATATCTGGATATAGCGGCAGCTCATGCTCAACCAAATCGGTTTCCAAACCAGGCATATCCTTATATGACCATCTAAAGATGTCTTGGTATGACCAAAGGAAGTCAATCATGCTTTTTCTTTCCTTGGGGGACAACGATGTTTTGATCTTAGTGATTCAAGGAACCTCCTTTGTACATAGGTTGATATCTTATGTTTCTTTAACGATTGGGGTAGGGCCATGCTTAAAATTAGCAAATTGGTCAAAGAGCTCATTGGTGAGCTCCTCAGTAGGGATCTCCTCGTACAGACTCATGACTCCTACCTCTTCTTGTATTTCTACATGAAAGGGGTCGATTTCATGTGGGATGGGCTTTCCAATTAAGGCATCATTTTCCTTAATTTTATCAGAAATTTTAAAAGACAATTCTTTTGGATTATTTTGTATTTATTTATTTTTTAGATTTTTTTTTTCTCCGGAGATGGGCCCTTGGCAAAGCGGATCTTTATATACACATGGTATTGCCTGCCAAAGGCTAACCTCGCTTTTCAAAGGTTGTTTCTTTTTGAAAAGTTGGTACTGTATTTGCGGCCATTTGATGCTCCCAGAGTTAAGGGCATCAAAGCCCACTTCTTTACCTGAGGTGCCACACCTTTACCTACTCTGATGGAGGAGGCTGATTGGGATATTGCTTGGGAGTCGGCCTCCATCATGTTTATCATTGGCTCATCTTGAACCTGATCCTCAAAGGTTAACACTGGCATGGAATGGTTCAGGATAGGTGACTATACAGGCATGGGTATCTCCTCCTCAAAAAGATAATGAGGCGAGGTCTATTTCAATTTCCGGAGGGATGATTTGGTGATTGGTTTGGTGGATGGCCACCTGCTTATATGGGGTCAACTGTGTTGCCCCATTTTGGTCGATTTTGATGACCCCTGCGCTCACGAATGTGGTTCAGATGTGAGGTCTCAAGCGAGGTTCATCCTCCAGATCTATCCCCCTGGCTTTGGCTGTAGTAATGGTTCGAGCATTTTCGTTGGCCTCTTAGATTTCTTCTTCGGTAGGCCTCTAGCCTAAGCTGAATCTGATATGTTGGCCACCTTTCGCTCTGACCGACTCTCTCTTGCCTTGCAAGTGAGGGCCCAAAACTTTTTCCTTCTGGTAGCCCCACTTTTGGAGCATGGCAATTGCTACATGCATTCCTCCTCCAATTTTTTTAATAACCTTTTCGGAGGACTCTGATGCTACTGCTGATACATTGTATTGAAAACTATGAAGGTTTGTGTGCTCAGCTGTATGTGGTACATCCACCACCTTAAGGTTCTCGATATTGTGGGCCATTTGCTCTCTTTCTTCTCGCCCTTCTTCCATGACTGTTATGACCTTCTACTTTGATATGAATTTGAGCTGTTGGTGTAGAGTGGAGGGCACCACCCTGATTTTATGCAGCCACAGGCGTCCTAGTAGCAGGTTGAAGGAGGACTTGATGTCCATGACTTGGAATGGGATTAAGAAGGTCATTGGCCCAATGGTGAGCTCAAGATCAACTTCTCCTATCACCTCCCTCCTGGTATTATCAAACCCTCTTGCACTTGTTCTGGCTGACCTGAATATAGAGGGATCAACCCCTATTTTCGTTGCAGTTTCGAGGGGGTATACATTCAATGTCGAATCATTGTCTATCAGCACCAAAGGGATTATTAAGTTCTTTGATTCTATCATGATTTTGAGGGGTTTGAAATGATTGGTTCCTTCACTTGGCAGATCGTCATTTGAAAAGGAGATGGCATTGGGAGCCAACACTTGCCCTATCATTTTCCCTACTTTATTTGGCGAGACCTTGTTGGATACATGTGCATCTTTCAATGCCCCCATTAGAGTTTGGAAGTGGGCAGGGGATGTCATCAATAGATCCCCAATGGTGATGTGAGTTGGTGTTCTCTTCAACTGTGTCGCCAGTATGTGCTATTTGCTCATTTTTTCAAAGGGGTGTACCACAGTAGGTTCTTTCTTCTCTTTCGAATGAGTCAGTGTTGATACTTCTAGTTGCCTTGAGATTCTTCCCGATCGAGTGACAAAATCTACTGACCCCTCTCTACTGTTGCTCACATTGACTTCTGTTTGACTATAATCGAGCGGGATCTAATGGGGATCATATGTTGGTCCAGAGATTTGAAATGGGATAGATGGGGGCGCCTGATATGATTGAATCGATGGGGCTGGTATGGAAAATTTGGGCTAGATGTGGTTGATTAGTGTAGGAGGCAACTGAACTGATGATGATGTGAAAAAATTAGGCCAGCTGTATTGGGCTAGTGCAGAAGATGGATATACTAATGGCAGTGCAATAGTATCGGGCCAGCTGTATTATATGGGAGCCAGAGGTGGGGCGAAATTGGGCACCATGTAACTGACTGGGGTTGGTACCAGATATGCTTAGTACTGCGGGGATGGAGTATAACTGGGCTGCACATGGGAAACAAGCGCGGGTATAGGGAAATACATCCTTAAATCCAAAGGTGCTGCTTGCGGTGCAGGGCTCGGGAAATAATCGATTAAGTTTAATGGCTCGATCACCCGTATGATCTTATTCTCACAACTCTGCTGCCCAGGTACTGTAAAATTCTCTCCCTTAGTGATAGATTTAGAGGGATCGAATTCTTTCATCCCTTCCTCCAACATGTTTATAGTGGACCTTGGGCCCATTCCTCCCTACGGGTGCAGTGGTAATGGTACCTGCATGATATTAGTGTGTTGATTAGCTTAGGGGGGTGCTAAGGGTATGAGTTTCCCTACCTCTATCAAATCCTCTATCGCGTGTTTCAAAGGAAAGCACCGATTAGTTGGATGTCTCGGCTCTTGATGGAAATTATAATTTATGCTGGGATTATAATTCTTTTGGATCAGATTCGGTGGAGGTCTTGGTTAAAGCTGAGTAACCCAACCCTTCTCGATCAGCAACGGTAAGAGGACATTTAGGGATTGTCCTAAGGGAGTGAATACTCAATCATATCGGGCCCTTCTATGCTCAGGGATCATCTGCCCCCAGGGGACCTTGTTTTTCCTTGGAGCCTGATTTGTTGGTGTTGGTGTTGGTTCTGTAGCCACAAACTAAAAGGGTACCATGTTGGTGTTGGGCTATGTGTTCATTATATTTTGTACCTCTACCCTTGCTCCTCTCTTAGTCCTCTATTCGGTGAACTTTTGAACCCCACTGGACACATTCTTGCTCAAGCATCCCTCTCTAATTGCGTCCTTACAATGGTTGGCATTTCTTACCAAATCAGCGAAGCTAGACTACTGTTGGTATAGCAAGAAGTCTGAGATGACTGTCAGAGTATTTTCGAGATCATCTCTATTTGCTCATCATCAGGTATTCGATTTCTCACTCGGGCTGCCAAGGCTCTCCATCTCCCTAGATAGTCATTGAACGTCTCATCGAGCATCTGCTTCAGGTGAGCTAGATTAGATTTACGGGGCTCAATGTCCATGTTGTAGACAGACTGCTCCTGGAACAAGTGGGTCAGATCTTTCCAAGTTTTAATCATGGATGGTTCAAGGGACGTGAACCATCTCAAAGCGGGGCCCGTAAGGCTCTTCTGGAAGACCTTTATGAGTAAACTCTCATCCCCTCCGTACTGGTACATGTCCCCTCTATAGGACTTGAGGTGTGAAATGTGATTGCTCGTGCCATTGTACTTGTCGAAGACCGATAGTTTGAAGGGGGTAAGGGAACTTCAGAGAACATGCATAAATAAAAAAAGTTCATGGTATGGATCTCAGCTCCACCCATCTTCATCAATTGCTTCTAGATCATGTCCAATTGTTTCTTTAGTTGCTCTGATTCTTTAGATGGTGGGGTTTCTCTTTCAACTGTCAGCCTCCATTCACTTTATGCTGTCGGGGGATTAGTGATTATGGGTGGTGGGGGGTTGAGGTTAGTGAGTGCCCCTGCATAAGCCCCGCTATTCTTGATCTCATCTTCCTTTTATTGTGGGTATACATATGGTAGGGTGAGGGTGAGATTTTCCTGTTGGTGTTAACTGGGCTGGATGGGTGTCGGGTGGGGCCAATGTATATGAGTGAAGTTCTGCGGAGTGATAGGATGAGTGGAAGTTGGATTTTGGGTTAGGACCTGATGAGGCCACTGCACTTGGGGGAATATTTGGGGATGACCTTGCGGTGTAAGGGGATGGGTGAATTGGGGTTGATGAATGGTAGGTGTTAGGTTTCTGCCTTGGGCTAGGTATGAGGGTTGTGGGTGAGTGAGATATTGAGGGAATTGTGAAGTGTATGGGTACGAAGATCCAAGATTTACGCCTTGCTGGGCTTGGGTATAGAGTATGGAGCTTGAATGGGTTTGGGCCATTGGGCCTTGGTGGGTCTGGGCCATTGGTCCTTGGTGGGCTTGGGCCATGGGGATCTGAGACCCACCCAAATGACCCCATGGTTGATGAGGGTCTTGGGTCGTATGGTTGATGGGGGGTTGATGAGAGTTTGGGAGAAATGGGGCATGGAGATTTGGGAGTGTATGAGATGGGTTTGAGAGAGGTGGATAAGGGCGTCTGCTTCCAACTGGTATAAGCCCTAACCATTTCCTCCATCATGGCCATTAGATTGGGTGAGGGGGTAGGTGCATGGGAAAAATTGGGCATGGCCTCGATAAAATTTGGCATGACCTAGGTACACAAGGGGGGATTGTGTGTGGTTTGTGAGGATGAGGGATAATTGGTCATTGCTTGGGGGGATTGGGAAAAATGTGGGGTAAGGGTGGAGGATTGGATTGGATTTTTGGGAGGTATGGATGAGAGATGGGGGGGGGGTATGGAAGGGTGGATGTGGAAAAATGTGGTATGTTTGGATTGGACGGGAATGCAGGGGGTATATTGGATGTGGAAGGAAAATGGGCAAATTTTGGTTCGATATGGGGAAAGCATATGGGGAAACATAGGGTGGATCCTGGGTAAAGGCGGGGGGAAATTTGGGGAGATTTGAGGTGGATGTGGATGGGTCTTGAACGGATACGGGTGGGGAAAGGGATGAACTTTGAATGGGTGCAGATGGGAATATGGGTGCACCGAAGGGTCCGGTGACGGTGAATGGTGGTTGGGTGAGCGGAATGGAGGTGAACATTTCTTCTGCATGAGAATGGGTTAGGGAATGTGGCGGGGATGAATCGGGTTTGACATATGCCGGATCAACCACCCACGACATGGCTTGGTGATGGGTGGGGTACAGGTGCCTCGAGTGGGGCCCGTAGCGTTTTCTCCTCCTCCCCCTACAGGATGGCGGAGGGTAAGGCGATGCCATTGTGCCGGCACCACAAGTTTATTAATTTTTTCTTGATTTTTTTCTATTTTGATTATTTTTAAGTTTTTGGATAAAAGAAATGAATCTCTAGTGTGAGTTTCGGGTCTTGGAGATCCCGTTTCGGGTGGCGTTCGTACCCCAAATATCTCCCACGGTGGGATCCCGATGTTGTCATTTATTTCGAGACTCTTGCTGCTATTTTATTAAGAACAGTGGAGAGAATAAATCAAGAGTGGAGAATTGGAGATGGGTCAGCATAGCAAGTCTAAAATACACACAGTCCTGCAAGATACAGGGTCTATTGTAGCAAGTTTTGATAAGTAAGAGTTTGTCCCACAGAGAAATTGATCTAGAAGCCGAAATGCGCTATAATAGTAGGCCTCCAGATCTGGCTATAGATCTGACAAACCTAAAGAAAGGGAGTTGGGTGTCACGACTACACTAAATTAATTCTAAAAATAGAGAAATAAAATATAGCCCTATCCTAAAAAAAAGGTTTAGAAGAAGATGGTGGTAGTGTGTGCCAAAATAAAATACAAAAATTATGAGAAGTAAGCAGGTTGAGCTAATGATATAGTAATGTAACTCAGATTTAGTCTTTCTCTGCAGTTCTCCTTGCTGAGACGCTATTAATAGCCTCAACAAGGTATAAGCTCCCAGTTTAACCCATGCCATTTGGGGCGCTCTTAGGGCTATACTCTATCCACTATAATGGTCACAGGGTATCCGATAGAGTCTGTCAAATCCCATTAGTTAAACCAGAAATTTGCTAGTCTAATCTAGAAGACTGAACTGATCATTTTCAAAGCCACTAGACCAGCTCTAGCCATGAATACTATTGCATCACTATGTAATGTCAGTGCTACAAGCTCCCCAGATCTACGCACAGACCTGGCTAACATCCATAGGTAATCCAACCCATAAGATCCTAAGTGCTTTGCTAAGGCTAACTACTCACTAGTGCCTGCAAAAAGGATCATGCAACAGGTTGAATAAGGCCTTTAACTCAGCTGGTCATTGCTACAAACAGCCTATAATGACTCAGCCTTAAGCTATAATTACTACAAGAGATCAAAGATAATATCTGATATCGATTAGGTAAAATAGAGGGGAGCCACTTACTGTACAAACCTCCTCACAAGGTTCTAGAAGCTCATGTGCAGGGGAGAAGAATCCTTCTCAAACATGTGGATGGACACAACCTTAGGGCTATACTCTGTCCACTTGAATTGTCACAGGGTATCCCATTGGTCTGTCCATCCCACAGAGGCCTGAGAAAGAACATGAGAACTGTTACAACCACCATGATCTGCAGGCCTCCAAGCTCCCTGGATCTCACTACAGATCCAGCATTGCTTGCCATGTGTCTATCAAACCAAGAGAAATCAAATGGTAAATAATAGACCTACTAGAAACTGAATGGGCTACTCCCAATTACATGGATCCTATAGACATCTAAAGAAACCATAAGATCTATAGATTTGATTAAGCATTAAAATAACAGTTCATTGATAACAGTAAAACTTACAATGAACTATCTCTTGGTTGCAGCCCATACACAACTGCTCATCCATGATCCCAATGTATACAAAATCTATTACAAGACTAAAACAAAACTAAACCTAGCTGCTTACAGGAGGATTAGCCAACAAGTGCTGAGCTAAGAGAGAAGAGAAATAGGAAAAAGAGGTGATCAAATCATAACCCTAGCCTGCTAGAGCTCTCAACCGATAGAGGATAAAGGAAAGATGAAAATAAGAAACTCTAAGTATAGCATATATACTCTGTCAAAATGACCTTGGCTCTAAAGAGATTAACCCTAATTTTTCTAGTAGACGTGGCACTGTTTCAACCCTTGAATGCCTCGAGATGTGCACTTTGAAATCTGTGCCTCAGGAAGTGTGCCCTAGCCTTGGGAAATTTCCAAAAGGTCCCTGAGTTAAACTAAGAAGTGGAGAGCCGGTGCTTCGCAGGGCTGGCAGGTATTTTAGTTTAGTCATGCAGTTGCTTTGCTTTTGCGCAGTTGCTTTACTTTTATGGAGTTGCCTTTGGCTGATGGGAATGGCTCATTCGCGCAGTAAACCTTTAGTGAATCGCGTAATTGCTTCGCGTCGCAGTGCTGTCGTGGAGATGATCTAGAGAGCCAGAGTGTTTCACACAACAGAGCTTCAGGAGCTCTCTCTCACTAAGTACTCGTGCAAGTGGGCTCCTGCGCTCGCGTAGTAACTTATAAGGCTCCAGAGTGTGCGAGATCTGTGTAAGGGGAATTCTGGGCATCTCTCTCTTCCAGGGCCACGCGAGAACTCTGCGAGGTGACATTTTGTTCTCTATGCATATGGACTCGCTGGGTTCTTCACGTTGTTGCTTTGAGGCTTGATCTCCGTGAGAGCTTTGCGATCACGAATTCTGAAGGTTTCACATCGTGAGATCTTTGCGATGTCTTTATAGCTCTCCTCTTGACTGCACGGCCTATCTGCACGAGAGCTTCTTCCACTGCATCATTAGCTTCGTGAGAAGGCTCCTCAACTCTGCGAGGTTTGTTTCTTGACACTCTGCTGCACTACACTTGCTGCTGTTGTAGCATCCTTCCTTCTCAACTGACTTTAGTCATCTGCTAGACTTTAGGTCAATGATGATCAGCAACAGTGAGTCACCATGGTGAGCACTACCAAGGTGTTCTATTAGGCTTTGGCTCAGCTGTCATCTTTGCTTGTATTCTCTCTCTTTAGGCCAAAAAGCCCAGGTTTTGTATTAAGCTGAACATTTTATTACTAACTGTAAAACATACTTAACAAATGATTATTAGTGGGCTTCAAGGTCTATCAAAGGCTAGGTTAAGAGGTGAAAAGTGAGACTTTTTAGTGCATAACACACCCCCAAACCTAATCTTTACTAGTCCCTGAGCAAAGGATAAATTAAAACAACTCCTTTAAGAATTGAAATGCCACATTCGTAGGGAGCATGGATACATTTAGCATATGTATCAAGCCTTTTAAACCCCTAGGTGATCCCTAGTGGAGTGAAGTCTCTTGAGGGCTTTCAGTGAAGATCACCACAAACTTCTCAATGAAACTGTTAACAAAGGTGCAACATTCTCAGGTCAGCTGTCAAGAAACAGAGCATCAGATCACCTTTGATTCAATAAAAATGTGAGAAATTTAGACATGAAAAGTACAGACATTTAATCATCACAAACTCTACCTGAGTGCATAAAATTTCCAATTAGCTCACAACAAGCTACACATATATATATCAGCACTGAGCTCATCAGGTTATAGGCCATACCTAATATATTCAATATTAGACCCAATGCTCACCAGGGCATACTCTCACAAGGGACCTTGAGGGTTTCATTTTCTCTCAAGATCAAGAGCAGTTACAGCCCCCAAATGGGTCTGTAAGCATGAGCATAGGCAAAGCATTGAAGTTCTGACATCATTGGCAGGTCCTCACCATAGATTGGACAACTCTTTGTCTCTTCATGACAGCTCATTTAACTTTGGATCACAAGGTATTTAGCTGGGTTGTAATGTGGTTTATGAATTGGATTATAAAGAATATAAGGTTGAAAAGGGATTCAAAGATGAGAAATCAGTAAGTGAAGGAGGTGATTCATGACATCACCTCTTTGTAGTT
This sequence comes from Chloranthus sessilifolius, assembly GCA_021018995.1. Taxonomy (NCBI): domain Eukaryota; kingdom Viridiplantae; phylum Streptophyta; class Magnoliopsida; order Chloranthales; family Chloranthaceae; genus Chloranthus; species Chloranthus sessilifolius. Next base: position 26,969,437 of record CM037594.1, on the reverse strand, counting down.
CAGTCCCTTTCATTTTCTTTCACATTTTTTATACTTGAAGTGGCCAACTTCTCTTCATTATGATTTTTCCAATGAACTGTTCCTCTTGAATCATCTCTCCCTCCTCTTTATTATTGTTTTTCTTTCTTCTCTTGCATTTTTCTTTCTATTTTTGTTTTTATTTTTGTGTTTGTGACTTGCCACCTCTTTCCTCAGCTGCTACACTACTCAACTTTAGGTATCTCTTCTCCATTCACTCAATGTTGACCCTATCTTGTCCATCTTAAGCTCCTTCTCCTTTACCTGCTGAATTCTCAGAGTGAGGGTAGGTTTGAGTCAGGTCCATAGGTTCTGGCGCAAGTACTCAAGTGTATTTTGAAGAAAATTAGAAATTAAGGCTCAACAGATGTGCGCACAAGGGCAGTTGATTAGGATTTGGTCTGTTTAAGCTCAAACTGTCCAAGAGAAGGCCTTGATCCTTTCCTAGGTTTCATGAGTGTTGTCAGTTGTTCAACTTGGAGGTGCCTAACTTCTAGTGAGGGCATTGCCTCAGCCAATCCTTAGAGCTAGAAGAAGTGCCTCAGTCACTCCTCAAAGGAAGAAAATTTATTTTTTTTGTAGGCCCAACTCTCACTGGTTATGGTCTTCCATTGAACTTTTAAGTATATCCTTACCTTTTTCTCTCTTTAATGATTCACTCAGTACTGATACAAGTGAGTTTACTTGGTGTTCACATCATGAAAAAGTTAAAATTTAAAAGCTTGTAATGCCTAAAAGTCTGTAAAATTTTAAATTTCTCATTTTTCTAATGATTCTTAGGTGAACATGATTCTGTTTCTGTCTTACTTGAATCTGCTGCACTTAGGTTAACTATTTTATTGGCAGAACCTGCCACACCCCCAAACCTATGAGGAGCAGTGTCCTCACTGATTCTAAGATAAGATGTGCAGCAGCTATAAAACCTAGAAATTAACAAAACAGAAACCACAAAAGAGAAAAAGAACACAAAAACAAACAAGGAATTATGCACACATATAAGCAAAATAGTGACAAATTGTCGACAAAAGAGATTTTATTATAGATACAAAAACAAACACAATACAAAACATAGAAAATTATAAACCTAAGAACAATCTAAGCAAAACATCATGTCAAACAAAATGGTTCTTCTTCCTGGCTCAGGGATGTCCTCAACCTGCTATGGAAGAGGAACTGTAAGCCAGGAGGAGGGGGAAGACGAGGATTATGGAGATGGGTGTTGAGCAGGTGGTGGGGGGTTTGAAGAAGATGGTGGGGGAGATGCAGGTGGTTCGGTTTTTTGCTTCTTCTTCATTCCCTTCTCTTTTTTCTTCTCCTCTTTGGCCAGGATCCTCTGGACCTCTTCGTACTCATCCCAAAGAAATTGTAGTGGGTCTGGCTCCTTAGGCGGTGGGGAGTCCAACCACATTGGATAGAATTTGTTTGGGAACTCGGTGGGTTTGTCGTCCGCCATGGTTGTGAGTAAGGAGGGACTACTAAGGTTAGAAGAGACTGGGTGAGATGAAAATGACCTATCCCTATATTTAAAGTACTTGGACGGTGGAATACGGATGGGCACATTAACTTTCATCTCTTTCCGAGCGTGAAAATAAATTATGATTATTCTCGAAATGATAAATCGCACAACCTAGTTGGGGAACGAGAGCTCACAATAAATGGTGGTCTAATTTTGGCATTGGGAATTAAGGCAATCCCGCGTTTTGCAGAGTTTTCCTAAGTGCTCGCTAAGTAGAATTCTCCCGTAGTACAGATGTACCTCCGTGAGAAGGATAATCACGCAGAAGTAAATAGCTCTGCGAGTACAAAATCAAAAACATTGTGTGCCTCGCGAAGTTATTTCATGAAGTAGACATTGGGATTGAGCATGAGAAGTCATCTTTCATTTCTCGCACAGCTTAGCTAGGGATCTCTGCGAAGAACATCCATTCAGAGTTTCAGAGGTCTCATGCAATAGAATGTTTTGAAATTTACAATTCGCGCCCCTATGACTCCGCAAGAAAGTGGTGAAATGGTCCGCGACCATGAAAATTAGGCCATTCAACCCTACGAGAAACCAATAGTCAATCTCTTTACACCATTTGTGCTCAGGCCTGTGCCTGCACAATGTCTTGCACCCATTCACTGGCCATCAGCACCAACCCTTCACATGTATTCCTTTTCTAAATGATAATAACCTCCTTAATACTAGCACAGGCATAACAAAAATTTCAAATGATAAAGGACCTTGATGAAAACGGATTCTAAACAAATACAGTGTTAGTACTTTGCTCACACTTCAGCAAGAAGTATCATATATCTCCCATATTACTGATAGAAATGAACAATATTGAGACTAAAACCTATAAAGCGATTGAAAATAAACAAGCACACAGAACATAATAGAACAACACATAAAATAGATATGGCACACATAATACAAAGTTGTGGATCATTGATCAGTGGGAGGTTCATGTAGGTGAATGGTCCGAGGAAGCTCCACTGGTTTTTCTACACAAATCTTGAGCCTCTGATCATTTACTTTCATGATCTGACCTGACTTTGGGTCCAAGATCTCCACAGCAGCAGATGGGGAGGCTTTGATGATAGTATAAGGTCCATCCCATCTGGATTTCAGCTTCCCTAGAAAGAATTTAAGTCTGGAGTTAAAAAGCCAAACCTTGGTGCCAGCAATGAAGTCCTTCCTTAACAGCTTCTTGTCAAAGAATGCTTTGGATCTCTCCTTGTCTATTCTGGCATTTGCATAGGCTTCTAGCCTCATTTCATTAAGTTCTGCCATTTGCAACTTCCTGTGAGAACCAGCAAAAGTGAGATCTACATTCATTGCTTTGATAGCCCAATAGGCTCTATGCTCTAGCTCCACAGGTAGGTGGCAGGCCTTACCATACACTAGCCTAAATGGGGACAATCCAATAGGGGTCTTATAAGCAGTCCTATAAACCCACAAAGCATCATTCAGCTTTGGTGCCCAATCCTTCCTATCAGTCCTCACAGTTTTCTCCAGAATATGCCTAATGTCCCTATTGGAAATTTCAACTTGCCCATTGGTCTGTGGGTGGTAGGGAGTTACAATTCTGTGTGTAACAGAATACCTTTTGAGTAGGTTCTTGAAAGGTTTGTTACAGAAGTGGCTCCCCCCATCACTGATAATAGCTTTGGGGATTCCAAATCGTGAGAAGATATTATTGTCTTTCAAGAATTTAAGGAAAACTATGTGGTCATTAGTCTTTGTGGCAATGGCTTATACCGATTTGGACACAGTCCACTGCCACAAGTATGAAATTCAATCCCATAGATGAAGGAAAGGGGCCCATAAAATCAATGCCCCATATGTCAAAAAGTTCTACAACTAGGATGGGCTATAATGGCATGGAGTCTCTCTTAGAAATGCCTCCCACCCTTTAACATCTCTCGCAAGCTGTGCAATGCAAGTTTGCATCTCTGAACAAAGAAGACCAATATAAACCACATTGGAGCACTTTTGCTGCAGTCTTTTTGCCACTGAAATGACCTCCACAAGCTTGCTCATGACACATTGAAAGAATGTCGTGGAAGTTTTTTTCAGGCACACATCTCCTAATGACCTGGTCTACACAATGCTTGTAAAGGTATGGATCCTCCCACATAAATTATCTAACCTGAGAGAAGAACAGGTCTTTGTCCACTTTAGACCAGTGTGGAGGGATCCTGCCAACAGTAAGAAAATTGACAATGTGTGCAAACTAGGGCACACTAGACTGCACAGTAAAAAGCTGCTCATCAAGGAACAACTCATTAACAAGTGTTGCTGCACATTCCTCCAAGATAATCCTAGAGAGGTGGTCAACCACCACATTCTTAACTCCCTTCTTTTCTTTGATCTCAAGATTAAACTCCTACAAGAGGGGAATCCATCTGATGAACCTGGGCTTTGCATCCTTCTTAGCCAATAGGTATTTCAGGGTTGAGTGATCTGTGAAAACTATAATCTTAGACCCCAACAAGTTGGGTCTAAACTTGTCCACATCAGACACTACTGCAAGCAGCTCCTTCTCAATTGTAGTATAGTTCAGTTGAGCTTCAGTTAGTGTTCTGCTGACATAATATATCACTACAGGCAGCTTATCTTTCCTCTGTCCTAAGACAGCACCTATGGCCAAATTTGATGCATCACACATCAGCTCAAAGGGGAGTGAGTAATCTGGGGCCTGGATTACAGGGGCAGTGGTGAGGCACTTTTTCAAAGCCTCAAAGGCCTCAAGGCATTCAGCAGAAAATAAAATGGCACATTCGGGCAGAGCAGGTGGCACAATGGTTTGGCAATCTTGTTGAAGTCCTTGTTGAACCTCCTGTAGAATCCAGCATGTCCTAAAAAAGATCTGATCTGCTTAATAGTCCTGGGTGGGGGCAGATGTGAAATCAGGTCCACCTTAGCCTTGTCAACTTCTATTCCCTTGTGAGAAACCACATGGCCTAATACAATACCTTGTGTCACCATAAAGTGACTCTTTTCCCAGCTTAGGACCAAGTGGGTCTCCTCATATCTTTGCAAAACTTTTTCAAGGTGGACTAGACACTAGCTAAAGCTATCCCCAAATATAGAGAAATCATCCATGAAGATTGCCATAAATTTGTCAATCATATCAGAAAAAATTGCATACATGCACCTCTGAAAAGTGGTTGGGGCATTGAACAGTCCAAAAGGCATCCTTCTGTAAGCGAAGGTGCCAAAGGGACATGTGAAAGTAGTTTTCTCCTGGTCTTGAGGATCCACAGGGATTTGATTATACCCTTAGTATCCATCAAGAAAACAATAGTATGCCTTCCTAGCCAACTTGTCTAGAATTTGGTCAATAAAAGGGAGGAGAAAATAGTCTTTTCTTATTTTAGAGTTGAGTTTCCTATAATCAATGCACACCCTCCAGCCAGTGGTCTCTCTGGCTGACATCAACTCCCCAGAATCAGAAGCAACCACTGTGATGCCTGAATTTTTAGGTACCACCTGGATAGTTGACATCCATTCGAAATCTGAAATGAGATAAATCACCCCTACACCCAACAGTTTCACTATTTCTTTAAGCACCACCTCTTGATATGAGGATTTAATTTTCTGTGCATCTCACTTGAGGGTTTTGCACCCTCATCCAGGTGAATCTTGTGCATGCAAACTGAGACATCAATGCCTCCAAGGTCAGCTATTGTCCACCCAATTGCTTTTTTATGCTTCATAAGGACATTCAGTAATTCCTCGTCCTGTTCACAAGTGAGGGGGGAGGAGATAATCACGGGAAGCTTATTATCTTGCCCCAAGAAGGCATATTTTAATGTGGCTGGGAGCTGCTTCAGCTCTAGCTCAAGGGGACATTCAATTGAAGGCAATAGAGGTGCCTTAGTGGCTTGAGAAAAGGGCAGCAATATGTGCTACACTAGGTCCACAGAAGACTCAGTGTTGGTGTTGTCTTCTGTCATGGGAATTGGGGCCTCCTTCTCAAACAAACTCCAAACACTTTCCATGCTTTCAATCAGATTATCCCAATCTAGCAGATTAGATAATTCTTCTTCTACCAGGCCATCTAGTACATCTACTATAAAACAATCCTCAATGTTAATATGAGGCACTGTAGTAGCATGGTACACATTTAAATGGGCCTTCATGTTCTCAAAGGTAACCTCCATTATCCCTGACCTGCATTGTATGTAAGCATTTATAGTAGCCAAGAATGGTCTGCCAAGGATAATGGGAATTGGGGTTTTACTTTTATAAGGGTCCATGTCTAAAATAAGAAAATCAGCTGGATAATAGAATTTGTCTACCCCAACTAAGACATCCTCTACCACACCCACAGGTCTCCTCTCAGACCTGTCAGCCAGTTTGAGCATAACTGATGTAGGTTTAAGCTCCCCCAAACCTAGCTCCTCATATACTGAATAAGAGAGTAAGTTTACACTGGCCCCTAAATCTAAGAGGGCTTTTCCAATGGTGTGATTTCTGATTATGCAGGGGATAGTAGGTACCCTGGGTCTTGTAATTTTTTAGGTGTGGCGATGGACAAAACTGACTCAACGTGCTCAACAGTAAAAACTCTTCTAAACAATTGCACCCTAGCTTTCCTCTTTTGAGTGCAGAGGTCCTTTAAAAATTTAGCATAGGCAGGGACTTGCTTTATGGCATCAAGCAGGGGTAAGTTGATCCGAACCTGCTTGAAAGTCTCTAGCATTTCCTCCATCTGAGCATTTCCTTTATCAAGAGGGGTTGAGCCAGCAAGTTCTTGAGGAAATGGCAGCTGTGGCACTGCTGGTGCCACTACTGCTTGCCTACTGCCATTATGGTCATATTTTTTCCTTTTTCTTTTATCTTCATTTATTTCTTTATGTTGGGGCTCAACATCAGCTCCATTATTTTACCCTAGCTGATTCATAGCAGGGGACACAAGTCTCGGCTCCTTAACACTAACAATCCTTTCATTTTCAGTTTCATTTTCTGTGACCTCCTCCTATTCACTACCCACTAAATTGTCAACCACCCTGCCACTCCTAAGGGTAGTTATGGCATCAGCATACTTATGGATAAAGGGTGTTTCTCTAAGAAAGAGCTGCCCTTTTGAATTGGATAGGGGCTGACTAGGCAATTTTCCTTCCTCCTGTTCAGAGCATTACAGATCTGACCAAGCCGGTCCTTAATTTTTTTGATGCTCTGTCCATGAGAATTGATAGTCTGTACCAAGCTCACCAAATTCTACATTGAAGCCAGCATCTGCTCTTTAAATGAAGAGGACCTGAGCTGTTGTGTGGGCAGAGCCAACTGGTTAGACTGTGGGGTAGGTAGTAGGAAATTTTGCCTTGGTGGGTAACCTTGATTAACATGGTGTTGGGGTCTGTAGGGAGCTACCATTTGCTGCTACTGAGGTTGAGGATATGAGTCTTGTCTCCACCTTAGATTTGGGTGGTTCCTCCAGGAATTCCCAGCAGGCTGCTGCCCAAAGGTTTGAGCAGCGTTGGCATTCTCCATAATAAAATCTGAAAATTGGTTGGCAGATGGACAATAATGAATAGAATGTGTGGGGGATTGGCATATCAGACATGCCTCCTCCACCTATGCAACCATCCGATGCTGCATCACATTCATCAATTTATCAAACTTCAAGCTCAGGTTGTCCACCTTCCTTTCCAGATCACCTTGCACCTTCACTTCATATATTCCACCTCTAAGGGTGACCTCTTTCACCATTTTAGCTAGAATCTGGCTGTCATTACGTGACAGAGACTCCTGCTACATGGAATTCTCCCCTATTATGTCAAATAGCTCCCAAGCTTCCTCAACTGTCTTATGGAGGTAGCTACCACCACAGGAAGCATCCACCATATCCCTACTCTTGGCATTAATTCCTTCATAAAATACTTAGATAAGATGCCACATTAGGATTTGGTGGTGGGGACATTGGTTTAACATCTCCTGGAATCTTTCCTAAGCTTCATTAAAATTCTAAATTGAGGACTGAGTGAATGACAGAATTTTTTTCCTCATCTGGCTTGTTTTGTTCATAGGGAAAAACTTTGCCAGGAACTTGGTTTGAAGGTCACCCCATGACTGTATGTTGTTGACTGGGATCTTTGATAGCCATGTGCTGGCTTTGTCCTTTAATGAAAAAGGAAAAAGCCTTAATTTAGTGGCCTCAGGCCCCAAGCCAGCTATGTTGAAGGTAGTGCAAAGTACTAAAAATTGGTCAATATGGTTGTAGGAATCTTCTTTAGCCAACCCATAAAATGAAGGCAGCATACTAATGATGGAGGATTTAATTTTATAGTTCCCCTCAACAGAGGGAAACTGAATGCAAAAGGGAGAGGTGTACTCCCCAGGTGCATTGTATTCTTTCAATGTCCTCTGCCTCTCAGCCATGGTAGCTGGTTCAGTCTCAATAGCAGGGCTCTGGGTGGTGTGTCTAGGTCTAAGGATCCTTTCCACCTCCAGATTTGGGGGTTCCAAGTTAGGGTTTAAGGACCTTCTACCGAGCATACACTCACCAACAGTAATGAAAATGCTTACAAGCACACAGAAAGATTTTTTTTTTTTTTTTAAAGTAATAACTACACAGATTTACACTAAACAAAATAACAGGGGATTCAACATAAATGGCATGAGATTTAGGGGAAAGAAAGTGAAAATAGAGCTAGCTATACTCCACTTGCAGCTCTAGCTTTTCCCTTCTACTGTCCATTTTTGTAAAATTTCACAAAGAATCAATAGTACTTTAATTTTAGATTAAACACAACTACAAAGAATTTGTTAGTCTAAGTTATAGTACAACTCAGGTCTACTAAAAATATCAATATCCCCAGCAGCGGTGCCAAAAACTTGTCATTTATATTGAGACTCTTGCTTCTATTTTATTAAGAACAATGGAGAGAATAAATCAAGAGTGGGGAATTGGACATGGGTCAACACAGAAAGTTAGAAATACACACAGTCTTGCAAGATACAGGGTCTATTGTAGCAAGTTTTGATAAGTAAAAGTTTGTCCCATAGAGAAATTGATCTAGAACCCAAAATGGGCTATAATAGTAGACCTCTAGATCTGGCTATAGATCTAACAATCCTAAAGAAAGGGAGTTGAGTGTCATGACCATACTAAATTAATCCTAAAAATAGAGAAATAAAATGTAGCCCTATCCTAAAAAAGTGGTTAAGAAGAAGATTGTGGTAGTGTGTGCCAAAATAAAATACAAAAATTATGAGAAGTAAGCAAGTTGATCTAGAGTTAATGATACAGTAATGTAACTCATATTTAGTCTGTCTCTGCAGTGCTTCTTGCTGAGACGCTATTAATAGCCTCAACACGATATAAGCTCTCAGTTTAACCCATGTCATTTGGAGCGCTCTTAGGGCTATACTCTGTCCATTATAATTGTCACAAGGTATCCGATAGAGTCTGTCAAATCCCATTAGTTAAACCAAAAATTTGCTAGTCTAATCCAGAAGAGTGGACTGATCATTTCCACAGCCACTGGACCAGCTCTAGCCATGAATACTATTGCAACACTATGTAATGCCAGTGCTACAAGCTCCCCATATCTGCGCAAAGACCTGGCTGACATCCATAGGTATTCCAACCCATAAGATCCTAAGTGCTTTGCTAAGGCTAACTGCTCACTAGTGCCCGCAAAAAGGACCATGCAATAGGTTGAATAAGGCCTTTATCTCAACTAGTCATTATTACAAATAGCCTGCAATGACTCAGCCTCAAGCTACAATTACTATAAGAGATCAGATCTAACATCTGATATTGATTAGGTAGAATAGAGGGGAGCCAGTTATTGTACAAACCTCCTCACAAAGCTCTAGAAGCTCATGTGCAGGGGAGAAGAATCCTTCTTAAATATGTGTATGGAAATAACCTTAGGGCTATACTCTGTCCACTTGAATGGTCACAGGGTATCCCATTGGTCTGTCCATCCCGCAGAGGGCTCAGAAAGAACATAAAAGTTGTTGCAACCACCATGGTTTGTAGGCCTCCGAGCTCCCTGGATCTCACTACAAATCCAGCATTGCTTTCCATGTGTCTATCAAACTAAGGGAAATCAAATGGTAAATAATAGACCTACTAGAAACTGAATGAGCTAGTCCCAAATACATGGATCCTATAGACATCTAAAGAAACCATAAGATCTATAGATTTGATTAAGCATTAAGACAGTAGTTCATTGATAATAGTAAAACTTACAATGAACTGTCTCCTGGTTGCAGCCCATACACAACTGCTCATCCACAATCCCAATATATACAAAATCTATTACAAGACTGAAACAAAACTAAACGTAGCTGCTTACAGGGGGATTAGCCAACAAGTGTTGAGCTAAGAGAGAAGAGAAATAAGAAAAAGAGGTGATCAAACCCTAACCCTAGCCTGCTAGAGCTCTCAGCGGGCAAAGGATGAAGGAAAGATGAAAATAATAAGCACTAAGTATAATTTATATACTCTGTCAAAACTCCCTTGGCTCTAAAGAGATTAACCCTAATTTTTCTAGCAGACGTGGCACTGTTACAACCCTTGAATGCCTCGAGATGTGTGCATTAAAATATGCACCTCGAGAAGTGTGCCCTAGCCTTGGAAAATTCCTAAAAGGTCCCTAAGTTAAACTAAAAAGTGGAGAGCTCGCACTTTGCGGGGCTGACAGTTGTTTTAGTTTACTCGCGCAGTTGCTTTGCTTTCATAGAGTTGCCTTTGGCTGATGAGAATGGCTCATTCATGCAATAAACCTTTAATGAATCATGCAGTTGCGTCATGTCACAGAGATGATTTCGAGAGCCAGGGTGTTTAATGCAGTAGAGCTTTAGGAGCTCTCTCTCGCTAAGTACTTGTGCAAGTGGGCTCCTGCACTCACATAATAACTTGTAAGGCTCCAGAGTGTGCGAGAGGAATTCTAGGCGTCTCTCTCTTCTAGGGCCACGCAAGAACTCCTTGAGGTGACTTTTTATTCTCTATGCATATGGACTCACTGGGTTCTTCGCGTGGTTGCTTTGAGGCTTGATCTCTGCGAGAGCTTCGTGACCACAAATTTTGAAGGTTTCACACCACAAGATCTTCGTGATGTCTTTATAGCTCTCCTCTTGACTGCGCAACCTATCTACGCGAGAGCTTCTTCCACTTCATCTTTAGCTTCACGAGGAGGCTCCTCAACTCTTCGAGGTCTGTTTCTTGACACTCTGCCGCACTACACTTGCTGCTGTTGCAGCATCCTTCCTTCTCAGCTGACTTCGGTCATCTGTTAGACTTTAGGTCAATGATGATCAGCAACAGTGAGTCACCATGGTGAGCACTACCAAGGTGTTCCATTAGGCTTTGGCTCAGCTATCATTTTTGCTTGTATTCTCTCTTTGGGCCAAAAAGTCAGGGTTTTAAATTAAGCTGCACATTTTATTACTAACTGTAAAACATACTTAACAAATGATTATTAGTGGGCTTCAAGGACCATCAAAGGCTAGGTTAAGAGGTGAAAAGTGGTACTTTTCAGTGCATAACACCCGACGCGCTTTGAAAGAATCAAAGGGAAAAAACTCTTTGATCTATGTGAAGGTACGAGAATCAACATGACAACCCTATCCCCCAGAGCAGATCAATAAGAGGGTGACGACCTCTTTTGACTGACGAGGGCGTATTGGGTGTCGAAGAGTGCGAGATTTATGGGAGGCACTGAACTACTAAGTGGGGGACTCGTGGAAGTGAAAAGGCCTCAAATTTGGGCTGCCCAGCTTCGAACAGGCTTGGCGTGTGTAATATATGCGCTAGAACAAATCCTGGAGAGTTTGGCTTAGCGTGTGTATTGCACACGCTAGGCTAAATCTGACAAGGGTTGGCTTAGCATGTTTAATATACACGTTAGAGCAATTCTGGGAAAAAAGGCTTAGCGTGTATATTATACATGCTAGGCAAAAATAGTTTATATAAACTATTTTGATAACAAACAGCAGGCCTGAATTGGGTCTATTTTTTGGGTTTTATGGAAGCGATGCTTCCGGGGACTATTTTCTCTATTGTAACAGGTCCTTCCTCACCAAACCTAGGGATACAAGGTCGACTTGGGACAACTAACGCGCTCCCCCATGGATTTTAAGATTTGTAACAAGATCAGTTACCCACCCGATATACCTCTGGCACAAGCGCCTTCTCAGATACTGGATGGGGTAGTACTGTTTTGGATCATCACCACTAGGGGCTGTCGCCGTACTAAGAACCAAGTGTTTGTATCGCTGCCTAAATTCCCAACCCTTTAAAATCTACCCCCACAAAACTTATTTAAGTCTCTTAATTTACTTTTAAGGTTCAATTTTAAATTCAATTTTAAAAAGTGAGTTTGCATATCGTTCAAAAATGGGTTGTGACGATCCCGTGCTGCCTCTACGGGTTGGGGTCCACTGATGGTATATGAGTGCGAGAAAATAAATGCTCACGTAGGACTACCAAACGGCTAAGGCATTAAAAGCGCAAGTAAGCCTGCCAATCGGCTAAGGCATGTAAATGACAGAAAATAAATGAAAGTAAAGACAATGCTCAAGTAGGCCCACCGATCGGCTAAGGCACTTAAATGATGGAAAAGTAGGGGTAAGCAAAAATTGACGGAATCGTAAGGGTACGTATGCAAAACAAGAAGAAAAAAAAGTTAGTAAAAAGGAAAGAAAACAACACAAACAAAGTGGCCAACTTCAAGTTGAAGCTCTAAAATATCCCCATTAGAGTCACCATCTGTGCAACCGTGGATTTTTAACGATCCGTCGCGACAATGCGCTCGCAATAAAACTAGAGTCGATACCCGGAGCTTTTGGTGTCCTGAGAAACCTAAATCAATATTGAAAGCACCGAAGTGCAAAAATATGACTCTGATTCCGGTCTATGCCAAAGGCTCTTGGGTAGGGGCTTCGGTTATCGATTGGAAAGGTGTTAGGCACCCGATCAACCTGCTCATAAGCGTTTCCTACTATGGCTATTTCGATGTGTGGCTGGTTTATAATATATATATATATATATAAAGAAATAAAAAATGAGTGGCACCTCCCCTTGCCCGAAGGCACGCCTATCCTATTGAGCCCTTCCCGCTTGCTGAAATTTGGACAGCGTAATAGCTCAATTCTAGGATAGAGAGGAAGTAAAAGAAGGTAGAGGAATAGAGGGGAGAGCCAGAGCTCTCGGGCCCTAGTAGCACCGTTGTGGATCTTCGAGTGAGAGCGTCTTGGATGACCTTCTGAAAGCAAATGGTTAGAGAAACGGGTTTTGATCTGCTAAGAGGTAGGAGAAGAAGGCCAAGATGGATGGTGTAGAATGAGGTGTCAAAGATGAAACTCAGTTTTGGAATTATATGGGTTTAGTGGGGGCAAATGGGAGGGGAGCTCACTAGAATTTTCTCTCTTTTAAAATTTTCAAGCCTTTGTAAAGGGAGGGACGCCTCTCTATTTATAGGGAAAAGGGAGGTTAGGAGGGTACTTAAGAGCTAATTAGGGTTAGCAATTAGGTAATCTTCTAATCTATGGTTTTGAGAGCTTGGAAATGTGGGTAATGGGCTTCAATGGTAGATAATAGGGTGGGGTTTCAAATAATTAGAGGGCTGCAAATAGGGTAAATGAGGGTGCAACAGTCCTAAAGAAATCGACCCTAGATATTGGGATGGTCAACAAGTCAAACCCCAAAAGTGAAATTCAGGCAAAATCCAAAATTTACTGTACCTAAGCCCAGCGTGTATATTATCCACACCAAGCATAGTACAGTGCTAGAGAAGTCCAGAGCCTGTTGTGGGACCCAACCATGCTTAGCGTGTGTATTATCCACGCTAAGCCATTTCTAGGAAAAGATGGACTAGCGTGTATAATATACACGCTAGGAAACATTCCTCCATAAATGTCCTAGCGTGTGTATAATACATGTTAAGCATGCCCATCCTCTGGAGAAGCTCTCGAGGGACTTGGAACCCGTCAAGTGGTCCAATTAGGTGCAATTTTGGGCCACTCAGATCGCCATAACTTTTGATGTGCAACTCGGATTTAGGTGATTCTTAGCTTGTTGGAAAGTTGGGACCCTCTGCTTTTCAATGGTATAAGCTTCAGACTTAGTAGAGGTCCCTGCCAACCCTGGTACATCATCCCCTATCCATTGCCCGGGAGGGTTAACTACGAGTTTCGGGGTAATTTTTAAGAAGGTTCCTAGGGATATGGGAAATGCTCTCAGGAGCTCGGGGGTGCGTCTCTCTCAAAGTATGTTTCAATCGGGCCCTGGGCCAAATTTGGGTGTCTACAACACCAAGAGCATCACTCAGGGCTCCTTCCAGAAGAAGAACCTCACACTTTGCAACACCGACTCTTATTTCTGCAACATCAACTCTAACCTGCTCTTTCTCTAAACGCTCGTGCAGGACTCGTTTCTCATCTATCAGCAACTCAATCCGGGTTTAAAGCACCAACTCATTCCTCAGCTAAGGCCCCTCTACATCACTGTTCTCTGCCTAGTCCAAGCAACAAGCAAAAGGCCTCTCTGATAGTAGCCAAGCCTCAGACCTTGAAGAAGTCAAAGTCAGATTCCCTTGCTCCAGATCGCACATATGCATCGACTAACACGTTTCTCAAAGAGTAGCTATCCTATCCAAATCATCAGAAGACCCATGAGAGAAAATCAAGGTGCATAGGGGTGGTTTTGTCGCACAAGGCACCTGCTAAGTATAACCAAATTAGCGCAGCACCCAGGATGGGAAGTAATAGGTATTGTCAGTCAAGCCTAGAACGGTATTACCCTCGTGGTCTCTAGATCGAACTGTTGGGCAGGTCCTGTCAAGTCATGGAAGCCTCCATACCAACTCATCCTCAGTCAGCCAAAGATGCAGCTCGCGTGTATTCCCTTGTGGCAACTTGAGCATTGGCCTAAAAAGTTGCGAGTCACCTCTCCCCGGACAACATAAAAGTGGGGCACAGACCCCAAAATGGCAAGATGCTCCCCAAGCCTGTCCTGAAGTAGAATAGGGCATCCTCGGAAGCACTCCACCTTGCCCAAGGAAAAGGCATCAAGACAACGGTAAAGCTCAACCAATACCAAATGCATCACGGAGCGGCCCCCTTCAAGCTCCACCAGTACGTCGCAGAGCGCAAGAAAGAAGCTCTCCCCCCCTAGTATAAAAAAGGACCTCTAGGAGAAGCCAAAGAGCGAAAGCTTTCACGTTATGAATATTCTTGACCGGTATTTTTTACAAACTTTCGTCACTAAAAAGTTCTCTTAGGAATTTCACCTAACACCTGGAGGGCCCACCGGCAAGGCTTTTCTCATAATCATCTTTTTTCAAGACTAAAGTCATGTGGACAACCTTAGCATAACTTGATTTTGGTACCACCTTAGCAAGGCCTCGATGTAGCCTCAAACCTGACAAAATGGAAATCTCTTCAAGTGTTGGAGTTAGCTCACAGGTCCCAAGGAGGAAGACATGGGCTTCCACATCCCAATGTGAAACTGTCGCGTGAATGAGATCTCAAAATAGAGGAAAATCAAGGAAAGACAAGAGACAGGCCAGTCCGAGTTGATCCAAACTCACAAGTTCACTCTCATTCAAGCTATCAAGCCATTTCTTCATAAAACTGGGCCCTACACCCAAGGAGGGAAGTATAAAAGTCCCGGACTCCCCCGGAGGGGCGGGGTCATAAAGGGGGTCCATGGTCATATAAAGTCGTTTAAAAGAATCACGATTCAATGTAGGACAATGAACCCACCCTCAGGAACAAAAGAAAAAAATGTTGGAGCAAAATCCAAAATCCAACTTAGAATAGAGAAAAAAGAATGATTTCTCAGGCCTTATAGGCCCACCACAACCCAAAAGCCCCTAGCGTGTGTAATATACATGCTAGTTTAAAATTTCCCAGAAATTGCCTAGCGTGTGTATTACACACGCTAAGCCAAAAAAAATTCCCAAAAGATGCTTACCGTTTATATTACACACGCTAGGCCAACAAACGTCCAGAAATGCCTAGTGTTTATAATACACTTGCTAGACCAAAAAAGTAAGGAAGAAGGAAAAGAAGGAAAGGGGAAGGTCTGTCTTCCCATCCCTTAGGACCCCAAGCCATGAGCTGGGACCCCTGGGTTTACCACTTAACCTGTTTTACACTCTCCTTTTACAGGAAACATGCTCACAACAAACAACGGAGAAGTGCAAGGACCCTGGCCATTTTAGCCAATGCATAAATCAGGGGGCATTCCCCCGTTTTCGCCAAACTCATGGCTATCCTGCAGAAGAGTACAAGGCATAATTATAGTTTCACAAGCCATCTAACCTATCTTCCATTTTTCAGGCAAGCAGTTCACATCCAAAATGGGAAATAGCAATCAAGAAGGAAAAACTAAGATGTCCATTCAATAAAATATCCAAAATGCACCAAGCAATCGCATGGGTATTACAAATTGTTCCAAAAGTACTCAAAGATGAAATGTTCATAAAATAAAAAGCGACAGAGGCGGTCTCCAATCATGCTTCAGGTCCTTGAGAGTCCTTCCGCGAGTGCTTAGATCTTTGAAACGTCCGGGTATCCCCCACACGAAACTACACCTGGGACAGCCGGCTAAGTAGTGAACGCAACTCCTTCTCTTGAGCATGATAAAAGCATCACACCAGAAGGATCAGTTAGGGGAAAGCATGAACCGACAAAATGCAGAAGGGACAAACCAACATCATACTCACCACTTCAGCATCCTGATGGTCAACGATATGATGGTAGTAATCCGCCTGCTGAACGGAAACTCATAAACCTACAAAGGGGGAAGAATGGAGAAGTCAGCAACACAGAAAGACAGAAGAGGGAATGCATACCCTAAAAAAGGGACTCACCCCTGGGATCATCTCAAGGGAAGGTACTCTAACTACCTCGGTAGAAAGGTGGGCACACTTAGCCACATCGGCACACAGACCAGAAAGAAATCCATCATCCATGGGCCTAAAAACACCCTGGGTGTGACAGACGTCCTTGAAGGCCCTTATCCAAAAGTGCCTGAGGGTCCTGCACCTGCCTCCTCCGAAGGTCTTGCCTCTGCACCCGCGTCGGGTCCTGCTACCTCCTCAAACTGAAAAAGAAAAAGAGTGGAAGAAAACCGATCCGTAAAGCAATACCTTAGTAAATCAAAAAGATGACCCGACAAGCAAAGGAAGGGTAAGAAAAAATACCTGGCTCCGTGGCCCTCCAAATGCCAAAAAGTTAGCACCTGAAATAAAACATGGATGGAGGGTCCGATAAGGGAGAGACTCGTACCACTGCTGGTACCCCCCATACTGGAAAAGGACGTCAATAGGAATCCCATGATGGATGAGTCTCTCGGTGAGCTCCTCGATCGTACCCTTTGGTGCCATAACATCCTCAAGGAGATTCGACGGCACAACAAAGATATCTCGGTACTGGTGCACGACCCTCTCCCCAAGTTAGTAGGCTCATACCCAAGCACCATAGAAAAAGATAACACAATGGTCAATGAACATCCATGAACGCCCAAAGACGATGCGGTGAAGAAAAGGGGAGCCGACATACGGGTCAAAAATAATCTGCACAAGAAAAAAGAAGCCTGTTGGTCAATCAATGTAATCATAACTCAAAAGTCTAACCAATAAAGAAAAGAGAGAGTCAAACATTCTCAGGGATCATCAAGTTGAACTGAGACCTCAGAATCCAGTTCTAAGTGCTTCATCCCTGACTCCCGACGATCCGTGAGCCAGAGCTCATGAGGGGGTACGTATACTCATCGAAAAAGAGCAGGGGGCGGCCAGGTTGGAAGTGCAAGTACCCCCAAATATGAAAAGATAGACAAACAAGGAATATATCAAATCAAAAAGTAGAAAATGAAAGTCAAAAATGATGATCCAAGAAGGGCAAAACCAAATGGGCTACCTCAATCACAGGCCAAAAGTCGAGGATAGAAGCAACCTCCCTAACCGAAGCTCTGGCCAGGCTATCCATTAGCACCGAGTACCTAGCGTCACCCAAATCAAAATGATGCACATTCGCTCAGTTCTCCATCAAACAGAGAAGGGACAGAGAGACATGACCCCCACTGGCATTGGCAAGAATGGTCTTGCCTAGAATGTAAAGAAGGGAGATACGAGCCAGCACTAGGGCACGCTCAGGCTTGACAACAATGTCCATATCAGGCTGGTGTGGATCAACCAGCTCGTCGGCCTCGAACAAACTCTTCAACCAAGACAACTTGACCTCAGAGCTGGTCATATTTTTGGAGGAAGGGTAGGCCCCAATCAATCGAGTCACCTCCTCACAATCAGGGATGCAAGGACAAACCACTGGCACCCCTCCTATCAAAATCCCGGTGATCATGGACCAATCCATGAGAGTAATGATCATCTCATCTCCAGACTTATGAAAGGTCATTGTGTTCGGACGAAACCTCTCCAACAAAGCTTTCACATAAGCCGAGTCACCCCACGTAGCAGGGTAAGACAAAAAGTATCCAAAACCAGCCTAGGCTAGGAGAAACATCACGACAGGAGGGAGGTGGGCATAGAAGTACTGGAGGTGAAACCAACCACCACAGAACAATATCTAAGACAAGGGTTGCATCAAAAGAGTGAAAGATGTCAGATCCTAGAACAAAGGAGCATGAACAAAAAGAAGCAACCAGAGAACTCTTCTCTTTACCTTGCTAGAAATCTCAAAATTTGAAATGTGGGTATATTGCTGATGGAGCAACCCACTGTAGGCCGCCACACCCTGCATCTTGTATCAGATACGAGAGGAGAGTTGCACCTAGATAAAATGCTCACCTCGGATACCGAAGATCACGTCAGGGCTACCCTCGCAGGCCTAGTCCTCATCACTTGATTGATCATGTGCCATCCTGAAATGAGATACACCATCAAATATTAAAGGATGATGAGCAAGAGGAAATCAAATTCTTGTCTAAGAAACATGAAACCGAACGAAGGTAAAGTATGTGTCATTCATGCCAAAATGTCCAAGAAAAACCCAAAAAAAGGGGGAAGGGGGGGGAGATATATCCCGTCATTTCAAAAACAAAGCAAACAAAACAACAAAAAGATAAAAAAAAAATAATAATAATAATAATAATAATCTCTCTTTGCCAAGAAAAATCAACGATTTTTAACTCCATACATTTTTCAAAAGGGCCACCATTTACCAAAAAAGAGAGTGGGAACGGGTACAAATCGACCAATCTTTTATCGAAATTCGTTCCAAACATGCATATACATCACTAAATCAATCAAAGGCAATTTCTTTAACGGAAAAAATCCATTTTGGCCCTAAATATAGAAGCCCTAATGCATTGATAAAATAAAAAGTCAAGAAAATCCTAAAAAGGGGCACAAATCACCCAAGTTTTCACCAAAATCCCTACAAATATGCACATAAAATCATAATAGGGATCACAAAGGATCACATTTGTGAGAAATAACGCCCCTTTATCATCTAGATACAAGAACCCTAACCACATTTGTATAAAATCAAAAGAAATTCAAAAGGAAAAGGGTTTTAAAATGATTACCTTGGGGAAGTTTGAACCCTAGATCTAGTGTGGAATACGCGTTCGATCGGCGATAACAACACCGACACAATGTCGAGGTTTGAATTGGATCTATGGAACACATGGTAGAACTCCCGTTTCAGTGTGGAGAGAGGGAGAGGAGAGAAGATTGAAAAATGAGCTTTTCCGGGTCTTTGGTCGCGCCCGGCAACTTTAAACCATAGAAAGCCCTAGCATGTCTAATATACACGCTAGGCATGATTTTCTCAGATTCGGCCTACCATGTGTATTACACACGCTAAGCTTAATTTCCCCCCAGGCAGGGCCTAGCTTGTCTAATGCACATGCTAGGCTTATTTTTTCCCCCGATCGGCTTTCTTTCATTCAGGACTAGCTCGACAGACAAATTTGATTGGCTAGACCCAGAGTTACACACGTTCCCAAAAAGTGAATCAACCTTCATTTGATCTGCTCGAGAAACTATGCTAAAATAAAGGTGTTTAAAGGTCAATGAGCACGCTCAAAAACCTCGAGCAAACAAATAAAAATAAAAAAATATATAAAATAATATAAATGCATTAAATAATACATAAAAAACATAAAGTAACAAAAATGTGGCTTCATAAATGGCACGCACTCCCAAAAAGTGTTGCGACATCAATATTCGCTCCGCTCGGGTAGTTGCACTAAATTATCCTTGGGCTCGAGCCCGTACCTCGCGTAGGGGCACCCGTGCAATCAAATGGGGCGATCAATGCCTAGTAAGGTTGGGCACAAACTATGGATCTTTACATCATTTGCATTACGCCTATCTTGAAGTATAGATCGATCACCCTTCCGCTTTCGGGGCTATCTTGTTCAAAATGAAACTCAAACATCACACCTCACTAATCATATCGAGGAGCGAACGTTTTTTCCAACACATTGGACATCCACAACTCGCGCCATCTCGATCATGCCCAGTAATGTCGCCAAGCGCTTAGAGACCGATAGCCTTGAAGAACAGACATTTTGTTCCGACATACAGGGTTTCCATATACTCACTATATTGCCATCTGATGCCTGTCTAATAGACACGCCAGGAAAAAATTGGCTTTTGTGGGCCCCATGGCCGGTTCTGAACCTCTAGGATTCTCAGAGAACACTGTTCCCAAACCTAGTGTATCTACTACACACGCTAGGCTTAGGATATAAGTGATTTTTGGGGATTTGATCAGATCTCGAATTTGGAGTTTGACCTGTTGACCACTCCATCCATTAGGATTGGTTTCGTTAGGATTGTTTCACCCACACTAGCCCTCTTTTTAACCCTTTTGCCACTTAGAACCTCACCCTATCATCTACCATTGAAACCAATTCCCACCTATTTAAGCCCTAGGAAACCTAGAAAACCTCAAATCCCTATTACCTAATTGCTAACCGAGCTAGCCCTTTAACCCTTCACTAATCCTCTCCTCTTCTACAAATAGAGAGCCACCCTCCTGATTAAGGGCTTGAAAATTTTCCAGTAGAGAGAAAAGCATTAGAGACTTCCTCCTCCCTTTTGAACACCAAACCCATAAATTCCATAACTGAGTTCACCCCTTTTGATCCCATTTTTCATCATCAATTTCCTAGTTTTGGTAGGAACTAGGCCTTAGCCTTCTTCTCTTATCCTCTAGCTTCCTAGCCTTAGAGTTTTAGAGCCCATTCTACAACCCGTTTGCTATCGGAAGCTCACTAGTGTTGCTCTCATGCGAAGGTCCACAACGGTGCTACAAGAGTCCGAGAGCTCCGGCTCTCCCCTCTATTCCTGTACCTTCTTTGCCTTCCCTCTATCCTTGAGTTAAGCTATTACGCCGCCCAAATTTCATCGGGTACGAAGGGCTCAATAGGATCAGAGTGCTGCCAGTTTTTTCTTTTTCTTTTTTTCTATAATTATATATATATATATTATATACATCCAAGCAGCCATAGTAAAGACCATTTACGAGTGGGTTGATCGGGTGCCTAACACCTTCCCAATCGATAACCAAAGTCCTTACTCAAGAGCCTTTCAGGTTGAGCGGTAAATTGGAGTAATATCTTGCACTTCAGTGCTTAGAACATTGATTTTAGAATCCCAGAATACCAAAAGCTCCGGGTGGCGACTCCATCCTTTGTTCAAAGCGAGTGCATCACCGCGAAGGACCCATAAAGTCCACGGTTGCACAGCAATGTATATATATTTTTTATTTTGTAGATATTTTGTATATTTTTTAATTATTATTGTGATATTATGGTACAACTTTAGTTCCTTAAGCAGAGACTGACTCAGAAGGTCGAATGGGCGGAGTAGCAGTTGGGTGATCCGTTTTGGGGTCCTCGATCCCTCTCGATTTGATCAATCTAAGATGAGAGAGAGAGATCATATTTTCATTCATGTTTTGGGTGATATAGGGTTTGTCAAAATTGGTATGACGTCTTTTAACTTCTTCTTTTGATAAGTCTCTTATGGTCGGTGGCTCCTTGCCAGGAGGGACCTTCTTTAGTTACTCGATGGGGTGAGGCAACTCGTATTGTTGGGGCGTAGAGTTGTTAGAGAGTTCATCAGGGTCGTTTGTGGGTGGTTGGAAAGGTGTTTGCGAGTGAAATTGGAGTGAAAATTATTCAGAGGGAAGGTAGTGTGGTAAAGGTAATGATAGGATGAGGCAAAGGTAAAGTGCGAGGAGGAGCCATGAAGGCGTAGGCCAAGGTGGACCCTTCCTTTGCTTGGGGCGATTTTGTTTTCCCTTGTTTGGTTTGATGCATATTTTTGGTTTATCGTGAGTTTGTTTTAAAGTTTTTTTTGTTATTTTTTTAGGAGGTTTAGTGTCGAAGGTTTGATGTTACAGTATTATCGACGGTTGAATTTCTGTGAGGAGCTTGATTGTGAGGTCTATGGAGATTTCGATATGAGATTTGGATGGAATTTCAATTGTGATGTCAATTTTATATTGTGAGGTTTGAGGATTAGGTGACATGTTAGTTTTGATGTTGATCAGAGTCATAATATTCAAGTTTGATTTGGTTTCGAAAGTGGGAGGAATGATGGTTTGGTGGGTTAGTGTATCGACAGGTCTGGTGGTTAGCTTAGGGTTGGGTACCATCGATGTTGTAGAGGATGGTGAGGATTTGCTAGTAAGTTCATGTTTGGCAATAGGTTCGGATTTGATGATAGTTTTAGTCTCGATAATAGGTTCATGTTTGATGAGGGGTTAAAGTTTCATGACAGGTTTGGTTTCTGTAATGAGTTCATGTTCAATGATAGGTTTAGGCTCGACAATAGTTTGAGGTTTGATGACAGGTTTGTGTTCGGAGATCGGTTTAGGTTCGACAATAGGTTCAGGTTCGACAATCAGTTTGATAATAAGTTTAGGTTCGAGGCTTAGTTTTGTAGTTGGTGGAACGGTAAGTTCAATAGTGGGCTTAAGTTCTTGTTTCAGAGTTGAGGGGATGACAAGTTCGGTGGCGAGTTCTATAGGGGTTGATTCGTGAGTTGGTTCCGAAATTAGCCCAACGAGTGATTCTAGAGTGGGTGGTTTGGAGGTCTGTTTGGCGACAGAGCTAGATTCGGGGTTTCATTTTGAAGTTGGTGAGGTGATGAGTTTGGTAGTGAGTTTAGGTTTTGAAATGGGTTGTGGTTCGAGAGCTGGTTCCGAGGTTGGCGGGGTGAAGTGTTTGTTGTTGAGTACAAGTTTTAAAGTAGGTGTAGAAATTACTTCAGGGACTGGTTTTGAGATCGGTGGGGCGATGGGTTTGGCAAGGTGTTCGGGTTTGGGGGTTAGTTTCCGAGTTGGTTCAATTAGGAGTTTTGATTTGATTACGGGTTTGTAGACACCCTTATTTTACTCTCTGAAAATATACAAATCTGTTCGGTCAACCTTTGACCTTGCCCATGACTTTTCAGAAAGGACTTACCATCTCTAGAAATTTCACAACCTAAATTGGGAACCATGCACTGAAATAATAGTACATGGCTGAACACAGGCTGAAACAATAGCTCTGTGGCTCAGGTCCCAACGTAGAGAGACTATATACTAAAACAATAGTATATAGTCGAAATGCAGGTTGAAACAATAGTTTGACATTTCAGACCCACTAACCCTAATTGGAACCATATGTTGAAACAATAGTATATGGCTGAACATTGGCTGAAACAATAGCTTTGTGGCTCAGATCCCGACGTAGGGACACTATATACTGAAACAAAAGTATATAGTCGAAATGTAGACTGAAATAATAGTTTGATATTTCAGACCCCCTAACCTTAAATTGGGAACCATGCACTAAAACAATAGTACATGGTTGAACACAGGCTGAAACAATAGCTCTGTGGCTCAGGTCCCAACGTAGGGAGACTATATACTGAAATAATAGTATATAGTGGAAATGCAAACTGAAATAATAGTTTGACATTTCAGGCCCCATGACCCTAACGTGAGAACCATGCACTGAAACAATAGTACATGATTGAACACATGCTGAAATAATTGCTCTGTGGCTTAGATCGCAATGTAGGGAGATTATATACTAAAACAATAGTATATAGTCGAAATGCAGACTGAAACAATAGTCTGGCATTTCAGACCCGACCCGAACCCGTTCCTAAATTATTTGCCTAAAACCACACGCACAATTTGATTATACGTAAAACCACAAACGTGCAATCAGTCCCCCCTTCAGACCAAACTTTCCTTCCCAGACCAATTCAAGACTCGATTACGCGCTTGACATGAGACGCGCGATCGGATTGACCGCCCCACCACCATCGCGCAATTGGCATACGCCCGACCTAGTCTTACAGTCCTTAACCCCCAAGCTTTCTCGATTAAATGCTTCAAATAAGACGTTTAATCAGATTGTGCACCCTACACTAAGGGCACAATTAGTCCTAACTTTGTTAGAACTAGGAAACTTGCTAAGTAAGTCAGCCAGTCGCTCACTAAGTCGGTGACTGACTCAAAGCAATTAAGCACCGAGAAACTGGCGCACAATTCGGTTAAACGCCTGAAATAGGGCGATTAATTAGAAAAAAACCTATAAAAGATTTTTTTAATTCGACCCACAAAAAAAACACAAAGGAGAGAGGAGAACGGACTTTTTTGGGATTTCAAGACCAAAGAATTCCGAGAACGAACCCATAGAGAAACATAGCCATGATTTCGAGATTCAAGCTTCAAATTTTCGAGATTCCTCTCCGCAGCCCCGACCTTAGGTAAAATCTAAATTTTAGTTTCCGACCGTAGTTTTTTTTTAGTACTTAGATTTAGGATTTCTCTTAGTCTTAATTATTGATATTAAATTGACAGTCTTAGACTATAGCACCCTTTTTTAGACCGTAATTTTTAATCTCTAGTTCTAGTCCTCCGTTTCTATAATCAGTCCTTAATCTGACGGCCTAATTCACCGACCGTGGACTTTAATTGTATTCTAAAATCATAATTTCCAGTCCTATCATTAATCTCTAGTTCTAGTTCTTAGTTTATAGAACTAGTCCTTAATCATACGCCCTAATTTTTTGATTTCGGACCTGAATTTAGTCCTTAGATTGGAAATTCTAGTTTTAATTCCTTAGTTTAATATTTCTAAAATCTCAAATATTAATTTAGTTTTCTATAATTCTAGTTTCATAATTTAATTGATAATTATAATCCCAAAACTGACTCTAAAAATCGAAAAATACTATCTTATAATCCAAAAATCCAATTTGCTTTAACTTCAGCTACTCGAATTGCCCAAGGGAGCTTACGGAGGGTACTCGGGAACGAGGGCAATCCTCCTTAGCATAGCGGGCCCAAAACCCCTTTCCTAGTATTTTAGTATAATTTATTTATTGCTTTGATTAGAACTAGTAAAAGTTAGTTCCTTTATCTCAATTAAATTTAGTATAGTTAATTCATTATTTTAATTAGATCCTTAGTAAAGTCAATTCCTTGACTTAATTAGAAAATGAGTAAAATTAGTTTCTTTATTTTAATTAGATTTCTGGTATAATTAATCCATTGTTTTAATTAGATTTTTAATATAGTTAATTCATTGCTTTAATCAGGATTTTAGCAAATTTAGTTTATTTGCTTTAATTAAAATTTTAATAAAATTAGTATATTTGCTTTCATTAGAGTCCTAGTAAAATCAGTCTTCTATTTCAATTAGAATTTCAGTAGGACTATTATATTTGCTTTAATTAGAATTTTGGTCAAATTAGTATACTTGCTTCAATTAGAATTTCAAAACAATTAGTATATTTACTTTAATCAGAGTTGCAGTAGAACTAGTATACTCTCTTTATTTAGAATTTCAGTATAACTAGCATGCTTGATTTAATTAGAGTTTCATCAGAATTAACATATTTGCATTCCTAGTATAATTAGGAGACTAATATTAATTAGACTTCTAATAACATTAGGAAACTAAATTAATTAGACTTCTAATGGGACCACAACACCTAAAATTAATTAGACTCCTAATAGGATTAGAATACTAGATTAAATTACTATAATAAATTCACACAACTAGACTCACAATAGAATTAGGAAATTTAAACTAATTAGAATTATAGCCACAATCTCAGTGAAAGAAAAGAAAACTAAACTATCTAAATTATAAGGAAGAGCCATAGTTGCTGACGTTCGCAGGTGGATGATTCAGAAAAGAAGTAACCCACACCCACTCTAAAGCATGATCACTGACGTATTGCAGTGTCAATAAATATCTATAGCTGGCGATCGCAACAAACTAGGAATTTTCCTAGAAATCCCTTTTTTTATTTCCAACATTCCAAACACCGCATTGTCAGAGTCCACTTGGACAGAATTGGGCCACTGATTCAACGGGGACCGAGAGGAACCCAGAAAAAGCGCGCACCAACAGGCTGGCAATCGCGATGGGACCCTTCTACAGACTCTTTCTCTCTTAGATAGTTTTTATTTTACTTTCCTATTTTTATTTCCATCGCATCGTTTAGATTTCCTTAAATATATGAGTCTTCGTCAAAGACTCGAGATGTCCGACATAAGAAGAGTGAGTTTAGGAGACCCACCATTGTGGGGATATCATGACAACCCCTTGTACAAAGAAGAACCACTTTACAATCCCAGCCTATGACAACCTGAGATTAACATGGCTAGTGAAAAAGAAAATCTCTTCTCTACCCCGCACACTGGTAATAATCATAACGGGAGAGATAGTAATACTGGATAAAACCTCACTGCTCAACAAATTATAGAGCTCAGTATTTAAAGAAGACAAAGAGGAGATGATGACTCCGAGGAAGTACTTCGAGGAGTGGCTGTGGCATACGAGACCATTAGGTCACGACAATTTTTAGAAAACCATGAACGGCAGGAAAGGCTGCCTCCTACCCCAAGAACGGTGTTAGCCCGCTCCTCACCATTGAGGCAACCTACTCACACGTTCTTCAACAATGATTCTCCAGACAAGGTTGGCTTGTGGGCCGCTCCAAAAGACAACACTATCAAGATTGAAGATCTCCCTAAAATGCTCAATGAGTACATGGCCAAGAGAGAGCACCTCGGTCATTCATTCGGATTCGACAAATTATATCAGGAAGTTGAATTTAACTTATCGATAGGATCTAAACAGCCAAAATTTACCAAATAAAATGGCACGAGAAATCCAAACCATCACTTGGCCCTCTTTTGCTACAATTGTCGACCCATACGCGATAATCAAGGACTTCTCATCCATTATTTCCAACGGTCATTAGAAGGAGAATTGATCTAGGAGACAGTTAGTCTCTGCGATCTGATGACGGCAAAGCAAGGGCCCGATGAAGAATTCGCCTACTTTGTCGCCAAATGGAGGAAGCTTGCTGCCAGGACCGGTACTTCAATGAAAGAAAAAGATTTGATTGACATTATCATCGATAACACTAGAGAACAGTTAAAGAGTGCACTTTTCATAAGCGACTGCCCCGGCTTCACTGCATTCCACTCCCGGGCATCCCGACTAGCGTGACACATTAAAGGTAGAGACCTCACCCTATCCATAGTCACGTCGAAAGTAGGCTTTTCTAGTGAATCAAAGTTGAAAAGTAATAAGAAAGCCTCAGGAACCGAACAGGTCAACACCGTTGTCAACCAAAGACAATGCCGAGAACGAAAACTTTCAATCGAGAAACTTTGGGCAAAATCAAAATCAACCACGGTACACAAACCAAAGCCAAAGCACTACCCAACAAAGATATGCAAACAAAAACCAAGGCCAGAACCAAAATTAGGGCCAATATCAGAACATAAATCAATATCCTAAAACTTACCAGAACCAGAATAAAACGCAGAATCGACCGGCCCACGCGCTAAACATTAATAACACACTCCCACCGCAAAACTTCAACCCAGCTAAAGAACCCTACCAGCAGAAGCGGGAACACTATCCCCCTTTACCTTATACGATCCCCAACATCTTTTGTCTCCTTAACACTCAAAATCTCCTCCAATTCTCGTAGGAAAGACCCCGACCATGGTCGACAATCTAGACTATAGTAAATATTGCGCATTCCATCGGTACACAGGACACAACCTGGAAGACTGCTGGGTCCTCCGGGATGTGATCTATGACATGAATGACTGAAACAAATTGACTGGGAGGCACTTAGGAATCCTAACCCTAACAATAACCAACCCTAATAAAATTTAGGGGTCATTAATACCCCATGCCTAACCACAACCAAGCAACACCGACTCAGGACACCACCATAGATCTCTCTGGTCAATCCTCCTTCCATCCCTCCACCTTAATCACTCGCATCCAGCCTTCTAAAACTTTTGCCACACCTACGAGAATTCCTTCAACCTCGCACCCCTTGGCCTCGATCATTCAAATCACCCTACCGAGTCCATTGCCTTTCCCAAAATTCACTCAGATACGAGTCCATTCCTTTAAGGCCAGGAGACCATTCCTCCACAGTCACCCATAAGAAACTTCAACCCCTCCAAATCTTGAACCAATGCCATTTTCACTCCTCTCATCCAATTCTAAACCTGAGTATGGAGATCATGTTCTTCAAACTGTAGCCCAACTTGTCGCATGGGTAGACAATATCACCCGAAAGACTCCAAACCAAGAAAATGAGATAATGACCGAGTGTTCACTAAACATAGAAGAAAGTGAGCAAGAAGAACATCCCGACCCGTGCGAGACACTGATTTCTGCTTTCCTAGAATAAGAGGATTACATACAGTACCTCCCACTTTGGAGCGGCCCAGTGCAAGTACGCGCTCCGATCTCGAATTTCACTCACACATCAACATCGAGCCACACCGGGTTCTGTCAATGACCGACTTGCCCGATTCTTAAATCAGGAACCAATTATCCACCTCCGCCCTTCCCTCGAAATAAGGATTTCATGAAGGCACAACCATCAGAGGAGTACGTGCAAGAAAGAGAAGTTAACTTGTCGCCCCACCTCACATTATCCCTCCACCAATCCCTGCACCTCAACCACTCCAACCACCTACACCCAAGGCTCATCAGCCAGGCAAAGAAATTGCACTCGAGCCAAGGCAAGAATATGACCTTCTGTGGCATCTCCAAAAGAACTTAGCCCAAATATCTATACTAGAACTCATCAAGAAATCACTTGATCACCACCGATTGTTGATAAGGACACTTGAAGACACACAAGTGGATGAAGATACAATATTGGATGAGCTATATCAAATTGCCTCGGTCATGGCATAACCTCCAGCACTCACTTTCACAGACGCAAACATGCCTAAGGAGTCACTCTGCGGAAGCGCAGCTCCCCTATACCTTACAGTTATAATTAGAGGATTCTCCGTACCCCACGCATTAGTCGATATAGGAGCAGGACTTAATATCTGCCCAATTACAATGTTAAAGATGCTTGAGTACACAGAGCAAGATGTTAGGCACTCCGCACTATCACCTATAGCTTATGACGGCTCGCATCATTTCGGCAAAGGAACTATTAATCTCTAGGTTCGCCTTGGACCTGTAACGAAAGACGTCACTTTCCATGTTTCTGATTCTGCTAGTACATACAATCTTATCTTTGGAAGAAGTTTGTTAGAGTCAATGAAGGCCGTCACATCAACATACCACCAATGCGTCAAATTCCCATGTGAGGACTCCATTGTCCGTGTATATGCTGACGCACCCCTCTAATAGATGGACACTGATTACGCTACAAGTATTTTGACAGCCCATGATTCTGTATTAAACATGGGCCACATACAAAAAACCTGAATCCCCAATGAGATAACCGTTGCGGATGTCCATCCCCCTACCCCTCTTAGTTCTCCCCCAACCCGTCAACGAAAATTGATGAGAAGAGAGGTTGGCCCAAACCTCACCAAAGTTTACTACATTAACCTAATAGCGACAATAGATTGGGACCTCATGTATCAACTCAGGTATATCCTCCACACCGAACTCGGTAAAAACAAGCAAGGTTGTGTAGGGCCTATCGCCCCAACAAAAATACACAAACACATAGGGTTAGGTTACCAATCAGATGGCCCACAAGTCGACTTGTTTTCCACCTCATCGAAATGGTCTCTATACGACCACTTCATCTATGGGACCACTGAGAAAGCTGACATACCAAGATAGAAGGAAGTGTCCTTCACTGGATCCCAAGAAGTGAAAATCGAGCAAATGCCTAAAGAGTTCAATGATTTAACCAATCTGAATGATGATATTGATAAGTTGCTCGAAGGAGTCAAACCCTTGTTTGACATTAAGGATCTTATAGAAGGGAGAAAGGAAGAACCTCCAGAACTTGAGCCGCAAGTAGGAGATTGGGAATCTACTGACGACGAAGATGTCCACATAACTGACTTACAAGATGATGAAGAGCACTTACACTTAACATGAGAAGAAGATGACACCCTACAAGAAAATCTTAACTCCCATAGCATCCGCCTCGGCCTTGGCCTTGGGGGATGCGAATGCCCATGGGACTCCCCTTATATCGCTCACCCATACCAACCCCACTGTAGGGCATGCACCAGTATATTAGAATGCTTTGCTAGCTGGGTCTGACATTCTGCAATAGTAGGATCAAATGACTCCAACCTCGTAATGACGGAAGAAAGAAATGACCCACCAACTCAGCCACTGGCACAAGAAGCAGAAAATCCCAACAGTAATCAGGTTGACCTAGGGGGATACACCCACATCACCCTTATAGAGTTCAAAGAGGAACTTGAATGAGACACTCCTCCATCCCCAAATGTGTCGCAACTCCAAATATTCTAGAAATCTCTTGAGGAAGAATGGCGGCCTCTCCTGAGCGACGACGAAGACTACTGGATAGACCTCCCCGCAATCGAGTTAGAGGAGCAAGCTAACCTAGGACTTCAAGTGTTGTCAGATCAAGAAGATGAGTTCGATGTCGGCCTTGACTCTAACTCAAAAGGATGGGAATGCTCTTGGGGATCTCCCTGTATTTCTCACCATTATCAGCCTCGCTGCCGAGCATGCGTGCTTATCCTAACATACTATGAAATTCAAGGGAAAGAGCTCACCACCCCTAAGAACTCCTTAGGAAGTCACTCTCAATAGGAAGAACAACCATATTATACCTCAGAGGAGGATAGTACGATCAATTATGATATCCAGAGCTGCTTAAAAAATGATACAATCAATGTGATAGAGGGAATCTGAACGTTAGTGCCACTATCACCAACGTCACTTATTCAAAAGGTCTCATTAGCTGAGGACTCTAAAAAAATGCCAAATTTAAGACAAGTCCACATTTCTTGAAGAATCGCTCGAATGGCTCTGACAGCCATCTTGCTCCCTCAGTTAGAGGAAGCAACTCCCCCGATGCCTTTTGAGGCAACTGACCCTGTACCATATCTACTATCGAAAATCAAAAAAATAGAAAAAGCAGAAAACCCTAAAAATTCATAAATACAAAATCTAAAAAAATAAAAAAACCTCAGAAAAGAAAGGGAACCCTTCATCCATAATCAAGTTTGTGACCAATAAGGAGACTTTTCTCCTAAGACCACTATCCCATCTCCCGTACGAGGACACAGGGCGTCTAGGCTAAACAACAAACCAGTTATTATATCAGATGAAATACTTCGCAACTTTGAGAAAAGGATCAATAGCCTTGACCTTCACCTTCCCAAAGATCTCTTAGTCATAAATTATACCGATGAACGGTTACCTTTCGTAAAATCGAATCCCCAGTATAGCAATTTTGCAATATATGAGCTTACCGAAGATGACGAAGAAACACCGATCGTCGAGGAGGCGCAGGACTTCCAATGGGCCATTAAGCATTTCAATGAGAAAACCTAAGCTGCCACAGAACCTACAGAAGAAATCAACTTTGGCACTGAAGAGAAACCCAAGACATTACTAATTAGCGCGACGCTCAACTCCAAGGAACGTTAGCAAATCTTACAAGTCCTACAAGAATACCTCGACTCCTTCGCATGGTCCTATGAGGATATGCCACCTGGTTTAAACCAAAGTTTAGTAGAGCATCACCTTTTCTTGGAACCTGATGCAAAGCCCGTTAAGCAGAAACTCCTTAGGATGCTTCCACAAACAGCCCTTCAAGTTAAAGAGGAAGTTGACAAGTTACACAGCCAAATTTATTCGAGTTGTCCTCTACTCCAAATGGGTCACCAACATAGTACCTGTCGCTAAGAAAGACGACAGAGTACAGGTTTACATTGATTTCTGAAATATTAACCAGGCATGCCCAAAAGATGACTTCCCACTTCTGCACATTGATACTCTAGCCGACAACACCGCTGGACATGAGATGCTATCCTTTATGGATAGTTTCTCTGGGTATAATCAGATCAAATTAGCAGAGTCCAACCAAGAGAAGACTTCTTTCACTACACCATGGGGAATTTACTGCTATGTCATCATGCCGTTCAGGCTCAATAATGTAGGAGCCACATATCAACGCGCCATGATGGCTATTTTTCATGGCATGATGCATAAATGTGTAGAAGTCTATGTCGATGATATATTAGTGAAGTCCCAAACGTGGGCAGGACAAGTTGAAGCACTCCGACTGGTGCTGTAAAGAGCCAAGAAATATCAGTTAAAATGAACCCAAAGAAATGTGTCTTCAGAGTCACCTCTGAAAAATTACTCAGTTTTATAGTCAGCAAGTGAGGGATCGAAGTCGATCCTGTAAAAGTATGAGCCATCCTTGAGATTTCACCTCCCAATAATATCAAAGAATTACAATGCCTGATAGGAAGATTGCAATTCCTCTAGAGATTTATCTCCCAGCATTCAGACAGATGCGATCCTTTCTACAGACTACTTAAATGAGGAACTGAGTACAAATGGGATGACCAATGTCAGCAAGCCTTCGACAATATCAAAAGGTACCTCCTTAACCTACCAATACTATCGCCACCAATTCCCTGGAGACCCCTAATCCTCTACCTCTCAGCGAATGACAAAGCAATGGGAGTAATGCTAGGACAATATGAGGAAGATGGCAAGAGAGAGAAGGCTATCTACTACCTCAAGAGGACGATGGTCGAGTACGAATGGAATTACACTTCAATGTAGAAGACTTGCCTCACATTGTTGTGGGCCTCAACCAAATTACGGAACTACTTCAGAGCACATAAGATACTAGTACTAGCCCGAATGGACCCTCTGAAGTACGTATTCAAAAAGCCCGTGATATCAGGAAAGATCGCTCATTGGCATATGCTCTTGCAAGAATTCGATATTACTTACATCACACAAAAGTCAATCACAGGATAATCAATCGCCGATTACCGCGCTGATCTCCCACTCCCGAGAAATAAGCCCATACACGTAAATTTCCCCGATGAAGACCTACTCATGATTCATAATGAAGAGCCTGATAAAACGTCATGGACCCTTTATTTTTATGGTGCTTTAAATCACAAAGAAAAAGGCATCGGGATAGTCCTCCGAAGTCCGGAAGTAGTTGTTATACCTAAGGTTTTTCAACTAGATTTCCCAGTCACTAATAATGTCGAAGAATATGAAGCTTTCATTGTTGGACTGCGAGCAACACTATAATTAGGCATTAAATAATTAAAAACCATCGATGACTCTAAGCAAGTAATCTCACAAGTTATAGGAGAACTAAAAAATAAGGAAAAGAGACTGATGGCATACCTAAAAACAGCTCAATATGTGATAAAGAAGTTTGAACGAATCTCTTTCATGCACATCCCTAGATTAGAAAACGACCTCGCAGACTCCCTTGCCACGTTAGCCTCAATCATCCAAATATCCATCAGATAAAGTACCAAGACCTTCATCGAAAAGTTGACCGTACCCGCCCACAAGGTAGCATGGACCATTAAGAGAGAATTATCGATCCTCCCCACCAGCATGAGTATAGGACCAGATGAAGCAATCACTCTGAAAAATCACATCAAGGTAGGAACATAAGTCATTACGTTCAGATTTGAAAATTCACCAACCGACGACGAACAATCATGGTATTTTAACGTCTGAAACTTCCTGAATCATCAACACGTCCCTCCATACACCACGAAGATCGAACGAAAGACTATAAGGAATCGATGCGCCCAATTCTGCATACTCGGCAAAAACATGATATAAAGAAGCCTTCACCCAAGGAGTACTGCTACAATACATCACAACCACTGAAGGATAATAAATCATCCGAGAAGCACACATCAGCGCCTGTGGTGCCCACGCCGATAGACAGAGACTCGCCGATCAAATCACACGACAAGGCTACTTATGGCCGGCAATGATAAGAGATTGACACCTCTACGTCCAATTCTACAAGCAATGCTAAGAACACACTGCACTCATCAAAGCTCCCTTAGTTGCATTAAACACTATGACCTCGTCGTGGTCATCTTCGATGTGGGCTTTCGACGTCATCGGACCTGTCACAGACACAGTAGGGAATACTCACAAGCACGTGTTCATACTCACGACAATCGAATACTACACCAAATGGGTAGAGGTTGAATCCTACATCAAAATCACCGCTTTGACACTCGTAAGGTTTATCGTCCAGAATATCACCACCAGGTTTGGAGTACCCAGAATGTTCGTTACCGACAATTGTCTGCAGTTCATCACCGAGAAGATGAAGAAGTTAAGCAAGAAGTTCGGCATCGATCTATGCCACTCATCACCATTCTACCCTTAAGAAAATGGATAAGCAGAAGCTACAAATAAAATGCTGATTCGAATTCTGAAACACACGATAGAGAAAGCAATGAAGTCGACTGACCTGAACGACTACCAAAAGCACTCTGGACTTATAGGACTGCTATTCATAGGGCCACTGGCCAAACTCCCTACCTCCTTACCTATGGAATGGTGGCAGTCCTACCATACAAAATACAAGTACCATCCTTATGGATTCAACTCAATGATGAGAGATCCTTGGAAAGAGGAGAATTGCCCTAGTTGCACAGCTATAGCAGCTTGATGAAATATGTCTAAGGGCAGCTGATCATGCTCAGGTATATCAGAGGAGAGTGGTTAGGACTTACGATAAGAAAGTCCTTGAACGAGCCATTAATATTGGAGAATTAGTCTTGAAGAAAATCATGCCTTCCAAGCACACCTATCAGAAAGGAAAATTAAAACCGAACTGGGAAGGCCCCTATGTTATAACCGCAGCATACCCTGGAAATGAGTACAAACTGGCGAACCATGATGGGGAAGAACTCCCTAGCCCTTGGAACGCCATGTACCTTAGAAAATACTACCCTTAGCCCCTGTGGTCATCACATCCCGTGGTTAAATATATATATTTATCACCCCCGTAGTTGTCACGACCCATTCATTGGTCGTACATCATCAATTCTTAGAATATCCTTAAGACCTCTAATTTATTACCCACTTTCTTATTTGGGCGAATTGATTGAAGGACTAGTGACTTACCAAACCTCTTTCAAACGCATAAGTAACACCCAATTCTCATTTACCCCTCCCCCACCATTGGAGGAGATGCTAGAGCAAAAAAAAATAAAAATGCTAGGTTCAACCAAAACTCACTATTCTTGCGCTAGCAAGATGCTTTCAAAAATACATATATCAAAAAAATCGAGTGAGAGCATTACGACGAATGAACAAGTCAATGAGCTCAGGGAAGCATAGGCAGGTGTTAAGATATTTTAAGTGCTTGCTACTGACTTTATTGGAGACAGTGATAAGAATGGGGTTAGTGAAAATAAATCAAAGGTGGATTGAAAACTACGGAGCAACAAGCTTAAAAATACACAGTCCTACAAGATACAGGGCTTGTTGTAGCAAGTTTTAATAAGTAAGAGTTTGTCCCACAGGGAAAGTTGATCTAAAGCTCCAAGGGAGCTATCTTTAGTAGACCCTCCAGATCTGGCTACAAATCTGGCAATCCTAAATGGAAGGGGATTTAAGGTCACTATTATCTAAATCCTAAGGTGACTTAATGTCTAAACTACATAAATGGTTAAGAAAGAGGATGGAGTGTGAGAAAATAAATATAAAAGGGTGAGAAGTATGCTATTAGGTACAGATCTGATGGGTCTTATAACTCAGACTCAGATCTACTGCTATAGAAATCCTGTCCAATGGCTACATTATCACCAAAGAGGAGAAGGGATCCAAGTCACCCCTGTGCCATGATCCATTCCCTTATGGCTATAACCTGTCCACTTAAATTGTCACAGACTATCCAATAGGGGAACCACAATCTAGAGATGGGTCAGAATAAGTTTATCATTGTAGGCACTACTTCATCCAGGCTACCAGCTCAAGAATCCATAGGAACCTCAACCTCTAAAGTTCTATGTGTGGGGTTAGGCCTACAATATGCACTAGCCTGGACACACAAAACTAGCAAGAGTTTGAGTACTAGCTTTTAAGCTTAGCTGTTCACTGCTTTAGAAAGACAGCAGTGATCCAGTCACAAGCCTACAATCTCTACAGTCAGATCAAATTTGCCATCTGATGGTGGGTCTATACAAATACAGGGGAGTCTGTATCTGCACAATCTCTCACAAGGCTACAAGCACAAGTGCAGAGAAGAAGAATCTATCTTAGATCTGTGGATTGGTCTCACCCTAGGGCTATAATTTGTCCACTTGAATGGTCACAAACTATCCACAGAGGCTATCCTCCTCACAGAGGTCTAAGACAGAACAAGGACATTGATGTTGCCACGATGTTCACAAGGCTACCAGCTCAAGCTCCCATGGGGATTCAGATTTAGTGGGTCCTATTGGTGGGGCTAGGCCTATAATGCGCCTAACCTAGACACACAGGTCACTTGGATCTAAGTAAAACCTTAAAGACAATCCTCCATTGCTTACAATAAAACGTAGTAATGGAGGATCTCAAGGCAGCAGCCTTGTACAGAACAACTCATAAAACACAAATCCCATACATGCAATAGATCCAATTACAGAACTCCATTAAAACTATACCAAATAATCATACAAAGGCATAGCCAACAAGTGTTAGACTATGGAGAGAAGGAAAAAGGAAAAAGAAAACTCCTAAACCCTAACCTTAGCCTACTGTAATTCTACAATCGGTTTCAAGGAGTACAGAAGTCAAGTCCCTTAAACCTAAGCTAGGATTAGGCTTATATAGTAGTCGGCTCTCTGTGAATTAGGGTTAGGAAAAACCTAATTTATCAATGCTATCGTGACCCATTTTTGTTCCTTGGACGCCTCAGGGCACGTGCACAGAGATTACAGCATTGGAGTGCATGCCCTAATTGCTGGAAGTTCCCTGATTGCCCCTACAGAAGTGGGGAGAAGTTAAGAACTCGAGCCTCGCTAGGTAGAAAGGCTTTCTAGGTCTTATCGCGTGATAGAATTAGCGTCACGGGGTTGCTTTGACTTGAAGCTCTTGCAGTCGCGGGATTGATACTTTGGTTGCCGCGGGAATGCTCTGGTCGTCACGGGATTGGTCTTTCCATTTGAATGGCACGGGAATTACGTGCGCAGTTCATTCCTTGATGAATCCTGCGGCGATCCTCGTGAAGAAACAATGTGCATGGGCTTCTGGATCGCGTGAGCAGTTCCTTGAAAGTTTGTATCTCGCGGCCATTGCACGAAAGCTGCGCGCAGGGGTGCCTGGAGCTCTCTCTCTTCAGTGAATCGCGCAAAGATTGAAGACTCATTTCTTGAGCTGCGCGAGACTGCATGAGCACTTATGACTGAGACTCACTAGAACTGCGTGAAGTATGCTTTTTACTCCTTGCTGACATCCATCTGCTTGCGAACGGCGTGAGGAATGTGCGACCAGTTGGTGTGCTCCCTTCATAAGCCCGCGACGCATTCTTTCTGGTTCAATTGAGCCCTGCGACATCTGCGTGAGGCATTCTTCTTGATTTATTTTTGCTTTGTTGTGCCTATGCTGCAGCCAATTCTCTGTTTGGGTTCAACCTTCTTTCTTCTGAAGAACTTTTGGGGCAACAATAGGCTTCTTGGCATGGTTAGGGGCTTATTTGCAGCTTCTGCTTATTACCTACAGGATAGACTTAAAACACATTTATTAAATGATTCAGGGTCTAACAGAGATTAAGTTAAGGGGTGAAAAGTGGTACTTTTCAGGCCTTAACACACCCCCAAACCTAATCTTTGCTAGTCCCTTAGCAAAACTGTAACTAATTAAATGCCACTTTCGTAGGGATCACAGGTACATTTAGCATATGTACCAAGCCTTTTAAATCCCTAGGTGATCCCTAGTGGAGGAGTGAAGTCTCCTGAGGGTTTTCAGTGAAGACACCCACAAACTTCACCATTAGAACAGTTAATTATAGTGCAGTTAATGACAACAAAGATTTCAATGTACAAAGCTTCATTCCACACCCATTCTTTAACACTTAGAGGAAACTGCAGCAGTGTTGCAGGCCATTTAAAACTTAAAAGTTAACATATGTTTGCATCACCACCATTCATTTTACACTACAAATTCAATGTGTACAAATCAGTACCTAGCTTGCCTTAAATTCAAAATTCAGGTTGGATACAACCCCAATGAAGTCAAAATTTAGACCCAATTCTCACTAGGGCTATCTCTTAACATTAATAATCTGAGGGTGTTCACATTCAAAACAGCTCAAGAGCAGTTACAGTCCCCAAATGGGCCTGCAAGCATGAGCATAGGCAAAGCTTCTAATTCTGACATCCTCATGACTTTTCACCATAGACTGGACAACTCCTCATCTCCACATGACAGCTCATTTTACATTGGATCCATAAGGTTTTTTTTTTTGAATAGGTTGTAATGTGGCTTATGGGTGAGGGACGTAAAGAATCAAGGGGTAAAAAGGGAATCAAAATTAAGAAATTACCAAGGTAGGGAATGATTCATGACTTCACAACCTTCATTTCAGCAAAACTTCTTCTTACTTGATATATTCCAGAATCAAAGTGGCCAGCTTCTCCTCTTCTTTTCAATTTTCAGATGATGTTCTTCTCTAGACTTCTCTTTCTTTTTCTCTTTTTATTTTTATTCAATCATTTTTGTGATTTTTTATGATGAACTGCCACACAAATATCATTGATACACTGCTATTCATAAGTTGCCTTTCTTCACCTTCTATAGAATGTTGGACTATTCTCACTATCTTTAACTCCTCCTTTACCTTCTGAATTCTCAGAGTGAGGGTGAGGTTGAATCAGGTCATGAGGTTAAGGTGCAAGTATTCTGGTATTTGTCAAAGAAAAGTATGATTTTTAAGGCTAACTAGTGTATGCAAAAGGGCAGATTTTAAAAGGTTAGATTTTTAGGCTCAAACTATCCAAATGAAGGTCTTGGATCATTTCCATAGTATCATGAGTGCTGTCAATTAGTTTTGATTTGGAGGTGCACAACTTCTAGTGAAAAAGACTTGATTCAATCAGTCCTAAGAGCAGAAATAATGCTAAAAGCACTCTTCACAAGGAAATGATGGGCCCAAATATCACTAGATATGGTCCTCAAATTAACCCATGGGGTGTAGTTTTACCTGTTCCTCTCCTCTTAGGTTCACTGAGTACTAACTGAAAAAAAATTCTGATGTTAGCTTCATGGTGATGTCAAGATTTTAACATTTTAAGTTTCGAAAAGTCCGTAAAAATATTTTAATTTTTTTTACAAATTTCCTCATTGTATCTAGTTAGGTGGAAATTGATTTTATGCATCCCAGTTATACCACCATTACTGCACTAAAATTAACTATTCTATTGGCATATCTACCCTGCCACACCCCCAAACCATGAGGAGCAGTGTCCTCACAGGTTCAAAGGCTAGACTGGATGTGCAGTAGATTGAATACGGAACAAAGAAACACAGAAGAAG
Organism: Chloranthus sessilifolius; assembly: GCA_021018995.1. Taxonomy (NCBI): domain Eukaryota; kingdom Viridiplantae; phylum Streptophyta; class Magnoliopsida; order Chloranthales; family Chloranthaceae; genus Chloranthus; species Chloranthus sessilifolius. The sequence continues at coordinate 26,930,162 of CM037594.1, read as the reverse complement.
ACAGAGAAACAGAAATAAGCAAAAATGCTAAACTGAATCAGTATAGAACCAAAAGAAACATTCATTATAATAGAAGGAAAATATTACAAAAAGATTAAAAAGGAAAAGACAAAATAGGGGGGGGGGAGAGAACAGGGATCAAGGGGGAGTCGGTGGTGGAGGGTTTAAGGAAGATGGTGGGGGAGATGCAGGTGGCTCGATTTTTTTCTTCTTCTTCTCTCTCTTCTCCTTTTTCTTCTCTTCCTTGGCCAGGATCCGCTGGACTTCTTCATACTCATCCCAAAGAAATTGCAACGGGTCCGGCTCCTTAGGTAGTGGGGGGTCCAACCACATAGGGTAGAATTTGTTAGGGAACTCGTTGGGTTTATCATTTGTCATGGTTATGAGGAGGGCCGGACTGCTAGGGTTAGAAGAGGAAGGATGAGATGAAGAGGAACTAATGGCCTATTTAAAATACTTGGACGGTGGAAAATGAATCGGCATAATTAAGTTTTGTCCTTTTCCAAGCTTGGCAATAAATTGTGAGTGTGTGGAGAATGATAAAGCACACAACTGAGTATGGGAAAAGAGAGCTAACAGTAAATGATGGTCTAAATTTAGGCTTGGTATTTAAGGGGATCCTGTGTATCGCACAGCTACGCACTGGAAGGTGTGGAATTTTATTTTACGCGCGCTCAGGACTCCGCGAGGAAGCTCAGACAGGGCCCACGATTATGAAAATGAAGCCATTTTAATTCCTTGATCGAGATCAACACTCGACCTCTATGCACCATTTGTGTTGAGGCCTGTACTTGCATCCATTCAGTTGCCATCTACATCTACCCTTCACATGGATTCCTACTTCAAATGAGCAAAGCCTCCCTAAATTCATCTCCCATATTACTGACAAAAATGGACAATATGAAGACTAATTGGAAAAATACACAAGCACATAGAACAGATTTGGCACATGAATTAATATACAAAAAAAAGAAGAGAAATTCTATTAACTTGGAAAAATATTTACAATTGTAATTATAATGAGAAGATTGGAAGGGAACGAAAAGAAAAGCCTAAGTATAATCTAATCTAAGAAGAGGAAGAATCTGAATCGAAATCTGTAAACCAATCCCAGCCCATCTTTTGAGCATGTTTCCTGAGGGCAGCTTTCTCCTCTTTTTTACGTGTTTGCTTCTCAGTTGGACTCTTTTTCTTCTTAGCTTTACTCTCAGCTGAAGGCTTTTTCCTAGGCTGCCTTGGTTTCTTTGGTTGGGCTGGTGGTTTCTTGGTAGTAGGAGCTTTTGGTGCCCTCACCCTCATCTTCCTGGTTTTAGGTTCAGGAGGGACCAAAGGAGATTTGCCTTTGTCTTTCTCAGTGGGGGCCACTGGGGACTTTCCTTTTGCTTTGGGTTCAGGCTGGCCAGGGGGTTTTGCCTCCTCAGACTGGGCAGTTGGCTCTTTGCCAATTTTTATAGAGGCTGCTGTGTAAGCAGTCCTCTTAGCAATGACTTTCCTCTGTTTAGGATAAGTTTTCTCTTTTGGAGGTGCAGCAGAGGCCTTGGTAGGTGGAGGCTGCTCTGTAGGAGGTAATGAAGGAGGGGCAGCAGGGGCCTTCCCTTTCTCTGGCTGGATCTTTGGTTGTGCCTCCTCAGACTGGGCAGCTGGAGCTGGAGTAGCTTTAGGCTCAGGGTTTGGCATGCGGACAGAGAGTGGGGTGGGCTGCTGAGCTGCATTTATGGCAGTAGCCAAAGCAGCTTCTAATGAGGCTATTTGAATTTTATGTTTGAGAAGGTCAGTCTCATGGATTTCCTTTTGGAGTCTGAAGATCTCCTAGGCATTGTTGAGCCTCTTTTCGAAAAGTCGGGCTTTCATCTTCTCTGCAGCAGTGTTTGCTTTCTCCAGCTCTAAATTCAACTGATTATAAGCAGCTGTAGATTTGGCCTTCTGATAGGCCTCCAAGATATTAGTCCACCCCAAGGAGATGCCCAGTAGTTGCTTTCTGTGGGCTTCCTTCATTTCATCAATCTGCTGCACCAGGGGGTCTTAATTGACTACCAAACTTGGGCCATGCCCCTCAGGACATCCCTCCTAAGGTAGGGATTGTCCCTCATGGCATGGAGGATGGTGAGGTAGGGAGGGATGTAAAAAAAATGTTTGGGTGCGATGGGTAGAGAGGAAGTGGAAGGAGCAAACTGTGATTGGTCCTGGGTGGGGGAAGTGGAGATAACAGTGGGTAAGGCTAGTTGTGGGGGAAGGGTAACAGGTTCTGGGTCTGTTTGGGTCTATTTTTTAGTGAATATCGGAGGGGGTAGGATAAGAGGTGGGATGGAGGGTATAGGGGGGAAAGAAAATGAAGTAGGCTCCCTAGGGGTAGGTGGTGGTGGGGGAGGAAAAAGGGGAATGGTGAAAGGGATGAAAGGGAATGGGGGTTGGGGAATAAAAGGGATTATGGGTGTTGGATGGGGTTGGGAGTCAGGGATGGATTCAGTTTGGGTATATTTATCAGTGGAAAGGACCAGGGGGGATGGAGTGGACTGGTGAGGGATGGGTGGGTTGGTTAATGTCTGTAGGGTGGATTGAATGGATGTGAGTTCAGTCTGCATCTGGTCCTGGGTGTGTGTAGTGGTGGATAATTGGGATTGGATGTCTTGGATGAGGGAGAGGATGAGTGTCAGTGTGTCTGGGCTGGGGGGTTGAGTTTGTGTAGAGGATGGCACAAGTTGGAAAGGTGAGAAAGGTGCATGATGGAAAGTGGAAGGAGGGGGAGAGTGGGGTTCTGGTGAGTAATGGTGTGATGTAGTTGGGGAGGCGGGGGGGGGGGTGTAGTGGGTGGGCATGGTGTCAAGGAAACTAGCCATAAATGCTTGGAATCCTGTGATTGTTGTAAGGTTTAAGTCAATGTCTGTGAGGGGGGATGTAGTAGGTATGGCTGGGGTGGTGTCTTCTTCAAGGTGAGGTGTATCAGTGGGGATAAAAGGGATTGTGGTGGTGTCAAGGAGATGGCGGGGGTTGTCTCAGTGGTTTTCCTTTTTTAGTAGGAAATGAGTGGAGGGCTGTCAGGTTTATGGGAAGATGATGGGGTATTGGGACTGTGTATTGAGGTAAAGTAGGGGATGGGGAGGGGCTAACATGGGGGGTGGTGTCCTCCCAGGTACCAATCACAGGAGAAGGGGGTGTGGGGATGGATAATGAAGACAGAGGAGGGTGAGAGATAGATAGAATAGGGGTAGTGGATGCTGGAGTAAAAGGTGGAGGGGAAATGGGGGATGCTGCAGTAGTGGTGGTAACAGGCTCTAAAATCTCCTCTGTAGGGATAGGGGTGGGCCTTGTAACGGCTGCCTCTTCTGCTTGCTTGGCGGGGGCCTAAGTCTCAACCTTCTTTTTCTTCTGTGCTTCCATCAGGCTTCTGCTGATTCCCCATTGCCTCTTGGCAAAAGTAGTACCGGCAAGGGTGGTAGTCTGCTCAGTTTTTGCTATCTTGTACCCCCCCTTGATTAGCAGCAAGGTAATGACTCTGGCATAGGGGAGTGTGTGAGGCTTCTTGTTCGTCCCTAACTTCTCCACCAGATCCTTCATTGCCTCAAAGATTAGCTAGGCTACATGGAAGCCATGGCCCAGGTAAAAGGAGTAGACTGCATCAGCAATAGGGGATCTCCTCTCCTGCTGATGGCCTGAGCAATATATGTTCTTTCTTAGGACTTGGTCCATGAAAAGGAGTCCATGCTCCAACTCCCTTCTTCTGATGGAATCCCCTAAGGCCTTTAATCCTCTAGTCAAAGCCCTTGTAATTGTATCAATTGAGGCACTCAGGGGGGGCCATATCCACAGCTAGGGTCAAATGCGGCTGGGATGCCCAATACTTTTGCAATCACTTTAGGGCTCACTAACATCTCAAAATCGTCAATCAGCACCAGCAAGCATACTTGTCCATCCTTGTCTTTTTTTACCCTGATGTGTTGGTAAAAGAGTTACACTAGCCTAGGGTAGGCTAGTGCTGGGATTCCTCTCATCAAGGGTGTCAGGCCAGCTTTGCTCATAAACTGCACGACAGGGGTAGAGAGAGGCTCCTTCTCAAAGAATGGCAGGTCAAAATCTGTTTCAAGCTCCAAGGGGATTGAAGCCATGAGCTCTGAAGGAGTAGAAAACTCAGGGGTTGGCTCCTCAACCACTTCCTTCCCTTTTTTAGGTGCCTTTGAAGTCTTAGCCTTCTTAGGGGTGGTCTCAACAGGGGCCTTATCCTTGCTCCTCTTCTTTGGTGCACTCTTGGGGGCCATTACAACTTCTACCTTGGAAGATGAGAAAGGGAGATTGAGATCTGAGTGTCTACCCTAAAATCCTAGGGTTTGGTTCAATCTGTCACACAGGGCACCGTGAGATCTCTGAGCAGAGGGCAATAGATGGGGGTGATGCTAGGAACAAATCTGTTGATTCCTGGTATGAATGATAGGTTGTAGAGTGGATGCTGGAGGAGAGAGTAGAAGAGTGCCAGAAGTTAGGGTTTCACAGAGTGAAGAAGGAAGAGAATACTGGAAAGGGAGACAAGAGCGGGGTTAAAATACTTATCGGGAAGCTTGGCACGCTTTGGAACATCTGCTTGCGGGATTGGAAATGAAACCTAGCGAAGGAGCTATCCAACTTGGATTGCGTGACAATCTCCCAGGTTTACCTTGGAGCGCTCAACAGCTTTTGAAGAATTCCATGTGAATTGCGCAAGAGGTTCCTAGGTCTCCTTTTGGATTGCACGAGCGGCTCTGAGGTATACGTTGAATCCCGCGACAGCCTTAGAATCTCGTGATAGCTAATGAAGTATTCCTGTTGAATTGTGCGAGAGTCTCCCAGGTTTCCCGCTTAACCTCACGATTGACTTTGAATCTCGCGATAGCTAATGAAAAGCTCTATGTGGATCGCGCGAGAGGTTCCCAGGTTTACTTGAATCTCATGACAGCTATAGAAAGGTTCTATGTGAACTGTGCGAGAGTCTCCCAGGCTTCCTTTTAAACCCAGCGACAGCAATGTATAAGACAGAGAGCATGTGCTCTCTGTTCTGCCCTTTCCATATGTTCTGTGGTTGGATCCTAGGCATGGCTCTCACCACCAGGGGGTACCCCAGATACATTAAAATCAACTATTCAAGCAAAGGCAATAAAAATCAACCTCCCACATTATGCATTCAAGTAAAAACTGTCAATCCAAGAGCAGTAATCATCAAACCAAGGATAAAAAATTCAAACCAGATAGGTTCAGATTCAGGTGGGGACACTAAAATTTTCTAAAGAATGTAAGACAAATCTAACAAAACCAAAGTACATATGATACAGTATTGACACACCTGTGGATCAGTTTAATGACGTATCCCCTTGAAAGTGAATGGTGTCCATGGGTTCAGCAGATTTTTCAAAACAAGGCTTAAGCCTTTGACCATTCACCTTCAAGGTTTTCTCAGACTTGGGATCCTTGATTTTCACAGCACCAGATGGGGAAACACTCATGACAATGTAGGGACCTTCCCATCTGGATTTCAATTTGCTAGGAAAAAATTTAAGTTTGGAGTTAAACAATCAAACCTTTTCACCAGCTATGAAGCTCTTTCTCAACAGACCCTTATCAAAGAAAGCTTTCGACCTTTCCTTATAGATCCAGGCATTGTCATACGCATCCATCCTTAGCTCATCCAATTCTGACAGCTACAACAACCTGTGATGACCAGCAGAAGTTAGGTCTAGATTTAAATTTTTAATGGCCCAATAGGCCCTGTGTTCTAACTCCATTGGGAGATGACAAGCCTTGCCATAAACCAGCCTGAATGGGGACATACCAATGAGAGTCTTATAGGCAATCCTATAAGCCCACAGTGCATCATTAAGCTTGTCAGCCCAATCCTTCCTATCAGTCCTCACAGTCTTCTCAAGGATGTGCTTGATCTCCCTATTTAAAATTTCAACTTGCCCACTGGTTTGTGGGTGGTAGGGAGTAGCAATCCTATGGGTGATAGAATATTTCTTGAGCAAGCTCTCGAAATTTCTGTTGCAGAAATGGCTACCCCCATCACTAATAATGGTTCTAGGGGTGTCAAATCTTGGGAAGTTATTCTGCTTTATAAACTTGAGGACAACCTGATTATCATTAGTTCTTGTGGCAATGACTCGGTAACAGAAAGCTCCCCATGGGGTGATGAACGCTCTCTTTTCTTTGTCCACCTCTGCCATTTTGATCTGATTATAATAAAAAAATCTATCAATGATGTCAAGCGATATTATCGACCAAGATGTCGATGTGTGGCAACAGGAAGTCATCTTTTGGGCTCGCCTTGTTGAGATTTTTTAAATCAATACACATGCGAGCCTTTCCATCTTTCTTCGATACTGGGACAATATTGGCTAGCCACTACGGGTATTTGGAGAGCATGAGAAACTCCACATCATACTGTTTGATGACTTCATGCTTCACTTTCAACATCCACTCCGACCAAAGGCGTCTCAGCTTCTGCTTAGCTGGCTTAATATCGGGATACAGCAGCAACTCATGCTCGACCAAATCAGTGTCCAAATCGAGCATATTTTTGTATGACCATGCGAAGACATATTGGTATGACCAAAGGAAATCAATCATGCTTTTTCTTTCCTTGGGAGATAGCGACGTTCCGATCTTAGTGATTCTGGGAACCTCATTGGTACTCAAATTAACATCTTCAGTCTCTTCAATGATCAAGGCCATGCTCAAAATTGGCATATTGTTCAAGGAGCTCATTGGAAAGCTCCTCAATTAAGTCCTCACCATCCAGATCCATGACTCCTACCTCTCCTTGTATTTTTATAGGAAAGAGTTCGACCTCACGTCAAGCGGGCTTTTGAATTAAAGCATCATTTTCTTTACGTTTTTTGGGAATTTTAAAAGACATTATTTTTAGATTTTATATTTTTTCTAATTTTGTAGGATTTTCCTTTTCTTTGGAGATGGGCCCCCGGCAAGGCGAGTTTCTATATACACATGGTATCGCTTGCCAAGCGCTAATCTCACTTTTTATAGGTTATTTTTTTATTTTAGACGTTGGTGCCATATATACGGCCATTTGATGCTTTCAAAGTTAGGGGCATAGAAGCCAGTTTCTCACCTGACGTGCCGCATCTTTACCTGGTTTTGTTGAGGAGGCTGATTGAGCTGATTTTTAAGGGTCAGCCCCCCAACATGTTAACCATGGGTTCATCTTGAACCTAGTCTTCAAATATTAGCACGGGTTTTGGATGGTTCGGGATAGGTGGCTGTACAGGCATGGGTATCTCCTCCTCAAAAAGTGATAATGAGGCAAGGTCTATTTCAATTTTCAGAGGGATGATTTGGGGATTGGTTTGGTGGATGGCCACCTGCTTATATGTGGTCAACTGCATTGCTCCATTTTGGTCAATTTTGATGACCCCTGCACTCACCAATGTGCTTCGGATGTGAGGTCTCGAGCAGGGTTCATCCTCCAGATCTATCCCCCTGGCTTTGGCTACAGCAATGGTTAGGGCCTTTTCCTTGGCCTCTTGGATTTCTTCGGTACGCTTGTAGCCCAAGCCGAATATGACATGTTGATCGCCTTTTACTCTAACTGGGCCCCTCCTACCTTGTAAGAGCGGGCTTAACCCTTTACCTCTCTGATAACTCCACTTTTGGAGCATTCCTACTGCTGTAATCATTCCTCCTCGAGCTTTTTCAATGACTTTTTTGGGAGGTTCTGGTGTTATTGTTGATACATTATATTGAAAACTATGAAGGCCTGTGTCCTCAGCTGTATGGGGTACACTTACCACCTTGAGATTTTTGATGTTGTGGGCCATCTTCTCTCTTTCCTCTCGTCCCTCACCTTTGATGGTAATGACTTTCTCTTCTATGATGACTTTGAGCTATTGGTGTAGAGTGGAGGGCACTGCCCCTATTTCATGCAGCCATGGGCACCCTAGTAGTAGGTTGAAAGAGGACTTGATGTCCATGACTTGGAATGGGATTGAGAAGGTCATTGGCCCAATGGTGAGCTCAAGATCGACTTCTCCTATCACCTCCCTCCTGGTATTATCAAACCCTCTTGCACTTATTCTGGCCGGCCTGAATGTGGAGGGATCAACTCCTATCTTGGTTGCAGTTCTGAGGGGGCATACATTCAATGTCGATCCGTTGTCTACCAGCACCAAAGGGATCACCAATTTTTCTATTTTCACTGTGATATTGAGGGGTTTAGAATGATTGCTTCCTTCACTTGGAAGATCGGTGTCTGAGAAAGAGATGGCATTGGGAGCCAATACCTGCCCGATCATTTGCCCCACTTCATCTAGGGATACTTTATTTGATACATGAGCATCCTTTAGTGCTCCCATTAGAGCTTAGAAGTAAAGTGGAGACGTTAGGAGTAAGTCCCATATGGTGATGAGTTGGTATTCTTTTGAGTTGTATTTCTAATGTGTGCTCTTTGCTCATCTTTTTGAAAGGGTTAGGTTTCCTGCCCTCTTCTGGCTGGGCTGGCACCGATATCTCAAGCTATTTGGAGATTCTGTCGAAGCGGGTATGGAATTCAACTGCCCCTTCATTGTTGTTGTTAGCACTAACATTCGTCTTATCATAATTGAGCGGGACCTGATGGAGATCATATGATGGTCTGAGATTTAGAATGGGATGGATGAGGGCATCGGATATGATCAAACTGGTAGTGCTGGTGCGGCCATGCTAGGCCAAATGTGGTTGACTGGTACAGGAGGCGGCTGGACTGATGATAACATGACAAAATTGGATCAACTGTATTGGGTTTGTGTTGGGGGTAAAAATACTGGTGGTTGTGCGGCAATACTGGGCCAGCTATACTAGGTTGGTGTTGGATGTGAAGGTGAATGGGTTGATGATGGTGTGGAAAAATTGGGCCATATGTGGTTGATGGGAGTTGATTCTGAAGGTGCGATAAAATTGGGCATCATATAATTGACAGGGGTCGATGCCGGATGTGATTGGTATTGCATAGGTGGGGTCCTACTAGGTTGAATGTGGATAACTGGCGTGGGTGCTGGGAGGTATAGCCTTAAATCTAAAAGTGCTACTTGGGGCATTGGGTTTAGGAAATAGCCCGTTAAATTGAGAGGCTCGACTACCCCTATGATTTCACTCCCCTGGCTCCATTGCCCTAGTATTTCATAGTTGTCTCTTGTGTCGATACATTTCGAGGGGTCGAGCTCTTCTATTTCTTCCTCCAGCATATTGATGGTGGCCCTTCAGCCCATTACTCCCTGCGGGTGTGGCGGTAATAGAGCCTGTAGTATATTGGTATGGGGGTTTGCCTGGGGAGGTGCCGGAGGGATGATCTTTCTTGCCTCTATCAAATCTTGGATCGCATGCTTTAATGGAAAGCATTGATTGGTTGGGTGACTTGGTCCCTGGTGGAAATTATAGTGTACATTAGGATCATAATTTCTCTAGATAGGATTCGGTGAAGGTCGTGGTTAAAGCTGAGTGACCAAACACTTCTCAATCAGTAAAGGCAAGAGGATATTTAGGGATTGTCCTAAGGGAGTGAACACTCGGTTATATCAAGCCCTTCTCTACTCAGGGTTTTGCTGCCCCCAGCAGACATTGTTCTGCCTTGGAGCTTGATTTGTTGGTGCTGGCACTGGCTGTTGATCAATCACATAATATACCAATTTATCACTCTTACTTAGTGATGCTAGAACTTAGTTTGTTACTGATAAGTTACTGATGTGCAGATATTAAAGATAAACAGCAAAAGAGAACCAAAATGATAATATTCATCAAAATGAACTCATAAAGCAATAAAAAGATGATTAAAACAAAAGACAATTCTTTGCTTACAGAAAGGATGAAAAATCATATTTTATGATTTTGCGAAAAGATGCAAAGCAAAAGATAACTAAAGAAAATCGCAATTTACGATTCTTCAGAAGAAGCCGTTTAAAAGAGTGCGATATAAGAAAAGCGATGAATCATAAAAAGGAAAATCGTTCAATAGGAAGCTGTATAGAAAGTAAAGAATAGAAAATTATGATTTATCATTTTCCAGAGAAGAGGCTTTCTAAAGCTGCCGATCACGTGAAAACGAACACCGCCATGCACAAAATTAAAGGAATTCTTATCTTAGACGTTTGGCTTATTACGGATTTGAGAGATTGACATAGAAGAATCTTAAGAAGACTCTGCTGGTGAAACAAAGGAAGAAATCCATAAGTATATCAACAGAATAGAAAGCAAGGAACTATAGGATTAGAAGTAGAGTTATATTAGGATAGCTTTATTTCTTTTATTAGAATTTGGAGTTTTGTAAACCAACCCCCCTTATGATCTATAAATAAGAGGGCTTGGTATAAGAATAACCATCGAAGAAATTCTCTGTATCAATTGACGACTGAGGTTGGGTTTTCTTTCGATCAACATTAGAGTAGTTTAGTTTAACGGTTTACTTTTCCATCTTCAGTTTTCTAGAATTTGATTGACGCCCAAGTTTTAGAAGATTGTTGATTAGTATAAATCTATATTGAACGAAGCTAGTATTTGATTGATGCCCATATTCTATAAGAGTGAGATATAGTGTAATGGTATTTTAAATTTATAAACATCCAATAGCTGAAGATTGTGATTGACGATCATAATCTGAAATAGGGTGATTTAGGATTTATTTTCTATAATTTAGATTAAGAAACAATTCTTTATTCATATTTCTTTAGTAGTTTAGGATCTTAAAAGATAAGTATAAGTTTTCAGAAAAATTAAATTAATAAATATAAACCTGTCTCTATGGGAACGATACTTTGCTAGTGATCAGTCACATAATTTACCATTTTATCACCCTTAACTTAGTGATGCTAGGACTTAGTTTGCTACTAACAAGTTACTGATGTGCAGATATTAAGGAAAGACAGCAAAATAGAGTCAAAGTGTTAATATTCATCAAAATGAACTCAAAGAGCAGCAAAAAGATGATTCACAATACATTGAAAGCCAAGAAAATCGTAAAAGATGATTGAGCGTTAATGAAGTAAAGAAATGAGAAGTCATAATTTACGATTCTCTAAAAGTGGAAGCAACACAAAGAAAGTAAAAGCGAGCAATCGTAATTGAAGAATTGTCATAATAAGAGAAGTTAGAAATTCGTGATTTACGATTTTCCGAAAAAGAGAAGAAAATAGACAATCGTAATTTACGATTGTGTAAAAGAAAAGCTCCTCTACTACTGACCTGTTATTGCAAATCACGTGAGTGAAGACTACCACCGCCATGCACCGAATTAGAAGATCTCTTAAAGTAGAAGTTTGATGAATCACGGATCTGAGAAGATTGATGACGATTAACTCTAGAAGATCACTATTGCTAAAATAAAGGAAAGAGTCCACATGACATCTATAGTTTGAAAGCAAGGAAGAATAAATTAGGGATTAGAGTTATATTAGGATACTTTTACTTTAGTAGTTTCTTTTATTAGAATTAGATATTTGTAAACCGACTCCTTATGATCTATAAATAAGAGGGCTCGTTATAGGAATAAACCATCAAAGAAATTTTCATCATCAATTGACGACTGAGTTTGGGTTTTCTTTCAATCATTTGAGTAGATTTTTATTGTTTTGTAGATTAGATATCAGAGGCTTCCCAAGAGCAATTGACGACTACTATTGGGTGCTGAAGATTAGTGTAGATATCCTAGTTTCTCAAAAATAATTGACGGTTGCGGCTGAGGGGTAAAAGATATATTCATTTGCTTTCTAGTTTAGATTTTATTTGCTTTATTTACATACTTTGTAAACATCTTCAAGTTTTAATTTGAATTAATGACTCAGGTTAAAGTTTGCAAATTAGTGTAGCGATTTTTACTTTTCCATCTTCAATTTTCTTGAATTTGATTGATGCCTAAATTTTAGGAGATTGTTGATTAGTTTAAATTTGTGTTAAGGAATTTTAGTTTTTGATTGACGACCAAATTCTAGAAAACTGCAATACGGTGTAATGGTATTATTTATTTTTATAAATATCTGATAGTTGAAGATTGGGATTGATGACCTCAATCTAAAGGAGGATTAGGATTTATTTTATGCATTTTAGATTAAGAACCCATTATTTTATTCATATTTCTCCAGTAGTTTAGAACCATAAAAGATAAATATAAACTTTAAAATAGAAATATAGATAAGATAAACATTTCTTCATGGAAACGATCCTATTCTAGCTTTATAATTTTCATTGTGTACTTGCAATAGGTTAAGACTTAATTAGATACACGCATAAGTCGCTATCAACTAAGGGAGGTGACTTCTGTGTTGGACACTTCTGTCTGCGAACTCCAGTCCAAAACGTGGAAACCGTGGATAGAACCTTTGCCCACTACTTCCAATGAACCATTACAACCTTCCATCGAAAAAGCACCATCCCTAGACCTGAAACCACTTCCCAACACCCTTAAGTACACTTTTCTTAGGCCTAATGAAACTCTCCTAGTGATCATTTCATCTGCTCTTAACAGGGAACGAGAGAGCAAGTTGTTGGCCATATAAAATATAAATGTGCAAAAGGGTGGACAGTTGCTAACCTTAAAAGGCTTGATCCGTCAACCTGTATGCATCGAATTCATCTAGAGGACAATGCAAAAATTTCACGTGAAAGTCAGTGATGGTTGAATCCAAATATGAGGGAAGTAGTCCAAAAGGAAATTGTGAAACTATTAGACGCAGGTATTATTTACCCAATTTTCGAAAGTGAATGGGTAAGCCCCATTCAAGTAGTCTCAAAGAAGTCAAAGATTTTGGAGAAAGACAATGCAACCGGTGAGCTAATTCCATTATGTGAAACCACGGGGTGGCGCGTATGCATTGACTACCAGAAGCTCAACTCAATGACTCGCAAGGATCATTTTTCACTACCCTTTATCGACCAAAATTTGAAAAAACTTACGGGTCAAGAATATTTTTGCTTTCTAGACAGACATTCAGGGTATAATCAAGTCCCTGTATATCCGGAGGACCAAGAAAAGACCACCTTTACGTGTCTCTTTGGAACCTTTGCATATTGTCGCATGCCATTGGGTTATGCAATGCTCCAGCAACATTCCAACGGTGCATGATAGCTATCTTTTCTGATATGATAGATTTGTGGAGGTATTCATGGATGATTTTTTGGTATCCGGCCGGACCTTCGATGCTTGTCTTGATCACCTTGCCCTTGTTCTAAAAAGATGTGAGGAGACGAACTTGGTACTAAGTTGGGAGAAGAGTCATTTTGTCCCAGCCCAATTTTCCCCAAGCCACAAAAACCCGTACAATATTTATATTCTTCCTTCTTACACCTTAACTCAGGGAAAATCGGACCGTCGGATCACACTTTATAATCCGAACACAGAAATTACTTGGTACATCCACACATTAATGTGGAAAACAAAGCAGATATCATATATATGTGTAAATAAAGATTTAGATATCACAAGGTAGATCTAAACTTTTCTACATAGACACTACATATATCTAGAATAAACAAGAAGGCCAAAAAGAAGGCCACCGGTGTTAGCCAACCATCGCCCCAAACAGTAGCTCTCAATATACTAACAAAACAAAACTTAATACTGTATTTGATCTCAGGACATACCAAGTCCAAAATCCAAAATCTTCAAAGATCCACGATACAAACCCAAAACAGGTCTCACCCAAAACCTCACCTAGGGTAGAATTCCCCAAACCGGAGATCCTAAGCCTTTCCCTGAAGTTCAGTAGTGATGAGCTTCATCTAAGCTCAGTAGTGAAACATCAGTAGCATGCAGATTCTTAACATCACATATATATCATATGACAAAAAAATGAACATGATTTTCATATAAAGATTCACAATTTAATGAAATACTTGACTTGAGATAAAACTGATATCAAACACGAATTTTTTATGTTAACACATAATTTATAAAACTTGTTCTCATAATAAAGGAAGAACTTAACTAATCACTTAAATAATCCCTCAAGCATATATAGCATCGAGCTCCCGATGGAATACTCACCATCGTCATTCAATTGAACCATTTAAGGAATTCCCTAAGACCCTGCATTAGGAGGGATGCTTGGCGAAGCGAAGTTACCGTCCAAAAGTAGAGTTGTTGTATGGATATCCGACCAAGTCGGTCAAGGATATACCGCCGAGTTGGTTGGGTATTCAAAGATAAATCTTAAGTCGTAGCGCATACATATAGCTTATCACTGTGTGATGTGATACTTATAATTAGTTTTGAAGGTTTAAAATGCGAAGATTTACGACTTATTACACATCTGAATGAATCTTGAAAGATTCCCATAAACATAGCACATTTAGCTTAAACATGGTTTTCAAAGAACACATACATGCTTACACATTCATAACACTCATGCGTATTAAAAAAAAACACCTCATATCATAATCCACATGTGAGTCATATTATGGAGTTTTCCCTCCCTCGAAGCAAAGTCACATTCAATTCCTTATTCCAAGCTAGCTTTTCCCCACATCCGTGCAAGCTTAAACCTAAACACATAATTCCACAGTTTACACGTAGCAAATGATGTAAAACGGAAGACTACAAGATATCTCCAAAGTCCTTCAAACAAAACACATCAAAATCCTCAAACTGCTAAATTCGATCGATCGATCGGATTCCAATTTCGATCAATCAAAATCCATTTTGATCGGTCGAAATCCTTTAGAAAGTCATAAAATTATACTCTGGAACCAAAACTTGATCGAACAATTTCTAACTCAATCGATCGATTTCCAAATCGATCGATCGAATTTAATTTTGATCGGATGATTTCCTTCGGAACTCTTTTAACACTTCCCTGTTCTATACCTTTTGATTGATCAAGGGTCCAACTCGTTCGGTTGAAACACATTTCGATCGATTGAATCTCATTTCGATCTATCAATTTCCTTCAGAAATCGCCTCTCAACCTCACGAGTCAAATTTGATCGATCGAATCCAATTTCTATCGATTGAAATTGACAGATTACCTCTGTCACTTGCTGTAATAACCCAGATTTTCGTGACATGTGTAGGTCACGTGTTACTTGCACGATGTGTGGGTGTATGTGGGGAACAAGTGAACCACACCTACTTTATATACTACTAGGTGTAGGTGTCTTGTATGTGAACTATATGAAGGTAAAACATCTAACATAAGTTTGTGTGTGAAACACACTAGATTTCACTAGAAAAGAGAAAAGGGGGAGGAGTCTCCCATACGTGACCTATTTGAACTTAGATAGATAGAAAGTGAAACAGGGAGAAAGAAGAGAGGGTTTTGTAAAAGAAGATTAGAGGTAGGAATTTCTTATGATTGAGAGACAAGATCCACCTTATAGATCTTAAATACATAGGTTGAGAAGGGTGTGGTGATGAAATTTGAAAGGATCTTTTGATTTTGAACTGGGGGATGATCTAGAAAGGGGTTGGAAGAGTAGCTTTTGAAACCCTCTTCATTTGAGTTGATCTTAGACTAAATTTAGAAGAGATCTAATAACTTGAGGTATGTTTTAAGGATTATATGTGCTTTAAATAGAGTATTAATTATTTGGTTAAATTATATTAGCTTTTAATAGGGTGTTAAATGAGGTAGGAGATGAGTTCTCGAAAAGATCGAGCAATAACTATGATCGCTCCTCGCGCGAGCAGTTAAAACAGCTCGCTCGTGCGAGGAAGATAAATTATATAGATTAAAATATGTTCTGGACTCGCTCGAGCGAGACCCTTTGTGAAGGGGAAGCTCGCGTGACCATCAGGTACCTCGATTATTATCGCTCGAGTGAGGGATCAAGTGCCTCGTTTATAACCGCTCGAGCAAGGGAAAGAATATTTATATAACCAAAACATGTTCTATGCTCGCTCAAGCGAGGACATTTTGTAAAGGGAGGCTCGCTCGAGCGAAGGCTCGCGTGACCTTCAGATACGTCGTTTATAACCGCTCGAGCGATAAATAGTGCTCGCTCGAGCTATGAATAGTGATCGCTCTAGCGATGATTAGTGCTAGCTTGCGTGATGATTAGTGCTAGCTCGCACGATGATTAGTGCTCGCTCGCGCGATAAATAGTGCTCACTCGCGGAAGGTACGTCATAGAATTTTATATTATTTTTACTGCTCTTAGGAGATATGGTCCTCAAGATTCTTATAGGCTTTTCTAAGAGTGTTTTGACACATGCAATATAGGTTTGGCATCTAATTGATGTGTTGGATCCCCTAAGAGATAATGATGCATTTTGGATAAATGGAATTGCTGTGAGGTAGGGAACACCTTGAACATGTACTTTAATTTTCGAAAGCATGTATGTAGAGTGATTCATATGAACATTTATGCATCAAAAATATGATTTCAAAGAGTATGGGTGTGTGTGTTAATACCCAATGAACTAATAAGGTCCCCAAGGGACGTGAAATTGTGATAAGGCAATCTAAGTGATGCGTTGAGCCAGTGGCATCCCAGGGATGCAGATGAAATCTATCAGTGAAGTAAAAGAAAAGTTGATAAGGCCTAATATACTAAAATTAACATGATCACACGGTGAATAACTATATGTAGCGCACATGATATTTTTGTTATTTAAGGTTTAAATAGAATACCACACCGACGTGGCGGGATACCTACGACTGACTCAACAGAATGTCCGTGACTGGTATGGCGGCCAATCCATACACCAGTTTGACATCCCAGGGATGTGAGTATGAGATCAGAAACCCCGTCGCCTATGAGAAAGGGACCTAGGTAGTATTCAAGTAAGAAATAACTATGACAAGTGTCTATTTAGACGATGATGGTGGGTATTCCATCGGGGCTCGATGCTATATTGCTCAGGGATTATTTAAGTTAAGATTTAAGTGATTAGGCCAAATCAGTGTACAATACCAATAAGTTGAGAATGAACAAACATAAGTAAAGTAACAGTGTATTTATTACATCATTTCAGTTGTTTAAAATGTTTTACCATGCTTTTAAACTATTTTAGAATATATGTGAGAGCTTAACTTATATGTTCACTTATTGTTTCCCTATTGAGCTAGGATGTAGCTCACCCTTTATACTATATGTCGTATGTCCATTACTAGCGGCCGTTGAGGCTTCGGGAGACGTTGATCCAGGGGATTCAGATTACGTGCCGGGGGAAGAGTTGGAACCCCCACCCGAGCACTTCTTCTTGAGGACCCCTGCATACTTTGAGGGAGATTTTGACTATATACTGTACGGCTTTGCATGTCAAGCCTTTTTATTTTGAGGAATGTAATTAAATACTATAATTCTTTTGGGCGAACCATCTGGGGTGATCTGATTATCACCAATAGTTCGGGTCGGTTCTTCTGTTCATGCAATGGCATGGAAGTAGAACTGTCTTTTGAGCTTCTGCTTTAGATTAGTATATCTTGATTTCATTTTGTTCAGTTATCAGTTTTGTTTTTAGTAGATATTGCTTGGTCATACCATTATTCCGTATAGACTTCAGGGGCATGGCCTAGAGGGTCGTGCTGATGGCACGAGTTTTGGGGTGCCAAAATTCGGGCTGCCGCAGTTGGTATCAAAGCCTTTCCTTTTGAAATTCTGACAATCGTTCTTTTGTCAGAGCATAGGGACTTTCACTATCGAAACTTGGGTTTCACGTGCAAACCGTGACGTCTTCTCGGGGAAGAGGCCGACCTAGGGGCGGTCATAATAGGAATTTTCGTAGTCGAGATGGCTTTATCTCGGATACCAATTGAGTGCCTTTGGGAGATAAAGGTGCTTCAGGCAGTGGTGTCCAAGAGAGACAAGATCAGGCAGAGAATCGGGATCGAGATCGTCAAGATCGAGATCAGAGGGAACAGGAGAGAATTAAAGAAAGAAATGAAGACAGAAAGGAGCGACAGAGGATGATGCATACTATGAAAACTATACCGACCGCCATGGCTCAACAAGCAGCATCCTTGGCGGCTCACAATGCCAATGATCAACAACAGCCGCCTACACCTCCAATAGCTCTGACACCGCCAGTGTCCTCTGCATTTATCGAGTTTAGGAGGATGAAACCTCCTAGATTTTCAGGACAAGCGGAGCCAATGGCTGCTGAGAATTGGCTTAGCGAGATGGAGAAAGTTTTTAGCGTGCTGACATGCACGAAAGATGAAAGCATCCGTTGGGCAGCGTACATGCTTGATGGGGAAGATGGGCCTTAGGGGAAATCAGTTTCTAGGACTATGGCTCAGGAGAACCCAGGATTGTCCTGGACATGGGATGAGTTTGTCGAAGAGTTCAACAAATAGTGTTTCCCTGAAGTGGTGAGAAATCATATGGAGACACAGTTTTTGCAACTCTTGCAAGGACGGGTGACGGTGAGGAAGTACAGAGTGGAGTTCATGAGGCTTGCTCGCTTCGCTCCCGATTACGTGATTATGGAGGTGATGAGAGCAAAGATGTTTCAACAAGGCTTAAGACCGAAAGTCAAAGGAGGAGTGGCAGCGTTTCAACTGAAGACCTATGGAGAGGTCATGAGTAAAGCGTTGGTTGTAGAAGAAGATAATAATAACCGATACTGTTAGAGGGAACAGCAAGGAAGAGGGAATGTAGATCAAGGCAGAATTGGGAACTACGAGCCGGTGAATAAAAGGCCGAGATTCGTAGCACCTAGTCAGAGACCACCATTCCAAGCAGGGTATGGGAGACCGGCGCAACAGACCAACTATCAGAGATTCCCATTGCTTGCGTAGGGGAGGCCGATACGATATGACAGCCCTGTTATTTCCATTGGAGCTATAGTTACACAAGGCGCTTCATGTGCTGCTTCCTCCACACCTAGGGAGACTTGTGCCAAGTGTGGCAAGTCCCACAAGATGGCAGATTGTAGGCAAGGAATGCGAGGCTACTTTAAATGTGGCAAGATGGGCCACATGATTAAAGATTGTCCTGAGATGAACAAGGATAAGATGGCCTCTACTCCAATTCCAAGACCAATACAAGCAAGAAAGCCGGTCGTACAAGGGAGAGCCTATGCAGTCACCGCTCAAGAAGCAGGGAATGTACATGACGTCATCCAAGGTGAGATTCCTTTTAAATAAAGAATGTCAATTCAATAAAGTTTTAGATAGAGAAGTTTCATTAAATTAGAAAAGTGTGTAAATTCATTTTGTATGTTAAAAATTCTAAATAAAATATGTGCTATATATATGTATATATGTGTGTTATAGGTATGTTACGAGTCTACGAAAAAGGATGCTATGTAGCATCTGAAGCGAGAGTGTTGATAGACCCAGGGTCTACCCACTCCTTTGTCACTCTGAGGTTTGTGAAAAGAATGAAGATCGTTCTGGAGACGCTGGACTTTGTTCTATCAGTGTCTATCCCGATCGGAGAATTAGTTGACACGGAGTTGATTTACAAGTCGGTAGTAGTGAGTATTCAGGATGAGGGCGTCAATGAACTGGACGCAAAATTAATATTATTAGACATGCAAGGTTCGATATAATCCTTGGCATGGATTGGTTGTCATAACATTGTGCGACCGTGGATTGCAAGAACAAGATTGTCATCTTCAAACCTAACACGAGGAGATCGTTTCAATTTTGAGGAGAGAGATCGATGCATATGCCACTCATTTCTACAGTTAGGGCCGAACGCTTGATCAGAAAAGGGTCCAACGGTTACTTGACATTCTTGAAGGAGGACAAGGAAAAGAAGAACATTATCTCTGAGATAACTATGGTACGAGAGTTTGAAGATGTATTTTTGGAGGAATTACCAGGATTGCCTCCAGAGAGGGAAGTGGAATTCGCCATCGACTTAGCACTGGGAACAGAGCCTGTTTCGAAAGCACCATAGAGAATGGTTCCTGTTGAGTTGAAGGAGTTGAAAGAGCAGTTACAAGAGCTCATGGACAAAGGGTTTGTAAGACCGAGTGTGTCTCCATGGGGAGCACCGGTCTTATTTATAAAGAAGAAAGATGGGTTAATGCGGCTGTGCATTGACTATCACCAGTTGAACAAACTCACCATAAAGTACCGTTATCCTTTGCCTAGGATAGATGACTTGTTCGATCAGCTACAAGGAGCAAAGTATTTTTCCAAGATCGATATGAGATCTGGATACCATCAATTGAGAGTCAAGGTAGAGGACATTCAGAAGACTGCATTCAGGATACGGTATGGACACTATGAGTTCTTGGTGATGCCATTTGGGTTGACGAATGCACCGGCGTCATTTATGGACTTAATGAATTGGGTGTTTAAACCACACCTAGACTCCTGCATCGTAGTGTTCGTTGAAGATATCCTAATATACTCCAAATCGAAAACAAAGGATGAAGAACACTTGCGGGTTGCTCTACAAACTTTACGTGAACACCAACTGTATGCCAAACTCAGTAAATGCGAGTTTTGGTTAGAGGAAGTTAGCTTTTTGGGACATATCATCTCAAAACATGGTGTCATGGTAGATCCAGCTAAGATCGAAGCAGTAGTAAATTGGGAGCAACCAAAGACTGTGGCTGACGTCCATAGTTTCTTTGGACTAGCAGGCTATTATCGACATTTTGTAGAGGGGTTTTCAAAAATATCAGGACCTCTTACAAGGCTTACACAGAAGGATTCAAGATTCGAGTGGAGTGAAGCATGCGAGAAGAGTTTTTAAGAACTCAAGAAGAGGCTCACTTCAGCTCCAATACTAGCGATCCCTTCAGGCAGTGGAGGGTTCGCAATCTACAGTGACGCTTCGTATAATGGTTTGGGTTGCGTGCTCAACTAACACAAAAAGGTGATAGCTTACGGGTCAAGACAGTTAAAAGAACACGAAAAGAACTACTCGACACATGACCTGGAACTGGCAACGGTCATATTTACACTGAAGATCTGGCAACATTACTTGTACGGTGAGACCTTTGAGATTTTCACCGACCACAAGAGCCTCAGACATCTATTTACATAGAAAGAACAAAATATGAGGCAGCACAGATGGATGGAGTTCCTCGAGGACTATGACTGTTCCATACAGTACCATCCAGGCAAGGCTAATGTAGTAGCAGATGCCTTGAGTTGGAAGGGTTCAGCTCAGTTGGCTAGTTTGATTTTGGGTATGCACAGATGGAATTTGTTTGAAGATCTGGCACTGTATGATGTAAAGATCAAGTCACAAGCTACAGAATCCTTTTTGGCTAACATATCAGTGAGACCAGTGATATTTGAGCATATCCATAAACTACAGATGAAAGACTCGATGCTAACTAAGATTCATTAAGATGTGATTGAAGGCGTCAGACCTGAGTTCTCAGTGAAAGTAGATGGTTCTCTATTGTTCAAGGGCCGTCTTTGCATTCTCGACAATGCCAATCTGTGGCGAACAATACTCGATGAAGCTCACAAGTAAAACTATGCGATCCACCCTGGTAGAAAGAAAATGTATCAAGATTTGAAAAAGAATTACTGGTGGAGAGATTTAAAGTAAGGCGTGGCTAAGTACGTGTCACAGTGTTTGGCCTGTCAGCACGTGAAGGTCGATCATAGACATCCTGCGAGATTATTACAACCTCTACCTATACCAGAGTGGAAGTGGGAATCGATCTCTATGAACTTTATCATTGGACTACTGTATACTGCAAAGAGATACAATGCCATTTGGGTAGTCGTAGATCGATTGACCAAATCAACATACTTCTTGCTTTACAACACGATGTACACGGTGGGAAGACTTACAGAGTTGTATATGAAAGAGATCGTGCGCCTACATGGGATCCCAAGTAGTATCGTTTCGGACCGTGATCCATTGTACATGTCAAAGTTTTGGAAGAAATTTCAAGAGGGAATGGGAATGCGACTAGATTTCAGTTCAGCATTTCATTCGCAAATTGATGGGCAAACAGAGCGGGTAAATAAGATCATTGAGGACATGCTTAGGGCGTGTATGCTAGAGTTGCAAGGATCATGGGATCAGCACCTACCGTTGATTGAGTTTACATATAACAACAGTTTCCAAGCGAGCATTGGCATGGCACCGTATGAAGCTCTTTATGGACGGCGATGTAGATTGCCCATCAATTGGGAGGAAACCAGTGAGAAATTTGTTTTGAGACCCAAGATGCTTGAAGATAATGCCACCTATGTTCAGATGATAAGGGCAAAACTCAAAGCGACTCAGAGCAAGCAGAAAAGCTACACCGATATTAAGCAGACCAGTGTAGACAATAAGGTGGGTGAACACGTGTTTGTCAAAGTGTCGCCTATGAAGGGCATGATGAGATTTGGAAAGAGTGGGAAGTTGAGTCCCCGCTACCTTGGACCATTCGAGATTTTGGGTCGAGTAGGGGAAGTTGCTTACCGCATTGGATTACCACCGCTATTCGATCGGGTGCACAATGTGTTTCACGTATCTATGCTCAGGAAGTATATTAACGACCCTGATCATGTTTAGGGAAGTCAACCTTTGGAGATGCATGAAGACATGAGCATGATAGAAGAACCGACAGAGGTTTTAGATCGAAAAGAACAAGTGTTGCGGACAAAAGTTATTCCATTAGTGCTGGTTCGATGGAAGAATCATCTAGCCGAAGAAGCAACATAGGAGCGTGAGGCAGATGTCAGAGAACAATATCCTAGCTTGTTTGAGAACGCTAGTTGACGCCCAATAAGTGTTGTAAAATGTATGTGATGTTTTGACATGTGAATGTACGATTTCTATTTTGGAATCATTGGGTGAATTTTTATTAAATTTTGAGCATGATTCATTTTAATCTTGCTAGATTTATCACTCTATCTGTGATTTCCAAAGGCGTTTGGGAGGAAATCATGTCTAAAGGGAGGTACTAGAAGTTGAAGGTGATACCAGGACAAAACACAAGACAAAATGAACCAGAAGAATGTTTCTAGGTTCACTCAAGTGAGGACTTACGCTTGCTCGCGAAAGCCATATAAAAATAAATCGCCAAATTTGTTCTGGACTCTCTCGAGTGAGGATGTAATGTAAGACCGCTCGAGCGAGGTCAGGGGTATAAATGGGGGGCGAGCACCATTTCGCCCCATTTCTTCACGTGAGAAGAGGGTTTGGGTGCAAGGGTTTTGAGGGTTTTCACATTGATGACTCCGCTATGTGTGATTTCAAGCCGGATTCGAAGAATCCGATCCGTTAAAAACACTTCAAAAGGTGACTTCTACCCTAAATCTACCTCATTTTTGTTAATTTTTTCTCTTTAGAGATCTAATGGCTTCCACAAGCCCTAACCCTCAACCTAGAAAGAAGGTCGCAATTTGATCGCCACCTTCGCGCAAAAAGGTGCACATCCACCACAACCACCACCTCCACCGCCACCACCTCAAACTGAGTCACTGATCCAATTGGACGATTGGTGGGGGGCCAAAATCTTTGAAACCGAGTGGGAAATCCACCCCACTTGCTTTCGAGATCTTACGACCACCAAATGGACTAATGATTTTCTCACGCAAAACCATATGCGGTCTTTGTTGACGCCGTTTGGGAGTCGGTATTATCCATGACTTGTAAAGTTATGTTATCAAACTCTTAAGACCACCACCGACGAGGACATTCTCGTCGTTGAAATAGACGGACGATCATTTGAGTTTGGCGAGGCCGACGTTTCGCTCGCCATGAATTGCCCTCACACCTACACCCGAGAACCCAACTCACAACCACTTTTTGCCCAAGACGTACCTTTTCAGACAATAGTCGCTAACATTACTGGTGGTACCACTGCATCGGGACAATCTATCACACAGACCCAGTTGCAGCTACATATGTGGCCTCTTGACATCATTTTTAAAAAGAATTTTAGACTCGACTGCCACGTACCAAGAATGTCGTCGATATTTTTTGAGTCGTTGCCTTTCACAACCGGTGGTTAAATACACCTAAAGTGGTTCTCAAGGGAATTTTACATACTCTTAAGTGCAACATGAAGGGTGTTATTCCACCACCCATCAATCGCTTACCGTACACCCATCTTATTTCTTGCCTCTTTGACTTACGTAACCGGAAGGATGGCTTCCACATACGAAAAGACGATCCCATCCTCATCGATAACATAGCCCCATTCCTAGGCCAAGACCTGAATAGGAACTTAAAAACCCTCCAAAATAGTCTAACCAGGAAGCGGGATCATCAAATTGCCCGGCAAGTGGCCCAACCACCACCGACTGGACCGATTGCTCCGCATGATGCGGGAGATCCTCCTACAAGGGCGGGAAATCCGGCTACATCAGCGGTTCCAGGAGTCACTCCTCATCGACCTCATGGGCCATGCGTTTCCACAGATGTACCTAGAGCACATCGGTGCTATGCAAGGTACTATCTTTGGTGCATCTAGCTCAGGTCATGCTACTAGGGCGACTACAGCTGGTGCCACTACCACCAGGGAGGTTGGTGACGATGATGACGAGGAGGATGACGACGACGGTGACGATGATGATGACGAGGAGTATGAGCAGGGTGACGATTAGGTCGTCATCTATCATTTAAAATTCTTTTTGGAAATAGTATTTTTGCATGTTTTGATGTGAATATTCTTTTTGTTTTGTTTTGATGGGGATTGTAAATTTTAAACTGTTGTGACATGATTGTCATAATTTTTGTTATTGAACAGGATGATACTCTATGTATATATATTGTCATTTGATCCTAATGTGCGTAATTGCATAAGAGAAGGTGTGGTTGTGTGTAGTTTTTATGCAGGTACTCGAAAATGTTGTAGAAATACCCTAATGTGGGGTTATGTGTAGTTCCTTATGCAAGTCCTCGTTGGTTGATTAGAACGAGTATTATCCTACTTGGGGTAATAGCTGTAAATGGGTTCTTATATTTCAAGCTGGATTGGGATGAGTATCTTATGGTGTTGTACAAATAGAGTGTGGATTATGTTTGCCTTCATGCTGGTCTAATTGTAGACCACTTTTGCTCAAACGCTTAATTAGATGATTGGACTAAACGGGTAGCCTATTCGAACACCCTGTTAGTCGTGTGTAGTTTGGTGAGGTATACTTTTTGTCAATTTTCGAGGACGAAAATTTTATAAGTTGGGGTGAATGTAATAACCCAGATTTTCGTGACACGTGTAGGTCATGTGTGACTTACACGATGTGTGGGTGTATGTGGGGAACAAGTGAACCACACCTATTTTATATACTACTAGGTGTAGGTGTCTTGTATGTGAACTATATGAAGGTAAAACATCTAACATAAGTGTCTGTGTGAAACACACTAGTTTTCACTAGATAAGAGAAAAGGGGGAGGAGTCTCCCATACGTGACCTATTTGAGCTTAGATAGATAGAGAGTGAAACAGGGAGAAAGAAGAGAGGGTTTTGTAAAAAATGATTAGAGGTAGGAATTTCTTGTGATTAAGAGACGAGATCCACCTTACGGATCTTAAATAAATAGGATGAGAAGGGTGTGGTGAAGAAATTTGAAAGGATCTTTTGGTTTTGAACTGGTGGATGATCTAGAAAGGGGTTGGAAGAGGGGCTTTTGAAACTCTCTTCATTTGAGTTGATCTTGGATCAAATTTAGATTAGATCTAATGACTTGAGGTATGTTTTAAGGTTTATATGTGCTTTAAATAGAGTATTAATTATTTGGTTAAATTATATTGACTTTTAATAGGGTATTAAATGAGGTAAGAGATGAGTTCTCGAAAAGATCGAGCAATAACTGCGATCGCTCCTCGCGCGAGTGGTTAAAATAGCTCACTCGCGCGAGGAAGACAAATTATATAGATTAAAATATGTTCTGCACTTGCTCGAGCGAGACCCTTTGTGAAGGGCAAGCTCGCGCGAGCGAGGGCTCGCGTGACCTTCAGGTACCTCGATTGTTATCGATCGAGCGAGATCAAATGCCTCGTTTATAACCGCTCGAGCGAGGGAAAGAATATATTATATAACCAAAACATGTTCTGTGCTCACTCGAGCGAGGACATTTTGTAAAGGGAGGCTCGCGTGACCTTCAGATACCTTGTTTATAACCGCTCGAGCGATAAATAGTACTTGCTCAAGCGATGAATAGTGCTCGCTCGAGAGATTATTAGTGCTCACTTGCGAGATGATTAGTGCTCGCTCGCGCGAGGTAACACATAGATTTTTATATTTATTTTTACTGCTCTTGGGAGCTATGGTCCTCAAGATTCTTATAAGCTTTTCTAAGAGTGTTTTGACACATGCAATGTAGGTTTGGCATCTAATTGATGTGTTGGATCCCCTAAGAGATAATGATGCATTTTGGATAAATGGAATTGCTGTGAGGTAGGGAACACCTTGAACATGTACTTTAATTTTCGAAAGCATGTATGTAGAGTGATTCATATGAACATTTATGCATCAAAAATATGATTTCAAAGAGTATGGGTGTGTGTGTTAATACCCAATGAACTAATAAGGTTCCCAAGGGACGTGAAATTGTGATAAGGCACATCTAAGTGATGCATTGAGCTAGTGGCATCCCAGGGATGCAGATGAAATCTATCGGTGAAGTAAAAGAAAAGTTGATAAGGCCTAATATACTAAAATTAGCACGATCACATGGTGAATAACTATATGTAGCGTACATGATATTTTTGTTATTTAATGTTTAAATAGAATACCCCACCGACGTGACGGGATACCCACGACTGACTCGACAGAATATTCGTGACCAGTACAGCGGCCAATCCGTACACCAGTTTGACATCCCAAGGATGTGAGTATGAGATCAGAAACCCCGTCGCCTATGAGAAAGGGACCTGGGTAGTATTCAAGTAAGAAACAACTATGACAAGTGTCTATTTAGACGACGATGGTGGGTATTCCATCAGGGCTCGATGCTATATTGCTTAGGGATTATTTAAGTTAAGATTTAAGTTATTAGACCGAATTAGTGTACAATACCAGTAAGTTGAGAATGAACAAACACAAGTAAAGTAATAGTACATTTATTACATCATTTCAGTTATTTAAAATGTTTTACCATGCTTTTAAACTATTTTAGAATATATGTGAGAGCTTAACTTATATGTTCACTTGTTGTTTTCCTATTGAGCTTGGATGTAGCTCACCCTTTAGACTATACGTCACAGGTTCATTACTAGCGGCCGTTGAGGCTTCGGGAGATGTTGATCTGAGAGATTCGAATTATGTGCCCAGGGAAGAGTTGGAACCCCCACTCGAGGACTTCTTCTAGAGGACCCCTACGTACTTTGAGGGAAATTTTGAGAGTATACTGTACGGCTTGGTATGTCAAGCCTTTTTATTTTGAGGAATGTAATTAAATATTATAATTATTTTGGGTGAACCATTTGGGGTGATCTGATTATCACCGCTGTTTCGGGTCGGTTCTTCTGTTCATGCATTAGCATGGAAGTAGAACTGTGTTTTGAGCTTCTACTTTAGATTAGTATATCTTGATTTCATTTTGTTCAATTATCAGTTTTGTTTTTAGTAGATATTGCTTGGTCATACCATTATTCCGTATATACTTCAGGGGAACGGCCTAGAGGGTCATGCTGATGGCACGGGTTTCAAGGTGCCGAAATCCGAGCTGTCGCACTTGCTTTTCTCATTTTCAAACCCAAATTTCTCAAATCCTATCTTATGTTCCTAAATTTGTTTTACACATAACATACATAGAACACCAATCTATAATTTGGCATGAATTCCATACCTTTAATCCATCAATCGTTCGCTCCACGAGCTTGAATTCGAATCTAGAGTTTCTTATGGACAGTTTTTGGAAATGCTTCAATCTTCAATCCTCACTTCACGCACACAGAATTCGATCCTTCACGCACACCCAACGCATTCAAAGCTTCTTCTTCCTCTCTAACTTCTCTCTCTAGAACTGTAACGATCCCCAGAATTGTTAAACCAAGTGGTGTAGGAAACATCCGTCAACTAACACTGAGCACTACTAACACTGAGCACTTTAACTAGATGAGACACTTACACTCAATGAATAGGTTTAAGATAATAAGCCTGTTTAGGCTTAATTGGGCAAATTCCCACTAACTCGTTAAATCGGTGTTGCGTTGGACTCTATAGATTCCAGCCTTTTACACTAACTAAGTATACCCATCAATGGTGCACAGGAGAAAAACAATAGACCACTTGCCTTTGTTTGTGTTTTATCTGCCTATACAAGACCAAAGCCTTGTGAATGTTGCATGATATCCCAGCCCAAAAATGTAGCTTAAATTAAATAGCTGCATATAGCTTTAATTGGTCTTAATATAACCAAGAAGGAAGGAGTCGCTATTAGATAAACTTTTGTTGGTTTACCTGTAAAAGACAAATGCAAGTAAGCCTGGTTTTGTATATACACACACAAAACATAACTTGTTCTGGGCTATATACAAGAAGACCCTGGTTTTGTTTTTAATTGTTTTGTCTCTTATGATATACACTACCAAAGTAGTGTTAGTCTACAGGAAACCTTAACTCAAGTAGATTGTAAGCTACTTGCTGCTTACTTGCATGGAGAAAATAGCACACGACTCCGATGAGTCATATTGCGACAGCATGCACGCAAAGTCAAATGACCTGTTATAAAATACCAAGATAAAGTCATGCATGTTCCCCGTTTCAAAAATCCTTGTGATTATACCCTACACAGCCAACTTTTTAGCCATCTTGAGTCTGTTTATGAGTTTTCTGTTAACAAACGAAGGTAATTTTTGTGAAGATCAACAAACAAGCTTGTAATATTCATACACTTCTACTCCATTTCTGCTCCATTTTTTAGATCGGCAAACACAACAATCGATGGTCGAGTACAACAAATTCACCAAAAGGTATGCTAACGATTTCATTTAAAATAAAGGGTCATCATAGAGACTACGTTGAACTTGAGCCCTAAATTCAACAAGTATAATTGAAGCCGAGTGCAGATTTCTGCACTTCGAATCCGGAGTTTTAAAAGCTATCGAAATATATATTTAAAATCTATAGAAATCTACTGAAATTATACATGTATATATATAAATATATATATATATACATATATATATATAAGCCAGGGGGGGAATAGCAGATCAAAAACCTATAGAAGAAACCCCATCTGCACCTCGGCAAGCCAAAAATATACAGGCTTGCCGCAGCAAACCTTATAGGGTTGCTGCGGCAACAAAGCCAGCTGAAAGGCTTGCCGCGGCAACACTATAGGGTTGCCGCGGCAACAAGGCCAGCTGAAGGGCTTGCCGCGGCAACCACTTGAGTGTTGCCGAGGCAACCTTCCCCAGCATAGAATTTTGAACTTTGGGTTGTGCCTCTTGTGCATTCGGACCTTGGGTCCACATGAGTTCAGGTAAATACCTGATGAGGTCTTGGTGAACTGAGTATCACCTATAGACTATTAGTTTTTAAAATAAATCCATTTTCTTATATATGGTGCCACATGGAGCACTTGAACAATTTTGAAGAATTTTGAAGAGATGGATTCGCATGATGTTATCGGATGACTAAAAGTGCATCGAGACAACACGTGTAAGATTCAACGTACACAGGTAGGGAATCTGTGTTGGTATTTTAGAATGATATAAGTATGTCACTTAACTTTCATAGAAGCTTTGATAAGTATGCATGTATGCACTGATCAGCATAATAGAAGAAAAATCTAATTTTTTTTGTATTTGAACTGATAAGCTTGATTTGATAGGAAATAAATGGACTTGATTAGCCATTAAACTGATGTTAATATGAGCATCAACAGTATCTAGTACACATTGCATAAACCAGAAAGGAAGTCTTTTACTAGTCTATGAGCATGACTATGAACATAAATCAGTTTTATAAATTAATGATATGATATATTGATAGCAGTTTAAGTACGTTACATCATAAAGCATACATATAAATGCATATCCTTGATGATTCTATGTGATTCAGTACTCAGAATTTTGTCAATCTCAATGTTCTTGATACGTTATTGCTCTAGTTAAATCAAGTGATCCCGCTAACTCGGGAGCTTGAGATTCTCGATGCAAGTGATCCTGCTAACTCAGGAGCTTGACAAGTGATCCCGCTAACTCGGGAGCTTGAAGTATTCTAGTCCAAGTGATCCCGCTAACTCAGGAGCTTGACAAGTGATCCCGCTAACTCGGAAGCTTGACCTTGTTGATTCCCTATTTTCGCCAGCATGTATTCAGTTTCAGTTTGCCTCTCACACTTGTTATATCATGCATAAATACAGCATTGCAGCATGTTATTCATATGTTATTTTATGCTTCTCTATGAAAAAATGATAAACTTTCAATATAAAATAATAATGCAATATTCTCTACTGAGCTTTATATGATAGCTCATTCCTCGACTTCAATGTCTTAGCTGCAGACCCTGACCCGAAGCACGTAGCCGATCCTACTTACGTGCCTGACGAGAAAGAGGGAGAAGAAGAAGATGACAATGACAAGGAAGACGATTTCGCGAAAGAGTTCTTCTCAAAATAGGTTTGTGGCTTGGGATCTGAGGGGATATGGGTTTGAGAAGGAGAGGAATGAGAGAGATGCATTTTATGGCATGTATAAATGATATATGATGGTTTTAGACATATGCTTGGATGTATAAGTGTTCTTTTCACTGTTTAGATGACAGGTGGCCGTCTTCGGTGAAAATCTATACATCAGATCTGACCGTTATTTTGTTTATAGTGTTTATAGACTATCTATCAGTTATTTTGCCATATTATCCATCTGTCAGAGTTAAAATACATTGCTTCCGCATTTGCATCACTTTGAATTAAAGAAGTAATCCCTTGATGAAAGGATCATGTCAGGTGATCCGATGGCACGACCTTTCCCGGTTTTGAAGACGGGAAACGTCGGGCTGTCACAAGAACTCAAAACCCTCAAAGCTTACAACCGGTTGGTTGCTTCCAAGGGAAGCTTTGCTTTTTATAACTAAAGGGGCTGGTTTCCCTATAAAGCACATACACTCTTTGGTGTATTATTTTCACAAAGTTGGGTACATGACCAATTGAGCACGCACACCGAGGCATATAGTTCAAAGGTCAAAATTTTCAAGATGTTTACATATTTTATGGTTCAAGAAGGCATAGGCTTAGGGCACATTGTCTCCAAAAGAGGATAGAAGTTGACAGGGCTAAAATTGACGTAATATCAAATCTGTCGCCACTAGCTTCGGTACGGCAGATTCGATCTTTCCTTGACTATGCTGGCTTCTTTCATCTCTTTATTAAAGATTTCGCAAAAATCTCGAGACCACTTTGCCATTTATTAGCAAATGATGTACCTTTTAACTTCGACGATACCTGCCTTGACGCATTTAATAAGCTTAAAGCCCTTCTCTCATCTACACCAATCATTCCAGCACCTAACTACTCCTTGTCTTTTAAAGTGATATGCGATGCTTCTGATTATGCAATAGGTGCTGTCCAAGGACAGCAAAAAAATATGATTGCTCACATAATTTATTACGCGAGTTGTACCTTGATCGAAGCTCAGATTAACTACACTACCACTGAGAATGAGCTTCTTGCTGCCATGTTTGCATTAGATAAATTTTGACAATACCTATTAGGATCAAAGATCGTCATTTTCTCTGATCATTTTGAACTAAAATATTTATTATCTAAAAAGGATGCCAAGCCAAGACTAATCCGGTGGATCCTACTTTTGCATAAATTCAACTTCGAAATCAAGGACAAGAGGGCATTGAAAATGTAGTAGCTGATCACTTGTCCATAATCGAACTGCCTGGAACCATCAGTAGAGAGTCTTTGCACGATACCTTCCTAGATGAGTAACATTTTGCCATTCAAGTGACAGTACCATGGTTTGCTAACATCGTGAATTATTTGGCAACAGGTAAGATTCCCCCGACCTGGTCTAATCAGGATAATAGGTACATTTTCTTTTCTAATATAAAATATTATATTTGGGAGGATCCTGACCTATTCAAAATATGCCCGGACCAAATAATTCGAAAATGTGTGCTCGATAGTGACACCACAATATTTTATAATTTTGCCACACATGCTTATGGGGGCCACTTCGAAGGCAAGAAAATGGCTGCCAAAGTACCGCAATCAGGATTTTATTGGCTATCATTATTTAAGGATGCCCAAAATTTTTGTCAGGCCTGCGATCGCTACCAAAAGTCAGGAACCATGTCCCGAAGAAATATGATGCCCCTCCAACCGATTTTGATCGTAGAGCCCTTTGACGTCTGGGGCATAGACTTCATGGGTCCCTTCCCACCTTTGTTTGGATTCATGTATATACTTGTAGACGTTGACTACGTATCAAAATGGGTAGAAGCAACAGCTACAAGAACGAATGACCATAAGGTGGTAATCTCTTTTATCACGGAAAATATATTTTCATGGTTTGAAATCCCACGTGCCATTATAAGTGATGGTGGAAGCCATTTTTACAACAGGCATTTCGAGAGCTTGCTCAAGAAATAAGGTGTCACTCATAAAATCGTAGCCCCCTACCACCCGCAAACTAGTAGGAAATTTGAGGTTTCCAACCAGAAAATAAAGAAAATATTGGAAAGAACTGTTCGAGCTGATAGAAAAGACTAGTCCCTGAGACTAAATGATTCTTTATGGGCGTACAGAACGGCCTATAAAATACCTATTGGCATGTCACCTTTCTGACTGGTGTATGGTAAGGCCAACCATCTACCTGTGGAATTAGAGCATAGATCCCTATGGGCTATCAAAACATTAAATTTCAAGCTAGACACATCCGGAGAACAAAGAAAGCTTAATGAATTGGAAGAAATTCGCAATGATGCCTATCAAAATGCTTGAATTTACAATGCCAAAACTAAAGCATTTCATGACAAACATAGTTTGAGGAAGAGTTTTGAGTCAGGCCAACAAGTTTGTTTATACAATTCCAGGTTAAAACTGTTCCCAGGAAAATTACGAAGTCGTTGGGACAAACCTTAGAATGTGGTCAAAACATTCCCTCACGGGGCTGTCATTATTCAGGATCCCAAGGATAATCATACATTCAAGGTTAATGGGCAGAGCCTCAAACTGATGGTATCTTTAGAACATAAAGGGGAAGTGACCACTATGTCACTAAAAGACCCGGAGTATGTCTAATATGCTCTTGGGCACTGTCGTGCTACCGACTCACCCGTAGCGATTTTATGTAAATTATTTCCCTAATTTTAGTTGTACAATATTAGGTGATTGTATATTTCAATGTGTTCCGAGGGTACGAGATATCGTAGTGATTACCATTTTTCGGCCATACATTTTTCATATACAATCGTGATATTCATAATTACTAGGAACACGATTTATTCGGGCTATATACGCTGCTATCAGAAGGGCACAACTATCGATATCAAAGGCATCGCCTCATTTCACGGTACGCAGACACGTCTCCCAGCATTAATAAAAGCACCAAGCGGTTTGCATTATTCAATACCAACCATAACTTCCATTTATGACAACCCTTCATATTCCCTGTCTCAGATTGCTTATAAATAAGCATTCTTACCATCCGTCACTTCATTGCATTCCTTTTGCTTCACCCTCATCCCAAACCAACCTTTTCTTCATGACAAGATAACCAAACTAGTAAGAGATTACTAAGGTATTTTCACGCCTCATACAACACCATGAAGAAGAAGTAAATGCGCTATTAGAAGAAAGGGCACGATTAATCGATGAAATCATTGCCCTCTTCTCATCTCTCATCCCGAAACCGACAGCAAACCCTTCCCTCCCCAGCCACCAACAGTCTTCACCATCTTCACCTCCTTCGCCTTCTTAAAACATTTCCTCTTCTATTGGATGTGCCTACAAGAGGGAGGGCGAACCTTTTTTAGCAGCATAATTTTGGACCGATCTTTATCGAAGATTTTTTTTCGGGCATTGATGCCAGTGTCTTACTTAGTGTGTGTCTAGATTTTTCCTAGGTTTAATCCTTTATGTAATCTTCTCTTTATCTCATGTAAAAATTTCGTTTCATATATATGTTAATTTCTTTTAACCATTTTTTTTGTTTCTAAGTATTTCTTTATAGTGCAAAATTTTTATTTATACCGGTAGCAGTTTCTCCCATGTTTGGGGGACCATTGTTGAATCCTAATGCAGATCATAGACCCGGTAACTAAATAACACCATTTTTATGTCCCCTGTTTTGCACAATGAGGACATTGTCCTATTTAAGTTTGGGGGATATACAAATCTGTATATATTAGTAGGTAATAGTTTTTATTTGCTTTTATTTTGAAATCTAAAATTTTGAAGAAGATTAGAAAATTTTTAGTTTCTCTGTTTTTCGTTAGAAAAATAGAAATTTTAGTCTAGAGTTAATCATTATATATAAATTATGATATAAAAAAAAATTCTCTTGAAAACCTTACAATCCATCCATCATAGCAAAAGTTCAACAATCAAAATAAACAGTTGCAATTCATAAATAGAACCTTTGAACACTATATCAGATGAATTTTTGAAACTATATGATTGATTTATACTGTAAAATTTAGATTATAGTTTTAAAATTATAAACCAGTGAGATCTTGAGCTAATATATCCTCTTTATATTCTAAGAGTGACTACTTTTATTTTTAAGCTTAAAATTTTTCTTGAACTTCTATTGAGAAATCTCATATTGACTGAACTTAGAATCAAGATATTCTATGATTATGATGATTTGTTTATGTAGAACTATCTATTACATATATCAAAATAATAAGACATCCATACCAGTAAATCGTGAAAACGATCAAAGGCCATCTTTTGTTAAACTAGAACCAAAAAAGCTAAAATCCTATAAAAGATTTTATCCTTTGAACCCATATTAGAAGTCTAAAACTGAATTTCTTTATACCAAAATTTTATAAACCTCTAACCATATGTACTACCCAAAGCTTTCTACCTTTAACCCTTATAATTTCTAAGAGCTTAAAATATAAAAGAAGGGAAGAAGAGAGAGTGGAAGGAGTATGAGCAAAAACAGATAAGGGATCTACTAAAAAGGATACAACTGAGAAGAAATACAAGAAGAAAAAATATGGGAAAAGAAAAGAAAAATCATAAAAAGATGATTTAGAAAAAACTTAGAAGAAATCGTAAAATACGATTCTATGAAAATGGGATTTACACAAAAAAACTGAAAAGAAAAATGGGAAGAAGTCATCCAACTTTTTGGATGCTTACTTAAACTAAAATAGAGAAGAAGGAAAGAAGATAAAGAAGGAAGAACTAAATTCTCAAACTTTTGAACCCCTATCTACCTTTCTTTAAAACCTTTTTAACCCAAAGCCCTATTACAAGCCGAAAGAAAGTCCTTTGTAATTTATGATTTGCAATAGTATGAGTCTAGTAGAGATGTATGAAATAGATACTATAAATGAACGAAAAGTCATATAATCAGAATTGATTATCCATTTCATGAGATTTACTTTCTTAGTTGATTGTCCTTTGAAATTTATCGTACATATCATAATGAGAGAATAAAAAATTTACATATTTTTTTTAGAGTATGCCAATAGTGAGAGTTTGGATGAAAATATTTTCTAAATCTGTAGTTTAAAAAAATCTATGATGAATAAACTTTTTACTGATATGCACACACTCCACACAGTATAGAGTTGAAATTGCTGAGTTCTGATCAAGGATAATTATTGTGATGGAAAGCAAGGGTGAAAGATTTGGAATTTTTAAAAATCATACCAAACATATGATGATTAGTTTAACTAGTAGTATGATTTTATTTCTTTCTGAAAAATATTTTTTAAAATCCAAAAATATTTTAAGTTTGTAGATAACTTCACTGAAAACCTTCAGGAGACTATAACTCCTCCATTAGGGATCACCTAAGGGTTTAAAGGCTTATTGCATCTACTAAATGCAATCATTCTCCCTACGAAAGTGGCATTTAAATTCTTAGTTTAGGATAATTTATGTTTCCTTGTTTACTAGGGACTAGCAAAACTTAAGTTTGGGAGTGTGATCAGTCACATAATTTATCATTTTATCACCCTTAACTTAATGATGCTAGGACTTAGTTTGCTACTAACAAGTTACTGATGTGCAGATATTAAGAAAAGACAATAAAATAGAGTCAAAGTATTAATATTCATCAAAATGAACTTAAAGAGCAGTAAAAAGATGATTTAAAGTAAGAAGACGATTCGCTATACGTTGAAAGCCAAGAAAATTGTAAAAGACAATCGAGCGTTAATGAAGTAAAGAAACAAGAAATCGTAATTTATGATTCTCTAGAAGTGGAAGTAACACAAAGAAAAAGTGAGCAATCATAAGAAAAATCGTAATTAAAGAATCGTCATAATTGGAGAAGTTAGAAAATCGTGATTTACGACTTTCCGAAAAAGAGAAGAAAATAGATAGTCATAATTTACGATTGTAAAAGAAAAGCTCCCCTACTACTGAACTACTGTTGTTGATCACATGAGTGAAGACTACCACCGCCATACACCGAATTAGAAGATCTCTAAAAGTAAAAGTTTGATGAATCACAGATCTAAGAAGATTGATGAAGATTAACTCTAGAAGATCGCTATAGCTGAAATAACGGAAAGAGTCCACATCACATCTACAAAAGAATAAAATTAGAATTAGAGTTATATTAGGATACTTTTACTTTAGTACTTTCGTTTATTAGAATTAGATCTTTGTAAACCAACTCCTTATGATCTATAAATAAGAGGGGTCGATATAAGAATAAACCATCAAAGAAATTCTCAGCATCAATTAACGAATGAGGCTCGGATTTTCTTTTGATCAAAATTAGAGTAGATTTTTATTGCTTTGTAGATTAGATATCAAATACTTCTCCAAAGCAATTGACT
This sequence comes from Chloranthus sessilifolius, assembly GCA_021018995.1. Classification (NCBI taxonomy): domain Eukaryota; kingdom Viridiplantae; phylum Streptophyta; class Magnoliopsida; order Chloranthales; family Chloranthaceae; genus Chloranthus; species Chloranthus sessilifolius. Next base: position 26,893,432 of record CM037594.1, on the reverse strand, counting down.
ATTGCTATTGAGTGCTGAAGATTATTGTAGATATCCTAGTTTCTCATAAGCAATTGACTATTGAGGCAGAGGGGTGAAAGATATATTTATTTGCATTCTAGTTTATATTTTATTTGCTTTATTTGCATGCTTTGTAAACATCTTCAAGTTTTAATTTGAATTGACGACTCAGGTTAAAGTTTGCAGATTAGTGTAGCGATTTTTACTTTTCCATCTTCAATTTTCTTGAATTTGATTGACGCCCAGATTTTATGAAATTGTTAATTAAATTAAATCTATGTTAAGAAATTTTAGTTTTTGATTGACGACCAAATTCTAGAAGACTGTAATACAGTGTAACGGTACTGTTTATTTTTATAAATATCCGATAGCTGAAGTTTGGGATTAACGACTTCAATTTAAAGAAGGAGGATTAGGATTTATTTTATGTATTTTAGATTAAGAACCACTTTTGTGACAGCTCGGATTTCGGCACCCTGAAACCCGTGCCATCAGCATGACTCTCAAGGTTGTGTCCCATGCATATGAATAAAACATTGGTATATCCTCACAATTTTGAGTAAAACATATCCTAAAGAAATTATAGAATTAAATCTCCAATTCTATAATATAAGTCGGAACATATAACTCAAAAAGGTAATTCTTATCTCATGCCACTGCATGAGCAAGAGAACCAACCCGAACCATCAGTGACGACTCAACAGTCACCCTAGATGGTTCGCCGAAAGAATGTCTCATTTTATATTACATTTTCTCAAAATAGGGCTGGACATACCAAGCCGATACAACTCTCACAAAAACTATCAAAGTACGTAAGGGTCCCCTAGAAGAAATCCTCAGGAGGGGGCTCTAACTCCTCCCCAGGAACGTAATCCGAATCCTCTGGATCAACGTCTCCTGAAGCAGTAGTAGTTAAAACTGGACCTAGGATGTATAGTCTAAAGGGTGAGCTATATCATAGCTCAATAGGAAAACAACAGAGTGAACATATAGATCTATCTTACTCACATATATTCCATGACATTAGAAGCATGATTTATCAATAACAATTACTGGAAAACAAATTTTGTTACTGAAAGCATGAACTGAATGCATCTGTTACTCAACATGTGTTTAATTGTTTCCATCTTGTTCACAAAAGATAAAGATCGCTCTAAAAACTTAAATCAATAACTTAAATAATCCTCGATGCACTATAGCCTCGAGCCCCGATGGAATACCAATCATCGTTGTCCAATTAGACTATTCTTCATTCATTTTTCATTCATGTAAAAGTACCCAGCTCCCTTCCTCATAGGCGACGGGGTACTAATCTCACATACATCCCTGGGATGTCATACTAGCGTATGGATTGGCCGCCTTATCTGTCACGGACATCCTGCCGAGTCAGTCACGGGTATACCACTGTGTTGGTTATGTATTCATCAAACCTTAAATCAAATGTGCAACTACATATACTTATTCACCATGTGATTATGCTAAATATAGTATTTTAGGCCTGTTCAATTCTCATTTAATTAACTTCACATTACTCGGATGTTCACGATTTTCCATACATCCCTGGGATGTAACCAGCTCATATGCATCACTCAGATGCCCTTATAACATTCACACCCCTTGAGGATGTCACTTACTCATAGCATACTTATTTTCTTACTTAGTGTTCACGCACACACACACACTTTAAGTTCACATGTTCAACTACTTTTTAAGAAAATCATGCGCATCACTATGCTCTCAACGCATAACTATTCATTTTCATATCACTACATACATGCTATTATAATCAAAGCACATGTTCTAGGTATTCCCTACCTCACGCGTTTGAATTCTCAAGCGTCAAGATCCATAGTGGCTTCCCATGCTCGTATACAAGTGTTCAACCTAAATTACATCATATCACATGCAAAGCATTAAGAACGATGTGTAAAAGAAGGTACAAGACCCTCCCAGAACTCTAAGGTTCAAAACAAAACTCACTCTAAAGCTGTCAAAATCGATTAATCGATCCTAATATCTATTAATCGAATTTCCAAAATCGATTAATCGATCCAAAAATCGATTAATCGAAATTTCATAATCGATTAATCGATCCCAAAATCGATTAATCGGTTTTCCCAGACTCCTCATTTTCCAGTCACTGGGAGTACCCAGACGATTAATCGATTTCAAATCGATTAATCGAAAACCAAAAATCGATTAATCGATTTAATTTTGATTGATCGGTTTCATGCTTTAGTCTTCAAAACTGATTTCTGACAAAAATCGATTAATCGATTAATCGATTTTGTCAGAAAACAGCCCCTTTCGGGCTATTCTTCCAACTCTGTTTTCACTCATATCTTTACTCTTTGTATTTCTTTAATTCACCATTTATTCAACGAATTTATGCACAATATAATACACAACTTAAATCAATGCAATCTTACCTTAATCCAAGGTATAGATGATTCAATGGCTTGGATCAAAAGCTAGGGTTCTTAGCGTCGACTCCCACAAACTCACACGCATTACTTTCGAGATTAATCGCCCTCGTATGGCTTCAAATCCGAAACTCCACAGCAAATCTTTAGCATTTACTCCTTCCTTCCTCACTCTCTCTCTCTCTCTCTTCATAAATTCCTAACCACCAAAAATCTAAGAGAAATAACTTCTCTTAAGTCATCAGGCTCTTTTAACCCAACTCATGCTTTGGTGTAAAACACATACACCAATGACAGGTGTATGTGACCTTATTAAAAGATCCATACCACAAACCTAGGCATACTCTTCACCTAAAGTCTAGTTTAGCTAAATTATTAAGTTGACTTTCTCTTGGTCCAACTTAGGACCAATCAGGCACGTATCTCGAGGACACTTCTAAAGCTCGATTTTTGGGGATGTTACATTCTCCCCACCTTGGGAATTTTCGTCCTCGAAATTGTACCCAAGGGCTTCCCCTCATGGAAGACCCACACACATTGACACATGAAAACCTATACAACATCAATCACAGCACATCCTGCATGAAACTCAACTACATTTGCATATATTAACAGTAAATAGACTTTGCTGATAAAAAAAGATCAAAATTGTATTAACTGAAAGGAAACAATGGCAACCATGCCATAACATTCTATACATCAGTTACACTCACCCATTCCTGCACAGGCAAGGTTTATCTTTCCAACTCCCCCAAAAATATACTTTTCAAGTTCTCAAACTATTTACATCTTCCAAATGGTTCCCGAAATGCACAAAATGACCTAAAACAAATGGCATCCATGCCATATAGTTCAGTACATCAATTTTTCAAATAATTACAACCCAAAATAATTACAACTCAAAAAGAAACCTCAAAAGCTAGGAATCATGCAGTCTCATCCCCTGGCTGATCCTCCTCATCATGCTCGCATATACCAAAACCCGATGTATCAGGAGTCCATGTCCACACTGCCGCTATACACTGATGGTAATCGCTGGGATACATAAATTGCATGGTCTAGTAGAGCAGCGCCTCATGAAAATTCAGTTGGTGGTCCATCCGAGTGTTGCTCTCCTCCATACGCCTATGGTGCACTATCATCTGGCGGTTGTTCTCAGTCATGAGGGTGAGAACATCATCAATAGTACTAGGTACAGGGGCCTGAGATGTCTGTTTCCTGTGAGACCGTATAGGAGTAGTAGGAGCGGACTGTGTAGGAGCAGGAGGTGGTACAAAAGGCTACTCTACAGGCTGTACCGGGTCAGGAGGCTGCTCCTCCACTGCTGGTTGGTCTTGTTGTGGTGGGGCATCATCAGCTTGGGCAGGTGCTAGTTCCTCTGGTGGTAGTGCCTTCTTTAAAGGTTTATAGCTTCGGCTCCACGAAGCGATAGAATAAGATTTTACATGATTTGTGGCCCTCGGATCGGTGGGAGAAATAGCATACTCTGTGGCGGCAGAGTATCACTCAAGCATGCTGGAAATAAGCCGAACATAAGGCATACGCTCCTTTGGTCTTAAGGGTCCATTCATCATTTTTCCTTTCATATAAATCATACCCTCCAACACCAATTTGCTAGCGTCGAACCAACGGCCTCGGTATGTGGCGTACAATGCCTGCTAGACCAACTCGACTCTCTCGGTGTCATGGTGCATGGGATAGAGGTTGCATTTGATAATCGAGTTAAGCATCCACAAATGAGGAGGTAAGTCAACCCTCCGTACGGATTTTCCGGATCCTTTATTTCCCCTGGTCATCTCAGTTCTAATTTCCTCAAAATTTATAGGTTGTACGAAAGGGGGTAAAAGATTGGTCTCGGGTACGTATACCAAAAAACATTCCAAGGACTCATGAGTGTGGCATAGGGTAAGCAAATACTTACGACCATCGATCTCAGTCGTAACGGTGCCAGTCTCCCTACCCTCCTTAAGGTTTTGATAAAATAACCTAATCAACCTAGGATAATAGTAGTCATGCAATGGTTTCAAAAGGTTATCGAGGCCCACATCAACGAGGTATTTTTGGGCCTATTTTGTCTCGCCCTCAACCTCTGGGTCCTTAAAGAGAGCTTGGTCTATGATGTATTCATATTCAAAGTCTTTTGCAGCCCACCATTCATTTGGTTGGGATAAATGGTTGGGCTGAGGTGGTGGCAGTGACGATTCGCGTGATGACACATTTGTCGAATAAGATGATGATGATGATGATGAAAGTGAAGGTGAAGGTGGTGGTGGCGCGGTGTTCTTATGCTGTACGGGTAGTTTAGAAGCCGCTTGCTTTGAAGCTAACCGAGTTTTAGGCGGCATTCTAGGTTTAAAACAAAAAAATTCGAAACCTAGGGCTGGAATTACTCAAAATGAAATAAAATCAAAAGATTTAGGGTTTATCATTTGTATTTGATCAAATGGCTAGGGTTTTCGATTGGTTTTTGATTTCTGAAGCCCCCAAATCCTCGCAAGTTTCACTAGCCAAAGGAAGAAGAAAAAGGGTGCTCAAAAGAAAAAATTTCGTTTGAAATTCGAAATGGGAATTTTTTTCCCAAAGTTGTTACTTATAGGCAAAAATCGATTAATCGATTTCAAAATCGATTAATCAGTTTTCACCACTTAAACTCAGCTACTCAAAATTGATTGATCAGTTTCAAAAATCAACTAGTCAATTTTCAAAATCGATTAATCGAATTTAAATCGATTAGTCGAATTTAAATCGATTAGGCAAAATTGACTGCCATTATTTTTCCAGGTTTCTCAGCTCACTTATGTGAGCCAGTCATTCAATCGAACGATTTCAATTACCAAAAAATCAAAATCGATTAATCGGTTTTGACAGAATTGCAAAAAATTTTACTTCTTATCTGTCTTCATTTGTTTCTGTCTTTTTGTCAATTTTTCTATGGCTTTTAAGTTAACCTCTTGCTGACACTTCTTTTGTTTCCTAGTACATATTGTCCATCCATTTCATGATGCAATTACCATCATGCTAAACATTTTTTATTTCACGAACATTTGCCTTTGCATTTCCTAAATAAATTGACATCGACGTGCAAACTTTTGCTTACATAGACATGTCAAACTTACAAAAATACATACAATGATACAATTGTGCTCTCAGCTCTCTGCAAACAAGTCCGGATACTGTTCCCTCACATCTGCCTCACATTCCCAAGTAGCTTCTTCGGCCGGATGATTCTTCCATCTAACAAGCACTAAAAAAATTACCTTTGTGAGTAAAACATGCTCTTTTCTATCCAATATCTAAGTCGCTTCTTCTATCATGGTCATGTCTTCGTGCATTTCGATCTGCTGACCTCCCAAGATATGGGTAGGGTCATTTACATACTTTTGGAGCATGAATACATGAAACACGTTATGTACCCTATCAAACAACGGAGGCAATCCAATGCGACAAGCGACCTTGCCGACTCGACCCAAAACATCAAAGGGTCCAAGGTATCAGGGACTCAGCTTTCCCCTCTTCCCAAATCTCATGACCCCTTTCATGGGTGATACCTTCACAAACACATGCTTGCCAACGTTATAGTCCACACTCATTCTTTTGATATCAGCATAGCTCTTCTGCCTGCTCTGAGCCAACTTAAGTCTCTCTCTGATCATACGAACAATAATGCATTATCTTCAAGTAAATCCGACCCCAAAACAAACTTTTAGTCAGCCTCTTCCCAATTTATAGGCAATCTACATCGCCTTCCATATAGAGCTTCATAGGGTGCCATTCCAATGCTCGCTTGAAAGCTATTGCTGTATGCAAATTCGATCAATGGAAGGTGTTGATCCCATGACCCTTGTAATTCAAGCATACACGCTCTGAGCATGTCTTCAATCACCTGATTTACTAGCTCTGTTTGCCCATCGGTCAGTGGATGGAACACTGAACTAAAGTCCAATCGCGTACCCATGCCTTCTTGAAACCTCTTCCAAAATTTTGAAGTATATAACGGGTCACGATCGGAGATAATGCTACTAGGAATCCCGTGCAATCATACTATCTCCTTCATATACAACTCCGCGAATCTTCCTGCCTTGTACATTGTATTGTAGGGTAAGAAGTATGCTGACTTGGCTAATCGATCAACGACCACCCAAATCGCATTGTACCTTTTCGCTGTCCACAACAATCCCACGATAAAATCCATGGAGATTGATTCCCACTTCCACTCCGATATAGGTAGAGATCGCAATAGTCCAGCAGGGTGTCCGTGGTCCACTTTCACTTGTTGATATGTCAAACACCTTGACATGTACTTGGCTACATCTTGCTTCAGACCTCTCCACCAGTAACTCTTCCTCAAGTCCTGATACATTTTGGTGCTATCGGGGTGGATCACATATTTTGATTTATGAGCCTCATCGAGAATAGTTTATCACAGATCGGCATCAACTAGAATACAAAGGCATCCCTTAAATAGTAAGGAACCATCTTCTTTCACTAAGAATTCAGGTTTGGTGCCCTCAATCACATCTTGTCAGATTTTAGTTAACTCCGGGTCTTTCATCTGTAGCTTGTGAATATGCTCAAAGATCATTGGTCTCACTATGGTGTTAGCCAAGAAAGCTCCTATAGCTTGCACCTCAATATTTGCATCATATAATGAAAGATTTTTAAATAACTTCCATATGTGCATCGCCATGATCAGATTAGCTAACTGAGTTGAACCTTTACGACTCAAGGCATCGGCTACGACATTAGCCTTACCTGGGTGATATTGTATAGAGCAATCATAGTCCTTGAGAAACTCCATTCATCTACACTGTCTCATATTCAATTCTTTCTGTGTAAATAAGTACCTAAGGCTCTTATGGTCGGTGAAGATCTCAAAGGTCTCACCGTATAAATAATGTCTCCAAATCTTCAACGTAAATGTGACCGCTACTAGTTCCAGGTCATGTGTCAGATAGTTCCTCTCATGATCTTTTAGTTGCCTCGACCCGTAAGCAATCACTTTCTTGTGCTTATTGAGCACATAATCCAAACCATTATGTGAAGCATCACTATATACCACAAACTCTCCACCGCCTGATGGAATTGCTATCACTGGAGCTGAAGTGAGTCACTTCTTGAGTTCTTGAAAACTCTTCTTGCATGCTTCACTCCACTCAAATCTTGCATCCTTCCTTATGAGTCTCATAAGTGGTCCTGATATTTTGGAAAATCCCTCTACAAAATGTCGATAGTAGCTAGCTAAACCAAGGGAACTACAAATGTCTGTCACCATCTTTGGTTGTTCTCATTTTACCACTGCTTCGATCTTAGCCGGGTCTACTGTGACACCATCCTTTGAGACAACATGTCCCAAAAGGCTAACTTTCTCCAATCAAAACTCACACTTACGGAGTTTGACATACAATTGGTGTTTACGCAGAGTTTGTAGAGCAACTCTCAAATATTCTTCGTGTTCCTTCTTTGACTTGGAATATATCAGGATGTCGTCAATGAATACTACGACGCAAGTGTCCAGCTGTGGTTTAAACACCCAATTCATCAAATCTATAAACGATGTCGGTGCATTCGTCAGACCAAACGGCATCACTAAGAACTCGTAGTGCCTATACCGTGTCCTAAATGTTGTCTTCTGGATGTTCTCTACCTTGACTCTTAGCTGATGGTAGTCAGATCTCAGATCGATCTTAGAAAAATACCTCGCTCCTTACAGCTGATCAAATATCATCAATCCTAGGCAATGGATATCGATTCTTGATGGTTAGTTTGTTTAACTGGCGATAGTCGATACGCAATCGCATTGACCCATCTTTCTTCTTTATAAACAAGACCGGTGCTCTCCAAGGAGACATGCTAGGTCTTACAAACCTCTTATCCATGAGCTCTTGCAACTGCTCTTTCAACTCCTTCAACTCAGCAGGAGCCATTCTATATGGTGCTTTGGAAACAGGCTCCGTTCCAGGTGCTAAGTCGATAGCAAATTCCACCTCTCTATTAGGAGGTAATCCTGGTAATTCCTTCAGAAATACATCCTCAAATTCATGCGCAACTATGATCTTTGAAATAATGTTCTTCCCTTCCTTATCTTCCTTAAAAAATGCCAAGTAACCACTACACCCCTTTCTGATTAAGCGCTCGGCCCTGACTGTGGACACAAGTGGCATAAACGTCGATCTCATTCCCCAAAATTGAAATGATCTCCTTGCATTAGGTCTGAAGATGATGACTTTAGTCTTACAATCTACCATTGCACAATGAGCTGACAACCAATCCATACCAAGGATCACGTCAAATCCTTGTATATTTAATAGAACCAAATTCGTTGCCAGTTCATAGACGTCTCCATATTTGATGGTCACTATCACCGATTTACAAACCATGTCCATATCGACCGATTCCCCAGTCGGAATAGATACCGCTAAGACCAAATCCAACATCTCTGGGTTGACCTTTATCTTTTTTACAAATCGATGAGTAGTAAATGAGTGGGTACCTATATCATACATATATATATATAACATACTATATACATCAAAATTTATGGACAGAATTAAGTCTACTCTACTTCCTACAGGGATGCACCTTCTCTATCTAAAAATTTAAGAAATTAAAATTCTTGCTTTTAAAGGAAAATCTCACCTTGAATAACGTCGTTGGTATTATGTGCTTCTTCGGCAGTAACAGCGTAGGCTCTTCCTTGTACGACCGGCTTCCTTACTTGTATCAATCTTGGCATGGAAGCAAAAGTCGTTCTCTCTTTACTCATCTCAGGGCAATCTCGGATCATGTGGTCCATCTTTCCACACTTGTAACAACCCCGAGTACCCCTTCTACAATCCACTATTTTATGAGACTTGTCACACTTAGCACAAGTCTCAACCATAGTAGTAGATATTGCCCGTGAGAAACCCTGAGTAACTGATACTCCAGTGGTGGTAGCAGGGTTCTCATATCTGATCGGCCTCCCAGATGCAAGCACAAGTAATCTCTGATAAATTTTTTTCTGCACCAGATTGATATAATGGTTTGAAACTGCTATCTCTGCATGGGTGCTATGAATCGTGACTTTTTATTCACTTGCTCATAGTTTCCCACTTTACTTTGATTCGTCCTTCCTCTCCCTTGTCGATCTCTCCTTCGGTACCGATCTTCATTGTCTTCTTCTATCACCAAGGCCTTGCTCATAACCTCTCCATAGGTTTTCTATTCAAATGCTGCTACCTTTCCCCTGATGTCCGACCTCAAGCTGCGTTGTAGTCTCCTGGCTTTCATCAAGTCCGTAACTATGAAGTCGAGAGCAAAACGAGTAAGCCTTATGAACTCTACTCCATATTCCCTCACCGACATCCTTCCCTGCTCAAGCTGAAGATATTTAACTTCCATTTGATTGCGTACTACTTCAAAGAAGTGTTGTTTGTTAAATTCATCCATAAATTCCTCTCATGTCCATGGCAATCCTGGGGTTTCCTGAGCCCTAGTCCTAGACACGGACTTCCACCATGGGCCCGCCTCCCCATCTAACATATATGCTGCCCAACAAACACTTTCATCTTCAGTGCATGTAAGCACACTAAACACTTTCTCCATCTCACTCAATCGATTTTTTGCTTCCATTGGCTCTGCTTGCCCTGAAAAACTCGGAGGATGCATCCTCCTAAACTTCGTGAACGCAGAGGGCAAAGTCTGTGTAGTACCCATTGGAGGTGCAGGTGGCTAATGCTAGTCATTGGCATTATGAGCTGCCAAGGACGCCACTTGTTGAGCCATGGTACTTGCCATGGTTTCCATGGTGTGCATTATCCTCTGACGCTCTTCTCTCTCTTCGTTTCTTTCTCTTACCCTTTCCTGCTTTAGTTAATCCCTATCTTGACGATTTTATCTTAATTCTATGCTTGATCTCGGTTCTCTTGACTACTGCTTCCTGGGGCCTCTCTATTCCCCACCGGCACTCTATTCGAAGCTGAGACAAAACCGTCTCTGCTCCGTAAGTTTCTTTCATGGCCACCCCTAGGTCGAACTCTTTCCCTAGAAGACATAACGTTCTGCACATGAAACTACAGCTTTATTAGCAGAAGGTCCTATGCTCTGACAAAATCACGACTTGCCAGAAATTCTAAAAGAAATTGCTTTAATACTAATTGTGACAGCCCAAATTTTGGCACCCCAAAACCTGTGCCATTGGCACAACTCTCAAGGCCGTGCCCCATGCATATGAATGGAACATTAGTATACCCTCACAATTTGGAGTAAAACATATCCTAAACCAATTATAGAATTAAATCTCCAGTTCTATAATATAAGTCAGAACGCATAACTCAAAAAGGTAGTTCTGATCTCATGCCACTGCATGAGCAAGAGAACCAACCCAAACCATCAGTGACGACTCAGCAGTCACCTTGGATGGTTTGCTGAAAGAATGTCTCATTTTATATTACATTTTCTCAAAATAGGGCTAGACAAACCAAGCCGATACAACTCTCTAACAAAAACTATCAAAGTACACAGGGGTCCCCTAGAAGAAATCCTCAGGAGGGGGCTCTAACTCCTCCCCAGGCACGTAATCCGAATCCTCTGGATCAACATCTCCCAAAGCAGCAGCAGCAGCTAAAACTGGATCGGCAATGTATAGTCTAAAGGGTGAGCTACATCATAGCTCAATAGAAAAACAACAGAGTGAACATATAGATCTATCTTACTCACATATATTCCATGACATTAGAAGCATGATTTATCAATAAAAATTACTAAAAAATAGATTAACTTACTGAAAGCATGAACTGAATGCATCTGTTACTCTACATGTATTTACTTGTTTTCATCTTGTTCACAAAAGACAAATATCAGCCTAAAAACTTAAATAATCCTCGATGCACTATAGCCTCGAGCCCTGATGGAATACCCACTATCGTCGTCCAATCAGACTATTTTTCATTCATTTTTCATTCATGTAATACTACCCAGGTCCCTTCCTCATAGGCGACGGGGTACTAAGCTCCCATACATCCCTGGGATGTCATACTAGCATACGGATTGGCCCCCGTACCAGTCACGGATATCCTGCCGAGTCAGTCACGAGTATACCGCCGTGTCGGTGGGGTATTCACCAAACCTTAAATTAAATGTGCAACTACATATAGTTATTCACTGTGTGATTGTGCTAAATATAATATTTTAGGCATGTTTAATTTTCATTTAATTAACTTCACATTACTCGGATGTTCACGATTTTCCACACATCCCTGGGATGTAACCAGCTCATATGCATCACTCAGATGCCCTTATAACATTCACACCTCCTGGGGATGTCACATAGTCATAGCATACTTATTTCCTTACTTAGTGTTCACACACACACACACTTTAATTTCACATGTTCAACTACTTTTTAAGAAAAACATGCGCATCACTATGCTCTCAACGCATAACTATTCATTTCCATATTAGTACATACATGCTTTGTAATCAAAGTACATGCTCTATGTATTCCCTACCTCACGCATTTGAATTCCTAAGCGTCAAGGTCCATAGTGGCTTCCCATGCTCGTATACAAGTGTTCAACCTAAATTACATCACATAACATGCAAAGCATCAAGAACGATGCGTAAAAGAAGGTACAAGAACCTCCCAGAACTCCGAGGTCCAAAACAAAACTCACTCAGAAACTGTCAAAATTGATTAGTCGATCCTAATATCGATTAATAGAAATTTCAAAATCGATTAATCGATCCCGAAATCGATTAATCGAAATTTCAAAATCGATTAATTGATCTCAAAATCGATTAATCGGTTTTCCGAGACTCCTCATTTTCCAGTCACTGGGGGTACCCAGACGATTAATCGATTTCAAATCAATTAATTGAAAACCAAAATTCGATTAATCGGTTTAATTTTGATTGATCAGTTTCGTGCTTTAGTCTTCAAAACTAATTTCTGACAAAAATCGATTAATCAAATCTCAAAATCGATTAATCAATTTTGTCAGAAAACAGCCCCTTTCGGGCTGTTCTTCCAACTCTGTTTTCACTCATATCTTTACTCTTTCTATTTCTTTAATTCACCATTTATTTAACGAATTTATGCACAATATAATGCACAACTTAAATCAATGAAATCTTACCTTAATCCAAAGTATAGATGATTCAATGGCTTGGATAAAAGCTAGGGTTCTTAGCATCGACTCCCACAAACTCACACGCGTTACTTTCGAGATTAATCGCCCCCGTATGGCTTCAAATTCGAAACTCCATACCAAATATTTAGCATTTACTCCTTCCTTCCTCACTCTCTCTCTCTCTCTCTTCATAAATTCCTAACCACCAAATATCTAAGAGAAATAACTTCTCTTAAGTTATCAGGCTCTTTTAACCCAACTCAAGCTTCGGTGTAAAACCCATACACCAATGACAGGTGTATGTGACCTTATCAAAAGATCCACACCACACACCCAAGCGTACTCTTCACCTCAAGTCTAGTTTAGCTAAATTATTAAGTTGACTTTCTCTTGGTCCAACGTATGACCAGTCAGGCACGTATCTCGAGGACACTTTCGAAGCTCAATTTTCGGTAATGTTACACACTATTTTATTCATATTTCTCCAATAGTTTAAAACCTTCAAAACTAAATATAAACTTTGAAATAGAAATATAGATAAGATAAACATTTCTTTGTGGGAACGATCCTATACTAGCTCTACAATTTCTATTGTACGCTTGCAATAGGTTAAGACTTAATTAGATACACACATAAGTAGCGACCAGCTAGTACTATAATTTCCATTGTGCACTTTCAATAAGTTAAGACTTTATTAGATACACATAAGTAGCCACTAAAGTTTTTGGCACCGCTAGTAAAGTTTTTGGCGCCGCTACCGGGGACAGCGTTTTAATATATTAATTTTAAAAAACAACTAATTATCTTTCTCTTTTTATACTTTTAATTTTCTTTGATCACTTTTTAAATCTTTCACAGGTTTATTCAGAGCGCCGAATCAGAGTTTCAACTTCCCCTGATCAAAGAAGCTCGGAACTCAAATTTATTTTCTCTCCCTGCTTGCTAATAAAATTTGGATAAAATTAAAATAGATATTTAACATAACTGTTTTAGCCAACTTACTTTGTCCTAACTCCATTATGGCAGGGAGAGACTAATATGTGGCTAAAACAATAGGGGAATATTATGCATTGACACCTCTTACACCTCCCCCATGTATTCAAATACACCCTACAGTCGGCAATTGGACCTTTGAAATTACGCCCAATGTGCTTCAAATACTTCTAACTTTCCATGGACTAATGGACGAAGACCCTTATTTGTATCTAAACACATTCGTAAAAGTACGCACTATCATTCAAATTAAGAACTCGACAGAAGAGTCCACCCGATTGAGGCTATTCGCATATTCCCTTTGAGATGAAGCAAAGCAGTGGATAAACTCTTTGCCTCATAATTTGATTGCTAATTGGGAAGGATTGGAATGTATGCTTCTTATAAAATTCATCCCAATCTATAGAGCAAATAAAATCTGGCATCTTATCATAACATTTCACCAGTTTTCAGATGAATCTCTTCAGAAATGTTGGAGCCGTCTTAAGGATCTTCTACACAAGTGTCCTCACCACGAGGTTACGTGCTGGCAACTTGTGCTCACTTTTTATGAAAGCCTTGATGATGAAACCCGGCACATGATTGATGTAACCTGTGGAGGTATGTTTCATAAATTAATAGTAGAGGATTCTTGGGAACTCTTTGAGACCTTTAGCGAGGAACCAGTGCAACACCACGCACCAAGTGAGGTTGACTCGGAGACTTTGACGAATATACTGCCTAAGCAAGGAAGATTATATAAATTAAAGTCGATGATGAAAGGTTTTCCGACATTGAAGATTTGGAAAGCTAAAATTCAATCTCTGGTGGGTATAAAATCATACCCAAGATCTCAAAAAGGAGAAGCCTGTGGTCCTAACCATGGCCTAACTCAAACAGTTTCCCAACTTCCAACTGTTTCTCCTTACCTTACAGAGGCCCAAAACCATACTGCTACAGAGGATGTCTTGTTGCAAATAGCTGACAGTTGGGTGCAACATAGCCATATCCAGAAACTGTTACTCAATCACCTTCGACAATCTATAGTAAGGTTAGAAACTCAAATTGAGCAACTTCCTTTTTAAAAGAGCGAGTAACTTATTTTCTTCATATGTAGTTGGTACATCTAGAGGACGTACATTTATGGGAGGCACATCAACTCCCTCTGGTTCGAATTAAATTCCTCTAGAACTTGTCAAGCTATCGCCTCACTCGTAGCAAACACCTGTAACATATGTAAATAATTTTATATTAAAGAGTACTCTATGATCTACAGTGTACAAAAAATACAGTCAATCGTAAAGTCTCTTTTATTGTGTCACAATCACTTAAAGCATATGGATTCACGATTTCTTGTGATTTATAGAGTTAAATCATAGTAAGTACGATTTGAAGTGTCATAGAGTCTCACTTTTGTTCTACAAAATTGCAAACGACAATTCTAGGGAACAGGTGATTCCAGTGATTGATCTTATCGATTACATTGGAATTCGAACCCATTTAATTCATAGAGGAAGCGGACACACATTGCATTCAATATTGTCACTTGCCAACTACCCAAACTTATGAGCCTACACCTTGACACGTGAACCCTTCCCTTTCCTATAAAATCAGACCCTTACCTTCCCAAAAATTCATCTCTTTTGTCTTCTTTTCGCACCCTAACCCTAATGGGGAAAGAACCCAGCGAAAGAATTTTCAGTAAATAACTTGATAGAATCCTTGAGATACATAAGGCCAAGCTCCTGGCTATAGAAAAGAAAGTAGAAGGTCTGAAGCACCAGCGACCTATTCAAGATGTTGAATCGTTCACAGAAACTATCCTTTACCCTAAATCTAACCCAAATCCGAAACTAAATACCAGGAATGTAACAATTGACAAAACTGTTCTTCACTCGATAAGTCACACTATATCTGTCAAACAAATAATTGAAAATTTTTATTTTTTGAAATAATAAAATAGCTCAACACATATTTGGTAATAATGCATCGACATGTTTGACACTTAAGGGTCGACCATTTTGACCCAAAACTCGGTAAACAAAAAGGTTGCCTCGGCCACTTGAGGCAAGCAATGTATGTTGCCTCAGCACCTGAGGCAAGCATAAGAAGTTGCCTCAACAACTGAGGCAAGCAAATTAATAAATATACTAGACCCAGCTATACACTTTTCCAAGCTGTGTTGGCTTTACACCATAGCCAGCCTACCATTAGTCGTTGGCTAATACACTTAAAGCCAAATCCAAACATCAGCTGGCTAATACACTTTCAAGTTGTAGGAGAGTTCTTCATGAGCCAAAGCTTATTTTGATTTATCTGCTATTACATGCAAATGTGGGTGTGAATAAGAGGGGATTTCATCCCAAAACAGCATATAAGCTATTTTACTCACATATAGCCTCCACGCATGCATGAGTCATAGCTCGACTCCATGCACGCAAAGTATATGAAACCTGCTACAAAAGCAACCACCTTCTTCCTTCTTTCTTCTTCCATTCATTTGCGAATCAAATCCTCCATATAACAGCCCAGCCCGGCTCTGCTACAAAATTCAAAACCCATAGCTGCTTCTCAATTTAAATTCGTTCTCCTCAAAGGGCTGCAAAATCAGTTCTTTTCTCGTATATCCTTTGACTCCCAAATTGTGATCACACCACGACTCTACATGACTGTCGCGAGAAGTTTCGCAGACAATCTTTGCTCTCGAGGCATTCTTGTAGACCGAATTCTTACGAGCTCGATCACCGACACACACTCGACGGCATTGTATCGGCACCCCGAGTTCTCCAAAAGGTATGCCATAAATACACAGAATTTCCTAGACTAGGTTAGTTCAATTTCTGCATAAAAATAAATAAGAAAATTCAATTTTTGTACATAATAGATGAGCTTTATATTTATACCAAAGGCCAAGCCAAAGGCTTGAGTGAACAGAAGCCAAAGTGGAGCAAAAATTACCCTGGCAAGCCAAGCCTGACAGGCTTGCTGCAGCAACCTTACATGGTTACCGCGGCAAGGTGCTCAGCTGGAAGGCTTGCCGCAACAACCATATAAGATTGACCACTGGTCGGTATTTTAGGCATAAATTTTGACCCCGAACTCAGATTGGCATGATTTTTAATGGGTTGGAAAGGGGATAACAAGCCCTGTAACTCTCATGAATTAACAAATTCCTAAATTCAACATTTAAAGGGTCAAAAATTAGTGACAATTCATAGAAAGATGCTCAGCTGAAGAGCTTGCCGTGGCAACCTATGTTGCTTGCCGCGGCAACCCTGTATCTGAAGCACTTGGTGACACCTCTGTCAGGGGTTTGTGCTGGGTTGACTTGCTGAGTTTGACCATGAGACTTGAGATCATAAATGGTTCATAATTGGGGTCTATGTTGACCCAATAAACTATTAAAAATACTAAAATTATGCACATAAATCCTAGGTATTTGGTGCACATGACAAGTTTGCCTGAAGACATACATGCATGGAAAATCAGTTACGTGTAAACCTGGTATAAGGTAGGGAAATTACCTTCCTCATTTATATTGAGTTTTCTATTTCTTATTTAGATAAGCAAGCTATTATTAGGATCATATAGATAATTATAAAATTGATACGCATATCAGTTCAGTTTTAGCCATGTGATAAAGAAGTTCAATGCATTTAAGAAGTTATTCAAGATGAATATGTTAGTACCATCTTAATCATGAATATGCCAATTCTGTTTATGAGGATGATAGATAGCGGGTTTTGATGAATGTTGTGCATGACGCTACTTACGTTAGTTTTGAGTTTACCAATTTTGATGTGATATCTAAATTTTATAAAGAGATATGCTAGATTAAATGAAATAAAAAGATGAAAAAATGAGGATGATAAGCTTGGTGTTTAAGTATGATTTAGCATGACTTGAGGATGATAAGCTTAGTGTTTAAGTATGCTGTAGTATGACCATGCTATTTCTGTTTTGAGTTCAGCCTTGAAGAGCTCGCCTTTGCTATTCCAGCTTTAATAAGTCAACTTTGTTAAAATTATTAGCCCAGATTTAAACTAATATGCACATGCTATGTCAGTATGCTAGTGTTCATGATTTAAATTCAGTATGCTAGTGTTCATGATTTAAATTCAGTATGCTATTGTTCATGATAAACAAGCCTTTGAAGTTCAGTTATGCTAGACAAGTTTTTAATATGCTTTTTAAGATATATATGCATGATGTCACATACATGAAAAATAATATATTCATAATGTTCTCGCATGCTTGATCTCATACATGGTCACGTCTTGATTCTTGATACTCGTTTGCTTCATGTTGAGCCAAGTGACCCTGCTACCTTAGCTCAGGGGCTTGACCAATCTCGTGTCAAGTGACCTTGCTAACATAGCTCAAGGGCTTGACTTCTTGAACCAAGTGGCCCTGCTAACTTAGCTCAGGGGCTTGACCAGTCTCGTGCCAAGTGACCTTGCAAACATAGCTCTAGGGCTTGACTTCTTGAGTCAAGTGACCCTATTAACCTAGCCCAGGAGCTTGATTATCTCAATCCAAGTGATCCCGCTACCTCGGGAGCTTGATTTTCTGGTTTCTTGTTCTTATACATGTCATGTTTCAGCATGATTTCTTTATATTATCTCGTATGATTCCTTGTCAGTGTAATTCCTCGTATTTGGTCAACATGAAGATGTCAGCATGATACAATAATTGCATGATTTATTGCTTGTTATGTTATATGCTATTAGGATAGATTGATGCTAGAATGAACCCGAGATAAGATGACATGTACTTCATTTTTATTATGCATCTAGATGTGAATTGATAATCTCACATATAAATTAGCATTTTAATTATCCCTGCTGAGCTTCGATGATAGCTCATCCTATGACTTTATGTCTTAGCTGCAGATATTGCTCAAGACCCTGAGCATGAGGCTGATCCTACCTACCAGCCTGAGGAGGAAGAGGAGGATGAGGTAGACGAAGAGGAAGATTTTACGGAAGAATTCATTTCGAAATAGGTTTGAGAGAGAGATTAAGATAATAGTAGTGTTTTTGCTAAACATGTATAAACAATAGTGTGTTTGAGATATTTTACTACGTCATGTATAGGTTTCTTTCCATTGTTTAGATGACGGGTGGCCGTCATCGGTGGAAAGCTATACATGATTTATGTTTATATTTCATGTTCAGTTTACTGCTTTAAATAAATGAATGGATATCAGTTGTGCCATATTTCTTCGTATCAGAGTTATTTTAGTTCGATTCCGCAATTGTTATACTTTGTACATGATGCACTTGTCTGAAAGGATCATGTTAGGTGATCCGACGGCTCGACCTTTCCCATATACAATAAGGGGAAACGCCGGGCTGTCACAAGGAACCCATTTTCCCCAATTCCTAACCTTTTTACCATCACAACCCACCCCGAATACGAGCTCCTATATGATGATGGTGTGTTGAACCATCTCTCGCCACCCCTCTCCATTTCCCCTTGCTTATGTTACAAGCTCTTCATAAATTCTTTATAAGGGAGCAGTATGGGAAGGGTGATCTAGAGATGTGTTCACTTCCTCACCCTTCGAAGCACTCTCGCTGTGGCATTGCATTTAATCTAAGAAAGATCTGTGATGTACTCTATTTGAGAGAGATAAAGAAGGGCACAGAGAAGTGTTTCGACAGATCTTGGAGTAGCGACCCTGTCAAGGCGTTGATACTCCTTTGGTAAGAAGGGATAACGGTGGTAAGAAGCCGAGGACCGATCTTTATCGAAGATATCTTCTCTCGAACATTTCTGCCAGTGTCATGTATAAATTAGTGTTTGTCTAGATTTTCCTAGGTTTATATTTTATGTAATTAGTTTTTATTTTCATTGTAAATATTTAGTTAATATAATATTTTCTTTTAACTAACTTTTTTTTCACTAACTGTGGAATTGTTACTAACTTTTATTTAATTTTTGTTATTGATGTCTTTGAGAATAAAACAAATGTGTTTTCCTTAAGTTTGGGGGGTGTTCTTTACAGAATTTTTTTCACATCCGGTAAATGATCAGTCATATCAAAATTTTTTAACTAAATAAATTTGAAGTGTCCCCTGTTTTTATGCCAATGAGGGCATTGTTCGACTTAATTTTGGGGGGATCCACAACTTCTGTGTACAGTAGTAGTATATAAGTATATCAGTTAGTTTTAGTTTGTTTGTTTTTGTAAAAAAGAAAAGAAAAAAAAATTCAAATTTTTTATAAGTTGATCAGTACATAGGAATTATGATAGAAAAAATTACAAATCTTGCAAACTTACGATCCATTATAGTAAAACTTAATAATTAGAATATAAAACAGTTACAATTCATGCTTAGCTCGTTGAACACTATATTAGAATGGACGTTTGCAATAAAAGATTGATCCAAACTACAATATTTTAGACTATAGTTTCAAAATTATAAACTAGGGAAATTTTGAGCCATATTTCCTCTTTTATTCAGAGAGAGACTATTTCTATTCAAGATAAAATTTCTTTGAACTTATTTGCTATTATGAAATCTCAAATTACTGAATTTAGAATTAAAATATTCTATGAATATGATAAACTGATTTTTTGTCTAGAACTATCTATTAGAAATATCAAAGCAATAAGGCATCTATGCTAGTAAATCGTAAAGATGATTTAAGGTCATCTTTTGTTTAAATCAAAGCCAAAAAAGCCAAAATCCATAAAATATTTTATCCTTTGAACCCATATTAGAAGCCTAAACCGAATTTCTTTGTACCAAAATTTGATAAACCCTTAATCATATGTATTACCCAAAGCTTTCAACCTTTAACCCTTATAATTTATGAGAGTTTAGAATATAGAAGAAGGGGAAAAAGAGGGAGTGAAAGGAGTAAAAGTAGAACAGATAAGGGGAATGTTAAAAAGAGGTACAGCTGAAGAAATAAAATGAAATGGGAAAAGAAAAAAAAGAAAAATCGTAAAAATATGATTTATATAAAAAAAAAAAAAGAGAAAAATTGTGAAATACGATTTTACAACTGAAGAAATAGGATTTGCAGATTAAAATAAATGGGAAGAAGTTATTCTATCTTGGATACTTACTGAAGTAGAATAGGAGAAAAAAAGAAGATAGGAGAAAGAAGAACTAAATTCTCAGAAAAACTTTGAATCCTTTTACCTTTCTTTGATACCTTTTAAAACCTAAAACCCCATTACAAGCTGAAGGAAAGACCTTTCTGATTTACGATTTGCAAAAGCATACACCTAGTAGAGATATGAATACTAGATACTATGGATTGCACAAAGAATCATATGAATAGAATAGATTATCTTTTCTATGAGATTCATTAATTTTTACAAGTATCTTTGATTGAATTTTTCTAAAAAAATATACTGAGAGAACCCAAAAGTTTCGATATCCTTTTGAGAGTATGTCAATAGTGAGTTTTTGAATGAAAATATTTTCTAAATCTGCAGTTTAAAAAAATTTATGAAGAATAAACCGTTTACTAATGCATATACTCCCTGCTTATTATGAATTGAAATTATTGGACTTCTAATCAAGGATAACTGTTATAATGGAAAGTAAGGACTAAAGATTGGTTCTTTTAGAAAATCGTAATAAACTATGTTGACCAACTTGACCACTTACTTAACTTAGTCAACATAATTAACTTTGTTAGTACACAAAATTAGTTTAGAATTTTAATTTTTAATTTTTGAAAATTATATTTTTTTTAAATCTAAAAACTATTTGAAGTTTGAAGGTAACTTCACTAAAAACCTTCAGGAGACTACAACTCCTCCACTAGGGATCACCTAGGGGTTTAAATGCTTGTTGCATCTGCTAAATGCAATCGTGTTCCCTACGAAAGTGGCATTTAAATTCTTAATTTAGAATGTTTTATATTTCTTTGTTTGCTAGGGACTAGCAAAATATAAGTTTGGGGGTGTGATCAATCACATAATATATCAATTTATCACCCTTAACTTAGTGATGTTAGGACTTAGTTTGTTACTAATAAGTTACTGATATGCAGATATTACAGATAAATAGCACAAGACAACCAAAATGATAATATTCATCAAAATGAACTCATAAAGCCATAAAAGATGATTAAACCAAAGGAAAATTCTTCGCCTACTCAAAGGATAAAAAATCGTGTTTTACGATTTTGCGGAACGATGCAAAGCAAAAGAAAACTATAAAAAATCGTAATTTACGATTCTTTAGAAGAAGTCGTTCAAAAGAGTGTGATATAAGGAAAGTGATGAATCATAAAAAGGAAAATCGTTCAATAAGAAGCTGTATAGAAAGTAAAGAATAGAAAATCGTGATTTACGATTTTCCAGAGAAGGGGCTTTCTAAAGCTGCTGATCACATGAGAATGAACACCGCTATGCACAAAATTAGAAGAATTCTTATCGTAGAAGTTTGGTTGATTACCGATCTGGGAGATTGAAGAAGAAGAATCTTAAGAGGACTCTGCTGCTGAAACAAAGGAAGAAATCCAGAAGAACATCAATAGAATAGATAGCAAAGAACTATAAGATTAGAAGTAGAGTTATATTAGGATAGTTTTATTTATTTTATTAGAATTAGGAATTTTGTAAACCGACCCCTTATGATCTATAAATAAGAGGGCTTGGTATAGGAATAACCATCGAATAAATTCTCAACATCAATTGACGACTGAGGTTGAGTTTTCTTTCGATTAACATTAGAGTAGTTTAGTTTAGGTATCCATAGTTTCTCAGAAGCAATTGACGCCTATAGCTGATGGGTGAAGGATACAAATTTATTTTACTTTCTAGTTTAGATTTATTTTATTGCAATTTTCTGTAAATATCTTCGAATTTTAATTTGAATTGGCGACTCAGGTTGAAGTTTGCAGATTAGTGTAACGGTTTTACTTTTCCATCTTCACTTTTCTAAAATTTGATTGACGCCCAAGTTTTAGAAGATTGTTGATTAGTATAAATCTATATTGAACGAAGCTAGTATTTGATTGACGCCCAAATTCTAGAAGAGTGAGATATAGTGCAACGGTATTTTAAATTTGTAAACATCCGATAGCAGAAATTGTGATTGGCGACCATAATCTTAGGTAGGAGGATTTAATATTTATGTTCTCCAATTTAGATTAAGAAATAATTCTTTATTCATATTTCTCCTGTAGTTAGGATCTTAAAAGATAAGTATAAGTTTTCAGAAAAATTAAATTAATATATATTAAACCTATCTCTGTGGGAACGATCCTTTACTAGTATTATAATTTTCATTGTGCACTTGCAATAGGTTAAGACTTAATTAGATACGCATATATGTAGCCAGTCAAATGTGCTGTCACGAACCAAAATGGTACCATGCTGGTGTTGGGTTTTGCGTTTATTACAGTCTGAACATCTGCCTCTATTCTTCTCTCATTTCTTTGCTTGGTGAATTTACAAACCCCACTGGCCACCTGTTTGTTCAGATGCCCCTCTCTTACCGCGTCTTCACAGTGGTTATCATTTCTGACTAGATCGGAAAAACTTGGCTGCTGTTGGTACAGAAGAAAATCAGAGATAATGGGTAGGGTGGTTTTCTAGATCATCTCGATCTGTTCATAATCAGGGATGTGGTTCTTTACTTGGTCTGCTAGGGCCCTCCATCTTCTTAGGTACTCGTTAAAGGTCTCATCAGGTTTTTATTTCAACCGTGCCAAATTTGATTTACGCGATTCTATGTCTATGTTATAGACATATTGCTCTGAACAAATGGGTAAGGTCTTTCTATGTCTTCAACATAGATGGCTCAATGAACGTGAACCACCTTAGAGCTGGACCCGTGAGCCTTTTCTGGAACACTTTGGTGAGGTGCCGTTCATCTCTGCTGTATTGGCACATATCCCCACAGTAAGACTTGACGTGGGAGATCGGGTTGCCTGTGTCAGCGTATTTCTAAAGGGGGCACTTTAAATTTGTGGGGTAATGACACCTCAAAAAATAGGCATAAATCAAAAAATTTAGTAGCATGTATTTCAGCCCCTCCCATCTTCATCATCTGTTTCTGGGTGACCTGTTGATTGGTGAGTGTGGGTGGTGGGAGATTAAAATTGGCAAATGCCCCCATGTAAGCTCCACTATTTCGAACCTCATACTCTTCATATTGAGGATCTTGTTGAGAACTGGAAAATACCATTTTCCACCCCTTAATCTAAGTCTTGATAAACCTTTGAGAATACTAAATAAGTGTTTTTAGCGTTTGTTCTACAGCTAACAATAAAGGCAAGGTTGACCCTAAGAGTAGCATAAAAGTGCCAAAAAGATGATGACTCATGCTAATCTAGGGAAAGAAGGAGAAGGAACAACCTCACTGGTTGTCAAAATACCTAAACTAAAGAGGACAAAGGCCTGGTTTCAACCTGGAAAGAGGTTTTGAGCTATTCGAACAGAAGAATGCAGAACAGAATGCTTTTCGAAAAGAACCTAAACTTTTCGAAAAGAACTTGAAACTTTGCGAAAAGAACTAAAAGCTCCAGGCTTAGTTTCGAAGAGCACCTGAACTCTTCGAAAGGATTCCTGACCTATTCGAAAAGAAGAGAATTCCTTGCGAATAGCACCAGAACTGTGCGAAAAGAGCTCCAGAAGTTAGTACTTTGCGAAAAGTTCTCCAAACCGTGCGAAATGATATCCTGAAGATTCCCAGCATCTGCAAGGGCAATTCAGTAATCTCTACACGTGCCCCAATGCATTTAAAAACCTTGAGACATTCCGGAAGCTTCTAAGCACGAACCAAAGGCATATTCCACCCCATATGAACATCCAAAGATGAAATTACTTGGCGGGAACTTCTAGAAGCTCAAATAAATTTTTGAATTACATAACAGAATTGATGCTTCTGTCACCTGATTGGCTAAACCAGATCAAGCAGTTCTGATTGGCCAAAACCGATCTGGATCCTTGTGCTCGACTCCTATTGGTTGATACTGATCTAACCAATTCTGATTGGTTGATACACTTCTGAGCTAGACTTGGGGAAAACTATAAATTGACGAACCATTTGCCCAATTTGGGTATCCAGATTTTGAGTTTCATTTCTATTGCCTCATTTCCATTTCAGATAGCTTGTCTGAAATTTCTGTAATAGCCTAGCTTTTATTTGTAATTGAGAGCTGTGAGATATATCTGTACTTCACGTGAGAATTGCATTCAAGACTACAAATCCGAGAGCTGTTTAAGCTGTGCTCTGTAATTGTAATAGTGAATTTGAAAAGGTTGCTGTGAACAGTACGTCCTCAATCGGTTTCGTGTTAAGGGTTCCCTGTGATCTCCTTATTCATTAGATTCCTTTAGATTTACTGTTTTTAAAGCAATTTCCCTTAATTCATGGCCCCTGTGAGAATCTGCGTTTGTAAACCTGATTTCTCACAGCATTTGTAGTGGTGTTTTTGTTCTTAGTCAAGGATTCGGATTGAAGACTATTGGATGATCTGTGTCCATTGAAGTGGACAGATCATAGCCATAAGTTTAACTCAATTCCAATCCTTGAGTAGGATTACTTTTTCTTGCATCTGTGCTGGTAGCCAGATGAAGAATTGGATAATATCTCGTGTGATTTACATTCAGCCTCATTCTGCAATCAAGTACTAAATTGAAGTTAGATATTATTTCTCCATTCTTATTAAATTTCACCAAATCTCCCCAACTCGGATCTGGATCATTTAGTTTAATTTTTACTTTCATCATTTAGTTAATGTGACAAATTCAACCTCCCATCTTATGTGCTTTATAGATAGGATCAGAGATCAGATCCGTAATCTCGGTCGAGGTTTATCTTAAATTTTAAATCAATTCCCTGTGGACGATCTTTTACTCACTTACATTTAAAACTTGCTACAATTGGCCCTGATCTTGCAGGCTAATTAACTTCTCTTTGTGCTGATATTTCTTTATTCTATTTAGTTTTCCAAATTCAGTATAAGGCATCATTTGCAAATCTGTTTTCAAAACACAAATAAATCACGCATACTTAGAAGAGCAACAAGTTTTTGGCGCCGTTGCGGGGGAATTTATTTTAAAATTGGTAGACCTAAGTTTTTATTTTTATTATTACATCAGTGCTAACTGTTCTATTGTTTAAATCTGTGCAGTTATTCCAATACATTTTGAGCGTGGAATCCACTTTGAAAGGCATACTGAAGGTTTGCTGTGCATAATTTGATTCTCTATTTCTGTGTTGTATGTTTGGTAGGAGGACTCTCAATCCTGAGATTGTCCCTCTGAATTTAGAAGTTGAAAGGCTACTAAGAACCAGACAAACATCACAGAATTTTTCTGAGACTGCTACTATGGGTGAGCAACCTAGACTTTTGAGGGATTACTTTGCCCCTGGTGCATATAATTCCCCATTTTGTATCCAATTTCCTACTATGAAGGAAATTATGAGATCAAATCATCAACTATCCAGATGCTGCCTTCTGTTGTCGCTCCAAGTGTGCCATAAATGTGTGCATTATGAATCAAAAATTAAAGAATTAAAGAATGCTAAATTATATGGATGTTAACTTATGAAAGGGATATCAGCACATTGGGGCTAACACTGGCCTGCAAGATCAGGGCCAATTGTAGCAAGTTTTAAAAGTAAGTATTTCAAGATCGTCCACAGAGAATTTTGTCTAAACTGAGAGATAAACCTCCAGATCTGTGCTACCAGATCTGGCTCTATAATTATCTAAAAACAAGAATAGATAAAAGAGAGTGTTGGATTGTGTCACATTTAACTATAAGCAAATAAAGAAAAGAACTAACTACATGATCCAGATCCGAGTTGGGGAGATGTTTAAAATAAGACAAATGCAGAAATAATAGCTTCATGTACTTTAGCCTCTGAATTTTAATGGAGAATCAGAGTTCAACAGAGCGATTCAATCTTTCATACCTGCTACCAAGATGTAAAAATAAATCGAATTAAGGAATAGGTTTAGACTTATGGTCGTGATCATCCACTTAAATGGTCACGGATCATCGACTAAAGGCCTATTCTTTAGTTCAGAACATGAACATCACTGTAAATGCTGCTAGAATTAGGTTACCAATGCTAATTCACACAGGGGTGATGAATTAAGGGAAGTTGCATGCGGATGAGTGAATCTAAAGAAGTCTAATGCACTAAGGTGAACATTCAGAACCCTCGACATGACTCCAATGGAGAAGACACAAATTACAGCAACCTTTTAAAATCCAAAATTACAATTACAGAGCACGGCTTCTTAGAGAGCCCTCAGACTTCTGATCCAGCTTCTCGAAGAGCCTCGGACTTCTGATCTTGAATCCGAACTTGGAAGTACAAATCACTCACAATGGCTCTCAAAGGTAAACTACAAGAAGGGATTACAGGGGGTTCAGATAAGCTATCTGACCGAAATGAGGGAAACAGAGATGAAAACTCTAAAATCTGGATGCCCAATTTGGGCGAATGGCTTCTCTATTTATAGTTTTCCCTAAGCCAGCTCAAATGTGTATCAACCAATCAGAATTGGATAGATCTGTATCAACCAATAGGAGTCGAGCACCAGGATCCAGATCTGTTCTGGCCAATCGTAATCGCTTGATCCGGTTCACCAATCGTGAAACAAAGGCATCAATTCATTATGCATTTTGAAATTGCTTGAGCTTCCGAAGTTCCGCTGTAATTTAACTTTAGGCGCGCCACATGGGGTGGAATATGCCTTGGATCTTGATTGGAACCTTCCTAATGTTCTTGGTCTTTTGATTGCATTGAAGGCGCGTGCAAAGTTTCTGAAATACCCTTGGACAGCAAATCCCGAATGCCATTTAGCATAGTTTAAGGGCTTTTCGCAAAGTAGTTAGAGTTTCTAGAAGTTCGCCAGGTAATTTCATCTTTGGGTGTTCACATGGGGTGGAATATGCCTTTGGTTCGTGCTCAGAATCTTCCGGAATGTCTCTGGGCTTTTCAATGCATTGGGGCATGCGACTGATTCTTTTGCCCTTGTTAAAAGCGAATCTCGAATACCTTTTAGCAGAGTTCGGGGCCTTTCGCAAAGTTCAATGACTTCGAAGCTCTGTTACAAAGTTCAATCTTCTTTTCGAGGAGTGTTTTCTTCTTTTCGCAAAGTTCAAGGTTCTTTACGAAAAGTGCAAGTTCTTTTGAATAGTAGAAGTTCTTTGAATTGAACTCTAGGCTCCCATTCTTCTTTGCGAATAGTAGAAGTTCTTTGCGAATTGAACTCTAGGCTCCCATTCTTTTTTGCGAATAGTAGGAGGTCTTTGCGAATGGCTCTCTCTCTTGCTTGGTCTTTATGCGCTCTTTTAGACCCTCTTTAGCCATTCTTTTTGTTTCTTCACTCCTTTAAACTTGACATGAGCTGTCGACTTTTGATCTTTTGGGATGCTTTTGGTTGGACTGTCACGATTGGTTAGGCGAAATGCACACTAAAGCACTTATTTAGTCTTCTCAAGGGTCTTTCAAGGCTCATGTTTAGGGGTGAAAAATGGTATTTTCACTACTTAACACACCCCAAACCTAAGCTTTGCTAGTCCCCGAGCAAAGAAACGTAAAAGCAAAATAAAGAGCCACTTTTGTAGGAAGCAGTGCATTTAGCATATGCAACAAGCCTTTTAAACCCCTAGGTGATCCCTAGAGGAGGAGTGAAGTCTCTGAGGGTTTTCAGTGAAGGTACCCTAAACTTCTCCATGGGACAGTTGGCATTAGTGCTTGTCATCCCATGAGCAATCAAAGATCAAAATTAGTTACTCTTGAATCAATGTTTAAGCAGAAATTTAGGTTTATTGTTTGCAAGGGATTTCAACATTTATAAACCTTATGAATGTTTCACTCTTTCCAATCTGTGAGCAGCCATAGAAATCATGCAAATGTGTCGTGAGTTCATCATTTGAATAAAAATTAGGTTATAAGTCATACTTAATGTGCTCAAGTTCCAACCCAAACACTTATCGTGGTGTACTCTCATCAAGATTTTGTTGAAGGGTTCATTTTCACTCAAGCTCAAGAGCGATTACATCTCCCAAATGGATTTGTAAGCATGAGCATAGGCATGATTCTCAGTCTGCATCCTTGACATTCCTCACCATAGATTGGGAAACTGCTTATCTCCACATGACAGCTCACTCAACTTTTGGATCACAAGGACTTTTAGGTTTGTTGTATGGCTCGTGGAGTGAGGTTTCGTGGATAGGAAGGTTGAGCAGTGTGTTTGGATTTTGAGAAGTCGAATTGAAGGAGGTGGTTCATGACTCCACCTTCTTGAGTTTAGCTTCTTTGAGATTCTTGTATTCAAAGTACTCATTCTTCTTCCTTTGATCTTGAATTTTCAACATAAAGTTCCCCTTTTTGCCTTTTTTTTTGCTTGCTTTTTCACATTGTTTTCTTTTACTTTCTCAATCCACCATCGCCCATTTTTGAGGTATTTCTTCTTCATTTATTTTGATATTTGCCCGTAAATGTTCCATCTTTACTTTTTCTCCTTTAACTCCTGAATACTCAAGGTGAGGGAAGGCTGAATTAGTTCCATTGGTTCGTGCAAGAAAAATGGGTGTTTTGATGAAGCATTGTAGGATTTATAGCTCAATTGGGGTACAAACAAGGGCAGATCTTTCTTGGTTGGTTCTCATAAGCTCAAGTCATGTCCAAAGAAGGCCTTGATCTTTTCCTCGATTTCATGAATGTTGCTTGTTTTGATTTGGAGTTTCCTAATTTCTAGTGGATCTAATGCCTCAAATTCCTTTGAATCGTAAAAGGTTGCCTCACCACTCTTCAACAGAGATGTAAAACATATAGGCTCAATTCTCACCGGGTTATGGTTTTTCCTTGAGCTTTTAAGTATATCTTTACCTTTTTCTCTTCCTGTGGACTTGCTATGTGCTAATACAAGTGTATTTTCCTGGTGTTAACATCATGGAAATGTGGAATATTGTAGGGTTTAGAATGTCTAAATTCTTGCAAAGAAAATTTTAAAATTTCCACATTGTCATGATTCTTAAGTAAATTGATTCATTTCCTGATTACTTTGGTGATTGTGATGCCCTTATGCTAATTATCCCATAAGGGACTGCTTTGCCATACCCCAAACCTAAGATGAACATTGTCCTCATGAGAGAATGAGAGCAACAGGGTAAAAGAAGAAAGAAAAACTAAGAACAGAAAAAATCTAAACTATATGCAGCAGAAAATAAAAATGTAGAACTGAAGATATGAGCAAGGAAATGGAAAACATGATATACAAATGCAAGAAAAATCAACAAACCAACGCTAGAACTGCTAAATAAAATGTAAAAACTAGAAGGATTACTATGCCAATGGAAGGAAGCTAATGCTAATAGCGAGAAACAAGAAAACAAGGTAAGGGACCTGAATATAAAGTTAAAAAAATAGAAAAGTGTTGATACAAAAAACAGAATTTGTGAATGCAAAATAGGAAACAAAGTTAAAAACTAAGCGTACTCACGAAAAAATGGCGAAAATTAGTAAAGCTGGCTCCGAGAAAGATCTTTCGCAAAGGACTTCTCCCAGATTTTCTATTGAAAAGGAAATTTTAACTATTCGAGCAGAACATGGTTCTTTTCGAGTAGTTCATTCTGACTCGAAATCAATTCGAACAGAACTTTGAACTTTTCGAAAAGTACTTTTTACTTTGCGATTTGAACTTTGAAGTGTATTTACACTATGCGTACAAGAAAAATAGACAGAAACAGCAAAAATCAGAAAAACAATGTTGTACAAACATATTATACACTTTTCTACCATCGATTTTTGGAGATTCATGATGATAGGTGGGCAGCAAGGGCTCTGGTGTTTTCAATGCATGGTTTGAGCCTCGACCATTTACCTTGAGTATTCTTCCATCCTTGGGATCTGAAATATCCACAGCTCGAGGGGAGGCCTTGATGATGATGTATGGCCCTTCCCATCCGGATCTCAATTTGCCAGAAAGAATTTAAGTTTAGAGTTGAATAACCATACCTTGGACCCGATGAACTCTCTTCTCATGAGGCTCCTATCATGGAATGATTTGACCTTTTCTTTGTACAATCTGGAGCTAGTGTAGGCATCCATCCTCGGTTCTTCCATTCGGTGAGTTGAAGCTTCTGTGGTTACAAAGCAGTTAGATCCATATTAAAAGTTTTGATTGCCCACAAGGCCTTATATTCTAATTCTCGGTAGATGGCATGCCTTGCCATAAACCCCGAAAGGGACATCCCTATAGGAGTCTTGTAGGCGCGTATGCCCACAAAGCATCATTAAGCTTAAAGGACCATCCTTCGTCCTTCTTCACGCTTTTTTCCAAAATGTGTTTGATCTCTCTATTTGAAATCTCCACCATCCTTTGGTTTGTGGATGATAGGGAGTGGCTACTCTGTGAGTGACATAGTACTTTTTAATAGAGAGTCAAGCGCACATAAAAGTGTTTTCCCCATCACTAATGATGGCTCTGGGAATCAAATCTGGAAAAATGTGGTCTTTGAGGAATCTTAAAACCACTTTGTGATCATTGGATTTGGTAGCTATGGCCTCAATCCACTTGGAGACATAATCCACTACCAAGATGAAATTGTTTCCATTAGAAGGGGAAAGGGCCCATAAAATCTATGCCCCAAACATCAAACAACTCAACTACCAGGATTGGCAGGGCATTGAGTTTCTTTTTGGAAATCTTGCCCGCTTTTTTGGCGATTACGCAAGATTTGATCTTGTAAGGCATCTTTAAAGATTGTGGGCCAATAGAAACCACCTGCAGAATTTTGCATATTTTATTGCCTTGAAATGGCCTCCACAGTTCTGTTCATGACACATTGACAATATGCCGGGAATTCATGGTCCGGGACACACTTTACGATCACTTGGTACGCACAATTCTTGAATAGATAAGGATCTTCCCAAATGAAATGTTTAACTTGTGAGAAGAAAAGATCTTTATCCATTCTATTCCAATGTTGAGAATCATCCAATAGCCAAGAAGTTGACTATGTAAAACCACGGATCTGGGTATTGATGGCAAAAGTTGCTCATCGTGAAATGATTCATTAATGGGTAAGCTATCATCCTCAGATTGAGAATTGGATAAGTGATCGCCACCACATTCTCCACTCCTTTCTTATCCTTAATCAGAGATCAAACTCGTAATAGGAGGATCCACCCGATTAATCTGGCTTTATCCTTCTTAGGCAGAAGGTACTTTATGGCGAGTGGTCGATAAACACCACAATTTGTGAACCTAAAACATAAGGCTAATTTTTCCAATGCAAACACAATGGCGACTCTTTCTCGCTTGTTGTGTAATTGAGTGGGCATCTATCATGGATCTGGCATAAGCTATGACATGGGGAAGCTTATCTTTCTCCGCCCTAGGACAGCTCCTAGGGCATAGTCTCGATGCATCACACATCAGCTCAAAGGGCAGAATAGTCGGGACTGCAAGATGGGAGCTGAAATCGAGACATTTCTTAAGGACCTCAAAGTGTCATGCATTCATTAGTAAACACAAAAGGAACATCTTGACACAAAGAATGACAGAGTGGCTTGGAAATTTTATCGAAATCTTTGATGAACCTCCTATAAAATCGCATGCCCTAAGAAACTTCGATTTGCTTACCTGGAGGAGGCAAATGTGCAATTAGATCAATTTTTGCTTGGTCCACCTCTATGCCTTTATGGGAGACCACATGTCCTAGGACAATGCCTTGGTGACCATAAAATGACTCTTTTCCCAGCTTAGAACCAAATTGGTTTCTTCACATCTTTGCAACACCAACTTGAGGTGGTGTAAGCATTGGGAAAAAGCTGTCTCCATAAATTGAAAAGTCATCCATGAAGATCTCCATGAATTGATCAATCATGTCGGAAAAGATGGCATACATGCATCTTTGAAAAGTAGCAGGGCATTGCAAAGACCAAAGGGCATCCTCCTATAGGCAAAAGTGCCAAAGGCGGTGAAGGTGGTCTTTTCTTGGTCTATGAGGATCGGTTGTAACCAGAGTACCCATCAAGGAAGCGTAGTAAGCTTTGCGCAAGCTTATCAAGGATTTGGTCAATGAAGGAGGGAGGAAATGGTCTTTCCTTGTCATGGTATTTAATTTTCTGTAGTCTATGCAGACCCTCCATCCAGCTTGTTTGTCCGGTGGACATAAGTTTACCAGATTGCTACTTGATGGATGATTTCTTAGGCACCACTGTGGGTGCTACCTGCGAATCAAATGGGGTAAATGACCCCATGACATCTAGCGACTTGACAACTTCCTTCATTACCACTTCTTGCATGTGAGGATTCAACCTTCTTTGCATTTCTCTAGAAGGCTTGGCATCCTCTCTTCGTGTGGATCTTATGCATGCATACATGGTTTATTCCTCCTAAATCGAATGGTCCGACCAATTGCTTTCTTGTCTTGTTTAGAACTACCAACAGCTCCTCTTCTTGCTCCTTTGTAAGGAAGGAAGAAATAATCACAGTTAGTGTTTGATGATCTCCCAAAAACACATATTTGAGATTTTTGAGGTGCTGTTTGGGTTCCAATACAGGGGGGCTGAGAAAAGAGGGCACCAAAGGTACCTTGGTAACTTGTGGAAGAGGGAGAGGAGCAGTCTCCAAGAGAGAGAACTTGATGATCATTGGTGAGTGCCTTGCATAAAGCAGACTCCGTTGAATTTGATCTCCTTTTCCTTCTTTCTCGGATCCCCAATCATTTTTAAATTCGTGGTGAGTCTTTACCTTGCGAAATGTTTGTAAAGACTCCTCCACCAAATTTCATCAATGATGTCAACATGGAAACATTCCTCAGAGAATTGAGGTTGAGTAACACATTATACATATTCAATTTAACTTTCATATTTCCAAAAGACACCGTGCATTGAATGCATGCATTAGCTGCAGAATGAATGGTCTTCCGAAGTCTGAGGGATGGCGGGTACTTTTGGTTGGTTCCATATCCAACACCAAAAAGTCGAGGTAGAAAACTTGTCTACTCCTACCAAAACATCTTCAATCAACCCCATAGGTTTCCTTTCAGATCTGTCATTCATTTGTAACACCACTTGAGTGGGTTTCAATTCTCCCAAACCTAGCTTCTCATGTAATAGGGAAGCGGGTTGACACTAGCACCAGATCTAGCAAGGCTTTCTCAATGGTGTGCTCCCAATGATGCAGGGGATTGTGGGGATTCGTGGTCTTGCATCTTAGGTGGTGTTGCAATTGATAGCACTTGGTTGATTTTCTCCACAACAAAGGCCTTCTTGGATAAATGTATCCTAGATTGCCTTTTGTGGGTGCACACCTCTTTGAGAAATTTTGCATAGCGAGGACTGTTTGATTGCATCAAGCGGTAGATTAATTTTAACTTGCTTGAATGTCTCCATCATTTCCTCAATTTTTGTGTTTCCTTTGTCAAAAGGAGAAACTGGCTTCATTGCATGGGGAAATGGGAGGTGAGGAACAAATTTCTCCTCCTCATCTTTTTCAACAATTTTGTTATTTTTCTGTTTTTCCTTTTTTTGAATTTTCTGATGTAAATCAATGACCATATTGCTATCCAAATTGTTGTTCTGCACTTGTTCTTCATCTTTTCCTCTTCACTACCCTTGTGTTGTTTATTATTCTTCCACTTCTCAAAATAGTCACTTTTGATTTCCTCATGGCCATTTGAGGATTCTCCAACCATGAATCCCTTAGGATTGTTCACAGGTTGGTAGGTAGTTACCCTCTTCTCTCTTAGCCAATGAATTTGAGAGTTGGGAGTTTCTTCAATTTTTTAATGCTCGACTTTGTGAAGGTTCACGAGACAATTCAAGATTTTGAAGTGAACTCAAGACCGCTCTTCAAAGGTCGGGGATCTAGGAAGGGGCAGGGCTGGTCATCTTTGCATGGCTTGTTGTTGGTTAAGAAAATTTGATTTATTATAAAATTCTCGATATGGTGAAAGAGGTTTGAAAGGTAATTGATTTTGAATCTCTTGCTGTTGGGTAATTTCCGATTCCACGAGATTAGGATGAGATCTCCATGGGTAGTCATTCGATTGCATCTGTCCATAAGAGAGCAGCATGAGCTTGTTCCATCATGAGTTCGGAAATTGTGATGCGGAAGGACATTGATCAATGGAATGAGTGGGGGCGGCATATCGGACATGCCTCCTCTACTCTTGACCCATTTGGAGCTTTAAATGAGTCCATCATCTATCAAATTTTGTGGTCAAATTATCCACTTTCCTTTCCTCATTGACTTCATAACCTTTCCCTCTTGTGAATTGGGGATTATTCATCCTAATTTGGATTCTCGGTGTCCCTTGGCAGAGATTCTGCTTGGGTTGAATTTTCTCCAATCACCTCAAAGAGGTCCCAAACCTCTTCAACTGCTTTTCGCAAGTAGGTACCTCCACAAGAGGCATCCACCATGTTCTTGCCCTTCCGATCGGGCCTTGATAGAAGCTTTGAACCAGTACCATTTAGGAATTTTGATGGTGAGGGCATTGCCTTAGATTCTTTAAACCTTTCCCATGCTTCATGGAAAGTTTCATTGAGTTTTGGGGAGAAAGAGATGATGCTTTGTCTCAGTTGGCTGGTTTTAGTCATTGGGAAATATTTTGACAAAAATTGACATTGCAAATCATTCCATGATGTGATGTTGTTTGGTGCTAACATAGATAACCATGCTCTAGCTTTGTCCTTTAATGAAAAAGGAAAGAGCCTAAGCTTGGTTGCCTCTGGACCTAGTCCAGCTATGTTAAATGTTGGGCATAAAGCAGAAATTCATCAATGTGTTTGTAAGGTCTTCCTTACTCAATC
The DNA here is from genome assembly GCA_021018995.1 of Chloranthus sessilifolius. Lineage (NCBI taxonomy): Eukaryota > Viridiplantae > Streptophyta > Magnoliopsida > Chloranthales > Chloranthaceae > Chloranthus > Chloranthus sessilifolius. Next base: position 26,858,155 of record CM037594.1, on the reverse strand, counting down.
CATGGAATGAAGGCAACATTTGGATGGTGGAGGACTTAATTTCATAATTTCCCTCCACTGGGAAATTGAATGCAAAATGGGGAATTATAAGCACCGAGGCAAAGTAGTCTCTTAACAATCTCTGTTCTTCACCCATTTTAGCGAGATGTCCGTGATGTATGTCGGTTTCTTAGGAGTCTTTCAACTTACAATTTAACGGAGAATCTGTGAGTTGAGGGTTCTCCGCCAAACATACAACTCGGAGAGAGTTTGGACAAAGAAACCTGTCTATTTAAGAACTTTCCTTTCCTTTTACACATACATACAGCATAAAAATAACAACAAAATTAATAAATGACTGATAAATAAATGAAAATAAACATAGGTCTATCTATTTTAGAACAAAGTTCCCCGGCAACGGTGCCAAAAACTTGTTGTCGCTCCAAGTGTGCCATAAATGTGTGCATTATGAATCAAAAATTAAAGAATTAAAGAATGCTAAATTATATGGATGTTAACTTATGAAAGGGATATCAGCACATTGGGGCTAACACTGGCCTACAAGATCAGGGCCAATTGTAGCAAGTTTTAAAAGTAAGTATTTCAAGATCGTCCACAGAGAATTTTGACTAAACTGAGAGATAAACCTCCAGATCTGGCTCTATAATTATCTAAAAACAAGAATAGATAAAAGAGAGTGTTGGATTGTGTCACATTTAACTATAAGCAAATAAAGAAAAGAACTAACTACATGATCCAGATCCGAGTTGGGGAGATGTTTAAAATAAGACAAATGCGAAATAATAGCTTCATGTACTTTAGCCTACGAATTTTAATGGAGAATCAGAGTTCAGAAAGGATTCAATCTTCATCGCTACCAAGACCATGTAAGAGAAATAACCAATTAAGGAATAGGTTCGTGATCTATCCACTTAAATGGTCATGATCTGCTCACCTAGTGGGCCTATTCTTTAGTTCGAACATGAACATCATCAGAATGCCGCTAGAATTAGGTTACCAACGCTAATTCGCACAGGGGTGATGAATTAAGGGAAGTTGCATGCGGATGAGTGAATCTAAAGAAGTCTAATGAACTAAGGTGAACATTCAGAACCCTCGACATGACTCCAATGGAGAAGACACAAATTACAAGCAACCTTTAAAATCCAAAATTACAATTACAAAGCACGGCTTTTAGAGAGCCCTCAGACTTACTCGAGCTTCAGAGAGCCCTCGGACTTCTGATCTTGAATCCGAACTTGGAAGTACAAATCACTCACAATGGCTCTCAAAGGTAAACTACAAGAAGGGATTACAGGGGGTTCGATAAGCTATCCGACCGAATGAGGGAAACAGTAGATGAAAACTCTAAAACTGGATGCCCAATTTGGGCAATGGCTTCTCTATTTATAGTTTTCCTCTCAAATGTGTATCAACCAATCAATTGGATAGATCTGTATCAACCAATAGGAGTCGAGCACCGTGATCCTGATCTTTCGCCAATCGTAATCGCTTGATCTGGTTCACCAATCGAAACAGAGGCATCAATTTGCTATATGCATTTTGAAATTTGCTTGAGCTCGGAAGTTCCGTAATTTAACTTTGGGCACTCACATGGGGTGGAATATGCCCGGATCTTGATTGGAACCTTCCGAATGTTCTGGTCTTTGATTGCATTGGGGCGCGGCAAAGTTTCTGAAATACCCTTGGACGATTGCAAATCCGTAATGCCATTTCGCATAGTTTAAGGGCTTTTTCAAAGTAGTTAGAGTTTCTAGAAGTTCCCGCCAAGTAATTTCATCTTTGGGTGTTCACATGGGTGGAATATGCCTTTGGTTCGTGCTCGAATCTTCCGAATGTCTCCGGCTTTTCAATGCATTGGGGCGCATGCTTAGACATCGAATTGCCCTTGTTAAAGCTGCGAATCTCCAGAATACCTTTTCGCAGAGTTCAGGGGCCTTTTCGCAAAGTTCAATGACTTCTGAAGCTCTGTTCGCAAAGTTCAATCTTCTTTTCGAGGAGTGTTTTCTTCTTTTCGCAAAGTTCAAGGTTCTTTACGAAAAGTGCAAGTTCTTTGCGAATAGTAGAAGTTCTTTGCGAATTGAACTCTAGGCTCCCATTCTTCTTTGCGAATAGTAGGAGTTCTTTGCGAATGGCTCTCTCTCTTGCTTCAGGTCTTTGTCTGCTCTTTTAGACCCTCTTTAGCCATTGCTGAGGCTATTTCTTCACTCCTTCTTTAAACTTGACATGAGCTGTCAGCTTTTTGATCTTTTTGGGATGCTTTTCGGATTTGGACCTGTCTGATTGGTTAGCTGTAAAATGCACACTAAAGCACTTATTTAGTCTTCTCAAGGGTCTTTCAAGGCTCATGTTTAGGGGTGAAAAATGGTATTTTTCACTACTTAACACCTTCCTTCCATGGTTTGAGTAAGGAAGATCCATACAAACATGTGGATGAACTTTTGTCTCTTTGTACAACATTTAACATAGCTGGACTGGGTCCAGAGGCAACCAAGCTTAGGCTCTTTCCTTTTTCATTAAAGGACAAAGCTAGAGCATGGTTGTCCATGTTGCCACCAAACAACATTACTTCTTGGAATGATTTGCAATGTCAATTTTTAGCCAAATACTTCCCTATGTCTAAGACCAGCCAGTTGAGACAAAATATTATTTCTTTCTCACAACATTCAACTGAAACGTTTCATGAAGCATGGGAAAGGTTTAAAAAGCTTTTAAGGCAATGTCCTCATCATCAAATTCCCCGATGGCAGCTTGTTCAAAGTTTCTATCAGGGAATTGATCAAAAGGGCAAGTATATGGTAGATGCTTCCTATGGAGGCACCTATTTGCAAAAAACGGTTGAGGAGGTCTGGGACCTATTTGAAGTGATTGGTGAAAATTCAACTCAATAGGAATCTTTGATAAGTGACATTGAGAATCCTGCTCCGTTGAACAATCAGCTAACCACCAAGGGAAAGATTTATGAGGTGAATGAGTTGGAAAGGAAAATGGATAATTTGACCACTAAGTTTGATAGACTGATGGACTCACTTAAAAATCCAATGGTTGCAAGAGTAGAGGAGGCATGTCTGATATGCCAGTCCCCTACTCATTCACCTGATCAATGTCCTGCTACATCACAGTTCCCAGATCTAGTGGTGGAGCAAGCTCATGCTACCCAATCGTTTGGACAGATGCCATCAAATGAATATGCATGGAGAGGGCACCCCAATTTAAGGTGGAGCCAGGGCAATTATCAATCACTACAACAGTAGCAACCAAAGAACCAAATACCTTTCAAAACTGCTCAGCCTTACCAGCAGAATTTTTATACCAAGCCAAATTTTCAGCAGCCCATTCCACAACAGATGGTACAACCTGTGCAGCAATCTGCTCCAGTTCATACCCATTCCAGATCCTCTTCTTTTGAAGACCAAGTTCTAACTTCACTCCAGAATTTAGGGTCTTTAACTCAGACTGTAAACTTTCACAATCAGAGCATAAAGAAGATTGAAGAAACATTGGGTCAACTTTCAAATACTTTGGCCAAAAGAGAGGAAGGCAGGTTACCCAGCCAACCCTTGAACAATCTTAAAGGACAGTTCATGGTTGAAGATGCCTCTGTTTCACATGAAGAAGTAAAAGCTATCACTACTTTGAGAAGTGGAAGAGTTGTAAATAACAATGTGAATCTTGAAAAAGAAGAAGAAAAAATTGAGGAAACTGCTAGAGATATGCAGCAGGAGCAGCATGATATTAGCATTGGGGTGCTGATGTACCTCAGAAAAATCAAAAAAATCAAAAATCAAAAAATCAAAAATTTTTTGGTGATGATTCTAAAGCTATAAATGAAGGACAAGTCCCTCATTTACCATTTCTCCATGCCATGAAATCTGCATCCCCTTTTGATAAAGGGAACACAAAAATAGATGAAATGATGGAGACTTTCAACCAAGTCAAGATAAATCTACCTTTGCTTGATGCAATCAAGCAAGTCCCAGCCTATGCAAAATTTTTTAAGGACATTTGCACACACAAAAGACAATCTAGGATCCAGTTATCCAAGAAGGTCTTTGCTGTGGAAAGAGTTAAACAAGTTTTGTCCATTACCTCACCTCCTAAACTTCAAGATCCTGGAATCCCTACAATCCCTTGCATTATTGGGGAACATACCATTGAAAAAGCTTTCTGAGATTTGGGTTTTAGTGTCAACCTGCTTCCATATTCTGTATATGATAAACTAGGTTTGGGAGAGTTAAAACTCACTCATGTGGTGTTACAACTAACAGACAGATCTAAAAGAAAGCCAGTTGGGATGATTGAGGATGTATTGGTAGGGGTAGATAAGTTTCTCTACCCTGCTGATTTTTTGGTATTGGACATGGAACCTACAAAAAGCAGAACTTCCATCCCTGTCATTTTGGGGAGACCATTCCTGGCTACAGCCAATGCTTGCATTCAATGCAAATATGGTATTATGGAAGTGCCTTTTGGAAATATGAAGGTAAAGTTAAATGTCTACAATGCAGTTACACAGCCTCAATTCAGTTCTGAAGAATGTTTTCTTATTGATTTGTTGAATGAACTGGTAGAAGAAACTTTACCACAATTTTTGCAGTGTGAAGATTTAACCATAGATTTTAAAGATGCTTGGAGAAATCATGTGGAAGAAAAAGTTTGTACCTCAAAATTTGAGGAAGTTAAAGCTGTGTAAGAAACTCATGACCAATCAGCAGGGTGTTTTTCATGGAAACCTGTTGTTCTTCCCCTTCCACAAACAACCAAGGTACCTTTGTTACCTTCTTTTCTCAGCCCACCTGATGTAGAGTTGAAACAGTTGCCAGAAAACTTAAAATATGTGTTTTTAGGGGACCATAAAACACTGCCTATGATTATTTCTTCCTCCCTCACTGAGGAGCAAGAGGAAGAGTTGTTGATTATATTGAAACAGCATAAGAGGGCAATTGGCTAGACTATTGCTGATTTGGGAGGAATCAGTCCAGTTGTTTGCATACATAAAATTCACTTGGAAGAAGATGCAAAGCCTTCTAGATAAATGCAAAGGAGGCTGAACCCTCATATGCAAGAAGTAGTCATGAAAGAGGTTGTTAAGCTGTTAGATGTTGGGGTCATTTACCCCATTTCAGATTCAGCTTGGGTGGCACCTACACAGGTGGTACCTAAGAAATCTGGGATCACTGTTGTAACCTCAGATTCTGGTGAGCTTATTTCAACCAGACAAACAATAGGTTGGAGGGTCTGTATTGATTACTGAAAGCTACACACAATGACCAGAAAGGACCATTTCCCTCTTCCATTCATTGATCAAATTTTAGATAAGTTAGCAGGAAAAGCTTATTACTATTTTCTGGATGGTTACTCTGGTTACAACCAGATTCCTGTGTATCCACAAGATCAGGAAAAGACCACATTCACTTGCCCCTTTGGCACTTTTGCCTATAGGAGGATGCCTTTTGGTCTTTGTAATGCTCCTGCTACTTTTCAAAGATGTATGTATTCCATTTTCTCTGATATGATTGACCAATTTATGGAGATTTTTATGGATGACTTTTCAATATATGGAGACAGTTTTGCCCAGTGTTTACATCATCTCAGTTTGGTGCTACAGAGATGTGAAGGAACCAATTTAGTTTTGAGCTGGGAGAAGAGCCATTTCATGGTCACCCAAGGCATTGTCCTTGGCCATGTTGTCTCCCACAAGGGCATTGAGGTGGACAGAGCAAAAATTGATTTAATTGCACATTTGCCTCCTCCCAAAACTATTAAACAAATTAGAAGTTTTCTGGGGCATGCTGGATTTTACAGGAGGTTCATCAAGGACTTCAGTAAATATCCAAGCCTCTTTGCCATTTACTATGCCAAGATGTTCCTTTTGTATTCAACAATGAATGCTTGAAGGCATTTGAATTCTTAAAAAATTGTTGATTTCAGCTCCAATATTATAGTCTCCAGATTATTCACTGCCTTTTGAGCTGATGTGTGATGCATTGGATTATGCTTTGGGAGCTGTTCTTGGGCAGAGAAAGGATAAGCTGCCTTATGTCATAGCTTATGCCAATAGATCAATGATTGATGCACAGCTCAATTACACAACAACTGAGAAGGAGCTACTGGCAATTGTTTTTGCTTTGGAGAAATTCAGGTCATATGTTTTAGGTTCACAAATTGTGGTGTTCACTGACCACTCAGCCCTGAAATACCTTCTGTCTAAGAAGGATACCAAACCAAGATTAATCAGGTGGATCCTCCTATTACAGGAGTTTGATTTGCGGATTAAAGATAAAAAGGGTGTGGAGAATGTGGTGGCTGGCCACCTGTCTCGAATTCTAACTGCTGAGATTGATAGGCTGCCTGTCAATGAATCTTTCCCTGATGAGCAACTTTTTGCTATCAATGTACACACCCCTTGGTTTGCAAATATAGTCAACTTTTTGGCTACTGGAAGAACCCCTCAACACTGGAATAAAATGGATAAAGATATTTTCTTCTCAAAGATTAAACATTTTATTTGGGAGGATCCTTATCTGTTCAAGATTTATGCAGACCAAATAATTAGAAGATGTGTCCTTGAAGAAGACTGTCATAGTATACTTTCCATGTGTCATGAACAGGCCTGTGGAGGTCATTTTAGTGGAAACAAAACTGCTGTAAAGATTTTGCAGTGTGGATTTTATTGGCCTACACTTTTCAAAGATGCACTGCAGCACTGTAAGTCTTGTCATTGCAGATTAGCATTTTCAAGAGAAACTCAATGCCTCTACAGCCCATTTTGGTAGTTGAATTGTTTGATATTTGGGGGATAGATTTCATGGGCCCCTTTCCTCCTTCAAATGGTTGTAATTTCATCTTAGTAGCTGTGGATTATGTATCCAAATGGGTTGAAGCCACAGCCACTAAAACAAATGACCATAGAGTTGTCCTGAAATTTTTAAGGGATAACATTTTTTCCATGTTTGGTTCCTCTAGAGCTATTATCAGTGATGGGGGGAGCCATTTTTGTAATAAGCATTTTGAAGCTTTATTGAAAAAGTACTCTGTGACTCATAGAGTAGCTACTCCATATCATCCACAGACCAGTGGACAAGTGGAGATTTCCAATAGAGAAATCAAACATATATTGGAAAAGACTATGAAGAAGGACAGAAAGGATTGGTCCTTTAAGCTGAATGATGCATTGTGGGCATATAGGACAGCCTATAAAACCCCAATTGGCATGTCCCCATTCAGATTGGTCTATGGAAAAGCATGCCATTTACCAGTGGAGTTAGAATATAAGGCCTTTTGGGCTATTAAAACCTTGAACATGGATCTTACTACTGCTGGTAATCACAGGAAACTGCAGCTTGCTGAGTTGGAGGAGCTGAGATTGGATGCATACACCACTGCAAGATCTTACAAAGAAAAAGTTAAGGCTTTCTATGACAAAAATCTACTGAGAAGAGAGTTCATAGCTGGTTCTAAGGTATGGCTATTCAACTCAAAATATAAGTTTTTTTCTGGAAAGCTGAGATCCAGGTGGGAAGGGCCATATACTGTCATTCAAGCATCTCCTTCTGGGGCTGTTGAAATTATGGACCCAAGTGATGGGAGAACCTTGAAAGTAAATGGTCAGAGGCTCAAACCATGCATTGAAAATACCCTGGAGCCTGTGCTGACCATCTATCATCAAGAGCCTCCACCAATCTGATGATAAACAACTGTATCATATGTACTTTACCTGTGTTTGTTTCCTAGTTTTTGCATAGCTTATTTCTCTCTGTTTTTAGTCATGTTTTACAATCAATTCGACAAGGTTATATGTGAAAAAATTAATTCACAAAGAAAAAAAAAAAATCTTTTCGAAAAGTTTAATTTTCTTTCGAAAAGGATCTGGACCTGTAACTAACTGCTCGAAAAGAATGGTTTGCTTTTCAAATAGTTGTTTCTGAAGCCTTTTACTTTTCGAATGGATGGTTCTGAAGCCTTTTGCTTTTCGAAAAGTTGGTTCTGAAGCTATTTGCTTTTCGAATGGTACTGATGCCATTCTCTTTTGTAAAAAGGACCGTTTTGAACTTTTCAAAAACTTCAAAAATAATGCTTTGTGAAAATCATTTTGAGCATATTTAAACCCTTTCGAAGCAAGGGTTTCATATTCGAAAGCTTTCATAGAGTGCCCTGTTTCACATAAAACCCATTTTCTTTCCATCTCTGCGTGCTTTTAGAGTTCAGATCCAATTTTCTTCATATTTGTTCCACGGATTAAGCGTGAAGAGAGGAACTTTTTGCTTCTGATTCTGGTGGATTTAATCAAGTGATCAACGAGTTCAAGCAAAACCCTAGATTTCGGTACTTTTCTGTGCATATCCTCTGTTTGTGTTTTGCAAATTTCATTTTGTGCCAGCATTCATTGTGTGAGATTCAAACAAAGTTGTAAAATGGGGAAAGCTGAAAAGTCACTGGCTGCAATGTTCCCTAAATCTTCTGCAAAGAAAGTTAGCAAACCCTCCACAAAAGGAAAAGCCAAAGCCTCAGCCAAGAGGAAACTATCAATGGATAAAGCTGATAAAATTGAGAAAGGGAAGAAGGTTAGACATGAGGAACCCATCCCAGCAGCTGATCCTAGTCTTGAGCCTGAGCTTCCTCCTCTTCCTATGCATTTGGTACTGCCAAACCCTTTCATTGAAGCTCAGAAGCTGATCCCAAAGCTTATTGTTGATGAAACCTTTTTCTTGAACAAACCTGAATGTAAGCTGTCCTTGAACTACAACAGGGATGCTTCACTGAGCAATATCCTAACCCCTCTTCCAGAGAAAATATATCCACGAATGGTGAGATTATGATACCAAAACATGGTAAAAGTGACGGAGAAGGATGCTGATGTCCCTACTCTTGTAATTTTCATTGATGATTGCGATTTAACAGTCACTTATGAAGACATTGGAAATGCCTTGGGAATCCCATTTCAACATGATCCAGCTGGTCCTTTGGCTACACCAGAAACAGCTTCTTTTAGAGAAATGGCTGCACATCTAACCCAAGGCATAGTTGGAACTGGGCAGTCCATCATGAGGAGAGACTTAGCACCTCAATTTTTGCTAATGGATTCCATTTTGAGGGGATGTTTTTATGTCACTCGGCACAGCCAGGAAAGAAGAACACCAATTTTGGAGGCTCTCTTTCATTTTTCTAAGGGGCAATTCTTCAATGCCCCTATGCTAATTTTTGAGGCCATGGCGGACATCAGTGTTAAGATGAAGAAGGAGCAGAAAATAGCTGGAATACCATTTGGTAGGCTGATAAGTAGTGAAAAATACCATTTTTCACCCCTAAACATGAGCCTTGAAAGACCCTTGAGAGGACTAAATAAGTGCTTTAGTGTTCATATTGCAGCTAACCAAAAAGACAGGTCCAAATCCGAAAACCATCCTAAAATGATCAAAAAGCTGACAACGCATGTCAAGCTCAAAGAGGGAGGTAAGAAATAGCCTCAGCAATGGCTAAAAAGGTCCTAAAAGAGCAAGAAAAGACCTGAAGAAGAAGAAGGATCCATTCGCAAAGAAGAATGGAAGCTAAAAGTCAATTCGCAAAGAACTTCTACTATTCGCAAAGAACCTTGAACGTTGCGAAAAGGAGGAAACACTCCTCGAATAGAAGAATGACCTTTGCGAAAAGAAGAAAACACTCTGCGAAAAGAAGAGAAGTCCTTTGCGAAAAGATCTCCTGAAGCCAAAATGCTTTGCGAAAAGATCTCCTGAAGCCAAAATGCTTTGCGAAAAGATCTCCTGAAGCCAAAATGCTTTGCGAAGAGAGCTTCTGGAGCCAAACTACTTTGCGAAAAAGCCCTTAAACTATGCGAAATGGCATTACGGGATTTGCCGTCCAAGGGTATTTCAGAACCTTTGCACGCGCCTCAATGCGTTTTAAAACCCAAGGACATTCCGAAAGATTCTGAGCACGAACCAAAGGCATATTCCACCCCATGTGAACACCCAAAGATGAAATTACTTGGCGGGAACTTCTAGAAGCTCAAACAGATTTTTGAATTACATAACAGAATTGATGCCTCTATTTCCTGATTGGCTGAACCAGATCAGGCATTTCTGATTGGCCAGAACAGATCTGGATCCTGGTGCTCGACTCCTATTGGTTGATACAGATCTATCCAATTCTGATTGGTTGATACACATCTGAGCTGGCTTAGGAAAAACTATAAATAGACGAACCATTTGCCCAATTTGGGTATCCAGATTTTAGAGTTTTCATCTCTGTTTCCCTCATTCCGGTCAGATAGCTTATCCGAACCCCAGTAATCCTTCTTGTAGTTTACCTTTGAGAGCCATTGTGAGTGATTTGTACTTCCAAGTTCGGATTCAAGATCAGAATCGAGGGCTCTTCGGAAGCTCATCAGTAAGTCGAGGGCTCTCTAAAGCCGTGCTGTAATTGTAACGTTGGATTTTAAAGGTTCTGTAATTTGTGTCTTCTCCATTGGAGTCATGTCGAGGGTTCCAATGTTCACCTTAGTGCATTAGACTTCTTTAGATTCACTCATCCGCATCCAACTTCCCTTAATTCATCATCCACATGCGAATTAGCGTTGGTAACCTAATTCAAGCATTTGATGATGTTCATGTTACGAACTAAAGAATAGGCCACGACTAATGATCTGTGACCATTTAAGTGGGCAGATCACACCATAAGTCTAAACCTATTCCTTAATTGGTTTATTTCTCTTACATCTGTCTTTGGTAGCCGATGAAGATTGAATCGCCTGTTGAACTACTGATTCTCCATTAAAATTCGGAGGCTAAAGTACATGAAGCTATTATTTCGCATTTGTCTTATTTTAAACACCTCCCCAACTCGGATCTCGATCATGTAGTTAGTTCTTTTCTTTATTTGCTTATAGTTAAATGTGACACAATCCAACACTCTCTTTTATCTATTCTTTATTTTAGATAATTATAGAGCGGATCTGCAGCATGATCTGGAGGTTTATCTCTCGCTTAGACAAACTTCTCCGTGGGACGATCTTGAAATACTTACTTTTAAAACTTGCTACAATTGGCCCCGATCTTGCGGGCCGATGTTAGCCCCAATGTCTTGATATCCCTTTCATAAGTTAACATCCATATAACCTAGCATTCTTTAATTCTTTAATTTTTGATTCATAATGCACACAATTATGGCACACTTGGAGCGACAACAAGTTTTTGGCGCCGTTGCCGGGAAGTTTGTTCTAAAATAGATAGACCTATGTTTATTTTCATTTATTTTAATTTTTGCTTTAAACTTTGCACTTTGCATTCCAAGTGCTTGATTAAATGTCTCTGAGCTTTTGTATAGAAAACTGCTTTCTTTATGAAATTTTATTTTTTTATTTTTTTTATATTTTGAAGTTTTTATTCTTTGCCTTCTAGTTATTTGAATAAATCTGCTGCCACTCTTTTGTCTTTTTGTCAAATTTGGGCGATGCTTTGAGTTTTTCTTTTATTTTGTCAATACTTGAATAAGGTCTCTGCTGCAGTTTTGGATGTTTGCGGATCTGATGTCAACAAGGAGCATCTGGACCAAAGTGAGCGATCTGCTTGAGTTTGCATCCTTCTCCTTTGCATTCATTTTCTATTTTTAAATTCTTGAGAACCGTGATTCTGTGTGTTTAATGTTTGTTTTGATTATAATTTCATTGCCTTTTAGGCATGTTGATTTTTTACAAAACCAAATACAAAATAAAAGAAGTCTGAAAACACAAATAGAAAATCTACGAGTTGTTTCTCATTATTTTCGATAGTAAATAAGGGCTCTTGTTGAGCCAGGCTGATCAAAACAAGTAAAAAAAAAAAAAAAAAATTATAATAAAAAATAGAAAATTATAAAAACAATATAGATATCTTAGGATGACTTTTTCTCCATTTGCATCCACTTTTCCCATCCTGGACCTCTTTGAGATCATTTTTTTTTTTAGGAATCATGTAGGATAATGAGTAGTGAATCATAGGCTGTTTGAATATTCAATGGACCCACTAATTTTATTTTCCTTGATTTCTTCATCATAAAGGGTCTCATGTGTGAACCCTGCTTTTAATATGTGCTCCCATGCTTCATTATTTCTTTTTTCATACACATCATCAACAAAGGGTCAATCTTATGAATCTTGCTTTTCACCGTATTCTGCTAATCATTTTATAATCACTTAGATTCATAAGTATCTCGTGCTTTTGGGTTTGTTTCTTTGGGCTTAGGATATATCATTTGGCATTAGATTTTCTGCTTTTAGGAATTTTAGTTTCAAATTCTTTTAGATCATTGATTTTTTTCTTTCTTAGGTTAATGTGTCCTCGTTTTTCGATTTTCGTCATTTTTTACGTGAGTATAGTTAGTTTATAACTTTGTTTTCCTATTTTGCATTCACAAATTCAGTTTTTGTATCAACACTTTTCTTTTCTTTTTAACTTTGTATTCAAATTCCCTTACCTTGCTTTTCTTGTTTCTCTGTTATTAGCATTAGTTTCCTTTCATTTGCATAGTAATCCTTCTATTTGTTAGATTTTATTTAGCAATTCTAGCATTGTTTTGTTGATTTTCTTGCATTTGTATATCATGTTTTCCTTTTCCTTGCTCATATCTTCGATTTTACATTTTTATTTTTACGCTACATATAGTTTAGATTTTTCTGTTCTTAGTTTTTCTTTCTTCTTTACCCTGCCTAGTCCTAGTCTCTCATTGTCTAGAACATTGAGGACAATGTTCATCTTAGGTTTGGGGATCCGAGAAAGAAGGAAAAGGAGATCAAATTCAAAGGAGTCTGCTTTGTGCAAGGCACTCACCAACATCATCAAGTTCTCTCTCTTGGAGACCTGCTCCTCTCCCTCTTCCACAAGTTACCAAGGTACCTTTGCTGCCCTCTTTCTCTCACACAATTGGAACTCAAACTCCCCAAAAATCTGAAATATGTATTTTTGGGAGATCATCAAACACTACTCTGTGATTATTTCTTCCTCCCTTACAAAGGAGCAAGAAGAGGAGCTGTTGGTAGTTCTAAAGAACAAGAAAGCAATTGGTGGACCATTGATTTAGGAGGACTAAACCCAATTGTATGCATGCATTTGTTTCTCATTGCCTCTTAGTTTACATTTGCTTCTTAGTTTACATTTTGCTAATTTTTTTTTCTTTTCTTTGGTTTCTGCTTTCATAAATTCTACCATTTAGATCTCTAGTGAGCTGCTATTTTCTTTGTTTTTCCTAACAACAAGTGAGGACACGGTTCCTCACACGTTTAATTTCAGTTGTTACTCACTTATTGGGGAATTAAATGAGAAAGTTACTCATTCGCCTCCTACGTCGCGCCAATGCTACTTAATGACCCATGATTCTGGGCCATGAGCATTACCAATGCCCCCATTCAAGTCCCACCTTCGCTTCCCCACCTTACCTATAAATAACCAACCTCTACCAAATTCCCCACATCTTTCCCCACCCTTCCAAAATGGCCGACCACCAAGCCAATAAGCCACCACACCGCTTTTTGGTGGACCGGACCCACCACCACCGAAGGTGCCAGATCTCGGCCCTCACTGGGACCAATTTGAAGAGGTCCTCGCGATTTTGGCCAAAGAAAGGAGGCCCAACTCCGGCCTCCTCGAAAAACAAAAATCAACCTTCCCGCCACTTCCACCCTCCACCGCCCCACCCCTCCCTAAAAACACATTCTATTCTTTATTTTTCTTTTCTTTTTTTATGTAAAATATTTCTAGTTAATAAACTTTACTTTCTCCCATTCTCCATGTCATTTTCTGCTTATTTATTTTTTTTCTTCTTATTGTTGCCTTGTTTCAATTTTTCCGGTATAAAGTGACCATGCCACCTTTGAACCGGTGAGGACACATTCCCCATAGGTTTGGGGGTGTGGCGGACAAGTCCCGCTAGGAATAGTTAACATAAGGCGCAGAATCACCTAAGTAATTAGGAAATGTATTAATTTACTTTAGAATCATGACAACTAGAAAATTTAAAATTCCTTGCCAAATTTAGACATTCTAAACCTTGCGATATTCTACATTTCCATGATGATTACACCATAAAACATATCGGTATCGTACGTAGTAAGTCAAAAGGAAGAGAAAAGGTAAAGATATACTTAAAAGCTCAAGGAAAAACCATAACCGGTGAGAATTGAGCCCATATATTTTCCATCTCTGAAGAGTGGTGAGGCAATTTTTTGATTCAAAGGATTGGGTGAGGCATTAGATCCACTAGAAGTTAGGAAACTCCAAATTAAAACAAGTAACGACTCATGAAACCGAGGAAAAGATCAAGACCTTCTTTGACAGCTTGAACCTATGAGAACCAACCAAGAAAAATCTGCCTTTGTTTGTACCCCATTTGAGTGTAAATCCTACAATTCTTCATCAAAATACTCAAAAGTACTTGGAACCTATGGAACCAATTCAGCCTTCCCTCACTCGAGAATTCGAGGTAAAGGAGAAAGAATCAAGATGGACCATTTACGGGCAACATCAAGAAAATGAAGAGAAAATACCTCAAAAACAGGCAATATGGTGGCCGAGAAAAGAAGAGACAAACAATGTGAAAAAGTTGCAAGCAAAAGGCAAAAAGGGACCTTATGTTGAAAAATGCAAGATCAAAGAAAGAACTGATCCTTGTGAATGTGAGAATCTCGAAAAAAGAAGAAGAAAGAAGCTAAACTCAAAAAGGTGGAGTCATGAACCATCTCCTGCACTTCCCGAGTTCTCAAATTCAAACCTCTGTTCAAATTGCCTTTCCTTGAAACTTCACTCCATAAGCCATACAAACAAACCTAGATTAAAAGCCCTTGTGATCCAAAGTTGAGTGAGTGTCATGTGGAGATGAGAAGTGACCCAATCTATGGTGAGGAGATGTCAATGATGCCATTGCCTAAGAATCATGCCTATGCTCATGCTTACAGATCCATTTGGGAGATGTAATGCTCTTGAGCTTGAGTGAAAATGAACCCCTCAACAAAAAACACGATGAGAGTATACCACGGTGAGTGTTTGGGTTGGAACTTGAGCACCTTAAGTATGACTTATAACCTAATTTTTATCCATAGGATGAGCTTCTTCTTTGGCACATTTGTATGATTTTCTATGTTCACAGATTGGAAATATTGAAACATTCATGAGGTTTATAAATGTTTAAATTCTGCAAACAATAATCAAATTTTACATGTTTCATCATTGATTCAAGAGTAACTAACCAGCTCCTTGATTGCTCATTTGATAATATTGCACCGATGTTAATGTTTCATGGAGAAGTTTGTGGGTACCTTCATGAAAACCCTCGGAGACTTCACTCCTCCTCTAGGGATCACCTAGGGGTTTAAAGGCTTGTTGCATATGCTAAATGCACCTGTGCTTCCTACAAAAGTGGCTCTTTACTTTGTTTTTATGTTTCTTTGCTCGGGGACTAGCAAAGCTTAGGTTTGGGGTGTGATAAGTAGTGAAAATACCATTTTCACCCCTAAACATGAGCCTTGAAAGACCCTTGAGAGGACTAAATAAGTGCTTTAGTGTTCATATTGCTAACCAAAAGACGGTCCAAATCGAAAACCATCCTAAAATGATCAAAAAGTCGACAACGCATGTCAAGCTCAAAGAGGGAGGTAAGAAATAGCCTCGACAATGGCAAAAGGTCCTAAAAGAGCAAGAAAAGACACGAAGAAGAAGAAGGATCCATTCGCAAAGAAGAATGGAAGCTAAAGTCAATTCAAGAAGAACTTCTACTATTCGCAAAGAACCTTGAGCGTTGCGAAAGGAGGAAACACTCCTCGAATAGAAGAATGACCTTTGCGAAAAGAAGAAAACATCTCAAAAG
Source organism: Chloranthus sessilifolius (assembly GCA_021018995.1). NCBI lineage: Eukaryota > Viridiplantae > Streptophyta > Magnoliopsida > Chloranthales > Chloranthaceae > Chloranthus > Chloranthus sessilifolius. The sequence goes on along the minus strand of CM037594.1, from coordinate 26,842,324 downwards.
AAGAGAAGTCCTTTGCGAAAAGATCTCCACAAGCCAAAATGCTTTGCGAAAAGATCTCCACAAGCCAAAATGCTTTGCGAAAAGATCTCCTGAAGCCAAATGCTGCGAAGAGAGCTTTGAGCCAAACTACTTTATGAAAAATCCCTTAAACTATGCGAAATGGCATTCGGGATTTTATCGTCCAAGGGTATTTCAGAAACTTTGCACACCCAATGCGTTTTAAAACCCAAGGACATTCGGAAGATTCGAGCACGAACCAAAGGCATATTCCACCCCATGTGAACACAGATGAAATTACTTGGCGGAACTTCTAGAAGCTCAAACAGATTTTGAATTACATAACAATTGATGCCTCTGTTTCTGATTTGAACCGGATCAAGCATTTCGATTGGCGAGCAGTCTGGATCACGGTGCTCGACTCCTATTGGTTGATACAGATCTATCCAATTGATTGGTTGATACACATCCGAAATGGCTTAGGAAAAACTATAAATAGACGAACCATTTGCCCAATTTGGGTATCCAGATTTTAGAGTTTTCATCTCTGTTTCCCTCATTCGGTCGATAGCTTATCCGAACCCCCCGTAATCCCTTCTTGTAGTTTACCTTTGAGAGCCATTGTGAGTGATTTGTACTTCCAAGTTCGGATTCAAGATCGTAAACTGAGGGCTCTCGAGAAGCTCGTAAGTCCGAGGGCTCTCTAGAAGCCGTGCTCTCTGTAATTGTAACGTTGGATTTTAAAAGGTTCTTTGTAATTTGTGTCTTCTCCATTGGAGTCATGTCGAGGGTTCCGAATGTTCACCTTAGTGCATTAGACTTCTTTAGATTCACTCATCCGCATCCAACTTCCCTTAATTCATCATCCACCTGCGAATTAGCGTTGGTAACCTAATTCAGCGGCATTACTGATGATGTTCATGTTACGAACTAAAGAATAGGCCACAGAGGAGATCTGTGACCATTTAAGTGGGCGATCCGCCATAAGTCTAAACCTATTCCTTAATTGGATTTATTTCTCTTACATCTGTCTTTGGTAGCCGATGAAGATTGAATCTGCTTCTGTTGAACTCTGATTCTCCATTAAAATTCGAGAGCTAAAGTACATGAAGCTATTATTTACGCATTTGTCTTATTTTAAACACCTCCCCAACTCGGATCTGGATCATGTAGTTAGTTCTTTTCTTTATTTGCTTATAGTTAAATGTGACACAATCCAACACTCTCTTTTATCTATTCTTTATTTTAGATAATTATAGAGCCAGATCTGGTAGCACAGATCTCGAGGTTTATCTCTGTTAGACAAACTTCTCTGGGACGATCTTGAAATACTTACTTTTAAAACTTGCTACAATTGGCCGATCTTGCAGCGATTGTTAGCCCCAATGTCTTGATATCCCTTTCATAAGTTAACATCCATATAACCTAGCATTCTTTAATTCTTTAATTTTTGATTCATAATGCACACAATTATGGCACACTTGGAGCGACAACAAGTTTTTGGCGCCGTTGCCGGGGAAGTTTGTTCTAAAATAGATAGACCTATGTTTATTTTCATTTATTTTAATTTTTGCTTTAAACCTCGCACTTTTGCATTCCAAGTGCTTGATTAAATGTCTCTGACAGCTTTGTATAGAAAACCATTTCTTTACCTAGTAATTTTATTTTTTATTTTTTTTTATATTTTTAGTTTTATTCTTTGCCTTCTAGTTATTTGAATAAATCTGCGCCACTCTTTTGTCTTTTGTCAAATTTGGGCGTGCTGAGTTTTTCTTTTATTTTGTCAATACTTGAATAAGTCTGCAGCTTTTGGATGTTTGCGGATCTGGAGCACAATTCAACAAGAACATCTGGACCAAAGTGGAGCAGATCTCGCTTGAGTTTGCATCCTTCTCCTTTGCATTCATTTCTATTTTTAAATTCTTGAGAACCAGTGATTCTGCTTTGTGTTTAATGTTTGTTTTGATTATAATTTCTCTTTTAGGCATGCGATTTTTTTACAAAACCAAATACAAAATAAAAGAAGCTGAAAACACAAATAGAAAATCTCGAGTTGTTTCTCATTATTTTCAAGAGTAAATAAGGGCTCTTGTTGAGCCCGGCTGATCAAAACAAGTAAAAAAAAATAAAAAAATTATAATAAAAAAATAGAAAATTATAAAAACAATATAGATATCTTAGGATGCTGTTTTCTCCATTTGCATCCACTTTTCCCATCCGGACTCTTTGAGATCATTTTTTTTTTAGGAATCATGTAGGATAATGAGTAGTGAATCATAGGCTGTTTTGAATATTCAATGGACCCACTAATTTTATTTTCCTTCGAGATTTCTTCATCATAAAGGGGTCTCAGCTGTGTGTGAACCCTGTTTTTAATATGTGCTCCCATGCTTCATTATTTCTTTTTTTCATACACATCATCAACAAAGGGGTCAATCTTATGAATCTTGCTTTTCACTGTATTCCTGCTAATCATTTTTATAATCACTTAGATTCATAAGTATCTCAGGCTTTTGGGTTTGTTTCTTTGGGCTTAGGATATATCATTTGGCATTAGATTTGAGATTGATGAGCAAGAACCATTTGAGATTGTCTCCCCTCACGCTTTTGGGAAAATGGCTTGGACTACAAGCCAAACCATATTGAATAGAATGAGGGAAGAGGTTGAGCCAGTCCAAGAACCTGCTATACCTACACCAGCCCCTGCAGCTGCCATTGAACCTGTTTTACCAGACCCTGAGGTGACCAGCTCTTTAGCTGCACCTATTTCACTTGCAGCTGACATTGCACAAGCTGTCATTACTGAGGTGACCAGCTCTTCAGCTGCACCCATTGTTGAAGAGGCCATCATCCTACCCACTTCACCTAGCACAGCTGCTATCCCTTCACCCACTCCAACAGTTCCATCAGTCATAACCACCATAATCCCAATTCCCGACTCTCCCTCTACACCAACCCCTCCAGCCATACTTACACCACCAATTTCACCCAACAATGTCCAAGACATGGCCACAGATTTTGTTGAACACTCTCCTAGCACCCCCCCTTCTCCAAAGTTTCTCAGGTTCACCTGCCCATTCAATTCATACACCTGAAGTAACTCATACCCCTGAACCTAAGATATTCACTACAGAGGCCTATTCATCATTGATGGGATCTATTTTAGAGAATATTGGGCTTGAATCTCTACCCATACCTGATCCTCCTCATTTCACCCATTTGGCTACATCCCCCTTTACAGCCATTTCACTCATTGCCCCTCAACCATCTACATCAATTTTACTAGCCCCTACTTTGCATACCACACCCACACTTGATACAATTAGCCAAATCTTTACATTTCTCCAATCCATCCAAGCCCAACTACAAATCAACACAGACAATCAGTCTGTGACAAATTCCCTTCTCCAAACCTTAGCATCCACATTCCAAACACCCACTTTAGCCACTATACCTTCTGTTTCTGACCAAGCAACCCAAACAGATCTCGAGGTAATAGTTTTAAATCCACCCATCCCCACTGTGGCTGACCATGCTACCCAATTCGAACCTGAGGCAATACTTTTGGATTCACCTACACCCATCCTTAATGTCTCCGCTCAAGCCACCCAAACGGACCCTGAGGTAGTGCTTGTAGATTCATCTTCCCCTTCCCCCACTGCTGGAATACATTTGGTTCCCTACCACTCCATTCCCATCCCACGTTTTGCCACTCTTAAAAGGGCTATGGAAGATAGCCCTTACATTTTTCGCGATGTCCTTAAGGGGATTGCCGATTTCCACACTTACATCAAAACCCCTTATGAAGACCAAATTCAGAAACTGGAGCTGTTTATGAAATTTGAGAGAGAGAAGATGCAGGACCTATTGGGCCAAACTTTTCAGATGGTTAGGAGTGAATAGCACAAGGTTACCATCTTGCAAGCACAGCTTGAACAAGAAAAATTGAGGGTTTTTAGACTTGAAAAATATATTAGCCTCACCAAAAAGATTAAATCTGAGGAATACACCGAGCTGCAAGCCACAATCCAGGAGAAGGCTAAATCGAGTTCAGACTAATCTTCGACTCAGTTCGATTTCTAAAGGATTCCAGTTCTGAACCCATTGAACCAACTTATGATACAGATTTTGACCCCAGTTATTAGAATACATTGTACATGTTTGTTTTGTTGGCTCTGTAGTATGTAATTCAATTTTTTTTTTTGTCAACTTTTGTGCATTTCTTTTCTTTATTCTCTGCCAATCTAATTTTTGTTTGTGATTTCATTGCTTATGCACTCCTGGACCAGTGAGGACACTGCTCATCATAGGTTTGGGGGTGTGGCAGAATTGCCAATAGTTTAGTTAACATCATTGCAGCAGAATTGCCAATAGTTTAGTTAACATCAATGCAGCTTATGATCAGCAGAATTTTTGAAGATGAAGTAATTTCACACCTGTTGTTTTGAAAAATGAGGAAGTCAAAAAACTTTTTAAAATTAATTTCCTAGTGTAATTCTAATACTTTCATGAAATGAATGTCAGAAATTTTCCAAAAGAAGATTGATGTTTAGTAAACCTAAAAAGAGAGAAAACAGTGATGATATACCTCAGGATTTTGATAGAAAACCACACCCAGTGAGATTTGGGCCTGGAATGTATTCTTTGGAGTTCTGAATGGGCAATTTTTTCTGCTCTAGGGACTGTTTGAACCTGCTTAATATCACTAGAAATTACACATATCTAAATTGAAATAATTTGGCAGCAATCATGATATTAAAAGACAGGATGTAAGGCCTCCTTTTGGACAGTTTGAACTTCAAAAATCCCCACCTTTTAAAACTGCCCTTGATACACACCAGTTGAGCTTTATAAATCCAAGATTTCTTTGAAACTTCATCAACCTCATTTAGCCTAACCCTCACTCTGAGAATTCAGAAGGTAAAGGAAAGAAAGCTGAAGAAAGGTGAGTTGGGTAACAGTTTGGTAAAAAAATAATTGAAGGCAATGATGTATCAGCAGAAGAAATGTGGCATTTCAGTCAATGTTGCTTTGAAAAAAAAAAAAAAAAAAAAAAAAAAAAAGAAAAGGAGAAGGCATTTCATTAGAAGTTTGAAAAAGAAAGAGAAAAAGATGGCCACTTTGGCTCTGAAAATTCAAAGAAGAATATGAAATTGTGCTGAATTGAAGAAGGTGTGTTTATCACCTCCTTACCTTGACTGACTTTTCAATTTTGAACTCCATTCCACCCCTTTATTCTTAATAAATTTCACCCATAAGCCACATTACAAGTTAAAGTCCTTACTGATCAATGATGGTTTGAGTTGTCACATGGAGATAAGGATTTGTGTAATCTATGGTGAAAAAAGCAGTGAATTCAGAACTAAAAAGCAATGCCTATGCTCATGCTTACAGTCTTATTTAAGGGCTGTAACTGCTCTTGAGCTGTGTGAAATGGTACAACCCTCCTACTTGCATGTTCAGTGAAAACCCTGGTGAGAGTTGGGTTTGAAATCAACTTATTGGGGTAACATCAAAACTGAATTTTCAAATAGAAGGCAAGATTTTCATTAATTTTTCTTGAAAGAAAACTTTTTGACACAAACTGAGTAAATGGTAAAAGGAATTACAGCAGAATTTTAGTTTTGAACTGATGTTTTCTTGAGGATCTTCTTACAGCTTGACTGATGCAGGTGTGAATAATCTAACTGGATAAAAGTCTACTTTAACAGAATTGCATTGATATTAACTGATTTGTTGGAGAAGTTTGTGGGTACCTTCATTGAAAACCCTCAGGAGACTTCACTCCTCCACTAGGGATCACCTAGGGGTTTAAAAGGCTTGTTGCATATGCTAAATGCAACTGTGCTCCCTACAAAAATGGCTTTTTCATTCTGTTTTTAAATTTTGTCTTTGCTCAGGGACTAGCAAAGCTTAGGTTTGGGGGTGTGTTGAGAACTAGAAAATACCATTTTCCACCCCTTAAGCGTTTGGATGGGGGAAAATTGAGCGTTTGGATGGATTGAAAAAAATTTGGCATGACTTGGGTGGATTGGGGAAAATTGGGTGTATGTTGGGAAAATGAAAAAGTAGGTGCGTTTTGAGTGAAAGGGAAAATGGGTGTATTTTGGGGAGGTGGAAAAGATGGTGAATTTTGAGTGGAGCGAATAGTGGGTGTGTGTTGAGTGGATTTGGAGAAGGTGTAAGTTGGGTGAATAGAAAATTAGGTATAGTTTGGGTGAATGTGGGGGGAAAATTGGGCATGACCTGGGTAGATATGGAAAAATAGGGTGTATTTGGATTAGTTGTTGGGGGAGAATGGGGTAAATTTTGGGTGGATGTTGATGAAAACTGGAGAATGGATGTGGAAGGAATTAGGATTGGGTGGGAGAATCGGAGATGGGTATCTCCTCCATATGGGAATATGATGGGGAAGGTGGTGGGGATGAATCGAGGTTGACGTAATCTGGATCGACCGCTCAAGACATGGTTTGGCAACGGGTCAGGTATGGATTCCTCAGGTGAGGCCCGAACACTTTCTTCCTCCTTCCCCTACAAGATGATGAAGGGTAAGGCGATGCCATTGTTTTGGCACCACAAGCTCTTTTTTTTTTAATTTTTGATTTGATTGATTTTTTGGTTTATTTTTCGAATAAAAATTTTCTCTCCCTTGGATCAATATGGTACTTTTTTCAGGGCCTTGGAGCTCCCTTTTTAGACGGTATTTACACCCTTAATGCCTCCCATGGTGGGATCCCAATGCGCTTCGGAAGAATCAAGGGGAACCCCTTGATCTATGTCAAGGCACAGAAATCCACGCGACGACCTGATCCCTCAGAAGAGTCAATAAGATGGTGGCCTATTTTGACCGACGAGGATATTTTGGGCGTCAAAGTGTGAGATTTATCTGGAGTATAAACACTGCCAAGCAGGGGATCCGGGAATGATGGAAAGAGGCCTCAAATTCGGGCTGCTTGAGCCAGAACATGCTAGCGTATTTATTATATACGCTAGGCTAAAATTTTGGAGATTTGGCTTAGCGTGTATATTATACACGCAACACTAAAACTGGAGATTTTTGGCTTAGCGTGTATATTATACACGCTAGGATATATATATATATATATATATATATAATATATTAAGACAGCAATAGCAGGCCCAAATTGGACTATTGTTTTTGGGGTTTTCTGGAAGCAGTGCTTCCGGGGACTATTTTTTCCTTGTCATTTTAGGTCCCTCCTCATCGTACCTAGGGATACAAGGCTGTTTCAATGTATTCTAACGTGCTTCCCCAAGGGTTTTAGGCTTTGTAACCAGATCAGACACCCACCCGATATACCTCCGGAACGAATGCCTTCTCAGATACTGAATGGGGTGGTTCCTTTTGAGATCATCACTACCAGGGCTGCCGCTCTACAGGGAACCGGGACAAGTGTATCGCTACCTATTTCCCATCCTTTTAAAACTTACCCGCGTAAAAATTCAATTAAGCCCCTTAGTTCACTTTTAAGGTTCAATTTAAAATTCAATCTTAGAGGGAGTTTGCTTAATATTCAAAAATGAGTGGTGAGAAACCTGTGCCGCCTCTACGGGCTGGCATCCACTATTGGTATATGATTGACAAGAAATATAGTAGGCCCGCCAAATGGCTAAGGCGGTAAAATGTACAAGTAAGTCCTCCAATCAGCTAAGGCGTGTAAATGATAAAAACATAGGGATAAGTAAAAAAAATGCTGAAGTAGGCTCGCCAATCGGCTAAGGCATGTAAATGACAGAATCGTAGAGGTTAGTATAAAAAAGTACAGAATTGTAAGTGTGAGAATGAAAAGAGACAAGAAGAGGTTAGTAAAATGAAAGAGTAAAAAAAAATAAAGAAAAGCTAACACTTCAAGGAGAAGCTCTACAAGCTATCCCCAGTGGAGTCGCCATCTGTGCAACTGTGAACCTAGCGGATCCATCGTGACGATGGGCACTCTCTAAAAAATGATGGCATCGCCACCTGGAGCTTTTGGTGACTCGGAATTCCTAAAAATCAATATACAAGCACCGATGTGTGAAAATATGACTCCAATTTACCGGTCTTTGCCAAAGGCTCTTGGGTAGGGGCTTTGGTTATTAATTGAGAAGGTGTTAGGCACCTGATTGACCTTCTCATAAGCGGTCTCTACTATGGCCAAATGAAAAATGAAAAATAAAAATAAAAAAGGGAAGATGAACGGCACTTCCTCTTGCCCGAGGCACTCCGATCCTAATTGAGGTCCCACCCTTACCGAAATTTTGGCGGCGTAACGGCTCAAATTCAAAGATAGAGGAAAAGAAAAGAAGGTAGAGGAATAGAGGAGAGAGCCGGAGCTCTCAGGCCCTTGTAGCACCGCTGTGGACCTTCGCATTGATGAGCTTTCAGTGAGTGTTCGATAGCAAATGGATTGAGGAATGGGTTTTAACCTCCAAGGCTTGGAAGTTAGAAGGTAGGAGAAGAAGGCTAAGGCCTAACTCTAGCCAAATCTAAGGGTTTGATGATGGAAAATGGGATCTAGAAAGATGAACTCAGTTATGGAATTTTGGAGGTTTAGTGCTCAATAGGGAAAGAGGGAACTCTCTAAGATTTTTCTCTTTTTGGAAATTTTTCAAGCCCTTAAGCAAGGGGGGTGGCTCTCTATTTATAGAAAATGAGAGGATTAGTGAAGGGTTAAAGAGGCTAATTGGGTTAGCAATTAGGCAATAGGGATCTAAGGTTTTCTAGGTTTTTAGGAGCTTAGATAGGTGATAAATGGGTTTAATGGTAGATGATAAGGTGGGACTTTAAATAGCAAAAGGGTTAAAAAGAGAGCTAGTGGGGGTGCAACAGTCCTAAAGAAACCCACCCCAAACTTTGGGGTGGTCAAAAAGTCAAACCTCATAGATGATTTTCGAATAAAATAAGAAAAAAATATTGTTCCTAAGCCTAGCTTATATAAAGTATATGCTAGGCTTAGGTACAATGACCTAGTTCAGAAGCTGGATGTTCAGAACCCATCCTGGAGCATAAAAAAAGCTAATTTTGCCTAGCGTGTATAATATACACGCTAGTATAATTTCCTACATTTTTGCATAATTTTCAAATCGTCATAACTTTTGATATACAACTCGAATTGAGGCGATTTCTGGCTTGTTGGAAAGTTTGGAACATCCTCTTTCCAATGATATAGGCCTTAGCCCAAGAAGAGGTCTTTGAAAAAAATTTCACTCTTGTTTCCTTTCACTGCTCGGAAGGGTTCGAAATGGGTTTTGGAAGGAATCTATGAGGGTTAATTCCTAAGGGTGGGAAAGGTTCCTAAGGGTTTTGGGATGATTCCTAAGGTTTTGGGAGATGCTTTCAGAAGCTCAGGGGTACACCTTGCTCGAAGTATGTGTCGATCAACCTTGGGCCAGATTTGGGCGTCTACACTATGCCATGATAAAACGATGGTTGTTTAGGATAATTAACCCCAATATGAACATTTAAGGATTGGTTCGATTTCATGCTTAGAAAAATTTTACACATTTTTCCATTTCGAAAATCAATGGACTAGTTTAAATCTGGATTTCCAGGATCCTAAAATTAACTAAACCCAAAAAGCTTTGAGTATAAAACAAATTCGGAGTATCCTTGGAATTCGTGCTAATTGTCTAAATCTCATATGGATTACTTGGTTTGTTGATTTTGCATTGTTTATGCTATTGTACTAGAACTTGTTGTATTTAAACTCAAAATAAATAGGCATCATTTCCACCGAGAAAGGAAATGATTAAAGGCCATCTATTGGCTCGTTTGTGCCCAAAATGCCCGACCTTATACTCATTTACCTTTTTGCACCCCTCTTGGGCCTTATTAAAAAATTTTACCTATAAATAAATTTCTTACTGAGCTACAATATCCACACCTCATACCAATGCTGAAAAATTTAAAACCTTACCCTTCAATCTCAAAGAAATTGGAAAAGAGGGATGAGAGAAAAAGAGGAAGTGTAAAGGAGTGGGAAATATCTTTGCAAGAAACTTATGGCAAATTGAAAAGAAAAAAAGGGGAGAGAAAAAGAAAAAGAAAAAGAAAAAAAAAAAAATATATATATATATATATATATAGTGGAAAAGGTAGAAAAGAAAAATTAATAAAGAACATGAGGTGATATTTCAAAATAAGTTGAAGGAATGAAAAGAAGGAAAAAGTTGGGCAGAAAAAAATAAAAATTCGGAGAAATGCAGAAAAAGGGGAAAGTGAAAATGAGAAAAACAAGTGTAGCCTTCTTTTGATTTCTCAGAGAAATCTGAATCTGACTTCCCCTTCTTTCTTAACCTTCACCCGAGCCCCATTACCACTCTAAAAAGACCTTTTTGATCCGATCTCAAGTGGTAAATGCCTTGTGGAGGGTGATAATGCAATGACTATGGTGCATAGTATAACATGCTTAAAATATAAGCCTCATTCTTCTATGAGAATACATTTATTTCTTTGATGCATCACCATTCTTATATCATGTGGGATCTATAAAATTGTGTTATAATTCCATCTCACTTGTGAGTGATAAAATTGACCATTCATCGAAGTGACCTTGTTGTAAGTGTATACCTAAAGTGAGGATAGAGTCGAGACGTGGCAACTGATGATTCCCGATTTGTATTAATTCATAAATAGAATGATTTAAGCATTGACACATGCACACATAACACTCTAAGCATGGATGAAAGATTGGTCTAAGGATCGAAGCATTGGGTTGATTAGAATAAACAACAGTGGGATTGTCATGGTATCGGTATTTGAAAATAAAAATTTACATGTTGAAATGATTATAGGTTTTTATTTATAAACTGTATATATTATATGAAAACTGATTTTGAAAACTCTTTTACCGATGGTTTTTAAACCTGTTTTGAAAGTTTGTGGGCGTCTCTACTGAAAACCCTCAGGAGACCACTAGGGATCACCTAGGGGTTTAATGGTTTGTTGCATACGCTAAATGCAATCATGCTCCCTATGAAAGTGGCCCTTTAATTTCTTAGATTAGTCTGCATAGTATTAGAATAAATTGCTTTTGGGCTATTGTTTTCAAGTTGTCTTTACTCGAGGACTAGCAAAGTTGAGGTGTGGGGGTATGATCAGACTCAAAAGTTGTATAAATTATCCCCGAATCTCGGCCTTGTTAGACCTCACGTAACTACTAATCTGTGCTTTTAGTTCATGTCGTATTGCAGTAGGTGTAAAAGCGGGTTAAACGTAAAAAGTTTTAAAAGAGCGAAGATATGAAGAAACCCAGGCAAACGGCAAGGATCCAAAGAATATAGCTGAAAGGGGTGCTTTAAAAGGTTAAATGAACCGGTCAAAACTATAGATTCGATCAGTCGGGATAGCGTAGCAGAGTAGAGTTGAAGCGGAAGGGAACAAGTCCAAAATGGACCAGTCAAAGAGTCATATTCGACCGGTCAGAGTGCTGAGGGCTTCAGAAACATAAGATGAGACCGGTCAGGACTTAGCCAACCGGTCAGAAATACAATAAGCAATGCAAAGAAAATTTCAAGGGTATTTCAATCGGTCACTCCAATCTCGACTGGTCTAGAAAATAAAAAATGTTGAAGCCTCACGAGATCGTCTTCTACCTGGAAAAGGAAATTAAAGTCGACCGGTCTGTTCTCGAATCTCAACTGGTCACAACAGTGTTTCTGAGCAAAAAGTTGATCCTTATTAAAAAATATGATGCCAAAAACTTGATCGTCTTAAAATATAACCTTGCAAGTGCACAAGTCCGAATGTACTAGGGCAAGTACAAGGGTGTCGAACCACAGAGATTTGTCGTTTATCTCTTATTCAATTTCTATTTTACAGATAATCTTGTAGCATTAGATTTTCTATATTAGTCTAAAACAAATAAAAGAAATCTACATAGTTTTGGAAATAAGGAAGGAGAAGGTGAATTGGAACCCCTCTTGGATTCCAGATTCGTATATGATAAATCCTATTTCTTTTCTATAGTGAATCCCAGGTACCTCCGCTCCGGGCTACAAGCTCAGCCACATCGTATATGAATTAGATAGATCTAATCGTGAGTTAGATAAACCTAATCATCAAAGAACCATTGCACGAACCAACAAAACTACCCTACAAAGCCTAGTCCATCAGTGAAAATCCTATCTAGACTAACCCCAATCCCTACAAGGCCACTAGAATTAAACTAAATAAGATTGCAGCATTACCATCGCATTCTCAATCTTGTCAGAACCTCGGACATGCAATCGTACCAATAATAAAATTCACAAACAGAAAAAGAAACATAAATATATTAAAATACTTATCCAGAATTTACAAGAGATCCAACCCGAAGATTTAAGCCTGCATCGACTCAGAGACCATCATCGTTGATGTAGGCTATGATCGATGATTACATCCAATCTCCCTCCAACCCAGAACTATTCCTAATCTAAAACTAAGGAAACTCACCTCAGAGCCCTCTAGAAATTTTTTGGCGTGCGAGTCCCCTAAAGCCTAACCTTAGGGTCCTTATTTATAGATTACAAGTCCCTAGAACAATCGTACACGGCAAGAAATCTCTATAGATCCTAAAAATCCTCCAAGTGGAAATATCTAGAAGGAAATCGTGCGATTTATAGTTATCCAACTTGTTGAAGAGATTCCCGGAGAAGATCTTGGCATTCGAAGATATCCACAACTATGTAGACGTTATTTTGGACTCGAAATATCTATTGGAATTGGTCAGGATTGGAGAACTGACCGGTCGACTTTAGTTTCCTTCTCCAAGTAGAAGACGATCCGTAGGGCTTCAGCTTTACCTTTTTTCCTAACCAGTCGACTTCGTTTCCTGATCGGTCGAATAATTCTCTATAATAGCTGCCATATTTACAACCACTGTCAGGTATGGACACGAGTCAGGTCAGGCGTGTGCCTAACACGGGACACAAAATATTTATTTAAGTTAGTGGTCAAAACTGATAAGAATGTGTGGCCCTTAGTGGCCCAGTAAATTTTGTTAGTAAAACCAGGCCCTCATTGCACTAAAATATAGTGTATTGAGTATACACTTAAAATTTAGACCATCCCATATAATCATAGTGGTGTGTAGTTGATAATATACTCAAGGTGTATATTATTATTATATATATATATATATATACACACCTAGTATATGGGAGTTACACTGAATCTCAGGTTCTTAAACTAAACTAAGTGTAGCAGACTTACACTAAAATAAGTCACCCAGCTAAACATCTTTCAATTGTGTAAAGGCTTAACACTACAGCCCACCTTTATACACTTACACCATGTGTGAGACTTATATTAAAGCTAAACCTATTTTGACTTTTATGTGTATACCACACTATAGCTGGTATTGGCTTTACATATGATGCCAACCCTAATAGCTTATAAGTTGCTTTCATTGCCTCTTGACTCCACAACTGCACGAGTAACCATGTAATCCCATGCATGCAAAGTGCAAATTAACCACTACAAAAACCCATCTCCAGCTCCTTTCGTCTTCCTGCTTCGGGCTTTGAAGGAAACCCTCTTAGTAAACATACCAATCATTAAAGCAAATCTCATAGAGATGAAACACTGCTGCTATTTTTTCAAACCCACTTCCATTGCACCCCTTTCACACCCTCACCCTTGGATTCAGAATCTTGGATCACAAGGTGACCTTCAACTCAATTGCGAGGATTGCGAAGGCAATCGCTGGGTCGCGGAGAGTTCATTGCGGCCTTCGTTCTTACGAGCTCGGCGAACTTGACACCGACACACATTCGGTATCACCGTAACCACGAGTTCACCAAAAGGTATGCCATAAATAAACCACGTAGTAGATTAGGTTCAATTCATTAGTTTGTTTAGTATAAAAGTTAAATCTTTGATGTCGATTCCACCAATCGAATCGACAGCGCAGAAAATAAGTGATGTGTAAAGATTGCGGAGTCAAAAGTTCCAATGGAAGCACTCCGAAAATTTTACACCGAATGACGATTGATCAAGAGTTTCTCTGTGCCACATATACAATACAATAGAAAGAATTTATATAGCATAAAAAACCCTGCAGCCTAAGAAGATCAAGAGGCCAGATAGGAGCAAGGGGCACCACGGCAAGCAATTTCATCAAGCTTGCCGCGGCAACCTCACAAGGTTGCCACGACAAGGTGCTCAGCTGAAGGGATTTTCGCGGCAACCCTGTGGCTTGCTGAGGCAACCCTGTGTTAGGGCCTTGTGTGTGCTTTGTGGTGTCTTGTGTTATAGATACATGTTGGGTATTGACCCCAAGGCTAGTTAACCATAAAAGTCACTTATATATAGCCTATGGTGACCCAGTAAACCATTAGAAAAACTAAAACCATGAACGTAACTTATAGGAGCTTGGTGCACATGGCGAGCTCGCCACAATGAGTTTCGCTTGGATGCGTGCATGCACATGTAGCAAGTAAGTGTAAGCGTGCGTTAAGGTAGGGAGTTTACCTTACTGATTTATATTTTATTTTCTTATTCTCGTCGAGATAGCAAGTTATTGATGTGATCATGTATAATTATGTAAATTGATGCACATGTCCGTTTTAGTCATGTATGATGAGATATAGTTTAATATGAGCTCAGTTCATTAAGTGATTAAAGATGCACATGTTAGTTTTAGTTGAGGAATGCATATGCCAGTTCAGTCTTGATAAATAGTTAAGTATAATAATGATGATAGATATCAGCTTTGATGTGTGTTTTTCATGACTATGCTCAAGTTAGTTTTGAGTTAGGATAATGATCAGTTCAGATTCGATGTCTAATTTTATATGGACATGCTAGACTCAGTTAGGAATGAGGATGATTCGTTCAGATTCGACGTATGATTACTCTATGAACATGCTAGTTCAGTCTTAATGACTAGTTAGCTCAGTTTTGATATATGAATATAAATGATTATGCTAATTTCCATTTATGTATGAATATGCAAGATTTAGTTGTGCTCTGAGTATGCTGAGCATGCTCTCAGTTTCAGTTATGTTTGAGCATGTGAGTTTCCATTAAACTAGTCTGTTCTGATATATGTTATCTGTTCATGATATTGTCGCATACCTGATACCATGTACTATTCATGTCTTGTTATCCTTGATGTCAAGTACCAGTTTTACTTCATTTTTTTGCCAAGTGATCTCACTAACTCGAGTGCTTAACTGTGTAAATCTTGACTACAAGTGATCCCACTAACTCGAGAGCTTGATGTTTTTATCCAAGTGATCCCGCTAACTCGGGAGCTTGACAAGTGATCCCGCTAACTCGAGAGCTTGATTTGTCTCGGTCCAAGTGATCCCGCTAACTTGGGAGCTTGACAAGTGATCCCGCTAACTAGGGATCTTGATTCTTTTGTTCTTGTACATGTATGTTTTACATCTGATAGCTTGTTTAAGCTAAGATTGTTTCAGCATGATTCCTCGTATCTATTGCACCATGATTTCCTTGTATTTATTCAGCATGATTGTTCAGCATGTTAGCATGGTAAATTACTTGCATACTAATGACTTATTTATGCTATGTGTTGCTAGAATAGATACAAGATAAGATATAATATACTTCAATTTGTATTTTATGCATCAAGAAGTGAATCGGTAATCTAACATATAAGTTAGCACTGTAAATTTCCCTGTTGAGCTTCGATGATAGCTCATCCTACGACTTCAATGTCTTAACTGCAAATATTGATCCAAAGCACGAGGGTGATCTCACGTATTAGCCGGAGGAGGAAGAAGAAGAGGATGAGGAGGACGAGGAGCAGGAATTAGCTGAAGAATTCTTTCCTAAATAGTTTTGAGAGAGAGATTTGTTTGACACACTTGTATAAACCACAGTATATTATTTTTGGAGATATTCAATACTACATGTATAGGTTTTCTTTTCATTGTTTAGATGACGGGTGGCCGTCATCGATAGAAAGCTGTACATTGCATCAGCTAGTCTTGTTTATATCTCTTGTTAGTTTTACTATTAATAAATAAATAAATATTAGTCTTTGCCATATTATTTCATATCAGAGTTATTCAATTGCTTCTGCATATGTAATACTTTGTACATGACACGATGCACTTGTATAACAGGATCATGTTAGATGATCTGACGACGTGACCTTTCCTATATACGATAAGGAGAAAAGTCGAGCCGTCACAGGTGGTATCTGAGCACTCGGCGTTAAGTCATTTGGAGACTTAACTCTGGCATACACATATGGCAAAGTGTCTGATGTTTGTTCAGTGTTAGGAGTTAGGTTGAGTCTATGTTTATTTGATCAAGTTGTTTCTTGATCATAATAGGTTGCGATGCCTCCAAGACGTGGGAGAGGGAGGGGTAGACCACCGTTACCCCATCGCACTGGCCTGCATGCTATTCTAGTGGCAGGCTATAAGGACGACGCTGTCTGTGGAAGCGGAGAGAATGTACATATGGCAGAGAGCCGAACTATGATGGAGAATATTGCGGAACATACTCCTCCTGTAGTACATGATCATCAGATGAGGCCTACTCCCGGAGTTGAGCAGAATGCGAGACAGAATTCGCAGCAGATGAAGACCATGGTACCCACTATGGCCCTACTAGCAGAGCGATGACCACTAGAAGGCTTTGCAGAGTTTGTACGCCTTCGACCGCCAAGCTTCTATGGTCAGCATGACCCAATGGAGGCTGAGAAGTGGTTAACACAGATTGAGAAGGTGCTTCTACGGGTTAGATGTACTGAGGTCGAGAAAGTCAGTTGGGCAGAGCCCTGGTGGCAGGCTGTAGAATGGATAAGAGTACCTGGAGTACCTTGAACGTGAGCAGAGCTTACGAAAGCTTTTAATGATAAGTAGTTTTCGGTACCTGAGAGATACCGGATGGAGGTCCAACTTGCAACCCTACTACAGGTTCAGATGACAGTTAGAGAGTATGAGGCAGAGTTCACTCGCCTTTCTCGATTTGCGCCATTGCTAGTAGCCATCGAGCTCATTAAGACACAAAAGTTTGAGTGTGGTTTGAAGCCCATGATAAAGGAAAGAATTTCATTTTTTCAAGCAACGACTTATTCACACATGATGAAGTTGGCCCTTATAGCAGAGACAGATGTCGAGACTATGTTAAAGAGGAGAGAGGAACAAAATAAGACAGAAAAGTTCAGGCTCAGGCTTTTAGTCCGGATCAAGCGAGTAAGAGACCGCGATATCCCATGCAGCTAACATTCCAACCTGCTGCAGTCGCCTACACATTGCCCTACAATCCTGTAAATTTATCACCATTACCATCTCGGGTTCCACGTGTCTTGAACCTGCCTGCCCAGTCTGTATCTCGCATTTCACGAGCACAATCAGTAGTTTCCCGCACAGGATCTTATACAGTTTCGTCGGCAGCTTCAACCGACATATGTGGGATGTGTGGGAAACCACATAAGACAGACGAATGCCGTAAAGCGTCTGGTGTGTGCTTTCGTGGTGGAAAGATGGGACATTGGATCAAGGATTATCTAGAGATGGTGGAAACGACATTAAAGACGGGACCAGCTTTACGATCTGCACGTCCTATGGTACAAGGCCGAACTTATGCTGTGTCAGCACAAGGTGCTCCAACCAACAATGACATTATTCAAGGTATATTTTATATTATTAGTTTATCTTAAGTTTATTAATAATCTTTTTAGATGAAGTAGGTGCATTAGTTTCAAATTTAGAAATATATACACTTTGTACATTGTATTATTTCCCACTAGTTTTAGGAACTTATAGTTTAGATTTGATAGTTTATAAATTCCATTAGTTCTAGCTACTTATATCATACATGTGCACTAAGTACATTACTACTATATTCGAAGGGTGCTTACTTGAGTTATGAGACACGAGTTTTGATAGATCCTAGATCTACACACTTGTTTGTCACACCCGAGTTTGCTAGTATGTGTTAAATAGTGAAAAATACCATTTTTCACCTCCTAACCTTACCTTTGGTGGATCTTTGAGCTAACTAATAAGGTGTTTTAAGTGTTTTTTGTAGATAAGTAATAAATTGTAGCTAGTGCAGATATTCAATCAAAAGAGCCTAGGAAGCAATGTGCTATCCAATTGGAAACGCCTGAGACCAAGTCCAGCTACAAGGAACAAAGAGTGAATCTACTGAGGGGTTGTTGCGTATTTAACAAAGGAAGAATAGCACACCCAAGAGGTGTGCCAACTGTGGAAGCACAAAGCAGAGCTATCGAGAGGTTCTGAGAGCAAGCAATGAAGCAGTCGAGAGGTTGAACATGTGTATAAGAAGCCGTCGAGAGGTACTAAGTTGAAAAATGAAGATCTCGAGAGGTTCCAGCACCTATCGAGAGGTTGGAAGTACAGATGCAGAACCTGTCGAGAGGATACTTCAAGGTACAGATGAAGTCGAGAGGTTCCAATATACTTATCGCGAGGGTCAACTGAACCTGTCAAGCAGTGCAAGATAACATGTCGACGAATTACCTGAAGCAGCGCTCCTTCTCGTGAGGATAGAGTCAACCTGTCGAGCACTTCACTGAAGATTGTATAAGTCGTCGACAGGATTGTCTATAACCTGTCGAGAGGATAAGTGTGGAATTAGGCAGAACGGAGAAATGAGCTCTCAATCCTGTCGACAAGTGTAAAGCAACCTCTCGAGATGTTCTCCCAAACTGTCGACAGGATCTTCTGACCTGTCGAGATGTGTCCAACCTATCGAGAGCTACTCCAAGTCCTATCGAGATGTTGCCAAACCTGTCGACTAGCTACTTCAATCCTATCAAGAAGTCTCAGAAGCTGTCGACAACCACTACAACCTATTGATGTGAACACAAAGAAAATTCAAATCCTGTCGAAAGGATCCTTGAACCTCACGACACTCGATTTGGTAACTTCTCAGCATTTTTCTTCAGCAACTGCCAATTCCATAATTCTGTGCATGAGTTCCAAAGCACGTCAGCAACCCTTGAGGGTATTTTTGGTACTCAAGTGTGCACGATTGGAAACCCTAACTGCATCACATATTCTCATCAGTTGAGAACCAATGAGAGAAGAGCTTCTAAAAGAAAAATCAGCCACATCAGTAGCCCAGCATAACATAATTATTCCCTTGAGCTCTGATTGGCTGAAACGGATCTAAGGACAGAGGAGGAGAGTATAAAAGCTTGAAGAAAATACAAATCAAACATCTAGAATTTGAGAGAACTAGAGCTTAGTGTGAGATCCATTTTTCCCTCCAAATCCTTCCTCCTTCTTCCTCCTTCTCCCATTCTCTCTTTAGCCAATCATGAGTGGCTAAACTCTTCTCAGTAGTTAGGGTGAGGTCTAGAGCTATAAATTGAGAGTTTCAAAGGCTTGTAAATAATCGTATGCTACACAGATTACAGATCTGAGCATAATAGGATTATAAGTTTTATGATTGCAATATAATTTTGGATTTTAAAGATGATTCTGATCTACATTTCACTTTTTTGTATTTGATTTTCCTAGGTCAGATACTCCTAGGGATGCCAGCCAGAAATGGGGAGCTAGTAGCATGGCATTCGCAGCATCTGTAATTGCTTTCCTATTCTAATAAAGATCTTTGGAGTGGAACAATCTCTGAGATGGTCTATGACCATTCAAGTGGATAGATCATAGCCTTAGGATTGCTTCAATTCTCTGATCAAGATTAGATTCTTATACCTTGCATCTGTCAGAAATGGGGAGCTTATAGCCAGATGGAGGAATGTAGCAAATCTATCCTATGCACTGCCTTTGATTCCTTTGATTTTCAGTAAAATACCAAGACCCCTAGCTGTTGTTCTCACCCTTTTGAATTTTCATCGCTTCTATATCTCCCCTTATCTCTATGTTTGATTAGATCTGGATCAATAGCATCTCTCTTTTGTAATTTGTAGTTAAAGTGATAAAACCATAAAACCTCCTCTTCCCTGCTTTAGTTTCGTTTAAATTATGATAGAGTGCCAGATCTATCATAGATTTAGAGATTTACCATCCTTTAGAACACATTTCCCTGTGGACATACCCTTACTTACCTTTTAAAACTTGCTACAACAGCCTTGATTCTTACAGGACTGGCTACTTGCCTTGGTTCAACATTGATGTAATTTATGCAGTTAATCTGCTATTTTAATCATATAATAATTGCAAGATAGGCAGTACAATAAGTTTTTGGCGCCGCTACCGGGGATCTGTATTTTTAAAAGTGATAGATCTAAGTTTTCTCATTTTTAGATTTAGATTTTTCATTGACTGTTAAGGGTTTGATTAATTGCTGCTTTAATTTTTGTTGTAGTTTCACTCTGTTTCAGATCTGGATCTAAGGAGCTAAGAGGAGCTCTGTATCACTTGGAAGAGCAAGCATTGCTTAAGTTTGAATATCTTAACTGTATTTACATTCCTAGATCTGTAGTTGAGTAGATCTACAACATTAGTTGTGTATTTTGTGATTAACAAAATTGAGCAAAATAATCACTTTTAAAAACACAGATCCCCGGTAGCGGCGCCAAAAACTTGTTGTACTGTTAAGGGTTTGATTAATTGCTGCTTTAATTTTTGTTGTAGTTTCACTCTGTTTTAGATCTAGATCTAAGGAGCTAAGAGGAGCTCTATATCACTTGGAAGAACAAGCATTGCTTAAGGTTGAATCTCTTAACTCTATTTACATTCCTAGATCTGTAGTTGAGTAGATCTGCAGCATTAGTTGTGTTTTTTGTGATTATTTTGCTCAATTTTGTGCTGTGATTTTCTGCTTTGTATTTATTTTCTGTGGTGTGTATGCTTGAGATGAGATCTCTTAATCCTGAGATTGCTCCCTTAGATCTTAAAGTTGAAAGACTTCTTAGACCTAAGCAAACCATACACACACCTTTAGTTGATTCTAAAATTTCTACAATGGGTGAGCAACCTAGGACTTTGAAGGAATTCAATGCACCAAGGGTTTACAATTCCCCCTTCTGCATTCAATTCCCTGCTGTCCAAGGGAACTATGAGATCGAGTCTTCTATCATACAAATGTTACCCTCATACAATGGCCTGAGTAAAGAAGACCCATATAAGCATATTGATAAATTTTTGAGACTGTGTACTACCTTCAATATTGTAGGTTTGGGGGAGGAAGCGACCAGGTTGAGACTCTTTCCTTTTTCACTAAAGGATAGAGCCAGAACTTAGTTGTCAATGCTCCCAACCAACAGCATTCAATCGTAGAATGACTTTCAATGTTAGTTTTTGACCAAGTTTTTCCCCATGTCTAAAATAAGTCAGTTGAGGAAGAGCATTATCTCATTTGCTCAAGCCCCAACTGAAGATTTTCACCAAGCCTGGGAGAGATTTAAAGAACTCCTAAAGCAATATCCCCATCATCAAATTCCTGAATGGCAGCATGTCTAAAGTTTCTATCAAGGAATTGATCCTAAAAGCAGGGATATGGTTGATGCTTCTTGTGGTGGTACATACCTCCATAAGACTGTAGATGAGGCTTGGGAGTTATTTGATATCATCAGTGAAAACTTTATGCAAAGGGGGACCTGGGCAAGAGATGTTGAGATCCCTAGATTGGTAAGAGAAAATACTATCAGAGGAAAGATGTATGAGGTAAGTGGACATAATGATTTGGAGAGGAAAGTGGACAGCCTGACCCAAAATTTTGATATGCTCATGGGAGCAATGCAATCTCCAATGGCTGCTAAAGTGAAGGAGGCATGTGTCATATGCCAGTCCCCCACTCACTCCCTTGAGGAATGTCCCTCAGCTGTCCAATTTCTAGATTTTGTGATGGAACATGTGAATGTTGCTCAGTCCTATGGACAATAGCCTATTGCTGGCTATCATTGGAGAAACCACCCCAACTTGAGGTGGAGACAAGACAATTTTCAAAACCAGCAGCAGCCATTACAGTCCATGCCCTATAGGAATGCCCAGCCATACCAGCAGAATTATTTTCCAAGGCCATAATACCAACAACCTATGACTCAGCCAATGGTCCAGCCTGTGCTTCAAAGTGCACCAGCCCCAGCACCCTCTAGGTCCCTCACATTTGAGGAGCAAGTTCTGGCTTCACTATAGAATTTGGGCCCTTTATCTCAAACTGTTAACTCTCACAGTCAAAGCATCAAGAAGATAGAGGACCACCTTGGTCAACTATCTAATTCTTTGGCTAGGAGAGAAGAGGGGAGATAGCTCGGTCAGCCTATGAACAATCCAAAGGAGCAATACATGGTTGGTGAGACTTCTTCTCATGAAGAAGTGAAATCTGTCACCACCTTGAGGAGTGGAAGGCTGGTGGATAACCAAGTTGGTAATGAGCCTGAGGAGAAAAGTGTAGAAAATGAAGAGTTAACCCATGAAAATATACAGCATGAGTAGCATTTGAAAAATAAAGGGGGTGATGTGCCCCAATAGAAAATTGAAAACAAAAATAAATCTGATGAACTTGCTAAGGCTGCAAATGGGAGGACAGTTCATCATTTTTCATTTCCTAATGCATTGAAAGCAGCTTCTCCTTTTGACAAGGGAAATGCTAAGGTTGAGGAGATGATGGAAACTTTCAAATAAGTAAAGATCAACTTGCCTTTTCTTGATGCAATCATGCAAGTTCCAGCCTATGCAAAATTTTTGAAAGAATGGTGCACCCATAAAAGATAGTCTAAGATACACTTATCCAAGAAGGTCTTTTGTGCTGAAAAAGTGAATCAAGTATTGTCTATTGCAACTCCAACCAAATTTCAAGATCCTGGAGTTCCCACAATCCCCTACATCATTGGGGATCATACCATTGAGAAGGCCTTATTAGATCTAGGAGCTAGTGTAAACCCACTTTCATATTCTGTTTATGAGAAGTTAGGCCTGGGAGAATTGAAGCCCACACAGGTGGTGCTACAACTAGCAGACACATCTGAAAGGAGGCATGTGGGAATGATAGAGGATGTGTTAGTTGGAGTTGATAAATTCTTTTACCCAATAGATTTTCTGGTGCTTGACATGGAGCCAAGCAAGTGCACCACCACAATACCTATGATTTTGGATAGACCTTTCTTGGCCACTGCTAATGCTTATATTCAGTGTAGATCAGGAGAAATTGAGGTGTATTTTGGCAACATGAAGGTTAAATTAAATGCTTACAATGCAGCCAATCAGCCTCACTTGGATAAGGAGGATTGCTTTTTCATTCATGTTTTTGATGAGCTGGTGAAAGAGGTTTGGCCCAAGCTACTGCACTGTAATGTTCTTTGTGATGATGTTGGGAATGTTTTTGAAAATGTCGAGGAGCCTGTACTGACCATCCGTTATCATGAACCTCCATGACATGGCTGAATCTCAATAAATGTATATTATGTATAGTAACTTATGTCTTTGGTTATTTATTTTTGCTAATTTTTTTTATTTTTTATTTCAGTTCTGTGTGGCATTGTATATAAATTTTCCATGTGCGTCAGTACCTCAGGTAGGAAAATGAGTCAAAATTGTGAAGTGAGCAGAGTTGGAGTGTCAAATCTGTTAGGGAATGAACTGGGATCTTAATACAAGCCTATTTCAATTGAAATACAACTTGTCGATAGGCTCTATGAACATGTCGACAGGTTCTGAGAGTTCCCAATTTACATTTCGACAAGATCAAGCACCTGGCGAGAGGTGTGAATTAATTTTCGACAGGTTCTAAAGTTGTAAAGTAGATTGTCGAGAGGATCTGTGAAGTTTTTGATAGGTTCTGATGGCTTTAATTGAATGCTCGACAGGATGGAATGAACCTCTCGGAAAGTTGGCTTCTGTCTTCTTGAACTCGTCGACAGGATTGTGCGGACCTCTCACGAGGATCTGTCATCTTGCACTTTTCAACAGGTTGCATCAACCTGTCGACACCTTGCCCCAATCCTATCGAAGATCGTTCCCCATTGTTTTAAACCTAATGACAACTCCATTTTTGCCATTCAACAGCTTCTCTTTGCGCTTTGAGTTTGCTTTGGCGATGTTCCATTTTTTTGTTTCTCTCTCTACCTCACTAAGTGCTACTCTAAATACTTTTCCATTACTCTAATTGCTTTAATTTCTTCAGGGCTACATTTTGTACCTAGTCTGAGTAAATTTGGCGTCGTGCACAGCGTGATCTAAGAAACCCTAGTCTTCTATTGGTAAATTCTTTAGCTTCTCTTTGTGATTTTCAAGCTTGGCATTTCAATCTTTAGTTTGTCTGGGTCATTTAAGCATTCAAGAGGTCTTTGTGGTAATTGCTATTGAATTAGTGGTAATTGATACTGTGTTGATTGCTTAATGGCTGATCAAGAGGATACCTTGGCTAATCTTTTCAAAGTGCCTTCTAAATCTGCCACCAAAGCCACTAGGCAACCCACAAAGCCTAAGGCACCTGCAAAAAGGAAGCTTGTCATGTAGGAAGCTGAAAAAACTGTGAAATCTAAGAAATCCAAGAAATCAAAGAGGGCCCAAACCAGTGAAGACATTGTTGAGGAGGCCCCTGAGACAGAACCTAGCCTTGTGCCTGAAATTCCTAAGGCTAAGCCTGACCCTGAATTGGATCATGCAATCCATTTGCTCATATCCACACCCAATGAATTTGTGGATGCATTAGGTCTAATCCCAGAGACTATTGTTGACACCCCCTATTTCTCTAAGGTAGAGGAGTGTCAGGATAGTTTGAATTATTTGGTGAAGGTAGGCCTGACACCCATGTTGAGCCCACTGAATGAAAAATCCTACCCAAAGTTAGTTAAGTTGTGGTATCAGAATCTCATGAAACAAACCACACCAGATTCAATTGAGCCCTACCTTGTCATTCTGATTGATCATATGGAGTTGGTGGTGGACTACAGAGATATAGGGATATCATTGGGGGTCCCTTCTATTTTCGATCTAGTTTATGACCTGGCTGCACCTGAGAATGTCTCCTTCAAAGCAATGGCTAGGCACCTCACTCAAGGCATTGTGAGATCTGGGGACTCAATCAGGAGAAGAGATTTGCACCCCAGCATGCTCTTCTTTGACTCTATTTTTAGGAAGAATATCTATGTGAGTGGGCACCAACAAGAGAGGAGAGTGCCAATAGTGGATGCCCTATATCTCTTCTCCAAGGGCCAGTTTATAAATGCTGCAAAATTGATTTTTGATGAAATGGTGGATGTTCATGATAAAATAAGGAGAATGCAAGCCCTACCTGGGCTCCCTTAAAGCAGGCTCATCACGACCTTGTTAAAGAGAAAGGAGTCTGTGTTCAAAGTAGATGAGCCAATGGTAAAGGCGACCCCTATAGTGTTTAGGAAGAGGGCCTGGTCTGCTAGTAGGACCCTCATGGGCAAGAGTAAACACAAGTCCAGTAAAGATACTGAGGTAGAAGCTCCACAGGCAGCCCCATTTGCCGCTGTGAGCTCAGAGCCCCACCCTACAGCTGCCACTACCTCCTTACCTCCACCTGAAACCTCTGCAGCAATCTCCTTTCAACCTGTGCTCATATCTGCTACTCCTCCATTTGTGCCTTCAGTTGTCCCAGCTGTATCCTCTGTCAGCTTTGAGAGAGCGAGCCTCACCACCATCCCTTCTATCACATTATCCATATCAGTTTCCCTACCTTCCATTCCAGTCTCCATACCTTCCAGCACGTCAGCATTCATCTCCACCATCACCACACCAATACCCCTATCCATTCCTTTTCCCATTGACCCAATTCCTACCTTACCTTCACTCACCATTCCAGCCAGCCCATCCATATTAGCCACTCCACCTTTGAGCCCTGCACCAACTTCATCAACTGGCCCAACCACTTCTTCACCTCTATCCATTCCCTTTGAATTTAACCCCACTTTTCCCATCTCACCTCCACACACACAGGACCAATTGACCACTGATGGTTTTTCATCCCTGATAAAATCCATTATGGAGAATATTGGGCATGATTACACTCCCTTACCTGACTCTCCACAACCTACCCACTCATCCACCCCACCTTTTGACCATACCCACACTTCCTCTTTCCAACCTATTCCACCAATCCAACCCACAGCCCTTGTCACACCTAACCCTTTAACCTCAAATCCTAAACCTTTTACTTTCCCTTTAATCCCAAGTGATGGCCAACACCAAAACCCAATTATCAATTGAGACCACACTTCAAGCCATGAAC
The DNA here is from genome assembly GCA_021018995.1 of Chloranthus sessilifolius. NCBI lineage: Eukaryota > Viridiplantae > Streptophyta > Magnoliopsida > Chloranthales > Chloranthaceae > Chloranthus > Chloranthus sessilifolius. The sequence goes on along the minus strand of CM037594.1, from coordinate 26,816,232 downwards.
TCCACACTCCAAAACCAAGCCTCCATTCCTTTCACTGTGCTCGCCATCAATTCCACTTTACAAATTTTAACCCAACCATCCAAACTGCCTGATATCCCTTCACCCATCCACATCACCACTGGCCCACCTTCTCCACACCCTTTAATCTTAGCTAACCTTTTCCCAAAAATTCCTTTCCCTACCTTTACCAATAAATCCACCCAAACTGACCTTCCACCTGAGGTTGAATTTTCCCAGCCCATCCCCTCTACTTCTACCCCACCCATGCCATCATCCATTCCCCCTCCACAGCTGGATGACCCTACTTTCCTTGTGGATCAGCCCATCTTACCTACTTCTTCTAACCCCATGCCTCCTTACTGTACACTCCTCCGAGCCATGCAAGCTAATGCCTATATTAAGAGAGATGTACTTCGAGGCATGGCTGGCCTGAGAACCACTGTGAGCCAGCCTCTGCTTGATCACATCAAATTCCTACAAGTGACTTACAAGCTGGAGAAAAAAGAGATAAAGAAGGGTTGGCAGAAAATTATGGTGCAATATAACCAGGAGAAGACTTGAGCTGAGGGCCAGGAGGATGTGATAAAGGCCTTACAGGCACAGCTGAGGATAACACAGGACAAAGTTCAGGAGTATGGGCTAACTATTGCAGCCATGCAGAAAGACTTAACTGCAAAGACTGACAAGGAGTTAGCTGAGGCTCTTTCCAAAGAATTAAACCCTGATGCACCTCCCTTGGAAACAGCTCCTCCACCAAAGGAACCTAGAAAAGTCAAGCCTGGCATCAAATTTAAGGAGCCCCCTTCCAAGCCTAAGCCTCCCCCTCTAAAGAAAACCACATCCAGGACTAGAAAAACTTCCTCCACAAGGTCCCAGTCCACTGTTGCTGCTAGGAGGGAAGAAAAGGGCAAAGGACTCAAAGATCCACCTGAGGTTACAAAGGAGTCAGATGACTAGAGTTATACAATTAGGATCTTTTTGGCATAATCTCTTGTAGAACACTTTCCTTTACATCGTACATATTTTGGTGTTAAGACAATAATTTTGCTTTAGAATATTTAGTGTGAGTTTCTTGTCCTCACTTTTCTGTATTGATGTTCTTTGTTTAGCTACAAGGTAGTTGTTTATTTCTCTTTCCTTGCTACTCTATCTTTGTTTCTCTCCTGTTGCACAACCTTTTATCTTTCAAGTAGTGAGGACACTGCTCCTCATAGGTTTGGGGGTGTGGCAAGGTTTGCCAATGGTCAGTTAATGGTAGTGCAATAAGGTTTTAACAGAAATTGAGGAAATAAAATAATTTCTCACCTAATATTTTATATATAGAGGAAATTTAAAACTTTTTAAAACTGGAACATGTGATAGTTCTAACATTTTCAAGAAGCAAATGTCAGGAATTCTTCAAAAATCAATGCTTAGTAAACTTAAGAAGAGAGGAGACTGTGAGGATATACCCCAGAAGTCTAATAAAAGATCATATCCAGTGAGATTTGGGCCTGAGAAAAAATTTTCTGTAAAGAGTATTTCGCAGTTTTTTCTGCTCTAAGGACTGATTGAATCTACCTTTGCTCACTAAAAGTTAGGCAAATTCAAGTTGAAACAGCTTGACAGCATTCATGTCATTGAGGACATGAAGTAAGGTCATCCCTTGGATAGTTTGAGCTTAAAATTTCCCACCTTTAAACTGCCCTTGATACACACCTTTTGAGCCTTGAAATTCTCAGTGTTTCTTTGATGAAACCCAGAAAAGTTGAATCCAAAACCTCTTGACCTATTTCAGTTCACCCTCAATCTGAGAAATGAGGAAATGGAAGGAAAAGTGAGGTTAAAGGAGCAAGGCTAGACAGTTGGTTAGAAGAGAAGAAAACACATTTGATGGTAGTTGTGTATCAGAAGTACAGTTGTTGCATTCCAGCCAATGAAAAGAAAAATAGAAAAAAAAAAAAAAAAAAAAAAAAGAGAAAAAAAAAGCATACAAAAAGAAAAGATAAATAGAAAAAAGCAAAACAAAAGAGTAATAAGAGAGAAGTCATTTCATTCGATACATTGAAATGAAGATTGGAAATTGACCACTTCAAATCTGAAAACTCAAAGAAGATGAAGATTGTGCTGAAATGAAGAAGGTGTACATGTCACCTCCTTATCTTATTGATTTCTCAATTTTGAATCCTATTCCACCCCTTTATTCTTTGTAAACATCACCCATAAGCCACATTACAACCCAATAAAAAGTCCTTACTGATCTAAAATTGATTGAGTTGTCATGTGGAGATGAGAATTTGTTTGATCTATGGTAAAAAGAGTTAGAAAATTTAGGAAATTAGAGCAATGCCTATGCTCATGCTTGCTGTCCTATTTGAGGGCTGCAACTGCTCTTAAGCTGTGTAAGTTGATGCACCCTTCTATTTTTGTTAAGAGAGACAGCTCTGGTGAGTTTTTGGTCTGAAATTAGGATTGAGGGGGGCATTATCAAAACATGATTCTCAATTTGAGGGTAAGCTTTGAATTAATTTTCATACAAAATACCTTGACATGAGCTGATTGACTGTGAGGGAATTACAGCAGAATTCTAGTTTTAAATTGTCATGTTTTTGCTGAGAATCCTCTAAAAATGAATGGACAAGGTGTGGAATGAATTTTATATTACTTAAATTTTTGTTTTAACATGTTGCACTAATATTAACTACATCATTGGAGAAGTTTATGGGTAACTTCACTGTAAACCCTTAGGATACTTCATTCCTCCACTAGGGATCACCTAGGGGTTTAAAAGGCTTGATGCATATGCTAAATGCATCTGTGTTCCCTACAAAAGTGGCATTTTTATTTTTAATAATTATTTTTACTTTCTCCTTTGCTCAGGGACTAGCAAAGCTTAGGTTTCGGGGTGTGTTAAGCAGTGAAAAATACCATTTTTCACCTCCTAACCTACCCATTGGTGGACCCTTGAGCTAACTAATAAGGTGTTTTAAGTGTGTTTTGTAGATAAGCAATAAATTGTAGCTTAGTGTAGATATTCAATCAAAAGAGCCTAAAAAGCAATGTGCTATCTAATTGGAAAGGTCTGAGACCAAGTCCAGCAACAAGGAATAAAGAGTGAATCTACTGAGGGGTTGTTGCATATTGAACAAAGGAAGAACAGCACACCCAAGAGGTGTGCCAATTGTGGAAGCACAAAGCAGAGCTGTCAAGAGGTTCTGAGAGCAAGGAATGAAGTAGTCGAGAGGTTGAACATGTGTATAAGAAGCCGTTGAGAGGTACTGAGTTGAAAAGATGAAGATCTCGAGAGGTTCCAGCACCTATTGAGAGGTTGGAAGTACAGATGCAGAACCTATCGAGAGGATACTTCAAAGTACAGATGAAGTCGAGAGGTTCCAAGATACTTGTCGTGAGGTTCAACTGAACCTGTCAAGCAGTGCAAGATAACCTGTCGATGACTTACCTGAAGCAACGCTCCTTCTCGCGAGGATAGAGTCAACCTGTCGAGCACTTCACTGACGATTATATAAGTTGTCGACAGGATTGTCTATAACCTATCAAGAGGATAAGTGTGGAATTGGGCAGAACAGAGAAATGAGCCTCAATCCTGTCGACAAGTGTAAAGAAACCTCTCGAGATGTTCTCCCAAGCTGTCGACAGGATCTTCTGACCTGTCGAGATGTGTCCAAACCTATCGAAAGCTACTCCCAGTCCTGTCGAGATGCTACCAAACCTGTCGACTAGCTACTTCAATCCTATCGAGAAGTCTCAGAAGTTGTCAACAGCCACTATAACCTGTCGATGTGCACACAAAGCAAATTCAGATCTTGTCGAGAGGATCCCTGAACCTCTCGACACTCAATTTTGCAACTTCTCAGCATCTTTCTTTCGCAACTGGCAATTCCAAAATTCTGTGCACGAGTTCTAAAGCACTTCAGCAACCCTTGGGGGTATTTTTGGTACTCAACTACGCACGATTGGAAACCCTAACTGCATCACATATTCCCGTCAGTTGAGAACCAATGAGAGAAGATCTTCTATAAGAAAAATCGGCCACATTAGAAGCCCAGCATAACAGAATTATTCCCTTGAGCTCTGATTGGCTGAAACGGATCTAAGGATAGAGGAGGAGAGTATAAAAGCTTGAAGAAAATACAAATCAAATATCCAAAATTTGAGAGAACTAGAGCTTAGCATGAGATTCATTTTTCCCTCCAAATCCTCCCTCCTTCTTCCTCCTTCTCCCATTCTCTCTTTAGCCAATCATGAGTGGCTAAACTCTTCTCAGTAGTTAGAGTGAGGTTTAGAGCTATAACTTAAGAGTTTCAAAGGCTTGTAAATGACTGTATGTTGCACAGATTACAGATCTGAGCAAAATAGGATTGTAAGTTTCATGATTGCAATATAATTTCATATTTTAAAGGTGATTCTGATCCACATTTCACTTTTTTGTATTTGATTTCTGTTGGTGTGTTTGCCTACCCTCAAATGAGGGTATAAAATCATCAATAAAATTAGGCAGAGAAACTCATACAGACCTGCAAGTATTCAGGATCTGTTGTAGCAAGCTTTAAAAGAATGGTGAGTAAGGGAATAACCACAGAGAGGTTGGTTAGAAATATGGTAAATCTCTAGATCTGTGTCAGATCTGACACCCTAACTATTACTAATTTAGCTAAAAGACAAGGGAGAAATTTGGAATGGATTGTCACTTAAACTAAGCTACAATTAAACATAAGCTAAATTGGATCGAGTTCAAGAGCATAGATCTTGCAGGGGAAGAGAGTAAAAAGCAGAAAATGGAGAAGAGTAGCTTGGAGGTTGGTTTTCACTAAAATCGAATTTGATTAATCATACTACAGAGGTTCAGAGCACACAATTCCCTCGCTGGCAATAAGCACAGCTGCAGGGTATAAATTCCACTCCAAATCACAAGATCCACCTGGCCATAAGGCTATGATCTGTCCACTTTAATGGTCAGAGACCATCCTATAGACTTTATCGAATCCATGGATTGCAGCAGATGAATCCAATTGAGGCCTGAGCTTAGATTTATCTTAAGGTTATGATCTGTCCACTTTAATGGTCACAGACCATCCTAGGGATCTCCTACAAAGCCAGGGCCTCAATTAGAACAAATAAAACCACTACAGATGCTGCAATTCCCAGGCCACAGACTCAAGGAATCACAGGAGCATCAGATTCAGGGAGATCAGATGGTATCCAAGAGGTCTACCAGTTAAGTGGGTGAGCTGATCTACAACTCCTCTACACAAATTTGATCGATCACCAAATGGAACCAAAGGAAATTTAAATCTAATTAAAGCATTAAACACAACATTATCATTGCAAACAAGGTCACTTTACAATGAAAACACTCTCAGATCTGTAGTCTGTGCAGGTAGGGACCTACAGTAGCACTCTTAACCTTACCCAATTACAGATCTAACTTCGCTCCTCGCTACTCTAAGGGACTTAACCAACCATGGTTGGGCTAAAGGAGGGAAATGGAATTTCTCTACAAGCTCTAATCTCAAGAATTTTGGCATAGATCTCGATCTCCCCCAATTGCAATTGGGGATCTTTATATGTAGCTTTCTCCTTTATTTTTCCCGCCAAAAATCCCTTCTATAAGGTCATCAAAGTTTGTTAGAGTTCTGTTAAAGCATGTGGGTCGGTTAGGGCTTTCTAGGGCATCTTCTATAATCGTCGTGTCAGTCACCAAGTGCCTCGGGTTGCGTGTAGCATGTCACTGAATCACAACAAGTGCATAGCTGAATTTTTTAGAAGTTTTGCACACGATTTTAATAGGTTCAGGAAGCTCTCAACAGGTTGGAATCGAGCATTTTGGTCCTTTCGCTAGGTTCTCTGATCCGTTCGATAGGTTTCAATAGGATGAATCTTTACTTAGAGTTCCAGCCTTCTCAGTCCTTGGTTTGGAGTATTCGACAGGTTGGAGAAACTCTTCGACAGGTTGGAAAACCATTTTGACAGGTTGGGAAACCATTTCGATAGGTTTCGCTCTACATTCTGCCATTTCGATAGGTTTAAGAAACCATTCAATAGGTTCCTTTAACACTTCAGGCAGGTTTTTGATAGGATGGTTTCTTCTTTCCTTTTAGCTGCTCGATAGGTTCTGAGATCCTATCGAACTCCTTAATCCACATGTATTCATCTTTCTTCTGCCTTCAAATCCTATCGAAGACCTCTTCAACTGCACGAATTCTTCCTTTCTTTGTTTTCAGCTCCTATCGAAGTCTTCAGGTGACCAATCGATATGACGTTCTCAGCCTGTTTTCACTTCCTTCACCTTGCCCTGCTGTAGCCACGCATTCCAAGGGTCCAGTGTTGTGCTACCCTTGTTGCTGGGTTTTTCCTGTGCTAAGAGATAGCTTCTTTTTGGGCATTCTTGAGTGTTTTTCTGCATTAGTATCTTATTTTATTGCTGTCTACAAAATACACTTGACACATGCTTATTAGTGTGCTCACAGGTCTATCAAGGGTCAGGTTATAGGATGAAAAGTGGCATTTTTCACTACTTAACACACCCCAAACCTAAGCTTTGCTAGTCCCTGAGCAAAGGAGAATTCAAAGAAAAAATAAAAATGCCACTTTCGTAGGGAGCACGGATGCATTTAGCATATGCACCAAGCCTTTTAAACCCCTAGGTGATCCCTAGTGGAGGAGTAAAGTCTCCTGAGGGTTTTCAGTGAAGATACCCACAAACTTCCCCAATAAAGTTAGTTAATAATAGTACATCCTGCTAAACAGAATTTTAGTAAATTAGAATAAATTCTCATCATGTCTTTTCAGTTCTTGAGGGTTTTCAGCAGAAAAGTCACCAACTTAAAACATGAAATTTTGTAGTAATTCCTTCATCATCAATCAGTTCATGTCAAGGTATTATGTCTGAAGATTGATGCATGGCTCACCTTTCATTTGAGAACTCTGTTTTGATACTACCCCTATCAAATTAGATTTCAGGCCCAAGTCTCACCAGGGCTGTTAACTCACAACAACAATGAAGGGTGTAGAATTTCAGACAGCTCAAGAGCAGTCACAGTCCTCAAATAGGGTTGTAAGCATGAGCATAGGCATTGCTCTAATTTCTAAAATTTTCTAACTCTTTTCACCATAGATTAGACAGATCCTTATCTCCACATGACAGCTCAATCCATTCCAGATCAGTAAGGTTTTTTCATTGGGTTGTAATGTGGCTTATGGATGAGGTTTGTAAAAGAAAGGGTAAAAGGGGTTCAAATTGAGAAATCAGTAAAGGTAAGGAGGAGCTCTGGACAACTCCTTCATTTCAGCACCTTTTTACTTTCTTTTTGAATTTTCAGACTTGAATTGATCAGCCTCTTATTTTCTTGTAGATTTTCAGATGAGGTGATTTCTCTTTCTCATCCTTTTTACTCTTTTTTTTTTTTTTAAATCATTAAACAGGTTGGAGGACCTCGGAGGTGGGTGGAGGTAAAACAGGTTCAGAGGTGGATGGGGGGAGGTCTGGTTGAAGAGGGAGTGATACAAATGGAAAAAGCAAAGTGGGTGGAGGTGTGGGTAGTAGGACAGGTATGGTGGGTGGGGGGGTGGCTAAGGGTATCTCTGCAGGAGTCTCTGCTGCTACGGAAGTGATTGTCTTCTCAGCCACCTCCCTTCCAACTGGTTGGCCTTTCTTAATCAATGTGAGGCTGGTTGACCATTCTCGCTTACCATACAATTTAAAGGTCAGCTTCTCCATTGGTTCAGATTGCTTAATCACATATTTTCCAGTCCCGAGTAGACATATGATGAGTCTGCAAAAACGCAGGCCACCTCCTTTAGCAAAAGCTTGCCTCTTCAGCACCTTGTCATTGATATCCACCATTGTCTCAAAAATTAGCTTAGGTGCATTCACAAATTGCCCCTTTGAACAAAAGTATAGTGCATCCACTAAAAGGGTCCTTCTCTCTTGCAAATGGCCAGAGACATAGACATTTTTTCTCATAATGGTATCAATGAGTCGAAGGGTAGGATGGAGGTCTCTTCTCATCAAGGATTCACCAGAGCCCACTATTCCATTAGTAAGCTATTTAGCTATTTCCCAAAATGTGGCCCCTGTAGGTGCTCCCTCAGCTCTGGTGGAGTCAAATTGATATGGGACTCCCAAAGCCATCCCAATATCTCTGCAATCGACAGTCAACTGCCAATCATCAATCAAGATTTCCAGTGTATCCTCAGCTCCAGGTACCACCTTCTTTGTCAGGTTCTGGTACCACAATTTTAATAACCTGGGATAGACATTTTCCTTTAAGGGTGTAAGCAGGGGTAGCAGGCCTTCTTTTTTCAAATATTCCAATGTCCCTTGGCACTCCCCAATGTTGGCAAAATATGCCAGATCAAAATCCGTCTTAGGAACAAGACTCAATTTTTCTACAAACTCATTAGGGCCAGGCGACTCTGAGGTTTCTTCTACTCTAGGTTCCTGAATCTCAATAGCTTTGGATTTCCTAGCTTTAGGAGTCTTTTTAGGTGACATTTTAGTGAGCTTCCTCTTGACAGGTGGTTTGTCAGCTGGCTTCGACTTTTTGGAGGATTTGGGGGTGGAAGCAGTTGTTCTTCGGCGTATGTTGCGATGGTTTCCTCCGGCTCACCCATTTTACTCTTCAAAAATTTAGCACTCACCAACTTGAAGCGGAGTTTGAAGTTTGAAAATCAGAGGAGCGACAGATCGATTGTGGGAAGGCAACTGACCATGAAATACCTAGGGTTTAACAGAAATCGCACTGCACAGCTTCAATTTTTTTAGAATTAGGGCAAAATGCTCCGATGTGTAAGCTAAATGTACTGACAAAAAGGCAGACTGAACAGCTGAAGGTTCTATGAGGACTTAGTGAAGAAAGAGGGAGGCAAAAGAGAGAAGAACAAGAGCTAGGGTTTGCAGAAGGTATGGAATGAGGCACAAATTACCTATCGACGGGTATATAGAAGGTGAAATACAATTCCGATAGGATGAACTGGATGTTTTCGATAGGTTCATGCATCCTGTCGAAAACATAGCAGACAAAACATTGAAAGGGGGTGATTCGATAGGATCTCGATATGTGAAACCATCCTTTCGATCAGTTTAAATGGCAGCTAAATCTTCATTTCGATAGGTTCCCGATTGGTATCTAGAAGCTATCGAAATCTTCATTTTTCCTATCGAAAAGTTAGTTTTACCTATCGAGAGGTTCAGTACCTATCAAAACCATCTAACATCCTGTCGAAATCACTAAGTGACCTATCGAAAGGTGAGCTTGACCTGTCAAAGACTTCTAAAAATCAAATAAAGCTGTATTTCTGGGCATTCGTAGTCTTAGTTCTCAGCAGGCTCTGTTGATGTGGTGCCCCATGATTAGATTCACTTATGAACAGCTCCCATTACCTCAGGACAGCTGAGAATGACGGTCTAGTATTGAGCATGCCAGTTTTGTTGTTTTCTTTTAATTATTGCAAAGATATAAAAAGAATCAAATAACAACTAAGTAAACACCTACAAACAAAAACAGAGTATGGTACATATGATACATACTAATTGCAGGGGTTAATTTGGAGGGTATGAAAGGTCCATGGTCTCCTCAGGCTCATCAAACTTGGCACTTTTCATAGATCTTTTCCTCAGCCAGTGTCCATTCCTTGGGTGCAGTCTTTCAGCTGCGAGTCAAGCCTTGTCCTGCACCAGCCAATGTGGATTATCATGCATCATTTTCTTTTGGGTATTAAAGGAAAAACAAGCCTCTTCAGGAGAGGGTTGATAACCAGTGTTATACACATTCAGCTTAACCTTCATGTTTCCAAATGACACTTCCATAATCCCATACCTGCAATGTATGTGGGCATTGGTTGTGGCCAAAAAGGGCCTACCTAGAATTACAGGTATGGAAGAAGCCCATTTGCTTGGTTCCATGTCCAATACCAAAAAGTCAGCAGGATAAAAAAATTTGTCAACTCAACTAAAACATCCTCGATTATCCTCACTAGTTTTCTTTCAGATCTGTCAGCCAGCTGGAGGACCACATGTGTGGGCTTCAATTTGCCTAAGCCCAGCTTCTCATATACTGAATATGGAAGTAAATTCACATTGGCTCCTAGATCTAATAAGGCTTTGTCAATGATGTGATCCCCAATGATGCAGGGGATTGTGGGGGTTCCAGGGTCGTAGAATTTGGTTGGGGTTGCAATTGACAAAATTTATTTTACCTTCTCTACTGAAAAGACTTTCTGGGATAGGTGTATCCTGGATTGTCTTTTTTGGGTGCATAGTTCTTTTAAAAACTTGGCATAGGCTGGGACTTGTTTGATGGCATCAAGTAAAGGCAGATTGATCTTTACCTGCTTGAAAGTCTCCATCATTTCCTTAATTTTTTCTTGCCCTTTATCAAAAGGGGAAGGTGCTTGTAGTGCCTTAGGAAATGGCAATTGTGGGATTACTCCCTCACCTGCAGCCTTAGCCAATGGTGTCTCTTTCTTTTTGAGTTTTTTCTTTACTTGAGGATCCTCATTATCCTCAATATTGACAGGAGCTTGTTGGTGTGTGCTGGTAGAAATCTCTTCATTTCCTTCCTCCAAGTTCCTCACAGGCTCCCAGCCCACTTGGTTGTCCACTAACTTAGCACTTCTCAAAGTTGTAACAGATTTAACTTCCTCATAAGTAGAGGAAACTTCACCCACTATAAACTGTCTTCACGGATTGTCCTGTGGTTGGCTAGGCAACCTTCCTCCCTCTCTCCTAGTCAGAGCATCAGATAGCTAACCAAGTTGGTCCTCTATCTTTTTGCTGCTTTAGTTGTGAGAGTGCACAATTTGGGTTAAGGTGTTCAAGCTCTGTAATGAAGATAGAACTTATTCCTCAAAGGATGGTGCTCTCACAACTGGAGGGGGTGCAGATTGCTGCACAGGACAAGCTATAGGTTGGGCCATGGGTTACTGATACTAAGGTCATGGTGCATAACCTTCTCGATAGGAGCATAGCATTCATAAGGCATGGGTCAGCTGCTTCTTTATTCGGCTAAGGTATCCATCTTGTCTCCACCTCAGATTGGGGTGGTTCCTCCATTGGTACCCAGTAGCAGGCTGTTGCCCATAAGACTGAGCTGCAGCCACATGCTCTGTTATAAAATCAGGAAATTGGTCAGCAGATGGGCATTCTTCCAAGGGATGAGCAGGGGACTGGCATATGGCACATGCCTCCTTCACTTTGGCAGCCACAGGTGACTGCATTGCTCCCATCAGCCTATCAAATTTCAGAGTTAAGCTGTCCACTTTCCTTTCCAACTCACTTGGTATACTCACTTCTTATATCTTTCCCCTTGAGGTGTTCTCCTTATCAATTTAGGGGGCTCTAGATCTACTGCTAAGGTTTCCCTTTGCATAGAGTTCTCACTAATGATATCAAAGAGCTCCCATGCCTCCTCAGCAGTTTATGGAGATAGGTGCCACCACAGGAGGCATCTATCATATCTCTACTTTTAGCATCAATTCCCTGACAAAAACTTTGAACCAATTGCCATTCAGAGATTTGATGGTCGGGGCATTTCTTGAGGAGTTCCTTAAATATCTCGCAGGATTGATGAAAGTCTTCAGTTGGATCTTGGGTAAAAGCGATGATACCCTTCCTCAACTGGCTGGTCTTTGACATAGGAAAGAATTTGGTCAGAAACTGACATTGGAGATCACTCTAGGACTGAATACTTTTAGGTGGAAGTAAGGACAACTAGGTCCTGGCTCTGTCCTTTAATGAAAAAGGAAATATTCTCATCTTTGTGGCCTCCTCCCCCAAACTTGTGATATTAAATGTAGTACACAATCCTAAGAATTCATCAATGTGCTTATAAGGGTCTTCTTTGGTCAGGCCATGAATTGAGGGCAGCATTTGAATGATGGATGATTTTATCTCATAGTTTCCTTGAGCAGCTGGGAATTGAATGCAGAAGGGAGAATTGTAGGCCCCTGGTGCATTAAACTCCTTAAGGGTTCTCAGCTGCTATTGCTCACCCATTTCTACATAATCAAATGCAACAGAGGTGGGTGTAGTTAGTCTGGATTTGAGAAGTCTTTCAACCTCTGGATTTAGTAGGACAATCTAAGGTTGCAAAGTTCTCCTACCAAACATACGACACTCAGATTTCGAATGCAGAACAGATCCAAACTCACAACAAACAGAATCAACTAAATTTTCTAACTATTCTAACAAAAATTATCAACAGATCTGAAAAATAACAGGGGAGTAGAGGGATGCAAACTACAGAGCAATCTCCAACACGATTCTCCTCTCACTAGTAGCCTTAGATCTGATGAACTGCACACAAACTACTGAAAAACAACACAACTTACAAATGCAGTTAGTAAAAAAATTAAACAAAAACTACAGATCTATAATCAAAACTTAGATCTATCAATTTCTAAACATGCCTCCCCGGTAGCGGCACCAAACACTTGTTGGTGTGTTTGCCTACCCTCAAATGAGGGTATAAAATTATCAATAAAACTAGGCAGACACACTCATACAGACTTGCAAGTATTCAGGATCTGTTATAGCAAGCTTTAAAAGAATTGTGAGTAAGGGAATGTCCATAGGGAGGTTGGTTAGAAATATGGTAAATCTCCATATCTGTGTCCGATCTGGCACCCTAACTATTACTAATTTAGCTAAAAGACAAGGGAGAAGTTTGAAATGGATTGTCACTTAAACTAAGCTACAATTAAACCTAAGCTAAATTGGATCGAGTTTGGGAGCTTAGATCTTGCAGGGGAAGAGAGTAAAAATCAGAAAATGGAGAAGAGTAGCTTGGAGGTTGGTTTTCACTGAAATCAAATTTGATTAATCATGCTACAGAGGTTCAGAGCACACAATTCTCTCGCTGGCTATAAGCACAGCTGCATGGTATAAATTCCACTCCAAATCATAGGATCCACCTGGCCTTATGGCTATGATCTGTCCAATTTAATGGTCACAAACCATCCTATAGACTTTATTGAATCCATGGATTGTAGCAGATGAATCCAATTGACGCCTGAGCTTAGATTTATCTTAAGGTTATGATCTGTCCACTTTAATGGTCACAGTCCATCCTAGGGATCTCCTACAAAGTCAGGGCCTCAATTAGAACAAATAAAACCACTACAAATGATGCAATTCCCAGGTTACAGACTCAAGGAATCACAAGAGCATCAGATCCAGGGAGATCAGATGGTATCCAAGAGGTCTACCAGTTAAGTGGGTGAGCTGAACTACAACTCCTCTACACAAATCCGATCGATCACTAAATGGAACCAAAGGAAATTTAAATCTAATTAAAGAATTAAACACAGCATTATTATTGCAAACAAGGTCACTTTACAATGGAAACACTCTCAGATCTGTAGTTTGTACAGCTAGGGACCTACAGTAGAACTCTTAACCTTACCCAATTACAGATCTAACTTGGCTCCTCGCAACTCCAAGGGACTTAGCCAACCATGGTTGGCCTAAAGGAGGGAAATGGAATTTCTCTGCTAGCTCTAATCTGTAGAATTTTGGCTCAGATCTCGATCTCCCCCAATCGCAATTGGGGATCTCTATATATAGCTTTCTCCTCTATTTTTTCCACCAAAAATCCCTTCTAGAAGGTCGTCAGAGTATGTTAGAGTTCTGTTAAAGAACATGGGTCGGTTAGGGCTTTCTAGGGCATCTTCTGGAACCGTCGTGTCGATCACCAAGTGCCTCGAGTTGCGTTCAGCAGGTCACTGAATCACAACATGTGCACAACTGAATTTTTGAGAAGTTTTGCAAATGATTTTGATAGGTTCAGGAAGCTTTCGACAGGTTGGAATCGAGCATTTTCGTCCTTTCGCGAGGTTCTCAGATCCGTTCGATAGGTTCCGATAGGATGAATCTTCGCTTAGAGTTCCAGCCTTCTCAGTCCTTTGTTAGGAGTATTCGACAGGTTGGAAAACCATTTCGACAGGTTTGGAAACCATTTCGACAGGTTTCGCTCTGCATTCCGCCATTTCAATAGGTTTAAGAAACCATTCGATAGGTTCCTTTGACACTTCAGGCAAGTTTTTGATAGGATGGTTTCTTCTTTCCTTTCAGCTGCTCGATAAGTTCTGAGATCCTATCGAACTCCTTAATCCACATGAATTCATCTTTCTTCTGCCTTTAGATCCTATCGAAGACCTCTTCAACTGCACGAATTCTTCCTTTCTTTGCTTTCAGCTCCTATCGAAGTCTTCAAGTGACCAATCGATAAGACGTTCTCAGCCTATTTTCACTTCCTTCACCTTGCCCTGCTGTAGCCACGCGCTTCAAGGGTCCAGTGCTGTGCTACCCCTGTTACTAGGTTTTTCCTGTGCTGAGAGATAGCTCCTTTTTGGGCATTCTTGAGTGCTTTTCAGCATTAGTATCTTCTTTTATTGCTGTCTATAAAATGCACTTGACACAAGCTTATTAATGTGCTCATAGGTCTATCAAGGGTCAAGTTATAGGGTTAAAAGTGGCATTTTTCACTACTTAACACACCCTCGAACCTAAGCTTTGCTAGTCCCTGAGGAAAGTAGAATTCAAAGAAAAAATAAAAATGCCACGACTTTTAAACCCCTAGGTGATCCCTAGTGGAGGAGTGAAGTCTCCTGAGGGTTTCAGTGAAGGTACCCACAAACTTCCCAAATAAAGTTAGTTAATAATAGTACATCCTGCTAAATAGAATTTTAGTAAACTAGAATAAATTCTCATCATGTCTTTTCAGTTCTTGAGGGTTTTCAGCAGAAAAGTCACCAACTTAAAACATGAAATTTTGTAGTAATTCCTTCATCATCAATCAGTTCATGTCAAGGTATTATGTCTGAAGATTGATGCATGGCTCACCTTTCATTTGAGAACTCTGTTTTGATACTACCCCTATCAAATTGGATTTCAGGCCCAAGTCTCACCAGGGCTGTTAACTCACAACAATAATGAAGGGGGTAGAATTTCAGACAGCTCAAGAGCAGTCACAGTCCTCAAATAGGGCTGTAAGCATGAGCATAGGCATTGCTCTAATTTCTAAAATTTTCTAACTCTTTTCACCATAGATTAGACAGATCCTTATCTCCACATGACAGCTCAATCCATTCCAGATCAGTAAGGTCTTTTCATTGGGTTGTAATGTGGCTTATGGATGAGGTTTGTAAAAGAAAGGGTAAAAGGGGTTTAAATTGAGAAATCAGTAAAGGTAAGGGGGAGGTCTAGACAACTCCCTCTTCATTTCAGTACCTTTTTACTTTCTTTTTGAATTTTCAGACTTGAATTGATCAGCCTCTTATTTTCTTATAGATTTTCAGATGAGGTGATTTCTCTTTCTCATCCTTTTTGCTCTTTTTTTTTTTTTAAATCATTAAACAGGTTGGAGGACCTGGGAGGTGGGTGGAGGTAAAACAGGTTCAGAGGTGGATGGGGGGAGGTCTGGTTGAAGAGGGAGTGATACAAATGGAAAAAGCAAAGTGGGTGGAGGTGTGGGTAGTGGGACAGGTATGGTGGGTGGGTGGCTAAGGGTACCTCTGCAAGAGTCTCTGCTGTCACGGAAGTGATTGTCTTCTCAGCCACCTCCCTTCCAACTTGTTGGCCTTTCTTAATCAATGTGAGGCTGGTTGACCATTCTCGCTTACTATACAACTTAAAGGTCAGCTTCTCCATTGGTTCAGATTGCTTAATCACATATTTTCCAGTCCTAAGCAGACATGTGATGAGTCTGTAAAAAGACAGGCCACCTCCTTTAGCAAAAGCTTGCCTCTTCAGCACCTTGTCATTAATATCCACCATTGTCTCAAAAATCAGCTTAGGTGCATTCACAAATTGCCCCTTTGAACAAAAGTATAGTGCATCCACTAAAGGGGTCCTTCTCTCTTGCAAATGGCCAGAGACAGACATTTTTTCTCAGAATCATATCAATGAGTCGGAGGGTAGGATGGAGGTCTCTTCTCATCAAGGATTCACCAGAGCCCACTATTCCATTAGTAGGCTATTTAGCCATTTCCCAAAATGTGGCCCCTGTAGGTGCTCCCTCAGCTCTGGTGGAGTCAAATTGACATGGGACTCCTAAAGCCATCCCAATATCTCTGCAACCGCTAGTCAACTACCAATCATCAATCGAGATTTCCAGTGTATCCTCAGCTCCAGGTACCACCTTCTTTGTCAGGTTCTGGTACCACAATTTCAATAACCTGGGATAGACATTTTCCTTCAAGGGTGAAAGCAGGGGTAGCAAGCCTTCTTTTTTTAAATATTCCAATTTCCCCTAGCACTCCCCAATGTTGGCAAAATATGTCAGATCAAAATCCGTATCAGGAACATGACTCAATTTTTCTACAAACTCATTAGGGGTAGTTAACCCTGCAGGCAGTTCTACTGGAGGGGCAGCTCTCGCTGAGGTTTCTTCTACTCTAGGTTCCTGAATCTCAACAGCTTTGGATTTCTTAGCTTTAGGGGTCTTTTTAGGTGACATTACAGTGAGCTTCCTCTTGACAGGTGGTTTGTCAGCTGGCTTCAACTTTTTAGAGGATTTGGGAGTGGAAGCAGTTGTTCTCCGGCGTATGTTCGCGAGGGTTTCCTCCGGCTCATCCATTTTACTCTTCAAAAATTTAGCACTCACCAACTTGAAGCGGAGTTTGAAGTTTAAAAATCAGAGGAGCGACAGATTGATTGTGGGAAGGCAACTGACCTCGAAATACCTAGGGTTTAACAGAAATCGCACTGCATAGCTTTAATTTTTTTAGAATTAGGGGCAAAATGCTCCTATGTGCAAGCTAAATGTACTGACAAAAAGGCAGACTGAATAGCTGGAGGTTCTATGAGGATTTAGTGAAGAAAGAGGGAGGCAAAAGGGAGAGGAACAAGAGCTAGGATTTGCAGAAGGTATGGAATGAGGAACAAATGACCTATCGACGGGTATATAAAAGGTGAAATACGATTCTGATAGGATGAACTGGATGGTTTCGATAGGTTCGTGTGTCCTATCGAAAACATAGCAGACAAAATTTGAAAGGGGTTGATTCGATAGGATCTCGATAGGTGAAACCATCCTTTCGATCAGTTTAAACGGCAACTAAATCTTCATTTCGATAGGTTCCCGATTGGTATCTAGAAGCTATCGAAATCTTCATTTTTCCTCTCAAAAAGTTAGTTTTTTTACCTATCGAGAGGTTCAGTACCTATCAAAACCATCTAACATCCTGTCGAAATCACTAATTGACCTATCAAAAGGTGAGCTTGACCTGTCGAAGACTTCTAAAAATCAAATAAAGTTGTATTTCTGGGCATTCGTAGTCTCAGTTCTCAGCAGACTCTGTTGATGTGGTGCCCCATGATTAGATTCACTTATGAACAGCTCTCATTACCTCAGGACAGCTGAAAATGATGGTCTAGTATTGAGCATGGCAGTTTTGTTGTATTCTTTAAATTATTGCAAAGATATAAAAAGAATCAAATAACAACTAGGTAAACACCTACAAACAAAAATAGACTATGGTACATATGATACACACTGACTGCAGGGGTTAATCTGGAGGGTCTGAAAGGTCCATGGTCTCCTCAGGCTCATCAAACTTGGCACTTTTCATAAATCTTTTCCTCAGCCAGTGTCCATTCCTTGGGTGCAGTCTTCCGGCTGCGACCCAAGCCTTGTCCTGCACCAGCCAATGTGGATTATCATGCATCATTTTCTTTTGGGTATTAATGGAAAAATAAGCCTCTTCAGGAGAAGGTTGATAGGCAGTGTTATACACATTCAGCTTAACCTTCATGTTTCCAAATGACACTTCCATAATCCCATACCTGGATTGTATGTGGGCATTGGTTGTGGCCAAAAAGGGCCTACCTAGAATCACAGGTATGGAAGAAGCACATTTTCTTGGTTCCATGTCCAATACCAAAAAGTCAGCAGGATAAAAAAATTTGTCAACTCCAACCAAAACATCCTCGATTATCCCCACTGGTTTCCTTTCAGATATGTCTGCCAACTGGAGGACCACATGTGTGGGCTTCAATTTGCCTAAGCCCAGCTTCTCATATACTGAATATGGAAGTAAATTCATACTGGCTCCTAGATCTAATAAGGCTTTGTCAATGATGTGATCTCCAATGATGCAGGGGATTGTGGGGGTTCCTGGGTCTTAGAATTTGGTTGGAGTTGCAATTGACAAAATTTGTTTCACTTTCTCTTCTGAAAAGACTTTCTTGGATAGGTGTACCCTGGATTGTCTTTTATCGATGCATAGTTCTTTTAAAAACTTGGCATAGGCTGGGACTTGTTTGATGGCATCAAGTAAAGGCAGATTGATCTTTACTTGCTTGAAAGTCTCCATCATTTTCCTCAATTTTTCCTTGCCCTTTATCAAAAGTGGAAGGTGCTTATAGTGCCTTAGGAAATGGCAATTGTGAGATTGCTCCCTCACTTGCAGCCTTAGCCAATGGTGTCTCTTTCTTTTTGAGTTTTTTCTTTTCTTGAGGATCCTCATTATCCTCATTATTTACAGGAGCCTGTTGGTGTGTGCTGGTAGAAATCTCTTCATTTCCTTCCTCCAAGTTCCTCACAGGCTCGCAGCCCACTTGGTTGTCCATTAACTTACCACTTCTCAAAGTTGTAACAAATTTAGCTTCCTCATAAGTAGAGGAAACTTCACCCACTACAAACTATCTTTATGGATTGTCCTGTGGTTGGCTAGGCAACCTTCCTCTCTCTCTCCTAGTCAGAGCATCAAATAGCTGACCAAGTTGATCCTCTATCTTTTTAATGCTTTGGTTGTGAGAGTGCACAGTTTGGGTTAAGGTGTTCAAGCTCTGTAATAAGGATAGAACTTGTTCCTCAAAGGATGGTGCTCTCACAGCTGGAGGGGGTGCAGATTGCTACACAGGAGGAGCTACAGGTTGGGCCATGGGTTGCTGATACAGAGGTCTTAAGGCATAACCTTCTCGATAGGGCTGAGCATTTCTGTAAGGCATGGGCTCATTGTGCTTCTTGGCTAGGTATCCATCTTGTCTCCACCTCAGTTGGGGTGGTTCCTCCATTATAAGGCTGAGCGACCACATGCTCTGTTATAAAATCAGGAAATTAGTCTGCAAATGGGCATTCTTCCAAAGGATGAGCAGGGGACTGGCATATGGCACATGCCTCTTCCACTCTGGCAGCCACAGGTGACTGCATTGATCCCATCAGCCTATCAAATTTAAGAGTTAAACTGTCTACTTTCCTTTCCAACTCACTTGGTACACTCACTTCATATATCTTTCCCCTTGAGGTGTTCTCCTTTATCAATTTAGGAGGCTCTAGATCTCTTGCTAAGGTTCCCCTTTGGATAGAGTTCTCACTAATGATATCAAAGAGCTCCCATGCCTCCTCAGCAATTTTATGGAGATAGGTGCCACCATAGGAGGCATTTATCATATCTCTGCTTTTAGCATCAATTCCCTGATAAAAACTTTGAACCAATTGCCATTCAGGGATTTGATGGTGGGGGCATTTCTTGAGGAGTTCCTTAAATCTCTCGCAGGATTGATGAAAGTCTTCAGTTGGATCTTGGGTAAAAGAGATGATACCCTTCCCCAACTGGCTGGTCTTTGACATAGGAAAGAATTTGGCCAGAAACTGACATTAGAGATCACTCCAGGACTGATTACTGTTAGGTGGAAGCAAGGAAAGCCAGGTCCTGGCTCAATCCTTTAATGAAAAAGGAAAGAGTCTCATCCTGGTGGCCTCCTCCCCCAAACCTGTGATATTAAATATGGTACACAATCCTAAGAATTCATCAATGTGCTTATAAGGGTCTTCTTTGGTTAGGCCATGAAATGAGGGCAGCATTTGAATGATGGATGATATTATCTCATAGTTTGGGAATTGAATATGAAGGGGAATTGTAGACCCACGGTGCATTAAACTCCTCTGAGTTCTCATTTGTTGCTCAACCAGTTCTACATAATCAAATGCAACAGAGGTGGGTGTAGTTAGTCTGGATCTGAGAAGTCTTTCAACCTCTGGATTTAGTGGGACAATCTGAGGTTGCAAAGTTCTCCTACCAAACATACAACACTCAGATTCCGAATGCAGAACAGATCCAAACACACAACAAACAGAATCAACCAAATTTTCTAACTATTCTAACAAAAATTATCAATAGCTCTGAAAAATAACAGGGGCGTAGAGGGATGCAAACTACAGAGCAATCTCCAGCACGATTCTCCTCTTACTGGTAGCCATAGATCTGATGAACTGCACACAAACTACTGAAAAACAACACAACTTACAAATACAGTTAGTAAAAAAATTAAATAAAAACTACAGATCTATGATCAAAACTTAGATCTATCAATTTCTAAACATGCCTTCCCAACAGTGGCACCAAAAACTTGTTGGTGTATTTACCTACCCTCAAATGAGGGTCTAAAATCATCAATAAAACTAGGCAGACACACTCATACAGACCTGCAAGTATTCAGGATCTGTTGTAGCAAGCTTTAAAGGAATGATGAGTAAGGGAATGTCCATAGGGAGGTTTGTTAGAAATATGATAAATCTCTAGATCTGTGTCAGATCTGGCACCCTAACTATTACTAATTTAGCTTAAAGACAGGGGAGAAGTTTGGAATGGATTGTCACTTAAACTAAGCTACAATTAAACATAAGATAAATTGGATCAAGTTTAGGAGCTTAGATCTTGCTGGGGAAGAGAGTAAAAAGCAAAAAATGGAGCAGAGTAGCTTGGAGGTTGGTTTTTACTGAAATCGGATTTGATTAATCATGCTGCAGAGGTTCAGAGCACACACTTCCCTCGCAGGCTATAAGCACAGCTGCAGGGTATAAATTCCACACCAAATCACAGGATTCACCTGGCCTTCAGGCTATGATCTGTCCACTTTAATGGTCACAGGCCATCCTATAGACTTTATCTAATCCATGGATTACAGCAGATGAATCCAATTGGGGCTTGATCTTAGATTTATCTTAAGGTTATGATCTGTCCACTTTAATGGTCACAAACCATCCTAGGGATCTCCTACAAAGCCAGGGCCTCAATTAGAATAAATAAAACCACTACAGATGTAGTAATTCCCAGGTCACAGACTCAAGGAATCACAGGAACATCAAATCCAGGGAGATCAGATATTATCCAAGAGGTCTACCAGTTAAGTGGGTGAGCTGATCTACAACTCCTCTACACAAATCTGATCGATCACCAAATGGAACCAAAGGAAATTTAAATCTAATTAAAGCATTAAACACAGCATTATCATTACAAACAAGGTCACATTATAAAGGAAACACTCTCAGATCTATAGTCTGTGCAGCTAGGGACCTACAGTAGCACTCTTAACCTTACCCAATCACAGATCTAACTTCGCTCCTCACTACTCCAAGGGACTTAACCAACCATGGATGGGCTAAAGGAGGGAAATGGAATTTTTCTGCAAGCTCTAATCTCTAGAATTTTGGCTCAGATCTCGATCTCCCCCAATCGCAATTGGGGATCTCTATATATAACTTTCTCCTCTATTTTTTCTATCAAAAATCCCTTCTAGAAGGTCATCAGAGTTTGTTAGAGTTCTGTTAAAGCACGTGGGTCAGTTTGGGCTTTCCAGGGCATCTTCTGAAACTGTCATGTCGGTCACCAAGTTCCTCAGGTTGCGTATAGCAGGTCACTGAATCACAACATGTGCACAGCTGAATTTCTGAGAAGTTCTGCACACGATTTCGATAGGTTCAGGAAGCTTTCGACAGGTTAGAATCGAGCATTTTTGTCCTTTCTCTAGGTTCTCATATCCGTTCGATAGGTTCTGATAGGATGAATCTTCGCTTAGAGTTCCAGCCTTCTCAGTCCTTGGTTTGGAGTATTCGACAAGTTGGAGAAACTCTTCGACAGGTTGGAAAACCATTTCGACAAGTTGGGAAACCATTTCGACAAGTTCCACTCTGCTTTCCGCCATTTCAATAGGTTTAAGAAACCATTTGATAGGTTCCTTTGAAACTTCAGGCAGGTTTTTGATAGGATGGTTTCTTCTTTCCTTTCATCTGCTTGATAGGTTCTAAGATCCTATCGAACTCCTTAATCCACCTGAATTCATCTTTCTTCTACCTTCAGATCCTATCGAAGACCTCTTTAACTACATGAATTCTTCCTTTCTTTGCTTTCAGCTCCTATCGAAGTCTTCAAGTGACCAATCGATAGGACGTTCTCAGCCTATTTTTACTTCCTTCACCTTGCCCTACTGTAGCCATGCGCTCAAAGGGTCCAGTGCTGTGCTATCCTCTGGTGTGTTATTGTTGAGTTTTTCTTGTGCTGAGAGATAGCTCCTTTTTGGGCATTCTTGAGTGCTTTTCTGTATTAGTATCTTCTTTTGTTGTTGTCTACAAAATATACTTGACACAAGCTTATTAGTGTGTTCACAAGTCTATCAAGGGTCTAGTTATAGGGTGAAAAGCAGCATTTTTCACCACTTAACAATTTTCCTAGGTCAGATACTCTTAGGGATGCCAGCTAGAAATGGGTAGCTGGTAGCATGGCATTCGCAGCATGCATCTGCAATAGCTTTCCTATTCTAATCAAGATCCTTGGAATGGAACAATCTCTGGGATGGTCTATGACCATTAAAGTAGATAGATCATAGCCTTAGGATTGCTTCAATTCTTTGATCAAGATTAGATTCTTATACCTTGCATCTGTCAGAAATGGGGAGCTTATAGCCAGATGGATGCTTGTAGCAAATCTATCCTATGAACTGCCTTTGATTCCTTTGATTTTTCAGTAAAAGACCAAGACCCCTAGCTGCTATTCTCACCCTTTTGAATTTTCATCGCTTCTATATCTCCCCTTATCTCTGTGTTTGATTAGATCTGGATCAATAGCATCTCTCTTTTGTAATTTGTAGTTAAAGTGATAAAACCATAAAACCTCCTCTTCCCTGCTTTAGTTTAGTTTAAACTACGATAGAGTTCCAGATCTACCATAGATCTAGAGATTTACCATCCTTTAGAACACATTTCCCTGTGGACATACCCTTACTTACCTTTTAAAACTTGCTACAACAGCCCTGATTCTTGTAGAGCTGGCTGCTTGCCTTGATTCAACATTGCTATAATTTGTGCAATTAATCTACTATTTTAATCATATAATAATCGCAAGGCAGGAAGTACAACAGTAAGATGGGAAGGTTAGAAGCCACTCTAGAACCTCTTGACTTTATTTTAGAAGTGTTAGTTCTGACCGGACAATCTGTCACTACTGACATGGTGTATCGATCCATTGTTGTTCAAATAAAAATTACTAGGAATACGAAGCTGTAGTTTATTTGATATTGCTTGATATACAAGGATTCGATGTAATTCTTGGCATGGATTGGTTGTTCAATCACCATGCAAACGTCGACTGTCAAAAGAAGATTGTCACTTTTCATCCACAAGGGAAGAAATCAGCTAAATTTTTCGGTATACAGTCAACTATACTCCCTTTCATTTCAGCGATCCGAGCACTTTGATTACTCGATGATGGTGCTCAAGGGTATATCTTTTTTATTTAAAGTCAAGATCAGGAAGAAGAGAAAGTCACACTTATAGATGTGTCGATTGCCTATGAATTCCCTGATGTTTTCCCTGATGAGTTGTCAAGATTACAACCTGACTGGGAAGTGGAATTCGCTATTAATCTAGCCCCGAGCACCGAGCCGATATCAAAGATGTTGTATCGAATGGCACCAACTGAGTTGAAAGAAATCAAGGAGCAGTTGCAAGAGCTACTTGACAAAGGATTTATCAGACCGAGTGTGTCCCCGTGGGGTGCACCTGTGTTGTTTGTGAAGAAGAAAGACGGTTCGATGCGCCTTTACATTGATTACAATCAATTAAATAAGCTGACGATCAAGAATCGTTATTCACTCCCCAAAATTGATGATCTTGTTAATCAGTTACAAGGAGCACGGTATTTTTCAAAGATCAATTTACGATCGAGATATCACCAGATGAAGGTGAAAGCTGGAGATATTTCGAAGATAGCATTCCGGACATGATATGGTCACTACGAGTTTCTCGTCATGCCCTTCGGGTTGACCAATGTGCCTGCAGTATTTATGGACTTGATAAGCTGAGTCTTCAAGCCTTATTTAGATCAGTGTATTATAGTATTCATCAACGATATACTCATCTACTCAAAGACGAGAGCAGAGCACGAAGATCATATGTGAGTTTCTTTGCAGACATTAAGAGAGTCTCAGTTGTATGCCAAGTTTAATAAATGTGACTTCTAGTTGAATCAAGTTAATTTTTTGGGTCATATCATCTCTGAAGCCGGTATTACCATCGATCCTACAAAGATAAAGGTTGTAGTGTAATGGAAGCAACCACAAAAAGTAACCGAGATCAAAAGCTTTCTAGGTCTCACAGGGTATTATTGACATTTTGTTGAAGGGTTTTCGAAGCTTGTAGGACCACTCACGCAGCTTACTAGTAAGAATGTCAAATTCGAGTGGAATGAGGCATGTGAGCAGAGTTTCCAAGAGTTGAAAAGGAGACTCACCTCCGCTCCCATACTAGCACTACCATCAAGCAGCGGTGGTTTTGTGGTATTCAGCGATGCCTCGTATAGTGGGTTAGGTTGTGTATTGAATCAATGGGAATGTGTAATTGTGTACAATTCCTGACAGTTGAAAGATCACGAGAAGAACTACCCCAATCATGACCTGGAACTAGCAGCGATCATTTTTGCATTGAAAATATGGAGGCACTACTACTTGTATGGTGAAACCTTCGAGATTTTCACTGATCATAAAAGTCTTAAGTATCTCTTTACTCAGAAAGAGCTAAATTTGAGGCAAAGAAGATGGATGGAGTTCTTAAAGGACTATAACCATTCCATTCAGTACCATCCCGATAAAGCCAATGTAGTGGCTGATGCACTAAGTCGGAAGTCATCCGCTCAGCTATCTCATCTTGTGACATGGCTACGAAGATGGAAATTGTTAAATGACATAGTGTCATCCAGTGCCACTCTTAGGGCAATATCAAATGGAGGTTTGCTTGCTACAGTGATGATCCGATCCACACTCTTCGATAGGATCAGAGAACGTCAGATGCATGATGCAGAGCTTATTATCATCAGACAAGGAGTACTCAGTGGGCTACAGCTAGACTTTTCTATTAAGGACGATGGGTCCTTATTATTTCAAGGTCAAGTATGTGTACCCAATGATAGTGGCTTGCATCATGAAATTCTCGAAGAGGCTCACAAGTCAACTTATGTCATTCATCCTGGTAGCACGAAAATATATCAGGATTTGAAGAAGACATTTTGGTGGAATGGATTGAAGCGAGAAGTGGCAGAACATGTGGCAAAATATTTGACCTACCAGCAAGTGAAGGTCGAACACAAGCAACTTGCTAGACTGTTACAGCCACTGCCCATCCCAAAGTGGAAATGGGAGAGCATTTCCATGGATTTCATCCTTGACTTGCCCCATACGCAGAAGGATTACAAAGCGATTTGGGTGATTGTCGATCATCTTACCAAATCAGCACATTTCTTACCCTATAGCACGTGATATACAACATTAAAATTGACCGAAGTCTATCTGAGAGAGATAGTCCGACTACATGGAATACCAGTGAGTATCATGTCAGATCGTGATCCTAAATATACCTCCCAGTTCTGGGAAAGTTTTCATGAAGGAATGGGTTCCAAGTTGGAATTCAGTACTGCATTTCATCCTCAGACCGACGGACAGACAGAGAGGGTGAATCAGGTGATAGAAGATATGTTACGAGCCTGTATACTGGATTTTCAAGGATCATGGGATAAGCACTTACCCTTGATCGAATTCGCATACAATAACAGCTTCCAATCGAGCATTGGCATGGCACCATTCAAGGCATTGTATGGATGCCCATGTAAATCTCCTATCAACCGGGAAGAAGCTAGTGAACATCTTATTTTGGGCCCTGACTTGATAGAAAGCACCAATGCAATTGTTCACGTTATTCGAGAGAGACTGAAGAGTGCTCAGAGTCAGGAGAAGAGTTATGCCGATCTCAAGCGAACCAGTGTTGATTTTCAGGTAACTAAACAACTATAAGTGTATTTATTACATGAATTAAATTATGTGTATTGAATTTCTAACGTATGCCGTACAGATAGGCGATCACGTCTTTATCAAAATATCTCTGACAAAGGGTGTGATGCGATTTGGGAAACGAGGCAAGTTAAGTCCTCGCTACGTTGGACCATTCCCAGTTTTGGGCAGAGTGGGTGAGGTAGCATACCAAGTTGCATTACCTCCACATTTAGCCAGCGTACACGACGTATTTCATGTGTCTATGCTGAGGAAGTATGTCAACAATCAAACACACGTGTTGGATTATCAGCCACTTGATATTCAGGAGGATTTGACGGTGACTGAAGAACCAGGTCAGATATTGGACCGCCGAGACCAAATCTTGAGAATGACGCGTATTCCACTCATATTGATCCAATGGAAGAGTCACGGTTCTCATGAGGCTACCTGGGAACGCGAAGCCAATATTCGCGCTCAGTATCCCCATTTATTTACCTGAGGTAAGCCGTTTATTATGTTTAGTAGAATAAATTACTATATATGATATAAAAGTTACACTATTTATTTAGTAGAATAAATTACTATATATGTATGACTCTGTTTAACTTGAACCAGTCCCACTATGCCCATACTTGGGCTTACACATTAACTCATGAGTTAGTTAAACACGTTGATTATCTCAATTTCGTAGAAATAAAAATATTTAAAGCACGTGTACACATCAAATTCATCATGAAGTATTTTTAGATGATACACCATTATGTTTGACACATAGATGTGTCAACAATTTGCACTAAGACCCTACATGGCCTAGAAATCTGGACCAGTCAAGACCTGATGGTCTTGCAGCGGCAAGGGGCACACTGGCCGTGGCAGGTAGCTTGTCGCGGCAAGCATGTTGGGTTGTCACGTCAACCAGCTCAGGTCTAAAGTGGGGCCGAGAAACCCAAAGGGTCATTTTCGGGTTCTGTTCTTTGGTGGGGTCTCAGAGTTTTCCCTCCCGAGCCCTATATGTACTCCATTTCAGTTCAAAACTTCCAGATTTCACGCCAAATTTTGTTGCATGTGGGAGAATCAAGCTTGGCATAGCTCCTTCATCTCAAATTTCAGCATTTTGTCCCAAAGTTTGGCACATCTTTGAGATAAAACCTCCATTTCTCCCCTTGTCATTTTTCTTTTCAACTCTTTGAAATACCATGCCTCCAAGGAAGGTCATGGCTTCCAAAATTACTCCCGTACGCCCAAAGGCTTTAGCAAAAGTGAAGGGCAAAGCCCCATCAACGTCCCAAGAGCACGCTGATCCACCCGTGAATTGTGAACAATCCATTCCATGGTGGGACGCAAAAGCCATGGAACCTGATTGGCTGATTGAGGAATTGTTACTTGTACCGACCGATCTGACCGCATGGTCATTACAATACCTTGAACAGGCACGTTTAGACACCCTATTACAGACCATACACACACACACTTTTATCCCCGCCTCGTCAAATTATTTTATCAAAATTTAAAACTTGTTGAGTTCTTCGGCCAACTAGAAACCGAAATTGATGCCTGCAAATTTTATTTTGACTTGCAAGACATAACCAAGGCTATAGATTGTAGTACTCTATATGATGAGAGCCGAGGTCTACGAGCCCCTCATCTTAAGGATGTAAAATTTCATCTGATCACTACTAAGATGACTGGAGGACATACCACTCTTAGTCTCTCGGTTCGACGTAGTCAATTGCCATAAAACATGTGGTTCTCAATTGTGTTTTTAGATGTAATCTTTACCCTATGCAGCATGACTGCGAGTGACGCGACACTCTATTACAAGCCTTGTTTGCGGTTCATGAGAATCGCTAGGTTAATGCCCCAAAGGTCATTTGGGAGGGCATTAAGTATGTCAGTATCCATTTATATAGTAATGTAGCCACACCCATGCCCTTATCCGCGTCTAATCACTCAACTTCTTGAGGGTCATCAAGATGCCCTTAATAGGGAACCCTATCAAGTACCTCCTAGTGAGGAGCTACGCACCACCATATTCAGGTGTTTACCCCCGCAATATGAAAAAATATAAACCAATAGTTGCAACAGGCGGTGAAAAATCGACAAGTACGACAACCACGTGTGCCTCCACAATAGCCCCAAGCCACACCATCGACACCAACTCAAGAAGCCCTAATTCCTTCCCAAGCTTACCCAATTCCCTCTACTGTGGAGACCTTTACCATTGCCGACCTTACTCAGCAAATGAGAGAAAATCATGAACAAACCCTACAACAATTTGACAACCTCTACCGGAACAATTAAATGATTCATCAACGTGTCGACTACATTGAAGAGGCCACCTCTCTTTTGATGGAACACACCTTCAAGACCGCCTTAACCCCTTACATTGGTCGAGCATAGAATTACGAGTCTGCGTACACTCGAAACGCAACCACTTTAGTATCGGAGGTTGCTTGGAGGGATGCAGGACCATCCTCAGCTAGAGAGCGTCAACATAGATCTCAGCCTGGTGAGTATTCCACTCACTTTTCTCTAAGTTTTGTGCCTATATAATCATTACTGCACATTGTTTTGTTTCCTATAGTAACATTGTTTTGTTTTGTTTACTATATTATTCATCAGTAATTAGTCACGTCAATCACACATGTAATAGTTCATATACTTTTTCATTCGTCATATGCATTGCGTCAACTCAAAGAGTATTATAACAGTATAGGCACCATGCCCTGCTCTACTTTCTCTGTCTTCATTTATTTTCTAGAACGAAAATCCCTTAAGGAGGGGAGGGTGTAAAAACTGCCATATTTACAACCACTGTCGAGTATGGACACGAGTCAGGTCAGGCGTGTGCCTAACATGGGACATAAAAAATATATTTAAGTTAGTGGCCAAAACTGATAAGAATGTGTGGCCCTTAGTGGCCCAGTAAATTTTGTCAGTAAAACCCGGCCCTCAATACACTAAAATATAGTGTATTGAGTATACACTTAATTTAGACCATCCCATATAATCATAGTGGTGTGTAGTAGATAATATACTCAAGGTGTATATTATTATATATATATATATACACCTAGTATATTGGAGTTACACTAAATCTCAGGTTCTTAAACTAAACTAAGTGTAGCAGACTTGCACTAAAATAAGTCACCCAGCTAAACTTCTTTCAATTGTGTAAAGGCTTTACACTATAGCCCACCTTTATACACTTACACCATGTATGAGACTTATATTAATGCTAAACCTATTTTGGCTTTTATGTGTATACCTCACTATAGCTGGTATTGGCTTTACATATGATGCCAAAACTAATAGCTTATAAGCTGCTTTTCCACGACTGCGTGAGTCACCATGTAATCCCATGCATACAAAGTGGAAATGAGCCACTACAAAAACCCGCCTCCAGCTCCTTTCGTCTTCCTGCTTCGGGCTTTGAAGGAAATCCTCTTAGTAAACATACCAACCATTAAAGCAAATCTCATATTGATGAAACACTACTGCTAGTTTCTCAAACCCACTTCCATTGCACCCCTTTCACACCCTCACCCATGGATTCAGAATCTTGGATCACAAGGTGACTTGCAATTCAATCGTGAGGATTGCGAAGGCAATCGCTAGGTCGCGGAGAGTTCATTGCAGCCTTCATTCTTATGAGCTCAGTGAACTCGACACTGACACACATTCGGCATCATCGTAACCACGAGTCCATCAAAAGGTACGCCATAAATAAACCACGTAGTAGATTAGGTTTAGTTCATTAGTTTGTTTAGTATAGAAGTTAAATCTTTGATGTCGATTCCACCAATCGAATCGATAGCACAGAAAATAAATCATGTGTAAAGATTGCGGAGTCAAAAGTTCTAATGAAAGCACTCCGAAACTTTTACACCAAATGACGAATGATCAAGAGTTTCTCTGTGCCACATATACAATACAATAGAAAGAATTTATATAGTGTAAAAGACCCTGCAGCCCAAGAGGATCAAGAGGCCAGATAGGATCAAGGGGAACCACGGCAAGCAATTTCATCAGGCTTGCCGCGGCAACCCTGTGGATTGCTGAGGCAAGCCTGTGTCTAGCTATGTGTGTGCTTTGTGGTGTCTTGTGTTGTAGATATGTGCTGGGTATTGACCCCAAGTCTACTTAACCATAAAGTCACTTATGTACAGCCTATGGTGACCCAATAAACCATTAGAAAAACTAAAACCATGAACGTAACTTATAGGAGCTTGGTGCACATGACAAGCTCGCCACGATGAGTTTCGCTTGGATGCGTGCGTGCACATGTAGCAAATAAAGTGTAAGTGTATGTTAAGGTAGGGATTTTACCTTACTAATTTATATTTTGTTTTCTTATTTTGGTCGAGATAGCAAGTTATTGATGTGATCATGTATAATTATATAAATTAATGTTCATGTCAATTTTAGTCATGTATGATGAGATATAATATGAGCTCAGTTCAATAAGTGATTAAAGGTGCACATGCTAGTTTTAGTTTAGAAATGCATATGCCAGTTCAATCTTGATAAATAGTTAAGTATAATGATGATGATAGATATCAGCTTTGATGTGTGTTTTTCATGACTATCCTCAAGTTAGTTTTGAGTTATAATTATGATCAGTTCAGATTCGATGTCTGATTTATAAGGATATGCTAGATTCAATTTCAATGAATAGTTAGGAATGGGGATGATTCGTTCAGATTTGACATATGATTACTCTATGAACATGCTAGTTCAGTCTTGATGACTAGTTAGCTCAATTTTGATATATGAATATAAATGATTATGCTAATTTCCATTTACGTATGAATATGCCAAATTTACTTGTGCACTGAGTATGCTGAGCATGCTCTCAGTTTCAATTATGTTTGAGCATGCGAGTTTCCATTATACTAGTCTGTTCTGATATATGTTGTTTGTTCATGATATTCTCGCATACCTAAGACCATGCATTGTTCATGTCATGTTATCCTTGATGTTAAGTACCAGTTTTACTTCGTTTTTTAGCCAAGTGATCCGCTAACTCGGGAGCGTGACTGTGTAAATCTTGACTACAAGTGATCCTACTAACTCGGGAGCTTGATGTTTTTGTCCAAGTGATCCCGCTAACTTGGGAGCTTGATTCTTTTGCTCTTGTATATGTATGGTTTATATCTGATAGCTTGTTTAAGCTAAGATTGTTTCAGCATGATTCCTCGTATCTATTGCACCATAATTTCCTTGTATTTATTCAGCATGTCAGCATGATAAATTATTTGCATACTAATGACTTGTTTATGTTATGTGTTGTTAGAATAGATACAAGATAAGAAATAATATACTTCGATTTGTATTTTATGCATCAAGAAATGAATCGGTAATCTAACATATAAGTTAGCACTGTAAATTTTCCTACTGAACTTCGATGATAGCTCATCCTACGACTTCAATATCTTAGCTGCAAATATTGATCCGGAGCATGAGGGTGATCCCACATATCTATCAGAGGAGGAAGAAGAAGAAGAGGACGAGGAGGAGGAATTCGCTGAAGAATTCTTTCCTAAATAGGTTTGAGAGAGAGAGATTTGTTTGACACACTTGTATAAACTGCAGTATTATATTTTTTGAGATATTTGATACTACATGTATAGGTTTTCTTTCCATTGTTTAGATGATGGGTGGCCGTCATCGGTGGAAAGCTATACATTGCATCAATTAGTCTTGTTTATATCTCTTGTTAGTTTACTGTTAATAAATGAGTAAATATCAGTTTTTGCCATATTATTTCATGTCAGAGTTATTCAATTGCTTTCGCATATGCAATACTTTATACACAACACAATGCACTTATATGACAGGATCATGTTAGGTGATCCGACAATACGAACTTTCCTATATACGATAAGGGGAAAAGTCAAGCCGTCACATTCTCTGAGTGTATTTGCATTCTACTATTCCAATTCCGACCGGTCAGCTTCATCCTGACCAGTCTACCTTTGAATTTCTGAAGCCTTTGGGGCTCTGACCGGTCGAGAATAATTCTTCGATCGGTCCATTTTGGACCTTTTCTCTTTCTCATCAACTCTACTCTGCTACGCTATCCCGACCGGTCGAAATTGAACTTTCGAGCGGTCCATTTGACCTTTTAAAGCACTCCTCCAGCTGCTTCTCCTTAGATTCTTGCCATTTGCTTGGGTTTCTTAATATCTTTGCTCTTTTAACACTTTTTACATTTAACCCGCTTCTACTCCTATTGCAACACATCTTGTTATGTTGTAATAGGAGTAAACGCGGGTTAAACGTAAAAAGTGTTAAAAGAGCAAAGATATGAAACTGGCCGGTATTCAGGGATAATTTATACAACTTTTTGAGTTCGATCAGTAATCTTATTGCATCGCCAATCAAATCCAAGGTTCAAATTTTGAAAATGAAAAAGTCTCAAATGGCGTCTCCTCAAAGAACCCAGGGCTCTCAAGCATCCTCCCTCCTCCTTTGCCATTGCTCCTACTGATAGGTAAATCTGGTGGTATCTCGTACCCAGGACAAGAGTTGCATCATCTGACTTCGAAATGAGCACAACTCCCTCTCCCGAGCTGCCAGAAGATATCCCTCAGAATAGTCAGGCAAGGAAAATTTTTGCTCGAAAGAAAACATACAAGGAAAAAACAATTTCACTTACAATCTTAGCCCCCTGAAGGTCAGCAATATGGTGGTAGTGCTCCACGAGCTGGATTGTCAGTGCGTAATCTTGAAAAGGAGAAAAAGTGTAAGCAACCTGAGCAGAAGAGGCAATATACCTATAAAGCAGAGAAACTCACCCTAAGGATCGGCTCAAGAGGGGGTACCTTAACTACCTCAGCAGATAAATGGGCGCGCTCCTCCACTTCCTGGCATAAATCTGCAAGGAACCTATCCTCGAGGGGCCAGCGCCTCCACACCCTAGAGGGCCCTGCACCCGAAGTACCGGAAGGTCGCGCACCTGAGGTCCCAGAATGCCTTGCACCTGAGGTCCCAGAAGGCCCCACCCTCGTATCTATACCCAAGGCCTCCGCCACCTCAAACTGAGAAAAAAGAAGAAAGAAAGAGCATCATCAGGAAATGATCATAAGAACAAAAAGAGAAATAGATAAAAAAAAAAGAGGATCAAGTTTACTTGGCTAAGAGGACCCCCGACTGCCCTATAATTCATGCAAGATACAAATCATGGAAGGATGCTTCGATAGGGGAGAGCCTCATACCATCTCTGGTATCCCCTTCCACATTGAAAAAAAACCCCGGCTCGGACGCCCCAATGTTCGAGCTGATCGGTAAGCTCTTCGATCATCCCCTCTGGCACCATCACATCACCAAGAGGATCTAGGGGCACAAAAAAATAACCACGATGCTGATGGACTACCCTCTCCCCTAGGTAATAAGCATGGGTCGAAGAACCATAAAAAAAGAGGACCCGACGATCTACGAACATGGGTGAGTACACAACGGCATCCCAATCCAAAAAGGGTAATATTAATCCCGCGTATGGGTCGAACACCACCTGCTCAAAGAAAGGAGGGTTGTCCTTAATCAAGCAATACGTCAAAAACTCAAGTGAAATAAGGAAACAAAGAAAACAAGGTAAACCTGTTCTGGGAGCATCAAATCAAACTGGGACCTCAAACCCAACTCTAGGCGACTCATCCACGCATCCCTACGACGGGAAGACTGCCAGCAGCTCAGCAAAGGACAGGTGGCATCCCGAGGGTGAAGAAGAGGGCAGTCGGGTTGGAAGTGAAGATACCCCCAGACCTGAGAAAACCAAAGCAAGTCAGAAATAATAAACATAAGCATCTAACTGAAAATAAGGAGTACAAAAGTGAAGGGTAGATCACCTCGAGCAATGGCCAGAAGCCATAAATGGAGGAGAGGCCCCCTACAGCAACTCAGGCCCGACTATCCATCAGAATGGCGTATCTAGCCCCGCCCCAATCAACTCGGTGCACGTCCCTCCACATATCCATCAAACAAAGGAGAGATAGTTGAACCCGCCCTTCGCTAGTATTAGCAAAGATCATCTTGCCCAGCATACACAGCAAGAATACTCGAGCAAGGATCAATGCATGATCATGGACCATGTCTATCTCCATGTTGGGCTGACCTTCTGGAAGAAGCTCGTCCGGACCAAAAAGCTCTCGGAGCCACGACAACTTAACTTCTGCCCTTGACATACAGTTGGCAGGGGGATATGCCCTAATCAAACGAACCAGCTCCTCCTGTGGTAGGAGTCAGGGAAGGTCACTAGCTCCCCTCCAATCGGGATCTCGGTAATCATGGCCAAATCTACTGGAGTGATGGCCATCTCCTCTACCAAAGGTCATCGTCTTAGGACGAAATCTCTCCAACAGGGCCATCACATATGTATTATCCCCTCTTATGGAAGGGTAGGAGAGAAAATCTTCTAACCCGGCCTGCAAAACAAGGATCCTCACTGGATAGGGAATTCGAACCCAAAGCCATTGAAGATCGAACCACCCCCCTCGGAGTGTGATCAAGGGGAGTGGTTGCACTGACAAAATAAGATCGTCAGAGCTATGAAGAGAAAGGAGTGAATGAAATGCATGAACCATGGAAAATACGTTACCTTGCGGGCTATCCCAAAGTTTGAGAAATGGGTATACTGATGGTGGAGAAGGCCGCTGCGAGCCTCATTCCAGCCAATATCTCTCCATCGGCTCCTCAGTACACCACACAGTATATCGATGCACCCTCACCAGACGCTCACCCCTGCTACCAAGGACCTCGTCAAGGCCGGCCCCATGACCCTGATCATCATCACCCCGATGTCCTCGTGGCATCCTGAAAAAGGGGAATCAAAAGCAAGTGTTAAAAGATGGCGATAAAATGTCAAAAGAGAAAAAAAGAAGAACAGGGGCTTTACAAGAAGTCACCAAAAGAAGGGAAGTATGCCCTTCCCTTTTCAAATTTTCAAAAGAAAGAACAAAAAAAAGAAAATCCCTCTGTTCATTTACCTTCCAAATTTTTTACCAAGAAAAACAAAAAAAAAATGTGTATACATATATGTACAAACAAAATGAGAAGAGAAAAGAACCTTTCAAATGGCACCCATTACCCCGCATTTCAAAAATCCACAAGTGCAGGTTCATATCGGTTTCAAAACAAAAAAAAAAAGAGGAGGGGTGCCAAACGACCAGTTTAAAAACCCTACATTTTGGGCCTAGAAAAGCTTTTTTTAATCTAAAATCTTCCCAATTTTCTGGCCAAAATCCTCTCAAAGCGGATACATGAATCAAAGTAAAAGGGTCGAATGAGAGTGCATTCATAAAAAGTGCGTCATTTTATGCGAATAACCCTAGGGCATTTTTAAATCAAGAAAGAATAAAAAAGGGGCCCAAAGGGATCAAATCTTCACTAAACTCATGCAAATAAGCACGTAAATTCACAAAAATGGATCATATATGATTATATCTACAAGGAATATCAGTTTTCATGATCTAAATGCAAGAATTCTAGCCACAATTGATGTAGAAAATTTTTATTTTATTTTTTTAAAAAAAATCAAAGAAAAAGGGTTTAAAAGTTTACCTTGTTTTGAAAAGAGAAACCCAAGATCTGGCAAATAAAATGTGTCTCGTTGATGAGATCAACGCCGGCGCAATGTCAGAGTGTGAATCGGATCGATGGAAGGAAAAGAGGGGTTCCCGGTTCAGTTTGGAGAGAAAAAGAAAAAAAAAATGAAGAAAGGGCCCTTTTTTGTACCCCTGCCTGTGGCCGTGAGGTTTAAATGCTCAGGTGACTAGGCATGAAACACAAAAAAAAAGGGAAAAAAAAAAAAGAGAAGAGAAAATAATCAAAAAAATGGAAAATATACACATAAAAAACATAAAATAACACACGTAGGGGCACCCGTGACTAATCAAAGTGGGGCAATCAATGCCTCATGAGATAAGGCACAAATCGTGAGATCTTCTTGTCATATCTTTATGCCAATCTTTCAGTATGGGTCGTTCACCCTCCTGCTCGTGGGGCTTCAAAATGGAACTCGAACATCATGCATCATCAAACGCACCTTCATGGTTAAGCCCAGTAATATCGCTAAGTGCTTGGGGACTGATAATCTTAAGGAACGGACATTTTTCCAATGATATGGGCTTACACTACTCTCCATATTTTTCTTTTACCATTTAATGTTTGAGGTTCACTTTGAATACGACGGATCCACGAGTGTTTGCCTTGGGTTTCTTTCGATGTCTTTTTCTTTGGCATACTATTAATCACTGAAAAATACCACTTTTCACCTCTTAACCTAGCATTTGCTGGACCATGAAGCTCACTAATAACTCCTTTTTAGCTTGTTTTGTAGTTAGGATTAAATTGTGTAGCTTAACACAGAGTCTGTGCTTTTGGCGCTAAGAAGAGAGAGATTTCAAGCAAAAATGACAGTTGAACCAGAAGTGATGGAACACCATGGTGGTACACACCATGGCAACTATTTGTGCATGTCATACTAACCCAAAAAGTCTAGCAGATGATAGATGTATAGGTGAGGGTGGAGGAAGCTGCAACAAAAGCATGTGCATAGCAGCAGAGGAACCAGGGACCTATCTCGCATAGCTGAGGTGTTGCCTCACGCTGTTTAAGTCACTGGCAGAGCTCCCTCGCGCAGCTAAGACATACAACACGACTAAGCTCACAAAGAAGTCATGCAGTTCAAATGGAGAGTTATCACAAAGTAGCTCTCGCGTAGCAGTTGCGCACTTTAGTGGAAAGCATCATATGAAGAAACTCGCGGAGCTTTCGCGCACTAAGCCTTCAGAAATACAGCTCGCGCAGTTCTCGCGAGGATCAAGCCTTAGGGCAGCAGAGCACACTACCTCATGAGGCTAATTAGAGCGACAAACAGCAGAAACCTCGCGCAGCTCTCACGTGGCTCTGGAAGAGAGAGACGCTCAGAAATACTCTCGCGCAGCTCTTACGCACCTAAAAGTTCAAGTCTATACCGAGTGAGATGCGAAGGCATCTACTCGAGTACCTCGCGAATGAAGTTTTTGAAGCTCTTCTGTGCTAGTAATCAAGGCGCTGAAAGTTCTTCTGCGTGAATGCATTCAAAGCTGAGGCAATCGCGCGATCATCTAGAGCTCTACTGCACGAGACAGCAATATTCCACGCCAAAAATCTACCCTGCGAACACTCTGCATACTATGCTATAGAAGTGAAATGCAGAAGCCAGCCTCGCGAAGCTCGAGCTCTCCACTTTTCAATCCTAACCCAAGGATATTTTAGGTATTTCACACCTTCAAGGGCACGCATCCCAATGTCCCACACTTCCCAAAGCAGCCAAGGGTCACAGATGGGCCACTTAATCAACTCCACATCCTCACCCTTGCTTCTAGGGCACACCAAAGTTTAAGGATTGCTTATAAATAGAACATCCTCCTATTTTGTAAATTATTCAGGGATTAGCCTGTGATCACGTAGGGTTAGGGTTAAGGTTTGATTACCTCTTTTTTCATTTTTTCTTCTTTCATAGTCGAGCACTTACTGGCTAAATCTTTGGTAAATAATTAGGTGTAGTTTTATTTCAGTTTTGTAATAGATCATTTAAACATTGGGATTTGGTGTTGAGCTGTTGTACACAAGACTGCTGCCTTAAGGGATTTCATTGTTAATAATACCATATCAATGGAATCTTTGTTTGAATACTTACTCAATCTGTTATTCTCCTATTTATTCGTATTTTTGTTCAGGCTATAGCATACATTTAGGTTTTGAGCTTATTGAAAAGCCCATGGAAGCTTGAGCATGATGCCCTGGGACCATGGTGGCAGTCAGCAGTTTTCATGTTCTGTTTTTAGTATTTGTGGGTAAGGGAGCCTCTGTGGATAGCCTGTGACCATTAGAGTGGAGAGACTATAGCCCCAGGGCAAACTTGGTCACGAATCTGAGATGAATTATTCTTCTCTGCACTTGGGTTTATGCCTTAGTGAGAGATTGTGCAGGAATAGACTCCCCTCTATTTTACTCGACCGCCATCTGATGTTAGATTTGGCTTCTCTGTAGTGATTGCGGACTGGGAGGCTGAGTCATTGTAGGCCTTTTGTAGCAATGGTCAGTTGTGCTTCAATCCTTATTCAACCTGTTGTTGGTCCTTTGTGGGGGCATTAATGTGTCGCTGGCCTTGACAATACACATCGAGCTTTATGGGTTGGAACTCCTATGGATGTCAGCCAGATCTGTGCACAGAATTGGGGTGCTTGTAGCCTGGCAAACATAGTATCTGCAATGGTATTCATGGCCTAGTTTGATCCATTGCAATCATATTCCACACCAAAAATCTACTCTGCGAACACTCTGCATACTGCGCGACAGAAGTGAAATGCAGAAGCCAGTCTCGCAAAGCTCGAGCTCTCTAATTTTCAACCCTAATCCAATGATATTTTGGGTATTTCACACCTTCTAGGGCACGCATCCCAACGTCCCACACTTCCCAAAGTAGCCAAGGGTCACAAATGGGCCACTTAATCAACTCCAAATCCTCACCCTTGCTTGTAGGGCACACCAAAGTTCAAGGATTGCTTATAAATAGAACATCCTCATGTTTTGTAAATTATCCAGGGATTAGCCTGTGGTCACATAGGGTTAGGGTTAGGGTTTGATTACCTCTTTTGTCATTTTTTCTTCTTTCTTAGCCCAGCACTTGCTGGATAAATCTTTGGTAAACAATTAGGTGTAGTTTTATTTCAGTTTTGTAATAGATCATTTAAACATTAGGATTTGGTGTTGAGCTGTTGTGGACAAGGTTGCTCCCTTGAGGGATTTCATTATTAATAACACCATATCAATGGAATATTTGTTTGAATGCTTACTCAATCTGTTATTCTCCTATTTGTCTGTAGTTCTGTTTAGGCTATAGCATATATTTAGGTTTTAAGCTTATTGAAAAGCCCATGGAAGCTTGAGCGTGATGCCCTGGGGCCATGGTGGCAGTCAGTAGTTTTCATGTTTTATTTTTAATATTTGTGGGTAAGAGAGCTTCTGTGGATAGCCTGTGACCATTAAAGTGGACAGACTATAGCCCTAGGGAAAACTTGGTCATGGATCTGAGATGGATTATTCTTCTCTGCACTTGGGCTTGTGCCTTAGTGAGAGATTGTGCAGGAATAGACTCCCCTCTGTTTTACTCGACCGCCATCAGATGTTAGATTTAGCTTCTCTATAGTGATTGCGGACTGGGAGGCTGAGTCATTACAGGCCTTTTGTAGCAATGATCAGCTGTGCTTCAATCCTTATTCAACCTATTGTTGGTCCTTTATGTGGGCATCAA
Source organism: Chloranthus sessilifolius (assembly GCA_021018995.1). Taxonomy (NCBI): domain Eukaryota; kingdom Viridiplantae; phylum Streptophyta; class Magnoliopsida; order Chloranthales; family Chloranthaceae; genus Chloranthus; species Chloranthus sessilifolius. The sequence goes on along the minus strand of CM037594.1, from coordinate 26,776,891 downwards.
TGTGCCGCTAACCTTGACAATACACATAGGGCTTTATGGGTTGGAACTCCTATGAATGTCAACCATATCTGTGCGCAGAACTAGGGAACTTGTAGTCTGGCAAATATAGTGTCTGCAATGGTATTCATGGCCTGGTTTGATCCATTGGATGAGATTTAATCAGCTTACTCCTTTGGATTAGATTAACAATTTCTAGCTTGATCAATGCGATTTGACAGACTCTATTGGATAAAATATGGCCATTTGAATGGATAGACTATAGCCTTAAGAGCGCCCCAAATGGCATGGGTTAAGTCGAATGCTTCTACCTTGTTGAGGTTAGTAATAGCACTTCAGCAAGGACTTGCTGCAAAGAGAGCCCTAAATCGGAGTTGCATAACTAAATGAATTTTAACCTAAGCAGCTTACTTCTCACCCTTTTACTTTTATTTTAACACATATCATCATCCTTCTTTATCCCTTTATTTAGTTGTAGTTTATTCTTGTCTTTTCCTAGTTTTTAGTATAGCTTAGTGACACCTAAACACCCTTCCTATGGGACTGTCAGATCTGCAGTTAGATCTGGAGACTACTATACAACTCTTGTGATTCAGATCAATACTCCCTGTGGGACAAACTCTTACTTATCAAAACTTGCTACAACAGGCCCTGTATCTTACAGGTCTGTGTGTATTTTTTAGACTTGTTGTTTTGTATTTTCCAATCCACCTTAGATTTACTTTTACTAACACATTCTTATCACTATTTTCAAATAAAGTTAGCAGCAAGCATTTAAAATACCCTATCAAGTTTTTGGTGTCGCTGTCGGGGAGTTTTGATCTAGTATAGTAATCTGTGTTTTTGTTGAGCTATATTCTTTGTAGATGTAGTGTTTGAATAAATATTGGCTTTAATTTTTGTGTGATTTTTGAAATTTTTCTTCATTTTCTATTTTAGATTCTTTGTGTCTTTGTAATTTTTGAATAAAGTACAGCTGTAATCTATAAAAATAAAAATAAAAAAATAATGTGTCAGCATATGAGGACTAGCAGTACCTCATTTGCCATTTTCTCAAATTTTTAAAGGTCCTTCTCCCTCTCATAAGGGGAACGATATGATGGAGGAAATGAGATTTGTTAAACAGTTGCAGTCCTTATTGAGATATTGGATAAGACCTTGCCCAATCTGTTGGATTTGGGCTGAGGTATTTGCTGAAATTTTTGAAGTATGAACTAAGGAGGCCCCCACCTATGTGCTGAAAAGTACTATTTCAAGCTTCTCAGTGGGGTGAGTGCACCACTTCACTTAGACAACTGCCCTAAGCCAGTTAAGGCACCTTTGCTGCCTTTTAAGTGACTTTCCACCAGATGTGGAGCTGGAGCTGCTCCCTGCATCTCTCATGCAACTATAAACTGTTGAGCTGGAGGACCTCAGGTTTATTGCAAATGCAAAGGTATGGCCTTTCATTTTTATATTACAGTTCTTTCTAGTTTAGCTGAGTTCCAGTGGGTTGTCTTAATTTTTTGTCATGCATATACCCCCATCTAGACTGTTGAGATCATGAGCCTTAATGTTGGAAAGAGTCATGAGGGTTAATGATCAAAGGTTACAAATCTGTGTTGAAAATTCTGTTGAGCCCTCTAAAATCATTCACTTTCACGTCCTTCCACTGATAGTTGATTCAACACTGTGTACCATATGTAACATAGCTGTTTTTAGTGTTTTAAAATTTTGTCTATATAGTGTTGTGTGATCTGATTTTTGTATGAATCCTGTTTTACAAAGTGTTCTTTTAATTTTCAAAATTTTGTTTCATCAATTCTGATTCATACTAAGATCATTTTACAAAATTTTATGTTTAGAATTTTAATTATTTAGTTTAGTTTATGTTTTATATACATGTTGTTTTTACTATCACTTCTGCAGCATATAGTTGTTGTTTTTAGGAGTTTGTGTAGCTATTTTATTTTTTTTAGTAGTCATGTTCTGTCTCTCCTCTTTTTCTCCTTCATGGTTTACTTTTCTGCAATTTTTTAGTTCATTTTTCTCTTTATTTTATGTTGTAGTTTAGTGTGTGTCTGTCCGGCACCCTACTGCCCCTATACATGTTTGCATGAAATAGTGAGGACACTGTTTACCTTAGGTTTGGGGGTGTGGCAAGGTAGTCTTGCCAATGGAATAGTTAACTTTAGTGGAATAGTGTTGGTTTAATTGGGGATGAATAAAGTCAATTCCCACCTAACTTGTTAGAATGAGGAAATTTGTGGAAAATTAAAAAAATTTGCAGACATTTTGAAACTAAAAATTTTAAAATCTTTGTACCACCATGAGGCTAACATCAGAAAATTTTTCAATTAGTACTTAGTGAACCTAAGAGGAGAGAAAAAGGTGAAAATACACCCGATGGATTAATTTAAGGACCATGCCTAGTGAGATTTGGGACCATAATTTTCTTTTGAAGAGTGTTTTTGGCATCAAGACCTTTTCACTAGAAGTTAGGCACCTCCAAATCAAAAATTGATTGACAGCACTTATGACACTAAGGAAATGACCCAAGGCCTTCATTTGGACAATTTGAGCTTAAAATTTCCTACCGATTCAACTGCCCTCTGCTTACACTCTTTGAGCTTTGAAAATCTTATTTTTCTTCAACAAACACCGGAGTACTTGCACCTTAAGCTCATAACCTTATTCAACATGTCCCTCACTATGAGAATTCAAAAGGTAAAGGAGAAGTTGAAGATAGGTGAGCCGGGTCCAACATTTGGTGGAAGTGGAAGAGAAGCAGTCTAAAATTAGCAGTGTAGCAATGGTTATGTGTGCCAAACCAAAACCAAAATGTAAATATATATATATATATATATATATATATATATATAAAAGAAAAGAAAAGAATATATATATATATATAAGAAGCCAAGAAAAGTACTTCATCTGAAAATTGAAAAGAAGAAAAGAAGCTGACCACTTTGAATCTGAAAAATGTCAAGGAAGATGAAGTAGTACTGAAATGAAGGTGGTGAAGTCACGAATCTCCTCCTACCTTGCTGATTTCTCAATTTTGATCCATTCTATCCTTTTATTCTTTATAAAGCTCACCCATAAGCAGCATTACAACCCATCAAAAGACCTTGTTGATCCTAAGTGAAATGAGCTATCATGTGGAGATGAGGGAGTGTCCAATCTATGGTGAAAAGTCATGAGGATGTCAGAAATTAAAAGTTTTGCCTATGCTCATGCTTGCAGGCCCATTTGGGGTCTGTAACTACTCTTGAGCTGATGAGAATGTAAACACCCTTTTGATTTTCATTGTGAGAGATAAGCCCTGTAAGGATTGGGTCTGAATTTTAATTTCATTAGGGTTGTATCCAACCTGATTTTTGAATTTAAGGTAAGCTTGGTACTGATTTTTGCACATTAAATTTATGATGTAAAATGATTAGTGGTGATGCAAACATCTACTGATTTTGAGTTTTAAATGGCTACATTACTGCTGTAATTTCCTCTGATTTTTAAATAATGGGTGTGGAATAAAGCTTTATTTATTTAAATTCATTTTATCATTGACTGCACTATTATGAACTATTTTAATGGTGAAGTTTGTGGGTATTTTCACTGAAAACCCTCAGGAGACTTCACTCCTCCACTAAGATTCACCTAGGGGTTTAAAAGGCTTGATGCATAAGCTAAATGCATCCATGCTCCCTACGAAAGTGGCATTTACATTCTTAGAGTAGTTGTTTATATTTTGTTTTACTCAGGGACTAGCAAAGATTAGATTTAGGGGTGTGTTAATCACTGAAAAGTACTACTTTTCACCTCTTAACCTAGCCTTTGCAAGACCTTGAAGCTTACTAATAACTCCTTTTTAGCTTGTTTTATAATTAGGATTAAATTGTGCAGTTTAACACAGAGTCTGTGCTTTTGATGCTAAGAAGAGAGAGATTTCAAGCAAAAGATGACAGCTGAACCAGAAGTGATGGAACACCATGGTGGTACACACCATGGCGACTATTTGTGCATGTCATACTGACCCAGAAATTCTAGCAGATGATAGAAGTATAGGTGAGGGTACAGGAAGCTGCAACAGGAGCATATGCATAGCAGCAGAGGAACCAGGGACCTATCTCGCACAGCTGAGGTGCAACCTCGTGCTATTTAAGTCACTGACAGAGCTCCCTCGCACAGCTAATACATGCAACACGACTAAGCTCATGAAGAAGTCGCGCAGTTCAAATGGAGAGTTATCACAAAGTAGGTCTCGCGCAGCAGTCGCGCACTTCAGTGGAAAGCATCACGGAGCTTTCACGCACTAAGCCTTCAGAAATACAGCTCGCACAGTTCTCGCGAGGATCAAGCCTTAGCGTAGCAGAGAACACTACCTCGCAAGGCTAATTGTCTCGATAAATAGCAGAAACCTCGCGCAGCTCTTGTGTGGCTCTGGAAGAGAGAGACACCCAGAAATCCTCTCGCGCAGCTCTCGCGCGCCTAAAAGTTCAAGTCTATACCGAGTGAGATGCAAAGGCATCAGCATAAGTACCTCGTGAATGAAGTTTCTGAAGCTCTTCTGCGTGAGCAATCAAGGCGCTGAAAGCTCTTCTGCGCAAGTACATTCAAAGCTGAGGCAACTGCTTGATCATCTAAAGCTCTACTGCGCGAGACAATCATATTCCACACCAAAAATCTACTCATAACACTCTACATATCTGATGTATGAAATGCAAGGATCACGGGCTCTCTTCTAATTTTCAACCCTAACCCAAGGATATTTTGGATATTTCACACCTTCTAGGGCACGCATCCCAATGTCCCACACTTCCCAAAGTAGCCAAGGGTCACAAATGGGCCACTTAATCAACTCTAAATCCTCACCCTTGCTTGTAGGGCACACCAAAGTTCAAGGATTGCTTATAAATAGAACATCCTCCTGTTTTGTAAATTATCCAGGGATTAGCCTGTGGTCACGTAGGGTTAGGGCTAGGGTTTGATTACCTCTTTTTTCATTTTTTCTTCTTTCTTAGTCCAGCACTTGCTGGATAAATCTTTGGTAAACAATTAGGTGTAGTTTTATTTTAGTTTTGTAATAGATCATTTAAACATTAGGATTTGGTGTTGAGCTGTTGTGCACAAGGTTGCTGCCTTGAGGGATTTCATTATTAATAACGCCATATCAATGGAATATTTGTTTGAATGCTTACTCAATCTGTTATTCTCCTATTTGTCTGTAGTTCTATTTAGGCTATAGCATATATTTAGGTTTTAAGCTTATTGAAAAGCCCATGGAAGCTTGAGCGTGATGCCCTGGGGCCATGGTGGCAGTCAGTAGTTTTCATGTTTTATTTTTAATATTTGTGGGTAAGAAAGCTTCTGTGGATAGCCTGTGACCATTAAAGTGGACAAACTATAGCCCTAGGGAAAACTTGGTCATGGATCTGAGATGGATTATTCTTTTCTGCACTTGGGCTTGTGCCTTAGTGAGAGATTGTGCAGGAATAGACTCCCCTCTGTTTCACTCGACCGCCATCAGATGTTAGATTTAGCTTTTCTGTAGTGATTGCGGACTGGGAGGTTGAGTCATTACAGGCCTTTTGTAGCAATGATCAGCTGTGCTTCAATCCTTATTCAACCTATTGTTGGTCCTTTATGTGGGCATCAATGTGCCGCTAACCTTGACAATACACATAGGGCTTTATGGGTTGGAACTCCTATGAATGTCAACCATATCTGTGCGCAGAACTAGGGAACTTGTAGTCTGGCAGATATAGTGTCTGCAATGGTATTCATGGCCTGGTTTGATCCATTGGATGAGATTTAATCAGCTTACTCCTTTGGATTAGATTAACAATTTCTGGCTTGATCAATGCGATTTGACAGACTCTATTGGATAAAATATGGCCATTTGAATGGACAGACTATAGCCTTAAGAGCGCCCCAAATGGCATGGGTTAAGTCGAATGCTTCTACCTTGTTGAGGTTAGTAATAGCACTTCAGCAAGGACTTGCTGCAGAGAGAGCCCTAAATCGGAGTTGCATAACTAAATGAATTTTAACCTAAGCTGCTTACTTCTCACCCTTTTACTTATATTTTAACACATATCATCATCCTTCTTTATCCCTTTCTTTAGCTATAGTTTATTCTTGTCTTTTCCTAATTTTTAGTATAGCTTAGTGACACCTAAACACCCTTCCTTTGGGACTGCCAGATATGCAGTTAGATCTGGAGACTACTATACAACCCTTGTGGTTCATATCAATACTCCCTGTGGGACAAACTCTTACTTATCAAAACCTGCTACAACAGGCGTTGTATCTTGCAGGTCTGTGTGTATATTTTTAGAGTTGTTTTATATTTTCCAATCTACCTTAGATTTACTTTTACTAACACATTCTTATCACTATCTTCAAATAAAGTTAGCAGCAAGCATTTAAATACCCTATCACATACGATCATTAGTGATCGGACACACACTTTAAGAAGGGTGCACTCCCTAGCTTCTGAAAGCATTACTTGAACCCTTAGGAATCTTCCCAAACCCTTACGAATAGATCTGGACCCAGCCCCAGGCCCACAAGTCACAACCCATTTGGCTGCCAAAACTAGCTAGGCGTGCATAATATGCACGCCTAGGAAATATTTAGAGAATTTTGGCTAGGCGTGCATAACATGCACACCTAGCCCAAATGGCTATTCCGTAGCTAGTCATCCCCCCCCCCCCTCTCCCCGCACGGGTCTTCAACTTCCAGCTATTTAGCCTGGTTCTTAAAACAAGCGTGCATATTATGCATGCTTGCTTTAAAATTTTTCTTTTTTGTAAAAATGGCTGCAATGGTCCATCTTGGTTTGACTTGTGGACCACCCCAAAGTTTGGGGTGGGTTTCTTTAGGACCCTAATATCCTTAGTAGCTTAAAATATTACCCTTTTGCACCTCAACCCTCACCCTATCATCCAACATTAGAACCCAATTCTTATCTAAGCCCTAGAAAACCTACAAAACCTTAGATTGTGGATTACCTAATTTCTAAACCAATTAGGGACTTAACCACTCACTAATTACCCTCAACTTTATAAATAGAGAGCCCCCCCCCCTGCCCCCCCTGCCCTGTTGTTTAAGACATCTTTTGAAATTTCTAAGAGAAGGAACTCTAGCATTTTGTCTCCCCATTTTCCTAGACTTGAAATTTTTTAAAGCTTAAAGTCTTAGCCCATCTCATACCTCCACTTCCATCATCACACCAAGATGATACCTCCCTATTCATAGTAAGTTAGAACCTTCCTCTAACCCATCGTGCTATCAAAAGCTCGCCAGTGTCGTTCACACGTGAGGATCCAACAAACAGTGCTACAAGGGCCCGAGAGCTCCGGCTCTTCCCTCCATTCCTCTACCTTTCTTTTGATTTTCCTCTATCCAAAGATTTGGATCATTACGCCGTCGAAATTTTGGTGTTTGCGAGTAGCCCAATAGGATCTGAGTGCCTTCGGGCAAGGTGAACTGCCGCTCACTTTTCTCCTTTATATATATATATATATATATATATATATATATATATATATATATATATATATATATATATATATTTGGCCATAGTAGAGATCACTTACGTGCGGGTCGATCGGGTGCCTAACACCTTCCCGATTGATAACCGAAGTCCTTACCCAAGAGGCTTTTGTATTGACCGGCAATTCAGAGTCATATATCACACTTCAGTGCTCACAATATTGATTTTGGTATCCCAGGACACCAAAAGCTCCCATTTTTTTAACGCATCGTCGCAACGGACTCACAAATTCCACAGTTGCACACCGTCCATAAACATAAATAGATTTTGGGAGGGATTCTAAACTCCTAGATGTAAGCCCAATCGACATTAGGAAAATTCTCATTTAGAGATTTAAACATTAATTTGACAGAAAAGGTCCCATTATTGTTGCAATTATTTAACTTCGTGTCATTTAATTTTTCTTTTATTTGATTTCATGCACTTTACTTTTCTATTTCTAGCTAATTAATTTAGAATAGAAATTTCAATTGAGAAAGTTGGGTTAAGAGAGAGATCAAGAAGAGGAAGTTCGACAGCTTTCTAAATCCAAACATTTCCTTCAATTCAATATGATCAAGAGCATAATGAAGACTATTGCGAAGATTATGGATTGCCAAATCTATACATCAAAGTTAAGATGAAGCCCTAACTTTATTCGTATGAGTTTTAATTTTAATTTTTATGATCCATTGTTTTAATAATTATTTTCTAATTCAATACGTATAATGCTACGAGGCCTTTTGTTACTTCATTTTAAAGTCAATTATAAGAATATCTAATATGTTGAAAGGCTTTTTCCCTTTTTATATTTAATGATTCGATAAAGTTAGACTTTTTTATCAAATAATTAAGAAAAATTAGTATGATCGTATATGAAAATGATCGAAATTATACACGATCCAGTCAAGTCAAATAAGAAACTTTAGAAATCTAAATTTTTGTCCGGCCAAGAGAACGTTTAAATTTACGTGGTGATTTGTCTAAACAAAAAATTTTATCTTTGTAAAAATTAAACACTTTTAATTAGATCAAAATTATCAGTGTCTAGATTTTATATCTTAATTATTAATCCAATGGCTAATAAAAAAGATTCTAAAGAGAGCTACGTGTGGATTATGAACTCTAGTTTTAATTTTTAATAAAAAAATTATCCAATTTTATCTCATTTTTTACTTTATCCTTGGTTTAGAAAGTTTCAAGTTGGGAGAATTTCCATTTTTACAAAGTTTTTATTTTTATAGTTTTCAAATATAGGATTTAGATATTTCAATTAATTGATTGGATTAGTTAAGTAGGGTTTAAAATTTTAGTTTTCATAGACACTTGCAGTACTTACCTGTTGCTCTACATTGATTCGTATACTTGCAAGTTTTTAACTTGAATTTCAATAATTTTAAAAATGTTTGATTGAGGTGCTTTTTGGGTTAATTTTGTAATCGGAATTTAAACAATAATACATCTACTAGATACATCACTAAAGCATTTGATCAAATGTACATTGAGTTTGTATAATTAAGCAAGGAAAAAAGTCAAGTTGACCAAGGAAGTCTAGGACTTGAAAGCTTCTTGTGAGTCTGTAATTATTGAAGCATGGTTGATTTTAGCTCAGAAGGAAGAGCTTGAGAAAGAAGTTAGTGGCTTGATGGATTAAAGGCAATATTTAGTAACTGAGAGTATTAAGTATCGATCCAATTTCAACTACCTATCCTTGGAGAATGAGCAACTCAAGAAATAACTTAACTACGCATGCTCTAGGATAGATAAGATGTATCAAAGGAGGGAGATATAATTGATTGAGGTGTCCTTGGCCAGTCTGTAATTGATAAAATTGGTTTGGGATTTACTAAGGAAAAACCATCAACTTCTAAGTCACAGATTAAATCTGCTCTTCTTGTACAAACTACCCCCTTTGTTGTCTATATCCAAACTTCCTCCTAGAGCTATTGAGAAAAAGGGTCCTACATACTTCTACTATTGCAGAAAAGGTGATAACATCTCAAGAACCTAATGAATTATGTTAAGATAGATCAAACTATACCTAGTTTAGATTAACATAGATGGTTTGATCCTAGTTGAAGATAACTCAGCTTATGAAAAGATTGTAGTCATATCCTCAATCATTCGAACTTGTAGTTATGAACGATTTTATCTTTCATGTTTTTAATAAATTGGATTGAACGTAGGAATCAATATTCTAAACCCTAACTATCCATCTCATCCATATTCTCTTTTATTTGTGTTATTTTAGTTTGTTAAATATTGCTCTAGCTCGATTAGATTGAAGTGTTTTTAATTAATTAGGGAAATATACTAGAAATAAGTATTCAATCTTAGGCCATATTTGTGGTTCGACACCCTAGTACTTGCCTAGTTACATGAACTTGTGCACTTGTAAGGGTATAAGATCTAATCGATCAGCTATACTTGTGATGGGCGTGCCACTACTACTTTCAATATTTTCTCAATTGTTCTTGCATTTTGTTCTTATACATCTATTTTATTTATTTATTCATATTATTATAAAGTTGATTAGTAAATGTTACCCTCTTACTCAATGCATTTAATGTTATCTAAATCCTAATTCCTATTTGTGAATATGTTATTAACTATAAGTCTAATTTGTAATTTATATTTACATAAATTTGTAAACCCCTAATAAATGTAATCCAAATCCATCTTTATATAAATTCTCTATATTTCTAAATCTTAATCCTAGTTCCTAACTCTAAAACTTGAACAACTAATAAACCAGTAAATTTTTTGATAAAAATGATTATTGGTCAGAGACTTGAGTTTAAGAATGAAATAGAATAGGGAAAATTTCAAAAAAAAACCAAACTTTCACCCCGATATCACTTACATGTCTAAACTATTAATATTGTCAAATTAGCACCTAGAGAAATCATAAGTTCATCAACTAGACACCTACCGTTAACTCCCGTTAATATGCAAATGAAAAACGTTGAGTTGGCATTTAAATTAGCACCTGAAGAAATCATAAATTCATCAATTAGACCCCTGTCGTCAACTCCAGTCAACATTTTTCATTCGCATATTAACGGTATGGGTATAATTGATGAACTTATGATTCTTCGGGTATTAATTTGACAATATCAACAGTTTATGTGTGTTAGTGAAATCGGGTGAAAGTTCAGGATTTTTTTTTAAAATTTCCCTATGAAATATATAAAAATATAAAAGACATTACAAAAAATAAGACTATTAGCGGCAGCCATAAAATGCTACTATTAACAAAAAAAATGCCGCTAATAGTCTTAATAGTGTTTTTATTAATAGCGGCAATTTTTTGCTGCAAAAAACTGCTACTAATAGTTTTATTTTTTGTAGTGAGAAGTCAATTAATCGAGTCGGGCCGCGCTAAAATGAGACAATTTTTAATTGGGATTTTGGAACTAGCCTGACATACTAATTGGTCCGAGCTCAGCCCGGACCTTTATATATTAGACCTACTTACCTTATCCTCACTACAAAAAATAAGACTATTAGCAACAGTTTTTTTGCTGTAAAAAACTGTCGCTATTAACAAAATAAACTATTAAAGGTTATTAAGACTATTAGCGGCAAGGGTATTAACAGCAGTTTTTTAATTAATACCAGCAATTTTTGGTTGCCTAATAGCCTTATTTTTTGTAGTGCCTATACTTAAGCCTATTGCAGACTAGGCTAGTCGGATCGGGCTCAAGCCTATTGCAGGCTAGGCTAGTCGGGTCGGGCTCAAGCCCAACCTGTTGAGACCCTTACTAAGGCGCTATGTAAGATCACTCACATTGTTGAAATGTATCAACATGCGATGTAGGTCTCCCTAAACCCTAAACACTATACAGATGGAACCTTCCAAGTATTTGTAATACATCCTTCCATGCGGGTCACACCTGGCCCACTATGTGCAGTCACTTCAGACATGTCCTTTGTAGTCACTTGATAGTATCCCTAATGGCATCATATAGGCCCTAATGTATGACAAGTATGCAGTTCCTTTTTAAAGTGGTTGTGCAGAGTCAACCCCAAACATATAAAGTCTCGTGTATTATGTTATGGTACACTATATGTAATCCATAGCTTCAACAAAACAAGTTCCTTATCCTCTCAAATAATACCACTTATTATGCCTATTTTATAGTGGTTGTGCATAGTCAACTCCAAACATATAATGTCTCATGTAGTATGTTATGGTACACTATATATAATCCATAGCTGCAACAAAAAAGTTCCTCAAATAATACCACTTATTATATATATATATATATATATGATAACCGAGCGCTATATTAGCGTCATTTGAGTGCCAAGTGGCACTTAATTCAAAGATCAAGCGTTAAGGCAATATACATAAGGTCTACCAGGTCCACACGCCACAAAAATAATAAAAAAATACATCTTATGCACCATAAAAGATATGGTCAAAGGTGGAAACAAGTCAATGCACTTGGTTAAGGGGGAGAGGTCAGAGTATGACCATATTTTTGAAGAGCCAAAAAGTCATAAAAAAAAATTGTTTTTTAATCACATGAGAAGTCATAAATGATTGCAAAACGGGTGTTTGTTTTGGGATCACATGCCTCATGGCACATGATCTCGGCACTAGTATAGCATTCAAACGCTATATGTATAGGGCAGTGGAATGCTACATTGGTGATGTAGCGTGAAAAGATGCCTTATTGTCATTTGAGTTCCAAGTGGCACTTAATCCGAAGATCAAGTGATGAGGCAACATGCACAAGATCGATTAGGTGCCCAAAAAAATAATCAAAAAATACATTTTATTCACCGTCCAAAACATGTTCAAAGTTGAAAAAAATTTAGTGCACTAAGTTAATGGGGCAGAGGTCAACCTTTGACCATATATTTGAAGGGTAAAAAATTGTAAAAATAAATTTTTTTTAGGTCACATGTCACGTGGCTAATGATCCTAAACCGAGTGTTTATTGTAGGATCAGATGCCACGTGGTATGTGATCTCGGCACTAGTGAAGCATTCAAATGCTACACTTAAAGTGTAAGGATCCCTTAACACACTCTCTCTCTCTCTCTCTCTCTCTATATATATATATATATATATATATATATATATATATATATATATATATATTTGATAGATGAAAAGACTTATTACCCAGTGGTCCTAGTAATGCACCCTTAGAATGGACTTAAAGCTCAATTTGCTTGAAAAATGGTCCGATATGACATATGGAGCTCTGATAATGGAATAAAATTTTGCTGGCAGTAAGCCCTGCATTTGGTAGTAGCAATAGACTCCCTAGAAGGGCCCATTTTAAAGTGTGATATGTAGACTCCCTCTAAGGGAATGAAGTTTAGAAATAAATAAACCTTACTTGCGGTAAAAATGTATATTTTCACTTTGCTTGAAAAGAACGCGATACACAAGGGTCACTCTTTAAAACGGGCTTGATGCTTTAATCTTTTCTAAAGCTGATAAAACATAATATACATACCCCTCATAAAAAATAATATCAATATTTCATGCCACTGGTACTCGCTAGAAGGGATTCGATGCTCCAGTTATCCCGAAACAAATGTAGTATAACATATGAACTACTATCAATAAATCTACCAAAATTAGTTATAGATTCCCTAAAAGAGAATAATGCAGAATATTTTGGATTTTTAGGCAAGATTAGATTCGTTGAGATTTTATAAATACTTTAGGAAGTATTTTTAAGGGATAATTAGAAAAATATGCCTCAAAAACAAATTTTTTAGCAAAAATGACCCGACTTCAAACCTTTTAGAAAAATCGTGCTTTCACGAATTTTGGAACTTCAGAAAACCGTGAAAGCACATTTTTTCTAAAACATTTGTAAAAGGCAGTGCTTTTACGATTTTCTGAAGTTCCAAAATCCGTGAAAGCGCTGTTTTTCTAAAATGTTCAAAGTCGAGTCTTTTTTGCTAAAAAGTTTGTTTTTGAGGCATTGTTTTCTAAAGTGCCCTTTTAAATTCTTAAAGATATTTTGAGATCTTAAGTGAATGTATTCTCTTATTTTTAAAGAGGCTTCTCCTTATAATGAACTATAAAAAACTTATTGCCTTTTAGTGTCTTCATGATGTCAAAGCCATTGCCCGCTTCGATCTTGAGATCTAGCTTTTTTCTCTACTCCTGTCTCCATTTTCTTAATTAAATAAAGTTTATCTTCTTTAATATCTCTACAAGCTTCCTTAATCCACACACTCATGCCTCAGTATCTCTTATTTTATTTTTGTTAAGACCTCTCCAATGAGAGTTTTGATCTAGTCACATGAAGCTACATTCTTGATCTAGTGAGCCACTGGCTCCGACAGACTCCAAGATGAGTTGGATGCGATAGTAGACTTCATAGAAAAGATAATGTGTACCTTATGTTTTAGGGAAGAATGGATTGATTGAGATTTTATAAGTATTTTACGAAGTATTTTAAACCCTTAAAGATCTTTTGAGATCTTAATTGAATTTTAAAAAGTTTGGCTTTATCTTAAAATATAAAAAATTTATTACTAAAATGCAGCCTTTTAAGTTTCTTCAGAGACTTGATACTCTTATTTACCAAAATTCAAAGGATAATGTTAAGAGGTTAAATTAACACTCTACCTATTGGACTTACTCCAATATAAATAATGTTTGTAGATATATTTCAAATATAAATTTGATCAGAATTTCGTTATCTTTTTAGATCAAATATGAATTGACTAATCAATATACTATATGGAACTATTCACCATGATTGCATGATTGAACTCACACTACATAAACAAGGTGTTACAATGGCAGCAAAAAATTGTCGCTATTAATCAAAAAACTACTGTTGGTAATCCTGACATTATTAAAATAATAAATTATTTTTTGTTAATAGCAATAATTTTTTGTTGTCAAAATCTACCGCTAATAGTCTTATTTTTTATAATGTTATTAACAAATTATTACTTTTCCCTAACTTGATTATATAATTGAACAATTCATATCTTTATGATTGGATTTATGCTTAAATCTTCTTGGATATATATTAACATGTCACATCAAGGAATTCGTTGATAGAAGAAGCACGCTCAACATCCACTTCATATGGATAAGACTGGCTGACTCGTTGGAGGCTTCTTGTGATGTAATTAATGGAACATTTCAATGACACAAGAAAGTCTAACGACTCAGAAATTAGTAAAACTTTCTCTTTAGGCGAAAAAATTTGATACAACATTTTTGTACATAAATTTCTTTCTATATAAATTTTATGAATAGATACTAACATAAATTTCATCCCAGTAATTTATGCCGAAGGATATAAATTAAATTTGTTACACTCAAGCTAGTTTGGCAACACTTGGCTTCCAATCGAAGGATCAGATATCACGTGCATATATACAGAGTCGACCACTAGCAGTCCAAAATAAAAGAATAAAAATTAACTTTTTATAACATCGATTTTATGGTTAAAGGTAAAAATTTTCAATTGCAAAAATTTTTAGGTATAAACTTTTATCTTTGTCTCTTAAAATAGAAGGCAAACATGTTCAAATTTTTTTCTTATGGAACCCCAAAAATTGATAAACACTTAAAGCATGTGACACAATTGGCAATCATGTACCACTATAACTCGTGATTTAACATCTGTGTATAGTATAACATTTTTCAACTGTTCAATGTATATATCTACACACAAGTATAGAGAGAGAGATTTAGAGAGAGACAAATGCACATATAGATAGAGATTTAGAGAGATAAGTTGGGCCTCTAATCAACTGGAGCTACAGGTGTGGTTAGATGCTCCATTGGAGCACGTTGAGAGTACTCTAGGGTCCACATGAAGCACGTTGAGGTCATTGGTTTCAAATTTCAATCGTAGTTTATCTCACAAGTCACATCAGCACAAAAAAAAAGAAAAAAAATTCATTTTATCCTTTTCCGTCAGAGGTCCTATATTTTTACCTTCATCCACACCGATCAGCTTTTAGCTAATTAAGTCATTTTCAGCTAGCACAAAAAGTCCGAAATACCCCTTACACTTTTTTTCGTTCTATATGATTTAAAATTTTAAATATTTGCACTTTTCTATATTTATGCAGTGTGAAACGGGATCTATGTCGTCTGATTTGAAGGCCACAATATAAAATCGATGGCACCAAAGATAGACACGAAAAAAAGACGATATCACCTCTTTAAAAAAATTAAAAAAAATTTAAACAATCGATGGCGACTCTTAAAACAGGCGATGGGGATTTTTAAAACAATCGATGACGACTCTTAACACAGTCAGTACTGATAGTTTTAAGAGTCGTCATCGACTGTTTAGACAGTCCATACCGACTGTAAAAACAGTCGTCATCGACTGTAATATATATATATATATATATATATATATATATATATATATATATATATATATATCGACTGTGTAGACAATCGAAATTATTATTATTTTTATTTTATTTTTATTTTTATTTTTTATTATACAGTCGATGGCGACTCTTAAAACTATCGATAACGACTGTGTTAAGAGTCGCCATCGATTGTTTTTAAAAAAAAAAATTTTTTTTTTTTTTTTTCAAAAGGCAATATCACTTTTTTTTTTTTTATCTTTGATGCCATCAATTTTATATTGTGACCTTCAAATCAAACGACATATATCTCATTTCACACTGCATCAATATAGAAAAGTACAAATATTTAAAATTTTAAACCATGTAAAATATAAAAAAAATTATAATAAGGGGTATTTCGGTCTTTTTATGCTAGCTGAAAATAACTTCACTAAAAGCTGATGTTTGGATAAAAATAAAAATATTAGGTCTCTAACGAAAAAGGTTTATCTGAAAGGATCGATCCGCTAAATTTCCCATAATCTATAGTAGCATTCCCGAGGTGAGAGAGAGCATTCCAGTGATCTTTAAATAACTGACTTAAATACTCAATTGAATTTGGAAACGTAAAATAGTTAG
The DNA here is from genome assembly GCA_021018995.1 of Chloranthus sessilifolius. NCBI lineage: Eukaryota > Viridiplantae > Streptophyta > Magnoliopsida > Chloranthales > Chloranthaceae > Chloranthus > Chloranthus sessilifolius. The sequence continues at coordinate 26,760,427 of CM037594.1, read as the reverse complement.
TAGTGCTCCTGATCATTTCACCCAATGACCAAGTTGGTTATTAGCTAACAAATGGGACGGCTACACCTATGATTCATAGACTCTATACAAGGAAGTAGAGCATCAATATCTCCTATTCCCGGCTATTGCTGATCCCACCTACTCTCTCTCTCTCTCTCTCTCTCTCTCTCTCTCTCTCTCTCTCCCTATATATATATATATATATATATCTTTTCTAATCTTCAATTTCTTAGCACCATCAAAGATTCAAATATGGATATAGTGTACTCCACCTCTTTTGATCTTTTGACTTGGTAGTGGCACCCCGCCCACTTGAGTTGATAGTGGTACCCGAGTTCCCAGGTCAAATTTTCAGATTTTATAGCACATGATTTCATCGTGTGTGCCATATAATTTGAAGATCATAATCTAAGAATCTATGGTGTCAAAGACTGAGATGAAAATCATTTTCATCATGTTAGTCAAAGCACTTAAGAAGTTGAGGTCCTGAGTTCGAATCTCACCCTTGTTAGCCGCTCATAAGGATCCAGCGACAGGTGCATATGATGTGGGTGTTTCATGTACCCCAGGACTTAGTCGAGTGCTCTAACTAAGAGGCCGGATACCCCATTATAAATTTAAAAAAATGTTATTCAAAGCGGTCAACACTTTTTGAAGATTAATGGTATCATAGGTTTGCATGTTACCCATTAATGTTCGTTGACAACTTTAATCACGTGATAGAGATTTCTTTCGTCCTTATCTTTTCTTCTTTTTTTTTTTTTTTTTTTTGATAATCTGGGTATTTGGGCCTCTTAGAGTATCCGCCTAATCCCAGGGGCACATGCGTACCCCAAATTCAGCACATATCAGGTCAGCACAGGATATGAATCCCTAGGGTGGCCTTAAGGGAGGGGGAGGGGATTCGAACTCAGGACTCCTGCTTTTAGAAGCAGGTACCTGGCCAGCTCACCTAACCCGTTGAGTTCTTTCGTCCTCATCTTTTATGGCATAATTTGTACATCATGGTCTTCAAATCATATGACACAAATGATGAATTAATATGCCAAATGTCCCAAAAGTGATCAGTAAACCAAGTCACTTCTGATGCCTATTACCCACTCATGAATCATGATTATTGGTTCGTCAATTATTTTTAGGTACCAATATTTGTAATCGAATTTTCAATAAGGGCAACCAGGGTTTTTCATCTTGAGAGTTGTTGGAGATCGTTTTTAGTCCCAATTTTTCACACTAGATCTTGGGGTCATGGCCCACCTATCAGACAGTCAGATGTTGATTTCACGTGACGCACATCCTCAAAAGTAACCTGAGAACCCCTTCTCATATTACGCCCAGGATCACTGTTACTTTTGGGGATGTGTGCCACATGGATCAATATTCGACTAACTGATGAAGGGGCAATGATCTCAAGGTCAATTATATGAAAGGTCGATTATATGAAAGATTGTGATGAAAAATGATCCCCATCATCTAGTTCAAGGCAGTCAACAGCTCTCACAATAGAGAACCCTAGTTATCGATACTGAATTTTCGGCAGCAAATACTGGTTCGCATATTTTATTTTTCTCGACTGTCTCCAATAAATTCATAAAAGAAAAAAATTAAAAAAATTTGTCTCCAAGAAGGAGACCGCTCATGGAAGAATCTCCAAGCGTGGACAATGGGAGAACTAGTCCATTTGCTTGTGAACCACGCTCCCCACAGCTTCTCATTTGCAAGATTCTTGGTGCTTATAAAGTCAGCACTTCAAACTCAGCACATGTCTTAAGCTCTATGCGGCACAGGTGGCTCACACTCTCCACAGTGAGCGGCCAGCTCATTATTGGACACAAATTTTTCAGTTTTTCTCTTCAGTTTTTCTCTAACTTTGAAAGTGAGACACATTTCCCATTCTGCCAATTCAACACTGGTGTTAATGGGCTGGGCCTGCCTTTGGACCTGGCCCGGGTGTCTGCCAAACCAATCGGCCTTCTTAGTGCTCAATCCTAAGTCCATCCCAGCCCGATTATTAAACAGGCTGCGCCCCCTTTAAAAGTGATTAAAACCGGACACCCTCGGTGAACAAAATCCTACATGTCACTCGTTACGCTTAACAACTGAACGGCTAGGGACTTTGCGTGCGCCCTTCAGATGGATTCATTTTTCATCTGATCTGAAATGACCGACAGAACCAGACGCGTTGCTCAATTTAAAGTTGGCAGGTTCTATCCCACCTAAGGGAAAAAATCAGAAAAAATAAAAATAAATAAATAACAAAAAATTAACGGGTCATTTAAAGCAGGCCCAGCATGGCCGCGCTAACCAGACCAATTGATACCAAATAGGATGCGTGGCCGTACATCAACCTAGCCTGAAGACTATTTGGGCTAGGCTAGTATGCCCAATTAAACATTGGGCATGTAAGGCCCGGCCCGCCCTGGCCCCCTAATTGATCATGTTGTCTTGGGGGATTCAAGCCTCGATGCGATTCAAAATTGCCAAGCCCAACTTGACACAAGCCATTCAACATCATCATCATCATCATCATCATCATCATCGCCTTAAACTATCTATTTGGGATTAACTTTTCAACTCTTAGTACTCTATTAGTTTCTGATCAAACATCATGTTCTCCGTCACTTCACACTGGTTCCCTATAGTTCTTCACCGGTCTTCTTCTGACTCCTTTGTGCTCCTAATACTTTTATCCTTGTCAAGGTTGACTTCCACTTGGATATGGAAATTTTGTTTGGCCAAGTCATAAAACCTTAAGAAGGGTACTTTTGTTCATGCCTACGCATTTAATAAAAGCGTTGAATGCTTGAAATCAGACAATGGAAATTAATTTTTATCCTAATCTTCCACATAACGGATCTTGAGGCTATGATCTTACCATCAAACAGTCTATATTTTATTCCATATCGCCTAGATCCCCAAAACAGGTCCTCAAGTCGCATTTGAGTGTGGTGTGCGCCTTGTGATTTTAGGACCATCTTATTGGGATCTGCACCATGTGAAAACAAAAACAGACCGTTTGATGGTACATGCATAGTCTAAGATCCTTTGTGTTGTAGATTAGGGTGAAAAACGATCTCCATCATCTCATTCAAAGCAATCAACGCGTATCACTGGGTTTTGGATGTAGCTAGCGCTTCCAGTAGTGTGTAGGGGGGAAAATAGGTACCCTATCATTTGACACTAAACCTTTATTTATTTATGGATAATGGCTCTTGACCAACGCTTAAACACACACAAAATGGTGTTTAAACAATGTAACACCGCCAAATTAGAATTTATTTCACATTATTGAAGTGCATTTTCCTAATATGGCATTGGCAACTAAAACTAATGATCAATTTAAATGGTTCAGGCAACAGGTCCATAAGTAGATGTGAACCATCCTATTAGCGAGTTTCAATATCAGCAACTAAAACTAAACACAATGGTTGATATTAGATTGCACAGATCGGGTGATAAGAATCTCTTAAAAGTTTTGATTTTTGGGCCCATTGCTTTTCAACTTATGATCTATCACTTCAACGGAGTGGGCAATCGGTAATGGATTACCCACACCTTGAGCACAACAATGATATATAATGATTTAAGCACCAAAAAATGTGCTTAAATGATGGTCAGGAGAGTTGTGCCCATTTATTTATGTTATACCTAGATAAAGTAAAGGGATCCGTTAATTGCACACACCTTTTAAGTTGTTGCACTGAATTCACAAAAAATTGTCCTGCACATGCTTCATGGAATTGCACCATAAAAAATAAAAATTACACTTTCTCTTGCTCTCTCTTTCCACCTCTCACTCTCCCAAATTTCTCAATACAGAACAGGCCTTTTTGGCACTGAAACAAATCTCTCCCGATCTTGAAAGATCGCCCCAAATCTCTTTCAAACTCTCTCCTCTATTCTCCTCGTCCAACTCAGCCCCTTTACCCATTAAATTCTTAGGAATCCTGACTTCTCTCTAATTGAAATTCTACGGCTAAAAGACTCCAACAATATCTATTGTATGACCACCTCTCTTTCCTCTTTCAATCCCATTTTTTGTCCGTCTAATTCTAAGGCACCTCTACCTCTCTCTTTTGGGTTTTTCTCCCATAAAGTTCATGATGCACACGCAACAGACTAGTCATGGCGCAGAGGTCAGATCTCTCATCACTTATTCTCCTCGCCTCCGAAAAGAGTTCAATGATGTGTTATGCTAATAATTATAAGGTGCAATCATTAGGATAACTTAGTCATTTAAAAAATTAATAATAATATCAATTTTTTACTTAATCAAAAGCAACCACTTGAAATATGTGTGCAAATAATGGCTCCCTAACGGAAATTATAAGGGAAAAAAATTTATATTAAAATTATCCCAAAGGCCTAAGGCACCACATATTACTTTGTGGGCTGTGGTAGGGCATGTGAGATATAAATGGGGTGGGCCAGTGCCACAGGCAATTTTTGTTGAGATTAACTTGGGCTCGCTAGACTCAATTAATAAAGGGTCACCCGTTTTAGGAGTAAGGACAATACAGTTTTTATGCACTAAAACTATTGACTAATTTAAATCGGACGATAGGACTACACAGTTTTCTTCTATCACAATGAGTTGATTTCTATTTGTTTGATCATCGGTATTGGAGAGGATGTTTGGAAGGCTATACTTAATAATAATAATAATTGGTGAATAATTTTTGAAAGATAATTTTGCATACAGCTTATGTAGGGCGATGTGACTAGCTGCAGAATTATAAATGGTGGACAATTTTTTAGTAAATAATTTTGCAGACAACTTATGTGGCGCAATATGACTGGTAGTAGTGTTTGGGCCCCATTATGTGTGCAGCCAGTCACGTAACACCACATAAGCTACTTGCAAAATTGTCTACCAAAATTTGTCCACTGTATAACACTGTCCATTGTACACACTACAAAAAATAAGATTATTAGTGGCAGTCATAAACTGCCGCTCTTAACAAAAAAACTGTCACGAATAGTCTTAATAGTTTTTTGTTAATAGCTAATAGTTTATTTTTCGTAGTGACCTCCAGCCAAGTAATCTGGCGTTGAGTCATCACAAAGAGTTGAATAAGTCACAAAGAGCAAAGTCATTATCATCACGGGACTCAAACGATTAGATTTTGATTTCACGTGCTCTGCATCCCCAAAAGTGAGTTGTGAGCATGGACACTGAGATATGGTACCACAAACAGCAGACAGTTCAACGAACCGCTTACATGGACTGAAGCAAGCGTAGTGGTTCCCAACAATGCAAGTTGGGCTAGTCACTTGCATCGCGCCATGTAAGCAGTCCGTTGTTGGTTTACTATTTGAGATCCGCTCATTATAATTTTCCCCGTGAACATTATGTGTGTCACGTGATCTTTGGATCACTTTTTTTTAGATGTGTGTTATGTGAAACAAAAAACTGAAACCATAAACAATCTCTATCGTCCCATTCAAAACAGTCCAACAGTTTCAGCTTCCAGCAGTATTTAATGCTGGTTATTTAGCATTTGGTGGAGGTTTAGAAGAAGCCAAAGCATCAAAAATCAGTCGATACCGATACGTATCGGTATTTCAATTCGGTATCCCAATACGTATCGGCCGATATGGTATCGATTTCGACAGATACCTCTATTTTTCTTTTATTTTTATTTTTTAAAATGCCAATACCCGATACCGAGTCTGATTTGGACACCTTGGTAGAAGCCCCATAAAATAAATTAGCAGGATGGATGTGTTTTAAATTCTTAATTTGAGAGATTCATTATTTTCTATAACATCCCTGAGGGCAATGTTCATGTCCAACTGGTGGAACCCGATATTTGGTTCAACCAGTTTTCCAACCATTGGATATTGAAGGGAAATTTGAATACATGTAATCTCATAAAAATCGAAATCAAGAATGAAAGTCAAGATCTTCTTATATCCAATAGTTTAAAAATTGGTTGATATCTGGTTCAACCAGTGGGACCTGACCATTGCCCACATAATTGAAACCCTGACTGACCTAAGAGGGGCGTAGGACAGTGCTCTTGTTAAGGGGCTCCAGTTGGCAGGCAGGTTTATATCCCATGGATCATGGCTTTTGATAGTTGATAAGAGGCATAGAGCTTCTAACTTCTTCAGCACTTCTAAGTATTCCAAACCCAACATCTTTAACTGAATGGATTTACTTATCTTTTGAAAATATCATAATTCTTAAATGCCTTGATATCATATATTTTTACTTTCTTAACTTTTCAGACCTTGGTGGGATGGCAAGTGTTGTTTGAGGGATAGGTCGCAGGTTTGTGTCTTGGAATCAGTCTCTCCAAAATGCGGGTAAGGCTACCTACCATCTACCTCTCTCAAATCCCGCTGAAGGGGGCCTTGAGCATTAAAATCAAACTCGATGGAGCCAATAGTAATGAGTAAGAAAGTTTGGACAACTCCAGGATTGAACAGAATCGTCACCATTAAAAACTATGGGAGACATACTACTCGATGTATCGAATTCAATAACGATGCCGAAGCTTCGGATTTCATTTTCAATCTCAATTTAGCTCTTCAGCCAGTTACTGAAGATAGACGACAAGGCCACAGTAAAGCTAATACTGATGGGTCGATGTCCAAGGGAGATGCCGTCTTTGGTGGGGTTTTCTGAGATCAAAATGGAGATTTAAAAATAGGGTTTTCTGCATATAACCCCTCTGTTTGGCATATTCATAAATGCAACTCCTTCGCTCACTTATTTATAAATAATCCTTTAATTTAAAGTTTTGTGTTTAAATACCACCATGACTTACTATTCCATTAGCTGTCATCTCTTAAAAACCAAAGCGAACTTATCACCTACATTGTTTTTTTTCTTCTGTTAGAAATACTTCTCCAATGTCACTTTGCTTTCTTAGATGGCATTTAATGGAATATTAATTCAAAGTGTTATTTAAACACAATATTGTAAATTAGAAATTTATTTATAAATAAGGAAAACAGGGTGACATTTGTAAAGATGCCAAAACATATGAGGCATATGCCCAAAAAACCCTTAGGTTGTGTTTGGGAACAAGCATTTGCATTTGAAAATTTCAAATTCAAGCATTTCAAATCTAAGCATTTCAAATCCAGAATTTGAAATACTTGGATTTAAAAATCTCTTGTTTGGATGCTTAAGGGGTGTATTTGGATTTATCCTTAGCATTTATAAGATTTAGATTCTACTAACCCAAATTTTAGCATACAGGAATCATAATTAGGATTGTAGATTGGTAGTCATAATTAGGATTGTAGATTGGTACTCAACCCAATACCTGACCCACCCGATTCGACGGAGATTAGGTCAGGTTGCGTGTCGGGTTGGGTCGAATCAACTTTACCCAATATTTTAATAGAAAGATAATGAAAAATAGAGTTTTTTAGTTAGGCGACGGGTCGAGTCAAGCTTAATTTTCTCATTGGATAGCCAAAATTTTGGACCAACCCTACCCACCGACAACTCAAAAATATTGGTTAACAAAATTTACTAATAATTTATAGTCGCCAGTAAATTTCTTTATTTTATTTTTTTGGCTAATGGAATTTATCGGACGATGGAGATCGTTTTTTACCTAATCTTCCACAAAATTAATCTCCATCATCTAATTCCAAATAGTCAAAGTTTAGTTTTATAATAGTCAACGATTAATTCGTCACTGTAGGGGCAAGCAAAACGCAAAAGAAATACAAAAGCAAGAACCACAGTGTAAATAAGTGAAACACGGAGGGCGGAGTGTAAATATTATATATGTTAGAGAAGTATATGCAAAATTTCCTTTTTTTTATTAAAATAAAAACAGATTTTCTCTTTAAATCACCGGCCAAGATCTTGGTATGCCAAAACTTGGTTCTTGGAATTTTTGTCCCAAGTCATTAATCAACCATGGGCATGTTGGCATGGCACCTGAGCTTTTGATTGGGTGCCACGTGGCACCCAACTTGCTCCAACGCAAGGAGTGATCCATGCATTGGATTGTTGATCACATGCCAAGTGGCACATGATGTACTCCAACAAATTCTCTAAGGCTGCGTTTGGGAACAAGATATTACTTTTAAGGGTCTGAGATCAGATATTGCCCCGCTGCTCAAACATGAACCCTTAAAATATTTTACCCTTTGACTCAAATCCAATTGTGGAAAATAATCCTTAGATCACGGATGATCGACCTTAGACCTATCGACTTCGCACGCGATCTTGCGGTTGGGTGCCACATGACAACCAAACTGGTTCGAACCCAGAGAAAGCAGTGGGTTCTAATGTATGCTCTATCGATGGTTTTCAAGTGGATAAAATAAGTCTTCGAAAATAAAAATAACCTATCATCTTACTAGTATAAATATATGAGAAGATTCATTTGAAAGCCAGATCATGTGGCATGTGGCATGTTCCCCTTGGCACTAGTCCCTCTAAAGGTTCACCAGTGTCTCTAGAGCTTTGTGAAAAAAAGTGTTCAGATATTGCCCCTCAGATCGTAGCACCCAACTGGTTGGAATGCAGCCCTCAGGTTGATCAGGCAGCTGTCACGGTAGGACTATCAAAGGACCAATCTGAGGCTTGTTTAGTAAAATGCGTCATCATATAAGTCCGATGAGAGAGGTAGGAGTGGCCCGCGGCCTGGCTTAGGGCCAAGCCATCGCTAAGTACATGATGGTCCAGGTCAGGGCTGACCCATTGGCAGCCCCTGCCTATGGCCGGGAAAGGTGGCAAGCATGGCCCAGCCCTATCGGGCCTCTATGTTATACAGGGAACTGAAGTGCTAAATGTTGAGATTCAACACCATTTCACCTCACTGGTCTACTGTAACAATAATCACATAATCATAGTCCACCCATGTTATTAATCCATATAATAAGAGTACAGGTACCTCTATTTGAGCCCACCGGTTTACTCGTGGGCACCTATGCTAAAACCTATCAACTGCTTGAAATCAGATGATGGAGATTGTTTTAGTGCACCAAGGCTATCAGTCGGCCAAAGTTTTAATTCCATGTGGCACAGATTCCAAAACATTGGTCAATGTGATAGTATCATAGGACCACGTTTTGAGATTTGTACCACGTGGAACAAAACCTTGACCGTCTAATAGGTGCACTATGATATCAAGATCCATTGTGTAGAAGATTGGGGTGAAAAATTGTCTCCATCCTCTAACTTAAGGAATCGATGGTTTTAGCCTAGGCACCCACCAGTAACTGGTGGGCTCTAATAAAGGTATCCTAATAGTAATCGCAGAGCCAAATCCAAAAACTTCAAAAATAAAATAAAAAAAAGGCAATTTACACAAGATATATCTTTTGAAATTTAGAAATAGAGAAAGAAAAAAAAAGTTCATATATGTTATCAAGGGCAAAAGATAGATCAGAGGCGTCCGTTATGCCTATAAAATTTAATACTATGCCGTCTAGCACACTGGGAAAATAATTGCTTATTTCAGAACAATGTTCAATCTTACAGACGCAGAGATGAAGAGCACCATGCTATAAGAGTAAGAGCTTACCCACTGAAAAAAGCAAGAAACTTTCTCCATCTACTGACTGGATGTAAGCTCTACAACAGCTAGGAAACATCCTCCGTGATCCGTAAACATCAAAGGTTCAAAGCCTACAGTTGAATTTTACCTGCCAAGTACCACGAATGCGTGGCAAGGCTACCGAACGACATAATATTGGCAAGCGAAGACAACCCGTGGATCATTCCGAACTTGTTCATTGCTGCAAGTTTCGGACTAACTTTGGCTACTTCTCTTTTTCGACCATCCAACTTCCTCGCCGATATTTTCTTCTCTCTCCACCTTGTGCCTCTGTTTCATCATCTGCTCACAAAAAGCAACGGTAACAGGAATACATGATACATTAGATGGCACCTTAAATATAAAGAGACTGACTCTGCTGACAAAACCAAACGGGTTTGTGCACCCTTTTCGTTATTATCAATTATTCTTAGGATCTATTAGCCTTTTAAATAACAAAAAACGAAAAAGGAAACCAGATGAATGTTTAAAAGCCAAGAATGAAAAATGAGAAACAAAAAAGAAAATCTCCAAATCAGAATCACGGTCATGATCATTGCAACGAAAACGAAAAGGAGAATGACAAATGCAAATATGCTATTATTAAAAGGATAGACACTCAAATATTAGATAGCTCTTAGGTGCACAAGACGGGGCATCCTGACTAAGATGCTAAAGCGACTAAGCTCATTCTTAGGAAGAAGCAACCAAGCATAAAAATGCCATAGCAAATGTGGCCTAAACCAAAAAAATAAAAAAGCAATTCTAAACCTTAGAAAATATTAAGTTAGTATTCTAAACACTTTCTCAAACTCAAAACAACATGAATTCAAACAGATGAATTCAAAAACAACCATGAGCATGCCAGACATCACGAGCTGATCTCCTCCCGAACAAATAGATCAGGCAAATGGAGTTGCTATGTAGAACACACGATCAAGAACCTAACATGTGGTCACAAAACAAATCCAGATCATGGAGTGCCGAAATGAGAAGACCAAAGACTTAAACATGAATTTCTGATTTTTTGACCTATAAGAACTGACAAATCAGCAATGCACTGGGGGAGAATGGAGCAGGGGAATTGCGATTTGTCGGAGAGGTGTTTGAAGGAGATCTCATATCTCAAGAAGTTGGAACTACGTCTTTTCTTTACCTTTTCAATTAGGTGGATTAGAGAGGAGTAATCGTATCCACCGTTTCTTTTTATCATCGCCAAAAGTAGACAACATCTCGATAGTCCTAGGATCGGCATTTAGGAGCCTTTCGTTGCTTTGAATTCCTCTTCATCAGAGAGGCCTGACACAGATGAGATCAAATCTAACACTTGAGTCGCAGTAGGTTGTGTTGGTTTCCTTGCCAAGAAGTCTTTGATTGAATTAGCGACCTCGTAAACTGCATTAGCTAGATGATTTTTCCTAACCTTCTTTTGGTTTGGGCCACATTGAGTAGAGTGTGTTGATGTTCGTGGTCGTGCTCGTGATGATGTGGTGCTGTCATTATTATCATCACTCAAATCTTGAAGCCTAATCGATCTCCTTATTTCATCAATCTCATCTAAATTTTCATTTCTCATTGCTTCATTAGCATCATCGTAGTGTTCTGCACCCACCCCAGTGGCTCTATCAGTCCCGAACAACACCACAAAATCATCCCAATACTCTATCGTTTTGTTTTTGTAATTGGCTGCTTTTTCATGTGCCTATAAAAGAAAGCAAACATATATCTCATATTAGTATTAAATTCATCAATAAACATCCTAAAAAATAAAATTTTCTTACCTCACAATAAGCCTGCCATACAAATTCATCTTCCACTATTATCATATGTTTTTCGTTATCCCATGTAAAGCCACTCTGGGAGATGATATCAGTTACAATTGAGTATTGTGTCTTCCAATTTTTCATTTTATTTCGGACATGTTTTTCTTCTACCTTATTATTGAATTGCCCATTTATCGCATCGATCGCAGCTTGGATTGCTTGAGATTTAAAACCATTGTCCCCCCTCATACCCAAATTCAATTGCTCATGCAGGATATTTATTAACGTTTTCTCCATAGAGAGGCTCCATTTAAAATATCCCCTTCCTTTGTTTCCATCTGAGTCGGCCTGCAACTGTTTGTCTTTTCTAATCATGTTCAGTTAAATATATCTGTATCAAAATGTAGTTAATAATACATAATATATGATAAATTCAAATAAATCTATCAATTTAAGAGACATAATATGAAAACATCTACCAACACATCCATCAATTTTCATACGCATCAAAGAGATAGAATATGATAACATCTACCAACACATCCATCAATTTTTATAAACATCAAAGAGACACAATATGATAATATCTACTAACACATCTATCAATTTTCATAAGCATCAAAGAGATAGATTATGATAACATCTACCAACACATCCATCAATTTTTATAAACATCAAAGAAACACAATATGATAACATCTACTAACACATCCATCAATTTTTATAAGCATCAAAGAGACACAATATGATAACATCTACCAACACATCCATCAATTTTCATAAGCATCAAAGAGATAATATTTCAGCATTTACATCTAAATCAAATTTAAACATGCGTAGTCTAAGATAGCGATCGACGAGCCTGATATTCATCAAACATATTCCTTGCTAAAGTTTCTCGAAATTCCATCCATTCAGGTGTGGCTTGTATGACCGTGATACGTTCATGATCCTCATTCTGATCCTCCATGAGAGCGGATTCTAACTCGCGATCAACATCATCCAACAATGACTCATTTGGAATGTCAGCTCGTATAAAGTTATGAAGGATGAAACAAGCATTGATGATCCTAACTTGTGTTTTGACACTATAGAAACTCGCGGTCCGCAATATAGCCCATCTCTTCTTCAATAATCCAAACGCTCTTTCAATCGAGTTCCTTGCAGATGAGTGTCGAAGATTAAATAACTCCTTATAGTTGGTAGGAGTGTTACCCTTCCACTCCTTAAGATGGTATCGAGTTTCTCTATAAGGTGCTAAAAATCCTTGTGCATTACTATACCCAGCGTCAACGAGATAATATTTACCTACAATAATTAAAATAGTAATGATTTAGTTGCATTATTTAAACTCTAATGATATAAAGTAAATAATAATATAAAAAAATTGAGGTCATACCCAATGGGACCGTAAGGCAATTGCGCCTGAATAAAGCATCTCGCAGCACCCGAGAGTCAGAACTGGATCCCTCCCAACCGGGTAACACATATAAATTTTAAATTGGCATCACACACTCCTAAGACATTTGTAGTTATGTCGTTCTTTCGATTTCGATATCTAGGTTGGTCTACCAATGGAACTGTTAATTCTATGTGTGTCCCATCAAGTGCTCCAAGGGCGTTCTATAAAAAAAACCATTAAATTGTTATTAGTCTTATGCAACGACAAGTAAAATATATAAACATGATGTTGTAATTGAATTAGTACCTGGAACCATCCCCATTTCTCTGTCTCTCACTCATCAAGAGTTGTTTCATGTAATCTAAGAAAATCTTTGCCTAATCGAAGAACTGCTTGCAACACAATATGAAATTGTCTACTTATTGTTTCACCTGAATGACCAAAACAAGTTTTGATCGTGCTATTTTTCAGGTTGTGAGCAAGAATATGTAAAAAAAGGGCAACAATTTCTTCAATTGTAACATTTCTTGAGGCCACCAACTCACCCTTATCTCTCAAAATGGTGCACAGTCTTCTAAACCCTGATTGGCTAACACGCAACTGTTGAATGCATGTAAATTCATTACCATTGATTAAGGTGTTCAACCAAGCTCTCCTAGAATCATCTCTACTAGTTGATGGTTCTTTAAGCATGTACTTTTGATGATACCATGCTCCTACAGCCGCTATAAGGAAACCTACAAAAATTACTATAATTTCGGTTTCCTCTTCCTCGAGCCTCTCCTCTTCCTCTCTTGCCCGCTTTAGTTGTAAACGCAAAGTAGTCTCATCACTAGATATTGCTATTAAAAATAAAATATAAAATGAATCAGTTACGTTTTAAAATATATATATATATAATATATATAAAAAGATACATAAACGTATTAATATATGTGTTATGCATAATATGAAGAACATATCAAGGGTCTTAAAAAAATAAAGAAAAACAGACTTGGTAGTTGTGGTGGATAGTAAAAGCTAGTGTGGGATAGTAGCTATGGGAAATTGAGCAAGTCAATAGAAAAATTATAGCACAAAAACAAAAAAAAAATAAGAATAAGAAGGACCCATGATCTGTTGTCTACTAAATCCAATATTGAAAATACTATGCAATTTTATTTTTTATTTATTTTTATTTATTTTAAATTAGAATGAAAGTGATCTCCACCATCCGATTCAATTGGATGAAAGGCTTTCACTGGAGTAAAAAGTTGTGTGGGGCTCGTGTCGTTTAAGTAATACTAATATATAACATTTAACTCATTTACTCCAATTAAATACCATAGCTTGGCCCCCTAAGAAGAGAAGCCGGCAACGCTATATGTGAATGTCAGCTTCTCATAATTTGTAGCCACCAATAATGATCCAAGAACCCAGCAAAACCTCTACCTACCTCCAAATCAACCTCTAAATCCAATTATCCAATTATCCAAATCTAAATCCAAATCCAGGCCCTACGATTAGGGTTGGCACAGAATTGAACCAGAGGCAGTGTGAGGAGCATACCCATTTCATCTCTAGAGAATCCATGGCCATTTACACCACTTAGAATGAGCTCACTTGCTCCATTAAAATAGAGGAATTGCTCTGTTCTCCAAAACAGTTACTCTCAGTTGCAGTTGCAGAACCTTACTGATCTATCTAAGCAGCAACAGGAGCAACATTGCTTTGTTCTTGGTACAGATTTCAAATAAGAGAGGCCTATGAAAGTAGAGAGAGATGAGGAGCCCCAGCAGCTGCTCCGCCACTTATGTAAACTAGATGTAAGCAAGGGAGCCACAACTTGCACATAACCTTCGTACCGTTCCCACAGTTTAAAAGGAGGATTTGATATTTTTGGGTCCTATGCCACTGGCAGAAGTCTGATTTGAACCATGTTTAATTTGTGCCAATCTTGCGCACCAAGAATCTTTACATCATTTATGACCTTCAAGTCAGAAGGCTAAGATGATGTTGCACATGCCACATTTTAGTATAAAATAGCAAGCCTTTGTTTTAAACTATGTGCAACCATATAAATCTCATGTGTGCAAGTAATTGCTCCATTAAAAAAATGCCACATTTTAGTATAAGTTCATAAGGAAACCTTTATTTTCAACCTAAGATTCTTCCCTTTCAACTTAATTAAATCGTTGACTGCTTTGAATCAAACAATGGAGATCATTTTTCATCCTAATCTTCGACACAATAGATCTTGATGAGATCATGGTCCTACAATCAAAAGGTCAGATTTTGATTCCACACTGCATACATCCTATCCGAGAACCACCTTTGATGTACGGCCTTGATGACATTCATTTTTTGTGATGTGCACCACGTGATATCAAAATCTGACCATTTGATGGTAGGCGCATGACCTCAAGATATATTTTGTTAAAGATTGAGATGAAATGTAATCTCCATCAGCTGATTCAAAGCATGTGAAACCCGGGTTGAAAATAAAGAATCCTGCTTTGTAAATAAAAGTATCCTTTTGGAATATTACTCTATTTTTCTATTTTAAGCCAAACTTTATCTCTACTTTTTTCTAAAGAAAAATTAGTTACTCAATTTTCAAATATTGCAAGAAAATATTTACCTCGTGAATTCCGAAGAAAGATCGTGTTTATATGCATGCAAAAAGGCATATTCCTGAGATCTACTCACAAGTTTCCATTTTCCCTTAGCATTAACCTTTAAACTTCATTCTTTAGCTTGGGTTAGAGGCTACAGAAACGAATGGGATAGAAACTGTTCTGCTGGTTAGAGGACCCAACAACCAACAACCAACATCAAGCTTTGTGTTTACCTACAAACTGTTCTGCTGGTTTTCACTATGTTAAGCTCCCTTGTTCTCGGAAGAACCCATATCCATGTCCAAAATCGATTTGGCGGAGGTCCTAACATGAGCCTTCATTGCAAATCCAGAGATGATGATCTCCGTTACCATGTCATACCCGACGGAGGTGAATTTACTTGGTCATTTAAAATTAATTTCTGGGGTACAACGCTTTTCTTTTGCAACGTTGGATGGGAGAAAGTACCGAGCTACAGCTTCGACGCGTATAAAACTTCGAGGGATATAAAAAAATGCGATAATTGTTTGATCAGGGAGTGTGCCTCAGGCTCTACTTCTCTCAAGCATTTTATCGAACACTTGGTCCACAGTAAAACACTAGATATACATAGCAGTATATAACTTCTTCCAAACATTTTATTGAACATGTAATAGTTATATCCATTTATCAATTAAAGTGTATATATAAGTGTGATTGCTTAGCTATAACTGATTTATAGGTCTGAAATATATTAAAAAAAACAACAAAACAATTGCAAAAGAGGATTCAAAACCAAAAAATCAATCAAACAAATATTTGTTTACCTTAAGCAAACGATCGGATAACAGAGATGAGGTTGATGCCACAAGTTGTAGAGATCGATCAAACCCTAACTTTTTTTGCAATCTAATTGGACTGAACTGTTGTTGTTGAGAAGAGGAGATCGACCAAAACCGGATGATTCTGAAATCTGATCAAACGATGATGCCGACTGTTGTGGATACGAGGAGATCATCAAACTCTAACTATTTTACAACGAAAAACAAAGGGGATGATCAAACCCTAGCCTTTATGCAGAGGGAAATGAAACAAAGGGAGAGGAGCATAGTTTAGGGTTTTGTTTTTTACCTGAGGAAATTTGAGAAGAGCGCACACCGATGGATTTGAAATGACGTTGGATTTATGAAATCCAAATCCACTCCAGAATGCTTATCATCCAAACGCTGCATTTGAAATTCGAGGACCAAAATCCAAATTCCTAAAAGTAATATCTTGTTCCCAAACGCAGCCTTAAAAATATTACAATGGTCAAAGTACAGGATTCTGAAATGGCAGTGAAAATGACTGGAATTACGGTTTAAAGTGTTGATTGAGTCTGTCAGACATTATAATTATAATGGTGTTGAGAGTAGCCACTTTTTGAGTGCATTAGGTAGTATTTTGTTATCTACATGTCTAAAACTATGGGGTTGTGGTGACAAGTGTCCAAGTGCCCCCAAATGTCAACACGGCAAAATTCACAAAAAGTAGAAGTGGCTAGGGTAACAATGTCAGTCCAACATTATTATCAATGTGAATTGTATATTGTATTTAAAATATTGAGATAGAAAACATAGGCAGTCTACTAATGACTGAAAAGAGAAAATATTAGTTTGAAGAATGAATGATCTTGCACATATTCAGAGAAGGAAACCGATGTGCAAAGCTGAGTTACTTAATTCGCCATTACAGCTAGCGAATGGTGAATTGGTTACTTAATTCGCCATTACAGCTAGCGAATGGTGAATTGGTTCGGAGCAAACCAATTCACTAAATTCGGTGGGATTCGGCATACTATGCAAATCGAATAGAAAAATTATGTTTTCAACTGAAAGAGCACCCAAGTATCATAATGCCTTAGAAAAATAAAAAGTTTGTTTCTTGCTAGCTTATCAAAAAAAAAAAAAAAAATTCGAAACTCATCCTACACCTAGGGAATCCGATTCGTACGTCACTATCGAACTGCAAATTATGAACTCAAATTCAAACCGAGGGAATTGCAAACGAAGTAACATATAAAGCTCTTAGGTCAAATTTCGACTTCATTTGTAAAAAAAAAAGAAATTTAACTGAGAGAGAGAGAGAGAGAGAGAGGACTAGCACATGCTTGTCAACTAAAACAATACTAAGATTGTATAATTTTCTTATCCCAAAGGCCTACTTTTAAATAATTACAGAACCATTTAACTACAATAAAAAACTGATCTTAATTTTTTATTTCTTCACTGAATTAAAATGTACCCGCAACGAGAAGGACGAAAAAATTTCAAAAATTTTGAAAATCAGGAACTTTCTTTGAGAACCTTTGAAATTGATCGTATGGCGGACGGAGTAGTCCTGCAACATCCACCAATGAGACTAGCACCTGATTTTTTCCATCTCTTTACTGTTAATTCGAACTTCTCATCACCAAAACAATGGCATGGCTGTAAATTAGAAAATTAAAATTAGATTATTGATGAGAAAAAAAATGCAGATACTTATGAGTGATAAAACCATTCAAGTAGAATTTTCTAGTAATCTACAAAACATGGAAGTTCAACAACATATTCGATTCCTAGTTAAATATCAAAACTAATCGATAATGAGGCTAAAAAGAAGGAAAAATTCTTTTTGGAACTCCCAAAACTATGGAAGTGTATGAAACTATCATATTTTATTCGATTAGAGTTGTTCAACGCTACCAATTGAGCGAAATGAGTAGAGATTTCATGTTTTCAATTTTGGTTTCTTGTCCACCTAGTTAAGATCAAAGTGACAAAGTACGGATACGGGTTTAATATGACAAGCGACAAAGTCAGTAAAAAATAGCAAAAGGAGGATAGTTCGGAAAAAATGGGGAAAAAAATTTGGAAGCTTAAAAATCTATAAAACATATAAGTCGAAAAAACCCGAAAAAATGCGAGAAAAATATGTAAAAAGTCAGAAAAGAATGAAAAAATTGTGAAAAGGGAAGCTTTCAGGAAAAAGGGTTGAGCACGCGTATTTTCGCATTTAGAACACAAAATACACCTTTACAAAAAATTGATATAAGGCAGGTTTAATACGTACAATAATACACATTTAACGCATATTTTTCAAAAAATCGGAGTTTATTGTCATTATGGTTAAGATGGCCACCAGAGATGCATAAAGTTTTTCCAGAAGGTCACCTATTCTGATACTACTCTCACCCAAGCATTCTGGACCAAGGATTTCTAAAAGAATCCTAGAACCAGTTACTCCCTAATATTTAAACCAGGAAATCTCCCAAAGGAGTGGAAGGTCATCTGGTGTGGTTTGATTAAGGATTAAATGACCAAATACCTCGGCAAGTGTTCTATCACAGGAATGCAGAATGCCAAAGGTTGACCTCGGTTAACAAGGGATAAAAGCACTCTTTAACATTACTAATTCTCAAATCTATCAATTACATTAATGGGATCCTTCAACTAGGCTTAGCAATGTTTAAAATGGAAATCCTAAAATAATCCAACTTTCTAGTTCAATTAATTTCTATTTTAAATAAATTTTCTTTTTAAAATTAGAAACTAACTATGATGACCCAACCTGGAGAAGGGTAGAGGCCCCGAAGTTTTGACACTGCCTTGCTACGGGATGCTTTGTTCCTACCTAATGGGATGCTCTAATCACACATTGGTTGCAAACCCGGACCGGGTTGAGTCATCACATTACCACACCCTACTCATGTGTACTAGCATAAGATAATACTAAAGCAATGAAAACTAACATGCCCGAACTCTTGAGGTTCATGGCTTGCACCGAATCTAGACCTCTAAATAACACTAAAAGTAAACCTCTGTAACATGTATGTGTGACGATGCTAATACCTTGTCCCTAAACCAAAGATGGTGTTACTTCCTCCAAAAAAATCATTATTGATTTAGATCATTTCAGGGATCTGATTGTTCCACATTCCCCGTTTGGGGGAAAAATTTTGAAAACATATCTTAAAGCTGATGAGTCATGTTTTCGAAAGAAA
Source organism: Chloranthus sessilifolius (assembly GCA_021018995.1). Lineage (NCBI taxonomy): Eukaryota > Viridiplantae > Streptophyta > Magnoliopsida > Chloranthales > Chloranthaceae > Chloranthus > Chloranthus sessilifolius. Next base: position 26,741,147 of record CM037594.1, on the reverse strand, counting down.
AAACAAAGGAACAGCATTTTATAGTGAATTCTAGTTTGAATCAGTACTTTTGTAATTCAATTGTTTTCTAGAGAGTAGGGTCAAACTAAACTAAAAATAATAAGCAAGATGTAAGATATTGTACCCAAGTATCTTTTTTTATAAATTCGAAGATAAGATCACAACAGAACAGTTTGAAACAATAAAAACGAAATGAGTAGTTGTAAACTTGCTTGACAAAAAAATCTATGATCATATAGCCGTGAATTTGGTAAGGTATATAACTTGAAGAATATGTGACATTTGTATAGCACAGCAAAAAGAATTGCATTCAATAGGACTGATTAGAAAATGTCGACTTTTATGGTGTCTGACTTCGTAGGTTTCATGGATTATTATGTTGATCATAATAAAGTAATTCAGTTATAAAAATAAAAGATTCTTGTTAAACAGAACAGCTTTAAACCAAGGGAGCGAAATTGAAACATGTGTTTAGAGACATAAGCCCGGGCCCCTAAATTTCCTTCCAGTAACATATTATCTAGCACAATCTCTACTGTTAATGACTATTTTCTTGTACCCCCCTTTTGGTAACATGTCCACATTTCATTGACTCCTAGGAGCATAGTGAAAGTCAATTAAATTGGTTAAACTTGAGTCCAAATTTCTTAAATTCTGGTCTTGAATCATTCCAAACGATCGTGCTTGATCCATGAGTTCCATCTGATATGGCCACCATGTAAATTGGAAAGGGTGATAATGGATCACCTTTCCCTTTTTCTTACGAGTTTTGAAATAACCTTCGATCGAGCTATTTGCTAGAATAGAATACCATGCTAATGAATAGCACACACATGCAACCACCTCCACCATCATGTTCAAAATTTCAACCATTGGTTGAGCCATATACTAGAATAGAACATTAAATAGTACGCACGTACACATCTACCTCATATTCAAAATCCAAATACTTCATATTATTTAGAAATCCCCACTTTAAAGCTAGAGAGGAGGATTCTCCAAAGTGTTATTGGCTCTTCAGTTATAAGGTTTACTCTTTCCAGGTACCTATATTCTTGAGTAGGTCAACATGTCATTTATATGTCAAGAGTAAAGCTCGCATGAATATCTCCGATTCTTGTTATTATCCATATAAACGTACTCTATATATAATATGAATCGGATATACTGCTCTAATGAATTATAGTAATCACTCACATTAGGGAAATATTAAATTTGTTAAACCATTAAAATTGATTATGACAGAATATGTGTCTAGAAATTCTGTAAGATGTGCACGTACATTTAATGACTTCATATATTGGTTCATAAGAACTATTTAAGAGTTGCAGCTCAGACAGATGTGAAAAGAACATGATAGATTTGTACAAAAAATAAAGAAAAACTATAGTAATTAAATCTGCACTCACCAACCATCTCTTAGCTCTGCCATCCCATACTTCACCATTATTTGGATAAACAACTATTTCTTTTTTAGTTAACTGAAAAAGAACAAATAATTTGCTGAAGTTCGCAATTTGTAGTAATAATGTTACATGTCATTTACGATTAACTGAAAATGAATCGCAGTTTTGACGATCAATTACCTCCCTAAATTTGCAGATAAGTTTTTCTATGAATTGGGGCGGTGAACAATTTATACCCACCACATTCACTTTGTCACTCTTATTCACTATCTCAAGGCATTCCTTAAAAGTCTCTCCAGAGGCGGCATGTTCTCCATCTACAGAGCTGAAGCAGATCCAAGATGGGATTTGGATGTTTTCTTCATCAAGCACTTGAAATGCAAGCCTCTTAAGATCTTAGTTAGACACCAAGGGACTAACAAATAAAGGAAAAACAAAAGAATCTAAAACTGAACCCACTCAAACACAAAAGAGAATACATGAGATTATCAATTCACTTATGGGAATATATAAATATATATATATATGGGAATATATAAATATATATTCACTTATGGGAATATATCAATTCACTTATGGGCATAGAGATATCTCTGCGCCAATTGATATGGGCTCGACACGTAGCGCCTTTTTTGTGAAGTGATGGGTGGCATGGGGCCCACTTTACTAACTAGGGTTAAACTTTTTAAATATTTTAAAAGTTATATTCCCTTTCAGCCGTCATTCTTGACAATTTTAAAAGTCTTTTTAAAATCTCTTTCTTTTCTCTCTCTTCTCTCTCTTTTGCTAAGAAACTGTCAGACTTACTTTTTCAGGTATATTTTGCTCAAAAAATATGAGCGTCCGGTTGCGAAGCGCTAGCACCTCGGCAGCGAAGTGCTGACACCTCGATAGCCAAGCACTGACACCCCACCCCAACGCATCTATATGGAGGTATTGGCGCTTCACTAAAAAATAAAAAATAAATAAATACGGGCATCAGCGCCTCGTTTTAGGGGCGTCGGCACATCTACATCGAGGTATTGGCACTTCGATATAAAAAAATAAAAGAAATAATAATAATAATAATATATTTTTTAGAGAAGCTTCGACACCTTAATATAGAGGCGTCGGCGCCCCTGAAACGAGCCGTCGGCACCCCATTTTTATTTTTATTTAGAGAAGCGCCGACACATCGATATAGAGGCACCGGCGCCCCTAAAACGAGGCTCCGACACCTTGGCGCCGGGGTGCTAGCACTTCGCCACCAGGGTGCCAGCACCACACTATCAGGGTGTCGGGGCCTCATTTTCAGGGTGTCGGCGCTTCACTGCCGAGGTGCTAGCGCTTCATTACCGAGCAGTCACATTTTTTAAGTAAAATATATCTGAAAAAATAAGTTTAACACTTTCTTGGAGAAATGGAGAGAAGAAAGAGAAAAGAGACTTTAAAAAAGTCAAAAATGACGGCTATATTTAACTTTTAAAATATTTTAGAAGTGTAACCCTAGTTAGTAAAGTGGTTCCCATGCCACCCATCACTTCACAAAACGGCGCTATGTGTTACGCCCATATCAATAGGCGTAGAGATATCTCTATGCTTGGGCGCATATCCCTGACCCTCTATATATATAATATATGGCAAAGGGGAAAATGCGCCCGGGCAGAGATATCTTTGCGCCAATTGATATGGACCCACTTTACTAACTAGAGTTAAACCTTTAAAATATTTTAAAAGTTATATTCCATTTCAGCCATCATTCTTGACTATTTTAGAAGTTTCTTTCTTTTCTCTCTCTCTCTCTCTCTTTTTCTAAGAGTCACTTACTTTTTCAGCTATATTTTACTCAAAAAATGTGAGCGCCCGGTAGCGAAGCACTAACACCTCGGCAGTGAAGCACCGACACCCCGATAGCAAGGCTCTGACGCCCCGGCGGCAAAGCACTAACACCTTGATATAAAGGCCTCGGTGCCTTTGAAACGATCGCGCACCCTTTTTTCAGGGCACCTCGACTCGATATAGAGGCGGCACACTCGGCACCGGTGCGGTAACCTTCGTGGTCCCAATGCCTTGCTATTGGAGTGCCAGCGCCTCATTTTTGGGGTGTCGGGGCTTCATTGCCAAGGTATTAGCGCTTTGCTACCGGGCGACCACATTTTTTGAGTAAAATATACTTGAAAAAGTAAGTCTGACACTTTCCTGGAAAAATGGAGAGAAGAAAGAGACAAGAGACTTCAAAAAAGTCAAGAATGACGGCTGAAAGGGTATTTAACTTTCAAAATATTTTAAAAGTGTAACCCTAGTTAGTAAAGTGGGCCCCATGCCACCCATCACTTTACAAAAAGGTGCTACGTGTCACACCCATATCAATAGGCATAGAGATATCTCTACACCTCGGCGCATATCCCCGGCCCTATATATATATATATATATATATATATATATATATATATATATATATGGAAGTCTTTCTAGCAAACTCATGAAAAAGATGCGACTAATGATTCTTTTTGGTGCTTATTTCGCCGACACCTAACAAATGAGACAAGTCAGTAATTATGATGATTCGGGTGCTTATTTTGCTTAGAAAAGGATCTTAAGGGTAAGCCATTCTTCTCTTATGCCATTAAGTCCAGAAAACTTCTAAAAAATATCAGCAAAGTCCAAAAAAAAACGATAAAATTTTGGAAAGAATGGAGAAAATTGAAAAGATTAGGAAAATGGGAAAAAATCAGAAAAAATAGGTAAAGTTGGGAAAAATCGTGCATTAATCATAGGGATGCAAGTTTTGAACCGAACACCAAAACCGAACCGAAAACCGAGGGTCCCGCACCGAACACCGACACAACGCGAACCAAACAAAACCCCAATTCGTTGGGCTTCGGTTTGGGTGGCTCGGAATCGAAAACCGAGGGGGTAGGTTGAGAAAACCGAAAAAAATCCAAAAGAAATCTGAAAAATCCGAAAAATACCCTTAAAAACCGAAAAAGTAGGTATTTTACCTACACGGAACCGAATTGAACCAAACCGAATCGGTTTCTGTTTCAGAAAAAAAAAAAAAATGAACCGAACCGAACAGAATGGGTTTCGGTTCGGTTTGGGGTGTACCGAACCGAACACCGAAAAAATCGGGTTCAGTTCGGTTTGGTACACCGAACCTGCATCCCTAATTAATCATGATGTTTGTGATTAATTAAAAAATTCATGTTTTATTTGTTTGAATAAATCATAATTAAAATGCGATTTTTTCTAAAAGTCACCGATTATTGTCATTGCGATCATACAATATATCATTTAGTTCTCCTCTGCCATTTTATGCTATTATATATGAGGCATCTATATGAATATACTTGGTGAATACAATAAATTCAATCTCAAGAGTCTAAATTCATCCAAAAATGTTTTAACTTACAAACAGAATGTGGTGATAGTTTTCATTTAGGTTCTTAGTGAGTAGTGGATTACAGATTTATTAAATATCATATTCCTCAAGTATCGTTGAGCAACCTTTAGAGAAGTGGAGCACATAATCTTTAAAGCATTTAACTTCAATGTTCCAAACTGGCAATCACAAATTTGGAGAAAGATACAAAAACTAGTTCCAAGAAAGCAACCTGGGCTTCAAGTTTATTGGGGATAGTCTCAAAGGCTAACAAATCTGGTCCCGCCTCCACAAGAACTTGCAATCGCCGCCTATGAAAATCCTTCAGCATGTTCAGGCTGACATCTGATCTGTAATAACCACTAGATGCACAAGAAAAAGCCCACATCAAAAAATCAGATATACTTTCAATGAATAAAAATACTATTGCCTAAAGCAAAAAAAAATGATATTACCAAAATAGGATAATCAATTACAACCAAAGTGACAAAATATGGGTATGGGTTTAATAAGGTGAGTGAGAAAGTCGGAAAAATACAGCGAAAAAGGGGAAAAAATCGATAGCCAAAAAAACTATAAAATACAGATAATGGAAAAATATGAAAAATATGAGATATATTTAAATTTAAATAAAAAAGTTTTAAAGCAGTTTTTTTTAAATATGGTGAAATATGGGGAAATTTTGTTTAATTCCTATGTGTATTATACAAAAATATGCATTTTATTAAAAAAATACGGGTATTATATGTGTTTATACGTTGTGGAAAAAAAATGTGTATTATATGCATATTTTTCAAAAAAACGCTGTATTTTGTCACAATGATAACAACTAATCAGATGTACTACTTTTGGAATCTAGTGAGAATGGTCAATTATCAATATGCACCTGTATTCGGAACCATCAGCAAGGTAAGCTCCATAGCTTCCAATAGATGCTGCCACCAAAGCATGGTTGTTATTATGATGAGGGATACGCTGCACAACCAAGAGAAACATAAAAGCATGAATATTGATCAAATTGATTACACCCATTTTTCTCCTCATGGTACTAAGAGAACCTTAGAGTCTTGCTCCATATAAAAAAGAGAGTAAATGCTTATAAACTTTAGGGTTCCAAAGAAAAAGGACTTTTACCGATCAAAAAATAAAAGAAAAAGGACTTTCATGGATTTCAAGGGGGAACAATTTATTCGCTTCGCTTTGAAATTTACAATATCCTCGAGCGAAAAGGCATATACTCCCTTTTTTTTAAAAAGTGGGGGTTAATTTGAGTATTAAGTGGAGCTTCACAAGATAGATATCACAGGAATTGCCTGCATTAGTCAAGATTATGAATCCATCAACTCCAATGGATCAAACATTTGATTCTTCTTAGGAAGGAAGCAAAAAACTCGATGTGAAAACGAATTCCATTATTTTATTGTACAAAACCCTATTAAAATGAACTCTTCATAGGAAGGAATACATATCTCTTTTATGAAGATTTGCAAATGGCATGGGCAAACCTCTCTTTCTATTATAATTAAGAAAATGTAGTGGTTAAGAGGTATCCTAAAGCAGTTGAACATTAGGTAAGCGTTCAAGGTGAAGACGATATCTAATTTTCGAAGTTTGAATCGCCAAGAGTTGTTGGGTTGAGTTCCAAAGATGATCTGTAGACGGAGATGAAACTACCACACATAAAATATAGTTCATCATTTTTATATGAATTCACTTACTGCATTTAGGATTCTGAGAATAAATTTTTCCATGTACAATGCTTAAATTGATTTTATGGTACTTTATATTTGAATTTTTGTATTCAATTCCCTTCAATTAAATATGGATTTGAAAAGGATAAGGGGCTCGACTGAACCGAAAACTAATACAACATAAAGTGATATTTTAAAATATTGAAAAATACATATACAAAAACATTCTTTTTCCCAAACCTACTTAAAATTCTAGTCAAATGGTATTCCATGTGGTAATTGTGAAATCAGCAAAAAAAAGTGCCTGCCGCACTATGATATCCAAAAATTCTACAATATGAACAACGAAACAATTTGTGGAGCATCAAATATGTGACAGCCCGGATTTCGGCACACCGAAAGCCGTGCCGTTGGCACAGCCCTTAAGGTCGCGCCCCATATATCACACAGAACACTTGGTACATCCACACACAAAGCAGAACAAAGATAGAGACATCGTACATAACACTTGGTACATTCACATACAGATAGAGACATCGTACTAGAGAAATCTCCATTTCTATGCAATAACCCAACTAACAAATAACTCAAAAGACAGTTCTACTACCCTGCCAAGCGCAGGGGCAAAAGAACCAAACCGAACCATCAGTGACAACGAAAGTCACCCTATGATGGTTCGCCAAAATGAATACAACATCTCATAATTACATCACTTCTATGTTAGAATGGCCGGACGTACCAAGCCTTACAAAACAAATCCCAAAATAGCGCAGCCAAGTCCACTAGAAGTAATCCTCTGGAGGTGGCTCTGTCTCCTCTCCAGCAATGTGATCAGGATCCTCTAGGTCTAGATCCCCAGTACCCACTGCATCCTCAGAACCTGTGATGTGTAATCAAAGGGTGAGCTACATCATAGCTCAATAGGGAAAAACTAACATAGCATGCATATTTTCAACATCACATATATATTTTATGACATAACACAATTTATATTTTTCTTGAGTGGAGAACACAATTTAAAAGCATTTAAATTAAATAAGCTGATGACTGATGCACATTTCGAAATCACACTATCATAAACCAAAAGTCTTTTTCTTACTTCACAAAACTTAAATCAATAACTTAAATAGTTCCCCGAGCAATATAGCATCGAGCCCCCGATGGAATATCCACCATCGTCGTTCAATTGAACCCGTTGCACAATTTACACAAACCCCCTCGATGGGGTGACTTGCCGAACACATATGAACACATATTACCGCAAAATGATAATCAAAGAGCGAATATCCCGCCGCACTGGAGCACAAATTGTACGGACATTCCGTCGTACTGGTCACGGATATCCAGCCACATCGGTCACGGATATCCCGCCGTGTCAGTTGGGTATTCACACAAAATCTTTAAATCAACGTGCTAAATCTACATATAGTTATTCACCATAAGTTTGTGATAATTATAATAGGTTTTGACTTCAAAGTTCTCACACACATTCGTATCCTACTAATGTCAACTGTGCACATATTTCTGATTTCAAAGTTCTCACACATGTTCACATATTGATGATATCACATGCACACATATTTCTGATCTCTTGCCGAAAACACACACATACACATCATACTTCACACACGCACATTTTCTCTTAGTGATCACTCATATCACACTTACATATTTCAAATATGATGAATCCATGCTATGGCAAAACATATCGTAAAACACACCTTCACATCATATCACTACACACATGCTTGCTAAAATCAAATACATATGCTAAGAAGTTTTCCCTACCTCACACAAGGTCGCACTATGATCCTTTTAGCTCATAGATGCCTCTCTAATCCATCGTTCAAGCTCACACCTATCATACACAATTTTATGAACAAAATGTCAAAGATGATGTAAAACAGGAAGGTAACAAGCTTCCCAAAAGTTAAAAACAAAACAAAGCTCTGAACTGTCAAAATCGACCGGTCGATCTCACTTCGACCAGTTGGTTTTCCAAAATCGACCGGTCGATTTTTGTTCGGTCGATTTCTCAAAACCCTATTTTACACACTCACTGTTTTTCCAAATCAACCGGTTAATGCCTTTTTCGACCGGTCGGTTTTCCAAATTGACCGGTCGAATGAAAATTCGACCTGTCGGAAATCGTGCTTGAGCTTCAAATTTCACAACTTGTCGAAATCGACCGATCGGCTTCGAATTCGATCGGTCGGTTTCACAAAGATTTCACCAAGTTCGGGTTTGCTCTTCTCAAACCCATTTTCCCTTGTTTTCTCTCTCTTCTTCTTTCAATTCACTGCCCATAATTATAACTAAGCTTAACTAAACTATCAACTTAGTTTATACAGAATTTACATAAATCTTACTTCTTAAATCACTCAATTCCTCGATCCGAGCTTCACGATTTGGCTTCGTAGCTTGACACCCCCGATTCCACACAATTTAAAGCCTTTGAATCACGCATACTCACGCATTCAATTCAGCCTCTGCTCTCTCTCTCTCTCCTTTACTCCTCTCTCAACCACTCGAGACGAGAAATAAATTCTCTTTAAGTTTAACTCTTTTATTATGACCTAGACTTAGGTGTTAAGCACATACACCCATACTAGGTGTATTGAAACTCATTCTAAGGTCCACATACGTCCCTTATTCATTCCCAATTTCACTTGACACATGTCACAACACGACCTATCCATTACATTCACAAGGTCAGGCACTTGACCTGACAGCACGCACACCGAGGTGTACTATTCAAAGTCGAAATTTTTCAGGACGTTACATTCTCCCCACCTTAGAAATTTTCATCCTCGAAAATGGACTAAGGTACCTTATTTGGTAGGAGTGCCCCACATCCTACAGTGCCAATCACACAAACAAGACAACACAAAGATGTCCCCAATTTAGAGAATCCAATCCGTTAACGAGACCTTATATAAGTCATAACTCACATAAAATTCCTAGCCAAGGCTAGGCCAAACATTCCACAAATCAATTATGACACATCACAAGCAAACACCATTGTCTATTCACATAAAAATTTAGCCACACGTAATGACCAACAAAATAACAAATATAATCAAAAGTGGCATCCATGCCATAATAGTTCCAAACATAACATGCATTAATTACAAAACATGCCAAAAAGATCACAATTTTTTCCTTTCCTGCATACCATAAAATAACCACAGAAATCCATCTCGTACCTCAAGTCACCGCGTCTCCTGGCGGCACATCGCCCCCATCAAGTCCAGCTCCTCCTCAGCCGGCACATCGTCGCCCCGACCACCGCCAGAAGAAGACGCTCCCGTGGAATAGTACCATGGATTCGGTACGTATGCACAAGCATCCGCCAGGCGTGTGGCATAATCCAGAGGGTATGTGTGCTGCATCCATTGGGTATAAATACCCTCGTGGTAATCCATACGACGATATAACAAGCGATTACTCTCCTCAAGCTGAGTCATACGAGCGAGAACATCGCCAAGAGTAGCTGAAGCATGCTGTGGTGGTGAAGGCATATCGTCTTGAGCTTGCTGCTGGATTGGTGAGACTTGAGCTGGTGGTATAGGCTGCTCCTGTTCCTGGTCTTGTTCTCCTTGCGCTGGTTGATCTTGCTGGGCATTCAAATCAGGAGGTGGTACTTGCTCACCCCCAGGAAGCAAAACCTTCTTCAGCTGGTTATAAGTTCGGTTCCAATTCGCAAACGTATAGTGTCAGACATGGTCAGTCTTCTTCAGCTCGTCTTCAGAAACTTGGTATTCGTCTGCCTCTGAATATCCATCAAACATGGCTGATATCAGCCGAGCATAAGGAAGCTTATCCTTTGTCTTCGCACCCCCTTCCATTAACTTCTCCCGTATATATCTCATTCCCTCAAAAACCATCTTGGTCGCACTAAACCATCAACCCCTAAACGCTGCATACAAAGCCCTTTGAACTTCTCCCACCCGTTCGGTGTTGTGGCAGAAAGGGTAGAGAGGCAAATCAATCCTCCTAATCGATGTACCAGACCTTGGCCTTGGGTCATCTGCCTTCTAATCTCCAAATATTCTACGGGATTTGGGAACGGGGGTAACAACTGCAGATTACGCCCATACTTGTCATAACATTCCAGGGCACACGCGGCATGTACAAGAGTGAACTTATACTCGCGACCGTCCACCTTGGTCACAATCGTGTCATCAGAACCTCCCAACTTCATATGTTAGCAGAACAACTGCACCAATCGCAGATAATAATATTCATTCAACGGTTTTAAAATATTTTCCAACCCAGCCTTAGTGAGATATTCCCTGGCCCAAACCGTGTTTCCTTGAACGTCCGGGTCTTGAAACAGGGCATCATCAATTAAATACTCATCTTCAATGACCTTACTCGCCCACCACTCGTTGGGCTGTTCCAAATGTGGTGATGGTGGTGGTGATGAGTGTCGCTAAGACAACTCGGACGATGAAGAAGAAGATGAAGACTGTGGTGATGATGGTGGTGATGGTGATCGCGGAGGTGATGGAGGTGGTGGTGGTCTAGACGCATTAGGGCGTCGAAATGGCAATTTCGAAGCCACAGTCTTCGATGCTTGATGAGTTTTTGGCGGCATTTCTAAGTTTCCTTAAGCAAATAGGAAGTAGGGCTTCAATTCAAATACAAAAATCCAAATTTGAAAGGTTTAAATTAGGGCTTACCGTTTGGATTTGATTTTGATCCAATTCCGCGGACAATCCGCAATCAAAACTCCTGAAAACCCCTCTTCTTCCTCTCTCAAGAACACCAAGAGAACCCTAAGCCCAAAGCCCCAAATTTTTAAATTTTCGAATTAACAACAAAAAACCCAATTTATAGTTCTCTGTCACAAATCGTTCGGTCGAACTCAAAAATCAACCGATCGGTTTTTCACTTAAAACCTCAGCCTCGCGATTTCAACTAGTCGAACTAATTTCGACCGGTCGGATTCCAAAATCGACCGGTCGGTTTTAACCTGTTTTCATTCAAAGTATAACCTGCTCTCTGTTTGCTCATTTTCAACCGGTCAATGCCACTTTCGACCGGTCAGATTCAAAATCGACCGGTCGATTTGACTTTCGACCGGTCGGTTTCCACCAGAAGGTTCCAGTCTGTGTTTGTTTGTTTGTTTTCTCTTTAATTTATTTGAAACCTTCACTAATTTATGTAACGGACTCCCTATACTTTCTGTCACGTTACACATAGGTACTTGAATACTTCACATTCCTTTACAACTCACCTTAGTTCATTTATAATTCATACACTAGCTCATACACTAGTTCATCAACTAGTTTACTAATGAACTTTTCTTTTCTTTTTTTACAAGAAAAATTTATATTACAAGCACAACTCACTCAACTCTCTGCAAACAATTCGGGGTATTGCTCTTTAACCTCAACCTCACACTCCCAGGTAGCCTCTTCAGCTGGATGATTTCCCCATTTTACAAGTACTAAAGGGATAACCTTATTACGTAAAATTTGCTCTTTTCTATTGAGAATTTGGACCGGTTCTTCTATCATGATCATATCTTCATGCATCTCGTCCGGTTGATTGTCCAAGATATGCGTAGGATCTTTAACGTACTTCCTGAGCATGGATACGTGAAACACGTTATGTACCCAGTCAAATAAAGGAGGTAATCCAATTCTGTAGGCAACCTCACCAACTCGACCCAAAACCTCAAAGGGTCCAAAATAACGAAGACTTAACTTTTCCCTCTTTCCAAATCTCATGACACCCTTCGTGGGTGATATTTTAACAAATACATGATTTCCAACCTCAATCTATGCTCGTTCTCCTGATATCGGCGTAGCTCTTCTGCCTGCTCTGAGCTAACTTAATTCTTTCCTGAATCACACGAACAATAGTCGCATTGTCTTCAAGTATTTTCGGACCCAATATAAACTTTTCGCCGGTCTCTTCCCAATTGATAGGTGATCTACACCGCCGTCCATAGAGTGCTTCATAGGGTGCCATACCGATGCTCCTTTGGAAACGGTTATTGTACGCGAACTCCATCAACCGTAAGTGTTGATCGCATGAGCCCTGAAAATCGAGCATACATGCTCTGAGCATGTCTTCTATAATTTGATTTACCCGTTATGTCTGTCCATCTGTCTGTGGGTGGAAGGCTGAACTGAAATTCAATCGTGTACCCATACCCTCTTGAAACTTTTGCCAAAACTTCTAAGTATATAAAGGGTCACGATCTGAAACAATGCTAACTGGAATACCGTGTAATCGGACAATTTCCTTCATATATAAGTCCGCAAGTCTCCCTGCCGTATACGTAGTGTTGTATGGCAAAAAGTGGGCTGACTTAGTTAATCGGTCAACGACTACCCAGATGGCATTGTGTCACTTCACTGTCCATGGTAATCCCACAATCAAGTCCATTGAAATCGACTCCCATTTCCACTCTGGTATAGGTAAAGGTTCCAATAACCTTGCAGGATGTCTATGATCTACTTTCACCTGCTGACATACTAAACACTTCGAAACATGCTCAGCAACATCCTGTTTTAAACCTCTCCACCAGTAGTTCCTTCTCATATCCTGATACATCTTAGTACTACCAGGGTGAATAGCATACTTAGACTTATAAGCTTCGTCTAGAATGGTCTACCGAAGATCGGCATCAATCGGTATACATAGTCGTCCTCTGAATAATAAGGAACCATCTTCCTTAACTGAGAAGTCGGGTCTACTGTCGTCAATTACACCCTGTCTAATCTTTACTAATTCTAGGTCTTTCATCTGCAATTCTTGAATGTGCTCAAAGATTGTCGGTCTAACTGTAATGTTGGCCAACAAGGCCCCTGAATCTTGCACTTCGATTTGTGCGTCGTACAAAGAAAGATCCTCTAGTAATTTCCATCTATGAATTCCTGCAACAAGACTTGACAACAAAGCCGAACTCTTTCGACTCAAGGCATCTGCTACAACGTTAGCCTTGCCTGAGTGGTACCGAATAGAGCAGTCATAGTCTTTGAGAAATTCCATCCATCTGCATTGCTTCATGTTCAGTTCTTTCTGTGTAAACAAATATCTGAGGCTTTTATAATCTGTACATATCTCAAAGGTTTCACCGTATAAGTAATGCCTCCATATCTTTAGTGCAAATATAACTGCTGCTAACTCCAAATCGTGGGTTGGATAATACTTCTCGTGATCTTTCAGCTGTCTTGACCTATATGCAATCACTTTCTTATTTTGGTTGAGTACACAACCTAACCTACTATGCGAAGCATCACTGTAAACAACAAACCCTCCATTGCCCGAAGGAATAGCTAATACTGGAGTTGAAGTCAGTCTTTTCTTAAGTTCTTAAAAACTTTTCTCACATTCTTCAGTCCATTCAAATCTCACATCCTTCCTGGTAAGTCTAGTCAATAGTTCAGATAGTCTTGAAAACGCCTCTACAAATCACCTGTAATATCCAGCCAGACCAAGGAAACTCCGATTTTCCGTTACCGTCTTCGGTTGTTCCCACTCTACTACTGCCTCGATCTTTGCTGGATCCACAGTAACTCCGTCCTTTGAGACCACATGTCTCAATAAACTGACCTTTTCTAACCAAAACTCACACTTACCGAGCTTTGCATATAGTTGATGTTCACGCAAGATCTGTAGAGCAATCCTCAAATGTTCTGCATGTTTTCTCTTGGTCTTGGAGTAGATGAGGATGTCATCTACGAACACTACTACACAAGTATCTAGGTGTCGTTTAAACACCCGATTCATTAAGTCCATAAATGATGTCAGTGCATTTGTCAATCCGAACGGCATCACCAAAAACTCAGTGTCCATATCTCGTTCTGAATGCAGTTTTCAATATATCCTCTGCCTTGACTCTCACCTGATGGTATCCAGATCTCATATCGATCTTGGAAAAGAATCTAGCGCCTTGTAACTGATCAAACAAATCATTAATCCTCGGCAAAGGGTATCAATTCTTAATAGTTAACTTGTTCAGCTGACGGTAGTCGATGCACAATCTCATCGACCCGTCCTTCTTCACAAATAAGACCGGTGCTCCCCAAGGAGACACACTAGGTCTTCAATGGCAAACTCCACTTCGCGTTCCGGTGGTAAACCTGAAAATTCATCTGGAAAATCGTCTTCGAACTCACATGCAACTAGAATCTCTACTATGACGTTCATCTCTTCCTTATCTTCCTTTAGAAACGCTAGGTGTCCGCGGCAACCTTTCTTTATCAAACGTTCGGCTCTGACTGCGGAGATCAGCGGTACAAAGGTCAATCGCATTCCAAGGAATTTAAATGATCTCCTCGTATTGGATCTAAAGATAACCACCTTGTTCCGGCAATCAACACTTGCACAATGCTTGGATAACCAATCCATGCCAAGGATCACGTCGAATCCTTGCATGTCCAACAGGATTAACTCCGTCACTAATTCATGAACATCATAATCCCTCACGGCGACAATGACTGACCGACAGACCATATCAGTACTAACTGAATTCCTCATCGGGACTGGCACTGCCAAAATGAAGTTCATGGCCTCCGGAATGACCTTCACTTTCCTTGCGAACTGAGGAGTAATAAAGGAGTGGGTAGACTCCGGGTCTATTAATACTCTCGCTTCATAACTAAGGTCACTTCCTTTACCATACATTTGCAAGGTACCTATATAGCACATGCATCTTAGCAATCTACTTGTGCATCAAGTTAAAACATGTAATGAGCTAAATTAAAGTATTTTCGATATTGATACACCTTCTCTATCTAAAATTCAATTCAATGAACCAATTTAATTTAAAAATTAAAATCGCACCTTGTATGATGTCATTACTATTCTGGTCATCCTGGGCCGTTACTGCATATGCCCGTCCTTGAACTGTCTAGCCATAGGAACTGAAACTGTTCTTTCTTTTCTCAACTCTGGGCAGTCTCTAATTATATGCCCCATCTTCCCACACTTAAAGCAGCCGCCTGTACCACGCCTACAGTTGAAAGTTTTGTGAGACTTGACACATCTGACACACGCCTCAATCGGGGTAGATGATGCTGCCCTGGAGAAACCCTGAGTAACAGATACTCCGGTGGTGGTAGCAGGGCTCTCATAACGAATCGGTCTCCCAAAAGTAGGCATAGGTTGCCTAGAGTAACTAATCTGAGATGGTCTAGAGTAGTGGGTCTGTGTAAACTGTCTCTGACCAGGTGCTACAAAACGCGACTTTTTATTCACCAGTTCGTAGTTTCCTCCTTTACGTTGCTCCAGTTATCCCTTTCCTTGTTGCTCCCTCTTTTTGTACATTTCATTAAGCGATATCTCGATCACTAGTGCCTTTCCCATAACATCCGTCTAGGCCTTTAACTCAAATGCCGCAACCTTATCACGTAGGATCAGCCTCAACCCATTTTCAAACTAATTGGCCTTCATAATTTATGTGGCCACATACTCAGGAGCAAATCTTGACAATCGTATAAACTTCGTGCCATATTCTCTCACGGTCATTGCTCCCTGTTCCAAGGACATAAATCTTGCAACCATCTGATTTCTTAACTGCCTTGGGAAGTACTCCTTGTTGAACACTTCAACGAATTCTTCCCACGTCCATACACCTCGTGGTTGCTCTTACTCTCTTCTCAACAATACTGACTTCCACCATGGGTTGGCACCTCCTTCCAATTGGCACGAAGCCCAGCTGACTTTCTCTGCATCCGTGCATGGCATTCTCTCCAATAGATTCTCGATTTGATCCAACCACTTTTCCGCCTCTAATGGGTCAGTCTGACCGTGAAAACTTGGAGGTCTCAGCTTCCTAAACTCCACGAATCTATAGTGATATGGATTTGTAGTGGCAATAGGAGGTGGAGGTGGTGTATGCTGTTGATTATGAGCAGTCAACAATGCTGCTTGTTGAGCCATGGTACTAGCCATAGCCTCCATGGTCTACATCGTTCTCTATCTCTCTGCTCTTTCTTCACTTCTTTCCTGTTCTCTTTCATGGTCTCTATTTTCTGGGTTACTCGTCTCCAAAACAACCCTATTTCCCATTGGGACTCTATTCGAACCTGTGGGAACTTCATCCCCATTCCTCAAGTTTCTACTATGGCCACCTCTTGGTCCGCCCCTCCCTCTAGCAGACATTGAAGCTCTGCAACATGAAGCCAAGGTTTCATTAGCAGAAGGCCCCTATACTCCGACAAAATTCAAGACTTGTCAGAAATTCTAAAGAAATATGCTCAGATACCAACTGTGACAGCCCGGATTTCAGCACCCCGAAGCTCGCGCCGTGAGCACAGCCCTTAAGGTCGCGCCCCATATATCACACAGAACACTTGGTACATCCACACATAAAGCAGAGCAAAGCATAAGGCTAATAACACAGAAAGAGACATCGTATTAGAGAAATCTCCATTTCTATGCAATAACCCAACTAACAAATAACTCAAAAGACGGTCATAATACCCTACCAAGCGCACAGGCAAAAGAACCAAACCGAACCATCAATGACAACCAAAGGTCACCCTATGATGGTTCGCCAAAATGAATACAATATCTCAAAATTACATCACTTCTAAGTTAGAATGGTTGGACGTACCAAGCCTTACAAAACAAATCTCAAAATAGCGCAGCCAAGTCCACTAGAAGTAATCCTCTGGAGGTGGCTCTGTCTCCTCTCCAGCAATGTAATCAGGATCCTCTAGGTCTAGATCCCCAGTACCTGCTGCATCCTCAAAACCTGTGACGTATAGTTGAAGGGTGAGCTATATCATAGCTCAATAGGGAAAAACTAATATAACATGCATATTTTCAACATCACATATATATTTCATGATATAACACAGTTTAAATTTTTCTTGAATGAAGAACACAATTTAAAAGCATTTAAATTAAAGAAACTGATGACTGATGCACATTTCGAAATCACACATATCATAAACCAAAAGTCATTTTCTTACTTCACAAAACTTAAATCAATAACTTAAATAGTTCCCTGAGCAATATAGCATCGAGCCCCCAATGGAATACCCACCATCGTCGTTCAATTGAACCATTTGCGCAATTTACACAAACCCTTGATGGGGTGACTTGCCGAACACATATGAACACATATTACCGCAGAATAGTAATCAAAGAGCGGATATCCCGCCGCACCAGAGCACAAGTTGTACAGACATTCCGCCGTACCGGTCACGGATATCCCGCTGCGTTGGTCACGGATATCCCGCCATGTCGGTTGGGTATTCACACGAAATTCTTAAATCAGCGTGCTAAATCTACATATAGTTATTCACCGTGAGTTTGTGATAATTATAATAGGTTTTGACTTTAAAGTTCTCACACATATTCGTATCCTGGCGATGTCACATGTACATATATTTCTGATTTCAAAGTTCTCACACATGTTCACATACTGATGATATCACATGCACACATATTTCTAATCTCTTGCCGAAAACACACACATACACATCATACTTCACACACACGCACATTTTCTCTTAGTGATCCTTATATCACGCTTACATATTTCAAATATGATGAATCCATGCTATGGCAAAACATATTGTAAAACACACCTTCACATCATATCACTACACACATGCTTACTGAAATCAAATACACATGCTAAGAAGTTTTCCCTACCTCACACAAGGTCGCACTATGATCCTTTTAGCTCATAGATGCCTCTCTAATCCATCGTTCAAGCTCACACTTATCATACACAATTTTATGAACAAAACGTCAAAGATGACGTAAAACAGGAAGGTAACAAGCTTCCCAAAAGTCCCTAAGTTAAAAACAAAACAAAGATCTGAACTGTCAAAATCGACCGGTCAATCTAACTTCGACCGGTCAGTTTTCCAAAATCGACAGGTCGATTTTGGTTCGACCGGTTGGTTTCTCAAAACCCAACTTCACACACTCACTGTTTTTCCAAATCGACCGGTCAATGCCTTTTTCGACCAGTCGGTTTTCCAATTCGATCGGTCGGAAATCGTGCTTGGGCTTCAAATTTCACAACTTGTCGAAATCGACCAGTTGGTTTCGAATTCGACCGGTCAGTTTCACACAGATTTCACCCAGTTCGGGTTTGCTATTCTCAAACCCATTTTCCCTTGTTTTCTCTCTTCTTCTTTCAATTCACTTCCCATAACTATAACTAAACTTAACTAAACTATCAACTTAGTTTATACAGAATTTACATAAATCTTACTTCTTAAATCGCTCGATTCCTCGATCCGAGCTTCACGATTTGGCTTTGTAGCTTGACGCCCCTGATTCCACACAATTTAAAGCCTTTGAATCACGCACAATCACGCATTCAATTCAGCCTCCTCTCTCTCTCTCTCTCTCCTTTACTCCTCTCTCAACCACTCAAGACAAAAGAAATAAATTCTCTTTAAGTTTAACTCTTTTATTATGACCTAGACTTAGGTGTATTGAAACTCATTCTAAGGTCCACATGCGTCCCTTATTCATTCCCAATTTCACTTGACACATGTCACAATACGACCTATCCTACATTCACAAGGTCAGGCACTTGACCTGACAGCACGCACACCGAGGTGTACTATTTAAAGTCAAAAATTTTCGGGACGTTACAAAATACGTCTTGTTACCAAATATTTACAAAAAAAAAAAAAAAATCCCTAAAGATATGTAAATAAATAGATAAATAAAAGCAAGTAGCCCCACCCCGTACAAGTATTGGGGTCCCTTTCATCTTCTATCATTTGCAGGATACATGGCTCCATTTTTGTATCTTGTTATATATTTTTGCCGCACTATTGATGCATTTTTACATTAGCTTCAAACCCAATCATGTGTGTTGGTAGATGTCTCCTACCATGCATGAATGAATTAGTATGAATATAAGTAGTTTTAACATAAAAAAGTCATTAGGTTGTGAGATGAATATATGTTGATCTTGAAAGACACTCATACCTGATAAGATGAAGTTACTAATAGATCTGCACCCGCCCAAGATATTCCAAATGAACCTGCACATAATTGCAAGAAAATTAATCAAACATTATACATTATCATCACCTTGTCCCATTTATTTGTGATAAAATAAAAAATAAAAAAAATGAAAGAGAGAAAAAAAACTATAATTTGTCACTAAATTGTAAGAGCATATTTTCACTTGTAATAAATTAAAGGCCCACTGCAGTAAAAGTAAAATTCTATTTGGACATATCCTTAACCAACCTGTAACAAGAAAAAAAGTGAATTCCAAGTCTCTTCTCTTTTATAAGGCTAAAATTGGATTGTTTCCCCCATGCAAAGCACCTTCATACATGGTAGATACATCCCTGATGGGGTGGTAATTGTCAATGAGTTTATAGATTAGAGACAGAAAGCAAAAGATCCCAGTATCTTCTTTTCCAATAGGTAACTTTAATTTGTTGTTAAAGATGAAATTCTACTGATTGAATAAAATTTACATCCAGATCCGAGCCTAAGCGAGCATCTTAGGAACTCCAAGAGCCAAAAAGGGAGTAAAAGCAAAACAAAGAAGAATGAAAAATAGGGGGAGAAAAAAAAAATGGCCTCAGCGTATAGACCCCAGAGGATGTTTCAGCAGCCCTCAATCTCTTTGGTCCCACACCTAGGGCTGCAACTGAGCCGGGCCGAGCCCGAGCTCGGGTCAGCTCTAGCTCGGCTCTACCTTATATGAGCCGAGCTGGGGTCGGCTCTAGGCTCTTCAAGCTCAAAAATTTCAAGTTCTAGCTCGGCTCTTCGAGCTTCGAGCCAAGTATGTTTTATTATAAAAAATGAACTCAAAA
The DNA here is from genome assembly GCA_021018995.1 of Chloranthus sessilifolius. NCBI lineage: Eukaryota > Viridiplantae > Streptophyta > Magnoliopsida > Chloranthales > Chloranthaceae > Chloranthus > Chloranthus sessilifolius. The sequence continues at coordinate 26,720,914 of CM037594.1, read as the reverse complement.
TAAAAATCGCGTACCTTTTTAGTAGATATCCTTTTGAATGGCACTTATCATTTGATTTGTATCTCTTTGTTGGTTAATTTGATAGTCAAATGATGGGTTTGAAATTTTTCTCAGACTCATGTAGCATGATGAACATTGATGAAATTAGATCAATTGAGTGAAGTCAGTTGAGTGCATAGATTTTTAAAAAATTTACGAAAAATAATATATTTTTATAATAATTTGAACTCTTGAAATATGCTTGATAACTATTGTATTCCCTTAATAAAATATATAAGTCAAGATGAAAATAATGATAGATTAAAATACTAATTATTTTTAAAAAATATAAAATGATAAAAATGGCTTCACTAGTTTGATCTAATTCACTAGTCATCTCAGTTTGCTCTCAAACGGAGGTGATATTGAGAACTGTGGGTAGGAGTAACAGTGGGTACTATATAATATATAAAGTGAAATTTAGGGCATGTGGGGGCCAAAAGTTCCTATTTTATCCTTCAAAGTAACCGTTGAATAAACTTAAACGGTTACTTTGAAGTGTAAAATAGGCCTCTCAAAGTTAATTAATTAATCATATATATATATATATATATATATATATATATATATATATATATATATATATACCGAGCCATAGAGCCGAGCCGGCCTTAGCCCAAGCTCGGCTCTGTTCATTCGAGCTACAAACTGCCCAGCTCGGCTCGGCTCTCGAGCCGAGCTCTAAAGAGAAAAGATCTTATTTTTTGGGCCAAGCCGAGCCGAATTGTCGAGCTGGCTCGGCTCTGTTGCAGCCCTACCCACACCTGAAAAGGTTTGGCCATCGCTGCCCAAGAGAGGGCAGAATTGATGATGTGGCGGATCCATATCTGAGCCAAATCATGGCGCCCCTCGAATATACTTACGTTCCGCTCTGTCCACACTTCCCAAAACACAGCCAATGGAACAAGACAAATGGAGGTCTTATATGAAATTATTTTCACGAGATTCCACAAACCACCTCCTGTAAAACGTTATGCTACTCAGGAAGAGAAGCAAGTTGATAAGATGAAAAAAGGGCTACAAGAAACATTTTGTATGACGACAAAAGATGAAACATGAGAAATATGATTTCCAATTAAAAACAAACCAAGCTGCTGATCAAAGTCCCATACCCTGAGAATAAGGAGATATTATTAAATTTTGAAGTATAAAATAAGGATGTCAAACTTCTTCTAAGGAAAATCATGATCAAGAAATGGAGGAGAGGGTATCTCATACTGATGTGGGCATGTTTATGCCCGTTTCTTTGTAGAATAAGTTTAGAGAGATAATTGATCTCTGATTATTTTTTGCCAATGACCTATTTTCAGTTAGTTTCTAATAGAAAATAGAAACACCTTTTTGGTTCATAACGTAAAAGAATTCTCCCATTAGGAGAATAGAAACACCATCTTCATTCATACGACAAAAGAATTCTCCCATGAAGAAGAACTCCCCATTTGTATATCTGGCGAACTTAGATCGAGATAAAGAAAATTTTAAATCATACCATTGACTTCGATTGACAAAGAAACCCTTTCTCATGTTTACTCTCTTTTTCTTTGTAGAATAAGTTTAAAGAGATGAGTTGGTTCTGATTTTTTTTGTCAACCCTTTTTTTCACTGACTTCTTTCCAGTTAGTTTCTAATAGGGAAATAAAAACACCATTTTCATTCACACCACTGAAGAATTCTCCCATGAACAAGAGCTCAGCATTTGTAAATCTGGTGCAGTTAGATAGAAATAAAGAAAATTTTCAATCAACTCACTGAATTCAGTTACAGAGACTGACGAATAAACCCTTACTTTCTCAAGAATAGCTGAAGGGGACAGTTAGAAAAAACATATCCAAAACACAATCAATCAGAAACCTTTAAATCATTATATTTTGTAACTTCTCTGAACAAAACTTCGGCAGGAGAACAACCCTTTAAAGGAAACTAGCTTCATTTAGCAAGTAACCATCTGTCATTAGTGTTTCCCTCTACTTCAAATAGTTCTCTGTTTTCTCTTAAGCTACCCATTTCTTTTTGGTTATAAGGACCCTGATTAATCCCATGACCCAGAAAAATATCCTTGAAATTCGAAGCAGTTTAAGAAACCTTATCAGATCGTATAGTTTTTATCCCTTTTTCAAATTCTGTTACCATTTTAATGTAAATACTTAAAAGTGGTACATCAAACATGTTTATAAACAACATGTAAAGCCACATGACACTGAAGCAATCATCAATAAACATTAGAAAATAGCTCATTCTGTTAACTGAAACTTCAGAGAAAATAAACATAAATGCATACACACACACGCACACAAACGTGTGTGTATATATATATATATATATATATATGAACAAATAATAATAATAATAATAAATGGTAACTATGACAAGCATAAACTACAAAAGAGAAACAACTCTGTTCAAGAATAGGAAGCAAACTACTACGAAAGTAAAAAAAAAAAAAACTAGTCAATTCTACTTTTTAACTTCTTTTGATCGCTTGGAATCTTGGATGACGCATTCTTCTATGACATTGCTTCCATAAATATTTTCTTTAGTTTCCAATATAGCTGTAAAATTAGCATTCAAATTGAAAGGAAATGATATCACTACATAACATGAAGTACATAGAGATCTCCCTTTCTTTAGTACCCTTTTGCGATTCCTAAAAGCATAAGAGATAAATTGCAGATGAACAATTTAGGCCCTTGTTTAGGTGATAAATAGAAACAACATCGTTTACCAAAGAATATTAAAAATTAGTCAATCATAAACTAGGAGACGAAGTTACATTTCCCACTCCAATCAAAAGAGAAGAGTCATCAACCAAACATAATGAGAAACTAAAACTAAGAAGAAGAAGAAGTTCCCAATGGAATTGTTGACTTCCAAGATAAGAATTTGTGGCGGCCACTACAAAAAGTTTCTGTACAACCTGCTTCTCAAGTGAGGGTGATCCATTCAACATCGGTCAACAGAATGACCAACTCCCTCCTTATATTTAGAGTTAATGGGACAATTTGTTCCTCCTCATTTCTCTTTTTCCATCATGCCACATAGAGTAGTAAATCAACTTGATGCACCGTAGAAATCATTGATACATTCGAGAGAGCAGAATCCACTCCCAGCAGAGTACAAGGACTCGTAGCCATTTTACGCCCAAATACATTGTACTTTTATATTTTGAGAGTAAAAAGCCATTTTTTCAATTTCGACCCAGCAAGCTAATGCAGAACCAAATCTTTCCCATGGTAACCTCAAGGGGTTTGGCGTGATGGCAAGGTACCCACCCGCCTCAAGAAGCGGGAGACCTGAGTTTGAATTCCTCCTTGAGGCCACCCTGGGATTATATCTTGTGCTGACCCGGCATGTGCTAACTTGGTGTGTGCATGTGCCTCTGGGATTAGTCGGGTGATCTAAGAGACTCGGACCCCCATGTTATCAATTAATAAATGGACCCATTCACCCATTTCCGGGCTTGAATTCAGTATCATCTTAGTCAAAACAAAGCCTATTTACTCTCATATGCCCCAAAATAATCACCAATGTCTAGAGCAATTCAGAGCTTAGTTTATAAAATATTGAAAGCCTACGATGAATCCAATTGTAGAATTTAAATTTACCTGAAAATTCAGCATAATCTTTAAAAATATAGAAAGCCTTAAACCACTCCATCTTCAGATAGTAATTTATAAATTTCGGATAAACCCTGCATCCTATATATATATACAAAGTAGAAAACCTAGAATCAATGCATTTATTTTGATTAAAATTTTAAAATTTCCAAAAAAATTCAGCACAATTGAAAGAAATATTAGAGCCTAGGATTAATCCATTATGTGATTAAAATTGAAAAATTCAAGAGAAATCCAACAAAATTGATACAACATAAAAACTAAGAACTAAGACATTTTTATTAAAATTTGAAATATATAGAGAAATCAACGTATTTGTGGCAAACATTGAAAACAAATAATCAATCCACCTTTAAATGAAAATTTAAAATGTTCAGAGCAACTCAACATAATTTACACAAGTAAAAAAAAAAAAGGCCACAGCAATTCATCCATAATCTGCACTATATAGAAAAAATAAATAAACACAGAATCTATTCGCCTATAAAATTGGCAAATTGCTAGTTAAAAATAAATCCATTTTCAGATTTAAAGCATTAATTTAATAAATAAATAAGTGAAATTCAGCACAATCACTACAAAATAGAGAAACACTAAATCTATTGACCTATAAAATCGACAAAATGAAAATTCAAAATATTCCAAAAGTTCATTTCAAAAGGGCCTAGAAGCAGTCAACTTTTAGATTAAAACATATATTTTTTTAGAAAAAAATAAGAGAGAAATTCAGCACAATAACTACAAAACAGAAAACCCATAGTCATCTTTTTTCAATACTGAAAAACCCCAGAATCTGTTGGCATTTGAATTCCACAGAGAGATTCATCACAATAACTGCAAAATAGAAAACCCACAAATAATCATCTTTTCCAATACAGAAAAAACCCAGAATCTAATTAGCCTATAAATTGAACACAATACTAGTTTTGGTCAATTTTTAGAATAAAACATATATAAATAAATAAAAGAGAGAGAAAGAGAGAGAGAGAGAGAGAGAGAGAGAGAGAGAGAGAGAGAGAGAAATTTAGCACAATAACTACAAAATAGAAAACCCAGAATCATTTTTTTTTCAATACAGAAAAAACCCATAATCTATTGGCATATGAAATCGACCCAATGCTACTGAAAATCATTAAAAAAGTTTGATTTCTCACTCTTTTGATGAGATCTGGATTGGTAATCAAGCACAGAGCACTCCACAGAGGATCATCAATGGCGGCCCCGTGAGCCTCCAGCTGGGTGGCGAACCCTCCATCAATCACAGCGCAGCCACCAGCCCGCTCTATCAAATCTTCCAGCGACGTTCTCCCTATTCCTAAACCCATCGTTCAAGCTAATTATTTATTCTATGACAAATTCAAATACATGTAGAGAGAGAGAGAGAGAGAGAGAGAGAGAGAGAGAGAGAAGAAGGAGACATGAATTCATGGGCGCGGAGCATTTAATGGGGTTGAACGTGGAGAGCAGAGAGTGGATGATTCATGGATGAACCTAGACTTATTCGTGTCCCAGGTTAATGATTTGACTGTGAATGGGGACGTAAAATGAACAAGATTCGCTTCCGCGTCAATTTTCTTGGTTTGACTTTTGGACAGCGTGCTGGGTTGGTAGTTTTTGAAGTAACTGTAAAGAATCTTTAGGGAAATGAGGCAGTTTGTGGGAGCCATCAAAGATTTACTTTGGTGATGAGTGACGAATAAATCTTAAAGTTCACCCGATTATTTGGATGCTACTTTTCATCTTTTCATCTTCGGGTGAATCTTTCATTACCTTTGTGCCAGCCAATGAAACCCCCTTGGAACCCACTTCATACGTTCTGGAAGTCTTTTAGTCCGGTGACTCGTGAAACTCTCAATGCTCCTTTAAGAAGAAAGGCACTTCTTCATCTTCTCTTTTTTCTTTAAATTTACAAAAAATTCTTAAAAAATAAAAAAAATTTGTTTGTATGCATGACGGTGGGTACCCGCTGTCAGTGGTTTAAAACTGACGGTAGATACCCACTGTCAATTATTTAATTTTGACAGTGAGTACCCACCGTCAGCTTTAAACTACGATGGGTACCCATTGATGGTGGGTACTCACTGTCAGATTTAAAAAATTGGCAGTGGATACCTACCATCAGTTTTAGACCAGTAACAGTAGGTACCTGCCGTCACACACACAGGCATTATTTTTCCTTTCTTTTTCTTCTTCTTACGGTTCTCCTTCTTTTCAGAGATTTCTCAAGAGGAGTATATGAGTTTTGAAGTTTTCTTTCTCTTCTTCTCCTCCTTGTTCTTTATTCTAAGGGCCTATTTGGATATGGGAAAAAGAGAGGAATACCCAGATTCGGATTATATTTTCTGTAGTTTTTCATTGTTTGGAATTGACCTAAGAGTTTGTTTGGACAGGGGGAAAGGAAAAGAAATTATGGGAAAGGAAATGATATATGTTAATTTTGTATGTGTAGACACCCAAATTTGACCCAATGCTCGATCGACACATACTTCGAAAACGGTATACTTTTGAGCTTCCGAAAGTATTTCCTGAACTCTTAGGAATCATTCTGAAGTCTTAGAAGTCAACCCAAACCCTTAGGAACCTATCCGAACCCTTAGAAAGTCAAATCGGACCCATAGAACCCGATTTGAACCAACCAAAATAGCAGATAGAAAGAGGAGTGCCAAAGTTTACGTAAATGTCTACAAGAGCTGGGGCCTATACCATTGGAAAGTAGAGGGTCTTAGCTTTCTAATGAGTCAAGAATTGCCTAATTCCGAGTTATACATTAAAAGTTATGGCAAAATGAAGAATGCGCATAAATACAGGAAATCAGGATGCAATCTTAAACAGGATTCAAGATTCAATCGTAATCAGGATCAATCGTAAACAGGATTCAGGATTTAGTCATAATTAAGATGCAATACTAAACAAGATTCTGGATTCAAAATCGTAATCAAGATCAATTGTAATTAGGATCAATCGTAAATAAGATTCAGGATTCAAAATCGTGATGTTAGGATTCAAATCGTGGCTACCCCCATCATCCACCATTAAAACCCATTTTTAGCCCTAGAAATCTTCAAAAACCTTAAATTAAACATTACCTAATTCTTAACCTCCATTAGAGCTTAAGAACCTCTCTTAATCTCCCCCAACTCTATAAATAGAGGCCCCCACCCTTCACAAAAGAGACAGACCTAGACAGAGAAAAATTTCTTAAAAAAAAAAGTAGCTGGAAAAATTTTCAAAACAGAGAAAACTCTAGAAAGGTCTCCCCCCGTCTCAAAGCTCAAACCTTCTAGGTCTTGAAACTCAAGTTCATCCCATACTTCAATATTGCCCTCAATACCATTCCCAAGCCTTAGCCAGTTAGGAAATCTTAGCTCATCCTCCATACCATCCCTCTTCCAAGCCTTAGAAGTTAAGGCCTTGTCCCTAACTCATAGTGTTATTGGAAGTTCATCAGAGTTAGTATTTACGCAAAGATCCGGCGGCAGTGCTACAAGGGCCCTAGAGCTCCGACTTTCCCCTCTATTCCTTTACCTTTTTGGCTCTTCCTCTATCCTAGAATTTGAGTCGTTACTCCGCTAAAATTTTGATGATTGCGGTGGGCTCAAATAGGGTCAGAGTACCTTAGGGCAAGGGAAAGTATCGTTCAATTTTTTATATTTTTTCTTATACTTGGCCATAGTAGAGACCGCTTACTAGTGAGTCAATTGGGTGTCTAACACATTCCCAATTGATACCAAAGTCTTCACCCAAGAGGGTTTGGCGTTGACCGGTGATCAGTGTAGTCACATGGCATATGCGACCCTGTCCGATGGCATATGGCCATCGCATGTACGGTTCACATATGTCATTATGTGATGGCATAAATTTTATTTTATTTTTTTCATAAAATTCTAAAAAAATTTCAAAAAATTCTCAAAATTTTCCAAATTGATCAATAATATACTTTGTGTTAATTTGGGGCTCTATTAATTTTATAGTGTCTAGAATGCGAAATAAAAGTATATAATATAACTATATAAGTATATAACCCATAAGTTAGAAGGAAAAATATAAATTTTATTAATGTTAAACAAAATAGTACAAAAATGAACATAGGAACATATAAAAAAGAAGGAAAAGAATAAATTATAAGTTCTAAGTCTAACCCACAATGGTACATTTTCATTGTCCTCACGTGGCTCACGTCCTAACGGTATTGTGTATCGGATAAAAATTCTACACATTGGATTCTAATCCACAATGGTATATCTCCACCTCCACCAGCATCGTCACTTGCATTGTCGTCATCATTTGAATCGTCTTCTTCTTCAACATATTATTCTTCCTCAGTTTCTTCATCATTCGATCTCACTAAGACTGTATCTATATCATCTATTGGAGTTTCTTTATGTATCTCGTCTTCTTCTTCTTCTTCTTCTTGACGCAAGCGTGAGCGTGAGCTATCTTCCCCTGCTGTCGATCTTCTCCTCCGCCCAGTAGGAAGTTCATCTCCAAAAGTTGCTTCTTCCACTTGTTTCCACGTAAGATCCTCATCTACAAAGACTCGCTCATTAGAGGCATCCACCATCCAAGGATAATCGAATGGCAAGTCTTCGAGAGAGATGGGATCATAGTGTCCCGGATGTTCCCGATTTTTAAGAAAGCGATCCCGTAGCTTTTGGTTGTATTGCTCAAAGACTAAATCATTAAGCTTTTTTTGTTCAAGCTTGTTCCGCTTCTTCGTGTGTATCTATTTGAGATAAACATTTAATAAATATTTATATCTATTAAAATTTAAATAATAATTAAATTAAAATTATGAGACTAAAAATAAAATAAAATAAAAATAAATTAGTTACCATCTCAAATGTGCTCCAATTTCGTTCACATGCCGAGGCAACACATGTAATGTCAAGAACCTTAACGGCCATTTTCTTTAATAGTCCACATTTTGTCACCAAATCTACTCCATAGAACAACCACCAATCGGCTACAAATATTAGTATTAATTAGCTATATTTATAGTATTAAACTATTAATTTAGAAAAAATAAAATATAATAAAAAAAATATATCATAAATATGCTTACTAGGTATTTTGGATTCTTTTTGTCGAACCATAATTTCTCTTCCAAACATCTCTTGAGAATTCTTGTATCAGCCAAAAAAGTTGTTAATCTGATCTTACTCTTTTTTGTCCGAAACTATCTTCTCTAAAATGTCAAGAAAATCACTAATATGTGTTGCGTCCGCTGCCTCCCAGTTCGGATAAGAAAAATAAATCGTGTGATTTAGGAGGAATGCGATGAAATACTAGGAGTTAGACATTTGGACACCTCATCTCTTCTCAACTATGTCAATAATGGGTTGAAAGAGGCGAGATTTGTACATATTATTAGATTTAATTTTTTCTATAGCTTTCTCCACAAAACTATAGATATAGCCCATAGCAGGCTTCTCATCACCATCAACCAATCATAGTACTTCTACGATTGGTTGCGAGTCTAAGTGATTGGACAACATTATCCCAAAAAGAGTTAGTTAAGATAATTTGTGTCACCCACTTCCCCTCGGCCATCTTTAACCAAGCTCCATTCATCCAATTGGTGAAAGTTACAAAGCTTCTAAGATCTTCTCTTTTAGCATACATGCTTTGTAATTTCAAGAAGGCCGTAGCAAAATGGGTGACAGCGAGACGTTGCAAATTATCCCCAATTGCTTTACGCATGTGGTGGAGTAGAAGTGTATGTTTATACATATACACTACTACCTTCCTAGGCTTAGCTACGATTTTAATATACACTTTTCCTATGTCTTCTAAGATTAAGTCTAAGCAATGGGCCACACATGGGGTCCAATATATTTGTGGTCTCCGTTTCACTATTAGTCTACCCGCGGCCACCAAGTTTACTGCGTTGTTCGTGACAACTTGGACAACATATTATGTACTAATGTCATTTTCTATCACCTCATCTATAAGAGAAAATAAATATTCGATCATGTGAGAATGGGCTGAAGCATCTACAAATTTAATGAACATAGTTTCAGTAGGATAATTTACCAAAACATTGATGATTTACCTACCGGCCCTATTGGTCCAACCGTCAGTCATTAGTGAGCACTCATATGTCTTCCAATCCTCTCGATACTCCTCGAGAAAGGCTTTTGTGCAATCTATCTCCCTTTTAAGACATGTTTGTCTTATTTCATGATATGATGGAGGTTTTAGGCCAGGTCTAAATTGTCCAAGAGCTTCAACCATTACTTTGAAGCTCTTTAACTTTACGGTATTACAATGCCGGCTTGATACATCCACTTAGCCACATATTGAATAGTAGTGGATCAGTCCTTAGCTTTAAACCTATTTTCTATAGTTGTTTAGGTCAGACCCTTATCCTTAGCGTCTACCACATCCTCGGGATGTAGTCTACAAGAGAAGAATTTCTCTATTCCCTTCCCCTTTCTATCACGTGTTCTTTTAGAGGGTGGTGGTCTTGCACCATTACGAGCCGTGGAGGGAGTAGATTTATCATGTTCTTCCTCATCATCTTCATCAATATCATAGTATTGTTATAAAATCACTTCGTCATTATGTTTCGTCCTCGAAGTCTTATCCATCCATTCCAAGATCTCTTTTCGAATCTCCGGCGAGACATTTGGACATGCCTTCGCATTCGATCCGGGTTGCCAAGCAAGATGTTGCTTGTGTCTCCCTATTCCCCCGATGCTTACATAGGGACATGGGGTACATTGGGCCTTTTTTTTTTTGTTACACTCTTGTAACATCCATATTTCCAACTCGGATCGGCGAAATTTGTCAGCCTAAAAGCGTCATTCGAGAACGTAGACATAATGATAACGTAACTTAAAGAAGTGGGTGGGTAGATATTAACCATACTAAAAAAAATGAAAGAAATGAGGTGTAATAAGGAAGGAAAACAATCAAACAAAATTTAATAGGAATTAGAAATTAATTCTAACTCTTGTTTCTTGTTTCCTTGAAGTAATTCCTCCCACTTTGCTTAAAGAATGAAGATTAAAACTTGAACCTCTTAACTCTTTAAATTAACTACAAAATAGAACAAAAGAAATTACGATTAAAAATTTAAGAAAGAGAGAGAAAGAGAATACTAAAAACTCAAAAAATAGACCAAAGAGACACAAATCATACCTTAGATGGATGTGATACGGACTAGAAAGAGAAACCCCTCATTTATAGGCTTGGGGGAGGCTTTAGAAGCAAAATAAATAAATAAATAAAATCCCTAACGGTCATAAATATGACCGTTGGGGATGTTTGTCATCGCATACAGTGTATGCGATGACATACATGTTTTTGTCGCATATGCCATGATGGCATATGCGACAGAGCCATATAAAATGGCATATGTGATCGCATACTCACATATGCAATCGCATATGACATCAATGCCGGAGATTCGGAGTCAAATCTAGCGCTTTGGAGTACACGATATTGATTTGGGTATCTCGCGACACTAAAAGCTCCGAGTGGCGACTCCATTATTTTTTGTGAGTGCATTGTCGCGACAGACCCGCAAGGTCTACGGTTGCACAGATAGCGACTCCGCTGGGGATAATAGTTTGTAGAACTTCTCCTTGAAGTTGGCCCCATTGCATATATTTTATCACCTTTTTCCGATTTTTCTCCTCTTTTAGCCTAGTCATTTGATTGGGCACCCTTTTGTGTTTGCTTGCTACTTACTCCTATGATTCTCTCTCTGTTTTTTTTTTACTAACCCCTACGATTTCGCAATTTTTTACTTATCCCTATGATTCTTGTCATTTACCCCCTAAGCCGTTTGACGGGCCTACTTGATAAATTAGTTTAAATTTCTGTCTTCACCCGCCAAAGCTGCTTGGCGGGTATTTGATAATTTAGTTTAATTTTCAGTCATTTACTGCCTAAGCTGTTTGGCGGGCTTACTTGATAATTAAATTAATTTTCCATCATTTACATTTCGACACTTTATATTTCCGCCTAGTTGTTTGACTGGCCCCATTTTTTTCTTACTACTTGCCATATTTCACCATTAGACGTCGGCCTGTAGTGGCGGCACAGGACTCCTATAGTCCGATTTTGTGAACAGTGGTGAAGGTCCCATTGTGGACTTAATCATAACTTCCTCAAAATTGAAGTTAAAATGAACTAAGGAACTTAATAATTTTGTTTTGCGCGGGTAGCTTTTACAAAAGGAGGGAAAATAGGCAACGATACACCCAAATCGGTTCTAAGTAGAGCAATAGCCCTAGTGGTGATGATCTTGAAAAAGACCACCCCATCCAGTATCTGAGAAGGCGCTTACGCTGGACGTGTATCGGGTGGGTAACCAAACTTGTTACAAAGCCATAAAACATTGGGGAGAGCGCTAGTAGAATCGAAAAAGCCTTGTAGCCTCTAGGTATGGAACGGAGGGACCCGAAAGTGAAGAAAAAGTCCCAAGAGGCTTTGCCCCAACCCCCCATATGTTGGATTCGAGATTCCCAATATTTCCTACATTCTAAGTGCCCAAATGCTCTCGCCGGTCAAGAGAGGTTACTCTCTTATTGGCTCTTTTGAGAGATCGGGCTACCGCATAGAAATCTGTGCCCTTAAAGATCAAGAGATTTTTTTTTTTTGATTCTTAAGAGGGCATCCAGGTGGGTCTCACAGTAGGAAGTTTTGGGAGTGCTTTAAAACATCCGAAAAGGGAGTTCTCATCATCATTCAAAAATCACAGACCCAAAAAAAATAAAAAAAGTTAAAAAGCCAAAAAGATCTAAAGAGAGAGCTTGTGGTGCCGTAACAACGTCATCGCCAAATCTGCCATCATCTCATAGGGGAAGAAAAAAAGAAAGTTTTTGGGCCTTACCCAAAAAGCCCATACTCCACTTGCTATCAAACCATGGTGTGGCCGGTAGTAACATCTGGCATTGATACCGAAACTTCCCCTCTATACTCCTAATCAGAGGAGATTCCTATCTCCATTCCAGTCACTCAACCCCCATTTAGCTTCATTGAACCGTTCGGTGCGCCCATATTTCCCTCCACTCAAAATACACTCATTTTTCCATCCACCCAAATACACCCACTTTCCCCTCCATATCCGCCCAAAACACACTCATCTTTCCCTCCACTCAAGATACACCCATTTTCCCTTCCACATCAACCCAAGCATTTCCACCCTCCCCCCTACATCAAGTGGCCCATCCACATCCAACCCCATATATGATCCCATGGCCATGATGGAGGACATGATGAGGGTCTACTCAGCTTGAAAGACTTCCCAAAGCCTTCCCAATTTTCCCCAAGTACCCGTAAACCCCCAACATACTCTTTAAAATCTCCACACTGCCTTCACTCAAAACCCCAACCCAAATCAACCAACTACCCAAGGTTCCCATCATCAACCAGGGATCCACCCAAGTGGGCCTCAAAGACCCTCTATTCAAACCCAAGCCCATTCAGACCCAAATCCAAGGGCCGCATTCTCAAATCAGCCATCATTTCCCGAATTTCTCACATACACCCACACCCAACAAATACACAATGTTCCCTCCCAAATAGCAAACCCATCTTATCCAACCCACCAATTCGGCATGAATCCTACCCATCCATATCCTTCATACCCAACCCAACATGGGACCCCATGTCAAGCCATCCAAAATCCTCAAATCGCGCATCTTCTTACCCCCAACCAAATCCTCAAAATACCCATCAAGCACAATGGCCTCACCAGGCACCCGCCCAAAATCCGTAATTCACCCATCCCCTCACTCCACAAACCAATCATCAAAGCTTCCCACACTTACAATGGTCTCACCAAGCACCCGTCCAACACATTAAAAATCCGTCGGACTACCTCACCTGCCCTCCACCATTTGTTGATGCCGGTCATCAATATGAGAAAGATGAGGCTCGAAATAGTGGCCCCTACGTAGGGGCTTTCACCACTTTTAATCCCCCACCGCCCACCTTCACCGACCAACAGACACCCGAAAATGAATGGGGGCAGCCTAGTGGGGGAGCAGCCCCAGTTCTACAGTCTAGAGAATTGGAACTGCTAAAAGAGCAGATAGATAAAATCTAGATGCAGTTGATGAAGTTGGGTGGAGCTGAAATCCATGCCACTAACTTCTCAGATCTATGCTTGTTCACCAAAGTGCCTTTGCCACCTAAATTTAAAGTGTCGTCGTTCGACAAATATAACAACACCGGTAATCCGATTGCCTACCTCAAGCCCTACTGTGGGGACATGTGTCAGTATGGCAAAGATGAGTGCCTCCTCATCAACGTTTTTCAAAAAAGCCTTACTAGTCCAACACTAAGATGGTTCACTTCTAGTGTGATCATAACATGAAGAGACCTCACCCACCTATTCCAAGAACAATATGTCTACAATATTGACATCAAACCGTGCAAGTCTGATTTGGCTCGGTTAAAGCAAAAATTCAATGAAACGTTTAATGAGTATCTCGAAAGGTGAGGGCCCTAGCAGCTCAGGTGAGGAACTGAATACCATATGAGGGGCAGATAGAAATGATCTCGAAAACCGCATTGCCTGTCATATCAAATTTCTTTGTACCAGCAACATGACAGTTTTACTGACCTAGTGAGAAATGTCAATCGCTGTGAAGATGCGGTAAGAGAGGGTATCATTTAAATAGAATCGTGGCCAGTGGGGCCCACAAATTTACTGAGCAAAGGAATGAATAGTGAACATGGGCAGAGGTTCAAGCAATATTGACTTCATAACCCAGGACTAACACGACACCATTGCAATTTAGAGCAGTACAGCAAGCCCTAGTATAAGCAAATCAGGTGTAGAGACAGGGCAACATCCCATGGGCACAACAAACCCCTAAACAGAGAATGGCCCACCTTAATCGGGTATTCACACCATTGGGACAATCTTTGAATGTGTTACTTCCCCAGCTAATTGAAAAAGGGTTGGTTACCCCATTCCAACTGCAACCTCCACCAAATCCGCTCCCTAGAAATTTTGACCCTAATGCGCACTGTAACTTCCATCAAGGGCCAGGTCACCCAATAGATCGATGCTTTCCTCTAAAGCATGCAATACAGGATCTGATCGCTGCAGGAAAAATCAACCCACTGGCACCTCCCCAAGCCAATCCTCACACCAATATTTACCAAGCACCGTTGCCGCCACATTTGCAAGGGGAGATGGGCCCGATGGACACCATTAACATGCTAGAAGAAGAGATGGAAAAGTTCGACCCCTCAGAATACATCATCATAGGAGGAAGCGTCGACTTATCAAGATAGTGAAGCCAAGGGAATGAAGTCATAGGGGTAGTCGAGCCACTGAACTTAGCCAATTACTTCCCTAATCCTACCCCACAAGCAGCACCTTTGGATTTGAGGATGTATTTCCCTACACCAGCTCCCGTTAACCATATTCAACCTAGTTTTACCTCACCCCCACTATACCAGCCATTTCCAGTAGCAGCCCCCATCAATTGCATGGTGCCCAATTTTACCTCACCTCCGACATTGATCAACTACAACTGGCCTAGTGCTGTCGCACCCCCACCAGTCCACCCATCTCCAGCACCAGTCAACCATATTCCGATACCCTCATCTACTCCATTCCAGATTCCCAGGCCAACCTAAGATCCCCACTAGGTCACGCTCAACTACAATTAGACAAATGTTAATACTTGCAGCAACAATGAAGGGGCAATGGAATTTATCACGCGATCAGGGAGGATTTCCAAGCAACCAGAGGTACCGATACCTGCCCAACTCGAGGAAAGGAGGGAACTAGTAGCAATGCACCCCATGGAAAGAATGAGCAGGGAGTATGTATTAGAAACACAGTTAAGGAGAACTCCTGCCTACATTACCATATGGAACTTATTAATGATGTCACTGCCAAACTTCAAAGCTCTAATGGCGGCATTAAAAGATGTCCATGCATCTGATAAAGTATCCCCGAATGAGGTGGGACAAATGATTGGGCAAGTGTTCACTCTTAACGCCATTTCATTTTCAGACGCTCATCTTTCGATTGAAGGAGGTAACCATTCAAGGTCCCTTAACATTATAGCAGAAATGGGGAGCTTGGTGATCCCGCTGGTACTGATAGACAATGGGTCGGCATTAAATATGTGCCCTTCAAGAATCGTGACCAAGATAGGGGTCGAATCATCCATGTTCCAACTAGCCAAGACAGGAGGCCGAGGGTTTGATAACACGAGAAGAGAGGTAATAGGAGAAGTTGATCTTGAGCTCACCATTGGGCCAATGACCTTCTCTATCCTATTTCAGGTCATGGATATCAAATCCACCTTTAATTTATTGTTAGGGCACCCATGGCTGCACGAAATCAGGGCAATACCCTCAACCCTGCACCAAAAGCTCAAGTTCATCTCCGAGGAGAAAGTTATAACAATCCAAGGTGAGGGACAAGAAGAAGGAGAAAGAGCAACACACAACATAGAAAATCTTAAAGTGTTGGATGTGCTCCACACAGTAGAGGATACAGATCTCCACAATTTCTGATATGATGTAGCGACAGTAGCACCAGAACCCCTCGAAAAAGTCACTATAAAAATTGGAGGAATGATTACAGCGATAGCAATGCTCCATAAATGGGGCTATCAGAAGGGAAGGAGATTGGGTCCTCGCCTGTAGGGCAGAAGATACCCGGTCATAGCCAGAGGTGGACAACAACTCAAATTCGGTTTAGGATACAAGCCTACCAAAGAAGAAGTCCAAGAGACCAAGGAAAAGGCTCGAACCATTACTGTAGCCAAGTCTAGGGGGATAAACCTGGAAGAGGAGCCCCGTCCATGATCACACATCAAGAGCACCTTTGTGAGTGTAGGGGTCATCAAGATCGACTAGAATGGGGAAACACAACTGACCCCCCATAAGAAAGCCATTGTCCATGAAACTAATCCCCAAATCATTCCCCCTGAAATCGAAATGGACCTGGCCTCCCTGTCACTTTTTGAGGAGGAAGTACCCATACCAGTACAACCACCTGTCATAACCCACCCTAAGCCTGTGTTAATATTTGAGGACTAGATTCCATATGAACCCATTGTAAATATGATGAAGGTTGACCCTGGAGGGCCATCTCAGCCCCCCTCCTCCACAGAGCAAGGTAAAGGGGTAATCCCCCAGGTAAGAAATTGGGCATCAATGTCCATCACTCTGGAAGCTTCTAATGGCCTGAAATTCGGCACCCGCTTCCCAAAAAAAATAACCTATAAAAAATGAGATTTGCCCTTGGCAAGCGATACCATGTATGTATAAAAACCCACCTCGCTAAGGGCCTACCTCTGAGGAAAAAGAAAATCCTAAAAAAATAGAAAAAAATACAAAAAAGTCCAAAAATAGTCTTTTAAAATTCTTGAGAAAAGCAAGAAAATTGATGCCTTAAAAGAACTCATCCATTGTGAATTCGACCTCTTTTCTATAGAAATACAATGAGAGGTAGGAGTCACAGATCTGGATGAGGTCCCGATTGAGGAGCTTCCCAATGAGCTCCTTGGCCAATACGCCGATTTTGAGAATGGACCTAATCTAATCATTGAAGAGATGACGACATCAATCTAAGGACAGAGGACCCTAAAATCACCAAGATTGGAGCGTCACTGTCTCTCGAGGAAAGAAAAGGCATGATTGACTTCCTTCAGTCATACCAAGACGTCTTCACATGGTCATACGTGCCTAGTTTGGACACCGATTTGGTCGAGCATGAGTTGTCGTTGTATCCAGATATTAAGCCTGTCAAACAAAAGTTGAGGCATCTTCGGCCTGAATGGATGTTGAAAGTAAAAGATGAGTTCATCAAGCAATACAATGCGAGTTTTCTCATGGTCTCCAAATACCCACAATGGCTGGCCAACATCGTCTTGGTACCGAAGATAGACGAAAATGTTCACATGTACATTGACTTTAGAAATCTTAACAAAGCAAGCCCGAAAGACGATTTCCCTTTGCCACACATCGATATCTTGGTCGATAATACTACTAAGCATGGGATGCTCTCATTCACGGACGGTTTCTCCGGTTACAACCAAATCAAAATGGAAGATGCAGACAGAGAAAAGACAACGCTCATCACTCCTTGGGCCACCTTCAACTACCAAGTCATGCCATTCGGATTGAAAAATGTTGGGGCAACATATTAGAGAGCAATGATCGCGTTGTTCCACGACATGATGCACCAGAAAATTGAGGTGTATATCGACGACATGATCGCCAAGTCACGGGAAAGAGGTGAACATCTAGTAAACCTCTAAAGGTTGCTTGAAAGACTGAGAAAGTACCCGCTGCATTTGAACTCACAGAAATACACGTTCGGTGCCATGTCAGGAAAGTTACTAGACTTCATCGTCAGCAGAAGGGGTATTGAGGCCGATCCAATAAAAGTGAAAGCCATCAGGGAAATGCCTTCACCATCTATCGAGAAGGAAGTCAAAGGTTTCTTGGGCAGAATACAGTACGTAAGTCAGTTCATTACACAGTTAACTCCTATCAGCACCCCAATTTTTAAATTATTGAGGAAAGACTCGCTCGTCGAATGGAATGATAATTGTCAAGCCATGTTCGATAATATCAAAAGCTATCTTCTCAACCCTCTAGTGTTGGTACTGCTAGTACCAGGGAGCCCCTCCTAATGTATCTCTCGACAACAGAATCTTCGATGGGATGTGTCCTAAGGCAGCATGATGAAACCGAAAGAAGAGAACAGACAATCTACTATCTGAACAAGAAGTTCACTGACTACAAGACACACTATTCTAATCTGAAGAAAGCATGCCTACCTCTCATTTGGTCTACACAGGGGCTTTGCTACTACTTACTCTCTCAAGCAGTTCTCCTTCTAGCTCGAATGGATCCTTTGAAGTATTTATTCGAAAAATCCGCTCTCACTAGGTGAACTACGCACTAACAACTTCTCTTATCAGAGTTTGACATCACATATGTCACCTAGAAATCAATCAAGGGGCAAGCACTCACTGATCATCTCGTCGAGAACCCTCTACCTGATTATGAGCCTCTAAGAACCGAATTCCCTGATGAAGACATCTTATTCATGATAGAGGACGACACAGAGGAGATCAAGGAGTCCTAGGTAATACACTTTGATGGGGCATCGAATATTGAAGGTCAAGGAGTCAGCGTTTTTCTAATCTCATAAAAATGGTCTCACATACCAGTCTCCATCAAGCTTAATTTTCCCTGCACCAACAATATGGCCGAATATGAAGCCTGCATAGCTGGCCTACAAGAAGCTCTTGACTTGAATGTAACTCATATAAGGGTATTTAGCGACTCGTAGCTGATCATATGCCAAACAAACAAAGACTAGAAGACGAAGGATGAAAAATTAATTCCGTACCACGAGCACCTTGAAGATCTAATTGCATGCTGTGGTGATGTTACTTTCTCCTATGTCCTGTGAGCAAGAAATCGATTTGCCAATGCACTGGCAACTTTGGCATAAATGGTCGAAATCCCCTATGACATCGAGATGAAACCAATTATAATCGGATAGAAAAATAATCTAACCTTCTGCCTTCAGATCGAGGGATCGATAAAGTTAGATGATGAACCTCCATGCTTTCCCTGAGGGAACATCCAAGATAGACAAGTGAACCATTCAACATTTAGCTACGAATTACGTCATCTGCGATGAATGTCTCTACAAGCGATCATATAATAATATCCTGCTCAGATGTCTAACTGAATGAAAGGCATCAAACATCATGAAAGAGATCCACCAAGGAGTATGCAGGGCCCACGTCAATGGACACATGCTCGCTAAAAAGTTCTTATGGCAAGGGTACTTTGGACAACCATGGAAACTGATTGTTACAAACACGTTCAAAAGTACTACAAATGCCAAGAATACTTCAGTCTGATACATGCTCTAGCCATAGATCTATACAACCATTTGCCACATGGGGCCTTGACGTCGTTGAAAAGGTCAATCCCAAGGCTTCTAACGGGCATTAATTCATCTTGGTCACTATCGAGTACTTCACCAAATGGGTAGAGGCAACATCCTACACAAACATCACGGCTAGTCATGTCTAGAAGTTTATCAAGAACAACATCATTTATTGATTTGGCATTGTAATGACCCAACTTTCCCACACAGATTTCTGGGAACACTGAGTCATTAGATACTTGGTACATCCACACGTATGTAGAATTCAAAGCAGATATATTATATTGTAGCAATAAAAGATTCCATTGTGTATTAAACATCAAACCAAACCAGAATAAACCACCGGTGACGGCCGCACATCACACAAATAGTGGTGTACAAAATGTGCTGATTAAATTACCATACAAAACTCACTGAAATGTACCAAGTCCAAACTCGATAGTCTATGGGTAATAATCCTCGGGCGGAAGTTCCTCTTCTTCTTCCTGCATGAAATCATGCTCGTTCTTAAGTTTAGGATCTTGATCAATATTTGCACCTGTGACACAAGGTGTCGGAGTGAGCTAGCAGTCTAAGTTCAAGAAAGATTCAAATACCAATATACATTTTATCAAACAATGCATAGATTCAATGACTAAATGTCAAAGGCATTTTCCATATTAAAATAGAATTTGAGAGATCTTGAATTCGAAAATCATATAATCTGAAAAGAAGTATCATATTTTGAAGGTTCACATAGGTGTCTGTTCAATTTATTTGTTTTCACATTTTATATGTAAACTCTTAGTTCATGCATGGCTTAAATCCATAACTTAAATATCTCGAACGCAAATATAGCGTTGGGAGTCTATAACCGATGGGAATCCCCTCCTAATCATCGTCGTTCAATTAAACAATTTTCAAACTTCAAAAGTGTCAAAGCACAACCGTCAAAATGGTCTAAAAGGTGTCAAAGCACAATCACCGAAATGGTCCAAAAGGTGCCGAAGCACAACTACCGAAACGGTCCAAAGTTTAGGGGATTCGTTCACATGAACTTTAAATCAAATGCAAATTCTAATATATAGCAAGGTGTTAATCATTCATAACTAATATCTAACAAGTTCAAAGATTCAAAGTCCAAAGATTCCAATGTTCAAAGATTCAAAGTTCAAAGATTCAATGCAATTTAGTATTTCAAAGATTTCAAACGTAGATCAATGATTCAAAGTTTCAAGTATTCAAATGCAATTCAATATTTCAAAGATTCCCAATATTGAAATGCGGTGAAATTATCAAATTCTAATTCAGTTTCTAATGATCACATCTCAGCTCGATATTAAGATCTATGAATCAAGGTTGAAAAAGTAGTTGTGTAGTGAAACTCTCCTACCTCGGTTCTGATTTTGGGAGAAGGAAATGAGGTGGTCTCTATTGATGACCTCAGGTTCTCTTCCTACATTACGTTCATAAATCACGTGTCAATGGTTGACTATGATTATGACTGTTTGAAGTTTCTTAAGTTGTACCAGACCAAAAGTTGGGATAGCCAAATCTAGCTAAATCGCTCAAATGGTTTCCTAATTCGCTCGAACGAATTGTCAATTTCTGTGTGGCACTCACTACCTAGCTCGAGCAACAACCAAAATCGCTTGAGCAAGTTTCACCAAAGCAATTTGGCTTGTTTTAGAGGGGATCTCGCTCGAGCGAGATAGTGCGATAATGCACTTCTCTCTTTCTCCTGAGTTCAAAATCCAAAATTTCTAAAGGATCTAATCCTTATAAGCCCAAATTAAGTTCGAAATGAATCCCATACAACCAAATCATAAGCTTTACCTTCCTAATTTGTGCATGCAGAGTCTACGATGGCCGGTAGTGAGGAAGATTGACACTAAGGCTTCTCGTTCGTCCGATGATTCGATCCCTTCCTCTCTTCAATCGTAATGGTGTCGAAGATCGAAATTTTCTTGGGGTCGAATTAGACAAGGAGTTTCTTAAGTGAAGATAGGGATTTGAGAGAGATTTGATAGTGATCAAGGTTTCTGAAAATGGAAAAGAAGAGAATGGGGTCCCTTTCTCTCTCGGTTCTTTTCTTCACAGAACTCACAAAAGGTTATTTTTGTGTGCGTGGTTTTTCTTTTATCTTATGGAACTGATTTGGTATTAAGCCGGCACACCGAGAATGGTGTATAAGCTCTTATCACATGGTCCAAAATGAAGTCTATAATTCACTCAACAAGATTTGATCCCTGGACCTCTTGCTTACAAACCAAGTTTCTAACCATTGTGCCATCACGTGGCTTGTGTAACTATTCACACCACTATATATATATGGTTCTTTTCACACCAAAATGTATATCTAAAAAAAATAGAGTGTTCAAAATTCCACGGTGTGTGGCGTATACCTTGTCAAGCACGTACACTTAGTCGGGTTTATTAGTGTTCAAAAATTTAGGACGTTACATCCTCCCCCCTTAAAGGAATTTCCGTCCTTGAAAATTCACTGCGTGACTTTTGATATGCTTGACATAATAGATGTTTGAAAGTCCTATTGGTTCATTTTCGAAAACACAACATGCGCTTTATTTAACATCAAAATGTAATGATCATTCAAACGTTTGACTACCACATCCATAATTAATTAGTGGAACATCTACACAACTAAATAGCTTACTGTTCCAGAACTTATGACAATCATGATTCATAATTTGAATCCATCACTAGTACAATTGACCATTAATGAGCAGGATACCATCATCATAATAAAATTTAAACCATCAACTATCTTAACCATTAATCCAAAACATGCCATCCCCACAAAAGAAAATTTTTAAAACAATCAATCTACCAAAAGCTTACCATTAATCAAAGTACACCATTACTATAACAACGTTAACCATCAATTAACAAAAGTTAGCCATCTCCATAACATAAAATTCAAACCATTACTAATTAGTAAAGAGATATCCATAACCAATTTATAAGCACATCCACAATTAATCACGAATTCTGATAACCATCAAAACATAGAAACATGAGTGCTAATAACCATTCAAAAGTAATAATAGAATTACTAATCCCCATCCAAATATAACCGCAAGGATGCTGATAACCATCCAATTACCTAAACAAAAATACCCCAAAGTTTTCAAGACCAATTTAAAAATACTTAAGAGTTTTTAAACCAACCAAAAGATTACTTGAAAAAATCTCTCGCTAGCCCGTCTCCTCGCTTGTGCGATCGACCTCCTCTTGAACACTCTCGCTGGCCTGTGAGCTAGAAGAATCGACGGTATAATTTCGAGCCCTGGTGATGCGCAGTGCCAAGTCAGTAAGGAACATGTTTTGCATCATCTCTACGAGCACCCCCTCATGGAATTTCATTCTTCACTCAAAAGCGTCCATCCTTCGATTGAACTTCGCCTAGGTGACTACATCGTCGTGTGAGGCGGGTGGCGTCTGAGATGAAACTGCTGGCGCGGAGGCATCGGGGGTGGGGTGGCTAGCTCATGTTGTGCCGGTTCATCTTGGGCACGCTCGGCGATGCACTAATAGCATCGATCTTTCACACTTTTGATCATTTTTTAATAATTCAAACTCCAATAGTTTACTCCATACTTCTTGGTGTTATCGGTTCGCCATTCTTCATTAGGCGGTATCTCAAAATCATCTCCCTCATCCTCATATTCCTCGTTAAGTCCGGATATCAGGGAGGCGTATGGCAATACACTTAACAGTTTCTTCTTTTATTCTAGCATTTGATCGTGGGAATAAATCAGCCCAGCCCAAACACCTCTAGAGCACTGAACCAACGGTCTTCAAAAATTGAGTACAAGGCTTGTAGGAGTATCTCTACCCTTTCTTGTTCATGTCTTAAAGGATACAGGTTTCTTCTGAAGACGATGTCTAACAGCCACATGTTGGCTGGTAGTTGTGATCTTCTCATTGATCATCCCGACCCATGTTCCCCGTGGGTCATTCTCGCAAGGATGCGGTGAAACGGTACCGGTTCGGGGTTCTGTGGTAGTAGACCCCTATTCTCTATAAATATCAAGGGGCTACCCATCGTTGTGGCGATGTGACTCACGTCGAATCGGAACATTTTGCCATCTATTTTTGTATATAGCTTACCGTCATCCTCACCCAATTCAAGGCTCTGGTAAAATAGTTTTACCAATCGTGGGTAGTAGCAGGTGTGGAAAGGTGAGAGCAATACTTTCAAATTGGCTCAGGTGAGGTAATTAAATGACCATTGGGTCGTTTCTTGGTCTCAAAAAAATTCTTGGTCGAAAGACCATTCCATTTCAAAGGTTTTCTCGTCCCACCACGAAGTAGGCTTGTCCTTTCTTAGTGGAGGATCGATTTTGTGCAGTTTCGAAGGCACGGCCTTCGAAGACGGGGTTTTCAAAGGCGTGCTTTTCTTGGGTGCCATGCAAAGAAATTTGAATATTTCAAATGTAAGGGTAGATGTTACCTTTGGTGCGAAAGAGAAACGGAATGAGTCTTCGTGAAGGAAGGAGGAGCACTTCGTGTGTTTTCGAAGAAGATTGGCGAGTTCACGCGAGAGAAGAAGGGAGCCAAACGGTCTTTTTCGAATTGAATTAGTGGGAAAATGAAGGGAAATGGGTGTTGTGCCCATATATAGTGTCAGGGTCACTCGAGCGAATGTTGGTTGTTGCTCGAGCGAGTTCCAAAATACAAAGGGCCGATGTATGAATTGCTCGAGCGAACACCGAAAGTCGCTCGAGCGAGTTGTAACCGAACTTTTGTTAAATACAACTTTTCTAAGCTGAAGCTTCCTAAGTTATTCTATGGTTGTAAAGTTTCCTCTTTCCATCCTTACTTGCACTCAATTTGCACAACTACATATACACACACAGAAAATGGATCAACTGTCATGCTGGGATACGAAAAGAAATTTATTGTAACTCCTAACAAGGATTATGTAGTCCACAATCTCGAGCATTAAATCATTCTCATTGTATTGCAACATCAATTTTATTATAGAAGTAACCCTATGAATTCTATATAACCAGCTGCCATATCAATTTCCTGAAGGTAGTGTGGATTAGTCACACATTTCTGATCAAATCTCATCTATAAATTGTGATAGCCCATCTTTCACCCTAGACGAAATCAGGGAAAGCCGGACAGTCTAAAATCAAAATAAACCAGAATTACCAAAATAGGAGCATCGCTGTCTCCTGAAGAAAGAAAAAGCATGATTGATTTTCTTCGGTCATACCAAGACATTTTTGCCTAGTTATATGAGGGCATGCTTGGTCTGGACACTGATTTGGTCAAGCATGAGTTGCCTCTCTACCCTGATTTGAGCTTGCTAAAGGTTCGAGTGGATGCTAAAGTCAAGGATGAGGTCATCAAGCAATATGATGCGGTCATCAAGCAATATGTTGCTAAAGTCAAGGATGAGGTCACCAAATCTCATCTATAAATTGTGATAGCCCATCTTTCACCCTAGATGAAATCAGGGAAAGCCGGACAGTCTAAAATCAAAATAAACCAGAATTACCAAAATAGGAACATCGCTGTCTCTTGAAGAAAGAAAAAGCATGATTGATTTTTTTCGGTCATACCAAGACATTTTTGCCTAGTTATACGAGGACATGCTTGGTCTGGACACTGATTTGGTCAAGCATGAGTTGCCTCTCTACCCTGATTTGAAGCCGGTTAAACAGAAGCTGAGATGTCTCCGACCTGAGTGGATGCTAAAGTCAAGGATGAGGTCATCAAGCAATATGATGCGGGGATTCTCATGGTATCCAAATACCCGCAGTGTTTAGCCTATATTGTGCTTATGCCAAAGAAAGATGGAAAGGTCCGCATGTGCATCAATTTTCAAAATTTGAACAAAGCGAGCCCGAAGGACGATTTCCCATTGCCGCACATCGACATCTTGGTCGATAATACCGCTAATCACTGGATGCTTTATTTTATGGATGGATTCTCCGGATACAATCAGATAAAGATGGCAGAGGTAGATCGAGAGAATACTGCGCTCATCACCCCCTGGGGAACCTTTTGCTATCGAGTCATGCCGTTTGAGCTAAAGAACGTCGGTGTAACTACCAGAGAGCTATGACTGCACTGTTTCATGACATGATGCTCTGAAAGATTAAAGTGTATGTCGATGATACGATATCCAAGTCACCGGAGCGACGCGATCACTTGGTAAACCTCCATAAACTATTTGAGAGGCTGAGAAAGTACATGTTATGTCCGAATCTATAGAAGTGCACTTTTGGCGCTATGTCCAGAAAATTGTTAGGATTCATCGTCAGCAGGAGAGGGATCGAGGTCGACCCAGTCAAAGTCAAAGTTATCACAGAAATGCCACCACCGCCTACTGAAAAATAGGTTAGAGGGTTCTTAGATAGAATACAATATATCAGTCGGTTCATTGGGTAACTAATTCCAATCTGCATGTCGATCTTCAAGCTACTTTCAAAGAAGTCACCCATTGAATGGAATGATGATTTTCAGGCAACGTTCGATAAAATCAAAAGCTACCTCCTTAACCCACCTGTTTTGGTACCACCCAAGCCGGGGAGACCACTCTTGATGTATCTCTCCACGACGAAAGTTTCAATGGGATGCGTCTTAGGGCAGCATGACGAGGAGGGAAGAAGAGAGCAGGCCATCTACTATCTGAGCAAGAAATTTACTGATTATGAAACACGCTATTCTCATCTGGAGAAAGCATGCTTGACTCTTGTATGGGCTACTCAGAGGCTCCACCATTACTTGCTATCTCAAGCCATTCTACTTTTGACCCGAATGGACCCGTTGAAATACTTATTCAAAAAGCCAGCTCTCACTGGGTGGACTGCACAATGGCAACTTTTGTTATCTGAATTTGACATCACTTACATCACTTAGAAGTCGATCAAGGGACAGGCGCTCGCCGATCATCTTGCCGACAATCCTTTGCCAGATTATGAACCTTTGAGAATCGAGTTCCCTGATGAGGACATCTTGTTCATGACGAAAGACGATATCGAGGAAGCAGAAGAATCATGGGTAATGCACTTTGATGGGGTGGCTAATGCTGAGGGACAGGAGTTGGCGCCATCCTAATTTCACCAAAAGTATCCCATATACCCGTCTATATTAAGCTCAACTTCCCTTGCACTAACAACATGGCCGAGTACGAAGCTTGTGCCGTCGGTTTGCAGGCGGCTCTCAATCTAAATATAGCTCACCTCTGAGTATTTGGCGATTCGCAATTGATCATATGCCAGACAAATGGAGATTGGAAGACAAAAGAAGAGAAACTGATCCCTTACCATGAACACCTCGAGGATTTGATAGCTTGCTTCCAAGACGTGACATTCTCATATGTCCCCCGAATAAGGAATTGCTTTGCCGTTGCACTAGAAACGTTGGCATCAATGATAGAAATCCCGTATGGTGCTGAGATGAAGCCAATCATGATCGAGCAGAGGAATGAGCTGGCCTTCTGCCTCTAGATCGAGGAACCTACAAAGCCTGATGATGAGCCACCTTGGTTCTCAGTTATTAAGAATTTTCTCAAGACACTAACTTTCCCTGAGGGTACGTCTAAGACGGATCGACAAACCATCAACGTCTAGCAGCAGGCTATGTTATTTGTGGAGAGTGCCTTTACAAGCGATCCTATAATAACATCTTACTTAGGTGCCTCACTGAAAGTGAAGCGACCAATATTATGAAGGAGATCCACGAGGGAGTATGCAGAGCCCATGTCAGTGGTCACATGCTCGCCAAGAAAATTCTGTGACAGGGATACTTTTGGACCACTATGGAATCAGATTGCTACAAACATGCTTAGAAATGCTACAAGTGTCAAGAACACTCCTGTCTGATATACGCTCCTGCCATCGATCTTCATTGCATGACCA
Source organism: Chloranthus sessilifolius (assembly GCA_021018995.1). Lineage (NCBI taxonomy): Eukaryota > Viridiplantae > Streptophyta > Magnoliopsida > Chloranthales > Chloranthaceae > Chloranthus > Chloranthus sessilifolius. Next base: position 26,693,480 of record CM037594.1, on the reverse strand, counting down.
CTCCTTGGCCATTTGCTACCCGGGACTTGACGTCGTTGGAATGACTAATCCAAAAGCATCAAACGGACATCGGTTCATCCTCATCGTCATTGAATACTTTACCAAGTGGATAGAAGCGGCATCATATGCCAACATCATGACTAGTCCTGTCGAGAAGTTTCTCAAGAGTAATATTGTGTGTCAATTTGGAGTACTCAAGGATATCATCACGGACAACGGCATAAACTTTGCAAACAAATGTATCTGAGCTTTCTGCGAGCAATATAAGATCAAGCACTATCGCTCATCACCTTATCGGCCTCAAACTAATGGAGTCGTAGAAGCTACGAACAAGACAGTCATTCGCATCCTCTAGAAGATGGTCATCACTTATCAAGATTGGAGTGAAATGCTGCCATTTACTTTATGGGCCTACAGAACGTCGATCAGTATCGCTACATGGGCAACACCATTCTCCCTGGTGTATGGAACCAAGGCCATCCTACCGGTTGAGGTCGAAGTACCCTCGCTCCGAATTCTCATGGAATCAGGCTTACCCGAAGTAGAGAGAGAGGTCTGGCTTTGACCAATTGAACTTATTGGACGAGAAGAGACTCCTAGCCTTGTGTCACACTCAAGTTTACCAGGGGTGAATCGCACACACTTACAATAAATGTGTCCGTGGTCGAGATCTAAAGGTAGGAGACACTGTACTGAAGAAGATCTTCCCATCCCTCCACGCCGATCCGAGAGGGAAATTCAAGCCGAACTAGGAAGGACCTTACGTCGTCCGAGAAGTGCTATCGGGATACGCCATCCACCTCACCACCATGGACGGAGATCATCTTCTTGAGCCCATCAATGTTGGATACGTCTGACGATTCTACTCTTAGTCTATCACGATAAGGCAAGTATTAGTGAAACAGATGCGTGACTGCTTAGGGACCACCAGAAAGAGGCTATCATCCCAAGAACAGTAGCTAAAAAGTATCCCTAAAAATAATAATATCCTTTGCTACCCCATTTGAGCCTGGGCCTTTCTTTCAATAAACCCCTTCCCAAAAAAAAAAATGTGTGTATATATATACAAAAAAGGGGAAGTAAAGTTACTAGCAAAATCCAAAAAATCAGAAAAGCAAAATCTCAAAAAGAGATTGTTTGAAATAAGATAAAGAAAAAAAGAAAAAAATAGAAGAATCATAGGGCTCTGTACAGTAAAATCCCCCAAGGAAGAAAGTATGTTGTGAAAAACTGAAGCTGTATCAAGGAAACCCTTTTTAGCCCACCATACCTTTAAATCCTAACCCAACTCATGGCCAAGCTACACCCCAAAGAAAGCCCTCTTTGTAGGTTCACAAGCAGTCATAATATCTGTTAAGTCAACATGAGCCAAGTTGTGAGGCGACACCAGAACCCCATCTGGCCGGCTATGACGGAATCGATGTCTATGACGTGACTTTTGGAAAAAAAAAATGAAAGAAATAAAAAAAATAAAAATAAAAATATAAGCTCAAAGCAAAATGGACATGGTGAACACCCGAAAAGGCACTACGGGTAAAAACAACAAATTTGTGCGGACCAGGTGAAAAGCCGAAAGGGCGCTTGGGGTAAGAAAGTTAAACCCATGGACGTGGTGAAAACCCAAAAGGGCGCCACAGGTAAAAAGAGGGCAAAAATGGGCACAATGAACTCACCTTGGGGGTTGTGAGTAGAAGAGTTTTAAAAGAAAAATAATTGTTGGAATGGGTCGATAAAATTAATGTTTGAGGAGCCTTCTTGGTTACTCTCCTTGATCTCTTTTTCTGGGCCACTCATGCTAGTTCAAATCGGGCCCCGACCAGAATTATCTTTGTGAAACAGTTTCGTCAAACGTACGACCCAAGGTAAGGAGAAAGGTTTGACTCAACCTAAAGAGATTGATGTTCCAGTCTTGGTAAGACTGCTGAAACTCCCTCAGACCTGACTATTTAAAAGGGGGGTTTGACTATGCCCCAAGTGGGACCCATGACTTCACCTCGCTGATAAGGCATCATTAATAAAAAAAGAAAAAAACCAAAAAAGAATAAAAAAATCAAGAAAAATTCAAATACAAAAAATAATGTGTGTGTGTATATATTTCTACTCTTTCTCATGTACATAGTTAGAGCATTATACTTCCATCTCAAAAATAAAGAAAAAGAACAAAAAATCTCTGAAAAATAAAAATCCAAAAAATTCTACTCTTTCCTATGTACATAGTTTCAACATCGTACTTCCATCTCAAAAATAAAGAAAAAGAACAAAAAAAAAATTTGAAAATAAAAATCCAAAAAATATATATAAATCTTGAAAATAAAAAAATATAGGTAAAAGTTTGTTTCTCCTTCTGTTAATTAGGATGTATTTGTTACTTATATAAATAAAAAAGGGACTGATGTTTTCTCGAGAACGTGCAGAAATATCACACGGTCCAAAGCCTCGAAACGGGTAACTTCTCAGTGATAGACAAATCGGATGAAGCATCTCACCACTGACGTCAGGTCTATTCAAAAAAAAAAAAAGAGAGAAATTCATTTTGAAAAAGAAAAAAAGAAATTTGTGAACTTTTAATGCAAAGCTATGCACATGCGTGTTTTCAATGCGGTAAAATGTCAATATTTTATTTGCAACGCAGCTGTGCAAAACTAATGTCCTAGGTCTAAGGTTTGCCTTGGATCCATGGATCCTAATTCAAAATAGGAGCAACAGTGTCAATCTCGATCAAACAGTCAATGTTTCGATCAAGATGATTCCACCACTAAATCTTTGCGGTAAGCACTCTGTCTTTGATTCATATGAACGTGAGAGTCTAAGCTTCATATTTTTGACGAACCTTTCGGAGGTGTGGACTCTTGGTCTGCGTAGTCTGGGCATGCGCCCTACGTGGTTTGAGGTTTGGGTAACTCCATTGAAAAAGGTCAATCGTTGGTTGAAACCAACATGTTAAGAATAAAAATACGTATCAATCAAACTATGTGCAATCATGCATACAGAAGGGTTCATTTCCCTTAATTTTCACAGGCTTAAAACCTGTGCTGGCACGGTTTCCCTGTAAAGTGTACATCATGCGTCTGGGTATCCGTAGGATGGTCGTTTGTTCCTATAAATTATACTCGGGACGGGATCTGGGTCGAGACTTCCATCGCCTTTATTGCTTATTGCTCCTAATGGGTGCATGTTTATGCATATTAAATGATTTGTAAGATCATTATCGGCAGAGATCAGGATTGGATGTCTCCTTCGGGGGGCACTCAATTTTGGCTAAATCTATTCAGGGTTTTGAAGTTTGATGCTCTATGTCATGTTGATCCAAGGGCACGTTATCAAAAATGGCACGTACTCCCAAAAAGCGTTGCAATATTTATTCGCTCCGCTCGATAGTCGTGCTAAATAAACTTCAGGAACAATGGGTTCGCCCAAAGACCTTGAACCCTGCTTTACGCAGGAGCACCCGTGACCAGTTAGATGAGGTGATCAATGCCTCATATGATTAGACACAAACTGTGGATCTTTGCATTTTTGTCTTCCGCCGATCTTTAAGTGTGGGTCGATCACCCTCTCACTCACGGAGCTGTTATATTTAGAATGAAACTTGAACATCAAACGTCTTTAATCATCTTGAGAAGTGGATATTTGTCCCAGCATATTGGGCATTCACAACTCGTTCCACCTCGGTTATGCCCAGTAATGTCACTAAGAGTTTGGGGACCGATTACCTTGAGAAACGACCATTTTTATTGACATATAGGGCTTTTATTTTCTCACTCATATGATGTTTAAAATTTATTATGAATGCAGCGGAGCCATCAGTAATACCTTAGGCCTCTTCGGATGTCTCTTTTCTTTGACATTCGATCATTAATGATCGGATACCAAAGAGGGGCATCTGTAGACACTCAAATTTGGCCCAAGGCCCGATTGACACATACTTCGAGAAAGGCATACCCCCGAGCTTCTGAAAGCATTTTCCAAACCCTTAGGAATCATCCCAAAACTATTAGGAATCATCCTAAACCCTTCCCGGGCACGATTCGAACCCTCCTGAATAGCGGTTAGAAAGAGGAGTACTAAAGTTTTTATAGATAGTTGCACAAGCTAAGGCATATACCATTAGAAAGTAGAGCTTCCCATCTTTCAAATGAACTAAGAATTGCCTAATTTAGAGTTGTACATAAAAAATTATGGCGAAATGAAGATCGCAGATTTGTGTAGGAAATTGCAAAATCGGACCCACAGAGCTAGTTTTGAACCCTCCTAAGCAGTGGTTAAAGAGAGCAATGCAAAATTTTACACAAACCTTTTTTAAATCTGAGTTATATATCATTGGAAAGAGGACTTCTCCATCTTTCCAACAAGCTAAAAATCGCCTCAATCAGAGTTATACATCAAAAGTTATGGCAAAATAAAGATCACAGATTTATACAGGAAATTGCAAAACTGGGCTGGGCCCCTGCGGGTCTTCAACTTTCAACAGTTTGGGCCTGGTTTTCCTTCAAAAAATGGCCAAAATTGATATTGGGGGTTTAACTTGTGGACCATCCCAAAATCTAGGGTGTATTTCTTTAGGACCTTAGTGACCCTATTAGCTTAGGTTATCTCCCTTTTGTCATTCAAGTCACCACCCTATCATCTACCATTAAACCCAAATCCCTATTCTCCAAGCTCTAGAAAACCTTAAAAATCTTAGATTGTCTATTACCTAATTGCTAATCCTAATTAGCTTTTAAGTACCCCCTAACTCTCTCTTTTTCTATAAATAGAGAGGCAACCCCCCTTGCAAATGAGTTGAAAATTTTTTAAAAGAGAGAAAAGGCTTTAGCTATTCCTCTCCTCCCATTTTAGCATTTGTCAATTAAAATTCTAGCACCCTAGTTCATCCTTTAGACCTCATTTTCCACCATCAATCCTTGAGATCTAGCTAGAACTAGCCCCTAGACTCCTTCTCTTACCTCTTAGCTACCAAGCCTTAGAGATTCAAACCTATCTTTCAACCCATTTGCTATCAGAAGCTCATCCAAGACACATCAATGCGAAGGTCTACATCGGTGCTACAAGGGCCCGAGAGCTCTGGCTCTTTCCTCTACTCCTCTATCTTCTTTGCTTTTCCTCTATCCTAAAATTGAGCTATTATGCTGCCTAAATTTTGATAAGCGGGAAGGGCTCAATAGAATCAGCGTGCTTTCGGGCAAGGGGAAGTGCCGCTATATATATATATATATATATATATATATATATATATATATATATATATATAAACCAGCCCCACATAGACCCGGCCATAGTAGAGACCGCTTACGAGCAGGTTGATTGGGTGCCTAACACCTTCCCGGTCGATAACCGAAGCCCCTGCCCAAGAGCCTTTGGCGTAGACCGGATTCAGAGCCATATTTGTGGTACTTTGGTGCTTATAAAAATGATCTAGGTTTTTCGGGACACCAAAAGCTCTGGGTGGCGACTGTAAATATTTATTTACCGAGTGCATCGTCGCGACAGGATCGGCAAAAAAATCCCACGGCTGCATAATAATGAATAGTAAGTTTTCAGGATTTGTAATTTTTTCTATCATAATTCCTATATATTGATCAAAAAAATAATAAAAATAATTTTCAAAAACTAAAATAAAATTACTAAACACAGAAAGTGTGTATCCCCCTCAAACTTAAATCGGACAATGCCCTCATTGGCACAATATGGGACACAAAATAAAAAAATTATTGATATACCTATTATTTATCGAAAAAAATCTGTTACCAGATATATACTCTCCCCCAAACTTGAGTGAAAATACCTGCGGCTTATTCTCGGAGTATCAATAACAAAAATATTAGTAATGTTAGTAACACACATTGTTAGTAAAAAAAAATTACAGAGTTAGTAATTTTTTTTTATATATTACTAAATATTTACAATGATCTGAAAGGGCAAGTAAAATCTAAAATCTATCATAAGAACTAATTGCATAAAAGAGTATAAATCTAGAAAAAATCTAGACACACTAAACTAAGACACTGGCAGCAACGTCTGAGAGCGAATTCTGTCTTCGATAAAGATCGGTCCTCGACATTTAACCAAAATTTATCCCGTTAAAAATGGTTTGCTTCCTGGCTTTGGGATGTCCTCAACTTGCTGCTCTTAGTAGAGGAACTGCAAGCTAGGAAGTGGAATAGCGGAGATTAGGGAGAATCAGGGGGCGGTAGCTGAGCAGGGGGTGGATGAGGGGAAGAGGATGTGAAGATTGTTAGAAGAGGCAGGTGGTTCCATCCTCCTATTTTTCTTTTTCTTTTTTTTATTCTTTTAGTTTTCTTCCTTTGCCAAATTCTTCTGAACTTCCTCGTACTCGTCCCACAGGAACTGTAGAGGGTATGACTCTTTTGCTGGTTGTGGGTCCTCCCATACTGGAAAGAACTTTATTGGGTTATAGTTAGTTTTATCGTCTGTCATGGGTAAGGATGGGATGGTAGGGACGAGAAGGAATGATTTCGCAAAGGATAGACTGATCTTGTATTTGAAGTGCTTGGATAGTGGAATACAAATCGTCGTTTTAAATTTTCTCATCCTTCCAAGCTTAATTGCCGTAATGATTTTACAGAAGGTTAGTTGGCAATAAATTGGACGTCGACTGGAATAAATATAAAACATCGTACGATTTATTATGTGTGATGATATCGAATAGTACATATGATGGGTAATAATTAGTTTTATGTGGTAGCAAAATGCTTATTTAGTAGCATATATATACATGAAAGACTTTGAGATGAATTTGGGCATAACTACTTATTTTTATATTTTTAGCTTTATATGATTTTTGTTTTAGAGAGTAGGGAGAGAAGCAAATCTGAGCTTCTAAATTTCGTGGCTGACAGAAGTTGAAAACTTTTAATTCACTGCTCCGAATAAACCTGCGAAAGATTAAGAAGTGATCAAAGAAAGTTAAAAATATAAATAAATATAAAAAGAGAAAGATAAATATTTATTTTTAAAACAAAAATATAAAAAGTTAAAGACTTCCCTGGCAACGACGCTAAAAACTTGATCGGCTTGCTATGTATATCTAATTAAGTCTTAACCTCTTGCAAGTGCACAATGGAAATTGTAGAGCTAGTATAGGATCCTTCTCACGAAGAAGTTTTATCTTTTTTATATAGTTCTATTTTAAAGTTATATTTATCTTTTAAGGTTCTAAACTACTTGAGAAATATGAATAAGAGAATGGTTTCTTAATCTAAAGTGCATAAAATAAATCTTAATCCTCCTTCAGATTAAGGTCGTCAATCCCAATCTTTAGCCATCAGATATTTATAAAAATAAATAATACCGTTATACCGTATTGCAGTCTTCTAGAATTTGGGCGTCAATCAAAAACTAAAATCCCTTAACACAGATTTAATCTAATCAACAAATTCCTAAAATATGGGCATCAATCAAACTCTAGAAAATTGAAGATGAAAAAGTAAAAATCGTTACACTAATTTGTAAATTCCAACCTAAGTCGTCAATTCAAATTAAAACTATAATATCCCAAAAATTTTGACCTTTGAACAGTATGCCTCGGTGTGTGTGCTCGACTGGTCACGTACCCGACTTTGTGAAAAATATTAAGTTATTTGGGGTTGGGTCTTAAGTGAAAAAGGCTGGTTTAGATTGTGTGTGGGTCATTAGATGACTTTGTATACACCAAGCTTGGGTGTATTGGCTTAACACACAATCTTATCTTTAAAACATAAAAAGGGAATTTTTAAGCATGAGAAGTTATTTCTCTTATGCTTTGGGTTCTAAAGAGAGAGAGAGAGAGAGGAAGAGAAAAGAGAAGGAAGGGAGAGAGCTTGTGCACGTGGGCTTGTGCGTGCAAGGATTAAGTTTTGCGTGAGATCGCGGACTTGGGATTGTGTGGAATCAAAAGCTTCAGATTTTGAAACCCTAGTTGCATTTGAGAGCGTGAATCGAGAAATCGATCAACCTAAGGTATGAAAATTGTGTTAAATTATTATTTAGAGTTGAGTTAATTTGATTTATGTTATGGATGAGAAATTTGAAAGAATAAAAGAAGATAGATCTGAGAAAAATTAGATTTGAAATGAGAAAATGATGTGACAGACGAAATCTGTCAATTTTGATCGATTGAAAATGAATTCAATCGATCAAATTTGACTTGAGATTATGAAATATGATTTATGAAGGATTTTGATCGATAAAAATTAAATTTGATCGATTGAAATGTGTTTCAATCGATCGAGTTGGAAACTCGATCGATCGAAAGGTATATAACAAGGGAATGTTTAAAGTTTTCTGACGAAATTTGACCGATCGAATTTTGATTTCGATCGATTGAATTAGAAATCGATTGATCAAAGTTGTGGTGCCAGAAGATTATTTTCTGAAGAAATTTGATTAATCGAAATAAAATTAAATCGATCGAAATGAAATTCGATCGATCGAATTTGTCAGATCTTACCGATACTACTTTAGTATTTTGGTCATAACTTTCTATTCTGAAGTCAGCATCAAATGATTCTTAAGGCGTTGGAAAGAAGACAAAGAAATTTACAACTTTTGTGAATTGACCAATATGTGAATCTGAATATTTAAAGTTAAAAAATTAAGGGGAAGGTTGAGTCAAATTCTAGGTCAGCATGAACTTGTCCATTTCTACCTCGTTTTGAGAAGACACTTAAATATGTCTAAGTTATTAGTGATTAAAGTTAATCCTTGATGAATCATTGTATGCTTGTGATATAGATTGAGGGCGGAAAGCCATCGATAGGACCTTGCTTGGCTCCACGTAACTTCAAGATTAAGGTAGGGAAAACTCAACCTAAATTTATATGTTTGACTTGATTCATAGTATTAGATGTGTTTGCATGAATATGATGAGTTGATCGGAGTTGGATATGTTAGAATTGGAATCTTATGATTTGGAATATGAACTCGTGAAATCGTGAATATGCATGTGATAATGTTCGATTTTAGATAACCTTTGATATTGTTGAGCTTGACTCGTGTTTTAAAAGTAGGATTTTGAGATCGCTGGTGACACTCGTGAATCATTTTGACACCCTTGGAACTGTGATTTACTCAATGATGCTTGGAATTTTGACATTGCATTTGCATTATGAATCCTTTGGATTCTTTGACTGCATCCCTTGGGCCGGTACGGCGGCCTATCCGTACACGCATTCATACATACGCTGCATATGCATCCCTTGGAACATCATTATATTCCTTGGACACTTTGGAATCATGGGACACCTTTGGAGTTTATTGCATCCCTTGGACACTTTGAAAATATTGAACACCCTAGGAAAGTTGGAACACCCTTGTGTTGTTTATGTTTACAAATTTGATATTGTTTACAAATGTGTGTGAATTCTTGGATACTCTTGGATAAGTCTAATTATTTTAAGATTCTTTTTTATTCTTTTTAATATGTATACTTTTGGATGGAATATCATGATAAAGTTAAATGTTTAAGGTTGAGTTTTGAAATAGAAGAAATTGATGAATGCTTTGAAAAAAAATGTGTTTGAAAAGAAGGAAAATGATTAAGTTTTTGGAGGCAAAAATTAAATGATAGTTTTGACTCTTGATAGAAGCTATGTTTTCGAATGTTAAATGTAAATTTATGTTATTTGTCCTCTACTGAGCTTAGATGTTAGCTTACCTCGACTATACGTCACATGTGTAGGTTTGAGGAGAGCCCAGATTACATACTAAAAGAAGGGAGCTTTCGCATAAGGATTTGTAACCTGTTCTAGGATCGTTGAATTAGTGGTTTGTAGATTTGATGAGTTAAGGTTTGGTACATTCGTACTAGTGGTCATCACTGGGATTTATTTAATTTTATTCTTGTAGGATATTAGAACTGAAGATTTAAGTTATGCCATATGTTTTACCTGCTTTAATTTCTGCATATTTGTGGATGTACCAAGTAAATCCTGTGTTCAGATTGTCATCTACGATCTGGCGGTCCGGGTTTTCCTGTTTAGATTAAGTAAAAATATATATATATATATATACATATATATATATATATATAGATATATATGTCTGAAAATTTTGGGTTTGGAAAATTCAGGCTGTCACAATTGGTATCAGAGATTAGGCGTTAGGTCTTATTGGGACTCAGACGCGATGGCATTAGATTGTGTCGGAAGTTTAGACCTAACTGTGACTCTGTCACAGTTGGCATCAGAGCTCCGGCTTTAGAGACTTCTAACAAGTCTTAGATTGTTTAGAGATTTGAGATTTTGTGGCATATTAGGGACCGTCTGTTAATGAGACTTTTGTTTCATTGTAACAAATTCACATGGGTCAGAGAGGTAGAGGACGACCTAAAGGAGGTCGCCATAGAAATTTGAGAAGCGTAGATGATATCCTTGTAGGTACCAGTAGAGAACAGAGGCAACCTCCTGCAGGGAGAGGTCATAGAGATGAGGCAGCAGATAGGATGAATCAAGCCATGGAGGCTGTAGCCACTACTATGGCTCAAAAGACTCAGCAGACTGCTATATTGGCTGAGTAGACGGCCTTATTGGCTGTCAACAATATGAATTACCAGCAACAGCCACCACCACTACCTCCAGCTCTTTTGCCATAATCTTTTGTGGATTTTAGGAGATTGAGACCTCCGAGTTTCCACGGTCAGACGGATCCGCTGGAAGTAGAAAAATGGTTAAACCAAATGGAAAAGTTACTAGAGAGACTTCAGAACCCCGAGAATGAGAAAGTTGGTTGGGTTTCTTTCCAACTTGAGAGTGATGCCGATTCATGGTAGAAATCGGTGTTGAGGAAGAGAGAAGTTGAGGGTCTTCACAACCCATGAACGTGGGCGGAGTTTGTAAGAGTGTTCAATAAAGAGTATTTTTCAAAACAAGTGAGGAACCTGTTGAAGAAGGAATTTTCTAATTTAGAGCAAGGGAGCATGACTGTACGGGAGTACAATAATGAATTTACACGTCTATCGAGATTTGCCTCAGAGCTAGTGGCCATGGAGGAGATGAAGGCTAATCGATTTGAAGAAGGCCTGAGACCAAATGTGAAGGATAGAGTGTCAGTGTTTGAGTTAGAAACATACGTTGAGGTGATTGGAAAGGCCATCGTGGCAGAGAGATATCAACATGTATAAGAGGCGTAACCTACAGAATAAAAATATAGCATATCAAGGGAGGACAAGTACTTATGAGCCAGCAGACAAGAAGCTAAATTTATTGATGCCGACATCATCTCAACCTACTCAAACTGCCTACTCAAGACCACCCATGTTCACGTATGGGGTGCCCTTTCGCCTTACAAATCTCACGACCGCTAGGGCGTCAAGCATACCACAAATTTCCCATACTTCCTCGTCCGCACTGGTTGAGTCATGCTCAAGATGCGGGGGACGACATGCGACAGAGAGATGTAGGTGGGCTACAGGAGCTTGCTTCAATTGTGGCAAGATGGGGCATCAGATGCGGTACTGTTCGGAACCGAAGAAGGACAGGACGACTTCGCCATGAGAACCCATCAATCCATACAAGTCTCCTTGTGTGTTTAACCTCTGAACATATAATCTTTTTGATTTTGATGTATGCCCGGTGCTTTTGGCTCAGATTTTTGGCTTATGTATATGGAACTTATAAATACCATTAACGGTTACTTTTGACAGTTAATGGTTTGAAAGTTTTCTTTTGTGTTGATGGTCAAATTTCATTTCATGGTTAATATCGTTAGTTGTGGGTTGAAAATTTTGTGATGTGGATAGGATATACGTCGGTAATGCATTATACTAATTAATAAATATCAAATTTCCATACTAGTTATTGATATTCATTGCCGATATGTTCGTACTAACTGGTAGTCATTGTGGGTGTGTATTAGTATCCTTGTGGATACGTTCTATCATGAGTTCAGTTGGTCGTGCCTAGTTGGGCTATGTGATATCCTATTCCTAGCTAGATTTGAATTATTCTGCATTATGGCTAGTTTTTCTCCCGTGGGTGGAACTAGCATACATTGTGTGCGTCAAACTTTTCTCGGATGGAGAGTGTTAGTTTCCTCCTTGGTCGTTTGTCCTAGATAAGTAGTGATCCAAAGATGAGCTGCATTGCTATGTGTCATTTGAGTTTCACAAATGATTACTATATTGACTACCCAAGCGTCACGTCGATCACTTTCGATGGAGAAAATTTTCTTACGGAGTGGAGTTCCTTCTCTCTTTTACGGAGATTTTGAAGGGTGGATTGTCGGTGTGAACATGTATGGATATGCTGATTTTAGGCGTAGTCGATTTGACTATGACAGTGAGTGTGTGCTTGTGTCAAGTGACCAGGGTCGGTGTGTGGACCACGAGGGGGATAAGTGTGTGTGAATTGAGGTTTTGTAGTTGCGAATATTTTCATACATTATTGATCATTGAGTTGTTACTCAGATTACCTTCCGTGCATTTTCGAGGACGAAAAATTTCTTTCAGTGGGGAGATTATAATAACTTGGTTTAGAGGATGTTGAATCTTGAAGAGGACGTTGAATCTTGAAGAGGCTATTGATTGACTTTGAGGTGATTGAAGAGCATACCCAGATGGGGTTGTTGAAAAATAGACGCGGACCATGGATTTAATTGGTTTTGAGGTAATTGAAGAAAACCGAATTTGGATATTTCAATTTTTGGATGATTACCACTTTTGGAGAATGATAACTTTTGGGGGTATATGATTTTGAACTAACCCATAAATAGGTGGATGGTTAAAATTTTAAATAGGGTTGATCATAAATAATTTGAAATGATGGAATGTGAAGGACTTTGGATCATTATAGAATAGAAATTTCACTCATTTAAGTAGATTCTTCGAGGCGTGAGTTTTGAATGGGAAGAGGTATGGATTTTTATGCAAGTGAGTTCATAAATGGGTAGACTGTGGATGTGCGTATGTGTGGATTGTAGAAAGAATTGTTTTGATGGGCTTACTTAAACCGCATATTACTACTTATGCCAATTTTCGGGGACGAAAATTTTATAAGGTGGAAAGAATGTAATATCTCAAAAATTTTGACCTTTGAACAGTATGCTTCGGTGTGCGTGCTCGACTGGTCCGTACCCGACTTTGTAAAAAACATTAAGTTATTTGGGGTTGGGTCTTAAGTGAAAAAGGCTGGTTTAGATTGCGTGTGGGTCATTAGGTGACTTCGTATACACCAAGATTGGGTGTGTTGGCTTAACACACAAGCTTACCTTTAAGACATAAAAAGGGGATTTAAGCATGAGAAGTTATTTCTCTTATGCTTTGGGTTCTAAAGAGAGAGAGAGAGAGAGAGAGAGAGAGAGAGGAAGAGAAAAGAGAAGGAAGGGAGAGAGAGCTTGTGCACGTGGGCTTGTGCATGCAAGGATTAAGTTTTGCATGAGATCGCGGACTTGGGATCATGTGGAATAAAAAGCTTCAAATTTTGAAACCCTAGTTGTGTGTGAGAGCGTGAATCGAGAAATCGATCAACCTAAGGTATGGAAATTGTGTTAAATTATGATCTAGAGTTGAGTTAATTTGATTTATATTATGGATGAGAAATTTGAAAGAATAAAAGAAGATAGATCTGAGAAAAATTGGATTTGAAATGAGAAAACGATGTGACAGACGAAATCTGTCAATTTCGATCGATCGAAAATGGATTCGATCGATCGAATTTGACTTGAGATTATGAAATATGATTTCTGAAGGATTTCAACTAATCGAAATTAAATTTTATCTATCAAAATGTGTTTCGACTGATTGAGTTGGAAACTCGATCGATCGAAAGGTATATAACAGGGAATGTTTAAAGTTTTTTGACAAAATTCGACCAATCGGAATATATTTCGATCGATCAAATTTTGTATCCGATCAATCAAATTAGAAATTGATCGATCTAAGTTGTGGTGCTAGAAGATTGGTTTCTGAAGAAATTTGATCAATCGAAATAAAATTCAATCGATCGAAATGAAATTCGATCAATCGAAAAGAAATTCGATCGATCAAATTTGTGAGAGCTTACCGATACTGCTTTGGTATTTTGGCCGTAACTATCCACTCTAAACTCAGAATCATATAATTCTTAAGGTATTGGAAAGAGGACAATGAACTCTACAGCTTTTGTGAATTGACCAAGATGTGAATCTAAATATTTAAAGGTCAAACTTTAGGGGGAAGGTTGCATCAAATTCTAGGTCAGCATGAACTTGTCGTTTCTATCTCGTTTTGAGAAGACACTTAAAGATGTCTAAGTTATTAGTGATTAGAGTTAAGCCTTGATGAATCATTGTATTCTTGTGATATAGATTGAGAGCGGGAAGCCATTGATAGGACTTTTCTTGGCTCCGTGTAACTTCAAGATTAAGGTAGGGAAAACTCACCCTAAATTTATATGTTTAACTTGATTCATAGTATTAAATGTGTTTGCATGAATATGGTGAGTTGATCGGAGTTGGATATGTTGGAATTGGAATCTTATGATTTGGAATATGAACTCGTGAAATTGTGAATATGCATGTGATAATGTTCAATTTTAGATAACCTTTGATATTGTTGAGCTTGACTCGTGTTTTGAAAGTAGGATCTTGAGATCACTGGTGACACTCGTGAATCATTTTGACACCCTTGGAACTATGATTTACTCAATGACGCTTAGACTTTTGACATTGCATCTGCATTATGAATCCTTTGGATTCTTTGATTGCATCCCTTGGGCCGATACGACGGCCTATCAGTACACGCATTCATACATACGCTGAATATGCATCCCTTGGAACATCATTGCATCCCTTGGACACTTTGGAATTATTGGACACCTTTGGACATCATTGTATCCCTTGGATACATTGGAAACATTGAGCACCCTAGGAATGTTGGAACACCCTTAGACACCCTTGTGTTATTTGTGTTTGCAAATTCGACATTGTTTGCAAATGTGTGTGAAATCTTGGATACTCTTGGGTAAGTCTCATTGTTATAAGATTTTTTTCGATTCTTTTTTATGTGTACTTTTGGATGAAATATCATGATAAAGTTAAATGTTTAAGGTTGAGTTTTGAAATAGAAGAAATTGATAAATGCTTTGAAAAAAAATGTGTTTGAAAAGAAGGGAAATGATTAAGTTTTTGGAAGCAGAAATTAAATGATGGTTTTGATTCTTGAGAGAAGTTATGCTTTCGAAAGTTAAATGTAGATTTATGTTGTTTGTCCTCTACTGAGCTTAGATGTTAGCTCACCCTGACTATACGTCACAGGTGTAGGTTTGAGGAGAGCGCAGATTACATACTAAAAGAAGGGAGCTTCCACATAAGGATTTGTACCCTGTTCTGGGATCGTAGAATTAGTGCTTTGTGGATTTGGTGAGTTAAGATTTGGTACATTCGTACTAGTGTATACCATTGTTAGGTAATGGTTGGTCATCACTGGGGTTTATTTAGTTTTGTTGTTGTAGGATATTAGAACTGGAGATTTAAGTTATGCCATATGTTTTACTTGCTTTAATTTCTGCATGTTTGTGGATGTACCAAGTAAATCCTATGTTCAGATTGTGATCTAAGATCTAGCAGTCCGGGTTTTCCTGTTTGGATTAAGTAGAAAAAAATTATATATATATATATATATATATATATATATATATATATATATGTCTTAAAATTTTGGGTTGAAAAATTCGGGCTGTCACAAAAACTCGAAGATGTTTAGAAAGCATGTAAATAAAGCAAATAAAATCTAAACTAGAAAGCAAAGTAAATATATCTTTCACCCCTCAGCCGCAGTCGTGAATTGTTTCTGAGAAACTAGGATATCTACACTAAACTTCAGCACCTAATACCAGTCGTCAATTGCTCTTGAAAAACCTCTGATATCTAATCGACTCTAAGTATTTTACAGTACTGATCGGAAGAAAATCCAACCTCAGTTGTCAATTGATGCTGAAATTCTTCGATGATTATTCCTACCCCGAGCTCTCTTATTTATAGATAATAAGGAGTCGATTTACAAAGACTTCTAATTCTAATAAAAGAAAGTAATAAAAATAAAAGATTCCTAATATAACTCTAATTCCTAATTTTATTCTTCCTTGCTTTCAATGGTTGATGTGCTTTTGGATTGTTCTCCTTTATTTCAGCAATCGAGATTTCCGAAGAACTTATCTTCATCAATCTTCTCAGATCCGTGATTTCACCAAACTTCTAATTCAGATATCTTCTAATTCAGTGCATGGCGGTGATAATCTTCACTCACGTGATTAACAACATCAACAATAATAGGAAAGCTTCTTTTCTGGATAATCTCAAATCACAAATATTCTTTTCTTTCTTCTTTTTTTCCTAGAAAATCATAAATCACGATTTTCTATCTTTCATAGTTTCCTATTTGGACGATTCTTTGGATTACGATTTTTCATTTTTCTCCTTTTATCCCTTTTGAAGAATCGTAAATTATGATTTTCTATCTTTTAGTAGGCGGAATTTTTTTTTTTTCGCTCAATCGTCTTTCTTACTGCTTTTCGAGTTCATTTTGACAAATATTAACACTTTGACTCTCTTTTACTATTTTTCCTTAATATCTGCACATCGTTAACTTATTAGTAGTAAATTAAGTCCTAGCATCACTAAGTTAAGGGAGATAAAATGATAAATTATGTGATTGATCAGAATGTATAGGGTATAACTCATTGGGCTCTTGACTATCTTACCAGGGCTGGTGTAACAGTTGCCATATTTTAAACCACTATCGGGTATGGACATGGGTCAGGTCAGGCATGTGCTTAACACGGGACACAAATGGAATTATGATAATTTGATATTCAAATTATCTGAGTTTTAGGGACCCTTAGTGGCCTAGTAAAAATTGGTTAAGCAAAACCCGGTCCTTCATACACTTAAATATAGTGTATTGGAAATACACTTGAATTATAACCTTCCAAATACCATGAATGTGTATTAGCTAATACATTGAATAAGTGCCATCCTATATATAAGATATAGGTGTAATTGCCTTACACTAAAGCTATATCCCCAGTCATATACTTTAAACGGTGTAATGGCATTACACTAAAGCCAAATCTTAGTTGGCTTATACACTTAAATAGTGTATTAGACTTTTATTAAAGTGAAGCTTATTTGTCTTATATGTAGATACAATGCAAAATCGTGTGAGCACAAAAGGGGATTCTAACCTTTAATAGCTTATAAGCTGATTCTTCCGCCAGCAAAACTCCACGAATGCATGAGTCATTAAGGACTCCCATGCACGAAAAGTGTAGCTAAACCACTACAAAACTCGCCATATCATCTCCTTCCTTCTTCCTGCTTCAGCTTTTGAAGAAATTAAATCCCCTTAGCAAACAGACCCTGCACATACAATATAACACAGCCATTAAAGCAAATCTCAGAGAGAAGAAACCCTGCTGCTAGCTTTTCAAACCCATTTCTCCATTTCATCTCTTCAAACCTTGGATTCGAACCCGTGAGTTACAAAGCGACCCTACGATTCGGTCGCGAGAGTTTCAATAGACGACTCTTGCTCTCGGAGAATTCAATTCGACCATAGTTCTTCACTTGCTTCATGAACACGACATTGACATCAATTCTGCGTCGTCGTAAACAAAAAGTCCACCAAAAGGTATGCCGTAAAATGAATCATAGTTTAGTTCTTATAGATTAGAGTTCGTTTACAATAAATTTTAGATCTTTGATGCCGATTTCACAAGATCAAATCGACAACTCAGATATCTAGTCATGTGTGAAGATTACGGAGTAAAAATTTCCAATGAATGCACTCCAAAACTTTCATACCAGATTAGTAAATAAAAGGGGTTCTCTGTGTGATATATATAGGATAATATATTGTCTATATAGATGGTAAAAGGCCCATCATACTGTTAAAGTGGTGAAAAATGCCACTTTTCACCCTATAACCTGACCATTGATAGACCTGTGAGCACACTAATAAGCACTTGTCAAGTGCATTTTGTAGACAACAATAAAAGAAGGTACTAATGCAGAAAATCACTCAAGAATATCCAAAAAGGAACTATCTCTCAGCACAGGACAAACCTAGCAATAGCACACCAGAGGGTAGCACATCACTGGACGGAGCGCGTGGCTACAGTAGGGCAAGGTGAAGGAAGTGAAAACAGGCTGAGAACTTTCTATCGATTGGTCACCTGAAGACGTCGATAGGAGCTGAAAGCAAAGAAAGGAAGGATTCGTGCAGTTGAGGAGGTCTTCGATAGGATCTGAAGGCAGAAGAAGGATGAATTCGTGTGGATTAAGGAGTTCGATAGGATCTCAGAACCTATCGAGTAGCTAAAAGGAAAGAAGAACTCATCGTATTGAAAACCTGCCTGAGGAGTCAAAGGAACCTATCGAATGGTTTCTTGAACCTATCGAGATGAGAATGCTGGAAGAGAACCTATCGAAGGGTGATTGAGCCTTTTGATAAGACTGAAAGCAAACCTATCGAAATGGCAGAATGAAGAGTGGAAACTGTCGAAATGGTTTTCCAACCTGTCGAAGAGTTTCTCCAACCTGTCGAATACTCCAAACCAAGAGCTGAGAAGGCTGGAACTCTAAGCGAAGATTCATCCTATTAGAACCTATCGAACGAATCTGAGAACCTATCGAAAGGACCAAAATGCTCAATTTCAACTTGTCGAAAGCTTCCTGAACCTATAGAAATCATGTGCAAAACTTCTCAGAAATTTAGCTGTGCACATGCTGTGATTCAGTGACCCGCTGCACGCAACTCGAGGCACTTGGTGACCAACACGACGGTTCTAGAAGATGCCCTAAAAAGCCCTAACCGACCCATGTGCTTTAACATAACTCTAACAAACTCTGACGACATTCTAGAAGTAATTTTTGGTGGGAAAAACAGAGGAGAAAGCTATATATAGAGATCCCCAATTGCCATTGGGGGGGATTGAGATCTGAGCTAAATTCTGGAGATTAGCGCCTGCAGAGCAATCCCATTTCCCTCCTTTAGGCCAACCATGGTTGGCTAAGTCCCTTGGAGTAGCGAGGAGCGAAGTTAGATCTGTAATTGGGTGAGGTTAAGAGTGCTATTGTAGGTTCCTAGTTGCACAGACTACAGATCTGAGAGTATTTCCATTGTAAAGTGACCTTGTTTGCAATGATAATGCTATTTTTAATGCTTTAATTAGATTTAAATTTCTTTTGGTTCCATTTGGTGATCGATCGGATTTGTGTAGAGGGGTTGTAGATCAGCTCACCCACTTAACTGGTAGACCTCTTGGATACCATCTGATCTCCCTGGATCTGATGCTCCTGTGATTCCTTGAGTCTGTGACCTGGGAATTGCAGCATCTGTAGTGGTTTTAATTGTTCTAATTGAGGCTTTGTCTTTGTAGGAGATCCCTAGGATGGTCTCTGACCATTAAAGTGGACAAATCATAACCTTAAGATAAATCTAAGCTCAGGCCTCAATTGGATTCATCTGCTGTAATCCATGGATTTGATAAAGTCTATAGGATGGTCTGTGACCATTAAAGTGGACAGATCATAGCCTTAAGACCAAGTGGATCCTGTGATTTGGAGTGGAATTTATACCCTGCAGCTATGCTTATAGCTAGCGAGGGAATTGTGTGCTCTAAACCTCTGTAGCATGATTAATTGAATATGATTTCAGTGAAAACCAACCTCCAAGCTACTTTTCTCCATTTTCTGTGTTTTTACTCTTTTCCCCTGCAAGATCTAAGCTCTTAAACTCGATCCAAGATAGCTTATGTTTAATTATAGCTTCGTTTAAGTGACAACACATTCCAACCTCTCCCCTATCTTTTAACTAAATTAGTAATAGCTAGGGTGCCAGATCTGACATAGATATAGAGATTTGTTATATTTCTAAACAACCTCCCTGTGAACATTCCCTTACTCACCATTCTTTTAAAGCTTGCTACAATAGATCCTGAATACTTGCAGGTCTGTATGAGTGTGTCTGTCTAGTTTTATTGATGATTTTAGACCTCATTTGATGGAAAGCAAACACACCAACATGTTTTTGGTGCCGCTGCCGGGGAGGCAGTTTAGAAATTTATAGATCTAAGTTTTGATCATAGATTTGTAGTTTTTGTTTGATTTTTCTAACTGCAATTGTAAGTTATATTATTTTTTCAGTAGTTTGTGTGCAGTTCATCAGTTCTAAGGCTACCAGTGAGAGGAGAATCATGCTAAAGATTGCTCTGTAGTTTACATCCCTCTACTCCCCTGTTATTTTTCAGATCTGTTAATAATTTTTGTTAGAATAGTTAGAAAATTTGGTTGATTCTGTTTGTTGTGTGTTTGTATCTGTTCTGCATTCGAAATCTGAGTGTTCTATGTTTGGTAGGAGAACTCTGCAACCTCAGATTATTCCACTAAATCCAGAGGTTGAAAGACTTCTCAGATCTAGACCAACTACACCCACTTCTGTTGCATTTGATTATGTAGAAATGGGTGAGCAACAGCAGCCGAGAACCCTTAAGGAGTTTAATGCACCAGGGGTCTACAATTCCCCCTTCTGCATTCAATTCCTAGCTGCTCAGGGAAACTATGAGATAAAATCATCCATCATTCAAATGCTGCCCTCATTTTATGGCGTGACCAAAGAAGACCCCTATAAGCACATTGATGAGTTCTTGGGACTGTGCACTACATTTAATATCACAGGTTTGGGGGAGGAGGCCACCAGGATGAGACTCTTTCCTTTTTCATTGAAGGATAGAGCCAGGACTTGGTTGTCCTTGCTTCCACCTAACAGTATTCAGTCCTGGAGTGATCTCCAATGTCAGTTTCTGGCCAAATTCTTTCCTATGTCAAAGACCAGACAGTTGAGAAAGGGTATCATCTCTTTTACCCACGATCCAACTGAAGACTTTCATTAATCCTGGGAGAGATTTAAGGAACTCCTAAAGAAATGCCCCCACCATCAAATCCCTGAATGGCAATTGGTTCAAAGCTTTTATTAGGAAAGTGATGCTAAAAGCAGAGATATGATAGATGCCTCCTGTGGTGGCACCTATCTCTATAAAACTACTGAGGAGGCATGGGAGCTCTTTGACATCATTAGTGAGAACTCTATGCAAAGGGAAACCTTAGCAAGAGATCTAGAGCCTCCTAAATTGATGAAAGAGAACACCTCAAGGGGAAAGATATATGAAGTGAGTGTGCCAAGTGAGTTGGAAAGGAAAGTGGACAGCTTAACTCTGAAATTTGATAGGCTGATGGGAGCAATGCAGTCACCTGTAGTTGCTAGAGTGGAGGAGGCATGTGGCATATGCCAGTCCCCTGCTCATCGCGTGGAAGAATGCCTATCTGCTGACCAATTTCCTGATTTTATAACAGAGCATGTGGTTGCAGCTCAGTCTTATGGACAACAACCTGCTGCTGGGTATCAATGGAGGAACCACCAAAATCTGAGGTGGAGACAAGATGGATACCCCAGCCAGCAGCAGCAGCAACCCCAGCAGCCCATGCCCTACAGAAATGCTTAGCCCTATCGAGAAGGTTATGCCCTAAGGCCTCAGTATCAACAACCCATGGCCTAACCTGTAGCTCCTCCTGTACAGCAACCTGCACCCCCTCCTGTTGTGAGAACACCATCCTTTGAGGAACAAGTTCCATCTTCATTACAGAGCTTGAACACCTTGACCCAAACTGTGCACTCTCGCAACCAGAGCATAAAAAAGATAGAGGACCAACTTGGTCTGCTGTCTGATGCACTGACTAGGAGAGAGGGAGGAAGGTTGCCTAGCTAACCACAGGACAATCCACGAAGGCAATTTGTAGTGGGTGAAGTTTCCTCCACTTATGAGGAAGCTAAATCTGTTACAACTTTGAGAAGTGGTAGGTTAGTGGACAACCAAGTGGGCTATGAGCCTGTGAGGAACTTGGAGGAGGAAAATGAAGTGATTTCTACTAGCACACAACAAAGACCACCAATGGTGGACTTGCAGGAACAATCAGCTGTGAATAAAAAGGATAATGAGGATCCTCAAGAAAAAAAAAAACTCAAAAAGAAAGAGGCCCCATTGGCTAAGGCTGCAAGTGAGGGAGCAACCCCACACTTGCCATTTCCTAAGGCACTACAGGCACCTTCCCCTTTTGATAAAGGGCAAGGAAAAATTGAGGAAATGATGGAGGCTTTCAAGCAAGTAAATGATCAATCTGCCTTTAATTGATGCCATTAAACAAGTTCCAGCCTATGCCAAGTTTTTAAAAGAACTATGCACCCATAAAAGACAATCCAGGATACACATATCCAAGAAAGTCTTTTTAGCAGAGAAAGTGAAACAAATTTTGTCGATTGCAACCCCAACCAAATTCCAAGACCCTGGCACCCCCACAATCCCCTGCATCATTGGGGATCATATCATTGACAGAGCCTTATTAGATCTAGGAGCCAACGTAAATTTGCTTCCATATTCCCTATATGAGAAGCTAGGCTTGAGAGAATTAAAGCCCACCCATGTGGTCCTACAGCTGGTTGATAGATCTGAAAGGAAACCTATGGGGATAATTGAGGATGTTTTTGTTAGAGTTGACAAATTCTTCTCTCTTGCTGACTTTTTGGTATTAGGCATGGAACCAAGCAAATGTGCTTCTTCCATACCTGTGATTCTAGGCAGGTCCTTTTTGGCCACAGCCAATGCCCACATACAATGCAGGTATGGGATCATGGAAGTGTCATTTGGAAACATGAAGGTTAAGCTGAACGTGTATAACACTGGCTATCAATCCTCTCCTGATGAGGCTTGTTTTTCCATTAATGCCCAAAAGAAGGTGATGCATAATAATCCACACTGGTTGGTGCAGGAAAATGCTTGGTTCACAGATGGAAAACTACATCCAAGGAATGGACACTGGCTGAGGAAAAGATCTATGAAAAGTGCCAAGTTTGATGAGCCTGAGGAGACCATGGACCTTTCAGACCCTCCAGATTAACCCCTGCAGTCAGTATGTATCATATGTACCATACTCTCAATAGGTAACCTTTCGACAGGTCAAGCTAACCTTTCGATAGGTCACTTAGTGGTTTCGGCAAGATGTTAGATGGTTTCGATAGGTACTGAACCTCTCAATAGGTAAAACTAACTTTTCGATAGGAAAAATGGAGATTTCGATAGGTTCTAGATACCAATCAGGAACCTATCGAAATGAAGATTCAGCTGCCGTTTAAATTGATCGAAAGGATGGTTCCACCTATCGAGATCCTATCGAATCATCCCCTTTCAAAGTTTTGTCTTCTATGTTTTCGACAGGACGCACGAACCTATCGAAACCATCTAGTTCATCCTATCAGAATCGTATTTCACCTTTTATATACCCATCGACAGGTCATTTATGCCTCATTCCATACCTTCTGCAAACCCTAGATCTTGTTCCTCTCGCAGTCGCCTCCCTCTTCCTTCACTAATTCCTCATAGAACTACAGCTGTGCAGTCTGCCTTTTTATCAGAACATTCAGCTTGCACATAGGAGCATTTTGCCCCTAATTTTAGAAAAAATGAAGCCGGGCAGTGCGATTTCAGTTAAACCCTAGGTATTTTGAGGTCAGTTGCCCTTCCCCCATCAATCTGTCGCTTCAAGTTGGTGAAAGCTTAATTTATGAAGAGTAAAATGGATGAGCCGGAGGAAACCCTCTCAAACATATGCCGGAGGACAACTGCTTCCACCCCCAAATCCTCCAAAAAGTCGAAGCCAACTGACAAACCACCTGTCAAGAGGAAGCTCATTGAAATCTCACCCAAAAAGACCCCTAAAACTAAGAAATCCAAAGTTGTTGAGATTCAGGAACCTAGAGTAGAAGAAACCTCAGCGAGAGCTGCCCCTCCAGTAGAACTGCCTGCGGGGTTAACTACCCCCAATGAGTTTGTAGAAAAATTAAGTCTTGTCCCTGAAACGGATTTTGATTTGGCATATTTTGCCAACATTGGGGAGTGTCAGGGGACATTGGAATATTTGAAAAAAGAAGGTCTGCTACCCCTACTTTCACCCTTGAAGAAAAATGTCTATCCCAGGTTAGTGAAATTGTGGTACCAGAACCTGACAAAGAAGGTGGTACCTGGAGCTGAGGATACACTGGAAATCTCGATTGATGATTGGCAGCTGACTATCGATTGCAGAGATATTGGGATGGATTTGGGAGTCCCATATCAATTTGACTCCACCAGAGCTGAGGGAGCACCTACAGGAGCCACATTTCGGGAAATGGCTAAACAACTTACTAATGGAATAGTGGGCTCTGGTGAATCCTTGATGAGAAGAGACCTCCATCCTATCCTCTGACTCATTGACACCATTCTGAGGAAAAATGTCTATGTCTCTGGCCATTTGCAAGAGAGAAGGACCCCTTTAGTGAATGCACTACTATAGTTTTGTTCAAAGGGGCAATTTGTGAATGCACCTAAGCTAATTTTTGAGACAATGGTGGACATCAATGACAAGGTATGGAAGAGGCAAGTTTTTTCTAAAGGAGGTGGCCTGCCTTTTTGCAGACTCATCACTTGTCTGCTCAGGACTGGAAAATATGCGATTAAGCAATCTGAACCAATGGAGAAGCTCACCTTTAAATTGTATGGTAAGCGAGAATGGTCAACCAGCCTCACATTGATTAAGAAAGGCTAACCAGTTGGAAGGGAGGTGGCTGAGAAGACAACCACTTCTATGGCAGCAGAGACTCCTACAGAGATACCCTTAGCCACCCCCCCACCCACCATACCTGTCCCACTACCCACACCTCCGCCCACTTCGCTTTTTTTCCATTTATATCAGTCCCTCTTTAACCAGACCTCCCCCCATCCACCTCTGAACCGGTTTTACCTCCAACCACCTCCCAGGTCCTCCACCCTGACATCCTGGAACCTCCCACATTATTCGAGCTTACCCCTACCATTCCTTCTCCACCCAGTACCCAACCCATTTCTAATTCTCCTCCATCTCCAACCCCTCTGCATCCATAGGATGTGGACCTGTTCACCACTACTGGGTTCACAGCCCTCATGACCTCAATTGTGGAGGATGTCGCTCATGAGTACTCTCCACTTCCTGACTCCCCACACCCCCACTCCTCATTTTCACCATGCACCATCCTCTCCCTTCCAACATGTCCATGCACCAGCCCCTTCTACTCCCACCAGGCCTGACACCCTCACTCAAATCCTTTCCATCCTCCAATCCATTCAGTCCCAATTAACCATCAACACCGACACCCAGACCCTCATGAGCTCATGTCTCCAATCAATTCAATCCACCCTTATCCCAGCCTCTTCCGCTCCTCAACCCCCTCACCTATCCCCTCCTGTTTCACCTATACCCGCTCCACACCACGCAGCTGCCTAGCCTGAGGAAGTAGCCGCACCCGCTCTCCCCATACTTTCCTCACCACAGGCCACTTTACCCTCATCCCCAAATTTACTAGCCTCCCCAGCAACGGAATCCCCTATACCCTTCGCCACCCCCACCTGTTTTCTAGGATGCCTCCACCCAAACTGATCCATGGGAGGATCTGGTTCTTTCCACCCCCTCCTCTTCATCCATTGCACCCTTCTCCTTGCCTATTGTCCTTCGACAATCCATGTACATACCTCCTTACCTCACCCTCCTGTGTGTAATGAGGGACAACCCTTACATCCACAGGGATGTCTTGAGAGGTATGGCTGCACTTCGAGCTTCCATTGAGGCCCCTTATGAGGAGAGGATTGCGAACATCAAATTGGAACACCGAATTCAACTCCGCGATATCTCTCAAGGGTGATGCAAATCTCGTTATGAGTCGGTCAAAAAACAAGTGGCGCCGGAGTCTCATTGCCAAATATGAGAAGAAGAATTCTGAGCTTCTCAAGAAAAAATTAGTCAATGCTCAGGATATCCTCAAGGCCACCAAAGAACTATCTGATGCCAACCTGCTCTATGATGCCAAATAGATTGACATATTGGAGAAAAAGGTTGCTTCCCTTACCTCTCAGCCATTCCAACCCACCCCTCTTGTCACTTCACCCCTCTTGTCACTCAACCTCCTCCCACCCAGCCCCCTACCCAACTTGTTGCCCCTTACAACTTAATGACAAAGGAAGAATGAAGGAAGACTGTTGCAGCTCTTGGATTGGACCCCACTGCCCTTTTTCCTTTCGATTTAGATTCCGATTCTCTTGTTGCTGTCGACCCCAAAGGAAAATAGCTCGCTACCCAGTCTGAGGAGGCACCAAAGAGACAGAAATCGAGGGCTAAATCTAAAGGCAAAGCCCCCTTATCCAAGGATGAGCTGAAAAACTTGGCCGACCTCTACGATTGGCCAGATGACACCTGCAAATAGCTATGGCAACTTGTTGTTTTAGTTTCTTCCTCCTTTTCTCATGTATATATTTGGCTTTATAATACATTTTATCTTCATGTAGATTTTTTGTATCTCTCTTTCACCCCCCCCCCCCCCCCCCGGTACCTCCCCCTAATTTCATGCTGTTCATAGTGGGGACACTATTTAGTTTAGGTTTGGGGGTATGGCATGTATGTATGCCAATAAATTAGTTACTTTTAGTACAGCTAGGCTAAAATGAAGTGTTTGGAATTACTTAGAGTAAATTCTCACTGAAATTTTTGTAAAAAGAGGATATTAAGAAAACAACTTTTTAAAACTAAAATGAGTTGTAGTTTTAACATTTTTCATAAGGCAAATGTCAACAATTTGTGAAAAATAATTTCTGATGTGCAGTAAACCTGAAATGAGAGAAAATTGTGAAGACACAAACCCTGAAAATGAGATGGAAGGCCATACCCAGTGAGATTTGGGCCTGAAAAAGTTTCCTTGAAGAGTGCCTTGGCAATTTTTTGGCTTTTTGGACTGATTGGATCTAATTCTAATCACTAGAAGTTAGGCAAGTCCAAATTGAAACAGCTTGACAGCACTCATGACATTGAGGACATGAAGTAAGGCCATTCCTTGGTCAGTTTGAGCTTAAAATGCCTCGCCGTTGAACTGCCCTTGATGCACACCACTTGAGCCTTAAAAGTCCCAATTTTCTTTGATAAAAACCAAAAATTATAAGCCCAAAACCTTTTGACCTATTTCAGTTCACCCTCAATCTGAGAAATCAAGAAGAGGAAGGAGGACCAAGGTCTTAAATCAGGTTGAAAGAAAGAAAAATACAGTTGGTGGTATTTGTGGTATTCTGCTTTAAAAAAAAAAAAAAAAAAAAGCAAAAGAATGAGAAAGAGAAGTCATTTCATTGAAAGACTGAAAGGAGGAGAAGAAGCTGACCACTTTGGCTCTGAAAATTCAAGAAGTAAATGGAATTGTGCTGAAATGAAGAAGGTTGAGCTGCAAATCACCTCCTTACCTTGTTGATTTCTCAATTTTGAATTCAATTTTACCCCTTTATTCTTTTACCAATTTCACCCCTAAGCCATATTACAACCAAATAAAAAGACCTTATTGATCTAAAATGGATTGAGCTGTCATGTGGAGATGAGAATTTGTCTGATCTATGGTGAAAAGAGTTAGAAAATTTCAAAAATTAGAGTAATGCCTATGCTCATACTTACAGCCCTATTTGAGGACTGTAACTGCTTTTGAGCTGTGTGAAATTCTACACCCTTTATTGTTGTTGTGAGTTAACAGCTCTGGTAAGACTTGAGCCTGAAATTCAATTTGATGGGGGTAGTATCAAAACAGAATTCTCAATTGAAGGGTGAGCTATGCAACAATCCTTAGACACAATGTCTTGACATGAACCAATTGATGATGAAGGAATTACTGGAAAAATTCATGTTTTAAATTGGTGATTTTTCTGCTGAAAACCCTCTAGAACTGAAAAGACATGATGAGAATTTATTCTAGTTCACTGAAACTCTGTTTAGCAGGATGTGCTACTATTAACTAACCTTATTGGGGAAGTTTGTGGGTACCTTCACTGAAAACCTTCAGGAGACTTCACTCCTCCACTAGGGATCACCTAGGGGTTTAAAAGGCTTGGTGCATATGCAAAATGCACCCGTGCTCCCTATAAAAGTGGCATTTTTATTTTCTTTTAATTCTCCTTTGCTCAGGGACTAGCAAAGCTTAGGTTTGGGGGTGTGTTAAGGGGTGAGAAATACCACTTTTCACCCTATAACCTGACCATTGATAGACTTGTGAGCACACTAATAAGCTCTTGTCAAGTGCATTTTGTAGACAGTAATAAAAGAAGGTACTAATACAAAAAATTACTTAAGAATGCTCAAAAAGGAACTATCTCTCAGCACAGGACAAACCTAGCAACAACACACTAGAGGGTAGCACATCACTGGACCCTTGGAGCGCGTGGCTACAGTTGGGCAAGTTGAAGGAAGTGAAAATAGGCTGAGAATGTCCTATCGATTGGTCACCTGAAGACATCGATAGGAGCGGAAAGCAAAGAAAGGAAGGATTCGTGTAGTTGAAGAGGTCTTCGATAGGATCTGAAGACAGAAGAAGGATGAATTCATGTGGATTAAGGAGTTTGATAGGATCTTAGAAACTATCGAGCAGCTGAAAGGAAAGAAGAACTCATCCTATCGAAAACCTGCCTGAAGTGTCACAGGAACCTATCGAATGGTTTCTTGAACCTATCAAGATGAGAATGCTGGAAGAGAACCTATCGAAGGGTGATTGAGCCTTTCGATAAGACTGAAAGCAAACCTATCGAAATGGCAGAATGAAGAGCGAAACCTGTTGAAATGGTTTTCCAACATGTCGAAGAGTTTCTCCAACCTACCGAATACTCCAAACCAAGAGCTGAGAAGGTTGGAACTCTAAGCGAAGATTCATCCTATCGGAACCTATCGAACGAATCTGAGAACCTATTGAAAGGACCAAAATGCTCAATCCCAACCTGTCGAAAGCTTCCTGAACCCGTCGAAATCGTGTGCAGAACTTCTCAGAAATTCAGCTGTGCACATGCTGTGATTCAGTGACCCACTGCATGCAACCCGAGGCACTTGGTGACCGACACGACGGTTTCAAAAGATGCCCTAGAAAGCCCTAACCGACTCACGTGCTTTAACAGAACTCTAACAAACTCTGACGACCTTTTAGAAGGAATTTTTGGCGGGAAAAATAGAGGAGAAAGCTATATATGGAGATCCCCAATTTCCATTGGGGGGGATCGAGATCTGAGCCAAATTTTGGAGATTAGCACCTGCAGAGCAATCCCATTTCCCTCCTTTAGCCCAACCATGGTTGGCTAAGTCCCTTGGAGTAGCGAGGAGCGAAGTTAGATCTGTAATTGGGTGAGGTTAAGAGTGCTATTGTAGGCTCCTTGTT
This sequence comes from Chloranthus sessilifolius, assembly GCA_021018995.1. Classification (NCBI taxonomy): domain Eukaryota; kingdom Viridiplantae; phylum Streptophyta; class Magnoliopsida; order Chloranthales; family Chloranthaceae; genus Chloranthus; species Chloranthus sessilifolius. The sequence continues at coordinate 26,664,223 of CM037594.1, read as the reverse complement.
GCACAGACTACAGATCTGAGAGTATTTCTATTGTAAAGTGACCTTGTTTGCAATGATAATGCTGTTTTTAATGCTTTAATTAGATTTAAATTTCCTTTGGTTCCATTTGGTGATCGATCGAATTTGTGTAGAGGGGTTGTAGATCAGCTCACCCACTTAACTGGTAGACCTCTTGGATACCATCTGATCTCCCTAGATCTGATGCTCCTGTGATTCCTTGAGTCTGTGAACTGGGAATTGTAACATCTATAGTGGTTTTAATTATTCTAATTGAGGCTCTGGCTTTGTAGGAGATCCCTATGATGGTCTGTGACCATTAAAGTGGACAGATCATAACCTTAAGATAAATCTAAGCTCAGGCCTCAATTGGATTCATCTGCTGCAATCCATGGATTTGCTAAAGTCTATAGGATGGTCTGTGACCATTAAAGTGGACAGATCATAGCCTTAAGACCAGGTGGATCCTGTGATTTGGAGTGAAATTTTTACCCGACAGCTGTGCTTATAGCCAGCGAGAGAATTGTGTGTTCTGAACCTCTGTAGCATGATTAATTGAATCTGATTTCAATGAAAACCAACCTCCAAGCTACTCTTTACCATTTTCTGCGTTGTTACTCTTTTCCCCTGCAAGATCTAAGCTCTTAAACTCGATTCAAGATAGCTTATGTTTAATTATAGCTTAGTTAAAGTGACAACATATTCCAACCTCTCCCTTGTCTTTTAACTAAACTAGTAATAGCTAGGGTGCCAGATCTGACACAGATCTGGAGATTTGTCATATTTCTAAACAACCTCCCTGTGGACATTCCCTTACTCACCATTCTTTTAAAGATTACTACAACAGGTCCTGAATACTTGCAGGTCTGTATGAGTGTGTTTGCCTAGTTTTATTGATGATTTTAGACCTCATTTGAGGGAAAGCAAACACACCGACACATACCAAGTGAACCAAAGAGAAAAAGAGGAACAAGGGGCACCACAACAAGCTTGAGCATCAGGCTTGCCGCGGCAAGCTTGTGAGCTTGTCGCGCAAGGTGCTTAGCTAAAGAGCTTGCCGCAGCAACCTTGTTGCTTGCCAAGGCAAGCCTGTGTCTGGGCTTTGTGCTTGCTTTGTTATGCCTCCTGTTTGAATATCTTTCCTGCGTGTTGAATCTAAGGATTAGTGATCATAAATGGTATATATATAAAGTCTAAGGTGACCCAGTAACCCATTATAAATACTAAAAAAAAATGTGAACATAAATGATAGGTGCTTGGTGCACATGACGAGCTCGTACGATGAGTTTAGCTGGGATGCGTACGTGCACATGTAGCGAGTAAAGTGTAAGCTTGAATTAAGGTAGGGAGTTAACCTTGCTAGTTTATGTTTTATTTTCTCATTCACCTCTGGTTAACAAGTTAATATAATATATGTATATAATTTCATATCAGTTTTGAGATAAGGATACGTATGATCATGATAATTTCAGTTCGATGAATGGTTAGATATATGTTAGTTTCAGTTTAACGCTTAGTTATATGATGATACTATGCTAGTTCAGTCCAATATGTAGTTCTGCTATTGCAGTTCAATGTATGGTTAAAGATGAACATGCTAGTTTCCGTTTAGGAATGAATATGCCAGTTCAGTTTTGATGGATGGTTAAGTATAATGATGATAGATATCAATTTTGATGTGTGTTTTTGCGTGGCTGTAAATTTTGAGGTATGATAATGATAAAATCATATTCGACATATGATGAATGTTTATGAATCATGATGCAAGTTTAGATTCGACGTCTAATTTTGTATGGATATACTAGATTCAGTTTCAATGAATAGTTAGGAATGAGGATGATACGTTCAGATTTGACATGTGATTAATGTATGAACATGCTAGTTCAGTTTTGATGAATAGTTAGCTCAGTTTCGATATATGACTATGCATGATGATGCTAATTTTAGTTTACGTTGAATATGCGAGTTTCCATTATACTAGTCTGTTATGATATATGAAATCTGTTCATGATGTTCTTGCATACCTGATACCATGCATTGTGCATGTCCTGTTATTCTCAATGTCATGCACACGTTGTTGCTTCGTTTTGAGCTAAGTGATCCCACTAACTTGGGAGCTTGACTGTGTAGTTCTTGAACACAAGTGATCCTGCTAAATCGAGAGCTTAATTCTCTTGTTCTTGTACATGTATGTTTTACATCTAATAGCTTATTTAAGCTAAGCTTGTTTCAGCATGATTCATTGTATCTGTTTCAGCATGATCCCTTGTTCAGCTTGATTTTCTTATATTTGTTCAGCATGTCAGCATGATAAATTATTCACATGTTAATGACTTGTTTATGCTATATGTTGTTAGAATAGATACAAGATAAGATATATTGTGCTTAGATTTGTAATTTATGCATCAAGAAGTGAATTGGTAATCTAACATATAAGTTAGCACTGTAAATTTTTCTACTGAGCTTCGATGATAGCTCATCCTGTGACTCCATGTCTTAGCTGTAGATATTGATTCGGAGCACGAGGGTGATCCCACATATCAGCCGGAGGAGGGAGAGGAAGAAGAGGAGGACAAGGAGGAAGAATTCACTGAGGAATTCTTTCCTAAATAAGTATGAGAGAGAGAGATTTGTTTTGTTTGTAAACACTTGTATAAATCAGCAGTATTATGTTTTTGAGATATTTTGATTCTTCATGTATAAGTCTTTTCATTGTTTAGATGACGGGTGGCTGCCATTAGTAGAAAGCTATACATTGCATCAGTTAGTTCTTGTTTATATCTCTTATTAGTTTACTATTTAATAGATGAGTAAATATCTGTTTTTACCATATTATTTCATGTTAGAGTTATTAAATTGCTTTTGCATATGCAATACTTTGTACACGACACGATGCACTTGTATGACAGGATCATGTTAGGTGATCCGACGACGCGACCTTTCCCGTATACGATAAGGGGAAAAGTCAAACCGTCACAGCCGGGTTAGAAAGCCTACTCAAACCACTTAACGATTACTACTACCCTTTTTTAGTAAGGTTGTTTTACCAAAACATGTACGTAGGTGATAAACCAAAAATAGTTTATACCAAAATAGATGACAGAGTGTATGAGTTCACTCATGACCATGCTGCTGATGCACTCGAGTGTTATGACAAGTATGGTACCGGGATTGATCTGAGGGAACCAAACTGTACACCGATTGATTTTGTAATTGTTATAAAGCAGATGACCCAGGGCAGGCAAGTGTCGGGCTAGGCAATCAAGCGGGTTGATTTGCCTAGTCATTTGTGGATGTTGGATACGATCTTCAAATGCAACCTATACCTTATGCGACATAAGACCGAGTGGGTCAAGGAAATACAACAGGTCTTGTATTCAACATTTAGTGCCCCAAAGGATGTATTTGAGGGAATGAAATATTCTAGAGGGAAGATGATGGAGGGGGGACAAAACCAGTAGATGAAATTCCATACGCTCATCTCATATCCAGTATAATTGAGGATTATCAGGGAGGTGAAGAGTATACTATCTCAGATGATGAACCAAGGTTAACCAATAATGTGAAGTTATACTTCATCAAGGATTGGAATCAGACCTATAATCAGTTGAAGAAAAGTTAATGAGTATAAGAACAAGTACCACCAGTACTCGATGCTCCTCAAGACCAAGAGCAGCTTGCACATGACGCACTAGTTTAGGATCAGCCAGCAGCTGCAGCTCCACCTCAGTGGCATGCTCAGATTTTTGTGCCCCCACCACCTCAGCGACCCCATGCGGCTACAATTGATGATGTTCTGGCCCTCATGGCTGAGAACACCAGTCAAATGAATGAAAACAACCATCAGTTGAGCCGACGCCTGGACTATCATGAGGCATTGATGGCTGAGACGATGTGCTTCATGTATCTTTCCGATTATTTGCAGCGCATGGCGGGGACACGGGCCTATGTTCCCGAGGCATCGAGTTCTGGCGCGAGAGGACCTGACGAGAATGATGAGCAGCCGAGTGATGTGGCAGATTGAGGAGAGATTGCAGGGGTATATATATATTTTTGGGATATTCAAATGATGTTTTTGAGGTTATATGTAATTAATTCAAGGGAAAATGTATATAAATGGTTAAACTATTATGGCATGGTTGCCACCTATGAATGTGTACTTTTGGATGTTAATACTTCTGGCTTTTGCGTATGAATGGGCATATTTAGTTTTGAGTTTTGTGATTTCATAATCTCAAGTTATTTGTAAATGTGTTATAGCTACATGAGTCATTTTTATGGATGGGTAATCATTGTGCTATCTTGTAGATGGTGGTTTCATGCAGGGTGTGGAAATTGTGTGGAAATGTGAGACTTGCTATGTGTAGTTATAAGTCGCATTGTATGATTGCATTCCTTAGGTTCATTTTCGAGGAAGAAAATTTCTAAGGAGGGGAGAATGTAAAGTCCAGAAAAAATTTGACCTTTGAACAGTTTATCTCGGTATGTGTGACTAATCACGCACCTGAAAATATAAAAATATTAAAGTAAGTGAAAGTGTAAGGATACATTTTTGGTGAGAAAGAATGATGTTAGAAAGTGTATGAACCCTTAGATAGAGTAACGTACACCGAGGTACAGTGTAGTAGGTTAACAACTAAAACTTAGCTTTTAAGTATAAAAGCTAACCTTTAAGGAATAATTCATTTCCTTTGGTTTTTGGTTGTTGAGAAGTTATTGGGAAGAGAGAGAAGAAGGTGAGCTTTAAGTTTGTGTGTGTGGTGTGTAAGCTTGAAGCTATGCATGAAGTCCGAGGATTTTGGATCAATGTGTTTCCAAAGTTTCCAACTATGAAACCCTAGCTTGGATGTGAGCACGTGGATCGAGGAATCGATTAATTAAAGGTGAGGAAATTATATTAAGTTATGATTTCTATGTATGTTAGTCTTTGGTTAGCATGTGGGTGAAAAATTAGAAGAAAAGAAGTTAAGATTTAAGAAAATTGAGTTTGGGAAGTTGAAAACCATGTGTAAGAGAAATCTGATAAAACTGATTGATCGAAATAAGTATCCGATCGATCGATTTTGTCAAAGCAAAAATATTAAGGTTTTTGGAGAAACTTATCGATCAAAATTAAATTCGATCGATTGATCTGTGAAGCCGATCGATTGGTTTAAACACTGATCGATTGATTTGTGAAAACAGTGTGTGTGTTAGAGGTTTTCTGAAGGAACCGATCGATCGAAATAAAATTCGATTGATCGATTTAGAAACCGACCGATCAATTTGGGAACTGATCGATTGGATTTTGGCACCAGAAATGTGTGGTTTTATGAGGAAACTGATCGATCGGTTTGGGAATCGATCGATCGATTTAGTATGATTCAGGAATTTGATTTGTTTTGTTAAGAGGACTTTGGGAAAACCTTTTACCTTTTCATTTTATGTCATTTCTAACATATGAATCATGAATGGGTGTGTTCTAGGTATGAGCATGATTATGTGTGAGAGGAGCTAGCTCGGAATAAGGAGTCTTTGTTTTCGCTTTGCTTTGAGGTAGGGAAAACTCAGTAACATGTGCATTTGATTACAACTAACATGAATTTTATGATGTGATAGAAATGCGTGTGATTTGTGAATTTTTTCATTTATTTAGCATGAATTTCATTCATAATTTTAAATATGAAAAGTGTGTGTGCATGTGCACTCAAAGGAAACTGTGTGTGTGTGACATCAAATTTGTGTGTGTGTGTGTGTGAAAGTGCAATGTGTGTGTGACATCAGAAAGATGTGAGTACGTGTATGTGTAAGCTTTGAAACTTCAAACCTAGTATAAATTACCACTATTCACGGTGATAAACTATAAGTTAAATTTTGTACTTTAATTTAAGGTTCACGTGCATGAATCCCCTACCAATGCGGCCGTATATCAGTGATCGATACGGCAGGATATCCGTACAATTGTGCTCAAGTATGACAGGATATCCGTTCTTTGATTACCATTCTGCGGTAATACTTCATTCGACACAGGTCACCTCATTCGAAGGGACTTGTGCATTGTATAAATTATTCATTGAACAATGATAGTTGGGGTTCCCATCGGTATATGTGTGACTCTCGATACTATATATGCTCGAGATTGTATTTAAGTAATTGATTTAAGTTTCTGTGTGGTAAGAACAAGTTTTAGAAATCATGATTTGTGTGTTTTGAAATATGCATCAGATATTCATTTTATGTCAATTTAAATACTTTTAAATTATGACTCTTAGCAAGAAAAGTGTGTTTTGAATTATGTCAAGAGATATATGTGTGATGTGAAAATATGCATGTTAGTTATGTTTTCCTATTGAGCTTAGACTACTAGCTCATCCCTCGACTATACGTCCGATTCTAGGAGTTGATGCGGTACGAGGGACATAGATCTGAGGACCACAGTACATACGGAGGCCAGGCCCCCCTCGGGCCGAGTTTTTCTAGTGGGTGAAACCTTTGTGTATTTTGAGATTTTTTTATAAGGTTTGGTACGTCCAGCCAATTTTTGTTAGAACTTATGTAATTATGTTGTACGACATTATTTTGTGAACCATGTTTTGGTGACTGTTGTTTGTCGCTGGTGGTTCTTTTGTCCATGTGATGATCATGGGATTAGAACCGTCTTTTGTCATACTTTGTATAGGTCATTATATAGAATTAAAGATTTAATTCCTTATGATGACTCTATCTGCTTAGTTAGAATATATGCTTGTTTCTGCTTTGGGTGTGGATGTACTAGGTGTTCGGTGTGTTCCGGGATCACCCTATTGGCGGTCTAACAGCACAGGTTTTCGGGTGCGAAAATCGGGGCTGTCACAAAACCCCGGGGACTCAACCCCTCTCTGGAACCTCAACTCCTCTTGCCACTCATTTTTCATATTCAAACATTTCACAATTCAGAATCAGAGTTCAAAGTTCAATACATAGTTTGATGACAGAGTTCAATGATTTCAAAGTTCAAAGTTCGACGATCAAAGTTCAATGACGGGAGTTTAAATGTTCAGAGAGTACAATGTTAGTTCATTTTCAAAGAATTCAAATGTGTCGGACAAAATCATATTCTTTACTAATAAAAAATACTTCAAATATTCAGTGCAAATAGATTCATCAAAATCGAATTTCCATTTCTAAAACATAATATTCCGTGCAAGATTATCATCAAACACATGATTCAAAATTTAAAACATAACTATGCATTGAAATTCCCCTACCTATCGATTCGCGAGACACGCGAAATGATTCAAAATTTTCTTTGCGAACGTTCTCGATTCCCAATCTACATCAGATTGCATTCAAAAGTCATTAATTAATTACTAAGGGATCATATGAGTCAAAACTTCTGAAGATTCTCCAAAGAAAATCCAAATTAAGCCAAACAGGCACAGTTGTGCGCGCTAGTTCCAAACTTGTGCGGACAACTTCACCTGACACGTCTCAAGTCGTGCACGCGAGTTCCCTAGTTAAATTTTTAGGCAAAATTTGGTGTATCGGTCATGTGCGCGAGTTTCAGACCTGAAGCAAACTCGTGCGCGTGACCCATAGCTCGTGCGGACGACTGTCTGAAACTCTCCAGACTTGTCCGATTTCAGATTTTTGCTCTCTTCCACCCTATTCTCCCAACTCAATTCACATTATTCATAAGAATTTCAAGACAATAATATTCCACTTTAACCCCTAATTGGTCTACAAGATCTCACCTTCAAACTCGTAAAATCAGAGCATGCGATGAATGGCACCGCTAATGCCGAAGCCCACGCTCCTCTTGAATCCAATAATTTCGAAACCCAATCTTCTCGCAATCGCAAAGGGTGAAATTAAAGGTCAAATTCTATTGATTGCGCCCAATAAATCGGAGAGATCCTTGCGAGCATATGGTTTTGCAAAAGAGGGTTTCAAATCGGGGCTTCTAACTACAATAAATGGGGTTTGGGAAAAATGGGTTCCCTTGCTCTTGAATCGTCACCATGTCGACGATAGACGTTCTCTTGCAGCTATTGATCAACGAAGAACAAAAAAATGAGGAGAAATCGACCAAAATACAAGGGGCGTGCTCCTCTTTTTCTCTCAAGCTCACTCTTTCTTTCTCTTTCCCCTCTCTCTTCTCTCTTCTCTCTACAAATTTTCAAGAAATAATGAAACGGGTTTCCTGCATACCCCCTCTTATAACACATTGGATCTCACTCGGTGTGAGGCGGCACACCTAGAGTGGTGTACGAGCCTTCATTAAAAGGTTCAAAATGAACATCTCTAAATTCCAAGGCATATTTCGTATGCCTTGCCAAACACATACACATAGTCGGGTGCGTACGTAGTCGGGCACATTTTGGGTTCGAGATTTGGGTCATGTCTAGGGTGCACATGACCGCGCCTGATCACGCTCATACCATCCTTCTCGTTTTAAATTATTAATTGTTATGTCCATGTGTTATCATGATTGTGCTCGAAAAGGTGGGCTTGAGCTTGCTCCAGTCTCGGGGTTCAAGTCGTGTGCAACACACATGTTTCACACACGGGCTCAAGTTTCAAATTGATGCTCGAATTAGGGAATTAGTTTCCAGATTTGAGTTTGGGAGTGTTTACCTAATTAGGTGGGTTAGAGACCGTGTCACAGACATCAAAAGTTTGACTGAAGTCAATCCAGTCAAAACAGTCTCACGATCATCCAGAGTCAATGAGTCAACGGTAGCGAAAGTCAGGGTTGTTACATTCTTCCCACCTTAAAAGAATTTTTGGGTCTTATTTGAAGAGGTATGGATACATAGGAGTCTCGAGCAAGAGTAGTCACATTCTTCTCAAAAGTCCACGATCCATCATTGATGTAATTTGGGTCATTACATTCTCTCCCCTTAAAGGAATTTTTGTCCTTGAAAATTTACGATGTGAGTTTCACCTTCTCTCAAAGGAAGAATAATTGTTGTCTTCAGCGGATCTTTTTTGAACCATAACGTACTATAGATCAGAATGGTTGGCTTCGCATCGACCCACTCCAGGACGATAGACTCAATTCCACAATCTCGATTAGGTTGTTCGTTGAACATAACCTTATGCCCTCTATTAATTATATATAAGATGGTGCACTGACAAGGAGCACACTCTTGAATCCAATTCCCTTCTCTCTAATAAAATATCTTGTTTACTTCCTTTCTTAGTTGATCGACCAAAACTGCAATTAGACTCCATGTTGTTCCCTCGAAGTTTCAACCTCATTGTTAAAACAACAAGTGTTGCTTTAGCACTAGTACCTGCAATATCTCTCGAAATAATCCTAAACTCAAGAGTCGGGTCTACACCTCGTGGGTACTCATCGTCTTCAACATTCTGTACAAGCTCCATGAAAAATGAACCTCTTTGGTGTAGAGCTCAGTAGATACAGGATTGGGTAGATCCTTAGGTAAAGGATTGGTTTCTCTTTCAATCTCCTTATGTCTTCTATGTGTTCTCTAAGTTGTCCATGTAAGAGTGAGTGGACCCTGGGTCTATCAACACTCGCGCATTGTGCTGACTAATGTCACATTGTTGGTACATAAGAAAGTATTTAGGTCCATGTACTTCAGTTCATAAGTGGTGCATAATTGGTGTAGTGAGCACGTGACAATATAATTCAATTAAATTTCAAAAATTACTCACTGGTTGGAAGAAAAATGAATATCCTAGATTTCCAACATAATTCATACCTCGAATAATATCATTGGTGGCTCGGGCATCCTCTGCTGAGACGGAAAATGTACAACCCTGAACCATAGGTCGCAATGGCATTCGAGTAGATGCTGATGTCATCATTTCTTTCCAAAGCTCAGGACAATCTTTCATCTGATGTCCCATCTAGCCACACCTGAAGCATGCACCCGTGATCAATCTACACTTTTCTGTCTTGTGTTTCTTCCTGCATTTTGAGCATGACTCAACAGCCGCGGACAAAGAGATGCATGAAGTCCATTGAACCCTTGACGGTCCAGTCATAGTGGGGTTTGAAAGATGAAAGGGTCTTATAGGCGTAGATATGGGCGGTTGTAGACACCCAAATTTGGCCCAAGGCCTGATCGAAACACCTTTCGAGAGGAGCATACTTCTGGGCTTTTAATGGCATGTATGGAACCCTTAGGAACCACCCTAAAACCCTTAGGAATCACCCCAAACCCTTAGAAATCACCCTAGATCCCTTAGGAACCTATCCCGAACCTTTAGAAACCAATCTCAACCCTTAGAACCCATTCCGGACCCTAAACCAAACCCTATCAAGCTATGGATGAGGAGGGGTGCACCGGAACTAGCTACGGTCATCTACTATGAACAAATCTCATACCATTGAAAAGTAGAGGACGCCAGCTTTCCAACAGTCTAAGAATCGAGTTGTACATCAAAAGATACGACGGTCCGAGCCCGAAGGACAAAAGAGTAAAATCAGGTGGGCCCCCTTGGGATTTGGGGCAACTAATAGTTGCGCCAGTGATAATTTTGCCTGGCACAAAGGCCACTTCTCTCAGGATTTAAGCCTGGCGCAACTAATAGTTGCGTCAGTATTAATTGTGGACCCCACCTCGGATAGCCAACTTCCAGGCACTGTTTTACTGTATATTTGCCTGGTGCAACTATTAGTTGTGTCAGGCATATGAACAGTAACTGTTGGTTTTTGCGCCAAATTTTATGATTGGGGTTTGACTTGTTGACCACCTCGACCTTTGGGATGTGTTTTGCTAGTTATGTTGTACCCATTTGCACCCTATTTGCAACCCTTTAAGTGGCTTAAGGCCTCACCCCATCATCCACCATTGGAGGACCCTTCCACACATCTCAGGGCTCCAAAAACCCTAAGAATCCTTAGATATGAGATTACCTAATTGTTAAACCCATTTAGCTCTTAAGTAGCCTCCTAACCCACCCTTTTCCTATAAATAGAGCCCCCCACCCCTTGGTTTAAGGGTTGAGAATTTTAGCCTAAGAGAGAAAGAACTTAAAGTGAGAAGATCTTTCTCCTATTTGGTGCACACTTCCCATACAAATTCCAAAATTCCAAAACCTCATTCCATGCCTTGCCTTTCCTAAAAGGCCTCTAGGTTAGGTGTGTGCTATCCATTTGCCTCCCTTCTCTACCTCTTAGCTAGTAAGCCTTAGTGGTTAGAACCCCTCTTTCCACCATTCAAGCTTCAAAAGCTCATCAAAAGCATGCCACGCAAGGCTCTCCTACAGTGCTACAAGGGCCCGAGGGCTCCGGCTCTCCCCTTTCTTCTCCTATCTCTTTTTGGCTCTTCTCATCCCCCCATTTGTGCCATTACACTGCCTAATTTTCGGTAAGAACGGAGGGGCACAAATAGGTTTCTAAGCCCTTTTGGGCAAGAGGAAGCCATTTTCTTTTCTTTTACTTTTTTTTTGTTTTGGCCATTAGTAGAGACCGCATTAAGCGGGTTGATCGGGTGCCTGACGCTTTCCCGTTCGATAAACGAAGCCCCTACCCAAGAGCCTTTGGTGTGGACCGGATTCAGAGTCATATTTGTGGTACTTCGATGCTCATAAAAATGATATAGGTATCTCGGGACACCAAAAGCTCTGGGTTGTGACTCTATATTTTTGTAAAGCGGATCGCCGTGTGGGATAAATCCACGAATCCCTGATTATCACGATGGCGACTCTGGGATAGAGCTTCTCTTTGAAATTTGGCCTTTTTATTTTTTATTTTACTAACCATTTTACTATTTTTTTTATTGATTATTTTATTTTACTCACCCCTACTTTTTCGTCATTTACATGCCTTAGCCGATCGGCGGGCTTACTTGTGCATTATCTTTATTTTTTCCTTATATTTTCGTCATTTTTGGTGCCTTAGCCGATTGGTGGGCCTACTGGAGCATTGTCTTTTAATTTCTTTAATTTTTTATCATTTAAAGTGCCTTAGTCGATTGGCAAGCCTACGTGCGCACTCATATCCCAACAGTGGACGCCGACCCATAGTGGCAGCACGGGATCATCACCTCCGATCTTTGAACTAAAGAAAACTTCTCAAAAAAAAGAGAAAAGCTTTGAAAATAAAATAAAATTGAACCAAGTTAGGGAGCTTAATCAATTTGTTTTTTATGGGATAGATTTTCAAAGGGTTGGGATTAGGCAAACACACAACCACCCGGGTCTTAGTATGGCAGCAGCCCCTAGTGGTGATGATCAAGAAAAGTCCCAGCCCACCTAGTATCTGAGAAGGCGCTTGCGCTGGAGGTATATCGGGTGGGTTCCCATTTAGAAGCTTAAAACCCTTGGGGAGCGCGCTAGCGAGTTATACCGGACTCAAACCCGTTAGGTGCAGTAAGGAGAGAATCGATCATTGAAAAATAGCTCAGTTCCCGGAAGCCCAGCTTCTATAAAAAACCCAAAAAGAGACTCATTTTGGGCTGCTGTCTCTACTATCATACATTCTGGAACATTAGTTTTTGCCTGGCGCATGTATTAGTTGCGCCAGTGCAAAAAGCTAGAATTTATAACTGGCGCAACTAATAGTTATGCTAGCTTTAAAATCCAGGTTTTTACCTTGGCGCAACTAATAGTTGCGCCAGTATAAAAATAGTGCCCAGCAACCTGGGCGCGTGTATTAGCTGCGCTAGGTCTATTTAACAGCACATCAGTCCGAATTTGTGGCCTTCTTCACTTCCCGAGTCCCCCGATCAGAGTGCTTAGTGCCTTGTTTAGGCCCTGCCATCTCCGACATCCAATACGCCCCCGCCGGTCAAGAGAGGACAACCTCTCTTTGCCCCATTCCGGGGGATCGGGTTGTTTGCCTCAATTTCTATGCCTTCAATAGATCGAAGGTTCTCCTTCGATTTTTCCGAAGTGCGTCGGAATCGTCGCCGCGGGTCTTGAATTAAAGTACGAGAGCCACACAAAAAGGGAATTCCAAGGCCTCAGAACCTTTGTTTTTCAAAACTTTTTCAAAAAGATTCAAAAAAATTAATATAATCAAAACCCAAAAAAAAATATATATAGTTTGTGGTGCCGGTACAACGGCATCATCTTGCCCTCCGCCGTCCCATAGGGGAAGGAGGAGGATTTTTGGGCCTTATCCAAGGCACCCTTCCCCAACCCGCTCCCGAAGAATGTCGTGGGTAGTGGACCCGGCTTACGCCGATCCCGACTCATCCCCGCCACATTCTCCAACCCACTCCCATTCGGGAGAAGTTTTTTCCACCATCCCCCTCACTCAATCCCCCTTTACTTTTACCGGCCCGTTTGGCGCCCCCATTTTCCCAACCGATACCCCTCAAAATATCCAAAGTCCAACCCCCCATTCTCCATCTTTTGCCCAAACCATACATATGCCAAACCCAACCCATTCCCCATGCACATCCGTACAAAATCTAAACCCTTTCTCCCCATCCACATTCATGCCCCATTTCCTATCTTCCTCCTATAGACTCGATCCACCCACATTCACATACACCACCTCCGCCCTATCCAACCCTCCACAAATCCCCCCATTTACTCGGGTCATGCCCATTTTTATCAGGGCCATGCCCAATTTTTTCCAAACATCCACACCCCACCAACCACCATCCCTAATCCCTCCCCATCCTTTACCCCACCTCAACTCTCCAATCCACCCCATATCCCACCTCTTATCATGGCCATGCCTGATCATACTGGGGCCATGCCCAATTTCCCCTCTTCACCCCCCACATCCAATCCTTCTTCCATGACCATGATGGAGGAGATGTTCCAAGCCTACTCCATGTGGAAGGCTTCTCAAAACACCTCCCCTCCTCCACACCCCACATCCCTAAACCCATCTCACACCCTAGCCAATCTTCATGCCTCACTCCTCAATGACCCCCATCAACCCCCCATAATCCACACCATCCAAACTCCCATTACCCACATGCCCCAAGGTCAAATGGCCAAAACCCCTTGTCCCACATAGCCCAGGGCTCCATGACCCAATACCCCACCACCCAAACCTACCTAGGGCCCATGGCCCAGACCTATCAAGTCCCCTTGGGCCAAACCCATCAAGGGCCCATGGCCCAAACCAACCAAGGGCCCATGGCTCATACCCACCAAGGCCCATTGGGCTAAATCCATCAAGGGCCCATGGCCCAAACCCACCAAGGTCCCATGGCCCATACCCACCAAGGCCCATCGGGCCAAACCCATCAAGGCCCATGGCCCATACCCACCAAGGCCCATTGGGCCAAACCCATCAAGGTCACTTGGGCCAAACCCACCAAGGGCCCATGGCCCATACCCACCAAGGGCCCATGGACCATACCCACCAAGGGCCATGGCCCATACCCACCAAGGGCCCATGGACCATACCCACCAAGGTCCATTGGTCCAAACCCACCAAGGCCCAGTGGCCCAAACCTACCCAGAGCCCCTGGCCCAAACCCATCAGTGGCCCATAGCCCAAAATGACCAAGGCTTCATGGCCCAAACCCAAACCCCACACTCATACCTTCCACAATACCCCCAACATTTCACCCAACCTTCACAGTCGGGTCAAGCCCATGCGATATCCCAAACCCAATTTTCCCATGGCCCCACACCCCAAGGCCATCTCCAAACCTTCCCCCATACCCAATGGCCCCATCAGACCCCACCTCAAAACCAAATTCCCATCACCCAACAAACCTTCCCTCACCCCCAATGGGCCCACCCCACCCCCACTCATGTCATTCCCATCCAACCCGGGCAACAACAACAAGAAAATCCCGCCTTCACTGCACATTATGCCGACCAACAGTATGAGGAGGACGAGATTAGGAATAGCGGGGCCTGCCCCCAGCCTTAACCCTCCTCCCATAATTTCCCACCCCTTAGTGGCCCAGAGTGAAGTCCAACTAACAGCTGAGAAAGCGCCCTCATCAAAAAGAGTCGAATATATAGAAGCAGCTGATGAAAATGGGTGGTGCTGAAATCCACGCCACGGACTTCACAAATTTGTGCTTGTTCGTTGAGGTCCCCCTACCCTCAAATTTAAAATGCCAGCCTTCGACAAATATAATGGCACGGGCAATCCTATTACGCACTTGAAGTCCTACTGTGGGGACATGTGCCAATACGGAGGGGACGAAAGACTACTAATAAAAGTCTTTCAGAAGAGTCTGACCGGGTTGGCTTTGAGATGGTTCACATATTTAGAACCATCCATGATGAAAACCTGGATGGACCTGATGCACCTCTTTCAAGAACAATATGTCTACAATATAGACATTGAGCCGCGTAAATCAGACTTGACCCATTTGAAACAGAACCAGAACGAGACCTTCAGCGACTACTTGGGACGCTGGAGAGCACTGGCAGCTCAGGTCAGAAATAGAATACCTGATGATGAGCAGATAGAGATGATCTCAAAAAAATACTCTGCCAGTGATCTCAGACTTTTTGGTGTACCAGTAGCAATCCAACTTTGCTGATCTGGTGAGAAATGCTAATCTATGTGAGAATGCCATCAGGGAGGGTCGTCTAAGTAAGAACATGCCAAGTGGACCTAGTGGGGTTAGGAGGTTTTCGGAGCAAAGGAATGATCAGAGAACATGGGGCGATATCCAGAACATAGCCAATACCAGGCCCAATAACAACACTACCTCGTTTCAATTTTAGGCAGCCCCACTAGCACCCATTAGGCCTGAGCAGATGCAAAGATTAGGGAATGGGCAAGGATTGCAAATGACTCCGGAGCAGAGGAGAGCCCGCTACGACTGAGTTTTCATGTCACTGGGGCAATCATTGAGTGTACTTCTGCCTTTGTTAGTGGAAAAGGGATTAGTCACTATCCGTCAACCGCAACCTCCTCCTCACCCGATCCCAAGGAACTATGACCCAAATACCCACTGCAATTTTCATCAGGGTCCGGGTCATCCAACTGATCACTGCTTTCCATTGAAGCATGCAATCCAAGATTTGATTGATGCCGGAAAAATAATTCCCCCTGCACCTTCTCAGCATGCTAATATTCACCAAGTTCCACTACCCCCTCATCCTACCGGGGGAGCAGGTCCCAGACCCACCATCGGAATGATAGAAGATGAAGAGGAGTTTGAATTTGACCCATCCGATTATATCAATGATTGGGAGAGCCATGTAGCGCCATTATCAAGAAACATTAAAGAGAAGAATATTGGGGTAATTGAACCCTTGAATTTGTCAGAATATTTTCCCAACCTGACCCCGTAATTTGAACCCTTAGATCTCAGGACATACTTTCCATCCACCACACCCGTCAATTATGTACATATCAATGCATACCAACCATACACCACCACCCCCATCAATTACCCAATGAGCCAACAGGCCCCCAATCCTACACCCACACCCACCAGTTATCAATGACCTGCACCCACCCCATTTCCCCCAGTTCAACTACCGACAAACTCCACCGCCCCCATTAATTACCCAATAAACCATCAGGCCCCCAATCCCACACCCGCATCTATCAATTATCAATGGCGTACGCCCATCCTCTCACTCCAAGTTCAGCCACCAGTTGACTCCACCGCTCCAATCAATTACCTAACGGCCCATCAGACCCCCCATCTCCCACCAGCACCTGCCAGCTATCAATGGCCTACCTTTACCTCCTTCCCCCCAATACCACCACCCTCAAGCTTCACCACCCCCATTTGGCCTAATTTTTCCACCCAACCTGCTACCACCGAAATAAATCAGGTGTTGCCCACACCTCTTGAGCCGACAGTGCAAGAGCCTCAAGTACCGGCAGCCATACCTTTCTAGCTCTCGGGACCAACCTATGATCCTCATCAGGTCCCGTTAAGCTATGAGCAAACAGATGTCAATACCGACAGCAGCAACAGAGAAGGGGCAGTAGATTTTGTCACACGGTCTGGGAGAATATCGAAACAGCCAGAACCACCGGTAGCAGCACAAGCCCAACCAGAGGGGAAGAAAGACATTGCAGTGAACCCCTTTAAAAACTGAGTCGAGAACAAATACTAGAGACTCAATTGAGAAGAATGCCCGCCCATATAACCGTCTGGGATCTATTGATGACGTCCCCACTCCATTTTCAAGTATTAATGGGGGCGTTAAAAAATGCACATGTAGCACTCTAAGTTAGTCCAGATGAAGTCGGGTAGATAATTGGGCAAGTGATGGCTCCAAATGCCATTTCATTCTCTGATGCTGATTTATCGGAAGAAGGGAGTAGCGACTCCAAGTCATTAAATATAACCGTTGAGTCAGGAAATATGGTCATTCCCTTGGTTTTAATTGATAATGGGTCCGCATTGAACATATGCCCGTTAAGAACCGCCACTAAGATCGGGGTCGATCCATGCATGCTGAGGCCCACCAGAACCAACGCAAGAGGGTTTGACAATACCAGGAGAGAAATAATGGGAGAAGTGGATCTTCAGCTGCTGATAGGGCCAATGTCCTTTTCCATCTTGTTTCAAGTCATGGATATCAAATCTTCATTTAATCTATTATTGGGGCGCCCGTGGCTACACGAGGTCGGAGCCATACCTTCCACCTTGCACCAGAAACTCAAGTTTGCTTCTGGACATAAAATTATTATAATCATTGGTGAGGGGCACAATGAGAAGGAAAAAATAGCCAATAGCATAAAAAAACCTAATGTGTTGGATATACTGCACACTGCTGAGGATGTCGACCACCACAATTTTGAATATGAGGTGTCAGCGATACTCTCGGAGCCCATTGAAGGCATCATGCCTAAAACAGGAGGCGGTATGGTAGCGGCGATAGCTATGCTCCGAAAGTGGGGCTACCAGAAAGGCCGAGGGTTCGGGCCTAGATTACAAGGCAGGAGAGAGCCAGTTGTGGCTAAGGGACAGAAAGTAAGATTTGGGCTGGGGTACAAGCCCACAGAGGAAGAGGTCCGAGAGGCCAAAGAAAAAGCCAGGGTCACCGCAGCGGCAAGAACTCGAGGAATCAACATAGAAGAAAAACCTCTCCCTAGGCTGCACATAAGGGATTCCTTTGTCAGCGTTGGGGTCGTAAAGATCAACCAAAATGGGGTAATCCATTTGACCTCACACAAACTCATAGCCCCTATACATCCCACCAACCCCCAGATCTCCCTTCCCAACTTGGAAATAGATTTGGCTGCGTTGTCCCTCTTCGAGGAACGACAACCAGTACTTGAACTAACTCTCCCTGTGGTAAATCACCATAAAATTGAGTTATCATTTGAGGACATCATCTCAGACGAAATGGGGATCAACATGATGGAAGCTCACTCCAATGAGCCATATCAGTTAACACCCTCCATCCAAACAGGTAAAAGAGCGGCCCCTCAGGTACGTAACTGGGCATCTTTGCCCCAAACCCTGGAAGCAGGGAGTGGCCTAAAGTTTGGCACCTGTTTCTAAAAAAAAAATAACCTATAAAAAGTGAGATAAGCCCTTGGCAGGCAATACCTTGTATATATAGTAACCTGCCTTGCCAAGGGTCCATCTCCGAAGAAAACAAAAATCTCAAAAATATGGAAAAAATACAAAATCCTAAAAATATTGAAAAATCCAAAGTCTAAAAATATCGTCATTTAAAATTTCAGAAAAAGTCCCATAAAATGATGCCTTAATCGAAATACCCGTCTCACGTAAAATCGACCCCTTTCCTGTAGAAATACAAGAAGAGATAGGAGTTACGAGTCTGGATGAGGATAGTCCTTTGGAGGAGCTCCCCAATGAGTTCCTTGACTGGTTCGCCGACTTTGAGCATGACCCTACCCCCGTTGTCGAAAAGGCAGCGGATATCAATCTAGGGACTGAGGAGATTCCCAGAATAACAAATATTGAAACGTCACTGTCTCCCGAAGAAAGAAAAAGAATGATTGAATTCCTTCGATCATACCAAGACATTTTTGCCTGGTCGTACGAGGACATGCCTGGTCTGGATACCGATTTGGTCGAGCATGAGTTGCCACTCTACCCCGATATGAAGCCAGTTAAGCAGAAGCTAAGATGTCTCCGTCCCGAGTGGATGTTGAAAGTTAAAGATGAGGTCATCAAGTAGTATGATGCGGGGTTTCTCATGGTATCCAAATACCCGCAGTGGCTAGCAAATATCGTGCCTGTACTGAAGAAAGATGGAAAGGTCCACATGTGCATCGATTTTTACAATTTAAACAGGGCAAGCCCGAAAGACGATTTCCCATTGCCACACATCGACATCTTAGTCGATAACACTGCTAAGAACGGGATGCTCTCTTTCATGGATGGATTTTTGGGATATAATCAGATAAAGATGGCCGAGGTTGATTGCGAGAAGACAACGTTCATTACCCCTGGGGAACCTTTTGCTATCGAGTCATGCCATTTGGGCTAAAGAATGCTGGTGTAATGTACCAGAGATCTATGACTGCGCTATTCCATGACATGATGCACCAAGAGATTGAGGTATATGTTGAGAATATGATAGCCAAGTCACCATAGCGAAGTGACCACTTGGTAAACCTTCAGAAGCTGTTTGAGAGACTGAGGAAGTACAGGTTACATCTGAATCCACAGAAGTGCGCTTTTGGTACTATGTCCGGAAAATTGTTAGGATTCATCGTCTGCAGGAGAGGGATCGAGGTCGACCCAGTAAAAGTTAAAGCTATCATGAAAATTTTGCCACCGTCTATCGAGAAGGAAGTTAGAGGGTTCTTGGGTAGAATACAATATATCAGTCGATTCATTGCACAGCTAACTCCAATCTGCACGTCGATCTTTAAACTACTAAGGAAGAACATGCCCGTTGAATGGAACAATGACTGTCAGGCAGCATTCGATAAAATCAAAGGCTACCTCCTTAATCTACCTGTTTTGGTACCACCTGAGCCAGGGAGACCACTCTTGATGTATTTCTCCACGACGGAAATCTCGATGGGATGTGTCTTAGGGCAGCATGACGAGACAGGAAGAAGAGAATAGACCATTTACTATTTGAGTAAGAAATTCACTGATTATGAGATGCGCTATTCTCATCTTGAGAAAGCATGCCTGGCTCTTGTATGGGCTACTCAGAGGCTCCACCATTACTTGTTATCCCAAGTCGTTCTACTGCTGGCCTGAATGGACCCATTGAAATACTTGTTTGAGAAGCCGGCCCTCACTGGACGGACAACGCGTTGGCAGCTTTTATTATCTAAGTTTGACATCACGTACGTCACTCAGAAGTCAATCAAGGGGCAGGCACTCGCCGACGATCTTGTCGACAATCCTTTGCCAGATTATGAACCTTTGAGAACTGAGTTCCCTGATGAGGACATCCTGTTCATGACAGAAGATGATACTAAGGAAGCAGAAGAATCATGGGTAATGCACTTCGACGGGGCAACAAATGCCGAAGGCCAAGGAGTTGGCGCCATTTTGATTTCGCCAAAGGGATCCCACATACCCGTCTCTATCAAGCGCAACTTCCCTTGTACTAACAACATGACTGAATACGAAGCTTGTGCCGCTGGCCTACAGGCGGCTCTCGATCTCAATATAACTCTCCCTCAAGTGTTTGGCGATTCACAGTTGATCATATGCCAAATGAACGGTGATTGGAAGATGAAAGACGAGAAATTGATCTCCTATCATGAACACCTCGAGGATCTGATAGCTTGCTTCTAAGATGTGACATTCTCATATGTCCCGCAGATAAGGAATCACTTTATTGATGTACTAGCAACTTTGGCGTCAATGATAGAAATCCCATACGGTGATGAGATGAAGCCGATCATGATCGAGCAGAGGAATGAGCCAGTCTTCTGCCTCCAGATTGAGGAACCTATGAAGCCTGATGATGAGCCATCTTGGTTCTCTGATATCAATAATTTCCTTGAGACCCTAACTTTCCCTGAGGGTACATCCAAGATGGACCGACGAACCATTCAACGTTTAGCAGCAGGCTACGCCATTTGCGGGGAGTGCCTTTGCAAGCGATCCTACAATAATGTCTTGCTCAAGTGCCTTACTAAAAGTGAAGCGACCAACATCATGAAGGAGATTCACGAAGGAGTGTGCGGAGCCCATGTCAGTGGTCACTTGCTCACCAAGAAAATTCTACGGTAGGGATACTTTTGGACCACTATGGAATCAGATTGCTGTAAACATATTCAGAAATGCTACAAGTGTTAGGAACACTCAAGTCTGATATACGCTCCTGCCATCGATCTATACTGCATGACCACTCCTTGGCCATTTGCTATCTAGGGCCTTGATGTCGTCAGAATGATTAATCCAAAAGTATCGAGCAGGCATCGATTCATCCTCTTCGCCATTGAATACTTTACCAAGTGGGTAAAAGAAGCATCATACACCAACATCACGGCCAGTCACGTAGAGAAGCTCCTCAAGAGTAATATTGTGTGCCGATTTAGAGTACCCAAAGATATCATCACAGACAATGGCACCAATTTTGCGAATAGGTGCATCCGAGATTTCTGTGAGCAATACAAGATCAAGCACCATCGCTTGTCACCTTATCGGCCTCAAACTAATGGAGTCGTAGAAGCTGCGAATAAGACGGTCGTTCGTATCCTTGAGAAAATGGTCGTCACTTACAGAGATTAGAGTGAAATGTTGTCGTTTGCTTTGTGGGCTTACAAAACACCAATCCGTACCACTATGGGGGCAACACCATTCTCCCTTGTATATAGAACTGAGGCCGTCCTACCAGTTGAGGTTGAGGTACTCTCACTCCGAATCCTCATGGAATCTGGCTTACCCAAAGCAGAGAAAGAGAGATCACGCTTTGATCAGCTGAACTTACTAGATGAGAAAAGGCTCCTAGCCTTGTGTCATACTCAAGCTTATCAGGGGTGAATTGCACGCGCTTATAATAAATGTGTCTACGGTCGAAATCTAAAGGTAGGAGATACTGTGTTGAAGAAGATCTTCCTGTCCCTCCATGCCGATTCGAGAGGGAAGTTTAAGCCAAACTGGGAAGGACCTTACGTCATTCAAGAAGTACTGCCGGGATACACCATCCGCCTCGCCACCATGGACGGAGATCATCTTCCTGAGCCCATCAACGCTGGATACGTCCGATGGTTCTACTCTTAGTCTATTGTGATAAGGTAAGTATTGGTGAAACAGATGCATGACTGCTTAAGAACCACTCAAAAGAGGCCATCATTCTAAATACAGTAGCCAAAAAGCATCTCTAAAAATGATGATATCCTTTGCTACCCCATTTGAGCCTAGGCCTTTCTTTCAATAAACCCCTTGTTGGGCATGCTTGCCTTCCCTCAAAAGTGGGTCTAAAATTACTAATCAAACTAGGCAGAACACACTCACACAGACTTGCAACTAATCAGGGTCTATTGTAGCAAGTTTTGAAAAGATGGTGAGTAAGGAAATGTCCACAGGGAGGTTGGTTTAGAAATGTGATAAATCTCCAGATCTGTAAGAGATCTGGCACCCTAACTAATGCTATGTTAGCTAAAAGACAGGGGAGAGGTTTAAAATGGATTGTCACTTAAGCTAAACTAAAATTAAACCTAGACTAACTTGGATCGAGTTTGGGAACTTAGATCTTACAGGGGAAAGAGTAAAAAGTAGAAAATGGAGAAGAGTAGCTTGGAGATTGGTCTTCACTGAAATTAGATTCAATTAATCATGCTATGGAGGTTCAGAGCACACCATTCCCTCAACTGGCTATAAGCACAGCTGTAGGGTAGAAAACACCACTCTAAATCGCAGGATCCACCTGGTCTTAAGGCTATGATCTGTCCACTTTAATGGTCACAGACCATCCTATAGACTTTATCTGATCCATGGTTTGCAGCAGATAAATCCAATTGGAGCTTGAGCTTGGACAAATCTTAAGGTTATGAACTGTCCACTTTAATGGTCACAGACCATCCTAGGGATCTCCTCCAAAGCTAAAGCAGCAATTAGAATAATTAAAACCACTACAGATGCTGTAATTCCCAGGTCACAAACTCAAGGAATCACAGGAGCATCAGATCCAGGGAGATCGAGTGGTATCCAAGAGGCCTACCAGTTAAGTGGGTGAGCTGATTTACAGACTCCTCTACACAAATCCAATCGATCACCAAATGAAACTAAAGGAACTTTAGATCTAATTAAAGCATTAAAAACAACATTTATATTATAATTAAAATCACTCTACAATGGAAATACTCTCAGATTTGTAGTCTGTTCAGCTGGGAACCCACAATAGCAATCTTAACCTTACCCAATTACAGATCTAACCTCTCTCCTTGCTACTCCAGGGGAATTAGCCAACCATTGTTGGGCTAAAGGAGGGAAAATGGAATTGCTCTGCAAGCTTTAATCTCTAAAATTTGGCTCAGATCTCGATCCCCCACCAATTGCAATTGGGGGTCTGTATATATGGCTTTCTCCTCTATTTTTTTGGCCAAAAATCCCTTCTAGAAGGTCCTTAGAGTTTGTTAGAGTTCTGTTAGAGCACGTGGGTCGGTTAGGGTTTCCTAGGGCATCTTCTGAAATCGTCGTGCCGGTCACCAAGTGCCTCGGGTTGCATGCAGCAGGTCATCAAGTCACAATGTGTGCATAGCTGAATTTTTGAGAAGTCTACACACGATTTCGACAGCTTTAGGAGGCTTTCGACAGGTTGGAATGGAGCTTTTTAGTCCTTTCGCTAGGTTCTCAGATCTCTTCGATAGGTTTCAATAGGATGAGCCTTTTCTTAGAGCTTCAGCGTTCTCAGCCCTTGGGCTGGAGCATTCGACAGGTTGGAGAAGCTTTCGATAGGTTGGAGAACCATTTCGACAGGTTTCATTCTGTATGTCATCATTTCGATAGGGTTGCTCTCCCTCCTATCGAAAGGCTCAAGCACCCTTCGATAGGATCTGTTCCAGCATCTCCATCTCGATAGGCTCAGGAAACCATTCGATAGGTTCCTTTTACACCTCAGGCAAGTTTTCGATAGGATGGTCTCTTCCTTTCTTTCAGATGTTTGATAGGTTCTTAGATCCTATCGAACCCTTTAATCCACACGAATCCATCTTTCTTCTGCCTTCAGATCCTATCAAAACCTTTTCAACAGCACGAATTCCTCCTTTCTTTGCTTTCAGCTCCTATCGAAGTCTTCAAGTGACCTCTCGATAGGATGTTTTCAGCCTATTTTCACTTCCTTTGCCTTGCCCTACTGTAGCCACGTGCTCCAAGGGTTCAGTGATGTGCTACCCTCTGGTGTGCTGTTGCTGGGTTTATCCTTTGCTGAGAGATGGCCCCTGTTTGGGCATTCTTGAGTGATTTTTTGCATTAGTGTTATCTTTTATTGCTGTCTACAAAATGCACTCGACAGAGGCTTATTAGTGTGCTCACAGGTCTATCAATGATCAGGTTAAAGGGTGAAAAGTGGCATTTTTCACCACTTAACACACCCCCAAACCTAAGTTGTTCTAGTCCCTGAGCAAAGGAGAATTAAAAAGGAATTAAACATGCCACTTTCGTAGGGAGCACGGATGCATTTAGCATATGCACCAAGCCTTTTAAACCCCTAGGTGATCCCTAGTGGAGGAGTGAAGTCTCTTGAGGGTTTTCAGTGAAGGTACCCACAAACTTCTCTAATAAGGTTAGTTAATCGTAGTGCAACCTGCTAAACAGAAGTTTCAGTAAAATAGAATAAATTCACACTGTGTCTTTTCAATTCATTAGAGGAGTTTTAATCAGAAAGAAAATCAGTTCTAAACTTGAAAGTTTGCTGCAATCCTTCACCATCACTCAATTCATGTCAAGGCATTGCTCCAAAGAATTAAGGCATGGCTCTCCTTTCACTTGGGAATTCTATTTTGATACTACCCCCACCAAATTTGGATTTCAGACCCAAGTCTCACTAGGGTTGTTCACTCACAACAAAAAGAATGAAGGGTGTAGAATTACACACAGCTCAAGAGCAGTTACAACCCTCAAATAGGACTGTAAGCATGAGCATAGGCATTGCTCTAGTTTCTGAAAATTTCTAACTCTTTTCACCATAGATTAACCAGATCCTTATCTCCACCTGATAGCACATCGGTGAGGTCTTTTTATTGGGTTGTAATGTAGCTTAGGGATGAGAACATCTTTTAAAGGATTACGTGGTACGATTGGATCGAATAAGCCCTTATGGGATGAATACTCAGCCACTTGTGAACCATTAGGTACTGTCTTATTTAATGTTTGTTCAGGTTTGTAAAAAAAAATAAAAGGGTGAATGGGATTCAAAATTGAGAAATCAGTAAAGGTAAGGAGGTGATTTGCAACTCAACCTTTTTTATTTCAGCATAGATCCATCTTCTTTTTGAATTTTTAGAGCCAAAGTGGCCAGCTTTTTCTCCTCTTTCAAAATGTCCAATGAAGTGACTTCTCTTTCTCATTCTTTTGTTTTACTTTTTTATTTTTCTTTTCTTTTTGTATGCTTTTTGCACTTTTTTCTCCATCTTTAAAAAAAAAATAAAAAAATAAAAAAATTGGGATGCCACAACTATACATCACACTAGCTTTCAAATATACTTTCTTCTTCTTTTGCCAGACATCGAACCTTGCATCTCTAACCTCACTTCTCTTAATTTCTGATTTCTCAGGTTGAGGGTGAACTGAAATAGGTTAAAAGGTTTTGGGTTTAAAATTTCTGATTTTCATCAAAGAAAAACTATGATTTTAAAGTCTTAACTGGTGTGTATCAAGGGCAGTTCAAAGGTGGGGCATTTTAGGCTCAAACTGTCCAAGGGATGGCCTTACTTCATGTCTTCAATGTCATGAATGTTGTCAAGCTGTTTCAACTTGGAATTGCCTAACTTCTAGTGATTAAAATTAGATCCCATCAGTCCTTAGAGCAGAAAAAAAAATTGCCAAGACACTCTTCAAAGAAAATTTTTCAGGTCCAAATCTCACTGGGTATGGCCTTCCATCAAATTTTCAGGGGTGTATCTTCGCAATCTTCTCTCATTTCAAGTTTACTATACATCAAAATTATTTTTCACAATTTGTTGACATTTGCCTCATGAAGTCTGTTGGACTACAGCTTATTTAAGTTTCAAACAGTTTTTTAATTTCCTCTTTTCAAAAAAATTCAGGTGAGAATTTACTCTAATTAATTCCAAACACTCCTTTTTAGCATAGCTGTACTGAGATTAACTAATTTATTGGCATACATGCCACACCCCCAAACCTTAACTAAATAGTGTCCCCATTGTTTTATCGCATAGAGGGTGTAGCTGTGCAGTCGAGAAGAATAAAACAAGTAGATAAGCAGAGAAAAGAGAAAGAAAAAAAAATGGCATAAACAGAGCAATTTATTGAAAAGAGACTAAACATTTATTACATGGTCAAGCCCAAGGATGCGAAGAGTATGACATTCATATAGGCAAAACATCCTTGGTAAACGAAAAAGCCTCCCCCTGGCTCAGGGATATCCTTAGCCTGCATCAGGTGGAAGAGGAACTGTAAGCCAGGAGGGGAGGAAGAACAGGAAAAAGAACAGGATCAGGGGGAAGGGGGAGGGGTGGCAGAGGAGGATGGTGGCGGAGAAGCCGATGGCTCGGTCTTTAGCCTCTTCTTCTCCCTTCTGTCTTTTTGCTTTTCCTCCTTAGCGAGGATTCGCTATACCTCCTCATATTCATCCCAAAGGAATTGCAACGGGTCTGGTTCCTTGGGCGGTAGTGGCTCCAGCCAGAAGAGGTAGAGTTGAGCAGGAGTGAACGTGGGCTTGTCATCTGCCATAGTTATGAGGAGGAGTGCAGAGGGTAAAAGGAGAGGAATGGGCCGAAGTCGAGCCATCTACATCTATTTAAGGTGGCTGAAAGAGGGAATATGAAGTGGTGCATTCAATATCGCCGCAGTCGATGAAAATGAATGAATGGTTAGTTTGACCAATCAGCATGGGGTACGAAATCGTGCATTAACTGGCAGCCTATATTTAGCACGGGGAGTTACAGCGTGGGGCAGAAACCTAGGGGGTGTAGAGTTTAAGTCCCGTGTTGTGCGCAGTTGTACATGGTACACGTGGGGTAAAATTTCTACGCAGCGCAGGTGCACAACAAGCATGGAAGGAGTGAGGGGGTGATTTTGATAGGATGAGTGTAAAATGTCGACAGGTTAAGGCTTCCTATCAAAATCGCACAAGTATGGGGCTGGCAGTTGAATGCCCTCGATAGGTTCAACCCGTCTTGTCGAAAAGAATAAACATTGCATTCAATAGGCTGGGATGGCTGCTTGCGATAGGTTGGTGTCCTGTCAAATGGAGGGTAGATAAAACATTCACTTTGTTAGGATGCTGATGGGTGAAAATAGCCTTTTGATAAGTTGGGTAGTACATTTGTCACTCTTGTTGATAGGTTCCAGGCAAGAGTCCAGAACTATCGCAAAGTTGTTCTCACCTATCGAGAGGTCTTAGCGCCTATCGAAATCCTCACCAATCCTATCGACATCAGTAGCTGACCTAGCGAAAGGTCCAAATGACCTATCGAGAGGTTCGATGAGCTCAATAACATGGCCTGTGTGTGCAGGGTATTTAGCCTTAGCGCGCAGCAACTCATCTGTTGTGCTACCAGTTAGCTAATTGGCCTTTGACCTTGTGCCTTTGATTCCTAGACTGCGGGTGATATTGAAACGAAGCTTGATCTTGACATGGCCATTTTATTACAAAAAATATCGTGGGAAAGAATCGAGGTATAAATCAAATATAATACAAATGATACAAATTGAAGTCAGGTATTAACCTGGAGGATCCTGAAGATCAATGGTCTCTTCAGGCTCACAAATGTTGTTGACACATAGTTTCAGTCTCTGACCATTGACCTTAAGGATTTTGCCATCTGTAGGATGCATGACTTCGACAGCTCCAGATGGAGAAATGTGTACCACTGTGAAAGGTCCATCCCATCTAGACTGTAGCTTTCTTGGAAAGAATTTTATTCTGGAGTTGAACATCCATACCTGGTCATTTGGCTTGAACTCTTTTCGTAGCAAATGTCTGTCATGGAAGGCTTTGGTCCTCTCCTTGTAATTCCGGGCATTTGCATAAGCTTCTAGTCGTTATTCGTCCAGCTCGAATAACTGGAGTTTCTTGTTCATACCAGCTGAGTGTAAGTCAGAATTTACTGCTTTAGGGGCCCAAGATGCTCTGTGTTGCAATTCAACAGGCAAGTGACATGCTTTGCAATATACTAGTCTGAATAGGGACATGCCTATGGGAGTTTTATAGGCTGGTCTATAGGCCCATAAGGCATCCGTCAATTTGGTGGACCAATCCCTTCTGTCAGTTCTCACAGTCTTCTCGAGAATATGTTTGATTTCTCTGTTGGAAATCTCTACTTGCCCACTGGTTTGTGGGTGGTAGGGAGTAGCTACTCTGTGGGTAACAGAGTATCTTTCCATTAGCTTATCAAAAGGTTTATTACAGAAGTGGCTTCCCCCATCACTAATAATAGCTTTAGGAATGCCAAATCTTGAGAAGATGTTGTCTTTCAGGAATTGAATGACGACCTTGTGATCATTTGTCCTCGTAGCTATGGCCTCTACCCATTTGGATACGTAATCCATAGCTATAAGGATGAAATTGTATCCAACAGAAGGGGGAAAAGGTCAGATAAAGTCGATTCCCCAAATATCAAATAGTTCAACAATGAGTATAGGTTGCAAGGGCATAGAGTTTCTCCTTGTAATACTACCCATTTACTGGCATCGATGACAAGCTTTATAGTGCTACCGGGCATCTTTGAACAGGGTAGGCCAGTAGAAACCACTTTGAAGAACGTTGGCTGCAGTCTTGTTACCACTGAAGTGGCCCTCGTAAGCCTATTCATGGCACATGGTTAGGATGTTTTGAAACTTAGTTTCAGGTACACAACGTCTGATCACCTGGTCTGTACAATGCTTAAAAAGGTAAGGACCTCCCACATGTAATATCGAATCTGTGCAAAGAACAGATTTTTATCATCCTTGGTCCAATGTGGAGGAATCCTACCCACAACAAGGTATTAACAATATTGGCAAACTAGGGCATACTTATCTGGACAGTCAGAAGCTGCTCATCTGGGAAGGAGTCATTGATGGGCAAGCTTTCTGTGTCAGCTGCTGGGATCCTTGACAGATGATCAACCACCACGTTCTCAACTCCCTTCTTGTCCTTAATCTTTAAATTGAATTCCTGTAAGAGAAGAATCCATTTGATTAGTCGTGCTTTAGCTTCCTTTTTGGACAAGAGTTATTTTAAAGCTGAGTGGTCAGTGAACACAATAATTTTTTATCCTAACACATAAGACCTGAATTTTTCTAAGGCGAAGACAATAGCTAATAGCTCTCTCTCAGTTGTAGTGTAATTCAATTGAGCATCAACCATTGATTTACTGGCATATGCTACCACAGAAGGTGCCTAGTCTATTCTTTGACCCAACACTACCCCAATGGCAAAATCTGATGCATCACACATCAGCTCAAATGGCAGAGAAAAATTAGGGGATTGCAAGATGGGAGCTGTGGTCAAACAAGTCTTTAACAGTTCAAAAGCAGTTCAGCATTCATCATTAAAGTCAAAAGGAACGTCCTGGCACAACAGGTGACAAAGGGGTTTGGAGATTTTGCTGAAGTCCTTGATGAACCTCCTGTAGAACCCAGCATGACCCAGAAATGACCTAACTTGTTTGACAGTATTCGGAGGGGGCAAATGAGCAATTAAATCGATCTTAGCTTGATTAACCTCGATTCCTTTGTGAGAGACAACATGTCCTAGAACAGTGCCTTGAGTCACCATGAAGTGACTTTTCTCTCAACTTAGAACTAGGTTGGTCTCCTCACACCTTTGCAGTACGGAGCTAAGGTGGTGTACGCATTGGCTAAAATCATCTCCATAAATGGAGAAATCATCCATAAAGATCTCTAAAAACTTATCAATCATGTCAGAGAAGATAGCATACATGCATCTTTGGAACGTGGCAAGTGCGTTACATAACCTAAATGGCATCCTTTTGTATGCAAAGGTTCCAAATGGGCAAGTGAATGTGGTTTTTTCTTGGTCCTGGGGGTATACAGGGATCTGATTGTACCCTGAATATCCATCAAGAAAATAATAGTAGGCCTTGCCTGCCAGCTTGTCCAAAATTTGGTCTATGAAGGGCAGTGGGAAGTGATCCTTGCTAGTTTTTTCATTGAGTTTCCGGTAATCTATGCATATCCTCCAACCAGTGGTCTGTCTAGTTGGTATCAGCTCACCTGAATCTGCTTCAACAACTGTAATGCCAGATTTCTTGGGTACTACCTGGGTAGGTGCTACCCATTGTGAAACCGAGATGGGATAAATTATCCCAGCATCTAGGAGTTTGACTACCTCCTTCATCACAACCTCCTGCATGTGTGGGTTGAGTTTTCTTTGCATCTCTCCGAAAGGTTTGGATTCTTCCTTGAGTTAAATTTTATGCATGCACACAGCAGGATTGATTCCCTTAAGGTCTGCAATGGTCCATCCTATTGCCTTCTTATGCCTTTTTAGTACACAAAGTAGTTCCTTTTCCTGCTCAAGAGTGAGGGAAGAAGAGATTATCACAGACAATTTGGTATTGTCTCCTAAAAAGGCATATTTCAAAGATTTTGGGAGTTGCTTTAACTCCACCTCTGGGGGACTGATGAGGGAGGGCAATAGGGGTGCCTTAGAGGGGGGTGGTAGAGGTAACAAAGTAGGCCTCCATGGATGGTGCTGTGCTGGTGCCGCTTCAGAAGAGACAAGTTTCACATGTTTAATCTCAGAGGTGGGAACCTTGTCTACCTCTATTTCCTTTCATACTTCAGCTAGCTCATTAAACCATTCCTTACCATGTAGCAGCATATTTACATTTTTCTGGACAACCTCATCTATTACATCAAGAGAAAAGCAGTCCTCATCGGGATGAGGTTGATTTGCTGCTTTGTACACATTTAATTTGACTTTCATATTTCCAAATGATACTTCCATGATTCTAGACCTGCATTGAATACAAGCATTAGCTGTGGTAAAAAAGGGTCTGCCTAAAATCACAGGTATGGAAGTGACCCTCCTAGCTGGTTCCATATCCAGCACCAAAAAGTCAGCAGGGTAGAAGAATTTGTCAATTCCAACCAAAACTTCTTCAATTATCCCCATAGGTTTCCTTTCAGATCTGTCAGCCAGCTGTAGGACCACATATGTGGGCTTTAATTTGCCTAAGCCCAACTTCTCATATATTGAATATGGAAGCAAATTTACACTGGCTCCCAGATCTAATAAGGCTTTGTCAATGGTATGCTCTCCAATGATGCAGGGGATGGTGGGGAGGCCAGGGTCTTGAAGTTTGGGGGGAGTTGCAATGGACAGGACTTGCTTAACTGTTTCTGTTGCAAAGACCTTCTTGGATAGGTGTATCCTAGACTGTCTCTTATGGGTGCACAGGTCTTTTAAAAACTTAGCATAGGCTAGAACTTGTTTAATTGCATCAAGTAAGGGAAAATTAATCTTTACTTATTTGAAAGTCTCCATCATTTCCTCAATTTTTCCTTGCCCTTTATCAAAAGGGAAAGGTGCTTGTAGTGCCTTAGGGAAGGGTAAATGTGGGATTGCTCCCTCACTTGCAGCCTTAGCCAATGGGGCCTCTTTTTTTTTGATTTTTTATTTTTCTTAAGGATCCTCAATATCCTCTTTATTCTTAGCTGGTTACTCCTTCAGATCCACCACTGGTGGCCTTCATTGTGTTCTTGTAGGATTCTCTTCATTTTCTTCCTCCAAGCACCTCACAGGCTCATAGCCTACTTGGTTGTCCACTAGCCTACCACTTCTCAAAGTTGTAATAGATTTAGCTTCCT
Organism: Chloranthus sessilifolius; assembly: GCA_021018995.1. Lineage (NCBI taxonomy): Eukaryota > Viridiplantae > Streptophyta > Magnoliopsida > Chloranthales > Chloranthaceae > Chloranthus > Chloranthus sessilifolius. Next base: position 26,632,496 of record CM037594.1, on the reverse strand, counting down.
CATAAGTGGAGGAAACTTCACCCACTACAACCCGTCTTCGTGGATTGTCCTGTGGTTGGCTAGACAATCTTCCTCTTTCTCTCCTAGTCAGAGCATCAGACAGCTGACCAAGATGGTCTTCTATCTTTTTGATGCTTTGGCTGTGAGAGTGCATAGTTTGAGTTAGGGGGCCTAAATTCTGCAGTGAGGCCAGAACTTGTTCCTCGAAAGAAGGTGCTTTCACAGATGTAGGAGGTGCAGACTGCTGCACAGGAGGGGCTATAGGTTGGGCCATGGGTTGCTGATACTGAGGCCTTGGGACATAACCTTTTCGATAAGGCTGAGCATTTTTGTAGGGCAGGGGCTACTGGTTCGGGTATGCATCTTGTCTCCACCTCAGATTAGGATGGTTCCTCCATTGATACCCAGCAGTAGGCTGCTGCCCATAAGACTGAGTTGCAGCCACATGCTCTATTATAAATCAGGAAACTGGGCAGCAGATGGGCATTCTTCAAGGGGGTGAGCAGGGGACTGACATTTAGCACATGACTCCTCCACCCTAGCAGCCATAGGTGACTGCATTGCTCCCATCAGCCTGTCAAATTTCAGGGCTAGGCTGTCCACTTTCCTTTCCAAATCACTTGGCACACTCACTTCATATAACTTCCCTCTTTAAGTATTCTCCTTCACCAACCTAGGAGGCTCTAGGTCTCTAGCCAAGGTTTCCCTTTGCATAGAGTTCTCATTAATGATATCAAAGAGCTCCCCATGCCTCCTCAGCAGTTTTATGGAGGTAGGTGCCGCCACAGGAAGTATCTACCGTGTCCCTGCTCTTAGAATCAATTCCTTGATAAAAGCTTTGAACCAATTGCCATTCAGGGATTTGATAGTGGGGGCATTTCTTTAGGAGTTCCTTGAATCTCTCCCAAGCTTGGTGAAAATCTTCAGTTGGATCTTGGGCAAATGAGATGATGCCCTTCCTCAACTGGCTGGTTTTTGACATAGGTAAGAATTTGGCCAGAAATTGACATTGGAGATCACTCCAGGACTGAATGCTGTTGGGTGGAAGCATGGACAACTAGGTCTTGGCTCTGTCCTTTAATGAAAAAGGAAAGAGTCATCCTGGTGGTCTCCTCCCCCAAACCTGTGATATTAAATGTAGTGCACAGTCCTAAGAACTCATCAATGTGCTTGCATGGGTCTTCTTTGGTTAGGCCATGAAATGAGGGCAGCATTTGAATTATGGATGATTTTATCTCATAGTTTCCTTGAGCAGCTGGGAATTGAATGCAGAAGGGGGAATTGTAAACCCCTGGTGCATTAAATTCCTTAGGAGTTCTAGGCTGCTGTTGCTCACCCATTTCTACAGAGTCAATTGCAACAGATGTGGGTGTAGTTGGTCTGGATCTGAGAAGTATTTCAACTTCTAGATTTAGTGGAATAATCTGAGGTTGGAGAGTTCTCCTACCAAACATACAACACTCAGATTCTGAATGCAGAACAGATTCTCAACACAACAAGTAGAATCAACCAAAATTTTCTAACTATTCTAAGAGAAATATCAACAGATCTGAAAAATAATAGGGGAGTGGAGGGTTGCAAACTATAGAGCAGTCTCTAGCACAATTCCCCTCTCGCTGGCAGCCTTAGATATGATGAAATGTACACAAAATACTGAAAAACAACAAAACTTATAAATGCAGTTAGTAAAATCAAACAAAAAAAACTACAGATCTATAATCAAAACTTAGATCTATTAATTTCTAAGCACACCTCTCCGGCAGCGGTGCCAAAAGCTTGTTGGGCATGCTTGCCTTCCCTCAAAAGAGGGTCTAAAATTACTAATCAAACTAGGCAGAGCACACTCACACAGACCTGCAAGTAATCAGGGTCTGTTGTAGCAATTTTTGAAAAGATGGTGAGTAAGGGAATGTCCACAGGGAATTTGGTTTAGAAATGTGATAAATCTCCAGATCTGTAAGAGATCTGGCACCCTAACTAATGCTATGTTAGCTAAAAGACAGGAAAAGTGGGGCATGTATAGTCAAAATCCCCCAAGAAAGAAGTGTATTATGGTAGCTGGAACCCAATCAATGAAACCTTTTTAAACCCAGAATACCTTCAAAATTCTTAACCTATCCCATGACCATAATACATTCCAAGAAAAAGCCCTCTTTGAGGTCTATAAGTAGTCATAGTATCCATTGAGTCAGCACGAGCCAAGCTGAGAGACGACAAAGGAACTCCATCTAGCCGGCTATGACGGAACCGACGTCCATGTCATGGCCTTTGAGAAAATAAAGAGGAAAAGAAAATGAAAAAGAAAAATATACAAGCTCAAAGCAAAATGGATGCAGTGAAAACCTGAAAGGGCGTTATGGGTAAAAACAGCGAGCTTGTGCGGACCAGGTGAAAACCTGAAAGGGTGCTTGGGGTAAAAATACATACCCATGGACATAATAGGAACCCAAAGGGGCGCTACTGGTAAAAAGAGGGAAACAACGGGCATGGCAAAACCCCGTCTTGGGTGTTGTGAGTAAAAATATTATAAAAAAGGAGCAGAGAAGGTGAGAGTCATCAGTTATTCCCCTGATCACAACCCTAATCCATCTAAATCCCCTTGGTCCGCTCATGTTTACTCAAAATGAGTCTGGGCCAAGCATATCATCATGATCGCACCGTCAAACGCATGACCCAAGGCAAAGATAAAAGGTTGATTCAATCCAAGGAGATGGGCATTCTGGACCTCACCTAGGTCCGACCTTGAACGGGTTGGACTATGCTAAAATTTGGACCCGCTACTTCCCCTCGTGCCTAAGGCATAAAAAATAATAAAAAAGACATTTGCAAAAGATAATAAATTTTCCTTTCCCATTTTTAGGCCAGTGCTATGCACCCACCACTCTGGGATGATTGGTTTGATGACCGGAAAAGCCACATTTGCAAAAGATAATTAATTTTCCTTTCCCATTTTCAGGCCAATGCTGTGCACCCACCACTCCGGGATGATTGGTTTGATGATCGGAAAGACCACATTTGCAAAAGATAATAAATTTTCTTTTCCCATTTCAGGCCGACACTATATTGCCACATCTCCACTGGAATAATCAGCACAATCCCACCATTTTACAATAAAAAATAGAGAAAAGATAAAGTTTTTGTAAGATAATAGGTTTCCCTTTTCCATTTACAAGTCTATACTTTGCTTACACCACATCTCCCAAAAAATAATCGGTGTGATGTCTCACTCCCTTTCCTTTTTTATAAAAAGTAAAAACAATAAAAACATGAAGAAAGTATATACACCAAAGAAAAATTTGGCAGGGGTTCTTATGCCCCTTCGTGTGGTAATCTAATCTATGCAAAAATTATGGGCAGGAGGGAATCAACGACTCAACTCGTGCTTTAGGGCACGGATCTCCGCACGTAAGGCATCCTCCCGTACATCCCGCTCTGTCATCCAGCGGCCATGAAGACTCCTATGTCATTTCTGGGAAGTATCAGTAGTACCAAGAGCGTCTCTCAAGGATTCTTCCAGATGAAGGACCTCACACTCAGCTACATCAGCTTTGGCTTCTGCCACCTCTGCTCTAACCATCTGTTTCTCTAAATGCTCATGCAGGATTCGCTTCTTGTCCATCCATAGCTTAATACGGTTTCGAAGCATCGACTCCTTCCTCGACCATGGCCCCCCTACATCACTGCTCTCTCCCTAATCCAGGTGACAAGCAGAAGACATCTCAGACCAAAGCCAAGCCTCATACTCTGGGGAGGACATGACCAAATTCCCCTGCTCTAGATCGCACATAAGCATTGATTGACGTGTTTCCCAGAGGGCACCTATCCTATCCATATCCCTAGAGGACCCTGAGAGAAAAGTAAGTCACACAAGGGTGGCTTTGTCACACAAGGCACCTACTGAGAGCAACCAAACTGGCACAGCACTCGAAATGGGAAATAGCAAGTGCTGCCGGCCAAACCAAGGAGAGTGATGCCCTCATGATCTCTGGAGTGAACCACTGGGAAAGTCCTATCTAACCAAGGAAGTCTCCACACCAACTCGGCTTCAGCCAACCAAAGCTTCAGCCCTTGTATATCCCCTCGCAGAAGCATGGGGCATCTACCCAAAAAAGTAGTGGGCCACCCTACCACGAGCAATATAGAAGCAAGGTATGGGCCCCAAAATGGCAAGGTGCTCCCCTAGCTAGACCTGGAGCAAAAGCGGACATCCCCTAAGGCACTCCACTTTGCCCAATGCAAAAGCATTAAGACAGTGATAGAGCTTTGCCAAAATCATATGCCTCATGGATTGGCCCCCCTCTAATTCCACCAAAACATTGCAAAGGGTAAGAGAGAAACCCTCCCCCCCAGTGTATAAAAGGACCTTCGAGATGAGACAGAGAGCGAAAGCCTTCACATTATAAATGTTTCTAATCGATAATTTTTATAGGCTCTCGTCGCCAAAAATTTCTCTCAGGAATTTCATCGAACACCTGGTGGGCCCACCAATGAGACCTCTCTCATAATCAGCCTTTTTCAAGCCCAAAGTCGTGTGAACAACTTTAACATAACCCGGTTTTGGCACTACTCTGGCAAGACCCCTATGCAGCTTCAAACCCGACAGGCTAGAGAGTTCCTCAAGGGTAGGAGTCAGCTTAAGATTCCCGAAATGGAGGACATGGTTGCACACTTCCCAAAAAGAGGCCACCGCATGTATAAAATCCCAAAGTGGAGGGACTTCAAGAAAAGATGAGAGATGGGCCAATCCAAGTTGATCCAAACCCCCGAGCTCACTCTCATTCAAACTCTCAAGCCACTTCTTCAAAAAATTGGGTACCACACCCAAAGAGGGAAGTATGGTGGTTTCGGACCTTCCACGAGAGGCAGGGCCGGAAAGCGGGTCCATGGTCGTACAAATATGTTCCCGATATACAATTCAATGTAGGACGATGGACCCACCTTTGGGCAAGAAAAGAAAAAAATGGGAGCAAAAAATATCAAGTCAAAATCAAAAGGAGAAAAGAATGCATTCTTGGGCTTAAAAGGCCCCACTTTCCCCTGATGGCACCTGGCGTGTGTATTAAACACGCCAGAGCAAATTTTCTCAGAATTGCTCTGGCGTGTGTAATATTCACGCCAACCCCCTTTCCCAGAGTTGCTCTGGCATTTGTATTACACACGCCAAGCCAGATTCTCTCAGAATTGCTCTGGCGTGTGTATTACACACGCCAAATGTTAACTAGGTGCATGGCCTCAAGGCCATTCTTTTTTAAATTGGGTCCATCCTGCAGAAGAGAGCCAATATACCACAACAAAAAGGAGAAACGAGAAAGAGATGGAGCAGGCAACAAAGAGGGAAAAGCAATGACATTTATTCAAAAAAATAAAAGCTGTCTAAAGATATGTTCTCTGATACATCTTCCCAAAATAAAAACAGCAAAACCCCAAGAGTTCAAAAGTGTCTAAACAAATCAGAGCAAAAGCTTAATCCTTGGCCGCACCCTTCGATTTCTTGTGACGGCACAAGGTACTATGGTACGTCCAAACCTCCCCCACCAGGGACCACGTCTGAGAAAGTTGGCTAAGCAGGGAGCGCGATTCCTTTTAACGAGCACGTTGTAAGTCATATCCAAAGCCATCAATCAATATCGGTTGAAAGAAAAAATAGCAAGGCAATGATCAGAACTAGTCAGTATGACACTCACCATTTCCACGTCTCGGAGGCCGGCAATATTGCTGTAGTACTCGGCCCGACTCATGGCCAATTCGTAGTTCTGCATTAAAGAAAAAGAAGATATCAGTTACAGGAGCCACAAGTGCAAACATAGGCATTTCTTTAGAAAGCAAAAGTACAAAAAGAAAAAAACTTATCCCAAGAACCAATTCAGGAGGGGGGATTCGGACCGCTTCGACAGATAGGCAGGCCCACCGCTTGTCTACATCGGCACATAAGCTCGAGAGAAAGGCATCATCGAGGCATCTAAAAGTCCCCTGAACCTTAGCAGCCGAGCTACTAGAAGCACTTGCGCCAGAGGGATCTGAAGGACCAACACCTGTAGCCTCAGTAGGACCTGCCGCCATCGCATCATCGTCGTAAGAATCGTCTTCTCGGTCGAAATATGAAAAGAAGCAAGGTTTTAGTCAGTAGAGGTAAAAACTAAATCAGAACCATTAGAAGCTTGCTTAAAAAGAGGGACTACCTGAGATCGCAGGCCACCATAGGCCAGGAAGTTTGCATCGGGTATAAAACGAGGCAGAATGGACCGATAGGGCAAGGACTCATACCACAGCTGGTATCCCCCAGGCATGAGAAGATCATCAATGGGGACCCCATGATGGAGAAACCTGGCAGAAAGCTCCTCAATAGTACCCTCAGGAGCCATGACATCTACAGGAGGAGCTTGCAGTAGGGAAAAGTGATGTCGGTACTGATGTACCACTCTCTCTCCTAGGTAATATGCCCTAGCCCAGGCCCCATAGAAGAAAATGATGCGACGGCCCACGAAAAAGCGGGACGGACCCACAGCGGCTTGATCCTAGAAGGGAGAACCAAAAGAAAAATGTCCCATCAGCCAAACAGGTAGCATAAAAAGAAATGCTCAGAAAGAAAAGAGAGAAATAGCCGTACCTACTCCGGGATCAGCAAGTCAAATTGGGACCTCAGTCCCATCTCTAAATGCTTCATGCCAACGTCCCTATGACGATTCTTGTGCCAATTACTCATAAGTGGATATGTGTAGACATCAGAGAAAAGGAGTGGGCGGCCAGGCTGGAAGTGCAAGTACCCCCAAATCTGAAAAGAGCAGTAAGCGTAAAAGATGTGTCAGATACAAGATGAATGACAAGCCAATGAACTAAGGAAAGTGGGTGAGTCAGGGATTACCTCAATCACGAGTCAGAAATTGACGACAGAAGTCATGTTCCCAACTGAGGCTCGGGCCAGGCTAGACATCAGCACGACATATCCGACCCCACCCCAGTTGTACCGATGCATGTCGTCCCAGTTTCCAATAAGGCTTAGCAAAGACAATGAAACCTGACCTTCGTTGGCATTTGCAAAAAAATGATCTTGCCTAGGATAAAGAGGAGCGAGATGCGAGCCAACATCAGGGCACGCTCAAGCTCAAGGAAGATATCTGCATCCGACTGGCCCAGATCCACCAACTCGTGCTCACCAAACAACTCGGCCAGCCAAGATAATTTAACCTCAGAGCCATGCTTGTTCTGGGTAGAGTGGTAATCTCTGATTAATTGCACCACCTCGTCCTAGCCTGGTACGCGAAAGTTGGTCATCGGCGTGCCCCCAATCCTTATCCCCGTAATCATCGACCAATCGATGGGGGTAATAGCCATCTCAGCCATTGCCATGGGAAAGGTCATGGTCTCAGGCCGAAAACGTTCAATCAGGGCCTTACATAGGCCGAGTCGCCCCTCATGGTAGGGGACAAAAGGAAATCCCCGAAGCCGGCCTGAGCAAGGAGAAACTTCACCACTAGAGGGAGATAACGGTAAAGGCGCTGGAGGTCAAGCCAACGTCCATGGAACATATTGGGTGGCAAGTCCTGCATTAAGATGAAGAGGTGTCAGATCTTGTAGGTAAAGCAAGCTTGCACAAAGAAAGGACAAGGCGACAAAATAAAAATTATTTTATTTCCTTGCCAGCAATCTCGAAATTCGAGATATGGGTGTACTGTTGATTGAGCAGACCAGTACGGGCTGCCTCGCCCTGCATTTCGTACCAAGGCTAGGAAAAGCACTGCACTACCAAAAGCTACTCCCCCTGGGGACCGTAGACCACCTCTGGTCCCTCCTCTTACCCGTGCTCTTCCTCACTCGACATCTTGAGATGGAAACAAGCAACAATATCAAAACATGTCACTAGCAAGAAATCGATTGCTGCAAGCCAAAGAAGGTAAGTATGCCTCTCTTATTTTTCATCAATCTTAAATCATCATCATTTCTAAGACATACATCAAAAAAGAGGGTGAGGCCAAAAACCCCCACATTTCAAAAAAGAGAGCAAAAAATATATATATAATAATAATAAAACAAACAAGAAAAAAAGAAAACAAACAAAAAAAAAGAATGTGTATACATTTATGTAGCAAAAATCCAACAAAAAAAGAAAAACAAAAAAGAGTGTACATTTATGTAACAAAAGTCCAAAAAAAGAAAACAAACAAAAAAAAGAATGTGTATACATTTATGTAACAAAAATCCCAAAAAAAAAGAAAGAAAAAAGGGGCAAAACATGTATGAACATACACAAAAGGAGAGTCTTTCTTTTTTCCAACAAACAAGAAAAAAAATAAAAAAATAAAAAAATATATGTTTATATATATATATATACATGTATGAACATGCACAAAAAAGAGAGTCTTTCTTTTCCAAGCAAACAAAAATAAAAAAAAAAAAAAAAAAATATATATATATATATAAATATATATATAATAAACATGCAAAAGAAAAAACTATCAGACTTGATCCCTGTGAGAACTTCACGAGTTCTTTTGGGCTGCAGGTATCAGCTACGTGAGGAGGCTTTGTTGCAGCCTTCAGGTCTTGAGGTAGCATTTCTCGTCTTGAGATGACACCATTTCTCGCTTTGCTATACGGCTATGTGACCTTCTCTTCTCACATCCATACATCTTTCATCTATTGGACTTCTTCGGTCCACTTTAACATGTAAACTAGTCACCATAGTGTGTACCACCATGGTGTTCCATTGATCTTTGGCCCAACAGTCTTTTTTGTCTTAAATTCTCTCTTTTTGGTACCAAAAGCAGGGACTTTGTACTAAGTTACATAATTATTACTAACTATAAAACAAGCTAAACAAGGGTTTATTAGACAGCTTCAAGGTCTAGCAAAGGCTAGGTTAAGAGGTGAAAAGTGGTACTTTTTCAGTGAATAACACATCCCCAAACCTAATCTTTGCTAGTCCTAGAGCAAAGGAAAAATTAAAACAACTATTCTAAAAATCTAAATGTCACTTTCGTAGGGAGCACAGATGCATTTAGCTTATGCATCAAGCCTTTTAAATCCCTAGGTGATCCCTAGTGGAGGAGTGAAGTCTCCTGAGGGTTTTCAGTGAAGATACCCACAAACTTCTCAATGAAAACAGTTAATCAAAAGTGCAACATCACCAAATCAGTATTCAATAATCAGAGCATCATTTAACCCTTGATTCTTTTCAAAATGTGAGGAAATTGAATATATGAGATGCACAGACCATTAACTCATTAAAAACTCTTACATGTATGCATACTATTTCCAATCAGCTTTCAACAAGAGAATCAATAAGTTTATGTCAGTACTGAGCTCACTATTAATTCAAAAATTAGGTTTAGGCAATACCCAATACATTCAATATCAGACTTAATGCTTACCAGGGCAGTCTCTCACAAAGAACTTTGAGAGTTTCCTTTTTCTCACAAGCTCAAGAGCAGTTACAGTCCTTAAAGGAGTCTGCAAGCATGAGCATAGGCAATGCTCCTAAATTTTGGCATCATTGACTATTTCTCACCATAGATTAGTGCGCGACTACTTCATGAGTTCCTTAGACATTGATTTCAGCTGAAGTGTGCGACGGCTGTGTGAGTTCCCTTATGCTACATATTTTAGCTGCACGAGGAAGTTTTTCTAGTGAATTAAACAACGTGAGGCAGCACCTCAACTGTGTGAGATAACTCATTTGCTCTTCTACTGTTATGTAGTTGCTGCTGTTTCAGCTCTCTCTACTCACACCTATGCTTCTCTCATCTGCTAGACTTTCTTTGTCCATTATTGCATGCAAAACAATCACCATGGTGTGCACCACCATGGTGTTCCATCAATCTCTGGCTCAGCTGTCATCCTTGAGTTGAATTCTCTCTCTTCTTGGCACCAAAGGCATGGACTTTGTGTTAAGCTGGACAATTTATTACTAACTATAAAACACACTAAATAAAGGATTATTAGAAAGCTACAAGGTGTAGCAAAGGCTAGATTAAGAGTTAAAAAGTGATACTTTTCAATGAATAACACACCCTAAACCTAATCTTTGCTAGTCCTTAGCATAGCAAAATTTAAACAACTACTCTAAGAATATAAATGCCACTTTTGTAGGGAACACAGATGCATTTAGCTTATGCATCAAGCCTTTTAAATCCCTAGGTGATCCTTAGTGGAGGAGTGAAGTCTCCTGAGAGTTTTCAGTGAAGGTACCCACAAACTTCTCAATGAAAATAGTTAACAAAAGTGCAACATCACCAAATCAGCTTTCAATAAACAAAGCATCAGTCCACCTTTGATTCTTTTCAAGATGTGAGGAATTTAAATAAATGAAATGCACAGACATTTAATCATTCTAACTTTCGCATGTATGCACATCATTTCCAATTAGTTTACAAGAAGAGAAACAACAAATGTATGTCAGTACTGAGCTTATCATTAATTCAAAAATTAGGTTTTAGGCAATGCCCAATACATTCAATATTAGAACCAATGCTTACCAGGGCAGTCTCTCACAAAGAACTTTGAGGTTTTCATTTTCTTACAAGCTCAAGAGTAGTTAGAGTCCCCAAATGGGTCTACAAGCATGAGCATAGGCAAAGCTCTTAAATTCTGGGATCATTGGTTATTCCTCACTATAGATTGGACAACACCTCATCTCCACATAGTAGCTCATTCAACTTAGGATCACAAGGTCTTAGACTGGGTTGTAATGTGGCTCATGGGTGTAGGTTATAAAGAATAGAAGGGTGAAAATGATGCAAAATTGAGAGACCAGTAGGTGAAGGAGGTGATCCATGACTTCACCTTCTTTAGATCAACACATTTCATCTTCTTTGATATTTTTCAGACTTGAAGTGGCCAGTTTCTCCTTTTATTTTTACTTTTTTCAATGAAATTTCCTCTTGACTCCTCTCTCTTCCTTTTCATTATATTTTTCTATTTTTATTTATTTATTTATTTATTTATTTCTTTTGGATAAATTTTTCTTTTCTTTTTATTTTTATTTTTCTGAAATGCCACCCTCTTCCCAGCTGCTACATTGTTGTCTTTCTTTTCTGTTTCTTCTCCATTCACTAAATGTTGACCCTAGCTTGTCCATCTTCAACTCCTTCTCCTTTACCTTCTGAATTCTCAGAGTAGGGGTAGGTATGAATCAGGTGCACAGGTTTAGGTGCAAGTACTCAAGTGTATTTTGAAGAAAATTAAAAATTTAAGGCTCAAAAGGTGTATGCATAAGGGCCGTTTACTGGGTTTGGTATTTTTAAGCTCAAACTATCCAAGAGAAGGCCTTGATCCTTTCCTAAATGTCATGGGTACTATCAGCTGTTTCAACTTGGAGATGCCTAACTTCTAATGAGGACATTGACTCAACCAATCCCTAGAGCAAAAAGAGTTGCCTAAGACACTCCTCAAAGAGAAATTTTTTTTGTAGGTGTAAATCTCTCTAGATATGGCCTTTCATTGAACTCATAGGCATGCCTTACCTTTTTCTCTCTTTAATGGTTTACCAAGTGCTGACACAAGTGAGTTTTCTTAGTGTTCACCTCATGGAAATGTTAAAATTTGAAGGTGTTTAATGCCTAAAGGTCTGTAAAATTTTAAATTTCCTCATTTTCAAAGTTCCTTAGGTGGACTTAGCTCTATTTCTATCTTACTTCTTTGGTTCTGCTACACTTAGGTTAACTACCTCATTGGCATACCTTGCCACTCCCCCAAACCTATGAGGAGTAGGGTCCTCATTGATTCAAAGAGAAGAGATATATGCAGCAGGGTACATTGGTAAAATTCATACACAAAACAAAGCAAGTACATCAGTAAACAAAACACACACAAACAGATAAAACAAAACAAACAAACATAAATGAAACCAAACAAAATCAGCCAAAGAGGATTTTTATTTATAATAGAGGAATTTATACAATGCAAGCGAAAATAACTACAAAAAGATTATACAAAAACATCCTAACTAATTACGTGTGCAAATCTAATCATCAGAATTGTCAGGTGCATCAGCTTGGTCTGGGACTCCTTTTCCTTTTCCCTTCTTCAGGGCTGCAGCAGTGGACTGTGATCTTTTTGAAGTAACTTTATGTTACTTTGGGGCAGGCTTTGGTGCTGACTCCTTAATGCTGATCCCAGGTTTTATCTTTTTGGGCTCTTGGGGTTTAGTAGCAGTTGCCTTTGGAGGGGCTTTAGTAGTGAAGAGTTTGGCAGCTGCCTCAGCTAAGTCCCTATCACCAATATCTGCTAAGGTCTGCTGTAATGCATGTGCAGTCCTAGCATACTCATTTGCTCTATCATCCACCAATCTCAGGGTTGTCCGTAATTTCTTGATTACATCCTCCATCCCATCAGCTCTATTCTTCTCTTGATTATATTGGATCATTATCTCCCTCCATCCCTATATGATCTTCTTCTTCTTTAACTTGTGGGCTAGCTACAGGAATTTGATTTTATCAAGGAGGAGCTACCTAACTAAAGTTCTTTATGGCTTTAAGGAGGGTGTAGTATGGAGGCATAGGGTTAAAAGAGGCTGGTAATATGAGCTGCTCAATAGTTGAAGAAGGGCCAGCCAACAATGATGAAGGGATGGATGATGCCATTGGTAGGGGGGATGTAGAGGGTAAAGGCTGAGGGACTTGAAGCTCAGGTACTGTGAGGTCTATTACCCCAGGTCAGTTTGGGTTGGAATTGAGGAGGTGGGAATTCAGTTGTCCACATCTGTGGTAGCATCAGAGGCTGCTACTATAGGTGGGGTTGCAGGTTGGGGTTTTAGGTAAGGGAATACTAGAGGTTGGGCAAGAATGTGTAAAATGGTTAGGTTGGGTTTCTGCTTCAGTTTCAGGCTCAGAGTCTGTCTGTGTGAAAGCATTGGTAACTGTAATTGGAGGGATTATGGGAACAACTAAGGTTAGGGGTTGGGGAGAAGGGGGTGGAGTAGGCAAATGGGTGGGTGTAGGGATAGGTGGTTGTTGGGATGGTTGGGTTAAGTTGGACAAGGTTGATTGGATGGCTGCTAAACTGTTAGGAATGGAGGCTTGGTTTTGGAGGGTGGAGTTCATTGTTTGAAGGGTGGCCTCCATGGATGCTTGGGATTAGGTGTTTGCCATCACTTGGGATTGAAGGGAGAGGAGGAGGCTGAGGATTTGGGGTAGGAAATTAGGGGTGATGGCTGCTGTGGGTGGGATGGGTGGAATTGGCTGAAATGGGGAGGTGGGTGCATGGTGGAAGGTAGTGGGCTATGGTGAATCTGGGCGAGGGGTAAACTCATAATTGATTTTTCCCATAATAGAGGTCATCATGGCTGAGTATCCCTCTCAAAAAAAGGGTCTTGGTCATGGGTAGGGAAAAAAGGGATGGATTGGCCCAAAGGTTCAAGGGTATCAGGTTCAATGGGCTGAGGTGAGGATATAGGGGGCTATGTGGGATGGCAGGAATTTGGGGCTCACTCTCCACATGGGGTATTGAATAGTCCTGGGTTGGTGTTAACCACTGAAAAGTACCACTTTTCACCTCTTAAACTAGCGTTTGTTGGACCTTGAAGCTGACTAATAACTCATTTTTAGCTTATTTTATAGTTAGAAATAAATTGTGTAACTTAACATAAAGTTTATACTTTTGGTGCAAAGAAGAGAGAGAATGTAAGCAAAAGATGACAGCTGAACTAGAAAGTAATGGAACACCATGGTGACTATTTGGCATGTCATAATAGACCATGGAAGTTCAACAAATGAAAGAAGTATAGGTGAGAGTGGAGGAAGCTACAACAGAAGCATGTGCATAGCAGCAGAGGAGCCAAGAACCTACTCGCACAGCTAAGGTGCAACCTTGCGCTGTTGAAAGTCACTAACAGAGTTCCCTCGCATAGCTAAGACGTGCAATATAATAGAGCTCGTGAAGAAATCATGCAGCTTAACAAAGAGGTTATCGCAAAGTAGCTCTCGCACAGCAGTCGCGCACTTCAGCGAAAATAATCAAGTGAACAAACTCCGGAGCCCTCGCGCACTAAGCCTTCAGAAATACAGCTCCCGAATCTCTCACGAGGATCAAGCCTTAATGCATCCGCACGCATTACCTCGAGAGACCAATTGGTGCAAACAACTGTAAAGACCTAGCGAAGTTCTCGTGTGGTTGTGGAAGAGAGAGACGCCCAGAAGTTCTCGCATAGCTCTCACGTGCTTAGAAGCTCAACTCTGAACCAAGCGAGATGTAAAAGCATCTGTGTGAGTACCTCACGAATGAAGTTTCTGAAGCTCTTCTGTGTGAGCAATCAAAGCACTAAAAATCCTTCTGTGCAAATGAATTCAAAGCCAAAGTAGCTCACGATTGCCCAAAGCTCTACTGCGCGATAAAGTAATATTCCACGCCAAACTCTACCCCACGAACACTCTATAGCTACGTGATAAAAGTGAGATGCAGAAGCGAACCTCACGATGCTCGGACTCTCCACTTCTCAATCTTAACTCAAGGACCTTTTGGGGATTTCCCTAGGTCTAAGGCACATATCTCGAGACACAAATTCTGATGCACACATCCCAAGACATCCAAGGGTTGTAACAGTGCCACATCTGCTTAAAAAATTAGGGTTTACTCTCCTCTCAGCCACAACACTGAGACTAAGTATATAAGCGGCACATGTAACTTAGAAACTATAATTCACTTTCTCCTTCAACCTCTGTCGGCTGAGAGCTCAAGCAGGCTAGGGTTAGGGTTAGGGTTTGATCACCTCTTTTTCTATTTTTTCTTCTCTCTTAGCTCAACACTTATTGGCTAAATCTTTGGTAAGCATCTAGGTGAAGTTTTATTTAAGTTTTATAATAGGTCATTTAAACATTGGGATTTGGTGTTGAGCTATTGTGCGGAAGGCTGCTGCCTTGAGAAATTTCATTGTTAGTAATATCAGATCAATGGAATTTATGTTTGAATGCTTACTCAATCTATTATTTTCCTATTTATCCGTAGTTCTATTCAGGCTATAGCATACATTTAAGATTTGAGCTTATTGAAAGGCCCATGGAAGCTTGAGCTTTTGTAGCCTGGGGACCATGGTGGCAGACAGTAGTTTTCATATTCTATCTTAGCATTTGTGGGTAAGGGAGCCTCTGTGGATAGCCTGTGACCATTAGAGTGGACAGACTATAGCCTTAGGGAAAACTTGGTCACAAATCTGAGATGGATCCTTTTTCTCTGCACTTGGGTTTGTAGCCTAGTGAGAGATTGTGCAGGAACAAGCTCTCCTCTGTTTCATTTGACCACCATCAGATATTAGATCTGGCTTCTCTATAGTGATTGCAGCTGGGAGGACATTTGATTGCTAGCTATTTTTAAGCAATAAATTGTTGATTTAAAGTCTAATTAAATCTATAGATCTTTCGGTTCCATTAGATTCTCGATCAAATTTTTTTATTTGGGAATTGCCCATTCACTTAACCTTTAGATCTCTTAATTGCCATCTGATCTTCTTAGGTTAAATACCCTTTTGAATGTTAGCCAGGTCTGTGCACAGATCCGGGGTGCTCAAATCATTGGTAGACATAGTGTCTGCAATGGTATTCATGGCCTTATTTGATTCATTGGATGAGGGTTGATCAGCTTACTCCTTTGGATTAGGTTAGCTTTTCTGGGTTGATCAATGATATTTGACAGACTCTATTGGATAGACTATGGCCATTTGAGTGGACAGACTATAGCCTTTAGAGCACCCCAAATGGCATGGGTTAAGTTGGATGCTTTTACCTTGCTAAGGTTATTGATAGCACTTTAGCAAGGATTTACTGTAGAGAGAGCCCTAAATCTGAGTTACATAACTGAATGAACTTTAACCTAAACTGCTTACTTCTCACCCTTTTATATTTATTTTAATACACCATCACCATCTTTTTCATAACCCTTTCTTAGGATAGGACTGTACTTTATTTCTCTTTTTTTTTTGTTGTAGGTAATTTAGTGTAGTTGTGACACCCAACTTCCTTTCTTTAGGATTGTCAGATTTGTAACCAGATCTGGGGGCCTACTATTATAGCCCATTTTGGATTCTAGATCAATTTCTCTATGGGATAAACTCTTACTTATCAAAACTTGCTATAATAGCCATGTATCTTGCAGGCTTAGGATTAGTTTAGTTATGCTGTTTCCATCTTTTATTTTATTTTTTAATTTTTAATTTGTTCTCACCACACAATAAGAATAGCATACACTAGTAAAACCCATGACAACCAGTTTTTGGCACCGTCATCGGGGATATTGATCTTTTTAGTAGACCTGAGTTATATTATATTATACTATATTATATTTTAGAAAATTCTTTGTAGCTGTGCCATAGTAGAATAAAAGTACTACTAATTCTTTTTGGAATTTTGCAGAATTGGACAACAGTAGAAGGAAAAATCTAGAGATGCAGCTAGAGTCTAGCTAGCTCTGTTTGCACTTCTTTTACCCTGAAACCTAGTCGTTTAATGTTGACTTCCTTGTAATTAATTTAGTGTAAATTTTGTTAGTTGTTATTTTAGTTTAGAAATTATTTTAGTGTTGTAAGCATTTTCCTTACTTGCTGAGTTTGTGGATGTATGCTTGGAAGAAGGTCCCTAAACCTTGAGTTGGAACCTCCAAATCCTAAGGTTGAAAGGATCCTCAGACCAAGAAACACCACATAAGGCCCTACTATTGAAACTGAGCAGGCTAACATGACTGACAGGCAAAGAACCTTGAAGGAATACAATGCACCAGGGGAGTACACCTCTCCCTTCTGCATACAATTCCCTTCAGTGGAAGGAAACTATGAAATCAAGTCTTCCACCATCAATATGCTGCCATCTTTTTATGGGCTTAGTAAGGAAGATCCTTACAAGCACATTGACCAATTTTTGGTACTTTGCACCACCTTCAATATTGCTGGCTTGGGTCCTAAAGCCACCAAACTGAGGCTTTTTTTCTTTTTCCTTAAAGGACAAAGCCAACACATGGCTCTCTAAGCTCCCAGCCAACAACATACAAATATGGAGTGATCTCCAAAGCCAATTCCTGGCTAAATTCTTTCCCATGAACAAGACCAGCCAGATGAGGACAAGTATTTTATCATTTACTCAGTCTTCAACTGTGGCAATTAGTGCAAGTATTTTACCAAGAAATTAATCCCAAGAGCAGTGATATGGTGGATGCCTCATGTGGTGGTAGCTACCTCCACAACACAGCTGAAGAGGCTTGGGAGCTATTTGACATTATAGGGGAAAATTCCATGCAGTAGGAGTCACTGTCTCGTAATGACAGCCAGACCCCTACTAGGTTGGTGAAAAAGTTCACCCCTAGAAGTGGAATATATGAAGTGAAGGTGTAGAGTGAGTTGGAGAAGAAGGTGGACAATTTGAGGTTGAAGTTTGACAAATTGACGAATGTGATGTAGCCTATAATGGTTGCACCAGTGGAGGAGGCATGTCTGATATGCCATTCTCCCACACATTCACTACATGATTGTCCATCAGCCAACCAATTCCTTAATTTTGTTATGGAGTAAGCCAATGCTGCCCAAGCATTTGAGCAGCAACCTGCTGGGTACTCATGGAGGAACCATCCAAATTTGAGGTGGAGACAAGATAATTACCTTCAACCCCAGCAGCAGTAGTTGGTAGCTCCATGTAGACCTCAGGACCAGTTTAATCAGGGATACCCACCTTGGCAAAATTTTCAGTTGCCTGCTCCACAGCCCAACTAGTTAGCCTTGCCCCCACAACAGCCCAGATCCTCTTCGTTTGAAGAGCAAATGATGGCATCCATGCAGAATTTAGAGAGCCTAGTTCAAACTATGAACTCTCATGGGCAAAGCATTGAGAAGATTGAAGACCAGCTTGGTGAAATTTGCAATGCTTTGAACAAAAGAGAGGAGGGTAGACTGCCCAATCAGCCTTTGGCCAATCCAAAGGGACAGTATATGATTGAAGATGCATCCTCTTCCCATGTGAATGATGGTTTAGGACGCCAAGGCAAATGAGGAGGTCACTGGAGTAACAAGGAAAGAAGGTGAGTGGTGAAAAAAAAAAAAGAATGTTTGTACCATAAATATATTGACTGTGTGTTGTTTTGCGATCGCTTAGAAGCTTTTACTGCTTTAGATTGATGCTTTGCTTGTTTGTTTCATTGCGTTTTGCTTGTTTATTGTTTTGAGTGCAAGTGCATATTTATCATCTGAAGTTTGATGCTCATGTCTGTTGGTGATAGTTAAGATACTCTCACAATAAATTTCATGAATTTGATCTGAATGATTAAATTTATAATTCTGAATGTGTGATATTGCAATGTTGAAAAAGTGTAACTTAACTATCATGATGAAATAGAGTACGTGTCATGGAGTGGAGGTGATGCACACTAAATTAGTGCATGATATTATACATGCACAGGCCATGGCACCAGCTTAGAGAAAAGATCAAGTGTTGCCCTCTCGCGAGGCTAAATGGCCAAAATTTTAAGATCGCGAGTCACCTGAAGCTTTCCGGAAGAGTTCTAATGAATATTTTATACTGCATGAGAGCTTCGGGAGAAAAAGGATATCTGCCACAGCCTGAAAGCGAACCCGCGAGATGCTTGAGACTTACATTTTAATGCTTGCGAGGCTATGCTACTCTAGCTATGTGAGATCTGAGCAACCACTTCACGCGCTTAAGCCTGAATTTAACTCTGCGAAGAGCCTCGCGAGGCACTTGAAGCTTTTAAATTTGATCTCGTGAGGCTCTGCTTTTATTCATGGCTAAACCTCTCGCGAGTTTGGTTGTGTACTGTGCGAGGAATGTATTCCGTGAGAACTTAGTGACAGCTGCGTGAAGCATGTGTTTAGCCCTATAAACCCTATGAATCCCTCCATTTTCTTCATTTTATCTTTTTATCCTAGCTTCCCCTGCGCACTTTTGAGCTTCCCCTTTTCTCCTTTATTCTATACTACCCTTTCCACTGAACCCTAGCTAGTTTCCTCATACATTTTTGCTCCCCATCACCTCCTGGTCACTTTGAGCTAGGTTTGGGGGGATTTGGACATCGGTGTAACGTGTGAAGTGAAACCCTAACTATCATTTGGTAAGATTTCTCACTCTCTCTCTATTGATTTAATTAGACATAATCTAGAGTAAGAAGAGAGCAATTTGGGATCTGGTTTATTTATGAAAGAGTGCATTACATTTGTTGGAATTTTGAAACCCTAATTTGGAGAAATTTGATAGTTATGGCTACGGGTTCAAATTCTCAGACACCTTGTCTACTTTGGTAACCCCACCACTTGCTGGGAGCCTTGTGCCTACTCGAAAATCTGTAAGGATTGCAGAGGCCCCCAATGTGGAGACCCCTGTGGTAACTGCACCCAAATTGAGAAAATGGGGAAGAAAGGCAAAGGTGTGACCTCTGTTGACTAGGGTGCCAAAAAGAAGTCTACCCCAAAGAAGAGGGCCAGAGAGCACCCTCCATCTAAGAGCCCTAAGAAATCAAAGAAGAAGCAGAAAATGGGCAAGGAAGTAGCCACTGTGATCCCTGAGGATGACGAGGAAGAAGATAATGAATACCTCAGGGTCCCATCTGATTTTATTGCAGCAATTAAGCTAGAATCCGAGACAATATTTGATAAGACTTTCTTTGAGGAGCTATATGAAATAGCTGCTTCCATGGAGTACCTCAACAAAGCCTCATTACTGCCCCTACTGAGACCCCCAATGCAACTAGTCTTCCCTAGATTAGTGCAATTATTTTACCAAAATATCAGAGTTAAAACTGGGGATGATGAGAACCCAACATTGCTGGTATTGATAGACAAATTTGAGATGTTGTTCAATCTGGCAGCAATTGCTAGAATTCTTGGGATACCAGCCAGGTATAGCCATGAATGTGGCTTGGGTCCCCCTTTGATAGCCACCATCTAAGAGATAACCAAGGAGCTAACTGGAGGAATCACTGCATCACGGGTATCAATATGGAAGAGAGACCTGCACCCCCACCTCAGATTTATGGATGGGGTGCTAAGGAAAAATGTCTATTGCTCTGGATATGAATAGGAGAGGAGATTCCCTATTGCTGATGCACTATTCTCCTTCCACAAGGGCCATTACTTGGATGCTGCCAAGTTAATTTTTGAGGGGATGATTGACATTATGGAGAAGGTGAAAACCACGAAGAAACCCCATTCCCTTCCCTACTGCAGGCTTATTATAGCCTTCCTGAAGCTTGGAGGATATCGATTTCAAATGAATGAAGAAATAATCGCCTTGAACCTCAAAATTTATGGTAAGAAGTAGTGGGGGATCAGTGGCACTCTCATTGAGAAGAGGAAGAAGAAGACTGATGCACCAGCAACCTCTGAGGTTGCTGTTGTTGCTACATCTGTGGCTCCACCCTCTGCTGCCATCTCTCAGGCAGCCCATTTACTTGTGCCAGCCACCACCACACTCATATCTTCAGCCATTACCTTACTAGCCACCCCTTCACCCTCGATGCCATTCACTCCTCCCTCAACCCAAGCCTCACAACCTTCAATATTCCCCTTACCCTCAGCCCAGCTCACTTTATCCTTCCCCACAGCCTCCATACCTGCTGCTACCTTAACCATTCCCTCACCCATCACATTAGCCACACCAAGCTCACCCATCCATTCCACATCTGAAGAAACCATACCAATCCCTCAACCATCCTTAGCTGTGCTGGCAACCTATAAAAAGCAAAGAAGATCAAACAAGGCACAGAAGCAACCCCAACCTCCCTATATCCCCCAAACCATCCCAATTCTAGAAACCTCCACTATCCCAGACCCAGCCATTGACCTACCACCACCCTCACCAGCCTAAGCCTTTGAACTTGAGCCTCTCACCCTTGAAATCCCACATAGCTCCCCACTATAGCCCACCATTAAAACCTCCACACCTTTTCCACTTGAATTCCCTCAACCCTTAGACCAATCCATTCCAAATCCACCTACCCATGAAAAAATCCCTCTTTCAGATGAGGGATACTCAGCCATGATGTCCTCTATCATAGAGGACATCAACTATGAGTTTACACCTCTACCAGACTCACCACCCCCTCCCCATTTCACCCCTCCTCCACAGTCCCCATAGGCCACCACTTTCACTCATGCACCCACTTCCCCTTTTCAACCAATTCCACCCCCACACCTGATTTCCTACCCCATATCTTTAACCTACTACTTTTTATCCAAGCCCAAATATCGACTGATTCCCAAACCCAATCTTCAATTACAGCTAATCTGCACTCCAAAACCAAGCCTCAATTCAAACTAGATTACAAGCCATTCAATCCATACTATCACTTTTAACCCAACCTTCCCATTTACCTACCCCACCCCAATCTACCCCCCCCCCCCTTACCCTTAAAAATGCCTCCACCCAAACTGACCCTGAGGTGATAGAACTCACCCTACCCTCTACTCCCACCCCAACCATGCCACCACCCATCCCTTCACCATTGTTGGTTGACCCTTCCTTCAGTGATATCCAGCCCACAGTACCAGCCTCTTTCAACCTGCGACCTCCATATTACACACTCCTTCGTGCTATGAAAAAAAATGCTTACATCAAGAGAGATGTGGTAAAAGGAATGGCTGACCTCCAAGCATCTGTGAGACAACCCCTTTTGAATAAACTCGAGGTAGTGCTGCTATCCCACAAGTTGGAGAAAAAGGAAATAAAACATGGTTGACAAGAAATAATGATACAATACAATGAAGAAAAGACTAAGGCTGAGGGGATGGAGGATGTAATAAAGAAATTGTAGGCAGACCTAAGAGTGGCGGAGGACAAGGCCTACGATTATGGAGTGACTATTGCTACATTGCAGAAGAACCTAACTGAACGTAGTGATCGGGAGTTAGCTGAGGCTGCTTCCAAATAATTAGACCCTGATGTACCTCACCAGGAAATAGCCCCTCCACCCAAGGAGCCTAGCAAAGTCAGGTCTAGAATTAAAATCCAGGAACCAACCTCAAAACCAAAGCCCACTCCTAAAAAGAAAGGCACCTCTAAGCCAAGAAGCACTACTTCTAAAAGGTCACAGTCCGCTACTGCTTTGAGGCAACCAAAGGGTAAAGGAATTCAAGACCCACCTGCCGTAGCAGAGGATTCGAATGATTAACTATGCACATGTACTTAGTTAGGATATGCTTTTTGTGCATCACCTCCCTTTGCATTGTACACATGTTTGTTTTAGAAATACAATTTCTTTTGTTTATGTCTTGTTGGCTTTACATTTCTGCTTCATAGTTGTTAGTTTGTTTTAGTTGTTTCTGAGTGCCTTATTTCTTATTTTTATTTGCTTTATTTTCTTGTCAAGTTCCTTTTTGATCCCTGCTGCACTAGCCCTCTTATCTTTGAATCAGTGAGGATACTGCTCTTCATAGGTTTGGGGGTGTGGCAAGGATTACCAATGATATAGTTAACCTAAGTGCAGCAGTTTTAACAAAGTCAGGAATAGATAGAATCAACTTTACCTAAGTAGTGTTGAAAGTGAGGAAATTATACTGTGCAGACCTTCTTAATACTAAAGTCATTCAAAAATCAATACTTCTAAGAGGTGAACGTCAGAAATTTTTTTATAAGTAGTACATAGTGAACTAGTAAAGAGAGAAGCAGGTGAAAGCATATCCCTTTGAGTGCAATTGAAGACCATACCCAGTGAGCTTTGAGCCTATAAAATTTTTCTTTTAGGAGTGTCTATGGCAAATTTTTTTTCTGTTCTAAGGACTGACTGAGTCAAGCCCTTTTCACTAAAAGTTAGACACCCCAAGTTAAAGTTATTTGACAGTAATCATGACACTAAGGAAAGGATCAAGGCCTTCATTTGGACAGTTTGAGCCTAAAAGATCAAACCTGTGAAACTACCCTTGTACATACACTATTTGAGCCTTAAAGCCCCATTTTTCTTCAATAAATACCAAAGTACTTGAACCTGAACCTCTTAACTTGATTCAGCCCTACCCTCACTCTGAGAATTCAGAAGGTAAAGGACAGGATGTTGAAGATAAGTGAGCAAAGTTTAACATTTGGTGAAAGGTGGAGATCTATAAATAGCAGTTGTAGATGTATGACAACCATCATTAAAAGAATATATATATGAATACAGAAAAAAAAAAGAAAAAAAAAAAAGAGAAGAATGAGAAGTCAAAAGAAAAATCATTCGAAATGTTGAGAAGAAGAGAAGTTGGCCACTTTAGCTCTGATATTTCAAAAAGAAGATGAAGTTCAGCTGAAATGAACAAGGTGAAGTCATGATCCATCTCCTACCTATGTTGATTTCTCAATTTTGAATCTCTTTTTACCCCCTTTTTATTCTTTACAACCTTTACCAATAAGCCACATTACAACCCATGAAAAGCCCTTGTTGATCCAAAGTAAAATAAACTGTCATGTGAAGATGAAGGAATGTCTAATCTGTGGTGAGAAGTACTTTATGATGTCAGAAATTAGAGAACCTGCCTATGCTCATGCTTGCAAACCCATTTGGGATATGTAACTGCTCTTGAGCTTGTGTGAAATGATACACCCCTAAATTCATAAATGAGAGACAACCCTGGTAAGCATTGGGTCTGAGATTGAAATCATTGGGGCATTGTTTGAACCTGAAATTTTGATATACTGGTAAGCTCAGTACTATTTTGCGCATTTTGTTTTTCTTGGTGTCAGCTAATTGGATGTAATGAGCATGCATGCATGACTGAGGTGTTAAATTGTTTGCATATATTACTTTGGGACTCCTCTAACTTTGATAGAGCAAGGTTGAAATAAACTATATTTATCTTAAACTGATTGACCATTGTTTTCACTTTTGTTAACTGTTTCATTAAGAAGTTTGTGGGTACCTTCACTGAAAACCCTCAGGAGACTTCACTCCTCCACTAAGGATCACCTAGGGGTGTAAAAGGCTTGATGCACAAGCTAAATGCATCCGTGCTCCCTGCGAAAGTGAAATTTACATTCTTAGAGTAGCTATTTAAATTTTGCTTTGCTCAGGGACTAGCAAAGATTAGGTTTAGGGGTGTGTTAATCACTGAAAAGTACCACTTTTCACCTCTAAACCTAGCCTTTGCTGGACCTTGAAGCTGACTAATAACTCCTTTTAAGCTTATTTTGTAGTTAGGAATAAATTGTGCAGCTTAACATAGTCTGTGCTTTTGGTGCCAAGAAGAGAAAGAATGCAAGCAATAGATGATAGCCGAACTAGAAAGTGATGGAACACCATGATAGTACACACCATGGTGACTATTTGGCATGTCATAATGGACCAAGGAAGTCCAACACATGAAAGAAGTATAGGTGAGAGTGG
The DNA here is from genome assembly GCA_021018995.1 of Chloranthus sessilifolius. Classification (NCBI taxonomy): domain Eukaryota; kingdom Viridiplantae; phylum Streptophyta; class Magnoliopsida; order Chloranthales; family Chloranthaceae; genus Chloranthus; species Chloranthus sessilifolius. The sequence continues at coordinate 26,608,220 of CM037594.1, read as the reverse complement.
AGGAAGCTGCAACAGAAGCATGTGCATAGCAGCAAAGGAGCCAAGGACCTATCTCGCATAGCTGAGGTGCAGTCTCTAACTGTTGAAAGTCATTGGCAGAGCTCTCTCGTGTAGCTAAGAAATGGAACATAATAGAGCTCACGAAAAAGTCGCGCAGCTCAATGAAGAGGTTATCGCAAAGTAGTTCTCGCGCAGCAGTCGCGCACTTCAGCGGAAATCATCAAGTGAAGAAACTCTCGGAGCTCTCACGCACTAAGCCTTCAAAAATACAGCTCACGAAGTACTCATGAAGATCAAGCCTTAATGTAGCCATTCACATTACCTCATGAGACCAATTGGTGCAAACAACTGCAAGACCTTGCGAAGTTCTCACGTGATTCTGGAAGAGAGAGATGCCCAGAAGTTCTCTCGCGCAGCTCTCGTGCGCCTAGATGCTCAACTCTGAACTAAGCGAGATGCAGAAGCATCTAAAAGTTTCTGAAGCTCTTCTGCAAGAGCAATCAAAGCACTAAAAATACTTCAGCGCGAGTGCATTCAAAGCCGAAGCAGTTGTGTGAATGCCCAAAGCTCTACTGTGCGAGACAGCAATATTCCACCCTAAACTCTACCCTACGAACACTCTGCAGTTGTGCGATAGAAGTAAAATGTAGAAGCCAACCTCGCGACACTCGGGCTCTCCACTTCTCAATCTTAACTCAAGAAAATTTTGGGGATTTCCCTAGGTCTAGGTCACATAACTCGAGGCATAGATTTTAATGCATGCATTCTAAGACATCCAAGAGTTGTAATAGTGCCACATCTACTTGAAAAATTAGGGTTTACTCTCCTCTCAGCCACAACATTGAGACTAAGTATATAAGATGCGCTTGTAACTTAGAAACTATCATTCACTTTCTCCTTCAACCTCTGTCGGCTGAGAGCTCAAGCAGGCTAGGGTTTGATTACCTCTTTTTCCATTTTTTCTTCTCTCTTAGCTTAGCACTTGCTAGTTAAATCTTTGGTAAGCATCTAGGTGTAGTTTTATTTAAGTTTTGTAATAGGTCATTTAAACATTGGGATTTAGTGTTGAGCTGTTGTGCACAAGGCTGCTGCCTTGAGAAATTTCATTATTAGTAACATCAGATCAATGGAATTTATGTTTGAATGCTTACTCAATTATTAGTTTCCTATTTATTCGTAGTTCTGTTCTGGCTATAGCATACATTTAGGATTTGAGCTTATTGAAAGGCCCATGGAAGCTTGAGCTTTTGTAGCCTAGGGACCATGGTGGTAAACAGTAGTTTTCATGTTCTATCTCAGCATTTGTGGGTAAGGGAGCCTCTGTGTATAGCTTGTGACCATTAGAGTGGACAGACTATAGCCCTAGGGCAAAGTTGGTCATAGATCTGAGATGGATCCTTTTTCTCTGCTCTTGGGTTTGTATCCTACTGAGAGATTGTGCAGGAACATGCTCCCCTCTGTTTCATTTGACCGCCATCCGATGTTAGATCTGGCTTCTCTGTAGTGATTGCAGCAGGGAGGACATTTGATTGCTATCTATTTTTAAGCAATAAATTATTGATTTAAAGTCTAATTAAATCTATAGATCTTTTGGTTCCATTAGATTCTTGATCCGATTTGTGTATTTAGGAATTGTCCATTCGCTTAACCTTTAGATCTCTTAATTGCCATCTGATCTTCCTAGGTTTAATACTCCTATGAATGTCAGTCAGGTCTGTGATAAGATCTGGGGAGCTCGGAGCACTGGTAGACATAGTGTTTGCAATGGTATTCATGGCCTGATTTGATTCATTGGATGAGGGTTGATCAACTTACTCCTTTGAATTAGGTTAGCTTTTCTGGCTTGATCGATGGGATTTGACAGACTCTATTGGATAGACTGTGACCATTTGAGTGGACAGACTATAGCTTTAAGGGCACCCCAAATGGGCATACAAGTTAGATGCTTCTACCTTGCTGAGGTTATTGATATCACTTTAGCAAGGATTTGATGTAGAGAGAGCCCTAAATCTAAGTTACATAACTGAATGAACTTTAACCTAAACTGCTTACTTCTCACCATTTTGGGTTCTAGATCAATTTCTCTATGGGACAAACTCTTACTTATCAAAACTTGCTACAATAGCGCATGTATCTTGCAGGCTTAGGATTACTTTAGTTGTGTTGTTTCCATCTTTTATTTTATTTTATTTTTTGATTTTTAATTTGTTCTTACCACATAATAAGAACAGCATACACTAGTTAAACCCATGACAACAATTGTTGAGGGTGGTTGGATATCTATGGTAGGGTCTGGTATGGCTGTGGTTTCAGGGATTGGGATAGTTTGGGAGACATAGGTGGGTAGGGGTTTAGTGGGGGCTTTGGAATATTTCCTTTTCTTTTTATATGTGGCTTTAACAGCTGGGCTGGGGTGTGCAGAGAAAATTGGTAGAGAATGTTAAGGGATTGTTGACGTAGAGGATGGTATGGTGGTCAGTAAAGGTATGGGTATAGATGATGTGGTAATGGAGGCTGTTGGTGAGGTTGTGATTACGGGTAAAATATTCTGAGGTAAAGAGGAGGTAACTATGGAGGGTTTGGAGGTTGGGGTTGAGGTAGGAATTAGCATGAGAATGGAGGTTATTGTTGATGAGGTAATGGTGGCCAAGGTAGTGCTGGCTAGCACACTTGAGGTGGCTGCTTGAGAGTCAGTAGCAGGGCTGGCAGCAACAAAGACTGAAGGAATGGTTGCAGAGGTGAGGGCGGCTGTAGAGGTGGCCATAAAAGTTGCAGCAGCTACTTCCTTCTTCTTTTTCTCAATCATGGTGCCACTGATCCCCCACTACTTTTTACCACATTTGCTGGGGTCCAAGGCTATAGTTTCCTCATTCATCTGAAAGTGATACCCCCCAGCTGCAGCAGGGGTGTAATGAGCCTATAGTAGGGTAATGAATGGGGCTTCTTTTCATTCTTCACCTTCTCATGAATATCCTTCATTCCATCAAAAATAAATTTGGCTGCATCAATATAGTGGTTAAGGTGGAAGGAGTAAAGAGCATCAACAATGGGGAACCTCCTCTCTTGCTGGTGCTCAAAGCATTATACATTCTTCCTAAGTACCCCATCCATAAATCTCAGGTTAGGGTACAAATTCCCCTTCCTAATGGACAACCCTAATACAGTAACTCATCCAGTGAGCTCCTTGGCAATTTCTGAAATTGTGGCTGTCAAAGGAGGACCCAAGCCACACTCTGGGCTGTACTTGGATGGTATTCCTAGTATCTCAGCCATTGCTGCTTAGTTAAACATCATCTCAAAATTGTCTATCAGCACCAGCAATGTTCGGTTTCCATCATCCCCAGTCTTCACTCTTATGTTCTGGTAAAATAGCACTCTGTCAGCAAAGATTGACAAGGAGAGCAGCATGCCCTGATCTCGCCTGCCTGTACAACATAAACCTAACTGCAACCAAAGGCTGGGACTTGATGTATCAACTAGGATACCTCCCGCATATGGGAATTGACAAGAATAGACAAGGACGCATAGGACCAGTCGTCCCAAAGAAAGTTCACAAGCATACGGGATTAGGCTACCAATCAGACGATAAACAAGTCGACATCCTACCAACTTCACCTAAATGGTCACTTTATGACCATTTCGTCTGCAACACCACTGAGAAAGCCGATATACCAAGAAGAAAGGAAGCATCCTTCACCAAACCATAGGCAAAGGATATTGAACAGAGTCTTTAGGACCTGAGTCGCACATAGAAGACTGGGAGTCAATCGATGAGGAAGACTTTCATATCGCCACTATCGAGATTGAAGAGGAACTAGAGCTGAACACCCCTTAATCCCCAGAAGCACCTTAGCTGCAGATATTTTGGAAATAGTTAGAAGAAGAATGGCAACCGCCACCGAGTGACAACAAAGATTATTAGATAGACCTCCCTACACTCGAGTTGGCAGAGCAAAACCTCCAAGGCCTATCAGACGAAGAAGACAGATCAAATATCTACAATGGCGACCCTAGCCTTGATCCTGAAAGATGGGAGTGTCCTTGGGGATATTCCTGCATCTCCCAGCCATATCAACCTCGCTGCCAGGCGTGCATATTCATCCTATCATACTATGAGGTCCAAGGGAGAGAGCTCACAAGTCTACAAAATCCTCAGTCGAACTCACCCGAAGAAGACGAGCTTCAACAAGAAGAACATCTCCAGCTTAGTTATGAGGACGAGAACTTACATGACTATAATCTCCAAACTCTCTTTGAAGATGAAGCCATTAATATGACAGAGGAATCCGGAGCATCGACCGAACCACCACCTTCATCACTCATCCAGAAGATCATGCTTGACAAGGGCTACAAAAAAAATATCAAATTCAAAACAAGTGCACGTCATCCGAAGAATTGCACGAACGGCTCCAGCAGCCATCACACTTCCCCAATTAGGAGAAGCATCCCCGTCGATTCCTCTCTAGGAAGTCATCCTTGTACCATACTTATTATCAAAAATATAAAAAATAGAAAAATCCTAAAGCTCCTAAAAATCTAGAAATAAAAAACTCAAAAAAATAGAAAACTTGGGAAAAGAGAGGGAGCCCTTCATCCCAGACCCATTCTGTGACCAACAAGGAAAATCTTCTCCTAAGGCTATAAGTAGCAGTTATGTCGATGGAGCCAAGGAAGAACTAACTGATATACTCGCACAAAGATGCGTTGCCACCTTCGACACCATAGAGTAGCACCTCGAGTTTGCTCGACGCAACCCTACTACTCCCCCCGACGAAAGCGTAGGGCATCCAGATGTGACAAAAAGCCAGTCATCATACTTGAATAGATACTTTGTGATTTCGAGAGAATGAATAGCCTCAACCCACACCTGACCAAAGCCGTCACAATTATCAATTGCACTGATGAAGGGTTACCTCTCACAAAACTAACCCCCCAGTGTAGTGATTTTACAGTTTATGAACTTATAGACGATAATGAAGGACAAGCCGCTGAGGAGACACAAGACTTCTAATGGGTCATTAAACGCTTCGACTAACAGACTCAAGCCGTCGCAGAGCCCACAGAGGAAATCAACTTCGACACTGAGGATAAGCCTAAGAAGCTACTGATCAGTGTAACGCTTAGCCCCAAGGAACGAAAATAGATTATCCAAGTCCTTTAAGACCACCTAAGCTCTTTCGCATGGTCCTATGAAGACATGCCTGGTCTTGACCCGAGCTTAGTAGAACATCGTCTGGTTCAGGAACCCGATGCAAAACCCATCAAGCAGAAACTTAAGAGAATGCACCTGCAGACAGTGCTACCAGTCAAAATTCATTCGAGTCATCCTCTACCCCAAGTGAGTCACAAACATAGTACTTGTCGCCAATAAAGATGGCAAAGTACAAGGGTGCATCGACTTTTGAAATCTCAACCAGGCATGCCCAAAAGATGACTTCCCACTCCCACACATTGACACTCTAGTTAATAATACTACCAGACATGAGATGTTGTCCTTAATGGATGGTTTCTCCGGATACAATCAGATTAGATTAGAAAAATCGACCAAGAGAAGACTTCCTTCACTATGCAATGGGGAACTTACTGCTACATCATCATGCCTTTTAGGCTCAAGAATGCAGGAGCCATGTATCAACATGCCATGATGGCTATCTTTCATGACATTATGCATAAATGTGTAGAAGTCTACTTCGATGACATATTGGTGAAGTCTCAGACAAGAGCGGGACATGCCGAAGCCCTATGACTCGTACTATAATGATCTGAAAAGTATCAACTGAAGATGAACCTGAAGAAATGTGTGCTCGGAGTAACCTCTAGAAAACTACTAAGATTCATAGTCAGCAAGCGAGGAATCGAAGTCAATCCAGTCAAAGTCAAATCCATTCTCGAAAGGCTACCTCCCGACAACATTAAGGAACTATGAGGTCTGATAGGAAGACTGTAATTCATTAGGATGTTTATTTCTCAGCACTCAGACTAGTGCAATCCTTTCTATAGATTACTTAAAGGAGGAGCCAAATACATATGGGATGACCAGTGCTAGTAAGCCTTCGACAAGATTAAGAAGTACCTCCTCAACCCTCCAATACTATCACCGCCAGTTCTTGGAAGACCCCTAATCCTCTACATCTCAACCAATGAGAAGGCGATGGGATAAATTCTGGGACAACATGACAAAGACAAAAAGAAGGAGAAGGCCATCTACTACCTCAGCAAGATGATGGTCGAGTATGAACAAAAATATACTGTAATAGAGAAGACATGCCTTGCACTGGTATGGGCTTCAACGAAACTATGGCACTACTTCATAGCACACAAGATAATGATACTAGCACGCATGGATCCTCTGAAGTTCATCTTTGAGAAGCCAACAAGAGTTCGACATCATCAACATTATTCGGAAGTCGATCAAAGGACAGGCGATCACTGATTACCTATCAAACCTTCCACTCTCGGGCATCAACCCAGTACGCATAAACTTCCCTGATGAAGACTTACTCTCGATTCACAATGAAGAGCCTGAGAAGACCTCTTAGACCTTATACTTTGTTTGAGCTCGCAATCACAAAGGGAAAGGCATCAGAATAGTCCTACTGAGCCTGGAAGGAGTTGTCATCCTGAAAGCCTTTCAACTTGATTTCCCAATCACCAACACTATTGTGAAATATGAAGCCTTCATTGCCGGACTATGAGCAACACTCCAACTGGGTGCCAAACAGTTAAAGACAATCGGTGACTCCAAACTGGTACAAGTCATTGGAGTGTGGAAGACCAAAGAGTGAAGACTAATGGCATACCTAGAAATAACTCAATTCCTAATAAAGAAGTTTGAAAGGATCTCCTTTACTCATATCCCAAGATTAGAGAACGAGCTGGCAGACTCCCTCACCACGTTAGCCACAGTCATACAGATACCAGTCAGACAAAGTATGAAATCCTTCTTTTTTGAGAAATTGACCATGCCAGCACATGAAGTTGCTTGGAGAGAAAAGCCAGAATTGGCAATCCTCCTAAAAACCATGAAGCAAGAAGAACCGTCCACCACAAAAAGTCCCAAGAAGAAAGCAGTCACCGTCGCCACCTTCAGATTTGAGAAGTCACCTACCGACGATGGACAACCTTGGTACTTCGACATATGGAACTTCCTGAAATATAGACACGTCCCTCCTTATGCTACGAAGATCAAACGCAAGACCATAAGAAATTGATGTGCCAGGTTCTACATCCTAACTGAGACATTATACAAAGAAGCCTTCACCAAAGGAGTACTGCTGCGATGCGTTACGATGGCTGAAGGACAGTACATCATCCAAATCTGGGAAGCACACCACAGCGCCTACGGTGCCCAAGCTGGTAGACAAAGACTCACAGACTAAATCATATGACAAGGCTACTACTGGCCAACGACGATGAGAGATTGCCACCTATACGTTCAATGCTGCAAGCAGTGTCTAGAGCATGTGATGCATATTAAAGCCCCATCAATTGCATTAAACCTATAACCTCGCCACGACCATTTTCAATGTGGGCCTTCGACATCATCGGACCCTTCACAGAGATAATAGGGAACACTCACAAGCATGCGTTCATCCTCACTGGCACCGAATACTACACCAAGTGGGCAGAAGCCAAGTCATATGTCAGAATCACTGCTTCAACACTCATAAAGTTCATTGTTCGGAACATTATCACAAAGTTTGGAGTTCTTAGAATGTTCATCACAGATAATGGACCACAATTCATCACAGAAAAGATGAAGAAACTATGCAAGAAATACGGCATCGATCTACACCATTCATCACCGTTCTACCCCCAAGGAAATGGACAAGCAGTAGCCATGAACAAAATGCTGATTTGGATCCTGAAATGAATAGTGGAGACAAGCAATGGAGCCGATTGGTCCAATAGACTACCTAAAGCACTCTAGGCTTATAGAACTTCTATTCGCACAACCACTGGCCAGACTCCTTATCTCCTCACCTATGGGATAGAGGCAGTTTTATCATATGAAATACAAGTACCATCCCTCTGTGTCTAACTTGATGATGAATTATCCATAGACAAGAGAAGGGTTGCTCTACTCACCGAATTAGAACACCTTGATGAGACACATCTAAGGGTGGTTGATCATGCACAAGAGTACCAAAGGAGAGTAGCCAGAGCCTACGATAAGAAAGTCCTAGAGCGAACCTTCGAGATTGGAGAGTTGGTCTTGAAGAAAATCATGCCTTCTAAGCATGCTCATCCCAAAGGAAAATTGAAGCTGAATTGGGAAGGACCCTATGTTATAATAGCCGCATACCCTGGAAATACATACAAGCTGGTAAACTAAGAGGGGGAGGAACTTCAAAACTCGTGGAACGCCATGTACCTCAAAAAGTACTACCCTTAGCGCCGTGATCGTCATGTCTCATAGTCGGACATAGCAACTTATATTAACCCTTCGTAGTCATCACGAGTTATTCGCCAGTCGTACGTCATCATTCCAAAGGATATCTCTTGAAATCTTCTAACTCATCACCCACCTTCTTACTCGAGCGATTTGATCAAAGGACTAGTAGAATACCTAACACCTTCTGAAAGCGCAGGTAGCACCTAACTATCACCCCCTTTCCCTGCCATTGGAGGAGACGTTAGAACACAAAAAATGAAGATGTTAGGATCAATCAAAACTCACTAATTCTTGAGTTAGCAGGCTGCTTTCAAAATATATATACATGCTTTAAGAGAGACAAAAGTGAGAGATCAAAATAGAGAGATAACGAAGCAAACTTTAGCGAGAGCAATATGACTAGTGAACAAGTCAATGAACCTAGCGAAGCATAAGCAACTTGTGAGGACATTTCCGATAGCCCTGCCAAGAGAGTATAAGCAAACTGTGAGGGTCTCCCTAGTGCCTCTACACTACTATATATAGTTGTAAGGTGGCAGAAGGAGGACAAACCCCTGCTAACCATAGAATATAAGACTTGATGGTACCAAAACATGACGGAGAGCTCAGTCATGGCACCGCATACCACCGGAGAAAAAGACTATTACCTACTTCTTTTAAAGTTGTTAAATAGAAAACTGTCCCTACATCACTGAGCCTTGCCCCTTTTTCACTCTTAATTTTACTTTCGGACCATGAGTCAGAACCTTTTTGAGGATATCCCCGGAATGAAGGTGAAAACTTGTGAATGATGACTGGTGCAATCACCCGCTACCTACCATTCACCTCACCCTAGACTATGTGATATGACGGCCATTGTTAAAGGTAAAATCCAACACGTGACTGATATAACCAAATACTCCCTTCCTGATATGACAAAGTATCATCAGAGAATTTTCTTCAAGATTGACTCCTCAAACACACTCATCGCTCTACATACTCATCCAGGAAAGTTCCATTTCGACCCAACACTAGGGCATTTTTCTTTTGGAAGAGGAGTCACATTAATGCCCCTGCTTGTTCATAGTTAGACGTCGAGGTCATCGCTCAAGAAAGATTGCAAAAGCCACCACACTTCCTACCCTATCACACTCCTACACTAGGGCATTTCTTTTAGTTTTAGAATTTTCTACTTTGTTTTTCCTGTTGCATTATTTTCCTTTCCTTGTAAAAAAAAATAGTAGACACACAAAAAAAAAAAAAATAAAAATAAAAATAAAAGAAAAAAATGATAAAATAATCCTACTTTTTTTACCAAACCCTGGTCTGAGATACCTCCCCCCCTTGACAAATAACACGGGTGAAAATAAAATTACTGATAAACTTTCTTTCCATGTGCTGATACAAGTAACCTTTAACTATTACTTGGCCAGCCCGAGGAGCATCCAAGTCCTAATAATAGACGATGGTGCCTAAAGCAGACGACGAAAGCATGGAAGGTAAAGGAAAAGTGAAAAGAGGTACACCTGAACCAAAAATTTCTTCATATAGATCAACCTCTTTTACATAAGTCACCAGGGGCATACCCCTTGTATATACAACGAATACAATGTCCTCCCTCCGTTGTCTCTAAGGTGACCGCTCCCCCTATCCTCGGTATCAGCAACTCAGGGATCAGGTGCTTGATCTATCAAAACCTCCATCCAAGCCCCAAGAGTAGGTGGGCATGTCCTAGCAGGGGAGGGCCTAGCAACAAAACCTCCCTCACTCATTTGACTGACAACTCGCCTAGACTGCGAATGCGAAGGACCATCGACAAGCAGCTCCTGAATTATTCAGTCCTCATGAACGTAATCCCTGATACGCTCATGTGTCGAATGACGAGGCTGACCAGCTCGAGAACCAGTAGCCACCAACTCCGACTGGGCGAGATGACCAACCATCCACCGCAGCCCCTGCTCACTCCTCGATAATCGATACCGCAATCAGTCTATCATAGCGTGCATCTCTGCCCGCATCATCTGATAGGCAGCCTCTACCACTACCGTCTGGGTTCCCTGTCCGATAAGCATATCAACAAGCAAGTCCTCACAGTTATGTGTATCTGAGAGAACTCGCCTCGCCTCTAGAACGACACGTGTTCGCGCTATCTCTAGACATGACTACTCGAGCTGAAAAACTTGCATGATAATACAAAATCAAGAACCAAGCATAAATACAAATGAAGGAAAGGTTGAAAAGAAAAGAGAAGCATACCAGGTCTGCCCGCTCCCAAAGTAGGCGCTCAACGGTGACGACAGTCATCGAGTCGACTGGTGGCGTCGGCTAAGGCGAAACATCGAACGTAACTCCCTACAACACAAATGAAAACACATCAGAAAAACACACATACATCAAAACTAAGAATAAAACTACACTAACTTAACATACCCGAGTAACAGGAGGAGTGGACTCCTGGGGAGGAGCCTCAGGAGCAGAGTCATGAACGGCCTGCACAAGACAAGGCAAAACAAACAAACACAAAATCGTCAGATAAAACTAGTCAACCAAATAAATAATCGATGTGCAAACTAAAATATATATACGCATACGATACCTGACTCTCCGGGTGTAGTGAAGCCACTGTAGCCTCCCTCGTCTGGAGGTCCTTGACGAGCGTGCACTGTAAACATTCCAACTCAATGTCAAACAACTAAATGATTGGATATAATAAGACAACAACTCAAGAAGATAAGACTTACCCAGTGCTCTAACTCGTCATGGAGTTGAGCGACCACTTGGCCCTCCCAACTCGAGGAGGCTACTAAGGATCGATAAAAAACTGTAGCAGATACCGCAGCAGTGGAAAGCTCTGCCCTATGCAAATATAACAAACAACAAACACCTCAGAAACCATAAAATCAGCAACACTAATGATTAATAAAACCCACACAACACTCACCAGTCTGTCAATCTCTGAGCGCAAGATGATCTCCACCTCGCGACCAACCTACTACTGACCCTGAAGCAACTCTATGAATTACGCCTGGCGAGTCACCTCTTCTTCCCTCATCGCCTAAGAAGTATACAAATATATTAATTCACTGAAACAAGATAAGTAAAATCAAACACAACCGAAAAAAAAACCTCACCAGTACATGAGTCTCCTCTAGCTGACTCCTCAAACCATCCTCTGCAGCTCTAGCATCAGCTATGGAGGTCGCCAGTGACCTCAGCATCTCCTCATCAGGATGGGGGGGCACTCCCCATCTGCTCCTGCGCAAGGTGTAGGGCCTCTAATGCCCCACGAACTTCAAAGCTCAGCTGACAACGCTCCAGCTCTGCCACCCTCTCCCTCAACGCACCAGCTGAATCAGGCCCACCGATACTAAAGGAACTCTTCCCCTGAAAGGGGAACTGGGTAAAAAGTCAGCCACCAAGATCCTCAAACCATCTTGTGTAGGCCCTAACATCCGCCTCATCTCGAGCTCCGATAACCTCAGTCCCCCTAGACCTAAAATCCAAGTACTGATCTGGCATATTCTTCTCAAAGAAGCTACCAGGGGGACCAGTCTTCTTCTTTGACACCCACGAACGAAGCTTCGGAGGGACTCCTTGGGGAAGTCCCAACTATCGAGCCACCCAAGAAAGGTGAATCCGGTCCCCCATCTTAAAGCAAGGGACCCACATCTCCCGCCTAAAAAGGGGCCGACTAGACTGTATAACAACCTGATCAACACCCTCCCCATCCTCATAGGGTCTCCAAATAATCTGTAGCCTCAAAACAAGCCAGATGAAAGTGTCAGTAAGATTCAAACTAGACAACAAGACAACGCTAACCAAAAACAACATGCACACACTTGACTGAGGTGCATATCCTCAAACAACTACCTCACAGTCTGTAGAGCTGTAGTCCTCCTGCGATCTCCCATAAATGTCTGCCACAAGTACATGCACGAAAATGTAGTGCCGTCCTTGGAGGTACCCTAGGGCGAAGGAAGAGGAAATGGTCGTATGCCCAGAACTATATGAAACCATGCAAAACGGCGTCAATAAAACCCCTAAAAGAAAGTTGTCTAATCCTAAGAACTTATAAAATGAAAAGAAAATTAAAACCTCACCTGAAGAAAAGGAATGAAGCCGCCAATGGTTGTGACTCCACTCGCCTGACAAAATAATTAACCGTAAAGGTGGGCTAGCGCCACCACCCCCACGCATATGTGGAGAGCCATTCCAAGTCCACAAGCAACAACAGAAATAATCAGACAACATCTGTCCGGTCACAGGCACACCCTCGAACTACACTCTAGTGATGTAGACCCAATCCTCAGGGGGTCAACAACATCATCCCCATAGGGAAGAGCAATGCCTGATGCTCCTCTCTCCACCTCTCGACTATAGCCCTGACCAGACCAACATCTGGACTATTGGTGTGCGCTTTTTCTTGGTTCCTCTCGATCCCCGTTGAATCAGTGGCTCCAATTCTGTCCAAGTGGACTCTAGCGATGTGGCGTTTGGAATATTGGAGGTAAAAATAAAGAAAAAGGGGTTTTCTAGAAAGGTTCCTAGTTTGTTGTGATCGCTAGCTACAAATATTTATTGATGCTGCAACACGTCAATGATCACGCTTGAGAGCGGGTATGGGTTACTTCTATACTGAATCATCTGCCTACGAACGTCAGCAGAAGTGTCTTTTCCTTATAATTTAGATAGTAAAATTTCCCTTTTATTTCCCTTTATGGTTATAGTTCTGGTCAGTTTAGGCTTCCCTGATTCTATTGTGAGTTTAGTTGTGAATTTGTCAGAGTGAGTAGATCTATTCTAATATTATGATTCTATTGGGGGTATAATTAATTTAGTTTCCTAATCCTATTAGAATTCTAATTGTGATCAGGTTTCCTAATTATACTAGGAGTGCACATGTAGTAGTTATGATGAAACTCTAATTAAGTCAAGCATGCCAGTTATACTCAGATTCTAAGCAGAGTAAGTATTCTAATTGTATTGGAATTCTAGTTAAGTCAAGTATAATAGTCCTACCAGAATTCTAATCAAAGTAGAAAACTAATTTTACTAAAACTCTAATTTAAGCAAAGGAATTAATTTTATTAAAATCTAAATAAATAAACTGATTTAATTAAAATAAATAAACTAAATTTATTAAAATTCTAATTAAAGCAATGAATTAACTATACTAAAAATTGAACCAAAGCAATAAATTAATCATAATAAATTCTAATTAAAGCAAGGTATTGACCAATTAAAACTCGGTTTAAAGAGATTAATCGATCACACTAAAATCTAATTAACTTAATTAATTAATTATGATAAAATAAAATCAATCTACTGATTAATTATACTAAAAAAATAAGAAAAAGTAATTAATTAATTCTAAAATTCCTAAAAAAAAAGGGGTTTTGGGCCCACTATGCTAAGGAGGATTAGCCACGTTCCCAAGTACCCTCCGTAAGCTCCCTTGGGCAAATCGGATGGCTAAGATTAAAGACAAATTGAATTTTAGACCGTAAAATAGTATTTTAGGCTTTTCAGAGTCGATTTTGGAATAATAATTATGAATTAAATTATGAACTAGAATTATATAAACTAAAATTAATATTTAGGATTTTTGGAGATATTAAAATAAGATATTTAAATTTCTAGGACTGACTTCGGGTCCGAAATTAGAAAATCAGACCGTATGATTAAGGACTGGTTCTAGAGTCTAAGATCTAGAACAAGAAATTAATGATAGGACTGGAGATTAAGATTTTAGAATGGAAATAAAGCTTAGGGTCGATAAATTAGACCGTCGGATTAAGGACTGGTTTCGATTTCGGAGAATTAGAACCAGATATAAAATATTTGCGATCTAAAAAAAAAGGTGCTATGGTCTCGGACTGAAAATTAAAACCTATAATTAAAACTATGAGAAATATCCTAAGTCTAAAATTAAGATTTTTACCTAGGGTCGGGGTTGCGGAGAGAAATCTCGAAGATTCGACGCTTGAATTTCGAAATCATGACTAGGTTGCTCTATGGGTTTGTCCTCGGAGTTCTCTTGTTTCAGAATCTTAAAAAAATCTGTTCTCTCTTGAAATTTTGCCCAGCCTCCTGGGCGAATTAGGAAAAAAATCTTTTATAAGTTTTTCTTCAATTTCGCGCCCTTTTCTAGGCGTTTAACTGAATTACGTGCCAGTCTCCCGACGCTTAATCACTTTGACTCGGTCACCGACTCAGTGAGCGACCGGCTGACTTGCTCAGCGAGTTTCCTAGTCCTAATAGCGTAAGGGCTAATTGCGAGCTTGTTAGTACGTGCGCAATCCGATTAAGCATTTCTTTAGAAGCGCTCAATCAAGGAAACTTAGGGGTGAAGGACTGTGAGGCTAGGCTGGGCGTAAGCCAATTGCACGTTGGTGGTATAGCACTTAATCTGATCGCGTGTCTGATTTCAAGCGTGCGATCAAGTCTCGAGATGGTCTGGGAAAGGAAGTTTGGTTTGAAAGGGGCACTGATTGCGCGTTTGTGGTCTAGCGTGCAATGGAATTAAGCGCAGGGTTTGTTAATCCCTGAAAAGTACCACTTTTCACCTCTTAACCTAGCCTTTGCTAGACCTTGAAGCTCACTAATAACTCCTTTTTAGCTTGTTTTGTAGTTAAGAATAAACTGTGCAGCTTAACACAAAGTTCGTGCTTTGGTGCTAAGAAGAGAGAGATTTCAAGTAAAAGATGACAGCTGAACCAGAACATGATGGACCACCATGGTGGTACACACCATGGTGACTAATGTGCATGTCATACTGGAACCAGAAAGTCTAGCAGATATTAAAAGAATAGGTGAGAATTGAGGGTGCTGCAATAGAAGCATGTGCATAGCAGCAGAGGAGCCAGGGACCTATTTCACACACCTGAGGTGTAACTTCGCGTTGTTCATGTCACCGGCAGAGCTCCCTCGTGTAGCTAAGACATGCAGTGTAATAAAGATCGCCAAGAAGTCGTAAAGTTCAAATGGTGGGAGTTACTACAAAGAAGCTCTCACACAGTAGTCGCGCACTTCAGCTGTAAGCATTATATGGAGAAACTCACGGAGCTTTCACACACTAAATATACCTCACGCAGTTCTTGTGTGACTCTGGAGGAGAGAGATGCCTAGAAAACCACTCGCTTAGCACTCGCGCAGCTCGCGCGTGCCTAAAAGTCTGAGTCTATACCGAGCGAGATGCGAAAGGAATCTGTGCGAATACCCCGTGAGTGAAGTTTTTGAAGCTCTTCTGTGCGAGCAATCAATGCACTGAAAGTTCTTCTGCATGAGTGCATTCACAGCTGCAGGAATCGCATGATCATTTAAAGTTCTTTTATGCGAGACAGTAGTTTTCCACGCCAACCTCTACCCCACGAACACTCTGCATACTGCGCGACAGAAGTAAAATGCAAAAGCCAGTCCCGCAAAGCTCGGGCTCTCCACTTCTCAACCCTAACTTAAGGACCTTTTGGGGATTTCCATGGTCTAGGGCACGCACCTAGAGGCACGAATTCTGATGCATGCATTCCAAAGCATCCAATGGTTGTAACAGTGCCATGTCTGCTTTAAGAAAATTAGGGTTTACTCTTCTCTTAGCCACAACATTGGGACTAAGTATATAAGCAGTGCTTGTAACTTAGAAAATCATCATTCGCCTTCTCCTTCAACCTCTGTCGGCTGAGAGCTCAAGCAGGCTAGTGTTAGGGTTAGGGTTTGATCACCTCTTTTCCTATTTTTTCTTCTTTCTTAGCTGAGCACTTTCTGGCTAAACCTTTGGTAAGCATTTATGTATAGTTTTATGTAAGTTTTGTAATAGATCAGTAAACATTGGGACTAGGTGTTGAGCTATTGTGCACAAAGCTGCTGCCTTGAGGGATTTCATTATTAATGACACCAGATCAATGGAATCTTTTTTTGAATACTTAATATGTTATTTTCCTATTTGTCCGTAGTTCGGTTCAAACTATAGCATACATTTAGGATTTAAGCTTATTGGAGGGCTCATGAAAGCTTGAGCGTGATGCCCTGGGACCAGGGTGGCAGACAGTAGTTTTTATGCTGTCTTTGTATTTGTGGGTAAGGGGGCCTCTGTGGATTGCCTGTGACCATTTGAGTGGACAGACTATAGTCCTAGGGCAAACTTGGTCGCAAATCTGAGATAGATTCTTCTTCTCTACACTGGGACTTATAGCTTAGTGAGAGATTGTGCAAGAACTGACTCCCTTCTGTTTTACTTGATCGCTATCAGATGTTAGTTAGCTTCTCTGTAGTGATTGCAGCTGTGAGGATATTTGTATTGCAGGCTATTTTTAAGCAATAAATTGTTGATTAAAAGTTTAATTAAATCTAAAGATCTTATGGTTTCCTTATATGTCTATAGGATCCATGCTTTGGGGAATAACCCATTCAATTTCCAATAGATCTACTATTTACCATCTAATTTCCCTTAGTTTAATACCCTTATGAATGTCAGTTAGGTTTGTGTGTAGATCTGGGGAGCTCATAGCACTGGCAAACATAGTGCTGCAATGGTATTCATGGCCTGATCTGATTCCCTGGATGAGGTTTGATTAGCTTATTCCTCTGGATTAGATCAGCAACTTCTGACTTGATCAATGGGATTTGACATACTTTATAGGATAGTTTGTGACCATTTGAGTGGATAGACTATAGCCTTAGGAGCACCCCAAATGGCATGGGTTAAGTTGGATACTTCCACCTTGTTGAGGTTAGTAATAGCACTTCGGCAAGGACTTGCTACAGAGAGAGCCCTAAGTCTAAGTTGCATAACTAAATAAATCTATAACCTAAGCTGCTTACTTCTTACCCTTTTTATTCTTATTTTAACACACCACCATCCTCCTCTTTATAACCCTTTCTTAGGATATGACTGCACTTTATTTTTTTCTTTAGGTAATTTAGTGTAGGCGTGACACCTAACTCCCTTTCTTTAGGATTGTTAGATTTGTAGTCAGATCTAGAGGCTTACTATTATAGCCCATTTTGGGTTCTAGATTAATTTCTCTATGGGACAAACTCTTACTTATCAAAACTTGCTACAATAGCCCTGGATCTTGCAGGCTTAGGATTTCTTTAGTTGTGTTGTTGCCATCATCTTTATTTTACTTTACATTATTTCTTTTGTTATTTGTTCTCACCACACAATAAGCAAGCACACTAGTAATAAATAAAGGAAGTCCTGAATAAAAACATAACATGTTTTTGGCACCGTTGTCGGGGATCAAACTCTGGTCACCCACGTGACAGGCGGGAATACTCACCCCCAGTGCTATCATCAGTGATGGGGGGAGCCATTTCTGTAACAGACCTTTTGAGAATCTTCTAAAAAAGTACTCTGTTACCCATAAAGTTGCAACTCCCTACCACCCACAAACCAGTGGGCAAGTTGAAATTTTCAATAGGGAGATCAAGCATATTTTAGAGAAGACTGTGAGGACTGATAGGAAGGATTTGACACAAAAGTTCAATGATGCTTTGTGGGCTTATAGGAGTGCCTATAAGACCCCTATTGGCATGTCCCTATTTAGGCTGGTGTATGGCAAGGCCTGCCACCTGCCACCTACCAATGGAGTTAGACGGAGCCTATTGGGCTATCAAAACATTGAATTTAGATCTAACTTCTGCTGGTTCTCACAGGAAATTGCAGATGGTAGAGCTTGATGAGCTGAGGCTAGAAGCCTATTCAAATGCCTGAATGTACAAGGAGAAATCAAAGGCATTCTTTGACAAGAAGCTTACGAGAAGGGACTTCAATGTTGGCACTAAGGTTTGGCTTTTCAACTCTATACTAAATTTTTTTCCAAGGAAGTTGAAATCCAGATGGGTTGGACCTTACACTGTCATCAAAGCCTCCCCATCTAGTGCTGTGGAAATCTTGGATCCAAAGTCAGGGAAGATCACAAAAGTGAATGGTCAAAGGCTTAAAATTTGTGTAGAAAATTCAGTGGAGCCTCCTCAGACCATTCACCTACATGAACCTCCCACTGCTCAGTGATCCACAACTTGGTAACATATGTACCATATGAGTTAACTGCTTTGTTTTTATGATATTTAGAAAATTTTCTATTAATGCATTTAGGATGTTAATTTGATTGTGTGTTTAAGTTTGTTTTATTTTTCTTTGTTTTGAGTACATGTGCATGGCTGACATATGAATTTGCTATACTAGGTTGAGGGTTCTCATGCTAAATGGCACGAATTTGATCTGAAATAATTCGGCAATTGAGAAAAATAGTGGTTGCTAATAGGCATATAATTGTGATGATAAAGTGGAATATATGTGAAAGGGTTGGTGCTAATGCACAATGGATAGGTGCATGCCAATATAGAGGAACTGGCTAGTGAACAGCACTGAGAAAATGGTTGAATATGGATTCTCGCAATGCTATCAAGCATAACCTTCAATCTCAAGGAGCTTTGATGACAATCCGAGCCCTGCGAGGCTCGATCTTGGCAAAATTTTGGAACTGCGCGAGTAACTGCTTTTCACATTTAACCTCGCGAGGCCCTTAAGTCTCTGCATTTTGACGTCTCGCAAAGCTAGACAACACAGCTGTGCGAAAAATAAAAATTCAACTCACACACTAAGGCCCAGTTTCAGCCCCGCGAACTCCAATGAGAAGTATTTTTCCTTCTTCTGGGTGACAGAATTCCTCGAGGGGCTGAATGCACACTGCGCGAGAGATGTGAAAGCATCTGCGCGAGGCACAAGTTTGCACTTTAAATCGCTGGCAAATTTCTATAAAGTCTTCATTTTCATTTATTTTTGCCTTAACTCCCAATGCTAATAATAGGCAAGCATGCACCTTGCAGGATCATTCCCCATAATAAATTGCACGACGCTTTATGTTTCTCCCAACTAATGTAGTTATTGCTAACTGACCTTATTTAATATCATTATAGCAATTAACATCAGAAGGATGGGAAAATTTAATACGCCGATGCATGTTCCACCACCTAAGCGCCTTATATATCAACCCACTTCACCTCCATTGGATCCATCTTCTTTTGTCCCCCAGTAGTCTGTCCCTACCAACACCAACGACGAATGACAAACCCTTCAAGTTCCTGATTAAATTTGAACCAGTTTGGGGGGATCCACCGCCACCACCAGAACCCGACCCATTACAATTCTTATGGGACGAATATGTGGAGGTTAAGAAGATTTTGGCCAAGGAGGAAAGGAAAAAGGAAAGGAGGAAGAAGAAACCCCTTGCATCTTTCGCCCCTCCCTCTTCCCCACCTCCACCACCTGCTCAACATCCGACTCCTTAGTCCTTGTTATCCCACTCTCTCCTGGCTTGCAATTCCTCTTCCAGAAGCAACAAGTTGAGGACATCCGTGAGCCAGATCATTTTTTTCAGGATGTCTTAGAGAAGCCGAGGATCGATCTTTATCAGAGATTTCTTTTCGGTCGATGCTGCCACTGTCATGTCTCACTTCGTGTGTGTCTAGATTTTTCCTAGGTTCATACTTTTTCATGTTCTTAGTTAGGGTCTTTTTATAGCAACTTTTGTAGTTAATATTTCTGTGCTTAAATGAAACTTCTCGTTGTTCTATTTTGTTTAGTTTACTATCTCTTTTTACTTCTGTGTGTTTGTTTGTGTGTTTTACTTTCCTGCTGTCCTTTATTTTCTCTTTTATACCCTAATGCACATACCCTCTTTTCTCAGAACCAGTGAGGACACTACTCCTCATAGGTTTGGGGTTGTGGCAAGGTTTTATAATAAAATGGTTGACCTAAGTGCAGTAGAATCAAATGAGAGAGACAGAAATGGAGCTTTGTTCATCTAAGAGACATTGAAAAATGAGAAATTTAAAAATATTTTGCATACCTTTAGGCATTACAAACTTTTAAACTCTAGCATTTCCATGAGGTGAACACCAAAGAAAACTCACTTATTTCAATACTTGGTGAACCATTAAGGAGAGAAAAAGGTAAGGATATGCCTAATAATTCAATGGAAGACCATAACTAGTTAGATTCGGGCTTACAATATATATATATATTTTTTTTCTTTGAGGAGTGGCTGAGGTAACTCTTTTTGCTCTAAGGACTGGCTGAGTCAATGTCCTCACTAGAAGTTAGGTATCTAAGTTGAAACAACCTACAACACTCATGAAATTTAGGAAAGGATCAAGGCCTTCTCTTGGACAGTTTGAGCTTAAACAGACCAACCCCTAATCAACTGCCCTTGTGCATACATCCCTTGAGCCTTAATTTTCAGTTTTCTTCAAAATACACCTGAGTACTTGTACCTAAACCTATGGACTTGATTCAAACCTACCCTCCCTTTGAGAAGTCATAAGGTAAAGTTAGGAGTTGAAGATGGACAAGCTAGGGTCAACATTAGGAGGATGGAGAAGAAACACCAAAGAAGAGGACAACAGTGTAGCAACTAAGGAAAGAGGTGGCAATCCAGAAAAATAAAACCAAAACCAAAAAGGAAAATGTATTAAAAAGAAAGAAAAATAATAATGAAACGGAATAGAGAGGAGTCAAGAGGAAATTTCATTGAAAAAATCAAAAATAAGAGGAAAAGCTGGCCACTTCAAGTCTGAAAAATAAAAATAAATAAATATATATATATATATATATATATATATATATATATATATCTCAAAGAAGATGAAAGATGCTGGATTAAATGAGGTGAAGTCATGAATCACTTCCTTCACCTACTGATGTCTCAATTTTGCATCCCTTTTCACCCTTCCATTCTTTATAACCTACACCCCTAAGCCACATTACAACCCAGTCAAAGACCCTATGATCCTAAGCTGAATGAGCTGTTATTTGGAGATAAGGAGTTATCCAATCTATGGTGAGGATTAGCTAATGATGCCAGAATTTAGTAGCTTTGCCTATGCTCATGCTTACAGTCCCATTAGGGGTCTATAACTACTCTTGAGCTTGTGAGAAAAGGAAAACCCTCAAAGTTCTGTATGAGAGATTGCCCTGGTGAGCATTGGGTCTGATATTGAATGTATTGGGCATTGCCTAGAACCTAATTTTTAAATTAATGGTGA
Organism: Chloranthus sessilifolius; assembly: GCA_021018995.1. NCBI lineage: Eukaryota > Viridiplantae > Streptophyta > Magnoliopsida > Chloranthales > Chloranthaceae > Chloranthus > Chloranthus sessilifolius. The sequence goes on along the minus strand of CM037594.1, from coordinate 26,586,799 downwards.
GCTCAGTACTGACATACAGGTGTTGTTTTTTTTCCTTGTTGTGAACTAATTAGAAATTATGTGCATTTATGTAATGGTTGTGATGATTAAATATCTGTGCATATCATGTGCTCAAATTTCTCATACTCTGGATGAAAGGTGAACTAATGCCTTGATTATTGACAGCTGACGTGACTATTTGCACTTTTGTTAATTGTTTTATTGAGAAGTTTGTGGGTACCTTCACTGAAAACTCTCAGGAGACTTCACTCCTCCACTAAGGATCACCTAGGGGATTAAAAGGATTGATGCATAAGCTAAATGCATCCGTGCTCCCTACGAAAGTGGCATTTATATTCTTAGAGTGGTTGTTTATGTGTTGCTTTGCTTAGGGACTAGCAAAGATTAGGTTTGGGGGTGTGTTAATCACTGAAAAGTACCACTTTTCACCTCTTAACCTAGCCTTTGCTGGACCTTGAAGCTCACTAATAACTCCTTTTTAGCTTGTTTTATAGTTAAGAATAAAGTGTGCAGCTTAACACAAAGTCTGTACTTTTGGTGCTAAGAAGAGAGAGATTTCAAGCAAAAGATGACAGCTAAACCAAAAAATGATGGACCACCATGGTAGTACACACCATGGTGACTAATGTGCATGTCATACTAGAACCAGAAAGTCTAGCAAATATTAAAAGAATAGGTGAGGATGGAGGGAGCTATAACAGAAGCATGTGCATAGCAGTAGAGCAGCCAGGGACCTATATTGCGCACCTGAGGTGCAACCTCACGCTGTTCATGTCACTAGCAGAGGTCCCTCACACAGCTAAGACATGCAGTGTAATAGAGATCGCGAAGAAGTCACATAGTTCAAATGGCGGGAGTTACTACAAAGAAGCTCTCGCATAGCAGTCGCGCACTTTAGCTGCAAGCATTATATGGGAAAACTCGCAGAACTTTCGCACACTAAATATACCTTGCGCAATTCTTGCATGAATCTAGAGGAGAGAGACGCCAAAAAAACCTCTCGCTTAGCTCTCTTGTAGCTCACGTTTGCCTAAAAGTCTAAGTCTATACCAAGCGAGATGTGAAAGGCATCTGCGCGAATACCCCGCGAGTGAAGTTTCTGAAGCTCTTCTGCGCAAGCAATCAATGCACTGAAAGTTCTTCTGCGTGAGTGCATTCACAACTAAAGCAACTGTGCGATCATCCAAAGTTCTTCTGTGCAAGACAACAATATTCAACGCCAAGCTCTACCCCGCGAACACTCTGCATACTGCGCGACAGAAGTAAAATGCAAAAGCTAGCCCTGCGAAGCTCGGGCTCTCCACTTCTCAACCCTAACTTAAGGAACTTTTAGAGATTTCCTAGGTCTAGGGCACGCACCTCGAGTCATAAATTCTAACGCACCTCGAGTCATAAATTCTAATGCACGCATTCCAAAGCATCCAAGGTTTAGTATTCTCTTAGCCACAACATTGGGACTATGTATATAAGCAGCGCTTGTAACTTAGTAAATCATCATTCGCCTTCTCCTTCAATCTCTGTCGGCTGAGAGCTCAAGCAGGCTAGGGTTAGGGTTAGGGTTTGATCACCACTTTTTCCATTTTTCTTCTCTTAGCTTAGCACTTTCTGGCTAAACCTTTGGTAAACATTTATGTATAGTTTTATGTAAGTTTTGTAATAGATCAGTAAACATTAGGACTAGGTGTTTAGCTGTTGTGCACAAGGCTACTGCCTTGAGGGATTTCATTGTTAATGATACCAGATCAATGGAATCTTTGTTTGAATGCTTACTCAATTTATTATTTTCCTATTTGTTCATAGTTCTGTTCAGGCTATAGCATACATTTAGGATTTGAGCTTATTGAAAGGCCCATGGAAGCTTGAGTGTGATGCCCTGGGACCATGGTGGTAGACAACAGTTTTTATGCTTTGTCCTTGTATTTGTGGGTAAGGGAGCCTCTATGGATAGCCTGTGACCATTTGAGTGGACAGACTATAGCCCTAGGGCAAACATGGTCACAGATCTGAGATGGATTCTTCTTGTCTGTACTGGGACTTGTAGCTTAGTGAGAGATTGTGCAGGAATAGATTCCCTTCTATTTTACTTGATCACTATTAGATGTTAGTTAGCTTCTCTGTAGTGATTGCAGCTGTGAGGACATTTTTATTGCAAGCTATTTTTAAGAAATAAATTGTTGATTAAAAGTTTAATTAAATCTAAAGATCTTATGGTTTCCTTAGATGTCTATAGGATCCATGTTTTGGGGAATAACCCATTTAGTTTCTAGTAGATCTACTATTTACCATCAGATTTCCCTTGGTTTAATACCCCTATGCATGTCAGCAGGTTTGTGTACAAATTTGGGGAGCTCATAGCACTGGCAAACGTAGTGCTGCAATGGTATTCATGGCCTGATTTGATTCCCTGGATGAGATTTGATAAGCTTATTCCTCTGGATTAGATCAACAACTTCTGGATTGATCAATGGGATTTGACAGACTCTATAGGATAGTCTGTGACAATTTGAGAGGACAGACTATAGCCTTAGGAGCACCCCAAATGGCATGGGTTAAGTTGGATACTTCCACATTGTTGAGGTTAGTAATAGCACTTCGGCAAGGACTTGCTACAGAGAGAGCCCTAAGTCTGAGTTGCATAACTAAATAAATTTGTAACCCAAGCTGCTTACTTCTCACCATTTTTATTCTTATTTTAACACACCACCATCCTCCTCTTTATAACCCTTTCTTGGGATAGGACTGCACTTTATTTCTTTCTTTAGGTAATTTAGTGTAGGCGTGACACCTAACTCCCTTTCTTTAGGATTGTCAGATCTATAGTCAGATCTGGAGGCCTACTATTATAGCTTATTTTGGATTCTAGATCAACTTCTTTGTGGGACAAACTCTTACTCATCAAAACTTACTACAATAGCCCTAGATCTTGCAGGCTTAGGATTTCTTTAGTTGTGCTGTTGCCATCATCTTTATTTTACTTTACATTATTTCTTTTATTATTTGTTCTCAGCACACAATAAGTAAGCACACTGGAAATAAATAAAGGAAGTCCCGAATAAAAACATAATAGGGTTCCAGGCGCTTAATTCGGGGTTGTCCGGGTCTGGTCTTTAGTCTGAAATGTAAGACTATTATTTCAGTCTGCATTTGGACTATATACTATTGTTTCAATATATAGTCTCCCTACATTGGGACCTGAGCCACAGAGCTATTGTTTGAGCCTTTGTTCAGCCATGTACTATTGCTTCAGTGCATGGTTCCTATATCAGGGTTATGAGGTCAAAGGTTGACCAAACAAAATTTTATGTTCTGAGAGGGAAAATGGGGGTGTCTACAGATGCCCCTCTTTGGCGCGCTCTTGCAAAGTAAGAATGCGTCGAAGAAGTAGACACCTGTCATTCGAGGTGTCTTCTCGTTTCTCTTGGGAAATCACAAATGGAAATTAGTGATGCTCATGACATGCTTGGCTTTCTTATCTATCAGCCCAAGCTAAAATGGAGCATTTGAGGGGCAAATGTTAGCTGTCGAAGGACACATTCCCGGTCTGTGGGTGCATGGCGCATCCCACCGCATTGCGCGACCAAACAGAGGGATTTTTCGCAATCGAGGTACCAAGGAGTCAATCAAATATCCAAAATAAGGTCTAGGGACCGATAATAATAAAATGAAGTATCATGTAATATTGAAGGCTTTTGCAAGTCATGTTAGACCGGGCGCATCATTGCTCACAGCAATGCGCGTCTGGCATTTCTTTTCCAATAGGCACTTGTAAGTTCTTAGATTTAATAAACTCAATATTCAGTTTCTCAGGCAATGGCCGGTTTGGGCTGGTAATTGAGGTGGGGTCTTATGAGGTGTGCTCAGTTGAATTTTGCATAGTGGCGCGTGAGCTTGAGTCATCTGGAGTCAACCTCTAAGTTGGGAATGCTAATGCTAATGTGTCTGAACAAATGATCCTGTGCAGTGGAGTATGCGCTCGATTGTGAGTTCAGGGGTTCATAAATTAGGGAATTCTAATCCTAATATGTCCGAACTAATGATTTTGTGCACTGGGGTGTGCACTTTATCCAATTTTGCATAGTGGGTATGCGCTTGATTGCGAGTTCAGGAGATCTTAGGAGTTAAAGATCGGGCTTAAGTGTAATTTATCGTGCGGGTGATGGGGCACTTAATCAATTTTTTTTTAATATTTAAAGAAAGGTGAGTTGGGTTTACTTATCTTGTTGCTTTGTTCTTCTTTTCGTCTCTCTTATTTTATTTGCTTTTGTTTTTTTTTTTGAAGGGATTTTGCTTTGTAAAGTGAGGAGTTTTTGAAATTTTGAAATTTTAGGGATTTTAACTTAAGAACAATTCGGTGGTAAAATAGCAAAAAATGTGACTTCCGAGAGGTAGTTGAGCAGATCCACCGGTATGGAATTTGTGGACCCGACCATTATTGTGGTTGCCAAGAAGACACTTGGCATGCCGGATACTTCATCTAACCTTCTCGGTGAGTCAAGAGAGACGGGTTTTAAAAATATTTAATTTAATCATAGCTAACCATATATTTCAGAAACAATATTGAGTAATTGAAAAGTGGGTAGTATTTACCTGAGGGTGATACTGACCTGGGTTGTGCGTAGTTTGTACGGTTTGGTGGAGCCGTAGTGTCGCGATATGACTTGGGAGATTTCTTCCTTCCCTTTGGCTGGTGTGGTAAGACTTGGCACTTGGGATGTGATGTCTTGCGAGAAATGATGTTGCGATGGGAACTGAAGATTCTCCCTTTCTCTGGCTGCGTGCTGGGTGAGTCCTGGTGGGACGTGGGGATCAATTCAAGAGAGAGAGAGAGCCCTTTTACTTTAGCGATGGGACACGCTCAAACTTTCCCTCTATTTGTCAAAAGGCATGGCGTATGTTGCCTGTGCCTTTTTTCTTTTCAGGTAATGATGTTCGCGATGGGATGTCGACTGAGCATAGTTAGCGGTGACATGCTCGCGTTCGTAGGAGATTTGCTTTCAGCTTCTTGAGATGGGACACGAGGGTATGGTTAATTTATTATGATGGGACTAGATATCGAAGTGATATCTCAAGTGTACATGTTATCGTGATGGGGATGGGTGTTGTCATTGCTTCCTTCTCATGTAAGGGGTACGCGATAGGACGGGTGAGTAAGTCTTCTTATTTTAGGACAACCTGTGAGGTTACGCGATGGGACAAAGAATTTTTGCTAAGATGGGATACAAAGGTGTGAGGGTGTAAATTTTGCCCAAAGTCAGGTATTGTGCCCCTGGTTTAGGTCGCTCAATACTATTGGGTGTGCGATCTCGGGCGTGTGATCTCGGGCTGGAGTGGTTATTTACGCGTGTGGAAGTGTGTGTGTGATTGTATTACGCATTGTAATACAAGTGCATGATCGAGGCATCACCAGGTCAATGTACGGGTGACCTTTTGTATTGCATGGTGGCAGTGTATCGTTTGATTGGTTTGCGCTGTTCATGGAGTGCGCGCGATCGGAGTGTCGCGCAATTGGTGCAGGCGATGGTTTCATTTTGCGCTTGGATCATAGCATGTGTTTTGTATTATGCGCAGTGTGTGTAGCACGTGATCGAGTTAAGTGCATGTGCTCTGGTGCATGATTAAGTTATTACTCTATATAACAGAGAAAACTTTCATTTGTTAGTTTAGTCTTGAGTTTTGACCTTTTCCTGTATATCTTGTGTTCTGAAATTCATGTTTTAGTGATATTGGGCGATCTAACCGTCCGATTGTGATGTCGTTTCTTCCTATGTTCATTATTTCGCGTAATCTCCGTCCCGAGATGATGCTAGTGGATGGCATTACTCTGAGAATGGGCGATATTGGGAATGAAGGTGCTTGTCTTCACATCGGTCCTTTTTAGGGCCAGTGAAGGAAGCGTTGAGGAGGCGGCAGCGGAGGAGGTGAAGATGGCGGAAGAGAAGGAGTAAAAAGTGGAGGGATGTGTTTCCCAACAAATGCTCCCTGAATCCTCCGATTGGACGCTCCGAGTGGAATCTACTCCTCACCTCGTCTTAGTTTTGAACCCAATTTTCGTTTTGGGTTGTAGGTTAAAGTTTTAGGTTTTCATTTTGGGTTGTAAATTCAGGAGGTATGCCTCCGGTGATACTTATAAAACTCTGAGTTATGAATAAAGGGGCATTTTTTTTTTGTCGTGCTTGTTTATTTGTTTAAACTTATTAATGGATTAGTTGGATTTATGTGATTTGTTTGACTTAGTTTTGGTTTTAATTTTTAAGATTCATTTCGAATTTATTGAGGGCTTATCTCGAGGTTAATTCGCTTTATTGAGTTTGGTTTAGAGGGTTTACTTAGTTCTGCTTGGTTTGTTGGGGATATTTTTTGGTCCTAAACAATCTAGGGTCTCATTTTAGAGAGTTTTTTTTTGTTAAATTTTTTTTTTTTTGTTTAATGTTTGATTTAGCTTGAGCCTTGGTCTTTTATTTGATTCAACATGAGACTAAAAGGTGTGAGTCTCCAAAGGTTCTAGATGGGTATTGGGTGTTTTAATCCTATTGATTTATCTAGACTTGGGGGGATTGATGTTTCTTAGGGGGTTAAGTGTTGTGTGATTATTGGTTCATCTAAGTTTGTCATGGATTGTGGTCTTTCAAAAGGGGTTATGTGTTCGGTTTAAATTTAATTAGATTGGAAGGGTTTAAAAGTGTGACACTTGTCATTTGGTAATTCGGGGGGTATGATTTATAAATGTGTGAGCTAAAAGTTTTGGTTCTTGTTGTTTTAAATTTTATTTCAAGTTTCAGATTAAAAGTTTTGGGGCATTTTCTTTGTTTTGGTCTTTGCTCATTAATATGTCTTTTCTTCCTTTCTTTTTTGTATCTCGGGTACTGAACCAGAAGAATTGTGTTTATTAAGTGGATTCTTGAGAATGGACGAGCTTGGGAATGCAAGGTAGCAGTCGAATTGCTGCCATGCTAAAGGAAGAGATGGAGGAGAAAGGGGTGGTAGAAAGAAAACCCAAGGATAAGGCAGTGCCAGAATTCTCGTAACCGATGCCTATCTTTCTTCGGTAGACTCTGCAGATCTCATATTAGTTACTCTTCCTTTTTAGGGTTTCCAAGGTGAGCTTCCAAGGGTAGATCCCGCAGGTCCTGGGTGGCTTTTCGTGAGCCACTTTTTTTTTTCTACCGGCTCGGGGCAAGGGAAAGAGGTTATTATGGTTAGAATTCATTCAGGGCACTTACCCGCTTCGGGCTTCTTCGAGATTTCTAGTTTCTCGAATAAATTCGGATTGGGGCATTGCCTGAACGTTTGGATTTTAAGTTTCTTATTTTTAGTTGTATATTTAGAGGGTATGCCCTCGGTGTATTTTGTAATTATTTATTTATTTATGAAGTGATTATGATTTTAATTTCTTTTGTAAATTCTAATTTAGTTTATTTTGTCGCTTATTTGATTTGCTTTGAGTGCGAGGTTTACTTGTTTCATTTATTTATTTTGGATCAGAGCATGTTAGGAGCATTTTTTTTTGTTTAGTTTAGCTTAGTTTCAAGTGAATGGATGATGAGGGGCATTTTTTTAAATTCTTTCTTTAGTCGTGGTACTAGTTGGAGTGTGTATTTGATGTTGGGGATTTTTTTTTTATTGGTTTCGCCTTAGTTCGGGCAAGTTTTTTTGTTTAGTTTTGGTTGGAGTGTGTAAACGGTGTAGGGGCATTTTTTTGATTTTGGTCTTAATTTGGAACATTTTCTTTCAGTTATTGGGGTGCATATTTCTTTAAGTCTGGAATGTTCTGGGATCGGGCTTAACATGGGCATGGTTTAAGGCTGATAACTAGTGTTGGAGATCACCCAACTTAGGGCTGTGAACGTGCTGTCCTGGGCATTTTTTTTAGGTTTTCAAGGGAATTACGCGCTTCACCCTGGGCGCATAAATTAATTGTGCGCCAGAGGGTGGACACGCGTTCAGAGCGTCATAAGGTTATTAAGCTCCAGTTTTTGGTCGTTTGATCGATTTAAACGCAAGGTATCAATTGCATGATTACGACGGTGGCTGGTCACTGTACGGGTGACCATTGGAATTCGCGTGCCATTGTGTGGATGCTTGAAGTGATTTCACGCAACCAGATGGTCGGGTTAGTTTGAGTGGGCGACAATTGGTTTGCGCGCTTAAGATCGGTCGTGTGATCCAAATTAAACACGGTGAGAGTGGTGCGTGATTAGTTTTTGCGCCTGGATTTATGTGCACGATTCAGCGGTGTCCTATAAATAGTTCAAAGTTTTTCATTTTTGTCGCGCGATCCGTGTTAGTCTCCGATTCTCTGTTTACTTGTTTATTTATGCTCTAATTTTTGTGTTTTCGTGAAATTTTGTGATCTGGTCGTCCGTTTCAGGCACCGTTTCTTTCGTTCTCTTCAATTTTTTGAGCTCTTTGTTCTAGGATGGAGTTTGAGGGTTGTGGTAGGCATGATATTATCATTTCTAAGTTGGAGAGGATGTTAGGGGCAGAGATGGGTGAGACTTCTGAGGCTTGGACAAATGTTGTGGGGGAGGTGGATGTTGGGGAGCTAGTTAGAGAGGAGGTAATAGAGGTTGACCAGTCGGGGGTCAAGGAGGAGGTGCTCGAGATTGAGTAGGGGGTCTATGAGGATGAGGGTGAGAGGGTTGAGGGTGCGATTTCTGATGGTGAGAGAGCTGAGGGTGCGGAGCACCAGGGTGAGGAGCATCGAGGTCGCAAACACTTCCCATTGGTGGATTTCTTCGCTCGAGGCCAGGTAAGCATTCATGAGCAAGAGTTCTTTCATTTTCTTAGCCACTTAGGTTATGACATAGGCTTTTTAGGATTTGGAAACCCTTCTAATTTATGTCGAACATGCATTGATCCTTGGTTGTTTGATCACTCATGCATCATAACGACATTTAGAGGTAGGCCACATTTCTATTTAGTCATTCTTATCATATTTCGTGTGTTTGTTGTAAATTGTGATTGTGTTTGGGGCATATTTAACTCACTTTTAGTTTTAGATTCATTCATCTTTCGTCGTAGGTATGTGTTAGTCTTACTGTTATTATTTGTGTTTCGTTCAATAGGAGCCCCTGCTGCTGGCTATTAGCTCGGCATGGATCGAGTCTCATACTTGGCACCGTGCCTTACTAGAGTTCCAACGGGTGCGGCTGGTGTCTTTCAATTTCAGACCGATCCTGGAGCTGGAGCCCTTTCAGGTCGATCATGGCCTGATCGCGATGATTCTAGAGAGGTGGAGGGAGGAGCATCAGGCGCTTCTCTTTTTAGTAGGCATGATGTTACCGACTCTAGAGAACTGGGTCTTGTATCACCGGTCTTGGTTTCGAGGGCAAGCCGATCACAGGCCGGATGGTGAGACATTATTTAGAGGTGTGTGAGGAGATCTTGGGTGTGTCGTATAGGACGAGCGGCTTGGGGCCAGGTATAGTTCGAGTCACTTTGTTTTTCAATACGTTTGTGAGTGACTTCGTCCCCCCGAGGTGCCATTCGGAGGCGAAGGCGACCTATGAGGCGTGTTGTGCAGTAGTGACTGGCCGGGAGCACATAGCGGAGTCGGGGTTGGCTAAGGATAGGTGCTTTGAGCATTCTTGATGCACTTCCTTGGTGTTGTTACTCTTCTCTTCTTTGACTCAGAGATGTGTCATCGGGTTATTTTTGATGGCTCTCGAGGACTTGGATCGAGTCCCCACCTATGCGTGGGGTGCGGCTGCATTGGCGCATCTCTATGAGCAGCTTTACTGTCAGGGACAAGGCATCTCATAGATCGGAGGTTTCCTTCCATTCATCCAGGTGAGTTTTAGTTAATTAATGTCATAGCGTCCCTTTTTTTGGGTCTTTTAATTGTAACTATTCAGCGTTTCTTCTATTTTGCATTCTAGTTCTGGGTGTATGACCATTTTACTTTTCTTCATCTGAGAGTTTTGTTGGAGGTGACATTCACATTTTCGCGGATGCACATGTGGAGGGAGGCGTTGAGGGGTTGCTGTTGGTCTTCGAATCTTCAGACCGCGTGAGGCCTCTTTGAGGATATGCATGTGGGGCAGGTATAGATAGTCATGTGTATGTTTCTTTTTTTTCATTTTGGTCTTGGTATTTTTGGGTCTTCATTAAGGGGTCGGCTTGTTTGCTTGGTTGTAGGTGATTTGGCGGCCGTACGCAGATGAGGAGGATGCCGGCGTGCCAGTGATTCAGTCTGGCCGACCCTTCTTTGATGTGGACATATGGGTCCATTGTTTTGAGAGGGTGGAGAGGATCCACACTTCTCGAGTGGTACAACAGTTGGGGCTTGCTCAGGGAGTCCCTCCAGAGATTAGCCACAGAGTGGCGAAGAGGATGACCGGCCCTCCTGGCCGAAATTTCATAGAGCGGATGGTGCTTAAGGTAGCAGATTTTAGAGCTGGGGGATCCCAAGTTACTGGGGTGCGTGACAAGGCGAATGCCTCGAAGTATGTGCAGTGGTTTAGTGCATTAGGTGGCGGGCACCTCTTCACACGTCCCTTTCATGAGAGTGGCTCTTTCATGATTGGTGAGCCGAAGTTGGCATTGGCTGCATTGGAGTAGGGGCATCTCACCCCGAGTGTACGAGGGGCATTAGACGCTCTCCATAGGGCAATGGAGCAGATGGGATGTGCTCCTAGTCTGGATGAGGAAATGCTGCACTCCTTAGCCTCCTCGGTTGCTCAGGCTAGGGTAGCGGAGGATGAGTTGGGGGCTCGACTAGCGGAGACTCAACCACTTCTGGTGAGTTAATTTACATTTTTTTTTTATGTGGACTTGGTCTTCTGGTCATTCTGACATGGTTATGGTGTCTCATTTTATTTTATTTTAGACAGTTTACGAGGGAGGATGAGGTCACTCGTCGGGCGGTGATGATTGAGTTGTTAAGCAGTCAACAGCAGGCACCGAGAGGTGGAGGCCAGTCTACGTTCCAAGATTGACCGATTGGTCAGTGCCTTTACAAATATGGTTTTATTAATTGTTAGCATTGAGAGCTTGCCAACTGACGTGTTTATTGTTATTCGTAGAGAGCCGAGCTTGCTGCTGGAGGTTCTATTCCGACGTTTGATCCATCTTCAGTTGCTTCCTCCAGTCGGGAGGATCCAGCGATGGCTCAGCTTCAGGTCGAGCTAGATCATTGGGTAAGTTCCATTCAATCTTTTATCTTATTCGTGCCATTGCATTAGTTTGTCGGGTGTCATTGTTTCCCTTTCTTAGTTGCTTACTAATATCATGTGGTATTTCAGCGTCGGGTTGCCGAGGATCTTCAGGTGAGGTAGTCGACTGCTGCCTCTCTACGCCCGGAGAGTCAGGTATAGTTTTTTTTTTTTTTTGATGTGGCATAATTCTGTTTAGGTTATTTCATCTTTATTTTGTTCTGACATGTCTTGTGCTGGTTTGTTTGGTTCTTTATGTAGGATATTCCGGACTCCGCTCCCGAGGCTCCCCCTCAAAAGTCTGTTCCTATCCCTACTTAGGTATGTTTTAGTTATTGTGTTTGTAGTTTATTTGTCATTATATTATTTTCCTGATGTATTTGCTTATTCTTGTTGCAGCCACCTACGTTCACCATTCCTTCCATGCCTCTTGCTGATCCAGTGACTGCTGAGATGGTTGGGCGACTCCTGGAGGAGAGGTTGGCCCTGGTATGGTTCTCTTCTTTTCAAAGCTTTCTTTTTATTTTGTTCATATATATATATTAGTTTTCCTTTGACTTGGCGTTGTTATGCAGATCCGTCAGCTTGAGGAGGCACGTTTAGAGGCGGCGCGAGCGCGGGCCATCCCCGAGGCAAGGCGGATTCTTGGGGAGACACCGAGTCATGAGGACCTGGTTATTGAGATGATGGCTACACAGAGGACTTAGACTGAGGTGTTGGAGGTGGCGTGTCGGACGATGTGGGCAGAGATGCAGGCGTCCCTAGATGGGCTGCAGTATCGTCTGATGAGGAGTGAGCGAGGGATACATAGGCTGGCTCGTCAGCATGGTGGGTCAGAGTCGAGGGTTGTGGGTTCCTCAACCGGGCAGTCTCATCACACGTCCCATGATCGTGTCAGGGGTGATGCTCGTGAGGATTCTATTATTCGTGAGGTTCTTACGAGGTATCCTCTTCATTCGCGATCGAGGCGATCCGTTAGTCAAGCGAGTGACGGGGGTTCTGTTGTGGGGCCTCGTCGTCTAGAGGTTTTGAGGACTCCAGGTGCTGGGATTGTATTTTTAGAGGACTAGTCTATGGACCTTCGAGCTAATGATACTGGGGACAACAACACTCAACCATCCCAACGGCAGCGTAGGGAGTAGGTGTGTGTGTGTGTGTGTGTGTTTGTATCCATAGCATGTGTGTGTTGTATATATAGGGGGATGCCCCCTATGACAAGTGTAAAAAGAAATGAAAAGAGTTTGACATATATATATATATAGATATATAGATTTTTGGTTTAGATGTACCTAATTGGCTCCTTTTCTTTTTGTTACCTCTTGCGTCTACTTTTGCTTTTTTAGTTGCATCAGCGCCATCGACCATCATTGGGACTTGGATGATTGCTGAGCTGGCCCAGTGATGGGTGAAGGTTGCTTCATATTTGCACATGTGAGAGTAATGCTGTCAATAGTTTTGTTTTCTCCCTTGCTAATTGTCAAGGGGGGGTAAGTGTCTCAGACCGGAGTTTGGTAGCAAAAGATGAGTATGTGCTCTTTTTTCTTTCTTTTTTTTCTTTTTTTTTTCTCTTTTTTTTTTTTGAAATGAAAATAATGCAATAGGGAAAGCAAATACCTAAGATAAAAATAATAATGAAATAATAAAAAATAAAAATGCCCCAGTGTAGGAGCATGGTAGGATTGGCAGTATAATATCTTCGGTAGCACTTTTCGGGTGGTAACTTCATTGTTTCTTATCTTCTTTGTGGACAAGCCGACACTTCTGATATGATTCTTCTTCTAATCCAAAAAAAAATGCCCCAGCTTCAAAGCACAATGGAGCTTTTTTGGGTTTCGGGACGAGCACTTTGGGTCTATAAGCAGTCAAGGGTATTTGGTGAGTTAGTTTTGAAGAAAAGTTGATCGGCACTATCATTGAACTGGGGAGGTCTCTGTGATTAGGTCAGTTGTATATGTGGTTTTATCTTAGGGTGGTGGTCATCCTATCCCATGGCTATTAGGGAGAAGTATGGTAGGTATAGTAGGTGATTGCATCAGTCATCATTCATCAATTTTCAGTTTCATTTCGAAGAATATCCTGTAAGGCTTCTGATTTATCATCTGAAAATAAATAAAATAGAAGAGGGGGGTAAGGCTCAGTGATGCGGGAAATAGTTTATATCTAATGCTTTCCAAAAGGGATAGGAAACAATCTTTTTCTCAATAGGATACGAGATGCCATGATCGAGCTCTTCATCATGTTTCAGCACCATCAAAATCTTGTCCTCCTCCCGCCACCTTACGACGACATCTAGTGGTATGGGGACATTAGGAATGCCCTCACAGCTTGCTTATACACTTCTAGTGAAGTTACCAGAGATGTCCTCACGATCTGCTTATGCTTCCCTGAGCTCATTGACTTGTTCATCGTCGTAATGCTCTCACTCAATTTTCAATGTATGTATTCTTGAAATGAGAATCTGGTGTTACTTATGCTTTTGAGTTTTGATTGAACCTAACGTCTTTATTTCTTTTTATTGAACCTAACATCTTCATTTTTTTTCTCTAACGTTTCCTCCAATGGCAGGGGAAGGGAAATGAGGATTTTGTGTTACTTATGCTTTTGAAAGAGGTTAGATAGGTCACTAGTCCTTTACTCAGATTGCCCGAGTAAGAAAAAGCAGGCGATAAATCGGAGGTCTTTAGGATATTCAGAGAATTAAAGGCGTACGAGCAATGAATGGATCGTGACAACTACGAGGGTGATAAGTATAAGTATTTAACCACAGGATGTGACGATCACAGGGCTAAGGGTCATATTTTCTAAGGTACATGGCATTCCCAGGGCTAAGGAGTTCTTCCCTGTCTTGGTTTGCCAGTTTGTAGGCATTTCTAGGGTATGCTGCTGCTATGACATATGGGCCTTCCCAGTTCGGTTTTAGTTTTCCTTTCGGATGAGCGTGCTTGGAAGACATGATTTTCTTCAAGACTAATTCTCCAATATTAAAGGTTCATTCAAGAACTTTCTTATCGTAAGCCCTGGCCACTCTCCTCTGATATACCTGAGCGTGATCAGCTACCTTTAGACGTGTTTCATCAAGTTGCTCTAGCTGCGTGAGTAGGGCAATTCTCCTCTCGTCTAAGGATAGCTCATTATCGAGTTGAATCCATAAGGGTGGTATTTGTATCTCATATGGTAGGACTACCTCCATTCTGTAGGTAAGGAGGTAGGGAGTTTGGCCAGTAGCCATATGAATAGAGGTCCTATAGGCCTAGAGTGCTTCTGGTAGTCATTCAGGATAGTCGGCCCCATTGCTTGTTTCTATTGTGCGCTTCAAAATTTGAATTAGCATTTTGTTTGTAGCTTCTGCCGATTCGTTGCCTTAAGGGTAGAATGGTGACAAGTGGCGTAGATCGATGTCGTACTTCTTGCATAACTTCTTCGCCTTCTCCGCGATGAACTGTTATCCGTTGTCATTGACAAACATTCTGGGTACTCCAAACCTAATGATGATATTCTGAACAATAAACCTTACGAGTGTTGAAGCGGTGATTCTGACATAGGATTCAGCCTCTGCCCATTTGGTAATAGTATTCGATCGCTATAAGTATGAACACGTGCTTGTGAGTGTTCCTAATGGTATCTATGAAAGGCCCAATGACATCGAAGGCCTACATCGAAAATGGCCATGGTGAGGTTATACTATTTAATGCAACTGATGGAGCTTTGATGAGTGCGGTGTGTTCTTGGCATTACTTGTAGGATTGGACATAGAGGTGGCAATCTCTGGTCATTGTCGGCCAAAAGTAGCCTTATCGTGTAACTTGATCGGTGAGTCTCTGTCTATCGGAGTGGGTGCCACAGGCACTGGCGTGTGCTTCTTGGATGATGTATTATCC
The DNA here is from genome assembly GCA_021018995.1 of Chloranthus sessilifolius. Taxonomy (NCBI): domain Eukaryota; kingdom Viridiplantae; phylum Streptophyta; class Magnoliopsida; order Chloranthales; family Chloranthaceae; genus Chloranthus; species Chloranthus sessilifolius. The sequence continues at coordinate 26,571,768 of CM037594.1, read as the reverse complement.
TTCGACGGTCGTGACGCATCGTAGCAGTACTCCTTTAGTGAAGGCCTCTTTGTATAATGTTTCACCGAGTATGCAGAATCGGGCGCATCGATTCCTTATAGTCTTCCATTCGATCTTTGTAGCGTATGGAGGGACGCATTGATGTTTCAAGAAGTTCTAGATGTCGATATACCACGGTTGTCCGTCGTCAGTCGGTGAACTTTCAAATCTGAACATAGCGACTTCGATTTCTGTCTTGACATGCTTTTCTGGGGTGATTGCTTCTTTCAGTCTTGTACTTGTGGGGAGGATGGGTAATTCTCTCTTGACGATCCATGCTACCTCGTGGGCTGGTACGAGCAGCTTTTCGATGAAGAAGGTTTTGGTACTTTGCCTGACGAGTATTTGGATGACTAAGGCTAAGGTGGCTAAAGAATCTGTAAGCTCATTTTCTAATCTAGGGATGTGCATGAAAGAGATTCTTTCAAATTTCTTTATTAAATATTGAGCGGTTTCTAGGAATGCCATTAGTCTCCTTTCCTTAGTTTTCCATTCTCATATGACTTGTGAAATTACTATTTTGGAATCACCAATGGTTTTTAACTGTTGAACACCTAATTGTAGCGCTGCTCGTAGTCCAACTATAAAGGCTTCGTATCCTGCGACATTATTATTAACAAGGAAATCTAGTTGAAAAGCTTACGATATAACAACTCCTTCTAGGCTTAGGAGGACTATGTCGATGCCTTTTCCTTTGTGATTTAGAGCACCGTCAAAATAAAGGATCCATGAGGCCTTATCGGGCTCTTCGTGATGAACAGTGAATAGGTCCTCATCAGGGATATCCGCATGCACAGGATCATCACTTGGCAGTGGGAGATCTGTGAGGTAATCAGCGACTGCTTGCCCTTTGATCGACTTCTATGTGACTTAAGTGATATCGAATTCTTGTAAGAGCATATGCCAGAGAGTGATCTTTCTTGATGTTATGGGCTTTTCAAATACGTACTTTAGAGGGTCCATTCGGGCCAGTACTAGTATCTTATGTTCCCCGAAGTAGTGTCATAATTTGGTAGAGGCCCATACCAATGTGAGGCAAGTCTTCTCCATTAAAGTGTATTTTCGTTCGTATTCGACCATCGTCCTACTGAGGTAGTAGATAGCCTTCTCTCTCTTGTCGTCTTCTTCATATTGTCCCAGAATGACTCCCATTGCTTTGTCGTTTGCTGAGAGGTATAGAATTAGGGGTCTTCTGGGGACAGGTGGCGATAGTATTGGCGGGTTAAGGAGGTACTTCTTGATGTTATCGAAGGCTTGCTGACACTGATCATCCTATTTGTACTTAGTTCCTCCTTTAAGTAGTCTGTAGAAAGGATCACATCTGTCCGAATGCTGGGAGATAAATCTTCTGATGAATTACAATCTTCCTATCAGGCCTCGTAACTCTTTGATATTACTAGAAGGCGGCATCTCAAGGATGGCTCTGACTTTTGCAGGGTCAACTTCGATCCCTCACTTGCTAACTATAAAATCGAATAATTTTCTGCAAGTGACCCCGAAGATAGATTTCTTTGGATTCATTTTTAGTTGATATTTCTTAGCTCTTTATAACACTAGTCGGAGCACTTCAATATGTCCTACTCGCGTTTGGGACTTCACTAATATGTCATTGACGTAGACTTCTACATACTTATGCATCATGTCATGAAAGATAGCCATCATGGCGCGTTGATACGTGGCTCCTACGTTCTTGAGCCTAAAAGGCATAATGACATAACAGAATGTTCCCCATGGTGTGGTGAAGGACGTCTTCTCTTGGTTGGACTCTGCTAATTTGATAAGATTATACCCAGAGAAACCGTCCATAAAGGATAGCATCTTATGTCCAGCGGTGTTGTCGACTAGAGTGTCAATGCGTGGAAGTGGGAAGTCATCTTTTGGACATGCCTGGTTGAGGTTTTAGAAGTCAATGCAAACCCGTACTCTGTCGTATTTCTTGGTGACAGGTACTTTGTTGGTGACCCACTTAGGGTAAAGAACGACTCGGATAAATTTGTTTTTCTGTAACTTGTCGGCTTCCTCTTTAACTTGAAGGGCAGTTTGTGGATGCATTCTGCAGAGTTTCTACTTAACAGGCTTTGCATCGGGTTCTAAGACGAGGCAATGTTCTACTAAACTTGGGTCTAAACCAGGCATGTTCTTGTAGGACCATGTGAAGGAATCAAGGTGTTCTTACAGGACTTGTGCAATTTGTTGGCGTTCCTTGGAGTTGAGCGTTGCACCAATCAGTAGCTTCTTGGGTTTCTTTTCGGTGCCAAAGTTAAGTTCTTCCATGGTTTTTACGGTAGCTTGGATTTGCTTATCGAAATGCTTGATAACCCATTGGAACTCCAGTGCCTCCTCGGCAACTGGTGCTCTTTCTTCATCCTCGGTAAGTCCGTATACTATGAAATTACTACACTGGGGATCTGAGTTTGTGAAAGGTATCCCTTCATCGACACAATCTATGACTGAGAGATCTTTGGTAAGGTGAAGGTCAAGACTCCTGAATCTTCTCTTAAAGTCACGAAGTATCTCGTCTGGTATGATCATTGGCTTGTTGTCTAGCCGGGATGCTTTACGTCCTCATGCGGGGAATGGGATAGAAACCTTAGGAGAAAAGTCTCCTTGTTGGCCACAAATTTGGTTCGGGACGAAGAGTTCCCTTTCTTTTCTGGGGTTTTTTAATTTTTTTGGATTTTGTATATATGAATATTTAGGGTTTTCTATTTTTTCTATTTTTTTGATTTTCGACAATAAATACGATACAGGGTCGGTCGCCTCAAAGGGCGCTAGGAGAATTGCTTCCTCTAGTTGAGGGAGCAAGGCGGTTGCTAGAGCCGTTCGACAATTCTTTGGGAAATGCGGACTTGTTGTGAGTTTGGCATTGTTTTTTTTTGGAGTCCTCATCTGATGAGATCTTTTGAATGAGTGACACTGGTGACAGCGGCATTAACGCTTGGACTTCTTCTACCACATTGATCGCCTCTTCTTCGAAAAAGCTTTAAAGATCGTAGTCAATTAAACTATCGTCCTCTTTGTTGTAACTATATTGTTCTTCCCACCGAGGGGGATCTCCCAAAGGATCCTCAGGGGTAGCCAGTTCTTTTCCTTGATCTTCATAATACGTTAGGATGAGCGCGCATGCTCGACAATGAGGTTGATAATGGTGAAGAATGCAGGGGGATTCCCAAGGACATTCCCATCTTTCTAAGTTAGAGTTGAAGACAATATCGAGTTCATCTTCTTGGTCTGATAGTGCTTGAAGTCCTAAATTGGCTCGCTCTGCTAACTCAAGGGCCAGGAGGTCTATCCAGTAGTCCTCGTCGTCACTCGGGAGGTTGCCATTCTTCCTTGAGTGATTTCCAAAATATTTGGAGTTGTGGCAAATCTGGGGACATAAAAGTGTCTGGTTCAAGTTCCTCTTCAAAGTCTACGAGGGTGACACGAGTGTTTCCCCCTAGGCCAACCAGATGACTGTTGGGATTTTTTGCTTCTTGTGCCAGTAGCCGAGTTGATGGGTCATTATTTATGTCGGTTGTCACGAGGTTAGAGTGATTCGATTCTTCTATCGTAGAGTGCCAGGTTCAACTAGCGAAATGCTCTAATATGCTGGTGCATGCCATACAGCGGGGTTGGTATGGTAAGCGATACAAGGGGAGTCCCAAGGGCATTCCCATCCCTCAAGGCCAAAGCCGAGGCGGATGCTATATAGGTTAGTATTTTCTTGTGGAGTATCATCTCTATCCCATATTAAGCATAAGTGCTCTTCACCATCTTCCAGGGCAGCTATGTGAAAATCTTCGTTATCAGTGGATTCCCAATCTTCTACTCGGGGATCGAGTTTTGGAGGTTCTTCTCTCCTCTCTTCTATAAATTCCTTAGTGTCAAACATGGGTTTGACTCCTTCGAGCGGTTTATCTATATCGTTGTTTAAATTGGTTAAATCATTGAATGCTTTAGTCATTTGCTCAATTTCAACTTCTTAGGATCTAGTGAAGGACACTTCCTTATGCTTTGGCACATCTGCTTTCTCATTGGTCCCATAGGCGAAGTAGTCATATAGAGATCATTTTGGTGAGGTAGGAGACAAGTCGGCTTGCGGGCCATCCAATTGGTATCCTAACCCTATGTGCTTACGTATTTGTGTTGGGACAACGGGTCCTACATGACCTTGCTTATTTTTTCGAGTCCAGTGTGGGGGATGTATCCAAGTTGGTACATAAGGTCCCACCCTTTTGTCGCAGTACGGTTGATGGCATAGAGTTTGGCGAGGTCTGGGCCAACCTCTCTTCTCATTAATTTTTGTCGACGCGTTGGGGGAAAACTAGGAGGGGTAGGGGGCGGACTTTCACAACGGTTGGCTCATCAGGGACTTGAGTCTTTTAAATGTGGCCCGTGTTCAACACATAATCATGAGTGGATGGTATGCTCGCCACGTAATTAGTATCCATCTCCTGGAGGGGTGCATCGGCGTATATACCGACAATGGAGTCCTCTTATGGGAATTTGACGCATTGATGGTATGTGGATTGGATAGCCTTCATCGACTCTAGCCATTTCCTTTCTAAAATGAGATTGTATGTACTGGCAGAATAAAAAATGTGAAAGGTAACGTCTTTTGTTACAGGTCTAAGGTAAACTTGTAGCTTGATAGTTCCTTTGACAGAGTGACACAACCCATCATAAGCTATGAGTGACAGTGCGAAGGGCCTGACATCCTGCTCGGTGTATTCAAGCATTTTTAACATGGTGAGAGGGCAGATGTTAACTCCTGCTCCTGTGTCGACGAGTGCGTGTGGTACAGAGAATCCTCTAATTATGACCGTAAGGTATATGAGGGCCGCACTCCTACGGAGTGACTCTTTAGGCATGTCTGTGTCTGTAAAAGTGAGCGTCGAAGGTTGTGCCATGATTGAGGTGATTTAATTAAGCTCATCTAGGCTCGTATCCTCATCTACTTGCGTGTCTTCAAGTGTCTTTATCAACAACCGATGATGGTCAGACGATTTCTTGATGAGCTCGTGTATGGATATCTGGGCTGTGATCTTATGGAGATACAGCAGAAGGTCGTATTCTTGCCTTGGATTGAGCACAATTTCTTTGCCTGATTGATGGGCCTTAAGTGGGGATGGTTGGAATGGTTAAGGTGCAGGAATTGGTTGAGGGATGATGTGAGGTGGGGGAGGCAGGTTAACTTCTCTTTCTCTCACGTTCCCCTCTGATGGTTGTGCATTCATGAAATCCTTATTTCGAGGGAAAGGCAGAGGTGGGTAATTGATTCCTGATTTGAGAATCGGGCAAGTCGGTTATTGACCGAACCAGGCATGGGTTAACGCGGATGTATTGGTGAAATGGGTGAAATTCGAGGTTAGAATGCATACCTGCATGGTGCCGCTCGAAGGTGGGAGGTACTGTGTATAATCTTCCTCTTCTATGAAAGTAGAGACCAACGGCTCGCACGAGTCAGGATGTTCTCCTGGCTCAATTTCTTCTAAATTTAGTGAACGCTTGGTGGTTATTTGATTGTCTTGACTTGGAGTCTTTCAGGTGACACTTTCTACCCATGCAGTAATTTGTGCTGTAGTTTGGAGAACGTGATCTCCATACTTGGGTTCAGAATTGGACAAAGGTAGCAGCAATGGTGTTGGTTCAGGATTTGGAGGGGTTGAAGGCTCTAGTGCGTGGCTGCGGAGGAATGGTCTCCGATCCCTAAAGGAACGAACTCGTATCTAAGTGAATTTTGGATAAGGAGGTGGACTCGGTGGGGTGATGTGAGTGATCAGGGCCGACGGATGTGGGGGTGAAGGAGCTCTTGCTTGTGGGGTGAAAGTAGTAGAGGGTTGAATGTGAGTGACTAAGGTGGAAGGTTGGAAGGGGGCTCGACCGGAGAGATCTACGGTGGTGACCTGAGCCAGTGTTGCTTGGTTGTGGTTAGGCATGGGGTTATTAATGATTCCTAAATTTTGTTGGGGTTGGTTATTATTAGGGTTAGGATTCCTAAGCACCTCCCAATCGATCTGACTTCGATCATTCATGTCATAGATTACGTCTCTGAGGACCCAACAGTCCTCTAGGTTGTGTCCCACGTATCGATGAAGGCACAGTATTTACTATAGTCTAGATTTGCCGGCCATGGGCGGGATTTCTCCTACAGGAATTAGAGGAGATTCTGAGTGTTAAGGAGACAGAAGATGTTGGGAATCGTATCTGATAGAAGGGGATAGTGTTCCCACCTCAGCTGGTAGGGGCCTCTGGCTGGGTTAAAGTTCTGCGGTGGGGGCACACTATTGTAATTCGACACATGGGCCGATCGATTCTGTGTCGTGTTCTGATTCTGGTAAGCGTTGGGATATTGATTTCTATTCAGGTATTGGCCTTGATTCTGATTATGGATTTGGTTTTAGTTCGCGTATCTTTATTGATTATCACCTTAGTTTTGGTTGGTATTGATTTTGATTTTGTTCGAAATTTCACGGTTAGAAGTTCCCGTTACTAGAGTTTTATCCTTGGTTGACAATAGTGTTAACATGCTTAGTTCCTGAGGCTTTCTTATTATTTTTCGATTTCGATTCACTGGAAGGGCCTATTTTTGACACGACTATGGATAGTGCGAGATCTCCGCCTTTAATGTATTGCACTAGTCGGGATGCTCGAGAGTGGAGTGTAGTGAAGTCGGGGCAATCACTTATGACAAGTGCATTTTTTAACGGTTCTTTAGTGTTATCGATGATAATGTCTACCGAATCCTTCTCCTTCATTGAGGTGTCGATCCTAGCAGCGAGCCTTCTCCATCTGGCAATGAAATCGGTAAATTCTTCATCAGGTCCTTGCTTGGCTAGCATTAGATTGCTGAGACTGGCTGTCTCTTGAATCAAGTATTTGTATTGGTCTAGGAATTGACAGACTAATTCATCGAAGGTCTCTATCTTATAAAGCGGGAGTACCGCAAACCAATCTAAAGCTTCTCCTTCTAATGAGCGTTGGAAATAGTGAATGAAAAGTCTTTGATTATCATGTATGGGTCAGCAATCATTACGAAAGTGGGCCAAGTGATGATTCGAATTTCCCGTGCCATTATATTTGATAAATTTTAGTGGCTTAAATCCTATTGGTAAATTAAACTCAACATCCCGACAAAATTTGTCAAATCCGAATGAGTGACTGGGGCGCTCTCTCTTGGCCATGAACTCATCGAGTATTTTAGGGAGATCTTCAATTTTAATGGTGCTGTCTTTTGGAGTGACCCGTGAGCAAACCTTGTCTAAAGAGTCATCGTTGAAGAATGTGTGGGCAGGTTGTCTCAATGGTGTGGCGAGGGCTAACACCGTGCTCGGGGTAGGAGGTGGCCTCTCTTATCGCTCTTGTTTTTCTAAAAATTGTCATGACCTAATGGTTTCGTATGCGGCGGCTAACCCTCGAAGCAATTCTTTGGAGTCATCGTCTCCTCTTTGTATTCTTTGAATACTGAGTTCTACGATTTGTTGAGCTGTAAGGTTTTGTCCAATATTACCATCTCTTCCATTATTATTATTACCAGTGTGTGGGGTAGAGAAGGGATTTTCTTGCTCGCCAACCATGTTAATCTTAGGTTGTCATGGGCTAGAATCGTGAAATGGCTCATCTTCGTACGTGAGGTTGTTATAATATCCTCACAATGGTGGGTCTCATAAACTCACTCTTCGTATACCAGACATCTCGAGTCTTTGACGAAGACTCATATGTATATAAAAGGGAATCTAAATGACACAATAGGAAGAAAAAAAAATTAGGGAGATAAAATGAAATCTAACTATCTAGAAAAAGAGTTTGCAAAAAAAGTCTCATTGCGATCGCTAGTCTATTGGTGCACGCTTTTTCTGGGTTCCTCTCGGTGCCCGTTGAATCAGTGGCTCTAATTCTGTCCAAGTGAACTCTAGCAATGCGATGTTTGGAATAGTGGAGGTAAAAAAAAAAAAAAAGGGGGTTTTCTAGAAAGGTTCCTTGTTTATTACGATCGCCAGCTGCACATATTTATCGACGCTGCAACACGTCAATGATCACGCTTGAGAGTGGGTATGGGTTTCTTCTATACTCAATTGTTCGCTTGTGAATATCAGCAGCAATGTCTTTTCCTTATAATTTAGATAGTTGAATTTCCCTTTTATTTCCCTTTATGGTTATAGTTCTGGTCAGTTTAGGTTTTCCTGATTCTATTATGAGTTTAGTTGTGAATTTGTCAGAGTCAGTAGATCTATTCTAATATTATGATTCTGTTGGGGGTCTAATTAATTTAGTTTCCTAACCCTATTAGAATTCTAATTGTGATCAAGTTTCCTAATTATACTAGGAGTGCACATGTAGTAGTTCTAATGAAACTCTAATTAAGTCAAGCATGCTAGTTATACTGAGATTCTAAGCAGGGTAAGTATTCTAATTGTATTGGAATTCTAGTTAAGTCAAGTATAATAGTCCTACCAGAATTCTAATCAAAGTAGAAAACTAATTTTACTGAAACTCTAATTTAAGAAAAGGAATTAATTTTATTAAAATCTAAACAAATAAACTGATTCTATTAAAATCTAATTAAAATAAGTAAACTAATTTTATTAAAATTCTAATTAAAGCAATGAATTAACTATACTAAAAATTGAACCAAAGCAATAAATTAATCATACTAAATTCTAATTAAAGCAAGGTATTGACCAATTAAAACCCAATTTAAAGAGATTAATCGATCACACTAAAATCTAATTAACTTAATTAATTAATTATGCTGAAATAAAATCAATCTACTTATTAATTATACTAAAAAAAAAGAAAAAGTAATTAATTAATTCTATAATTTCTAAAAAAAAGAGGTTTTGGGCCCGCTATGCTAAGGAGGATTGGCCTCGTTCTCGAGTATCCTTCGTAAGCCCCCTTGGGCAAATCTGATGGCTGAGATTAAAGACAAATTAAATTTTAGACTGTAAAATAGTATTTTAGGCTTTTCAGAGTCGATTTCGAAATAATAATTATGAATTAAATTATGAACTAGAATTATAAAAACTAAAATTAATATTTTGGATTTTTGGAGATATTAAAATCAGAAATTAAAATTTAAATCTCTAGGACTGAATTCGGGTCCGAAATCATAAAATCAGACCATATGATTAAGGACTGGTTCTAGAGTCTAAGATCTAGAATAAAAAATTAATGAAAGAATTCTGACTTATATAAACATCGACCAATCTTGCGCCGCGTGGAATTGAATCAAGCACCATGCACCATGCGCAAATTCTGAGTCCCGTGCTAATCCTCATGCACAAAATTGTCCTTCCACCAAGCTACGCGTGCGACAAATTGAAATTACGCATCGACACATGCGTGAGACTAGAATTCCATGCACTCACCACCATTCGGAATTCAAAAGTCGGCCAGCTAGGAAACTGCTAACCTTTCGATCCTGTGCGTTTCTTTTCAAGCGCAATCTGATAAAACCCAGAAGCACCTGCGCATAATTAACCCGTCAACCTTTGGATTCCGAGCCTCAGCATATGTGCAAAATTATATTAAACACCAATGAATATGCACAGAAATACCAAATCCAAACCAAAAAAATATACCGAGGTCGAAAGGCCTCTAAATGCGAATACAGGCCAAGAAGGCTCTTAGATGCATGCACACACACACACACATAAATGAGTTGCACGCACGTACTAGGCGGAATAAAAGACGAAGAAAATATTATAAATAAAATTTCATTTATTTAAAAATTATTACAATTTCCACCGGGGGCATACCCCCTGAGTTTACAACTCAAAATGAAAACTTAAAAACCTGACTTACAACCCAAGACAAAAACTGGGGATCTTAAACTGACACTATGTGGAGGAGCATCCAATCAGAAACAACAGAAAAGGGTGGATTCGTTGGGTAACACCTTCCCTCCATTTGTGACTCCATTTCCATCCATTTGGAGGACTTCCCTTCCGCCATCTTCACCTCCTCTGCCGTGCCTTCAACACTGCCTTCATTACCTCATGCCAGCAGCGACAGAGAGGTACCCGCCCTCTAGTTGATCACCTCTACTACGGCGATGCTTCTAATAATACCTCCCTTCGACTACAACGATACTTCCAAGTGGCATCATCACCGAACATCACCCTAGGATGAAGATCGCGTGAAATCATAAAGAAAGGAAGGAGAGACATTGGGCCTTTGATATGCAAAGAGAAGAAGACGGAAGAGAATGAAGAAATTCGAAAGAGCCCCAAAGTTTATATAAACACCCAGTGAATTACACGTTAAAAACTTCACGCAAAATCCAATTAAGTGCCTGTGAGACTGTGCAAATTTACACTCTCACGCAAACCGCAATGTGCACAATTCAACCCCTAATAAATCTTGCATGCGATGAATCAATCTAGCGCCTATACTATCACGCAAAATCCAATACATGTGCTACAAGCCTTACACAATATTCGAGCCGACGCCTCAAAGTCAGTGTAAAGCAACACCTGACCCCTCGATCCTACGCACCAATGCCAATGCGAAATCCAATTACATGCACACACCAATACGCAAAATAACCCCGCTGACCATTGAAATCACGCAACTTAGCTTGCACAAAGTTTAATCTCACGCAACCAAGTATGCGCGTAATTAGCCCCCTGACCCTTCAATCTCGCGCGAGTAAATAGGCATGAAATTTAATTCCACGCACATAAATTTGCACAAAATTCCCCAATTATAGCAAAAAAATATATACACGGAACAACAGGACTAGGGACAAAAGCTAGGATGCCCAGACACATAAATAGTAGCTTACCCGTGTTAGTTTTATTTCTAGATTTGCTTATTATTTTATAAGAAATGTGAGGTAAGAATATGGTGTCAAAAATAAATTAAAAGGTGGAGTAAAATGAACGAAAATAGCAATCTAAAAACACAGTCCTACAAGAATCTAGGGCCTGTTATAGCAAGTTTTGAAAGTAAGAGTTTGTCCCACGGAGAGTAATGATTTAAAAACTTAAAGGCGTATAGTAAACTCTAGATCTTGCTACAGACCTGGCAACCCTAAACCTAAGCTAGAAAGCAAGGTAAAGATAAGGTGTTTAGGTGTCACACTAGACTAAAACTAAAACAAGAATAAACTACAACTAAAAGAAGGAGAAAAAGAAGGATGTAGATGGAGTGGTAAAATAAAGATAAAAATATGGAGAAGTAGACAACTGTGGGATAATCTTCGCTACAACTTAGATCAAGAACTAGATCTACAACACTCCTTCACTTGGCTACAAGCACAAGTGTAAGGTAGAAGAATCTAACTAACCCCTGTAGTTTGGATTGCTCTTAAGGCTATAATCTGTCCACTTAAATGATCACAGATTATCCTAGGGAGGTGACCTAATCACAGGTGCTAAAGTTAGAACATGAAAACTATTGCAGACACTATGCTTGCAAGGCTACAAGCTCAGGCAATCATAGGAGCAAATAATCATTGAAAATAAGGTGAAAACTAAAAGAAATCCCAGGCTGATTGGGGACTTAGAATCAGCTGGTCATTGCTGCAGGCTCTCAAATCTGTAGTCTCTACAAAAATTTCAAATCTAAATACTGAAAATGACAATGTAAAGCAGGGGAGAAGTTGGCTCTGCAACTGTCTCTCACTTGGCTACAAGCTCAAGTGTAGAGAAAAATAATCCATCTCAGCCCTGTGATCTAGACCAACCCTAGGGCTATACCTTGTCCACTTAAATGGTCACAGACTATCCTAGAGGTTATCTTAATCACCAAGGTTGGAGGTAGAATAGTAAAACTGCTGCTGCCACCATGGTTGCATGTCTACAAGTTCAAGCAACCATAAGTGCATCAAACCTATAAAACTCAATGTGAAACACACAACCAAAAAATAGATTTCATGAGCAATAATCACATGGCATTTCATTGCTTAAACAAGACTTATAATATTTTCCCTCAAGGCAGCAACTCTTGCAACAACCCAAAACAGCTCACTCTATTTCATACAAAATCGATTACAATGTAGAAATAGCGCCAGCTGCTACAATGATTTTTAACTCAGCTTTTTAGCTGAGCTAAGGAAGAAGAAAGGGAAAACTGAGAGGGAATCTAAATCCTAACCCTAACCCTATAAAAAGACGAAAGTGATCCAGCTATGCTGGATATTTTACATAACAAAATATGGCTCAATATATATAGAACCCTTGGCAACAGCTATGTGCAATAGCCAATCAGAAATGAGGAGGTTTGGAGCTGATTTTGTGGCCCATCTATGGCCCTTGGATGCATTGGGATGTGTGGGATATTGGGATGCATGCCCTAGAAGTTGTAAAATTCCTAAAATATCCTTGGAGTTTGAAAACAACAGCTGGAACTTGTGCCTTGGTAGGATAGAGCTTCAAATTTCGTGTCTCGTGTAGATGGCAACTTCAACACTCATACCTCGTTTAGATCTCGCCTAGTTTTCATAAGGATCTCGCTTAGTTCTCACCAAGTTAAAAATACACATTTTTCACCTCATGGAGATCTCGCTTAGTTCTCGCCAGGTTCAAAATACAACATTTTTCACCTCGTGGAGATCTCACTTAGTTCAAAGGCAACCTTGCTAGGTTCAAATGCAGCCTATTTCAGCACTGCAACTGCTCGACAAAATGCTTCAGCAGTAGAACAACTCGAGTGTCTATATTTTTCACCTATAAACCAATCGACTTCAAGTTTTCAGCTCGTGAAGTTCAGTTGAACTGCTCAAGGATGCACTGCAGCAGTTTGAGTGTGCACAACAGCTATTCGACAATAGGTTTTCAGCCTATACACTGCTCAACTGTGCTGCTGGCTTCATCATTAACCTCATGGGGTTCAATCTCAGCTTGGTTCCAGCAATGGTGTGCTCGAGTAGCTCGGGTTTCGTGCTGAACTGTTCGAGTTCTTTAATGGCAGCAGCTGTTGGCTTTAACATTCAACTCGAGAGGATCAAAAGTGCAGCTCTTTAAGCTGCTCTAGAAAGATAAATTTGCAGTTTGACATGCTGTTTCAGCAATGGTGTGCAGCTCCACTGGATGGTACGTCAGCTCTATAAGTTGCTCAAGTAAAGGCTGCTATATTTTGTGTTGCTCGCCAGGCTCTCTTGCAAGCTGCTCGCTAGGATGGAATTGAACTACTCGAGCTGTTTAAAACTCCAAGTCTCCAGCTCGTGAGGATGAGTGAACTACTCGAGTTCACCTTCAGCTTCATGTTGCACCAGTTCGCTAGGTTCAAGGGAACCAAGCGAGGTCTTCTTGAGTGGAATAAATGAGCCTAAGTGTGCAGCTCGAGAAGCTCCTTTGAGCTGCTTGACATTCATAAAACAACACATCTAAGCTGCTCTATATGCTCCATTGTGCAGCTCCTTTCTATCTACTCGACAGCCACAAAGCAGCACATTAAAGTGCTCGACAAGTAGGTTTCAGCTGCTGTCCCACATTTAAGGAATTGCTTGAGGTGTGTATACTAGCTGCTGGTTTGCAGATTCTTGAGTGGCTTTATTCTTCATCAAGTGCATCTTCTCATGAGGGCACATCACAGAAATAGTGTCTGTTTGAGAGGCCTAATTAAAGGCTGCTGCACAGCAGCACTACTACTTTAGATATATAGCTTGAAGGTATACAACAGCAACTTGAATGGTTGCTTCCCCATGCACTTGTAGCACAACTGCTTCATTCTTCATTATGTGCAGCTGCTCGACATGTTCAACGCAGAAAATGTGTTGCTCATGAGGATGCTTTCAGCTATGAACTACTGCTCAACAAGTTTACTGCAGTTGCTCTCGGGGCTGTTGTGCTTCACTGCTGTCCTCTTTAACTCACTGCAGCAGCATTCCATTGGATGGTGCAGCAACATTTTCATTGCTGGTTTGCTTCAACATTTGCAACAGCTACTCATGCAGGTGAAATGCATAGTGCCTGGGCTGTTGGATTAAGTGTGCCTTTGCTGCAGCTTGTATGAGTCTTCTCAAATGGTGCAGTGCAGCAGCAGGTTTGAGTGATTGTAGCAGCAATAGTGTGCTAGAGTAGCTGCTTCAGCAGGTCATGAAGGTTGCAGCAGCAGCTCTATAATTCTGAGCTCTATCTCCCTCTCTTAGCAGGCCTCCAAAGGTCCCAAAGCATGCCAAAATTGTCCCAATGGTGTGAACCACCATGGTGCAGTCAGTTTAATTCCATTAGCTCCACAGATTAGCTCAAAATTCCTTCTTCTTGGCTTGAAAATGAAGAATTGCAACATTAGGCTATAATTTTCCTATCATCTATAACACACACTTAAAACTCATTATCAACTAGCCGAAAGGTCTATTAAAGGCTAGGTTAAGGGGTGGAAAGTGATATTTTTCAGTGCTCAACAACCCGCCCAATCCACACCTATGCTCAGACTGTCCAAAGTACACCTCAAACCTAAAAATATACACCCCGAAAAATTAGGATCAACATTTCACACCCAAATGCTCTAGACTCAACCATTAAGAGTTAAATCAGACCTAATTAAAAATACACTCAACCAAATAAAGTAGACCAAGCTAACCAAAATTAGCTAAACCAAACCAAAATTGACCAAAATTTAGGTAACCATAAATAAAGTTTTTCTTCATAAAAATGATAAAATCGATATAAATTACACCAAGGGCATACCCTTTGAATTTACCAAAAAAATTATAACTCTGAAATAAGAAGACCCACTGAATGAAAGGCAAATTTAAAATTAGAATGGACACCCTTGAAGAAAAACACTCCAATAATAACACAAAAAATGGAGAAATGATGAAGAAGCCTGGGAAGGAAGCACACACTAAACGAATTCTAACAAGAATCTCATCTTCACCTCATTTTTCTCCTGAGATGCTGCTTGTGATACAACCTTCCAGATCACACAATAAAATGACAGCATCGCAGAGCCCCGAGCCAGTAGAAAAGAAAGAGTGACTCACAGAAGGCCACTCAGGATCTAAGGCATACACCTATGGAAGGCCGATCACGAGAACTTTGACGCAACTCCTTTCCATGGTTTTCTCTCCTCCACCTTTAAGTCTTCCATCTCCCCCAATAGGGTGGCACTTCGGGCCGGATTAATATCATAGACCCTAGCACCACCTCATATCCCAACAACCCCGATACCACAACCAGCATATCACCATGACAAATCCCTTCAGGATGCAATACCCGAGAAATAAAGGAAAAAGGGAAGAAAAGACATTAATTTCAAAGCTAAAATGCCAAACTCAAAACAAATAATAATGCAAAAAACCCAAAACCCTTAAGCCCTCATTTATAAACAAAAGCTCCCTAATCCTACTGTGACAAGTGTCTCAATTTAAAACATCCCTCATATAGTTAGATCAAAATAAGACACTTGCCCTCCTTAGAGAACACTAATCAACCACAAACTTAGATAAACCAATAGCCACGAAACATTTACCCTTAAAAGAAAATCTAATCCATGACAAAATGGATAAGCCAATGGCATTAAAACACTCAACACATTAATCTAGAAACCTAAAATCATGCTTTTCTAACAAGTGTCACTCCAAACTAAACATATGATAAAAAAAAAAAAAAACATACCTTAAACAAAATAAATGCCTAAAATATACCTTTTGCTATAAAATACAATCCCATCCCATTTAGATCATAAAAATAAGCAAAATCACTTAATAAAATACAAAATAAAATACAGCATTAAGAAAAAAATAAAAAATAAAAAAATAAAATCAAAGAGAAAAGTGCTCCCTGCAGGCCCATCACGACCAAATCGCCACCTGACACACATCGACAACAAATAATCCAACAAAAAAAAATAAGAATAATAAACAATAAAAATTCCATTACGACACAAAAGCGAAATCAAAATGATGACAAAGAAGCCACAAGATAAGTCATTCTGTGCTACCTGTCCCACCACGATCAGAATTACTCTCCCATCACGCATCCCCACAATAACACATCTCATTGCGATGGAATGCACATACAACCAACGCTATCCCAACACCTAAGGTCATTGGCCTAAATCAGCCACTCCCATTTACAGTCCCATCGCGACACTACCCCACCACATAGCCTGGCATGCGCCCACCATGCACCCATAAGCACACCATCATCAACACCCCCACTACACCATCAACACTAAAGACAAGTTCCATCATGACGCAACTACAAACTGACCCTATTGTATAACCAAGCCCATGAGGAGAAAATTAACCCTATTTTGGAGGCCCATAGGAAAGAGGAATAGAAATTATGGAAGATGGTCCTCAATTCCCTCGATCTTTACAAGATGTACAAAAAAAAATCTGAAATGCTAGCTAGGTTAGTAGAGACCCTCTCCCTATACTTAGCCTTGGGTCCTTCAGAATCCAAAGGTATTTCCATCAAGGAACCTGACAGAAAGACCAAGAAGAAGAAGAAGCCAGTTGCAATCAAATCCACACCTGATGCTTCCAGTATAGAGCCAGTTAAGAAGGACAAGAATCCTTATGAAGAAAAATATGCCTGGGACCCTCCTTTTGTTTTAAGTTCAGATACTGACTCTGACTAGGTGTAGCCTGTGTTTAGGATTTTGTAGGATTGTGTTGTATATATATTTTTTTTGTTAAATGTAGAATGTGTTGTCTCTTTTGTATTTTGTAAATACTTTTTGTTCACTGAAATGTCTCTTTTTCATTTCCAATTGTGATTGTTATGTTCCTTCTAGCTTCAACTTTTTCTTGACTATTCTGTCTAATTAGTGATCAAGCATTTCTTTGTGCTTACCCTACTGTTTCCTGTCTGCTTTTTTCCTGAAATAGTGAGGACACTATTCCTCATAGGTTTGGGGGTATAGTAGGGTAATTTTAAAAAAATTGTATGAGATAATTAAACCAAGTGCAATGGTATGAATGAGATCAAAAGAAATTTAGCAGAATTTCAAACTGAGCAATTTTGTAAAAGAAAGATTTAAAAATGTTGGTAGACTGTTTAATTTTTGGATCTTTTTGACAATTCATCATTTCCATGAAAGACATCATCAAGAAATTTTTGTCATAATCAGTGTGTAATGAACCATTTAGGAGAGAAAAAGTAAGAACATGTCTTGAGAGCCCTAAGGAAGACCATACCTAGTGAGATTTGGACCAAAATATATATATATATATATATATGTATATATATATTTTTTGAAGAGTGTTTTGGCAAAACATTTATGCTCTAAGGAGTGTTTGAATCTGCTTTCTTTCACTGGAAGTTATGCACTCCAAGTTGAAATAAATTGACAGCGTTCATGACATGGAAGAAATGATGTAAGGCCCTCTTTGGGATAGTTTGAGCTTAATTGTAGACACCCAAATTCGGCCCAAGGCCCGATCAATCAATACTCCGAGAGAGATGTACCCCTGAACCCTTAGGAATCACCCTGAACCCTTAGGAACCTACCCAGACCTTTAGGAATCACCCTAAACCCTTTAGAACCATTCCCCCAACCCTTAGAGATCACCCCTAAACCCTAGGATCCCTTCCCAGACCCAACTTGAACCCTTCTGAGCAATTGATGGGAGGAGAGCTACAAAATTTTATACAGACCACTGCTAAGGATGATCCTCATACCATTGGAAGGAGGACTTCTCCAGCTTTTCAACAAGCTAAAGATCACCCAATTTGGAGTTATGGTTCAAAAGTTATGGCCAATTGAAGTTTTACATAAAATCATGACTTTTGCTCAGGCGTATGTATTAGATACGCCCAACAAATTTGGCCCCATTCTGGTCAGGCGTATATATTATATATGCCTGACATTTTTGGGCCAAATTTGGCCGAGCTTATATAATACATACGCCCAGCATAGGTAGGGCCCACCACGGACACCCAGCTTCTCAGGTCTCCACTGGTTTTCATGAAAATCACTGCACATAAACTGGGCGTATGTAATATATATGCCCCACTTAGTTACAGTAACTGTCATCAGATGCTCGAAATTCCTTCATCAGGTTTGACCTTTATACCATCCCCTTGGTTGAGGTGGGTGTCTTAAGGTTGGTTGCACCCCCTTTGAGCTTATATGCAACCCTAAAGTCACCTATGGTCTCACCTCATCATCTGCCATTGAAATCGGTTTCCCAAACCCCTAGGACCCTAAAAACCTATAAAACCTTAGATGGAGGATTACCTAATTGCTAAACCAATTAGGTCTTAAGTAACCCTCTAACCCACCTCTTCTCTATAAATAGAGAGGCTCCCCCCCTCTTCCCAAGGGGTTGAAAAATTAAGGTTGAAAGTTTGAGCTTAAGAGAGAGAGCCCTAGTGAGAGAAAGTTCCATTTTTTATTTTGCATTGTTCAACTAGAATTCCAGCATGCTTAGTTCACCCCTTTCAATCCATTTCAACCATTAGATCACCCCTTTTTTAGTCAAGCTTAGTCCCTAGGTTCATCCTACACTTCCCATCTACCGAATCCTAGCATTAGAATTCATTCCTCTACCGTTTAAACCATTTAAAGCCATCGAAAGTATGCCAAAGCGAAGGTCTTCTACGATGCAATAAGGGCTCATGAGCTCCGGCTCATGCCTCTCTTCCTCTACCTTCTTGGTGTTTCCTCCGTCTAAGGATTCAAGCCGTTACACCGCCAAAATTTTGGATTGACTCAAAGCTTGATAGGACCATATTGCCTTCGGGCAAGGGGAAGCTCCGCCCATTTGTTTTTCATTTTGGCCATAGATAGAGACCGCTACGTGCGGGTTGATCGAGTGCCTAAACCCTTCCCGATCAATAACCGAAGCCCCTACCCTAGAGTCTTTGGCAAAAACCGTTAAATCAGAGTCATATTTAGCACTTTGGTGCTTAAAATATTGATTTAAAGGTTTCCCGGGTCACCAAAAGCTCCGGGTGGCGACTCTACATTCATTCCATCATGAGCGCATCGTCGCGACGGGTTCGAGAGAATCCTTGGTCGCACAGATGGCGACTTTGCTGGGGATATCACCCTAGCGCTTCCCCTCTTGTTGGCTTTTTTTTTAATCTTTACTAACCATTGTTGTTTTTCTAATTTTCTACTTTTTTTCTTCATTTTTGATGTTTTTACTAACATACTTACCCCTACGATTCGGTCCTTTAAGTGCCTTAGCCGATTGGCGGGCCTACTTGCGCCTTTAAATTTTAGTTTTTACGGTTTTGTCATTTAAGCCGCCTTAGCCGTTTGGCGGGCCTGCTCGCATCTACTTACCATGTCATTTAAATTTTAGTCATTTACGAGTCTTAGCTGTTTGGCGGGCCTATATGTGCTCTTTATTTCAGTCATCATATCTCACCGTTGAACGCCGGCTCTTTGAGGCGGCACGGGCTTGTCATCCCCAACCCGAACTTGGACTTAAATTCACTCCCCTTTAAAAATCTACAATTAAAAGTGAATCAACAGTGTGGGGACATAATCAAATTTGTTTTTGCGTGTTTTGGGTAGTTTTTTGGGGGGTTTAGACACAGATGTAACTTACCCGGTTCCCAGTAAGGCGGCAACCCTAATGGTGATGATCCTGAAAAGAACCACCCCTTCCAGTACCTGAGAAGGCGCTTACGCCGGAGGTATATCGGTTGGGTTGCCAATTCCGATCAAGTCGTAAAACCCGCAATGGTGAGAGCGTAGATGGCCCGTATTCAGCCGTGTATGCCTAGGAAGCAGAAAGGAGTGACCCGATAACATACACAGCAATCCCCGAGAGCATCCCTCCCAGGAAACCAGTTCAAAAAGACTCGTTGTGGGCTTGCTGTTCACTGTCAAACCAAGCTGGAAGAACAGTTTTTGCTAGACGTATATATTAAATACGCCCAACGACAAATCCCCAGAAATACTCAGGCGTATATAATATATACGCCCAGCCAAAATACCCAGATTTAAGCCAGGCGTATATAATATATTCGCCCAGCCCAATCTGTTTAGTTTTGGTCAGGCATATATAATGCATACGCCCAGTATAAACTGGGTTCAAGTAGCCCGATCTGAGGCCTAATCCACCACCCAAGTTCCCTGATTAGTGGTATTAGTGCCCGCAGTAGCCTCCCACATTCTATAACACCCAATATGCCCCCGCCCAGTCAAAAGAAGGCGACTTCTCATTGATTTGCTCTGGGGGATCGGGTCATTTGCGTAGATTCCCTCACCTTCAATAGAACGAAAGGGTTCCCTTACGCTTCTTCGAAAGTGTGTCGGATTCCGCCGTGGGACCTACTAAAGGTGCATATATCACCCAAGACGGGAATTTTCCTAGGGCACCAGATCATCATTCATTTAAATAGGGGAGTTAATTTCCATTTGAAAAATCCAAAAAAATATATAAAGAAAAAAAAAATCAAAAACCAAAAACAAAAATATACTTTTGGTGTGACCGTCACTACGGCGACCTCGAACCCAACCCGTAGAAAGAGAACTAGGAAGGTATCCGGCCCTTACCCAAGACATCGATACAACACTCGTCAATGGATCATGTCGAGTGTCAATACATCCCCACCATCATCCCCATCCCATTCCCTTGTAGGAGAAGACCCGATCTCTGACACCTTCACCCAAACCCGATTCGATGTCACGGGTCCATTTGGGGCGCCCGTGTTCACATCCACCCCATCCCCCTCCCTTACATTCTCCCAACATACCTCCATTTCATCCCCTACTGAAACCCCTCATTTTCCAACTGACCCATACATCCCCGTCTCTCATCCATACACCCTTACCACACCCCCCTACTCCCAAAGACCCAATCGGGAGCCCCATCCCCCACCTACCTTCCACGTCCCATCCACCTCATCATCCATGCCCCCTAAATCCTATATCCCATCCACCTCATCTCACATGCCATCCACATCACATGGCCCATCCACATCCCAACATACCCCCCATTTACCCAGGTCATGCCCAACTTTTTCTAGGGTATGACCAGTAACCCACCATCTTCCATAGCCATACATCCATACCCTCCAAGCACAATCATCCATACCCCCCATACCCGGGTCATGCCCAATTTCACCCAACCCCCTCTGTCCTTGAGTGGGCCATCAACCTCCAATCTCACACCTGAATCCATGCCCTCAATGGAGGACATGAGAATGATGTATGCCCTATGGGCTACCTCTCGGAGCCTTACATTCCAAACCCCACATCTAGGTCTCCAAAACCTCCATACCCCATCTCCCTCATGACCATGCCCAACCACCCATCATCCATACCGTCCAAAATCCCCCACCTCAATTCCAGGCCCAGGCCCAAGCCCACTCATCTTAGGCCCAAACTCACACAAGTCCATGGGCCCAAGCCCAAATATCTTTAGAACCATGGGCCCAGACCCACTCCCAAACCCAA
This sequence comes from Chloranthus sessilifolius, assembly GCA_021018995.1. Classification (NCBI taxonomy): domain Eukaryota; kingdom Viridiplantae; phylum Streptophyta; class Magnoliopsida; order Chloranthales; family Chloranthaceae; genus Chloranthus; species Chloranthus sessilifolius. Next base: position 26,550,429 of record CM037594.1, on the reverse strand, counting down.
GCTCAGTCCCAGGCCCAAGCCCATCAAATCCATTAGATCCAGGCCCAAGCCCAAAATCCTCAAAGCCCATGGCCCCAAACCCATCAAATCCATCAGACCCAAGCCCAAAACACTAAAGGCCCATAGGCCCAAGCCCAAACCCACCAAACTTAGGCCCAGGACCAGGCCCATCAAACCCAGAACCAGTTCCAAACCCCCCAAGGCCCTTAGACCCAAACCTATCAAACTCAGGCCCAAGGTCCATCACCCGACACCCAATACCCACATGGCCCATTAGCCCAAACCCAACAGGGCCCATTGGCCCAAAATCATACCAACCCCCACACCCAGGCCCAAGCCCCATCAACCCAAGCCTTCCATAACCATCAAGCCTGAATCCATTAAACCCAAGGCCCATCCACCCACACTCATCAAGGCCCTTTCACGAACCCCTTACCCCCCCCACCAGTACCCTTCATTCACCTATACCCCTTAAGCCCCCATCCCACCTCCAATGGAAAATCCGATCTACTCCATTCCTCAAACTCATGCCTACAGTGTCTCGCCACATCAACCACACCCCCATCACCCCTAGAATGTGCACCCATCTTAGCACATCATTCATCCACAAACCACTCATCCATTCATTCCTTCCCATCCCCTACAAACCTTGTGGCCCCACCAGGTCACCCAACCCATCATCCCCCAAGTCCAAATAGCGGACCATGCCCCTTACCAGTACAATGACCAACAGTACGAGGAGGACGAGATTCGCAATAGTGGAGGAGTTACCCACCTCCCAGTCCACCATCGTCACACCTGTACGAGCAAAAATCGGGGAGGCGTCCACTCTGACCTTAAAAGAATCAGAGCAGTTGAAAGAACAGATAGACAGAATACAGAAGTAGCTGACGAAGATGGGAGGAGTAGAATTGCATTCGACCGACTTTTCAGACTTATGTCTATTCTCGGATGTCCCCTGCCATAGAAATTTAAGATGCCATCATTTGATAAATATAATGGCACTGACAACCCCATCGCCCACTTAAAATCTTACTGTGGGGATATGTGCCAGTACGGCGGAGATGAACGACTTCTCATCAAAGTGTTCCAAAAGAGTCTAATAGGCCCAGCACTGAGATGGTTCACATCCCTAGAACCATCCATGATAAAAACTTGGAAAGTTCTGACACACTTATTCCAAGAACAGCATGTCTATAACATGGACATAGAGCCAAGGAAGTTGGATCTGACCCGTTTGAAGCAAAGACATGATGAAACTTTCAGTGCCTACTTAGGAAGGTGGAGGGCATTGGCCGCCCAGGTGACCCACTAGATTCCTAATGATGAGCAGATTGAATTGATAACTAAGGGAGCTCTCCCAGTCATCGTAAATTTTTTGGTGTATCAGCAACAGTCCAGTTTTGCTGATTTGGTCCGAAATGCCAACCATTGCGAAGACGCCGTTAGAGAGGGCAGGTTGGGAAAGAGCATGGCCAACGGGGCCACTGAGGTTTGAAAAGCTGCCGAACCAAGAATTAAAAGAAGGCTAGGGACAGAGGTACAGAACATCATTTACCCCCAACCAATACCAATTCCCCCCCGATACAGCTCTAGGCCACACAACCACCCCCAGCCCATTTCGAGCAAGCGCCAAGGGCAAACAACGGACCGAGAGGCCCATTTACCCAGGAACAGATGAGAGCACGATTTGAACGGGTGTTCATGCCATTAGGGCAATCTCTAAGTATCTTATTGCCAGTGTTGCTACAAAATGGTCTGGTCAATTTACTCCAGCCTCGCCCACCACTCAATCCAATCCCGAGAAACTATGACCCGAACCTGTATTGTAACTTCCACCAGGGACCGAGTCACCCTATGGACTGGTGCTTCCCACTAAAGCTCGCGGTCCAAGATTTAATAGAGGCAGAAAAAATTATTCTCCCGCCGCCTCCTCAAGGGCAGAACCAGAGCATCCATCAAGCCCCTCTACCACCGCACCCAGGAGGCCCCAGGCCTAACATCCACTGGGTAGAAGAGGAAGAAGAAGAGTTTGACCCCTCGAATTACATCAGTAATCAAGAGGAGTTCTCATTTTCCAGGCTGAATAAGGACGAATCATTTGTGGGGGTGATCGAGCCGTTGTATTTAGCCGATTACTTCCCCACCCCAGCATACCAAGAGGAGCCCTTAAATTTAGGGCAGTATTTTCCTACTCCCGCTCTCGCCTATCAAATCCAAGCGGGCATGACCTCGCTGCAATCGTACATGTATCCACCCCACTCCCAATTTACCCCATATACCTCTTCGTCACACCCAAATCACCCCACGCCATACATAACTCCACCATCCCCATACTACCCTACCCCATACACACCCCCAAATCTCTCCACCCAATACACCACTCCGCCATCCCCAAATTATCCTATCCCGTACACACCCCCAAAATCCCACCACCTAGTATACCACCCCGCCATCCCCAAATCATCTTGCCCAATACACAACTCCACCATCCCCAAATCACCCCGCTCCATGCACAACTCCATCATCCCCAATTTCCCCATCCACGAACCCATCATTGCCCCACCATGCCACCCTGTATACAAACCCTTCATATCCCTATCACCCCGCTCCACCCGCACCTCCGACGTCTCCCAGTCACTCCACCCCAGTCACACTCCCACCATCCCTTCGCTATTTTGCCCCCAATCCACCCCCACCAAAACAAACAACCCCTCACCCACTCCCCTTATCACCCGCTCCCAATCACCATTGGTCTTACCACGCCCAGGTAATGGCTGTACAAGCACCCTCCGCCCCCTATTGGAGTCAACTTGGTTGGACCTGAAAATTTGGCGTACCCAGCCCAGTCCTCCCTAGAATCACCATGCACTCCCTTCCTCATCCTGAAACCTGCCTATGACCCGCATCAAGTGCGGTTAAGATATGAACAGACGGACATGAATGCTGGTTGCAACCGAGAGGAGACTATTGAATATATTATCTAGTCTGGCAGGATTTCTACATACCTGGAAGCATCAGGGGCCATCAGAGGAGAAGAGAAGAAGAAAGAAGCGGCGCGAGAACCCTTTGAGAAAATGGCGGAGAGCACATGTTGAGACACGACTCAAGAGAACACGCACATATTCTGTGTAGGATTTGTTAATCACGTCCCCTCCACTTTCAAGCCTTAATGGGAGCACTCAAGATGCACATGTTTAGCCCGTAACTCGGATGAGTGGGAGAAATAATGGGCAAGTATTGGCTAAATGCCATCTCATTCACTAATGCGGATCTGCGCTCGAGAACAACCACTCTAAGCCCTGAATATACTTGATGGAAGCGGGGAACTGGTAGTCTTGGTCTTGAATTAACAATAGACAAGCAGTTGACCATTGAGCATATATGCCCTCTAAGGGCGACAATCAAAATTGGTGCGAACCCCAACACCTTGCCATCCATAACAAGCGTCGAGATTGACAACACCGGAGAGAAATCATAGGAATAGACCTAGACGATCATCAAGCAAACCTTCACCATCCCTTTGAGTGATGGACATCAAGTCTCACGTTTAATCTACTATTGGCGGTAGTGGCTACATGAGATGGGGCAATACCATCAACTCTACACAAAAGCTTTGATTCATCTCAGGAGGAAGAATCGTCACCATCTTGGGTGAGCGAGAGAAGGGAGGGGAACTCTGCATATTGAGAATCTAAAGTGCTTAATGGCACCACGATGACCCATCCATCGATTTGGTATGACTTTTGACTTACCCTGGTCATGAAAAAACCCTTGCCAAAACGGAGGAATGGATGCGGTTATGTTCATGCTCCACAAATGGGGCCACCAAAAAGAAATTTGGGCCCGCGCCTTCAAGGAAGAAGAGACCCTGTGAATTCAAAGGGACAAACCAAATTGCTTGGGCTCTAGGCCCATTGAAGAAAGAAGTCGGAGAGGCCAAGAAAGATAACCTGCTGTCATCGCGGGGCAGGAGAATCAACTTGAAGAAGAAACTCACCTTTGACCCCACATCCGTCAAACCTTTGTGAGCGTTGGGGTGGTAAAGATTGATCTGAATGGGGAGACGAGGGTAACCCCACCCAAGCCTATTTCTACCCATCCCACCAACCCTTACATCATCCCCCCAGACCTCGAGGTGGACTTAGCCGCCCTCTCCTTATTTGAGGAAGAAGTCCCCCGATCCACCCATCACTCTAGCACCAGCCACTTTGGGCCCATCCTAACCATAGAAGACAGGGTCCCGGAGGATCCCTCAATAAACATGCTGAGGGAGGAATTGAAAAAGCCTACCGATGCCGCTTCCAACCAAAGAGGTAAAGGCCAGGTCTCGCAAGTAAGTAACTGGGCATCTTTGCCCCAACTCCTGGGAGCCGCCAAATGCTATGAATACGACATCGGCTCTCCAAAAAAAAACAACCTATAAAAAGTGAGGCTAGCCTCTGGGACACTCTACCCTGTATATATAGAGATCCACCTCGCCAGGGGCTGACTTCTGAAAAAATGTAAAAAATCATAAAAATAGAAAAAATACAAAGTCTAAAAATATTTTCCTTTAAAATTCCTAATAAAATTAAAAATGATGCCGTGATACCCGTCTCTTGTGAAGCCGACCCCTTTCTTATAGAAATACAAGAAGAGGTAGGAGTCACAAGTCTGGATGAGGAAGGTTTCGATGAGCTCCCCAATGAGCTCCTCAAACAATTTGCCGATTTTGAGCATGGCCCGACCCCAATCGTCGAAGAGACGGAGGACGCCAATTTGGGGACCAAAGAGGCCCCTAGAATCACCAAAATCGAAACATCAATGTCCCTTGCGAAGAGAAAAGGTATGATAGACTTCCTTCGGTCATACCAAGATGTCTTTGCATGGTCGTATGAAGACATGCCTGGTTTGGATACCGATCTAGTTGAGCATGAGTTGCCACTTTACCCTGATATTAAGACGGTTAAACAGAAGCTGAGACGCCTCCGACTTGAATGGATGTTAAAGGTGAAGGACGAGGTCATTAATCAGTATGACGCGGGTTTCCTCATGGTATCCAAGTACCCGCAATGGTTGGCCAATATTGTCCCCGTACCAAAGGATGGGAAGGTTTGAATGTGCATTGATTTTCGAAATCTCAGCAAGGCAAGCCCTAAGGATGACTTTCCATTATCACACATCGATATCTTGGTCGATAACACTGCTAAGCATGGAATGCTCTCAATCATTGATGGATTCTCAGGCTACAATCAGATTAAGATGGCAGAAGCCGACCGAGAAAAGACTGCATTCATCACTCCCTAGGGTACCTTATGCTACAAGGTGATGCCATTCAGGCTCAAGAACGCTGGGGCAACCTATCAGAGAGCAATGACGGCCCTCTTCCACGACATGATGCACCGAGAGATCGAAGTGTATATCAACGACATGATTGCCAAATCACCGAAAAGGGATGACCACTTGGTAAACCTTTAGAAGTTGGTCGAGAAGTTGAGAAAGTACAGGTTGCGATTGAATCCCCAAAAGTGCGCATTCGGTGCTATGTCAGGAAAACTGTTAGGCTTTATTGTCAGTAGGAGAGGGATTAAGGTCGATCCGACCAAGATCAGGGCCATCACTGAAACACCGCCACCGTCTATGGAGAGGGAGGTCAGAGGCTTTTTAGGCAAAATCCAGTACATTAGTCAGTTCATTGCGTAGTTAACTCCGATATGCACACCGATCTTAAAGCTACTAAGAAAGGATTCACAAGTTGAGTGGAATGACGACTGCCAAGCTGCATTTCACAAGATCAAGGGTTACCTCCTAAATCCTCCGATATTGGTACCACCTGTACCTGGTAGACCCCTGATAATGTACTTGTCCACGACAGAGTTTTCCATGGGTTGTGTGTTAGGGTAGAATGATGAGACAGGAAGAAGAGAGCAGGCCATCTACTACCTAAGCAAGAAGTTCATTGATTATAAGACGCGCTATTCTCATCTGGAGAAGGCATGCTTAGCGCTCATTTGGGCTACTCAAAGACTTCGACACTACCTGTTATCACAAGCCGTTCTACTTCTAGCACGGATGGATTCGCTGAAGTACCAGTTCGAGAAACCTGCCCTCACTAGCCGAACTGCACGATGGCAACTACTCCTCTCTGAATTTGACATTACTTATGTCACCCAGAAGTCGATCAAGGGGCAAGCACTCACTGATCATCTTGCTGAGAACCCTCTACCGGACTATGAGCCTCTGAGGACTGAATTCCCCGATGAGGACATCTTGTTCATGACTGAAGAGGATACGGAGGAAACAGAGGAGTCCTGGGTAATGCACTTTGATGGAGCATCGCATGTTGAAGGCCAAGGAGTTGGCGCCATTCTAATCTCGCCAAGAGGATCGCATGTACCCATCTCAATCAAGTTGAACTTCCCATGCACCAACAATATGGCCGAGTATGAAGCTTGTACAGCTGGTTTACAGGCGGCTCTTGATCTGAATATAACTCACCTCAGGCTCTTTGGGGATTCATAGTTAATCATATGCTAGACCAACGGAGATTGGAAGACCAAGGATGAGAAGCTGATCTCGTACCATGAACATCTTGAGGATCTGATAACATGCTTTGAGGAAGTCACCTTCTCCTACGTGCCGCGAGCAAGATATCGGTTTGCCGGTGACCTGGCTACCCTGGCCTCTATGGTTGAGATTTCGTACGGAGTTGAGATGAAGCCGATCATGATAGAGCAGAGGGACGAACCGACATTCTGTCACCTGATCGAGGGATCTATCGAGTTAGATGGTGAGCCACCCTAGTTCTCAAACATCAAGAATTTCCTCGAGACCCGAACTGTCTCGGAGGGAACATCGAAGGTAGACAGACGCGCCATCCAATGATTGGCAATGAACGACTTCATCTGTGGTGATCTCCTGTACAGACGGTCTCACGACAATGTTCTGCTCTGATGCCTAACAGAGAGAGAAGCGGTTGAGATCATGAAGGAGGTCCATGAAGGGGTTTACGGGGCACACGTCAGTGGACACATGCTCGCTAAAAAAATCCTAAGGCATGGATATTTTTGGACCACTTTAGAGACTGATTGCTGGAAACATGTTCAGAAGTGCTACAAGTGCCATGAATAATCCAGTCTAATACATGCTCCGATCATTAATTTACACAACATGACCACTCCTTGGCCGTTCGCCACCTGGGGTCTCGATGTCATCGGCAAGATCAATCCTAAGGCTTCCAATGGACATCAGTTCATCCTCGTCGCAGTGGAGTACTTCACGAAGTGGGTAGAGGCAGCCTCCTATACGAGCATTAAGGCCAGTTATGTTAAGAAGTTCATCAAGAACAACATCATTTACAGATTCGACGTGCCCAAGGATATAATCACTGATAATGGCACTAATTTCCCTAATAGGCACATCTAGGCCTTGTGTGAGCAGTTCCAGATCAACCATCATCGCTCATCCCCATACAAGCCTCAGACGACCGGAACTATAGAAGCAGCCAGCAATACTCTGATCTGCATTCTGGAGAAGATGGTAGTCACTTACAGAGATTGGAGTGAGCAGTTACCCTTCACGCTTTGGGCCTATAGAACGTCTATCCATATCGCTACGGGGGCAACACCATTCTCCCTTGTGTATGGAATCGAGGTTGTGCTACCCGTTGAGTTCGAAGTACTGTCACTCAGCATCCTTCTGGAATCCCATCTGCCCGAAGCTGAGAAAGAAAGATCCCATTTTGAGTAGTTAGATTTGATTGATGAGAAGAGACTCCTAGCTTTGTGTGACACTCAGGTCTATCAGAAGAGAATTGCACGCGCTTATAATAAACGTGTCTGCGGTCGAGATCTAAAGGTAGGAGACACTGTGTTGAAGAAGATCTTCCCTTCCCTCCATGCCGATTCAAGAGGGAAGTTTAAGCCAAATTGGGAAGGACCCTACGTCATCCGAGAAGTGTTATCGGGATACGTCGTTCACCTCACCTCCATGGACGAAGACTACTTTCCTGAGCCCATCAACGCTGGATACCTCCGTAGGTTCTACTCATAGGTCTTGCGACAAGGTAAGTGTTGATAAAGGTAGATGCGTGACCGCTTAAGGACCCCATAGGAGAGGCCATCATTTCAAAGACAAGTAGCCCAAAAAAAAAAAGAAATATTCTCTGAAAACCTTTCCCCTTTTTGCTACACACGTCGGGCCAATAACCATTTCTTTCATATACCCCTCCCAAAAACATAAAAAAAAAAGAAGAAAAATTCCAACCAAAAAAATATATATATACAAAAAAAAAAAAGCAAAACCCCAAAAGTGGGGATCAAGAATGAAAAAGAAACGACTGGAGCACGTACCATAAAAAGCCCTTGGAAAGGAAGAGGAATCAACAAATCTGGAATTCACTCAAAGCTTAAATCCAAAATCCCAGAAAAAAACCCAACCTGTTTGAGCCCCGGCCACATTACAACCCGGAAGAAAGCCCTCTTTAAGGTCCACAAGCAATCATAGCATCTGTTGCATCATCACAAGCTGAGTTAACGGACCACACAGAACTTCATCCAGCCGACTATGATGGAATCGATGTCCATGTTGTGGCTTTCTAGTTCTTGAAAAAAAAACAAAGAAAAAAAATTAATTAATTAATTTGAGCTCAAAGCAAGATGGACGTGGTGAAAACCCGCAAGGGCACCGCGGATAAAAATAGCGAACTCATGCGGACCAGGTGAAAACCTGAAAAGGCACCTGGGGTAAGAGAGCGAACCCATGGATGTAGTGAAAACCCGAAAGGGCGCTACGGGTAAAAACAGGGATGACAGGCATAGTGAAAACCCGTCTCGGGCGCTGTGAGCAAAATGTCAAGAAAAGAGAGATTAGGAGAGGATATGTTCTGGCCCCGCCTATTCTAGTCTGGACCCCTTGAGCCTCTTCTCCCCTTTGCTAGGCCGCTCATGGTAAAAATTGGATCGGCTCCCGATCAAGTATGTCGTCTCTACCGCGTCATTTGACACATGACCGAAGATAATGACAGAAGACTAATCAATCTAGGGGAAGCTGACCTTTCCATGTTCAAAAGAAAAAAAAACTTGAGCTACATGAACAGGGTTTGACCATGCTAAAAAAAGGACCCACCAATTGGCCTCGTAAATACCAACATCACAAAAAGGAGAAGGAGAAAAGGAGAAAATTTCAACAAAAAAAATAGATTTTCCTTTTCCATAAAGAACCTCATACTGTATAGGAGAAAATTTTAAAAAAGATAATAGATTTTCCTTTTCCATAAAGAGCCTCATACTGTGTAGGAGAAAATTTCAAAAAAGATAATAGATTTTCCTTTTCCATAAAGAGCCTCACACTGTGTAGGAGAAAATTCTAAAAAAAGATAATAGATTTTCCTTTTCCATAAAAAACCTTACGTTGCGAGATGTATAGAAGAAAATTCGAACACAAAAAAAAAAAATAATAAAATATATGTATAATAGATTTCATATCTTTTCTTACAACATTACGTGTGAAGTGTCACGTCCCAAAAAGATAACAGCATGACACACTTTCCATTTTTTGCCTTCTTTACAAGTATAAAAAAAAATAAACAAAAAAGAAGAAACAACCCAAAAAAAAAGGAAAGAGATCTCTGTTAAGAGGCATCAGCCCCCCTCTGTGTATATGATCTATGGTATGTGCAGGAACAGGTCAGGGGCAGGGACCACGCGTCAAAGCACTGATCTCTGTAAGGAGAGAGTCCTCACAGGCATTCCGATCAGATAACCACCTACCATGAAAACTCTTCTGCTGCCTCCACGAAGCGTCAGCTGCACTGTGAGACTCAATCAAAAGCCCAGTCAGCCGAAGAACCTCACTCTCGGCCGTAGCAGCTCTCACCTCCGCAACCTCAACTCTGGCCCTTTCCTTCTCCAAAGCCTCAGTCAAAGCAAGCCTCTCTGCAGAAAAAGACTCAATCCTAGTCCAGAGTATCGTTTCCTTGTATGGCCAGGGCCCCGCCTCTATCACATCTATCGAAACTGGGCTAGGGGCAGGTGGGACCTCGGATGCCAGCCAAACCTTGTAATCAGAGGAGAGAACGCCCCCCTGAACTAAGCTGCACATGTGCCCCGATTGGCGGGTCTCCCAGAGGGCTGCTATGCGGTCTAGGTCACTGAGAGAACCCTGAGAGAATATTAGAGAGCACAAGGGCAGCCTCACAGTGCACGACACGTGTTGGGTATATCCGAATTGAAGGAGCACCCGAGATGGGAAATAGTAGGTACTACCAGTCAACCCTAAAAACGTGATACCCTCACAATCTTGAGAGCAAAAAATCAAAAAGGTGTCGTCCATCCAGGGAAGTTGCCAGATCAACTCCGCATCAGATAGCCACAAGCTCAGTTCCTCGATGCTCCCATGGGGCAGTCTCGAGCACCGGGTCAAAAAGACCCAAGCCACATCCCCTTTTACCAAGCAAAATCTCAGCATGGGCCCCATGATAGCCAAATGCTCTCCTAGCCAAATCTGAATAAGGAGTGAACTCCCGCTAAGAATCCTGACCTGGCCTGAGGCCGAGGCATCCAAGCTCCGATATATCTCAGCCAGGACCAGATGTATCAGTGAACGACCTCCCTCCAATTCGGTCAAGACATCGCATAACCCGAGGGAAAATGTCTCGCCCCCAGTAAAGAAGAGAACTTTCGATAATAAATAAAGGGCAAAGGCCTTTACATTGAACGGAACTTGGATAGGCAACTTTCGGAGACTCGAGTCACCGAAAAGTTCTGCCAGGAATTTCACCAAGCAACTAGTGGGCCCCCCGGCGAAGCCCTTCTCATACCCACCCTTTTTCAAATCGAGAATCGCATGGACTGCCTTTGCATACTGCGGTTTGGGCACCACTTTGGCAAGTCCTCGATGCATCCTCAAGCTAGTAATAGAGGCTAGCTCCTCCAAGGTTGGGGTGAGCTCCCTGGACCCGAATCTGAAGACATGGGCCCTATGGTCCCACAGTCGCCTACAGGAGGTTTGACAACAGAGGAATAGCAAGGAGAGAGGAAAGGTGGGATAACCTAAGGCGATCCAGAACAGCGAGCTCGCCCTCAACCAAGCTATCACACCATTTTTACAAAAAATTGGGCCTCGGGTCCAAACAAGGAAGTATACTAGCCCCAACCCCCGTATGAGAACTTGGGCCCTTTTTAGGAAGCAGGTCCATGGACGTACAAAGATAATTAGTCAATGTAGGGCGATGGATCCGCTTGTAAAAAAAATCAGTCAATGGGTCCATTGGCTTTGATGGTTGTCCCTTTATATGCCTCGGATCTAGGCCCGGCCCCTCTTGGAAGCCCACATATCACCAGGCGATGGTGCACACATCCCCAAATGGCCCTTCGAGCTCCCTTCGATTGGGCCAAAGGGACCGTGCTACAATAAACGGATCTAGATCTGTAAGCGCCCCCTAGTGCTCCCATAAAATCATAAAATAAAATAAAATTCTTTTAAAACCAAAAAACAAAAAAGAGAAGAGAGATTCACATGAAATAACAATAAAAAAAAAGAGAGAAGAAAGAAGGAGAGAGAGAAAAAGGAAAAATGCCGAAACACAACACTAGTTCTCAAAGGAGCATCGCAACGCCTATTTGCCCCACTCCGAGAGCCGTGTTAAATCAATTCGGAATGATCGGGTTCACCCAAAAATTCTCAAACCCTGTTTTACACAGGGACACCTCATGCCTGATCTGGCAGGCAACATACTGGTCATGTTTACCCCCTGCCATTAGGAACTCGCTTTCGAACCCACTTTGCTAAACAAGATATTTGGGTGTAATTTGTTTAAAGACCATGACCCCGCATCCCCAGGAGTCAGTACCTAATCCGGCAGGTAGATAATTTTACCCATCCCCGATTACTGTTCCCTAAAATCTTCTCCAACAGGAGGCGAGACCTGATCCAACAGGCAAACCAAGGACCTATCATCGAAATGCGCACGTCCTTAAGGTGTATCAACATGGCAAGTTGATCTGCCTAAAGATACATGCGAAAATAAAAACATTTTGAGCATGCTCAAAGTCTTAAACTGACATATGAAAAGAAAGAGAAAAAAAGAGAAAGAAGAAGGAAAAAAAGGGAGGAAGAAAAAAAAAAGAAGAGAAAAGAAAAAAAAGAGAAGAAGGTTCGGGATAACAACCTTTTGTTATGTAGTTAAAATCTTGTGTAGTTTGACCCCACCTTCCAAGCATTGGCTCTGATCACCCACCTTTGGATCGATGTTAACAGAGAGCGCACCCGACTTCAGACCATTCAAAAATTCTATTGTCAGTTGAAACTGACTCGTCAAAAATGAAATTACAACCAACCAAACTATGTGCAAACATATAGACCAAAGGGCTTATTCCCTTTTATTTTCTTTTACACGGGCTTAAAACCTGTATAGGCATGATGTCCCTGTTGAATGTACGCACTTGCATCTAGGTATCCACAGGATGGTCGTTTGTCCTCGTAAATTGTACCTTAGGGTCGAGGCTTCCGTTTGCGCCTATTTGTTGCTTATCACCCCTGATGGGTGTCGGTCTGTGCATAGTTAGTAAGATGTGATTTCATTAGGGATGGAGGTTAGAATTGGCCATCTCTTTCGATGGATGTTCGGTCCTAGCCCGATCTTTTTTAGCTTTGTCTCGAGTTAAGGCACTCTGGTTCGTGTGAATTAGGAGCACGTCACCACCAGAACGTGCACATCCCCATGGTGTACCTATCCTTGGCAGAGCGCACGCACTCTTAAAGCGTATCAACTAGCATTTGATCCACTTAAAGAGTTGTGCAAGAATAAAATTGCCAGAGGTCCTTGAACTTGGCTTAGAGGCCTCGAAACAAAAGAAAATTCAAAAAAAAAGAAAAACAATAAAAAAGTTCACTCTGAAAATGGGCATGCATTCCCAAGAAGTGTTGCGACATCAATATTCGTTTCACTCAGGTAAATCATGCTAAAGCAACCTCGAGGTTGATGGGTTCGCCCAAAGACTCCAAGCCTTACCTAGGTAAGGGCACCCATGGCCAATCCAATGCAGCTGTCGATACCCCATAAGATTGGACACAATTTGTAGGCCTTTGCTTTGTGTACTTTGCGTCGATTCCGAAGCATAGATCGATCATCCCTTTTCATGGAGCTGTCTGGTTCAGATTAATACTCAACATCACAAATCTATAATTTCCCTCAGGAAGTGGATGATATCCTGGCTAGAGGGCTTACACTTTTGGTGATCATCGCAGTTATGCCCAGTAATGTCGCAATGCGCTTGGGGACTGTTAGCTTTGAGGTACGGACGATATCCCGAAATGAGAGGGCTTACCTACACTCACCATCACCATGGATGTTTAAGAATTGAGTTGAACCAGGATGACCCATCAAACGTTCCTTGGACCTCTTCTGATGTCTCTTGCCTTTGGCATCCAATCATTAGTGATCGAATACCAAAGAGGGGCATCTGTAGACACCCAAATTCGGCCCAAGGCCCGATCAGTTTGTACTCCGAGAGAGATGTACCCCTGTGCTTCCGATGGCACCCCTAAACCCTTAGGAATCACCCTAACCCTTAGGAACCTATCCAGACCTTTAGAAATCACCCTGAACCCTTTAGAACCATCCCCCCAACCCTTAAAGATCACCCCTAAACCCTAGGATCCCTTCCCTAACCCAACTTGAACCCTTCTGAGCAATTGATTGGAGGAGAGCTACAACATTTTACACAAACCATTACCTAGGATGAGCCCCATACCATTAAAAGGAGGACTTCTCCAGCTTTCCAGCAAGCCAAAGATCACCCAATTTGGAGTTATGGTACAAAACTTATGGCCAATTGAAGTTTTACATAAAATCATGACTTTTGCTAAGGCCTATGTATTAGATACGCCCAGCAAACTTGGCCCCATTTTGGTCAGGCGTATATATTATATACGCCTGAAATTTTTGGGCCAAATTTGGCCGAGCGTACATAATACATACGCCCAGCATAGGTAGGGCCCACTGCAGACACCCATCTTCTCAGGTCTCCTCTGGTTTTCATGAAAATCACTGTACATAAATTGGGTGTATGTAATATATGCGCCCAGCTTAGCTATAGTAACTGTCAGCAGGTGCTCGAAGTTCCTTCATCAGGTTTGACCTTTTGACCATCCCCTTGGTTGAGGTGGGTGTCTTAAGGTTGGTTGCACCCCCTTTGAGCCTATATGCAACCCTTAAGTCACCTATGGTCTCACCCCATCATTTGCCATTGAAATCGGTTCTCCAAATCCCTAGGACCCTAAAAACCTAGAAAACCTTAGATGGAGGATTACCTAATTGCTAAACAAATTAGCTCTTAAGTAACCCTCTAACCCACCTCTTCTCTATAAATAGAGAGGTCCCCCCCTCTTCCCAAGGGGTTAAAAAATTAAGGTTGAAAGTTTGAGCTTAAGAGAGAGAGCCCTAGTGAGAGAAAGTTTCATTTTTTATTTTGCATTCTTCAACCAGAATTCCAGCATGCTTATTTCACCCCTTTCAATCCATTTCAACCATTAGATCACCCCTTTTTTAGTCAAGCTTAGTCCCTAGCTTCATCCTACACTTCCCATCTACCGAATCCTAGCATTAGAATCCATTCCTCTACTGTTTAAACCATTTAAAGCCATCGGAAGTAGGCCGAAGCAAAGGTCTTCTACGGTGCAACAAGGGCCTGTGAGCTCTGGCTCACCCCTCTCTTCCTCTACCTTCTTGGTGTTTCCTCCGTCCAAGGTTTCAAGTCGTTGCACCGCCGAAATTTCGGTTTGGCTCAAAGCTTGATAGGACCATATTGCCTTTGGGTAAGGGGAAGCTCCGCCCATTTGTTTTTCATTTTTGCCATAGATAGAGACCGCTACGTGGGGGTTGATCGGGTGCTTAAACCCTTCCCGATCGATAACAGAAGCCCTTACCCTAGAGTCTTTGGCAAAAACTGGTAAATCAGAGTCATATTTAGCACTTCGGTGCTCAAAATATTAATTTAAAGGTTTCCTGGGTCACCAAAAGCTCTGGGTGGCGACTCTACATTCATTCCATCGTGAGCGCATCGTCGCAACGGGTTTGAGAGAATCCTTGGTCGCACATTAATATTCCCCACCTTTCAACTGCCCTTGATACACATAATCTGAGCCTAAAAATTCCATTCTTCTTTGACAAAAACACCAAAATATTTTTTTCCTTAACCTCTTGACCTGTTTCAGTTCACCCTCAATCTGAGAATTCAGGAAGTGGAGGGAGAAGTGAGGTTAGAGGAGCAAGGTTTGGTATTTGGTGGAAGGAAAAAGAAGAAAATTCTGAGAAAAATAGTGTGCAGTTGTGGAGTTGTGGCATTCCAGTCCATAAAACAAAAAAAAATGAAAAAAAATATATCCAAAGAAAAGAATACAAAAAGAAAGAGAAAAATAGAAAAGCAAAACAAAAATGGGAAAGAGAAGTCACTTCATCTGAAAATTGAAAGAAGATGAGAAGATGGGCGCTTCAAATATGAAAAATATCAAAGAAAGATGAAAATGTGCTCAGATGAAGAAGGTGTGTATACCACCTCCTGACCTTGCTAATTTCTCAAATTTTGAATCCCTCTTTACCCTTTCATTCTTTATAAACCTCACCCATAAGCCAAATTATAACCCAATAAAAAGACCTTGTTGATCTTAAGTTGATTGAGTTGTCATGTGGAGATAAGGAGCTGTGTAATCTATGGTGAAGAGAGTTAGAAGATTTCAAGAATTAGAGCACTGCCCATGCTTATGCTTGCAGTCCTATTTGAGAGCTGTAACTGCTCTTGAGCTGTGTGAATTGATACACCTTTGAAATCATTTATGAGAGTATGCTTGAGAGATAATGGGGTCTGAAATTGGACTTATTTAGGCATTGTTTAAATCTATTCTCAAATTAATGGTGAAGTACATACTATTTTGCACATAGCATTCCCTTGATGATTTATGATTGGTTATGATAATTTGAAAAAGGATTTAGGTATTAAATTTGTTTACAATTACTGTTTTGAAACTTCTTAATTCGAAAGGGTAAGGTATGGAATAAAGCTGAATTTGTTGGGATCTAACTTGTAACTGCTTCCATTTGATTTAATTATGTTCATATAGAAGTTTTGTGAGCAACTTCACTGAAAACCCTCAGGAGACTTCACTCCTCCACTAGGGATCACGTAGGGGTTTAAAAGGCTTGATGCCTATGCTAAATGCATCTATGCTCCCTACAAAAGTAGCATTTTCTATTTTTAATATTTGTTTTTAGTTTCTCCTTTGCTAAGGGACTAGCAAAGCTTAGGTTTGGGGGTGTGTTAATCAGTGAAAAATACCATTTTTCACCTCCTAACCATACCTTTGATGGACCTTTGAGGTGATTAAAAATGTGTCTTGAGTGTGTTTTGTAGTTAAGCAATAAATTATAGTCATAGTGCATACATCCATCTAAAAATGGCAAAGAAGAGACCTGCTGCCTCAACATGTGCTCATGCAGCCCAAAAGGCCAGCCATCAAGTAGTTCACAAAGCCTTAGAAGTCTATGGGAATGCCATGTGCCCAACTATATACACATGAGAGCAAACCAGCAGCTACATTTGATGAAGATTGAACCCCCCCAAAGGCTACTGAGGGCTGGACAGAGGAAGGACAGCACCCCAAGCTGTGTGTCGGTTGTGGAAGCAAAGAACAGAACCTATTAAGAGGTTAAAGCAACTTGTCAAGAGGTTCTGGTATGAAGAAGTCAACCTATCAAGAGGATGGATGCAGTGTTCGAAGCCCTCGAGAGGTTCCCAGAACCCTTCGAGGAGTTAAAATTGAAGAAAGCACCCTATCGAGAGGATCTGAAGCCAAATTACACCCTATCAAGAGGTTATGATGTGAAGAAATGGACATTTCGAGAGCTTTACAGAACCTATCAATTAGTACAATGCATCCTATCGAGAGGTCACTTGGAGATGCAGTGGATCTCGCGAGGATCCACCTACTTGTTGAGAGGTTATTTCAACCTGTCGACAGGTCTGTGTCCTTAAATATGAACCTGTCAAGAAGTGCCTCCAACCTGTCGAACAGCAAAATAGTACTTGTCGAAGACTCACCTACAACTGTATAAGATATCGAGAGGTTGAATTATCCTGTCGAGAGGATGGCTGGAGCTACCACAGTAGTTAGGTATTGATGTCATCCTATCGAACAGTTCAACAGATCCTGTCGAGAAGTACATCTAACCTGTCGAATGAAACATTAAGCACCAGCAGAACCTATCGAGAGGTTCCCTGAACCTCTCGAGGCACGATTTGGGAACTTCTCAATTCTAGCTGAGACTGCAGCTCACTCCAGTACTCTATGCACATGTGTCCCAAGGCTATTTAGCTAGTTTGAGGGTATTTTTGGATTGAAAATGGGCACGAATGGGAACCTTCTAACCACCTCACATGTACTTGTCCAATTTGAACCAATTGGTGGAGAGTTTTTAGAAGTAAAATCAGCCACATCAGCAGCTCAGAATAATAGAATTATTTCCCTGAGCTTTAATTGGGTGAAACAGATCTGAGGACAAAGGGGAAGACTATAAATTAAAGAGAAGTTTACAGAAGAACCATCTAGAAATTGAGAAAGCTCAGAGCAAAAATTTGAATTCCCTCCAAAATTTCATCCTTCTTCCTCCTTCCCCATTCTCTCTTTAGTCCAACCATGGTTGTCTAAACACTTGTAGCAATTAGGGTGAGGTCAAGCTGTAAATTGAGAGGTTGAGAGCTCTATAAGAGGATAAGATGTTGCATCGATTGCAGATCTAAGAACAATTGTACTGTAAGTTGTATTGATTCAGTGAATTGTTGATTGTAAAGTTAATTTGAATCTGTAAATCTCTTGATTGCCATTTGATTTCCGTAGATTTAATATCCCTGTTGATGCCTTAGCTTTTGGCCTTGCATCCACAGCATCTGCAAGGCTACAACCTGATTTAATTGTTCTGATTAACACCTTTTACTTGGAGGAAATCCCTAGGATGATCTGTGGCCATTAAAGTGGATAGATCATAGCCTTAGGATCAATCCAATTCTTTGGTCTAGATTGGATTTCTCTATCTTACATCTATGCTTTTAGCTAGATGAAGGATAGTTGCAAATCAATCTCTTGCATTGTTTCTGAACAAATCAATTTTCAGTGAAGACCAAAAATCTCCAGCTGCTATTCTCCACCTCTGATTTTAATTCCCCAAGTCCTTTTCTCCATTTCTTTAAATCTGGTTTCTACTCAGTTCTGGATCATTAGCATTTACATTTAATTTCTATAGTTTTTAGTAAAGTGACAATACCTTAAAATCTCTCCTCTTTCCTTTCTTGCTTTATTTGAAATTAGGATAGGATAGAGTGCCAGATCTGTTATAGATATGGAGATTTACCATATTTTGAAGCACATTTCCCTGTGGACATACCCTTACTTACCCTTTTAAAGCTTGCTGCAACAACCCTGGTTCTTGCAGGCCTGGTTGCCTTACCTTTGTTCCATTTTTTTGTGATTTGTCCTTTAGTTTGTTGTTTTTAACCTCTAAATAATTATATGATAGGCAGAACAATTGCGTCACGAGGTGCTGGCATGTAGGGCCCTAGTGATGGAGCCGGGAGTAGCGGCAGATCCAGTACTCCAGGCGTTCTTGATGCATTTCTTTAGGGCGGTCCTCTTCTCATCTTTGACTCAAGGATGTGTGACAGGTCTCTTCTTGATGTTGTTGAGGGATCTGGATTAGGTTCCCACCTATGCTTTGGGGGTGGCGGCACTGGCGCACCTCTACGAGCAGCTTTACTGTAGAGGGATAGGCATCGCGACGATCGGAGGCTTCCTCCCTTTCATCCAGATGAGTTTTGGTTGATTATTAGTTTCGTTGGTAATGTCTTAGTGTCTATTTTAGTGATGGTTTATGACATTGTGTGTTTAGTTTTGGGCGTACGACTACTTCCCCTTCTTATGCCCACGGGTCCCAATGGAGATTACTTTCACATTCCCCCGGATGAATGTGTGGCGACAGGCTTTGGGTTGCCGTCGTCGATCTTCTAACCTACAAACAATGCGAGGATTATTTGAGGATATGCACACAGGGCAGGTACATGTTGTTCATGTTGTAATAGTGTTTTATGTGTTTTAGGTCCTGGAGTTGACAGGCCGTTTTGTTTTACTTCTGATCACAGGTGATTTAGAGGTGCTATGGTGCTGAGGATGACGCAAGGCAGTCGGTGATTCAGTCCAGTTTGCCCTTCTTTGATGTGGACATCTAGGTCCATTGTTTTGAGAAGGTGGAGCGCATGCACCTCTCTCGAGCAACTCGTCAATTGGGGCTCCCTCAGGGAGTCCCTTTAGAGATTCGCCACCAAGTGGCATGGAGGATGACTGACCCCTCTGGTCGAATCTTTTCATCGAGGATGGTGGCCCATATTAAGAACTTTAGAGTCAGGGGGACTAGGGTTACTGGGGCGTTCAATGAGGCAGATGCCCAAGAGTTCCTGAGGTTGTTTCATGATATAGGCGGTGGTCGACTCTTTACCCGCCCTTTCCATGGGAGCTGATCTTTTGCAGTTGGTGGTCCTGAGTCGACCTCCGCTCTGAGAGAGAGATTGGTTGCATTAGAGCAGGGCCACTTGGGTGCAGGCATCCGTGGAGTGCTGGATGCGCTTCACAGGGTGATGGAGCGGATGGGGTGTGCTCCTCGTCCAGATGAGGAGATGTTACAGTCCTCGACGAACTCGATTTTCCAAGCTAGGATCTCAGAGGAAAAGCTGAGGGTTTAGCTCCAGAGACGTGACGATCTTTGGTGAGGTTTTTGTTTACAAATTTGTTCACTTTTATTTTTTAATTGTTCCTAGTTTAATAGTCTTGTTTGGTTCATGTTTGTCAGACTGAGAGCGAGAGTGAGGTCGCTAGGCAGGTGGCATTGCTCAGGTCTTACCATAGCTAGCAGCACGCTGACCGGGTTGCTGTGGCTAGCCTACGTTCTGAGAGTGATTGGCTAGCGAGTGGTTTGTTTTGTTTTCATTTTATTAATCATTAGTATTTTGTTGACGTTGTTAAGTCTGATGGGTTTATTGGTATTTGCAGAGAGCGAAGCTTTCTGCTGCAGGGGCTTCTGCTCCAATATTCGATCCATCTTCAGTCGCCTCTTCTAGTCGGGAGGATCCGGCGATGGCTCAGCTCCAGGCAGAGTTAGAGCACTGGGTAACTTTCTTTGCTCTTTGCACTGGGTAAGCTTCGTTGTGATGTGTTTTTGGGACGAGGTGGTGGGTCCCATTTAAAGGTATTTGGCCAATTGCGCGCCCTGTGGGGTGCGTACAATTGGTCAGTAAATTTCAATTATGCGCCCATTTAGGTGCACTTAATTGAATTATGCGCCCAGTATCAGGCACACAATCACTTTGAGTCGGTGACTGACTTAGTGAGTGACCGGCTGACTGGCTCATCCGGGTAGCCTAGTCCTAGTCTAATTAGACCAATTGCGTGCTCTAAGTAGTGTGCTCAATCAATTATGCACTCGATTAAGAGCGCATAATAGGGAATTTTCAGGCGGTCTAGGGAATTAGAGACTGGGTTGGCTTAGGAACCAATTATACGCTGGTGTTGGGGCGCATAATCCGATTACACGCTCTAGGTAGGGCGTGCAATTGTGTCTTAGGCGATTTCTAGAAGGGTACAAGGCCAGTCCAAAATGGACTAATTGTGCGCTGGTGGTGAAGTGTGCAATATGATTGTGTGCGCCTAGTAGGGCACATAATCAGGGTCTAGGCAGTCTTTAGGAAGTGAAATCCTAGTCCAAGATGAACCAATTGTGCACCAGCCGTGGGGCGTGCACTCTAGTTATGCGCACTATACAGTGTGCATAATTCGGGACTTCCCTGGGTTTTAGCCAAGCCTGAACCACAAAGCCATTGTTTCAGCCTTGGTCTCAACCATGTACTATTGTTTCAATGCATTGTCCCTGTATAGGTTTTTAAAGTCTTCAAAAAAAGGCTTGTCCTTTTCTGGAGATCATGGGTAAGGCCAAAGGTTGACCGAATAGGTTTTTATATTCTGAGTGGGCAAAATGGGGTTGTCTACAGGACAGCGCACAAAGACCTTCATCATCGAGAAGCTGACTATGCCTGCGCACAAGGTTGCCTTGAAAGTTAAACTAGAACTCCTAATTCTCCCAAAGACCATGAAGCACGAAGAAGCATCTGCTACAGAAAGTCCTACAAAGATTGAAGCTACCATCGCAACCTTCAGAGTCCAACAATCATCAACCGATAATGGAAAACCATGGTTCTATAATATCTGGAACTTTCTGAAATATCGACATATCCCTCCTTATGAAACAAAGATCGAACGGAAAACCATAAGGAATCGATGTGCCAGATTTTACATCGTAGGGGAAGTACTATACAAAGAGGCCTTCATTAATGGAGTCCTACTATGGTGTGTCACAGTGGCTGAGGGACAATATATCATCCATGAAGCACACACAAGTGCCTGTGGCGGTTATGTAGGTAGTCAAAGGCTCTCAGAGAAAATCACGCGGCAAGGCTATTATTAGCCCAAAATAACAAGGGACTGCCACCTATATGTTCAAAGTTGTAAGCAATGTCATGAGGACATCGCGCTTATTAAAGCCCCATTTGTTGCACTAAATCCCATGGTTTCACCATGACCATTTCGACATAATCAGACCTTTTACAAACACAGTTGAGAATATTTATAAGCATGCCTTCATTCTTACTTCAACTGAATACTACACATAATGGGCAGAAGCTGAGTCATATGTCAGAATCACTGCCTCATTCAGAATATCATAGCAAGGTTTGGGTTCCTAGAATATTCGTCACCGATAATGAACCCTAATTCATCACAGAAAGGACGAAGAGACTGTGCAAGAAGTATGACACTCATCACCCTTCTACCCCTAAGGGAATGGGCAAGCAGAATCTAGGAATAAGATTCTCATCTCAATACAAAATGAACAGTAGAAATGAGCAATGGAGTCAACTGGCCTAATCGATTACTAGTAGCACTCTGGGCCTACAAGACTTCCATTCTCACAACCACCATCCAAACTCCTTATCTCCTCCCGTACAAGATGGAGGCAGTTTTACCATATGAAATACAAGTGCCATCTTTACACATCAAGCTTGATGAAAGGCTATCCATAAACGAAAGGAGAGTTGCTCTGCTAACCTAGTTAGAGCAAGTTGATGAGACGCACCTAAGGTTAGCCGATCACGCACAGTTATATCAAAGGAGAGTGTCCAAGGCTTATAATAAAAAATTCTTTAAGCAAACATTTGAAATCGGAGAGCTAGTCTTGAAGAAATTATGCCTTCCAAGCATGCTCACCCTAAAGGGAAGCTGAAACCAAATTGGATGGGAACTTATGTCATAATGGCCGCATACCCCGGGAATGTGCATAAATTAGTTAACCAAGATGGGGAAGAACTTCCTAGCCCTTGGAACGTTATGTACTAGAGGGAATACTAAGCCTAAGATTACAATCGTCATTATTGGTACACACTTTTTTTGGCTTCCATTCGGTCCCTGGAAGAAGTGGCCCAATTTGGTCTGAGTGGACTTTGGCTAAGGGCGATAAAATAATAAAACTAGGAAATATTAAATTGCTGAAGAGGTAAATTTTAAATGGAGAATACCTATGTTGATGTGATCTCCAGCTGTAGATGTTTATCGATGCTGTAACATGTCACTGATCACGCACGGAGATGCGGGTTGACTCCTTTACTGAACATCGGTTGGCCACCTTTAGCAGCTACGGGTTGCCTAAGGTCTAACTAGTTTGGTTTCCTATTCCTTCTGGGAGTCTACTGTAAAAAGGGGGTTTGGATCCGTTATGCTAAGGACGATCGGCCCTGCTCCCAGGTACCCTCTGTAAGATGGCTAGTATTTTAAAACTGGGAAAGGCTAGGGACCTAATGCGATCTAGGCTAAGAATTTGGGCAGGGGTGTCCTAGGGGATCTCAAGCTAAGTGCGCTTATCCCTCTTGTACTCATTCGAGAGTCAGGGCTAGCTAGCCAGTGTCGCTAACCTGACTACCTGGGGATCCTAGGGAAGAGTCTACACTCCTAGAAATCTAGATGGCATCTCAACCCCTTGCTTTGGGAGCCCGAGAGAGAACCTAGAAATTTCTAAGAAGAGCTAAGCTTAGATGTAACAACTGCCCTAGTTGAAACCACACTCCGGGGGTGGGTATGATAGACACTGGTTAGGTCATGTGTAAGTTTCTACCACAATACCCTAAGGACCTCGCTACATTCACCTTTACATCTGTGCAAAATGTGAGGACCTTAGAGTCTGTCTCTAAGTTATACACTTCCTATACACTGGCATATTAAACTAAAGCTATGAACTACCTTATAGGTAGTAACTGTCCCATATACAAGTAGTTTTGTGTACATTTTTCACTCAAGCCAAGTCCTAGCTTATCTGCCTATACAAGACCAAACCCGTGTGAGCATTGCATAGAATCCCAGCCCAAAGGATTTATATATTACAACAGATAACTTAGCATGAGATCTATTACAAGTAGTTTTGTCTTCTCTGTGAGATACGCAGCCACCAAGTACTGGCCTTACATGGGAGCCTACCTCTCTTAGCGTATAAGCTGCTTGCGTTCAACTTGACTACACGAGGTCATGAGTCATCGAGCACTTCCATGCACGCAAGGTAGCTACGAATTAATATAAAATCCACAGAACCTACTTCGTCTTGCTGAAACTGAAATCCTCCATATACCTTTAAACCATGGCCATTAAGCACACCTCTGTTATTTAGTAAAACCATTGTTCTCTTCACTATCTTATCTTCAAATTGACACGGAGGGTCCATGGTAGTTCATACGTTTGGCAAATGCTACGTCGATATACGTTCGACATCGCAGCATTGTAGTCGCAAAGTTCACCAAAAAAGGTACGATAAATACCACTTTAATCTATACTAACAACATATAAGAAACTATAAGCTCCTGACTTTGTGATGTTGAGCACTTAAGATCGCATCGCATTGGTAGCACAACAGTAAACACTACATGTTGTTGCTTAATGCTGAATTAATGAGGTATACATTGATAAATTGAGATAGAGATTTATATATATATATATACATATATATATATATACTACACAGTCACACAAGGACACAACAAATAGGAATGCAAGAGAGAGCAGGTCACGGCAAGCAAGGCATCCCACGGCAACCTCATAAGGTTGCCGCGGCAAGGTGCCCAGCCGAAGCCTGATAAAAAAGTTCACATCTGGGCTTCTAAATGGGGGATATATTGTCAGGGTTTTAACTCGACCTTTGACCTTCGGTTAACAAGGTCTGCGGTGGATCGTATAGTTCTCCTGATGCAATACCTCCATTTGCTGATTAAACTCGTATAGGGTGAGGGCATCTACTTGCTAAGCTAGTGCCTGCTGAGCTTGAGCATGCTGAGGTGGAGGCACTTGTGATGCAGCAGCAAGTGTGGGTTATACATGCACCCCCTCTGCTGCTTGTTGGTGATGGCGTTCAATCAAACTTTTCCTTAGGCTGTTATAACATAGACTCCAGTCATCTACGCCATATATCCTGACGTTATCCATTAACTTTGGTTCATCTGGTTGTACCTCAATCTCGTTGTCCAACTCATCATACTCTTCTATCACCCTAGAGATGAGTCGGGCGTAAGGGATAAATTTTGATGGTTTGCTCTTCTCTGAGGGTAACATCTGTTTGCGAGCATTTTGTAACTCTTCATAAACAACATCTAGTGCACTAAACCAGTGATTAGCAAAAGCAAAATACAATGCTTATTGTATCATTCCTCGTCGCTCTTGTTCGTGTCCTACAAGGTACAGGTTACCCCAAAAAATGACATCTAACATCCACATGTCAGGGGGTAGATGTGCCCTCCTTATGGACTGACCGGTCCCTGCTCACCCTTCATCATTTCTGCTACTATAACGGGGAAAGGTACCTTATCTAGGGGTAGTTCCATACCTATATCCTTTACAAAACCCAAGGGAACTCGCATTGCCTTGGCAATGTGTTCAGCATCGAATGTAAATAGTTGGCCATTGATGTCTGTGGAAAGTCTTAGTTCAATTGGATAATGGGAGAGGTTTTGGTAAAACAACCTAATGAGTCTAGGGTAGTAGTGTTCATGAAATGGTTTAAGGAGGGTTTTCAGGTGAGCCTTTTAATATAATTTTCCTCCATACGGTTGTTTCCTGGTCATCAAAAAGACTGTTTTTGAGCAAAACCTTGAGCTAAAATGATTTTTATTCCCACCATTGCGAGGGTTGTTCCTATGGTGGTGGCAATAGACTCAGTTATAGGGCGTTTCGACAATGAGGACATTGCCTTGGAAGTCGGGATGTTTGGTCATGGGGGTTTAGTAGTGGCCTGCCTCTTTGAAGTCATGCATGCAAGAATTTGAAGATTTGAAAGAAATACAAGGAAAATTAGATAGAAATTGGGTAGAAATTAGCTTTTTTATATGGAGGAAGGATGAAGGAGGGATCTACTTCAGTGGTGTACTTGTTGGCACGTGCTTGAGGGCAGAAATGAAAGATTTTTCTGGTGGGGGAGAAGAACCAGGTAGAGAACTCCTCTCTCTAACTTTGCTTCACACAGAAATGAATCGATTTGGGGTTTTTAAACCCTTCCTATATCATGGGGTTGCCTGGGAGACATCCAAAGCTTGCCCCGACAAGGTCGGTTTAACGCATGGGCGCTTGAATTGTCACCCAGGCGAGTTCTCAGGGTCGCCCTGACTAGTTTTGCCCATAATGCATAGCTGAAGGTCTCGTTCGAGCGAACCTTACAACATAGTCGGGCTCGCTCTTCAGCTTGCCATATTCATAGGTTTGTAACCTATGGTTCCCACCCTATTTTTCACCAGCATTTATAGATCTTACTTGCATATAATTGCAATGTAATGAGGTTCCAACCTTGCATGACCCGATGACGGTAACACAACGGTGAAATCGAGAATTTTTGGCAGTGCAATTGATGCATTTTTCAGCATGTATTGTTATTTATGATCTCATATCAACTGAAATGCAGTGAAAAATGATCACTAAGGTCAAAGTAGAAATTGAGACTCAGTCACTTAAACAAGATTCATATGAGGTGCATGAATTTAGTTTGCTAGGCCTTGTTCATTCTCTACGAGTAGTCAACTTATACACAATTATTTTTCATGCGTTACATACAAATAGAAAGACATTGAATTAATCAAAAAGTTGTGGGTACTGTTCGCGAATCTTTGCCTCCTGTTCCCATGTGGCTTTGGTAGTAGAGTGATTCCGCCATTGGACTAGTACCAGTGGAATCCGCTTTGTCCTTAAAGTTTGCTCCTTGCGGTCCAAAACTTGTATCGGATCTTTGGTCACGATTAGATCCTCTTGTATTTGAATCGGCTGATAGTCTAACACGTGCGTCGAGTCCCTCACATACATTCGTAGCATCGAAACATGGAACACGTTGTTCATACTCGACAATTGCAGAGGAAAGGCAATTTGATAAGCCACCTTGCTGACCCAGCCCAATATTTGAAAGGTTCAACGTAGCGTGGCCTGAGCTTTCCATGCCTTTTGAATCGCATCACGCCCTTAGTTGGTGAGATTTTAATGAACGCGTGGTCCCCACTCTGAAAAGAATGTGAGTGTTAGTTGTTGGTTGGATTTTTCTTGTGCTTGTGTTCTTATTATTAAAATTGGTAAAGGTATGACAACAATGAAAAATAGGCAAAATAAAAGGGGGATAAAAAATAGATTTAACACAATAGCAAAATAAACACACAGTCCTGCAAGATACAGGGTTGTTATAGCAAGTTTTGATGAGTAAGAGTTTGTCCCACAGGTAGTGATGATTTAAATAGAATAGTGGAATAGTAAATCTCCAGATCTGGCAACTCTAAACCTAAACTAGAAAGCAAGGAAAAGAGAGGGTGTTTTTAGGTTGTCACAAACTAAATTAAAAACAGAAATAAAACTAAAATAAAAGAAAGGGGGGTGAAGAAGAATAAAGGTGATTTTGGAAAATAAATAAAAACTATGGAGAAGTAGGCAGCTATGGGCAAATCTTCACAGTAAAATAGATTAAGAGTTGGATCTGCAGTTGTCCTTCACTTGGCTACAGAAACAAGTGCAAGGGAGAAGAATCCTATCTAACCCAGAGACATGAACTGATCTTAGGGTTATATTCTGTCCACTTAAATGGTCACATAATATTCCAGGGACTTTATCCAATCAAGGGGCTAGAGTTGAAACAGGAAAACCATTATAGACACTAGTTTGTAAGGCTACAAGCTCATGCATCCATAGGAGCAAACAATCCATGAAAATCTAGTGAAAGCCACAAGAACTCACAGATTGAAAGAAGCTTTAAGATCAGCTGGTCATTACTACAAAGAAGCTTACAATGACCTAGCCCTCAAGTCTGCAATCTCTGCAAGATCCCGGATCTATTCACCGAAAATAGTATTGTAAAACAGAGGAGCAGCTGAATCTACAGCTGTCCCTCACTTGGCTATAAGCGCAAGTGCAGGAAAAAAGAATCTAGCTCAGCCCTATGATTTGGATTAATCTTAGGGTTATATTTTGTCCACTTAAATGGTCACAGAATAACCCATAGATGTGATCCAGTCAAGGAGTTAAACTAGAACAGGAAAACTACTGCAGCCACTATGTTTGCAACGCTACAAGCATATGCATCCATAGGTGCATAAAACCCATATAGATCTAAATGATAAATATATGAAAAATACAGATTAAATAGAGCATTAAAAATGGTTGTTCATTACTAAAAAGGACATACAATGACTCTGCCCTCAAGGCTACAGTCTCTACAAGATTCAAAAACTGCTCACAATGGTATTACAAAATAGATTACAACATCCAAAATAACCCTATCTGCTACAAAGATTTAGCCCAATATTACTGTTGAGTTAAGGAAAGAAAAAGAAAATGAAAAAGGAAGGAAACTAAATCCTAACCCTAATCCTAAAATGAGCACAGGCTAAGAGTATTCTTGGCTGATTTTTTACAAAACAGATTACAACTATATATATACAATCCCTAAAGCAATGAAATGCTTTGGCCAATCAGAAATCAGAACTTTGAGAGCTACTGTCGTGGCTCATTCTCAGCCTAGTGTTGCCTCAGGATGTGGGAAACAACTCAGCACATTGCGGTGTGTGTTGTTGCGGATTACAGTGTGCTGATTTTATTGTGTGGTGAGAACAAATTAAAAATCAAAGTAAAATAAAAGATGCCAACAGCACAACTAAAATAATCCTAAGCCTCCAAGATACAGGGCTATTGTAGCAAGATTTGATAAGTAAGAGTTTGTCTCACAGAGAAATTGATCTAGAACCCAAAATGGGCTATAATAGTAGGCCTCCAGATCTGGCTACAGATCTAACAATCCTAAAGAAAGGGAGTTGAATGTCACAATTACACTAAATTACCTACTAAAAAGAAAAGAAATAAAGTGCAGTTCTATCCTAAGAAAGGGTGATGAAGAAGGTGGTGATGGTGTATTAAAATAAAGATAAAAGGATGAGAAGTAAGTAGTCTAGGTTAAAGTTTATTTAGTTATGTAACTCAGATTTAGGGCTCTCTCTACAGCAAATCCTTACTGAAGCGCTATCAATAACCTCAGCAAGGTAGAAGAATCCAATTTAACCCATGTCATTTGGGGTGCTCTTAAGGCTATAGTCTGTCTACTTAAATGGCCACAGTCTATCCAATAGAGTCTGTCAAATCCCATTGATTAAGCCAGAAAAGCTAATCAATTCAAAGGAGTGGGTTGATCAAACCTAATCCAATGAATCCAGGCCATGAATACTATTATAGATACTATGTTTGCCAGGCTACAAGCTCCCCAGATCTGTGTATAGATCTGGGAAGCATTCATAGGGGTATTAAACCTAAGAAGATCATATGGCAATCAAAAGATCTAAAGGTTAAGTGAATGGGCAATTCCCAAATACCCAAATCCATTTGAGAAACTAATGGAACCAAAA
This sequence comes from Chloranthus sessilifolius, assembly GCA_021018995.1. Taxonomy (NCBI): domain Eukaryota; kingdom Viridiplantae; phylum Streptophyta; class Magnoliopsida; order Chloranthales; family Chloranthaceae; genus Chloranthus; species Chloranthus sessilifolius. Next base: position 26,521,405 of record CM037594.1, on the reverse strand, counting down.
GATCTATAGATTTAAATGGACTTTAAATCAACAATTTATTGCTTAAAAATAGCTTGCAATAAAATGTCCTCACAGCTGTAATCCCATAGAGAAGCCAGATCAAACACCTGATAGTGGTCAAGTGAAATAGAGGAGAGCCTGTTCCTGCACAATCTCTCACCAGGCTACAAGCTCAAGTGTAGAGAAAAAGAATTCATCTCAGATCTGTGACTAAGATGCCCTAGGGCTATAGTCTGTCCACTCTAATGGTCACAGGCTATCCACAGAGGCTCCCTTACCCACAAATGATGAGATAGAACATGTAAAATACTGCTGCCACCATGGTCCCAAGGTTATAAGCTCAAACTTCTATGGGCCTTTCAATAAGCTCAAATCCTAATTGCATACTATAGCCTAAACAAAACTACGGGCAATTATGAAGGCTTAGTGTGTGGGAGCTCCACGAGTTTCTTCACATATTGGTTTCAGTTGAAGTGCGCGAGAGCTACTTTGTGATAACCCCTTTATTGAGTTGTGCGACTTCTTCGTGAGCTCTAAGCCCCTTTTCATCCATCTACTCTCATCACACGAGTTAGTCATCATGATGCCACAGCCAGTCCAAACAACCCTTCGAGGTTCATCGTCATTTTGCCTTACCCCTCTACCTTCACAACCCGAGTTGAACCACCGACTCCACCACCCTACCCAAACTTCACTCGAGTTTAAGTCCACTCTTTTCGACCTCGAAGGCCTACCACTCAACCCATAGAGCCTTCTACACTCTCAAACTTTGACGTAGCTCCTAGTAATGCTGAACTAGAACATGAAGACCATGTCCTTCAAACTGCGGAACAGATTGCAGTGTGGGTAGACAGTGTCACCCAGAATCCCACAAGCCAACAACGTGAGGAGACAACCAAAGAATGCCCATCAGCAATAGAGAGGAGACAGTAAGAGGAAGGGCTTGCTAAGGAAGAAGTACTAATCTCTGCATTCCTTGCAAAAGAAGACTACAATCAATACCTCCCACCTTGGAATGCATAGCCCTAGTACGCATTCCCTCATCGAATTTCGTCCTTTCAACACCAGTACCGCAATGAATCCTCCAACACTCCAAGGTCAGTAGCAGACATGCCCAATCCTGCAATCTAGAACCAACTATCCGCCACCATCACTCCCTCAGGAAAAGCAGAGCAACAACAAACAACCATTTGACCGAATAACCAAAGAACAAGGAGTAAACATACCCCCTCCACCTCACATAATTCCTTTGCCTCCAGCACCGGTGCCTCAACCGACTCAACAGAACAGATGTAGAGCGCATTGACCCGACAAAGAACTTGCCCCTGAAAATTGGTCAGGAATATTATCTTCTCCAACACCTCGCAAAGGTGCCCGCACAAATATCGATGCTCGAGCTCATTAAGAAATCGCCAGAGCACCATCAACTGTTCGTGGTGACATTGGATGAGATGCATGTAAATGAATATACCACTTTGGATTAGCTGCATGAGATCCTCGGGTATGACCCAATCTCCCACGCTTGCCTACACTGAGGCTGACATGCCTAAAGAATCGTTATGTGAAAGTTTGACTCCTATCTATCTGACCGTCATAATCAGAGGATTCTCAGTACCCCACGCATTAGTCGACACCAGAGCAGAACTTAACATCTGTCCTATAATGACATTGAAGATCCTTGACTACATCGAACATGATATAAGGCCTTCATCCTTATCCCTCATTGCTTATGATGGCTCTCGGTGCTTCATCAAGGGAACCATCAAGTTATATGTTCGCCTCGGGCCAGTCACCAAGGATGCCACTTTCCATGTCTTTGATTCCTCCAGCACTTACAATTTGATATTAGGAAGGAAGTGGCTAGAATCCATGAAAGTAGTAGCATCGACGTATCACCGATGCATCAAATTCTTGCATGAAGATTTCATTGTCAGAATATACGCCGATATGCCCCTCAATGAAATTGACACAGTCTACACAGTGAGCATTCCAACAACGCATGACTCGGTACTGAGCACATGACATATAAAAAAGATGTAAGATCTTGATGATGCATCAATAGCAAAAGTTAACTATCTTCGATTCCTTCACACCAACCAAAAGTAGTGAGAAGAGAAGCCGATCCTGATCTCGCCTGACTATACGATATTAACCCGACCCGGCAAAAGGATGGGAACTAATGTATCAGCTAGGATACGTCCCTCACACCAGACTCGGTCAAGATAAGCAAGGATGCATACGACCGATCATACCGAAGAAGCTACACAAACACATCAGACTAGGTTACTAGTCAAACGACAAGGAAGCCGACATCCTACCCACTTCCCCAAAGTGGTCGCTCTATGACCATTTCCTATATGGAACTACTGAGAAGGCTAATGTGTCAAACAGAAGAAAGGAGCCATCCTTCACTGAATCTTAGGAAACTAAGATCGAGCAAGTGACCAAAGCCTTCGTTGACCTGACCAACCTAAAGCGTGAAAGTGACGACATGGACAAGCCACTTGAGGGAGTTGGACCATTATTCAAAACCCCTGAAGAGCTAGAGCATGCATAGAAGACTGGGACTCAACAGACGAGGCGGACTTCCACATCACCACATTAGCAGAAGAAGAATCGAAGTCAGGGGCGCTCCGACCTCATGAACCAGAAAAAGAAGACTGGCTCTCAATGTCAAGCGAGGAGGAAGACTACTGGATTAGCTGTACGGAAATAGAACTTGAAGATCACTTAAGAGCAGAACAAATGAAGCTCCTCGAGGAGGTCAACACTCCTAAAGTGAAAAAACAGACTTTGGTAATGAACTTGATCATCAATCCTTGCTAGATAGCTGGCGGTGTTCGCATCAGTGCCCCTACCCAGAATCACCCTATTGTAACGTGTGCACGTCCATCTTAACACGATGCGAAATAGCTATCCTACACGAAATACGACGGACAACAAGGATAAAAGATCATCATGTCGCCTTTGTAGAATTTTAGGAAGAATGGGAGCTTGACACTCTCCAATCTTCCGATGTGCCACAACTTCAGCTATTTTGGAATTCACTGGAAGAAGAATGGCAATCACCATCGAGCGATGATGAAGACTATTGGATAGATCTCCCTGCCCTAGAGTTAGCAAAACATTGCTTCCGAGCATAATCAGACGAAGTGGAAGGTCTTGACCTTGGTGATAGTGACCTCAGCCTCGATCAAGAAGGATGGAAATGCCCTTGGGAGTATCCCTACATCTCTCACCCATATCAGCCTTATTGTCAGTCCTGCATATTTTTCACCGTGTACCACAAGAGCCAGAGGAAGGAATTCCCAGGTTTAACTCCAATAATGATACTTTCGAGCACTTCTTCACTACATGGGAGTGCCCACGAGAATTTTTGTGCATCATTAGACCCTATCAGCCTTATTGCTAGACCTGCACCATAATAATAGAAGACTTTGAATGAGAGGGCCAAACCAATCCCCTTCCTGCACTATGGGGAATGGTCGAAAGTAACCCAAGTTCAGTAATTAAGTTCATCGAACCTGCCCGGCCTTGAGGGGGGGTATGGCCTACGTGAAGGCTCTAGTGGAGCGGTTTCATCCTGAGACGATGACCTTCCATATGTCCATGGCCGAGATGACCATCACCCTGTGGACTAGTCTATGATTACCGGGATCGGGATAGGAGGGATACCAGTGGTTCCTCCTCGCATACCAGACCGTGTAGAGGTGATTGAGTTGATCGGGGATTACCCCACCTCTCGAGATATGACCGACTCCAAGGTCAAGCTATCCTAGCTGGCTAATCAGTTCGATGTTGACGAGTTGGTGGATTCGGAATAGCTGGATATGGATATAGTTATCGAGCCCAAGCGTGCACTGATGCTAGCCCATATCATGCTCCTCTTCTTGCTGGGTAAGACTATTCTTGCCAATACTAGTGGTGGCCAAATCTCGCTAGTGTTAAGTACTGAAAAATACTATTTTTCACCTCTTAATCTAGCCTTTACTACTCCTTGGAGCCATTTAATAATCCTCTTTTGAGTGTGTTTTGTAGTTAGTAATAAAAATGTAGCTTAGTACAATAGTCCACTGATTTGGAGGCCAAAGAAGAGAGTTTTAAAGTCAAGCCTTGAAGCAGATGCATGAACAGAGGATACCCCATGGTAGTATACACCTTGGTGATCATTTTGGTTGCCCAAGTGTGCACTAAAAGTCAAACAGATGAAAGAAGAGTGGACCCATGCAGAGGAGACTTTTGCAATAGTCTATGCACAACAGCAGATATGCATAGAGGAAGTCTCACACAGCTGTAAAGAAACTTGCAAGGCTCTCGTGCAGTTCAATTTGGCCAGAGAAGCCCCCTTGCGCAGCTCTCACTAAGCTCTCACGCAGTGTACTACATTGACTTAGAACTCGTGCCCAACTCGTGCAACTAAAGAGGAGAGAGATGCCAAGAATATTTTATCGCGAGGATCTCGCGAAGACCTTGCACACCTCCAAGACAGGGCTAGCCACTCGAGAGGTGCAGCCCATCCTGGCGATCATTCCCACACAGCTCAAACTCATCCTCACAATAGCCTGGTGAGACACAATGCAGCTCAGCTAGAGCCTCATGACTCAAGCCATCTGGAGAACCATCTGCGAGAGCTACGCTACTCAATGCAAAAGAGACTTCGTGAAGCTCATTCGACTACAATATCAACCACGCGACAGCTTCGCGAGAGGCCAAAATGCAGCTCTCATCCATGCGAAGCTCGAGATCCCCACTTCTCAGTTCATACACAGGGACACTTTAGGGAATTTTCAACTTCTAGGGCACACATCCCGAGGTTCTCATCAATTACCCACATCCCGAGGCATCCAAGGGTCACCATTGGGCCACGTCTTTAAGCAAATATTAGGATTTTCTCTTTTGTGCTCCTATTGGCCAAGGCAGTAAGAGACTTGTGTATATAAGCTATAATGTTTTAGCAGAAACTTCATCTTTTCCTCAACCTAATTTGGTTGAGAGCTTAGGTTAGATTAGGGTTAGGATTAGGTCATCTTCTTCATTTTGGTTGCCTCCTTAGCTCAGCATTTGCTGGCTATGTCTTTTTTGTAAACAGCTAGGTAGTTACTTCAGATTTGCAAGGGGTTTTGTATAAATTGTGGGAGCTATTTTGGTTTGCTCAGCACAGATTGTTGTCTTGAGGGCACCATTGTAAGTCTCTTTTATGCAATGAAATGCTATTTTTATACTTTGATTGAATCCTTATTTATCTGTGTTTTTGACATAAATCAATTTGGATTTGATGCTTCCATTGTTGTTTGAGCTTGTAGCCTTGCAACAATGGTGACAACAGCAGTTTACTTGTTCTATCTCAGCCATCTGTGATTTGGATAACCCCTAGGATAGCCTGTGACCATTTAAGTAGACAGACTATAGCCCTAAGGCTGGTTCAAACCACAGATCTTAGGCAGATTCTTCTTCTCTGTACTTGAGCTTGTAGCCTTGTGAGAGATTGTTGCAGAGACAAGCCACCCTCTATTTTACATTTCTATCTCCAAGCTCTTAGATCTGATCTTGTGTAGAGATTGCAGACTTGTGAGCTAAAACATTATAGGCCTTTTGTAGCAATGACCAGCTGATTCTAGATCCCCAAACAACTTATGAATGACTGTGGTTTCCACTGGTTTTTCAAGAGCTGTTTACTCCTATGAATGCATGTGCTTGTAGCCTTGCAAACATAGTATCTGTAATGGTGTTCATGTTCTAATTTTGTCCATTTGACTGGAGGAAATCCCTTGGATAGTCAGTGACCATTTAAGTGGATAGGCTATAGCCTTAAGATCAATCCATTCTCTTGGATCATGTTGGTTTTCTAATTTAATCTCTGTGATTTGATCCTCTCACTCGGATAGTCTGTGACCACTTAAGTGGACAGATAATAGCCTTAAGAGACCAGTTTAAAGCACAGGGGTTGAGTTTGATTCCCCTACCTTACAGATGTGCTTGTAGCCATATGAAGGATTACTACAGAGACAGCTCTAGATCTGACTTTCATGAGTGACGCGATCTTAGCTGCATACTTCTCACCATTTTATTTTATTTTACCACACCATCAACCTTCTTTGATACCCTTTGTATAGTATAGGACTGCATTTTATTTCTTTGTTTAGTTTTAGTTTTAGTTGTGACAACCCCAAACACTCCCTTTATTTAGGATTGCCAGATCTGGAGGCCTACTAAATAACCCCTTTTGGCTTCGAGATCAATTTCCCTGTGGGACAAACTCTTACTGTCAAACTTCCTACAACAGGCCCTATATCTTACAGGTTGTACGTTGTGCTGAAATTCATCCCATTTCATTTTATTTTCTGTTGTATTTTAAGCATCCATTTTGCAATAAATTCTGCCGGCATAAAGTAGATAGCAAGTTTTTGGAACCGTTGTCGGGGATCTTGATCTAATTAGTAGACCTGAGTGTATTTTTTTTTTAGTGTACTATATTCATTTGTAGCAGTACTTGTTTTTTGTTCTTAAATAAAAAGTACTACTAATTTTTGTATTGGCTTTTGCAGAATTGGATAGCAGAAAAAGGGAAAAGCTTGCACTACAGCTGTAGCTTAGCTACCTTTAGTTTGCATTTCCTTCCCCTTAGATCTCAGTTCCATTTCTATTGTGTTGACTTTCAGTAGCTCAGTAGTACTGGTTAGCAGTTCTTTTTGTTTATAAATTCTGTTGTTCTTTACTTGCTGCTGTGTGTGTGCATGCCGGGGAGGATGTCCCTCAACCCTAATTTAGAACCTCCAAACCTTGAGATTAATTTAGACCTTGGAACACCACACAAGCCCCTGCTGTGGATATTGAGCCTGCAGTAAAGATGGGTGACCAACAGAGAACATTAAAGGAATTCAATGCTCCAGGGGTATATACCTCCCCTTTCTGCATTACTTTCCTAGCTGTTCAAGGCAACTATGAGATTAAATCATCCATCATTCAAATGCTACCATCATTTCATGAGCTTAGTAAAGAAGACCCATATAAGCACATTGATGAGTTCTTGGCTTTGTGCACCACATTCAACATTGCTGGCTTGGGAGAGGAAGCCACCAAGCTAAGGCTCTTTCCTTTTTCATTAAAGGATAGAGTCAGAACTTGGTTTTCCATGCTCCCAGCAAACATCATACAGTCTTGGAATGATCTCCAAAGCCAATTTTTGGTTAAATTTTTTCTAATGTAAAAAACAAAGCCAGTTGAGGAAGAGCATAATTTTCTTTGCTCAATTCTCAACTGAGGACTTCCATCAAGCTTGGGAAAGGTTTAAGGAACTTTTGAAATAATGCCCCCACCATCAAATTCCTGAGTGGCAGCTTGTCTAGAGCTTCTACCAAGGAATTGATCCCAAGAGCAGGGCTATGGTGGATGCCTCATGTGGGGGTACTTACCTCCATAAGACTGCTGATGAGGTATGGGAGCTGTTTGATGTTATAAGTGAAAATTCCATACAGCAAGAGTCTCTGTCCCGCAATGATATTGAGATTTCTACTAAAGTGGGGAAGGAAGCCATCTCTAAAGGAAGGATGTATGAAGTGTGCCCAGTGATTTGGAGCGGAAGGTGGACAACCTAAGCCTCAAATTTGATAAATTGATGAGTGGATTGCAGCCTAGACTGGCTGCACATGTGGAAGAGGCATGTCTGATATGCTAGTCTCCCACACATTCACTTGAGGATTGTCCATCAGCTAGCTAATATCCTAAATTGGTCTTGGAACATGCTAGTGTTGCCCAATCATATCGGCAGCAACCTGTTGGGTATCAATGGAGAAACCACCCCAATTTTAGGTGGAACCAAGATACGTATCAGCAACCCCAGCAGCAATAGTTGGTATTACCTTACAGACCACAGCTAGAGTTTTAGTAGGGCTATACACCAAGACAGACCCTCCAACAATTTGCCCCACAGCCAAACCACTTAACTCTACCACCATCTTAGCCTAGAGCCCCCTCCTTTGAAGAACAGGTTTTGTCAGCATTGTAAAACATGGGTTCTCTATCACAGATTGTGGATTCTCATAGTCAAAGCATAAAAAGGATAGAGGACTAGCTAGGCCAAATTTCAAATGCATTGGTTAGAGGAGAGGAGGGCAGGCTGCCTAGTAAATCTCTAGCCAACCCTAAGGGTCAATTTAAGATTGGTGAGGGCTCCTTAACTCACGAGGAGGCTAATGCAGTCACTACCCTAAGGAGTGGTAGAGTGGTTGACAATCACGTTGATAGAGAGGTAAAGGAGAAAAATGAGATTGATAAAGAGAGGAATGTGAGTGAAGAAAAAGAAATGAACTCATCCCTTGTTGTGGAGCAGCAGGAACAAAATAAGGGGGCTAACTTTGAGCCCCAGCAAGAAGCAATAAATGAAGAAAAAAAATAAAAAATTTGATCATGAAGTACTAGGCATGCACCTGAGGTACTAGCAGTACCACAGCTGCCATTTCCTCATGCTCTTAAAGGCCCTTCTCATTTGATAAGGGGAATGCCCAGATGGATGAAATGCTCGAGACCTTCAACTAGGTCAAGATTAATTTACCCCTGCTTGATGCCATCAAGCAAGTCCCTGCCTATGCTAAGTTCTTAAAGGACCTTTGTGCATGAAAGAGGAAAGTAAGAATTCAACTGTCCAAGAAGGTCTTTGCTGCAAAACAAGTGGAATCTGTGCTGTCAATAGGCACACCTACAAAATTGCAAGACCCAGGGGTACCTACCATCCCCTGTGTAATTGGAGACCACACTATAGGTAGAGCTCTCTTGGACTTGGGGGCTAGTGTTAACCTGCTGCCATATTCAGTATATGAGGAGCTAGATTTGGGGGAGCTAAAACCAACTCCAATTGTGCTCCAGCTGGCTGACAGGTCTGAGTGAAGGCCTATGGGTATGGTTGAGGATGTTTTGGTGGTGGTGGACAAGTATTACTATCTTGTTGATTTCCTGGTTTTGGACATGGAACCTTGCAAAAGTAAAACCGCAATGCCTGTCATCTTGGGCAGGCCATTCTTGGCCACTGCCAATGCCTGCATTCAATGCAGGTCTGGGGTGATGGAGGTAACCATTGGGAACATGAAGGCCCAATTAAATGTGTATAATGCTGCCAAGCAACCTCAGCTGGACATTGAAGATTGTTGTGTAGTGGATGTACTAGAGGACCTTGTAGAAAAAGAGTTATCCAATCTGCTGGATTGGGATAAAGTTTGTAAGAACCTGGAGACTATTTGGAGTGAGGTTGAGAAGGAGGCCTAAATTTTCATAACTGAAGATAGCATCCCATCAGAGTCTTCAGAAGGTCGAGTGCAGCATTCCAGCTGGAAACCCACATTGATGCCCCTGCCTCAAACCTCCAAGGCACCTTTGTTGCCTTCTATTGAGAGCCCACTTGATCTGGAGCTTAAACAGCTGCCAAACACATTAAAGTATGCATTTTTAGGGCAGGACAAAAAGCTTCCAGTGATCATCTCTTCATCTTTTACTAGTGAGCTGGAAGAGGAATTATTGAATGTCCTTAGGAAGCACAAAAGGGCAATAGGTTAGACAATAACTGATTTAGGGGGGATTGATCCCTTAGTTTGCATGCATAAAATATACCTGGAAGAGGGTTCAAAACCCTCTAGGGAGATGCAGTGGAAATTAAATCCTCACATGCAAGAGGTGAAAAGAAATAGTGAAGCTGTTAGATGAAGGGGTAATCTACCCCATTTCAAATTCAGAATGGGTGTCACCTATTCAGGTGGTTCCCAAAAAGTCAGGGATAACAGTTGTCACTTTTGATTCTAAAGAGTTGATGCCAACCAGGGATATCACTGGTTGGAGAGTTTGTATTGATTATATGAAGCTCAACTCCAAAACCATAAAAGACCACTTCCCTCTCCCCTTTATTGACCAAATTCTAGACAAATTGGCTGGGAAAGTATACTACTGCTTTCTTGATGGATACTCAGGTTATAACCAAATACCTGTGTACCCTCAAGACTAAGAGAAAACCACATTCACCTATCCATTTTACACTTTTTCATATAGAAGACTGCCATTTGGATTGTGCAATGCCCCAGCCACATTTCAGAGATGCATGTATGCTATTTTCTTCGACATGATTGACAAGTTTTTGGAAATCTTTATGGATGATTTCTCAATTTTTTGGGACAGTTTTAGTCATTACTTGAATCATGCCAGCCTAGTGCTGCAAAGATGTGAAAAGACCAACATGGTCTTAAGCTGAGAAAAGAGCCACTTCATGGTAACGCAAAGAATTATGTTAGGCCATGTTGTTTCCCACAGAGGCATTGAGGTTGATAGAGCCAAAGTTGACTTAATCTCCCACTTGTCCCCATCAAAAACTGTCAAACAGATCAGGTCCTTCCTTGGGCATGTAGGATTCTATAGGAGGTTCATCAAGGACTTCAACAGAATTGTTAAACCTCTATGCCACCTACTTTGTCAGGATGTGCAATTTGATTTTTTGGCTAAGTGCCTTAAGGCATTTGAGGTCATTCCTAACCTCTGCCCCTATGATTCAAGCCCCAGACTACTCTCTCCCATTTGAGTTGATGTGTGATGCATCAAACTTAGCTGTAGGTGCTATCCTAGGACAGAGAAAGGATAATCTGCCATCTGTGGTATACTATGCCAGCAAAACCCTGGCAGAAGCTCAGCTCAATTACACCACAACTAAGAAGGAACTTTTAGCAGTTGTTTTTACTATGGATAAATTCAGGCCTTACCTACTTGGGTCTAAAATTGTTGTAATCACTGACCACTCAGCCCTTAAGTACCTACTAGCCAAGAAGGATGCCAAGCCTAGATTGATCAGATGGATCCTCCTATTGCAAGAGTTTGATATTGAGATCAAAGATAAAAAGGGAGTAGAAAATATGGTGGATGATCACTTGTCTAAGATTTTAGTGGATGAATGTGCTACTACATCTGTTAGAGATGTTTTCCCTGATGAGCAGCTATTTGCTATTCAGTCTATTGTGCCTTGGTTTGCCAACATTGTTAACTACTTGGATGCTGGCAGGATCCCTCCCCATTGGTCTAAAATTGACAAGGACTTGTTATTCTCACAAGTCAAGTACTTTTTCTGGGAGGATCCATGCCTATACAAGTACCGTGCAGACCAGATTATAAGGAAGTGTGTCCCTGAGAGTGGCATCCCCAGTATTCTGAGCATGTACCATGAAAATGCCTGTGGGGGTCACTTCAATGGGAAGAAGACAACAGCTAAGGTGCTACAGCATGGTTTTTACTAGCCTTCCTTGTTCAAGGATGCCTATGCACACTGAAGGGCCTGTGCTCAATATCAAAGGATGGGTGGCCTGTCAAGAAGAAATTCAATGCCACTGCATCCCATCCTTGTTGTAGACTTGTTTGATATTTGGGGAATTGATTTTATGGGCTCCTTTCCTCCTTCAAATGGTTATAATTTTATCCTTGTGGCTATAGACTATGTTTCCAAATGGGTTGAAGCAGCTGTCACAAGGACCAATGACCACAAGGTTGTCCTGAAACTCATTAAAGAAAATATCTTCTCCAGATTTAGCACCCCTAGAGCTATCATCAGTGATGGGGGCAGCCACTTCTGTAACAGATACTTCGAGAGCTTGCTCAAAAAGGATGCTGTTATCCACAGGATTGCAACTCCCTACCACCCATAGACCAGTGGGCAAGTTGAAATTTTATATAAGGAGATTAAGCACATCTTGGAGAAGACAGTGAGGACAGATAGAAAAGATTGGGCTGTGAAACTGACTGATGCATTGTGGGTCCATAGGACTGCTTAGGAATGCCACCTTTCTGATTAGTTTATGGCAAGGCTTGTCATCTGCCAGTAGAGTTGGAAAATCAGGCCTATTAGTCTATTAAGAGTCTAAACATGGATCTGACATCTGTTGGTGTACACAAGAAGCTACAACTGTCAGAGTTAGAGGAGCTGAGATTAGATGCTTATGCCAACTATAGGAACTACAAGGAGAGGGCTAAAACATTCTTTGATAAGGGGCTATTGAGGAAGGAATTTAAGGATGGTGCAAAGGTATGGTTATTCAACTCCAAATTAAAGTTTTTTTTAGGAAAGTTAAAATCCAAATGGGATGGACCTTTCACTGTGATCCATGCATCCCCATCTGGTGCTGTGGAGATCATGGGCCCCACTTTTGGGAAGATCATGAAAGTAAATGGTCAAATGCTTAAAATTTGTGTAGAAAACTCTGTAGAGCCTCCTGAGACTATCCACCTTCAAGAACCTCCCACTCAAAAGTGATCCACAACCTTCTACACTTTGTAAACTAATTGTTTTGTGTGTTGCTAAAATCCTGTCATTTATTGTGTTGATTTGCTTTTTGTGTGTTGTTAAATTTGTTTGAATGTTTAAGAGTTAGAGAATCTAAATCTAGGTTGATGAGTATGCTTCTAGTGTAGTTTGTGCATACACTATACTTGCTAGGTAGACTATGCATTTTAGTTGCTAAGAATCACCCTGAATTTGTTATAATTTAAATTCATTGGATGCCAACTATGAAAAGGGCATGAGTCTAATTGATGTGAAATAGATGAGATGTGCCAGGAATATGGTGCTGGTGCACCATGGCAGTGTGCAAGACTAATTAAATGCACATGCCAATGGGCTAGCACTAAGAAGCAGTCAATTTAGCCTGGTCATAAAGCTCAGGAAATTGTGCAAGCAATTGACAAGGCAAATTCAACCTTCTTGCGTGGCTAATTGAACCTCGCGAGTTGCAATTCAGGTAGATATGAGGTGCTCGCGAGGCTCTGATGTGCAAATCTTATCTTCGTGGGAGCCTCGCGAGCATATTGCCTGAAGAATGAACAATAATGAGCCTCGTGAGATCCCTTATTCTTAGCAAATATTACAGCTCGCAAACCTCATTTTCAACTACACGACAAGTGCTTCCCAGGCTTATTTCTGCTTGTGAGGCTCAATTCCTACAATCCCATCTTCGCGACAACCTTGCGAGAGCCTCGTGAAGCACGAGTTTCATTGATTTAAAACCCGCGAGATGCTTCTTCTTCATTTCATCTCTTTGCCCTAACTTTCAGAGCGAACCACAAACCGGCCATTCCCATTCATTTACCTGCACTACCCATTTTGCCCCAACACTTACACCCTGCACTGGTTACTTTGCTCCATGCCAGCTTCTGATAATTTTGCACCAGACAAAGTACAAATAGGTTCAGTGTGCAAAGTCTGAGCTGAAACCCTAGCTTTCGGAGGGTAAGTGTTTATTTTCTCAAACTGGGAGTTCAATTTGAATTTCTTCTAGTCTACTGTTTGATTTTGAGGGATGAATTTGTGTGGAGACACCTCAGTGGAGTTGTAGGACCTAGGGTCTGTGTTCCTAGCCCTAGAACCTTAGGATTTTGGACAAATGGCTGACAAAACCCCCTTTGTGGAGAACCTTGAAGATTTGTTGAACCCCCCACCTGTAGCAATCCCCACAGCAATAAAAAAATCAGTGAGGATTGCTGAGGCATCCACTGTGGAGGGCACTGATGCCCTAGTTCCCCAACCTGAGAATCCCAAAAAAAAGGATGCCCTAAAGAAAAGAGCACGAATTGCCATTCTGAGCCCTAAAAAATCCAAGAAATAGAAGAAGGGCAAGGAGGTTGTACCTGAAGTCAATCCCCTATCAACTCCCAGTGAGTTTATGGCTGCCATTAAATTGGAGCCTGAGACTATTTTTGATAAGGCATATTTTGAGAAGTAGTCCTTGACTGCCCCATCAATCGAATTTCTGTCAAAGGCTTCTTTGTTACCTCTGCTCAGGCACCCATTGGGGTTAGCCTTTCTTAGGTTAGTCCAACTTCGATATCAGAACATAAGGGTGAAAGAGGATGAGAATAGACACCCAATATTCTTAATACTGATTCATGAATGTGAGATGTTTGTGGGTCCCTCAAAAATTACCAAAGTCCTAGGCATACCAGCTGCCTACAACCAAGATAGTACTTTGGGAGCTCCCCTGACAGCCTCTATCACTGAGATTACAAAGAGTATAACACAAGGGAAGAAGGCACTAGGAGAATCCATCAAGAGGGCAGATTTGGAGCCAAGCTTACAGTTCATGGATGAGTGTTGAGGAAGAATGTGTTTTGCTCTGGGCACCAGTAAGAGAGGACGACCCCAATAGCAGTTGCAATTTATTCCTTCTCCCTTGGGCATTACTTTGAATCTGCCCAGTTGATATTTGAGGAGATGAGGGATATTCATGAGAAGGTACAAAAGAAGCAAAAACCCCATGCCCTATCTTACAGTAGGCTAATCACTGACCTGCTAAAACAAGGGGGATATCAGTTTAAGATGGAGGAACCAATAGGGACATTGCCCCCTATTCAGGTTTTGAAAGAAGTTGTGGGGGATTAGCTTGACAATGGTGAAGAAGAAGAAAGAGAAGGAGAGAGAGGCAACCCCCACCATTCAAGAAGCTATAGCTGCTGCTGTTCCTACTACTGCTCCTGCTGATTCCCCTCCTACTACTAGCTCTGCTCCACCTGTTATACTTGCTTCTGCTTCTACTAGTCCACCTACCACCAGCCCTATACCAGTTCCTCCTCCACCTCCTAGTCAACCCACCATTTCCTTTCCTACATTTACCACAATCCCCATCCTCAGCCCTACCATTTCTACCTCAGTCCCTACCACATTACCCACCCCTATCCCTGTGCCAATCACTACCGAATCCACATTCCCTTTCACATTACCCACTCCACCCATTACCTGAAAATTCACCAAGAAGAAACCCTCTACACAATCCACAATAGCCACTGAACCTCTCCAACCCATTACCCTACCCGACCTCACACCACAACCTATTCCAAGTTTAGACCCCATTCCATTAGCCCAACCTATACCAACATTTGAACCCATTGACATTGACCAACCCACTACCTCTACACCCATTGAACCTGACACCTTAGACCCCTTTGACCAGTCCATTCATTTTTTCCCTTCTCATGACCTAAACCCATACACCACTGAGGGATACTCAGCCATGATGGACTCCATCATTGGGGACATCAGGTATGAGTTCACCCCTCTCTCTGACTCCCCATAGCCTATCTATTTCACTCCTGACCCACCTTCCCCACCACCAACCCAATTCCACCATGCCCCAACCTCACCTTTCCAGCCCATCCTAACCACTCCACCCACAATCTCAACCATTTCAGATCCACTACCCTAGATTTTTTCCCTCCTATCCGCACTTCAAACCCAACTATTAGCCAACACCCAAAACCAGGCCACCCTCAAAACTAGCTTACAATCCATCCATTTAACCATCCAATCTTTTACCCCTTCAACCCAGCCACCTTTATCCTCACCCATACCTGTACCTACGCCCCCTCCTTCACTCCAGCCTTCATTTCCAGTACCTACAGCCACAACTGCCACTCAAACAGATCCTCATATTGAGGACCTGACCATGGTCCCTGTTCCTCCTAGCTTGCCTTCTGTGATGACAACACCTACTATCACTCAGACTGACTTTGACCATGTGGAGCTGTTCCTTATCCAACCCTCTTTGGCCTCTACTTCCATACAAATCGATTTTGAAGTAGTGGACCTACCCCTCCTTATCCCTACCTTTACATCCACCTTTACCAAAATAGAAGCTGAGCTTGAGGAGATGGTTCACACCCCACCCACACCTAGACTGAGCCTAGTGAGGAGGAGCTAGCACCCACTCTTCCACATCCATCAGTTGTCCCATCACCATCATCCATTGTCCTGGCTTCTTCAAATATCATACCCTCATTTTCCACCCTCAGAAGAGCCATGGAAAACAACCCCTATATCAGGAGGGATGTGATAAGAGGAATGGCTGAGATCAACACTACAATCAAGCAGCCATTTCTAGCTCAGATTGCACAGTTGCAGCTAGACCACAAAGTGGAGAAGAGGAACTGGGAACAATTATTGCTGCAAACCCTCACCCTATATGAAGAGGAGATGAAGAAATCAGATATGCTGGGAAGAATGATAGAGACACTCAACAAATTTTTCTCAGTAGTGCACCCAACCTCATCAGCTGGGGTATCTATCAATGTGCCAAGCCAGAAGCCAGGTGCCATGCGACAAAGGCCAAAGGTCTAAAAGCGAGAATGTGAAGAAGGAATCTTTTAAAGAGAAGTATCAGAAAATGGAAAAAGATTATGGATGGGCACCAGTTACTCTATCTAGCTCAAATTCATATTAGGTTTTAGTTTCTATTTTTATAAATGTACAAATTTCATTTGTACTGTCTTATATACTATTTTTTCTGAATGCCAATTTCTCTTTTGTGTACTTTCTTTGCAGTAGTTTACCTTGTCTTCCTTTCTACATCTTATTTTGTTGTTTTGTGTGTGTTGATTTAATGATTGCACCCTGTTGCACCTAAGAGTTTACTCTTTAAAACAGTGAGGACATTGTTCCTCATAGGTTTGGGGGTGTGGCAGGGTACACTAATGGGATAGTTAACTTTAGTACAACAGTATTAAGTGAGTAAGAAATAAATAGAGTGAAGTTCACCTAAGAAATTTTGAAAATGAGGAAACTTAAACTGATGCAAAGCTTGTTAACACTAAAATCATTAAGAATTCAATACTGCCATGAGGTGAACATCAATTTTTTTTTTTTCAGTACTTAGTGAATCAGTGAGGAGAGAAAAAGGTGAGGGCATGCCCAAGAATTCAATTGAAGACCATACCTAGTGAGATTTGAGCTTACAAAAATTTTTCTTCTTAAGGAGTGTCTTTGGCAAATCTTTTCTGCTCTAAGGACTGGCTGATTCAACCCCTTTTCACTAGAAGTTAGGCACCTCCAAGTTGAAACTTTTGACAGCATGCATAACACTAAGGAGATTATCAAGGCCTTCATTTGGACAGTTTGAGCCTAAAAGTACCAACCCATTGAAACTGCCCTTTTGCATACACTTTTTGAGCCTTCAAATCAATTTTTCTTCAAGATACACTAGAGTACCTGCACCTCAACCTGTAGACCTGATTCGAGCTTACCCTCACTCTGAGAATTCAGAAGGTAAAGGAGAAGGAGATGAAAGTGGGCAAGCTGAGTGCAATATTTGGTGAATGGAAAAGAGAAGTAATATATGAACAGAAGTGTGGCAGTGATTTAGTTGTGGCAGTTCATGAAAATAAAAATAAAAATAAAAGAAGAAGAGGAGTCAAGAGGATACCTTCATCTGAAAATTGGAAAAAAGAAGAGAAGACGACCACTTTGAATCTGAAAAATGTCATTAAAGATGAAGTACACTGAATTCAAGAAGGTGAAGTCATGAAGCACCTCCTCACTTGCGGATTTCTCAGTTTTTGAACCCCATTTTTCCCTTCCATTCTTTTGAAACCTCAACCATAAGCCACATTGCAACCCATGTAAAATCCCTTCTTGATCTAAAGTGAAGTGAGCTGCCATGTAGAAATAAGGAGCTGTCTAATCTATGGTGAGAAGAAGTAGATGATGCCAGAAATTACGAGTAAATGCCTATGCTCATGCTTGCAGACCCATTTGGGGTCTATAACTGCTCTTGAGCTTGTGTGAAATGAAACACCCTTTAAATTCTTTTGTGAGAGGAAACTCTGGTGAGCATTAGGTCTGAGATTGGAACTTATTGGGCATTGTTTGAACCTAATTTTTGAATCATTGGTAAGCTTAGTACTGGTTTGCACACTGCTTTTCTTGATAACAGCTGATTGGTTTGATGAGTATACATGTGTTATTCACAGAAAAATACCACTTTTTACCTCTTAACTTACCCTTTGCTGGACCTTGAAGCTCACTAATAATCATTTGTTAAGTGTGTTTTATAGTTAGTAATAAACTGTGCAGCTAAATACAAAATCCATGCTTATTGGTTCATAGAAGAGAAAGAAAACATGCAAAGATGACAGCTGAGCCAAAGCCTAAGGGAACACCCTGGTATGCTCAGCATGGTGACTCATTTGCTGGTCATCATTGACCAAAAGTCTAGCAGATGAAAAAAGTTAGATGTGAATGGAGGAAGCTACAATAGCAGCAAGTGCAATGCATCAGAGGATCCAAAGAATCATCACACAGAGTTGAGGAGCTCCCTCACGGAGCTAAGGATGCAATGGAAGCTGCCCTCACGCAGATAGGATGCACAGTCAAGAGGAGAGCAGTAAAGAAATCGTGAAGATCTTGTGTCTTAAAACCCTCAAACTTTTTGCTCGCGAAGCTCTCACGGATATCGAGCCTTAAAGCAGCCACGCATAGAACATAGCAAGCCAATATGCATAAAGAACAATTTGTCACCTCGTGGAGTTCTTGCTAATCCCTGGAAGAGAGAGACACCCAAAATTTTCCTCACACAGCTCTCGGCACTTTGAAGCCTAACCAGTTACTACGCGAGCGCAGGAGCCTATCTGTGCGAGTATCCAGCGAGAGAGAACTTCTGAAGCTCTACTGCACGAGAAATCTAGGCATTCCAAATCACCTCCATGATAGCATTGTAGCGTAAAGTAGCTACGCGATTAACTGAGAATCTACTGCATGAGTGAATAATCCTCCTTAGCTAAATGCTCCTCTACGAAGGCTCTGCCACTACGCTATTGAATTAATGCATATGCCAGCCTCACAAAGCTCGGGTTCTCCACTTCTCAATTTTAACTCAAGGACCTTTTGGGAATTTCCCAAGGTTAGGGCACACTTCTCGAGGCACAGATTTTGAGGTGCACATCTCAAGGCATTCAAGGGTTATAACAGTGCCACGTCTACTAGAAAAATTAGGGTTAATCTCTTTTGAGCCAAGCCTTATGGACAGAGTATATAAGCTGTACTTAGAGTTTAGTATTTTCATCTTTCCTATATCCTCTGTCGGCTGAGAGCTCCAGCAGGCTTGGGTTAGGGTTTGATCATCTCTTTTTCTTATTTTTTTCTCTCTTAGCCCAGCATTGGCTGACTAATCCTTTTGTAAGTAGCTAGGTTTAGTTTTATTTTAGTTTTGTAATAAGCTTTGTATACATTGGGATCTTTTGCATGAGCAGTTGTGTACAGGCTGCAGCCTTGAGACAGTTCATTATGAGTTTTACTTTTATCAATGGATTATTATTTTAATGACTAATTAAATCTATAAATCTTATGGTTTCCTTAAATGTCTATAGGATCCATGTTTTTGGGACTAGCCCATTCAGTTTCTAGTAGATCTATTATTTACCATCTGATTTCCCTTGGTTTAATAGACCCATGGATAGCAAGTCAGATTTGTAGCCAGATCTAGAGAGCTCGTAGCCTTGGGACTCCATGGTGGCAGCAGTAGTTTACATATTCTTTCTCAGATCTATGTGGTATGGACAGATCTATCGGATACCCTGTGACCATTTGAGTGGACAAAGTATAACCCTAAGGTGGTGTCCAGCCAAATGTCTGAGAAGGATTCTTCTCCTCTGCACATGAGCTTCTAGAGCCTTGTGAGGAGGTTTGTGCAAGAACTGGCTCCCCTCTGTTTTACTTGACCGATATCAGATGTTAGATCTGATTTCTCTGTAGTAATTGCAGCTTGAGGTTGAGTCATTGCAGGCCTTTTGTAGCAATGACCAGCTGAATCTAAATCCCTATTCAACCTGTTGCTAGTCCTTTGTGTGGGCACATTGAGCCGTTGGCCTTTGCAAAGCACATAGGATTTTATGGGTTAGAATACCTATGGATGTCAGTCAGATATATGCGCAGATCTGGGGAGCTTGTAGCGCTGGCTTTACATAGTGTCTGCAATAATATTCATGGCCTGATCTGGTCGATTGGTTGGGGAAATGATCAGTCCACTCCTTTGGATTAGGTTAACATTTCTGATTTAATCAATGGGATTTGACAGACTCTATCGGATACTCTGTGACCATTTGAGTGGACAGAGTATAGCCCTAAGAGCTCCCCAAATGGCATGGGTTAAATTGGATTCCTCTACCTTGTTGATGTTATTGATAGCATCTCAGCAAGGGCCACTGCAGAGACAGTCTAAATTTGAGCTACATTACTGCATTAACTCTAGCTTAACCTACTTACTTCTCATTATTTTTATATTTTATTTTGGCACACACAATCACCATCTTCTTCTTAACCCTTTCTTTAGGATAAGGCTACACTTTACTTATCTTTTGTTAGGGTTAATTTAGTATGGTCGTGACATCCAACTCCCTTTCTTTAGGATTGTCAGATCTGTAGCTAGATCTTGAGGCCTACTATTATAGCCCATTTTAGGTTCTAGATCAATTTCTCTGTGGGATAAACTCTTACTTATCAAAACTTGCTATAATAGGCCTTGTATCTTACAGGTCTAGGATGTTTTAGGATTGCTGTTTTCACCATATCACTTTTAGCTTCTATTTTACTTTGATTTTAATTTTCTTCCAACACCACATAATAAATCCGCACATCCTCTTACAGAACAAACCAACAAACAAGTTTTTGGTGCCGCTGCTAGGGATATTAATCTTTTTAGTAGACCTAAGTTGTACTATAATTTAAACTTCCAAATTCTTTGTAGTTGTACCTAATCTAGAATAAGGTACTACTGATATATTTTGGAATTTTACAGAAATAGACAGCACAAGAAGGGAAAAGCTAGAGCTGCAGCTGGAGTGTAGTTAGCTCTGTTTACACTTCCTTTCCCCTAAACCTCAGTCCATTTATGTTTAGTTCCCTATTATTTGTTTAGTATAAATCTATGTAGTTGTTAATTTTTTATTTAAATCTTTTTGTGTGTGCTTGTGAGCATTTTCTTTACTTACTGTCGGTGTGAGTATATGCTTGGTAGAAGGACCTTAAACCCTGAGTTGGAACCTCTAAATCTAGAGGTTGAAAGGATCCTTAGACCTAGACACACCACACAAGCCCTGCTGTTGAAACTGAACCAGCTATCATGGCTGAGAGGCAGAAAACATTAAAAGAGTTCAATGTACCTGGGGAGTACACCTCTCCCTTCTGCATTCAATTTTCATTTGTTGAGGGGAATTATGAAATTAAATCCTCCACCATTAATATGTTGCCTTCATTTCATGGGCTTACTATAGAAGATCCCTACAAGCATATCGACCAATTTTTGACACTTTGCACCACATTCAATATTGCTGGCTTGGGACCTGAGGTCACTAAATTGAGGCTTTTTCCTTTTTCACTAAAGGAAAAAGCCAGCACATGGCTATCAAAGCTCCTAGCCAATAGTATACAATCATGGAGTGACCTTCAAACCAAATTCCAGGCCAAATTCTTTCCCATAACCAAAACCAACCAGATGAGGATAAAATTTTGTCATTTACTCAGTCGTCAACTGAGGATTTTTATGAAGCATGGGAAAGATTTCAGGAGATGTTAAAACAATGCCCCCACCACCAAATTCCAATGTGGAAACTAGTGCAAGTATTCTACCAAGGAATTAATCCCAAGAGCAAGGATATGGTTGATGCTTCCCATGGTGGTAGCTACCTCCACAAGACAGCTGAGGAAGCTTAGGAGTTGTTTGACATAATAGGGGAAAATTCCATGCAACAGGAGTCTCTGTCATGCAATGACAGCCAGATCCTAGCTAAGATGGTTGAAGAGGCCACCCCTAGAGGTGGAATATATGAAGTTAAGGTGCAAGGTGATTTGGAGAGGAAGGTGGATAATTTGTCCTTAAAATTTGACAAATTAATGAATGTGATGCAGCCCCGGATGGTTGCACAGGTGGAGGAAGCATGTCTGATATGCCAATCTCCCACACATTTTATTCATGATTGTCTATTTGCCAACCAGTTTCCTGATTTTGTTATAGAGCATGCCAATGCTGCTTAAACTCGTGGGCAGCAGTCTGTTGGGTATATTTGGAGGAACCACCCAAACATGAGGTGGAGACAAGATTCATATCCTCAACCCCAGCAGCAGCAAGTGGTAGCTCCTTACAAACCTTAGAACCACTTTAACCAAGGGTACACACCAAGGCAAAATTTTCTGCTACCTGCCCCCCAGTCTAACCAGTTGGCCCTGCCCCCACAATAGTCCAGATCCTCTTCATATGAAGAGCAGATGCTAACTTCAATGCAAAATTTGAGGAATCTGGTATAGACTGTCAATTCTCATGGACAGAGCATTAAGAAGATTGAGGACCAGTTGGGTCAAATTTGTAATGCTTTGAACAGACAGGAGGAAGGAAAATTTCCTAGTCAGCCCCTCACAAATCCAAAAGGACAGTATATGATTGGAGATGCATCCTCCACCAATGAGGACGCTGATACAATCACTACCCTTAGGAGTGGTAGGGTGGTTGACAATTTGGTGGGCAAGGTAACTAAGGAGGTCACGGAAAATAAAAATAAAAATGAAAGAATTGTTAGTGTTGAAGAACCAAGGATTTTACCCCCTGCTGTGGATCAGCTAGGGCAAAATAATGGGACTGATGTTGAGCCCCAACATCAAAAAATAAATGAAGATAAAAGAAAAAGAAAAAAATATGACCATGATGTTAATAGGCATACAGCAGTAGCACCAGCAGTGCCACAACTGCCACTTCCTCAAGCACTAGCTGGCCCATCCCCTCTTGATAAAGGGAATGCTCAGATGGAGGATATGCTGGAGACTTTTAAGCAGGTTAGGATCAATTTGCCCTTGCTTGATGCCATAAAACAAGTCTCTGCCTATGCTAAGTTCTACACACAAAAGAGGAAAGCAAGGGTGCAGTTGTCTAAAAGAGTTTTTGTTCCTGAGCATGTTGAGTCAGTCCTGCCTATTGCCACACAAGAAAAAGTACAAGACTCAGGGGTACCTACTATCTCATGCATAATCGGAAACCACACCATTGGAAAAGCCCTCTTGGACTTAGGGGCCAGTGTGAACTTACTCCCTTATTCAGTGAGGAGCTAGGTTTGGGGGAGCTTAAACCTAAGTCAGTTGTGCTCCAACTGGCTGACAGGTCTGAGAGGAGACATGTGGGTGTGGTAGAGTATGTCTTGGTGGGGGTGGACAAAATCTATTATCCAGCTGATTTTCTTGTTTTGAACATGGACCCTTGCAAAAGCAAAACTCCAATTTTTGTTATCCTTAGCAGGCCATTCTTGGCTACTATAAATGCTTGCATACAATGCAAGTCAGGGGTGATGGAAGTTACCTTTGGGAACATGAAGGCCCATTTAAATATGTACCATGCTACTACGGTGCCTCAGACCGACATTGAGGACTGCTGTGCAGTAGATGTACTAGATGGCCTAGTGGAAGAGGAATTATCCAATCTGCTGGATTGGGATAATGTTGCTAATGATCTGATAAATATTTGGAGTTTGTTTGAGAAGAAGGCCCTAGTTCTCATGACAGAAGATAGTACCATAACAAAGTTTTCTATGGACCTAGTGCAGCATTTCAATTGGAAACATACATTGCTGCCCCTCCTCAAACTACTAAGACACCTTTATTACCTTCAATTAAAAGTCCCTCTGAGCTGGAGCTGAAGCAGCTCCCAGCCACATTAAAATATGCCTTCTTGGGGCAGGACAACAAGCTTTCCGTGATTATCTCCTCCTCTCTGACTAGTGAGTAAGAGGAGGAACTACTGAATGTTCTCAAGAAGTACAAGAAAGCAATTGGGTGGACAATAGCTGACCTTGGAGGCATTGATGTCGCAGTTTACATGCACATAATTCATCTGGCTGAGGGTGTCAAACCCTCAAGGGAGATATAGAGGAAATTAAATCCTCACATACAGGAGGTGGTCCTCAAGGAGATAGTGAAACTGTTGGATGCAGGGGTGATTTACCCCATTTCGAATTCTGAATGGGTGTCACCTATCCAGGTGGTACCTAAAAAGTCAAGCATCACAGTTATCACTACGGATTCTGGGGAGTTGATGCTAGCCAGAGAGACCACTAGCTGGAGGGTTTTCATTGACTATCAGAAACTCAACTCCAAGACTAGAAAGGACCATTTCCCCCTCCCTTTCATTGACCAAATTCTAGATAAGCTGGCTGGGAAGGCATTTACTGCTTTCTTAATGGATACTCAGGGTATAGCCAAATCCCTGTGGATCCTCAAGATCAGGATAAAAAAACTTTCACATGTCCCTTTGTCACCTTTGCTTATAGAAGGATGTCTTTCGGACTGTGCAATGCCCCAGCCACTTTTCAGAGGTGCATGTATGTAATTTTTTCTGATATGATTGACAAATTCCTGAATATCTTCATGGATGATTTCTCAGTGTATGGGGATAGCTTTAGCCAGTGTCTGAGACACCTTGATATGGTTTTATAAAGATGTGAGGAGACTAACTTGATCCTAAGCAAGGAAAAGGGTCACTTTATGGTGACACAAGGGATTGTACTAGGCCATGTGCTCTCTCAGAAAGGAATTGAGGTTGACAACGCTAAAGTGAACTTGATTTCACATCTACCCCTACCCAGGACTGTCAAGCAGACCAGATCATTTTAAGGACATGCTAGATTTTACAGGAGGTTCATCAAGGACTTCAGCAAGACTGCCAAACCATTGTGCCACCAGCTTTGCCAGGATGTGCCATTTGTATTTTCTGCTGAGTGCCTTAAGGCCTTTAAGGTCTTGAAAAAGTGCCTTACAATTGCCCTATGATCGAGGCCCTAGATTACTCACTCCCCTTTGAGCTGATGTGTGATGCATCAGACTTGGCCATAGGTGCTGTCTTAGGACAGAGGAAAGATAAGCAGCCTGCAATGATCTATTATGCCAATAAAACACTAGCTGAAGCTCATCTCAATTACACCATAACTGAGAAGGAGCTACTTGCTGTAGTGTTTGTTGTGGACAGGTTCAGACCCTACTTATTGGGGTCTAAGATTATAGTTTTTATAGATCACTTAGCCCTGAAATACCTATTGGCTAAGAAGGATGCAAAGCCAAGGTTGATCAGATGGATCCTCCTCTTGCACGAGTTTGATTTTGAGATCAAAGACAAGAAGGGAGTGGAGAATGTGGTGGCTGACCACCTCTCTAGAATTATTTTGGAAGAATGTGCAGCAACACCTATTAATGAGTTGTTCCCTGATGAGCAGCTTTTTACTTTGCAGTCTAGTGTGTCCTGGTTTGCACACATTGTCAACTATCTTGCTGCTAGTAGGATCCCTCCACATTGGTCCAAGATGGACAAAGACCTGCTCTTCTCTCAGGAAGTTACAAATGGCAAAACTTGATGAACTGAGGCTGGAAGCCTATGCAAATGCTAGAATGTACAAGGAGAGATCAAAGGCATTCTTTGATAAGAAACTATTGAGGAAGGACTTCAATGCTGGTACTAAGGTTTGGCTTTTTAACTCCAAACTTAAATTTTTTTAGGAAAGTTGAAATACAGATGGGATGGACCTTACACTGTTATCAAAGCCTCCCCATCTGGTGCTGTGGAGATCTTGGATCCAAAGACAGGGAAGATCACGAAAGTGAATGGTCAAAGGCTTAAGATTTGTGTTGAAAATTCAGTGGAGCCTCCTCAGACCATTCACCTACATGAACCTCCCACTGCTCAGTAATCCACAACTTTATAATATATGTACCATATCCGTTGAAACTTTTGTGTGTTTTTATTTGCCTAGGAACATATCATATTTTTGTTTTTTATGGAGATTTGCTTGTTTGTTTCATATCTGTCATTAGCATGGGAGATGCATGCCTATTGTTGTTAGGTGATTGAAGTACTGACACTGTAATTGTCAAGAATTTGCTTGTATGAAAAGCTTTTATCATTCTGATTTTTGATATGTATGTGCTGGTAAGGGGGAGGACATTTTCATTAGAGAATTGAGTACATGTAAAAGGGGGGTGCTAATGGCCACTGAATGGGTGCATGACACTGTACATGCACAGGCTAGGGGACAAATTGAGAAAGGGGGTTAAGTGTTGCTTTCTCGCAGGGTTAAATGGCCTAATTTTCACAATCGCGAGCCATTTCAAGGTTTTCTCGCAGAGTCTTAAGGGCGTGAAAAGAAGATTTCAAAATATTTTATTACTCGAGATCTCTGAAACTCCAAATGGTTGTTCTTCCGCGAGGCACAAAAAGCATCTGACTCTGTTTTCGCGGAGCTATGTTCCTCTGTGCAATTGTCCTTCTCGCGAATTAACATCTGTACTGTGCGCGAAATCTACTCCGTGAGTCCCCGTGGACAACTGTGCGAAGCGCAAGATTGGCCCTTTTAACCCTAATGGATTTCTTCAATTTCTTCATTTCCTATCCCTCTGCTTTAACTCCCAGTGCTAAAAATAGACCAACATTTACTGTGCAATTTCATTCCCTATAATAAATTGTGTGATTTACCATTCCCCATAATAATTACAATTTATTGCCAACTAACCTTCTTTAATTTCTTTATGACAATGAAGCTTGGAAGGAGGCAAAATTTAATATGCCGATTCATATTCCACCGTCCAAGCAAGCACTTTAAATACAAGAGTAGTTTGTCTTCTTCGCATTCATTCTCCTTTAACCTCAGCAGTCCATCCCTACCCATAATCAATGGCAGATGACAAACCCATTGATCTGCCTATCAAATTTTACCCAGTCTGGGAGGACCCGCCACCACCTAAGGAGCCTGACCCACTATAATTCCTTTAGGATGAGTATGAGGAGGTCCAAAGGATCTTGGCCAAGGAGGAAAAGAAAAAAAACAAGTGAAAGAAGAAGCAGAAGATAGAACCACCTACATCTTCTCCCCCATCTCCTTTAATCCCTCCACCACCTGCTCAGCCTCCTTCTCCTTGATCCCTGTTCTCCCCCCCCCCACTTAGTAGGTTGAGGATATCCCGGAGCTAGGAGGGAGAACAATTTTATTTTTGAAAGGATGTTTTGCTAATGTGTGTCTAGATTTTTCTTAGGTTTATACTTTTTATGTACTTAGTTAGGATCTCTTTGTAACACCTTGTGGTAATCTTTTTGTATCTCAATAGACTTTCTTTTTTGTAATGTGCTGATTCGTTCACTATCTTTCTTTATTTTTATTTGTCTGTTTGTGTGTTTGTTTTTATGTTGTGTGTTTTATTTTCCTGTTGAATTTCATTTTCTATTTTATCTCTATTTTTGCCCTGCTGCACATACCCTCTATATTAGAAATAGTGAGAACACTACTCCTCATAGGTTTGGGGGTGTCGCAAGGTTTGCCAACAAAATAGTTAACCTAAGTACAGCAGAATCAAGTGAGAAAGATAGAAATGGAGCTATGTTCACTTAAGAATCATAAAAAATGAGAAATTTAAAATTTTTGCAGACCTTTAGGCATTACAAGCTCCTAAATTTTAACTTTTCCATGATATGAATACCAAGAAAACTCACTTGTATTAATACTTAGTGAATCATTAAAGAGAGAAAAAGGTAAGGACATGCCTAAGAGTTCAATGGAAGACTATAACTAGTGAGATTTGGGCCTACAAAAATTTTTTCCTTCATTTGAAGAGTGACTGAGGCAATTCTTTTAGCTCTAAGGACAGGCTGAGTCTATGCCCTCACTAGAAGTTAAGCACCTCCAAGTTGAACCAACCAGCAACACTCATGACACCAAGGAAAGGATCAGGGCCTTCTCTTGGACAGTTTGAGCTTAAACAAACCAAACTCTAATCAACTACCCTTGTGCAATACCTTTTGAGTCTTAATTTCTAATTTTCTTCAAAATACACCTGAGTACTTGTACCTAAACCTATGAACCTGATTCAAACCTACCCTCACTCTGCGAATTCAGAAGGTAAAGGAGAAGGAGCTGAAGATGGACAAGATAGGGTCAACATTGGGTGAATGGAGAAGAGATACCTAAAGCTTAGCAATGTAGAAGCTGAGAAAAGAGGGGGCAAGTCAGAAAAATAAAAACAAAAATAAAAAGAAAAATGCATCTAAAAGAAAGAAAAACAATAACAAAGAGGAATAAGAGAGGAGTCAAGAGGAAAAGTTCATTGGAAAAAACAAAAATAAGAGAAGCTGACCACTACAAGTCTGAAGAATTTTAAAGAAAATGAAAGGTGTTGAACTAAAGAAGGTGAAGTCATGAATCACCTCCTTCACCTACTTATTTCTCAATTTTGAATCCTTTTTAAACCTTCCATTCTTTACAACCTATCCCATAAGCCACATTACAACCCAGTCAAAAGACCCTGTGATACAAAGTTGAATGAGCTGTCATGTAGAGATAAAGAGTTGTCCAATCTATGGTGAGGATTAGCCAATGATGCTAAAACTGAGGTGCTTTGCCTATGCTCATGCTTACAGACCCATTCAGGGCCTGTAACTACTCTTGAGCTTAAGAGAAAATGAAAACCCTCAAAGTTCCTTGTGAGAGTCTGCCCTGGTGAGCATTGGGTCTGATGTTGAATGTATTGGGCATGGCCTATGACCTAATTTTTGAATTAATGATGAGCTAAGTATTGACCTACATGTGATGTTTTCCCTTGTTGAGAGCTAATTGGAAGTGATGCGCATCTATGCAAAACTTGTGGTGATTAAATGTCTATGCATATCATATGTTCAAATTCTTCATATTTTTTGTTGAATCAAAGGTGAACCGATGCTCTGTTTCTTTATAGCTGACTTGATAATTTTGTACTTTTGTTAACTGTTTTATTGAGAAGTTTGTGGGTATCTTCACTGAAAACCCTCAGGAGACTTCACTCCTCCACTAGGGATCACCTAGGGGTTTAAAAGACTTGATGCATAAGCTAAATGCATCTGTGTTCCTTATAAAAGTAGCATTTAAATTCTTAGAGTAATTGTTTTAATTTCTCCTTTGCTTAGGGACTAGCAAAGATTAGGTTTGGTAGTGTGCTATTCACTGAAAAGTACCACTTTTCACCTCTTAACTTAGCCTTTGCTGGATCTTGAAGCTCACTAATAATCATTTGTTAAGTGTGTTTTGTAGTTAGTAATAAACTGTGCAGCTAAATACAAAATCCCTGCTTATTGGTCCAAAGAAGAGAAAGATAACATACAAAGATGATAGCTGAGCTAAAGCCTAAGGGAACACCCTAGTATGGTTACAATTGTGACTCATTTGCAGGTCATCATTGACCAAAAGTCTAGCAGATGAAAGAAGTCAGATGCGAATGGAGGAAGCTGTAATAGCAACAAGTACAATGCATCAGAGGATTAAAAGAATCATCTCGCAGAGTTGAGGAGCTCCCTCGCGGAGATAAGGATGTAGTGGAAGCTGCCCTCGTACAGATAGGACACACAGTCAAGAGAAGAGTAGTAAAGAAATCACGAAGATCTCGCGTCTTAAAACCCTTAGAATTTGTGCTCGCGTAGCTCTCACGGAGATCGAGCCTTAAAGTAGCCGTGAGCAAAACATAGCGAATCCATATGCATAAAGAACAATTTGTCACCTCGCGGAGTTCTCGCAAAGCCTTGGAAGAGAGAGAGGCCCATAATTTTCCTCGCGCAGCTCTCACGCACTCTGAAGCCTAACCAGTTACTACGCTAGCGCAGGAGCCTACCTGCGCGAGTATCCAGTGAGAGATAACTTCTGAAGCTCTACTGTGCGAGAAATCCAGGCATTCCAAATCATCTCCGCGAAAGCATTATAGTGCAAAGCAGCTGCGCGATCAACTGAGATTCTACTGTGCGAGTGAACAATCCTCCTAAGCTAAATGCTCCTCCACGAAGGCTCTGCCATTGCGTAAGTGAATTAATGTAGATGTCAGCCCCGCAAAGCTCGGGCTCTCCACTTCTCAATTTTAACTCAAGGACCATTTAGGAATTTTCCAAGGTTATGGCACACTTCTTGAGGCACAGATTTAGAGGCGCACATCTCAAGAAATTCAAGGGTTGTAGCAGTGCCACGTCTACTAGAAAAATTAGGGTTAATCTCTCTTGAGCTAAGGCCTTATGGACAGAGTATATAAGTTGTACTTAGAGTTTAATATTTTCATCTTTCCTTCATCTTCTATCGGCTGAGAGCTCTAGCAGGCTAGGGTTAGGGTTTGATCATCTCTTTTTCTTATTTTTCTTCTCTCTTAGCCCAGCATTGGCTGGCTAATCCTTTTGTAAGCAGCTAGGTTAGTTTTATTTTAGTTTTGTAATAGACTTTGTATACATTGGGATTTGTTGGATGAGCAGTTGTGTATAGGCTGTAGCCTTGAGACAGTTCATTGTAAGTTTTGCTTTTATCAATGGATTATTATTTTAATGACTAATTAAATCTACAGATCTTATGGTTTCCTTAGATGTCTATAGGATCTATGTTTTTGGGACTAGCCCATTCAGTTTCTAGTAGATCTATTATTTACCATCTAATTTCCCTTGGTTTAATAGACCCATGGATAGCAAGCCGGATCTATAGCCAGATCTGGAGAGTTCGTAGCCCTAGGATTCCATGGTGGCAGCAGTAGTTTACATGTTCTTTCTCAGATCTCTGTGGTATGGACAGACCTATCAAATACCCTGTGACCATTTGAGTGGATAGAATATAACCCTAAGGTGGTGTCCAACCACATGTCTGAGAAGGATTCTTCTCCTCTACACATGAGCTTCTAAAGCCTTGTGAGGAGGTTTGTGTAGGAACTGGCTCCCCTCTGTTTTACTTGACCGATATCAGATGTTAAATTTGATTTTTCTGTAGTAATTACGGCTTGAGGTTGAGTCATTGCAGGCCTTTTGAAGCAATGACCAACTGAATCTAAATCCCTATTCAACCTTTTGCTAGTCCTTCGTGTCGGCACATTGAGTTGTTGGCCTTTGCAAAGCACATAGGATTTTATGGGTTAGAATACCTATGGATGTTAGCCAGATATGTGCACAGATCTGGGGAGCTTGTAGCACTGGCATTACTTAGTGTCTGCAATAATATTCATAGCCTGATCTGGTCGATTGGTTGGGGAAATGATCAGTCCACTCCTTTGGATTAGGTTAGCATTTCTGATTTAATCAATGGGATTTGACAGACTCTATCGGATACCTTGTGACCATTTGAGTGGATAGATTATAGCCCTAAGAGCTCCCCAAATGGCATGGGTTAAATTGGATTCTTTTACCTTACTAATGTTATTGATAACATCTCATAGCAAGGGCCACTGCAGAGACAGTCTAAATCTGAGTTACATTACTGCATTAACTCTAGCTTAACCTACTTACTTCTCATTATTTTTATATTTTATTTTAGCACAGACAATCACCATCTTCTTCTTAACCCTTTCTTTAGGATAGGGCTACAGTTTATTTATCTTTTGTTATGGTTAATTTAGTGTAGTTGTGACACCCAACTCCCTTTCTTAGGATTGTCAGATCTGTAGCCAGATCTGGAGGCCTACTATTATAGCCCATTTTGAGTTTTAGATCAATATCTCTATGGGATAAACTCTTACTTATCAAAACATGCTACAATAGGCCCTGTATCTTGCAGGTCTAGGATATTTTAGGATTGTTATTTTCACCATCACTTTTATCCTCTGTTTTACTTTGATTTTAATTTTCTTCTATCACCACATTATAAATCAACACCCTCTGACAGAATAAACCAATAAACAACATGCATGATTTAGGTGTTAACTGTTGGCATTAATTGTCTTTGAACTCCTCAAATTTGAAAGATCAAAAGTGGACTGATACTCTATTTGTTGAAAACTGATTTAATCATGCTCGCACTTATGTTAACTATATTATTGAGAAGTTTGTGGGTGCCTTCACTGAAAACCCTTAGGATACTTCACTCCTCCAATAGGGATCACCTAGGGGTTTAAAAGACTTGATGCATAAGCTAAATTCATATGTGCTCCCTTCGAAAGTTACATTTACATTTTTAGAGCAGTTGTTTAAATTTTGCTTTGCTCGAGGACTAGCAAAGATTAGGTTCGGGTGTGTGTTAAGGACTGAAAAATACCATTTTTCACATCTTAACCTAGCCTTTACTACTCCTTGGAGCTATTTAATAATCCTCTTTTGAGTGTGTTTTGTAGTTAGTAATAAAAATGTAGCTTAGTACAACAGTCCACTCATTTGGAGGCCAAAGAAGAGAGTTTTAAAGCCAAGCCTTGAAGCAGATGCAAGAATAGAGGATACCCCATGGTAGTATACACCTTGGTGATCATTTTGGTAGCCCAATTGTGCACTAAAAGCCAAACAGATGAAAGAAGAGTGGGCCCATAGAACTGAGACTGTTACAACTATCTGTGCACAGTAGTAGCTATGCATAGAGGAAGTCTTACGCAACTGAAAGGAAACTCGCAAGGCTCTCGTGTAGTTGAATTTGGACTGAGAAGCCCTTTCGCACAGCTCTCGCGCAGTGCACTATGATTGACTTAGAACTCGTGCACAACTCGGGCATCTCAAGAGGAGAGAGACGCCCGAAATATTTTCTCGCGAGATTCTTGCGATCAATCCCATGCAATTCAAACTCATCCTTGCGACAGCCTGGCAAGATGCAATGCAGCCCAGCGAGAGCCTCACGACTCGAGCCATCTGGAGAACTATCTGTGCGAGCTACGCTGCTCAATGAAAAGGAAACCTCACGAAGCTCATTTGATTGCAATATGAACCATGTGATAGCTTCGCGAGAGGCCAAAATATAGCTCTCATCCGCGCGAAGCTCAAGATCCCCACTTCTCAATCCATACATGAGGACACTTTAGGGATTTCCCAACTTCTAGGGCACACATCCAAGGGTCACCATTGGGCCACGTCTTTAAGCAAAAATTAGGGTTTTCTCTTATGTGCTCCTATATGCCAACACAATAAGAGACTTGTGTATATAAGCTGTAATATTTTAGCAGAAACTTCATCTTTTCCTCAACCTAATTCGGTTGAGATCTTAGGTCAGATTAGGGTTAGGATTAGGTCATCTTCTTCATTTTGCTTCCTTCCTTAGCTCAACATTTGCTGGC
This sequence comes from Chloranthus sessilifolius, assembly GCA_021018995.1. Classification (NCBI taxonomy): domain Eukaryota; kingdom Viridiplantae; phylum Streptophyta; class Magnoliopsida; order Chloranthales; family Chloranthaceae; genus Chloranthus; species Chloranthus sessilifolius. The sequence goes on along the minus strand of CM037594.1, from coordinate 26,488,593 downwards.
TAAGTCCTTTTTGCAAACAACTAGGTAGTTTAGTTTTGCAAGGGGTTATGTATAAATTTTGGGAGTTGTTCTGGTTTGCTCAGCATAGGCTGTTGTCTTGAGGGCACCATTGTAAGTCTCTTTTATGTAATGAAACGCCATTTCTTTTAGTTTGATTGAATTCTTACTTATCTGCATTACGACATAAATCAATTTGGATTTGATGTTCCCATTGTTGTTTGAGCTTGTAGCCTTGCAACAATTGTGACAACAACAGTTTACTTGTTCTATCTTAGCCAAGTGTGAATTGGATAACCCCTGGGATAGCCTGTGACCATTTAAGTGGACAGACTATAGCCCTAAGGGTGGTTCAAACCATAGATTTGAGATAGATTCTTCTTCTCTGCACTTGAGCTTGTAGCATTGTGAGAGATAGTTGCAGAGACAGGCTACCCTCTATTTTACATTTCCATCACCAAGCTCTTAGATATGATCTTATGTAGAGATTACAGATTTGTGAGTTGAGTCATTGTAGGCCTTTTGTAACAATGACCAGCTGATTCTAGATCCCAAAATAGCTTATGAATGATTATGGTTTCCACTGGTCTTTGAATAGCGGTTTGCTCCTATGAATGCATGTGCTTGTAGCCTTACAAACAAAGTGTCTGCAATGTTGTTCATGTTCTGATTTGGTCCATTTGATTGGAGGAAATCCCTTGGATAGTCTGTAACCATTTAAGTGGACAGGCTATAGCCTTAAAATCAATCCATTCTCTTGGATCAGGTTAGTTTTCTGATTTAATCTTTGTGATTTGATCCTCTCCCTTGGATAGTCTGTGACTATTTAAGTGGAAAAATTATAGCCTTAAGAGACCAGTTTAAATCACAGGGGTTGAGTTGGATTCCCCTACCTTGCAGATGTGCTTGTAGGCATCTGAAAGATTACTATAAAGACAGCTCTAATCTGATTGATATGACCTTAGCTACATACTTCTTACCACTTAATTTTATTTTACCACACCATCAACCTTCTTTAAAAACCTTTCTATATTATAGGACTACATTTTATTTCTTCGTTTAGTTTTAGTTTTAGTTGTGACAACCCCAAACACTCCCTTTATTTAGGATTGTCAGATCTGGACGCCTACTAAATAATCCCTTTTGGGTTCTAGATCAATTTCCCTGTGGGACAAACTCTTACTTTAAAACTTGCTACAATAAGCTATGTATCTTGCAAGCTATACTTTGTGCTGAAATCCATCCCATTTCATTTTATTTTCTGTTGTATTTTAACCATCGATTTTGCAATATATTCTGCTAGCATAAAGTAGACAACAGCTATCCCTCCTCAGTCTGATGGGAAACTAGGAGAACGCGCATCATTTTGACTAGGGTGGCTGGGTATGCCATGTTAATGGCCAGTTTGGTCAAAGCCTTAATTGGGGGTGTGGCTGCTGTTCTCAGATTTTGGCCTGCGATCGAGGTGACTTTTCTTAGCTCTTTTATCACCCATGGTTTGTCTTTTAGCTTTATTTTGACATATTTTCCTATTTGTTTGTCCTTTCAGATTTGGGGGTATTTATATTTTCAATCGGGCCGTCCCCTCCTCTTCTCAGACAAGTTCACATACCCTCTCATGAGCTGTTGGCATAAGAGTCATCGCATGGACCTGGGGATGAAGCATCTGGACTGGGTCTGAGGTCCTAGTTTGACTTGATGATCCCGAAGCAGGTATCAACTTTCCCCCTCTCTCTCTCTCTCTCTTTTCCTTGGGTTTTTAGATGGTGTTGCTTTGACTAATAGGGCCCTTCTTTTCCAAGTAGGTGACTTTTGATCCCTATGTCGGCTCTTCCTTCTGAGATTGTGCTGCTGTGGGCCAGTCCTGACTATTTGTCGATCATCACATCATCTTCTTCTACGGCTCCTAGGTCAGAGTGTATTACTTGGGGGAGAGGGTGGTGCATCAGTATTGGGACTATTTCATAGTGCCGCAGGATCCTCCTAGGGATGTTATGTCACCGGAGGGGTATGATTGAGGAGCTTGCAGATGGGCTCCATGACCATGGGCTTTCAGTTGATGGTCTCTTTGAGCATGGGGTCAGATGTGGTATGAGTTTGTCCAGTACCGGTTCCTCTTCCCACGCTTTATGCCAGGTGCCAACTTTTTGGCATTCAGAGGCCAATGATCTTAGGTTTTCTTCCTCTTGTCTTTCTCCTGTATGTGTATTCTTGTTTGTCTCCATACTGACTGGATTTCTGCCTCTTTCTTTTGTTTGAGGGGGAGAAGGATTCTGATGAGGACATAGCAGAGGCGGGTCCTGCAGAGGCATCCAGTGTTTGTCCTTCAGACCCTTCTGGTGCGGGGCCTCAGGGGCCTCGACTGTGGAGACCCAAGGGACCTTTAGGCATTTTGACGGCGCGCTCCTCTCGGGCCTGTGTGCTAATGTGATGGAGCGGGCTCGTCTATCTACTGAGGCGATTAGGGACCCTCCTCCTGAGTTGGTTCCAGGGGTGAGCTTTCTTTTGCGTCCATTATTTTAGGGACATATTTGCTCTTGTATTATTTCCCATGTAGCTAACCTCTCTTTCTCCCTTCTCCTTGCAAGATTATGAATCGGCCATTAACCAAGCAGAATATTGCCGTCACATTGCTGACCTTCGAGATGTGGAACTGGTAACTATGATTCCGATTAGTTTTGCTTGTTGCTTTGCTGCCCTATTTTTTCAATCGACCTTAACTGACCTTTAGTGTGATGCTTGCACCGTGCTTGTGAAAAGGAGTATGTCCCAGGCGTGGTCCTGAGTGGGGGATGTGCGGACCTATCAGAGCACCTCGCGCCAGTGAAAGAGGACCAAGGGCACCGATTAAGAGCAACTCGCTTTTCCTTTCCTATTTTTATAAACATTTGAGACTTTGAACAATATCTTTTTGTTTTGGGAATTAATTGTAATGGATGATTGAACACATTTGGATGATTTATTGTTAGAATGAATATTATTGCTTTCCCCTTTTATTTCTTCTATCTTTGTCTTATGGATGTGACATGCTTGATTATCTACAGGATGGGCCCTGAATTGGGAAAATGGCCCTTGGGTCATATATTTGGTTTAAAATGGCCAAATCCTGCATGTTTATGCAGGTGGTACCTAATCAGTCACATAATTTACCATTTTATAACCCTTAAATTAGTGATACTAGGACTTAGTTTGCTACTAACAAGTTAACGATGTGCAGATTTTAAGGAAAAACATCAAAAGAAAGCTAAAGTGTTAACCTTTGTCAAAATGAACTCAAAAATTAGTAAAAAGATGATTGAGCGTAAAAGACAAATCTTCGCCTAAAAAGAAATGAAGAATCATGTTTTACGATTGTGTGAAATAATATCCTGAGAAGAGAGAAAATCATAATTTACGATTCTCTAAAGAAAAGCCTTATTAAGTAAAGACAATACAAGAGAAAATGAAGAATTGTAATGAAGAATCGTTAGTTGGAAGCCTACTGAAAATTGAAAATCGTGATTTACGATTTTCTAGAAAGAATAGAAAGAAGAAATCGTAGTTTATGATTTCTCAAACATAGAAGCTTTCCATCACTGCTGAATGAGAAAAGATACACCACCATGCACAAAATTAGAAGTTTGGTGAATTACGGATCTGAGAAGATTAATGAAGATAAGCTCTGATGATCATTTGCTTCTATTATCAAGGAAATAAAGCCGAAGCACATCTACAATTTGAAAGCAAGGAAGAATAAAATTAGGAATTAGAGTTATATTTGGATACTTTTACTTTAGTAGTTTATTTTATTAAAATTAGAACTTTGTAAACCGACTCCTTATGAGCTATAAATAAGAGAGCCCAGTATATGAATAAACCATCAAAGAAATTCTCAACATCAATTGACGACTGAGGTTGGGTTTTCTTTTGATCATTAGAGTAGATTTTTACTGTTTTGTAGATTAAATATCAGAGGTTTCTCAAGAGCAATTGACGACTGCTATTGGGTGCTGAAGATTAGTGTAGATATCCTAGTTTCTCAAAAGCAATTGACGATTGCGACTGAGGGGTGAAAAATATATTTATTTTGCTTTCTAATTTAGGTTTTATTTACTTTATGTACTGCTTTATAAATATATTCAAGTTTTAATTTGTATTAACGACTCGGTTGGAATTTACAGATTAGTGTAATGGTTTTTACTTTTCCATCTTTAATTTTCTCGAATTGATTAACGCCCAGATTTTAGATGATTGTTGATTGGATTAAATTTGTATTAAGGAATTTTAGTTTTTGATTGACGCCCAAATTCTAGAAGACTGTAATATGGCATAACGGTACTATTTATTTTTATAAATATCCGATAGCTGAAGCTTGGGATTGACGACCTCAATCTGAAGGAGGATTAGAATTTATTTTATTCACTTTAGATTATGTAATAGCCCGAAAAATCACATTGAACTATGACCTCGGGATCCGTGCCCGATTGGTCTTAGGTTTGACCATGAGATAGTTCATTGATGAACTTAAGGTGAGATGAGCAGAAGTGATGTGTGAATCAGTGTAGAAGAGTGGAGAGATAGAGGAGTTGTAGAGTTACATACACTGATGAGTGTGTATGTGCTCCACGCCGAGAAAAAGAGATAAGATAAAAAGGGTTGAAAACCCTAACCTTCATGTTTGGTGGTTGAGAGAAGTAAAGAAGAGAGAGAAAGAGAGAGGAGTAAGAGAGGAGTTATAGCAACTGTTTGGAAGAGGGAGTCAAGCATTAAAGAGGCCGGATTCGACGCAAGGGATCCGTTAGAGCCAAAGCTAGAAACCCTAGCCTTCCAACTATTGATAGAAATCAACTTGAGATCTATCCAAGGTAAATTTTTGTAAATAAGATGCATAGATCATAGGGGTTAAGTTGTGGTTAAATGTGGGTTAGATCATAGGATAATGGCTTAGAAAAATAGAGGAAAAAGTGTGGGAAAAAGATTGGGAAGAAACGACAAAAGAAAGAATCGACAATTTCGATTAATCGAAATGGGTTTGATTAATCGAAATTGGCGAGAAGTTGAAAGGTCGAAGACCACGACTTGATTAATCGAATTGGATTTGATTAATCGAATTTGATTCGATTAATCGATTTGAGAATCGATTATATGACTGGGAACCACGAGTGGACCCCAAGGGTTGGAGGAAATGATTTAAGGAAAAATCGACTAATCGAAATGGGATTTCGATTAATCGATTTGAGTTTTCGATGTCGATTTGGGATCGATTAATCGATTTGTGAAATTCAAGCTATTCGAGCGATGGGTGTACCTTGCAAAAGAAGAAATTCGATTAATCGGCTGGATTCGATTAATCGAATGAAAAACTCAAGCTATTGAGCAGTAGGTGTACTTTGCGGAAGAAGAATTTCGATTAATCGACGGATTCGATTAATCGAGCGAAACTTCATTGACGGTGAGTTTACTGCGAAAGAGAATTTCGATTAATCGAAATTACTTGATTAATCGATATTGACCTTCGATTAATCGATTTTGAAATCGATTAATCGAACCAAGTTCGATTAATCGATTACGATTTCGATTAATCGACTGGGATAAATTTTGTTGACTTTTAGGTTTGACTTTAAGATTCTTGGAGGATCTTATACCTTCTTTATTGCATCCCTTGTGATGTGTTTTACCTGTTGTGTGGTACCATAGGTGGTACGTGTGAGCTAGTGCACAAGGAGCCACGTGGGACCTTGATGCATTGAACAAGTGAAGACTTGAGGTAGGGAACACCTTGAACATGTACTTTATTTTACAAGAGCATGTATGTAGTGATATAAATTTCAATTCAATTATTTTTACTGCTCAAAGAATTGTGAAAAGTGTGTGTGTGACATTCATAAGAGTAAACGAATGAGCCATCCCCAGGGGATGAAGAAGTAAAGAGATAAGAGCATCAGGTGTGATGCAAGTTAATGGATACATCGAGGATGTATCCAGATTGAATCATGTTTGATGGGGCCTAACAGATATAAGATAGCACACTTACACGGTGAATAACTATATGTAAGGCACCGATATTTTTGTTATTTGAGGTTCCTTAGGTTACCCCACCGACGTGGCGGGATATCCACGACTGACACGGCAGGATATCCGTGACATGTAAACCGTGAGTAGGCAGTCGGAGGCTTATCCGTACATAGTAAGCACACCCCAGGGGTGTTGATTGAGACAAGTGAAACCCCGCCACCAATCCCCAGGGGAAAGGGGCTTGGGTACTATATGGTATTCCCAGGGAATACATTAAAACATCTATATAGATGACGATGAAGGGTAGCTCGCCGGGGCTCGATGCTATATATTGCTCGGGGATTACTTAAGTTGAAAGTTTAAGTTTTGCTTTAGGCCTTTTCAGCATTTTTCATGAGTAAATGAAAACATAAGTAATCAACGATACGAATGCTTTTAAGCATTTTATCAACAATCGCATAGTTACATCATGCATGGCATATCATAGAATATATGTGAGTTATAACTTATATGTTAACAGTTGTTTGTTCCCTATTGGGCTAGGATGTAGCTCACCCTATAGACTATCGTCGCAGTCCATTAGCGGCAATGCCGAGGTTTCGGTGATCCCGTGAGTCGGACTTTCGCTGCCGGAGTTGGAGCCACCTCCAGAGGACTTCTTCTAGAGGACTCCGTTGTGCTACTTTGAGGAGTTTTGAGTAGAGATTGTACGGCTTGGTATGTCAAGCCTTTATTTTGTGAAAACATGTGTATTATAGAGTTGGATTATTCTTTTGGGGCGAACCATCTGTGATGATTTATATCATCGATGGTTCGGATCGGTTCTCCCTTCATGTAGAGGCATGAGGGTAGAACTGTCTTTTGAAAAGTATTTCTAATTAGATTTAAATTCCGCAAGTTGTTCTCATTTCTTTTTATGCTTGATATACCAGTGTTCCGTGCATAGTTAAGGGGCACGGTCAAGATGATCGTGCTGATGGCACGGGTTTCGGGGTGTCGAAATCCGGGCTGTCACAGATTAAGAAACCATTCTTTATTTAGATTTCTCAAGTAGTTTAGAACCTTAAAAGATAAATATATACTTTGAAATAGAAGTAAAAATAAAGATAAGATAAATACTTCCTTGTGGGAACGATCCTATACTAGCTCTACAATTTCTATTGTGCGCTTGCAATAGGTTAAGACTTAATTAGATATACAAATAAGTAGCGATCAAGTTTTTGGCACCGTTGTTGGGGAAGGTGATTTATCTTTTTATTTATATTTTCATTTTAAAAATAAATATTTATCTTTCTCTTTTTATATTTCTTTAAAAATTTAATTTTCTTTGATCACTTTTTAATCTTCCGCAAGTTTATTCGGAGCAACAACTCAGAGTTTCAACTTCCCCTGATCAGAGAAGCCGGAAGCTAGAATTTGTTTCTCTCCCTGCTTTCTAAAATAAAAATCATATAAGGTTAAAAATACAAAAATAAGTAGTTTGTTGGTAAAGAAACCACCCTCAAGATCATCCTAAAATCTTTCACATGTGTAATTCATATACTACTGGACAAGCATTTTGTCACCACAGGAAAACAATTATTACCCATCATATGTTCTCTGCAGTATCATTACCCATATTAAATCATATGAAGTTTCATAATTAGCCCAGCTGATGTACAATTTATTGCCAACTAACCTTCTGTAATATCATTATGGCAATTAAGCTCAGAAGGATGAGAAAATTTAATTCGACGATTCGTATTCCACCACCCAAGCACTTTAAATATAGGACTAGTTCACCCCTAGCGCAATCGTTCCCTTTTGACCCCACCAGTCCATCCCTACCCACAACGATGGCGGCCGACGGATCCAATAACAACCCAATTAAGTTCTTTCCAATCTGGGAGGACCCATAACCACAGAAGGAATCAGACCCTTGTCAGTTCTTGTGGGACGAGTACAAGAAAGTACAACGTATACTAGAAAGGAAGAAAAGAAAAAGAATAAAAGAAAAAAAGAAAAATAAGAAGATGAAACCATTCGCATCTTTGAACATAACTTCAATCTTCACCTCCTCACTGCCTCGTACACCTCCTCCCCCATCATCTTCCGCCTCCTCTTCACTCCATCCACCACCTGCTCAGCATCCTTCTCCTTAATCCCTACTATCCCCCTTCCTGGTTTGCAATTCCTCTTCCAAGAGCAGCAAGTTGAGGACATCTCGGAGGCAGGAGGGTAAACCATCATTTTGACAAGATAATTTTGACTAGACGCTGAGGGCCAATATTTATCGAAGACAAACTTCGCTCTCTGACATTGCTGCCAGTGTCATGTCTAACATAGTGTGTGTCTAGATTTTTCCTAGGTTTAATTCTTAATGTATCTCATGCAAATATATCATTTAATATATATGTTAATTTCTTTTAACCATATTTCTTTTTTGTTTCTAACTATTTCTTTATAGTGCAAACATTTGGTTTCTATCGAACGCAAGTTCTCCCAAGTTTGGGGGATCATTGTTGAATCCTAATGCAGATCATTGACCCAGTAACTAAATAACACCATTACAGTAAATAGGAAAATTAGAAAATTCTAAAACAATTTTTTTTTACTGTCCCCTTTTTTGTACAATGAGGACATTGTCCTATTTATGTTTGGAGGGATATACAAATCTGTATATATTATTAACATTTTTTATTTGCTTCTATTATTAGAAAAAATTTTAGTTTCTCTACTTTTAGTTAGAAAAATAGTAATTTTTGTATAGAGTTAATCAATATATGCAAAGTATGACAGAAAAAAATTGTGAATCTATTAAACTTTACAATCCATCGTAGCAAAAGTTTAACAATCAAAATAAAACAGTTGCAATTCATGAATAGCACCTTTGAACACTGTATCTAATGAATATTTGAAACTATACGATTAATTTAAACTATGAAATTTGGATTATAGTTTCAAAATTATAAACCAGTGAGATCTTGAGCTAATACATCCTCTCTATATTATGAGAGAGACTACTTTTATTTTCAAGCTTAAAATTTCCTTGAACTTTTACTGAGAAATCTCATAATGTTGAACTTAGAATCAAGATATTATGTGATTATGATGATTTGTTTCTTTAGAACTATTTGTTAAACACAATAAACAAGACGACATTGTTGGGGATTTTTTAGGTGCTGATTTATTATGTATGATAAAAACAATATAAAATCAAAGTAAAATAGGAGATGGAATCAGCATCCTACAATTATCCTAGACCTACAAGATACATGGTCCATTTGTGACAAGTTTTAATAAATAAGAGTTTTTCCCACAGGGAGTAGTGATCTAAAACCTAGAAGGTGTATAGTAGACCTCCAGATCTTGCTACAGATTTGGCAATTCTAGCCTAAACTAAGAAAGAAAGAGTTTTTCGGGTGTCACTAGATCTAATCTATAAAACAGAATTATAAAACTAAATTTATAGAGATTGAGGAAGATGAATGATAAAATAAAATAGAAAATGGTGGAAAATAGGCAGCTAGGAACTGGTTCTTACTGAAAATTAATTGGTTCAAAGGCAAAGTATAGGAAAGATTTGCTATAATCCTTCATCTGGCTACAAGCTCAGATGCAAGGTATAAGAATCTAATCTTAACCAAAGAATTAGAGCAATCCTAAGGCTATGATCTGTCCACTCGAATGGTCACAAATCATCCCAGAGTTTGTTCTAATTCTAGGATCTTGATTGGAACATGTAAGCTAATGCAGACGTTGTGGGTGCTAGACTACAAGCTCAAGCATCCACAGGAATATCTAATCTAGGGAAATCAAATATGAAAAAAGTGAAATTTAGATCAAAATCACCTTTAAAAACCACAATTATTGTAATTATACAACTTACAGCCTATTGAGCTCAAATCTATAATCTGTGCAACATTAGATCCATTTACAAAGCCATTAAAACTCTCAATTAACAATTACAAACCGGATCTGGACTGCTTATCTAGATCTAATCCAATAGGCTGGATTAGAGTGAGAATGGAGAAGAGAGAAAGGAAAATTAAAATCTAAAGTAAACCTAAATGAGCTAAGGAGAACCAGAGTTATTCTATGGATTCCTTGTTGAGAAATTACAGCAGCAAGGAGCTTTATTTATATATGCAGTGATCCAAGTGCTTTGAATTGCTGCCAATAAAAGGAGAGAGTTTCTAATTCAGTTTATGCTAATCCCTGTTTTAGCATTCCAACCAATCAGAGAGAAGAGATAGATACAGATCTGTTGAACTCAACTGAAATAGTTTGCTTCCTGCCAAAGATTTGAAAATCAGTTATTGCCCATGTACAGACTTCTTTTATGCCTTGGAGTTCTTGAAAATTCCCCTACTGTCCATTGCTAAAAACCCAAAGTACTCTTTGTTGCAGCTATTTCCAAAACAGCCCCCTTTTGCTTCATTAAATTCCCATCATAGCCCCTGTGATTAGATTAAAACCGAGCTGTTGTTTATTACAAAAATAGCCCCAAATGGAACCAACTCAATAACCTGCTGGTCTCTTGCAAGTGCTCCTTTAAATGGCTGCAACTACAATATTCTCTATAAATGGATAGCTAGAATTCATTGGAGTTTGGTGGGGCCCGAACTAGATCGGCTTGAAGGAGTTATGTGCATCCTTGAGTGAAAGGTGGTTGAGGGCTGATTTCAAGTTCATTGTAGCAGCTTGGTTTCAGACCCATGTCAGCTTCAGGTAAAGTGTCGAGAGGTTGAAGGTGGTGTAGAGGTGTATTTCGAGAGGATGGGTGGTATATTTCGACAGGTTGGTGGCTGTTTCGACAGGTTTGCTGAAGCTGCAAATTATATGCTCGAAAGGATAGATGAGGAGCTGCAAGGTTTCGACAGGTTTGGGCTGCTTAGAGCTGCTGGTCGAGAGGTTTGAAGTTTAAATGTCAACTTCAGGTACCTTATGAGGTTTGAAATTTAAATGTTAGCTTCAGGTACCTTGTCATGAGGTTTGTGAATGGAGGTCGACGGGTTCTGTAGGTTTCACCTTCTAGTCAACAGGTTGGGCTGTATGGGGAAGATCTCGACGGGATTGAGGGTATTTGCAGTCGAGAGGTTGGCTGAGTGCAGCCTCAAGCTATTGACAGGTTTAGAGCTCTTTGAATTCAGATCTGCTCGAGAAGATTGTTGGTGCAACTTGATAGGATCACAGCTTGGAGGCTTCAGCAACCATTTCGAGAGGTTCAATGGAGGAAGGCCTTGTTGGTCGAGAGGTTCAAGGCTCACATGGTTGACAGGTTTGTGAAATAGCTACTGCAAGGAATTGCACTCTTCGAGAGGTTGAGCTGCATGGAGTTATAAGATGTCGACAGGTTGGAGTTTGCTGAAGTTTAATAGCTCGATAAGATAGAGGGGACTGCTGCAATTGAATTGTCGACAGGTTAAAGGCTTGCTGCATTTTGATAGGTTAGCTGGAGGGGCTTGCTCTATTCGACAGGTATGTAGGCCATTTCTTCAACCTTTCGACAGGTTGGTTCAGTAGCTCTTTATCTCGACATGTATGATGAAGGTTTGGAACTTCCATTCGACAAGTTGCTGAGTGGAGCTGCAAGTGCTCGACAGCTACTGCTGGTAACTCCTTCATCTGCTTGATAGGATGGCTTTCAGCCACCTACACTTCAAGAGGTTGCTTAGGACTATTGCTGAGTTTCAGCATCCATTGAATGGATCACTAGTTATTCAATGAAGCCCATATCTTAGCCATTACACCACACAGATGGTTGAATTGATGGCTGCTTTGTGATTATCTCCATTATGCTGAAACCATTTCAACTGTTGTAGCTTTTATGTGCTTGCCATTACAGCTGCTAAAGGTATTGAAGTGTGCAGCTAGGTGTCCCCTTGGCTGCTCTCATGGATTGCTTTGAGTTTAAGGTGCTACAGCTGAAGGTGCAAGCTATTTCAAAGTACAGAGCTGAAAATGCTTGTTGTTGTGGCTCAATGTGCAGCTAGTGTGGTGATGATTTGGTGCATTATTGAAGAGATGAAGGATTTGTTGTGGCTGCTCCATATGCAATGTTGCTGTTTGAACATAAATGAGTGCACACAGTTGGAGGTATTGCTGCAGTAGTTCTCATGTGTGACTCCCTCTTTACTCAGCTCATCTCCTCTTATTGGCACCTTTAATCTAAAAAACTGCACTAAGGATGCAACTGGTCCCTAACTGCAAAACAATCTTAAAACCCCTAGGTGATCCCTAGTGGTGCATTTGGCACATGCACCAATCCTTTTAAACCCCTAGGTGATCCCTAGTGGAGGAGTGGGGTCTCCTAAGGGTTTTTAGTGAAGGTACCCACAAACTTCTCCAATAAAATTAGCTAATATTAATGCAACATGCTAAAACAAAGTTCAAGTAAAATAAAATTCATTCCACACCTTGTTCATTCAATTTTAGAGGATTCTCAGCAGAAAAACATTAGTTTAAAACTGAAATTCTATTGTAATTCCTTCACCATCAATCAATTTATGCCAAGGCATTGTGCATGAAAATTAATGCAAAGCTCACCATCAAATTGAGAATTATGTTTTGATAATGCCCCCCACAAACTTAATTTCATACCTAAGTCTTACTAGGGCTGTCACTCACAATAAAAAATAGGAGGGTGCATCATTTCACACAGTTCAAGAGCAGTTACAGCCCTCAAATAGGACTGCAAGCATGAGCATGGGCATTACTCTAATTTCTGAAATTTTCTAACTCTTTTCACGATAGATTACACAAATCCTCATCTCCACATGACATCTCAATCCATTTCAGATCAGTAAGGACTTTTTATTGGGTTGTAATGTGACTTATAGGTGAAGTTTATAAAGAATAAAAGGGTAAGGAAGGATTCAAAATTGAGAAATCATTAAGGTTAAGGAGGTGATTTGCAACTTCACAACCTTCATTTCAACACAATTCCATCTACTTCTTGAACTTTCAGATTTGAAGTGACCAGTTTCTAATCCTCTTTTCAATCTTTCAATGAAATGACTTCTCTTTCTCATTCTTTTATTTTGCTTTTCTGTTTTTCTTTTCTTTTTGTATGGCCTTTTTTTAATTTTTATTTATTTATTTATTTATTTTAATCCATTTTTTCTTTTTATGGGCTAGAATGCCACAACTGCCACCAAATGTGCTTTCTTCTCTTTCAATCAAATATCAAATCTTGCCCCTCTAACCTCACTTCTCCTTTCATTTCCTGAATTCTCAAATTGAGGGTGAACTGAAACAGGGCAAGTGGTTTTGGGTTCAAATTTTCTGGTTTTTATCAAAGAAAAATTGGAAATTTTAAGGCTCAAATGGTGTGTATCAAGGGCAGTTCAAAGGTGGGAATTTTTAGGCTCAAACTATCCAAAGGATGGCCCTACTTCATGTCCTCAATGTTATGAGTGCTGTCAAACTATTTCAAATTGGATTTACCTAACTTCTAGTCAACAAGCCTAGATTCAATCAATCCTTAGAGCAGAAAAATTGCCAAAACACTCCTCAAAGAAAAATTTCTCAGGGCCAAATCTCACTACGTATGGTCTTCCATCAAATTCCTGGGGTATATTCTCACAATTTTCTCTCTTTTCAAGTTCATTAAGCATTAAATTTTTGAAAATTCTTGACATTTATTTCATGAAAAATGTTAGAACTACAACACATCAGTTTTAAAAAGTTTTTAATTTCCTCTTTTTCAAAAAATCAAGTGGGAAATCACTTACTTCAAAAAAATTATTCAACATAGCTGCACTAGCATTACCTTATTTCATTGGCACACCTGCCATACTCCTAAACCTAAGATGAACATTGTCCTCAATGTTTACACAGTGAGTAACCAGGGGTAGTAGGGTAAAACTGAGAAAGAAAATTAAGCAGAAAAATAATAGCTATATGCAGCAGAAAATAAAAGTTAAAAATTGAATATATGAATAGAAAAAATGGAAAAAATGATATATAAATGCAGGAAAATTACTGTAATAATAGAAAAATAGCAAAACAAAGATAAAAAACTAAACACATATCTACAAAAATGAAGAAAAATAGTAAAACTACGACACATATTAACCTAAGAAAGAAAAATCAACAATCTAAAAGCAGTATTTAAACTAAAATTCCTAAAATAGAAAATCCTAACAATCAGACCTGATAAAGAAATGCCCTCTGTGCTGTTGTGTGTGTTTGATACTGAGAACCTGCTATGGATGTGTATGAATCATTAAGAATTGCAAAGTGATGTAGCATGAATGCACACAGGTAAAAACAGGATTCATACACAGCTAAGACCCATTCATGGTGAAAGGTTTTGAAAGTAAATAAAATCAGAGGTTTGTTATTCACTGAAAAGTACCACTTTTCACCTCTTAACCTAGCCTTTGATAGACCTTGAAGCAGACTAATAATCATTTGTTAAGTATGTTTTGTAGTTAGCAATAATCTGTGCAGCTTAATACAAAATCCATCCTTATTGGCCCAAAGAAGAGGAAGAAGACATGCAAAGATGACAGTTGAGCTAAAGCCTACTGGAACACCCTGGTAGTGCTCACCATGGTGACTCATTTGCTGGTCATCATTGACCAAAAGCCCAACAGATGGATGAAGTTGGCTGAGAATGGAGAAGGTGCAATCGCAGCAAGTGCAATGCATCAGAGCATAGAAAGATAGATCTCGCAGAGTTGAGAAGCTCTCTCGTGAAGCTAAGGATGCAGTGGAAGATGCCCTCGCGCAGATAGGATGCACAGTCAAGAGGAGAGCTATAAAGACATCGTGAAGATCTCATGGATTAAAATCCTCATAATTTGTGGTCGCGAAGCTCTCGCGGAGATCAAGCCTTAAAATAGCCGCGCGAATAACATAGCGAGTCCATGTGTGTACTGAACAAAATTTCACCTCGCAGAGTTCGTGCATGGCCTGGAAAGAGAGACGCCCCGAATTCTACTCGTACAAATCTCATGCACTCTGAAGCCTTACCAATTACAACTCGAGCACAGGAGAATACCTGCGCGAATACCCAATGAGAGAGAGAGCTTCTGAAGCTCTACTGTGTGAGAAGTCTAGGCACTTCAGATCATCTCTGCGATAGAATTGCAACGCAAAGGAACTACGAGTGAGCACTTCCCACCATCTAAAAGCTACTCCGTGAAGGCTCTACAGCTGTGCGAATGAATGAATGCATATTCCAGCCCCGTGAAGCATGGGCTCCCCACTTCTCAGTTTTAACTCAAAGACCTTTTGGGAATTTCTCAAGGCTAGGGCACACTTCCTGAGGTGTGGATTTCGAGGTGCATGTCTCAAGGCATTCAAGGGTTATAACAGTACCACGTCTGCTATAAAAATTAGGGTTAATCTCTTCAGAGCTAAGGCTGAATGGACAGAGTATATAAGCTACACTTAGAGTTTAGTTTTATCATCGACCCTTCTTTTCATCCTCTGTCGGCTGCGAGCTCCAGCAGGCTAGGATTAGGGTTTGATCACCTCTTTTTCCTATTTTTCTTCTCTCTTAGCCCAACACTTGCTGCCTAATCCCCCTGTAAGCAGTTAGGTTTAGTTTATTTTAGTTTGTAATAGATTTTGTATACATTGGAATCTTTGATGAGCAGTTGTGTACAGGCTGCAGCCTGAAGGCAGTTCATTATGAGTTTCGCTGTTATTAATGGATTGCTGTTTTAATGATTAATTGAATCTAAAGATCTTATGGTTTCTTTAAATGTCTATAGGATCCATATATTTAGGGCTAGCCCATTCAGTTTCTAGTAGATCTATTATTTACCATCTGACTTTCCTTGGTTTGATAGCCCCATGGAAAGCAATGTTGGATTCATAGTGAGATTTGGGGAGCTCGGAGGCCTATGAACCATGGTGGTTGTAGCAGTTTTCATGCTGCTTCTTAGACCTCTATGGTATGGACAGACCAATGGGATACCCTGTGACCATTTGAGTTGACAGAGTATAGCCCTAAGGTGGTGTGCAGCCACATGTTTGAGAAAGATTCTTCTTCCCTGCCCATGAGCTTCTAGAGCCCTGTGAGGAGGTTTGTACAGGAACTAGCTCCCCTCTGTTTTACCTAACCGACATCAGATGTTAGATCTGATGTCTCTGTAGTAGTTACAGCTTGAGGTTGAGTCATTGCAGGCCTTTTGTAGCAATGGCCAGCTGAATTTAGAGCCTTATTTAACCTATTGCATGGTCCTTTTTATGGGCACCAGTGAGCCGTTGGCCTTGGCAAAGTACTTAAGATTTTATGGGTTGGAATACCTATGGATGTCAACCAGATCTGTGCGTAGATCTGGGGAGCTTATAGCACTGGCATTACATAGTGCTGCAATAGTATTCATGGCCTGGTCTGGTTCAGTGGTTGGGGGAAATGATCAGCCCACTCCTCTGGATTAAACTAGCAACTTCTGGCTTGATCAATGGAATTTGACAGACTCTACAAGATAGGCTGTGACCATATGAGTGGATAGCCTATAGCCTTAAGAGCACCCCAAATGGCATGGGTTAAGTTGGAAACTTCTACCTTGTTGAGGCTTTTAATAGCGTCTCAACAAGGAGCACTGGAGAGACATACTAAATCTGAGTTGCATTACTGCTTTAACTCTGAACTTAACCTGCTTACTTCTCACTAATTTTTATATTTTATTTTGGAACCCACCATCACCATCTTCTTCTTAACCCTTTCTTTAGGATAGGGCTACATTTTATTTCTCTGTTGTTAGGATTAATTTAGTATAGTCGTGACACCGAGCTCCCTTTCTTTAGGATTGTTAGATTTGTAGCCAGATCTTGAGGCCTACTATTATAGCCCATTTTAGGTTCTAGATCAATTTCTCCGTGAGACAAACTCTTACTTATCAAAACTTGCTACAATAGGCCCTATATCTTGTAGGTCTAGGATTACTTTGGTTATGCTGAATCCATTCTTTTGTTTTACTTTGTCTTTAAATTTATTTCCGCCAAACAATAAACAGCACTAGTAGTCCGCAAACAACATGTTTTGGCACCACTGTCGGGGATATTGATCTTTTTAGTAGACTTGAGTTGTACTATAATTTAGATTTCCAAATTCTTTGTAGCTGTACCTAAACTAGAATAAAAGTACTACTGATTCTTTATAGAATTTTACAAAAATGGACAGCAGAAGAAGGAAAAAGCTAGAGCTGCAATTAGAGTGAAGCTAGCTCTGTTTGCACTTACTTTCTCCTAAATCTCAGTCTATTATGTTTAATTCTCTGTTATTTATTTAGTGTAAATCTATATAGTTGTTAATTTTTGTTTGAAATATTCTTTGTGTGTGCTTGTGAGCATTTTCTGTACTTACTGTGGGTGTGAGTATATGCATGGTAGAAGGTCTTTAAATCCTGAGCTAGAACTTCCAAATCTAGAGGTTAAAAGGATCCTTAGACCTAGACGCATCCCACAGGGCCCTGCTATTGAAATTGAACCAGCTATCATGACTAAGAGGCAAAGAACATTAAAGGAGTACAATGCACCTGGGGAGTACACCTCTCCCTTCTGCATTCAATTCCCTTCTGTTGAAGGGAATTATGAGATTAAATCCTCCACCATCAATATGCTGCCTTCGTTTCATGGGCTTTGTAAAGAAGATCCCTACAAGCATATAGACCAATTTTTAGCACTTTGCACTACCTTTAATATTACTAGCTTAGGACCCGAGGCCACCAAACTGAGGCTTTTTCCTTTCTCACTAAAGGACAAAGCTAGCACATGGCTATCAAAGCTCCCAACGAACAACATACAGTCATGGAGTGATGTTCAAACCAAGTTCCTGGACAAATTCTTTCCCATGAACAAAACAAGCCAGATGAGGACAAATATTTTGTCATTCACTCAGTCCTCAACTGAGGATTTTTATGAAGCTTGCGAAAGATTTCAGGAGATGTTAAAACAATGCCCCCACCACCAATCCCAATGTGGTAGCTTGTCCAAGTACTTTATCAAGGAATTAATTCCAAGAGCAGGGA
Source organism: Chloranthus sessilifolius (assembly GCA_021018995.1). Lineage (NCBI taxonomy): Eukaryota > Viridiplantae > Streptophyta > Magnoliopsida > Chloranthales > Chloranthaceae > Chloranthus > Chloranthus sessilifolius. The sequence continues at coordinate 26,470,630 of CM037594.1, read as the reverse complement.
TATGGTGGATGCTTCCTGTGGTGGTAGTTACCTCCACAAGACAGCTGAGGAAACTTGGGAGTTGTTTGACATAATAGGAGAAAATTCCATGCAGCAGGAGTCTGTCACGCAATGATAGCCACACTCCAGCTAAGATGGTAAAAGAGGCCACCCCTAGAGGTGGAATATTTGAAGTGAAGGTGCAAGGTGATATGGAGAGGAAGGCGGACAACCTAAGCTTTAAATTTGACTAATTGATGAATGTGATGCTACCCCAGATGATTGTACAGGTGGAGGAGGCATGTCTGATATGCCAATCTCCCACACATTCTATTAATGGTTGTCCATCTGCCAACCAATTTTTGGATTTTGTTATGGAGCAAGCCAATGCTGCTCAAACTTTTGGGCAGCAGCCTGCTGGGTATTTTTGGAGGAACCACCCAAATCTGAGGTGGAGATAATATTCATATCCTCAACCCCAGCAGCAGCAAATGGTAGCTCCATACAGACCCTAGCACCAGTTTAATCAAGGATACCCACCAAGGCAAAATTTTCTGTTACCTGCCCCACCATCCAACCAGTTGGCCCTGCCCCCACAACAGCCCAGATCCTCTTCATTTGAAGAGCAGATGCTGGCTTCAATGCAAAACTTGGGGAGATTGGTGCAGACTGTCAATTCTCATGGACAGAGCATCAAGAAGATTGAGGACTAGCTGAGCCAGATTTGTAATGCGTTAAATAAGAGGGAGGAAGGAAAATTGCCTAGTCAGCCCCTGACAAATTCGAAAGGTCAGTATTTGATTGGTGATGCATCCTCTACTCAGGAGGAAGCTAGTGCCCAGTGAGCAAAAGGTTGGTAATAAGTGTATAATATGTATGAAAATGCTATTTTGTTTTATGTTCTTTAGTAATCTGTTGGTTGTGTGTTTAGAGTGATGTTGAATTGCTTATGTTGCTTTGTCTGTGTTTCCATTTTTTTCGATGGAATACATGTGCAAATTTGTCATATGATTCTGCTGTGTGTTTGTTGATGAATGTTTAAGGTGCCCTCATCATAATTTGTATGAAGTTGAGTTGAAAACCTATTTTTAGGATTCTGCAATGTTGATAATTGTTGATTGAAATTGGATATATATTTTTCATGCTTGAAATGAAGTACCTCTCTGAGGGATGATGCTCATGCACAGTGGTTAGGGATGCATCAACCAATGTGTTGCACTGGGCTGAAGGAGTAAATGTTATAACAATATGCTATCGCGCAGATCTAGAGGACTTAAATTTATTGCGCGATCCATCCCTTGGCTTGCTCGCGCGCTAAAACACCTGAGCAATGGCTGTAAAAGCACCGCGCGGAGTTACTTCTACTCCGCGAGCCCAATCTGAGCGTAAAAATGTGCTATAAGTGGTGATCTGTGCGATTGGTACACAAGGTAATAATTCTGAAAGGTAATAGCTGTCGCACACCGAAGACACTGTTTCAGCTCCGTGAATTTCAATGTGTGGAAGATTGTTCTTCAATGCGACAAAATGTCTCGCGGTTTTAAATGCCAACTGTATGAGAATTTTACTCCACAAGAGTCTGTTGCCAACTCCGCAAACCATGGGATTTGCTCTATAAACTCAGCGAAGCCCCTCATTTTCTTCATTTCCTCTGTCTGCCCTAGTTTTCCAGCACAAAAGCCGACGCCCCTTTCCTCTCCTTTCTTCTCTACTTTGTAATCCACATCACCTTAGGCATTTCCTCTCATCATTTTGTTCCCCAGCTACTCTTGATAACTTCGAGCAAGGTTTGGGGGGATTTGAGCCACTGTGCACAATTTCAGGTGGAACCCTAGCTCTCAACTGGTACGATCTCCATTTCTTTCTCTGCCCGGTGTTTGATTTTTTTTTAAAAAGAGAAGAAGGAGAAAATTTGAAGCTTCTGTGCTTACTCAGTGTGATTGGCATTTTCCCAAAGTTGTGAGCCCTAATTTTGATAGCCTTAGTACCTATGGCCACGGGTTTAAAATTTTTAGATACCCTTACTGTGATGCTGAACCCGCCCGCCAGTGGCATCCCTGTGGCCACTAGAAAATCCGCAAGGATTATAGAGGCCTACACATTGGAGACCTCTGAGATATCCTCACCTGTTGTTAAGCCTACCATTCCAAAAGAAAAGAAGAAATCTGCCCCAAGGAAGAGGGGCCGAGAGCACCCAACGCCTAAGAACCCTGAAATATCAAAGAAGAAACAGAAAAAGGGCAAAGTTGTGGCCCCTGAGGTTGAGGAGGAAGCAACTACTGAATGCCTCAGGGTCCCCTCTGACTTTGTGCACGCAATCCAGCTGGAGGCTGAGACCATTTTCGACAAAACCTATTTTGAGGAGCTCCCAGAGACTTCTTCCTTCATTGAATATATGACAAAGGCATCTCTGCTGCCCCTGTTGAGGCCCTCAATGCAACTGGTTTTCCCAAGATTAATAAGATTATTTTATCAGAATATGAAGTTAAAAACTAGTAATGATGGGAACCCAACACTGCTGGCTTTAATTGATGATTTCGAGATGCTGTTCAACCAGGCAGACACTGCAAGGATACTAGGGATACCAGCTAGGTATAACCCTGAGTGGGGCTTGGGTCCTCCTTTGACTGCCACCATTACTGAGATAGCCAGGGAGTTAACTGGAGGGATCACTGCCTCAGGTGACTTGATCAGAAAGAGGGATTTTCACCCCAACCTCAAGCTAATGGATGCTGTGTTGAGGAAAAATGTGTATTGCTCTAGGCATGAGCAGGAGAGGAGGTACCCCATAGCTGATGCCCTCTTCTCATTTCACAGAAACCACTACTTGGATGCAGCTAAGTTAATTTTTGAGGGTATTAAAGATTTATGTGAGAAGGTAAAAATAATGAAGAAACCTCATGCCCTTCCCTACTGCAGATTGATTACTGTATTACTGAAGTGGGGGAAGTACCTATTTAAAAGGGAGGAGGAGACTGTGACACTGAACCACAAATAGAGTGGGAAGAAACAGTGGGGAATCAGTGGCACCATGATGGAGAAGAAGAAGAAGAGGGAGGAGTTATTGAGAGAAGCAGCTCCCACCATTCATGAAGTGGCTATTGCTGCAGCTGCTACCTTTGATGTTGTTGCAACCTCTGCCTCACTTGTGCCAGCCAGCACAACACTCACCTCCTCAACCATTACCTCTACCTCCATGCCAGCTCCACCTTCAACCCAATCATCACAGCCCATCACAAGCCCATTACCCTTACCTAACCCTATATCACCAACCACCATAGCCATGGCCACCATACCCATTTCTACCACCCTACCTATTTTTCCAGCCCACCCTAGCCTACCTGTCAAGACCCAATACCAAAAGAAAAAGAAAACTACCAAAACCCCTACTGCACCCTATCCCACTTATCTCTCCCAAACCATTCCAATCCCTAAAACCACAGCCATTCCAGACTCCATACCCACACCTTATGAACCTGAAACCCATACCTTCGAAGTCTCACATTATTCGATTGAGACTTCCCCACCTTTTGTACCTACCACTGGTGAGCCTGTAGACCAATCCATTCCCTTCTCCCATGCCTGTGAGCCATTTTCAGGAGAGGAATTCTCTACTATGATGTCCACTATCCTAGGAGACATCAACCTTGAGTATACACCTCTCCCAGACTCATCTCACCCCCACACTTCACCCCTCCACATCATCCATCACCCCAAGCCACTACCTTCAGTCATAGACCTACATCTCCCTTTCAACCTGTTCTTCCTACCCAACCCACAGCCACTACCATACCTGATCTCTTACCCCAAATCCTGCACCTCCTACTCTCCCTACACTCCTAAATGTTGGCCAATATCCAAACCTAAGCTACAATTGAGGCCAATCTTCATTCACTTCACTCCACCTTACCAAACCCTACCTCCATCCCAACCATTTTACAATCCATCCAAGCAACTTTAACCACTCTCACCCAACCTCCCCAACTATCAACTCTCCCTACATCAATCCACAATCCCCCACCTGCTCTTACACCCATTGAACCTCTCCCAGAAACTTCTCCCAACACCTTCAGAGATGCCTCCACCCAAATTGAACCTGACCCTCAACCACTTATATCGGAGCCTACCCTTCATGTCCCTCACCCTCTGCCCTCCTCCCCACTTCTGTCCTCATCCAGTCCCCTTCCATTATAGACTGGCCCTTCTTCCATTGCTGATTTACCCATATATCTTATCTTTGCTACCCCCATGCTCCCTTACTCCACCCTCATTAGAGACATGAAATCCAATGCCTACATAAAAATAGATGTAGTTCAAGGCATGGCTGACTTGAAAGCTACAGTACGGCAGCCCCTCCTTGAAGAAATTAGGCTCTTGAGGCTTGCTCATAAGGTCAAGAAAAAGGAAATCAAGCACAGATGGACGGAAATTATGGTCCAATACAACGAGGTAAAGAAAAGAGTTGAGAGTCAAGAAGGTGTGATCAAAGAACTAAAACAGAGACTAAGACTGACTGAGGAGAGGGCTTATGATTATGGAGTGACTATTGCAGCTTTAGAGAAAAGGGCTAATGCACAAACTGACCGAGAGTTGGCAGAAGCTCTTTTTAAAGAACTAAACCCAGATGTACCTCTCCAACAAATAGCTCCTGATGCAATGGGTCCTAGCCCAGTCAAACCTGGACTCAAAATCAAGGAACCTACCCAAAAACCTTCCCCCACTCCAATAAGAAAAAGCACTACCAAGCCTAGGAAATCTACTTCCAGAAGACCACTATCTAAGGCTGCCGCTTTGAAGCAAGCAAAGGGGAAAGGAATCCAATAACCACATGCTGAGGCCAAGGACTCTGATGATTAAATTGTGTACATGTATTTAGTTAGGCAATAGTTTATGAATTTTATATTTTTCTTTCCCTTACTTTGTACATATTTAGCTGTTATAATAACATTGCTCTTTGTTTTATTTTGTTTAGTTTCCAATCTGTCTTTCTTTATTTCTGTGTGTTTATTTTTATGTTGTTTGTTATGTGTTTTTCTCTCTTGTCATTTTTGTTCTGTTAATATCTATCTTAAGCTTGCTACACATTCACATCCACCTTTGAATCAGTGAGGGCACTATTCCTCATAGGTTTCGGGGTGTGACCGGCTCTACCAGTGAAGCAGTTAACCTAAGTGCAGCAGAATCAAGTGAGTAAGATAGAAATGGATCCATGTTCACTTAAGAATCATAAAAAATAAAAAAAAAATTGAGAAATTTAAAAAATATTTGCAGACCTTGAGGCATCACAAGCTTTTAAATTTTAGCATTTTTATGATCTGAACACCAAGAAAACTCACTTGTATTAGTACTTAGGGAATCATTAAAGAGAGAAAAAGGCAAGGACATGCCTAAGAGCTCAATGGAAGACCACAACTAGTAAGATTTGGGCCTACAAAAAAATTTTCCTTTCTTTGAGGAGTAACTGAGGCAATTCTTCTAGCCCTAAGAACTAGTTGAATCCGTTCCCTCACTAGAAGATAGGCACCTCCAAGTTGAAACAACTGACAGCACTCATGACACTTAGGAAAGGATCAAGGTCTTCTCTTGGACAGTTTGAGCTTAAATAGACCAACCATAATTAACAGCCCTTGTGCACACATTTTTTGAGCCTTAATTTCCAATTTTCTTCAAATTACACCTGAGTACTTGTACCTGAACCTATGGACCTGATTCAAATCTACCCTCACTCTGATAAATCAGAAGGTAAAGGAGAAGGAGCTGAAGATGGACAAGATAAGGTCAACATTGGGTGAATGGAGAAGGGATACTTAAAACATAGAAGTGTAGCAGCTAAGGAGAGAGGTGGCAAGTCAGAAAATTAAAAAAATAAAAAGAAAAATGCATCCAAAAGAAAGAAAAACAATAATGAAGAGGAATAAGAGAGGAGTCAAGAGGAATAGTTCATTGAAATATCAAAAATAAGAGGAGAAGCTAGCCACTTCTAGTCTGAAGAATTTTAAAGAAAATGAATGGTGCTGAATTACAAAAGGTGAAGTCATGAATCACCTCCTTCACCTACTAATTTCTCAACTTTGAATCCCTTTTCAACCACCCAGTTAAAAGTCCCTGTGATCCAAAGTTGAATGAGATGTCATGCAGAGACAAAGAGCTATCCAATCTATGGTAAAGATTAGCCAATGATGCCAGAACTTAGATGCTATGCCTATGCTCATGCTTATAGACCCATTTGGGGCCTGTAACTGCTCTTGAGCTTGCGAGAAAATGGAAAACCTCAAAGTTCCTTGTGAGAAGTATGCCCTGGTAGGCATTGGGTCTGATGTTGAATGTATTGGGCATGACCTATAACCTAATTTTTGAATTAATGATGAACTCGGTACTAACTTACATGTGATATTTTCCCCTGATGTGAGCTAATTGGAAATGATGTGCATCTATGTAGAAGCTGTGATGAGTAAATGTTTGTGTATAATCATATGTTCAAATTGCTCATATATTTTCTTTGTTGAATAAAAGGTGAACTAATGCTCTATTTCTTGATAGCTGACTTGTTAATTTTGCACTTCTGTTAACTGTTTTATTGAGAAGTTTGTGGGTATCTTCACTGAAAACCCACAGGAGACTTCACTCCTCCACTAGGGATTACCTAGGGGTTTAAAAGGCTTGGTACATGTGCTAAATATATCCGTGCTCCCTACGAAAGTGGCATTTAAATCCTTAGAATAGTTATTTTAAATTTTCTTTTGCTCAGGGACTAGCAAAGATTAGGTTTGGGGGTGTGTTATTCACTAAAAAGTACCACTTTTCACTCTTAACCTAGCCTTTGATAGACCTTGAAATAGATTAATAATCATTTATTAAGTATGTTTTATAGTAAGCAATAATTTGTGCACCTTAATACAAAATCCATCCTTATTGGCCCAAAGAAGAGGAAGAAGATATGCAAAGATGACAGCTGAGCCAAAGCCTAATGGAACACCCTGGTAGTGCTCACCATGGTGACTCATTTGCTGGTCATCATTGACCAAAACCCCAGCAGATGGATGAAGTTGGCTGAGAATGGAGAAGCTGCAACAGCAGCAAGCGCAATGCATTAGAGCATAGAAAGACAGATCTCGTAGAGTTGAGAAGCTCCCTCGCGAAGTTAAGGATGCAGTGGAATATGCCCTCGCGTAGATAGGACGCGTAGTCAAGAGGAGAGCCAAAAAGACATCGTGAAGATCTCACGGATTAAAATCCTCAGAATTTATGATCGCGAAGCTCTCGCGGAGATCTAGCCTTAAAGCAGCTACGTAAAGAACATAGCGAGTCCATGTGTACTGAACAAAATTCCACCTTGCGGAGTACGTGCGTGGCCCTGGAAGAGAGAGACGCCCAGAATTCTCCTCGTGCAGATCTCATGCACTCTGAAGCCTTACCAATTACTACACGAGCATAGGAGCATACCTGTGCGAGTATCCAGTGAGAGAGAGACTTCTGAAGATCTACTGTGCGAGAAGTCTAAGCACTCCAGATCATCTTCGCGATAGAGTTACAATGCAAAGGAACTGCACGATTGACTTTAGATTCACTGCACGAGTGAGCACTTCCCACCAATCAAAAGTTACTTCGCGAAGGCTCTGTAGCTGCACGAATGAATAAATGCATTTGCCAGCCCCGCGAAGCACGGGCTTCCCACTTCTCAGTTTTAACTCAACGACCTTTTTGGAATTTCCCAAGGCTAGGGCACACTTCCTGAGGCATGGATTTCAAGGTGGACGTCTCAAGGCATTCAAGGGTTATAGCAGTGCCACGTCAGCTAGAAAAATTAGGGTTAATCTCTTCAGAGCCAAGGCCGTATGGACAGAGTATATAAGCTACACATAGAGTTTAGTTTTATCATCGACCCTTCTTTTCATCCTCTGTCGACTGCGACCTCCAGCAGGCTAGGGTTAGGGTTTGATCACCTATTTTTCCTATTTTTCTTCTCTCTTAGCCTAACACTTACTGGCTAATCCCCCTGTAAGTAGTTAGGTTTAGTTTATTGTAGTTTGTAATAGGTTTTGTATACATTGGGATCTTTGATGAGCAGTTGTGTACAGGCTGCTGCCTAGAAGCAGTTCATTGTAAGTTTCGCTATTATTAATGGATTGTTGTTTTAATGATTAATTGAATCTAAAGATCTTATGGTTTCTTTTAGATGTCTATAGGATCCATGTATTTGAGGCTAGCCCATTTAGTTTTCAGTAGATCTATTGTTTATCATCTGATTTCCCTTGGTTTGATAGTCCCATGGAAAGCAATGCTGGATCTATAGTGAGATCTGGGGAGCTTGGAGGCCTTTGGACCATGGTGGTTGCAGCAGTTTTCATGCTCCTTCTCAGACCTCTGTGGTATGGATAGACCAATGGGATACCCTGTGACCATTTGAGTGGACAGAGTATAGCCCTAAGGTGGTGTGCAGCCACATGTTTAGGAAAGATTATTCTCCCTTGCACATGAGCTTCTAGAGCCTTGTGAATAGGTTTGTGCAGGAACTGGCTCCCCTCTGTTTTACCTAACCGACATCAGATGTTAGATCTGATGTCTCTGTAGTAGTTGTAGCTTGAGGCTGAGTAATTATAGGCCTTTTATAGCAACGACCAGCTGAATTTAGAGCCTTATTCAACCTGTTGAATGGTCCTTTTTGTGGGCACCAGTGAGCCGTTGGCCTTGGCAAAGTACTTAGGATTTTATGGGTTGGAATACCTACGAATGTCAGCTAGATCTGTGCACAGATCTAGGGAGCTTAAATGGCGATACATAGTCTTTGTAATAGTATTCATGGTGTCGATGCAGTCCGGGTTGGGGGAAATGATCAGTCCACTCCTCTGGATTAGACTAGCAACTTCTGACTTGATCAATGAGATTTGACAGGCTCTATAGGATAGGTTGTGGCCATTTTAGTGGACAACATAAAGCCTTAAGAGCACCCCAAATGGCATGGGTTAAGTTGGACACTTCTACCTTGTTGAGGCTTTTAATAGCATCTCAGCAAGGAGCACTGCAGAGACAGACTAATCTGAGTTGCATTACTGCTTTAACTCTGAACTTAGCCTGCTTACTTCTCACCAATTTTTATAGTTTATTTTGGAACACACCATCACCATCTTCTTCTTAACCCTTTCTTTAGGATAGGGCTATATTTTATTTCTCTATTGTTAGGATTAATTTAGTGTAGTCATGACACCCAGCTCCCTTTCTTTAGGATTGTCAGATCTGTAGCCAGATCTGGAGGCCTACTATTATAGCCCATTTTGGGTTCTAGATCAATTTCTCTGTGGGACAAACTCTTACTTATCAAAACTTGCTACAATAGGCCCTGTATCTTGCAGGTCTAGGATTACTTTGGTTATGCTGAATCCATTCTTTTATTTTACTTTGTCTTTAAATTTGTTTCCACCAAACAATAAATAGCACCAGTAGTCCGCAAACAACAAGGCTCCATTGAATTTACAAAGCAAAAATATGATCCACTATTCATCAACCTTCATGAATCCTCAAAATTTAAAAACGTGATCTCAGCAAGTCCAAATGAGGGTAAATGAATGACTGCAAAAGAAACAGCCCATCTGGAAAATTCTTTTATGGCTTTATAATTTTTTTACTTTTTTATTTGTTTTGGATCAGCTGGGGCTAAACAAGAGCCCTTATTTACTACTGCTGCAAAATAATAACAAATCAGAAATTTTTATTTGTGTATACATTTTTTTTTATTTTTTTTTTATTTTGTTTTGTTATTTTACAAAAAAGTCAACATGCCTTAAATCTGGAAACTGCAGCAAAGATCTTGTTATCCTGCACCTCTTTGTAGTTCAAAAACAGCCTTGTGATCTGCCATCTTCTGTGAGAGAAGATTCACCCATCATGTGCAACCCCTTTGGATTATTGATTGGCTGGCTAGGGAGTCTGCCTTGTTCCCTTTTGGTCAAAGCATTGGAGAGATGACCAAGCTGGTCTTCAATCTGTTTGATGCTTTGGCTGTGAGACTGCACAATTTGTGCTAAGGAGCTGAGGTTCTTTAATGAAGATAGAACCTTCTCCTCAAAGGAGGGTGTACTGGATTGGGGTGTTGGCTGTTGGGACTGAAGATTTGAGACAAAATTGTGTGGGTACTGCTGGAATTTAGGGGGTAAAGCCTGCTGTTGCTGGGTTTGGGAGTGATTCTCTTGGTTCCACCTTAGATTGGGTGGTTCCTCCGTGGATACCCAACAAGTTTTTGTTGTTGTTGTTGCCCATAGGATTGGGCTGCATTGGCATTCTCAATGACCAAAGCAGGAAAAAAAGCCAGCAGATGGACAATCTTGAATGGAGTGTATGGGGGATTGGTATATCAGGCATGCTTCCTGCACATGTGCAGCCATTGGGGGTTGCAACACACTCATCAATTTAATAAACTTAAGTGCCAAACTGTCTACCTTCCTTTACAGATCAGTACACACATTAACTTCACACATCCTACCCCTAGGAGTTTTCTCTTTTATCATTTTAGCAGGGATCTCAATGTCTCGAAACAAAGTCTCCTATTGCAGTGAATTCTCACTTATGACCTCAAAATGTTCCCAAGCCTCATCAGCAGTCTTGTGGAGGTATGTACCACCACATGAGGCATCAACCATATCCCTACTCTTGGGATCAATTCCATGGTTGGTGGCTTGCTTACCTTACAACTATTAAAGGGTTAAAATATCAAAATAAGAGGACAAAGTACAGAGGTATGGGCTCAAGGTAAACAAGAAGTCCTGCAAGAACCAGGATTGTTGTAGCAAGTTTTAATAGGTAAGTCAAGGTAGGTCCACAGGGAAATGTGTTTTGAAATGAGGTAAATCTCCAGATCTATGAAAGATTTGGCACTCTATCCTAATTTAGACTAATCAAAACAGGAAAAAGGCAAGGTTTCTAAGATTTGTCACTTTACTAAGAACTATAAAAATCAAAAGCAAATTGATCCATAACTGATTAAAGTCAGATTCAAGGGAATGGAAAAGATTGAAATAAAAAAGTGGAGAGCAGCAGCTAGGGTTTTAGGTCTTTACTGAAAATTAATTGAATCAAAGGCAATGCTTAGGACAGATTTGCTACAATCCTTCATCTGGCTACAAGCTTAGATGCAAGGTATAAGAATCTAATCTCAACGAAAAAATTGAAGCAATCCTAAGGTTATGATCTGTCTATTTGAATTGCCACAGATCATCCCAGAGATCATCCCAATTCAAGGATCTTGATTGGAACAGGTAAACTATTATTGATGTTGGGGGTGCCAGGCTACAAGCTTAAGCATCCATAGGAGTATCTAATCCAGGGAAATCAAATACGAAAAAGTAAAACTTAGATCCGAATCACCTTTAAAAACCACAATTACACTATAATAATATAACTTACAATCCTGTTGCGCTCAGATCTGTAATCTGTGCAACATATAATCCCTTACAAAGACTCTGAAACTCTCAATTTGCAGCTCTCAACCTCACCCTAGCTATTGAAGGGGTTTAGCCAACCATGATTGGCTAAGGAGAGAATAGGGGAAGAAGGAAGAGAGAGGAAATTTTTGAAGGGAAAATGGAATTTCGAATTGGCTCTAGTTCTCAATTTCTGGATGAATTTTTAGTTCAATTCCTTCTCTATTTATACTCTTCCCTCAAATCTGTTTCAGCCAATTAGAGCTCAAGGGAATATTTCAGTTATTCCATCTGCTGATGTGGCTGATTTCTTTTCTAGAAGCTCTTCCTTCATTGGTCTGAAACTAGCAAGTACATGTGATGCAGTTGGAGGGTTCCCATTTGTGTGCATTTAGGTTCTAAAAGTACCCCTAGGGGTTGCTGACGTGCTTTGGAAAGTGTGCACAAAGCACTAGTGTTTGGCAGCTGCTGTGAAAGGAACTGAGAAGTTCCAAATTTGATTGTCGAGAGGTTCAAGGAACCTCTCGACAGGTTCTAAGGCTGCTTGGCATTGATTTCGACAAGATGGAGTAGCTCTCGATAGGTTGAGTTGCACTAGTCGACAGGTTGGCTTGTGGCTTTCGACAGGTTGGTAACAATTCTCAACAGGTTGACAGGAATTCTCATCTTCTGTCTAGGCTCCTTCAATCCACTCGACAAGTTATACACAATCCTGTTGACCTCTTTTTAAAGCTCTAGTTGAGCTTTCGATAGGTTGGTCTGCTTCTCAATAGGTTGCTCTTAACCTCACACCCATGGCTGCAGCTTCAGGTAAGGTGCCGACAAGTTGCCTTGCATTGCTCGACTTCCCCTGCACCTCCAAGTATCCTCTCGACAGGATGCCCTATGCAACTTGACAGGTTCTGTGAACCTCTAGAATTCTTCACTCTTTCACCCCCATACCTCTCGACAGCTAATAAACCAGTCTTTAGAACCTCTCGACAAGTAAGCATGCACTTCTAGAACTTCTCGACAGGTACTGGGAAGCTCTCGATAGGATCTTTTGTTGTGCTTCAAACCTCTCAATAGCTTTATTCTAAACATCCAAACCCGTCGACAAGTCAAATTAACCTCTCGACAAGTTGTATCCTTTGTTTCCACAGCTGGCATACAATTTTGTGTTGTTGTTCTTCATTTGCTCCACACTCAGCAACCTCTTGGTGGGTTCAATCTTCATTCTGTGCAACTATACTTGGTCCCAAGCATACCCAGTTGGGTCCATGACATTCCCATGAACTTCTAAGTCTTTGTGGATCCTTTGATTGGCTGGCCTTTGGGCTGTATGAGCAGCAGATTGCTTCTTTAGCCATTTTAGGTGGATGTCTGCACTAAGACTGTAATTTATTGCTTATCTATAAAATAGACTCAAAACACATTATTAGTCAACTCAAAGGTCCATCAAAGGTCAGGTTAGGAGGTGAAAAATGGTATTTTTCACTACTTAACACACCCCGAAACCTAGGCTTTGATAGTCCCTGAGCAAAGGAGAAACTAAAAATAATTATTGAAAATGAAAAATGCCACTTCTGTAGGAAGCACAGATGCATTTAGCATATGCATCAAGCCTTTTAAACCCCTAGGTGATCCCTAGTGGAGGAGTGAAGTCTCCTGAGGGTTTTCAGTGAAGTTACCCACAAACTTCTGCAATGACTTAGTTACTATCAATGCAGCGTATTAAAAAAAAATTCAAGCAAAATCAAATTCATCCCACACCTTGTTCATTTAATTTTAGAGGATTCTCAGTAGAAAATCAGCAGTTTAAAACTGAAACTCTACTGTAATTCCTTCACAATCAATTAGCTCATGTCAAGGTATTTTGTATGAAAAATAATGCAAAGCTTACTATCAAATTGAGAATTTTGTTTTGATAATGCCCCCAATAAACTCAATGTCAGACCCAAGTCTCACCAGGGTTGTCACTCAAAATAATCATGAGGGGTGCATCATTTCACATAGTTCAAGAGCATTTGCAACCCTCAAATAGGACTGCAAGAATGAGCATAGGCATTGTTCTAATTTCTGAAATCCTCTAACTCTTTTCACCATAGATTAAACGAATCCTCATCTCCACATGATAGCTCAATCCATTTCAGATCAGTAAGGTCTTTTTATTGGGTTGTAATGTGGCTTATGAGTGAGGTTTATGAAGAATAAATGGTAAGGAAGGCTTCAAAATTGAGAAATCAATAAGGTAAGGAGGCGACATGTACACCTTCTTCATTTAAGCACAATCTTCATCTTTTTTGAATTTTCATATTTGAAGTGATCAATTTCCAATCCTCATTTCAATGTAGCCAATGAAGTGACTTCTCTTTTATATTTGTATTTTCTATTTTTCCCTTCTTTTTTCATTTTTTCTTTTTTTTTGTATGCTTTTCCTTTGTATTTTTTCAAATATTTTTTTATTTTTATGGGCTAGAATGCCACAACTGCTATCAACTATGTTTCCTTCTCTTTCAACCAAATATCAAACCTACTCTACCTTCTTCAACTTTTTCACCTTCACCTTCTGAAATCTCAGGATGGGGTTAGGTTGCATCAGGTCATTGAGGTTTTGGGTTCAATGTTTCTGGTTTTTATCAAAGAGAAACTTAGATTTTTAAGGCTTAAATGGTGTGCATCTAGGGTAGTTCAAAGGTGAGAATTTTTAAACTTAAACTATCCAAAGGATGGCCCTACTTCATGTCCTCAATATCATGAATGCTGTCAAGCTGTTTCAATTTGGATTTGTCAAACTTCTAGTGAACAAGACTAGATCCAATCAGTCCTTAGAGCAGAAAAAATTGCCAAAACACTCCTCAAAGAAATTTTATTCAGGCCCAAATCTCACTGGGTATGGTCATCCATCAAATTTCTGTGGAATATCCTCACAGTTTTCTCTCTTTTCAAGTTCACTAAGCATCAATTTTTGAAAATTCCTGACATTTGTTTCATGACATTGTTAGAGCTACAACAATACTCAGTTTTGAAAAGTTTTTAAATTCCTCTTTTTAAAAAATCAGGTGGGACTTCACTTTATTTTCACAAATTTTATTTAACAATGTTGCACAAACATTAACTATCCCATTGTCACACCCTGCCATACCCCCAAACCTATGGGGAGCAGTGTCCTCATTGCTTTGGAAGTATAACAACAGGAATCAACGGGGTACATATAAAAGATAGTAGTAAAGGAAACAGAAAAAAAAAATGAGAACAAAATGAAAGACAAAGGAAAGAAAAAGGCACAATGAAATGTACAAAACAACAAATTTATTCACACAAGATTACAAAGTTACAAAAAGAAGTAGTAAAATCAAACAAAAATATATATATCAGAAACAAAAATAGACTAATTACAAGCAAATCCTACTACATGCTACTAACAACCGGCAAACCCTAAACACAATCCATTCCTAATTAGAATCTGAATCAGAGCTAGATATGGTCATTGGCTCGCACCCTTTCTGTGTTGCAAGCTTGTCATACTCCTCCTTGAGATTCTCTTTCTTCTTCAGCTTCTTAATGTTGGAAGCACCTTCTTTAGTTCTTTTTACAGTTGGCTTCTGAGGTCTTGAACTGCCTTGGGACATGGTGGGCTCCTTGATGGAAAGTGCTTTGGATCCTGAGGGCCCAGGGCAAAGTAGAGGGAGAGGGTCTCTACTAGTCTGATAAGCATGACAGATTTGGTCCTATAGGTTCTGTACAAGTCGAGGGAGTTGAGGACCATCTTCCATAACTTCCATTCCTCAGTTCGATGAGCCTCCAAAATTGGTTCAATCTCCTATTGGTGGGACTGCTGTTGCAATACCAGGACTACATCTACTAGGAACTTCACATCCTCCTTGACATAGGGGTTGGTGTTGGTGATTTTTAGATGATTGCTGCTAACATTATTTGAAAACAGTGACAAGAAAGTATTAGTAAAAATAAATCAAAGGTGGATTGAAAAACACAAAACAGCAAGTCTAAAAATACACACAGACCTGTAAGATACAAGGCCTGTTGTAGCAAGTTTTGATAAGTAAGAGTTTGTCCCACAAGGAGTATTGATCTGAAACAAGGGTTATATAGTAGTCTCCAGATCTAACTGCAGATCTGGCAGTAATAAAGGAAGGGTGTTTAGGTGTCACTAAGCTATACTAAAAACTAGGAAAAGACAAGAATAAACTACAGCAAAAGAAAGGGATAAAGAAGGATGATGATGTGTGTTAAAATAAAAGTAAAAGGGTGAGAAGTAAGCAGTTTAGGCTAAAGGTTCATTTAGCTATGTTACTCAGATTTAGGGCTCTCTCTGCAGCAAGTCCTTGCTGACGTGCGATCAATAACCTCAACAAGGTAGAAGAATCCAACATAACCCATGCCATTTGGGGCGCTCTTAAGGCTATAGTCTATCCACTCAAATCGCCACAATCTATCCAATAGAGTCTGTCAAATCTCATTGATCAAGCCAAAATTTGCTAATCTAATTTAAAGGAGTAAGCTGATCAAACCTCATCCAATGAATCAAATCAAGTCATGAATACCATTGCAGACACTATGCTTGCCAGGCTACAAGCTCCCCAGTTCTGTGAATAGATCTGGCTGACATTCATAGGAGTTCCAACTCATAAAGCCCTTTGTGTATTTTCAAGGCCAGCGGCACATTGATGCCCACACAAAGGACCAGCAATAGGTTGAATAAGGATCTAAGCACAACTAATCATTGCTACAAAAGGCCTGTAATGACTCAGCCTCCCAGTCCACAATCACTATAGAGAAACCAATCTAACATCTGATGGCGGTCAAGTAAAACAAAGGAGAGTCTGTTCCTGCATAATCTCTCACTAAGCCACAAGTCTAAGTGCAGAGAAGAATAATCCATTTCAGATTTGTGACCAAGTTTGCCCTAGGGCTATAGTCTGTCCACTCTAATGGTCATAGGCTATCCACAGAGGCTCCCTTACCCACAAATACTAGGAATAGAACATGAAAACTACTAACTGCCACCATGGTCCTAGGGCATCACACTCAAGCTTCCATGAGTTTTTCAATAAGCTCAAATCCTAAATGTATGCTATAGCCTGAACTGAACTACGAACAAATAGGAAAATAACAGATTGAGTAAGCATTCAAACAAAGATTCTATTGATCTGGTGTTATTAACAATGAAATCCCTCAAGGCAGCAGCCTTGTGCACAACAGCTCAACACTAAATCCCAATGTTTACTGAACTATTACAAAACTAAAATAAAACTATACATAAATGATTACCAAAGGTTTTTCCAGCAAGTGCTGAGCTAAGAGAGATAAAAAATTGAAAAAAGAGGTGATCAAAACCCTAACCCTAAATGAACCAGGCTATTCCTGGTTCGAAATCCTAAACCTAGGTGATCGCAGGCTAACCCTGGATCGAAAAACCCTAAATGAACATAGGCTATTCTGGTTTGTTTACAAATGTAGATAACAGACCTTTATATATGCAACCCCTTGAAACCCTAATATGCATTAGCCAATCAGATTTGAGAAGGTTTTGAGTTGATTTCGTGGCCCATCTGTGGCCCTTGGATGCTTCGGGCAATGTGGGAAAAGATTAGGGCCTCAGGAGGTGTGCCCTAGAAGTGTGAAAACCCCAAACTGTCCCTCAGCATTTGAAAATAGCAAGCTGAGAAGTTTTGAGCCTGAGTCTCATGCAACAGACTTGAGTGTAGAAACAGACTCGCGAGGATGGATTTACTGTGAAGAGAGCGCACAAGGCTTTGCTCTGCTTTGAATGGTGCATCTCGCGTGGCTGCCGCTTCAGGTGATGTAGCTCACTGGATTCTCGCTAAGCTGTTGCAAGGCTAAAGTGAGAGCTGGCTGAGACCATCTAGGAGCTCGCGAGGTTGAAAATGCAGCAGCGGGGGAATCTGTGCGAGAGCTAAGTGACGGGTGATAACAGCTAGCGAGGTTGAATTGAAACGCACGAGGACTACTTCTGGAGTGCGCGAGAGTTGCGTGATGTGCCTTTTGAAGCCTGCATCCTTGCGAGAATCACACGACCAGCTATACTGCTATGGGTTTGGGCCTCGCAACAGCTACGCAAGGCAGCTTCTGAGTAAATTGAACCTCACGACAACTACGCGAGGGTTCATTTCTGGTCCTCTACTGCTGTGTAGTGCCTGCTGCAGCCATGCTCTCTATTTAGCCCACATTCCTCTCTTCTGTAGAACTTCTGGGGCCCACATGGGCATCCAATATGGCACATATGGTGTAACATTCCAAAAAATTGACCGTTTGACCTTGACCTTGAGATCCGTGCCCGATTGGTCGTAGGTTTGATCAAGTGATGGTCAAACATTGAATGTAAGGAGTGATGAACTGATGTAGTACAAATGTGACCCAATTGTAGTGTATAGTGTAAATTAGTGGTCACATACACCTATCTCTGGTGTATGTGTTTAACACACATGCAGGAGAAAGAATAAAAGGGTTTTAATAACGTAGTTTATGTTTGCTTTGATTATTGAAGAGAGAGTTAAGAGGAGAGAGAGAGGAGTTATTGAGGAAGAGGTGAATGCAAATCAAAGGGTAGATAAGAGCATTCATTGATGGATTCAAAGAGATTGGGATCGTGAAGCAAATGATGGAACCCTAGCCATCAAACCCAACAAATAAATCCCTTGAAGGGATTCTTGAGGTAAATTTTAATTTGAAATTAATGCATAGGTGTATGATGGTTAAGATTCAGTCAATATAGTTTAAAAAGAGTAGATTAAAGGCTTAGAAAAGAAAAGGGAAAAGATTTGGAAGAACAGCCCGAAAGGGGGCTGAATCTGGCCAAATCGGTTAATCGAAATTGGGATTTGATTAATCGATTTTGGCCTGGAAGTTGAAAAGTTATGAAAGCCCGATTTTGATTAATCAAATTGTATTTCGAATAATTGATTTTGATTTCGATTAGTCAATTTGGAAATTGACTAATCGACTGGCCTCCAGTGGCTGGAGAAAAGAGACCTGGAGAAATCGACTAATCGAGTTGGGAAATCGATTACTCGATTTTGGATTTCGATTAATTGATTTGGGATCGACTAATCGATTTCAGACTTCGACTACTAGATTTGAGAATCGACTTCATTATGTTAGAGACTTCGATTAATCGATTTGGGATCGATTAATCGAATTTGAATTTCGATTAATCGATTTTGAGAATCGATTAATCGGTTTGGGTTTCGATTAATCGATTAATCGACTTTGACAATTTTTCTTAACTTTCTATGTTTTCTTTGAGATTCATGGAGGGTCCAAGACCTTCTTCATTACATCTTTAGTGATGTATTGCATGTGTTATGATGTACCATAGGTGGTACGTGTGAAAGCGAGCACAAGGAGTCCCGTGGGACCTTGATGCTTGGACCGTCAGAAACTTGAGGTAGGGACAACCTTGAACATGTACTTTAATTACAAGAGCATGCATGTAGTGATATGATTATCAAATTTTAAGTTCTTTTAACTATGAAAAGCTTTATGAAAATGGATGCGTGTGTGACACCAAGAATGTGATAAAGTCATCTGTGTGATGCAAGTAATTAAGAACCAGTAGTCTAATGAGATTGAGACATCCCCAGGGAATGAGAAAGTAATGAAGGCATCAGGTGTGATGCAGGTATGTATACATCCTAGGGATATATACGTATGATTAAATAATCACTGTTGAGGCCTAACTGATATAAGATAGCACACTTACACGATGAACAACTATATGTAAAGCACATGATATTTTTATTACTTGAGGTTTGATAGGATACCCCACCGACGTGGCGGGATACCCATGACTGACGCGGCAGGATATCCGTGACCGGTACGGCGGCCAATCCGTATACCAGTGCAGAGGTTTATCCGTAATAGTAAGCACATCCCAGGGATGTTGAGTGATATTTAACCCCGCCGCCTAGTGAGAAAGGGGCTTGGGTCGTATTCCCAGGGAATACTTTATAACAACTGTCTATTTAGATGACGATGAAGGGTATCTCATCGGGGCTCGATGCTATATTGCTCGGGGATTACTTAAGTTGAAGATTTAAGTTTTGCTTTAGGCCTGTTCAGTGTCATTCATGATAAATCAACAGTAAAGTAAGACATGCTAATAACCAGTAAACTTGAATGCAATTCATTAGCTTTTAAACTGTTTTCTAGCAAATGCATAGACACATCATGCTTAGAATATCATAGAATATATGTGAGTCTTAATTTATATGTTCATTGTGTCGGTTCCCTATTGAGCTAGGATGTAGCTCACCCCTTAGACTATACGTCGCAAGTCCACTGATAGCAGCAGCTGAGGCTTCGGGAGACGTAGATCTGGGTGATTCCGATTACGTGCCTAGGGACGAGTTGAAGCCTCCACCCGAGGACTTCTTCTAGGAGACTCTGTTGTGTACTTTGATAGAGAGTCAGTTTTGAGAGCAGATTGTATGGCTTGGTATGTCAAGCCTTTATTTTTATCAAACAATATAATTAAAGTGGATTATTCTTTTGGCGAACCATCTGGGGTGATGTTTATCACCGATGGCTCGGGTCGGTTCTCTGTTCATGCAGTGGCATGAAAGTAGAACTGTCTTTTGCATATGCCAATTGGGCATATTAACTGTTTCCACTTTATGAGATTAATTGCTTTATTTATTTAATTGTGCTTGTTATACCAATATTTCGTGCATAGTTTTGGGGCATGGTCTGGAGGATCGTGCTGATGGCACGAGTTTCGAGGTGGCAAAATCCGGGCTGTCACATATGGTGTGATCCACCATGGTGCATCCTTTGGTTTTGCCTCAGCTTCACAGATTGGCATCAAATTCACTCTTCTTGGCTTAAAAAGATGGATTGCAATATTAAGTTCTTATTTCCTATTTTCTATAAAAACATAACTCAAAACATATTATTAATATGCTCAAAGGTCCATCAAAGGCTAGGTTGAGGGGTGAAAAATGGTATTTTTCAGTACTCAACAGTTGGCCTCAATTGCTTGGGTAAGGGATGGCAGAGGGGAAAGGGTGTTGGTGCCATAAGGGGCAATGACCCAATGGTGAGGGTCATCCATGGAGGAAGGGGTAATGGACAGCTCAGGATAGGGTGATGATGATACAATGAGGGTAAGTGGCAGGCCCTCCTCCACAACCAGAGACTCAAGTGGGGTGGAGGGCTAGGTGAAAGGGAAAAAGGGTAGGCCTGCCGCTATGGGGTCAGTTTGGGTTGAGGAATCTCAGGTGGAAGGTGTAGGGAGAGGTACTTCCACGTCAGTAGTGGAGACCACTGCTAAAGGAGATGGAGGTGGAGTGGGTAAAGGAGTAGGTGTAGGAGAGGGGATTGGAAGAGGCTGGCTGGTTGAGGTAGATGGGATGAGGGTGGACTGGATGGCCTGAAGGCAAGTGGCCATGGCAGCTTGGTTGGCTGTGTTGGTTTCTAGATGGGCTAGGATTGTGGTGAGAAGGGAGAGGATTTGGGTGGAGGCTTTAGGTAGAATATGGGCTTGGGTAACAGTGGCAATGGGGATAATGGGTTGAAAGACAGATGTGGAAGCATGCTGGAAAGGTGGGGTGGCAATAGGCTGTGAGTGGGTAGGCTGTGGAGAGGTGGGTTGTGGAGAATCGGGTAATGGGGAGTATTCATGCCCAATATTGTCCACAATGGACTTTATCAGGGATGAATACCCCTTAGTGGTTAACTGGTCATGGTCCTAGGTGTGTGGAGGTGAGATAGAAAAGGTGGGGTCAATGTCAAAGGGTATGGATGGTGGAGAAGTCCTAAATGGATCAACTAATGTAGATGGTGCAAGGCTCAAGGGTTCAACAGCTGGGATGGATGGGCTGGCTAGAGGGGTTGTAGCTGACCTTCTCAGGTAAGTGGGTGTGATGGGTGATGAAGGTAAGGTAAGGATGGGGGTTTTGGGAAGAGGAGCTGATAGAGGTGTAAATATGGTGATGGTGGAAAGTGTGGCTAAGTTGCTGGGAGGTATGGAGATTGCAATGGAGGGCAAGGGAAATGAGATGGATGGTAAAGAAGCTGGTGGGATGGAAATGTTGGCCATATCAGGGGTGACCATAGGCAAGGGTACTGAAGTGGAAGGGATGAGTAAGGGTGAAAAGGGTACAAATGGAGGCTCTAAGCTAGGACCAGCAGATGTGAGCAGAGGCTCAGAGGTGACTGATGTAGAGATCTCAGGAGGAGGTATTGAGCTAGTGCCAACTATTGGGAGAGGCTCTGAACTAGTTGAAGTAGAGGTGCCTTGTGCAGCAGCTGAGCTGGCTGCTTGTGGAGCTTCTATCTCAAGATCCTCACTGTATTTGGTCTTACTTTTCCCAATTAAGGTCCTATTGGCAGACCAGGTCCTCTTCTCAAACATCTTAGGCTTCAATTTCACCACAGGCTCATCCTTTTGAAACACAAATTTCTCTTTCTTAAGCAAGGCAGTGATGAGCCTACTGTAAGGTAGCCTAGGAAAAGCTTGCACTTTCCTAAGCTTCTCATTCACATCCACCATTGCATCAAACACCAGCTTGGAGGCATTCATAAATTGTCCCTTGGAGAAAAAGTACAAGGCATCCACTATGGGGGTTCTCCTGTCTTGCTGATGGCCACTGACATATATATTTTTCCTCAAGATTGAATCAATAAACAACATGTTGGGGTGTAGATCTCTCCTCATCAATGACTCCCTAGAGCCCACAATGCCTTGAGTCAGGTGTCTGGCCATAGTTCTAAAGGACACACTCTCAGGTTCTGCCAGACAATAGGATGTATCAAAAATAAAAGGGACCCCTAATGCCAACCCAATGTCATTGTAATCCACCAAGATCTCCCAATTATCAATTAAAATCACAAGGCAAGGCTCAGTTGAACCCGACTTGGTCTTCTTCCTGATATTCTAATACCACAACTTGACTAGCCTAGGGTAGGATTTTTCATTCAATGGGGTCAGCATGGATGTCAGGCCTACCTTCACCAAATAGTTCAAAGTATCCTTACACTCCTCGTCCTTAGAAAAAAGGGGATGTCAACAGTTATATCTAGAGTCAGGCTTAATACATCCACAAATTCATTTGTAGTGGATAGGTTTACATTGACTTCAGACTTGGCCTCTGGGTTAGGTTCAGGCACAAGGTTAGGCTCAGTCATAGGGTCAGATTCAGGGATATCCTCCATAATTTCCTCAACGGAATCCTTAGCAATTTTGGCCTTCTTGGCTTTCTTAGCCTTCTCAGATTTTTGAGCTTTATCCATGAAAAGTTTCCTCTTAGCAGGTGGGGTCTCCTTGGGCTATGTGGTTACCCTACTAGATTTCCTAGTGGCTTTTGTGGCAGATTTGGAGGGAGCTTTGAAAACGGTAGCTAGGGCATCCTCTTGATCAGCCATTGGGCAAGCAATTCACTCAAAATTAGCTCTCAACAATCACAGTAGACCTCTATGCTCAATAAAAACAACCACACTCACTAAAACTTGGAATTAAAATGCTGGAAAATCACAGAGTGGAGCTGGAAGAAAATTTACCCATAGAAACCTAGGGTCTCTGAGCTCTCGATGTGCATGGCACCAAACCATCTCAGACTAGGTGCAAAGTGTAGCCCTGGAGGAATTGAAGTATTTGGAACAATGGCAGTATGCTTGGAGTAGAAACCAATGAGGGAGAGGAAGAAGAAAGAAATGGGAAATCGGCAGACAAGAGATAAAGCTTGCACACAGAAGCCGTCGAATGGCAAAAATGAGTGGTCCATAGGTTTTAAGTACCTAAATTGTGCTTCGACAAGATTAGGGAAACAATGTCGATAGGTTGCCTTAGCCTGTCGAGCAGATAACTTGTGAGCTTGTGGTGTCGAGAGGTTGGCTGAACCTCTCAAAAGGTATATATGCTTCAAATTTTTACAAGTCGAGAGGTACAGACATTCTCTTGACAGGTTTTAAAAACTCAACATTTAATCCTCTCGACAAGTTTCAAAACCTGTCGAGACACAATCTACACCTTTAAAATCTCTCGATAGGTTCACTCAACAGCTCGACAAGTTCAAAAGACCTTGTCGAAACTCATATTTACAGCTTCAAAACCTGTCGAGAATTGACTTAAACCTCTCGACAAATCCCAAATCTTCTCGAAATGCATACGAGGAACCTCCAAAACTTGTTGAATATAAATTTAAACCTCTCGACAGGTCTATTTTACGTTCTTAACCTATTTCTCAGCAGTTCCCTTGTCCCCATTCATATAAATTTGTCACTTCTACTTTGTTCCCTCTTGGATTCCCCACGGATTGAGAGCATTTCTGACTCAAACAAGTCTGATTCCTTATTCCAACTAAAGAACTAAACACACATGGCAACATATATAAAATGCCAAAACAGTAATGAAAATAGAAACAACAATAAAAACTGACAAAAGCAGCAGTTATTATACATATTATACATTGTTGAAAATCAATCATGTTGTGGAGGTTCTTGAAGGTGAATGGTAAGCACAGGCTCTACTATATTTTCAACAAAGAGCTTAAGCCTTGGACCATTAACTTTCATGATCCTACCATCTTTGGGATCCTTAATTTCAATAGCTCCAGATGGGGATACATGCTCTACCATGTAAGGTCCCTCCCATCTGGATCTCAACTTACCTGGAAAAAATTTCAATTTAGAGTTGAACAATCATACCTTGCTGCTAGTTGTGAACTCCTTCCTCAACAAATGCTTATCATAGAAAGCCTTGGTTTTCTCCTTGTAGATCCTTGCATTAGAGTAGGCCTCCAATCTCAGCTCTTCCAGCCCTGACAGCTGGAATTTCCTATGCATGTCAGCAGAAGTTAGATCAATGTTCAATGCTTTAACAACCCAATAAGCCTTGTACTCAAGCTCTACTGGTAAATGGCATGCCTTGCCATATACTAGCCTGAAGGGAGACATCCTTATTGGGGTCTTATAGGTAGTCCTATAAACCCAGAGAAGATCAGGTAAATTCAGGAACCAGTCCTTCCTATCAATTTTCACATTTTTCTCCAAAATGTGTTTGATCTCTCGATTAGAAATTTCCACCTGTTCACTGGTTTGTGGATGGTATGGAGTGGCAACTCTGTGTGTCACAGAGTTCTTTCTAAGCAAGGTTTCAAATTGTCTATTGTAGAAATGGCTCCCCCATCACTAATGATAGCTCTAGGGGTGCCAAACCTGTAGAAAATGTTATCCTTCAAGAAGTTGAGGACAACTTTGTGATCATTGGTTCTTGTGGCTATGGCCTCAACCCATGTGGACATGTAGTTCACAGCCACAAGAATATAATTGTATCCATAAGGAGGGAAAGGATCCATGAAGTCAATCCCACAAATGTCATAGAGTTCAATCACAAGTATAGGCTGTAAAGGCATGGAGTTTCTTTTGGAGATACTTCCCATCTTTTGGCATCTTTCACAAGCTCTACAATGCTGCCATTCATCCTTGAAGAGAGCGGGCCAATAAAATCCACTTTGGGGCACCTTGGCAGTAATCTTGTTCCCACTGAAATGGCCTCCACAAGCTTGTTCATGACACATAGTTAGTATGATGTGGAATCCCTCATTAGGGACACATATCCTCACCACTTGGTCTGCACAATGCTTAAACAGGTATGGATCCTCCCACATGTAATGTCTGATCTATGCAAAGAACAACTCCTTATCCATTTTGTTCCAATGTGGGGGAATCTTACTCACTACTAAGTAGTTCACAATGTTTGCAAACCAAGGTGTAGAGATGTTGATAGTAAATAGCTGGTCATCAAGAAAAGAATCATTGATAGGTAGCCTATCAAACTCCTTAGCTAGGATCCTGGATAAGTGGTCTGCAACCATAATTTAAACCCCTTTTTTGTCCTTAATCTCAAGATCAAACTCCTATAATAGGAGGATCCATCTGATTAATCTTGGCTTGGCATTCTTTTTTGACAAAAGGTACTTCAGGGCTAAGTGGTCCATGAAAACCACAATCCTAGATCCCAACACATAAGACCTGAAAATTTCTAAAGTACAAACAATTGCCAACAATTCCTTCTCAGTTGTGGTGTAATTTAACTGACCATCAATCATGATTTTGCTTGCATAAGTAATCACACAAGGGGCCTTATCCTTCCTTTGTCCCAAGACTGCACCAATAGCAAAATCTGATGCGTCACACATCAACTCGAATGGCAAAGAAAAATTAGGTGCTTGAAGGATAGGTGCAGAGGTTAAAGATCTTTGCAAAAGCTCAAAAGCCATAAAACATTCATCATTAAATTCAAAGGGAACCTCTTGGCACAATAGATGACAAAGAGGTTTTGAGATCTTGCTAAAATCTTTGATGAATCTCCTATAGAACCCAGCATGCCCCAAGAAAGATGTGACTTGTTTCACAATTTTTGGTGGGGGAAAATGTGCAATCAGATCAATTTTAGCCTTGTCTACCTCAATGCCTCTATGGGAAACCACATGGTCAAGGGCAATGCCCTGATTGACCATAAAATGGCTCTTTTTCCAACTCAAAACTAAGTTGGTTTCCTCACATCTCTGCAACACAAGGCTAAGATGGTGTAGACATTGGCTAAAACTATTTCCAAAGATAGAGAAATCATCCATAAATATCTCTAAAAACTAATTAATCATGTCAGAAAATATAGCATACATGCACCTTTAGAAAGTTACAGGGGCATTGCACAATCCAAATGGCATCCTTCTATAGGCAAAGGTGTCAAATGGGCATGTGAAAGTTGTCTTTTCTTGATCTTGTGGATAAATAGGGATTTGCTTATACCTCGAATATCCATCAAGAAAATAATAGAAAGCCTTGTCTGCCAACTTATCCAAAATTTGGTCAATGAAGGGCAAAGGGAAGTGGTCTTTTCTGGTTCTCAAATTTAGCTTCCGATAGTCTATACACACCCTCCAACCTGTGGTTTCCCTAGATGGAACAAGCTCACCAGAATTAATTTTAATCACAGTAATTCCAAATTTCTTAGGGACCACCTGAGTAGGTGCCACCCATTCGGAATCTGAAATAGGGTAGATGACTCCAGCATCTAACAATTTGACCACTTCTTTCATTACCACTTCTTGCATGTGGGGGTTCAATTTTCTCTGTATTTCTCTAGAGGGTTTGAAACCCTCTTCCAAGTGGATTTTATATATACACACAACAGGGCTGATGCCCCCAAGATCAACAATGGTCCAGCCTATTGCTCTCTTATGCTTCTTTAAAAAACACAACAGTTCTTCCTCTTGCTCATCAGTGAGAGAGGAAGATATGATCCCTGACAACTTCTTATTTACCCCCGAAAAAGCATATTTCAAGGTCTTAGGTAGCTGTTTCAACTCTACATCTGGTGAACATATGAGAGAAGGCAATAAAGGTGCCTTTGATGGTGGTGGAAGAGACAACACAGCAGGTTTCCAAGGAGGATACCTTGTTGCTGGCCCCATATCAGAAATTAAGGGTTTCACCTCTTGAACCATGGGTGTAGGGGCCTTCTTTTCCACAATCTCACTCCACACATTCTCAAAAATATCACAAAAATCATCACCATGCAGCATCTTGGGCAAGGTCTCTTCCACAAGCTCATCAAAAACATCAATTAAAAAGCAATCCTCACTATCCAAGTGAGGCTGGCTGGCTGCATTGTAAATATTCAATTTCACTTTCATGTTGCCAAAAGATACCTCCATTACTCCTGATCTACACTGAATGTAAGCATTGGCAGTGGCCAAGAAAGGCCTGCCTAAAATCACAAGAATAGAGGTGGTGCACTTGCTTGACTCCATGTCAAGCACCAGAAAATCTGCTGGATAGAAAAACTTATCAACCCCAACTAATACATCCTCTATCATTCCCACAGGCCTCCTTTCAGATCTGTCAGCTAGTTGTAGCACCACATGTATGGGATTTAATTCTCCCAAGCCTAACTTCTCATAAACTGAATATGGAAGTATGTTTACACTAGCTTCCAGATCTAACAAGGCCTTCTCAATGGTATGATCCCCAATTATATAGGGGATTGTAGGAATTCCAGGGTCTTGAAGCTTGGTTGGGGTTGCAATGGATAGCACTTGGTTCC
Source organism: Chloranthus sessilifolius (assembly GCA_021018995.1). NCBI lineage: Eukaryota > Viridiplantae > Streptophyta > Magnoliopsida > Chloranthales > Chloranthaceae > Chloranthus > Chloranthus sessilifolius. The sequence continues at coordinate 26,443,168 of CM037594.1, read as the reverse complement.
TTTTCTCAACATAAAAGACCTTCTTCGATATGTGTATCCTAGACTGTCTTTTGTGGGTGCACAATTCTTTCAAGAACTTTGCATAGGCTAGAACTTGCTTGAAAGCATCAAGTAAAGGCAAGTTCATCTTTACTTGTTTGAATGTTTCCATCATCTCCTCTACTTTAGCATTCCCCTTGTCAAAAGGAGAAGGTGCTTGAAGTGCATTAGAAAATAGCAAATGAGAGACTGAGCTCCCATTTGCTGCCTTAGCAAGCTCATCAGATTTTTATTTAGTTTTGTTTTCAGTTTTTTCTTGGGGTACATCCACACCCCCTTTATTTTTTATATGCTGCTCTTGCTGCATATTTTCATGGGTTGTTCTTTCATTTCTTGGACTGTTCTCAGGCTCAAAATCAACCTGGTTATGAACCAACCTTCCACTCCTCAAAGTGGTGACAGATTTGGCTTCTTCATGGGAAGAAGTCTCACCCACCATATACTGCCCTCTTGGGTTATTCATGGGCTGACTTGGCAGTCTTCCCTCATCTCTCTTAGTCAAAGTATTAGATAGTTGACCAAGGTTGTCCTCTAACTTTTTAATACTTTGGCTATGAGAGTTGACAGTTTATGATAAAGAGCCTAAATTTTGCAGTGAAGTTAGAACTTGCCCTTCAAATGTGAGGGATCTAGAGGGTGTTAAGGCTGGTGCACTTTACTGCACAGGTTGAGCCATTGACTGGGCCATAGGCTGCTGGTAATGAAGCCTTGGAAAGTAGTTTTATTGGTAGGGCTGGGCATTCCTATAAGGCATAGGATGCTGTTGTGACTACTGTTGCTGCTGGTAATGAAGCCTTGGAAAGTAGTTTTATTGGTAGGGCTGGGCATTCCTATAAGGCATAGGATGCTGTTGTGACTACTGTTGCTGCTGGTTTGAAAGGGTATCTTGTCTCCACCTCAAATTGAGGTGGTTTTTCCAATGATAACCAGCAGTAGGTTATTGTCCAAAGGACTGAGCAGCATTCACATGTTCCATCACAAAGTCTAGAAATTAGGCAGCAGAGGGGCATTCCTCAAGGGAATGAGTGGGGGATTAGCATATCACACATGCCTCCTCCACTTTGGCAGCCATTAGAGACTACATTGCTCCCATGAGTTTATCAAACTTTTGAGTCAAGCTGTCTACTTTCCTTTCCAAATTATTATATCCATTCACCTCATACATTTTTCCTCTTGTGGTATTTTCTCTCACCAATCTAGCAGGAGTCTCAAAGTCCCTTGACAAGGTCTCCCTTTGCATGGAGTTTTCACTAATGATATCAAACAACTCCCAAGCCTCATCAGCTGTTTTGTGGAGGTAAGTACCACCACATGAGGCATTAACCATATCCCTGCTCTTGGGATCTATTCCTTGATAGAAACTTTGGACAAGTTGCCATTCAGGAATTTGGTGATGGAGACATTGCTTCAAGAGTTCTTTAAATCTCTCGAATGCTTGGTGAAAGTTTTCAGTTGGGGCTTGAGCAAATGAGATTATGCTCTTCCTCAGCTGACTTGTTTTGGGCATGGGGAAAAACTTGGGCAAGAAGTGATATTGAAGGTCATTCCAAGACTGAATACTATTGGTTGGGAGCATTGACAACCAAGTTCTGGCTCTATCCTTTAATGAAAAAGGAAAGAGTCTTAACCTAGTTGCTTCCTCCCCCAAACCTGTAATGTTGAAAGTAGTGCACAGTCCTATAAATTCATCAATGTGCTTATATGGATTTTCTTTGCTTAGGCCATGGTATGAGAGTAACATCTGTATGATGGAAGATTTGATCTCATACTTTCCTGGGACAGCAGGGAATTGAATGTAGAAGGGGGAATTGTTAACCCCTGGTGCATTGAATTCTTTCAATGTCCTAGGTTGCTCACCCATTGTAGAACTATCACAATCAATCACAGGTGTGTGTATGGGTTGTTTAGGTCTAAGAAGTCTCTCAACTTCAAGATCTAAAGGAGTAATCTCAGGATTAAGAGATCTCCTACCAAGCATACACACAGCAAAAACACAAGTACACCACAGAAAATATAGCACAGATTTCAGCAAAATAAATTCAAAAAAAAAACACACTACTGCTACAGATCTTCAATTTTATAGATTTAAAAATGTAAAGGAGTTAGGAAATACAAACTTTAGCATAGCTTGCTCCTCGAATTAGCACAAAGCTCCTTTTAAAATAACAAATCCAGATCTACAATTACAAAATTAAACTACAAAAAACTACAGCAGCAATTAGTCAAACACAAAATAGGCAATTAAAAATCTAAATCTAAAATGAGAAAAACTTAGATCTACCACTTTTAAAAACACAAATCCCCGACAGCGGCGCCAAAAACTTGGTGGCTTGCTTACCTTACAACTATTAAAGGGTTAAAACATCAATAAGAAGACAAACTACAAAGGTATGAGCTCAAGGTAAGCAAGCAGTCTTGCAAGAACAAAGGCTGTTGTAGCAAGTTTTAATAGGTAAGTCAAGGTAGGTCCACAAGGAAATGTGCTTTAAAATGAGCTAAATCTCCAGATCTATGATAGATCTGGCACTCTATCCTAATTTAGACTAAATCAAAACAAGAAAAAGGCGAGGTTTCTAAGATTTGTCACTTCATTAAGAACTACAAAAATCAAAAGCAAATTGATCCAGAACTGATTAAACTCAGATTCAAGGGAATGGAAAAGATTGAAATAAAAAAGTGGAGAGCAGCAGCTAGGGATTTTGGTCTTTACTGAAAATCAATTGAATCAAAGGCAATGCTTAGGACAAATTTGCTACAGTCTTTCATCTGGCTATAAGCTCAAATACAAGGTATAAGAATCTAATCTCAACTAAAGAATTAAAGCAATCCTAAGGTTATGATATGTCCATTTGAATGGCCACAGATCATCCCAGAGATTGTCCCAATTCAAGGATCTTAATTGGAATAGGTAACCTATTGCAGATGTTGTGGGTGCCAGACTACAAGCTCAAGCATCCATAGGAGTATCTAATCCAGGGAAATCAAATACGAAAAAGTAAAATTTAGATCAGAATCACCTTTAAAAACCATAATTACACTGTAATAATATAACTTACAATCCTATTGTGCTGAGATATGCAATCTGTGCAACATACAATCGCTTACAAAGCCTCTAAAACTCTCAATTTACATCTCGCAACCTCACCCTAGCTACTGAAGGGGTTTAGCCAATCATGATTGGCTAAGGAGAGAATGGGGGAAGAAGGAAGAGAGAGAATTTTTGGAGGGAAAATGGAATTTCGAATTGGCTTTGGTTCTCTCAGTTTCTGGATGAATTTTTAGTGTAATTCCTTCTCTATTTATACTCTTCCCTCAAATCTATTTCAGCCAATCAGAGCTCAATGGAATATTTCAAGTATTCTAGCTACTGATGTGGCTAATTTCTCTTCTAGAAGCTCGTCCTTCATTGGTCCGAAACTGGCAAGTACATGTGATGCAGTTGGAGGGTTCCCATTTGTGCGCATTTAGGTTCTAAAAGTACCCCCAGGGGTTGCTGGCGTGCTTTGGAAAGTGTGCACAAAGCACTAGAGTTTGGCAGCTGCTATGAAAGGAACTGAGAAGTTCCAAATTCAATTGTCGAGAGGTTCAGGGAATCTCTTGATAGGTTCTGAGTCTACTTGGCATTCATTTAGACAGGATGGAGTAGCTCTCGATAGGTTGAGTTGCACTAGTTGACAGGTTGCCTTGTGGCTTTCAACAGGTTGGTAACAATTCTCAACAAGTTGACAGGAATTCTCATCTTCTGTCTAGGCTCCTTCAATCCACTCGACAAGTTATACACAATTCTGTCAACCTCTTTGTAAACCTCCAGTTGAGCTTTCGACAGGTTAGTCTGCTTCTCGATAGGTTGCTCTCAACCTCGCACCCATGGCTGCAACTTCAGGTAAGGTGTCAATAAGTTACCTTGCACTGCTCGACAGGTTTAGTTGAACCTCTCGAGATGTAGCTGGGACCTCTCAACTTCCCTTGCACCTCCAAGTATCCTCTCGACAAGATGCTCTATGTAACTCGACAGGTTCTGTGAACGTCTCGTATTCTTCACTCTTTCACCCCCCACACCTCTCAACAGCTTATAAACCAGTCTTCAGAATCTCTCGACAGGTAAGCATGGACTTCTAGAACTTCAAAACAGGTACTGGGAAGCTCTCGACAGGATCTTCTGTTGTGCTTCCAACCTCTCGACAGCTTTATTCTAGGCTTCCAAACCTATCGACATGTCAAATTAACCTCTCGACAAGTTGTATCCTTTATTTCCACAGCTGGCATATAATTATTTGTTGATGTTCTTCATTTGTTCCACACTCAGTAGCCTCTTGGTGGGTTCAATCTTCATTCCATGCAACTGCACTTGGTCCCAATCATACCCAGTTGGGCCCATGACATTCCCATGAACTTCTAAGGCTCTGTGGATTCTTCGATTGGCTGGCCTTTGGGCTGTTTGAGCACATGTTTGAGCAGCAGATTACTTCTTTAGCCATTTTAGGTGGATGTCTACACTAAGACTGTAATTTATTGCTTATCTATAAAATACACTCAAAACACATTATTAGTCAACTCAAAGGTCCATCAAAGGTAAGGTTAGGAGGTGAAAAATGGTATTTTTCACTACTTAACACTGGTAAAAGCTTTGAACAAGCTGCTGCCACTTAGGAATTTGGTGATGGAGACATTGCTTTAAAATCTCCTTAAATCTTTCCAAGGCTTAATGAAAATCCTCAGTTGGGGGTTGAGCAAAGGAGATTATGCTCTTCCTCAGCTGGCTTGTTTTGGACATGGGGAAAAGTTTTGTCAAAAATTGACATTAAAGATCTTTCCAAGACTGTATACTGTTGGTCGGGAGCATAGAAAGCCAGGTTCGGGCTCTATCCTTTAGTGAAAAGGAAAGAGCCTCAGCCTTGTGGCCTCCTCCCCCAAACTTGAAATGTTGAAGGTGGTGCACAGTCTTAAAAATTCATGAATGTGCTTGTAGGGGTCCTCTTTACTCAATCCATGGTATGAGGGCAGCATTTGAATAATGGATGACTTGATCTCATAGTTCCCTTGAGCAACAGGGAATTGAATTCAAAAAGGAGAAGTGTATGCCCCTGGTGCATTGAATTCCTTCAAGGTTTTCAATTGCTCACCCATTGTAAATGGCACAAAAAATATTACACAGCAGTGCAGATTCCAGCAAATACAAAAATACAAACAAAAAGACAACAAAAAATAAGAACAAAAATAATAGAAAACACAATAGAACTGCTGGTTTTAAAGAATAAAAATTTGGAAATGCAAACAAGGGAGAAAGGAAAGCAAACTCAGGCAAATCAGCTCCAGCTGCAATCCATAGGCTCCACTTGTGGCCACTACTCCAGATCTGTAAAAATCAAAAAACTGTAGCAGTATTTTATTCAAACATCTACAATGCAATGAAAAAAATTTAGAAAATTCAGACACACTGCAGTATTGAAAAGATTTTCTATACAAAAACTGCAGTGGGCATTTATTCAAATAGTTTGAATGTGATATATAGATTTAAAATAAAATAGAATTAAAAATTAAAGAAAAATTAGAACTATAAAAATGAAAAACTCAGAGCTACTACCTAGCTCAAAACTCCCGGGCAACGGCGCCAAAAACTTGTTGGGAATTTTTCAGGTGTTGATTTATTGTGTATGATAAAAACAATATAAAATCAAAGTAAACCAAGGGATGGAATTAACATCCTAAAATATCCTAGACCTTTAAGATACAGGGTGCATTTGTAGCAAGTTTTAATAAGTAAGAGTTTGTCCCATAGGGAATAGTGTCTAAAACCTAGAAGGTATATAGTAGACCTCCATATTGGACTACAGATCTGGCAATTCTAGCCTAAACTAAGAGAGTTTTTCGAGTGTCACTAGATCTAATCTACAAAACATAATTATAAAACTAAATTTACTGAGATTGGGGAAGATGGATGATAAAATAAAATAGAAAATGGTGATAAATAGGCAGCTTGGAACTGGTACTTACTGAAAATCAATTGGTTCAAAGGTAAAGCATATGAAAGATTTGCTACAATCCTTCATCTTTCTACAAGCTCAGATGCAAGGTATAAGAATCTAATCTTAACCAAACAATTGGAGCAATCCTAAGGCTATGACCTGTCCACTCGAATGGTCATAGATCATCCCAGAGATTGTTCTAATTCAAGGATCTTGATTGGGACAAGTAAGCTGTTGCAGATGTTATGGGTGCTAGGCTACAAGCTCAACCATCCACAGGAATATCTAATCCAGGGAAATCAAATATGAAAAAGTAAAATTTAGATTAGAATCACCTTTAAAAACTACAATTACTGTAATTATAAAACTTACAGCCTATTGAGCTCAGATCTATAATCTGTGCAACATCCAATCCATTTACAAAGCCTTTCAAACTCTTAATTTACAATTACAAATCGGATCTGGACTGCTTATCTAGATCGAATCAAACAGGCTGGATTAGAGAGAGAATGGGGAAGAGAAAAAGGAAAAATAAAATCTAAACTAAACCTAAATGAGGTAAGGAGAGCCAAAGTTATTCTATGGATTCCTTGTTGAAAAATTACAGCAGCAAGGAGCTTTATTTATACATATGCAGTGATCCAAGTGCTTTGGATTGCAGACAATCAGAGGAGAGAGTTTCTAATTCAATTTATGTTAATCCCTGTTTTAGCATTCCAACCAATCAGAGAGAAGAGATAGATCCAGATCTGTTGAACTCAGCTGAAATAGTTTGCTTCCCTCCAAAGATTTGAAAACCAGTTATTGCCCATGTGCAGACTTCTTTTATGCCTTGGAGTTCTCGAAAATGCCCCTGCTGTCCATTGCTAAAACCCCAAAGTACTCTTTGTTGCAGCTATTTCCAAAATAGCCCCCTTTTGCTTCATTAAATTCCCATCATAGCCCCTGTGATTAGATTAAAATTGAGCTGTTGTTTATTACAAAAATAGCCCCAAATGGAACCAACTCAATAACCTGCTGGTCTCTTGCAAGTGCTCCTTTAAATGGCTGCAACTACAATATTCTCTATAAATGGATACCTGGAATTCATTGGAGTTTGGTGGGGCCCAAACTAGATCGGCTTGAAGGAGTTATGTGCATCCTTGAGTGAAAGGTAGCTTAGGACTGATTTGAAGTTCATTGTAGCAACTTGGTTTCAGACCCATGTCAGCTTTAGGTAAGGTGGCGAGAGATTGAAGGTGGTGTAGAGGTGTATTTTGAGAGGATGGTTGGTGTATCTCGACAGGTTGGTGGCTATTTTGACAGGTTTGTTGAAGCTGCAAATTATATGCTCGAAAGGATAGATGTGGAGCTGCAAGGTTTTGACAGGTTTGGGCTGCTTGGAGCTACTAGTTGAGAGGTTTGAAGTTTAAATGTCAGCTTCAGGTACCTTGTCGTGAGGTTGGTGATTGGAGGTCGACAGGTTCTGTAGGTTTCACCTTCTAGTCGACAGGTTGGGCTTTATGGGGAAGATCTCGACAGGATTGAGGGTATTTGCAGTAGAGAGCTTAGCTGAGTGCAGCCTCAACCTGTCGACAGGTTTAGAGCTCTTTGAATTCAGATCTGCTAGAGAGGATTGCTGGTGCAACTCGATAGGATCACAGCTTGGAGGCTTCAGCAACCATTTCGAGAGGTTCAATGGGAGGAAGGCCTTGCTAGTCGAGAGGTTCAAGGCTCACATGGTCGACAAGTGAAACAACAGTTGCATGGAATTTCACTCTTCGAGAGGTTGAACTGCAGGGAGTTACAATATTTCAACAGGTTGGAGTTTACTGAAGTTTAATAGCTCGACTGGATAGAGGGGATTACTACAATTGAATTGTCGGCAGGTTAAAGGTTTGATGCATTTCGATAGGTTAGCTGGAGGGGCTTGTTCTATTCGATAGGTATGTAGGCCATTTCTTCAACCTTTCAACAGGTTAGTTCAGCAGCTCTTTATCTCGACAGGTATGCTGAAGGTTTGGAACTTCCATTCGGCAAGTTGCTGAGTGGAGCTACAAGTGCTCGACAGCTACTGCTGGTAACTCCTTCATCTGCTTGATAGGATGGCTTTCAGCCACCTACACTTCATGAGGTTGCTTAGGACTACTGTTGAGTTTCAGCATCCATCGAATGGATCACTAGTTATTCAATGAAGCCCATATCTTAACCATTACACCACACAGATGGTTGACTTGATGGCTGCTTTGTGATTATCTCCATTATGCTTAAACCATTTCAACTACTATAGCTTTTATGTGCTTTCCCTTGCAGCTGCTAAAGATACTGAAGTGTGTAGCTAGGTGTCCCCTTGGCTGCTCTCATGGATTGCTTTGAGTTTAAGGTGCTACAGCTGAGGTGCAAGCTGTTTTAAAGTACAGAGCTGAAAATGCTTGTTGTTGTGGCTCAATGTGCAGCTAGTGTGGTGATGATTTGCTGCAATATTGAAGAGATGAAGGATTTGTTGTGGCTGCTCCATATGCAATGTCGTTGTTTGAGCATAATTGAGTGCACACAGTTGGAGGTATTGCTGCTGTAGTAGTTCTCATGCGTGACTCCCTCTATTCTCAGCTTAATTCCTCTTATTGGCACCTTTAATCTACAAAACTGCACTAAGGATGCAACTGGTTCCTAATTGTAAAACAAACTTAAAATTCAATTATTAATCACTCTAAGCCTTAACAAAAGCGAGGTTAAAGGGGTAAAAAGTGGTAAAAATCAATGCTCAACATACATCTATACTAGTAAATCGTGAAAATGATCAAAGGCCATCTTTTGTTACACTAGAGCCAAAAATTCAAAATCCCATAAAAGATTGTATCCTTTGAACCCATATTAGAAGCCTAAAACCGAATTTTTTTATACCAAAATTTTATAAAACTTTAACCATATGTACTACCCAAAGCTTTCTACCTTTAACCCTTATAATTTCTAAGAGTTTAGAATATGAAAGAAGGGAACAGGAGGGAGTGAAAGGAGTATACGCCTAACAGATAAAGGATCTATGAAAATGGTACAACTGAGAAGAAATACAATCGTAAGAAAAATATGAAAAAAGAAAAAGAAAAATCGTAAATAGACGATTTAGAAAAAATTTAGAAGAAATCGTAAAATACGATTCTATGAAAATGGTAATTACACAAGCAAACAAAAGAAAAATGAGAAGTCATCCAACTTTTTGGATACTTACTAAAATAGAAAAGAAGAAAAGAAGATAGAGAAGGAAGAGCTAAATTCTCAGACACTTTTGAACCCTATCTACCTTTCTTTGAAACCCTTTTAACCTAAAGCCCCATTACAAGCCGAAGGAAAGACCTTTAAAATTTACGATTTCCAAAAATATGACTCTAGTAGAGATGTATGAAATAGATACTATAAATGAACAGAAAGTCATATGATCATAATTGATTTCCATTCCATGAGATTTACCTTCTTATTTTCCTTTGAATTTATCATGTACATATCATATGTGAGAACCCAAAGTTTTGATATCCTTTTGAGAGTGTGCCAATAGTGAGAGTTTGGATGAAAATATTTTCTAAATCTGCAGTTTAGAAAAATCTATGATGAATAAAATTTTTACTGATACACGCTCCACGCTATATAGAATTGAAATTACTAAGTTCTGATCAAGGATAATTACTGTGATGGAAAGTAAAGGCGAAAGATTTAGAATTTTTGAAAATCAAACCAAACATATGATGATTCATATCTGAAAAATATTTTGAAAATTCCTAAAAAATACAAAAAAAAAATTATTTGAAGTTTGTAGGTAACTTCACTAAAAACCTTCAAGAGACTATAACTCCTCCACTAGAGATCACCTAGGGGTTTAAAGGCTTGTTACATCTGCTAAATGCAATCATACTCCCAATGAAAGTGGCATTAAATTCATAGTTTTAGATATTTTATGTTTCCTTGTTTGCTAGGGACTAGCAAAACGTAAGTTTGGGAGTGTGATCAGTCACATAATTTATCATTTTACCACCGTTAACTTAGTGATGCTAGGATTTAGTTTGCTACTAACAAGTTAACGATGTGCAGATATTAAGGAAAAATAGTAAAATAGAGCTAAAGTGTTATCTTTGTCAAAATGAACACAAAAGGCAGTAAAAAGACGATTGAGCGTAAAAGACAAATCTTCACCTAAAAAGAAATGAAGAATCATATTTTATAATTGTGCGAAACAATATCCTGAGAAGAGAGAAAATCATAATTTACGATTTTCTAAAGAAAAGCCATATTAAGTAAAGACGATACAGGAGAAAGTGAAGAATTATAATGAAGAATAATTAGCTAGAAGCCTACAGAAAATAGAAAATCGTGATTTATGATTTTCCAGAATGAATAGAAAGAAGAAATCGTAGTTTACGATTTCTCAAATAGAAGCTTTCCACCGCTACTGAATGAGAGAAGATACACCACCATGCACATAATTAGAAGTTTGGTGAATCACGGATCTGAGAAGATTGATAAAGATGAACTCTGAAGATCTTTTGCTACTATTACCTAGGAAATAAAGCCGAAGCACATCTACAGTTTGAAAGCAAAGAAGAATAAAATTAGGAATTAGAGTTATATTAGGATACTTTTACTTTAGTAGTTTCTTTTATTAAAATTAGAACTTTGTAAACCGACTCCTTATGAGCTATAAATAAGAGAGCCCGGTATAGGAATAAACCATCAAAGAAATTCTCAGCATCCATTGACGACTGAGGTTGGGTTTTTTTTTTATCATTAGAGTAGATTTTTATTATTTTATAGATTAGATATCAGAGGTTTGTCAAGAGAAATTGACGACTGCTATTGGATGTTGAAGATTAGTGTCGACATCCTAGTTTTTTAAAAGCAATTAACAGCTGCAGCTGATGGGTGAAAGATATATTTATTTTGCTTTCTAGTTAAGATTTTATTTGCTTTATTTACTACTTTGTAAATATCTTAAGGTTTTAGTTTGAATTGACGACTTAGGTTGAAATTTGCAAATTAGTGTAACGGTTTTTACTTTTCCATCTTCAATTTTCTCGAATTTGATTGACGCCCAGATTTTAGGAGATTGTTGATTAGGTTAAATCTGTGTTAAAGAATTTTAGTTTTTGATTGACACCCAAATTCTAGAAGATTGCAATACGGGGTAACGGTATTATTTATTTTTATAAATATCCGATGGTTGAAGCTTGGGATTGACGACCTCAATCTGAAGGAGGATTAGGAATTATTTTATGCACTTTAGATTAAGAAACCATTCTTTATTCTTATTTCTCAAGTAGTTTAGAACCCTAAAAGATAAATATAAACTTTGAAATAGAAGTAGAAATAAAGATAAGATAAATACTTTCGTGGGAACGATCCTATACTAGCTGTATAATTTCCATTGTGCGCTTGCAATAGGTTAAAACTTAATTAGATACACACATAAGTAGCGATCAATACCTGAAAGAAAGCCATACAGATAGGTTAGATGGCGATTTTTGGTATCCCAGCATGTGATCTGGGGTGCTTTGAATGAGAAACAGAAAGTGTATGCGGGCTAGTTAAAGGACTGGTAACAAAAATAAACTCCCTATTTCTCTCTCTTTTTGTTAGGGTTTTCTGGCTTAGCGTCTGTAATATACACGCTAGGAAAATCTGAGTGATTTTTGGTCTAGCGTGTATATTATACCCGCTAGGCAATTTCTAGGGTTTCTGTGGCTTAGCATGTGTAATATACATGCTAGGCAAAATCTGGGAGATTTTGAACTAGCATGTGTATTACACACGCTAGGTATTTTCTGGGTAGTGTGGGGTCTTTAAGACCCAAGAATGCACCCTTTTCTTGTTATCTTTAGTTGGATTGTTGCTCCTATTTTTTTTTCTTTTTCCCAAGTGTGGGTCCATTGTCTTATATTGAATTGTGATTCCTTTAAACATCTTTGTATGACCATGGACCCGCCTTCTGACCCCGCCTCTCTTGGGGGGTCCGGGACCTTTATACTTCCCTCTTTGGGCGGTGTTAAGCTCTGAAAAGTATCACTTTTCACCCCTTAACCTAGCCTTTGATAGATCTTTGAGCACATAAAATAATATATTTTTGTTATGTTTTGTAGAAAATAGGAAAATAAGAGCTTAATGTACAATTCATGCTTTTTCAAGCCAAGAAGAGTGAATTTGATGCCAATCTGTGGAGCTGAGGCAAAACCAGAGAATGCACCATGGTGGCACACACCATGGTGACCATATTGCATGCCAAGGTGGGTCCTAGAAGTCCAATGGATGAGAGGAAGGTGGACCAAAGTTAAGGAGGTTGCTGCAGCAGGCTAAGCAAAGCAACAGTGTAACAGAGATAAGCTCTCGCGAGGTTAACTTGAACCTATTGCGAGGTTCACTTTATTCAGAACAGTGCCTCGCACACTTGTAGCCTAGTGAGAGATTGTGCAAAGCCAAACCTACTCTATTTTGCATCACCATTATCAATGTGCAGATTTGAGTTGTTGTAGAGATTACAAACTTGTGAGCTGGGTCATTGCAGGCCTTTTGTAGCAATGACTAGCCGAATCTAAATCCTCATTCAGCCTGAGATACCTTGTGATTTCCACCTAGTTTTCAAAGTCTGTTTGCCCATATGAATGTCTGCCAGATTTGTAACAGAGCTAGGGAGCTTGTAGCCTGGCAAACATAGTATCTGTAATGGTATTCATGGCCTGATTTAATTCATTGGTTGGGGGAAATCTATTGGATAGTCTGTGACTATTTAAGTAGACAAATTATAGCCTTAAGATCAGTCTACTCCTTTGGATTAGGTTAGTTTTCTGATTTAATCAATTGGATTTGACAAACTCTATTGGATAGTCTGTGACCATTTAAGTGGACAGAGTATAGCCTTAAGAGCAGTCTAAATGGCATGGGTTAAGTTGGATTCTTCTTCCTTCCTAAGGTTTTTGATAGCACATCAGTAAGGATTGCTACAGATTCATGACTAACATTGAGTTGCATAACTGATTTTTTTCTAGTTGTTTATTTCTCCATATTTTATATTTATTTTATCACACACATCATCATACTTCTTTATCCCTTTCTTTAGCTGTAGTTTATTCTTGTTTTTCCTAGTTTTTAGTATAGCTTAGTGACACTTAAACACCCTTTCTTTAGGACTACCAGATCTGTTGCTAGATCTAGAGATTACTATACGACCCTTGAGGTTTCAGATCATCACTCCCTGTGGGACAAACTCTTACTTATCAAAACTTGCTTCAACAGGCCCTGTATCTTGTAGGTCTGTGATTTAGTTTTGTGCTGTATTCATTCCACATTTTATTTTGTTTTGTTTTGATTCTTTTATTTTATCTTTATCATTTTTACAATAAAAAGAAGCAGCAGAAACCATCCAATAAGTTTTTGGCACCGCTATCGAGGAGTTTTGATCTAGTATAGTAATATGTGTTTTTGTTGAGCTATATTCTTTGTAGATGTAGTGTTTAAATAAATGTCGACTTTAGTTTTTTTGTGATTTTTGATATTTTTCTTCATTCTCTATTTTAAATTTTTTGTGTCTTTGTAATGTTTGAATAAAGTACAGCTGTAATCTAAAAAAGAAAAAATATAAATAAATAAAATCATTAAAAAAAAAATTGATGTGTCAGCAGATGAGGACCAGTGGGACCTTATCTGTCATTTCCTATAATTTTTAAAGGTCCTTCTCCCTCTTATAAGGGGAAGGGTATGATGGAGGAAATGAGATTTGTTAAACAGTTGCAGTCATTGGTGAAATAGTAGATGAGACCTTGCCCAATTTGCTGGACTTGGGCTGCGGTACTTGCTGAAATTTTTTGAAGTATGGACTGAGGAGGCCCCCACCTATGTGCTGCAAAGTACTATTTTGGCCTTCTCAGTGGGGTGAGTGTACCACTTCACTTGGACAACTACCCTCAGCCATTTAAGGCACCTTTGATGCATGTTATTGCCTCTCCACCTGATGTGGAGCTGGAGTTGCTCCCTGCATCTCTCATGCAACTGCAATTCCTGAATTGGAAGGACACTAGGTTTGATGCAAATGCAAAGGTATGGCCTTTCATTTTTACTTTTCAGTTCCTTCCAATTAAGCTGAGTGCAAGATGGGTGACCTAAATTTCTGTCATTCATGCACCCCCATTTGGACTGTTTGTATATATTATGTCTGATCTGATTTTGTTTGAATCTAGCTTTTTAATGTATGCTATTCATTTTGATTTTTATTTCCCATCTATTTAGATTCAAACTCAGGTCATGTTAGGTATTTGTGTTTCGGATTTTATTATTTTAGGTAGTCAGTTTAGTGTCTGTTTTATATATATTCTCTGTATTTAGTTTATTTTCTGTTTTATAGTTGTTGTTTGTAGGATTTAGTATAGTTGTTTTGTTTCCTTAAATAGTCATTTTGTTTACTTTCTCTTTTACTTTCGCTTTTTAGTTTAATTTTCTGCATTCTTTTAGTCTATTTTTCTCTTGTTTGCTGCTGTAGTTTAGTGTTTGTCTATCCTACACCCTGCTGCCCCTATACATGTTGCTGGAAACAGTGAGAACACTGTTTCACTTAAGTTTGGGGGTGTGGCAGGGTAGGTCTACCAATAGAATAGTTACCTCTAGTGCAACAGTGTGTGTGGTTTAATTGGAATGAATACAGTCAATTCCCACCTAGCCCGAAGATGAGGAAATTTGTGAAAGTTTAAAAATTTTACAGACTTTTCAAACTGAAAATCTTTGAAAATTTTAGCACCATCATGAAACTAATATCAGAAATTGTTTTCAGTTAGCACTTAGTGAACTAGAGAGGAGATAAAAAGGTAGAAATGCACCCCATGGGTTAATGTGAGGGCCATACACAATGAGATTTTGGCCTATCCAATTTCTTTTGAAGAGTATTTTTGGCATATTTTCTGCTCTAAGTATTGATTAATTCAATCACTTTTCATTAGAAGTTAGGCACCTCCAAATCAAAACTAATTGACAGCACTCAGGACACTAAGAAAATGACCCTAGGCCTTCATTTGGACAGTTTGAGCCTGACAATCCAACCTTTTAAAACTTCCCTTTTGCATACACTCTTTGAGCCTTAAAAAATCCTATTTTTCTTCAACAAACATCGGAGTACTTGCACCTTATCCTTATGACCTTATTCAACCTTACCCTTTCTCTGAGAATTCAGAAGGTAAAGGAGGAGTTGAAGATAGTGAGAGTGGTCCAACATTTGGTGGAAGGAGAAGAAAACAAACTTATGAACAGCAGTGTATCAGTGGTATTTGTGTGGCAGTTCATCATAAAATTCATAAAAGTATAAAAAAAAAAAGAAAAAGAGAAGTCTAGAGAACTACTTCATCTAGAAATTAGAAGAAGGAGAAGAAGTTGGCCACTTTGACTCTGAAAAATATTAAGGAAGATGGAGTTATGCTGAAATGAACGTTGTGAAGTCATGAATCACTCCTTACCTTGTTGATTTCTTAATTTTGATCCATTGTACCTCCTTCATTCTTTATAAACGTCACTCATAAGTAAAATTACAACCCACTGAAGACCTTGATGATCCTAAGTGAAATGAGCTATCATGTGGAGATGCGGAGTTGTCTAATCTATGGTGAAAATATTTAAGGATATTAGAACTTAGATGCAATGCTCATGCTCATGCTTCCAGTCCCATTTGGGGGCTGTGACTGATCTTGAGCAGTTGAGAATATGAACAACCTTATGTTTTCATTGTAAGAGATAGCCCCTATAAGGATTGGGTCTGAATTTTAATCTCATTGGGGTTGTATACATACCTGATTTTTGAATCACTAGTGAGCTTAGTGATGATTTGTGCACAATGTAATTTTGATATAAATTGAATGGTGGTGATGCATTACATGCTGAATTTTAGTTTTAATAGCATGCATTACTACTGTAATTTCCTCTAGTTTTTAAAGAATGGGTATGGAATGAAGCTTAATTCATTAAATTATATTTTGTCATTGATGCACTATTGTTAACTGTTTTATTTGTGAAGTTTGTAGGTATTTTCACTGGAAATCCTCAGGAGACTTCACTCCTCCACTACGGATCACCTAGGGGTTTAAAAGGCTTGGGACATATGCTAAATGCATCTATGCTCCCTACGAAAGTGGCATTTTCTGTTTTGAATAAATATTTATAATTTTGCCTCTGCTCGAGGATTAGCAAAGAGGTTTGAGGGTGTGTTAAGCCCTGAAAAGTACCACTTTTTACCCCTTAACCTAGCCTTTGATGGACCTTTGAGCACATAAAATAATGTATTTTTGTTATGTTTTGTAGAAAATAGAAAAATAAGAGCTTAATGTACAACAAGGATTAAAATATCAGATTTTTGATACATATCGTCCTGAAGTTCAGGACGATACGTATCGAGTATCGTCCGATACATTCAATGTATCGTTTTAATACATAATTTTATTTTATTTTATTTTTTCAAAAATCTAAAAAATCAAATTATCGTCGATATGATTTTATATCAGAAATGTATTGTTTGATACGTATCGCGTATTATCCGATACATTCAATGTATCGGCAATACATTCAATGTATCGTTTTGATACTTTTTTTTTCAAAAAATTCATAAATTAAATTATCGGACGATAATTTGAAATTATCGCTTGATAATTTGAATGTATCGTCCGATACGGGCAATACATTGCCCATATCGGACGATAATTACCCTATTTTTTAGGGGTTACGATACATAGGCAATGTATCGTACCGCCCAGGTCCAAAACTGATACGTATCGAGCGATACATATCAGTATTGGATTATTTTTTGACCCATGATGTACAATGCATGCTTTTTCAAGCCAAGAAGAGTGAATTTGATGCCAATCTGTGGAGCTGAGGCAAACCGGAGAATGCACCATGGTGGCCCACACCATAGTGACCATATTGCATGCCAAGGTGGGTCCTAGAAGTCCAATGGAAGAGAGGAAGGTGGACCCAAGTTAAGGAGGTTGCTGCAGCAGGCTAAGCACAGCAGCAGTGTAATAGAGATAAGCCCTCGCGAGGTTCACTTGAACCTATCACGAGGTTCACTTTATTCAGAAGAGTGCCTCGCGTAGTTGACGTGAGGCTTATAGACCTGCAACATATGCAAGCTCGCGCAGTCCATGGCAGAACTCGCGCAGCTCAGTGAAGAAATGGCCTCAAGAAGTACCTCACGCAGCTGTCGTGAGGTTCACAAGCCTACATCACCAAAGCACACAGTAGATTCCGCGCAGACAGAGCTTCAGGAAGGAACATCATGCAGCTCTCACGCACTTCAATCATCTTTACGAGCACACTAAAGCTACACACTATGAACCTCGCGAAGCTCATAGCTTAGCCTCGCGAGCTGCTATCACCCATCGCCTAGCTCTCGCGCAGATCCCACGCGCTACAATTCAACCTCACGAGCCACTTATCAGCCTAGCGAGCAACATTAAGCTGCTGCATTTTCAACCTTGCGAGCTCCTAGATGATCTTAGCGATCAGCACTTCAGCCCAATGAGAGAGCACCTGAAGCCCCATCTGCGCGACTAGCCATGCGAGCTGCCTTTAACTACAAACTTAACCTCGCGAAGCTCAGGCTCTCAACTTCTCAATCCATACCTAGGGACTGTTTGGGCATTTCACACCTTTTAGGGCACACCTTCCAAGGCCCTAATCTATTCCCACACATCTCGAGGCATCCAAGGGCCACGAATGTGCCACTCCAAAGCATCTATCTTCTGATTGGCTAATGCACATTAGGGTTTCTAGGGTTGCATATATAAGGGACTATTATCTACATTGTAAAGGAGCCAGGATTAGCTTGGTTCACTTATTAGGGCTTTAGATCCAAGAAGAGCCTGAGATCTGAGCTAGGGTTTCATGTGCTCATTGAGGGTTTAGTTTCCTTTTCCTTTTTCCATTTTCTTCTTGCCTTGACATAGCAGCAATGCTGAGCTAGGTTCTATGTAATAGTTAGTTTTATTTCATGTTTTGCAATCGGCTTTGTATGAAATGGAGTGAGCTGATTTGGGGTTTGCACAGGCTATTGCCTTGAGGGTAGAACATTGTAAGTTTCATTTCAATCAATGCAATGCCTATTTTTAATATTTATTCAATCTGTTATTTTCCTATTTTCCCGTACTATATCATGCATTTAGGATTTGAGCTAATTGAAAGGCCCAAGGAAGCTTGAGCTTGTAGCCCTAGGACCATGGTGATAGCAGCAGTTTATATATTCTATCTCATCATCAGTGGGTAAGGCAGCCTCTGTGGATTGCTTGTGACCATTTGAGTGGACAAACTATAGCCCTAGGGTAGGTCTGGGTCACGGAGCTGAGATGGATTCTTAGTCTCTACACTTGAGCTTGTAGCCCAGTGAGAGATTGTGCAGAGTTAAACCTACTCTGTTTTGCATCACCATTATTAGTGTGTAGATATGAGTTGTTGTAGAAATTGCAAACTTGTGAGTTGGGTCATTGCAGGCCTTTTGTAGCAATGACCAGCTAAATCTGAATCCTCATTCAGCCTGAGATACCTTGTGGTTTCCACCTGGTTTTCAAAGTCTGTTTGCTCCTATGAATGTCTGCCAGATCTGTAACAGATCTGGGGAGCTTATAGCCTGGCAAACATAGTGTCTACAATGGTAATCATGGCCTAATTTAATTTGGTTGGGGGAAATCTATTGGATAGTCTGTGACCATTTAAGTCAACTGATTATATCCTTAAGATCAGTCCACTCCTTTGGATTAGGTTAGTTTTCTGATTTAATCAATAGGATTTGACAAACTCTATTGGATAATCTGTGACCATTTAAGTGGACAGAGTATAGCCTTAAGAGTAGTCTAAATGGCATGGGTTAAGTTGGATTCTTCCTCCTTGCTGAGGTTTTTGATAGCACATCAGTAAGGATTGCTACAAATTCATGACTAACATTGAGTTGCATAACTGAATTTTCCCTAGCTGTTTATTTCTCCATATTTTATCTTTATTTTATCACACACATCATCATCCTTCTTTATCCCTTTCTTTAGTTGTAGTTTTATTCTTGTTTTTCCTTTACGATCCTTGAGGTTTCAGATCATCACTCCCTGTGGGACAAACTCTTACTTATCAAAACTTGCTACAATAGGCCCCTGTATCTTGCAGGTCTGTTATTTGGTTTTATGTTGTATTCATTCCCCATTTTGTTTTATTTTGTTTTACTTCCTTTCTTTTATTTTTATCATTTTTAAAATAAAAAGAAGCAGCAGAAACCATCCAACAGCGGAGGACCCAGCTTTTTGAAGAAATGGCTCAATAGCTTGAACGAGAGCGAGTTGGTGGGTTTGGATCAATTCAGGCTGGCCCACCTCCTGTCCTTGCTTGATATTCCTTTGCTTTGGGATTTCCTTTACGCAAATGCTTCATATTGGGAAGTGCATACCCATGTCTTCTGCTTTAGGAACCGTGAGCTAACTCCCTCTCTTGAAGAACTCTCCAACCTATAGGGTTTGAAGCTGCATAGAGGTCTTGCTAGGATAGTACCGAAACCAGGTTATGCTAAAGTCGTCCACACGACTTTGGATTTGAAGAAAGCTGATTATGAGAAAATCTTTGTCGGTGGGCCCACCAGGTGTTCGATGAAATTCCTGAGAGAGATTTTTGGTGACGAAAGCTTGCAAAAATTGCCAGTTAGCAACATCCATAACGTAAAAGCTTTCGCTCTCTGCCTTCTCTCAAATGTCCTTTTCTACACTGGGGGGAGAGCTTCTCTCTTGCACATTGTCATATGTTGGTGGAACATGAGGAGGGTCGCCCTGTGATGCATATGGTACTGGTGGAGCTTTATCGCTATCTCGACACTTTTGCTTTGGGCAAGGTTGTGTGCCTCCAGGGATGCCCTGTTTTGCTCCAAGATTGGCTTGGGGATCATTTCACCATTTTGGGGTCTGTGCCCCACTTCTATGTGGTTCGTGGAGAGGAGGATCGCTACTTTTTGGGTCGATGCCATAAGTTGCCATGAGGGAATATATGCGAGCTAAAACTTTGGCTGGTTGAGGCTGAGCTGGTGTGGAGGCTTCCATGGTTGGACAGGACCTTCCCAGTAGTTCGATGTAGAGATCATGAGGGCATCACCCTTCTTGGCTTGACTGGTAGTACCTATTATTTTCCCTCTCGAGTGCTGCGCCAGTTTGGTTATACTCAATAGGTGCCCTATTCGGAGAGACCTCCCCTGTGCGGACTGATATTTTCTCGGGGATCCTCTGGGGACTTGGATGGGATAGTCGCTCTTTAGGAGACGCATCAGTCGACACACATGTGCAGCTTGGAGCAAGGGGATTCTCTTTTGACTTCTCTGGGGTATGAGGCTTTGCTACTATCTGAGAGGCCTTCTGTCCATCGCGTGGATTAGGTGGAGAGAAGTGGTGCAGAGGGCCCTTGGACAAGGAAGGAGTCTGCACTTCTGGGTCAGATTGAGCTGCTGGTAGATGAGAAACAGGCTCTACATGAATGTTTAGAGAGACACAAGATCAAAGCAGATTTCGTAGAAGTAAGAGCTGGTTTTGCAGAGTGTGAGCTCCTTCATCTGAAAGGAGCCTTGAGTGATGCTCTTGGTGCTACTAATGTTCCTGAAAGTGGTATAAGAGCCTTCATGGCCACTGGATTACAGATCGAAATGCTCGGGCCTTACGTTTCGAGATTCATGCTTTGAAGCGTGAGTTGAGTCGTTGACCTATACCTGCACATACCTTTTGTATAGATCAAATCACCACAAGGAGGGGCATAAGAACCCATGTTAGATTTTTTTAGGTATATATATTTTCTTCATGTTTTTATTGCTTTTCAATTTTGTAAAGGGTGCGCAAGGCATCACACTAATTATTTTTTGAGATGTGGTGTAAGCGTAGTATAGACATGTAAATGGAAAAGGGAAATCTATTATCTTACATAAATTCTATCTTTCTTTGCTTTTGTAAATGGGAGAAACTGGGTATTATGTCGATCATCCTTTTGAGATGTGGTGCACATAGTACGGGGATGAAAATGGGAAAGGGAAATTTATTATCTTTTATAAGTGGGGTCCTCTCCTTTCTCTGTAAAGGGAGACAGCGGTCATCAACCCGATCATCTCGAGGTGTGGTGTGCACAGTGTCTGCCTGAAAATGGGAAAGGGAAATTTCTGAACTTTTACAAATGTGGTCCTCTCCTTTCTTTGTAAAGGAGACACCGGTCATCAAACTAATCATCTCAAGGTGTGGTGTGCACAGTGCCTGTCTAAAAATGGGAAAGGGAAATTTATTATCTTTTATAAGTTGGGTCTTCTCCCTTCTCACTTTGTTTGATGCCTCAACCTTTGGATGAGGTGACGGGTCCGTTCTAAGCATAGCCGAACCCTTTTACGCAGTCGGACCCAAGTGAGGTTCAGCATTTTATCGAGGTCAGAATGTCTATCCCTTCAGGTCAAATTAACCCTTTATCCTTACATAGGGTCATACATTTGATGGTGCAGTCCAAAGATACTCCTGACCAAGATTCGATTTGAGCTAACATGAGCGGCCCAAATGAAGACCAGAGCTTGGAATTACAACCAATGAAGTAACCGACTTCTTCTCTGTCCCTTGAACATTTTATACTCACAGTGCCCAAGATGGGTTTCCACCATGCCCGTTGTTACCCTCTGTTTTACCCATAGCGCCCTTTAGAGTTTTCACTACGTCTGTGAGTATGCATTTTTACCCTAGGCGTCTTTTCAGGTTTTCACCCGATCTGCACAAGCTCAATGGTTTTACCCATGGCGCACTTTCGGGTTTTCACTACGTCCATTTTACTTTGAGCTTTTATATTTCTTTTTTCTTTTCTTTATTTTCACAAAGGCCACGACATGGACATCGGCTCCATCATAGCTGGCTGGATGAAGTTCTTTTGTTGTCTCTCAACTTGGCTCATGCTGACTCAATGGATACTGTGACTACTCGTAGACTTTAAAGAGGGCTTTTTCTCGAGATGTATCTTGGCCATGGGATACGTTAAGAATTTTGAAGGTATTCTTGGGTTAAGAAGGTTTCCTTAATAAGGTTCCAGTTGTCGTAATACCCTTCTTCCTTAGGAAATTTTGACGATATATGCCCCACTTTTTCTTTTCTATATTTTTATTTTTTTATTCTTTTTACTTTTTTCAGACATCCCTTTTTTGGGATTTTTCTTTTCTGATTTTTTTGGATTTGATGGTAACTCTTTTTCTCCTTTTTTTGTTTGGTATATACACTTTTTCCGTCTTCTTTTCGGGAGAGAGGTTTAATGAAAGAAAGGCTAATGGCTCAATGGGTATAGCAAGGGTATAAGTGTTCAGGGACGCTTTTCTGGCTACTTGGCTTCGAAATGATGGCCTCTTTTATGGGGTCCTTAAGCAGTCACGATGAGAATACAGAGTGAAGGTACTTCAACCTTGATTGGTAGCACGGCTTCAGCTCCATATACAAGGGAGAATGGCATGGTCCCTGCAGCGGTGTGGATCGACGTTCAGTAAGTGTTAAGCTCTGAAAAGTACCACTTTTCACCCCTTGACCTAGCCTTTGATGGACCTTTGAGCACATAAAATAATGTGTTTTTAGTGAGTTTTGTGATAACAGAAAATAAGAGCTTAATGATGCAATCCATGCTATTTCAAGCCAAGAAGGAGGATTTTTATACTAGGTTGTGGAGCTGAAGAATTTATTGAGAATGCACCATGGTGGTTCACACCATTGGGATAATTTTGTCATGCTTTAGGGCCCTAGAAGGCCTGTTGAGGGTATGAGGCAAAACCCAAGTAGTGAGGAGAGTTGCCAAAAATAATCTTCACGAGCTGCTGGAAATTGAAGATGTAGTGCAGCAATTTGATCTGCGCGACCCAAGAGAACCCTGCGAGCAGCCTAAAAGCTATGGGAGTCTTTATCCTAGTGAGCTAGAGTGCATGTAATGGATCCTCACGAGCTAGGAATTCTAAAGCCCCATATTTTCTATCCTCGCGAGCCTGCATTCTTAGCTTCACCTTGGAACCGCACAAGCTGGTTGAAGTCCTTAGAGTGCCCAGCCTCGCGAGCAGTTCTAAAGCTCCATATATTTTGACCCTCGCGAGCTGTTTTTGGAGCTGTGCAATGTGGATCCTAGCGGGCTGCCCATGCTAAAGCCTTCATCCTCTTGAGCTACAAAGTTGTGGCACTATCCAATAAAGCCGCACACCAATGTTGTGCACACTCTTGCTACTGCACTAACTGAAGTCCAAAGCTGCAATGATGAGGATTTAAAGCCACATAGCTGGAGCAACATTGCTGCCATGGCAGCAGCCTATACTTGAAGCCAATAGCACTTGAGCACTTTCAAAATGAACTTTATGTGCTGCTACACCATCCAATTGGGTTGTTATATATATTTCAGACACATGATAGCAGCTGCACTACAGCCTACATTCAATCCACAAAGAAGCTGCATTGAAGAACATGAATTGAAAACTTGCAGATTTAGCACATTGGAGCAGCATATAGGCTGAAAGCATTTTGTCGAACAGCTATTGTGCGCACTCGAGCAGATGTGGTGCACCTCTCGAGTACATCAACTAAACCCCCACGGGCTGCAGACTTGAAGGCGAGTGGTGTAGAGCTGAAAGATATAGGCATTTGAGTTGTTCTGCTGTTGAGGTATTCTGTCGAACAGGTGCAGTGCTGAAAAATGTTGTATTTCCGCTTAGCGAGATTTAAGTTGCTAAAATATGTTGTATTTCAACTCAGCGAGATTTAAGCTCCTCCTGTATTGCAACTCAGCGAGATTTAAGCTCCTGCAATATTGCAACTCAGCGAGATTTAATTTCTGAAGCTTCAACTCAGCGAGATTTAACTTTCGAAGTATCGTAACTCAGCGAGATTTAATTTCTGAAGCTTCAACTCAGCGAGAACTCGGTGAGATTTAACTTCTGAGGCATTTCAGCTCAGCGAGATCAAACTTCTGAAGCTTCAACTAAGCGAGAACTCAACGAGATTTAAGCGAGATGCATACCTGAAACTGTCATCTATGGGAGGCATGAATTCCAGCAGCCTATTTCAGCACCCAAGGATATTTTGGGTATTTCACACCTTCTAGGGCATGCATTCCAACATCCCACACTTCCCAAAGAATCCAAGGGCCACAGATGGGCCACGAAATCAACTCCAAACCTTCTCAAATCTGATTGGCTAATGCATATTAGGGTTTTGAGGGTTGCTTATGTAAAGGACTGTTATCTACATTTGTAAACTAACCAGGGATAGCCTATGTTCATCTAGGGTTTCGAGCCAGAATAAGCCTGGTTCACCAGGAATAGCCTGAGATCGGAATCAGGGTTTCCTGTGCTCATTTAGGGTTTAGGTTCCTTTTCCTTTTTCTTTTTCCATTTTCTTATTCCTTAGCACAGTAGCAATGCTGGACTAAGTTCTATGTAATAGCTAGCTTTATTTTAGTTTTGTAATAGGTTTTGTAAACATTAGGATTTTGGATGAGCTGTTGTGTATAGGCTGTAGCCAGGAGACAGTTCATTGTAAGTTTTGCTTTTTTTTAATGAACTGTTGGTTTAATGCTTAATCAAATCTATAGATCTTATGGCTTCTTTAGATGTCTATAGGATCCATATATTTGGGACTAGCCCATTAAGTTTCTAGTAGATCTATTGTTTGTCATCTGATTTTCCTTGGTTTGATAGACACATGAAAAGCAATGTTGGATCTGTAGTGAGATCCAGGGAGCTCGGAGGCCTGCAGACCATGGTGGTTGCAGTAGTTTTCATATTCTTTCTCAGGCCTCCGTGGGATGGACAGACCAATGGGATACCCTGTGACCATTCAAGTGGACAGAGTATGCCCTAAGGTTGTGTCCATCCATATGTTTGAGAAGGATTCTTCTCCCCTGCACATGAGCTTTTAGAGCCTTGTGAGGGGGTTTGTACAGTAGCTGGCTCCCCTCTGTTCTACCTAATCGATATCAGATGTTAGATCCGATCTCTTGTAGTAATTGCAGCTTGAGGCTGAGTCATTACAGGTTGTTTGTAGCAATGACCAGTTGAGCTAAAGGCCTTATTCAACCTGTTGCATGGTCTTTTTTGTGGGCACTAGTGAGCAGTATGCCTTAGCAAAGTACTTAGGATCTTATGGGTTGGAATACCTATGGATGTCAGCCAAGTCTGTGCGCAGATCTGGGGAACTTGTAGCACTGGCATTACATAGTACTGTAATAGTATTCATGGCTAGAGCTGGTCTAGTGGCAGTGGAAATGATCAGTCTACTCTTTTGGATTAGACTAGCGAATTTCTGGTTTAACTAATGGGATTTGACAGACTCTATCGGATACCCTGTGACCATTATAGTGGACAGAATATAGCCCTAAGAGCACCCCAAATGGCATGGGTTAAATTGGGAACTTATACCTTGTTGAGGCTATTAATAGCGTCTCAGTAAGGACCACTACAGAGACAGACTAAATCTGAGTTACATTACTGATTTCTCTCTAGCTATTTACTTCTCCATATTTTATCACACATGTCATCATCCTTCTTCACCCCTCTCTTTAGCTGTAGTTTTATTTCTGCATTTATGTTTTTAATATAACTTAGTGACACCAAAACACCCTTCCTTTAGGACTGCCAGATTTGTAGCCAGATCTGGAGATTACTGTATGCCCTTTTGGTTCAGATCAATACTCCCTATGGGACAAACTCTTATCAAAACTTGCTACAATATGCCATGTATCTTACAGGTCTGTGTGTATTTTTAGACTTGCTATTTTGTGTTTTCCAATCCACCTTTGATTTACTTTTACTAACACATTCTTATCACTGTTTTCAAATAAAGTTAGCAGCAAGCATCTTAAAATAAATCCAACAGTAAACCCATAGTGCAAATGGTAGCATTTCGCTCAAGTCATGGTATGTGATAACCATCTTCTCAAGGATGTGGACGACTATTTTATTAGCCGCCTTCACGGCTCAAGTCATGGTATGCTTGATTTTATATTGCTCAAGAAGGCCCTGATGCGCTTGTTCACAAAGTTAGTGCCATTATTTGTGATGATGTCCTTGGGTACACCAAATCAGCAAACGATGTTGTTCCTGATGAACTTCTCAACATGACTGACTGTGATGCTCGCATATGATGCTACTGTTAATCACTGAATTATGCCACTTTCCACCTCCTAGTCCAGCCCTTACTAGACCTTTGAGTTGTTTAATAATTTCCTTTTGAGATGTTTTAATCGTTAGCAATAATCTACAGAATAGTGCAGCAACCCATGTAATAAGTGTAAAGAAGATAAGAGTAGAGTCAAGCATTGGAGCTGATTGAAACGCAGAGATCAAAACCTTGGTGGTCCCTACCCAAGGGGTTGTTCAACATGCCTCTGACCCTTAGAAGTTCTGTAATGAGGGAAAAGTCAGACGCATTCCTAAGGGAGTGCTGCAGCAGACTAGACAAACCAGCTGAGAGGCAGAAACCTCAGCTTGAGCAGTCTTGAGTAGACCTGAAACCCTCAGATCTAGCCTCTCGAGCAGCTCTTGAGAAATCTTGAGTAGTTCAGTGCCTTCAGAGCACACTCAAGCAGTTCAGCACCTTCAAAAATCTCAAATTTTGAGCAACACAAGCCTCTCAGCTCAAGACCTCGCAACTACATCCCGTCGAGCACTTACACAACCCGAGATAACTTAACCTCGAAAGACAAAGCCCCACATCATTCATCCTCACGGTGATGCATTCATTTGCTCGAAGAAGAACAATTAGAAGCCTTCAGAAGTAGCCTGTCGAGCACCGCACCCATCGAGTAGCTCTTGCCTTCAGAAGTCATCCACTCTAGCTATCTTCAGAAGCATTCTAACTTGTTGACAGCCACTCGAGCATCCTTCAGAAAGAGGCCCATCTGCTCGAGCTTTACACTGAGAAGCCTTCAGCTGACTTCACCCTCTCGAGGCTCGAGACCCAGCTGATATTTATGAACTTCAGGGGCATTTTTAGGACAGCAGTAGCACATGGGACACCTGTCTGAGTGTGTTGTGCTTCTCCTAATAGAATGGGAGCAATACTTGGCTGAAATTAAGCCACATTAGCATATCCTAACTGTCTTGATTTTCTTTCCCTCTGACTGGCCAAAGCATAAAGCAATTTTTAAGTGTGTATATAAAGAAAGAGAAAGCATGCTTGAAAAAAGAAGGGGGATCACACCTCACATAACACACGATAGCTGAGCTCATTTTAGGGTTTAGGTCATCTTCTTTTTCCTTTTTCTTCCTTCCTTAGCTCAGCATGTCTGGCTAAGTCTTTGTAGTAGTTAGGGCTAGTTTTTATTTTGCATTGCTTTGTAATAATTTTGTCAAGAGCTTGGAGTCATGCACAGACTGTAGACTTGAGAGTTGTGTCATTATAAGTTTCTTTGTAGCAAGGAATAGCTGATTTTAATGTTTCATTGAATCTATAATCTCTTTTGATTTTCATTAGATCTTTATAGATTTTATGCACCTATGGATGCATGAGCTTGTAGCCTTGCAAACATAGTGTCTGTAGTGATTTTACAGCTCCATCTTTTACACCCATAACTAGATTATATCCATGGGTTAGCCTATGACCATTTGAGTGGATAGGCTATAGCCCTAAGATAGTCCATATCTCAGGGTGAGTTGGATTTTTTTTCCTTGCATTTGTGCTGGTAGAAAAATAAAGGATTGATGCAGATCCAACTCTTACTCTATTTTCCATTGCTTTGTGCATTAAAAATCAGTCCCTAACTGCCTACTTCTCTATTTTATTTCTGTTTTTGCATTTATTTCTGATTAGTTAGTGACAACCCCAAAAAAAACCTTCTCTTTACCTTACTTTACTAGTTTAAGATAGATTATTTTTAGGGTTATCAGATTTGTAGCAGATCTGGTGATTTACTATTTTTAGATCCATAACTCCCTGTGGGATAACCCTTACTTTATCAAAACTTGCTACAACAGCCTATAACTTGTCGGTGGTGCTTGTGTTCTATTCCATTTTTATTCCCCTTTGTTTTACTTTTACCCTTCTTTATTACTGTCATATTTTGACCATTTTTAGAATAAAGAATATCAACACAAATTAAAAAATACAAAAAGACTACCCATTTGGTGAAGTATTCGATGGCGACGAGGATGAACTGTTACCCATTTGATACTTTCGGATTGACTTTTCCGACGACGTCGAGACTCCAGGTGGCAAATGGCCTGGGAGAAGTCATGTTGTGTAGATCTATGGCCAAAGCGTGTATCAGACTGGAGTGCTCTTGGCCTTTATAGCACTTCTGCATGTGCTTGCAATAGTCAGTTTCCATGGAGTGCTCTTTAATGATGTTTGTTGCTTTGCTCTCAGTAAGGCATCTGAGCAGGATATTGTTATAAGACCGCTTCTATAGGCATTCGCCGTAGATGATG
Source organism: Chloranthus sessilifolius (assembly GCA_021018995.1). Taxonomy (NCBI): domain Eukaryota; kingdom Viridiplantae; phylum Streptophyta; class Magnoliopsida; order Chloranthales; family Chloranthaceae; genus Chloranthus; species Chloranthus sessilifolius. The sequence goes on along the minus strand of CM037594.1, from coordinate 26,414,746 downwards.
TAATTGGTCGTTAAACGTTGGATGATCCGCCTATCTTCCTTGGACGTACCCTCAGGGAAAGCACGAGCTTCGAGGAAATTCTTGATATCTTAGAACCATGGTGGCTTATCATTTAACTTTTCAGGTTCCTCAATCTGGACATAGAAGGCAAGTTCATTCCTTTGCTCAATCATGATTTGCTTCATTTCGAAACCATAAGGGATTTCGACCATTGATGCCAACATTGCTAGTGCATCGGCAAAATGATTTCTTGCTCATGGGACATAGGAGATGGTAAAATAATCGAAGCATGCTATCAAATCTTCGAGGTGCTCATAATACCGGATCAACTTCTCATCCTTTGTCTTCCAATCTCCATTTGTCTGCCATATGATTAGCTGTGAGTCGCCAAATACCCTGAGATGGGTTACATTCAGTTCAAGCACTGCTTGCAAGCAGGCCGTGCAGGCTTCATATTCAACCATGTTGTTTTGGCACGAGAAGTTGAGCTTGATGGAGACTGGTATGTGAGATCCTTTTGGTAAGATTAAAATAGCACCGACCCTTGACCTTCAACATTTACTGCCCCGTCGAAGTGCATTGCCCAGAACTCTTCTATCTCTATTGTATCATCCTCTGTCATGAATAAGATGTCCTCATTGGGAAATTTGGTTTTCAAAGGCTCATAGTCAGGTCAAGGATTCTCGGCAAGATGATCAGCAAGTGCTTGCCCCTTGATCGACTTCTGAGTGACACACGTGAATTCAGATCGGAGAAGTTGTAAGCATGCAGTTTGGCCATTGAGAGCCTACTTCTCAAATAAGTACTTCAATGGATCCATTCGTGCCAGGAGTACAACAGCTTGGGATAGCAAGTAGTGGCAAAGCCTCTATGTAGCCCATACGAGATCCAGGCATGCTTTCTCTAGATGAGAATAGTGTGTCTCATAATCGGTAAATTTCTTGCTCAGGTAGTAGGTAGCCTGCTCTCTTCTTCCTATCTCATCGTGCTGCCATAGGACGTATCCCATCGAAACTTTCATTGTGGAGAGGTACAGTAAGAGTGGTCTCCCAGGTTCGAGCGACACCAAAATCGAAGTATTGAGAAGGTAACCCTTGATTTTATCAAATGTTGCTTGATAGTCGTCATTCCATTCAACCGGTGAATCTTTTCTCAGTAGTTTGAAGATCAGCGTGCAGATAGGAGTGAGTTGTGTAATGAACCGACTGATGTACTTTATTCTGCCTAAGAAACCTCTGACCTCTTTCTCGATAGATGGCAGTGGCATTTCGACGATCGCTTTCACTTTCATTGGGTCAACCTCGATACCTCTTCTGCTAACGATGAAGCCAAACAATTTTCCTGACATGGCGCCAAATGTGCACTTCTGAGGGTTCAGATGAAGCCTATATTTCCTCAGTCTCTCAAACAGCTTTTGGAGGTTTATCAGATGATCTTCTCTTTCTTGAGCCTTGGTGATCATAGCGTCGATGCCCACCTCAATTTCTCGACGCATCATGTCGTGGAAGAGTGTTGTCATTTCTCTTTGGTAGATAGAGCCATCATTTTTCAACCCGAATGGCATGACTCAGTAGCAGAAAGTTCCCCATGGTGTGATGAATGTTGTTTTCTCTCGGTCTGCTTCGACCATCTTGATCTGATTATATCTAGAGAATTCATCCATAAATGAGAGCATCCAATGCCCCACCGTGTTATTGACCAAGATGTAGATGTGTGGCAATGAAAAGTTATCTTTCAAGCTCACCTTGTTCAAATTTTTGAAGTCGATGGACATGCGAACCTTTCCATCCTTCTTTGGTACCAGGACGATATTGGCTAGCCACTGCGGGTATTTAGAGACCATGAGAAACCCTGCATCGTACTGCTTGATGACATCATCCTTTACTTTCAACATCCACTCTGGCCGGAGACGCCTTAACTTCTGCTTGACTGGCCTAACATCTGAATAAAGTGGCAGCTCATGCTCGACCAAATCAGTGTCCAAACCAGGCATGTCCTCATATGACCATGTGAAGACGTCTTGGTATGACAGAAGAAAATCAATCATGCTTTTTTCTTTCTTTGAGAGACAACGACGTTTCGATCTTAGCGATTCTAGGAATTTCCTCGGTCCCTAGATTGATGTCCTTTATTTCTTCAACAATTGGTGTAGGGCCATGCTTAAAATCAGCAAACTAGTCAAGGAGCTCATTGGGGAGCTCCTCGATAGGGATCTCCTCGTCCAGACTAGCGACTCCAACCTCTTCTTGTATTTCTATAGGAAAGGGGTTGATTTCACATGGGACGAGTATTTCAATCAAGGCATCATTTTCTTTGATTTTCTCCAAAATTTTGAAAGACAATATTTTTGGATTTTGCATTTTTTCTATTTTTTATGAATTTTGTTTTCTATGGAGATGTGCCCTTGGCAAGGCCAGTCTCTGTACACACATGGTGGTACCTGCCAAAGGCTCACCTCATTTTTTATAGGTTGTTTTTTTTTAGAAAGTTGGTCCCATATTTACGGCCATTTGTTGCTTCCAGAGTTAAGGGCGCAGTCGCCCAATTTCTTACCTGTGATGCCACACCTTTACCTGCTCTGATGGAGGAGGCTAATTGGGGTGGCTTCTGGAGATCAACCTCCATCATATTTATCCTAGGCTCGTTCATGATTCTGTCATCAAATATTAGCATCGATTTGTGGTGGTTCACCATAGGGGGTTCCATTGACAAGGGATATTCTTCCTCCAAAAGGGATAGGGAGGCCAGGTCTATCTCTAAGGCAGGGGGAAAGATTCGCGGATTGGTTGGGTGAGTCGTGGCTATCGGTTTGTGTGGGGTTAACTATGTTGCCCCATTATGATCAATCATTATGTTCCCCGCACATACGAAGGTACTCCTGATGTGAGGTCTAGGGTGAGGAATCTCCTTTAAGTCTATTCCCCAAGCTTTTACAACAGCAAGGGTTCGAGTATTTTCCTTAGCCTCTCGGACTTCTTCTTCATTAGGCCTATAGCCTAGGTCGAATCTAACCCGCTATCCACCTCTGGCTCTAACTGGGTCCTTTCGTCCTTGCAATTGAGGTCCCAATCCTTTACCTTTCTGACAGCCCCATTTCTAGAGCATAGCTACGGTTGCGATCATTCCACCACCGATTTTCAAAGTGATTCTCTTGAGAGGCTCGGGGATTACCGTTGATACATCGTACTCAAAGCTATGGAGGTCTGTATCTTCGGTTGTGTGTGGCACATCCAAAACTTTGGGGTTCTTGATGTTCTGGGTAGCTCTTTCTCTTTCCTCATGCCCCTCACCCAGAATGGTGACAATCTTTTACTCTAACACAAACCTAAGCTTTTAGTGCAGGGTTGACGGTATTGCCCTGACCTCGTGTAACCAGGGACGCCCTAATAGCAGATTGAAAGTGGATTTGATGTCCATAACTTGGAAGGATATGTAAAAGGCCATTGGCCCGATGACGAGCTCAAGGTCAACTTCTCCAATTATCTCTCTTCTCGTGCTATAAAATCCTCTGGCACTTGTTCTTGCTAGCCTAAAAGCAGAGGGATCCACCCTTATCTTGGTTGTGGTTCTGAGAGGGCACACATTCAAAGCAGGCCCATTATTTATTAACACCAATGAAATCACCAGGTTCCCAGTTTCTACAGTGTCGTTGAGGGGTTTAGAGTGATTATTTCCCTCATCTAGTAAGTCAGCATCTGAAAAGGAAATGGCATTAAGAGCCAACACATGCCCGATGATCTATCCTACTTCATCCGGGGTTACTTGGATAGATACATGTGCATCCTTTAATGCCCCCATCAAAGCTTGGAAATGAAGCGGAGATGTCATTAGCATGTCCCAGACCATGATGTGTGCGGGCATTCTTTACAATTATGTTTTGAGTGTGTGCTCTCTGCTCATCTTTTCAAAGGGGTTTATAACTGTAGGTTCTTTCTTCTCTTTTGGCCGGGTCGGTGCTGGTACTTTTGGTTGCCTTGGAATGGAGTGGATAGGCCTCAAAGGTGCTTGAACTAGGGGATTGGAATAGCTGGTCAACACTTGGTTAACCTCTGTTGGATAGACCGGGGGAGTGGTGAAAATAGGCCATATGGGGTTAGTGGGGATTGTGAATGGCTGCATTAGGGGTGGTGTGATAGGGGTAGGCCATTGATAATTAACTGGTGTCGGAGGGGGATATGGGGCAAAATCAGCCACCAGGTAATTGGTGGGAGCTACTACTGCGTATGGTTGATATTGGTTGGTTTAGACATAGCTGACGGGAGCAAGTGATGGAAAATATGCCCTTAAATCTAAGGGTTCTGTCGGTGGTGCAAGATTAGGAAAGTAATCAGCCAAATTCAGGGGCTCAATTACTCCAATGCTTTTACCCTCTTCATCTCTCTACCTCGGTGTTACAAAATCTTCTCGAGTGCAGATATACGTTGAAGGGTCAAACTCCACATCATCCTCCTCTATCATGCTGACGGCCGGCCTTGGGCCCACTCCACCTGTGGATGTGGTGGTAACAGCACCTGATGTATATTGGCATGCTAGTTGGCCTGGGGAAGTGCTGGAGGAATGATCTTACCGGCCTCTATTAAGTCATATATCGCATGCTTCAAAGGGAAGCAACGATCAGTTGGGTGGCCCGGTCCGTGATGGAAATTACAATGGGTATTGTGGTCATAATTCCTTGGGATCGGATTTGACGAAGGTCGTGGTTGGAGTGCAGTGACCAAACCTTTTTCAGTTAGCAAAGGTAGAAGGACATTCAAGGATTACCCTAAAGGTGTAAAGACTTGATCAAAATGTGCCCTTCTCTATTCTGGGGTCATCTATGCCCCCTGTCCATTTGCGATCCTCGGCATTGGCTCGCTTCTAGTTGGGGCTGGCTGTGTTACCTTGAACTAAAATGGAGTTATGTTGGTGTTGGGTCATGTATTTACGACCGTCTATACATCTACCCCAGATCTCCTATCATTCCTCTATTCAGTGAATCTCTGAACCCACTATTTATGGTTTTATTTAACCGTCCTTCTCTTGTGGCATCTTCACATTAGTTGGCATTTCTTAGCAAATCTATGAAACTGGACTGCTGTTGGTATACCAAAAAATTTGAGATGACTAACAGAGTGTTTTTTGAGATCATCTTGATTTGCTCATCATCGGGTATCCTGTTCTTGACCTAAACTACCAATGCCCTCCATCGCCCCAGGTAGTCGCTAAATGCTTCATCGGGCTTCTGCTTTAGTCGAGCTAGATCCGACTTGCAAGGTTCAATGTCTATATTGTAGACATATTATTCTTAGAATAGATGGGTCAGATCTTTCCATGTTTTGATCATGGAAGTTTCCAATGAAGTGAACCACCTCAAAGTCGAGCCCGTAAGGCTCTTCTGGAAGACTTTTATGAGTAACCGCTCATCCCCTCCATACTAGAACAGGTCTCGCAGTAGAACTTGAGGTGTGCAATGGGGTTGCCCGTGCGTTGTATTTGTAGAAGACTGGCACTTTGAATTTCGAGGGCAAGGGAACTTCTAAAAACAAGCATATATCTGAACAGCCTGTGGCATGGATTTCAACTCCACACATCTTCATCAGCTATTTTTGTATCATGTCCATTTGCTCTTTCAACAGCTCAGATTCCTTGGACGGTGGGGCCGTCCTTTCAACAGCCGACCTCTATTCACTTTCGGTTGCTCGTGGGTTGGTGATTATGGGTGGTAGTAGGTTGAAGCTAGTGAATTCCCCTGCATGAGCTCCACTATTCCTGAACTCATCCTCCTCATACTGTGGGTCTATATGTGGTGGAGGAAGGGTGAGAGATTATCTTGTTGGTTCTGAGTAGGCTAGATGGGTGCCTAGTGGGACCATTGTACATGGGGGAAATTTTGATGAGTAGCTTGTGGAATGGTGGGATGAGTGAAGGTCGAGTTTTGGGCTGGTGCCTGATGAGGCCACTGCATTAAGAGGATGGGTGAATTGGGGGTGGTTGATGGTATGGGATGGATTCCCATACTGTATCGGGTGTGAGGGGTGCGGATGAGTGAGGCCCATGCCATGTTGAGTGGTTAGATGAGATGGGTGCATCATTTGAGAGGGAATGAGGGCCTGCTGGGCGAATGTGAGATATTGTGGGAATTATAGAGGGTTTGAAACTAAGGCTCCTAGGTTTGGGCCTTGATGGGCTTGGGTATAGGTCATGGGGCCTTGATGGGTTTGGGCCTTGATTGGCTTAAGGTATTGAGCTTTGATGGGTTGGGCCATTGGGCTTTGGTGGGCTTGGGTCGTTAGGCCTTGGTGGGTTTGGGGTATGGGGCCCTGATGGGTTTAGGCCATTGGGCCTTGATGGGTTTGGGGCCCTAATGGGTTTGGGCCATTAGGCATTGGTGGCCTTGGGCTGTTGGGCCTTGGTGGGCTTGGTCCATTGGGCCTTGGGATATGGGGCCTTGAGGCCCACTCCAATGACCCCATGGTTAATAGGGGACTTGGGTGATATGAATAACGGGGGGTTGATTAGAGTCTTGGGGAAAAGAGGCATGGAGACTTGGGAGTGTATAGGATGGGTTGGGAGATGTGTGGTGTGGATGAGGGATACTGCTTTGAGAGGCCTTCCATATTGTATAGGCCTTGACCATCTCATCCATAATGGCCATTGGATTGGGTGAGGGGGCAAATGTAAATGGTGCATCCGATGGAGGGGGAATATGGGGCATGGATTGGGTGTGTGTATGGGAAAAAATGGGCATGACCCGAGTAAAATCAGGCATGACTTTGGTAGAGGGGGGCTATGTGGTGGATTTGAAAAAATGGTATATGTGGGTGTAAGAAAACAAGGTATGGCTTGGGTGAAATTTGGATTTTGGGAAGGTATGGGTAAATGGGGTATGGTTTGAAAAGATAGTGGTGAATGAGGTATTAGATTTTGAGAAAATGTAGGGAAATTGGGTATGTTAGATGTGGAGGGGGGATTTGGAGTGGTTATGGGGGAAGAATGGGATGGGCTTTGAGACGATGTGGATGGAAATATGGGTGCACCGAAGGGTCCGGTGACTGTAAATGGTGTTTGGGTGAGTGGAATAGAGGTAAAAATTTCCTCCGAATGGGAATGTGTCGGGGACCGTGGCGGTGATGAATCTAGATCAACATAAGCCGGATCAATTGCCCACGACATGCTTTGTTGGCGGGTTGGGTACGAGTTCATCTGGTGAGGACCAAAAACCCGTCTTCTCCTTCCCCTACCGGATGACAGAGGGTAAGGTGATCCATTGTGCCGACAACACAAGCTCTCTTCTTTTGGTATTTTTTATTTTTCTTGACTTTTTATGTTTTGATTTTTTTTGTAAAAAAGAAAATGAATGTTTTTACAATGAGTTCCAAGTCCTTGCTCCCATTTCAGGTGGCATTTGTACCCAAAATATTTCCCACGGCAGGACCCCAACGCGCTTCAAAGAATCAAAGAAAAATCCCTTGAACTATGTGAAGGCACAGTAATCCATTTGATAACCCGATCCCTCGAAAAAAGTCAATAAGAGGGTGACCTCTTTTGATTGGCGAGGGTGTATTGGGTGTCGAAACGTGTGAGATCTACCATAGGCACTAAGCTACTAAGCGGGGAACTCAGGGGAAGGGAAAAAAGGCCTCAGATTTGGGCTGCCCAGCCAGTAATATGCTTAGCGTATGTATTATATACACTAGGCCAAAAAACTGAAGATTTTGACTTAGCATGTATATTATAAGTATTGAAGTGCCAAAAATATGACTCTGATTCTAGTCTACCCCAAAGACTCTTGGGTAGAGGCTTTGGTTATCGATCGGGAAGGTGTAAGCACCCGATCAACCCACTCGTAAGTGGTCTCTACTTATGGCCAAAAGAAAAAAAAAATAGAACAACACTTCCTCTTGCTTAAAGGCACTCTAATCCTATTTACGACCCCCACAATCATCAAAAAGTCAGTGGCGTAACAACGTAAATTAAAGGATAGAGAAAAAGCAAAGAAGGTAGAGGAATAGAGGGGAGAGTCTGAGCTCTCGGGCCCTTATAGCACCTATGTGGACCTTCGCGAAGGTGCACCTGATAAGCTTCCAATAGCTTAAGGGGTTGAAAGGTGGGTTCTAACCTCTAAGGCTTGATAGCTAAGAGGTAGGAGAAGAAGACTAGAGGGTAGTTCTCGCCTAGGCTAAGAGATTTTTGATGGAAGATGGGGTCTAAGGAAGGGGTTTGAATTCTAAAATTTATATTGGTTTGGTGCACCAAAGGGGAGAAGGAAATCTCTAATCTTTCTCTCTTTGGAAAAATTTTCAAGCCATTTGCAAAAGGAGGTGCCTCTCTATTTATAGGAAAGGAGAGGGTTAGGAGGTTACTTAAAAGTTAATAGGATTAGCAATTAGGTAATCCTAAATCTAAGGATTTTGGGTTTTTCAAAGCTATGGATAAGTGTGAATGGGGTTCAATGACAGAAGATAGGGTGGGGTTTCAAATGACTAGGGTATTGTAAATAGGTGAAATGGGGGTGCAACAGTCCTAAAGAAACCCACCCTAAATGTAGAGATGGTCAACAAGTCAAACCCCTAAAGTGAAATTCGGGCAAAATCCAAAAAGTACTGTAACTAAGCCTAGTGTGTATATTACACACGCTAGGCATATGTATAGTGCCTTTGAGAAGTTCAGAGCCCACTGTGGGGCCCATTTGGCTTAGCGTGTATATTATACATGCTAGGACAAATTCTTCTAGAAAATGGCCTAGCATGTACATTATACACGCTAGGCAAAATTCCTTCAGAAATGGCCTAGCATGTATATTAAACATGCTAGGCAAAATGCCCTCAGCTCTGCCCCAAACTCAAACTATCATACCTTTTGATGTACATGTCCGATTGAGGCAATTCTTAGCCCGTTGGAAAGCTAGGAACCTCTAATTTTCAATGGTATACGATTCAGTTCCAGCAAAGGTCCCTATAAGATTTGGCACACCTCTTTCCAACCATTGCCCAGGAGGGTTCGAAACTAATTTGGAAAGGGTTTTAAGGGTGTAGGGTTAGCTCCCAAGGGTCGAGCATAGGCTCCTAAGAATTTAGGTTGAGTTTTAAGGGTTTGGAAAGGTTCCTAAGGGTATGGGAGATGCTATCGAAAGCTCGAGGGTGCGCCTTTCTCGAAGTATGTTTCGATCGGGCCTTGGGCCAAATTTGGGTGTCTACAGTAATCATAGATGCATGTATAATTTTACATTTTTTAATACCCATGCCATGATGAATATACGTTTGGTTAGGATAATTAACCCCAATGTGAACATTTAAGGATTGGTCCGAATTCCATGCTTAGAAAACTTTTACACCATTTGTTATGCTTAGGTATGGAAATCAATGGCTTGTTCAAATATGGAGTTTTAGGATCTTAAAATCGACTAAACCCCGAAGAGCTTTAGATCCTTTTCCGTCATTCTTGATGAGTGCTAAATAAATTCGGAGTATCCTTAAAATTTGTGCTAAATTGTACAAATCTCATATGCTTTTCTTTGGCTTGTTGATTATGCATTGTTTATGCAATTGCACTAGAACTTATTCTGCTTTAATCTGAAACAAATAGGAATCATCACCACCGAGAAAGAAAATGATTTAAGGCTATCTATTGGCTAGTTTGGACCCAAAATGCCCCACCTTATACCTATTTACCTTTTTGTACCCCTTTTGAGCCTCGTTTAAAATGTTTGCCTTTATATATTTCTTGATAAACCATGTCGACCAAACCCTGACACCATCTTTGAAAATTTAAGTCCTACCAATCAATCTCTAAGAAATTGGGAATGAAGGATGAGTGTAGATGGAAAGAAAGTATGTGTGAGGGATGAGAGTGGTGTTACTGGGAATATATGGCAGAAATACACTTGAAGAAATAAAAGAAGAAAAGGGGAGAGAAAAATAAAAAGAAAAAAAAAAATATATATATATATATATATATATATAGTGAGAAAAGGAAATTAATGAGGTGGTATTTAAAAAGAAGATGAAGGAATGAAAGAAGGAAAAAGTTGAGAATGAAAAAGAAAGAAAAATCCTAGAAAATTTGAAGAAGAAAGAGGCAAAAATAGAATATCAAATAGAGTTTCTTTTTTGATTTCTAAGAGACATTTGAATCCCAACTTCCCTTTCTTTCTTAACCTTCACCTGAGCCCCATTACAACCCTGAACAAAGACCTTTTCCATCCAATCTTTGGTGGTGAATGCCTTGTGGAGGGTGATGATGCAATGACTACGGTGCATAGTATAATATGTATAGGATACAAACACCCTTCTTTTATGAGATCATTTTTTAATTTTCTATGATGCACCGTCTTTCCTATATCATGTGGGATTCTTTAAATTGTGTTGTAATTCTATCCCACATCTGAGTGGCATTGTGTTGGTCCCCTCTAGGTGTCTAAATGCTAATGTTTATTTAAGTGATGAGATGGTAAAAATTAGAATACAAAGGTGGAGTAAAATGGCTATGAAATTAGCAGCCTAAAGTACACACAGCCTGCAAGATACAGGAGTATTGTAGTAAGTTTTGATAAGCAAGAGTTTATCCCACAGAGAAATTGATCTAGAACCCAAAATGGACTATAATAGTAGGCCTCCAGATCTGGCTACAAATCTTGCAATCCTAAAGAAAGGGAGTTGGGTGTCACAACTACACTAAATTACCTACTAAAAGAAAAGAAATAAAGTATAGTCCTATCCTAAGAAAGGGTTAAGAAGAAGATGGTGATGGTGTATTAAAATAAAGATAAAAGGATGGGAAGTAAGCAGTTTAGGCTAAAGTTCATTCAGTTATGTAACTCAGATTTAGGACTGTCTCTGCAGCAAATCCTTACTGAAGTGCTATCAACAATCTCAGCAAGGTAGAAGAATCCAACTTAATCCATGCCATTTATACTGCTCTTAAGGCTATAATCTGTCCACTTCAATGGTCACAGACTATCCAATAGAGTCTGTCAAATCCCATTGATTAAATCAGAAAAGTTAACTTCATCTAAAGGAGTGGATTGATCTTAAGGCTATAATCTGTCCACTTAAATGGTCACAGACTATCTAATAGATTTTCTCCAACCAATGAATCAAATCAGGCCAAGAATACTATTGCAGATACTATGTTTGCCAGGCTACAAGCACCCTAGATTTGCTACAGATCTGGCAAGCATTCATATGAATTCCAACCCATAAAATCCTATGTGTGTCAAAGGCCATCAGCACAATGCTTAGACACATAGGAAAAGCAACATTTTGAATAGGGACTTAAATATAGCTAATCATTTCTACAAAAGGCCTGTAATGACTAAGCTCACAAGTCTACAATCACTACAGACAAGCCAGATCTAACATCTGATAGTGGCCAAGTAAGATAGAGGGGAGCTTGTTCCTGCACAACCTCTCACTTAGCTACAAGCTCAAGTGTAGAGGGGAAGAATACTTCTCAGATCTGTGACCAAGACCCGCCCTAGGGCTATAGTCTGTCCACTCAAATGGTAACAGGCTATCCACAGAGGTTTCCTTACCCCCAGATAATGAGATGGAACATGTAAATTGCTGCAGCTACCATGGTCCCAGGGCTACAAGCTCAAGCTTCTATGGGCCTTTCAATAAGCTCAAATCCTAAATGCATGCTATAGCCTGAATAAAATTATGAGAAAATAGGAAAATAATAGATTAAATGAATATTTAAAGTACAAATTCCATTGATCTAACTCACCAACAATGAAATTTCTCAAGGTAGTAACCTTGTGCACAACAGCTCTTCACAAAATCCCAATGTTTAAATGACCTATTACAAACTCAAATGAAACTACACCTAAATGCTTACCAAAATTTAGCCAGTAAGTGTTGGGCTAAGAGAGAAGAAAAAAGGAAAAGGAGGTGATCAAACCTAACCCTAACCCTAATCTGCTTGAGCTCTCAACCGACAGAGGTTGAAGGAGAGAGTGATTGATAAATTCTAAGTTACAAGCATAGATTATATACTCAGTCCTACTGCCTTGGCTCAGAGAAGAGTAAACCCTAATTTTTCTAGTAGATGTGGCACTATTACAACCATAGGATTTCTTAGGATGTGTGCCTCGAGATTCAAGCCTCGAGATGCGTGCCCTAGACCTGGGGAAATCCCTAAAAGATCCTTGAGTTAAGATTGAGAAGTGGAGAGCCCGAGCTTCATGAGGCTCGCTTCTGGACATTACTTCTGTCACGCAGTTGTTTTATGCTTTTTAGTTCCTTCGCACAACTTGTAGAGTCCTCGTGGGTAGGAGTTGGCTTTGAATATTGTTATCTCGTGTAGAAGGATTTTGGATGATCACGCAGTTGATCTGTCTTTGAATGCACTCGCACATAAGGACTTGCAGTGCTTGGCTTGCTCGCACAGTAGAGCTTCCAAAATTCCTATCGTGGGGTACTCGCGCAGATGGACTTTACATCTCGCTCAGCAAAAGGGTTGAGCTTCCAATCGCTCGAGAGCTGCGTGAGAGAACTTCTAGGCGTCTCTCTCTTCCAGAGCCACGCGAGAACTTCGCGAGGTTGTGACTATTGTTCATGCAATTTGGTCTCACGAGGTAATGCGCATGGCTGCTTTGAAGCTTCATCCTCGTGAGAGCTTCACGAGCTGTATTCCAGGAGGCTTAGTGCGCGACTACTTCGCGAGCTCTTTTATATGTTGATTGCAGTTGAAGTGCATGACTGCTGCGTGAGAGGCTGCTTTGTGATAATCCCCTCACTGAGCTGCCCGACTGCTTCGTGAGCTCTATTGTGCTGCATGTCTTAGCTGGTAAGGTAGCTTTGCTAGTGGATTGAACAGTGCGAGGCAACACCTCAACTATGCGAGATTAGTTTGTTGTTCCTCTACTGCTATGCACATGCTTCTACATCAGCTTCCTCCACTCTCATCTATGCTTGGTTCATCTTCTAGACTTTCTTGGTCCATCATGACATATAAAATAGTCACCATGGTGTGTACCACCCTGGTGTTTCATCACTCTTTGGCTCAGCTATCATTGTTTGCTTGAATTCTCCCTTTTCTTGGCACCAAAGACATGGACTTTGTGTTAAGCTGCATAATTTATTACTAACTATAAAACACACTTAAACAACAGTTATTAGTCGGCTTCAAAGTCTAGCAAGGGCTAGGTTAAGAGGTGAAAAGTGATACTTTTCAGTGAATAATACACACCCAAACCTAATCTTTGCTAGTCCCTGAGCAAAGCAAAAGTTAAATAGCTACTCTAAGAATGTAAATGCCACTTTCATAGGGAGCACGGATGTATTTAGCTTATGCATCAAGCCTTTAAACCCCTAGGTTATCCCTAGTGGAGGAGTGAAGTCTCCTGAGAGTTTTCAGTGAAGGTACCCACAAACTTCTCAATGAAACAGTTAATAAAAGTGCAACGCAGTGGTTAATCAGTTTAGAATTAATAGAGTTCATTTCACCCTTGCTCTGTCAAAATTGAAAGAGTTCCAAAGTAGTGTATGCAAACAATTTAACACCTTAGTCATGCATGCATGCTCATCACATCCAATCAGCTGATACCAAGAAAATAATATGTGCAAAATAGTACTAAGCTTACCAGTACATCACAATTCAGGTTCAAACAATGCCCCAATGATTTCAATCTCAGACCCAATGCTTAACAGGGTTGTCTCTCATAAATGAATTTAAGGGTGTATCATTTCACAAAAGCTCAAGAGCAGTTGCATACCCCAAATGGGTTTGTAAGCATGAGCATAGGCAGTTCTTCTAATTTCTGACATCATAAAGTATTCTCACCATAGTTTAGACATTCCTTCATCTTCACATGACAGTTCATTTGACTTTGGATCAACAAGGGCATTTCATGGGTTGTAATGGGGCTTATTAGTGTGGGTTGTAAAGAATAAAAGGGGTAAAGAGGGATTCAAAATTGAGAAATCAACAAAGGTAGGAGATGATTCATGACTTCACCTTTTTCATTTCAGAACAACTCCATCTGCTTTTGAAACTTCAGAGCTAAAGTGGGCAACTTCTTCTCTTCTTTTCAACTTTTCCAATGAAATTCTTCTTTTGACTTCTCTTTCTTTTCTCTTTCCTTTTTGTTTCTTGTCTTTATATTTTTTTTTATAATGGTTGCCACATATCTACTACTGCTACACTATTATTTACAGATCTCCTCCTCTCTTCTTCTCCTTTCACCAAATGTTAAACTTTACTCACCTATCTTCAACATCCTCTCCTTTATCTTCTGAATTCTCAGAGTGAGGGTACGGTTGAATCAGGTTAAGAGATTCAGGTTCAAGCACTTTGGTGTTTGTTGAAGAAAAATGGGGCTTTAAGGCTCAAAAAGTGTATGCACAAGGGTAGTTTCATAGGCTTGATCTTTTAGGCTCAAACTGTCCAAATGAAGGCCTTGATCCTTTCCTTAGTGTCATAATTTCTGTCAAACAGCTTCAACCTGGGGTGTCTAACTTCTAGTAAAAAGGGCTTGACTCAGTCAGTCCTTAGAAGAGAAAAAAGTTGCCAAAGACACTCCTAAAAAACAATAAAATTTACAGGCTCAAAGCTCACTGGGTATGGTCTTCAATTGAACTCAAAGGGGTATGCTTTCACCTGTTTCTCTCCTTCCTGGTTCACTAACTACTGCTTATAAAAATTTTCCTGATGTTCACCTCATAGAAGTATTGATTTTTAAATGATTTTAGTATTAAAAAGGTTTGCATAGTATTTAAATTTCCTCACTTTAAACATTGCTTAGGTGAAGTTCATTCTATTTATTACTCACTTATTTACAACAGTTGCACTTGGGTTAACTATATCATTGGCAATCCTTGCCACACCCCCAAACCTATGAGGAGCAGTGTCCTCACTGATTCAAAGATAAAAGGCATGTGCAGCAAGGAACATAGACAAAATCAGACACAAAATAAAGGAAGCACACACAAACAAACTAGATACGAAGCAGAAAGTTAATCAAGCAATCACATAAGTAAAAGGAATTTCATATATAGACAAAAATTTGTACACTGTAAGTGAAAAGTGATCTATAAAAAGTATATCCTAACTAATTACAGGTGCAAATCTAATCACTGAATCCTCTTCTTCAGCAGGTGGTTCTTGAATTTCTTTGCCCTTTGCTTTCTTCAAAGCAGCAGTAGCAGAGGTGGTGTTTCTTAGCCTGGAGGTGCTTTTGTTTTTGAGAGTAGGTTCTGGCTTGGAAGTAGGTTCTTTGATTTTGATTCCAGGCCTGACTTTGCTAGGCTCCTTAGGTTTAGGGGATGTTTCCTGGTGAGGTACATCAGGGTTTAATTGTTTGGCAACAGCTTCAACTAATTCCCGATCACTATTTTCAGTTAAGTTCTTTTGCAAAGCCACAATAGTCACACCATAGTCATAGGCCTTCTCCTCAGCGAATCTCAAGTTTGTCTACAATTTCTTGATGACATCCTCCATCCCCTCAGCCCTATTCCTCTCCTAATTGTATTCGATTATTATCTCTCTCCATCCTTGCTTGATTCTCTTCCTCTCCAATTTATGAGTGAGTATCAGAAGTTCGATTTTTTCGAGGAGAGGTTGCTTGACTGTGCTTCTCAGGTCGGTCATGCCTCTAATTACATCTCTCTTGATGTAAGCATTATGCTTCATGGCTTGAAGGAGGGTGTAGTATGGAGGCATGGGGTTAAAAGAGGTAGGAAGTATGGGCAGCTCATCAGTGAAGGAAGGGTCAGCCAGCAATGATGGAGGGGTGGGTGTAGGGGGTATTGTGAGGTCTATTACCTCAGGGTCAGTTTGGTTGGAGGCATTGGTAAAGGTAGGAGGAAGAATTTTTGGACTAGGGGCAATGGGTGTAGTAGCAGGTGTGGGGATATGGATAGGTGGCGTTGGGAAGGTTGGGTTAAAGTTGTCAAGGTTGATTGGATGGCTTGTAAAGTGGTTTGGATTGAGGCTTGGTTGTGTAGGGTGGAGTTCATGGATTGCAGATTGGCTGTAATTGATGATTGGGTTTAGGTATCAGCCAACACTTGGGCTTGAATGGAGAGTAATAGGTGGAAGATTGGAGGTAGGAAATCAGGGATGGTGGGTGGTATTGGTTGAAATGGGAAAGTGGGTGCATGAGTTAAGGTGGTGGGCTATGGTGAATGTGGAGGTGGTGCTGGCTGGCACAAATGAATAGGCTGCCTGAGAGAGGGCAGCAGAGGGTGGAGCCACAGAGGCAGTAACAGCAGCAACATCATCTGCCTTCATCTTCTTCTTCTCAATGAGAGTGCCACTGATCTCTCATTGCTTCTTTCCACAATTTTTGGGGTTCAAGGCAATGGTTTTCTCATCCATGTGAAATTGGTACCCTCCAAGCTTTAGCAAGGCTGCAATAAGCCTGCAGTAGGGAAGGGAATGGGGTTTCTTCTTGGTCTTCACCTTCTCCACAATGTCAGTCATCCCCTCAAAAATTAGCTTGGCAGCATCCAAGTAATGGTTCTTGTGGAAGGAGAAGAGTGCATCAGTAATAGGAGACCTCCTCTCCTGCTCATGTCCAAAGTAATACACATTTTTCCTCAGCACCCTATCCATAAATCTAAGGTTGGGGTGCATATCTCTCTTCCTGATTGATACCCCTGATGCAGTGACCCCTCCAGTCAGCTCCTTAGTAATATCTGGTATGGTGGCTATCAAAGGGGGACCCAAGCCACATTCAGGGCTATACCTGGCTGGTATCCTAAGAATTCTAGCAATGGCTGCTTGATTGAACAGCATCTAAAATTTGTCAATCAACACCAGCAATGTTGGGCTCCCATCATCCCCAGTCTTGATCCTGATATTTTGGTAGAACAATTACACTAGTCTGGGGAAGACTAGATGCATTAGGGGCCTCAGTAGGGGCAGCAATGTGGCTCTAGCTAGGTACTCCATGGAGGCAACTATCTTAGGTAGCTCCTCAAAGAAAAACTTATAAAAAATTGTCTCTGCCTCTAGCTTAATTGCTGCAACAAATTTAGAGGGAACCCTGAGGTATTCATTATCTACTTCCTCTTCATCCTCAGGGACCTTAGGGGCTACTTCCTTGCCCATTTTCTATTTCTTCTTTGATTTCTCGGGGCTTTTAGTTGGTAGGTGCTCTCTGGCCCTCTTCTTTAGAACAGATTTCTTTTTGGCACCTTGGGCATCAGAGGCCACGCCCTTTCCTTTCTTCCCAGTTAGCTCAATTTGAGGCTCCTCAGTGGATGCAGTTACCACAAGGGTCTCCACATTGGAGGCCTCTGTAATTCTTGCAAATTTTCTAGTGGCCACAGGGCTCCTAGCAGGTGGTGGGGTTACCAAAGCAGACGAAGTATCTGTGAATTTTGAACCCATGGCCATAGCTATTCAATTTCTTCAACTTAGGGCTTGAAACTCCCAGCAGGTGTAATGCACACTTCAGAAATAAAACAGAACCCAAAGTGCTCTCTACTTACTCTAAATTAATGTCCAATTAAATATACCGAGAGAGAGTGAAAAATCTTACCAAATGACAGCTAGGGTTTCACCTCACACATTGCACAGATGTTCAAATCCCCCCAAACCTAGCTCAAAGTGACCAGGAGGTGATGGGGAGTAAAATGGTATGAGGAAACTAGCTGAAGTGGAGTGGAATAGGTTGTATAGAAGAAGGGGGAGAAGAGGGAGCTCGAAAGTGCGCAGTGAAAGCTAGGGCAAAGAAGTAGAATGGATGAAATGGTGAAAATCGCTGGGTTTATAAGGTTGAACACGTGGTTTGCACAGCTGTTGCCAGTTTCTCGCACAGTTCATAGCTAACCTCGTGAGATTATGAGCCTCACGAGATCTCTTCGCGGAGATGAAACTGGGCCTTAGCGCGCGAAGCAGTTACTCATCTCTCACGTAGCTAGAGTAGCGAAGCCTCGCAAGGCCATTAATGGTGTGGCCTTTAAAATATTAGCTCACGAGGCTCTCGCACAGTACAAAAAATGTGAATTTTGTTCTTCATGCAGTTCCCTGCTACTGACAGGATAGAGCCTCGCGAGGCATAATATCAAGCTTCAGCAGGTGTCATTTTGCTCGTGAGGCTCTCGTGAGGAACACAACTTCTCTCAAAACTCCGTGAGAAAGCCAACAAGTGGCTCGCGAGCTTGTAATTTAGGCTATTTAGCATTGCGAGAAAGATACACTTAAAACTTTTCTTTCTCAGATTGGGCCCTAGCCTGTGCATGTACAATATCATGCACCAATTCAGTGTGCATCAGCACTAACTCCTTGACATGTTCTCCATTTCATCATGACAATTAAATTACCCTTTATCAACATTGAAACATCACAAATTCAGAATTCCATAGATAATATTTCAGATCAAATTCTTGATATATATAATGAGAGCATCTCAACATCAACAACAGACATGAACATCAAAATTCAAATGACAGATATGCACATGTGCTCAAAACAAAAATGAACAAAACAAAGTCAAACACACAAGCAAATCATCATCACAAAAAGTAGTAAATGAAAATTTTCTAAGAAACATAAAACAAAACACACAATTAATACATATGGTACTCACATTCCTTGGTTCTTCACCACTCACCTTCATTTCATGTTTACTCTCTATAACCTCCTCAGTTTCCTTGTTCTGCTAAATTATCATCCACATGGATAGAGGATGCTTCTCCAATCATGTACTTCCCCTTGGGGTTGGCTAAGGGTTGACTAGGTAGTTTACCCTCCTCTCTTTTATTCAAAGCATTATAGATTTGACCCAGCTAGTCCTCTATTTTCTTAACTCTTTGCCCATAAGAATTCACTGTTTGGACTAAGTTCCCCAAATTATGCATAGATGTTAGCATTTTATCTTCATAGGAGATGTTGTGGGGGCAAGACCAACAGACTGGGTTGTGGGGCAAGCAACTAAAAATTCTGTCTTGGGGGGTATCCTTGGTTAAACTAGTGTTGGAGTCTGTATGGGGCTGCCAACTGCTACTGCTGGGGCTAAGGGTATGCATCTTGTCTCCACCTCAAATTTGGGTGATTTCTCCATGAGTACCCAACAGGTTGCTCCCCAAATGCTTGGGTAGCATTGGCTTGCTCCATAATAAAATCAGGGAATTGGTTGGCTGATGGACAATCTTGGAGTAAATGTGTGGGAGATTGGCATATCAGACATGCCTCCTCCACTTACGCAACCATCCTAGGCTGCATCACATTCATTAATTTGTCAAACTTTAAACTCAGGTTGTCTACCTTCCTCTCCAAATCACTTTGTACCTTAACTTCATACATTCCACCTCAAGGGATGGACTCTTTCACCAACTTAGTAGGGGTCTGGCTGTCATTATGAGATAGTGACTCTTGTTGTATGGAATTTTCCCCTATGATGTCAAACAGCTCCCAAGCCTCATCAGCTGTCTTGTGGAGGTAACTACCACCACATGAGGCATGCACTATATCCCTACTCTTGAGATTAATTCCTTGGTAGAATACTTTCACTAGTTGCTATTGTGGAATTTTGTGGTGGGGGCATTATTTTAACATCACCTGAAATCTCTCCCATGCTTCGTAAAAATCCTCAGTTGAGAACTAAGTAAATGACAAAATATTTGTCCTCATCTAGCTGGTTTTATTTATGAGAAAGAATTTAGCCAGAAATTGGCTTTGGAGGTCACTTCATGTCTGGATGCTATTAGCTGAGAGCTTAGAGAGCCAGGTGCTAGCTTTGTCCTTTAGGGAAAAAGGAAAAAACCTCAGTTTGGTGGCTTCAGGTCCCAAGCCAGTAATATTGAAAGTGGTGCAAAGTACCAAAAATTGGTCAATGTGCTTGTAAGGATCTTCCTTACTGACCCCATGGAAAGATGGTAGCATGTTGATGGTGGACATGATTTCATAGTTTCCTTCAACTGAAGGGAATTGTATGCAGAAGGGAGATGTGTAATCCCCAGGTGCATTGTATTCCTTTAGGGTTCTTTGCCTCTCAGCCATGACAACTGGCTCAGTTTCAACAGGAGGGTCTGGTGTGGTGTTTCTTAGTCTAAGGACCCTTTCAACCTCAAGATTTGGAGGTTCCAACTCAGGGTTAAGGGACCTTCTTTCAAGCATATACACACAAACTCAGCAAGTAAGGAAAATGCTTACAGCACACAAAAAAATTTCAAACTAAAATAACAACTAACCAAATTCACACTAAACTAATGACACGGAATTCAACATTAAAGGACTAAGTTTTAGGGTAAAAGAAGTACAAATAGAGATAGCTAAACTCCAGCTGCAGCTCCAACTTTTCCCTTCTGCTATTGTCCAATTTTGCATAATTCCATAAAGAATCAGTAGCACTTTTTATTCTATTTATGGCACAGCTACAAATAATTTTCTAAACTAAAATATAATACAACTCAGGTGTGATAGCCCGAGTTTCAGCAACCCGAAGCCCGCACCGTTAGTGGGTTGGCGCCAAGGCCGAGCCCCCGAACGAAGCACGTAACGTATAGTTGCACAACGGAAAATAAAGCAGAACCATGTCCAATGAATCATCATAGCAAAAAGAGAACTAGTACTATTCTTCAAAAGCTCAAAATGACGGTTCTAATTTCATAAGATTCCTTATGGAAAAAGAATCAACAAGAACCACCGGTAAGGGTCGTACCTTACCAAAACATGGTTCACCAAAAGAAATACAATCATTTGCAAAATTTGCATCCTTTACAACCAAAGTTAAACCAACACATCCTGAATCCTAGGGTCGGACATACTCTAGCCTAGTACAAAGAAAGCAGCTCTCAAGGTGAATCTCCTCCAAGTCCTCCCCCAAAGCTACCTCAGAATCCTCCCTCTCAGAAATCCTGGTATCAACGTCTTCTCCTGAACCTGTGACATATAGTCGAGGAATGAGCTTCATCCAAGCTCAGTAAGGAAAAACTCATAGCATGCTTATTGTAATGGCAAACATAGATCTTATGGCATAATGAAACAGAATAATTGGGACATATGCACAGTATATGGTCGTGGCATGAAACATAGGTACAAAGCTTGTTCGAAATTCAAAAGAGATAGGCCCACATCTTCTTCTAACACAAGAAAAGAAAAACTTAAAGTGTTATGCTTAAAGTAATAGAATGAGGAGCTATAGCCTCAAGCCCCCGATGGAATACCCACCATCATCACTCATATGAACCATTTTCACATATATCCAAGGTCCCATAAAGTTAGACGCTTGGCTGAACATAATTACCGTCATGCGGTAGGAGT
The DNA here is from genome assembly GCA_021018995.1 of Chloranthus sessilifolius. Lineage (NCBI taxonomy): Eukaryota > Viridiplantae > Streptophyta > Magnoliopsida > Chloranthales > Chloranthaceae > Chloranthus > Chloranthus sessilifolius. The sequence continues at coordinate 26,393,554 of CM037594.1, read as the reverse complement.
CACAAAACACATAGCACAAAGGTGTACGGATTAACCGCCGTATCGGTCGGGTATTCACATAAAACCTTAAATCGAAGTGCGTACATATAGCTCATCACTGTGTAAAGTGATAATTATAACTTAGATCATAGGTCGGAAAGAAGTGTGAAGATACTTGCACAACACATTAGATTAAATCTTGAAAGATTCTACAACTCATAGATGAATCGAAAACATACGGATGCACATGTCCTTCCAAATTGAATTCGTAACCACACATATAATCGAATCAAAGAAAACATCACGTCATGACACACACATGTTAACGTAACAATGCACATGGTGTCAAGTTTTCCTTACCTCGAGATCTTAACCCGCACTAGCTCACACTGCTTTTTGGGTTAGCCCCCTTCATCATACAATACTAAGTCACCTAAGATATAAAATCCAATGTTCCCTCATTAGAACAATGCTAAACATGTTAGGATAACTCCCCTCAAATTCTCACAATCAAAACTTACCAAAAATTTTGAATCTGGGAATTTCGATCGATCGAATCCCAATTTCGATCGATCAAAATCATGTTTCGATCGATTGAACTAAATTTGATGAGCTCTCACAAAAGCCTAAAATCAAACATAGTTTGATCGAACGAATCCCTTTTCGGTCGATCAAAAACTTATAATTTGATCGATCAAAAATATTTCGATCGATCGAATTTTCCAAAATGCAATTTAGCTATCACACAGTTCGATCAAATGAGTCTTACTTCGATCGATCGAAAACTCTAATTTGATCGATCTAATATATTTCAATCGATCGAGTTCTCACAGAGGGTTTTTCTACATCCCTGTTTATATACATTTCGATTGATCGAGTATGAGATTCGATCGATCGAATACGTTTCGTTCGATCGAATTTAACTTCGACCGAACGAATTTTATTCAACTTCGATTTTCATACATTTAAGTCCATTTCGATCGATCGAAATGAGCGGATTCCAGCAGTTCTAGGGTTTTCACCCTCGTTCTCATCTCCTCTTCAAATCAAACCTGATTCTTACGTGTCCTTGATCTTAAATTACATAAAAACAACCACTAACGCATTCAAGTTTTAGCCTTAGTTTATGTACCTCGATTTCCTCAGGATCTCCAATTCCTAGCGTCTAACTTTGACTAGGGTTCGTCAAGAGATCAACGGCTTGTTCGTCACTTCAAATCCATACAACAATCTTCAAAAATGGATCAAGCTCACATCCCTAAGCAATTAATGCCCTAGTCGCCCCTCTCTCTCTCTTCTTAACTCCTGGTGATATGCAATAACTAGGATATTGAATGGTTATAATTCCATTTATAACCTAAGTCTTAGGCTTTGATACAAAGCGATCATGCCTAGGTTGGGTGTACGAAAGTGCACTAACCCTCAACTTAGCCTACATACGTCAAATCCCATCTGTTTGATTTGATCCATAGACATTACATAGACTATCGATATTGTCTCCGACGTGCGGACCATCGGCACATCTACCGAGGCAATTAGTTCTAGGTCTAAAATATTTGGGATGTTACATCCTCCCCACCTTAGGAATTTTCGTCCTCCAAAATTGTCCTAGTGCGCGGCACGACAAAGGAAGGGTTACCTCGTATGGCACCACACATGGCTAGACAATCCATGTCGTTATAGGATCTCACCCCACACACATACACAGTCTACACACAATAAATTCTAGTAAATCTAATTCAAGCACATCATTCATTAAAAGTTAGCATGATTATGTAAAAAAGATCATCGTGGCATCCATGCCACCATAGTTCTAACAAGTAAAAACAAAAGTGGCAACCATGCCACAATAGTTAAAAATTTACACACATTGCTCAAAAATTGAAATTTTCAAAAAGAAACACTCTCAAGCTCATGATCCCTCAATAGTAGCTCCTCCAGCCACTCCAACAGGATTCGTCGGACTAGTAGGGTCCGCCCCAATGATAGGATCAGTCGCATCCCCTGCTTGTTCCTCGGCTTGATCCTCATCGACTGCATCACCAGTCTGCGGGTCCTCTGCAGCAGCGTCAGACGTAGCTGCACCATAGACCTGTGCGCGCATGGCCGCGATCCTCTGCATGTAGTTGGTAGGGTACACAGCTTGCAAAAAGTCCTCGGTGAGCAACTCATAGTAGTCCAGGCACTGGTTGAGCCGGCAATTGCTCTCTTGGATGAGAACAACCAACATCTCATTGCATATCGGAGCTGCTTGATGGACTGGCGGCATCGGTATGTCGGCAGGTTGGTGAACTGGAGGGATAACTTCAGGCTGATCGAGGACAGGAGCCTCAGGAGCAATTTGGTCAGGTAGTGGTGAGCCCTGAGCAGGTGCATCTTGAGGTTGAGGAGGGACGGTAGGCGCTTGAGGGGCTGGCTATATATGTGGTTTCAGCTGGTTATAAGTCTTCCTCCAATGCTTAAAGGTGTAGAACACCATATTGTCGGAGGACCTAGGATCGCTGGAAGAGATCATGTGCACGGAGGTCGCGACGTACTCATCAAACATAGCCGAGACCAAACTGGCATACGGTATATACTCCTCGAGCTTTTCTGCCCCTGCCAATAGCATCTTCCTCCCATGCTTAATTCCCTCAAAAACTGCTGCGGCGGCATCAAACCATTTACCCTAAAAAGCCACGAATAGGGCTTCCATCAACATCCCTAATCTCTCAGTCTTGTGGCGTACCGGGTAGAGATTGCACTTGAAGATTGTGTCAAGCATCCACATATAGCTCGACAAATGGGCTCGCCTAATGGCTCGACCCGATGCAACTCGTCCTCCAGTCATCCACTCGGCCACATAGGTATGGGTCAAATTTGGGGGATTCTGGGGTAACAAGTTAATCCCCTCGCCATATCCGTCAAAACATTCCAACGCTCTACAAGCCATTGCGTGGGTAAAAACATACATCTTCCCATCGACTTTGGTGCAAATGGTATTAGGGTCAGGGCCATCAAACATATTTTGGTAAAACAAGCGCACGAGGCGCGGGTAATAGTACTGATGAATGGGTTTTAGTAGATTATCCAATCCTGCCTTGCTTAAATAGTCAAGTGCCCAAGCGTCAACGCTAGGCACATTAGGCGTTTCGAATAAGGCTGGATCGATGGTGTACTCATAGGAAAAACCCTTGTTTGCCCACCATTCGTTTGGTTGGTTGCGCTGGGGAGTTTGCGGAGCAACGGGTTGCTCGGCAAGTGGTTGCGGTGGTGGAATAGGTGGCTGTGGCGGAGGTTTTTGTGGTTGCGAAGGACCCAGAGTGATCTTGGGTCGCTTTGATGTAGGGGTTTCAAAAGTGGCAGCCTTCTTCTTAGGTTCCATAGTCCAAAGAACCAAACTAGGGTTCTAAAAAAAATCAAAAATTTAACTAAAATCAGATAGAGAAGAATCCAAAATTAAATTTACCGATTTAAGGAGGTTTGGATTCGATTTCTTGGAGGATATAGCACAATAGGTCGTTCGTTTGATCCCCCCAAATGTGGAAACCTTCGAAACCCTAACGGGAGCCCTAAAATTTTCTAAAAATTTAAACATAAGGGCTCGGTTCACACATATAAAGGCAATATTTGATCAATCGAATTCATTTCGATCGATCAAAATCCGACTTAAACTGAAATCGTTTTGATTTTGATCAATCAACACCCATTTCGATCGGTCAAAATTTGATTTATGGAGAATGGGCCCCACATTTCGATCGAACGAATGTTAATTCGATCGGTCGAAACGCCAAAATTCGATCGAACAAATATTTTTTGATCGATCGAGCTTGTCATGCCTACAGAAATTTCTGATCGAACATAATTTTTTTTTTTGTCCGGTCAAAATGAAATTCGATTGATCGAATTTAAATTCGATCGAACGAATTTAATAAGCTTTAAAATATAGGAAAATTGACTTTTTGCCAATGTATTTCGATCGGTCGATTTACACCTCGATCGATTGAAATCATATTCGATCGAACGAAAATGAATTTCGATCGATCGAATTTACAGAACAACAGAATTTTTTGTGTTTTTGAATTTTCTTTCTCGTTTTCACGCTTCAACATCCAATTCATCCCTGTCATTGATCATTCAAAGTATTTACATATAATTTGATCACAAAGGACCATTACAAAAAATTTCTCCTTCTCATGATTACTCAAACAATGAAGGATGTTGGGCACGAATCTCGACTTCGCGTTCCCACGTTGCTTCCTCTCTAGAGTGATTTTTCCATTGGACTAACACTAAAGGAATCCGTTTTGTGCTCAACACTTGCTCGGTTCAGTCAAAAATTTGCATTGGTTCTTCAGTGACCTTCAAATCCCTATAGACTTCCACAGGTGGTGCATCAAGGATATGAGTTGGGTCTCACACGTATTTCCGCAACATTGAAACATGAAATACGTCGTGCACTCTATCAAGTTGTGGGGGTAATGCGACCCTATAAGCAACTTCACCCACTCTCCCCAATACCTCGAATGGTCCAATAAAGCGAGGACTCAACTTTTTGTGCTTTCTAAAGCACATCACACCCTTCATTGGGGATACCTTTACAAACACGTGATCTCCCACTTGAAAGTACATGCTTGAACGCTTAATATCCGTGTAGCTCTTCTGGCGACTCTGCGTCGTCTTGATTCTTTCTCGTATAATATAGACGGTCTCAACATTTTTCTTGATGATTTTCGGTCCCAACACAAATCCGTCACCCGTTTCCTCCCAATTGATCGAAGACTTGCATCTCCGTCCATACAGAGCCTCATATGGAACCATCCCAATGCTCTGCTGAAAGCTATTGTTATACACGAATTCTATCACATGAAGGTGCTGATCCCATGATCCCTGAAAATCAATCATGCATGCTCGCAACATATCTTTAATAATCTGATTGACTCTCTCTATCTAACCATCGGTCTGTGGAGGAAATGCGAAACTAAAGTCCAATCTCGTGCCCATACCTTCTTGGATTCTTTGCCAGAATACTGATGTGTACAATGGATCATGATCAGACACAATGCTTGTAGGAATACCGTGGAGTCGCACAATTTCTTTCATAGATAAATCTGCCAACTTGCTTGCAGTGTATGTCATATTGTAGGGTAGGAAGTGAGCCGACTTCGTCAATCGATCCACTACCACCCATATTGCATTGTGGCGTCTCATCGTCCTTGGTAATCCCACAATAAAGTCCGTAGAAATGGACTCCCACTTCCACTCCGGTATTGGTAGAGGTTGTAATAGACCTCCTGGGTGTCTATGATCCACCTTTACTTGTTGACACACCAGACACTTTGACACATATTCCATGATATCTTTCTTCAATCCTCTCCACCAATAACATTTATGCAAGTCCTGGTACATCTTGGTACCGCCCGGATGAATGGCATACTTGGACTTATGAGCTTTGTGTAATATGGTCTGCCTCAGCTCGACATTCACAGGTATGCATAAGCGGCCACAGAATAATAATGATCCATCTTCTTTGACAGAAAAATCCCCCCTTTCATCTGCAGTCACCTTTTGACGTATCCTCACCAGCTCTGGGTCTTTCATCTAGAGTTCATAAATGCAATAAAAAATAGTTGGTCTGATCGTGAGATTTGCCAACAGTACCCCGGTATCCATGACTTCAATGTTCTTATCATACAACGAAATGTCTTCCAATAGTTTCCATCGTCGAAGTTCCACTATGAGACTAGCTAACTGAGCAGCATTCTTTCTACTTAACCCGTTAGCCACGACATTAGCTTTACCTGGGTGATATTGTATAGTGCAGTCGTCGTCCTTGAGAAACTCAATCCACCGCCATTGCCTCATATTCATTTCTTTCTACGTGAACAAATACTTGAACCTTTTATGGTTCGTGAAGATCTCAAAGGTCTCACCATACAGGTAATGCCTCCAAATCTTAAGCGCAAAGATCACTATGGCTAACTCTAGATCGTGCGTTGGGTAGTTCTTCTCATGCTCTTTCCACTATCTTGATCCATAGGCTATGACATTACTGTTTAGATTCAGTATACAGCCCAAACCACCATATGACGCATCACTGTAAACAACAAATCCCCCACTGCCTGACGGAATAGCCAATACTAGAGCAGAGGTAAGCAATTTCTTCAGTTCTTGGAAGCTCTCTTCACATTCCTTGGTCCACTCAAATTTTGTGTTCTTCCTTATAAGTCGGGTGAGTGGTCCTGAAATCTTGGAGAAACCTTCCACAAAGCGTCAATAATATCCAGCTAGACCGAGGAAACTACGAATCTCCGTCACGGTCTTGGGTTGTTCCTAATCTAATACTGCCTCAATCTTTGTCGGATCAACAGTCACGCCTGCTTCTGATACTACATGACCAAGAAAACTCACTTGTTCAAGCCAAAATTCACACTTACTAAGTTTGGCATACAGTTGGTGTTCACGTACAGTCTATAAGGCAATGCGCAAATGATGTTCGTGTTCTTCTCTGGTCTTTGAATAAATAAGAATGTCGTCGACAAACACCACTACGCATGCATCAAGGTGTTGTTTAAAGACCCAATTCATGAGGTCCATAAATGAGGCTGCCGCATTCGTCAAGCCGAAAGGCATCACTAAGAATTTGTAATGCCCATGTCTAGTCCTGAATGGTGTCTTTTGCACATCTTCGGCCTTCACCTTTAGTTGATGATACCCGGATCTCAAGTCGATCTTTGTAAAGAACTTTGCCCCTTACAATTGGTCGAATAGATCGTCGATCATGGGCAAAGGGTGTTTGTTCTTGATCATGAGCTTGTTCAATTGACGGTAGTCAATGCAAAGTCTCATCGACCCGTCTTTCTTCTTAACGAACAAGATCGGTGCTCCCCAAGGGGATACACTTGGCCTTATGAAGCCCTTATCTAACAGTTCCTGTAATTGCTCCTTCAACTCCCTTAGTTCAGCTGGAGCAATTCAGGTGGCAAGCCTAGTAACTCATCAGGAAATACGTCCTCAAACTCACAGGCAATTGGGATATCGAAAATAACATTCTCTGCTTCCTTTGGTTCTTGTAGGAATACTAGATATCCCTCGCATCCATTCTTCATCATCCGCTCAGCTCGTACTGCGAAGATGATCGGCACTACCTTCCCTTTCTCGCCAATGACCAGGAAAGATTTCTGTATGGGTGGACGGAAAGTGACTACTTTCTGCAAACAATCTACGCTGGCATGATATGCACATAGCCAATTCATGCCAAGTAGTACATCAAGTCCTTGCATGTTCAACAAGATAAGATCGGTGGTAGTCTCTTGATCCTTCACTTGCACGATGACTGATCAGCAACACGTGTCTGCAGTCATTGCACTTCCCGTAGGAACGGAAACATCCAAAATAAAATCCCACTCCTCTGGAATAATCTTTAATTTCCCCATGAATTCTAGAGTTATATACGAGTGGGTAGACCCTGGGTCTATCAGAACTCGTGCCACACAATGATCACCGTGGTTTTCTCGGTAAAGCTGTAGCGTACCTATATATCATTTAACATATTCACTACATTCAGAAATGCATGTTATGATCACACAAAGTGAGCCTAGAAGTTTTTCTATCAATGCACTTTCTTCATCTAGAAGACAAATAAATGAGTTCAAACATAACAAGAAGGTTATACCTTGGATTGCATCGTTGCTTGTCTGGGCGTCTTCCACTGTCACGGTAAAGGCACGACCTTGAACAACAGGTCTCGTGGATTGTGTAGGTCTCGATGCGGTAGCAATTGAGACGGTGCCCTCCTTTCTCATCTCGGGGCAGTCTCGTATCATATGGCCTACTTTCCCACATTTAAATGATCACACAAAGTGAGCCTAGAAGTTTTTCTATCAATGCACTTTCTTCATCTAGAAGACAAATAAATGAGTTCAAACATAACAAGAAGGTTATACCTTGGATTGCATCGTTGCTTGTATGGGCGTCTTCCGCTGTCACGGTAAAGGCACGACCTTGAACAACAGGTCTCGTGGATTGTGTAGGTCTCGATGCGGTAGCAATTGAGACGGTGCCCTCCTTTCTCATCTCGGGGCAGTCTCGTATCATATGGCCTACTTTCCCACATTTAAAACATCTGCCTATGTCCTGTCTACAGTTTGATGTTTTATGCGGTTTGCCACAACAGGCACATTTTAGTTATGAATTTGTAGATGTCACTCTAGAAGATCCTTGTGTGACAGATGCCCCAGACGTCTGAGTCTGAGTAGGGCCCTCTCTGCGAAACGATCTCCTAGAAGTGAATGTATTTGACCTCAGATAATTTGCATAGGCTGGTCTTGAAACTAGAGCAGGTGCTGACAACCTCGGCTTTTTATTCCCCAAGTCGTAGTCACTCACCCCCCCCCCCCGGACTTGGCTTGTTCTTCCACTCACGTCTTTTGTTGATGTCCCTTTCTGCAATGATGGCCTTCCCCATCACATCGGCATATGCTTCCAATTCAAATATGGACACTCTCTCCTAAATATTCGGTCTCAGGCCTTCTTGAAATCTGCTGGCCTTCATTTCTTCAGTAGCTACCAATTTTGGTGCAAATATTAATAACCTCACAAACTTGTTGCCATACTCCCGTACGGTCATGCTCCCCTGTACAAGATTCGTAAAGTCCTTCTTAAACTGATTCCAGACTTTCTTAGGAAAGTACTCCTTGTTAAATGCCATTACAAAGTCTGCCCACGTCCATTGGTTGTACGGACCCTCAACTTCCCTTTTCCTCAACACCGACTCCACCAAGCGTCAGCGTCGCCTTCTAGTTGGAAAGAAGCCCAACCAACTTTTTCATGCTCAGGGCTCTACAATCTCTCCAACAATTTCTCCATCTGTTTCAACCACTTCTCCGCTTCAAGCGGATCAGTCTGCCCGTGGAACACAGGAGGTCTCAATCTCCTGAAATCCATAAATGAGGATGGCAACAAAGCAGGAGGTGGTCGTGGCGGCAATTGCAGCTGATGGCTGACATTGTTTGCGGCTAACAATGTCATCTACTCAGTCAGAAGAGTAGTTTGCTGGGTCTGCTGAGCCATAGTAGCGGCTATAGCCTCCATAGCCCTAGCCATCCTATCAGAAGACTCATCTCTATGACCTCTCTCCACCTCAAGAGGGGGTCTCTGCTCTCCTCCAGAACCTGAAGGAATATCCTCCATAGCCATCCTAGGGGAACTTCCCCTAGGGCTACCTCTTCCTCACTGATCCATTGGAATCTGTTACAATGAAACAAAAGTCTCATTAACAGACAGTCCCTAGTATCCAACAAAATCTCAATATTGAAACAGTTTAAGACTTGTCAAACGTCTCTAAAACCATGCTCTGATACCAACTGTCACAGCCCGGGTTTCGACACCCAGAAGCTCGCGCCGTCAATGGGCTGGCGCCAAGGCCGAGCCCCCAAACGAAGCACGTAACGTATAGTTGCACAGCAGAAAATAAAGCAGAACCATGTCCAATGAATCATCATAGCAAAAAGAGAACTAGTACTATTCTTCAAAAGCTCAAAATGACGGTTATAATTCCATATGATTTCTTATGGAAAAAGAACCGACAAGAACCACCGGTAAGGGACATACCTTACCGAAACATGGTTCACCAAAAGAAATATAATCATTTGCAAAATTTACAACCAAAGTTAAACCAACACATCTTGACTCCTAGGGCCGGACCTACTCTGGCCTAGTACAAAGAAAGCAGCTCTCAGGGTGAATCTCCTCCAAGTCCTCCCCCGAAGCTAGCTCAGAATCCTCCCTCTCAGAAATCCTGGTATCAACGTCTTCACCTGAACCTGTGACATATAGTGGAGGAATGAGCTTCATCCAACCTCAGTAAGGAAAAAATTATAGCATGCTTATTGTAATGGCAAACATAGATCTTATGGCATAATGAAACAGAATAATCGGGACATATGCACAGTGTATGGTCGTGGCATGAAACATAGGTACAAAGCTTGTTCGAAATTCAAAAGAGATAGGTCCACATCTTCTTCCAACACATGAAAAGAAAAACTTAAAGTGTTATGCTTAAAGTAATAGAATGAGGAGCTATAGCCTCAAGCCCCCAATGGAATACCCACTATCGTCGCTCATATGAACCATTTCACATATATCTAAGGTCCCATAAAGTTGAACGCTTGGTCGAACATAATTACCGTCATGCGGTAGGAGTCACAAAACACATAGCACAAAGGTGTACGGATTAGCTGCCGTACCGGTCGGGTATTCACATAAAACCTTAAATCGAAGTACGTACATATAGCTCATCGCCGTTTACAGTGATAATTATAACTTAGATCATAGGTCAGAAAGAAGTGTGAAGATACTTGCATAACAGATTAGATTGAATCTTGAAAGATTCCACAACTCATACATGAATCGAAAACGTACGGATGCACATGTCCTTCCAAATTGAATTCGTAACCACACATATAATCAAATCAAAGAAAACATCACATCATAACACACACATGTTAACGTAACAATGCACATGATGTCAAGTTCTCCTTACCTCGAGATCTTAACCCGCACTAGCTCACACTGCCGTTTGGGTTAGCCCCCTTCATCATACAATACTAAGTCACCTAAGTTATAAAATCCAATGTTCACTCATTAGAACAATGCTAAACATGTTAAGATAACTCCCCTCAAAATCTCATAGTCAAAACTTACCAAAAATTTTGAATCTGGGAATTTCGATTGATCGAATCCCAATTTCGATCGATCGAATCCCAATTTTGATCGAATCCCAATTTCGATCGATCGAATCCCAATTTCGATCAATCAAAATCACGTTTCGATCGAACTAAATTCGATCGGTCGAACTCTCACAGAAGCCCAAAATCAAACATAGTTTGATCAAACGAATCCCCTTTCGGTCGATCGAAAACTGATAATTCAATCGATTGAAAATATTTCGATCGATTGAATTTTCCAAAAGCAATTTAGCTATCACACAGTTCGATCGAACGAATCGTACTTCGATCGGTTGAAAACTCTAATTCGATCGATCTAATATATTTTGATAGATCAAGTTCTCACAGAGGGTTTTTCCACATCCCTGTTTATATATGTTTCGATCGATCAAGTGTGAGATTCGATCGATTGGATACGTTTCGTTCGTTCAAATTTAACTTCGACCAAACGAATTTTATTCAACTTCGATTTTCATACATTTAAGTGCATTTCGATCGATCGAATTTAATTTCGATCGATCAAAATGAGCGAATTCCAGCAATTCTAGGGTTTTCACCCTCGTTCTCATCTCCTCTTCAAATCAAACCCCATTCTTGCGTGTCCTTGATCTTAAATTACATAAAAACAACCACTAACACACATTCAAGTTTTAGCCTTAGTTTATGTACCTCGATTTCCTCTGGATCTCCGATTCCTAGCGTCTGACTTTGACTAGGGTTCCTCGAGAGATCAATGGCTCGTTCGTCACTTCAAATCCATACAATAATCTTTGAAAACAGATCAAGCTCACATCCCTAAGCAATCAATGCCCTAGTCGCTCCTCTCTCTCTTCTTAACTCCCGGTTATATGCAATAACTAGGGTATTGAATGGTTATATTTCCTTTTATAACCTAAGTCTTAGGCTTTGATATAAAGCGATCACGCCTAGGTTGGGTGTACGAAGGTGCACTAACCCTCAACCTAGCCTACATAAGTCAAATCCCATCCGTTGGATTTGATCTATAGACATTACATAGACTATCGATACCGTCTCCGACGTGCGGACCATCAGCATACATACCGAGGTAATTAGTTCTAGGTCTAAAATGTTTGGGGCATTACAGGAGGTCTACTAAAAAGATCAATATCCCCAACAGCGATGCCAAAAACTTGTTGGTCCCCTCTAGGTGTCTAAATGCTGATGCTTATTTAAGTGATGAGATGGTAAAAATTAGAATACAAAGGTGGTGTAAAATGGCTATAAAATCAATAACCTAAAGTACACACAGCCTGCAAGATATAAGGCTATTGTAGCAAGTTTTGATACGTAAGAGTTTGTCCCACAAAGAAATTGATCTAAAACCCAAAATGGGCTATAATAGTAGGCCTCCAGGTCTAGCTACAGATTTGGCAATCCTAAAGAAAGGGAGTTGAGTGTCACAACTATATTAAATTACCTACTAAAAGAAAACAAAAAAAGTGTTGTCCTATCCTAAGAAAGGGTTAAGAAGAAGGTGGTGATGGTGTGTTATAATAAAGATAAAAGGATGAGAAGTAAGCAGTTTAGGCTAAAGTTCATTTAGTTATGTAACTCAGATTTAGGGTTGTCTCTGCAGCAAATCGTTACTAAAGTGCTATCAATAGCCTCAGCAAGGTAGAAGAATCCAACTTAACCCATGCCATTTAGACTACTCTTAAGGCTATACTCTATCCACTTCAATGCTCACAGACTATCCAATAGAGTCTGTTAAATCCCATTGATTAAATCAAAAAAGCTAACATGATCCAAAGGAGTGGACTGATCTTAAGGCTATAATTTTTCCACTTAAATGGTCATAGACTATCCAATAGATTTCCTCCAACCAATGAATCAAATCAGGCCAAGAATACCATTGCAGACACTATGTTTTTCAGGCTACAAGTACCCAAGATCTACTATAGATCTGGCAAGCATTCATAGGAATTCAAATCCATAAAATCCTATGTGTGTGTCAAAAGCCATCAGCACAATGCTTGGACACATAGGAAAAGCAACAGGTTGAATAAGGACTTAAATATGGATAATAATTGCTACAAATGGCCTACAATGACTCAACCCACAAGTCTGTAATCACTACAGAGAAGCCAGATCTAACATCTGATAGTGGCCAAGTAAGACAGAGGGGAGCTTGTTCCTGCACAACCTCTCACTAGGCTATAAGCTCAAGTGTAGAGGAGAAGAATCCTTCTCAGATCTATGACCAAGACCCGCCCTACGGCTATAGTTTGTCCACTCAAATGGTCATAGGCTATCGACAGTGGCTGCCTTACCCACAGATGATGAGATGGAATATATAAACGGTTGCTGCCACCATGGTCCCAGGGCTACAAGCTCAAGCTTCCATGGGCCTTTCAATAAGCTCAAATCCTAAATTCATGTTATAGCCTGAACAAAACTATGAGCAAATAGAAAAATAACAGATTAAATGAACATTTAAAATACAAATTCCATTTATCTAAATTTCCAACAATGAAATTTCTCAAGGCAGCAGCCTTGTGCACAACAGCTCTTCACAAAATCCCAATGTTTAAATGACCTATTACAAAACCAAATGAAACTACACCTAATTGCTTACCAAAGAAGTGCTAGGCTAAGAGAGAAGAAAAATGGAAAAAGAGGTGATAAAACCCTAACCCTAACCTTAATCTGCTTGAGCTCTCAGTCGACAGAGGTTGAAGGAGAGAGTGATTGATAAATTCTAAGTTACAAGCATAGCTTATATACTCAATCCTACTGCCTTGGCTCAGAGAAGAGTAAACCTTAATTTTTCTAGCAGATGTGGCATTGTTACAACCCTTGGGTTTCTTAGGATGTGTGCCTCAAAATTTGGGCCTCGAGTTGCATGCCCTAGACCTGGGGAAATCCCCAAAAGGTCCTTGAGTTAAGATTGAGAAATGGAGAGCCCGAGCTTCGTGAGACTGGCTTCTGGACATTACTTCTATCACATAGTTGTTTTATGCTTTTTCATTCCTTTGCATAGCTTGTAGAGTCCTCGCGAGGTAGGATTTGGCTTTGAATGCTGCTGTCTCACACAGAAGGATTTTAGATGATCATGCAGCTGATCTGGCTTTGAATGCACTCGCACAGAAGGACTTGCAGTGTTTGGCTTGCTCACAAGTAGAGCTTCAGAAATTCCTGTCATGGGGTATTTGCGCAGATGGACTTTACATCTCGCTTGGCAAAATGGTTGAGCTTTCAATCACGCGAGAGCTGCGCGGGAGAACTTCTGGGCGTCTCTCTCTTCGAGCCCTGATAACTGCGAGGTTATCATTTGTTGTTAGCAATTTGGTCTTCTTGAGGTGTCGTCGCTTTAAAGCTTGATCCTCGTGTGAGCTTCGCAAGCTGTATTCCTAGAGGCTTAGTGCGCGACTACTTCACGGGCTCTTTTATGTGTTGATTGCAGCTGAAGTGCGTGACTATTGTGTGAGAGGCTGCTTTGTGATAATCCCCTCACTGAGCTGCGTGACTGCTGTGCCAGCTCTATTGTGCTTCATGTCTTAGCTACGTAAGGTAGCTTTGCTAGTGGATTGAACAACGTGAGGCGGCACCTCAACTGTGTGAGATTAGTCTATTATTCCTCTACTGCTATGCACATGCTTCTGCATCAGCTTCCTCCACTCTCATCTATGCTTGGTTCATCTGCTGGACCTTCTTGGTCCATCATGACATGCAAAATAGTCACCATGGTGTGTACCACCCTAGTGTTTCATCATTCTTTGGTTCAACTGTCATTGTTTGCTTGAATTCTCCCTCTTCTTAGGACCAAAAACATGGACTTTGTGTTAAGCTGCATAATTTATTACTAACTATAAAACACACTTAAACAACAATTATTAGTCAGCTTCAAGGTCTAGCGAGGGCTAGGTTAAGAGGTGAAAAGTGGTACTTTTCAGTGAATAACACATTATAGACCATTCATTCAGAGATGGAACAATTTAAGCATTGGCACATACACACACAACACTCTAGGCATGGGTAAAAGACTAGTCTCAGAATCAGAGCATTGGGTTAATTGAATAAACAATAGTGGAACTGTCATGGTATCGGAACTTGAAAAATAGAAGTTTACATGCTAAAATGATTATAGATTTTGATTTTTAAATGTATATATTATATGAAAACCAATTTTGAAAACTCTTTTACCGATGGTTTTGAAACTGTTTTGAAGTTTATGGGTGTCTTCACTAAAAACCCTCAGGAGACGCAACTCCTCCACTAGGGATCACCTAGGGGTTTAACAGCTTGTTGCATACTATGCAACCGTGGGATCTCTCTTAAGTCCCGTCATGACGATGCACTCGTAAGGAAAAATATAGAGTCTCCACTCAGAGCTTTTGGTGTCCCGGGAAACCTAAATCAATATTAAAAACACCGAACTATAAAAATATGACTCTGATTCACTGGTCTAACACCAAAGGCTCTTGGGTAGGCACTTCAGTTATTGATCAGGAAGGTGTTACGCACCTGATCAACCCACTTAAAAGTGGTCTCTACTTATGGCCAAATGAAAGGAAAAATAAAAATAAAAAGGGAGCACTTCCACTTTCCCGAAGGAACTATGAACCTATCAGACACTCCGCAAACACCAAAAATTCAGTGGCGTAATGGCTTGAATCCTTGGATAACGAAAAAGTAAAGAAGGTAGAGGAGTAGAGGGGAGAGCCAGAGCTCTCGGGCCCTTGTAGCATAGCTGTGGACCTTGTCCAAGGAGCACTTCCGCTGGCCCAAAGGCACTATGATCCTATCAAGCTCTCCGCAAACACAAAAAATTCGGCGGCGTAACGGCTTAAATCCTTGGATAACGAAAAAGCAAAGAAGGTAGAGGAGTAGAGTGGAGAGTCGGAGCTCTCGGACCCTTATAGCACAACTGTGGACCTTCGCGTGGGTGCACTTGATGAGCTTCCGATAGCTTAAAAGGTTGAAAGATGGGTTCTAATCTCTAAGGCCTGGTAGCTAAGAGGTAGAAGAAGAAGGCTAAAGGGTAGTTCTCACCTAGGCTAAGGGGTTTTTGATGGAAGATGGGGGATAAAGAATGATTTTGAATTCTGGAATTTGTATGGGTTTGGTGCACCAAGGGGAGAAAGAAATCTCTAATCTTTCTCTCTTTAGAAAATATTTCAAGCCTTTGTAAAGGGAAGGGTGACTCTCTATTTATAGAAAAGGACAGGCTTAGGAGGGTACATAAGAGCTAATGTGATTAGCAATTAGATAATCCTAAATCTAAGGATTTTGGGTTTTTCAAGGTCATGGATAGGTGTGAAATTGGGTTCAATGGTAGATGATAGGGTGGAGTTTCAAAGGGTTAAAGGGTTCCAAATAAGGTTAATGTGGGTACAATAATTTTAAAGAAACCAACCCTAAACATTGGGATGGTCAACAAGTCAAACCCCAAAAGTGAAATTCAAGAAAAATCTCTAAAGTACTGTAGCTAAGCCTAGCGTGTATATTACACACACTAGGCATATGTACAGTGCCTTTGAGAAGTTCAGAGCCCGCCATGGGGCCCACACTCTGGAGGAAGAAGGCTTATTTTGCCTAGCATGTATATTATACACGCTAGGCAAAATTTCTTCATAAATGGCCTAGTGTGTATATTATACACGCTAGGCAAGAAATCCTCATTTGTGCCCAAATTTCAAATCGTCATAACTTTTGGTGTATGGCTCGAATTGAGGTGATTCTTGGCTTGTTGGAAAGCTGGGAACCTCTATTTTCCAATCATATAGGATTTTGTTCCAGCAGAGGTCCTTGTAAGATTTGACACACCTCCTTCCCACCATTACCTGAAAGGGTTCGAAGCAGGTCCAGGAGGGGTTTCAGGGGTGTAGGGTTAACTCCCAAGGGTTGGGCATAGGTTTCTAAGGATTTAGGTTGAGTTCTAAGGGTTTGGGAAGGTTCCTAAGGGTATGTGAAGGTTCCTAAGGGTATGGGAGATGCTATCGGAAGCTCGAGGGTTCACCTTTCTAGAAGTATGTTTCAATCGGGCCTTGGGCCAAATTTGGGTGTCTACAGATGCCGCTCTTTGGTATCGAATCACTAATAATCGAATGCCAAAGAAAAAGACATCTGAGCAGGCCTAAGGAATGCTAACGGGTCTGCCGTATTCAAAGCAAACCTCAAACATCAAATGGTAACATGGTGAGAATACAAAAGCCCTGTATGTCAGGAAAAACATCTGTTCCTCAAGGCTATCGGTCACCAAGCGCTTAGCGACATTATTGGGCATGACCGAGATGATGTGAGTTGCAAAAACCCAATATGTTGGGAAAAATGTCCACTTCTCAATATAATTTGATGAGGTGTGATGTTTGAGTTTCATTCTAAATAAAACAGCCCTGAAATTGAGGGGGAGTTGATCGACCCATACTTAAAGATTGGCACGAAATAAAGATGCGAAGATCCACAGTTTGTGTTCAATCATATGAGGCATTGATTGCTCTATTCGATTGGTCACAAGTGCCCCTACACAAGGTAGGGTTCGAGGTTTCTGAGCGAACTCGTCGATCCCAAAGATAATTTAGCACTTCTACCCGAGTGGAGCGAATATTGATGTTGCAATGCTTTTTGGGAGTGTGCGCGCCACTTTTAAAATGTACCCTGGATCAACCTAGAGTACCCAACTTTAAATAATACTGAACAGATCCAGCCAAAATTGGTTGCTTACCGAAGGAGATTTCCAATCCTAGTCTCTGCCAATAATGATCTTACAAATCATTTAACTATGCATAAACATGCACCCATTAGGGGTGATAAGCAATAAAGGTGATGGAAGTCCCCACCCAGATCCCGTCTGGGTCTAATTTATAGGAACAAACGACCATCCTACAGATACCCAGATGCATGGCGCATATCTAAGGGAAACTGCGCCAATGCAGGTTTTAAGCTTGTGGAATAATAAGGGAAATGAACCCCTTATGCATGCATGTTTACACATAGTTGATCGCTGTGTAGTTTCATTTTCAATAGGTTGGTCTCAACCAACGATTGACCTTTTTCTAAGGAATCTGAAGCTTAAGACAATAAAGTTCACATGAATCCAAAGACAGAGAGCTTAAGTCAAAGATTTAATAGTGGAATCAACCTGATCGAAATATTGACCGCTTGATCGGGATTAACACCATTGCTCCTACTTGAAAGTAGGATCTAAAAGATCCAAGATGAACCTTAGACTTAGGACATTAATTTAGCACAACTGCGTTGCCGATAAAATATTGATATTTTACCGAATTGAAGCACGCAAGTGTGTAGTTGTGCACAAAAAAATAATTTTTTTTTCTTTTTCCCAATGATTTTCTTTCTTCTTTTTTTTCTAAATAGACTGGGCATCGGAGGTGAGATGCTTCATCTGATCTGTCCATCGCTGAGAGGTTGTATGTTTCGCGGCTTTGGATCATTTGATGTTCTTGTATATTGTCAAGAAAAACCAGTCCCTTTTTTGTTTATATAGGTAATAATATGCATCCTAATTAACAGAAGGAGAAGCAAACCTTTACCTACTCATTCACAATTTTTCAAAATTTATATATATATTTTTTTAGATTTTTGTTCTCAGAAATTTTTTTATGTTGTTCTTTTTCTTCATTTTTAAGATGAAAGTATGATGCTATAAATATGTAAATGGAAAAAGAGTAGAAATATATACATATTTTTTTTGTATATTTTTTGGGTTTTTTCTTTCTCTTTTTTTTTCTTTTCTTTATTTTCTTCTCTTATATTTTTTTTTATGCCTTATCAATGAAACGAAGTCACGGGTCCCATTTTGAGCATAGCCGAATCCGTGTTGGGTAGATCAAGTGTGTTGATTTATTGTGTAATGGTAAAAGCAAAATAAAATCAAATTAAAATAAAGGATGGATTCAGCATAACTACAATCTCCTAGACCTGCAAGATACATGGCTGTTGTAGCAAGTTTTGATAGATAAGTAAGGGTATGTCCATAGGAAAATATGAATAAGCGATGATAAATCTCCAGATCTGCAATAGATCTGGCACTCTATCCTAATTTAAGCTACACTAAAATAGGACAGAGGAGAGGTTTTGGGTTTTTTTTTTGTCACTACGAACTACAAAAATTAGATGCAGTTGATCCAGATTTTAAGAAAGCATAGAGTGAAGGAAAATGGATTAAAAATCAAAGGATGGAGAGCAGCAGCTAGGGATTTGGTCTTTCACTGAAAATTAAATGAATCAAAGGCAATGCATAGATTAGATCTGCAACAATCCTTCATCTGCCTACAAGCTCCCCAGGTTTGACCCTGACAGATGCATGGTATAAGAATATGATCTTAACCAGAGAATCAGAGCAATCCTAAGGCTATGACCTGTCCACTTGAATGGTCACAAATCATCCTAGAGATTGTCTTTAGCCAATGGTCTTGATTAAAATAGGTTAACCATTGTAGATGCAGTGAATGCCAGGCTACAAGCTCCCCATTTATGGCTGGCCCACAGGAGTATCCAAACTAGGAAAATCAAATATGAATAAATGAATTATAGCTCAGAATTAGCCCTAAATCCCACAATTCCATTGCAATGTCACTACTTACAATGTTGTGCTCAGATCTATAATCTGTGCAGCATCCAATCCCTTACAAAGCCTCTGAAACTCTTAATTACAGCTCATATTCTCACCCTAGCTACTAGAGAAATTTTAGCCAACCATAATTGGCTAAAAGCGAGGAAGAAGAAGAGGGAAAAGAGAGGAAAAATTGGAAGGAAAATGAATTCGAGCTTAGCTCTCTCAATTTCGGGATGATCTTCAATGTGATTGTTCCTCTATTTATACCTTTTTCTCAGATCTATTTCAGCCAATCAAAACTCAAAAGAATAATGTAGTTATGCTGATGTGGCTGATCCCTCTTCTAGAAGTTTTTCTCTTATTGGTTCACAACTGACAAGTACGTGTGAGATAGTTAGAGTTCCCGCTCGTGCTCAGTTGAATACCAAAAATACCCCTCAGGGATCACTATTGTGCCTTGGATCGTGTGTGCGAAATTTGAAAGTTGTAGCTGCTGAAGAAGGGCCATGAGAAGTTCCCAAAACAAATGTCTAGAGGTTTAGGGGACTTCTCGATAGGTTCTTAGTCTACTTGCTTTGTATTTTGATAGGTTTGGAAAACCTTTCCCTGAGTTGAAGTGCACAAGTCGATAGGATTGGCATATCTCGACAGGATTGAAGTGACTCTCGATACCTTCTGTTCAATTCTTCGTTCATCCTGTTGATAGGTTACAATCAACCTGTCGACCTGGTGAAGTGTTCGACAGGTTGGGGATCATCTCGACAGGTTCTGGAAGGTCCTGTCGAAAGCTTCTCTCAATCTGCTCAATAGGTTCAGTTGAACCTCATGACTTCCCCTGCACCTTTAGGTAAGGTGTCGACAGGATTCTTTTACTGCAAGCACAACCTATCGACAAGCAACTGGAACCTTGCGATAGCTTAATGGATCCTCTCAGCAAATCAGCATTTGAGCTTCAGAACTTCTCGATAGCTTCTGCCTTGAGTTTCTTCAGCTGGCACCTATCTTTGGTGTGCTATCTTCCATCCGTTAGCACTCAACAATCTCTTGGTGGGTTCAATCTGTCTTCCTTGCAATTGTGCTTGGTCTCAAGCATGCCTTGTTGATCCCATGACGTTCTCATGAATTTACAAAGCTCTGATTGCATGACTGAAAGGCCTTTGGGCTGTTGTGAACATATAATGAGGAGTAGATTGCTTCTTTGGCCTTTTTAGGTGGATATCTACACTAAGGCTGGATTTTATTGCTTATCTACAAAACATACTTAAAACACCTTGTTAGTCTGCTCAATGGTCCAACAAAGGTCAGGTTAGGAGGTAAAAAATGGTATTTTTCACTGCTTAACACACCCCCAAACCTAAGGTTTGCTAGTCCCTGAGAAAAGGAGAAAGTAAAAATAATTATTGAAAATAAAAATACCACTTTTGTAGGGAACACAGATGCATTTAGCATATGAATCAAGCCTTTTAAACCCCTAGGTGATCCCTAGTGGAGGAGTGAAGTCTCCTGAGGGTTTTCAGTGAAGTTACCTACAAACTTCCCCAATGGTTCAGTTAATGTTAATGCCGCATGTTGAGAACAAAAATAATCCAAAATAAAATTCATTCCACACCTTGTTCCTCTAAGTTCAAAAGGTTCTTATAAAAAACACAACATTTTTTTTAAACTAAAATTTTGTTGCAATTCCTTCACAAGCAATCAACTCATGTTAAGGCATTTTATCCGAAATTTAATACATAGCTAACTATTAAATTAAGAATTTTTGTTATGATACAACCCTCAACAAACTTAATTTCATATTCAAAGCTCACCAAGGTTGTCACTCAGAATGAAACTAGATGGGTGCATCAGTTCACACAACTCAAGAGCAGTTATAGCCCTCAAATAGGACTGCAAGAATGAGCATAGGCATTGCTCTAATTTCTAAAATTTTCTAACTCTTTTCACCATAGACCAAACAAATCCTTGTCTCCACATGACAGCTCAATTAATTTCATTTCAGTAAGGGCTTTTTACTGGGTTGTAATGTGGCTCATGGGTGAAGTTTATAAAGAATAAAAGGGTGGAATGGGATTCAAAATTGAGAAATCAGTAAAGGTAAGGAGGTGACATGTACACCTTCTTCATTTCAGCATAAATCTTCATCTTCTTTGAATTTTTAGAGCCAAAGTGGCTAGCTTTTTCTCTTTTCTTTCAAAATCCAATGAAGTGACTTTTCTCTTATTTTTGTTTTTGCTTTTCTTTTTGTATGCTTTTTGTATTTTTCTATATTTTTCTTTTCTTTTTATGGGCTGGCATGCCACAATTACTCACCACTCTAGCCTTCACATGTATTTTCTTCTTCTTTTACCAAATTATCAAACCTTGCTCCTCTAACCTCTTCAATTCCTTCTCCTTTACCTTCTAAAATATCAGAGTGAGGGTCAGGCTGCATCAGGCCATTGAGGTTTTAGGTTCAAATTTTCTAGTTTTTATCAAAGAAAAGCTTGGATTTTAAGGCTCAAATGGTGTGTATCAAGGACAGTTCAAAGGATAAGAGTATTTTAAGCTCAAACTATCCAAGGAATGGCCCTACTTCATGTCCTCAATGTCAAGAATGTTGTCAAGCTGTTTCAACTTGGATTTGCCTAACTTCTAGTGATCAAAACTAGATCTAATTAGTCCTTAGAGCGAAAAAAATTTGCCAAGACACTCTTCAAGAAAAAAAATTTCTCAGGCCCAAATCTCACTGCGTATGGTCTTCCATCAAATTTTCTAGGGAGTATCCTCATAGATCTTCTCTCCTTTCAAGTTTACTAAGTGCTAATTTTTGAATAAAAATTCCTAACATTTGCTTCATTATAGTGTTAGAACTGCAGCATATTCCAATATTAAAAGGTTTTTATTTTCCTTAAAAAATTCAGGTGGGAATTTACTTTATTTTCTCCATTTCTATTGAACCTTGCTACACTATTATTAACTATCAATTGACATACCTTACCACACCCCCAAACCTATGAGGAGCAGTGTCCTCACTGTGTCAAAGATAAATGTGGGTGTGTAGCAGGGTAATAACAGATATACACAAAAGAAAGAAAAACAAACACTGTACATTCATATCAAATAAACGAATCAGAACAAAAAGAAATTGCATTTGAACCCAAAGAATATGTACAAGATCTAAGGATGCACTGGAAAACAACCTAAAACAATCTACAATTATTTATAAGCATCATCAGGCCATTCATAAAGATCAGCTAGATTCCTCAACTCTTCATTCGACAGGTTATAATTCAGTTCAAGCTTATCAAAACCCAAGTTAATTCAAACAGTTCTTGCTTCTAGCCAGCCTATGAAGAATCCATGATGCGCACATGTGAAACAACATTGGCAATGCCAGATATAAAAATAGCAATAACAATAACTCAACCATGCTGAGGTTCATGATAGTGGTTGATCAGCACTGGTTTCCTACAGTAACTATTATACATAGTGTACATTATTGAGACTCGGCCATGCTAAGGAGGTTCATGATAGTGGTTGATCAAAACTAGTTTCCCTGCATTTTAAAACATATCATCAGCATGATCACAAGGACCAATATACTACAGCAGCTTGGGCAAAGTGACAAGCTCATCTATTATCCTAATTGAGAAACAATCCTCACCATTCAAGTGGGGCTGATTGGCTGAATTATAAACATATAATTTAACCTTCATATTACCAAAAGCTACTTCCATGACCCCTAATCTACATTGTATGCATGCATTAGCAGTGGCCAAGAATGGCCTGCCCAAAAATCACAGGGATGGAAGTAGCACACTTGCTTGACTCCATATCCAGCACTTGAAAATCAGTAGGATAAAAGAATTTATTAACCCCAACCAAGACATCTTCTATGATTCCCACAGGCTTCCTCTCAGATATGTCATTTAGTTGTAAGACCACATGTGTGGGTTTCAACTCACCTAAGCCCAGCTTCTCATAAACTGAATATGGAAGCAAATTCACACTAGCTCCCAGATCTAATAAGGCTTTTTCAATAATATGATCCCCAATGATGCAGGGGATTGTGGGAACTCCAGGGTCTTGGAGCTTTGTTGGAGTTGCTATAGTCAAGACTTGGTTCACTTTTTCTGCTGAAAAGACTTTCTTGGATAGATGTATCCTCGATTATCTTTTGTGGGTGCAAAGGTCTTTTAAAAACCTGACATACGTCGGCACTTGCTTGATTGCATCAAGTAAAGGCAAGTTGATCTTTGCTTGCTTAAAGGTTTCCATCATTTCCTCTACTTTGGCATTCCCTTTATAAAAAGGGGAAGCTGCTTTTAAAGCATTGGGAAATGGCAAATGGGGAGCTGGCCACCCATTTGCAGCCTTAGCCAACTCATCAATTTTTTCTTTATTTTTATTTTTATTTTTTTCATTTTTTTTCAATTTTCTGTTAGGGAGCATTAACATCTCCCTTATTCAAACTGGGTTGCTCCTGCTGTACATTCTTTAGAACCATTTCATTTTCTTTCTCTGAATTTTTCAAAGGCCCAAAGCCTACTTGATTGTCCACCAACCTTCCACTTCTTAATGTGGTGACAGATTTGGCTTCCTCATGGGAAGAAGAGACTTCACCTACCACATATTGTTTCTTTGGATTGTCCATGGGCTGACTAGGCAGCCTACCTTCCTCCCTCTTTGTCAATGCATTAGATAGTTGACCAAGATGGTCTTCTATCTTTTTGATGCTTTGACTATGAGAGTGGACTATTTAGGACAACGAGCCCAAGTTCTGCAATGAGGTCAGAACTTGTTCTTCAAAAGAGAGTGTTCTCGAAGCTGGAGTTGGGGTATTTTGTTGCACAGGCTGAACCATAGGTTGAGCCATGGGTTACTGATATTGGGTCCTTGGAACAAAATTCTATTGATAAGTCTAGGGAATAGGTTTAAAAGGCATTTGTTGCAGTTGCTGATAGAACTGAGGTTGGAACTGCTGCTGCTGGTTTTGATTTTGAACATTGTCTTGCTTCCACCTCAAGTTAGGGTGGTTTCTCAAGGAATAACCAACAGTTGACTGCTGACCAAAGGACTGGGCAGCTTTCACATGTTCCATCACCAGTTTTAGAAATTGCTCAGTAGAGGGGCAATCCTGAATGGGATGAGTGGGAGATTGACAGATGGGACATGCCTCTCCCACATTAGCAACCATTGGAGACTGCCTTTCTTCCATCATTTTCTCTAACTTTTGAGTTAAGCTGGCTACCTTTCTTTTCAAATCATTATACCCACTAATCTCATGTTGTATTCTCTTTCAACATTCCTCCTGGGGTGTCCACATCCCTAGCAAGAGACTCTTGCTGTAATGAATTTTCACCATTGACATCAAATAATTCTCATGCTTCCTCAGCTATTTTATGAAGGAATGTGCCTCCACATGAAGCATCCACCATATTTCTACTCTTGGAGTCAATTCCTTGATAGAAACTTTGGATAAGTTGCCATTCAGGAATTTTATAGTGGGGGCACTGCCTCAATAGCTCCTTGAATCTCTCCCATGCCTCATGGAACCCTTAAGTTGGGAGTTGAGAAAATGAGAGGATACTCTTCCTCAACTGACTGGTTCTAGACATGGGAAAGAATTTATCTAGGAATTGGCTTTGCATGTCATCCCAAGAGGTGATACTATTGGGGGGCAGCAAGGATAACCAAGCCCTGGCTTTGTCCTTTAATGAAAAAGGAAATAGCCTAAGCTTGGTAGCTTCTGGCCCTAGACCTGTAATGTTAAAGGTAGTACACATGGTAAGGAATTCATCAACATGCCTGTATGGGTCCTCTTTACTCAAACCATGGAAAAAAGCCAACATCTGAATGGTTGAAGATCTAATTTTATAATTAGTTTCCACAGCAAGAAACTGTATGCAAAAAGGTGAATTATATGCACCAGGTGCATAGTAATCCTTCAACAACAACCTTGGTTGCTCACCCATTTCAACAGATTCGGTTGCAATAGATGTAGGTGGGGTTTGTGTGGTCTAAGAATCCTTCAACCTCAGGGTTAAATGGCACAATCTGAGGCTTGAGAGGTCTTCCAAACATACACCACTCACAATCTCAATGCACAAAGTACACAAAGTACAACTCATAACAAACACAACAAATAGGAACAAGCACAAATAGCTAATAAAGCTACAAATCACAGATCAAGAAAAATAAAAGTAGTAAAGGGATACAGACTTTATCACAACCTCTAGCACAATGCACCTCAGAGTACCACAGATCCAGATCTGAAAAAAAAATTAAGCTACAAAATACTATAGGAATAATTAGTCAAGCACTTAGCAGGCGATCAAAATTATAAATCTAAAAATTAGAAAAAACTTAGATCTACCAAGTTTAGATTAATCCTAAGGCTATGACCTGTCCACTTGAATGGTCACAGATCATCCTAGATATTGTCTCAAGCCAATGGTCTTGATTAGAATAGGTTAACCATTGTAGATGCTGTGAATGCCAGGCTACAAGCTCCCTATTTCTGGTTGGCCCATAGGAGTATCCAAACTAGGAAAATCAAATACGAATAAATAAAGTATAACTTAGAATTAACTCTAAATCCCACGGTTCCATTGTAATGTCACTATTTACAATGTTGTGCTCAGATCTACAATCTGTGCAGCATCCAATCCCTTATAAAGCCTCTGAAATTCTTAATTATAGCTCATAACCTCACCCTAGCTACTGGAGAAGTTTTAGCCAACCATAATTGGCTAAAAGCGAGGAATAAGAAGTGGGAAAGAGAGGAAAAATTGGAGGGAAAATGAATTCGAACTTGGCTCTCTTGATTTCTGGATGATCTTCAATGTGATTGCTCCTCTATTTATACCTTTTTCTCATATCTATCTTAGCCAATCAGAACTCAAAAGAATAATGCAATTATGCTGATATTGCTGATCCCTCTTCTAAAAGCTTTTCTCCTATTGGTTTTCAACTGATAAGTACATGTGAGATAGTTAGAGTTCCCGCTCTTGCTCAGTTGAATACCAAAAATACCCCCTAGGGGTCGCTATCGGGCCTTGGATCATGTGCGTGAAATCTGAAAGTTGTAGTTGTTGAAGAAGGGCCATGAGAAGTTCCCAAAACGAATGTCGAGAGGTTTAGAGGACTTCTCGACAAGTTCTTAGTGTGCTTGCTATGTATTTCGATAGGTTTGGAAAACCTTTCACTGAGTTGAAGTGCACAAGTCGATAGGATTGGCATATCTCGACAGGATTGAAGTGGCTCTAGATACCTTCTGTTCAGTTCCTCATTCATCCTGTCGACAGGTTACAACCAATTTGTCAACTTGGTGAAGTGTTCGACAGGCTGGGGATCATCTCGACAGGTTCTGGAAGGTCTTATTGAAAGCTTCTCTCGATCTGCTCGATAGGTTCAGTTGAACCTCGCGACTTCCCCTACACCTTTAGGTAAGGTGTCGATAGGATTCTTTTACTGGAAGCCCAACCTATCGACAAGCAACTGGAACCTTACGATAGCTTAATGGATCCTCTCGACAGATCAACATTTGAACTTCAGAACTTCTCGACAACTTCCACCTTGAGTTTCTTCAGTTGGCACCTATCTTTGGTGTGCTGTCTTCCATCCGTTAGCACTCAGCAACCTCTTGGTGGGTTCAATCTATCTTCTTTGCAACTGTGCTTGGTCTCAAGCATGCCTTGTTGATCCCATGACCTTCTCATGAATTTATAAAGCTCTGATTGCCTGACTGACAGGCCTTTGGGCTGTTGTGAACACATAATGGGGAGTAAATGGTTTCTTTGGCCTTTTTAGGTGGATATCTGCACTAAGGCTGGATTTTATTGCTTATCTACAAAACATACTTAAAACACCTTATTAGTTAGCTCAAGGGTCCAACAGAGGTCAGGTTAGGAGGTAAAAAATGGTATTTTCACTGCTTAACAATCTGTTCTTATGGTCAGACCTGAGTGAGGTTCAGAATTTTTACCAAGGTCAGAACATCCATCCCTTTGATTCAAATCAACCTTTTTTCCTTACCTCGGATCTTACGTTTCACGGTGCAGTATGAAGATATACTTGATCAAGACCTAATTTGAGCAAACATGGGCAGCCTAGTTGGCGACCAGATAATCGAGAATGTAACCAAGGGAGTAACCAATGACTTTCTCTTATTCTTTTTTTTTCAACAGTTTTTTACTCACAGCGCCCAAGACGGGTTTTTGTTGTATCCGTTATTGCCCTCTTTTTTACCTATAGTGCCCTTGCAGGTTTTCACTATGTCCATGGGTATGCATTTTTACCCTAGGCGCCTTTTCAGGTCTTCACCTGGTCCACACAAGCTCGTTGTTTTTACCCGTAGCGTCCTTTCGAGTTTTCACTACATCAATTTTTCTTTTAAGCTTGTATGTTCTTTTTATTTTCTATTTTTCTTTTATTCACTCTCAAAGACCAAGACATGGACGTTGAATCCATCATAGCCGGCTAGGTGGAGTTCTTTACTGTCTCTCAACTTGGCTCGTGCTGACTTAATAAATACCATAACTACTCATAGACCTTAAAAGGGCTTTCTCTCGGGATGAATTGTGGCCATGGTTTGAAAGGGGTGGGTTAGAAATTTTGAAGGTATAAAAAGGTTTTTTCGATAGGGTTCCAGTTGCCATAATACACTTCTTCCTAGGGGGATTTTTACTGTACATACGCGCTATGATTTTTCTATCTCCTTTCTTTTCTATTTTTTTGTTCTTTTTACTTTTTTTAGACAATCTCTTTTTTGGGGTTTTACTTTTCTGATTTTTTTGGATTTTTGAGGGTAACCTTTTTCTCTTCCCTCTGGTATTTACACACATTTTTCCTTTTTTTTGGGAGGGGGTATGAAAGAAAGGCTAGAGGCTCAAATTGGGTAGCAAAAGGGTATGAGCATTCAGAGCCGCTTTTTGGTTACTTGGTTTTGAAATCATGGCCTCTTTTATGGGGTCCTTAAGGAGTCACGTATCCATCTTATCAATACTTACCTTGTCGTAGGAGGCTTAAGAATAGAAACGTTGAACGTATCTAGCATTGATGGGCTCAAGAAAGTGATCTCCATCCATGGTGGTGAGGTAGAGCGTGTATCCAGGGAATACTTCTCTAATGACGTAAGCTCCTTCCTAGTTGGGCTTGAATTTCCCTCTCGGATCAGCATGGAGAGAATAGAAGATTTTCTTGAGTATTGTGTGACCCATTTTTAAATCTCGGATGTGAACACGCTTATTGGAAGTACATGCGATCCTTCTCTGATAGGCCTGGGTATGACACAAAGCCAGGATCCTTTTCTCATCTAGCAGGTTTAGTTGCTCAAAATGGGACCTCTTTTTCTCGACCTCAGGTAGATCGGATTTGATGAAGATACGGAGTGAAGGTACTTCAACCTCAACCGACAATACTGCCTCGGTTCTATACACAAGGGAGAATGGTGTTGCCCCTGTAGAGGTATGGATTGACGTTCGATGGGCCCATAATGCAAATGGTAATATTTTGCTCCAGTCGTGGTATGTGACAACCATCATTTCAAGGATGCGAACGATTATTTTGTTAGCCGCCTCCACGGCTCCGTTGGTTTATGGCCGATACGGTGATAAGCGTTGATGCTTGATTTTATATTGCTTGTAGAAGGCTCTGATGCGCTTGTTCGCAAAGTTGGTGTCATTGTCCATGATGATGTCCCTGGGCATGCTAAATCGATAAACGATGTTATTCTTGATGAAATTCTCAACATGACTAGCCGTGATGTTTACATAGGATGTCACCTCTACCCATTTTGTGAAGTACTCGATGGCGACTAGGATAAACTGATACCCATTTGATGCTTTTGGATTGACCCTCTCGACGATGTCGAGGCCCCAAGTGGCTAATGGCCAAGAAGTGATCATTCTCTGTAGATCAATTGCAGGAGTATGTATCAGACTGGAGTGTTCTTGGCATTTGTAGCACTTCTGCACATGCTTGCAACAGTCAATTACCATGGTGGTCCAGAAATACCCTTGTCGTAGGATTTTCTTGGCGAGCATAGACCCATTGATGTGGGCCCCGCATACTCCATCGTGCGTCTCTTTCATGAATTTTGCTACTTCCCTCTCAGTGAGGCATCTAAGAAAGATGTTATTATATGATCGCTTGTAGAGGCACTCACCACAAATGACATAATTGGCCGCTAAATAATGGATGGTTCACCTATCCATCTTGGATGTACATTCAGGGAAAGCTCGAGTTTCGAGGAAATTCTTAATATATGAGAACCATGGAGGCTCATCATCTAACTTTATGGATCCCTCAATCTGGAGGAAGAAGGCCGGCTCATTCCTTTGTTCAATCATGATCGGCTTCATCTCGACGCCATAGGGGATTTTGACCATTGATGCCAATATCGCTAATGCATCAGCAAAGTGATTTCTCACTCGCGGGACATAGAGAAGGTAACATCATCGAAGCATGCTATCAGATCCTTGAGGTGCTCATGATACGGGATTAGCTTCTCATCTTTCGTCTTCCAATCTCCGTTGGTTTGGCATATAATCAGCTGTGAGTCACCAAATACCCTGAGATGAGTTACATTCAGGCCAAGTGTTGCTTGTAAGCCAGCTACGCAGGCTTTATATTCGTCCATGTTATTTATGCACGGGAAGTTGAGCTTGATGGAGACTAGTATGTGAGATCCTTTTGGCGAAATCAGAATAGCGCCAACTCCTTGACCTTCGGCATTGGCTGCCCCTTCGAAGTGCATTACCCAGGACTCTTCCGTCTCCACTATATCATCCTCTGTCATGATCAAGATGTCCTCATCCAGAATTCAGTTCTCAAAGGTTCATAATTGGGTAAAGGATTTTTGATAAGATGATTAGCGAGTGCCTGCCCCTTGATCAACTTTTGAGTGACATACATGATGTTGAATTCAGATAGGAGAAGCTATCAGCGTGCAGTCCGCCCAATGAGAACTGGCTTTTCAAATAAGTACTTCAGCGGATCCATTCGTGCTAGCAGGAGAATGGCTTGGGATAGCAAGTAATGACGGAGCCTCTGTGTAGCCCATACGAGAGCCATGCATGCTTTCTCCATATGAGAATAGTGCATCTCCTAGTCAGTAAACTTCTTCCTGAGATAGTAGATGACCTACTCTCTTCTTACTATTTCATCATGTTGCCCTAGGACACATCCCATTGAAACTTCTATAGTGGAGAGGTACATTAAGAGTGATCTCCCTGGTATGGGTGGTACTAATACTGGTGGGTTAAGGTAACCCTTGATCTTATCGAATGCTACTTGACAGTCGTCAATCCACTCAACGGGTGAATCCTTCCTTAGTAACTTGAAGATCGGCGTGCAGATAGGAGTGAGTTGTGTGATGAATCGACTGATGTACTATATCCTGCCTAAGAAGCCTCTGACTTCTTTCTGATAGATGGTAGTAGCATTTCAATGATGGCCTTTACCTTGATTAGATCAACCTCAATGCCTCTTCTGTTGACGATGAAGCCCAGTAGTTTTCCTTACATGGTGTCGAATGCGTATTTCTGAGGATTCAGATGCAACCTATATTTTCTCATCCTCTCAAACAGTTTTTAGAGGTTTATCAAATGATCACCTTTCTCCGATGAGTTTGCAATCGTGTCATTAATGTATACCTCAATTTCTCGATGCGTCATGTCATGGAAGAGTGCTGTCATTACCCTTTGGTACGTCGCCCCAGCATTCTTCAACCCGAATGGCATAACCCGATAACAGAAAGTTCCCCACGGAGTGATGAACGTTGTCTTCTCACGGTCTGCTTCTACCATCTTTATTTAATTGTACCCAAAGAATCTATCCATAAATGAGAGAATCCCATGCCCGGCAAAGTTATCGACCAAGATGTCGATGTGTGATGATGGGAAGTTATCTTTCGGGCTCTCCCTGTTCAGGTTTCTGAAGTCAATGCACATGCGGACCTTTCCATCTTTCTTCGGTATAGGGACAATGTTTACTAGCCATTGTGGGTATTTAGAGACCATGAGAAATCTCACGTCATATTGCTTGATGACCTCATCTTTCACTTTCAGCATTCATTCTGGCCTGAGGCGTCTCAACTTCTGCTTGACCGGCTTAACATCTGCATAGAGCGACAGCTCATGCTCGACTAAATCAATATCCAAACCAGGCATATCCTCATATGACCATGTGAATACATCTTAGTATGATCAAAGGAAATCAATCATGCTACTTTTTTCTGTGGGAGATAGCGACATTTCGATCTTGGTGAGTTTGGGAATCTCCTCGATCCCTAGATTGATGTCCTCTATCTCTTCAACAATTGGTGTAGGGCCATGCTCAAAATCGGCATACCGTTTAAGGAGTTCATGGGGAAGCTCCTCAGTAGGGATCTCCTCATCCAGACTCATGACTCCTACCTCCTCTTATATTTCTACAGGAAAGGGGTCGATTTCACGTGGGACAGGTTTTTTAATTAAGGCATCATTTTCTTTTATTTTCTCAGGAATTTTGAAAGGTAATATTGTTGGATTATTTTGTGCTTTTTCCATGTTCTTGATTTTTTCTTTTTCTATTTTTTTGGTTTTTTCTTTTTCTTCAGAAATAGGCCCTTGGCAAGGCGGGTCTCTATATACACATGGTATTGCCCGCCAAGGGCTTAGCTTGCTTTTTACAGGTTGTTTTTTTGGGAAGTCAGTGCCAAATTTCAGGCCATTTGCTGCTTCCAAAGTTAAGGGAACATTCGCCCAATTTCTTACCTGCGGTGCCACCCCTTTACCTGCTCGGTTGAAGGAGGCTGATTGATATGGCTTTTAGGAGTTAGCCTCCATCATGTTGATCTTGGGCTCGTCGGGACCCTGTCCTTAAACGTCAGCATGGGTCTGTAGTGATTTACCATAGGGGGTTGCATTGATGGGGGAACTTCCTCCTCAAAGAGGGATAGGGAAGCCAAGTCTATTTCTAATGCGGGGGGGGGGGGGGGGGGGGTGAATTGGTGATTGGTTGGATGAGTAGCGGCTACCGGTTTATCTGGGATTAGTTGTGTTGCCCCATTCTAATCAACCTTTACGATCCCTGCACTCACGAAGGTACTCTTGATGTGAGGTCTAGTGTGGGGTTCTTCCTCTAAGTCTATTCCCCAAGCTTTTACAGTAGCAAGGGTTCGATCCTTTTCCTTGGCCTCCCGCACTTCTTCTTTAGTAGGCCTGTAGCCTAGGCCGAATCAGACCTTCTGTCCGCTTCTAGCTCTGACTAGATCCCTCCATCCTTGCAAATGAGGTCCCAACCCTTTACCTTTTTTATAGCCCCATTTTTGGAGCATGGCTACGGCTGCAACCATTCCACTGCCAGTTTTCAATATGATCCTTTCGAGGGGCTCAAGGATTCCCGTTGATATATCGTACTCAAAGCTATGGAGGTTTGTGTCTTCTGTTGTGTGTGGCACATCCAATACTTTGGGGTTCACGATGCTATGGGTTGCTTTTTCTCTTTCCTGCTGCCCCTCACCCAGAATGGTGACAATCTTTTACTCCGAAATAAATCTAAGCTTTTGGTGTTGGGTTGAAGGTATTGCCTCGACCTTGTGTAACCAGTGGCACCCTAATTACAAATTAAATGTAGATTTGATGTCCATAATTTGTAAGGGTATGGGAAAGGTCTGATCAGTCACATAATTACCATTTTATCACCCTTAACATAGTGGTGCTAGGACTTAGTTTGCTACTAACGAGATATGGATGTGCAGATATTAAAGATAAGCAATAAATCAGAGCCTAAATATTAATCTTTGTCAAAATAAACTTAAAAAGCAATAAGAAAAATGATTGAGCAAAAAATACGATTTGTTGCTACTAAAAGTCAGAAAATCGTAATTTACAATTCTTCAAAAGAGACAAAAAAAAGAGAAAAGCGATAAAGTATAATCCAAAAAATCGTCAGCTATGAGGAAGCCTACTAAAAATAGAAAATCGTGATTAACAATTTACCAGAGAAGGAGCTATGAAAGAAGAAATCGCTATTTACGATTTCCTAAGAATAGAAGCTTTTCTACTATTATTATTGTTGTTGATCCTGTGAGAACTATCACCGCCATATCCAGAATTAGAAGACTCCTGAAGTTAGAAGTCTAATGAACCACAGATCTGAGAAGATTGATAAAGATCTAATCCGAAGGACTCTGCTGTTGCTCGATAAAGAATACTCTAGAAGCGCATCAACTAAAGGAACCAAGGAAATATGAAATTAGTAATTAGAGTTATATTAATATACTTTTGTTTTTAGAAGTTTCTTTTATTAGAACTAGATCTCTATATATCGACCCCTTATGATCTATAAATAAGAGGGCTCGACATAGGAATAATCATCGAAGAATTTCAGCATCAATTGATGCCTGAGGTTGAATTTTCTTTCGATCAGTAGTGTATACTAGTTAGAGTAGATTAGATATCAGAGGTTTCTCAAGAGAAATTGAAGAGTGCAATTGAGTGCTGAAGATTAGTGTAGATATCTATAATTTCTCAAGAGCAATTGACGACTGTGGCTGAGGGGTGAAGGATATATTTTGCTTTACTTTCTAAATTATATTTTCTTTACTTTGTAAATATCTCCGAGTTTTAATTTGAATTGATGACTCAGGTTAGGATTTGCAGATTAGTGTAAAGGTTTTTATTTTTCCATCTTCTGTTTGCTAGAGTTTGATTGACGCCCAAATTTTTGGTTAACTATTGATTAGATTAAATCATTATTGATAGGATCTTAGACTTGATTGATGACCAATGCTAGGAAACTAGAAATATGGTGTAACGGTACTATTTATTTTCATAAATATTCAAAAGTCAAAGATTGAGATTGACGACCTTAATCTGAAGAAGGAGGATTAGGATTTATATTTATGTATTTTAGATTAGAAAACCATTCTTTTATTCATATTTCTCCAGTAGATTAGGAAATCTTAAAGATAAATTAAAGTTTTTAAGATAAGGATTTAGATAGAAGATAGAAATAGGAATTAATAAGATAATGAACTTCCTCGTGGGAACGATCCTATGCTATGCTATAATTTCCATTGTACGCTTGCAATAGGTTAAGACTTAAATTAAATATAATTATAATACACAATAACAACCAAGCCAAGTTTTTAGCGTCGTTGTCGGGGACAAAAATAGGTTACTGAAGGAAAATCATCAAGAGTGGGAAAGAAAAGAAAGCGCATACCAGGATAAAATTCTTCAGCTAACCCAGCAAGTGGCAGAATTCATTGGCAACCCCGATGCTTGGGAAACAGCAAGAGAAAAATCCCATCAAGAATATGAACAGACCCTGAACAAATTGAGGAAAGATAAGACTCACAAACTCACAATAGCTCAAGGGAAATTACTTAAACGATAAGAAGAAAAGGAGTTCCTGATGCTCATGTGTGCTAAGCAAAAGGAAAAAATTGAGTTCCTCATAAAAAATTACTGGGCCACTGGAACAACAGAAAAGGCTATTTCTGATAAGCTAAGGGTGGAAAATGATGCCAAGTATACTGTAATTCACCAACTTCAGCACAAACAGGTCATGCTAGAAGCAGAATTGAAGACCTTGAAAGCAACATATGAGCCAGAGGAAAGAGAAAAGGGAAAAACAGAAGCACCACCTGAGAAGGAAGTGAAGCCTGAACATGAAAACAATTCTCACTGCTACACTGTAAAAATCTCTGACTCTGATGAAGACTGCATTAACAACCTGGTTATTCTACCAACTCCCCCACATGTACCTTAAAAATCAATTGTCCCATATCCTGCATCACCTAGTGAGTAAATCTCTAGATATATCACAAGCCTCAAAGGTAGGGAGATTTTGATAAATTTTAAAATACTTTGTACATATTTAATCCATATATATAGTGTTCTTTGACAAATATTGTTACTAACATTACTAATAATTTTGCTTTTCTAATTTTTTTTAGTTCCATAAAATCAGAAGTATTTTTCTCCTAAGGTTGGGGGAAATATTTTTTATTGTTATTGCAGATTATATACCCGGTTACTAACATAGCAATAAAATAGGTAATTTTTTTGTATATCCCATTTTTTACATAATGAGGACATTGTCTCATTTAAGTTTGGGGGATACAAACTTTTGTTAGTTTAGTTTACTTTTTTTTAGTTTAGTTTTTGTTAAAAAATTCTTACTTTACAAAAGACAAGAAAAAAGAATAATTTTAGTGAATCATTATATGCAAATTATAAAAAAAATATAAAAATCTGAATTTCTTAGCAAACCATCATAGTAGTAGTTCAAAAATCAAAATAAAGATAGTTACAATTCAAAGTAAAGCATCTCTAGAACAATGTATCAGAAAATGTTTGAAACTATATGATTGATCTGAACTGCATATATTTCATTTTATAGTTTCAAAATCATATAACCAGTGAGTTATAGAGCTATTTCCTCTTTATTCTGAGAGAAAGAGAGACTGTTTTTATTCATGCTTAATTTCTTTGAACTTTTCTACTATCTGAAATCTCATATTGCTAAATTTAGAATCAATATATTCTATGATAATTTATTTGTTTAGAACTGTCTATTAAATATATCAAAGCAATAAGACATCCATATTAGTTAATCGTGAAAATTATCGAAGGCCATCTTTTTTCTAACCAGAGTCAAAATGCCAAATCCCATAATATTTTATCATTTGAACCCATATTAGAAGCCTAAAGACTAAATTTCTTTGTACCAAATTTTATAAACCCTAAACCATATGTACTGCCCAAAACTTTCTATTCTTAACCCTTACAATTTCTGAGAGTTTAGAATATAAAAGAAGGGAAGAAAAGGGAGTGAAAGGAGTATGAGTTAACAGATAAGGGATCTGCTGAAAAGGGTACAACTGAAAAAGGAATACAAATGTATGAAAATATGGGAGAAGAAAAGAAAAGAAAAAAGAAGGAAAAATCGTAAAAATTGATTTTGTGAAAAGAGAAGCATAAAAGCTTCCAAACTAAAAAGAAGAAAAATGGGATTTACAAAAGAAAAATAAATGGAAAGACGTTATCCAATATAAGGAAACTTACTGAATCTGAAAAATAGAAGAAGAAGAAAGGGAAGAGCTAAACTCTTGGAAATAATTTTGAATCCTCTTTACTTTTTTTCTTGGAAACCTTCTGAAAACCCAAAGCCCCATTACAAGCTGAAGGAAAGACCTTTGTGATTTACGATTTGCAAAAATATGAGTCTAGTAGAGATATATAAGATAGATACTATGAATAAATAAAGAAATTATATGAAAAGAATTAATTATCATTTTCATGAGATTTATCTTTTTAGCTGATTGTCCTTCTAATTTCACGAACATATCATATTATGAGAACCCAAAATTTTGATAATTTCTGAGAGTATGCTAATAAGTGAGAGTTTAGATGAAACTATTTTCTAAAAATTACAGTTTAGAAAAATCTATGATGAATAAATTTTTCATTGATATGCACACACTCCACGCTATATAAGAATTGAAATCCTTGAGTTCTAATCAAAGACAATTGTGATGATGGAAAGCTAAGGATTAAAGATTTGAAATATTTTGAAATAATGAATATATAATGACTAACTGAATAGTTAGTAGTATAAAAAATAAAATAAAAAATTAGTTTTGAAAAATATTTTGAAAAATCTAAAAATATTTAAAGTTTGTGGGCAACTTCACTAAAAACCTTTAGGAGACTATAACTCTTCCACTAAGGATCACCTAGGAGTTTAAAGGTTTGTTGCATCTGCTAAATACAATCATGCTCCCTACGAAAGTGGCATTTAAATTCATAGTTTTAAATATTTTATATTTCTTTGTTTGCTAGGGACAAGTAAAACTTAAGTTTGGGGGTGTGATCAGTCACATAATTTACCATTTTATCACCCCTAACTTAGTGGTGCTAGGACTTAGTTTGCTACTAATGAGATATTGATGTGTAGATATTAAAGATAAGTAGTAAATCATAGACTAAATGTTAATCTTTGTCAAAATAAACTCAAAAAGCAATAAGAAAAATGATTGAGCGAAAAAGATAATTTGCCGCTACTGAAAGTCAGAAAATCGTAATTTACAATTCTTCAAAAGAGACAAAAATAGAGAAAAGCGATAAAGCATAGTCCAAAAATTCGTCAACTATGAGGAATCGTACTTAAAATAGAAAATTGTGATTAACGAATTTCTAGAGAAGGAGCTATGAAAGAAGAAATGACTATTTACGATGTCCTAAGAATAGAAGCTTTCCTACTATTTTTACTGTTGTTGTTGTTGATCACATGAGAACTATCACCATCATATCCAGAATTAAAAGACTCCTGCAATTAGAAGTCTGATGAACCACAGATCTGAGAAGATTGATAAAAATCTAATCTGAAGGACTCTGCTGCTACTCAATAAAGAACCCTCTAGAAGCGCATCAACTAAAGGAAGCAAGGAAAGATGAAATTAGTAATTAGAGTTATATTAGGATACTTTTATTTTTAGAAGTTTCTTTTATTAGAACTAGATCTCTGTAAACCGGCCCCTTATGATCTATAAATAAGAGGGCTCGGCATAGGAATAATTATTGAAGAATTTCAGCATCAATTGACGTCTGAGATTGGATTTTATTCCGATCAGTAGTGTATACTAGTTAGAGTAGATTAGATATCTGAGGTTTCTCAAGAGAAATTAACGACTGTAATTGAGTGCTGAAGATTAGTGTAGATATCTGTAATTTCTCAGGAGCAATTGATGACTGCAGTTGAGGGGTGAAGGATATATTTTACTTTGCTTTCTAGATTATAGTTTCTTTGCTTTGTAAACATCTCCAAGTTTTAATTTGAATTGATGACTCGGGTTAGGATTTGCAGATTAGTGTAACAGTTTTTACTTTTCCATCTTCAGTTTGCTAGAGTTTGATTGACGCTTAAATTTCTAGTTAATTGTTGATTAGATTAAATCTGTGTTGATAGGATCTTAGACTTGATTGATGACCAATGCTAGGAGACTAGAAATATGGTATAACGGTACTGTTTATTTTCATAAATATCCGAAAGCTGAAGATTAAGATTGACGACCTTAATCTGAAGGAGGATTAGGATTTATTTTTATGCACTTTAGATTAGAAAACCATTCTTTTATTCATATTTCTCCAGTAGATTAGGAAATCTTAAAGATAAATAGAAGTTTTTAAGATAAGGATTTAGATAAAAGATAGAAATAGAAATTAATAAGATAATGAACGTCCTCGTGGGAACGATCCTATGTTATACTATAATTTCCATTGTACACTTACAATAAGTTAACACTTGAATTAAATATAATTATAATACTCAATGACAACCAAGTCAAGGTCATTGGCCCGATGACGAGCTCAAGGTCAACTTCTCCAATTATCTCTCTTCTCATGTTATCAAATCCTCTGGCACTTATTCTTGCTACCTTGAATGCAGAGGGATCCACTCCTATCTTGGTTGCAGTTCTGAGAGGGCACACATTCAAAGCAGATCCTTTATCTATTAACACCAACGAAATCACCAGGTTCTTGGTTTCTACAGTGATGTTGAGGGCATTAGAGTGATTATTTTCATCATTCGATAAATCAGCATCTGAAATGAAAATGGCATTGGGAGCCAACATATGTCCGATGATCTGTCCCACTTCGTCCGGGGTTACTTGAATAGATACATGTGCATCCTTTAATGCTCTCATCAAAGCTTGGAAATGAAGCAGGGATGTCATTAACAGGTCCCAAACCATGATGTGTGCGGGCATTCTTTTCAATTGTGTTTCGAGTATATACTCTCGGCTAATTTTTTCGAAGGGATTTACAGTTGTAGGTTCTTTCTTCTCTTCTGGCCGAGCCGGTGCTAGCACTTCTGGTTGCCTTGAGATTCTTCCTGATCGAATGACGAAATCCATTGCCCCCTCTCTACTGTTGCCCGCATTGATATCTGTCTGATCATAACTGAGCGGGACCTGATGGGGATCGTAGCTTGGTCCCAAGATTTGGAATGAAGTGGATTTAGGCCTCAAAGGTGCTTAGACTGGTAGATTAGAATGGGTGGACAACACTTGGTTAACCTCTATTGGATAGATCGAGGGAGTGGCGAAAATGGGCCACGTGGGGTTAGTGGGGATTGTGAAGGGCTGTATATGGGGTGGTGTGATAGGGGTAGGCCATTGATAATTAACTGGTGTTGGAGGGGGATATGGGGCAAAATAGGTCATCAAGTAATTGGTGGGGGCTAGTGCTATGTATGGTTGATATAGGTTGGTCTGGACATAGCTGGCGGGAGCTGGTGATGAAAAATATGCCCTTAAATCTAAGGGTTCTATCGGTGGTACGAGATTAGGAAAGTAATCAGCCAAATTTAAGGGCTCAATTACTCCAATGGTTCTATCCTCTTTATCTCTCTACCTTAGTGTTATAAAGTCTTCTCGGGTGCGGATATACTTTGAAGGGTCCAACTCCTCATCATTTTCCTCTATCATGCTAACGGTCATCCTTGGGCCTGTTCCACCTAGTTGATGTCGTGGTAATGACACCTGATGTATATTGGCATGCTGGTTGGCCTAGGGAAGTGCTGGAGGAATGATCTTGTCAGCTGCTATTAAGTCTTGTATCGCATGCTTCAAAGGGAAGCAACGATCAGTTGGGTGGCCTGGTCCTTGATGGAAATTATAATGGGTATTGGGGTCATAATTCCTTGGAATTGAATTTGGCGAAGGTTGTGGTTGGAGTGTAGTGACCATAAAGGTGTAAAGACTCGATCAAAATGAGCCCTTCTCTGTTTTGGGATCATTTGTGCCCCTTGTCCATTTCCAGTCCTCTGCATTGACTCGCTTCTGGTTGGGGTTAGCTGTGCTGCCTTGAACTGAAATGGAGTTATGTTGGTGTTAGGTCGTGTATTTACGATCGTCTGTACATCCACCTCGGTTCTTCTATCATTCCTCTATTCAGTGAACCTTCGAACCCCGTTGTTTATAATTTTATTTAACTATCCTTCTATTATGGCATCTTCACATCGGTTGCCATTTCTCACTAAGTCAGCAAAACTGGGCTGTTGTTGGTATATCAGAAAATTTGAGATGACCGGCAGAGTGTTTTTTTAGATCATCTCAATTTGCTCATCATCGGATCTCCTGTTCCTGACCTGAGCTACCAAGGCCCTCTATCGCCCAAGGTAATCACTGAATTCTTTGTCAGGCTTCTACTTTAATCGGGCTAGATTTGACTTATGGGATTCAATGTCTATATTATAGACCTACTGTTCTTGGAATAAGTGGGTCAGATATTTCCAAGTTTTGATCATGGAAGGTTCCAAAGAAGTGAACCATCTTAAAGTCGGGCCAATGAGACTCTTCTAGAAGACTTTTATGAGCAGACGCTCATCCCCTCCATATTGGCGCATGTCCCCACAGTAGGACTTGAGGTGTATAATGGGATTGCTTGTGTCATTGTATTTGTCAAAGACTGACACTTTGAATTTTGGGGGCAATGAGACTTTTGTGAATAGGCATAAGTCAGAGAAGTCTGTGGCATGGATTTCAACTCCACCCATCTTCATCGGCTCTTTTTAGATCTTCTCCATTTGCTCTTTCAACAACTCTGACTCTTTGGATGGTGGGGTCGTCCTTTCAATAGGTGGCCTCCATTCACTTTTAGCTAACGGTGGGTGGGTGATCACAGGTGGCGGGGGATTGAAGCTAGTGAATGCCCCCATATAAGCCCCGCTATTCTTGATCTCATCCTCCTCATACTGTGGATCTATATATGGTGGAGGAAGGGTGAGATTATCATGTTGGTTCTGAGTAGGCTGGATGGGTGCTGGGTGGGACCACTATATATGGGGGAAGCTCGAATGTGTAGCTTGTGGAGTGATAGGATGAGTGAAGGTTAGATTTTGGGCTGGGGCCTAATGAGGCCACTGTACTTGGAGGAATCCTTGGGGATGGGTTTGAGATGCAGGGGGATGGGTGAATTGAGAATATTTAATGGTATGGGGTAGATTCCCATTTTGGGTAGGGTGTGAGACTTGTGGAAAAATAGGGCCCATGCCGAGTTGGTGGATTGGGTGAGATGGGTGTATCATTTGAGGGAGAATGGGGGTTTGTTGGGTGTATACGGGATACTGTTGGAATTATGGAGGGCTTAAAATGGGGCTCTCGGATTTGGGCCCTGATGGGCTTGGGTATAGGACATGTGTCCTAGATGGGCTTGGGCCTTGATGGGCTTGGAGTATTGGGCCTTGGTGGGCTTGGGCCATTGGGCCTTGATGGGCTTGGGGTATTGGGCTTTGGTGGGCTTGGGGTATTAGGACTTGGGGGGCTTGGGATCTTGGGCCTTGAGGTCCACTCAACTGGTCCCATGGTTGGTGGGAGTTTTGAAGGGTATGAACAATGGGGGGTTGATTGGAGTCTTGGGGGAAAGAGGCATGGAGACTTCAGAGTGTATAGGATGGGTTGGGAGATGTGTGGTGTGAATGAGGGAGGCTGCTTTGAGAGGCCTTCCAGATTGTATAGTCCATGACCATCTCATCCATCATGGCCATTGGATTGGGTAGTGGGTAGATGTAAATGGTGCATCCGATGGAGGAGGGATGTGGGGTATGGATGAGATAGGTGTATGGGAAAATTTGGGCATGGCCTTGGTAAAATCGGGAATGACTTTGGTGGATGGGGGAATATGTGATGGATTTGGAAAGTTAAGCAAGGGTTGGGAAAATGGGAAATTGGGCATGGTATGGGTGGATGTGGAAAAATAGGGGTTGTTTAAATTGGATGTGGGGGAAAAATGGGTCACATTAGAGTTGGGTGTGGGAAAATTTGAGGCACCACGGTTGTTGTGGAAGGATTGGAGATGCTTTGATTTGAGGTGGAGGGAGATGGGGTTGTATGTGGGATGAATGTGGAAGGTGAACTTGGAGTGGAATGGGAGGAAAGGGGAATGGATTTTGAGGGAATGTGGAGGATGTGAGAGAATATATGGGTGCACCGAAGGGCCCGATGTCGGTAAATGGAGGTTGGTCTCCTCCGAAAGGGAATGAGTTGGGGAGCGTGGCAGGGATGAATGGGGATCGGCATAAGCCAGACCTACCGCCCACAACATGGTTTGTTGGTGCATTGAGTACAGGTTCCTCAGGTGAGGACCAAAAACCCGTCGTCTCCTTCCCCTACGGGATGACGGAGGGTAAGGCGATGTCGTTGTGCCAACACCATAAGCTTTTTAATTTTTCCTTTTTTCTTTTTTTGTGGTTTTAATTTTTTTGAAATGATAAAACAAAAATCTCCCTTGCTAAATTGGTGATTTTATCCAGGGCCCTGGGGGAACTCCCTTTTCGGGCGGCGTCCACGCCTCCGATGTCTTCTATGGCGGGATCCCAATGCGCTTCGGAAGAAACAAAGGGAGACCTTTGTTCTATGTGAAGGCC
The DNA here is from genome assembly GCA_021018995.1 of Chloranthus sessilifolius. Taxonomy (NCBI): domain Eukaryota; kingdom Viridiplantae; phylum Streptophyta; class Magnoliopsida; order Chloranthales; family Chloranthaceae; genus Chloranthus; species Chloranthus sessilifolius. The sequence continues at coordinate 26,350,927 of CM037594.1, read as the reverse complement.
CGAAAATCCGCGTGATGACCCGATCCCTCAGAAGGGTCAACAAAAGGGTGAACTTTTTTGACCGACGAGAGCATTTTAGGTGTCGAAAGGTGGGGGAACAATCAGGAGTATGAAAATCGCTAAGCGGGGAACTCAGGAAGAGTGGAAAGGGCCTCAGAATTGGGCTGCCCAACTAGAAATATGCTTAGCATATGTATTATATACGCTAGGCCAAAAATCTGAAGATTTTAGCTTAGCGTGTATATTATACACGCTAGGGCAATTCTAGGGGTTTTTGGCTTAGCGTGTATATTATACATGCTAGGCAAAAATAGTTTATATAAAATATTTTGACAGCAAAACAAGAAGCCCGAATTTGGTCTATTTCTTTGGTCTTCAGGAAGCGGTGCTTCCGGAGACTGATTTTCTTTGTTTATAACGGGTCCCTCCTCTCCGAACCTAGGGATACAAGGTCGTTTCGGGATGACTAATGCTCTCCCCAAGGGTTTTAAGCTTTGTAATTGGATCGGTCACCCACCCTCTATACCTCCGGTGCAAGCGCCTTCTCAGATACTGGATGGGGTGGTATTTTTTCGGATCATCACTACTAGGGGATGTCGTCGTACTAAGAATCGGGACGTTTGTATCGCTGCCTAAATTTCCAACCTTTAAAATCTACCCCCGCAAAATTGAATTAAGTCCCTTAGTTCATTTTTAAGGTTCAATTTTTAAACTTAATTTTAAAATGGGAGTTTGCTTAGGTTCAAAAATGGGTTGTGATGATCCCGTGCTGCCTATACGGGCTGGCGTCCACTGGTAGGATATGATTGCGAAATATAAAAGCTCAAGTAGGCCCGCCAAACGGCTAAGGCGTATAAATGCGCAAGTAAGCCCGCCAATTGGCTAAGGCATGTAAATGACCGAAAATAAATGAAAGTAAAAACAATGCTTAAGTAGGTCCACCAATCGGCTAAGACACATAAATGACGGAAAGTAGGGGTAAGTAAAAATTGATGAAATCATAGGGGTGAGTATGAAAGAAAGAAGAGAAGACAAACAAATAATAGTAAAAATAAAATAAAATAACAAAAGAGGCCAACCTTCAAGGGGAAGCTCTACTAGCTACTCCCCATCAGAGCCACCATTTGTGCAACTGTAGGATCCCTCGCGAGTCCCGTCGCGATGATGCGCTCGTAACGAAAAATATAGAGTTGCCACCCGGAGTTTTTGGTGTCCCGAAAAACATAAATCAATATTAAAAGCACAGAAGTGCAAAAATATGACTCTGATTCACCAGTCTAACACTAAAGGCTCTTGGGTAGGGGCTTCGGTTATCGATCGGGAAGGTGTTAGGTACCCGATCAACCCGCTCGAAAGCGATCTCTACTTATGGCCAAATAAAAGGAAAACTAAAAATAAAAAGGGAGCACTTCTGCTTGCCCGAAGGCACTATGATCCTATCAGTCTCTCCGTAAAGACTAAAAATTTGGCGCGTAATGATTTGAATCCTTGGATAACGGAAAAGCAAAAAAGGTAGAGGAGTAGAGGGGAGAGCCGGAGCTCTCGGGCCCTTGTAGCACAGCAGTGGACCTTCGCGTGGGTGCACTTGATGAGCTTCTGATAACTTAAAAGGTTGAAAGATGGGTTCTAATCTCTAAGGCTCGGTAGTTAAGAGGTAGAAGAAGAAGGCTAAAGGGTAGTTCTCACCTAGGCTAAGGGGTTTTTGACGGAAGGTAGGGGATAAAGGATGGTTTTGAATTATGGAATTTGTATGGGCTTGGTGCATTAAAGAGGAGAACGAAATCTCTAATCTTTCTCTCTTTGGAAAAATTTTCAAGCCTTTGTGAAAAGAGGGGTGGCTCTCTATTTATAGAAAATGAGAGGCTTAGGATGGTACTTAAGAGCTAATGTAATTAGCAATTAGGTAATTCTAAATCTAAGGATTATGGGTTTTTCAAGGTCATGGATAGGTGTGATATTGGGTTCAATGGTAAATGATAGGGTGGGGTTTCAAAGGGTTAAAGGGTTGCAAATTGGGTTAATGGGGGTGAAACAGTCTTAAAGAAACCTACCCTAAACATTGGGATGGTCAGCAAGTCAAACCCCAAAAGTAAAATTCTGGTAAAATCCCAAAAGTACTGTAGCTAAGCCTCGCGTTTATATTACACACACTACGCATATGTACAGTGCCTTTGAGAAGTTCAAAGCCCTCCATGGGGTGCACACTCTCGAGGAAAAAGGCTTATTTTGCCTAGCTTGTATATTATACGCGCTAGGACAAATTCTTGCTGAAATGGCTTAGCGTATATATTATACACGCTAGGCAAAATTTCTTCATAAATGGCCTAGTGTGTATATTATACACGCTAGGCAAGAAATCCTCATTTCTGCCCAAATTTCGAATCGCCATAAATTTTGGTGTATGACTCGGATTGAAGTGATTCTTAGCTTGTTAGAAAGCTGGGAATCTCTATTTTCTAATAGTATAGGATTTGGTTCTAGTAGAAGTCTCTGTAAGCTTTAGCACACCTCTTTCCTACCATTTCCCGAAAGGATTCGAAGCGGGTTTGGGAAGGGTTTCAGGGGTGTAGGGTTAGGCTTCTAAGGGTTTAGGTTGAGTTCTAAGGGTTTGGGAAGGTTCCTATGGGTACAGAAAAGTTCCTAAGGGTATGGGAGATGCTATCGGAAGCTCGGGGGTGAGCCTTTCTCGAACTATGTTTCGATTAGGCCTTGGGCCAAATTTGAGTGTCTACACATACAGTAAATGCAATCGTGCTCCCTATGAAAGTGACTCTTTAATTTTTTAGATTAGTTTGTACATTATTAGAATAAATTGCTATTGGGTTATAGTTTTTAAAGTTGACTTTGCACGAGGACTAGCAAAGTTGAGGTTTTGGGGTGTGATCAGACTCAAAAGTTTTACAATTTATTCTCGAATCCTGACCTTGTTAGACCTCACTTAACAACTAACGTGTTTTTTTAGTTCATGTTTTGTGCAATAGGTATAAAAGCTGGTTAAATGTAAAAAGTGTTAAAAGAGCAATGATAGGAAGAAACCCAAGCAAAACGGCAAAGATCCAATGAATGCAGCTAGAAGAATGCTTTAAATGGTTAAATGGACCGGTTGAAACTAAAAATTTCGACCGATCGGGATTGCGCAGTAGGAGACTGAAGCAATTGAAGAGATCAGATCCAAAATGGATCGGTTGATGCATTGAAGTTGACCAGTTAGTACTCCAAAGGCTTCCGACAATGGATGTCAAACCGGTCAGGACTCAGCCAACCGGTTAAAATTGGAACAACAGAATGAAAGTGTACTCTGGGAATTACTCGACCGATCAGGAAACGAAGTCGACTAGTTTGGAAAACAAGCAAAGCTGAAGCCCACTGGTCGTCTCCTACCTAGAGAAGGAAACTAAAGTCAGCCGGTCGGTTCTCCAATCCCGACTAGTCCAAACATCGTTTCTGAGTGAAAATCAAGGTCTGCGCACAGCTGTAGATATCTTCAAACGCCGAGATCTTCTCTGGGAATATCTTCAAAAAGCTGGATAACTGCAAATCGGTGCAGATTCCTTCCAGATTTATCTTCCTTGGAGGATTTTTAGGATCTAGAGAATACTTGTCATGTAAATTTGTTCTAGGGCCTAATAAATCTATAAATAAGGACCCTAGGGTTAGGTTATAGGGGACTTGCATGCCGAAACTTTTCTAGAGGGCTCTGACATGAGTTTTCGTAGTTTTAGGTTAGGAATAGTTTTGGGATGGAGGAACATTGGATGTATTCATCGATCAGAACATGCATCAGCGATGATGAAGGTCTCTGAGTCGATGCGTGCTTAATGCTTCGGGCTGGATCTCTTGTAAATTCTAGATAAGTATTTTAATATATTTTTGTTTTCATTTTCTGTTTGTGAATTCCATTATTGGTACGCTTGCGTGTTCGAGGTTCCGACTAAGATCGAGAACACGATGATAATGCTGCAATCTTATTTAGTTTAATTCCAGTGGCCTTGTAGGGATTGGAGTTAGTCTAGATAGGATATTCATTGATGGACTAGGACTTGTAGGATAGTTTTGCTGGTTTGTGCAATGGTTCTTTGACGATTAGGTTTATCTAACTTGCGATTAGATCTATCTAATTCATATACGATGTGACTGAGCTTGTAGGGATCCACCCTGTTTAACACATTTTTTAAGGAAATTTGAAGGTGGTGTTTAAATGAGAAAAAGTATTACAAGACTTGCAACTCGATGGACTGGACTCTCCTGACTATCATCTAAACACCAAAATGGTGTTTAAATGATCTTACTATTTGATATTTTTGATAGAAAATCAAACTATTCTTATTTTTGAATGTGTTTTTCATTTTATTTAGAGGACTTTTTCGTTTTTTTATTTTGTGCAGTATAAGACAAAAGAAGATAACTTTGTAAGAAGTAGCTTATTATTCTCACTAAAGGACAACAGTTTATTGTAGCTTATTATTTTATTATGTTATTCTTTGTTCTCATGCGTAACACCATATCTTATTTTTAAGACTCTTTTAGCAAGTTGCTTTTGAAAAGTCATGTACAATCCCTAATTTATCAATACTTGGTATGTTTTTCTAATGACACCATGCTCTTATTTTTGTGGAAGGAGAAGAACGGGTATTAAAATAAATTTGGGCTTGAATTTTGTGATAGTCAATGATTGACTTTCTTCATAGTTTCAAAGACTTTGATAGTTCAACATCTTATTCGTTACATTGACTTCTATGGGTCTTCGAGACCTTGAAAATGTTAAAAGTCAAATTTTGGTTGAACCCTGTTCATGGATTTTGGTAGTCCGGGTTGAATAAATTCGAACTTAGTTTGACCTGAAAATGGTTTTGGCAATAATTTATTCTTTTTAAGTCTAATTTGAGCATATTAGTAGTCGATTTCTATCTATTCAATGAGAGCTACGCCTTGGGCATGTTATTGGGACTGTTTGAGATCATAATAAAGTGTTTTAAGTCATTTAAAGTTTGAGAATCTCTTTGACTCTAGCAAACTAAATTTAAGCCTTTTCTTGAGCGGTAAGATGTCATTCTGCACGAATTTACTGGCTCTTCATAATAGACTACAAAAGAGTTGCATTTGAACATTATTCGTATATTGTTTTACGTTAATTTTTCTTAATCTATCATGTTTGATTTAAGGTTGAAAAATATATGTTATGACATATGATTATATGATGCTTGAGCGCTTTTGTTCATTTGTTGTCGTATCTTATTCAAATTTTTATGCATGTGCAAGTTGAATGTTTCATTGATTATAGTAATTGAATTTGTTCACATTAATGTACACATATCCAAATCTAATTTCTATTGTGCTGATTTGACTATTAGTAATCATATTTTTACTTTTTGATGTCGGATAATAGGAAAGACTGAGCATATATCTATAAAAATGATTTAGTAAACTTTGAATGAGACATTGAGGGTAATAAGATTTAGGTCACATGTTAGGGTTGAAGGTAGACCGGAAAAGCGATCGTTTTAGGGTCCGTAGCTGAAATAGGCTGAGGTCTATCCAAAGGTGACCACCTATGTATGCCACACGACCCTTGGATTTTAAGACTTGTGTCTCATTAAGATCGGGTTGGCATATACTTATATCAAATTTCTAACTTTTAGCCAAAGCTGACTTAAGCGTTTCATGTAAGTAGGGTGAATAGAATAATCATAAGTGCTAAAGGGAGAGAAAAGGATAATCCTTCTAGCGAAAGTTGATGGAGAGTCTAGATCAAACTGAGAGTGCAAGTGATTAGATCTATGTGTGTGTTTTCAAATGTGATATTGGGAAGCAAACTGAATGTCGAAATTTCTGCCCAAAGGTGATGCTGAGATGATGCGATCGAGTGGTCCTATAGAATGAAAGTTTGCACATGACGGACACTCTAATTAATTATAATATGACATTAAGTCCTTGGAGATTGGTTAGTGACATATGGTCATAGTTCATGATGAACTTTTAGTGGCATAGATCATGTCCAATTCTCAAGGACGATCTGTGACATATGGCTAAGACGTATCTTTTGCGGACAATCAGCAACTAGTTATAAATTCATCAAACATATAATCATGGCGTATTCCATAGAAGATAGTCAGTGGTATATGATCAAGAAATTTGATAAATTGTAAGTCGGGGATGAAAATTCTTCCAATTCTCAATGAGTCATATTGCTAGTTGGAATGTCTGAGGCATGAATAGGGCCTCAAAATGCTGAGCTATTTCTTGGCCAATTAGAAATGAGAAAATTGATTTGATTTGTCTGAATCAAACTAGGGTTAAGGAACCTTATTTTGATCAGGTTAGTAGCAACATTATGCGAGGATGGGAGGTTATTCATAATTATAACCATCATTCTAATGGGCGTATCTTGATGATGTGGAATCCAGAGATCTTTAAATTTGGAAAGTTGTTTGATAGTGCACAAATAATTCATGGGAAACTGTCTCGGATTGGCATTGACCAACAATGCTTTCTTCCTAGCCTATACGAATCCAATTTACTTGTTGATCAAGGAGAAATGTGGAGGGAGTATCTTTCCCATCAAATTCAGATTCCTTGGATTTGCATGGGGGTTCTCAATTCCATCAGATTTTGCAATGAGAAAGTAGGGGGTAATAGAGTACCCACCCGGATACTCAAACAGTTGAACAATTCAATTTTGCAATGTGAACTTACTAATCTAAAAGCTATTGGACACACCCTTTCATGGTACAATAAATCGGACAATGGTAGAAGAATTTTGTGTCGACTGGGTAGAGTACTTGTTAATTCTCATTGGATTAACTCTTATTCCAACAGTAGGGTCAATTATCTTCCTGCTCCGAACTCGGATCAGTCACCCATGATTGTAGAAGTCATCCAACCTAAAAGAAAGAAGACAACCTTTAAATATTTTCCCACTTGGGAAAAAGAGGAGGGCTTTAAGGAAATTGTCAAAATGGCATGGGGAAAAAGTTTTGATGGAAATCCAATGTTCAAAGTAACACAAAAGTTAAAGGAAGTTAAAACTGCAGTAAGAAAGTGGAACAACGATAAGTATGGGAGGGCCCAGGACAGAACTAAAGAAGCAGAAGCTGAACTTAGGGAAGTTCAATCAGAAATTCAAAAAGACCCATTAATCAAGTTGATGCCCAAGATAGAACATGATGCATTTGCTAAGTACTCTGACGACCCGACTTTTCCGGTCCTAGAGCATCGGAAAGGTCGGCTCGCCAAGGCATAAGAACATCCATAAAAGTAGAATGCAAGCATAAAAGTAAAACAATCATCTAAACATATTAACTAAAGAGATCTCTCACACAAATCATATCTCAAAAAGGAACTAAGAAGAACCACCAGTGATGACCAATCCAACACCTAAATAATGGTTCCTGATAGTGGTTCCTCAAAATGATATAAGTACCATAACAAAACAAGGCCTCGGGCCCATAATTTAAAATAGTCCTACACAAACATATAACAAAAAGAATTATACCGTGCTCCCAACCCTAAGTCAAGGAAAGAACTCGTCAGGAGGGATTTCTGACTCTTCCTCTGGCTCGTAGTCTGGATCACTCTCGTAACCTTGAGCCTAAGTCTCTACACCTATGACGTATAGTCAGGATGAGCTAACAGTCTAAGCTCAGCAAAAGAAACTCAATTTTATTTATATTTTTTCAGAACAAATAAGGTTTTCAAAGATGAAATTCAAAGCAGACGTATTTTCAAAACAGGTATTCCAAACAGATTCATTTACTAAATTCTAATTCTAAAATAAGGTGATGTGTTATGAATGGAAATCAAACAAGTTCAAAGTTCATATAGTTTTGAATTCTGATTCATCCATGCTCCTTTATTAAATGCCTTAAATCATAACTTAAAGTTTCCTCTCAAGTTACTACATCATGAGAGCAGGAATAATAACGATAGGAAACCCTACTAACCATCGTCATTCAATGAACCCTTTGTCAAGAATTGCAACAAGCTCCTGCGTTATGAGGGAAACTTGTGCCAGATAATTTTACCGTCAACACGGTAAATAGAATTTAGGGTTTCATTCTAATGAGCCTTAAATTAAGTGCAAATGCTAATCATATAATTTTAATGTATTTTAATATATTTTCAGATTCAGGATTCAGAGTTTCAGATTCAGATTTCAAATTTTCATATTCATATGCAAATTCAACAATTATTCAGAATTCATAGTTCAGAATCATGCTAATCAAACTTTTGTCAGATTCAAATCAATTTTGGAATTCATGATCAAAATTATCTTAGAAAGTGCAATTAATAGTAAGGTTCCCCTACCTCAGACTCGGGTTCGATCAAAGTTATCCCAAAGGTCCTCACCAAAGGTTTTTCACACTTAACCTATATTTAATTAACATCACTCAATGTGTTAATATTGTCTAAAACTGATAGACAAAAGTTTTCCAGAGTTTTACTAAAGAAAAATAGAGAAAGCCAGAAACAGGGGAAATTCGAACGTTCGATTTCATTTCCAAACATTCGGTTTCAAATTCAAACGTTCGATTTCTTCATAAATCGAGCTTGTTAGTCTGTGCCAAAATCGATTGTTCAATTTCAATTTTGAACGTTCGATTTCAGATTCGAACATTCGATTTCTTCAGATTTATGTTGTTTTCTTATTTTCTCACAAGACTTGATTTTCTGTAAAAACCAAACTGATTTCATTTCTAAATTCACATATAAACTAATCTAAATTTAGGTAAAATAACTAAGACAAAATTAAGAGCCTACCTCTCAAGTTGACTCCTATGGCTTCCGATGATCCTATTCCTAGGCGTCGGATTGAATCTTGCAAAGCCTCAAGCCGGTAGATTCTAGAACGAGTTTAATTATCACAGGAGAGTCTAATCTCCTCATTACGTGGATGTATAGATCACGCATTCATCAATAACGGTTCACACGAATATCGAAAAACTCTCCCTTACCAATCTCAATCTACTCAATGTTGGATTTCAAAGTTTCGCTATGGTTGAGATCGCGAGAGTGATTCGAAAACGAGTCGATGTCTAGGAAGGAGAAGTGTAGCTGGGTTTCACCTCACGAGATTAATCCTACAAGTGAGAGTTTGCTCTTCACTCCCCCTTCTCTTATGAGGCAAACAATCAAGCTACAATTATCATGATATTTCCCCAAAAATCATGATATTTCGTTTATAATTTTATCCACTTGGTTTTAAGTTGGACTTCGGTGTTGATCACGCATTCACAAGTCAGTGTACGAGTCGTTAGCTAAAGGCCTTTACCAAGTCTAAATAAAATTCTTTTCACTAATAACATTCTTTCAAGTTTGCTTACTCATAATTTCCAAAGTTATCGTGCAACATTTTCGGGCACGCATACCGAGGCGAAGCTTATCGTCCTCGAAAATGATGTATAATTTAGGTCTACGGTTAAGCTTATCCAAACAAAAGTTCTTAAAATATCATATTCAATACAGTCATAGTCTTAATTAGAATGGGTCATAGTGTGATAGGCTTCACCAATCACACTTTTCAAGGGACGGGATCCGTAGTAATCTGAATGTACTTCGTGTAGCATCCCAGACTGCCATAGAGGAGTTGCATCCATACATGGATGCCTACATTCCAAGTGTCACGTGCCTGGGAAAAATACCCCACCGTGACTCAAGTTTAACAATTGTATATCGGACCATATTTTGGTTACTTATCAGACACACATACATTCTGAAGGAGATAGAATAAGTCTAGTATTTTCAAAATGGATCTAATCAGACAGGTATTATCAAAAGCTAATAGCTTACGGAAATACAAATAACTACTAGAATTACGAAACAGAAGTTCCCATTCAATGCAAGTTATACATACTCATCCAAAACGAAATATCTCCACAAATATGCAGAACCCAACAAAATTTAACTATCCACACATATCTAAGCATAGCAGTTATAACTATTTTATCAAAGTAATTATATAGTAGCAAAGAGAAATAGAACCGCCAGGTTCTAATAATTCATCAAACATTTAAATTTACATTGTAAACAAAATATTCATCTCAAAAAGTAACCTTGTATCTTCCTTCATCACTCTAATCCTCCTCATCATCATCTGATCCAGCCTCCTGATCTACTGCATCCTGATCTACAGCAGCCCCTGCTTCAGAAGTAGAAGCACGGGTCGTGGCGGCATGGATATCAGCCATATAATTAGCATAATCCATAGGATATGCATGCTACATCAATTAGGTCAACATGCCCTCGTGGAACTCCAACTAGCTGCTCATCGAGCTCGTGTGTTGAGTCAATGTGTGTATCTACTAACTCATCGCAGTCATATACCTGGTGAACTCTGATAAGGTGAGTGCATAACCCTGTGGCTCATGAGGCTGAATGGGTTGTGGCATCTGAACAGGGGCATGCTGTTGTGGCGGGTCTGCGGGTGCGGGTGGTTCTGGCTCCAGAGCGACTTGTTCAGTAGCTTCTTGATCAGTTGCCTCTTGATCAACTACTTCCTTGGGAGCCTTCAGTAACTGCTTGTAGCTCTTCCTCCAATCTTTCAATTTATAAGTCTTGACATTGGCGGTGGACTTGGGTTCATCATTTGAAATCTCATTTTCATCCCCGCCATCGTAATCCTCAATCATGAGAGAGATCAGCTGGGCATATGGTATTTCTTTTATAGGGGCCTTCCTTGCTTTACCCATTTTCTCACGAGCTGTTATGATACCCTTAGACACAACCGTCGGGGCAGTAAACCATTTTTCTTGGAAAGCATAAAATAAGGTCTGTTGAAGGATGCCTCTCCTTTTTTATTTATGCCCAAACGGGTAAAGGCTACACTTGAATATCACATCGAGCATTCACATTGTTTCTGACAATTGGGCCCGGGTTACCGATTGCCCAGACCCATGTAGTCCGTGAGTCATTATTGCTATGACATCTTGGAATCCCACTGATTTGGGGTTTGGTTCCAACAAATCCATGGTTGGTGAATACTCGGTAGGACAAGCCATCACATCAGCGATATCATCGAGATCAAACTCATAATCTCGCCCATCTATTGAAGTGTAAATCTTCTTCCCATCACCTGTTGTGGATTTCTAGTGTGTCGATTTATGGTGTAAAAATCAAGAGGAAACAGAGATGGATTCAGCACAGCTAAAATATCCTAGGCCTGCAAGATACAGGGTCCTTTGTAGCAAGCTTTAAAAGAATGGAGAGTAAGGGAATATCAACGGGGAGGTTGTTTAGAAATAGGATAATCTTCAGATATATAAGAGATCTGACACCCTAGTTATGTCTACTTTAGGTAAAGAACAGGGGAGAGTTTTGAAATGAGTTGTCACTTATACTAAACTACAAATAAAATGCAGATTATTTTTGATCGAATCTAGAGCTTCAGATCTTGCAGATGAAAGGTTTAAAAACCCAGAAAATGGAGAAGAGCAGCTTGGAGATTATTTTCACTATAATCAGGTTAAGCTAAGCATGTCACAGGGGTTCAAAAGCACATAAGTCCCTCACCGCCACGTGCACGTCTTAAACACATTGGGGCAAAACTTCCACTCCAAATCACAGGATCTACCTGGCCTTAAGGCTATGATCTGTCCACTTTAATGGTCACAGACCATCCTATAGGCTTTATCAAATCCATGGATTGCAGTAGATAAATCCAATTGAGGATTTACCTTAAGGTTATGATCTGTCCACTTTAATGGTCACAGACCATCCTAGAGATCTCCTACAGAGCCAGGGCCTCAATTAGAACAATTAAAACCACTATAGATGCTGTAATTTCTAGGTCACAGATACAGGAAATTATAGGGATATCAGATCCAGGGAATTCAGATGATATCCAAAAGGTCTACCAGTTAAGTGGGTGAGCTGATCAAGCAACTCCTCTACACAAGTTCGATCGAGCACCAAGAGGAATCAAAAGAGCTTTAGATCTAATTAAAACATTAAAAACAACATTTGCATTGCGAACTAGGTCACTCTTACAATGGAATGCTCTCATATCTGTAGTCTATGCAACAATTAACCCCAGCAACACTCTTAAACTCACCCAATTATAGATCTAACTCACTCCTCGCTACTCCAAGGGGTTTAGCCAACCATGGTTGGGCTAAAGGCGGGAAAAGGGAATCTCGCTACAAGCTATGGTCTCTAGAAAATTGCTCAGAAATTCGATCTCCCCCAATGGCAATTGGGGGTTCCAATATATAGCTTTCCTTCCCTATTTTTCCCGCCAAAGATCCCTTTTAGAAGGTTGTCAGAATTTGTTAGAGTTTTGTTAAAACACATCGGTTAGGGTTTCCTAGGGCATCTTCTAGAACGTCACGTTGATCACCAAAGTGCCTCGGGTTGCGTGCAATAGGTCACCAAGTCTCAGCGTGTGCATAGCATGGTTTCTGAGAAGTTCAGCACACGATTTCGACAAGTTGAAGAGGCTTCCGAAAGGTTGAAAGTAAGCTTGTAATTCCTTTCGATAGGTTCCTTGGTCTCTTCGATAGGATCCGATAGGTTGAGTTTAGCTTCACTGCGCTTGATCTGGGGCTTTCGACAGGTTGGAAGAGTGATTCGATAGGTTGAATATTTTCATTCTGTCTCTTCGATCGGATGACCTTTGTTCCTATCGAAACGTTCAGATCAATCTGCGATAGGTGCTGTCTCAGCCTTTCCATTTCGATAGGTTCAGTGAACCATTCGATAGGTTCAATGAACCTTCCGATAGGTCTCCTCTTTCCCTCAGCTAGCTTTCGATAGGTTGAATTCTCTTTCTCTTTCAATTGCTTGATAGGGTCTTTGATCCTGTCGAACTCTTCACTTCTGCAAGAATTCTCCCTTTTGCTGCTTTCTGATCCTATCAAACCCTTCAGGTGACTAATCGATAGGACGTTATCAACCTATTCTCGCTTCCTTCACCTTATTCTGTTGCTGGGTCTGCATGATGTTGAGAGCTGACTTCTTTGTGGACATTTTAAAGTGGTTTGCTGCATTATTACTAGATTTTCCTGCTAGCTACAAAATGCACTCAACAGCGGCTTATTAGTGTGCTTGCAGGTCCATGAAAGGTCAGGTTACAGGGAGCAAAGTGGTATTTTTTACCACTTAACACACCCCCAAACCTAAGCTTTGCTAGTCCCTGAGCAAAGGAGAATTCAAAAGAAAAATAAAATGCCACTTTCGTAGGGAGCACGGATGCATTTAGCACATGCACCAAGCCTTTTAAACCCTAGGTGATCCCTAGTGGAGGAGTGAAGTCTCTTGAGGGTTTTCAATGAAGGTACCCACAAACTTCTCCAATATAACTTAGTTAATAGTAGTGCAGCGTGTTAAAGCAGAATTGAAGCAACTAAGATAAATTCAAATCATGTCCATTCATTAAGGGAATTTCATATTTCCATTTGGGCGTGTGAAAGTCTACGGAAATCTCTTCATTATCACTCAATTAGTATCCAAGAACTTCTTCTGGAAGATCATGCATAACTCACCATCAATTTGAGGATCCTGCTCAGATACTTCCCCCATCAACAGGATTTCACACTCAAATCTCACCAGGGCTGTTCACTCATTAGTACAAAGAAGAGGGGTAGACCATATCACTCAGCTCAAGAGCAGTTACAGCCCCCAAATAGGACTGCAAGCAAGAGCATAGGCATTGCTCTAATTTATGATGTTTTCTGATTCTTTGCACCATAGATCAAACAAATCCTCATCTCCACATGACAACCCAATCCATTTCAGATCAGTAAGGACTTTTTATTGGGTTGTAATGTGGCTTATGGGTGAGGTTTATAATAAGAAGGGTGGAATGGGATTCAAATTTTGAGAAATCAGAAAAGTAAAGAGGTGATTTGCAACTCAACCTTTTTCATGTTAGCACAATTTCATATACTTCTTGAATTTTCATAGCTAAAGTAGCTAGCTTTTTCTCTTTCTTTCAATCTTTCAATGAAATGACTTCTCTTTCTCCTTCCTTTGTTTTTTTTTTTTTTTTTTTTTTTTTTATGGGCTGGAATGCCACAACACCGTCGACTGTATTTCTTCTTTTTTAACCAAGCATCGAACCTTACTCTTCTAACCTCACTTCTCCTTCTTTTTCTTTATTTCTCAGATTGAGGGTGAACTGAAACAGGTCAAGGGGTTCTGGGTTTGAGTTTTCTGGTTTTCATCAAAGAAAATTGGGATTTTCAGGGCTCAAATGGTGTATCAAGGCATCGGTGGGGAAATTTTAGGCTCAACCTGTCCAAGGGATGGCCTTACTTCATGTCCTCAATGTCATGAATGCTGTCAAGTTTTTCAACTTGGATTTGCCTAACTTCTAGTGATTAAAGATAGATCCCATCAGTCCTTAGAGCAGAAAAAAAATTGCTAAGACACTCCTCAAAGAAAAATTTCAGGCCCAATTCTCACAGGGTATGGCCTTCTATCCAATTTCTGGAGAGTATCTTCATAGTTTCTTCTTGTTTCTGGTTTATCACACATTACAGGCTTCCTGCAAAAATTCTTGACATATTCTTCATGAAGAATGTTAAAATTTTAGCTTGGTTCAGATGCAAATTGTTTTATAGGTTTCCTTAAGAACAAATAGGAGATGAATTCATTATTTTTCTGAGTATTCCTTTTTAACTTGGTTGTACTACAATTAACTAGTTTATTGGCATACATGCCACACCCCCAAACCTAAACTAAACAGTGTCCTCACTATTTTGAGACAATGCATGCAAGAGGGAGACAAATGAAAACGAAATATGACAAAAGAAAATTTTTTATAGACTATCACAACAAAAATGTCTAATATATACAAGAGATAAATGAAACAAAAAAAACACAGGGCCATAGTTGTAAACAGCCAACTGCCAGCTACCGACTAGATGCAGGGGCTTTGCCCTTGGATTTGGATTGCTTAGGATGCTTAGCGCGTGCCTCCTCAGACTGGGCAGCAGGCTTTTTGCCTTTAGGAGCAACAGCAGGTGGATGATCAAATTTCGAATCAGAAGGGAAAAGTTCTATGGGGTCCAGTCCTAGAGCCGCAACAGCCTGTCGTCTTTGATCCTTAGTGAGGAGGGTTTCATGGGGATCAGTCTGAGGGGAGGACCTGGGGGGAGCAGCTTCCTCAGATGGGGCAGCAAGTTGTTTCCCTTTTTTGATGGCAGCAGCAGCAGATCTCTTGGTGGTGGTGGTCTTTTGGAGTAAGTCCTCTTTCATTTGGGAGGGATAGGTTTGTCAGGTGGAGGTACATCTGCAGAAGAGGGGGGTGGAATCTCGACAGATTGGGTGGGAGGGGCATGCGAAGTTGGAGGTGAGGGGGGAGGGGCAGTGGCAGTAGGAGCAACATCCATAGGGGGAGTTGTGGAAGGAGTAGTAGTAGGGGGGGGCATGGGGGTGGGGGGTTAGGTTCAGTAGGAGGCGCTGTAGCAAGAGGGGTAGGTTCAAATGGTTTAGACAACAAGGAAGCAACCTTTTTCTCTAAAATATCAATCTGTTTGGCAGCATAGAGGAAGTTAGCATCAGAGAGTTCCTTGGTGGCTTTGAGTATCTCTTGAGCATTTTCTAATTTCATCTTGAGGAGTTCAGAATTCTTCTTTTCGTGTTTGGCAATGAGACTCTCAGCCGCTATCAATTGCTTTGCTGACTCATATCGAACCAGGATCTCAGACCATCCTTGAGAGATATCACGGAGCTGGATACGGTATTCTAGTTTTATATTGGCAATCCTCTCCTCATAAGGAGCCTCAAGGGAAGCCCGAAGTGCAGTCATGCCTCGCAAGACATCTTTGCGGATGTAAGGGTTATCCCTCATTGCATACAGGAGGGTGAGGTATGGAGGGATGTACATGGATTGGCGAAGGACAATGGGTAAAGGTAAGGGTGGAGGGGATGAAGAGGAGGGGGTAGAAAGAATCAGATCCTCCCATAGATCAGTTTGGGTAGAGGCATCCTGGAAAGCAGGGGGGGAAGACAAAGGGGAATGGATGGAGGGTATCTCAGCAACTGCCGAAACAGGGGCAGGTGAGGATAAAGGCATAACAGGTGTTAGGGAGGGAGGTGGGGGTAAAGATGGTGTGGCTAACTCCACAAAAAGAACATTAGTAGGGATGGGGGAGGGCATAGGTGATAAGGGAGGAGAGAGAATTAAAATGGAGGGATCAGGGGAGGTAGGAGGGATGGTAAAAGGATGGGAGACTGAAGTGGGGGGAGTGAGGGTGGATTGAATAGATTGGAGGCATAAGCTTATGAGGGCTTGGTGGTCAGTGTTAGTGGCCACTTGGGCCTGAATGGAGTGAAGGAGGGAGATGATTTGGGTGAAGGTATCAGGCAAGGTGGAAGTAGAGGGGATTGGTGAATGAATGGGATGGAAAGGGGAGGACGGGGCATGGGTAAAGTGAGGAGTGGTGTGAGGAGAGTCAGGAAGTGGGGTGTACTCATGAGCAACATCCTCCACAATTGAAGAAATGAGGGTAGAGAAACCAGTAGACATGAACTGGTCCACACCCTATGTATGTGTAGGTAGTGGTGGAGGGGGGGAAATCAGAAGGGGTTGGAGGGAGGGTGGGGAAGGCATGGTGGGGATGGGCTCGGAGAAGGTGAGGATTTCAAGGATCCCAGGTGTAGGTGATGGTGTAGGTAAGGTGGATGAAAAGGTGGGTGAAGTAGGAGGAAGGATGGGTGAGGTGATGTCAGCAGCAAGATCTACTACTGAGGTATTGGCCACTTCCTTCTCTGCTGCAACCGGCTTGGTCTTTTGAATGAGGGTTAAACTTGTAGACCATTCTCTCTTTCTAAAAACCTTGTGAGTCATTTTCTCTACTGGCTCAGCCTCCTTGATCCTATATTTCCCAGCTCTGAGCAGACAGGTGATAAGTCTGCTGAAAGGTAAGCCTCCTCCCTTTGCAAAAGCCTGTCGTTTTAGCACCTTGTCATTTATGTCTACCATAGTCTCAAAGATCAGCTTAGGTGCATTCATGAACTGTCCCTTGGAACAATAAAATAGGGCATCAGTAATGGGGACCTTCTTTCCTGTAAATGTCCTGTAACATAGACATTTTTTCTTAAGATGGTATCCATGAATCTGAGGCTAGGATGGAGGTCTCTTCTCATCAGGGATTCTCCAGAATCCATAATCCCATTGGTTAGCTGCTGGCCATATCTTTAAATGTAGCTCCCACAGGTGCTCCCTCAGAGCAGTTGAAATCAAATTGGTATGGGACCCCCAGAGCCATTCCTATGTCTTTGTGATCGATAGTCAGTTGCCAACCATCAATCGAAATTTCTAATACATCACCCGTCCCCTATGCCACCTTCTTCTTCAGATTTTGGTACCATAACTTCACCAACCTGGGATGCACTGATTCCTTCAATGGAGACAGTAGGGGCAACAAGCCATCTTTCTTCAAATAGCTCAGTGTTTCTTGGCACTCTCCAATGTTGCAAAATGTGTTAGGTCAAATCCGGTCTCAGGGACAAGGTTTAACTTGTCAACAAATTCATTGGGGGTGGTTAGCGTAGCCGGAAGCTCCACAGCCATGGGCCTGTCAGGGGTAGCTCTCTCTAAGGGTGTTTCTGTCACAAGTTCCTGGATTTCTACAGCTTTGGATTTCTTAGCTTTAGGACCCTTTTTGGGTGTCCCTTCAGCGAGCTTCCTCTTTACAGGTGGCTTGGTAGCAGGGGGTACATTCTTGGAGGATTTAGGGGAAGAAGCAATTGATTTCCGGCGTATGCTGGCTAGTGTTTCCTCAGGCTCATTCATTGTAATATCACGAAGTAATTTCTCACCAGCTTGGAATGGGAAGGCTTAGAAAGATGACAGAGTGATAGTATGAAGGTAACTGACCACCAGGTACCTAGGGTTTCACAAAGCTAGCGATGCACCATTCCAATTTCTCTAAAATTAGAGGCAAACTGCTCCTTTACGCAGGCTGAATGTATTGACAAGATGGCACACTAAATAGCAAAAGATTCCATGGGGATTTAGCAGAGAAAGAGAGAGGCGACAAATGGGGAAGGAAACTAGGGTTTTTTTTCAGCGGGAAGGAATGGAGCACAAATGACCTCTCGACAGGTATATAAGGGTACAAATGTGATTTCGATAGGATAACTGAATGGTTTTGATAGGTCGAGGCGTCCTATCGAAAGCTTAGACAATAAAGCCTTCAAAAGGGATGTTTTTTTTAGGATTTCGATAGGTGAGACCATCCTGTCGATAGGTTTAAACGGCAGAGACAACATCATTTCGATAGGTGTCTGATATGTACTCAGTACCTATCAAAATCTATGTTTGCCCTTATTTAACCTATCGAGCAGTTGGTTTTACCTGTCGAAAACTCCAGTTCCTATCGAAACCAGTAGGTATCCTATCAAAATAAACATGACACCTAACAAAAAGTGGATTAGGCCTATCGAAAGTCTCAAAACCCAGATAAAACTTTCCTTATGGGCACCCTTAGCTTGACACTAATCGAGGCTCGATTCTTATGCAGATTCTTATGTGGATGAGCACCCCTTATCTTATGGCAGCTGGCAATTTTGAAAAATTGATTCACTAGAGAACATGACATATTTATTTCAAAAGAATGCTACTAGAAATGCAATTTTAAAGCAAAAACAAAAAAAAATAGAATATGGTACATATGATACATACTCAACTGCGGGTACTAATCTGGAGGATCTGGAAGGTTGACGGTCTCTTCATTTCCTTAAACTTTTCATCCTTCTTAGATCCATTCTTCAGCAATTGTTCAACCCCTGATTGCCATTTTATCTTTATGGGTCAATCATTGTTTTGCAGTAGCTATTGAGGATCATCATGCAGAGCCTCCTCCAGCCCTGCAATGAAAAAATAGGTTTCGTCAAAAGGGGGTTGAGAGCTGGTGTTGTACACATGCATTTTTACTTTCATGTTGCCAAAGGAGACCTCCATGATTCTAGATCGGCATTGAATGCAGGCATTTGCAGTGGCCAAGAAGGGCCTGCCCAGAATCACAGGGATAGAGGAATTACCTTTACTTGGCTCCATATCTAACACTACAAAGTCAGCAAGATAAAAGAAATTTTCCACACCCACTAAGACATCTTCAATGACTACCACAGGTTTCCTTTCAGACCTATCAGCCAGTTACAAGACTACAGGTGTGGGCTTTAAGTCTCCCAGGCCTAATTTTTCATAGACTGCATAGGACAGCAAATTCGCACTGGCTCCTAAGTCTAACAGGGCCTTCTCAATTTTATGATACCCAATGATGCAGGGGATAGTGGGCACTCCAGGGTCTTGAAGTTTGGTGGGGGTTGCAATGGACAGAATGTGTTTTACCTTTTCTGCTGAAAAGACTTTCTTGGACAAGTATGTCCTAGACTGTCTTTTATGGGTGCATAACTCCTTCAGAAATTTGGCGTAGGCTGGGACTTGTTTAATGGCATCTAGTAAAGGCAGATTGATCTTTACTTGCTTGAAAGTCTCCATCATTTCCTCAAT
This sequence comes from Chloranthus sessilifolius, assembly GCA_021018995.1. Classification (NCBI taxonomy): domain Eukaryota; kingdom Viridiplantae; phylum Streptophyta; class Magnoliopsida; order Chloranthales; family Chloranthaceae; genus Chloranthus; species Chloranthus sessilifolius. Next base: position 26,331,471 of record CM037594.1, on the reverse strand, counting down.
TTTGCCCTGCCCTTTGTCAAAAGGGGAGGGTCCTTGCAATGCCTTGGGAAATGGCAAGTGTGGGGTTGCTCCTTCACTTGCAGCCTTAGCCAATGGGGCTTCTTTTTTTTCTGATTTTTTCTTTTTCTTGAGGATCCATGTCATCCTCTTTATTGACACTGGGTTGTTCCTACAGGTCCACCACTGGTGACCTCTGTTGTGTTCTCAAAAAACTCCTTCCATTATCTTCCTTCAAACTTTTCACAGGCTCACAGCCCACTTGATTATCTACTAGCCTACCACTTCTCAAGGTTGTAACAGATTTGGCTTCCTCATATGTGGAGGAAACTTCACCCCTACAAATTATCTTCGTGGGTTATCTTGTGGCTGGCTAGGTAACCTTCCTCCTTCTCTCCTAGTCAGAGCATCAGACAGCTGACCAAGCTGGTCCTCTATCTTTTTGATGCTCTGGTTGTGAGAATGCACAGTTTGGGTCAAGGTGTTCAAGTTCTATAATGAAGATAGAACTTGTTCCTCAAAAGATGGTGTTCTCATAGTGCAGTACCATCTTGCAGAGGAGTTCTGAGTTGGGCCATGGTTTGCTGATATTGAGGTCTTGGGACATAACCATCTCGATAGGGCTGAGCATTTCTGTAGGGCATGGGTCATGGGCTGTCATTCTGTATCCATATTTTCTCCACCTCAAATTGGGGTGGTTTCTCCATTGATACCCAGCAGCAGGCTGCTACCCATAGGTTTGAGTTGCAACCACTTGCTCTATTATGAACTCAAGAAACTGGGCAGCTGAGGGGCATTCATCTAGGGAGTGAGTAGGAGACTGGCATATAGCACATGCTTCCTCTATTCTAGCAGCCACAGGTGGTTGCATTGCTCCCATGAGCCTATCAAACTTTAGAGTTAAGCTGTCCACTTTCCTTTCCAACTCACTTGGCACATTCACTTCATATATCTTTCCTCTTAAGGTGTTCTCTTTCATCGGTTTAGATGGTTCTAAATCTCTTGCCAAGGTTTCCCTTTGCATAGAGTTCTCACTGATGATGTCAAAGAGCTCCAATGCCTTCTCAGCAGTTTTATGAAGATAAGTGCCTCCACAAGAGGCATCTATCATGTCCCTGCTTTTTGAATCAATTCCCTCGTAAAATCTTTGAACAAGTTGCCATTCAGGGATTTGATGGTGGGGGTATTTCTTGAGGAGTTCTTTGAATCTATCCCAGGACTGATGAAAATCTTCAGTTGGATCTTGGGTAAAAGAAATAATACCCTTCCTCAACTGAATGGTCTTTGACATAGGAAAGAATTTGGCCAAAAACTGACATTGGAGATCACTCCAAGATCAGAGTCATTACGTGGAGCGAGATAACTGTGTTCTAGCTCTGTCCTTTAATGAAAAAGGAAAGAGTCTCATCCTGGTGGCCTCCTCCCCCAAACCTGTGATGTTGAAGGTAGTGCACAGTCCTAAGAATTCATCTATATGCTTATAGGGATCCTCCTTGGTCAGTCCATGAAATGAAGGCAACATTTGAATGATGGACGATTTAATCTCATAATTTCCTTGAGCAGCAGGGAACTGAATGCAGAAGGGGGAATTGTAGACCCCTGGTGCATTGAATTCCTTGAGAGCTCGAGGCTGCTGCTGCTCACCCATTTTGACAGCTTCAAATTCAACAGCTGTGGATGTAGTTTGTTTGCTTCTGAGAAGTCTTTCAACCTCTGAATTTAGTGGAATAATCTCTGGTTGAAGAGTTCTCCTACCAAACATACAACTCCCACAACTGATATCAGAGTAAAACTTCACACAACAAATAGGAACACACAATTGATCAACTAATCTAAAAAAAAAATCAACAGATCTGAAAATAAACAGGGGAGAAGAGATGCAAACTATAGAGCAGCCTTCAGCACAACTCTCCTCTCATTCTGTACTTAGATCTGCTAAAATGGACACAAAGAGTACTGGAACACAGCAAAACTTAATAATGCAGTTAGTAAATTCAGACAAAAACTATAAATCTATGATAAAAAAAAAAAACTTAGATCTATCAATTTCTAATCTACCTCCCCGACAATGGCGCCAAAAACTTGTTGTGGATTTCTAGTGTGTCGATTTATGGTGTAAAAATCAAGAGGAAACAGAGATGGATTCAGCACAGCTAAAATATCCTAGGCCTGCAAGATACAGGGTCCTTTATAGCAAGCTTTAAAAGAATGGAGAGTAAGGGAATGTCCACAGGGAGGCTGTTTAGAAATAGGATAAATCTTCAGATCTATAAGAGATCTGACACCCTAGTTATGTCTACTTTAGTTAAAGAACAGGGGAGAGTTTTGAAATGAGTTGTCACTTATACTAAACTACAAATAAAATGCATATTGTTTTGGATCGAATCTGGAGCTTCAGATCTTACAGATGAAAGGTTTAAAAACTTAGAAAATGGGGAAGAGCAGCTTGGAGATTTTTTTCACTATAATCAAGTTGAGCTAAGCATGTCACAGGGGTTCAAAAGCACATAAGTCCCTCAGCTGGCCACAGGCACTGTCCGGAAACACAGCTGCAGGGCAAAACTTCCACTCCAAATCACAGGATCCACCTGGCCTTAAGGCTATGATCTGTCCACTTTAATGGTCAAGACCATCCTAGAGATATCCTACAGAGCCCGAGCCTCAATTAGAACAATTAAAACCACTACAGATGCTGCAATTTCCAGGTCACAGACACAGGAAATTACAGGGATATCAGATCCAAGGAAGTCAGATGATATCCAAAAGGTCTACCAGTTAAGTGGGTGAGCTGATCAAGCAACTCCTCTACACAAATCTGATCGAGCATCAAGAGGAATCAAAAGAGCTTTAGATCTAATTAAAACATTAAAAACAACATTTACATTGCAAACTAGGTCACTCTTACAATGGAATGCTCTCAAATCTGTAGTCTATGCAACAATTAACCCCAGCAACACTCTTAAACTCACTAAATTACAGATCTAACTCACTCCTCGCTGCTCCAAGGGGTTTATCCAACCATGGTTGGGCTAAAGGAGGGAAAAGGGAATCTCGCTGCAAGCTCTAGTCTCTGAAAAATAACTCAGAAATTCGATCTCCCCCAATGGCAATTGGGGGTTCCAATATATAGCTTTCCTTCCCTATTTTTCCTGCCAAAAATCCCTTCTAGAAGGTTGTCAGAAATTGTTAGAGTTCTTTTAAAACACATGGGTCAGTTAGGGTTTCCTAGGGCATCTTCTAGAATGTCACGTCGGTCACCAAAGTGCCTCGGTTTGTGTGCAATAGGTCACCAAGTCTCAGCGTGTGCATAGCATGGTTTCTGAGAAGTTCAGCACACGATTTCAACAAGTTGAAGAGGCTTCCGACAGGTTGAAAGTAAGCTTGTAATTCCTTTCGATAGGTTCCCTGGTCATTGAGTTTAGCTTCACTGCGCTTGATCTGGGGCTTTCGACAGGTTGGAAGAGTGATTCGACAAGTTGAATATTTTCATTCTGTTGCTTCGATCGGATGACCTTTGTTCCTATCGAAAGGCTCAGATCAATCTGCGATAGGTGCTGTCTTAGCCTTTCTATTTCAATAGGTTCAGTGAACCATTCGATAGGTTCAATGAACCTTTCGATAGGTTGAATTCTCTCTCTTTCAACTACTTGATAGGGTCTTGGATCCTGTCAAACTCTTCACTTCTGAACGAATTCTTCCTTTTGCTACTTTCTGATCCTATCGAACCCTTCAGGTGACTAATCGATAGGACGTTATCAACCTATTCTCGCTTCCTTCACTGTATTCTGTTGCTGGGTCTGCATGATGCTGAGAGCTGACTTCTTTGTGGGCATTTTTAAGTGGTTTGTTGCATTATTACCATATTTTCCTACTATCTATAAAATGCACTCAACAAAGGCTTATTAGTGTGCTTGCAAGTCCATGAAAGGTCAGGTTAAAGGGTGCAAAGTGGCATTTTTCACCACTTAACATCTCCCCAACGCATATGTTGGTAAAACAGTTGTATCAGTCAGGGGTAAAAATGGGTGTGAAAAGGTTGGAGTAGGGTTCCCAACTCAGCTCTCTCTAAATAATCACACACCCACTGGGTGATCGCTTGTTGGTAAAAAAGCTCAGGGTCAAAGGACCATTCATCATCAAAGTCCTTCTCACTCCACCACTCATTTGGTTGTTCACATGGTGGAGGAGGTGGTGGTGGTTGTGGTGGTGGTGTAGGGTTCTTCGAAGAGTTGGCCTTAGATGCGGGCCGCATCGAAGTAGGGTTCTTGATAGCCGGTTCCTTTTTAGGTCCCATTATAAGTCGAATTTAAATAAGGAAGCTTGAAAATAGCATAAAAGAACACAAAGGAGGTTAAGGTTTACCTTAAACCAAATGGGGCCTAGTTGGAACCCAAAAGTGAACTGCCAATTTCGCACGAAGTAGGAAGGAAGATGAAACCCCTAAAGTCTCGAACAGAAAGTTCAAATGAGGGAAATAAACCCTCGGGTTTAACTTAAATCGACAAAATCGATCGTTCGATTTATAATTTGAACGTTCGATTTTTAATTCGAACGTTCAATTTCTGATTCGAACGTTCGATTTTATCCCTAAAAATGCTCAGAAGCTCGACAATTGGAACGTTTGATTTTCATTTTGACCATTCAATTTCTAAATTTGAACGTTCGATTTTCAATTCGAATGTTCGATTTTGACAGAAACTGTCAAATTTGAAATTTTTAAATTTTGAGGACTTTGAGGCCTCATTCATGTTCTGTACCTACAGTCCAAATATGGTACATACCTAAGCATCAAGCAATTTACATAACTAACTTATCGGTCCCTAGATTTCCTATTTTGAGGTGATAATGCAAGTGATACTTGGTCCGTTCAGTTGCATATATGTTCTCTAAAGTGGAATAAACTGTATAACCCCAGTTATAATAACTGAAACAAAATCAACTCCACATACATTAAGAAATTGGCATATAATACAAGTCACATGGAATGTAATTCAAAAATCAAAGTGCCATTACATTCCTTAAACTATAATTCTCCATATCACTCAAATAAGTGTTGGGATTGTTCGCGGAGTTCAACTTCTTGCATTCAAGTGGCTTCTTCGGAAGAGTGACTTTGCCACTCACATGAACTAATGGAATCCGCTTGATTCGTAAGATCTGTTCTTTATGATCCAAAAGCTATACTATCTCCTCGACCATCGTTAGACCTTCCTGAAGCTCGATAGGCTGGTAGTCTAACATATATGTCGGGTCTTTAATATACTTCCACAACATGGACACGTGAAACACATTGTGCATGCCAGCTAGTTGCGGCAGTAATGCTACCCTGTAGGCGACTTCACCAACTCGGCCCAGTATCTCAAAAGGCCCAACATAACATGAACTTAGATTTCCACACTTGCCGAAATGCATCACGCCTTTCTTAGGAGAGATTCTGACAAAGACTTTATCTCCAACCTGAAAATCAGCATGTCTCCTTTTGAGATTGGCATAGCTCTTTTGGCAACTTTGAACAACTCTCAACCGCTCGCGGATCAACCGAACTATTTCGGTCGTACTTTCCAGGATCTCAGGGCCTAAAATAAGCTTCTCGCCAACCTCCTCCCAATTTAGAGGAGACTTGCATCTCCGACCATATAAGGCTTCATACGGAGCCATGTCGATGCTAGCCTGATAGCTATTGTTATAGGCGAACTCAATCAGAGGTAAGTGTTGGTCCCATGACCCTTTGAAATCCAACATGCAAGCTCGTAGCATGTCCTCAATGATCTGGTTCACCCACTCAATTTACCCATCAGTCTGAGGGTGAAATGCCGAGCTGAAATCAAGCCTAGAACTCATCCCTTTCTGAAATCACTGCCAGAATTGAGACATGTACAGTGGGTCTCTATCCGACATAATACTGATCGATATACCATGCAGCCTAACTATCTCCTTGAGGTACAACTCCGTGAGTTTGCTGGCAGTATGCGTAGTATTATAAGGTAGTAAATAAGTGAATTTAGTCAATCGATCAACAATGACCCAGATGACATTATTTTTCCTTAGAGTTCTTGGCAACCCCAAAATGAAGTCTATAGAAATGGCTTCCCATTTCCACTCTGGTACAGATAATTGTTGTAACAACCTAGATGGGTTCCGGTGATCAACCTTGACCTACTTACATATCAAACATCTCGATACATACTCAGCCCCATCTCTCTTCAAACTGCTCCACCAGAAACTCTTTTTCAGATCCTGGTATATCTTGGTACTGCCAAGATGAATGACATATATAGATTTGTGACTCTCTTCTAAAATAGTGTCACAAAGCTTAGTATTGCTTGGTACGCTTACCCAGTCTCAAAATAGTAAGATCTCGCCTTCTCTGATGGAGAAATCCGGCTTATTTCCACTAATCACATCCCGTCTGATAGCCATGAGATCATCATCGATCATCTGTAACTTACCGATGTTCTTGTATAGTAGCCATCAAAGCTCCCGAATCTTTAACATCAAATCTCGTGTTGCATAACACCATATCATCAAGTAACCGCCATCTCTGCACTCTAGTGATGAGATGAGATAACAAAGCAGAAGACTTTCGGCTCAGTGCATCTACGACGACATTTGCCTTTCTGCGGTAATACTAGATAGAACAGTCATAGTCCTTCAGGAATTCCATCTATCATTGTTGTCTCATATTTAAGTCCTTCTGGGTGAAAAGGTACTTAAGGCTCTTGTGATCGGTGAATATATCGAACGTTTCACCATAGAGGTAATGTCGCCAGATCTTTAGTGCAAAGATTACAACTGCCAACTCCAGATCATGAGTTGGATAGTTCTTCTCGTGGTCTTTGAGCTGACGAGAGCCATACACAATGACTCTCTCATTCTGATTAAGCACACAGCCCAACCCACTATATGATGCATCACTGTATACTGTGAAACCTCTACTACCTGATGGAATGGCAAGTTTTGGCGCAATGGTTAGTCTAGTCTTGAGCTCCTGAAAACTCTTCTCACACAGCTCAGTTCACTCAAACTTAGCATTTTTCTTCATAAGTTGCGTGAGGGAACCTAAAATCTTGGAGAAACCTTCTACGAATCTCCTGTAGTATCCAGCCCAACCGAGGAAACTCCTAACCTCTGTCACCGTCTTGGGTTGTTCTCATTTCACAACTGCCTCAATCTTAGCTGGATCAACTGATATGTCAGTCTCAGAGACAACATGTCCCAAGAAGCTGACCTGTTCAAGCCAAAACTCAAACTTATTGAGTTTTACATACAACTGGGGGTCTCTGAGTGTTTGAAGAGCCACTCGTAAATATTGTTCATGCTCCACTCGTGTTCTCGAATAGATGAGAATGTCATCTATAAAAATAATTACTGATTTTTTGAGGTGTGGTTTGAATACCTAGTTCATCAAGTCCACAAACAATGCTGGCACATTCGTTAGCCCAAAAGCATAACCAGGAACTCGTAGTGACCATACCTCGAGCGGAACGCTGTCTTTGGAATGTCTTCCACCTTAATCTTTAATTGATGATAGCCTGACCTCAAATTGATCTTTGAAAAGAACCTTGCGCCTTACAGCTGATTAAAGAGGTCATCTATCTGCGGAAGTGGGTAATGATTCTTAATCGTCAACTTATTTAGTTGGCGGTAATCAATGTAATGCCGCATCGATCCATCTTTCTTCTTCACAAACAAAACCGGTTCTCTCCAATGAGACACACTAGACCTGATAAGACCTTTATCTAACAGCTCCTGAAGCTACTCTTTCAGTTCTTTCAACTCAGCTGGCGCCATTCGATTTGGAGCCTTCAACAATGGTTCAGTACCTAGAGCTAACTAAATTGCAAACTCAATCTCTCGATCAGGTGGCAATCCAGGCAGATTCTCAGGAAAGACATCCAGATACTCACAAGCAATCGTAATGCCAGCAATGTTCTTCTTCTCCTCCTTTTGATCTTGCAAGTAATGTTGTGGAAAGACATCCACAACATCCGTTCCTCATCAAACGTTATGCTCAGATAGCCGAGATGAAAGGTGCTATGTTGGATTTAACTCCACAAAATCTGAAAGATTTTCTCTTTGAAGGACGAAAAGTTACAACTTTCCGTTGGCAGTCAATGCTTGCATGGTAAGCGGATAGCCAATCCATTCCAAGGATTACGTCGAATCCTTCAATACTCAATATAATCAGATTAGCTATCTTCTCGTGGTCTTCAATTGCGGTCACTGATCGGCACACAATATCTGTGCTCATTAAGCTTCCCGTAGGAACTAATACTGCCAATACGAAGTCAAGGGACTTGGGAACAATGTACAACTTCTCAGAGAATAAAGGGGTAGTAAATGAGTGAGTAGACCCAAGGTCTATCAATACTCGTATTTCAGTCTTGCATCCATCGCCATCACGACGCATAACAAGGGTACCTTGAATCGATACATAAGATTTAATTAATTGTGCGTAATGGGTGTGGTGTTCATGCATGTCTTAATAAAAGAATTTATAGAACACTAGTCAAATAGAAACTAAAATAAAATTATCATCTGAAATTTTAATGATACCTTGAATCACGTCTTTCAATGTTTAGGCATCCTGTGCTATTACGGCATAAGCTTGACCTTGAATAGTAGGTAGAGTCGATCTCTGTGTATAAGCTTGACCTTGAATAGTAGGTAGAGTCGATCTCTGTGTAGAAGCCAAAATGGTCCTTCCCATGTCCTCCTTTAGATAATCCTTGACCATATGTCCTATCTTTCCACGCCGGAAGCATGCTCTAGTGTTCCTCCTGTAGTCCTCAGTCTTGTGTGGTTTCCCACACCTTGCACACAAAGGGACAGGAGCGAAAGATGAAGCACGTGAGGATCCTTGTACCACTGAAGCCCCACTCGCTAGTGTCTGATCGTCGAAAGGATTGTACAGGCAAAGACACTGATGGTCTCTGATATGATATCGGCTCAGAAGAAGCTGCAGGTCTTGTGTATGCCGGTTGCATGGGATATCTTGGCAGTCTCATAAATTTAGGTCTCTTATTTTCCTGATCATAGGCACTTGTCTAACCTTGTCCAGCTCTCTCCATATTCTACTGATCTCTCTTCTTGAACATCCTATCGATGTCCTCCTCTGCTATAAGGGCTTTAGTCATAACCCCCGCATAGGTCTCAAGTTCAAGGACTGAGATCCTCTCCAGAATATTTGGCCTTAGACCAAGCTAAAATTTTCTGGCCCTCATCAACTCAGTGGCCACGTGCTAAGGTGCAAATCTCGATAGTCTATTGAACTCAGCTCCATACTCTCACACTGTCGTCTTGTCCTATTTCAGCTTTATGAACTGGACCTCCCACTGGTGCCATATGATCTTGGGAAAGTATTGATCATTAAATATCTCTACAAACTCAACCCAAGTCCATGGAGTATTGAGAATTTCCAGCTCCCTAGTCCTGGACACTGACTTCCACCATGGGTCAGCCTCCCCGTCTAATCTGAAGGTTGCCCAGCCCACCTTCTCGGATTCGGTGCATTGCAACACGTTGAAGATCTTCTCCATCTCATTCAACCAACCCTCTGCCTCAATCAGATCAATCTTACTCGAAAATGTAGGAGGACGCATCCTCCGAAACTCTGCAAACCCAAAGGGTTGATGTATGGCTGCAATCAACTCTGCCTGTTGAGCAATAACAGCAGTTTGTTGACCCATAAAAGAGGTCTGTTGAGCCATATTGGTGGCCAATGCCTCCAACACTTGCTCAACTCATTCGTTGCCACCTCTTCCTGCTCCCTCAAGAACAACATTAGAATCGGAAACGATTCCAGTTCCTCTCGAGGTACCTATGCCCTCAGGAACATCTACTAATGGAACCATCCTTGGTCCGTCTCTACCTCTTCCTTGGCCTCGGCCTTGAAATCTTGGGGCCATGCTAATCTACAATTGTTAAATAACAACTTTGATCAGTATAGATTGTAAAGACAATCATGCCCACAGTCCTATGGAATCTAGATCTAGAGCCATCTCTCTAATACCAATTGTGACGACCCGACTTTTCTAGTCCTAGAATGTCGAAAAGGTCAGCTCGCCAAGGCATAGGTACATCCATAAAAGTAGAATGCAAGCATAAAAGTAAAATAAATATCTAAACATATTAACAGACGAGATCTCGCACATAAATCATATCTCAAAAACGAATCAAGAAGAACCACCGGTGATGGCCAATCCAACACCTAAACAATGGTTCCTAATAGTGGTTCCTCAAAATGATATAAGTACCATAACAAAACAAGGCCTGGGGTGCATAATTCAAAATAGTCCTACACAAACATGTAACAAAAAGAATTATACCAAGCTCACAACCCTAAGTCAAGGAAAGAACTCGTTAGGAGGGATTTCTAACTCTTCCTCTGGCTCATAGTCATGATCACTCTCGTAACTTGAGCCTGAGTCTCGACACCTGTGATGTATAGTCGGGGCGAGCTAACAGTCTAAGCTCAGTAGAAGAAACTCAATTTTATTTACATTTTGTCTGAACAAATATGGTTTTCAAAGACGGAATTCAAAGCAGATGTGTTTTCAAAATAGGTATTCCAAACATATTCATTTACTAAATTCCAATTCTAAAATCAGGTGATGTGTGATGAAAGAAAATCAAACAAGTTCAGAGTTCATATAGTTTCGAATTCTGATTCATGCATGCTCCATTGTTAAATGCCTTAAATCATAACTCAAAGTTTCCTCTCAAGTTACTATATCATGAGAGGAGGAATAATACTGATGGGAAACCCTACTAACCATCGTTGTTTAATAAACTTACGCCAAGCAGTTTTACCGTCAACACAGTTAATAGAATTTAGGGTTTCGTTCTAATGAACCTTAAATCAAGTGCATATGCTAATCATATAATTTCAATGTATTTTAATACATTTTCAGATTTAGGATTTAGAGTTTCAGATTTGGGATTTCAGAGTTTCAGATTCAAATTTCAAAATTTCATATTCATATGCAAATTCAAGAATTATTTGAAATTCATAGTTCAGAATTCATGCTAATCAAAATTATGTCAGATTAAAAAAAAATTCGAAATTCATGATCAGAGCAATTTCATATTATCTTAGAAAATGCAATAAATATTAAGGTTCCCCTACATCAGACTCTGATTCGATCAAAGTTATCCCAAAGGTCTTCACCAAAGGATTTCCACACTTAACATATATTTAATTAACACCACTCAATGTGTTAACAGTTTCTAAAACCGATAGACAAAAGTTTTCTAGAGTTTTTCCAAAGAAAAAAGGATAAAGCCAGAAACAGGGGAAATTCGAACGTTCGATTTCATTTTTGAACGTTCAATTTCAAATTCGAATGTTCGATTTTCACATCGAACGCTCGATTTCTTCATAAATCGAGCTTGTCAGTATGTGCCAAAATCGATCGTTCGATTCCAAAATCAATCGTTCGATTTTGGATTCAAACATTCGATTTCTTCAGATTTCTGTTGTTTTCATATTTTCTCACAAGACTTGATTTTCTCCAAAAACCAAACTGATTTCATTTCTAAATTCACATATAAACTAACCTAAATTTAGGTGAAATAACTAACAAGACGAAATTAAGAGCCTACCTCTCAAGTTGACTCCCGCCGCTTCCGATGATCCAATTCCTAGGCGTCGGATTGAATCTTGCGAAGCCTTAAGCCAGCAAAGTCCAGAACGAGTTTAATTATCACAACAGAGTCTAATCTCCTCATTACGTGGATTCACAGATCACACATTCATCAATAACAGTTCACACAAATATCGAAAAACTCTCCCTTACCAGTCTCAATCTACTCAATGGTGGATTTCAAAGCTTCACTACGGTTGAGATTGTGAGAGTGATTCGAAAACCAGTCGATGTCTTGGAAGGAGAAGTGTAGCTGGGTTTCACTTCACGAGATTAATCCTACAAGTGAGAGTTTTCCTCTTCACTCCCCCTTCTCTTATAAGGCAAACAATCAAGTTACAAATATCATGATATTTCTTTTATAATTCTATCCACTTGGTTTTAAGTTGAACTTCGGTGTTGAGCACGCATACACAAGTCGGTGTACGAGTAATTGGCTAAAGGCCTTTACCAAGTCTAAATCAAAATTTTGTTCACCAATAACATTCTTTCAAGTTTACTTGCTCATAACTTCCAAAGTTATCGTGCGAATTTTTTGGGGACGCATACTGAGGTGAACGTGTTCGGGTTATTACAAAGTACAATCAGGCTATGGAGAGTGAAGATGATTTTATGAGAAGCAAAGCGAGGGCGATGGCTTAAAAATGATGATATAAACAATAGTTTTTCCATGCTTCAATTTCTCCAAGGATCGCCAGAAACAACATTCATAGTATCCGTTTAGAAGATGAAACAATTGTTAACAATCATGATTTGATTGGTGATATTGCAGTGACATATTTCGAGGAAATCTTTCGGCCACAATCTTCCCCAACCCTATTTGATCAGATTCCTTTCAAAAACAGATTGGATAGAGAACAAGCGGATATGCTCTCTAACAAAATTTCTCTTGATGAGATAAAAAATGCTATTTTCAAAGCCCCAAAGAGTAAAGCTCCAGGACCAAATGGTTTTCCCTCTGAATTCTTCGTTAGTTTCTGGGATCTCATTGTTGAGGACATCATTGTCGCGGTAAGAAATTTTTTCCATAGCAACCACATGCTTAAATCTCTTAATTCTATGCTAATAAAATTAATTCCTAAAGAACCGCGGGCTGATTCATTAGATAAATATAGACCAATAGCTTTATGTACTTTTTTATATAAAGTTATCATGAAAATATTATATGATAGATTGGCACTAGTGCTTCCTTCTCTTGTTTCTTTAAATCAGTTTGCCTTTGTTAAAGGAGAGTTAGTTAGAATGTTGTGTTGGCACACAAATTAGTCCACAAATTCGATTCTAAAGTGAGCAACAGAAGAGTTTGTGCTAAAATTGATTTAAAAAAGGCTTATGACAAAGTAAATTGAAGTTTCATTATGGAAATTCTAAATCAACTTGATTTTGATAGTAAATGGATGTGTTGGGTTTGCGAATGTATCTCTACTCCTTCTTTTTCAGTCTTAATTAATGGATCTCCATATGATTTTTTCAAATCAAAATGTGGACTTCGACAAGGTGACCCCCTTTCTCCCCTTCTTTTTACTCTGGTTATGGAATCTTTCACTTGTATGTTGGATGAATGAATTTTAAAAATGAAATCCGTACTTTTAGGGATACAAATTGTCCTCATATTTCTCACCTCAATTTTGCGGACGACCTCTTACTTTTCTTTGATAACTCGATGCATTCTGCAAGAAGAATTAAAAAATTGCTTGATGATTCTTTCCATGTATCTGGCCTCCAAGTTAATCAACACAAAAGTATAATATTCTTCAGTACCAATTATCTGCATTCTAGTGTTATTTGAGATACCCTTAATTTCACTTAAGGTGTTCTCCCTATCAAGTACTTGGGTTTTCTTGTCGTTTCGAGTTCCCTCACCCATGCTTTTTGTATCCCCCTAATCGAAAAATCATGTAGAGACTAGAAAGCTGGAAAAGTCGATTCTTATCTTATGTGGGTAGATTAGAACTCATTAAATTTGTGCTTAATTCCTTTCATATCTACTGGTTTTCCACTTTTTTGATTCCTAGGAAAACCTTGAAATTTATTGAAACCACTTTTTCAAATTTTCTTTGGAAGGTCCTTCACTAGGAAGATCTATGCACTCAATTTCTTAGAATAAAATTTGTAAGCCTAAAAATAGAGGTTTAGGTCCAAGGAGGCTTAAACTTTGGAATGATGCTGCTATTATGAAACTCTTCTGGCTCTTGGTGAATAATCCTGCTTCTATTTGGGTTAATTGAGTCTTGGCCATATATATTGGGACTATTGATATATGGTCTTGTTGCATTACTAAAGATCATTCATGGTCTTGGAAGGGGATAACGAAAATTAGGGATAATGCAGTAAAAAATATTACCTTCATCATAGGTAATGGAGAGAAAACTATGTTCAGGAAAGATCCTTGGGTGTATGTTCTTCCACTACTTAAAGTAAGTGGTAGAAGAATGATGATTCAGTCAGATATACTAGAAGAAGCGCTTGTTAAAGATCTTCTTAGAAATGAGACGTGGACTCTTCCTCCTCCTTCTACGTTGAGGATGGAAAGAGTATGACATAATATCTCCTCCATTGTGCCTCAATGTCATATGGAAGACTCTATAATTTGGAAGGCAGGGCCTGCGGGTAAATATTCTCTCAAATCGGCTTGGGAGGCCATTAGATTTCCGAAATTGCAAGTAGAATGGGCAAAAAAATTATTGCATAAAGACAATATCCCGAAGCATAGCTTTTATGCTTGGCTTGAAATTTTAAACAAACTGCTCACAATTAAAAATCTCTCCAAAAAAGGACTGATTATCCCTTCACGATGTGTCCTATGTTGGAAGGAATGAACACCTTTTCTTTAACTGCCAATATTCTTCTTGGATTTGGAGACCTCTTCTTCATAGGATGAAAATTAATAGAGATCCTTCTTGAAACATTGACGAAGAGTTACAAGATTTAAACAAGAGAGCGAAGAATAATTCATAGAGATCAATATTTATCAAGATTGGGTTCGCGGCGGCAATATGGAACAATTGGAACGAAAAGAATACTAGAATATTTGATGAGAAGGAACATCATAGGAAGAATATTCTTAAGAACATCATTGATCAAATTGGTATGCGTATGAATGAAAATACAGGTTTCAACAACTAATGTTAATTGAATTGGGATTGGGGGGTGATGGCAATGTCGAAGCTCCTTGACTCCTTATTCATTTTTTATTACTTCTATACTCTTTAGGTTTTATAACCCCCTTCTACATTTTTTTCTTAGTAGTAGGGGAGAGGACCACACACCCTTAGAGCTTACTTATCGAAAAAAAAAAATTGATAAATTATAGAAGTATAGTGACACATTTATTTGTGTATCTAGTGGATATGGACATTTTTTAGTGCAATTATAATTGTGTTTATTATTTTTTAAAAATTTTAAATGGTGTTGAGCCTCAAAATGATTTAAACTATTTTGACATAGCATGTGAGGCTAGTGACTCTACGATACGATAAATGAGAAAAGTTTAAGGATGAAGATGATGATTCGTGTATTGACAAATGAAACTGAAACTTGGATGAAACATGCGAGAGCATATTTGAGAATATAAGTTATCGATAAGTGATTCACATTGTAGTTTATTCGCTTTGGTTGTATTGATTCTTTTGAAGTGAACATTATTAATAGCAACAAATGAAGTTACTGAAACAAATAATGGACAAAACATTCAAACAAAGAATCGAACCTTTTTTAAGATTGAATTCTTAGAAATGTGATAAATGATTGTTTGATACTACTTCTAATTTACATGACTCGCTTTCAGATAGTTGATGCAATATTTATTATTGGACTATTTGTAGCGACCTGAAATTTTACAAAGGCTGATTGTAAGATCCGAAGTCGTACCTTCGTGTCATGAACCATAAAAATATAATGAGGCAATAAAAGTGCTTTAAACAGCGAAAGATAAAATTTCTTTAAAACACTAATGAAACCCATAATCATTATTCTTATTCAAATTATAGAGTCCGACATAATTGAAATTTAAACATCCTTAAAGAAATACTAATTAGTCGTTTGTCTCATTTATTTAAAAACCAATAATAACTAAGGAAAATAGATAACTAGGCTACGAAGCCTTCATCGTCATTCATTTCAAGTTTCTGAGCATCACGTCTTGTCTCGTCACCATAGATTTATACGTTGTCCTTAGCTACACCTGCCTCATCTGACGACCCACATCAACAAGGGGTGTAAGTTTACACTTGTATGAACCAAACATGCAATCCATTAAAGCATAAAATATCAATTATAATAATATGAATATTTTTATATATCTCATGTGTGTGTACTTGTGGCATGTATAATCTCTATAAGCTAAAATAAACTGAACATAAATATGGATATCAATGTTGCATGAATGCATTATTTCTTTTAATTTTATCTTTCTTATCATTTAATGTACATTAGACTCCATCCTACTCAAGCCGTTGGATCATAATCATACTTATCACTTATTTAGTTAGGCTCCGTCATGCTCAAGACGTTGGATCTAATCAATCATATCATTTTATTGCACATCAAACTCTGTCCCGCTCAGGACGTTGGGTTTAATCATTTCTCATCATGCTCTTGTTTAGTTAGACTCCATCATGCATAAAATGTTGGGTCTAATACCTTATTAGAATCCATCAGGTACAAGATATTGGGTGTAATGCTTCTTAATCATGTTTAGTTAGATTCCATCAAGCATAAGATGTTGGGTCAAATACCTTCTTAGACTTTATCATATACAAGATGTTGGGTCTAATGCTTATTAATCATTACTTGACATTTCATCATATTTTACATGTCTTGAATGCGCATTATATAAATCATCAAGGAACATGTAAAGTGCATAAGAGTAGGATCATAATACATAAGCATTTAAGTGCATTTAATCATGATACATAAACATTAAAGTGCAAACAATCATGAATTCTAAACATTGAAGTGCATATAATACGATCATGGTATATAAACATTGACATGCATATACTCATGAAATATGACATTGATGTATATATATTATCATAGCGTATAATAATGAAGTGCATATGTAATCATGACATATAAACTTTGGCATGAAACATATGTAAAAAGAACTAAAAAATAAACGTAACTATCCATAGTCAATCTATTGATTTCAATCAGTGAGCACGCCCCAACATTGCTCAAATCTCATGATGAACTTCAACCTGTTTTTTTTTTAATCAAAATCATCAACAATAAAAATTATTAATCGTAGTATGAATCCATTTAATCATCCATTCATTATCCATGAAATAAAATAACTAATTTATATAAAAATTTATTTTAAAATTAATATTTTAAGTTCAATGGAAAGCATAATTTCTCCATACCTAGATCGATCGTATCACTACGATTAGATCGAGATCCCAATAATGATGATGATTCTAGAAAGAGGCGAAGGCTGCTTGAAAATATACGTCAACGTCTCACCGATCTTCCAAAATAAAAGTTCTAAAATGAAGATCCAAAGTTTCTTCTCTAAGGGCTCTAGGGTTTCTGGCAGCTCTATTCTTAAGAAAAACTCTAAATAAGATTATGATTTACGATTTTTCGTAAGACACTTATTTATAAGTTATAGAGAATTATCTGGTATTAAGCTAACACACCAAAGAAGGATATATAGGCTTTTACCTCAAAATTTAAAATACAGGTTTAGAAAAAACATAACAAAGTTTGATTCCTAGACCTCTTGTTCATAACTTAAGCCTTTAACCAGTAGGCTACCACATGACTTGTGTTCATTAATAACAAAAATAAATATAAGAGCTTGAAAAACCAAAACATGTATTTTTAGTTAAAACGTTTTGAAAAGTCAAGTCATGCAGTGAATATATTATTAAACACATACACATAATTTAGTTGTATTAATAACATAAAATTTGGATCCCAACACTATTTGATTCTACTACGTTATAACACTGTTTATGTTAAGAATGACGTGATCAGTGGGAGTTTGTAGCTGTTGACAGTTATTACAATTCTTTGGACTCTAATGTGCATGTCGATTTAAACTATTTGACTGCACAATTTTAGTGGGAGTTGTCTCTCTAATATTGTTTAGTTTATATTGCTATTGATACATCATGTCTTTAAAAACGACTCTCATGATTATATTACATGGCAGAGTAGTGAGGTTGTACCTCATTATGTCTAAATTTGTTTGGGGTAGATGAGATTAGGAATTGGTAAAGCTTCGTTCTGATAGTTTGGTGACGGAAAGTCACGGGCGGAGAGTCAATGATGTATCAAGAATGACATACCCTTAGGGGTATGAAGCATGGATGAATAAAGGAATAATATAGTTGTGTGAGTTGTCTGATATCACTAAGTAAAGACTTAGGTTCATTAATGATGATAGTTTTGCGATCATGGATGGACTAATGTCGATTCGATACGATAGAATATTATGTGCACCATGATCCTTCACTGATAGTGTTTTTGAACCTTAGTGGTTGTTTAATAGCATCGAGATAATGGGGGTCAATAATTTTTCAAAATATA
Organism: Chloranthus sessilifolius; assembly: GCA_021018995.1. NCBI lineage: Eukaryota > Viridiplantae > Streptophyta > Magnoliopsida > Chloranthales > Chloranthaceae > Chloranthus > Chloranthus sessilifolius. Next base: position 26,313,292 of record CM037594.1, on the reverse strand, counting down.
AAATAGATGGCCATTTGCTTTTAAAAGTTTGTCTATCCTGAGAATCGTTTTTAAAATTATTTTATAGATGAGTTAAGGTGTGTACCCAGTGGGAAAATATTGGATATTTGTGGTCAACACCTTAACCCATCCTTAGATTTCAATAAAACTAGGTTGGGCCTATGACCACACGTATCTCGAGGCGATATGAGACAAGTAGTTTCCTAATAGAAGTGATATGTCTCCACTCTCTTTCCTTAATGGGTTAGGAAAGTGAGGTGCTATTTAAAGGAGGCCATTGTTCCCTCTTCCTCTTAACCTAGTTTATTCTCATCTAAAGGCAAACTTAGAGAAAATGAGAGGTAACACGGACTCGGATTCTCTGGAGGAGAATCATCAGTGTGTCGACCCGAAAGGAAATGCAAGGTAAGTGCTTTATCTTTTATTTGGTCGTGTGAATTGAGCCTAGATCTATAGAAATTCTAATAGCCACACTACCAATGGTTTAAGATGTGGGTGATCCGTACCTTCAAAGTGATAGATCATAGATTGAAGTGCAACAACCCCAAAAATGATGTTTTAGGGAGATTTAAATCATTCGATCTGTGACTATAATATCAAAGGTTGTTTTAATTAGTTTTAATGGCTGACATTAAAGTTCATCAATTGGATGGTTCACATCCACTTATAGGCATGTTTCTTTGTGTTGGGATATATTCCAATGATGGATTGCCACTTAGACTATTTAAATTAGTCATAAATATGCACCACATGGCATAATTATAAATCACAGTTCAATGGTGTGAGATAAAAAGTCTAATTTAGTAGGATAAGATCATTTAAAAATATTTTAGTGTTTAAGTCAAGAGCCATTATCCCTAAAGAGTTAATGGTGTGAGATAAAAAGTTTAATTTAATGGCATAAGATCATTTAACCACCATTTTTGTCTTTGACTGTGGGTCCTGAGCCATTATCCCTAAAAATATAGGGACAATGGCTCGTGACCGACATTTAAACAGAAAAAATGGTCTTTAAATGATCTTAAACCATTCAAATTATAATTTATATCTCACAACGTTGAAGTGTGATTTATCATTACGTGATGTGGCATACATCTATGACCAATCTCAATTGTCCTAGTGGCAATCCATCATTGGAATATATAAGTGGATGTGAATCATCCAATTGATGAACTTTAATATCAGCGATTAAACTAAAAGCAATGCACTTCAATCTAGATCTATCACTTTGACCGTACAGGTCACCCACATCTTAAACCGTACATAGTGTAAGTTCATTTAAACACTATTTTGGTGTTTAAATTACAGTAAGGAGAGTCTGGTCCAAAAATATATTGTGTCCTTGTATCCTGTGATTTGGGAGTCCAGCAACTCCGACAAAGTGCACTAATACTTGCTCTTAGGTGGCATAGGCTGAAATTCCATGCACTCGTTTTGTGTGCGCAATTCCATGCACCCGTCGCGGGCTTGAAAACTAGGGCAATGGTCAAGTCCAGTTGGTTGAACATTCGTTAGAGTCATTGGATAGAAAAGAATCTTGACTTGGATAACATGCAGTCAAGATTCCCTTTAATTCAATGGCTGCAAAACTGGTTGAACACAAAATCATGTTCAATCAGTTGGATCTGACCATTACCCTTGAAAACTAAGTCCAATTATTAAATAATCCAGACCCAAAACTGATAGTGGGGCCTTTAGGGCTCATTTAGACACCCCTTTTTAAAGGGTGGTGTTACTACCACACTACTTTATGTTACAGCCACCTCAATTAAACAAACAAAAAAATCTGTTGACTGTTCTAAAGGGGATCATTTTTTGTTCCAATCTTCCACACAATAAATCTTGAGCTTGTAGGCCCACTATCAAACAATCATATGTTGATTCCATGTGATATACATCCCAAAAAGTGAACATGATCAGTGTACCATTAAACGTGGTTCACATTCACTTTTTGAGATTTGTACCCCATGAAATTAACATCTGGCCATGTGATAGTATGCCCATGATCTTAAGATCTAGTGTGTGGAAGATAGGGAGGAAGAACAATCTCCAATCTCGGATTTAAAGCACCCAACGAATTTTTCCTTTGTTTAAGCAAGGCTATAACATAAAGTGGTGTAATAGTAACACCGTTGGATTGAACCATTTTCTAAACTGCACAATTCACGTTTAGACAATCTATAAATGTTCAGACTTCGACACCATGCATTGCCATTTTTAGTTAAAATGGCAATGTAGTAAAAGTAGATTTCACTTACTTTCAGTTAACAGCTGAAGGTAAGTACAAGAAGGGCTATTAAAAGCAGATAGAAGTGGGAAAAGAGAAAGATAAATAAAGGCTTGGAGGGAAGCACAAAAAAGACATGAAGGATTGTAAAGTTATAATGAGATTAGCGCTAATTAGAAATGAGTGAAGTAAAATATTAGGTCTAGTACAGGTTTGAGTTGGGTATCAGGTCGACCCGACCCGTTGCAAAGCCGTTGTTCAACCATGGAGCCCACTCGAAAAGAAGTAAATTTTCAATTGCTCCCTGTGGCCTCCACCTTTCACCGTACGCGTGCATTTGATGCCCAACCCTAATATGGAATCCAATGCCCAATATAAAAGAAATCAACCATCCAGACTCATGAGCATATGACACGTGTCCTCCACAATGATTACTATGGTTTGAAAAGCATAATCCCATTACTAATAGTTAAAAACATGAACAAAGATACCGCTTACCATTGCTTTCTAAATTTCATTTATTCCCCGTTGACTTCATATTTATATATTATATATATATATAAAAGATCTTCTCAGATCCTTATCTTTTGGTTTCAGAGATACTTATCTTTTGTGGACGTCAATGCCCAAAGTCATGGTAACCATGCCAAGCAAGGTTTAAAATCTCTGTTTCCGAGCTTAATTTGTATCTCATGGTAGCATTTCTGAGCCATTGGATTTCTCCCAAAGTTGACTATAAAGCATTACAAGGACATCGAAATCTGGACAAGTAAACTATGCCTCTAGATGATTGAGGTTATGACACTGAACCTTGTTTGAAAGGAATAGTGTAAGTATCCTTTAAGAGTTGGGTACTATTACTTACATCACGTTAATAAGTGACCTCATCTCATCTCCTACAGTAGGCAAACTTTGATCGCTTTTAATCAAACAATGGAGATAATGATCCTATGATAACGCCAATACCATCATACGGTCCGTTTTTTATTCCATGCGGTGCACGTATAAAAAAGTGACTCTAAAATCACTTTTGTGGCTGATGTGTGGCATGAGATCTTGGAGCCACTTTTTGGTCATGTGCCACAAGGAATAAAAAATTGAGGGCGATCTGATGGAAAACCCATGAGCTCAAGATCAATTCTGTGAAAATTTGGGAGGAAAAATAGCTTCTATCATATGATTCAATTGGTAGTGCATGCCAAAGAGGAGGATATGGGGTGAGGTGATAGTTTCACGAGCTGTAAATATTAATGGTACCCATTAAGAGTTTTGACTTTGTCCACCAGCCACTTTGTGGACCTTGAGATGCACGCGGATTCATTCGATGAGCTCTTAATATAGGTTCCACGCAATCTACGGAAGATGGTTCGTGTCCTAGATACAAGCCACCCTACAAATGAATTAATGTAGGTTTATTTTCACTAAACTCAAATACTCAAGATATCTCAGTCCCTAAGCAAATGGTTAAGATATAAGCGCTTTTGATCTCATGATAAGAATTCCATCATCTGATATGAATATAATAGATAGAGGAAAGAAGGAATGAAGAAACATCTCTTATTAGTCATTTTTCCTATCTTGTTGCATTCTATTTTCTTCATTCTTGCTCTCTTAGGTTCAAGCTAGAAGCTAAACAAAATACTAATCATGATAGTAAATGCAACAAGGTATTAATGGTTAGGATGTAAGAGCATTGATATCATGGTAGCTCTTTCGTTCCAAGAATTGAATAAAAAATATCGTAGAAAATCACCATCATCATCATCGAGAGTGTTGCTAATCAATAAACAAAGGTCTTAGATCCCATTTTTAGCACTATTCAAGTTCATATTTCATCAATGAGCAATGCAAGATCCCAATGAGGCAAAAATAGCTCTTCAGGCTTTGAGGAAATATCTCATATTTCACAAGAGATGCTTACTTACTCTTAGGTCTTTATCACATTATCGATCGATCATCATGAAGCTACAAAATCTTGGTGAACGATGAGCTTCGGCTCTGGAACTGAATCATTTCCTTGTATCTCATAAGAGCATCTAGATTAATGAGATGATAAATTATAATGTGTGTCTCTATTTTCAATCTTCAATATTCTCTATTAATGTTGAGTGACAAAAAAAGTTTAGGTGCAGAAATCAAGAACCAAAATGAATGTTCTAGGAGCAAGCATTCCATTTCAAATTTTGAAACTTAAGAACCCAAATTCATGCCTGTTTCTAACTTTATTTCCCTGCAAACACAGTGGACCTCAAATCATATAGAGCAAATTGAACATGAACCCGGCCACTATGATTGCAACCTTCACTAGTTGATTCTCTTCCATTTTACCTCTCCAAAATATAAAAACTACGATTATATAAATAAATAAATAGAAAACAAAAACCGAAACAAAGAGAGAAACAATAACACAATCCAGAGGGTTCTCTTTGATCAACAACCGAGGAGTTGGCAGAGTGGTTAGGACAATGCCTCAAGAAACGGAGGTTACGAGTTCAAATCCCATCCCTTGTTGGCCACTCGCAGGGAGTTATCCCTACTGACGGGTAGGTGTGATGTGCGCGAGTTGCATGTGCCGGAGGACTTAGTCTGGTGCTCTAAGAGGCCGAATACCACCCCGTAATCGAAAAAATAAAATAAAGGTTCTCTTTAATCGTCAAAGGTTTGTCAGAGAGAAATTTATAGAGTTAGTTTGACATGCTGGCCGCCTCCAAACCCTAACCATTCTTATGGAGGTGGACAGAATGCCAAAATGGCTCTATAACAAGCCCCTGAGAAACCACTACGAGAGAGAGAGAGAGAGAGAGTGTGTGTAACTACTCTCAGATTATTTAACTCATTGACTGAAGCGTAAGATACTTTTGGTGAAACAAAGTATTTATAGAGGTGGAGTTAGGGTTTTGGATTTGAATTTGTGAAAAATGGTCTGTTGAGAGAGTGCATGAGCGTGCATGGTATGTGTACGGCCTGTTGGCTGAGCTGTCAAAGCCAGCCTGGGCCTGTTTCCATGTGGGTCCGTTCGATCATGGGCCTCATAGTCAGGCCGGAGTTATAAATGGGCTCGGCTCGGCTCTATCTACACAGTTCTACATTAACGTTGAGTACCAACGGGATCATGCTCGGGCTTGGGCCTGACTTCTTTTTTGAAAAAGTAGACCCATTTAGGGCCCGATCCTAGAAAACATGAGTGATAAATGGGCTCATGCTCGGTCCGGCCCGCCTTGGTTTTATAGTGTGTTGTGGACTTTATAGAGTTGGGGTGTGAGGCCCTGTGCTTTTAGAAGCCCTTTTTGACTTGTTAGAAAGGAAGAAGCCAGATGATCTGCACTTGTCCCCCACTAAAAACGGACATCTTCCACTCAAGCTTCTTCTTTCAGACCTTTTTGTTTAGTTTCTTATTAAGCAAAATGAAAGGTTCATGGAACCTCGCCTTAGACCTAAGATAAATACCTCCCTGCCATGATTTTAAATTTCGGCCATAGCTATATCTAGGTATCTACGTATGAGCCGATATTTATTAGTCAGGCTCCATCAGATATGATATATACCCTCGAGTCGTATAAGGTAAAATGGTCAAATGGACAAATATCGGGTCATATCAGCTTATATGTATAAGAAATGAAAAAGAAAAATACTAAAATTGCCCTTCTTACAAATTCTTTTATACTTTTTTTATTTTGGAAATAAAAAAATGTTACTAAATATTAGCTGGTTTGGCCAATGCGTATGGGCCTTGGACCACTCAATATGCCGATATATATATATATATATATATATATATATATATATATATAAAAGGATAAGGACTTTAAACACCTTCTCACAGCCCATATTTTGGTAAACTTTTTTCGCTGTACCAAATTGTTCAAGTGCTTAAACATTATAGAAGATCATATCACCAAAAAATTCAGAGGGTTCAATATATTTGATCTATGATATTTAATATGGATCGTTTTTCATATTTGACATCCGCTTCATATTAAAGTGCTTAGATTTGATGATATATATTTTCAATAAGCAAATTTTTTGGGTTGCACAAAAACCATAAGATGTTCATCACTTGAATAACTTGCATCAATAGAGATGTGTGCCACGTGACACCATATTGCTTTATATTGAGGTGAGGTTTATATCTTTAAGTCCAAGGTGAGGAGGCTTAATTAATCCATGGTTTTTGGGTTGCACAAAAATCATAAGATGTTCCGTCACTTGGATAACTTGCATCAATAGAGATGTGTGCCACGTGACACCATATTGCTTTAAAGTGAGGTGAGGTTTATATCTTTAAGTCCAAGGTGAGGTGGCTTAATTAATCCATGGTACCTCTAAATTATGAAAACGAAGACTATTAGCGGCACCAAAAACTACCGCTATTAACGAAAAAATTGCCGCTACTAGTCTTGTCGCTACTGAAACAAGAAGATATTTTTATTAATAGCGCAATTTTGGTGCTGCTAATAATAGTCTTTTGTTGTGCTATTTGAGCCCACTGGTTTATTGTTGGGCGCCTATGATAAAACCCATAAGCTGCTTGGAATCAGACGATGTAAATCGATAATTGTAACGACTTGTATTTTCTTAAACATTATTTAATAGTGTTAGATGTGTTTTGCACTATACTTGGTGTTAGCGCTTCACACCGGAACCTACCCTATTTTATAAAACTCTATTTAAGTTACGTAGCCCTTCTCTCTTTTCTTATTCTAATCTCTTAGGAAACCCTATGTGACAGCCTAGATTTTTTACCCTAAAATCTGTGTCGTCAGATCGTGAATCACAATCTCATACAGCCTCATCTTTAGTATCAATAAAGAAATACATATATAGCGGAAGCAAAATCTCTATTTCTATACAAAATACAATGTAATGGAGCCCAACATAAAACCACCGGTGATGACCATCCATCACCTAAACAGTGTGGTACACAATTTTTTTATGCGAAACCAACTCTATCATTTATACAATCACTTAATGTATTAAGTTCAAAATCCCCAAAAACTCACCACTATACCAAATTCAAAGCACTTTTCTATGGGAAGAAATCCTCCGGCGAAAGATCTTCTTCACCCAGTATGTAGCCCTGGTCGTTCTCTAGCGTTGGGTCTACGTCACCATCTGCATCTGTGATTTATAGTCGAGGTGAGCTAACAGATTAAGATCAATGGAGAAAATTAATATCAATTCACATTTATTGTTACGAAACATAGATTTAATGACTAGTATTTAAATAAATTTAAAAGCATTTAAAATATCAGTCAGACTTTCAAAAACAATTCATGTTAAACAAATCTTAATATCTCATTTTTTGTATTTAAAACTGATTGCAAACAATCATATAAGGGACAAAATATATCTATGGAAACGATACTCATCAATAAACGGGACTCATCAATAACAAAGCACATGAAAACGATACATATCAGTAGCAATACTCATCAATGACGAAACACATGCAAATAAGACACCTTATCAGTAAATGATACACATCTGTAATATCCCTGATATTTTGACCTAAATTCATTTACCTCGATAAGCGTGTCCAAAAAATTTTACGGGTTTTGTTTAGACTATTGGTTAGCTTTGTATTTGATGGGAATGATGGTAAAATAATATTGTCAATAGATGTGTGTAAGTCATGAAAACGATAACTTACACACCAGGATAGGTGTATGTGTTCAACATGAAATATTTTGCAAAGTTAGAGGATAAGTTGTAAATAAAAGTATCTAGATTTTTGTTTAGAATTTTTTTATCTTATAAGAAAGAGAGAGTGCAAGAGAAGTTAGCTTCTCCCTCTCGTTGGAAATCAAACCTCTAAGGTTTTGCCTCATTGGATCCCAGATCTTGGAAGTTTTAGAGTTCCTCTCTCCATCTCAACCATTGATTAGAGTAGTGCTAATTCGATCATTTGCATTATTGAAAAGAAGAGTGATGTGGAGAGGGTGAAAATCTGTGTGATCTTGTTGAGTGATGTGGCTGTAACCATTTTTTCTGGACCGATTTGAAGATCTAAAACCCTTGAGCTTGTAGATCTTTTCCGGATGTGAAGCGGTTCAAAGAAAGCAACGGCTTAAACTACAAGAGGTAGACCTTTAAAACATCCTTTTATCTTTTGAATTCAATTTAGGTTTAGAATAGTATGTGGTATGTTTAAAGGAGATCAAAAGCTATGTTTGAAAATGAAGAAAAAGAATCCGCATGTTGAGTTAATGTACCACAGAGCCTGGAGAATTCGACTGTCGATTTGAAAATCGACTGTCGAAAATGGAAATCGACTGTCGAATTGAAAATCGACAGTCGAAATGAGATTTTAAGCCTAAAACAGGGTTCTGAAATTCGATGGTCGAATTTAAAATCGACCATCGAATTTCAAATTCGACCAACGAATTTGAATTCGATGGTCGAATTCTGTCCAGCTTTTTGGCTTTTAAGAGTTTGGTTGGATTTTTATTTTATAAGCCTTTGGGTTGATTTTTGGGTTCTATATTAACACTGAGAGTGTTAATATATGTAGGTTTTGACTATGGGGAGTCCTTGAAGAGGACTGTTTGTGCTAGACGTGAAACTTCTTGGTTAAGGTAGGGGAATCCTAATTATTATTTGCATGAATTTATAAGCATAAACTGTTATAGACCATTTCTTTTAGAAGCATAAAATTTGGAAATTTCGTTGCACACAGTGTAATTAAAACTTTGAACATATGACACAATCCGAAAATTTGTAAACCTTGTCATAAATAAGAATTCTTGGAAATCAGAACCTCAGCTAAATTTTGAATCAGAACCTCAGTTAAATTTTGAATTAGAATTTCGAATCAGAACTTTGAAAAATCAGTATATGTTATGAATAATAAGCTTGGATATGTGTTAGCATTTGCATTTGATTTTGGGTTCATAAGTACGATGCCCTAGATTCTACCAACCGTGTTGACGGTAAAACTTTGGCACAAGTTTCCCTCATAGCGTAGGGGCTTGTTGCATTTTCGAAATGGGTTCATGAACGACGATGGTCAGTAGGGTCTTCCTATCGGTCACGTAGTCTGCTCTCATGCTATAGAAAATTTGGGAGATAAAATTAAGTTATAAATTTAAGACAAGAAGCATGCTAAATCAGAACATTTTGAACACTTTAGATTATATTATCAGTTTTGACTCAGGATTAGAACTGGAGATTTAATTTGAAAAGCATCATTGAAAAATCATACTTGATCCGATTCCGTCTTTTGAAAAACCTTTACTTATAAAGAAATGCAAATAGATCTGTCTTCCTCTATTGAGCTTAGCTGTTAGCTCACCCTCGACTATACGTCACAGGTGCTGAGACTGACCTTGGGTTAGAGGATCCGGAGGACTCCGATTATATTCCCGAGGAGGATTTGGACATACCAGCTGAGGAGTTCTTTTCGTGATCTTAGATTCTGTATTTTTGGTATTTTGTCTGGATATTATTTTTGGATTGATGAGCCTTAGGCTATTATTTTTTATCTTTTGATATCACTCGAGGAACCATTATTGTGAACCTCTATTTTAGGTGATCGGATTGGCCATCACCAGTGGTTCCTTTTGGTTCCTCACAGTGATGTATCTAATTTTGTTATATGAAGCTTTTGTTTTTGGATTAACAATGTTGCCTCTGTCTTTAGACCTTTGTTTATGTTGCTACATTTGCTTGTTACGGCTTATTGAGAAATCAATAAGTTGATGAACCGCCTTTCCTATACCTTAGGGATTGGAAAAGTCAGATTGGTATCGAGCAAGGCTCTAGGTTCGTAGTCTTAGGACTAGGGGTTAGATTATTTCTAACAATTTATTATCGATCAATTGTTATTGTTTGTTCAATGACAGATCGATGCATGCCTCCACGGTTTAGAGGCAGAGGCCGAGGTATAGAGGGACCTCGTGATGCCTCGCATTGAGGAGATAGATGAGGGCGCGTGGGCACCTCTCATATGGCGGAGGCGATTGCTTGGCTAATCTGAGCCTTTGGGAGCTGCTAGGCAAGAGCAGAGAATGTGGGCGAGGTGTTGGCGACCTTGGCTACTAACATGGCCGGCAATTACCATTGTGACAGGCCAGATCTTTGGCGGCTAGACATCGGGGGAGGATTCGCGAGTTTAGGAGGATGAGACCTCCTACATTCTCGAGCGGATCCTATGGAAGCCGAGGCATGGCTGGATGAGATAGAGAAAATATTTGAAGTGTTGCGGTGTCTGGATGTCGAGAAAATCTGTTGGGCATCTTTCAAACTTTTGGGTGAGGCCGGCCCGTGGTGGAAGTCTGTTTCGGGATGAGAAGCGGGACTACCCCAATACTCCATGGACTTGGGCGGGAGTTACGTGGAGGCGTTCAACGATCGATTACTTCCAAGATCGTCGTAATCAATGGGAGGTCCAATTTATCGAATTGAAGCAGAATGAGATGTCGGTCTTGTGAGTATGGGCAGAATTTGATAGACTTTCGATTTGCACCCTTGCATGTGGCTCTTTGGTGAGAGCTCAAAATTTGAGAGGTTTGAGGCCGAACATTCGGAGAGGGTGTCGATGTGGGAAATGGAGGCGTATCTTTGGCGTGATGTCCAAGGCCCTCATTGCGAGAGGAAGATATTCAAAATCATGCTTGAGGCGAGGCGAGTAATAAAAATAGGTTTGGTCGGGGACGCGAGTGCTTGAGCGCGGTGAACAAAAAGCCGAGGTTCTCTAAACCTCCTCCTACCCTAATCGCCATCATATTCTAGACCATTGCTTGAGGACCGTGGCGTCTTCCTATCGGAGACCTCGAGTTCGTCACCGGGGCGACCTTTCGAGCGCCGGGAGCACTCTGCGAGTGGAGCTTACATGGCTCGAGGGGTTCGACGAGAGGATCAGCTGTTACTCCTGTTTCTACCCCAGTGTGTGCAAGATGTGGGAAACCACATAAGACAGAGGATTGCAGACGGAACACTGGAGGATGCTTCAGGTGTGGACAGGTTGGTCACATGATCAAGGATTGTCCTACTATTGAGAAAGGACGGACTACGACGGTCTCTACGCAGAAGTCGACACGACCTACAGTTCAAGGTCGGGCTTATCACGGTGTGCCACAGGATGCCCAAACGTCAAATGACGTCATTCAAGGTATCATTAAAGTTGAGACGTCAATTATGCATTGATTCAATTATTATTGTTTAAATCTAAAAAAAAAATAAAAAAAATAAGTCAATTATGTTAAACCACATAGGAATCATTGCATATAATTAACAAATTTTTTTAACTAAAGGTACACTTATGATGAGTAGTCGAGACAACGTGAATAAAATTGAAGCACGAGTACTTATAGACCCTGGGTCTACACACTCGTTTATTACTCCTTCCTTCTCAGAGAAGTTGGGTATTACTCCCGAACCCCTTGCTTTCATTCTAGATGTCAAGATTCCTACGGGGTTCGGTATGCATCGATATTAAAGATGTCACTACCATCGTGATGATTGATGAGCACGAGACATTGACCGACATGATTACGTTGAGCATGGAAGGGTTCGACATCATTCTCGGAATGGATTGGTTGGCAGCTTATCACGCGAGCGTGGACTGTCTGCGGAAGATAGTGACCTTCCGACCGCCAAAAAGAAAATCCTTTCGATTCTGTGGAGTCAAATCCAAGGTTGTGCCGTTGGTTTCAGCCATTAAAGCTGAGCGTATGATGAAGAATGGTTGCAGTGGGTATCTGGCCTATTTGCAAGATTCTACCGAGAAGAAGAACGACTTGGCTCTTATCAAGGTGGTCTGTGATTATCCTGATGTCTTTCCAGAGGACTTACCTGGATTACCACCTGATCGAGAGATTGAGTTCGCGATTGAGCTAGTGTCGGGTACATAACCGTTATCTAAAGCCCATATCAGATGGCGCCTGCTGAGTTGAAAGAGCTCAAGGAACAACTTCAGGAGCTGTTAGACAAAGGCTTTATACGACCGAGTGTCTCTCCTTGGGGTGCACCGGTTCTATTTGTGAAAAAGAAGGATGGATCGATGCGTCTGTGTATTGATTATAGGCAGCTCAACAAGATGACGATTAAGAATCGTTATCCTCTTCCGCGGATAGACGACTTGTTTGATCAATTGCAGGGTGCAAGGTTCTTTTCGAAGATTGATCTGAGGTCAGGCTATCACCAGCTCAAGATCAAGGCGGAAGATATATCCAAGACTGCGTTTCGAACGCGTTATGGCCACTATGAGTTTCTAGTGATGCCATTTGGATTGACAAATGCGCCTGCATCTTTCATGGACCTGATGAACAGGGTGTTCAAACCACATCTTGATAAATCTGTGGTAGTTTTCGTAGATGACATCCTCATCTATTCGAAAACCAGAGAGGAGCATGTGCATCATCTGAAGATAGCTCTTCAAACACTCAGGGACCATCAGTTGTATGCCAAACTCAGTAAGTGTGAGTTTTGGCTTGAGCAGGTCAGTTTCTTGGGCCACATAGTCTCTGAAGTGGGTATCTCAGTGGATCCTACAAAGATAGATTCTGTGGTGACATGGGAACAACCTACGACAGTTACAGAGGTCCGAAGTTTCCTTGGTTTGGCAGGGTACTATCGGCGATTTGTCGAGGGTTTCTCAAAGATATCGGGTCCACTTACACAGCTCACAAGAAAGAATGCTAAGTTCGACTGGACAGAACAGTGTGAGCAGAGCTTTCAGGAGTTAAAGCGTCGCTTGACTACAGCACCAGTGCTTGCTATACCTTCCGGCAGTGGAGGTTTCACAGTATATAGTGATGCTTCCTATGGCGGATTAGGCTGTGTGCTTAATCAACACGAGCGAGTCATTGCGTATGGTTCTAGGCAGTTGAAGGACCATGAAAGAAACTATCCGACGCATGACTTAGAGCTAGCAGCAGTTATATTCGCCTTGAAGATCTGGCGACATTACCTCTACGGTGAAATCTTTGATATATTCACCGATCACAAGAGTCTCAAGTACCTCTTCACTCAAAAGGACTTGAATATGCGGCAGCGACGATGGATGGAGTTCTTGAAGGACTACGATTGCTCGATTCAATACCATCCGGGAAAGGCAAATGTCGTTGCTGATGCACTTAGTAGGAGGTCTTCAGCACAGTTGTCACATCTTGTTAGCCGGATTCAGAGATGGAAGCTTTTGGAGGATATGGCTTTGGGCAGCTCAAGGTTCGATGTAAAAGGCTCGGGAGCATTGATGGCTACACTTGTATTACGTCCTACGCTCTTCGAGAACATTCGGAAGCTTCAGATGACCGATGATGAGCTGATGGCAATCAGACGAGACGTCGAGAATGGCAGTAAGAAGGATTTCTCTATACGAGCAGATGGAACCTTATTATTTCACAACCGGGTATGCGTACCGTCGAGTACCGAGCTTCGGGACACCATTCTGGAAGAGGCTCACAAATCCATGTATGCCATACATCCTGGTAGCACCAAGATGTATCAGGACATGATGAAGAGTTTCTGGTGGTGAGGTTTGAAATGCGACGTCAGCGTGTAATGATTCGCGGCTTGGTTTGTCAACAGGTTAAGGTTGATCATCAAGTTCCTGCAGGTCTATTGCAGCCTTTACCTGTGCCTGAGTGGAAATGGGAAGCCATTTCAATGGATTTTATACTCGGGTTACCGAAGACACTGAGGAAGAACAATGCCATCTGGGTTATTGTAGATCGGCTAACCAAGTCTGCTCATTTCTTGCCATATAATACCACCTATACAGCCAGTAGACTTGCAGAGTTATACCTAAAGGAGATTGTTAGACTGCATGGAATACCAGCTAGTATTGTGTCTGATCGAGACCCGTTGTTTACTTCACATTTTTGGCAGAGATTTCAGGAGGGCATGGGTTCTCGTCTTGACTTTAGTTCGGCATTTCACCCACATGGCAGGGCGGAACTGGCATCATAGAGGACATGTTGAGAGCATGTATGTTGGATTTTCACGGGTCATGGGACCAACACTTGCCTCTGATAGAGTTCGCCTACAATAATAGCTTTCAGGCTAGCATTGGTATGGCTCCGTTCGAGGCTTTATATGGACGGCGGTGTCGATCACCGTTGAATTGGGAAGAAGTGGGTGAGAAGCTCATTATTGGACCTAAGATAGTTGAGCGCACTACCGAGATGGTTCGGTTGATACGCGAGCGACTACGAGTAGCTCAGAGTCGTCAGAAGAGCTACGCTGATCTCAAACGGAGACACGTGGATTTTCAGGTAGCTTTTGATATGTCAATGTGTATTTCTTCACTTGGTATAAATTCCATGTGAAATAGGCACTAATGCTCGATTTTTCAAGTCGGCGAGAATGTCTTTGTTCGGATTTCGCCTACCAAGGGCGTTATGCGGTTCGGAAAACGAGGGAAACTGAGTCCTCGGTACGTTGGGCCTTTTGAGATATTAGGCCGAGTCGGCGAAGTTGCATATCGTGTGGCGTTACCGCCGCAATTATCTAGCATGCACAACGTTTTTCATGTGTCGATGCTGCGTCGATACATCCGTGGCCCGACTCACGTTCTGATTACCAACCCATTGAGCTTCAGGATGGTTTGAAGGTGGTCGAAGACCCGATTCGCATTTTGGATCGCAAGGAGCAGATCCTACGCACTAAAAGCATTCCTTTGGTTCTCGTACAATGGCGGAATCATACACCGGAGGAAGCCACTTGGGAGCGTGAAGCTGAGCTCCGAGACCAATTTCCGACCCTTTTTGATTAAATTTTTGCGAAATTATGTGTTGAATGTATGATCCTATGAATTTTGAAGTAATTACCGATTTTATATAAATACTTTTGGTGGTCCAATATACATTAAATTGTGCTTGTTTATCACACAATTTTGGGCCTTAGACAAATTCTGATAGGTTACTCCTTATTGGTCTGGTGACCTACTTTTCGGTCTATGGTCAACTACTCACTTCTAGGTCCATAAGCAATTTTGGCCTTGATACTGGTATCATGGCCCTATACATATACCAATTGTTTTGCCCATATTTTATAGCTTTTATTTGCGTTATGTTGTGGAAATCCTGAAAATTTTGCGACCAAATTTTTAATGGTTATATGAAATAAATTGGCCAAAAGATTTCTTAGCCTATTCTTTAATTTTCTACGCCAATTTCGGCTGTGATAATGCGGTCCAGGTCCGAAAAGGTGATGGGAATAAAAAGGGATCAAAGACGGTTCATTTAGACCCAATGGTAAGGTTTGGATTCCAAACATTTCAATAAAAATTTAACAAAAACAGTGTAACAAAATTCGACTGTCGAAATGGAAAATCGACCATCGAATTTATATAGGCTTTCAAGCAATTTTTCAGCCAAAAACAGGACTTGAGAAGTCCTGAGAAAATCGACCATCGATTTGGAAAATCGACCATCGAATTTGAAATCGATGGTCGAATTTATCGATTTAAGTTAGGGGTCTAAAACTCTTTTGGCATTTCGGGTTCCAAATTTGGGGGTTTTGAGCTTAGGGTTTTGAGGGGTTTTGGCGATTTTGGGGTGTATCATCCATTTCGGCCGAATTTGGGGGAGAGATCCATTGCAAATTGGACAAGGGGCTTCGATTTTACCTTGTGGAAACCAGATTTGGCCTTTTTATAGGTAATCTCCTCCCACAGCTACATTATTTGGGGATTTTTCATCTTCTTTGTCTGTTGTTTTTCTTTTTCTGTATATTTTTGTTCAATGGGGCCTAAGAAGCAGACCCCCATTCGAAATCCCACCTCAAAGAGGCCAGCCTCTCGAGCTGCGTCTACAAGCCGCTCAAAACAGCCCACAGAACCACCACAATCGGTTCCACCACCCACTATTTCTCCAATGCCTGAGCAGCCCAATGAATTTTGGAGCATTAAAGGCTTCACTACGGAATATTTGTTTCACCCGGAGTTGTTTGACCAGCAAACAACCACACAATGGGCGGGTGAATACCTTGAAAAGGCCAAATTAACCTCCCTGTGCACATCTTTTAGTGACCATTTCTATCCCCGACTCGTGCGCCTATTTTATCAGCACATGAGCCGCGAAGACGGGAAGAGAATATATATGGAGATTGATGGCCGAGATTATACTTTTGATCTAGAGGACATGGCTGTGGCATTGCGATGCCCTTTAAATCACTCCCAAACCATGGGTTTAGGTCCTCCTTTCCCCAAACCGGTTCGTTTTAAGGATGTGATTATGCAAATGACGCAAGGCCGTCATGGGTCTGGTAAATCCATCGTCACGGTCCATATGCCGGAGACCATGTGGATCTTGGATAAAATTTTAAAGGCCACCCTTTACCCTTTTGGTCATCAATCTGAGCGCACCGGTCCCCTCCAACAAATTCTATTTGCGGCCTATAAGGAGCGATGGTTTAGTGCTCCTGACGTCCTTTTCAAAGGGATTATCAAAGCCCGAGAGAAAATGGGTAAACATGTGAAGAAACCGCTGAAGACTATGCCCTATGCTCGCTTAATTTCAGTGATGATTGAGAACTACCGAGCGGGCCCTGCTTATGATATCCCTCCTACTGAACCCAAATCCACAGCGGGTCGAAAAATTTATAACTTGGTCAATTGGGGTCAAACCTACAGTAGGCTGGTAAAGACTCCAAAGGATGCAGAGGCACCTGATACCGCTAGCGATGATGATGAGGACCCTACTCATTCTGTCCCTGACACTGCTACCCCTGCACCTCCTCAGCCCCCACAGAGTGACATCCTTACACTCTCAGAGTTCACCCGATAGATGACTGCCATGAGCCACCAGATTCAAGAGCTCACCCACCACACCAGCTCTATGCGTCAGCAATTGGATGTCCATGGCGGCGCTCTCTCTTATCTGATGCAGCACGCGTTTCCCGATGATTACACGACATATATGGCCGATATCCGTGCTTGATAGATATCGCCCGACATCGGGCGGTACTAGCATGCCTTCGCGCCGTATGGATACGGGTGATGATGATGCTGCTGCGGGCGATGGTACTTCGGATCGGGCGGGTCCATCTTCTGCCGGGGATTGTTAGCATGCTTGGGGGGGGGGTCCTGGTTTATTTATGGTGGTTATAATCTGTATTTATTTTACAGCCTGGATTATTTAGGACCTGGTGGTCCTTCTTTTGTTATCTTTTATCTTTTCTGTCTTTGCTTTGCTTTGGATACTCTGCTTATCTTTGTTTGTATATAGTTCAGTTCAATACTTGTTTTCATCTTTTGATATGCGTTTTGGATCTCTATGTGCGTTGCTTTTGCTGTTATTTTTGGTATATGGTTCAGTTAGATGCTTGTGCGGATTTGCTCTCTCTGTCACTTTTATTCTTCCTCATTGCTTTGATGGATTTTTTATTCTCTTTATGGCTTTCATGTGTCACTGTGCATCGGTCTCTCGGCACGTGACACTTGGGGTGTGGGCATCCATGTACGGATGCAATCCACTATGGCCTTTTAATGCCACATGCAGTACATCCATGTTACTACGGATCCCATCCCTTGGCTTGCGTGCCCTGTGGGATCGAAACACGGTGCCCCATGTTTTCTATTCTTTTGTTGTCTGGTGTGTGTTATGTTCAATTTTTGCCGACGAAAATTCCTAAGGAGGGGTGAATGTAATATCCCTGATATTTTGACCTAAATTCATTTACCTTGATAAGCGTGTCCGGAAAATTTTACGGGTTTTGTTTAGACTATTGGTTAGCTTTGTATTTTATGGGAATGATGGTAAAATAGTATTGTCAATAGATGTGTGTAAGTCATGAAAACGATAACTTACACACCAGGATAGGTGTATGTGTTCAACATGAAATATTTTGCAAAGTTAGAGGATAAGTTGTAAATAAAAGTATCTAGATTTTTGTTTAGAATTTTTTTATCTTATAAGAAAGAGAGAGTGCAAGAGAAGTTAGCTTCTCCCTCTCGTTGGAAATCAAACCTCTAAGGTTTTGCCTCATTGGATCCCCGGATCTTGAAGTTTTAGAGTTCCTCTCCATCCCAACCATTGATTAGAGTAGTGCTAATTCGATCATTTGCATTATTGAAAAGAAGAGTGATGTGGAGAGGGTGAAAATCTGTGTGATCTTGTTGAGTGATGTGGCTGTAACCATTTTTTCTGGACCGATTTGAAGATCTAAAACCCTTGAGCTTGTAGATCTTTTCCGGACGTGAAGCGGTTCAAAGAAAGCAACGGCTTAAACTACAAGAGGTAGACCTTTAAAACATCCTTTTATCTTTTGAATTCAATTTAGGTTTAGAATAGTATGTGGTATGTTTAAAGGAGATCAAAAGCTATGTTTGAAAATGAAGAAAAAGAATCCGGACATGTTAAGTTAACAGCCACAGAGCCTGGAGAATTCGACTGTCGATTTGAAAATCGACTGTCGAAAATGGAAATCGACTGTCGAATTGAAAATCGACAGTCGAAATGAGATTTTAAGCCTAAAACAGGGTTCTGAAATTCGATGGTCGAATTTAAAATCGACCATCGAATTTCAAATTCGACCAACGAATTTGAATTCGATGGTCGAATTCTGTCCAGCTTTTTGGCTTTTAAGAGTTTGGTTGGATTTTTATTTTATAAGCCTTTGGGTTGATTTTTGGGTTCTATATTAACACTGAGAGTGTTAATATATGTAGGTTTTGACTATGGGGAGTCCTTGAAGAGGACTGTTTGTGCTAGACGTGAAACTTCTTGGTTAAGGTAGGGGAATCCTAATTATTATTTGCATGAATTTATAAGCATAAACTGTTATAGACCATTTCTTTTAGAAGCATAAAATTTGGAAATTTCGTTGCACACAGTGTAATTAAAACTTTGAACATATGACACTATCCGAAAATTTGTAAACCTTGTCATAAATAAGAATTCTTGGAAATCAGAACCTCAGCTAAATTTTGAATCAGAATTTCGAATCAGAACTTTGAATAATAAGCTTGGATATGTGTTAGCATTTGCATTTGATTTTGGGTTCATAAGTACGATGCCCTAGATTCTACCAACCGTGTTGACGGTAAAACTTTGGCACAAGTTTCCCTCATAGCGTAGGGGCTTGTTGCATTTTCGAAATGGGTTCATGAACGACGATGGTCAGTAGGGTCTTCCCATCGGTCATGTAGTCTGCTCTCATGCTATAGGAAATTTGGGAGATAAAATTAAGTTATAAATTTAAGACAAGAAGCATGCTAAATCAGAACATTTTGAACACTTTAGATTATATTATCAGTTTTGACTCAGGATTAGAACTGGAGATTTAATTTGAAAAGCATCATTGAAAAACCATATTTGATCCGATTCCGTCTTTTGAAAAACCTTTACTTATAAAGAAATGCAAATAGATCTGTCTTCCTCTATTGAGCTTAGCTGTTAGCTCACCCTCGACTATACGTCACAGGTGCTGAGACTGACCTTGGGTCAGAGGATCCGGAGGACTCCGATTATATTCCCGAGGAGGATTTGGACATACCAGCTGAGGAGTTCTTTCCGTGATCTTAGATTCTGTATTTTTGGTATTTTGTCTGGATATTATTTTTGGATTGATGAGCCTTAGGCTATTATTTTTGATCTTTTGATATCACTCGAGGAACCATTATTGTGAACCTCTATTTTAGGTGATCGGATTGGCCATCACCGGTGGTTCCTTTTGGTTCCTCACAGTGATGTATCTAATTTTGTTATATGAAGCTTTTGTTTTTGGATTAACAATGTTGCCTCTGTCTTTAGACCTATGTTTATGTTGCCGGCTTCTGTTTGTTACGGCTTATTGAGAAATCAATAAGTTGATGAACCGGCCTTTCCTATACCTTAGGGATTGGAAAAGTCGGGTCGTCACAACATCGGTATCGATACACATTAGCAACACATCACATTAATCAATTATGAACCTAAGCAGCCAATCTTTCAGGCACCGAGTAGCCAATCTTCTAGGCACAAGGTAAAAACCTCAGGGCCTCTACCCCTCTCTAGAGCCTCTACTCCTCTAAGAGTTCAATCACACAATACACATCAATTTGGAACACATTCAAAATTCAAGACATTGCAATTGCAGAAATTAACGGATTCAGAGTTCACATACGGTATTCATTTTCAATTTCACATTCAATGAGGTGATTAGTGAGAATGCTTTTCAAAAGCCATCCCTAGCAAGAACTGGTCAGGAAACTGAGTCAAAGGTGGGGCCTGCTGCTGGATCAAGAGGAAAAGTTTATGAGGTGTCTGGGAACAATGACCTGCAGCTGCAGATGGCAAACCTCTCTATGAAGTTTGACAAATTACTGACTGTGATGCAACCTAGAAGGGTTGCTCATGTGGCGGAGGCATGTCTGATATGCCAGTCCCCACAGCACACAGTGGAGGAATGTCCATCTGCAGGGCAATTTCCTGAATTGGTTTTGGAACATGCTACTGCTGCTCAATCTTATGGCCAGCAACAATCTGGGGGCTATAATAGACAACCATATGGATACCAGCACCAAAATGTTGGTTACCAATGGAGAGACCATCCAAATCTGATGTGGAGGCAAGACAACTACATGCAGCCCCTGCAGATGTTGGCCCTACCACAAAGGCCACAACAACAGTTCAATCAAGGGAATGCCCCTAGGTCTAACTTCTAGCACCATCAGCAGCCCCATCATCAACAAAATCAATTGGTCTTACCCCCTTCTCAACCAAGAAATGTTTCCTTTGAGGACCAGATCTTGACTTCATTGCAAAACCTGAGATCCTTGGCTCAGACTGTGGACTCTCATGGTTAGAGCCTCCAGAAAATGGAAGAACAGATGAGCCAAATGTCAAATGCCTTGGCTAGGAGAGATGAAGGGAGGTTGCCATGCCAGCCAATTGCTAACCCCAAGGGTCAGTTTTTAATTGAGGAAGCTTCCTCAAAGTTTGAGGACACCAATGCTGTCACTACTCTAAGGTCCGCGGTGGTAGACAAACTGTGGAGTAACGGAGAGAGGCCATTTTCACAGATGATGTAAATGATCATGATAGAGATGTCGTTGGACCACAAAGCCAAGAAGTGCCTGCCACCTTGCAGCAGGAGAAAAATAAAGAGGCTGTAGTTGAGCCTCAGCAGGGAGAAAAACATGAAAAAAGAAAGAAACAGAAGTTTAGTCATGGGCTAGCAGTTGAGGAACCAGCAGTACCTCAGCTGCCATTTCCTCAGGCTTTAGAAGGTCCTGTCCCTTTTGATAAAGGGAATGCCCAGATGGAGGAAATGATGGAGACCTTCAGGCAGGTGAAAATCAATTTACCCCTGCTTGAGGCAATTAAACAAGTCCCGGCCTATGCAAAGTTCCGGAAAGACCTCTGCACCCAAAAGAGAAAGGCTAGAGGCCATGTGTCCAAAAAGGTCTTTGCAACTGATACAGTGAATTCTGTATTTAACATATCAATGCCTGAGAAGTTGCAAGATCCAAGGATACCCACTATTCCCTGTGTAATTGGGGACCATACAATTGGAAAAGCCCTTTTAGACCTTGGAGCCAGTGTTAACCTGTTGCCATACAGTGTATATCTGCAACTAGGTTTGGGGGAGCTGAAAGCTACCCCCATTGTGCTAATGATGGTTGATAGGTCTAAGAGGAGACCTCTGGGAATGGTTAAGGATGTCTTAGTGGGAGTGGATAAGTTTTTCTACCCTGCTGACTTCTTAGTCTTGGACATGGGGTGCAGCAATAGCCCAAATCCCATACCTGTTATATTGGGCAGGCCTTTCTTGGCCACTGCCAATGCATGCATTCAATGTAGGTCTGGAGTAATGGAGGTAACTTTTAGACATATGAAAGTTAAGCTGAATGTGTACAACAGTGCAAAGTACCCTTAGATAGACAATGAGGAGAGCTTTACAGTGGATGTACTAGAGGAAATTGTAGAAGAGGAATTGCCCACTCTGCTAGAGTGGGGAAACATTGTCAGGAATTTAGTTAAAATTTGGGACATGGTGGAGGAAGAGAGCCCAGATGTGGTATCAAAAGACATGACCATATTGAAGTCTTCTGTGGGCTCAGTGCAGCATTCCAGTTGGAAACCTACATTGCTGCCTCTTCCTCCAACCTCCAATGCACCTATTCTGCCATCCACCCAACAAGCCCCTGATCTGGAACTCAAGAAGCTTCCAGAAACATTAAAATATGCCTTCCTTGAGAAAGGTGATAAGCTTCCTATGATTATCTCTTCCTCCCTTACCAATGAGCAGGAAGAGGAATTACTAACAGTTTTGAGGAAGCACAAGAAGGCAATTGGTTGGACCATTGCCGATCTGGGAGGAATAGATGCATCAATCTGCATGCACAGGATTCATCTTGAGGAGGGAGCACTACCCTCCAGGGAAATGTAGAGGAAGTTAAATCCTCACATGCAGGAAGTGGTCCTCAAGGAGATCATTAAATTGCTAGATGCAGGGGTGATTTACCCCATCTCTGATTCTCATTGGGTGGCCCCTATCCAAGTGGTGCCCAAGAAATCTGGCATAACAGTGATTAAGACTGAAACTAGAGAGTTGAGGCCAGCCAGAGAGACCACTGGCTGGAGAGTGTGCATTGATTATAGGAAGCTCAACTCTAAAACAAGAAAGGACCATTTCCCTCTCCTCTTCATTGATCAAATTTTGGACAAGTTGGCTGGAAAAACTTTTTACTGTTTTCTTGATGGATACTCAGGGTACAACCAAATTCCTGTGCATCCTCAAGACCAAGAGAAAACCACCTTTACCTGTCCTTTTGGCACCTTTGCTTACAGAAGGATGCCTTTTGGACTTTGTAATGCGCCAGCCACTTTTCAGAGGTGTATGTATGCCATATTTTCTGATAGGATTGACAAGTTTTTGGAGATTTTTATGGATGATTTTTCTGTCTATAGGGACAGTTTTGGCCAGTGTCTACAACACCTCAACCTAGTTATGCAAAGATGTGAGGAGACCAATTTGGTCTTAAGCTGGGAAAAGAGCCACTTCATGGTAACACAAGGCATTGTGTTGGGCCATGTAGTCTCTAAAGAAGGGCTTGAGGTAGACAAGGCCAAAGTGGACCTCATTGCCAATTTGCCCCCTCCAAAAACAGTCAAGCAAATCAGATCCTTCCTGGGGCATGCAGGATTTTACAGGAGGTTCATTAAGGACTTCAGCAAAATTGCCAAGCCATTGTGCCACCTGCTCTGCCAGGATGTGCCCTTTGACTTTTCTACTGACTGTCTTAAGGCTTTTGAAACATTGAAATTATGCCTCACTTCTGCCCCTGTACTCCAAACACCAGACTATACCCTACCTTTTGAGCTGATGTGTGATGCATCAGACTTGGCAATAGGTGTTGTTTTGGGCCAAAGAAAAGATAAGCTGCCTGTGGTCATTGCTTATATAAGCAAATTACTTGCCGAAGCTCAGCTGAACTATACCACAACTGAGAAAGAGCTTTTAGCAGTTGTTTATGCTATTGACAAATTTAGAGCCTACCTACTAGGATCTAAAACTGTAATCTTCACTGACCATTCAGCATTGAAGTACCTACTGTCCAAGAAAGATGCTAAGCCTAGGCTGATTAGATGGATACTCCTGCTACAGGAGTTTGACATCGAAATCAAGGACAAAAAGGGTGTGGAGAATGTGGTGGCCGACCACTTGTCCAAAATTATCTTAGAGAAATGCCTGGATGGCCCTACAAATGATGCCTTCCTGGATGAGCAATTATTTGCCATCCAATCCTTAGTCCCTTGGTTTGCACACATTGTCAATTATCTAGTTATAGGAAAGACTCCTCCCCACTGGACCAAAATGGACAAAGACCTGTTTTTCTCAAAGGACAAGTATTTTTTCTGGGAGGAACCTTGCCTATACAAGTACTGTGCTGACCAAATCATCCGAAGATGTGTCCCCGAAAGTGATATCCCCAGTATTTTGGCTATGTGCCATGAAAATGCCTGTGGAGGCCACTTTAGTGGGAGAAAAATAGCTGACAAGGTCCTGCAGTATGGTTTTTACTGGCCTTCCTTATTCAAAGATGCATACACACACTGCAAGGCATGCGAGAGATGTCAAAAATTAGGAGGGCTGTCCAAAAGAAATTCAATGCCTTTGCAGCCCATCCTTGTTGTAGAACTGTTTGATGTATGGGGAATAGACTTCATGGGCCCCTTTCCTCCTTCTAATGGTTACCATTTCATCTTAGTGGCAGTGGACTATGTTTCCAAATGGGTAGAAGCCATTGCCACAAGAACCAATGATAACCAGGTGGTCCTTGAATTTGTAAAGCAGAACATTTTCTCAAGATTTGGAACCCCTAGAGCTATTATCAGTGATGGGGGTAGCCATTTCTGCAACAGGAATTTCGAGAGCTTGCTCAAGAAATATTCTGTGACCCATAGGATTGCTACTCCTTACCACCCATAAACAAGTGGGCAAGTTGAAATTTCCAATAGGGAGATCAAGCACATCCTTGAGAAAACAGTTCGGACTGACAGGAAAGATTGCGCTGATATGCTCAATGATGCACTGTGGGCTTATAGGACTGCCTATAAGACTCCCATTGGAATGCCCCCATTCAGGCTGGTCTATGGCAAGACTTGCCATCTCCAGTAGAGTTAGAACACAAAGCCTATTGGGCCATTAAGAATTTAAATATGAACCTAACTTCTGCTGGTCATCACAGGTTATTGCAGTTGTCTGAATTGGATGAGCTAAGGATGGATGCTTACACCAATGCCAGGATCTACAAGGAACGGGCTAAAGCTTTCTTTGACAAGGGTTTGCTGAGAAAAAGTCTCGAACCGGGTGGTAAGGTGTGGTTATTCAACTCCAAAGTAAAATTCTTTCCTGGCAAATTAAATCCAGATGGGAAGGTCCCTATGTTATCTTAAATGTTTCCCCATCTGGTGCTGTGGAAATCAAGGATCCCAAATCTGGGAGGACCTTCAAAGTGAATGGTCAGAGGCTTAAGCCTTGCATTGAACAACCTACTGACCCTATGCACACTATTCATTTTCATGGGACCCCCACATCTACCTGACCCACAGTTGTGTCCATGTTGTACTATACTACTTTTGTTTCTTCCATAAATTTTAGGAAATTTTAGTGGTTGTGTGGAGGCTGATTTCGTTGAGCTGGATAGAGTTCAGGTAGGATGGGTAGGATTTATTCTTCTTCTTCTGTGAATTGCTAATTTTCGAATTTGAATGCATATTATTTGAATATTTTTTATGAGTAGGCTGCACTAACTATAGTGCCCCTGTTTGGCACTAAGCCCTCGCGCATTCCAAATTGTGATTTGGGAAGCTCTCGCGCAATTCGCATAGACCATTTCTTTCACTGTCGCGAGCTTCAATGCTGCAGAATCTCCCGCGCACTTCAAGCTCTAACTTCCATAATCACACGATTCAGTTATCTCATGATCCCCTTACCCAGCTGTGTGAGTCTAATGCATTTGTCATTTCCCATGCTGATTGCTGGGACTTGACGTTTCCCAACTCACTCTCAATTAATTGCGGTGACTTGGATGTTATTCAACCGATTCATCTTCCACCATCCTCACCTTTAAATACACAGGGAGCCCCTTTCGTAGCATCCTTTCTCCTCTCACCTTAGCAGCCCTTCCCTACTCCTAACCATGGCAGATGACAAGCCGAATGCGCTGCCTAACAAGTTTTACCCGATGTGGTTGGATCCTCCTCCACCACCTAAAGAGCCGGATCCCCTACAACCCCTCTGGGATGAATACGAGGAGGTTCTGCAAATCCTGGCTAAGGAGGAGGAGGAAAAGCTCCAGCCACCGCAGAAAAAGCAAAAGATAGAACCATCCCCTGCCCCCTCCACACCTTCCCCTGCCCCCTCCCCCACCCTCTCAACCCCCTCACCCCTGATCCCTCTCTCCTTTCTTCCTCCCTTTTTTTTTGTAATTTTCTTTTTTTTATTTAGTTTTAATGAAAATTTCTTTTCTGCTATTCTGTACTGTTCTCTATTTTGTTGTGTTTTATTTCTTGTTCTGGTCTTTTATGCTTTAATAATCTGCTGTACAGACACCTTTGCACCAGTGAGGACACTGCTCCTCATAGGTTTGGGGGTGTGGCAGGCAGACCCTGCCAATGGAATAGTTAACCTAAGTGCAGCAGACTCATCTGAGTAATATGGAAATGGACCTTTGTTCACTTAAAAAATCATGAAAATAAGAAATTTAAAATTTCTGCAAACTTTTGACATTATAAACTTTTAATATTCCACATTTCCATGTTAATATCACCAAGTAAACTTACTTGTATCAGCACTTAGTGAATCAGTAGAGAGAGAAAAAGGTGAGGACATACTTAAAAGTTCAAAGGAAGACCATAACCAGTGAGAATTGGGCCTATATAAAAAAAATTTCCATCTTTTGAGGAGTAACCAAGGCAACCTTTCTAGTTCTAAGGATTGACTGAGTCACTGTGCTCACTAGAAGTTAGGCAACTCCAAGTTGAAATAACTGACAGTACTCATGAGACTTAGGAAAGGATCAAGGCCTTCTCTTGGACAGTTTGAGCCTAACAAGACCAACCCTTAAGCAACTGCCCTTGTCCATACCCCCTTCGAGCTTCAAATCCTAAATTCCTTCAAAATACACCTGAGTACTTGAACGTGAACCTACGAACCTGCTTCAGCCTACCCTCACTCTGAGAATTCAGAAGGTAAAGGAGAAAAGGTTGGAAATGGACTAGCTATGGTCAACATTAAGTGAATGGGAAGAAATACCTCAAATCCGACAGTATGGCAACTGAGAACATAGTGGCATTTATGAAAAGCAGAAACAAAAAATAAAAAGAAGAAAATTCCATAAAAAAAAAACATAAATAATAATGAAGAGGAGTAAGGGAGGAGTCAAGAGGAATTTTCACTGGAGAATCAAAATCAAGAGGAGAAACTGATTACTTCAAATATGAAAATCTCAAAGAAGATGAAGGGAGCTGAATTCAAGAAGGTGAAGTCATGAATCACCTCTGTCACCTACTGATTTCTCAATTTTGAACCCCTTCTCAACCCTCCATTCTTTCAACACCACTCCATAAGCCACATTACAGCCCAGTTAAAAGCTCTTGTGATCCAAAGTTGAGTGAGCTGTCATGTGAAGATAAAGAGTTATCCAATCTATGGTGAGGAACTGCCAATGATGTCAGCACTTAAGAACTCTGCCTATGCTCATGCTTACAGACCCATTTGGGGGATGTAACTGCTCTTGAGCCTATGAGAAAATGAACCCCTCAACAAAACCCTCATGAGAGTATGCCCTGCAAGGTTTTTGGGTCTGAACTTGAATGCACTATGTATGACCTTAACCTAATTTTTTATCTGAGGATGGGCTCAGTGCTGGCACACACGTGCAATTTTCTGTGATTGTAAACTGATTGGAAATGCTGAGCATTCATGAGAAGTTTATGATGTTTAAATTACTGTGCAACTAATGAATTAAATTTCTTGTATGATTAATGATTCAAGAGTAAACAAGTCTGCCCCTTGACTGCCCACTGGATGATATTGCACTTTTGTTATCTGTTTCATTGAAGAAGTTTGTGGGTGTCTTCACTGAAAACCCTCAGGAGACTTCACTCCTCCACTAGGGATCACCTAGGGGTTTAAAGGCTTGGTACATATGCTAAATGTATCCGTGCTCCCTACGAAAGTGGCATTTAATTTTTATGGTAGGTTTAATGTAGCTTTGCTAAGGGACTAGCAAAGATTAAATTTGGAGGTGTATTAAGACCTGAAAAGTACCACTTTTCACCCCTTAACTTAACCTTTGATTAGACCCATAGCCACCTAATAAGTCCTTGTTAAGTGTTTTATGTAGGTAATAACCAGCAGTGAAATAAGGCCAAGAATCCTGCTAAAGAGCCTGTTTTGGCACCAGAAGTCCCTCAGAAGGATGAATTCAGAATCTAGACCTGAAATGAGCCTCGCGCAGTCCAGCTGAGCTTTCCAAGACTTTACAACAACTTCTCGTGCAGTTGATTGACTAAAGAGCTTCAGAAATATAAACTCGCGCAGCTCTCGCGAAGCTCAAGAGTAGAACACATAGCGCAGTCTCGCACAGTTCAAAGCAGACCTCTCTCAACCTCGCGCAGTTCGCTCATAACGGTTGAGAAGAGAGAGCTTTAGGAAACTCCTCGCGCAGTTCTCGTGCCATTCAAGAAGAAAGCATCCTTGCGAAGGCAATGCCATCCTCACGAAGATCAGTTAAGACCTGGAACCTCGTGCAGTTCAGAACCCATTATAGCCTCGCGAAGGCCAGTAAAGAGAAGTTCTCATGCTATTCAAATCTATCCTCGCAAAGATCAGCCCAGCGATCGTGCAGCTACCTCGTGACTGCTCGAGCTCCAACCTCGTGACGTCTGAGGCTCTGATGTCTACTCAACCTCGCGACTGCCTGAAGAGCAAACCAAGCCAACCTCGCGACGGCTGAAGCTTCAATGTCAAACCATCCTCGCGAAGAGCAAGAGCTACCACACGACAAGTTTGGGAAACAATGGCTACCTTGCGAAGCTCTGAACCTCAAACTTCCATCTCTTTAGTAGAGGACTTTCTGGGAATTTCCAGCGATTAGGGCACGCACTCCCATGCTCAAATCTCCGTGCACGCGCCCTAAGGCATCGAAGGATCACTATTCGACCATGTGGCATCGTTAAAATTAGGGTTTCCTAACCCTAATGCGCCGCCACACCACTGCTATAAATACCCACACTTAGCTTAGGTTTGGAGGAGCTTAGACTTTCTTTTCTTTCTACATCCTGGAATAGCTGGGAACACGTCTCATTTCTTGGAGACTTGATCTGAGATCGTTCTGTTTTTCTTTTTGTAGTTGTAAGTAGTTTTCCTTTTCTTTTTCCTTCCCTCCATAGTCCAGCACTTGCTGGCTATGTCTTTGTATGCATTTTGAACTAGATTAATGGAAGTTCTGTAATAGGATCTGTACTTTATGGGATTTGTGTTTGAATGTGAGATGCTTTGTGCAAGGCTGTTGCCTTGTGATCCACCATTACTTTGACTGTATTTCAAAGCAATGAGGAATAATTCTAAGGGCCATTCAGATCCAAGTGACCTGTGTGTTTGGGCTATCATGGTCCTATACAGCCTTAGCCCCACCACAGGACCCACTAGATCTGAAATCCCCATGAGAGCTTGAGCTGGTAGCCTGGTAACCATGGTGGTGGCAGTAATATTCTTATTTTGTCTTGGGCTCCGTGAGGAGGATAGCCTCTGGGATAGTCTGTGACCATTCAAGTGGACAAGTTATAGCCTTAGGGTGATTCTAATCCACCGATCCAAGATGGATCCTTCTTCTTTACACCTGAGCTTGTAGAAGCCTGGTGGGAGATTGTACAGAGGCAGACTCCTGTCGATCCATCGGATGTTGGATCTGATTTGGTTATAGAGATTGTAGGCTTGGGACCATTGTAGCCTCACTCAAGCAATGGACAGACTAGATCAAGGTTGTACTCAATCACACTTCGTTCTATGTGTCTGGGCTATCATGGTCCTATACAGCCTTAGCCCCACACATAGAGCTTTGGAGGTTGAGGTTCCCTATGGATTCTTGAGCTGGTAGCTTAGATGAAATAGTGCCTGCAATGATTTACTTGTTATGCTTTGACCAATCCCTGGATTGTGGTTCCCCTATGGGATAGTTTGTGACCATTTGAGTGGACAGGTTATAACCTTAAGGGTTGAGTCATGGCAGAGTGATGGGTTGAATCCATTCTCCTCAGTGGTGATAATGTAGCCATTGGACAGGATTTCTATAACATCAGATCTGAATCTGAGTTACAAAACTCCTCTGATCTGGGCTCAATAACATACTTCTCACCCTTTTATATTTATTTTCCACACTCCATCCATCCTCTCAACCCCTTCTGTAGTTTAGACATTAGAGTACCTTAGAATACTTAGAATAAGTGGCCTTAAACTCCCCTCCTCTTAGGACTGCCAGATCTGTAGTCAGATCTGGAGGGACTACTAGAGATGGTTCCTTTGGAGCTGTAGATCACCTTTCCCTGTGGGACTAACTCTTACTTATCAAAACTTGCTACAATGGACCCTGTATCTTGCAGGTCTAGGATTTCTTAGTGTGCTGATTCCATTCCCTGTTTTACTCTTTCTTTGATTTTTAAATGACTTTTACCACCAACCAATAAAGCACAGCAACTGAGAGATTCCGCAACAGCAAGTTGGGTCATAGTATTGACCATCATTTCCAATAGTTGCCCAGTAAGCGCATTGTCGTTGCCCCCACCCAAGGGAATGAATTTGCACCCGTGGCGACTCTCTCACCACCTGATGTTCCCTCGCCACTTCGGATGCTTCCGTTGCGTCTTGGTCTACCACGTGGGGCCATAGTGATCTGCCATGATGAAATAAAAGTTTCAATTTAACAGATAATCCTTACGTATTGACATAATTCTAACGTTCATACCTATGTCCAGATAGAACCGAAAGCCATATTTCTACACTTAGAGCTACGGCTCTGAGTCTCCCATAAGACCTAAAGCCTAAGCTCTAATACCAACTGTGATAACCCAAATTTTCTTCCCCAAAATCTGTGCCGTCAGATCGTAGATCATAATCTCATACAGTCTCATCTTTAGTATCAATAAAGAAACACATATATAGCAGAAGTAAAATCTCCATTTCTATACAAAATACAATGTAATGGAGCCCAACATAAAACCACTGGTGATGTGCGTCCATCACCTAAACAGTGGTCGTCCATCACCAAAAACTCACCACTATACCGAATTCAAAACACTTTTCTATGGGAAGAAATCCTCCGGCGGAAGATCTTCTTCACCCGGTACGTAGCCCTGGTCATTCTCTAGCTTTCAGTCTATGTCACCATTTGCATCTGTGACGTATAGTCGAGGTGATCTAATAGACTAAGCTCGATGGAGAAAATTAATATCAATTCACATTTATCGTTACGAAGCATAGATTTAATGACTAGTATTTAAATCAATTTAAAAGCATTTAAATATCAGTCGAACTTTCAAAAACAGTTCATGTTAAACAAATCTTAATATCTCATTTTCGTATTTAAAATCGATTGCAAATAGTCATATAAGGAACATAATATATCTATGGAAATGGTACTCATCAATAAACGGGACTCATCAAAGCACATGAAAATGATACACATCAGTAGCGATACTCATCAATGATGAAACACATGAAAACAAGACACCTCATCAGTAACTGATACACATCGGTATGATACACATTAGCAACACATCACATCAATCAATCATGAACCTAAGTAGCCAATCTTCCAAGCACAAGGTAAAAACTTTGGGACCTCTACCCTCTCTGGAGCCTCTACTCCTCTTAGAGTTCAATCACACAGTACACATCAATTTGGAACACATTCAAAGTTCAAGACATTGCACTTGCGAAAATTAACGGATTCAGGGTTCACATACGATGTTCATTTTCAATTTCACATTCAAATCTTAAAGACTTCGAAATTCAAATCATGAAATTTTACGAGTCAAAACATGCAAAACATTAATTCATATCATGCGTTTATGAATCAAAATCAATAATGCAATTGTACAATGAAATTTCCTCACCTAAGTTCCCAAAGTGGTACGGTAACAGTCCAACGATCCAAAGCCTTTAATGGCTGCCTCGATTCTCAATCTCTAACACATTGTGTACATATATTATGTGTCAATGATCGATAAATTACTTGAAGAAATTCTCATTCTCATCTATTAACAGCGCGTTGTGTGTTCCCTGACAGCGTGCTGTAATAGAGTTCACGACACACTGTGATCTTCATGACAGTGCGTTGTGGCTTTCATGACAGCGCGTTGTGGTCTTCATGACAGCGCATTATGGTATAATGACTACAGCTGTGTATACTTATAGCTTGTCCTATTTGTGGGGATAACAACGTGTTGTGGTTTCCCTGACTGCGCGTTGTTATCATTCACAGCGAGCTGTTGTATCCTGACGACGCATTGCGGCTGGAGAGTTCATCTTGTCCACGGTGCCACTTTCAATTCTCATGACAGCGTGCTGTATATCACAGTGTGTTGTCATTGGTGACGGCACGTTGTGGTTGTTGTCACGACATGCTGTCATCAGAAATTTCAAAACTGAAATTTCTGGAAGCTCTATGCTTCTAACTTAGATCACCCAATCCACCTTTTAACCACATTGAACCTTAAGGACTTCTAATTACTTGAATAAATATGATGTTTACCTCTTTGATTGGGCACACGACATCTCCGAAGATCGTACCCAACAATCGATGCTTCGCGCTCCTGCGTTCGTCCGATGGTTGAAACCCCTCTCTATTGATCGTAAGAAGTCGAAGATCGATCCATGTGATGCACAACACACAATAAAGAATTCTTGTGCGAATGGGGCAGATCTTGAGAGAGATCAATGGGGTTTGGATCTCAGGTGCAAAAGAGGGTTTAGAGCACTCTTTCGCTTTGATCGTAGCTGCACCAAAGGTCGAAATCTCCTTGCGATAAGAGCGAAGGAGTTGAGAGGGGGATCAACACTCTTGAAGGAGGAAAATGGGAGAGCTCTTCTCTTCTTTCCTCTCTGTCTCCTCTCTCTTCTCTCTTCTCTTTCTTTAGCAAATGAGCAACCCGCCTGTGGGGCTTGCTTTTATACATGGGGTTGGTTTGGTGTAAAGCGTACACACCAAAGCGATGTGTTAGCTTTCTATCCATGGGACTAAGATACAAAGCATCAAGTGGGTGGCATATACCATACCAAACACATACACAAAATTGGATGTACTATAGTAAAAAATTTGAGGACGTTACACCCTAGCTGTCTCTTATTCTTTTCTTTTCCTATTCTTAAGAAACCCTACCTGTCATAATGTGATAGCCCAGATTTTCAACCCCGAAAACCTGTGCCGTCAGGTCGGTCCATACGACCGAACCCCGAATGCATCGAACACTTGGCACAACCACAACTATCAAAATCGACCGGTTGGTTCCCAAAATCAATCGGTCGATTCCCAAATCGACCAGTTGGTTTCCAAAATCGACCTGTTGAAATAAATTCAACTGGTCGGTTTCCTTCAAAAACTAGACCTTCACAAGAATACCGATCAGTCGATTTCAAGTCGACCAGTCGGTTTCCAAAATCGACCGATCGGATTCCCATTTGACCGATCAGTTTCCTAGGAACCCATTTTACACGCTCACTATTTTTCTCAAATTGACCAATCTTACTACTTTCGACTGGTCAGTTTTCCAAATCGATCAGTCGAAATGACTTCGACCGGTCGGTTTTGTCAAATCATGCCCACCTTGGGTTTGGACCTCTCAAACCCAGATTCCTTCCAATTTTTCACTTTTCTTCCTTAATTTCTTCACTCATATGCATATTAAGCTCACACACATAATCAATACAAAATCAACACAAATTCTTACCTTCTATATTGATCGATTTCTTCGTCCCACGTTCTCATACACGATGAGCTTCATAGCCCGAAGCTTCAGATTCTAAACGATCCAAAGTCTTTGAATCACACACACACTTCCCGATCCTTCACTCACACACACACACATTCAATTTACTTTCCTTCTCTCTCTTCTCCTCTCATTACTCTCTCTCTCAACAACCTTAGATAAGAGAAGTAAATTCTCTTCTAGGTCCTAGACTCGTTTATTATGTTTTTTGTGTTTGGTGCAAGGCATATACACCACAACAAGGTATATCAAAACTCACTCCTAGGTGCACACAAAAGCTTTTAATCCTTCCTATTTTCACTTAACACATGACCCATCTTGACCTACTCATTACCTTCCCAAGGTCAGTCATTGGACCTGTCGGGCATGTATACCTAGGCGTACTGTTTAGAGGTCAAAATTTTTGAGATATCACACACAACCTTTCTTCTTCTATCCATCTCTTCTCAAACTCCCTAATCTCTTCCCTAAAATATTGTGTGCTCTTTCACAAGTACCACCGTGATCTGAGAAAGGAGAAATCTTAGGCGGGCCATCGTGTGAGATGTTAATCTTTTCACTATAATCATCGTAAATCTACCATTCACGCTTCAAGAGGTGGGTACCTGTCAATCCATCTTGTTCTTCTTAGATCCCATCGCGTATGGTACGCTCGATCGCGTATCAATGGGATAAATAAATCTTACCCGTGTCTGTTTTTATCTATAAAGATCACTATTAAAAATAATGAGATGGCTAATCCCCTAGCCATATTTCTATTTAAATTTGTTTCAAATATATTTTCTTGTCTTTTATTTTATTTTCGAAACTCTAAATCGTTCTAGAATTTTAGAGATATCTGAGCCAAAACGAGATATGACTCGAGATATGAACTAAAATATATTTTCTTGTCATTATATATTTCAAATAAGGAGATATGACTTTTCTTGTCTTTTGTTATAGTTTTGGTTTCGTCATTATATAGAAATTGAGATTTATTTTCCTTATGATGATTCGAATTACTTAGTTAGAATGTATGCTTTATTTCCGCTTTGTGTGTGGATGTGTCAAGTGTTCAGTGTGTTCCGCGATCGGTCTTATTGTCCATCCTACGACACGGGTTTTCGGGTGCGAAAATTCGAGTTGTCACAGTTGGTATGAAAGCATTTTTGCTTTAGAGACAAGCCTTAGATGTTTACATATTTAAGATGTATCAGAATATAGGGACCTTCTGCTAATGACACTCTTGGTTTCATATTGCAGAACGTCATATCCACTAGAGGTCGAGGACGACCAAGAGGCTGTGGTAGATGGAACTTGAGAAGTGGGGATGAGATTCCCTCTAGTTCCAACAAATTCCGATAGGTAACAGAGAGACTTGGGAGGAAAGAAGTCAAGAGAGAAATGAAGAGAGAGAGGATAGACAAAGGATGGCACAAGCCATGGAAGTCGTGGCAACTACTATGGCCCAACAGACGGCATTGATGGCTGCAAACAATGCCCACACTCATCAATTTTAGGCAATGCCTACACCGCAACCACTAACACCCTCAGCGTTTACTGAATTTCAGAGGATGCGTCCTCCAAATTTTTCAGGGCAAGTAGAACCAATGGAGGCCGAGAACTGACTCACTAAGATAGAGAAAGTATTAGTGTGCTTACGTGCACTGAAGACGAGAGAGTTAGATGGGCAGCGTTTATGTTGGATGGGAAAGCGAGCCCATGGTGGAAGTCGGTATCGAAAATAAGAGAACAAGCAAATCTGGGAATGTTATGGACGTGAGAAGAGTTTGTTGAGGAGTTCAACAAGCAGTACTTTCCCAAGGTAGTAAGGAATCAGATGGAAATAAAGTTTCTTTAGTTGGAGCAAAGGAAAATGACAGTGAGAGAATATGGAATGGAATTCATGAGACTTGCAAGATTTGCTCCAGAGTATGTTGCCTCAGATCTGATGAAGGCTATGAAATTCTAATGCGGCTTAAGGCCAAATATTCACGATAGGATTTTAGCTTTTGAGTTGGAAACTTATGGCGCGGTGATGAGCAAGGCACTCATGGTAGAGGAGAACATCAATGTGATGTTTAAGAGGAGAGATCAATAAGCAAAAGGGAAGCCGAATCAAGGGAGGTTTGGTAACTATGAGCCAGTGAACAAAAAACCGCGATTTGTAGCACCAGTTATGAGGCAACCTATTCAGGCAGTGTACTCTAGGCCACCTATGTCCACAACTATGAGACCTTTCCCTTTTGAGGGCCCTACGAAAACTACAGGGGTATTAGTTACCCAGGGTTTCTCTAGAGCAGCATCATCCACATCGACTGAGACGTGTTTCAGATGTGGCAAGTCTCACCAGACCTCAGATTGTAGAAGAGGTGCGGTTAGATGTCTCAAGTGTGAAAAGATGGGACATGTGATTAGAGAGTACCCAGAGCTAAGGAAAGAGAGAATAGCATCAGCAGTTACACCAAAGCCTAATAGGATTGCGAGACAGATTGTACAAGGACGTGAATATGTCATTACGACTCAAGATGCCCAAAATAACAATGATATCATTCAAGGTGAAAAACTCTATTTAATTTCAAGATATATATCATTGATTAGAATTTTAGATACAGAAGCTACATCAATTTATGAAGTAGTCTTTACATTTTTACTGTTTACATGTGTCTGTTGATGCATACATAATTGGTTAAATATGCATATATCACGTAGGTACTTTGCAAATGTACGGTAAGGGCGATTATCTTTGCTATGAAGCGAGAGTGTTGATAGACTCAAGCTCTACTCACTCGTTCATGACGCCACAGTTTGTGAAGAAAGTAAAAGTCATTCCCAAGACATTGAATTTTATTTTGGAAGTGTCGGTTCCAACAGGAAGTGCAGTCAGTACTGACACTGTGTGTAGATCAGTTAGGGTTGTTATCAGGGATTATGAGGATCATGAGTTATTGGTCGATTTGATCTTGTTGGATATGCAAGGATTTGATGTAATCCTTGGCATGGATTGGTTATCCACGCATGGTGCAAGCATTGATTATTAGAGGAAGATGGTTACTTTTAGACCCAATGGGGATAGATCATTCAAGTTTCTAAGAATGCGATCGACATTTGTACCGCTTATCTCCGCAGTCCGAGAAGAATGTTTGATCAAGAAAGGATGCAGTGGATACTTTGCTTTTCTGAAAGAGCAACAGAAAGAAAAGAATGTGATATCAGAAATTCCGATTGCTCGTGAGTTTCAAGATGTATTTCCGGATGAGTTGCCGGGATTGACACAAGACAAAGGAGTAGAGTTCGCTATCAACTTAGCACCAGGATTGGAGCCTATATCAAAAGCACCATATCTAATGGCTCCTGTGCAATTGAAGGAATTGAAGGAGCAATTATAAGAACTTTTGGATAAAGGGTTTGTAAGACCTAGTGTGTCTCCTTGGGGAGCACCAGTCTTGTTTATGAAGAAGGACGGGTCGATGAGACTGTGCATCGACTACCGTCAGTTTAAGAAATTGACAATCAAGAACCGATACCTATTATTCATTGAAAAGTATCACTTTTCACCTCTTAACCTAGCCTTTTCTAGGCCTTGAAGCTCACTAATAACTGTGTTAAGTGTGTTTTGTAGTTAGCAATAATCTGTGTAGCTTAATACAAAATTCCTGCTTTTTGGTCCAAAGAAGAGAGAGAGTACATGCAAAGATGACAGCTGAGCCAAAGCCTAATGGAACACCTTGGTAGTGCTTACCATGGTAACTCACTTGCTGGTCATCATTGACCAAAGTCTAGCAGATGGATGAAGTTAGCTGAGAATGGAAGAAACTGCAACAGCAGCAACTGCAATGCATCAGAGTATCAAAAGATAGATCTCGCAGAGTTGAGGAGCTTCCTCACAAAGATAAGGATGTAGTGGAAGATGCCCTCGCACAGATGGGGCAGTTGTCAAGAGGAGAGCTATAAAGACATCGCGAAGATCTCACGGGTTAAGATCCTCAGAATTTGTGATCGCGAAGTTCTCGCGGAGATCAAGCCTTAAAGCAGTCGCGTGCAGAACATAGCGAGTCCACATGTATACTGAATAAAATATTACCTCGCAGAGTTCTTGTGTAGCCAAAGAAGAGACGCCTAAAGCCTTTACTAATTACTATGCGCGAAAGTAGGAGCATAATTATGCCGAGTACTCAGTGAGAGAGAGAGCTTCTGAAGCACTACTGCATGAGAAACCCAGGCGCTCCAGATCATCTCCGTGATAGCATCGCAAAGCAAAGGAACTGCGCGATTAACTGCAGATTTACTGTACAAGTGAGCACTTCTCACCAACCAAAGGCTACTGCGCGAAGGCTTTGCAACTGCGCGAATGAATTAATGAAGATGCCAGCCCCGCGAAGCTCGGGTTCTCCACTTCTCAACCCTAACTCAAGGACCTTTTGGGAATTTTCCAAGGCAAGGTAACACTTCTCGAGGAACGGATCTTGAGGTGCACATCTCAAGGCATTCAAGGGTTGTAACAGTGCCACGTCTACTGGAAAAATTAGGGTTAACCTCTTCAGAGCCAAGGCCTTATGGACATAGTATATAAGCTACACTTAGAGTTTAGTTTGAATCATCAATCCTTCCTTCATCCTCTGTCGGCTGAGAGCTCCAGCAGGCTAGGGCTAGGGCTAGGGTTAGGGTTTGATCATCTCTTTTTCTCATTTTTCTTCTCTCTTAACTCAGCATTTGCTGGCTAATCCTTTTATAAGTAGCTAGGTTTAGTTTTATTTTAGTTTTGTAATAGGCTTTGTATACATTGGAATTTTTGATGAGCAGTTGTGTACAGGCTGCAGCCTGGAGGCAATTCATTGTAAGTTTTGATTTTATCAATGGATTACTGTTTTAATGACTAATTGAATCTAAAGATCTTATGGTTTCCATAGATGTCTATAGGATCCATATATTTGGGACGAGCCCATTCAGTTTCCAGTAGATCTATTATTTACCATCTGATTTCCCTTGGTTTGATAGCCCCAAGGAAAGCAATGTTGGATCTGTAGTGAGATCTAGGGAGCTCGGAGGCCTATGGACCATGGTGGCTGCAGCAGTTTACATGTTCTTTATCAGATCTCTGTGGTATGGACAGACCAATGGGATACCCTATAACCATTTGAGTGGACTAAGTATAGCCCTAAGGTGGTGTCCAGCCACATATTTGAGAAGGATTCTTCTCCCCTGCACATGAGCTTCTAGAGCCTTATGAGGAGGTTTGTACAGGAAATGGCTCCCCTCTGTTTTACCTAACCGATATCAGATGTTAGATCTAATTTCTCTGTAGTAATTGCAGCTTGAGGCTGAGTCATTGTAGGCCTTTTGTAGCAATTACCAACTAAATCTAGAGCCTTATTCAACCTGTTACATGATCCTTTTTGTGGGCACATTGAGTCGTTGGCCTTGACAAAGCACTTGGGATTTTATGGGATGGAATACCTATGGATGTCAGCCAGATCTGTGCGCAGATCTAGGGAGCTTGTAGCACTAGCATTACATAGTGTTGCAATAATATTCATGGCCTGATCTGGTCCACTGGTTGGGGAAATGATCAGTCCACTCCTCTGGATTAGATTACCAATTTCTGGATTGATCAATGGGATTTGACAGACTCTATAGGATAGGCTGTGGCCATTTGAGTGGACAACCTATAGCCTTAAGAGCACCCCAAATGGCATGGGTTAAGTTGGATACTTCTACCTTGTTGAGGCTTTTGATAGCGTCTCAGCAAGGAACACTGCAGAGACAGACTAAATCTGAGTTACATTATTGCTTTAACTCTAAACTTAGCATGCTTACTTCTCACCATTTTTTATATTTTATTTTAGCATGCACCATCACCATCTTCTTCTCAACCCTTTGATACCCTTTGCCCAGGATAGATGATTTGTTTGATCAGTTATAGGGTGCTAGATTCTTTTCCAAGATCGACTTGAGATCTGGATATCATCAATTAAGAGTTAAAGTAGAAGATATACAGAAGACGACATTCAAAACAAGATATGGACACTACGAGTTCTTAGTGATGCCGTTTGGATTGACTAATGCACCAGCTTATTCATGGATTTAATGAATCGAGTGTTTAAACCACACCTTGACACTTGTGTAGTTGTGTTCGTAGATGACATTCTCATCTACTAGAAAACCAAGAAAGAGCATGAACAACATTTGAGAATTGCTTTACAGACACTACGTGAGCACCAGCTATATGCCAAACTCAGCAAGTGTGAGTTTTGGTTGGAGAAAGTGAGTTTCTTGGGACATGTTGTCTAAGAGGAAGGTGTTACAGTAGATCCAGCAAAGATCGAGGCAGTATTAGAATGAGAACAACCAAAGACTGTGACTAAGATTCACAATTTTCTTAGTCTAGCTAGATATTATAGAAGATTTGTAGAGGGATATTATAAGATCTCAGGACTGCTCACAAAATTTACAAGGAAGAATGTGAAGTTTGAGTGGACTGAGTTTTCAAGAACTCAAGAAAAGGTGAACTACAATACTAGTGTTGGCTATACCTTCAGGCGGTGGAGGGTTTACGGTATACAGTGACGCTTCACATAGTGGTTTAGGTTGTGTGCTCAACTAGAATAAGAAGGTTATTACTTATGGGTCGAGACAGCTTAAGAACCATGAGAAAAATTATCCAACACTTGACTTGGAACTAGTAGCAGTGATCTTCATATTGAAGATATGGAGATACTACTTGTATGTTGAGACCTCTGAGATATTCACGGATCATAAGAGCCCCCGATATCTATTTACACAGAAGGAACTAACTATGAGGCAACGGAGATGGATGGAATTTCTCAAGGACTACGATTGCTCTATTCAGTATCATCCAAGCAAGGCGAGTGTTGTGGCAGATGCTTTAAGTCAGAAGAGTTTGGCGCTACTGTCTAGCCTTGTTATGGGGATTTGAAGATAGAAACTGCTAGAGGATCTTTCTTTTTATGATTTGAAGATCAAGGTACAAACTGCAGGAGCCTTATTGGCTAACAATACTATTCGACCGACAATCTTCGATCACATTCATGAGTGATAGATGAAAGATACAAAATTAGTGAAGATCAGACAGGGTGTGCTTGATGGTAGTAAATCAGATTTTTCCATCAAGGAAGATGGATCACTTTTATTCGGGGGACGTCTATGTATACCGATCAATGCCGACCTTTGACAGACTATTTTAGACAAAGCTCATAAGTCTAAGTGCGTCATTCATCCTAGTGGTACCTGTTGTTTCAGGTCTGTCAGAGGATGTGCTAATTTATTATGTGGTGTTAGAAGAAAATTAAAGTCAAAGTAAAACAAAGGATAAAGGTGATATGGTGAAAACAACAATCTTAAAACATCCTAGACATGCAAGATACAGGGCCTATTGTAGCAAGTTTTGATAAGTAAGAGTTTGTCCTACAGAGAAATTGATCTAGAACCCAAAATAGGCTATAATAGTAGGCCTTCAAATTTGGCTATAGATCTGACAATCCTAAATAAAGGGAGTTGGGTGTCACGTCTACACTAAATTAACCCTAACAAAAGAGAAATAAAGTGCAGCCCTATCATAAAGAAAGGGTTAAGTAGAAGATGGTGATGGTTTGTGCCAAAATAAAATTTAAAAATGATGGGAAGTAAGCAAGTTAAGCTAGAGTTAATGCAGTAATGTAACTCAAATTTAGACTATCTCTGCAGTGGTCCTTGCGGAGATGCTATCAATAACCTCAACAAGGTAGAAGAATCCAATTTAACCCATGCCATTTGGGGTGCTCTTAGGGCTATACTCTGTCCACTCAAATGGTCACAGAGTATTCGATAGAGTCTAACAAATCTCAATGATTAAACCAGAAATGCTAGCCTAATCCAAAGGAGTGGACTGATCATTTCCCCAACCAATGGACCAGATCAGGCCATGAATATTATTGCAGACACTGTAATGTTAGTGCTACAAGCTCCCCAGATCTGCGCACAGATCTGGCTGACATTCATAGGTATTCTAACTCATAAAATCATATGTGCTTTGCAAAGGCCAATGGCTTAATGTGTCCACACAAAGAACCACCAACAGGTTGAATAAGGATTTAGATTCAGCTGGTCATTGCTACAAAAGACCTACAATGACTCGGTCTCTAGCTACAATTACTACAGAGAAATCAGATCTAACATCTGATATTGGTCAAGTAAAATAGAGGGGAGCCAGTTTTTGCACAAACCTCCTCACAAGGCTCTAAAAGCTCATGTGCAGAGGAGAAAGAACATGTAAACTGCTGCTACCACCATGGTGTCCCAGGGCTACGAGCTCTCCAGATCTAGCTACAGATCCAGCTTGCTATCCATGGGTCTATTAAACCAAGGGAAATCAGATGGTAAATAATAGATCTACTAAAAACTGAATGGGCTAGTCCCAAATATATGGATCTTATAGACATCTAAGGAAACCATAAGAACTGTAGATTTAATTAGTCATTAAAATAATAATCCATTGATAAGAGCAAAACTTAAAATGAACTGTCTCAAGGCTGTAGCCTGTATACAACTGCTCATCCAAAAGATCCCAATGTATACAAAGCCTATTACAAAATTAAAATAAAACTAAACCTGCCTGCTTACAAAAGGATTAGCCAGCCAATGTGGAGCTAAGAGAGAAGAAAAATAAGAAAAAGAGATGATCAAACCTTAACCCTAGCCTGCTAGAGCTCTCAGCCGACAAAGGATGAAGGAAAGATGAAAATACTAAACTCTAAGTACAGCTTATATACTATGTCCATAAGGCCTTGGCTCAAAAGGGATTAACCCTAATTTTTTTAGCAGACGTGACACTGTTATAACCCTTGAATGCCTTGAGATGTGCACCTCAGGAAGTGTGTCCTAACCTTGAGAAATTCCCAAAAGGTCCTTGAGTTAAAACTGAGAAGTGGAAAGCCCGAGCTTCGCGGGGCTGACATCTGCATTAATTCACTCGCGCAGTGGCAGAGCCTTCGCGGAGGAGCATTTGGCTTAGGAAGATTATTCACTTGTGCGGTAGATTCTTAGTTGATCGCGTAGCTGCTTTAATCTGTAATGCTGTCGCGAAGGTGATTTGGAATGCCTGGATTTCTCGTGCAGTAGAGCTTCAGAAGTTCTCTTCTTTGGATAAACTGGTTAGGCTTCAAAGTGAGCGAGGGCTGCATGAGAAAAATTCTAGGCGTCTCTCTCTTCCAAGGCTTCGTGAGAACTCTGCGAGGTGACAAATTGTTCTTTATGCATATGGATTCGCTATGCTCTGCGCGCGACTACTTTAAGGCTCGATCTTCACGAGAGCTTCATGAGCACAAATTCTAAGGGTTTTAAGATGCGAGATCTTTGCGATTTCTTTACTATTCTCCTCTTGACTACGCGTCCTATCTGCGTAAGGGAAGCTTCCACTGCATCCTTAGTTCCGCGAGGGAGCACCTCAACTCTGCGAGGTGAGTCTTTTAATCCTCTAATGCATTGCACTTGCTGTTGTTGCAGCTTCCTCCATTCTTAGCTAACTTCTTTCATCTACTAGACTTTTGGTCAATGATGACCAGCAAATGAGTCACCATGGTGAGCATACCAGGGTGTTCCATTAGACTTTGGCTCAGCTGTCATCTTTACATATTTTCTTTCTCTTCTTTAGACCAATAACCAGGGATTTTGTATTAAGCTGCATAGTTTATTACTAACTACAAAACACACATAATAAATGATTATTAATCTGCTTCAAGGTCCATCAAAGGCTATGTTAAGAGGTGAAAGGGATACTTTTCAGTGAATAACACACTCCCAAACCTAATCTTTGCTAGTCCCTGAGCAAAGGAGAAATTAAAACAGCTACTCTAAGAATTTAAATGCAACTTTTATAGGGAACAGAGATGCATTTAGCTTATGCATCAAGCCTTTTAAACCCTTAGGTGATCCCTAGTGGAGGAGTGAAGTCTCCTGAGAGTTTT
Organism: Chloranthus sessilifolius; assembly: GCA_021018995.1. Taxonomy (NCBI): domain Eukaryota; kingdom Viridiplantae; phylum Streptophyta; class Magnoliopsida; order Chloranthales; family Chloranthaceae; genus Chloranthus; species Chloranthus sessilifolius. The sequence continues at coordinate 26,269,703 of CM037594.1, read as the reverse complement.
CAGTGAAGATACCCATAAACTTCTCAATAAAATAGTTAACAAAAGTGCAAAATTATCAAGTCAACTGTCAAAAAATAGAGCATCAGTACCTTTTATTCAACAAAAATATGAGGAATTTGAACATATGATATGCACAGACATTTAATCACCACAACTTTTATATAGATGCACATCATTTCCAATTAGCTCACAACAAGGGAAAACATCACATGTAGGTCAGTACTGAGCTCATTATTAATTCAAAAATTAGGTTATAGGTCATGCCCAATACATTCAACATCAGACCCAATGCTCATCAGGGCAGACTCTCACAAGGAACTTTGAGGGTTTTCATTTTCTCTCAAGCTCAAGAGCAGTTATAGGCCCCAAATGGGTCTGTAAACATGACCATAGGCAAAGCACCTAAGTTCTGGCATCATTGGCTAATCATCACCATAGATTGGACAACTCTTTGTCTCTGCATGACAGCTCATTCAACTTTGGATCACAGGGTCTTTTGACTGGGTTGTAATGTGGCTTATGGGATAGGTTATAAAGAATGGAACGTTGAAAATGGATTCAAAATTGAGAAATCAATAGGTGAAGGAGGTGATTCATGACTTCACCTTCTTTAGTTCAGCACCTTTCATTTTCTTGAAAATTCTTCAAGACTTGAAGTGGCCAGCTTCTCCTCTTGTTTTCGATTTTCCAATGAACTTTTCCTCTTAACTCCTCTCTTATTCCTCTTCATTATTGTTTTTCTTTCTTTTAGATGCATTTTTTTATTTTTTTTATTTTTGTTTTTATTTTTATTTTTCTGACTTGCCACCTCTTTCCTCAGCTGCTACACTGCTAAGCTTTAGGTATCTCTTCTCCATTCACCCAATGTTGATCATATCTTGTCCATCTTCAGCTCCTTTTCCTTTATCTTCTGTATTCTCAGAGTGAGGGTAGGTTTGAATCAGGTCCATAGGTTTGTTTAAGCTCAAACTGTCCAAGAGAAGGCCTTGATCCTTTCCTAGGTGTCATGAGTGCTGTCAGTTGTTTTAACTTGGAGGTGCCTAACTTCTAGTGAGGGCATTGACTCAGCCAGTCCTTAGAGCTAAAAGAATTGCCTCAGTCACTCGTCAAAGAAAGGAGAAAAATTTTGTAGGCCCAAATCTCACTAGTTATGGTCTTCCATTAAACTCTTAGGCATGTCCTTACCTTTTTCTCTTTTTAATGATTCACTAAGTACTGATACAAGTGAGTTTTCTTGGTGTTCACATCATGAAAAAGTTAAAATTTAAAAGCTTGTAATGCTTCTAAATTTTTTTTAAATTTATCATTTTTTATGATTCTTAAGTGAGCATGGCTCCATTTCTATCTTACTCACTTGATTCTGCTGCACTTGGGTTAACTATTTCATCAGCAAACCATGCCACACCCCCAAACCTATGAGGATCAGTCTTCTCACTATTTCTAATATAAAGGGTATGTGCAGCAGGGCAAAAACAAAGATAAAATAGAAAATAAAGTACAGCCGAAAAATAAAACACAAAACACAAAAACAAACACACAAACAGACAAACAAAAATGAAGAAAGACTGTGAACGAAACAACACATTACAAAAAGAAATTCTATTAAGATACAAAAAGATTACCACAAGGTGTTACAAAGAGATCCTAACTAAGTACGTAAAAAGTATAAACCTAAGAAAAATCTAGACACACATTAGCAAAACATCATTTTAAAAACAAAATGGTTGTCCCTCCTGGCTCTGGGATATCCTCAACCTGCTGCTTGTGGAAGAGGAACTGCAAGGTAGGAGAGGGGGGGAGAACAAAGATCAAGGAGGAGGTTGAGCAGGTGGTGGAGTGATTGAAGGGGATGGGAGAGAAGATGTAGGTGGTTCTATCTTCTATTTCTTCTTCTTTCACTTGTTCTTTTTCTTTTCCTCCTTGTCCAAGATCCTTTGGACCTCCTTGTACTCATCCCAAAGGAATTATAGTGGGTCAGGCTCCTTAGGTGGTGGTGGGTCCTCCGAGACTGGGTAAAATTTTATAAGCAGATCAATGGGTTTATCATCTGCCATTGATTATGGGTAGGGACGGACTGCTGAGGTTAAAGGAGAATGAATGCGAAGAAGACAAACTATCCTTGTATTTAAAGTGCTTGGACGGTGGAATATGAATCGACATATTAAATTTCACCTCCTTCCAAGCTTCATTGCCATAAAGAAATTGAAGAAGGTTAGTTGGCAATAAATTGTGATTTTTATGGGGAATGGTAAATCGCACAATTTATTATGGGGAATGAAATCGCAAAGTAAATGTTGGTCTATTTTTAGCACTGGGAGTTAAAGCAGAGGGATAGGAGATGAAGAAATCGAAGAAATCCATCAGGGTTAAAAGGGCCAATCCCATGCCTCGTGCAGCTATCCACGAGGACTCGCAGAGTAAATTTTGCGCGCAATACAGATGTAAATTCGCGAGAAGGACAATCGCGCAAAAGAACATAGCTCTGTGAAAATAGAATCAGATGCTTTGTGTGCCTCACGAAGTTACTTCGCAGAGTTGACGTTGGGCCTAAGCACGCAAAGCAGTTTCTCATTTCTCATATGGCTTAACTGGTGATATCCACGAAGAACAACCATTTGGAGTTTTAGAGACCTCGCGCAATAAAATATTTTGAATTCTTCTTTTCACGCCCTCAAGACTCCGCGAGAAAACCTTGAAATGGCTCGCGAAAATGAAAATTAGGCCATTTAATTCCACGAGAAAGCAATAGTTAACCCCCTTTCTCAATTTGTGCCCTGGCCTATGCATGTACAGTGTCATGCACCCATTCAGTGGCCATTAGCACCAACCCTTTTACATGTACTCCATTCTATAATGAAAATGTCCTCCCCCTTACTAGCACATGCATATCAAAACTTTAAAATGATCAAAGCTTTTCATGGAAGCAAATTCTTGACAATTAAAGTGCCAGTATTTCAATCACCTAACAGCAATAGGCATGCATCTCCCATGCTAATGACAGATATGAAAACAAACAAGCAAATCTCCCTAAAAAAAAAGTAAATGACATGTTCCTAGGCAAACAAAAACACACAAAAGTTTTAACATATATGGTACATATATTACAAAGTTGTGGATTACTGAGCAGTGGGAGGTTCATGTAGGTGAATGGTCTGAGGAGGCTCCACTGAATTTTCCACACAAATCTTAATCGTTTGACCATTCACTTTCGTGATCTTCCCAGTCTTTGGATCCAAGATCTCCATAGCACCAGATGGGGAGGCTTTGATAATAGTTTGAGGTCCATCCCATCTAGATTTCAACTTCCCTGGAAAAAATTTAAGCCTGGAGTTAAAAAGTCAAACCTTAGTGCCATCATTGAAGTCCTTCCTCAATAGCTTCTTGTCAAAGAATGCCATTGATCTCTCCTTGTACATTCTGGCATTTGCATAGGCTTCTAGCCTTAGTTCATCAAGTTTCGCCATTTGTAACTTCCTGTGAGAGCCAGCAAAAGTTAGGTCTAAATTTATTTCTTTGATAGCCCAATAGGCTTTGTGCTCTAACTCCACTGGTAGGTGGCAAGCCTTGCCATACACCAGCCTAAATGGGGACATGCCAATAGGGGTCTTATAGACAGTCCTATAAGCCCACAAAGCATCATTCAGCTTTTGTGTTCAATCCTTTCTATCAATCCTCACAGTCTTTTTCAGAATAATTTCATAAGTCATAGGAGAATAGAAAACTAAGCAAAGAAGACTAATGGCATACTTAGAAAATGCTCAATATTTAGTAAAAAAATTTGAAAGAATCTCTTTCACGCACATCCTTAGATTAGAAAATGAGCTCACAGATTTCTTAGCCACGCTAGCCTTTGTCATCCAAATACCTATCAGGCAAAATACCAACACCTTCTTCATCGCAAAGCGGATAGTACCTACCGACGAGTTAGCATGGACCGTCAAGAGAGAATTACCCGTCCTCCCCATAAGTATAGGACCGAAAGGAGCAATCACCCCGAAAAAGCACGTCAAGACAGAAACTGAAGTCGCTATGTTTAGATTTGAAAAATCACCGACCGACGATGGACAACCATGGTATTTTGACATCTAGAACTTCTTAAAACATTAACACGTCCCTCCACATGCCATGAAGATTGAACGAAAAACTATGAGGAACCGATGCGCCCGATTCTGCGTACTCGACGAAACATTATATAAAGAAGCCTTCACTAAAGGAGTACTACTACGATGCGTCACGACCGTTGAAGGGCAATACATCATCCGAGAAGCACATGCCAGTGCCTGCGGTTCCCACTTCGGTAGACAGAGACTCGCCGATCAAGTTACACAACAAGGCTACTTCTGGCCGACAATGATTAGAAATTGCCACCTCTATGTCCAATCCTGCAAGCAATACCAAGAACACACCGCACTCATCAAAGCTCCATCAGTTGCATTGAATACTATGACCTCACCATGGCCGTTTTCGATGTGGGCCTTCAATGTCATTGGACCTTTCACAGACACCGTTGGGAACACTCATAAGCACACGTTATACTTACAGTGACCGAATGCTACACGTTACTTACAGTGATCGAACACTCATAAGCACACGTTACTATGACCTCAGAATCACCGCTTCAACACTCGTAAGGTTTATCGTTCGGAATATCATCACCAGGTTTGGAGTACCCAGGATGTTTGTCATTGATAATGGACCACAGTTCATCGTGGAGAAGACGAAGAAATTATGCAAGAAGTATGACATTAATCGACACCACTCATCACCTTCTACCCTCAAGGCAATGGACAGGTAAAAGCTACGAACAAAACATTGATTAGAATCCTGAAATCCACAGTAGAAACAAGTAATAGAGCTGACTGGCCTGACGACTACCAAAAGCACTCTGGGCCTATAGAACCTCTATTCTTACGACCACTGGCCAAACTCCCTACCTCCTTACCTACGGGATGGAGGCAGTCCTATCATATGAGATACAAGTACTATCTTTACGCATTCAACTCGATGATGAGCGATCCTTAGATGAGAAGAGAATTGCCCTACTCACATAGCTAGAGCAACTAGATGAAACTGTCTAAGGGCTGCTGATCACGCTCAGGTATATCAGAGGAGAGTGACCAGGGCTTACGATAAGAAAGTCCTTGAACGAACCTTTAATATTAGGGAATTAGTCTTGAAGAAATCTTGCCTTCCAAGCACGCTCATCCGAAAGGAAAACTGAAGCCGAACTGGAAAGGCCCATATGTCATAACAACCGCATACCTTGGAAATGCCTACAAACTGGCAAACCAAGACAGGGAAGAACTCCCTAGCCCTTTGAACGCCATGTACCTTAGAAAATATTACCCATAGTCCCGTGATTGTCACATCCTATGGTTAGATATCTATACTTATCACGCCCGTAGTCGTCATGACCATTCATTGGTCGTACGCCTTCAATTCTCAGAATATCCTTAAGACTTTTATTTATCACCCACCTTTTCTCACTCGGGCAATCTGATTAAAGGACTAGTGACCTATCTAACACCTTTTAAAAGTATAAGTAACACCCGATCTTCATTTCCCTTCCCCCTCCATTGGAGGAGACGTTAGAGCAGAAAAAAAAATGAAGATGTTAGGTTTAATCAAAACTTATTATTCTTGCGCTAGCAGGATGCTTTAAAAAAAAAATGTATTTACATGTCAAAAGTTGAGTGAGAGCATTACGACGAATGAACAAGTCAATAAGCTCAGGGAAGCATAAGCAGGCCATGAGGACATCTTTGGTAACTTTACTAGAAGTATATAAACAACCTGTAAGGGCATCCCTGATGTCCCCATACTACTAGATGTCGTCGTAAGGTTGCGGGAGGAGGATAAACTCCTGCTAACCATAGAATATAAGATTTTGATGGTGCTGAAATATGACAAAGAGCTTGATCATGGCATCCCATATCCCCTCTGAGAAAAAGATTGTTACTCATCCCTTTTGAGAAGTACTAGATACAAACTATTTCCCGCATCACTGAGCCTTACCTCCCTCTTCTTTTTATTTTATTTTCAGACGATGAATCAGAAGCCTTACAGGATATTCCTAGAAATAAAACTAAAAACTGATGAATGATGACTGATGCAATCACCTACTATACCTACCATACTTCTCCCTAATAACCACAGGATAGGATGACCACCACCCTAGGATAGACCCCTGTATACAACTAACCTAATCACAGAGACCTCCCTGGTTCAATGACAGCATCGGTCAACTTTTTCTTCAAAACTAACACACTAAATACCCGTGACTGCTTATAGACCCAAAGTTCTCGGCTTGGAAAAGCTCCATTGCATCTTGGCGCTGGGGCATTTTTTTAAAGATTATAAGTAGAATTATATTAAAAGCACTGGCTTGTCCACAAAGAGAGACGAGGAACGACGAAGTTACCATCCGGAAAGTGCTATCGAAGATATCGTACTGCCAATTCTACCACGCTCCTACACTGGGGCATTTTTATTTTTATTATTTTGTTTCTATCTTAGCTATTTGATTTTCCTGTTGCATTATTTTCATTTTATTTTAAAAAGAAAAAAAAAAAAAGAAAAAAAAAAGAAAAAAAAAAAAAAACAGAAGAAAAGAGCACATATCCATCTTTTGCTACTAGATTCCAGTCTGAGACACTTACCCCCCTTGACAACTAGCAAGGGGGAAAATAAAAACTACTAATAGCATTACTCTCACATGTGCTGATACGAAGCAACCTTCAACCATCACTGGGCTAGCTCAGGAAGCATCCAAGTCCCAATGGCGGTCGATGGCGCTAAAGCAACTAAAAAATAAAAGTAGATGCAAGTGGTAACTAAAAGAAAAGGAGCCAATCAGGTACATCTAAACCAAAAATCTCTCTATATATGTCAAAATCTTTTTATTTCTTTTTTACACTTATCACCGGGGGCATCCCCCTATATATACAACACACACATACCATGGATACAAACTCACACACACACACACCTACTCCCTACGCTGCCGCTGGGATGGCCGAGCGCTGTTGTCTCCAGTATCATCAGCTCGGAGGTTCGTAGACTGGTCCTCTAAAAATACAATCCCGACAACCGGAGTACTCAGAACCTCTAAACGACGAGGCCCTGCTACAGAACCCCCCTCACTCGTCTGGTTAATAGGCCGCCTCAATCGAGAACGAGGAGGATACCCTGCATGAATATCACGAATGACCGAATCCCGACGAGCATCACCCCTAATGTGATCATGTGATGTGTGATGAGATTACCCAGCTGAGGAAGGAACTCGTAGCCCTCGACTCCGAGCCATCAAGCTGACTAACCAACCTACTCACCCCTCGCTCACTCCTTGTCAAACGATGCTGCAACCGATCTAGAATCACCTGCATCTCTACTCGCATTGTCCGATGTGCCGCCTCTAATGCCTCGGTCTGAATCCTCTATTTGACCATCAACTCGACAAATAAGTCCTCCCGCGTCTCCCCAAGGACTCATCTCGCCTCGGGAGTGGCGCACGCTCACGCCGCCTCTAGACGCGCCTCCTCAAGCAGATGGACTTGCATAACCATGCCAAGTAAAAAAAAAACTAATATATATACATGAACCAAACAAGAAACTTTGAAAAGGAAACAGTCATACTAGATCCAACCTCTCCTCCAGAAGTCGCCCAACCGTCTCAGCCGTCACTGGATCAGCAGGAGGCACAGAAGGAACAACGAACATAGGTGGCTATAACAAGAACAAACAACTACATTAGGAAAATACTATAATGACAACTAAACTACGAACGCAATAACTAAAACATACCTGAGTAGGGATAGGAACATACTCTTGAGGGGGAGCCTCGGGAGTGGAGTCCGAAATAGCCTACACAAAGAACCAAACAAAACAACACAAGACCTGCCAGAATGAAATAAAGATGAAATAACCTAAACAGAATTATGCCACCCCAAAAAAAACTATACCTGACTCTCTGGGTGTAGAGGCAGCAATCACCTCCCTCCCCTGAAGATCCTCAGCTACCCAATGCTAAAATACCACATGATATTAGTAAGAAACTAAGAAAGTAGAATAGTGACACCCGACAAACTAATATAATGTCACAAACAAGATAAAAGATTAAATGGAGCTTACCCAATGATCTAGCTCAGCCCGAAGCTGAGCCATCGCTAGATCCTTCCGACTAGAGGAAGCAACTGAAGATGGATCAAACACTGGAATGAAACCTCTAGCAGCAAGCTCAGCTCTCTACAAATAATCATAAACTCATCAGTTGACAAGCTCACAATGCTAATAATTAATAAAATTGCATTTATAAAGATACTTACCAATCGATCAATCTTAGATCGTAAGCTGGCCTCCACCTCTCGGTCGGCCTGTTGCTGACTGCATAACAACTCGATCTTTGCCACCTGGCGAACAACCTCATCCTCCCTCATAGACTATCCAAAATAAAATAAAATGAGACACCACAACCATATCAGAATGACCAGAATACCGAGTCCACATAATACAAAAAAATAAATCGCAAATTAACTTGCCAGGAGCCGTCGAGTTTTCGCTAGCCGAGCCCCCAACTCATCCTCCGCTGCCATAGCCTGAGCAACAGAGGAGGCTAAGGAGTGCAGCATCTCCTCATTCGGATGAGAAGCACACCTCATCCACTCCATCGCCCTATGGAGAGGGTCTAATGCCCCCCGCACGCTCGCCTAAGATGGCCCTGCTCCAACGTAGCCAACCTCTCCCTCAAAGCTGACACCGACTTCGGCCCACTGATCGCGAAAGACCCACTCCCATGGAAGGGACGTGGGAAGAGGCGCCCGCCACCCAATGCACTAAACCACTGCACATAATCCTAGGTGTCCGCCTCGTCACACGCCCCTGTAACCCTGGTCCCCCCAGCTCAAAAATTCGCTACCTGAAGCGCCATCCGCTCCGCGAAATTCTGGCCAGGATGGTTGGTCATCCTCTTCGCCACTCTGTGGCAAATCTCCGGAGGAACTCCCTGAGTGAGCCCCAGCTGCAGTATCACCCGAGACGTGTGGATCCTCTCTACCCTCTCAAAACAATGCACCTATATGTCCACATCAAAGAAGGGGCGGCCAGACTGAATCACTAGCACGCCCGCATCCTCCTCATCCGCACACGACCTCTAAATCACCTACAACTAAGAAAACGAGCTGACCCCTCAATGAAGGTACAAATCCTAAGAGACCGAAACGAAACGAAAAAAAAAATAAGCATGACGATCTATACCTGCCCCACATGCATATCCTTAAAGAGGCCTTACACGATCTGAAGATTCGAAGACCAACGACGACCCCTCAACGCCTCCCTACACACGTGCATCCGAGAAAACATGAATATAACCGCCAACGAAACTCCCGGACAGAGAAAAGTGAAATGATCATACGCCCTAGACTGAAAAGAAAATTAACAACAACAACAACAATGACACATAAGAAGAAATGCTAAGAAGATATTACCATTAAATGACCAAAAATTAACCAAACTAAGGACATCATTATGCCAATTAACTAAAACTCACCTGGATGAATGAAAGAAAACCTCTGATCGATGCAACACCCTGTCCTCGATGGTCAAACTGCTCATAGAGATGCGCCAATGCGACAGCGCCCCACGCGCAGGTGGGGACTTGAGCCAAGTCCCCAAGAACCATAAAAAATAACCCGGTGATGCATCCCTGAGTCGAAAAAGAGAAAAGTACAGCACCAAGGAAGTGCATCAAGAACACTCGAAGCACCCTATCGGCAGCCAACCCCAGCTCCACCACGGGCTCCCGGCCCACCACTATCACACAATGCGCCTCATAAGTTGCCTTTACCTCTTAATGGCACCTCGGGGGGACGAAGCCACTCGCAAATGTATCAAAAAACCAAGTGGCGTGACTCGAACTACACCTAGCCTCGAGCCGCTCGACCTATACGGCACACCCCAAATCTCCTCACCTCCAAATAATGTCCTACCATCCACCCTGTGATCGGCTCACCCTCAAAATGAAGACCGATTGGAAAGAGAAGCGCCTGATTCTCCTCCCTCCACCTCTTTAGAATCACCGCAATCAGGCCACGATCAACCTGAAAGGGCTCAAGCCCCAAGATCGGTCTGAAACCGAAAGACACCAGTTGCACTCGCTAAAACTTCGATAAGACACGATACCAAGTATGAGACTCGGTCCATGCCGAGCTGATAGCCAGCTGTGGGGGACTCCTATTGAACGAAACACAAATAATAACAGTAAGACTAACACATACCCATGACGAAATACAAACAAATTTAAAACTAAAAGTAAGTCAAATATGCCCCAAACATAATAACAATTTACAACACACACAAAATAGCGATAAGAATGACTGAATAGAAACATGACCTATCTCTAGATGCTGTTATGATGCATGAGTAAGCACACAGCCAAGGATCAATATAGGTTTGACAAAAATTAGAAGGGTTTTCTGATCTTAATAAGCCTATGTCATAACCTAAGTGGCCAAGAAAATGAAAAAAACTCTTGCTCATGAGTGCTTACCCAGCCTTGAGCGAAGAAATCCTCCAATGGGAAGTGTCTGCGATCTTGATTCTCCTCACCCTGGTGCTCCGCAGCCGCAGTCGCAGCTCTCTCATCCTCAGGTATCTCACCCTCAAACCTCTCACCCTCATCCTCAATGACTCCCTGCTCAATCTCGAGCACCTCCTCCTTGACCATCGACTGGTCAACCTCCAATACCTCCTCTCTGGCAACCTCCCTGGCAACGTCGGTCTAAGCCTCAGAAGTCTCACCAATCTCCACCCCTAACATCCTCTCTAACTCAAAAAAATAATATTGTGCCTACCACCACCTCAGACTCCATCCTAGAACGAAGAGCTCAAAAAATTAAAGAAAATGGAAGAAACGACGCATGAAACGGACGACCGGATCACGAAATATCATGAAAACACGAAAACTAGAGCAGAAAGAAGCGAGGAAACAAAGAATCGAAGAATAACATGGATCATGCAATGAAAATGAAATATTTTGAACTATTAATAAGACAAACCAAAATCGAGTGCTTAAATCTAGGCGCGTGAATGCCAATGGTTGCTCATATAGTGACCAGCCACCACCCTAATCATGTGATCGGTAACCTGCGTTTGAATCGATCAAACGACTGAAAACTGGCGCTTAAATACATTCTGACGCTTTGAATGTGCGTCCACCCTATGGTGCGGAATTAATTTATGCGCTCAGAGTGAAGCACGCAATTCCCCAAAAACCCAATTTTTTTTTTACCTAGAACAGCACGTTCACAGCCCTGAATTAGGTGATATCCGACACTAATTACTAGCCTAAACCATGCCCTTGTTAAGCCCGATCCAAAACATTCCAGACTTAAACAAATATGCACCCCGATAACTAAAAAAAAAATGCTCCAGACTAAAGAAAAATTAAAAAAATACCCCGACACCATTTACACACTCCAACCAGAACTAAACAAAAAAAGTTGCCCCAACTAAGACCAAAATCACAAAAATTCCCCAACATCACCCAAACACTCCAACTAATACCAAGACTAAAGAAAAAGTAAAAAAAAATGCCCCCCATCATCCATTCACTTGAAATTAAAATAAACCAAAAAAGCTGCTCCCAGAGCACCCCAGAGTAGAATAGATAAAAAAGATCATACCAAATTTAAATAAATAAACATCACACTCAAAATAAATCGAAGCAAGCTACCAAATAAACCAAAATTTACTGAATAGAAATTGCCACAAATGAAAGGAAAGAAATATAATCACTTCATAAATAAATAAAATAATTACAAAATATACCGAGGGCATATCCTCTGAAGATAAAACTTAAAATAGAAAACTTAAAATCCGCACGTTCAGGCAGTGCACGAATCTGGATTTATTCGGGAAAACAAAAATCCCATCATCCCCTCTTCCCTTAACATGGCGATAATTCGACTGCTAGCTTGTATTCCTAATCCCGTCCATTCTAAAGAATTCGCTTAATAAATACAATTCTTTGAGTTCAGTACCCGGGAAACAAAAAAGAAAGGAAGAAAAGACATCAAAATACAAAAAATGCCTCAAAACTATTAATCCTAAACTTGAAATAAAATTCAAAACAATAAGAACCAAAACTTTTAGCTCACACATTTATAAACTATACCTCCTGAATTACCAAATGACAAGTGTCACACCTTTAAACCTTTCTAATCTAATTAAATCTAAACCAAACACATACCTCCTTTGAAACACCACAATCCATGACAACTTAGATGAACCAATAATCACACAACACTTAACCCCCTAGAAACATCAATCTCCCTAAGTTTAGATAAACCAATAGGATTTAAATATTTAACACCCATCTAGAACCTTTGAAAACTCACTCCTTTTAAACCTCATGTTGAATCAAACAAAAGACCAAAACTCAAGTTAAAATCAAACCTTAAACCAGACAAAACTTTAAATAAATATAAAACTCTCTAAAATGAGACCCTGACTTGTTTAGGACCAAAAAAATTTGCCCCCAGCAAACCCCTCAGAACCAAGTAAAACCTCTAAACAAACCCCATAAAAACAAACTAAAACTCTAAATTAAAACCAAAAATAAGTCAAACAAATCAGATGACTCCAACTAATCCGCTAACAAATAAACATGCACAATAAAACAAAAGAAATGCCCCTTTATTCATAACTCAGAAGTTTTACAAATATCATTGGAGGTATACCTCCTGAACTTACAACCCAAAACGAAGACCTAAAACTTTAACCTACAACCCAAAACGAAGATTGGGTTCGAAACTAAGACGGAGAAAGGAACAGATTCCGCTTAGAGGCTCCAATCGGAGGCTTCAGGGAGCATTGGTTGGGAAACACATCCTTCCACTTTTTACTCCTCTTCCGCTATCTTTGCCTCCACCGCCACTTCCTCAATGCTGCCTTCACTACTCCCTAAAAAGGATCAATGTGAGGACTAGCGCCTTCATTCCCAATACCGCCCACTCCCAGAACAATGCCGCCCACGAGCATCACCTCAGGACAGAGATCACACGAGATAACAAATATAGGAACAAACGACATCCCGATCAGACGGTTAGATTGCCCATATTGCCAAAACACTGATTTCAGAACACAAAATATATAGAAAAAAGACAAAACTCGAGACTAAATCAAAGAATGAAACACAAATGAAAGCTCAATCGCTTATAGTACGAACTTAATCACACGCCTGAACACGTGTGTTTAACTTGATCACGCGCCACGCACGATTCACAAAATACAAAACACGCGCTATCACCCAAGCGCGTAAATAAGCCATCGCCCGCGCCAACTGTGCGACGCTCCGATCACACGAAGCCCACGAACCACGTAAACTAATCAAATGACACACTGCCGCCGTGAGACCTAAAAGGTTACTCGTACACTAACCTGGTGATGCTCCGATCATGCGCTTATATTATAACGCGGAATACAATCACACACATACTCCCACACACGTAAATTAACCATACCCTAGCGATAAATTAACCATACTCTCATCCCATCGTGAAAAGCCAAAAGCAAACTACCCAAAGACAAAGCCAATCATGATGCAACCACAACGTGATTTCTTTTATAACCCAAGATTTGTGCAAGTATCCCACCAGCACGCCACCGCTAACTACGCTCAGTCGACATCCCATCGCAAACATCACTACATAAAAGAAAAAAAGCTCCGACAGCACATGCCATGTCGTATGATGAAAAGAGGGAAAGCTTGAGCATGTCCCATCGCTAAGGCAAAGGTCTCTCTCTCTCCCGAATTGATCCCCACATCCCACCAGGACTCACCCAGCATGCAACCAAGGAAAGGGAGAATCTCCAAGTCCCATCGCAACGCCATTTCTCCCAAGACATCACATCACAACCGCCAAGCCTTACCACACCAGCCAAAGGGAAGGAAGAAACCTCCCAAGTCCCATCGCGACACTACGGTGCCACCAAATGGTACAAACTATGCACAACCCAGGTAAGTATCATCCCCAGTAAGTACTACCCATTTTTCAATTACTCGATATTCCTCGTATATATATAGTTAGCTATGATTAAATCAAATGTTTTCAAAACCCATCTCCCTCGACTCGCGAATCACTGTAGTTCTCCCATAAGAGATAATCATCAGTACTCACTGAGAAGGTTAGACGGAGTATTCAACATGGCAAGTGTCGTCTTGACAACCACAATAACGGTCGGGTCCACAAATCCCGTACCGATGGATCTGCTCAGCGACGTCTCGGAAGCCACATTTTCGTCGTTTTACCACCAAATTGATCTTAAGTTAAAAATTCCTAAAATTTCAAATCTCAAAACCCCTTTATATAAAAAAACCCTTTACTTCACAAAGCAAAATCTCTTACTTCAAAAAAAAAAGAAACAAAAAATAATGTAAAAAATAAAAAAAAGAGAAGAAAAGAAGAACAAAATAATAAGATAAATAGACCCAACTCACCTTTCTTTTAATACCAAAAAAAACAAAAAACTGATTAAGCGCCCCATCACCCGTGCACGATAAATTAAACTTAAACCTGACCTTTAACTCCTAGGACCTCTTGAACTCGCAATCAAACGCATATCCTACTGTGCAGAATTGGATCAAGGGCATACTCCACTGTGCAGAATCGTTTGTTTAGATACGGAAGGACTAGAATACCCAATTTACAGACCCCTGAACTTGTAATCAAGCGCATATCCCACTGCGCAGAATTGGATCAAGCGCACACTCCACTGCGCAGAATCATTTGTTCAGACACATTAGGATTAAAATTCCCAACTTAGAGGTCGACTCCAGATGAATCAAGTGTATGCACCACTGAAAAATTTAATTGAGCACACCTCACAAGACCCCACCTCAATTACCAGCCCAAACCGTCCATTCCCCTAAGAAACTAAACATTGAGTATATTTAATCTAAGAACTTACAAACGCCTATTAGAAAAGGAATGCCTGACGCGCATTAGTGTGAGCAATGACGCGCCTGGTCTGACATGACTTGCAAAAGTCTTTGATATTACATGATACTTTATTTTATTATTATCGATTGTTGGACCTCGTTTTGGACATTTGATTGATGCCTCAGTACCTCGATTGCTTAAAATCCCTCTGTTAGCTCGTGCCATGCGACGAGATGCGCCATGCATCCACAGATCTAGAATGTACTCTTCGATAGCTACCATTTGCCCTTCGAATGCTCTATTTTAGCTTGCACTGATAGATAAAAAAGCCAAACATGTTATGTCAGCATCACCAATTCACATTTATGATTTTCCAAGAGAAACGAGAAGACACCTCGAATGAGGGGTATCTACTTCTTCGACGCGTTCTTACTTTGCAAGAGCATGTCGAAGAGGGGCATCTGTAGACGCCCCCATTTTGCCCTTTCAGAATATACAAATTTTGTTTGGTCAACCTTTGACTTCATAACCCTGATATGAGAACCATGCACTGAAATAATAGTACATGGCTGAACATAGGCTGAAACAATAGCTCTGTGGCTCAGATACTGACGTAGGGAGACTATATACTAAAACAATAGTATATAGTCGAAATGCAGACTAAAATAATAGTCTTGCATTTCATACTAGAGACCAGCCTAGACAACCCTGAATTAAGTGCCTGAAACCTCGCACGTAATTTGATTGCACGCCAGACCACAAATGTGCAATCAGTCCCTTCTCAGACCAGACTTCCTCTCTTCAGACCATCTCGAGACTCGATCACGCGCCTGAAACAGGATGCACAATCGGATTGCACGTCACACAATCGGCGTGCAATTGGCCTACGCCCGGCCTAGCCTTACTGTCCTTAACCCCTAAGTTTCCTTGATTAAACACTTCGAGAGTGACGCTTAATTGGATTACGTACCCCAAAATGGGCGCGGAATTAGTTCTAATGCTATTAGGACTAGGATACTCATGAGCAAGTCAGCTGGTCGCTCACTGAGTCGGTGACCGACTCAAAGCGATTAAGCATTGGGAAACCAACGCGCAATTCAGTTAAACGCCCGAAACAGAGCGTTTAATTAGAAAAAACCTATAAAAGATTTTTTTCTTAATTCGCCCGGGGAGGGTAGGAATTTTCGAGAGAGAACAGATTTTTTTTGGGATTCCAAAACCAGAGAACTCTGAGGACAAACATATAGAGCAACCTAGTCATAATTTCAAGATTGAAGCTTCGAATCTTCGAGATTTCTCTCTGCAGCCCCGACCCTAGGTAAGAATTTAATTTTTAGTTTTCGACCATAACTTCTAGCCTATAGATTTAGGATTTCTCTTAGTTTTAATTCTAGTAGTTTTAATTTTCAGTCCGAGACCGTAGCACCCTTTTCATACCACAAATTTTTATATATGGTTCTAATTCTCCGAATCCGGAACCAGTCTTTAATCCGATGGTCTAATTCACCGACTCTAGGCCTTTAATTTCATTCTAAAATCTTAATCTCCAGTCCTATCATTAATTTCTGGTTCTAGATCTTAGACTCTAGAACTAGTCCTTAATCATACTGTCTGATTTTATGATTTCAGACCCGAATTCAGTCCTAGAAATTTAAATTTCTTATTTTAATATCTCCAAAAATCTTAAATATTAATTTTAGTTTCTATAATTCTAGTTCATAATTTAATTCATAATTATTATTTCGAAATCGACTCTGAAAAGCCTAAAATACTATTTTACGGTCTAAAATTTAATTTATCTTTAATCTCAGTCATCCGATTTGCCCAAGGGAGCTTATGGAGGGTACTCGGGAACGAGGACAATCCTCCTTAGTATAGCAGGCCCAAAACCCCTTTTTTCAGGGCTTTTAGAATTAATTAATTGCTTTTTTTTTAACCTTTTAGTATAATTAATTAGTAGACTTATTTCATTTTAGCATGATTAATTAATTAAGTTAATTAGATCTTAGGGAGATTGATTAATTACTTTAAATTAGAATTTAATTGGTTAATATTTTGCTTTAAATAGAATTTAGTGTGATTAATTCATTGCTTTAATTCAATTTTTAGAATAGTTAATTCATTGCTTTAATTAGAATTTTAATAAAATTAGTTTATTTATTTCAATTAGACTTTTAATAAAATCAGTTTATTTGTTTTAATTAGATTTTAATAAAATTAATTCATTTGCTTAAATTAGAGTTTCAGTAAAATTAGTTTTCTATTTCGATTAGAATTCTAGTAAGACTGTTATACTTGATTTAGTTAGAATTCCAATACAACTAGCATACTTTCTCTGCTTAGAATTCTAGTACAATTATCATGCTCAAATTAATTAAAGTTTCACTAGAACCAACACGCGTGCACTCCTAGTATAATTAGGAAACCTGATCACCATCAGACTTCTAATGGGATTAGGAGACTAAAATTAATCGGACTTTTAGTAGTATTAGGACAATTAATTAGACTTTCAATAAGGATAGGAATAGTGAAAATTAATCAGACTCCTGATAGAACTAGAATATTGAATTAAATAAACTACAATAGATTACCACCTAACCCAACTCACAATAGAATCAGAGAAGTCTAAACTGACCAGAACTATAACAATAATGGGAAATAAAAGGGAAATTAAACTATCTAAAATACAAGGAAAAGACATTGCTGCTGATGCTCGCAGGCGAACGATTCAGTATAGAAGTAACCCATACCCGCTCTTAAGTGTGATCATTGACGTATTGCAGTGTCGATAAATATCTGTAGTTGGAGATCGCAACAAACTAGGAACCTTCCTAAAAAACCCCTTTATTTATTTTACCTCCACTATTCCAAATATCGCATCGCTAGAGTCCACTTAGACAGAATTGGAACCACTGATTCAACGAGACCGAGAGGAACCCAGAAAAAGCGCGCACCAACATCAGTAAGGAAGATCCATACAAGCACATTGATCAATTCTTGGCACTTTGCACCACATTTAACATTACTGGCTTGGGACCTGAAGCCACCAACCTTAGGCTTTTTCCTTTTACCCTAAAGGATAAAGCCAACACTTGGCTCTCTAAGCTCCTAGCCAATAGCATCCAGACGTGGAGTGACTTCCAAAGCCAATTTTTGGAAAAATTCTTTCCCATGAATAAAACTAGTCAGATAAGGACAAACATATTGTCATTTACCCAGTTCTCAACTGAAGATATTTATGAGTCATGGGAGAGGTTTCAAGGAATGTTAAAACAATGTCCCCACCACCAAATTCTACAGTGGCAACTTGTTCAAGTCTTTTACCAAGGAATTAATCACAAGAGTAAGGACATGGTGGATGCCTCATGTGGGGGTAGTTACCTCCACAAGACAGCTGATGAGGTATGGGACTTGTTTGATATTATAAGTGAGAATTCCATACAACAGGAGTCACTGTCTCACAATGACAGCCAGACCCCAACTAAAATGGTGAAAGAATCCACCCCTAGAGGTGGCATGTATGAGGTCAAGGTATAGAGTGAATTAGAAAGGAAGGTGGACAATCTGGGTTTAAAGTTTGATAAATTGATGAATGTGACACAGCCTAGGATAGCTACACAAGTGGAAGAGGCATATCTGATATGCCAATCCCACACATTCGCTTTAAGAATGTCCATCAGCCAATCAGTTCCTTGAATTAGTTATGAAATATGTCAATGTTGCCCATGCATATGAGTAGCAACCTGCTGGGTATACATGGAGAAACCACCCAAATCTGAGGTGGAGACAAGACACACACCAACAGCCCCAGCAGCAGCACCAGTTGGCAGCTCCATATAGACCTCAGTCTTAATTCACCCAAGGATATGCACCTAGGCAGAATTTTCAGTTGCCTGTCCCACATCCAAATCATTTGGTCTTGCCCCCACCACAGCCCAGATCCTCTTCCTTTGAATATCAAATGCTAGCATCAATGCAAAATCTGGGAAACTTGGTACAAACTGTGAACTCTCATAGGCAAAGCATTAAAAAAATAGAAGACTAGCTGGGCTGAATTTATAGTACTTTGAATAAGAGAGAGGAGGGCAGGTTGCCTAGTTAACCCTTGGCCAACCTTAAAGGGCAGCACATGATTGGAGAAGGCTCCTCTATCCATGAGGAGGCTAATGTAATCCCTACCCTAAGGAGTGGCAGGGTGGTTGACAATTTAGTGGGCAGGGCAGCTGAGGAGGCCATG
Source organism: Chloranthus sessilifolius (assembly GCA_021018995.1). Taxonomy (NCBI): domain Eukaryota; kingdom Viridiplantae; phylum Streptophyta; class Magnoliopsida; order Chloranthales; family Chloranthaceae; genus Chloranthus; species Chloranthus sessilifolius. Next base: position 26,250,530 of record CM037594.1, on the reverse strand, counting down.
GAGAGTGAAAAAGAATAAAATATGAGTGTTGAAGAACCACTAAATTTATCCCCTGCTATAAAGCAGTAAGGACAAAATAAAGGAGCTGATGTTGAGCCCCAACAACAAGCAATAAATGATGAAAATAGGAAAAAATAAAAATTTGACCATGATGTTGTTAGGGATGCAGCTGTGGCACAAGCAGTCCCATAGCTGCCATTTCCTCATGCACTTGCTGGCCCATCTCCTTTTAATAAGGGAAATGCTCAGATGGAGGAAATGATGGAGCCCTTCAAGCAGGTCAAGATAAATTTGCCCTTGATTGATGCTATTAAATAGGTCCCTGCTTATGTCAAATTCTTGAAGGAACTTTGTACACAAGAGAAAAGCAAAGGTGGAACTGTCTAAAAAAGTTTTTATTGTGGAACATGTAGAATCAGTTTTGTCCATAGCCACACCTGAGAAATTACAGGACCCAGGGGTACCTATTATCCCCTGCATAATTGGAAACCACACCATTGGTAGAGCCCTCTTGGACTTAGGGGCCAGTCTGAACCTCTCCCATATTCTGTGTATGAGGAGTTGGGTTTGGGGGAGTTAAAATCTATATTAGTTGTGCTCCAGCTAGCTGATAGGTCTGAGAGAAGACTTGTGGGTGTGGTGGAGGATGTTTTTGCGGGGGTGGACAAGTTCTACTACCTTGCTGATTTTCTAATTTTGGACATGGACCCTTGCAAAAGTAAAACCCCAATACCTGTCATCCTTGGAAGGTCATTCTTGGTCACTGTTAATGCTTACATTCAATGCAGGTCAGGGGTAATGGAGGTAACCTTTGGGAACATGAAGGCTAATGCAGGTCAGGGGTAATGGAGGTAACCTTTGGGAACATGAAGGCCTAATTGAATATGTACAATGCTGCTAGGCAGCCTCAGATGGACATTGAGGATTACTGTACAATAGATGTACTAGATGGCCTTGTTGAAGGAGAATTATCCAATCTGCTGGATTGGGATAATGTGGCTGAAAACCTGGAAAATATTTGGAGTATGGTTGAGGAGGAGGCCCAAGCTCTTATGATAGAAGACAACATCAAAATAGAGTCTTCTGTGGGTCTAGTGCAGCATTCCAGCTGGAAACCTATATTGCCGCCCCTTCCTCAAACCACCAAGGCACCCTTGTTGCCTTCCATTGAAAGTCCCCCTGATCTGGAGCTAAAACAGCTCTCAGACACATTATAGTCTACCTTCTTGGGATAAAACAAAAAGCTTTCAGTGATTATCTCTTCCTCTCTCACTAGTGAGCACAAGGAGGAATTATTGAGTGTTCTCAAGAAGCACACAAAGGCTATGGGGTGGACAATTGCTGATCTTGGGGCATTGATGCCTCAGTTTGCATGTATAAAATTTACTTGAAAGAGGGTGCAAAACCCTCTAGGGAGATATAGAGGAAGCTTAATCCTCACGTGCAAGAGGTGTTCTTAAAAGAGATAGTAAAACTGTTGGATGCAAGGGTGATTTACCCATTTTAGATTCATAGTGGGTGTCACTTATTCAGGTGGTACCCAAAAGGCCAGGCACAATAGTTATTATTTCTGATTTTGGGGAGTTGATGCTAGCCAGGGAGACCATTGGTTGGAGAGTTTGTATAGATTACAGAAAACTCAACTCCAAGACCAGGAAAGACCACTTCCCTCTCCCTTTCATTGACCAAATTCTAGATAAATTGGCTGAAAAGGTATTTTATTGCTTTCTTGATGGATACTTAGGGTATAACCAAATCCTTGTGTATCCTCAAGATCAAGAGAAAACCACTTTCACATGTCTCTTTGGTACCTTTGCTTACAGGAGGATGCCTTTTGGATTGTGTAATGCCCCAATCACATTTTAGAGGTACATGTATGCCATTTTCTCTGATATGATTGACAAGTTCCTAGAAATATTTATGGATGATTTTTCAGTCTATGGGGACAGCTTTAGCCAGTGCTTGAGTCACCTTGACCTGGTTTTCAAAGGTGTGAAGAGACCAATTTATTCTTAAGCTGAGAAAAGAGCCACTTTATGGTAACACAAGGAATTGTGTTCGACCATGTGGTCTCCCACAGAGGTATAGAGGTTGAAAAAGCTAAAGTGGACCTAATCTCATACCTGCCCCCACCCAAAACTATCAAGAAAATCAAATCCTTTTTAGTACATGCTGGATTCTACAAGAGGTTCACTAAGGACTTCAGCAGAATTGCAAAGCCACTGTGTCACCTACTGTGCTAGGATGTGCAATTTGAATTTTCTGTTAAGTGCCATGAGGCCATTGAGGTCTTAAAAAAGTGCCTCACCACTGCTCCTATAATCCAGGTCCCAGATTACTCACTCCCCTTTGAACTGATGTGTGATGTATCAGACTTGGCTATAGGTGTTGTCCTAGGATAGAGGAAAGATAAGTTGCCAACAGTGATTTATTATGCAAGCAAAACATTAGCAGAGGCTCAACTCAATTATACCACAACTGAGAAGGAGCTGCTAGCTGTTGTATTTATTATGAACAAGTTTAGACCCTACTTGCTTGGGTCTAAAATTGTTGTGTTTACTGATCACTCAGCCTTGAAATACCTTTTGGCCAAAAAAGATACAAAACTTAGGCTGATCAGATGGATCATCCTGTTGTAGGAGTTTGATCTTGAGATCAAGGATAAGAACGGAGTGGAGAATGTGGTGGCTGACCACCTCTCTAGAATTGTGTTAGATGAATGTGCAACTGCACCTATCAATGAATTGTTCCCTGATGAGCAACAATTTGCTGTTCAGTCTAGTGTGCCCTGGTTTGCACACATTATGAATTTTCTTACTATTGGTGGGATCCCCCTTCATTGGTTCAAGATGGACAAAGACCTGTTTTTCTCTCAAGTCAAATATTTTCTGTGAGAGAACCCTTACCTATATAAGCATTGTGCAAATCAGATTGTTAGGAGATGTGTGCCTGAAAGTGAGTTCCACAGCATTCTTTCTATGTGCCATGAGCAGGCCTGTGGAGGTCACTTTAGTGATAAAAAGATAGCTGTAAAAGCATTGCACTATGGGTTTTATTGGCCCTCTTTGTTCAGAGATGCTCACATGCATTGCAAAGCCTGTGCAAGATGTTAAAGGTTGGGAGGTATTTCCATGAAAGATTTAATGCCATTACAACCCATCCTTGTGGTAGAACTGTTTGACATCTGGGGGATTGACTTTATAGGCCCCTTTCCTCCTTCTATGGGTTTCAATTTTATCCTTGTGGCAGTGGACTATGTGTCCAAGTGGGTTGAAGCCATTGCCACAAGGACAAATGACCACACAGTTGTCCTCAAATTTTGAAAGGATAATATTTTCTCCAGATTTGGCCCCCCATAGCTATCATTAGTGATTGGAGGAGTCATTTCTGTAATAGGCCTTTTGAGAGCCTGTTCAAAAAGTATTCTTTTACACATAGGATTGCAACTCCCTACCACTCACAGACCAGTAGGCAAATTGAAATTTCTAATAAAGAGATTACACACATCTTGGAGAAGACTATGAGGACAGATAGGAAGGATTGGGTACAGATATTGAATGATGCTCTGTGGGCTTATAGGACTGCTTATAAGACCCCTACTGGCATGTCCCTTTTTAGACTGGTTTATGACAAAGCATGTCATTTACCAGTGGAGTTAGAACATAGAGCCTACTGGGCTATTAAAACACTAAATGTTGATCTAACTATTGCTGGTTCACACAGGAAATTGCAATTGTCAGAACTTGATGAGTTGAGATTAGAGGCCTATGCAAATGCCAGAATTTACAAGGAGAGATCCAAGGCATTCTTTGACAAGAAATTGATGGGAAAGGACTTCATGGCTGGTACCAAGGTTTGATTTTTTAACTCCAAATTAAAATTCTTTTCAGAAAAGTTAAAATCCAGGTGGGTTCGACCTTATACTATCATCAATGCCTCCCCATCTGGTGCTGTGGAGATCTTGGATCCCATTTTTGGGAAGAACATGAAAGTGAATGGTCAAAGGCTGAAGATTTGTATAGATAATTCTACGGAACCTCCTCAAACCATCCACCTTCATGAACCTCCCACTGCTTAGTGATCCACAACTCTGTACAATGTATACCATACTTGTTGAATTTTTGTGTTGTTTTGTTTAAAACTCTGTCATGTATTTTCTTTGCTTTGTTGTTGATATGCATGTTTTATTTTGTGTTGTGTTGTTGTTGATGTTGATGTAAAATGTTTTGTCATCTGAATTTCATGAGCATGCTTCCTGTTGAGATTGAAATGTGCCTGGACCTGCTGTCAGTTAAATGTGAATGGACATGTTGTATGTTAAAATCATTTGAATGCTAGGAAATTTTTTCTGTGCATAAGTTGGTAATGGGCATGAACTTATCAGAGGAAAAATAGATGGAATGTGAGGAAAGTTGGTGCTGTTGCACAATGGCAAGGTGCATTTCAGTATTGATGCACAGGCCAATGTGCAGCACTAAGAAAGAGTGGATTTGTCCATCTCACAAGGCTCAATTTCACACTCGCGAGTATTTTTGGGCCTTCTTGCGGGGCTCTAATATGAAATTTTTACTTCACGAGAGCCTCACGAACTAAAGACCAGAAGAAAGCCTGCAAATGAACCTTGCGAGGCTTTGCCTTCTTTGTGACATTGAGCTGCGCGAGAAATGGAAATAATGTATTTTGTACCCCGTGAGAGCCTCGCGAGCAGGCTTCTAAAGCTCGCATTATTAACTACCTTGAGAGAACCTTTGTGCTCTGAATATTTTCTTCTTGTGAGGACCTTTGCTTTAGCTGCGCGAGGGATACACATGTTCTCTCATGCAGCTCGGATTCAAATCAACTATGCCAGTGGCCTCACGAGGCTCCTGAGTCCCTTAAAAAGCATTTCTCGCGAGATTAAATTTCTACTGCGCGAGAAGGCTTTGCCCCGCGAGTACCTTGTGAGAACCGTGCGAGGCACAGGGTCACACATATACCCTGTGATTTCCTTCATTTCCCCATTCTCTCTCTCTCTTTGCCCTAGTTTCCATTGAGCACCTTCGAGCTTCCCTCTCCATTCTTTCTTCTTAACTGCCCATACCACTCCAACTCAGCTACTCTTCTCCTACCATTGTGTTCCACTACAGCTTCGATCATTTTGCACTTGATTTGGGGAAATTTGATCCACTGTGCAACATTTGAAGTGGAACCCTAGCTCTCTTGTGGTGAGTGTTCTCACTCTTTCATTTGGATTGATAAGTTTGTGAGTTTAGTGTTAAGTAGGGGGCCTTTCTTGTACAAAACCTTCATTGAAGTATAAATTACACAGTCTGTGAGTTTAAAGACCTAATTTTTAAAATTGGTGTAGCCATGGCCACGGGTTCTAAATTTATTGATACTTTGGCTGCCATGCTAAACCCTTCCCCTACTGGCAGCCCTGTGGCCACTCGAAAATCTATGAGGATTGCAGAGGCCTCCACTGTGGAGACCTCTGAGGTGCCTACACCCCCTGTGGAGCCCCAAGTGGAATTGATTAAGAAGATGGCTGCCCCTATGAGGAAGGCCAAGGTTGTGGCCTCTGATGCCCCTGTTGTTAAGAAGAAGTCAACTCCTAAGAAGAGGGCCAGAGACCATCCCTCTGCTGCTAAAAGCCCTGATAAATCTATGAAAAATTAAAAAAGGGCAAGGATGTGGTCCTTGAGGTTACCCCTGAGGAAGAGGAAGAGGATGAGTCACTTAAAACCCCCTCTGAGTTTGTGGCTGCCATCAAGCTTGAAGCTGAAATTGCCTTTCACAAGGCTTTCTTTGAGGAACAACGTGAGACTGCTGCATCAATAGAATACCTCACCAAGGCCTCACTACTACCCTTGCTTAGGCCCCCACTATGGCTAGTCTTCCCTAGGCTAGTGTAGTTATTTTACCAGAACATCATAGTGAAGACAATGGATGATGGAAACTCTGCTCTGTTGGTACTGATTGATGATTTTAAGATGCTATTCAACCAAGCAGCAATTGCTGAAATTCTTCGGATAACAACAACATACATACCAGAGTGTGGTTTGGGTGCACCTTTGACTGCAACCATCCTTGAAATTTCTAAAGAAGTCACTGGAGGGATCACAGCCTCTGGGGTGTCAATTAGGAAGAGAGACCTGCATCCAAGCCTGAGATTTATGCATGGGGTTTTGAGAAAATATGTATACTGCTCTGGGCACCAACAAGAGAGGAGGTCCCTAATTGCTGATGCCCTCTACTCCTTCCACTGCAACCACTACCTTGATGCTATAAAGCTGATTTTTGATAGGATGAAAGACATCCATGAGAAGATTAAGAGAGAGTAGAAGCCCCATGCATTGCCCTATTGCAGGCTCATTACAGTGCTGCTGCAGCTGGGGGGCTACCACTTTCAGATGAACGAGAAGATCCTCAGCCTGGCCCCCAACAAGTGTGGAAAGAAGCAATGGGGGATTAGTTGCACATTGATTGAGAAGCAGAAGAAGAACAATGAGGAGCTGCTAGCTCAAGCTACCCCTAAAATTCAAGAGGGAGCTGCCACTTCTGCAGCTGTCACACCCACCAACTCTGCTGCTATTTCTCAATCAGCCACCTCCATTGTGCCAGCTACACCTACCATACCTGCTGCCACCATCCCATTCCCATCACAACCCATTCCACCATCATCATCTAGACACACAACTTCCATACTCACCTCCATTCCCATGCCAGCTACTACCATAACCCTAACCCCACAAACCTCCACAGTCACATCATATATACCTATACCCCTACCCATACTTCCCGACCACCTACTAACTTCCATCATGCACCCACTTCACCATTTCAATCAATACCAACCACCCAACCCACAACACCTATCACCCCTGATCCCCTACCCCAAATCCTTAACCTCCTCCTTTCACTTCAAACCCAAATGTTGGCCAACACCCAAACCCAAACACCATAAAGTCCAACCTTCAAGCCATGCACTCCACCCTCCAAAACCAGGCCAACATTCAAACCAGTTTACAAGCCATCCACTCCACCTTACAATCCTTAACCACACCTTCCCAATAGCCATTTATCCCTCCACCTACCCATATTCATACACCACCCCCATCTCCACAACCCTTACCCATAGAAGCAACACCAGTTGCCGCTACCCACATTGAACCTATTCAAGAAGCCCCTCAAATTACGTTTACCACTGCCTCAACCCAAACTGACCCTGAACCTGACCCTATACAGCCACCCCTTATTGACCCATAGCCTCAACCTGAAATAGAGGACCTGCAAGTCCTGCTCCCAACCCCACCTATAGTAGCAACAACTGATGCTGCCACAGATGTGGATGACTTGTTCCCCACTTCCTCCATTGCCACCCAAACAGACCCTAAAGTAATAGACCTTACCCAATCGAAAATTGAAGTCCCCCAGCCAATACCCTCTACCTCCACCCTACCCATTCCATCCTCCATCCCTCCCCCATTTGTTGGCTGGCCCTTCTTCCACTACTGATGACACCATCCTACCTGCCTCTTCCAACCCCATGCCTCCATTCTCCACCCTACTTAGAGTAATGAAAGATAATGCCTACATCAAGAGGGATGTGATTAGGGGCATGGCTGACCTCAGAACTACAGTTAAGCAGCCCCTCCTAGATCAAATCAAAATTCTGAAACTAACTCACAAGTTAGAGAAGAAAAGGATCAATCATGGATGGAGGGAGACATTGCTACAATACAATCAAGAGAAAAATAGAGCTAATCGAATGGAGGATGTAATCAAGAACTTGCAGCTGACACCGAGATTAGTAGAGGAAAGAGCTAATGATTATGCTAGGACTGCTACAGCATTGCAGTAGACCTTATCTGAAATTGGAGACAGAGACATAGCAGAAGCAGCTGCCAAATTTCCAAGTCCACTACTGCTGCCCTCAAGAAGGAAAGCAAGAAATCTGTCCAAGACCACCCAGAGGAAAATTCAGATTATTAAACTGTACAATGTAATTAGTTAGTATGTTTTAGCTTCTTAGAATCTTTTGTAGTTATTTTCATTAACATTGTACATACTACTGTTTATAAAGTAAATTTCTTTTTGGTTTGGTAGATTTTGTGTCAGTGCTCTTTGGTTTTGTTTATTTCTGCTGTGTATTAATTTTACTTGCCTTGTTTTGTGTGTTCTTTTTATCAAGGTACCGTGCTGCACAAGTCCCTTATCTCTCAAACAGTGAAGACATTGTTCCTCATAGGTTTATGGGTGTGGCAAGGTATGCCAATGATATAGTTAACCTAAGTGCAGCAGAACCAAGTGAGTAAGATAGAGATAGAGTTAAGTTCACCTAAGAAAATTTGAAAATGAGGAAATTTAAAAATTTTCAAACCTTTAGGCATTAAAAGCTTTTAAATTTTAGCATTTCCATGAGGTGAACACCAAGAAAACTCATTTGTGTCAGCACTTAGTGCACCATTAAAGAGAGAAAAAGGTAAGGACATGCCCATGAGTTCAATGGAAGACCATACCTAGTGAGATTTGGGCCTACAAAATTTTTTTTCTCTTTGAGGAGTGCCTTAGGCAATTCTTTTTACTCTAAGGACTGGCTGAGTTTATTTCCTCACTAGAAGTTGGGCATCTCCAAGTTGAAATAGCTGACAGTAACCATGACATTTAGGAAAGGATCAAGGCCTTCCCTTGGACAGTTTGAGCTTAAAGCTACCAAACCCAGTAAACTGCTCTTGTGCATATACCCTTTGAGCCTTAATTTCCAATTTTCTTAAAAATATACCTGAGTATTTGAACCTTAACCTGTGGACCTAATTCAACCCTACCCCCGCTCTAAGAATTCAAAAGGTAAAGGAGAAGAAGTTGAAGAGGGACAAGCTAGGGTCAACATTTGGTGAATGGAAAAGAAACACAAGAAGAGGACAACAATGTAGTAGCTGGGAGGAGAGTGACATTTCAAAAAGAAAAAAAAAAAAGAAAGAAAAGAAAAATGTATCCAAAAAAAAAATAGAAAAAAATAATAATGAAAAGGAAGAGAGGACTCAAGAGGAAATTTTATTGAAAAAAGGTATAATAAGAGGAGAAGCTGGCCACTGCAAGTCTGAAAAACATCAAAGAAGATGGAATATGCTGAATTAAAGAAGGTGAAGTCATGAATCGCCTCCTTCACCTGCTGATTTCTCAATTTTATAACCTTTTCACCCTTCCATTCTTTGTAACCTACACCCATAAGCCATATTACAATCCAGTCATAAGACCTTGTGATCTTAATTAGATTGATCTGTAATGTGGAGATAAGGAGTTGTCTAATCTATTGTGAGAAATAGTCAATGATGCTAGAATTTAGGAGCCTTGCCTATGCTCATGCTTGCAGGCCCATTTGGGGACTGTAACTACTCTTGAGCTTGTGTGAAAATGAAAACCCTCAAATTTATTTATGAGAGACGACGCTGGTAAGCATTGGGTTTGACATTGAATGTATTGGGCATTGTCTAAACCTAATTTTTAAATTAATGGTGAGCCCAGTACTAACATACACTTACTATTTTTCTTGTAGTAAGCTGATTGGAAATGATATGCATACATGTAAGAATTTTTCATTATTAAATGGCCTGTGCATTTCAGATGTTTAAACTCCTCACATTTTGAAAAGAATCAAGGGTGGACTGATACTCTGTTTATTGAAAATGGATTTGATAATGAGTGCACTTTTGTTAACTATTTCATTGAGAAGTTTGTGGGTATCTTCACTTAAAACCCTCAGGAGACTTCACTCCTCCACTAGTGGTCACCTAAGGATTTAAAAGGCTTGATGCATAAGCTAAATGCATCCGTGTTCCTTACGAAAGTAGTATTTACATTTCCTAGAGTAGTTATTTAAATTTTACTTTGCTTGAGGACTAGCAAAGATTAGGTTTGGGGGTGTGTTATTCACTGAAAAGTATCACTTTTTACCACTTAACCTAGCCTTTACTACACCTTGTAGCTGTCTAATAATCCTTTGCTTAGCTTGTTTTGCAGTTAGTAATAACTGTGCAACTTAATAAAAAGTTTATGCTTTTAGTGCCAAAAAGAGAGAAAATTCAAGCCAAGGATGACTGCTGAGCCAAAGACTAATGGAACACCATAATTGTACACACCATGGTGACTAGTTTACGTGTCAAGGTGGACCAAAGAAGTCCAACAGATGAGAGGAGTATGGATATGAATGGAAAAAGCTACAACAGTATTATTCACTGAAAAGTACCACTTTTCACCTCTTAACCTAGCCTTTGATAGACCTTGAAGCTCACTAATAATCATTTATTAAGTGTGTTTTATAGTTAGTAATAAACTGTGTAGCTAAATACAATATCCCTGCTTATTGGTCTAAAGAAGAGAAAGAAAATATGCAAAGATGACAGCTGAGCCAAAGCCTAATGGAACACCCTGGTATGCTCACCATGGTGATTCATTTGCTGGTCATCATTGACCAAAAGTCTAGCAGATGAAAGAAGTTAGCTGAGAATGGAGGAAGCTGCAACAACAGCAAGTGCAATGCATCAGAGGATCAAAAGACTCACCTCGCAGAATTGAGGAGCTCCCTCGTGGAGCTAAGGATGTACTGGAAGCTGCCCTCGCACAGATAGGACGCGTAGTCAAGAGGAGAGCAGTAAAGAAATCACGAAGATCTCATGTCTTAAAACCCTCAGAATTTGTGCTCGCGAAGCTCTCACGGAGATCGAGCCTTAAAGCAATCGTGCACATAACATAGTGAATCCATATGCATAAAGAACAATTTGTCACCTCGCAGAATTCTCGTGAAGCCCTAGAAGAGAGAGATGCTCAGAATTTTCCTCGCGTAGCTCTCATGCACTCTGAAGACTAACAAGTTACTACACAAGAACAGGAGCCTACCTGCGTGAGTATTCAACGAGAGAGAACTTCTGAAGCTCTACTGCGTCAGAAATCCAGGCGCTCCAAATCACTTCCGTGATAGCATTGTAGTGCAAAGCAGCTGCTCGACCAACTGAGAATCTATTGCGCGAGTGAACAATCCTCCTAAGACAAATGCTCCTCCATGAAGGCTCTGCCACTGCGCGAGTGAATTAATGCAGATGCCAGCCCCGTGAAGCTCAGGCTATCCACTTCTTAGTTTTAACTCAAGGACCTTCCGAGAATTTTCCAAGGTTAGGGCACACTTCTCAAGGCATGAATTTTGAGGTGCACAACTCAAGGCATTCAAGGGTTGTAACAGTGCCACGTCTGCTGAAAAACTTAGGGTTAATCTCTTTGGAGCCAAGGCCTTATGGACAGAGTATATAAGCTGTACTTAGAGTTTAGTATTGTCATCTTTCCTTCATCTTCTGTCGGCTGAGAGCTCCAGAAAGCTAGGGTTAGGCTTTGATCATCTCTTTTTCTTATTTTTCTTCTCTCTTAGCCCAACATTGGCTGGCTAATCCTTTTATAAGTAGTTAGGTTTAGTTTTATTTTAGTTTTGTAACAGGCTTTGTATACATTGGGATCTTTTGGATGAGCAGTTGTGTCAGGCTGCAGCCTTGAGACAGTTCATTGAAAGTTTTGCTTTTATCAATGGATTGTTATTTTAATGACTAATTAAATATACAGATCTTATAGTTTCCTTAGATGTCTATAGGAAGCATATTTTTGGGCCCATTCAGTTTCTAGTAGATCTATTATTTACCATCTGATTTCCCTTGGTTTAATATACCCATGGATAGCAAGCCGGATCTGTAGCCAGATCTGGGGAGCTCGTTGCCTTGGGACTCTATGGTGGCAGCAACAGTTTACATGTTCTTTCTTAGATTTCTATGGTATGGACAGACCTATTAGATACTCTGTGACCATTTGAATGGACATAGTATAACCCTAAGGTGGTGTCCAGCCACATATCTGAGAAGGATTCTTCTCCTCTGCACATGAGCGTCTAGAGCCTTATGAGGAGGTTTGTGCAGGAACTGGCCCCCCTCTGTTTTACTTGACCGATATTAGATGTTAGCTCTGATTTCTTTGTAGTAATTACAGCTTGAGGCTGAGTCATTGCAGGCCTTTTAAAGCAATGACTAGCTAAATCTCAATCCTTATTCAACCTGTTGCTGATCCTTTGTGTGGGCACATAGGATTTTATGGTTTGGAATACCTATGGATGTCAGCCAGATCAATGCGTAGATCTGGGGAGCTTGTAGCACTGGCATTATATAGTATCTGCAATAATATTCATGGCCTGATTTGGTCCATTGGTTGGGAAAATGATTAGTCCAATCCTTTGGATTAGGTTAGCATTTCTGGTTTAATCAGTGGGATTTGACAGACTCTATCGGATACTCTATGACCATTTGAGTGGACAGAGTCTATTCCTAAGAGCACCCCAAATGGCATGGGTTAAATTGGATTCTTCTACCTTGTTGAGGTTATTGATAGCATCTCAGCAAGACCACTGCAGAGATAGTCTAAATCTGAGTTACATTACTGCATTAACTCTAGCTTAACCTGCCTACTTCCCCTCATTTTTAAATTTTATTTTGGCACACACCATCACCATCTTCTTCTTAACCCTTTCTTTAGGATAGGGCTGCACTTTATTTCTCTTTTATTAAGATTAATTTAGTATAGTCGTGACACCCAACTCCCTTTCTTTAGGATTGTCAGATCTATAGCAAGATCTGGAGGCCTACTATTATAGCCCATTTTGGGTTCTAGATCAATTTCTCTGTGGGACAAACTCTTACTTATCAAAACTTGCTACAATAGCCCTGGATCTTTATTGTTTGGGACTACTGGTGTTGTTTATTATTTGTTTAAAAATAAATTTAAAGATTAAGTAAAACAAAAGAATAGATTTAGCATAATCGAAGTAATCCTAGACCTGCAAGATACAGGGCCTATTGTAGCAAGTTTTGATAAGTAAGAGTTTGTCCCACAGAGAATTGATCTAGAACCCAAAATGGACTATAATAGTAGGCCTCCAGATCTGGCTACAGATCTGACAATCCTAAAGAAAGGGAGCTTGGTGTCACGACTACACTAAATTAATCCCAACAACAGAGAAATAAAATGTAGCCCTCTCCTAAACAAAGGATTAAGAAGAAGATGGTGCTAGGTGTGCCAAAATAAAATATGAAAATTGGTGAGAAGTAAGTAGGTTAAGTTCAGAGTTAAAGCAGTAATGTAACTCAGATTTAGTCTATCTCTGTAGTTCTCCTTGCTGAGACGCTATTAAAAGCCTCAACAAGGTAGAAGTGTCCAACTTAACCCATGCCATTTGGGGTGCTCTTAAGGCTACAGGCTATCCACTCAAATGGTCACAGCCTATCCTATAGAGTCTGTCAAATCTCATTGATCAAGTCAGAAGTTGCTAGTCTAATCCAGAGGAGTAGGCTGATCATTTCCCCAACCACTGGACCAGATTAGGCCATGAATACTATTGCAGAAATATATAATGTCAGTGCTACAAGATCCCCAGATCTATGCATAGATCTGGCTGGCATCCATAGGTATTCCAGCCCATAAAATCCTAAGTGCTTTGCTAAGGACAACGGCTCACTAGTGCCCACAAAAAGGACCATGCAACAGGTTGAATAAGGCTCTAAATTTAGCTGGTCATTGCTACAAAAGGCCTGTAATTACTCAACCTCAAGCTACAACTACTACAGAGACATCAGATCTAACATCTGATGTCGGTTAGGTAAAATAGAGGGGAGCCTCCTCACAAGGCTCTATAAGTTCATGTGCAGGGGAGAAGAATCTTTCTCAAACATGTGGCTGGGCACCACCTTAGGGCTATACTCTGTCCACTCAAATGGTCACAGGGTATCCCATTGGTCTGTCCATACCACAAAGGTCTGAGAAAGAGCATGAAAACTGCTGCAACTACCATGATTCACAGGCCTCCGAGCTCCCCAGATCTCACTACAGATCAAGCATTGCTTTCCATGGGGCTATCAAACTAAGGAAAATCAAATGGTAAACAATAGATCTACTAGAAACTAAATGGGCTCATCCCAAATACATAGATCCTATAGACATCTAAAGAAATCATAAGATCTTTAGATTTAATTAATCGTTAAAACAATAATCCATTAATAACAGTGGAACTTACAATGAACTGCCTCCAGGCTGCAGCCTGTACACAATTGCTCAATAAAAATCCCAATGCATACAAAACCTATTACAAATTAAAATAAACTAAACCTAACTGCTTACAGGGGGATTAGCCAGCAAGTACTGGGCTAAGAGAGAAGAAAAATAGGAAAAAAGAGGTGATCAAACCCTAACCCTAGCCTGTTGGAGCTCGCAGCCGACAGAGGATGAAAAGAAGGGTCGATCCTAAAACTAAACTCTAAGTGTAGCTTATATACTCTGTCCATATGACCTTGGCTCTGAAGAGATTAATCCTAATTTTTCTAACAGACGTGGCACTGTTACAACCCTTGAATGCCTTGAGACGTGTGCCTTAAAATCTATGCCTCGAGAAGAGTGGCCTAGCCTTGGGAAATTCCCAAAGGTCCTTGAGTTAAAACTAAGAAGTGGGGAGCCCGTGCTTCGCGGGGCTGACATATGCATTCATTCATTCGCGCAACTACAAAGCCTTCGCAGAGTAGCTTTTGGTTGGTGGGAAGTGCTCACTCACGTAGTGAATCCTTAATTAATCGCATAGTTCCTTTGCATTGCAATTCTGTCGCAGAGATGATCTGGAGTGCCTAGACTTCTCGCACAGTAGAGCTTCAGAAGCTCTCTCTCTCTCGCAGGGTACTCAGGCAAGTATGCTCCTGCGCTCACATAGTAATTGGAAAGGCTTCAAAGTGTGTGAGATCTGCGCGAGGAGAATTCTGAGCGTCTCTCTCTTCCAGGGCCACCCACGAACTCCGCAAGGTAGAATTTTGTTCAGTACACACATGGACTCGCTATGTTCTTCGTGCGGCTGCTTTAAGGCTTGATCTCTGCGAGAGCTTCGCGACCATAAATTATGAGGATTTTAATCCGCGAGATCTTCGTGATGTCTTTACAGCTCTCCTCTTGACTGCGCGTCCTATCTGCACGAGGGCATCTTCTACTGCATCCTTAGCTTCGCAAGGGAGCTTCTCAACTCTGTGAGATCTATCTTTCTATGCTCTAATGCATTACACTTGCTGCTGTTGCAGTTTCTCCATTCTCAGCCAACTTCATCAATCTGCTAGGCTTTTGGTCAATGATGACCAGCAAATGAGTTACCATGGTGAGCACTACCAGGGTGTTCCATTAGGCTTTGGCTCAACTGTCATCTTTGCATGTCTTTTTCCTCTTCTTTAGGCCAAAAAGGATGGATTTTGTATTAAGCTGCACAGATTATTGCTAACTATAAAACACACTTAACAATTGATTATTAGTCTGCTTTAAGGTCTATCAAAGGCTAGGTTAAGTGGTAAAAAGTGACACTTTTTAGTCAATAACACACCCCCAAACCTAATCTTTGCTTGTCCCTGAGCAAAGGAAAATTTAAAACAACTAATCTAAGAATTTAAATGCCACTTTCGTAGGGAGTACGGATACATTTAGCATATGTACCAAGCCTTTTAAACCCCTAGGTGATCCCTAGTAGAGGAGTGAAGTCTCTTGAGGGTTTTCAGTGAAGATACCCACAAACTTCTCAATAAAACAGTTACCAGAAGGGCAAAATTATCAAGTTAGCTGTCAAGAAATAGAGCATTAGTTCACCTTTGATTCAACAGAAGAAAATATATGAGGAATTTGAACATATGATTATGCACAGACATTTACTCATCACAGCTTCTACATAGATGCACATCATTTCCAATTATCTCACAGCAGGGGAAAACATTACATGTAGGTAAGTACTGAGTTCATCATTAATTCAAAAATTAGGCTATAGGTCATGCCCAATACATTCAACATTAGACCCAATGCTTACCAGGGCATACTTCTCACAAGGAACTTTGAGGGTTTTCCTTTTATCTCAAGCACAAGAGCAGTTACAGGCCCCAAATGGATCTGCAAGCATGAGCATAGGCAAAACACCTAACTTCTGGCATCATTGGCTAATCCTTACTATAGATTGGACAGCTCCTTTTCTCTGCATGATAGCTCATTCAACTTTGGATCACAGGGACTTTTAACTTGGTTGTAATGTGGCTTATGGGATAGGTTATAAAGAATGGGTGGTTGAAAAGGGATTCAAAGTTGAGAAATCAGTAGGTGAGGGAGGTGATTCATGACTTCAATTTCTTTAGTTCAGCACCTTTCCTTGTATTTAAAATTATTCAGACTTGAAGTGGCCAGCTTCTCCTCTTATTTTTGATTTTTCAATGAACTTTTCCTCTTAACTCCTCTCTTATTCCTCTTCATTATTGTTTTTTTATTATTATTTTTTTTTTGTTTTTGTTTTCTGATTTGCCACCTCTCTCCTCAGCTGCTACACTGCTATGCTTTAAGTATCTCTTCTCCATTCACACAATGTTGACCTTATCCTGTCCATCTTCAGCTCCTTCTCCTTTTCCTTGTAATTTCTCAGAGTGAGGGTGGTAGGTTTGAATCAGGTCCATAGGTTCAGATACAAGTACTTAGGTGAATTTTGAAGAAAACTGGAAATTAAGGCTCAAAAGTGTGTGCACAATGGCAGTTAGTTAAGGTTTGGTTTGCTTAAGGTCAAACTATCTAAGAGAAGGCCTTGATCCTTTCCTAGGTGTCATGAGTGCTGTCAGTTGTTTCAACTTGGAGGTGCCTGACTTCTAGTGAGGGAACAGACTCAGCCAGTTCTTAGGGCTAGAGGAATTGCCTCAGTTACTCCTCAAAGAAAGGAAAAATTTTGTAGGCCCAAATCTCACTAGTTATGGTCTTCCATTGAGCTCTTAGGCATGTCCTTACCTTTTTCTCTCTTTAATTATTCACTAAGTACTGATACAAGTGAGTTTTCTTGGTGTTCACATCATAGAAATGCTAGAATTTAAAAGCTTGTGATGCCTCAAGGTCTACAAATTTCTCAATTTTTTTTTTATGATTCTTAAGTGAACATGGATTCATTTCTAACTTACTCACTTGATTCTGTTGCACTTAGGTTAACTGCTTCATTGGCAGAGCCTGCCACCCCCCCAAACCTATGAGTAGTGTCCTCTCTGATTCTAAGGTGGATGTGAATGTGCAGCAGGCTCAAGACAGAGATTTTAAAAGAACATAAACTACAAGAGAGAAAAACACATAACAAACAAGATAAAAACAAACACACAAAAATAAAGAAAGACAGATTGGAAACTAAATAAAATAAAACAAAGAGCAATGTTATTATAACAGCTAAAGTAGGTGGAAGTAAACTATAAAAAAAAATGACACACTACTTTCTAACTAAATACATGTGCACAATTTAATCATCAGAGTCCTTGGCCTCAGCCTGTGGTTCCTAGATTCCTTTCCCCTTTGCTTGCTTCAAAGTGGCAGCCTTAGACAATGGTCTTTTGGAAGTAGATTTTCGAGGCTTGGCAGTGCTTTTTCTTGTTGGAGTGGGGAAAGGTTTTTGGGTAGGTTCCTTGATTTTTAGTCCAGGCTTGACTGGGCTAGGACCCGTTGCATCAGGAGCTATTTGTTGGAGAGGTACATCTAGGTTTGGTTCTTTAAAAAGAGCTTCTACCAACTCTCGGTCAGTTTGTGCATTAGCCCTTTTCTCTAAAGCTGCAATAGTCACTCCATAATCATAAGCCCTCTCCTCAGTCAGTCTCAGTCTCTCTTTTAGTTCTTTGATCACATCTTGACTCTCAACTCTTTTCTTTTTCTCGTTGTATTGAACCATAATTTCTCTCCATCCGTGCTTGATTTCCTTTTTCTCGACCTTATGAGCAAGCCTCAGGAGCCTAATTTCGTCAAGGAGGGGTTACCGCACTGTAGCTTTCAAGTCACCCATGCCCTGAACTACATCTCTTTTTATGTATTCATTGGCTTTCATGGCTCTGATGAGGGTGGAGTAAGGGGGCATGGGGGTAGCAAAGATAGAATATATGGGTAGATCAGCAATGGAAGAAGGGCCAACCTGTAATGGAAGGGGACTGGATGAGGACAGAAGTGAGGAGGAGGGTAGAGGGTGAGGGACATGAGGGTAGGCTCCGGTATAGGTGGTTGAGGGTCAGGTTCAGTTTGGGTGGAGGCATCTCTAAAGGTGTTGGGAGAAGTTTCTGGGAGAGGTTCAATGGGTGTAAGAGCAGGTGGGGGATTATGGATTGATGTAGGGAGAGTTGATTGTTGGGGAGGTTGGGTGAGAGTGGTTAAAGTTGCTTGGATGGATTGTAAAATGGTTGGGATGGAGGTAGGGTTTGGTAAGGTGGAGTGAAGTGAATGAAGATTGGCCGCAATTGTAGCTTGGGTTTGGGTATTGGCTAACATTTGGGAGTGTAGGGAGAGTAGGAGGTGCAGGATTTGGGGTAAGAGGTCAGGTACGGTAGTGGCTTGGGTTGGGTAGGGGGAGCAGGTTGAAAGGGTGAAGTGGGTCTATGTGTGAAGTTAGTGGCCTGGGGTGATGGATGATGTGGAGGGGTGAAGTGAGAAGGGTGAGGTGAGTCTAGGAGAGCGGTATGCTCAAGGTTGATGTCTCTTAGGATAGTGGACATCATAGTAGAAAATTTTTCTGCTGAAAATGGCTTAGGGGCACGGGAGAAGGGAATGGATTGGTCTACAGGCTCACCAGTGATAGGTACAAAAGGTGGGGAAATCTCAATCGAATAATGTGAGACTTTGAAGGTATGAGTTTCAAGTTCATAAGGTGTGGGTATGGGGTCTGGAATGGCTGTAGTTTCAGGGATTGGAATGGTTTGGGAGAGATAAGTGGGATGGGGTGCAGAAGGGGTTTTGGTAGTTTTCTTTTTCTTTTGGTATTGGGTCTTGACAGGTAGGCTGAAAAAATAGGTAGGGGGGTAGAAATGGGTAGGGTGGCTATGGCTATGGTGGTTGGTGATATAGGGTCAGGTAAGGGTAGTGGGCTTGTGATGGGCTATGATGTCTGGATTGAAGGTGGAGGTGGCATGGAGGTAGAGGTAATGGTTGAGTAGGTGAGTGTTGTGCTGGCTGGCACAAGTGAGGTAGAGGTTGCAGCTACAGCAGCAGCTACTTCATGAATGGTGGGGGCTGCTTCTCTTAGTAACTCCTCCCTCTTCTTCTTCTTCTCCATCATGGTGCCACTGATTTCCCACTATTTCTTCCCACTCTGTTTGGGGTTCAGTGCCATAGTCTCCTCCTCTCTTTTAAAATGGGTACTTCTCCAACTTCAGCAATGCAGCAATCAATCTGTATTAGAGAAGGGCATGAGGTTTCTTCATTATTTTCACCTTCTCGCATAAGTCTTTAATCCCCTCAAAAACTAACTTGGTTGCATCTAACTAGTAGTTTCTGTGAAATGAGAAGAGGGCATCAGCTATGGGGTACCTCCTCTCTTGCTCATGCCCAGAGCAATACACATTTTTCTGTAACACAACATCCATTAGCCTGAGGTTGGGGTGCAAATCCCTCTTTCTGATTGAGTAACCTAAGGCAGTGATCCCTCCAATTAACTCCTTGGCTATCTCAGTAATGGTGGCAGTCAAAGGATGACCCAAGCCCCACCCAGGGTTATACCTGGCTGGTATCCCTAGTATGCTTACAATGTCTGCCTGGTTGAACAACATCTCGAAATCATCAATTAATACCAGCAGTGCTGCGTTCCCATCATCACAAGTTTTTAACTTCATATTCTGATAAAATAATCTTACTAATCTTGAGAAAACCAGCTGCATTGAGGGCCTCAACAGCGGCAGCAGAGATACCTTTATCAGATATTCAATGGAGGCAGAAGTCTCTGGTAGCTCCTCAAAATAGACTTTGTCGAAAATGCTTTCAACCTCTAGCAGGATTGCATGCACAAATTTAGGAGGGACCTTGAGGTGTTCAGTAGTCTCTTCCTCCTCAACCTCAGGGGCCACAGCTTTTCCCTTTTTCTGTTTCTTCTTTGATTTTTCAGGGCTCTTAAAAGGTGGGTGCTCTCTGGCCCTCTTCTTTGGGGCGATTTTCTTCTCCTTAGGGATTGTTGGCTCAACTGCAGGTGAGGGCACCTCAGAGGTATACAATGTGGAGGCCTCTATAATCCTTATAGATTTCCTAGTGGCCATAGGGCTGCCATTGGCGGACGGGTTCAACATCGCAGTCAGGGTATCTAAAAATTTTGAACCCGTGGCCATAGGTGCTCAGATTAACAAAATTTGGGCCCACAACTCTGAAAAAATACCAATCACACTGAGTAAGCATAGAAGCTTCAAATTTTCCTCTTCTTCTCTTCTTTTAAATAAATCAAACACAGGACAGAGAAAGAAATGGAGATCGTACCAGTTGAGAGCTAGGGTTCCACCTGAAATTGTGCACAGTGGCTCAAATCCCCCCAAACCTCGTTCAAAGTAACCAAGAGTAGCTGGGGAACAAAATGGTGAGAGGAAAATGCTTAAGGTGGTGTGGTTTCAAAAGTAGAGAAGAAAGAAGAGAAAGGGGATTTTAGTCTTGGTGCGGGGAAACTAGGGCAGACAGATGAAATGAAGAAAATGAGGGACTTCGCGGAGTTTATAGAGCAAATCCCGTGGTTCGCAGAGTTGGCAGTAGGCTCTCGTGAAATAAAATTCTTGCGCAGTTCGCATTTAAAACTGTGAGACGTTCTATCGCGCTGACGAACAAACTTCCACACATTGAAATTTGCGGAGCTAAAACAGTGTCTTTGGTGCGCGCCAACTATTACCTTTCAGAATTATTACCTCGCACAGCACTCGCGCAGAACACTTTTACGCTCAGATTGGGCTCGCTGAGCAGAAAGTAACTCCGTGAGTTACTTTTTCAGTCATATATCAGGTCTTATAGCGCGCGAGCAAGCTAAGGGATGGCTCACGCAACACATTAAAGCCTTCTAGATCTGCGCAATAGCATTTCTTCACAACCTATACTCCTTCAGCTCAGTGCAACACATGGGTTGGTGCATCCTTGTTGTTGTGCACCTAACCACTAGGCATGAGCACCAACCCTTAGAGAGGTACTTCATTTCAAGCATGAAAAATATATACCCAATTTCAACCAACAGTTTATCAATATTGCAGAATCCTAAAAATAGGCTTTCAGCTCAACTTCATGCAAATTATGATAAGGGCACCTCAAACATTCATCAACAAACATATACAACAGATTCAGATGACACATATGCACATGTATTCAATCACAAAACACAAATACTAGCAAAGCAATATAAGCAATCCAACAAACTCAAGAAAACACAACAGACAGGACTCTAATGAAGACAAATCAAAACAGAATTTTTAAACATATGATACACTTGTTACGAAGATGTAGATTACTGGAAACTAGTTTCCTCCTGAGTAGAGAATGCATCACTAATCATGTACTGATCTTTCGGATTTGTCAGGGGCTGACTAGGAATTTTTTTTTCCTCCCTCCTATTCAGAGCATTACAAATCTGACCCAGCCAGTCCTCAATCTTCTTGATGCTCTGTCCATGAGAATTGACAGTCTGCACCAAGCTCCCCAAGTCTTACATTGAAGAAGGCATCTGTTCTTCAAATGAAGAGGAACTGGGCTGTTTTGGGGGCATGGCCAATTGGTTGGATGGTGGAACAGGTAACAGAAAATTTTACCTTGGTGGGTAACCTTGATTAAATTGGTGCTAGGGTCTATAAGGAGCTATCATTTACTGCTGCTGGGGTTGAGGATATGAATCTTGTCTCCACCTCAGATTTGGGTGGTTCCTCTAAAAATATCCAGCAGACTGCTGCCCAAAAGTTTGAGCAGCATTGGCTTGCTCCATAATAAAATTCAGAAACTAGTTGGCAGATGGACAATTATTAATAGAATGTGTGGGAGATTGGCATATCAGACATGCCTCCTCCACCTATGCAACCATCCGGGGCTGCATCACATTCATCAATTTATCAAACTTCAAGCTCAGGTTGTCAACCTTCCTCTCCAAATCACCTTACACCTTTACTTCAAATATTCCACCTCTAGGGGTGGCCTCTTTTACCATCTTAGCTGGAGTCTGGCTATCATTCCGTGATAGAGACTCCTGCTACATAAAATTTTCCCCTATTATGTCAAACAGCTCCCAAGCTTCCTCAGCTGTCTTGTGAAGGTAACTACCACCACAGGAAGCACCCACCATATCCCTGCTCTTGGAATTAATTCCTTGATAAAATACTTGGACAAGTTGTCACATTGGGATTTGGTGGTGGGGGCATTGTTTTAACATCTCCTAGAATCTTTCCCAAGCTTCATAAAAATCCTCAGTTGAGGACTGAGTGAATGACAAAATATTTATCCTCATCTGACTTGTTTTATTCATGGGAAAGAATTTGGCTAGGAATTTGGTTTGAAGGTCACTCTATAACTGTATGCTGTTGGTTGAGAGCTTTGATAGCCATGTGCTGGCTTTGTCCTTTAGTGAGAAAGGAAAAAGCCTCAGTTTGGTGGCATTAGGTCCCAAGCCAGTAATATTGAAGGTAGTGTAAAGTGCTAAAAATTGGTGTATATGCTTGTAGGGATCTTCTTTACTAAGCCCATAAAACGAAGGCAGCATATTGATGGTGGAGGATTTAATCTCATAATTCCCTTCAACAGAGGGGAATTGAATGCAGAAGGGAGAAGTGTACTCCCCAAGTGCATTATACTCCTTTAATGTTCTCTGCCTCTCAGCCATGATAGCTGGTCCAGTTTCAATAGCAGGGCCCTGTGGGATGCGTCTAGGTCTAAGGATTATTTCAACCTCTAGATTTGGAAGTTCTAGCTCAAGGTTTAAAGACCTTCTACCATGCATATACTCACACCCACAGTAAGTACAAAAAATGCTCACAAGTACACACAAAGAATATTTCAAATAAAAATTAACAACCACACAGATTTACACTAAACAAATAACAGGGAAGTAAACATAAATGGACTAAGATTTAGGGGAAAGTAAGTGCAAACAGAGTTAGCTTCACTCCAACTGCAGCTCTAACTCTTCCCTTCTTCTGCTGTCCATTTATGTAAAATTCTATAAAGAATCAGTAGTACTTTTATTCTAGTTTAGGTATAGCTACAAAGAATTTAGAACTCTAAATTATAGTACAACTTAGGTCTACTAGCTAAAAAGATCAATATCCCCGGTAGCGGCGCCAAAAACTTATTGTTTGGGACTACTGGTGCTGTTTATTGTTTGTTTGAAAACAAATTTAAAGATAAAGTAAAACAAAGAATGGATTTAGCATAACCAAAGTAATCCTAGACCTACAAGATACAAAGCCTATTATAGCAAGTTTTGATAAGTAAGAGTTTGTTCCACAGAGAAATTGATCTAGAACACCAAAATGGGCTATAATAGTAGGCCTCCAGATCTGGCTACAGAGCTGACAATCCTAAAGAAAGAGAGTTAGGTGTCACGACTACACTAAATTAATCCTAACAACAGAGAAATAAAATATGGCCCTATCCTAAAGAAAGGGTTAAGAAGAAGATGGTGATGGTGTGTGCCAAAATAAAATATGAAAATTGGTGAGAAGTAAGCAGGTTAAGTTCAGAGTTAAAGCAATAATGTATCTCAGATTTAGTCTGTCTCTATAGTGGTCCTTGCGAAGATGCTATCAAAAGCCTCAATAAGGTAGAAGTGTCTAGCTTAACCCATGCCATTTGGGGTGCTCTTAAGGTTATAAGTTGTCTACTCAAATGGTCAAAGCCTATCCTATAGAGTATGTCAAATCCCATTGATCAAGTCAGAAGTTGCTAGTCTAGTCCAAAGGAGTAGGCTGATCATTTCCCCAACCACTGGACCAGATTAGGCCATGAATACTATTGCAGTATTATGTAATGTCAGTGCTACAAGCTCCCTAGATCTATGCATAGATCTGGCTGACATCCATAGGTATTCCAACCCATAAAATCCTACGTGCTTTGCTAAGGGCAACGGCTCACTGGTGCCCACAAAAAGGACCATGCAACTGGTTGAATAAGGCTCTAAATTCAGCTGGTCATTGCTACAAAAGGCCTACAATGACTCAACCTCAAGCTACAACTACTACAGAGACATCAGATTTAACATCTGATGTCGGTTAGATAAAATAGAGAGGAGCCAGTTCTTGTACAAACCTCCTCACAAGGCTCTATAAGCTCATATATAGGGGAGAAGAATCTTTCTCAAACATGTGGCTGGACGCCACCTTAGGGCTATACTCTGTCCACTCAAATGCTCACTGAGTATCCCATTGGTCTGTCCATACCACAAAGGTTTGAGAAACAGCATGAAAACTACTGCAACTACCATGGTCCACAGGCCTCCAAGCTCCCTAGATCTCACTACAGATCCGGCAGTGATTACCATGGGGCTATCAAACCAGGAAAAATTAGATGGTAAAAAATAGATCTATTAGAAATTGAATGGGCTCGTCCCAAATACATGGATCCTATAAACATCTAAAGAAACCATAATAGCAAAACTTATAATGAACTGCCTCCAGGCTGCAACCTGTGCACAACTGCTCAACAAAATTCCTAATGTATACAAAACCTATTACAAACTAAAATAAACTAAACCTAACTACTTACAGGGGGATTAGCCAACAAGTGTTGGGCTAAGAGAGAAGAAAAATGGGAAAAAAGATGTGATCAAACTCTAACCCTAGCCTGTTGGAGCTCGTAGCCGACAAAGGACGAAAAGAAGGGTTGATCCTAAAACTAAACTCTAAGTGTAGCTTATATACTCTGTCCATATGGCCTTGGCTCTGAAGAGATTAACCCTAATTTTTCTAGCAGACGTGGCACTGTTATAACCTTTGCATGCCTTGAGATGTGCACCTCAAAATCTATGCCTCGAGAAGTGTGCCCTAGCCTCGGGAAATTCCTAAAAGGTCCTTGAGTTAAAACTGAGAAGTGGGGAGCCCATGCTTCGCGGGGTTGGCATATGCATTCATTCATTCGCGCAGCTGCAGAGCCTTCACGGAGTAGCTTTTGGTTGGTGGGAAGTGCTCACTCGCATAGTGAATCTTCAGTCAATTGCGCAGTTCCTTTGCGCTGTAATTCTATTGTGAAGATGATCTAGAGTGCCTAAACTTCTTGTGCAGTAGAGCTTCAGCAGCTCTCTCTCTCTTGCAGGGTACTCACGCAGGTATGCTCCTGCGCTCGCGTAGTAATTGGTAAGGCTTTAGAATGTGAGAGATATACATGAGGAGAAATCTGGGCGCCTCTCTCTTCCAGGGCCACGCACGAACTCCGCGAGGTGGAATTTTGTTCAGTATACACATGGACTCGCTATGTTCTTCGTGCAACTGCTATAAGGCTTGATCTCCGCGAGAGCTTCGCGATCATAAATTTTAAGGATTTTAATCCGCGAAATCTTCGCGATGTCTTTACAGCTCTCCTCTTGACTGTGCGTCCTATCTGTGTGAGGGCATCTTCCACTGCATCCTTAGCTTCACGAGGGAGCTTCTCAATTCTGCGAGATTTGTCTTTATATGCTCTGATGCATTGCACTTGCTGCTATTACAGTTTCTCCATTCTCAGCCAACTTTATCGATCTGCTAGGCTTTTGGTCAATGATGACCAACAAATGAGTCACCATGGCGAGCACTACCAGGGTATTCCATTAGGCTTTGGCTCAGCTGTCATCTTTGCATGTCTTTTTCCTCTTCTTTGGGCCAAAAAGGTTGGATTTTGTATTAAGCTACACACATTATTGCTAACTACAAAGCACACTTAGCAATTGATTATTAGTTTGCTTCAAGGTCTATCAAAGGCTAGGTTAAGAGGTGAAAAGTGGTACTTTTCAGTGAATAACAATTTTGTAGGCTTAGGATGTTTTAGGATTGCTGTTTTCACCATATCACTTTTATCCTCTATTTTACTTTGATTTTAATTTTCTTCCAACACCACATAATAAATCAGCACATCCTCTGACAGACCCGAATTGACAAGTTTTTGGCACCGTTGCCGGGGATATTGATCTTTTTAGTAGATCTGAGTTGTACTATAATTTAGAGTTCCAAATTCTTTGTAGCTATGCCTAATCTAGAATAATGTACTACTGATATTTTTTGAAATTTTGCATAAATAGATAATAGAAGAAGGGAAAAGCTAGAGTTGTAGCTAGAGTGTAGCTAGCTTTGTTTGCACTTTCTTTCTCCTAAATCTCAGTCCATTTATGTTTAATTCCCTATTATTTGTTTAGTGTAAATCTATGTAGTTGTTAATTTTTGTTTGAAATATTTTTTGTGTGCTTGTGAGCATTCTCTTTACTTACTATGGGTGTGAGTATATGCTTGATAGAAGGTCCTTAAACCCTGAGTTGGAACCTCCAAATCTAGAGGTTGAAAGGATCCTTAGACCTAGACACACCACACAAGGTCCTGCTGTTAAAACTGAACCAGCTATCATGGCTGAGAGGCAGAGAATATTAAAGGAGTACAATGCACCTGGGGAGTACACCTCTCCCTTCTGCATTCAATTTCCCTTTTTTGAGGGAAATTATGAAATTAAATCCTCCACCATTAATATGTTGCCTTCATTTCATGGGCTTAGTAAAGAAGACCCCTACAAGCATATCAACCAACTTTTAACACTTTGCACTACTTTCAATATTACTGGCTTGGGACCTGTGGCCACCAAACTGAGGTTTTTTCCTTTTTCACTAAAGGACAAAGCGAGCACATGGCTATCAAAGCTCCCAGCCAACAACATACAGTCATGGAGTGAACTTTAAACCACATTCCTAGCCAAATTCTTTCACATGAACAAAACCAGCCAGATGAGGACAAATATTTTGTCATTTACTCAGTCCTCAACTGAGGATTTTTATGAAGCTTGGGAAAGATTCCAGGAGATGTTAAAACAATGCCCCCACCACCAAATTCCAATGTGGCAACTGGTGCAAGTATTCTACCAAGGAATTAATCCCAAGAGCAAGGATATGGTGGTAGCTACCTCCACAAGACAACTGAGGAAGCTTGGGAGCTGTTTGCCATAATAGGGGAAAATTTCATGCAGCAGGAGTCTCTGTCACGCAATGATAGCCAGACCCCATCTAAGATGGTGAAAGAGGCCACCCCTAGAGGTGGAATATATGAAGTTAAGGTGCAAGGTGATTTGTAGAGGAAGGTGGACAATTTGTCCTTAAAATTTGACAAATTAATGAATGTGATATAGACCTGGACGGTTGCACAGGTGGAGGAAGAATGTCTGATATGCCAATCTCCCACACATTCTATTCATGATTTTCCATCTACCAACCAGTTTCCTGATTTTGTTATGGAGCATGCGATTGCTGCTTAAACTTATGGGCAGCAGCCTGCTGGGTATTCTTGGAGGAACCACCCAAACCTGAGGTAGAGACAAGATTCATATCCTCAACCCCAGTAGCAGCAAGTGGTAGCTCCTTACAGACCCTAGGACCAGTTTAACCAAGGTTACCCACCAAGGCAAAAATTTTTGCTACCTATCCCCAGTCTAACTAGTTGGCCCTGCCCCCACAATAGTCCAGATCCTCTTCATTTGAAGAGCAGATGCTGGCTTCGATACAAAATTTAGGGAACCTGGTACAGACAGTCAATTCTCATGGACAGAGCATTAAGAAGATTGAGGACCAGTTGGATCAAATTTGTAATGCTTTGAGTAGACAGGAGGAAGGAAAATTTCCTAGTCAGTCCCTCACAAATCCAAAAGGGCAATATTTGATTGGAGATGCATCCTCGACCCATGAGGAATCTGATGCAATCACTACTCTTAGGAGTGGCAGGGTGGTTGACAATTTGGTGGGCAAGGTAACTAAG
This sequence comes from Chloranthus sessilifolius, assembly GCA_021018995.1. Taxonomy (NCBI): domain Eukaryota; kingdom Viridiplantae; phylum Streptophyta; class Magnoliopsida; order Chloranthales; family Chloranthaceae; genus Chloranthus; species Chloranthus sessilifolius. The sequence continues at coordinate 26,222,763 of CM037594.1, read as the reverse complement.
GAGGTCACGGAAAATGAAAATAGAAATGAAAGAATTGTTAGTGTTGAAGAGCCAAGGATTATATCCCCTGCTGTAGATCAGCTAGGGCAAAATAATGGGGATGATGTTGAGCCCCAACATCAAACAATAAATGAAGATAAAAGAAAAAGATAAAAATATGACCATGATGTTAATAGGCATATAGCAGTAGCACCAGTAGTGCCATAGCTGCCATTTCCTCAAGCACTAGCTGGCCCATCCCCTCTTGATAAAGGGAATGCTCAAATAGAGGAAATGCTAGAGACTTTCAAGTAGGTCAGGATCAATTTTTCCTTTCTTGATGCCATAAAATAAGTCCCTACCTATACTATGTTTTTGAAGGACCTCTGCACACAAAAGAGGAAAGTAAGAGTGCAATTGTCTAAAAGAGTTTTTACTGTTGAGCATGTTAAGTCAGTCCTGTCCATTGCCACACCAGAAAAATTACAAGACCCAGGGGTACCTACTATCCCCTGCATAATCGGAAAACACACCATTGGAAAAGCCCTCTTAAACTTAGGGGCCAGTGTGAACTTACTCTCTTATTCAGTGTATGAGGAGCTAGGTTTGGGGGAGCTTAAACCTACATCATTTGTGCTCCAACTAGCTGACAGGCCTGAGAGGAGACCTATGGGTGTGGTAGAGGATGTCTTGGTGGGAGTGGACAAATTCTATTATCCAGCTGATTTCCTTGTTTTGGACATAGACCCTTGCAAAAGCAAAACCCCAATTCCTATTATCCTTGGCAGGCCATTCTTGGCTACTACAAATACTTACATACAATGCAGGTTAGGGGTGATGGAGGTTACCTTTGAGAATATGAAGGCCCATTTAAATGTGTACCATGTTGCTACAGTGCCTTAGACGGACATTGAGGACTGCTGGGTAGTAGATGTACTAGATGGCCTAGTGGAAGAGGAATTATCTAATCTGTTGGATTGGGATAATGTTGTTGATGACCTGGCAAATATTTGGAGTTTGTTTGAAAAGAAGGTCTAAGTTTTCATGACAGAAGACATCACCATAACAGAGTCTTCTGTGGGCCTTGTGCAACATTCCAACTTGAAGCATACATTACTGCCCCTTTCTCAAACCACTAAGGCACCTATGTTGCCTTCAATTGAAAGTCCCCCTGAGTTGGAGTTGAAGTAGCTCCCAGCCATATTAAAATATGCTTTCTTGGGGCAGGACAACAAGCTTCCCATGATGTCTCAGTTTGCATCCACTAGTGAGTAGGAGGAGGAACTACTGAATGTTCTCAAGAAGCACAAGAAAGCAATTGGGTGGATAATAGCTGACCTTGGAGGCATTGATGTCTCAGTTTGCATCCACAAAATTCATCTGGATGAGGGTGCCAAACCCTCAAGGGAGATATAGAGGAAATTAAATCCTCACATGTAGGAGGTGGTCCTCAAGGAGGCAGTGAAATTGTTGGATGCAGGGGTGATTTACCCCATTTTGAATTCTGAATAGGTGTCACCTATCCAGGTGGTACCTAAAAAGTTAGGCATCACAGTTATCACTATGAATTCTGGGGAGTTAATGCAAGCCAGAGAGACCACTGACTGGAGGGTTTGCATTGACTATCGAAAACTCAACTCCAAGACTGGAAAGGACCATTTCCCCCTCCCTTTCATTGACCAAATTCTAGATAAGTTGGCTGGGAAGGCATTTTACTATTTTCTTGATGGATACACAGGGTATAACCAAATCCCTGTGGATCCTCAAGATCTAGAGAAAACTACTTTTATATGTCCCTTTGGCACCTTTGCTTACAGAATGATGCCTTTCGGACTGTGCAATGCCCCAGCCACTTTTCGGAGGTGCATGCATGTAATTTTTTCTGATATGATTGACAAATTCCTGAAAATCTTCATGGATGATTTCTCAGTGTATGGGGACAACTATATCCAGTGTCTGAGATACCTTGATATGGTTTTACAAAGATGTGAGGAGACCAATTTGGTCCTAAGCTGGGAAAAGAGTCACTTTATGGTGACACAAGGGATTGTACTAGGCCATGTGGTCTCTCACAAAGGAATTGAGGTTGACAAGGCTAGAGTAGACTTGATTTTACATCTGCCCCCACCCAAGAATGTCAAGCAGATCAGATTATTTTTAGTACATGTTGGATTTTACAGGAGGTTTATCAAGGACTTCAACAAGATTACCAAACCATTGTTCTACCTGCTTTGCCAGGATGTGCCATTTGTATTTTGTAGTGAGTGCCTTGAGGCCTTTGAGGCTTTGAAAAAGTGCCTTACAACTGCCCCTATAATCCAGGCCCTAGATTACTCACTCCCCTTTGAGCCGATGTGTGATGCATCAAACTTAGCCATAGGTGTTGTCTTAGGACAGAGGAAAGATAAGTTGCCTACAGTGATCTATTATGCCAGCAAAACACTAGCTGAAGCTCAACTCAATTACACAACAATTGAGAAGGAGCTGCTTGCTATAGTTTTTTCTGTGGATAAGTTCAGACCCTACTTGTTGGGGTCTAAGATTGTAGTTTTTACAGATCACTCAGCCCTGAAATACCTATTGGCTAAGAAGTTTGTAAAGTCAAGGTTGATCAGATGGATCCTCCTCTTGTAGGAGTTTGATCTTAAGATCAAAGACAAGAAGGGAGTAGAGAATGTGGTGGCTGACCACCTCTCTAGAATTATTTTGGAGGAATGTGCAGTAACGCCTGTTAATGAGTTTTTCCTTGATGAGTAGCTTTTTGCTTTGTAGTCTAGTGTGCCCTGGTTTGCACACATTGTCAACTTTCTTGCTGCTGGTAGGATCCCTCCACACTGGTTTAAGATAGACAAAGATCTGTTCTTCTCTTAGGTTATAGACATTTTCTGTGGGAGGATCCATACCTTTACAAGCATTGTGCAGACCAGATTATTAGGAGATGTTTGCCTGAAAGTGACTTCCACAACATTCTTTTAATGTGCCATGAGAAAACCTATGGAGGTCATTTTAGTGGCAAAAAGATTGTAGCAAAAGTACTCCAATGTGGTTTGTATTGGCCTTCTTTGTTCATAGATGCCTACTTACATTGCAAGGCATGTGAGAGTTGTCAAAGGATGAGAGGCATTTTCAAGAGAGATTCCATGCCATTGCAACCCATCCTAGTAGTAGAACTTTTTTATATCTGGGGCATTGATTTTATGGGCCCCTTTCCTACATCTATCGGATTTAATTTCATACTTGTGGCAGTGGACTATGTGTCCAAATGGGTTGAAGCCATTGCCACAAGGACCAATGATCACACAGTTGTCTTTAAATTATTGAAGGACAATATTTTCTCAAGATTTGGCATCCCCAGAGCTATCATCAGTGATGGGGGGAGCCATTTCTATAATAGACCTTTTGAGAACCTGCTCAAAAAGTATTCTGTTACACACAAAATTGCAACTCCCTACCACCCATAGAATAGTGGGCAAGTTGAAATTTCTAATAGGGAGATTAAGCATATTCTGGAAAAGACTGTGAGGGCTGATAGAAAGGATTAGGCACAAAAGTTGAATGATGCTTTGTGGGCTTATAGGATTGCCTATAAGACCCCTATTGGCATGTCCCCTTTTAGGCTGATGTATGGCAAGGCCTGCCACCTACCAGTGGTGTTAGAGCACATAGCCTATTGGGCTATCAAAGCAATGAATTTAGACCTAACTTCTGCTAGTTCTCACAGGAAGTTGCAAATGGCAGAGCTTGATGAACTGAGGCTGGAAGCCTATGCAAATGCCAGAATGTATAAGGAGAGATCAAAGACATTCTTTGACAAGAAGCTATTGAGGAAGGACTTCAATGTTGGCACTAAGGTTTGACTTTTTAACTCCAAACTTAAATTTTTTCTAGGGAAGTTGAAATTCAGATGGGATGGACCTTACACTATTATCAAAGCCTCCCCATCTGGTGCTGTGGAGATCTTAGATCCCAAGACAGGGAAGATGATGAAAGTGAATGGTCAAAGGCTTAAGATTTGTGTAGAAAATTCAGTGGAGCCTCCTCAGACCCTTCACCTACATGAACCTCGCACTGCTCAGTAATCCACAACTTTGTAATATATGTACCATATCTGTTAAAACTTTTGTGTGCTTTTATTTGCCTAGGAACATGTCATTTACTTTTTTTTTTAGGAGATTTGCTTGTTTGTTTTCATATGTGTCATTAGCATGGGAGATGCATGCCTATTGCTGTTAGGTGATTAAAGTACTGGCACTGTAATTGTCAAGAATTTGCTTCCATGAAAAGCTTTTATCATTCTAAATTTTTAATATGCATGTGCTGGTAAGGGGGAGGACATTTTCATTAGAGAATGGAGTACATGTAAAAGGGTTGGTGCTAATGGCCACTGAATGGGTGCATGGCAGGTTGAGGATGTCCCAGGGCCAGGAGGGAGAACCATTTTGTTTTTGAAAGGATGTTTTGCTAATGTGTGTCTAGATTTTTCTTAGATTTATACTTTTTATGTACTTAGTTAGGATCTCTTTATAACACCTTGTGGTAATCTTTTTGTATCTCAATAGAATTTTTTTTTGTAATGTGCTGTTTTGTTCCCTGTCTTTCTTTATTTTTGTTTGTCTATTTGTTGTTTGTTGTGTGTTGTCTATTTTTATTTCCAGCTATTTCTTTTCTTTTAATATCTCTGTTTTGACCCTACTGCACATCCACATCTACCTTTGAATCTGTGAGGACACTGCTCATAGGTTTGGGGGTATGCTAATGTTTGCCAATGAAATAGTTAACCTAAGTGTAGTAGAATCAAGTGAGTAAGATAAAAATGGAGCCATGCTCACTTAAGAATTATAAAAAAATGAGAACTTTAAAAATTTTGCAGACCTTTAGGCATTATAAGCTTTTAAATTTTAACTTTTCCATGATGTGAACACTAAGAAAACTCACTTGTATCAGTACTTAGTGAATCATTAAAGAGAGAAAAAGGTAAGGACATGCCTAGGAGTTCAATGGAAGACCATAGCTAATGAGATTTGGGCCTACAAAAATTTTCTCCTTCCTTTGAGGAGTGACTGAGGCAATTCTTTTAGCTCTAAGGACTGGCTGAGTCAATGCTCTCACTAGAAGTTAGGCACTTTCAAGTTGAAACAACTGACAACACTCATAACACCTAGGAAAGGATCAAGGCCTTCTCTTGGACAGTTTGAGCTTAAACAGACCAAACCCTAATCAACTGCCCTTGTGCACACACCTTTTGAGTCTTAATTTCTAATTTTCTTCAAAATACACCTGAGTACTTATACCTGAACCTATGGACCTAATTCAAACCTACCCTCACTCTAAGAATTCAGAAGGTAACGGAGAAGGAGCTGAAGATGGACAAGATAGGGTTAATATTGGGTGAATGGAGAAGAGATATCTAAAGCTTAGCAGTGTAGTAGCTGAGGAAAGAGGTGGCAAGTAAGAAAAATAGAAACAAAAATAAAAAGAAAAATGCATCTAAAAGAAAGAAAAATAATAATAAAGAGGAATAAGAGAGGATTCAAGAGGAAAAGATCATTGGAAAAATAAAAAACAAGAGGAGAAGCTGGCCACTTCAAGTCTGAAAAGTTTGAAAGAAAATGAAAGGTGCTGAACTAAAGAAGGTGAAGTCATGAATCACCTCGTTCACCTATTGATTTCTCAATTTTGAATCCCTTTTCAATCTTCCATTCTTTATAACCTATCCTATAAGCCATGCTACAACCAAATCAAAAGACCCTGTGATACAAAGTTGAATGAGTTGTCCTGCAGAGATAAATAGTTGTCCAATCTATGGTGAGGATTAGCCAATGATGCCAAAACTTAGGTTCTTTGCCTATGCTCATGCTTACAGACCCATTTGGGGCCTGTAACTGCTCTTGAGCTTGAAAGAAAATGAAAATCCTCAAAGTTCCTTGTGAGAGTCTGCCCTGGTGAGCATTGGGTCTGATGTTGAATGTATTGGGCATGACCTATAACCTAACTTTTGAATTAATGATGAGCTCAGTACTGACCTACATGTGATGTTTTTCCTTGTTGTGAGCTAATTGGAAATGATGTGCATCTATGTAAAAGTTGTGGTGATTAAATGTCTGTGCATATCATATGTTCAAATTCCTCACATTTTTGTTGAATCAAAGGTGAATTGATATTCTATTTCTTGACAGTTGACTTAATAATTTTGCACATTTGTTAACTATTTTATTGAGAAGTTTTTGGGTATCTTCACTGAAAACCCCTCTGAGACTTCACTCCTCCACTAGGGATCACCTAGGGGTTTAAAAAGCTTGATGCATAAGCTAAATGCATCTCTATTCCCTACAAAAGTGGCATTTAAATTCTTAGAGTAGTTGCTTTAATTTTTCCTTTGCTCAGGGACTAGCAAAGATTAGGTTTAGGGGTGTATTATTCACTGAAAAGTATCACTTTTCACCTCTTAACCTAGCCTTTGATGGACCTTGAAGCTCACTAATAATGATTTGTTAAGTATGTTTTGTAGTTAGTAATAAACTGTGCAGCTAAATACAATATCCCTGCTTATTGGTCCAAAGAAGAGAAAAAAAACATGCAAAGATGACAGCTGAGCCAAAGCATAATGAAACACCCTGGTATGCTCACCATGGTGACTCATTTGTTGGTCATCATTGATCAAAAGTCTAGCAGATGAAAGAAGTTAGCTGAGAATGGAGGAAGCTGCAACAACAGCAAGTGCAATGCATTAGAGGATCAAAAGACTCATCTCGTAGAGGTGAGGAGCTCCCTCGCAGAGCTAAGGATGCAGTGGAAGCTGCCCTTGCGCAGATAGGACGCATAGTCAAGAGGAGAGCAGTATAGAAATCGTGAAGATCTCGCATCTCAAAACCCTGAAAATTTGTGCTCGCGAAGCTCTCGCGGAGATTGAGCCTTAAAGCTGCCGCGCGTAGAACATAGCGAATCCATATGGATAAATAACAATTTGTCACCTCGCGGAGTTCTTGGGAAGCCTTGGAAGAGAGAGACGCCCAAAATTTTTCTCGCACAGCTCTCGTGCACTCTGAAGCCAAACCAGTTACTATGCAAGCGAAGGAGCCTACATGCGCGAGTATCCAGTGAGAGAGAACTTCTAAAGCTCTACTGTGTAAGAAATCCATGCATTCCAAATCACCTCCGCGACATCATTACGGCACAAAGCAGTTATGCGATCAACTGAGAATCTACAGCGCGAGTGAATAATCCTCCTAAGCCAAATGCTCCTCCACGAAGGCTCTGCCACTGTGTGAGTGAATTAATACAGATGCCAGCTTGGCGAAGCTCGGGCTCTCCACTTCTTAGTTTTAACTCAAGGACCTTTTGGGAATTTTCCAAGGTTAGGGCACACTTCTTGAGGCACAAATTTTGAGGCACACATTTCAAGGCATTCAAGGGTTATAATAGTGCCACGTCTGTTAGAAAAATTAGGGTTAATCTCTTTTGAGCCAAGGCCTTATGGACAAAGTATATAAGTTGTACTCAGAGTTTAGTATTATCTTCTTTCCTTCATCCTCTATCGGCTGAGAGCTTCAGCAGGCTAGGATTAGGATTTGATCATCTCTTTTTCTTATTTTTCTTCTCTCTTAGCCCATCATTGGCTGGCTAATCCTTTTGTAAGCAGCTAGGTTTAGTTTTATTTTAGTTTTGTAATAGGCTTTTATACATTGGGATCTTTTGGATGAGCAGTTGTGTACAGGCTGCAACCTTGAGACAGTTCATTGTAAATTTTGCTTTTATCAATTGATTATTGTTTTAATGACAAATTAAATCTACAGATCTTATGGTTTCCTTAGATGTCTATAGGATCCATATTTTTGGGACTAGCCCATTCAGTTTCTAGTAGATCTATTATTTACCATATGATTTCCCTTGGTTTAATAGACCCATTGATAGCAAGCCGGATCTGGAGAGCTCGTAGCCCTGGGACTCCATGTTGGTAGCAACAGTTTGCATGTTCTTTCTCAGATCTCTGTGGTATGGACAAACCTATCGGATACCCTATGACCATTTGAATGGACAGAGTATAACCCTAAGGTGGTGTCTAGTCACATGTCTGAGAAGGATTCTTCTCCTCTTCACATGAGCTTCTAGAGCCTTGTGAGGAGGTTTGTGCAGGAACTGGCTCCCCGCTATTTTACTTGACCGATATCAGATGTTAGATCTGATTTCTCTGTAGTAATTGCAGCTTGAGGCTGAATCATTGTAGACCTTTTGTAGCAATGACCAGCTAAATCTAAATCCTTATTCAACCTATTGCTAGTCCTTTGTGTGGGCACATTGAGCCGTTGGCCTTGGCAAAGCACATAGGATTTTATGGGTTGGAATACCTATGGATGTCAGTCAGATCTGTGCGCAGATATGGAGAGCTTGTAGCACTGGCATTATATAGTGTCTATAATAATATTCATGGCCTAATCTGGTCCATTTGTTGGGGAAATGATCAGTCCACTCCTTTGGATTAGGTTAGCATTTCTGGTTTAATCAATGGGATTTGATAGACTCTATTGGATACTCTGTGACCATTTGAGTAGGCAGAGTATAGCCCTAAGAGCACCCCAAATGACATGGGTTAAATTGGATTCTTTTACCTTGTTGAGGTTATTGATAGCATCTCAGCAAGGACCACTGCAGAGACAGTCTAAATCTGAGTTACATTACTACATTAACTCTAGCTTAACCTGCTTACTTCCCATCATTTTTATATTTTATTTTGGCACACACCATCACCTTCTTCTTCTTAACCCTTTCTTTAGGATAGGGCTGCACTTTATTTCTCTTTTGTTAGGATTAATTTAGTGTAGTCGTGACACCCAACTCCCTTTCTTTAGGATTGTTAGATCTATAGCCAGATCTGGAGGCCTACTATTATAGCCCATTTTGGGTTCTAGATCAATTTCTCTGTAGGACAAACTCTTACTTATCAAAACTTGCTACAATAGGCCTGGATCTTACAGGCTTAGGATGTTTTAGGATTAATGTTTTCACCGTATCACTTTTATCCTCTGTTTTACTTTGATTTTAATTTTCTTCCAACACCACATAATAAATCAGCACATCCTCTGATAGACTCGAATAGATAACAAATAGTAGCAACAGCAGCATATGCATTGCAGCAGAGGTGTAGAAGTATTGCCTCGCATAGTCACAAAGTTTACCTCGCGCTATTTAAATCTGCAGCAATGCCACCTCGTGCAGCTGATACCTGTAACACAAGAGAACTCGCGCTCTCAGTGAAGGAATTAACCTCAGAGAACTACTTCGCACGATAGTCGCGTGCTTCAGCTGCTATCAACACTCAGAGTACTCGTGAAGTTCTTGTGGGAATCAAGTCTCAAATAGCCGCACGCATAGTCTCGCAAAACCAAGTTATATAAAAGAATCAAGCAAGCTCGCAAAGTTCTCACGTAGCGCAAGAGGAGAGAGAGCTCCATAATTTCTCTCACACAGCTCTCACATGCATGAAAGCCAAAACCTCCACCGCGCGAGCTGTTCTACTCATTACACAAGGAGCCTGGCGAAAGATAAATTCATCTTCATGAGACCCTCGCGACAACAAATTCTGAAGCTCTACTGCGCAAGCAATGCTAAAGCACTGCAAACTCTTCCTCTCGAGCACATTTTAGAGCAAAGTAGTTGTGCGACAATTCGAAGCCTTCTGCGCAAGCAAGGATCTTTCCAAGCCAAATCTGACCTCGCGAACACTCTGCAAACTGCGCGAATGAATTAAAGAACCAAAGTTAGCCCCGTGAAGCTCAGGCTCTCCACTTCTCATTCTATACTCAGGGACCTTTTAGGGATTTCCCCAGGTCCAGGGCACACATCCCGAGGCCTTGATCTCCATGCACACATCCCAAGGCATCCAAGGGTTGTAACCAAGTCACGTCTGTCATAAAATTAGAGTTTAATCTTCTCTTAGCCAAGGCATCAATGACTGAGTATATAAGCTATAAATTTAACTTACAAAAATATCTATCCTTCAACTTGAGTCAGCTGTGAGCTCTAGCAGATTAGGGTTAGGGTTTGATCACCCTTTTTTTCCATTTTTTTTCTTCCTTAGCCCAGCACTTGCTGGCTATGACCTCTGTAAGCAATTAGGCTTAGTTTTATATAGTTTTTGTAATGGGTCTTGTATACATTGGGAGTAGTTGAGAGTTGTTATGCGCAAGGCTGCTGCCTTGAGAAATTTCATTGTAAGTATTATTTAATTAATAAAATTTGGATTTTAATGCTTAGTCAATCTATTATTTTCCTATTTGTCCATAGCATTGTTTGATCTATCACATAGTTAGGATTTTAGTTGATTTGAAATCCCCATGGAAGCTTGAGCATGTAGCCCTGTGACCATGGTGGTAGCAGCAATTATCATGCTCCATCTCAGACCTCTGTGACTTGGATAGCCTGTAACCATTTGAGTGGACAGACTATAGCCCTAGGGTGATTCCAAGCCACAGATCTAAAAAGGATTCTTCTCCTCTGCACTTGAGCTTGTAGCCTTGTGAGAGGTTGTAGCAGGAACAACTCCCCTTTGTTTTACATGACCATCATCAGATGTTAGATCTAGTTTTTCTCTAAAGATTGTAGCCTTGTGAGCTGAGTCATTGCAAGCCCTTTTGTAGCAATGACCAGCTACATTTAAGTTCCCAAATAGCCCTTGAACAACTGTGGTTTCCATTGATTTTTCAAGAGCTATTTGCTCCCATGGATGCGTGAGCTTGTAGCCTGGCAAACATGGTGTCTGTAATGATGTTAATGTTCTAATTTGATCCATTGGGTGGAGGACATCTATTGGATAATCTGTGACCATTTAAGTGGACAAGTTATAGCCTTAAGATCAGGCCATTCTCTTGGATCAGATTGGTTTTCTGATTTGATTCATGTGGTTTGATCATCTCTATTAGATAGCCTATGACCATTGAAGTGGATAGGTTATAGCCTTAAGAGACCAGGTCAAACCATAAGAGTTGAATTAGATACTTCCACCTTACAGATGTGCTTGTAGCCATCAGAAGGACTGCTGTAGAGATAGCCCTAAATCTGAGTTATAGAACTGAAATAACCTTAGCATAATTACCTACTTCCCATCAATTTTATCTTTATTTTAGCACACACCATCACCACCTTCTTAACCATTTCTTTAGGATAGGACTGCACTTTCTTTCTCTTATTTTAGTGTTAGTTTAGTATAGTTGTGACACCCAACTCCCTTTCTCTAGGATTGTCGGATCTGTAGTTAGATCTGGAGGCCTACTAATATAACCCATTTTGGGTTCTAGATCAATTTCTCTATGAGAAAAACTCTTACTTACTCAAAACTTGCTACAATAGCCCTGTATCTTACAAGCAGTGTATTTCAAACTTGCTGATTTAACCACTTTCCATCTCTTCACTTTTTAATTTATTTTTCTTCACTACTGTTTTCCCACCAATAACAAACAGCAACCTGAGATAACCAACAGTGACCGAAATTTACAAAGTCGTAACACCTTGGGGAGCACATTAGTCGCATCGAAATAAACTTGTATCCCTTAGGTACGGCGAGGAGGGACCTAATAAGGAAAGAAAAACTGTCCTTAGAGGCATTGGACCCAAAATAAGCCCAACTAGGATCTACAATATGGAGGAAATTATATATATTAAGCTGTGCATACATTCATTGTACGCATAGGTAAAATTTCCAAAACTTTGCTCATGTGTACATCCATTGTACGCACAACTTAAATTTTGGAAAATTTGCTCATGCGTACATCCATTGTACGCATAGCTTAAAATCTCATAAATTTACTCATGCATACATCCTTTGTACGTACAACTTAATTTCTGTTGTCCAGATTTGGGACCTCTTTAGCACAGTTCCCCAAACTCCCCGCTTAGTGGTTTTAATACTCTCGATAAATCCCACACTCTTGACACCCAAAACTCCCTCGCCGATCAAGAGAGGTCACCCTCTTAAAAAATTCTTTCGAGGGATCAAGTTGTCGCGTAAATTTTTGTGCCTTTACATAGATCAGAGGTTTCCTTTTGATTCTTCAAAAGTGCACCAGGATCTCGCCGTGGGAGGCATTAAGGGGATAAAAGCCACCTGAAAAGAGAGTTCTAAAGGCCCCAAGAAGCACCACCGAAATCAAAGGAAAAGAAGTTCAAAAAAATTCATTTAAAAAAAACTCAAATTTTTTTTATCTATATATAACAAAAAACAAAAAAAGAGAACTCATGGTGCCATAACCATGGCATCACCTCACCCGCTTGTTGGTGTCTTTTCATGTCTAGGTGCTGATGTTATTTAAGTGATGAGATGATAAAATTAGAATGCAAGAGTGAAGTGAGATGATTTTGAAAACAGCAACCTAAGATACACACAGCCTGCAAGATATAGGGCTATTGTAGCAAGTTTTGATAAGTAAGAGTTTGTCCCACAGAGAAATTGATCTAGAACCTAAAATGGGCTATAATAGTAGACCTCCAGGTTTGGCTACATATCTGGTAGTCCTAGAGAAAGGGAGTTGGGTGTCACAACTATGCTAAATTACCTACTAAAAGAAAAGAAATAAAGTACAGTCCTATCCTAAAGAAAGGGTTATGAAGAAAGTGATGATGGCATGTTAAAATAAAGATAAAATGGTGGGAAGTAAACTACTAGGCCAAATTCATTTCAGTTTTGTAACTCAGATCTAGATCTGCTTCTGTAGAAATCCTTGCTAAAGTGCTATAAAAAAAACTCAGCAAGGAAGTAGAATCCAACTCACTCTTGTGATTCAAGCTGGTCCCTTAAGGCTATAACCTGTCCACGTTAATAGTCACAGACTATCCAATAGGGAGGATCAAAGCACATGAAGAGACTCAGAAAACCAATCTGATCAAATGGAGTAGATTGATCTTAAGGCTATAACCTGCCCACTCAAATGGTCACAGACTATCCAATAGATGTCCTCCACCCAACTGATCATATTAGAACATTAAACTATTGCAGACACCATGTTTGCCAGGCTAAAAGCTCCCCAGATCTGTTACAGATCTGGCAGGCATTCATAGAAGTTCCAATCTAAAAGGGACTTTAAATGTAGCTGATCAGTACTACTAAAGGCCTGCAATGACTCGACCCTCAAGTCTGCAATCACTACAGAAAAAGTCAGATCTAATATCTGATATTGGTCAAGTAACATAGAGGGGAGCTAGTTCCTACAACAACCTCTCACCAGGCTACAAGCTCAAGTGCAGAGGAGAAGAATCCTTCTCAGATCTGGACTTGGAATCACCCTAGGGCTATAGTCTGTCCACTCAAATGGTCACAGGGCTATCCACAGAGGTTATCCTCACCACAGAGGTCTGAGAAGGAACATGTAAACTGCTGCTGACATCATGGTCCCAGGGCTACAAGCACAAGCTTCCATGGGCCTTTCAATCAGCCTAAATCTTAAATATATGCTATAGCCTAAACAAAATTATGGGCAAATAGGAAAATAATAGATTGAATGAACATTTAAAGTGTAAATTCCATTGATCAACATTACGTATAATGTAATTTCTCAAGGAAGCATCCTTGTGCACAACTGCTCAACCAAAGATCTCAAAGATTACATGACCCATTACAAAACTAAATAAAACTGTACCTAACTACTTACAAAAAGATTTAGCAAGCAAGTGTTAGGCTAAGAGAGAAGAAAAATGGAAAAAAGAAGTGATCAAAACCCTAACCTTAGCTTGCTCGAGCTTAGAGCCTACAGAGTTGAAGGAGAGATCCCTATTCTAAGTTACAAACACAACTTATATACTCATCCTAATGCCTTGACTCAGAGAAGAGTAAACCCTAATTTTTCTAATAGATGTGGCACTATTACAACCCTTGGATGCTTTGAAATGTGTGCCTTGAGATCAGTGCCTCGAGATGTGTGCCCTAGACCTGGGGAAATCCCTAAAAGGTCCTTGAGTTAAGACTGAGAAGTGGAGAGCCCGAGCTTAGCGAGGCTGGCTTGTAATAATTATTTCTTTCGCATGGCTTGCAGATTACTCGTGAGGTAAAATTTGGCTTTAAATGTTGCTTTCTCGTGCAGAAGTATTTAAGCTTGTCGCGCAGTTGCTTTTCACTTCTTTAGTTCCTTCGTGCAACTTGCAGAATCCTCGTGAGGCAAGAATTAGCTTGGAAGGTTTGTTCACTCACGCAGGTGGACTTCACATCATCGTGCAGTTGCTCTGGCTTTGAATGCACTCACGCAGGAGAGTTTGTGGTGCTTCACTTGCTCACGTAGTACGGCTTCAGAATCTCCTGTCGCGAGGTACTCGCACAGATGCCTTGACATCTCACTTGGTTCCTTGTCAAGTGGGTAGTACATCTCGCTTGGTACAGAGTTAAACTTCTAGGCGTGCGAGAGCTGTGTGAGAGAACTTCTGGAGTTCTCTCTCCTTCATAGCTATGCGAGAACCTCGCAAGTTAGCTATTGTTCTTTGTGAAGATTGGCCTCGTGAGATAGTGTGCGAGGTTGATATAAGCCTTGATCCTTGTGAGAACTTCACGAGCTGAATTTCTGAAGGCTTAGTGCACTAGAGCTCCACGAGTTCTTTAAGTGATGATTGCAGCTGAAGTGCGTGACTGCTGCGCGAGAAGTTGCTCTGTGATAATCCCTTCACTGAGATGCGTGACTTCTTCATGAGCTCTATTGTGCTGCATGTAACATTCGCGTGAGGGAGCTTTGCTGCAACTTCAGCCACGCAAGACAACATCTCAACTGTGTGAGTTAGTTCATTTGCTCTTCTACTGCTATGCAACTGCTGCTGTTTCAGCTCTCTCTCCACTCACATCTATGCTTCTTTCATCTGCTGGACTTTCTTGGTCCATTATGACATGCAAAATAGTCACCATGGTGTTCCATCAATCTCTGGCTCAGCTGTCATTCTTGGCTTGACTTCTCTCTCTTCTTGGCACCAAAAGTATGGACTTTGTGTTAAGCTGTATAATTTATTACTAACTACAAAACAAGTTAAACAAGAGTTATTAGTTGGCTTCAAAGTCTAGCAAAGGCTAGGTTAAGAGGTGAAAATTGATACTTTTTAGTGAATAACACACCCCCAAACCTAATCTTTGCTAGTCCCTAAGCAAAGTAAAATTTCAACAGCTACTCTAAGAATGTAAATGCCACTTTCGTAGGGAGCACGAGTGCATTTAGCGTAAGCATTAAGCCTTTTAAACCCTTAGGTGATCCCTAGTGGAGGAGTGAAGTCTCCTAAGGGTTTTTAGTGAAGGTATCCACAAACTGCTTAATGAAATAGTTAATAAAAGTGCAACATTATCAAGTTAGCTGTCAATACACAGACCATCAGTTCACCTTTGAATCAATATGTGAGGAATTTAAACACATGATATGCACAGACATTTAATCATTAAAAGTTTTGCACCCATGTATATAATTTCCAATTAGCTTACAACAAGAGAAACAACACATGTATGTTAGTACTGAGCTCACCATTAATTCAAAAATTACGTTTTAGGCAATGCCCAATACATTCAATAATAAACTCAATGCTTACCAGGGCAGTGCCTCACAAAGAACTTTGAGGGTTCTAATTTTCTCACAAGCTCAACAGTAGTTACAACCCCCAAATGGGTCTATAAGCATGAGCATAGGCAAAGCTACTAAATTTTGTCATCATTGGCTATTCCTTACCATAGATTGGACAACTCCTCCTCTCCACATAACAGCTCATTCAACTTAGGATCACAAGGTCTTATGACTGGGTTGTGATGTGGCTTATGGCTATAGGTTGTAAAGAATGGAAGGGTGAAAAGGATGCAAATTTGAGAAATCAGCAGGTGAAGGAGGTGATTCATGACTTCACCTTCTTTAGTTCAGCACATTTCATCTTCTTTGACATTTGTCAGAATTGAAGTGGCCAACTTCTCCTCTTATTTTTACCTTTTCAAATAGAATTTTCTCTTGATTTCTCTCTTTTCCTTTTCATTTTACTTTTTTAGTTTTTTTTTTTTTTTTTTTGAATAAAATTTTCCTTTCTTTTTATTTTTATTTTTCTGAAATGCTACCCTCTTTCCAGCTTATCCATCTTCAACTCCTCCTTTACCTTCTGAATTCTTAGAGTGGGGGTAGGTTTGAATCAGGTTCATTGGTTTAGGTACAAATACTCAGGTGTATTTTGAAGAAAAATTAGAAATTAAGGCTGAAAAGGTGTATGCACAAGGACAATTTACTGGGTTTGGTATTTTACGGCTCAAACTGTCCAAGAGAAGGCCTTGATCCTTTCCTAATTATCATGGATACTATCAGTTGTCTTGATTTGGAAATGTCTAACTTCTAGTGAGTACATTGACTTAGCCAGTCCTTAGAGCAAAAAGAGTTGCCTAAGACACTCCTCAAAGAAAAAAAATAAAAAATAAAATTTTGTAGGCCCAAATCTCACTAGGTATGGTCTTCATTGAACTCTTAGGCATGTCCTTACCTTTTTCTCTCTTTAATGGTTCACTAAGTACTAACACAAGTGAGTTTTCTTAGTGTTCACCTCATGAAAATGTTAAAATTTAAAAGTTTTTAATGCCTAAAGGTCTGCAAAATTGTTTACATTTCCTCTTTTTTAGAGTTTCTTGGGTGATCACAGCTCTATATCTATCTTACTCACTTGAGTCTGGTGCACTTGGGTTAACTACATCATTGGCAATCCTTGCCACACCCCCAAACCTATGAGGAGCAGTGTCCTCACTGATTCAAAGATGAAAGGGCATGTGTAGCAGGGATAATACACAAAATTAGACACCAAATATAGTAAGTAAAGGCATGAAATAAATCACACAGAAACAGGGAAAACAAACTAAGTGGATATGAAGACAGAAAGGGAACCAAACAAAACATAAAGAGAAATTCCATTTATAGACAAAAATTATAAAATGTAAGGAAAAAGAACTACACAAAAAGAATGCAAAGACATCCTAACTAATTACATGTGCTAATTTAATCATCCTAATTATCTGCTGGCTCAGCCTTGACTTGGGTCCTTTTCCTTTGTCTGTCTCTTTAGTAGCAGCAGTAGAACTAGCAAGAAGGGCAGGCTCAGTTGCTTGTGGAGGAGCTGTGCCAGTTATTTCAGCAAGTTGCCTTTCAAGTATTTCTGCCTTCTTTTTAGTAAGCAGAGTTCTCGTTCATAGAGTTCCCTGGTGGCCTTTGCGACATCTTTGGAGGCAGCTAATCTTTTTTCTAGGTCATCTGCTCTCATCTTCTCCGTTGCTGCAGTATGCTTTTCAACTTCATACTGGATCAAAATTCTATCCCAGCCCTTTGATATGCCTAGCAGTTGAACTCTGTGATCCAACTCCATTCGACTGATTTTTTCTTCATACAGCTGCCTGATGAAGGTCCTAATGGTAGCCATGCCTTTAATGACATCCTTTTTTAGGTATGGGTTCTGTTACATGGCATGGAGGAGAGTGGAGTATGGAGGTGTGGAAAAGGATGAGGTACGTAGGATTGGCTGCTCATCACATGAAGAAGGGCTAGCCAGGAAGGGAGAGGGGATGGGTGATGGAATGGGTGGGGGGGAGGTAGAAGGAATGGACTGGGGGACTTCAAATTCAAGCTCAGGTTGGAGATCTATTTGGGTTGGTGTTGAGGAGGTGGGTATTAAGTCCTCCACATCTGTTGCAGCATCAGAGGTTACTACAGCAGGTGGGATATCAGGTAGGGGAATAATGGGCAACTAGATAGGGAGAGGTTCAGGTTCAAGGTCAGTTTGTGTGGAGGCATTGGTAAATGTAGTTGGAGGGGTAATGAGAACAGGTTCAATAGGTGTAGGTGTGGTTACATCTAGGGTTGAGGGTTGGGATAAAAGGGACAATGTGGATTGGATGGCTTGTAGGGTAGTTTGGATGGAGGTCTGATTTTGGAGGTTAGAGGTCAGGCCATGAAGGTTGGCCGCAATGGATGATTGGGTTTGGGAGTTGGCCGACACTTGGGCTTGAAGGGAGAGTAATAGGTTGAAGATTTAGGATATGAAATCAGGGATGTTGGGTGGGATTGGTTGAAATGGGGAAGTGGGTGCATGAGTGAAGGTGGGGGGCTGTGGTGATGGAGGTGGTGGGCCAAATTGATGGGGTTGTAGTGAATCTGGAGGAGGGGGAAAATGTGGAGGGTGAGGGGAGTCTGCGAGAGGGGTAAACTCATAGTTGATGTCCCCTATGATAGAGGACATCATGGCTGAGTATCCCTCTTCTGAAAAAGGGATTTGGTCATGGGTAGGGGAGGTGCGGTGAGGGTAATGGCACTAGGGAGGTGGTGAGGATGGGGTTGAGGGAGTAGTGGCTGGCATGGAAGTTGAAGGGGTGGCTGGTAAGGTAATGGTTGCAGATGTGGAGGTGGTGTTGGCTGGCACACATGAATGGGCTACCTGAGAGAGGGTAGCAGATCTTGTAGCCATAGAGGCGGCAACAACAACTTCTTGACTTGTAGGGGCTGCTGAAGCTGACAGGTCTACCTTCTTCTTCTTTTTCTTCTCAATTAAAGTGCCATGAGCCCCTATTATTTCTTTCCACATTTTCTGGGGGCCAAGGTGATGGTCTTCTCATCCAATTAAAATTAGTATCCCCCCAACTTCAGCAAGGCTGTAATGAGCCTGCAGTAGGGAAGTGAGTGGGGTTTCTTCTTGGTCTTCACCTTTTGATGAATATCTTTCATCCCCTCAAGGATCAACTTGGCATCATCCAAATAGTGATTCATGTGGAAAGAAAAGAGTGCATCCACAATGGGAGACCTTCTCTCCTGCTCATGGCCAGAGCAATATACATTCTTCCTCAACACCCCATCCATAAATCTGAGGTTTGTGTGCAGATCTCTCTTCCTGATTGAAGCTTCTGAGGCTATGACTCTTCCAGTTAGCTCCTTGGCTATCTCTGGGATGGTGGCTGTTAAAGGAGGACCCAAGCCACACTCAGGGCTATACTTGACTGGTATCCCAAGTATTTCTGCTATGGCAGCTTGATTGAAGAATATTTCAAATTTGTCAATCAATACCAGCAATGTTGGATTCCCACCATGCCTAGTCTTTACTCTGATATTCTAATAAAATAGTTGTACTAGTCTAGGGAATACTTGCTGCAGTGGGGGCCTCAACAAGGGTAGTAGATTTGCCTTGGTCAGGTATGCAATGGAGGCTGATGTCTCTGGTAGCTCCTCAAAATTATTTCAGCCTCCAGCTCAATGGTAGTCACCCATTCAGATGGGGTTCTAAGGTATTCAGTATCTTCCTCCTCTCCAGTTGCAACCTCAGGGGTCGCTTGGTCACCTCCTTGCCCTTTTTCTATTTCTTCTTGGATTTTTCAAGGCTTTTAGCCAGTAGGTGCTCTCTTGCCCTCTTCTTTGGGGCAGATTTCTTCTTGGCTTGGCATCAGAGGCCACAGCCTTGCCCTTCTTCATAGTTTGCTCCATTTGAGGCTCCTTAGTGGGTGCAGTTACCACAGGGGTCTCCACATTGGAGGCCTCTACAATCCTTGCAAATTTTTGAGTGGCCACAGGGCCTCAGCAGGTGGTGGGGTTACCAAAGCAGAGAAGGTATCTGTGAATTTTGAACTCATGGCCATAGCTATTCAAATTCTTCAAGTTAGGGCTTTAAACTCCCAGCAGGTGTAACAAAATAAAACCCAAAATGCTCTCTACTTACTAAATTAATGTCCAATTAAATCAACTAAGAGAGAGTGTGAAATCTTACCAAATGACAGTTAGAGTTTCACCTCACACGTGGTGGCACAATGGTTCAAATATCCCCAAGCCAGGTTCAAAGTAACCAGGAGGTCATGGGGAGTAAAATGGTAGGAGGAAACTAGCTGAGCTTGAGTGGAATAGGCTGTATAGAAGAAAGAAGAAAAGCGGGAGCTCAGAAATGCGCAGTGAAGGCTAGGGTAGAGAGAAAGAATGGATAAAATATAAAATTTTACAGGGTTTATAAAGCTGATCCCATACCTCGCACAACTATCTTCAAGTTCTCGCGAGGTAGATTTCTCGTGCAGTTCACATCCAACCTCACGAGAAGTGTTGTCATGAAGAAGAACAAAGCCTCGTGAGAACAGATTTAGAAGCTTTATGTGCCTCGCGAGGTACTTCACAGAGTTGAATTTGGGCTGAAGCGCGCGAAGCAGTTTCTCATCTCTCGCGCAGCTTAGCTTGTGATCTTCGTGAGGAGCATCCATTTGGAGTATCAGGGACTTTGTGAAGCAATTAATGGTGTGGCCTTCAGAATGTTAGCTCATGAGGCTCTCGTGCAGTTAAAAAAGTGTGAATTCCATTTTTCACGCAGTTCCCTGTTGCTGACAGATAGAGCCTCGCGAGGCTCAATATCAGGCTTCAGTAGGTATCTTTTGCTCACGAGGCTCTTACAAGGAATAAAACTTCTCTCAGAACTCTGTGAGAAAGCCTACAAGTGGCTCGCGAGCTTGAAATTTAGGCCATTTAGCCTCGCGAGAAAGCAACACTTAACCTTTTCTCTCAGCTTGTGCCCTGGCCTGTGCATGTACAATGCCATGCACCAATTCAGTGTGCATCAGCACTAACTCCTTGACATATACTCCATTTCATCATGACAATTTGTTTACCCTTTATCAACATTTAAACATAAAAAATTCCAAATTCTAAGGATAATCTTTCAAATCAAATTTATGACATTTATTATGAGGGCATCTCAACCATCAGCAATAGACATGGACATCAAATTCAAATGACAAATATGCACTTGTACTCAAAACAGAGCAGAACAAAACAAAATCAAACACACAAGCAAATCATCACCCTAAAAGCAGTAATTGAAAATTTTCTAAGTAACATAAAACAAGACAAAGCATCTAACTCATATGGTACACATGTTACAAAGTTGTGGATCACCGAGCAGTCGGAGATTCATATAGGTGAATGGTCTGAGGAGGCTCCACTAAATAGTCTACACAAAGTTTTAGCCTTTGACCATTCACTTTCATGATCTTCCCAAACATAGGATCCAAGATCTCCATAGCATTAGATGGGGAGGCATGAATGACAGTGTAAGGTCCATCCCATCTGGATTTTAACTTCCCTGGAAAAAAATTTAGTTTGGAGTTGAAAAGCCAGACCTTAGTACCAGCAATGAAGTCCTTCCTCATTAGCTTCTTGTCAAAGAATGTCTTTGATTTCTCCTTATATATTCTAGCATTTGAATAGGCTTCCAGTCTTAGTTCATTATGCTCTACCAATTGCAATTTCCTGTGAGAACTAGCAGTAATTAGATCAAAATTCAATGTTTTGATAGCTCAATAGGCTCTATACTCTAACTCTACTAGTAGGTGGCAGGCCTTGCCATAAACCAGCCTAAATGGGGACATGCCAATAGGGGTCTTATAGGCAGTCCTATAAGCCCATAAAGCATCATTCAACTTTTATGCCCAATCCTTTCTATCAGTCCTCACAGTCTTCCCCAAGATATGCCTGATCTCCCTATTAGAAATTTCAACTTGCCCATTGGTTTATGGGTGGTAGGGAGTTGCAATTCTATGGGGAACAGAATACTTTTTGAGGAGGTTCTCAAAAGGCTTATTATAAAAATGGCTCCCCCCATCACTAATAATATCCATGGGGGTGCCAAATCTTGAGAAAATTTTGTCCTTTAGAAATTTAAGGACAACTGTGTGGTCATTGGTCCTTGTGGCAATGGCTTCCACCCATTTGGACACATAGTCTACTGCCACAAGTATTAAGTTGAAACCCATAGAAGGAGGAAAGGGGCCCATAAAATCAATGCCTCAGATGTCAAAAAGTTCTACCACAAGGATGGGCTGGAATGGCATTGAATCTTTCTTGGAAATGCGTCCCAACCTTTGACATCTCTCATAGGCCTTGCAATGTGTGTTTGCATATCTGAAAAAAAAGAAGACCAATAAAAATCACATTGCAGTACTTTTGCTGCAGTCTTTTTGCCACTAAAGTGACCTCCACAGGCTTGCTCATGGCACATTAAAAGAATGTTGTGGAACTCACTTTCAGGCACACATCTCCTAACAACCTGATCTGCACAATGCTTGTACAGGTATGGATCCTCCCACAAAAAATGTTTGACCTGAGAGAAAAATAGGTCTTTGTTCATCTTGGACCAGTGAGGGGGGATCTTACCAACAGCCAGAAAATTGACAATGTGTACAAACCAGGGCTCATTAGACTGCATAGCAAATAGCTGCTCATCAGGGTACAACTCATTAACAGGTGCTGCTGCACATTCTTCCAAAATAATTCTAGAGAGGTGGTTAGCCACCACATTCTCAACTCCCTTTTTATCCTTGATCTCAAGATCAAACTCTTATAATAGGAGGATCCATCTTATCAACCTTGGTTTGGCATCCTTCTTAGCCAATAGGAATTTCAGGGCTGAGTGATCAGTAAAAACAATAATTTTAGAACCCAGCAAGTAGGGTCTAAACTTGTCCACAACAAACACAACAGCTAGCAGTATCGAAAGGAGATGGATCAGTTAATGCATGAGGAAATGATAGCTGCGGGACTACTAGTGCCATAGCTGCATGCCTAACCATATCATGGTTAAATTTTTATTTATTTTTCTTTTTTCTTCATTTATTGTTGGTTGTTGGGGCTCAACATCAGCCCCTTTATTTTACACTTGCTGATCCACAGCAGGGGCTGACTTTTTTGGTTCTTCACCACTCTCATTTCTTTCATTTTCACTCTCCATGACCTCCTCAATTGCCCTGCCCACTAAATTGTCGACCACTCTGCCACTCCTCAGGGTAGTGATTGCATTAGCCTTCTCATGGGTAGAGGATGCCTCTCCAATCATGTACTGTCCTTTAGGGTTGGCCAAGGGCTGACTAGGCAACCTACCCTCCTCTCTTTTGTTCAAAGCATTACAGATTTGACTCAGTTGGTCCTCCATTTTCTTAATGCTTTGCCCATGAGAATTCATAGTTTAGACCAAATTCTCCAAATTATGCATAGATGTCAGCATTTTCTCTTCAAAGGAAGAGGATCTGGGCTATTGTGGTGGCAAGACCAACTGATTAGGCTGTAGGGCAGACAACTAAAAATTCTGTCTTGGTAGATATCCTTGGTTAAACTGGTGTTGGGGTCTGTATGGAGCTGCCAACTACTGCTGCTGGGGCTGAGGGTATGTATCTTGTCTCCACCTCTAATTTGGGTGGTTTCTCTATGTGTACCCAGTAGGTTGCTGCCCATATGTTTAGACAACATTGGCATGTTTCATTACAAAATCAGGGAATTAGTTGGCTGATGGACAATCTTGGAGTAAATGTATGGGAGATTGGCATATCAGACATGTCTCTTCCACTTGTGCAAGCATCCTAGGCTGTATCACATTCATCAATTTGTCAAACTTTAAACTCAGATTGTCCACCTTCCTTTCCAAATCACTTTACACCTTAACTTCATATGTTCCACCTCTAGGAGTGGACTCTTTCACCAATTTAGCTAGGGTCTAGCTGTCATTGCGATACAGTGACTCCTGCCGTATGGAATTTTCCCCTATAATGTCAAACAGCTCGTAAACCTCATCAGCTATCTTGTGGAGGTAACTACCACCACATGAGGCATCCACCATATCCCTACTCTTGGGATTAATTTCTTGGTAAAATGCTTGCACTAGTTGCCATTGTGGAATTTAATGGTGGGGGCATTGTTTTAACATCTCTTGAAATCTCTCCCATGCTTCATAAAAATCCTCAGTTGAGGATTGCGTAAATGATAAAATGTTTGTCCTTATCTGGCTAGTTTTGTTCATGGGAAAGAATTTAGCCAAAAATTGGCTTTGGTGGTCACTCCATGTTTGAATGCTATTGGCTAGGAGCTTAGAGAGCCAGGTGCTGGTTTTGTCCTTTAGGGAAAAAGGAAAAAGCCTTAGTTTGGTGGCTTCAGGTCCCAAGCCAATAATATTGAAAGTGGTGTAAAGTGCCAAAAATTGGTCAATGTGCTTGTAAGGATCTTCCTTACTGAGCTCATGAAAAGATGGTAGCATGTTAATGGTAGAGGACTTGATTTCATAGTTTCCCTCAACTGAAGGGAATTGTATGTAAAAGGGAGATGTGTAATCCCCAGGTGTATTGTATTCCTTCAACGTTCTTTGCCTCTCAGCCATGATAGCTGGCTCAGTTTCAACAGTAGGACCTTGTGTGGTGTTTCTTTGTCTAAGGACCCTTTCAACCTCAAGATTTGGAGGTTCCAACTCAGGGTTAAGGGACCTTCTTCTAAGCATACACACAAATTCAGCAGGTAAAGAAAATGCTCACAGCACACACAAAAAATTTTCAAACCGAATTAACAACTAAACAAATTTACACTAAACTAATGACAGAGAATTCAACATTAAAGGACTGAGTTTTTGGGTAAAAGAAGTGCAAATAGAGCTAGCTAAACTCCAGCTGTAGCTGCAGCTTTTCCCCATTGCTGTTGTCCGATTCTACAAAATTTCACAAAAAATCAGTAACACTTTTTATTCTATTTATGACACAGCTACAAAGAATTTTCTAAACTAGAATATAATACAACTCAGGTCTACTAAAAAGATCAATATTCCCGACAACGGCACCAAAAACTTGTTGGTGTCTTTTCATGTCTAAGTGCTGATGTTGTTTAAGTGATGAGATGATAAAATCAGGATGCAAAAGTGGAGTGAAATGATTTTGAAAATAGCAACCTAATATACACACAACCTGTAAGATACAGGGTTATTCTAGCAAGTTTTGATAAGTAAGAGTTTGTCCCACAGAGAAATTGATCTAGAACCCAAAATGGGCTATAATAGTAGGCCTCCAGGTCTGGCAGTCCCAAAGAAAGGGAGTTGGGTGTCACAACTAGACTAAATTACCTACTAAAAGAAAAGAAATAAAGTGCAGTCCTATCCTAAAGAAAGGGTTATGAAGAAAGTGGTGGTGGTGTGTTAAAATAAAGATAAAATAGTGGAAAGTAAACTACTAGGCCAAATTCATATCAGTTTTGTAACTCAGATATAGATCTGCTTCTGTAGAAATCCTTGCTAAAGTGTTATAAAAAAAACTCAGCAAGGAAGAAGAATCCAACTCACTCTTGTGATTCAACCTAGTCCTTTAAGGCTATTACCTGTCCACTTTAATGGTCACAGACTATCCAATAGGGAGGATCAAAGCACATGAAGAGACTCAGAAAACCAATATGATCAAATGGAGTAGATTGATCTTAAGGCTATAACCTATCCACTCAAATGGTCAAGACTATCCAATAGATGTCGTCCACCCAACTAATCAAATCAGGACATTAAAACTATTGTAGACACTATATTTGCCAGGCTACAAGCTCCCCAGATCTGCTACAGATCTGACAAGCATTTATAGGAATTCCAATCCAAAAGAGACTTTAAATGCAACTGATCATTACTACTAAAGGCTTGCAATGACTCAGCCCTCAAGTCTGCAATCACTATAAAAAAAGTCAGATCTAATATCTGATATTGGTCAAGTAACACAGAGGGGAGCCAGTTCCTGCAACAACCTCTCACTAGGCTACAAGCTCAAGTGCAGAGGAGAATAATCCTTCTCATATCTAGACTTGAAATCACCCTAGGGCTATAGTCTCTCCACTCAAATGGTCACAGGCTATCCACAGAGGTTATCCTCACCACAGAGGTCTGAGAAGGAACATGTAAACTGCTGCTGCCACCATGGTCCTAGGGCTACAAGCACAAGCTTCTAAGGGCCTTTTAATCAGCCCAAATCCTAAATGTATGCTATAACCTGAACAAAATGATGGGCAAATAGGAAAATAACAAATTGAATGAACATTTAAAGTGCAAATTCCATTGATTAACATTACCTATAATGCAATTTCTCAAGGCAGCAGCCTTGTGCACAACTGCTCAACCAAAGATCCTAAAAATTACATGACCCATTACAAAACTAAATAAAACTACACCTAACTGCTTAAAAAAAGATTTAGCCAGCAAGTGTTGGGCTAAGAGAGAAGAAAAATGGGAAAAAGATGTGATCAAAACCCTAACCTTAGCTTGCTCGAGCTTACAGCCTATAGAGGTTGAAGGAGAGATCCCTATTCTAAGTTACAAACACAACTTATATACTCATCCTAATGCCTTGACTCAGAGAAGAGTAAACCCTAATTTTTTTAGCAGATGTGGCATTATTACAACCATTGGATGCTTTGGAATATGTGCATCAAGAACAGTTCCTCGGGATGTGTGCCATAGACCTGGGAAAATCCCCAAAAGGTCCTTGAGTTAAGACTGAGAAGTGGAGAGCCCGAGCTTCGCAAGGCTGGCTTCTAAAAATTTATTCTCTCGCATGGCTTGTAGATTACTCGCAAGGTAAAATTTGGCTTTAAATGTTGCTTTCTCGCGTAGAAGGATTTAAGCTTATCGTGCAATTGCTTTATACTTCTTTAGTTCCTTCGTGCAGCTTGCAGAGTCCTCACGACGTAAGAATTATCTTGGAAGGTTTGTTCACTCACGCAGGTGGACTTCGCATCATCGCATAGCTGCTCTAGCTTTCAATGCACTCGCGCAGGAGAGTTTGCAGTGCTTGGCTTGCTCACGTAGTACGGCTTCAAAATCTCATGTCGCGAGGTACTCGCGCAAATGCCTTTACATCTCACTCGATTCCTTGTCAAGTAGGTAGCACATCTCGCCTTATACAGAGTTAAAATTCTAGGCACGTGAGAGCTGCGCGAGAGAACTTTTGGAGTTCTCTCTCCTTCATAGCTATGCAAGAACCTCGCGAGTTAGCTATTGTTCTTTGTGAAGATTGGCCTTGCGAGATAGTGCGCGAGGTTGATATAAGCCTTGATCCTTGTGAGAACTTGGCAAGCTGAATTTCTGAAGGCTTAGTGCACTAGAGCTCCGTGAGTTCTTTAAGTGTTGATTGTAGTTGAAGTGCGCGACTGCTGCGCAAGAGGTTGCTATGTGATAATCCCTTCACTGAGCTGCGCGACTTCTTCGCAAGCTCTATTGTGTTGTATGTAACATCCGCGTGAGGGAGGTTTGCTGTAACTTCAGCCACGTGAGGCAACACCTCAACTATGTGAGTTAGTTCATTTGCTCTTCTGCTGCTATACAGCTGCTGTTGTTTCAGCTCTCTCTCCACTCACATCTATGGTTCTTTCATCTGCTGGATTTTCTTGGTCCATTATGACATGCAAAATAAATACCATGGTGTGTACCACCATGGTGTTCCATCAATCTCTGGCTCAGCTGTCATTCTTGGCTTGACTTCTCTCTCTTCTTGGCACCAAAAGTATGGACTTTGTGTTAAGGTGCATAATTTATTACTAACTACAAAACAAGCAAAACAAGTGTTATTAGTAGGCTTCAAAGTTCAGCAAAGGCTAGGTTAAGAGGTGAAAAGTGGTACTTTTTAGTAAATAACACCGCCATCATCCCGAAGGGATAGGAGAAGAAAGTTTGGGGTCATACCCAAGAAATCCATACCCTACCCCCCTCCAAACCATGTCTTGGGCGGTTGATCCAACCATCATTGACTCGGATTCATCCCCACCACATTCCCCATCGCATTCCCCCATGGAGGAGATACCTATCTTCGACCCCTCCACCCAATCCCGATTCATTGTTACGGGTCCATTTGGAGCCCCCATTTTTCCCTCCACATCCTCTCCAAATACACCCCATTCTCCTTCCACATCAACCCAACATATACCCCATTTTTCCCCCACATCAACCCAAGTCATACCCAATTATCCGCATGCCTCCACTCAAAATCCATCCCATTTTCCATCAACATCCACCCAAAATCCACCATATTTTCCCTTCACATTCACCCAAAGTCTACCCCATTTTCCTTCCACATCCATCAAAAATCCAACCCAACTCTCCACATTCACCCAACATACACCCATATTTCCCCCATCCACCCAACACACACCCAAATTTTCCCCATCCACCCAACATACACCCAATTTTCCCCCATCAACCCAACACATACCCCATTTTCCCTCCACATCTAATTCAATGTCTAATTTTCCCCTCGCATCTACCCATCCCCCATTAAATGAACCCTCCATATCTACCCCCATGACCGATCCCATGGTCATGATGGATGACATGGTGAGGGCATACACTGCTTGGAAGGCCTTCCAAAGCCTTCCTCATCCATCCCAAATATTACCAAATCCAAACCTTCCAAAATCTTCAAACCCCATTCCTCCAAAATTCTAATCAACCACCCATAATTCATACCATCCAAAATACCCAACGTCAGCCATTGGGCCGTCCAGGTAGGCCTCAAAGGCCCAATACCCAACCAAAAGCCCATCAAGGCCCAAACCCAAGCGTCACATTCTCAAACCCTCCATCATTCCCCCCAATTCTCCACATACATCCATGCCCAACAAACCCCCATTCCCCCTCAAGCGATAAGCCCTCCTCAATCTGGCATAAGCCTCATTCATCCACACCCAACCGAATATGTGAATCCATCCCACACCATCAACCATCCCCATTTTACCCATTCACTCACTCTTGATCCGAATCCTCAAAATATCCACCCGATGCAATGGCCTCATCAAGTACCTACCCAAAACCCACAATTCATCCATCCCCTTACCCCACAAGCCACTCACTAAAGCTTCCCTCACTCACAATGACTTAACCAGGCACCCGTCCAACCGATGATGAATTAATAAGATAACATCATTCCTCCCCCATTCATTGATGTGGGTAACCAATATGAGGAGGATGAGGCCCGAAATAGTGGGGCCTACATGGGGGCATTTTTCAATTTTACCCCCCACAACCCACCTTTACAAACCCAAAGGCCATTCAAAATGAAGAGAGGCAACCAAGTGGTGGAGCAGCCCCAGTTCTACAATCTAGGGAATCAGAACTGTTAAAAGATCAAATGGACAAGATCCAAAAATAGTTGATGAATCTGGGGGGAGCCAAGATACATGCAACCGATTTCTCTAATTTATGACTGTTTGCCGAGGTGCCTTTGCCACTTAAGTTTAAAGTGTCATCATTCAATAAATACAATGGCACCGGCAATCCCATTACACACCTCAAGTCATATTGTGGGGACATGTGCCAATATGGAGGAGATGAGTGCTTGCTCATCAAAGTTTTTCAAAAGAGTCTCACGAGACTTGCACTTAAGATGGTTCACTTCTCTTGAGCTGTCCATGATAAAAACTTGGAAAGACCTCACCCACGTATTCCAAGAGTAATATGTTTACAACATGGACATTGAGCTGCACAAGTCCGATTTGGCCCATCCAAGGCAGAAGTTGATCGTTGCTTATGATGTATATTATTATTATATTGAATTCAAGTCTTAACCTATTGCAAGCGCACAATGAAAATTATAGTACTAGCATAGGATCGTTCCCACGAGAAAGTTTATTTATCTAATTACTTCTTATTTATATCTTTGACTTAAATCCTTATCTTAAAAACGTTTATTTATCTTTAAGATCTAATCTACTAGAGAAAAATGAATAAAAGAATGATTTATTAATCTAAAATATATAAAATAAATCTAAATCCTCCTTCTGATTGAGGTCGTCAATCTCAATCTTCAGCTATTAGATATTTACGAATTTAAATAGTATAGCTACACTATATCTCTAGTTTCTTAGCATTGGTCATCAATCAAGTCTAAGATCCTATCAATACAGATTTAATCTAATCAACAACTTTCTAAAATCTGGGCGTCAATCAAACCTTAGAAAACTGAAGATGGAAAAATAAAAACCGTTACACTAATTTACAAATTCTAACTGGAGTCGTCAATTCAAATTAAAATTTGAAGATGTTTACAAAGCTGTAAATAAAAGAAAATAAAATCTAATCTAGAAAGCAAATGAATATATCTTTCACCCCTCAACCGCAGTCATCAATTACTTATGAGAAACTAGGATATCTACACTAATATTTAGCACCCAATTGCAATCATCAATTGCTCTTGAGAAACCTCTGATATCTAATCTAGTCTAACTATTTTACACTACTTTGATAGGAAGAAAATTCAACCTCAGGCGTCAATTGATGCTGAAATTTTTCGATGTACACCAAGCTCTCTTATTTATAGATCATAAGGAGTCGGTTTACAAAGACTTATAATTCTAATAAAAGAAACTACTAAAAATAAAAGATTCCTAATATAACTCTAATTCCTAATTTTATCTTTCCTTGCTTTAGACGGTAGATGTGCTTCTGGATTGCTCTCCTTTATTTCAGTAACAGAGTCATTCGGAATAGATCTTCATCAATCTTCTAAGAATCATGATTCACCGGATTTCTAGAGATCTTATAATTTGGTTTATGGCGGTGATAATCTTTTACTGACATGATCAGCAGCAGCAGTGAATTAAGCTTTTTGTAAAATCATTGATACTGATTCTCTTCTTTGGTGGAAAATCGTAAATTATAATTCTCTGCTTTCAATAGGGTTTATAGAGGGAAAATCATAAAAGATGATTCTTCAGTTTTGTCATTTTATTTTAAAATCGTAAATGATGATTTTACATCTTCATACTACTCACTCTTATGACTTAGTAGACTCGACGGACGATTCTCTGGAAAATATGACTATTTACTTTTCTCCTTTGAGTGGCTTCTTTCAGAGAATCATAAATTATAATTCTTTGACTTTCCTAGTCTTTTACTCTTGGAGAATTGTAAAATAGCAATTTTTCATTTTGTTCAGTATGCAGGGCTTCGTCTTTTAGTTCTGTTATCATTCTTTACTACTTTTTGAGTTCCTTTTGATGAATATTAACACTTAGGCTCTATCTTATTATTTATCTCTAATATTTGCATATCAGTAAGTTATTAGTAGCAAAATAAAGCCTAGCATCACTATGTTAAAGGTGATAAAATGGTAAATTATGTGACTGATCATACCCCAAAACTTAAGTTGTACTAGTCTCTAGCAAACAAGGAAATATAAAATATTTAAGCTATTAAAATGCCACTTTCGTAGGGAGCACGATTGCATTTAATGAATGCAACAAGCCTTTAAACTCCTAGGTGATCCCTAGTGGAGAAGTTGTAATCTCTTGAAGGTTTTCAGTGAAGTTACCTACAAACTTTCAAATATATTTTTTTGGGATTTTTCAAAACTAAAAATTCAAAATATAGATTTTTCTATACTAATTACTCAGTCATTCATTATATGTTCATTATTTTTCAAAAAGTTTCAAATCTTTTATCCATAGCTTTCCATTATCGCAATCATCCTCTATCAAAACTCAATAATTTCAATTCGGTATAGTGTGGAGTGTGTGCATATCAGTGAAAAGTTTATTCATCATAGATTTTTCTAAACTGTAGTTTTTAGAAAATATTTTAATCAAAACTCTCACTTATTGACATACTCTAAAAAATAATCAAAAATTTTCAAGTTCTCACAATATTGTAGATATATATATGCAAATCTCATCGGACAATTAACTAAAAAGATAAATCTCATGGAAAAGATAATCAGTTCTGTTCATATAAATTCTTCATTTATTCATAGTATCTATTTTATATATCTCTACTAGACTCATATTCCTACAAATCGTAAATCACAAAGGTATTTCCTTCGGCTTGTAATGGGGCTTTGGGTTTTCGGAAGGTTTCAAAGAAAAAGGTAAAGAGGATTCAAAATTATTTCTGAGAATTAAGCTTTTCCTTCTCTTCTTCTTCTATATTTTTCAGCTTCTGTAAGTATCCTTATTTTGAATAACTTCTTCCCATTTTTTTTCTTAGTATAAATCCCATTTTTCAGCTTCTGTAAGTATCCTTATTTTGAATAACTTCTTTTCTTTTCTTTTTCGATATTTTCATACGATTGTATTTCTTTTTGCCTGTACCCTTTTTCAGTAGATCCTTCATCTATTATGTGCATACTCCTTTCACTCCCTCTTCTCCTCTTCTTTATATTCTAAACTCTCAGAAATTGTAAGGGTCAAGGATAGAAAGCTTTGGGTAGTACATATGGTTAAAGGTTTATAAAATTTTGGTATAAAGAAATTCGGTTTTAGGCATCTAATATGGTTCAAAAGATAAAAATATTATGGGATTTTGACTTTTTACCTCTGGTTTAACAAAAGATGGCCTTTGGTCATTTTCACGATTTACTAATATGGATGTCTTATTGCTTATATATATTCATTAGAAAATTCTAAACAAATATATCATCAAATTTATAGAATATCCTGATTCTAAGTTCAGCATTATGAGATTTTCAATAGTAGAGAAGTTCAAGGAAATTTAGCATGAATAAAAATAGTCTCTCTTTCTCAAAATAAAAGAGGAAATAGGCTCTATAGCTCACTGGTTATATAATTTTGAAACTATAATCTAAAATATTTATAGTTCAGATCAATCGTATAGTTTTAAACATTCTCCTGATACAGTGTTCTAGAGATGCTTTACTTTGAATTACAACTATTTTTATTTTTATTTTTAAACTATTACTATGATGGATTGCTAAGAATTTCGAATTTTCATATTTTTGGTCATAATTCTCATATAATGATTAACTAACTAAAAAAAAACTCTAAAGAAAAAGACTATACTAATATATTATATTTTTAAAATTTGATTTTGTTTAGATATGTATCCCCCCCAAACATAAATAGGACAATGTCGTCATTGTGCAAACCAGGGGACACACAGAAAAAATATTACCTTACTTTACTGCTATGTTATTAATCGGGTTAATAATCTGCAAAAAGAATCAAAATTCTTCCCCCAAACTTAGGAGAAAAATACTACCGGTTTTATATATATAAAAAAATGTTAGATGTTAGTATCACTATTAGTCAATTAGTCAAAAATATTAAAGAAAGAAAAAGAACTATTTTTTTTCATATATGAACAATTAAAGAAATATGGCAAGAAAACTAATTGCATCAAAGAAATCCTAGGAAAAATCTAGACACACACTAGACTAAGACACTGGCAGCAACGCTCGAAAAGAACTCTTCCGGCTTTATCAAAATGATGTCGCTTAGAACAAAAAGGTAGGGACACAACCCACGGGTGGGTGTGTCCATTAGAAAAGAAAAACATTAAGAAGATGGTGGGGGTGTAGATGACGAAGCTTTCTGTCGCTTAGGAGATGGAGGTGGTGTATCATTATTGTCCCTTGGTTTAAAAAGGAGAGAGATGAGCTCGTTGATTAACCACCTCTTTTCCTCTATAAGGGTAGAGATCTCCTCGGCTTCCTATTGGAGGAGCCCCGCAAACGCTTCATGAATTTTGGCCAACCTCAGTGGTTTCGACATTGCTAAAGGGTTGGTGATGGAAGAGAATGCAGAAAGAATGGAGTAAAGGTATTGGGGGGCTAAGGTCCTATATATAAAGGGTTCAAAATGTGAATAGTCGCTATTTATGGAGGTAATGGTTGGCGTGGAGGGATGCAGCCGTTTGGTATACCCATTAATGGTGGTGAAGGATGTGTTGGAGCAGCGTGAATTATGGTGACGCCTTTTATATTGAAAGCCGCGCCTTTCAAAAATATGTAGCGGTTTTCCAGTCATCATAATCGCTACGATGAAATGCTAGAGAAAGCTGCGTGTAACCAATCGTTTTTCGTCCTCTTTTTTTTTTTTCAAATTCTCTTATACACAAAGTTACTACGGATGAGTCGGTAGTGCGACGGTCGATCAAGAGCATATCAGACATACTCTGGGTCTTTTAATGACATTGTGATCATTGTTTCTTTTTCTTGTAAAGTCACCATTAGTTTAAGTCTTTGTCCATTGACCTTACATGTACGATAATCCTTAGGATCCTGAATAGTGACAGCCCCGTGAGGGAATGCTTCTATGACATTATAGGGTCCATCCCAATGACTTCGTAGTTTTCCAGGGAATAGTTTTAACCTTGGATTGTATAACCAAACTTGTTGGCCCGGATCAAAACTCTTCCTCAAAATATATTTATCGTGAAATGCTTTAGTTTTGGCCTTATAAATACGAGCATTCTGATAGGCATCATTTCAAATTTTCTCTAACTCGTTAAGTTCGAGTTTCCGTTGTTCACCGGATGCAGTTAGTTCGAAATTAAGTGTTTTGATAGCCTAGAAGGATCTATGCTCTAATTCGATAGGTCAATGACAAGCCTTACCGTATACCAATCGACAAGGGGACATACTAATAGGGGTCTTTATTGTCTTCCTAAGTGCGCATGATTTATTTGTATTTTGAAAACAGATTTTTCAAAGGATGGATTATACTTTGATTAGAAAACTAGAAAAAAGAAAGAAATATTAGCACAGAGAGAAATCAATTAGCCTGCAAGATCAGGGCCAATTGTAGCAAGTTTTAAATGTAAGTGAGTAAAAGATCGTCCACAGGGAATTGATTTAAAATGTACGGTAAACCTCCAGATCTGAGCTACCAGATCTGGCCTCTGATCCTATCTACAAAGCAAGTAAGATGGGAGGTTGAATTTGTCACATTAACTAAATTATCTAAAAGTAAAATTTAAACTAAGTGATCCAGATCCGAGTTGGGGGAATTGGATGCAAAATTAATAAGAATGGAGAAATAACAGCTACTTAAGCTTAGTAATTGATTGCGGAGTGAGAAATAGTGTAACACAATTGAGAAAATATCAAATCTTCATCTGGCTACCAGCTCAGATGTAAGAGAAAATAATCCAGTTCAAGGATTAGAATTGAGTTGAACTTATGGCTATGATCTGTCCACTATCATGGACACAAATCATCCAATAGTTTTCTTCTTCAATCAAAAGTCTTGATTCAGAACATAAGCTCCACTACAAATGCTGTAAGAACCAGGTTACAAACACAGATTCTCAAAGGGATAGTGAATTAAGGGAAATTACTTAAAAACAGCAAATCTAAAGGAATCTAATGAGTGAGGAGATCACAATGAACCCTTAACATGAATCCGATTGAGAACGTACTGATGAAAGCAACCTTTTCAATTCCACCATTACAATTACAGAGCACAGCTTAAAACAGCTCTCGGATTTGTAGTCTTGAATATAATTCTCACTTGAATTACATAAGTATCTCACAGTTCTCAGTTACAGACAAAAGCTAGGCTATTACATAGGTTTCAGACAAGCTATCTTGGTCTGAATTGGAAAATGGGGCAGCAGGAATGAAACTCAAATTCTAGATACCCAAATTGGGCAAATAGTTCGTCTATTTATAGTTTTCCCCAAGTCCAGCTCAGATGTGCATCAACCAATCAGAATTGGTTAGATCCATATCAACTAATAGTCGGCACGAGGATCGGATCTGATCTAGCCAATCAGCTGCTTGATCTGGTTCGATAATCGGAGCAGGCATCAATTCTGTTAGGTAATTCAAAAATCTGTTTGAGCTTCTAGAAGTTCCTGCCAAGTAATTTCATCTTTGAGTGTTCACATGGAGTGGAATATGCCTCTGGTTCGTGCTCAGAATCTTCCAGAATGCTCCTCGGTTTTTAAATGCATTGGGGCACATGCAGAGATTACTAAAATACCCTTGCAGATGCTAGGAATCTTTAGAATACGATTTCGCACAAATTGGGGGCCTTTTCGAAAGGAAATGTGCCTTCTGGAGCTCTATTCACAAAGAACTAGTGCTGTTCGCAAGGAGTTTTCTTCTTTTCGAAAGGATCATCAGCAAGTTTGGTACCTTTCGAATAGATCAGGTGCTCTTCGAAAACCAAGCCTGGAGCTTTAGTTCTTTTCGCAATGTTCAGGTTCTTTTTTAATAGATCAGGAATCCTTTCGAATAACATTCTATAGTGCATTCTTCTTTTCGAATAGCTTCAAACCTATTTTAAGGTTGAAACCAGGCCTTTGTCTCTTCTAGTTTAAGAATTTTGACAGCCAGTGAGGCTGTCCCTTCTCCTTCTTCCTCCAAATCAAGATGGGTCATCATCTTTTTGGCACTTTTAAGCTGCTTTCAAGGTTAAGCCTGTCTTTATTGTTAGCTGTAAAACAAACACTTAAAACACTTATTTAGTTCTCTGAAAGGTCTATCAAGGCCCAGGTTAAGGGGTGAAAAATGGTATTTTCCAGTTCTCAACACACCCCCAAACCTAAGCTTTGCTAGTCCCTGAGCAAAGACAAAATTAAAAATAGAATGAAAAGCCACTTTTGTAGGGAACACAGTTGCATTTAGCATATGCAACAAGCCTTTTAAACCCCTAGGTGATCCCTAGTGGAAGAGTGAAGTCTTCTGACGGTTTTCAGTGAAGGTACCCACAAACTTCTCCATTAAATCTGTTAATATCAATGCAGTTTTGTTAAAATAGACTTTCATCAAATCAGATTATTCACACCTGCATCAGTTGAGCTGTAAGAGGATTCTCAAGAAAACATCAGTTCAAAACTGAAATTCTGCTGTAATTCTTTTACCATTCACTTAGTTTGTGTCAAAAAGTTTTAAAAGAAAAATTAATGAAAAACTTGCCTTCTATTTGAGAATCCTGCTATGATGTTACCCCAAATAAGTTGATTTCAAACCCAACTCTCACCAGGGTTGTTACTCAACATACAAGTAAAAGGGTTGTACTATTTCACATAGCTCAAGAGCAGTTACCCTCAAATAGGACGTAAGCAGGAGCATAGGCATTGCTTTTCAGTTCTGAATTTACTGCTCTTTTCACCATAGATTACACAAATCCTTATCTCCATGTGATAGCTCAATCCATCTTTGATCAGTAAGGACTTTAACTTGGGTTGTAATGTGGCTTATGGGTGAAATTTATCAAGAATAAAGGGGTGGAATGGAGTTCAGAATTGAGAAGTCAGTCAAGGTAAGGAGGTGATAGACACACCTTCTTCAATTCAACACAATTTCATCTTCTTCTTTGAATTTTCAGAGCCAAAGTGGCCATCTTTTTCTCTTTCTTTTTCAAACTTCCAATGAAATGACTTTTCCTTTTTTTTTTCAAAGCAACATTGACTGGAATGCCACATTTCTTTTGCTGATACATCATTGCCTTTAATTATTTTTCTTTTTCTTTTACCAAACTGTTACCCAACTCACCTTTCTTCAGCTTTCTTTCCTTTACCTTTTGAATTCTCAGAGTGAGGGTTAGGCTAAATGAGGTTGATGAGGTTTCAAAGAAATCTTAGATTTATAAAGCTCAAATGGTGTGTATCAAGGGTAGTTTCAAAAGGTGGGGCTTTTTTAAGTTCAAA
Source organism: Chloranthus sessilifolius (assembly GCA_021018995.1). Lineage (NCBI taxonomy): Eukaryota > Viridiplantae > Streptophyta > Magnoliopsida > Chloranthales > Chloranthaceae > Chloranthus > Chloranthus sessilifolius. Next base: position 26,185,638 of record CM037594.1, on the reverse strand, counting down.
CTGTCCAACAGGAGGCCTTACATCATGTCTTTAATATCATGATTGCTGTCAAACTATTTTAATTTGGATATGTGTAACTTTTAGTGATAACAAACAGGTTCAAACAGTCGCTAGAGCAAAAAATTTTTGCCAATTCATACCTCCAAAGAATACATTTCAGGCCCAAATCTCACTGGGTGTGGTTTTTTATCAAATTCCTGAGGTATATCATCACTGTTTTCTCTCTTTTTAGGTTTACTAAAACATCAATTTTCTTTTGGAAATTTTCTGACATTCACTTCATGAAAGTATTAGAATTACACTAGAAATCAATTTTAAAAAGTTTTAACTTCCTCATTTTTCAAAGACAAGTGGGAAATCAGTTCATTTTCAAAAATTATGCTGATCATAAGTTGCATTAATGTTAACTAAATTATTGGCATCTCTGTCACACCCCCAAACCTATGAGGAGCAGTGTCCTCACTGGTCCAAAAGTGGATAAGCAAAAAGAAAAAAAATAAGCACAATGACAGAGAGAAAAGAAAAAATTGCACAGTAATGGACAAATCAAGCTAAACACTAAATAAACAACAAAAAACAAAAAAAAATTTACAAGGTAGTCTAATAACTAGGGTCAAAATTTGTATCATAAGTTGGTTCAATGGGGTCAGAACTGGAGTCAGTATTGGAGTCTGAACTTGAGTCAGTATTGGAATCTGAACTTGATTTAGCTTTCTCTTAGATTGTGGCTTGGAGTTCGGTGTACTCTTCAGACTTGATCTTTCTGGTGAGGCCAATATATTTTTCAAGTCTATCAGCCCTCAGTTTTTCTTGTACAAGCTTCTCTTTTAACATGGCAACTGTGTGCTTCTCACTCCTAACCATCTGATAGGTTTGGTGCAGCAGGTCCTGCATCTTCTCTCTCTCAAATTGCATAAACAGCTCCAACTTCCTAATCTTGTCCTCATAAGGAGTCTTAATGTAAGCTTGAAGATCAGCAATCCCCTTAAGGACATCGCTAGAGATGTAAGGGTTCTCTTTCATAGCCCTTTGAAGAGTGGCAAAACGTGGAACAGGAATGGAGTGGTAGGGGACCATATGTATCCCAGCCGTCGGGGTGGGGGAAGGTGAATCTAAAAGTACTACCTCAGGGTCAGTTTGGGTAGCAAGGTCAGAGACAGTGGGGATGGGGAAAAGTGAATCTAAAAGCACTACCTCAGGTTCTGTTTAGGTAGCATGGGCAAAAGTGGAGGGTACTGTGGATGAGGTAGTTGGTTGGGATGTGGAGGCCAAGGTTTGGAGAATGGAATTTGTCACAGACTGGTTGTTTGTGTTGGTCTGCAGCTGGGCTTGGATAGATTGGAGAAAGGTGAAGATTTGGCTAATTGATTGGTGTGGGTGTGATGCATGAGTGGTGGTGGTATGATTGGTGTAGTGGTTGAAGAGTAATGGGTGGGATGGTAGAAGAAGTAGCCAAATGAGTAAATTGGGGGTGGTCAGGTACTGGGGCATATTCATGTCCAATATTCTCCAAGATAGATCCCATCAAGGATGAATAGGCCTCAGTGGTGAATATCTAAGGTTCAGGAGTATGGGTGATTTCAGGTTTATGAGCTGAATGGGGTGGTGAACCTGAGAATCTTTGTAGGAGAGGAGTGCTAGGTGAGTTTACAACAAAATCTATGTGTATATCTGAGAAATTGTTAGGTGAAATTAGCGGTGTAAGTATGGCTGGAATGGTTGGTGTTGTGGGAGAATCTGTAATGGGAATTGTGGTGGTGATGAGTGATGGAACTGCTGGGATAGGTGATGGGATAGGTGCTGTGATAGGTGAGGTGGACATGATGATGGTCTCCTCAGCATTGGTAGTAGGTTCAATGGCAGCTGCAGGTGCAATGGGTGCAGCTAAAGAGCTGGTTACCTCAGGTTCAGGTATAGCAGCCTCCTGGGCTGGCTCTACCTCCTCCCTCATTCTTTTCAACATAGTTTGGCTTGTATTCCAAGCCCTCTTCCCAAAAACATGAGGTGTTACAATCTCAAAAGGCTCTTGCTCATCAATGTCAAATTTAGCCCTTAGTAGGGTTGTGATCAACCTTCCAAATAGTATTCCAGCCACTTTCTGTTCCTTCTTCTTCTTGGCACTGATGTCAGCCATTTCTTCAAATATCAGCATGGAGGCATTGAAGAATTGCCCTTTAGAAAAGTAAAAGAGGGCCTCTAGAATGAGTGTCCTTCTTTCCTGACTGTGTCTAGTGACATACAAACTCCCTCTCAAAATTTAATCCATCAGTAAAAATTGGGGTGCTAAGTCTCTCCTCATGATGGACTACCCAGTTCCAACTATGCCTTGGGTTAGATGTGCAGCCATATCTCTAAAAGAAGCTATCTCAGGTGCAGCCAAAGGGCCAGCAGGATCATACTGAAATGGTATCCCCAAGGCATTTCCAATGTCTTCATAAGTGATGGTTAAATCACAATCATCAATAAAAATTACCAGAGTTGGGGCATCAGCATCCTTCTCAGTCACTTTCACCATGTTTTGGTACCATAATCGCACCATTCTAGGATAAATCTTCTCTAGAAGAGGGGTCAGGATATTACTCAGTGAAGTATCCCTGATGTAGTTCAGGGATAGCTTACATTCTGGTTTGTTCAAGAAAAAATTCTCATCCACATTAAGCTCTGGAATCAACTTCTGAGATTCAATGAAAGGGTTTGGAAGTACCAAATGCTTAGGAAGAGGAGGAAGCTCAGTCTCAGGAATAAGGTCAGCTTTCGGGATGGGTTCCTCAATTCTAACCTTCTTTCCCTTCTCAATCCTATCAGCCTTATCCATCGACAATTTCCTCTTGGCTGAGGTTTTAGCTTTTCCTTTGGTGGATGATTTGCTAGCTTTCTTAGTAGAAGACCTAGGGAACATCTTAGCCAATGATTTTTCAACTTTCGCCATTTTAAAATTTTCTAAAAACTCTTTCAAATACTTCCTCTTTCTAACAACAATTAACAAACAACTCTCTTGAATCCCAGACACTGTATGCTTAAACAGAAATCAAAATTTTAAAACACAGACAGAGGATATGGAGAGAAAAATACCAAAGCCTAGGGTTTGCTCGAAATCTCTGACCGCTTGATCAAATCCATCGGAGTCAGAGGCAAATGATCCTTCTCTTCAAGCTTAATCAGCAAAAAAAAAATGAAGGAAATTGGATCTGGATTCCAAAAGAATGCAGAGATGGAAGAAAATGGGTTTTCTGTGAAACAGGACAAGTTAGAAATGCTTTCGAATATGAAAAACCTCTATTCGAATGGTTTTAAATATGTTTAACTCGATTTCGTAAAGCATCATTAATTCTTTCGAAAAGTTCAAAAAAAGTCCTTTTCGAAAAGGAGAAAAGCATCAGTACCTTTCGCAAAGCAAATGGCTTCAGAAACATCTGTTCAAAAAGATCTGCATCTATTCGTGAAGTTTATCATTCTTTTCGAGCAGTTGTGGTTACAGGTTCAGATCCTTTTCGAAAAGGAGTTTATACTTTTTGAACTGAATTTTCCTTTGCGAATTGATTTTTCGTATTGACTGTAAAACTTTTCGAATTGACTGTCAAACTTTTCAAATTGACTGAATTTACTTTTGAACAAATGCTCTAAAGTATAGAACTGAATTTTTATTTTTATTTTTAACAAAGTTTCCAATTAAAATCATTGGAATTTATTATCTCAATCAATTAAAACCACAAAGCTTTCAGAACTTATGATTCCTCAAAGAAAATTTAACTAAAACATGACTAAAATAGTGAAAAACAATTACACAAAACTATGCAAAAATCACATAACAGACATAGTTAAAATACATATGATATAGTTGTATGACATTAGATTTGTGGAGGCTCTTGATGATAGATGGTCATCACAAGCTCCAGAATATTTTCAATGCATGGTTTGAGCCTCTGACCATTTACTTTCAAGGTTCTTCCATCACTCGGGTCCATAATTTCAACAGCTCCGGATGGAGATGCTTGAATGATAGTGTATGGCCCTTCCCATCTGGATCTCAGCTTTCCAGGAAAAAACTTGAGTTTTGAGTTGAATAACCATACCTTAGAGCCAGCTGTGAACTCTTTTCTCAGCAGATTTTTATCATAGAAAGCCTTAACTTTTTCTTTGTAATATCTTGCATTGGTGTATGCATCCATCCTCAGCTCTTCCAACTCAGAGAGCTGCAGTTTCCTGTGCTTACCAGCAGTAGTGAGATCCATGTTTAAAGCTTTAATGGCCCAAAAGGCCTTATATTCTAACTCCACTGGTAAATGGCATGCTTTACCATAGACCAATCTGAATGGGGACATGCCAAATGGGGTCTTATAGGCTGTCCTATATGCCCACAATGCATTATTCAGCTTAAAGGACCAATCCTTTCTGTCCTTCCTCATAGTCTTTTCCAATATATGTTTGATTTCTCTATTGAAAATCTCCACTTGTCCACTGGTCTGTGGATGATATGGAGTAGCTACTCTGTGAGTCACAGAGTACTTTTTCAATAGAGCTTCAAAATGCTTGTTACAAAAATGGCTTCCCCCATCACTGATAATGACTCTGGGGGAACCAAACCTGGAAAAGATGTTATCCTTTAAGAATTTAAGGACAACTCTGTGGTCATTGGTTTTAGTGGGTGTGGCTTCAACCCATTTGGATACATAATCCACAGCTACTAAAATGAAATTAAAACCATTTGAAGGAGGAAAAGGTCCCATAAAATCTATCTCCCAAATGTCAAACAATTCAACTATCAAAATGGGTTGTAAAGGCATTGAATTTTTCTTGGAAATGTTGCCCAATCTCTGGCAGTTCTGACAAGACTTGCAGTGCTGCAGTGCATCCTTGAAGAGTGTGGGCCAATAAAATCCACACTGCAAAACCTTTGCAGCAGTTTTGTTTCCACTAAAATGACCTCCACAGGCCTGCTCATGACACATGGAAAGTATGTTGGGGAAGTCTTCTTCATGGACACATCTTCTAATGATTTGGTATGCACATATCTTAAACAGGTAAGGATCCTCCAAAATAAAATGTTTAACCTTTGAAAAGAAGAGATCTTTGTCCATTTTATTTCAGTGTTGGGGGGTCCTTCCGGCAGCCAAAAAGTTGACTATATTTGCAAACCAAGGGGTATGCACACTGATAGCAAAAAGTTGCTCATCAGGAAAAGAGTCATTGATAGGCAACCTATCAATCTCAGCAGTCAAAATTCTAGACAGGTGATTAGCCACCACATTTTCCACACCCTTTTTTTCTTTAATCTACAAATCAAACTCCTGCAATAGGAGGATCCACCTGATTAATCTTGGTTTGGTATCCTTCTTAGACAGAAGGTATTTCGAGAAATTTGAGTGGTCGATTGAACACCACAATTTGTGAACCTAAAACATATGACTGAATTTCTCCAAAGCAAAAACAAGCGCGACTCTTTCTCGGTTGTTGTATAATTGAGTTAATGCATCAATCATTGATCTCTTGGCATAAGCTATGACATGAGGCGACTTATCCTTTCTACGCTTGAAAACAGCTCCCAAAGCATAATCGATGCATCACACATCACTCAAAGGCGTAGAGTAAGTCGAGGCGTAGTATTGGAGTTGAAATCAAACAGTTTTTTAAGAATTCAAATGCCCTAAGGCATTCATCATTGAAAACAAAAGGGATATCTTGGGACAATAAATGGCAAAGAGGCTTGGATATTTTACTGAAGTTCTTAATGAACCTCCTGTAAAATCCAGCATGCCCCAAGAAACTTCTGATTTGCTTAACAGTTTTGGGAGGAGGCAAATGTGCAATTAAATCTATTTTTGTTCTGTCCACCTCAATGCCCTTATGGGAGACAACATGGCCAAGGACAATGCCTTGGGTGACCATGAAATGGCTCTTCTCCCAGCTCAAAACTAAATTGGTTTCTTCACATCTCTGTAACACCAGGCTGAGATGATGTAAACATTGGGTAAAACTGTCTCCATATATTGAAAAGTCATCCATAAAAATCTCCATAAATTGGTCAATCATATCAAATAAAATGGAGTACATACATCTTTGAAAGGTGGCAGGGGCATTACAAAGACCAAAAGGCATCCTCCTATAAGCAAAAGTGCCAAAGGGGCAAGTGAATGTGGTCTTTTCCTGATCTTGTGGATACACAGGAATCTGGTTGTAACCAGAGTAACCATCAAGAAAACAATAATAAGCTTTCCCTGCTAGCTTATCTAAAATCTGATCAATGAATGGAAGAGGGAAATGGTCTTTTCTGGTCATTGTGTTGAGCTTTCGGTAATCAATACAGACCCTCCAACAAGTTGTTTGTCTAGTTGAAATGAGCTCACCAGAATCTGAGGTTACAACAGTAATCCCAGATTTCTTAGGTACCACCTGTGTAGGTGCCACCCAAGCTGAATCTGAAATGGGGGTAAATGACCCCTGCATCCAACAACTTAACAACCTCCTTCATGACCACTTCTTGCATATGAGGATTCAGCCTCCTCTGCATTTCTCTAGAAGGCTTTGCACCTTCTTCTAAGTGAATTTTATACATGCAAACAGCTGGACTGATTCCTCCTAAATCAGCAATAGTCCAACCAATTGCCCTCTTATGCTTCTTTAATACAATCAACAACTCTTCCTCCTGGTCCTTAGTGAGGGAGGAAGAGATAATCACAAGCAATGTTTTATGGTCTCCTAAAAACACATATTTCAAATTTTCTGGCAACCGTTTCAGCTCTACATCAGGTGGGCTGAGAAGAGAAGGTAACAAAGGTACCTTGGCTGGTTGTGGAAGGGGAAAAACAGCAGGTTTCCATGAAGAAAACCTTGCTGTTTGGATAAGAGTTTCTTGCACAGTGTTGACCTCTTCAGTCTTTGAGGCATAGGCTGTCTCTTCCACAATATTTCTCCAAGCATCTTCAAAATCTGTGATTAAATCCTTACACTGCAGGAACTGAGGTTGAGTTTCCTCTACCAGTTCATCCAACAAATCAACAAGCACTCCTCGAAGTCGAAATTTGAGTAACTGCATTGTAAACATTTAACTTCACCTTCATATTTTCGAAGGACACTTCCATAATACCAGACCTGCATTGAATACAAGCATTGGTTGTAGCCAGGAATGGTCTCCCCAAAATGACAGGAATGGAAGTTCTGCTTTTTGTAGGTTCCATGTCCAATACCAGAAAATCAGTAGGGTAGAAAAACTTATCTACTCCAACCAACACATCCTCAATCACCCCAACTGGCTTTCTTTCAGATCTGTCTGCTAGTTGTAACACCACATGAGTGGGTTTTAACTCTCCCAAACCTAGTTTCTCATATACAGAATATGGAAGCAGGTTAACGCTAGCACCCAAATCTAATAAAGCTTTTTCAATTGTATGTTCCCCAATAATGCAAGGGATTGTGGGGACTCCAGGATCTTGGAGTTTAGGAGGTGTGGCAATGGACAAAAGTTGTTTGACTTTCTCCACAGCAAAGACTTTCTTGGATAACTGGATCCTAGATTGTCTTTTGTGTGTGCAAATGTCCTTCAAGAACTTTGCATAGGCCGGGACTTGCTTTATTACATCAAGCAAAGGAAGATTTATCTTGACTTGCTTGAAAGTCTCCATCATTTTGTCTATTTTTATATTTCCTTTATCAAAAGGGGATGCAGATTTCATGGCATGGGGAAATGGTAAATGAGGAACTAGTCCTTGCTTTACAGCCTCAGCATCGTCACCAGAATCTTTTTGATTTTTCTGTTTTTCATTTTTTTATTTTTCTGAGGTACATCAGCACCCCCAATGCTAAACTCATGCTGCTCCTGCTGCATGTTCCTAGCAGTTTTCTCATTTTTTTCTTCTTCTTTTTTTGTATCCACATTTTTATTTACAACTTTTCCACTTCTCAAAGTAGTGATAGCTTTTACTTCTTCATGTGAAAAAGAGGCCTCTCCAACCATGAACTGTCCTTTGGGATTGTTCAAGGGTTGGTTGGGTAACCTGCCTTCCTCTCTTCTGGCCAATGTATTTGAAAGTTGACCCAATGTGTCTTCAATCTTCTTAATACTCTGACTGTGAAAGTTTACAGTCTGAGTTAAAGACCCTAAATTCTGGAGTGAAGTTAGAACTTGGTCTTCAAAAGAAGGGGATCTGGAAGGAGGCTGAGCTGGGGCAGATTGATGCACAGGTTGTGCCATCTGTTGTGGAATGGGCTGCTGAAAATTAGGCTTGGTATAGAAATTATGCTGGTATGGCTGAACAGTTTTGAAAGGTACTTGGTGCTTTGGTTGCTGCTGCTGTTGTGATTGATAATTGCCCTGGCTCCACCTTAAATTGGGGTGCCCTCTCCATGCATATTCATTAGATTGCAACTGTCCAAACGATTGAGCAGCATGAGCTTGCTCCACCACTAGATCTGGGAACTGTGGTGCAGCTGGACATTGATCATGGGAATGAGTAGGGGACTGGCATATCAGACATGCCTCCTCTACTCTAGCAACCATTGGACTTTGAAATGAGTCCATCAATCTATCAAACTTGGTGGTTAAATTGTCCACCTTCCTTTCCAACTCATTCACCTCATAAATCTTTCCCTTGGCAGTCTGCTCTTTATTCAACCAAGCAGGATTCTCTATGTCTCTTGACAGAGATTCTTGTTGGGTTGAATTTTTACCAATAACTTCAAATAGGTCCCAGACCTCCCCAACTGTTCTTTGCAAATAGGTGCTTCCACAGGAGGCATCTACCATATTCTTACCCTTTTGATCAATTCTCTAATAGAAGCTTTGAACAAGCTGCCATTGGGGAATTTGATGATGAGGGCATTGCCTTAAAGTTCCTTAAACCTTTCCCATGCTTCATGAAAAGTTTCAGTTGAGTGTTGCGAGAAAGTAACAATGCTTTGTCTCAACTGGCTGGTCTTAGACATAGGGAAGTATTTGGCTAAAAATTGACACTACAAATCATTCCAAGAAGTAATACTATTTAGTGGCAACATGGACAGCCATGCTCTAGCTTTGTCCTTTAATGAACAAGGAAAGAGCCTAAGCTTGGTTGCCTCTGGACCCAGTCCTACTATGTTGAATGTGGTACAAAGAGACAAGAATTCATCCACATGCTTGTATGGATCCTCCTTACTCAAACCATGGAAGGAAGGAAGCATCTAGATAGTTGATTATTTGATTTCATAATTTCCTTTAACAGTAGGAAATTGAATGTAAAATGGGGAATTATATGCACCAGGTGCAAAGTAATCCCTCAAGAGTCTAGGTTGCTCACCCATAGTAGCAGTCTTAGCAAAATTCTGTGATGTTTGTCTGGTTCTTAGTAGCCTTTCCACTTCTAAATTCAAAGGGACAATCTCAGGATTGAGAGTCCTCCTACCAAACATACAACACAGATACAGAGAGAAAAATTATGCAAAGCAAACCTGCAATAATCCTTACTGAGTAGATTCCAAGCTTAATTGTATAGAGATAACTACACAGATTCAACCAATAGAAACAGTTAGCACTGATGTAAAAATAAAAATAAAAAACTTAGGTCTACCAATTTTAAAATCTATTCCCCGGCAGCGGTGCCAAAAACTTATTGTCTTCCTAAGTGTGCATGATTTATTTGTATTTTGAAAACATATTTTTCAAAGGATGGATTATACTTTGATTAGAAAACTAGAAAAAAGAAAGAAATATCAGCACAGAGAGAAATCAATTAGCCTGCAAGATCAGGGCCAATTGTAGCAAGTTTTAAATGTAAGTGAGTAAAAGATCGTCCACAGGGAATTGATTTAAAATGTATGGTAAACCTCTAGATCTGAGCTACCAGATCTGGCCTCTGATCCTATCTACAAAGCAAGTAAGATGGGAGGTTGAATTTGTCACATTAACTAAATTACCTAAAAGTAAAATTTAAACTAAGTGATCCAGATCCGAGTTGGGAGAATTGAATGCAAAATTAATAAGAATGGAGAAATAACAGCTACTTAAGCTTAGTAATTGATTGCAGAGTGAGAAGTAGTGTAACACAGTTGAGAAAGTATCAAATCTTCATCTGGCTACCAGCTCAGATGTAAGAGAAAATAATCTAATTCAAGGATTAGAATTGAGTTGAACTTATGGCTATAATCTGTCCACTGTCATGGACACAGATCATCCAATAGTTTTCTTCTTCAATCCAAAGTCTTGATTCAGAACATAAGCACCACTACAAATGTTGTAAGAATCAGGTTACAAACACTGATTCTCACAGGGATAGTGAATTAAGGGAAATTACTTAAAAATAGCAAATCTAAAGGAATCTAATGAGTGAGGAGATCACAATGAACCCTCAACATGAATTCGATTGAGAACGTCCTGATGAAAGCAACATTTTCAAATCCACCATTACAATTACAGAATACAGCTTAAAACAGCTCTCGGATTTGTAGTCTTGAATACAATTCTCACTTGAATTACATAATTATCTCATAGTTTCCAGTTACAGATAAAAGCTAGGCTATTACAGAGGTTTCAGACAAGCTATCTTGGTCTGAATTGGAAAATAGGGTAGCAGGAATGAAACTCAAATTCTGGATACCCAAATTGGGCAAATAGTTCGTTTATTTATAGTTTTCCCCAAGTCCAGCTCAGATGTGCATCAACCAATCAGAATTGGTTAGATCCATATCAACTAATAGGAGTCAAGAACAGGGATCCAGATCTGTTCTGGCCAATCAGAACTGCTTGATCTGGTTCAGCCAATCAGGAGACAAAGGCATCAATTCTGTTAGGTAATTCAAAAATCTGTTTGAGCTTCTAGAAGTTCCCGCCAAGTAATTTCATCTTTGGGTGTTCACATGGAGTGGAATATGCCTCCGGTTCGTGTTCAGAATCTTCCAGAATGCTCCTGGGTTTTTAAATGCGTTGGGACACGTGCAGAGATTACTAAAATACCCTTGCAGATGCTGGGAATCTTTAGAATACGATTTCGCACAGATTGGGGGCCTTTTCGAAAGGAAATGTGACTTCTAGAGCTCTATTCGCAAAGAACTGGTGCTGTTCGCAAGGAGTTTTCTTCTTTTCGAAAGGATCATCAGCAAGTTTAGTACCTTTCGAATGGATCAGGTGCTCTTCAAAAACCAAGCCTGGAGCTTTAGTTCTTTTCGCAATGTTCAGGTTCTTTTTTAATAGATCAGGAATCCTTTCGAATAACATTCTGTAGTGCATTCTTCTTTTCGAATAGCTTCAAACCTATTTCCAGGTTGAAACCAGGCCTTTGTCTCTTCTAGTTTAAGAATTTTGACAGCTAGTGAGGCTGTCCCTTCTTCTTCCTCTAGATCAAGATTGGTCATCATCTTTTTGGCACTTTTAAGCTGCTTTCAGGGTTAAGCCTGTCTTTATTGTTAGCTGTAAAACAAACATTTAAAACACTTATTTAGTTCTCTCAAAGGTCTATCAAGGCCCAGGTTAAGGGGTGGAAAATGGTGTTTTCCAGTTCTCAACAGTCTTGTAGGCTGTCCTTTATGCCCATAGAGCATCATGCAGTCTTAGGGACCACTCCTTCCTATCAGGTCTAACAGTTCTTTCTAATATTTTCTTTATCTCATGGTTAGAAACTTCCACTTGACTACTGGTCTGAGGGTGATAGGGAGTTGCGATTTTATGTGTAACACCATATTTCTTAAATAAATTCTTGAAATACCGATTACAAAAATGACTGCCCCCGTCACTTATAATAGCTCGTGGGGTTCCAAACTGTGCAAATATGTTTTTCTTGATAAAAGAGACTACCACCTTGTGACAATTAGTCCTTGCGGCTGATGCTTTGATCCATTTGGATATGTAGTCAATGACTACAAGGATATACATATATCCGAATGATGGTGGAAATGGGCCCATAAAGTCTATGCCCCATACGTCAAAGGGTTCTGCGACTACAATCGGTTGTAGGGGCATCATATTCTTTTAGGACATGGCTCCTGATTTCTGGCATCGATCGCAAGCCTGACAAAAATTTTGAGCATCCTTGAATAATGATGGCCAATAAAATCCTGATTGTAGTACCTTGGCGATTGTCTTCTTACCACCGAAGTGGCCCCCACAAGCATGTGTGACAAAATCATAAGATATTGTGGGTGTCACTGTTTGGCACACACTTTCTGATTATTTGGTTTGAGAAAATTTTAAATAGGTCTGGGTCTTCCCAAATATAATATTTGGCATTAACAAAGAAAATATATTTATCTTGATTGGACCAGTTTGGGGGAATCTTACTTGTTGCCAAATAGTTCACGATATTGCCGTACCATGGAACTATTATATGAATGGCGAAAAACTGCTCATCTGGAAAGGTATCATGGAGAGGTACTTTACTATTGGCCTTAGGCATCTCGATTCTGGACAGATGATTTGCCACTACATTTTCAACTCCTTTCTTGTCTTTTATTTCGAAGTTAAATTCCTGTAAAAGTAGGATCCATAGGATTAGTCTTGGTTTGGCATCCTTTTTAGCCAATAACTATTGTAGTGCAGAGTGATCTAAAAAAATGATAATTTTTTATTCTAACAAATACGGTCAAAATTTGTCTAATGCAAATGATTGTACTGCTGGGCTGGTTTGTAGGGCAGTGCCTGCTGCTGCTAGGGTTGATGAAAGTTATCTTGTCTCCACCTCAAATGAGGGTGGTTCCTCCAAGGATATCCAGCTGGCTGTTGTCCATATGATTGGGCAGCATTAGCATGCTCTATTACTAACTCAGGATATTGACCAGCAGAGGGACAATCTAGCAGAGAGTGTGTGGGTGATTGACATATTAGGCATACCTCTCCAACTTGTGCAGCTATTTGGGACTACAACACACTTAGCACTTTATCAAATTTCTGAGACAAACTATCCACTTTCTCCTCTAGGTCATTGTACACATTTAATTCATACAATTTTCCTTTAGAAGTGGGTTCTTTTACAGCTCTAGCAGCAGGCGCAATGTCATTTCTTGTCAGAGTCTCTTTCTCTGTAGAGTTTTCACTGATGATATCAAACAAATCCCAAGCTTCTTCATCAGTTTTGCTGAGATATGTGCCACCACAAGATGCATCCACCATGTGTCTGGTTCTAGAATCAATTCCCTTGTAAAAGCTTTGCACAAGATGCCATTTGGGAATTTGGTGGTGTGGGCACTGTCTCAACAGTTCCTTAAATCTTTCGCAAGCTTCATGGAAGTCTTTAGTTGAGAACTCAACAAAAGAAATAATGCTCTTCCTCAACTGACTTGTCCTGCTCATTGGGAAGAATTTAGCGAAGAACTGACTTTGTAGGACATTCCAAGATGTAATGCTATTTGCTGGGAGCATGTTAAACAAATTTCTAGCTTTGTCCTTCAATGAAAAAGGAAACAATCTCATCTTCATGGCTTCATCTCCTAGACCAGTAATTTTGATGGTTGTGAATAAAGAAAGAAATTCATCTATGTGCTTGTAAGGGTCCTCTTTACTCAGCCCATGAAAAGATGGCAACATCTGGATGGTCTGAGGCTTGATCTCATAATTACCCTCAGCTGTCAGGAATGGAATGCAAAAAGGGGATAAATATGCCCCTTGTGCATAATAATCCCTCAGGGGTCTAGGTTTCTCTCCCATCTCAAATGTTTCCAATTGATCAAGAGGGGTGTGTTCTACTTGCTTAGGTCTAAGGACCCTCTCAATTTCAAGATTCAGAGGTTCAATCTCTAGATTGAGGGACCTTCTTCTAAGCATGCAACACACACAGTAGAAAATTTACAGGAAATAAAAAGCAAAATAAAAAACACTACTGCTAACATTAAAAATTAAAGAAAGGAAACTATAACAAGGGAGAAAGAGATGCAAACTAAGGCAGAAGCTGCTCCAGCTACAAGTTAATTTCTCCCTCTTTGCTATTGCTCCAAATCTGCAAAAATCACAAAACTACAGTAGTAATTTTTCAAACACAACACATACAATAAATAGATCTAAATCTTAATAAAAAGTGAAAATCATGACATAAAGAAAAACTTAGATCTACTACTTAGATAAAAAACTCTCCGATAGCACCGCCAAAAACTTATTGGTTAAATTTTGGGTTATGTTCTTTTTATTATAAAGAATGGTCAAAATATGATAGAAATAAAGAAAAGGGAAAAAGAAGATGGAATAGAACACAATCAAAACCTCCTGCAAGATACAGGGTTGTTGCAGTAAGTTTTAGATAAGGATTGTCTCACAGGGAGTGGTGGATCTAAAAATAGTAAATCTCCATATCTGCTACAAATCTGGCAGCTCTAACCTAATCTATCTTAATCTAAGAAAGCAAGGTAAAGAGAGGGTGTTTTGGGGACCACTAACTAACTAAAAATAGAAGTAAAACTAGATCTAAAATAACAAAAAAGGGGTGATTTTTAATGCACAAAGCAAATAGGGAGAAGTAGGCAGTTAGGGACTGATTTTTAATGCCCAAAGCAATATAAAATAGAGTGAGAGCTGGATCTGCAACAATCCTTCATTTGGATACAAGAACAAATGCAAGAAAGAAGAATCTAACTCACCCTGAGATATGGACTAGTCCTAGGGCTATAGCCTGTCCACTCAAATGGTCACAGGCTATCCCATGGATATAATCCAGTCATGGGGGTAAAAGATGGAACAGTAAAATCACTACATCCACTATGTTTGCAAGGCTACAAGCACATGCATCCATAGGTGCATAAAATCTATAAAGATCTAATGAAAATCAAAAGAGATTATAGATTCAATGAAACAGTAAAATTAGATATTCATTGCTACAAGGAAAACTTACAATGACACAGCCCTCAAGTCTGCAATCTGACATGACTCCAAGCTTTTCACAAAGTTTTTACAAAGCAATGCACAATAAAAACTAGCCCTAACTGCTACAAGGACTTAGCCAAACATGTTGAGCTAAGGAAAGAAGAAAAAGGAAAAAGAAAGAAAGAAAACCTAAACCCTAAACTGAGCTCAACTGTCCTCTATTGTGTGTGGTGTGTTCTCTCCCCTCTCTATGATTTCATGCCTGCTCCTTCTTTATATACACACCCAAAAAGAGCTTTTTTCTTTGGCCAATCAGAAGGAAGGAAAATCAAGACAGTTAGTTGTTGCTGTTGTGGCCTATTCTCAACCAAGTATTGCCCTAGGTTGCATTACACACTGGGACAAGTGTCCCATGTGTGCGGCAATTCCAAAACTGTCCCTGAAGTCTGTCAAAATATGCTGGGACTTGAGCCTCGAGTGGATAGAGGCTTCAGAATATAATCTCAAGTAGATCTCGAGTAGCTGAAGTACTTTCTGGAGGATACTCGAGTGGCTGATTTCTGAAAGTGTTGTGTGCTCGAGAGGTGCTCGACAGGTTCTCTATTGCTTCTTAATATAGCTCGATAGGTGCTCGATAAGGTGGAGATGTTGCAGTCCCTCAACAGGTTACTTCTGAAGGTTGATAGTTGCTCAACAGGTCTTGACAGGATTGCTCTGAAGGCACTGGACTGCTTGAGTGGATATAATGCAGCCATTTTCAAGTGCTTGAGAGCATCTCGATAGGATGTTATTACAGCATTGATGTGCTCGACAACTGCTCGAGAGGAGGCTTCTGAAGGTCTGTCTGCTCAAGTCTGCTCGAGAGCTGCTCGAGCTAAAGATCTGAAGGCATTAAACTGCTCGACAGTGGCTCGAGCTTGGATTTTTACTTCTCTGCTGGTTTTCCCAGCCAGCTGCTGCACTCCTTTAAGTGTGGGCCCACTTTCTTCTCAGTGTGAAACTTCTAGGGGTCCAAGCCATGCTGAAAAGCCCCTTGGGTGGGGACCACCATGGTTCCATCTCTATTTTTCCAACAGCTCCAATGCTTGGCTCTGATTCCTCTCTTGTTAGCACTTATTTCATGGGTTTTTGCACTAGTTTGCAAATTATTTTTAACTATAAAAATACACTCAAAAATTAATTATTAGACAGCTCTCAGGTCTAGTAAGGGCTAGGTTAGGAGGTGGAAAGTGACATAAACTAGTGATTAACAGTGAGGTTATCCTGTTGGTGCTGAGTAGGTTGGATGGGTGCTTGGTGTGACCACTGTACATGGGGGAAGCTCTGATGAGTAGCCTGCGGGGTGATGGAATGAGTGAGTTGTGGGTTTTGAGCCAGTGCCTAATGAGGCCACTGCATTTGAAGGAATCCTCGGGAATGGGCTTAAGAGGTATGGGATGGATTTCCATACTGGATTGGGTGTGATGGATGTGGAAGGGTGAGGCCTATGCTTTGAAGGATTGGATGGGATGGTGTTAAGACCTGAAAAGTACCACTTTTCACCCCTTAACTTAGCCTTTGATTAGACCCTTAGCCATCTAATAAATGTTTGTTAAGTGTTTTCTGTAAGCAATAAATAGCAGTGCAATAAGGCCATAAATCCTGCTAAGGAGCCTGTTTTGACCCCAGAAGTCCCTCAGAAGAATGAGAACTGAATCCAGACCTAAGAAGAGCCTCGCGCAGCTTCCCAAAGCTTCAGAGGATTCAGAAAAATATGCTTCGCGTAGTCCTCGCGAATTCCCAAGACTTCACAACAACTTCTCACATAGTTGAGTGACAAACTAGCTTAATCCCGCCAGTAGCTATCAGCAAGAATAGCATGGATGCAAATGTCAAGAGAACCCTATCGCTAAAGACTACTGCTCAGAAGAAAGTAGCCTCGCGAAGCCAGAGTTAGCCTCGCAAAGATCTATTGTGAAATGGAATGCTTGCGCAGTTCCCGTGCTATTCACAAGTAGTAATCCAACTGTGCGAAGCCCAATCCAGCGAGAGCTTAACTATCTACCTCGCGACTGCTCAAAGCATCAAGAAGCTGCAACCCCGCGACGTCTGAAGTTTTAATGATAACTCATCCTCGCGAAGTCAGTGTTACAACGTGACAAGTCTGGGAATCGACTGCAACCTGGCGAAGCTCTGAACTCCAACTTCCATCATTCTGTAGAGGACATTCTGGGAATTTCCAAGGATTAGGGCATGCACTCCCACGCTCAAATCTTTGTGCACGCACCCCGAGGCATCTAAGGAACAGTATTCGGCCATGTGGCATTGTTAAAATTAGGGTTTCCTAACCCTAATGCGCCGCCACACCACTGCTATATAAACCTAAACTTGGTTTAGGTTTAGAAGCTCAGACTTTATCACTGATACGGGATCTAAGATCATTTTCTTTTCTGTTCTATTGTAGTTGTAAGTAGTTTTCCTTTTTCTTTTTCTTTCTCTCCATAGTCCAGCACTTGCTGGCTATGCTTTTATATGTATTTTTGAACTAGTTTAATGGATGTTTTGTAATAGGATATGTACTTTTATGGGATGTGTGCGAATGAGAGTTGCTCTGTGCAAGGCTGCTGCCTTGTGATCCGCCATTGCTTTGGCTGTGATTCAAAGCAATGGAGGACTGATTCTAAGGATCCATTCAGGTCCAAGTGACCTGTGTGTCTAGGCTATCATGGTCTGATACAGCCTTAGCTCCACCACAGGACCCACTAGATCAGAAACCCCCATGGGAGCCTGAGCTGGTAGCCTTGTGACCATGGTGGTGGCAGCAATATTACGGTTCTGTTTTGGACTCTATGAGGAGGATAGCCTCTGGGATAGTCTGTGACCATTCAAGTGGACAGGCTATAGCCTTAGGGTGAAGCCAATCTGCACATGTGCTTGTAGCCTTGTGGGAGATTGTACAGAGGCAGACTCCCCTATATTTGTATACACTCGCCATCAGATGTTAGATCTGATCTGGTTATGGAGATTGTAGGCTTGTGACTGGACCATTGTAGTCCCACTCAAGCAATGGACAACTAGATCAAAGGTTGTACTCAATCCCTTGCTGGTTCTATGTGTCTGGGCTAACATGGTCCTATACAGCCCTAGCCCCATACATAGAGCTTTAGAGTTTGAGGTTCCCTATGAATTCTTGAGTTTGTAACCTGGATGAAGTAGTGCCTACAATGATTAACTTGTTTTGACCCATCTCTGGACTATGGTTCCCCTACGGGATAGTCTGTGACCATTTGAGTGGACAGGTTATAGCCTTAAGGGATTGGATCATGGCACAGAGATGAGTTGGATTCTTTCTCCTCAGTGGTGATAATGTAGCCATTGGACAGGATTTCTATAACATCAGATCTGAATCTAAGTTACAAAACTCCTCTGATCTAGACCCAATAGCATACTTCTCACCCTTTTATATTTATTTTTCCACACTCCATCCATCTTCTCAACCCTTTCTGTAGTTAATTCATTTTGGCTACCTTAGGATATTTAGAATAAGTGACCCTAAACTCCCTTCCTTTTACGACTTCCAGATCTGTAGTCAGATCTGGAGGGACTACTAGAGATGGCTCCCTTGGAGCCGTAGATCATCTTTCCCTGTGGGACAAACTCTTACTTATCAAAACTTGCTATAATGGACCATGTATCTTGCAGGTCTAGGATTTGTCAATTGTGCTGATTCCATCCCCTGTTTTACTTTTATTTTAAATTGCTTTTGCCACCAACAAATAAAGTAAGCACACTGGGATTGACAACAAGTTTTTGGCGCCGCTGTCGGGGATAAGATGATCTATTAGTAGACCCTTAGTTTTTGTATTTTTAGTGTTCTTTGTAGCTGTGAATAATTGATACTGCTGATGTAATTTTGAATCTTTCTTGCAGATCTAGACAGCAACAGAGAAGGATAGTGGACTGCATTTGGAGATTAGCTACCTCTGTTTGCAATTCTCTAACCTTTAAAAGTCAGTCTAGTTTCTTTGAAAATTCCATAGCAGTTATTTAGTATAGTTGTAAATTTATGTTTTCTTAAAATAGCTATAAATTTGTTAGAAAATTCTTTGAGTCAAGTACAATGTGCCTGCAAGGAGTTGTCCCTGCTGGTGGTGTGTTTGTATGCTAGGTAGGAGATCTCTTAGTCCTACTTTAGAGCCTTTTAACCCTGAGCTAGAAAGGGGTAGAAGACTTAGAAGGAACATGCACACCACAGTTGAGCCCCCAATTGAATTTGAGATAGTAGTCATGGGTAAAGAACAACCCAGAACTCTCAAGGAGTTGAATGCTCTAGATGACTATAACTCTCCATTTAGCATTCAATTCCTTGATGTTCAGGGGAATTATGAAATTAAAACTTCAATCATTCAGATGCTGCCCTCTTTCCATGGGCTTAGCAAGGAAGACCCTTACAAGCACATTGACCAGTTCTTGGCCTTGTGCACCACATTCAATATCGTTGGTTTGGGACCTGAGGCTACTAGGCTCAGGCTCTTTCCCTTCTCTCTGAAGGATAGGGCTAGTACCTGGTTGGCTACTCTTCCCAATAATGGCATCACTTCGTGGAAAGACCTACAGACCAAGTTCCTGACAAAGTTCTTCCCTAAGACCAAAACTAGCCAGTTGAGGAAGGCAATTCTTGCTTTTGCCCAATCCCCAACTGAGGATTTTAATCAAGCCTGGGATAGGTTTAAGGAAATACTCAAACAATGCCCCCACCACAAGATCCCAGACTGGCAGCTTGTACAAAGCTTCTACAATGGGATTGATAAGAAAAATAGAGATATGGTTGATGCCTCTTGTGGTGGAACCTACATGCATAAGACTGCTGATGAGGCATGGGAATTGTTTGAAGTAATCAGTGAAAATGCTTTTTAAAAGCTATCCCTGGCAAGAACTAGTCAAGAGTCTGTGTCAAAAGCTAGGCCTGCTGTATTGTCAAGAGGAAAAGTTTATGAGGTGTCTGGGAACAATGATCTGCAGCTGCAGATGGCAAACCTCTCAGAGAAGTTTGACAAATTACTGACTGTGATGCAACCCAGAAGGGCTGCTCAAGTGGTGGAGGCATGTCTGATATGCCAGTCCCCACAACACACAGTAGAGGAATGTCCATCTACAGGGTAATATCCTGAATTGGTATTGGAACATGCTGCTGCTGCGCAATCTTTTGGCCAGCAACAATCTGGTGGCTACAACAGACACCCATTTGGATACCAGCACCAAAATGCTGGTTACCAATGGAGAGACCACCCAAATCTGAGGTGGAGGCAAGACAATTATATGCAGCTCCAGCAAATGTTGGCCTTACCACAAAGGCCACAACAGCAATTCAATCAGGGATATGCCCCTAGGTCTAATTTCCAACACCAGCAGCAGCCCCATCAGCAACAAAATCAATTGGTCTTACCCCCATCTCAACCCAGAAATACTTCTTTCGAGGACCAGGTCTTGACCTCACTGCAAAACCTGGGATTCGTGGCTCAGATTGTGAATTCTCATGGTCAGAGCATAAACCAGATGGAAGAGCAGATTGGCCAACTAGCGAATGCCTTAGCTAAAAGAGAGGAGGGGAGGTTGCCCAGTCAGCCAGTGGTTAATCCCAAGGGCCAATTTTTGATTGGTGAAGGATCCTCAAACCTTGAGGGGCAGGGGGAACTTTCATTAAATTGATTCACATAATTGTGCATTGTGTATGTTATATATTTTAGTATGGTTCATTTTTTTTTCTGTTTATAGGAATTTCTAGTGATCTTGTCGGAGTCTTATAATAGATCTTCTTCTTTTGTCATTGCTATTTTTCTTTGTCTTGTGTCTGTTTTGCTCCATGTTATTTCCTTTTATTTTGCCATTAATAAATCTGCCGCACACCCACCTTTCAATCAGTGGGGACACTGCTCCTCATAGGTTTGGGGGTGTGGCAGGCAGATCCTGCCAATGGAATAGTTAACCTAAGTGCAGCAGAATCATGTGAGTAAGATGGAAATGGGTCATGTTCACTGGAGAATCAGAAAAATAATGAAATTTAAAATATTTTCCAGACTTTAGGCATTACAAACTTTTAAAATTTCACATTTCCATGATGAGATCACCAAGGAAACTCACTTGTATCAGCACTTAGTGAATCATTAGAGAGAGAAAAAGGTAAGGACATACTTAAGAATTCAAAGGAAGACCATAACCAGTGAGATTTGGGCCTATACAAAAAAAATTTCCTTGAGGAGTGACTAAGGCAATTTCTTCTAGCTCTAAGGACTAGCTGAGTCACTGTACTCACTAGAAGTTAGGCAACTCCAAGTTGAAACAACTGGCAGCACTCATGAGACTTAGGAAAGGATCAAGGCCTTTTCTTGGACAGTTTAAGCCTAAATAGACCAACCTTAAGCAACTGCCCTTGTCCATACCCCCTTTGAGCTTTAAATCCTAATTTCTTCAAAATGCACCTGAGTACTTGTACCTGAACCTATGAACCTGATTCAGCCTACCCTCACTCTAAGAATTCAGAAGGTAAAGGAGAAAGAGTTGAAGATGGGCTAGCTATGGTCAATACTAGGCGAATGGAGAAAAAGTATCTCAAAATTCTGGCAGTATGGTAACTGAGAAAATGGTGACATTTCAGAAAAGCAAAAACAAAATAAAAAGAAGAAAAATGCATAAAAAAGAAACAAAAATAATAATGAAGAGGAGTAAGAGAGGAGTCAAGAGGGAACTTTCATTGGAAAAATCAAAATCAAGAAGAGAAACTGATCACTTCAAATCGGAAAACCTCAAAGAAGATGAAAGGAGCTGAATTAAAGAAGGTGAAGTCATGAATCACCTCCTTCACCTACTGATTTCTCAATTTTGAACCCCTTTTCAACCTTCCATTCTTTTTAACCCCACTCCATAAGCCACATTACAGCCCAGTTAAAGCCCTTGTGATCCAAAGTTGAGTGAGCTGTCATGTGGAGATAAAGAGTTATCCAATCTATGGTGAGGATCTGTCAATGATGCCAGCACTTAAGAGCTTTGCCTATGCTCATGCTTACAGACCCATTTGGGGGATGTAACTGCTCTTGAGCTTGAGAGAAAGTGAAACCCTTAAAAGTTCCTCATGAGAGTATGCCCTGGAGAGTTTTGGGTCTGATATTGAATGCATTAAGTATGATCTACAACCTAATTTTTGATCTAGTGATGAGCTCAGTGCTGACACACATGTGAATTGTTCTTTGGTGTAAACTGATTAGAAATGCTGTGCTTTCATGAGAAGCTTATCTTTATTTAAATTCTGTCGACCAAGGTGTTTGAATTTCTTATATCTCTTACTGATTCAAGGGTGAACTAACTCTGTTTCTTGACTGCTCACTTGATAATAATGCACTTTTGTTAACTGTCTCATTGAGAAGTTTGTGGGTGTCTTCACTGAAAACCCTCAGGAGACTTCACTCCTCCACTAGGGATCACCTAGGGGTTTAAAAGGCTTGGTACATATGCTAAATGTATCCGTGCTCCCTACGAAAGTGGCATTTAATTTCTGCAGTTGATTTAATGTAGCTTTGCTAAGGGACTAGCAAAGATTAGGTTTGGGGGTGTGTTCAGACCTGAAAAGTACCACTTTTCACCCCTTAACTTAGCCTTTGATTAGACCCTTAGCCATCTAATAAAGGTTTGTTAAGTGTTTTCTGTAAGTAATAAATAGCAGTGCAATAAGGCCATAAATCCTGCTAAGGAGCCTGTTTTGACCCCAGAAGTCCCTCAGAAGAATGAGAACTGAATCCAGACCTGAGAAGAGCCTTGCGCAACTTCCCAAAGCTTCAGAGGATTCATAAAAATATGCTTCGCACAGTCCTCACGAATTCCCAAGACTTCACAACAACTTCTCGCGCAGTTGAGTGATAGACTAGCTTCAGAATCCTGCCTCGCGCAGTAGCCGCGGGACGCAAATGTCAAGAGAACCTGTCGCGCAGTTCTCGCGTTGTTCAGGAAGAAAGCAGCCTCGCAAAGCCAGAGTTAGCCTTGCAAAGATCTATTGTGAAATAGAATGTTCGCGCAGTTCCCGCGCTATTCACAAGTAGCAATCCAACTGCGGGAAGCCCAATCTAGCGAGAGCTTAACTATCTACCTCGTGACTGCTCAAAGCATCAAGAAGCTACAACCCCACAACATCTGAAGTTTTAATGATAACTCATCCTCGCGAAGTCACTGCTACCACGCGACAAGTCTGGGAATCAACTGCAACTTGGCGAAGCTCTAAACTTCAACTTCCATCATTCTGTAGAGGACATTCTGAGAATTTCCAAGGATTAGGGCACGCACTCCCACGCTCAAATCTTTGTGCACGCACATCGAGGCATCCAAGGAATAGTATTCGGCCACATGGCATCATTAAAATTAGAGTTTCCTAACCCTAATGCACCGCCACACCACTGCTATATAAACCCAAACTTGGTTTAGGTTTAGAAGCTCAGACTTTATCACTGATACGGGATCTGAGATCATTTTCTTTTATGTTCTTCTGTAGCTGTAAGTAGTTTTCCTTTTTATTTTTCTTTCTCTCCATAATCCAGCACTTGCTAGCTATGCCTTTGTATGTATTTTTGAACTAGTTTAATAGATATTTTGTAATAGGATATGTACTTTTATGGGATGTGTGCGAATGAGAGTTGCTTTGTGCAAGGCTGCTGCCTTGTGATCCGCCATTACTTTGGCTGTGATTCAAAGCAATGGAGGACTGATTCTAAGGATCCATTCAAATCCAAGTGACTGTATTATGCAGGCTATCATGGTCTCGACAGCCTTAGCCCCACCACTAGATCTAAAATCCCCATGGGAGCGTGGTAGCCTTGACCATGGTGGTGGCGGCAATATTCTTTGTTAGTTTTGGACTCTATGAGGAGGATAACCTCTGGGATAGTCTGTGACCATTCAAGTGGACAGGCTATAGCCTTAGGGTGAAGCCAATCCGTAGGATCCAAGATGGATTCTTCTTCTCTGCACATGTGCTTGTAGCCTTATGGGAGATTGTACAGAGGCAGACTCCTCTATATTTGTATAGACCCGCCATCAGATGTTAGATATGATCTGGTTATGGAGATTGTAGGCTTGTGACTAGACCATTGTAGTCCCACTCAAGCAATGGACAGCTAGATCGAAGGTTGTACTCAATCCCTTGCTGGTTCTATGTGTCTGGGCTAACATGGTCCTATACAGCCCTAGCCCCACACATAGTGCTTTAGAGGTTGAGGTTCCCTATGGATTCTTGAGCTTGTAGCCTGGATGAAGTAGTGCCTACAATGATTAACTTGTTTTGACCCATCTCTGGACTGTGGTTCCCCTATGGGATAGTCTGTGACCATTTGAGTGGACAGGTTATAGCCTTAAGGGATTAGATCATGGCACAAAGATGGGTTGGATTCTTTCTCCTCAGTGGTGATAATGTAGCCATTTGACAGGATTTCTATAACATCAGATCTGAATCTGAGTTACAAAACTCCTCTGATCTAGACCCAATAGCATACTTCTCACCCTTTTATATTTATTTTCCCACACTCCATCCATCTTCTCAACCCTTTCTGTAGTTAATTCATTAGGCTACCTTAGGATATTTAGAATAAGTGACCCTAAACTCCCTTCCTTTTACGACTGCCAGATCTGTAGTTAGATCTGGAGGGACTACTAGAGATGGCTCCCTTGGATCCGTAGATCATCTTTCCCTGTGGGACAAACTCTTACTTATCAAAACTTGCTATAATGGACCCTGTATCTTGCAGGTCTAGGATTTGTCAATTGTGCTGATTCCATCCCCTGTTTTACTTTGATTTTAAATTGCTTTTACCACCAATAAATAAAGTAAGCACACTGGGATTGACAACAGATGGGTGCATTATTTGAGGGGGGATGGGGGCATGTTGAGTGAATGCAGGATATTGGGGGAATGGTGGAGGATTTGAAAATAGGGCCCCTGGGTTTGGGCCTTGATGGGCTAGGGTATAGAGTGTTGGGCCTTGATGGGCTTGGGGTATTGGGCCTTGATGGGCGTGGGCATAGGGTGTCAGGCTTTGAGGCCCACTCAAATGGCTTTATGGTTTGTGGGAGCCCTGGATGGTATGGACAATGGGAGGTTGATTGGGGTTTTGAGGGAAGGAAGTATGAAGATTTTTGAGTGTATGGGGTGGGTTTGGAGATGTGTGGGATGGATGGGGGAAGCTTTGAGAGGCCTTTAAAATTGTGTAGGCTCTGACCATTTCATCCATCATGGCCATGGGATTGGGTGAGGGGGAGGTGGATGAAAATGGTTCATCTTGGGAGGAAGTATGGGGTATGGATGGGATGGGTGTATGGGAAAAATTTGGCATGGCCCGAGAAAAATCGAGCATGACCTGCGTAGATGGGGAGATATGGGACGGATATGGAAAATTGGGTATGGTATGGGTGGATGTGGAAATAGTGGGTGTATTTTGGATAGATGTATGGGGAAAATGGGGTGTATTTGGAGTGGATATGGGACGAAAATGGGGTGTTTGTTTGATGGATGCTGATGGGGGAAGGTTGAACGTGGTTTGGGAAAATGAGGGGGAATGGGGTAGTAGATTTTGGGTGATTTGGGTGGTGGTAGATGGGAATATGGGTGCACTGAAGGGTTCAGTGACAGTAAATGGGGGTTGGGTGAGCAGAATGGAGATAGTTATATCCTACGAATGGGAATGTGTTAGGGAGCGTGGCGGGGATGAATCAGGATCGACATAAGCCGGATCTACCACCACAATATGGCTTGGTGGCAGGTTGGGTACAGGTGCTTCGAGTGGGGCCCGAAAAGTTTTCTCCTCCCCCTACGGGATGACAAAGGGTAGGGCGATGCCATTGTGTCGGCACCATAAGCTTTCTCTTTGGATTTTTATGGTTTTAATTTTTTGGAAATGACAAAATAGAAATTTCTCCCTTGATTATAGTGGTGAGTTTATCCGGGGCCCTGGGGAATTCCCTTTTCGAGCAGCATTCACGCTTCCAATGTCTCCCACGGTAGGATCCCGATGCACTTCGAAAGAAACAAAGGGAGTCCTTTGTTCTATGTGAAGGCACAGAAATCCGTGCAATGACCCGATCCCTAAGAAGCGTCATATAAAAGTGTGACCTTTTTTGACCGATGAGGGTATTTTGGGTGTCGAAAGGTGGGGGGACTCAATCGGGAGTATGAAAATCGCTAAGTGGGCGACTCTGGAACAGTGGAAAGGGCCTCAAATTCGGGCTGTCTAGACCAAAATGGTCTAGCGTATGTATTACATACGCTAGGCAAAAAATCTGGATATTTGGCTTAGCGTATCTATTAGGTTCACTAGGCAATTTCTGGAGATTTTTGGCTTAGCATATGTAATACATATGCTAGGATAACATTTATATATTCTATATATTTTGACAGCAACAACAAGCCCATATTTGGTCTGTTTTTCTGGGTTCTTGGAAGCAGTACTTCTAGGGACTATTTTTCTTCGTTATTTTGGGTCCCTACTCACCGCACAAGAGACACAAGATCGTTTTGGGATATTCTAACGCTCTCCCCAAGGGTCTTAAGCTTTGTAACCCGATCGGGCACCCGCCCAATATACCTTTGGCGCAAGGGCTTTCTCAGGTACTGGATGGGGTGGTACTTTTCCAGATCATCACCACTAGGGGCTGCTGTCGTACTAATAATTGTGGCATTTGTATCGCTACCTAGATTCCCACCCTTTTTAAATCTATCCAACGTAAAAAAGTGGATTAAGTCCCTTGTTGGTTTAATTTTAAATTCAGTTTTGCTTAATGTTCAAAAATGGGTTGTGACCATCCCATGCTGCCTCTACAGGTCGTCATCCACTATTGGTATATGATTGCAATAAATTAAATGCTCATGTAGGCCCGCCAAATGGCTAAGACAATAAAATGCGCAAGTAAGCCCACCAATCGGCTAAGGCATGTAGATGACGGAAAAAGTAGGGGTAAGTAAAAATGACTGAAAACTAGGGGTAAGTATCAAACAAATGAAGCAAAAAAGGCTTAATAAACAAGAAAAATAAAAAAATAAGAATAGGCCAAAACTTCAAGGGGGAAGCTCTACAAGCTATCCCCAACAGAGTCGCCATCTGTGCAACCGTGGGCTCTCGCGAGTCCGTCGCGACGATGCGCTCTTTTATAAAAATATAGAGTTGCCACCCAGAGATTTTGGTATCCCAGAAAATTCAAATCAATATTGAAAGCACTAAAGTATAAAATTATGACTCTGATTTACTGATTCACGCCAAAGGCTCTTGGGTAGGGGCTTCGGTTATTGATAGGATAGGGGTTAGGCACCCAATCAGCCCGCTCGTAAGCGGTCTCTACTTATGGCCAAATAAA
This sequence comes from Chloranthus sessilifolius, assembly GCA_021018995.1. Taxonomy (NCBI): domain Eukaryota; kingdom Viridiplantae; phylum Streptophyta; class Magnoliopsida; order Chloranthales; family Chloranthaceae; genus Chloranthus; species Chloranthus sessilifolius. The sequence continues at coordinate 26,158,526 of CM037594.1, read as the reverse complement.
AAGAAATAAATAAATAAAATATAAAATAACACTCCCCCTTTGCATGAAAGCACTCCGATCCTACTTACGCCCCTCACAATCACCGAAATTTTAGTGGCGTAACAACACAAGTTCAAGGATAGGAGAAAAGCAAAGAAGGTAGAGGAATAGAGGGGAGAGTCGGAGCTCTAGGGCCCTTGTAGCACCGCTGTGGTCCTTCGCGTGAGAGCGCTTCGGTGAACTCCTGATGAAAAACCGGGTGATGGAATTGGTTTGAACCTCTAAGGCTTGGTAGCTAGAGGGTAGGAGAGGTAGGCTAAGGCTTTGAACTAGGCCAACCTAAGGGATTTATGATGGAAGATGGGGTCTAAGGATGATTTTCGAATCCGGAATTTATATGGAAGAGGGGTGTTTGCAAATGGAGGAGGAGCTCTCTAGACTTTTCTCTCTTTTGAAAATTTTTGCAAGCCTTTAATAAAGGGGTGGCTCTCTATTTATAGAGAAAGGGTAGATTAGTGGAGGGTTAAAGGGGTTAATTGGATTAGCAATTAGGTAATAGGGATCTAAGGTTTTCTAGGTTCTCTAGGTCTTAGATAGGTGTGAATTGGGTTTTAGCGGTAGATGATAGGGGGGGATTTAAAGGGGTAAAGGAAATAGGACAAATAGGGGTGCAATAGTCCTATCAAAACCAACCCCAATGATGGAGCGGTCAACAAGTCAAACCCCAATTTCGAAATCTGGCTTAGCATATGTAATACATATGCTAGGAAAAAATTTAGTATTTCTGCCCGAATTTCAAATTGCCGTAAATTTTGATTTATAGCCTAGATTGAGGCGATTCTTGGCTCATTGGAAAGTTGGGAAGATCTTCTTTCTAATGGTATATGTCTCAGCTCCAGCAGAGGTCAGTGCAAACTATGGCATTCCTGAGGGTCAGGGATAGGCTTCTAAGGGTTTGGGTTAAGTTCTAAGGGTTCAAAAAGTTCTCTCAGAAGCTCTGAGGGTACGCCTTTCTTAAAGTGTAAGTTGATCGGGCCTTGGGACAACTTTGGGTGTCTACAACCCTGCACCGCCCCAATCAAAGCAATGCTCATAGCCCCAGTCTTCTATCAAGTGGAAAAATGACAACTGAACACACACCCCACTGGCATTGGTGACGATTGTCTTACCTAAGAGGAAATGGAGAGATATACAGGAGAGCATCAAAGCACGGTCAGGGGCATTGTCAACGTCCATATCAGGCTGGTCTGCCGGGACTAACTCATCCCCATCAAAGAGGTCCGCCATCCATTATAACAAGACCTCGGGACCAAACATACAGTTGGAGGGCGGATAAGCCCTAATCAACCTGATCACCTCCTATTGGTCTATATAACGAGGGACGACCTCTGGTACTCCCCCTACCCCAATCCCAGTAATCATCGACCAATCAACTGGGGTGATGGCCATCTCAACAACCAACATGTGGAAGGTCATCGTCTCAAGACAAAACCTCTCCACAAGGGCCATCACATAAGCGTTATCCCCCCTCATGGGAGGGAAGGAAAGAAAGTCCCCAAAACCCGCCTGTGCTAGGAGGAGTCTCACAACAAAGGGGAGAAGGTAGTAGAAGCGATGAAGATCGAACCACCCCCCTCGAAACATGATCAAAAGAAGGGGTTGCACTGCAAAAACAAAGGCATCAGAACTACGAATGAAATGCATAAAAAGAAAGCGCAATCCTTGAAGGATATGTTACCTCACTGACAATCCCAAAATTATAAATATGAGTGTATTGATGATGAAGAAGGCCATTGCAGGCCTCATCCCCTGCATCTCTAGCCAATACCTCTTCCTACGCTCCTCTGTGCACTTTTCTGTGAAGCGGTGCACCAACACCCAATGTTCTTCTCCAATACTAACCACTACATCTGGGACGGGCCTACCCTATCACCCTCACCATGCCGTTCGCATGGCATCTTGAAGAAAAGGGAAAGAAAAAATGTCAGATTGGAAACATTTAAAGGTAAGCAAAAGGATCAGACATTCTCTCTAAAAACAGGTAAGTATGCTTTCATCCATCCTACAAATTTTCAAAGGAACACAAAAAAAGAAAAACTTGTCATAAGTCACCGTTTTATACCACATTTTACAAAATAAAGTCCGCGTTGAGCATGACAAATTCAAGAAAAAAGGGGATGCCAAATAAAAAAAATTCAAAAAAGTCCCACTTTTTTAGCATTTGAAAAACGCAAAATGTTGGGCTGAGGAGGCCCCTCCCCCCCCTCTCTCCTAAACAAAAAATTCACTTCCATTTTTTTCGGCCAAAAATTCCCTCAAAACAGGTATGCTGATAAAAAAGGTCAAAAAGAGGGTACAAATCGACCAAATTCCACTAAAATCCATTACAAACATGCACATTACTTCATAAAATCAGTCAAAGATGGTCACATTCACAAGAAAATCCCTCCTTCTCACCTAGATACAAAAGCCCTAACTCCTTCATAAACAAAAATCAGGGAAATAATAAAAAGTGATAATTTAGTCCAATGTTAACCAAGCCCAGGCAAATATAGTTGGAAAATCAATCGAAAAGTCATAGGAAGTGGCATTTACAAAGAAAAAATGTCTATTTACCATTTAGATGAAAGAAACCTAGCCACATTTGGTTTAAAAAGCAAGAAATTTAAAGAAAATGGGTTTAAATTGGTAACCTTGTTTATAAAGGAAGAACCCTAGATCCAACACAGAAATGCATGATTACTTGGCGAAATCAACACCAGAGTGATGTCGAATGATGGTTCGGATCAATGGAGCAAAGGGAGAAGTGCCCAGTAGTTTGAGAAGGAAAGAGGGAAAGGAGTTTCAAAAATCTATTTTGTTCAAGTCCCTGCCCGCAGTCACTCGATTTTAATAACAATCAAGCTACGCGTACATACTATGTACGCATAGCCTATTTTTTTCAAAAACTGGCTATGCATACATACCATGTATGCATAGCTTATTTTCCCCTGAAATGGCTGTGTGCATAGTATGTATGCATAGTGTAAAAATATCAAAGAAAAAGGAGAAAAAAATGCAAAAAAAAAAAAAAGAAAACAAATATATATATAATAAAAATAATAATATATATGTATCTGAATAAACATTCCCTGTGGCATACACTCCCAAAAAGTGTTGCGACATCAATATTCGTTCCACACAGGTAGTTGTGCTAAAGTAACCTCGGGATCTATAGGTTCACCCAAAAATTTTGAACCCTATCTCACGTAGGGGCACCCGTGTCAATCAAAGTAGTGCAATCAATGCCTCATGAGATTAGGCGCAGCCTTTGGAACTTCGCGTTATTACTTTAGGCCAATCTTTAAGTATGGAATGATCACCCTCCCGCTCACGGGACTGTTTGTTCAAAATGAAACTTGAACATCATACTCTATCAATCACCCCATCTCGGTTATGCCAGTAATGTCGCTAAGCGTTTGGGGACCGATAGACTTGAGGAACGGACGTTTTCCCAATGATATAGGCTTCCGCTACTCTCCATTTTGAGTGATGTACATTTTTCCAATGTAATGGGCTTATGTCACTCTCCATGTTTCTTTTCCTTTTTGATGTTTGAGGTTCATTTTGAGTAAGATGGACCTGAAAGATTTTACCTCGGGCCTTTTTCGATTCTCTTTCTTTGGCATCTGTAGACACCCAAATTTGACCCAAGACTCGGTCAACACGTACTTCAAGAAAGGCATGCTTTCTAAATCATTCCCCGAACCCTGAGAGACTAATCCAAACCTTTCAAAACCCTTCCCGAACCCTTAGAAACCTTCCCGGACTCTTAGAAACCCAACCAAACCCATAAAACCCTTGCCATACTGGACCCAACCAAGGCCCACAATCTAACCCTTCAATTTTGAAAACCAAAATTTGGGCTATAGGTACATACTATGTAAACATAGCCAAAATTCAATGGAGCGCAATTACTAATCCCTTTTTAATTAATAAAGGTAAAAGTACACTTAAAGATTGCCCCAAGGGCATAAAAATATGATCATAACGGGCTCTCCTTTCCGGGGTCATTTGTACCCCCTATCCATTCCCTGCTCTCTGCACTGGCCCCAGTCTGACGGGAGCTGGTGTGGATCATAGGTTGGTCCTAAGAGGCCCAAACCCTCCAAGGGCACATGGCCCATAACCACTAATGGCCCATGGCCCATACCCCTCAAAACCTTGTGGGCCAGGCCCACATGCCCCAAGAGCCCACAGCCCATACCCACCAATGGCCCATGGCCCAAGCCCTCCAAAGCCCAATGGGCCCTACCCATTAAAGCCTAATGGGTCAAGATCCTCCAAACCCCATGCCCTTTACCCAAACCCAACCTGATCAAGGCCTTGTGGCCCAAACCTACCCCGGGCCCAAGCCCAAACCTCTTACCCACCACAATACCCCCAAAACTTCACTCACCCCCAACCTTCACAACCAAGTCAAACCCATGCCATACCTAAGACCCAATTTTCCCATGGCCCCACACCCCAAGGCCATATCCAAACCTCCCCCCATATCCAATGGCCCTAACAGGCCCCACCCCTAAACCAAACTAACACTCATCCCATCACCCCACAACACCACCCTTACATTCAAGGGGTTCACCCAACCCATATCCAATCCAATCCCATCCAGTGCATGCAACAATCGTTTGAGAATCTCGTCCTCTCCGCACCTTACATAGATTAGCAGTATGAGGAGGACGAGATCAGAAATAGTGGTGCCTATATCGGGGTAGTGACCACTATTAATCCTCCACCAGTAGCTATCCCACCCCCAATAGCACAGAGCGAGTCCCGGCCGGCTGTTGAAAAAGTGGCCCCCATGTCCAAAGAATCAGAACAGTTAAGGGAGCAACTAGACAAGATCCAGAAACAGTTGTTGAAGATGGGTGGTGCTGAAATCCATGCCACTGATTTTACGGATTTGTGTTTGTTTGCCGAGGTCCCCCTACCCTCCAAATTTAAAATGCCAGTATTCGACAAGTACAATGACACGGGCAACCCGATTGCACACCTCAAGTCCTATAGTGGGAACATGTGTCAGTACAGGGGGGATGAGAAACTGCTAATAAAAGTCTTTCAGAAAAGTTTATCCGGCCCAACTTTGAGATGGTTCACGTCTCTTGGACCGTCCATGATGAAGACATGGAAAGACTTGACGCATTTGTTCCAAGAACAGTATGTCTACAATATTGATATTGAACCGCGCAAGTCTGATTTAGCTTGTTTGAAACAGAATCCCAACGATACCTTCAGCGACTATTTGGGGCGTTGGAGAGCACTGACAGCTCAAGTAAGAAATAAAATACCGGACGATGAGCAGATAGAGATGATTTTAAAGAACACTTTGCCAGTGATTTCTGATTTTCTTGTCTACCAACAGCAGTCCAGTTTTGCTAATTTTGTAAGGAACGTCAACCGCTGTTAGGATTCCATCAGGGAAGGATGGCTCAGCAATAATTCTTTAGGGGGACCTAGCAGGGTTAGAAGGTTTGCCGAACAGAGAAATGACAGGAGGGCAGGGGCAGAGCTGCAGAATGTGACCAATTTTAGGCCCAATAATAATGTAGTCCCCTTTCAGTTTAAGGTGGCGTAACCAGCTCCCATCAGACCAGGGCCAGTGCAGAGAGCAGGGAATGGACAAGGGGTACAAATGACCCCGGAAAGGAGAGCCCATTATGATCATATTTTTATGCCCTTGGGGTAATCTTTAAGTGTACTTTTACCTTTATTAATTAAAAAGGGATTAGTAACTGTGCTCCAACCATGACCTCCTCCCAATTCGATTCCATATAATTTCCACCAGGGTTTGGGTCACCCGACTGATCGCTTCTTCCCATTGAAGCATGCGATCCAAGATTTAATCGATGCTAGGAAGATCATTCCCCTTGCACCCACCCAAGCAAACCAACATGCGAATATTCACCAGGTGCCTTTGCCACCACACCCTATTGAAACAACAGGTCCCAGACCCACCATAGGGATGGTAGAAGAAATTGAGGAAGAGTATGAATTCGATCCCTCTGATTACATCAGTAACAGAGAAAATTTTGTGATCCCAAGGCAGCAAGACCGAGATGAAAGAACTATTGGGGTTATTGAGCCCCTGAATCTGAAAGATTATTTTCCTACCCCTACATCAACAGCTGAGCCCCCAGATTTTAGGGCCTATTTTCCACCATCCACTCCCATAAATTACGTATAAATAAATGCATATCAACCATACTCTACCACCCCCTTGAATTACCGAATAAACCATCCAGCCCCCAATTCTCCACCCGCACCCATCAATTACCAATGGCCTATGCCCACCCCATTACCCCCGGTGCAACCACCGTTAAGCTTCACCACCCCCATTTGGCCCAATTTTGCCACCCAACTAGCTACCACCAAAATAAATCAAGTGTTGCCCACACCTCCTAAGCCATCAGCACATGCACTTCAGGTGCCGCCAGCCATACAATTCCAGCTCTTAGGACCAACCTATGATCCACATCAGGTCCCATTGAGCTATGAGCAAACCAATGCTAACGCCGGTAGCAGCAGCAGGGAGGAGGCAGTGGACTTCGTTACCAGATCGGAAAGAATCTCAAAATAGCCTGAGGTAACAACAGCAGCAACAACAGCACGGCCAAAGGGGAAGAAGGACAGTGCAGTCCACCCGTTTGAGAAGATGAGCTGGGAGCACATTCTCGAGACTCGGTTAAGAAGGATGCCAGCCCATATTACCGTCTAGGATCTTCTAATGACATCCCCACTCCATTTCCAAGCTATAATGGGGGCGTTCAAAAATGCACATGTGTCCCAACAGGTGAGCCCAGACGAGGTTGGGCAAATAATCGGACAGGTGATGGCACCCAATGCCATTTCATTTTCAGACGCAGATCTACCTGAGGAGGGAAACAGTCATGCCAAATCCCTCAATATTACTGTCGAATCCGAGAACATGATAATTCTGTTGGTTCTAATTGATAACGGGTCGGCTCTGAATGTGTGCCCATTACGAACTGCCACCAAGATCAGCGTGGACCCCTGTATGCTAAGGCCGACAAGGACTAGCGCTCAGGGATTTGATAATACAAGAAGAGAAATAATGGGAGAGGTCGATCTGGAATTAGTAATTGGGCCCATGACCTTCGCTATACCTTTTTAAGTGATGGATATCAAATCCACTTTTAATTTGCTTATAGGACGCCCGTGGTTGCACGAGGTTAGGGTGATACCTTCTACCCTCCATCAAAAACTAAAATTCATATTCGGGCAGAAGGTAATCACCATCATTGGTGAAGGGCACGATGAGAAAGACAAGGCCTCCCACAGCATTAAAAATCCTAAGGTAGTGGATGTGCCACATATTGATGGAGACACTGAACTCTACAGTTTCGAATATGAGGTATTGACAGTAGGCCCGAAACCAACGAGAAACATCACGTCAACAACCGGCGGCGAAATGGAAGCAGCGGTGGCCATGCTCCATAAATGGGGCTATCAGAAAGGCAGAGGGCTTGGGCCTAGACTGTAAGGTAGAAGAGAGCCAGCTGTTGCCAAGGGGTAGAAAGTCTGATTCTGGTTAGGTTACAAGCCCACAGAGGAAGAGGTCCGAGAGGCCAAAGAAAGTCAGGGTCGCTGCAGCTACAAGAGCTCGAGGAACCAACATAGAAGAGAAACCTCGCCGTAGGCCGCACATCAGGGAATCCTTTGTCAGCGCTGGGTCGTAAAGATAAATCAAAATGGGGTAACCCATTTGACCCCACACAAACCCATAACCCTATCCATCCCACCAATCCCCACATCTCCCTTCCCAACCTCGAAATAGATCTGGCTGCCCTATCCCTATTTGAGGAGCAGCATTCCATACCTGAATAAATTCCTCCTGTGGTAAACCACCACAGGACTCTGCTGACGTTTGAGGATGAAATATCTGACGAACCTATGGTCAATATGGTGGAGGCCAGTCCAGAAGAGTCACATTCGCCAGCCTCCTACATCCAAAAAGGTAAAGGGGTAGCAAGTCAGGTATGCAATTGGGCATATTCGCCCCAAACTTTGGAAGCAGGGAGTGGCCTACAGTTTGGCACCTGTTTCCCAAAAAAAAAACCTATAAAAAGTAAGACAAGCCCTTGACAGGCCATACCTTGTATATATAGCAACCCACTTTGCCAAAGGTTTGTCTCCAAAGAAAACAAAATTCTCAAAAACATTAGAAAAATATAGAATCTCAAAAACATTGAAAAAATACAAAATCCCAAAACATAGAAAAAATACAAAACCCAAAAATATTGTCTTTTAAGATTCCAGATAAAATCACACAAAAAGATGCCTTAATCGAAATACCCGTCCCACGTGAAATTGACCACTTTCCTGTAGGAATACAAGAAGAGGTAGGAATCACAAGTCTGGATGAGGATGTCCCTTTTAAGCAGCTCCCCAATGAGCTCCTTGACCAGTTTGCCGACTTTGAGCATGGCCCTACCCCCATTGTCGAAGAAACCGAGGACGTTAATCTAGGGACTGAGGAGATTCCCCGCATTACCAAGATCGGAACGTCGCTATCTCCCGAAGAAAGAAAAAGCATGATCGATTTTCTTCGGTCATACCAAGACATTTTTGCTTGGTCGTACGAGGACATGCCTGGCCTGGACACTAATTTGGTCGAGCATGAGTTGCCTCTCTATACTGATATGAAGTCAGTTAAACAGAAGCTAAGACGTCTTTGACCTGAGTGGATGCTGAAAGTCAAGGATGAAGTCATCAATCAGTATGATGCAGGGTTTCTCATGGTATCTAAGTACCCGGAGTGGCTAGCTAATATTGTGCCAGTGCCAAAAAAGGATGGAAAGGTCCGTATGTGCATAGATTTCAGAAACTTGAACAAAGCAAGCCCGAAAGACTATTTCCCATTGCCGCACATCGACATCTTGGTCGATAACATCGCTAAGCACGGGATGCTTTCTTTCATGGATGGATTCTCCGGATATAGTCAAATAAAGATGGTAGAGGCAGATCAAGAGAAGACTGGGTTCATCACTCCTTGGGGAACCTTTTGCTATAGAGTCATGCCACTTGGGCTGAAGAATGCTGGTGTAACGTACCAGAGAGCAATGACTGCATTATTCCACGACACGATGCATCAAGAAATTGAGGTGTACGTCAACAACATGATCGCCAAGTCACCAGAGCGAAGCGACCATCTGGTAAACCTTCAGAAGCTATTTGAAAGACTGAGAAAGTACAGGTTATGTCTGAATCCACAAAAGTGCGCATTTGGTGCCATGTCAGAGAAACTGTTGGGATTCATCGTCAGCAGGAGAGGGATCGAGGTCGACCCAATCAAAGTTAAAGCTATCACAAAAATGCTACCATCGTCTAATGAGAAGGATGTTAGAGGGTTCTTGGGTAGAATACAATATATCAGTCGGTTCATTGCACAGCTAATACCTATCTGCACACCGATCTTCAAGCTATTAAGGAAGAGCTTGCCTGTGGAATGGAACGATAATTGTTAGGCAGCGTTCGATAAAATCAAAAGCTACCTCCTTAACCCACCTATTTTGTTGCCACCTGAGCCAGGGAGACCACTCTTAATGTACTTCTCCACGACGGAAGTTTTGATGGGATGTGTCTTAGGTCAACACGACAAAACAGGAAGAAGAGAACAGGCCATCTATTACCTCAGCAAGAAGTTTACTGATTATGAGACGCGCTATTCTCATCTAGAGAAAGTATGCCTAGCCATGGTATGGACTACTCAGAGGCTCCGCCATTACTTGCTATCCCAAGCCGTTCTACTTTTGGTCCGAATGGATCCATTGAAGTACCTTTTCAAGAAGCCGACTCTCACTGGACGAACCGCACAATGGCAACTTTTATTATCTAAGTTTGACATCATGTACATCACTCAAAAATTGATCAAGGGACTGGCACTCACTAATCATCTTCCCGACAATCCTTTGCCAGATTATGAGCTTTTGAGAACTGAGTTCCCCGATGAGGACATCCTTTTTATGACAGAAGACGATACTGAAGAAGTAGAAAAATCATGGGTAATGCACTTTGACAGGGCAGCTAATGCCGAGGGTCAGGGAGTTGGCACAATTCTGATTTCGCCAAAAGGATCCCACGTACCCGTCTCTATCAAGCTCAACTTCTCTTGCACTAACAACATGGCCGAGTATGAAGCTTGTGCCGCTGGTCTGCAGGCGGCTCTCGATCTGAACGTAACTCACCTTTGAGTGTTTGGCAATTCGCTGTTAATCATATGCCAGATGAACGGTGACTGAAAGAAGAAAGATGAGAAACTGATCCCCTACCATGAGCACCTCGAGGATCTGATAGCTTGCTTCTAGGACGTCACATTCTCATATGTCCCACGGATAAGGAATCGCTTTGCTTATACACTAGCAACGCTGGCTTCAGTGATAGAAATCTCGTATGGTGCTGAGATGAACCAATCATGATCAAGCAGAGGAATGAGCCGGCCTTCTGCCTATAGATTGAGGAACCTACAAAGCCTGATGATGAGCCACCCTGGTTCTCAGATATCAAGAATTTCCTCCAGACACTAACTTTCCCTGAGGGTACGTCCAAGACGGACCGGTGAACCATTCAAGGTTTAGCGGCAAGCTATGTCATTTGTGGGGAATGCCTTTACAAGCAATCATACAATAACATCTTACTCAGGTGCCTTATAGAAAGTGAAGTGATCAATATCATGAAGGAGATCCATGAGGGAGTATGCGGAGCCCAGGTCAGCGGTCACATGCTTGCTAAGAAAATTCTACAGCAGGGATACTTTTGGACCACTATTGAATTAGATTGCTGCAAACATGTTCGGAAATGCTACAAGTGTCAAGAACGCTTCAGTCTGATACACGCTGCTGCCATCGATCTACACTGCATGACCACTCCTTGGCCATTTGCTACCTAGGGCCTTGACTTTGTCGAAATGATTAATCTGAAAGCATCAAATGGACATCGGTGCATCCTCGTCGCCATTGAATACTTCACCAAGTGGGTAGAAGCAGCATCATATGCCAACATCACGACCAGTCACATCAAGAAGTTTCTCAGAAACAATATTGTGTGCCCATTTGGAGTACCCAAAGACATCATTATGGATAACGACACAAACTTTACGAATAAGCGATCCGAGCCTTCTGCGAGCAATACAAAATCAGGCACCATCGCTCGTCACCTTATCGGCCTCAAACTAATGGAGACGTGGAAGCTGCGAATAAGACGATCATCCGCATCCAGGAGAAGATGGTCGTCACTTATCGAGATTGGAGCGAAATGCTACCATTTGCTTTGTGGGCCTATAGAACGTCGATCTGTATCGCTATAGGGGCAACACCATTCTCCCTTGTGTATGGAACCGAGGTCGTCCTATCGGTGGAGGTTGAAGTACCCTCACTTCGAATCCTCATAGAATCAGGCTTACCTGAAGCAGAAAGAGAGAGATCCCGCTTTGACCAGCTGAACTTACTAGACGAGAAAAAACTCCTAGCCTTGTGTCACACTCAATTTTACCAAGGGCGAATTGTACGCACTTACAATAAATGTGTCCGTGGTCAAGATCTGAAGGTAGGAGACACTGTGCTGAAGAAGATATTCCCATCCCTCCACACCGATCCGAGAGGGATGTTCAAGTCAAACTGGGAAGGACCTTATGTCATTCGAGAGGCGCTACTGGGATACGTCATCCACCTCGCCACCATGGACGGAGATCACCTTCCTGAGCCCATAAATGTCGGATATGTCTAACGGTTTTACTCTTAGTCTATCACGACAAGGTAAGTATTGGTGATACAGATACGTGATTGCTTAAGAATCACCCAAAAGAGGCCATCATTTCAAGCACAGTAGCCAAAAAGCATCCCTAAAAATGATGATATCCTTTGCTACCCCATTTGAGCCTGGGCCTTTCTTTCAAATAAACCCCTTCCCTGAAAAAAAAAATGTGTGTACATATACAAAAAAAGGGAGGAAGGGGGAAGTAAAGTTACAATCAAAATCTTAAAAAAATGGGAAAAGCAAACCCTCAAAAAGAGATTGCCTGAAAATAAAAAGAAAAAAATATAAGAATCATGTGGCATGTACAGTAAAACCCCCAAGGAAGAAAGTATGTTGTGAAAACTGAAGCCATATCAAAGAAATCCTTTTAGCCCAGCATACCTTCAAATCCTAACCTGACCCATGGCCAAGCTACACCCTGAAGAAAGCCCTCTTTTTAGGTTCACAAGCAGTCATAGTATCTGTTAAGTCAACACAAGCCGAGTTGTGAGACGACATCTGAACCCCATGCGACTAGCTATGACGGAATTGATGTCTATGTTGTGGCTATTGATAAAAGAAAAATACAAAAAGAAAAAATAATAATAAAAATACAATCTCAGAGCAAGATGGACGTGGTGAAAACCCGAAAAGGCACTACGGGTAAAAACAACGAGTTTAGGCGGACCAGATGAAAACTTGAAAGGGCGCTTGAGGTAAGAGAGCTAAACCCATGGACGTGCTGAAAACTCGAAAGGGCACCACGGGTAAAAAAAACAGGGAGATAAAAAAAGTAAAAATAAAATAAAATAAAATATAAAAAAAAAGGAGAAAAGAAGAGGAAAAGAAGAAAGGTTTATAATGGTTAATTGGTGTTTGAGGAGCCCTCTTGGTTACTCTCCCCAATCCCCTTTTCTGGGCCGCTCATGTTAGATCAAATCGAGTCCCGACCAACTGTGTCTTCAGAACTGCTTTGTCAATCGTATGACTCGAGGTAAGGAGAAAGGTTTGGTTCAATCCAAGGGGATTGATGTTCCGGTGCTAGTAAAACTGTTGAAACTCTTTCAGACCCAACCATTTAAAAGGGGATTTGACCATGCTCAAAAGAGGACCCGAGACCTCACCCAGTGATTAAGGCACCACACCCAAAAAAATACATAAAAAAAAACAAAAAAAAGGGTTCTTTCTTGTACAAATGCATCGCTTACACCACATCCAAAAAAAAAAATAACTGGTGTGATGTCTAGCGTTCTTTCTTTCCTTTCTTACAAATAACAAAAATAAAAATAAAAATAACAAAAAACATAACGAAAATATGTATACCAAAAAGATGTGTGTATCTATAAAGGGGTTTCTTACGCCCCTTTTATGTGTATATGATCTGTGCAAAAAGTTATGTGTGCAGGAAGGAATCAGCGGCCCAGCTCGCGCTTCAAGGCACTAATCTTAGCACGAAAATCATCTTCCCGGACATTCTGCTCAATCAACCAACGACCATGCAAACTCTTATACCTCTTCCGAGAAGTATCAGTGGCTCCAACGGCAACGTTCAAGGATCCTTTCAGACGAAGGACCTCACTCTCTGCTATCTCTTCTCTAACCTTTTCCTGTGCTAAAAGCTTGTGCAAGACCCTCTTCTCAACCACCAATAGCTCGATGCGGGCTTGGAGTACCATTTCTTTGTTTGGCCAGGGGCCTCTAGTGTCAATGCTCTCCGCTGAATCCAGATGATCAGCAACAGGCTGCTCAGTCAATACCCAGGCCTCATACTCGGGAGAAGATTGAACCAAATCTCCCTGCTCCATATCACACATCAGCGTCGACTGATGCGCCTCCCAAAGAGCGGCAATCCAAGCGGCATGAATAAGGTCCCACTGTGGAAGAACATCGAGAAAGAAGGGAAGGCGTGATAGGCCAAGTTGCTCGAGCTCAACAAGCTCACTCTCATTTAAACTCCCAAGCTAACTTCTAAGAAAATCGGGCCCCAGGCCAAAGGAGATGAGTAAATTGGTTCCGGGCCCTCCATGTTTAATCCTACATCAAAGCATGCGACTGAAAAGGTCACTTTCTGTGAACATTTGGCAAACACATCCTGCAGAAAAATAGATACGGTACAAGGAAACCATGGCATACAATCAAGATAAAGCACTAAAAATATTTCCAAAATAAAAATCATCCACAAAGTGCCACATCATCCATCCCAAACTGTCTAAAATTTCAAATCATCAATCCCAAAAGTGCTAATGTTTAAAAAAATAGAAACTGAGGCCTATTCCTTGTCCGCGCCCTTTGATTTCTTTCAACGATGAGAGGAGCCCTGGTAAGTCTACATATCTCCCACCCGGGACCAGGCCTGAGAAATCCTACTAAGCAAAGATCGCGACGCCTTGGCACGTGCATGCTACAAGTCAGGGCCAAAAATCTGAGATTAGGGCTAATTGAAGAACAAGAGAAAAAAGTGAAGGAACTAATAATAGGAAAAGAGGAACACCAGAATACTCACTGTCTCCACATCCCGAAGCTCCGCAATGTTACGATGATATGTTGCATACTCCATAGTCGAATCAAAGTTCTACATCCAGAGGGATACAATGTCAGCTATCAGGGCAATCATAAAACATGTGCAAAAAGGAGGCCGAAACAAGAGAGAGATGGGTTGTCAGAAGGCTTACCCCTGGGATCACCTCAGGAGGAGGGACACAGGCTGCTTCAGCGGAGGTATGCGCCTGCCTTAACCATGTTGGCAGACAGGCCCGAGAGAAAGCTGTCATCAAGGCGTCGGAAGGTCTCGTAGACCACGGTCAGATCACCACCAGGGGCACCAGCTTGAGAAGTACCTGACGGACCAACGTCAGAAGAACCCCCACACCAGAAGGGCCCTCACCGAAAGGACCTACCCCTGAGGAATCCGCGGTACCCGTTGCTGCCTCACCTTCGTTATCTGAGCCATCCCGTTGAGCGAACTGTGGACACAACAAAGATCTACTTAGGAAGAACAAAGGCCAAATTAAAATAGAGGGAGACTAATCTGAAAAGGGAAAGGAGAGTTACCTACCAAAGTGGGTCGCCGAATGTAAGAAAATTAGCACTGGGGACGAAGCGCGGCAAGATGAACCGATATGGTAGGCACTCGTACCATATGTGATAGTCGTCGGGCACAAAAAGGGCATGGATAGGGAGCCCATTATTAAGATAAGCTGCTGTGAGCTCCTCAACGCTACCTACAGGTCCAAAACATCGATGGGAGGGTCCGTGGGTATGACATGATAACCCTGATGTTGGTGCACCACCCGCTCCCCCAAATAGTAAACCCTCACCCACGCCCCATAAAAGAAAATGGCGCGATGGTTATTGAGAAGACGCGATGAACCCATAGCTGCCCGATCCCAGAAGACTGAATTAAGGTACGGATCATGGAGGATCTATCCAAATCAAGAGGTAACCAATCAATCAGACACCCAACATAGCAAATCAGAGAGAATTTCTGAGCTGAGGCAAACAAAGTTGAAAAGGGCTTTACCTGCCCAAGGACCGTCAGGTCAAGTTGGGACCTTAGGCCCATCTCTAAATGCTTCAGGCCCACATCACAGTGCTGGGCATGGTTCTAGTTGCTAAGAAGAGGGTAGGTGAATGCGTCCAAGTGAAGGAGTGGGTGTCCGGGGTGAAAATGATGGTACCCCCATACCTAAGAGGAGCAAGGCGCAAGAGAACAAGTCAGTAACATACAAATTCATCCAAATACAACCGATAAAAGCAAAAGGTTAGGAGTTACCTCCAGGGCCGCCCAAAAGCCGACACCGGATTTAGCTTCCCTAATAGCAGCACAGGCTACGCCATACATCAACCATGCATATCCAGGCCCGCCCCAGTCATACCTATGGACATCGCCCCAGTTGTCCATAACACTCAGCAATGCTATGCTGACTCGACTACCACTCACATTGGTAAAAAGGGTCTTACCCAGCAGTAGCAGGAGAGTGATGCGGGCCAAGATGATTGTTAAGCACTGATTTTTGCCACTTTCTACACCTTTAAACCTGGCTTTTGCTAGGACTTAGAGTATTTAATATTTGTTTTTAGTGTTGTTTTGCAGCAAGGAGATAATTACATCCTTAGTGCAGTTTTAAGCCTAAAAGTGCCATTAAGAGGAGGAATGGAATTGCCTTAGCTGAACCTATCGATTTGTGCAGATGGACCTATTGAGCAGTGCTCTAGGGCAGCAATCAACCTATTGAATGGTTCATGCTGCTGGAAACCCAACCTGTCGACTTACACTTCATGCAGCTTCCAACCTATCGAGTTCACTCTTGTAAACCTGTTGAGTGGATGCTTTCATGAAGCAGGAACCCATCCTATCTAATGGTTCATTGGAGGCTTTCAGCTAACCTATCGAACATACCAAGCTATCTTCAAACCTGTCGAATGGAACTCCTTAGTAGCTCTTGCCATCCTATCGAGCAGTCCCCCAATGCTTCACTTGTGGAACCTAGCGAATGGTCTAAAGGTCAGCAGCCACCAACCTATCAAGTGCTGTAGTTGTTGAACTTGTCGAGCAATGCTTTGTACCTATCGAATCCTCCAAAGAACTGCCATGCATCCTATTGAATGCATCAGCTATGAACCTATCGAATGGTTCAATCCACCAACCTGTCGAAAGCGTCAAACATGCAGCTTGTACCTATCGAATTCTTGAGCTCCCTATCCATTAAACCTGTCGACAGGTGCAACTTCTAATCCTATCGACAGCTTGAGGCTGCAATACCAAAAATCAATGGATGACAGGGGCAAATCTAGGAACTCCAATGCACAGGAAATTCTGCACATGGGTGTGAACTAATTTTTGGCGGGGAACAAATTAGCTTCAGCTGGGCACAAACAAAACCAGATCCCTATCTCTCTTCTGATTGGCTACAACTCAAAGCACATGGATCACTGCATACTTATAAATACCCATTTATTTTGCTATTTTTCTTCAGCAAGGAAAGTAGGAACAAAAGAATAGCCTGAGTTCTCCTTAGCTCATTTAGGTTTAGTTTTAAGTTTTTCCCTTTTTTCTCTTCCCCCTTCTCTCCCTAATCCAGCATGTTGGATTAGATCTAAGTAGTAGTTTAGATTTTGTTTTTGATTGTAATTTGGCATGAAGGTCTTGTGGATTGATGCACAGACTACAGATCTGAGGACAAGGTCATTGTAAGTAATTTTGATTTAATGAATTATTGATTTTATTCCTTAATTAGATCTATAAATCATCTAGTTTCACTTGGTTCTCGACCGGATTTGTGTAGATGGGACCAGCCCACCCACTTAACTGGTAGATCTCTTGAATACCATTTGATTTTCCTAGATCTGATATCCCTGTGGATGCCTGACTTGTAGCCTTGCATCCATAGCATCTGTAGTAATTTTAATGTTCGAATTGGAACCTTTGATTTGGAGGAAATCCCTACGATGATCTGTGACCATTAAAGTGGACAGATTATAGCCTTAAGATCAATTTAAACCCCTAGTCTAGATTGGATTCTTCTACCTTAAACCTTTGATTTGGATGAAATCCCTAGGATGATCTATGACCATTAAAGTGGACAGATCATACCGTTAAGATCCGTCCAAGCCTTTGCTTTAGAGTGGATTCTTCTACCTTGCACTAGAGCTTGTAGCCAAGTGAAGGACAACTGCAAATTCACATACCTTGATCTATTTTGCAAAAGGAAACCAGGTCCTAGCTGTCTATTTCCCCCCATTTTATATTTTATTTTACCATCCATCTTCCTCATCTTTTAGACTTAGTTATACATTTCTGTTTTGTAGATTAATTAAATCTAGTGACACCCGAAAAGCTCTCTTTCTCCTTAGAATTATCAGATTTGGAGTTCTACTATACACCTAATAAGTTTAGATCACTACTCCCTGTGGAACAAACTCTTACTTATTAAAACTTGCTACAAAGGACCCTGTATCTTGCAGGTCTAGGATATTTTAGATGTGGTGAATCCATCCTCTGTTTTACTTTGATTTTATTTTATTTCTTTTACTTCATAATAATCAGCACACTAAAATTCCCCAACAATGATCGCCCGCTCGGGCGTAATATAGAGCTCCCTATCCGGCTGCCCCAGATCCACCAACTCACCACCCACGAAGAGATTAGACAACCAGGACATCTTAACCTTAGTACCGTGTATCTGACCTCGAGGGGGATAGGCCCCTATTAGTCGAATAATGTCCTCTCTGCTTGGTACCGCGAGACCGGCTATCGGTACGCCCCCATCCTAATGCCTGTAATCATTGCCCAATCAACGGGCCTCAAGGCCATCTCGGCATACGGCATATGGAAGGTCATGGTCTCGGGGTGGAATTGCTCAATCAACGCCTTCAAGTATGCCGCATCGGCTCTAATAGGCAGGCAGGATAGAAATTTCCCAAAGCCTGCGCCAGTAAGAATTTCACCACAGGGAGGACATTGAGGTAGAAGTTATGAAAATCAAGCCACCCCCACGGAATACGATAGCGGGCAGGCCCTACGCACCAAGAAGAAAACGCATCAGATTAATGGGAGTAAAGCAAAGTTGTACGAAAGGAAAAACTGAACCTTCTTTTACTTTGCCTGCTATGCCGAAATTCGAAATATGGGTGTACTGTTGTTGTAGGAGGCCGACTCAGGCGGCCTCACCCTGCATTTCGAGCAAAGGGCAGCCCACTCCGCTCGACCGAAAAGAACTGCTCTCCTCGCGGACCGTAGACTATCTCGGGCCCCCCCTCCTGGCCCTCTTCAGGAACATCCTCTTCACCACCCGACATGCTGAGGCAACAGAAAGCAATCACATCAGAGTAGATCAGTGATAAAAATATTTTTTATGCTATGCTGTAAAGGAAGGTAAGTAGTGCTCGCCCTTTTTTTTCATAAACCAAGGTACACACACAAAAATAAAAACCAAAAAAATCCCTTTACTTCATTTGAAAAATAAAAATAAAAACCAAAAAAATTCCTTTACTTCATTTGCAACAATAAAAGTAAAACCAAAAAAGTCCCTTTACTTTATTTTGCAAAACAAAAAAATCCCTTTACTTCATTTGCAAAACAAAAATAAAACACAAAAAAATCCCTTTACTTCATTTGCAAAAAAAAAATAAAACCAAAAAAAATCCCTTTACTTCATTTGCAAAAATAAAAATAAAACCAAAAAAGTCCCTTTACTTCATTTTGCAAAACAAAAATAAAAACAAAAAAATCCCTTTACTTTATTTTCAAAAATAAAAACAAAAACCAAAAAAATCCCTTTACTTTATGTGCAAAAATAAAAACAAAAAATCCCTTTACTTTAGTTGCAAAATAAAAAAGACAAAAAACAACAAAAACCAAAAATCCCTTTACTTTATATAAAAACAAAAACAAAAATAAAAACCATTTTTTCTATTTTGCAAAAAAAAAACACGAAAAAAACACACAAAAAAAGCATACAAATATAAATCCATAAATATAAATCATTCATAAAGCAACAAATATATACATTAGGCATCAATAAAAATCCATAAAGCAACAAAAAAGAGGGCATTATTTGTAAAAATTATCAACACATCATAGATAAACTTGTTACAATAAATATAAATCATTCATCATCAAAAGGAACAAGATCATGATCACATTTGCAAGAAAAAAGCAAGAAAAATCAAATAAAATGGGTTTTTAATTGTTACCTTTCAAGAAAAAAGGGGTCTTTGATCTAGCACAGGCCGGCAATCGATCAACACAAGCAAGCAACGGCAATAAAGCACCCATAGAGGCAATGTAAAGGAACCCTAAGAGGGTTGGTTTTCGGTTTTAAAGAGTGGGGGGGGGGGGGGGAGAAATTTTTTTTTTTGAAAAAAATACCCTATAGCCCGAACCCAGGCTGCGTAAATTACTCCCCAGCCAAGCTTCGCGCAACTATTAGTTGCGCCAGGCAATCTTGGAGCATCTTTTGGCATGGCGCAACTATTAGTTGCGCCAGACAATTTTGGCCTCTTTTTGGCTTGGTGCAACTAATAGTTGCGGCAGCCATTAGTAGGTCGGGTCTTGGGCTTGGTACAGGTCAGATGCGTAACCCGGCCCCCCTCTCTTCATTTTGTTTACTCCTGACAGATGCACATGCTCCCAAACGATGTGTCGATCTTCGTTCGACCTACCCGGGAAGACGCGCTAAGAATAAAGTTGACCGAGAGCAATATGCATCCCGATCCTACATAAAAAACTATAAGAAAGTCCAAAAAAAATGATGACAAAAAAAAATCCCCACAGGAAAGACAAAAAGATAATTCACATAAAATGTTAGAGTAATTCGCATAAAATAATAACTTTGAAAAAAGAGGGAAAAAAAGAAAGAAGAAGAAAACTAAAACAACGAAAAGTCCATCAAATAATAAACCAAGAAATAGGAGCTTTGAAAATCCAAAAAATTCTACTCTTTCTCATGTACATGGTTACAACATCGTACTTCCATGTCAAAAATAAAGAAAAAGAACAAAAAAAATCTTTGAAAATAAAAATCCAAAAAATATATATAAACCTTAAAAATGAAAAAAATATAAGTAAAAGTCAATTTCTCCTTCTGTTAATTAGGATGCATTTGTTGCTTATATAAACAAAAAAGGGACTAACGTTTTCTCGAGAATATGTAGGAACACCACACGGTCCAAAGCCTCGAAGCAGGCAACTTCTCAGCAATGGACAAATCAGATGAAGCATCTCACTACTGACGTCAGGTCTATTGAAAAAAGAGAGAAAATTATTTTGAAAAAGAAAGAATAAATCTATGTTTCCCCACAGAGCTACGCACATGCGTGTTTTCAATGCAGTAAAATGTCGGTATTTTATCGGCAAAGCAGCAGTGCCATATTAAAATCCGGAGTCTAGAGTTCACCCTGGATCTTTGGATCTTACTTCAAAGTAGGAGCAATGGCATCAATCCCGATCAAAATGGTCAATGTTTTGATCAGGTTGACTCCACTACTAAATCTTCGAGCTATGCACTCCATTTTGGGTTCATATAAACTTAAGTGTCGTAAGCTTCAGATTCCTCCAAGAAAAGTTAATTGTTGGTTGAAACCAACCTGTTGAGAATGAGATTATGTATCAATCAAACTATGTGCAATCATGCATTCGGAAGTGTTCATTTCCCTTTTATTTCTACAGGCTTAAAACTTGTATGGGCAGTGGTATCCCTGTAAAGTATACGCCATGCGTCTGGGTATCCGTATGATGGTCATTTTTTCTCGTAAATTGTACCCGGGCAAGTCCGGGTCGGGGCTTCCATCGCCTCTGTTGTTGCTTATTGCCCCTGATGGGTACATATTTATGCATAGTTAATCCATATTTATGATCATTGTCGGCAGCAACCAGGATTGGATGTCCCTTTTGGTAGACACCCAATAACTGGTTGGATCTATTTAGTGGTACTTAAAGTTGGGTGCTCTAGGACATGTTGATCCAGGGCACGTTTTCAAAAATGGCACGTCCTCCCAAAAAGCATTACGGCTTCTATTCGCTCCACTCGGGTAGTCATGCTAAATAAACTTTGGGATCGATGGGTTCGCCCAAAGACCTCGAACCCTGCTTTCAGCAAGGGCACCCGCGAACAGTCAGATGGGGCAATCAAATATCTCATAGAATTGAACACAAACTGTGGAGCCTTATGTATTTTCGCTTTGTGCCTATCTTTGAATGTGGGTCGATCACCCCTCTTACTTGCGAAGCTGTTATATTCAGAATGAATCTTAAACATCAAATACCTTCAAATCATCTCGAGAAGCAAATGTTTGGCCTGGCATATAGGGCTTCCGCAACTCGTTACACCTCGGTTATGCCCAGTGATATCGCTAAGCGCTTGGGGACCGATTACCTTGAGAAATGAATGTTTGGCTTGACATACAGGGCTTTCGTTTACTCAGCATGTTACTCATCTGATGTTTGAAGTTCGTTCTGAATATAGTAGACTTGCCAGTAGTGCCTTGGGCCTCTTAGGATGGCTCTTGTCTTTGACATTCGATCATTAGTGATTGGATACCAAAGAGGGGCATCTGTAGATGCCCAAATTTGGCCTAAGGCCTGATCGAAACACATTTCGAGAGAAGCACATCTCTGAGCTATTGATGGCATGCATGAGACCCTTAAGAACCATACCAAAACCTTAGCAGCCATCCCTAACCCTTAGGAATCACCCTAGATCCCTTAAGAACCTTCCCTAACCCTTAGGAATCACCCTAGATCCCTTAAGAACCTTCCCAAACCCTTAGAAATCAATCCCCATCCTTAGAAGCCATTCCGAACATAACCTAGCTTTCCCGGGCAATGGATTAGGTGTGGTGCACCAAGGTTATCTGCAACCTTTTAATATGATCAAATCTCATACCAATGAAAAGTAAAAGTCGTTAGCTTTCCAACGGTCTAAGAATCACCCCAATCGGAGCTATGTACGCAAAGATATGGCAGTCCGAACCCGAGGGGCATAAAGGTAATTTCAGGCCATTTCTCCCGAGAAATGGCTTGGCTCAACTAATAGTTGCGCCAGGCATATGAACAGTAACCTCTAATTTTTCCTCAAAAATCTTGATTAGGGTTTGACTTATTGATCACCTAGGTCTTTGGGGTGTGTTTTGACAGCACTGTTGCACCCTTTTAAAAGCTTATTTGCAACCCCTAAGTGCCTTAACCCCCTACCCTATCATCCACCATTAGAGCTTCATTTCACACATCTCCAAGCTCTTAAAACCCTAGGAATCTTTAGATGTTTGATTACCTAATGACTAAACCCAATTAGCATCTAAACACTATCCTAATCCACCCTTTCCCTATAAATAGAGCCCCCCTCCCCTTGGTTTAGGGGTTGAGAAAATTACCTAAGAGAGAAGGAGCTTAAAGTGAGAAGATCTTTCTCCCTTTGGTGCACCATTCTCATACAAAATCTAGAATTCCAAAACCTCCTTGGAGTGATATTTCTCACCTGAGATCCCTTAGTTTAGGTATATGCTACACCCATCTACCTTCCCTCTCTACCTCTTAGCTAGCAAGCCTTAGAGGTTAGAACCTCTATTTCCACCATACAAGCCTTCAAAAGCTCATCAAAGCAAGCCAACGCAAGGCTCCTCAACGGTGCAAAACTCCGGCTCTCCCCTTTCTTCTCCTATCATTTTTAGTTCTTTCATTCTCCCATTTGTGCCGTTACGCCACAGAATTTTCGGTAGGAATGGAGGGGCAAAATAGGATTTAAGACCCATTTGGGCAAGAGGAAGCCATTTTACATTATTTTTTTTTGACCTTTAGTAGAGACCACGTTAAGCGAGTGAATTGGGTTCCTAACACCTTCCCAATCGATAACCGATGCCCCTACCCGAGTGCCTTTGGTGTGGACCGGATTCAGAGTCATATTTTTAGCACTTTAGTGCTCATAAAAATGAACTAGGTTTCCTGGGACACCAACAGCTCCAGGTGGCGACTCTATATTTTTGCTAGCGAGCGCATCGTCACGACGGGATCATCAAAAATCCCACTGTTGCACACAAACATACCTCCAAACCTTCTTCACTGACTCCAGATTCGACCATTGAACCGATCTCAAAACTAACTTACAAATCGGTCTCTACACCTGCCTCAAAACTTGAACTCACCAACGGACTTATCACTTCACCAACCACGAAACTAAACCCCAAACTCAAACCTATAATAAGACCTAAACTTATCATCAAACCTAAACCTAAACTTAACATCAATCCAAAACCTACTATCAAAACTAAACCTATTATTGAATCTAAAACTATTATCAAACCTAAACCCATGATCAAACTTGAACCTGTCATCAGACACGAACCCAAATCGATCATTGAACTTAAACCAATCGTCGAATTCAGACCCGAACCTATCATAGACCCAGCACCCATCCACAAGATCGAACCCTCCATCAAAGATGAACTGCCATCAAATTTGAACCCATTGTTAAACCTGAACCCATCGTCAAACCTAAACTGATCACCGAATACAAGCCTGACATCAAGCCTCCAACTATCTGCCAATCTAAATCGATCCTCAAACCTAAACCTACCGTTGAACCTAAACCAATCACCGAACACAAACCTGCCATCAAACCTCAAACTATCAACAAATCCAAGCCCATCATCAAACTTGAACCCATCATTGGACTCAAGCCTGTTATCGAACGCGAACCTGATACTAAAACCGAACCTATTCCTATAACGCCAACTCCACTCACCTTTGAGCCTACCACAAAACCTATCAAGGAGTCGATCATTGCTCCCACTTTCGAAATCAAACCAAACTCAAATCTTACGATGCCAATCACCATCCAAATCAACATACCTCAAATCCCATCAAAACTCGAAATCAACATCATAACTAAGATTGCTTATGATCATCAGATCTAAATCTCCGTGGACCTTACAATCAAAACCTTCATCGAACTCCAATCGGCAACTAAACTACTATGTCAAACTTCTGATACTCAACCTCCTCGAAAAATTATAAACAAAACTTTAAAACAACCTCACGATAAACCCAAAGTGCGAATCAAACCAAATAAGCATAATCAAACAAAGCCATGCCACCCCACACGAAGGAAAGGTCCACCTTGGCCCACACCTTCACATCTCCTCCTACTTTACCTTTGCTTTATCCTCTCACTATCTTTACCACACTACCGTCCCTCTCAACGGCTTCTACTCCAACTTCACTTGCAAACAACTTTCCAACTACCCGCAAATAATCCTTAAGAACTCTCTAACAACTCTATGCCCAAACTCTACGAGTTGCTTCACCCTATCGAGAAACTAAAGAAGATCCCTCCTAACAAGGAGCCTCCAATCATAAAAGACTCATCAAAAGAAGAAGTTAAAAGACACCACACCTACTTCGAAAAATTTCATATCATCCAAAATACAAACCTAAACATGACCTCTCTCTCATCCCAGATTGACTAAATCGAGAGAGATCGAGGACCCTGAAATAAACTATCCAACTGTCACTTTTCCCATCTGACCTTCTGAGTCAGTCTCCGCTTAACGAACTGATAATATACCATAACACAAAAAAATATAAAAATAAAAATAAAAAATATATATACTAAACAAAAAAAATAAAAAATATACATACATCTATCATTTGCCTAACAATATTTCTGACTCATAATTCTTACTCGACCGAGAACTCGAAGTCGAGGAGCTGGTGTTAAGAAATTGTGCCTACACAATTGCCTCGCCTGGAGGAAATCAAAGCCCACATGGGAAATACTTATATTATCTCGACAACATGCCCAAGAAACAGCCACAGGGGGAAGACTTTTTGACCCTTGGAATCATAACTCAATGACCATCATGTCTCGTAGCCTAAACAAATATAGTTATATATTTATCACCCTCGTGGTCATCGCAAGGCATGCGGCAGTCGTAGGTCATTATTGTTTTGAACCATTTTGGGAATCATCTGACTCATTGACCACCCCTCCTACTCGGGCAAATTGATTGAAAGGACTAGTGGACCATAAAACTCTCTTTTTGAAATATAGAAAACTCTGAATTCTCATACACCCTTCCAGCCATTGGAGTCGATGTTAGAGCAGAAAAAATAAAAATGTAAGGTTCCATCAAACCTCACAATTCTTGCATGAGTATGTTGTTTAAAATATATATATAGAGAAAAGAAGCACAATCGAGTGAGAGCAATACGACAAATGAACAGTCAATAAATTCAGGAAAGCATAAGCAAATTGTGTGGGCATTCTTGGTAATCCTATTAGAAAAGTATAAGCAAACCGTAAGGGCATCGTTGTATTCACACTACTAGATGTCATCATACAGTGGCGGGAGGAGGATAAAACTCCTGCTAACCATAGAATTTGAGGATTTGATGGTGTTGGACCATGATGGAGAGCTCAATTATGGCACTGCATTATCCACCCGAGAAGAAAGTAGTTGACTACTATTTCAAATTTTGGTTGAATAAGAAGCTACCCTTAGATCAATAAACCTTACCTCCTCTTCACCTTTATTTTCTTTTCAGACAATGAGTCGTCAGCTGATTTTCAAAATCTCTTTGGAATAAAACTGAAAGCTCTCGAATGACAAGTAATGCGATCACTTATTACCTACTATTCACCTCAATTCTTGTTGAAAGCTACGATACATGATGATCGTTCAGCACTTACAAAATCAAGCCCGGCATGTGGCCGAAATAATCGAGCTACTTCCCGACATGGGATCATTACCAATACACTGTAGGACTTCTGTGAGGCAGTTAAAAGTCCCACCATCACTTGACACTGGGACGTTTATTTTTTTAAGAGCACTAGCACCTTGATAGAGATACTCAGGTCACAAGACCGATACCCCAAACTGGGGCATTTTTTAAAAAAAAATTCAATTTAGATCCTACTTCCCCACTTTGAATACCCCAAATTGGGGCATTTTAAAAAAAAAAATTCAATTCAATTCTTGCTTTTCCACCTTGGACACCCCAAACAGGGGCATTTTTTTTGGTTTAGTTCTTACTTTTTCACCATGGGACCCCCAAAACAAACACCTGATATAAAACAACAGAGACACACTTGAAAAATAAATACCATACTCTAATACTACCCATTTCCCCTCCAACGTAACCCAACAATCACACAACACTTACCCCCCAAAGAAACACAAATCCACCATAAAATAAATGAACCAATCGAATTAAAACACTTAACATCCATCTAGAAACTTTAAATTAAACCCTAAATTCGCACATTTCTAACAAGTGTCACCTCAAATAAAACATAAGACTGAAACAAAATACCTTAAACTTTAAACATGGGATTCACCCACCACCTTAAACAAAACAAACATAAAAACCCCTTGAAACTCCCTAAAATGAAACCCTGACTCATCTGGACCATGAGATTATCTCAAGATAAATCTAATAAAATAAATGCCCCAACAAACTCAATAAAACCAAGTGGAATCTTAAATAAAACCCAATATACCAAGAAAAATCCCAGTAGGACTATAAATCAATTCTGAAAAATAAATCCTAACATTCCAAGTTAAGACCTAACTAAACAAAATCCTGACAAATTAAGTAATTCAAAACAAAAAATTTGAATGTCTGCACAAGACCCATTGAATAATAAAATATAAACAAACACAACAAATAAAATACCTTTTATTCATTTAATAAAATTTTTTACACAATATCACTGGAGGCATACCTCTTGAATTTACAACCCGAAATGAAAACCTAAAACTCTAACCTACAACCCAAAACAAATACCAAATCCGCAATGGAGACAAAGCAAGGAGCAGATCCCGGCTCGGAGCGTCCAATCGGAGGCTTTAGGGAGGATTGGTTGGGGAACTCATCCCTCCACTTGTAACTCCGACTCTTCCACCATTTTCACCTCTTCCGCCATCACTTGCTCAACGTTGCCTTCACTTCTCCCTAAAAGGCATTGATGTGAAGACCGGCCTCCTCTTTCCCAACACTGCCCATTCCCAGAGTTACGACATCACCCAACATCGCTTTAGGATGAAGATCACGTGAAATAAACAACACTGGGAGAAACCACATCACGATCACATGATATCACACGAACACGGGTATCTGAATGCCAGAAACCAGGAAAAGTCAATGAAACTGAAGGCATAAGGAGAAAAAGGACTTTCTCCCCCTTTTATAGAACACGGCCTAATCACGAACACAGAAACCGCGCACAAATTAAATCAAGCGCACCAACACCTGGCATAATAAAACCATCACCCGCGCAAACAGCACGACACTCCAGTTAGAGCGTGTAATGGGATACACGCACCAATTCAAACGCATAATTGACCCCTCAAACCTCTAGTCATGCACCCCCAAATAGGCACATAATTTGATTAAACGCCCTAAAATAGGCACGCAATACCCAACTTAAAACTTACACATCTCCACACCCTTTGCCCCCATCTCAGTCAGGATCTTTCTCCCATCTCCCATCGCGTAGCCTTATAGGAAACATTGACCGCACCCTTGGTCCCATTGCGATAAGACATGCATGCCTTATTGTGACACCGTCACTTTCCCTCATCCCATCATGATTTGATCAGAGAGGGAGAATCCCATCGCATAACCTCATCGTGCAT
Organism: Chloranthus sessilifolius; assembly: GCA_021018995.1. Classification (NCBI taxonomy): domain Eukaryota; kingdom Viridiplantae; phylum Streptophyta; class Magnoliopsida; order Chloranthales; family Chloranthaceae; genus Chloranthus; species Chloranthus sessilifolius. The sequence goes on along the minus strand of CM037594.1, from coordinate 26,130,620 downwards.
CTCCCATTGCGATAAGATACACACATATGACGCCATCCCAATATCCAAGCTCACCGACCTAAATCAGCTATGGCACCACACATCCCCTCGTGAAAAGCCAAAAGCAAACCTTCCCAAAACTCAGGCATATGACCAAAGCCAAAGACAAGCTCAGTCACGGTGCAACCACAACGTGATCTCATATAACCCAAGATCAGCCAAAGAAAGAAATATGACGCACCTATCGTGCAAATATCCCATCAACGTCCCATCACAAACATCACTACCCGAAACATCCAGACAAAACCCCACCACACATCCATGAATATGTCCCCTCGCGATACAACTACGACTCGATCTCATCACGAACATGTCTTATCGCGACACAGCCACTTCATCTTGTCTTATAGCTCCGACATCAATCACACCTCCCTGAAATCCTCATCAGGGAACCTTATACATAGTTAAACCTTCTAAAATTCCATCGCTCGACCAATGTCCCATCACGAAAGCAGAGAGCCTACCTCCCCGATCCCTAGCTACGCATCACTCGCTAGACTCCAACAGAAGAAGAGGGACTCCTCCCACGTCCCATCACATCTCAAACACAAAAAATCCCACCACGATTGAAATGCCCCTATCAGACCTACAACCAGTGATACCCCAGCATCTTAACGCAAACCCCCAGTGTCCCATCACATCTATGATCAGCTATGATAGGAAGGAAGAGAAATGACTTTCTCACGTCCCATCTCACTTGCAACCTCCGCAACTCATCTCAACATGCGACCGTAACGGAAAAGACCGCCATGTCCCATCCCAACGCTCACTCCCTCAAGACATTGTATCACGGCAATGGCCACCAAGTCCCTGCTACAACAGAAATGAAGAAAAGAAAGACCACCATGTCCCATTGCGACATCATGACAACCGATCAGTCCCACCGGGGGCTACACAGGTAAGTATCACCACCTCATGTAAATATTATCGCCCTTCTTTATACTCGATATTCTCTATAAGATGTTGTTAGCTATGATTAAGTCAAAACATTTTCAAAACCCATCTCTCCTAACTCGCGAATCACTGTAGCCCTCCCATAAGAGACAATCATCAATATTCCTTGAGAAGGTTAGATGGAGTATCCGACATGCCAAGTGTCGTCTTGACAACCACATAAATGGTCGGGTCCACAAATTCCGTACCGGTGGTCTGCTCAGCAACGTCTTGGAAGCCGCATTTTCTGAAGATTTACCACTGAATTGATCTTAAGTTAAAAATCCCAAATTTTCAAAAAAAGCCTCTTACTTTCAAAAAAAAAAAAAAGCCAAAATAATAATAAACAAAGAGACCACTTACCTACCAAAATTCATCTCATTCACCACTTACCCAAACTAGCCATTCCCCCTGAGAAATTGAGAACGAGTATATTTAATCTAAAAAAACTTACAAATGCCTATTGGAAAAGGAACACCTAAAGTGCATTGGTGTGAGCAATGATGCGCCCGGTCTGACATAACTTGCGAAAGCTTTTGACATTATATTTTTTTTACATCGATCTCTGGACCTTATCTATGGATATTTGTATGACGCCCCCCGATACCTCGACTGTGTCATATCCCTCTATTTGACTACCCCTTGCAGTAGGTCACGACAAGCGGCGGGATACCCCTTGCATTCACAGATTAGGATATTGTGATTCTCCTTTCCGTTTGACTGTCACTCACAACAGGTCGCACCACGCGACGAGATGCCCCTTGCACCAACAGATTAGGATACGTTGACTTTTCTCGTCGATTATCTATGATAGTGGGTCACGATACGCGACGGGAACACTTGCATCCACGACATGAAATATGCCTTTCGATAGCTACCACTGGGCCCCTGAATGCTCCATCTTAGCTTGTGCTAATAGATAAGAAAGCCAAACATGTCATGTCAGCATCCCCAGTTCATATTTGTGATTTCTCAAAGAAATGAGAAGGCACCTTGGATGAGGGGCATCTACTTCTTCGATGCGTTCTTACTTTGCAAGAGCGCGCCGAAGAGGGGCATCTATAGCACCCCCATTTTTTCCTCTCAGAATATATAAATTTATTTGATCAATCTTTGACCTCACCCGTGACTTTTCACAAAGGACTTACCTTCTCTGGATGTTTCATAACCCTAACGTGGGAACCATGCACTGAAACAATAGTACATGGCTGAACACAGGCTGAAATAATAGCTATGTGGCTCAGGCCCCATGACCCTAATGCGGAAACCATATGCTGAAATAATAGTATATGGCTAAATACAGGCTGAAATAATAGCTATGTGGCTCAGACCCCCTAACCCTAATGTAGGGACCATGCACTAAAACAATAGTACATGGTTGAACGCAAACTGAAATAACAGCTCTGTGGCTCAAATTCTCAACGTGGGGGACTATATACTAAAATAATAGTATATAGTTAAAATGCAGACTGAAATAATAGTCTTGCATTTCAGACCCAACCCGGACCCGGGACATACCCCGAATTACGTGCCTTAAACTAACGCGCAATCCTATTACACGCCACATCACCGATGCGCAATAAGTTCCTTCCAGACTAAATTTCCTTTCTTTAGACTGCCTTGAGACTTGATCCCGTGCTCCACACGAAACGCGCAATTGGATTAAGCACCATATCACCAGCGCGCAATTGGTATGTCCCCGATCTAGTCTCCCAACCCTTGACCGCCAAAATTCCATGATTTAGCGCTAGGTTTGAAACACTTAATCAGATTGCGTACACCAAATGAGGTGCGCAATTAGTCCTAATGTGATTAGAACTAGGAAACTCGGCTAAGCTAGTCAGTCGGTCAGTCACTGAGTTCGTGACCGATTCAAAGTGATTAATCGGCTGTAATCCGACACGTAATTCAATTAAATGCCTAGATTAAGGCGCATAATTGAAGTTGACCGGCTAATTAAGCGCACCCCACAGGACGTGTAATTAGAAAAATACCTATATATAGAGCCTTTTACCTTGACCCTAAGGACACAAATTTTTTTCTCTCTTCCAAGCTTAGGAATTTCAAGATTCTCTCTTCGGCGTCCGGCTTTAAGTAATTTTTAGTTCTAGGTTTTTTTTTAATTCTTAGTTCTTAGGTTCTTGATCTTAGATTCTTCTATCATTCTTAATTCTTATTTTTAATCTCTTGTTCTAGTTCTTAGGTTCTAGAGCTAGTCTTTTTTCAGGCCTTTGTTCTTAGGGTCTTAAGTTCTAGATCTTAGATTCTTCTATAGTTCTTAATTCTTAAGTTTTAGATTTCAATCTTTAGTTTATGGTCTCAGCCTTTCCCAATTGTCAATCCCGTCACTTTTATATTTGACCTATTTTAAGGCATCAAATGAAGTTGGATTGATGCGAATTTGATTATGTTTGAAAGCTTATCGAAGTAGCTTTCTAACAAGCTGAAAAATGCTCAATTCTGAGATATATCAGAAGTTATGGTCAGTTTTCAGAAGCTACGCAAAAAGTGATGTTCTTTCAAAACTCCTAGTTGAGTTAGGATTAGTCTCTCTATTATATTATCTTAGAAAATAGGATTCGTCTCTTTTTTTAGAAATAGGACTTTACTTTATTAGTTTAGAAGAACTAGGAATTAGAGTTACACTAGGACTTCTAGTAAAAATCCTATAAATAGACTTTTACCCCTAGCCATTCTCTACACAATTCCCTCTACACAATTCCCTCTACACAATTTCCCTCTATACAATTTCCTTCTGCACGACTTACACGGTTCTTCAGGTAATTCTTTAGTTCTTAATTTTTTGGTTCTAGTTCTTAGGTTTTAAAACCAGTTCTTTTTTTTTCTAATTCTAGATCTTAAATCTTAGGTTTAATCTAAATTTCTAATTCACTAGTTCTAGTTCTTAATTACTAGAGCTAGTCCTTAGCTTTAGCTTCTTGATTTCTCTTTCTGACTTTAGGCCTTAAATTTCAGTTCGTAGTTTTGATAATATTTTTTTAGTCTTAAATTCTATTCTAAAATTCTAAAACTTTGGGTTTTGATCTTCAATCTTTATCTCTAGGTTCTAGATTTTAGTTTCGATTTCAATCCTAGAATCATAGGCTTCTTATTTCTACATTTCCTATTCATAGTTCTTAATATTTTTAAATCTTTTAAATTTTATAATTTTGATCTTTAAATCTATAATTCCTAATTTTAAAATCAGTTTTTCAACCCCTAGCCATCCGATTTGCCCAAGGGAGCTTACGGACGGTACCCGAGAACGGTGCTAATCCTCCTTAGCATAATGGGCCAAAACCCCTTTTTTTAAAATTTTTAGTAAAATTAGTATATTTACTTTAATTAGAATTTTAACAGAATTAGCATATTTTTAATTAGTTAGAGTTTTAATAAAATTAACATATCTGCATTCCTAGTATAATTAGGAAACTAATATTAGTTAGACTTCTAGTAGGATTAGGAGATTTAAATTAATTAAACTTCTAATAGGATTAGGAAACTAGATCAGTTAGACTTCTAAAAGGAATAGGAGACCTTTCTCAGATTCCAAGTAGGATTAGGAGACCAAGTTAATTAAAATGCCAGCAGGAATAAGAAAATCAAACTAGTTAGACTAAAGGCAACCTACAGCTGCTGACGTTCGCCGGCGGATGATTCAGTAAAATAGTTCAACCTGCAAGCCCCCGCTTCCCCTTAAAAGCGTGATCAGTGACGTGTTGCAGCGTCGATAAATATCTACAGCTGGCAATCGCATCTTCTCAGGTATTCTTCATTTAGAATTTGCCTCTTTAATTTAAGTATTTAATATTTCCTAATTTATTACTCCATCATCGCCATTGCTACAGTCCACTTGGACCGAATTGGGCCACTCTTTTCAGGGACCGAAAGGAACCCAGAAAAAGCGCGTACCAACAAGGATGAGCTAACAGTCTAAGCTTAGTAGAGAAAAGATCAATACCAGTTTCAATGATCAAATTCAAAAGAAAATTTCAAATCATAACATAACAGATTGCTAGGGCATTTTCATATCAAAACAGAGACAATTTTCAAAGGCATTTTCTTATCAGAAACAAAGACTAAATTCCAAAGCATTTTCGTATGAAAATAAAAATCGAAGATCTTACGTACAAGTCTTATGGTCAACAATGGTGTTCACATGAATTTAACAATGGAGTACACATTCATATTTTACATGCAACCTCTTACTTCATGAATGATTTAAACTTATAACTTAAAAACCTCCAATACGAGTAAAGTGTTGTTGAATCGGATCTCTGATGGGAATCCCCTTAATCATCGTCATTCAATTGAATAGTTTATAGAATGTACGGTATAACCCGCCGTATAGATTCATAAGTGTATGGTATAAATTGTCGTACCGGCCCAGAACTGTACGGTATAACCCGCTGTACCGGTCCAAAAGTGTACCATATAACCCACCGTACCTGTCTAGAAGTGTATGATATAATCCACCGTATCGGTCCAGAAGTGTATGGTATAACCCGCTGTAACGGTCCTAGAGTGGGGGATTCATTCATATGAACATTAAATCATCATGCAAGTTTTAATACATATCATGTGCCATTTGGTTCTAATTAATAGCTAAACACAGATGCAGAGTCCAAATTCAGAGTTCAGAATTTAAAGTTATATCGGAAGAAATTCTTATACAAAGTTTAGATTCACATCAAAGTTCATATTCAGATTTTCAAAATTCAAAGTTCGTATTTAGAGTTCAAATTCAGATTCGAAGTTCATATTTGTATTCAAATTCAAAGTTCATATTCAGAGGAATGCTTATATAGAATTCGGATTCATAATTCAGATTCACATTTCAATGTTCTAAATTCATTTTCGGAGTTCAAAGTTCAAAATGTAATGTTCAAATTACATTGATGAAAATCCAAATCAAACATCTCATATAAATCTATGAATCATAGTCAAATGTAATTGTGCATTGAGTTTTCCCTACCTTGGTTCGGACCTTCCAAAGCGTCAAAGAAGTGACCTTTATCGGTGACCTCAGGCTTATCAAAACGTACGTTACATTCATCCACTACATGTCAAAGATCAATGTGTCAAACAGATCGAAGTTATGTAGGTTTTAACAAAGAATTTGAAGGCAACCCAAAACTGCACGATTCGCTCGAGCGACTTCCAAAATCGGTCGAGTGACTCTTATAATTCTCTGTGACACCGAACATCTCACTCGAGTGAGATTCACCCAAACTTTTTAGCCTAACTTTTGAGGAAAATTCGTTCGAGTGAATTTCTCACTCTTGAATTCCTTTGATTCTGAAGGGGTCTCACTCGAGTGACTTCCAATCCTGCTCGAACGAGATAGTGTGAATTCGCACTTCTCTTTCTTCTTTCTTCAGAATTCGAAGCCTCAAATTTTTTACAAATCATATCCTAATAGACACCAATCATTGCGAACAATTTTCATACTTCCAAAACATAATTTCTACATCTCAAATCATAATTTCTACCCTCTTAGATCATGCACGCAGAGTTTATATCATCGATATCGAGAGATCGATGACCAAACGCCGAATTCCTCAAAAGTCCTTGCACGCATTCTAAACACACATTCTAATCGAGTCTAAACTTCAAAAATAAACGTTTATACAATTATGCCACAATGCTTACCTTTTTAGGTCACGCATACGGAGTCTAAGATCATCGAGATCGATGAAATTCATGCCTACGCTTAGCGTTCGTCCGGAGCTCTGATCTCCACCACTCTTCGATTGTATCGGTGTCGAAATTCGAGGTTCTTATGGTACAATGCAGATCATAGATTCTTTAATGAAGAGGGGGTTTGAGAAACTACAATCAATGGTTAGAATCTCACAAAAGGGCAAAAAGCAAAGAAAATGGGAGTCCTGTCTCTCGCTTCTCTCTTGGTTTCCTTCTCTCACAATTTCTCAACCGAGTTCACGCAGGTTTCATTTCAGCGTAAATTGGCTTTATATTTGGTGGGGTTGATCCGGTGTGCAGCTGACACAGTGTGGAGCAATGTGCAAGATCTTATCACATGGTCCAAAAATAATGCTTAAACTACACTCAATAGGTTTTGATCCCTAGACCTCTTATTTGCAAACCAAGTTCCTAACCGTTGTGCCATCACGCAGCTTGGGTAACTATTTACATGATTATATATCTGAACCGTAGAAATAAAAGATTATGAAATTTCAAGGCGTATACGTTATCCGACATGTACACATAGGCGTACATGTTATCAGACACATACACATAATTCGTTGTGTTAGTGTTCGGAAATATTTGGATCATTACATCCTCCCCTCCTTAAAGGAATTTTCATCCCCGAAAATTCACTACATTTCTTTCGATGATTAACCTGTTGATTTATTTCGGCAACATAATATCCACACATTTACATCAGTAATATCCACAAGTAACAAGAAACGACCATTCTTGCAACCATTGGTAAAACACATCCACAATGATTTATTTAAAAGCATATCCACAACGACCAATATCCCTAATAACAATTAAAACATAACACATCACAAATGTAATTTAACCATTCATCATGATTACATCAAAATTTACAACATCATTCATATCAAAATGTTACACCATCATCTAAGAAGGGTTAACCATTTAACACCATTTTACACCATCATTCAAGTTTAACCAAAAGTATGTTGTCACCACAATATTGTGACCCATCATTCAACAACCATCATCATAACCCAAAATTCAAACCATTAATTACAAGCATCGTTTCCAAAGAAATTTTTAAAATACCAATAACCAAAATTCTTTAACCATTCAGAATACAATAAAAGAATATTTTTATCGGGCGTTGGGTCCGTCATTGATCCGCTCCCTCATTTTTTCGATCACCGTCACCTTGGACTCCTTCGCTTGCCTACGAATGGGAAGCACCGGGTGTGTACTCCCATGCTCTCTAGATGCAGAGCGATGCGGTCTTCGAAAATAAATGGCGCATCATCTCAATGAGCATCCCCTTGTGGAAATCCAACCGTCACTCAAATGCGTCCATCTGCCTAGTGAAGTCCACCTAGGTGACCATATCGTCGTATGAGGCGGGAGGCAGTTGCGGTGGGTACTATTGTTGCGGAGGCATCGGGGGTGGGGCAGTCGGTTCGGGTTGTGCCGGCTCCTGTTCGGCTCGTTCTATAAAGCGTTGGAAGCGTCGGTCTTGTACACTATTCTTTAACCTCTGAAAATTTAGATTCCAATCGTCCAATCTATATCTTTTAGTATTATCAGCCCGCCATTCTTTGTCGAGCAGTATTTCATAGTCGTCTTGCTCATCTTCGTACTCCTCGATCAATCAGGATATAAGGCTGGCTTATGGTATAGTGCTTAAGGGTTTCTTTTTCGACTCCAACATCTGGTCGTGAGCATAGATCAATGCATCCCAAACAACCTCTAGAGCACTAAACCATCGGTCCTCGAAGGCTGTGAATAAGGGTTGCAGAAGTCTCCCTACCCGTTGTTATACATGTCTTTACGGGTAAAGGTTGCATCTAAGAACGATGTCAACAGCCACATGTCGGGTGGCAGTTGCGACCTTCTTACTGATTGACCAAACCCCTATTGCCCATGGGTCATCCTGACAATAACTCGATGGAAGGGTATAGGTTCGGGGTTTGGTGGTAGTAAGCCCCAATTCTCTCTATACATTGAAGGCGTACCCATTGTCGAGGCGATGTGATTAACATCGAAGCCAAACACTCTACCATCGATGGTCATGTAGAGCTTGCCGTCGGTGTCACCAATTTTAAGATTTTGGTAAAACAATTTTACCAGCCGGGGGTAGTAATGGGTGTATAAAGGCGAGAGCAACATCTTTAAATTTGCTCTTGTCAGGAAATTGTACGACCATTAGGTCATTTCCTCAGTCTGAAAGTAGTCGTGGTTGAAGGGCCACTCAGTTTCGAAACCCTTTGCATCCCACCATTCCATGGGTTGGTCTCTTCTTAGTGGAGGTGGGTTTGTTTTAGGGCGTTTCGAAGACGAGGTCTTGCGGAATTCTTTGATGCGGATTTCTTCTTCGATGCCATGCAAGGGATTCAAATAAATCAAATAAAAGTAAAGCTTATTCTTTGGGCGGGAAGGAAGAGCGATATGTGAGCAAGCGACAAAATCCCACAGAAGAAGGAAGGTTGCATGCACGTTCTTGAAGAGAATCGACAAGTCCTTGCAAAGAAGAAGAAGAGGAGTCGAAGAGTCTTCCTTTTTCAAACAGATTACGCCAGAAAATAAGATGAAATGATTATGCAACCCATTATATAGTTTAGGGGTCGCTCGAGCAAACTTTCATTTTCGCTCGAGTGAGTTCCAATTTACAAAGGGTCGATGGAAGAATTGCGCGAGCGAGTCTAACTTTAAAAATTTTGCGCAAGCAATTTTTCTCCAGAACTCGAAATGAGAGTTTTTTGAAGGTCTCGCTCGAGCGGTTTGAGGTCGCTCAAGCGAATTGTTCAGCTGAAGGTTCAGCTAAAACTATCTATGGACTATTCTACACCGTTTTAAGGTTTTCTTTCTCTATTTTCCTACATTCAAAATTTCCACCAATATACGTACATTCATCCACAATAGTCCAAATTAAAATTTTCAATCAACACCATGACCTCGTGGGCACAATCCTCCATCAAACTATCGGAGCAAATTTGCTACCATGCTCAACAAGACAAAAATTAGATTCAACAGAGATCATATGATTCAACAACATAAGCAATCATGCCTGCATAAGTTCTCTTTGAGTGAGAATGAACCACAATTATACACATAACCAGTAATCCACAATTGCATCAAAACATAAGATCAATGTAACAATTGATTCCTCAAGCTCAAAATTGATCTATCTCGTCAAGCTTAAATTTGAAATTTGAATTCGATAATTAATTCATCAAAACTCAAAATGGGATTCGTTCATAATTACATCCATAGTTATTTCCACCCACAATTACATGAAATGTTACATCTATATACGGTTACACAATTTTGTTAAACTTCCTACATCACTCAAAAAGATGAGGATACGCATCGTGTATCTCCACTTCACATTCCCAGGTGGCTTCCTTTGATGAATGGTTCCGCCACCTCACAAGCATCAATGGAATTCTCTTGGTTGTCAGCACTTGCTCCTTACGGTCCAAGATCTGCATCAATTCCTCTATGGCGGTCAGATCTTCTTGGACTTCAACGGGCTGATAGTCTAGGATATGTGTCAGATCCTTCACATATTTCCTTAACATGGATACATGGAATACATTGTGAATGCCCGACAACTGCGGTGGTAGAGCGACTTAGTATGCTACTTCTCCTACTCGACCAAACACCTCAAAGGGTCTGATGTAGCGTGGGCATCGGTTCCCACGCTTCCCGAATCACATGACGCCCTTCGTAGGTGAGATTTGACAAAAACCTTGTCCTCTATCTGTAACGGAATGTGTGTGAACTATCTACCATATATTACAAGGTATTCAGGCTCCTGAAGAGTAACAAGCCGTCTTCCCTGATGGAGAAATCTGGTCTAACCCCATCAGTCACACCCTATCGAATGACCATCAATTCTTCGTCGGTCATTTATAACTCACAGATATTATCAAATAGTGTTGGCCGAATGGTGATGTTAGCCATTAGAGCTCCTGATTCCTTAACCTCGAACTGTGTGTCATAAGATGATATATCCTTTAACAACTGCCATCTATGGATTATCAGGTTTGACAGTTGAGCAGATGAATTTCTGCTCAATGCATCTGCCACTACATTAGCCTTTTTGGGGTGATATTTGATGGAGCAGTCGTAGTCTTTAAGGAACTCCATCCATCCTCTTTGCCTCATGTTGGGATCCTTGTGAGTGAACAAGTATTTAAGGCTTTTATGGTCGGTGAAGATCTAGAATGTCTCCCTGTAAAGGTAGTGCCTCCCGATCTATAATGTAAATATGACCACTGCCAATTCAAGATCGTGCTTCGAATAGTTCTTCTTGTGATCTTTGATTTGTCTGGAACCGTATGCGATGGCTTTCTCATGTTGGTTAAGCACACAACCTAATCCGCTGTGTGATGCATCATTGAATACTATGACGCCTCCACTGCTTGATGGAATGGCAAGTACTGACGTAGTGGTTATCTTTTTCTTGAGCTCCTGAAAGCTCTTTTCATACAACTCACTCCATTTGAACTTAGCATTCTTCCTTGTAAGCTGAGTGAGCGGTCCCAAAATTTTGGAGAAGCCTTCGACAAATCTCCTGTAGTAGCCCGCCAGACAGAGGAAACTGTGAACTTCCGTCATAGTATTGGGTTGTTCCCATTTTACAATATCCTCGATCTTAGCTAGACGGACTGATATGCCTGATTCAGAGACTACATGTCCTAAGAAGCTAACTTGTGCCAGCCAAAACTAACATTTACTTAGCTTGGCGTATAGTCGATGGTCGAAGAGTGTCTGAAGAGCAACACATAAATGTTATTCGTGTTCTTCTCTTATCTTCGAATAGATGAGAATTTCATCTACGACGACGATCACGCACTTATCAAGATATAGTTTGAACATCCTATTCATCAGGTTCATGAATGATGTCGGAGCATTAGTTAGACCGACCAGCATCACCAAAAACTCAGTGTCCATATCTCATGCGGAATGCTATTTTTAGAATATCTTCAGGTTTAACTTTCAACTGATGATAGCCGAATCTTAAATCTATCTTCGAAAAGAACTTCGAGCCTTGGAGCTAATCGAAGAGGTCATCTATATGTGGAAGCGAATAGTGGTTCAGAATCGTTAGATTGTTTAGCTGACGATAATCGATGCAGAGCCTCATCAAACCATCCTTCTACTTGACGAACAGAATTGGTGCTCCCCATGGAGAGACTAGGTCTGATGAAACCCTTATCCAGAAGTTCCTGCAGCTGCTCCTTCAATTCTGTCGGGGCCATCCAATACGGTGTCTTTGATATCGGCTCGGTGCCTGGAGCCAGATCAATTGAAAATTCCACCTCCCATTCCGGTGGCAATCTCGACAATTCTTCTGGGAACACGTCAGGAAACTCGCACACAACGAGGATGTCGATGATGTTGTTCTTTTCTTCTCGTTGATTCTGTATGAATGCATGGTATCCATGACACCCATTCCTTATTAGACATTCTGCATGAATGGCGGAAATGAACGGTGCAACACTGGACTTAATGTCGTAGAATTAGAAGGATTTTCCCTTTTAAGGGTGAAAGGTAACCACCTTTTGAAGGCAATCCACGCTTGCATGGTATGTGGATACCCAGTCCATTCTGAGGATCACATCGAATCCTTGCATGCCCAATAGAATCAGATCAACCTTTATCTCGTGGCCTTCAATCTGAATGATGACTGATCGACAACATGTGTCAATGCTCACTGAGTTTCTCGTAGAGACTGTCATAGCTAGGATGAAGTCTAAGCGCTCAGGAGTGATAATCAATTCAACCGTGAATTGAGATGTCACAAATTAATGCATGGATCCTGGATCTATCAGGACACGTGCCTTGTGCTGACAGATGTTGCTACTCTAGTACATGTATAGGGTACCTAAGTTTCATGCATGCGCTTTAGTTAAGAATACATGTGATGGTGTTATGGCATTCATGAAGTGTCAAATTGAAGATAATTTCCAAGGATATTCATTAACTAAGAGTAAAGTAAAGATTTGATATTTAATAATGAAATTATACCTTGGATAACTTCGTTGGTGGCCTGGGTATCCTGTGCCGAGACAATAAAAGTACAACCTTGAACAATAGGTCAAGAGGGCCTCTGAGTGGGTGCCGAAGTTGTCTTCTCTTTATGCATCTCGGGGCAGTCTCTTATCCGATGCCCTTGTGTTCCACACCTAAAACACGCACCCGTACTCCACCTACACTCCTCTGTCTTATGCTACTTCCCACATTTTAAACATGATTCAACTGGTGTGGAGGAAGATGGGCGTGAAACATGTCGAACCCTTGTTACTCCCATCGTAGTGGGGGTCGTAGGATGGAAGGGTCTTATGGGTGCAGACATCACCGATTTCGGATAGGCGGTCTGAGCAGGTTAGTGAGGTGCTGACATAGAAAACCTAGACCTCTTACTCGCCTGCTCTAGGCAATATGATTGGGTTCAACTAACCTTATTCTCGTTTTGTTGTTCTCTCCTTTGGTGCATTTTCTCGATATCTTGTCCGACTATTAGAGCTAATATTATGGCCTCTGCATAGGTCCTCAGCTTGAATAGAGACGATCTTTCTTTAATGTTGGGTCTCAGGCCACGCTCAAACTTCTTGGCCTTCATCAGTTCAGTGACAACATGTTAAGGTGCATATTTAGAGAGCCTAGTGAACTCTGCTTCGTACTCGTGCACGGACATCCATCCTTTTTCTAGCGTCACAAACTTAACTTCCCAGTTATCTCTTACTACATCAGGGAAGTATTTCTGGTTGAATGCCTCAGTAAACCTAGCCTAGGTCAATGGAGTATTCGATGTCTCTTGTAGTCGGGTCCTCTCTATCGACTTCCACCACAGATCTGCCTCACCTTCAAATTTAAAGGAGGTCCCGAGAACTTTTTCTTCTTCGGTGCTAGGGACCACCCGAAGAATCTTCTCGATCTAGTTTAACCATTGTTTAGCTTCAAGCGGATCGACCTGTCCCTAGAAATTAGGGGGCTTCATCCTATTAAGCTCCTGAAATCTGGATAGCTATGGTCTCAATGCCAGTTGGGCCATCGCGTTGACCATAGTTTCTAGAAACTATCCGACTTGTCCATTTCTGTTCCCTCCTCCCAAGGGAATACAATTTTCCCTAGTGGCTACTCTTTCCCCACTTGACGTGCCTTCAGCACTGGGCATACTTCTACTACGGACATTTCTCGGTCTTTCGTGTGAGACAATAAAGGTTCTGTCACGAAGGAACACACATTTTAGTCATCAATGATCGTGAAAATCCAGCTCATGTTCCGATGGAATCTAATGCCATAGTTCTGATGTCAGTTGTGAAATATGGTGTCACAATTGAACCGCACGAGATTTAGAGCCATTTTCTCTGATACCAACAGTGACGACTTGAATTTTCCCACATGAATTTCTAGGAAAAGTCGGACCGTCCGGTGTGCAATCAATCATGTATACATAAGTGGAATCAAAATAGATATCAACTGTGACATTATATAAAAATTCATTTACATTACGGAACAAAAAACAATCAACTAAAGTAAACCACCGGTGACGGCCGATCGTCACCTAAATAGTGGTTTAATCTACACATCATCTATAAAAGTACCAAATCAAAAATACACCCAAGTCCCATATACCTAGTCCAGAAGCAAAGATCTAAGGATAAAGGTCCTCAGACGAAAGATCTTCTTCTACCACTAGTACATAATCAGGATTCTCCTCTACTCCAGGGTCCTGATCGAGATCTACACCTTTGACACAAGGTGTAGGGATGAGCTAACAGTCTAAGCTTAGTAGAGAAAAGATCAATACCATTGCACATTTTATAAACCAATACATAGATTCAATGATTAAATTCAAATCGAAATATAATTGATTGCCAGGGAATTTTCATATCAAAATTGAGACAATTTTCAAAGGCATTTTTTTATAAAAAATAGAGACTAAATTCCAAAGCATTTTCATATCAAAACAGAAATTGAAAATCTTGCATACAAATCTTATGGTCAACAATGGTGTTCACATGAATTTCAATAATGGAGTTCATATTCATATTTTACATGTGACAGCCCGGATTTCGGCTCCCCGAAACCCGTGCCATCAGCACGATCATCTTAACCGTGCCCCTCAACTATGCACGGAACACTGGTATATCAAGCATAAAATAAATAAGAACATCTTGCGGAATTTAAATCTACATAAAAACACTTCTCAAAAGACAGTTCTACCCTCATGCCTCTGCATGAAGGGAGGACCGATCCGAACCATCGATGATAACCATCATCATGGATGGTTCGCCCAAAAGAATACTCTGATATCCATATACACAAGGTTTAATCAAAAACCAGGCTTGACATACCAAGCCGTACAATCTCCAACTAAAACTCCTCAAAGTCGCACAGCAGAGTCCTCTAGAAGAAGTCCTCTGGAGGTGGCTCTAACTCCTCGCCGGCCGCAAGGTCCGACTCACCGGGGTCAGCGTCTCCTGAAGCCTCGGCAGCTGCTAGTAGTGGACCTGCGACGTATAGTCTATAGGGTGAGCTACATCCTAGCTCAATAGGGAACAGAACACAATTGAACATATAAAATATAACTCACATGTATTCTATGATATGTATGCATGATGTGTCTATGCATTTATTGATGAAAAACAGTTAAAAACACTTCAATTACTGGTAGATTACTCATGTCTTTTAGTTAATCATGAATGATGCTGAGAAGGCCTAAAGCAAAACTTAAACTTCAACTTAAATAATCCCCGAGCAATATAGCATCGAGCCCCGACGAGATACCCTTCATCGTCATCTATATAGACAGTTTTAAATGTATTCCCTGGGAATACCAATAGTACCAAGCCCCTTTCCAGGGATTGGTAGCGGGTTTCACATCTCATCAACACCCACAGGGTGTGCTTACTCTGACGGATAAGCCTCGATCTTGGCCTCTGGATTAAGCCGTATATCGGTCACGGATATCCTGCCGCGTCAGTCGTGGTTATCCCGCCACGTCGGTGGGGTAACCTATCAAACCTCAAATAACAAAAATATCGGTGCCTTACATATAGTTATTCACCGTGTAAGTGTGCTATCTTATATCAGTTAGGCCCTATCAAGCATGATTCAATCCTTGGATACATCCCTGGGATGTATCCATTCACTACATCACACGATGCTCTTCTCTCTTACTTCTTCATCCCACAGGGATGGCTCATTTGTTTACTCTTATGAATATCACACACACACTTTTCACAATTCTTTATGCAGTAAAAATATTGGAATGGAAATTTATATCACTACATACATGCTCTTGTAAAATAAGGTACATGTTCAAGGTGTTCCCTACCTTAGGTCTCTATCGATTCAATGCATCAAGGTCCCACTCGGCTCCTTGTGCCCACTTTCATACGCATCACCTATGATACCATTAAACACATTCGAAACATCACAAAAGATGTAATGAATAAGTCTCAAGACCCCCCTAGAGTCTTGAAGTAAGAATCAAAAGCCAACAAGAACTAGGTCAGCCGACTAGTCGAGTTCCTGGTTCGACTAGTCGAAATCCAACTCGACTAGTCGATTCTCAAAATCGATTAGTCGAGGTCCAATTTCGATTAATCGATTCCCCAAATCGATTAGTCGAAATCCCCTGTTCTAACTGTCCAGTTTTCCCTTAAATAATTGAACATACAAAATCGACTAATCGAGTCCAATTCGATTAGTCGAAATCCTTACTCGACTAGTCGAAATCCAATTTCGATCGGTCGATTTCCTAACCCATTTTTACTCCTCTTTGAGGCTCTCGATGACTAGTCGACACCCAACTCGACTAGTCGAAATTCAAAGTCGACTAATCGAAATTCAATTCGATTAGTCGAATTAGGTCATCTTTTTCAACTTCTTGGGGAATTTCGATTAATCGAACCCCAGGTTCAGCCTTCTTTGGCTGTTCCTCCCCAATCTTTTCTCAGTTATTTTCTAAGCAATATTCCTACAATTTCCACTCATTTTAACCATAATTTATTCTATAAATCTACACCATTTATTCACTAGAATCTCACCTTAAATCAACCTCAAATTGATTTAAATGTAGGGTTGGGAGGTTAGGGTTTCGGCTTTTATCGAGCAGATCCCCAGCGTGAATCCGTGCTTTGATATAAGAAATCTCCTTCCAACAACTTGCAATAACTCCTCACTAGCTCCTTTACTCCTCTCTTTCTCTCTCTCTCTCTTCTTTACTCCTCTCAACAACCAAAATATGAAAATTAGGGTTTTCAACCCTTTTTATCTTATCTCTTTTCTCGGTGTGGAGCACATACACACACATCGGTGTATGTTACTCTACACACCCCTCTATCTCTCCACTCTTCTACACTGGTTCACACATCACATCCGCTCATCTCATCTTAAGTTCATCAATGAACTATCTCATGGTCAAACCTAAGACCAAACGGGCACGGATCCCGAGGTCCTCGTTTGACGTGATTTTTCAGGTTATTACATCCTCCCCACCTTGGGAATTTTCGTCCCCGAAAATCACCCAAAGGTGTGGTGGTCTGTACTCTCCCCCCCCCCGCACACTCGGAGGTGAGGTGGCCTACCACTTAGCACACAAGCAAGTACATTTACATAGACAATTTAGGAAAGATATATAACAGTAACAAAAATTATATATTATATCAAAATCAAAAGTTACTATAGCGACTGAAATGGGGACCACAACAGAAAAATGGTTCACCCCTATACAAAAAGATGTACAATGCACAAAAACAAAGACAAAACTACAATGTGGCCGCATGGTGGATCTGTGGAGCAGTGGTCGACGGAGTCATGATCTGCCACGGTGGCTGGATGGTGGTGTATGGCGGATGAGAAGTCTCTGTCATTGCGGGTGGAATCCCAAATAGCAGAGGTGGAATGGTAGTGGAAGTAGATGGTGGCTGCGTCGTCGTCGATGGTGGGGGTGCGGTGGAAGTAGAAGCACCGGCATCTTGTAATTGCGTCCGAAAGACCGGACCCTGATGGAAGGCTGTGGTGCCGGCGGTCCATTCCTCTTCGCGGGCCAGCATGTCCAGGTAGGTGTGAGGGTAGATAAACTTGAGGGTGTGAAACATGAGGAAATCAATTCTCCTGTTCATCCTCTCGTTATTCGCTTCCATTCTGGCCTCGAAGCGGGCGAGAGTCTCCTCAATGGTGGTGGTGGTGGCTGGGGCGGGTCGGCGACGTGAAGTAGAGGGGGTCGCCGGTGTAGGTCGAGGTGGTGGTGGTGTAGCTGCTGGTGGTGGTGGTGGAATGATTTGCGGGGGGGCAGCGGGGGGAACGACTGGGGGTGGTACTGCGCCCTTTACAGGTAGTTGTGGTTGTGGCTGTGGTGGAGGGGGTGGTGGTGGGATTGTAGCCTGTCTCTCGCGCCACCGGTGGTGGTAAAGTCTTCTTCAGAGATTGTAACTCTGCTCCATTGTGTGGGAGAATGGTTTCACCGGATCGGTGGCCGCGTGGGGTGAGACGCCTCTAGAATGCTAGAGATGATGCGCGTAGGGCATCCCATCCCTAGTTCGAGGTTGCCCTTCATGAGCTTTCCTTGATGTACCTCATCCCTTCAAGGATGACTAAGGTAACATCAAACCATCGCCGTTATAGGCGCATAGACTGTTGCACCAACTCAACACGCTCGGTCGTGGCGCATGGGTAGAGGTTGGCGTGAAAAAGCAGAATCGAGCATCCACATGTAATGTGGAAGGTCAACCCTCTTAGACGAGGTGCCCATCCCTTTTCCCCTTGGTCATGTCGGCAAGGATATCTTCGACATTGGCGGCTCTGGGAAGGTGGTAGTAGCGTGGTCTCGGTTACATAGTCCAAGTAGCACTCGGCTTCTTGGACATGACGGCATTCACGACCCTCAATCGTGGTCTTCACCACGTCGTCAGTAGGGCCATCCTTGAGGCCCTGGTAAAATAACCAAACCAATCGTGGGTAGTAGAACTTCCGGATTGGTTTGAGGAGGAAGGTGAGACCGGCGTTGTTGAGGTAGTTTAGGGCCCATATGGTCTCACCTTGGACCACATCCTTGTCAAAAAGAGTTTTGTCGAAAATGTGTTCGACCTCAAAGACCTTGGCTGCCCACCATTCAGTGGGTTGCTCAGGGTTGACGGGTGGTGGTGGAATAGGGCTTGCGTCATGTGAAGACGCGCTAGTCGACCCGGACGTAGTGTCCAATGTCGATGGTGAGGGTGTCCTCACAGGCGAAGGGGTTGGTGGTGGTGCGGCGTTTTTGCGCCGTACCGGCAGTTTTGAAACTGCCCTCTTCGATGATAATCGCATTTTAGGCGGCATTCTCGCTAAAACGCAAGAAAATAGGGTTTCTTATATGAAAAAAAATATGAAAAAGAAACAAAGATTAGGGTTTACCCAATCTTGAGGAGGTGTGTGAAGTCAAATCCGGTCGAGAATGGCCGGAAATGGTGCAAACCCTAGGTAGTTGAATCGCCGGAGAAGAAGAGGAATCGGGTGCCCAAAAACTCAAAAATCGTATGGGTTGAAAACCCCCCCTTCTCATATATATAGTGGTTGGCTCGACTAGTCGAATTTCTGATTCGAGTCTAAATTCCAAACAAGGAACTCCCGAATTCGATTAGTCGATTTTCCCAATTGACTAGTCCCGATTCGATTAGTCGAAATCCCATTTCGATCGATCGAAATGTTTAGGGTTCAAATTCTAACTTTGGAGCCCACTGGAAGGACTCAGTCGACTAGTCGAAATCCGTTTCGATTAGTCGAAATTTTAACTTCGACTAGTCGAAATATAATTCGACTAGTCGAAATCGTGTGCCCCTTTTAAACTTCTACAATTCCCTCCATAACTCGATTAGTCGAATGCAAATTTTCGACTAGTCGATTTCCCTTTCGACTAGTCGAATTGTCCACTTTCAGAAATTTCTTTTAGACTCTTTAAGTAATTCGACTAGTCGAAATGTGAATTCGACTAATCGAACTTCCAAATTCGATTAGTCGAACCCTAGTTCGACTAGTCGAAATTTTCTAACTTATTCTTTTTGGACTCTGGTTCACTGGCATAGTCAGTCGATTAGTCGGTTTTGACTTTCGATTAGTCGAATTGTCAATTCGACTAGTCGAAATGTCTCGATTAATGAAAATTTCACAAAAGTTTCCGTTGAACAATTTGGATCAAAATTTCCATTGAATCACCAATATCGTGGAGATTTCACAACTACGTTTGCGGTTTACATCGAATTCTCACGTCGTTGGAAACAAGGCTGGATATTGTTCCTTCACATCGGCCTCTCGTTCCCAAGTAGCCTCTTCTTTTGGATGATTATTCCACCGGACAAGCACTAAGGGAATCACTTTAGTCTGTGATGCTTTCTTTTCGATCTAAAATCTCCACTGGTTCCTCTATCATGCTCATGTCCTCACACATCTCTATAGGTTGCTTTCCTAATACATGAGACGGATCATTTACGTACTTCCTGAGCATCGATATGTGGAAAACATTATGCACTCGATCAAATAGCGGTGGTAAACCAATACGATATGCAACTTCACCTACTCGTCCCAAAATTTCGAATGGTCCAACATAACGTGGACTTAACTTCCCTCTCTTGCCAAATCTCATTACACCTTTCATAGGTGACACTTTCACAAAGACGTGCTTACTTTGTACTCAACACTAGTCCGCTTCATATCGGCGTAACTTTTCTGTCTACTTTGTGCTGTCTTCAACCTTTCTCTGATAATTCGAACGACGGTAGCATTATCTTCAAGTAGCTTTGGTCCTAATACAAATTTCTCACCTGTTTCCTCCCAATTGAGAGGTGACTTGCATCGTCGTCCATACAGAGCTTCATACGGTGCCATGCCAATGCTCGTTTGAAAACTGTTATTATATGCGAACTCGAGCATCGGTAGATACTCATCCCAGTATCCTTGCATATCAAGCATGCACGCTCTGAGCATGTCTTCTATTACTTGGTTCACTCGCTCTGTCTGTCCATCAGTTTGAGGATGGAAAGCTGAACTAAAGTCTAGTCGTGTTCCCATTCCTTCTTGAAATTTCTTCCAAAACTTGGACGTATATAGTGGGTCACGATCTGAAACTATGCTGCTTGGAATACCATGTAATCTTACAATCTCCTTCATGTATAGGTCTGCCAATCTTCCTGCTGTATATGTGGTATTGTACGGCAAAAAGTGCGCTGATTTGGTCAATCGGTCTACGACGACCCAAATGGCATTGTGTCTCTTGACAGTACGGGGTAATCCAACAATGAAATCCATTGAGATCGATTCCCACTTCCATTCTGGTATTGGTAACGGTTGCAATAGTCCAGCAGGATGTCTATGATCAACCTTCACTTGCTGACAAGTCAAACATCGTGACACATACTCGGCCACGTCTTGTTTCAGTCCTCTCCACCAGTAGTTCTTTTTCAAATCTTGGTACATTTTGGTGCTACCAGGGTGGATAGCATAATTTGACTTATGAGCTTCATCAAGAATTGTCTTAGGTCGGCATTGTCCAATGCATACGGCCTTTAAACAACAAAGAACCATCTTCTTTTACTGAGAAGTCCGACCTGATGCCTTCACTCGCGTCTTGATGGATCTTTGTTAATGCCGGATCTTTCATCTGTAGGTCGTGGATATGCTCAAATATCACTGGCTTTACTGATATGTTAGCCAAAAAGGATCCAGTGTCCTTTGACTCAATGTTCGCATCATAGGTTGCGGGTCTTCCAATAATTTCCATCGGTGCATACCCAAACTCAAAGAAGCTATCTGAGCTGAACCTTTTCGACTCAATGCATCGGCCACTACATTCGCCTTGCCAGGATGGTATTGTATAGAGCAATCGTAATCCTTGAGGAATTCCATCCATCTCTACATCTCATGTTGAGCTCTTTCTGTAAATAGATATGAGGCTCTTATGATCGGTGAAAATTTCAAAGGTTTCACCATACAAGTAATGTCTCCAAATCTTTAGCGCAAAATGACGCCAGTTCCAAGTCATGAGTCGGGTAATTCTTCTGTGTTCTTTCAACTCTTGATCCGTAAGCTATCACCTTCTTGTGTTGGTTGAGTACACAACCAAGGCCATTGTGTGTGCGTCCATTTGTACGGCGTATCCTCCTTTGCTGAAGGAATCGCTATCTTTGGAGGCAGTGAGTCTCGTTTGAGTTCTTGAAAACTCTTCTCGCATGCCTCACTCCACTCAAACCTTGAATCTTTACGTCGACTTTGTGAGAGGTCCCGATATCTTTGAAAACCCCTCAGCGGAAACGTCGATAATAGCTTTGCTAAGCCCGTAAAACTTGGGACATCACATCGCTTTGGTTGCTCCCATTTAACTCTGCTTCTATCTTTCTTTGGATCTACCGTGACACCGTGCTTGAGACGACATGTCCCAAAAGCTAACTTCTTCCAACCAAAACTCACACTTGCTGAGCTTGGCGTACAATTGGTGTTCAGGTAGCGTATGTGGTGCAATCCTCAAATGTTCTTCGTGTTCTGTCTTGGATTTGGAGTATATCAGTATATCATCAACAAATACTACGACGCAGGAGTCCAAGTGTGGTTTAAACACTCGGTTCATCAGATCCATAAATGACGCCGGAGCATTCGTTAATCCAAACGGCATCACAAGGAATTCATAGTGTCCATACCGTGTCCGGAAAGCTGTCTTCTGAATATCCTCAGCTTTGACTCTTAACTGATGATACCCAGATCTCAGGTCGATCTTGGAAAAATACTTTGCTCCTTGCAGTTGGTCGAATAGATCGTCTATTCTAGGCAAAGGGTAGCGGTTCTTCACAGTGAGTTTGTTCAATTGTCGATAGTCAATGCATAGCCATCGACCCATCCTTCTTCTTGACAAACAAGACCGGTGCTCCCCATGGAGACACGCTCGGTCTAACAAACCCCTTGTCCATAAGCTCTTGTAGTTGTTCCTTCAATTCCTTTAACTCAGCGGGAGCCATTCTATAAGGTGCTTTCGAAATAGGCTCCGTTCCTGGTGCTAAGTCAATGGCGAATTCTACTTCTCTTTCTGGAGGTAATCCAGGCAATTCTTCTGGAAACACGTCAGCGAAGTCTCGCACAACTGCTATCTCAGAAATAACGTTCTTTTCTTCCTTGTCCTCCTTTAAGAAAGCTAAATATCCACTGCAACCCTTTCTGATCATCTTTTCGGCCCTTCATCAGAGATCGTACTGATGACCTCACTCCTTGAAACCGAAATGATCTTCTTGTGTTGGGTCTGAAGATAACCACCTTGTTCTTGCAATCGACGGTTGCACAATGTTGCGCCAACCAGTCCATGCCAAGGATCACATCAAACCCTTGCATGTCTAACAGTATCAGCTTTGCTTCTAGTTCATGCACCTCCAAATCTTGAACTGCTATGATGATGGATTTGCAAGCTAACTCCGTGTCTACTAACTCTCCAGTCGGAATAGACACGAATGGGGCCGAAATCCAACGTCTCTGGGACAATCTTCATCTTCTTAGCGAAACGTGGAGTGACGAATGAATGGGTAGACCCGGGGTCTATCAATACTCGAGCGTCATATCCACCGAAGCATCCTTTTTCATATATATTTAGAGTACCTATAGTATACATACACACATACAATAATTTACACATTAATTTACATCCTCAATTTACATACAGCTTTTGGTCTTGAGAAAGAATCTATATAATTTCCTAATGCATGCTTCTTCTCTATCTAAAGTTTTAACGAAAAGAAAATTTTCTTTAATTTTAAAAGGAATCTCACCTTGGATGACATCATGCACGTTCCCTGCTTCCTGAGCAGTGACTGCATAGGCTCTCCCCTGAACGACCGGTTTCCTTGCTTGAATTGGTCGTGGTGCTGCAACTGAAACCGTCTTTCTTTTATCTGTCTCGGGGCAATCCTTGATCAAGTGGCCCACCTTGCCACATCGGAAACAACCCCTAGTCCCCAATCTACAGTCCACTGTTCTATGAGGCTTGCCACACTTTGCGCAAGTCTCCCGAGGTGCGGAAGAAACAGTACGAGAACCCTGTGTAACAGTGGCGCCAGTAGACATGGCAGGGCTCTCATAGCGAATAGGTCTTCCCGACGCGAGTAACGGAAACCTTTGTTGGTGTTGTTGTTGTTGCTGTTGCGCCGGTCTTCCGAAACCCCCTTGAAACTGTGGTCTCTGATTCTGGCCCATGAACCTCGGCTTTTTGTTCACCGGTTCATAGTGCGTCGTTCTTCCTTGTTCGTTTCCTCCTCTCTGCTGCTCCCTCTGTCGATATCTGTTATTATTTTCCTCTTCTACAACTAACGCCTTGCTCATGACCTCTTCATAGGTCCTCAGTTGAAATGGAGCTACGCCTCCTCTAACCTCAGGCTTCAACCTTCTTGAAACCTCTTGGACTTCATCACTTGAGCGACGTAGTCCGGAGCAAAACGGGCAAGTCGTAGAAACTCTACCCCGTATTCTCTCACTGTCATCCTCCCTTGCACTAATTGTAAAAACTGTATCTCAAGCTGGTTCCTCACTACTTCTGGAAAATATTGTTTGTTGAACTCCTCAACAAACTCCTCCCAAGTCCAAGGCAACTCTGGGGTCTCCTGAGCCCGAGTCCGTATCACGGACTTCCACCAAGGCCCGGCCTCCCCATCCAACATGTAAGCTGCCCATCTTACACTCTCATCTTCCGTGCAAGTTAGCACGCTAAAGACTTTCTCCATCTCCATCAACCAGTTCTCAGCGGCCATTGTGTCTGCCTGCCCAGAAAATGAAGGAGGTCTCATCCTCCTAAATTCTGTAAAAGATGAGGCAAAACGCAGCTTGAGTCCTACAGTGGTGCGGTGTGGTCTTTGTTCTCTTGATGCATGAGTACGCAAAGGATCTTTGCTTGTTGTGCCATGGCGGTGCCATAGTCTCCATAGTGTGCATCATCCTTTGTCGCTCTTCTCTATCTTCTTGTCTTTCTCTCAATCTTTCTTGCTCTCTCAGATCTTGATCCTGATGATCTCGATCCTCTTCCTCATGCTGTCTGCTACTACTGCCCCCTGGGGCCTCGTTACTTCCTAAAGGCACTCTGTTGGTAGGAGAGATGAAATCATCTCCACTACGCAAACTCCTTTGATGGCCTCCTCTTGGTCGACCTCTCCCTCTAGCTGACATTGCGGCTGCATTTGAAACTAAAGTTTCGTTAGCAGAAGCCCCTATGTTCTGACGAAAGAACCCTTGTCAGAATTGCTAAAAGAAAATGGCTCTGATACCAACTGTGACAGCCCGGATTTCGGCTCCCCGAAACCCGTGCCATCAGCACGATCATCTTGACCGTGCCCCTCAACTATGCACGGAACACTGGTATATCAAGCATAAAATAAATAAGAACATCTTGCGGAATTTAAATCTACATAAAAACACTTCTCAAAAGACAGTTCTACCCTCATGCCTCTGCATGAAGGGAGGACCGATCCGAACCATCGATGATAACCATCATCATGGATGGTTCGCCCAAAAGAATACTCTGATATCCATATACACAAGGTTTAATCAAAAACCAGGCTTGACATACCAAGCCGTACAATCTCCAACTAAAACTCCTCAAAGTCGCACAGCAGAGTCCTCTAGAAGAAGTCCTCTGGAGGTGGCTCTAACTCCTCGCCGGCCGCAAGGTCCGACTCGCCGGGATCAGCGTCTCCTGAAGCCTCGGCAGCTGCTAGTAGTGGACCTGCGACGTATAGTCTATAGGGTGAGCTACATCCTAGCTCAATAGGGAACAGAACACAATTGAACATATAAAATATAACTCACATGTATTCTATGATATGTATGCATGATGTGTCTATGCATTTATTGATGAAAAACAGTTAAAAACACTTCAATTACTGGTAGATTACTCATGTCTTTTAGTTAATCATGAATGATGCTGAGAAGGCCTAAAGCAAAACTTAAACTTCAACTTAAATAATCCCCGAGCAATATAGCATCGAGCCCCGCGAGATACCCTTCATCATCGTCATCTATATAGAGCTTTTAAATGTATTCCACAGGAATACCAATAGTACCAAGCCCCTTTCCTGAGGATTGGTAGCGGGTTTCATCTCATCAACACCCACAGGGTGTGCTCTCATCGGATAAGCCTCCGTCTTGGCCTACGGATTAAGCCCGTATCGGTCACGGATATCCCGCCGCGTCGATCGTGGTTATCCCGCCACGCGTCGGTGGGTAACCTATCAAACCTCAAATAACAAAAATATCGGTGCCTTACATATAGTTATTCACCGTGTAAGTGTGCTATCTTATATCAGTTAGGCCCTATCAAGCATGATTCAATCCTTGGATACATCCCTGGGATGTATCCATGCACTTGCATCACACCTGATGCTCTTCTCTCTTTACTTCTTCATCCCCTGGGGATGGCTCATTTGTTTACTCTTATGAATATCACACACACACACTTTTCACAATTCTTTATGCAGTAAAAATATTGGAATGGAAATTTATATCACTACATACATGCTCTTGTAAAATAAGGTACATGTTCAAGGTGTTCCCTACCTTAGGTCTCTATCGATTCAATGCATCAAGGTCCCACTCGGCTCCTTGTGCCCACTTTCATACGCATCACCTATGATACCATTAAACACATTCGAAACATCACAAAAGATGTAATGAATAAGTCTCAAGACCCCCCTAGAGTCTTGAAGTAAGAATCAAAAGCCAACAAGAACTAGGTCAGTCGACTAGTCGAGTTCCTGGTTCGACTAGTCGAAATCCAACTCGACTAGTCGATTCTCAAAATCGATTAGTCGAGGTCCAATTTCGATTAATCGATTCCCCAAATCGATTAGTCGAAATCCCCTGTTCTAACTGTCCAGTTTTCCCTTAAATAATTGAACATACAAAATCGACTAATCGAGTCCAATTCGATTAGTCGAAATCCTTACTCGACTAGTCGAAATCCAATTTCGACTGGTCGATTTCCCTTAACCCATTTTTACTCCTCACTGGAGGCTCTCAGTCGACTAGTCGACACCCAACTCGACTAGTCGAAATTCAAAGTCGACTAATCGAAATTCAATTCGATTAGTCGAATTCGTGGTCATCTGACTTTTCAACTTCTTGGGGAATTTCGATTAATCGAACCCCAGGTTCAGCCTTCTTTGGCTGTTCCTCCCCAATCTTTTCTCAGTTATTTTCTAAGCAATATTCCTACAATTTCCACTCATTTTAACCATAATTTATTCTATAAATCTACACCATTTATTCACAAGAATCTCACCTTAAATCAACCTCAAATTGATTTAAATGTAGGGTTGGAAGGTTAGGGTTTCCAGCTTTTATCTGAACAGATCCCCCGCGTCGAATCCGGCGCTTTGATCGCAAGAAATCTCCTTCCAACAACTTGCAATAACTCCTCACTAGCTCCTTTACTCCTCTCTTTCTCTCTCTCTCTCTTCTTTACTCCTCTCAACAACCAAAATATGAAAATTAGGGTTTTCAACCCTTTTTATCTTATCTCTTTTCTCGGTGTGGAGCACATACACACACATCGGTGTATGTTACTCTACACACCCCTCTATCTCTCCACTCTTCTACACTGGTTCACACATCACATCCGCTCATCTCATCTTAAGTTCATCAATGAACTATCTCATGGTCAAACCTAAGACCAAACGGGCATGGATCCCGAGGTCCTCGTTTGACGTGATTTTTCGGGTTATTACATTACATGCAACCTCTTTGCTCATGAATAACTTAAACTTATAACTTAAAAACCACCAACGCGAGTATAACGTTGTTGAGTCGGATCTCTGATGGGAATCCCCCTAACGATCATCATTCAATTGAACAGTTTACATAATGTACGGTATAACCCACTGCACCAGTCCAGAAGTGTAGGGTATAACCCACTGTACCCGTCCAGAACTGTACGTTTTAACCTGCCGTACCTGTCCAGAAGTGTATGGTATAATCCGTCTTACCTGTCCAGAAGTGTACGGTATAACTCGCCGTCCTGGTCCTGAAGTGGGGGATTCGTTCATATGAACCTTAAATCATCATCCAAGTTTTAATACATATCACGTGTCATTTGTTTCTAGTTAATAGCTAAACACATATGCAGAATCCAGATTCAGAGTTCAGAGATCATATTCAAAGAAATTCTGACACATAGTTCAGATTCACATCGAAGTTCATATTCAGATTTTCAAAATTCAAAGTTTCAATTCAGAGTTCAAATTCAGATTTGAAGTTCATATTTGTATTCAAATTCAAAGTTCATATTCAGAGGAATGCTTATACAAAATTCGGATTCAGAGTTCAGAGTTTGGATTCACATTTCAATGTTCTAAATTCATTTTCAGACTTCAAAGTTTAAAATTCAAAGTTCAAATTACATTGATCAAAATCCAAATCAATCATGCCATCTAAACCTATGAATCAGAGTCAAATGTAACTGTGTATTGAGTTTTCCCTACCTTGGTTCGGACCTTGCGAAGCATCAAAGAGGTGGCCTTTATCGGTGACCTCGGGCTTATCAAAAGCTACATTACGTTCATACACTACATGTCAAAGATCCATGTGTCAAACATATCAAAGTTCTATAGGTTTTACCAAAGAATTTGAAGGCAGCCCAAAACTGCAAGATTCAATCGAGCAACATCCAAAATCGCTCGAGCAACTCTTATAATTCTCTATGGCACCTGAACATCTCGCTCGAGTGAGATTCACCCGAACTTTTAGCCTAACTTCTGAGGTAAATTCGCTCTAGTGAATTTCTCACTCTCAAATTCCTTTGATTCTGAAGGGGTCTCGCTCGAGCTACTTCCAATCTTGCTCAAGCGAGAAAGTGGGAATTCGCACTTCTCTTTCTTCTTTCTTAAGAATTCGAAGCCTCAAATTTTCTACAAAGCATATCTTAATAGACGCCAATCATTTCTAAACAATTTTCATACTTCCAAATAATTATTTCTACTTCTCAAATCATAATTTCTACCCTCTTAGATCATGCATGCAGAGTTTAGATCAACAATATCGAGAGATCGAAGCCTAAACTCCGAATTCCTCAAAAGTTCTTGCATGCAATCTAAACACACATTCTAATCAAGTCTAAACTTCAAAAATCAACGTTTATACAATTACACGACAATGCTTACCTCTTTAGGTCATGCATGCAGAGTCTAAGATCATCGAGATCGACGAAATTGACACCTATGCTTTGTGTTCATCTGGAGCTCTAATCTCCACCACTCTTCGATCATATCGGTGTCAAAATTTGAGGTTCTTGCGGTACAATGCAGATCAAAGGTTCTTCAAATGAAGAGGGGGTTTGAGAAATTGAGATCAATGGTTAGAATCTCACAAAAGGGGAAAAAGCAAAGAAAATGGGAGTCCTTTCTCTCGCTTCTCTCTCGATTTCTTTCTTTCACAATTTCTCAACAGAGTTCACACAGGTTTCATTTAAATTTAAATTGGCCTTATATTTGGTGGGGTTGATCCAGTGTGAAGCTGGCACACCATAGAGCAATGTGCGAGCTCTTATCACATGGTCCAAAAATAATGCCTAAACTACACTCAATTGGTTTTGATCCCTGAGCCTCTTATTTTCAAACCACGTTCCTAATCGTTGTGCCATCATGTGGCTTGCATAACTATTTACACAACTATATATATGAACCTTAGAAATAAATGATTCTGAAATTTTAAGGCTTATACGTTATCAGACACATACACATAGGCGTACACGTTATCAGACACATACATAAAATCTGTTGTGTTAGTCTTCGGAAAAATTTGGGACGTTACAATGTAACTTTAGCATCTCAATATGTAGTGTTATAATGTCTATTAAGAGCAATGCTCAACCTCCGCTTATCCATTACAGGTAAATCACTCCGTTCCAGTGATGTTTATGAGAATTTAATTCTCATCAATGTAGTACCCCTTTGTCCGTCATGTATTTACGACTTGTTCTTCCCTTTGAACCTAAACATTGACAAAAGAAATATTAGGTACGGTTCTTATCATGAGTGATTGTTTGGGTAAGAGGCTTTAAACATATCCCAATTCTTCTTTTTGACTAATTCTTTCCATAATTACTCATAATTATAATTATCAACACAAAGTGTTTCTTTAGAATTTTTTCCTGAAACCATATATCATTTATTTTCTTATTCATTGTCAAGGAAATAAGTTCCATAGAGAATTTACAAATTTTTACTTAATCTTTGTTGCTACATCTATCAATAGACCCTTAAATCATTTAATTTCTCTACCTATTTCAATACAAGAAACACACTCAATGAGATTTATAGTTACTTCTTAATGTCTCTTGTGAAATTATGACTTCCTTTATTAAAGAAAATCATCTTCAAATGATTTAGATTTTCAAATATTAATCCATTATCTTCTTAAGATAATTCTTAGCATTTATGTTCAATTCACTTTTCAATGAACTCAATGCAATAAAACATTCATGTAATGGAAGATATCAGAGTTTCATACATGCTTGAAAATAAATAATCGTGTTCCTTAAAGCAAATAATTAAAAAATCTATAAAATAAATATGATAATCTAATCTGAATTATTTGAACATCTATCAATACCAACACATGAATGCTAGATCTCATCTCAAGAAAGATTTATCAAGTTTTCGTCTCACTCATTCAA
This sequence comes from Chloranthus sessilifolius, assembly GCA_021018995.1. Lineage (NCBI taxonomy): Eukaryota > Viridiplantae > Streptophyta > Magnoliopsida > Chloranthales > Chloranthaceae > Chloranthus > Chloranthus sessilifolius. The sequence continues at coordinate 26,100,283 of CM037594.1, read as the reverse complement.
TGAATCAACCCCTACAACATAAATAGTAGGGAAACAATATTGATGTCCACTTTTAGCAACATGATACATATGTTAGATCTAACAAAATAGTGTAACAATCATCCCATCATTGACACATTTGATTTATACAAAATCACGTCATTGGATTCTAACCATCTTAATTATTAGGATTGACACGCATCATAATAGTAGAATGGTATGCCTCTATAATCCTTGAATTAATTAGAAATTTTGTAAAACTAATGTCTGGAAGAAGCACCATGTTCCATACTTCATCAAACATCAAACAAATCCTAACAAGTGTAATTGCATATATGTCTTGGAGACGGTATAATCAAGTTAAAAATTGATAATAATAAATGAAGTCAAATTTTACTTTCCCGTTATTGAAAGGAAACCTAAACCGACTTCATGAAATTATTTTTTCTCTTTGGGCAACTGCAACATTTCCATGCTCTAGACTTCCACGTCGCCTCAAACCTAACAGTACGCTCAGACAATTTATCACTGCTCTCAACTCCATGGTGTTCTTCCACTACAAAAATAAGACTATTAGCGGCAATTTTTTACAGCAAAAAACTGCCACTATTAATAAAAAATACTATTAAAGGCTATTAAGAATATTAGGGGCAAAGGTATTAGCGATGGTTTTTTTGTTAATAGCGACAGTTTTTGGCTGCCGCTAATAATCTTATATTTTGTAGTATTCTCTATATGAAATAGAGAATTTCAAGTACAAAGATGATCTCTCTGATATAAGATGGGCACATCTCCATAGTATTCTGCAATAGATTTTGGCATCATGATTCCTCCGCTATAACTCATTTGAAACTAACAAATATAAGAGATGTCGGTAGCAAAGCATTAACACACCACTTTATTTTCTATTTAAGGAATCTAAAATAATTATTTACAACACAATGGAGTCAATTTTCTTCTCTCTGAATCTGTCCTTAAAGGTCTTGATTAGAGCATTCTAGTAATATTTAGTATTAAGATAGCGTGAAAGGATTCATCAAATCCTTCACAAGAATACACAGCCAGCTCATTGTATCCTGGAACCAATTTTTCGGTAACCTATTGGTGACCACTTTGTCGAAGTGGTGGGGGCAAATATTGGTTTAAAGACAATGATTGTAAACCCTTGATTTTTTGCTAACATTGAATCATTGACCTTCGATGATAATACGATTATTCAGACCGATTTGACTTTGGTCAAATGTTTGATGCCTGAGATGCTGTCTCCGACCCACTTGTCGTAACTGGGAAAGTACACCCAAACCCGATTCTGAAAAATCGACCCCTAACTAGGCATCTATGTGAGACTCGAATCCCGAGATCAGGCCAGGTTCGTGCCCACCCCCCCCCCCCCCCGGAAGCATTTAACTAGAAAGTAATTATCCTTAAGTTAATTAAGAGTTTAAGTATGAGATGAACGATGTGTGTGTGATCAAGTGCAATCATGTGCACCTTAGGCACTAGCCGAGTCTAATAATCAAGATTTATAAACATAAATATAAGTATCGGGTGTGAAGGGTTCGCACAACTGATTTCGCAAACATTGCATAGGCTAAGAGATGGGATGGAGATTAGGGACTAGATTTTAAATAAAAAGGTCTAGGGGCCAAAAAGGGGGTAGGTGACCCATTTGAGTTCACTTTGGACCATTGATGAAAACCCATACACCGAGCGTGGTATACCAGCTGCATACCGAGTCACACTCCACTTATTATATAAAAGCCAAACCCACCCAAATTAAACCAAACTTGTGGTTTTCATGTGGGAAAAGAGAGAAAGGAAGTTGAGAGAAGAGACCAATTCTCTTCTTGATCTTCCCCATTTCAGAGAAACCACCCTAGCCGTTAGATCATCTTCTAAGCGTCTTCATCTCTATTTCTTCTTCATTCAAGAATATTTTGTCCATCCATCGCAAGAAGTCCAATTTGCAATGCCATGAGATCGAAGAAAAATCAAATCTTAGATGAACGGCAAGTTCGGCGCCGATTCCTTCGGTATTGCTAATCGTGGGCTTCGCATGCACGATTTAGGACGGTAAATTCTGAAACCCTTCACATGCATGCCTAAATCGTAGGATGATTGTGGGATTTGAGCTTGATTAATGTGCATTTTTGAATTTCGTCCAAGGTTCGGGAAATCCGAGGTCGGATGAGAGGTGGAGAGCTTCGGCATCGATTTCTGTCGATTCAACCATCGTAGTCCCTATATACACGCTCTAAAAGGTGAGATTTATTGCTTTTGAAGATAGGGTATGCGAAGATTTAGATCGTGCGTAAATTGAACATCATACACCTTAGATTTTGGAATTTTTTGAACCCCAAAAGGTAGCAAACCGTCCCGCATAGTCGCCTCGACGAGTTAGAACCTCGTTGCGGCGAGACCCCTGCTGAACCACTCGCCGCAGCGACTGCCCCTTGTAAAATACAAGCCAAAATGGCACTATTCATTCTCACCACAACGAGACATAGGTGCCTGAAGACCTCACCATGGTGACCTCCAATCTCGCCGCGGCGAGCTACTGTTCACAGCGCTTGCTCGATGTTTGGGTCATAACATTTGACCTCAAAGTCCGATTGGTGCGATTCTTAAGGTGTTAGAAAGAAGAAAATGGGCTCTATAAGTTGTATGAATTAATAAATTTACAAATCTAATATTTTAAAGGTCAAAATTAAGTGGGAAGTAGGGACAAGTTTTATGTGATCCGAAGTTAACACAATTCACAGCGCTCGCTCAGTGTTTTGGTCATAACTTTTGACCCTAAAGTCTGACTCGTGTGATTCTCATGGCATTAGAATGAGGACAGCAAACCTCATAACTTTGTAGGATAAATAATTTTATGAATCAAAAGTTTCAATAGGTAAAAGTGAATGGGAAGTTGGGTCAAGTTTAAGGGTAACACAAACTTGCCCGTTTCCGCCTCAGTGTTGAGAAAACACTTACGTGCATCGAAGTCAGTAGTATTTAGAGTAAAAAACTTGCATTAAATCGTGGGACTAGGTTAAGTCATTAAGTTGGCATGAAGATTAGTCATGAGAGTTAAAGGTTAAGACTGAGAAGAAGAAACAAATAGAGGGCGAGCTTCGTTAGCTTTGTCAGGCTGACCGCTGCGGTGAGTTATGTTCTGAAGCACTCGCCGCGGTGAGTGCTACCTATTTTTGACGGGCAAACTGGCACTGAAAAAGCTCGCCATGGTGAGACACAGTGTGCCACATGGAATAGGAGCACCTCATCGATGCGACCACTGTAACTCGCCGCAGCAAGGTACCTTGTTATGCTAACTTGGGTTTCTATGTCTTTTCGCACCACATAAGACTTGTTTCATGTCAAGTATGGTTCATTAACGCTTACGTACGTGTATGATGTATACTCTAGGATAAATACGAGGAACATTGGATGATGAATATGCTTGGATACATGCGTGTGTGCTAGCACGTTTTCGACCTTGAGGTAGGGAAATTTTGAATGCATAGCTATAGTTTGACTTGATCATGGGATAAAATATTTGTTTTTGATCGCATTTTAATCATGATTTAGTTTCGTGTTTGATGATTGATACCTCTGCATATGATTTATGAATTGTTTTTGTACTTGAACATGCACTATGACATCTTACCTGCATATGACCATCAAGTCCGTTCGATAATTTTCATTCCCGTTTCATGATATGAATTGTGCATGTTTTTGCTCATTGTAAATATGTTATGCCTTGTGATTATGTGCAATTGAGGAGTGGAGCCTCCATGAGAGGGGTGCTAACCTTGTGTTTGCTATGGACTACTCAGTTCCCACTATGGGATGCTTTGCCACAATACTCGTCTCATGCTTGTGACTAGATGTGAGTGGAGTGGAACCTCCAAGGGAGGGGTGGAGTCCCAGGGGGTTACAACCCTATGTCCGCTACGGACTACTCTATTCCCTCTATGGGATACTCACACTAATAATATGTAATTCGTATGTAACATGATGTGATATGCTCGACTCGATAAGCTATGTGTTCGCCTTGTATCAGCTCATTTCCTTGATATGATAAGCAATTCAATCTTGTTCCCTTAATTCAAAATTAAGTACAATCTTGCACATCACTTGCATTCATGATACAACATGTTTTGAGTTCATATTTGAAATGCTCGTTTTATGCCAATATGTTTCGCTTGATTTATTTCACTATGCATCTATGCCATGAATCAGAATGATAAAGTATCATTTTGCATTCTTTATATCCCTACTGAACTTGGACTGTAGCTCACTTCTAACTATACGTCACAGCTGTAGGAGGTGAGCCTGTGGGAGATCCGGAACAAGAGGAGGATCCAGATTATACAACCGGGACTTGGAGGAGCTACTCGAGGAGTACTATCGGTAGCTGAGTTGTGTTGGGACCTTGAGGGCCCGGATATTTTTCTGAAACTTATACGGTATAGTATTTTGGGATTTTATAAATGAAGATGATTATATTTTGTCTCCACTGTTTAGGTGAAGAACGGCCTTCATCGATGGATGTTTTGGTGTAGCTTTGATGGATGTGAATAGTTAGTTTTGAGAGTCTATGTACTATTTAGTCTGATTGCTTTCGCTCTTCTATATCCTTTTGAGCACTTTGTTTTCAGCATGCATGCTTGTTTCCCAAACTGTTAGTTGCCTCGGTCCTTCCAATCATTTAATTTGGGAAGACCGAGCTGTTGAAGCAAAGTAAATACTTCGATACCATGATTTACTATGATTCATATCCCGCACTCGATCTGACGGCTCGGGTTTTTGCGATAAAGAAAATTCGGGCTGTCACAATGATATTTCTTGTGCCTCGGACCGGTTCCATGTATTATTTCGGGTCAATATTTTACAATTTTTCCAATAGCTTAAGTCCATATGTTTCACGGCTTTTCTCTGTTACTAAGAATTAAAGATAAATAAAAATAAAAATATGATAGTCTATGTGAAGTATTAGATGAAAAGTGGATAATAGATTAATGGGGATCCACATATTGACTGAGGGCCAGTTTGGCCATTCAAAGGGTGTACCAGGTGGTCAAAGATAACACCTAGTGCAAGTGCATAAAAAAAAGCATAAGGGAAGGGTATAGTTCCCTCTAGTTCTCTGCCGATGAGTTCAACCATAGGTTGAACCCTTTGATTATAATGGTCTTGTGAATCCACACAAAAATAAGAATGAGAAATTCTAGTTTTCTTTGAATTATTTTTTATAGAATCAACATAAAATCATCACATTATAGGGCGTAAATGTGTATATTTAGATAGATAGAAGGGAACCCTCCTGTATCGTGTATATCGGCGTGGCTCCGAGGTGTGGATTGGTGTGGGAAACGACATAGGAAATGGCTCGGATACGGGCTTTGCATTGTTCTAAAACGAGCCCTCGTTCTACGTCATATGAGCGAAAATGAAACAGAAACATGCTCATTAGTGCAATTTTGCTGCATAAAATTTCTTGGCACCTCTATGAAAATAGAGACTTGTGAATGGATGGAGGTGAAGTCAGTGCTTCATATTGTGGTTCGATAGGGTCGCAAAAGATCGGCTTTCTGTGTTGCTCAGGTCGTCAACCAGAAGAGAGAGAGAGATAGGAATTGTGTGATGTTTAATTGACAACATTGGTTAATTCTCTAATTAATAAAAAAATCCTTCAAGCATGCACTTTATTAGGCAATTCACCCTAAATTTCTTGTACTTGGGTTGGCCATTAGTAGAGAGAGAGAGAGAGAGAGTTTAGTATTGGGTGAGTTACCCAAAAGGGTCTCAACTCTTTCTAATTTACCCAGAGGTGACCTAGAAGAATACATTGCCTATTTATAAGGGATGATATTGCCTGCTATTTATTGGTAATTCTTTACCTATTAATTATTGTCAATATATATTTTTAATTCTTCGTAGAACTTATTTTACACATGTTTGATGGGCGACATGTTTCACCGGTATAACTGGCACTCGTCGTTACACGTCACGACGTGTAACGATGAGGTGATACGAGGGTGTCGCTTTGTATGCAATTTTGATAATCGAAAGACAAAAAGCATATAAATGCGTCATCTCTTTGTTCCATCAAACGACCACGCACAATCAATGTCACACTTATAACTATGAAACGCATTTCAAAAGGCCATCAAACGTACCCTAGGTTAGTTATGAGACTTCCGTAGCCTTTAAAGAGGCTATATTCGTCTGATAGAGGATCTTGTACTTTATCACTCACCGCAAATTGTTAATGCCTTTAAATTTCAGAAATTTGTCAGTTAATATTGGGGAAATCTATTTATTGTTCTCAGTATATTTATTGATTTTTTGTATGAATTAGATGTCTATAGGATCCATGAATTTGGGAATAGCCCATTCAGTTTCTAGTGGATCTATTGATTACCATCTGATTTCCCTTGATTCAATATCCCTGTGGATGCCTGAGCTTGTAGCCTTGCATCCACAACATTTGTAGTGATTTTCAATGTTCTAATTGAAGCCTTTGATTTGGAGAAAATCCCTAGGATGATCTGTGACCATTAAAGTGGATAGATCATAGCCTTAAGATCAATTCAAACCTTTAGTCTAAATTGGATTCTTCTACCTTAATCCTTTGGATTGGATGAAGTCTATAGGATGATCTGTGACCATCCAAGTGGACAGATTATACCCTTAAGATCAGTTCAAGCCTTTGGTTTAATGTGGATTCTTCTACCTTGCACTTGAGCCTGTAGCCTAGTGAAGGATAGCTGCAAATTCACATGCCTTGATCTATTTTGCACTGAAAACCAGTCCTTAACTTTTTATTTCACCCCCATTTTATATTTTATTTCACTATCCATCTTCCTCAATCTTTTAGATTTAGTTCTAGATTTCTATTTTGTAGATTAATTAGATCTAGTGACACCCGTAAAGCTCTCTTTCCCCTTGGAATTACCAGATCTGTAGCCAGATCTGGAGGTCTACTATACACCTTCAAGGTTTAGATCACTACTCCCTATGAGACAAACTCTTACTTATTAAAACTTGTTACAAATGGACCCTGTATCTTGCAGGTCTAGGATATTTTAGATGTGCTGAATCCATCCTCTGTTTTACTTTGATTTTATTTTGCTTTTATCATTATACAATAATCAGCACACTGAAATTCCCCAACAAGTTTTTGGCGCCGTTGCCAGGGAGTTTTTATCTAGATAGTAGATCTGAGTTTTTCATTTTTTGTAGATCTGATTTTTTATAGATCTGAGTTTTTCAGATCTAATTTTTTTTTTTTTTTTTTTTTTTTAAAAAGGAAAAAATTTTATTGTTGTTTTGTTTTAGATTTTTATATTGCATTCCACGTGCTTGATTAAATGTCTGCTGCAGCTTTCATATATAAAACCTGTTTTACTGCAGTAGAATTTCTGATTTCTCTGAGTTTTTTTTTCTTTTGCCTTCTAGCTATTTGAATAAATAGTGCTGTCACCCTTTGAAATTTTTGTCAAATTGGGGCAATAGCCTGAGCTTTTCTTTTTATTTTTGTCAATATACTTGAATAAGGTACTGCTGCGGTTTTTGGATTTTTGTAGATCTGGAGCAGCTGCCAAACAAGGAGCATCTAGATTGCAGCAGGAGCATATCTGCCTGAGTTTGCATCCCTTTCTCCTTTGCATTTATTTTTAAATTTTTAAATTCTTGAGAACCAACAGTTTTGCTGTGTTTGATGTTTATTTTGATTATAATTTCTACTGTCTTTTAGGCATGCTGATTTATTTTTTTTTACAAAACCAAGTACAAAAATAAAAGAAAATGAAAACACAAATAAAAATTTATGTTTCTTATTATTTTTCAGCAGTAGTAAATAAGGGCTGTTGTGGAGCCCAGGCTGATCAAAACACATAAAAAGTAAAAAACATCAAAAACATAAAAATTACCTCCAGATGGGCTGTTTTCTTTTGACTTTACTCATTTTCCCCCTTCTGGAACTGCTGAGATCATGGCCCTTCATCTTGAGGAATCATGAAGGTTAATGAATAATAGATCATATGTTGTCTTGCTAATTTAATGGAGCTATTGATTTTATTTTCCTTCATGATTTTTTCCCATTAAATGGATCTCAGCTGTGTATGAATCCTGTTTTTAATGTGTGCTCCCATGCTTCATTACTTAGAAATGCTTTTTGATTCATACACATCATCTACAAAGGGGTCAGTCTTATGAATCTTGTTTTTCACTGTATGTTATTTCTGCTAATCATTTTTAAAATCATATAGATTCATAAAAAGCTGATTGGTTCAGCCTATGGGGGTTTCTTGTGGCACATGTGGATTAGGTTTTGGTCTTAGGATTTTCTGTTTTAGGAATTTTAGTTTCATTTCTGTATTTAGATTGCTGATTTTTCATTTTTAGGTCTGAACTTTACTAATTTTCTGCTTTTTGGTAGTTTGGTATTTAATTTCTAACTTTGTTTTCCTATTTTTGTATATGCAATTCTATTTTTATATCAGCATTTTTCTATTTTTATAATTTTATATTCAGTTCTTTACTTTGGTTTTGCAATTTTTTTTGCTGTTACTAGCATTAGTTTCTGTTCATTTGCTTCACATTTCTAGCCTTATTTTGCTGTTTTTTCTATTTTAGCAGTAATTTCCTGCATTTGTATGCCATTTTTCCATTTACCTGTTCATGTATTCAGTTTTACATTTTTATTTTCTGCTGCATATAGCTGTAATTTTTTAGTTTTTCTTTCTTCTTTTACCCTACTGCCCCTAGTTTCTCATTATGTAAAACATTGAGGACAATGTTCATCTTAGGTTTGGGGGTATGGCAGGTGTGCCAATGAAATGAGTTAATGCTAGTGCGGCTATGTTGAAAAAGTTTTTAAAAATAAAGTGATTTCCCACCTGATTTTTGGAAAAAGAGAAAATTAATAACTTTTTAAAACTGAAATGAGCTATAGTTTTAACATTTTTCATGAAGCAAATTTCAAGAATTTTCAAAAATTGATGTTTAGTGAACCTGAAATGAGAGAAAACTGTAAGGATACACCCCAGAAAATTTGATGGAAGGCCATACCCAGTGAGATTTGGGCCTGAAAAATTTTCTTTGAAGAGTGTCTTGGCAATTTTTCTACTCTAAGGACTGATTAGATCTAGTTTCGATCACTAGAAGTTAGGCAAATCCAAGTTGAAATAATTTGACAGCATTCATGACATTGAGGACATGAACTAAGGCCATTCCTTGGACAGTTTGAGCTGAAAATATCCTTACCCTTTGAACTGCCCTTGATACACACCATTTGAGCCCTAAAAATCCCATTTTTCTTTGATGAAAACCAGAAAATTTGAACCCAAAACCCCTTGACCTGTTTCAATTCACCCTCAATCTGATAAACCAGAAAATAGAAGGAGAAGTGAGGTTAGAGGAGCAAGGTTTAAAATTTGGTGGAGTAAGACAAAAGCACATTTGGTGGTGTTGTGGCATTCCAGCCCGTAAAAATAAAAAAAATTAAAAAAAAAAAGAAGAAAAAAAAATGGAGAAAAAGTATTAAAAAAAAAGCATACAAAAAAAAAAGAAAAAAAAACAAAAGAAAAGAAAAGTCACTTCTTTTGAAAATCTACAAGAAGATAGGAAGCTGATGAAGCTGATCACTTCAAGTCCGCAAATTCAAAAAGAAAATGAACATTTGCTTAAATGAAGAAGGTGTACATGTCACCTCTTTACCTTGTTGATTTCTCAATTTTGAATCTCATTCCATCCTTTTATTCTTTATAAACCTAACCCATAAGCCACATTACAACCCAATAAAAAGACCTTATTAATCAGAAATGGATTGAGCGGTCATGTGGAGATGAGGATTTGTTTGATCCATGATGAAAAGAATTAGAAATTTTCATAAATTAGATCAATGCCTATGCTCATGCTTGCAGTCCTATGTGAGGGCTGTAACTACTCTTGAGTTGTGTGAAATGATGCACCATTCTATTTTTGTTGTGAGTGATAGTCCTGGTAAGACTTGGGTCTGAAATCTGATTTGTTTGGGGCATTATCAAAATAGAATTCTTAAATTAAAGGTGAACTCTGCATTAATTTTCAGGCACAATGCCTTGACATGAACTGATTGATAATGAAGGAAATACAGCAGAAGTTCAGGTTTTAAACTGGTGATTTTTCTGCTGAAAATCCTCTAAAATTTTAATGGACATGGTGTGGAATTTATTTTATTTACTTCAACTCTGTTTTAGCATGTTACAATAGCACTAACTGATTTTATTGGAGAAGTTTGTGCGTACCTTCACTGAAAATCCTCAGGAGACTTCACTCCTCCACTAGGGATCACCTAGGGGTTTAAAAGGCCTGGTGCATGCGCTAAATGCACCCGTGTTCCCTGCGAAAGTGGCATTTATTCTTGTAAGAGAGTTGTTTTAAATTTCACTTTGCTCGAGGACTAGCAAAGGTTAGATTTGGGAGTGTGTTAATCAGCAAAATATGCCACTTTCTACACCTTTAAACCTAGCTTTTGCTAATACCCAGAGTGGTTAATAATAGTTTTTAAGTATATTTTGCAGTTAGGGATGAAATATAGAATAATGCAGTTTTCCTACGTAAAAATGCCAAAAAGAGGACTTGGAACCATCTATTAGAACTGGGGCAAGAAGGGCCATGGTGTGATCGATCTTAGAGCCGAACAACAACTTGAAGTGTGATTGAAATGAAGAAAAGTTGCACCAATGCAGCTCTATGAACATGCCAGCAGAGGAACTCCTCCGCAGCTAGGAACCTATCGAATGCTTAAAAGAGGCTTCAGTTTTATATCCTATCGAGCAGTGATTTATCCTGTTGAATGGTGAAGACTACTATTGAAGTAGAACCGGGCGATATGTTCTGAAATAAGAAGGGATCCTATCGAGCAGTTGGCTGGTGAACCTGTCGAGTTCATGGATCTGAAAAATCATCCGGTTGAGGTGCACAAATAACTGGAGTTTCAACCTGTTGAGCTCGCAAGAAAACCTCACGAATGGTTGATTGAACCTGTCGACATCTATTTTTCAACAGCTGGGTTTGCCAACCTATCGAATGGACCAAACCATCCTCTCAACCTGTCGAATGGAACTCCTCAGCAGCTCTTGCCGTCCTATCGAGCAGTCCCCCAATGCTTCACTTTTGGAACCTAGCGAATGGTCTAAAGGGCGGCAGCCACCAACCTATAGAATGCTTCCGAAATTCAGCAGCTCAACCTATCGAAAGGTCATTTGGAGCTGTTGTTTTGCTATTTAACCTATCGAGCACTTCATGTATTGAATCTGTCGATTGGTTCATAAAGCTGGAGCTCAACCTATCGAATGGTTGCAATTCAACTTGTCACATGCTTAAAGCAGCCATCCAAACAGCAGCCCCTTCCTCCTATCGAATAGTCCACTCAACAAGCCAGCAACCTATCGAATGGATTAGTGAAGAAAGTAGCTGAAGCATTAAATGAACAACTGGGCCCAAGCAGCCTATCGAATTCATCATTCCAAAACAAATTGTTGAAGCTACAGTCTTCAAATCTGTTGTTTGCATTTATACCAGACAAGGTTCGCGATCTAGCTGTCATCAGCTGCTATCGATGACCACTTGAGGGGTTATTTTTGGTACCTAACACAACCAAGTAATGTTACGCCAGAGCTGTTGAGCTGCAGCCTGGTTCCAAAGGAATTTCCAGTAATTATATAAGGGCTGTAGTAGAATATATAAATGGCCGGCAGGGGCATTTTTGAGAGCTGCAAAGACACATCAGCTGGACACAAATTTCTGCACATGGGACAGTAGTCCACATGTGATTTTCCTTGGCCAAAATAAAGACACCTCAGCTGTGCATAATAGAACTGAGTTCGCTGCTCTCTGATTGGCTGAAATGCAGTTCACTTGGATCAAGCTCCTCTCTTCTGATTGGCTGCAACTCAAGGGACATGGATCGATGCATATGTATAAATACCCATCTATTTTGCTATTTTTCTTCAGCAAGGAAAGTAGGAACAAAGGAATAGCCTGAGTTCTCCTTAGCTCATTTAAGTTTAGCTTTAGGTTTTATTTTTCCTTTTCTCTTCCCCTTTCTCTCTCTAATCCAGCCTATTGGATTAGATCTAGATAAGCAGTCCAGATCTGGTTTATAATTGTAACCTCAGCTTGGAGATGTGTGGATTGATGCACAGACCACAGATCTGAGAAGAAGGTTACTGTAGGTAATTTTGAATCAATAAATTATTGATTTTAATGTCCAATTAAATCTAAAAATCTTGTGGTGCCATTAGATGTCTATAGGATCCATGTATTTGGGAATAGCCCATTCAGTTTCTAGTAGATCTATTGATTACCATATGATTTCCCTTGATTTAATACCCCTGTGGATGCCTGAGCTTGTAGCCTTGCATCCATTGCATTTGTGGTGATTTTTAATGTTCTAATTGAAGCCTTTGATTTGGAGAAAATTCCTAGGATGATCTGTGACCATTAAAGTGGACAGATCATAGCCTTAAGATCATTTCTAACCTTTTGTCTAAATTGGATTTTTCTACCTTAATACATTGGATTGGATGAAGTCTATAGGATGATCTATGACCATTCAAGTGGGCAGATCATACCCTTAAGATCAGTTCAAGCCTTTGGTTTAATGTGGATTCTTCAACCTTGCGCTTGAGCCTGTAGCCAAGTGAAGGATAGCTACAAATGCACATGCCTTGATCTATTTTGCAATGAAAACCAGTCCCTAGCTGTTTATTTCCCCCCATTTTATATTTTATTTCACCATCCATCTTCCTCAATCTTTTAGATTTAGTTCTAGATTTTTGTTTTGTAGATTAATTTGATCTAGTGGCACCCGAAAAGCTCTCTTTCTCCTTAGAATTACCAAATCTGTAGCTAGATCTGGAAGTCTACTATACACCTTCTAGGTTTAGATCACTACTCCCTATGGGACAAACTCTTATTAAAACTTGCTACAAATGGACCCTGTATCTTGCAGGTCTAGGATATTTTAGATGTGCTGAATCCATCCTCTGTTTTACTTTGATTTTATCATTACACAATAATCAACACACTGAAATTCCCCCACAAGTTTTTAGCGCCGTTGCTGGAGAGTTTTGATCTAGATAGTAGATCTGAGTTTTTCATTTTTTGTAGATCTGATCTTTTATAGATCTGAATTTTTCAGATCTATTTTTTTTTTTTTTAAAAAAAGAAAAGTTTTTATTGTTGTTCTGTTTTAGATTTTCATATTGCATTCCAAGTGCTTGATTAAATGTCTGCTGCAGGTTTTGTATAGAAAACCTGTTTTACTGCAGCAGAATTTCTGATTTCTGAGAGTTTTTTTTTTTTTTGCCTTCTAGCTATTTGAATAAATGCTACTATCACCCTTTGCAATTTTGTCAAATTGGGGCAGTAGCCTGAGTTTTTCTTTTTATTTTTGTCAATATAAAAATAAGGTATTGCTGTAGTTTTTGGATTTTTGTAGATCTTGAGCAGCCACCGAACAAGGAGCATCTGGATTGCAGCAGGAGCAGATCTGCCTGAGTTTGCATCCCTTTCTCTTTTGCATTAATTTTTTCATTTTTAAATTCATGAGAACCAGTGATTTTGCTGTGTTTGATGTTTATTTTGATTATAATTTCTGCTGTCTTTAAGGCATGCTGATTTTTTTTTTTTACAAAACCAAATAAAAAAATAAAAGAAAATGAAAACACAAAGAAAAATTTCTATTTCTTATTATTTTTCAGCAGTAGTAAATAAGGGCTCTTGTGGAGCTGTTAAGACCTGAAAAGTACCACTTTTCACCCCTTAACTTAACCTTTGATTAGACCATAGCCACCTAATAAGTCCTTGTTAAGTGTTTTATGTAGGTAGTACCCAGCAGTGAAATAAGGCCAGGAATCCTACTAAAAAGCCTGTTTTGGCACCAGAAGTCCCTTAGAAGGATGAAGTCTGAATCCAGACCTGAAAATGAGCCTCGCACAGTCCAGCTGAGCTTCCCAAGACTCTACAACAACTTCTCGCGCAGATGATTGACTGAAGAGCCTCAGAAACATAAACTCGCACAGCTCTCGCGAAGCTCAAGAATAGAACACCTCACGCAGTCTCGTGCAGTTCAAAGCAGACTTCTCTCAACCGTGCACAGTTCACTCAAAAAGGCTGAGAAGAGAGAGCTTCAGAAGACTCCTTGCGCAACTGTCGCACAGTCGCCGCGGGATGCAACTATCAAAAGAGAACTCCTCGCGCAGTTCTCGCGCCATTCAAGAAGAAAGCGTCCTTGCGAAGGCAAAGCCACCCTCGCGAAGATCAGTTAAGACATGGAACCTCGCACAGTGCAGAACTCATCAAAGCCTCACGAGATAACTCGTGAAGCCCAGTGAAGATAAGTGCTCGCGAAGTTCTCGCGCTATTTAAATCTATCCTCACGAAGATCAACCTCGCGACTGCTTATGCTCCAACCCCGCGACATCTGAGGCTCTGATGTCCACTCAACCTCGCGACTGCTTGAAGAGCAAACCAAGCCAACCTCGCTAAGGCGGAAGCTTTAATTTCAAATCATCCTAGCGAAGAACAAAAGCTACCACGCGACAAGTCTGGGAAACAATGGCTACCTAGCGAAGCTCTGAACCTCAAACTTCCATCTCTTCAGCTGAGGACTTTCTGGGAATTTCTAGAGATTAGGGCACGCACTCCCATGCTCAAATCTTTGTGCATGCACCCCAAGGCATTGAAGGATCACTATTCTGCCACATGGCATCGTTAAAATTAGGGTTTCCTAACCCTAATGCGCCGCCACACCACTGCTATAAATACCCACACTTAGCTTAGGTTTTGGAGCTTAGACTTTCTTTTCTTTCTACATCCTGGAATAGCTAGGAACCTGTTAAGTAGTGAAAAATACCATTTTTCACCCCTAAACATGAGCCTTGAAAGACCCTTGAGAAGACTAAATAAGTGCTTTAGTGTGCATTTTACAGCTAACCAATCAGACAGGTCCAAATCCGAAAAGCATCCCAAAAAGATCAAAAAGCTGACAGCTCATGTCAAGATTAAAGAAGGAGTGAAGAAACAGCCTCAGCAATGGCTAAAGAGGGTCTAAAAGAGCAGACAAAGACCTGAAGCAAGAAAGAGAGCCATTCGCAAAGAAGAATGGGAGCCTAGAGTTCAATTCGCAAAGAACTTCTACTATTCGCAAAGAACTTCTACTATTCGCAAAGAACTTTGAACTTTGTGAAAAGAAGAAAACACTCTACGAAAAGAAGAGAAGTCCTTTGCGAAAAGATCTCCTGAAGCCAAAATGCTTTGTGAAAAGATCTCCTGAAGCCAAAATGCTTTGCGAAGAGAGCTTCTGGAGCCAAACTACTTTGCGGAAAAGCCCTTAAACTATGCGAAATGGCATTCTGGGGATTTGCAGTTCGTCCGAAGGGTATTTCAGAAACTTTGCACGCCCCAATGTGTTTTAAAACCCAAGGACATTCTCGAAGATTACGAGCACGAACCAAAGGCATATTCCACCCCATGTGAACACCCAAAGATGAAATTATGGAACTTCTAGAAGCTCAAACAGATTTTTGAATTACATAATGAATTGATACCTCTGTTTCTGATTGGTGAACCGGATCAAGCATTTACGATTGGCGGAAACAGATCCGGATCACGGTGCTCGACTCCTATTGGTTGATACAGATCTATCTAATTCTGATTGGTTGATACACATCTGAGCTGGCGTAGGGAAAACTATAAATAGACGAACCATTTGCCCAATTTGGGTATCCAGATTTTAGAGTTTTCATCTCTGTTTCCCTCATTCCGGTCAGATAGTTTATCTGAACCCCCTGTAATCCCTTCTTGTAGTTTACCTTTGAGAGCCATTGTGAGTGATTTGTACTTCCAAGTTCGGATTCAAGATCAGAATCGAGGGTTTTCGAGAAGCTCAGATCGTAAGTCCGAGGGCTCTCTAAGAAGCCGTGCTCGTAATTGTAGCTGTGGATTTTAAAAGGTTCTTTGTAATTTGTGTCTTCTCCATTGGAGTCATGTCGAGGGTTCGAATGTTCACCTTAGTGCATTAGACTTCTTTAGATTCACTTATCCGCATCCAACTTCCTTAATTCATCATCCTGCGAATTAGCGTTGGTAACCTAATTCAAGCGGCATTTGATGATGTTCATGTTCGAACTAAAGAATAGGCCACAACTATTGGATGATCTGTGACCATTGGATGATCATAGCCATAAGTCTAAACCTATTCCTTAATTCGGATTTATTTCTCTTACATTGTCTTTGGTAGCGATGAAGATTGAATCTGCTCTTGAACTCTGATTCTCCATTAAAATTGAGGAGGCTAAAGTACATGAAGCTATTATTTCTGCATTTGTCTTATTTTAAACATCTCCCCAACTCGGATCTGGATCATGTAGTTAATTCTTTTCTTTATTTGCTTATAGTTAAATGTGACACAATCCAACACTCTCTTTTATCTATTCTTTTTTATAGATAATTATAAAGCCAGATCTGGTAGCACAGATCTGGAGGTTTATCTCTCAGTTTAGACAAACTTCTACGTGGACGATCTTGAAATACTTACTTTTAAAACTTGCTACAATTGGCCTGTTAGCAATGTCTTGATATCCCTTTCATAAGTTAACATCCATATAACTTAGCATTCTTTAATTCTTTAATTTTTGATTCATAATGCACACAATTATGGCACACTTGGAGCAACAACAAGTTTTTGGCGCCGTTGCCGGGGAAGTTTGTTCTAAAATAGATAAACCTATGTTTATTTTCATTTATTTTAATTTTTGCTTTAAACCTGCACTTTGCATTCCAAGTGCTTGATTAAATGTCTACAATAGCTTTTGTATAGAAAACCCATTTCTTTAGCAGAATTTTTTTTATTTTTTTTATTTTTACGAGTTTTTATTCTTTGCCTTCTAGTTATTTGAATAAATGTCACGCCACTCTTTTGTCTTTTTGTCAAATTTGGGCGAGCTTTGAGTTTTTCTTTTATTTTTGTCAATACTTGAATAAGGTATCTGCAGTTTTGGATGTTTGCAGATCCGAGCAACCATTCAACAAGGAGCATCTGGACCAAAGTCGAGCAGATCGCTTGAGTTTGCATCCTTCTCCTTTGTATTCATTTTCTATTTTTAAATTCTTGAGAACCAAAGAATTTCATTGTTTAATGTTTGTTTTGATTATAATTTCTTGCCTTTTAGGCATGCCGATTTTTATTTTTTACAAAACCAAATACAAAATAAAAGAAGTTTAAAACACAAATAGAAAATCTCGAGTTGTTTCTCATTATTTTCAAGATAGTAAATAAGGGCTCTTGTTGAGGCTGATCCAAAACAAGTAAAAAAAAATAATAATAATAATAATAAAAAAATAGAAAATTATAAAAACAATATAGATATCTTCCGGATGGGCTGTTTTTCTCCATTTGCATCCACTTTTCCCATCTGAACCTGCTGAGATCATTTTTTTTTTTTAGGAATCATGTAGGATAATGAGTAGTGAATCATAGGCTGTTTTGAATATTCAATGGACCCACTAATTTTATTTTCCTTCGAGATTTCTTCATCATAAAGGGGTCTCAGCTGAGGAATGTTTCCATGTTGACATCATTGATGAGCTGGTGGAGGAGTCTTTACAAACATTTCTGCAAGGTAAAGACCCCACCACGTAATTTAAAATGATTGGGGATCCACCGAGAAAGAAGGAAAAGGAGATCAAATTCAAAGGAGTCTCACTTTGTGCAAGGCACTCACCAACAAATCATCAAGTTCTCTCTCTTGGAGACCTGCTCCTCTCCCTCTTCCACAAGTTACCAAGGTACCTTTCTTTGCCCTCTTTTCTCAAATTACCCACAATTGGAACTCAAATACTCCCAAAAATCTGAAATATGTATTTTTGGGAGATCATCAAACACTACTGTGATTATTTCTTCCTCCCTTACAAAGGAGCAAGAAGAGGAGTCATTGGTAGTTCTAAACACACAAAGAAAGCAATTTGGACCATTCTTTGATTTAGGAGGAATAAACCCAAATTGTATGCATGCATTTGTTTACATTGCTTCTTAGTTTCGTTGCTTCTTAGTTTCGCTTTACTAAATTTTTTCTTTTCTTTTGGTTTCTATTTTCATAAATTCTACCATTTAGATCTGTAGTAAGCACTGCTATTTTCTTTGTTTTTCCTTACAACAACAAGTGAGGACACGGTTCCTCACACGTTTCCCCCAATTTCAGTTGTTACTCACTTATTGGGAATTAAATGCGAAAGTTACTTTCTTGCCTCCCACACTTGTCATGAATGCTACTTAATGACCCACGATTCACAGGCCATGTGCATTCCCAATGCCCTCCCATTCAAGTCCCACCCTTTCGGCTTCCCCACCTTACCTATAAATAACCAACCTCTACCAAATTCCCCCACATCTTTCCCCACCCTTCCAAAATGGCCGACGACCAAGCCAATAAGCCACCACACCGCTTTTACCCCATGTGGCTGGACCCACCACCACCAAAGGTGCCAGATCCGCCCAACCCCTCCTGGGGACGAATTTGAAGAGGTCCTCGCGATTTTGGCTAAAGAAAAGGAGGCCCAACTCCGGCCTCCTCGGAAAAACAAAAATCAACCTTCCCCTGCCACTTCCACCCCTCCACCGCCCCTCCCCTAATAAACACCTGTCCTATTCTGTCTTTATTTTTTTTTTTTTTATGTAAAATATTTCTAGTTAATAAACTTTACTTTCTCCCATTCTCCATGTCATTTTCTGCTGTTGATTTTTTTTCTTCTTATTGTTGCTGCCTTGTTTCAATTTTTCCGGTATAAAGTGACCATGCCACCTTTGAACCAGTGGGGACACTTTTCTCCCCATAGGTTTGGGGGTGTGTGGCGACAAGTCCCCTAGGAATAGTTAACATAAGGGCAGCAGAATCACCTAAGTAATTAGGAAATGTATTAATTTACTTAAGAATCATGACAACTAGAAAATTTAAAATTCCTTTGCCAAATTTAGACATTCCAAACCTTGCGATATTCTACATTTCCATGATGATTACACCATAAAACATCTTGGTATCAAAGACGTAGTAAGTCAAAAGGAAGAGAAAAGGTAAAGATATACTTAAAAGCTCAAGGAAAAACCATAACCGGTGAGAATTGAGCCCATATATTTTCCATCTCTGTTGAAGAGTGGTGAGGCAATTTTTACGATTCAAAGGATTGGTGAGGCATTAGATCCACTAGAAGTTAGGAAACTCCAAATTAAAACAAGTAATGACACTCATGAAACCGAGGAAAAGATCAAGGCCTTCTTTGGATAGCTTGTACCTAACTGAACCAACCAAGAAAAAACTGCCCTTGTTTGTACCCCATTTGGGCTGTAGATCCTACCATTTTTCTTCAAAAATACTCAAAAGTACCTGCACCCTAACCTATGAAACCAATTCAGCCTTCCCTCACTCGAGAATTCAGGAGGTAAAGGAGAAAGAAGCGAAGATGGACCATTTCAACATCAAGAAAATGAAGAAAATACCTCAAAATAGGCAATATGGTGGTGAGAAAAGAAGAGACAAACAATGTAAAAAAGTTGCAAGAAAAAAGGCAAAAAAAGGGACCTTATGTTGAAAATGCAAGATCAAAGAAAGAACTGATCACCGTGAATGTGAGAATCTCGAAAGAAGAAGAAAGAAGCTAAACTAAAAAAGGTGGAGTCATGAACCATCTCCGCACTTCCGAGTTCTCAAATTCAAACCTCTGTTCAAAGCGCCTTTCCTTGAAACATCACTCCATAAGCCATACAAACAAACCTAGATTAAAAGCCCTTGTGATCCAAAGTTGAGTGAGTCATGTGGAGATAAGTGACCCAATCTATGGTGAGGAGATGTCAATGATGCCATTGCCTAAGAATCATGCCTATGCTCATGCTTACAGATCCATTTGGGAGATGTAAGCGCTCTTGAGCTTGAGTGAAATGAACCCCTCAACAAAAACACGATGAGAGTATACCCGGTGAGTGTTTGGGTTGGAACTTAAGCACCTTAAGCATGACTTATAACCTAATTTTTATCCATAGGATGAGCTTCACTTTGGCACATTTGTATGATTTTCTATGATTTGTTCACTGATTGGAAATATTGAAACATTCATGAGGTTTATAAATGTTTAAATTCCATGCAAACAATAATCAAATTTTCTGTTTCATCATTGATTCAAGAGTAACTAACCACTGCTCCTTGATTGCTCATTTGATAATATTGCCGATGTTAACTGTTTCATGGAGAAGTTTGTGGGTACCTTCACTGAAAACCCTCAAGAGACTTCACTCCTCCTCTAGGGATCACCTAGGGGTTGAAAAGGCTTGTTGCATATGCTAAATGCACTTGTGCTTCCTACAAAAGTGGCTCTTTACTTTGTTTTTTATGTTTCTTTGCTCAGGGACTAGCAAAGCTTAGGTTTGGGGGTGTGTTAAGTAGTGAAAAATACCATTTTTCACCCCTAAACATGAGCCTTGAAAGACCCTTGAGAAGACTAAATAAGTGCTTTAGTGTGCATTTTACAGCTAACCAATCAGACAGGTCCAAATCCGAAAAGCATCCCAAAAAGATCAAAAAGCTGACAGCTCATGTCAAGATTAAAGAAGGAGTGAAGAAACAGCCTCAGCAATGGCTAAAGAGGGTCTAAAAGAGCAGACAAAGACCTGAAGCAAGAAAGAGAGCCATTCGCAAAGAAGAATGGGAGCCTAGAGTTCAATTCGCAAAGAACTTCTACTATTCGCAAAGAACTTCTACTATTCGCAAAGAACTTCTACTATTCGCAAAGAACTTTGAACTTTGTGAAAAGAAGAAAACACTCTGCGAAAAGAAGAGAAGTCCTTTGCGAAAAGATCTCCTGAAGCCAAAATGCTTTGCGAAAAGATCTCCTGAAGCCAAAATGCTTTTCTAAGAGAGCTTACGGAGCCAAACTACTTTTGCTAAAAAGCCCTTAAACTATGCGAAATGGCATTACGGGATTTGCGTCATCCAAGGGTATTTCAAGAAACTTTGCAGCCCCAATGCGTCATAACACCCAAGGACATTCCGAAAGATCCTGAGCACGAACCAAAGGCATATTCCATCCCATGTGAACACCCAAAGAAGAAATTACTTGGCGGGAACTTCTAGAAGCTCAAACAGATTTTTGAATTACATAACTGAATTGATACGTCTGTTTCCTGATTGGCTAAACCGGATCAAGCATTTACGATTGGCGAGCAGATCTGGATCCGGTGCTCGACTCCTATTGGTTGATACTGATCTATCCAATTCGATTGGTTGATACACATCCGAGCCGGCTTAGGGAAAACTATAAATAGGCGAACCATTTGCCCAATTTGGGTATCCAGTTTTAGAGTTTTCATCTTTGTTTCCCTCATTCCGGTCGGATAGTTTATCCGAACCCCCTGTAATCCCTTCTTGTAGTTTACCTTTGAGAGCCATTGTGAGTGATTTGTACTTCCAAGTTCGGATTCAAGATCAGTAAATCGAGGGCTCTCGAGAAGCTCGACTGTAAGTCCGAGGGCTCTCTAAGCCGTGCTCTGTAATTGTAACGGTGGATTTTAAAGGTTCTTTGTAATTTGTGTCTTCTCCATTGGAGTCATGTCGAGGGTTACGAATGTTCACCTTAGTGCATTAGACTTCTTTAGATTCACTTATCCGCATCCAACTTCCCTTAATTCATCATCCCTGCGAATTAGCGTTGGTAACCTAATTCAAGCGGCATTTACATGATGTTCATGTTTCGAACTAAAGAATAGGCCCACAACTATTGGATGATCTGTGACCATTGATGATCATAGCCATAAGTCTAAACCTATTCCTTAATTCGGATTTATTTCTCTTACATCTGTGCTGTTAGCCAAATGAAGATTGAGTCTGCTCTCTTGAACTACAGATTCTCCATTAAAATTCAGAGGCTAAAGTACATGAAGCTATTATTTCTGCATTTGTCTTATTTTAAACATCTCCCCAACTCGGATCTGGATCATGTAGTTAATTCTTTTCTTTATTTGCTTATAGTTAAATGTGACACAATCCAACACTCTCTTTTATCTATTCTTTTTTATAGATAATTATAGAGCCAGATCTGGTAGCACAGATCTGGAGGTTTATCTCTCAGTTTAGACAAACTTCTCTGTGGACGATCTTGAAATACTTACTTTTAAAACTTGCTACAATTGGCCCTGATCTTGCAGGCCAGTGTTAGCCCCAATGTGCTAATATCCCTTTCATAAGTTAACATCCATATAACTTAGCATTCTTTAATTCTTTAATTTTTGATTCATAATGCACACAATTATGGCACACTTGGAGCAACAACAGAACCCATCTCATTTCTGAGAGACCTGATCTGAGATCGTTTAGTTTTTCTTTTTATAGTTGTAAGTAGTTTTCTTTTTCTTTTTCCTTCTCTCCATAGTCCAGCACTTGCTGGCTATGTCTTTGTATGTATTTTGAACTAGATTAATGGAAGTTCTGTAATAGGATCTGTACTTTGTGGGATTTATGATTGAATGTGAGATGCTCTGTGCAAGGCTGCTGCCTTGTGATCCGTCATCGCTTTGGCTGTGTTTTAAAGCAGTGGAGGACTGATTCTAAGGGCCACTCAGATCCAAGTGACCTGTGTGTCTGGGCTATCATGGTCCTATACAGCCTTAGCCCCACCACAGGACCCACTAGATCTGAAATCCCCATGGGAGCTTGAGCTGGTAGCCCTATGACCATGGTGGTAGCAGCGATATTCTTGTTTTTTCTTGGGCTCCGTGAGGAGGATAACCTCTGGGATAGTCTGTGACCATTTAAGTGGACAGATTATAGCCTTAGGGTGATTCTAATCCACCGATCCAAGATGGATCCTTCTTCTTTACACCTGAGCTTATAGAAGCCTGGTGGGAGATTGTACAGAGGCAGACTCCCCTATATTTGTATAGATCCGCCATTAGATGTTGGATCTAATCTGGTTATAGAGATTGTAGGCTGGTGACTGGACCATTGTAGCCTCACTCAAGCAATGGACAGCTAGATCGAAGGTTGTACTCAATCTCTTGCTGGTTCTATGTGTCTGGGCTATCATGGTCCTATACAGCCTTAGCCCCACATATAGAGCTTTAGAGGTTGAGGTTTCCTATGGATTCTTGAGCTGGTAGCCTAGATGAAATAGTGCCTGCAATGATTTACTGGTTATGTTTTGACCCATCCCTGGATAGTGGTTCCCCTATGGGATAATCTGTAACCATTTGAGTGGACAGGTTATAGCCTTAAGGGTGGAATCATGGCAGAGTGATGGGTTGGATCCTTTCTCCTCAGTGGGGATAATGTAGCCAATGGACAGGATTTCTATAACATCAGATCTGAATCTGAGTTACAAAACTCCTCTGATATGGGCTCAATAACATACTTCTCACCCTTTTATATTTATTTTCCACACTCCATCCATCCTCTCAACCCTTTCTGTAGTTTAGACTTTAGAATACTTAGAATAAGTGACCTTAAACTCCCCTCCTTTTAGGACTGCCAGATCTGTAGTCAGATCTGGAGGGACTACTAGAGATGGCTCCTTTGGAGCTGTAGATCACCTTTCCCTGTGGGACAAACTCTTACTTATCAAAACTTGCTACAATGGACCCTGTATCATGCAGGTCTAGGATTTCTTAGTTGTGCTGATTCCATCTCCTGTTTTACTCTTTCTTTGATTTTCAAATGACTTTCACCACTAACCAATAAAGTAAGCACACACTCAGAAAGCCGCCAACAGGAGCCCAGGCTAATCAAAACACGTAAAAAGTAAAAAATATAAAAATCATAAAAATTACCTCCAGATGGGCTGTTTTCTTTTGACTTTATTCATTTTCTCCCATCTAGAACTGCTAAGATCATGACCCTTCATCTTGAGGAATCATGAAGGCTAGTGAACAATAGATCATATGTTGCCTTGTTAATTTAATGGAGCTATTGATTTTATTTTCCTTCAAGATTTTTTCCCATTAAATGGATCTCAGCTGTGTATGAATCTTGTTTTTAATGTGTGCTCCCATGCTTCATTACTTAGACATTCTTTTCGATTCATACACATCATCTACACAGGGGTCAGTCTTATGAATCTTGCTTTTCACTGTATGTAATTTCTGCCGATAATTTTTAAAATCATATAGATTCATAAAAAGCTGATTGGTTCAACCTATGGGGGTTTCTTGTGGCACATGTGGATTAGGTTTTGGTCTTAGGATTTTTCTGTTTTAGGAATTTTAGTTTCATTTCTGTATTTAGATTGTTGATTTTTCATTCTTAGGTCTTAACTTTACTAATTTTTTGCTTTTTGGTAGTTTGGTATTCAATTTCTAACTTTGTTTTCCTATTTTTGCAGATGCAATTCTATTTTTATATCAGCAATTTACTATTTTTATAGTTTTATATTCAATTCTTTACTTTGGTTTTGCTATTTTTTTTCTGTTACTAGCATTAGTTTCTTTTCATTTGCATCACATTTCTAGCCTTATTTTGCTGTTTTTTCTGTTTTACCAGTAATTTCCTGCATTTATATATCATTTTTCCATTTTCTTGTTCATGTATTCAGTTTTGCATTTTTTTTTTCTGCTGCATATAGCTGTAATTTTTTTAGTTTTTCTTTCTTCTTTTACCCTGCTGCCCCTAGTTTCTCATTATGTAGAACATTGACGACAATGTCCATCTTAGGTTTGGGGGTATGGCAGGTGTGCCAATGAAATGAGTTAATGCTAGTGCAGCTATGTTGAAAAAGTTTTTGAAAATAAAGTGATTTCCCACCTTATTTTTGGAAAAAGAGGAAATTAAAAACTTTTTAAAACTGAAATGCGCTGTAGTTTTAACATTTTTCATGAAGCAAATTTCAAGAATTTTCAAAAATTGATGTTTAGTGAACCTAAAATGAGAGAAAACTGTACGGATACACCTCAGAAAATATGATGGAAGGCCATATCCAGTGAGATTTGGGCCTGAAAAATTTTCTTTGAAGAGTGTCTTGGCAATTTTTCTGCTCTAAGGACTGATTAGATCTAGTTTCGATCACTAGAAGTTAGGCAAATCCAAGTTGAAACAATTTGATAGCATTCATGACATTGAGGACATGAAGTAAGCCCATTCCTTGGACAGTTTGAGCTGAAAATATCCTTACCCTTTGAACTGCCCTTAATACACACCATTTGAGCCCTAAAAATCCCTGTTTTCTTTGATAAAAATTAGAAAATTTGAACCCAAAACCCCTTGACCTGTTTCAGTTCACCCTCAATTTGAGAAACCAGGAAATAGAAGGAGAAGTGAGGTTAGAGGAGCAAGGTTTAAAATTTGGTGGAGTAAGAGAAAAGCACATTTGGTGGTGTTGTGGCATTCCAGCCTGTAAAAATAAAAAAATAAAAAAATAAAAAAAATTTAAATGGAGAAAAAGTACAAAAAAAAAGCAGTAAAAAAAAAAAGAAGAAAAAACAAAAGAAAAGAGAAAAGTCACCTCATTTGAAAATCTACAAGAAGATAAGAAGTTGATGAAGCTGATCACTACAAGTATGCAAATTCAAAAAGAAATTGAAGATTTGGTGAAATGAAGAAGGTGCACATGTCACCTCCTTACCTTGTTGATTTCTCAATTTTGAATCCCATTCCACCCTTTTATTCTTTATAAACTCACCCATAAGCCACATTACAACCAAACAAAAAGACCTTACTAATCTGAAATGGATTGAGCTGTCATGTGGAGATGAGGATTTGTTTGATCTATGGTGAAAAGAATTAGAAAATTTCATAAATTAGAGCAATGCCTATGCTCATGCTTGCAGTCCTATTTGAGGGCTGTAACTACTCTTATGCTGTGTTAAATGATGCACCCTTCTATTTTTATTGTGAGTGATAGCCCTGGTAAGACTTGGGTCTGAAATCTGATTTGTTTGGGGAATTATCAAAACAGAATTCTTAAATTAAAGGTGAACTCTACATTAATTTTTAGGCACAATGTCGTGACATGAACTGATTGATGATGAAGGAATTACAGCGGAAGTTCATGTTTTAAACTGGTGATTTTTCTACTAAAAATTTAATGGACATGATGTGAAATTTATTTTATTTACTTCAACTCTGTTTTAGCATGTTGCACTATTGCTAACTTATTTTATTGGAGAAGTTTGTGGGCACTTTCACTGAAAACCCTCAGGAGACTTCACTCCTCCACTAGGGATCACCTAGGGGTTTAAAAAGCTTGGTGCATGCGCTAAATTCACCCGAGTTCCCTACAAAAGTGGCATTTATTCTTGTAAGAGAGTTGTTTTAAATTTTACTTTGCTCAAGGACTAGCAAAGGTTAGGTTTGGGGGTGTGTTAATCAACAAAATATGCCACTTTCTACACCTTTAAACCTAGCTTTTGCTAGTACCTAGAGTGATTAATAATAGTTTTTAAGTATATTTTGCAGTTAGGGATGAAATATAGAATAATGCAATTTTCCTACGTAAAAATGCCAAAAAGAGGGCTTGGAACCATCTATTAGAACTGGGGCAAGAAGGGCCATGGTGTGATCAATCATAGAGTCGAACATCAGCATGAAGTGTGATTGAATTGAAGAGAAGCTGCACCAATGCAGCTCTATGAACATGCCAGCAGAGGAACTCCTCAGCAGCTAGGAACCTATCGAATGCTTAAAAGAGGCTTCAATTTTATATCCTATCGAGCAGTGATTTATCTTGTCGAATGGTGAAGACTACTGCTGAAGTAGAACTTGGCGATAGGTTCTGAAATAAGAAGGGATCCTATCTAGAGTTTGCTAGTGAACATGTCGAGTTCATGGATCTGCAAAATCATCCTGTCGAGGTGCACAAATAGCTAGAGTTTCAACCTGTCGAGCTCCCAAGCAAACCTTATGAATGGTTGATTGAACCTGTCGACATCTATTTTTCAGCACTTGGGTTTGCTAACCTATCGAATGGACCAAGCCATCCTCTCAACCTGTCGAATGGAACTCCTCAGTAGCTCTTGCCGTCCTATCGAGCAGTCCCCCAATGCTTCACTTTTGGAACCTAGCGAATGGTCTAAAGGGCAGCAGCCACCAACCTATCAAATGCTTCTGAAATTCAGCAGCTCAAGCTATTGAAATGTCACTTGGAGCTATTGTGTTGCTATTTAACCTATCGAGCACTTCATGTATTGAATCTATCGATTGGTTCATAAAGCTGGTGCTCAACCTATCGAATGGTTGCAATTCAACTTGTTGAATGCTTAAAGCATCCCTCCAAACAGCAGCCCCTTCATCCTATCGAATAGCCCACTCAACAAGCCAGCAACCTATTGAATGGATTAGTGAAGAATGCAGCTGAAGTTTCAAATGGTAAAATGGGCGCAAGCAGCCTATCGAGTTCATCATTCCCAAACAGATTGCTGAAGCTGCAGTCTTCAAAACTGTTGTTTGCATTTATACCAAACGAGGTCCGAGATCAAGCTGTCATCAGCTGCTATAAATGACCACTTGAGTGGTTATTTTTGGTACCTAACACAACCAAGTAATGTTACACCAGAGCTGTTGAGCTGCAACCTGGTTCCAAAGTTATTTCCGGCAATTATATAAGGGCCACAACAGAAAATATAAATGGCCGACAGGGGCATTTTTGAGAGCTGCAAAGACACATCAGCTGGGCAAAAATTTTTGCACATGGGATAGTAGTTGACATGTAATTTTCCTTGGCCAAAATTAAGACACCTCACCTATGCATAACAGAACTAAGTTCTCTGCTCTCTGATTGGCTAAAATGCAGTTCACTTGGATCAAGCTCGTCTCTTCTGATTGGCTGCAACTCAAGGCACATGGATCAAAGCATATGTATAAATACCCATCTATTTTGCTATTTTTCTTCAGCATGGAAAATAGGAACAAAGGAATAGACTGAGTTCTCCTTAGCTCATTTAGGTTTAGCTTTAGGTTTTATTTTCCTTTTCTCTTCCCCTTTCTCTCTCTAATCCAGCCTGTTGGATAAGATTTAGATAAGCAGTCCAAATCTAGTTTATAATTGTAATCTCAGCTTGGAGATGTGTGGATTGATGCACAAACCACAGATCTGAGAAGAAGGTTGTTGTAAGTAATTTTGATTCAATAAATTGTTGATTTTAATGTCCAATTCAATCTAAAGATCTTGTGGTGCCATTAGATGTCTATAGGATCTATGTATTTGGGAATAGCCCATTCAGTTTCTAGTAGATCTATTGATTACCATCTTATTTCCCTTGATTTAATACCCCTGCAGATGCCTGAGCTTGTAGCCTTGCATCTACTACATTTGTGGTGATTTTCAATGTTCTAATTGAAGCCTTTGATTTGGAGAAATTCCTAGGATGATTTGTGATCATTAAAGTGGACAGATCATAGCCTTAAGATCAATTCAAACCTTTAGTCTAAATTTGATTTTTCTACCTTAATCCTTTGGATTGGATGAAATCTATAGGATAATCTGTGACCATTCAAGTGTATAGATCATACCCTTAA
Organism: Chloranthus sessilifolius; assembly: GCA_021018995.1. Taxonomy (NCBI): domain Eukaryota; kingdom Viridiplantae; phylum Streptophyta; class Magnoliopsida; order Chloranthales; family Chloranthaceae; genus Chloranthus; species Chloranthus sessilifolius. The sequence continues at coordinate 26,071,778 of CM037594.1, read as the reverse complement.
GATTAGTTCAACCCTTTAGTTTAATGTGGATTCTTCTACCTTGCACTTGAGCCTGTAGCCAAGTGAAGGATAGCTGCAAATTCACATGCCTTGATCTATTTTGCAATGAAAACCAGTCCCTAGCTATTTATTTCCCCCATTTTATATTTTATTTCGCCATCCATCTTCCTCAATTTTTAGATTTAGTTCTAGATTTCTGTTTTGTAGATTAATTAGATCTAGTGACACCCGAAAAACTCTCTTTCTCCTTAGAATTATCAGATCTGGTGGTCTACTATACACCTTCTAGGTTTAGATCACTACTCCCTGTGGGACAAACTCTTACTTATTAAAACTTGCTACAAATGGACCCTATATCTTGCAGGTCTAGGATATTTTAGATGTGCTGAATCCATCCTCTATTTTATTTTGATTTTATTTTGCTTTTATCATTACACAATAATTAGCACACTGAAATTCCCCAATAAGTTTTTGGCGCCGTTGCCGAGGAGTTTTGATCTAGATAGTAGATATGAGTTTTTCATTTTTTATAGATCTAATTTTTTTTTTTTTTAAATAATAATAATAATGAAAAGATTTTATTGCTGTTCTATTTTAGATTTTTATATTGCATTCCAAGTGCTCGATTAAATGTCTGCTGCAGTTTTTGTATAGAAAACCTGCTTTACTGTAGCAGAATTTCTTATTTCTCTGAGGGTTTTTTTTTTCATTTTGCCTTTTATCTATTTGAATAAATGTTGCTGTCACCCATTGCAATTTTTGTCAAATTGGGGTAGTAGCCTGAGTATGTCTTTTTATTTTTGTCAATATACTTGAATAAGGTACTATCGCAGTTTTTGGATTTTTATAGATATGGAGCAGCCACCAAACAAGATCTGCTTGAGTTTGCATCCCTTTCTCCTTTACATTTATTTTAAAAATTTTAAATTCTTAAGAACCAGCAGTTTTGCTGTGTTTGATATTTATTTTGATTATAATTTCTGCTGTCTTTTAGGCATGCTGATTTTTTTTTTTTTATAAAACCAAATACAAAAATAAAAGAAAATGAAAACACAAATAAAAATTTCAGTTTCTTATTATTTTTCAGCAGTAGTAAATAAGGGCTCTTGTGGAGCCCAGGCTGATCAAAACACATAAAAAGTAAAATATAAAAAACATAAAAACTACCTCCAGTTGGGCTGTTTTCTTTTAACTTTATACATTTTCCCCCATCTGGAACTGTTGAGATCATGGCCCTTCATCTTGAGGAATCATGAAGGCTAATGAACAATAGATCATATGTTGTCTTGCTAATTTAATGGAGTTATTGATTTTTTTTCCTTCAAGATTTTTTTCCATTAAATGAATCTCAGCTGTGTATGAATCCTATTTTTAATGTGTGCTCCCATGCTTCATTACTTAGAAATTCTTTTTGATTCATACACATCATCTACACAGGGGTCAGTCTTATGAATCTTGATTTTCACTATATGTTATTTCTGCTGATCATTTTTAAAATCATACAGATTCATAAAAAGCTGATTGGTTCAACCTATGGGGGTTTCTTGTGGCACATGTGGATTAGGTTTTGGTCTTAGGATTTTTCTGTTTTAGGAATTTTAGTTTCATTTCTGTATTTAGCTTGCTAATTTTTCATTCTTAGGTCTTAACTTTACTAATTTTCTACTTTTTGGTAGTTTGGTATTCAGTTTTTAACTTTGTTTTCTTATTTTTGTATATGCAATTCTATTTTGATATCTGCATTTTACTATTTTTATAGTTTAATATTTAGTTCTTTACTTTGGTTTTGCTATTTTTTTTCTATTACTGGCATTAGTTTCTTTTCATTTGCTTCACATTTCTAGCCTTATTTTGCTATTTTTTCTCTTTTAGCAGTAATTTCCTGCACTTGTATATGATTTTTCCATTTTCCTGTTCATGTATTCAGTTTTGTATTTTTATTTTCTGCTGCATATAGCTGTAATTTTTTTAATTTTTCTTTCTTCTTTTACCCTGCTGCCCCTAGTTTCTCATTATGTAGAACATTGAGGACAATGTTCATCTTAGGTTTGGGGGTATGGCAGGTGTGCCAATGAAATGAGTTAATGCTAGTGCAGTTATGTTGAAAATATTTTTGAAAATAACATGATTTCCCACCTGATTTTTGGAAAAAGAGGAAATTAAAAACTTTTTAAATCTGAAATGAGCTGTAGTTTTAACATTTTTCATGAAGCAAATGTCAAGAACTTTGAAAAATTGATGTTTAGTGAACCTGAAATGAGATAAAACTATAAGGATACACCCCAAAAAATTTGATGGAAGGCCTTACCCAGTGAGATTTGTGCCTGAAAAATTTTCTTTGAAGAGTGCCTTGGCAATTTTTCTGCTCTAAGGACTGATTAGATCTAATTTCGATCACTACAGGTTAGGCAAATCCAAGTTGAAACAATTTGACAGCATTCATGACATTGAGGACATGAAGTAAGGCCATTCCTTGGATAGTTTGAGCTGAAAATATCCTTACCCTTTGAACTGCCCTTGATACACACGATTTGAGCCCTAAAAATCCCAGTTTTCTTTGATGAAAACCATAAATTTTGAACCCAAAACCCCTTGACCTGTTTCAGTTCACCCTCAATCTGAGAAACCAGGAATTAGAAAGAGATTTGAGGTTAGAGGAACAAGATTTAAAATTTGGTGGAGTAAGACGAAAGCACATTTGGTGGTGTTGTGGCATTCTAGCCCGTAAAAATAAAAAAATAAAAATAAGAAGAAAAAGAAAAATGGAAAAAAAGTATAAAAAAAAGCGTACAAAAAAAATACAAAAAAATAAAATAAAAGAAAAGGGAAGTCACTTCATTTGAAAATCTACAAGAAGATAAGAAGTTGATGAAGCTGATCACTTCTGGTCTGCAAATTCAAAAAGAAAATGAAGATTTGCTGAAATGAAGAAGGTGTATATGTCACCTCCTTACCTTGTTTATTTCTCAATTTTGAATCCCATTGCACCCTTTTATTCTTTATAAACCTCACCCATAAGCCACATTATAACCCAATAAAATGACCTTACTGATCAGAAATGGATTGAGCTGTAATGTGGATATGAGGATTTGTTTGATCTATGGTGAAAAGAATTAGAAAATTTCATAAATTAGAGCAATGCCTATGCTCATGCTTACAGTCCTACTGAGGGCTGTAACAGCTCTTGAGCTATGTGAAATGATGCACCCTTCTATTTTTGTTATGAGTAACAGCCCTGGTAAAACTTGGGTCTGAAATCTGATTTGTTTGGGGCATTATCAAAACAGAATTCTTGAATTAAAGGTGAACTCTGCATTAATTTTCAGGCACAATGGCTTGACATGAACTGATTGATGATGAAGGAATTACAGCAAAAGTTCAGGTTTTAAACTGGTGATTTTGCTACTGAAAATCCTCTAAAAATTGAATGGACATGGTGTGGAATTTATTTTATTTACTTCAACTCTGTTTTAGCATGTTGCACTAGTACTAACTATTTTTATTGGAGACGTTTGTGGGTACCTTCACTGAAAACTCTCAGGAGACTTCACTCCTCCACTAGGGATCACCTAGGGGTTTAAAGGGCTTGGTGCATGCGCTAAATGCACCCATGTTTCCTACGAAAGTTCATTTATTCTTGTGAGAGAGTTGTTTTAAATTTCACTTTGCTCGAGGACTAGCAAAGGTTAGGTTTGGGGATGGGTTAATCAGCAAAATATGCCACTTTCTACACCTTTAAACCTGGTTTTTGCTAGTACCTGGAGTGGTTAATAATAGTTTTTAAGTATATGTTGTAGTTAGGGATGAAATATAGAATAATGCAGTTTTCCTATGTAAAAATGCCAAAAAGAGGACTTGGAACCATCTATTAGAACTGGGGCAAGAAGGGCCATGGTGTGATCGATCTTTGAGCCGAACAGCTGCTTGAAGTGTGATTGAAATGAAGAGAAGTTGCACCAATGCAGCTCTATGAACATGCCAACAGAGGAACTCCTCAGAAGCTAGGAACCTATCGAATGCTTAAACGAGGCTTCAGTTTTATATCCTATCGAGCAGTGATTTATCCTGTCGAATGGTGAAGATTACTGTTGAAGTAGAATCTGGCGATAGGTTCTGAAATAAGAAGGGATCCTATCAAGCAGTTGGCTGGTGAACTTGTCGAGTTCATGGATCTGCAAAATCATCCTGTCGAGGTGCACAAATAGCTGGAGTTTCAACCTGTCGTGCTCCCAAGCAAACCCCACGAATGGTTGAATGAACCTGTCGACATCTATTTTTCAGCAGCTGGGTTTGCCAACCTATCGAATGGGCCAAGCCATCCACTCAACCTATCGAATGGAACTCCTCAGAAGCTCTTGCCGTCCTATCGAGCAGTCCCCCAATGCTTCACTTTTGGAACCTAGCAAATGGTCTAAAGGGCAGCAGCCACCAACCTATCGAATGCTTCTGAAATTCAGCAGCTCAACCTATCGAAAGGTCACTTGGAGCTGTTGTTTTACTATTTAACCTATCGAGCACTTCATCTATTGAACCTGTCGATTGGTTTATAAAGCTGGAGCTCAACCTATCGAATGGTTGCAATTCAACCTGTCGAGTGCTTAAAGCAGCCCTCCAAACAACAGCCCCTTCATCCTATCGAATAGTCCACTCAACAAGTCAGCAACCTATCGAATGGATTAGTGAAGAATGCAGTTGAAGCTTCAAATGGTCAAATGGGCCCCAGCAGCCTATCGAGTTCATCATTCCCAAACAGATTGCTAAGGTTGCAGTCTTCAAAACTATTGTTTGCATTTATACCAGACGAGGTTCGAGATCTAGCTGTCATCAGCTGCTATCAATGACCACTTGAGGGGTTATTTTTGATACCTAACACAGCCAAGTAATGTTACGCCAGAGCTGTTGAGCTGCAGCCTGGTTCCAAAGAAATTTCCAGCAATTATATAAGGGCTGCAGTAGAAAATATAAATGGCCGGCAGGGACATTTTTGAGAGATGCAAAGACATCAGCTGGGCACAAATTTTTGCACATGGGACAACAGTCAACATGTGATTTTCCTAGGCCGAAATAAAGACACCTCAGCTGTGCATAACATAACTAAGTTCTCTGCTCTCTGATTGGCTGAAATGCAGTTTACTTTGATCAAGCTCCTCTCTTCTGATTGGCTGCAACTCAAGGCACATGGATCGATGCATATGTATAAATACCCATCTATTTTGTTGTTTTTCTTCAGCAAGGAAAGTAGGAACAAAGGAATAGCCTGAGTTCTGCTTAGCTCATTTAGGTTTAGCTTTAGGTTTTATTTTTCCTTTTCTCTTCTCCTTTCTCTCTGTAAGCCAGCCTGTTGGATTAGATCTAGATAAGCAGTCCAAATCTTGTTTATAATTATAATCTCAGCTTGGAGATGTGTGGATTGATGCACAGACCACAGATCTGAGAACAAGGTTATTGTAAGTAATTTTGATTCATTAAATTTTTTATTTTAATGTCCAATTAAATCTAAAGATCTTGTGGTTCCATTAGATGTCTATAGGATCCATATATTTGGGAATAGCCCATTCAATTTCTAGTAGATCTATTGATTACCATCTGATTTCCCTTGATTTAATACCCCTGTAGATGCCAGAGCTTGTAGCCTTGCATCCACAACATTTGTGATGATTTTCAATGTTTTAATTGAAGCCTTTGATTTGGAGAAAATTCCTAGGATGATCTGTGACCATTAAAGTGGACAGATCATAGCCTTAATATCAATTCAAACCTTTGGTCTAAATTGGATTCTTCTACCTTAATCCTTTGGATTGGATGAAGTCTATAGGATGATCTGTGACCATTCAAGTGGATAGATCATACCCTTAAGATCAGTTCAAGCCTTTGGTTTAATATGGATTCTTCTACCTTGCACTTGAGCCTGTAGCCAAGTGAAGGATAGCTGCAAATTCACTTGCCTTGATCTGTTTTGCAATGAAAACCAGTCCCTAGCTGTTTATTTCCCCCCATTTTATATTTTATTTCACCATCCATCTTCCTCAATTTTTAGATTTAGTTCTAGATTTCTGTTTTGTAGATTAATTTGATCTAGTGACACTCGAAAAGCTCTCTTTCTCCTTAGAATTACCAGATCTATAGCCAGATCTGGAGGTCTACTATACACCTTCTAGGTTTAGATCACTACTCCCTGTGGGACAAACTCTTACTTATTAAAACTTGCTACAAATGGACCCTGTATCTTGCTGGTCTTGGATATTTTTGATGTGCTGAATCCATCCTCTGTTTTACTTTGATTTTATTTTGCTTTTATCATTACATAATAATCAATACACTGAAATTCCCTAATAGCATGTGCAGCAGGGAACAAAGATAAAATTGACACTAAGTAAAGCATATAAAAGCAGGAAACAAGGCACACACAAACAACTAAAACAAACAAACAAACTAGTTCTAAAGACATAAATGGAGCCAAACAAAAGTAAACTAAAAATGAATTTCATTGCTAACACAAACATGTGTACAATGCAAGGGAAAAGTGATCTACAAAAAATATATCCTAACTAAGTACAGGTGCAAATCTAATCATCTGAATCCCTTTCTACGTCAGGTGGTGCATGAATTTCTTTGACCTTGGCCTTCTTCAAAGCTGCAGCAGCAGCAGCAGACTGGGACCTTTTGGAAGTAGTGTTTCGTGGCCTGGAGGTGCCTTTCTTTTTGGGAGTGGGCTTTGGCTTGGAAGTAGGTTTTTTTATTTTTATTCCAGGCCTGACTTTGGTAGGCTCCTTGGGTTTAGGGGCTGTTTCTTGGTGGGGTACATCAGGGTTTAATTTTTTGGAAACTGCCTCTGCTAACTCTTGATCACTATGTTCAGTTAGGCTCTTCTGCAGTGCTGCAATAGTCACTCCATAATCATTGGCCTCGTCTTCAGCTACTCTCAAGTCTGTCTGTAATTTCTTTATTACAGCCTCCATCTCCTCTGCTCTAGTGTTTTCTTCATTGTATTGTATCATTATCTCTTGCCAACCATGTTTGATTTTCTTTTTCTCTAACTTGTGGGCTAGTAGCACTGATCGGAGTTTATCAAGAAGGGGATGTCTCACTGATGCTCGGAGGTCAGCCATTCCTTTTACCACATCCCTCTTGATGTAAGTATTTTTCTTCATTGCTCAAAGGAGTGTGTAGTATGGAGGTCGAGGTTGAAAGAGGTTGGTAACATGGGCTGGGCATCATTGAAGGAAGGGCCAGCCAGCAATGGTGGAGGGATGGGTGGTGGCATGGTTGGGGTGAGAGTAGATGGTAGTATAAGTTCTATCACCGCAGGGTAGTTTGGGTGGAGGCATTTTTAAGGGAAATGGGAGGGGTCAGGGGAACAGGTTCAAGGGGGGCAACAACAGCAGGTGTTTCTGCTATGGTAAAGGGAGGATAGATTGGGGTGTGGTAGGCAAATGGGAAAGTAAGGGGATAAATGGTTGTTGGGAAGGTTGGGTTAAAAGTGACAGTATGGATTGAATGGCTTGTAAGTTGGTTTGAATGGAGGCTTGGTTTTGGAGGGTGGAGTTTATGGATTGCAGATTGACTATAATTGATGATTGGGTTTGGGTATCGGCCAACACTTGGTCTTGGATGAAAAGTAGTAGGTTAAAGATATGAGGTAGGAAATCAAGTGTGGGGGGTGGAATTGGTTGAAATGGTGAGGTGGGTGCATGAGTGAAGGTCAGGCCTGTGGGGACTGTGGAGGAGGGGTGAAATGTGGAGGGGGAGGTGAGTCTGGGAGAGGTGTAAACTCATAGTTGATGTCCTTTATGATAGAGGACATCAGGGCTGAGTATCCTAAGAATTCTAGTCATTGCTGCCTGACTCTGATATTCTGGTAAAACAATTGTCTATTAACACCAGCAATGTTGGGTTCCCATCATCCCTAGTTTTGACTCTGATATTCTGGTAAAACAATTGCACTAGTCTAGGGAAGACTAGTTGCATTGGGGGTCTCAGTAGGGGTAGCAATGAGGCTTTGGTGAGGTACCCCATGGAGGCAGCTGTTTCAGATAGCTCCTCAAAGAAAGCCTTATAAAAAATTGTCTCAAATTCTAGCTTAATTGCTGCAACAAATTCATATGGGACCCTGAGGTATTCATTATCTTCTTCCTCTTCATCCTCAGGGACCTCAGGGGCTACTTTCTTGCTCATTTTCTGTTTCTTCTTTGATTTCTCAGGACTCTTAGATGGTGGGTGCTCTCTAGCCCTCTTCTTTGGAGCAGATTTCTTTTTAGTACCTTGGGCATCAGAGGCCACACCTTTGCTTTTCTTCATAGTTTTCTCAATTTGGGGCTCCTTAGTGGGTGCAGTTACTATAGGGGTCTCCACATGGGAGGCCTCTACAATCCTTGCAGATTTCTGAGTGGCCACAGAGCTCCCAGCAGGTGGTGGGGTTAACAAAGCAGACAAGGTGTCTGAGAATTTTGAACCCGTGGCTATAACTATCAAATTTCTCCAAATTAGGGTTTAAAACTCCAAGCAGGTGGAATGCACACTTCAGAAATAAAACAGGCCCCAAATTGCTCTCAACTTATACTAGAGTAATGTGCAATTAAATCAACTGAGAGAGAGTGAGAAATTTTACCAAATGACAGCTAGGGTTTCACTTCACACATTGCACAGATGTTCCAATCCCCCCAAACCTAGCTCAAAGTGATCAGGAGGTGATGGGGAGTAAAAATGTATGAGGAAACTAGCTGAGGTTGAGTTAAAATGGTTGTATAGGAGAAAGAAGAAAAGAGGAAGCTCGTGGATGCACAACGAAAACTAGGGTAAAGTGAAATTAAAATGGCGAGAATGAGGAAATCGTTGGGTTTATAGGGCTTAACCCATGCCTCGCGCAGCTGTCGCTAGGTTCTCGCGTAAAACATTCCTCGCGTAGTACAGAGCCAACCTCGCAAGAGGATATGTCACGAAGAAAAGCAGAGCCTCGCGAAGTTGGGTTTAAAAACTTCAAGTGCCTCGCTAGGCTCTTCACAGAGTTAAATTCAGGCCCCAGCGCGAAGCAGTTGCTCCTCTTCCGTGCAGCTAGAGTAGCGAAGCCTCGCGAGCATTAAAATGTGAGTCTCAAGCACCTCGCGAGGCTCACTATCGGACTGTAGTAGATGTCCTTTTCCTCATGAAGCTCTCGCGCGGTACAAAATATCCATCAGAACTCCGTGAGAAAGCTTCAGGTGGCTCACGAGCTTGAAATGTAGGCCATTTAGCCTCGCGAGAGAGCAACACTTAATTTTTCCTCTCAGCTTGTGCCCTAGCCTGTGCATGCACAATGTCATGCACCAATTTAATGTGTATCAGCACTAACTCCTCGACATGTGCTCCACTTCCTCATGACAATTAAGTTACCCTTTATCAGCATTTAGACATCAAAAATTCTGAATTTTACAGATAATCTTTCAGATCAAAGGCATGACATGTATTATGAGAGTATCTCAACCATCAACAATAGACTTGAACATTAAATTCACATTTTAGATATGCACTTGCACTCAAAACAAAAATGAACAAGGCAAAATCAAACACACAAGCAAAGCATCACTCTAAATTGGAAAATTGTTAAGTAACTCAAAACAAAACACACAATCAATACATATGGTACACATTCTTTGGTTCTTCACCACCCACCTTCACTTTTCATGACCTCCTTAGTTGCCTTGTTCTACTGAATTATCATCCACATGGATAGAGGATGCTTCACCAATCAAGTACTGCCCCTTGGGGTTGGCTAAGGGTTGACTAGGCAGTCTACCCTCCTCTCTTTTGTTTAAAGCATTATAGTTTGACCCAGCTGGTCCTTCATTTTCTTAATGCTTTGCCCATAAGAGTTCACAGTTTGGACTAGGCTCCCCAAATTCTGCATGGATGCCAGTATTTACTCCTCAAAAGAAGAGGATCTGGGCTGTTGTGTGGGCAAGGCCAACTGGTTGGGCTGTGGGGCAGGCAACTGAAAATTTTGTCTAGGTGGGTATCCATGGTTAAACTGGTGATGAGGTCTATATGAAGCCACCAACTGCTTCTGCTGGGGTTGAGGGTAATTATCTTGTCTCCACATCAAATTTGGGTGGTTCTTCCATGAGTACCCAGCAGGTTGTTGTTGTGCAGCCTACCTTATAATTATTAAATGGATAAAATTAGCAGATTAACTACACAAACTACAACAAAGTTGAACTAAGGTAAGCTGCCAGTCCTGCAAGAACCAGGGCTGTTGTTACAAGTTTTAAGAGGTAGGTAAGGGTATGTACATAGGGAAATATGGTTCAACTATAGTAAATCTCCAGATCAATGGTAGATCTGGCACTCTATCCTAATTTAAACTAAACTAAAGCAGGAAAGAGGAGAAGTTCTAGGTTTTTATCACTTTTACTAAAAACTATAAAAGATAAATGCAACTGATCCAGATCTAATCAAACACAGAGATAAGGAGAGATATAGAAAAGATGAAAATTCAAAAGGTGGAGAATAGCAGCTAGGGGTCTTGGTCTCTTACTGAAAATCAAAGGAATCAAAAGTAGTGTAGAGGACTGATTTGCACCAATCCTCTATTCTGGCTCAAAGCTACCCAGGTTGCCCCGATAGTGGTGAGGTATAAGAATCCAATCTCCACCAATGGAGCAAAGCAATCCTGACATTAGGATATGCCCTTCTACTAGATAGAGTCCTAAGGTTATGATCTGCCCTTCTACTGGATACAGTTCATCCCCGAGATTGCTCCAATCTATTGATCTTAATTGGAACAAGTAAACTATTACAGATGCTACAGATGCCAAGCTACCAGTTCCCCATTTTTGGCTGGCATCCATAGGAGTATCCAATCCAGGGAAATCAAATATGAAGAAGTGAAATGTAGATTAGAATCACCTTTAAAAACCACAATTATATTGTAAGCTTACAATACTATTATGCCCAGATCTGCAATCTGTGCAATATACAATCTCTTACAAGTCTCTGAATCTCTCAATTTATAGCTCAAGACCTCACCCTAACTACTGAAAAGTGCTTAGCCACTTATGATTGGCTAAAGAGAGAAAGGGAGAAGAAGGAAGAAGGAAGGAGAATTTGGAGGGAAAAATGGATCTCGAACTAAGCTGTCGTTCTCTCAAATTCTGGATGTCTTCAATATATTTCTTCAAGCTTTTATATTCTCCTCCTCCGTCCTCAGATTTGATTCAGCCAATCAGAGCTCAAGAGAATAATTATGTTATGCTGATGTGGTTGATTTCTCTTCTAGAAGCTCTTCTCTCATTGGTTCTCGACTGGCAAATACACATGAGGCGGTTAGGGTTTCCATTCGTGCTTAGTTGAGTATCAAAAATACCCCCAGGGGTTGCTGACGTGCTTTGGAACTTATGCACAAGATTCTAGAATTGACAGTTGCTAAAGGAAGAAATCTGGGAAGTTGCTAGTTTGAGTATCGAGAGGTTCAGGGATCCTCTCGACAGGTTCTAAATTTGCCTTATGTTCACATCGATAGGTTACAGTGGTTGTCGACAGCTTTGTAGACTTCTCGAGAAGTTTGGAGTCTTCTCGACAGGATGAGTGGCACTTGTCGATAGGATTGAAGTGGCTCTCGATATGTTCAGCTTGACTAGTCGACAGGATTGGAGAGTATTCTCTCCCTCTGTCCAATTCCGCATTCATCTTCTCGACAGGTTATAGAAGATCCTGTCGACATCTTTGTGAAGATCCTATTTGAACTTTCGATAGGTTGCCTGAACCTCGCAAGAATGAGCGCCGTTTAGCTTTAGGTGAGTTGTTGGCAGGTTGTGTTGGACTGCTCAACAGGTTCAACTGAACCTCTCGAGATGTAACTTAGAACCTCTCGACTTTCCCTGCATCTCCAGGTATCCTCTCGACAAGATCCACAACTGCATCTCCAACCTCTCGATAGGTAATTGGATCCTCACGTGATGTTCACAATTCCAGCTCATTACCTCTTGACAGGCTGAGCTAGACTTTTGGATCCTCATGACAACTTAATGGCACCTCTCGATACTTAGCTTTCGAGCATCAGAACCTCTCGACCGCTAGACTTAATCTCTCGATAGGTTCTGCCTTGTGCTTTCACAGCTGGCACACATCTTGGGTGTGTTGTTCTTCATTTTTTCAACCCTCAGCCACCTCTTAGTAGGTTCAATCTTTATTCCTTGTAGTTCGACTTGGTCCCAGGCATTTCCAGTTGAGCAGCAAACTGCTTCTTTGGCTCTTTTAAGTGAATATCTGTACTAAGCTTGCAATTCATTGCTTATCTACAAAATACACTTAAAACACATTATTAGTCAACTCAAAGGTCCACCAAAGGTTAGGTTAGGAGGTGAAAAATAATATTTTTCAACGCTTAACACACCCCCAAACCTAAGCTTTGCTAGTCCCTGAGCAAAGGAGAAAATAAAAACAAGTATTGAAAATAAAACATGCCACTTTTGTAGGGAACATAGATGCATTTAGTAGATGCATCAAGCCTTTTAAACCCCTAGGTGATCACTAGTGGAGGATTGAAGTCTCCTGAGGGTTTACAGTGAAGTTACCCACAAACTTCTCCAATAAAATTAGTTAATATCAGTACAACATGTTAAAATAAAATTTAAGCAATATAAAAATTCATTCCACACCTTATCGATTCAGTTTTAGAGGATTCTCAGCAAAAACATGACAGTTTAAAAACTAAAATTCTGTTGTAATTCCTTCACAATCAGCCAGCTCATGTTAAGGTATTTTGTAGGAAAATTAATGCAGAGCTTACCATCAAACTGAGAATCATGTTAAGGTAATGCCCCCTAACAATCCTAATTTCAGACCCAGGGCTATCACTCTCAACAAAAATAGAAGGGTGTATCGATTCACACAGCCTAAGAGCAATTGCAGCCCTCAAATAGGACTGGAAGCATGAGCATAGGCTTTGCTCCTATTTTTGAATTCTCTAACTCTTTTCGCCATAGATCAAACAAATCCTTATCTCCAGATGACAGCTCAATCCAATTTAGATCAGCAAGGACTTTTTATTGGGTTGTAATGTGGCTTATGGGTGAAGTTTACCAAGACTAAAAGGGTGGAATAGGATTTAAGATTGAGAAATCAGTAACGTAAGGAGGTGACATGTACACCTTCTTCAATTCAGCATAAGTCCATCTACTTCTTGAATTTTCAGATTTGAAGTGAGCAATTTCCAATCCTCATTTCAATCTTTCAATGAATTGACTTCTCTTTCTCACTCTTTTGTTTTGCTTTTCTGTTTTTCTTTTTCTTTTTTTTTTCTTTTTTTGTATGCTTTTTTCCTTTGTATTTTTCTCTATTTTTTTCTTTTTATGGGCTGGAATGCCATAACTATATATCACACTTGCCTTCAAATGTATTTTCTTTATTTTTCAACCGAATATCAAACCAGCTCCTTTAGTCTCACTTCTCCTCCTAGTTCCTGATTTCTCAGATTGAGGATGAACTGAAACAGGTCAAGAGGTTTTGGGTTCAGCTTTTCTAGTTTTCATCAAATAAAATTGGGATTTTGAAAGGATCAAAAGGTGTGTATCAAGGGCAGTTCAAAGGTGGGAAGTTTTAAGCTCAAACTGTCCAAAGGATGGCCTTACTTTATGTCTTTCATATCATGAGTGCTGTTAAGCTGTTTCGATTTGAATTTGCCTAACTTCTAGTGAGCAAAGGTAGGTTCAATTAGTCCTTAGAGCAGAAGAAATTGCCAAACACTCTTCAAAGAAAACTTTTCAAGCCCAAATCTCACTGGGTATGGTCTTTCATCAGATTTCTGGGGTATATCCTCACAATTTTCTCTCTTCTCAAGTTCACTAAGCATTAATTATTTTTTTTTAATTCTTGACATATGCTTCATGAAAATGTTAGAGCTATAGCATGTCTCAGTTTAAAAAAAAATCAGGTGGGAAATTATTTTATTTTCGCAATTTATGTTAAAACCTTGCTGCACAACCATTAACTACTCTATTGGCAAATTGCCACACCCCCAAACCTATAAGGAGCAGTGTCGTCACTGATTCAAAGATAAAGAAAGGTGCAGAGGGGACATAGACAAAAGCAGACACAAAATAAAGGAAGAAAATGCACACAAACAATTAAAACAAGCAAACTAGCGATGAGCAGAAAGTAAAACAGACAGATCATAACAAAAAGGAAATTCATTAATGCAGTAAAATCTTTATTTATTTATTTATATTTTTTTACATAGTACAGAAAAAAAGAAAACAAACATTCAAACTAATTTCCATCCTTTGGTGGCGCAGTCTTGACTGTGGGGCTTTCGCCTTTTTCTAGAGTGGCAACAAGGGGAGGAGCAAGGGGTGGATGGAATGAAGGGGAAAAAGATGCAGAAGGTGCTATCTTCTGCTTCTTTTTCTTTCTCCGATCCTTTTTCTTTTCCTCCTTGGCCAAAATCTTATGTACTTCCTCGTACTCATCCCATAGGAATTGTAGTGGGTCAGGTTCTTTTGGTGGTGGTGGGCCCTCCCAAACTGGGTCGAATTTTATTAGCATATCAATGGGTTTGTCATCCTCCATAGTTGTGGATAGGGATGAATTGATGAGGTCAAAAGAGATGAATGCGATGGAGGTGAAAGGGCCTTGTATTTAAAATGCATGGGTGGTGGAATATGCATCGTCGTAGTAAATTTTCTCCTTCTTCCAAGGTTAATTGCCATAATGATATTAAAGAAGGTTACTTGGTAACAAACACATCAGCTGGGATAAACATAAGACGTTGCGCGATTTATTATGTTGGGACCAATGCCAAGGTGTATGGAGTGGCGACCAATGGGGTAGAGGAAGAAGAAGCAAACTGGAAAAATCTACAGAGAGGAAATTTAAAGTGCAAACAAAAGCTGTCGAATGGAAAAAATGGAGTTGTCGTTAGGTTTAAAGCAGTGGGGAACGACTTTCGATAGGATTGGGGCAAGGTGTCGACAGGTTGATGCAACCTGTCGAAGAGTAAAAAGTCACTGATCCTCGTGAGAGGTGCATGCAATCCTGTCGAAGAGTTCAAGTAGACAACAACAATCATTCCGAGAGGTTCACAGAACCTCTCGACAGGTTCTTTGAACTCACTATTCAATCCTCTCGATAGGTTCTAAGCTCCAAAAAAGTTACTTCGAGAGGTTTACAGAACCTCTTGATTGGTACCCTGAACCTGTCGAGAATACAACTAAAAATCTTCAGAACCTATCGAAATGCTCCTGGATCATATCGACAACCATTTTTACAACTTCAAAACCTATTAAGAAATAGTTCACACCTCTCGACAGCTTCAAGATCTTGTCGAAAAGTAAACTGGGAACTCTCAGAACCTGTCAAGATGTTCATAAAACCTATCGACATGTTATACTTCAGTTTAAACAGGCTTGTAATCAAGTCCAAGTTCATTTCCCAACAGATTTGACACTCCAACTCAGGTCACTTCACCAATTTGACTCATTATCCTACCTTAGGTACAGACATTCATGGAAAAAAATTCATGTACAATGCCAAACAGAAAGGAAACAAAAGAAATAGAAATAACCAATAGATGAGTTATTATACATAGTATACATTGTGGAAACTCAGACATGTTATGGAGGTTCATGATAGTGAATGGTCATTACAGGCTCCACCACATTTTCAACAACAAGCTTGAGCCTTTGCCCATTCACTTTCGTGGTCCTTCCATCTTTTGAATCCTAGATTTCCACAGCTCCAGATGGGGATACATGCTCAACTATGTAAGGTCCCTCCCATCTGGATCTCAGCTTACCTGGGAAAATTTTCAATTTAGAGTTGAACAACCATACCTTGTTGCCAGCCGTGAACTCTCTCCTCAGCAGGTGCTTGTCATAGAAGGCCTTGGTTTTCTCCTTGTAGATCCTAGCATTTGAATATGCCTCCAACCTCAGCTCTTCCAACTCTGACAGCTGGAGTTTCCTGTGCATACCAACAGAATTTAAGTCAGTATTCAATGCTTTAACAGTGCAATAAGCCATGTGCTTAAGCTCTACTGGTAAATGGCATGCCTTGCCATATACCAGCCTGAAGGGGGACATGCCTATTGGGGTCTTATAGGCAGTCCTATAAGCCCACAGAGCATCAGGTAACTTCAAGAACCAGTCCTTCCTATCCACTCTCACTGTTGTCTCCAAAATGTGTTTGATTTCCCTATTAGAAATTTTTACCTGCCCACTGGTTTGTGGGTGGTATGGGGTGGTAACTCTGTGTGTCACAAAGTTCTTTCTAAGTAGGTTTTCAAACTGTCTATTACAAAAGTGGCTCCCCCATCACTAATGATAGCTCTGGGGGTACCAAACCTGAAGAAAATGTTGTCCTTCAAAAGTTAAGGACAACCTTGTGATCATTTGTTCTTGTAGCTATGGCCTCAACCAATTTGGACGCATAGTCCATACCTACAAGAATATAATTGTATCCAAAGGAAAGAGGGAATGGACCCATAAAGTCTATCCCCCAAATGTCAAAGAATTCAATCACAAGTATTGGCTGTAAAGGCATAGAGTTTCTTTGGGAGATACTTCCCATCTTTTGGCATCTTTCACAAGTTTTACAATGAAGCCATGCATCCTTAAAGAGAATGGGCCAGTAAAATCCACTTTGGAGCACCTTGGTAGCAGTTTTATTCCCACTGAAGTGGCCTCCACAAGCCTGTTCATGACACATAGTTAGCACATTGTGAAATTCCTCATCAGGGACACATCTCCTCACCACTTGGTCTGCACATTGTTTGAGTAGGTATGGATCCTCTTGTTAAGTGGTGAAAAATGCCACTTTTCACCCTCTAACCTGATCATTGATAGACCTGTGAGCACACTAATAAGCTTCTGTTAAGATCATTTTGTAGACAGCAATAAAAAAGGACATTAATGCAGAAAACCACTCAAGAATGCCCAAAAAGGGGTTATCTCTTAGCACAGGAGAAACCCAATAATAGCACACCAGAGGGTAGCACATCACTGGACCCTTGGAGCATGTGGCTACAGTAGGACAAGGCGAAGGAAGTGAGAACAGGCTAAAAACATCCTATTGATTGGTCACCCAAAGACTTCGATAGGAGCTGAAAACAAAGGAAGGGAGAATTTGTGCAGTTGAAGAGACTTCGACAGGATCTGAAGGCAGAAGAAGGATGGAGTCGTGTGGATAGAGAAGTTTGATAGGATCCAAGAACCTATCGAGCAGCTGAAAGAAAGGAGGAAACCATCCTATCGAAAGCCTACCTGAGGCGTCAAGGGAACCTGTCGAATGGTTCCCTGTACCTATTGAAATGAAGGCGCTGGAACAGAACCTATCAAAGGGTACTTGAGCCTTTCAATAGGAGTGAAAGCAACCCTATCGAAATGATGGCATGTAAAGCGGAACTTGTCAAAATGGGTCTCAAACCTGTCGAAGAGTCCCTCCAACCTGTCGAATACTCTAGACCAAGGACTGAAAATGCTGGAACTCTAAGCGAAGACTCATCCTATCGGAACCTATCGAACAGGTTTCAGAACCTAGCGAAAGGACCAAAAAGCTATATGGAGACCTGTCGAAAGCTTCCTGAACCTGTCAAAATCATGTGCAGAACTTCTCAGAAATTCAGCTGTGCATATATTGTGATTTGGTGACCTGTTGCACACAACTCGAGGCACTTAGTGACCAGCATGACGGTTTCAGAAGATGCCCTAGGAAGCCCTAACCAACCCACATGCTCTAACAAAACTCTAACAAACTCTAAGGACCTTCTATAAGGGATTTTTAGCGAGAAAAATAGAGGAGAAAGCTATATATAGAGACCCCCAATTGCCATTGGGGGGGAATCGAGATCTGAGCCAAATTCTGGAGATTAGCACTTGCAGAGCAATTCCATTTTCCCTCCTTTAGCCCAAAAATGGTTGGCTAATTCCCCTGGAGTAGCAAGGAGAGAGGTTAGATCTGTGATTGGGTAAAGTTAAGATTGCTATTGTGGGTTCTCAGTTTCACAGACTACAGATCTGAGAGTGTTTTCATTATAGAGTGACTTTAATTGCAATGTAAATGTTGTTTTTAATGCTTTAATTAGATCTAAAGTTCCTTTGGTTCCATTTGGTGATCGATCGGATTTGTGTAGAGGAGTTGTAGATCAGCTCACCCATTTAACTGGTAGGCCTCTTAGATACCACCCAATCTCCCTGGATCTGATACTCTTGTGATTCCTTAAGTCTATGACCTAGGAATTGCAGCATCTGTAGTAGTTTTAATTACTCTAATTGATGTTCTAACTCTGGAGGAGATCCCTAGGATGGTCTGTGACCATTAAAGTAGACAGATCATAACCTTAAGATTAGCCTAAGCTCAGGCTCCAATTGGATTTGTCTGCTGCAAATCCATGAATTCGATAAAGTCTATAGAATGGTCTGTGACCATTAAAGTGGGTAGATCATAGCCTTAAGACCAGGTGGATCCAGTGATTTGGAGTAGAATTTATACCCTGCAGCTATGCTTATAGCCAGTGACGGATTTGTGTGCTCTAAACCTCTATAGCATGATTAATTGAATCTAATTTCAGTGAAGATCAATCTCTAAGCTACTCTTCTCCATTTTCTACTTTTTACTCTCTTCCCCTGCAAGATCTAAGTTCCTAAACTCGATTCAATTTAGTATATGTTTAATTTTAGCGTAGTTTAAGTGACAATCCATTTTGAACCTCTCCCCTGCCTTTTAGCTAACTTAACAATAGTTAGGGTGCCAGATCTAATACAGATCTGGAGATTTATCATATTTTTAAACTAACTTCCCTGTGGACATTCCCTTATTCACCAATTTTGTAAAACTTGCTACAACAGACCCTGACTACTTGCAGGTCTGTGTGAGTGTGTCTGCCTAGTTTTATTGATGATTTTAGATGAGGGGAGGCCAACATAGCCAATAAGTTTTTGGCGTCGCTGCCAGGGAGGAATGTTTAGAAATTGATAGATCTAAGTTTTGATCATAGATCTATAGTTTTTGTTTGATTTTTACTAACTGCATTTGTAAGTTGTGTTATTTTTCAGTATTTTGTGTGCATTTCATCATATCTAAGGCTACCAGTGAGAGGAGAATCGTGCTGGAGACTGCTCTGTAGTTTGCATCCCTCTACTCCCCTGTTATTTTTCAGATCTGTTGATAATTTTTATTAGAATAGTTAGAAATTTTGGTTGATTCTGCTTGTGGTGTTGAAAATCTGTTCTGCATTCAGATTTTGAGTGTTGTATGTTTGGTAGGAGAACTCTGCAACCTTAGATTATTCCACTAAATCCAGAGGTTGAAAGACTTCTCAGATCCAGACTAACTATACCCACATCTGTTGCATTTGATTCTATAGAAATGGGTGAGCAACAGCAGCCAAGAACCCTTAAGGAGTTTAATACACCAGGGGTCTATAATTCTCCCTTCTGCATTCAATTCCCAGCTGCTCAAGGAAACTATGAGATAAATCATCCATCATTCAAATGTTGCCCTCATTTCATGGCCTGACCAAAGAACACCCCTACAAGCACATTAATGAGTTCTTGGGACTGTGCACTATATTTAATATCATAGGTTTGGGGGAAGAGGCCACCAGGATGAAACTCTTTCCTTTTTCATTAAAGGACAGAGTCAGGACCTGGTTTTCCTTGCTTCCACCCAACAGCATTCAGTCCTGGAGTGATCTCCAATGTCAATTTCTGACCAAATTCTTCCCTATGTCAAAGACCAGCCAGTTGAGGAAGGGTATCATCTCTTTTACCCAAGATCCAATTGAAGATTTTTATCAATCCTAAGAGAGATTTTGAGGAATTCCTCAAGAAATGCCCCCACCATCAAATCCCTGAATGGCAATTGGCTCAAAGCTTTTATCAGGGAATTGATGCTAAAAGCAGAGATATGATAGATGCTTCCTGTGGTGGCACCTATCTCCATAAAACTGCTGAGGAGGCATGGGAGCTCTTTGATATTATTAATGAGAACTCTATGCAAAGGGAAACTTTAATAAGAGATCTAGAGCCTCCTAGATTGATGAAGGAGAACACCTCAAGGGGAAAGATATATGAAGTGAGTGTCCCAAGTGAGTTGGAAAGGAAAGTGGACAGCTTAACCCTGAAATTTGATAGGCTAATGGGAGCAATGTAGTCACCTGTGGCTGCTAGAGTGGAGGAGGCATGTGCCATATGCCAGTCCCCTGCTCATCCCCTGGAAGAATGCCCATCTGCTAACCAGTTTCCTGATTTTATAATAGAGCATGTGGTTAAAGCTCAGTCTTATGGGCAGCAGCCTGCTGCTGGGTACCAATGGAGGAAGCACCCCAATCTGAGGTGGCGACAAGATACATATCCCAGCCAGCAGCAGCAGCCCCAGCAGCCCATGCCCTACAGAAGTACTCAGCCCTATAGAGAAAATTATGTCCCAAGGCCTCAATATCAGCAACCCATGGCCCAACCTATAGCTCCTCCTGTGCAGCAAGCTGCACCTCCTCCAACTATGAGAACACCATCCCGAAGAAGTTCTATCTTCACTATAGAGCTTGAACTCCTTAACCCAAATTGTGCACTCTCACAACCAGAGCATCAAAAAGATAGAGGATCAACTTGGTCAGCTGTCTAATGCTCTGACTAGGAGAGAGGGAGGAAGGCTACCCAGCCAACCATAGGACAACCCACGAAGGCAGTTTGTAGTGGGTGAAGTTTCCTCCACCTATAAGGAAGCCAAATCTATTACAACTTTGAGAAGTGGTAAGCTAGTGGATAACCAAGTGGGCTGTGAGCCTGTGAGGAACTATGAGGAAGAAAATGAAGTGATTTCTACCAGCACACAACAAAGACCACCAATGGTGGACTTGAAAGAACAATCAGCTGTGAATAAAGAGGATAATGAGGATCCTCAAGAAAGGAAATAAATCAAAAAGAAAGAGGCCCCATTGTCTAAGGCTGTAAGTGAGGGAGCAATCCCACATTTGCCATTTCCTAAGGAACTACAAGCACCCTCCCCTTTTGATAAAGGGCAAGGAAAAATTGAGGAAATGATGGAGACTTTCAAGCAAATAAAGATCAATTTGCCTTTACTTGATGCCATTAAATAAGTCCCAGCCTATGGGCCAAGTTTTTAAAAGACCTGTGCACCCATAAAAGACGGTCTAGGATACACCTATCCAAGAAGGTCTTTTCAGAAAAAAAAGTTAAGCAAGTCCTGTCTATTGCAACTCCCCCCAAACTTTAAGATCCTGGCCTCCCCACTATCCCCTACATCATTAGGGATCATACTATTGACAAAGCCCTATTAGATCTGGGAGCCAGTGTAAATTTGCCTCCATATTCAGTATATGAGAAGCTGGGTTTAGGCAAATTAAAGCCCACACATGTGACCCTTCAGCTGGCCGACAGATCTGAAAGGAAGCCTATGAGGATAATCGAGGATGTTTTGGTTGGAGTTAACAAATTCTTCTATTCTACTGACTTTTTGGTGTTGGATATGAAACCAGGTAGGAGTGCCACTTCCATACCTGTGATTCTAGGCAAACCCTTTTTGGCCACTGCCAATGCCCACATACAATGCAGTTATGGAATCATGGAAGTGTCATTTGGGAACATGAAGGTTAAGCTGAATGTGTATAACATTAGTTATCAACCCTCTTCTGAAAAGGCTTGCTTTTCCATTAGTGCCCAAAAGAAAGTAATGCATGATAATCCACATTGGCTGGTGCAGGACAATGCTTGGTTCACAGATGGAAAACTACACCCAGGGAATGGACATTGGCTGAGGAAAAGATCTATGAAAAGTGTCAAATTTGATGAGCCTGAGGGGACTATGGACCTTTCAGACCCTCCAGATTAGCCCATGCAGTCAGTATGCATCATATGTACCATACTTTGCTTTTGTTTTAGGTGTTTACTTTATTGTTAATTGATTTTTTTTATTTCTTGCAACATGAAAAGAAAAAAAAATTAGGGAGAGAAACAAAACTGCCATGCTTAATACTAGGCTGTCATTTTAGTATTACCAGTTATCCTGAGATAATGGGAGCTTGGCCACAGGGAAAACAAATTGTAGAGCAGCACTGCAGACGAGCCTACTGAGTGCTGAAATTGAAAGTACCCCGAAATGCAGCCTTATTTGGTTTTTAGAAGTCTTCGACAGGTCAGGTTCACCTTTCGATATGTCACATGGTGATTTCGGCAGGATATTCGATGGTTTCGATAGGCACTGAACTTCTTGATAGGTGAAATTAACTTTTTTATCGATTAAAAAGAGCAAAATGGAGATTTTGATAGGTTCCAGATACCAATCAGGAACCTATCGAAATGAAGACTCAGCTGTCGTTTAAACTGATCGAAAGGATAGTTCCACCTATCAGGATCTTATCGAATCTCCCCCTTTCAGAGTTTTGTCTACCATGTTTTCGACAGGACACATGAACCTATCAAAACCATCCATCTCACCCTATCGGAATCGTATTCCACCCCTTATATACCTGTCGAGAGGTCATTTGTACCTCATTCCATACCTTCTGCAAAACCCTAGCTCTCGTCCTCTCTCTTTCGCCTCCTTCTTTCTCCACTAATTCCTCATAGAACCTTCAACTATGCAGGCTACCATTTTGTCAGTACATTCAGCTTGCACAGAGGAGCATTTTGCCCCTAATTTCAGAAAAATTGAAGCTGTGCAGTGCGATTTTTGTTAAACCCTAGGTATTCCGAGGACAGTTGCTTTCCCACCATCAATCTTTCGCTCCTTTAATTTTTAAACTTCAAACTCCACTTCAAGTTGGTGAGTGCTTAATTTCTGAAGAGTAAAATGGATGAGCTGGAGGAAACTCTCGCGAACATACGTCAGAGAACAACTGCTTCCACCCCCAAATCCTCCAAGAAGTCGAAGCCAGCTGACAAACCACCTGTCAAGAGGAAGCTCACTAAGATGTCACCCAAAAAGACTCTTAAAGCTAAGAAAGCCAAAGTTGTTGAGATTCAGGAGCCTAGAAAAGAAGAAACCTTAGCGAGAGCTGCCCCTCCAGTAGAGCTGCCCCTTCAGGAAATGGCTAAATAGCTTACTAATGGAATAGTGGGATCTGGTGAATCCTTGATGAGAAGTGACCTCCATCCTACACTCAGACTTATTGATACTATTCTGAGGAAAAATGTCTGTCTCTGGCCATTTGCAAGAGAGAAGGGCCCCATTAGTGGATGCCCTATACTTCTGTTCAAAGGGGCAATTTGTGAACGCACCTAAACTGATTTTTGAAATCATGATGGACATCAATGACAAGGTGCTGAAGAGGCAAGCTTTTGCTAAAGGAGGAGGTCTGCCTTTCTGCAGACTCATCACATGTCTGCTCAAGACTGGAAAGTATGTGATCAACCAACATGAGCCTATGGAGAAACTAACCATCAAATTGTATGGAAAAAGGGAATGGTCAACTATCCTCACCTTGATTAAGAAGAGTTAGCCAGTTGGAAGGGAGGAGGCTGAGAAGGCACCCACTGCTGTGGCAGCAAAGATTCCTGCAGAGATACCCTTATCCATCCCTCCACCTACCATACCTATCCCATTACCCACACCTCCACCCACTTTGCTTTTTCCATTTGTATCAGTACCCCCCCCCCACAGACCTCTCTCCACCCACTTCTGAACCCCTTTTACCTTCACCCACCTCCCCGGTGTTCCAACAAGATATCCTGGAACCTCCCACAATCTCTGAGCTTACCCATACCATTTTTTCTCCCCCATCACAAACCCCTCTACACCCTCAGGGTGTGGACCTGTTCACCACTACTGGGTTCACGGCCCTCATGACCTCCATTGTGGAGGATGTTGCTCATGAGTACACTCCACTTCCTGACTCCCCACGCCCCACTCCTCCTCATTTTACCCATGCACCCTCTTCTCCCTTCCATCATGTCCAAACACCTGCCCCTTCTACCCCTACCATGACTGACACCCTCACTCAAATTCTATCCCTCCTTCAAACCATTCAGTCCCAATTAACTATCAACACCGACAACCAGACCCTCATGACCTCATGTCTCCATTCAATTCAATCCACCCTTACCCCATCCTATTCCGCTACTCAACCCCCTCACATATCCCCTCCTGCTTCCCCTATACTTACCCCACACCCTGCTGCCCTTGATGAGAAGTGGTGCACTCTCCCCATATTTTCTTCCCCACAGGCCACTCTACCCTCCTCCCTAGATTTGCTGGCCTCCGTAGTAGCTGAATCCCCTCTACCTTTCACCACCCCCCACCTATTTTCCAGGATGCCTCTACCCAAACTGATCCCTGGGAGGATCTAGTTCTCTCCACCCCCTCCTCTTCATCCACTACACCCCTGTCCTTACCCATTTTCCTTAGACAATTCATGTACACACCCCCTTACCTCACCCTCCTGTATGCCATGAGGGACAACCCTTACATCCACAGGGATGTCCTGAGAGGTATGGCTGCACTCCGAGCTTCCATTGAGGCCCCTTATGAGGAGAGGATTGCCAACATCGAATTGGAACACAGAATTAAACTCCGCGATATCTCTCAAGGGTGGTCTGAAATCCTGACTCATTATGAGTCAGCAAAACAATTTGCAACTACTGAGAGTCTCATTGCCAAATATGAGAAGCAGAATTCTGAGCTTCTCAAGAAAAAATTAGCCAATGCTCAAGAGATACTCAAGGCCATCAAGGAACTCTCTGATGTCAACCTACTTTATGCCGCCAAACAAATTGAAAAAGGTTGCTTCCCTTACCTCTCAGCCATTTCATCCTACCCCTCTCGCCACCACATCTCCTTCCCCTCCCACCTGCTCCCCTTCTACAACTCAACTCCCCCACCCCCTCTGTGGATGTAAACCCTCCCCCAGCCCAGGAGCCTCCCCCTACTCAACCTACCCCTCCAAAACCTAAAAGGGCTCCCCCAAGAAGAAAGTTAATTCAAAGAGATCTGCTCCTTCAACTGCTTCTATCAAGATTAGACATATGCCTGCTACCCGGTCTAAAGACGCTCCTCCCACCCAACCCCCAACCCAACCTGATGCCTCTTTCACCTTACTGTCAAGGGAGGAAAGAAGGAAGGCTGATGCGGCTCTCAGATTGGACCCCACTACCCTTTTTCCTTCTGATTTCGATTCAGATTCTGTTGCTGCTGCTGATCCCAAAGGAAAACAACCTGTTGCCCAGTCTGAGGAAGCAGCAAAGAAGCTGCAACCAAAGGCTAAATCTAAAGGGAAAGCTCCCTTATCTAAGGATGAGCTGAAAAATCTGGCTGACCTCTAATGATTGGCCAGATGATGCCTATAAATAGCTATGGCAGTTTTGTTGTTTTAGTTTCTCCCTCACTTGTCTCATGTATATATGTAGCTTTTTAAATACAATTTTGTCTTCATGTAGTTTTGTTATTTTTTCTTTCTGTATCACTCATTTCACCCTCATGCCTCTCTCCTACTTTCATAATGTAAAAAAGTGGGGACACTGTTTAGTTTAGGTTTGGGGGTATGGCATGTATGCCAATAAATTAGTTAATTTTAGTGCAACTAGGCTAAAAAGGAAGTGTTTGGAATTAATTAGAATAAATTCCCACTTGAAATAAAAAGAGGAAATTAAGAAAACAACTATTTGAAACTGAAATAAGCCGTAGTCCAACAGACTTCATGAGGCAAATGTCAACAAATTGTGAAAAATAATTTTGATGTGCAGTAAACCTGAAATGAGAGGAAATTGTGAAGACACACCCCTAAAAATTAGATGGAAGGCCATACCCAGTGAGATTTGGGCCTGAAAAAGTTTCCTTGAAGAGTGCCTTGGCAATTTTTCGGCTCTATGGACTGACTGGATCTAATTTTAACCACTAGAAGTTAGGCAATTCCAAGTTGAAATAGCTTGACAGCATTCATGACATTGAGGATATGAAGTAAGGCCATTCCTTGGTCAGTTTGAGCTTAAAATGGCCCACCTTTGAATTGCCTTGATGCACACCACTTGAGCCTTAAAAGTCCCAATTTTCTTTAATGAAAACCAAAAATTTTAAACCCAAAACCTTTTGACCTATTTCAATTCACCCCCAATCTGAGAAATCAGGAAGAGGAAGGAGAAGCAAGGTTAGAGGAGCAAGGTGTTAAATCTAGTTGAAAGAAAGAAAAACATAGTTGGTGGTATTTGTGGTATTCCAACTTAAAAAAAAAAAAAAAAAAAAAAACAGAGTAAAAGAATGAGAGAGAGAGAGAGAAGTCATTTCATTGAAAGATTGAAAGAAAAGAGAAGAAGCTGGCCACTTTGGCTCTGAAAATTCAAGAACTAAATGGAATTGTGCTGAAATGATGAAGGTGTTGTCTAGACCACCTCCTTACCTTTACTGATTTCTCAATTTGAATCCCCTTTACCCTGTCATTCTTTTAGAAACCTCATCCCTAAGCCACACTACAACCCAATAAAAATACCTTACTGATCTGGAATGGATTGAGCTGTCATGTGGAGATAAGGATCTGTCCAATCTATGGTGAAAAGAGTTAGAAAATTTCAGAGATTAGAGCAATGCCTATGCTCATGCTTATAGCCCTATTTGAGGACTGTAACTGCTCTTGAGCTATGTGAAATTCTACACCCTTCATTGTTGTTGTGAGCTAACAGCCCTGGTGAGACTTGGGCCTGAAATCCAATTTGATGGGGGTAGTATCGAAACAGAATTCTCAAGTGAAAGGTGAGCCATGCATCAATCTTCAGACACAATGCCTTGACATGAACTAAGTGATGATGAAGGAATTACTGCAAAATTTCATGATTTAAGTTGGTGACTTTTCTGCTAAAAACCCTCTAGAACTGAAAAGATATGGTGAGAATTTATTCTAGTTTACTGAAACTCTGTTTAGCAGGATGTACTACGATTAACTAACATTATTGGAGAAGTTTGTGGGTACCTTCACTGAAAACCCTCAGGAGACTTCACTCCTCCACGATCACCTAGGGGTTTAAAAGGCTTGGTGCATATGCTAAATGCATCCGTGCTCCCTATGAAAGTGGCATTTTAATCTTGTTTTATCATTCTCCTTTGCTCAGGGACTAGCAAAGCTTAGGTTTGGGGGTGTGTTAAGTGGTGAAAAATGCCACTTTCCACCCTCTAACCTGACCATTGATAGACTTGTGACCACACTAATAAGCTTCTGTCAAGAGCATTTTGTAGACATCAATAAAAAAAGGGCATTAATGCAGAAAACCACTCAAGAATGCCTAAAAAGGGGTTATCTCTCAGCACAGGACAAACCCAGCAACATCACACCAGAGGGTAGCACATCACTAGACCCTTGGAGCATGTGGCTATAGCAGGGCAAGGCGAAGGAAGTGAGAACAGGCTAAAATCATCTTATCGATTGGTCACCCAAAGACTTCGATAGGAGCTGAAAATAAAGAAAGGGAGAATTCGTGCAGTTGAAGAGACTTCGACAGGACCTGAAGGCAGAAGAAGGATGGAGTCGTGTGGATAGAGAAGTTCGATAGGATCCAAGAACCTATCGAGTAGCTGAAAGAAAGGAAGAAACCATCCTATCAAAAGCCTACCTGAGGCGTCAAGGGAACCTGTCGAATGGTTCCTTGTACCTATCAAGATGAAGACGCTGGAACAGAACCTATCGAAGGGTACTTGAGCCTTTCGATAGGAGTGAAAGCAACCCTATCGAAATGATGGCATGTAAAGCGGAACTTGTCGAAATGGGTCTCAAACCTGTCAAATAGTCCCTCCTACCTATCGAATACTCCAGACCAAGGACTGAGAATGCTGGAACTCTAAGCGAAGACTCATCCTATCAGAACTTATCGAGCAGGTCTGAGAACCTAGCAGAAGGACCAAAAAGCTATATGGGGACCTGTCGAAAGCTTCCTGAACCTGTCAAAATTGTGTGCAGAACTTCTCAAAAATTTAGCTGTGCATACGTTGTGATTTGGTGACCTGCTGCATGCAACCTGAGGCACTTGGTGGCCGGCACGACGGTTTCAGAAGATGCCCTAGGAAGCCCTAACCGACCCACGTGCTCTAACATAACTCTAACGAACTCTAAGGACCTTCTAGAAGAAATTTTTGGTGAGAAAAATAGAGGAGAAAGCTATATATAGAGACCCCCAATGGCCATGGGGGGGGGGATCGAGATCTGAGCCAAATTCTGGAGATTAGCACTTGTAGAGCAATTCCATTTTCCCTCCTTTAGCCCAACAATGGTTGGATAATTCCCCTAGAGTAGCAAGGAGAGAGGTTAGATCTGTAATTGGGTAAGGTTAAGATTGCTATTGTGGGTTCTCAGTTGCACAGACTACAGATCTGAGAGTGTTTCCATTGTAGAGTGAC
Organism: Chloranthus sessilifolius; assembly: GCA_021018995.1. NCBI lineage: Eukaryota > Viridiplantae > Streptophyta > Magnoliopsida > Chloranthales > Chloranthaceae > Chloranthus > Chloranthus sessilifolius. The sequence goes on along the minus strand of CM037594.1, from coordinate 26,043,476 downwards.
TTTAATTGCAATGCAAATGATGTTTTTAATGCTTTAATTAGATCTAAAGTTCCTTTGGTTCCATTTGGTGATCGATCGAATTTGTGTAGAGGAGTTGTAGATCAACTCACCCACTTAACTGGTAGGCCTCTTGGAGACCACCCGATCTCCCTGGATTTGATACTCCTGTGATTCCTTGAGTCTGTGACCTGGGAATTACAGCATCTGTAGTAGTTTTAATTACTCTAATTGATGTTCTAACTCTGGAGGAGATCCCTAGGATGGTCTGTGACCATTAAAGTAGACAGATCATAACCTTAAGATTAGCCTAAGCTCAGGCTCCAATTGGATTTGTCTGCTGCAAATCCATGAATTTGATAAAGTCTATAGAATGGTCTGTGACCATTAAAGTGGATAGATCATAGCCTTAAGACCAGGTGGATCCAGTGATTTGGAGTAGAATTTATACCCTGCAGCTATGCTTATAGCCAATGACGGATTTGTGTGCTCTAAACCTCTATAGCATGATTAATTGAATCTGATTTCAGTGAAGATCAATCTCCAAGCTACTCTTCTCCATTTTCTACTTTTTACTCTCTTCCCCTGCAAGATCTAAGTTCCTAAACTCGATTCAATTTAGTATATGTTTAATTTTAGCGTAGTTTAAGTGACAATCCATTTTGAACCTCTCCCCTGCCTTTTAGCTAACTTAACAATAGTTAGGGTGCCAGATCTAATACAGATCTGGAGATTTATCATATTTTTAAACTAACCTCCCTGTGGACATTCCCTTATTCACTATTTTTGTAAAACTTGCTACAACAGACCCTGACTACTTGCAGGTCTGTTTGAGTGTGTCTGCCTAGTTTTATTGATGATTTTAGACCCTCATTTGAGGGGAGGCAAACACAGCCAACACCTCCCACATATAATGTCTGATATGTGAAAAGAATAGATCCTTGTCCATTTTATTCTAATGTGGGGGGATCTTCCCTACTGCCAAATAATTCACAATATTTGCAAACCAAGGTGTAGAGGTTCTGATAACAAACAGTTGTTCATCCAGAAAGGAGTCATTAACAGGTAGCCCATCAAATTCTTCTACTAGGATCCTAGACAAGTGGTCTGCAACCACATTTTCAATCCCTTTTTTGTCTTTGATCTCAAGATCAAACTCCTATAATAGGAGGATCCATTTGATCAATCTAGGCTTTGCATCCTTTTTTGATAAAAGGTATTTTAGGGCTAAGTGGTCTGTGAAAACTACTATCTTGGATCCCAGCACATAAGACCTGAACTTATCGAAAGCAAAAATAATTGCCAACAGTTCCTTCTCAGTTGTGGTGTAATTTAACTGAGCATCAATCATGATTTTGCTGGCATATGCAATCACACAAGGGGCCTTATCCTTCCTTTGTCCCAAGACTGCACCAATTGCAAAGTCTAATGCATCACACATCAGCTCAAAAGGTATTGAAAAATCAGGTGCATGAAGGATAGGTGCAGAGGTTAGGCAACTTTTCAACAGCTCAAAGGCTTTAAGGCATTCATCATTGAAATCAAAAGGAACCTCTTGGCACAACAAGTGGCCAAAGAGGTTTTAAGATTTTACTAAAATCTTTGATAAATCGCCTATAGAAGCCAGCATGCCCCAAGAATGATCTGACTTGTTTCACAGTTTTTTGTGGGGGTAAATGTACAATCAGATCTATTTTAGCCTTGTCTACTTTAATGTCTCTGTGAGAAACCACATGGCCAAGGAAAATGCCTTGAGTGACCATAAAATGCTCTTTTCCCAACTTAAAACCAAGTTGGTTTCCTCACATCTCTGTAACACAAGGTTGAGATGGTGCAGACATTGGCTAAAACTATCCCCAAAAATAGAGAAATCATTCATGAAAATCTCTAAAAACTGCTCAATCATGTTAGAAAATATAACATACATGCACCTTTGAAAAGTTGCAAGTGCATTACACAATCCAAATGGCATCCTTCGATAGGCAAAGGTGTCAAATGGGCATGTGAAAGTTATCTTTTCTTGGATTTGTGGATAAACAGAGATTTGGTTATACCCTGAATACCCATCAAGAAAATAGTAAAAAGCCTTTCCTGCTAACTTATTGAAGATTTGGTCAATGAAGGACAAAGGGAAATGGTCTTTTCTGGTTTTCGGATTGAGCTTTCGATAATCTATACACACCCTCCAACCTGTGATTTTCCTAGTTGAAATAAGCTCACCAACATCTATTTTAATCACAGTAATTCCAAATTTTTTTGGTACCACCTGAGTAGGTGCCACCCATTCAGAATCTGAAATTGGGTAGATGACTCCAGCATCTAGCAATTTGACCACTTCTTTCATCACTACTTCTTGCATTTGGGGATTTAATTTTTTCTGCATTTCTCTAGAGGGTTTGGAACCCTCTTCCAGGTAAATTTTATGCATGCACACAATAGGGCTGATGCCCCCAAGGTCAGCAATGATCCAGCCAATTGTTCTCTTATGCTTCTGTAAAATACACTAACTTTTTCTTGTGCTCATCAGTGAGAGAGGAAGAAATAATCACTGGCAATTTTTAATTTGTCCCCAAAAAAGTATACTTCAAGGTCTTAGGCAGCTATTTCAACTCCACCTCTGGTGGACATACCAGTGAAGGCAACAAAGGTGCCTTTGATGGTGGTGGAAGAGTCATCATAGTAGATTTCCAAGATACCTTGTTGCTGGCCACACATCAAAAGTTAAGGCTTTAACCTCTTGAACCATGGGTGTGGGGGCCTTCTCTTCCACAATCTCACTCCAGACATTCTCAAAAATATCACCAAAATCATCACAAGAATCATTACAATGCAGCGGCTTAGGAAAAGTCTCTTCCAAAAGCTCATCCAAAATATCAATTGAAAAACAGTCCTCATCATTCAAGTCAGGCTGCTTTTTTTGCATTGTAAATATTCAATTTAACCTTTATGTTGTCAAAAGACACCTCCATTACTCCTGATCTACACTGAATATAATCATTGGTAGTGGCCAAGAAAGGTCTGCCCAAAATCACAAGAATAGAGGTGGTGCACTTGCTTGGCTCCATGTCAAGAACTAGAAAATCTGCTGGATAGAAAAATTTATCAACTCCAACTAAAACATCCTCTATCATTCCCACAGGCTTCCTTTCAGATCTGTCTCCTAGTTGTAGAACCACATGTGTGGGCTTCAATTCTTCTAGGCTAACTTCTCATAAATAGAATATGGAAGTAGGTTTACACTAGCTCCCAGATCTAATAAGGCCTTCTCAATAGTATGATCCCCAATGATGCAGGGTATTGTGGGAACTCCAGGGTCTTGAAGCTTGGTTGGAGTTGTAATAGACAGCACTTGATTCACTTTCTCAGTATAAAAGAACTTCTTGGATAAGTGTATCCTAGACTGTCTTTTGTGGGTGCATAATTCTTTCAAAAATTTTGCATAGGCTGAAACTTGCTTGATGGCATCAAGTAAAGGCAAGTTGATCTTTACTTGTTTGAAAGTTTCAATCATTTCCTCAACCTTAGCATTCCCCTTGTCAAAAGGAGAAGCTGCTTTCAATGCATTAGGAAATGGCAGATGGGGAACTGTCCTCCCATTTGCAGTCTTAGCAAGTTCATCAAATTTTTCTTTATTTTTATTTTCATTTTTTTGTTGGGGCACATCACCCCCCTTATTTTTTATATGCTGCATATTTTCATGGGTTGTTTCTTCATTTTCTACACTTGACTCCTAAGGCTCATTACCAACTTGGTTATCCACCAGCCTCCTGCTCCTCAAGGAGGCGACATATTTTACTTCTTCATGGGAAGGAGTCTCACCAACCATGTATTGCCCCTTTGGATTATTCATGGGCTGACTGGGCAGTCTCTCCTCTTCTCTCCTAGCCAAAGAATTAGATAGCTGACCAAGGTGGTCCTCTATCTTCTTTATGGTTTGACTGTGGGAGTTAACAGTTTGAGATAAAGGGCCAAAATTCTACAGTGAAGCCAGAACTTACTCTCCAAATGTGAGGGACCTAGAGGGTGTCGGGACTGGTGCACTTTGATGCACAGATTAAACCATTGGCTGGGCCATAGGCTGTTGGTATTGGGGCCTTGGAAAATAATTCTGCTAGTATGGTTGGGCATTCCTAAAAGGTATGGATTGCTGTGGCTGTTACTGGTTTTGGAAATTGTCTTGTCCCCACCTCAAGTTGGGGTGGTTTCTCCAATGATAGCCAACAGTAGGCTGTTGTCTATAGGACTGAGTAGCATTCACATATTTCATCACAAAATCTGGAAATTGGGCCGCTGACGGACATTCCTCAAGGGAGTGAGTGAGGGACTGGCATATGACACATGCCTCCTCCACTTTAGCAGCCATTGGAGACTGCATTACTCCCATGAGCTTATCAAAATTTTGGGTCAAGCTGTCCACTTTCCTCTCCAAATCATTATGTCCACTTACCTCATACATTTTCCCTCTGGTAGTATTTTCTCTCACCAATCTAGGGGTCTCAATATCTCTTGCCCAGGTCTCCCTTTGCGTGGAGTTTTTACTGATGATATCAAATAACTCCCAAGCCTAATCCGTTGTCTTGTGGAAGTATGTACCACCACAAGAGGCATCAACAATATCCCTACTTTTGGGATTAATTCCTTGATAGAAACTTTAGACAAGTTGTCATTCAGGAATTTGGTGATGGGGACATTGCTTCAAGAGTTCTTTAAATCTCTCTCAGGCTTGGTGAAAGCCTTCAGTTGGGGCTTGAGCAAATGAAATAATGCTCTTCGTCAATTGGCTTGTTTTGGATATGGGGAAAAACTTGGCCAAAAACTAACATTGAAGGTCATTCCAGTATTGAATACTGTTGGTTGGGAGCATTGACAACTAAGTTCTGGCTCTATCCTTTAGTGAAAAAGGAAAGAGTCTCAACCTAGTTGCTTCCTGCCCCAAACCTAGAATATTGAAGGTAGTGCACAGTCTTAGAAATTCATCAATATACTTGTATGGGTCTTCTTTGCACAAGCCATGGTATGAGGGTAATATTTGTATGAGAGAGACTTTATCTCATAGTTTCCTTGGACAGCAGGGAATTGAATGCAGAAGAGAGAATTGTAAACCCCTGGTACATTGAATTCCTTTAAAGTCCTAGGTTGCTCACCCATTGCAGCAATTTCAGAATCAACTAAAGGTGTGTGTATGGTTTGCTTAGGTCTAAGAAGTCTTTCAACTTCAAGATCTAAGGGAGCAATCTCAGGATTAAGAGATCTCCTCCCAAGCATACACACAACATAAACCAAATTCAAAGCAGAAAATTACAACACAAAATTTAATCAAAATACACAACTAATGTTACAGATCTACAAAGCTACAGTTCTGGAAATGTAAATAGAGTTAGGAAATGCAAACTTAAGCAAAGCTTGCTCCTCCAATTGGTACAATGCTCTCAACACCATAGGTCCAGATCTGAAACAGATAATTAAACTATAAAAAACTACAGTAGCAATTAGTCAAACACTAATCAGGCACTTAAAAATCTAATTCTAAAAATGAGAACAACTTAGATCTACCAAGTTAAAAATATAGCTCCCCGACAGCGGCTCCAAAAACTTATTGTGCAGCCTACCTTATAATTATTAAATGGATAAAAACAACAGATTAACTGCACAAACTACAGTAAGGTTGAACTAAGGTAAGTTGCCAGTCCTGCAAGAACCAGGGCTGTTATAGCATGTTTTAAGAGGTAAGTAAGGGTATGTCCACAGGAAAATGTGGTTCAACTATAGTAAATCTCCAAATCTATTGTAGATCTGGCACTCTATCCTAATTTAAACTAAACTAAAGTAGGAAAGAGGAGAGGTTCTAGGTTTTTTATCACTTTTACTAAAAACTACAAAAGATAAATTCAACTAATCCAGATCTAATCAAACACAGAGATAAGAGGAGATATAGAAAAGATGAAAATTCAAAAGGTGGAGAACAACAGCTAGGGGTCTTGGTCTCTTATTGAAAATCAAAGGAATCAAAAGCAGTGTAGAGGACTGATTTGCAATAATCCTCTATTCTGGCTCCAAGCTACCCAGGTTGCCCCAACAGAGGTGAGGTATAAGAATCCAATCTCTACCAATGGATCAAAGCAATCCTGAGGTTAGGATCTGCCCTTCTATTAGATTGAGTCCTAAGGTTATGATCTGCCCTTCTACTGGATACAGTTCATCCCTGAGATTGCTCCAATCTATTGATCTTAATTGGAGCAGGTAAACTATTACAGATGTTGCAGATGCCAAGCTACCAGCTCCCCATTTCTGGTTGGCATTCACAGGAGTATCCAATCCAAGGAAATCAAATATGAAGAAGTGAAATGTAGATTAGAATCACCTTTAAAAATCATAATTATATTACAAGCTTATAATACTATTGTGCCTAAATATGCAATCTATACAATATACAATCTCTTACAAGCCTCTGAATCTCTCAATTTATAGCTCAAGACCTCACCCTAACTACTGAAAAGAGCTTAGCCACTCATGATTGGCTAAAGAGAGAAAGGGGAAAGAAGTAAGAAGGAAGGAGAATTTGGAGGGAAAAATGAATCTCGAACTAAGCTCTGGTTCTCTCAAATTCTGGATGTCTTTAATGTAATTTCTTCAAGCTTTTATACTCTCCTCCTCTATCCTCAGATTTGTTTCTGCCAATCAGAGCTCAAGGGAATAATTCTGTTATACTGATGTGGCTGATTTCTCTTCTAGAAGATATTATCTTATTCATTCTCGACTGGCATATATAGGCAGTTCCATTCGTGCTTAGTTGAGTACCAAAAATACCCCAGGGGTTGCTGATGTGCTTTGGAACTCGTGCATAAGATTTTGGAATTGGCAGTTGCTGAAGGAAGAAAGCTGAAAAGTTGCGAGTTCGAGTGTCAAGAGGTTCAGGGATCCTCTCAACAGGTTTTGAATTTGCCTTATGTTCACATCGATAGGTTGCAGTGGTTATCAATAGCTTTGTAGACTTCTCGAGAAGTTTGGAGTCTTCTCGACAGGACGAGTGGCACTCGTCGATAAGATTGAAGCGGCTCTCGATATGTTTAGCTTGACTAGTTGACAGGATTGGAGAGTATTCTCTCCCTCTATCCAGCTCCGCATTCATCCCCTCGACAGGTTATAGAAGATCCTGTCGACATCTTTGTGAAGATCCTGTTTGAGCTTTCGATAGGTTGCCTGAACCTCGCAAGGATGAGCATCGTTTAGCTTCAGGTGAGTTGTCGATAGGTTGTGTTGGACTGCTCGACAGATTCAGCTAAACCTCTTGAGATGTAACTTAGAACCTCTCGACTTCCCCTGCATCTCCAGGTATCCTCTCGACAGGATCCACAACTGCATCTCCAACCTCTTGATAGGTAATTAGATCCTCACGAGATGTTCACAATTCCAACTCATTACCTCTCGACAGGTTGAGCTAGACTTTTGAATCCTCATGAAAACTTAATGGCACCTCTCGATACTTAACTTTTGAGCATCAAACCCTCTTAACAGCTAGACTTAACCTCTCGATAGGTTCTGCCTTGTGCTTCCACAGCTGGCACACATCTTGGGTGTGCTGTTCTTCATTTGTTCAACACTCAGCTGCCTCTTAGTAGGTTTAATCTTTATTCCTTATAGCTGGACTTGGTCTCAGGCATTTCCAGTTGAGCAGCAAACTGCTTCTTTGGCTCTTTTAAGTGAATATCTGCACTAAGCTTACAATTCATTGCTTATCTACAAAATACACTTAAAACATATTATTAGTCATCTCAAGGGTCCACCAAAGGTCAGGTTAGGAGGTGAAAAATTATATTTTTAACTGCTTGATAGTTGCTGCCCAAATGCTTGGGTAGCATTGGCTTGCTCCATAACAAAATCAGAGAATTGGTTAGCTGATGGACAATCTTGGAGTGAATGTGTGGGAGATTGGCATATCAGACATGCCTCCACTTGTGCAACCATTCTAGGCTGCATCACATTCATCAATTTGTCAAATTTTAAGCTCAGGTTGTCCACCTTTCTCGCCAACTCACTTTACACCTGAACTTCATACATTCCACCTCTAGGGGTGGACTCTTTCACCAACTTAGCTGGGGTCTGGCTATCATTGCGAGACAGTGACTCCTGTTGCATGAAATTTTTCCCTATAATGTCAAACAGCTCTCAAGCCTCATCAGCTGTCTTGTGGAGGTAACTACCACCACATGAGGCATCCACCATATCCCTGCTCTTGAGATTAATTCTTTAGTAAAATACTTGCACTAATTGCCACATTGGAATTTTATGGTGGGGGCAGTATTTTAACATCACCTAAAATCTCTCCCATGCTTCATAAAAATCTTCAGTTGAGGATTAAGTAAATGATAAAATACCTGTCCTCATCTGGCTGGTCTTGTTCATGGTAATGAATTTAGCCAGGAGTTGGCTTTGGAGGTCACTCCATGTTTGAATGTTGTTGGTTGGGAGCTTAGAGAGCCAGGTCTTGGCTTTGTCCTTTAAGGAAAAAGGAAAAAGTCTCAGTTTGGTGGCTTCAGAATCCAAGCCAGCAATATTGAAGGTGGTGCAAAGTGCCAAAAATTGGTCAATGTGCTTGTAAGGATCTTCCTTACTAAGCCCATGGAAGGATGACAGCATATTGATGGTGGAGGTCTTGATTTCATAGTTTCCTTCCACTGAAGGGAATTGTATGCAGAAGGGAGAAGTGTAATGCCCAGGTGCATTGTACTCCTTCAAGGTTCTTTGCCTCTCAGCCATGTTAGCTTGTTCAGTTTCAATAGTAGGGCTTTGTGTGGTGCTTCTTGGTCTAAGGATTCTTTCAACCTCCGAATTTGGAGGTTCTAACTCAGGGTTATGGGACCTTCTTCCAAGCGTACACACACAAACTAAGCAAGGAAAATGCTTACAGCACTCAAAGAATTTCAAACTAAATTAACAATTAACAAATTTACACTAAATTAATTACAGTGAATTCAACATCAAGGGACTAAGTTTCAAGGTAAAAGAAGTGCAAACAGAGCTAGCTAGACTCCAGTTGCAGCTCTAATTTTTTCCTTCTGCTATTGTCCAATTCTGTAAAATTCAAAAAAAATCAGTAGTACTTTTATTCTACAATGGCGTAGCTATAAAGAATTTTCTAAAATGAAATATATTACAACTCAGGTCTACTGAAAAGATCAATATCCCTGGCAGCGGCGCCAAAAACTTGTTGTTGATTTTACTTGAGGGCTTGTTGAAGTTATTTAAAATGATGAGATGGTAAAAATCAGAACACAAATGTGGAGTGAAATGGCTATAAAATTAACAACCTAAAGTAATACACCGCCTGTAAGATACAGGGCTATTGTAGCAAGTTTTGATAAGAGTTTGTCCCACAGAGAAATTGATCTAAAACCCAAAATGGGCTATAATAGTAGGCCTCCAGATCTAACAAACTTAAAGAAAGGGAGTTGGGTGTGACAACTATACTAAATTACCTACTAAAAGGAAAGGAAATAAAGTGCAGTCATATCCTAAGAAAGGGTTATGAAGAAAGTGGAGATGGTGTGTTAAAATAAAGATAAAAGGATGGGAAGTAAGCAGTCTAGGCAAAAGTTCATTCAGTTATGTAACTTAGATTTAGAGCTCTCTCTGCGGCAAATCCTTGTTGAAGTGCTATCAATAACCTCAACAAGGTTTAAGAATCCAACTTCACCCATGCCATTTGGGGTGCTATTAAGGCTATAGTCTGTCCACTCAAATGACTATAGTCTATCCAATAGAGTTTGTCAAATCTCATTGATTAAACCAAAAAAGCTAACCCAATCCAAAGGAGTGGGCTAATCTCACCCAATCCAATGAATCAAATTAGGCCATGAATACCATTGTAGACACTATGTTTGTCAGGCTACAAGCTCCCCAGATCTATGTATAGATCTGGCAGACATTCATAGGAGTTCCAACCCATAAAATCCTATGTGTATTGTCAAAGGCAACCGGCACAATGATACCAACACAAAGGAAAAGCAACAGATTGAATAAGGACCTAGATTCAGCTGATCATTGCTACAAAAGGCCTGTAATGACTCAACCCTCAAGTCTGCAATCACTATAGAGAAGCCAGATCTAACATCAGATAGTGGTCAAGTAAGACAAAGGGGAGCCTATTCATGCACAATCTCTCATCAGGCTACATGCTCAAGTGCAGAGAAAAAGAATCCATCTTAGATCTGTGACCAAGATTACCCTAGGGCTATAGTCTATCCACTCTAATGGTCACAGGCTATCCACAGAGGCTCCCTTACCTTCAAATGATGAGACAGAATATATAAACTACTGCTGCCACCTTCGTCCCAGGGCTACAAGCTCAAGCTTCAATAGGCTTTTCAATAAGCTCAAATCCTAAATGCATACTATAGCCTGAACAAAACTATGGGCAAATAAGAAAATAACAGATTAAGTAAGCATTCGAACACAAATTCCATTGATCTGATATTACCAACGATGAAATCTCTCAAGGCAACAGCCTTGTGCACAATAGCTCTTCACAAAAATCCCAATGTTTAAATGACCTATTACAAAACTTAAATGAAACCACACCTAAGTGCTTACCAAAGATTTAGCCAACAAGTACTGGGCTAAGAGAGAAGAAAAAATGAAAAAAGCGATGATCAAACCCTAACCCTAACCCTAATATGCTTGAGCTCTCAGCCGACAGAGGTTGCTGGAAAGAGTGATTGATAGTTTCTAAGTTAAAAGCACAACTTATATACTTAGTCCTAATGTTGTGGCTGAGAGAAGAGTAAACCCTAATTTTTCAAGTAGATGTGACACTGTTACAACCCTTGGATGTCTTGGGATGCATGCATCAGAATCTGTGCCTCGAGGTGCATGCCCTAAACTTAGGGAAATCCTTAAAAGGTCCTTGAGTTAAGATTGAGAAGTGGAGAGCTCGAGCATCGCGAGGCTGTCTCCTGCATATCACTTCTATCACGTAGCTGTAGAGTGTTTGCAGGGTAGAGTTTGTCTTTGAATATTGTTGTCTCGCGTAGTAGGACTTTGGATGATCGCACAGCTGTTTCAGCTTTGTATGCACTCGTACAGTAGGACTTTCAATGCCTAGCTTGCTTGCGCAGTAGAGCTTCAAAATTTTTATTTCATGAGGTACTCACGCAAATGCCTTTGCATCTCGCTCAGTTTAGGGTTAAGCTTCTAGGCGCGTGAGAGCTGTGTGAGAGAACTTCTGGGTGTCTCTCTCTTTCAGAGCCAGGAGAAAACTTCGTGAGGTCTTTGTTGTTGTTCATGCCAATTGATCTCGTGAGGTAGTGCGCATGGCTGCATTATGGCTTAATCCTCGAGAGAACTTCGCGAGTTGTATTTCTTGAGGTTTAGGGCATGAGAGCTCCATGAGTTTCTTCACATGTTGATTACAGCTGAAGTGCCCGACTGCTGTGCAAGAGGCTGCTGTGTGATAACCTTCATTGAGTTGTCCGACTTCTTCACGAGCTCAAATATGCTACATGTCTTAGCTGCGCGAGGGAGCTTTGCCAATGAATTGAACAACGTGAGGCAACACCTCAACTGTGCGAGATAGGTCATTGACTCCTCTGCTGCTATGCACATGCTTCTGTTGCAACTTCTTCCACTCTCACCTATACTTCTTTCATCTGCTAGACTTTCTTGGTCTATTATGGCATGAAAAATAGTCACCATGGTGTGTACCATTATGGTGTTCCCTCACTTTCTAGTTCAGCTATCATCTTTTGCTTGAATTCTCTCTCTTCTTGACATCAAAAGCATAGACTTTGTGTTAAGCTGCACAATTTATTACTAACTACAAAATAAGCTAAAAAGGAGTTATTAGTCAGCTTCAAGGTCCAGCAAAGCTAGGTTAAGAGGTGAAAAGTGATACTTTTCAGTGAATAACAGAGAACTCTGTGAGTTTCTTCACATGTTGATTGCAGCTGAAGCGCGCGACTGCTATGGGAGAGGTTGCTTTGTGATAGCCCCTTCATTGAGCTGCGCAACTTCTTTGACAGCTCTAATATGCTGCATGTCTTAGCTGCACAAGGGAGCTTTACCAGTGAACTGAACAGCGCGAGGCAGCACCTCAACTATGCGAGATAGGTCATTGGCTCCTCCACTGTTATGCACATGCTTCTGTTGCAACTTCCTCCACTCTCACCTCTACTTGGTTCATCTGCTAGACTTTCTTGGCCCATTGTGACATGCAAAAAAGTCACTATGGTGTGTACCACCATGGTGTTCCAACACTTTCTAGTTCAACTGTCATCTTTTGCTTGAATTCTCTCTCTTCTTGGCACCAAAGGTAAGGGCTTTGTGTTAAGCTACACAATTTATTACTGACTACAAAACAAGCTAAAAAGGAGTTATTAGTCAGCTTCAAGGTCTAACAAGGGCTAGGTTAAGAGGTGAAAAGTGGTATTTTTCAGTGAATAATACACCCCTAAACCTAATCTTTGCTAGTCCCTGAGTAAAGCAAAATTTAAACAGCTACTCTAAGAATGTAAATGCCACTTTCGTAGGGAGCACGGATGCATTTAGCTTATGCATCAAGCCTTTTAAACCCCTAGGTGATCCCTAGTGGAGGAGTGAAGTCTCCTGAGGGTTTTCAGTGAAGGTACCCACAAACTTCTCAATGAAACAGTTAACAAAAGTTCACACAGTGGTTAATCAGTTTGAAATAAATACAGTTCATTTCACCCTTGCTCTATCAAAATTAAAGGAGTTCCAAAGTAGTATAACACCTCAGTCATGCATGCATGCTCATCACATCCAATCAGCTGACACCAAGAAAATAAAATGTGCAAAATAGTACTAAGCTTACCAGTACATGAAAATTTCAGGTTCAAATAATGCCCCAATGATTTCAATCTCAAACCCAATGCTTACCAGGGCTGTCTCTCATTAATGAATTTAAGGGTGTATCATTTCACATAAGCTTAAGAGAAGTTACATACCCCAAATGGGTTTGCAAGCATGAGCATAGGCAGTTCTTCTAATTTCTGATATCATAAAGTACACTCACCATAGGTTAGACATTCCTTCAACCTCACATGACAGTTCATTTTGACTTTGGATCGACAAGCGCTTTTCATGAGTTGTAATGTGTCTTATTGGTGAGGGTTGTAAAGAATAAAAGGGGTAAAGAGGGATTCAAAATTAAGAAATCAACATAGGTAGGAGATGATTCATGACTTCACCTTCTTCATTTCAGCACAACTCCATCTTCTATTGAAATTTCAGAGCTAAAGTGGCCAACTTCTTCTCTTCTTTTGAATATTTCTAATGGAATTCTTCTTTTGACTTCTCTTTCTTTTCTCTTCCCTTTTAGTTTCTTGTATTTATATATATATATATATATATATATTTTATTTTTATTTTATGATGGTTGCCACATATCTACAATTGCTACACTATTATTTATAGATCTCCTCCTCTTCTTCTCCTTTCACCAAATGTTAAACTTTACTCACCTATCTTCAACATCCTCTCCTTTATCTTCTGAATTCTCAGAGTGAGGGTAGGGCTGAATCAGGTCAAGAGGTTCAGGTTCAAGTACTTTGGTGTTTGTTGAAGAAAAATGGGGCTTTAAGGCTCAAAAGTGTATGTACAAGAGTAGTTTCAAAGGTTTGATCTTTTAAGCTCAAACTGTCCAAATGAAGGCCTTGATCCTTTCCTTAGTGTCATGATTACTGTCAAACAACTTCAACTTGGGGTGTCTAACTTCTAGTGAAAAGGGTTTGACTCAGTCAATCCTTAGAACAGAAAAAAGTTGCCATAGACACTCCTAAAAGAAAATTTTATAAGCTCAAAGCTCACTGGGTATGGTCTTCAATTGAACTTAACGGGGTATGCTTTCACCTGTTTCTCTCCTTACTGGTTCACTAACTACTATTTATAAAAAATTTCTTGATGTTCACCTCATAGAAATATTGATTTTCCAATGATTTTAGTATTAAAAAGGTCTGCACAGTATTTAAATTTTCTCACTTTCAACATTGCTTAGGTGAAATTTATTATATTTATTCCCCACTTAGTTAAGACTGCTACACTTAGGTTAACTGGATCATTGGCAATCCTTGCCACACCCCCAAACCTATGAGGAGAAGTGCCCTCACTGATTCAAAGATAAGAGGGCATGTGCAGCAGGGAACATATACAAAATTGACACTAAGTAAAGCATATAAAAGTAGTAAACAAGACACACACAAACAACTAAACAAACAGACTAGATAGGAAGAAGAAAGTAAAGCAAGCAAAACATAAGAAAAATAAATTTCATTTATAAAACAAAAATTTGTACAATGTAAGAAAAAAGAACTACACAATGTATATCCTAACTAATTAAGTGCATGTGAAAATCTATTCATCCTAATTGTCTGCTGGTTCAGTCTTGACTTGGGGTCTTTTGCCTTTTTCTTTAGTAGCAGCAAGAGAAGTAGCAGGAGGGGGAGGCTCAGCTGCTTGTGGAGGAGCTGTGCTAGTTAGTTTAGCAACTTTCCTTTCAAGGATTGCAGCCTTTGTCTCAGCAAGCTGAACTCTAGTTTCATAGAGGTAAACTTGTTGTCGGATTCCAGTGTGTTGATTTTATTGTGTGCTAAGAACAAATTAAAAATCAAAGTACAATAAAAGATTGAAACAACACAACTAAAATAATCCTAAGCCTACAAGATATAGGGCTATTGTAGCAAGTTTTGATAAGTAAGAGTTTATCCCACAGAGAAATTGATCTAGAACCCAAAATGGGCTATAATAGTAAGCCTTTAGATCTGGCTACAAATATGACAATACTAAAGAAAGGGAGTTGGGTGTCACAACTACACTAAATTACCTATTAGAAAAAGAAAAGAAATAAAGTGTAGTCCTATCCTAAGAAAGGGTTATGAAGAAGATGGTGATAGTGTATTAAAATAAAGATAAAAGGATGGGAAGTAAGCAGTTTAGGCTAAAGTTCATTCAGTTATGTAACTCAGATTTAGGGCTGTCTCTGCAGCAAATCCTTACTACAGTGCTATCAATAACCTCAACAAGGTAGAGAATCCAACTTAACCCATGCCATTTAGACTGCTCTTAGGGCTATAATATGTCCACTTAAATGGCCACAGACTAACCAATAGAGTTTGTCAAATCTCATTTATTGAGTCAAAAAAGCTAACCTAATCCAAAGGAGTGGGCTGATCTAACCTAATCCCATGAATCAAATCAGGCCATGAATACCATTACAGACACTATGTTTGCCAGGTTACAAGCTCCCCAGAACTGCTTATAGATCTGGCAGACATTCATAAGAGTTCCAACCTATAAAATCCTATGTGTTTGTCAAAGGCCATCAGCACAATGAGCTGACACATAGGAAAAGCAACAGGTTGAATAAGGACTTAGATTCAGCTGATCATTGCTACAAAAGGCCTGCAATGACTCAGCCCCCAAGTCTGTAATTACTACAGAGAAGTCATATCTAACATCTGATAGTGGTCAAGTGAAACAGAGGGAAGCATGTTCCTACACAAACTCTCACTAGGCTACAAGCTCAAGTGCAGAGAGAAAGAATCCATCTCAGATCTGCGACTAAGATTTCTCTAGGGCTATAGTCTGTCCACTCAAATGGTCATAGGCTATCCACAGAGGCTCCCTTACTCACAAATTATGAGATAGAAAATGTAAACTGTTGTGGCCACTATGGTCCCAGGGCTACAAGCTCAAGCTTCCATGGGCCTTTCAATAAGCTCAAATCCTAAATGCATGCTATAGCCTAAACAAAATTATAGGCAAATAGAAAAATAATAGATTAAGTAAGCATTTAAAGTACAAATTCCATTGATCTAATGTTACCAATAATGAAATCTCTCAAGGCAGCAGCCTTGTACACAACATCTCTTAATAAAAATCTCAATGTTTAAATGACCTATTACAAAACTTAAATGAAACTACACCTAAATGCTTACCAAAGATTTAGCCAGCAACTGCTGGGCTAAGAAAGAAGAAAAAATGAAAAAAGAAGTGATCAAACTCTAACCCTAACCTTAATCTGCTTGAGCTCTCGGCCGACAGAGGTTGAAGGAAAGAGTGATTGATAATTTCTAAGTTACAAGCACAGCTTATATACTTAGTCCTAATGTTGTGGCTGAGAGAAGAGTAAACCCTAATTTTTCAAGCAGATGTGGCACTGTTACAACCCTTGGATATCTTGGGATGCATGCATCAGAATCCGTGCCTCAGGGTGCATGCCTTAGACTTGGGGAAATCCCCAAAAGGTCCTTGAGTTAAGATTGAGAAGTGGAGAGCTTGAGCATCGCGAGGCTGACTCCTGCATATCACTTCTGTCGCACAGCTGCAGAGTGTTCGCGGGGCAGAGTTTGGCTTTGAATATTATTATCCCGCATAATAGGACTTTGGATGATCGTGCATCTGCTTTAGCTTTGAATGCACTCGCGCAATAGAGCTTCAGAAGTTTTCTTTCGCGAGATACTCCCATAGATTCCTTTGCATCTCACTCTGTTTAGGGTTAAGCTTCCAGGCGCGCAAGAGCTGCGCGAGAGAACTTCTGAGCATCTCTCTCTTTTAGAGCCATGTAAGAACTTTGGGGGGTCTTTACTGTTGTTCGCGCCAATTGGTCTCGTGAGGTAGTGCACGCGGCTTCATTAAGACTTGATCTTCGTGAGAACTTTGCGAGTTTCTTCACATGTTGATTGCAGCTAAAGTGTGCGACTGTTGTGCCAGAGGTTGTTTTGTGATAACCCCTTCATTAAGCTGCGCAACTTCTTCGTGAGCTTTAATATGCTACATTTCTTAGCTCTGTGAGGGAGCATTGGCAGTGAATTGAATAGCGCAAGGCAGCACCTCAACTGTGCGAGATAGGTCATTGGCTCCTCTGCTGCTATGCACATGCTTCTGTTGCAGCTTCTTCCACTCTCACCTATACTTGGTTCATCTACTGGACTGTCTTGGTCCATTGTGACATGAAAAATAGTCACTATGGTGTGTACCACCATGGTGTTCTATTACTTTCTGGTTCAGCTATCATCTTTTGCTTGAATTCTCTCTTCTTGGCCCCAAAGGTAAGGACTTTGTGTTAAGCTGTATAATTTATTACTAACTACAAAACAAGCTAAAAAGGAGTTATTAGTCAACTTCATGGTCTAGCAAGGGCTAGGTTAAGAGGTGGAAAGTGGTACTTTTCATTGAATAACACCAGTCATGTCGGACTTCATGTTATACCACCAGCAATCCACCTTTGTTGATTTGGTAAGGAATGCCAATTATTACGAGGATGAAATAAGAGAAGGCAGTTAAATAAAATCGTGAACAGTGGGGTTTGGAAGTTTACGGAGCAAAGGAATGAGAGGAGAATCAGGACCGATATTCAAACGGTAGATACAATGGCCAATGCCAGTATGGTCCCCTTCCAATTCAAGGCAGCATAACCGGCTTCAGCACGAAGCGAACCGATGCAGAGAACGGGCAGTGGGCAAGGGACATAGATGACCCTGGAACAAAGAAGGGCCCAATTTGATCGAGTCTTTACACCATTGGGACAATCCTTAAGCATCCTTTTACCGCTATTGGCCAAGAAGTGTTTGGTTATGCCTCTCTAACCATGCCCACCACCAAACCCTATCCCTAGAAATTATGACTCCAATACTCACTGCAATTTCCATCAAGGGTCTGGCCACTTGACTGATCGATGCATCCCCTTAAAGCATGTGATGCAAGACTTGATAGAAGCCGACAAAATCATTCCACTAGCACTTCCCTAGGAGAACCAACATGTCAACATACATCAAGTTCCCTTACCACCACATCCACCAGGAGGAATGGACCCACGACCTACTACCAATATGATAGAGGAAGATGGTGAAGAGTTTCACCCTTTAGAGTATATAAGTATCAAAGAGAATTTCATAGCGCTACAGTAGGGGGGGTCAGGGGAACGAAAGCATAGGAGTAATCGAGCCTTTAAACTTGGCTATCTACTTCCTCAATTTATCACCTGAAGAAGAGCCCTTAGATTTAAGGATGTACTTTTCGGCTTCAGCTCCTATTAGTTATGTCCAACCCGACTTATCTCCATATCAAACACCCATCCCTTCCACTTATTTGATGCATGGTACTCCCCCCGGCACTGGTTGTCTCCCATTGGCCTCCCCATGCCATACTATCATCGATATAGTCATCTCTAACTCCCGTAGATCCCATTTGGCCCATGTTCACCACTCCTCTGACCCATCAACCACTAGAGAAGTTAACCAAGTGTTATCCACCTATCCCAATCCACCAATCCAAGCACCCTTGAGGCCTTCCACCACTCCATTCTAGATCCCAAAGTTAACCTACAATCCCCATCAAGTCCCACTCAATTATGATTAGACGAATGTTAATACAGGCAGCAGCAGAGAGGGGGCAGTTGATTTCATTACTCAGTCAGGAAGAATCTCTAAACAACCAAAGGTAGCGGTACCAACCTAGATAGAAGAAAAGAAAGAACCTGTGGTAGTGCACCCCTTCAAAAAAATGAGCAGAGAACACATACTGGAAACACAATTGAAGAGAATGGCAACCCACATCACCATTTAGGACCTTTTAATGACCTCCTTGCTTCACTTTCAAGCTCTTATGGGAGCACTAAAAGATGCCTATGTATCCATCCAAGTGACCCCGGATGAAGTGGGATAGATAATTGGGTAGGTATTGGCTCCCAACGCCATCTATTTTTCAAATGTTGATCTTTCTAATGAGGTGAATAATCATTTCAAACCCCTCAACATCACGGTGGAAGTAGGGAATTTGGTGATTCCATTAGTACTAATAGATAAGGGATCGGCCATGAATGTATGCCCCCTAAGAACTGTAACCAAGATAAGGGTGGATCCCTCCACATTTAGGCTCGCTAGAATAAGCGTCAGAGGATTTGATAACACAAAAAGAGAAATAATTGGAGAAGTCGATCTTGAGCTCATCATTGGGCCAATGACCTTCACCATCCCATTCCAAATTATGGATATCAAGTCCAACTTTAACCTGCTACTAGGCTGTCTGTGGCTAAATGAAATAGGGGCAATACCTTCGACTTTGCACCAGAAGCTGAGATTCATTTCAGAGCAGAAGATCGTCACCATTTTGGGTGAGGGACAAGAGGAACGAGAAAAGGTCACACACAACATCGAAAACCTCAAAGTGTTGGATGTGCCACATACTGCTGAAGACAGACTTTCACAGCTTCCAGTACGATGTGTTGAAAGTAGAATTGAAACCCATCAGAGGAGTCACCACAAAAACAAGAGGTGGAATGACTGCAGTAGTTGTCATACTCTAGAAATGGGGCTTGTTAATCATTGAATTATGCCACTTTCCACCTCCTAACCTAGGATTTACTAAACCTTAGAGCTGTTTCATAATTGATTTTTAAGTGTGGTTTTATAATTAGCAATAACTTGCAGAGTGGTGCAGAATTCTATTTAATAAGTGCCAAAAAGAGAAGAATTAGAGTCAACCACTAGAGCTGAGAAAAATATAGAGATTGAACCATGGTGGTCCTCACCAAATGGGTTGTTCAGTATGCCTTGAACCCCTTGAAGTCCTGCCATGAGAGAAAAGTGGGACCCATGCCTAAAGGAGAGCTGCAGCAGTTAGACATCCCAGTCGAGAGGCAGAAGCTATCCTCTCGAGTAGACCAAGCCTTCAGAATTCATCCTCTCGAGCAGTGTCGAGCAGTCAAAAGACTGTAGCATTCTACCCACTCAAGTAGTGTTCAGCAGTTAAAAGACTGCAACATTCCATCCTCTCGACTAGTCAAAAGACTGCAGCATTCCATGCTCTCGAGAAGCCTTCACAAGCAGTTCATCTTCTCGAGCAGATCAAGATTTCAGCATTCCATCCTCTTGAGAAGCCTTTAGAAGGTAGTTCATCTTCTTGAGGCTTCGGAGCCAACAGATATCAGTGGATATTGGGGGAATTTTTGGAACTTCTACAACACATGAGACACCTGTCTGAGTGTGTACAGCTTTCCTAACAATCTTGAGCAATACTTTGTTGAAATTGAGCCATGTCAGCAGAGCGTAATCATTTTGATTCTTCTTCCCTCTGATTGGCCAGAGCATAAAGTTACTTTTTGGATGTGTATATATACCAACCAAAGCATGCCTATGAATACACACACACGGGGGACACTACAGAGCTCATTTTTTAGGGTTTAGGTCATCTTCCCTTTTATTTTTCTTCTCTCCTTAGCTCGTTATAGCTGGCTAAGCCTTAGTAGCAGTTAAGGCTAATTTTAATTATAAATTACTTTGTAATGGCATTGTGAAGAGACCTGGAGTCTTGTAGAGATTACAGACTTGAGAACCATACCATTGTAAGCTTCTTTTTGGCAATGAATAGCTGGTTATAGTGTTTCATTTAATCTGTATTATCTTATGATTTTTATTAGATTTTTATAGATTTTATACACCTACAGATGCATGTGCTTATAGCCTTGCAGATATAGTGTTTCCAATGGCTTTATTGTTTCAGCTTTAACCCCTATGACTGGATTATATCCATGGGATATCCTGTGACCATTTGAGTGGATAGGATATAACCCTAAGACTAATCTATATCTTAGGATTGAGTTGGATTCTTCTTCCCTGCATTTATGCTTGTAGCCAAATGAAGGATTACTGCAGATCTAACTCTTGCTCTGTTTTATAATGCATTTTACAGTAAAAATTAGCCCCTAATTGCTTACTTCTCCATTTTCTTATTTATTTTTTCCAAACCACTTTCACTCTTCTTTAAACCCCTTTCTTTTATTTATGATTTTACATCTATTTCTGTTTTCGTTAGTGACAAAACCCCAAAACACCTTCTCTTTACCATATTTTATTAGTTTAAGATAGATTAGGTTTAGAGTTGCTAGATCTATAGCAGATCTGGAGATTTACTAACTTTATATCCATAACCCTCTGTGGGACAATTCTTATTTTATCTAAAACTTGCTACAACAATCTTGTGTCTTGCAGGTGGTGTTTGTATTCTAATCCCATCTTTATTCCTCTTTGTTTTGTTCAGCCCTTCTTTTTTTCTATCATACTTTGATCACTTTTATAATAAAGAACATCAGAACAAACAACCAACAAGTTTTTTGTGCCGCTGTCAGAGAGTTTTTTATCTAAGTAGTAGATCTGAGTTTGTAGACACCCAAATTCGGCCCAAGGCCCGATCAGTCTGTACTCCGAGAGAAATGTACCCCTGTGCTTCTGATGGCACCCCTGAACCCGTAGGAATCACCCTGTAGGAACCTACCTAGACCTTTAGGAATCACCCTGAACCCTTTAGAACCATTCCCCCAACCCTTAGAGATCACCCCTAAACCCTAGGATCCCTTCCCAGACCCAACTTGAACCCTTCTAAGCAATTGATGGGAGGAGAGCTACAAAATTTTACACAGACCACTATCGAGGATGAGCCACATACCATTGGAAGGAGGACTTCTCTAACTTTCCAGCAAGCCAAAGATCACCCAATTTGGAGTTATGGTTCAAACATTATGGCCGATTGAAGTTTTACATAAAATCATGACTTTTGTTCAGGCGTACGTATTACGTACGCCCAGCAAATTTGGCCCCAGTTTGGTCAGGCATATATATTATATGCACCTAGAATTTTTAGGCCAATTTTGGTCGGGCTTATATAATACATACGCCCAGCATAGGTAGGGCCCACCACAGGCACCCACCTTCTCGGATCTCCTCTGGTTTTCATGAAAATCACTGTACATAAACTGGGCGTATGTAATATATACGCCCAGCTTAGCTACAGTAACTGTCATCAAATGCTAGAAATTCCTTCATCGGGTTTGACCTTTTGACCATCCCCTTGGTTGAGGTGGGTGTCTTAAGGTTGGTTGCACCCCCTTTGAGCTTATATGCAACCCTTAAGTCACCTATGGTCTCACCCCATCATCTGCCATTGAAACCGGTTCCCCAAACCCCTAGGACTCTAAAAACCTAGAAAACCTTAGATGGGAGATTACCTAGTTGCTAAACCAATTAGGTCCTAAGTAACCCTCTAACCCACCTTTTCTCTATAAATAGAGAGGCCCCCCCTCTTCCCAAAGGGTTGAAAAAAATTAGGGTTGAAAGTTTTTGAGCTTAAGAGAGAGAGCCCTAGTGAGAGAAAGTTCCCTTTTATTTTTCATTCTTCAACCAGAATTTCAGCATGCTTAGTTCACCCTTTTCAATCTATTTCAACCATTAGATCACTCCTTTTTTAGTCAAGCTTAGTCTCTAGCTTCACCCTACACTTCCCATCTACCGAATCCTAGCATTAGAATCCATTCCCCTACCGTTTAAACCATTTAAAGCCATCGGAAGTACAACGAAGCGATGGTCTTCCACGGTGCAATAAGGGCCCGTGAGCTCCGGCTCACCCCTCTCTTCCTCTACCTTCTTGGTATTTCCTCCATACAAGGATTCAAGCCATTACGCCGCCAAAATTTCGGTTTGGCTCAAAGCTTGATAGGACCATATTGCCTTCGGGCAAGCAGAAGCTCCGCCCATTTATTTTAATTTTGGTCATAGATAGAGACCGCTACGTGCGGGTTGATCGGATGCCTAAACCCTTCCCGATCGATAACCGAAGCCCCTACCCTAGAGTCTTTAGCAAAAACCGATAAATCAGAGTCATATTTAGCACTTCACTGCTCAAAATATTGATTTAAAGGTTTCCCGGGTCACCAAAAGCTCTAAGTGGCGACTCTACATTTATTCCATCGAGAGTGCATCGTCGCGATGGATTCAAGAGAATCTATGGTCGCACAGATGGCGACTCTGCAGGGGATATCACCCTAGCACTTCCCCTCTTGTTGGCCTTTTTTTTAAAAAAAAAATCTTTACTAACCATTATTGTTTTTCTGATTTTCTGCTATTTTTTCCTTCATTTTTGTTGTTTTTACTAACATACTCATCCCTACGATTCGGTCCTTTAAGTGCCTTAGCCAATTGGCGAGCCTACTTACGCCTTTAAATTTTAGTTTTTACGATTTTGTCATTTAAGCCACCTTAGCCGTTTGGTGGGCTTGCTCGCATCTACTTTCCACATCATTTAAATTTCAGTCATTTACGAGCCTTAGCCGTTTGGCGGGCCTACGTGCGTTCTTTATTTCAGTCATCATATCTCACCGTTGAACGCCGGCCCGTTGAGGCAGCACGGGCTTGTATCCCCGACCCAAACTTGGACTTAAATTCACTCCCCTTTTAAAATCTGTAATTAAAAGTGAACCAACAGTGTGGGGACATAATCAAATTTATTTTTGCGTGTTTTGGGCAGTTTTCGGGGGGTTTAGGCACAAATATAACTTACCCGGTTCCCAGTAAGGCGGCAGCCCTAGTGGTGATGATCCTGAAAAGAACCACCCCTTCTAGTACCTGAGAAGGCGCTTGCGCCGGAGGTATATCAGTTGGGTTTCCAATTCCGATCAAGCCGTAAAACCCGTAATGGTGAGAGCGTAGACAGCCCGAATTTGTCCGTGTATCCCTAGGAAGCGGAAAGGAGCGACCCGATAACATACACAGCAGTCCCCGAGAGCATCCCTCCCAAGAAACTGGTTCAAAAAGACTCATTTTGGGCTTGCTGCTCACTGTCAAACCAAGCTGAAAGAACAGTTTTTACCAGGCATATATATTAAATACGCCCAACCAAACATTCCCAGAAATACTCAGGCGTATATAATATATACGCCACCAAATCAGATTTAAGCAAGCGTATAATAAATCATGACCAAATCTGTAGTCTTAGTCGGTCGGTATATAATACATACGCCCAGTATAAACTGGGTTCAAGCAGCCCAATCTAAGGCCCAATCCACCACCCAAGTTCCCCGATTAGCGGTATTAGTGCCCGCATTAGCCTCCCGCATTCTATAACACCCAATATGCCCTCGCCCAGTCAAAAGAAGGCGACTTCTCATTGATTTGCTCTGAGGGATCAGGTCGTTTGCGTGGATTCCCTCACCTTCAATAGAACGAAAGGGTTCCCTTTCGCTTCTTTCGAAGTGTGTCGGATCCCGCCGTGAGACCTACTAAAGGTGCATATATGACCCGAGACGAGAATTTTCCTAGGGCACTAGATCATCATTCATTTAAATAGGAGAGTTAATTTCCATTTGAAAAATCCAAAAAAAAAAATAAATATATATATATATATATATATATATAAAGAAAAATCAAAAACCCAAAAAAATATATATACTTTTGGTGTGACCGTCACTACGGTGACCTCGAACCCAACCTGTAGAAAGAGAACCAAGAAGGTATTCGGCCCTTACCCAAGACATCGATACAATACTCGTCAACGGATCATGTCGAGAGCCGATACATCCCCACCATCATCCCCATCCCATTCCCATGTAAGAGAAGACCCGATCTCCGACGCCTTCACCCACACCTGGTTCGATGTCACGGGTCCAGTTGGGGCACCCATGTTCGCATCCACCCCATCCTCCTCCCTTACATTCTCCCAACATACCCCCATCTCATCTCCTACTGAAACCCCTCATTTCCCAACCGACCCATACACCCCCATCTCCCATCCATACACCCTCATTGCACCCCCCTACTACCAAAGACCCCATCGAGAGCCCCATCCCCCGCCTACCTCCCACATCCCATCCACCTCATCATCCATGCCCCTACATCCTATATCCCATCCACCTCATCTCACATGCCATCCACATCACATGGCTCATCCACATCCTAACATACCCCCCAATTTACCCAGGTCATGCCCAACTTTTCCCAGGGTATGACCAGTAACCCACCATCTTCAATAGCCATGACCAGTAACCCAGTTCCAAGCCCCCCCAGGGCCCTTGGACCAAAACCTATCAAACCCAGGCCTAAGGTCCATCACCCCACACCCAATACCCACATGGCCCATTAGCCCAAACCCAACATGGCCCATTGGCCCAAAATCATTCCAACCCCCACACCCAGGCCCAAGGCCCATCAACCCAAGCCTTCTAAAACCATCAAGCCCAAATCCATCAAACCCCAGGCCCATCCACCCACACTCATCAAGGCCCGTTCACGAACCCCTTACCCCTCCACCAATACCCTTCATTCACCTATACCCCTTACGCCCCCATCCTGCCTTCAACGAAAAATTCGATCCACTCCATTCCTTAAACCCATGCCTACAGCATCCCGCCACATCAACCACACCCCCATCACCCCCAGAATGTGCACCCAGCTCAGCACATCATTCATCCACAAACCACTCATCCATTCATTCCTTCCCATCCCCTACAAACCTTGTGGCCCCACCAAGTCATCCAACCCATCACCCCCCAAGTCCAAATAGCGGACCTCGTCCCTCACCAGTACAATGACCAATAGTATGAGGAAGAGATCCGCAACAGTGGAGGAGTTGCCAACTTCAACCCTCCCAGGCTGACCATCATCACACCCAGGGCCGAACAAAATCAGGGGGAGGCAGTCCCCGCCACAGCCTCAAAAGAATCAGAGCAGCTAAAAGAACAGATAAACAGAATACAGAAGCAGCTGATGAAGATGGGAGGAGTAGAACTGCATTCGACAGACTTCTCAGATTTATGTCTGTTCTCAGATGTCCCCCTGCCATAGAAATTTAAGATGCCATCATTCGATAAATATGATGACACTGGCAACCCCATCGCCCACTTAAAATCTTACTGTAGGGATATGTGCCAGTATAGCGGAGATGAACGACTCCTCATCAAAGTGTTCCAAAAGAGTCTAACGGGCCCAGCACTGAGATGGTTCACATCCCTAGAACCATCCATGATAAAAAATTGGAAAGATCTGGCACACTTATTCCAAGAACAATATGTCTATAACATGGACATAGAGCCAAGGACGTCGGATCTTGCCCGTTTGAAGTAAAGACATGATGAAACTTTCAGTGCCTACTTAGGAAGGTGGAGAGCATTGGCTGCCCAGGTGACCCACCAGATTCCCGATGATGAGCAAATTGAATTGATAACCAAGGGAGCTCTCCCAGTCATCATGGATTTTTTGGTGTATCAGCAACAGTCCAGTTTTGCTTATTTGGTCTGAAATGCCAACCGTTGCGAAGATGTCTTTAGAGAGGGCAAGTTGGGAAAGAGCGTGGCCAACGGGGCCACCGGGGTTCAAAAAGCTGCTGAACCAAGGATTGAAAGAAGACCAGGGACAGAGGTACATAACATCGTTTACCCCCAGGCCAATACCGATGCACCCCCGATACAGCTCCAGACCACACAACCACTCCCAGCCCATTTCGAACAAACACCAAGGCCAAACAATGGATCGAGAGTCCCATTTACCCAGGAACAGATGAGAGCACAATTTGAGCGGATGTTCACGCTATTGGGGCAATCTCTAAGTGTCTTATTGCCAGTGTTGCTATAAAACGGTCTGAGCAATTTACTCCAACCTCGCCCACCACCCAATCCAATCCCGAGAAACTATGACTCAAACTCTCAGACAATTTCCACTGTGGGACTGCACCTACTTGACCGGTGCTTCCCACTAAAGCACGCGTCCAAGATCTAATAGAGAGTGGGAAAATTATTCCCCGCCACTTCTCAAGGGCGTAACTGCATAACATCCATCAAGCCCTCTACCATCAAGCACCTGTGAGGCCCCAGGCCTAACATTCATTAGGTAGAAGAGGAAGAAGAAGAGTTTGACCCCTCGGATTACATCAATAATCAAGAGGAGTTTTCATTTCCCATGTTGAATAAGGATGAACCATTTGTGGGGGTGATCGAGCCATTGTATTTAGCCGATTACTTCCCCACCCCGGCATACCAAGAAGAGCCCTTAGATTTAGAGTAGTATTTTTCCACTCCCGCTCCCGCCTATCAAATCCAAACGGGCACAGCCCCGCCATAATCATACACATATCTGCCCCACTCCCAATTTACCCCACAGTGCACACCACCTCCCAATCACCCCATCCCATACACTATCCCACCATCAGCAACCCCATATACCTCCCACGCCATACATAACTCCACCATCCCCATACTATCATACCCCATACACACCCCCAAATCTCTCCACCTAATACACCACTCTGCCATCCCCAAATTATCCCATCCCGTACACACCCCCAAATCCCACCACCCAGTGTACCACCCCGCCATCCCCAAATCATCTTGCCCAATACACAACTCCACCATCCCCAAATCACCCCGCTCCATGCACAACTCCATCATCCCTAATTTACCCCGTTTCATCCACGAACCCATCATCGCCCCACCATGCCACCCCATATACAAACCCTTCATATCCGTACCCCCCTGCTCCATCCGTTATCCCGTCATATCCCTATCACCCCACTCCACCCGCACCTCCGACATCTCCCAGTCACTCCATCCTATGCAACATACCACTCATCCCCAGTTACCTTGTCTCACACCCCATCCCGCCAGCTCTTAATCACACCCCCCAACATCCGATCCCATCGCCCTCTGACCCCTCCATCCCAGTCACACTCCCACCATCCCTTCGCTATTTTGTCCCCAATCCAACTCCACCCCCACCCAAACAAACAACCCCTCACCCACTCCCCTTATCACCCGCTCCTAATCACCACTGGTCTTATCACGCCCAGGTAATGCTTGTACAAACCCCCTCCGCACCCATAAATCCAACCTCACTAATTCCCGCCACTACCGTTCTGCCCCCTATTGGAGTCAACCTAGTTGGACCCGAGAATTCGACGTACCCAGCCCAATCCTCCCCCCAAAATCACCATGCACTCCCTTCCTCATCCTGAAACCTGCCTATGACCCGCATCAAGTGCCGTTAAGCTATGAACAGACAGACATGAATGTTGGTTGCAATCGAGAGGAGACAGTTGAATTTATTATCCGGTCAGGCAAAATTTCTACACAGTCGAAAGCATTGGGGGCCGTCAGAGGAGAAGAGAAGAAGAAAGAGCAGGCCGTAGGGAACCCCTTTGAGAAAATGGCCAGAGAGCACGTGTTGGAGACACAGCTCAAGAGGACACTCGCACATATTACTGTGTGAGATTTATTAATCACGTCCCTACTTCACTTTCAAGCCTTAATGGGAGCACTCAAAGATGCACATGTTTCCACCCACGTAACCCCAGATGAAGTGGGAGAAATAATCGGGCAAGTATTGGCCCCAAATGCCATCTCATTCACTGATGCAGATCTGCCGCTCGAGGGGAACAACCACTCTAAACCCCTTAATATAATAGTGGAAACAGGGAACCTAGTGGTGCCGTTGGTCTTAATAGACAACGGGTCAGCACTGAATGTATGCCCTCTAAGGATGACAATCAAAATTGGTACGAATCCCAACACCTTCCGATCGTCCATAACAAGCGTCAGGGGATTTGACAACACCAGGAGAGAAATCATAGGAGAAGTAGACCTCGACCTGATCATCAGGCTGAAAACCTCCACCATCCCCTTTTAGGTGATGGACATCAAGTCTACATTTAATCTACTGTTGGGCCGACCATGGCTACATGAGATCGGGGCAATACCATCAACTCTACACCAAAAACTCCGATTCATCTCAGAGGGAAGAATCATCACCATCTTAGGTGAAAGCGGAGAAGACAGGGAGAGGAGCACTCTTCATGTTGAGAATCCAAAAGTACTTAACATGCCGCACACAGCAGATGACATCGATCTCCATCGATTTGAGTATGACTTCTCAGCCGTTACCCTCGGGTCGACTGAAAAAACCCCTGCCAAAACTAGAGGAGGAATGGATGCAACTGTGTTCATGCTCCACAAATGGGGCCACCAACAAGGGAAGGGGCTAGGCCCGGGCCTTCAAGGAAGAAGAGACCCCGTCAGGGCCAAGGGGCAGCAAACCAAATTCGGCCTGGGCTGCAGGCCCATTGAAGAAGAAGTCAGAAAGGCCAAGAAAAAGATAAGAGTCGCGACAGTCGCCAGGGCCAGAGGAATCAACCTGGAAGAAGAACCTCACGCTCAACCCCACATTCGTCAAACCTTTATGAGCGCCGGGGTGGTAAAGATTTATCTGAATGGGGAGACGAGGGTAACCCCACACAAGCCTGCTTCCACCCACCCCACCAACCCTTACATCATCCCCCCAGACCTCAAGGTGGACTTAGCTGCCCTCTCCTTATTTGAGGAGGAAGTCCCCCCACCCATCACTCTAGCACCGGCCACTTTGGGCCCATCCTAACCATAGAGGATAGGGTCCCAGAGGATCCCTTCGTAAACATGCTGAGGGAGGAACTGCAAGAGCCTACTGATGCCGCTTCCAACCAAAGAGGTAAAGGTCAGGCCTCGCAGGTAAGTAACTGGGCATCTTTGCCCCATCTCCTGGGAGCCGCCAAAGGCCGTGAATACGGCACCGGCTCTTCAAAAAAAAACAACCTATAAAAAGTGAGGTTAGCCTCTGGGACACTCTACCCTATATATATAGAGATCTACCTCGCCAGGGGCTGACTTTCGAAAAAATGCAAAAAACCATAAAAATAGAAAAAATATAAATTCCAAAAATATTGTCCTTTAAAATTCCCAATAAAATTAAAAATGATGTCGTGATACCCGTCCCGCGTGAAGCCGACCCCTTTCCTGTAGAAATACAAGAAGAGGTAGGAGTCACGAGTTTGGACGAGGAGGGTCAAATCGACAAGCTCCCCAATGAGCTCCTCAAACAATTTGCCGATTTTGAGCATGGCCCTACCCCGATCGTCAAAGAGATGGAGGACGTCAATTTGGGCACCAAAGAGGCTCCTAGAATCACCAAAATCGGAACATCATTGTCCCTTATGGAGAGAAAAGGTATGATAGACTTCCTTCGGGCATACCAAGACGTCTTCGCATGGTCGTATGAAGACATGCCTGGTTTGGATATCGATCTGGTTGAGCATGAGTTGCCACTCTACCCTGATATTAAGCCGGTTAAACAGAAGCTGAGACGCCTCTGACCTGAATGGATGTTGAAGGTGAAGGATGAGGCCATTAAGTAGAATGACGCGGGTTTCCTCATGGTATCCAAGTACCTACAATGGCTGGCCAATATCATCCCCGTACCGAAGAAGGATGGGAAGGTTCGAATGTGCATTGATTTCTGAAATCTCAACAAGGCAAGCCCTAAGGATGACTTTCTGTTACCACACATCGATATCTTGGTCGATAACACTGCTAGGCACGGAATGCTCTCATTCATGGATGGATTCTCGAGCTACAAACAGATTAAGATGGCAGAGGCCGATCGAGAAAAGACTGCGTTCATCACTCCCTGGGGTACCTTCTATTACAAGGTGATGCCATTCGGGCTCAAGAATGTCGAGGCAACCTACCAGAGAGCAATGACGGCCCTGTTCCACGACATGATGCACCGAGAGATCGAAGTGTATGTCGACGACATGATTGCCAAATCACCGGAAAGGGATGACCACTTGGTAAACCTTCAGAAACTGTTCGAGAGGTTGAGAAAGTACAGGTTACGGTTGAATCCCCAAAAGTGTGCGTTCGGCGTTATGTCAGGAAAATTGTTAGGCTTTATTATCAGTAGGAGAGGGATTGAGGTCGATCCGACTAAGATCAAGGCCATCACTAAAATGCCACCACCATCTACAGAGAAGGAGGTCAGAGGCTTTTTAGGCTGAATCCAATACATCAGCTAATTCATTGCACAGTCAACTCCGATATGCGCACCGATCTTCAAGCTACTAAAAAAGGATTCATCAGTTGAGTGGAATGATGACTGTCAAGCTGCATTTGACAAGATCAAAGGTTACCTCCTAAATCCTCTAGTATTGGTACCACCTATACCTGATAGACCCCTGATAATGTACCTGCCCATGACAGAGTTTTCTATGGGCTATGTGTTAGGGCAACATGATGAGACAGGAAGAAGAGAGCAGGCCATCTACTACCTAAGTAAGAAGTTCACTGATTATGAGACGCGATATTCTCAACTTGAGAAGGCATGCTTAGCGCTCGTATGGGCTACTCAAAGACTTCGACACTACCTGTTATCCCAAGCTGTTTTACTTCTAGCATGGATGGATCCATTGAAGTACCTGTTCGAGAAACCTGCTCTCACTGGCCGAACTGCACAATGGCAACTACTTCTCTCTGAATTTGACGTTACTTATGTCACTCAGAAGTCGATCAAGGGGCAAGCACTCGCTGATCATCTTGCTGAGAACCCTCTGCCAGACTATGAGCCACTAAAGACTGAATTCCCCAATGAGGACATCCAGTTCATGACTAAAGAGGATACGGAGGAAACAGAGGAGTCCTGGGTAATTCACTTTGATGGGGCATCGCATGTTGAAGGCCAAGGAGTTGGCACCATTCTTATCTCACCAAGAGGATCGCATGTACCCATCTCAATCAAGTTGAACTTCCCATGCACCAACAATATGGCCGAGTATGAAGCCTGTACAGCTGGTTTATAGGCAGCTCTTGATCTGAATATAACTCACCTCAGGGTCTTTGGGGATTCACAGTTAATCATATGCCAGACCAACGGAGATTGGAAGACCAAGGATGAGAAGTTGATCCCGTACCATGAACATCTTAAGGGTTTGATAACCTGCTTTGAGGAAGTCACTTTCTCCTATGTGCCACGAATAAAAAATCGGTTTGCTGATGCCCTAGCTACCCTGGCCTCTATGGTTGAGATTCCGTACGGGGTTGAGATGAAGCCGATCATGATAAAGCAGAGGGTCGAACTGGCATTCTGTCACCTGATCGAGGGATCTACCGAGTTAGATGATGAGCCACCCTGGTTCTCAGACATCAAGAATTTCCTTGAGACCCCGAAAGGAACATCGAAGGTAGACAGACGCACCATCCAGCGATTAACAACGAACTACGTCATCTATGGCGATCTTTTGTATAGACGGTCTCATGACAATGTTCTACTCTGATGCCTAACCGAGAGAGAAGTGGTTGAGATCATGAAGGAGTCTGCAGGGCACACGTCAGTGGATACATGCTTGCTAAGAAAATCCTAAGGCAAGGATACTTTTGGACCACTTTAGAGACTGATTGCTACAAACACATTCAGAAGTGCTACAAGTGCCTAGAACACTCCAGTCTAATACATGCTCCAATCATTGATTTACACAGCATGACCACTCCTTGGTCGTTCGCCACCTGAGGTCTCGACGTCATCGGCAAGATCAATCCTAAGGCTTCCAACGGACATCAGTTCATCCTCGTCGCAGTGGAGTACTTCACGAAGTTGGTAGAGGCAGCCTCCTATACGAGCATTAAGTTCAGTCATGTCGAGAAGTTCATCAAGAACAACATCATTTACAGATTCAGCATGCCCAATGATATCATCACTAATAATGTCACTAATTTCGCTAATAGGCGCATCCAGGCCTTGTGTGAGCAGTTCCAAATCAAGCATCATCGCTCATCCCCATACAGGCCTCAGACAAACGGAGCTGTAGAAGCGGCCAACAAAACTCTGATCCCCATTCTTGAGAAGATGGTAGTCATTTATAGAGATTGGAGTGAGTAGTTACCCTTCGCGCTTTGGGCCTATAGAACGTCTATTCATACCACTACAGGGACAACACCATTCTCCCTCGTGTATGGAACCAAGGCCGTGCTACCCATTGAGGTCGAAGTACCGTCACTCTGCATCCTTTTGAAATCCCATCTGCCTGAAGCTGAGGAGGAAAGATCCTTTTTTGAGCAGCTAGATTTGATTGATGAGAAGAGACTCCTAGCTTTGTGTCACACCCAGGTCTATCAGAGGAGAATTGCACGTGCCTACAATAAGCGTGTTCGCGCTCGAGACTTGCAGATAGGTGACACGGTACTGAGGAGGATTTTCCTGTCTCTCCACGCCGATCCAAGAGGGAAGTTTAAGCTGAATTGGGAAGGACCCTACGTCATCTGAGAAGTATTGTCGGGATACGCCGTTCACCTTGCCACCATGGACGGAGACCACTTTCATGAGCCCATCAACTTTTGACACCTCCGGAGGTTCTACTCATAGGTCTTACGACAAGGTAAGTGTTGATAATGGTATATGCGTGACCGCTTAAGGACCCCATAGAAGAGGCCATCGTTTCAAAGACAAGTAGCCAAAAATATAATAATATATATTCGCTGAAAACCTTTACCCTTTTGCTACACACGTCAGGCCAATAACCATTTCTTTCATATACCCCTCCCAAAAACATCAAAAAAAAAAAGAAGAGGAGAAAAGAGAAATATGTGTTCATACCAACAAAAAAGAAGGAGAAAAGAGAGGAAAAATCTCGAAAAAAGAGACGAAAAATCCAAACCAAAAGAAATATACATATAGAAAAGCAAAACCCCAAAAGGGGGGATCAAGAATGAAAAAGAAACGACTGGGGCACGTACAGTAAAAAGCCCCTGAAAAGGAAGAGGAATCACTGAATCTGGAATTCACTCAAAGCCTAAATCCAAAATCGCAGAAAAACATAGCCTGTTTGAGCCCTGGCCACATTACAACCCAGAAGAAAGCCCTCTTTAAGGTCCACAAGCAATCATAGCATTTGTTGCATCAGCACAAGCTGAGTTAACGGACCACACAGAACTTCATCCAGCCAGCTATGATGTCCATGTCGTGGCTTTCTGATTCTTAAAGAAAGTAAAAAAAAAAAAAAAAAAAAAAAAAGGAAAGAAGAAAATTAATTTGAGTTCAAAGCAAGATGGACGTGGTGAAAACCCGCAAGGGCACCGCGGGTAAAAACAGCGAACTCACACGGACCAGGTGAAAACCTAAAAAGGCACCTGGGATAAGAGAGCGAACCCATGGATGTAGTGAAAACCCGAAAGGGCGCTGCGGGTAAAAACCGGGATGACAGGCATAGCGAAAACCCGTCTTGGGCGTTGTAAGCAAAAATGTCAAGAAAAGAGAGATTAGGAGAGGATCTGTTCTGGCCTGCCTATTTTAGTCTGGACCCCTTGAGCCTCTTCTCCCCTTTGCTGGGCCGCTCATGTTAAAAATTGGATTGGATCCCGATCAAGTATGTTGTCTCTACCGCGTCGTCTGACACATGACCAAAGATAAAGACAGAAGACTAATCAATCTCGGGGAAGCTAACCTTTCCATGTTTAAAAGAAAAAGCTGAGCCTCACGAGCAGGGTTCGACCATGCTCAAAAAAGGACCCACCAGTTGGCCTCGAATACCGACCTCACAAAAAGAAGGAGAAAAGGAAAAAATTTCAAAAAAGATAATAGATTTTCCATAAAAAGCCTCACACTGTGTAGAAAAAAAAAATTCTTTAGATTTTCCTTTTCCATAAAAGGCCTTACGTTGCGAGACGTATGGAAGAAAATTCGAACACTAAAAAATATATATATATATAATAGATTTCATTTCTTTTCTTACAGCGTTACGTGTGAAGTGCCGCGTCCTAAAAAGATAACAACATGACACACTTTATATTTTCTGCCTTCTTTACAAGTATAAAAAAAAAAAGAAAAAAAAAAAAGAAGAAGAAGAAACAACCCAAAAAAAAGATCTCTGTTAAGGGGCATCAGCCCCCCCTCTGTGTATATGATCTATGGTATGTGCAGGAACAAGTCAGGGGCAGGGACCACGCTTCAAAGCACTGATCTCTGCAAGGAGAGAGTCCTCACGGACATTCTGATCAGACAACCACCTGCCATGAAGACTCTTCTGCCACCTCCAAGGCCAACTACTGCGAGACTCTCAAAAGCCCAACAATCAAGAACCTCACTCTCGGCTATAGCAGCTCTCACCTCCGCAATCTCAGCTCTGGCCCTTTCCTTCTCCAAAGCCTCAGTCAAAGCCAACCTCTCTGCAGAAAGAGACTCAATCCTAGTCCGGAGTATTGTTTCCTTATATGGCCAGGGCCCCGTCTCTATCACATCTATCGAAACCAGGTTAGGGGCAGGTAAGTCCTCGAATGCCAGCCAAACCTTGTAATCAGAAGAGAGAACGCCCCCCTGAACTAAGCTACACATGTGCGTCGATTGGCGGGTCTCCCAGAGGGCTGCTATGCGGTCGAGGTCACTGAGAGAATCCCGAGAGAATATCAGAGAGCACAAGGGTGGCCTCACAGTGCACGACACGCGTTGGGTATATCCGAATTGACGAAGCACCCGAGATGGGAAATAGTAGGTACTACCAGTCAACCCCAAAAGCGTGATACCCTCACAATCTCAAGAGCGGACAATCGGAAAGGTGTCGTCCATCCAGGGAAGTTGTCAGATCAATTCTGCATCAGATAGCCACAGGCTCAGTTCCTTGATACTCCCATGGGGCAGTCTCGAGCACCGGGTCAGAAAGCCCCAGGCCACATCCCCTCTTACCAAGCAAAATCTCGGCACGGGCCCCATGATAGCCAAATGCTCTCCTAGCCAAATTTGAATGAGGAGTGGACTCCCACTAAGAATCCCAACCTGGCCCGAAGCCGAGGCATCCAGGCCCCGATACATCTCAACCAGGACCAGGTGTACCAGTGAACGACCTCCCTCCAATTCGGTCAAGACATCGCATAACCTGTGGGAAAATGTCTCGCCCCCAGTAAAGAAGAGAACTTCCGACAGCAAATAAAGGGCAAAGGCCTTTACATTGAAAGGATCTAGGATAGGCAACTTTCGGAGACTCAAGTCACCAAAAAGTTCTCTCAAGAATTTTATCGAGCACCTGGTGGGCCCCCCGGCGAAGCCCTTCTCATACACACCTTTTTTCAAACTGAGAACTGTGTGGACCACCTTTGCATACCCCGGTTTGGGCACCACTTTGGCAAGTCCCCGATGCATCCTCAAGCCAGTAATAGAGGCTAGCTCTTCCAAGGTTGGGGTAAGCTCCCTGGACCCAAATCTGAAGACATGGGCCCTATGGTCCCACGATGCCAAAGCCGCCTGCAGGAGGTTGGGCAACAGAGGAATAGCAAGGAAAGAGGAAAGGTGGGATAACCCGAGGCGATCCAGAATAGCGAGCTTGCCCTCAGCCAAGCTATCGCACCATTTTTGTAAAAAACTAAGCCCCAGGTTCAAACAGGGAAGTATACTAGCCCCAGCCCCCGTATGAGAATTTGGGTCAAGAAGCGGGTCCATTGACGTACAAAGATGTTCTTTATAAAAATCAGTCAATGTAGGGCGATGGATCCGCTTGTAGGGAGAGCAAAAGAAAAAAAAAAAGAGAAAAAAAAAGGGGGCAAAGAGGCCAAGTCTGGATGAAAAGAGAGGCAAAGAGGGCCAAGTTCGGGTTATGAAGAACCCCGTTGAGCCCAGTTATATGAGGCGTATATATTATATACGCCAAGGCATAATTTAAAATAATTTCCTAGGCGTATATAATATATACGCCCAGCTAAAATTGCAGGGAAGTGTGGCTCCCCTCACATTGGTCAATTTTTTACTTCCCCCAAAAGGGACGGGTTTCGCTTGGCCTACTTTTTTATCCCGAGGCAACCCACAGTCGGGCACGCTCACACACCCATAGGAAATCCTCGGATGACGCTGTATCCATGGGTCATATACGGAGGATCATATGCAGGCTCAATCTCATCATTGGAGGGGCTCTGGCCCGCTTCATGCCAAAGAAAAGGAACCATAAAAGCGAAGAGATAACCAAATAGAGCATTCATATAAACCATAAAAATCATAAAACCATTCAAAAAAAATTGTTGTTTAAAAGATTACATATTCCCCAATAAACAAAAGTCTAAACTGTTTCAATGTTTCCAATTTTTAGAAAATAAACTAGTCTTGGGAAGCCCCCTTCGACTTCTTCCGACGCCGGGTCGCGCTTTGAAAAGTACGAGTCTCTCCCACCCGAGTCCACGCCTGAGAGATACGGCCGAGCAGAGAGCGCGATTCCTTTTCACAAGCACGCTGCAGGAGCACGCCAGAAGCCATCAGGTAGGGAAACAAGCAGAAGGTAAATAAGAAAATGATTAGGTTTGGTCAGCATTCACTCACCACCTCAGCCTCTCCAAGCCCAACGATGTTGCTGTAATATTCGGCTTGGTTCACAGCCGACTCATAATTCTGCACAGCAAGAAAAAGAGGTGTCAGTCACACAGGTCATCAGCATAGTTCAAGAACAAAAGAGAGCAAAGCAACAAGGGAGAGATTACCCCGAGGATCAGCTCAGGAGGTGGGATCTGAATAGCTTCAATGGATATGCGTGCCTTCTCAGCCACATCGGCACACATACACGACAGGAAA
The DNA here is from genome assembly GCA_021018995.1 of Chloranthus sessilifolius. NCBI lineage: Eukaryota > Viridiplantae > Streptophyta > Magnoliopsida > Chloranthales > Chloranthaceae > Chloranthus > Chloranthus sessilifolius. The sequence continues at coordinate 26,006,313 of CM037594.1, read as the reverse complement.
GCATCATCCAAGCGCTTAAAGGTCCCCTGGACCTCGACTGGCAAACTGCCAGAAGCACCAGCACCGAAAGGGTCAGAAGGTCCAGCACCTGTAGCCTCATTAGGAGCAGCTGCCTCATCCCCCTCATCTGAGTTGCCACCCTGCCCAAACTGTAGAGAGAAACAATTTTTGTTCAAATAGCAGGGAAATCACGGCAATCATAGGAAGGCTGCTAAATAAAAAGAGGAAAGAACATTACCTGAGACCATGGACAGCCAAAAGCTAAAAAGTTGGCACCAAGCACGAATCGGGGCAGCAGAGAACGATAGGGCAGAGACTCATACCACATCTGATATCCCCCCGGAAAAAGAAGGTCATCAATGGGGACCCCATGATGGAGAAAGCGAGCGGTAAGCACGTCGGTGGAACCTTCAGGAGCCAACACATCGACTGGAGGAGCTTGGGGTACAGCAAAAAGAAGATGATACTGATGAACCACCCTCTCTCCTAGGTAATAGGCCCTAGCCCAGGGCCCATAGAAGAAAATGATGCGTCGGTCTAACAAAAAATGAGAAGGACCCACTGCGGCCAGGTTTCAGAAGGGAGATCCGACGTAGTGGTCACAGATGACCATCTCAGAAACAAAAAAAAGAGGAGGGATATATACATGTGGTCAAAACCCACAGCACGAAAGAACTATCAAATTTGTAAAGAGAGAAATTGTTATACCTGCTTAGGGATCAACAGATCAAACGGGATCATAGCCCTAACTCCAGGTGCTTCATGCCTATGTCCCGACGGCGGTTCGCATGCCAATTGCTCATAAGGGGGAACGTAGGAACTTCAGATAGAAGCACAGGGCAACCAGGTTGGAAATGCAGATACCCCCAAACCTGAGAAGGCAAGCAGAAAAAAATAGATATGCCATAAAAGGGAAAAGTTGGACAAACTGAAACCAGAGGATAAAATACCTCAAGTGCGGGCCAAAAGCCCACAACGGAGCTGGACTCCCCAAGTACGGCTCACGCCAGGCTAGACATGAGCACCGTATAGCCAGCACCGCCCCAATCAAACCGATGCATGTTATCCCAGTTCACCATAAAACTGAGAAGGGACAATGAGACCCACCCTCCGCTGGTATTTGAAAGAAGAGTCTTACCCAAAAGGAACAACAGAGAAATACGGGCCAACATCAGTGCACGCTCTGGCTCAAGATAAATGGCCGCATCAGGCTGGCCCAGATCCATTAACTCATGAGGCTCAAACAGACTAACCAGCCAGGATAACTTGACTTTAGAACTGCGAACATTCCCTAAGGTTGGGTAGGCCCTTATCAGCCGAGTCACCTCCTCCCTATCAGGTGTGCGGGTAGGTGTCACTGGCACCCCTCCAATGCGAACCCCAGTGATCATGGACCAATCCACAGGTGTAAGGGTCATCTCAGCCATGGCCATATGAAACGTCATGGTCTCAGGGCGAAAGCGCTCTATCAGGGCATTCACATAAGCCGTGTCGGCCCTCACAGCGGGGCACAAAATAAAATCCCCAAAACCGGCTTGAGCAAACAAGTCCATCACCACTAGGAGATGATAGAGCACGAGGCTCTAGAGATCGAACCAGCCACCCGAGAACATGATATGAGGTAAAGGCTGCAAATAAAAGGAATCTATCAAATAGGAGCGAAGTGGTATAGCAAAAGCATCAAAGGGAAAGAAGAGGGCTCATCTGTTTATCTGGCCAACAATCCCGAAGTTGGAGATATGGGTGTGCTGACAATGGAGGAGGCTGGTATGGGCAGCTTCACCTTGCATTTCATACCAGGGTTGAGAGGAGCGCTGAGAAACGATAAACTACTCCCCATGAGGACCATAGGCCATCTCTGGCCCCTCCTGTTGATCTTGCCCTTCGTCGCCAGACATCCTGAAAATGTGGAACGCATCAGTATAAGAAAAGGTTGCTAAAAAAAAAAAAAAAAAAAAAAGAGAAGGGGGAAAAGGGGGAGAAATGCACTAATCCATCATAAAAGAAACATAAAAAAAAATAATGAAAAAAGGGGAACATAGGCATAAGGAATCCATATGCTTGAAAGAAAATCAAAAGCATTAATCTTTCACCACAAAGAGGAAGAACATCAAGCATTTCAAACAAGAATCATTATCAAAATTTAAAGGAAAGGTGAAAGAAGGGTGGTGATTACCTTCAATAGGAGAGGAAATAGATCTAAAGATCGGCGGAGAGTGAATGCTCTTGATCGGCACGAGCGACTCCCGGTGGTAGAACTCAAGCAAAATCAAACACAGAAACCCTCTTAGGAGGCTATCCCAGACTTGGGAAGGAAGGAGGGAGAAAAATAGAATTTGAAAGGAGGGCCCCTTTTGTGCTCAGGTTCGAGCAGTTTTTTAAACTGCCAGATTTTGGTCAGGCGTATATAATATATACGCCCGGCTATTTTCGCTGCGGATTTGCCAGGCGTATATATTATATACGCCCAGCCAATTTTTTGGCTTTGGTGACCCGACAGGCCCTTTGTATGCCCCAGATCAAGGCTCGGCCCCTCTTAGAAGCCCACGTATCACCGGGTGATGGTGCACGCATCCCCAAATGGCCCTTCGAGCTCCCTTCGATTGGCCCAAAGGGACCGTGCTACAATAAACGGATCTAGATCTGTAAGCGCCCGCCGAGTGCTCCCATAAAATCATAAAATCAAAAAAAAAAATTTGCATAAAACCAAGAAAAAAAAGAGATTCACATGAAATAACAACCCAAAAAAAAAGAGAGAGAAAAAGGAAAAAATGCTGAAACCCAACACTAGTTCTCAAAAGAGCATCGCAACGCCTGTTTGCCCCACTCCGAGAGCCGTATTAAATCAATTCGGAATGATCGGGTTCACCCAAAAATTCTCAAACCCTGTTTTACATAGGGACACCTCATGCCTGATCCGGTAGGCAAAATACTGGTCATGTTTATCCCCGGTCATTAGGAACCCACTTCCGAACCCACTTTCCTAAACAAGATAGTTGGGTCTAATTTGTTTAAAGACCAAGACCACGCATCCCCAGGAGTCAGGACCTGATCCGGCAGGCAGATAATTTTACCCATCCCCGGTCACTGTTCCCTAAACATTCCCCAGGAGTCAGGGCCTGATCCGGCAGGCAAATAAACTCATCCATCACCGGTCGTTCCTGCGAACATACACCTAGTCCAAAATCTTCTCCAACAGGAGGCGAGACCTGATCCAGCAGGCAAACCAAGGACCTATCACCGGAATGTTCACGTCCTTAAGGTGTATCAACATGGCAAGTTGATCTGCCTAAGGATACATGCAAAAAAAGAGAACAAAAAAAAAGGAGAAAGAAGAAGAAAAAAAGAGAAAAAAAAAGAGAGGAAGAAAAAAAAAAGAAGAAGAGAGAGAGAAGAAAAGAAAAAAGAAAGAATAAGAAAAAAAAGACAAAAAAAAGAGAGGAAGAAAAAAAAAAGACAAAAAAAAGAGACGAAGAAAAAAAAAAGAAGAAAAGAAAAAAGAAGAAGAAAAAAAAAAAAAAAAAAAAAAAAAGAAGAGAAAAGAAAAAAGAGAAGAAAAAAAAAAAGAGAAGGAGAAGGTTCGGGATAACAACCTTTTGTTATGTAGTTAAAATCCTGTGTAGGTTGACCCCACCTTCCAGGCATTGGCTCTGATCACCCACCTTCGGATCTATGTTGACCAAGAGTGCACCCGACTTCAGACCATTCGAAAAGTTTATTGTCAGTTGAAACTAACCCGTCAAAAATGAAATTACAACCAACCAAACTATGTGCAAACATACAGGCCGAAGGGATCATTCCGTTTTATTTCCTTTTACACAGGCTTAAAACCTGTATAGGCACGGTGTCCCTGTTGAATGTACGCACTTGCGTCTGGGTATCTGCTGGATGGTCATTTGTCCTCGTAAATTGTACCTTAGGGTCGAGGCTTCCGTTCGCACCTATTTGCTGCTTATCACCCTTGATGGGTGTCTGTCTGTGCATAGTTAGTAAGATGTTATTTCATTGGGGATGGAGGCTAGAATTGGCCATCTCTTTCGATGGATGTTTGGTCCTAGCCCGATCTTTTTTAGCTTTGTCTCGAGTTAAGGCACTCCGGTTCGTGTGAATCAGGAGCACCTCACCACCAAAACGTGCACATCCCCAAGGTGTACCTATCCCCGACAGAGCGCACGCACTCTTAGAGCATATCAACTAGCATTTGATCCACTTAAAGAGTTGTGCAAGAATAAAATTTCCAGAGGTCCTTGAGCTTTGCTTAGAGGCCTCATGACAAAAGAAAATTCAAAAAAATAACACACAAAAATTCACTCTGAAAATGGGCATGCATTCCCAAGAAGTGTTGCGACATCAATATTCGCTTCACTCGGGTAAATCATGCTAAAGCAACCTCGAGGTTGATGAGTTCGCCCAAAGACTCTGAGCCTTACCTAGGTAAGGGCACCCATGGCCAATCCAATGGAGCTGTCGATACCCCATAGGATTGGACACAGTTTGTAGGCCTTCGCTTTGTGTACTTCGCTTCGATTCCGAAGCATAGATCGATCACCCCGTTTCATGGAGCTGTCTGGTTCAGATTAATACTCAACATCACAAATCTATAATTTCCCTCAGGAAGTGGGCGATCTCCCAGCTAGTGGGCTTACACTTTTTATGATCATCGCAGTTATGCCCAGTAATGTCGCAATGCACTTGGGGACTGTTAGCATTGAGGTACGAACGATATCCCAAAATGAGAGGGCTTACGTGCACTCACCATCACCATGGATGTTTGAGAATTAAGTTGAACTAGGCGGATCCATCAAACGTGCCTTGGACCTCTTCAAATTTCTCTTATCTTTGGCATCCGATCATTAGTGATCGAATACCAAAGAGGGGCATCTGTAGACACCCAAATTCGGCCCAAGGCCCGATCAGTCTGTACTCCGAGAGAGATGTACCCCTGTGCTTCCGATGGCACCCTTGAACCCTTAGGAATCACCCTGAACCCTTAGGAACCTACCCAAACCTTTAGGAATCACCCTAAACCCTTTAAAACCATTCCCCCAACCCTTAGAGATCACCCCTAAACCCTAGGATCCCTTCCCAGACCCAACTTGAACCCTTCTAAGCAATTGATGGGAGGAGAGATATAAAATTTTACACAGACCACTGCCGAGGATGAGCCATATACCATTAGATCTCCAGCTTTCCAGCAAGCCAAAGATCACCCAATTTGGAGTTAGGGTTCAAACATTATGGCCGATTGAAGTTTTACATAAAATCATGACTTTTGCTCAAAGCGCACGATTATATATGCCCAAAGAATTTGGCCCCTTGTCAGCGATATATTATATGGTCTAGCATTTTGTTAAGAATTTTGTCAAGGATATAATACATACGCCCAGCATAGGTAGGGCCCACCACGGGCACCCACCTTCTCGGATCTCCTCTGGTTTTCATGAAAATCACTATACATAAACTGGGCGTATATGTAATATATACGCCCAGCTTAGCTACAGTAACTGTCATCATATGCTAGAAATTCCTTCATCGGGTTTGATCTTTTGACCATCCCCTTGGTTGAGGTGGTTGTCTTAAGGTTGGTTGCACCCCCTTTGAGCTTATATGCAACCCTTAAGTCACCTATGGTCTCACCCCATCATCTGCCATTGAAACCGATTCCCCAAACCCCTAGGACTCTAAAAACCTAGAAAACCTTAGATGGGGGATTACCTAATTGCTAAACCAATTAGCTCTTAAGTAACCCTCTAACCCACCTTTTCTCTATTAATAGTGAGCCCCCCCCTCTTCCCAAAGGGTTGAAAAAAATTAGGGTTGAAAGTTTTTGAGCTTAAGAGAGAGAGCCCTAGTGAGAGAAAGTTTCCTTTTATTTTTCATTCTTCAACCAGAATTCCGGCATGCTTAGTTCACCCTTTTCAATCCATTTAAACCATTAGATCACTCCTTTTATAGTCAAGCTTAGTCTCTAGCTTCACCCTACACTTCCCATCTACCGAATCTTAGCATTAGAATCCATTCCCCTACTGTTTAAACCATTTAAAGCCATCGAAAGTACACCGAAGCGAAGGTCTTCCACGGTGCAACAAGGGCCCGTGAGCTCCGGCTCACCCCGCTCTTCCTCTACCTTCTTGGTGTTTCCTCCGTCTATGGATTCAAGCCGTTACGCTGCCGAAATTTTGGTTTGGCACAAAGCTTGATAGGACCATATTGCCTTCGGGCAAGCGGAAGCTCCGCCCATTTATTTTTCATTTTGGCCATTGATAGAGACCGCTACGTGCGGATTGATCGGGTGCCTAAACCCTTCCTGATCGATAACCGAAGCCCCTACCCTAGAGTCTTTGGCAAAAACTGATAAATCAGAGTCATATTTAGCACTTCAGTGCTCAAAATATTGATTTAAAGGTTTTTCGGGTCACCAAAAGCTCCGGGTGGCGACTCTACATTTATTCCATTGAGAGCTCATCGTCGCGACGGATTCGAGAGAATCCATGGTCGCATAGAGTTTTTCTTTATGTTATGATTTAAATTTGTTTCTTGTCTTTGTTGTGTTTGAATAAATTACTATTGCAGTCTTTCAATTTTTTTACAGATTTGGAGCAGTAGCAAATAGGGGAGAAAATAACTTACAGTTGGAGCAGACTCTGTCTTAGTTAGCATATCTTTCCCCCTTGTTATAGTTTCATTTTTATAATCTTTAAATTCAGCAGTAGTACTTAGTGTCTTTTTATTTACTGTAAGTTGTCTCTGTTGTGTGTTCTATGCTAGGAAGAAGGGCCCTCAATCCTGAGATTGTATCATTGAATCTTAAAATTGAGAGGGTCCTTAGACCTAGGCCAGCAGCACCTGCTAAACATTTAGGGACATTTAAGATGGGTGAGCAGCCTAGACCCCTTAGGGATTATTGTGCACCAAGGGAATATTCATCCCCTTTCTGCATTCAATTACCTACAGCTGAGGGTAACTATGAAATCAAACCATCCAGATATTGCCATCTTTTCATGGGTTGAGTAAAGAAGATCCTTATAAGCATATAGATGAGTTTCTGTCTTTATGCACAACTTTTAAGATTGCTGATTTGGGAGATGAGACTACTAAGTTGATATTGTTTCCTTTTTCATTAAAGGTTAAAGCTAGACATTAGCTAAACATGCTCTCAGAGAATAGCATTACATATTGGAGTGCCTTACAAGGCCAATTCTTGGCTAAATTTTTTCCATTGAGTAAGACAAGCCAGTTGAGGAAGAGCATTATTTCTTTTGCTCAATTCACAACTGAGGACTTTCATGAGTCTTGAGAAAGATTTAAAGAACTGCTGAGACAATGCCCACACCACCAAATACCCAAATGACAGGTTGATCAAAACTTTTACCAAGGGTTAGATTCTAAAAGTAGATACATGGTGGATGCATCTTGTGGTGGCACATATCTCAGAAAAACTGATGAGGAAGCATGGGATTTTTTTAATATTATAAGTGAAAACTCTATGCAGCAGGAGGCTCTAACAAGAAATGACATTGAGCTGGCTGCTAGAGCTGCAAAAGAACCCACTTCAAAAGGGAAATTGTATGGGGATGACTTCGGTCAATGTTTGCACCACGTCTCCCTTGTGCCCCAAAGAGGTGAAGAAACCAATCTGGTTTTGAGCTAGGAAAAGAACCACTTCATGGTCATCCAAGGAATTGTTCTTGGCCATGTGGTGTCCCATAAGGGGATTGAGGTTAATAGGGTAAAAATTGATCTGATTTCACACCTACCTCCACCAAAAACTATCAAACAGGTCAGATCATTCTTAGGTCATGCAAGTTTTTATAGGAGGATTATCAAGGATTTCAACAAGATCTCCAAACCATTATGCCACTTGCTGTGTCAAGATGTATCTTTTGAGTTTGATGTTGCATGCTTGAGTGCATTTTAGGTATTAAAACATTGTTTGACCTCTACCCCAGTTATCCAAGCCCCAGATTATTCTATCCCTTTTGAATTAATGTGTGATGCCCTTGACTTTGCCATTGGTGCAATCTTAGGGCAGAGAAGAGAGAAACTACTAAGTGTAGTTTATTATGCAAGCAAGACACTGACAGATGCTCAATTAAACTACACAACAATTGAAAAGGAACTTCTGGCAGTAGTTTTTACTTTGGACAAATTTAGACCTTATCTATTAGGGTCTAAAATTATGATTTTCACTGACCACTTTGCCCTAAAGTACTTGCTATCCAAGAAAGAGGCAAAATCCAGGTTGATCAGATGGATCTTACTCCTGTAGGAGTTTGATCTTGAGATCAAGGATAAAAAAGGGGTAGAGAATGTGGTAGCTGACCACTTGTCCAAGATTATGCTTGATGATTGTGCTGCAATCCCACTAAATGATTCCTTCCCTAATGAGCAAATGTTTGCCATCAATTTAAATCTGCCTTGGTTTGCAAACATATTGAACTACCTTACTGTTGAAAAGATCCCCCCACATTGGTCCAAGATGGCAAGAACTTGTTTTTCTCTCAAATCAAATATTTTATATGGGAGGATCCTTACCTATACAAATATTGTGCAGACTAGGTAGTGCGGAGATGTGTCCCTGATAGTGAATTCCACAATATTCTGACAATGTGTCATGAGCATGCCTATGGAGGTTACTTTGGGGATAAAAAGATAGCAGCTAAAGTGCTCTAATCTACTGGCCATCCTTGTTCAAGGATGCATTTGAGCACTGCAAACCCTATTTGAGATGTCAAAGGTTGGGGAGCATATCTAAAAGAGATTCTATGCCATTGCAACCCATTCTTGTTGTAGAATTATTTGATGTCTGGAGGATAGACTTTATGGGTCCTTTCCCTCCTTCTTGGGTTTCAATTTTATTCTTGTGGCTATTGATTATGTTTCCAAATGGGTGGAAGTCATTGCAACAAGAACCAATGACCATAGAATTATGCTAAAAAATTTTAAAGAAAATATTTTCTCAAGGTTTGACACCCCCAGAGCTATCATCAGTGATGGGGGGAGTCATTTCTATAACTAGTACTTTGAGAGCTTGCTCAAGAAGTACTCTATTACACACAAAATTGCTACTCCCTATAATTAGTGGGCAGATGGAGATTTTCAACAGAGAGATCAAGCATATTCTAGAGAAAATAGTTAGTATAGATTGGAAGGATTGGTCCCTAAAGTTGGCTGATGCACTGTGGGCTTATATGACTGCCTATAAAATCCCTATTGGGGTGTCCCCTTTTAGGCTTGTATATGGCAAAGCTTTTCATTTACCAGTAGAGTTGGAATACAGGGCCTATTGGGCCATTAAAGCTTTTAATTTGGATCTAACTTTTGCTGGTATCGACAGGAAGCTAGAAATTTCTGAACTGGAAGAACTGAGACTTGATGCCTGTGCAAATGTGGAAAGAACCTTTTATGACAAGAACCTTCTTAAGAAGGAGTTTGCTAAAGGTGGAAAGGTATGGCTATTCAATTCCAAATTAAAGTTCTTTCCAGGTAAGCTAAGGTCCAGATGGGATGGCCCATTTACTATCTTACATGCATCGCCATCTGGAGCTGTTGAGATCATGGACCCTAACTCTAGAAGGGTGGGTCATGAAGGTCAATGGCTAGAGGCTCAAACCATGTGTTGAAAATGTTGTGGTGCCCTCTGAGACCATCAGTCTTCAAGAACCTCCCAACTGATTTGTGATCTAGAACTTTGTACTATTTGTATCATAAGTGTCAGAGTGGTTTAAAATTTTATACAATATTGTGTTTCCAGCTGTCTGCTCTTGATTAAGTATGTGTTGATGTGCTGTAAAGTGCTGAGTGGATTTTTAGAGCATAAGGATCATTGAGCCTTATTGCATGAGAGTGAGTCATTCCACAAGTTTGACCAAGCCATTGTTGAATTCTCGAGAGGATCAGACACTAAATACATCCTCTCGAGACATTTGTTCTAAAGACTATACCCAACCTCGACATGTTCATGCAATTAAAACCATCTGCCTGAGATGATATTTTTGAAGCATTATCCTCTCATAGCTCAAGATCCTGAGCTTACAAGCTCCTCGTGAGGACCATTTTCTCATTTTACCTCTTTGTGTTAAACCCTCACACTCCATCGCCAACTCTAGTTTTCTTCTTCTCTCCTCTAATGCTCACTCTCTACTACACCATTCATTCCATGTCTCTGTCAATTTGATCAACAGCTCAAGGAATGCATTTGGCACTAAGAATCTTTGGATTTAGATCCGTGTGGATTATCCTGGCAATACCCTAGTTTAGGTAAGTTCTCAATCGTTTACTTCTCATTCCATTTTGTTTCTCTGAATATTTTCTCCTGGATCGTGATCATCTTGTTGAGGTTAGTGGATTTGTCAAATTCAATCAGTGCTTCGAGAGTTTGCAGTGCTTTGGGAAAACTAGGGTTTGGTTTATTAGAATAAATTAGGGTTTTTGTAATGGCTGACGCTATCGAATTTGAAGAAACCCTAACCAATTTGCTTTGTCCTTCTCACACTTATTCCCCTACACCACTTAGAACAGGAGGATTGCATCATCCTCAGCTCCTGTGGCTCAATCAACAAAAATGAAATCTTTAGTCTCGGGTGACTCATCAGCTTCAACCAAGAAAACCAAAGCTAGCACCCACGAGCCTGAAGCTTTAAAGCCAAATAAAAAGAAGAAGGGTAAGGGGGCTGCTCCTGAGTTTGACCCTTTCACAACTCCCAATGATTTTATGGAGAAACTAAACCTGGTATCTAAGACCATCTTTTATAGATCCTTGTTCACTAAAAAGAATGGGCTAGAGAAGCCATATTGTATTTGACTAAGGCCTCCATGGATTCCCTGCTGAGGTCTTTGGAAGAGATTGTCTATCCTAGATTAGTGAAACTGTGGTACCAAAATATTAGGATGAAAGAGTCAGGAGGACTAACTGAGAAAAACCCAGTGTTAGTGATTCTGATAGATGATTTTGAGGCAGTTGTGGATGCCACTAATATAACACATGCATTGAGTATTCCTGCAAACTATGATCCATCTTACGGCCTAGGGGCCCCTATCAGTGCTTCATTTAAAGAAATTGCCCACCATTTAACTCAAGGAAAGACTGCATTAGGAGAATCTACTATGAGAAGTGATTCCAATACAAATTTATTGTTCATGGATAATATCTTAAGGAAAAATGTTTTTTGTGGTTGGACATCAATAGGAGAGGATTCATCCAATTGTGGATGCACTGTAGTGCTTCTCTAAGGGGCATTTTTTCAATGTTTCCAACTTAATTCTTGAGGGAATGTGTGATATTCATGGTACAGTATAAAGGAGGCAAGTAATTCAAGGCTTACCTTACAGCAGGCTGATCACAGCCTTGCTAAAAAAGGGAGGATATGTATGGAGAATAGGAGATCAAACATCTAAGTTGTCACCAGTTGTTTTTGGAGAGAAAAAGTGGAAGATTAGCTTAACATTGATTAAGAAGGAGTCTGAAGCAGCCCTTTCGGGGCAAACCTCTGTAACCATCTCAGAGCAGCCATCTTCTATCCTCGATTCCATTTCAGCATCAGCTCCTCCACCATCCTTACCTTTCCCCCACAACCTTCCTAAACCCACAATTAAGAGAACCTACCAAAATAAAACCAAATCCCAAGCAGACACTAACTTAACCCCATCCACTACCATACCTCCATCAATACCAAATCCAACACCCGAAGGACTTTCTCCATTTATCCATCCTAACTATGGGCCAATGGCTGCTGCCATTAAACCCACTGACCCCAGTCCTTCCTTTGCCCATTCCACTCCACTTTCCCCTATCCAAAACTCATTTTATAACAACTCTAAACAATTCACCACAGAGGGTTACTCGGCCCTAATGGGACTCCATTGTGGGGGACATTAGGCATGAGTGCACCCCTCTGCCTAACTCCCCACACCACTATCAATTCAACCATGCACCCACTTCACCCTATAAACTAATTTCCACTCAACCTATTACTCATGTCCTCCCAGACCCTCTACCCAAATCATTTCACTCTTAACCTCCCTTCAATCCCAAATCCTCACCTCCACAGAAAGCCAATCCTCAATCCAAAACTGTCTTGCTTCCATCCACTCAACACTTCAATCTTTCGTACCCACATCCCAACACCCCACCCTTATCCCTACCCCTCCTCAATTCCAGAATTCTTCTATAGTTGTGGCAACAATTGATATTGCCACCCAAACAGATTTTGAACCTAAAGAATTGTTTCTGGTTCCCCCTTCCACCTCTTCCCAATCAATCTACCCTGCTACTGAACCTTCTATTAGCTCCCCTCTACTAATGATCCATATCACTGGACCATTATACTAGCTAACCCAAGCCAAAGATCTCCAGCACCAACCCTCACTACTCTCATGCATGCCAACCCATATATTTCCAGGGATGTGTTTCTGCTGGTCGATTTTGTAAGAAATAGAATATTAAAAAGTTGTGAGGATCAATTGGCCTTGATGAAGCTAGCCTCTTGGAAACAGTTAGAATCAGTAATGCTAGCTCATAAACAAGAGAAGTTTGCAATGCAAGAAAAACTTGACAAAGTTGTAGTTGTATATCGATTATATGAATAGCGTGCTAATCAATATGCAAAGTTGGTTGATTCATTATCAGCCACTCTCCTTTCCCTAGGTGTTCAAGATGGTCAGCCTCAATCATGAGCTAAAGGCATTAAAATTCAGGAGCCTCAACCACAGAGGGGAAGTACCAAGCAAAAGAAACCAATTGCTTTAAAGACTAAAGTTGATGCTGCCAAAGCTGAAGACGATTTTATGAGTCTTTTATATTTGTTTTATTTCTTATCTAGTTATCATTTTATGCAAAGTCTTCTCTTTTATATAATATTTTGTTATAAATTCTTTTTTTCTATGAATACAATCAGTTTGTTAATGTAATTTTCTTTTTATTGTTGGCAAATATCACAATCAGACCCACGATTTTTTATCGCATCTACAAACTTCAAATGAAAGATGCAGAGCTCATAAAGATCCGACAAGGAGTGACTGCCGGCATAAGTGTGAATTTTTCTATTAAAGAGGATGGATCATTGCTATTTTGTGGATGCCTATGCATACCGGTTGATGTCGTTCTGAGGCAAACTATATTAGACGAAGCTCATAAGTCCAAGTATGCCATTCATTCTGGTGGTACTAAGATGTACCAGGATTTGCAGAAGAACTATTGGTAGAGAGGATTGAAGAAAGACGTAGCTGAATATGTCTCAAAATGTCTGATGTATCAACAAGTAAAAGTGGATCATAGACACCCAGCAGGTCTATTGCAACCTCTGCCAATACCAGAATGGAAATGGGAGTCTATCTCCATGGACTTCATTGTGGGATTACCAAAGACAATGAGGCACCACAATGCTATATGGGTAATAGTGGATTGACTGATAAAGTAGGCACACTTCCTGCCCTACAACACAACATACACGGCAAGCAAGTTGGTGGATTTGCATATGAGAGAAATTGCCTGACTACACGATATTCCGGCAAGCATCGTGTCCAATCGAGATCCATTGTATACTTTGATATTTTGGCAAAGATTTCAAGAAGGTATGGGCACGAGATTGGACTTTAGTTCGGCATTCCATCCGCAGATCGATGGTCAGACAGAGAGAGTCAATCAGATTATTGAAGATATGTTTTGAGTGTGCATGATTGATTTTCAAGGATCATGGGAACAACATCTACCATTGATTGAATTCGCGTAAAATAATAGTTTTCAGTAGAGCATTGTGATTGCTCCGTATGAAGCACTATATGGACGGAGGTGTAGGTCTCCGATCAATTGGGAGGCATCAGGCAAAAAATTTATATTGGGACCAGCAGTCATAAAGAAAAATGTTGAGACCGTTCGTATATAAGAGAAAGAATCAAGACGGTACAGAGTCGACAGAAGAGCTATGCGGATATCAAGCGGTCGAGTACGGATTTTCAAGTAGGAGATCACGTATTTGTGAAGATATCTCCAATAAAGGGTGTGATGTGCTTTGAAAAGCGTGGAAAGATGAGTCATCACTATATCAGACCGTTCGAGGTATTGGGAAGAGTCGGTGAAGTTGCATATAGGATTACATTACCCTCACAGCTTGATAGAGTGCATGACGTGTTTCACGTTTCTATGTTACAGAAATACATGAGGGACCCAACTCATATCCTCAATGTGCCACCAATTGAAGTCTACAGGGATTTGACGGTCATAGAAGAACCATTACAAATTTTAGACCGAACCGAACAAGTGTTACGCATAAAACGGATTCCCTTGGTGTTGGTCCAATGGAAGAATCATTCTAAAGAGGGAGCTACATGGGAACGCGAAGCCGAGATTTTCCACCAGTACCCTTCATTGTTTCAGTGATCTAAGAGAGAGAAAGGATCTGTAAAGGTCATTGAGACCTAGAAAGCATATAAACAAACCTTCTTCATGAATAAAAGTTGGGAATTGGAAGTCTAGAACTCATGAATCAGGAAGAGAACTTAAAAACACAAAATTTGAGTGTTTTCTTCTAATTTCGATCGATCAAAGTGTAAATCGATCGATCGAAATGACCAGACAGAAGAATGTTATTCATTAAATCAAGGCCTAATAAATTCGTTTGATCGAATTGATTTTCGATCGATTGAATTTCAAAATTCGTTCGATTGAACTGATAATTCGTTCGATCGAATTGGTTTTTGTTCGATCAAAAATTTTTAAAGGCTAAAGGTCACCTGAGAAAATCTGATCGATCAAAAATTATTTTGTTCGATCTAATTTAGTGCTCGACCAATCAAAATATTTTTGATCGATCGAAATCGTAGCCCAGTTCAGCTTAAGACAATTTCGATCAATCGAAATTAAATTCGATCAATCAAAATCGCCTTTCCGTTTACTTAATTGAGATTCGATTGATCAAAAATTAATTCGATCGATCGAATCGCGCAGTATATATATAAACTGCCTTTTTTAGTTCAAAAAATTTTAAAAATTTGGGGGGTTTCCGTTTACAATCAAGAAACGACCGATTGCGAGGGGATACTTCGCGAAATCAAATCAAAACTTCATCAAAGAGGTAATTCCCTAAATTTCCTTTACGATTTTGCATTTAATCCGCCTATTCTCCATAGATTCTAAAGAAACCCTAGGTTTTTATTTTTCAAATCCATGATCCCCAAAAAGAGATTAGATTCAAAACCAACTACATCGAAGAGACCCAAATCCACATCGGGTTCTTCGCAACCACCACCAAACCCTCCACCGCAACCCATACCTGTACCACCAGCCACCACTCAAGCACCACAACCTGAACAACTGAATGAATGGTGGGCTGAAAAGGGGTTTGCTTACGAGTATACTATCGATCCGGCCTTATTTGAGACGCCCAACGTGCCAAGCACCGACGCTTGGGCACTTGATTACTTGAGCAAGGCCGGGTTGGATAATCTATTGAAGCCCCTCCATCAATACTACTACCCTCGCCTCGTGCGACTCTTTTATCAAAACATGTTTGATGGCCCAAACCCTAAAACCACCATTTGCACCAAGATTGACGGAAAAACCTACAATTTTACCTCTAAAATGGCTTGCAGGGCCTTAGATTGTTTTGACAGTTATGGGGCCGGCATTGATCTATTGCCCCCAAACACTGAAGATATACCACATTTGGTAATCGCAGCAAAGATGACCCGGGGTCAACTTGCCTCTGGTCGATCTATTAAACAAGCAGACTTACCGAGTTACATGTGGATGCTCGACACGATCTTCAAATGCAACTTGTACCTGATTCGACATAGAACCGAGAGATTAGGGGTGCTCATGCAAGCTTTATTCTCCGCGTTTGAGGGCCGATGGTTCGATGTTGCAACTGTAGTTTTTGAGGGCATGAAACACGGCAGGGTGAAGATGTTAGAGGGGGCGGATAAGCCTGAGGAGTTTATTCCTTATGCGAGCCTTATTTCAGCTATGCTTGAGGAATACTCGACGAGCGCAACACATAAAGTTTCAGACAATGTGCAGTTATTCATTTTTAAGAATTGGAGGGCGACCTACAACCGGTTGAAACCACGCCTTCAACCAGCGCCCCACGTGCCTCCTATCCCTCCTCAACCCCAAGATGTGCCTGCCCAAGATGCGCCAGAGCATGACCAGCCAGCTCTAGAAGTCCCTCTTCAAAGATCAGCCAGATGTCATCCCTCCAGCTCCTCAGTCAGACTACGTGTCGATGCCACCACCCTATCATCAAGTAGCTCCCATTACCAACAAGGAGTTGGCAACTCTCATACAAGAGAGTAATCGCTAGCTCAACCAATGCCTTAAGTACCACGAGCTGCTAGTGGAGGACACTCTACATGCTATGTACCCTACAAACTACCTCCAGAGGATGGCGATCATGTGTGCACGAGTGTACGGCGCTTCTACATCAGGCGCTGATACAGAGGACCCACAGCCTGATGAGGCAACCGACGAGGGTCGAGCCGAGGGCGTGGCAGAAGGAGTGGACGATCCAAACAGATCGGGGGAGGGGGCTGATGCTTGACGTACTTAAAACGTTTTGTGAGCATTGAGAGTTTTTCTTTTTAGAATTATAAATTTTGGTGGATGGCTGTATAAGTTTTGTTAACTATGGTGGCATGCTTGCCACACCCGTTTCTTTTTGCTCGTTATAACTATGGTGGCATGGTTGCCATGATCATATATTTATTTCATAATGTGCTTATATAGATATGTTAATCTTTTGATTGGTCGATGTGCATCTACCTAGAATCTGATAGATAGGTAAATATAGGTGTGATTACATTGTCCTATTTCATTATGGGTAGGTATGAATTGCTAGAATTGTGATGTATGGTCTGCATGTGTGTGTAGAGATTTTAGTTACAAAATGGTTTGTTTAGCCATGTGTGGTACCTTTCGAGGTCACCCTTCTTGTGTCTAACCTTCACAGTTAATTCAATCTTTAAGGATGAAAATTCCTAAGGTGGGGAGAATGTAACATCTCAAAGTTTTGACCTATGAACTATATGCCTTGGTGCATGTGCCTGACTGTCCGCATGTCAAAGATAGTGCCAATGGATCTAGTAATGTATGTGGATTAGATCCTATGGGTTGGATCTTGTGTGAGAGATGGAAATAGGAGGTGTGGAAGGGTTAGTGGACCTTCATACACCTAACATAGGTATAACTGCTTTTCACCTAAGCCTAAGGTTGGATTATGAGGGAAATAAATACCAATGTTAATTTTGCATTCAATACCCTTTATTACTTATGATTGGGAGTTAAGAAGAGAGAAGGTGAATCGAGGGCTTTGAAGGCGTGTGAATCCTTGCTTGAGTAGTTCTTGAAGGTGAAGGAGTGAGGGGTCACAGTCAAAGGAAATTGCAGCTTCGTTTTGAAACCTAGCCCGTTTTGGAAGCGAGGATAGAGAATTCGGGTGAGCTTAAGTAATAGAGTTTACATTTGTGTTGTGAATCTATGTAAGAAGGTGTTTTGTCCACTTTGTGATCGAAAAATGATAAGAAACAAGGTCTGATTTGAGAAAGAATGGAAGGAGAATGAGAAAATTCAAGTTTGAGCAAAATGTGTAAATTTTGATCGATCGAAACTTGATTTGATCGATCGAATTTGGCTAAAAAAGACTGAATACAATTTTTAAGGAAATTTGTCCGATCGAAATAAAATTTGATCGAACGAAATGTGTTTCGACCGATCGAACTCTATACTCGATTGATTGAAACGTATAAAACAGGGTTTTAGAAAATTTGCTGTCAGGATTCGACCGATCGAAATTATTTTTGATCGATCAAATTTTAGATCCGATCGACCAAATTATAAATCGATCGATTAAGATTTCACTGCCAAGTTTTGGATTCTGAGGGATTTGACTGATCGAAATATTTTTGATCAATCGAATTTGTGATTCAATCGATCAAAATGAAAATCGTTCGATCGAACTGGGTATTTGATGTATTGGTTTTGTTGGATTCGACCGATTGATATGAGTTCGATCAATCGAAATTGGGTTTCGATCGATCGAAATAGGGATTCGATCAATCGAAGTTACCAGATTCGGGAATTGTTGTGTTTTGATTGTGAGATTTTGGGAGAATCTTTCATCGTATGTTTAGCATCATTCTAATGTATGAACCATGGATTCGATGTGTTTAGGTGAGCTTGTGTCGTGTGAGTCAAGGCGGACTCAAACTATGGTTGAAGCACTCGTGGCTTGAGATTTTGAGGTAGGGAAAACTTAATATCATGTGCATTTAATGCATTGGCATGTATGCTATGTTATGATGCATTCTTCGATAAAATCATGTGAATTTGTTTATGACTCTGAATTGAGAAAGAATAAGCATGTGTGTGTTTCAAATTGTGTGAGTATGTGGAATCTTTCAAGATTCAATCCATTTTGATGTGTGTGAGAATTTGTTCGAACTTTCAAACTAAGCTATAATTTTTACTTTACACGGCGATAAGCTATATGTATGCACTTTGATTTAAGGTTTATATGTGAATACCAGACCGACGCGACGGTATCACCGTGACTGACGCACCAGGATATCCGTGACCGGTACGGCGGCCAATCCGTACACCCTTTGTGATATGTGTAATCTTGTGAAAATCATACTGTATAACGGTAATTGCGTTCGGCCAAGTGTCCAACTTTATGGAACCTTGGATGCATGTGAAAATGGTTCATGTGAACGATGATGGTGGGTATTCTACCGAGAGCTCAATGCTATAGTTCCTCATGCGATAAATTAAGTAAAACACTCTTAAGTTTCTTTTCATGTGTTGAGATAAAGATATGAGCATGTATCATGTTTTCACACAAGTATCAAATTTGTATTTCATGCCATTACTTTCACCACTATGCATATGTTTCAGATAAGTTTTGCTTCCGTTATGCCATGATATATATGCGTGATGTTCATGATATGCATGTTATGAGTATTTCCCTACTGAGCTTGGATGAAGCTCATTCCTCGACTAAATGTCACAGGTAAAAGTGAAGGCATAGGATCCGAGGTTTCAGAGAAGGAGGATTCGAATTATTCTCCTAAGAAGGAAGAAGAAGAACCTCGTCCCGATAGGTCAGGCCTTAGGTTGAAGAACTAGTTTTGTTTTTAGTTTGATGTAAAGAATCTTATTTTGGAATGGCTATTGTAATTTTTCGTGAACCATGTTTCGGTAAGGAATGGTCCTTACCGGTGGTTCTTTTTGGTTCTTTTTCCATGTGTTCGTATGGAATTAGAACCGTCATTTTGAGCTTTTGAGAGATAGCAATGGTTCCTTTTCTTATTTTGGTTATGTTATTTGGTTATGGCTATCCTTTGTTTCTGCTGTGCGAGTAATTATGCAATGTGTTTCATTCGGGGTTCGGCCTTGGTGTCGACCAACTGACGGCGTGGGTTTTAGGGTGCCAAAATTCAAGCTGTCACAAAATACCTACCCATTGAACTGCCCTTTTTATACACAAGTTGAGCCTTAAAATCCATTTTTCTTTAACAAACACTAGAATAATTGAACCTAAACCTCATTAATCTGATTTAGCCTTACCCTCACTCTGAGATTTTAGAAGGTAAAGGAAAAGATGTTGAAGAAAGTTGAGCTGGGTTCAACATTTGGTGAAAGGAGAAGAGAAGAAATCTATAAAAAAATAGTGTGTCAGTTGTATATTTGTGGCATTTCAATTTTTTAAATAAAAAAAGAGAGTGGAAAGTCAAAAGAAGTACTTCATTTGAAAAATTAAAAAGATGAGAAGAAGCTGGCCACTTTAGTTCTGAAAAATTTTAAAGAAGAAGAAGCTGTGATGTAATGAAGAAGGTGAAGTCATGAATCACCTCCTCTTAGTTGATTTCTCAGTTTTAAAGCCTTTTTATCCTTTTATTTTTTTTAAACCTCAACCCTAAGCCACATAAAAATCCAACAAAAAGACCTTATTGATCTAATATTAATTGAGCTATTATGTGGAGATACGGGGATGTGTAATCTATGGTGGAAAGAACAAGAGGATTTTAGGAATTACCAGCAATGCCTATACTCATGCTTGAAGGCCTATTTGAGGTTTATAATTGATCTTGAGCTGAAGTGAAAGTGATACTCCTTTGAATTTTATTTTTGAGTGAAAGCCCTGGTGAGAATCGGGTCTGAAACTAGATTCATTGGGGCAATATTTAAACTTGATTCTTGAATTAATGGTGAGCTTGGCACTGATTCCCACACACAATACTCTTGATGTAAGCTGATTAGCTGTGATGGAAATTCATTATGATTTAAGTGTTAAGCTTACTGCATTACTATTTTAATTTCTCTGAATTTGAAAGAGTAGGGTGTGGAATGAATCTTTATTTGTTGAAATCTGATTTGACATATGTTGCATTAAACTTAACTATTCTATTGTGAAGTTTGTGAGCATCTTCAATGAAAACCCTCAGGAGACTTCACTCCTCCACTAAGGATCACCTAGGGGTTTAAAAGGCTTGATGCATAGGCTAAATGCATCCGTGCTCCCTACGAAAGTGGTATTTAATTTTTAAAATAATTGTTTAATCTTCTCTTTGCTCAAGGACTAGCAAAGATTAGGCTTGGGAGTGTGCTAATCACTTAATTATGCCACTTTCCACCTCCTAACCTAGGCTTTACTATACCTTAGAGCTATTTAATAATTGATTTTTAAGTGTGGTTTTATAGTTAGCAATAACCTACAGAGTGGTGCAGAAATCCATTTAACAAGTGCCAAAAAGAGAAGAATTAGAATCAAACACTAGAGCTGAAAAAAATATAGAGATTGAATCATGCTGGTCCCCACCAAATGGGTTATTCAGTATGCCTTGAACCCCCTTGAACTCCTGCCATGAGAGAAAAGTGGGACCCATTCCTAAAGGAGAGCTGCAGCAGTTAGACATCCCAGCCAAGAGGCAGAAGCTATCCTCTCGAGCAGTCTTGAGTAGACCAAGACTTCAGAATTCATCCTCTCGAGCAGTGTCGAGCAGTCAAAAGACTATAACATTCTACCCTATCGAGAAGTGTCGAGCAGTCAAAATATTGTAGCATTCTACCCTCTCGAGCAGTGTTGAGCAATCAAAAGACTACAACATTCCATCCTCTCGAGCAGTGTCGAGCAGTCAAAAGACTCCAGGATTCCATCCTCTCGAGAAGCCTTCAGAAGCAGTTCATCTTCTCGAGCAAACCAAGACTTCAGCATTCCATCCTCTCGAGAAGCCTTTAGAAGGTAGTTCATCTTCTCGAGGTTTGGGAGCCAGCAGATATCTGTGGACATTGGTGGCATTTTTGGAACTTCTGCAGCACATGGGATACATGTCCGAGTGTGTACTACTTTCCTTGGGTAATACTTGGCTGAAATTGAGCCACGTCAGTAGAGCCTAACTGTTTTGATTCTTCTTCTCTCTGATTGGCTAGAGCATAAAGTTACTTTTTGGATGTGTATATATACCAAGCAAAGCATGCCTGTGAATTGATCAGTCACATAATATACCATTTTATCACCCTTAACTTAGTGATGCTAGGACTTAGTTTGCTAATAATAAGTTGATGATGGGTAGATATTAAAGATAATTTGGAAAAGAGAGCCATAATATTAATCTTTATCAAAATGAACTCAAAAGGGCAGTAAAAAGATGATTAAGCATAAAAAGGCGATTCACTATATACTAAGAGTTAAAAGATCATGAAAAGACGATTGAGCGCTGCTACTAAAGAAGAAAACGAGAAATCGTAATTTACGACTCTTCATAAAATATTCAAGAAGCTGAAGCGATACAGAAAAGAAAAGCGATGAATCGTAATTCAGAGAATCATCCAGAGAGACAGCTATGAAAGATATAAAATCGTAATTTATGATTTTCTAGAAAAAAGAAGAAAATAGACAATCGTAATTTACGATTGTAATAATAGAAGCTTTCTCACTACTGCTGATCACATGAAGATTTCCACCGCCATGAGCAGAATTAGAAGAACTCTAAAATAGAAGTTTGGCTGATCACTGATCTAGGAGATTGATGAAGAAGAATCTTAAGAGGACTCTACTGCTGAACTAAAGGAAGAAATCCAGAGTACATCAACTATCCGAAGGAAGGAACTATAAGAATAGTAGAGTTATATTAGGATAGTTTTATTGTTAGTTATTTCTTTTATTATAATTAGAAGTCCTGTAAACTGACTCCTTATGATCTATAAATAAGAGAGCCCGGTATAGGAATAATCATCGATGATTTTCACAGTATCAATTGACAAATGAGGTCTGTGTTTCTCCCAATCAAAGTAGTTTAGGATTTACAAAGTAATATCATCCACAGTTCTCTAAGGTCTTGCCTGAGAACTAAGGCTGAGGAAGCTGAAAGGTCAACCCTTTGGATGGTTCTACTTTTTCTTTCTAATTTAGATTTTATTTTCTTTTATTTCCTGCTTTATAAGCATCTTCAAATTTTAATTTGAATTGACGACTCAGATTGAGGTTTGCAGATTAGTGTAACGGTTTTTACCTTTCAATCTTCAGTTTTCTAGAATTTGATTGGCGCCCAAGTTTTAGGAGATTAATGATTAGATTATATCTATATTGAATGAAGTTAGTTTTTGATTGACGCCCAAATTTTAGAAGAGTGATATATAGTGTAATGGTACTATTTAAATTCATAAATATCCGATAGTTAAAGATTGTGATTGACTACCATAATCTGAAGAAGGAGGATTAGGATTTATTTTTTACAAATTTAGTTTAAAAACTATTCTTTATTCATATTCCTCCAGCAGTTTAGGAACTTAAAAGATAAGTATAAGTTTTTATAAAAATTAAATTAATATAGTTTAACTTATCTCTGTGGAAACGATCCTTTACTAGTACTATAATTTCCATTGTGCACTTGCAATAGGTTAAGACTTAATTAGATACACATATAAGTAGCCAGCCAAATTTTTGGCGCTGCTGCCAGGGATAGGTGATTTATATTAATTTTAAGAAAATTAGTATTTATCTTTCTCTTTTTATATTTTTTTATATTTTTAACTTTCTTTGATCACTTCTTAAATCTTTTACAGGTTTATTCGGAGTGAAGAATCAGAGTTTCAACTTCCCCTGATCAGAGAAGCTCGAGGCTTATATTTGCTCTCTCTCCTTGCTTTCTGGAATAAAAATTAAATAAAGTTAAAAATATCAAAAACAAAGTTTTTCTTTTTTGTATGTATCACACCCGATCTCGAAGTCTAGATTTCTTCTAGTGTGATATAAAAATTGAGAGGACTTTCCGACGTAATTTGGTAGCAAACCAAATTTCCTCAAGAGAATCCTTTACCATGGCTGATGATTTGTCAATCCAGGCACATTTCAGCCCAGTAGCTTTGGTCGAGCCCTCTTGTATAGTTATAGCAGAGGTGCCTGTAGGTCAAAATTATGAAATCAAGCTCTACACACTTCAATCTGTACCAATCTTTCATGGGCTTGATCAAGAAAATCCCTACCAGCATCTCAGGGACTTCATAGAGCTTTGCATAGTGCTGCAATTATCGACTACCAATAAAGAGGTCATAAAACTCTGTTTGTTCCCATTTTCTCTCAAGGATAGGGTGAAGGCATGGTTAATTTTATTACCTGCTAGAAGTATTACCACATGGGAGGAATTGCAGTCCAAGTTTTTGGGTGAGTACTTCCCAATTGGTAAAACTAACTAAATTCTCCAAGCGATTCAAGACTTCAGGCAAAAGCCAGGAGAATTATTTCATGAGAGCTAGGCACAGATGAAGGATTTATTACGAAAGTATCCTCATCACGAGGTACCAAATTGGTTGATAGCACAAAGCTTCTACCAAAGGTTGACTGAGACTAACTAGTCTACAGTCAATGCCATAAGTGGAGGAGCCTTTATGGCTCAGAACGGCTAGCAGTCCTAGAATTTATTTGAGAAACTGGCCAATAACTCAAAATAGAAGCAAACTCTGATTAGATCTGATCCAGATGTCACTCGCCACGCCCCGCTCACAAGGGGTGGACTTTACGATATCAGCAATGATAATGTAAAGAAGGAGGATGACATGAGTACAAAAGTTTTGGATCTCGAATAACAAATCGCAATATTAATGGCTGCCAAACCTAGCACCCCAGATAGATCTTTGGCAAGCCATTCTAATTGCCAAACTCAGTCATACACTAAAAACCCAGCTGTGCCAACCCACCAAGAGGTGGTGGAAAGTGAATAGATAATGGCTTTTTCAGAGGGGAGACTATGAAAACACTTATAATCCAGCATGGAGGAACCAACCTGGATTTAACTATGGTTCCACATACGGAGCACAGCTAGCACCAACAGTTGTGCAACCTCGATTTCCCTAGACTCAAGCTTTCCACCAAAGACCTCAAATGCCCATTGCACAGACCCAATTTGGACCACAGAGCAATGCACCTGATTCCACACTTGTTCAAATACTTCGAGATTTACAGCAACAATCGCATCAGCACTCAAAAGACTTACATTAGCTTGCTCAATTATCTCAAGTACTTAACTCACATACCCACTCCATCACAAAGCTTGAAAGCCAGATAGACCAACTAGCTTCTCAAGTGGCAAGAAGAGAGAGTGGCCAATTGCCTACGCAGTCGGTTAATAATCCTAGAGGACAAGTGCTCTTGGGGGAGACATTGGCTCCCTAAAATCAAATATAGACACCTCATGGATTGTCAAGCTACCGACTCATCCGTAACATCAACTGTAATTATGTAAACTATATTTTTCTCATTGTTTTTAGGTTGGATATCATACTATGACCCAAATCATTGAAAGATGACGAGTCGTAATATCCTACCTATTGTACATTACAGCAAACAATCGTATGGACGTACGATTAATCGTCATTAGGTCTATCAGTGAAGAGTAGTGATTACGATTCACTGATACGAGGGTTCATACTAGAATCAATCGACGATTCTAGGTCAAAACCCAACTGACGACCGATTCAACAAGTCATCACTGAAAAGAGGGCCTACATATTCGAAAAAGGATCTGTCGACCCCATTCAACTTCTCTAGTTTTTCTCTCTTACCTTCCCTCTCTTTTTCAAAAGGATCTTCATCCTAACCGTTCTCCTACCCAACCCAACCATTTTATTTTCTATACATCCCTTACTTCCCCTATTTTATTTTGGGAACCCTACATGCATATCATTTCACATTTACAAGTTAGGGTTTCAATCATCAAGAGGTAAGGTGACGATTTTAATGATCTTAATGGAAGAGTTTCTACAAAAAAATTTAGTCAATGTATGGAATTCATGGTTAATTATTGATGTTTTATTAATTCTTGCAGAAAGGAAAAGAGAAATAGCATGGCTAATGAGACGGGCAATAGACAAGGGGAAGGAGAAGAAGAAGGTCATACTTCTGATAACACCCCAATCATTAACCGTATTTCACGATTGTTAATCTCTGAAAAGTGCCACTTTTTACCTCCTAACCTAGCCTTTGATGGACCTTTGAGCTGATTAATAATATGTTTTTAAGTGTGTTTTTATAGATGACAATAAAGTATAGCTTAGTGCTACAATCCATCCTTTTAGTGCTAAGAAGAAGGAATTTTGAGTCAAGTTGTGGAGCTGATGGAGTTACAATGAATGCACCATGATGGTTCACACCATTGGGGCTATTTAGCTTTCTTCAGAGCCTTTGAAGTCCTGCCAAGCATAGAGGAGTGCTACTGCAATGTACCAAATAAAGTAGCTGTGGAGAAATTGCTGTTGTAGCACACTATACAATATGTACACCCAAGCAGATCATGAGCAGTTTATATGTACAGCTCATGCGAGCAGTAGCAAGTAATCATTCAAGCAGACCTGAAGTGCAGCATGCAGCTACACCAACCTGTCAAGCAGCTCAAATCCCAGCTGAAGGCTAAGCACTTGAGCACTTTAAAGTGCTAGCTTTTATGGACCTCGAGCAGTTCAATGCTGAAAGAATAATGAACTCGAGCAGATCATTGAACCTGTCGAGTTGGGAACCTAGAGCTGCAGCCATTTAATCCTCTCAGGCTGCAGTTGGAGCCTTCAACTTGAACCACTCGAGCACTTAAAGTGCAGCCATTTATGATGTCGAGTGGTTCCTTGCATTTAAAGTTGAACCCTCGAGCAGTTCAGCAACCTGTCGAGCTGCATTAAAACCTGTCAAGTAGTTCTCTCAACCTCACGAGCTGCTGAAGTAGACCTCTCGAGCAGTTAGCTGAATCCACTCGAGTGGTTCATGGCTAAAGAATGAAGCTATTGAGCAGTTCACAATTAAACCACTCGAGAAGTTCCCTGCACCTATGAAGCATCCTGTTGAGTTGTTATGTGCTGAAAGTAACCTGTCGAGCTGAAATGCCTGAAGAAATAAACCTGTCGAGTTGCTGTCTGATCTACTCGAGCTGAAGTCCTGAAGCCCATCCAACCACTCGAGATTCATGCCTGAAGCTTCTAACCTATCGAGAACTTGTCGAGGTTGATATTCTAAGGCTCAAACCACTCGAGGCATGGGTTCAAGCATGTATCTATCAGCTTTGAAGGACATTTTCGAAAATCCATCAGCACAGAGGACACCTAACCTAACTGCCCCACGTGTGCACAACTGTATTAACAAATTTGGGGCAATACTTGGATGAAATTCAGCCATGTCATCAGGTCTTATAACTGATTTGATTCTCCTCTTCTTTGATTGGCCAAGGCAGATTAAGTTCACTTAAGAATTGTATAAATGGGGACGAATAAAACAGATCTGGACATCCAGAGATTGAGGAATTTTAACTCTTCTCGCCTTTTCTTCTTGTTCTTCTTCTCTCCTTAGCACAACCATGGCTGGCTAAATCTTTGTAATGGCTAGGGTTAGTTAGATCTCTAATTTGAATTGTTAGAGCTTTGTAAGAAGTGTAGACATTGCAGAGACTGCAGATCTGAGGGTAATTTGTTGTAAGTTTTGTTTAAATCAATGAATTACTAGTTTTAATGTTCATTTAATCGGTAGATCTAGTGATTTTCATCGGATCTTTATAAATTTTATGCACCTATGGATGCATGAGCATGTAGCCTTGCATCCATAGAATTTGCAGTGGTTTTCCTATTTCATTTCTTTCCCCCATGACTGGATTATATCCATGGGATACTCTATGACCATTTGAGTGGACAGAGTATAATCCTAGGACTAGTCCATATCTCAGGGTTGATTTGGATCCTTTTGCCTTGCATTTGTGCTTATAGCCAAATGAAGGTTTACTGCAGATCTAGCCTCTACCTTGCTTAGCAATTCAATTTTATAGTGAAAAAACTATCCCCTAGCTATTTACTTCTCCACATATTTGAATTTTTGTTTACCAAAACATTTGCTATCTTCGCCAATTCTCTCTTCCTTCATCTCTGATCTAGCTTTTAAATCTATTTTTAATTAGATCTAGTCCATTTCTATTTTTAGTTTAGTGACAACCACAAAACTCCATCTCCTTTCCCTGTTTTCCTTAGTTTTAACTTAGAATAGGATTAGGATTGCCAGATTTGTAGCAGATCTGGAGATTTACTACTTGTTAGATCACAGGTCTCGTGGGACAAACTCTTACTCATTTAAAACTTGTGACAATAGCCCTGATATTGCAGGACTATGTATATTTGCTACAGATTTGGCAATCCTAATCCTATTCTAAGTTAAAACTAAGGAAAACTGGGTGTTAATCAGTGAAAAATATGATTTTTCACCTCCTAACCTGACCTTTGATGGACCTTTGAGTTGACTGATAATGTATCTTAAGTGTGTCTTGTAGTTAGCAATAAATTGCAGTCAAAGTGCAAAAATCCATCTAAAATGCCAAGAAGAGACCTGCTACTCCAACATGTGCACATACAGCTCAAGCAATCAGCCATCAAGCAAATTCACAAAGCCTCAGAACCCTATGGCAATGACATGTGTATAACTGTGTACACATGGGAGAAAAAGCAGTTGCAGTGGATGAAGATTGAACCCCTCAAAGGCTACTAAGTGCTGGATAGATGAAGGTCAGCACCCCAAGCTATGTGCCAGCACTGGAAGCAAAGAACAGAAGCTATCGAGAGGTTATTTCAACCTATCGAGAGGTGCTGAGGTGAAGAAGTGAACATGTCGAGAGGTTTAAAGCACCTGTCGAATGGTTTAAATTGAAATAGAAGAACCTGTCGAATAGTGCAAAAAGTTGGAATTAAACCTATCGAGAGGTTCCCCTGAACCTATTAAATAGTCAAAGCTAACCTAGCAAGAGGTTACCTGAAGGTACATTCAATCTCTCGAGGATACCTTCAACCTATCGAGAAATGCTTCAACCTGTCGAACAAAAGGAAAGATCCTATCGAAGACTTACTTGGAGCTGTATTGGACCTCGTGAGGTTGAATCATCCTATCGAGAGGATGGCTGAAGCCAGTGCAACAGTTACACATTGAATTCATCCTGTCGAACAGTCAAAAGAACCTGTTGAAGGTTAAATCCAACCTGTCGAATGGAGCACAAATGAGACTCAAAACCTATCGAGAGGTTCCCTGAACCTATCGAGGCACGATTTGGGAACTTCTCAGTCTTAACCACATCAGCAGCTCACTTCAGTGCTCTGTGCACACGTCTCGAGGCACGTTAACAACCCTTGAGGGTATTTTTGGAATATAAATGAGCACCAATGAGAACCCTCTAACCACCTCACATGTACTTGTCCAATTCGAACTAATTGTTGGGGTGTTCTAGAAGCAAAATCAGCAGCTCAGAATAACAAAATTATTCCCTTGAGCTCTGATTGGCTGAAATAGATCTGAGATAGTGGGAGAAGGTATAAATAGAAGAGAAGTTTTAAAGAAGAACCATCTTGAAATTGAGAGAGCTCGGAGACCTAATTCGAGCTCCATTTCCCTCCAGAAATCCTTCTTTCTTCCTTCTTCCCCATTCTCTCTTTAGCCCAACCATGGTTGGCTAAATACTTGTAGTAGCTAGGGTGAGGTAGCTCTATAAATTGAGAGGTTTGAGGGCTTTGTATGAGGATTAGATGTTGCATAGATTGCAAATCTGAGAACAATGTACTATCAGTTGTATTAAATCAATAAATTATTGGTTGTAAAGTTAATTTGAATCTATAGATCTCTTGATTGTCATTTGATTTCCTTAGATTTAATATCCCTATGGATGCCTGAGCTTGTAGCCTTGCATCCACAGCATCTGCAATGATTTAATTATTTTAATTAACCTTTAGATTGGAGGAAATCCATAGGATGATCTATGACCATTAAAGTGGACAGATCATAGCCTTAAGATCAATCCACTTCTCTGGTGTAGATTTGATTTTTTTACCTTACATCTGTGCTTGTAGTCAGATAAAGGATAGTTGCAAATCAATCTCCTGCTTTGCTTCTGAACCAATAAATTTTTAGTGAAGACCAAAATCCCCAGCTGTTATTCTCCCCCTTTGATTTTAATTCCCCCATTTCTTTAAGTCTGTTTTCTACTCACCTCTAGATCATTTGCATTTACATTTAATTTTCTGTAGTTTTAGTAAAGTGACAATCCCTTAAAACCTCTCCTCTTTCCTTTCTTGTTCTATTTTTAATTAGGATAGGTTAGAGTGTCAGATCTGTTATAGATTTAAAGATTTACTATATTTTGAAACACATTTCCCTGTGGACATACCCCTACTTACCTCTTTAAAGCTTGCTAAAATAGCCCTGGTTCTTGTAGGCTTGATTGCCTTACCTTGGTTCCATTTTACTGTGATTTTTCATCTAGTTTGTTGTTTTTAACCTCTTAATAATAACAAGGTAGGCAAGATAATAAGTTTTTGGTGCCGCTGTCGGGGATCTGTGTCTTTAAAATTGATAGATCTAAGTTTTTCTTATTTTAGAATTAGATTTGTAATTGCCTGTTTAGTGTTTGACTAATTGCTTCTGTAGTTTTTTGTAGTTTTCTTAATTTTTACAGAGTTTAAGCTATGAGTGAGAAGAGCAACTATGTAAAAAGAAAGAGCAAGCTGTACTTGAGTTTGCATTTTTTCCTCTTTTACATTTCTAGATCTGTGAATTTTTAGATCTGCAGTAATAGTTTTTGTGTGTTTGTGTTTGTTTGTTAAAATCTGTGTTGTAATTTTGTGTTGTGAGTGGTGTATTTTTGGAAGAACTCTCAACCCTGAGATTTTACCATTAAATCTTGAAGTTGAGAGGATTCTTAGGTCTAGACAAACTACACTTACACCTACAGAATCTGAGACTGCTGAAACTTGTTGTGTCGGGCAACTTGTGCAGTTTATTGTTTGTTTGGGAACAAATTTAAAGACAAAGTAAAATAAAAGAAGGGATTCAGCACAACCAAAGTAATCATAGAACTGCAAGATACAGGGCCTATTGTAGCAAGTTTGGATAAGTAAGAGTTTGTCCCACAGAGAAATTGATCAAGAATCCAAAATGGGCTATAATAGTAGGCCTCTAGATCTGGCTACAGATCTGACAATCTTAAAGAAAGGGAGCTGGGTGTCACGACTATACTAAATTAATCCTAATAACAGAGAAATAAAATGTAGCCTTATCCTAAAGAAAGGGTTAAGAAGAAGATGGTGATGGTCTGTGCCAAAATAAAATATGAAAATTGGTGGGAAGTAAGCAGGTTAAGTTCAGAGTTAAAGTAGTAATGTAACTCAGATTTAGTCTGTCTTTGCAGTGCTCCTTGCTGAGACACTATTAAAAGCCTTAACAAGGTAGAAGCATCCAACTTAACCCATGCCATTTGGGGTGCTCTTAAGGCTATAGACTGTCCACTCAAATGGTCGCAGCCTATCCTATAGGGTCTGTCAAATCTCATTGATCAAGACAGAAGTTGCTAATCTAATCCAGAGGAGTGGACTGATCATTTCCCCAACCACTGAACCAGACCAGGCCATGAAGACTATTGCAGCACTATGTAATGCTAGTGCTATAAGCTCTCTAGATCTGCGCACAGATCTGACTAACATCCATGGGTATTCCAACCCATAAAATCCTAAGTGCTTTGCCAAGGCCAACGGCTCACTGGTGCCCACAAAAAGGACTATGTAACGGGGTGAATAAGGCTCTAAATTCAGCTGGTCATTACTACAAAAGGCCTGTAATGACTCAGCCTCAAGCTACAACTACTACAGAGATATCAGATCTAACATCTGATATCGGTTAGGTAAAATAGAGGGGAGCCAATTCCTGTACAAATCTCCTCACAAGGCTCTAGAAGCTCATGTGCAGGGGAGAAGAATCTTTCTCAAACATGTCGTTGGACACCACCTTAGGGCTATACTCTGTCCACTCAAATGGTCACATGGTATCCCATTAGTCTGTTCATACCATAGAGGTCTGAGAAAGAGCATGAAAACTGCTGCAACCACCATGGTCCACAAGCCTCCGAGCTCCCCAAATCTCACTATAGCTCCAGCATTGCTTTCTATGGGGCCATCAAACCAAGGGAAATCAGATGGTAAACAATTGATCTACTGAAAACTGAATGGGCTAGCCCTAAATTCATGGATCCTATAGACATCTAAGGGAATCATAAGATCTTTATATTCAATTAGTCATTAAAACAGCAATCCATTAATAAAAGAAAACCTTATAATGAACTGCCTCCAGACTGTAGCCTGTACACAACTGCTCATCCAAGATCCCAATGTATACAAAACCTATTACAAACTGAAATAAATTAAACCTAACTGCTTACAGGGGGATTAGCCAGCAAGTGTTGGGCTAAGAGAGAAGAAAAATGGGAAAAGAGGTGATCAAACCCTAACCCTAGCCTGCTGGAGCACTCAGCCGACAGAGAATGAAAAGAAGGGTCGATCCTAAAACTAAACTCTAAGTGTAGCTTATATACTCTGTCCATATGGCCTTGCCTCTAAAGAGATTAACCTTAATTTTTCTAGCAGATGTGGCACTGTTACAACCCTTGAATGCCTTGAGACATGCACCTCGAAATCCGTACCTCAGGAAGTGTGCCCTAGCCTTAGGAAATTCCCAAAAGGTCCTTGAGTTAAAACAAAAAAATGGAGAGCCCATGCTTCGCGGGGCTGGCATATGCATTCATTCATTCGCGTAGCAGCAGAGCCTTCGCGGAGTAGCTTTTGGTTGGTGGGAAGTGCACACTCACACAATGAATCTTCAGTCAATCGTGCAGTTCCTTTATGCTATAATTCTGTTGCGGAGATGATCTGGAGTGCCTAGACTTCTCGCGCAGTAGAGCTTTAGAAGCTCTCTCTCTCGTAGGGTGCTCGCGTAGGTATGCTCTTGCACTCACGTAGTAATTAGTAAGGCTTCAGACTGCGTGAGATCTACGCGAGGAGAATTCTGGGCGTCTCTCTCTTCCAGGGCCATGTACGAACTCCGCGAGGTGGAATTTTGTTCAGTACACACATGGATTCGCTATATTCTTCAAGCGACTGCTTTAAGGCTTGATCTCCATGAGAGCTTCGCGACCACAAATTTTGAGGATTTAATCCGCGAGATCTTTGCGATGTCTTTATAGCTCTCCTCTTGACTGTGCGTCCTATCTGCGAGAGGGCATCTTCCACTGCATCCTTAGCTTCGCGAGGGAGCTTCTCAACTTTGCGAGATCTGTCTTTCTATGCTCTGATGTATTGCACTTGTTGCTATTGTAGTTTCTCCATTCTCAGCCAACTTCATCCATCTTCTAGGCTTTTGGTCAATGATGACCGGCAAATGAGTCACCGTGGTGAGCACTACCAGGGTGTTCCTTAGGCTTTGGCTCAACTGTCATCTGTGCATGTCTTTTTCCTCTTCTTTGGGCCAAAAAGGATGGATTTTATATTAAGCTTCATAGATTATTGTTAACTACAAAACACATTTAACAAATGATTATTAGTTTGCTTCAAGGTCTATCAAAGGCTAGGTTAAGAGGTGAAAAGTAATACTTTTTCGTGAATAATACACCCCCAAACCTAATCTTTGCTAGTTCCTGAGCAAAAGAAAATTTAAAACAACTATTCTAAGAATTTAAATGCCACTTTCATGGGGAGAACGGATACATTTAGCATATGTACCAAGCCTTTTAAACCCCTAGGTGATCCCTAGTGGAGGAGTGAAGTCTCCTAAGGGTTTTCAGTGAAGATACCCACAAACTTCTCAATAAAATAGTTAACAGAAGTGCAAAATTATCAAGTTGGCTGTCAAGAAATAGAGCATTAGTACACCTTTGATTTAACAAAAGAAAATATATGAGGAATTTGAACATATGATTATGCACAGGCATTTACTCATCACAGCTTCTACATAGATGCACATCCTTTCCAATTAACTCACAGCAGGAGAAAACATTACATGTAGGTAAGTGCTGAGTTCATCATTAATTCAAAAATTAGGTTATAGGTCATGCCCAATACATTCAACATTAGACCCAATGCTTACCAGGGCATACTTCTCACAAGCAACTTTGAGGGTTTTCATTTTATCTCAAGCTCAAGAGCAGTTACAGGCCCCAAATGGATCTGTAAGCATGAGCATAGGCAAAGCACCTAAGTTCTGGTATCATTGGCTAATCCTTACGATAGATTGGACAGCTCCTTGTCTCTGCATGACAGCTCATTCAACTTTGGATCACAGGGACTTTTAACTGGGTTGTAATGTGGCTTATGGGATAGGTTATAAAGAATGGGTGGTTGAAAAGGGATTCAAAGTTGAGAAATCACTAGGTGAAGGAGGTGATTCATGACTTCAACTTCTTTAGTTCAGCACCTTTCCTTGTCTTTAAAATTATTCAGACTTGAAGTGGCCAGCTTCTCCTCTTCTTTCTGATTTTTCAATGAACTTTTCCTCTTAACTCCTCTCTTATTCCTCTTCATTATTATTATTATTATTATTTTTTCTTTTGGATGCATTTTTCTTTTTGTTTTTGTTTTTCTGACTTGCCACCTCTCTCCTCAGCTACTACACTACTAAGCTTTAAGTATCTCTTCTCCATTCACCCAATGTTAACCTTATCTTGTCCATCTTCAGCTCCTTCTCCTTTACCTTCTGATTTTTCATAGTGAGGGTAGGTTTGAATTAGGTCCATGAGTTTAGGTACAAGTACTCAGGTGTATTTTGAAGAAAATTGGAAATTAAGGCTTAAAAAGTGTGCACAAGGGCAGTTAATTAAGGTTTGGTCTGTTTAAGCTCAAACTATCCAAGAGAAGGCCTTTATCCTTTCCTAAGTGTCATGAGTGTTGTCAGTTGTTCAACTTGGAGGTGCCTAACTTCTAGTGAGGGAACAGATTTAGCAAGTTCTTAGAGCTAGAAGAATTACCTCAGTTACTCTTCAAAGAAAGGAAAAAATTTTGTAGGCCCAAATCTCACTAGTTATGGTCTTCCATTGAGCTCGTTGGCATGTCCTTACCTTTTTCTCTCTTTAATGATTCACTAATTACTGATACAAGTGAGTTTTTTTGGTATTCACATCATGGAAATGCTAAAATTTACAAGCTTGTGATGCCTCAAGGTCTGCAAAAGCAAGATTCATAAGACTGACCCCTGTGTAGATGATGTGCATGAATAAAAAAGAATTTCTAAGTAATGAAGCATGGGAGCACATATTAAAAACAGGATTCATACACAGCTGAGATCCATTTAATGGAAAAAAATCTTGAAGGAAAATAAAATCAATAGCTCCATTAAATTAGCAAGACAGCATATAATCTATTGTTCATTAGCCTTCATGATTCCTCAAGATGAAGGGCCATGATCTCAGCAGTTCCAGATGGGGGAAAATGAATAAAGTCAAAAGAAAACAGCCCATCTGGTGGTAATTTTTATGTTTTTTATATTTTGTAATTTTTATGTGTTTTGATCAGCCTCGGCTCCACAAGAGCCCTTATTTACTACTGCTGAAAAATAATAAGAAACAGAAATTTTTATTTGTGTTTTCATTTTCTTTTATTTTTGTATTGGGTTTTGTAAAAAAAAAAAAAATTCAGCATGCCTAAAAGACAGCAGAAATTATAATCAAAATAAACATCAAACACAGCAAAACTGCTGGTTCTCAAGAATTTAAAAATTGAAAAATAAATGCAAAGGAGAAAAGGATGCAAACTCAGGCAGATCTGCTCCTGCTGCAATCCAGATGCTCCTTGTTTGGCGGCTGCTCCAGATCTGCAAAAATCCAAAAACTACAGCAGTGCCTTATTCAAGTATATTGACAAAAATAAAATAAAAAACTCAGGCTACTGCCCCAATTTGACAAAAATTGCAAAGGGAGACAGCAGCATTTATTCAAATAGCTAGAAGGCAAAAAAAACTCAGAGAAATCAGAAATTCTGCTACAGTAAAACAGGTTTTCTATACAAAAACTACAACAGACATTTAATCAAGCACTTGGAATGCAAAGTACAGGTATAAAGCAAAAACAGCAATAAAACTCATATCTATAAACTAAAAATCAGATCTACAAAAATGAAAAACTCAGATCTACTATCTAGATCAAAACTCCCCGGCAACAATGCCAAAAACTTGTTGGAGATTTCAAGTGTGCTAATTATTGTGTAATGATAAAAGCAAAATAAAATCAGATTAAAACAGAGCGTGGATTCAACACTTCTAAAATATCCTAGACCTGCAAGATACAGGGTCCTTTGTAGCAAGTTTTAATAAGTAAGAGTTTGTCCCATAGGGAGTAGTGATCTAAACCTAGAAGGTGTATAGTAGACCTCCAGATCTGGCTACAGATCTGGCAATTCTAAGAAGAAAGAGAGCTTTTCGGTTGTCACTAGATCTAATTCTACAAAAGTGAAATAAAACTAAACTAAAAGATGGAGGAAGATGGATGGTAAAATAAAATATAAAATGGGTAGAAATAGACAGCTAGGGCCTGATTTTTTTATTGCAAAACAGATCAAGGTATGTGAATTTACAGCAATCCTTCATTTGGCTACAAGCACAAATGCAAGGTAGAAGAATCCACTCTAAACCAAAGGCTTGGACTAATCTTAAGGGTATGATCTCTCCACTTTAATGGCCACAGATCATCTTAGGGATTTCATCCAAATCAAAGGTTGAAGGTAGAATAATCCAATCTAGACCAGGGGTTTGAATTGATCTTAAGGCTGTGATCTGTCCACTTTAATGGTCACAAATCATCCAATAGATTTCCACCATTCCAATGGTTTCGATCAGAACAAGATAATCACTACATATGTTGTGGATGTAAGGCCACAGGCACAGGCACCCACAGGCATATCAAACCCAGGGAAATCAGATGGTCATCAAGAGATCTATCGGAGATGTGGCAAGCTTGGCCCATCTACACAAGAGCCGATCGAGAATCTAATGGGACCACAAGATCTTTAGATTTAATTACGCTTTAAAATCAATAATTTATTGCTTCAATCAAAACAGCTTACAATAAACTTGTTCCCAGATCTGTAGTCTGTGCATCGATCCACATTTCTTCATGCCAAAATTATAATTACAAAATAGATCTAAGCTGCTACCTAGATCTAATCCAACAGGATGGATTAGAGAGAGAAGGGGGAAGAGAAAAAGGAAAAAAAAAAAACCTAAAACTAAACTTAAATGAGCTAAAGAGAACTCAGGCTATTCCTTTGTTCCTACTTTCCTTCCTGAAGAAACATAGCAGAAAGGAATTTTATTTATACATTTGCAGTGATCCGTGTGCTTTGGATTGTAGCCAATCAAAAGAGAGGATTTCAATTTAAGCTTAATCCCTATTTAAGAGTTTCAACCAATCAAAGAAGAGATAGGGATCTGGTTTTGTTTGTGCCCAGCTGAAGCTAATTTGTTCCCCGCCAAAAATTAGTTCACACCCATGTGCAGAATTTCTTGTGCATTGGAATTCCCAGATTTTCCCCTGCCGTCCATTGTTTTTTGCTGCTACAACCTCAAGCTATCGACAGGATTGTGGCTTCAGCAAATGCATTCAATAGGTTAATGGTAGTGGTCGGCAGGTTGCAGAAGTGAACCATTCGATAGGTTCAAATTGCTACATTTTGATAAGATGAAGCTTGCAGTCCAAGGAACCCTTCGACAGGTTGCTCGATTGAACCATTCAATAGGTTAAAAGCTGATGCATTGAGGGCTGCTCGATAGGTACAAAACTGCAACATTCTTTATGCATTCGACAGGTTGTTGAATTGCAACCATTCGATAGGTTGAGCTCCAGCTTCATGAACCAATCAACAGGTTTATTGGAGCATTCGATAGGTTCCATTGCACTTGGCTGCAGCTGATCAAGTTTACCAACCAGTCAATAGGTTCAAGCTCCTATTTGAACACTTCGACAGGTTTAGTATCTGTTGTCTTCAAGGCATCTCGATAGGTTGAGAGACTTGTATTCGATAGGATGCATGGCAGTTCTTTGGAGGATTCGATAGGTACAAAACATTGTTCGACAGGTTCAACATCCATTCAAAAGGTTGATGCAGGAAAGGCTCGATAGGATCACCAGCTTTGAGTGCAGCAGAACTTGACAGGAGTTGTAGCTCAAATCGATAAGATGAGTTGCAACCCCATGAACCATTCGATAGGTTCCTCATTGTTGCCTTTAAGGACTGCTCGACAGGTTTGACAGTTCTGCAAAGAACAGCTCGATAGGTTGTAATAGCTCCATTCGATAGGTTCAATGCATGAAGGTTGGGAGGAGTTCGACAGGTTGGAGTGGTAAGCTGATCTGCTCGAATTGTGTACAACTCATCTTCAACATTCGATAGATGCCCACTTCTGCTTCATCATCCATTCGACAATTTCATTCTTCAGCTTTTATTCTTGACAGTTTGGAACTTGAAAGTGCTGGGGCTTGGGTTCTTTGTTCTACTATTTACTCCAAACAATAGCAACTCTCCTTCAGATCATGGGCTTCACCAGTTTCAGCCCCAATGAATGACTCTATTTTTTATCTTTACGGCACTTATTAACTGGATTTCTGCACTATGCTGCAATATATTCCTTAAATTGCAATACAAGCTAAAAGTGATTATAAACAGCTCTAAGGCTTAGCAAAAGCCAGGTTTAAAGGTGTAGAAAGTGGCAAAAATTAGTGCTTAATAGCTCTGCTGCGCGAGCAAAGCTAAATCAGTGCAACCCATCCTCGTGACAGCATTACAGTGCAAAGCAGCTGTGTGACCAATTAAAGGCCTTCTGCCCAAGTGATAACTCTTCCAAGCCAAGTCTGACCTCGCAAACACTCTGCTATCTGTGCGACTGAATTAAAGAACCAGAGTTAGCCCCACGAAGCTAAGGCTCTCCACTTCTCATTTAATATCCAGGGACCTTTTGGGGATTTCCCTAGGTCCAGGGCACACATCTCGAGGCCTTGATCTTGATGCACACATCCCAAGGCATCCAAGGGTTGTAATAAAGTCACATCTGCCCTAAAATTAAGGTTTAATCTTCTCTTTGCCAAGGCATCAAGGACTGAGTATTTAAGCTATAAATTTAACTTAGAAAATATCTCTCCTTCAACTTGAGTCAGTTGTGAGCTCGAGAAAACTAGGGTTAGGGTTTGATCACCTCTTTTTCCATTTTTTTCTTCTTCCTTAGTCTAGCACTTGCTAGCTAAGTTCTTTGTAATCAATTAGGCTTAGTTTTATCAATTTTGTAATGGGTCTTGTGAACATTGGGAGTAGTTGATGAGCTGTTATGCAGAAGGTT
Organism: Chloranthus sessilifolius; assembly: GCA_021018995.1. Taxonomy (NCBI): domain Eukaryota; kingdom Viridiplantae; phylum Streptophyta; class Magnoliopsida; order Chloranthales; family Chloranthaceae; genus Chloranthus; species Chloranthus sessilifolius. The sequence continues at coordinate 25,967,677 of CM037594.1, read as the reverse complement.
GCTGCCTTGAGGACATCTCATTATAAGTATTGGTTTAATCAATGAATGTCTATTTTAATGTGTATTCAATCTATTATTTTTCTATTTGCCCATAGTTTTGTTTAATCTATGTCATGCATTTAGGATTTGAGCTGATTTGAAGTACCCATGGGAGCTTGATCTTGTAGCCCTGGGACCGTGGTGGTAGCAGCAATTTACATATTCCACCTCAGTCCTCTGTGGTGTAGATAACCTCTATGGATAGCCTATGACCATTTAAGTGGACAGACTATAGCCCTAGGGTGATTCCAAGTCACAGATCTGAGAAGGATTCTTCTCTTTTGCACTCGAGCTTGTGGCCTTATGAGAGGTTGGTGCAGAAACAAGCTCCCCTTTGTTTTCCTTGACCAACATTAAAGTTGTATGATTTGTAAGTCGGTTTATATTTTGTTCCTCTTTTTAAATAACCTCTTTATTTGGCTAACAATATTTTACTTTCTATTAGGCCGTATGTTTAATATTTTATCTTCCTCTTAAATCTACATATTAATTAAACATGAATATCTTTAAGTATGATAAATTTGCATATTTAGTATTTTGTTTATCCATTAAAGTTGTATAATTTGTAAGTCGGTTTATATTTTGTTCATCTTTTCAAACAATCTCTTTGTTTGACTATTAATATTTTACTTTACTATTAGACTAGAAGATCTAAATTATATTTTTATTTTATTTAAAGGAAGAATAGATTAATAAATATATTTCAATACTAAAAAGTATTGGGAATGCACCACCATGAACTTTCGGGTTCAAATTGGCAGCCACGAACTCGAGCTCACGACCATCGATATATTGGTATTAGTATTTTGGCTATAACTTTTTAGTTTGACCTTAGATTGACACGATTCTTGCGACATTGGAAGGAAGACTTTGAGCTTCACAACTTTATATGAAATTATAATTTCACGAATCCGATGTTTTAGAGGTCAAAATAGAGCGGCAAGTCGGGTTCAATTTTAAATGACCCTAGGCTGCACGAATTTAATATTATTTTCTAATTTTCATGACTAAACTTCCTGTGTATATTATATCCTACTTAAGGTCTTTCAATCGATGGTCATGATAAATCACAACTTAGTAATTATAAATATCATTCAATTTAATTATCCAATTATAATAATCTATATAAATCAATTTTATCGATTCAACGCGAACACTTTGATAACACGAAGTGTTAGAAATTCGATGCCCTTATAAAAATTAAACTCTGACCTTCATGTTATTGAAATCACACTGTTAACTGCCATATTTTATATTTGTATCAGTGTTATATAAATATTTATATATGTATAAACATAACCAAAATCTGGATGTAAACCTTTTTGTAAGTGTGTTAGTTCCATACTTCCATCTTGATCATGTTATACGAGTTATGGATAAATTAGGTTATATGTACGCGAGTGTATGAGATCATGCTTATGCTTGAGCGTGGTGATTTACCGAAATGGTATCAAAGCGAGGAATACATTGTATTCACATGCCTTACAACTCATGGTGGTATGAGACATCATGACGAGTATGGTGAGTACGATTTCAATGTAACCTTGTATACGGTGACCCTATCACCCTAGGTTTTAATATGAGAGGATAAAAAATGAGATATGATACTAGATTCGGGCCTTGAGCCTTAGTTGTAGTGAGATCTCTTTATGGTCACGTGAACTTCAGAATATAGGCATCCATGTACAGATGTAACCCCTCTATGATAGTTTGGAATCTCTCTGGTAGCGAGATCTCCTTACTGTCACACGAAATACATCTAAGTTACTATGGAACCCTTTCCTTGGAAAGCGTGATTTAATGAAGTTATCCTACTATAACTCGTCCTAGAGTTATGTGGTAAGAGTTTGATAAGATATGAGTTTATAAGATAAGTTATGGTACGAGATATGAGTCTGTAAGATAAGTTATGGTACGAGTACGATAATAAGACACCGCTGTATAGGCTAGCATAAGATTAAGAACTTAAATTTGTACGTGTCGTTCCTTACGAAGCTATCGTAAGGGCAACGTCTTACAGCCAAGGCGGGTCTTTGAGAGACATTATGAATATGTTATGAGTTACGTTTGTACATATGTCTCCCCATTTGGCTGGGTGGGGAGTATGAGTAGGATAGGGAGAGCGTTATGATAGTATTATGATATGATGGTATTATACTATGGCGACTCTCACATGGTAGCTCGAGCAATGACTCTGGCACAGGTCATATAAGATTTATGAGTATGTTAGTTACGCTCATACGATATACAAACATATGTGCGTGAATGATAAGATATGTTATATTATGAGATATGGTAGGATATGAGTGTCGAGATCATGGTCCTGAAATTTATGTTATGATATGAGTGTCGAGATCATGGTCCTGCAATTTATGTTATGATATGAGTTTTACATTATGCACATGTTTTGATTATATTATCTTTTAGTTGCTTTGAGATACTATGTTTATCACTCATGTGACGCACCCACAATGCACTTGAGTAGCGTGGGGTGGATTGGTGTTGTATCCATTGAGTTTATGTGACTGAGTAAACTCATCCCACGAAAATCTAACAGTTGCAGGTGATTATATCAACAAGGTGGACGTCGACTTTTTTTATCCGATTGGTGCTGATTTCATTGACCCCGTGGACGCTGAGTACCAAGAACCTTGGGAGGGTGACGTAGCTGGTTACCAGGAGGACTTCGATGCTGATTTTGACCAGAGTGTCGGCTATTGACCGTTGTGGACTCGGTATTGAGTTCGTTTGATATTAGTATTGTGGATTCTATAGTTTATTATATCGGATTTGTCTCCGACTTTCATTACCGTTTATTTGTGAATTTCTTGGATTTATTGCTTTTATTCATATTACGGTTGCCCATTTATTTCATCTTTATTTGTTGGCTTTCACGGATTGTGTAGAACTAGATTTGCACGAGAAGTTTGATTATGTGTATGTCCGCTTAGCGTATGTAGGATGCGTGCGGGTCATAACTTGGAATTCTACGCCCTCGAGATGGGGTAGAATTTCAGGCCGTGACAAGTACAGAGTCAAAAGCAATCTTTTCTGCATCCTCATTGTCACAATGTATAGGCATAGAACCACTGAGGTTTAGCATCATCCCCGAACCAAAATGCCCTCATGTAGTTGCATTCTGGTAAATAAATGATGGGCAGAGGTCCCCTTTTTGCTTTTCCCATGGTGATTATAAAAAGTAAGTTACAATTTTGCCATGGAAAAAGTAAAAAGGGCACTTTTGCCCATCATTTATTTACCAAAATGCCACTACATTAGGGCATTTTTGTTCGTGGACGATGCTAACCTCACAATAGAGAGAGTGATGTTAAAATTCCCCACATATATATACACGAGGCCCAGGGTTATGGGTTTGAATGCATGGTGAATCTGTTCATTCGAACAAGGTGGGGTCCACATGGAACCATCCTGGGGATCGGGTGCCACAACAACTTGCCCAAGGGCGATCATGTAAGGAAACAAAACTAAGAAATGGTGGATATCCACTGTCCAAAATATGGTCAAAGGGGGAAAATTAATGCACTAGGATGTTTGCATGGTACCCAAACTTTGATCAATATTTTACCCATAAAAAAACTATTTTTTCCTTAATTTTTTTACAGATCACATGCCACATGGCTCATAATCCCAAACAGGAGTTGTTTGGGATCACGTATCACGTGATCTGGGGTTCGAACGCATGGGTGCCATTTTCCCTATATATTCTATTGATAAGAAATAGGGAAATTTACCTGACCAGCCCTGTCAGATACACCTTTTACATCAGAGGCCCTGTAGTTTCACCTTTACCCAAACCGACCCACTGCGCGCCGAGCCGTCGCCCGCCCTTAGGAATTGCCCAAACTACCCCCAATGTAATAAATAGCCGCCCTTTTTTCAACTCCTCACTGCTTACCTTTTTCTACTTTTTACTTTTTCGTTCGAAGTCGGTGGAGAGTCGGTGTCGCTTCGTAGACGCTGGCGTTCAGTTCTACAATCTTCAAGCTACCCAATCAGTAAGTTAGAATTAAAATTACCTTCCATTGTTGTAGATATTTGTTTTCTCCTCTCTTTGGTGCACATTTTGACATAATTTGTTAAGGTTATCCTATATACAAACGATATCGATTACATATGTAATCGATAGCAATTACATATGTAATCAATATCGATTGTATTTGTAGTCGTAATCGACTATATAACTAGTCGATGACGACTCTATAAAAAATCGATATCGACTCTATATGTATATAATTAATACCCATCATATGAATATAATTATTATCCATCATATTAACTCCTCGATGCCATAACCCATAATAAATCATACGAGGTTTTATATTTATCTCAGCCGACATTTAATTTCCTTCAATTTATTGCCAACTACCCTTTTGTAAAACCATTATGGCAAGTAAGCTTCAATTTATTGTCAACTACCCTTTTGTATAACCCAATCAAGTTCTTTCCAGTATGGGAGGACCCACCACCACCACCAGAACCAGATCATCTGTAATTCCTATGGGACGAATACGAGGAAGTGCAGAAAATTTTGGTGAAGGAAGAAAAGAAAGAAAAAGAAAATTAAGACGAAACCACCCACCTCTTAATCTTAGAAGCCTAGGACCGATCTTTATCGAAGAATCTTCTATCGGACGTTGCTACCAGAGTCTTAGTTTAGTGTGTCCAGATTTCATTTTTAACTGTAAATAAAATATTTTGAATGTAAATGAAAATTTTTGAGTGGATGGAGACTTCATGAAATATTTTGAGTCTGTAAATTAAATAACGACTTTAATTAAAATTGATATCGACTCTAAATGTAATCGATAACGACTCTACATGTAATCGATAACGACTCTAAATGTAATCGATATCGACTCTAAATGTAATCGATATCGATTACATGTAGAGTCGATATCGATTACATTTAGAATCGATAACGATTACATTTAGAGTCGATATCGATTACGAGTAGAGTCGATATCGATTACATTTAGAGTCGATATCGATTTTATATATTACAGTTCAGTTAACATTTAAACTATCCTTGTTAGTGTGGGACTCAGTCCTTTCTTTTTTTTAACAGTTCATTTCAACTAGCTGTCAAGATGGTTATACACCGACTTGTTGCCAAGTGTTCCCCCAGTGCAATTTCGAATCTCTACGATAATGCTACCCCAACTCGAAAGAAGTTGCTGAGAGATTCAGTTTTCGGTGGAATATTTCAAATGCCTAATAGTGTGAAATTTCTTTTCGATGTGGTTGATGTGATGTTGACGTTTTGGGTTGAAAAAAATCACTTCCGAATCGGGAAGACTGATGTCTATCTTCGAAAGTTGGACATTGCATTGATACTGGGCCTTGCCGTAGTTAGCCCTAGAAAATTATACCCCGTCCGTTAAACCACCGGAAGAACAAACCATTCGATACAAATACTTTGGTGGAACGCCTCCTGGAAAAATTCTCCGGTCTCATATAGATGCTCCAATTTGGAGAGCGGAAAGTGATGAAGACTTCGTAAAGTTGTCCCTTCTATATGTGTTGTGTATATTTCTCTTTCCCAGGTCCCACCATCAACTTTCGGAAGACCACATCGACCTCATCGATGATGTGGAGAACTTTAACCGAACTCCGTGGGGTCTCCACGTGTACCACGACTTGATCGAGTAAATAATGAAGGCCGTGGCGAATAGAAAGACCGCAGAGATGGATAAAGCCCTTAAGACGTACAACACATATGGATGCATATGTGTACTTCAATGATGGGCTTACGAGATGCTGCCAGATATCTCGCCTTCTCAGATAGGCCTCGAGGTCCCTTTCTCACGACTACTGAAATGGACGGACAGGGCACAGTCAAGGATCAGAGGTTACACACGCGGACAGATGTTAGACAGCAAGGTATGAGGTCTATTAAATAATTCAAATAAAAGGAGTAGAGAGATCCGATGCCGACTCAAAAAATAACTTGCCGATTCATTCTAGAATCGATAACGAGTCATTATAGAATCGATAACGACTTACTAAGTAGTCGATACCGATTCATTAAGTAATCGATACCGACTTACTAAGTAATCGATAACGACTATTTAATAAGTCGATAACGATTCATTACAGCATCGATAAAGACTTACTAAGTACTCGATACTGATTCCGTACTAAATCGATAGCGATGCAATACAGAATCGATAACGATTTATTAAATAGTCGGTATCGATTCATTAAAGAATCGATAGTGATTTATTAAATAGTCGATACTTTGCATTTGGAATATATGATCAATTTAGTGTGTTATTGATCGTGTTTTCTTTTCTTTAAAAAGGTTCGCGCTCCACTCGTGCCTGTTGGCTTCAAATTAGAGATACCCGTCTTAAAATAATATCTACGGGTTAAAAATGTCGTTGGGGGGAAGAGGAAAGAGCCTCATGAACGGATCAAGAAAGCTGTGAAAGAGATGCGGCCGAAGAAGAAGAGAAATTACATTCCGATCGAGAATATTGATGAGGAAGAATGGGATGACCAATTGACGTCGGACGAAGAACCGTCCTCGAAAAAGGGCCCCATCCATACAGGTATAGAGCGGTCGAGAACTAGGGGGGCCACGAAGGAGAGCCTAGCTGCGAAAGGGAGCCCAGCTAAACCGTCCACCTCCAATGAGTCGTTGTTGAGGAGGGTCGAAGGTTTGGCACTGGAGAACTTGAAGCTCACCCAAAGAGTGAGCGATTTGGAGGGAGAGAATAAGGTCCTGGCGAAACGTTGTGCTTCCATAGAGAAGCTATGCAACTCCTTGAATGAGCGGCTGAAATCAAGGGATGAGGAGTTGTAGAAGTTGAATCACTACAACTCGTTGGTCAGAAAGGGCCAGGGAAATATAAAAGAACTTCTTGAAAATTTATTGGAGGCGATACCTAAGGTATGTGTTGAAACATGATATTTATGTGTTCAGATTTGTTAACATAAATCGATATCGACTGTATAGAGAGTCAATAACGACTATATATTTAATCGTTATCGACTATATATACAGTCGATAACGACTGTATATTGAATCGTTATCGACTATATCTACAGTCGATAACGACTGTATATTGAATCGTTATCGACTATATCTACAGTCGATAACGACTATATATTGAATCGTTATTGACTATATATACAGTCGAGAACGATTAAATGTAAAATTGATTTGGACTTTTTAAAATATTTTGCACCATTATTTCGATGTTCGGGATGGCGGTATTGAGGAGTTGATATCGAAAGTGTGCGACACAATGGTCGCTGAGGAACCATCAGCTCCCCTGCATCAAGATCCTCCCACTGTTGAGGTGAAGGCAGCTGCTGACGAGCTACCTGAGAGTCAAATCGATAAGGGTCCAGCTGGTGAAGAGCAAACCTCTTCCCAATTGCCTCACCAACAAATTGACCCTCGCTTAAGACCTAGGCAAGGGAAACTCATCAAAACAGCTGCCGTCAAACCTAGGACATAGCGAAGGATAGCAACGGTAAAAAAGCCTATAACCGAGAAGGCCATTGAAAGAAAAACTGTTGAGCCTGGACCGGTGACAAATGCTACCGCTAAGCCTGGGTCTATGGCTGATGATGCTACTGTTGTGCTAACAGCGGAGCAGAAATACATGCAAGAGATATGGAACAAGCCTAAGAAGGAGGACGAGTAAGTTATTCTTCCCAGGAACAAGCCTGAATCTTTCACTTTATTATTATAAATTTATAAATGTATTATGAAGATTAGTTACGTTGACCTTCATTTATGCAGCGACTACGTAAGCACCGTCGGTAACTATAGGGTGGTGGTGCAATCTTTCAGATGTTTGGAGGGCACACAGTACATGGAAAATTTTGTAACTAAAGTAAAGCTATTATAGCTATTGTAGGCACAAATAGACAATTTAAAGCTCTCGACGACTCGAAATAGAGTCGTTATCGACTCTACACTGAATCGGTATCGATTCATTTTATAATCGATGACGATGACTTATCTAATCGTTATCGACTTTACAATGATTCGTTATCGATTCATTGTATAGTCGATGGCGATTATATATATAATCGTTATCGACTCGACAACGAATCGATATCGATTCAGTCTGGAGTCGATATCGATTCAGTCTGGAGTCGATATCGATTATATAAGTCATCGTCATTGATTATAAAATGAGTCGATACCGATTATTTAACTCTAACTGCATATTTAACTCTAATTGCTTTGGTTTCAGATTATAAGCGCCTACCTGAGACACTTGGAAGTAATTAATGACGATATTCATCCTTATGTAAAGCACAAAAGCTTTCTTATGAGCCCTACCACTCTGACGTACATGGGCTTTGAATTGAACGATTTCAACAAGTTCCTTCTTGCTGAAAGATTATATGAAGAATCGTTCGAGAGTCAAGTTAAATGGTGGGCTGCTTATAAACAAGAACAGAGCCAAGGCAAGAAGCTGATGAAAAATTTCTTCTTCAATCAGTTTCGGAATTTGTGGGCTCACGAGTGCAGCACAGTATGCTTCTAACCTCTTTATAATTTTTCTATCATACCCTTTGAGATTATATTATTTTTTTGTAGATATTTATGTCAATTCATTCCCAACAACCATTACACTGGGCGCTTGCGATCGTGAAGGTAGTCGAACGATCGATAATGGTCGTCGACCCTATATTTAATAGGCCCTCTAAGGAAAGATATCCGACCCAATTAAAAACGCTGGTAAGATATTTTGCTTAGCATATCTTTCATCATTGTTAGCTTAGCATATCTGACATTCCTATATTTTGAAACAGACCCACTACCTTACCGTGGTTTTATATTCGTACGGTGACTCCACTGCACTGAACACGAAGACCTATCCTTTGTCATCTAGTGACTGCCAGATCAAAGCCCTTCCCCGACAGACCAATTCGAGTGATTATGGGGTGTTTGTGGTGAAGTATGTGGAGTACTTCATATCGGGGAAGAAATTTGACTTCGCGTAATCAGATATGGATAGGTTCAGGGCAGAAATTGGCCATACACTGGCAACATACACCGGCGATGGGGGAAGAGAACTTGAGGAGGACGACATAGAGGAGGAGGCGCAGCAGTAGTGTGGTTGTAAGTGTAAATGACACATTTTTTGTAGATGAAACATTTTTAATATAATTGACACATTTTTTAAGTAGCAGTGGTTATAATGTAGAAATAGAAGTCATTATCGACTTATATATAGTCATCATCGACTATATAAATAGTCGATATCGATTCTAAAATGAATCGATATCGACTTGATATAAAGTCGATGGTGATTTTGAATAGAGTCGCTATCGATTATTTATATAGTCGATGGCGACTCTGTATAAAGTCGCTATCGATTATACATATAGTCGATGACGACTCTATAAATAATCGGCAACGACTATATATACAGTCGTCAACGACTATATATACAGTCGCTGACGTAACATTTGTACATTTTTGGTTGCATGTTTCTGTGTAACTGTACAGTAAAATTACAACTATTACGAATCAAAAATATCTAGATTCTGAATTTCTGAGCAAATATATATTCTTGCTTACATTCTATCTATCTTTATTAAAAATATACACTATCAACCCATCGGTCCCACTGCCGTGCAACTCCTGCGATTGTGACCATATTCACTGCACCTGCTACACTGTAGGGCCCTAACCTCACCCTTAGACCTTATCCTTTTCTTCCTCGGACGGTCGGCTTACTTTCGACAATTATAGGGTAGTCTCACTTTCATATTTTCAGGGAGTTGCTCTGCTTGAAACTTCCATTGGCTTTTATCGAGGGTGGGAAGCCATTGCTCGTCGTATATTTGTCTAAAGCAAGCGGTGGAAAACCACTTCTCACAGAAGTTATGGTAGTCGTAACTTCTCCGATTGATGGTTGCTACGGCATGGGAGCAAGGCAAACCATGAATGTGCCAACGGCGGAAACTACACGTCTTGTGTTCCAAGTCGACGTGATGAATAAAATTTTCGGAGTTGACTTGGAATTGATCGCGCCCGTATGATTGAGCTCTCTTTCTACCGGCCCATTGCAACACCTTCTTCATATGCTCCTCTGCTTTCGGGCAGAGGAGGGTGGTCCATTTCTCAGATATCTGTCTGCACTTTTGAAAATGATCGGCGACTTTCTCTCTAGTAGTTCTGATTAAGTCAATAATTGGTCTCTCTCGAGCTATCTTTAGTACACTGTTTAAGCTTTCGGTATTATTCATAGCCAGAGAATCGTACTGCCTTCCTTCCATATGTGCGCGTTCCCAATGCTTCGGTTCTATTTTCAAAATATACTGTACAGCCTGAGGATCAGCAGGATCTTTCTTCATTTCGTTCATAAAATAATCAAATCTCTCTACTGAATATGCACGCGTAACTTTCCACCATAGACCCTTCACGTTATTCTTGGGATACTTGTGTGTCAAATTTTGTGTCATATGTTGCATGCAGTAGTTGTGATATGCGTTAGGGAAGATTTGTTTTACCACATTTATTAAACCCTTCGACCTATTAGTGATAAAAACAAAATCTTCGTTAAACCCACCGATCACGAACGCACCTACCCATTCAAGAAACCACATCCACGTATCATCTTCTTTTAACTTGACGACGGCAAATGCTAACGGTAATATATGACCATTACCGTCTTGCGCCAAGGCGATAAGTAGGATCCCTTCGAAATGTCCTAATAGGTGTGTGTCGTCTACAAGCAATATGCGACAAAGTATATTGCGGTAGCTTCCGTTGCACAAGCCAAAACTCTAAAAAAATCTTTGGAACTTACCGTCAAGCGTAAGTTGAAAGGATGTTTGTACATTAGGATCTACCCTCTCCATCTCCTTCACGTAGGCCGGTAGATCCACAAATTGTCCTTCCCAACTGCCTCTAATATCATTAAGGGCAAGTTCTTTTCCCCTCAAAGCCTTTGCATATGAGATTTGCATATTATAAGCTTTTACAATATCAAACATTATCGACGTCGGTGTGTAGTCGAATCCTTCCATAAGTTTATCACATACATAGTTGGCTACGAAGGAGATTGTTGCATTACGGTGACCGTGCGGTCCGATCTTAGCAGCCCCGCATGTGTGAGTACTATTGAATGTCTTGATTTGAAAAGAATTGAGCCCAGTCAATTTAGACGCATGTATTCGCCACAAACAATCGGGTTCGTAGCATCTGGCTGTCACTCGATAACTAGCAGTTTTCACAGGTCGAATTTGAAAGTTTTTCTCCACCGCGTACTCTTTCAATGCTCTTTGAAATGTTTGTTTGTCTCGAAAGATCTCTCCAACTTTAAACGTCCAATTTCGATATTCAGTTTCCACCTCTTCATCGGAGGAGTCGCCCGATGTCTCTGACACTTTGTAATCTCCGTCTACTAGGGGATTATCAATGTCTCTCACAAAAATTTTCGGATCCTCTTTTATAAACCCATCCAGTTTGCTTTCATAATCTTCTTCTAAAGTATCTTCATTAGTGGGTTGAGGATGACTATGCCATTCACTAGCGGTGTTCTCAGGTGGTTGACTAGATCCTTCACCGAAGGGGTTCTGATGTGATTGACTAGATCCTTCACCGAATCGATAATGGCATGATTGACTAGGCCCTTCACCGAAGGGATGCTCATGTGTATGGACATGGGGTTGAGTTTCTCCGATAATTCCCATCGATGGCATGGCAAAACATAATTCGTGAGTAAACAAAGTTGTCCATCCACCGGGGAAGGTATGACTGAAATCGTCGGTATCCACCGCCCGTTCTGAAGTGTAGTCTAACCATTGACTACATTGTTGTGACTCATGCATGTATTTTAGTGGGTCATCATACGATTCAATCGGAGCATCGTTTAAATCAAAAGTTGCTTTCCTGGCAGTCATGTTCACCATAATATCGCTGTCATCGCCTAATGGGACGGTTTCGTATACAGTTTCATCCTCAAACTTACATGGCTGAAATTCAGTCCCGTCAAGATCTACTTGTTCAGCTTCGACTCGGCAGGATGACGGTTCCTTAATGATGAATACCTTTATCACGTCCACCCCGGATCTATAAAACGTAAATAGGGTGGCCAAATCATCAGCGTCTAAAATGTCGGCAACCACAGGGGTATTCACTATCTTCATATGAAACTTTGTGGAAACTGTTTCATCCGCCCTCGCAAAACTGACAGCAGACATTCGCCTCATGAACTGTTCATAAGAAATACTTGTCGAAATATTAATAAGCCTCCTTCGGCCACCTTCATACAAGCCATCATCGTTTACAAGAAGGTTATCATAGTGACAAAGAAGATGAATCCTCATGTCCGTCATCGTCTATTTAAGAATGAGAAGGAAGGGGTCATAAGACTGATGAAACAAAAAAGAAAGGAATCTATATACAATCGATATTGATTGTATATAGAGTCGATGCCGATTATATTTGAAATCGATATCGACTGTATATATAATCGTCATCGACTTTATATACAGTCGATATCGATTTCAAATATAATCGGCATCGATTCTATATACAATCGATATCGATTGTATATATAATCGTCATCGACTTTATACACAATCGTTATCGATTAAATATAGAGTCGATAATGATTATATTTGCAATCGATATCGACTGTATATAAAGTCGATGACGATTATATTTGCAATCGATTATATTTTCAAAAAATGATCCAAGAATACAAAGACTTTCTTATATTGCACGAATAGGAGATCCTAACAAACTGAAAATGTGGATCAATAAATTTAAATTATTTCTTATATTGCCCCATTAAGAGACCCCAATAAACTGAAAATGAGGTTTATGTAAGATACCTCGCGTCGCAAGGGCAAACTGCAGGGTCTTCTTGTCATAATGGAGAAATGCACGGCTTCTTCTCCCAAGCCTCTGTTTTCTTCTTCAAAATAGCAGATCAGAGCATATCAGATTAAAGAAGAAGATGTCGTCACCTGTGACCTGACCCACCTCTAACTTTTTAGCAGATTAAAATAAGGAAGAAGAGGATGCTTTGTGGGTTAAAGAAAGTTATAAAAGGAGATAATTTGGACTTTTTACTCTCCTTAGGGTCAGCTAGGCTTGGAGCTGGTTGGTTTGGGTAAAGGTGAAACTACAGGGCCTCTGGCGTAAAAGGTGTACCAGACAGGGCCGATCAGGTAAATTTCCCTAAGAAATATCACCCGCATCTTATTAAAGGAAACTAATTGCTGTAATAGTGAAACCTTGACAGCCAAAAAATGGAAAAAGGAGAAGAATTTTGCTCCATAGGGTCTCTAATGAAGGTGACTTCTAGTTGGCCAGACTGCTAGAGTAACTGAAAAATGGAAAACATTTTGTAAGCTTCTAGATCTGACTGAAACAATTTCAGCCAGTTGCTGCAACCTTCATAACTAGTTTCTTAAATTTTGATATAGCATTTCCAACATAAAAATGCTTATTATGATCTTAGTTTTCTACTAAGGTGATTTGACACAATTTGGCAAAAAGTAGCTTGAGTCAGCCGGACCAATTCGATGTAAGCATTTTTACTTGTTCAACTAGGCATCATGAACTGTTTGATCATAGATCCAATCTGATTCCATTATTTTTGGATTGGCTTTTCAATTCTTGAATGGTACTTCTGGTGATACTATTTATTAGAGGGCATATCCAGAAAGATCTCCAATAATGAGCTGTTTATCTTGATATCTATTATCATAATTTTTTTTGGCTTACTTTCTCTGCCTGTTGCTTCCATTATGAATTGCGATGGTTTCTTCGTCTTATTGATTACTGTATATGGTGTGCTTTCAAATGTTTTTAGCCGAAGGGCTCATCAAGTGGAGCTTCAACTACAGTGGTTGCACCTACAAATCAGGTACTTGCTGATGGACTAAGGAGCTGTTCAGATGTTGATGCAACTATGCAAAAACATCTTAACAAAATGCCTCGTGTTAAAAAAACGGTTGGAATAAAAAAGGTTTTACGAGAGTTCATCCCAACCTTGTTTTGGCATAGTAATACAAATGAAAAACTGTTTTGACTTGTATTTGAAAGCCATCCAAACTGGTTGTTGGCATCAACTGAAAATTTTGTTTAGTTAAAGTTCGTCTATTTACGATAAGTGGCCCTCCAAACAGCTGCGTCAATTTTGATATCAACCATTTTATATTGAAGTCCATAGTTTTTTTTTTCTACATTTGTTTCTCTTGAATTCGCTGACTACAAATAAATGGGATAAAGCTATGATGATGATGGTTTGTCTCTTTTTCATTCCTTTGAACAAACATATTCCATAACCTTTTTTCTTGTTTGATTGTAAAACTCAAAAATATTTAAATTGAAGAGGTAACGATTGACAATGGGACAAATGGGGATAAGAGTTCCATATGTTCTTGTCCCCATTTAAGCTGTAAGATTTATTCTTTCAATTGTCATCATGGTTGAGGTAGAGTGAGGAGGAAAGGACTAAGGAGAACAAGAAGCTAGGTAGGGAGAGGTGAAATTTTTAGGTATCCTAGATTAACCTAATTCACAATAAAATGAATAAGCAATTCACAAACACAAACTTTTTAATGCAGTAAGACTCTTCAACAGGGAAACATCCACGGGATCCCATCCAGGATCCAAGGCAACAAATCCAGTATGAATAATAATACAAAGTTCAGTCAAATACTAGGTCCAATTCAAATACAAAGTTCAGTTCAAATATTGTATTCAGTTCTAATTCAAGTCAAAGAGTTCAAATTCAAGTCTGGGTTCAAATACAAAGTTCAGTGGATGAGAGTATGCCTATCACATTTTCATCCAATAATGATTTTTCGCAATCATTGCTCAAGTTCAGTCAATCCTATCAAAGATACCTTTCGACAGGGCACCAGTCATGTGTATCTCATTCACAATACACAGGCTCCTTAACTGATGTCTCACATCACTGTCTAAGGATTCAGATCATGGGTCAAAGTAAAATCCACCATCCTGGTTCCAGACGGTTCAAATTCAAATTGTCAATTCAATCAAGTGTCGAAGGTGCAAGATTTCAGGGCTAAGGAATGGGATGTCCTTGTCCAGGCCCATTGGTCAATATATCAATGTTCTAACTTTCAGGTTACTGCGAATCTGAGCTGCGGGTCAAACCTTACGAGGTTTCAGTACCTAAGGGGCTTGGCTATAAAATACTTAGAAGTTTTCCCAACTCTGAGTCAAATCCGTTCATGCTCACAACCTGAAGGCTCAAATCCTCACGAAGCTCAGTTACTTACTTGGTGTTTTACCGGTTTAAACCAGTTTCTGGCTCTTTCGGATCAAAGGTTGATTCGAACTTCAATGAGATGGTCTCACTAATCTAGGTTAGGCTTATTTTACCATAATATTCAGTTTCATACTCAACCCCACTCAAGTCTTAGGCTTATTGCAGAATTATCAGACTTGACCCCTGAGCAATTAAAATTCATAGAAAATTCACCAGGGCTGATATGTATGTGATTCCAAATCTCAGTGAAAGATGACTCATCAGAGCACATTAGAAAAGTGGAATTGTCCAGAGATCAGATCTGGATTGGTCAAACTCGTCTGTGCAAGTTGACTCCGATTTCTGCAGGTTTGGTTCTATCAAGATTAGGTCAATCTTTGTAATTTGAGGATATCTCTCAAACTCCTAAGCCAAATCTTTCGTATTATATGTTGTTGGAAATCTTATGCAGCCCTCTGCAACTTTCATGCTTTAATTTTCATCTATATCTTCACATATTTTAAGGAATTTACAGATCTCAGGGCAGAGGTCAATCCTGAAATTTTGACAGATTCTGTCAAAACCAATTCTGGACAGAGGTGTAGTCCAGAATTTTTATAGACCAACCCATTTTGAACTTTGAGCTCAAATTTGGTATGGAGGTCTCTGGGTTCATTTTCTATCTCATTATTTTATCTAGGAATTTATTTCAAGTATTTCATAGTCAAAAGTCAAGTCAAAGTCACTGTTAAAACACGTAATTTCTAAATTTCAGATTTCAAGCATTCAAGATCAAAATCATGTAAATCAAGGACTAGAGTCATAAAAAACTAATAATATTTCTGTAACATGATACCATTTAATCATAATTCATGAGGCAAAATGAGACCCTAATCTTACATGCATCAAAATCCATCAAAATCTCCATAAACTTCCAAGAACTTGCAAGAAAATACAAAAACTAAGGATAGAAATTCAAAATTTCAAAGAGAAGCTAGGAAATATATATATATATATTTTTTTTTATCGGTAATTTGCAACATATTGAAAACCAGCAAGACACTGGAAGGACAAATACCAAGACACGACCAAAAGAGGAGAACCCCCCAAAAAGAAAAAATACAGAAAAACAGAACGATGGAATCAGCGTAGGGCAACCGAATCCAGCACCACTCGAACCCTCCACTTCTACCCTTGGTCCCAGTGGACGCTCTCCCCCCAACCTCTGTCACTGTTTTTATCGACCCAAAATCATATGTAATCCCTAACAGACTTGATAATCATCCCAACTTGTCAACGTTTCTTATTGAAGGTCCGCGTATTTCTCTCCAACCATATGCTCCAACTAACAGCGAAGAAAGCCACATTCCAGTAGTCCCCTATCGGCTTCTCGAGTGATAGACGTCCATGCAAGAAACTACTGGTAGGGGGTGGAAGGGGTGGCCCAACTCATTCCAAACGAATTAAGAATAACACCCAGATCTTGTGTGCCACCTGGCAGTGGAGGAAGAGGTGCGTGGTTGACTCTTTCACTTGGAAGCACATAACACATTGATTGGAACTATCCTTCCCCTGCCAGATGAGTTGTTCGATTGTCAGGATTTTTCCTTTGAGCAGAGTCCACACAAAGAATCTAACTTTTGGGGGGATCGCCGCCTTCCACAACCTGGCTCCTTGGAATCTAATTAGGGGATGACACATAAGCATCCGGTGGTATGATTTGACGCTGAATTTTCCATCTTTACTAGGAGCCCATACCCACTAATCTTGACCTTGAATATTTGGGAGGAGACCATAGATCATGGGCAATAGTCTAGTGAACGAGGCCATCTCCTCGCTTCTCAGGAGCTTGCATGTGGTGACATCCCATGACCTTCCCCCAATGGTGCTTGAGCAAAAATCAGTGATCAGCCCCTGCTGATTAGTGGATATGACAAAAATATCCTGGAACGATGATTTGAGCTGATGTCCCTCCACCCACGCATCCTCCCAGAACCGACTCTGGGTACCACAGCCCCAGCTGAATTGAATCCCTCTAACATAAAGAGGCCACGTGCCACAGATGCTTTTCCACCAGGCCGATGTGCCTCTGTGAACCATGATGCTGATACCCCAATTACCAGCTGATTGCCCATACTTTTCCACCAAGACCTTTCGCCAAAGACTATCTCTATCACCCACCGAGCCAGCTCTCCAGAACCATATCCCTAGAAGTGCAACGTTTGTGCCCCTGAGACTTCGAATGCCGAGACCACCACAACTCATGGGGAGCTGGCATGTTTCCCAATTCACAAGATGATAACGTTTACCTAAGCCTAAACCTTCCCAAAGAAAATTTCTCTGGATTTGCTCAAGCCGGTTGATGACTCTAATCGGGAAAATGAACATCGACATGTAGAAGATGGGCAGACCGGAGAGGACAAAAGAAGGCGACCTCCACTACTGAGGAGTATACCTTTCCACGAAGACAACCATTGCTCAAATCTTTGAATAACCGGCTCCCATGCCTACGCAGATGGTTTCCTGACCCAGAAAGGCAGGCCCAGGTATTTGATGGGGAACTTCTCGATCACACAGTTTACTGTAGTCGCTAAATGAGCCAACTGCTGGTCGTTGGTCCCCATTCCAGTTATCACCGACTTGTGGAGATTAATTCGTTGACCCGACACTGCCTCCTATACTGAAGGCACATCTGATAGAACACTGAACTCCTCCACATAGGCATACCCAAGAAGGATTGTATCATTGACATACTGGAGATGCGAGATGGAGTGACCCTGCAACCCCACCATTATCCCCTATATGAGTTGCAACTATCTTGCACAAGCAATGAGACCAGCCAGCGCTTCTCCCACCATGATAAATAAGAAGGGGGACATAGGTTCTCCCTGGCGAATTCCTCTAGAGTTTTTGATATATCCAGCAGGCGTGCCGTTGATCAAAACCGAGAACCATGCCCATGAGTAACATGCCCGCATCCAACTCTTCCAGATAGTCCCAAACCCAAACCTGCCTAGCATGTAGTCTAAGCAGTCCCAACTGACACAGTCATAAGACTTCTCCACATCCACCTTCCACAGGGCAGCAGGTTGTCGAGCATGATGGGCAAAGTGTATCACTTCTTGGGCCACAATGACAAGGTCTTGCCCATTAACGGTTTGATTCTATTGGCTAGCACCTTGGAGATGATTTTATACAGACAAATTAAGAGGCAGATCGGCCGGTATTCAGATATGTCCTCAGCCCCACTTTTTTTTGGAATGAGTGTGATGAATGTAGAGTTAAGGCTTCGACCAATGAATGCATTGGCGTGGAACTCCCGAAACACCTCTATCAAGTCCATCTTAAGGATCGGCCAAAAGGATTGGTAGAATTCCATAGTGAAGCCCTCCAGACCCGGTGATTTGTTCTTCCCCCCAAACTTAAATCGCCCGCCACACCTCATCTTCAGTAAATGGTGGCTCCACATCAGTACGCTCGTCCTCCGAGATGGAGTTGAACAGGAGCCCGTTCAGCTCTAGCCGTGCAAGACCCTCATCTGAGTACAGGTTAGTGTAGTAGTTGATAACGTTGCACTGGACCTGCTTCTGGTCGGAATAAGCAACACCACCCATAGTAATGTTGCCCATATAATTGATCTTATTGCGCGCATTGGCAACAACGTGGAAGAACTTGGTATTTTGGTCTCCCGCTCTCAGCCATTGAACCTTGGATTTTTGTTTCTAGCACACCTCCTTGGCCATGCACTTACTATTGAACTCCTATTTTTTTTAGATACTCTCAAGTCGTTCCTCATCCGAAAGAACCCGGTGCTCCTTGATATTGTCGATCTCATTCAGTCGAAGGAGTAAGGCCTCTTTTGCAACATGAACCAACCCATACACTTCACTGTTCCATGCCTTGATGCGACAGTTAAGCCGTTGAAGTTTGGATATGAAACGAAATATGGCCGTCCCGGAAGGGGTTGGCTGACTCCATGACGTCGGAACCATTGCTTTGAAAATGATCGTCAAGCAGCCACATGTTTTCGAACCGAAACGGGGTCGGCCCTCTGCCCCGAGACTCACACATCGGTAGTAACGACCGGTGATCAGAGACAACCCTTGCTAATCCTTCAAGGCTGGCAGCCGAAAAAATGTCTATCCAGTCTGAGGTGCATAGAAATTTGTCTAGTCGACTCAACGATGGGGTTTCCTGAAGATTTGACCAGGTGTATTTGGTTCCCATGAGCGGAACATCCATCAACTCCCAATTCGAAATGAAGGAGTTGAAATATCTCATCACAGCCCTATTCAGCAGCCCGCCTTTCTTTTCGTGTTGCATTAAAATCCCCCCCCCTCAAGCATAGCGGGTGGTCCCTACTAGCCGCAATGGCTGCAAGTTCGAACCAAAAATCACCCCGATGCCTATCATCCGATTGACCATAAACCCCTGAAAAAGACCAGACTTTGCCCATGTCTCTGTTCCGAAGCACCTCAGAAGCCGAGTAAAATCCCACCTTGTCATCGATTTTTTCGAACAAAACCGAGTTCCAAGCGACGAGGATGCCACCCTCATAATCAACAGCAATCCAATCCCATCAATTTCCTTGAAGCACAAATGCGACTTTGAACTTGTCGCAATTCCCCCATTTGGTTTCTTGAGGCGTAATGATAGCCGAGTTGATGGAAGCGATGACCCACTTGACACCAACACGCTTAAACTTGTCACAAATGCCTCTCACGTTCCAGGAGAACATCTTCATAATCAGTTAGCGCGAAGCCCGCCCACACACGATGGAGGGTGCTTAAACACCCCCGTCACCCTTCCCATTCGACATTCCCCACTATAATTGAGCAAGTTCCCTAGGTAATACACTGTGCTTCTTGTTGTGGATGTGCCGGCTAACAAGGATGGATTGGAACACCTCCCTGAGGTTCTCATCAGGCCCTTTGAATGTCATCCCTAGGTCGCCCCCAACACGTATTAGGTGGTCAACTTCATCTTCGTTTTTGATGCACTCTCTGGTCTCAGTAAGTGTAGTAGCAACAATGCTGTCGAAGCTCGCCGATGGGGAGGATGAAGAAGAACCAGAGGTGGATCCTCGACTTTGTATATGATCGATGCTGTTTGCATCTACCTTGATCTTAAAAAAAATCCTTCAAAGCTCTTGATTAAGGTGGTTCAAAGGAGCTGAGATTCAAGTATGTCAATCAGTTCAAGAAACTAGGAAGGGTTCTACAAAAAATTGGAGGGTTTGGAGGTGTAGGGACCCTAGTTCCTAAACCTCCATTAATGGAGTCTATTTAGGTTTAAAGGAAGAAGAAGAAGATGGAAGAGTAGAGAGAGTGAAGAGGGCGTGGGTTTGAGGAGAGAGAAGAGAGGAGAGTGTATGAGACATGAGAGAGAGAAAGAGTTGTTATAAAGGAGTGGGGGACAAGTTACCACTTGGCACCCCCACTCTTTCATGCTTATTCTCTCCATGCCACCTAGCCTTTCCCCTAACACTTACCCTCATTTCATGACTCCTAACTCATGAATTATTGTAAATTTTAATTACAATTAAATGAATGCCCTTAAAGTTACTATAAATCTAAAGTGTGCCATTGAGACACTAACATAGATTTCTGTGTTAGTGGTTTTAAAATCGTGGGATTGGGTCAAGGGTTTGACTTAAAGCAATTCAGGGTCCAACAATTGTCAAACTTTGACAGTCAAGATCAGTTCTGTTGCATGGGTGTTACACTTCACAACTACAGATGGCGGAGGGATGGTAGCCTGCCCACCCACAATAGGGAAGATTCTGATAGGGAAGGACAGGGAAGTCCGCTCTTTTTTTGTCGAGCTCGATTAAGGATGAGCTGAAAAATGATCGAGGCACAACAAAGACGCTGCTCGGTATCCAAAAGATTATACCTTAGATATAGACTATAGTTGATCCCAAATCTCACCGAAGCTCATCGTTGTTTCCTTTCAGTGGGCAGAGGGTAGCAAAGAGTATGTGCCAAAATGCGAAAGCGTTTCTTCAAGAGATTGGCTTTGACGGAAGGAAAATATATTTTACCAGGCAGCTGATACAAAGTATCATAGAGAGTGTGATCAGAAGCAGGCGCATGCTTCACGTTGATTGGATAGGACTTTGAATAATGCATCAAAGGGAGGCCAAGAAAGTTTGTGATGTCATAGGGGTGATTCACAGTTTTACGCAGAGCATAGTACTTGGAGCCAACTTCGCAAACTATTGAGATTAAGAGAGTGATGTTGATAGTCAGCATAGAAACACGTGACCACATCCGAATACGAGATCCCGAGTTGAAGCGAGATGTCAAGGCATAGAACTCAAAGCGAGATTATGAAGCCCTAGATGGAAACCGAGAAGAGTTGAGGGTAGTAAAGAGTATGTGCCACAAAATGCGAAAGAGTTTCTTCAAGAGATTGGCTTTGACAGAAGGAAAACAGATTGTACCAGGCAGCTGATACAAAGTATCATAGACAGTGTGCTCAGAAGCAAGCGCATGCTTCAGCATCAAAGGGAGGCCGAGAAAGTTTGTGATGTCACAGGGGGTGATTCACAGTCTTACGCAGAGCATAATACTTGGAGCCAACTTCGCGAACTATCGAGGTTAAGAGAGTGATGTTGATAGTCAGCGTAGAAACACGCCACCACATCCGAATAAGAGATCCTGAGTTGAAGTGAGATGTCAAGGCATAGAACTTAAAACGAGATTACGAAGCCCTAGATGGAAACCGAGAAGAGTCGAGAGCAAACAGGGAGTCCTTTCACTTTTTGGAAGAAGAAGAAGCCATAGGAGACTTTTACAGGCGAAACTATCAACCAATACTAGAAAGGAATAGGAGAAGAAGAGTCGTGAAGAAAACTGTGAAACCAGAGGTGTTTATAAATGAGACAGATGGCAGACGAATCGTCATCAGATTGACAGTGGCAGAGATATTTCAATTAATGGTCGACTGTGAATGAAACTTCACAACAGAAAATTTTAGCCAAAAATAAAGTGTCCTACCATCAACTGTGATTCAGGAAGCACAAATTTGAACTCAGAAACCCAGTTTAAATGAAGAAACACATCATTGAATCTCCTTTCAACATAGTCACAAATTGAAGACGCATAAGTCACCCCAAAAAACCCTATTAAAGGGCATACATTCAAAGTGTGGTTCAACACAGGCATTCTGAATAAAAAAGTGTTAGTCCTGCAGTGCATTAAACAATGAGAGTTAAGCTAGATATCATCAATAAAACACACACAAATGCAAGACTAAATCCATAGAATCCCATAAAACAAGCATCTACAAACCACTCAAATTGTAATATATATTCAAAAAGATGAATGTGATGATGCAAGAACTATAAGCAACAAGTCCCACTCAAGATGAATGATTGAGGGTAAGGGAACAAGGTAATGATAGTGAAAGTGCAAGCCCAAACTTCTTCAAAAATGATACAAAAACGATGTGAAATGTAGACTAGCAACAAAGATTCAGGTTTGGCTAACAAAGAAATCCCTTCCCACTATGGACACGCCTAACTTCAACCCTTTTAGGATGGCGGCTTTCACATCAGACTTGAGTAGGCAGCCCTTATTGCCTTTTCCTTTTTTATATTGTATAGAGGATGCTATTTTTTTTTCTTTACTTTTCAAACTCATTTCATTTTTTCATTCCATAATAATTTTTCTTTTGTATGGAATAGAGGAAGACAACTTTCACATTACTACCGACTCTGCAATAGTTTTCACCATCAATGTAGTGATGGTTTTCACACTAGTCATCTGAGTAGCCCTTTTCCATAGAAGAACAATGGGCTGAAAAGGTGTAAGACACGGTTATCACTCATCAAGAACAGAATCGTACCTACAGCTAAACATCACCCTCAAACTTTGATTTCAACCATACATTGGAGCAAGAATGATGCATATGCAAGCTCTAGACAATCTATTTTCTCTGAATCACATATGCACAAGTATGGGATGATGACCACTCAGGCTACTTGAAGAATAATGCACAGAAGGAGAGACCTAACATACCAAGTGTGTATGCAAAGAACAATGGAAGAACCTCTGATCACACATAAGTACACAGGAAAAACGATTACCATGAAAAGAAATTTCTTTTTTTTTGAATTTTTAAAAAAATTTAGTTTTTTTTTTTTTTATATTGTATTTTTAGGAAAGATAACATCTATAAACAAGAAAGAACAAAAGAACAAAAACAAACTAACTAGTAAGATGAGACAAACATTACTCAAGAAACCACAGACCAATAGACTTTCTAAGATATTGAACCTAACTGAATCCAATGGTGTTGTAAAAATGGTTGTAAAAATGTGTGCCAGCTGTCAATTACTACTGACATGATCAAGGATAACAATTTGATCCTCAACTAGTTCATGGATGAAGTGGTGACGGATGTCGATATGCTTAGTCCTAGAATATTGAACAGGGTTCTCAAAGATACTAATGACACTAGTGTTATCATAGAAAAGATTCATTACAACTCGGGACAGATAAGTCCTTATTCGGGGCCCATCTCAAATATTGAATCCCTCGAGACGGATAAGTGATTTTCTCTTAGAGTCCAACGGAGCTAGAGTCTGGGAAGTGGTCACTCGGCGCAATACGTGAACTAGTGAAGAAGAAGAGCATGCTAGACTCCTATAGTTGTTGTACAGTTTGACCTCGAATGCTGACAACTTGGACCAACGGAGATGGGGCCCGAATAAGGATGGCATGTTCAGCGTCAAGACGTACTATCGGATGCTGGCCCGTCGGCCGTTCATCAAATTCCAAGGTGTTGGGCTATGGAAGACGAAAATCCCATCTTAAATTAAGTTCTTCACCTAGTCCCTTTTCAAAGACAGAGTGCTCACGATGGATGTGCTCATTCGTAGGGGAAAGGACATCACCAATCACTACGTCATGTGTTCTAGGGAAGAGGAATCGGTGACGCATTTATTCATCCATTGTCAAGTTGCTTCCGAAATCTAGGGTATAGTTTTAAATCTATTCCAGATGAATTGGGTCATGTCTGATACGCCTTTTGATCTGTATCTCACCTGGTCTGCTGCCGACAAGGATAGCAGGACTAGGAACAATTGGGTAATCTCTTTCTTTGCTGTTATCTGGAGTATTTGGAAAGAGAAACTTGCGAGTTTTTGAAAAGAAGAAGAGACCTACGGGGTGTATCGTGAAGGCAGCCAAGGACCTTGTCACTCTTTGGTTATCAGCAGGTGCTGAGATGTGTTTGAAACCTTGGGATCCGGGGTAACCTCTTCGAGCGAGCCGGTGATTGTGGCGTGGGGGTGTATTTTGTTTTATTGTTTCTGTTGTGTTATCTTTTCTTGATTGGCTATGCGGCACAACTATTTTGGCCATTCCTTTGTATCGTTCTTTCCAGCATCTTGCTGGCTTTTCAATATAAATACGTTTTTACCGATCAAGAAAAAAAAAAGGATTCATTACAACTTGTGTGACCCCGTAATGAAAAAACATCAGCTCCATCCACAAAAGTTGGGTACAACAACTACCAGGTTTGATATATCAATCTTGGCAGTGGAAAACGAGATAAATGCTTGCTTCTTACTGAATTAAGAAACTAAACAATTACCAATGTAGAAGCACCCACCACGAATACTCTTACGACTATCTGAATTTTCTGCCCAATCCGCATAAAAATCTAGCAATCAGGGAAGCAGTGTCATAGGGATACCAAAGACCCAAATTGACAGCCGCTCACACATATATGATAATATTCTTGACACATGAAAGGTGGGACTCTTTGGGAGCGGCTTGGAATTGGGCACACATGCCAAGAGACTAGATCAGGCCGCGATGCGAGGGTTTGGCTGCCAGGAAAAAAAGGGTGAATTCTTGATTAAATCCCTTTACCTCACCCTTTCTCACCGGCCGTTGATTGTGGCTGATTGGAACTTCATCTGAAGGGCGCCGATTCCTCCTAAAGTTCGGTTTTTTGTATGGACCGCGATTAGAGGCAGAATCTTGACTATAGTCCAACTTATTATCAGAGGCAAGGACATCTGTAATCGCTACCCCATGTGCCTCTCCTCGGAGTCAATCCCCCATCTCCTCATCCATTGTCGGGTGACGTCTGAAATCTGGAGCACCATCTTAAAATCTTTTGACCTCTGCTGGATTTTTCCGGACTTGATTCCTCAGCTTCTGGTTAACTGGAATGGACTCAAATGGGAAGGTCCTCACGACGCTTTTTGGAGGGTGGGAGCTTATGCGATTATTTGATGCATATGGCTTGAGAGAAACGCCCGCATTTTTAACGGCATTTGGCGCCCTATTGGGATTACCCTAAAATCGGTTAAGGAATGTATGTGCCACTGGGTCGCTCTAGACAAATTTGGGGGGCAGGGTTGTGAGGATTTTTGGGCTTAGCTCGCTTCCCAGGGTCCCAGGGTAACATTTTTCTTTTCTTTTGTTTTTTGCCTGTTGGCCCGATGGCCCCGGCCTGTCTTCTGCTTTTCTCGTCTTCTCGCTGAATTTTCGTAATATATGATCTTAGTTTACTGATTAAAAAAAAAAGAGGCTAGATCAGGGCGGCTTGCGATCAAGTACAATAGGCTACCTTACTCAGTACATTGTTTCACTGACAGTTTTTCTTGACAAATTCTTAACCAATATCACGGTGGTACCCAAGGATCAAAATAGCGATTTCATTTTCGGTTTCGGGCATGACCAAAACAGAAAATTTGAACAAAAATTTCGGCCGATAATTTCCCCTCCATACATATGTTTGACCAAAAATTCAGTTCAAAATTTCGTTTCGGTGGGGAGCGAAACCGAAACATTTCGGCCGATAATATGAATTATCGATCGAAATTTTGAACCATGGTGGTACCCATAGGACTATGAGTATGTTTTGTCGATTCCAAACCAAATTTCTTGACAAGCTTCCTAGCATACTTAGACTGGAAAGTAAAAATGCCCGAAGGACATTGCTTGATTTGCAACCCTAAAAAACAGTTGAGTTCTCCTAACATAATCACTTCAAATCGTACATGGATTTCTTAACCTTGTACACATACAAGGGGTGATGTTGATCCCATAATCTTTGGGTTGTTTCGTGTTTGAAGCCTTTAAACTGAAGGTACTTGGTCAACCTCTCATACCAAGCACCTGTGGCTTGCTTCAAATCATACAAGGCGTTCTTAAGCTTGTACACATACAAGGGGTGATGTGGATCCTCATAACCTTTGGGTTGTTTCACATACACCTCTTCAAACAATATGCCATTTAGAAAGGCACTCTTCACATCCATTTGATAGAGCTTGAATTTCAACCGACAAACCATAACCAATAGGATGCGGATTGACTCAAGCCTATCCATTGACGCGAAAGTCTCATGAAAATCAATACCTTCAACCGGTGTCTAACCTTGAACCACAATCCTTGCCTTATTTCTAACAACATTACACTGCTCATCGGTCTTATTCTTAAAGATCCATTTCCTACCAATGATGCAAATGTTAGAAGGCCTAGGCATGAGCTACCAAACCTCATTCCTACAAAGTTGAGTTAGCTCTTCTTGCATAGCAATAATCCAATGATTGTCAAGAAGAGCTTCCTTAACATTTTTTGGTTGATAGGATTAGGCATAACAAACATGATAGATCATGTTTGCCAAATATTTCAACTTATGTCTTGCCTGAATTTCCATGGTAGGATCACCAATGATATCACAAGAGGAGAGATTTTTCGTATCACACATAAGTTGGCCTTCTTAGCAATGGTGAGATTTCCTTAGACACTTGAGTTTCCTCAAATTCAATAACCTGACTATCCTCAACATTACTTGAGTTAGTAGGATTCTCCTCTTATTCGAAGAAGTAGATTCACCGAAATTAAGTGGACCAAAGGGAATCTCATCACTATCATCCTTAACAGTTATTGGCACCGAAGTGGCATCATCCACAACCACATTGGTTGATTCCATCACATTTAGAGGATAAAGATTAAGTAACCTGTAAGCGTTGCTATTCAGAGATAACCAATAAAGATGCCTTCCTCGCTTTTGGAGTCAAACTAATCAAGTGATTCTCAGTCTCTGGGAATATAACACCTACTAGTCCATATCTTATATGGAGTTTTAGATGTGTCCATGGTAGTTAAGGCATCGCCATGACAAATGGCGATAAGATTCGTCATATGAACAGAAATGGTGGTAATGGTGAAATGGCGATGCCATGGCAACGCCTTGGCGGAATGGCTCCATGGCCTCTCCATGAGCGCTATTTATAAAAATTAATATAATAGCTTATATTATAATAAGTTATAATTGTAAAAACTATAAGTCTATAATTTATAATACTTATAAATTACCTCATAAATTATAATACTTATAACTTATATTTTATAAGTTCTCACTTATATATATAAGAGTTATTTAGGGTTTGGAGACCAAATCTCGTCTTTCTCGTCTACTCACTCTCTTACGTAGCTCCTCTTGTGTCTCTCTTTCTCTCGTGTGTCTGTCTCACGCAATCCCCAACAAAAAAATACAGCTACATTATTTTATTGTCTCTCTCAGTCTCTTTCTCGCTCGCAACCCCGTTCTCTCTTGCAATCTCAACCCCTTTCTCTCTCGCAACCCCTCTCTTTCATAGCCCCTTTCTCTCTCGCAGCCTCCTTTCACAACCACTTTTTTTCTCATCTCTTTCTCAGCGTAGTACGTCTCTCAGCCCCTATTCTCTCTCTCTCAGTTGGCTATTTTTTTATTTACACTTTCACAAGCTCAATATCTTCGCCTCCGCATTCACTAAACTTCTATCACGAATTGAGCAATGGGCAACACTACAATATGTGTCGTTGTGCACTTGAATATTTCATATATTTTAATCTTTCTATATTGGTTAGTATTTCATATTTATATTTTATTTATATTTGTGCACTTGAATAACTTTTATTTATATTTGTTGAATTTTTTTTGTCCTCTATAAAAAATATAAAAGATAAAAAATAGTAAAAAAATTAGATATTAATGATTAATACATATAAATAAAAGTTATTAAAAAATTTAAAAAAAGTAAATGGCCTCGCCATTGCATGGCAAGCCTCTTCGTCATGACCTCGCCACACCACCTTAACTATCTTGGATGTGTCAGGTCTAAGATAAACACAGTTAGAAATGTAGCATGGTCAGTGTTCTTAAAATCGTCAAGTGGTCGGGGGGATGTTCGAGCGGAAATCGCTGGGCGGCGCCCCAAGATCTGGGTGGCCGCTATGTATATATATGTAAAAATATACATATATTTTATTTCATCACAAATGTATATATATATATATATATATATATATATATATATATATATATATATATATATATACACCTAAGAAGGGTTATTTGTTTATTTGCCCCAAATTTCTAACTTAGGGTGGCGTTAATTGCACCCAAGAACACCCACAGTTTTCTTGGGTACCTCTGTTTGAGCCCACAATAGAAACACCTTGAAAACCATTGATTGCTTCGAATCAGATGATGATGATCTTGTTTCAAACCAATCTCCAACACACTAGATCTTGAGACCATGGCACACCAATCATATGGTCAGTGCTTGATTCCATGTGTCAAAGATCCCCAAAAAATAGCCCTTGAATCATGGCACACATCACGCTGAAACGTGATTACGTAAATTTAGGGTCATTTTATGAGAATTTGTGACACATGGAATGAAAAACTGATTGATTGTCTGATAGATGTACTATGATCCCAAGATCTGTTGTGTGGAATATCAGGGTGAAACACGACCTCCGTCATCTGATCTGACGCCATCAATAGTCTTCACATGTCACATGTCCCTAAAATACCAAGTCTCTCTTTAAAGTCGGTGCAAGGGCCAACTTTCCTAGTGCAAGGGCCCTTTCAAAGTCTGTCAAGTAACAACTCCCGAGAAAAAAAAAATTGGGGACTGGGGCAGTGCGGCCGCCCTGGGCGACTTTCAAAACACTGGGCATGATGAGCTAGCTGCCCCAGCCCACTGAGGAGCCGAGAATGAGGTGCAAAACTCTAAACCTTGAGAGTTGGCGAACACTTTTTCTCTATCACCACAGATACACATAATGGAAATGCCCTTTTCAATCTGACTTCTCTTGGCGATGATGACAAATTCATCAAAAGCATTAGACTTCTGTCTCAGAAAGGCAACCCGAGTATATCTGGAGAAGTCATCAACAACAAGAGGATATATTTTTTACCACCACGCCTGCTAACCTTCATAGGACCCACTACGTCAAAGTGAATAAGCTCAAGAATTCTAGAAGAGGTTGAGGTAGAAACCTTTTTGTGTGGTACCCTCATATGTTTACCCAATTGACAGGCTCTATAGACTGACCCGAGAGGTTTTCCTAGGCTTTTGACAAGTTGGTTTGTGGACAATTTCACCAATTCTTTAGCGTCCATATGTCCCTGTCTTTGGTCCAAAAATCAACATCATTAGACTTAGCCACAAGAGACGAATGATCAGGAATGTCTTTGAATGTTTAACAATTATCAACAATACCCGATTCCTTCTAACACACTTACCAGACTGATCCTTAAAAGTGCAACCAATCTTGGTAAAATAAACGTGCATTCCATCATTCACACCACCGATTAATGCTAATGATATTAGCTTTTAGTCCTTCAACATAAAGGACATCCTTCGGTTTGGGACATCTAGGGGCATCAACAGGACCTTTTCTAGCAATTCAGAGCAACTCCCATTCTCGAACGTCACACTTCTGTCAGAACACTCGAATAAGGTGAGAGAAGCGAGATTTACTACCTGTCATGTGTCTCCAGCATCCACTATCAAGAAACCATCTTGATGTTTCATTTGTTCTTAGGGCAGTATGAACTACCATAGCCGACAAGGTACCCTGCCTAACCGGCTTAGGTGTGTATTTGGGATATGCACGTTGAGGGTAACCATTTATACTAATATTTCTAGGCTTTCAATGATAGGGAAAATTAGTATTCCTAGTCAGGATAGGTCCTTTATAGGTCCAGTTTCTCCTCCTATCCTTGATCATGTGAGACTCAGTTCTCAAGGAATCCCTCTTTCTAATGTTTCAATTGACATTAATACCTTGCCTTCTGCATTTCAATGGGTGCATTTCACCGACGGGGCCAGAATGGTTGAAAGACATTCTAATAGGGTACAGAGAGAAGTGTTAATCTGTCCTTGTCTACTAATTATAGTCGGTGGTTGATGATCAGAAAGGTGTGATATCTTGGTTTTTCTTTTTTACATGGAACATATGGAGTTTAGGACACAATCTTCAAATAATCTCAGTGAAGGACAGGGTCAATAAGACAATTCATACCTACTAACATATCAAAATGCTTGACGTGGTTAATTTCATTACAAGATTGTAGTAACTGCTAGGGAGATAGAAGATGCCAATGAGGTATACTTAATTTGTAGGAATAAAATGGGTATTACAGTGCTGTGGGATCCTTTGATGCTGGTGGAATCTTGCATGGAATGACTTGGATTGCAGTCTATGATTCGAATATATCTGAAGATGTCATCAGAATTGGTTGGGCTTTGAACTAGGTGGAGTGGACATCTTCGACTGAAGATTTTCATGTGAGTTGCTCCTTCTATGAGAAAAAGGTGGGAGCCAAGTAACTTGTAGCATGAGATGATTTGTGGAGTTCGTAGATCATCCCAATTAAATGGATCTTTGATCGAGTGGGGCTGCGTTCAGTTGGTCTAATAATCCAATTCCAATTTTCTTGATTGATTTCTTTGTTATTGGAGGCTCAGTGTTCCACTATCCTCGAGTGTCCCAGAAAGTCCTCTCTCGACAAGCACAGGATGATCTTTCCCTTTTTCGATTTAAAGGTTGAGTGTTGGGTTCCTGTTTCATTCTTGTTTGAGTTAGTTGGCTGTGACATGTGGATTGTTATGCATCAAGAAATGAAGAGTTCCATTTATGGTTGGAGGGTGGTTTATCTATTGGTTCAATAGGTTGCTCAAGTGTTCCAAGGTAAAGTCAAAATTTTGAAACACTTGATGCATTGTAGATGTGAGGCTAAGAAATTGAAAGTTGAGGAAATCGAAGAGTGGGATTGTATGGAGGGATCCAATTCTTTATCTTCAGCAAATAGAACTCAGATAGATTATTTTTTAGTAAGGGGAAGAGCGTGGGGAAAATTGCAAGGATTGCAAGATTATCCCAAGAGAGAGCCTTATGATAGAACATTGATTGATAGTTTTGGACCTTCTAATCAAGAACCACTAAAAAAATAATAAAGGATCCCCCAAAATAAAATAGTGAGAATTAAAAGGATATAAAATAGCATCCTTTAAAGACAAAATGAGTGATCAAGAAGTATGGTGGTATGAAGGGGGAACCAAATGAGATGTGGGAACAAATGGCGCAATGCAGTAAATGAGTTGCCGAGGAGGTGTTTAGGGAATCTGAAGGAAAAAAAGGGTTTACAAAAAGAAACCTAGTAATGGAATGAAGAAATTCAAAAGTTAATTGCCTAGAATGAGTATTGTGCGACCCTAGAGTTCCACTTATTTTTTTAAGGGGCATTTTTATAAGAGGACTGTTAGACCTGCCATATTATATGGAGCAGATTGTTGGGCCACGAAAAAGTGACAAGAAGATAGAGTACATGTGGCCAAGATGCGTATGTTGAGATGGATGTATGAAATGACAAAAAAAGATAGAATCCAAAACACATACATAAGAGAAAATTTGAGAGTGGCACCTATAAAAGAAAAAAAATATGAAATGTTGCTTGAGGTGGTTTGGATATGTTCATCGGAGGCACAAAGCAGAATATGTTCGAATGGTTGAGACGCTACAAGCACAAGGAAGTAGGAGAAGAGGAAGACCAATGAAGACCTGGAGGGAAGCCATGAGAAGGGAAATGTAAGGTTTCAGGAGTTATAGAGAGCTAAGCATTGATCAGGAATGAGAGGGGAAATAGGACTCGCAAAGCCGACCTAAATAGATGGGATAAGGCTGTGATGATGATGATGATGATGATGAAGCCAAATTGGATCTTAGACTAAACTCACTATAGTTAGGGAAGAAGTGTTTTGCCACAAAAGTTGTAAGTCAATTGGCTCTCGAGGATAAAAATGGCAAGTTTTTTCACGTTGCACAAATGCCAATAGGTAAACTAATAAAATCTCTAATTGAATTCATAATGGGGAAAGTGTGCAACATCCAAATGAAGTTTACTATTCCATAGACTACTGGGAAAAATTATATCTGAGAAGGGTTGATTAGGCCCTATTTAGGGCATTTACTATTTAGACCATATCAAATCAGATTCGGTGTGCATTTAGAAGAGTTCACAGAAAGAGAAGTTATTTATCCACGAATCAAGATCGATTCCCCCAATCTTGACAATTTTCCATAAAATTTTGTGAAGATTGTTGGGAGCATTTTTACCATTTTTAGATAACTAGTCGACTTAAACATATTAAACTCTACTAGTTATCAAACGTCCCACACCAACCTAATCGTTAGATAACTTCCTTTATAAGGGGATCATTGTTGGCCTTTGTTTCTTTCTTGTGGACTCTTTATCATAGTGGGGACCACGGATCAATATTCCAGACGAAATCGATATGTATCGGTTTCGAAGGTCACCAGGTCAAACATTAACGTATCGGCCCATATATCGGTATGTATTGGCTGATGCATACCAATGTATCGTCCAAAACTGATACCTATCGTCCAATACGTATTGGTTTTGGAAATGGCCGATACATACGGCAAAATGGAGATTTTGATCCTTGGTTGGGACAAACATTATTGCCTTCAAGGGGCTGCATCTTGTCATGCTTGTCTCCCTTGGCTATCGTATGGAGCATTTGGAATGATCTTAATAACAAAGCCAACAACCTTAACAATATTTCAGATAACGCAACATATTTACGATTGGGCTCTAGCTACTATGCTTTTCCAATTTGTAAGAAAAGATGAGCCGAGAATAAATTGGAAATGGATGGCGTGCAAGTATGAAAAGAAAGAGAGAATATTGAGAGTTTGACAACTTCAATAGTTTTAGAGACCACAATAGTGGTTTATTGCTGTCCTTTTAAGTACCGTTGATGTTTGTGATTCGTTAGAGCAGAGGCGTGTGCATGTCTTATTTGCATAATTTTTTTGCATTTACTTCTCAAGCACTTTGAATGTGGAAAGAGATTCATCCCTCATCATACCTGGGAGCAATAGTACCTTCTACTACCCTTTTCGTCTCTTGTTCTCCTCCTTCCACTTTTTCTTCCTTTTGTTCATCCCTATTGTATTGCCTTCCTAGGTTGGTAGTCCATCTAAACAAGGATCAAAATACCGGTTTTTCGGTACGTATCGTCCTGAACTCCAGGACGATACGTATCGGGTATCGGTCGATACATTCAATGCATCGACAATACATTGAATGTATCGGTTTGATACATTGAATTTTTATTTTTTTTCCAAAAAATTCCAAGAAATTAAAAAAATAATAATAATAATGATTTTTCATTTATATAAATTTTTTAAAAATTTATTTAAGGCTTATTTGATGCATATTTCATAATTTTATCAACGCATAACCTAAATTTCATTGTACATGACTCATGATCAAAATTAAAAAGTATATTGTACATGAAAAATTTACTTTAAAGCCACATTGAATTTTGTGGTGGTTCTTGGCCCTCGTGATCATCATCATCGGTGCGCGAGCTTTCCCTATAATGTTAGCCATATTGATACCCATGATCATATGTGCCTCCTTGAAACTGAGGCATTAGCGACAAATATGGCTCAGTGTAATAGGTAAAGGCTGGTCCTCCAAAATTTTTACCAACGAAGTCATATGACCCAGGGTAGGTTGGTTGAGGCCGATAGTATGGGTTACTGGTTATTGAATCTTCAGT
Source organism: Chloranthus sessilifolius (assembly GCA_021018995.1). Lineage (NCBI taxonomy): Eukaryota > Viridiplantae > Streptophyta > Magnoliopsida > Chloranthales > Chloranthaceae > Chloranthus > Chloranthus sessilifolius. The sequence goes on along the minus strand of CM037594.1, from coordinate 25,933,513 downwards.
ATTTTGCAAACTAAATTTCCCGAAGCTAGAAGTCATATAACCCACATCATCTTGTAGACCTTGTGGTGGTGGTGGTGTTTGGTAAGATTCTGATGCTCCTCTTCCTTCAATCCCTCCACCTCTAAATGTAGGAGTGTCATACATTGTTACCGGCTCATCATCCCATGAGGCAATACCTCTATAAGAATAAGGATCAACATCATCCGCTCCACCACTAGTGCCGGCGTGGGTTTCATCGCCTCCATCATCACCCCCACTATCACCCCCATCATCGTCATTATGACTACCGGACTGCGTTTCGTCATCAGATCCAACCACTAAATAACGATTCAATCTTTTTTTCCGCCTCGGTGGTTGGAAAGCCTGCTCCTCCGCTACTCTTTCAGCATTATCCAGCCATGCGGTGCCCTCAATATCCAACACTGACTCTTCTCTCTCTTCGAACCACTGATTCAAAGGGTGGTCATCCTCCGTGAATATATAATCCAACTGGATGGGATTAAAATATTTATTATCTGTAAAGTAGAATATAATAGATGAATTAGTATATGCCTCATCAATTAGATCAAATAAAAATTGTATGAACTAAAACTTCATATAATTGCTTACCACCATTGGTCCTCTCCATATTTCTGATCCTTAATCATATGTTGTAGTGGCAGTAGACTAACTTTTCTAATCGTTCCATAGTTAGCATATTCCTTGTCTTCGTGTGAATGAGAGAGAAGGTGCTCCAATTTCGCTCACAGTTGAACGAGGAACATGTTTGCGATAAAACTCTCATTGTAACTCGCCTCAGTATCAGGCCATCACCTCCATAATGCATCCACTAATTAGCGGGTTTATTGTGCTAAATTTGGGATTGTGCCAACCTCGTCCCAAATGACCCATGTCTCTTACGAAACATGTCAATCTACAAAGATTGAATACAATAACCCACATATCAATATAATGTTCATACGACATTTGACTTATTAGTCATAAGGTATGATTAATCATATCTCTGATGGCTTGACCTTGGTCGGCCAACTCAGGGAGCATTTGTTGGATCACATTAAGCAAACCGCTGTACACTTCATCGGCCTTACTCAACTCGAAACGTCGCGTATATTGGAAGGCCGGATTCAAGTAGTGTGCTATATATCAAATATGAGCAATCTCATCAATATATGAAAATAATGAATAATATGAAAAATAATAAATAAATAAAAATCACTACATAATCAGTTTAGCATGTTGTACCTGCGGCATGCAAGTATTGATGGAATTGTGCATCCCAATTCTTATCGATGATTGCCCAATATCGTTTATATTTTGTAAGGTATTTGGTTTTAATAGCCAATTGTGCTTTATCCATCGACTTGTAAACATATCCTATCGTTGGTTTTTCATCACCATCTACCAACCTCAACACTTGAACCAACGGGGTAGTGGCGGCAATCAGGTGGTCAACATCTGCCCAAAATTGGGGGTTGTAGATCAAGTCAGCAACTTCATTGCAAGTAGGTCTCTTTGCTCGTGGGAGTTCTAACTCATATCTTCTCCATTCTTCAAAGTTGACCATGCTTTTCAGCTCACGCTTCTATCTAGCCAAGCTTTGTAGGGATAAAAATTGTGTCGCAAATCGTGTAATCGCAGGCCGTAGCAGCTCGCTCTTGGTGAAGTCTCTCATCAAATTCACCAACTTGTCACTGTTGTATAGGTATGAAGTAATCGTTCTTCCCTTCTGAATAATTGCCTGTGCCTTGCTTCTCTTTCCCAAATCCTCAAGAATGAGGTCCACGCAATGAGCGGCACATGGAGTCCAGTACAAGTGACGTCTCTTCAACATTAACTGTCTTCTTGCGACTTTGTAATTGGCGGCATTGTCTGTTACCTTTTGCACAACCCGATGCTCTCTAACATCTTCAACTACCTTATTCATTAGATGAAAGAGGTAATCAACCGTTTTCGCGTGTTTAGAAGCATCAACTGATTTTACAAATACTGTCCCGACATCGTAATAGACTAAAAAGCTGATCAAACTCTTCCTTGTGAGACCGGTCCATTCATCGCACATAATTGTGTAACCTCTCATCTCATACTTCCTCAAAACTGTTCACATAAGCTTCTATCACCTTGTACTCGTCATTTAATAAGGGCGCAGATACCTCGTATGCAGAAGGCTTTTTGACTCATGGACCAGCTTCTGCACTTGTATCAATCATACTTATGAAGTACGGCGACTCCACAACTTGACTCGGAATGTGATTGTATATCACAAACTTTGCAATCGATTTTCCAAGCCTTTTCCCCCATTTTTTCAGTGAAATTGTACTCAATTTACTTTGCTTGGAGTTTTCTATCCGATACATGAACGGATCAATGAGACCTGTAGTACAACCTGTAGTAGACGACCTGGTCTCCCTCACTGACACCTACGCAACCCAGCAATCTCATGAATATCCTCATCATCATCAACAACATGTGGCCTATGACTAGATCCACCTCCACCATCAGGCATGGATGGGCCCCTCAAGCTGGATCGAAATCGATAATCAGCTTTTTCTTGATCTCGTCGCTATCGTGCTTCTCTAGCACTGTCCCTCATAACTCTAGCTGTCACAACATCCTCATCCTCATCATCCCCAGGTCCAAGTGCAGGAAACTTTGGATCTCCCCTCCTTATTCTCTCATACATTTCTCTATCTCGGTCGGCTTCTGCTTTTTTCTTTCCCTTAGCCGCCTGTAAACTGGCTCTGACATTTTTCACCTCTTTGGGTACACTGGGACACCCTTTTGTCTCTCCCTTAACGTGAGCTAAATGCTCCTTTAATCGTATAATACCTCCTCCCAGTAATTTTTCCCACAAAGCTTGCATTGCATTCGAAGTCTATCACCATCTATTGTTGTACCGTATTGCCAGGCTAAATCGAATGATCGTACCATATTTATTTATTTCACCTGCATGAATGAGCAACGATTAAATTAAATTAAAACATTTAGATTACACTTGAAAATAAAATTTATTTGATATTATTCTAATTTTAAAAAAAATTATATTATATTTGAAATTTTATTTGATATTATTCTTTTTTTTTTAAATATTAGATTATATTTTACCAAATTTATTTGATATTATTCTAATTTTTGAAAAAAAATTTCTTATTATTCTTATTTTTAAAATATTAGATTATATTTTACCAAAATTATTTGATATTATTCTTATTTTTAAAATATTTGATTATATTTTACCAAACTTATTTGATATTATTCTAGTTTTTAAAAATTAATTTGATATTATTCTTTTTTTAAAAATATTATATTATATTTTACCATATTTATTTTATATTATTCTAAAAATATTAAAAATATTTGAAAATAGTATTTAGTTAATATTATTGTAATTTTGAAAATATTGCTATATTAGAAAATCATATTATTCTAATTTTTAAAATATTTGAAAATCATATTTATTTAAAATTGATGTGTCATATGCATCATGGAGTATGTGTGACATGTGTAATTGATGTGTCACATACCCCATGACACATGCAACACATGTGACACATGTGTAATTGATGTGTCATAGGGTATGTTTCACATGTGACACATCAATTACATGTGCCGCGACACCTATGTCACATGTGTTATAGGGTATGTGTCACATGTGTCGCGACACATCACACGTGACACGTGTCACATGTGTCACGTGTGCCGCATGTGTCACGTGTGTCACATGTGTCGCGATACATCAATTATATTAAGTATTTATAAATAACTTTATAAAATAAATTAATTAAGTTTTTATATTTTAAATAAATTAAGTTTATAATAAATAAATTAATTTTAAAGGGTAATTAAGTTTTTATATAATACAAAAATACTTAATTTATTTTTAAAATTTAAATTACTAACATAATTTATTTTTAAGTATTATATAAAAACTTTTTTTTTTAAACTTAATTTACTAACACAAAAAAAAAATTAATTTGCTAACACAACAAAATTATATAAAAAATTAATTTATATGCAAAGATTATTAATTTACTAACACAATAAAAGATTAATTTATATGCAAAGATTATATAAAAACTTAAATTTTTTAAAAAAACTTAATTTACTAACAAAAAAAAAAAAAATGTTTTAAAAATAAATTAAACCCGACATGTAGATCTAGTTTTCACTAGATCTACCACATTTATGGGTAGATCTAGTGAAAATAGCTACAAAAAAGCTACCAAAAAAAAAAAAAAAAAAAAAGGTATATGGGTTAATATGATACCTATGCGATGATTTTCAGCAAAAAAAGTGACGAAACCGAGCTATTTTCGGTGGTCGGTAGCTTTTAAAAATGCTCTCCCGGTGGTTTACTTGCAAAATGAAGAACCTCTTGCAGTGTAAGAAGGAGAAGAAGGGAAAGAAGGGACAAAGAGCTTGCAAAAAAATTAAAAAAGCAAGTAAAACCGGTGCATGAATAGTGTTGGGCCCCATTGTCCGATAATTTGAGTTTTTTTTTTAAAGAAAAGAAAACTAATAATATCGGACGATACATTGAAATTATCGTCTGATAATTTTAATGTATCGTCTAATACGGACGATACGGGCGATAAGTTGCCCGTATCGGACGATAAATACAACGTTTTTAAGGGGGTACGATACAAAAGCATTGTATTGTACCGCCGAGGTCCAAAACCAATACGTATCGTCCGACACGAATCGGTATCGGACGATATTTTGGCCCATGCATCTGAAGCAAATGATAAGGCCAAGATGATTTTAAGTTTTTTTGTTCAAAGGCAACTGTTTATTTTTAGAAGATATGCGGGTTTTTTTTTCGAACATATGAAGATATGCTAGATTTCATCAGCTTCCATTTTTTGATCGGATTATGAAATGATGGGAGATGCATGTTCTGACACTTCATCATGATCTGATGGGTTTTATTTTGGGCTTTGAAGGATTGGACCGGCCGGGCTATCTTGCTTTCAAATCCCCACCTTGCTAGAATTAATAAAGGTGCTTCAGGGCTTGCAATGAGTTATTTGATCAGCCGGATTATTCAACCTTAGGACAACTCTCCATCCTCTTAATCTGCCCCAAGCCCGGTCCAGAATGAGCCGGACATGAAAGGTCACCCACCAGTTCGGCTGGTCCATTGGCAACCTTAGCACTTAACATGCAGACAACACCCCCCTTGAGAGTTACCGATGCATACCAGACCAATCCGTTCTTGTTATTTTTTCCGTATTTAATGACATGTGTAGACACCCCATTTTCGACCTTTTGAGATCAATCACAACGTCTGGAACATCATAAACTATGCAACAACTCCCAAAAATAAATAACTAGGAAAATTGGGTTTGAAGACCGGGAAACCTTGTAGTCCTTGATCATTTGCCATCTAACCAGTCTATAATAGATTAATAGTTATTATATGTTGTACGCTAGATATACAATCACCCCAGGCTGCCTCGCTTCGCGCGCCTTCCTAAAGAAATATAAATAGGGGATCCGCCTGCTACTTCACTTGTTCTCTTCGCAAATTTTGAGAGTTGACTCTGAGTTGCCACTTCGAGCCTAGAGCAGACCGGACTCTAAACACTGGGTGTAGATATTCAGATTCTCTGGAAACTCTGGAATCTCGGTGAATAGGTAGGTAGATTGAGGCTTTCTCCTTACTCCTCAAAGTCTGCAGCTTGACCAAGCCTAGCCTTAGAGCCATCCCTTTTGGAACCCTTTGTCTATTTCTTCGCCATAGTGCCCGTTTACGTCCACACTCCTCTAGCATGTTTTCAAAAGTTATACTCTTAAAACCCGACCTCCCAAGGGAGGAAAGGGCGGCTACTCGGTGATCGGGTTCAATCCTCTCGAATACATAGCGGGCCAACCACCCCCCTTAAGTTTGGGTTTGAGTCTTAGCCTTAGGTCTAGGTATAGATTTCTGAATTAGAGTTAACTTTAGGCACGTGTGGTCAGACGGGTCTATGGACGTAAGAAAACCTCCGTAGGTGGCGATTTAACTGATTTCCATTTCAGTTTAGTCGTTTACTTATCACTCCCATCCTTTTCTAAGTGAGTTCCGAACGCCATTTCAGAAATTTTGGCAGGGTTGGGGTAACACCCAAACCAGGTCGAAAATCGCATTCCGACGCTGTGAAGGTCATAAAAATACCATTAGGTACACTGCTGAAAATTGTACAGCATCTTTCTGACTTGTTGGCTATAGCCTTGCTTCAAAAGCTGTAAAGAAGTTCCTAAATTTACAGATTGTGATGTTTGCTTAACTTTTTTCTCCAACATATCGTATAAACTGAAAAGGAAAAAAATAAATTAGAGCAGTAGCAAAATTGTTCTGATTTTCTCGTTACATGCTTAATCTTTATGCTGTATCAGAACGCAATGATGACGAATTCAATTGAAATTCGTCTAAATAGGGGCCTCTATATGTAGGCCCCGCCTGCAAGTTTGTTGCCTCCAAATTCTTCGACTCCAGCATCAGCAGCAGCTGAAGCTCCTACATCAACCATGGCTTCGTGAGTTTGTTTGTGTTTTTGTCAAATTTTCAGTGTTTCGATTTCTATAAACTTTTATCTGTATATATATTTTATTCTTTTTTGAATTTAAGGGCACTTTTTGGTTGTAATTTTTCTCCATTTTGCAGGCCACCTTCTGTGGCTACACCTAGTCCTGTTGCCACAACTACACCAGCTTCAACGGTTACTGCACCAGCTTCTACAGTTATTCCTTCATTGTAAGTTGCTTACACAATTTAAAGCAAAGTTGCAAGTGGCATTAGCAGCTTAATAATTTTGCAGCATGTATAGCTATGCTTGTTGACATTAAGAAGCATTGGACGGACCAAAAATGTACTTTTCATGACAAACACAGCATTCGAAAGTAGGAAAAGTTATTTTCTAGTTTGGCCAAAGCATATAGGTCTTGGTTTGGGCCCTTGAGCATTTCTTGTTCTATTTAATAACTGTTTCAGTATAGCCTATTAATTTATTCTCTAATATACCCGTGCTTATTTTATTAGTCCGTAGTTGTGTGATGAAAAATTCATGTTTGAAGTATCTCATTTGGTCAACATAAAACATACATGGGTTATAAATGTTTTAATCAAACGCGCTATGTAACAATCCTGAAATCTAGAACACGAACCTAACTGTTTCGATCTACGTGCCCGGCACGGAAATCGAGACCGATTTAAAAATTAAGAATTAATATTAGTTAAGATAAGGTTGCACCATAGTCAGATGAGTTCGCATGTGCATTTTCGTTTAAGTCTGAGTTGTGTAAAGGGTCAATGTAGCACGTTGCGTCGGAGCGACCGTGCTCGTGCTCCACACCGGAACGTAAACTAAGGGAAAACAGAAATATCTGTTTATTAGCTTATAAGAGAAGGAAGGAGAGACCTAGAGAGAGTTCTTCTTCTTCTCCTTCTTCCCCTTGCTCTAGAAGAGAAAATCATGAAGTTAGGTTGTCCGTGAGAGTGTTCTTTGAGAAAAGCGGGGTTAGTGGTCGGGTCCTCGTTGACCGAGATAGAGGATGGAGAGATGAAATAGGACACTCCACAACTAGTTTAAGAGTGTGTACGGTCTTAAGGGTTGAAAGGGAACTGGGCATCAACTTATCCGAGCCGTAGCGACGATAAACTCCGAGAGCTAGATCCGAAACCCTCATTCGAATCGATTTGCCGAAACCCCGTAAGGGCCCAAACAAAGGTGAGTCTGTGTGTTTAAATAGGGGCAAATGAGATGCCCAGGTATGGGCATTGATGTTGTAATAATGGTTGTTGAGAACCATTAAAGAGAAATAGGAAAAATAGGGCTGGAGATGAACTCCATTAATGACAGAGTTCCTGTCATTATTGATCGATCAATGAGTGTATTGATCGATCAATGACAATTGGTGATCGATCAATGAAGGCATTGATCGATCAATCTGTATAAGACAGAATGGGGGAACAGAAACCCCAAACTTCTGGAAGTTCAATGCCCGAAGGGCATTGATCGATCAATTTGGGTATTGATCGATCAATGAGGGCATTGATCGATCAATGACATTAGGTGATCGATCAACATAAGTATTGATCGATCACTGTAGGGTGTTGATTGATCAATGAAGGCATTGATCGATCAATCTGTATAAATAGTTAATGAGAACAGAAGGTGGGAATTTTTGAAAAAGGGTTGGTGACCGATCAATGAGGGCATTGATCGATCAACAGGAGGCATTGATCGATCAACCCAAGTGGTGATCGATCAATTTAAGCTGTGTTAAATGTGAGTAGAAGAGAAGTTATTGATCGATCAATGAGTGTATTGATCGATCAATAATGATAGGTGATCGATCAATAAGGTGTATTAATCGATCAATTGGCTTGTTGCAGAAAGAGAGCTAAGAGGGTGGTGATCGATCAATGAGAGGTATTGATCGATCAACAAGGGGTATTGATCGATCAATAAGAGTGGTGATCGATCAATCACCCTGTTTATTATTTTGGGTTATGGATTAAACACCACCGGACATTGTGCCGGTTAACTTTCTGACATCTCTAACACTTAAAGTGCTATGTTTATGGTCTAGGATCAAACCCTGACACATTGAAAAGGCTTTGGATTTGCTTAGAAGATAAAGTGACCTTAGGTAGGGGAAAACCAACCTAAACTGCTTTTGAGTATGATTTCATGTTTATTTTATATCTGTGCCCTGATTTCTGTTTTTTAACAAGCATGTGTGCATATCATAGATTCATGCCATCTTGATTCTGCTTCCTAAATTGTATCCCAATGCATTTACGATTACGCTATCTCGATATGTGAGGTATATATGTATGTGATTTGATGATTTAAACCAGATGATCCCCACCGACCCATATATATGTCCGATACAGCACACTTGTGCACCTGCTTTCAATCCTCGGCGCAATTGCACTCCATAGATGAGGCATTGTTGCACTTTCAAAATTGTTCATGTGAACGACGATTGGTTGGGGTTTCCTATCGGACATTCCTGTTTACTCCGTGCTATATAGTCACGGGAGTTTCTTAAGTTAAATACACACAATTTAAGTACTCTGATAATATATTTGCATAACATCTAATTTCTTGCATAAAATCTCAGTTTTTAGTTTGATGTCATGATTATACGTTCCTGATTTGATTTCTGTTATAAGATAGCATGATCTGCATATTCAATTTGTTTAGTTGGAATTCTTCTATTGAGCTATGATGTAGCTCACCCTGTTTTCTAAATAAATTTTAGGTTCTGAGGCTGTAGTTCACGGCACAGAGAGTGACCCAGACTACCAGCCTGACCCAGAGGCTGAAGCCGAGGACGAGGAGACAGACATTTAGGCGGACGAGTTCTATCCGTAGCCTGGGTATTGGTGTCTGATGTACTGTATTTTTGTCCTTTTAGATTATTGTGTGCCTGGTGGCCACTTTTGTATATATTTTAGTAGGATTACTTATTTTATTATTTATGCATTCTATTCGGAACTACTATCGGGAACCATTGTTTGGGTGATGGATGTCCATCACCAATGGTCCTTCTTGGTTCCTTTTTGAGAATGCATTTTCTTTGGTTAATATAGAATTAATTGTTTTATAATTATTGTTCTTTATGATTAAATGCGTTGACAAATGACTGACTCGATCTACCACTGCTGGGTGGTGTCTGCTTGGCTTCCGCTTTACGGGCAGACACTTATGATTTGTCCCGGGGATCATCCAGAGTATGATCCTGATGGCACGGATTTCTGGGTGCAGAAATTCGGGCTGTTACACGCTATATTTGGCCCAATGAAATTATTTAGTTGCTGACCGCTCGCTTATAAGGTAAATGTAAATAGTATTTGTTTTTTAATTCCATGCGTTATGGATCTTATATTTAATCTGTTGTGAATATTACAGCATGCCTATTCATTTGGAAATTGCCTAAGCACTGAGGGTATTTATTCGCCTTTGTCTAGGTGCTTAACAGCCATGCTTTTGAGCTTAAATCCTGTCAAGTGACCGAAATTTACCCTCTATGCTTATTCCTTTCTATTCACGGTTACAAAAGATGTTGTAAAAGAGACGCAGGTTATGATGTCAGACCTTTTTTACTTGAAATGCCATCTTTTAATTTTTTCAGTTTACTTGAAATGCCATTTGCTTCAACATGTCTAAATCACGTGTGTTTTTCCTCCCAGATCACTAGTTGTGACTTCTTTATTTTATAGCATCTTTTATGCCGTACGACTTATCTTCTGGAGTTCTTGTAGTATATAGTTCTATCCATGTTATATCAAGTTTATATGTTTTTTATGGGTTTTTTGCATTTACCCCCCGAGATATGTCTTATTTACACTCCACTGTGTTTCACCTATTTACACTGTGGCCCCTTGCATTATGGTTTCCTTTACTTATTGCCTCCTATAGTGACGGATCAGTTGTTGACTATTACAGAACTAACCTTTGACTGCTCTGAATCAGATGATGGAGTTCGTTTTTCACCACAATCTTCCACCCGATGAATCTTGAGATCAGAAGCCTACCATCGGGCGGTCAGATTTTGATTCCACATGGCAGACAACTCAAAAGTGAACATGATATTGGGTGTACATCAAACTTGGTTCTTGGATCACTTTTCGAGATGTGTGCCATGTGAATCAAAATTGGAATGTGTGATTGTTGGCCCATGATCTCAAGATCAATTAGGTCAAAGATTGGGGCGAAAACCAATCCCCATCATCTGATTCAAAGCAGTCAAAGGTTATTTTGTTGGAGATGTTGTCATTGTAGGGGTAATAAGTAAAGGAAATACAAAAGCAAGGGCCGCAGTGTAAATAGGTGAAACACGGGGGGCGGAATGTAAATTAGACATATCTCAGGGGGCTAAATGGAAAACACCATTTTTTTTATTGAAATAACCAGTGTGAGATGTTCGCTTTGTATGATATTATTAATGTTATGTAGGAACAACACAGAGGCAGATGTCTATGGTCAAGCAGCATCAAATCTTGTTGCAGGCAGTAACTTTGAGGGAGCCATTCAGCACATTCTTGACATTGGTGGAGGGAGTTGGGACAGGGACACCGTTGTCCGTGCTCTACGTGCTGCTTTCAACAACCCTGAGAGAGCTATTGAATATTTATATTCTGTAAGTATTTTTGTTTAGTTGTTTTGTTCGTTTGTTCTCACAGGGAACTGGCTGAACTGTTATCATCTCTTCTCCTTTAATGGCTTCGAGTTTTTGCAAGCTTCGTTTTTTTCCTATCCTCTATAAAATTCAAAGATAAAACTATTGTCAAGCCCTCAACATTTTCTTTTTCTTTTTTTAAATTTAAATCAGTGAAGGTAATTTTTCATTAAGAATAAAAAAAATTCCCTATCAGACATAAGTGAGAAGCTTAGGAGATCCACACAGAACCCAAGGGAAAGAAGAAAAGGAGAAAAAGAGAAAGAGGGGGAAAGAGAGGCAGACTACAGCGATGGCCTCATGGGCAGAATCACAGTACCAACAAACAAAAAGACACATCATCACAGCCCGAACAAACCCAAGCCCCATTAGCCCCCCATAGCAACTACTTCCCAGGCTCTTAGACTTCGAAATCTAAAATTTAGATCCAGAACAGATCGCCTGTGGCCTTAAAAAATTCTTTGATTCCTTCCCCCCTCCAAAGAACTCTACTCCACTAGTTGAATGGTACCCCCCCCCCCCCTCTGGAAACCTCTCCTAACAAAGATCCAAATCCGTGAAGCTCGAGAGCAGTGCATAAGCAAATTGTCAGTCAGTTCACCATCCGTGTTGTAGAGAACACAGTTTTTAGTTATAATTAGACCCCTCCTGTTAAGCGTGTCGACAATTTTAATCCTTTGTCGACAATTTAGATAATGCCTGAGGAGCCTTAACTCGCCAAATAACAGTCCAAGCTTGAAAGATGAGAGGTCTATGCACCAGCTACCTATAAAATGACTCGATAGTAAATTCTTTGCTCATATGAGATGGGGACATCAACCAATGTCCTATGTATGGAAAGCAGAAGAAGAAGATTCAAAGCTCCAAAAAATATAGAAGACCCCATGTGTACGCATGCGTTGTGTGAGAAGATCCAACACTTGGAAGGCACACACGTGGGAGCAAAAAGAAAGTCGTCATTATATGACGGACGTCCGTGACCCAGCAACACGGACATTCACGATTTGGACCCCACTCTATTTTTGTGCATACCATCGAGGACGGACATCCGCAACTTAGGACGTCTCTGAACATGCAGTTTGGCGGTTAGACGAGTTTTGAGGCAAAACTTGTCATTTTAGTGTTTGTTTAGGTTTAGGACTTTTTGATTTCGAATTTTATGCTTAGTTTTGGTTTGTTAGCTTATAAAAAGGCATGTAAAGACGTTTATTTCACTAGTTGATTGATAAAAGAATTGAGAGCTTTGCTTTCTACAAAACCTTAAAGAACTTGTGAAAAGTTTTCACCCGAACGAGCGATTCTTTCAAACTTGGACGGAGAACGAGGGTCAAAATCTCGCCTCCGATACGTATCGTCCGAGCTCCAAACCGATACGTATCGGACGATACGTATCGAAATAGTAACTTACAATGTATCGTCCGGGCATTCCCATACAAATTATATGATACGGTACATCAATGTACCGTATCGTCCTAGTCCAATATCGATACGTATCGTCTGATACGTATCGGTATCGGACGATATTTTGATCCATGACGGAGAATCTTCAATTCCGCATGCAGTTTGGTGTGTAGTCAATTATCTCCTTGGTACGAAGCCTTGAAACTTCTATCCCTTCTCTATTTATTTTTTTATTATTGTCAGGTAATTTATTTAGTTGTTTCTTTTACCAAAGACCAATGAAACCCAAATATATTTTCTCTTAGTTATTGTTGCTGGGATTTTTTATCTCTAATTTCAAACCCTAGACATCATCTTGATAGTCGCTTGGTGCCCTAGACTAGAGTGAAAATCCTAGTTCTATTAATACGACCTTATTTTCTAGATCGGAAAAATAATATGCTAACAGACGTTAAATCAGATCAAACAAGTTTTCTTATTATTGGATATTTTGTGTTTGGGAAGGTTTTCTTAAATTTCCGCTGCTCAATTAAATCTTAAATCAATCTCCATTCGCATAATTAGGGCTTTAGCGTTTGTCCTGCATCAACTTGGTATCAGAGAATAGTAGGTCTAGGGTTTGTGTTCATTCTAGGTTTCATATCCTTCATCGCATATAGTTTTCTTTTGCGTTTTATTTTGTGTTGTAATCACCATGAATCCAGAACAGATAGAGGCTTTCATAAAAAGTGTCCAAGCTCATTTCGATACCCTGGACACCCAATAACATGCGTTGTCTACTCAGGTTCAGAATATGAATAGGACACATGAGGATGATTATGTTAGAGTTAACTATGGGAGAAGAGATCCTCCACAACATGATACCCATCCCAATCCGGATGACAAACGTTTGAAATCCGTTCAGATTGAGGTTCCAACCTATGTTGAGAAGAGAGAACCCAAAGTCTTCCTTGATTGGATATCTACATGGACACCTATTTTGATTGGTATGAGATGTCGGAGGAGAAAAAGGTCTAGCTTGCGAAGATGAAGTTTGTCACCCAGGCAAGGCTTTATTGAACCTGTGTGGAACGTCGCTGTCATAGCCTTGGTAGTGATTCCATTGCCACATGGTCTGATATGAAAAACCAATTGTATGAGAAGTATGTTCCCTTGGCTTATAATCAATCAATGGAAAATTCTCCTATAGGGAAGTATGCTGGTCTCGGAATACATCACTAAGTTTGAGAAGCATATGTTGCGCACCGATGTGTCGGAACTTGAAGAGGTCACCTTATCTAGGTTTAGGACGGGCCTTCGCCCTGATTTGCAGAGGGAACTTATTCCGCACACTATGAATGATCTTGAAGAATGTTATGCGAGAGTGCAAGAGTTGGAGAGGTATATAGAAACGCCGACTAATGGGCAATCTAGTTCCTCCAATTCTGAACATCGGCTTATCCCTGTAGAAAAGATGGACAATTCCTATGATCAACCTTCAAAACCTGTGAATTTCCAGGTTGACAAGGGAAAGGAAAAATTAATTGAGGGTCCTCAGCGTAGTCAAACCCAGTGTTATAAGTGTCAAGGGTTCGGCCATTTTTCTGCTTAATGTCCTACAAAAGTTATGATTATTAAAGAGGTACAATACAAAGAGCAAGGGGCAATTGAAGAAGTTTATGAGCCGAAATTCTAAGCGATGAAGAAGATGACATGGTTGGAAAGAATCTAGGTTGTGTTGGAAAAGTCAGTAGTTCCAATGAAAAGGATGGCATTGTGTCCAAAACGCATGAGTCGTTCAAGTCGGTAGGAGCTTATCATCATCATGAGTTGCATGCAATAAATTAAATTATTATATTGAGCAACGGAAGAATGGAAATTTTTTCTAATACACAACTTATTCAATGATTTTGCAACATGTGAATTTGTGATGGATCGGTTTAGACTTGAGCAAATCCCACAAGAAATTACGAAAGGTTTGCAAACTTGCAGTGTTAAACTTCTTTCGATCTTTAAAATGGGTCATTGTGAGTCCAGATTTTCCTCTAGACATGAGTACTAATGCAATGATCAAGTTGGTGGATCTTACGCATTTTCTAGGTCCAACAACAAAATCCATTCCTTATTGTCTTTTCATCTAAACCCAATCTTATCTACCAATTTATTCCCCAAATAATTCCTGAACAATATAAAAAAAAAGTAGACGGAAAAAGATCCGAATTTTGTTGCCAAGGTAAAGGAACTCCAAAAGCATCAAGAGTACCTCACGAAGTGGAAAGGAAAGCCGAAAATTGAGCAACATGTGTTGGCAATGGGTAGGTTCTACAACTCATCGGAGATGAGTTTCTCTCACCCAAGGAGAATTGATGGGGACATTAACCGAGCATGAGAAGATTCAAAGCTTCGAAATATATTGAAGACCCATGTCTATGCATGCCATGTGTGAGAAGATCCAACACTTGGAAGGCACGCACGTGGGGAGAAAAAGGAAGAAAGTCGCCATTATATGATAGACGTCTACGGTTTTCGCGAGGACGCCCATTTTCTCTGCAAGGACGTTCGCGACCCAGCAGCACGGACATCCACGATTTGAACCCTATTTATTTTTGGGCACACCGTCGAGGTGGATGTCCGGGACCTAGGGCGTCCGTGAACGTCGTTCGCAGTTTGGCGGGTAGATGAGTTTTGAGGTAAAACTTGTCATTTTAGTGTTAGTTTATATTCAATTTTCGTATTTCAAATTTTATACTTAGTTTTGGTTTGTTAGCCTATATAAAGGCATATAAAAACTTTTGTTTCACTAGTTTATTGATAAAAGAATTGAGAGCTTTACTTTCTACAATATCCTAGAGAACTTGTGAAGAGTTTTCCTCCGAAAGAGCGATTCTTTCAAACCCGGAGAGAATCTTCGATTCCGTGTGTGGTTTGGTGTGTGGCCAATTATCTCCTTGGTGCGAAGCCTTGGAACTTCCATCCCCTTTCTATTAATCTTCTGATTATTGTCAGGTAATCTATTTAGTCGTTTCTTTTACCGAAGACCCATGAAACCTAAATATCTTTTCTCTTAGTTATTGTTGTTGGGATTTTGATCTCTAATTTCATACCCTAGTCTGCCGTTTTCCTTTGATGGATTTAAACCTTTCGGGCCTTAAATTATTCAAACCCTAGCAAAGAGTCAACAGACATCATCTTGATAGTCGCTTGGTGCCATAGACTAGAGTGAAAATCTGAGTTCTATTAGTAGGACCTTATTTTCTAGACCAGAAAAATCATATGCTAACAGACGCTAAATCGGATCATATAAGTTGTCTTAGTAAAATTATTGCATATTTTATGTGTTTGAAAAGGTTTTCTTAAATTTCCACTGCTCCATTAAATCTTAATTCAATCTCCATTCACATAATTAGGGCTTTAGCGTTTGTCCCACATCAATATGGCAGTCCTACGCATCCTGACACTAAGGACATTTATTGAGCGAGCCCAGCAAATGCAGCACACTCATCTTCAAAGAGATTTCTTCTCGACGTGATATTCCATACCGCAAACCCCGAAGAGTAGCTCACCAAATTAGAGACATTGCTGTTCTATCGAAACACAGTTGAAAAATCCTCGAGGATTAGAATCTCCCACCCAAGTATTAGAATCACCCCCCTGCCCAGCTTATAAGTGTTGCACAAATTGAAGGCTAAAACTGGAAATCATGCTCTTCCAACACCCCGAGCTCGTTGTAGGCCTTCCATCTTAGTATCCCAGATGTTCCCGGATGCTTTGTACTTGCCCGATGCCAGCTTAGCCCACCAAGCAAAATTGTCTGTCTGGAGCCTCCACAACCATTTACCTAGAGCGACTTATTCATATGGGAGATTCTTCGGATTTCAAGACCCCCATCGGCTATGGAGAAGCATACGGTTTCCCAACTAATTAAATGAATCTCATTCCTTTATTCACCTCTGCTCCAAAGGAAGCATTTCATCATGCCCCCCAACGTTTTGCTAACCGAAATTGCACAACAATACGTAATAGAGGTAAGAGACGGGAAAATTAGCAAGAATCGATTTAATTAGCGTTAGTCTACTGTTGAAAGAGAGCACTTTTCCTTTCCAAACTACCAGCTTTCACTCCATCCTTGTCGAAGCCCCCTCGAGGATGAGAAGAACCCATTAGGCTTGCTTTTATTCAAACCGAAAAAAAAGGCAAAGAAATGCACACCTTCCATCCACCTCCCCCATTTGCAACCGAACCCATCTTGGCAAACAAATAGTCTAGATCTTATTGTAAGCTTTCTCCATATCCAAGTTACATATGATACCCACTTTGTCCTCCACATTTCTAAATTGGATGCATTTGTGGGCAATGACACCACCATCCAGAATTTGTCTACCCTCAATGAACACACCTTGATTTGGACTTATGATCTTGCCCATTAAAGGTTTAAGACAGTTTATAAGAACTCTTTGATAGAATTTTATAAGGGATTCGCAAAAGGCTAATAGGCCTGAAATCCTTTATGCTCTCGGCGCAATTTCTTGGGAATAAGGGAATGAAAGTTGCACTTGCCTACTTACCAATGTGTACTTTCGGATGAAATCCTTGAATGAATTCCATCAACTCCTCCTCCACTAAAGACCTGAATCTTTGAAAGAATAGTAATGAAAAACCATCTGGCCTTGGCGCCCTCTCATTGGCACATCCAAAGACATCTGCCTTCACTCCCTCTTCACTAAACTCCTCTTTAGTCGCCTGCCTATCAGCAGCATCAATAGGAACAAAGTAAAGACCGTCCAGCACCGGTCTCGAGAGGACCTCTTTCCTGTATAGTCTTTTAAAGTCCTTTTTATCTTTAATATCGTATGTTTTTGTCAAGCTGCTAAGGGCAGAAAATGGCATTGCACCCTTTTATTTAATTCTCCCAGCATTTAGTTTTTTTTTTTCAAATGTATCTTATTAATTGAACTTCATCATCGTCATAGCCTTATCCCATCTATTTGGAGGTGGCTCTTTTAAGTATTGAACTTACAAATTATAATTCTCATGTCATGCAAATGTATTTTAACTTTTTGCCAAATGTATTACAACTTATAAACAATAATAAAAAACATCTGAAATTTTCGTTTGCACTGCAAAGTTGTGAAATCGTAAATCTAATTGAGAAGTGTAAGTAAACTTTAAATAGTCACAAATCAAAAGTTTCAACCAACTTCTAAAAAAATCCTTAATAATACAAATAAATTACAAATAAATATTTATTTCCATCAGTAAATTATAAAACTCCAATAAATTTCACTATTTTGATACTAACATCACATGGCTAAGCAACTAAGGGAAGTTTGTATTGTAATCCATAAACTTTCTATTATAGTTTTCAAATAACAATGTAACCAAAAAAGAAATCACTATTCTATAAAATCATATCGGATATGATATAGAAATGTTTGAAAGCTTTTTAAGCATAATCTCCTTCCATGAATACATCATCGTCACCATTGTTATCGCCCCAAACATAACCAATTTTTCCTCATCATTATTAGCTATTGACAAAGAAACAAATTCTTTCTCATCATCTTGTTGGTTCTTAGGACTATAATGAAGTGAGTATATGGAAGTTTTTTAAGCATAATCTCCTTCAATGAATACATCATCGTCACCATTGTTATCGCCCCAAACATAACCAACTTTTCCTCATCATTATTAGATATTGACAAAGAAACAAATTCTTTCTCATCATCTTGTTGGTTCTTAGGACTATAATGAAGTGAGTATTTGGAAATTAAATTTTTACGTAAAAGTAGAATAAAATTATTAAACTATATGCATCTCAGCCCACACTCTTACCATTATCTTATAAAAACATCTCTTCAATCGAAGTCGGACTCTTGGGCGAAAAAATACTCAGCCAGCTTTTCTCCATTTCATCGAACCTGCATTAAATCTTATTTGTGATGTTGATGTGAAATTTAGATCCGCACGTTAGAATCAAAGCCGGATCAAGAAGAAAACGACAATCAAAGAGAAGGTGGACCCATAAGTGGGTTTTTAAAGACCTAAATATTCATGATGACACGTGTGTACATGCGCAACAAGCAAGAAGACCCCACGATGAGAAGATGTGCATATGAGAAGGAAAGAGACATAATTTATAGTTTATGTTCGGAATCTAAGCCTACATGCGGAGATTATGGCCGGATAAAGAGGAGAAAGCGAAAGAGAAAGTAAACCCGCAAATGAGTTTTTGAAAGGCCCATTAAAGAGCAGTTGAGGACCCATGTGCACGTTATTTTAGACGATCTCGTCTAGGTTTAGTTTGTTTTTTTGTTAGGAGTCTTTGTTTTGCAATTTACTTTAGGATCAGTTTCCTTATTTGAATTATTTAGGAGCAGTTTCCTTATTTGAATTATTTAGGAGTTAGGCATATATATGTGACATGTGATAATTAATTTCGTCACTTTCAATGCAACTCTTGGAAAACTATTCATAATTCCTTCAATATACGTCAGAATTGCGCGATTCTGGTGTTGTTGGAAAGCTACTTCGATAAGTTTTCAAACAAGACCAATTTTTCATCAATTAGACATAGTTTAATCCTTCAAAAGTGGCCGCATATAAAAAAGGATTAGTGGTGGAATTAATTATGACCATTAGATTAAAAAGTTTTAATAGTTGATTTACGAGTTATAATTTTAGTAGTCTTCTTGTAATGACCCGAAAAATCTGAACCCGAACCCGACTGAAACAGTGTGCGTATCCGGCACGGAAAATAAAGTCACCTTAAAAATATTAAATAAATAATGTAAACATGTCTGAGATACTGTGGGTGTGAAAGAATCAAGTTAAAAGATTTAATTTAGGCCTTTAGTGTGAAAGCCGTGCACCGACGCATCGTGTGCCGCTCAACACCGAAACCAAACTCTATTTTAAGTGGATAAGCCTAACACACTTTTGCAGTGTTATCGCTTCGCACCGAAACCAAACCCTTTAGCTAATTAATAGGCAAAGCTTCTCAAAGAAGCTTCACCCGGTTGCAAGTCTTAGAGTTTGGGAGTTCTAGAGAGAGAGAGAGAGAGAGAGAGAGCTTCTTCCCCATGGAACCCTCATGAGAAACCGTGAGATTTCGATTGCAACCGCGCCGCAATCTCCGCAACCTTTGCAAAGCACATGACGACGGCCTCGCTTGAGTGTCCGCCGTTGGTAAATTTCAGCCGTTAGAGATCCGGGAACTACAAGCCATTCAAACCCCTTTTTCCTTAAAAGCCCGTTTTTCAAGAAACGCTCCACCTCGTGATCGCTAACCAAGCGTTAAAGAGGTTAAGATCGATGCATGGATCATGGACGACTTCATCTTGAATTCGTGGTGATCAATCAAGGTGAAATCGCCGTAGAAATTCGGAAAATTCGTTTCGAAACCCCTTTGGACAACGATCCTTAAAGGCGCGAAATCGATCGAAGAAAGGTTAGTTTTTCTTTGATTTTAATAGTTTAGATAGTAGAATAAATCCTTGTTTTAGTTTAGTGTGGATTTGTGTGTGATACGATGAAGATCGTAGAAGATTTGGATGAAAATAGATCAAAAATGGATGGGAGGTGAACTCCATTAATGACAGCTTTTCTGTCATTGGTGATCGATCACCATAGGGTGGTGATCGATCACTGAGGGTTGGTGATCGATCACCAAGGACTGGTGATCGATCAATCTGTATAAGCCTTATGGGGAACAGAGACCCCAGAAGCTAGGAAGTTCTTGCCCGAGTTGGTGATCGATCACCAAGTTGGTGATCGATCTACAAGGGAGTTGGTGATCGATCACCAAGGTGGTGATCGTTCTACAATGAGGTTGGTGATAGATCACCAAGGTAGTGATCGATCTACAATGAGGTTGGTGATAGATCACCAAGGTGGTGATCGATCTACAATGAGGTTGGTGATAGATCACCAAGGTGGTGATCGATCTACAGGAGGGTTGGTGATCGATCAACCTTGACTGTGTTGAGAGAGAGATAAGCAGGTTGGTGATCGATCACTTACCCTGTTTTTTTGTCTGTCTTGGCTTTATAAAGTAGACACCCCGGATGTGGTGCCGGGTAATTCTCTGACACTCCTAACACTTAATGTACTGTGCCTATGGTATAGGATAAACCCTGACACGTCGAAAAAGCTTTGGATTTGCTTAGAAGATAAGCTGATCTGAGGTAGGGGAAAACCAACCTAAACTGTTTTTGAGTATGATTTCATGTTTATTTTATAGCTGTGCCCTGATTTCTGTTTTCAGCAAACATGTATGCATATCATAAATTCCTGCTATCTCTAAATTCTGTTTTCCTGATTTGTATCCTCAAACACCTTCGATTTACGCTATCTGATCTGTGAGGTCTATGTGTATGTGATTTGATGATTTAAGCCAGATGATCCCCACCGACCCGGCGGTATATCCGATGACCTGGCACACTTGTGCACCTGCTTTCAATCCTCGGCACAATAGCGCTCCATAGATGAGGCATTGTTGCACTTTCAAAATTGTTCATGTGAACGACGATTTGGTTGGGGTTTCCTATCGGACATTCCTGTTTACTCCGTGCTATACAGTCACGGGAGTTTCTTAAGTTAAATAGACACACTTTAAGTATTCTGATAATATATCTGCATAACATCTGACATCGTGCATAAAATTCTCAGCTTTTAACTTGATTTGTTTTTGAGTACATGATCTTGATTCGTTTTCTGTTATGAGATAGCATGATCTGCATATTCAATTCATTTATATTGGCAATTTCTTCTATTGAGCTATGATGTAGCTCACCCTGCTTTTTAAAACACTTTTAGGTTCTGAAGCGGTACTTCCCGGCACTGAGAGTGACCCAAATTACCAGCCTGATCCAGAGGCTGAGGCCGAGGACGAGGAGACTGACGTCTAGGCGGTCGACTTTTATTCTTAGTCTGGGCATACGAGTCTGCTATTTTTGGGATTTTGTGTAAACCTTTGGATTATTGTGCGCCTGGTGGCCACTTCTGTATTCACTTTCTGTAGATATTTTCTTCCTTTCATAGTATTACTATACATTCTATTGGAACCATTATTAGGAACCATTGTTTTGGGTGATGGAAGTCTATCACCATTGGTTCTTCTTGGTTCCTTTTTTAGGAATGTGTATGTTTTTCTTTACATTTAAATATTGTTGACGTGTATTTAGTGTAGAAATTGTTTGACTCAGACTACCGCTGCTCGGATGTGTCCACCTAGCTTCCGCTATATGCGCGGACACGTGTGATCGATCCGGGATCATCCAGAGTATGATCCTAACGGCACGGATTTCTGGAGACGGAAATCCGGGCTGTTACACTTCTTAAGGTTTATTTGCTTTTTAATACACATTGTAAATCTCTTACGAGACAGTTTAATGATGAATATTGAAATTTGATTGTTTTGTGCTATCTTTGAGACTTCGTTGAGAATTTTCGTCTTTCTTGAGTTTAGGATTTGGTATGAGGCCAATATTTTCGCTGGTGAACTTCCAATATCTTTCTGATCTTCTTCCTTATTTCTCTATTTTTATTTTATCCCAGAGAATTGAACCCTAAATCTATCATGCGAGATTTACGCTATCTTAGGGTTAGCGCCGTTTCCATCCTGCATCAATTAATGATGCAAAATCGAAGCCTATACATCGAGATCGTTACCGGATAAAGAGGGGAAAGCGAAAGAGAAAGTGGACTCGCAAATGAGTTTTAAAAGACCCATTAAAGAGAGGTTGATGACCCGTGTGCATGTTATTTTAGGTGATTTTGTCTAGGTTTAGTTTCCTTTTTTGGTTAGTGTCTTTGTTTGCAATTTATTTTAGGATTATTTTT
This sequence comes from Chloranthus sessilifolius, assembly GCA_021018995.1. NCBI lineage: Eukaryota > Viridiplantae > Streptophyta > Magnoliopsida > Chloranthales > Chloranthaceae > Chloranthus > Chloranthus sessilifolius. The sequence goes on along the minus strand of CM037594.1, from coordinate 25,911,124 downwards.
CTTAAATTTTGAATTATTAGGAGTCAGGCACATATATATGACATGTGACCATTAATTTCGTCACTTTCAGTGCAGCCCTTGGAAAAGTGACCTTAACTCCTTCAATATGCGTCGAAATTACGCGATTCTTGTCTTGTGGGAAAGCTACTTTGATAAGTTTTAAAACAAGATCAATTTTGCATCAATTGGACATGGTTTGATCATTCACAAGTAGTCGTGCATGGAAAAAATGGGAATAGCAGTAGAATTAATTTCTACCATTAGATTAGAAAGTTTTAATGGTTCATTTAGGAGTTATAATTTTAGTAGTCTTTATAGCGTTTATTTGCTTATATACATTGTAAATCTCTTATGAGATAGTTTAATGATGAATATTGAAATTTGATTACTTTGTGCTATCTTTGAGAGTTTGTTGAAAGTTTTTCGTCTTCCCCAAGTTTAAGATTTGGTGTGAGGCTAATATTTTCGTTGGTGAAATTTCAGTGATTTTACCTATCTTCTTCCTTATTTCTCTATATTTAGTTTTATTTTGTTTCGGAGAATTGAACCCTAAATCTATCTTGTGGGATTTACGTTGTCTTAGGGTTAGTGTCGTTTTTGTCCTGCATCAATTAATGATGCAGAATTTAGGCCTACACGCCGAGATAGTGGCCGGATAAAGAGGATAAAGCAAAAGAGAAAGTGGATCCGCAAATGGGGTTTCAAAAGGCCCATTAAAGAGGGTTTGAAAACCCACGTGCACATTATTTTAGGCAATCTTGTCTAAGTTTAATTTCATTTTTTATTAGGAGTCTTTGTTTTGCAATTTGCTTTAGGATTACATGCCTTATATTGAATTATTTAGGAGTCAGGCACATATATGTGACATGTGACCATTAATTTCATTAGTGTAAGTGCAGTACTAGGAAACATGGTCGTAACTTTTTCAAGACACATCGGAATAGCACGATTCTTGTCTTGTTAGAAACCTATTTTGATAAGCTTTCAAACAAGACCAATTTCGCGTCAATCAGACATCGTTTGATCCTTTAAAAGTAGTTGTGTATTAAAAAAATGGATTAGTGGTGGAATTAATTGTGAGTGTTAGATTAGAAAATTTTAGTTGTTAATTAGAAGTTTTATTTTTAGTAGTTTTCTTAAGGTTTATTTGCTTATAAATGCACATTGTAAATCTCTTATGAGACGGTTTACTGATGAATATTGAATTTTGAATTCTTTATGCTATCTTTGACAATTCGTTGAGAATTTTCGTGTTCCCCGAATTTAGGGTTTTGTGTGAGGCCAATATTTTCGCTGGAGAAATTTCAGTGATTTTTTCTATCTTCTTTATTTCTCTATTTGTATTTTTATTTTATCCTGGAGAAATGAATCCTAAATCGATCGTGCGAAATTTATGCTATCTTAGACTTAACGCCGTTTTCATCCTGCATCAATTTGGTATCAGATCGTCTTTTAAAAATCCATTTGCGAGTCCACCTTCTCTTTCGCTTTCTCCTCTTTATCCGACCATGATGTTCGCGTGTAGGCTTCGATTCTGCATCACTCCTCCATTCTTTATAAAAATTTGACCTTGAACTTCGGTCAATGCAATCTTTTTGTTTGGAGATCGATGTCACTATTCCGATCACCTTGATAAGGCATGAATTAGGAAAATAAATCGGACTCGGTGCGTCCAACATAATCGGATTTGGCTTGAACAAGGCAATTGGTCTTGGCTGTAGCACTTCAACCAGATCTTGCTCGGGTACATGATCAACCTGATCAATGGGCACAGTTGGATCTTCAACAGGCATGAGATCGATAGGATTCATAGCGGGTACAAGATCTTCAACGGGTTCGGGCTCGATAAGGATAATGACGAGTATAGGATTTTCATGAAGTGGTATGGGATCATTGATGGGTATGAGATTTTCAATGGGTTTGGTTTCTTTAACCAGTTTTGGGTTAACAACGTTACAAAATCTTTAACTAGTATAGGTGTTATGACGATTATGGGATGAACAACGGTTATGGGATTAAGATGGAAGGTGATAATAGGGTTGGGTTGACGGGAACAAAATTTGAAACCTTAAATTTCGAAGCCTCAGTCCTCGCCGATATGATGTCTTTGTATAATTCGTGAATAAAAATTTTGTGAAATTTTTAAAATGAAACTTTCATGTAATGCATCCACTATTCGACGCGACTTTGTCAACTCGCATAGAATCTCGACAAGAAGTGCCCTATCCTCTAATATTGAACCATATTGTTTTGTCAATTTTGAATGCCCCAACTTCATCGATCTAGCTTTCTCCACGTACCATACTTTCTCCACTTTATCAACCTTCTGACATAAAATCGATATTGATGATCTCCTCCAACTCACGAACGTTTTCATGCTAGTCATCTGATGATTCAACTCTCGAAGGGCTTCAAGAAACTGTTATTTTCTCATGATGGAACCACTCCACGTGTCGAGGGTTGAAGTTTCTGTTACCAAATTAATGAAGGAGGGAAATGACGCTAACGCTAAGATAGCATAAATCCTGCACGATATATTTAGGAAGAAGATAGGAAAAATCTCTAGAATTTCACTATCGAAAATATTAGCTTCATACCAAACCCTAAACTCGGGGAAGACGAAAATTCTCAACGAACTCTCAAAGAGAGCACAAAGTAATCAAATTTCAATATTCATCATTAAACTAACTCATAAGAGATTTACATGTATATTTATAAGCAAATCAACCCTAAGAAGACTACTAAAATTATAACTCCTAAATGAACCATTAAAACTTTCTAATCTAATGGTCGCAATTAATTCTACGACTAATCCCATTTTTTCAATACATGCCACTTTTGAAGGATCAAACCATGTCCGATTAACACAAAATTTTCTTGATTGAAAGCTTACCGGAGTAGCTTTCCTACAAGACAAGAATCGCACAATTCCGACGTGTATTGAAGGAGTTACAACCACTTTTCCGAGGGTTGCGCTCAAAGTGACGAAATTAATGGTCACATGTCATATATATGTGCCTGGCTCCTAAATGATTCGAATAAGAAAATTAATCCAAAAGAAGAGTGCAAAACAAAGACGCCTAACAAAAATAGGAAACTAAAGGTAGACAGGATTGCCTAAAATAATGTGCACATGGGTCTTTAATCCCTCTTCAACGTGCCTTTTAAAAAATTTGCAGTTTTACTTTCTCTTTCGCTTTCTCTTTATCTGGCTACGATTTCAGCGTGTAGAATTCGATTCCGCATCATTAATGATGGGAAATTTAGATTTGTACGTTGGAATCATGACCGAATCAAAGTGAAGACGATCAAAGAGAAAGTGGACCCAAAAGTGGGTTTTTAAAGACCTAAAGATCAATGAAGACCCGTGTGTCCGTGCACAATAAGTCAGAAGACCTCATAATAGGAATATGTACACGTAGGAAGGGAAGAGACAATTTATGGTTTATGTTCAGATGTTATGATTCCCCTTAATTTCTTTCCAGATTTCAGAACCCTAAACCTATCGTGTGAGATTTATGCTACATTAGGGTTAGCGTCGTTTCCGTCTTGCATCAATTTGTCATCAAAGCAACTTCAACCCTCGACACGTGGAGTGGTTCCATCATGAGTAAACAACAGTTTCTCAGAGTCCTTCTGCAAGATGAATGATCAGATGACTAGCATGAAAACGTTCATGAGTTGGAGGAGATCGTCAATACCGTGGGTTTTTAAAGACCTTCTAAAGATCCATGAAGACCCGTGTGTCTGTGCGTAATAAGCCAGAAGACCCCATGATAGGAATATGTACAAATAGGAAGGGAAGAGACAAAATTTATAGTTTATGTTCAAACGTTACGATTCTCCTTAATTTCTTTATGGATTTCAGAACCCTAAACCTTTCGTGCGAGATTTATGCTACATTAGGGTTAGCGTCGTTTCCGTCTTGCATCAATTTGTTATCAAAGCAACTTCAACCCTCAGCACATGGAGTGGTTCCATCATGAGTAAACAACAGTTTCTCAAAGCCCTTTGCAAGATGAATGATCAGATGAGTAGCATGAAAACATTCATGAGTTGGAGGAGATCGTCAATACCGGTTTTATGTAAGAAGGTTGATAAAGTGGAGAATGTATGGTACGAGGAGAAAGCTAGATCGATGAAGTTGAGGGATTTGAAAGTGAAAAATTAATATGGTCTAGTATTTGAGGATAGGCCGCTTATGGTCGAGATTCTATGTGAGTTGACAGTCACGTCGGATAGTGGATGCATTACGCGAAAGTTTCATTTAGAAATTTCACACAGTTTTTATTCACAAATTATACGAATAAATTATATCGGCGAGAGGCTTTGAAATTTAAGGTTTCAAACTTTGTTCCCGGCAACCCAACCCCATTATCACCCTTCCAACTTAATCCCATAACCGTCGTAACACCTATACCAGTTAAAGATTCCATAACCGTTGTTAACCCAAAATCCGTTAAAGAGACCAAACCCTTGTGCCTCATAAAAAGAACTAGCAGGTTTTGAAAATCTCATACCCATCAATGATCCCATTCCATTTGATGAAAATTTTATACCCGTCATTATCCTTATCGATCCCATTCCCATTGAAGATCTTGTACCTGCTATGAATCTTATCGATCTCATACTCGTTGAAGATCCAATTGCGCCTGTTGATCAAGTTAATCTTGTATCCGAGCAAGATTCGATTGACGTGCCAAAGTAAGATCTGATTGAAGCGCTCACGCAAAATCCGATCGAAATCCCCAAACCAAGTCTTATCAAGATTCTAACGCAGTGCTCAATTGACGTGATTAAGCCATGCATCATTGATTTGTCCAAGCCATGTCCCATCAAGGTTCCCATAATATTGCCATTGACCTTCGAATAGAAGGACAACTCTGATCAAAATTGGAGGTCAAACTTTTTTAACGGAGGGAATGAGGCAAGATTGAAGCGTACACGATGAGATCATGGCCGAATAAAGAGGAGAAAGTGGACTCGCGAATGGTTTTTTAAAAGGCCTGTTAAAGTAGGATTAAAGACTCGTGTACACGTTATTTTAGGTGACCTTGTCTAGGTTTAGTTTCCTTTTTCATTAAGATTCTTTTAGGAAGTGATTTAAAGTAGTTTCCTTCTTTGAATTATTCATGGGTCAGGCACATATATGTGACATATGACTATTAATTTCGTATCTTTCAGTCCAGTCCTCAAAAAAGTGGTCATAACTCGTTGAATACATGTAAGAATTGTGAAATTCTTTTCTTGAAAGCTACTTTGATAAGCTTTCAAACAAGAACAATTTTGCATCTATCGAACATCATTTGACTCTTCAAAACTAGTCGCGTATGAAAAATAAGGGATTAGTGGTGAAATTAATTGATGGGTATATCCGATTCAAAGCTCCACCTATGGTATATCAAAGGTGAAAGAAGCGTGCAAAGGCATCCCAAAGCCTCCCAATCGAGAGTTGAAGACACAACAACAACGTCCAGAACAAACGTCCATCATGTCTGCATGGACGACTGTGGGCTTCAAAACGGACGTCCCTCAAAATAGCAATGCCAGAACGAATATCCGTGAATTGATTGGTTTCGGGTGTGTTTTTATTCCGTCGAAGGATAGACGTCCGTTCATATCCACGGAAGTCTGTTTGTGACACGAATTTCAGTGTTGCAGAGTTTTATTTATTTAGGTTTTAGAGTTTTAGTTATTCCAAATTGACAAAGCAGAAGAAGCGGTTGCGTTGTCTCAATCTTAGAAAGACATCAAAACGACCCTAAAGCTCGAGTTCAACGGGATCGTCTTCCAAGAGGAACAGGACTGGCGTCAGAAATCAAAGGCACATTGGTTAAGGGAAGAAGACGGGAACAATTGTTTCTTTCATTTGGTAGAAAATGGAAGGAAGAACTACATTTCATCTATTATAATTAACCAGAACTGCTTTGAGAATCCTGACACTATCCCCGCCAGAATTGTGGATTATTACGAGCAGCTATTCAGAAATGAGCCGATCAGCAAACCCCGTATGGATGAGATCCAGTTCAGCAATATAACGAAGGAAGAGGCCAACCAACTAGAAAAAGCTTTCGATGAAGAAGAGGTTAAAAGGGCTCTTAAAGGTACGAGATTTAATAAGCCGGGATCGGATGGTTTCACCATGGAGTTCTTTAGAACCTACTGGTCAACCATCAGTGAGGCTTCATGGCCATGATACATAATTTTCATGATACGGGACAGATTTATAAGAGCATTAATTCCACCTTCCTTGCTTTGATCCCGAAGCAGGAAGGGGCGACTGAGATAACTGATTACCGACCTATTAGCCTTATTGGATGTGCGTATAAGATCATTTCCAAGGTTCTCGCAAATAGACTAAAGCTTGTCATCGGCCACCTTATTTCCAATGTCCAAGGAGCTTTTATTCAGGGCAGGCAGCTTATGGATATTGTGGTTGCCGCCTCTGAAACGTTACACTCTGCCAAGTTGCGGCATGACAAAGGTTGGGCTTTCAAGATTGACATGGAAAAGGCATATGATAGGGTGCAATGGGAGTTCCTTGATTATGTGCTACAAAGGATGGGGTTCAGAGGCAAGTGGAGAAGGTGGATGGGAGGTTGCTATGCGTCCACTCGATTCTCGGTTCTCGTCAATTGTACGCCGCATGGATTACTTCAAAAGTAAGCAAGGCTTATGGCAGGGGGATCCCCTATCTCCCTTACTTTTCAACTGTGTAGGGGAGGCTCTACACAAACTCTTCGCCAGGGACCCAGGGCTGATGAGCTAAATCTCAGAAGGGGTTTCTCTACGGCTGACTCGGGTCCTTTTGTTTCTCACCTTCAATATGCAGACAATATTTTGGTCTTCTGCAATGGGAACAGTGGAAACATGGAAATTAAGGCGACAAAGGACGTTCTAACGATCTTCGAAGCGGTTTCGGGACAACGGATTAATATACACAAATCCAGTCTGTCTGGGATAAACATGCCTGCCGAGGTTACTGATAGGGTGGCTACACAGATGTACCGATATCGTACTTAGGAATCCCTACGGGATTCGGGAGAAGGGTGCAGTTATGGGATAGGGTGGTGCAGAGATTTCAGAAGAGATTTAGCCACTTGGAAGAGTAAATTGCTAAGCTATGGCAGGAGGCTGACTCTCATCAAGTCAACCTTAGCTTCCATCCCGATTTTTATGATGTCTTTCTTATGGGCGCCGACTGCTGTGATTCTCAATCTGGAAAAAATTATAAGGGATTTCCTTTGGGAGGGAGCGGGAGATCGGAAGAGGTAAAACCTCGTTAGGTGGGATGATTGTTGTAAACCTAAAGAGCATGGTGGTCTTGGAATCAAAGACCTGAGGCTAATTAATAGAGCTCTCCTCACCAAGTGAGTGTAGCGGATGGGAGATGAAGGAGAAAGAAATAAGTTGTGTCAAATTGTGGCTGCTAAATACGGGGCCTCGGAGGAGGATTCTTCAAACCACGGCCATAGATCGGAATGGTGGAAGGCTGTCAAAAGATGTGCACAGGACGTTCTTGAAGGGACTAGATTCCGATGGGGGTGACGGTCAGAGAATAAAGTAATGGAAAGACGCTTAGGCTGAGAATCAACCGCTATATAGAAGGTTTCCAATCATTTTTGAACTTGCAATCTACAAGGACGCCAAGGTCAGCAGCTCGTTCCATATGCTCGGTAATTTTGTGGAATGGAATATTCAGTTAAGGCGTAGATTATAGGAATGGGAGAAGGAAGAATACTCCAACCTGATGGATGTTCTGGGAGGCTTGAGTCCAAACACGGGTCATGAAGACATTAGGGAATGGAAGTATTCACCTAAAGGGCGCTTTATTGTCAAATCTTTCTACAACAACCAAAAGGAGAGACAAACTGGGAATCCCCAAACTATTATGTGGACCGGGTTCTGGAAGACAAAGATGCGGCCAAAAATTAAATTTTTCTCTTGGCTGCTAGTTAAAAGAAAAGTTCTTACGAGGGATCAGGTCGTCAGAAGAAATATCTTGGTGATCAACAAATGTATGCTTTGTATGAGGGGGACGGAGTCAATCGATCATATCTTCCTTCATTGTCCTTACACGTGGTCAATTTGGTGTATTATCTTCAAGCTATTCAAGATCGATTGGGTAATGCCGCATTGGCCAGAGCAAATGATGGAAGTGTGGAAAGAAAGTACGCTCGAGGACCCAAAGAAAGAGTTGTGGTTGCTAACAGTGTATGCGGGGTTTTGGGCGATCTGGTTGGAAAGAAATAACATAATTTTTAATCGTAAAGCAAGGAATTTCGCACTTATTATAAGAGAAATCAGAGATATGGTCGTTAGTTGGAACGCTTGCAAGATCGCGACTTCAAACAACGGGACCAACTACTTTCTGAGATTATGGGAGGACTGTTGCATGTAGGGGGTTGTGGATTGTTATTGGCGGGTTTGGGTGTTGTTTCTACTACTGTTGGTCCTGTTTCTTGATGGCCGGGGGGGTGAGTTCTTGAGTGATTTGCCGAGTTAGTCTGTTTTCCTTTGCAGTGGGTAGTTTCTTACTACCCTACAAAGTATGCACTTTGTACCCCAATTTCTTTCTTCTTTCTAATATATTGCTTGTTACCTTCTCAAAAAAAAAAAAAAATTTACTAGTTTCGTTTTAAGCTTAGTTAGGGTTTTGTTTGCCTATATAAAGGCCTTGTAAAAGACAATTTAATTAGTTAATGGTTATTGAATATTGCCTATGCAAATTTGAGAGTTGTTAAAGTTTTTTTCGAGGGTGTGATTCTCTCAAACTTAGAAGAGCGATTCTTCCTTCCGCTTGCAGTTTGGTGTGAGGCCAACTTTTCTATCATTATTCTCTACTTTTATCTCCATATAACGTGTGAGTGCATGGTTAAGTTTTGTTTATTATTATTCATAAAATCTGAAATTAATTATGTTTTTGCTTGCTCGATCTTTCTGTGATCCAAATCTAAGATCGTTCTACAATCCTAAACATATAATTTATTCTATTTGAACCCTACCATTTGCATAAGCCTAGATTCCCTACTTTATTTGCTCCGCACGAAATCGAAAGAACCCCTTGTGAGTTCGTTCGATACCCTAAATTGTTAATGATCTAGTTGTTCGCAAAGAACCCTGGTCTTCTAGATCTTATAGGGAACGTACTGCAGAAGTAACACTATTTGGGCTTAATCAAAATTATTTAATTGAAATTCTTTTATTTTCTTTGTTAATTTGTTAGAAAATTTATATTTTAATTGCTTGCATTAATTCACAAATAATCTCAGCGAAATCATATTAGGTTTGTGTTTAGTTTATGTATCATTAATTGTGACCATTAGATTAGAAAGTTTTAATGGTTAATTAGAAATTTTAATTTTAGTAATATTCTTAGAGTTTTTTTGTTATGAGATAGGTTAATGGCAAATATTTAAATTTGATTACTCTGTGCTATCTTTGGGAGTTCGTTGAAAATTTTTGCCTTCCCCAAGTTAAGGGTTTGGTGTGAGGCCAATATTTTCACTAGTGAATTTTCAGTGATTTTTCCTATCTTCTTTCTTATTTCTCTATTTCTATTTTTATTTTATCCCGGAGAATCTAACCCTAAATCTGTCCGGCGGGATTTACGCTATGTTAGGGTTACCACTATTTCTGTCTTGCATTAATTTGGTATCAGTTAATGCTTCCATAACCGTTGTTAACCCAAAATCGATTAAAGAAACTAAACCCGTTGAAAATCTCGTGCCCATGACTGATCCCATACCAGTTGATGAAAATCCTATATCTGTCATTATCCTTATCGATCTCAAACCTATTGCAGATCTGGTACCTATTGTGAATCCTATCGATTTCATACCCATTGAAGATCCAATTGTGCCTGTTGATCAAGTTGCTCCCGCTAACTTGTACCCTAGCAAGATCCGATTGAAGTGCCAAAGCAAGATTTGATTGAAGCGCTCAAGCAAAATCCAATCGAAATCCCCAAACCAATCCTTATCGTGATTCCAGCGCAATGCTCAGTTGAAGAGATTAACCCATGCAACATTGATTTGTCCAAGCCATGTCGCATCAAGGTTCCCAAAATATTTCCGTTGACCTTCAAACAAAAGGACAACTCCGATCAAAGTTCGAGGTCGATCAAATAGATTGTTTTGACCGAAGGTCAAGGTCAAACTTTTTAAAATGAGGGAATGATGTAGATTCGAAGCCTACATGCCAAGGTCGTGACTGGATAAAGAGGAGAAAGCGTAAGAGAAAGTGGACTTACAAATGGGTTTTTAAAAGGCCGATTAAAGAGGGTTGAAGACTCGTGTGCACATTATTTTAGGTGATCTTGTCTAGGTTAGTTTCCTTCTTCATTAGAATTTTTTTAGTAAGTGATTTGCTTTAAGATTAGTTTCCTTATTTGAATTATTTATGGGTCAGGCACATATATATGACATGTGATCATTAATTTCCTTACTTTCAGTGTAGTCCTCGGAAAGGTCGTAACTCCTTCAATACACATCGAAATTGCGCGAGTCTTGTCTTGTTAGAAACAACTTCGATAAGCCTTCAAACAAGACTAATTTTGCATCATGCAGACATCATTTGGCCCTTCAAAATTGGCCGCATATGAAAAAAAGGGATTAGTGGTGGAATTAATTGGGACCGTTACATTAGAATGTTTTAATGCTTCATATATGAGTTATAATTTTAGTAGTCTTCTTAGGGTTTATTTGCTTATAAATACGCATTGTAAATCTCTTCTGAGATAGTTTAATGATGAACATTGAAATTTTATTGTTTTATGCTATCTTTGAGAGTTCGTTGAGAATTTTCATCTTCCCCGAGTTAGGGTTTGGTGTGAGGCCAATATTTTCGCTTGTGGAATTTCATTGAGTTTTCCTACCTTATTTCTATATTTTTTTTATTATTTTATCCCAGAGAATTGAACCCTAAATCTATCGTGCGGGATTTACGCTAGCTTAGGGTTAGCGCCGTTTCCGTGTCTTCCTCAAATCCACCGTCGGATTGTATAGTAGAGCCTGAATATCAAAATCTGTGGTAATGTGGCACTAGATGCCTAAATATCGAAAATTTATGGCAATGTGGCACTATATGGTTTTCTATTTAACTAAATCATCCTCGAGGCTATCATGCTCACTCAAGCTGCAATCCTTATATTTTGTTTTGTTCTGATAATTTTCTAACCTCTTGACTCTAAGGTCTTTCTTCATAATTCCAGCTTATCATTTACTTGTTTCCTTGTTTGGGCAATTAGTATCACAACATGTGTTTGCCATAGGACTCTTCATAAGGATTTGTTTTGCAATCGGGTGCCAAGCAGATGCCAACCCTCCTTTCTCCTGCTGGCTTGAGACCGGCAGTGGCAAAGTGAATTGATTACTTTCGGGAAATAGATTGTGGGCTATAATTGAATAATGTTGGTAATAGATTCTTGAAAAGTAGTCCCAATCAAGTTGATATGGTTTCTAGCAGAAGATGCTAAAGTTCAACCTTAAAATTGCTTTTGTTAAATTGGAGTTTGCAATGTTTAATGAGTATTGGACTTAAATGGAGTGCTTATATTAAGTGGTTCATACAAGCACTCGTACGATACACGATACATATCGTACGATATGTATCGTATCAAGACCAAAACGATATGTATCGTATGATCGTATCGTTTTGCCCTGTATCGTGCGATACAGTTACTATCGTACGATACGGTCGATACGTGCAAGTTAAAAATATAGGTTTTTTAATTCTTTTAAAGAAAAAGATTTGTTTTGGCTCTGTCTATATTAATCCAGAACTTTATGCAAGAGCTTTTTGTCATTTCTGAGCTTATAACATATCAAGCCTTAATTCTGGCCCATAACCTCTCGGCTGAAGGGAAAAAAACACAAAGCAGAGGTAAAGAGGAAGAAGAGAAGAAGAAAGAGGTAAAACGATACTGTTTCACATTTCCTTTTGAATGATGGAAATTGAGAACTCTATGGAATTTTTGTCTATGATTCTATGAATTTTTGCAATTTTGTGTATACTTTATGAATCTAGTATCCATCTAGTGAATTGTCTTGTTTCTCTTTTAAATTTGTTGAAACTAGATAGATTATAACTTCCAATGTGTATGCCATTATGCCATATGGAATAGAATCAATAGATGTCCTGACTCTTTTTATTTTAAATGAACATAAATTGGCATGTATTATGGTTTTTAGCTTTTCTAGATATATTATCTATTTTCCTGAATTATATGTAGAGATTTGAGTGTATTTTATGATACACGATACGATACGCGATACATAATTTCCAAAAAATGCTACACAATACGATACACGATTTGACAACCTTGCATACAAGCGTTTTCAATCATCTGGTCTAGGGTTATGTCCCTGGCTTATTGGAACATATGTGGCCCCATTATGAAGGTGCAAACAGAAGTGACCTCTAACATTTTCTCCTTATTCTTGTTTTGCGATATAGGGCTATTTCTTCCAAAATTGTACAGTGTGGGTCTCGTAGCAGGGATTGTTAATTAAGATATCACTCCTATCCTGGAATTCTGTTCTTGCGTATAGGGTTGAGATTTTATTTTAATTTATTTTTATGGGTAAAGCTGAGATTGAAGATGTAACCTCCAGGCACTTTCTTTACCTATAACACCATCAATTTGGTGATGTATGCACTAGAAGCCGAACTCATAAATGGTAACCCACTTTAGGACTGGGTTCTCTGTAAGTTGTCCCTCTGATCCTTGCTCCATCTTCTGACAGTCAAAATTTCAACTCTGCCCACCATGTGCATGTTTCGATATGATTACTTGGCAGTATTTTCCTTCAGCTGGTTGTATCATTTATGTTTTTACATATATCAGGGTATTCCTGAGCAAGCAGAAGCTCCTCCGCCTGTTTCCGGTGCTCCTACAACTGGGCAAGCTGCAAACTCTCCGGTCCAGGCTCCACAACCAGCACGGCCAGCAGTTCCTTCTAGAGGCCCCAATGCAAACCCTTTAGACCTTTTTCCTCAGGTGAGTATTGTTGTACAACCATTTCTGTTGAACATTCTTTCTTGGAGAGCCACGTCATAGTAATCTTCTTGCTCTTGCTAACAGGGCCTTCCGAACCTGGGTTCTAACACTGGCTCTGGGAGGTTGGATTTTCTACGCAACAGTCAACAGGTATCCTGGATGCTATATATATATATATATTGATGAATGGTATACATTGGCGTGTATATACTATGGTTTATAGCTTCACACTCTTTTTTCACTCTGCAGTTCCAAGCACTAAGAACTATGGTGCAGGCCAACCCCCATATTTTGCAGGTCTTCTCTTGCTTCTCTCAGACACAAGTTCTTTTTATTTATCATTTTTTTTTTTTTTTAAAGTTAAATGTAGCCTTATAAATTTCTTCCAGTTTATAGCCAATGCTTCAAGAACTGGGAAAGCAGAATCCCTACCTTATGAGACTCATTCAAGACCATCAAGCTGACTTTCTTCATCTGATCAATGAACCTGTCGAGGGAGCTGAGGGGTGAGAAGATATCATGGTGTTAATTATTGAGGCTGCTACTGCCACACCAATTTTTCTATGCACACACCAAAACATACGAGAAACCATTGCACTTAGACTTCAGTTTGGTGTGCGCATAGAGGAAGTTTGTGTGACAATAGCACTACTTCTATTTTAAGTAAACATATGTTATGACGAATGCTTGTGGAACCAATTTTTCTGACTGGCGAATCTATGTAATCAGCAATTTACTGGGGCAGCTTGCCTCGGCAATGCCGCAGGCTGTGTCGGTAACTCCGGAAGAGCGTCAAGCTATTGAACATGTAAGTATAATCTCCCATACATTTTTTGTGTATTGAATCCATTTTATCTTTGATCTCTTTTCCATTTTCTTTCTAAAGAAATTCATACCAAGATTTTTTTTTTTTTAAATAATAAGTTTTATGTCTCTATTATTTGTCATTTGCTTGTATTTTACCCTCTCAATTTACATTAGAAATCCTTTTTATCACCGACCATTCTTCGAGGTATTAGATATTTGTATCGTATGGTCATAAACTTGTAATTTGCTGTTAATAGCTTGAAGCAATGGGGTTTGATCGGGCGATTGTATTGGAGGTCTTCTTTGCCTGCAACAAGAATGAGGAGCTCGCCGCAAACTATCTTTTGGATCATAGCCATGACTTTGAAGAATAATGAAGGAAGCCCACCAAATGGTGTTTGGATTTCACCCTCTTCAAGTTTTTTCACTATTTGTAATGTGGATAATGACAGATTTTATACAAAGAGTTTGACACTTGGGGGAGCAGAGAGTTTTTTGTTCTCTACATATTTATTATAATCTTTTACCTATCATTTGTGCCGCGATTCCGTAATTGTGTATAAATGTTGGATTGGATCCTCTACCATTGAACTATTTGATCATGTCAATACCCATCTGGTGTTTTGAGTGTTTGGATTTTTGAACCTAGAGATCTGGGGTATAGAGGGTCAGAAAATGTGTGGGAACCATCCCATCTGCGTTTTGGGGTGGAAGTACAAGTCAAATGATTGTTTAACTTTTGACATTTTGGTGGTCAAAAAGAAAAGATATTGGCACCCAATTTCCAAATGAAATGAATTAAAATTCATCTTCTGATAAATAAAAAAATTCATCTCATTTGCGATTTGGCAGCCATTCAAGCAAGTGCCTTAGCTATAGTTCTGTGATCCCACTAAGGATGTTGATGCCTGATGTTCCCTTTTGCTAGTGAGATGGTTTGCTGTGTCTTCAGGTGTCTGTTAGGGTTTGCAAACTTGATAGGACAGGCATTAGAGAATATTTAGGAGGATAAGATTAAATTGGTTAAATTAGATTGTTTAGGATTATATTTATAAAAGTGTAGATTTGATTTAATTAAACAATATTAGGTATTAGAGAATATCTAGGAGAATAATATTAAATTGGTTTAATTAAATTACGGGTAGCTCTATTTGCACATGAAAGCATCCACGTGTGTAACCCTTTAAAAACCATTGAATACGTCCGATCATACGATGGAGATAGTTTTTCACCCCGATCTTCCACACAAAGGATCTTGAGACCATTTCACATCTATCAGACGGTCAATTTTTCATTCCACATATCACATGTCCCCAAAATGTGCACCTTGTGTTCAATGGCACACATCGCCCTCAAATATGATTTTAGGGCCATATTTTGGGGATCTGTGACATGTGGAATGAAAAATTGATCGTTTGATAGGTGCGACATGTGGAATGAAAAATTGATCGTTTGATAGGTGCAACATGTGGAATCAACAGCCGACCGTCCAATAGGCTTTCCATGATCTTACGATCTATTATGATGAAGATTGAAGCGAAAAAAATTGCCCGTCATCTGATTCAAATCAGTAAATGATTTTCACCCATGGAAACACTCTGTGGTGCTTCGAGAGTTAGGGATAACTCAGAATCTGAGTTTATACTCAGATTATAGCTAGATTCTGAGTTTTTTGGTGTGAATCCAACGTTCGTGAGTTCTCCTAGGGAAGTGGGATTCCAAGTGGTTTCGACAGCCAGTCGTCCGAGCAATTTGCTCAGAATAGCTCAGATTCTAGCGACATTGTATGCTTGAATAAAATTATATGCATCAGATCCCAACTCAGTAAAATTATGTCTTCTTCCTCAAATTGCTTAAATCGTAAAATCTTCAAGTTTTATGAAATTATTTGATCATCAAATGCAATTAACGACCTAGGGTTACCAGAAATTTCACAAAATAAAACAAAAGACTAATATGGATAGAATAGTTAGGGTTTGAATGATCAAACATATCAATTGCTAAGAATTAAAGGCAAGTATAGATTTTCGAGCTAACGGAGTTGTCGTCATGTGAGAGAGAGAGAGAGAGAGAGAGAGAGAGAGAGAGTGAGCAAAATGGAATCCCAAAACAACATGAACTTGTTGAGAAAACTGAGCTTCACTACGGTGGTACTCCGTTTTAGAAATACAAAGCATATGAATCTTAGCCACAAAAATTTGTGAAAGTTGGACTCCCTCACCCTTTTATAGCCACTAGATTTGTATCCCTTTTCACATATTTTCATAGCACCTTAGCATGGGTATGTCATTTTTTACGGATTCAATAGCTAGTATACTGTTTTTTACATGATAATTCATAATGCCTCCATATCCATAAAATTCACCTCTCTTTGAAGGAAATCTACGTCTAGGAAGTGTGGGTCGGGTCTTAACAAAATATTAATTGCAATCCAAGGTATATGCCCGATCCAACTCGACCTCAAAAAGACGGGCAAATAAGGAAACACTTGAACGAGGCCTAATAAACGGGTGAGATTAGCCGTACTCTTTTTTAAAAAGTCGGAGAATTTGGTGACTGGGGTGAGGAGAGTGGCTCTCTTATTCAGAAGGCGGAGCGCGTTCGTAGCAGGTTTGAGCTGCTTTGTGGCGACTCCAATTCGACGTGTTCCATGGCTCCCCATTTCTCTCTCTCTCTCTCTCTCTCTCTCTCTCTCTCTCTCTCTCTCTCTCTCTCTATTTCATTTTCTCTCTCCAATATTTTCTCTCTCTTCAACGTTCACGAATTTAGAGAGAGAGAGAGAGAGATTGATGATGATGGGTTTAAGGAAAAATAATGGCGATTGATTTATGGGTGAAGCAGGTGAAGTTGATTTCTTTGAGGACGCAGCGGCCTCTGCCACTGCGACGTCTACGCCTCTCTCCCTAATGGCGAATGCATTCGAGGAGCTAGCGAAGTCCATAGCCTCAGGCTCAGCTTCTGAAGACGACCTCTGTCTCGCCTCCTTCTCCTGCGCTTGCTCCCACGTATCCGTCCTCTTCGAATCGCTCGGTTTCGCTTTCAAATTTGCTGAAATGGAATACACTGCCAAGGTCTCTCCCCTTTCTCTCTCATCATTGTTTGAAAATTTAAAATTGAATAAATAAAAAAGAAAACAACCAATTTCTCGCAATCGTCTTTTTTTATTATTTTGAGTGCAATTGAAGAGTAATTGGATCGAGGAAGTAGGAAAAGAAAAGAACCCCATTTCTCGCAAATTCACGTTAATGGAAACCCAAATTACCGAATTTGAAATCTCATTCATTGTGTTGGGCTCGTTTGAAGGAAGTAGGAAAAGAAAATAACCCATTTCTCACAAATTCACGTCAATATGTTGGGATCATTTGAAGAATTGGATAGAGGAAATAGGAAAAGAAAACAACTCAATTCTCACAAATTCAGTTTAATTTAAACTCGAATTCAAAGTCTATGTTGGGATCATTTGAAGAATCGGATCGAGGAAGCAGGAAAAGAAAATAACCCATTTCTCTCAAATTCTTGTTAATTTAAACCCGAATTCGAAATCCTATTCATTATACTGAGATCATTTGAAGAATTGGATCGACGAAGTAGGAAAAGAAAACAACCCAATTCTCACAAATTCGCATTGATGTAAACCCGAATCGAATTCTTATTCATTATGTTGGGATCATTTGAAAAATTGGATAGAGGAAGTAGGAAAAGAAAAAAAAATCAATTCTCACAAATTCATGTTAATGTAAACCCGAAAAAGATATCTTATTCATTATGTTGAGACCATTTGAAGAATTGGATTGAGGAAGTAGGAAAAGAAAACAACCCAATTCTCGCAAATTCATGTTAACATAAACCCGAATTCCAAATCTTACTCATTTGTTGGGATCGTTTGATGAATTGGATAGAGGAAATAGGGAAAGAAAACAACACAATTCTCACAAATTCACGTTATTTTTAACTCGAATTCGAACTATTTTTTTCTATGGCAAATTCTTTTATTTTTTTTATTACTTTTTGTTCATCATAATCAGCACCATCATCATAACCTTATCCCATCTTTTGGGGTCAGCTTTGCGAGTCCTATTTCCCCACTCGCCTCTGTTCAGCTTTAAGTCCTCCATAACTCCACAATCCTTCATGTCACTTCTCATTGCTTCCCCCCCTCTTCTCCTACTTTCTTTTGCTTGTAACTTCTCAATCCTATATACGGGTTGGTTTTTTACCTCTAATGGACATGTATAATGCTCAAACCGATATTCATTAATTTTCTTCTTTAATAGGCGCCACCCTCAAATATCCTCTTATTTATCTTTTGTTGCTACTCCACTCATCCATCTTAACATAAACATCTTGCCCCCATGCACTCTACTTAACTATGGATCTCACTTTTTAAATTTTTATTTATTATTATTTTTTTAATTACACTTCTTCATTTGATGTCTATAACATCATTTATTGATAAACTTGGCCTCATTCAATATTTTTATATTTGGGGGTAGTTGGATCAACAAAGAAGTTTAATGGGTTGCTTAAAAAATTGGATTTTTAAATTCGAATTGTGATTTGAAAATGATTGGTTGGCTCTGTCGTGCATGTTTTACTCGCCTTCTCATGCAAATTCCATATATAAGTGGACTGGCGGGTTAGATAGGATTTCTTTTTCTTTTTAGATAAAAACTAAGATTACACACAAGGACATTTAAGAGTTGCACCTATAAAGGGATTTTTTTTTTATTGGTAACAAAGGCGGCTTTTGGGCAGGCTGAGAGCAGTTTTATCACTTAAAAGAGCTCCTCGCCTGAGAAAATGAGGCGAGGAGCTGTATTACCAAACGTAAAAGCAATTCCCCGCTGGATCCAAAGAGTGAAAGAGCTGCTTTTTGGCCCGGAAGAGCTAACCCAAACACAACCATAATTTATATTAAAGAAATAAAGTACAAAGGCAAATACTGGAAACAGAACAACACAGGAGCAGAGAGGAGCTGCTACGAGACCTCGAGAACAACCCAGGCTCCTGAAAACAAACCTGGTATGCCTTCCACCAGCGGAAAGAATTTAATCCATTCACAGGCTTTCCCAAATCGTCCATTTATCATTTGCACCGGTCATCTCCTTGTTTTGAAACTCTATCATTCCTCTCCAACCAAATCGCACACATCACCGTATAAACTGTAATATTCCAAAAACCCCCTTGTTTCTTATCCTTACTCCCTTCTTTATTAGCTGGTCACTTGTTAGAATTCTGCCCCAGGCCACACTCCACCCAAAGAAATTGATTTTTAGAGGGATTTTCTCCCTCCAGATTTTAGACCACACAAGTCTCGGCAGCAGCTGCCTATGTAACCGTGAAAATACCTTCAGCAGTGGGGCTCCAAATATGACTATCTCTACTGGTCTATAAGTCTGGAATACCTCTTTCTTGCAGAAGACAACAGGCCTATCAGTCTGGAATACTCCATTTCTTCTTCCTTTAGGCTCCTTCTAGTGCATAAATTCCATATTATTTCCTCATTATTGTTTTCCACCATTTGAAAGATATTACCATTGGAATTAGTAGATAGGTTAAAAATGTTTGGGAACTCCTCCTTGAGGCTTGTATTTCCAATCCATTTATCATGCCTGATCCTGTCCCCCTCACCCCACCTGAATCGAATACGCCTGTTACAATTCTTAGAAACCGATTTGACCCCCCATTCTTTCCTTCAGTCTTAAATCCCCACCCATCAACATCTTACTAGTAACCACCTGCCACCAAAGTTTACCTTGCTCCCTCTCATCTCCCAATCTCCACACTTTCCTAGCAAAGCCTTGTTCATCTGCCCCAATTTCTTAAATCCCAGCCCCCCTCCTTTTGAGAATGTCATTTGCAATAGTTTGGACATATTGAGGCAAAAACTAGCCCTATACAAGGATTGAGACAATATACGCACAAGGAAGTAATATATATATAAACTTCTGGGCTGAGTCCTAGGACTTCAGATGCCTAAGCTATAATCTTTTAGGGATATTTTAATCTAGCGGCCTTAGCCTACCTTAGAACCCTCAAAATTTTGCCCTAGCTCTAATATTTTTGGGTCAGGTGTGGGTCCAGGTTTTAGAGCGGTTAACAGCCTTAGTCAGCAAATCCACTCTCTTATTCAAAAGACGGAGTGCATTCATAGCGCGCTCGAGCTGCTTTTGGCGACTCCAACTCAACGTTCCATTGGTCCCCATTTATTTGTTTTTGTTCTCTCTCTTTCTATTGGAAAAAAGGCTGAGGATTTGTTTGAAGACGGAGTGTCCACTGCCACTGTGACGGCGATGCTACTCTCCCTCTTTTCAAATGTATTCAAGAGCTGGCAAGGTCCATAGAATCTGGCTTTAACTTTGAAGCTGATCTGTGTCTCGCCTCCTTCTCCTGCGCTTGCTCCCCCACGTCCGTCCTTATTGAATGTCTTGGTTTGACTGTCAAATTTATCGAGCAGAGTACACTGCTAAGGTCTCTCCCCTTTCTGTCTCCATGACAGGTTCATTCTCAGTGTACCCATAATTTATTTATTTTAAAGGACGCCGGAAATTTATCTTTTTCATTATTTTGGGATCATTTGAACAATGAGGTCGCGGAACTAGGAAAGAAAACAACCCAATTCTCACAAATACACATTAATGTAAACAGGATTTCAAAATCATTCATTATTTGGGATCATTTGAACAAGCGGATCGAGGAAGTTGGAAAAGAAAATGCCCAATCTTCATGAGTTGCTGATATAGGGAACTACCACTTCGAGAAAAGAAATAATGTTTGAGACCAACCAACAAAACTATTTAAAGATAAATTCAAATATCAATTCGTATTTTTAAGTTGATTTCAAAAGTAACGAATAAGACATATCTTCAAGGGAATGAGAGGAAATGAATTTGCGATTAAATTGTAAAAAAATTTAAGCTAAAATTTTGCGATTTAAATGTGACTTATTAAAAAATTCAGAGAATTTTGTATCTATGATTTGATTTGAGAAAAAATAATGAACTTTGTGTTTTTTCTCTGTAAATTTTTTTATAATATGATCATTCGTTTAATATATTCTTTGTGAAGCTCCTCATGGTTTATATCTTTGAAATTACTATTGTACTTTCAGAAATGTATTCTGTCACACATTTTTCAATGTTAAATAGCTACTAAACTTTTCAAAATGCATAAAAAAACTTCTAAACTGTTAGTCTATAATTTTGAAAAAAAATATGCTAACCAAATTTTATGCTGTTTTAATATATTTAGGTAAGAGACCTATTGGAAGCGTCAAAGACATTCCTTACATTAAGGAATATACTTGATCATGATGTTGAACATGAAACTGTAAGAAAGCCAGGGAGCCATTCACGTAATCTGCGGAGAGTTAGGCAGGGTCTTGACCTCATCAAAGCTTTATTTGAGCAATTTCTTATAACCGAGTATGTTTCGGATCTTTTTCATCACAGTATTTTTTAGGACCTTATTATTATATCTAATTATAATTGGAGGTAATTGAATCTGGGTTAGCTTCTGACTGATTCTTTGATATATAAATCCTAAAAGTTATAGCTATTGTACAATAAATTGTTGATGCAGAAAGCTATTTTAAGTTTTAATCATTAAGATACAGTGTTATGGAAGAATCTTAGGGTATCCACAAATTTTAAGTTGTGTCATATACTTATTGTTCCACCTGGGACATTGTTACATGCACACTGGCTTTTTTTACTAATATTTGGTTCTTTATAATAAGAGGCCCCATTTCTCCACGGAAGCAATAATTATACACCAATTTTGTCTTATATGTTGAAAACCCGTCTCTCCTTTTACACCTATATAAGTTTGGCTAATATTTCATGTTTTCTTTTCTTCTTTTGTAGATAATAAGGTCCTGAGATGTTTTGGAAATTTTATCTTAGACTGGTATTGGCATTAGGACTGAAATTTAATGATGAGTAATTAATAGATTTTTTTTTTTAAAAAGGGAGAGAGAGAAAAATAGATGATAATGTTCTCGTTGTAGTGTTGAATTTTTTGTTGGTTAGAGGATTGTTATATTTTTTAAAGGTGGTCAAAGTCGAATGGAGGCACTAAGGCCCACAATGCAATGGAAGCCGTAAGCCTTATTTCGTAGATCGATAAAACTTACAAAGAATATAGCGCAAGTTGGGCAAATCCAAGGAATAAAAAATTGGCTGATACTGATACATATCGGTTTTTTGGCAAACAGATATGTATCGGCGCAAATACCTATCTGCTATCAACTCGGGTATTGGTATCGGTATCGGCCGATATGAGCCTGTTTCAGCCAATACGTATTGAGTATCGGCCGAAACATCTATTTTCCTTTCTTTTTTTTTTCTCTTTTTTAAATACACCACTCCTTAGCGATATCAGCCGATTCATATCGGTCCTCCATGGACCGATACCCGATACCGGTACCTGATTTGACTCCTTGGGCAAATCATCAAATAGCCACTAGGCAGTGTGCAAATGAAATCATAGATAGGGTATAGGAGCTTGCCAACGTTAGATCAAACATGATTAAGCACCCCTAGTACAATGAGCAAAACATACCTAAATGAAGTAGTGGACATATGCGTCAACTAAAGCGGAAATTTATCTTTAAATGTCACTGCAGTTAGGGGTGACAACGGGCCGGGTTTGGACTGGGCTCTATTATACCCAAGCCTGGCTCCACAAGTTTGAACTTGGCCCAAACCCGGCCTGGGCTTGTGGTGGGCTTATGGTTCCAACCCTGGCTCACAGCAAACTTTTAAAACGCAAGCCCGGCCCTTCCCACCCCCATTCCGTTATTCATAGATGAGCCAAACGGAATGGCATTGTTGGAGGGGAGATAAGTAGGCTTTTTTAGTACTTTGTCATTTCAAAATCTTTCTTTATAAATATATGGTATCTTAGGAAAAATAATTTATTAGGAAGATAAGATCTTCAAAATCGTTTTTTATTGAGAATATGATTTTTTATTTGGAAATTGAGGTTGTAATTATTAGAGTTGACACTATGAGAGAGAGAGAGACGCGTGATCTCCTTTACTTTAATTGGATGGTGTGAGATTTGAGATAGGAGGCTATCAAATATGAGGGCCCGATGGGCTTAGTGGTTTAGGAGCCGGGACTGTTTAATTATCGGGCTTAAAGTGCTAGCCCAAGCCCATCCCACAGGCTTTATGATCAATCACAAGCGCGCTTTAAAATGGGTTGGGCAACCCAAATGCCACCCCTAACTGCAGTTGTGTCTCGGCGGGTTAGGTGCATGATGTTAATAATGCAATAACTACAAAATATCCATATAATTGTATCCATTATTATGGATTTGTTTGTTATTGTCTAACATGGGTCATCATTAAAATTCCAACATAATTGTTGTTTTGAGGTCAGAATGTTTTTCGCAAACTATGTATTAGTTATATGTTTATTTTGATATGAAAGACTCTTTCGATTTCTAGCATGATGATCCAATGATAGAAATTAAATGCCTTGCATGTACATGTGAGTGTTTTATTATTAAGGTGCAAAGGTATCAAATAGTAGAACAATGACAAGATCAAAATCAAGTGTATTAGAGAACCAGTTTGTGTTTATGTCGGGAAGATCGGCAACTGAAGCTATTTTCCAATTGAGGCAACTTATGGAGAAGTTTAGAGAGAGAATATAAATTTTTTTTTTAATTTGGAAAAGATTTATGACAGTGTCAAGACAGATTCTGATGGATGATGAGGAAGAAATGCATCTTGAATCCAAGACGTGTGAGAGAGCAAGACGAAACTAGTTTTAGAACGACGTATGGAGAGACGAGTGAGTCCCTATCAAAGTTGGGTTTCATGAAGGATTTTCCTGAGCCCTTATTTGTTTGCCTTGACCACGGATGCATTAACCATACACATACAAGAAGTGTCCATGGTCCTTGTTATTTGTGGTTGACATGATACTAATTCCCCAAACAAGAAAATAAATAAATGATAAGCTAAAACTATGGAGAAAAGTCTTGAGCCAAGAGGCCTAAAAACAAAGATGGAATACATGCAGTGCAAATTTTAGTGAACATGATAGCCTGGAGGAGGGTTTAGTTAAAATAAAAAAATCATCTAGTGCCATATTGCCATAAACATCGCAATTTAGTTTCTACTTTTCAGACAAATGGTGGATTTGAAGAGGATGCCTCAAATAGGATTAATGCTGGTTGGATGTATTGGCGTGTATTGGTGTGTGTCTGTGTTACTTAGGTGTGTGTGTAGATATTTGGATCCATATAGCACTTATGGGTGTACGTAGTGTGGAGTGGGGTGTATACAACTTATTGCCATTATTAGTAGAAAGGTTAGTTGGGGTCCCCTTGAAACCCTAATTAGACCATTCTATTCTATTCTCCTTCCTCTCTCTCTTTAATAACCCTAACCCTAAAGTCAATTTGGTATCAGAGACTTTTTTTCCTATTTTCCAACATTTTTGTCTTGTTGTTGGCGTCACCCCAGCTTCGCCAATGTCATCGCTAACCTCAGCAAGGTGACATCAGCTTTCCGGCATCAGATCTGACCGGAATCAGTTCAGTTTTATCAGTTTTTTGTGGTGGTCATATTTGCCTCTTGGGTCGACAACTTTTGGAAGGTGTAAGGTGGAGATCTAGATAGGGGTTTTGGGTCATCTTCAACCTCCTACCCGAAACCCAAATATCTCAAATCGTGGTGTTCTTTGCCTCGGATCCTAACCATGGACTGGGGTTAGGATCAGAATGGGCTAAAGGGGTGATCTGATGTCTTATCGGGTTTTTTTCGGCAAACTTAATGGTCTCTCCCACTTCATCTTCTTCATCGGCTATTGTGGGTTGCATCCACAACTGTGCAGCCTAGTTGTGGCCTCAAGTTGCAGCTGCAGATTGCTCGACACTTTCTGTGAAACTTCATCTCCTTCATCCTCTACTGCTTCGGGTTGGTTTGACGACTGGTACACTGTTTGCTGCTGTGGGTTGCAAACTACAGGTTCTCTACTCATGGAGCTTGATTTTCATCCATCTCTCCCTATGCCTCTCCATTATGACAACGAGGCAGCCATTGATATTACCAAGGACTCGGTTCTTCGTGAGCGAACCAAGCATGTTGAGGTCGATATTCACTTTATTTGGGAGAAGATACAAGTTGGGCTCATAGAGACTCCCAAGGTCACATCCTCACATCAACTGGCCGATGTTTTCACGAAAGCTCTTGGTCCATCTTTTCTTCAAGTTATCATTGTCAAGCTGGGTATGATAGATATCTATGCACCAGCTTGAGGGGGAGTATTGGTGTTTATTGGTGTGCATGTGTTAGCTTGTTGTGTGTAGATATGTAGACCCATGTATCACTTATGGGCGTATGTAGTATGGAGTCGGGTGTATACAATTTATTGCTTTTACTAGTATAAAGGCTAGTTGGGGTCCCCTTGAAACCCTAATTAGACCATTCTATTATCTTCTCCTTCCTCTCTCTCTCTACTAACCCTAACCCTAAAGTCAAGTGGACGAAATGGAGACAAGTAAGCGGAGTATTGTGCGACCCAAGAGTTCCATTTAAATTAAAGGGGCGCTTCTGTAAGACGACGATCCAACCTACCATATTATATGGTGCGGAATGTTGGGCTACAGAAAAGGGACAAGAAGATAAAGCACATGTGGCTAAGATGCGTATGTTATGTAATCTCTCTTGAGATGGTTTGGACATGTTCATCTGCGGTCAGAAGTAGATCCTGCACGAAGGATTTAGACGCTTCAAGCACAACGAAGTAGGAGAAGAGGAAGACCAATGATGACCTAGAGGGACGCTATGAGAAGATACATGAAGAATTGCAAGTTATAAAGAGCTTAGCGCTGATCAAAAAGCAAATTGAGAAATAAGACTTGCAAAGTGGATCCCAAATAGATGGGATAAGGCTGTGATGAAGATGACTATGTGCATAGGTATCAAATAATGATAGAAAGATTAAATTATGGAAGGATAGTATGTGATTGTGGCATTCATTGTAATTATCCTTTCTTGGAGGGTATCATATGTTTTATGAGACATAATTAAAACCTTGAGTCTCGAGACCATAACTTCGTAGGAAGATTGGATCACCCCACCTCTCTTTTCCTTTTTAGTCTGTTTTGTTTTCTTTCTCTGATATAGATGTTGCACCCCAACCAGTAGATTCGGGGTAGGCAGTATAGGACGAACGAATGGATAATTCATTAATAGGAGTTAATCCCGGGAAGGGGAAAAGGCTGCCTGGTTTTTCACTCCCATCGACTTCTCCTTCCTCTCATGGTTTGGGTAGGACAATTAAAGCTCATATTCCTAATCTCTGTTACCAATTCTCTAGATCCAACAGCCCCTATATATCACCTTTATCTTTCCCACAGTGATTTCCAGCCACCTTAGTGAGGTCAAGTGACAGAAGCCCACACTCTATTGCTTGGTCTAAGAGAGAGATGTGTGCAAGCAATTGTAATACTAAACTAAGACGCTCAAGCTCCCATCATTTTACTCCTTGTTGTTTCAGAAATGCAGGTTGTACTATATCTTGTAGCTTTTTTTTATTGGTGTAATTACCACACCACTTTATGTTACAGCCACCTCAATTAATCAAAGTAAAAGCTGTTGACTGCTTGAATCAAATGATGGAGATCATTTTCCGTCCCAATCTTTCACATAATAAATCTTCAGATCGTGAGTCTACCATGAGCCCGTCAGATGTCGATTCCGCATGGCACACATCCCAAAAAGTGAACGCGATCGTGTGTACCATCAAACATGGTTGATGTTAACTTTTTGGGATGTGTGCAACATAGAATCAACATCTGGCCGTCTGATGGTAGGCCCATGTTCTCAAGATCCATTGTGTGGAAGATTGGGAAAAAAACGATCTCGATCGTCTGACTCAAAGCAGACACCAGTTTTTTTCTTGCTCAAGTGAGGAGGCTGTAACATAAAGCGGTGTGGCAGTAACAACTTCTTTTACTTTGATATACGAAATTTTATCGGGTAGACTGTAAACAGCAGTTAAAAGAGCGGTTTTTACCATAATAAAGAAAGAAGAAGAGTGGTCATTTTCTTGGATATGGGAAATTTGTGTTCTGGTCCCAACTATGTTACCTTTATATGATCAAATCTGCATGTTTTATTAACACAATGTTCTTTCTAATTGGTACCACCTTTTTGGTTTGTTGATGCCTGATGATCTCTTTTATTTTACCTTTTTCAGTGGGTGTTCCTTAAAAGATGCAGCTTCAACAGCTTATGCACAAGTTTGTGCACCATATCACACCTGGGCAATCAGGACAGCAGTTTGTGCTGGAATGTATGCCCTTCCAACAAGGGATCAACTTCTATTGAAGCTCAATGAGACAGGTGAGCTTGAAAATTCTTCTCAACAGAATACCTGCTACTTTAATCAACTCACATTAGTAGATGATTAACCTAATTAATCCATTTCAGATGGAAGGGTTACAGTGAATGGTTCAAAATTTCGGACAAAACCGTTACGCATTGTCTGATACTATCGGTTTTGGAGGTCACCAGTACAATACTTTGAATGTTTCATACCAGTGCATTACATATATTATTAGTATGTATCGAACGATATATACCAATGTATCGTTCGGAACCGATACGTATCAGACGATGTGTATCGGTTTTGGAGCTGGACGATACGTACCAGAAAATCGTTATTTTAAACCATGGTACATTGTGATTTGAAGGGAAAATATAAAACTATACTATGTCGTTTGAGATGATTTGGGCAGGTCCATGAGTCCATCGGAGCCCGAAATAACCCCTGTATGACGGATTGCCACAATTCAAGTAGACGGAAGTATAAGTGAAGATCAATAAAAAAAAATTGAAGGGACGTAGTGAGTAGTCACACGTAGGATAGCTGATTGATAGAGTTTAGCCCTAAACGTAAATGAGTGGAGGAATAGGACTAACCACAACTAGATGGGACAAGGTGATGATGATATAAGATCGATCTAAAATACATATAACAAAGGTAGCATGTAGGTAAGCTGCCAAAGTATATTTCACTATTGATAATGAAGAAGCCAGAGATACACACGACTTGCAACCCCTACCCCAAATAGATGGGATAAGGCTTTGATGACGATGATGATGATAATGAGAAAAGTAATAACATAGACAACAATTACTGCAAGCTTTGCGAAGAGGGCTGCTACTTGTACCACACTCTGTTTGTAGTCGCGCACTAACTTTTGCTATCCACAAACCAATTAATGAACAACTAATAATAATAAATTTTGTTTTGATGTGGCTAATAAAGATCCAAAAAATATAGTACTTAGCTAAAAGTGTGTTCATAGCATCTTTTGGGTGCACATAAACATATTTTTTTTCTTTTGGTTAAATAAAATAAAATTTCTGAAGCGCACACCAAATTTTTCTATCCACACACCACTTAATTTTGTTTCTGTGTGTGCGGGAAGAAAAAATTGCAGTGCGCATAGCAGCCCTCTTTGCGAATGATGATATATTACTACTACATTCAACAAATTGCCTGGTTGAAATTTGTTCATTTGATGGATTCTCTCCTAAAATGTCAGTAATTTGTAATTTCAAACATAAATCCCTTTTGGACATTATTCTTGTTTTGATGTTGAATGAAGGCTCAATGAAATCTTGGTGTACCTAGACTTGTTAAGGACTTCTTCTTATTGAAGCCTCTAGGCTTGTCCATAATCAAGCTATGACATATCTCTAGATTAAGCATATGATAAATGCATATTCCAATTAATCTTTTGAAATGACTAGGATACTTTAGAGAGTTCCTTCTGCTGCAGTTCATGATTAATCACTATCATCGTGATCATCGCCTTATCCCATCTATTTATGGTCATCTTTGCGAATCTTATTTCTACACTAATTTCTATTTAGGGCTAAGCCCTCATTTACTTGTGTCTCTTTTTTCTCCAAGCCTTTATTAGTCTTCCTCTTCTCCTCTCTTGTGTTTCTATTGTTTCAATTCTCGTGCAGGGCCTGTTTCAGGCTCCAATAAATATGCCCAAACCATCTCAAGTGACATTCTATAATTTTCTCTTTTATTAGGGCCATCCAATGAACTTCTTATTAGTTATCTATACCTAATTTTATCCTTTCTTATTACTCCATGCATTCGCTTCAACATATTCTTCTTAGCCATCTAATCTATGGCTCTTGATACTTCTTTATAACCCATAACTCTGCTCCATACAGTAACACACATCTTGCCGTCCCTATATAA
The DNA here is from genome assembly GCA_021018995.1 of Chloranthus sessilifolius. NCBI lineage: Eukaryota > Viridiplantae > Streptophyta > Magnoliopsida > Chloranthales > Chloranthaceae > Chloranthus > Chloranthus sessilifolius. The sequence goes on along the minus strand of CM037594.1, from coordinate 25,882,066 downwards.
AAAACATCCCCTCAATCGAAGTGGCATTCATTTTTTTTTTTTTGATCGGTAAAGAGATTCATTCCATATATAAAAAAACCAGCGAGAAGCTGGAAGAATACAGAAACGGCCAAAAAACCGCCAAAAAACAACAACAAAGAGAAACAAAAAAACAAACAAAGTCAACCCTCAACAAGGGGCAGCCAAAACTAGCAAGGATCAGCCCCGAAACCCCGACACACGGGGCAGGACAGGCAGAGGATCACAGACGCAGATCTTTGATACCCTGCCCACCATATTTATTCAGCAAGGTCCAATGGCACATCAGCTCTTTAATGAGACAAAGGATGGTCCTGATGGGAGGACGTTTGCGACTAAAAACTCTATTATTTTGTTCAAGCCAGATGGTCCATATAACCGCGTAAGCACTCACCCTCCAAAAAGCACCTTGCGGACTGTTCCATCTTAATCCATTCCAAGAGAAGAGAAATGCCGACAAGTTCTTCGGGACAACCCAGCTGAGATCAAAGGACTGCAAAATAATGCCCCATATCTTAGTAGCAACCCAACAATGTATGAACAAGTGGGAGATAGATTCTTCCATAAGAAGGCACATCGGACATCTATTCCAGAGAGGTTTGTCCCGATTGATCAGCTGGTCCATCGTCAAGATGTGCCCCCTTATTGCCGTCCAAAAGAAAAAGTTAACTTTGGGAGGAATCGCTGCCTTCCAGATGAAGAACCATTCCACCCTAACCAGAGGCCTACAAGTGAGCCCACGATAGAAAGACTTGATAGAGAAATTTCTGTTTTTGCTGGCCAACCAAAATCTTGAGTCAGTGTGATGACGGTTCGGGGAAGAGCTATACAACGCATTCATCAACTTAACGTATTGATCCATCTCATCTTCCCTCAAAGCCCTCCTCGTGTTAACCTCTCAAACCTGAGAAACACTGTTGTTATGGAAGAAATCCGCAATCAAGCCATGAGGATCGGCTACCACATTGAAAATCGAAGGGAACACCAATCTGATCGGGTATAGGAATAACCAAGGATCTTTCCAAAAGGAGATCCGAGAGTCGTCACCCGAGCTATACCAGACCCATCTAAAAAAATCCTTCCAAATCGAGCTGACATCTTTCCCCCAGGCTGAAACGTTCCTGGTTCGGTTGGTGTTAATCCCCCAAGATCCCGACTGGCTTCCATTCTTCTGAATGAGAATCATCCTCCATAATCTATTTTGGTCTGATAGATTTCCGGCCCGCCACAACTATTTGCCGAGAAGGGCTAAATTGGTTATGTGAAGATTCCTCATGCCAAGACCTCCAAAGCATTTCGGCAATTGATAAATCTCCCAAGCCACCAGGTGGTATTTTATTTCTGAAACCGCGCCTTCCCATAGAAAGTCCCTCTCAATCTGCTCGGGGGAATGAATGATCGACATCACGCATTTGTAAGTGGATATGAAGAAGATGAGCAAGCTGGAGAGAACCGAGTTCAGCAGCTGAAGACGCCCCCCGATACTTAGAAATCTCTCCTTCCAGGCAGCCAATCTCCTTTGAATCTCTGGATGACCACCTCACAATCGCTAGCCTTCGGCTTCCTAGTCCCTAGAGGAAGGCCCAAATAGATGGGGAGAGGAGAGGCGACGCACATCACCGTGGTGGCAAAAATCTCAGCAGCCCCGTGGTCCAAATTGACACTGGATATAGTGGATTTAAGCAAGTTGACCCTCTACCTGGAAACAACTTCATAAATTATAAGGATAAGGCAGATATCTCCTCGGAATCCGCTTTGCCTAACAATATCGTGTCATCAACATACTGGAGGTGGGTTACGACATTGCTACCCACCGAAATACCCGAGATCCGATTCAGCGCAAGGGACCTGCTAATGATAGCCCCCAAAGTCTCCCCGACCAGATTGAAGAGGAGAGGGGATAGAGGATCTCCCTGTCTCAACCCTCGAGAACTTTTGAAGTATCCGGCCGGCGCCCCATTGACTAGCACTGAGAACCAAGGCGAGGCAACACAAGCTCACATCCATTTTCTCCAGGTATCACCGAAGCCAAAACGCTTCAGCATGTAGTCGAGACACTCCCAGTTAACCCGATCATAGGCCTTCTCCATATCCACCTTCCAAACAAAACTTGGCACACGCGTAAAGGAAGCCAAGTGGACCACCTCGTGAGCAACAACCACCATATCGATTAGTTGACGTCCCTTAATAAAGGCCCCTTGCGTTTCATAAACAATAGAGCTCAAAACCAGCTTAAGGCGATTTGCAAGCACCTTCGCCAGAATTTTGTATAGGCAGTTAGTGAGGCTGATAGGGCGGAAATCTTGAATATCGGTTGCACTCTCTTTCTTGGGGATCAAAGAGATGAAAGTCGAGTTAAGCGATCTGCTGACAACAGCCCTAGGGTGGAATTCCCTAAAAAATTCGAGAATGTCGAATTTAAGGCCAGGCCAAAAGCAAACGAAAAATTCAATGTTGAAACTATCCGAACCTGGCGATTTATTTTTCCCACTCCGCTTGATAGCCTCCCAAATTACTGCTTCCACAAACAGCCTTTCCAAAACATCTCGATCAGCTTGGGAAATAGAAGGGAAAGAAAGACCATCTAGCTGAGGTCTGGTCCACCCTTCATCTGGGAACAAATTACAATAGAAGTTCACGATCTGAGTCTTAATCTGTTCCGGATCCGAGAATTCTGCCCCAGTCACCACAATCCTAGTCAAGATCTTTTTCATTAATCACGCAACATGCCACTTGTTTTTCTCCACTTTACCCATCCTACATTGATCTTGTTTGATATTTCCTTCTCGAATCCACCATTGGGTTGAAAAGTGGAGTCTAAATACCAAAATCAATGATACTGTGGACCAAATGGTTTTCATGTTCGACCCCATTAGAATTTTGTTTCATCACCATCAATATGGTCATCTTTGCTCTTCTCATAAGCCATCTTATATTAAAAAGCAAGAAAAAAGCTTTCGAAACTATGCCTAAAAGTATTTGTAAATTTCCATTTTCATAAGAGGAGGTTGGATTAGCACATATGACCATATAAGGAATGCTCCAAGTCATGGGTGCAATTTTTGCCTTCTCTTTCTTTACATTGAAATCTGTAAAATCTGTTTTCAACCCTAAACCTACAATCTTGGGTCCACGAAACAAAAGCATTAAATTGTGGCCTTACTAGCCCATCCGTCCTCATCCATCAGTATATCAGTAGTGAATAGAAACCAACCTTAATTAGACCTTAATTAGTAAGTTTTTAATCAGTGATATATCTAACTTTGATTTAAATAGTGGGGCCCACTTTTTAAGGGTAAGCTGGGGTCAAATTGTGGCAACGCATACGGCCCAAGGCCTGACCCCAAAACACGGTTTACTTGATTACATTTTCTTGTCTGCAGTCGCATCCTTCCCTGTGTAGCATGTTATCTTTTACTTTCAATCAGTACTCTTTAAATCTCACTCATATATGGTATAATCTAGTATAGGGTAACTAACTCATCCATTATCTAGATTATGGACGGACATGATTTTGTACATTTGGTATTATTTTATTTGATCAAGGGGACAGGTCAATGCAGAGTAGACGGAACTAGATCAACCGTACGGAAGATTTCATCGAAAATGCATCTCTAGGCGTTTGACTGCTTTTAATCACACGGCAAGGATACTTTTTCAATGAAGTCTTCGGGCACGGTTGATCCAACTGTCATCTACTTTGCATTGACCCGAACTACAAAATCGTGTCCGTCCATAAGGTAGATTATGGATGAGTTGGGTACCCTGTAGCAGCTCTATAATTGTATGCTGGAGACTTTAACAAGTTTCCACTATTTTTTGCAGATCACTCGGTACAGAATGAAATGAAAAGGTATATCGGTGCCTCCGAACCGATCATACACTACATTGACAAACTTTATCTCTCTAGGAGCATCACCTTGGATTGGTGAACATGATCGGTCGGAATCAATCTGTATACTCATTTGGGCAGTTGTGGATTTCATTTCTGAAACGTGATAGGGGGTGAGCCGATCCGCAGTTTGTAAATTTCTATCATCTTTATTTTTGTCTTTGTCTTCCCTAGTTATTAAATTATACCGGCACTACTTCGCTATCAGTCACCCAAGATTCCCAGTTATGGGCGCTAGTGGTTGGCTCCAGTGCCTCCCAAACAGCTCGAGCATGATTTTTTGTGCACTGTGGATGAGGTTCAGTTCCTTGAGACCCTTTGTGATTCGAGGGCCGGCCAGGCCAACCTGGTAGTGACATAAAATACGGAACGATAATACTTTCGTTGTGACAATTGTTCGGAACGGCATCTGTGGCTGTGAAATGCTTTTGTCAGGAAGGGGGGCTCCGATGCCCAGCGCATGAAGTGCCAAGCGTAGTATTGATGAAAATTATGTGCTTTGAATGGAAATTTGTAACCTTTGAGATGATGCAGAATTTTAGACAAAAGATTTTGTTTATTATTATTTCATATTGAAAATTCAATTATGCTCGTGTGAATTGCAGGCACTATTTCATATTGAAAATTTTTTATTTTATTTTATAATTATTTGTTTATTATTATTTTTATTTTTTTTTAATAACAAGATATCCGGCCTCTTAGAGCGCCCGACTAAGTCCCTAGGTATGTGCTATTAGAAAATTTTAGGTCATAAATCTAAAATGATGAAAATTGGACAAGAGAAATTGGACTCGAGACATGTAATCGCTATCTTTAAAACATTATTAACTCTCTACTCGAGTGAGTTCTCAAGTTTGCAAACGAGTTCTAGCAAAGACATTTCCAAGATACAACAAGCTCAATTACCTTGCAACGGTAGATGATCACCCTAGAAAATTTGATCTGATGAAGTATCAAAATAAAAAATGAAAGCAAGAGAATTTTCAAATTTGTATGCAAAGGAATTCGATGAATTTCATAATGTTCCAATTTGTGTCTAGAGATCTCCTTTATATAGATCTCAAGTGTCTTTGAGGATAGACACATATGACTGTTGGACCAACAATTATATTTTGGACGGTTCAGATCTTTTAGAGATCTCAACTATTCCATTCAACGGTTTCAAATTTTAAATTTGAAAAGTTGCATACTTTTATAAGCGATTATGAAACGATTAATCCCAATGATCACATAAACGGTCGATATTTGACTAATTCGTTTTACCCAATAGAATTGAATTAACCTACTAATTAATAACTCATTAGATCCAATCCGGCCTATTAATAATATAGCCGTTAGATCAATATGGTCAAAAGTCAAAATTATGGTGGGTTCATCATAACAATGCTCACGTGCTAAGTGCTAAGCTAGTGTGCCTAAAGCACCAATGAGCTTAAATGTCATGCACACGCAAACTCGGCAACTCACTATTAGGCACACTCTTCTCTTTTCATTGCCAAACAAGAATATAAGGTAAAAGATTTTATATAAAACATGTACCACTTTTTACACTTTCCAATATATGAGACTATTTATTTTACATACAAGAATGAAAAGTCATACTGCCTGAAAACCAATCCAAAAAACAAATCAAAAGCTTCTTTAAAATTAATTTAAAAGATTTATTATATAATAAAATAATAAATAAATATAACACATGCAACACCTGCACATGTCGGTTAGGAGGGATAAATCCCTTTGAGTGGGCAACAAGGGCTCAGAGCTCCATTGATTGTGTTGTTTTGGGAAGAAATGAAACAAAGACTATGGTACAAACTCAAGTAATATTTTGAGCCCTGGTTAGCAACCTTTTCCAAAAACACTTTTTAGGCTGTTGTAAAGAGGTGCATCGCAATCCGCTTCTCTATATGTTGCTTTCTGAAAAAAGTTTATCACATATTGAAAATTATATTGTGTAATAAGTGGCATGAGACATCTTTCCAATACAACATTTCTCAGTTAGAAGTGGCCAAGTCTTAGCTGAAATATATTTTTTACCCAACATTTTTATCCTAAAAAGTGCTTTTTAAAAAAGTTGTCAAACAGGGCCTTTCCTCGCTTAGATCTAATTGAATTATGATGCCCATGGCCTGCAACACTAAACAATCATAATGTAATTGGACTAATATATACTAAGGTTTTAGCATATATTTCACTTTTTAATTAGATAGTTCTAAAGTCGGCCTGAGTTACTCCAAACTCGCCCGAATCAAGTCGACTTGAGTGGATTTCAAGTAAACTCTAAAGGGAATTTATATTATTAAATGAAAGTGAGTGATATTAGTTAAAAAAAAAATTTCAAGCTCACAACAACCAATGCTATGGAGACCCATTTGATCCCCAACAATGACTGGTGGCATGAACCGGCAGATTAGAGCCCTCATCACAAACATCTTATTAGCACCAATGGAATCTTCCTGGCCACCTACATAAACATAAGTGAATAGTGCTCCACTCATGAACTTAAACGTAAGTGAGTGATGCTTCTTCACTCATGAGTATAAAATCTTCAGGGGCAACCACTTAAAAGTCTTCTTTTTTTTTCTTTTTTTTAATTTAAAAAAAACACTCTAAAATCACTGCCACCCTCATATTCTAGCAAGGCCTCTCTTCTCCAGCAACACAACACCTCTCTTCTCTAGCGACACCTCTGACAATGTCCATGACGAGCCCACAAAAGAAAAGAAACCCATGAAACCGTCTTGAAATTTATAAAATTCTCTTGAACCCCTAAGGAGAAGACCACAAAACCCAAGCAACCCTCTAAACGTTTATGAAACCTTAAACTTTAGACCTTAAAAATAGGAAAGGAACAATAGATTGTAAATTTGCCGGTGGGCACCAGCCGGTTGTAGTTTAAAATCAAACTTTTACAATCGGTGCCCCCCACCATTTGTAGTTTAAAACTAATAGTGAATACTGATAACCCACCGTCAATTTTAAACTAAAGACAGTGGCACCCACCATCGTATTTACAACGCCGCCTTCTTTTTCTTCTTTGTAGGGTTTCAAAAACAAAGAATTGAGTTTAAAGGGAGTTCCATTCTAGAAGAAGAAAATGAAGTGGGGTTCAAGAGTTTGATTGCAATGGGTTTCATCATTCTAGAAAAACAATTAGAAGTGGGTTTTAAAAGAGTTTTCATGCCTTTCGTGGGTTTCATTCTACAAGAAGAATTGCCGAATTATGGTAGAATGACTCAAATTGTACGAAATTGCCAGTGTGGGATCATACTAATCACCGGAATGGAGGAAGAAGATGGACATCTGACGAGAGGAGGAAGATGAAGATAGGGCACCCCTACATAAGTGGGTGTTACATTTGTGACCCACGAAATCTTTGAGAAGACCCATAAAAGACAATTTTCACTTCACCATTTCCATCTTGAATCAAACCACCACCACGGCACGGGGTGGATTCTGGAATCACGCACTATCTGCATTCAATTTTACCACATTTGATGGCAGTTTGCAACATGAGATGTACGGCTGTTCATGATTCTCTTTGGATGCGAAGCCCACTTGAAAGTGCAGGTTTAAATTGCAACCCAAATTCAGCTCTCCAAAACAGCTAAGAGCCTCCCTCCTAAGACCACTTGCCAGTGCCAAAGAAGAAAACTGTTTATCCATCCCAATCTTCCAATGAGCCGATGGGTGTACCATAAGAGGGTCAGTTTTCAATTTCATGTGGCACACATCCCTAAAAGTGATCCAAAAATCAGTGTGATGTGTGCCACACGATTAATAACAATAATAATAATAATAAAATGGAACAATATAAAGAAAAGGAAAACCGTTATAAGGTTCAATAAGCATAACAACCAAATCACTAAGACAGTTTTTAATTGATGAGCTTAAATCCAGCAGACTGATTCACCCACCCCCCACGACATGCTGCATTTTCCGACTTCTTTTTTAAATAAATCTTGCTACAACAAACCAAACGGTATCTATACTAAAACCATACTAAGGCAATACAAAGTCCATCTACTCGTAGCTTTATCGAAAGCTCAGATGGATTCATTCTTCATCACTGCCCCTCCCCCGATTCACGTCTTGAAGCTTCTTTAATCTCATCCCCAGCATCCTCCTAAAGGAAAAAAAGTAACCGTAAAAAATAGTTAACGACACAATCAAATCATCATCAACCTCTGAAGGTAATACATATAAAAACATAATTTAAAATTAAATAATTATGAAATTAGCAATCCGACAATCTTACCGTAATGTCGGACGTCCACAGCGTCAAGTTGTCTCGGAGGAGCTGCATGATCAAAGTGCTGTCCTTGTATGATTCCTCACCTAAAGTGTCCAATTCTGAGATAGCTTCATCAAAGGCCTGCAAGATACAGGGCGCATCAGTGCCAAATGAACAGGGTAATAGATGACTAGGAAACCAAAACTTTCAGCCAGAGATATTTTTTTAAAGTAGACCAAACACTTGAATTATTGTATTATACTATACACATACAGGAGAAGAGAGCTTCTCAGATACACCTGCTGAAGGTTTTCTTTTTCTTTTTTACAAAGTTCTAATTTCCATAAGAGTTGTTGTTATGGCATCTGTGCCAGCTGCATCTGATTTGGAAGCAGCATGAGTATAGAGAGATCAGAGATTTAGTGATTTGGAAATCATGCTGGGTTCAAATTGCCCAAGATTTACGGCATCCAAACCAAGTAGGCAAAAATTCCAAGAAAAATTGGAGAGAAAAGGAAGAAGCAATCTCCTTGAATAAATGCAATAACTCAACCAAATGCATCAGATTTGGAAATTTTGGTAATTAGTAGTTGAAATAATTTGGTTATAGCAGTTCCTACTTTGAGTGTTGCCAACCATCATCAGGCTTTTTGCTGTCTACATTTTTTTCATCTACTAGCATATTTGCAAACAATGAGAAGTCATAAAACTGTTTCTGAAACCCATTATGCACCATTTTTTCAGTTAATAAATCTACCTCTCCTAATAGATGGGATAACGCTATGAATAAATCTATTTATGTTCTGAAAAAAAAAAGTGATAAAACAATATTCTAATGGAACTTTGATCCGTCTCAATAAAAAGAGTTTCTTTTTTTCTTTTTTTGATGGGTTTCAATAAAAAGAGTTTCTTATTCACACTTACCCTCATCAATAATGTTCTTTACATGATAAATTGCACAAAAGATATTTATTTAAACAGATTACAATCACTGCAAAAAATTTGTAATGTCTACTGTTATTGTATTATTGCATTTCATATTATAACATTAGTTTTTTCGTAGACTTCATTAGGCAGGCACATTTTTCCAAATTTTCATATCATATCTACAAACTGGTGTAGTCTGTAGATGTGACTGAGAATTAGTCTGGTGTAGTCTGTAGATGTGACTGAGAATTAGTCTACTAAGGTGGATGTGTGGAACAAATGATAAATTAGAAATAATCTCCCTTTATATAAACAATATGAAGAGGTTCTTCCAAAATTCAACACCAAACCTGTCAATCCAAATGAATTATCCTTTCATTTCTTTACCGAATGTGGTATCCCTTGGATTTATGTGGACTATTCAAATATCTACCACTAATTATGTACCTATGCTACAAAGAACTCATTGGATCAGATGGTGGGAAAACCTCCCTGATATGAACAAAAAACTGATAGAAATTTCTTCTATCCTGTCCCAATATGCTAACACAGCAAAACTTGAGGTCCCATTGTCTTCTCTGGCCTCTAATCAATTTGAAATCTTCAAAGAAATGATCCGCAAACAGAATCCTGATCTTACCGAAACACAAATAAACCAGAAATGTCTTACCTCTATGAAGACAAAAGGAGATAAAGCAAAGCAATCTGACCAACCTCCTATTGCAAACAGTTGCCTAACAACTGGTATCAATACTCATCGTCGATGGCACATTCAATAAAGTAATCCACAGTTCTATCCAGCTGTCCACCCTCACGTGAAGCAACAGTTCTATTCAGCTGTCCTCAATAATGAAAGGCAAATACGCCAGCAATGACATCATTGTCCAATAATTCTCATATGACGCATACAGTGAGGTCATATAGCAATTACTTTGGGACTATGCGATTGCAGCCAATATATCCAGCACACGTGTCCCTCCACTCACAGACTTCAACCAATTGCAAGTCCGCATTTGTGTATAAATAGAGGTAGCTTGGGACTCGTCCAAACACTACCATCACTACCACGACATTACTAAGTTTTCTTTCTTTCTTTAAGCGTTCTTTAGTTTGTTCTCAGTGTGTATCGGAGTTATAGTACGTTTTCAGAATGTTGGCCAGATTGCTTTGCTTTATCTCCTTTTGTCTTTTACTTAGTAGATGATAGTATCCCAATATTCCCCTAATGATGGATCGGAACTATCAGGCTGAGATTGGCCAGCTAAAACATCGAACGTATTTTCAGAAGAAGTCAGAAAATCATCATCCGAATGAGAAGATTTATCAAAGGATTGGAGAAAATGTGTCTCCATAGAAGCAAGACATTTCTGGTTTATTTGTGCTTCGGTAAGATCAAAATTCTGTTTGCGGATCATTTCTTTGAAGATTTCAAATAGATTAAAGGCCAGATAAGACAATGGAACCTCAAGTTTTGCTGTGTTAGCATATTAGGACCAGGATAGAAGAGATTTCTATCAGGTTTTTGTCCATATCAAGGAGGTTTTCCCACCATCTAATCCAATGAGTTCTTTGTAACATAGGTACATAATTAGTGATAGATATCTGAATATTCCACATATAAATCCAAGAGATACCACATTTGGTAAAGAAATGAAAGGATAGTTCATTTGGATTGACAGGTTTAGTGTTGAATTTTGGATGAACCCCCTCATATTATTTATATAAAGGGAAAATTGATTTGGGTAATATTTGAGGAGTTTGGCCAAAAGAAAGCCACCAATCAAAGAACCAATTTAGATATCCTATCTTAAGAATTGTAGGACAAGTTTTGATAAACCAAGAATGTTTCCGTTTTGGTTCATGTAGAAGAAGGCATTGGAAAAGGCTTGGATATAATCCCAGTAATTGAATGAATGGCCTGAGAGTAATTTTATGAATTTGTTCAAATCAAAACCCCAAGTGGAAAGTTTAACAATTTTATGAATGATAGCCTTGCTATATGTGATAGGGCTATCTGGTCTTTGGTTGTCCATATGGTGAGTAAATGTTGTGGACCCAATTGAGGTTAAAATAGCTTCTGCAATGATTTGGGTTTTTCCCTCGAGAGCAGGATAGCCATGAATATCGAGGTATCTCCTCTTAATTTCCCATGGATCTGATATCCATTGCTGGTCATCAGATTCAATTGCCAGAATTGGAGAAATTAAATCTTTTTGGATATAATTCAATTCTTTTGCATCATTGTTCGCTTGGTCAGGTGATGAGAATTCTTTTCCTTGTTAAGGTCGAGATCTGTTATTCTGGATTATTGTCCAGAGCTGATAATCATCTGTAACTTCGCGGGAATAAGGTATATGGATATTACCCCAACCTTTTCCGCTACCTGTTCCTCCAGATGATTATCTGGAAGCATCCATTACTAATTTCCCTACAAAAACTCACGGGTAAGAAAATCAGGGAGAGAATTTGTCTCTCCTTTAATATATTGAAGTTGAAAATCAAATGAAGGTAATTCTACTTGCCATCTAGCAAAACTTTGTTTGGAAGTAAAATTTTTAGCATCTTTTTGTAAAACTGATTTTGTTGCACTAAGTCAATTCTGAGTAAAAAAGATTGATTGAGTAAATCATCCTGAAATTTCATAATACATTTAACAATAAATAGAACTTTTTTTATAGTTGAGTAATTGGTTTGAGCATCTTTCCAAACACCAGAAGTGTATCTGATTAATTCTTCTTTTTGTTTGGTTGGATTAATCTGTTTTAAAATTCCTCCATAACCAATTTGGGAGGCATTTGTCTCAACAATCTTAAACCAAAGAGGGTTGGCTAAAGAAAGACAGGGAATTTGCTTGACTTTCAATTTTATTTGTCGAACAGCTTTGGTATGGTCCTCTGTCTATGGAGACGGGTTCTTTTTTAGTCTTGAATGTAATAATTTTGCATCATGTGCAAGATTAGGGTAAAAATTGGCAATATAATTTAGACTTCCCAAAAATCGTTATAATTGGGTTTTATCTAAAATCTCATCAGAAAATTTTGAGGCAAATCAATACTTCTATCAATTGGGATAATTTGACCTTGGTGAATATTGTGACCAAGAAATCGAATAAATGTTTGAAATAACTTGATTTGAGGAGCAGAAACTACTAATCCATTTTTGTGAATAATTTCTTTAAAAATTTTTAAATGTTTAAAATGTTAATCAATAGATTTTGAAAATATTAGCATATCACCAATATAGATGATGGAAAATGTTGTATATGGGGTGAATATATCATTCATTATATTCTGGAATTAAGACGGAGCATTTTTTAAGGTCAAATGGCATAACATTCTATTTAAAGTGCCCAAAAGGAACAGTAAAAGAGGTTTTATACCTGTTGTTCTCGGCCACTTGAATTTGCCAATACCCAGATTTGATATCAAATTTTAAGAAAATAGTGGTTGAATGTAATCAATCCAGCAAATCCTTTTTATTTGGAATAGGATAACGAATCCATTGGAGGCAATCATTCAAGGATTTATAATTGATAACCAAATGAGGAGTCCCTCGTTCCCTTTCAGCATTTTTATTTACATAAAAAGCTGTACAACTCCATGGGGAGTGACTTGGGCGAATAAGTTGTGTTTGTAACAGACTGACAATTTCAGTTTTACATAATTCCAGATAAGCAAGTTTCATTTGACTTGGTCTTGCTTTAGTGGGAATATGTCGTTCATTGAAATCAGTATTATATAGGAAAGAGAAACAATATGTTTCTTGCGATCCCAAAAGGCATTGGGGATATCACTACAGATATCATTGTGGTAAGATTTCAGAAGTTGAGAAATCTTATTTTGGATTTGAGGGGATTCCAATTGTTTTTCCAAAGATAAAACTTTACTTCTTGTTGTAAGAAGTTAAGTTGTTTTTCTTTGAAAATTAACTTTGATTCCATAGCATTGATGACTTTTGTTTGTGGTGGAGTCAAAAATTTAAACAGAAGATGATGTCCATTATATTGAGCATAGATCCTAGTTTCATCTACCTTTGTGAGTGGTAGAATAGAGGTGATAAAGGGAGTACCCAAAATAACAATTTGAGTTAAATCCTTGGTAAGGATAAAGTTGGATGGAATACATACTCCATTATTGCAAATTGACACATAATTTAATTTATATTTAATTTGCATTTTGTAACCACTAGCATTATTAAGAGTTTGAGTGGTTTTGTCAAAATATTGGATAGGAACTAAGCCTTCCTGTATATAATTTAAATCAACTCCACTATCAATTAGAGCAATTGCATCCTTGATAGTGAATTCTTGATTTATCACCAGAGTGACTTGAATATACAATTTTTGGGTTGTTACTTGACTCATAGCATTAATTTGATTATTTGTTTGAATATGAAGAGATTGTTTATGTTTTCTCAGCTCAGTTTTTAATGAATTAATTTCATATTTAAGATCATTGATAGTGACAGGTCGAGGTAGAGACTCATTATGTGAATCTTGAGTTTGAGATTCAATCATTGGATTAGTAGCTTTGCTTGCTACGCCCAATAAATCTCGTTGGATCGTTGTAGGGACATTGTTAAAAGAAATTGGGCAACTAGTTCCTGGATGATTAGAAAATTCAGATTTTGTCTAATTAAGGTATGGATCTTTGTCATAAAATTGACCTGATTTTTTCTTCATCTTACACCTATTAGCATAATGACCGAACTTCAAACATTTATAGCATTGAATATGCTCTTGTGATTTTGATTTAGATTTGGATTTCTTTGGCAAAGAAGATTCATTAATCTTTTGAGGTTTTTGCTGGTAAAAGCTTGGGGGTTGAGATTTAGCTTTAGGATTTTCTGTTGTTTGGGTTAAAACATTGATTTGCAAATTTGATTGTATTTTGTTTTCCTTGAAATCTAATGTTTTTAATCGAGATTTTAATTGGTGAATAAATTCTTGTTGAGAATCTAATGATTGATCATGAATAGAATCTTGGAGATTTGTTGCAGAATCCAAGATGCTATTAGAACATTGTTCTGATACCTTATAGGCTTCAGCAAGTGTCTGGAAAGCAGTGGTTTCCAAAGTGGATGTTGACTTTGGTAATTTTACGACTTCAACAAGAGAAGGTTGACCCAATTGGGTGAGGTTGATGGCTTCAATAGAAGGATCAATCGATTGAACGGTTGAACAATCAAGTTTCTATCAAGCTTTTTGAAATTCTTCAAGAAGATAAATTCTTCTTTCTTCCTGAGTCATTTCAAAATATTGAGTTGCTTTGAACCATGTTACAAAAGGAATAATTTGATAATAAGTTTCTATGTATGTATTGAATTTGGTTTTAAATTCTTATAATTTTTCATTGGAAAATCTTTAAAAATACCATCCACGAAATGATGCATATTTTTCTTGCCGAAATTCAGTATTAATCTCTTCACGATTAATTACAAAATCTTTTGGTTTTGTAAAATCTATAAAATTTGATTTTACAATGAGAAATTCATCTCACTAGCAGTAGGAGATTCCCTCTGTTGTTGGGTGTATATCCTGTGAGGAATTTATTGTTCAGAGACATGAATTCCTTCAAGATTGGATTGATGAAATTCAGGAAAAGCTAATGAAGCTACTTCTGAATAAGAAGATCGAGTGGTCGATGGTATAGAAACTCTATACGAATCATGAGAACTCGAACCAGAATAAGATCTCCATGAAGGAGAACGAAGAGATGTAGATCTATTGAATTGCAAGATTACATCCCCTTGGATGTTTTGAACAATTTGTTCAATATCCTTGTTTATAATAGGTTTGAGAGGTACGGCTTGGGTTATACTCTATGATTTTGGGAAATCAATTTTATCCCATGAAATCAATGTAGGAGTAGCAATATTAGAAGTAGTTAAATTGGTTTCAATTAAAATCGTCTTCTCTGGAGGACTATGGTAATTTACCTTATGAGCCAAGGAAGTCATCACCTTATAATGAAGGCGATAGATCAGAGAAATGGTATCTGATCCAGGCATGAAATTGTACCCTTTTGTTTGCAAATTCAAAGTACAGGCATACAATAGGTTTTTATCTGTTAAAGATAAAGTTAAATTGGGAAAAACATTGAAATAGATTGGACCATGACATAAGCTGGTTTCAACTGCTGCCATGAGAGAAGAGTACCAATCAAGGCATCTTGCATCTCTCAAAGAGGTCATCAAACTATTGTTATTTCCCAATAAGGTTAAAGGTTTGAAGGCTACCTGAATGCAGGCAAGATGAAGGTATTTAAATTTATTTAGATCTGTCATAAGATCTTTATTTGATAAAAGTTGAATACCTTCTTGGTCATCACCAACACTGAGTGTTTGCTCAGTGGTTTTGATCGACATGTCAGTGGACCAATTAGCCCATTTGACTAATTCAGAATTTTTGATTGATTTTTTACTGGAAAAACTGAATACAGACATACAAAGATTTATGAATTTTTTTTTTTTTTTAAATTTTAGCTTAAAACTAAAAAGGTGAAAAAGATCGGTTGTAGGCACCAATAAGAGTGTAATGCCATATGTGATTAGTGATGTCGGAATAGTGCTACTATAGTGAATAGTAACTCGGAATACTATTCATCTACATAGGTACTACTATTCATCATCGTCTCAAAGACTCAAAAACTACTATATATCTTCTCTCCTAAAGACTCAAAAACAAACAAATAGTTGGATCCACCATTTACTGCCAAAGAATGTTTTTTAGATCTGTGTCCGTCAACGAATTATGGAAGAATCCTGGCAAACAACGCAATCACTGCTAGCACGCCACACATTCCAACGCGATTATTAACACTAAAAAACATATAGCAATAAAAGTCAGATCCTTCTACCCATCATATTGAGAATTAGAAAAGACGATGAACAGTACTCTTGAGAATCGGGGAAGACAGTGAATAGTACTCCTCTGTAGATGCCTAGCATCAAGAGTACTAAATACTATTTCCTACGCTTTCGACATCCCCTACCTTGGGGGTTCCCAAACAAAAGAGGAGAAATCAAGGTATATCATTTGAGATGGTATAGGCATGTCCAATGGACAGAAGCACCAGAAAGTAGAAGAGGAAAAGACTGAAGAGGGAAGTATTGAGATGCGACATGAAGGATTTCAAAATTTCATATAATAGGTCCCTTCTTTTTTCAATGTTCCTTTAACTATACATGTGGACCATCATAGTTCATTTGTGAAATCACCTTGTAACTGTTCTCTACAGTTCAGAAGCAATGCTTCTTTTTCTTTTAATTTTTTCCCTACAAATCTACATGGCTATTTTGTTTGTATCCCAGCTTATGCACCCTTATATTTTTCCTAAATCTGTAAACTTATAGATTAGTCCACAACCTCTGAGAAACTTCAAGTGAGACCATAAATGAAACCCCCATGTTCTGGTTTAGCCAGTTAATCACATGTACTGAAACAGAGTTTCCACAATTGACAAATTCCTTGTCCCTGAAGCATCATCTCTTCAGTAATAATAATGTTCATACAAGCCATCGCCAGCTACAGAACATCTAACATCAATCCCTTCCAAACAGATCAGTCACCTTCCCCTCGAAATTACGTTCACACCATCCTTCACATTTTTCATTTTATGTACTCTATTCATGGCAAGCATCTACTATCAAGTTTTAAACCTTCCAATATTCAATATTGACCACATTATGAAGGGCTACTCTGCATGAAATATCTGCCTTATTAACACAATTAAATCAAATGCTACATTCCAAATATTCAAAATTGTCTATTGAGATGAAAAAGCCCAGGTCCCTAAATTCTGAAACTTGAAGTTCCGAGATCTCCAGTTATTGCAGTCTATTCTCATAAGGGGAATTTATAAACATCCCAAGAAATACCATACAAGAGAAGAAACATCAGCAAACCTAACAAATAAGAGAGCATTATATGGAGGACAGCTGTTCCATGTCCAGTTTTCAAGATACTATAGTGGCTCAATGTTTACCACCGTATTCACATTAGATCCAATATCCGTGCCTTTATATGATAATAATCGGAGATGTAGTACACCAAATGAGTAAACCCCTTGAGTCCACATCAACCTCCCAGAAATGGATGAATCAGATTTAAAGCATGTGATTAGTCATGCTTATTCCTGCATTAAAGGAAAAAAAAACCTCTCATGCCTATAGCTTCATTCATGCTGATCTTCACCCATAGAAGATAAGACTATAAAGTTTCAGCAGGCTTCTGAAGCTGTCTTTCTGGATCAATGGATATGTTTTCCATGCTGGCCTTCTTGGTGTTTTGCATAGCATAGAACTGGAGAAAGGAAATCAGAGCGTTGACATAGGATCATTGGATATGTTCTTTTTCGCATGATCCACTAACCATTACGAAGAGATCATCAATTCACAGTGGAGAATATCTCAAAGCGTTAAGGTTTTAAAAGAAAAAATCCCAAACTCTCGGGCTCTGACTTTACAGTCATGGAGATTGTAAACTTTAGAAAAACAATATAAAAGAGATACACAGGATCTTTGATATTGTAATCTTTAGACAACAATTAGAAGGTACACAACACCATGCATGAGTGTGCACCAATCACACATGCACCTGCGTCAATGCACAAGAATTCTCAAGTATAGTAAGGAAAAGATTCACAGGATAACACTCCTTAAAATCAGAGTGCTGCATAATAATGAATTGCTAATGAAAAGCTGATGTTCGGAAATAGTTTCAGAAGAAGACAGCATGTTGATATACAGAGCAAAGAGTGTTTCATACAGAGAGTGCTGGTAAACGTAGATTCAAGCAACCTCTGTTGCTAATTTGCTTGTGGAATGTGAAGAACTAGATAATTGGCAATCTAGATCACATTATTATGAATTTAGGATTATGATTCCCACCACCGAATACCAATATATGGGAAGATCTAACAGAGCCAAATAACCTCAATTGTAGTTCTGAAACGTTGACAAAATAACTATAACAAAGATGCCCTATCAAACTTCTACCAGATGAGAGTCCCAGAACAGCATCAGCGTCATCATCAACATCATCCATATTAGGGAAAAAAGAAAGCCTTCACCATCAAAATTGTATTTTCCCATCTGTTAAGGGTCAACTAAGCATAGTCCTATTTTCCACTCATTTTTGTTTAGGGTTAAAACACCGTCACTCTTCAATCCTTCACGCTGTATTTCACAATTTATCTTAATATCGTTATTGATCTTCCCTTTTCGAATCCGCCCAACCACATAAGTCGAATCCCCCTATAAATGAACAATCCAAATGCCTTTTGAAGAGGCCTAAATCCCTTTGAATGATCAAGCCTCAGCATCATTAGATTCACAAAAGACACCAGCACCTAGATCGGCCCCGAATTTACAAGTGGGCCTCCATCGAACTTCAATTCTATCAACCCTACCAATGAACATGTCAAGTTCCAATAATCTCTTACCCTACATCGTAAATAGAATATCTCGTAGAGCTTGAAGAACAGCAAAAAACTTTACGTCATGAATAGAATATACCCTCTTGCATCGTTCCAAGATCTAGGAAATTGCTTCCCTTTCAAACACTCTGTTATCGATGCCATGATGGAACTGAAGTTGTAAATGAATCGGCAATAAAATGTGGCCACCACGGAAACTGCCCATCTTGTTCAAGCTCTTGGCGTTGGCCAATCAACTATAGCCTTCAATTTTTCTGGGCCACTTCAATTCCACTAGTAGAAATGACAAATCCAAGAACGACAACTTGTGGAATCATAAACATACACTTTATGTATAAATTCTCTTGACAAATAATTTTTCACAATGTTACCGAGTTCCCTGGCTCACTCGATTAGAATTCCGATTCTTGATTTGAGGTTTGCCAATGTGGAGCAAACCTGGTTAGCTGGGGATGGGATGAGTTTTAAATCTTTATATAGCTTGTTGGTTAAAATCTCTCCCCAATCTTTATAGGCATGGTTTTAAATATGGCCCGAGACGTCTGCATTTTGCTTCTCAAGGAGACGATAATCATACATGTTTCGCCCCAAGACACTGAAAAGAATATTCTTTTGAACAAATTTGTATAAAATGTTTTGCTACTACACAATTGAAAGTGTACCAATTGTCATTTTCGTCTACGTGGCACTATTTTTACTCATCATGTGCATTATTTCCATACAATCCTAGGTTGTATCTAATCTATGTGATGATCTCATGAACATCTATCACATATTATCCAAATTTGTGCACTCTAATATTTGTCACTGTTCTTATTTTTTGACGGCTAATATTGAAGCTCACTAATTGGGCGGTTAGCCTTTGTTGATAGCTATGATTCTTTAACTCATATATATTCCAGAGATGGACAGCCACCTGAACAGTTTGGATTGATCATAGATATGTGCCACGTTGCATAAAAAAGAAGTGTACTTTAATGGTATAAGATCAAGCACGTATTTTAATGGTGTCAAATAAAAAGTATTTTCTGTTTCACGCCACATCACCGAGACATCTCGCCTACCATCCATATCTGATACGTCTTGGATTTCCAAGGTTTTATTCTTAATCAGTTGTGCTTATGAATCATGGTTTTAAATCTCAAAAATCCGAGACGTATTGGAGAGGTACAATACGACGTGAAATGAAAAGTAGTTTAGATTGATCATAGATATGTGCCACGTGGCATAACAGAGAAGTGTACTTTAATGGTGTAAGATAAAACCCACATTTTAATGGTGTAAGAACATTTTATCGTTCCTGTCTGATACGTCTTGATATTCCAAGGTTTTACTTAATCAATTGTGCTTATGAATCATGGTTTTAATTCTCGAAACAGGCTCGGTGATGTGTCGTGAAACGGAAAGTAGTTTTCTATCTGACACCATTAAAATATGGGCTGGATCTTATACCATTAAAGTACACTTCTCTGTTATGCCACGTAACACATATCTATGGTGGTCAATCTACATTGTCGAAGCGGTTGTCTATCATTGGAGCAAATCTGAGTTAAAGAATCATATATATCAGAGGATGCAAACTGTCCAATCAATGAGCTTCAATATTAGCCGCTAAAAAATAAGAACAAGGGAAGATATTAGAGTGCGCATATTTAGATAAAGTATGATAGACGTTCATAGGATCATCACATAGATTAGATACAGCCTAGGATTGTATCAAAATAATGCACAATGAGTCAAAATAGTGCCACGTATACAAAAGTGACAATTAGTACACTTTCAATTGTGTAGTAACATAACATTTTATACAAATTCATTGTTCAAAAACCAATCCCCTTTTCAGCGTCTAAGGGCGAGACATCGTATGATTATCGTCTCCATGAGCGCTGAAGATATTTAAAACCATGTTTATAGGTCGTAATAGTTGAATCATCAGTTCATCACTCTCAAGAGTGTGTGAGATGCCTTGGTAAGTACAAACTAACCAATGTCGGGATAGTAAATTAGAATATCACAAACAAACACCACGAACTTACCAATGAAAGGTTGTAATAGTTGAATCGTCACTCTCATGAATGTGTTAGATGCATTTATAAGCTCAAATTGGCATTAGAAGCCACTCATACAACTCGTCTTTAGTTTCAAATGCAATCTTCTACTCACCTTCAACTTATATTCTAATCTAATGATATACCCGCTTCAAAGGTCGATCTTGCTAAACATAATTGCGTTTTTCACATCATAAAGTAGAGGGAATGGGAAACACATACTTGATACTGAATTTATTGATAGCCTCTTATCGATGCACGTTCATCATGAATCATCCTTCTTTTGCATAAGGAGTGCTAGAATGACACATGGACTAAGGCTTTCCTAAAGATGACGTAGTATTTCCCAAAGAAAGAAAGTAAATGATAAACGGGAACTTTGTAAAAAAGAGTTGGAGTTGAGGGGTTTGAAAATTAGCAGAACAAAGACTAATTACATTGAGTGCGAATTTAGCGACCATGAGATCCTAGAGGAGGATCTAGTTAAAATAATAGTGCCACAATGTCATAAACTTCGCTATTTAGGCTCTCCTTTGCTATCAAATGGTGGATCTGAAGAGGGCATCTCAAATAGGATTAATGCAGGTTGGATGAAATGGAGGCAAGCAATCCGAGTATTGTGTGACCCAAGAGTTTACTTAAAGGGGCATTTTTATAAGGTGGTAGTTAGACCTGCCATATTAGTGCAGAATGATAGGCCACAGAAAAACTATAATAAGATAGGGTACTTGTGGCCGAGATGTGTATGTTGAGATGGATGGATGGAGTAGCAAGAAAGGATAAAATTCAGAACGAGTACATAAGAGAAATTTGAGAGTAGCACCTATAAAGGAAAAAATCACGAAATGTCGCTTGAGGTGGTTTGGAATGTTCGTCAGAGGCATGAAGAAGACCTTGTACGAAGGATAAGAAGCTACAAGCATAAGGAAGTTGGATAAGAGATAGACCGGTGAAGACCTAGAGGGAAAGCGTGAGAAGGAATATGAAGGATTGCAAAGTAACTACAAGCTAAGCACTGATCAGAAATGCTTGGAGAAATAGGACTCACAAACCACACCCCAAATAGATGGGATGAGGTTGTGATGATGATGATAACCATTGCCATGCTTGGTTTAGGGCACAAAAAAATAGATACTTCTAGACGATTTGCCCATAGTCAGCAAGTAAAAATTTCTATGAAGCTCCACCTTCATATACTCTATGGACAATAAATAAGTCTAGCTTTCGATTCTACCAGAAAGCGATGGTGTCTTAGCACACGCAAAATTTGACTTTGATGCTATCAAGTCATTCCAATCAAAAAATGATTCTAGACTATCCAACAAATTTATAAATAACTCAATATTAGCTCCATTATATTCATCAATTTTTAATAACTTGTAATCATTGTACCTTGAATAGTTGGACCAATGTGTTGCAACTCATCTTCCTCATTGAATTCCTCCTCTAGGATGCAATTAACACATACATGTTTGGGATCTCCATCCATTGTATTGAGGCGGGGGGGCTGGATTTTTGTTAATGGAGTGATTAGCTCCGTCAAAAATCATTGTATCTTGAATAGTTGAACCAATGTGTTGCAACTCATCTTCCTCATTGAATTCCTCCTCTAGGATGCAATTAACACATGCATGTCTGGGATTTCCATCCATTGTATTGATTGGGTTGTTAATGGGGGGGGTTGTTAATGGATTGATTGGCTCCGTCAAAAAGGTCATCCTCCTCTTTGCACTCGTCAATTCTCTCTAGGAAGGTGTTGCCAACTTTATGGTGATCTCTTTCTTAAAATTGGTATGAAATAGTGGCTCGGCATTTTCCGCCAAATTCATCATAGCTGATTTTTATGGTCAATTAAAAGTCAACCCCCAACCTTCTGCGGCAAGATCTCAACACCTCACCATATTGAGTAGAAGTTCATCCCTTTGTTGTTAATTCAATATTATAGGAGTTTCCCTCCATAGCATTGCCTCTTCCGACCAATCGACCATGGTCATAACAAATCTCTCCCAAAAAAGAAAAATTATTCACTAAAAATTGATGTAGCAAGAGAATCTAGCTTGACGAAAAACAATTAGAAAATAATATTCAGCACTAGATGCAGATCTTTCCTCAAACTATGTTTAGTACGGAGATCGAATTAAAAATAGTTCCGCTAGTGTGGAGTCTAGATATTTGAGGTTTTCAAAAGTTGAAACCCAACAATAATCGTTCGAAATTTAAAAAAAATAAAAAATAATAAAAAAAAAAGCTCCCTTTGTGAGCAGTCAAACATATATAGAATTCATTTAATCCACAAATTAGCTATCCTATAATAAACCAATCTGGGACTTACACAGAACCCTATCTAATAACTAATTAAAACTTGTGGGCCATCCATGACAATTAGGAAACTAAGTTTTTTTTTTTTTTTTTTTAAATGACAGTTTGAATGACCCAAACTCCCTAAGCCGTTGCTCCATAAATTCCAATAAAATAACTAAAATTTCGCAAAATAAACATAAGTCGACCCCCTCTTGAACATGATCAAAGCATGAGTGGGTCTACCTTGGCATGAAACATAATCTAAGCATGAGTGGGTCTACCTTGACATGAAACATAATCTAAGCACGAGTGGGTCTACCTTGGCATGGTCAAACTTCAGCCTAGCCAAACTTTAATTTAGCATCAAATGATCACCTATTGATATTCAGATTTCACCAATGCTTTTCGATCACCTTCAAACCATAGTTAGCCTCTTTCAATGCTAAAACAGATTTCACTGAGCTTCGAGCTGAGCCATCCAAATTTTCTTCAGCCAACTACTAATTTGGATTTTGAAACTTGTCATTGTTCTACTTTTCTCTTGGGTGTCATTCGAACCATTCCGGATGTCCTTAGATGAGGTTAAATGCCCACATCAGTGATTTTCCATATGATAGAATATAAAAAAGGGGATTTACAGCTGGCTGTCTAACTAATGCTAACACTACTCCGAATTGTAGTAGTAGGAAATGTGGCTCTCTTTTAGTGTTATTAAAGTTGTTTATAGTTTTAAGTTGCTTTTTTTTTTTAAGTGTTTTAAGTAGAACTTGAATAACAAACAACTGTAATCATTCTCATTGAGAGATTCTTTTTTATTGAAAAACAAAATTCGATAAGTCAATTTAACTTTTTTGCAACATCATTATTGTAATCGTTGTTGTTGTCGTCGCCTTGTCTATCTATTTGGAGCAAACTTTGTGAATCTTTTACAAATTCCTCATATCGTATTTCTCTGTTCTCGAAGTATTTATTGGTCATTCTTTATGTTGATATCTTTCGAGGGTTATTTTGGTTTTCTAATGGATATAATCGTCAAATCATTTCAGATAGCATTCTTTCATTTATTTATTTTATTAGAACCATCATCTTGGCATGGGAGCAGCATAGGCAAAGCGGACTATATATGGTAATACCTTTCATGAAAAAAATCAAGATTGTACTACCTTTTATTATAATTTAACTTATTAGTTTCAACATTTTAATGTAACAAAAATACAATAACACACTACAACAAAAATAAAAAAACATAACTATAGATCTTCACATCTCATAAAAACATTTGTTTTAATGATATATCAGGTGTATGCCTCAAGCCCCTCCTCTCACCCAAATGTTGTATGCCTCACTATGATACATGTGAGGCAGATGCCTCGAGGCAAGCACCTTTATAACAGTGCCCAAATATCATTAAAAAAAAGAGTCTTGTCTATTATAATGTTTCTCTGTTGAACTGTTATGATGCATGATACTTTGGAATGGAATGTGGAAAGCAGTAATGGAAAGACGCCAGCACTGATATTTAGAAATAAGAACTCAAGTAACCACTACTCTACATGAAACTTTCAGGGTATCCCCTGATACAGTTCCCAATACCTCAATATTTCCTAACATTCTTGTAGAGAATTCAAATATACATATTTATGAAAACCAAGTCATCTCAATCAAGTCAAAACAAGTTCAACTATCGCAAAGAAAATGAAGAATAGAATAGCAAACATTTTAGCATCCGACGCTCATCTCTACTTTAAAATGACAACTCAAAAATATAGAACTGATAAGCTACTCTTGCACTTCCTTCAGCTCATAAGCCACTCTTGCACTTCCTTCAGAAAATGTATAAAACAAGCAACCCCCCCTTCATCCTAATTTAATAACTAACACATAAAATGATAGAATTGTAACCCAAGTTTGTTTATTGTGATAATAGACAGAACAATACCCTCGCCACTAATTTGTGTTACATTTTTTTAGAGAACCCATATCTAAGCACCATTTAAAACACAAGTTCATTCTAACATTCATTTGGAATAATTCTGCATACTACTGTCTTACTTGTATCAATCCAGATTATGTAGCTTCTGATAATACCGGTAGCATACGTTCACAATTTATACTAAAGTAAGAAAATTTTAATATGATGGAAGTCAAAAGAGCATTATACCTAACCTTAGGAAAAAACAGAACATACAGTCATATAATAACCTTTGCCAATTTATAAATCAGATATTTTCCCAAACATTATTCTATAAAGAAGAAATCATTACAGCCAACATTTTCTGATTCTCCAACTTACACCTGCACCTGCAGCATAAGGGAGTAAATACTCTTAAATTTCTTAGAGAAAGCTTCTAAGACAATTTTTGTTCACCAACTGATGAAGCTGACTGTACATTTTGAAGCATCTTGTGCAGAATAGTGTATTTCATGACTATTTGCTTCCACTAATTGATGTTAGGAAGGCTTACAGATGTGGTGAACATATCTATTTAAAATAACATTCATAAAATCATACTCACAAAAGTCTCCAACTTTTTCAAAAAATCGGAAGAAGTCAGCGACTTGAAGTCATCCAGACTTTATCGCCGATTAATTGGCGATGTTTGCGATGTAGTCCTTTTTTTCTTTTTTTCCACTTATATTTAAGGGGTAAATAAAAAACCTTTAGTTTTTGTAATATTTTGTTCATAAAAAATCTTTAGGTTTTGCCTATTTTGTTCATTAAATTCATAATGTTTAACTTGAAATATATTATGACATACTTTTTATGTTTTTTGAATTTTTTTATTTTCCCCGTTTTTTTTTTCTGACTTTGATCGATTTTGGCTGATTTTTCCAGACCTAGACCCTTGCTGATAAATTGCCGACTCCCGACTTTGTGACTGAATAAAATGGTAGTAACAAAGTATCATCCTTAGTTATGAGAATACCCAAGGGTATACGCCAGATCTAGAAGATCAATCACACTTCCCAACATGTTCATAATCATGAATCTATGAACTTAATAAAGTCTGCTCTAATTGTTTTTTTTTTACTTCCACAACATAGGTGTCCTTTGTGTAAACGAAATCATTAGGTTAAGATACCATATTTGATCTGTGTTGCACGAAAAGCGAGCTAAATTCTGCTAATACAAAAGAAACCAACAGAAATTAATCAACCACAAGTACGCACTTACACATGGTACTTGCATATCGATAACCTCCTATCATCAGCTAACTTCCACAATGGCATACCAGCAATTCAAAACAATTACTTAATCATGACAAAAACAAAAGAGAAAATAAAAACATGAAAAAAAAAAAGAACCTGCTTCGCAAGATTGCAAGCACGATCTGGAGAATTCAGGATTTCGTAATAGAACACTGAGAAGTTTAGTGCAAGCCCCAGCCTTATCGGATGAGTTGGAGTCAATTCAGCCAGAGCAATATCCTACAGAAAAGAGAGAAACCCAAAGATAAGCAAAAGATATATTAACAAAAGAATAACTGTGAGTAATAGGTGTCAGTATTTCAGGGCCAAGAAAAAATGAAATTTACAGGAAACTACAAGCATTCCCTTTATGGATAGGAAACCCTAAATCTAGGAAAAATGTTCAAGGGTTTCTCAAAATGTTCACCCTCAGATCTTTATATCTTTTTCTTGGCAAGAGGATCCGCTCAGAATATCTTTGCCTAAGTGAATTTTTTATTCTATTTCCTCTCTGTTTCATGAACCTTTCCATTATAATATTAATATCATAGTTCTCGTTAAATTATCCAATAAGCATCTACTACGTTACAGCTGATTCATGAAAAACAATAAAATTAACCAAACGACCCACCAACCTGAGCAGATTTGTAAGCCAAGAGTGTGCTCTCCGCGGCCTCCTTTCTCTCGGCCCCTGTTTTGAACTCAGCAAGATACCTATGATAATCTCCCTTCATCTTAAGATAAAACACCTTCGATTCTGCGGCCGTGGATGATGGAATGAGATGCGATTCGAGCAGACCAAGAATTCCATCACAGATCTTGCTTAGCTCAGCCTCGATCTTCCCTCGGTATTCTTTGATCGCGGTTACGTGATCTTCGTTCCCGCGGCTCTCTTCCTTCTGCTCGATCGAAGATATGATCCTCCAAGATGCTCTCCTGGCACCGATCACGTTCTTGTATGCTACCGAGAGAAGGTTTCGCTCTTCGACCGTGAGCTCCTCGACGTCCACGGTCTTCGCAACACTCTCCATGAACTCCACCATCTCCTCGTACCGCTCCGCCTGCTCGGCTAATTTCGCCATGTACACATTCTCCTCCCTCGACGATTCGGCCGGCGACATTTTGAAATCAAAAAGAAGAGAAAACCTACAAACCCTAAGTGACGATTCTGCAGAATATATACCAAAAATCCAAATTAATCAAACAAAAAAAAAACCAAAATTAATAGCAATCTTATAAACCCTAACTCAGTGATGATCTGAAGAATATATATCAAAAACCCTAATTAATCAAACGAAAAATTAACTAGCAACACTATAACCCTACCTCAGTGATGATTCTGCAGAAGATGTATCAAAAACCCTAATCAATCAGACAAAAAAATAACCAAAATTAACAGAAACTTAGAAATCTATAAAGCAACGAGTCTTCCATTAAGATTATAGATCTGAAAATAATAATAATAATAAGAGTGGAGATCGACGAGCATACCCCTCTCTCTCTCTCTCTCTCTCTCTCTCTCTCTCTCTCTCGCTAAAAGCGAATAGAAGACAACTAGATGCGTTGCTCCCTTAAAATGCTCGCCAACATACAGTCAACGGTTCAATAATAAGGTGACACGTGTACGCGGAGAGAGCTTCGGTGGATGCTTACGCTAGTCTGCCACGTGGGGCTTGACGGTCAAAACGATGCCGATTTTGGCGTGCTCTCCAATAAGGATGGCTAAATTTGATAAGTTAATCACCAATTTAACTATGCTATAGTATTTTAGCTCCGATACATATCACTCCAGCAACACTCTAGTTTAACTGCTATATTTTTTTAAATATTATTTTTTATTTTTATTTTATTATATTTTACTATCAATACTCAACTTTTAAAATTTTAAATTTTCTAACGACTATATCTTTATAATAATTATATTTTCGAAAGAAAGGCGTGAAATCGATATCAGTCTCAAGTATCAGTATATTGGGGCCGATACGAATCGGCCGATACCGATACATATAAGCCAAATAATATATATATATATATATATATATATATATATATATATATCATGTTCAAACGATCATATTTTTCTGTAATAGTTGTATTTTCCCAAGAGTCTTATTTTCCTATAATAATTATATTTTTTCAATGATTATATTATCTTATAACGGCTATATTTTTTCAATTGTCATATTCTCTTACAACGGCTATATTTTTCCAACGGTAATATTCTCTTATTAGAAATCATATTGGTCTATAAATATGTCAATCTATTTTAGTGTTCCATACAATAAAATGTTATCTCTTTTTTACAAGTTTGTATACTAATTCTCTACATCATTCATTTTTCACTTTCACTCAAATATCTAAGGATTCTGGATATTAAATGCTACTTGAAGATTTTGACTCCGATGATGAGTTGGTATTAACTACCGTAATTGTTAAGATACATGAACTTTTTCATAAAGAGGGAGGGAGCAGAGCATGTCATGATTTTATTCCAAGGCATGTCTTCATCGATCGTGATACTATGCAAGACTACCAGAAGCTTTTTCAGGATTATTTTGTTGATTCACTAGTATATCCTCCGAAATTATTTCGAAGGCGGTTTCGGATGAATCGCTCTCTTTTCCTTCGTATTCTATTTGCGGTAGAAGCTTGTAATCCATACTTTGTTCAAAAAAAAATTGTGCTGGAACTATCAGTTTATCTTCCCTTCAAAAGATGACAGCCGTACTTAGAATGCTGGCTTATAAAGTAGCGGCTGACTATGTGGATGAGTATGTGAGGATTGGAGAATCTACAATAATTGAGTCCCTAAAACATTTTGTTAGAGCGGTGGTTACAATTTTTTCAGACCTGTACTTAAGGTCACTAAATAGCAATGACGTCTCTAAATTGTTAGAAGTTGGCGAACAACATGACTTTCCAGGAATGTTAGGTAGCATTAATTGTGTGTATTAGAAGTGGAAGAATTGTCCAGCTGGGTGGAATGGACAATTCTCTGGTCATTCCCATGAACCAACAATTATTTTGAAAGCAGTGGCTTCATATGATCTATGGAAATGACATGTCTTTTTTGCGCTACCGGGTTTACACAATGACATCAATGTATTAGAGCGATCTTTTGTGTTTTCTGCGCTTGCTGAATGGCGTGCTCCTCCTGTCAATTACTCAATAAATGGTTATGACTACACAATAGGATAGTACTTCGCTGACGGTATATACCCACGGTGATCGACCTTTGTAAAGATAATTTCTCGTCCACAAGAAGGAAAGGTAAAACATTTTGCTACAGCACAAGAGTCAGCAAGAAAGGATGTTGAGCGTGCATTCGGGGCGTTTCAAGCACGTTTTGCAATAGTTCATGGACTTGCATGTGGATGGAACCGTCACACACTAATATTGATTATAAAAACGTGCATAATATTACATAACATGATCATTGAAGACGAGCAAAACAGTGATGATGCCAATGACTTTGACTATGAGCAAGTCAATGACACTCCCAATGTAGAAGTTTCACGTATGTGCATTGTTGAATTAACGAAATTCATTCAAAGGCATTTGAGTATTCAAGATAGTGAAACTCATTCTCAGCTGCAATTGAATCTCATCGAACACCTATGACAACTACATGGCCAAAACTGAAGAAATAATATGTTGTAATTGTTGTATTCTTTTTTTTTTACTTTTTAAAGTTTAATGTTCAATGTTCGACATTTAATGTTCATTTACTTTAATCATAGCATGAAATAACTATCAAAGCATGAATTAAGATATGAAACTCTCCAATTGTTTTATACAAAAAAACTAAACACAACATAAAAAGTTAACTTTGTGATTATCTTAAACAAACAAAAAGGCCCTAGGGCAAACTATTAAAGTTAACTTGGTGATTGTCTAGAACAACCAGTCAGGCCAAACTATTCATCTTTCAAACTTTTCAATGATTTTCATTTGTCGGATACGAAATTATTCTTTTTGGAGATCTGACAATCCACTTGTATCAATCATCATAATTTTATCTTCCTTGATGCGTAGTCTTGCTTCCTCTCGAGCATTCGCTTGTCGCAAAAGTTCTAGTTTTTCCTTCCTTGAGTATCCGTGTTTTCTTTCAACTCTGTTAGTAACTGCCTAAAACTTTCTTTATCAAGCTCATCTATGCTCTTCTGTTTAGTTATTTGTGCTTTTGTAGCCTTCCTCCCCATAAGTCTCTCCAATTCTACGAAGTTACTGGTGATATATTGTCCTCCCTAGATTGACCGGAGGATGAATAGACTCCGAAAACGCTCTTGTAATCGATTTCCTACTCGAATTTTCCCTCTTTCAGCCATTTTGGACATTCCTTCAAAATGGTCCAACAATGTTCGAACTGAAAAGAGGCTTTATTCTCTGCCTTATACAACTTTTTCATTTGAGAAATCGGTGTAATTAAAAGGTAGAAAGTAAATATATAAAATAACTTCGGCAAGTGATGCAAATTAAGATACACAAAACTTGACATCCAACCAAAGAGTAGACAAAAATTTTACCTTCTCTGCTTCAGTCAATCCACTTTGACGCACTGACTCAATTTGAGCCAAACATCCACAAAACTTATTGACCGCCTTCTGAATTGTAGACTAACGATTACTTAATGATATTTGATTGCGTGAAGTATTGAAGGCCTTATTAGCGTGGTATTTAGAATAAATTCTAGCCCAATATGCAATCTTTAATTACTCAGTTCCTCGTATAATGTTTGTAGAAGTATTTACCCACGCATCTACTAGGAGTATATCTTCTTCCACGCTGAAATTTTCAATCCGTGTTTTCCTTGTGCTAGCTAGTTGTTCAACTCAAGGGTCAGATGGACCATCGTTTCGGTATAGAGATTTCATTAATTCATTGCCAACATAGGACCCCTCGTTTTAGAGATTGGTGAAAGACATGTTCTCTTCCATTTGTGAATCCATTGAACGAGTGATCTAGTGTAAAAAAAAATAAAAATTAAATTTATTTAGTAATGCATCATTCCTCATTTTGTTACAACAAGAACATCATCGAATTCAGGTAAGGAGACAAGAAAACAGAAAATTTAAGGTAAGTAATCTCAATTCAGGTGGCATCATATAGTTAATAATGTCAATGGACTTCTTTTAATATCAGGATCGGGCTCATTCTTGGGCAGCAATTATAGTTGTAGTTGAGCTCATAGTTGCTATAGTTTTGGATTCATGGGGGCAGTGATTTTACCTATGATTACACTCATGTGAAGGCAACAACTATATATATGTGTATACATTGGGCAATGATTTTATCGTTGATATTAGGTCCAGGTTCAAAGGGCAGCATGTAACCATTGGGTTCATGTTTAAGGGCATCATGCAACCATTTATGTTGGGTTTAGGTTTAAGGGTGGTACACACCCGTTTATATTGAATTCAGGTTCAAGAACAAAAAAGAATTAAAAATTAATGGTCTTATCTCAGATTCAGGTCCTAATTCATATGGGCAACATAGAAAAAGTATTGGGGAATTAAATATACAACCAGCCAAGGATTAAAATTTTGGATTACCGATACGTATCGTCCGAGCCCAAAACCGATATGTATCGGACGATCTCAGATGATACGTATCGGTACCGGATAGTACCGGATGACACATTAAATGTATCGTTCAGTAAAATGTATGTAAACCACCGATACGGTACATTCAATGTACCGTATCGGTTTCGTTTGATACCGATACGTATTGGTATCAAACGAAATTTTGATCCATGCAGCCAGCCCTATCTTAGATCCTGGTTGAAGTTCTAGTACTTAATCCAAATGTTCTCTAATCAGAATGGAGAAGGACATCTCTCTCTAGCAGTGCATCTTATTAGCATAATTGGTCTATGATTGGAAAGAGGCCTGGGCAGCCCACTTATTAATGCATATTTTCAAAAATTTTTAAAATGAAGTTTTTTTGTCAGTATCTATCAAGATAGATATGCCCAAAATACTGAAATTCTTTTGTAATGAAAAGTGAGGATATTAGAAGAAATTATTAGAAACTCAGTGTACACTTATATTTTATAGAGGAAAAAACTCCTTATAAAGATGCCCTGTTTTGATTATTTGCTACAAATAGCTAATTAATGATACAATATTTAATTATATTTAGGGATGTCATTCACATAATAGATCATCAATTTTGATGAACCACTCACATCTGAATTTACATTCTTCTTTTTTTCATGGTTAAGTTAGGATTGAACCTTCCACCTCATGGTCCCAACCACTCACATCTGAATTTAAATCTAAACACACCTAAAAACTAACAAAGATAAGTCCACAACCATTACAAACACTTTCAAAACATATATGAACACAGATAATCGAACACCTTCAGCGTAACAATCGAAAGCACGCTAATCTACGAAATGATAACAAAGAATGATCCTTAGCATCTAAAAAGCATGGGAAGAAAAAATTTTAAGATGGGAATCAAATAAATCAACAATACCCATTTAGAATGCAGACAACATGAAGGTATCTGTATTTAAGAATGATCCTTGGCATCTAAACAAGAAGGTATCTATATTTTTCTCTCTATAATCAAATAAATCAGCAGTACCCATCTATAATGCAGACAACAGGTAAATTTGCTAGTTCTAAACATCAAACTAAGATATTTGCTAGGGAGGTTAGAAAATATATATTGAATAATTTGCAGTAAATTAATTTCTAAATTAACAAAGAGGACACATTATATATTATGAAAAAGTATATGGGGATTGATTCTAGACTATCAATATAAAAGAAAAAAAAATCCCTCTTCAACGATACACTTTAATCCAATGGAAGAGAACACAATTCTAGTGACACAGATTATCCCAAAAATTTTACTTTTTTAAAAAGGAGAAAATATTGCAATTTTTTCATAAAAAAAAATATTTTTTAGATAGCTAAAAGTTTTGGCCAAATCCAAGAACAATATACAATCACTTTCAATGAGCTTACCAAAATCATAGCTCAAACTAGGGCAAAAATCATTCTAAAATATATAAAAAACCATAACTCTACCTGTCTACCATATAAAAGAGATTAAATATTTTATTGTGTTCTATGAGGCATTCCATCAAACATAAGGTAGGCAACTAAGATACCCTAAATTAATCACAACAAAAAAATATAAAGATGTATTTATACAACAACAAACCCATAAGAAAATATGATTACTTGAGAAAAATAAAGAAAACCCAAAAATTACATTGCCTTTAAAAACAAAAAAAATTATATAAAAGAGAAAAGAGAAGATGATGGATTTTATACAAGAACAAACCCACAAGAAAAATATCCTAAACCCTAAAAAATATAGGCAAAAAAAATTTACTCACCAGGAGGAAGAAAGGATGTATAGCAGTGAGGATTGGCGGGAGAGGGCAAGCGAAACCGAGAGGATTGGTTGGAGAGGGAAAACAAAAACCTGATAAATGATTAAAAAAATAAGTAGTTGCTGCTACAGTAATCGCTATTTATAGTGAGCACTGTAGCAAGTCGCTATTTTGGCGGGTGGGTTGGCGAGTCTGCTGGAGCTCAATATTTGCAAGTTGGATCGCTATAATAGGTTTGGCGAGTGGGATAGTGGCCTTGTTGGAGATGCTTTAAGTTGTTTGGAAATGTAATTATGATAATACCCTCAAATTTTTGGTTGGTGTCGTATAAAGTTTTGGGATTTCGGGTTTTGCCAAAGCTTTGAAATTTGGGGCGTCATTGATGGAATAACATTACGTCGGTGGCTGATCATGTAAGAGTTGGAAGCAATCATATATAGTTACCAAGTAAGAATTGGAAAAACAAATGGGCAAAGCTTAGAAAATGGGAAATTTTGAATAATAAAAATATTTAAAAATTGACAAAACTAAGAAATATTTTGAAAAAAACTTGCAAAAAAATCACAATTTTTGATAAAAATGTGTTTTAAACGTGTTATCAAATTGTTATTAAAAAAATAATCTAAAATACATTTTTTTTGGAGAAAAAAGAGAGATGTTGGTAATCATGATTGGTAGGGTATTATCGTTAATGATGGACTCAGGCGAGCCAAGAATCGGTCTACGCCCAGCTTTAAAGGGCGAAATCAACTACTTGTAGTAGGAGCTAGCCAAAGATTTTCTTCTAGTAGCAGCTAGCCAAGATTTTCTTCTAGTAGGTGGCATCGGAATCAGGGGCATAGCCAAAATTTTCTTCTAGTAGGAGCTAGCGATGGTTGATAGAATTTTTTTTATTTTTTATAACACAACTTTGTTAATTAGGAAAATTAGTTACAATGCAATCATGGATTGAGGAAGACCATCCTTTATCCAAATTTCATCACACCTATCCCTTAAACCTATCTACAATGGTAGTAGATCTCTAGAATGCCAATGTTTGATATCATCAAACATAAATGATAATTCAGAGAACTCGCTCATCAAATAAGCCACTGTATTTATCATTCTAGAGGAATCACCTTCAAAGATCACCCTATTAAAACCGTGTTGTAGCACAAAGCTAGTCGCTTCCAGAAAAGCAAACACGTCACAAATGATCAGAAGATGATACAAGATTAATATTTTTTGTCCATCACTTGTCCCTCGTGATCCCAAATAGCAACACCGATGTCAACCATCTTGTTATTATTGCAACATGCGTCATCAAAATTAGCTTTGAATACTCTGTTTGGGGGAGGAGAGCACCTTGATGGAGTAATGTTAATTACTTGTTGGGGAGATAAAGAGGCCTCACTTGAAGTCGAAGAATTACCCGTACAAAATTAGAACGATAAGATTCTACACTAGAAGCAATAATACTCGAGTCTCTAGGTTTATCCCCATGGCATACTCGATTGCTTTCATTCCATATTGCCAAGGCTACAATAAAGAATCTATCAAGTTGATCATTTCCAACTTTTTTGTGAAATTCCATAGCCCAATCTTTAAAAGTATACTCCCGACAAGGAGGTATAGACACTTAATTATGAAGAAAATCAACACACCTCAGCTTTCGAACCATCTCGAAGAGCATGCTCACATGTTTTGATTTGATTCTCACAATTCTCACAAAACTAAGAAACTTCTTCAATTTTCTTGCGTAGAAAATTATTCACCAGGAGGATATGATGGCAAGTCCTCTAGGCAAATAGATTTACCTTATTTGGAATGCACAATCCCCACACATCTTTTCAAAAAAAAACAACTATCAAAAAAGGAACTTGATGAGGCATTGTATGTATCTTGAAAGAACTTTGTAGCCACTCTGTAAGCACCACTAACCATGAAGATGTCATTCTTTTCATAAGCCCAAACGATCCTATCATTTCATGTAACCGTGGGTAAAGGGATTTAGAGTATCGCATCATAATCTTCCTCAAAGAACATGCCCCTGATTTTCACCTCATCCCAACCTCCAAACTCATCCTATACACTCCAAAGTCTTCATGCTTCCTTTCCCCAAGACTCTGATCAACCCCCCATCATTCATACCATCCAAGGCTCCCATCAACTATGGGGACATTGGAGTGGGCCTCAAGGCCCCATACCTCAAACCCACCAAGGCCCGATGGCTCAAACCTACCAAGGAACAATGGCCCGAACCCACAAAGGCCCAATGGCCCAACCCCATTCCCCCAATATCCCACATACACCCAACATGCCCCCATTCCACCCCATATGATGCACCCACATCAACCAGTCTCCCAACATAGCATCGGCCTCACTCATCCACAATCCTCATACCTAGTTCAATACAGGAACCCGTCCCATGACATCAACCACTCTCACCAGCATACCTCTCAAACTCATCCCCAAGGATTCCCCCATATTCAATGGTCTCACCAAGCACCCATCCTACCAACACAGGATAATCTCACCCTTTCTCCACCATACATAGACCCACAACATGAGGAAGGCGAGATCAGGAACAACGAGGCGTATGCAGGGGCATTCACCAGCTTCAACCCCCCACCACCCATAGTCACTAACCCACCGACAACCCAGAGTGAATGGAGGCCACCTGCTGAGAAGACGACCCCACCGTCCAAAGAATTAGAGCTGTTGAAAGAACAAATGGACAAGATCCAAAAGCAGTTGATGAAGATGGGTGGAGCTGAAATTATTGCCATGGACTTTTCTGACCTATGCCTGTTTTCAGAGGTCCCCTTAACCCCAAAATAAAAAAGTGTCAATCTTCGACAAATACAATGGCACAGGTAATCCCATTACACACTTCAAATCCTATTGTGGGGACATGTACCAATACGAAGGGGATGAGCTTTTACTCATAAAGGTCTTTCAAAAGAGCCTCACGGGTCCCGCTTTGAGGTGGTTCACTTCTTTGAAACCTTCCATGATCAAAACGTGGAAGAATCTGGCCCACCTATTTCAGGAGCAATATGTCTACAACATAGACATTGAACCCCGCAAGTTAGATCTAGCTCGCCTAAAATAGAAATCCGATGAAACATTTAGCGACTACCTTGGGCGGTGGAGAGCATTAGCGGCTCAGGTCAGGAATAGAATACCTGACGATGAGCAGATCGAGAAGATCTAAAAAAGTACCCTATCGGTCATCTCTGATTTCCTAGTATACCAACAACAATCCAACTTTGCTGATTTGGTAAGATATGTCAACCGTTGTGAGGACGCGATCATAGAAGGGTGTTTGAGCAAGAATGTGTCAGTGGGGCCAGTGGAGTTCGAAGGTTCACTGAACAGAGGAATGATAGAAGAATTGGGGCAGATGTACAGACGGTCGTAAATACGCGACCTAATACTAGCATAACCCCATTCCAATTAAAGGCAGCATAGCCCGCTGCAATCAGAAGAGAGCTGATGCAAAGGAGTGGAAATGGGCAAGGGGCACAGATGAACCCAGAACAGAGAAGGGCTCGTTTTGATTGGGTCTTACCCCTTTAGGACAATCTTTGAACATCTTGTTTCCCTTGTTAATTGAGAAAGGTTTTGTCACTGCACTCTAACCACGACCTCTACCGAATCCTATTCCGAGGAATTACGACCCAAATACGCATTGTAATTTCCATCAAGGACCAGACCACCCAATCGATCGCTACTTCCCTTTAAAGCATGCGATACAAGACTTAATAGAGGTTGGCAAGCTCATTCCTCCAGCACTTCCCTAGGCCAACCAGCATGCCAACATACACTAAGTGCCGTTACCTCCACATCCACCTGATGGAGCAGGCCCTAGGCAGACCGTCAACATAATAGAGGAGGATGGCGAAGAATTTGACCCGTTAGATTACATTCGCACCTAGGAAGATTTTGTAATACCCAAGTAGAGAGATCGAGAGGATAGAGGCATCAGAGTGATTGAGCCCCTGAATCTAGCTGATTACTTTCCTAATCCTGCACCTCCCTTAGATCTGAGGGTATATTTTCCATCACCAGCTCCCGTCAGTTATGTCCAAAACAACCAGTATCAACCATACACAGTAGCAACCTCCACCAATTACTAGATGGATGATTTTGCCTTATACCCCTCTCCGACACTGGTTAACTATCAATGGCCTACCCCCATCGCACAACCCCCAGTACAGCCATTCACGATCCCCACTAACCCCACATGGCCCACTTTCGCCACTCCCTCGATTTATCCCACAGAGGTTAACCAAGTGCTATCCACCATCCCAATCCGTCGACTCAAGCACCTTTGGGGCCTATGTCCATTCCATTTTAAATTCTGGGGCTAACCTACAATCCCCATCAAGTTCTCCTCAGTTACGAACAGACAGATGTCAACGCGAGCAGCAGTAGAGAGGGGTCAGTAGATTTTGTCACCCCATCAGGAAAAATCCCCAAGCAATCAGAAGTACCGGCATCGGCCCGGCCAGAAGAGAAGAAGGAGACTACAGCTGTAAACCCCTTTGAGAAGATGAGCTAAGAACACATATTAGAAACTCAGTTGAAAAGAATGCCCGCGAACATTATCGTCTAGGACCTGTTAATGGCATCCCCGCTCCATTTTCAAGCTTTGATGGGAGCGTTAAAAGACACACATGTGTCTATTCAGGTAACCCCTGACGAAGTGGGACAAATAATCAGACAGGTGTTGGCTCCTAATGCTATCTCTTTTTCAGATACCGATTTATCGGATGGGGGAAATAATCACTCCAAACCTCTCAACATCACAGTGAAAGCTGAGAATTTGGTAATCCCATTGGTATTGATAAACAATAGATCAACCTTAAATGTGTGCCCACTCAGAATCGCAAGCAAGATAGGGGTGGACCCCTCCGCATTCAGGCCAGTGAGAACAATTGCCTGAGGATTTGATAACACTAGAAGAGAGATAATTGGAGAAGTTGACTTTGAGCTCGTCATCGGGCCAATGACCTTCTCCATACCATTCTAGGTCATGGACATCAAATCCACTTTCAATCTACTATTAGGCGACCCTGGTTACATGAGGTCGGGGCAATACCTTCCACCTTGCACCAATAGCTGAGATTTATAGTAGAGCAGAAGATTGTCACCATTCTGGGTAAAGGGCAGGAAGAAAGAGACAAAGCTACCCACAACATTGAGAGCCCCAAGATATTGGACATACCGCACACTACCGAGGACACAGACCTTTTTAGCTTTGAGTATGATGTATCGGCAGTAATCCCGAAACCCCTTGAGAAAATCACTTTGAAAACCGGAGGTGAAATGGTGTAGCTATAGCCATGTTCTAGAAATGGGGCTATCAGGAAGGTAAGGGGTTGGGACCACAGTTGCAAGGATGGAAGGACCCAGTTAGAGCCAAAGGCGGACAGCGGGTCAGATTCGATCTAGGCTACAGGCCTACCAAGGAAGAGGTCTAAGAGGCCAAAGAGAAAGCTCGAATCGCTGCTACAAAAGCCCGGGGAATAGACCTGGAAGATGTGCCCCACCCTCGTCCTCACATCCGGAATACATTCGTAAGTGCCGGGGTTGTAAAAATTGATCAGGATGGGACAACACAGCTAATCCTGCACAAGCCAACACCCTCGATCCACCCAACCAATCCCCAAATCATCCCTCCCAATTTTGAAGTAGACGTGGCCTCCCTGTCCCTTTTTGAAGAGGAGTTTTCTATACCTACACAGTCGCCCCCTATGGTAAACCACCACTGAACGATGCTGGCGTTTGAGGACAGGGTCCCGTATGAGCCCAAAATAAATATGATGGAGGTTGACTCCCAAAAGCCATCTCAATCAGCCTCCTTCATCCGAGTAGGTAAAGGGGTGCATCACAGGTAAGGAATTGGGCAATAATACCCCTAACTTAGGAAGCATCGCATGGTCGTAAGTACGGTACCGACTTTTCAAAAAAAAAAACCTGTAAAAAGTGAGACTAGCCATTGGCAAGAAAAACCATGTATATATAGGGATTCGCATTGCCAAGGGCCCATCTCCGAAGAAAATAAGAATGCTAAAAAAATAGAAAAAATGCAAAATC
The DNA here is from genome assembly GCA_021018995.1 of Chloranthus sessilifolius. Classification (NCBI taxonomy): domain Eukaryota; kingdom Viridiplantae; phylum Streptophyta; class Magnoliopsida; order Chloranthales; family Chloranthaceae; genus Chloranthus; species Chloranthus sessilifolius. The sequence goes on along the minus strand of CM037594.1, from coordinate 25,842,582 downwards.
CAAAAAAATTGTCTTTTAAAATTCCTGATAAATTTGAGAAAAAGGATGCCTTAATTGAAAAACCCATCCCACGTAAAATTGACCCCTTTCCTATAAAAATACAAGAAGAGGTAGGAATCACGAGTCTGGATGAGGAAATCCTTATGGAGGAGCTTCCCAATGAGCTCCTTGAATGGTACGCCGACTTTGAGCATGGCCCTATCCCGATCGTCGAAGAGACTATGGATATCAATCTGGGTACTGCTGAGGTTCCTAGAGTCACTAAGATCGGAACGTCACTGTTTCCCGAAGAAAGAACAAAGCATGATTGATTTCCTTCGGTCATACCAAGACGTCTTCACATGGTCATACGAGGATATACCTGGTTTGGATACCGATTTGGTCGAGCATGAGTTGTCGTTGTATCCAGATGTTAGGCCGGTCAAGCAGAAGTTGAGACGCCTCCGCCAAGAATGGATGTTGAAGGTGAAAGATGAGGTCATCAAGCAGTATGATGCGGGGTTTCTCATGAACTCCAAATACCCACAGTGGCTAGCCAATATCGTCCCAGTACCGAAGAAGGATGGAAAGGTTCGCATATGTATTGATTTCAGAAATCTCAATAAGGCTAGCCCGAAGGACGACTTCCCATTGCCACACATCGACATCTTAGTCGATAACACTGCGAGGCATGGGATGCTCTCATTCTTAGATGGATTCTCCGAATACAATCAGATCAAAATGGATGAAGCATATACAAAGAAGACAACGTTCATTACTCCGTGGGGAGCTTTCTGTTACCAAGTCATGCCTTTCGGACTAAAGAACACCGGTGCAACATATTAAAGAGTGATGACTGCACTTTTTCATGACATGATGCACCGAGAAATTGAGGTATATGTAGACGACGTGATCGGCAAGTCACTTGACATAAGTGATCATTTGATAAACCTCCAAAAGCTATTTGAGAGGCTGAGAAAATATAGGTTGTGTCTAAACTCTTAGAAGTGCGTATTTGGCACCATGTCAGGAAAACTACTAGGCTTCATCATTAGTAGCAGAGGCATCGAGGTTGGCCCGATCAAGGTAAAAGCCATTGTCGAAATGTCACCGTCATCTATGGAGAAAGAAGTCAGAGGTTTCATAGGCAGGATACAGTACATTAGTGGATTCATTGCACAACTCATTCCCATCTGCATGCCGATCTTCAAGGTACTGAGGAAAGATTCACCCGTTGAATGGAATGATGACTGTCAAACAACATTTGATAAGATCAAGAGCTACCTTCTCCACCCACCGGTTTTAGTACCACCCAAACCAGGAAGACCACTCTTAATGTACCTCTCCACAACAGAAGTTTTGATGGGTAGTATGACGAAACAGGAAGAAGAGAGTAGGCCATCTACTATCTGAGCAAGAAATTCACTGATTATGAGATACGCTATTCTCATATGGAGAAAGCATGCCCGACTCTCGTATAGGCTACACAGAGGCTCCACTACTACTTACTATCTCAAGCCGTCCTCTTGTTAGCATGAATGAACCTGCTGAAGTACCTATTCGAAAAGCTAGCTCTTACTGGCCTAACTGCACACTAGCAGCTCCTTCTACCAAAATTTGACATCACATATGTCACCCAAAATTTGATCAAGGGGCGGGAACTCACCGATCATCTTGTCGAGAATCCTCTACTTGACTATGAACCTTTGATAACTGAATTCCTAGATGAGGACATCTTATTCATGATGAAGGATGACACATCAGAAATGGAGGAATCTTAGGTAATGCACTTCGATGGGTAGCAAATGTCAAAGGTCAAGGAATTGACATTATTTTGATTTCACTAAAAGGGTCACACGTACCAGTCTCTATCAAGCTTAATTTCCCTTGCACAAATAACATGGCCGAATACGAAGCCTGTGCAGTCGGCTTACAGGCAGCACTCGACCTGAATGTAACTCATCTCAGGGTATTTAGCGATTCACAGCTGATCATATGCTAGACCAATGGAGACTGGAAGACGAAAGATGAGAAGTTAATTTTGTACCATGAGCACCTTGAAGATTTGATAGCATGCTTCGATGATGTCACCTTCTCCTATGTCCCGCGAGTAAGAAATCGCTTTGCCGATGCACTGACAATGTTGGCATCCATGGTCGAAAGCTCATACGGTGTCGATATGAAGCCAATCATGATTGAGTAAAGAAATAAACCCACCTTCTGCCTCCAAATTGAGGAACCCTCAAGGTCGGATGATGAGCCACCATGGTTCTCAAATATCAAGAACTTTCTCAAAACTCGAGCTTTCCCTAAAGGTACGTCTAAGACGGACAGGCGGACCATCCAACATTTAGTGGAAAACTACGTCATTTGCGACGAGTGCCTCTACAAGCGATCATATAATAACATCCTGCTCAGATGCTTGACTGAGGGTGAGGCCGCCAACTTTATGAAGGAGATCCACGAGAAGGTACGCGGGGCCCACATCAATGGGAACATGCTCGCCAAGAAGATCCTACGGCAAAGATATTTTTGAACTACCATGGAAATCGACTGTTGCAAGCACATGCAGAAGTGCTACAAATGCTAAGAGCACTCTGGTCTAATGCATGACCACTCTTTGGCCATTCGCCACATGGGGCTTCGACGTCGTCGAAAAGATCAATCCGAAAGCATCTAATAGACATCAATTTATCCTCGTCGTTATTGAATACTTCACCAAATGAGTAGAAGCGACATCCTACGCAAACATTATGGCCAGTCATGTTGAGTAGTTTATCAAGAACAATATTGTTTATCGATTCGGTGTACTCAAGGATATCATCACAGACAATGGCACTAACTTTACAAACAAACGCATAAGAGCTTTTTGCGAGCAATATAAAATCAAGCATCATCGCTCATCACCATATCAACCACAAACCAATGGTGCCGTAAAAGCTACAAATAAGACAATTGTTCGCATCCTGGAGAAGATGGTCATCACCTATAAAGATTAGAGCGAAATGTTACAATTGGCACTATGGACTTACCGAACATCGATCCGTACCGCTACAGGGGCAACTCTATTTTCCCTTGTGTATGGAACCGAGGCAGTACTGCTAGTTGAAGTTGAAGTACCCTCACTCCGCATCCTCATGAAATCTAATTTACCGGAAGCCAAAGGAGAAAGGTCCCGCTTTGAGCAGCTGAACCTGCTAGATGAGAAAAGCCTCTTAGCCTTGTGTCACACCCATGCTTATCAGAGAAGGATTGCACGTGCTTACAACAAGCGTGTTCGCACCCGAGATCTAAAGGTAGGTGATGCATTACTCAAGAAAATCTTCCCTTCCCATCTCTCCATACCGATTTGAGAGGAAAATTCAAGCCCAACTGGGAGGGACCTTACGCCATCCGAGAGGTACTCCCGAGATACGTGATTCACCTCGCCACCATGGATGGAGATCATTTTCCTGAGCCCATCAACGTTGGATACGTACACCGATTCTACTCCTAGTCTCCGCAGCAAGGTAAGTATTGATAAGATAGATACATGACTACTTAAGGACCCCATAAAAGAGGCCATCATTTCAAAGTCAAGTAGCCAAAAAGCGTCCCTGAACTTTTATACCATTACTACACCCATTGAGCCATTGGCCTTTCTTTCAATAAATCCCTCCCAGGAAAAGAGAAACTGTATATACCAAACAAAAAAAGAGAAAAAGAGTTACCATCAAATCCAAAAAAAATCAGAAAAGCAAAATCTCAAAAAGAGGATATCTGAAAAAAGCAAAAAGAACAAAAAAATAGAAAAGAAAAAGTGGGGCATGTACAGTCAAAATTTCCCAAGGAAGAGGTGTATTACGGCAACTGAAACCCTATCGAGGAAACCTTCTTAACCCAAGAATACTTTTCAAATTCCTAACCTATCTCATGGCCAAGATACATCCCGAGAAAAAGCCCTCTTTAAAGTCTACGAGCAGTCACAATATCCATTGAATCAGCACGAGCCAAGCTGAGAGACGACAAGAACTCCATCTAGTCGGCTATGATGGATTCGACGTCCATATCGTGGCCTTTGAGAATGAGAAGAAAAATAAAAAAAAATACAAGCTCAAAGCAAAAAGGACATGGTGAAAACTTGAAACGGTGCCATGGGTAAAAATAACGAGTTTTGTGCGGACCAAGTGAAAACCTGAAAATGCGCCTGGGGTAAAAATGCATACCTATGGACATAGTGGAAACCCGAAAAGGCATTACGGGTAAAAAATGGGGAAACAATGGGCACGGCGAAAACCCGTCTTGGGTGCTGTGAGTAACAATATTATAAAAAGTGAGAAGAAAAAAAAGAAAAAGTGAAAGTCATCAGTTCCTCCCTTGGTTACAACCCGATCCATCTAATCCTCCTGGGTCGCTCATGTTCTCTCAAATCGGATCTTAGTCAGGCATATCGTCACGGCCGCACCGTCAAACGCATGACCCAAGGTAAGGATAAAAAGGGTTAATTCAATCTAAGGGGATGGATGTTCTGACCGTGATAAAGATTTTGAACCTCACCCAGGTTCGACCGCAGACGAGTTCGACCATGCTCAAATTGGGACCTGTTACTTCCCCTCATGCTTAATGCATTAAAGAAAATCTTAAAAAATATATATAATAGATTTCCCTTTTCCATTTCCAGGCCAGCACTATGCACACCCCTCTCCGGGATGATTGGTTTGATGACCGGAAAGACCACATTCACAAAAGATAATAAAATTCCCTTTCCCATTTTCAGGCTGGTACGGTGTGCGCCACATCCCAAAAGGATGACCGGTAAAATACCTAGCTTCCCCCTTTAACAAAAACAGGGAATGATAGAATTTATGCAAGATAATAGATTTTTCTATTCCATTTACATGTCTATACTATGCTCACACCACATCTCAAAAAATAATCTGTGTGATGCTTTGCATACCTTTTTTACATAATTGAAAAAATCAAAACAACAAAAACATGAAGAAAATATATATACCCAAAAAAATATATATAACGGGGGTTCTTATGCCCCTCATTGCGATAATTTGATCTATGCAAAAAGGAATGTATAGGATCAGGTCAATGACATAACTCGCGCTTCAAAGCATCAATCTCAGCGCGTAAGGCATCCTCCCGAGTATCCCGATCTGTCATCTAGCGGCCATGCAGGCTCTTATACTGCTTTCGAGAAGCATCAGTAGCACCAAGACCATCACTCAGGGCTCCTTCCAAACGAAGGACCTCACACTCTGCAAAACTGGCTCTTGCCTCTGCAACATCTGCTCTGACCTTGTGTCTCTCTAAACCTTTGAGCAGGTCCCGCTTCTCATCAACCAAAATCTCAATCTAAGCCAGAAGCGTCGACCCCTTTCGTGGCCAGGGCCCCTTTGTGCCACTACTATCCACCTGATCTACGCAATGAGTAGAGGACCCCTCAGATAGCAGCCAAGCCTAAGACCCCGGAGAGGTCAAGAGAGAATCCCCTTACCACACATATGCATCAACTGACATGTCTCCCAAAGGGCAGCTATCCTATCCAAGTCCCCAGAGGACCCCTGAGAAAAGATCAGTCCGCACAGGGGAGGTCTCTCAGAGAAAGACACCTGCTGAGTACAACCAAATTGGCGCAGTACCTGAGAGGGAAAATAGTGGGTACTACCAGCCAGACCAAGAAGGGTGATGCCCTCATGATCTTTAGATCGAACTACTGGGAAGGTCTTATCCAACCATGGAAGCCTCCACACCAACTCCGCCTCAGCCAGCCAAAGTTTCAGCTCGCACACATTCCCTCGGGGTAATTTATGGCACCGGCCCAAAAAACACAGAGCCGCCTCTCCACGAACCACATAAAAGTGGGGCACGGGCCCCAAAATGGCAAGATGCTCCCCAAGCCAAACTTGGAACAGAACAAGGCATCCCTAGAGGCACTCAACATTACCCAAAGCAAAAGCGTCGAGGCAATGGTAAAGCTTCGTCAAAACCATATGCATCACAGAGCGACCCGCCTCCATTTCCGCCAACATATCGCAAAGCATAAGAGCGAAGCTCTTCCCTCCAGTGTAGAAGAGGAGCTCAGAAAGAAGGTAGAGAGCGAAAGCCTTTACATTATAGATGTTTCTAACTGGCAGTTTTCACAGGTTCTCATCACCAAAAAGCTCTCTCAGGAATTTCATCGAACACCTGGTGGGCCCACCAACAAGACTCTTCTCATAATCAGTTTTCTTCAAACCCAAGATCGTGTGGACGACTTTATCATAACTAGGTTTCGAAACTATTTTGGCAAGACCTCTGTGTAGCTTCAAGCCGGATAGGTTGGAGAGTTCTTCAAGGGTGGATTTAACTCATGATTCCCAAAGAAGAAGACGTGGGTATCCACGTCCCAATGAGCAGCCACTGCAAAGAGCAAATCCCAAAGCAAGGGAACATCCAAGAAGGATGGGAGACAGGCCAGCCCAAGTTGATCCAAACCCGCAAGCTCGCTTTCATTTAGACTATCGAGCCATTTCATAAAAAAGCTGGGCCCCACGTCCAAAGAGGGAAGTGTGAATGTCCTGAACCTCCCAAGATGGGCGGGGTCGAAAAGCGGTCCATGGTCATACAAAGATATTTTGAGAAATCACAATTCGATGTAGGACAATGGACTCACTCTTGGGAAAGAAAAAAGAAAAAAATGGCAGCAAAAAGCCCAAAGCCCAACTAAAAATAGAGAAAAAGGGGCATTTTCGGGTCTTAATTACCCCACATTACCCAAAAGGATGCTTAGCATGTGTAATACACACGCTAGTTCAAAATCTCCCAGATTTTGCCTAGCGTGTATATTATACACGCTAAGCCTTTTTTTCCCAGAAAATGCCTAGCGTGTATAATATACACGCTAGGCCATTTCTAAACAGATTTTGCCTAGCGTGTATATTACACACGCTAGGCCAGCCCCCCCAATAAAAAAAGAGAGAGAGGGGATTCGAGAGTTTTATTTTTGCCGATTCTTTAACCAGCCCACATACACATTATTTTTCTCACACAAGGCACCCTGGGTTGCATACCAAAAATCTGCCATCTAACCAATCTGCATGATTTTCTTTCAGGTATCACCCATATAAACACACATAGTTTAGCTATGGTTAAATACACAACCTAAGGACCAATTTACCAATTTGGGGCCCATCCTTGCAAATAAACAAGCACATCACATCCAGAGGGAAGAGACAGAACAAGCAAAAAGGGAAAGCAACGACATTCATTCCAAACAAAAAGAAGATCATCCAAAATATGTTCAAACATCCACTACATTCAATTCCCCAAAATAAAAGATAATGTTCGAAAGTCTCAAGAGTCTATAGGAGTAGAAATAGGAAAAGCTGATCCTAATCAGTGCCTTTGGTATTCTTCTTCAGCCTCCGTGAGGTACTCTGATAGGTCCGCACATCCCCCACCCGGGACCATGACTAGGAAAGTCGGCTAAGCAGTGAGCACGACTCCTTTTCACGTGCACGCTATAAGATACCAAAAATAATCAGTTAAGGCCAATCGAAAGATAAGGATGGCAAGGCAATAATCAGAGCCAATTGGTGTAACACTTACTACTTCTACATCCCGAAGGCCAACAATATGGGGATAGTACTCTGCCTGATTGATAGCCGACTCATAATCCTGCAGAGAAAGAGAAAGAGAGGTCAGCTGCATGAGCCGTAATACAAGAGTAAGCATATCTATGAAGAAACATGCAAAAGAGAAAATGCACCCCAGGAACCAATTCAGGAGGAGGGACCTAGATCGCTTCAGCAGATAGGCGAGCCCGCTCAGCTTCATCTGCACACAAACCCAAGAGGAAGGCATCGTCAAGGCGACTAAAGGTCCCTTGAGTCTCTACATCGAACTATCAGAAGCCCCCGTGCCAGAAGAGTCGGAAGGTTTGGCACCTGGAGCCTCGTCAGGACCTGCTGCTACATCATCCTCATCAGAATCATCTCTCCCATCAAACTGTAGAAAGAGGCAGAGGTCAGGTGTTATTCACTAAAAAGTACCACTTTTCACCTCTTAACCTAGCCTTTGATGGACCTTGAAGTAAACTAATAATTATTTGTTAAAGTGTGTTTGGTAGTTAGTAATAAACTATGCAGCTAAATATAAAATCCCTGCGTTTTGGTCCAAAGAAGAGAAAGAATACATGTAAAGATGACAGCTGAGCCAAAGCCTACCCTGGTAGTGCTCACCATGGTGACTCATTTGCTGGTCATCATTGACCAAAAGTCTAGTAGATGAAAGAAGTTAGATGAGAATGGAGGAAGCTACAACAGCAACAAGTGCAATGCATCAGAGGATCAAAAGACTCACCTCGCAGAGTTGAGGAGCTCCCTCACGGAGCTAAGGATGCAGTGGAAGCTGCCCTCGCGCAGATAGGACGTGCAGTCAAGAGGAGAGCAGTAAAGAAATAGTGAAGATCTCACATCTTAAAACCTTCAAAAATTGTGCTCATGAAGCTCTCGCGGAGATCGAGCCTTAAAGCAGCCGCACACAGAACATAGCGAGTTCATATGCATAAAGAACAATTTATCACCTCGCAAAATTCTCGCGAAGCCCTAGAAGAGAGAGACACCTAGAATTTTCTTCCCGCAGCTCTCGCGCACTCTAAAGCCTAAACAGTTACTACACGAGCGCAGGAGCCTACATGCGTGAGTATCTAGCGAGAGAGAACTTCTGAAGCTCTACTGCGCGAGAAATCTAGGCGTTCCAACTCACCTCTATGACAACAGTGCAACGTAAAGCAGCTGCGCGAGCAACTGAGAATTTATCGCGCGAGTGAACAATCCTCCTAAGCAAAATGCTCCTCCGCGAAGGCTCTGCCACTGCTCGAGTGAATTAATGCAGATCCAGCGTCTCGAAGCTCGAGCTCTCCACTTCTCAACCCTAACTCAAGGACCTTTTAGGAATTTCCTAAGGTTAAGGCAAACTTTCCAAGGCATGAATTTTGAGGCGTATATCTCAAGGCATTCAAGGGTTGTAACAGTGCCACGTCTGCTAGAAAAATTAGGGTTAATCTCTTTTAAGCCAAGGCCTTATGGACAGAGTATATAAGCTATACTTAGAGTTTAGTATTTTCATCTTTCCTTCATCCTTTGTCGGCTGGGAGCTCCAGTAGGCTAGGGTTAGGGTTTGATCATCTCTTTTTCTTATGTTTCTTCTCTCTTAGCCTAGCATTGGCTGGCTAATCCTTTTGTAAGCAGCTAGGCTTAGTTTTATTTTAGTTTTGTAATAGGCCTTGTATACATTGGGATCTTTTGGATGAGCAGTTGTGTACAGGCTGCAGCCTTGAGACAGTTCATTGTAAGTTTTTCTTTTATCAATAGATTGTTGTTTTGATGACTAATTAAATCTACAGATCTTATGGTTTCCTTAGATGTCTATAGGATCCATGCTTTGGGACTAGCCCATTCAGTTTCTAGTAGATCTATTATTTACCATATGATTTTCCTTGGTTTAATAGACCCATGGATAGCAAGCCGGATCTGTAGCCAGATTTGGAGAGCTCGTAGCCCTGAGACTCTATGGTGGCAGCAGCAGTTTACATGTTCTTTCTCAGATCTTTGTGGTATGGACAGACCAATCGGATACACTGTGACCATTTGAGTGGATAGAGTATAACCCTAAGGTGGTGTCCAGCCACATGTTTGAGAAGGATTCTTCTCCTCTGCACATGAGCTTTTAGAGCCTTGTGAGGAGATTTGTGCAGAAACTGGCTCCCCTCTGTTTTACTTGACCGATATCAAATGTTAGATCTGATTTCTCTGTAGTAATTATAGCTTGATGCTGAGTCATTGCAGGCCTTTTGTAGTAATGACGAGCTGAATTTAAATCCTTATTCAACCTGTTGCTGGTCCTTTGTGTGGGCACATTGAGCCGTTGGCCTTGGCAAAGCACTTAGGACTTTATGGGTTGGAATATCTATGGATGTCAGCCAGTTCTATGCGCAGATCTGGAGAGCTTGTAGCACTGAAATTACATAGTATCTGCAATAATATTCATGGCCTGATCTGGTCCATTGGTTGGGGAAATGATTAGTCCACTTCTTTGGATTAGGTTAGCATTTTTGGTTTAATCAATGTGATTTGACAGACTCTATCGGATACTCTGTGACCATTTGAGTGGACAGAGTATAGCCCTAAGAGCACCCCAAATGGCATGGGTTAAATTAGATTCTTCTACCTTGTTGAGGTTATTAATAGCATCTCAGCAAGGACCACTGTAGAGACAGTCTAAATCTGAGTTACATTACTGCATTAACTCTAGCTTAACCTGCTTACTTCCCATCATTTTTATATTTTATTTTGGCACACACTATCACCATCTTCTTCTTAACCCTTTCTTTAGGATAGGGCTGCACTTTATTTCTCTTTTGTTAGGGTTAATTTAGTGTAGTCTTGACACCTAACTCTCTTTCTTTAGGATTGTCAGATCTATAGCTAGATCTGGAGGCCTACTATTATAGCCCATTTTGGGTTCTAGATCAATTTCTCTGTGGGACAAACTCTTACTTATCAAAATTTGCTACAATAGCCCTGGATCTTCCAGGCTTAGGATGTTTTAGGATTGTTGTTTTCATCATATCACTTTTATCCTCTATTTTACTTTGATTTTAATTTTCTTCCAACACCACATAATAAATCAACACATCCTTTGACAGACCGAATACAACAACATCAGGTCAGTCAAATCAAAATCAAACCCAAACCATTAGGAACCCGTATAAAGGAAGAAAAGGACTACCTAAGATAGTGAGCTGCCAAAGGCAAAAAAATTAGCACCCGACATGAAGCGCTGGAGGATGCACCGGTAAGGAAGAGACTCATACCACATCTGATACCCTTCAGGCACGAAGAGATCATCAACAGGAACCCCATAATGAAGGAGTCCATCGGTGAGTTCATCAATCGTACCTTCTGGAGACGTGATATCCTCGGGAGGACCCCGTAGCACAGTAAAATAATCCCGGTATTGATGCACCAGTCTCTCCCCCAAATAGTACGCTCTGACCCAAGAGTCATAGAAGAAGATAATCCGACGGTCAACAAATAGTCGGGACTGGCCCACGATGGCTCAATCCCAAAAGGGAGAACCAACGTAAGGATCAAAGGTGATCTGCCCAGATAAAGAGAGTCCTAGTAATCAAACAAACACCATCAAAATCTTGAAAAAGAAGAAGAGGGAAGTGTCAGTACCTGCTCTGGGAACATCAAATCAAATTGGGTCCTTAGGCCCAACTCTAGATGCTTCATTCCCATGTCCTTTCGATGACTCTTATGCCAATACTCATAAGAGGATATATATGCTCGTCTGAGATGAGGAGGGAGCGGCCTGGCTGAAAGTGTAAATATCCCTAAACCTGAAAGAAGAACCAAACATGAAAGACGTGTCAAAGGCGAAGTAAATGATGAACCAAGTGGAGTAGAAGAGTCAAGGGGTACCTCTTTCACGAGCCATAGCTGAGAACGGAACTCAAATCTCCAACCGTGGCTCGAGCCAAGCTGGCCATCAATACGGCATACCCAGCACTACCCCAGTCGTACCGATGCACATTCTCCCAATTCCCCATAAGACTGAGCAGGGACAACGAGACCCGACCACCATTGGTATTGGTAAAAAGAGTTTTACCCAGAAGAAAGAGGAGCGAGATACGGGCCAACATCAATGCACGCTTAGGCTCAATGACAACATCTAGGTCCGGCTGGTTTGGATCCACCAGTTCATTTTCAGCAAACAGGTCAGCCAGCCAGGATAGCTTGACATCAGAGTCGGACATATCCCGAGAGGAGGGGTACTCCCCAATCAACTGAATCACCTTGGTCTAATCCAATATGCAAAAGCCAACCACTGGTGTTCCTCCTATCCTGATCCCTGTGATCATCGACCAGTTCACTGGGGTGATAGTCATCTTAGCCACTAACATATGGAATGTCATGGTCTCAGATCAAAATCGTTCCACCAAGGCCTTCACGTAGGCCGAATCGCCCCTCATAGCAGGGCATGAAAGGAAGTCTCCGAAGCCGGCTTGAGCCAAGAGGAACCTCACGACTTGAGGGAGGAAGCCATAGAGCCGCTGGAGATCGAACCAACCTCCGCGAAACATGATTGGGGGGAAAGGATGCAGCAGAGGTAAAAAAGGTGTTAAAACCTGAAGCAAATGAAGCTTGCACAAGGGGAAGCCACAAAAGATTACTTCTTACCTTGCTGACAATCCCGAAGTTAGAAATGTGGGTGTACTGTTGATGAAGTAACCCGTTGCGGGCTACTTCGCCCTGCATCTCATACTAGATCTGAGAGGAACACTGCACCGAAATAAGCTGCTCACCCTGGAGACCATAAATCCCTTCAGGAACACCCTCTTGACCCTGCTCCTCTTCACTCGACATCCTGAGAAGAGATCAAACAACGAATGTTAGGAGAATATCAACAAATGGAAATCAAGTACTACAGGCTCAAGGGAGGTAAGTATCCTCCAGTCATTCATTTCTTCTTCTCATACCCCCTCCGCAGTTTTCTATCTTCTTACAAAAAGAGAGACAAACAAAAAAAAGGAAAAAAAGAAGAAAGAAAAAAGGAGAAGAAGAAAAAGAAGAAAAAGAAGAAAAAACAAAAATGCTTTGCAAAAAAAAAAAAAATACTCACCATTTTGCGTTAAGATCAGAAAGGCTGCCAAGGGACGACCTCAAAACAGCCCATGCATTTCAAAAAAAAAACTCTCTTTTGTCCTCTCAAAAATTTTAGTCAAAACCCCCCACAAATGCACATGTATTATGGGTGGGATGCATTCCAAAAAATAATCAATCCAAAATCAGACCATTTTCGCCCACGCATTTCAAGAATCAAAATCACATTCATGTGGAGGGAAATCAAAATTTTCGAACAAAGAAAACCATCCATTTTTTTTCAAAAAGAATTCTAAAAAAAGAGAAGAAACCAAAAATATATATACCAAAAAAAAAAAAAAAACAAAAAAAAAAAAAATAAAAAAAATGCACTTTATTTCAAACAAAAATTCATGCAGATGGAGGCAATCTTCACAAAATGAATCATACATGCAAAGGGAATCATCTAGATCCCAGAACCCTAACCACACTGGAGGTAAAAAAAGATAAATCAAAGAAAAAAGGGCGAAAAGATTAGGGCACCTTTCAATCACATTTTCCCTTAAAAATTAATACCGATACACATGAAATCAATCAAATAGAGCATAAACGATCGCATTCACATGGAAAATCATTCATTTGTCATCTAAATACAGGAAATCCTAGCCTCATTGGATTAAAAATTAGAAAATTCAAGGAAAAATAGGGGTTAAAATGATTACCTTGGTTGAGAAAAATAAACCCTTGGTCCAGCGTAGGATGCGTGTTTAAATCAGCGATGTTGAGCACCGGTGTGATATCAGGGTTCGAATCGAATCAATAGAACCCTACGGGGATCTCCCGGTTCGGATTAGGAGAGAGGAGGGAAGAAGAATTTGAAAAAATACCCAATTTTTGGGTTTCTGCTTGGGCCCAACTGATTTAAGCCACAATTTAGCTTAGCGTGTATAATATACACTCTAGGCTTAATTTTGCCAGATTTGCCCTAGCGTGTATAATATACACGCAGGGCATAATCCTGCCAATTTTGGCCTAGTGTGTATATTATACACGCTAGACTTTGAACCTCCCTTACACATGGAAATTTTCTCTTTTCGTGGCACACGTCCTGAGAAGCGCGACGACTTCCATTCGGCCTGCTCAAGGATTGTGCAAAAATAAAAGGTTTAAGGGCTTTGAGCATCCTCAAAGCCTCGAACAAACATAAAAAACAATATGTATGTATATATATATATATATATATAAATAAAATAAATAACAAGTAATAAATAATAATAATAATAATAATAAATACAAAAATATATAAAACATAAAAATACCAAAAAATATATATATGTGTGTGACTTACCAAAAGCGGCACATACTCCCAAAGAGCGTTGCGACCTCAATTCGCTCTGCTCGGGTAGTTGTGCTAAAATAACTTCGGGGTCGATGGGTTCACCCAAAAACTTCGAACCGTGCTTTACGCAGGGGCACCCGTGGCCAATCAAATGGGGCAATTAATGCGTCATATGATTGGGCACAAACTGTGGATATTCGTGTCTTTGTATCGCATCGGTTTTTAGGTATGGGTCAATCACCCCTCCAGCTTGCGGGGCTGTTTTATTCAGAATGAAACTTGAACATCAAATACCATCAATCATATTGAGAAGTGGACATTTTTCCCAGCATATTGGGTTTTCGCAACTTGGTCCATCTCGGTCATGCCTAGTAATGTCGCTAAGCACTTGGGGACTGATAGCCTTGAGGAGCAGACGTTTTTCCGACATACAGGACTTCCGTTTACTCACCATGTTACCATCTTAATATTTGAGGTTCGCTTTGAATATGGCGAACCTGTTAGTGTGCCTTGGGCCTCTTTGGATGTCTTTTTCTTTGGCATTCGATCATTAGTGATCAGATGCCAAAGAGAGGCAACTGTAGACACCCAAATTTGGCCCAAGGCCTGATCGAGACATACTTCGAGAAAGGCACACCACCTGAGCTTTCGATAGCATCTCCTTAGGAATCATCCCAAAACCTTTAGAACCCTAACCCTTAAAACCTTTTTTGGTCCAGTTTCAAACCTTCCCGGACTATGGTTAGAGAAAGGTGTTCCAAAGCTTGTTGGGACCCTCGGCTGAAATTAAATCATTTACCATTGGAAAGAAGACTTCCCCAACTTTCTTACAAGCCAAGAATCACCTCAATCTAAGGTATACATTGAAAGTTATGGCAATCCAAAGTTTCAGGCCTGAATCGGCTCTACTTCATCAAAGGAGGTGGACCCTTTAATAGGCTCGGAGCCTCTCAAGAGCCTCTCGAGCACTGTGACTATGCCTAGCATATATAATACACACGCTAAGCCATTTATGAAGAAATGTTGCCTAGCGTATATATTATACACGCTAGGCCATTTTTCACAGAATTGGCCTAGCGTGTATACTACACACATTAAGCTAAATGGGCCCCACAGCGGGCTCTGAACTTCTCAAGCACTGTAGCTATGCCTAGCGTGTGTAATACACACGCAAAGCTTAGCTACAGTAACTTTTGGATTTTGCTCGAAAATGACTTTTGGAGTTTGACTTGTTGACCATCCCAATGTTTAGGGTGGGGTTTCACTAGGACTGTTGCACCCCCATTTAGCCTATTTGCAACCCCCTAGTCATTTGAAACCCCATCCTATCATCTACCATTGAAACCCATTACTTACATTTTCAAGCTCTCAAAATCCTAAGAAACCTTATATTAGAAGATTATCTAATTGCTAACCCTATTAGCACTTAAGTACCCTCCTAACCTCCCTTTTTCCTATAAATAGAGAGGCACCCCCCTTTGCAAATGGCTTGAAAAATTTTTTGAAGAGAGAGAAAGAGATTAAGAGATCCCTTCCTCCCCTTTGGTGCACAAAATCCATATAAAATCTAGAATTCAAAACCATCCCTTAGACCCTATCTTCCATAAAAAAATCCTTAGGCGTAGGTGAGAGTTATCATTAGAGGTTAGAATATATTGATCAATCACATAATTTACCATTTTATCACCCTTAACTTAGTAATGCTAAGTCATAGTTTGCTACTAACGAGTTACTGATGTGCATATATTAGAGATAAATAGTAAATTAGAGCCTAAGTGCTAATCTTTGTCAAAATAAACTCAAAAAGCAATAAGAAAAATGACTGAGCGAAAAAGACGATTTGCCGCTACTGAAAGTCAGAAAATCGTAATTTATGATTCTTCAAAGAGACAAAAAGAGAAAAACGATAAAGCATAATCCAGAAAATCGTCAACTATGAGGAAGCTGTGAGAAATAGAAAGTCGTAATTAACGATTCTCTAGAAAGAAGCTATGAAAGACAGAAAATCTTGATTAACGATTTTCTAGAAAAAGAACGATTATTTAAAGCTCTCTTCCTTGTTGCTGATTACGTGAGAATTGTCACCGCCATATCCAGAATTAGAAGACTCCTACAATTAGAAGTTCTGCAAATCACGGATCTGAGAAAATTGATGAAGATTGATATTCCAAAGGACTCTACTGCTGCTCAGTAAAGAACAATCTAGAAGCGCATCAACTAAAGAAAGTAAGAAACGATAAAATTAGGAATTAGAGTTATATTAGGATACTTTTTTAGTAGTTTCTTTATGATCTATAAATAAGAGGGCTCGACATAGGAATAAGCATCGAAGAATTTCAACATCAATTGACACCTGAGGTTGGATTTTCTTCCGATCAAGGGGTGTAGACTAGTTAGAATAGTTTAGATATCAAAGGTTTCCCAAGAGCAATTGACGACTGCAATTGAGTGCTGAAGATTAGTGTAGATATCTGTAATTTCTCAGGAGCAATTGAAGACTGCAGCTGAGGGGTGAAAGATATATTTACTTGCTTTCTATTTTATATTTATTTGCTTTGTAAACATCTCTAAGTTTTGATTTGAATTGACGACTCAGGTTAGAATTTGCAGATTAGTGTAACGATTTTTACTTTTCCATCTTCAGTTTGCTAGAGTTTGATTGACGCACAAATTTTTGGTTAATTGTTGATTAGATTAAATCTGTATTGATAGGATCTTAGACTTGATTGATGACCAATGTTAGGAGATTAGAAATATGGTATAATGGTACTGTTTATTTTCATAAATATTCGAAAGCTGAAGATTGAGATTGACGACCTTAATCTGAAGGAGGATTAGGATTTATTTTTATGTACTTTAGTTTAGAGAACTATTCTTTATTCATATTTCTCCAGTAGATTAGGAACTCTTATAGATAAATAGATATTTTTAAAAGAAGGATTTGAATAGAAGATAGAAATAGAGAAAATTTAGATAATCACTTCCTCGTGGGAACGATCCTAATGCTAGTACTATAATTCCCATTGTGTGATTGCAATAGGTTAAGACTTGAATTTAATATAATTATAATACACAATAACAAACATGTCAAGTTTTTGGCACCGTTGTCGAGGAAGCGGATTTATCTAGTTTTTTCAAATTTTTATCTAATATTTTTATTCTTTTAGAAACTAATATTTAGCTTTCTCTTTTATACTTCTTGATATTTTTATTTTTCTTTGATCTCTTCTTAAATCTTTTGTAGGTTTATTCGGAGCGGGGAATTACAAGTCTCCAACTTCTCCTGATCACAGAAGCCAGAGTCTTAGATTTGTCTTCTCTCCCTGCTCTTCTAAAATAAAAATTATATAAATATTAAACACAAAAAGATTTACTTTCTGGTGTATGCATTATACCCGATCTAGAAGACTAGACTCTTTCAAATACGACCCAAAAATTGAGCGGACTTTCTTGCGCAGACTCGTATCAAACCGATCCTCTACAAGAAATTCACAACCCATGGTTGACGAACTTTCAATCGAAGCACATTTCAGCCCAATAGCTTTGACCGAGCCATTGTGTATAATTATACCAGAGATGGCTGAAGGTCAAAACTATGACATCAAGCCCCACACACTTCAAACTCTACCAACTTTTCATGGGCTTGATAGAGAAGATCCCTACCAGCACTTGAGGGACTTCATAGAAATCTGCACAATATTACAGACTACGACTAGTAAAGAAGCTATAAAACTGCGTCTGTTTCCTTTCTCTCTTAAAGATAGGGCGAAGGCATGGTTAGTCTCACTACCTGCCATGATTGTTACCACTTGGGAGGACTTATAGTCTAAATTTTTGGTTGAATACTTTCCAATTGGAAGGACAAACTAAATTCGCCAAGCGATTCAAGGCTTCAGGCAAAAGCCTAGAGAATTATTTCATGAGAGTTGGCAACGGATGAAGGATTTGCTATGAAAGTGCCCTCATCATGAGGTGCCGAATTAGTCTATAGCACAGAGTTTCTACCAGGGATTGACTGAGACCAACCAGTCTACAGTAGATGTCGTAAGCAGAGGAGCCTTCATAGCTTAGAATGGCCAACAGACTTAGAATTTATTTGAGAAATTGGCTAATACTTCAAAGCAAAAGCAAGCTTTGCTACAGACTGATCCAGAGATTGCTCCTTATACCCCACTCGCAAGAGGGGTCTATGAGATCAATAAAGAAAAAGTAAAAACTAAGGCCGACATGAGTGCCAAGGTTCTAGATCTTTAGTAGAAAATTGCTGCACTCATGAACTCCAATCCTAACACTCTGGAGAGGACCACGACAAACCAATCTGACTTCCAGGCCTACACATATACTGAGACCCCTGCTGTGCCACAATACCCAGAAATGGTGGAAATAGAATAAGTCATGGCCTTTCAGAGGGGAGAATATGGGAATTCTTATAATCCGCCATGGCGTTATCATCTTGGATTCAATTATGGATCTACTGTAGGAGCACAACTAGCACCAACAGTTGCACAACTCTGATTCCCCCAGACCCAAGTTTCCCACCAGAGACCACAATTTTAGGTAGCACAACCCCAGAATGGACCACAGAGCAATATGCCTGATGCTACTATTATTCAAATCCTTCAAGATTTGCAACAACAGTCACACAAGCATTCAAAAGATTTCCATCAACTTGCTCAATTCTCTCAGACCCTCCACTCACATACCCAGTCCATCACCAAGTTAGAAAGCCAGATTGGTTAACTAACTTCGCAGGTGGCAAAGAGAGAAAGTGGCCAATTACCTACGTAGCCTATAAACAATCCTAGAGGCCAAGCTTTCTTGGGGGAGATAGTTGCTCCCCAAAATCTAATTTAAAAAAAACCCTCATGGATCGTTGCGCTACCGACTTATCTGTAGCATCATGTGTAAATTATGTAAACTATTTCATTTCTTTTACTTTCTTAAATTTCTTTTAGGTATTATATTACGACCTATCTCACTTAACGATAAATCATAGTTTGTGCCTACTGTAGAATATAAGTGGTCAATCGTATGGATTTACGATTGTTCATAGTTTAAAATGCAGCGATTGCGATTTTTTTTTTAATCCCAAAAACATGTTATGATATTTTTGGGTGTGCTGATTATTATTGGTGAAAAAAATAAATTAATTCTAGATAAAAGGTGAGATGAAAGAGTTGAAAACAACATATCTAAAATATACAGACCTGCAAGATACAGGGTCCTTTTATAGTAAGTTTTAAAAGTAAGAGTTTGTCCCACAAGGAGTAGTGATCTAAAACCTAGTAGGTTGTATAGTAGACCTCCAGATCTGCTACAGATCTAGCAATTCTAACCTAGTCTAAGAACACAGGGAAAGGAAGAGAGTTTTTTGAGTGTCACTAGATCTAATCTATAAAACAGAAATACAAAACTAGATCTAGAAGATGAGGGAGATGAATGGTAAAATAACATATAAAATGGGGAGAAATAGACAGTTAGGGACTGGTTCTTATTGCAAAACAGATCAAGATTTGTGGATTTACAGCTGTCATTCACTTGTCACAAGTGCAAGGTAGAAGAATCCAATTTAGACCAGAGGTTTGAATTGATTTTAAGGCTATGATCTGATCACTTAAATGGTCATAGATCATCCTAGGGATTTCCTTCAATCAAAGGTTTCAATTAAAACATTAAAATCACTATAGATGCTGTGGATGTAAGGCTACAAGCTCAGGCACCCACAAGAATATTAAACCTAGGAAAATCAGAAGGTAATCCAGAGATCTAAAGGTTAAATGAATGGGCTATTCCCAAATACATAAATTTGATTGAGAATCTAATGAAACCAAAAGATCTATAGATTTAATTGAACTTTAAAATCAATAATTTATTGAATCAAAACAACTTACAATAGATTGTTCTCAGATCTATAGTCTGTGCATCAATCCAAACATCTTCATACTGAATTCACAATTACAAACTAGATCCGAGCTACTACCTAGATCTAATCTAATAAGCTGGATTAGAGAGAGAAAGGGAAAAAGAAAAGGAAAAATAAAGCTAAAATTAAACCTAAATGAGTCAAGGAGAACTCAGAGAATTTCCTAGTTTCCTTGCTGAAGAATTATAGCAAAATAGATGGGTATTTATACATATGCATTGATCCAAGTGCCTTGAGTTTTAGCCAATCAGAGGAGAGGAATTGATTTCAGTTTATGCTAATCCATGTGCTTAGCATTCTAGCCAATCAGAGAGAAGAGAGAGCTCAATTCTGTTATGCACAACTAAAATGGTTTGCTTCCCACCAAGAATTGCTCCATTTAGTTTGAAAAATAGTTTGCATGGGGGGAGAGTTCTTTTGTGTTTTGGAGTTCTAAAAAATACCCCTGCTATCCGTTTATAATTGCTAATGGAGTCCCAAGATTGCTCTACTACTGTTATTACCAAAACAACCCTCACATTTGTTGGTATTTGCTGAAAACATTTGAGGCTTGATGAAGTCTAAACTGTAGCAGAGAGACAACAACTTGATAGGTTGAGATGGCTGCAACAATTAATGGGCTTTAGAATCTGCAGCTTCAGTAGTCCTATTGAGAAGATGAACTCGAGAGGATGAAGTAGCAATTCAATAGGTTGCTGAAGTTGTTCTTGAACCAATCGATTGGTACTGAAGTGTAGCTAGAAACTCAACAGCTTCAGGTGTCCTTTCGTGAGGATGGGAAGACAAATTGATAGGTTGGCTGGAGATTGCTTTAGAAGCTTGATCTGTTCGAGAGGTACTGTAGGTTATTGCTGGTGCAACTCGAGAGGATGGATACCCCTTCAATTCGAGAGGTTACTTCAGCACCTTCTTCAATTCGACAGGTTGCTGAATAGAGAGCTCAATAGGTTGGTTTTCACTACACTTCGAGAGGATGGAGTGAGCATAAGTCAACAGGATGAAAGCTGCTGAGTTGAAAAGCTCGACAGGTTCAGCTCTTCTCTTTAAACCAATTGACAGGTTTGTTGAAGCTTGGGTTTATGTAGAGAACCTTTCGTGAGGTTTGTTTGGGAGCTGAATTGCTCGAGTAGTTTACTTCCAACTAGAAGAATTATTCTATTGGGGCCTGCTACAGCTTGATAAAATACTCTACCACATTGCAGCACTTGTGGGTTTCAATTAATAGCTGCCTAACATTCAATAAGTCCTTCCTAGCATTGATAGGATGTGTTTCAGCAACTTGGACTTCATAGAGTTTATTGCAGCAGTTAGTTCTTGACAAGCTACTGCTCCCTTAAACTGCTCTAGCATCCATGCAAATGTCGGCTTCTTGCTGTAGTTTAAAGCTTGCTGAAAATGGTGAATAACTCTATTGTGCAACTGAAGTTTGGGCTGCTTGGATGCACCGTTGCTCAAGAGTTTATGTGTGCAGCTAGTGTGAGTGCACACAACTGAAAGTGCTGCACCTCTGAGCTACTCAAGTCTATACTGCTGAAGATGTTATAGATGAAGAGTTATATGGCTGAGCTGCAACTAATGTAGCAGTGGCTCTGATGAAGCTTTCTATGGTGTGAAACTGCATGAGACTGTTGTGGGCTGAAGATATCTCTGCTATATACTCCAATCAGCAGCTATCTTTTAAGCAATGGACCCCACCTGTTTTAGTTGTAATAAATGGCTCCACTTCTCTCCTTTGTGGCACTTATTACATGGGAAAATGCACTTGGCTGGATATTTATTCTTAGCTGCAAAACAATATTAAAATGCAGTTATTAATTACTCTAAGTACTAGGTTTAAAGGATATAAAATGATATAAATCAGTGACTAACAATGACTCTAGGTTAAAATTTGGTAATGACCAGCTTAGAGAGTCATCACTAAGACGGGGCCTTCATATTCGTGAAAAGGATATGTCGACCCTATTTTCAAAAACCTTCCAAATTCTCCTCCTACCTTCCCTCCCTTTTTCAAATCACCCGTAATCATAACCGTTCTTCCACCTAATCTAACCGTTTATCTTCTTACAACCCCTTATTCCCGCGATTTAAATATGAAGATCCCTACACAAGATATATTTTACCATTGCAAATTAGGGTTTTAATATTTAAAAAGGTAAGGAATGATTTCAATCGTTAAATGGAAGAATTTCTGCAAGAGATTTATGGACTTTAAACTTGATTAATAATGTCGACTTTAATCTTTGCAGAAAATGAGTGGAGGAATGACGAACAAAATGGGCAAAAGACAGAGAGAAGAAGAAGAAGATGAAGGTAATACTTCCGATAATATCCCAATTATTCAACATATTATACAGACTGCTGCCATAAAGGTTAATAAAAAACAACAAACCATCCTCAAAAGAAGACTAAGTCTTTAGGGGTGGTTATCTGAGAAGGTCCCACAGACACAACCGAGAAAAATCTTGTGTCTACCCTTGAAAAGGGCTTGAAAGTAGATAAAGGAAAAAGGCCTGCATCCTCTGCTATGACAGCAGTAAAGTTTCCTCCTTTAATAAAAAACTATATTGTGGGTACTGAAATTGCAGTGGATGCTGTAGCCTTAGAAAAATTAGAAATGGGTGGAGAAGCTATTAAGTACTTCAAGGATGCCGAATTAACCTATTTCCTAGAATCCGAAGTCACACCAATCTATCCCAGATTGGTGAGGCTATTTTACAAAAATATGACTAAAAACAGCCAAGGATTGCCTCATACCCTCTCCACCAGCGTTGACGGGCTTCCGATTGAAATTTTGAAAGAAATAGTCGCCAGGGTTATGAATGCACCTTTAGAAATACCACAATTATCCCAGGATAACCCTGAGGCATATCTGTTGAGAATTCCACCCGAGATCCTCCCTTGTTTCACTGATATGGCAAAAGAATTACTAGGAAAACCCCTGCAGGATAGGTCATTTTTCCTTAAAAAAGATTTGGAAGCAAGGAGTTTGTCCCTTCACTTCTTTGATGTGTTGATATAAAAGACCATTCACTCCATCGGGCATGGAACTCAGAGAAGAACACTCTTTGCCAACGCACTGTACCTTATGGCAAATCACTTTTGGTTCAATGTACCCTCATATCTTCTTGAAGTCATGATGACCATGAGGGACAAATTAGGTCAAGAAAAATACCAAACGAAGAAGCCGACCTTGTCATTTGGAGGTCTTATAACCAATCTACTGATGAATGTGGGTTACATTATAAATCCCATTGATAAAGCCTTACCAAGACCAGAAGAAGGCTTAACAGTCTAGTCTTAAAGAAGAACTTTAAATGCTGCGAATAAAAAGAAAATACCACTAGCCCCTCGGATCAAACAAACACCTTTTATCCCAATTGACATACCAATTTCCAAAGAAAGAGAAGAAAATATTATGGAGCAGACAGCTGGAAGAGTAGTAATGGAAGAAGGTGAGAGTACTTCACCCCGTGAAAAGGAAAGGAGAAGTTCTCCAATGCAAGAGAGAGTGTCCATGGAGAGAATACCAATCACAGACCAAGCTAGTCTGTATGATCCCCACTCTGGATTCTCCAACAGGGCCTGTTTTGCCCACTTTAACTGAGGCAATTACATTGCCTGGTACTTCTAGAGCAGAGCATCAGAGAGAGGAACAACTGATTGAGGTGATTACTTCTAACCAAGACACAGAATAGGTGGAATCAGTTATCCCATCGACAGTCTCAGATGTTGTAGGAACTAAGCCAGTAAAACCTAATCCTATACAGGAAGAAGCAATTTTGGCACCAGAAGAAAGACATAGTGCCAACCCCTATGTTAGAACCTATAGGAGCAAGCCAAGAAATCGCAGTTCCATCGCTGGTAGATTCTATGGTCACCAACACCACAGTAACAATATCCCAAATGGTAGAGCAAAGGCTACACACAGAAGCCCCAAGAGAGAGCTTCAACGCACTCTTATATCAGGCAATAATAGTTCCAAATCCTACTTCAGCAATCCCAATAACTGAACAAAATGATCTAGAAAGGAGACTGAAAGAAGTAGAATAATGACAAATTTCAAATGCCCAACTGCCAGATGTCGTAAAAAGAATGATGGATGAAATCCAAACATTGAGAAATAAAATACGAGACAATATACCTACTGCGCAGGAAAAGTAAGAGATGATCGCAAATATTAAACAGAGGGCCATAAAAGAATTTCGGGTACATTGGGTAACTGAAACAAACAAGAGGATACAAGAAGAAACTGCATTCCTCAGAAACCAAGTAGCATAGGCACATGACGAAAACATGTTACTAAAGGAAAATCATTAAGAGTGGGAAAGAAAAGAAAGAGCATACCAGGATAGAATTCTTTAGCTAACAAATCAAGTGGCAGAATTCATTGGCAACCTCGATGCTTGGGAAACAATAAGAGAAAAAGCCCCTCAAGAATATGAACAGACCCTGAACAAATTGAGGAAAGAGAAGACTCACGAACTCATAATAGCTCAAGGAAAATTACTTAAACTACAAGAAGAAAAGGAGTCCCTGATGCTGATGTGTGCTGAGCGAAAGGAAAAAATTGAGTCCCTCATCAAAAATTATTGGGCCACTGTAACAACAAAAAAGGCAATTTCTGATAAGCTAAGGGTGGAAAATGATGCCAAGTATGCTGTAATTCACCAACTTCAGAACAAACAGGCCATGCTAGAAGCATAATTGAAGGCCTTGAAAGTGACATATGAGCCAGAGGAATCAGAAAAGGAAAAATTGGAAGCACCATTTGAGGAGGAAGTGGAGCCTGAACAAGAAAATGATTATGACTGCTGTACTACAGAAATCTCCGACTCTGATGAAGACTGCATGAACAGCCTGGTTGGTCTAACAACTCCACCACATGTACACTCAAAATTAATTGTCCCATATCCTGCATCCCGTAGTGAGTAAACCTTTAGAAATATCACGAACCTCACAGGTAGATTTTTTTTTTTTTTTTTGACAATTGTTGTAAATATTCGGTACTATATATATATATATATATATATCTCTTTTGACCAATTTTTTTTTGTTACTAATATCACTGACATTTTTTTTTATTTCTAACATTTTTGTTATTGAAACACCGAGCATTAGCCGTGAATATTTTCTCTCAAGTTTGGGGGAGAGTATATATCTGGTATCAGATTTTTTTTTCGGTTCATAATCAGTTGATTAATAATTTACGGTAAATTTTTTTTTTTGTATGTCCCCTATTTTTCACAATGAGGATATTGTCCTATTTAATTTGTGGGGGATGCATTACATTAGTTTAGTTTTCTTTTTCGATTAGTTTAGTTTTCTTTTTCGTAGAAATTTTAAAATTTTAAAATTTTAATTTTTTTTAGTGAATCATTATATGCGATATATAAAAGAAAATATAAAAATCCGAAATTCTTAGAAATCCATCAAAGTAGTAGTTTGAAAATCAAAATAAAAATAGTTACAATTCAAAGTAAAGCATCTCTAGAACACTGTATTAGATGAATGTTTAAAACTATATGATTGATTTGAACTGCATATATTTTAGATCATATAACCAGTGAGCTATAGAGCCTATTTTCTCTTAATTCTGAGAAAAAGAGAGACTGCTTTTATTCATGCTTAAATTTCTTTGAACTTCTCTGCTATGTGAAATCTCATACTACTGAACTTAGGATTAATATATTCCATGATGATGATGATTTATTTGTTTAGAAATGTCTATTAAGTATATCAAAGCAATAGGACATCCATATTAGTAAATCGTGAAAATGACTGAAAGCCATCTTTTGTTAAACCAGAGCTAAAAAGCTAAAATCTCAAAACATTTAACCATTTGAACCCATATTAGAAGCCTAAAGCCTACATTTCTTTGTACCATAATTTATAAACCTATAACCGTATGTACTGCCCAAAGCTTTTTATCCTTAACCCTTATAATTTCTGAGAAGTTTAGAATGTAAAAGGAGAGAAAAGGGAGTGAAAGGAGTATGAGTTAATAGATAAAGGATCTGCTGAAAAGGGTACAAACAAAAAGAAATATAATTGTAGAAAAATATGAAAAAAAGAGAAAAATTATAAAAGACGATTCTGTGAAAAAAGAGAAGCAAAAAGCTTCCAACTAAAGAAAAATGGGATTTACAAAAAGAAAAAGAAATGGGAAGAAGATATCTGACTTATGGATACTTACTAAAGCTAAAAAATAGTAGAAGAAGATAGGAAAAAGAAGAGCTATTACCTTTTCTTTGAAACCTTCTAAAAATTTAAAACCCCATTACAAGCTGAAGGAAAGACCTTTGAGATTTACGATTTGCAAAAATATGAGTCTAGTAGAGATATGTGAAGTAGATACTATGAATAAATAAGGGACTCATAAGAATAGAATTGATTATCTTTTCATGAGATTTACCTTTCTAATTGATTGTCCTCTGAAATTTATCATATATATGGAGAGAACTCAAAAATTTCGATTATTTTTGAGAGTATGCTAATAAGTGAGAGTTTGGATGAAAATATTTTCTAAAAACTGCAGTTTAGAAAATCTGAGATGGATAAACTCTTCACTGATATGCACACACTCCATGCTATACTGAATTGAAATTGTTGAGTTTTGGTGAAGGATGATTATGACGATAGAAAGCTAAAGATAAAATATTTGAAATATTTTAAAATAATGAATATAAAATATGATAGCCTGGATTTCGTCCACTCCGAAACTCGTGCCATCGACACGATCCTCGAGGCCGTGCCCCATAAGCCTGCACGAAACATTGGTATACCCAAGCGACAATAAAAAAATTTAGAAGCATAAAAATTGATACCAAACTAAAGCTCCAGTTCTACTATATAATCACCAAAATAAGTAACCCAAAAGATAGTTCTAATCCCATGCCTCTGTATGGGCAAAATAACCAACCCAAACCATTAGTTCCGTAACTACGATCACCACAGATGATTCGACAAAAGAATACCACATGTTATATCATTCTTACAAAGCAGGCTGGGCATACCAAGCTGTATAGTTCTCTCTCAAAAACTAAATCAAAGTACACAGGGTCCTCTAGAAGAAGTCCTCAGGAGGGGACTCTGTATCCTCCCTAGGCATGTAATCTGAATCCTCTGGATCTACGCCTCCTGAAGTAGTAGCAGCCACAAGCACCGGATCTGCGACATATAGTCTAAAGGGTGAGTTACATCATAGCTCAATAGGGAAATGACAGAATGAACATATAAATCAATCCTTCTCACATATATTCCATGACATTAGAAGCATGATTTATCGATAAAAATAACTGGAAAATAATTTAAGATGATTGAAAGCATAACTGAATGTATCTGTTTATTTTACATGTGTTTACTTGTTCTCAACTTGTTCACAATAGATAAAGATCAGCCTAAAACTTAAATCATAACTTAAATAATCCTCGATGTACAATAGCCTCGAGCTCCGATGGAATACCCTCCATCATCGTCTAGTCAGACTATTTTTTATTTCCTTTTTTATTCATGTAATACTATCCAAGTCCCTTCCTCATAGGTGATGGGGTACAAATCTCACATACATCCCTGAGATGTCAAACTGGTATACAGATTGGCCGTCGTACCGATCACAGATATCCTGCCGAGTCAGTCGCGGGTATCCCATCGCGTCAGTGGGGTATTTTCCAAACCTTAAATTAAATGTACACTAAATATAGTTATTCATTGTGTGATTGTGCTAATTATAGTATATTAGGCCTGATCAATTCATATTTCATCTACTTTACAATTTTCCATACATCCTTGGGATGTCATCAGCTCAATGCATCACACAGATGCCTTTATAACATTCACATCCCCTGGGGACGTCACATCCTCATATCGTAACTCATTTCCTTACTTAGTGTTCACACACATACACAAGTTCTCACATTCAACGCATAATTATTTAATTCTATATCACTGCATACATGCTCTTACAATTAAAGTAAATATTCAAAGCATTCCCTACCTCAGAGCAATGCCATCAACAAAACGCCTCGATATCACATAAGGGGTCAAGCGTAACAACTATACGTCAAATCTACATTACATGAATCACAATACTCTTAAGAAAAACTCACAAAGGTCTAGGGAATCATGACTCTAAAGAACTAATAAAAATAAAATAAACAACTATGCTATACCTCTCGCGAGCGACTGCTATTCCTCGAGCGAGCGAGTGCTATACCTCACTCGAGCGATTATAATCAAGGTCACCTAGAGCTCACGCGAGCTTCCTTTTACAAAAGGTCCTCGCTCGAGTGAACACATGACTCATTTTCTCGTTATACATTGTCCCCCTCTCCTCGTGTGAGTGAGCTATTATAATCGCTCGAGCGAGGAAAGGCTTTAGCTACCGCTCGAGCTTCTCGAGAACTAATTTTTTACCCTCATTTAATACCCTATTTAATACCAAAATAAACCAACAATTACTACCCTATTTAATGTTCATAAAAGCATAGAAACATACCTTAAATCAAAAAATCTCTTCTAGATTTGATTTAAGATCAACTCAACTCAAGAGGGTTTCAAAACCCTTCCTCCAAACCCTTTTCTAGATCATCCACAAGCTCACAACTAAAAGGTCTTCTTCAATCTCTTCACCACACCCTCCTCATCATATGTATTTAAGATTCATAAGGTGGATCTTACCTTTTGATCACAAGAAATTTCTTATTCATTAATCTCTTTCCAAACCAAACCCTCTTCTTCCTTCTCTCTATTTTTTTTCTCTCTCAAGCTAAAGCAAAGTCTACCGTATGGGACTCCTCCCCCCCTATCTCTAACTAGTGCAAGGCTATTGTGCTAAGCACTCACACCCATACTAGATGCCTTATTTTCACCTAACTCCTATGTAGAACATATACACTTAAGGGTGTATATAATAAGTGTGGTTCCCTTGTGAACCACAAACTCCTAAGCACTGTTCACGACATATGTGACCTGCACAGTACACGAAAATCAGGGTATTACATTCACCCCACCTTATAAAACTTTTGTCCTCAAAAATTTGACAAGACATAACACTAAGTTAAATCACACATAAGCAATAGGGAGGTATTCACACGCTAAAACCCATTGGGTGTCGAAAAGGCTACCCACCTAGTCCAATCATCTAATTAAGCATTTGGTCAGAAGTGACCCAACCAAACCTGCATTAAAGCAACAAGCATTAATGCAACAATCACTTGTTATCCCATCATAACAACAACATAGCACCCATTCTGAACCAACCTGACTATCACACGTAGTGATTATTCACTTTCACTTATGAGCACTACCTGTCATAAAAATTTCTTAAGGGATTGCATTGAATCCAAAAGTAGTCAAGCATGAGTAGTCACATATATGAGTACTTGCATTAGAAAACTATACACAACCACAAAACGTGCATCACAAGTTGATTCATTCCACAGAACTATTTGTTTTCAGTCACATTAAGTCATTCTCAATTAACCCATGTGTCAAACTGAAAATAGAACCATCACCAACGATATTTAAGTTAATCCATCAAGCACATAAAATGATTAGTGTACCTACTAACAAAAATTGTGACAACCGTGTCACCATAGTTTGAATGATCCACATCTCCATATTCACATCAAAAGTTTTATAAATATTACATTGACATTTTCAAAAAGAATTTAAATCACAGATGACGACCTAGTCGTTGCCTTGCTCGTACTCCTCATCATTGTCCTCCTCCCTGGATCCGGAACCAGAGTCATCATCGTCTTCCTCCTCCTCATCATCTACGTCATGAATCTCCTCCCCAACAGCCCCCGCCTGGGTCGTCCCCCTCGTAGCAGCACCCGAGCTAGATTCACCGAAGATGGAATCTCGAAATGCACCTACGCGCTGCTAGTATGCCTGTGGAAATGTGTGGGTCATAAGATCGATAAGGAGTGCTTCTTGAAACCGCTGGTGCACTCTAATCTCCCTCCCTTGTAAAAGGATATCTCGCATCATGCTACCATCGGTGGTAGGGAAGGGCTGTGATGACGAAGTGGATGGAGTAGCTGGTTCGGTTGGTGGTGGTGGTTGAGCCGCTTGTCGTGCGACCTGACTCTCTCTCTTCCTCTTTTGACTATTTTGGAGGCTCTTTAAGTTCCTACTTAGATCTTGGGCGATGAATGGGACGATGTTATCGGTTAGGACGGGCTTGTCCGCCCTAATCTCAAAACCCTCTTTTCCATGGCGTAAATCGATGAGCCTTGAAATTAGACGGGCGTAGGGTAGGCAATTTATGGGTGGAGGAACGACACCCTTCACATTCCTTCTAAAGGCATGCACAATGCCCTTTATAGCCACCTTAGGGGCGCTAAACCACCGGTTGTGAAAGGCGGAGCGCAAAGCCCTAAAAAACGATCCACGACGCTCCTGCTCATGACCGATTGGGTATAAATTTTTCTTTAAAATTATGTCTAAAGGCCACATATATGGCAGCAACTGGGACCTTGTGATAGATTGGCCCGATGCGGTAGTGCCACCAGTAATATCGGCGACAATGGTGGAAAGTCTATGTCTCTGGGGAAAGGGGGCTGAGAGAGCGGGTCCTGTATGAAATTGTGAGGGCAGTTCATGGCAATGGAAACGCCGGTATCGCCAAAGGCAAATGCCCTCCCATCTATTTCAATGAGGAGAGTGGTTTCTTCGTTATTGGTTTTAGGGGTTTCATAGTACCAAGCTCCAAACGGTGCCAACAACGGTCTCATACAATTATTAGTGAGGAAATCTAAAGTCCATTTTGTGGACGTAGGATCCCGAAAGAAAGTGTGATGTATTTCCCATTCGGGTTCAAAAATTTTGACCCCCCACCAATCATTTGGTTGGACCGGTGCGGTTGGTTGAGGTGGTGCTTTACTACGAGAAGACTGCGGCCGAATCGCTATCTTTTTCCTAGGTTGAGGGTTAGGGCTTGTAGAATCCATCGCAAGGTCTTTCAAATGAAATCAACAAAAATAAAGGTGAATAAGGGTAGAAATCACCTTTTTAAGTGCTTCTATCAGATTAGATTCTCGAAAAACCAGCTGAAATTGGGCGTATTGAAGCGTTTGAGCACGAATCCTAAACCCTAGCTCCCCAAACTTGTCGTTCGAGCGGTGGAAATGGGCGAAACAGTGGATGCCCCCTATATATACTCAGGCCCTCGCACGAGCGGTTTAAGAATCTCATGTGACGGCTACGGAAATATTCAGGCGCTCGTTTTGTATAATAAGGCTGTGTGGCTAACAAGATTCGATGTGAACGAGGCTAGAAACATTTTTTGGCTCATTTTCTGCTTTACTTTTACATTTCAGTGGTCTAAACCTCCAATTTTTTTGCTTAGTATAAAAATTTCCCTTATAATAACTCTTGTAATTACTGATCAACCAATCAATTTAAAAGAAATCACCAACCATAATCACCACTCCTTGATAAAATTTAGTGTTGATTTAAATAACATCAATTCTTACAAATACGTAACAATTGTCCTTTTTACAGATTCAAAATAAAGCCATGCTATCTAGCTTTCCTTAAACAAATTTGGATATTGTTCTCTCACATCCGCTTCACGTTCCCAAGTTGCTTCTTCGGCTGGATGATTCTTTTATCGAACAAGCACTAAAGGAATCACTTTTGTGCGTAACACTCGCACTTTTCTATCTAGTATCTGAGCCGGTTATTTTATCATGGTCATATCCTTGTGCTTTTCAAGCGGCTGACCTCCCAAGATATGGGAAGGGTCATTCACATACCTTTAGAACATAGAGACATGGAAGACATTGTGTACCCAATCAAATAATGGTGGTAATCTAACGCGATATGCGACCTCGCTGACTCGACCCAAAACCTCAAAGGATCCAAGGTAACGGGGACTCAGCTTGCCTCTTTTTCCAAATCTCATTACGACTTTTATAGGTGATACCTTCACAAACACATGCTCGCCAACGGTGTAGTCCACATTCGTTCTTTTGATATCGGCATAGCTCTTCTGTCTGCTCTGAACCGATTTAAGTCTCTCTCTGATCATACGAACAATAATGGCATTATCTTTAAGAACTCCAGCCTCAAAACAAACTTTTCACCGGTCTCTTCCCAATTGATAGGCGATCTACATCGCCTCCCATAGAGAGCTTCTTACGGTGCCATTCCAATGATTGCTTGGAAGCTATTGTTGTATGCAAATTTGATCAACGGTAGGTGTTGATTCCATGATCTTTATAATTCAAGCATACACGCTCTGAGTATGTCTTCTATCACCTGGTTTACTCGTTCTGTTTACCCATCGGTTTTTGAATGGAATGCTGAACTAAAGTCTAATTGCGTCCCATGCCTTCTTGAAACTTCTTTCAAAATTTGGAAGTGTATAACGGGTCACGATCAGAGACAATGCTACTAGGAATCCCATGCAATCGCGCTATCTCTTTCATATACAACTCCGCGAGTCTTCCTTTTGTGTACATCGTATTGTACGACAAGAAGTGTGTTGACTTGGTTAATCGATCCACGACTACCCAAATGGCGTTGTATCTCTTTGTTATATGTGGTAACCCAACAATAAAGTCTATGGAGATTGATTCCTACTTCTACTCTGGTATGGGTAGAGGTTGTAATAATTCAACAGGGTGTCTATGATCTACTTTCACCTGCTGACATGTCAAACACCTAGACACGTACTTGGCTACATCTTACTTAAGACCTCTCCACCAGTAACTCTTCTTCAAGTCTTGATATATTTTGGAACTATCGGGGTGGATTGCATACTTTGACTTGTGGGCCTCGTCAAGGATAGTTTGTCGCAGATTGGCATCAACTAGGATACAAAGGCGTCCCTTGAATAGTAATGAACCATCCTTTTTCACTGAGAACTTTGGTTTGATGCCCTTAATCACATATTGTCGGATTTTAGTTAA
The DNA here is from genome assembly GCA_021018995.1 of Chloranthus sessilifolius. NCBI lineage: Eukaryota > Viridiplantae > Streptophyta > Magnoliopsida > Chloranthales > Chloranthaceae > Chloranthus > Chloranthus sessilifolius. The sequence continues at coordinate 25,809,801 of CM037594.1, read as the reverse complement.
CTCCAGATCTTTCATCTGTAAATCGCGAATATGCTCAAAGATCATTGATCTCACTGTAATATTAGGCAAGAAAACTCCTGTGGCTTGCACCTCGATATTTGCGTCATATGATAAAAGATCTTCAAATAAATTCCATCTGTGCATCCCCATGATCAGATTAGTTGACTGAGCTGAACCCTTTCGACTCAAGGCATCAGCTACTATATTAACCTTGCCTGGATGATATTGTATGGAGCAATCATAGTCTTTGAGGAACTCCATCCATTCGCGCTGCCTTATATTTAACTCTTTGTATGTAAAAAGGTACCTGTGGCTCTTATGGTCGGCGAAGATCTCAAAGGTCTCACCGTACAAATAATGTCTCCAAATCTTCAGCAAATATGATTGCTGCTAGTTCCAGGTCATGTGTCAGATAATTCTTCTCATGATCTTTCAATTGTCTCGACCCGTAAGCAATCACCTTCTTGTGTTGGTTGAGCACATAGCCTAAACTATTATGTGAAGCATCACTATATACCGCGAACCCTCCATTACTTGAAGGAATTGCTAGCACTAGAGCTAAAGTGAGTCTCTTCTTGAGTTCTTGAAAACTCTTTTCATATGCTTCACTCCACTCAAATCTCGCATCCTTCCTTGTAAGTCTCGTAAGTGGTTTCGATATTTTAGAAAATCCCTCTACAAAACGTTGGTAGTAACTAGCTAGACCAAGGAAACTACGGACATCTGTCACCGTCTTTGGTTGTTCCTATTTTACCACTGCTTCGATCTTAGCCGGATCAACTGTGACACCATCCTTTGAGACTACATGTCCCAAAAAGCTAACCTTCTCTAACCAAAACTCGCACTTACTGAGTTTGGTGTATAGTTGGTATTCACATAGAGTTTGTTAAGCAACTCCCAAATGTTCTTCGTGTTCCTTCTCTGACTTGGAATATATCAGGATGTCGTCGACGAATACTACCACGCAAGAGTGCAGGTGTGGTTTAAACACCCGATTCATCACATCCATAAACGATATCGGTGTATTTGTTAAACCAAACGGCATCACTAAGAACTCGTAGTGTCCGTACCATGTCCTGAATGCTGTCTTCTGGATGTCCTCTGCCTTTACTCTCAGCTGATGTTATCCAGATCTCAGATCGATCTTGAAAAAGTACCTTGCTCCTTGCAGCCGATCAAATAAATCGTCGATCCTAGGCAATGGATATCTATTCTTAATGGTCAGTTTATTTAATTGGTGATAGTCAATGTACAGTCACATTGGCCCATCTTTCTTCTTTACAAATAAGATCGGTACTCCCCAAGGAGACACGCTAGGTTTTACAAATCCCTTATCCATAAGCTCTTGCAACTACTCTTTCAACTCCTTCAACTCAGCAGGAGCCATCCTATATGGTGCTTTAGAAATAAGCTCCGTTCCAGGTGCTAAGTCGATAGCGAATTCCACCTCTCTATCAGGAGGTAATCCTGGTCATTCCTCCGAAAACATATCTTCAAATTCATACGCAACTACGATATCTAAAATGACATTCTTCTCTTCCTTATTTTCCTTCAAGAATGCCAAGTAACCATTGTACCCGTTTCTGATTAAGCGCTCGGCTTTGACTGCAGAGATAAGTGGCATAAACGTCAATCTTATTCCCTGAAATCGGAGCGATCTCCTCGTATTAGGTTTGAAGATGACTACTCTATTCTTGCAATCTACCGTTGCATAATGCTGTGACAACCAGTCCCTACCAAGGATCATGTCGAATCCTTACATGTCCAACAGAACTAAATTTGCCGGTAGTTCAAAGACGTTTCCATCTTTGATGGTCACTATCACCAATTTATAAACCCTTTCCATATCAACCGATTCCCCAGTTGAAATAGATACTGCTAAGACAAAATCTAACGTTTCTGGGTTGATCTTCATTTTCTTTGCAAATCGAGGAGTAGTAAATGAGTGGGTAGACCCCGGGTCTATCAACACTCTAGCCTCATAAGCTACATCACTTCCCCTTCCATACAATTGTAAGGTACCTATATCATATATATTTATATATATACATAACATATATATACATCAAAATTTATGGACAAGAATTAGTCTACTCTACTCCTTACATGAATGCACCTTCTCTATCTAAAAACTTTATGAAATTGAAATTCTTTATTTAAAAGAAAATCTCACCTTGGATCATGTCGTTGGTATTATGTGCTTCCTGGGCAGTAACAGCGTAGGCTCTTCTTTGTATGACCGGCTTCCTTTCTTGTATCGGTCGTGGCATTAAAGCAGAAGCCGTTCTCTCCTTAGCCATCTCAGGGCAATCTCAGATTATGTGGCCCATCTTTCCACATTTGTAGCAACCCCGAGTACCCCTTCTACACTCCGCTGTTTTATAAGACTTGCCACACTTTACACAAGTCTTAACTGTCGTAGATGCTGTCCGTGAGAAACCCTGGGTAACTCTCATATCTGATTGGCTTCCTTGACGCAAGCACAAGTAACCTCTGATAATTTATCTATTGCGCCAGTTTGATATAACCGGTTTGGAACAGTTGCCTCTGAATGGGTGCCACGAATTGTGGCTTTTTGTTCACCGATTCGTAGTTCCCAACTTTACTTTGATCTGTTCTTCCTCTCCCTTGCTGATCTCTCCTTCTGTATTTATCTTCATCGTCCTCTTCTATTACCAAAGCCTTACTCATGACCTCTCCATAGGTCTTTAACTCGAATGCCGCTACCTTCTTCCTGATGTTTAGCCTCAAGCCGCGTTGTAGTCTTTTAGCCTTCATCAAATTCATGACTACAAAATCAGGAGCAAAGTGAGCCAGCCTCATAAATTCTACTCCATACTCTCTCATTGACATCCTTCCCTGCTCGAGCTGAAGAAATTTAACTTCCATCTGATTTCGTACCACTTCAGGGAAGTACTGTTTGTTGAATTCCTCCACAAATTCTTTCCATGTCCATGGCAATTCTGGGGTCTCCTGAGCCCTAGTCCTAGATACAGACTTCCACCATGGGCCTGCGTCCCCATTTAACATTTACGCTACCCAACGAACACTCATCCTCCGTGCACATAAGCACGTTGAAGACTTTCTCCATTTCACTCAGCCAATTTTCCGCATCCATTGGCTCTGCTTGCCCTGAAAAGCTCGAAGGACGCATCCTCCTAAAATCTGTGAATGCAGAGGGCAATGCCTGTGCAGGACCTACTGGAGGTGTAGGTGGCTGATGCTTGTCATTGGCGTTATAAGCCACCAAGGACGCTGGTTGCTGAGCCATGGCATTTGCCATGGTTTCCATAGTGTGCATCATCCGTTGACGCTCTTCTCTCTCTTCGTTTCTTTCTCTAGCACTTTCTTGTTCTCTCTGATCCCCATCTTGACGATTTCTCTCTTGACTCTCTTCTTGGCCTTAGTTCTCTTGACCACTACTTCCTGAAGCCCCTCTATTTCCCATCGGTACTCTATTCGTAGCCGAGACAAAACCATCTCTGCTCCATAAATTTCTCTCATGGCTGCCCTTGGGTCAACCTCTTCCTCTAGAAGACATTATGGTCTGCACATGAAACCAAAGTTTCATTAGCAGAAGGTCCTATGCTTTGACAAAACTAAGACTTGTCAGAAATTTTAAAAGAAATTGCTTTGATACCAATGTGACAGCCCGAATTTTGTCCACTCCGAAACTCGTGCCATCAGCACGACCCTTGAGGTCATGAGCTATAAGCCTGTACGAAACATTGGTATACCCAAGCAATAATAAAGAAATTTAAAAGCATAAGAACTGATACCAAACTAAAGCTCCAGTTCTACTATATAATCACCAAAATAAGTAATCCAAAAGATTGTTTTAATCCCATGCCTCTGCATGGGCAAAAGAACCAACTTGAACCATCAGTGTCGTAACTACGGTCACCCCAGATGGTTCGATAAAAGAATACCACATGTTACATAATTTTTACAAAATAGGCTGGACATAGCAAGCCGTACAGTTCTCTCTCCAAAACTAAATCAAAGTACGCAGGGGTCCTCTAGAAGAAGTCCTCAGGAGGGGGCTCTGTATCCTCCCTAGGCACGTAATCCAAATCCTCTGATTCTATGCCTCCTGAAGTAGTAGCAGCCGCAAGCACCGGACCTGCAACGCATAATCTAAAGGGTGAGCTACATCATAGCTCAATAGGGAAATGACAGAATGAACATACAAATCAATCCTTCTCACATATATTCCATGATATTAGAAGCATGATTCATTGATAAAAATAAATGAAAAATAAGTTTAAATGACTGAAAGCATAACTGAATGTATCTGTTTATTTTACATGTGTTTACCTATTCTCAACTTGTTCACAACAGATAAAGATTGGCCTAAAACTTAAATCATAACTTAAATAATCCTCGATGTACTATAGCCTCGAGCCCTAATGGAATACCCTCCATCATCGTCTAATCATATTACTTTTCATTTCCTTTTTCATTCATCTAATACTACCCAGGTCCCTTCCTCGTAGGCGACGGGGTACAAATCTCACATACATCCCTGGGATGTCAAACTGGTATACGGATTGGCCGCCGTACCGATTACGGATATCTTTCCGAGTCAGTCGCGGGTATCCTGCCGCGCCGGTGGGGTATTTTTCAAACCTTAAATCAAATGTGCACTACATATAGTTATTCATTGTGTGATTGTGCTAATTATAGTATATTAGGCCTGATCAATTCAAATTTCATTTACTTCACAATTTTTCATACATCCCTGGAATGTCATCAGCTCAGTGCATCACATAGATGCCTTTATAACATTCACATCCCCTGGAGACGTCACATACTCATATCGTAACTCATTTCCTTACTTAGTATTCACACACACACACATAAGTTTTCACATTCAACGCATAATTATTCAATTCTATATCACTATATATATGCTCTTACACTAAAGTACATGTTCAAAGCATTCCCTACCTCAGAGTAATGCCATTAACAAAACGCCTCGATATCACATAAGGGGTCAAGCGTAACAACTATGCGTCAAACCTACATTACATAGATCACAATACTCTTAGACAAACTCACAAAGGTCTAGGAAATCATGACTCTAAAGAACTAATAAAAATAAAATAAACAACTATGTTATACCTCGCGTGAGCGACCACTATTCCTCGTGCGAGTGAGTGCTATACCTCGGTCGAGCGATTATAATCAAGGTCACCTAGAGCTCACGTGAGCCATCGCTCGAGCGAGCTTCCCTTTACAAAAGGTCCTCGCTCGAGCGAGCACATGACTCATTTTCTTGTTATATATTGTCCCCCTCTCCTCGCGCGAGCGAGCTATTATAATCGCTTGAGCGAGGAAAGGCTTCAGCTACCGCTCAAGCTTCTCGAGAACTAATTTCTTACCCTCATTTAATACCCTATTTAATACCAAAATAAACCAACAATTACTACTCTATTTAATGTTCATAAAAGCATAGAAACATACCTTAAATCAAGAAATCTCTTCTAGATTTGATTTAAGATCAACTCAACTCAAGAGGGTTTTAAAAACCCCTCCCCCAAACCCTTTTCTAGATCATCCACAAGCTCAAAACTAAAAGGTCTTCTTCAATCTCTTCACCACACCCTCCTCATCATATGTATTTAAGATCCATAAGGTGGATCTTACCTTTTGATCACAAGAAAGTCCCTATTCACAAATCTTTTTCCAAACCAAACCCTCTTCTTCCTTCTCTCTATTTTTTTTTCTCTCTCTCAAGCTAAAGCAAAGTCTACCATATGGGACTCCTCCCCCCTAACTCTAACTAGGGCAAGGCCATTGTGCTAAGCACTCACACTCATACTAGATGTCTTGTTTTCACCTAACTCCTATGTAGAACATATACACTTAAGGGTGTATATAATAAGTGTGGTTCCCTTGTGAACCACAAACTCCCAAGCACTGTTCATGACATATGTGACCTGCACGGTACACGAAAATCAAGGATATTACATAAAATGACTAACTGACTAATTAGTTTATATTTTTAGTTTTGAAAAATCTAAAATATTTAAAGGTTATACATAACTTCACTGAAAACCTTCAGGAGACTACAACTCCTTCACTAGGGATCACCTAGTGGTTTAAAAGTTTGTTGCATCTGCTAAATGAAATCGTGGTCCCTACAAAAGTGACATTTAAATTTAAATTTTAAATATTTTATGTTTCCTTGTTTGCTAGAGATTAGCAAAATTTAAGTTTGGGGGTGTGATCAGTCACATAATTTATCATTTTTTCACCTTTAACTTAGTGATGCTAAGCCATAGTTTGCTACTAACGAGTTACTGATGTGCAGATATTAGAGATAAGCAGTAAATTAGAGCTTAAGTGCTAGTCTTTGTCAAAATGAACTCAAAAAGCAATAAGAAAGATGACTGAGCGAAAAAGACGATTTGCCGCTATTGAAAGTCAGAAAATCGTAATTTACGATTCTTCAAAAGAGATAAAAAGAGAAAAGCGATAAAGCGTAATCCAGAAAATCTTCAACTATGAGGAAGCTGTGAGAAATAGAAATTCGTAATTAACGATTCTCTAGAAAGAAGCTATGAAAGACAGAAAATCGTCATTAACGATTTTATAGAAAAAGAACGATTATCTAAAGCTCTCCTCCTTGTTGCTGTTGCTGATCATGTGAGAATTGTCACTGCCATTTTCAGAATTAGAAGACTCCTACAATTAGAAGTTCTGTGGAACACAGATCTGAGAAGATTGATGAAGATTAATATTCTGAAGGACTCTGCTGCTGCTCAGTAAAGGATAATCTAGAAGAGCATCAACTAAAGAAAGCAAGGAACGATAAAATTAGAAATTAGAGTTATATTAGGATATTTTTTTAGTAGTTTCTTTTATTAGAATTAGATCTCTATAAATCGACCCCTTATGATCTATAAATAAGAGGGCTCGGCATAGGAATAAGCATCGAAGAATTTCAACATCAATTGACGCCTGAGGTTGGATTTTCTTTCGATCAAGTAGTGTATACTAGTTAGAATAGTTTAGATATCAAATGTTTCTTAAGAGCAATTGACGACTGCAATTGAGTGCTGAAGATTAATATAGATATCTGTAATTTCTCAGGAGCAATTGACGACTGTAGCTGAGGGGTAAAAGATATATTTATTTGCTTTGTAACCAGCTCCAAGTTTTGATTTGAATTGTCGACTCAGGTTAGAATTTGTAGATTGGTGTAACAGTTTTTACTTTTCCATCTTCAGTTTGCTAGATTTTGATTGACGCCCAATTTTCTAGTTAATTGTTGATTAGATTAAGTCTGTATTGATAGGATCTTAGACTTGATTAACGACAAATGCTAGGAGGCTAGAAATATGGTGTAATGGTACTATTTATTTTCATAAATATCCGAAAACTGAAGATTGAGATTGACGACCTTAATCTGAAGGAGGATTAGGATTTATTTTTATACCCTAATCTGAAGATTGAGATTGACAACCTTAGTTTAGAGAACCATTCTTTATTCATATTTTTTCAGTATATTAGAAACTCTTTATGATAAATAGATGTTTTTAAAATAAGGATTTGAATAGAAGATAGAAATAGAGAAAACTTAGACAATCACTTCCTCGTGGGAACGATTCTAATGCTAGTACTATTATTTCCATTGTGCACTTGCAATAGGTTAAGATTTGAATTTAATATAATTATAATACATAATAACAGGCAAGTCACCTATCTTCCAACCCCTTAAGCTATCGGAAGCCTGTTGAAGTGCACACACGTGAAGGTCCGTGGCTGTGCTACAAGGGCCCGAGAGCTCCGGCTCTCCCCTCTATTCCTCTACCTTCTTTGCTTTTCCTCTATCCTTGAATTTGCGTCATTACGCTACCAAAATCTCGGTAATTGTGGGGGGCGTAAATAGGATCGGAGTGCCTTCGGGCAAGAGGAAGTGCTGTTTTATTTTTTCTTTTGGCCATAAGTAGAGACCGCTTACGAGTGGGTTGATCGGGTGCATAACACCTTACCGATCGATAATCTAAGCCCCTACCCAAGAGCCTTTGGCGTAGACTGGATCAGAGTCATATTTTTAACACTTCGGTGCTCATCATATTGATTTGGGTATCTTGGGACACCAAAAGTTCCGGGTGGCGACTCTAAATTTATAGTGAAGAGCGCATCGCCACAACGGACTCGTGAGAGCCCACGGTTGCACACTCATATTAACATCTATAAACATAAAAAAGAAAACTTATATCTAAACAGGGTAAAAAGAACTCATCGAAGAACTATAAAACCTCCAAAAAAAACCCATGCTTAAACTAAGTTAGTCATTCTCTCGACCCCTTGCAACTCTCTGATGACCTCCAATCGGTCGATTATGTGCACTTGCAGCAGATCTAAGTCCCCCTCCATGTTGTCCCCGTGCAACATTTCCACGCCCACCTCCATTTCGCTTAACATGAGTTGTGGATGACCTCTCTCTAGTTTGTGTTGGATCTAGTAGTCGGCTCTTTACATCTTTGCCCATTATGTACATTCATACTATAGTTACGACATAGTTACAACATAGATGGTTGTTCATCCTGCACCTAATTTTCTTTGGTCTCTCGGGAGATTATGAGCGTGAGGTAGGTTGAAAATTATATCCGATGTTGACCAAAAATTTGTATGACAACGAATTAGAGACCTTCTTGTAAAGCTTCTCGTAAGAGTAAACTCTGAAGCATTCGTGCAATACTTCTCTATATTTAATTGTTAGTGGGTGATTGCAAGCCATCGCATGCATGCATAGCAATCCAGATGTTTGTCATACACAACAATTTGCACTTCCACCTATCCAAGCACATTGTATGCCTGACAGTAGTACGATTCATCTCATACTCAAAATCGTTCCCATGATGAATCCAATAGTTCTGAGTTTGATGATGAGATTTTTCTAATTTGGTGATGACTGACGACACAATATACATGTCCATTTGCAGCTTCTATACATCTCGTGTGATTTAGGTCAATTCACTAATTGAATGTCTTTAATGATATCGGTGATGGGGCATGGCCCTCGATTATGAAAAGGGATTATTCAAGGATGAGAAGTTATTAGTAATCACGCCACACTTTGCTCCTTCATCAAATAGTGATCGGCTCCACTTGCCTTTTACATCATTAATCCAATTTTATATCATTAATGATTTTTCTATGATGTCTTTAAGATTCTTGTGGTAGTCATGTTCGACAAAGCACATGTTGGTTCCCAAAATAAATTCTCGTATGCCTTACCCCTAAAAAAGTAATAAATTTTTAGTGCAAATGACAGGAAAATAATCTGTCCATCCAAGAACTAAATTATTAGCATAAATAATATCAGCTAAAAATTTGTGATGACCCAAATTTCCACGCGCGAAAATACAATACGTGGAAACTTCAGGCCATCAGATCGTAGGACACAATCTGAACACATAATTTTATTTAGGCATCAAGGGCTCTGATGCTACTGCGACGACTCGATCTTCCCCTAAGTAGGTATCTAGGAAGATCGGGCCATCAAGTATTTAGTATGTCACAACCCAGATTTTTGAGATCTGTGCACGGCACATACTTACACATAGGTGTATGTGTTTCACAAGGAGACCAAAAACGACCCACATACGTTAAGTGTGTACGTGGGAAACACACTAGTATTATCCCAAAAATTTTAGATATAAAAGTGAAAGAGATAGAGAAGAACCTTTACGTAACTCTATTCTAACCTAAATAGAGAGAAGGAGAATAAAGAGAGAAAGAAGAAAAGAGCCTAGTGGAGAACTAGGGTTCATTGAGACTTAGGTCGAAAGAAGGGATCAGAGGAAATGACGGGAGAAAGAACCAGGGAGGCTGGATAGCCGAGTAGATATTCAAATCATAAATAGGACCAGCGGTTTCGTCGAGGTACATTAAGGACATCATAGATGCCTAGGAGTGTTTTTAATATTAGGAAGGATGTTGGCTAAATGTTGTTTTGTATAAGATTAAGGTTTAAGGAAGGATAAACGATTATAAACATGACTCGCTCGGCGGTCCCCCAAATTAAAGGGAGCTCGCTCGGCCGAGGTCCACGGTCATATTGCAAAAGCTCGATTTAACGCCGGCGACCTCGATTTAACCGCCGAAGTCTAGAGACCGCTCGGCGAGGAAACAGAGACCGCTCGAGCGAGGTCAAGAGACCCGGCGAGGTCAAGTGACCGCTGCCGGGCGTATAATAATGACGGCAGCGGTCTGGTGATCACTCGATATTGGTTTTCTAATATAAGAAACTCGGTGTCTTACACCCCAAAGACCTTAGATCATCCTAAAGTAAAATTCTTTTTAAATGTAGGTTGATGCATTATAACCCTCTAAGGACAAGCGTGCTTTGAGATTATCGAGGTAGGGAATATTCTCGAAACATGTGTATTATTCTGAACTCATGTGTAGTATAGTCCATTTAAATAGTGTATATTTCATAAATCCTCATGATAAGGGTGTGTGTGTGTTCCAATGTGGAAAATCCTGAGGTCCCCAGGGGACGAAAGATAATGTGGTTAAATCAAAGAAAGGTGAAATAGAAGCATGGGGCATCCCAGGGATGCGTAAGAAAACAAACAGAGAAACAAAGATAACGTGATAAGGCCTAATGTAATATATTTAGCACAATCACGGTGAATAACTATATGTAAAGCACATTGATACTTTTGTTATTTAAGGTTGATTAGAATACCCCACCGACGTGGCGGATACCCACAATGACTCGGCGGGATATCCGTGACCGCATGCCAATCCAGATAATTATAACATCCCAGGGATGTAGATTGAGAATAGACCCCGCCGCCTATGGGGAAGGGGCTCGGGCAGTATTCCCAGGGAATACACATAACAACTGTCTAGTTAGACGACGATGGCGGGTATTCCATCGGGGCTCGATGCTATATTGCTCGAGGATTAATTAAGTTAAGATTTAAGTGATTAGGCCAAGTTCACAAACAAACTTATAAAGAGATTAAACAAAGCCATGATAAGTAGTGATTGGAACCATTGAGTTATTCCTGTTATCCAAATTGTTGTACATAAATGTTTTCTTAAAAATTTATGTTTATTAAGTTACTGACATATGTGTGAAGGATGATCTATATGTTCTTTTGTTTTCCCTACGGAACTAGGATGTAGCTCACCCCTTAGACTATACGTCACAGGTCAAGGACTAGCGGCGGCAGGGACTTCGGGAGAAGTTAATCCAAGGGCCTCGGTGTTCGTGGCCCACGTAAGAGTCGGAACCTCCTCGAGAATTCTTCTAGGAAACCAGCGCATACTTTGAGAGTGAGTTGAGAGAGTATTATGTATGGCTTGGTATATTGAGCCTCTTTATTTCGAATGCTTTAGTTTCTGTCTCTTGATTAAACATCTAGGGTGAATAATTATCTTTTAAAATTTGGGTATGTCCTTATGTCCATGAATTGGCATGGGACAAGGACTTATGCGGATCAAATATATTATTTTGAGATTTTATTTAGGGTAGCTAAGTGTGCTTCAATTTCAGTTTTGGCTTGCATATATCATTGTGTATGTAAGGACCTAGGCACGACCTTGAAGGTCGTCTTGATGGCACATGATTCGGGATGCGAAATTGAGTATCACATTAATATCGAGCTTTCTTTTCAAGGTTAAACTATCATATCGTCGAACATAGGGACTTCGCTAACGATTATGGATTCTCATGCAGACCGTTATGTTTCCTAGAGGGAGAGGCCGACCCAGGGGTGGCCATGATAGGAATTTGCGCAGTGGAGATGGGTTCGTCTCACCTGCAAACAGAGTGCCGTTGGGAAACAGGGAGATTCCCGAGAGCAGTGGCCAGGGAGGAAACCAAAATCAAGCAGAGGGGCAAGATCTAAATAGGCAAGATCGAGATCAGAGGGAACAAGATAGGGTGAGAGAAAGAAATGAAGAAAGAGAAGAACGTCAGAGAATGATGCACACAATGGAGACCATGGCAACTGCTATGGCACAACAAGCAGCGTCCTTGGCAGCGCATACAGTACCAGAACCACAACGAACACCTACCCCTCCAGTAGGACTTACACCTTCAGTGGCTTCAGCATTCACCGAGTTCAGAAGAATGAGACCTCCCAACTTTTCAGGGCAGGCAGACACGATGGCCGCCGAAATGGAGAAGGTGTTTAGTGTCTTGACATGCTAGAGGATGAGAGCGTCCGTTGGGCAGCATATATGTTAGATGGAGAAGCTGGACCTTGGTGGAAATCAGTGTCGCGGACGAGAGCACAAGAAACTCCAGATGTGCCGTGGACTTGGGACGAATTTGTAGAAGAATTCAATAAACAATATTTTCCTGAAGTTGTGAGAAATCAGATGGAGACCCAATTTTTACAACTAGCACAGGGAAGAATGACCGTGAGAGAGTATGGAGTGGAATTCATGAGATTGGCTCGCTTCGCTGCATCACGTAATCACAGACGTGATGAAAGCGAAGAGGTTCCAACAGGGCTTAAGGTCGGACATACGAGGAGGGGTTGCGCCCTTCCAGCTGAAAACTTATGGAGAAGTAATGAGTAAGGCATTGGTGGTTGAGGAAGAAAATAATAACCGATACCGTCAGAGGGAACATCAAGGCAGAGAAAGCATCGATCTAAACAGGACGGGGGGTTATGAATCGGCATATAAGAAACCGAGGTTTATAACACCAAATCAGAAACAGTCGTTCCAGTCAGGTTATGGGAGAGCTGCACAACAACCGACTCATCAAAATTATCCGTTCTTTGGCATCGGGGAGATCGATGAGGTATCAAGGTCCTACTTTTCCAAAGAGGCTACAACTCCACAAGTTTTTGAGTCGCTAATTCATTTCAAGAGAAACTTGTGCAAAATGTGGCAAGTCCCACAAAACAAAGTAGGCAAGGAATGCGAGGTGTTTCAAGTGTGGTAAGATAGGCCACATGATTAGAGATTGCCACGAGACGCAAAGAAAAGACGGCTCCAACTTCCATGCCACAACCTATTCAATCTCGAAAGCACATTATTCGAGGGAGAGCCTCTGTGATTACCGCCCAAGCGAGGGAGTGTACACGGCGTTATCCAAGAGTGAGGTCTCCTTTAAAATAAAGAATTTCGTTTGCAATACAACTCTAGATAATGAATGAATTTTCCATTAGGATAAATATCTATATAAGCATTATTAAACTCAAGAGTGAAAATTTTTGTATTAAGTATATGTTATGCGTATATGCATGCATTGTAGGTTCGTTACAGATTTATGAGAAAGGGTGCTACATTAGCACATGGCCGAAAGTCCGATAGACCGTGGTCATCACCCCTAGATTTGCAAAAGGATGAAGATTATTGAAACATTTGGACTTTGTGTTATCGGTGTCCATTCAACAGGAGAATTAGTGGACACGAGTTAGTCGCAAATCGGTAGTAGTAAGCATTAGGGATCACGTTGTCCACGAATTAGACGCAAATTTAATATGGTTGGACATGCAAGGATTCGACGTAATCCTTGGCATGGATTGGCTGTCCCAATCCTTGTATGCAACAAAGGACCGCAAGGATAAAGTTGTTATTTTCCGTCCTAACACGAGGAAGATCGTTTCGATTTCAAGGGAGAGGTCGACTCAGTACCACTCATATCTGCGATGAGCGCGAGCGTTTAATCGAGGAAAGGGTGTAGTGGTTATTTGGCATTTTGAAGGAGGATAAAGAAGAAAAGAATATTATCTCGACATAGCGTAGTGCGAGAATTCCCGGATGAATTTTCGGAAGAATTGCCGGATTACCTCGGAAAGGGAGGTAGAATTTGCGATCGACTTAGCACCGAGAACGGAACACCTTTCAAAAGCACCTTATAGAATGGCCCTAGAGTTGAAAGAATTGAAAGAACAATCGCAAGAGCTCATGGACAAAGGGATTCATACGACCAAGCGTGTCTCCATGGGGAGCACCGGTGTTGTTCGTGAAAAGAAAGATGGGTCGATGCGGTGTGCATCGACTACTAATTGAATAAAGTCACGGTGAAGAATCGATACCGTTGCCAAGGATAGATGACTTATTCGACCAATTGCAGGGTGCAAAACATTTTTCCAAGATCGACCTAAGATCGGGTTATCATCAGTTAAGAGTCAGGGCCGAGGACATTCAGAAAACGGCTTTTAGAACATGGTATGGACACTATGAATTTTTAGTAATGCCATTCGGGTTGACGAATGCACCAGCGTCGTTTATGGACTTGATGAATCGAGTGTTTAAACCACACTTAGACTCCTGCGTGGTAGTGTTTGTGGATGACATCTTAATCTACTCAAAATCGAAAGCGGAACATGAAGAACACTTACGTGTCGCTCTACGAACCTTGCGGGAACACCAATGTTTTTGGCTAGAAAAGGTTAGCTTTCTGGGACATGTCGTCTCCAAGCATGGTGTCACTGTAGATCCCGCTAAGATCGAGGCAGTAGTGAACTGGGAACAACCAAAAACCGTGACAGACATCCGAAGTTTCCTCGGACTGGCAGGATATTATCGACGTTTCGTTGAGGGGTTTTCAAAAATATCAGGACCTCTCACAAGGCTTACAAGAAAGGACTCAAGATTTGAGTGGAGTGAGGCGTGTGAAAATAGTTTTCAAGAACTCAAGAAGAGACTCACCTCAGCTCCAGTGTTAGCCATTCCATCAGGCAGTGGAGGATTCGCAGTGTATAGTGATGCTTATATAGCAGGTTAGGTTGTGTACTAAATCAAGATAAAAGGTAATAGCTTACGGCTCGAGTTGAAAGAGCACGAAAGGAACTACCCAACACACGATCTGGAACTAGCAGCAGTCATATTCGCATTAAAGATATGGCGACATTACCTATATGGAGAAACATTTGAAATTTTCACTGATCATAAAAGCCTCAGATACCTGTTTACACAGAAGGAACTGAATATGAGGCAGCGTAGGTGGATGGAATTCCTCAAAGATTACGACTGTTCTACTGATACCATCCAGGCAAAGCTAACGTAGTGGCCGACGCCTTGAGTCGGAAGAGTTCCGCCCAGCTGGCTAGTCTAATTTCAGGTATACATCGATGGAAGTTGTTGGAGGATCTAGCGTTGTGTGGTGCAGACATACAACCACAAGCCACAGGAGCCTTCTTAGCCAACATATCAGTGAAGCCAGTGATATTTGAACACATACGAGAACTACAGATGAAAGACCCGATTCTAACAAGGATACATCAAAATGTAATAGAAGGTACTACCTCTGAGTTTTCAATCAAGGAAGACGGTTCCTTAACATTCAAAGGGCGGCTTTGCATTCCGGACAACGCCGAATTACGGCGAACGATTCTTGATGAATCCCACAGGTCAAGCTATGCGATCCACCCGGGAAGCACGAAGATGTATCAGGATCTGAAAAAGAATTACTGGTGGAGAGGTTTGAAACAAGATGTGGCAGAGTATGTGTCACGATGTTTGACGTGCCAACAAGTGAAAATCGACCATAGACACCCCGCAGGCCTATTACAACCCTTACCCATACCGGAATGGAAATGGGAATCTATCTCAATGGATTTCATAGTCGGGTTACCACGAACTGCAAGGAGGCATAACGCCATTTGGGTAGTGGTTGATCGATTAACTAAGTCGGCACATTTCTTGCCGTACAACACGATGTACACAGCGGGAAGATTAGCAGAACTTTACATGAAGGAGATCGTTCGGCTACATGGGATTCAAGTAGCATTGTTTGAATAGACCCATTATATACATCAAAGTTTTGGAGGAAATTCCAAGAAGGAATGGGAACTAAGTTGGATTCAAGACGCGTTTCACCCACAAAGAGAAGACGGTGAGAGAGGGTCAACCAAGTCATTGAAGACATGCTTAGGGCATGTATGTTAGAATTAGGATCATGGGATCAACATCTACCATTGATTGAGTTCGCTTATAATAATAGTTTTCAGACGAGCATTGGGATGGCACCGTATGAAGCCTTGTACGGAAGACGATGTAAGTCGCCAATCAATTGGGAGGAAACTGGGGAGAAATTCGTTTTGGGACCCGAGCTACTTGAAGATAACGCTGCCATTGTCCGCATGATCAGGGAAAGACTAAAAGCGGCTCAGAGCAGACAGAAAAGTTATGCTGACATCAAGCGGACTAGTGTAGACTTTAAAGTGGGTGAACATGTGTTCGTGAAAGTATCACCGATGAAGGGAGTGATGAGATTTGGGAAGAGAGGGAAACTAAGTCCCCGCTATCTTGGACCGTTTGAAGTTTTGGGTCGAGTGGGAGAAGTAGCCTACCGCATTGGTTTGCCACCATTGTTTGATCAGGTACACAATGCCTCTGGGAGGACGATGCTTAGAAAATATCTCAATGACCCTGATCACGTGCTGAGCGGCCAATCATTCGAAATGCATGAAGATATGACCATGATTGAAGAACCCGTAGAAATTTTAGATCAAAAGGAACAGGTGTTGCGAACAAAAGTGATTCCCTTAGTGCTTGTCCGATGGAAGAACCATCCGGCCGAAGAGGCAACATGGGAACGTGAGGCGGATGTTAGAGAACAATATCCTAAATTGTTCGAACTTGCCAACTGAATGTTTCATTCGTTTGAGAACATGTAATTTCGGGTACTATGAAGGCTATGTATGTTTTCTTTTGATATGTTGATTTCAAACAATGTTTGAGATTTTTCGTTGAACTCTAAATTGATGAAACTAGTGATAAATTGAAACTAAATGAGCAAAAGGTACCCGGAGAAATGTTTACGGTCTCGCCGCGACCACTTATGACCGCTTCGAAGCGAACACATAAATCATACTTCCTCTCGCCGGCGATAACAAATCCTCGCTCGAGCGAGGTATTTTGACCGCCCGAGCAATGCTTTATACCCGCGGGAGCGGGGTAACAGTATATGACATTAGGATTGTTTTCCCGCTCGAGCGAGGACTAATGACCGCCCGGGCGAAGCGGAACTATAAATATGACAGGCCAGAGCGTCTGTTCATCTTCAAGCGAGAGAAAAGAGAGGCGATGGAAGGGTTAGGGCAGCGATTTCAAACATTTTCCTTCCGATTTCAAACGGATTTGAGCAATCCGATCCGTTAGGACGATTCTCCTAGGTAAACTCTACCTATTCCTAAAGTTTTTCCTTCATTTTTTTTAGCATAATTATACTAAATGGCCTCAAGCCCGAACCCCCAACCAAGAAAGCGGATGGCGACTTTCACCGGCCGCAACAATAAGCGCCACAAACCTCTCAACAATCATCAAACCCACCCTCTACTCCAATCACCTTTGGATGATTGGTGGGGATCAAATTTTTGAAGCCGAGTGGGAAATACACCCCTCTTGTTTCGGAGATCCGGCGTCCACCCAGTGGACATCGGACTTCATCACTAACAATCAGCTCAAGACCCTGCTTACGCCATTCGGGGATCGATACTACCCGAGGCTAGTGAGACTGTTTTACCAGACCCTAAAGTTGAGCGTCGACGAGGATGCCATACTCGTTACCATCGATGGTAATGAGTTAATTTTCAGATGTGCCGACATTTCCGCAATCATGAAATGTCCCCACGTCTACGCCCCTAACCCACTCATCCTACCACCTTTTTCTGGGAACGTAGATTTCCCAACGATAATCTCCGACATCACTGGCGGCAGGTCCGCCTCGGGACAATCCATCACCCGATCACAATTACCGCCGCGCATGTGGCTTTTAGATATTATCTTCAAAAAGAATTTGCACCCAACCGCCATGACCAAGAACGCCGAGATGCGTTTTTGAGCACTACACACCGCATTTCACAATAGGTGGATCAACGCACCTATGCTCATCATGAAAGGCATGGCACATGCCTACAGAAGAAATGTAAGGGGTGCTGTCCCTCCACCGATCAACCGATTACCTTATGCTCGGTTGATTTCCCGACTCTTGGATTCGCGAAAGGGGAAGGGAGGATTTAGGATTCGGGAGGACGAGTTGTTCCTCACAACGTCGTCCATACCTCGCCAAGATTGGAGCCAAACCTTAAGAGCCTCCAAACCACGTCGACAAAGAGAGACCGACAAGTCTCGATCAGCCACCCATCAAGCACCGGCAGGACCGACTACTTCCTCTACCTCAATACCGCAGCCCATACCCACTACTGACACGGGCATGATGCGGGAGATCCTCCAGCAAGGGAGGGAGATCAGGTTGCATCAGAGGTTCCAGGAGGCGCTACTCATAGACCTTATGGGCCAGGCATACCCGCAGTCTTACATGCAGCGTGTAGGTGCCATGAGGGATGCTATTTTTGGAGCATCTAGCTCCGGCCCGACTACGAGGAGCGCCACAATGGGTACCACAGCCGTCACGGTGGACGATGGCGATAATGATGGCGAGGACGATGATGAAGGACTCTGACGACGACTATGAAGAGGAGGAGGATTAGATGATAGTGAATATTTGAAATTTTGCATGTAATATTTTGAAAACTTGGATATGGATGTTCAACTTTGATATGGGTAGATGATAAATATGTGTGGAATGTAATATCGATAATATCTTGGTTAATTATTTTTGTTTTTTTTATGTTGTATGGAAATGGTGGGCATGACCAACCTTTGGTTCTTTGCAAAATGGGGCAAAATAGTTAAATTTCTGATTTGTTATGCGAGTCGGATGACAAAAGTGGTACCTAGTTAAGAAAAGAATATCGATTTTCGAGGGCGAAAATCTTATAAGTTGGGGTGATTGTCACAACCCAGATTTTTGAGATCTGTGCACGGCACATACTTACACATAGGTGTATGTGTTTCACAAGGAGACCAAAAACGACCCACATACGTTAAGTGTGTACGTGGGAAACACACTAGTATTATCCCAAAAATTTTAGATATAAAAGTGAAAGAGATAGAGAAGAACCTTTACGTAACTCTATTCTAACCTAAATAGAGAGAAGGAGAATAAAGAGAGAAAGAAGAAAAGAGCCTAGTGGAGAACTAGGGTTCATTGAGACTTAGGTCGAAAGAAGGGATCAGAGGAAATGACGGGAGAAAGAACCGGGGGAGGATAGCCTAGTAGATATTCAAATCATAAATAGGACCCAGTGTCTTGGTTTCAGAGGTACGTTAAGGACATCATAGATGCCTAGGAATGTTTTTGAATATTAGGAAGGATGTTGGCTAAATGTTGTTTTGTATAAGATTAAGGTTTAAGGAAGGATAAACAGTTATAAACATGACTCTGGGCTCGCTCGAGCAGTCCCTGAAACTAAAGGGGAGCTTGCTCGAGCGAGGGTCCACGGTCATATTGCAAAAGCTCGATTTAACCGCTCGAGCGACCTCGATTTAACCGCTCGGCGAGTCTGAAAGGGACCGCTCGGCGAGGTCAAGACCGCCGAAAGAGGTCAAGTGACCGCTTCTAATATAAGAAACTCGGGTGTCTTACACCCCAAAGACCTTAGATCATCCTAAAGTAAAATTCTTTTTAAATGTAGGTTGATGCATTATAACCCTCTAAGGACAAGCGTGCTTTGAGATTCGTCGAGGTAGGGAATATTCTCGAAACATGTGTATTATTCTGTGAACTCATATGTGTAGTATAGTCCATTTAAATAGTGTATATTTCATAAATCCTCATGATAAGGGTGTGTGTGTGTTCCAATGTGGAAAATCCTGAGGTCCCCAGGGGACGAAAGATAATGTGGTTAAATCAAAGAAAGGTGAAATAGAAGCATGGGGCATCCCAGGGATGCGTAAGAAAACAAACAGAGAAACAAAGATAACGTGGTAAGGCCTAATGTAATATATTTAGCACAATCACGGTGAATAACTATATGTAAAGCACATTGATACTTTTGTTATTTAAGGTTGATTAGAATACCCCACCGACGTGGCGGGATACCCACGACTGACTCGGCAGGATATCCGTGGCCGGTACGGCGGCCAATCCGTACAATTATAACATCCCAGGGATGTAGATTGAGAATAGACCCCGCCTATGAGAAGGGGCAAGATATTCCCACGGAATACACATAACAACTGTCTAGTTAGACGACGATGGCGGGTATTCCATCGGGGCTCGATGCTATATTGCTCGAGGATTAATTAAGTTAAGATTTAAGTGATTAGGCCAAGTTCACAAACAAACTTATAAAGAGATTAAACAAAGCCATGATAAGTAGTGATTGGAACCATTGAGTTATTCCTGTTATCCAAATTGTTGTACATAAATGTTTTCTTAAAAATTTATGTTTATTAAGTTACTGACATATGTGTGAAGGATGATCTATATGTTCTTTTGTTTTCCCTACGGAACTAGGATGTAGCTCACCCCTTAGACTATACGTCAGTCAAGGACTAAGCGGGCGGGGACTTCTTGGAGAAGTAATCCAAGGGCCTCGTTCGTGAAGAGTCGAACCTCCTCCCAGGAATTCTTCTAGGAAACCCACGCATACTTTGAGAGTGAGTTGAGAGAGTATTATGTATGGCTTGGTATATTCAAACCTCTTTATTTTGAATGTTTTAAATCTCTTGATTAAATCTAGGGTGAATAATTATCTTAAAATTTGGGTATGTCCTTATGTCCATGAATTGGCATGGGACAAGGAAATGCAGATCAATATATTATTTTGAGATTTATTTAGAGTAGCTAATGTGCTTCAATTTAGCTTTGGCTTGTATATATTGTTATGATATGAAGTTAAGGCACGGCCTTGGAGGTCGTGCAGATGGCACGAATTTCGGGATGCCGAAACTCCGGGCTGTCACAGTTGGTATCAAAGCGCTTTCTTTTCAGGGTTCTGACTATCATATCGTCAGAACATAGGGACTTCTGCTAACGAGATTATGAATTCTCATGCAGACCGTTATGTTTCCTAGAGGGAGAGGCCGACCCAGGGGTGGTCATGATAGGAATTTGCGCAGTAGAGATGGGTTCGTCTCACCTACAAACAGAGTGCCGTTGGGAAACAGGGAGATTCCCGAGAGCAGTGGCCAGGGAGGAAACCAAAATCAAGCAGAGGGGCAAGATCTAGATAGGCAAGATCGAGATCAGAGGGAACAAGATAGGGTGAGAGAAAGAAATGAAGAAAGAGAAGAACGCCAGAGAATGATGCACACAATGGAGACCATGGCAACTGCCATGGCACAACAAGCAGCGTCCTTAGCAGCGCATACAGTACCAGAACCACAACGAACACCTACCCCTCCAGTAGGACTTACACCTTCAGTGGCTTCAGCATTCACCGAGTTCAGAAGAATGAGACCTCCCAACTTTTTAGACGGTGAACACGATGGCCGGGGAGAAATGGAGAAGGTGTTTAGCGTACTGACATGCACGGAGGATGAGAGCGTCCGTTGGGCAGCATATATGTTAGATGGAGAAGTCGGACCTTGGTGGAAATCGATTGTCATGGCGAGAGCACAAGAAACTCCGGATGTGCGTGGACTTGGGACGAATTTGTAGAAGAATTCAATAAACAATATTTTCCTGAAGTTGTGAGAAATCAGATGGAGACCCAATTTTTACAACTAGCACAGGGAAGAATGACCGTGAGAGAGTATGGAGTGGAATTCATGAGATTGGCTCGCTTCGCTCCAGACTACGTAATCTCAGACGTGATGAAAGCGAAGAGGTTCCAACAGGGCTTAAGGTCGGACATACGAGGAGGGGTTGCGCCCTTCCAGCTGAAAACTTATGGAGAAGTAATGAGTAAGGCATTGGTGGTTGAGGAAGAAAATAATAACCGATACCGTCAGAGGGAACATCAAGGCAGAGAAAGCATCGATCTAAACAGGACGGGGGGTTATGAATCGGCATATAAGAAACCGAGGTTTATAACACCAAATCAGAAACAGTCGTTCCAGTCAGGTTATGGGAGAGCTGCACAACAACCGACTCATCAAAATTATCCGTTGCTGGCATCAGGGAGATCGATGAGGTATCAAGGTCCTACTTTTTCCAGCAGGGCTACAACTCCACAAGTTTTTCCGAGAGCTAATTCATTTCCAAGAGAAACTTGTGCAAAATGTGGCAAGTCCCACAAAACAAATTGTGGCGGGGAATGCTGGCAAGATAGGCCACATGATTAGAGATTGCAGGAAAAAAGAAAAGACGGCTCCAACTTCCATGCCACAACCTATTCAATCTCGAAGCACATTATTGAGGAGAGCCTCTGTGATTACCGCCCGAAGCGAGGAGTGTACACGACGTTATCCAAGGTGAGGTCTCCTTTAAAATAAGAATTTCGTTTGCAATACAACTCTAGATAATGAATGAATTTTCCATTAGGATAAATATCTATATAAGCATTATTAAACTCAAGAGTGAAAATTTTTGTATTAAGTATATGTTATATGCGTATATGCATGTATTGTAGATGCTATTCTGATTTATGAGAAAGGGTGCCATTAGCACATGACTTGAGTCGATAGACCCGTGGTCTACCCACTCTTTCATCACCCTAGATTTGCAAAAGGATGAAGATTATTCCAAACTGGACTTTTGTGTTATCGTCCATCCCAACAGGAGAATTAGTGGACACGAGTTAGTTTGCAAATCGGTAGTAGTAAGCATTCGGATCACGCGGTCCACGAATTAGACGCAAATTTAATATGGTTGGACATGCAAGGATTCGACGTAATCCTTGGCATGGATTGGCTGTCCCAACATTGCGCAACAGTGGACTGCAAGGATAAAGTTGTTATTTTCCGTCCTAACACGAGAAGATCGTTTCGATTTCAAGGGGAGAGGTCGACTCAGGTACCACTCATATCTGCAGTAAGAGCAGAACGTTTAATCAGGAAAGGGTGTAGTGGTTATTTGGCATTTTTGAAGGAGGATAAAGAAGAAAAGAATATTATCTCTGACATAGCTGTGGTGCGAGAATTCCCAGATGAATTCCCAGAAGAATTGCCAGGATTACCTCCAGAAAGGGAGGTAGAATTTGCGATCGACTTAGCACGAGAGCGGAACTTCAAAAGCACCTTATAGAATGGCCCCTGCAGAGTTGAAAGAATTGAAAGAACAACTGCAAGAGCTCATGGACAAGGGATTCATACGACCAAGCGTGTCTCCATGGGGAGCACCAGTGTTGTTCGTGAAAAAGAAAGATGGGTCGATGCGGTTGTGCATCGACTACCGCCAATTGAATAAAGTCACGGTGAAGAATCGATACCCGTTGCCAAGGATAGATGACTTATTCGACCAATTGCAGGGTGCAAAACATTTTTCCAAGATCGACCTAAGATCGGGTTATCATCAGTTAAGAGTCAGGGCCGAGGACATTCAGAAAACGGCTTTTAGAACATGGTATGGACACTATGAATTTTTAGTGATGCCATTCGGACTGACGAATGCACCGCGTTATGGACTTGATGAATCGAGAGTTTACACCACTCTTAGACACCTGCGGGGTAGTGTTTGTAGATGACAACCTAATCTACTCAAAATCGAAAGCGGAACATGAAGAACACTTACGTGTCGCTCTACGAACCTTGCGTGAACACCAACTGTACGCCAAGCTCAGCAAATGTGAGTTTTGGCTAGAAAAGGTTAGCTTTCTGGGACATGTCGTCTCCAAGCATGGTGTCACTGTAGATCCCGCTAAGATCGAGGCGAGGAATCGGGAACAACCAAAAACTGCGGATGAGACATCCAAGTTTCCTGACCGGCGGGGATATTATCGATGTTTCGTTGAGGGGTTTTCAAAAATATCAGGACCTCTCACAAGGCTTACAAGAAAGGACTCAAGATTTGAGTGGAGTGAGGCGTGTGAAAATAGTTTTCAAGAACTCAAGAAGAGACTCACCTCAGCTCCAGTGTTAGCCATTCCATCAGGCAGTGGAGGATTCGCAGTGTATAGTGATGCTTCGTATAACGGGTTAGGTTGTGTACTAAATCAAGATAAAAAGGTAATAGCTTACGGCTCCAGACAGTTGAAAGAGCACGAAAGGAACTACCCAACACACGATCTGGAACTAGCAGCAGTCATATTCGCATTAAAGATATGGCGACATTACCTATATGGAGAAACATTTGAAATTTTCACTGATCATAAAAGCCTCAGATACCTGTTTACACAGAAGGAACTGAATATGAGGCAGCGTAGGTGGATGGAATTCCTCAAAGATTACGACTGTTCTATACAGTACCATCCAGGCAAAGCTAACGTAGTGGCCGACGCCTTGAGTCGGAAGAGTTCCGCCCAGCTGGCTAGTCTAATTTCAGGTATACATCGATGGAAGTTGTTGGAGGATCTAGCGTTGTGTGGTGCAGACATACAACCACAAGCCACAGGAGCCTTCTTAGCCAACATATATCGGTGAAGCCAGTGATATTTGAACACATACGAGAACTACAGATGAAAGACCCGATTCTAACAAGGATACATAAAAATGTAATTGAAGGTACTACCTCTGAGTTTTCAATCAAGGAAGACGGTTCCTTAACATTCAAGGGGCGGCTTTGCATTCCGGACAACGCCGAATTACTGACGATTCTTGATGAATCCCACAGGTCAAGCTATGCGATCCACCCGGGAAGCACGAAGATGTATCAGGATCTGAAAAAGAATTACTGGTGGAGAGGTTTGAAACAAGATGTGGCAGAGTATGTGTCACGATGTTTGACGTGCCAACAAGTGAAAATCGATCATAGACACCCCGCAGGCCTATTACAGCCCTTACCCATACCGGAATGGAAATGGGAATCTATCTCAATGGATTTCATAGTCGGGTTACCACGAACTGCAAGGAGACATAACACCATTTGGGTAGTGGTTGATCGATTAACTAAGTCGGCTCATTTCTTGCCGTACAATACGATGTACACAGCGGGAAGATTAGCAGAACTTTACACGAAGGAGATCGTTTACATGGGATTCCAATTAGCATTGTTTCAGACCGAGACCCATTATATACATCAAAGTTTTGGAGGAAATTCCAAGAAGGAATGGGAACTAAGTTGGATTTCAGTACGGCGTTTCACCCACAAACAGACGGACGGTGAGACCAAGTCATTGAAGACATGCTTAGGGCATGTATGTTAGAATTGCAAGGATCATGGGATCAACATCTACCATTGATTGAGTTCGCTTATAATAATAGTTTTAGAGAGCATTGGGATGGCACCGTATGAAGCCTTGTACGGAAGAGCGATGTAAGTCGCCAATCAATTGGGAGGAAAGCGGGGAGAAATTCGTTTTGGGACCCGAGCTACTTGAAGATAACGCCATTGTCCGCATGATCGTGGAAAGACTAAAAGCGGCTCGGGCGGATAGAAAAGTTATCGACATCAAGCGGACTAGAGTAGACTTTAGAGTGGGTGAACATGTGTTCGGGGAAGAATCACCGATGAAGGGAGTGATGAGATTTGGGAAGAGAGGAAACTAAGTCCCGCTATCTTGGACCGTTTGAAGTTTTGGGTCGAGTGGAGAAGTAGCCTACCGCATTGGTTTGCCACCATTGTTTGATCGTACACAATGTTCCACGTGTCTCTGCTTAGAAAATATCTCAATGACCACGATCACGTGCTGAGCGGCCAATCATTTGAAATGCATGAAGATATGACGATGATTGAAGAACCCGTAGAAATTTTAGATCAAAAGGAACAGGTGTTGCGAACAAAAGTGATTCCCTTAGTGCTTGTCCGATGGAAGAACCATCCGGCCGAAGAGGCAACATGGGAACGTGAGGCGGATGTTAGAGAACAATATCCTAAATTGTTCGAAACTTGAATGTTTCATTCGTTTGAGAACATGTAATTTGGTACTATGAAGGCTATGTATGTTTTCTTTTGATATGTTGATTTCAAACAATGTTTGAGAAATTTTTTTCGTTGAACTCTAAATTGATGAAACTAGTGATATATTGAAACTAAACGAGCAAGAAGGTACCAGAGAAATGTTTCTGGTCTCGCTCGAGCGACCACTTATGACCGCTCGAGCGAACTACATAAAATCATACTTCCTCTCGCTCGAGCGATAACAAATCCTCGCTCGAGCGAGGTATTTTTGACCGCTCGAGCGATGCTTTATAACCGCTCGAGCGAGGTAACAGTATATGACAAACGATTTCTGTTCTCGCTCGAGCGAGAACTAATGACCGCTCGAGCGAGGCGGAACTATAAATATGGCAGGCCAGAGCGTCTGTTCATCTTCAAGCGAGAGAAAGAAGAGACGATCGGGGGAAGGGTTAGGGCAGCCGATTTCAAACATTTTCCTTCCGATTTCAAACAGATTTGAGCAATCCGATCCGTTAAGACGACTCTCCTAGGTAAAATCTACCTATTCCTAAAGTCTTTTCTTCATTTTTAACCATTATTATATAGAATGGCCTCAAGCCCGAACCCCCAACCTAAGAAACGGATGGCGACTGGCGCCATGCCACAAACCTCTCAACAATCATCAAACCCACCTCTACTCCAATCACCGATGATTGGTGGAGATCAAAATTTTTGAAGCCGAGTGGGAAATACACCCCTCTTGTTTCGGTGATCCGGCGTCCACCCAGTGGACATCGGACTTCATCACCAACAATCAGCTCAAGACCCTGCTTACGCCATTCGGGGATCGGTACTACCCGAGGCTAGTGAAATTATTTTACAGACCTACAAGTTGAGCGTCGATGAGGATGCCATACTCGTTACCATCGATGGTAATGAGTTAATTTTCAGATGTGCCGACATTTCCTCAATCATGAAATGTCCCCACGTCTACGCCCCTAACCCACTCATCCTACCACCTTTTTCTGGGAACGTAGATTTCCCAACGATAATCTCCGACATCACTGGCGGCAGGTCCGCCTCGGGACAATCCATCACCCGATCACAATTACCGCCGCGCATGTGGCTTTTAGATATTATCTTCAAAAAGAATTTGCACCCAACCGGCCATGACCAAGAACGCCGAGATGCGTTTTTGCGAGCACTACACACCGCATTTCACAATAGGTGGATCAACGCACCTATGCTCATCATGAAAGGCATGGCACATGCCTACAGAAGAAATGTAAGGGGTGCTGTCCCTCCACCGATCAACCGATTACCTTATGCTCGGTTGATTTCCCGACTCTTGGATTCGCGAAAGGGGAAGGGAGGATTTAGGATTCGGGAGGACGAGTTGTTCCTCACCGACAACGTCGTCCCATACCTCGCCCAAGATTGGAGCCAAACCTTAAGAGCCTCCAAACCAGCGTCGACAAAAAGAGAGACCGACAGGTCTCCCGATCAGCCACCCATCAAGCACCGGCAGGACCGACTACTTCCTCTACCTCAATACCGCAGCCCATACCCACTACTGACACGGGCATGATGCGGGAGATCCTTCAAGGGAGGGAGATCAGGTTGCATCAGAGGTTCCAGGAGGCGCTACTCATAGACCTTATGGGCCAGGCATACCCGCAGTCTTACATGCAGCGTGTAGGTGCCATGAGGGATGCTATTTTTGGAGCATCTAGCTCCGGCCCGACTACGAGGAGCGCCACAATGGGTACCACAGCCGTCACGGTGGACGATGGCGATAATGATGGCGAGGACGATGATGGCGAGGACAGATGATAGTGAATAAAGGAAATGTTGCGTTAAATATTGTGAAAAGGTGGATATTGAGGTTCAACTGTGATATGGGTAGAAGATAAATATGTGTGGAATGTAATATCGATAATATCTTGGTTAATTATTTTTGTTTTTTTTGTGTATGGAAATGGTGGGCATGACCAACACCTGTGTGCAAAATGGGGCAAAATAGTTAAATTTCTGATTTGTTATGCGAGTCAGATGACAAAAGTGGTACCTAGTTAAGAAAAGAATATCGATTTTCGAGGGCGAAATTCTTATAAGTTGGGGTGATTGTCACAACCCAGATTTTTGAGATCTGTGCACGGCACATACTTACACATAGGTGTATGTGTTTCACAAGGAGACCAAAAACGACCCACATACGTTAAGTGTGTACGTGGGAAACACACTAGTATTATCCCAAAAATTTTAGATATAAAAGTGAAAGAGATAGAGAAGAACCTTTACGTAACTCTATTCTAACCTAAATAGAGAGAAGGAGAATAAAGAGAAAGAAGAAAAGAGCCTAGTGGAGAACTAGGGTTCATTGAGACTTAGGTCGAAAGAAGGGATCAGAGAAAATGACGGAAGAAAGAACCAGGGAGGCCGGATAGCCGAGTAGATATTCAAATCATAAATAGGACCATCATAGATGCCTAGGAATGTTTTTGAATATTAGGAAGGATGTTGGCTAAATGTTGTTTTGTATAAGATTAAGGTTTAAGGAAGGATAGCGAGCATAAACATGACTCGGCTCGCTCGAGCGTCCTCAAACTAAAGGGGAGCTTGCTCGGCGAGGTCCACTAGCATATTGCAAAAGCTCGATTTAACCGCTCGAGCGACCTCGATTTAACAGCTCGGCGAAAGTCTAGAGACCGCCGGCGAGGTCAAGAGACCGCCGGCGAGGTCAAGTGACCGCTATATTGGTTTTCTAATATAAGAAACTCGGGTGTCTTACACCCCAAAGACCTTAGATCATCCTAAAGTAAAATTCTTTTTAAATGTAGGTTGATGCATTATAACCCTCTAAGGACAAGCGTGCTTTGAGATTCGTCGAGGTAGGGAATATTCTCGAAACATGTGCATTATTCTGTGAACTCATATGTAGTATAGTCCATTTAAATAGTGTATATTTCATAAATCCTCATGATAAGGGTGTGTGTGTGTGTTCCAATGTGGAAAATCCTGAGGTCCCCAGGGGACGAAAGATAATGTGGTTAAATCAAAGAAAGGTGAAATAGAAGCATGGGGCATCCCAGGGATGCGTAAGAAAACAACAGAGAAACAAAGATAACGTGGTAAGGCCTAATGTAATATATTTAGCACAATCACGGTGAATAACTATATGTAAAGCACATTGATACTTTTGTTATTTAAGGTTGATTAGAATACCCCACCGACGTGGCGGGATACCCACGACTGACTCGGCAGGATATCCGTGACCGTGCACAATTGATAATAGACCCCGCCGCCTATGAGAAAGGGGCTTGGGCGATATTCAGAATACATAACAACCTGCCTAGTTAGGCGACGATGTGGGTATTCCATCGGGCTCGATGCTATATTGCTCGAGGATTAATTAAGTTAAGATTTAAGTGATTAGGTCAAGTTCACAAACAAACTTATAAAGAGATTAAACAAAGCCATGATAAGTAGTGATTGGAACCATTGAGTTATTCTGTTATCCAAATTGTTGTACATAAATGTTTTCTTAAAATTTATGTTTATTAATTCTTGACATATGTGTGAAGGATGATCTATATGTTCTTTTGTTTTCCCTCACGGAACTAGGATGTAGCTCACCCTTAGAC
Organism: Chloranthus sessilifolius; assembly: GCA_021018995.1. NCBI lineage: Eukaryota > Viridiplantae > Streptophyta > Magnoliopsida > Chloranthales > Chloranthaceae > Chloranthus > Chloranthus sessilifolius. Next base: position 25,780,455 of record CM037594.1, on the reverse strand, counting down.
TATACGTCACAGTCAAGGACTAGCGGCGGCAGGACTTGGAGAAGTAAATCCAAGGGCATCGGTTTATTCGTGCCCGCAGAAGAGTCGAACCTCCTCCCGAGGAATTCTTCTAGGAAACCCAACGCATACTTTGAGAGTGAGTTGAGAGAGTATTATGTATGGCTTGGTATATCAAGCCTCTTTATTTGAATGCTTTAGTTTACGTCTCTTGATTAAACATCTAGGTGAATAATTATCTTTTAAAATTTGGGTATGTCCTTATGTCCATGAATTGGCATGGGACAAGGCCTGTAGGACCAAATATATTATTTTGAGATTTCTTATTTAGAGTAGCTAAGTGTGCTTCAATTTACTGTTTGGCTTGCATATATCAATGTTATGATGAATGTAAGGCACGGCCTTGAAGGTCGTAAATGATAGCACGGATTTGGATGCCAAAATTGGCTATCATAATTAGTATCAAAGCGCTTTCTTTCAGTTCGACTATCATATCGTCGAACATAGGGACTTCTACTAACTAGATTATGGATTCTCATGCAGTTATGTTTCCTAGAGGAGAGGCCGACCGAGGGGTGGTCATGATAGGAATTTTGCATGAGATGGGTTCGTCTCACCTACAAAGCGAGTGCCATTGGGAACAGGAGATTCCCGAGAGCAGTGGCCAGGGAGGAAACCAAAATCAAGCAGAGGGGCAAGATCTAGATAGGCAAGATCGAGATCAGAGGGAACAAGTTAGGGTGAGAGTAACAAATGAAGAAAGAGAAGAATGCCAGAGAATGATGCACACAATGGGGAGCATGGCAACTGCCATGGCACAACAAGCGTCTCTTGGCGAAGACACAGATGCAGTAACCACAACGAACACCTACCCCTCCGAGGACTTACACCTCGGCTTCAACATTCACCGAGTTCAGAAGAATGAGACCTCCCAACTTTTCAGGACAGGCAGACACAATGGCCGCCGAAAACTGGTTGGGAGAAATGGAGAAGGTGTTCAGCGTACTGACATGCACGGAGGATGAGAGCGTCCGTTAGCAGATACATGTTAGATGGAGAAGTGGACCTTGGTGGAAATCGTCATGACGAGCGCACAAGAAACTCCAGATGTGCCATGGACTTGTGGCGAATTTGTAGAAGAATTCAATAAACAATATTTTCCTGAAGTTGTGAGAAATCAAATGGAGACCCAATTTTACAACTAGCACAGGAAGAATGACCGTGAGAGAGTATGGAGTGGAATTCATGAGATTGGCTCGCCGCTCCGGACTCGTAATCTCGCACGTGATGAAAGCGAAGAGGTTCCAACAGGCTTAAGGTCGGACATCGAGGAGGGGTTGCGCCTTCCGGTGAAAACTTATGGAGAAGTAATGAGTAAGGCATTGGTGGTTGAGGAAGAAAATAATAACCGATACCGTCAGAGGGAACATCAAGGCAGAGAAAGCATCGATCTAAACAGGACGGGGGGTTATGAATCGGCATATAAGAAACCGAGGTTTATAACACCAAATCAGAAACAGTCGTTCCAGTCAGGTTATGGGAGAGCTGCACAACAACCGAAATTATCCGTTGCTGGCATCAGGGAGATCGATGAGGTATCAAGGTCCTACTTTTTCCAGCAGGGCTACAACTCCACAAGTTTTTCCGAGAGCTGCTAATTCATTTCCAAGAGAAACTTGTGCAAAATGTGGCAAGTCCCACAAAACAACCGACTGTAGGCAGGGAATGCGAGGCTGTTTCAAGTGTGGCAAGATAGGCCACATGATTAGAGATTGCCCTGAGACAGTCAAAGAAAAGACGGCTCCAACTTCCATGCCACAACCTATTCAATCTCGAAGCTTTGTTATTAGAGGAGAGCCTCTGTGATTACCGCCCAAGAAGCAGGGAGTGTACACGACGTTATCCAAGGTGAGGTCTCCTTTAAAATAAAGAATTTCGTTTGCAATACAACTCTAGATAATGAATGAATTTTCCATTAGGATAAATATCTATATAACTGTTATTAAACTCAAGAGTGAAAATTTTTTGTATTAAGTATATGTTATGTACGTATATGCATGCATTGTAGGTACGTTACAGATTTATGAGAAAGGGTGCTACGTAGCACATGACGCGCGAGTGCTGATAGACCCAGGGTCTACCCACTCTTTCATCACCCCTAGATTTGCAAAAAGGATGAAGATTATTCCAAACGCGGACTTTGTGTTATCGGTGTCCATCCCAACAGAGAATTAGTGGACACGTTAGTTTGCAAATCGGTAGTAGTAAGCATTCGGGATCACGCGTCCACGAATTAGACAAATTTAATATGGTTGGACATGCAAGGATTGACGTAATCCTTGGCATGGATTGGCTGTCCCAACATTGCCATAGCGATGGACCGCAAGGATAAAGTTGTTATTTTCCGTCCTAACACGAGAAGATCGTTTCGATTTCAAGGGGAGAGGTCGACTCAGGTACCACTCATATCTGCAGTAAGAGCAGAACGTTTAATCAGGAAAGGGTGTAGTGGTTATTTGGCATTTTTGAAGGAGGATAAAGAAGAAAAGAATATTATCTCGACATAGGTGTGCGAGAATTCCGATGTATTCGGAAGAATTGCTGTGATTACCTCCGAAAGAGGTAGAATTTGCGATCGACTTAGCACCGAGCGGAACTAACTGTTCAAAAGCACCTTATAGAATGGCCCTAGAGTTGAAAGAATTGAAAGAACAACTGCAAGAGCTCATGGACAAGGGATTCATACGACCAAGCGTGTCTCCATGGGGAGCACCAGTGTTGTTCGTGAAAAAGAAAGATGGGTCGATGCGGTTGTGCATCGACTACCGCCAATTGAATAAAGTCACCGTGAAGAATCGATACCGTTGCCAAGGATAGATGACTTATTCACCAATTGCGGTGCAAAACATTTTCCAAGATCGACCTAAGATCGGGTTATCATCGATTAAGAGTCGTACGAGGACATTAGACATTAAGGTATGGACACTATGAATTTTTAGTGATGCCATTCTGACTGACGAATGCACCAGCGTCGTTTATGGACTTGATGAATCGAGTGTTTAAACCACACTTAGACTCCTGCGTGGTAGTGTTTGTGGATGACATCTTAATCTACTCAAAATCGAAAGCGGAACATGAAGAACACTTACGTGTCGCTCTACGAACCTTGCGTGAACACCAGCTGTACGCCAAGCTCAGCAAATGTGAGTTTTGGCTAGAAAAGGTTAGCTTTCTGGGACATGTCGTCTCCAAGCATGGTGTCACTGTAGATCCCGCTAAGATCGAGGCAGTAGTGAACTGGGAACAACCAAAAACCGTGACAGACATCCGAAGTTTCCTCGGACTGGCAGGATATTATCGACGTTTCGTTGAGGGGTTTTCAAAAATATCAGGACCTCTCACAAGGCTTACAAGAAAGGACTCAAGATTTGAGTGGAGTGAGGCGTGTGAAAAGAGTTTTCAAGAACTCAAGAAGAGACTCACCTCAGCTCCAGTGTTAGCCATTCCATCAGGCAGTGGAGGATTCGCAGTTTATAGTGATGCTTCGTATAACGGGTTGGGTTGTGTACTAAATCAATATAAAAAGGTAATAGCTTACGGCTCCAGACAGTTGAAAGAGCACGAAAGGAACTACCCAACACACGATCTGGAACTAGCAGCAGTCATATTCGCATTAAAGATATGGCGACATTACCTATATGGAGAAACATTTGAAATTTTCACTGACCATAAAAGCCTCAGATACCTGTTTACACAGAAGGAACTGAATATGAGGCAGCGTAGGTGGATGGAATTCCTCAAAGATTACGACTGTTCTATACAGTACCATCCAGGCAAAGCTAACGTAGTGGCCGACGCCTTGAGTCGGAAGAGTTCCGCCCAGCTGGCTAGTCTAATTTCAGGTATACATCGATGGAAGTTGTTGGAGGATCTAGCGTTGTGTGGTGCAGACATACAACCACAAGCCACAGGAGCCTTCTTAGCCAACATATCAGTGAAGCCAGTGATATTTGAACACATACGAGAACTACAGATGAAAGACCCGATTCTAACAAGGATACATCAAAATGTAATAGAAGGTACTACCTCTGAGTTTTCAATCAAGGAAGACGGTTCCTTAACATTCAAAGGGCGGCTTTGCATTCCGGACAACGCCGAATTACGGCGAACGATTCTTGATGAATCCCACAGGTCAAGCTATGCGATCCACCCGGGAAGCACGAAGATGTATCAGGATCTGAAAAAGAATTACTGGTGGAGAGGTTTGAAACAAGATGTGGCAGAGTATGTGTCACGATGTTTGACGTGCCAACAAGTGAAAATCGACCATAGACACCCCGCAGGCCTATTACAACCCTTACCCATACCGGAATGGAAATGGGAATCTATCTCAATGGATTTCATAGTCGGGTTACCATGAACTGCAAGGAGGCATAACGCCATTTGGGTAGTGGTTGATCGATTCACTAAGTCGGCACATTTCTTGCCGTACAACACGATGTACACAGCGGGAAGATTAGCAGAACTTTACATGAAGGAGATCGTTCGGCTACATGGGATTCCAATTAGCATTGTTTCAGACCGAGACCCATTATATACATCAAAGTTTTGGAGGAAATTCCAAGAAGGAATGGGAACTAAGTTGGATTTCAGTACGGCGTTTCACCCACAAACAGACGGACAGACTGAGAGGGTCAACCAAGTCATTGAAGACATGCTTAGGGCATGTATGTTAGAATTGCAAGGATCATGGGATCAACATCTACCATTGATTGAGTTCGCTTATAATAATAGTTTTCAGACGAGCATTGGGATGGCACCGTATGAAGCCTTGTACGGAAGACGATGTAAGTCGCCAATCAATTGGGAGGAAACTGGGGAGAAATTCGTTTTGGGACCCGAGCTACTTGAAGATAACGCTGCCATTGTCCGCATGATCAGGGAAAGACTAAAGGCGGCTCAGAGCAGACAGAAAAGTTATGCTGACATCAAGCGGACTAGTGTAGACTTTAAAGTGGGTGAACATGTGTTCGTGAAAGTATCACCGATGAAGGGAGTGATGAGATTTGGGAAGAGAGGGAAACTAAGTCCCCGCTATCTTGGACCGTTTGAAGTTTTGGGTCGAGTGGGAGAAGTAGCCTACCGCATTGGTTTGCCACCATTGTTTGATCAGGTACACAATGTTCCACGTGTCTAAGCTTAGTAAATCTCTCAATGACCACGATCACGTCGAGCGCCAATCATTCAAATGCATGAAGATATGACCATGATTGAAGAACCCGTAGAAATTTTAGATCAAAAGGAATGCGAACAAAGTGATTCCCTTAGTGCTTGTCCGATGGAAGAACCATCCGGCCGAAGAGGCAACATGGGAACGTGAGGCGGATGTTAGAGAACAATATCCTAAATTGTTCGAACTTGCCAACTGAATGTTTCATTCGTTTGAGAACATGTAATTTCGGGTACTATGAAGGCTATGTATGTTTTCTTTTGATATGTTGATTTCAAACAATGTTTGAGAAATTTTTTCGTTGAACTCTAAATTGATGAAACTAGTGATATATTGAAACTAAATGAGCAAGAAGGTACCAGAGAAATGTTTCTGGTCTCGCTCGAGCGACCACTTATGACCGCTCGAGCGAACTACATAAAATCATACTTCCTCTCGCTCGAGCGATAACAAATCCTCGCTCGAGCGAGGTATTTTGACCGCTCGAGCGATGCTTTATAACCGCTCGAGCGAGGTAACAGTATATGACATTACGATTCTGTTCTCGCCGGCGAGGACTGACCGCTTCGGCGAGGCGGAACTATAAATATGATGAGCCGGGCCTCTGTTCATCTTCAAGCGAGAGAAAAGAGAGAGACGATCGGGGGAAGGGTTAGGGCAGCCGATTTCAAACATTTTCCTTCCGATTTCAAACGGATTTGAGCAATCCGATCCGTTAAGACGATTCTCCTAGGTAAACTCTACCTATTCCTAAAGTTTTCCTTCATTTTAGCATTATTATACTAAATGGCCTCAAGCCCGAACCCCCAACCAAAGAAACGGATGGCGACTGTCAGCACCGCGCCAACAAACCTCTCAACAATCATCAAACCCACCCTCTACTCCAATCACATCGATGATTGGTGGGGATCAAAAATTTTGAAGCCGAAGTGGGAAATACACCCTCTTGTTTGAGATCCGGCGTCCACCCAAAGTGGACATCGGACTTCATCACCAACAATCAGCTCAAGACCACTCTTACGCCATTCGGGATCGATACTACCCGAGGCTAGTGAGATTATTTTACCCTAAAGTTGAGCGTCGATGAGGATGCCATACTGTTACCATCGATGGTAATGAGTTAATTTTAGATGTGCCGACATTTCCTCAATCATGAAATGTCCCCATCTACACGCCTAACCCACTCATCCTACCACCTTTTTACGGGCGTAGATTTCCCAACGATAATCTCGACATCACCGGCGAGTCCGCCTCGGACAATCCATCACCCGATCACAATTACGCCATGTGCGCATGTGGCTTTTAGATATTATCTTCAAAAGAATTTGCACCCAACCGCCATGACCAAGAACGCCGAGATGCGTTTTACAGCACACACCGCATTTCACAATAGGTGGATCAACGCACCTATGCTCATCATGAAAGGCATGGCACATGCCTACAAGAAATGTAAGGTGTCTTTGTCCTCCACCGATCAACCGATTACCTTATGTTGATTTCCCGACTCTTGGATTCGCGAAAGGGAAGGAGGATTTAGGATTCGGAGGACGAGTTGTTCCTCACCGACAACGTCGTCCCATACCTCGCCCAAGATTGGAGCCAAACCTTAAGAGCCTCCTAACCAGCGTTGTAAAATAGAGAGACCGACAGGTGTCCCGATCAGCCACCCACCATGCACTGGCAGGACCGACTACTTCCTCTACCTCAATACCGCAGCCCATACCCACTACTGACACGGGCATGATGCGGGAGATCCTTCAGCAAGGGAGGGAGATCAGGTTGCATCAGAGGTTCCAGGAGGCGCTACTCATAGACCTCATGGGCGTGCATACCCAGATCTTACATGCAAGCGTAGTAGGTGCCATGAGGGATGCTATTTTGGAGCATCTAGCTCCACCACTACGAGGGCGCCACAATGGGTACCGAATGATGGCGAGGGCGATGATGGCGAGGACTACGGACGGCAAGGAGGATTAGATGATAGTGAATATTTGAAATTTTGCATGTAATATTTTGAAAACTTGGATATGGATGTTCAACTTTGATATGGGTAGATGATAAATATGTGTGGAATGTAATATCGATAATATCTTGGTTAATTATTTTTGTTTTTGTCGTATGGAAATGGTGGGCATGACCAACACTGGTTGCTGCAAAATGGGGCAAAATAGTTAAATTTCTGATTTGTTATGCGAGTCAGATGACAAAAGTGGTACCTAGTTAAGAAAAGAATATCGATTTTCGAGGGCGAAATTCTTATAAGTTGGGGTGATTGTCACAACCCAGATTTTTGAGATACGTGCTGCACATACTTACATATAGGTATATGTGTTTCACAAGGAGACCAAAACACCAAATACGTTAAGTGTGTACGTGGGAAACACACTAGTATTATCCCAAAAATTTTAGATATAAAAGTGAAAGAGATAGAGAAGAACCTTTACGTAACTCTATTCTAACCTAAATAGAGAGAAGGAGAATAAAGAGAGAAAGAAGAAAAGAGCCTAGTGGAGAACTAGGGTTCATTGAGACTTAGGTCGAAAGAAGGATCGAGAGAAATGACGGAGGAGAAAGAACCCGGAGGCGGATAGCCGAGTAGATATTCAAATCATAAATAGGACGTGCGGTTTCTTCGTCGGTATGTTAAGGACATCATAGATGCCTAGGAATGTTTTTTTAAATATTAGGAAGGATGTTGGCTAAATGTTGTTTTGTATAAGATTAAGGTTTAAGGAAGGATAAAGCTATAAACATGATGACAAAATCATGCTCGCTCGGCGGATCCGAAACTAAAGGGGACCCCGCGCGAGCACGGGCCCACGGCCATATTGCAAAAGCTCGATTTAACCGCCCGAGCGACCTCGATTTAACCGCTCGAGCGAGGTCAAGAGACCGCTCGAGCGAGGTCAAGTGACCGCTCGGGCGAGTATAACTGACCGCGCGAGCGAGGTCTGGTGATCACTCAGATATTGGTTTTCTAATATAAGAAACTCGGGTGTCTTACACCCCAAAGACCTTAGATCATCCTAAAGTAAAATTCTTTTTAAATGTAGGTTGATGCATTATAACCCTCTAAGGACAAGCGTGCTTTGAGATTCGTCGAGGTAGGGAATATTCTCGAAACATGTGTATTATTCTGTGAACTCATATGTGTAGTATAGTCCATTTAAATAGTATATATTTCATAAATCCTCATGATAAGGGTGTGTGTGTGTGTTCCAATGTGGAAAATCCTGAGGTCCCCAGGGGACGAAAGATAATGTGGTTAAATCAAAGAAAGGTGAAATAGAAGCATGGGGCATCCCAGGGATGCGTAAGAAAACAAACAGAGAAACAAAGATAACGTGGTAAGGCCTAATGTAATATATTTAGCACAATCACGGTGAATAACTATATGTAAAGCACATTGATACTTTTGTTATTTAAGGTTGATTAGAATACCCACCGGGCGTATGGATACCCACGACTCACTCGGCAGATATCCGTGGCGACGGCTGACCAATCCGTACAATTATAACATCCTGTGGATGTAGATTGAGAATAGACCCGCCGCCTATGAGAAGGGGCTTGGGCGATATTCCCTTGAATACACATAACAACTGTCTAGTTAGGCGGACGATGGCGGGTATTCCGCCGGGGCTCGATGCTATATTGCTCGAGGATTAATTAAGTTAAGATTTAAGTGATTAGGCCAAGTTCACAAACAAACTTATAAAGAGATTAAACAAAGCCATGATAAGTAGTGATTGGAACCATTGAGTTATTCCATTATCCAAATTGTTGTACATAAATGGTTTCTTAAAAATTTATATTTATTAAGTTACTGACATATGTGTGAAGGATGTTCTATATGCTCTTATGTTTTCCCTACGCAACTAGGATGTAGCTCACCCCTTAGACTATACGTCACAGGTCAAGGACTAGCGGCGGCAGGGACTTCGGGAGAAGTTAATCCAAGGGCCTCGGTGTTCGTGGCCACAGAAGAGTCGGAACCTCCTCCCGAGGAATTCTTCTAGGAAACCCGCTGCATACTTTGAGAGTGAGTTGAGAGAGTATTATGTATGGCTTGGTATATTGAGCCTCTTTATTTCGAATGCTTTAGTTTCTGTCTCTTGATTAAACATCTAGGGTGAATAATTATCTTTTAAAATTTGGGTATGTCCTTATGTCCATGAATTGGCATGGGACAAGGACACTTTCTGTAGACCAAATATATTATTTTGAGATTTCGATTTAGGGTAGCTAAGTGTGCTTCAATTTCAGTTTTGGCTTGCATATATCATTGTGTTGTAAAGGACCCAGGGCACGGCCTTGAAGGTCGTGCTGATGGCACGGATTTCGGGATGCCGAAATTCGGGCTGTAACAGTTGGTATCAAAGCGCTTTCTTTTCAAGGTTCTGACTATCATATCGTCAGAACATAGGGACTTCTGCTAACGAGATTATGGATTCTCATGCAGACCGTTATGTTTCCTAGAGGGAGAGGCCGACCCAGGGGTGGTCATGATAGGAATTTGCACAGTAGAGATGGGTTCGTCTCACCTACAAACAGAGTGCCGTTGGGAAACAGGGAGATTCCCGAGAGCAGTGGCCAAGGAGGAAACCAAAATCAAGCAGAGGGGTAAGAGCTAGATAGGCAAGATCGAGATCAGAGGGAACAAGATAGGGTGAGAGAAAGAAATGAAGAAAGAGAAGAACGCCAGAGAATGATGCACACAATGGAGACCATGGCAACTGCCATGGCACAACAAGCAGCGTCCTTAGCAGCGCATACAGTACCAGAACCACAACGAACACCTACCCCTCCAGTAGGACTTACACCTTCAGTGGCTTCAGCATTCACCGAGTTCAGAAGAATGAGACCTCCCAACTTTTCAGGACAGGCAGACACGATGGCCGCCGAAAACTGGTTGGGAGAAATGGAGAAGGTGTTTAGCGTACTGACATGCACGGAGGATGAGAGCGTCCGTTGGGCAGCATATATGTTAGATGGAGAAGCTGGACCTTGGTGGAAATCAGTGTCGCGGACGAGAGCACAAGAAACTCCAGATGTGCCGTGGACTTGGGACGAATTTGTAGAAGAATTCAATAAACAATATTTTCCTGAAGTTGTGAGAAATCAGATGGAGACCCAATTTTTACAACTAGCACAGGGAAGAATGACCGTGAGAGAGTATGGAGTGGAATTCATGAGATTGGCTCGCTTCGCCCCAGACTACGTAATCTCAGACGTGATGAAAGCGAAGAGGTTCCAACAGGGCTTAAGGTCGGACATCCGAGGAGGTTGCGCCTTCCGTGAAAACTTATGGAGAAGTAATGAGTAAGGCATTGGTGGTTGAGGAAGAAAATAATAACCGATACCGCCGAGGGAACATCAAAGGCGAGAAAGCATCGATCTAACAGGGGCGGGGGTTATGAATCGGCATATAAGAAACCGAGGTTTATAACACCAAATCGAAAGCGATCGTTCGTCGAGGTTATGGAGAGCTGCACAACAACCGACTCATCAAAATTATCCGCTTCTTTGGCATCGGGGAGATCGATGAGGTATCAAGGTCCTACTTTTCAAAGCAGGCTACAACTCCACAAGTTTTCCGAGAGTCGCTAATTCATTTCCAAGAGAAACTTGTGCAAAATGTGGCAAGTCCCACAAAACAACCGATCAGAGGCGGGGAATGCGAGGTCGTTTCAAGTGTGGCAAGATAGGCCACATGATTAGAGATTGCCCGAGGACCAAAGAAAACGGCTCCAACTTCCATGCCACAACCTATTCAATCTCGAAGCACATTGTTAGAGGAGAGCCTCTGTGATTCTGTGAAAGCGAGGAGTGTACACGACGTTATCCAAGGTGAGGTCTCCTTTAAAATAAAGAATTTCGGTTTGCAATACAACTCTAGATAATGAATGAATTTTCCATTAGGATAAATATCTATATAAGCATTAAACTCAAGAGTGAAAATTTTTGTATTAAGTATATGTTATGTATGCGTATATGCATGCATTGTAGGTATGCTATGATTTATGAGAAAGGGTGCTACATTAGCACATGGCCATGATCTTGATAGACCGACCTGTGGTCTACCCACTCTTTCATCACCCTAGATTTGCAAAAGGATGAAGATTATTCAAAACGCGGACTTTGTGTTATCGTGTCCATCCCAACAGAGAATTAGTGGACAGAGTTAGTCTGCAAATCGGTAGTAGTAAGCATTCGGGATCACGCGTCCACGAATTAGACGCAAATTTAATATGGTTGGACATGCAAGGATTCGATGTAATCCTTGGCATGGATTATTCCCAACATTGCGCAAGTGGACCGCAAGGATAAAGTTGTTATTTTCGTCCTAACACGAGAAGATCGTTTGATTTCAAGGAGAGGTCGACTGTACCACTCATATCTCGCGGAAGCGAGCGTTTAATCGGAAAGGTGTAGTGGTTATTTGGCATTTTTGAAGGAGGATAAAGAAGAAAAGAATATTATCTCTGACATAGCTGTGGTGCGAGAATTCCCAGATGTATTCCCAGAAGAATTGCCAGGATTACCTCCAGAAAGGGAGGTAGAATTTGCGATCGACTTAGCACCAGGAACGGAACCTGTTTCAAAAGCACCTTATAGAATGGCCCTAGAGTTGAAAGAATTGAAAGAACAAGCAAGAGCTCATGGACAAAGGGATTCATACGACCAAGCGTGTCTCCATGGGGAGCACCCGGTTGTTGGTGAAAAAGAAAGATGGGTCGATGCGGTTGTGCATCGACTACCGCCAATTGAATAAAGTCACGGTGAAGAATCGATACCCGTTGCCAAGGATAGATGACTTATTCGACCAATTGCAGGGTGCAAAACATTTTTCCAAGATCGACCTAAGATCGGGTTATCATCAGTTAAGAGTCGTAGAGGACATTGAGCGGCTTTTAGAACATGGTATGGACACTATGAATTTTAGTAATGCCATTCGGGTTGTGAATGCACCAAATGCGTCGTTATGGACTTGATGAATCGAGTGTTTAAACCACACTTAGACTCTGCGTGGTAGTGTTTGTGGATGACATCTTAATCTACTCAAAATCGAAGCGGAACATGAAGAACACTTACGTGTCGCTCTCTGAACCTTGCGTGAACACCAATTTGTACGTAAGCTCGGAAATGTGAGTTTTGGCTAGAAAAGGTTAGCTTCGGGACATGTCGCCCAAGCATGGTGTCACCGAGATCCCGCTAAGATCGAGGCGAGTGAATCGGGAACAACCAAAACCGTGATGTATATCCGAAGTTTCCTGACCGCGTGATATTATCGACGTTGCTGAGGGGTTTTCAAAATATCGACCTCTCACAGGGCTTACAAGAAAGGACTCAAGATTTGAGTGGAGTGAGGCGTGTGAAAATAGTTTTCAAGAACTCAAGAAGAGACTCACCTCAGCTCCAGTGTTAGCCATTCCATCAGGCAGTGGAGGATTCGCAGTGTATAGTGATGCTTCGTATAACGGGTTAGGTTGTGTACTAAATCAAGATAAAAGGTAATAGCTTACGGCTCCGAAGCTTGAAAGAGCACGAAAGGAACTACCCAACACACGATCCGAACTAGCGCGATCATATTCGCATTAAAGATATGGCGACATTACCTATATGGAGAAACATTTGAAATTTTCACTGATCATAAAAGCCTCAGATACCTGTTTACACAGAAGGAACTGAATATGAGGCAGCGTAGGTGGATGGAATTCCTCAAAGATTACGATTCTACTCTATACAAGTACCATCCGAGCAAAGCTAACGTAGTGACGCCTTTGAGTCAAGAGTTATTTCAGGTATACATCGATGGAAGTTGTTGGAGGATCTAGCGTTGTGTGGTGCAGACATACAACCACAAGCCACAGGAGCCTTCTTAGCCAACATATCAGTGAAGCCAGTGATATTTGAACACATAGAACTACAGATGAAAGACCCGATTCTAACAAGGATACATCAAAATGTAATAGAAGGTACTACCTCTGAGTTTTCAATCAAGGAAGACGGTTCCTTAACATTCAAAGGGCGGCTTTGCATTCCGGACAACGCCGAATTACGGCGAACGATTCTTGATGAATCCCACAGGTCAAGCTATGCGATCCACCCGGGAAGCACGAAGATGTATCAGGATCTGAAAAAGAATTACTGGTGGAGAGGTTTGAAACAAGATGTGGCAGAGTATGTGTCACGATGTTTGACGTGCCAACAAGTGAAAATCGACCATAGACACCCCGCAGGCCTATTACAACCCTTACCCATACCGGAATGGAAATGGGAATCTATCTCAATGGATTTCATAGTCGGGTTACCATGAACTGCAAGGAGGCATAACGCCATTTGGGTAGTGGTTGATCGATTCACTAAGTCGGCACATTTCTTGCCGTACAACACGATGTACACAGCGGGAAGATTAGCAGAACTTTACATGAAGGAGATCGTTCGGCTACATGGGATTCCAATTAGCATTGTTTCAGACCGAGACCCATTATATACATCAAAGTTTTGGAGGAAATTCCAAGAAGGAATGGGAACTAAGTTGGATTTCAGTACGGCGTTTCACCCACAAACAGACGGACAGACTGAGAGGGTCAACCAAGTCATTGAAGACATGCTTAGGGCATGTATGTTAGAATTGCAAGGATCATGGGATCAACATCTACCATTGATTGAGTTCGCTTATAATAATAGTTTTCAGACGAGCATTGGGATGGCACCGTATGAAGCCTTATGTACTAAGACGATGTAAGTCGCCAATCAATTGGGAGGAAATTGGGAGAAATTTCGTTTTGGGACCCGAGCTACTTGAAGATAACGGCCTTTGTCCGCATGATCAGGGAAAGACTAAAAGCGGCTCAGAGCAGACAGAAAAATTATGCTGACATCAAGCGGACTAGTGTAGACTTTAAAGTGGGTGAACATGTGTTCGTGAAAGTATCGCCGATGAAGGGAGTGATGAGATTTGGGAAGAAAGGGAAACTAAGTCTCCGCTATCTTGGACCGTTTGAAGTTTTGGGTCGAGTGGGAGAAGTAGCCTACCGCATTGGTTTGCCACCATTGTTTGATCAGGTACACAACGTGTTCCACGTGTCTATGCTTAGAAAATATCTCAATGACCCTGATCACGTGCTGAGCGGCCAATCATTCGAAATGCATGAAGATATGACGATGATTGAAGAACCCGTAGAAATTTTAGATCAAAAGGAACAGGTGTTGCGAACAAAAGTGATTCCCTTAGTGCTTGTCCGATGGAAGAACCATCCGGCCGAAGAGGCAACATGGGAACGTGAGGCGGATGTTAGAGAACAATATCCTAAATTGTTCGAACTTGCCAACTGAATGTTTCATTCGTTTGAGAACATGTAATTTCGGGTACTATGAAGGCTATGTATGTTTTCTTTTGATATGTTGATTTCAAACAATGTTTGAGAAATTTTTTCGTTGAACTCTAAATTGATGAAACTAGTGATATATTGAAACTAAATGAGCAAGAAGGTACCAGAGAAATGTTTCTGGTCTCGCTCGAGCGACCACTTATGACCGCTCGAGCGAACTACATAAAATCATACTTCCTCTCGCTCGAGCGATAACAAATCCTCGCTCGAGCGAGGTATTTTGACTTTCGGCGATGCTTTATAACCGCCGGCGAGGTAACGATATATGACATTACGATTACATCTCGCTCGGCGAGACTAATGACCGCCGAAAGCGGCGGAACTATAAATATAATGACAGCGTCTGTTCATCTTCAAGCGAGAGAAAAGAGAGAGACGATCGGGGGAAGGGTTAGGGCAGCCGATTTCAAACATTTTCCTTCCGATTTCAAACGGATTTGAGCAATCCGATCCGTTAAGACGATTCTCCTAGGTAAACTCTACCTATTCCTAAAGTTTTTCCTTCATTTTTAGCATTATTATACTAAATGGCCTCAAGCCCGAACCCCCAACCAAAGAAACGGATGGCGATTCAAATTGCATCGTAACAACAAGCGCCACAAACCTCTCAACAATCATCAAACCCACCCTCTACTCCAAACACACTGGATGATTGGTGGGGATCATAAATTTATGAAGCCGGGTGGGAAATACACCCCTCTTGTTTGGGAGATCCGGCATCCACCCAGGGGACATCGGACGTCAGCAGCAGGAATCAGCTCAAGACCCTGCTTACGCCATTCGGGGATCGATACTACCCGAGGCTAGTGAAAGCTATTTTACAGACCCTAAAGTTGAGCGTCGATGAGGATGCCATACTTCGTTACCATCGATGGTAATGAGTTAATTTTCGATGTCTTGACATTTCCTCCAATCATGAAATGTCCCCACGTCTACGCCCCTAACCCACTCATCCTACCACCTTTTTCTGGGGACGTAGATTTCCCAACGATAATCTCCGACATCACTGGCGGCAGGTCCGCCTCGGGACAATCCATCACCCGGTCACAATTACCGCCGCGCATGTGGCTTTTAGATATTATCTTCAAAAAGAATTTGCACCCAACCGGCCATGACCAAGAACGCCGAGATGCGTTTTTCGGAGCACTATACCGCGTATTTCACAATAGGTGGATCAACGCACCAATGCACATCATGAATGGGATGGCACATGTCTACAGAAGAAATGTAAGGGGTGCTGTCCCACCAACGATCAACCGATCACCTTATGCTCGGTTGATTTCCCGACTCTTGGATTCGCGAAAGGGGAAGGGAGGATTTAGGATTCGAGGAGACGAGTTGTTCCTCACCGACAACGTCGTCCCCATACCGCCCAAGATTGGGCGAACCTTAGAGCCTCCAAACCGTCGACAAAAGAGAGACCGACAGTCTCCCGATCAACCACCCATCAAGCACCGGCAGACCGACTACTTCCTCTACCTCAATACAGCCCATACCCTCTTGACGGGCATGATGCGGGAGATCCTCTGACAAGGGAGGGAGATCGGGTTGCATCGAGAGGTTCGAGGCGCTACTCATAGACCTTATGGGCCGAGCATACCCAGCGATCTTACATGCGATGAGGATGCTATTTTGGAGCATCTAGCTCCGGCCCGACTCGAGGCGCCACAATGGGTACCACGGCCGTCCACGGTAATGATGGCGAGGGCGATGATGGCGAGGACTACTGACGGCGGCGGCGACTATGAGAGGAGGAGGATTAGATGATAGTGAATATTTGAAATTTTGCATGTAATATTTTGAAAACTTGGATATGGATGTTCAACTTTGATATGGGTAGATGATAAATATGTGTGGAATGTAATATCGATAATATCTTGGTTAATTATTTTTGTTTTTGTCGTATGGAAATGGTGGGCATGACCAACACTGGTTGCTGCAAAATGGGGCAAAATAGTTAAATTTCTGATTTGTTATGCGAGTCGGATGACAAAAGTGGTACCTAGTTAAGAAAAGAATATCGATTTTCGAGGGCGAAAATCTTATAAGTTGGGGTGGTTGTCACAACCCAGATTTTTGAGATCTGTGCACGGCACATAGGTGTATGTGTTTCACAAGGAGACCAAAAACGACCCACATACGTTAAGTGTGTACGTGGGAAACACACTAGTATTATCCCAAAAATTTTAGATATAAAAGTGAAAGAGATAGAGAAGAACCTTTACGTAACTCTATTCTAACCTAAATAGAGAGAAGGAGAATAAAGAGAGAAAGAAGAAAAGAGCCTAGTGGAGAACTAGGGTTCATTGAGACTTAGGTCGAAAGAAGGGATCAGAGGAAATGACGGGAGAAAGAACCAGGGAGGCCGGATAGCCGAGTAGATATTCAAATCATAAATAGGACCGGTGCGGTTTCTTCGTCAGAGGTACGTTAAGGACATCATAGATGCCTAGGAATGTTTTTGAATATTAGGAAGGATGTTGGCTAAATGTTGTTTTGTATAAGATTAAGGTTTAAGGAAGGATAAACAGTTATAAACATGACTCTGGGCTCGCTCGAGCAGTCCCTGAAACTAAAGGGGAGCTTGCTCGAGCGAGGGTCCACGGTCATATTGCAAAAGCTCGATTTAACCGCTCGAGCGACCTCGATTTAACCGCTCGAGCGAAGTCTAGAGACCGCTCGAGCGAGGTCAAGAGACCGCTCGAGCGAGGTCAAGTGACCGCCGAGTATAAGCGACAGGCGAAATGCAGTGATCACTCAGATATTGCTTTTCTAATATAAGAAACTCGGGTGTCTTACACCCCAAAGACCTTAGATCATCCTAAAGTAAAATTCTTTTTAAATGTAGGTTGATGCATTATAACCCTCTAAGGACAAGCGTGCTTTGAGATTCGTCGAGGTAGGGAATATTCTCGAAACATGTGTATTATTCTGTGAACTCATATGTGTAGTATAGTCCATTTAAATAGTGTATATTTCATAAATCCTCATGATAAGGGTGTGTGTGTGTGTTCCAATGTGGAAAATCCTGAGGTCCCCAGGGGACGAAAGATAATGTGGTTAAATCAAAGAAAGGTGAAATAGAAGCATGGGGCATCCCAGGGATGCGTAAGAAAACAAACAGAGAAACAAAGATAACGTGGTAAGGCCTAATGTAATATATTTAGCACAATCACGGTGAATAACTATATGTAAAGCACATTGATACTTTTGTTATTTAAGGTTGATTAGAATACCCCACCGACGTGGCGGGATACCCACGACTGACTCGGCAGGATATCCGTGGCCGGTACGGCGGCCAATCCGTACAATTATAACATCCCAGGGATGTAGATTGAGAATAGACCCCGCCGCCTATGGGGAAGGGGCTGAGGCGATATTCGAGGAATACACATAACAACCTGTCTAGTTAGACGACGATGGCGGGTATTCCATCGGGGCTCGATGCTATATTGCTCGAGGATTAATTAAGTTAAGATTTAAGTGATTAGGCCAAGTTCACAAACAAACTTATAAAGAGATTAAACAAAGCCATGATAAGTAGTGATTGGAACCATTGAGTTATTCCTGTTATCCAAATTGTTGTACATAAATGTTTTCTTAAAAATTTATGTTTATTAAGTTACTGACATATGTGTGAAGGATGATCTATATGTTCTTTTGTTTTCCCTACGGAACTAGGATGTAGCTCACCCCTTAGACTATACGTCACAGGTCAAGGACTAGCGGCGGCAGGGACTTCGGGAGAAGTTAATCCAAGGGCCTCGGTGTTCGTGGCCACAGAAGAGTCGGAACCTCCTCCCGAGGAATTCTTCTAGGAAACCCGCTGCATACTTTGAGAGTGAGTTGAGAGAGTATTATGTATGGCTTGGTATATTGAGCCTCTTTATTTCGAATGCTTTAATTTCTGTCTCTTGATTAAACATCTAGGGTGAATAATTATCTTTTAAAATTTGGGTATGTCCTTATGTCCATGAATTGGCATGGGACAAGGACAGCCTTGCGAGACCAAATATATTATTTTGAGATTTCGATTTAGGGTAGCTAAGTGTGCTTCAATTTCAGTTTTGGCTTGCATATATCATTGTGTTGTAAAGGACCCAGGGCACGGCCTTGAAGGTCGTGCTGATGGCACGGATTTCGGGATGCCGAAATTCGGGCTGTCACATAGTATATCTAAGGGAATGCGGAAGCAAGGTAGAAAACCATGAAACAATATGCACAAACATTTCCATCATTGTCAATATAACAAAACTTTACAAACCACTGGTGACGGCCGATCGTCACCTAAACAGTCTTTTAGAACTATGCAAAATCAGACAAGAGTCTAGTCCAAATACTGTACCAAGTATCAAAATAAAACTGTCGACACTATATCGAATCTAGAAGAGTTGGTCAAGGGAAGAACTCCTCAGGTGACAGCTCTTCTTCCTTGTCTGGATTATAATCTGGATCCTCTTCTTGTTCTGGATCCAACTCTGGATCTACACCTGCAGCTGTGACGTATAGTCAAGGGATGAGCTACAGTCCAAGTTCAGTAGGGAAAAAAAATAATGCTTAATCATATCTTATCATTCGACTTCATAGTTTTGATGCATAAGCAAAAATAGTTCAAGTTAATACTCATGTCAAATACATCAGAATATGCATTTAATAACACATACACCCAAAAACAGAAACATGTCATGTCATGATGCAGATGGTGTGTGAAACAAATGCATATCAAAGCAAGGAATTAAAAAAGAGCACAAAATATATCAGGAAAAACAAGTATATGAGATAAAGGGATGTGTATATCAGAGAATCGAAACATATAAGAGAATCAAAACATATCAGAGAGTTGAAACATGTCAGAGAATCGAAACATATTAGAACAAGTCATATCATCAAATTTCAGACATTAGTGCAAGTATCTCGTAACGGGAATAGAGCATCCCGTAGCGAGAACAGGGTCTTAACCCCAGGGACTCCACCCCTCTCTTGGAGACTCCACTCCCCTTACAACTAATGTGAAAATCAGAATATCAAGAATACGTATCATGTTAAAGCATCCCGTAGCGGGAACAGAGCATCCCGTAGTGGGAATAGGATCATAAATCCTCGAGACTCCACCCCTCTCTTGGAGACTCTACTCCTCTTTACACATGATCTCAGAATCAGATAACACATATAAACCAGGTCGAAATTCAGGAATTAGAATTTAACGATTGAAATGCATCAATATGTCAAGGTACTAAATGCTATAATCATGTGTGAAAATCCAATCTTGACAATTCAAAGAGTTTCAATATGCATATGAAACATTGCTGAAAACATAAATTCATTTAGTAATCATAGCAGTAGCCATGATTTGAGGAAGGCATACAATCCGGTCGTGTGATTTTCCCTACAAATCATTAATCATTAAAAACGATTCAAATATGTAGATGCAACAGGTTTTTGAAATCACAGGCACATGTAAAATAATCATCAATGACCATGAATCGACATTAAAACATAATCTTGATTTAAAGTTTCCCTACCTTAATGTTGAATTGTGCGGAATTCAAATGCATAATTCAAAGCAGAGCTCCCATCAATGGTCTCCCGCATTTATCATAGATCATGGAATATTCATATACTAAGTGTCAATGAGGAGGATTTTATATGAAGCAAGGTCCTCTCAGCTTTTACAGATAAAAATATACACCTTCAAGAACAGGGCAACTCGCTGTAGCGAGCTCCCAAAGTCACTACAGCGAGCTCTTCAGAGGTCAGGTGGCACACAGAACCCTCTACAACGAGTTTTACCCGAGCTGCATTGGCCTATATTTTCGTGGTGCACTCACTGCAGCGAGTGACTTAGAAGGAACCTCGCTACAGCAAGGTTGCAAGGTCGCTACAGCGAGTTCATCAGAACTCACAACCTCTTGGTTCCTTCTTCTAAATCTGAAACCTTAATTTCCTTACATAACTTCCATCCCAAGCATTTAGTCTAATCTAGTTTCATGCTACAAGATTAAATTGTGAATTTTTACCTTAAAATCTTGCACATGCAATGTCCGAAATCATCGGAATCGAAGAAAAACAGTGTGTATGCCTCTCACGTGTCCGATCTTCGAAAATTCCTTGTACGAGATCCAGAACCGAATAATTAGGTTCTAAATTTCAGAAATCTAGGTTTATAAGATCTTGTTAAGACATTTACCTTCTTAGATTCTTCGCATGTGAAGTCTTCGATCGTTGGTGTCGAGATCTCTTAGTTCGATGGTTCGATCTCCCTTTGCTTTGATCGTGATGGTATGGAAATCAAAGTTTTGATATGATCGGAGCGAACAGATGTTCGAGTCGAAGGAGGAGAAGGATTCGAAAATGGTCTAACGGCTGAGATCTCACAAGGAATTGAGGAAGGAGATGGTTTTTCTCTTCTCTCTTCGGTTTCCTCTTTCTCAAACTAACTCTGTCAACAAAACGCATGCAACCTTATGCGTGGGAATGCTTCTTAAAGTAAGAGTGTTGATTCAATGTGCGGCCAACACATCCAGCACGGTGTACGGGTCTAAAGTAAAATAAAACAAAACTAAGGTTCCAATGCACACAGCAGGTCTTGATCTCATGACCTTGTGTTTGCTAGTCAAGTTCTTACCAGGAGTGCTCTCAAGGGGCTTGTGTAGTAATTACACAATTTAATATTTAAGCCTTATTACAAAGGTACCCATTTCGAATTAATGATATGATCTGTTTTAATTGTAAGGTGCATATTGCTCCCGATCTCAAGCACGAGTACATACCTGCCGTAACCTACCCAACATATTCGGGTTTGGAATTTGTAGGGTGTTACATCCTCCCCCCCTTAGAAGAATTTTCGTTGTCGAAAATTCATCATGGGAGTTCGGAGTTCTTAACTAGGTTACCCTTAATCTATGCATGCGTGCTAAATCTTAACACCAGGTCCTACTGGTCGTGAGGCTAAGAAAATGCCCACAAGGGAGTTATTCTTGATAATCAGAAATTTTTTAGAGCATGGGCTGCTACGCAGGTCATTGATCACAGTATATTAATTCAGTCATCTAATTTCTATTCGCATAACCAGATAACTAGTTGTGATCATTTACTTTTTTATGAAAATAGAATTTCCTCGTTCAACCAAATCTGTCGGCAGTTTAGAATTCAATATAATTAGCGAAATCCTATTGTTTAGTTACTACCATTCTTGGTTCAAAAATCCCCCAACCATGCATTCAAAACTGTTCATAAATGAACCATGTAAATATCCATATGCACAATTTAACTACTGTTACTAATCGTCGGCAACCATTAACATTACCGAAGGTATTGAGCATAGTTCACAAAAGTTAATATTGTTTGACAATATCAACAAACAGAATTTATGTCCCCATGATTATAATTATCTATTGTTTAGAGTATTGCCCAACAGTAGACCCATATACTCAAAAATTTAACATGCATTCATTTACAAATTTCAAATTTCGGACTCGATCACCTATCCATATGCTCACCTGGCTGCTCGTCACCCCATCTTGCTCTAGAACTAGATGCGCCTCTTGTATACTCCGAGGTATACTCCCTTGCCATAGCTATGTATGGGGTGGAGCTGGACGGATACAATTTATGCATCAGGTTTATCAGCATGGCCTCGTGGAAGTCTAATCGCCGGTTTGTTTGCTGGTTCATAGAGGTCAGCTGTTGTTGCATCGCGCTCATTTGCTTGCTGATTTCTGCCAAGGTGTGTATATTGTCTTGCGGGGCAGGTGGCTGCTGAGGTTGACTTAACACTTATTGCAGTGGGGGCATTTGGGGTGTAGCCCTGGGTGCGGGTTGTGCTGGGTCTTCTTGGTGAGCAACCTCTGCCAATTGCCGATGTCGTCGGTTTTGAACACCACCTTGGCAGCTTAGGTAGATCATGCGCCACCTGTTCTTGCTATAAATCCGAGTTTTATCTGCCCTTTTGTCTTTGCTGGCCGGTATTTCATAAGGGTCATCGTTCTCGTCATCCTTGTGTCCCTCTAGAAGACGAGAGATAAGGTGGGCATATGGGATAGAGGCTAATGGTTTGGCTGTGGTGTTCAACATTTGTTCGTGGGCATATCGGATGCCTTCCCAAATGGTTTGTGGTGCGTTGGACCACCGATTTTCATGCACAGAGAATAAAGCCTGCAGGAGGGTGTCCCACCTCTCTTAATTGTGTTGGGGAGGGTATAGGTTTTCCGCTAGATGTCATCCAATGGCCACATCTTGGCCGGTAGTTGGATCCTTATCGATTTACCGGAGCCATGAATACCATCAGTCATTTTGGTGGTGATGTGATGGAATGGCACGTCCTTGGGATGCAGTGGTAGGAGGCCCTGATTTTCTACAAAATTTATGCGACAGCGCATGGCATTGGCAATGTCGTGGATATCATGATGGAAGGTTCGACCATCTATTTGTGTGGTCATTTTCTGGGTATTTGCCCCCGTTTGTAAGTTTTGATAAAATAGCAGGCGGGGGTAAAAGTGCGTGTGAAATGGCTTGTCTAAGATAGTTTATCGTCCATGCGGTCGTGTTGTCGTCGATAAACATATCTTAATCGAAAGACCACTCTGGTTTGAGCGCTTTCGCATTCCACCACGGGATTGATTGTTCCCGAATCGGTGGGGATTGTCTTGTGGTTGCTTAGAAGATTTAGCCCTCACAGTCAGGAGTTTGGATGCGGTTTTCTTCCTAGAAGCCATTAGAAAAGAAACCCAAAAATTGAAATTGGAGAAAAATCTAGGGTTTACCTAGATGCGAAGAAAAAATTATGGAACCCTCATTGATGGAGAGGCATGCACGTGATTTCGTGAAGATTTGTCGGAAGTAATGTGAAATAATCGCATATTTGAAGAGAAAAAGCACTTGTTTTCGCGAGAGAGGAAGAGAAAGAGACGATCCTTAGGTTTGAAATCGTGAAAATAACGAAAATTGGGGGTTTCGGCCCCACTTTTAAAGCCCATTAGTTCTTTAGTGACAGCAAATTAAGGCTCTAAATTGAAGCCTTGTTCTAAGCTGTCCGTTTTTATCCCAATACCCTTACTTGCATGTACTATCATTTTGAATGCCAAATTTTAAACCTACTATTACCCGTACATTGGTATAAGAGATATACATTTAACAATTTGAACCTAGTAGAGAACATTGGTCGACTGTACAAAAACTTTTTTTCGTTCCTTAGCCTACCAGCACACTTAAAATTGATTGACCTAGTAAAAAGATGTGGGTACTGGTCGTGGATTTCTGCCTCACGTTCCCAAGTGGCTTCAGCGGTAGAGTGATTTTGCCATCATACTAGGACCAGGGGAATTCGCTTGGTCCTTAATAGTTGCACCTTGCAATCTAAAATTTGTATTGGTTCTTCTATCACGGTTAGATCCTCTTCGATTTCAATCGGCTGATAGTCTAACACATGCGTCGGGTCCCTCACGTACTTTTGCAACATTGACATAGGGAACACATTGTGCATACTGGACAGTTGCAGAGGTAAAGTGATTCGATATGCCACTTCACCAACCCGGCCCAATATTTCAAAAGGTCCAATGTAGCGTGGACTTAACTTCCCGTGTCTCCCAAATCGCATTACGCCCTTAGTGGGCAAAATTTTAATGAAAACATGGTCTCCATTCTGAAAGAATATGGGTGTTAGTATTATACATAGTTAATTGGAAACATAAGACACCAATGTGAATCAAGTTTACCTGAAACTCGACATTTATTCTCTTGAGGTTGGCATAGCTTTTCTGCCGGCTTTGAGCAACTTTCAATCTTTCATGAATAACTCGGATGGTCTCATTCGTGCTTTCGATGAGTTCTGGGCCTAACAACACTCGTTCTCTAACCTCTTCCCAGTTGAGTGGAGATTTACATCGGCGGCCATAAAGTGCCTCGAAAGGAGCCATCCCGATGCTTGCTTGATAATTGTTTTTGTATGCGAATTCGATCAAAGACAAGTGTTTATCCCATGATCCTTGAAAGTCTAGCATACACGCCCTAAGCATGTCTTCAATCACCAGATTCACCCTTTCGGTTTGCCCATCGGTCTGGGGGTGAAATGTCGAGTTGAATTCTAGCCTTCAGCCCATTCCTTCTTAGAAGCGTTGTCAGAACTGTGATGTATACAGCGAGTCCCTGTTTGACACGATGCTAGCAAGTATGCCATGCAATCTGACCATCTCTTTAAGGTACACTTCTACAAGCTTGCTGGATGTATACCGGGTACTGTAGGGTAGCAAATGGGCGGACTTGGTTAATTGATCAATGATTACCCAAATGACATTATATCCCTTCTATGTTCTTGGCAGTCAAAGGATAAAATCCATGGATATATTCTCCCATTTCCATTCAGGGATTGGTAACAGCTGTAACAGACTCGAAGGATGACGATGGTCGACTTTCACTTGCTGACAAACTAGACATTTTGCTACATACTCTGCTACTTCCTTCTTTAGTCATTTCCACCAGCAACTCTTCTTGAGGTCTTGGTATATCTTGGTACTCCCAGGGTAGAGCGTACATCAATTTGTGAGCTTCATCTAATATCGTGTGTCGCAGGTTGGCGTTATCCGGTATGCATAGTCGGCCTCTGAACACTAACGCTCCATCCTCTTTAATGGAGGATTCAGGCCATTTCCCGTCAACAGTTTCCCATCTGATGGTTACAAGTTGTTCATCGGTCCATTGCAGCTCGCGGATTTTATTATAGAGTGTTGATCGATAGCAATGTTGGCCACTAAGGCTCCAAAATCCTTCACATTGAATGTTGTGTCAATTAAGGAATATCCTCAAGTAGATGCCATCTGCGTATTCTCGTGATGAGGTGTGATAACTGGGCAGATAACTTTAAGCTCAGTGCATCTGCCACCACATTTGCCTTTCTTGGATGGGACTGAATAGAGCAATCGTAATCCTTAAAAAACTTCAGCCATCTTGATCAGTCACATAATTTATCATTTTATCACCCTTAACTTAGTGATGCTAGGCCATAATTTGCTACTAATGAATTACTGATGTGCAGATATTAAAGATAAGTAGTAAATTAGAGCCTAAGTGTTAATCTTTGTCAAAATAAACTCAAAAAGCAATAAGAAAGACAATTGAGCGAAAAAGACATTTTCCGCCTACTGAAAGCCAGAGAATCGTAATTTACGATTTTTCAAAAGAGACAAAAGGAGAAAAGTGAGAAAGCATAATTCAGAGAATCGTCAACTACGAGGAAGCCTACTGAAAATAGAAAATCGTGAATTATAATTTTCTAGAAAAGAATAAGAAAGAAATCATTATTTATAATTTTTCAAAAATAGAAGCTTTCCTACTACTATCACTGCTACTGTTGATCATGTGAGAGTTTAACACCGCCATATCCAGAATTAGAAGACTCCTGCAATTAGAAGTCTGATGAACTATGGATCTGAGAAGATTGATGAAGATTTAATCCGAAGGACTCTGCTGCTGCTCAATAAAGAACAATCCAGAAGCGCATCAACTAAAGAAAGCAAGAAAAGATAAAATTAAGAATTAGAGTTATATTAGGAATATTTTATTTTAGTAGTTTCTTTGATTAGAATTAGATATTTGTAAACCGACCCCTTATGATCTATAAATAAGAGGGCTTGGCATAGGAATAAGTATAAAAGAAATTCAACATCAATTGATGTCTGAGGTTGGATTTTCTTCCGATCAGTAGTGCATACTAGTTAGAGTAGATTAGATATTAGAGGTTTCTCAAGAGCAATTGACGACTGTAATTGAGTGCTGAAGATTAGTGTAGATGTATGTAATTTCTCAGGAGCAATTGACGACTGCGGCTGAGGGGTGAAGGATATATTTTACTTTGCTTTCTAGTTTAGATTTTATTTGCTTTGTAAATATCTCAAAGTTTTAATTTGAATTGACGACTCAGGTTAGAATTTGTAGATTAGTGTAACGATTTTTACTTTTCCATCTTCAGTTTGCTAGAGTTTGATTGACGCCCAATTTTATGATTGATTGTTGATTAGATTAAATCTGTATTGATAGGATCTTAGACTTGATTGACGACCAATGCTAGGAGACTAAAAATATGGTATAACGGTACTGTTTATTTTCATAAATATTCGAAAGCTGGAGATTAAGATTGACGACCTTAATCTGAAGGAGGATTAGGATTTATTTTTATGCACTTTAGTTTAATAACCCATTCTTTTATTCATATTTCTCCAGTAGATTAGGAAATCTTAAAGATAAATAAAAGCTTTTAAGATAGAGATTTAGATAGAAGATAGAAATAAGAATAATTAGATAATGAACTTCCTCGTGGGAACGATCCTATGCTAGTACTATAATTTCTATTGTGTGCTTGCAATAGGTTAAGACTTGAATTTAATATAATTATAATACATAAAAAGACAAGAGTCACATCTCCTTTGTCTCAGATTCAGATCCTTCTAGGTAAATAAATACTTAAGGATTTTGTGGTCGGTGAATATCTCAAATGTTTCACCATAGAGGTAGTGCCTCCATATCTTCAAGGCAAAGATTATAGCTGTCACTTCGAGGTCATGTGTGAGATAATTTTTCTCGTGCTCCTTAAGCTACAGTGAACCATAGGCAATGACTCTCTCATTCTGATTTAACACACAACCCAAACCACTGTGCGATGCATCGTTGAACACTACAAATCCTCCACTGCCTGTAGGTATGGCCAGTACGGGTGCAGAAGTTAATCTTCTTTTAAGCTCCTGAAAGCTTAGCTCAGACGCTTCAGTTCACTCAAATTTGACATTCTTCCTCTTGAGCTACATGAGTGGTCCAACAATTTTGGAGAATCCTTCAACGAATCTCCTATAGTATCTGGCTAATCCTAGAAAGCTGTGAATTTCGATCAAGGTTTTCGGTTGCTCCCACTTCACCATGACTTTTATCTTGGCTGGGTCTACTGTTAGACCTACTTCTGAAATGACATGCCCTAAAAAACTCACTTGCCCCAACCAAAATTCACATTTACTTAGCTTCGCATACAATTGGTGATCGCGAAGTGTTTGTAGAGCTATGTGCAAGTGTTGTTCGTGTTTTTCTCTCATCTTCGAATAGATGAGGATGTTATCTACGAAGACAACTACGTAGCGATCGAGGTGAGGCGTGAACACTCTGTTCATAAGGTCCATAAAAGATGCTAGTGAATTTTTCAACCCGAATGACATCAGTAGAAACTCATAGTGACCATATCTCATGCGGAAGGTTGTTTTTGGAATGTCTTCAGCTTTCACCTTCAATTGGTGGTAACCCAACCTTAAGTCTATTTTGGAGAAGAATCTCTCCCCTTGTAGCTGATCGAAGAGGTCATCAATCCTTGGGAGTGTTCTTTATTATTAACTTATTCAATTGCCAATAATCGATACAAAGCCGCATGGATCCATCCTTCTTCTTGACAAACAGTACGAGTGCTCCTGTTAGGAGATTTTAAGTGCTTGCTATTGACTTTATTGAAGACAGTGATAAGAATGGGGTAAATGAAAAATGAGTGAAAGGTAGAGTGAGGATTACGGAGCAGCAAGCCTAAAATATGCATAGTCCTGCAAGATACAGGGCCTGTTGTAGCAAGTTTTGATAAGTAAGAGTTTGTCCCACAGGGAAGTTGATCTAAAGCTCCAAGGGAGCTATCCTTAGTAGGCTCTCCAGATCTGACTATAGATCTGGCAATCCTAAATGGAAGGGGATTTAGGGTCACTATAATCTAAATTCTAAGGTAACTTAATGTCTAAACTACAGAAAGGGTTAAGAAAGAAGATGGAGTGAGAAAATAAATATAAAAGGGTGAGAAGTATGCTATTAGGTACAGATCTGATGGGTCTTGTAACTCAGACTCATATCTGTTGCTATAGAAATCCTGTCCAATGGTTACATTATCACCAAAGAGGAGAAAGAATCCAACTCACCCCTGTGCCATGATCCAATCCCTTAAGGCTATAACCTGTCCACTTAAATAGTCACAGAATATCCAATAGGGGAACCACAATGTAGAGATGGGTCAGAATAAGCTTATCATTGTAGGCACTACTTCATCCAGGCACAAGCTCAAGAATCTATAGGAACCTCATCCTCTAAAGTTCTGTGTGTGGGGCTAGGCCTACAAACTGCACGAGCCTGGACACACAGGACCAGCAAGAGTTTGAGTACTAGCTTTTAATTATGGCTGGTCACTGCTTTAGAAAGTCTGTAGTGATCCAGTCACAAGCCTACAATCTCTACAGTCAAATCAGATCTGCAATCTGATGGTGAATCTATACAAATATAGGGGAGTCTGTCTCTGCACAATCTCTCACAGGGCTACAAGCACAAGTGCAGAGAAGAAGAATCTGCCTTAGGTCTGTGGATTGGCTTCACCCTAGGGCTATAACCTGTCCACTTGAATGGTCACAGACTATCCACAGAGGCTATCCTCCTCACAAAGGTCTAATACAGAACAAAAGCATTGCTGCCGCCACCATGTTCACAAGGCTACCAGCTCAAGCTCCCATGGGGATTCAGATTTAGTGGATCTTGCGGTGGGGGTAGGCCTGCAATATGCCTAACCTGGACACACAGGTCACTTAGATCTAAATAAAACATTAAAAACAATCCTCCATTGCTTACGATACAACTTAGTAATGGAGGATCTCAAGGCAGCAGCCTTGTACAGAACAACTCAAAACAAGAACATCATCCCATACATGCTATAAATCTATTACAAAAACTCCATTAAAATCTATACCAGATAATCATACAAAAGGCATAGCCAGCAAATGCTGTACTATGGAGAAAAAGAAAAAGGAAAAAGAAAACTCCTAAACCCTAACCTTAGCCTACTATAATTCTACAGTCGGTTTCAAGAAGAAGCACAGAAGTTGAGAACCACAAAGTCCTGCTAAAAAGGATCTCTAAACCTAAGCTAGGCTTAGGCTTATATAGCAGTCGGTTCTCTCACAATTAGGGTTAGGAAAAACCCTAATTTCTCAATGTAATTGCGGCCCATTCCTGTCCCTTGGATGCCTCGGGGAGTGTGCACAAGGAGCATTGGAGTGCATGCCCTAATTACTGGAGATTCCCAGATTGCCCTTGCAGAAGTGGGGAGAAGTTTAGAACCCGATCCTCGTTGGATAGAAAGGATTTGTAGATCTTGCCGTGTGGTAGATTTGGCGTCGCGGGGTTGCTCTGACTTAGTGTTCATGCAGTCACGGGATTGACATTTTGGTCATCGCGGGGTACTAATGGCTGTCGCAAGATTTCTCACCTTGAAGCTCTTGCAGTCGCGGGGTGGTGCTTTAATCATCGCGGGAATGCTTTGGGCGTCGGGGGGTTGGTATCTTGCATTTGAATGGTGCGAGAATGGCGCTCGCAATTCGTTCCTTGTGAATCCTGTGGCGATCCTCGCAAAGAGAATAATATTCATAGGTTTCTGGATCGCGTGAGCAGTTCCTTGAAAGTGTGTGCCCCACGACTACTGCGCGACAACTGCACGCGGGAGTGCCTGGAGCTCTCTCTCTTTAGTGAATCGCACTATGATTGAAGACTCCTTTCTTGAGATACGGGAAATTGTGCGAGCACTTAAGACTGAGCCTCGCGAAGTCTACTTTTCAATTCTTTCTGGCACCAAATCGTGCGAGAATGGCGCGAAGACTGCGCGACTAGTTTTGTGCCGTCTTCAGAAGCCCGCTACGACTACGCGAAGGCATCATCTCTGGTTCAATTGAACCCTGTGACATCTGTGCGAGGCATTCTTCTTGGTCTGTTTCTGATTTGCTATGCCTATGCTGCAGCCAACTCTCTGTCTGGGTTCTATCTTCACATTTCTGAGGGGCCTTTGGGTCAAAAGTGAGCTCCTTGGCACGGTTAGGGGGTTATTTATAGCTGCTGCTTATTACCTATAGAATAGACTCAAAACACATATATTAAATGATTAAGGGTCTAACAGAGATTAAGTTAAGGGGTGAAAAGTGGTACTTTTCAGGTCTTAACACACCCCCAAACCCAATCTTTGCTAGTCCCTTAGAAAAGCTGTAATTTAATGCCACTTTCGTAGGGATCACGGGTACATTTAGCATATGTACCAAGCCTTTTAACCCCTAGGTGATCCCTAGTGGAGGAGTGAAGTCTCCTGAGGGTTTTCAGTGAAGACACCCACAAACTTCACCATTAAATCCGTTAAGTATAGTGCAGATAATGACACACAGATTTAAATGTTTAAAGTTGCATTCCATACCCATTTAACACTTAGAGGAAACTGCAGCAATGTTTGCAGGCCATTTAGAACTTAAAAGTTAACATGTGTTTGCCTGACCACCATTCATTTAACATTAGAATTTCAATGTACGAAAATCAGTACCCAGCTTGCCTTTGATTCAAAATTCAGGTTGGATACAATCCCAATGGGGTTAAAATTCAGACCCAATTCTCACTTAGGCCATCTCTCAACATTAATAACCTGAGGGTGTTCACATTCTCAACAGCTCAAGAGCAGTTGCAGACCCCAAATGGGCTTGCAAGCATGAGCATAGGCCAAGCTTCTAATTTTTGACATCTTCAAGGATTTTCACTGTAGATTCGGTAACTCATCATCTCCACATGACAGCTCATTTGACTTTGGATCCACAAGGTCTTTTAAAAAGGGTTGTAATGTGGCTCATGGCTAGGGGAGTAAAGAATAAAGGGATAAAAAGGGAGTCCAAATTAAGAAATCAGCAAGGTAAGGAGTGGTTCATGACTTCACAACCTTCATTTCAGTAAAAACTTCATCTTCCTCTTCTATTTCAGAGACAAAGTGGCCAGCTTCTCCTCTTCTTTTCAATTTTCAGATGATGATGTTCTCTAGACTTCTCTTTCTTTTTCTCTTTTTATTTTCTTTATTCATTCTTTTGATGAAATGTCACACAACTGTCATTGATACACAGCTGTTCACAAGTTGCTTTTCTTTACCTTCCACAGAATATTGGACCATTCTCAGTATCTTTACCTCCTTCTCCTTTACCTTCTGAATTCTTAGAGTGAGTGTAAGCTTGACTCAGGTAATGAGGTTAAGGTGCAAGTTTTCTGGTGTTTGTGAAAGAAAAGATATGATTTTAAGGCTCAACTAGTGTATGCAAAAGGGCGAATTTTAAAAGGTTTGATTTTTAGGCTCAAACTGTCCAAATGAGGGCCTTGGATCATTTCCTTAGTCTCATGAGTGTTGTCAATTAGTTTTGATTTGGAGTTGCACAATTTCTAGTGAAAAAGTCTTGATTCACTCAGTCCTTAGAGCAGAAATAATGCAAAAAATACTCTTTAAAAGAAAATGATGGGCCCAAATCTCACTAGGTATGGTCATCAAAATTAACCCATGAGGTGTATTTTCATCTGTTTCTCTCCTCTTAAGTTCACTAAGTACTTAAATCAAAATTTTTTTCTAATATTGGCTTCATGGTGGTGTCAAGATCAACTTTTTCTGTTTTCAAAAGTCTGCAAAAATATTTAAATTTTACATGTTTCCTCATTGTATCAAGTTAAGTGGAGATTGACTTTATTCATCCCATTTTTTACTACCATTACTGCACTAAAATTAACTATTCTATTGACAGACTGCCACACCCCCAATCCATTTGGAGCAGTGTCCTCACTGGTTCAAAGGTGAGAAGAGACAGTAGATTCCAATCAGACGGACAAAAAGAAATACAGCAAAAGATAGAGAAACTGGCAAAAAAATAAAAAATAAAAAAAAGAATGCTAAAAATAGTATAGAACGAAAAGAAACTATCATTAAAAAGAAAAATGAAAATGGTACAAAAAGAGGGTAAAAGAAAAAAAAAATGGGGGGGAGATCAAGGGAGAGGCGGTGGAGTGTGTGAGGAAGATGCAGGTGGATCCAATTTTCTCTTTTTCTTCTCTTTTTCTTCTCTTTTTTTTCCTTCTTCCTCTTTTTCTTTTCCTCCTTGGTGAGGATCCTCTGAACCTCGTCATATTCATCCCAGAGAAATTGTAATGGGTCTCGTTCCTTGGGCGGTGGGGGATCCTCCAATATGGGGTAGAATTTGATTGGGAACCCGAAGGGGTTGTCATCCGCCATTTGTGTGAGTAGGGATGGACTTCTAGGGTTAGAACAGGAGGGATGAGATGAAAATGGACTGATGGTCGATCTAAAAGAGGGGGACGAGGGAACATGAATCGGCGGAATTGAAATTGTGCTAATTTTCAAACTTGGCAATAAATGAGCGTTGTGTGGGGAAAGAAGAAACACAACTGGCTTTTGGAAAGAGAATGAGCATTAACTAAATGTCTAAAGATAGGCATGGTATTTAAATGGGTCAGTGTATCGCGCGGGGATCCTCGCGAAGAGCAATCAGTGATGAGTAGTGTTCATTTCTCGTGCAGCTAAGCTAGGGATCTCCGCGAGGTAGCCTGTCATGGCCCATCAATTTAAAAAAGAAGCCATTGAAATCCCGGACGCAGGTATTTGCACAGATCTATTCAGCCACCATCTACATCTATCCTCCATGAATGGCAAAAATAACAAAATGAAAACTAGCAAACAAATAGAAAGAAGCACACAGAACAGAGCAATAGACAAAAGCTAGAAATTCTATTAAAGTTGAGGAAAATATTTACAAATTGGTTAAAAGAAGAAAAACCTAATATACAATCTAGAAGCTAGGATCTAATCTGAACCCGAATTTGTGTAGAAATCCCAGCCCATCTTTTTAGCATGTGCCCTAAGGGCATCTCTGTCCTGTTTCTTCTTTGCCTCCCTCTCCTTTTTCTTTTCGGCTGGTGTTTTCTGTGCAGTTGGAGCTTTAGGTACCCTCACCCTTACTTTTGGTTGCTTGGGAGATTTTGGTTCCTTGGGTTCTTGAGGGGCTTTTTCTTTGCCCTTAGCAAGGGGTGGCAGGGGATTTTCCTTTGCCTTTGGCTTTGGCTTCTGCTTCTGCAGTGGGGACCACTGGGGATTTCCCTTTTCCTTGGGACTCAGGATGGCCAGTGGAATGTGCCTCTTCAGACTGGGCAGCAGGCTCTTTGCTAATTTTTAAAGGGACAACTTTGGGAGCAGACCTCTTAGCAGTGACTTTTCGCCGCTAAGGATAAGTTTGCTTCTGTGGTGGTTCAACAAAGGCCGTGGTGGGGGTAGGTTGCTCTGTAGTTAGAGGCTGCTCCGTAGGAGGTGAAGCAGGAGCGTTTCCTTTGTCTTGCTGGGGCTTAAATTGTGCCTCCTCAGAGTTGGTAGCAATAGATGGAGGAGCTTCGGGCTGTGGTGTGGGCATTGGAACAGAGATTTGCCAAGGTTCATTTTTGACAATCTGATTCAATCGGCGATCTAGATTTGATGTTTGAGGATGTCAGTCTCATGGATCTCCTTTTGTATTCTGCAGATCTCCTGAGAATTGTTTAGCCTCTTTTCCAACAATTTGGCCCGCGCCTTCTCAGCAACAGCATTTGCTTTCTCAAACTCCCAATTCAGCTCATGATAAGTAGCTGTAGCCTTTATCTTCTGATATTCCTCCAGGATATTTTTCCACCCCAAGGAGATGCCCAGTATTTGTTTTCTGTGGGCCTCCGTCATCTCATCAATCTTCTCCAGCAGGGGGGTCTCAATTGATTGGCATAGCTTAGCCATGCCCCTCAGGACATCCTTCCTCAGGTAAGCATTATCCCGCATGTGATGTAGGATGGTGAGGTAAGGAGGGCTGTAAAAATGATGTTTTGGGGCGATGGGAAGATAGGAGGTGGAAGGAGCAAAGTGTGCTTGGTCCTGGGGGGAAGGAGGTGGGGTAACAGTGGGTAGGTCTATTTGAGGGGGAAGGGGGATAAGTTCTGGATCTGTCTGTGTCTTTTTGTCAGTGAACGTTGGAGGTGGTAGGATAAGAGGTGGAATGGAGGGTATAGGGGGAATGAAAATGGGGTAGGCTCAGTAGGAGTAGGAGGAGGAGGTGGGGAAAAAATGGGAATGGTGAAAGGTAGGAAAGGAAATGGGGGGGAAGAAGTTAATGTTGATGGTGGGACGGTGTGAAAGTCGGGGAGGAAATGCATTTGGGTTTCTTTGTGATGGAGCCGAGGACGGGGGTTGAAGTGGATGGTGGAGGGATGGGTGGAGTGGTTAAGGTGTGTAGGGTGGATTGGATTGAGGTGAGTTCAGCCTACATCTGATCCTATTTTTGGGTATTGGTGGATAACTGGTCCTGTATGTCTTGGATAAGGGATAGGATGAGGGTTAGTGTGTCAAAGCTAGGAGGTTGAGGTTGGGGTTGGGAAGAAGAGGGTACTGATTGGAAAGGGGAGGAAGGAGCATGATGGAAAGTGGAGGGAGGGGAAGAGTGGGGTTCTGGGGAGTGGTGCTGTGAGGTAGTTGGGGAGTCTAGCAGAGGGGTGTAGTAGGCAGGCATTGTTTCAAGGAAGGTAGAGATGAAGGCTTGGAAGCCTATGGATGTGTTAAGGGTTAAGTCAATGTCTGGGAGAGGGGATGTAGTAGATATGGCTGGGGTGGTGGTTTCTTCAAGGTGGGGTGGGTCAATGGAGATAGAAGGGATTGAGGGTGGTGTTTGGGAGATGGCTGGGATTGTCTCAGTTGTTTTTCATTTTTTGTAGGAGATGAGTGGGGGGCTGGTAGGCTTAGGTGGAGATGAGAGGGGAATTGTGGTTGTGTACTGAGATAAGGTAGGGGATGGTGAGTCCTCCCATGGACCAAGCACAGGTGAAGGGGGAGTGGGCATGGAGAATGGAAACAGAGGGGGGTGAGAGATGGATGCAAGAGGGGTGGTGGATGCAGGGGTAACAGACGCTGCTGCAGCTATGGAAGTGGTAAGCTCTGGGGGCACCTCTTTTGTGTGGCGGACCACATCCATTGCCTCTTCCTTGTTTAGGCGGGGGCTTGAGCATAACTTTCTTCTTTTTCTGGCCCCCCATCAAGCTCCTGCTGATTCCCCATTGCCTCTTGGCAAAGGTAGTAGGGGTAAGGGTGGAGGTCTGCTCAGTCCTTCCTATCTTGTATCCCCCCTTAAGCAGCAGCAGGGTAATGATTCTTACAAAGGGTAGTGTGTGAGGCTTCTTGTTTGTCCCTATCTTCTCCACTGTGTCTTTCATAGCCTCAAAAATTAGCCAGGATGCATAGAAGCCATGGCCCATGTGGTAGGAGTAGACAGCATCCGCAATGGGGGTTCTCCTCTCTTGCAGATGTCCTGAGCAATATATGTTCTTCCACAGGACTTGGTCAATGAATAGCCGTTCAGGTTCTAGTTCCCTCCTTCTGATTGAGTCCCCGGTGGCTTTTAATCCTCTAGTTAGGGCCCGTACAATTGTATCAATCGATGCACTCAGAGGGGGGCCATATCCACAGCTAGGATTGAATGCTGTTGGGATGCCCAACACTTCAGCAACCATCTTGGGGCCTACTAACATATCAAAGTCGTCAATCAGTACCAGCAAGCACCCTTATTCATCGTTGTCCTTCTTGACCTTGATGTGCTGATAAAATAGCTACACTAGCCTGGGGTAGGCTAGTGCTGGAATTCCTCTCATCAATGGCATCAGGCCCGCTTTGCTTATAAACTGTACTGCAGGGGTAGAGAGAAGTTCTTTCTCAAAAAATGGTACATCAAAGGCTGTTTCAGGCTCCAATGGAATTGACTCCATGAGCTCAGAAGGAGTAGAGAACTTAGTGGTTGGTACCGCCGCCTCCTCAACCACTTCCTTTCCTTTTTTGGGAGACTTTGAAGTCTTGGCCTTTTTAGGGGTGGTCTCTGCAGTTTTTGGAGCCATTTCTAACTCTGTCTTCTCGTTTGAGAAACGGAGGCTGAGATCTAGGGTTTGGTTTGATTTGACGCACAGCGCACCTCAAGATCTCTGAGCAGAGGGCAATGGATGGGGGTGGTATTAGGAACAACTCTGTAGATTTATGCAGTGAATGATGAGATCTTTGGAGGAGAGGGGAGAGCTCCAGAAGCTAGGGTTTTGCAGAGGGAAGAAGGAAGAAAATAATGAAAAAGGGACAAAACGCGGGGTTGAAATACTTATCGCGAAGCTCGGCATGCTTTGGAACATCTGGTCGCGGGTTTGGAAATGAACCTAGCGAAGGTGTTGATTAAATCTAGATTGCGTGACAATCTCTCAAGTTGTCCTTGGAGCACGCGACAGAGTGAGATTAATTCATGTGAATTGCGCGAGCGACTCCTGAGGCTCTATTTGGATTGCGCGAAAAGCTCTGAGGTTCATTTTGAATCTCGCGATAGACTTAGAATCTCGCAACAGTAAATGAAGTATTTCGGTTGAATTGCGTGAGAGTCTCCCAGTTTACCGTGTGAACCTCGCGACAGCCTGATAATCTCGTGATAACTACTGAATAGCTCGATGTGGACCGCGCGAGAGGTTGTCAGGTACACTTGAATCTCGCGATAGGCATTGAATGTTTCTACGCGAACTGTGCGACATGCTCCCAGGCTTCCTTTTTAACCTCGCGATAGTCTCCCAGACTTTTATTTTGGAACCAGTGACAGTATGGTATAAAACAGAGAGCATGTGCTCTCTGTTCTACCCCTTTGCCTGTTTGCTTGTGGTTGGATCCTGGGCATGACTCTCTCCTATGGCTACCTCTAGACACATGTAAACTCAATCATCCAATAAAAAACAACCTCCCACATTAGGCATGCAACAGAAGCTATCAATTGAAAAATAGTAAGAATGAAACCATGCATCAAAAGTTTAAAACAGATTGGTCCAGATTCAGATAAGACCACGAACAAATCCTAAAGAATAGAAACAAAAGGAAGCAAGATAAATCAACCAAAAATAACATACATATGATACAGTAATGACACACCTGTGGATAAATTTGAAGAAGGATCTCCTTGAAGATGAATGGTGTCCACGAGTTCAACAGGTTTTTCAAAACAAGGCTTAATCCTCTGACCATTCACTTTCAATGTTCTCCCAGACTTGGGATCCTTGATTTCCACAACACCAGATGGGGAAACATGCATGACAATGTAAGGACCTTCCCATCTGGATTTCAATTTGCCTGGAAAAAATTTAAGTTTGGAGTTAAACAACCAAACCTTATCACCAGCAATGAAACTCTTTCTCAACAGCCCTTTGTCAAAGAAAGTTTTGGACCTTTCCTTGTAGATCCTGGCATTGGCATACGCATCCATCCTTATTTCTTCCAATTCAGACAGCTGTAGCAACCTGTGAAGACCAGCAGAAGTTAGATCTATATTTAAATGTTTGATGGCCCAATAGGCCCTGTGTTCTAACTCCACTGGGAGATGACAGGCCTTGCCATAGACTAGTTTGAATGGGGACATACCAATGGGAGTCTTATAGGCAGTCCTATAAGCCCACAGTGCATCATTAAGCTTGTCAGCCCAATCCTTCCTATCAGTCCTCGCAGTCTTCTCAAGGATATGCTTGATCTCCCTATTTGAAATTTCAACTTGCCCGCTGGTTTGTGGGTGGTAAGGAGTAGCAATCCTATGGGTGACAGAATATTTTTTGAGCAAGCTCTCGAAATTTTTGTTACAGAAATGGCTCCCCCCATCACTAATAATGGCTCCAGGGGTACCAAATCTGGAGAAGATATTCTACTTTATGAACTTGAGGACAACCTGATTATCATTAGTTCTTGTGGCAATGGCTTCTACCCATTTGGAAACATAGTCGACTGCCACTAAGATGAAATGAAAACCATTTGAAGGAGGAAAGGGGCCCATAAAATCAATACCCCACACATCAAACAGTTCTACAACAAGGATGGGCTGTAAAGGCATTGAATTTCGTTTGGACAGCCCTCCTAATTTCTGACATCTTTCACAGGCCTTGCAGTGTGTATGGACATCTCTGAAAAGAGAAGGCCAATAGAAACCACACTGCAACACTTTATCAACTATTTTTCTCCCACTAAAGTGACCCCCACAGGCATTTTCATGGCACATGGCCAGAATACTGGGGATATCACTTTCGGGAACATATTTTCGAATGATTTGGTCTGCATAATACTTGTACAAGCAAGGTTCCTCCCAGAAAAAGAATTTGACCTGTGAGAAAAATAGGTCTTTGTCCATTTTTGTCCAATGGGCAAGAATCTTGCCTATAACTAGATAATTGACAATATGTACATACCAAGGAACTAAAGATTGGATGGCAAACAGTTACTCATCTGAGAATACATCATTTGTAGCAAGGTCATCAACACCTTTCTCCAACATAATTCTGGACAAGTGGTCAGCCACCACATTTTTTACGCCCTTCTTGTCCTTGATTTCGATGTCAAACTCCTGCAACAGGAGTATCCATCTAATCAATCTGGGCTTTGCATCCTTCTTGGACAGTAGGTACTTTAATCTTTGAGTGGTCGATGAAGATGATAGTTTAGACCCAAGTAGGTAAGGTTTAAACTTGTCCCGGCAAAACCCTTGCCGAGCTCTTTCTCGATGATTGTATAGTTTCATTGAGCTTGACAAGTGATTTCTTTGAGATATGCAATGACCACAAGCAACTTATCCTTTCTCTGGCCCGGGACAGCACCTATTGCCAAGTCAGATGCATCACACATCAACTCAAAGGGCGGTATAGTCGGTGTTTTATACGGGAGGCGGTGAGGCAGATTTTAGAGTTTCAAAAGCCTTGGACATTCGGAGAAGTCAAAGGGCACATCCTGGCAGAGCAGGTGGCACAATGGTTTAGCAATTTTGCTGAAGTCTTTGATAAACCTCCTGTAGAATCTAGCATGTCCAAGGAAGGATCTGATTTGCTTGACTGTTCTCGGAGGGGGCAAATTTTTAATGAGGTCAACTTTGGCCTTGTCAACCTCAATTCCATCTTTAGAGACTACATGGCCTAACACAATTCCCAGTGTTACCATGAAGTGGCTCTTCTCCCAACTTAAGATCAAATTGGTCTCTTCACATTTTTGTAAGACCTGATGGAGGTATTGTAGACATTGGTCAAAGCTATCCCCATAAATTGGAAAATCATCCATAAAAATTTCCAAGAATTTGTCGATCATATCAGAAAAAATGGCATACATACACCTCTGAAAGGTGGCTGGGGCATTACACAGTCCAAAAGGCATCCTTCTGTAAGCAAAAGTGCCAAAAGGACAAGTAAATGTAGTTTTCTCTTGATCAAGGGGGTGCACAGGGATCTGGTTGTACCCTGAGTACCCATCAAGAAAATAGTAAAAAGCTTTTCCAGCCAACTTATCCAAAATTTGGTCAATAAAGGGCAGTGGGAAGTGGTCTTTTCTGGTCTTGGAGTTGAGTTTTCGATAATCGATGCAAACTCTCCAGCCAGTGGTTTCCCTGGCTGGTCTTAACTCTTCAGAGTCGGTTGTGATCATTGTTATGCCAGATTTCTTGGGTACCACCTGGATTGGTGCCACCCATTCAGAATCAGAGATGGGGTAAATTACTGACATCCGCAACAATGATTTCTTTCAGAACCACTTCTTGCATGTGAGGATTCAATTTCCTCTGCATTTCCCTGGAGGGTGTTGAGTCCTCCTCTAGATGAATCTTATGCATACAGATTGATGTATCAATCCCTCCTAGATTAGCAATGGTCCAGCCAATTGCTTTCTTGTGCTTCCTCAAAACTGTTAGCAATTCCTCCTCTTACTCACTGGTAAGAGAAGAGGAGATAATCACAGGAAGTTTCTTGTCATTCTCGAGGAAAGCATACTTCAATGTCTCTGGAAGCTTCTTGAGTTCCAGATCAGGGGCTTGTTGGATGGATGACAGGATTGGTGTATTGTTGGTAGGGGGAAGGGGCAGCAATGTAGGTTTCCAATTGGAGTGCTGCACTAAGCCCACAGAAGACCTCACTAGGGATATGTCTTTTGACATTAAAGCTAGGCTTCCTTCCTTCCCCATGTTCCAAATTTCAGTTAAATCAGTGACAATGTTGCACCACTCCAGAAGAGTGGGCAGTTCTTCTTCAACAATTTCTTCTAGTACATCCACTGCAAAGCATTCCTCATTGTCCAGCTGAGGGTACTTTACACTGTTATACACATTAAGCTCAACTTTCATATGTCCGAAAGTGACCTCCATGATCCCAGACCTGCATTGAATGCATGCATTGGCAGTGGCCAAGAATGTGCCTTGAGAATATATCGGGGATGTACTCTTCTTTTATGTCCAAAACAAGGAAGTCTGTAGGATAGAAGAACTTGTCTACCCCCACTAGGACATCCTCAACCAAACCCATGGGTTGCCTCTCAGATCTATCAGCCATCAAAAGAATAATGGGGGTGGGCTTGAGCTCCCCCAAACCTAGCTGCTGATACACACTGTATGGCAGCAGGTTAATACTAGCTCCAAGGTCTAAAAGGGTCCTCCCAATCGTGTGGTCTCCAATAATACAGGGGATATTGGGTATCCCTGGGTCTTGTAACTTCTCGGGCATTGTCATGGTTGTCTGAAATTAAGCATATCGATCATAAAGACCTTTTTGGACAAATGGCCTTTGGCCTTCCTTTTCTGAGTACAGAGGTCTTTCAGAAACTTTGCATAGGCTGGGACCTGTCGGATTGCATCAAGCAGGGGTAAATTTATCTTGACCTGCTTAAAGGTCTCCATCATTTCCTCGATCTGTGCCTGCCCTTTGTCATAAGGGGCAGGGCCATTCAAAGCTTGAGGAAATGACAGCTGAGGTACTGCTGGTTCCTCAGCTGCAAGCCTATGACAGAACTTTCGGTTTTATCTTTTATCTATTTTTATCTCCTGCTGAGGCTCAGCTACAACCTCTTTATTTTTCTCTTGTTGAAGGGTAGCAGGTAATTCTTGATTCTGTGCCCTAACAAAGTCCTTATCACTTTCACTTAACATTTCCTTGGGGTAGACCTCTCCTTATTTCTTTCCCATCTGGTTGTCTACCAGCCTACCAGACCTTAGGGCAGTTATGACATTGGCCCCCTCAAAATTGGAGGAGCCTTCTCTGATGGAATACTGGCCCTTAGGGTTGGCTATTGGTTGGCTTGGCAACCTGCCCTCCTCTCTTTTAGCCAGAGCATTGGCTATTTGGCCAAGCTACTCTTCTATTTTCTTAATGCTTTGACTGTGAGAAGTCACAATCTGGTTCAAGAGTCCAAGGCTTTGCAATTGGGCCAAAACCTGGTCCTCGAAAGAAGCACTTCGGGGCTGAGGTGGGATAACTACCAATTGATTTTATTGCTGGGGTGGCTTTTGCTGCTGGAAATTCGACCTTGGGGCATAACCCTGGTTAAACTGCTGCTGTGGCCTTTGAGGTAAGGCCAACATCTGTTATGGCTGCATATAATTGTCTTGTCTCTACCTCAAATTTGGGTGGTCTCTTCATTGGTAACTAGCATTTTGGTGCTGGTATCCATATGGTTGTTTATTGTAGCCACCAAATTCTTTCATCCAAAAGATTGGCGAGCTGTTCCATTACAAACTCGGGTATTGCCCTTGAGATGGACACTCTTCTCTTGTGTCTTTGTGGGGATTGGCATATCGGACATGCCTCCATCACTTGTGTAGCCATTACGCACCACGTCAAGTTTATCAAATCTTTCAGTAAGATTGGCCATCTACATCCTCAGGTCATCATTTCCCCTAACTTCGTACATTTTTCCTTTAGAAGTCTCAGCAAGCCCCAGCTTAGGAGGAGGCTCTTGAACAGTTCTAGATGAGGACATCTTCTGGAAAGCATTTTCACTTATGACCTCGAACAAGTTCCATGCCTCATCAGCTGTTTTATGCATGTACGTTCCACCACAAGAGGCATCTACCATGTCTCTGCTCTTCTCATCAATCCCATTATAGAAGCTCTGGACAAGCTGCCAGTTAGGGATCTTGTGGTGGGGACATTATTTGGGCATCTCTTTAAATCTATCCCATCATTGGTTAAAATCTTCAATTGGGGACTGGGCAAAAGAAAGTATGCCTTTCCTCAACTGGCTAGTCTTGGTCTCTGGGAAAAATTTAGATAGAAATCTTGTCTGGAGGTCTTTCGAGGAAGTGATGCTGTTGTTTGGGAGAGTAGATAACCAGGTCATGGCCCTGTCCTTCAGGGAAAAAGGAAAGAGCCTTAACCTAGTGGCTTCTGGTCCCAAACCAGCAATGGAGAATGTTGTGCACAGGGCCAAGAACTGGTCAATGTGCTTGTAAGGGTCTTCCTTGCTAAGCCCATGGAAAGAGGGAAGCATTTGGATGATGGAAGTTTTGATTTCGTAGTTTCCTTGAACATCTGGGAATTGAATGTTGAATGGAGAATTATAATCATCTGGAGCATTCAATTCCTTCAATGTTCTAGGTTGTTCTTCACCCATAACTGCTATCTCAATTTCTATAGGGGGCTCAACTGTGGTGTGTCTATGCCTTCTCGGTCTTCTACCCCTTTCTATCTCAGGGTTAGTAGGCTCTAATGTAGGATTGAGGGATCTCCTTCCTAACATGCACACACACCAACAGTAGGGAAGACTATTCACAGGCACATTGCACTTAACAAAGACTGCAACTATCCTAATCAACTGCTACGGAATCTTCAAAGAAGAAATAGACTGAGTTTTGAGGGGTAAAGAAGTACAAACAGAGGTAGCTAGACTCCCAGTGCAATTCTACTCTCCTTCTCTGCTACAGTCTAGATCTGTAAGAAAAATTCCAACTGTAATTCAGCAGTATCAATTATTCATAAGTACGGCTACCAAAGAATAAAGAATAAAAAATCTAGCGTCTACTCAAAGATCAAGGTCCCCGGCATTGCGCCAAAAACTTGTTAGGAGATTTTAAGTGCTTGCTACTGACTTTATTGAAGACAGTGATAAGAATGGGGTAAATGAAAAATGAGTTAAAGGTAGAGTGAGGATTATGGAGCAGTAAGCCTAAAATATGCACAGTCTTGCAAGATACATGGCCTGTTGTAGCAAGTTTTGATAAGTGAGAGTTTGTCCCACAGGAAAGCTGATCTAAAGCTCCAAGGGAGCTATCCTTAGTAGGCTCTCTAGTTCTAACTACAGATCTGACAATCCTAAATGGAAGGGGATTTAGGTCACTATAATCTAAATTCTAAGGTAACTTAATGTCTAAACTACAAAAAGGGTTAAGAAAGAAGATGGAGTGA
Source organism: Chloranthus sessilifolius (assembly GCA_021018995.1). NCBI lineage: Eukaryota > Viridiplantae > Streptophyta > Magnoliopsida > Chloranthales > Chloranthaceae > Chloranthus > Chloranthus sessilifolius. The sequence continues at coordinate 25,736,769 of CM037594.1, read as the reverse complement.
GAAAATAAATATAAAAGGGTGAGAAGTATGCTATTAGGTACAGATCTGATGCATCTTGTAACTCAGACTCATATCTGTTGCTATAGAAATCCTGTCCAATGGTTACATTATCACCAAAGAGGAGAAAGAATCCAACTCACCCCTGTGCCATGATCCAATCCCTTAAGGCTATAACCTGTCCACTTAAATAGTCAGAGACTATCCAATAGGGGAACCACAATGCAAAGATGGGTCAGAACAAGCTTATCATTGTAGGCACTACTTCATCTAGGCTACAAGCTCAAGAATCCATAGGAACCTCATCCTCTAAAGTTCTGTGTGTGGGGCTAGGCCTACAAAGTGCACGAGCCTGGACACACAGGACCAGCAAGAGTTTGAGTACTAGCTTTTAAGTATGGTTGGTCACTACTTTAGAAAGTCTGCAGTGATCCAATCACAAGCCTACAATCTCTACAGCCAAATCAGATCTGCAATCTGATGGTGGATCTATACAAATATAGGGGAGTCTGTCTCTGCACAATCTCTCACAGGGCTACAAGCACAAGTGCAGAGAAGAAGAATCTGCCTTAGGTCTGTGGATTGGCTTCACCCTAGGGCTATAACCTGTCTACTTGAATGGTCACAGACTATCCACAGAGGCTATCCTCCTCACAAAGGTCTAATACAGAACAAAAGCATTGCTGCCGCCACCATGTTCACAAGGCTACCAGCTCAAGCTCCCATGGGGATTTAGATTTAGTGGATCCTGCGGTGGGGGAAGGCCTGCAATGTGCCTAACCTGGACACACAGGTCACTTAGATCTAAATAAAACATTAAAAAAATCCTCCATTGCTTACGATACAACTTAGCAATGGAGGATCTCAAGGCAGCAGCCTTGTACAGAACAACTCAAAACAAGAACATCATCCCATACATGCTATAAATCTTATTACAAAAACTCTATTAAAATCTATACTAGATAATCATACAAAAGGCATAGCCAGCAAATGCTGGACTATGGGGAGAAGAAAAAGGAAAAAGAAAACTCCTAAACCCTAACCTTAGCCTACTGTAATTCTACAGTCGGTTTCAAGAAGAAGCACAAAAGTTGAGAACCATAAAGTCCTGCTAAAAAGGATCTCCAAACCTAAGCTAGGCTTAGGCTTATATAACAGTCGGTTCTCTCACAATTAGGGTTAGGAAAAACTTTAATTTCGTAATGTAATTGTGGCCCATTCCTGTCCCTTGGATGCCTCGGGGCGTGTGCACGGAGATTGGAGCATTAGAGTGTGTGCCCTAATTGCTGGAGATTCCCAGATTGCCCTTGCAGAAGTGGGGAGAAGTTTAGAACCTGATCCTCGCTAGATAGAAAGGATTTGTAGATCTTGCCACATGGTAGATTTGGTGTCGCGGGGTTGCTCTGACTTGGAGTTCATGTAGTTGCGGGATTGACATTTTGGTCATCGCGGGGTTGCTCTGACTTGGAGTTCATGTAGTTGCGGGATTGACATTTTGGTCATCGCGGGGTACTAATGGCTGTCGCAAGATTGCTCACCTTGAAGCTCTTGCGGTTGCGGGGTTGGTGCTTTAATCATCGCGGGAAGGCTTTGGGCGTCGCGGGGTTGGTATCTTGCATTTGAATGGCACGAGAATGGCACGCGCAATTCATTCCTTGTGAATCCTGCGGTGATCCTCGCGAAGAGAATAATATTCATAGGTTTCTGGATCGTGCGAGCATTTCCTTGAAAGTGTGTGCCCCGCGACTACTGCGCGACAACTGCACGCAGGAGTGCCTGGAGCTCTCTCTCTTTAGTGAATTGCGCGACGATTGAAGACTCCTTTCTTGAGCTGCGTGAAATTGCGCGAGCACTTAAGACTGAGCCTCGCGAGGACCTCACGAAGTCTGCTTTTCAATTCTTTCTGACACGCGAAGACTGCGCGACTAGTTTTGTGCCGTCTTTAGAAGCCCGCAACGACTGCGCGAAGGCATCATCTCTGGTTCAATTGAACCCTGTGGCATCTACGCGAGGCATTCTTCTTGGTCTGTTTCTGATTTGCTATGCCTATGGTGCAACCAACTCTTTGTCTAGGTTCTATCTTCACGTTTCTGAGGGGCCACTGGGTCAACAGTGAGCTACTTGGCATGGTTAGGGGGTTATTTGTAGCTGCTACTTATTACCTATAGAATAAACTCAAAACACATTTATTAACTGATTAAGGGTCTAACAGAGATTAAATTAAGGGGTGAAAAGTGGTACTTTTCAGGTCTTAACAGCTCCCCATGGCGAAACACTCGGCCTATAAATCCTTTATCGAGAAGTTCTTTCAACTGCTCCTTGAGTTCTTTCAATTCGGCTGGTGTTATGTGATATGGAGCTTTCGACATCGGCTTTGTGCCTAGAGCTAAGTCTATTGTCAATTCAACTTCTCTGTCTGGGGGTAAACTAGGCAATTCTTCAGAAAATACGTCGAGAAACTCGCATGTGATAGAATATCGGTAATGTGAACCTTCTCTTCCATTTGAATTTGTATGAACGCGAGATACCCGAGACAACCATCATTCATCAACCGCTCTACTCGTATGTGATATAAAAGCTGTTACGTTCGGTTGAATGCCGTGGAATCTGAATGATCTCCCCTTCTTGGGGCGAAACGTGACTATCTTCTTACGACAACCGACATTCGCATGATGGTTATACAACCAATCCATGCCAAGGATTACATCGAATCTTAGAATATTTAATAAAGTTAGATCAACCATTGTCTCATGATCTTCGATAGCAACGATGGCTGATCGACACACTGTATCTATGCTCATTGAGTTTCCGATTGGAACTGAGACTGACATCATAAATTCCAAAGGCTCAGGAGTGATACTCAATTCTGCTGTGAATTGAGGTGTTACAAAAGAGTGGGTAGACCCTGGGTCTATCAACACTCGTGCCTTATGATGACAGATGTCTTTTCTCGGGTACATCATAAATTCCAAAGTCATGAGTGTTGATGTCTATCAACACTCGTGCCTGATGATGACCATGCGCTCAATTCGATTACATGCTAGATCACAAGCGCACAATCAGTCCCTTCTCAGACCAGACTTCCTTTTACCAGACCAACTCGAGACTCGATCAAGCACCTGACACCAGACGCGCGATCGGATTGTGCGCCACATCACCAGCGTGCAATTGGCCCACGCCCGGCCTAGCCTCACTGTCCTTGACCCCTAAGTTTCCAAGATTAAATGCTTCGAGAGTGGCGCTTAATTGGATTACACACCTTAAAATTGGCGTGCAATTAGTTCTAACGCTATTAGGACTAGGAAACTTGCTGAGCAAGTCAGCCGGTCGCTCACTGAGTCGGTGATCGACTCAAAGCGATTAAGCGCTAGAAAACCAGCGCGTAATTTTATTAAACGCCTGAAACAGGGCGTTTAATTAGAAAAAAACCTATAAAAGCTTTTTTTAATTTTGACTGAGGAGAACACGAAGAGGTTGACAACTTTCGAGAGAGAACGGACTTTTTTGGGATTCAGAAACACGAGAACTCCGAGGACAAACCCATAGAGCAACCTAGTCATGATTTCAAAATTCAAGCGCCGAATCTAAAAGGTTTCTTTCCGCAACCCCGACCCTAGGTAAGGATTAATTTTTTAATTCACAATCATAACTTCTAGTTTCTAGATTTAGGAATTCTATTATTTTTAATTTTCAGTCCGAGACCGTAGCACCCTTTTCAGACCGCAAATTTTTATATCTAGTTTTAATTCTTCGGCTTCAGAACCAATCCTCAATCCGACGGTCAAATTTACTGACCCTAGGCTTTAATTCCGTTCTAAAATCTTAATCTCCAGACTTGTCATTAATCTCTGGTTCTCATCTTTGGATTCTAGAATCAGTCCTCAATCATACGGTTTGATTTTCTGATTTCGGATCCGAATTCAGTCTTAGAAATTTAGATTTTAATTTTAATTTCTTAGTTTAATATCTCCAAAAATCCTAAATATTAATTTTAGCTTCCATAATTCTAGTTCATAATTTAATTCATAATTATTATTCCAAAATCGACTCTGAAAAATCCAAAAATAATATTTTATAGTCTGAAATTCAATTTACTTTCATCTCAGCCACCCGATTTGCCCAAGGGAGCTTCCAATCCTCCTTAGCACAGTGGGACCAAAACCCCTTTTATTTAAGAAATTCTAGAATTAATTAATTGCTTTTCTTATTTTTTTAGTATAATTAACTAGTAGATTTATTTTATTTTAGCATAATTAATTAATTAAGTTAATTAGATTTTAGTATGATTGATTAATTTCTTTAAATGAGATTTTAATTGGTTAATTTCTTGCTTTAATTAGAATTAGAATATCAGTCCCATGATTTCTTCTTAGAATTTTAGTATAATTAATTAACATGCTTTATTGTGATTAAATCCTTGGAATAATTACTCCCATTAGAACTCCAATAAAATTAACTCTATTATTTTAATTAGATAATTCTCGCATAGTTAATTCCTCGCTTTATTAGACCTCAGTATCATTAATCATTCCTTTTATTTTAATTAGAATCCTAGTATAATTAATTTATTGCTTTGATCATAATTCTAGTCAAATCAGTTCCTTTATTTTAATTAGAATTTAGTATAGTTAATTCATTGCTTTAATCGAAATTTTAGCAAAATTAGTTTACTTGCTTTAATTAGAATTTTAGTCTAACTAATTCATTGCTTAAATTAGAGTTTTAGTAGAATTAGTTCTTTATTTCTGTTAGAACTCTAGAAGATTGTTATACTTGATTTAATTAGAATTTCAATACAACTAGTATACTTGCTCTAATTAGAATTTTAGTATAACTAGCATGCTCGATCTAATTAAAGTTTCACTAGAACTACTAAATGTGCACTCCTAGTACAATTAGGAGACCTGATCATAATTAAACTTCTAATGGGATTAGGACACTTAATAATTAGACTTTCAATAAGAATAAAAATAGAAAGAATTAACTAGACTCTTAATAGGATTAGAATTAACTCACATAACCAAACTCACAATAGAATCAGGGAAGTCTAAATTGACCAGAACTATAATAATAACGGGAAATAAAAGGAAAATTAAATTATCTAAATTATAAGAAAAAAGACATAGTTGCTGACGTTCGCAGGCGGACGATTCAGTATAGAAGTAACCCATACCCGCTCTTAAGCGTGATCATTGACGTGTTGTAGCGTCGATAAATATCTGTACCTGGCGATCACAACAAACTAGGAACCTTCCTAGAAAACCCTTTAGTTCTAACATTCCAAACGCCTCATCACTAGAGTTCAATTGGACAGAATTAGAGCCATTGATTCAACGGGGACCGAGAGGAACCCAAAAAAAGCGCGCACCAACAGACTGACGATCGCGGTGGGACACTTTTGCAAACTCTTTTTCTAGATAGTTAGTTTTCATCTTATTTCCTTATTTTCCTTTCCATCATTTCATTTAGATCCCCTCTTATATATATATGAGTCTTCGTCAAAAACTCGAGATGTCTGGTATACGAAGGGTGAGTTTAGGAGACCCACTATTGTGGGGATATCATAACAACCCCACGTACGAAGAAGAATCATTTCACGGTTCCAGCCCACGACAGCCTGAGATTAACATGGCTGGCGAGTAAGAAAATCCCTTCTCCACCCCACACACTGGTAATAATCATAATGGGAGAGATGGTAATATCGGACAAAACCTTACTGCTCAACAGATTGTAGAACTCAGTATTCAAAGAATACAAAGAGGAGACGACAACTCCAAAGAATTGCTTCGAGGGTTGGCTGCCGCATACGAAACCATTCGGTCACGACAATTTTCAGAAGAACAAGAGCGACAAGAGAGGCCACCGCCTATCCCGAGCACGGTGTCAGCACGCGCCACACCATTGAGACAACCTGCCCACACATTCTTCAATGATGACTCTTTAGACAAAGTTTGCTCACGGGTCGCTCCAAAAGATAGCACCATTAAAATAGAAGATCTCCCTAAAATGCTCGACGAGTACATGGCCAAGAGAGAGTGCCCCAGTCACTCATTTGGATTCGATAAATTTTGTTGGGATGTTGAGTTTAATTTACTAATAGGATTTAAGCCACTGAAATTTACCAAATATAATGGCACGGGAAATTCGAATCATCACTTGGCCCTCTTTTGTAAGGATTGTCGACCCATATATGATAATCAAGGACTTCTCATTCACTATTTCCAATGCTCATGAGAAGGAGAAGCTTTAGATTGGTTTACCGGACTCCCGCTTTATAAGATAGAGACCTTTGATGAATTAGTCAGTCAATTCCTAGACCAATACAAACACTTGATCCAGGAGACAGTCAGTCTCAGCGATCTAATGGCAGCCAAGCAAGGACCTGATGAAGAGTTTACTGGCTTTATCGCCAGATGGAGAAAACTCGCTGGTAGGACCGACACCTCAATGGAAGAGAAGGATTCGGTAGACATTATCATAGATAACACTAAAGAACTGTTAAAGAGCGAACTTGTCATAAGTGATTGCCCCGACTTCACTGCACTCCACTCTCGGGCATCTCGACTAGCGCGATACATTAAAGGCGGAGACCTTACTCTATCCATAGTCACATCAAAAGTAGGCTCTTCTAGTGAATCAAAATCGAAAAACAATAAGAAAGCCTTAGGAACTGAATAGGTCAACACCGTTGTTAATCAAGGATAAAACTCTGGGAACGAAAATTTCCTCCCACAAACTTTGGGCAAAATCAGCAACGATACATAAACCAAAACCAAGGCACTAATCAACAAAGATATGCAAACTAAAATCAAAGCCAAAACCAGAAATTAGGGTCAGTATCAGAATAGAACTCAATATCCCAACACCTACCAGAGTCAAAACACGACGCATAATCGACCGGTCCACGCACCAAATTATAATAGTGTGCCTCCACCACAGAACTTTAACCCAGCCAGAGGCCCCTACCAACTGAGGTGGGAACACTATCCCCCTTTACCGGATACAGTTCCCAACATCTTTTGTCTCCTCAACATTCAGAATCTCCTTTGATTCCCACAGGAAAGACCCCGCCCATGGCCGACAAGTCTAGACTCTGGTAAATACTGTGCCTTCCATCGATACGTAGGACACAACCTAGAGGACTGTTGGGTCCTCAGAGACATAATCTATGGCATGAATGATCGAAGTCAGATCGATTGGAAAGCGCTTAGGAATCCTAACCCTAATAATAACCAACCCTAACAAAATTTAGGGATCGTTAATAACCCCATGCCCAACCACAACCAAGCAACACCGACTCAGGTCAGCACCGTAGATCTCTCCGGTCGATCCCCCTTCCAACCTTCCACCTTAATCACTCACATTCAACCCTCTGCTACTTTTGCCACACCAGTGAGAGCTCCTTCGCCCCTGCATCCCTCGGCCCTAATCACTCGCATCCCCCCGCCTAATCCACCCCTTTATCCAAAATTCACTTAGATACGAGTCCATTCCTTTAGGGCTAAGAGACTACTTCTCCGTAGTCACCCACCAGAACCTCCAACCCCACCAAATCCCGAACCAGCAACATTATCGCTCCCTTTTTTCGATTTTGAACCCAAGTATGGAGATCACGTTCTCTAAACTGCAGCACAAATTACTGCATGGGTAGAAAGTGTCACTCAAAAAACTCCAAGCTAAGAAAATGAAATAACAATCGAGCGTTCACTGAATCTAAAAGAAAGCGAGCCAGAAGAACATCCTGACCCGTGCGAGACGCTAGTCTCTGCTTTCCTAGAAGAGGAAGATTACACACAGTACCTCCCACCTTGGAGCGGCACCATTCAGGTGTGTGTTCCAACCTTGAATTTCACCCATTTTACAAACGCATCCGCATTAAGCCTCGCCGGGTTCGGTCAACAATCGACTTGCCCGATTCTTACATCAAGAACCAATTACCCACCTCTGCCTTTTCCTCGAAATAAGGATTTCACGAATGCACAACCACTAGAGGGGAATGTGAGAGAAAGAGAAGTTAACTTGCCTCCCCCGCCTCACATCATCCCTCCACCAATTCCTATACCTCAACCATTCCAACCACCTGCACCTAAGGCCCATCGGCTAGGAAAAGAAACTGCACTTGAGCCAGGGCAAGAATACGACCTTCTGCGACATCTCCAAAAGATCCTGGCCCAGATATCAATACTAGAACTCATCAAGAAATTGCCTGACCATCACTGATTATTGATAAAGATGCTTGAAGACACGCAAGTGGATGAGGATATGACCATAGATGAGCTTCATCAAATCACTTCGGTCATAGCACAACCTCCAGCGCTCACTTTTACAGACGCAGACATGCCTTAAGAGTCACTCCGCGGGAGTGCGGCCCCCATATATCTTACGGTCATAATTAGAGGATTCTCCGTACCACACACACTCGTTGACATGGGAGCAGGACTTAACATCTGCCCTCTCACCACATTAAAGACGCTCAAATATACGGAGCAGGATGTCAGACCCTCCACACTGTCACTCATAGCTTAAGATGGGTCGCGCCACTTTGTCAAAGGAACTATCAAGCTACAGGTTCACCTTAGACCTATAATAAAAGACGTTACCTTCCATGTTTCTGATTCTGCTAGTATGTACAATCTCATTTTAAGAAGAAAATGACTAGCGTCAATGAAGGTAGTCGCATCCACATACCATCAATGCATCAAATTCTCATACGAGGACTCCATCATTTGTATATATGCTAATGCACCCCTTCAGGAGATGGATACTGATTATGCGGCGAGCATACCAACTACTCATGATTATGTGTTGAACACGGGTCATATTCAAAAGACTCAAATCTCTGATGAGACAACTGTTGTCAAAGTCTATCCCCCTACCCCTCCTAGTTCGCCCCAATACGTCGACAAAAATTAATGAGAAGAGAGGTTGGCCTAGACCTCGCCAAACTCTATGCCATTAACCCTACCGTGACAAAAGGGTGGGACCTTATGTACCAACTTGGATATGTTTCCCACACCGGACTCGGTAAAAATAAGCAAGGTCAAGTAGGATTCGTTGTCCCAAAGCAAATATGTAAGCACATAGGGTTAGGTTACAAATTAGACGGCCCGCAAGCCGACTTGTCCCCTATCTCACCAAAATGGTCTCTATATGACCACTTCGCCTATGGGACCACTGAGAAGGCAGATGTGCCAAAGCATAAGGAAGTGTCCTTCACTAGATCCCAAGAGTTAGAAATTGAGCAAATGACTAAAGCATTCAATGATTTAACTAATTTAAATGACAATATTGATGAACTCCTCGAAAGAGTTAAGCCCATGTTTGACACTAAGGAATTTACATAAGAGAGGAGAGAAGAACCCTCAGAACTCTACCCACGAGTAGAAGAGTGGGAATCCACTGACGATGAAGATTTTCACATAGCAGCCTTGCAAGATAGTGAAGAGCACTTACGCTTAACATGGGAAGAGGATGACACTCCACAAGGAAGTACTAACTCGTATAGCATTCACCTCGGCCTTAGCCTTGAGGGATGGGAATGCCCTTGGGACTCCCCATGTATCGCTTACCCATACCAACCCCGTTGTAGGGCATATTAGAGCGTTTCACTAGTTGGACCCGACACTCTACGATAGAAGAATCGAATCACTCCAACCTCGTGACCATCGACACAAGTGATGACCTACCAGCTCAGCTACTGATACAAGAAGTAGAAAATCCCAACGGTCATTTGATTGACCTAGGGGGAAACACTCGCACCACTCTCATATAATTTGAAGAGGAACTTGAACTGGACACTTCTACATCCTCAGATTCGCCATAACTCCAAATATTTTAGAAATCTTTAGAGGAAGAGTGGCAACCTCCCCCGAGTGATGACGAGGACTACTGGATAGACTTCCCGACCCTCGAGTTAGCGGAGCGAGCCAATTTAGGACTTCAAGCACTATCAGATCAAGAAGATGAATTTGATACTGCCTTCGACTCTAACCTAGAAGGATGGGAATGTCCTTGGGAATCCCCCTGCATTCTTCACCATTATCAACCTTGCTGTTGAGCATGCACACTCATCCTAACATATTATGAAGATCTAGGAAAAGAACTCGCTACCCCTGAGGATCCTTTGGGAGACCCCCCTCGGTGAGAAGAATAACATTATTATAACCCAGAGGATGATAGTTCAATTGACTACGATCTTCAGAGCTTCTTCGAAGAAGAGGCCTTCAATGTGGCTGAAAAAATCCAAGCGATAGTGTCGCTGTCACCAGCGTCACTCATTCAAAAGATCTCATCAGATGAGGACTCCAAAAAAAAATGCCAAATTCACAACAAGTTCGCATTTCTTGAAGAATCGCTTGAACGGCTCCAGCAGCTGTCTCACTCCCTCAACTAGAGGAAGCAATTCTCTCGGCGCCCCTTGAGGCGACCGACCCTGTACCATATTTATTATCAAAAATAAAAAAATAGAAAAAAAAACCTAAAATTTCAGAAATATAAAATCTAAAAAATTAGAAAACCCCAGAAAAGAAAGAAAACTCTTCGTCCCGAACCAAATTTGTGGTCAACAAGGAGACTTTTCTCCTAAGGTTTCTATCCCATTACCTGCACAAGGGTGTAAAGCATCCTGGCTAAATAACAAGCCAGTGATCATACCAGACGAGATACTTCGTGACTTTGAGAGAAGAATCAGTAGTCTTAACCTTCACCTTACTAAAGATTTTTCAGTCATAGATTGTGCCGATGAAGGGTTACCTTTCGTAAATTCAAATCCCCAGTATAGCAATTTTATAGTATACAAACTTACCGAGGATGAAGAACCAGTTGCCGAGGAGGCACGGAAATTCCAAGAGGTTATCAAGCATTTCGATGAGCGAACCCAAGCTGTCGCAGAACCCACGGAAGAACTTAACTCTGACATTGAAGAGAAACCTAAGAAGCTACTGATTAGCCAACGCTTAACTCTAAGGAACACCAACAAATTGCACAAGTCCTATAAGAACACCTCGATTCCTTTGCATGGTCCTACGAGGACATGCCCGGTTTAGACCCGAGTTTAGTAGAACATCGCCTCATCTTAGAACCCGATGCAAAGCCTGTTAAGCATAAACTCCGCAAGATGCACCCATAAACCGCCCTTCAAGTTAAAGAGGAAGTCGACAAGTTACACAAAGCTAAATTTATCCGAGTCATTCTTTACCCTAAGTGGGTCGCCAACATAGTACCTATCGCCAAGAAAGACGGCAGAGTATGGGTTTGCATCGACTTTCGAAGCCTCAACCAGGCATGCCCAAAAGATGACTTCTCACTTCCACACATTGACACTCTAGTCGACAACACCACTAGACATGAGCCGCTATCCTTTATAGACGGTTTCTCTGGATATAATCAGATCAAATTAGTAGAGTCCAACTAAGAGAAGACTTCCTTTACCACACCATGAGGAACATACTGTTATATCATTATGCCTTTTGGACTCAAGAACGCAAGAGTCACGTATCAACGCATCATAATGGCCATCTTTCACGACATGATATATAAATGTGTAGAAGTCTACGCCAATGACATATAAGTGAAGTCCCAAATGCGAGTAGGACATGTTGAAGCGCTCCGACTGGTGTTACAAAGAGCTAAGAAATATTAGCTAAAAATGAACCAAAAGAAATGTGTCTTCGGGCTCACCTCTGGAAAATTACTTGGTTTCATAGTTAGCAAGCGAGGGATCGAAATTGACCCTGCAAAGGTCAGAGCCATCCTCAAGATGCCGCCTCCCAATAATATCAATGAGTTACGAGGCCTGATAGGAAGATTGTAATTCATAAGAAGATTTACCTCCCAGCATTCGAATAGATGCGATCCTTTCTACAGACTACTTAAAGGAGGAGCAGAGTACAAATGGGATGATCAGTGTCAGCAAGTCTTCGACAACATCAAGAAGTACCTCCTTAACCTGTCAATACTATTGCCACCTGTCCCCGGAAGACCCCTAATTCTATACCTCTTAGGAAATGACAAAACAATGAGAGTAATTCTAGAACAATATGAAGAAGACGGCATGAGAGAGAAGGCTATCTACTACCTCAGTAGGACGATGGTCGAATACGAATGAAAATACACTTCAATGGAGAAGACTTGCCTCATATTGGTGTGGGCCTCTACCAAATTACGACACTACTTCAGAGCGTATAAAATACTAGTACTAGCCCGAATGGACCCTCTGAAGTATGTATTCGAAAAGCTTGCAGCATCAGGAAAGATCGCTCGCTGGCATATGCTCTTGCAAGAATTTGATATCACTTACGTCACGCAGAAATTGATTAAAGGATAAGCATTTGCCGATTACCTTGTAGATCTCCCACTCCCTAGTGATGAACCCATACACGCGGATTTTCCTGATAAAGACCTACTCATGATTCATAAGGAAGAGCCCGATCAGACCTCATGGATCCTTTATTTCGACGGTGCTTTAAATCACAAAGGAAAAGGCATCGGGATAGTCCTCTTAAGCCCAGAAGGAGTTGTCATACCTAAAGATTTTAAACTAGATTTCCCTATCACTAACAATGTCACAGAATACGAAGCCTTTATAGTTGGACTACGAGCAACGCTATAATTAGGTGTTAAACAGTTAAAAATCATCGGTGATTCCAAACTAGTAATTTCACAAGTCATAGGAGAATGAAAAACTAAGGAGAGGAGACTAATGACATACCTAGAAACTGCTCAATATTTGATAAAGAAATTTGAAAGAATTTCTTTCACGCACATTCCTAGATTAGAAAATGAGCTCACAAACTCCTTAGCCATGCTAGCTTCGGTAATCTAAATACCCATCGGGCAAAATACCAAAGCCTTCTTCATTGAAAAGCTGACAGTGCCCGCCCATGAGATAGCATGGACCGTCAAGAGGGAATTATCCGTCCTCCCCACAAGTGTAGGATCGAAAGAAGCAATCACCCCGAAAAAGCACGTCAAGACAGGAACCGAAGTCGTTATGTTCAGATTTGAAAAATCACCGACTGACGATAGACAACCATGGTATTTTGACATTATACAAGAGGCCTTCACTAAAGGAGTACTGCTACGATGTGTCACAACTGCCGAAGGAAAATATATCATCTGAGAAGCACACGTCAGTGCCTATGGCACCCACTCCGGTAGACAGAGACTCGCCGATCAAGTTACACAATAAGGCTACTTCTGGCTGATAATGATCCGAGATTGCCACCTCTATGCCCAATCCTGTAAGCAATGCCAAGAACATGTCACACTCATCAAAGCTCTATCAATTGATTGAACACTATGACCGTGTCATGGCCATTTTCAATGTGGGTTTTCGATGCCATCGGACCTTTCATAGACGCTATTGGGAACACTCACAAGCATGCGTTCATACTTACAGCGACAGAATACTACATCAAATGGGCAGAAACTGAGTCCTATGTCAGAATCACCGCTTCAACACTCGTAAAGTTTATCGTTCGAAATATCATTACCAGGTTTGGAGTACCCAGTTTGTCACTAACAACAGACCATAGTTTATCACAAAAAAGATGAAGAAGTTATGCAAGAAGTATGACATCGATCTACGCCACTCATCACCGTTCTACCCTCAAGACAATGGACAGGTAGAAGCTACGAATAAAACACTGATTCAAATTCTGAAACGTATAGTAGAAATAAGTAAGGGGACCGACTGGCCTGAACGACTACCAGAAGCACTCTGGGCCTATAGGACCTCTATTCGTAGGGCCACTGGCCAAACTCCCTACCTTCTTACCTGTGGGATGAAGGCAGTCCTATCATATGAGATACAAGTACCATCTTTATGCATTCAACTCGATAATGAGCTATTCTTAGATGAGAGGAGAATTACCCTACTCACGCAGTTAGAGTAGCTTGATGCAACACGTCTAAGGGCAGCTGATCATGCTCAGGTATATCAGAGGAGAGTGGTCAGGGCTTACGATAAGAAAGTCCTCAAATGAACCTTTAATATTGGAGAATTAGTCCTGAAGAAAATCATGCCTTTCAAGCACGCCCATCTGAAAGGGAAACTAAAACCGAACTGGGAAGGCCCATATGTCATAACAGCCGCATACCATTTAAATGCCTACAAACTGGCGAATGAAGACGAGGAAGAACTCCCTAGCCCTTGGAATGTAATGTACCTTAGAAAATATTACCCTTAGCCCTGTGATCGTCACATCTCATGGTTAAATACTTATACTTATCACCCCCGTAGTCGTCACGACCCATTCATTGGTCGTACGCCTTGAATTCTCCGAATATCCTTAAGACCTCCGATTTATCGCTCGCCTTTTCTCACTCGGACAATATGATTAAAGGACTAGTGACCTATCTAACCTCTTTCAAAAGTATAAGTAACACCCGATCCTCATTTCCCTCCCCTCCGCCATTGGAGGAGATGTTAGAGCAAAAAAAAATGAAGAGGTTAGGTTCAATCAAAACTAATTATTCTTGCGCTAGCAGGATGCTTTAAAAAAATATGCATTTACATGTCAAAAATCGAGTGAGAGCATTACGACGAATAAACAAGTCAATGAGCTCAGGGAAGCATAAGAAGGCCGTGAGGACATCTCTGGTAACTTTACTAAAAGTGTATAAACAAGCTGTGAGGGCATCCCTGATGTCCTCATACTACTAGATGTCATCGTAAGGTGGCAGGCGGAGGACAAACTCCTGCTAACCATAGAATATGAGATTTTAATGGTGTCGAAACATGATGAAGAATCCGATCATGGCATCCCATATCCCCTCTAAGAAAAATATTGTTACCTACCCCTTTTGGAAAGCATTAGATATAAACAATTCCCCACATCACTGAGCCTTACCCCCTGTAGACACCCAAATTTGGCCCAAGGCCCGATCGAAACACCTTTCGAGAGAGGTGCAATTATGAGCTTTTGATGGCATGAATGGAACCCTTAGAAATTACCCCAAACCCTTAGGAATCACCTTAGATCTCTCAAAACTTATCCCGAACCTTTAGAAACCAATCTCGAACCCTTAGGAATCAACCATAGCCTTCCCAGACCTATTAGAACCCCTTCCCGAGCACGATTCGAACCCCTGAACAGCGGTTAGAAAGAGGAGTGGTAAAGTTTTTTATGCATAGTTGTCTAACCTAAGGCATATACCATTGGAAAGTAGTGCTTCCCATCTTTTCAACGAACTAAGAATCGCCTAATTTGGAGTTGTACATTAAAAGATATGGCAGAATGAAGATCGCAAATTTGTGTGAGAAATTGCAAAATCGGACCCATAGAGCCAATTTCGAACTAACCAAAATAGCTGATGAAAAGAGGAGTGCCAAGGTTACTATAGATAGTTTCCCAACCTAACGCCTATACCATTAGAAAGTAGACTTTCCCAGCTTTCCAACGAGCCAATAATCGCCTAATTTGGAGTTGTACATAAAAAGGTATGACAATTTGAAAAATGCAGATTTGTGCAGGAAATTGCAAACCGGGCCGGGCCCCTGCGGGTCTTCAACTTCCAACAGTTTGGACCTGATTTTCCTTCAAAAAATGGACAAAATTGACATTGGAGGTTTGACTTGTGGACCATCCCAAAGTCTAGGGTGTGTTTCTTTAGGACCCTAGTGACCCTATTAGCTTAAGTTATTACCCTTTTGCCATTCAAGTCACCACCCTATCATTTACCATTAAACCCAAATCCCTCTTCTCCAAGCTCTAGAAAACCATAAAAACCTTAGATTGCCCATTACCTAATTGCTAATCCAATTAGGACTTTAACCCCTCACTAATCCTCCCTTTCTCTATAAATGGAGAGCCACCCCTCTTGCTTAAGGGTTGAGAATTTTTACCTAAGAGAGAAAGAGCTTAAGTGAGAAGATCTTTCTCCCTTTGGTGTACCATTCCCATACAAATTCCAAAATTGAAAAAACCCATTTAGACCTTAGTATTTCACAAAAAACCTTTAGGTTAGGTGTATGTTACCCCCTAGCTTTCCTTCTCTACCTTTTAGCTTCAAGTCTTAGGAGTTAGAACCCATTCCATACCATACAAGCCTTCAAAAAAGCTCACCGAAGCAAGCCAACGCAAGGCTCCCCAACGGTGCTACAAGGGCTCGAGAGCTCCGGCTCTCCCCTCTATTCCTCTACCTTCTTTGCTTTTCCTCTATCCTAGATTTGAGCCGTTACGCTGCCCATATTTTGGCAAGCGGGAAGGGCTCAATAGGATCCGTGTGCCTTCGGGCAAGGGGAAGTGCCGCTCATTTTACTTCCTTTATAATATATATAATTATATATATATATATATATATATATACACACACACTATATAAACCAGCCCCACATAGACCTGGCCTTAAGTAGAGACCGCATTTAGCGGGTTGATCGGGTGCCTAACACCTTCCCGATCGATAACCAAAGCCCCTACCCAAGAGCCTTTGGTATGGACCGGATTCAGAGTCATATTTTTAGCACTTCGGTGCTCATAAAAATGAACTAGGTATCCTGGGACACCGAAAGCTCTGGGTGGCGACTCTATATTTTTCGTTAGAGAGCGCATCGTCGCGACGGGATCGTCTCGATTCCCACGGTTGCACACCCCCTCTTCCTTTTTTTTATATTTTCGGACGATAAATCAGAAGCCTTACAGGATGCTCTTAGAAATGACACTGAAAATCTATGAATGATAACTGATGCAATCACCTACTATACCTACCAGACTTCTCCCTAATAGTCATGAGATAGGACGACCACCACCCCAAGGTAGACCCCTGTGTACAACTGACCTAGTCAAAGAGACCTCCCCGGTTCGATGGCAGTACCAATTAACTTTTCTTCAAAACTAACTCACCAAATACCCATGATCGCTTATAGACTCAAAGTGCTCATCTCGAAACCCAGAAAAGCTCTATTGTATCTTGAAGCTGGGACATATTTTTGGATTAGAAGAAGAATCATATCAGAAGCGCCGACTTATCCATAAAGAAGATAAGGAACGACGAAGTTACCATCCGGAAAGTGCTACCGAAGATATCATACTGCCAATCATACAACGATCCTACACTGGGACAATTTTATTTTTATTATTTTGTTTCTACCTTAGCTACTTGCTTTCCCTATTGTATTATTTTCATTTTTTTTTTTAAAAAAAAAAAGGAAAAGAAAATAAAGAAAAAAAGAGCACATATTCATCTTTTGCTACCAGACTCCAGTCTGAGACGCTTACCCCCCTTGACAATTGGCAAGGGGGAGAACAAAACTACTGACATCATTACGCTCACATGTGCAGATATGAAGCAACCTTCAACCATCACCAGGACAGCTCAGCAAGCATCCAAGTCCCAATGATGGTCGATGGCGCTAAAGAAAGTAAAAAGCAAAAATAGACGCAAGAGGTAACTAAAAGAAAAGGAGCCAACCAAGTACATCTAAGCCAAAAATCTCTCTATATATATGTCCAAATCTTTTCATTTCTTTTTACACTTGTCACCGGGGGCATCCCCCTATATATAACACACACATCCCCCTATATATACAATACACACACACACACACACACACACAAACACCTACTCTCTACGCTGCCGTTGGGATGGCCGAGCGCTACTGCCCTCGATATCATCAGCTTGGAGGTTCGCAAACTGGTCCTCTGAAAATACAATCTCAGCACCCGGAGTCCTCGGAACCTCTAAACGACGAGGCCTTGCTACAGAAGCCCCCTCACTCGCTTGACTAACAGATTGCCTCGATCGTGAATGAGGAGGATACCTCACAAGAACCTCACGAACAACAGAATCCTCACGAGCACCTCCTCCATGATCCCCGACTGGTCAACCTCCAGTGCCTCCTCTCTAACCACCTCCCCAACATCCACCTCCCCGACCACGTTGGTCCGAGCCTCGGAAGTCTCACCCATCTCCACCCCTAACATCCTCTCCAACTCAAAAATAGTGATATCATGCCCACCAATACCCTTATCCTCCATCCTAGAACGAAGAGCCCAAAAAATTGAAGAGAATGAAAGAAACAACACTTGAAACGGATGACTAGATCATGATATATTACAAAAACACGAAAAATAGAGCACAAAGAAGCAAGGAAACAGATAATCAAAGACTAACACGGATGGCGCGACGAAAATGAAAAGTTTTGAACTATTTATAGGAAATAGTTGAATCGCGCGCGTAAATCCAGGCATGCAAACTAATCACGCACCACTCTCACTGCGCTTAATTCGGATCACACAATTGGTCTTAAGCGCGTAAACCAATCATCGCCCGCTCAAACTAACCCGAACATCTGGTTGCGCACACCCTACTCAGCGCATAATAACTTTAAGCATCCACACAGTGGCTCGTGAATGCCAATGGTCACTTGTATAGTGACCAGCCACCGCCCTAATCACGCGCCCGGTACCATGCGTCTAAATCGATCAAATGACCGAAAACTGGCGCTTAATGACGTTCTGATGCTCTGAACGCGCGTCCACTCTCTGGCGCGCAATTAATTTATGCGCTCGAAGTGAAGCGCGCAATTCCCCAGAAACACAAAATTAAAAAAAAATGCCTAGGACAGCATGTTCACAAGCCTAAAATAAGTGATCTCTGATACTAGTTATTAGCCTAAACCACACCCTTGTTAAGCCCGATCCAAAGCATTCAAATTTAAAAAAATATTCACCTCGATAACTAAAAGAAAATGCACTGGATCAAACCAAAAATCAAATGAAAAAAAATGCCCCAACATCACCTACACACTCCAACTAGTACCAAGACTAAAGAAAAACTAAAAAATGCCCCCTATCATCCATTCACTTGAAACTAAATTAAACGAAATAAAAAAAACTGCTCCCAGAACACCCCAGATCAAAATAAATAAATAAGATCAGATCAAAGTTAAATAAATAAGCATCACGCTAAAAAAAAATCGAAGCAAGCTACCAAATAAACTAAAATTTACTGAATAGAAATTGCCACAAATGAAAAGAAAAATATAATCACTTCATAAATAAATAAAATAATTACAAAATACACCGAGGGCATACCCTCTGAATATACAACTTAAAATAAGAAACTTAAAATCCGCACGTTCAAGCAATGCACGAATTCGAATTTATTCGGGAAAACAAAAATCCCATCTTCCCCTCTTCCCTTAGCATGGCAGCAATTCGACTGCTACCTTGCATTCCCAATCCCGTCCATTCTCAGGAATTCACGCGATAAACAGAATTCTTCGAGTCCAACACCTGGGTCACAAAAAAGAAAGGAAGAAAAGATATTAAAGAACAAGAAAATGCCCTAAAACAAAAGAAAATGCCCCAAAATTTTTAATCCCAAACCTAGAATAAAATTCAAAACAATAAGAACCCAAAACTTTTAGCTCACACATTTATAAACTATACCTCCTGAATTACCAAATGACAAGTGCCACACCTTTAAACCTTTCTAATCCAATTAAATCTAAACCACACAATACCCCCTTTAAAAGACCACATTCCATGACAAACTCAGATGAACCAATAATTACACAACACTTAACCCCTGAGAAACGTCAATCTCCCCAAGCCTAGATAAACCAATAGGATTTAAATATTTAACACCCATCTAGAAAACTCACACCTTTTAAGTCTTATGTTGAATCAACAAAAGACCAAAACTTAAGTTAAAATCAAACCTTAAACCAGACAAAACTTTAAATAAATAAAAAACTCTCTAAAATGAGACCCTGACTTGTTTAGGATAAAAAAAAAGCCCCCAACAGACCAAACAGAACCAACTAAACCCTCTAAACCAAACTCAATAAACTGAATTAACCTCGGGATGAGCCCTGAATAAATTCGGAATGAATCCTAAAAATTAAAACCAAAACTAAGTCAAACAAATCAGATAAATCCAACTAATCCGCTAACAAACAAACAAAATAAAACCAAAAAAATGCTCCTTTATTCATAACTCGGAAGTTTTACAAGTATCACCGGAGACATAGCTCCTGAATTTATAACCCAAAACAAAAACCTAAAACTTTAACCTACAACCCAAAACGAAGACTGGGTTCAAAATGGAGACGAAGCGAGGAGCAGATTCCGCTTGGAGCGTCCAATCGGAGACTTCAGAGAGTATTGGTTGGGAAATACATCCCTCCACTTTTTACTCTTCCTCTTCCGCTATCTTCACCTCCTCCACCGCCGCCTCCTCAACGCTGCCTTTACTGCTCCCTAAAAAGGATCGATGTGAAGACAAGCGCACTCATTTCCAATACTGCCCATTCTCAGAACAATGCCATCCACGAGCATCACCTCGGGACAGAGATCACACGAAATAACAAATATAGGAAGAAATGACATCCCAATCGGACGGTTGGATCACCGATATCGCCAAAAAATGAATTTCAGAACACAAGATATACAGAAAAAGGTCAAAACTCGAGACTAATTCAGAGAATGAAAAACAAATGAAAGCCCCCTCGCTTATATAGAGTACGACCTTAATCACGCACTCAGACACGTGCTTTTAATTCGATCACACGCTACGCACACTACGCACAATCTAAAACACGCGCTCTGATCAAGCGTGCAAGTAAGCCATCGCCCTCGCCAATGCCACCTGCCACCGCGCTTACTCCATGAACCGTGCAAATTGATCTAACGACACACTGCCACCGCCTGACTTGAAAGGTTACCTGTACACTGACCTGGTGACACTCCGATCACGCGCTTCTATTATAACACAGAATACAATCACACGCACACTCTCACAGGCGTAAATGATCCCTCAAACCTGCGATTGCACGCCCAAAAATAGGCGTGCAATCATATTGAGCGACCTAAAATAGGCGCGTAATATATGACTTTGGATGAAATCTACACCCTCATACCTTTTATCGCATTGCGGCCAAGATTCTTTTGTCCCATCACGTAGCCTCACAGGCTGTTCCGACAAAGAAAAGAAAGACCTACTCATCAGTCCCATCGTATACTCTTACATGAGAAGGAAGCATTGACAGTACCCATCCCCATTGTGATAACGTGTACACATGCGATGCCACCTCAATATCTAGTCCCACCGCAATAAATTAACCATACCCTCACGTCCCATTGCGCAAATATCCCACCAGCACACCACCGCCAACTATGCTCAGTCGACATCCCATCGCGGACTTCACTACCTGAAAAAAAAGAAAGCCCAGACAGCACATGCCACGTTGTATGACGAAAAGAGAAAAGATTGATTATGTCCCATCGCTAAGGCAAAGAGCTCTCTCTCTCTCTCAAATCGATTCCCATGCCCCACCAGGACTCACCCAGCACACAGTCAAAGAAGAGAGAAATCCCCAGCTCCCATCGCGACATCATTTCTCTAAAGACATCACATCACAACTGCCAAGCCCAGCCACAGCAAACCTGAAGAGAAGAAATCTCCCAAGTCCCACCGCGACACTACAACATCACCAATCCTGCCACAAGCTGCGCATAACTCAGGTAAGTATCACCCCCAGGTAAGTACTACCCACTTTTGTTTTACTCGATATTCCTCGTATATATATAGTTAGCTATGATTTAGTCAAATATTTTCAAAACTCGTCTCTCTCAACTTGCGAATCATTGTAGTCCTCTCATAAGAGAAAATCATCAATATTCATCGAGAAGGTAAGACGGAGTATCCGGCATGCCAAGTGTCATCTTAAAAACCACAACAACGGTCGGGTCCACAAATCCCATACCGGTGGATCTGCTCAACGACGTCTCGGAAGCCACGTTTTCTACCATTTTACCACCGAATTGATCTTAAGTTAAAATTTCTAAAATTTCAAAAATTCAAAACTCTCAAATTTTCAAAATCCTCTTACTTCAAAAAAAAGAAAAAAAAAAAAAAAAAAAAAAAAAAAACAGAAGAACAAAGCAACAAGATAAATAGGTCAAACTCACCTTTCTTAAAAAAAAAAACCGATTAAGTGCCCCACCACCCGCACGCAATAAATTACACTTGAACATGACCTTTAACTCCTAAGACCTTCTGAACTTGCAATCAAGTGCATATTCTACTGTGCAGAATTGGATCAAGCGCACACTCCACTGTGCAGAATCATTAGTTTAGACACATTAGGACTAGAATACCCAATTTATTGACCCTTGAACTCGCAATCAAGCGCATATCCACTGCACAAAATTGGATCAAGCGCACACTCCACTACGCAGAATCATTTGTTCAGACACATTAGGATTAGAATTCCCAACTTAGAGACCGACTCCAGATGAATCAAGCGCACGCGCCACTGTGCAGAATTCAATTGAGCACACCTCACAAGACCCCCACCTCAATTACTAGCCCAACCGGTCATTCCCCTGGGAAACTGAACATTAACTATATTCAATCTAAAAACATACAAATGCCTATTGGAAAAGGAACGCTTGACACGCATTGGTGTGAGCAATGATGCACCCGGTCTGACATGATTTGCAAAAGCCTTCGATATTACAGGATACTTTATTTTATTATTATCGGTCCCTGGACCTTGTTTTGGACATTTCATTGATGCCCCGATTCCTCAATTGCGTAAAATCTCTCTGTTAGCCCACGCCATGCGGCGGGATGCGCCATGCAGCCACAGACCCGGAATGCGCCCTTCAACAACTACCATTTGTCCTTCAAATGCTCCATTTTAGCTTACACTGATAGATAAGAAAGCCAAGCATGTCATGTCAGTATCCCCAGTTCACATTTGTGAGTTTCCAAGAGAAATGAGAAGACACCTCGAATAAGAGGTGTCTACTTCTTCGACGCATTCTTATTTCGCAAGAGTGCGCCGAAGAGGGGCATCTGTAGACACCTCCATTTTGTCCTCTCGGAATATACAAATTTGTTTGGTCAACCTTTGACCTCATCCCCCTGACGTGGGAACCATGCACTGAAATAATAGTACATGGCTGAACACAGGCTGAAATAATAGCTCCGCGGCTCAGATCCCGACGTAAGGAGACTATATACTGAAACAATAGTATATAGTCAGAATGCAGACTAAAATAATAGTCTCGCATTTCAGAGCCCTAACCCTAATGTGAGGCCATATACTGAAACAATAGTATATGGTTGAACACAGGTTAAAATAATAGTTCTGTGGCTTAGGCCCCATACCCCCGATGTGAGACCATACACTGAAACAATAGTACATAGGTGAACACAGGCTGAAACAATAGCTCTGTGACTCAGATCCCAACGTAGGGAGACTATATACTGAAACAATAAGTAGATAGTTGAAACGTAGGCTGAAATATTAACCTAGCATTTCAGACCCGACCCGGACCCGGACAACCCCGAACTAAGCACTTAAAACCACGCGCTCAATTCGATTACACGCTAGATCACAAGCGCGCAATCAGTCCCTTCTCAGACCAGACTTCCTTTCTCTAGACCAACTCAAGACTCCATCACGCACCTGACACCCGACACGCGATCGGATTGAGAGCCACATCACCAGCACGCAATTGGCCCACGTCCGGTCTAGCCTCACTGTCCTTGACCCTAAGTTTCCTTGATTAAACGCTTCGAGAGTGATGCTTAATTGGATTACGCACTCCAAAATTAGTGCACAATTAATTCTAACGCTATTAGGACTAGGAAACTCGCTGAGCAAGTCAGCTGGTCGCTCACTGAGTCGATGACTGACTCAAAGCGATTAAGTGCCGGGAAACCAGTGCGCAATTTTATTAAACGCCTGAAATAGAGCGTTTAATTAGAAAAAAACCTATAAAAGATTTTTTTAATTTTGAACGAGGAGAACACGAAGAGGCTGACAATTTTCGAGAGAGAATGGACTTTTTTGGGATTCCGAAACTAGAGAACTTTGAGGACAGACCCATAGAGCAACCCAGTCATGATTTCAAAATTCAAGTGCTGAATCTTCCAGGTTTCTTTCCGCAGCCTCGACCCTAGGTAAGGATTAAATTTTTAATTCACGATCATAATTTCTAGTTTCTAGATTTAGGAATTCTATTAGTTTTAATTTTCAGTCCGAGACCGTAGGACCCTTTTCAGACCGCAAAATTTTATATATGGTTCTAATTCTCCGAATTCAGAACCAGTCCTCAATCCGACGGTCTAATTTACCGACCCTAGGTTTTAATTCCGTCCTAAAATCTTAATCTCCAGTCCTATCATTAATCTCTAGTTCTCATCTTTGGATTCTAGAACTAGTCCTCAATCATACGATCTAATTTTCTTATTTTGGAACTAATTTCAGTCTTAGAAATTTAGATTTTAATTTTAATTTCTTAGTTTAATATCTCTAAAAATCTTAAATATTAATTTTAGTTTCCATAATTCTAGTTCATAATTTAATTCATACTTATTATTCTGAAATTGACTCTGAAAAATCCAAAAATACTATTTTATAGTCCGAAATTAAATTTACTTTCATCTCAGCCACCCGATTTGGCCAAGGGAGCTTACGGAGAGTACTTAGGGAACGAGGCCAATCCTCCTTAGCGGGCCCAAAACCCCTTTTGTTTCAGGAATTCTAGAATTAATTAATTGCTTTTCTTATTTGTTTAGTATAATTAACTAGTAGATTTATTTTAGTTCAGCATAATTAATTAATTAAGTTAATTAGATTTTAGTATGATTAATTAATTTCTTTAAATCAGATTTTAATTGATTAATTTCTTGCTTTAATTAGAGTTAGAATATCAGTCCCATGATTTCTTCTTAGATTTTTAGTATAATTAATTTACATGCTTTATTGTGCTTAAATCCTTAGAATAATTACTCCGATTAGAACTCTAATAAAATTAACTCTATTATTTTAATTAGATAATTCTCGCATAGTTAATTCCTCGCTTTATTAGACCTCAATATCATTAATCAGTCCTTTTATTTTAATTAGAATCCTAGTATAATTAATTTATTGCTCTGATCATAATTCTAGTCAAATCAGTTCCTTTATTTTAATTAGAATTTAGTATAATTAATTTATTGCTTTAATCGAAATTTTAGCAAAATTAGTTTACTTACTTTAATTAGAATTTTAGTCTGACTAATTCATTGCTTAAATTAGAGTTTTAGTAGAATTAGTTCTCTATTTCAATTAGAACTCTAGTAAGACTGTTATACTTGATTTAATTAGAATTCCAATACGACTAGTATACTTGCTCTACTTAGAATTTTAGTATAACTAGCATGCTCGATCTAATTAAAGTTTCACTAGAACTACTACATGTGCACTCCTAGTACAATTAGGAGACCTAATCATAATTAGACTTCTAATTGGATTAGGACACTTAATTAATTAGACTTTCAATAAGAATAAAAATAGTAAGAATTAACCAGACTCTTAATAGGATTAGAATAAACTCACATAACCAAACTCACAATAGAATCACGGAAGTCTAGACTGACCAGAACTATAACAATAATGGGAAATAAAAGGAAAATTAAATTATCTACATTATAAGAAAAAAGACATAGTTGCTGACGTTCGCAGGTGGACGATTTAGTATAGAAGTAACCCATACCCGCTCTTAAGCGCGATCATTGACGTGTTGCAGCGTCGATAAATATCTGCAGCTGGCGATCGTAACAAACTAGGAACCTTCTTAGAAAACTCTTTAGTTCTAACATTCCAAACGCCGCATCGCTAGAGTTCACTTGGACAGAATTGGAGCCACTGATTCAATGGGGACCGAGAGGAACCCAGAAAAAGCGCGCACCAACAGCCGTGCTTGCCTCCTTACCCGAAATTCACTCAGATGCGAGTCCACTCTTTTAGGGCCAGGAGACCATTCCTCCATAGTCACCCACCAGAACTTTCAACCCCTCCAAATCCTGAACCAACGCCATTGCCACTCCCTTCGTCCGATTCTGAACCGAGTATGGAGATCATGTTCTTCAAACTGCAACCCAAAATTATCGCATGGGTAGACATTGTCACCCGAAAGACTCTGAACCTAGAAAACGAAACAAAGACTAAGTGTTCACTAAATATAGAAGAAAGTGAGCGAGAAGAGCATCCTGACCCGTGCGTGGTCTCCACTTTCCTAGAAGAAGAGGATTACACACAGTATCTCCCACCTTGAAACAACGCAGTGCAAGTACGCGCTCCGTTCTCGAATTTCACTAACTTCACAAACACATCAATGTCGAACCACACTGGGTCCGGTCAACAACCGACTTGCCCGATTCTTAAATTAGTAACCAACTATCCACCTCCGCCTTTCCCTCGAAATAAGGATTTCATGAATGCACAACCATCAGAGGGGAACGTGTGAGAAAGAGAATTTAAATTGCTGCCCCCACCTCACATTATCCCTCCATCAATCCCTGCACCTCAACCACTCCAACCACCTACTCCCAAGGCTCATCAGCTAGGCAAAGAAATTACACTCGAGCCAGGGCAAGAATATGACCTTTTGTGGCATCTCCAAAAGATCTCGGCCCAGATATCTATACTAGAACTCATCAAGAAATCACCTGATCACCACCGATTGTTGATAAGGACACTTGAAGACACACAAGTGGATGAGAATACAACATTAGATGAGTTACATCAAATCGCCTCAGTCATGGCGCAACCTCCAGCACTCACTTTCACAGACGCAGACATGCCTAAGGAGTCACTCTGCAGAATCACATCTCTCATATATCTTATAGTCATAATTAGAGGGTTCTCCATACCCCATGCGTTGATCGATACAAGAGCAGGACTTAATATTTGCCCTATCACAACATTAAAGACGCTCAAATACATGGAGCAGGATGTCAGGCCCTCAGCGCTATCTCTTATAGCTTATGACAACTCGCGTCGTTTCATCAAAGGAACTATCAAACTCCAGGTTCGCCTTGAATTTATAACGAAAGACGTCACTTTCCATGCTTCTAATTTCACTAGCATATACAATCTTATCTTAAGAAGAAAATGGTTAGAGTCAATAAAGGCCGTCGCATCAACATACCACCAATGTGTCAGATTCCCATAGAGGACTCCATTGTCCGTATATACGCTGATACACCCTTCCAGGAGATGGACACTGATTACGCTGTGAGTATTCCGACAACCCATGATTTTGTATTGAACACGGGCCATATTCAAAAAACCCGAATCTCCGATGAGACAACCATTGCGGAAGTCCATCAACAAAAATTGATGAGAAGAGAGGTTGGCCCAGACCTCGCCAAACTTTACGACATCAACCCAACCGCAACAAAAGGTTGGGACCTTATGTATCAACTCGGGTATATCCCCCACAATGGACTCGGTAAAAACAAGCAAGGTCATGTAGGGCCTGTCGTCCCAAGGAAAATACGCAAACACATAGGGTTAGATTACCAATCGGACGGCCTACAAGCTGACTTATTCCCTATCGCACCAAAATGGTCTCTATATGACCACTTCGTCTACGGGACCACTAAGAAAGCAGATGTGCCAAGGCAGAAGGAAGTGCCCTTCTCGAGATCTCAAGAAGCGAAAATCGAGTGAATGGCTAAAGCATTCAATGATTTAACCAATCTGAACGATGATATTGATAAACCGTTTGAAGGAGTCAAACCCTTGTTTAACACTAAGGAGCTTATAGAAGAGAGAAAGGAAGAACCTCCAGAACTCGAGCCGCAAGTAGAAGACCGGGAATCCACCGATGACGAAGATTTCCACATAGCTACCATGTAAGATAGTGGAGAGCACTTGCACTCAACATGGGAAGAAGATGACACCCACAAGAAAATCTTAACTCGCATAGCAGCCGCCTCGGCCTTGGTCTTGAAGGATGGGAATACCCGTGGGACTCCCCTTGTATCGCTCACCCATATCAACCCCGCTGCAGGGCATGCACCAGTATATCATAATGCTTTACTAGCTGGGTCTGACATTCCGCAATAGTAGGATCGAATGACTCCAACCTCGTAACAAAGGAAGCAAGTAACGACCCACCAACTCAACTACCAGTACAAGAAGAAGAAAATCCCAATAGTCATTTGGTTGACCCAGGAGGAAACACCCACATCGCTCTTATAAAGTTTGAAGAGGAGCTTGAACTAGACACTCCTCCATCCCCAGACACACCGCAACTCTAAATATTATGTAAATCTCTCGAGGAAGAATGACAACCTTCCCCGAGTGATGATGAGGACTACTGGATAGACCTCCCTGCACTCGAGTTAGTAGAGCAAGCTAACCTAGGACTTCAAGCATTGTCAGATCAAGAAGATGAGTTCGATACCAGCCTCGACTCTAACTCAGAAGGATGGGAATGCCCTTGGGATCTCCCTGTATTTCTCACCATTATCAGCCTCGTTGTCGTGCATGCGTGCTTATCCTAACATACTATGAAGTTCAAGGGAAAGAGCTCACCACCGCTGAGGACCCCTTAGGAGTTCACTCTTGACAGGAAGAACAACTACATTATACCTCAGAGGAGGATAGTTCGATTGATTACGATTTCCAAAGCTTCTTCGAAAATGAGGCAATCAATGTGATAGAGGAAATCCGAATGTCAATACCGCTATCATTGGCGTCGCTTATTCAAAAGAACTTATTAGATGAGGACTCCAAAAAAAAAATGCCAAATTCAGAACAAGCCCATATTTTTTGAAGAATCGCTCAAACGGCCCCAGCAGCCATCTCGCTCTCTCAGTTAGAGGAAGTAAATCTCCCGGCGCCTTTTGAGGCGACTGAAACTGTACCATATCAACTATCAAAAATCAAAAAAATAGAAAAGGTAGAAAACCCTAAAAATTTATAAATATAAAATCTAAAAAAATAAAAAAACCTTAGAAAAGAAAGGAAATCTTTTGTCTCGAATCAAGTTTGCAACCAACAAGGAGACTTTTCTCCTAAGATTACTATCTCATCTCTCGTACGAAGATGTAAGGCATCCAGGTTAAACAACAAGCCAGTGACCATACCAGACGAGATACTTTGTGACTTTGAGAAAAGGATCAATAACCTTGACCTTCACCTTACTAAGGATCTCTCGGTCATAAATTGTGTCGATGAAGGGCTACCTTTCGCAAAATCGAATCCCCAGTGTAACAATTTCACAGTATACGAGCTTACCGAAGATGAAGAAGGAATATCGATCGTCGAAGAGGAGCCAGACTTCCAATAGGTTATCAAGCATTTCGATGAGCAAACTCAAGCTGCCGCGGAACCCACAAAAGAGATCAACTTTGGCACTGAAGAGAAACTGGTTACTAATTAGCGTGACGCTCAACTCCAAGGAACGTCAGCAAATCGTACAAGTCCTACAAGAACACCTCGACTCCTTTGCATGGTCCTATGAGGATATGCCTGGTTTAGATCCAAGTTTAGTAGAACATCACCTTGTATTGGAACCCGATATCAAGCCTGTTAAGAAGAAACTCTGAAGGATGCACCCACGAACTGCTCTTCAAGTTAAAGAGGAAGTTGACAAATTATACAAAGCCTAATTCATTCGAGTCGTCCTCTACCCCAAATGGGTTGCCAACATAGTACTTGTCTCTAAGAAAGATGACAGAGTACGGGTTTGCATTGACTTTTAAAACCTTAACCAGGCATGCCCAAAAGACGACTTTCCACTTCCGCACATTGACACTCTAGTCGACAACACCGCTGGACATGAGATGCTATCCTTTATGGCTGGTTTCTCTGGGTATAATTAGATCAAATTAGTAGAGTATGACCAAGAGAAGACTTCTTTCACCACACCATGGGGAACTTACTGTTATGTCGTCATGCCTTTTGGGCTTAAGAACGTAGGAGCCACATATCAATGTGCCATGATGGCTATTTTTTATGATATGATGTATAAGTATGTAGAAGTCTATGTCGATGAAATATTAGTGAAGTCCCAAAAGCGGGCATGACATATTGAAGCACTCCGACTGGTGCTGCAAAGAGCCAAGAAATATCAGTTAAAAATGAACCCAAAGAAATATATCTTCGGAGTCACTTCCAAAAAATTACTCAGTTTCATTGTCAGCAAGCGAGGGATTGAAGTCGACCCCGCTAAAGTAAGAGCCATCCTTGATATACCACCTTCCAGTAATATCAAAGAATTACGAGGCATGATAGGAAGATTATAGTTCATCAGGAGATTTATCTCCCAACATTCAGACAAATGCGATCCTTTCTACAGACTACTTAAAGGAGGAACTGAATATAAATGGGATGACCAGTGTCAGCAAGCCTTCGATAATATCAAGAAGTACCTCCTTAACCCGCCAATACTATCGCCATCAGTCCTCGGAAGACCCCTAATCCTCTACTTCTCAGCGGATGATAAAGCAATGAGAGTAATTCCAGGATAATATAAAGAAGACAGCAAGAGAGAGAAGACTATCTGCTACCTTAGTAGGATGATAGTCGAGTACGAACAAAAATACACTCTAATGGAGAAGACTTGCCTCACACTGGTGTGGGCCTCAACCAAATTACGACACTACTTCGGAGCACATAAGATATTAGTTATAGATTGAATGGACCCTTTGAAGTATGTATTCGAAAAGCCCACAACGTCAGGAAAGATCGCTCGTTGGCATATGCTCTTATAAGAATTCGACATCACTTATGTCACGCAGAAGTCGAACAAAGGACAAGCAATTGCTGATTACCTCACAGACCTCCCACTCCCAAATAATGAGCCCATACGCACGGATTTTCTTGATAAAGACTTACTCACAATTCATAATGAAGAGCCCGACAAGACATTATGGACCTTTATTTCGACGGTGCTCTAAATCACAAAGGAAAAGGCATCGGGATAGTCCTCCTAAGCCTGGAAGGAGTTGTTATACCTAAGGATTTTCAACTAGATTTCCCTGTCACTAATAAAGTCACAAAATACGAAGCTTTTATAGCTGGACTACGAGCAACACTACAATTAAGTGTTAAACAGTTGAAAACCATCGGTGATTCCAAGCTATTATTCTCGTAAGTTATAGGAGAAGGGAAAACTAAGGAAAGGAGACTAATGGCATATCTAGAAACTGCTCAATATTTAATAAAGAAATTTGAACGAATCTCTTTCATGCACATCCCTAGATTAGAAAACTAGTTCGCAGACTTCCTTGCCACGTTAGCCTCGGTCATCCAAATACCCATCGGGCAAAATACCAAAACCTTCTTCATCGAAAAAATGACAGTGCCTGCCCACGATGTAGCATGGACCGTTAAGAGAGAACTACCAATCCTCCCCACGAGTATAGGACCAAAAGAAGCAATCACTCCGGAAAAGCACGTCAAGGCAGAAACCGAAGTCGCTATATTCAGATTTGAAAAATCACCAACCGATAATGATAGGAGATTGTCACCTCTATGTCCAATTCTGTAAATAATGCAAAGAACACATCACAGTCATCAAAGCTCCATCAATTGCATTGAACACTATGACCTCATCGTGGCCATTTTCAATGTGGGCCTTCGATGTCATCGGACCTTTCATAGACACAGTTGGGAACACTCACAAGCACGCATTCATACTTATGGCAACCAAATACTACACCAAATGGGCAGAAGCTGAATCCTATGTCAAAATTATCGCTTCAACACTCGTAAGGTTTATCGTTCGAAATATCATCACTAGGTTTAGAGTACTCAGGATGTTTGTCACTGACAACGGACCATAGTTCATTGTAGAGAAGACGAAGAAGTTATGCAAGAAGTTTGGCATCGATCTATGCCACTCATCACCGTTCGACCCTTAGGGTAATGGACAAGCAAAAGCTATAAACAAAATGCTGATTTGAATTCTGAAATGCACGATAGAAAGAAGCAATGGAGCCGACTGGCCTAAACGACTACCAGAAGCACTCTGAGCCTATAAGACTTTTATTCGTACGACTACTGGCCAGACTCCCTACCTCCTTACCTATGGAATGGAGGTAGTCCTACCATACGAGATACAAGTACCATCTTGTGAACACCCCCATTTTGCCCTCTCGAAATATATAAATTTGTTCGGTCAACCTTTGACCTTATAACCCTGATATGGGACCATATACTGAAACAATAGTATATGGCTGGACACAGGCTAAAATAATAGTTCTGTAGCTCGGGCCTCATACCCCCGACGTGGGAGCCATGCACTGAAACAATAGTATATGACTGAACATATGTTGAAACAATAGCTCTGTGACTCAGATCCCAACGTAGGGAGACTATATACTAAAACAATAGTATATAGTCAGAATGCAGACTTAAATAATAGTCTTGCATTTCAGACCCCGTTGCCCTAATATGGGACCATATACTAAAACAATAGTATATGGTTGGACACAGGCTGGAATAATAGTTCTGTGGCTCAGGCCCCATACCCCCGACATGGGAACCATGCACTGAAACAATAGTACATGACTGAACACAGACTGAAACAATGGCTCAGATCCCAACATAGGGAGACTATATACTAAAATAATAGTATATAGTCAAAATATAGGTTGAAACAGTAGCCTGGCATTTCAAGCTCGACCCGAACCTGGACAACCCCGAATTAAGCGCCTAAAACCAAGCGCTCAATTCGATTGCATGCCAAATCACAAGCACGCAATCAGTCTCTTCTCAGACCAGACTTCCTTTCCCTAGACCAACTCGAGACTCGATCACACGTCTATCATAAGACGCGCGATCGGCTTGAGCACTTTGAGAGTGGCGCTTAATTTGACTATGCACCCCAAAATGGGCGTGTAATTAGTTCTAACACTATTAGGACTAGGAAACTCGTTGAGCAAGTCAGCCGGTCGCTCACTGAGTCGGTGACCGACTCAAAGCGATTAAGCACCGGGACACCGGCGCGTAATTTTATTAAACGCCTGAAACATGGTGTTTAATTGAAGAAAAACTTATAAAAGCTTTTTTTAATTTTGACCCAAAAAAAAAGGAGGAGAGCGAGAGAGAACGAACTTTTTTTGGGATTCCAAAACCAGAGAACTCCGAGAATTAGCACATAGAGCAACCTAACCATGATTTCGAAATTCAAGCGCAGAAATTTTGAGGTTTCTCTCCGCAACCTCGATCCTAGGTAAAAATCTTAGTTTTAGACTTAGGATCTTTCTCTTAGTTTTAATTATAGGTTTTAATTTTCAGTCCGAGATCGTAGCACCCTTTTTTAGACTGCAAATTTTTTATATCTGATTCTAGTTTTTCGAATTTAGAACCAGTCCTTAATCCGACGATCTAATTTACCGATCCTGGGCTTTAATTCTGTTCTAAAATCTCAATTTCCAGTCCTATCATTAATTTCTGGTTCTAGTCCTTGGATTCTAGAACTAGTCTTTAATCATCGATCTGATTTTCTGATTTCAGACCCGAATTTAGTCCTAGAAATTTAAATTTTAATTTTAATTTCTTAGTATAATATTTCTAAAAATCCTAAATATTAATTTTAGTTTCTATAATTCTAGTTTCTCAATTTCATTCATAATTATCACTCCGAAATCGACTTTGAAAAATCTAAAATACTATTTTATAATCCTAAATCTAATTTATCTTTAATCTTAGCCATTCGATTTGCCCAAGGGAGCTTACAGAGGATACTCGAGAACGAGACCAATCCTCCTTAGCATAGCGGGCCCAAACCCCATTTTTTTAGAATTACTTAGTTGCTTTAATTAGGGTTATAATATTAGTTCCATAATTTCTTCTTAGAATTTTAGTATAGTTAATTTACATGCTTTATTTTAATTAAATCCTTAGAATAATTGCTTCGATTAGAACTCCAATAAAATTAGTTCCTTTATTTTAATTAGATAATTCTAGCATAGTTAATTCCTCGCTTTATTAGACTCCAGTATCAGTAATCAGTCCTTTTATTTCAATTAGAATCTTAGTATAATTAATTCATTGCTTTGATCATAATTCTAGTAAAATCAGTCCTTTATTTTAATTAGAATTTAGTATGATTAATTAATTGCTTTAATTAGATTTCAAGTACAGTTAATTCATTGCTCTAATCAGAATTTTAATCAAATTAGTTTATTTCCCTCAATTAGATTTTTCTATTTTATTCATATAAAATTAATTCATTGCTTAAATTAGTGTTTTAGTAAAACTAGTTCTCTATTTCAATTAGAATTCTGGTAAAACTAGTATACGTGCTTTACTTAGAATTTTAGTATAACTAGCGTGCTCGGTTTAATTAAGGTTTCATTAAAATTAATATACCTGCATTCGTAGTACAATTAGGAGACCGATGTTAATTGGACTTTTAGTAGTATTAGGAAACTATATTAATTAGAATTCTAGTAGTGCTAGGAAACTAAATTAATTAGACTCCGGATAGAATTAGAATACTAAATTTAATAAACCATAATAAATTCCTACATAACTAAACTCACAAGAGAATTGGGAAGTCTAAACTGATTAGAACTACAATAATAACAGGGGAAGGGAAGAAAAATTAAACTATCAAAATTATAAGAAAAGACAACTATTTACGTTCGCAGGCAGACGATTTAGTAAAGAAGTAACCCACACCCGCTCTAAAGCGTGATCATTGACGTGTTGCAGTATCGTTAAATATCTGCAGCTGAAGATCGCAACAAATTAGGAACCTTCCTAGAAAACCCTTTATTTCTAACATTCCAAACGCTGCATCGCTAGAGTCCACTTGGACAGAATTGGAGCCACTGATTCAACGGGGACCGAGAAGAATCCAGAGAAAGTGCGCACCAACACATCCTTACGAATTTAATTCAATGATGAGATATCCTTAGACGAGAGGAGAATTGCTCTACTCGCACAGCTAGAGTAGCTTGATGAAACACGTCTAAGGGCAGCTGATCATGCTCAGGTATATGAGAAGAGAGTGGCCAGGCCTTATGATAAGAAAGTCCTCGAACAAACCTTTAATATTGAAGAATTAGTCTTAAAGAAAATCATGCCTTCCAAGTGCGTCCATCCGAAAGGAAAACTGAAACTGAACTGGGAAGGCCCTTACGTTATAACAACCGCATACCCTAGAAATGCATACAAACTGGCGAACCAAGATAGGGAAGAACTTCCTAGCTCTTGGAATACCATGTACCTTAGAAAATACTACCCTTAGCCTTGTGATCATCACATCCCGTGGTTAAATACATATTTATCACCCCCGTAGTTCTCACGACCTATTCATTGGTCGTACGTCATCAATGCTCAAAATATCCTTAAGACCTCTAATTTATTGCCCACTTTCTTATTCGGACAACCTGATCAAAGGACTAGTGACATATCTAACCTCTTTCAAAAGCATAAGTTGCACCCGATCCTCATTTCCCCTTTCCCCGCCATTGGAGGAGATGTTAGAGTAAAAAAATGAAGATGCTAGGTTCAATCAAAACTTACTATTCTTGCGCTAGCAGGATGCTTTCAAGTATACATATATAAAGAAAAAAATGATTGAGAGCATTATGACGGATGAACAAGTCAATGAGCTTAGGGAAGCATAAGCAGTAGAGCTGTGCAGAAACCGACCCGAATCGACCAAATCGACCCGAATTTCAGTTCAGTTTCAGTTTTGGGACATATCGGTTCGATTTTGGTTTTGAAAAATAGAAACTGATAGTTATCGGTTTGGTTTCGGTTTTAATGTTAAAAAACTGAAACCGAACCGAGAAGAAATCGATAGTGGTGCTACACGGCTGCATAAGTGCATAGTGCATACGAAACTTAGGTTGCAAACAAAGAAGTCTGTTTTTCCCCTTTGAAATCTTATATTCTTATGTGTTTTTCTATTTATGGAAGAATCATTTAAGCTGAAGGCCTTGGGGAGTGGTAATGGGTTAAAGGATATATATTTATGGGGTTTTAAGACCCCATTTTGTTTAATTGTGATTTATGTATAGTGTATTTGAATGTGTGATTTTGGGTTTTCTTAGGACTCCCTTTGTAGTTTGTATTTGTGTTGATTTGGGTTTTGGGGTTTTGCATTGTTCTCATATATTTGTCATTTTTGGTTTCCTTAATTGTTCTCATATATTTGTCATTTTTTATTTAAAATAAAATTATATAGAAAATACCCATCGATCTGGACTGTCCGATTGGTGCATTAATTTCTGGGAAATGTTCTTAGCCATCTGATCAATCACCTACTTTTGGATGGTTAATAGCGAATTAGCGATATAGGCAACAACCTACAGAGTCTTCAATGGTCTGACCCTTATGAATTAACAATGGCTTCTTAATAAAAATAAATAAAATTTGAGATTTAGAAATCGAAAACCGACCGAACCGACTGAACCCATAGTTATTGGTTCGGTCTTGGTTTTGAACCTTTTCGGTTCGGTTTCGATTTCATAAAATAGAAACCGATAGTTATCGGTTCGGTTTCGGTTTTGCCCTAAAATTGACCCGAACTGACCCGATAACACCCCTAATAAGCAGGCCGTGAGGACATCTCTGGTAACTTTACTAGAAATGTATAAGTAAGCTGCGAGGGCATCCCTGATGTCCCCATACTACTAGATATCGTCGTAAGGTGGCGGGAGGAGGATAAACTCCTGCTAACCAAAGAATGCGAGATTTTGATGGTACCAAAACATGACGAAGGGATCAATCATAAAACCCCGTATCCCTTTGAGAAAAAGATTGTCACTCATCCCTTTTGTAAAGCGTTAGATACAAACTATTCCCCACATTACTGAGCCTCATCCCTCTTCTACTTTTTTTCATTTTCGGCCAATGAATCAGGAGACTTACAGGATACTCCTAGGAATGAAACCGAAAACCAATGAATGATGATTGATGCAATTCCTTACTATACCTACCGTACTTCTCCCTAATAACCATGGGATAGGATGATCCCCACCCTAAGATAGACCCCTGTATACAACTGACCTAATCAAAGAGACCTCCCCCAGTTCGATGACAGTACTGATGAACTTTTCTTCAAAACTAACTCACCAAGTACCCAAGATTTCTTATAGACCCAAAGTGCTCATCTAAAACTCAGAGAAGCTCCATTGCATCTAAACACTGGGGCATTTTTTTGGTCAGAATGAGAATCATCTTAGAAGCGTCGGCTCGTCCACCAAGGAAGATGAGGAATACTGAAGTTACCATTCGGAGAATGCTGTCGAAGATACTATAATGCCAATCCTACCACACTCCTACACTGGGGCATTTATTATTATTTTTTTTATCTTAGCTATTTGCTTTTCCTATTGCATTATTTATATTTCAAAAAAAAAGAAAGAGAAAAAAAGAGAGACCACATATCCATCTTTTACTACTAGACCTCGGTCTGAGACACTTACCCCCTTTGACAACTAGTAATGGGGAGAATAAAAATTATTGATAGTGTTACCTTTACATGTGCAGATACCAAACAACCTTCCACCATCACCAGGCTAGCTCAGGAAGCATCTAAATCCCGATGACGGTTGACAGCGCTAAAGAAACTAACAAGCAAAAGACAAATGCAAGATGTAATCAAAAGAAAATGAGCCAATCAGGTACATCTAAACAAAAAATCTCCATCCATATATATATATATATATCAAAATTTTATTTTCTTTTTTTACACTTGTCACCAGGGGCATTCCCCCTGTATATACAATGCACACACAATGGACAAAAAAAATACACACACACCCCTACTCCCTACTCTGCTGCTGGGATGGCCGATCATCGCTATCCCTAGTATCATCAGCTCGGAGGTCAGTAGACTGGTCCTCTGAAAACATAATCCCAACACCCGGAATCCGCGAAACCTCTAGACGATGCGGCCCTACTACAGAATCCCCCTCACTCGTCTAACTAATAGACCACCTCGATCGAGAATGAGGATGATACCCCGCAAGAATCCTCACGAGCATCACCCCTGACACGATCATGTGACGTGTGACGAGATTGCCCGATCGAGGAACCCATAGCCCTCGACTCCGATCCATCAAGCTAACCAACTAACCTGTGCACTCCCTGCTCACTCCTCATCAGACGATACTGCAGACGATCCAGCGACACCTGCATCTCTGCCCGCGTCGTCCGACGTGCCGCCTCTAATGCCTCAGTCTGGGTCGTCTGTGCAGCCATCATCGCAACGAGCAGGTCCTCACGACTCTGCGTCTCCTCGAGGACCCGCCTCGCCTCAGGAGTGGCGCGCGCTCGCACCGCCTCTAGACGTGCCTCCTCAAGCTGACGAACCTGCGTAATCACACCAAGTAAAAAAAACCAATACATATATAAAAAAAAATTTGAAAGGGAAAGGATCATACCAGAACCAACCTCTCCTCCAGAAGACACTCGATCGTCGCAGTGGTCACTAGGTCAACAGGAGGCACAGAGGGAACAACAAGCGTAGGCGGCTACAACGAGAACAAACAAATACATCAGATAACGCTACAATAACAAATGAACTACGAATACAATAATTAAAACATACCTGGGAAGGGATAGGAGCAGACCCTTGAGGGGGAGCCTCAGGAGCAGAGTCTGGAATAGCCTGCCCACAAAACCAAACAAACAGCATAAGACGTGTCAAAATAAATTAAATGAGATAATCTAAACTGAATTATGCTAAACCTAAAACTATACCTGACTCTCGGGGCATAGAGAGGCAACAATCGCCTCCCTCATCTGGAAGTCCTTGACAATCTGACGCTAAAAGACCAACACAATGTTAGTAAACTATTAAGAAAAGTGAAACAATAACACCCAACAAACCACTATAATTATAACAAATGAGTCAAAAGATTGAAGAAACTTACCCAGTGCTTTAGCTTGGCTCGAAGCTGAGCCATCGCTGGATCCTCCCGACTAGAGGAAGCAACTGAAGATGGATCAAATGCCAGAGCGGGACCTCCAGCAGCAAGCTCTGCCCTCTGTAAACATTGACAAATGCGTTAGAATAAATAAGAATCTACAAACTACCAACAACTAATAAATCTAAACAAGACCCTTCCCAATCGATCAATCTCAGATCGTAGGCTAGCCTCCACCTCTCGGTCGGCCTGCTGCTGACTGTGTAGCAACTCGACCATCGCCGCATGACTAGCGATCTCGACCTCCCTCTCAGACTGCCTAAAATAAAACGAGACACCCCGACTACATAAGAACGACTGGAAGACTAAGTCAGTGTAATACACAAATAATTAAATTAATAAACCAACTCACTAGGAGCCGTCGAGTCTCCGCTAGCCGAGCCCCCAACTCATCCTCCACTCCCCTAGCCTGGGCAATCGAGGTTACTAGGGAGTGGAACATCTCCTCATCAGGTCGAGGAGCACACCTCATCTTCTCCATCGCTTGATGAAGGGCATCTAATGTACCCCGCACACTCGCGGTGAGATGGCTCTGTTCCAACGCGGCCAGTTTCTCCCTCAATGCTGACGCCGACTCCGGCCCGCCTACCGCAAAAGAACCACTCTATGGAAGAGACGTGTGAAGAGGCGCCCACCACCCAGAGCACAAAACCACCTCACATACTCTCGGATATCCGCCTCATCCCGCGCCCCTGTAACCCTGGTCCCCCCAGCTCTAAAATCAACCATCTGAAGGGCCATCCGCTCTGCAAAGTTTCAGCCAGGGGGGCCGGTCATCCACTTCGCCACCCTGTGGCAAATCTCCTGAGGGACTCCCTGAGCGAGTCCTAGCTGCCGCACCACTCGAGATAGGTGGATCCTCTCCACCTTTTTAAAAACAATGGACCCATATGTCCATGTCAAAGAAGGGCTAACTAGACTGAATCACTGGCACAACAACAATCTCCCCATCCTTGTAGGGCCTCTAGATCACCTACAACCAAACAAGCAAGCCAACCCGTCAATGAAAACTTAGATCCTAAGAGCCCAAAACAAAATGAAACAAAACGAGAACACGATGATATATACCTGCCCTGCATGCATGTCTTCAAAAAGACCCCATGCAGTCTGAATATCAGAAGACCAGCGACAACCCCTCAACGTTGCCCTCCACACTTGCATCCGCGGAAACATGAACCTCACCTCCAACGGAACCCCCGGATGAAGAAAAGCAAAATGATCATACGCCCAAAACTATAAGAAAACACAAAAAGAAATGTTAAATACGCCCAAAACTACAAGAAAACACAAAGAGACGTCATGACACTGATTAACTAAAACTCACCTGGAGGAAGGGAAGGAAACCTCCGATCATTGCGACGCCCCATCCCCGACGATAAAGCTGTTCATAGAGATGCGCCAATGTGGCCGCACTCGATGCATAGGTAGGGACCCTATCCAAGTCCCTGAGAACCATAAAAAACAACTCAGTGATGCATCCCCGAGTCAAAGAAGAAAAGAGTATTGCACCAAGGAAGTGCATTAAGAACGCTCGAAGCACCCTATCTGCAGTAAACCTCGGCTCAACTATGGGCTCCCAACCTGCCACCACCACACAACGCACCTCGTAAGATGCCCTTGCCTCTGAATGACGCCTCGAAGGGATGAAGCCACTGGCAAACATATTAAAGAACCAAGTGACTTGAACTACACCTGGACCGGATCCACTGGATTTATACGGTACACTCAAAATCTCCTTACACACCTCCAAATATGCTCCTACCATCCGCCTTGTGATCGGCTCACCCTTAAAATGAAGACCAGTAATGCAGACCCAGTCCTCTGGAGTCGGCAACAACATACCAACTGGAAAGAGAAGCGCCTGATGCTCCTCCCTCCACCTCTCCAAGATCGCTGCAATCAGACCACGATCGACCTGAAAGGGCTCCAGCTCCAGGATCGGCCCAAAACCGAAAGACACTAACCTCCTCCACTGAAACTCCGGTAAGGCACGATACTAAGTGTGAGACTCAGTCCATGCAGAGCTGATAGCCAGCTGTGGAGGCTCCTATCGAACGAAATACAAGCAAAATAAAATAAGACTAATGCACACCTATGACGAAAGATAAGAAGACCTAAAGCTAAAAGCAAATAAGACATATTAAAACACACAATAACAATTCATAAAAAACACGCAAAATATAATAAGAACAGCAAAACAGAAACGTGACCTATCTCTAGATGCCGTCATGATGCATGAGTGAGCACACAATCAATAATCAATACAGGTTTGACATAAATTAAAAGAATTTTCAGATCCTAATAAATCTATGTCATAACCTAAATGCCTAAAAAAAATTGAAAGAACTCTTGCTCACGGGTAACTACCTGTTCTCGAGCGAAGAAATCCTCCAGCGGGAAGTGTCATGAGCTGGCCGACGCCTCATCTCGCCTCAATCCTCTCGCCTCATTCTCGGCCACACCGCTTCAATCTCGAGTACCTCCTCCACGACCTCCACTGGTCAACCTCCTACCTCCTCTGCCACCTCCCGACATCCACTTCCCCAGAACAAGCCAGGTCTCACCTATCTCCCCCATCATGATCCTCTCCAACTGAGAAATAGTAAGATCGTGTCTACCACTATCCTCAGCCTCCATCCTAGAAGAAAGAGCTCAAAAGCTGAAGAGAACAGAAGAAACGGTGCCTGAAATGGAAGATCGGATTGCGAGATATCACGAAAATACGAAAATTAGAGCGCAAGGAAACAAGGAAACTAGATAATCGAAGACAAAAATGGATAGCATGAAAATGAAAAAATTTTGAACTATATGTAGAACATACCCAAATCGTGCACGTCAACCGATGTGCTCGACCGAATCACGCACTACAATCCACGCGCTTAATTTAGATTAAGCGCCCACCCT
The DNA here is from genome assembly GCA_021018995.1 of Chloranthus sessilifolius. Taxonomy (NCBI): domain Eukaryota; kingdom Viridiplantae; phylum Streptophyta; class Magnoliopsida; order Chloranthales; family Chloranthaceae; genus Chloranthus; species Chloranthus sessilifolius. The sequence continues at coordinate 25,695,171 of CM037594.1, read as the reverse complement.
CGAGCGCATAAACAGACCATCGCTCTCTCAAACTAACCCGACCATCTGGTTGCGCGCAGCCTACCAGACGTGTAATCATCTTTAGCGCCCACAGAGCAGCGCATAAATGCCAAAGGTCACCCGCACAGTGACCGGCCACCGCCATAATCCTGTGCCCCATACCGTGCGTTTAACTCGATTAAATGACCGAACACTGGCGCCTAATAACCTTTTGACTCTCTGAAACGCGCGCTCCCATTCCGTCGCACAATTTCTTTATGCGCCAGGAGTGAAGCGCGCAATTCCCCAAAAACACAAAATATGTGCCTAGAACAGTAGGTTCACAGGATCAAATTAGGAGACTTCCAACACTAATTATCAACCTAAACTATGCCCATGTGAAGACTAATCCAAAAACACTCATGGCTTAGAAAATATACACCCTAAACTAAACTAAAAAAAATGCCCCCCCCAACATCATTTATACACTTCAACTAAGACCAAACTAAACTAAAAAAAAAAAGGAAAAAAAAGGGAAAAAAAAAGCCCCCCATCACTTACGCACGTGATCTTAGACTAAACTAAACTAAACTAAAAATGCTCCCAACATACCCCAGATTCGAAATAAAGGAACCAAATCGAACCAATATTAAATAAATAAGAGTCGCACTCAAAACAAGTCAAATAAGCTACCAAATAAACCAAACCAAAATTTACTAAATAGAAATTACCACAAATGAAATAAAATCATAATCACTTCATAGACAAAACAATTACAAAACACACCAAGGGCATACCCTTTGAATATACAACTTAAAATAAGGAACTTAAAATCTGCACGTTCAGCCAATGCCTGAATCCAGATTTATTCGGGAAACCACTTCGAGTTGGATTGATAGCACCAACCCTGGTATCACCTTGCATTCCCAATCCCGTCCATTCCCAATAATCCTCAATAATCACAACTCTTCGGGTTCAATACCCAGGATACAAAACAAAAAGGAAGAAAAGACATTAATAAGAAATGCCCTAGATCACAAACCAAAAATGCCCCAAAACTTTTAATCCTAGACTTGAAATAAAATTCAAAACAAAAACTCAAAGCCTTTAGGCTCACATTTATAAACTATACCCCCTAAACCACAGAGTGACAAGTGTCACACCGTTGAACCCCTCCAATCTAATTAAATCCAAACCAAATACATACCCTCTCTCTAAAAAAAAAAAAACTACAATCCATGACAATCTAATAAACCAATAATCAGGCAACACTTACCCCTCCAAGGGAACACAAACCCAAAGCAAAACAAACAAGCCAATAGGATTCAAACACTTAACACCCATATAGAAACTTCAGATTAAACCCTAAATTCACACATTTCTAACAAGTATCATCTCAAACAAAATACCTTAAAACTTTAAACAAATAAAAGAAAACTTTCTAAAGTAAGACCCTGACTTGTTTGGGGCCTAATAAAAAAAATGCACCCAACAAACCCAATAAGGTCAAGTAAACCCTCTAAATAAAACCCAATAAAATAAATTAATCTCGGGACAAACCCTGAATAAACCTGGAATGAATCCCAAAACTCTGAGATTAGTCAAATCCTAAGTTAAAGCCTAAATCAAATCAAACAAATCAGATAGACTAATCCATTAATAAGTCTAAAGAAATAAATAAAAACAATAAATAAAAATACTTCTTTATTTATAACTTAAAAAATTTTACAAGTATCACCGGAGGCATACCTCCTGAACTTACAACCCAAAACGAAAACCTAGAACCTAACTTACAACCCAAAACGAAAACTGAAAATCCGAAATCAACACAAAGTGAGGAGCAGAACGCCCAATTGGAGGCCTCAGAAATAATACCACTAGACTTGGAACGTCCAATCGGAGGCTTCGGAAGGAGAGGTGGAGGATTGGTTGGGGAACACATCCCTCCACTTGTAACACCTTCCTCTTTTGCCATCTTCACCTCCTCCACCGTCGCCTCCTTTACGCTGCCTTTATTGCTCCTTAAAAGGGATCGATATGAAGACTGGCGTCCTCATTCCCAATACCGCCCATTCCCAGAATAATGTCGTCCTCGAGCATCACCTCAGGGCGAAGATCATGCAGAATTACGAATATAGGAAGATATGACATCTCAATCAAACGATTAGATCATCTGATATCACTAAAACACAAATTTTAGAACATAAGAGATCCAGAAAAAGTAAAACTTAAGACTAAACTGGGGAATGAAAAGCAAATGAAAACTCCCCCGCTTATATAGAGTACAGACGCGTGCCCTTAACGTGTAATGATTAAAGTGCATAATCCAATCACGCGCACACTCAGACACGCGTAAACAACCCTTCAAACCCGCGATGGCACACTCGGAAATAGGCACAATCATATTGAGCTACCTAAAAAGGGCACGCTATGCCTGACTTTGGACAAAATCTATACATTCATATCTTTTTATCCCATCTCGATCAAAATCTTTCTATCCCATCGCGTAGCCTCACAGGCTGTTCGGAGAGAAAGAAGGAGCGACAACCGCTCACCCTCATCCCATCACGATCCCATCGGAAAGAGAGATCCCCATCGCATAACCCCGTCACACACGTCCCCTCATGATAAAACCCACACACATGATACCACCTCAATATCCAATCCCATCGCAATAAATCAATCACGCCACCACACATCCTCTCATGAGAAGATAAAAATAAAGCCAATCACAATGCAACCACAACGTGATCTTATATAACTCAAGATTTGCCAAAAAAAAAAAATGAGACACACCTATCGTAAAAATATCCTACCAGCGCTCGCTCGCATACATCACTACTTGAAACATCTAGACACAACCCCACCGCACATTCATGAACATGTCCCCTCGTGAGCCGACTACAACTTGGTCTCACCACAAAAATGGCCCATCGTGACACAGCAACCTCATTTGGTCCTACAACCCCGACACCAATCACACCTCCCCGAAACTCTCGTCACGGAACATTACATAGAGTCAAACTTTGTGAAAGTCCCATCACTAACTATGCTCAGCCAACATCCCATAGCAAAAGCAGAGGGACTCCTCCCCGTGTCCCATTGTAAACATCACTACCTGAAAAACTCAAACAACACCTGCCATGCCATATGATGAAGGGAGAAAGCCCGATCGTGTTCCATCGTTAAAGCAAAGATCCCTCTTCATGAATTGCTCACTACATAATAGCCACCAGACACCATTGCCGTCGCAGAAATGCATGAAGATTCGGGACTCCTCCCATGTCCCATCGCATCCGACCAATGCCAAGTTCCAGTGCGAACATCTTTTTAGAATCCCACGTCTCACCAGGACTCATCCAGCACACAGCCAAAGAAAGGAAGAATCCCCAAGTCCCATCCGACCAATGCCAAGTTTCAGCGTGAACATCTTGTCAGAATCCCCAAATCCCACCAAGACTCATCCAACACGCAGCCAAAGAAAGGAAGAATCCCCAAGTCCCATCGCGACATCACCTCCCCAAGACGCTACATCACAGTAATGACCGCCAAGCCTTGCCACATCGAATAAAAAAGAAGAAGAAGAAATCCCACCAGCCTCATCGCGGTATCACCTCAACAACCCATCAGTCCCATCACGGACTACACAAGCTATGCACAATTCAAGTATCATCCCTAGGTAACTACTACCCACTTTTCAACTACTTGATATTCCTTGTAAAATATAGTTAGTTATGATTAAATCAAAATATTTTCAAAATCCATCTCTCTCGATTTGCGAATCACTATAGTCTTCCCATAAGAGACAATCATCAGTATTCGCCGAGAAGGTTAGACGGAGTACCCGGCATGCCAAGTGTCGTCTTGACAACCACATCAACAGTCGGGTATACAAATCCTGTATCGGTGGATCTGCCCAGCGACATCTCGGAAGCCACGTTTTCTGCTGTTTTACCACCAAATTGATCTTAAGTTAAAAATCTCAAAATTTCAAAACCCCTTACTTCCAAAAGAAAAAAATCTTTTACTTCTAAAAAATAAGAGAAAAAAAAAAATCAAACTACCAAAAGAAGAAATCAACAAAAAAATAAACAGACTCACCTCCCCAAATTCCACTTAAATTACCAACTCAATTACCAGCCCAATTACCAGTCCAAATCGGCCATTCCCCTAGAAAACTAAACAATGAGTATATTTAATCTAAGAACCTACAAACTCCTATTGGAAAAAGAACACCTGACGCGCATTGGTGTGAGCAATGACGCGCCCGGTCTGACATGACTTGTAAAAGTCGTCGACATTATATTGCATTTTATTATCAGTCCTTGGACATTATTTATGGACATTTGTATGACGCCACCCGGTACCTCGACTGTATCATACCCCTCTGTTTGACTGCCCCTTGCAGCAGGTCGTGACATGCGGTGGGATGCCCTTACACCCACAAATTAGGATATAGTGATTCTCCTTTTTGTTTGATTGTCACTCGCAGTAGGTCGCGCCACGCGACGGGATGCCCCTTGCACTCGCGGAATAGGATACGTTGACTTTACCCGTTGACTGTCTATGATAGCAGGTCATGATACGCGACGGGATCGCCTCTTGGCATCCACGGCATGGAACACACCGTTCGACAGCTGCCACTGGGCCCCCGAATGCTCCATTTTAGCTTGTGCTGATAGATAAGAAAGCCAAACATGTCATGTCAGCATCCCCAGTTCACATTTATGATTTCTCAAGAGAAACGAGAAGACACCTCGAATGAGGGGTGTCTACTTCTTCGATGTGTTCTTACTTCGCAAGAGCGCACCGAAGAGGGGAATCTGTAGACACTCCCATTTTGCCCTCTCGGAATATACAAATTTGTTTGGTCAACCTTTGTCCTTGCCCGTGACTTTTTGAAAAGGACTTACCTTCTCTGGAAGTTTCACGACCCTAATGTGGGACCATATACTAAAACAATAGTATATGGTTGAACACAGGCTGAAACAACAGCTCTGTGGCTTAAGCCCCATGACTCTAATGTGGGAATCAGGCACTGGAACAATAGTACATGGCTGAACACAGGCTGAAACAATAGCTCTATGGCTCAGACCCCAATATAGGGAGACTATATACTGAAATAATTGTATATAGTCAAAATGCCGATTGAAATAATAGTCTGACATTTTAGACCCCCTAACCCTACATTGGGAACCATGCACTGAAATAATAGTACATGGCTGAACACAGGCTGAAACAATAGCTCTGTGGCTAAGATTCCAACGTAGAGAGACTATATATTGAAATAATAGTAAATAGTCGAAATACAGATTGAAATAATAGTCTTACATTTCAGACCCGACCCGAACCCAGACAGCCCCAAATTACGCGCCTAAAATCATACGCATAATTCAATTGCACGCAAAACTACAAACGTGCAATCAGTCCCCCTTTCAGACCAAACTTCCTTTCCTAGATCACTTCGAGACTCGTTCACGCGCCCACCATGGCACGCACGATCGGATTGAGCGCCCCACCACCGGCGTGCAATTGGCCTATGCCCGACCTACTCTTATAGTCCTTGACCCCCAATCTTCCTCCATTAAACGCTTGAAATGAGACGCTTAATCGGATTACGAACCCTATAATAAGTGCGCAATTAGTTCTAACTTTGTTAGAACTAGGAAACTTACTGAGCAAGTCAGCCGATCGCTCTACTGAGTCGGAGATTGACTCAAAGTGATTAAGCACTGGGAAACTGGCACGCAATTCGCTTAAAGGTCTGAAACAGAGTGTTTAATTAGAAAAAAACCTATAAAAGATTTTTTTAATTCAACCCATGAATAAAAAACACGAAGGAGAGAGAAGAGAACAGATTTTTTTTGGGATTTCAAGACCACAGAATTCTGAGAACGAACACATAGAGAAACATAGCCATAATTTCGATATTCAAGCTTCGAATTTTCGAGATTCCTCTCCGCAGCCCCGACCTTAGGTAAGAATTTTAGTTTTTAACCGTAATGTTTTTTAAGTTCTTAGATTTAGGATTTTTCTTAGTCTTAATTATTGATATTAAATTTTCAGTCTTAGACCGTAGCACCCTTTTTTACCGTAATTTTAATATCTGGTTCTAACCCTCCGTTTCTAGAACCAGTCCTTAATCTGACTGCCTAATTCACCAACCATAGACTTTAACTATGTTCTAAAATCTTAATTTTCAGTCCTATCATTAATCTCTGGTTCTAGTTCTTAGTTTCTAGAACCAGTCCTTAGTCATACGGCCTGATTTTCTAATTTCAGACCCGAATTCAGTCCTTAGATTTTAAAATTCTAGTTTTAATTCCTTAGTTTAATATTTCTAAAATCCTAGATATTACTTTAGTTTTCTATAATTCTAGTTTCATAATTTAATTCATAATTATAATCCCGAAATCGACTCTAAAAATCCAAAAATACTATCTTATAATCTAAAAATCCAATTTGCTTTAATCTCAGCCACCCGATTTGCCCAATGGAGCTTACGGAGGGTAATCGGGAACGAGACCAATCCTCCTTAGCGTAGCGGGCCCAAAACCCCTTTCCTAGTATTCTAGTATAATTAATTTATTGCTGTGATTAGAACTAGTAAAAGTTAGTTCCTTTATCTCAATTAAATTTAGTATAGTTAATTTATTATTTTAATTAGATCCCTAGTAAAGTCAATTCCTCGACTTAATTAGAAAATTAGTAAAATTAGTTCCATTATTTTAAATAAATTTTTAGTATAATTAATTCATTTATTTTAATTAGATCTTAGTATAGTTAATTCATTGCTTTAATTAGAATTTTAATAAAATTAGTATATTTGCTTTAATTAGAGTTTTAGTAAAATCAGTCTTTTATTTTAATTAGAATTTCAGTAGGACTATTATACTTGCTTCAATTAGAATTTTAATATAATTAGTATATTTTCTTTAATCATAGTTGTAGTAGAACTAGTATACTTGCTTTACTTAGAATTTCAGTATAATTAGCATGCTTGATTTAATTAGAGTTTCACTAAAATTAACATATTTGCACTCCTAGAAGGATTAGGAGACTTAATTAATTAGACTTTCAATAAGATTATGAGACTCAATTAATTAAACTTCTAATAAGATTAGAACACTTAAACCAAGTAGACTCCTAATAGGAATAGAATATTAGATTAGATCACTATAGTAAATTCACAACTAGACTCACAATAGAATTAGGAAATTTAAACCAATCAGTATTATATCAATCACAGGGAAAGAAAAGAAAACTAAACTATCTAAATTATAAGGAAGAGCCATAACTATTGACGTTCGCACGCAGACGATTTAGTAAAGAAGTAACCTACACCCGCTCTAAAGTGTGATCACTGACGTGTTGCAGCGTCGTTAAATATCTACAACTGGCGATTGCAACAAACTAGGAACCTTCCTAAAAAATCCTTTTTTTATTTTCAACATTCCAACACTGCATTGCCAGAGTCCACTTGGACAGAATTAGGCCACTGATTCAATGGGAACCGAGAGAAACCCAGAAAAAGTGCGCACCAACAGTTGGGTACAATGAGTCCTTATTCCTGTATTATTAGGTTTCATCTCTATCAAGACGTTGGGTTCAATTATTCATATTATTCATTACTCATTAGACTTCATTCATATCAAGACGTTGGGTCTAATCAAACATGATCTCAGTTTAACATTTGATCGTATTCTTATAGTTTTCATCATTCAAAATCTTAGATCATCGCAAAGTTTCAAAGTATATAAAGATACAATTGTTGCGCTGAGTCTTTCAAATTAACTCAACACTCTCAGCCTCTTTAATTCATCCAAGAGAAACTATCCGCAATCACGGACATCTATTACGAATCCACGAACGTCTGTCCTGAACTAATACTTTCTGAACAGAACCTTCGAAAAGCACGAACGTCTGTTAGGAATCCACAGATGTTCGTCCTAACGGCTACGGATGTCCGTTACAAATACACGAACGTCCATTAAAAATAATACTTTCTAGACAGAGTCTTCAAAATGCGCAAACGTCTGTTAAGAATCTACGGACGTCCGTCCTAAAGGCTACAGAGGTCTGTGTTATCTATGGACGTCTGTCCTGAAGACTACGGAGGCCTGATATCTAACTCGCTCAAACGATCCAACCTAGTTTAAAGCCATATATAACAGTAAAATGGTGCACTATCTTAGCGTGCTTCAAATCTAATCATAATTATTCATCTTATGTGCAATAAAACATATTATTCAAGATAAATATCACATTTAATTTGTAATTAAATTCTAAAAGAAGGCATGATTTCTCCGTACCTTTATCTAATATAAAAGCGGATCTTCGAATTCCAAATAAGCTCCTCACCGTGAAGACGAATCTTGAAAGACGATAAAATCGCTTGAGAAAATGATGAAGAAGGTTTTACAGATCTTCCAAAAAGAAAATCTTTTGAAACTATAAAAAAATATTGAAGTTTGGTATATTATCTTTTCTCTTAAAGTTTGTAGGGGTTCTTACGGGAGAACTCTCTATTTCTTAAGAAAGACTCTAATAAGATTATGATTTAGGGTTTTTTCAGTATTAAGCCTTTTGACTCTAACTTATTAGGAAATCATCCGGTGTTAAGATAAGACATAATAGTAGGATGTCTAGAATTTTAAACCAAAGGCCAAAATAAATGTTTAAAACCTGCATACCAAGGTTTGATCCTCTAACCTCTAGTCTTTAAACCAAGCCTCTAACTATTAGGCTACCACATAACTTGTGTCAATTATTAGCGAAAATAATGCAGAAGCTTAAAAGTAAAACTGATATTTTCAATTAAGACTTTTGGAGATTTCAAGCAAGCGGGATATACACTATTAAGCATATATACAAAAAAATAAGGTGTATCAAAGACATACAATTTCAGATCACTACAAAAACAATATTGTTAGGGAAGGCAATTGCTAGTTGCAGTTGTTTAAAAAATTATGTACAACATTTTTCATTCTCTTTCTCTACCACTTGATAGACAACCGAAAATAAACTACGATTCCCATCTAAGGTAGTAGCTGCTAGGAGACTGCGTTCGTGGTTGTGTTTCAAATGACAGTCATCTAATCCTAAAAATAAATAACATACAGATAAGAACGCAACCAACAAGCCCCTAAGTAAATAAATAATCTTTGAGATGTCTCATCTTCTTCTAGCTTATGCTTTGTGATTCTACTTGGGTTAGTTTGTAGAACTGCTAAGCAAACCAAAAATCAGCTCCTATGAGTCTTTATAGACTCATCTACTCGTCGAAGGCTAGCTCCTTACCATGCCATAAACCATGATAAAAATTCCTAGGACATAATTTTTGTACAATAATTTTGCTAACTTTTTTATTTTAATTTCATAGTCTGTGTATATGTTGCTCAATTCTTTGAGATATCCTTCTAATCATAGTCATCCTATTCTCATCGCGATTGCATTCAGAACATGTATATGTTTCTAGGTAAGTAGGTATGTCAATTCAGAATGAAGTATTGTCGTTGTAAACTGATGCATGAATCCTCCAAGGATATTTCAACTGTATACAACTGGTTGATACTCTAATTCTCGCATTCTTTATGTATATCAACTGAAACCAATGCATAACGATAAAATGCACTAAAACATCTCGATGCGTAATTCTCTCATATTCACCTTAAAAATTGGCCTCTATTTCTCTTCTACATTTTGGTCCCTTTTAGATATATCTAAATAAGTATATTTTAGCTATTTAAAATATAAAAAGTAGGTAAGTAAGTTTGTAACTACTTGAAAGTTATTTATAAAAAGTTAAAAATCAACTTAAACTAAAAGAAAAAAATTATACTTTTTGACTTTTAAAAAGTAACTTTCATTTCTACAACCATTATAGAACAACCATTATGATTATCATACCACTAATATCACTATTACCACCACCATTACCACTACTTCACCTATATCCTGCACTTTTTAGTGAGTGTTTGATTTTGTTCAAACTTTAAGAAGATTTTTATAATTTTCAAAGTTTGGCTTTTTGTCCAATTTTGACTAATATAACTGGACAGTAGATAGTGCATATAGTTATGTTAATATATAATTCGGTAGTTATTACTAAATTTTTATTAGTCAAATTTTGAACTTTTGATCAAAGTTTACCATTTTTGTTAAATTTTGACCATTATAGTTTTGACGGTGGATAATGGCTACTATTGTGTTCATTCATGACTTGATAATATGTTTGTTATTGTTTACTTATTGGTCAAAGGTTTGGTTTTTTATCAAAATTTGACTAATACAACAACATAATGGATAGTAGGCACTACTTGTAGATACCACATTTCATCCCTTATGACACCTCGTCATGCCCAAACATCTAGTACAATATCCCAAACCTATATGAATGCTCCAAAATAAAGATAGAGACACAACTCATTGGGTGAAAGGCCCCAAGCCTTTGTCCCAACTCCACACAACAAATACTAGTCACCAAATAACTCCCAACTGATGTGGGAGAAAAAAAAATTAAAAAAACTTACAACCTTTTAAATTTCTAACATTGATCATTCTCATAAGCATTTGTGCATTTCTAAAAGTTTGACTAATTTGGCTAAGGAGATTGTTCCATGCACAGGTCAGACACCTAATACCAACTCGCGAGCTATTTGATAGCTACCATTGCGTTTTCCTACAAAGCACTCAAAAGTCACAAACACTATAACTAAATAATAGTGTTATATATATATATACATATATATATATATATATATATATATATATATATATATATATATATATATATATATATATATACATTATATCCACATCCCTATATCAGTATTTTTAAGTAGGTGGGTCGAAGATATGAGGTTGAGTACCTAGCACTTGGGAGTTGTGTTTGAGTACTAAACACAACTCATAATTTGAAGAGCTATAGGAGTGGCTTTTATTGCAGCCGAGGTGCAATCCATATTTGGGTTGCATAGATAAATTTGTTGGTTGTAAAACTTCAGCCGCAATCCACTCATGAATGTATTGAAATGTTTGTAGGCTGCAAATAAAGCCATTCCACAACGATATACCATGTAAGTATCATTTATCTAAAGGGTGGCTCTATATACACCTACCGAATCTCTAAGACACCAATGCGCGTTGGTTGCTTTGAATTAGATGATGGAGATCGTTTTTCATCCCAATCTCCCACACAATGGAGTTGACACCTTGGGCATAAAATCAAATGGTCAGATTTTGATTCCATGTGGCACACTTCCCAAAAAGTGTTATGAGAACCATATTTTATTAGGCGATCATCACTTTTATGGTAGAATCAAAATTTGACTTCTGATGGTAAGCCCATGATCTCAAGATCCGTTGTGTGGAAGATTGTGACAAAAAGTCTGAATCAAACAATCAATAATTTTGACTTCGGTGTCCTTAGAGATTCGATAAGCGCAAATTGAGCTACCCTTATATAAAGGATCTTATTCTATTGAAGGTGTAAGATGTGACTCGGTGAGAGCTTATAAGTGGCCCCTAACATTACTCCTTTTGGCAGATTTGAAGCATCTAATGTGTGCACTGTAATATCAATAGTTGCTTTTAGTTTTAATAGTTGATATTAATTAATGTTCACCAACTGTAAGGTTCATCTCTGCTTATAAGCATGACTCTTAGACTGAGACATGTTTCACTGATGGATAGACACTTGAATTCGTTAGATTGATCATAGAGGGGGCACCACACAGTGTAATGAAGAAACATAATTTAATTTGTAAGATTGAAATTGTAGTTTAATGCCTCCTAATTACTAATCATTAATTAGTAGGACGAATGTGCAATGCACATGATTGAAAAATGGATGTGAACTGATTTATATCTATTAGCACTCACCTTTTTCTATCAAGAAACCATAATTAGAAACGAGAACTCATACAAAGTAGGACCTGACTCTCCTGACCGTCCTTTAAATACCAACTTGGTGTTTAAATGATCTTATATCACCATTACTGGTTTAAGATTTGGATAATACATACCATGAAAGAGATAGATCATACATTAAAGAAAACTATGCCTACAAGTCACATTCAATAGAAGACTTTATCCATTTAATCTGGGTACTCTAGTACTAGCAGTTGTTCTTATTTTTAATCACATATATAAAGTTCACCAAACCGATGGTTTACATCCACTGATAAGCATGATTTTCTAGGTGAGACATGTTTCAATGATAGATCTTCACTTGGACAATTTAGATCATTCACAGATGTGGGGTAGGTGTAAGATCAACATCATTAAATAATAGTATATGACCATTGAAAATGAAGGGTTTCCTTATTTTGAGATAAGAGAGGTGCAACCAATCTGCCATTTACTACTAGTTGCATCATTGTATTTGTTCCAATTTTCGTACAAGTTTTGGAGATTTTGTAATTTCTTATATGGTTGCCCCTTTAAACTTCAATTTTTTCACTTTTATTTCCTTTTACCTCACTACAAAAAATAAGACTATTAGCGGCAGCCAAAAACTACCGCTATTAACAAAAAAATTGCTGCTAATAGTCTTAATATATAGTTTTTAATAGTTTTTTTGTTAATAGCGGCAGCCAAAAACTACCGCTATTAACAAAAAAATTGCTGCTAATAGTCTTAATATATAGTTTTTAATAGTTTTTTTGTTAATAGCGGCAGCCAAAAACTACCGCTATTAACAAAAAAATTGCTGCTAATAGTCTTAATATATAGTTTTTAATAGTTTTTTTGTTAATAGCGGCAGTTTTTTACCGCTAATAGTCTTATTTTTTGTAGTGCATGCCTCTTAGTTTATCCCATTACCCAATTCCATCCTGTAAGTCTTTTTCATCCATTTTTATTGTTACAACCCGATTTTCCCTTCATGAAATTCATGGAAAACCCGGACCGTGAGATTGGATATTCAAAATTCACACCGAATGCCTTGGTACATTTATGACGGCCCGATCTTCACCTAGATAGATAATTGGAAGGATCGGCCATCCAATATTCAGAGCGTCTATACAATTGTGGAAGCAAAGCAAGTAAGTGCCACCTAAATAGTGGTCTAAGCTACACGAAACTATACAAAATGTTTAATCCAAAAGAAAACTGTACCAAGTATCAAAATACAAAATATCCTGCACTATGAAGAGATCCAGAGAAAATGAGGCTAGGGAAAGAACTCGTCAGGAGGCAGCTCTTCTTCTTCTTCTGGGAGATAATTGGGATCTTCTGCTAACTCCCGTCCAACTCTGGATCTAAACCTGCACCTGTGACGTATAGTCGAGGAATGAGCTAGGGTCCAAGCTCAGTAAGGAAAAGAAGCTTTGCCAAATCACATTTATCATTCTAATTCATACGTTTGATGAAAAACTTGCCTTTCTCACATTTATTACAGAAAATAATCCACTAGATTAAAAAACATAATTCCGAAAACATGCCATGTAATGATGCAGATGATATGCGGAGACAAGTGTATAGCAGAGCAGAGACGTATCAGAGAGCAGAGACATGTCAGAGTGCAGAACATAGCATAGCACAGAATGATTTCGAGAACATATATATCAAGGAACGAAACACATCATCACACAGAAACATTAGTCCTAAGTATCTCATAGCGGGAACAGAGCAGTCGGTAGCAGATATAAGGTTTGGAAATCCTGGGGACTCCACCCCTCTCTTGGAGACTCCACTCCCCTTTGGAACTGGTGTGGAAGACATATCAAGCAAAGGTATCCCGTAGCTAGAACAAAGCAGTCCGTAGCGGACACAAGGTTTGGAAGCCCGAGGACTCCACCCCTCTCTTGGAGACTCCACTCCCCTTTGCACTTGATTTCAGAGTCAGAATAATCTAATTTGGAGTTCACATGATTGACATACGAAGATTCAAAACATATCAAGGCATCAAGATGCAGTATGCAAGTGGTCATGCTCACAAATCAAGTTGTTACAAATATAAGAGTTCAAACTATTATAATGCATAGAGGTTCAAATATGTGGATAAAATTCTTGTCCATCAATAGTCATCGTTCAAAAATGTAACCACGTAGTGAAACCTTTCCTACCCAAAAATGCAGATTTCAAAGAGTTCAATTGAAGTCCGAGTCATCATGATATCCATGAATTCACAATCAAAATATAACCTGGCATTGAAAGTTTCCCTATCTTAGTCTCAAGGTTGTGCGGAATGTTTTCAACTAAGCTTTCTCACGATTTTCTCACGATCCACCTAGATCATAATGATGCACAAAACATGTATCAATGACAATGAGGATGTACAACAAGAGTCTACACAACCTTTCAAGAGGAAAGGCCGAGATAGTTAAAGACAGGGGAGCTCGCTCGAGCGAGTTACAGGGTCGCTCGAGCGAGTTCATGTGGCACCTCAAAACTCGCTCGAGCGAGTTTTGCCCAATCCAAAATGGAAAAAACTCACTGAACAGTCGCTCGAGTGAGTGCTTCAGGTGGGTCCTCGCTCGAGCTAGTCTTAAACTCACTCGAGCGAGTTGTTCACTACTCTGCTCTTTTAAGCTTGCTGAAATCTCCCTCGAGCTCTCCCAAGGTAGCTCGAGTGAGTTCATTAGTTTTAGAATTTCTTATAATTTGCTCCATTCTCGAAAATTGAAATTTATTATTTTGAACGCGACATTTATGCATTAATCTCTCTAGGTCCATTCCACATGACCAAACCTATCATGTTCCTTAAATTCATGCACATGCAAGGGCTCCGGTGATCGATTGTAGGGTATGTCGGCTTTCGCGATTTTTATATGTCCGATCTTTGCATGAGATTGAACTTTTGATGATTGGGTCCTAAATTTTGGACATCTAGTTTCACATGATCGCGTTATAAGAATTACCTTCTTATGTTACACACAAGCGAAGATTTACGATCGTGGGTGTCAAATCTATTGTCGCCTAAGCAGTCTATCTTTCGATCGCTCAACGTCCTTCACTTTGATCGGAATGAAACTGAGATGGAGATTCTTTGTTGTTGAACTAAGCGGATTTCGTTTCGAAGCGAAAGAGATTTCGGGAGAGATCCAATGGTTGGAATCTCGAGAGAAGAGGGGTCCCAAAGGAGGAGAGGTCTTCTCAAGGTCCTTTCCTCACGAATTTGGTTTCTCTCATGCTTTTGCATGGGTTATGCATGAGAAGAACTTAAATACATGCGGGTCTTGATTCTATGCACAACCGATACCTCAATTTCAGTGTATTAGCCTTTAAAAACCAAAACTAAAACTAATGTTCAATGTTCATAACAGGTTTTCATCCCGTGACCATGTGTTTACCAGTTTAAATCTTTACCAAAGGTGCTCTCAAGGAGCTTGTGTCATTACTTACACGATTTATTACGTATATCCAATCATAAGGGCACCCTTTGCATCTATATACCGTAATCGGTTTCAATTCAAGGCGTTGATCGCACTCGGTCATTGGGTACGTGCACATACACTACGCAATTCTTAGGTCGAATTTTCTAGGGTGTTACATCCCCCCCCCCTTAATGTAATTTTCATCCTTGAAAATTCATGACAGTTCTTGGGGGTGGAAGACACATCATCAGACGGTATCTTCATTGATGACCTACATCATGCCATTAAAATCTATCAAACCAGTGTCGCGACGAGGGTGTGTGTTCAAGGGTTCATCAATTAGTTATAAGGGTCTTCACAGGAGTTGTGGACAACGATTCGTTTTGGATCTTAATACGTTTCCAACTTATGATTTCCACGACATTTCCAAGCATTGTAACCACACGTGTCACAAGTGGAAATAGATTACGAGTATTACTATGAGCTACACCTTTCTCCAAAAGAGGATATTGTTTGACAAAACTCAAAACTTAACTACTAACTAGTATAGTTGCTCATCAATAAGAATACATTAACTATGTTAATTACTATGATTCAATGATGCCCTTAACATACACTTCACGAGCATGAATACTTAACCATGGTAAGCACATGTAAAGCAGAAATTTGCTATTGATAACATTGATTCTTCCGTAGACTAAAGCATTTCAATGTCGTAGTATAAATTTTCCAGTTCACTTAAAAGTTTACCATTTGTTACCACCATATAATCCATTCATTTATAGTCATCAGTAGAACAAAATCAAGCATACCAGATTAACCACTTATACACAGACTTTCATCATTGTTTAATGTGTCTCAGTGCCATACATCCCAAAAAGATTGTTTACCATCATCACACGACATAATTCAACACATTATAATTACAATCATCCATTGTTTGAAGTATCGCACAAGAACACTCAAAACACCCATATACTTTGAAATGTATACCTATTTACTGATTTTCACCTGTCTGATCTGCTGCCTGCTCCTCACGACGTCTCGCTCCAGAGGTAGATGCACCTGCTCCAGAACTAAATGCTCTCGTGGTGTACTCCGTTGTATACTCCCTTGCATGGGCTACGAATGGGTTGTAACTGGTCGGGTATGCCTTCTCTATCAGGCGTAGGAGGATGTCTTCCTAGAACTCTAGTCGTCGACGCAGAAATAATTTTGCTATTACAGTACTTCCATTTGTCGATTGAATTTCGTGAGTGTGAGGACATCGTCATGCTGGGCAGGTGGTGGCTGTACTGGGACCTACAGAGCACCCTCAGCCATAGGAGTGGGTTGTTCGGGTCCTTGTTGAGCACCCTCAGATAATTGCTGAAGGTGTCAGTTCTGTACACTGATCCTCAACTTCTTGAGGCATAAACGCCAGTCACGCATGGTCCACATGCGGACGTTATTCGTGCATTTTTCCTCATTGGCCGATACAACATAGGGGCTATCCTCTTCAATGTCTTCATGTCCCTCAAGGAGTCGAGAGATAAGACGAGAGTATGGTATCGAATGTAGGGGTTTGGGAGTGGTGTTCAACATTTGTTCATGGGCATACACGATGCCGTCGAAAACAACATGGGTGCATTGAACCATTGACCTTCATGTACCGAGAATAAAGCTTGAAGAAGAGTGTCTCTTCGCTCTTGTTCATGCCTGAGGGGGTACAAAATTTTTCTAAACATGTCATCTAAAGGCCACATTTCGGTTGGTAATTGGGCTCGCCTCATTGATTTGCTAGACCCATGATCACCTTGGGTCATTTTGGTAATGATTCGATGGTATGGTATATCCTTGGGATGCGGTGGCAAAAGGCCTCGGTTCTCCTTGAACATTGGGCGATAGCCCATCGCTTTGGTGATGTCGTGGATGTCAAAAGAGAATCTTTGACCATCGATCTCTGTGGTCATTTCTCCGGCACTGTCGCCTTTTTTGACTTGGAGATTTTGGTAGAAAAGTTTATGAGACGAGGGTAGTAGTGTGCATTGAATGGTTTAAGTAAGACCTCTTATCTTGCTCGCTTAATGTAATCAATCGACCATGAGGTGGTGTCCTCGTCGATAAAGAGCTCTTGGTCGAAAGACCATTCCGGTTCCAATGCCTTAGCATTCCACCACGGGATAGGTTGTTCCCGGACCGGTGGAGGGTCGTTCTTCAAACATTTGGAAGATTGGGCTTTCGAGGTCGGTGATTTAGATGTGGATTTCTTTTTAGAAGCCATAATACCATGAAAAAAATTCAAACTAGAACTAGTTCTAGATGTTACCTAGGCTTGGGAAGAAGACTCGTGAAATCTTATGGTCGTAGACGAACATGCACGCGACCTAGGAGTCAAATTTGGCAGATCCAGCATGAACTCGAGGCAAAATCGGGGTTTGAAGAGCAATGGAGGTTGTCTCTCGCGGGAGAGGGAACGAGAAACGGATTTGAATGGTTGAATCTTGACAAAATAAACCTTTGGGGGTTTCCACCCCTTTTATATAAGTCATCAGTCACTCGAGCTAGAGTTGAAACTTGCTCGAGCAAGGTCTTCTAAAAAAACATGCCTGAAATTCTCGCTCGAGCTAGGCCTGGAGTCGCTTGAGCGAGCTTGGGGTTCTTATGGGGTTGCTCCAACGAGCCTCTGATGTCGCTCGAGCGCATTGTTCATACCTCCATTTGGTTTTGACTGCCCTCCTTCAGTTGTGGTCTGAGTTTTCATAATTGATCACCTTCATCTAACATCACCCTAACCTTTCAAATTCTTAAACTTTCACATTACCTGTTTCCGGTGACATTTTAGAATTTATTCCGGTTTACTAAGGCATTCTTTTGCTTTACATTATGGTTCATACAATATATTGAAAAGCAATGCATTATAACAAGATTTTTGAAGCTTGAATCAGGTTCAATTTTGTTACAACATCTAGAATGATAATAGTTCTCACACATTGTGTGTTAAGTGAGGGCTTACAAAAGGAGAAAATCTCACACTTTCCGGCATACCAAGGAACCATTTCCAATCCTTAGGATACAAGTACAATTAAATTAAATTGATTCAATCGAAAAGATTCGGGTATTGATTGCGAAGCTCTACTTCACATTCCCAAGTGGCTTTGGTTGTGGAATGGTTTCGCCACTGTACTAAAGCGAGTGGGATCCGCTTGGTTCGTAATATTTGTCCCTCGCGGTCCAAAATTTGAATCGGTTCTTCGGTCATAGTCAAATACTCTTCGATATTTACCGGCTGATAATCCAACACGTGTGTTGGGTCCTTCACATATTTTCGTAACATTGATACATGGAACACATTGTGCACAGTAGACAGTTGTGGAGGCAAAGCGATCCGATATGCCACTTCGCCAACTCGGCCCAAAATTTCAATAGGTCCAATGTAGCGTAGACTTAATTTCCCACGTTTCCCGAACCACATCACACCCTTGGTCTGCAAAATTTTAATGAAAATGTGGTCCCCATTCTGAAATGAATGCACATGTTAGTATTAGATACCGATGACTGAAAGAGTAAAATATTCAATTTCTTCAATAGAGGTTACCTGAAACTCGACATTTGTTCTCTTGAGGTCGGCATAGCTATTTTGTCGGCTTTGAGCGACTTTCAATCTTTCGCGAATGATTCGGATAATGTCATTCACTTTTTCGATAAGCTTTAAGCCTAGCAATAATCGTTCTCCAACCTCCTCCCAGTTAAGCAGGGATTTACATCGGTGACCATAGTGTCTCAAAAGGAGTCATCCTGGTGCTTGCCTGATAACTATTATTGTATGCAAATTTGATCAAGTATAAGTGGGTGTCCCATTATCCTTGGAAGTTTAGCATACAAGCCCTGAGCATGTCTTCAATCACCTGATTCACCCTTTCGGTTTGTCCTTCAGTCTGGGGGTGAAATGTCGAGCTGAATTCTAGCCTTGAAACCATTCCCTCTTAGAAACATTACCAGAATTGTGATGTATACAGCGGGCCACTGTCTGACACAATGCTAGCAAGTATGCCATGTAATCTGATTATCTCTTTAAGATACACCTCTGCAAGCTTGTGGGCTATATATCGGGTACTGTAGGGTAGAAAATGGGTGAATTTGGTTAATCGATCGATGATTACCTAAATGACATTATATCCTTTCTGTGTTCTCGACAATCTAAAGATAAAATCCATGGATATATGCTCCCATTTTCATTCAGGGATTGACAACGGCTGTAATAGACCTGAAGGGTGTCGATGATCGACTTTCACTTACTGACAAACTAGACATTTTGTTACATACTCTGCGACTTCCTTCTTTAATCATTTCCACCAATAATTCTTCTTGAGGTCTTGGTACATTTTGGTACTCTCAGGATGGATCGCATACATCGGCTTGTGAGCCTCATCTAAAATTTCGTGCCGTAGGTTAGCATGAGTCGGTATGCACAGTCGACCTTTGAACACTAAGGATCCGTCCTCCTTGATGTGAAAATCAGGTTGTTTGCTCTAACTACTTCCCATCTGATGGTTATAAGCTCTTCGTCGGTCAATTGTAGCTCGCGAATTTTATCGTAAAGTGTTGATCGAGTAGCAATGTTGGCTATTAAGGCTCCAGAATCCTTCACACCAAATGTTGTGTCAATTAAGGCCAAATCCTCAGGTAATTTCCATTTGCGTATTCTCGTGATGAGGTGTGACAACTGGCCAGATGACTTACGACTCAGCATGTCTGCCACTACGTTGGCCTTCCCTGGATGATACTGAATGGAGCAATCGTAATCTTTAAGGAACTCCATCCATTTCCTTGCCTCAAATTTAGATCCTTCTGGGTAAACAAATACTTGAGGCTTTTGTGATCGGTGAATATTTTGAAAGATTCACTGTAGAGGTAGTGCCTCCAGATCTTCAAGGTGAAGATGATTGTTGCCAATTCAAGATCATGAGTCGAATAGTTCTTTTCATGATCTCTAAGTTGCTGTGAATCGTTGGCAATGACTTTCTCATTCTGATTTAACACATAGCCCAAATCACTGTGCGATACGTCACTGAACACCACAAATCCTTGACCACCTGTAGGAATGGCTAGTACTGGTGTGGAGGTTAATCTTCTTTTAAGCTCCTGGAAGCTTTGTTCACACGCTTCAGCCCACTCAAATTTAACATTCTTTCTTGTGAGTTGTGTGAGTGGACCAACAATCTTGGAGAATCCTTCAACGAATCTCCTATAGTATCCGACTAATCCCAGAAAGCTATGAATATCGATCACGGTTTTCGGTTGCTCCCACTTCACCACGAATTTTGTCTTGGCTAGGTCCACTGTTATACCTATTTCTGAAATGATATACCCCAGAAAACTCACTTGCTCTAGTCAAATTTCACATGTGCTTAGCTTTGCCAACTATTGGTGATCGCGAGGTTTCTGTAAAGCTATGCGTAAATATTGTTCATGTTCTTCCCTTGTCTTTGAATAGATGAGGATGCCAACTACGAAGACAACTACACACCGATCGAGGTAAGACTTGAACACTCTGTTCATAAGGTCCATAAAGGATGTTGGTGCATTGGTCAACCCGAATGACATCACTAGGAACTCATAGTGGCCATATCTCGTACGGAAGGCTGATTTTGGGATGTCTTTAGCTTTCACCTTCAATTGGTGGTATCCAGACCTTCAGTCTATTTTGGAGAAGAATCTAGCTCCTTATAACTGATCGAAGAGATCATCAATCCTTGGGAGCGGATAACGATTCTTTATTGTCAGCTTATTCAGTTGTCGGTCATCGATATAAAGCCGCATGGAACCATCCTTCTTCTTGACAAACAGTACGGGTGCTCTCCACGGTGAAACACTCGGCCTAATGAATCCTTTATCGAGAAGTTCTTGCAACTGCTACTTGTTTACTAGTTATAATATGTATCTAATAAAGTCTTAACCTATTGCAAGCGCACAATGGAAATTGTAGAGCTAGTAGAGGATCATTCCCACGAAGATAGGTTATACTGTATTAATTTTCTAAAAAGTTATATTTATCTTTTAAGTTCCTAATATACTGGAGAAATATGAATAAAAGAATGTTTTCTTAATTAAATTACTGAAAATAAATCCTAAATCCTCCTTCTTCAGATTATGGTCGTCAATTACAATCTTCAGCTATCGGATATTTATAAAACTAAACAGCATCGTTACACTATATATCAAGTTTCCTAGCATTGGTCGTCAATCAATACTAAAATCCTATCAACACAGATTTAATCTAATCACCAATCTCCTAAAACTTGGGCGTCAATCAAATTCTAGAAAACTGAAGATGGAAAAGTAAAATCGTTACACTAATCTGCAAACTTCAACTTGAGTCGTTAATTCAAATTGAAATTCGAAGATGTTTACAAAGCAAAAAATTATAATAAAATAAATCTAAACTAAAAAGCAAAAGTAGAACCATCCAAAGGGTTGATCTTTCAGCTTCCTTAGCCTTGGTTGTCAAGCAAGACCTCAGAGAACTGTGGACGATGTTACTTTATAAATCCTAAACTATTTTGATCGGGAGAAAACACATACCTCAGTTGTTAATTGATGCTGTAAAATTCTTCGATAGTTATTCCTATGTGTCGAGCCTCTTATTTATATATCATAAGGGTCGGTTTACAAAACTTCTAATTCTAATAAAAGAAATTACTAAAGCAAAACTATCCTAATATAACTCTACTTTTAATTCTATCTTTCCTTCCTTTCAATAGTTGATGTATTTCTGAATTTTCTCCTTTATTTCAGTAGCAGAGTCCCTTAAGATTCTTCTTCGCCAATCTCTTAGATCTGTGACTCACTGGACTTCTTCTTTAAGAGATCTTCTAATTTTATGCATGGCAGTGTTTTTTCTCACGTGATCAGCAACTTCGAAAGGTGTCTTCTCTGGAAAATCGTAAATCACAATTTTCTATTCTCTATTGAAACTTCTTCTGAAAAATCATAAATTATGATTTTCTAACACAGCTTCCTATTGAACGATTCTTCATTACACTTACGATTCATCGCTTCTCTCGTATCGCACTCGTTTGAACGACTTTCTCTTGCATAATTGTAAATTACGATTTCTATTCTTTCAGTACTTTATTCCGCAAAATCGTAAAGCAAGATTTTTCTTCTTTTCACTAGGCGATGATTCGTCTTTTGGTTCAATTGTGTTTTTATTGCTTTATGAGTTCATTTTGATGAATATTATTACTTTGGTTCTCTTTTGTTGTTTTTCTTTAATATTTGCACATCAATAACTTATTAGTAACAAACTAAGTCCTAGCATCACTAATTATATATTATGGTGACTGATCACTCCTTAAGTTCCTTAAGTTCAATCGGTGACATGCGATACAGAGTTTTCGACACCGATTTTATCCCTGGAGCTAAATATATTACGAACTCGACTTCTCTGTTCGGCGGCAAACCCGATAATTCTTCAAGGAATACATCGGGGAATTCACACACTATGGGAACATTGTTAAGATCAACTTTCTCTTCCTTTCGATCTTGTAAGAACACTAAATACCCACAACATCCCTTGTTTAATAATCATTTGACTCGAATAGCAGACCTCAAGGGTGCGGCGAATTGTTGGTTGCCATAGAATTTGAATGACTTGCCCTTCCTTGGATGGAGAGTGACTATTTTCCTAAGGTAATCAACATTAGCTTGCTGGGTGTATAACCAATCCATGCCAAGGATTATATCAAACCCTTACATATCTAGCAAAATCAGATTAGTCGTTGTCTCGTGATTTTTAAAGGCGACGATGACTGATCGGCATACTATATCCGTACTCACAGAATTCTCTGTTGGAATGGACAATGTTAGGATAAAATCAAGAGGCTTAGGCATGATACTTAATTCGGTGGCAAATTGTGGAGAGACAAAGGAGTGGGTAGACCCTGGGTCTATCAACACTCGCGCGTTGTGAGAACAGACATCACCTTTCCAGTGCATGTGAATGGTACCTAGGTACATACAAAAATGTCAAGGAATTCAAGAGAAGTAAATTCAAGACTATTTTATTTCATGCACCTTCACCATCTAAAATAACATGAACTAGATTGACAACCCATAGGAGATCATACCTTGGATCACATTGTTGTTAGTCTGGGCGTTCTGTGCCGAAATAACATAAGCTTGGCCTTGTACTATAGGCCGTAATGATCTCTGAGTGGGTATCGTCATTATAGTATCCTTCTTGACTTTGAGACAATCCCTAATCATATGCTCTATCTTACCGCATTTGAAACATGCTCTAATTGTCCTCCTACACTCCTTGGTCGTTTGAAACTTTTCGCATTTCATACACGACTCTTTGGGTGCTGACGAAATGACTCGGGGAGTTTATTGCATCTTTGACACCCCGGTTGTCGTAGGGTTCGTGGAGTAAAAAGGCGTCACAGGTGTAGAGGTAAGCGGCCTCGAATATGCTGTTTGAGTATGCTGGGAGGGTGGTGGCATAAGGAATTTCGACCTTTTACTGACCTACTCTAAGTCATACGATTGCATCCGACCTCTTCTGCTTTCATTTTTTCTTCCTCCTCTTATGCATGTTGTCGATATCCCTTTCGGTGATGAGGGCCAATCTTATCACTTGTCCATAGGTCCTTGCCTCAAACAGTGAAATTCTTTCCTTGATAACCAGCTTCAAGCATCGTTCAAACTTTTGAGTCTTCATTAGTTCTGTGGCCACTAGCAATGGTGCGAACCTAGATAACCTGGCAAACATTGCCTCATATTCACGTACGGTCATCTGTCTTTTCTCCAGCGCCGTGAACTTGATTTCCATTTGATATCGCTCAGGGGTGGGGAAGTACTTTTTATTGAATACCTCTATGAATTCTGCCTAAGTCCATGGTGTCCCTAGTGCTCGGGTCCTTTCGACGAACTTCTACCACAAGTCTGCCTCTCCTTCGAGTTGGAATGAGGCCCAACTCACTTTCTTTTCCTTAGTACATGGGATTCTCCGAAGAATTTTCTCCATTTGATTTAACTACTTCTCCGCTTCAAGCGGATCCGTCTGTCGATAAAAACTAGGTCTCATCCTCCTGAATTCTTAGAAGCCCGACGGTTGTCGTCTTACGGTGAGCAGTGCCATGGTATTCACCATGGTTTCTAGCAACTGTCGGTCATTTCCATTGTTGTTCCCCACTCCTAGAACATTTTCAATATTATTCTCCACTCCTGAACCATTGTTTTTGTTGCCCAGAGGAATAGCATTAGAGCTAGTAGCTATTCCTTCACCATCTGCCATTGTTCTAGTACGAACAGTTCTAAGCGGTCTACCTCTCGGAGGCATACTGACCTAACACGATCAACATCATGCTTATCCAAAACGATCGTGAAAATCTAGCCTTAATGTTTGATGGAAAAAAGATGCCATATGTTTTGAACCTAAGCCAAATTCCTGCACCTAGAGCTATGGCTCTCAATCTCCCATAAGACTTAAAGCCTAAAGCTCTGATACCAAGTTGTCACGACTCGATTTTCCCTACACAAAATTTAGGGAAAACTCGGACCGCAAGATCAGAAATTAAGAATTCACACTGAATGCCTTGGTACAATTATGACAACCCGATCTTCACCTAGATAGATAATTGGAAAGATCAACCATCCAGTATTCAAAGCATTTATGCAATTACGGAAGCAAAGCGAGTAAGTGCGAAAGCGAAACGGTGAATAAACATATGACAATATACAAAATTTTGCATCATTCTATTTATACAAAACTATACAACCCACTGGTGATGGCCGATTGTCACCTAAACAGTGGTCTAAGCTACACGAAACCATACAAAAGGTTTAATCCAAAAGAAAACTGTACCAAGTATCAAAATACAAAATATCCTGCACTATGAAGAGATCCAGAGAAAACGAGGCTAGGGAAAGAACTCGTCAAGAGGCAGCTCTTCTTCTTCTTCTTCTGGCAGATAAACTTTATCTACTGCTAACTTCGGATCTACACTTGCACCTGTGACGTATAGTCGGGGAATGAGCTAGAGTCCAAGCTCAGCAGGGAAAAGAAGCTATGCCAAATCACATTTATCATTCTAATTCATAGGTTTGATGAAAAGCTTGCCTTTCTCACATTTATTATAGAAAATAATCCACTACATTAAAAAACATAATTCCGAAAACATGTCATGTAATGATGCAAATGATATGCGGAGACAAGTGTATAGCAGAGCAGAGATGTATCAGAGAGCAGAGACATGTCAGAGTGCAAAACATAGCATAGCACAAAATGATTCCGAGAACATATATATCAAGGAACAAAACACATCATCACACAGAAACATCAGCCTAAAGTGTCTCGTAGTGGGAACAGAGCAATCCCTAGCGGACACAAGGTTTGGAAACCTCGAGGACTTCACCCCTCTCTTGGAGACTCCACTCCCCTTTAGAACTTGTGTGGAACACATATCAAGCCAAAGTATCTCGTAGCGGGGACACATATCAAGCCAAAGTATCTCATAGCGGGAACAGAGCAGTCCGTAGTGGACACAAGATTTGGAACCTCGGGGACTCCACCCCTCTCTTGGAGACTCCACTCCCCTTTGGAACTGGTGTGGAATACATATCAAGCCAAAGTATCCCGTAGCGGGAACAGATCAGTCCGTAGCGGACACAAGGTTTGGAACCCCGGGGACTCCACCCCTCTCTTGGAGACTCCACTCCCCTTTGCACTTGATTTCAGAGTTCGAATAATCCAATTTGGAGTTCACATGATTGACATACGAAGATTCAAAATGTATCAAGGCATCAAGATGCAGTATGCAAGTGGTCATGCTCACAAATCAAGTTGTTATAGATATAAGAGTTCAAACTATTATAATGCACGAAGGTTCAAATATGCGTATAAAAATCATGTCCATCAATAGCCATTGTTCAAAAATGTAACCACGTAGTGAAACCTTTCCTACCCAAAAATGCAGATTTCAAAGAGTTCAATTGAAGTTCGAGTCATCATGATATCCATGATTTCACAATCAAAATATAACCTGGCATTGAAAGTTTCCCCTACCTTAGTCTCAAGGTCGTGCGGAATGTTTTTGTAATTCAACTAAGCTTTCTCACAGTTTTCTCACGGTCCACCTAGGTCATAATGATGCACAAAATATGTATCAATGACAGTGAGGATGTACAACAAGAGTCTGCACAGCCTTTCAGAGGAAAGGCCGAGATAGTTAAAGACGGGAGCTCGCTAGAGCGAGTTACAGGCCATCAGGCACACGCTAAGTTTTATGGAAATGCGGAACGATCATTCGAAGGATCGACCCATCAAGCACGCGGTAAGTTTTATGCAAATGCGGAAGCAAAATGGTAAAAACATGTGACATTATAACAAAAGGTTTCCATCATTCTAACACACACAAAACTATATAGACCACCAGTGACCGCCGACCGTCACCTAAACAGTGGTTTAAACCATACAAAACTATAATAAGATTTAATCCAAAAAGACTATACCCATTAAAACAATACACTGTCCACATTGTCCACACTATGCCCAATATCTAGCAGAGCCTATCGAGGGAAATCTTCTTGGGTGGCAACTCTTCCTCCTCTTCTGGAATATAATCTGGATCCTCTTCAAGTCCAGGATCCACTTCTGCTTCTAAACCTGCAGTTGTGACGTATAGTCGAGGGATGAGCTACATCCAAGCTCTGTTGGGAGAAAAATAATGCTAAATCACATTTTTATCACACTGATTCATAGAACTGATATATAGATTTGAAAACTATTCAAAATTCATTTTCTTGTCAAATACCTATGCAAGCATTTAATTGAAAACACATTTATAAAACATGCCATATCATGATGCAGAAGATGCGTGGAACAAATGCATATTGGGATCTAGGGATCATGACAGAAACATAAATGTCAAGGAAACAGAGTACATCGGAGGAGAAGCATATCAGAGAGCGAAGCACACAAAACACGTAATATCATCAGAATTCATAACATTAGTGCGAGTATCCCGTAGCGGGAACAGAGCAGTCTGTAGCGAACACAAGGTCTCGACCCCAGGGACTCCACCCCTGTCTTGGAGACTCCACTCCCCTCAATGCTAATGTGGCATCAAGTATCATATACAAATGTCATGTCAAAGCATCCCGTAGTGGGAACAGAGCAGTCCATAGCGGATACAAGGTGTAAGACCCTCGGGGACTCCACCCCTCTCTTGGAGACTCCACTCCTCTTTGTACATGATTTCAAAGTCAAATAGATCATACATGTATCAAAGGACATAAATCAGATCGGAGTCGAAATTCTGAGTTAAGACTCAATGTATCAATATGCCAAGAACAAGATGCCATGATCATGTACAAGAGATCAATTTCTTAATCATTTTAAAGTTTAAAACATGCTTATACAATATAGTGCAAGCAAAACACGAGCTCAGTTAAAGTCCATATCAGTAATCATGATTCGCAGAAAAATATAATTGGCATTGAGATTTTATCCCTATCTTAATATCGGAGTCGTGCAGAAATAATCGCGTGAATCGTGGTGGAGATCCTCTCTATGGTCTCCCGGATTTATCCTAGAGCATACCATGTTCATACACTAATTATCAATGACGTAGTTTTGGCACAAAACAAGGTTCTCATAGCTCAAACAGATGCAAATATACACCTTCAAGAATAGGGGACCTCACTACAGCGAGCTTCAGGGTCACTACAATGAGCTCTACAGAAACTCCAGACTCCTTGCAGCGAGTTTTTCTATAGCCAAATTGGCCTGGAATTCTCGCTGCAACGAGGGGTTCAAGAGATACCTCTATGCAGCGAGGTTAAATGGTCATTGCAGCGAGTTCCTCTGAACTCGCTACCCTTTGGCTTTTCTTTCTCAGTCCAAAATTCAAATTTTCTTTACATATGTTCCTTCCCCAAGCATATGGCCTAATCTATTTTATGCTATCGATTCCATTTGTGAATTTCTACCTTAATCTTGCGCATGCAACGATCTCCATGCGAAGATTTTGAGGATCGACAAATGGGAACGTCGGTGTTCACGTTTTCTAATGCTTCCGATTCTGAAATCTTTGCATGCTGGTCAATCACACGTGATTCTTGGCCTAAATTTCTGAAACGGAGATTTGCATGATAAGGTAAAGACATTCACTTCCATGGATTCTGTGCATGCACGACCTGCAACCTTCGGTGTCAGAAGTTATCGGTGGTTAAGCGTTCCACCGTTCGATTGCTCGATCTTGAAAATTTGAAGATTGAAACGGCGCTGCGATGGTCAGAAACAGCGGTGGAATGTGACTGGTCGGGGCAGAAATCCGAGAGCTGGCTTCTTTCTTCCTTCAAAAGGGTGGTTTTCCTACACAAAAAGGCCTCTAAAGTGAATCACATGTAGTTTATGCATGAGAAGTGAGTTTTATGTCTAAGGCTCAATTTCAGTGTGCAGCCAGCACATTTATTACGGTGTACAGGCCTTTGTTTTGAAATAAAACAAAAGTGAGGTCTAGAGCTCACTACCTATTTTGATACCCTGACTTCTTGGTTACGAACTAGGCTCATTACCAAGAGTGCTCTCACGAAGCTTGTGTCTAAAGTACCTAATCTAATACACATACTTGTATGTGAAGACACACCTTTCACCATTCAAATAGACTGATTGGTTCTAAGGTCTAAGGCATAATTTGCTCCTGGTATAGTGCAAGTGCACATGCTTGGTGCATTCGGTTTAGAAATATCTAGGTTGTTACATCCTACCCCCCTTAAAAGAATTTTCATCCTCGAAAATTGATGTCGGTTAGTGGGGGACGGGAGAGGAATTAACGCTGGACAGTATCCTCACTAAAGATCCACATCGTGCTCTTAAAATCTATCGACGAAGATTTGCAACGAGGTGGTTCTTCAAGGGTTCATACTATGGTCTTAATCAGTTTTAACCTATGATTTCCCACAGTTTGAAATCGCCACCACCATGAGGTTTACATACGCATGGAGTTTACAATTATAACATTGCTTACTCATTATTTTCTAAGATGACCTTGCTTAAGACAGAATTTCTAGTTATTGACTGCTACCATTAATCATTAGTCAAATCTCAAAACTATCATAACTTAATTGAGTCATTCATATCCACAATTTATAAGTAGGAATAAATTAATCATGTGCAGTCATCTATGATAAGGAAATTTAATAGTTAATGATCACCGATTCTTCCGTAATTAAAGGCACATTAATGCTATAACAAAATTTATAATTCTACCAAAAAGTTTACTGTTTGTCATCATGGCTAAAACCTTCATTTTTTTTTTTGATAACAGCAGAATTACCACTTATATATATATGAGTTAAAAATTGTTTTAAAGTATCTCAGTGTCATATTCCAAAAAGAGAAACTTATACACCAATTGCTCATCGATCAGTATGCTCACCGGGCTGCTCTGCTGGCTGCTTATCACGACTTTTTGTCCCCAAAGTAGATGGACCAGCTCTGAAACTAGATGCTCCTATGGTATACTCAGTCGTATACTCCCTTACATGAGCCACGAATGGGGTGTAGCTGGTCAAGTACACCTTCTCTATTAGGCGCAAGAGGATGTCCTCTTGGAAGTCCAGTTGCCAGTGCAATAAATAATTCTGTTGGTGCATTACTTTCATCTGCCTACTAAACTCGGTCAGTGTGAGAACGTTTCCTTGTGGGACTGGTGGCTGCTGGGTTGAACTGGCACCTGCTGAGTTGGGGGCATTTGGGGTGCAGCTCCAAGGGCGGGCTCTTCCGATTCTTCTTGTTGAGCACCCCCTGTCGCCTATCGAAGTTTTTAGTTTTGAACACTGACCTGGCATCTTTGGTAACTCATGCGCCAAGTCTTTTTGTTGTAACTCCGAGTGTTATCGATTTTTCTTGGTTCATCAGCTGACACTTGGTAAGGGCCATCATTTTCGGTGTCCTCGTGCCCCTCTAGAAGGCGTGAGATAAGACGGGCATAAGGGATGGGGTTAATGGTTTGGGCGTGGTGCTTAGCATCTGCTCGTGAGCGTATTTGATGCCTTCCCAGACAACTTGTGGTGCATTAAACCACCAATCATCACATGCGAAAAACAGTGCTTGGAGGAGGGCGTCTCGCATCTCTTGGTCGTGTTAGAGCGGGTATAGGTTCTTCCGGAAGATGTCATCCAACAACCACATCTTGGCTGACAGCTGGGATCTTCTCACTGATTTGCCGGTTCTGTGACCACCACCAGCCATTTTGATGGGGATACAATGGAAGGGAACTTTCTTGCGATGCGGTGGTAGGAGGCCCTGATTTTCTACGAAATGTGGGCGACATTGCAGGCTTTGGTGATGTTGCAGACATTGAGATGAAAGGTTTGTCCATCAATATCAGTGGTCATTTGCTGGCCACTTAACCCTCTTTTTAAATTTTAGAAGAATAATTTTACAAGGCGGGGGTAAAAGTGTGTGTGGAATGCTGTGAGTAAGACCTCCAATCTGATTTTTCTAATGTAATCCATCGACCATGCAGTCATATCATCACCGATGAATATGTCTTGGTCAAAGGACCATTTCGGTTCAAAGGATTTCGTGTACCACCATGCGATGGGTTGTTCCCGAATCGGTGAAAGATCGGGAACTGGAGGTGTACTACCCTTGGCATACTTAGAAGCATTTGCCCTCACCGTAGGGAGTTTCGACGCGGGTTTCTTCTTGGAATACATTACAATAGGAGCAAGAATTCGACAAAGGAAAACTAGGCTTCTACCTTAAGGCGAAGCTTAAATCGTGGAACTAGAGTTGATGAAGACACATGCAAGCCGATCTTTGATGATTTATCGAAAGTAGCACGGGAAAAATCGTGTGCTTTCAAAGGAATCCACACTTTGTTCTTCGCGAGAGAGAAAACGAGAGAGGGCCCTACCTTTGAAATCGCGAAATGACAAATTTGGGGGTTTTTGGCCCCCTCTTAAACTTCATCAGTCGCTGCAACAACCTTTAAACCTCGCTGCAGTGAGCCTCGAATTCTGAGGATGTCGCTACAGCGAGCTCAGACCTCGCTGCACAACAGTTTTGTGCTTTATAGCTTTGGTGTTTTTGGCTTGTTGCACCCTTGTTTTTCATCATAACTTTCTTCTCAGGTATTGTACCTTGGATTTCTAATTTGTTTCTACCATTGCTCATTTATATTGTTGTCATGCATACACATTTAACATCTAGATCTTAGAAAATTTTCAAGTGTGAATCTTAGCTAAACGTACACCGAACCATTTCAATTCTTTATATACCAGTACACTTAGGAGTGACTAACCTTACTCAAACATATGCGGGTATTGGTCACGAATCTCTGCCTCACGCTCTGACGTGGCTTCGATGGTAGAGTGATTTTGCCATTGTAGCAACACCAGGAAAATTCGCTTGGTCCTCAACACTTGTTCCTTGAGATCAAAGATTTACATCAATTCTTTGGTCAGAGTCAAATTGTCTTGGATCTCTATCGACTGATAGTCCAATATGTGTGTCGGATCCTTCACGTACTTCTGTAGCATCGAAATGTGTAACACGTTGTGCACACTTGACAATTGCGGAGGCAAAGCAATCCTATATGCCACTTTGCCAACCCAGCCCAAAATTTTAAAGGGTCCAACATAGCGTGGGCTGAGCTTTCCATGTCGTCCAAAGCGCACAATGCCTTTCGTTGGTAAAATTTTGATGAACAAGTGGTCCCCACTCTGAAAAGAATGTGAGTGTTAGTATTGGACATAGATGACTGGAAGAGTAATATAGCTAACTTAATCGAGTTTACCTGGAATTCGACATGAGTTCTCTTGAGATCGGCGTAACTTTTTTGCCAGCTCTGAGCGACTTTCAATCTCTCACAAATAATTCGAATGGTCTCATTCGTGCTGTCAATAAGTTATGGGCCTAACAGTGCTCGTTCTCCAACCTCTTCCTAGTTGATCGGAGATTTACATCGACTGCCATAAATTGCTTCAAATGGGGCCATTCCGATGCTTACTTGGTAACTGTTGTTGTACGCGAATTCGATCAAAGGTAAATGTTTATCCCATGATCCTTAGAAATCTAGCATACAAGCCCTGAGTATATTTTTAATCATCTGGTTCACCCTTTCAGTTTGTCCATCGGTCTGGGGGTGAAATGTTGAGCTGAATTTTAACTTTGAGCCCATTCCTTCTTGGAAATGTTGTCAGAACTGTGAGGTATACAGAGGATCCCTGTCTAACACAATTCTAGCAGGTATACCGTATAATCTGATAATATCTTTCAGGTATAATTCTAGAAGTTTGTTGGCTGTATATTGCATACTGTAGGGTAGAAAATGAGCATATTTGGTGCTTCGGTCGACGATTACCCATATGGCGTTGTACCCTTTCTGTGTTCTCGACAGTCCAAGTATAAAATCCATGGAAATATTCTCCCATTTCCATTCGAGAATTGGCAAGGGTTGTAATAGGCTTGAAGGATGATGATGATTTACTTTCACTTACTGATAAACCAGACATTTTGCTATGTACTTTGCGACTTCTTTCTTTAGTCCTTTCCGCCAACAACTCTTCTTGAGGTCTTGATACATCTTGGTGCTCTCAGGGTGGATAGCATACATAGATTTGTGATCTTCATCTAAAATTACGTGTCGCAGTTTGGCGTCAGCAGGTATGCACAATCGACCTCTGAATACTAAGGATTCATCCTCTTTGATAGAGAAGTCAGGTTGTTTTCCATCCACTACTTCTTGTCTGATGGTCACCAGTTCTTCATCAGTTAATTGCTGCTCACGGATTCTATCAAAGAGTGTTGACCGAATAGTAAGGTTGGACATTAAGACTCTAGATTCCTTTACATAAAATCTCATGTCAACCAAGGCTAAATCTTCAAGTAGATGCCATCTGCAGATTCTTGTGATGAGATGTGATAACAAGGCAGATGACTTTCGGCTCAGCTCGTCTGCTACCACATTTATCTTTTCTAGATGGTATTGAATAGAGCAATCATAATCCTTAAGGAATTCCATCCATCTCCTCTATCTCAGATTCAGATCCTTTTGGGTGAACAGATACTTGAGGCTTTTATGATCAGTAAATATTTCAAATATCTCACCGTAGAGATACTGCCTCCAGATCTTTAAGGCAAAGATGATTGTTGCCAACTCGAGGTCATGTGTGGGGTAGTTCTTTTCATGGTCCTTCAACTCTCGTGAACCATATGCGATGACTTTATCATTCTAATTTAGCACATAGCCTAGCTCACTGTGTGATGCATCACTGAAAACTACGAATCCCCCATTGCCTGATGGTATGGTGAGTACTGGCACGGAGGTCAACCTTCTTTTGAGCTCCTGAAAGCTCTGTTCACATGACTCGGTCCACTCAAATTTTACATTCTTTTTAGTGAGTTGCATGAGTGGTCTAGCAATTTTGGAGAATCCTTCAACGAATCTCCGGTAGTAACTAGATAATCCTAAAAAGCTATGAATTTTGGTTACGATTCTGGGTTGCTCCCATTTCACCATGGCCTCAATCTTGGCTGGGTCCACTTTTATACCGGCTTTTGAGATGACATGTCCCAGAAAACTCACTTGCTCCAGCCAAAATTCGCACTTGCTTAGCCTGACATATAATTTGTCATCATGAAGTGTTTGTAGAACTACTCGCAAGTGTTGTTCGTGTTTTTCTTTCGTCTTCGAATAGATAAGGATATCATCGACGAAGAAAACTATCAATCGATCAAGATGAGGCTTGAAGACTCTATTCATGAGGTCCATAAAGGATGCTAATGCATTTGTTAGCCCGAATGGCATCACTAGGAAATCATAGTGTCCATATCTCGTGCAGAAGGCTGTTTTCAGAATGTCTTCGGCTTTCACCTTCAGTTGATGGTAACCCAACCTTAAGTCGATCTTGGAGAAGAATCTTACCCATTGCAACTGATCGAAGAGATCATCAATCCTTGGGAACGAGTAACGATTCTTTATTGTCAGCTTATTCAATTATCAATAATTGATACAGAGTCGCATGGATCCATCCTTCTTCTTAACAAACAGCACGAGTGCTCCCCATGGTGAAACACTCGGCTTGATTTATCCCTTATCGAGAAGTTCTTGTAACTGCTAATTAAGTTCTTTCAACTTGGCTGGTTCCATGCGGTATGGAGCTTTCGACACCGGCTCCGTGCCTGGAGCTAAGTCTATTGTGAATTCTACCTCTCGATCTGGTGGAAAACCTGGTAATTCTTCCAGGAATAAATCGGGAAACTGACATGCGATAAGGATGTTGGTAAAGTAGACCTTTCCTTCCTTTTGATCTTGTAAGAATGCCAAATATCCACTACATCACTTGTTTAATAATCGTTCAGCTCGAATAGCCAATATCAAGGGTGCGACAATTGATTGGGTGCCGTAGAATTTGAATGACTCGTCCTTCCTAGGCCGGAGAGTAACTATCTTCCTACATCAATCAACATTGGCCTATTGGGTGGATAGCCAATGCATGCCAAGGATTACATTGAATCCTTGCATATCTAGCAGAATCAAATCATTCATTGTCTCGTACTTTCGATATCAACGATGACTGATCAACACACTGTATCTGTACTGACAGAGCTCCCCATTGGAATTGACACTACTAGGATGAACTCTAGAGACTCGAGAGTGACACTTAATTCTACTGCGAACTAAGGTGTGACAAAAGAGTGGGTAGACCCCAAGTCTATCAACACTCGTGCATTATGAAAACAGATGTCACTCTTCTGGAGTAAATGAATGGTACCTAATTTCATGCATATTATTAATTAGATGCACACACAAGAATATCATAGCATTCAAAAGTATCAATGTCAAAGATACTTCTATTTTATGCACCTTCTTCATCTAAAATAAAATAAATTAAATCAATAATCCAAAGATTCTACCGGTGTTGATGACGTAGCTCGGGAAGTCGGTTGGGCTCTCGATACCCCAATTGTCGTGGGAGTTGTAGGGAGAAAGGGCCTTGTGGGTGTAGGGTTAGGTGGCCTCGATGATACGGTTTGAGCGGGTTGAGAGGTTGGTGGCATTAATAGCTTCTACCTCTTGTTAGCCTGTTCGGAGGCATACGAGTGTGTTCGACCTCTCTTATTCTGATTCAGATCCTCTCTTCTCTTGTACATGGTGCCAATGTCCCTTTCCACTATAAGAGCTAACTCCATGACCTCTGAGTAGGTTGTTGCCCTGAATAGAGAGATCCTTTCCTTAATCATGGGCTTCAAGCCCCTCTCAAACTTATGTGCCTTCATTAATTTTGATGTTATGTGCAATGGTACAAAATGAGAGAGCCTGGTAAATTCAGCCTCATATTCGTGAACCATCATCTGTCCTTGTTCCAGTGTTGTAAATTTCACCTCCATCTGATATCTGGCTTGTCGAGGGAAGTACTGCTCATTGAACACCTCAACGAATTTTTCCCACATCCATGGGGCATTGGGTGTCATTTGTACCCTAGCTCTCTCGACGGATTTCCACCATGGGTCCTCCTCTCCTTCGAGTTGGAACGAAGCCCAAACACTTCCTCTTCCTCGGTGCACTTGACCCTTTGCGAGATCTTTTCCATCTGGTTTACCCATTTCTTCGCTTCCAGTGGATCTGTCTACCCATAGAAGCTTGGATGCCTCATCCTCCTGAACTCTTGGAAACTCGATGGTTGACGTCTTTCGACAAGTATTGTCATGGTATTCACCATGGTTTCTAGTAGCTGCTGGTCATTCCTAGCATTGTTCCCTACTTTGGAGGTATTGCTGACATCATTCTCTACTCCTAAGCCATTATGGTTGTTGCCTACAGGAATATCATTCGGACCGGTGGCTACCCCTTCGCCATGTTACATCTCTGGTGTGCACGGTCCTTAGTTTTTCACTTCTGGGAGGCATATTGACCTGTCAGGATCAAGCATCAGCTTAACCCAGGTTCTTGTAAGAATCTATCCTAAGATACGATGGAAATTAATGCCATTGCACTGAACCTAAGCCATAGCTCTAGTTTCCCATGAGACTTTTAGACTAGGCTCTGATACCACCTGTGACAGCATGGATTTCCTTACCCCAAATCCGTGTCGTTGGCTCGCAGAACATGATCTGATTTTAGAGTTTTATTTTGGTATCTAGGTGCTTCGATACCTTAGTGATAGCTTGATCTTCCCTTAAATGGATCATTAGAAGGATCGGGCCATCAAACATGCGGTAAGTTTTATGCAAATGCGGAAGCAATATGGTAAAAGCATATGGCATTATAACAAAAGATTTCCATCATTCTAACATACACAAAACTATACAGACCACCGGTGACGGCCGTAACCTAAATAGTGCTTTCAACCATACAAAACTATACAAAGATTTAATCCAAAAAGACTGTACCCAGTAATAAAAAATACACTGCCAACACTATGTCCAATATCTAGCAGAGCCTATTGGGGGAAGAACTTCTCGGGTGGCAGCTCTTCCTCCGCTTCTGGAATATAATATGGATCCTCTTCAAGTTTAGGATCCACTTCTGCTTCTGCACCTGCAGCTATGACGTATAGTCGAGGGATGAGCTACAACCCAAGCTCAGTAGGGAGAAAAATAATGCGAAATCACATTTTTATCACATTGATTCATAGAATTGATACATAGATTTGAAAACTATTCAAAATTCATATTCTTGTCAAATACCTATGCAAGCATTTAACTGAAAAGACATTTCTAAAACATGTCATATCATGATGCTGAAGATGCATGGAACAAATGCATATTGGGATCAAGGAATCATGACAGAAACATAAATGTCAAGGAAACAGAGTACATCGGAGGACAAGCATATCAGAGAGCGAAGCACACAAAACACATAATACCATTGGAATTCAGAGCATTAGCGTGAGTATCCCGTAGCGGACACAAG
Organism: Chloranthus sessilifolius; assembly: GCA_021018995.1. NCBI lineage: Eukaryota > Viridiplantae > Streptophyta > Magnoliopsida > Chloranthales > Chloranthaceae > Chloranthus > Chloranthus sessilifolius. The sequence continues at coordinate 25,657,958 of CM037594.1, read as the reverse complement.
GTCTCAACCCCGGGGACTCCACCCCTCTCTTGGAGATTCCACTTCCCTCAATGCTAATGTGGCATCAAGTATCATATACAGATATCATGTAGAAGCATCCCGTAGTGGGAACATAGCAGTCCGTAGTAGACACAAGGTTTAAGACCCTCGAGGACTCCACCCTTCTCTTGGAGACTCCACTCTCTTTGTATATGATTTCGAAGTCAAACAGATCATACATGTATCACAGGACATAAATCAGATCGGAGTCAAAATTCTGAGTTAAGACTCAATGTATCAATATGCCAAGAACAAGATGCCATGATCATATACAAGAGATCAATTTCTTAATCATTTTAAAGTTTAAAACATGCTTATACAATATAGTGCAAGCAAAACACGAGCTCAGTTAAAGTCCATATCAGTAATCATGATTCGTGGAAAAATATAATTGGCATTGAGATTTTATCCCTACCTTAATATTGGAGTCGTGTGAATCGAGGTGGAGATCCTCTCTATGGTCTCCTGGATTTATCCTAGAGCATACCATGTTCATACACTAATTGTCAATAATGAAGTTTTGGCACAAAACAGGGTTCTCACAGCTCAAACAGGTGCAAATATACACCTTCCAGAGCAAGGGACCTTGCTGTAGCAAGCTTCAAGGTCGCTATAGCGAGCTCTACAGAAACTCCAGACTCGCTACAACGAGTTTTTCCAGAGCTGAATTGGCTTGGAATTCTCGCTGCAGCAAGGGGTTTAGGAGGTCCCTCGCTGCAGCGAGGTTTCATGGTTGCTGTAGCGAGTTCCTCTGAACTCGCTGCCCTTTGGCTTTTCTTTCTTAGTCTAAAATTCAAATTTTCTTTATATGTGTTCCTTCCCCAAGCATATGGCCTAATCTATTTTATGCTATCGATTCCATTTGTGAATTTCTACCTTAATTTTGCGCATGCAACGATCTCCATTCAAAGATTTTGAGGATCGGCAAACGGGAGCATCGGTGTTCACGTTTTCTAATGCTTCCGATTCCAAAAAATTTGCATGCGGGTCAATCACACGTGATTCTAGGCCTAAATTTCTGAAACAGAGATTTGCATGATAAGGTAAAGACATTCACCTTCGTGGATTCCGCACATGCATGGCCTACGACCTTCGGTGTCGGAAGTTATCGATGGTTAAGTGTTCCACCGTTCGATTGCTCGATCCTGCAAATTCGAAGATTGAAACGGCGCTACAATGGTCGGGAACAAAGAGGTTCTTTTTGGAATGTGACTAGTCGGAGCAGAAATCCGATGTTGGCTTCTTTCTTCCTTCAAAAGGGTGGTTTTCTTATTTCCTCATACACAAAAAGGCCTCTTAAGTGAATCGCATGTAGTTTATACGTGAGAAGTGAGTTTTATGTCTAAGGCTCAATTTCAGTGTGCAACCGGCACATTTACTATGGTGTATGGGCCTTAGTTTTAAAATAAAACAAAAGTGAGGTCTAGTGCTCACTACCTATTTTGATACCCTGACCTCTTGGTTACGAACTAGGCTCTTTACCACAAGTGCTCTCACGGAGCTTGTGTCTAAAGTACCCAATCTAATACACTTGTATGTGAAGACACACCTTTCACCATTCAAATAGACTGATTGGTTCTAAGGTCTAAGGCGCAATTTGCTCCTGGTATAGTACACGTGCACATGCTCAGTGCATTCGGTTTAGAAATATCTAGGTTGTTACATCGCTCGATCTAGTCTTAAACTCGCTCGAGTGAGTTGCTCACCACTCTACTCTTTTAAGCTAGCTGAAACCTCGCTCGAGCTAACTCCCAAGGTAGCCCAAGCGAATTCATTAGTTTCAAAATTTCTTATAATTTGCTCCTTTCTCAAAATTCAAAATTTATTATTTTGAACGCGACATTTATGCATTAATCAATCTTGGTCCATTCCACATGGTCAAACCTATCATGTTCCTTAAATTCACACACATGCGAGGGCTCCGGTGATCAATCGTAGGGTATGTCAGCTTTCACGATTTTTACTCTTATGTGTCCTATCCCTGAATTCTTTGCATGCGACCGAACTTTCGATGATCGGGTCCTAAATTTCAGACATCTAGTTTCACATGATCGCATTATGAGGATTACCTTCTTATGTTTCACGCATGCGAAGATTTATGATCGTCGTTGTTGAATCTATCGTCGCCTAAGCAATCTATCTTTCGATCTCTCAACGTCCTATACTTTGATCGGAATGAAACTAACATCGAGATTCTTTGTTGTTGAAGTGAGAGGATTTCATTTTGGAGAGAAAGAGATTTCGGGAGAGATCCAATGGTTGGAATCTCGAGAGAAGAGGGGTCCCAAAGGAGGAGAGGTCTTCTCAAGGTCCTTTCCTCATGAATTTGGTTTCTCTCTCGCTTCTGCATGGGTTGTGCATGAGAATAACTTAAATACATGCGGGTCTTGATTCTGTGCACAACCGATACCTCAATTTCGGTGTATTAGCCTTTAAAAACCAAAACTAAAACTAAGGTTCAATGTTCATAACAGGTTTTGATCCTGTGACCATGTGTTTACCAGTTTAACTCTTTACCATGGGTGGTCTCAAGGAGCCTGTGTCATTACTTATGCGATTTATTACATATACCCAATCACAAGGGCACCATTTGCATCTATATACCGTGATCGGTTTCAATTCAAGGCATCGATCACACTCGGTCATTGGGTGCGTGCACATACACTACACAATTCCTAGGGTCGAATTTTCTAGGGTGTTATATTTATTGAAACCCTTAAATCTTTGAGTTTATCCTATTTTCACTTATCTTTCCCTTAAATCTACCTTGAGACCTTTTATCTAAACCTAATCAGACCAATTAATATAATCTAACTTTTCAAAACCGTAAGAACTCTAGAGATTTTGAAAATTGTTTAGTGGTTATAGTTAAGGCTGCAACAAGGTCGAGCCAGAGAGCTTTTGCTCTCTTAAGCTCGGCTCGAGAGCCAGAGCCAAGCTTTTTATTTAAATCTCAATTGAAGAAGAGCTGAGCTTGTAAAGCTCAGTTTGGCCTGACCTGGCTTGATTAATAGTATACAATACTTTTATGAGTACCTTTATTTCCACCCACAGATTCTTTGAGTTCACCCACACTCCCACGTGCGACAATAATAAACCCAATATTCCCCCGAAAATTGTGACGAAATTCACCCACCCTTTTCTTTTGGTACACCCACTTATTCCTTTAACCGTTCCTGTGAGCTCTTCTTCTTCCTCTCATTCCCGCACTACGACCTATTTGAACATCTTTGCATTCCCCATGCTCCCATGGTCATTCTTCTTTGTTCAATTTGATACCCACGCTCCCATCTTCTTCTTACTCAAGCGATTTTAGGGTTTATTTTCTTATTCCTCGCATTTCTCTTTTGGTTTTGTGCTATTGGGAACAGAGAGTATGGGTTCGAAGGACGCATATGATAGCTCTGAAGAGTTCCTATTAACAGCTTTATAAATTATGCTTTGTCTTAACCTATTGCAAGCACACAGTGGAAATTGTAGCGTTAGTATAGGATCGTTCCCACGAAGAAGTCTGAAATTCTTAAAAACTTGTATTTGCCTTTAAAGAAATAAAGAATGATTGTTTAAACTAAAATATAGAAAAATAAATCTAAATCCTCCAACTTTTAGATTCTGGTCGTCAATCAGTTTCCTTCAGTTCTTGGATATTTACGAAAATTAAAATACCATTACACTATATTTCAGTCTCCCAGAGTTTGTGCGTCAATCAAAATTTGAAATTCTTTTAATATAGATCTATACTAATCTGCAACCTTTCAAAATTTAGACGTCAATTAAAAAGTAGAAGTTTGAAGATCAAAAAGAAAATACCATTACACTAATCTTTCAAATTCTCAACTTTAGCCGTCAATTAAATTTAAGAACTATCAGATGTTTACAAACCAATAAAAGTAACCAGTAAATTGTATAAAAATAAATCTAAACTAATTTATTCTTCGTCCTCCCAATCCTAGTCGTCAATTGTGATCGAGAATTCTCATAAACAAAACTACACTACTTTGATCTTTGGGTTCCCAACCTTAGTTGTCAGTTGCAGCTGAGAAACCTTGGATGACTATTCTAGGTGTCGAGCCCTCTTATTTATAGCTCATAAGGGGTCGGTTTATATTATTCGAATCCTAATAAACGTAAACTACTAAAAAAAAAGTTTCTTAATAAAACTAAACTTTCTATTCCTAATCTTCTTTACTTTTAATAGTAGATGTGCGCAGGACTCTTTCCTTAATTTCAGTAGCAGATATCTTTGGGATTTTCTTTCGCCAATCTTATCAGATAACAAAACTTCTAATCTTAAGAGTTCTTTCTATTCTGTTCATGGCGGTGCAACTCTTCACGTGATCTTCAGCAGCAGCGTGGGCTTTAATGATACATAGGATTTATCTCTTTCTTCAGTAGGATTCTATGATTTCAATCGATCGCAAGTCAGCACTGTAGACACCTCCATTTTGCCCTCTCGGAATATACAAATATGTTCGGTCAACCTTTGACCTCATAACCCTAATTGGGACCATATACTGAAACAATAGTATATGGCTGGACATAGGATGAAACAATAGCTCTGTGGATTGGCCCCATGACCCTAACGTGGGGACCATACACTGAAACAATAATACATGACTGAACACATGCTGAAATAATATCTTTGTGGCTTAGATCCCAATGTAGGGAGACTATATACTAAAAGAATAGTATATAGTCGGAATGCAGACTGAAACAATAGTTTAGCATTTCAGATCCCTTTACCATAATGTGGGACCATATACTGAAATAATAATATGTGGCTAGACACAGGCTGAAAATATAGCTCTGTGGATCAGGCCCCATGACCCTAATGTGGGGACCATGCACTGAAGCAATAGTACATGGCTGAACACAGGCTGAAACAATAGCTCTGTGGCTCAGATCCCAACGTAGGGAGACTATATACTGAAGCAATAGTATATAGTCGAAATACAGGCTGAAATAATAGTATAGTATTTCAGACCCGACTCGGACCCGGACAATCCCGAAGTATGCGCCTAAAACCACACGCGCAATTTGATCGCACGCTAAACCACAAACATGCAATCAGTCCCTTTTTAGACCAGACTTCCTTTCCAGACCACTTCGAGACTCAATTATGCGCTTGACATGAGATGCGCGATCAGATTGAGCACCCCATCACTGGCGCGCAGTTGGCCTACGGCCGACCTAGTCTCACTGTCCTTGACCCCCAAGCTTCCTCGATCAAGCGCTTCAAATGAGACGCTTAATCGGATTGCGCACTTCACACTGGGTGTGCAATTAGTTCTAACGTGATTAGAACTAGGAAACTCACTGAGCAAGTCAGTCGGTCACTCACTGAGTCGGTGACCGACTCAAAGCGATTAAGCACCGGGAAACTGGTGCACAATCCAGTTAAACGCCTGAAATAGGGCGTTTAATTGGAGAAAAACCTATAAAAAAAAAATTTCTAATTCGTCTGGGGAGAGGCTGGAATTTTTAGGAGAACAAAATTTTTTGGGATTTCAAAACCAGAGAACTCCGAGAACGAACCCATAGAGGAACATAGCCATGATTTCGGGATTCAAGTTTCGAATCTTTGGGATTTCTCTCCGCAGCCTCGACCTTAGGTAAGAATTTAATTTTTAATTTTTGGCCGTAGTTCTTACTTCTTAGACTTAGGATTTTTCTTATTTAAATTATTAATATTAATTCAGTGTTAGACCATAGCACCCTTTTTCAGATCGTAATTTTAATATCAGATTCTAGTTCTCAGTTTTTAGAACCAGTCCTTAATCTGGCGGCCTAATTCACCAACCATAGACCTTAATTCTGTTCTAAAATTTTAATCTCCAGTCCTATCATTAATTTATGGTTCTAGTTCATAGTTTCTATAACCAGTCCTTAATCATATAGCCTGATTTTCTGATTTCGAACCCTAATTCAATCCTAAAACTTTTAAATTCTAGTTTTAATTCCTTAATTTAATATTTCTAAAATCCCAGATATTAATTTAGTCTTCTATATTCCTAGTTTCATAATTTAATTCTTAATTATAATCCTAAAAGCAATTATAAAAATATAAAAATACTATTTTTATAATCTAAAAATCTGATTTATCCTTAATCTCAGCCTCCCGATTTGCCCAAGGGAGCTTATGGAGGGTACTCGGGAATGAGGCCAATCCTCTAGTATAATTAATTTACATGCTTTATTTTAATTATATCCTTAGAATAATTGCTTTGGTTAGAATTCTAATAAAATTATTTCCTCTATTTTAATTAGATAATTCTAGCATAGTTAATTCGTTGCTTGATTAGATTCCAGTATCGTTAATTCCTTTTTTTTATTAATTAGAATTTTAGTATAATTAATTCATTGCTTTGATTCTAACTCTAGAAAAAAATCAGTTTCTTTATTTTAATTGGATTTTAGTAAAGTTAATTCATTGTTCTTACTAGAGTTTTAGTAAAATCAATCTTCTATTCCAATTAGAATTTCGGTAAAAATAAGTTTTCTACTTCAATTAGAATTGCAGTAGGACTAGTATACTTCCTTTCCTTAGGATTTCAGTACAATTAGCTAGCATGCTCGATTTAATTAAAGTTTCATTAAAGTTGACATATTTGCATCCCTAGTATAATTAGGAGACTGATATTAATTGAACTTCTAGTAGTATTAGGATACTAAATTAATTAGAATTCTAATAGGATTAGGAAACTAAATTAATTAGACTCCTAATAGAATTATAATATTAGATCAAATCACTATAATAAACTCACGCCACTAGACTCACAATAAAATTAGGAAATCTGAACCGATTCGAATTACAAAAATAACAGGAAAGAAAAGGAAAACTGAACTATCTAAACTATAAGGAAGAGCCATAACTGCTGACGTTCGCATGTGGACGATTCAGTAAAGAAGTGACCCACACCCCTTCTAAAGCGTGATCACTGACGTATTACAGCGTCGTTAAATATCTGCAGTTGGCGATCGTAACAAACTAGGAACCTTCCTAGAAATCCCTCCCTTTTTTATTTTATTTTTAACATTCCAAACGCTGCATCGCTAGAGTCCACTTAGACAGAATTAGGCTACTAATTCAACGGGGACCAAGAGGAACCCAGAAAAAGCACACACCAATAGACTGGCGATCGTGATGGGATATTTTTGTTGAACTCTTTCCTTTCTTTAGATAGGTAGTTTTTAGTTTGTTTTGCTATTTTACTTTCCATCGCATCATTTCGAATCCCTTTAGATACATGAGTCTTCGTCAAAGACTCGAGCTGTCTGACATACGAAGAGTGAGCTTAGGAGACCCACCATTATGGGGATATCATAACAACTCCATGTACAAAGAAGAACCACTTTATAATTCTAGCCTACGAAAACCCGAGATTAACATGGCTGGCGAACAAGAGAATCTCTTCTCTACCCCACACACCGGTAATAATCATAATGGGAGAGATGGTAACACTGGAAAAAACCTTACTCCTCAAATTGTAGAGCTTAGTACTCAGAGAATACAAAGAGGAGATGAGGACTCTGAGGAATTGCTTCGAGGATTTGCTGCCGCATATGAGACCATTAGGTCACGACAATTTTTAGAAGACCAAGAACGACAAGAAAGGCCACCGCCTACCCCGAGCACGGTGTTGGCCCGTGCCACACCATTGAGGCAACCTGCTCACACATTCTTTAATGAGGACTCTCTAGACAAGATTGGCCCACGGGCCGCTCCAAAAGACAACACTATCAAAATTGAAGATCTCCCTAAAATGCTCGACGAATACATGGCCAAGAGGGAACGCCCTGGTCACTCATTTGGATTCGACAGATTCTGCCGGGACGTTGAATTTAAATTACCAATAGGATTTAAACCGCCAAAATTTATCAAATATAACGGCACGAGAAATTTGAACCATCACTTGGCCCTCTTTTGCAATGATTGTCGACCCATACGTGATAATCAAGGACTTCTCATCCACTATTTTTAGCGCTCATTAGAAGGAGAAGCTCTAGATTGGTTCGCGGGACTCCCGCTCTATAAGATAGAAGCATTCGATGATTTAGTCGATCGATTCTAGACCAATACAAACACTTGATCCAAGAGACAGTCAGTCTCAGCGATCTGATGGCGGCAGAGCAAGGACTCGATGAAGAATTCACCGACTTCGTTGCCAGATGAAGGAAACTCGCTGCCAGGACAGAAACATCAATGAAAGAGAAAGACTCGGTTGATATCATCATCGACAACACTAGGGAACCGTTAAAGAGCACGCTTATCATAAACGATAACCCCGACTTCACTACACTCCACTCCCGAGCATCTTGACTAGCGCGACACATTAAAGATGGAGCCTCGCCCTATCCATAGTTATGTTGAAAGTAGGCTCTTCTAGTGAATCAAAGTCAAAAAATAATAAAAAAGCCTCAGGAACCAAATAGGTTAACACCGTTTTCAACTAAGGATAGAACTCTGGGAACGGAAACTTCCAACCGTAAAATTTAGGGTAAAATCAAAATCAACAATGGTACACTAACCAAAACCAAGGCGCTAATCAACAAAGATATGCAAACCAAAACCAAGGCCAGAATCAGAATCAGGGCCAGTACCAGAGTAGAAACCAATATCCTGACACTTACCAAAACTAAAATGTGACACAAAATCAATCGGCCCACGCGCTGAACTACAATAACGTACCTCCACCGTAAAACTTCAACCCAGCTAGAGGCCCCTACCAGCCAAGGCGGGAACACTATCCCCCTCTACCTGATATGATCCCCAACATCTTTCACCTCCTTAACACTCAGAATCTCCTCCGATTCTCGCAAGATAGACCTCGACCCTGGCCGACAAATCTAGATTATAGTAAATACTGCGCATTCCATCGATACGCGGGACACAACCTAGAAGATTGTTAGGTCCTTCGGGATATAATCTATGACATGAACGACCGAAATCAAATTGACTGAGAAGCGCTTAGGAATCCTAACCTTCGCAATAACCAACCCCAACAAAATTTAGGAATCATTAATAACCCCATGCCTAACCACAACCAAGCAACACTGGCCCAGGTCACCACTGTAGATCTCTCTGGTCGATCCCCCTTCCAGCCCTCCACCTTAATCACTCGCATCTAACCTTCCGACACTTTTGCTACCCCTACGAGAGCTCCTTTACCCCCACATCCCTCGGCCTTGATCACTCAAATCGCCCCGCCGAGCCCGCCTCCTCACCGAAAATTCACTCAGATACGAGTCCACTCCTTTAGGGCCTGGAGACCATTCCTGCATAGTCACCCACCAAAACCTTCAACCCCTCCAAATCCTGAGCCAACACCATTGCCACTCCCTTCGTTTGATTTTGAGCCCGAGTATGGAGACCATGTTCTCCAAACTGCAGCCCAAATTGCCGCATGGGTAGAAAGTGTCACCCGAAAGACTCTGAACCTAGAAAATGAAGTAAAGTCTAAGTGTTCACTAAAAATAGAAGAGAGTGAGCGAGAGGAACATCCTGACCCATGCGAGACGTTGATCTCCGCTTTCCTAGAAGAAGAGGATTACACATAGTACCTCCCACCTTAGAGAAGCACCATGCAAGTACGCGCTCTAACCTCGAATTTCACTCACTTCACAAATACATTGACATCGAGCCACACCGGGTTCGGTCAATAACCGACTTGGTCGATTCTTAAATTAGGAACCAATTACCCACCTCTGCCTTTCCCTTGGAATAAAGATTTCACTAATGCACAATCACCAGAGGGGAACGTGAGAGAAAGAGAAGATAACTTGCCACCCCACCTCACATTATCCCTCCACCAATCCCTGCAGCTCAAGCACTCTAACCACTTGCACTCAAGGCTCATCGGCCGAGCAAAGAAATGGCACTTGAGCCAGGGCAAGAATATGACCTTCTGTGATATTTTTAAAAGATCCCAGCCCAAATATCTATATTAGAACTCATCAAGAAATTGCTTGACCATCACCGGTTGTTGATAAGGACACTTGAAGACACACAAGTGGATGAGGACACAATATTGGATGAGCTACATCAAATCACCTCAGTAATGGCGCAACCTCCGGCACTCACTTTCACAGACGCAGACATGCCTAAAGAGTCACTTCGCAGAAGCGCAACTCCCATATACCTTACAGTCATAATTAGAGGATTCTCTGTACCCCATGTGTTGGTCGATACAGGAGCAGGGCTCAATATCTGCCCAATCACAATGTTAAAAACACTCTAATACACGGAGCAGGATGTCAGACCCTCCGCACTATCACTTATAGCTTATGACGGCTCACGTCATTTCATCAAAAGAACTATCAAACTCTAAGTTTGCCTTGGACCTATAATGAAAGACGTCACTTTTCATATTTCTGATTCTACTAGTATGTATAATCTTATCTTAAGAAGAAAATGGTTAGAGTTAATGAAAGTTGTCGCGTCCACATACCATCAATGTGTCAAATTCCCATATGAGGACTCCATCGTTCGTATATACGCTGATGCACCCCTCCAGGAGATGGATACTGATTACGCTGCAAGTATTCTGAGAGCTCATGATTTCGTATTAAACACGAGCCATATTCAAAAGGCCCAAATCCCTGATGAGACGACCGTTGCGAAAGTCCGCCCCCCTACCCTTCCTAGTTCTCCCCCAACGCGTCAACAGAAATTAATGAGAAGAGAGGTTGGCCCAGATCTTGCCAAACTCTATGACATTAACCCTACCACGACAAAAGGTTGAGACTTTATGTATCAACTCAGGCACATCTCCCACACCGGACTCAGTAAAAATAAGCAAGGTTGTGTAGGGCCTGTCATCCCAACGAAAATACGTAACTACATAGGGTTAGGTTACCAATCAGACAGCAAGCAAGCTGACTTGTTCCCCACCTCACCGAAATAATCTCTATATGACCACTTCATCTATGGGACCACCAAGGAAGCAGATGTACCAAAGTAAAAGAAAGTGTCCTTCACTAAATCCCAAGAAGCAGAAATTGAATGAATGGCTGAAGCATTCAACGATTTGATGAATCTAAATGACGATATTGATGAATCGCTCAAAGGAGTCAAACCTTTCTTTGACACTAAGGAGCTTACAGAAGAGAGAAAGGGAGAACCTTCCAAACTCGAGCTGCAAGTAGAAGATTGGGAATCCACTGACGATGAAGATTTCCACATAGCCATCTTGCAAGATAGTGAAGAGCACTTGCGCTTAACATGGGAAAGAGATGAAACCTCACAAGAGTATTTTAACTCGCATAGCATCTGCCTCGACCTTGGAGGGTGGGAATGCCCATGGGACTCCCCGTGTATTGCTCATCCATACCAACCCCGCTGTAGGGCATGCACCAGCATATTGGAACGCTTTGCTAGTTGGATCTGCCACACTGCGATGGCAAAATCGAACGACTCTAACCTCATAACAATGGAAGCAAGTAATGACCCACCAACTCAGCTATCGGTACAAGAAGTAAAAAATCTCAACAGTCATTTGGTTGACCCAGGGGGAAACACCCGCATCGCCCTCGTTGAGTTTAAAGAGGAACTTGAACCAGACACTTCGCCATCCCCAGACACGCCACAACTCCAAATATTTTAGAAATCTCTCGAGGAAGAATGGCAGTCCCCTCCTTGGATGACGAGGACTACTGGATAGACCTCCCTGCACTCGAGCTAGTGGAGCATGCTAACCTAAGACTTCAAGCATTTTCAGATCAAGAAGACAAGATTAATACCAGCCTCGACTCCAACTCAGAAGGATGGGAATGCCCTTGGGGATCTTCCTGCATTTCTCACCATTACCAGCCTCGTGGCAGAGCATGCGTGCTCATCCTAACATACTATAAAGTTCAAGGGAAAGAGCTCGCTACCCCTAAGGATTCCTTAGGAGATCACCCTCGACAAGAAAAACAATCGAATTATAAATTAGAGGATGATAGTTCGACTGATTACGATCTCCAGAGCTTCTTCCAAGATGAGGTAATCAATGTGATAGAGAAAATCCGAACATCAATCCCGTTGTCATCGACGTCGCTTATTCAAAAGATCTCATAAGCTGAGGACTCCAAAAAAAAATGTCAAATTCAGAACAAGTCCACACTTCCCGAAGAATTGCCCGAACGGCTCCAACAGCTGTCTCGCTCCCTCAATTAGAGGAAGCAACTCTCCCGACGCCTCTTGAGGCGACCGACCCTGTACCATATCCACTATCAAAAATATAAAAAATAGAAAAAGAAGAAAACCCTAAAAATCTAAAATACAAAATCTAAAAAAATCAGAAAACCTCAAAAAAGAAAGGAAACCCTTCATCCCAAATCAAGTTTGCGACCAACAAGGAGACTTTTCTCCTAAGACTACTATCCCATCTCCCGTACGAGGATGCAAGGCATCTAGGCTAAACAACAAGCCAGTGATCATACCAAATGAGATAGTTCGTGACTTTGAGAAAAGGATCAATAGTCTTGACCTTCACCTTACTAAAGATCTCTTAGTCATAAATTATGCCGATGAAGGGCTATCTTTCGCAAAATCGAATCTCCAATGTAACAATTTTACAGTATATGAGCTTATCGAAGATGAAGAAGGAACACCGGTCGCCGAAGAGGTGCCAAACTTCCAACAAGTTATCAAGCATTTCGGTGAGCAAACTCAAGTTGTCGCAAAACCTACAAAAGAAATTAACTTTAGCACTAAAGAGAAACCCAAGAAGCTACTAATTAGCGCAACGCTTAATTCTAAGGAACATCAACAAATTGCATAGGTCTTACAAGAGCACCTCGAGTCCTTTGCATGGTCCTATGAGGATATTCCTGGTTTAGACCCAAGTTTAGTAGAACATCGCCTTGTCTTGGAACCCGATGCCAAACCTGTTAAGTAGAAACTCCGTAGGATGCACCCACAAACAATCATTCAAGTTAAGAGGAAGTTGACAAATTACACAAATTCAAATTCATCTGAGTTGTCCTCTACCCCAAGTGGGTCGCCAATATAGTACCTATCGCTAAGAAAGACGATAGAGTGCGGGTTTACATTGACTTCCGAAACCTCAACCAGGCATGCCCAAAAGATGACTTCCCACTTTCGCACATTGACACTCTAGTCGACAACATCGCTAGACATGAGATGCTATCCTTTATGGACGATTTCTCTAGGTATAATCAAATCAAATTAGCAGAGTATGACCAAGAGAATACTTCTTTCACCACACCATAGGGGACTTACTATTACGTCGTCATACCTTTTGGACTCAAGAACACAGGAGCCACGTATCAACGTGCCATGATGGCTATTTTTCATGACATGATGCATAAATGTGTAGAAGTCTACGTCGATGATATATTAGTGAAGTTTCAAACAAGAGTAGGACATGTTGAAGCACTCCGACTGGTTCTGCAAAGAGCTAAGAAGTATCAGCTAAAAATGAACCCGAAGAAATGTGTCTTCGGAGTCACCTCCAAAAAATTACTCGGTTTCATAGTCTGCAAGCGAGGGATCGAAGTCGACCCTGCAAAAGTCAGAGCCATCCTTGATATGCCACCTCTCAGCAATATCAAAGAGTTACGAGGCCTGACAGGAAGATTGCAATTCATTAGGAGATTCATCTCCCAGCATTCAGACAGATGCGATCCTTTCTACAGACTACTTAAAAGAGGAACTGAGTACAAATGGGATGACCAGTGTCAGCAACCCTTCGACAATATAAAAATGTACCTCCTTAACCTGCCAATATTATCGCCACTAGTTTTCGGGAGACCCCTAATCCTCTATCTCTCAATAAATGACAAAGCAATGGGAGTAATTCTTAGACAATATGAAGAAGATGACAAGAGAGAGAAGGCTATCTATTACCTTAGTAGGACAATGGTCGAGTACGAACGGAAATACACTTCGATGGAAAAGACCTGCCTCATGTTGGTGTGGGCCTCAACCAAATTACGACACTACTTCGGAGCACATAAGATACTAGTACTAGCCCGAATGGGCCCTCTGAAGTACATATTCTAAAAGCCTACAACATCAAGAAAGATCGCTCGCTGGCATATGCTATTGCCAGAATTCGATATCACTTATGTCACGCAGAAGTCGATCAAAGGACAAGCAATCGCCGATTACCTCGCAGATCTCCCACTCCTGAGTAATGAACCCATACACGCGGATTTCTCCAATGAAGACCTACTCACGATTTATAATGAAGGGCCCGATAAGATCTCATGGACCCTTTACTTCGACGGTGTTCTAAATCGCAAAGGAAAAGGCATCAGAAGAGTCCTCCTAACCCCGAAAGGAGTTGTCATACCTAAGGCTTTTAAATTAGGCTTCCCTGTCACTAATAACGTTGCAAAATATGAAACTTTCATAGTTAGACTGCGAGCAGCACTACAATTAGGCATTAAACAACTAAAAATCATCGGTGACTCTAAGCTAGTAATCTTGCAAGTTATAAGAGAATGGAAAACCAAGGAAAGAAGACTAATGACATACCTAGAAACTGCTCAATATTTAGTAAAGAAATTTGAAAGAATCTCTTTCCCGCACATCTCTAGATTAGAAAACGAGCTCGCAAACTCCCTTATCACGTCAGCCTCGATCATTCAAATACCCGTCGAATAACGTACCAAGACTTTCTTCATCGAAAAGCTGACAGTACCCGCTCACGAGGTATCATGGACCGTCAAGAGAGAATTATGAACCCTCCCCACGAGTATGGGACCAAAAGAAGCAATCACTCCGAAAAATCACGTCAAGACATAAATCGAAGTCGCTATGTTTAGATTTGAAAAATCACCAACCAACGATAGACAGCCATGGTATTTTGACATCTTAAACTTCTTAAAGCATCAACACGTCCCTCCATACACCACGAAGATCGAAGGAAAGACTATAAGGAACCGATGCGCCCGATTCTACATACTAGGCGAAACATTATACAAAGAAGCCTTCACCAAAGGAGTACTACTACGATGCGTCAGAAACGTTGAAGGATAATGCATCATCCAAGAAGTACACACTAGCACCTTCGGTGCCCACGCCAGTAGACAGAGACTATCCAATCAAATCACATGACAAGGCTACTTCTGGCCGACAATGATTAGAGATTTCCACCTCTATGTCCAACTCTGCAAGCAATGCCAAGAACATGTCGCACTTATCAAAGCTCCATCAGTTGCATCGAACACTATGACTTCACCATGGCTATTTTCAGTGGGCCTTCGATGTCATCGGACCTTTCACAGATACAGTTGGGAACACTCACAAGCAGGCGTTCATACTTACGGCAACCAAATACTACACCAAATGAGCAAAGGTTGAATCCTATGTCAGAATCACTACTTCAACACTCATAAAGTTTATTGTTCGAAATATCATCACCAATTTTGGAGTACCCAGGATGTTCGTCACTGATAACGGGCCACAGTTCATCACGGAGAAGATGAAGAAATTATGCAAGAAGTTCAGCATCGATCTACGCCACTCATCACCGTTCTACCCTTAAGGAAATGGACAAGCAGAAGCTACAAATAAAATATTAATTTGAATCCTAAAACACACAGTAGAAATAAGTAATGGAACTGACTGGCCTGAACGACTACCATAAGCACTCTGGGCCTATATGACCTCTATTCGTACGGCCACCGGCCAAACTCCCTACCTCCTTACCTACGAAATGGAGGTCGTCCTACCATACAAGATACAAGTAGTATCCTTACAGATTCAACTCGATGATGAGCTATCTTTAGACGAGAGGAGAATTTCCCTACTCACACAGCTAGAGCAACTTGATGAAACACGTCTAAGGGCAGCTGATTACGCTCCAGTATATCAGAAGAGAGTGGATAGGGCCTACGATAAGAAAGTCCTTGAACGAACCTTTAATATTGGAGAATTAGTCATAAAGAAAATCATGCCTTCCAAGCATGCCCATCTGAAAGGAAAATTAAACTCAAACTGGGAAGGCCCTTATGTTATAACAGCCGCATACCCTGGAAATACATACAAACTGGCGAACCAAGATAGGGAAGAACTCCCTAGCCCTTGGAACGCCATGTACCTTAGAAAATACTACCCTTAGCCCTGTGATCGTCACATCCTGTGGTTAAATACTTATACTTATCACCCCCGTAGTCGCCACGACCCATTCATTGGTCGTATGTCATCAATTCTCAGAATATCCTTAAGACCTTTAGTTTATCGCCCACTTTCTCACTCAGACAATCTAATCGAAAGACTAGTGACCTATCTAACCTTTTTCAAAAGCATAAGTAACACCCGATCCTCATTTCCTCTTCTCCCACCATTGGAGGAGACGTTAGAGCGAAAAAAAATGAAGATGCTAGGTTTAATAAAAACTCATTATTCTTGAGCTATTAGGATGCTTTCAAAAATACATATATAAAAAAAATTGAGTGAGAGCATTACGACGAATGAACGAGTCAATGAGCTCAGAGAAGCATAAGCAGTCTGTGAGGACATCTCTGGTGACCTTACTAGATGTGTATAAGCAAGTTGCGAGGGCACCCCTAATATCCCTATACTACTAGATATCATCGTAAGGTGGCGGGAGGAGGACAAACTCCTGCTAACCATAAAATGTGAGACTTTGATGGTACCGAAACGTGACGAAGAGCTCGATCATGGCATCCCGTATCCCTCTGAGAAAAAGATTGTTACTCACCCCTTTTAGAAAGCATTAGATACAAACTATTCCCCACATCATTGAGCCTTGCCCCCCCTCTTCTATTTTTATTTCAGATGATAAATCAAAAGCCTTACAGGATATTCCTAGAAATGAAACTTAAAACTGATGAAGGATGACTGATGCAATCACTTACTATACCTACCATACTTCTCCCTAATAACTACGGGATAGGATGATCACCACCTTGAGATAGACCCCGGTATACAACTAACCTTATAAAAATGACCTCCCCTAGTTCGATGACAGTACTGATGAACCTTTCTTCAAAACTAACTCACCAAATACCCATGACTTCTTATAGACCCAAATTGCTCATCTAAAACCTAGGAAAGCTCCTTCTAGACACTGGGGTATTTTTTTATCAGAAGGAGAATCACCTTAGAAGTGCCGACTCGTCCACAAGGAAGATGCGAAATAACAAAGTCACCATTCGGAGAATGCTACAGAAGATACTATACTGCCAATCCTACCACGCTCCTACACTGGGGCATTTTTATTTTTTATTTCTATCTTAGTTATTTGCTTTTCCTATTTCATTATTTTTATTTCAAAAAAGAAAGAAAAAAAAGAAAGAAAAAAAAATAAAAAGGAAAAAGAAAAAAAAAAAGAAAAAAAGAGAGCTACATATCCATCTTTTACTACCAGGCCCCGGTCTGAGACACTCACCCCCCTGATAACTAGCAAGGGGGAGAATAAAAATTACTAATGGCGTTATCTTTACATACGAAGATACAAAACAACCTTCAACCATCACCGGGCCAGCTCAGGAAGCATCCAAATCCCAATGACGGTCGACGGCGCTAAAGAAACTAAAAAGTGAAAGACAAATGCAAGAGGTAATCAAAAGGAAAGGAGCTGATCAGGTACATCTAAACCAAAAAATCTCTCTCTATATATATATATATCAAAGTTTTCTTTTTTTTACCCTTGTCACCGGGGGGCATCTCCCCTATATATATATACAATGCACACACAATGGACAAAATAAATACACACACACACACACACCTACTCCCTACGTTGTCGCTGGGATGGACGAGCACCGCTGTCCCAAGTATCATCAGCTCGGAGGTCTGCAGACTGATTCTCCAAAAACACAATCCCAGCACCCGGAGTCCTTGGAACCTCTAGACGACGAGGCCCCGCTACAGAACCCCCCTTACTCGTCTGGCTAACAGATCGCCTCAATCGCGAATGAGGAGGATACCCAACGAGAATCTCACGAATGATAGAATCCTCACGAGCATCACCCCTGACACGATCATGGGACATGTGACAAGACTGCCCAACCGAGGAACCCGTGGCCCTCGACTCCGATCCATCAAGCTGACTAACTAGCCTACCAGCTCACTCCTCGTCAAATGATACAACAGCTGATCTAGGGACACCTACATCTCTGCCCACATTGTCCGACGCGCCGCCTCCAATGCCTTAGCTTAAGTCTTTTGCGCAACCATCATCTCAATGAATAGGTCGTCATGACTCTACGTCTCCCCGAGGATCTGCTTCGCCTCAGGAGTGGCACGCGCTCGTATTGCCTCTAGACGCGCCTCCTGAAGTTGACGAACCTGTGTAACCACACCAAGTTAAAGAAAACCAATATATATGTGAACATAAAAAAAAAACTTTGAAAAGGAAAGGATCATACCAGATCCAACCTTTCCTCCAGAAGTCGTTCAACCGTTTCAGTAGTCACTGGATCAGCGGGAGGCACAGAAGGGACAGCAAATGTAGGCGGCTGTAACAAGAACAAAACAAATACATCAGATAACACTGTAATGACAAATAAACTACAAACACAATAACTAAAACATACCTGAGTAGGGATAGGGATAGACCCCTTAGGGGGAGCCTCGGGAGCAAAGTCTGGAACAGCCTATGCAGAGAACCAAACAAGCTAACACAAACACAAGATATGCTAGAACAAATAAGACGAAATAACCTAAGATGAAGTATACCACACCAAAAACTATACCTGACTCTCGGGACGTAGAGAGGCAGCAATCACCTCCCTCGTTTGAAGATCCTCAGCAACCTAACGCTGAAATACCACGTAATGTTAGCAGAATATTAAGAAAGTGAAACAATAACATCCAACAAACTAATGCAATGACACAAATGAGATAAAAGATTGAATAGAATTTACCCAATGCTCTAGGTCGGCCCAAAGCTGAGCCATAGCTGGATCCTCCCGACTAGAGGAAGCAATTGAAGATGGACCAAACGCCAAAATGGGACCTCCAGCAGCAAGTTCGACTCTCTACAAATAACAATAAACACATCAGTTGGCAAGCTCACCATGCTAACAATTAATAAAACCAAGTTCATATAGACACTTACCAATCGATCAATCTCATATCACAAACTGGCCTCCACCTCTCGGTCGGCCTGCTGCTGACCGCATAACAACCTTATCATTGCCAAGTGACTAGCGACCTCAGCCTCCCTCTTAGACTATCCAAAATAAAGCGAGACACCACAATCATGTCAGAACGACCGAAAGACCAAGTCCGCATAATACATAAACAATTAGACCAATAAATCAACTCACCAGGAACCATCGACTCTAAGCCAGCCGAGCCCCCAACTCATCCTCCGCTCCCCTAGCCTGAGCAACCGAGAGGGCTAAGGAGTGCAACATCTCCTCATCTGAACGAGGAGCACACCCCATCTGCTCCATCGCCCTATGGAGAGCATCTAATGCCCCCCACACACTTGCTATGAGATGGCCCTGCTCCAATGCAGCCAGCCTCTCCCTCAATGCCGACTCCGACCCGCCAATCGTGAAAGAACCACTCCCATGGAAGTGATGTGTGAAGAGGCGCCCACCACCCAATGCACTAAACCATCTCCTATACTCTCAGACATCCGCCTCGTCACACGCCCCTGTGACCCTGGTCCCCCCAGCTCTAAATCTAACATCTGAAGTGTCATCCGCTCCGTAAAGTTTCGGCCAGAGGGGTCGGTCATCCTCTTCGCCACCCTGTGGCGAATCTTCGGAGAGACTCCTTGAGCGAGCCCTAGCTGCCGCACCGCCCAAGATAGGTGGATCCTCTCCACCTTCTCAAAACAATGAACCCATATGTCCACGTCGAAGAAGGGCTGGCTAGACTGAATCACTAGCACACCCGCATCCTCCTCGGCCTCGTATGGCCTCCAAATCACCTAACTAAATAAACAAGCCAATGAATCCATAGATCCTAAAAGACTGAACAGAATGTACACACGATGATATATACCTGCCCCGCATGCATGTCCTCAAAGAGACCTCGTGCAATCTGAAGATCAGAAGACCAGCGACAACCCTGTAGTGCTACCCTCCACACATGCATCCGCAGAAACGTGAAACTCACCTCCAACGGAACCCTGGGATGAAGAAAAGCAAAATGATCATATGCCCAAAACTAGAAAATGCAAAAAAGAAGAAATATTAAATATCCGCTACAAAAAAAAAAAAACAAAGACACCATGACACTGATTAACTAAGACTCACCTGGAGGAAGGGAAGGAAACCTCCAATCATCGCGACGCCTCGTCCCCAATGATAAAGCTGCTCATCGAGATGAGCCAATGCCATCGCACCCCACGCATAAGTAGGGACCTGGTCCAAGTCCCTGAGAACTATCAAAAACAACCCGGGGACGCATCTCTAAGTCGAAGAAGAAAAGAGTACTGCACCGAGGAAGTGCATCAAGAATGCTCAAAGCACTCTATTCACAGCCAACCCCCGCTCAGCCATGGTCTCCTGACCCGCTACCACCATGCAACGCGCCTCATAAGACGCACTCACCTCCGAATGACGCCTCGGAGGGACGAAGCCACTGGCAAACGTATCAACAAACCAAGTGACTCGAACTACACCTGGCCCTGATCTACTAGACCTATACGGCACACCCAAAATTTCCTCACACACCTCCAGATCCTCTCCCGCCATCAGCCTCGTGATCGGCTCACCCTCAAAACGAAGACTGGTAATCCGGACCTAGTCCTCTAGAATTGGCAATATCATACCAACTAGAAAGAGAAGCGCCTGATGCTCCTCCCTCCACCTCTCCAGATCCCAATGGTCGACTGAAAGGGCTCGACTCTAAGATTGGCTCAGCGAAAGACACCAATAATCCCGTGAAACTTGACAAAAGCACAATACCAAGTATGGGACTCGATCCACGCTGAGCTGATAGCCAGCTGAGGGGGCTCCTATCGAATGAAACACAAGTAGAAGAAAATAAGACTAACACACATACCTATGACAAAAGACAAACAGATCTAGAGCTAAAACTCAAATGAAATATGCTTCAAACACAATAACAACTCATAACGAATACATAAAATATGATAAGAACAACTGAATAGAAACGTGACCTACCTCTAGAGGCCGTCATGATGCATGAGTGAGCACACAATCAATAATCAATAATCATAACCTAAATGCCTAGGATAATAAAGGAACTCTTGCTCACAGGTACCTACCCAGCCTCGAGCGAAGAAATCCTCCAGCGGGAAGTGTCTGCAATCTCGACGCTCCACACTCAGGTGCTCCTCAGCCTTGTCCTCAACTCTCTCACCCTCAACCCTCTCACCCTCATCCTCAACTACCCCTTGCTCAATCTCGAGTACCTCCTCCCTGACCCCCATCTGGTCACCCTCTGGTACCTCCTCTCTAGCCACCTCCCCGATAACAGCATCAGTCCGAGCCTCAGAGGTCTCACCTATCTCCCCCATCATCATCCTCTCCAACTCAAAAATAGTAAAATTGCGCCTACCACCACCCTCAGACTCCATCCTAGAATAAAGAAGCTCGAAAAACTCAGGAAAATAAAAGAAATGGCGCCTGAAACGGACGACTAGATCGTAAGATATCACGAAAATACGAAAACTAGAGCGCAACAAAACAAGGAAATAAAGAATCAAAGACCAAAATGGATAGCATGGAAGAAATGAAAAGTCTTTAAACTATTTATAGGACATACCCAAATCTCGCGCGTGAATTCACCCGCTCAACCCAATCATGCACTACGGTCTCCGCGCTTAATTCTGATCAAACGATCAGTTTTGAGCACGTAAATTAATCATCGCCCACTCAAAATAACCCGACCGCCTGGTTGCACGCCGCCTACCAGGCGCATAATCACCTCAAGCACCCGAACCGGGGTGCACGAATGCCAACAGTCACCTGCACAATGATCGGTCAATGCCCTAATCATGGGTTCAATACCGTGCGTTTAACTCGGTTAAACGACTGGACACTGGCGCGTCATGACCTTCCGACCCTCCGAAACGCACACTCCCATTCCGGCGCGCAATTAGTTCATGCACACAGAATGAAGCGCGCAATTTCCTAGAAACACAAAATATATGTGCCCAGAACAGCAGGGTCACAAGACCAAATTAGGAGACTTCCGACACTTATTACCAACCCAAACTACGCCCTTGTTAAGGCCAATCCAAAAACACTTCTGACTTAGAACATATACACCCCAAGCCAAAAATGAAAAAAATCCCCCCCCCCCCCCCCAACATCATTTGTACACTTCAACTAAGACCAAACTAAAAAAAAGAAATAAAAAATGCACCCCATCACTTAAACACTCCATCTAAGACCAAACTAAACAAAAACTAAAAAAAAAATGCCCCCCCATCATTCATGCACTTGAACCTAAACTAAACTAAACCAAAAACTGCTCCCAGCACACCCCAGATCAAAACAAATAAGATCATACCAAATTTAAATAAATAAGCATCATACTCAAAACAAGTCGAAGTAAGCTACCAAATAAACTAAAAAAAAAATTACTAAATAGAAATTGCCACAAATAAAATAAAAATATAATCACTTCATAAATAAAAAAAATGATTACAAAACACACCGAGGGCATACTCTCTGAATATACAACTTAAAATAAGAAACTTAAAATCCACACATCCAGGCAGTGCCTGAATCCGGATTTATTCGGGAAACCACTTTGAGTTGGAGTGATGGCACCAACCCTGGGATTACCCCGCATTCCCAATCCCGTTCATTCCCAATAATCCACTTAATAATCACAATTCTTCGGGTTTAATACCCGGGAAACAAAAGAGAAAGGAAGAAAAGACATTAATGAACAAAAATGCCCAAAATCACAAACTAAAAATGCCCCAAAACTCCTAAAATCCTAAACTTGAAATGAAATTCAAAACAACGAAAAAAACAAAGCCTTTGGGCTCACAGTTATAAGTTATACCTCTTAAACCATAGAGTGACAAGTGTCACACCATTAAATCCTTCCAATCTAATTATATCCAAATCCAAATACATACCCCCTTGAAAGACCACAATCCATGACAACCTAGATAAACCAATAATCATGCAACACTCACCCCTCTAAGGAACACAAACCCAAAACAAAATAGATAAGCCAATAGGATTCAAACACTTAACACCCATCTAGAAATCTCAAATTAAACCCTAAATTCACACACTTTTAACAAGTGTCATCTCAAATTAAATAAAAGGACTAAAATAAAATACCCTAAACCTTAAACAAAATAAACAACAAAAATGAGACCCTAACTTGCTTAGGACCACACAAAAAATGCCCCCAACAAACCCAAACAGAACCAAGTAAACCCTCTAAATACAATTCCATAAAACAAATTAATCTTGGGATAAAAGCTAAATTAAATCCTAAACTAAATCAAACAAACCAAATATGTCTGACTAATCCATTAAATAAGTTTAAAAGAAATAAATAAACACAATAAACAAAAAAATATATATATCATACTTCTTTATTTATAAAAAATTTTACAAGTATCGCCGGAGGCATACCTCCTGAACTTACAACTCAAAATGAAAACCTAGAACCTAACTTACAACCCAAAAAAAAAACCGAAGGCCTCAGAAGGATTACCACCAGACTTAGAGCGTCCAATCAGAGGCTTCAGAAGGAGAGGTGGAGGATTGGTTGGGGAACACATCCCTCCACTTACAACACCTTCCTCTTCCGCCATCTTCACCTCCTCCGCCCCCGCCTCCTCAACGTTGCCATCACTGCTCCCTAAAAGGGATCGATGTGAAGACTGGCGCCCTCATTCCCAATATTGCCTATTCCCATAATAATATAATGGCATACCCGAGCATCACCTCAGGATGAAGATCACACGAAATTATGAATATAGGAAGAAACGACATCTCAATCGGACGGTTAGATTATCTGATATCGCTAAAATACGAATTTTAGAACATAAGAGATCCAAAAAAAGTAAAACTCAAGACTAAACCAGAGAACGAGAAACAAATGAAGGGTCCCTCGCTTATATAGAGTACGAACTTAATCACGCGCCTAGACACATGCGCTTAACTCAGTCACGCGCATCACATGATGTGCATAATCCAAAACCCGTGCTCCGAACCGAGCACGCAAATAAACTATTGCCCGCGTCAACGGCGCAACACTCCGATCACGTGCTCACTAAAAACCGCGCAACCTTATTAAACAACCACCTTACACCGCGCAATATGAAAGGTCGCCCACACAGTAACCTGGTGACGCCTCAATCACGCGTAATGATAGAGCACATAATCCAATCATGCACACACTTAAACACACGTAAATAGCCCTTCAAACCTGCTATCGCATGCCCGAAAACAGGTGCGCGATCATATTGAGCGACCTAAAACAGGCACGCAATGCCTGACTTTGGATAAAATCTATACATTCATATCTTTTTATCCCATCTCGATCAAAATCCTATCCTATCGCGTAGCCTCATAGGCTGTTTAGAGAGAAAGAAGGAGCGACAGCTGCTCAGCCTCATCCCATCACGATCCCATCGGAGGGAGAGAGCCCCATCGCATAACCCCGTTGCACACGTCCCATCACGATAAGATGCACACATATGATACCACCTCAATATCCAGTCCCATCACAATGAATTAGCCATGCCCTCATGTTCCGTCGTGAAAAGCCAAATGCAAATCCCCAGAAAACACGAGCACACCGCCAAAAACTAAGCCAATCACTACGCAACCACAGCGTGATTTTTTTTCATAACCCAAGATCTGCCAAAGAAAGAAATAAGACGCACTTATCACGTAAATATCCTACCAGCGTCCCATCACTAACTACGTTCAGCCAATATCCCATCACAAACATCACTATCTAAAAAAACAAAAGGCTTAGACAATACCTACCACGCTGTATGACGAAAAGAGGGAAAGCTCGATGGTGTCCCATCGCTAAAGCAAAGAGCTCTCTCTCTCCCGAATTGAGCCCCACGTCCCACCAGGACTCACCTAGCACGCAGCCAAAGAAAGGGAGAATCCCCAAGTCCCATCTCAACATCACTTCTCCAAGGCATTACATCACAACCACCAAGCTCTGCCACAGAGGACCTGAAAAAAGGAAAAACCTCCAAAGTCCCATCGTGATACTACGACACCACTAGACCGTACAAGCTATGCATAATTCAGGTAAGTATCACCCTTAGGTACACTTTTCAATTACTCGATATTGCTTATAAATATAGTTAGCTATGATTAAGTCAAAATATTTTCAAAACCTATCTCTCTTGACTCGCGAATCACTGTAGTCCCCCCATAAGAGACAATCATCAGTATTCGCTGAGAAGGTTAGACGGAGTATCTAGTATGCCAAGTGTCGTCTTAACAACCACACAAATGGTCAGGTCCACAAATCTCGTACCAGTGGATCTGCTCAGCGACGTCTCAGAAGTCACGTTTTTCGCCGTTTTACTACCAAATTGATCTTAAGTTAAATTCCTAAACTTTCAAAAAAAATCTCTTACTTCTCAAACCAAAAATCTCTTACTCTAAAAAAAAATCTCTTACTTTCAAAACCTAAAAAAATAAAATAAAACAACAAAACCAAAAAAGAAAAAGAAACCAAATAATAATAAACAAAGAGATTCACTTACCAAAATCTACTTCAATTACCAGCCCAAACCGGCCATTCCCCTGGGGAACTGAATAATGAGTATATTTAATCTAAGAACCTACAAACGCCTATTAGAAAAGGAATGCCTGACGCGCATTGGTATGAGCAATGACGCACCCGGTCTGACATGAACTACAAAGCCTTCGACATTATATTGCATTTTTATTATCAGCCCCTGGACCTGTTTATGGACATTTGTATGACGCCCCCCAGTACCTCGACTGCGTCATACCCTTCTGTTTGACTGCCTCTTGCAGCAAGTCGCGACATACTACAGGATGCCCCTTGCACCCACAGATTAGGATATGGTGATTCTCCTTTTCGTTTGATTGTCACTCGCAACAGGTCGCACCACGCGATAGGATGCCCCTTGCACCTGCGGAATAAGATACCCTTACTTCCCCCGTCGACTGTCTATGACAGCGGGTCGCGATATGTGATGGGATCACCCCTGGGCATTCACGACATGGAACACGCCTTTCCACAGCTACCACTGGGCCCCCGAATGCTCCATTTTAGCTTGTGCTAATAGATAAGAAAGCCAAGCATATCAGGTAAACATCCCTAGTTCACATTTGTAATTTTCGAAGAGAAACGAGAAGACACCTCGAATGAGGGGTGTCTATTTCTTTGACACGTTCTTACTTCGTAAGAGCGCGCCAAAGAGGGGCATCTATAGACACTCTCATTTTTTTCTCTCGAAATATATAAATCTATTCGGTCAACCTTTGACCTAATAACCCTAATTGGGACCATATACTAAAACAATAGTATATGGCTAGGCACAGGCTGAAATAATAGCTCTATGGATCAGGCCCCATGACCCTAATGTGGGGACCATACACTGAAATAATAGTAAATGACTAAACACAGGCTGAAATAATAGCTTTGTGGCTCAGATCCCAACGTATGGAGACTATATACTGAAATAATATTATATAGTCAGAATACAGACTGAAATAATAGTCTAGCATTTCAGACCCTTTTACCCTAATGTGGGACCATATACTGAAATAATAGTATGTGGCTGGACACAGTCTGAAAAATAACTCTGTGGATTAGGCCCCATGACCCTAACGTGGGGACCATGTATTGAAATAATAGTACATAGCTTAACACAGGCTGAAATAATAGCTCTGTAGCTCAGATCTTAACATAGGGAGACTATATACTGAAATAATAATATATAATCGAAATACAAGCTGAAATAATAGCCTGGCATTTTAGACCTGACTCGGACCCGGACAACCCTGAATTACTCACCTAAAACCACACGCGCAATTCGATCGCACGCTAAACCACAAACGTGCAATCAGTCCTCTTTCAAACCAGACTTCCTTTCTCATACCACTTTGAGACTCGATTATGCGCCTGATATGAGACACGCGATTGGATTGAGCGCCCCACCATCGGCGTGCAATTGGCCTACGCCCGACCTAGTCTCACTGTCCTTGACCCCCAAGCTTCCTCAATCAAGTGCTTCAAGTGAGATGCTTAATCGGATTGCGCACTCCACACTGAGTGCGTAATTAGTTCTAACATGATTAGAACTAGGAAACTCACTGAGCAAGTCAGCCGATCGCTCACTAAGTCGGTGATCGACTCAAAGCGATTAAGCACCGGGAAACCAGCACGCAATCCAGTTAAACGCCTGAAACAGGGAGAGGCTGAAATTTTTAGAAGAACGAAATTTTTTAGGATTTCGAAACCAGAGAACTCCGAGAACGAACCCATAGAGGAACATAGTCATGATTTCGAGATTCAAACTTCGAATCTTCAGGATTTCTCTCCGCAGCCTCGACCTTAGATAAGAATTTAATTTTTAATTTCTGACCGTAGTTCTTAGTTCTTAGACTTAGAATTTTTCTTATTTAAATTATTAATATTAATTCAGTGTTAGACTGTAGCACCCTTTTTCGGACCGTAATTTTAATATATGGTTCTAGTTCTCTGTTTTTAGAACCAATCCTTAATCCAACGGCCCAATTCACCAACTATAGACCTTAATTATGTTCTAAAATTTTAATCTCCAGTCTTATCATTAATTTCTGATTCTAGTTCATAGTTTCTACAACCAGTCCTTAATAATACGGCCTGATTTTCTAATTTCGGACCCGAATTCAGTCCTAAAACTTTTAAATTCTAGTTTTAATTTCTTAATTTAATATTTCTAAAATCTCAAATATTAATTTAGACTTCTATAATCCTAGTTTTATAATTTAATTCTTAATTATAATCTCGAAAATGACTCTAAAAATCTAAAAATACTATTTTTATAATCCAAAATTTTGATTTATCCTTAATCTCAGCCACCCGATTTGCCCAAGGGAGCTTATGGATGGTACTTGGGAACGAGGCCAATCTTCCTTAGCATAGCGGGCCCAAAACCCCCCTTCTTTAGGATTATTTTATTGCTTTAATTAGAATTAGAAAATCAAGTCCATAATTTTCTTAGATTTTTAGTATAATTAATTTACATGTATTTTAACTAGATCTTTAGAATAATTGCTTTGATTAGAATTCTAATAAAATTAGCTCCTCTATTTTAATTAGATAATTCTAGCATAGTTAATTCGTTGCTTGATTAGATTCCAGTATAGTTAATTCCTTTTTTTATTAATTAGAATTTTAGTATAATTAATTCATTGCTTTGATTCTAACTCTAGAAAAAAATCAGTTCCTTTATTTTAATTGGATTTTAGTAAAGTTAATTTATTGCTTTAACTAGAGTTTTAGTAAATTCAGTCTTTTATTCCAATTAGAATTTCGGTAAAAATCAGTTTTCTACTTCAATCAGAATTGCAGTAGGACTAGTATACTTCCTTTACTTAGGATTTCAGTACAATTAGCATGCTCGATTTAATTAAAGTTTCATTAAAATTGACATATTTACATCCCTAGTATAATTAGGAGACTGATATTAATTGGACTTCTAGTAGTATTAGGACACTAAATTAATTAGAATTCTAATAGGATTAAGAAACTAAATTAATTAGACTCCTAATAGAATTATACTATTAGATCAAATCACTATAATAAACCCACGCCACTAGACTCACAATAGAATTAGGAAATTTGAACCAATTCGAATTGCAATAATAACAGGAAAGAAAAGAAAAACTGAACTATCTAAACTATAAGGAAGAGTCATAACTGCTGACGTTCACAGGCAGACGATTCAGTAAAGAAGTGACCCACACCCGCTCTAAAGCGTGAGTACTGAAGTGTTGCAGTGTCGTTAAATATCTGCAGCTGACGATCGTAACAAACTAGGAACCTTCCTAGAAATCTCTCCCTTTTTTATTTTATTTCTAACATTCCAAACGACGCATCGCTAGAGCCCACTTGGACATAATTGGGCCACTAATTCAACGGAGACTGAGAGGAACCCAGAAAAAGTGCACACCAACAAGCACATTCTCTCTAGTTCTGAAGTTTTCTTTTGTAGAATCAGAGATACGATTCTTCTTTTCTTCTTTGGTTTCGCTCTCTCGGAATTACGATTTGGATCGTAAGCTCTCTTTCGGCTTACTGACTGGTAACTTTGCTACGATTTGGATCACATTCACGTGTGATTTTCTTTCTACTGCTTTTTGAGTTCATTTTGGTAAAGATTAACATTTTTATTCTTTTCTGCTTACTGTTCTAAATATCTACACATCATCATATCATTAGTAGTAAACTGGGGTTTAACCTCACTAAGTTAAGGGTGGTAAAATGATAAATTATGTGACTGATCACACCCTCAAACTTAAGTTTTGCTAGTCCCTAGCAAACAAGAAACATAAACTAATCTAAAAGTTTAAATACTATTTTTGTAGGGAGCACGATTGCATTTAGCAGATACAACAAGCCTTTAAATCCCTAGGTTTTCCCTAGTGGAGGAGTTGTGTCTCCTGAAGGTTTCCAGTAAAGTTACCTATAAGCTTCATATATTTTTAGGTTTTTATATTTTTCAAAATGAAAAGAAAAACAAACTTTGAAATTTTTAAACTAAAAGAAAAATAAACTTTGAAAATTTTAAACTACTTTTGGTACACTAATCAGTCAATCAGCACATGGTTGTTATGATTTTTAAAAATAAGATTCCATCCAATGATTACGTCCCATCCTAGCAATTATCCTTGATCAGAAACTCATCAATTTCAATTCATATAAAGCGTGGAGTCTGTGCGTACCAATGAAAGAATCCATTCATTATAAATATTTTTAAACTGTAGATTTAGAAAACATTTTCATTCAAACTCTCACTATTGGTATACTCTCAAAAGAATATCAAAATTTTTGGGTTTCACACAATGATATATCAGGAATAATTTCAAGGATACAAAAATATAAATCTCAAGGAAAAAGATAATCAATTCTACTTCATATGTTTTATGATTCTCTATAGTATTTATTATATACATCTCTACTAGGCTCATATTTTTTATAAATCGTGAATTAAAAAGGTCTTTATTCGACTTGTAATGGGGCTGTGGGTTAAAAAGGTTCCAAACAAAGGTAAAAGGATTCAAAAGTTCTGAGATTTCGTACATCTCTCATCTATTTTTCTTCATCTTTTTCTTCTTTTTTTGCTACAGTAAGTATCCAAAAAGTTGAATAACTTCTTCCCATATATATATTTTTTTCAATAAATCCTTTTTTCTTTAGTTTCTTTTTCAGATATCTTCTTGAAATTTTCTCAGTTTTGGAACCTTTTTGCTTCTCATTTTCTTTACTTTTTCTCTTCTTTTTCTCTCATATTTTCATAATTCTATTTCTTTCTCAGTTGCACCCTTTTTAGCATTCCCCTTATCCATTTTTGCATACTCCTTCCACTCTCTTATTTCTCCCTTTATTCTAAATTCTTAAAATTACAAGGATAAAAAGACCGAAAGCTTTGGGTAGTATATAGGGTTAAGGGTTTATAAAATTTTAGCACAAAAAAATTTAGTTTAAAGCTCTAATATGGGTTCAAGGGATAAATATTTTTGAGATTTTAACTTTTTGGCTCAAATGAATCAAAAAGACTTAAATCATTTTCAGATTCACTAGTAAGAATGTCATATTGTTTTGATGAATACAATAAACAGTTAGCAAAATCGTAGAATATTTGATTCAAACAAAAACAACAATATGAGATTTCATTTTGTGCAATCAAGAAGTTCAAGAAAATTGATATTCGAATAGAGTATTAGTCTCTCTCAAAGAAAGGAAATAGGTCCAAATGCTCACTTGGCATATGATTTTGAAGCTATTTTCTAAATTCTGCAATTTAAAACAAAGTATAGTTTCAAACACTCTGTTTTGATACAATGTACAAAAGGAACTAGACATGAGTTGTAACTACTTCTATTATTGATGTTTGAACTTCTACTAAGATGAATCGTACAACTAATGGAATCGTATCTTATCTAATCGTTACTCGCATGTGATGGTTAACAAGAAAACAAAAACAACAAAATGTAAGAATAAAACCTAAAAACAAAATTAAAACTACATTATTCTAAACAGAAAACGTAAAAATTAATTTATTATTTATTATTATTTTTTTTTTTTTTCAAAAATAATATACTACACAAAGTGTGTACCCCAAAACTTAAATAGGACAATGTCCTCATTGTTCACAGAAACAGGAGATACTCAAATAATTTATCATAGTACCAACAGTACCCGGTTCAAGATTTGTAAGAATAATAGAAAATCTCCCCCAAACTTGGGAGAAATTACATCCGACATATAATCTACACAGAAATGACACCACCAAGAAGATAAAAGATAAAAAGAAAATAATATACACAAAAAGAAAATTTCTATTAATATTACAAAAGAAAATATTTATAGATATTGCAAAAAAGAAAATAATTATATAGAAGAAAAACCTAGGAAAAATCTAGACACAAACTGACTCTATGCCGGCAGTTACCACCCGAGACGCTAAATCTTGTTATGGAGATCGGCCTCGGGGGTCTTCAAAATTTTCCTTTTCATCGAAGTCCTCCCTCTTAACAGTAGAGAGATGTTACAATCGATCGTATTTCACTACGTTTTAAATCATAATACATCCTAACATAATTTCCTAAGAAAAAGAGATAGTTTACATATTTTACAAAAAATTGCTATGGATGAGTCGGTAGCTCGATGAATATTGAGGGGGCTCAATTTTGATTAGCAGGTGGGGGGGTGATGCTTCCCCCTTAAATACTAATCCCCTCGATATAGTTTGAATCTATAGGGGGTATAAAGGAGCAACATGACACTGGGGAGCCATTCGAACCGGGCCGTGGTGGATGCCACAAGCCTCTCCTCTTTGAGATGTAACTGAATTGTTGTTTTCCAAAACATTCACTTCAAAAGACAATTCATCATTGGTATTAGTTCATACAGTCCTCCTCGCTTAGGCAGTGTATTCCCTAAAGCCTCTGAGTCAGCCCAATTCGATGCATGGTGTTGCACCGAGTCCTCACTGAAGGTCTTAAAGAGTTCCCAAGCAACCTCTGTAGTTAATGTAAGAAACATCCCTCCACAAGTTGCATCAATCATATGTCGGGTCTGTTCATTCAGGTTTTCATAGAAATTAAGCACTATTTACCAGCGCGAGACTTCAAGATGAGGGAACTTGTGCAAAAGTTCACTAAGGCACTTCCAACTCTCTTGAAAGAACTCATCTGAAAATTGATGGAACGATGTAATATCCTCCCAAATCCGATTCGTTCTACAAACTGGGAAGTACTTAATGAGAAACTTGATTTGTAACTCTTCCCAACTAACAATCGAATCACTGGACAAAGAGTTCAGCCACTGCTTTGTCCTGTCTTTAAGAGAAAATGGAAACAACCTCAAACGAGTGGCCTCTTCCGACAAGTTCTTTATCCTAAAGGTTATGCAGATTTCAAGGAATCTCGTTATGTGCATATAGGGATTCTCATCACCAAGCCCATGAAAGATAGGAAGTAATTGCAATAGACTAGGATTGATCTAAAAAATTTCCACTACTGACTATTGTAGGTAACCAAATACATGAGGGAGGTGTAAGAGTGGATGGTGCATAATACTCCCTCAACGTTTTAGCCGCTTGATGTTCTTCTCCCTCCATGGTGAATTATATTCAAGATAGGGCGGGGTAGCTAAAGCGTTTTATATTATATTTTTGTGGTTTTGATTTTATTTGATTTTTATTTTAGAAAGTAGGGAGAGAAAACAAATCTGAGCCTCTAGCGTCTATTGTCTGAAAAAGTATTGAACCCTTCGATCCGCTTCTCCGAACAAACTTGCAAAAGAATAAGAAGTGATCAAAGAAAAATAAAAATAGAAAAGAAAAGTGGATTTGAAAGATAAATATTGGCTTTCAGAATTTTTTGCTTACCCGACAACGACGCGAAAAACTTGACAACTCTATGAATTATACTCTGTCTCTATTGCAAGCGTACAATGGAAATTATAGCGTTAGTATAGGATCGTTCCCACGAGGAAGTCTGAAATTCTTAAAAACTTTTATTTGCCTTTTAAAAAATAAAGAATGGGTGTTTAAAGTCAAATGTAAAAAAATAAATCTATATCCTCCAACTTTCAGATTCTGGTTGTCAATCAGTCTTCTTCAGTTCTCGGATATTTACGAAAATTAAAATAACGTTACACTATATTTAAGTCTCCTAGAGTTTGGGCGTCAATCAAAATCTGAAATTCTTTTAATATAGATCTATACTAATCTGCAACCTTCCATAATTTAGGCGTCAATTAAAAAGTAGAAGTTTGAAGATGAAAAAGAAAATATTATTACACTAATCTTTCAAATTCTCAACTTTAGTCGTCAATTAAAATCAAGAACTATCAAATGTTTACATACCAATAAAAGAAAATAGTAAATTGCATAAAAATAAATCTAAACTAATTTGCTCTTCATCCTCCCAATCCCAGTCTTCAATTGCGATCGAGATTTCTCATAAATAAAACTACACTACTTTGATCTTCGGGTTCCCAACCTCAGTTGTCAATTGTCGCAGAGAAACCTTGGATGATTATTCTAGGTGTCAAGCCCTCTTATTTATAGTTCATAAGGGGTCAGATTACATTATTCGAATCCTAATAAAACTAAACTACTAAAACAAAAGTTTCCTAATAAAACTAAACTTTCTAATTCTAATCTTCCTTGCTTTCAATAGTAGATCCGCGCAAGACTCTTTCCTTAATTTCAGTAGCAGAGATCTTCAGCATTTTCTTTCGCCAATCTTCTCAGATCCGTAGATTGTAAGACTTCTAATTTTAAGAGTTCTTTCTATTATGTGCATGGCGGTGCAACTCTTCATGTGATCTTCAGCAGTAGCATAAGCTTTAATGATACAAAATCATAAATATGATTTATCTCTCTTTCTTCAGTAAGATTTCGTGATTTTGATCGATCACAAGTCAACCCATTCTCTCTAGTTCTAAAGTTTCCTTCTGTAGAATCGTGGATATGATTCTTCTTTTCTTCTTTGGTTTCACTCTCTCGGGATTATGATTTTGATCATAAGCTCTCTTTCGGCTTACTGACTAGTGACTTTGCTATGATTTGGATCACATTCACATGCGATCTTCTTTCTACTACTTTTTTAGTTCATTTTGGCAAAGATTGATATTTTCGTTCTTTTCTACTTACTGTTCTAAATATCTCCACATCATCATATCATTAGTAACAAACTAAGATCTAGCATCACTAAGTTAAGGGTGATAAAATGGTAAATTATGTCACTGATCAACTATCCTATGATGATGATTTAGAGTTGATGAAACTTCCTCAGACATAATCGCAACCTCCTGTACAGGTAACTGAGTTGTTTTTCATTCTATTTTTATTATTTTTCATTATATTATTTTTTATTTTATTTGTATTCATTTTCATTCTATTATTTTTTATTATATTTGTATTAATTTTTATTATATTATTTTTCATTCTAAGTGAACTTAGGGTTTGATAAATGAGTTATTTTTCATTCTATTTGTATTCATTTTTATTCTAATATTTTTTATTTTATTTGTATTAATTTTTATTATATTATTTTTCATTCTAAGTGAACTTAGGGTTTGGTAAATGAGTTATTTTTCATTCTATTTACATTATTTATCATTATATTATTTTTCATTCTAGTTGTATTCATTTTCATTCCATTATTTTTCATTCTATTTGTATTAAATTTTATTACATTATTTTCCATTCTATGTAAACTTAGGATTTCTATGCATTAATGAAAATGGTTTGGTAGGTTCCATTTCATTCTACATTAAATTTATTTATGAAAGAGTAATATACATTTTTGATGGATTGACTTTAGTTCAAAATGGATTGGTTTTGGTTAAAAAAGGATTGCCATTGAATCTTGAGTATCTACGAGATAGTACATATGTTTTCAACGTCAAAAAATAGTTGAACATTGAGATCGTAGATAAGATTTACCAAAGGCAATCAATCAAATTACTTTATAACCAAAGATAATCTTCAAATAATTGAAAGTATATCATGCCCTTTGATAATCATAAAATAGCATTGTCTTTAAAATTATGTGCATGAGTTCGTTCATTTAATTGGATCATTTCAATAGTGATAATTTTATAACATTATGTTATTATGTTCAGGTGGTAGATACACAATCACAGAATACAAACCTTACTCTCATTATGATCATAAATTAGCTCTTTAGTACCCGCAATTAAATGATAGAGTGGGCTCGCGATGTCACGAATAAAGCGGGAGCTGTGCTTATAATGCAAAAGTCTGATAAGGGATTTTAAGGTCGCAATACTAGGGTGAAGTTAGCTTGCGACAGAGGAGGCAATTTTCATCCTCGTATGAAGGGACAATCCAAAAGTATAGCAGCGAGAAAAGCTTTTACGAAAAAGTTAGGTTGTTCGTTCTTATTACTAGGAATGAAGATTAAACAAGAAGGGAAGACTATATGGAAGTTGGACGAACTGTGCGGAGTTCACAACCATCCCCCGAGGCAATTTGGGGAAAGTCATTCGTACGCTTGACGGTTGAAAGAAACTGAGAGAGAGGCTCTGAAAGAGATGTTAGTTTTCAGGGTGAAGCCTAGTTATGTAGTGCATAGCATTTGAAAGAATGATACAAAAAATTATACGACCATTCAAATAATCTACAATGTGAGGTATGCGATGCTGTTGGCTGACAGACATGGGAGGACTCACCTCCAAGAGTTGATGTTCAAGTTTCAACAATGCAAATATGTATGTTATCTTTATAAAGATCCTAAAACATATGAATTGACTAACATCTTCTTTACTCATCCGGATTCGATAGAGCTAGCGAATATCTTCCCTTAGGTGTTTGTTATGAACTGCACGTACAAGACGAACAAATATAAACTTCCAGTCTTGAGTATCACTGGAGTGACCTCCACAAAAAAAAAAAATTACGTTAGCTTTGAGTTTATGTCATCCGAGAAAGAGCATACTTATGTGTGGGCATTGCAGTCATTCAAATCTCTTTTTAAGGGAGGGGAGCTTTTGTCGCTATTCGTCACCGATCGGGAGCAAGCTGTGACAACCCAATTTTCCCGTTTCTACAAAATCTTGTACAATATTTTTTTCTTTCTTACACCTGAAACTCAGAGAAAATCGGACCGTCGAATCGCACTTCACAATCCGAATATAGAAATTTCTCGGTACACTTACAAAATATAGAATCAAAGCAAGGATACATATGAAAAAATAAAGGTTTCCTTCTACACATAACAACTAAACAAGAGGCCCAAAAGAAACAACTGATGATGGCCAATCATCACCCAAAACAGTGGCTTACAAAACATATTTATAAAAACTAAAGAGTGTCATTGTATCTTATTATAGGTCATTCCAAGTCCAAGTACAAAAGTACACAACTAAACTCAAAGTGCCACTAGTCCAACGCCAGCACCTAGGGTAGAATTCCCCAAATTGGAGATCCTGTTCCTTTCTCCGGTACCTAATACAAATCTACACCTATAACGTATTGTCGGGGTGAGCTAACAGTCTAAGCTCAGTAAGGGAAAGCTCAATGTAAATTCACAATTCATCATATAGAAGCATAAATTCAATGATAGAATTGAAAGGTAATTCAAAAATGGAATTTCACAAAAATAATCAGAATTTATATCAAAACGGAATCTCAAAAAAAATTTAATAGTCTACGATGGTGTGTTACATAAAGATCACAGCCATAAAATTTGGGATTTTCAAGTGTTGTCTTATTTCTTGCTCACATTCGTGTTTCACATGCAACTTATCATCTCATGCATAACTTAACACAATTTACTCAATAAATCTCCAAGCAAATTCTTTAATTTCTTAGTTTTATGCACATTTTTCATTCTTGTTTATCTCAAAAATGACTTAAAACAATAACTTAAATTCTCTCAAGCATAATATAGCTTTGGGAGCCACATATTTTCCGATGGGAATTCCTAACTATCGTCGCTCAATTGAACATTTGTGAAATTTTCCAAGCCCCTGCGT
This sequence comes from Chloranthus sessilifolius, assembly GCA_021018995.1. NCBI lineage: Eukaryota > Viridiplantae > Streptophyta > Magnoliopsida > Chloranthales > Chloranthaceae > Chloranthus > Chloranthus sessilifolius. The sequence goes on along the minus strand of CM037594.1, from coordinate 25,620,811 downwards.
TATGAGGGATACTTGGCGAAGCGAAATTACCGTTGGCCGATAGAATTATACGGATATCCCACCGTATCGGTCACGGATATCCCACCATATGGGTCACAGATATCCCGCCGTATTGGTCGCGGATATCCTACCACATCGGCAGGGTATTCATTCTCGTGAACCTTAAATCGAATGCACATGCTAACACATAATAATCATTTAATAACTCACGACAAATCTCAATTTCCTTTCCCTTTTTTTGGAAACTAATTCATTTGGAGTTTACAATTTTTCTTATGCACAATACAAGACTTATATGCAAAACTTATTTTCCAAAGCTTTCATAATGAACATGCAACTTGTCACAAACATGCAAATTGTGACAAGTCCAAAAACTATTTTCTTCTACAAATAAACTAATGTCCTCTGAGTTACAAGTCAAAAAGTAAACAGAACGAATATCATTTCAGCTATGAGTCGAGAAGCAAAACGAAGCAAACATCGTACGAACTACAAGTCAAGAAGCAAAACGAAACACACAACGTACGAACTACGAATCAAGAAGCAAAACAAATGAATATCATAAGAGCTACGAGTCAATAAGCGAAATGAAACAAACATCAAAAACATCTATGAATCAAAGTCAAAAGTGCAAATGAACATTGAATTTCCCTTACCTCGGTCACGAGTCACGCAATCCTCACAGACGTCCCCAAATCCTTAACCTACATTACAAAGCATCCAAAACCTTTTAGGATGTTTAAGAATGCCCAAAGAACGAAGTTTCTGAAGAATTCACACAAGAAGAACCAAAACAAACCAAACTCTGCATCTCACGCGCGTGAGCTATAGGGTCGGGCGTGCGAGTCACCTGGCACCCACAGCTATCATGCGAGAGAAGCATCAGAGGCTCACTAGAGTCTCTATCCCGCGCGCGTGAGGCTCAAAAGGGCCTTTCTGAAGACTTCTCACATGAGCGAGGACTAAAACTAGCGCGCACGAGAACCAGAGATCCTTCAGATCTCTATGTTTCAGCACCCCTTTCTCACGCGACTTCTCGCATTTTCACCCACATTCTTCACACACGAATTCCAAGACACTTAAAGCTACTAATTCAAATGCTTTAGGTAGTAATTACTTACCTTTCAACTAGCAAAATCCATGCATAAATGAGCGAGGATCGGAGCCTTCACTTCCTATGCACAATAGGTTTCAAAAACCCCTTCACTTGCAACAATAACACAGACATTTTCTCCAATCAGTCCTTCATCTTCTCGCGATGCGCTTAACAACTTTCCATTCACGCGAGGATCGGATCTCACAAAACTTTGAAAATAAGAGGTTTTCGAGAAAATCTCAAAAGAGGGTTTGTAGATCCCCTTCTCGTCCATGGATTTCAACACGCCGAAGATCGGCGATCACAAGGTCAATCAACTAAGAGTGGTGGAATTTCATGTTGACCCGGAGCTGTGGATTGCACGATTTGGGAGGAGTTCTCCTCTTCTCAAACTCCTTCTTTTTAACCCCTTCTCTCTCAACTCTCTTGCAAAACCAAACAAAGCCCAAATAAGGCTTGCATGAGAAGCCTACCCCTCACTTATCCCTTTGGTTCAATTATGGGTGAAGCACACACACACCACTTCGGTGTTCTAGTTCTTATCCAATAACTTAGGCTTGGTGTGAAGCATGCACACCAACTTGTGTGCATTAACTTAATCTAATCAGCTTTGGCTCTGGTGTAAAGCTTGTACACTTAAACCAAGTGTTAACCATTACTCAGCTTTTGCTTGGTCTACACACAGCACACTAACTGCGCTTGCCATTATACTGAAAGGTTCGATTATTCACACCCAAGTCAATAATTGCTACATATCTAATGGCCCTAACAAAGGCTCATGGGCGGTCCAAATAGTCGGCCCAATCAGTTAGCCCAATATAGTCGGCCAAACTACTCCAATAAGTTTTAATTATTAATAAACTTTCATTATCTAAAAAAATTTTGCCTCTAGGAAGGACACGTGTATAGTGTGTCATCCTAGGCTCGCGCACTTAGTCAGTATGTGTGGGTTTAAAATTTGGAGATGTTACACAAGCACTCATGAATACGATCGATGTGATTTTTTTGAAAGCTAGACACATGTGACAGCCTGACTTTTCCCCTTCTCGTAAATGGGAAAGGTCGCGTCGTCGGATCACCTAACATGATCCTATCATACAAGGGCATCGTGTACAAAGTGTTACATTTGCGGAAGCGAATTTAATTAACTCTTATACGAAGAAATATGGTAACAACTGATATCCATTCCTTTATCTAAAGCAGTAAATAGAACAGAAAATATAAACACACTTATACCTAAAGTAGTAAACTATCTTAAATCACACTGCTGTTTATACATATTTAATGTTTAAAAACAAATCTCTCTCTCTCTCTCAAACCTCTCAAGGAAAGAAGTCCTCAGCAGAACCTTCCTCCTCGTCCTCCTCCTGATGATAGGTAGGAACAGCCTCGTGCTCAGGGTCTTGAGCAATATCTGCAGCTAAGACATAAAGTCGTAGGATGAGCTATCATCAAAGCTCAGCAGGGAAAATTAAAATATTAATTTATATGTTAGATTATCCATTCATGTCTAGATGCAAAATAAAATGAAACACATGTCATCTTATATTAGGTCTATTCTAGCATTCATATATCCTAGCAGTATATAACAGAACAAACACTAAATCATGCAATTATTATATCATGCTGACAATACTGACATATTCATGCTGACAAGGAATCAGGCGAGATCAATGAATCATGCTGAAACAAGACATGTATAAGAACAAGAAACAAGAAAATCAAGCTCCCGAGTTAGCGGGATCACTTGTTTCAAGATGAATTAAAGACGTGTACATGAGATCAAGGATAACAGAACATGAATAATGCATGGTATATATGCGAGCACATTGTGAACATATATCATGTAGCAAAACTGATTTGAATAATTGAACCCACATGATCATATAAAACTGTAATTATCATAATCATTGATATTCATGTATCCAAGCTAAACTAGCATCATAATCATGTAAAGCATACATCAAGTTTGTAGATTCCTAAGCTGATCTAACACCAGCAGTCATAGTAATACATTGAAAACTAGCATGTGTATACATTATACTTCCTCTAAACTCATCAAGTATCATCATACATATAAATTCATCTACTGATCGATATTAAGTCATCTAAATTGGATTGACAATAGTTCTAATATAATAACATGTGTCAAGCTGATCTTATCGAACTGATATGTTCATAATCATTTATCGAAACTTTTATTAGTATAATCTGAAACTTGCATAATACTAAACTAGCATACTAACCTAACATAACTATTCATATTCATGCATTGAAACTGATCGTATCCTCTTTTCCATCTCACTGAATTAGCATTACTGATCTTGCATGTTTATATATCATGAAATTAGCATACATAACTGACTGAGTTAACTATTGATTAACGCTGAACTTATCCAAGTTGAACGTATAAAAGCTACACTATCATGTTCATACTAATTTAAAATTGAGCTTCTTATTCTTAACTAATAGTTTATCCAGACTAAATTTAACAAAGTTGAATACTTTAAGGCTGAATTCATCAAAACAACATTGGCATGGTACTACTAATCATCTTTATATATCACGCTTTTCATCCTTACTTCTTAACCTTAATTCGAGCATATCTTATCCATTCCAAATTAAATATCGCATTGCAACTATTCATAGGTTACTGATATCCATCATGCAAAACATTCATTCGTTTACTAACATCTATCATCCTCAGAAAACAAAATTTAATCAGATATTATATTTCCTATATACATGATTCTACTAAGAGTTTACTTAACTAGATGAGAAAATAAAACTCACTATCATTTAGTTCAGGAAAGTCCCTACAATAGCATACATCGAATCTATCTCATTATGAGCAACTATTTTATACTTATAGCTTTATTGAATAAAATAATTCTATATGCTATCTAGATGTGAATGAACAATTAAAACACAAGTTAGCAAAGTACACTTCCTACCTTACACCAGGTTTACGTGTAATTAGTTTCCCGTGCACGCTATTCTTCAAGCAAACGCGTCATGTGCACCAAGTGGCACCTAGGAATGTCGTTCATAGGTTTAGTATTTTTAATGGTTTATTGGGTCAACATAGACCCCAATTATGGACCATTTATGGTCCCAAGTCTCATGGTCAAACTCAACAAGTCAACCCAGCATAAACCCCTGACAGAGGTGTCACTAAGCGTGTCAAATACAAAGTTGCCGCGGCAAGCTTTGCAGTTGAGCATGTTTCCACGACTTGTGACACATTTTTGACCCCTTAAACGTCAGATTCCAAAATTTATTAAAACATGAAAATTGTAGGGCTCGTTGTCCCCTTTCCAACACATTAGGAATCGTGTCATTTGGAGTTCAGGATCAAGAGTTATGACTAAACTACTGACCAAAGGTCTGAGCACACTATTGCCGCAGTAAGCCCTTCAGTTGGCCTTGTTGCCGTGGCAACTCTATAAGTGTTGTCGCAGCAAGCCTTTCAGCTGGCTTTGTTTCCGCGGCAACCCTATAAGGTTGCCGCGGCAAGCCTGTGTAGTTTTAGCTTGCCGGGGTTGTCTTCTTGGCCTTTCTATGGTGGTTTGTGTCATGCAGCGCCTTTGTGCACCTTGGTGCTGTACCCTTTTTGTTTGTGTAATTATATTTTATATATATATATATATATATAATCTGTAGCATATTTCTATATATATATATATATATATATATATATTTTTTTTTTTTTTTTTTTTTTTTTTTTTTCCATTTACAGATTGTCAATGAAGATTCAGAGTGCAGCAGTCTGCACTCAAATGCATACTCAGGCTAATTTCTAAGCTGCAAGTTCTTAGGATCAAATCTTCTGTATAAGAACAAATAAATCACTAACCTTTTTGGTGTTATTACGGTCACATCGGTGCGGTGCCGATCATCTAGTGACGCTGCACTTGTCGAGCCAGCGAACTACAAAGATTGTTTTATACTTAACAGAGGTCGCAAACAAATTAGCTTTCTCAACAAAATTGGCTTTGAAGAATTCAACCAGAGATTCAGACGAAAAAGATGGAGGAAGTGTCTTTGAAGGTTATAGAGATCGCTGCTGCACCTTGCGTGCATGTAAACATAAAATGACTCATCTGAGTCGTGTAGTTTAAAAGGAAACGCAAGTAGCTTATAAGCTACTTAAGGTAACCTCCCATGTGGGTCACCAATATATAGGTTGTGTGTTGCATAAAAAACAAAGCAAGGAGGAACTCTATTGTATATTACTTGTAAAGTCCATATATACTATATATATATATATCCTGTTAATTATTCTAGGCAGATAAGACACAAGTAAGTTATCTATTGTTTTGTTTTTGTTTTATACTTTGACAAAGAACAAAAGTCTGGGCAAAACAAAAGCATGACTTTAATAGTGTGTAAAGCCATTTTCCTTTACTAGTTTGCTTTGTTTATGTGTGGCATCCTATAGACCAACGAATTAGCTAGGTCTACTTTTATATGTGAAGCATACCTACTTAAAGGTAATGGTGTGTTTTTTATTTAACTTGCAAAGTGCTACAAATGAGAGAACTACTTATATCAGTTATGTCTTATGAAAATCATATGCCTGACTGGACCCTTAGTACTACAGTGTAGAAATTGGGGGATCGTTACATTTTATGTATATGGCACATAAACATGGGTGTGTTAAAGAACTATAGAAAAGTGTTTGATACGACAAAAGAATGAGATGCCTTCTACCAGACATGAAATCGTGTCATGTATAGTTTATCAGTAGAGGAATACGAAGTCGCAATAAGTACCATGGTCCCATAGGTACGCGGGTCATCAAGATATCCTCCACTATCAATATGCGACTTGTATAGAACCCTACAAGGGAAAATTCAAGTCAATATTGACGAACGAGTATATGCATTTCGGTAACACAACTTCAAATCGAGCAGAGAGTGGGCATGCTCAGATCAAGCGCAAGTTGAGATCTTCTATCATCAACTTTTTGCAATCGTGGGAGAAGATTGATGGCATCGTCGAGCTACTACATATACACATATGAGCGTCGTTTGAGAAAAGTAAACTGAAGAGGGGGCATCATTATTGTGCCCATTTCTACAAGCTTATAGTGGGTCACGTGTCTAAAGCCGCACTAAAAATTATAGAAGGAAACAGAGTTACAGTTGATACGTAGCCTGTTATGGAAGTTCAGTGCAGGCATGTATTGCGTAAGACACATGGCCTTCCATACTTGCATGAACTGTCTTCATGGCTATTGGCCAATGACAGAATTCCTCTGAAAGCCATTCAACCTCGGTGGAAGAAACTCTATCACCTTAAAGTTGTTGCATCCTCAAGAGGTGTTGAAGTGCTAGAATATTTTCGTCGCATATACGACAGATATGAAAGGTCTAACCCTGCTGTCCAAGACCAAATTTATAGGTAGTTATGAGGTGGCAGATCCCACTATGACTTGCATGGTCGAGTCGAAGTTGTCGCAGAGTAAACGCAGCAGGCCTAAGGGGAAGGGGAACAAACGAAAATGCGATGTGTTGTAACAACCTTGACTTTTGCTACTGTTGACTCATTGACCCTGGATGATCGTACGACTGTTTTGATTAATTTGACTTTGGTCAAATTTTTGATGTCCGTGACGCGGTCTCTGACCCACCTATTTTAATTAGGTAAACGCACCCACACACAAATCTTAAAAAAAAAAAAACCAATTCCTAACTTAAACTTAAAGTGGAGCTTGAACTCTTATGCGAAGTGTGTGTGTCGCACACGACTCGAGCCCCGAAATCATACCAAGTTCGATTTTTGCCTTTCGGAAGTACTATAATTATAATAGTGGGCTTACTTGGTTAATATTAATGAATAATTTAAAATGAAAAGGATGGCGTGTGCGTGATCAAGGGCGATTAGGTGCACCCTAGGCACGAACCTAACCCAAGCCAATAACCCAAATTATTATATGTCAATGTGCAGATGTACATTGTCTAGGTATGATAAATATTAACCAAGCTCCCTCTCTACACACCCAATTTCATGTACATGCCGGTGCGATATACGGTACATGTCTTGAAGTTTCAGGATATTTATTTCTAAGTGTTCATATGAATATTCGTGTGAGCCATTACGCAAGCCACATGATGGCACAATAGGTAGGAACTTGTTTTATAAATAGGAGGTCTAGGGGTCAGACCTGTTAAGTGGATTTAGATCTCATTTTTAACCTTTAGATAAAAGCTCATACACCATTTTGGTGTGCTAGCTTCACACTAAACCAAAGCCATTATAAGTGAAGCTTCACGTGGAAGATTTATTTTCTTGAAAATTTTAGAGAGGAGAATGAGAAGAGCTTAGAGAGAAGAAGCCCCATCTACCTCGCCCCTCTTCTTCAATTGTTGTTGATCTCCCTCTCAAATTTCTTTGTCTTCATAAATTTTTGCTCGCAAGGAAGCATCGATCTTTGACGTGGTTACGATCAAAGAGCATAAGAGAACTCCCTCTCTCATAAATCCTCTTTTGTTTTAAAAGCCCTAGCTTCCATTGATCTCCATCGAATTCCTCCTTCACTCAAGAAAGCCTTTAGTCTATTGTGCACATCGAAAAGATTCAATTTCAACTCCATGTGATCATTGAGAGGAAGAGATTAAACCATCAGAGGAGCAAGAGGGTTTGACATCAAATCCCATCAATCTCGATCATCAATAGACGCTACTTGCACGACATTAGAAGGTAAGATTTGATTTGGTTGTCTGAAATTAGTTTTATAGGTGATTGGGATGCATGAAATGAGATTTTGGGCGATTCGAATCGAGAAGAAGAAAGCCCAAAAATTTCATAATCGCGCAAAATCGCTCGAGCGAATTGGAAATCGCCCAATCGAGTGCCCTTCAGAAACAAAGGAAAAATCATGAGAAAAATTCGCTCGAGCGAATTTTCCTCAGATTTTAGGCTAAAAAGTTCTAGCCAAATTCGCTCGAGTGAATTTTGTGTGCCACACAGAACTTGATAAATTCGCTCGAGCGAATTTGGAAGTCGCTCGAGTGAATTTGAGAGGGGTACTAAATAGTCTCGGTATTTCAACCATAAATTTGTATTCCGAACTCGGATTGACGCAATTCTATGGTGTTGGAAAGAAGACAACGATATCTATAACTTTGTGTGAAATAGAAATTTCATGAATCAAATGTTTTAAGGATCAAAATTGAGTAGGAAGTTGGGATAAGTTCTACATAATCCAAGGTTAGCACGAACTTGTCCATTCTGTCTCGGTTTTGAAAAAATACTCAAGTACGTTGAAGTTATTAGTAATGTCAAAATTATTAGTGATTAAAATCAATCCTTAATGCATCATCATAAATGTGATGTAGATGAGGGAATCAGTTGCCATCGATAAGGGTCATTTCATACCTTCTTGCGACGTTAGGAATTGAGGTAGGGGAAATTCAATATATGATTTCAATTTTTACCTTCGATTCATAGATCTGAATGATATGCTTCAACTAAAATGTGATTTTGAGAAATTGATTTAGAATCTGTGGAGTTTGACCGCATTGGATATTTTAAATAATTGGAATATTGGTTTAAAATTTCACTCTTCGAATCATCAAAATTTTAATATTGACTATTCAAACTTTTGAACACTGAATCTTTGAAATTTGAATTTGAAATGTGGGGAAAACTCAATGCGCAATTGCATCTCGATTTTGATTCATAGATTGTATGAGGTGTTCGAACTGAGTTGTGATCATTAGAACTGATTTAGAAACTTGATTTTTGAATTATGAGTTCATTTTAAACCTTTGAAATATTGAATCCTTGAAATTTGACTGCATTGAACTTTGAACTTCAAATTTGAATTTTAAACTTGAAAAATAAACTTAAAATCCTCAAACCTATGAACTTGATTTTGAATATGAACTTTGAATATGAACATCATATCTAAATCTGATCAAAACTTATACGAACTTATATGAACATTGAACCTGACATGAACTGATATGCATCTGCTATAAACATTGAATCCGAATTTGAACCTTGTCTATGAACATGAACATCAAACTTTGAACTTCGTATATAAATATGAATATTGAATCTGTGGACCATGAATCTGAATTAGAATCTCATAGCTGCATCAACTTTGTATACAAACTTTGAAATTAGAATCCTTCGAATTCTGAAATAGGAATTCTGAATATGAACTTTGAATATGACTCTGAACTCCGAACTCTGAACCTTGAACTCAAAACTTTAAACTTTGAACCATTACGGCAATATATCCGTGTCTGACACAATTACGGTGATATATCTCAGATGTGGCATCAAGTATCGTATATCCGTATGTGGCATCACAAGATCAGATATTCAGATGTGAACCATGTCAAAGATGCATCAAACCATGACGATGGTATCTGAACTTAGAACTTTGAATATGAATCTGAACTTTGAATGTGAACTTTAAAATTAAAACCTTTGAATATGAATCTGAACCCTGAATATGAACTCTAAACTTAGAACTTTGAATATGAATCTGAACTCTGATTATGAACTTTGAAAATAGAACCTTTGAATATGAATCTAAACCCTAAATTTGAATATGAATATGAACTTTAAATCATACCTTTAAATATGAATCTGAACTCTGAATTTGAATTTGAACTCTGAACCCAAGCTATGTGATTTCAAATCTAAGAACTTTTGAATATTGTTTGACATTAAGTTGTTCTGAAATTGATCATTGAACTCATTGTTTCACATTTGTTTTGAAGTTCAAATCTTTGAATTTGGTTTTGATATGAAAACAAATGCCCTTGAAATTTGATATGAAAAATGCCATTCTGCTCAATACAAAATTACCTTTCTGTTTTGAATATGAAAATGCCTTTGAAATCCAGTCCTTGAATTCTGTTTTGATACTAAGATGCCCCTTTTATTCTTAGTCATTGAATCTATGCATAGATGTGATAAGATGTGAATTGGCATTGAACTCTCCCTACTGAGCTTAGACTGTTAGCTCACCTCGACACTATGTGTCACATGTGCAGATTTTGATCAGGACCCTGGGCTTGAGGCCGATCCTGATTAAGTGATGGAAGAAGATCTTCTGCCTGAGGAGTTTCACCCATTGATCATTGGATCTTTAGATTTGGTACCGAGATAGACTTTGGACTTAGTACACCTTAGTGATTAGTTGTTGCTATGTACATTTTGTAACTTATGCCACTATAGTTTTAGTTTTTTTGTTTTACGTTCTATACAGTAAGGGAATCTCATGATCGTGCCATATGATATTTGCTTCAGCCTTTCTGTATAAGTGGGTATGTATCAGAAAGCATCGGATAATCTGGTTTTCCTAGGACTACATCTAGGGGAAAATTGGATTGTCACTTGACGACTCGGTCTTTCCCAGAAATCCGTGTGGGAAAAAGTCGGGTTGTCACATGCGTTGTCGAAAAGAGATAAATTTGGGTTTAAGCACGTAATAAAAGAAGTTAATACGAAGGTGAAGGCAATGGAAAAAGGGAAGGAGACCGCAGTCATTGAAGTTTTGAAGCTTCAAGAAAGCCTCAGAATGAAATTGTATCTAAAGATACTCCTTGAGTTTGTGCGCCGTATTGTAGTTGATATCACAGAAGTAACAACAGATGGGCACAGTGGGTTAGAGCTGTAACACAGTGGTTAGGGATGGGCTATGATAGATGGAAGGTAGTTATTCGAGCTTTTATCATACTAAGTCTTAACCTATTGCAAGCGCACAATGAAAATTGTAGGGAGAGAAAATAAATCTGAGCCTCTAGCTTCTCTGATCAGGAAAAGTGTTGAAACCTGTGATTCTCTACTCCGAGTAAACCTACAAAAGACTAAGAAGTGATCAAAGAAAATAAAAACAAAAAGAAAAAGAAAAAAAGAAAGACAAATATTAGTTTTTAAAATAACAAAAAAATAAAGAATAAAATCCGCTTCCCCGGCAACGACGCCAAAACCTTGTTCAGGCTTTTATCGTATTAAGTCTTAACCTATTGCAAATGCACAATTAAAATTGCAGCACTAGTATAGGATCGTTCTCACGAGGAAGGTGATTATTCTTATGTATTTTTTTTGTTTATTTAAAAGCTTATATTTGTCTTTTGAGATCCTAAACTACTGGAGAAATATAAATAAAAGAATGATTTGTTTAAACTAATTATAGAAAATAAAACTAAATCCTCCTCCTTCCAGATTATGATCGTCAATCACAATTCTTCAGTTCTCGGATACTTACAAAATAGAAACCGTTATACCGTATCTCAGTTCTCTAGAATTTGGGCGTCAATCAAAAACTAGAATTCCTTGACACAGATTTATACTAATCAACAATCTTCTTAAAATTTGGGCGTCAATCAAACTTAAGAAAATTTAAGATGAAAAAGTAAAATCATTGCACTAATCTGTAAATTTTTAATCTAAGTCGTCAATTCAAATAAAAAACTTTTAGATGTTTATAAAGCAGTAAAGTGCATGAAAATAAATCTAAACTAGAAAGCAATAAAAAGATCTTTCATCTCTCAGTCACAGGTGTCAATTGCTTCTGAAAAATTATGGATACTCTACTCTAATCTTTTAGCTCCCAATTGCAGTCATCAATTGCTCTCGAGAAACCTTGGATATCTAAACTATTCTAAACTAAAATTGATCAGAAGAAAACCTAACCTCAGTCTTCAATAGATGTTGAGAGTTCCTTCGATAACTCTTCTCCTATGTCGAGCTCTCTTATTTATAGATCATAAGGAGTCGGCTTCCATTATTCAAATCCTAAGGAAAGAAAACTACTAAGAATAAAGGATTCCTAATACAACTCTACTTCTAATCCTAATTCTTCCTTGGTTTGATTGATAGATGTGCGCAGGATTTTTCTTCTATTTCAGCAACAGAGGTTTTTTAAGAGTCTTTCGTCAATCTTCTCAGATCCGTGGATTACTGGACTTCTAAATTAAGAGATTTTCTAATTATGTGCATGGTGGTGTAGCTCTCACGTGATCAGCAGCAACAAGAGCTTTCATTCTTGCAAAATCGTGAATACGATTTTCTCTTTTCTGTGCATCTTTCTCTCTATACGATTTTCCAGTATGAACGATCGCAAGCCTCTTGTATCGCATTCTTCTTGAAATGTCTTTTGAGGAATCGTAAATTACGATTTCTTGTTTTCTCTTCAACTTTGTTAAATTGTCTTTTACGATTTCTTACTTTACTGGCTTCCAAGTACGATTTGAATCGTCTTCTGTGCTCGATCGTCTTTCTTGCTACTTTTTTAGTTCATTTTGACGGAGATTAATACTTTGGCTCTTGGTTGCTGTCAGTTCTTAATATCTGCACATCATTATCTTGTTAGTAGTAAACTAGAGTCTAGCATCACTAAGTTAAGGGTGATAAAATGGCATATTTTGTGACAGATTAGTAGCACAAGCAAATTTGTTGGTTGAGTTGACCTCCAGCGCGGAAAAGTATTTACCTATTTTTGACAGCCAAGAACGAATGATTCAAATACATGCGATCCTCAACTGCTGCACTAATCATGCTCAGAGTGCCTACTGGATGACTGTGTCGAACATGAGATACCTAATAGCCTCGTGCTATCGTACGCCTTTATTCCTTCTTAGCACCCAACTTTGTATAACCGTTTTTCCACTATGGACAGCAGCAAACACAATGGATAAGGTGATTTGCATCATCGACGGTTGTATGGAGGCGATAACAAGATGATTGTGTAGCAGGATGGTCATCTCAGTTCGTGAAACGATCTAAGAACTTCAACTTTGCCAATGATGATGACAAAGTTGTCACCAAAGATTATCCAGTCATTGACCTCGATTGATCGCACTACCTAGGAATTCGATAGCTTTTTCAGTTGGGGGTGGGGTATATACATGTAAATGGTGAAATTATTTCGATCATGCCAGCATTTTTTTGTGTAACTTGTATGAATACATATACTATGAAATGATACAAAAATGAATACAAAAGAATTTTTTCTTTTTAAGTGTATATTTTCTTTTGCTAAAATCTCTGATAACAGATTTGCTAACATGCAACATAAATGCTAATATGATGATATGACAACGCTCACCCACCGTTAAGACATGACTTAAATGACATATTTAAATCTTTCTTAGATCCATAATATCATATATGCAGTAAAACAAGCAGATTTAACGGAATTAATATATCTGTAAATGGAAACACAATAATAAATAATAATAAAATGTAACCATATATGCCTTTCCAAGATCAATGAAAAGAAAATTTGCTCTAAAGAAACCATATGACAGGATTAGCACCTAACTACCCCAATAGATGAAATTAGCTCAATATGGAGGCCATTCCAGTTAAGGGTGTCAATGGGATGGGCCAAGCACATGATTTTCTTCTCCATACATAAGCAAAGATCAATTAAGAACCCATAAAATCATCTAGCCATGCCTATCTTGACAGCCCTGACTAATCACTTATATTACCATAGTCAACAACTTATTTTACTGAGATTTGGAATCACCAAAAATTCAATTCACTGAATTATTATAAATTTTTGAATGCATGAAGGCCATATCTAAAAATATGTGTATTAAGCACAGTTCTACTTAAAAATCAAGTTTTGACCCAAGACCTCAAGCTTTGGGGCACTTCCATTGAATGAAGTCACTCTAAAGCTTTCGGGCACTTCCACCTCAAGCTTTGGGGTACTTCCACTGAATGAAGTCACTCAAATAAATCCAAATCATAAAAAAATAATTGTGTTGTGGGCCTGACGGGTCACATAAGCAGAACTAACGGTGGGCACCCACTAGCAAAGTAAACATAAAAGAAAATGCCTTATGACGGTGGGCACCCACTGTCACATATGCATAACTTACAGCAAGTACCCATCGTCAGGCCCAAAAATTCTTCCTGACGGTGGGTGCCCATTATCATATTTATATATGTGACAGCAGCCACCCACCGTCAGGGCATTAGAGGATGAACTCCAGTGAGGAACGTCACTGGAATTCATCCTTTGATGCTCTGACAGTGGGTGCCTGCTGTCAAATACAAAAAACTTGATAGTGGGCACCCACCATCAGGGAGAATTTTTGGGCATGGGTTCTATATATTGTGACAGTGGGTGCACACCGTCAAAGGGAAACCTATTCTTCCTGGCGGTGGGCCCCCACTGTCACATATGCATAACTGACAGAAGACACCTACTGTTAGAGCCCACTGTTAGAGCATTAGAGGATGAACTCCAGTGAGGCTTCTCACTGGAGTTCATCCTCTGATCCCCTGATGGTGGGTACCTGCGATCACATACATAAACTGCGGTGCCCCCTGAAGAATTTTTGGGCCCGGGGTGCACGCTGCTCGATTATGCATATGATCAGGATAAGGTGCCCACCATTAGAGGGCAATTTTTTTTTTTTATGTTTACTCTGCCAGTGGGTGCCCACCACGAGGCCCCCATCACACTTTATTTTTTATTTTTTTATGATTTGGATTGATATGAATTAGAATAAATTTTTTATCATTCAATGGGAGTGCCCGAAAGCTTTAGAGTGACTTCATTCAGTAAAGGGTGACTCATTGAGGCACATCTCAAAGGTGGAATTGAATTTTTGGGCCTGATGGTGATTCCAAATCTCAATGAATTGAATTTTCATATCTGACCTTTATGCATTTAAAAAATTATAACAATTCAGTGAATTGAATTTTTGGCGATGCCAAATCTCAGTAAAAGAAGACTCATTGAGGCACATCTCAAAGGTGGAGTCAATCAAAGACCAACTTTAGAATGATCAGAGATACTGTAGAAAATGACCCAGAATTCTACAGTGTTTACACTATAGTGTTCAAGTCAGCCTTTGTAATTTGACCATAAAATTTGATGCATTATATATAGACAGAAGGCTTGAAAAAGTCTCTACAACTTCTATGCTACACCATCACTCAAAAACCTAAGGATTGACTACAATTCTCAGATCTTAGGGCATGTGTCTGGCCTGAAATCTGTCCAACTATGAAAACGCATCACTGCAATACATGGTCTGATCCCGAATCTATGGATGTTGAGTTCCTTCTCCAATTGCTTCACTCACCCATAAGTCCACTCTATTTTCTTTCATCATCCAACAGTGTGTATATAAATCTTTGATGCATTAAAAAGTGGTGGGCACCGATTTCACTTCAATGTATACATACTAACATTAAAAGTGCTTAGACAAAGAAGTTTCAATTCTACTTATATAAACTAACATTAAAAGTATTTAGACAAACAAGTTTCACCTCTACTAATAAATCAATTGATAGTAATACACAAAAAATTGATATTTTGAAGCCCTAGAAACCGAAAAATCTATATATACATATACAAAACAAAGTCTACAACCCATATCACTCCAACTTTCACTTCACTCCAAGTTTCACTTCGGTATACTTTTCCTTTTCCGTGGAGGATTTCGGCATCTTGTTGTCGCCGCTTCAACTCTCGGACTTGTAGTGGTATCAGCAACGATGGGTGCATTGACTCTCAGACTTGTAGTGGCAGCCTATGAGGAGGGAAAACAGTCGAATCAGAGTTCATCGCGTACCCTCTTCATGACCTCCATCACATACCCAATGTCTTGATTTACACTGGAATATATCGAATCCTCTAATAGCATCAATGCTCTATCTCTGTGATGTCGCTGCATTCAAAATGAGAGTGAAACATTATATAAATTTTTATATAGGGTAGCAATTATAATAAGAGATATCATAATAATGCAAATACGTACCCATTCTTCTGAGACATCGTCGACATCATCTCTACTTTGGGATGACCTCAAGATCTTGCGGTAGTTGGGGTCCACGAGGTACAAATGAGAGAACTTCTTGTACCACTCCATATAACCCTTCATAGAGGACCCACTAAAGGTTTGAGAGTCATGATCCTCTACGGATAATTGGTGACTGCGATGACGTTCAAATTTTTTTAGAGCAGCTTGATAATATACACTATATGTCTTCGCAGTCCTCCCTCTAATGCTCCCTTCTGCAGGTGCTACTGGTGGCGGAAGGATTGATTGCACATGTCCCAACTATTTTAACACCCACTCTAGGTAATAGGGCTCAATAATGTCGAAACAAAGCATACATCCAGTGTAAAACGTTATAGGAGTAAATCGATATTCTGATCTAATCTTATAATATGGATCTCAAATAACCTATACGAGAGTGAGAGAGAGATATTACAATTATAATGTAATGTGTATATAGGTTCACGTAAAATAACTAATTATGATATTACTTAATCCATTCGTAAGTCATCCAATGCTTCCACGCCTGAAAATACAAAACATATTATTTAACAACAAGTGGCATCAACTATTTATTAAATATTAGAAACGTAATTTAGTAAGACATTGCTATGCGAATTTAGTATACCTCAACCAACATAAGCAGCCTAAAAATTTTCATGGCCTTCTTTCCTGATGCGATGTCCAGCTGCCTATAAAGATAAGCTAGTGCAACTGTTCCCCACACATAGTCCCCAATGTCTTCAAATCGACTAATAACTTTACGTATCGAGCCGACACCATACTGCCTGATTTATCGGCAAGGATTGTGCATCCTTACAGATAAAGATTGCATCCCCTTACAGCACAGTCAATCTGATCATCAGATGCATCATCAGGTATTTGGCTCAAACAAGCACGCAACCATTCCAAGCGAAAAGTTTTTCTCTTGCATCCTTTGTGATTTAATTTTTTGATCACATCGTCGACATCAATACCGAATGCTTGAGCACATGTGACTACCAATTCAGGTGTACTACAAGGGTTTGCAATAACTGCCTTTCCGACTATAGCTAGGCCAATAAGATGCTTCACGTCGTCAAGAGTGATGGTCATCTCACCGATAACGAAGTAAAATATATTCATCGCAAGGTTCCATCTCTCAACTATGGCAGATACTAAGACACGATTGATCGTCCTGCATGCAATCTTAGCAAGCAACCAAAACCCAACCATCTTGATTCTACGTTTAAACTTGCGAGACATTTCAACGATGGACTAGACATCGAGTTTGGCTGAATATTATATGCAACGAAGCATACCTTGACCCTACATCAATCAACAATAGAATTAGTAAGAAAATTATAATTATGTACACATACTTTAAATGAAAAAGATAAATGCATTACATGAATTGAATGTTATTTCTTACTTATTTTGTTAACCCATAGATCTTGGGCAACATGGTTTTTATTTCATCGTAGAAGCGAAGTGTCCATAGGGCATCCAGAAAATAGTGTCACATTATCCTCGACTCTAGTTTGGGCTAGCTCAATGTCGACCTCTTACATTTTTCTCTTCTTTTTCGAAACTCGAGCGGGTTCTTCTTCGCCTTCCAATCTATCATCTTCAACCACAACATCTCTCCCTTCCAATCTACTTTCTACCATATCTTTAGCTCCCTCACCTTCACCCACTTCCACTCTCTTGTTTACGATCACTTCTGCTCTCTCTTCTACTTTATCTTCGACTTCCACACTCCCCTCCCTAATCCCTTCTACCTCACTCCCCTCCCCGATGACGCATGCCGCACTCCCCTCTTCCAAAATTTCTTCCACCATCCCCTCTATTGCCACATCATCCACTCTCCCCTCTCCAATAATTTCTTTCACCCTCCCCTCTACTACCACATCATTTTTCACTCTCCTCTTTAATAATTTCTTTCACGTTCCCCTCTACTGCCACATCATCCACACTCCCCTCTCTAAAAACTTCTTCCACCATCCCTTCTACCACACTCCCCTCCTCCACTCTCTTCTTCCACTCTCTATTTTAATATTCTCCCTTCTTGCATCTTTGCATCTAATAAAGACGAGACTTCACTCGAAGATTCAGATATCACTATCGTTGCAGCTTCAACAGCTATTGCTAAAATCTTAGAATTATCAACAATAATTTCATAATCTAAAGACCACTCTTCGGATGCTCCTTCGATTTGGGCTTTTATAAGCCTTCTTCTATAGAAAGCCGTAGGCCGTTTATGAAAATTATCCATTTCATACTCCAACTATCAATTTGTAAATCATCAACAATTGGTTTGAAATCACAATAAAAAATGAGTACCTTTAAATCCACCCACTAAATCTTTGAGTTCAACCAAATCAATGTGTTTTAGAGTGGGGTGAACTCAAATATTTGTTTCGTGGATTTAAAGGTACTCAGAATATAAAAACAACTAAATATGTTGAACAATCAACGAACCCTATTAAAAACTTTAATTTGACATGCAAATTATATAAAATAAATAAATAAATTGAAATTACCTCGAACCGTTGACTGATGTTGCCCCACAAGCCGTAACAATACGAACTTAGAGGGTTTCTTCTCCGCTCTTGAAATCCCAGTCTTCGTCCTTCCTTAAGTTCTTGCACTGCGAACTCAAAGAATCCGAGAGCTTCGGATGGACTGAGTCCAAAAAGGGTTTGTCGTTGCCCCACAAACCCTTTCTCATGTTGCGCAGCGTGAGAAGAAGATGGGGGAAGACAATGTGGGTGTACAGCCACAAAAAATCAGGCGATTCAAAAGGCCTCGAAGGAAAGGAGTTCAAATATGGCGCAAGCGTGGGAAGAAGAATGGGGAAGACAATGTGGGTGTATGGCAAAAGAAAAGTGTGGGTGCATTCGACCGTTTAGAAATTAATTAGAATATGTGGGTGGATCTAAAGATTCGATTAGTGGTGACTCTTAAATTATACCTTGTCTTAACCTATTACAAGCGCACAATGGTGATTGCAGCACTAGTATAGGATCGTTCCCACGAGAAAGACTATGATCTGAAAAACTTCTATTTGCCTTTAAAGAATAAAAAATTGTTTGTTTGTAAACTAAGATGTAGAAAATAAATCTATTCTATGAATTTAAAATACCGTTACACTATATCTCAAGTTTTCCAAATCTTAGGCGTCAATTAAAATCTGAATTACTCTCAAAGTCCTAAGTTGCAGAAAAATAAATTTGCAGAAAAATAAAACTAATCCTCAACCTTCTAGATTCTAGTCGTCAATTAAAATCTATCAGTCTTCGGATATTTATGTGTATGAAAAGTAAATTGCATGAATTGAAAGAAAAGTAAATTGCCGATATACTGATCTTCAGAAATTCTCTCATAGTCGTCAATTAAGATTGAAAATCCTTAGATATAGACAATTCTAATTTGCAGAAAATAAAAGACAGGAAATTAAAATACTGAAAATTAAATCTATCATAGGGTTGATCTTTCAGTTTTCAATCTCAGTTGTCAATTAATCTCGAAAAACTATGGATGCTTATTCTGGGTGCCGAGCTCTCTTATTTATAAAACCATAAGAGGTCGGTTATAATATTTCAAGACTCTAAATAAAGTAAACCACGTAAAACTAAAGTTTCCTAAGATTCTAAACTTCCTAATATTAATCCTCCTTGCTTTGATGACTAGATGCGTGTGGGACTTCTTTTCCTGATTTTCAGCAGCAGTGATTCTCGCCAATCTTCTCAGATCTGTAGAGTGCATAACTACTATTTTTTTAGAGTTTTCGATTTTGTGCATGGCTTCACATCTCTCATGTGACCTTCAGCAGTACTTCATAAGCTTTAACATACAAAATCGGGTGTACGATTTTGTTTTGTTTCTCTGTTTATTCAGTTCAGTTTCTGCTCGATCGCTCATACTTCACCAAGCTCTCTTCAGTCATCTTCCAGCAAAATCGTAAAGTACGATTTCATCTTTTCTTCTGGTTCTTGTTCTCAATTTCACTTCAACTGACACCTGAACTTCACGATTCTCCTCGATAGCTCGAGAGCTGGTGTTTTCAGCTATGGTTCTTTTGGATATGCTTCTTTACTGTTTTATGAGTTCACTTTGGCAAAGATAAATATTTTTGTTCTTTTCTGCTTACTGTTCTAAGTATTTGCATATTCACACATTATTAGTAGCAAACTATGGGCTAACATCAGTTAGTTAGGAGTTTCAAAATGGTAAATTATGTGACTGTTCAGTTAGCCAAAATGTACACCCACCTATATGGGTGAACTCAAAGAATCTGTGGGTAAAAATAAAGGTACTCTACTTTTATATATAATAAAATTTAGCTAATATTTCCTAAAATATATTATATATAATTTTGATTTTGATTTTATTAACTTTTTTCACCTTATAATAAGATTCATCTGATGGTTACTTTACAATGGATAAATATGTAATAAATATATAATCCTTATACTCGTTATTGAGGTTTTTTTCTCTCTCTCCCTACAACTATTAAAGCTCTTTCTCACTCGTCTCAATGCACAACCAATGGCACAACAATTGATCAACTGATCAACACCTGCGACCAATACATATGCTCTTAATTAATATTTACCACATTAAATTTAAAGACATTTTTCTCCAATCAATCTGTTAAATCCAAAAGGACTAAGGGATTAAAAGATATTACAACTTTCATTTATTAAATTTTATTAAAACTTTCATCAATTTAAAAAGAAGATAATGTTTAAAACAATATTAGAAAAAAAATTAATAATAATAACTTATTTAGCTCAAAGCTCGACTTGGCCGGACTCGAGCTCGATAGAGTCGAGCTAGAGCTCAGACTTTTCAGGCTCGAAGGGCCTAGAGCCAAGTTCGACCCATATGTATAAGGTAGAGCCAAGCTAGAGCTGACCTAAGCTCGGACTTGGCCCGACTTGGTTGCAGCCCTAGTTATAGTATATGCCGACAAGCCTATGCGAAAAAGCTTGATAGCTTTCATTTGTTGTTTTTCTCAAATGGTTGTTCTCTTTTTATTATTTAATTATTTTTCATAAGGTTAAATTAGAGACCACATATGTGAGGGCGACCAATGTTCATCAAGACATCAATACTTGTCGTCAAGTAACACAAACCCTTGCTTGCTTTCTTTGGGATTGTATATTAGAAGTCAAAATTTATATGATTAAGAATTCCTCGTTCAATCGATAGGAAAGCAAATTTATATGATTAAGAATTCCTCACTCAATCGATAGGAAAACTAGTTATTCAATGGATAGGAAAACTAGTTAGGTGGGGATTTCACCTACTCAATCTATTAGTTCTGAAATACCATTATCTCCATGTCTATTATCAATTATCTTTATTCGTTGAAACATAAACTTTTACCTTTACAAACATTAAAAGAGTTGAACCTTTTATCAATAAAAAACAACAAAAAAAGAGTTGAACCACGTCAACTGAAATGAACCTCGAATTAGTTTGTAATCTTCCTCTCAGTATGCCACACCGCTTTAGAGTCTTACTCCCGTTCTCGCATCAAATTAGTTTCAAACTTTTGATAACGCTCCTGCTCCCAACATGCTACATGCTTCTTGTCATTTCAGATAACTAAGTTTTCAAGTTTGTGATTCGTGATTTGCGGCACTCAAGCAAACCCGGTTCACGAGAGGTAGGATGAGTTTTAAATAAGATATAATATAAACAAGCATGCAATGTTATTTTTAGGCAAGTGTTACTGGGACACTACTTTATGTACTACAAAAAACAAGACTATTAGCGGCAGCCAAAAACTGCCGCTATTAACAAAAAAATTGTCGCTAATACCCTTTCCGCTAAGAGTCTTTAATAATTTTTTGTTAATAGCGGCAGTTTTTTTATCCAAAAAACTGCCGCTAATAATCTATTTTTTTATAGTGATGTTACAGCCGTCGCATTTAGTCAATGGAAATTATTTTTCGCCCAATTTTCCACACAATAGATCTTGAGATCATGAGTCTACCATCAACTGTTTATATGTTGATTACGTGTGGCACACATTCCAAGTGAATGTGATCATGGTAAACTATCGAACATAGTTCACATTCACTCTTTGAGTTTTGTACTACATGGAATCGACATTTGACCGTCAGATGGTAGGTCCCCCTGATCTCTAGATCTATTTTGTGAATGATTGGGACGACAAACAATCTCCATCATCTGATTCAAAGCTGTCAATAGATTTTTACCTTAAGTGAGGTCATTGTAACATAAAGTGGTGTAGCAGTAACGCACCAACCTATTTTTATTAGTAGGATAAAATTCAAAGTATTTCCTAAAATATTTATCTAAATATTTATAGATCCCAATTAATATAAGCATGCCTAAATATTCTCTATTAGAGGAGTGTGTAATCAGAATTCAAAATTTTAATTGCTGGATTTGATAAAATCCCGTTAGAATTCAAAAAAATTAGATATGGTTGTCACACCCTTTCATTAAGGGTGCCTTTATTTACAACCAGAGATTCTTTTGTGTCAACTCAGGCAGAATGTGTTGACCATTGACTGCTTTGAATCAGACAATGGAATCGCTTTTCATCCAATCTCCATACAAGGGATCTTGAGATGATGGGCCTTCAGACATTTTTTATTTCACATGCTATACATCTCCACAAGACCACAAGTGATCCGAGAATCAAATTTGATGTACGCTCATGATCATGTTCACTTTTTAGAATGTGTGTTATGTGAGATTAACATCTGACTGTCTGCTGGTTGGCACAAAAAATGATCTTTTGTGTGAAAGAAGATTGGGACAAAAAATGATCTTCGTTCTCTGATTCAAAGCAATCAGTAGTTTTAGCAATGTGAAATTCAATTTGAGATGTGAGAATCTCGGGTTGTAAATAAATTTACTCTTTCCTTAATTTTAAGGCCTTTTAGCTTGTGAATTGAGAACTTTATTCTAATCCCTTCTAGTTTAGCAATAATTTAGTTTATTAAGGGCATGTATGAGAAAAGGAGGAGAGAAAATATAAGGGACCAAAAAAGGAATTATCGTAAAAGGAAAACTCTGCTGACATGGCTTAAATAGAGTAAGCCATGACCGCCCACTCATATGTTGATGTGGCATGCATCTCTAGTATGCAACCGTGGGATTTTTTATGATCCCGTCGCGACGATGTGCTCGCTAATGAAATATTTAAAGTCGCCACCCGAAGCTTTTTGTGTCCTGGGAAACCTAGATCATTTTTATAAGCACCAAGGTGCCACAAATATAACTCTGAATCCGGTCCACGCCAAAGGCTCTTGGGTAGGGGCTTCGGTTATCGATTGGGAAGGTGTTAGGCACCCAATCAACTCGCTTAATGCGGTCTCTACTAATGGCCAAAATAAAAACAATATAAAAGAAATGAAAAGGGCTTCCTCTTGCCCAAATGGGTCTTAAAATCCTATTTGTGCCCCTCTGTTCCTACCAAAAATTCAGCGGCGTAACGGTACAAATGGGAGGGTGGAGGAATAACTGAGAAGGTAGAGGAATAGAGGGGAGAGCCGGAGCTCTCGAGTCCTTGTTGCACCGCCGTGGAGCCTTGGGTTGGCTTGCTTCGGTGAGCTTTTGAAGACTCGTATAGTGTAAAATGGGGTTCTAACTCTTAAGGCTTGATAGCTAAGAGATAGAGAGGGAAGGCTAAGGGGTAACACACACCTGACCTAGAGTTTTTTAGTGAAATGCTAAGGTCCAAAGGAGTTTTTTGAATTCTGGAATTTGTATAGGAATGGTGCACTAGAGGAGAGAGAGAAGGGATTCCTTAATCTCTTAATTGTAAATTTTTTTAAGCCATTTCCAAGGGGGTGCTTCTCTATTTATAGGAAAAAGAGAGGTTAGGAGGGTACTTAGAGGCTAATTGGGATTAGCAATTAGGTAATGGGTCATCTAAGGTTCCCTAGGGTTTTTGGAGGCTTAAAAAATATGAGAAGGTGCTCCAATGGGGATAATAGGGTGAGGCTTTAAACCACTTAAGGGATTACATATAGGTAGTAAATGGGTGTAACAAAACTAGCAAAATATACCCCAAAGGTCAAGATGGTCAACAAGTCAAACCCCAATCTAGATTTTCGAGGTAAAAATACACAGTTACTATTCATACCATTGAAAAGTGCATGAACAGTGCCTGAAAGTTCACTCCCCGAGGTGGGGTCTACATTTAGAACTGGCGCAACTATTAGTTGTGCCAAATCCCAAAGGGAGCTCACATGAAATTACCATTCTACCCATCGGGTTCGGGCTGTGATATCTTTTTATACACAGCTCCGATTGGAGTGATTCTTAGACCATTGGAAAGCTTAGGACTTCTACTTTTCAATGGTATGAGATTCGATCATAGTAGAAGGTCACAACTAGTCCCGATACACCACTCTTTATCCATTGCCCGAGAAAGCTAAGTTTAGGTCCGGGATGGGTTCTAAGGGTCAGGATTAGTTCCTAAGGATTCGAAAAGGTTCTTAAGGGATCTAGGGTGATTCCTAAGGGTTTGGGATGACTCCTAAGGTATTGAAAGGGTTTTTAAGGATTTCTAAGGGTTTCATACATGCCATCAAAAGCTCAAAGACGAGCCTCTCTCGAAATGTGTTTTGATTGGGCCTTGGGCCAAATTTGGGTGTCTACAGATGCCCCTCTTTGGTATCCAATCACTAATGATCGAATGTCAAAGAAAAGAGACATCCGAAGAGACCCAAGGCATTACTAACGGGTCCACTGCATTCAAAACAAACTTCAAACATTAGATGAGTAACATGGTGAGAAAACGAAAGCCCTGTATGTTGGAAAAAATAGTCGTTTCATAAGATAATCGGTTCCCAAGCACTTAGCGACATTACTGAACATAACTGAGGTAGAAAATGAGTTGCGAAAGCCCAATAGCTGAGAAAAATGGTCGTCGCTTCTCGAGCTGATTTGAAGGAGTTTAATGTTTAAGGTTCATTTTGAATACAACAGCTTTTGTAAGTAAGGAAGGTGATCGACCCACATTCAAAGATAGGCACAACGCAAGTACGCAAGGCTCCATAGTTTGTGTCCAATCAGGTGAGGCATTGATCGCCTCATCGGACTGGTCATGGGTGCCCTTGCTTAAAGCAGGGTTCAAGGTCTTTGGGCGAACCCATTGATCTCAAAATTTATTTAGCATGACTACCCGAGCGGAGTGAATAGATGTCACAATGCTTTTTGGGAGTACGTGTCATTTTTCTAATGTGCCCCGGATTATCATGACCCAGAGTATCTAACCTTAAATAACACAGAACAGATCCGACCAAAATCGGGTGTCCCCTGAAGGGGACATCCAATCCTAGTCCCTGCTGATGATGATTTTATAAACCGATTAACTATGCATAAATATACACCCATTAAGGGTGATAAGCAACAAAGGCGATGGAAGTCTCGACCAAGATCCCGTCCGGATATAATTTACCAGAATAAATGACCATCCTACGGATACCCAGACGCAAGGCGTACACTTTACACGTATATCGTGCCAATACAAGTTTTAAGCTTACAAAAATAAAGGAAAATGAACCCTTCTACATGCATGTTTACACATAGTTTGGTTGACATGTAGTTTCATTTTCAACAGGTTGGTTTCAACCAACAATTGATCTTTCATAACAGAGTTACCCAAACCTCAAACCCCGTAGGGTGCACGCCCTGATTGCGCAGACCGAGAGTCCACACCTCCGAAATAGCTTGTGATGAGTCTCAAATTAAACACTTACTTTCATATGAATCCGCCAACTGAGCGCTTGTTGCAAAGTTTTACCAGTAGAGTCAACTCGATCGAAACATTGACTGTTTGACCGAGATTGACACCGTTGCTCCTACTTCGAAGTAGGATCCAAAAATCTAAGGCAAACCTTTAGACTTAGGACATTGATATGGCACAACTGCATTGCAGATAAAATATTGACATTTTACTATATTAGAACACGCGTGTGCGTCCAATCACATGAGGCGTAGACCGCCTCATTTAACTGGTCACAGGTGTCCCTGCTTGAAGCAGGGTTTGAGGTCTTTGGGAGAACCCATTGATCCCGAAGTTTATATAGCACGACTACCTGAGCAAAGTGAATAGATCTCACAACGCTTTTTGGGAGGGTGTGATGTCTTCTCAAAACATATATCTTTGTTATTTTATGTGGGGAATTTTTGACATTTTTTGTTTTTATCATTTTATGTGATTTTTATATTTTTGAGTTATCATTTTATGTGATTTTTTGATATTTTTTTTATTTTTAAGTTATCATTTCATGTGATTTTATTACTTTATTACTTCTATTATTTTATGCGAATTGTTTTTTGGGATTTTCTTTGTTGATTTTTAAATTTTCAAGTTTTTATTTTATGTGATTTTTTGGTCTTTTAAAGTTATCATTTTATGGGATTTTTCTGGTTTTTTAGAACTATTATTTTATGTGAGTTATTCTATTATTTTTGGTTTTTTCTGTAGGGATTTTTTCATCATTTTTTAAACTTTTTCACATTTTTTTATGTAGGATCGGGACACCTATTGCTCTCGGTTCATTTTATTCTTAGCACGACTTCTCGGGTAAATCGAATGAAGATTGACACACCGTTTGGGGGCGCGTGCATCTGTCGGGGGAAACAAAACAAGAGGGGGGGACCAGGTTATATATCTGACCCGCGCCAGGCCCAACGACCCGACCTCTTAGTGGCAGGTGCAACTATTAGTTGTGCCAGGCCAAAAAAGGCTCAAAATGGCCTGGCACAACTAATAGTTGCGCCAGGTATGCCTGGGTTTCGAATTTAAGCAAACCGAGTTCGAGTAGTCAGCGTGTTTTTTTCGAAATTGCTCCCTTCCCCCTCTCTAAACCAAAAATCATATCTTCCCTAAGGTTTCTTCGCATCGTTTCTACACATGCCTCATTGTCGGCATTCACTCCCGTCGTTTGATCGTCCGAATCTCGCTACATCAAAGACCCTTTCTTCTTCACAAGGTAACCATTTAAAACTCATTTTTCTTGATTTTTCTTGCTTTTTCTTGCAAATATGATCATGATCTTGTATTCTTTGATGAGTAATGGTTTATTTTTATGGTGTGTATGTTTATTGATAATGTGTGGATAATTTCTTATGACCAATGCCCTATTTTTATTAATTTTTGAATTTATTGGTGCCTAATATATATTTTTTTCGTTGTTTTTATTAGTTTATATAGAATGATTTTTATTTTTGTTGTTTTTTGTTTGTTTTTTTTGTTTTTATTTTGTATATAAAGTAATGGATTTTGGCTCTTTTATTATATATTTTTTTAACACTAAATTAGGAAAAATACAAAAGGGATTTTCAGTTTCTTTTTTTGAAATTTATTTAAGGAAAATGATTTTTGACTTCTCAAGGGATTTTATATATATATTTTGTTGTTTTGAAAACTAACGAAGGCGTTTTTATTATTTTGTGTTGGTTTTTCTTTTTTGATTCTATGGGCATAAACTAAGGATTTTTTTTGTTGTTTTTGTTTTTTTTTATTTTTTTTTCATATAAAAGAAAGGCTCTTCTTTTCTGGTTTTTGATTTTAGGAGCATAAAAGAGATTTTTGGGTTTTGATTTTGGGAGCGTAAAAGAAAGAGATTTTTGGGTTTTGATTTTAGGAGCATAAGAAAGTGATTCTTTTTTGTGTTTTCGTTTTTCTAAACCTAAGAGAATGACCTAAAAAGATGAGGTTTCTCTTCTTTTTTTGTTTTTTGGAACATAAAGGAATGACTTGACTTTTTTTGTTTTTCTTCTCTAAAAGAAGGGCTTTCTCTTTGGTTTTGATTTTTTATTTAAAGCGTAAAGAAATGATGGTTTTGATTTTAAACATAGAAGAAGGGAGATTTGTCTTTTATTTATTTTTGAGGATAAGAAGGAAAGGATTTTTTTTACATTTTCAATCTAAAAGGGATTTTTTTTTCGTGTGTATCTTTATTTTCTGAAAATGAACAGAAAGAGGGTGAGCATACTTACCTTCCCTTGGCGTGTAGCATAAAAATAGTTCTTTATCACTGATCTACTCCGATGCGATTATTTCCTGTTGCCCCAGAATGTCTGGCGACGAAGAATTGTGCCTGAGGAGGGCCAAGAGGGGGGGTCTGAGGTAGTTTATGGCCTGCGAGGGGAGCAGTTCTTTACAGTAGATCGCAAGGCAGGTCCCTAGCTCGAGATGCAAGGTGAGGCCGCCCGAGTTGGCCTTCTCCACCAACAGTACATTCACATCTCAAATTTCGGAATAGCGGGCAAGGTAAAAGATAGGTTCAGTTCTTCCTTTCTTTGTGTAGCTTTTCTTTATTTCCAAGATCTGATGCATTTTTCTTTTTTGACACAGGACCTGTCCCCTATTGTATTCCGCGGGGGGTGGTTGGATTTTCATGATTTCTACCGCTATGTTCCCCCTGTGGTGAAGTTTCTACTGGGGCAGGTGGGCTTTGGGGAGTTCCTGTCTTGCCCTCCTATGAGGGCCGATGTCGCGTACCTGAAGGCATTGATAGAGTGGTTCCGCCCTGAGACTATAACCTTCCACATGCCCTATGCTGAAATAGCACTGACGCCCGTAGATTGGGCGATGATTACTGACATCAGGGTGGGGGGCATACCGATAGCCAGTCTCACTGTGCCGAGCAAAGAGGACATCATCCGATTGATAGGGGTGTATCCCCCTCGTGGGTAGATGCATGGCACCGAGGTCAAGATGGGCTGGCTATCTAGCCTCTTCGTGGCTAATGAGTTGGTGGATCTAGGCCAGCCAGATAGGGTGCTTTACATTACACCTAAGCGGGCGATCATCCTGGCCTGCATCACTCTCCTGCTACTGCTGGGTAAGACCTTCTTTACCAATACGAGCGACGGTCGAATCAGCTTGGCGTTACTGAGCATTATGGACAACTAGGGCGACGTCCATAGGTACGACTGGGGCGGGGCCAGATACGCGAGGTTGATGTATGGCGTAGCTCAAGTTACCATCAGGGATTCCAAATCTGTTGTCGGCTTTTGGGCGGCATTGGAGGTAATCCCTAACTCTTTTGCTTTCGTAAGTTTTATTTGAATGGTCTTTTATGCTACTGACTTATTATTTTGTGCACTGCTCTTCTCAGGTATGGGGGTACCACCACTTTCATCCTGGGCGTCCGCTTCTCCATTCCGATGCATATACCTACCCCCTCTTCAGCAACTAGAACCAAGCCCAGCGCTGCAACGGGGCATGAAGCACCTAGAGATGGGCCTGAGGTCCCAACTCGACCTGATGGTCCCTGAGCAGGTAACGCCCTTTTCAAATTTGTTTATTTCAGTTTGGAGATCATCCTTGATTTATTATGCTGCATGTCTAATTGATTGGCCACCTTTAGACAGATCCTCCACGACCCGTACCTCACCTTCATTTTCTAGGACCAGGCAGACATAGGTCTATCACGCCTATTCAACAACCGCCGCATTGTTTTCTTCTATGGGGTGTGGGCCAAGGCCTACTATCTAGCAGAGCGGGTGGTGCGCCAGTACCAGGGCTATCATGCCATACCAATGGACCCGCCCGCAGATGTTTTGGATCCCGCCGGTAGCATTGAGGAGCTTACTGCGGCCTTCCTCCATAATGGGTTCCCTATCAACGCCCTTCTCTTGCCCGGGGACTAACATATATGGTACGAGTGCATGCCGTATCAATTCATCTTGCCGCGCTTCGTCCCTAGCGCCAACTTTCTTGCATTCCGCAGCCCGTGGGGTCAGGTAATTCTCGTTTTCTTTTTTTAGATTAGTCCCCCCTTTTGTTTTAATTCAGCCTTTGTTCCTTCTGAGTGAATTTTTATTTTGTTCACAGTTTGCTCAAGGGGATGACTCGGATGATGGAGGTGGAGCAGCGGCGAGTACCATTGATACTTCAGGGGCAGGTCCTTCAGGTGCTGGCCCTTTCAGCGCGGGTCCCTCAGGTGAGGGTTCTTCGGGAGCTGGTCCGTCGGGTACCTCTCATGCTGGTGCCCTTGGTGGTGATCCACCCGTGATTTATGGGACCTTTCAACGCCTTGATGATAGCTTTCTCTCGGACCTGTGTGCCGATGTGGACAAGCAGGCGCGTATCTTGGCTGAAGCGGCCCGGGCCCCTCCTCCTGAGGTGATTCTAGGGGTAAGCCTTCTTACGATCATTCTTCCTTTGTCTCGGCTTCTTTTGTAAATGCAGATGTTTTGTAATTGCCTCAGTAACTGACATCCTATCCCTCTGAATGTAGAACTTTGACTCGGCTATGGAGTATGTAGCGTATCATCGTAACATCTCGGAGCTTCGGGATGTGGAGGTGGTGAGTATCCTGTTGCTCAGCTTTTCTTAATGGTTCTACTATCCTTGGTTCCTCAGTTGATCCTGATTTCTGACTTTAACTATGACTTGCAGCGTGCAAGCGCCAAGGAGTCGCGATCTTTGCTTAGCAGGATTTCTCTGGCATTGTCCCGGGTGGGAGATATGCAGACTTACTAGGGCTCCTCACGTCAGTGGAAAAAATCAAAGGACGCCAACAAAGATTAGGCCCTAGTTTCTGCATTTTGAACAATTCAAACATTTTAGCACATTTTTGGGATAATTTTGGGATGTTTTAAACATTATGATGGATGATTGTGGCATTTTTGATGAATTTTCTATTTATAAATATTTAGCACTATTCCTTTGATTGCATGTTATCCCTTTTCTTGTATATCCGACTGTCTGCAGGATGATCTTGGTGATTGCTCATGAAAGTAGCCCTTGAGGTCGCCTGCCTGGGTGCGGGTTTCTCTTGCATAAAAAGGTCAAAGTTTTTTAGAGTTGGGTGCCCTTTTAATCTTTTCATGTTTGAATGCCTTCTTGGCATAAATCAGGTGAATCGAGTTAAAGGGCCAAGGGGACCATCAAAGGCCCATAAAAATCCCCAAATCAGCTCAAAAAGGCATAAGGGGGGGTGCAGTTTTGTGCTGGCACAACTATTAGTTGCGCCAGGCTTAAATTGAGGACAATTTTCACTGGTGCAACTAATAATTGAACCAGCTTTAGCTTGGGGAGCTGTGGGGCCTTATATGCCCGAGACAGTCCAAATTCTCTCTTTTCTTTTTTACTTGGCCTTTTTGACTGATTTTTTCTCTCTTAGCTTTCCCAAGGGCGGGTCCATCAACATACATTGAATTTTATATTCTTAAAAGATCTTTGTACGTCTATGGACCCGCTTTCCAATCCTCCCTTACATGGAAGGCTTGGGACCAATTTACCCCTTTCTTTGGGCTTGAGGCCTAATTTTCTTAAAAGTTGGCATGGGAGCTTGAATGAGAGTGAGCTCGTCGAACTTGAGCGGCTCAGGCTATCACGTCTTCCCCTCTTCCTTGAGGTTCCTCTACGACGGGACCTACTTCACGCCGCAGCCTCTCTTTGGGATACAAGTGCTCTTGTGTTCCATTTTGGGAAGCGGGAGCTAACTCCCACCCTTGAGGAGTTATCCAACTTATCCGATTTGAAGCTTCACAGAGGCCTCGCAAGAGTCACGCCGAAGTCAGGCTACTCCAAATCCATTCACCTTACCTTTGGTTTGAAGAAATTCGAGTACGAAAAAAAGTTTTGTTGGGGGGCCCACAAGGTGTTCGATCAATTCCTCAAAGAACTTTTTGGTGACGAAAGTCTTCGAAAATTACCAGTTAGGAATATCTTTAATGCGAAAGCCTTTGCTCTCAGTCTCATTTTGAAACTCCTTTTCTTTATTGAGGGAGAGAGCTTCTCTCTGGCTCTTTGTGATGTCTTGATTGAGTTGGTAGAGGGCCGATCGGTGATGCACCTGGTCCTTGCTGAAGTATACCAGTGCCTTGACGCGTTTGCTCTAGGTAAGGTGGAGGGCCTCAAGGGATGTCCATTGCTGCTTTAAGTCTGGCTGGGTGAGCATCTTGCTGTCTTGGGACCCATGCCACGCTTTTACATTGCCCGAGGTGAGGCCGCTCGATGCTTTTCGGGTAGGTGTCACTTGCTTTCGCAGGGCGACTCGTCAGCTCTGAAGCTTTAGTTGACCGACGCCGAGC
Organism: Chloranthus sessilifolius; assembly: GCA_021018995.1. Classification (NCBI taxonomy): domain Eukaryota; kingdom Viridiplantae; phylum Streptophyta; class Magnoliopsida; order Chloranthales; family Chloranthaceae; genus Chloranthus; species Chloranthus sessilifolius. The sequence goes on along the minus strand of CM037594.1, from coordinate 25,588,909 downwards.
TGACATGGAGGCTTCCTTGGTTGGACCGGACCTTTCCCATAGTTCGTTCCAGACACCATGAGAGCATCACCCTCCTAGGATTGACTGGTAGCACCTTCTATTTTCCATTCCGAGTGTTGCGTCAGTTCGACTGCTCTCAGCAGGTGCCTTGTGAGACAAAGCCCCCTCTATGTGACTTGATCTTTTCTAAGGGGTCCTCTGGGGACATAGATCGGATTGATGCTCTTTAAGAGATGCAATAGTCGACGTTGATGTGTGATATGGAGCAAGGAGATTCGGTTCAATCTTCTCCTGAGTACAAGGCTTGGCTATTAGCTGAGCAACCTGCTGCTAATCGTCTGGATCAGACAGAGAGTATTGACATGGGAGGCCCCTAGCCGAAGAAAAAGACGGCACTCCAAGCCCGTATTGAATTGTTGACTGATGAGAAGACGGTCCTGCACGAACTTTTGACACGAGAAAGTTAGAGCAGGGATAGCAGAGAGCGAGGTCCTTCGTCTGAAAGGATCTTTGAGTATTGCTCTTGGAGCCACAGATGCTTCTCGGAAGAGGTACAAGAGTTTGCATGGTCGTTGGTTGACCGAGCAGAATGTTCAGGAGGATGGTTTTCGCGCTGAGATTAGTGCCTTGAAGCGTGAGCTGGGCCATTGATTCCTTCCTACACATATAACCTTTTACTTAGATCATATACACAGAAAAGGGGCATAAGAAATCTCTTTACAGATACAAACTTTTTTATATGCATATTTTCTTTATGTTTTTGTTTTTTTTACTTTTTATAAAAAGAAAGAAAGCTAGGCATCACACTGGCTATTTTTTGGGATGTGATGTAAGCGGTGCATTTGTAAATGGAAAAGGAAAATCTATTATATTTACAAAAACTTCTCTTTTTTATTTTTTTTATTTTTGATTAATGGGTCCCTTTTACAAAGAGGGCTTTTCGCCTTGCTCCTTATTCTTTTTCTGTTTTGTTTGATGCCTCAATTACCGGGTGAGGTCTCGGGTCTCCTTTTGAGCATGGTCGAATCCCCTTTAAGTGGTCGGATCTGGGTGAACTTCAGTAGTTTACCAAGACTGGAACATCAAACCCTTTGGATTGAGTCAAACCTTTCTCCTTACCTTGAGTCATACGTTTGACAAAGTAGTTTCATTAAGACAATCCTGGTTGGGGACCGATTTGAACTAACATGAGTGGCCTAGCCAGAAAAAAGGGGATTAGGGAGAGTAACCAAGAGGGTTCCTCCAACATCAATGTTATCAATCAATTCAAACCTTCTTTTTAATCTTTTTCTTTTAAAACTCTTTTACTCACAACGCCCAAGGTGGGTTTGTCATGCCCTCTTTTTACCCGTGGTGTCCTTTCAGGTTTTCACCACGTCCATGAGTTTAGCTCTCTTACCCCAAGCGCCCTTTCGGGTTTTCACGTGGTCCATACAAACTCGCCGTTTTTACCCATAGTGCCCTTTTGGGTTTTCACCACATCCATCTTTCTTTGAGCTTGTATTTTTATTTTATTTTTTTCTTTTTATTTTTTCTATCGAAAGCCACTACATAGGCATCGATTCCATCATAGTCGGCCCAGATGGGGTTTCAGTGTCGTCTCACAACTCGGCTTGTGTTGACTTAACAGATACTATGACTGCTTATGAACCTAAAAAGAGGGCTTCCTTCAGGGTGTAGCTTGGTCATGAGTCAAGTTAGGATTTGAAGGTATGCTGGGCAAAATAGGATTTTCTTGATATGGCTTCAATTTTTCTCAACACTTTTCATCTTTGGGGATTTTACTGTACACGCCCCATGATTCTATTTTTTCTTTTTTCTTTATCTTATTTCAGGCAATCTCTTTTTGAGGTTTTGCTTTTCCGATTTTCTCGAGGATGCAAACGACCGTCTTGTTCGCAGCTTTCACAGCTTCATTAGTTTGAGGCCGATAAGGGGACGAGCGATGGTGCTTGATTTTGTATTGCTCGCAAAAGGCTCGGATGCACTTATTCACAAAGTTTGTGCCGTTGTCCATGATAATATCCTTGGGTACTCCAAATCGACACACAATATTATTTTTAAGAAACTTCTCGACATGACTGGCCATGATGTTGGCATATGACGCCGCTTCTACCCACTTGGTAAAGTACTCAATGGCAACGAGGATGAACCGATGTCCGTTGGATGCTTTCAGATTAATCATTCCGACAACGTCAAGGCCCCAGGTAGCAAATGGCCAAGGAGTGGTCATGCAATGTAGATCAATGGCAAGAGCGTGTATTAGACTGGAGTGTTCCTGACACTTATAGCATTTCTGAGCATGTTTGCAGCAATCCGATTCTACGGTAGTCCAAAAGTATTCATGCCGCAGAATTTTCTTGGTGAGCATGTCGCCGCTGAAGTGGGCACCGCATACCCTCGTGGATCTCCTTCATATTATTGATCGCTTCACTTTCGGTAAGGCACCTGAGCAAGATGTTATTATAGGATCGCTTGTAAAGGCATTCCCTACAAATGACGTAATATGCCGCTAAATGTTGAATGGTTCACCGGTCTGTCTTGGACGTACGCTCAGGGAAAGTTAGTGTCTCGAAAAAAATTTTGATATCTGAGAACCAAGGTAGATCATCAGGCTTTGTAGGTTCCTCAATCTGGAGGTGGAAGGCCGGCTCATTCCTTTGCTCGATCATGATCAGCTTCATCTCGGCACCATACGGGATTTCAATCATTGACACCAAAGTGGCTAATGCGTCGGCAAAGCGATTCCTTATCCGGGGGACATATGAGAATGTCATGTCTTCGAAACAAACTATCAAATCCTCGAGGTGCTCATGGTAAGGGATCAATTTCTTATCTTTTTTCTTCCAATCTCCATTCGTCTGGCATATGATCAACTGCGAATCGCCAAATACTCATAGGTGAGTTATATTTAGATCGAAAGCCACCTGCAAACTAGCGGCACAAGCTTCGTACTCGGCCATATTGTTAGTACAAGGGAAGTTGAGCTTGATGGAGACTAGTACATGGGATCCTTTTGGTGAAATCAGAATGGTGCCAACTCCCTAACCTTCGGCATTTGCTGCCCTGTCAAAGTGCATTACTCAAGATTCTTCTGCTTCTTCTATACCGTCTTCCATCATGCACAGGATGTCCTAATCGGGGAACTCAGTTCTCAAAGGTTCATAATCTGGCAAAGGATTGTCGACAAGATGATCGGCGAGTGCCTGCCCCTTGATCAACTTCTGAGTGACGTACGTGATGTCAAACTCAGACAATAGGAGTTGCTATTGTGCAGTTCGTCCAGTGAGAGCCGACTTCTCGAACAGGTATTTTAACGGATCCATTCGGACCAAAAGTAGAATGGCTTGGGATAGCAAGTAATGGCGGAGCCTCTGAGTAGCCAATACAATATCCAGGCATGCTTTCTCCAGATGAGAATAGCACATCTCATAATCAGTAAACTTTTTGCTTAGATAGTAAATGGTCTACTCTCTTCTTTCTGTCTAGTTATGTTGCCCTAAGATACATCCCATCGAGACTTCCGTTGTGGAGAGATACATCAAGAGTGGTCTCCCTGGCTCGGGTGATACTAACACAGGTGGGTTAAGGAGGTAGCTTTTGATTTTATCGAACGCTACTTAACAATCGTTGTTCCATTCAACGGGAGCATTCTTTCTTAGTAGCTTGAAGATCAACGTGCAGATGGGCATTAACTGTGCAATGAACAAGCTGATATATTGTATTCTACCCAAGAATCTTCTAACTTCTTTCTCGATAGATGGTGGCGGCATTTATGTGATAGCTTTAACTTTGACTGGGTCGACCTCGATCCCTCTCCTACTGACGATGAATTCTAATAGTTTCCCTGACATGGCGCCAAATGTGCACTTTTATGGATTTAGACATAATCTGTACTTTCTCAACCTCTCGAACAGCTTCTGAAGGTTTACCAAGTAATTGCTTCGCTCCGATGACTTGGCTATCATATCATCGACATACACTTTAATTTCTCGGTGCATCATGTCATGAAACAGTGCAGTCATAGCTCTCTGGTACATTGCACCAACATTCTGTAGTCTGAACGGCATAACGCGGTAGGAAAAGGTTTCCTAAGGAGTGATAAATGTCGTCTTCTCTCAATCTACTTCTGCCATCTTAATCCGATTGTATCCTGAAAAATTCATCCATAAAATCAAGCATCCCATGCTTGGCAGTGTTATCGACCCAGATGTCGATGTGCGGTAATGGGAAATCATCCTTTAAGCTTGCCCTGTTCAAATTACGAAAGTCGATACGCATGCAGACCTTTCCATCCTTCTTCGGTACAGGCACAATATTGGCTAGCCACTGCGGGTATTTGGAAACCATGAGAAACCGCGCGCCATATTGCTTGATGATCTCGTCTTTGACTTTCAACATCCACTCGGGTCAGAGACGACTCAGCTTCTACTTGACCGACTTCATATCAGAGTAAAGAGGCAACTCAGGCTCACCAAATCGGTGTCCAGACCAGGCATGTCCTCGTACGACCAGGTAAAAACGTCTTGGTATGACCGAAGGAAGTCGATCATGCTTTTTCTTTCTTCGGAAAACAGCGACGTGTCGATTTTGGTAATTCGAGAAATCTCCTCAGTCCCTAGATTAACATCCTCGGTTTCTTCGACAATGGGGGTAGGGCCATGCTCAAATTCGGCAAACCGGTCAAGGAGCTCATTGGAGAGCTCCTCTAAAGGGATATCCTCATCTAGACTCGTAACTCCTACCTCTTCTTGTATTTCTACATGAAAGGGATCGATTTTACATGGGATGGATATTTCAATTAAGGCATCTTTTTGTGAGATTTTATCTAGAATTTTAAACGACAATATTTTTGAACTTTGTATTTTTTTAATGTTTTTAAAATTTTAATTTTCTTTGGAGACAGACCCTTAGCAGCACGAGTCTGTGTATATACAAGGTATTACCTGCGAAGGGCTTATCTCACTTTTTATAGGTTATTTTTTTTTTAGAAATGGGTGTTAAATGTTAGGCCACTCCCGCCTGTGGTTTGGGGAAAGATTCCCGCCATGCACTGAGAGGCCGCTTCTTTACTGTTTAGAGGAATCGTGATATGGCTCTTTGGAGTCAACCTCCATCATATTGATCCTCATTTCGTCTGAGATGATGTCCTCAAATGTTAAACCAGTATTGTGGTGATTCACCACACGGGAGTTTGTTCAGGTACGGGTCGTCGTTCCTCGAAGAGGGATAATGCAGCCAAGTCTATCTCTAGGCTGGGAAGGGTGATGTAGGGATTGGTGGGGTGAGGTGGTGTTGTTGGCTTGTGTGGGGTTAAATGGGTTACCCCATTCCGGTCAATTTTCATAACCCGGGCGCTCACGAATGAATTCCTAATATGAGGCTTGGGCCGAGGTTTCTCCTCTATGTGAATCCCCCTGGCTTTTACGGCTACCATAGTGCGGGCCTTTTCTTTAGCCTCTCTCACTTCTTCCTCCGTGGGCTTGTAACCTAGCCCAAATATGACTTTTTGGCCCCCCTTAGTTGTGATGGGTTCTTTCCTTCCTTGCAATATGGGCCCAAGACCCCTTCCTTTCTGATAGCCCCACTTTTGGAGAATGGCTACCACTGCTACCATTCCACCTCCAATTCTTAGAATGATGCCCTCGATAGGCTCCAAGAGTATCGTTGACACCTCGTATTCAAAATTATGGAGGTCGACGTCCTCTGCAGTGTGCGGCACATCTAGCACATTGGGCTTTTCAATGCTATTGGTGGTCTTTTCTTTCTCACTATGCTCTTCACCAATGATGGTGATTATCTTATGACCAGACACGAACTTGAGCTTTTGGTGCAACATGGAGGGGATCGCTCCAACTCCATGTAGCCACGGGCAACCCAATAATAGATTAAAGGAGGATTTAATGTCCATTACCTTAAATAATATGGAGAAGGTCATTGGCCCAATTAACAGCTCAAGGTCAACTTCTCCTATTATCTCTCTTCTAGTATTGTCAAAATCTTGGGCACTAATTCTCGTGGGTCTCAACATGCATGGATCTACCCTGATCTTCGTGGCAATTCTCAGTGGACATATGTTCAACGAAGACCCATTATCGATTAAAACCAAGGGGATTACCATATTTCTGGACTCAACAGTTATATTCAAAGACTTTGAGTGACTACCTCCTTCCTCTGGTAAATCAGCATCCAAAAATGAAATAGCATTTGGGGCCACCACTTGACCGATTATCTCCCCGACTTCATTCGGGCTAACTTGAAGTGACACAAGCGCGTTCTTTAACGCCCCCATTAATACTTGGAAATAGAGTAGGGATGTCATCAACAAATCTCATACAGTAATATGGGCAAGCATTCTTCTCAGTTGAGTCTCCAGTATATGTTCTCGACTCATTTTCTCAAACGGATTCACGGCGCTGTCTTTCTTTCCTTCGAGTTGGGATTGGGCTACTGCTACTAGCGCTTCGGGCTGCTTCGAAATCTTTTCGAATCGGGTAACAAAGTCTACTGCCCCTTCTCTGTTGCTGCCAGCGTTGGCATCTATTTTCTCATAACTCAGAGGGACCTAATGTGGGTTATAGGTTGGTCCCAAAATCTGAAATGGCATGGCTACAGGTATCGGATGCTCTTACATTGCGGGCTCCAGAGGTGTGGGTAACACTTGGTTTACTTCGGTGATAGCTGGTTGGGTGGCAAAATTGGGCCAAACGGGGGTAGTGAAGATGGTGAGTGGTGGCACTGGGAGAAAAGGGGTAGGGGTAGGCCATTGGTAGCTGACAGGTACTGGTGGAGGATTGGGGGTATGATGGGCTATCGGGTAATTGACGGGGATGGTGGTGTATGGTTGATGTGCATTTATATGCACATAATTGACAGGAGTGGGTAATGGAAAATAGACCCTAATATCTAAGGGCTCAACTCGTGGCGCTAGACTGGGAAAATAATCAGACAAGTTCAGGGGTTCAATTACTCCGATATTCCTTTCTTCACAATTTCTTGAAAACGGAGCCTCATAGCTCTCCCAATCCCTAATGTAATCGGACGGATTAAATTCAAATTTCTCCTCATATCCCTCTACCATCCCGATGGTGGGTCTGGGACCTGCTCATCAAGTAGGATGTGGGGGCAATGACACTTGATGAATATTTGTGTGCTGGTTCGCTTGAGAAGGTGCTGGTGGAATGATTTTTTCGGCATCGATCAAATCTTGGATCGCATATTTTAATAGGAAGCAGCGATCAATCAGGTGACCCAGACCCTGATGAAAATTACAGTGGGTATTAGGGTCATAATTTTTCAAGATCGGGTGAGGAGGAGGTTGCGGTTGACGAATAGTGACTAATCCTTTTACTATTAGTAAAGGTAGAAATACACTTCATAATTGCCCCAGGGGTGTGAACACTCAGTCATAGCAGGCTCTCCTCTACTCCGAAGTCATCTGCATCCCTTGCCCATTCTCTGCTCTCTATATCTGCTCAGTTCTGACTAGCGCTGACTGTGCTATTTGAAATTGGAACGTGGTTATGTTATTATTGGGCCTGGTATTGGCAACGTTCTGGACGTCGGCGGTTCTGGTATTGGTAGCGTTCTGGATGTCGGCCCCGGTTCTCTTATCGTTCCTTTGTTCTGAAAACCTCCTAACCCCACTGGATCCACTCGGTATGTTCTTATTCAGACGGCCTTCCCTGATAGTGTCCTCACAGCGATTAACTTTCCTTACTAGATCAGCGAAGCTGAACTGCTACTGGTACACCAAGAAGTCTGAGATTACTGACAGGGTATTCTTAGAGATCATTTCGATTTGTTCATAGTCAGGTATCCTGTTTCTGACCTGAGTTGTTAGTTCTCTCCACCGCCTCAGATAATCGCTGAAGGTCTCATTTGGGTTCTGCTTTAATCGGGCCAAGTCAAACTTAGGCGATTCGATGTCAATATTATAGACATATTGTTCCTGGAGCAAATGCGTTAAGTCTTTCCACGTTTTCATCATAGATGGTTTCAAAGACGTGAACCACCTTAAGGCCGAACCGATCAAACTCTTTTGAAAGACCTTTATCAACAGTCTTTCATCTCCTCCATATTGGCACATGTCCCCACAGTAGGACTTGAGATGTGCAATAGGATTGTCGATGTCGTTATACTTATCAAAAGTTGATATTTTGAATTTGGGAGGCAAGGGGACCTCAGCGAACAAACACAAATCTGTGAAGTTCGTGGCGTGGATTTCAGTACTACCCATTTTCATCAACCGCTTCTGTATTTTGTCTAACTGTTCTTTCAGCTGCTCCAACTCCTTGGATATGGGGGCCACTTTCTCGGCAGTTGGATGGACTTTACTTTGGGCTACCAAGGGATGGGAAATGATAGGAGGAGGGTTAAGGCTAGCTAATGTCCTAGCATAGGCTCCACTGTTCCTTATATCACCCTCTTCATACTGCCGGTCTATATAGGGTGCAGTGAGGGCGGGATTCTCTTGTTGGTGCTGCGTGGACTGGATGGGAATAGCAAGTGTGGAGGTTGGGTGAGTCCATTGGGGATGAGGAAAAGTTTGTTGAATGATGGGATGAGTGAAAGTTTGATTTTGGAGTGGAGCCTGATGAGGCCATTGAGTATGGGGGAAGGTTTGAAGTTGACTTTGGGATGTAGGGATATGGGTAAATTGGGGTTGATGTAAGGCATGGGTTTGAGCTGGGTATGAGGGTTGTGAATGGAAAAAACTTTGGAAGAATTGTGAAGGGTAGGGGTGTGAAGCTCCAAAGTTTTGCTAGGCTTGGGTTTGGGCCATGAAGCCTTGGGAGGGTTGGGCCACAAAGCCTTGGTCATTATAGGTTTGGGCCATGGGCCATTGATGGGTTTGGGTCATGGGCCATTGATCGGTTTGGGCAATGGGCCCTTGAGGGTCTAACCCCATGGGCCTTGATGGGTTTAGTCCATAGGCCCTTGGTGGGGCTGGCCCATTAGGCCTTGATGGGTCTGGGGCATGGGCCATTGATGGGTTTGGCCCATTGGACCTTGATGGGTCTGGGCCATGGGCCCTTGATGGATCTAGCCCATTGGTCATTGATGGGTTTGGGCCATGGGCCCTTGATGGCCTGGCCCATTTGTCCCTTGGTGGGTATGGGCCATGGGCTCTTGGTGGGTCTGGCCTATTGGGCCTTGATGGATCTGGGCCATGGGCCCTTGATAGGTATGGTTATGGGGTTTTGGGCCATGGGGCCTTAGGACATGTGAGGAACGGGGGTTTGGGCCATTGGGCCTTAGGATATATGGGTAGTAGGGGTTTAGGTAGTGTGGATGATGGGTGATTGATGGGGGTCATGGGGGAATGAGGCATGGAGGCTTGTTGGGTATAGGATAGATCTATGGGTGTGTGGTGTGGATGAGAGTGGATGTGTTGGGAGACCTTCCACCTATTGTAGGTGTGGAACATCTCCTCCATCATAGTCATAGAAGGAGGATCAGGTGGAGATGGACTATTTGATGGTTGGATGGGTGTGGATAGGGTATGGGCAGAGAAAAAATTAGGCATGGCCCCGATAAAATCGGGCATGACCCAGGTGAGGGGTGGGATATAGGGTGGATTGGAGAAGTGAAGTGGGGCATTGGTAGATGGATTAGGTATGCATGGGGGAGATGTATGGGGCATGGAAGTGGAAAATGAGACGGGAAAATTGGCCCTGGCTTCGGGAAAGATGGCTTGGGTACATGGAGGGATGTGTGGGGGATTGGATGTGGTATGGATGGATGTGGGTGGATTGGGTTGGGAGGATGAGAAATGGGGCATGTGGGTCAAGGTAGAGGATGGGTTTTGAATGGGTGTGGAAGGAAGGTGGGATGGGTTGGAGATGGCCATGGATGAAGGCATGGTTTGGAAAAATGATGGGAATTTTGGACTTTGGGTATTTTAGAAAATGGTGGAAGGAAAAATGGGGACACCGAACAAGACGGTTATGGTGAGGGTTGAATGGGTGATGGAGGTGGAATTGAAGGCCTCTTCGGTATGGGAATGGGTTGGAGAATATGGCAGGGATGAGTCGGGATCGGCGTAAGCCGGGTCCACGGCCCACAACATTTCTCGGTATCGGGTTGGGTGCGGGTGCCTTGGATGGGGCTCGTAAAGCTTCCCCCTTCTTTCCCTACGGGATGATGGAGGGTACGATGATGCCATTGTGCCAGCACCAATCAAGACTCTATTTTTAATTTTTAATTTTAAAACTTTTTAGATTTTTGTAAGCGAAAAAGAAATGAGGATTCTGGGGCCTTTTTGAATTCCCTTCTCGGGGGGCTCTCGTACCCTAAATAGGTCCCGCGACAAAGGTTCTGAAGCGCTCCGAAAAAATTAAAGGAAAACCCCTCGATCTATTAAAGGCACGAAAACCAATGTAAACAACTCGATCCCCCGAAACGAATCAAAAAGAAGTCACCTTCTTTTGACTAGCGAGGGCCTATTGGGTATCAAAAATTATAAGGCCTAAACAGAGGCACAAAATACACTGATCGGGGAGTCCGAGAGGTAAAATAGGCCACAGATCCAAACTGTTGCTATTCAAAACTAGACTGGCGCAACTATTAGTGGCGCCAAAGTAAAAAAGTCTACTTTTGGGAATTTTTGCATTGGCGCAACTAATACTTGCGCCAGAGCAAAATGGTTCCCTAGTATCTTTGACAGCAGCGATCTCAATTCGGGATGGATCTCCAAACTGGCTTTAGTGGAAGTTGGGCTTCCTGGGACCGACTATTTATATGATCCGCTCTCTTTCTCACCAAACCTAAGGGTTTAAGGGCAAATTGGGTTCACTACCGCTCATTTTTTCTCGGGTTTTAAGTTTGGTAACGAGAAGGTTACCCACCTGATATACCTCAAGAGCAAGCACTTTTCTTAGGTACTAGGTGGGTTGGGACTTTTCCAGTTCATCACCACTAGGGGTTGTCGCCTATTAAGACTCGGGTGGTTGTATGTGTGCCTAAATAACTCAACCCTTTAAAATCTACCCCAAAAAAAAATAAGTTAAATCCCCTTTCTTGGTTCAATTTTATTTTTCACTTTTATGAAAATTTTCTTAAGTTCAAATACCGGGGGTGGTGATCCCGTGCCGCCTCTACGAGCCGACGTTCACTGTTGAAATATGATTGCGGAATTAAAAGCGCAAGTAGGCTCGTCAAACGGCTAAGGCACTTTAAATGATGGAAATGTAAAGAAATTAAATGACAAAGCGAAAGTAGACCCATCGATCGGCTAAAGTGCTTATAATGATGGAATCGTAAAGAAATTGAATGCGATGCGCAAGTAGGCCCGCCAATCGGCTAAAGCTCGTAAATGACGTAAAGTAGGGGTAAGTAAAATGACGTAATCGGAAGGGTGAGTAAAAAAAACAGAAAAAATAAAATAAAAAATAGTAATAAAAGGTTAGTAAAATTAAAAATAAAGAGGCTAAGTTCAAGGGGAAGCTCTACTAGCTTTCCCCAGCAGAGTTGCCATTTGTGCAACTATGAGATTTTTGACGATCCAGTCGCGACGATGCGCTCGCTAATGAAATATTTAGAGTCGCCACCCGAAGCTTTTGGTGTCCCGAGAAACCTAACTCATTTTTATAATCACCAAGGTGTTACAAATATTACTCTGAATCCGGTCCACGCCAAAGGCTCTTGGGTAGGGGTTTCGGTTATCGATTAGGAAGGTGTTAGGCACCCAATCAACCCGCTTAATGCGGTATCTACTAATGGCCAAAATAAAAATAATATAAAATAAATGAAAAAGGTTTCCTCTTACCCAAATGGGTCTTAAAATCCTATTTGAGCATTTCCGTTCCTACCGAAAATTCGGCGGCGTATGGCACAAATGGGAGGGTGGAGGAATACATGAGAAGGTAGAGGAATAGAAGAGAGAGCCGAAGCTCTCTAGCCCTTGTTGCACCGCTGTGGAGTCTTGCATTAGCTTGCTTCGGTGAGCTTTTGAAAGCTCGTATGGTTGGAATGGGGTTCTAACTCCTAAGACTTGATAGCTAAGAGGTAGAGAGGAAAGGCTAAGGGGTAATACACACCTAACCTAAAGCTTTTTAGTGAAATACTAAGGTCTAAAGGAGTTTTTTGAATTATGAAATTTGTATGAAAATGGTGCACTAGAGGAGAGAGAGAGAGAGAAGAGATTCTTTAATCTCTTAATTGCAAATTTTTTTAAATCATTTGCAAGTGGGGGTGCATATTTATTTATAGGGAAAAGAGAGGTTAGAAGGGTACTTAGAGGTTAATTGGGATTAGCAATTAGGTAATGGGCCATCTAAGGTTTCCTAAGGTTTTTAGAGCCTTGAAAAATGTGAGAATGTGCTCCAATGGTGGATGATAGGGTGAAGCTTTAAATCACTTAAGGGGTTTCACATAAGTAATAAATGGGTGTAATAGAAATAGCAAAATACACCCCAAAAGTCAAGATGGTCTTCAGTCAAACTCCAATCTCGATTTTCGAGGCAAAAATACACAGTTACTATTCATATGCCTAGCGCAACTATTAGTTGCGCCAGGCATGTGCACAGTAAAACAGTGCATGAACAGTGCCTGGAAGTTGGCTCCCCGAGGTGGGGTCCACATTTAGAACTGGCGCAACTATTAGTTGCGCCAAATCTCAAAGGGGACTCACATGAAATTATAATTTTGCCCTTCGAATTCGAGATGTAATATCTTTTTGTACACAGCTCTGATTGGGGTGATTCTTGGCCCGTTGGAAAGCTGAGGACTTCTACTTTTCAATGGTATAAGATTCGATCGCAGTAGAAGGTCACAACTAGTCCCGGTGTACCACTCTTCATTCATTGCTCGGGAAAGTTAGGTTTAGGTCCGAGATGGGTTCTAAGGGTCGGGATTGGTTTTTAAGGGTTCGGGAAGGTTCTTAAGGGATCTAAGCTAGGGTGATTCCTAAGGGTTTGAGATGGCTCCTAAAGTCTTGGAAGGGTTCCTAAGGGTTTCATACATGCCATCAAAAGCTCGGAGATATGCCTCTCTCGAAATATGTTTCGATCGGGCCTTGCGCCAGGTATGTGCACAGTAAAACAATGCATGAACAGTGCCTGAAAGTTAGCTCCTCGAGGTGGGGTCCACATTTAGAACTGGTGCAACTATTAGTTGCGCCAAATCCCAAAGGGGGCTCACATGAAATTACCATTTTGCCCTTCAGGTTCGGGATGTGATATCTTTTTGTACACAACTCCGATTGGGGTGATTCTTAGCCCGTTGGAAAGTTGAGGACTTCTATTTTTCAATGGTGTGAGATTCAATCGCAGTAGAAGGTCACAGCTAGTCCCGGTGCACCACTCTTCATTCATTGCTCGAGAAAGCTAGGTTTAGGTCCGGGATGAGTTCTAAGGGTCGAGATTGGTTTCTAAGGGTTCGAAAAGGCTCTTAAGGGATCTAAGGTGATTCCTAAGTTGGAATGACTCCTACGATTTTGGAAGGATTCCTAAGGATTCCATACATACCATCAAAAGCTCCGAGACGCGCCTCTCTCGAAATATGTTTCGATCGGGCCTTGCGCTAGGCATGTGCACAGTAAAACAGTGCATGAACAGTGCCTGAAAGTTGTCTCCCCGAGGTGGGGTCCACATTTAGAACTGGCGCAACTATTACTTGTGTCAAATCCCAAAAGGGGCTCACATGAAATTACCATTCTACCATTCGGGTTCGGGATGTGATATCTTTTTGTATACAGCTCCGATTGGGGTGATTCTTGGCCCGTTGGAAAGCTGGGGACTTCTACTTTTCAATAGTGTAAGATTCGATCGTAGTAGAAGGTCACAGCTAGTCCAGGTACACCACTCTTCATCCATTACTCTGAAAAGCTAGGTTTAGGTCCCGGATGGGTTCTAAGGGTCGGGATTAGTTTCTAAGGATTCGGAAAGGTTCTTAAGGGATCTAGGATGATTCCTAAGGGTTTGGGATGGCTCCTAAGGTCTTTGAAGGGTTCCTAAGGGTTCCATACATGCCATCAAAAGCTCGGAGACGCGCCTCTGTCGAAATGTGTTTTGATCGAGCCTTGGGCTAAATTTTGGTGTCTACATCTAGTTAATCAAAGCAGTTCATCTGACAGCTCATTATTGGAACATGTCTCATCAAAAAAGTCACCACCGTTAGAGGATTTCAAAGCTTTTCACATAAGGGCACTTTAATATCAAATTATTAATTTTTTTAAAAATAAGCACAATTGTTGATATTAGAGTGGATAGATCAAACGGCTCAAATCTCCCAAAACAACATGATTTTTGTAGGGTCTCGTTGGGCAGAGCCAGGTTGAGCTTGGGTCGAGGCTTAAACGGGTTATTATAATCAAGCCTTTTAGAGCTAGCCCATACTTGACCCAATTACTAATCAAATCGAGCCAAGCCAGCCTATTCCTGAGTCAGGCCTACTTGTCTTAGCCCATCCCCGGCCCATGGCTGATCGGGCAACGGACCGGCCCAATAATTTCTATATAATACAACTAATTTGATCAATTTGGGCTGGGCTTAAACGGACCAAAATTTAATCTGGCTTTTAGAACTAGCCCTTCTATTCGGCCAACTTATTAATCGGGCCGTGCTGAGCCAGCCCACTTATGTATCGAGATTACCTACCTTAGCTCATTCCCAGCCCATTGAAGGCCGGGTTGGGCCAGGCTCAAGCCTGGCCCGTTGAAACCCCTAGAATTTTTTGCCCACAGTAGCCCTAAATATGAGTCACATTTCTGCTGACTTGGATTGTTCAAAAGTTGTGCCAGGTGGCGTCCAAGTTGAACGATCATAGGTATGTTGTTTTTCCTTTTAATGGTACCATAGATAACTAAGGATAAATACTTGATTACAAAGAAAAATCATCACCACCATCACATCCTTATCTAATATATTTCAGGTCCGCTCTGCGAGTCCTATTTTTTCTACTCGTTTCTCATCAGCGGCAAGTTTTCCGTAACCACCCAATTCCTCATACTCTTTCTCACAACTTCCGTGGAGGTCTTCCTTAGTCTTCCTCTCTCCTACTTCCATATGCTTATAGTGTCTCTACCCTTCATATAGGTCCTTCTTCGTGCCTTTGAAGAACAAGCATAAACTACCTCAAGTGACATTTTTCCGTTATAGGTATCAGTCTCAAATTTTTTCAAATGTACTTATTTGAATTTTATCCTTTATTGTTACTCTACACATTCATTTCAACATATATATCTTATTAAAATATATTTTATCTTTTTGTCGCTTTTTCGTAACCCCAACATTCGACACCATATAATATGACTGGTCTAATAGTTATTATAACAAGGCAGCTTCATCAAAGATAAATGATAGTGCTCAAGGTTGGAACCATAGAATAATGATCATTCCTACTTTCTTCCTAACCCTTAATTCCTTTATTCATAATTTTCTTTTCTTTGCAACCATCAATTCCAGCCCCATTTTCCATTAAGCAAGCAATATAAATGCAAAGGTGCATTTGCTCTCCTTAGTGTCAAGAATACTTCCGGAAAATAATGAAGCTTAGGAAGAGTAAACTTTGAGTACCTTCAAATCCACACACCAAATTTTTGAGTTTACTCACATTCATTATATTGAATCCTTGGATGATGAAAATTGTTTATCATCCCAATCTTTCACATGATGGATCTTGAGAATATGGTCGTATCATCAGACGGTAGGTTTTTTATTTCATATAGTACACACCGAAAAAAGCGACCTTAAAATCCATTTTGATATTACACATGATGTTAAGGTCATTTTTCTGAGATATGGGCCAGGAGAAACACAACACTGATAGTCTAATAGTAGGCCCATGATCTCAAAATTTATCGTGTGAAAGATTATGAGGATAAATTATCTCTATCATTTGATTCTACCAAGTCAATCTGTTTGCGAGTGGGTGAATTCAAAGATCCGGTTGGTGGCTTTAAGGGCCTGTTTGGATAAAAACACAGAAAATGTGGGAAAGTAAAATAATATTCCTATATTTTCCCACGGATACCTAAGGGGTAGGAAACTATGGTATTCCTTTGTTTCCCTTTGTTTTTCGATGTTTGGATAACTACATTGCTAGCTGGGAAAATACAGGATTAATTAAATCCTGTGTTTGGATACATATGCAGGAAATTGTAGGAAAATAACATATCTTAACAAAAAAAAATAGTCAAATGACAAAAATAGTATATATGTATTAAGTTTTTTTTTCTCTTTACATAAATTAGTGAATTGCTCTAGTGGTAGAGTTGGTGCTTTGTGAAGGTTAGGTTCTAGGTTCAAACCTTGTTACATGTAATAAATTATTTTATTTTTTTAATTAATTATATTAGAGCATACACACCATATATGTGAGTATATAGCTCTACTAATTAATTATATTCGAGCATATACACCATATATGTGAGTATATAGCTGTGAAACATCTAAATAGATGGAGGAGAGCTTAAAAATAGGCCAAAATTGTAGGATTTAATTAAATAAAATCAAAGAATAAATATTTGTTATGAAAATAAATACTATAAAAAAAATTGTTTGAAGATTTTTGATAATTTTGGGTGGTCAAGCTAATTTTGGATGGATAAGAATCCACTAATATAAATTAGGACCCCTAAAGCTTAGTAATAAATTTTTAGAAAGTTTGGGTGGTCAATTATCATAACGTAATTCTGCCTCTAATATTTGGAGATGTGTGTCATATAGAATCAATATCAGACCGTCTGATAAGGGCATCATGATCTTAAGATCTATCATGAGGAAGATTGAAAAAAAAAAAACAATCTTCATCATCTTATTCAAATCAGTCAATGGTTTTCGTTCGTAAAAAAATTATGTGGTATTTCTAAATGGGTGAGGAGTCATCCGGATGAAAAGTCCTAAGGGTGGGTAAATAGAAAACCGAGGGACCCCCTCGGCATTTGTTGTGGGGTTTTAACGAAAAATGAGAAGATAATTTTCGACCTTTCCCATGTCATCCAAACAACGGAAAATGCGACAATTCATTTCCCACTTACCAATTTTTCCTTTTTTCCCCTGTTTTCCCTTGAAACCAAACAGGCCAAAGGTACTCAAATTTTTTTACGCATATATAAATCTTGGATGAAAATTGACGCCTTGTTGTTATCACAAAATCAGTCTAAATAATCACAAATAGAAGCTCCAATATTAAGACCGAGGTCTTCCATAGGGTAGCCATAACTTAACTTGCACACGGTCTTCAAGTGATTGCACCAGATTAAAAAAAAGACTTGTAAGTTTAGCGACCTCATTATATGAAAACACAATCTAAGTCGTTTGATTTGAAGGTCATGATTTAAAGATATCAATTGCAAATGATAAGAACAAAATATAATTTTCATCATTTGATTAACTGGAGTCAAAGGATATTATATAATTCAATAGTTGACTACAATAAATCATATGACAAGTATCGTGTTTTGATCAAATTTTATGTACCAGAGATCTATTGATCAAGAACTTCAAATCAGACAGCCCATATTGTATTTTTATATATCACACATCCCTAAAATACCAAGTTTTAACCCGGAGGGGTAGCTCAATTGGTCAGGCCTTGAGTTTGCTCCTCAATGGTCACCGATTTGAGTCTCCTTAGGGCCACTAGAGTATTACTCGGTCGTTAGCTCTAAGGCCTGTGGGATTAGTCGAGGTGTGCGCAAGCTAGCCCAGATCCCCACGAATATAAAAAAAAAAAAAAAAATCAAATCTTTCTTTAAATTCAGTGCAATCACTTGAAAAATGTGTGCAAGTAATGACTCCCTTTATATGGCAGGTCATCATCACAACCTTATCACATCAATTTGAGGTCGGCTTTACACAACTTTAACTTAATTTTTCTGCCGGTTTTTCATATCAGCAAGGGTACCTTTACTTTCAACCTAACAGTCTACCTTCGCAACCCAAGTGTCATGAGTTCAAATCATTGACTGCTTTGAAGAAGATCATTTTTCGTCTCAATCTTTGACACAATAGATCATGGTTCTACCATCAGTAGGTCAAAATTTGATTCCATGTGACACATCCCAAAAATGAACATATCATGGGCATAAATCAATCATGGTTCTCGGATGGTTGTTCAGGATATGTGCATCATGAAATCAAAATCTGACAGTACGATGGCACAAACGGTAACGACCTGTCGAGAATGTACCGAGAAGTTAATCTCCCTTCAACAACCCCAGGGAATGCACATATATTGTTGAGGGCGCGAAATCAGTGAAAGGTCAAAAGTATACGCTTACTTCCTGATCGTCGTTTAACCATTTGATAAGTGATCGTCGTTTAACCATTTGATAAGGAGTTGACCTAGAAGTACCAAGGCTGGTAATTGGGTCGGATACCTAATATCAACTTAAAAAAGATATTCTCATTTGTATTTTAATAGATACTTACCCTTGAAACATAGTGACAAATTTCGTTTTCCATAATTTTTCAGAGGGGGGTCCTTCCAGTACATTTTCATACATTTCCGAAAAAATTTGGGAATTAAAAATATATAAAATATATATTTAATATTTTTTTAAAAAAATTACTATAATATATATTAAATTACTAACATATTTAAAAAAAATATTAAAAAAACAATTTTAAAAAAATATTAAAAAATACCGAAATTTTGCCAAAAAATACAAAAATTACCAAAAAGTACCGAACTTTTTGATTGATCCCCTTTTCAGCGAATTTCGGCAAAATTTGTCACTATGCCTTGAAAGGAATAATAAACAAAAAAGGATACCTTTATTTGCACTTACCAAATCTTTGAAGGCACCTTGCCAAAAACTATTGATTAATTTGAATCGGACGATCAAGATCGTTTTTCACCTCAATCTTCCTTACAATATATCTTGACATCATGGGCGTACCATCAAACAGTCAGCTTTTGGTTTCATTTAGCACACAACCCAAAAAATGACCTCAAACAAATGTGACTTTACAATCACTTTTTTGGAATGTGTGCCACGTGGAATAAAAAACTGACGGTCCGATGGTACGCCCATGATCACAAGATCATTGTTAGAAATTTGGGGCCAAAAACGATCTCCAACGTCTGATTTAGAGCAGCCAATGGTTTTCTGGTGTAGCTGCAATCAAAGATTCTGTAGGTGCAACTAAAGGTGCTCCCAAAAAAATAGTTTCAGCACATAGAAATATATAAAGAAAAATGACCAATGTTCCATGAACAATCTAAATTTTTTACGAAAAAAAAAAAAATCCGAATATCCATGGAGCAAATCTTCTCACTCGATCGAAAGAGACGTTGAATTCCGTTTAGATTACAGGATTCAAGTACCTCTTATACAAAGAGAAACATAGATGAGAAACTGTGGGTTGAATAAAACGGAAAATAAACACACCTGCCCTTATTCGCCTGCTCCAGCAATCTTTTTCTTCAATGCTTCAATATCTGTGGCTAATTCTTTTCTGCTAGACTGCGAGAAGATATTTTATCAGAAAATGTGATTTGGTTGCTCTGGAGTGTGGTGACACATTGTTAAAAAGAAAGACTTTGTTATTCATCTACCCCGTCTGATTTGTAGATCATGATGGAAAGATATGTGAGGTCAAAGATTGGCAAGAAATGCGATCTCTATCATCTGATTGAATACAGTCAAAGCCCATCATCTGATTCAATGGTTGACTCTGACAAATCTCACAATAGAGATCATGTTCCATGCCAAATTTTAGCCTCAACATTCCTTACATCATGGTCTTCAAATCAGACAGCATAGATGGTGTTCCACGTGACACAGATCCCAAAGATAACAAAGTCTTTCCTTTTAACCATGTGCCACGGTACAAATCTCGTGTGCATGTTTTAGCTCCCACTCGAGAATCATCAAAAAATTTATAAAATATATGAGAAAAAGTTATAGACTAGTATTTATACATTTACACAATAAAAATGAAGTATATGATGAATCTAAAATTATAGTAAGTCCTTATTTACCTATCCATGAACGTTATGCATGAAATGATGTAAACCATAAATTATATTTAATAAAAATAAGTTTCACTTTCTAAAAGACATTGTCTTTGATCAATATTATAAAAGTATCTCGATCAAGAACATATAAAGTATGCTATCATTTTCATTTTCCTCTTCAACATTAACTACTTCAAGTACTCCGAAAAAATCAGATTACGTCGGAAAAAATTGGCAATAATCGGGAATTCAGAAACATACCCCATTAATCGGAGATTGAATTGGATGGGAAAATATCAGAGATTTTCAGATATTTTTTTAAAAAGCCGGAAACTTTTGTCAGTGGTTTTAGCATGAATGGAAGTTTTTAACGGATATAATGTTACCTTAAAGAGAAGGTATCGGTAAACAAACCATCCAGTGTATCCGAGCCCAACTAACTCCAAAAGCTTTGGAAGCTAGTAAACAAAGGAGAACCAATATCAAATCATATTGCCAAAAATCTGCTATGAAAAAATAAATTAGTAATTTCAATCTTAGCTAGCAGATAGATTGCTTTGGTAGCCGAAGGCACGATCCTGGGAACAAGTCAGCTTTCTTAGCCATCAATCTTCTGAAATATTAAAGACGATTTCAAAATGAAAACTAAATAACTTGATTACCCACCAAAGGAACCGAGTTAATGGCACCGACAACAATAGATGACAGCCAAACTGCCACTAGGGCACCTCCTCCGTAGATGATTACAGTAGATTTGTTTTCAAGTCCATCCCACTGTCATAATAGATTTTGAAAAAAAAATACTTTGGAATTACAAAGCGAGCAGAAAATTCCTTTCTGATTATATAATTAAGATGTAAGTAAAATTAATGGTGTTTTTAGGTTATAGAGAATGTAAGATTACTTTCTCCTTCAAATCCGAGAAGACCTCTTCCACTTGAACGGAACTGGATTCTTCTGAGGAAGAGACTCTCATCCGACGTGGAGAAAATCTGCGCAGCTCTGTTAACAAGAGAGATGGAAAAGATATCACACATTTAACTTCTGAATATTCGAAGTTTCTATTTTATGCACTGAAAGTATACTAATATCAATAGCAGAGCAATGCAAAGTTCAAACCTTGCAATTGACTTGGGTCTGATTCGATTTTAAAGGTAAGCACTAAAAAAACCAGCTAATGGAAGCGGCAACATTTGGAATAGAATATATTCAGGGTTATGTTAGTTTTTTGAAGATTGTGGAGAAGTTCGGGGATTTTTAGTCATTAGAAGAAAAATTAGGGTTAGTGCCTTAGTGGCCATTTGATTGAAATTGATGATTTGGATTAGTTTGAACATGAGTTTGAGAATGCTTTGTAGTTTTCTACTTGGTATTAATTTCCCTGTTTGAATTATTGTAAAGAAACTTTTAGTATTGAGAAAAATTAGCTGTTGGATTTAGGTTCTTGCAGGACTTGTCTAGTTGACCTCCAGGTTCCAATTTGCAAGTTTTGCTATTGCCATAGTGGAGCACATTCTTTGACAAGGTCGATCTCAGAGCTATGATTGAGTTTTTATTCGAATCTGGTTTGTGGTTTTAGATTGATTGAAAAGCCGTAAAAAATGCATGGTGTCTTGGTTGTTTACCAACTTTAATTTTTTCAATAACATTCCTCCATACTTGACCAAGCATCAATTAGTAGCTGAGCATGTTACTCTTGAATAGACAGATCCTTTGTTATGTCTGGATTAGGGCTGCAAATGGGTAGGATTGAGATCAGGACGGAGTCAACCCCATAGTCTCGAAGTAGTCTTCCAGACTACTTCGAGAGTCAGCCGACTAATCGGCGATGTTTGTGATGTTGCCCATTTTTTTTCACTTGTAAAGTATAAGCTTTTAAGTTTTAGCTCTGTCCGCTGAGAAGACAGCTCACTGCTGTCTTCTTCCGTGATCTCTATTTTGTACTGCTTTGTTCATTAAAACCATTATTTTGTACTACTTTGTTCATTAAAGCCTTTTTTTCTAACTTCACATATATTATGATATATTTTTTTAATTTTTTTTATTCTCCCCGTCTTTGACCACGTTTGCCAATTTTATCTGACTTAAGCCCTTGTCAATTTATTGGTGACTCCTGATTTTGTGACAATGGTCAACCCCACCTGATAAAGGTCTACCATCAACCCAAACCTGACCCAATTAGCAACTCTTGCAGTAGGGTCAGGTTGGTTTGGGCCAGGTTGGGTTGGGATTGGAGCATAAGGTTAGAGTCGGATTGGGTAAGGTTAGGTAACTCAACCTGTTTGGACCTAACCGATTTGCAGCTCTAGTATGGATCATCAATTAGTATCAGAGCATGTTCTGTTGCATCAGACCTATCGTTTGTAGCGAATGGGTCCCCCTTCCAACTTTTTTTGCACAATTGAAAAGCTCAATAGTTCAAGTGATTCATATTTGAGATGAGAATGCCGTGTCAATGGAATCCACTACAAGTGAAAGACGAAGGAAAAACAAAAAACAAAGTAATAGGAGCGTTTTCCTGTTCAAACCAGTGGAGAGAAATTGATGCGAACTTTAATCCGCCTGTTTGAATCGTGATCGGATAAAGAGGAGATTTCAAAAGAGAAAGTGGACCCGCAAATGGGTTTTTAAAAAAGGCCCGTCAAAGACCCTTTTGATCAAAAAGAAGAAAATCCAAAATTTATTAGGGTCTTCAACTTTCAATCCCGTCACTTTTTGTTTAGCCTATTTTGAAGTGTCAAACGAAGTCGGATTGATGCGAAATTGGTCATATTTGAAAGCTTATCGAAGTAGTTTTCCAACGAGCCAAAATTTGAGTAATTCCGACAAGTATTGAAGAAGTTATGGTCAGTTTTCGAAAGCTGCGCAGAAAGTGACGAATTTCAAGAATCCTAATTGAATTAGGATTAGTCTCGTTTATTATTTTATTTTAGAAAATAAGAGTTGTTTATTTTATTAGACATAGTATTAGTTTCCTTATTGTTTTAGGACTTTATTGTTTTAGAAGAATTAGGATATTTCTTTTATTTGAATTAGGAATTAGAGTTATACTAGGATTTCTAATTTTAGAAGAATTAGGATATTTCTTTTATTTGAATTAGGAATTAGAGTTATACTAGGAATTCTAATTTTATGCATTGGTTAGCATATTTAAAGGCTTGTAAACACTTTTATTATTAAGCTTTTGGTTAATGAAAATTGCTTATGCAAATTGAGAGTTCTAAACTTTCGTGAGGATGTGATTCTCTCAAAACTGGGAGCGATTATTCGATTCCCGCTTGCGGTTTGGTGCGAGACCAACTCTTCTTCCATCTCTATCTTCTTTAGATCTACGATTTGCGTAAGTAGCGTAACCCTAGTTATTTTACTTATCCCACAAAATCATAAAAATCCAAAATCAAATAACCCGTTCTTCATTAAATCATTATTAGCCTTTTATTTTGTACTGTAACAAGGGAACCCGCTTGCGAGTTCGTTCGACGCCCTAAAACTATCGAAGATCTAGCCGTTCATAAGAACCCTAGTCTTCTAGATCCACGATACGGAACGTACACGGAAAGTAACGTTATTTTGAGCCGAAATTAAATCTTCTAATTGAATTTCTAGAATTTTCGTGATAATTTGTTATGAGAAATTGTTAATTTTAATTGTTTTGATTAATTTAAATTTTAATCTCAGCCCTAACATTGCATTTAGTAAGTTCCCGCATCATATATGGCCTCAACTTGATTGCTTTGTTTTTAATCAATGTAAAGCCATAATTTCATTAAATGAAATGCATTACGACAGATCAAAAGCAGCATAGCGAGATGCTATGCTGAGAAAAACAAAAAAGAAACGTAGTAAAATACAAAACAAGGGAGAAGGACGGTTAACAAAAAACATCCATGAAGACAAAAGGAAGAGCATTGCCCAACAAAATAGATAATCGCAAGGATCAAAATCTCAGTTTTCCGGTACATACCGTCCAGCTCCAAAACCGATACATATTGGTTTTGGAAGAAACATTGGTATGTATTGGAAGATACATAACAATATATATGGGCCGATGAATTCAATGTATCGACCCCATACATATCGGTTTCATCCGAAATTTTGATTCATCGATGCAAAAAATTCCCCGTAGAGCAGAGAATTATGGTGGTGTCAATTGTTCCCACTCACTTAAAATCTACCCCACAGTGAGAGCCAAAGAAAAAAACCAAGTTAGATCCTCAAGGATCAAGTGCTCAGCATGTCCACACATGCCATGATGGGATGAATCCATGACGGGATTATTACGTTTCTAGGCTTGAGCCTCATTTGCAATAGCATTGAGAAGCCGAAGCCTAGCCAGGCATGGCTCAGGTTGTGCTGTACTGACACAGTTTAAAGAGGTCCGATTGGATCCAACTCATTAAAATTATATTGGTATCAACAGGTTTCAAGATGAATCATGATGTATGATATGTCTCATGACACCAAATCACACTACACAAGTCAAAGTGATGAAGATTAAGGGTTTGAGTTGGCCATTCCATGCACATAACCTCCATATAGCACCTGCAACTAAGGTGACCCTCTTAAAATTGCAAACTGAAAGAAAATTAGTCACATTTTCTTCTCCTTCAAACTACCAAGTGTGGAGTCTCGTGATTTTTACCACCCCTTTCCATACTTCTCTAAGAAAACTTTGATCAATGCCTAAATCAACGAATTAGAATCTGTATGCAAGGAAGATTGAATTTAGATATTTCAAAATTTGGGTTACAATTTTCAGTTTCCACTTCTTATATTCACATAAACGTTAGCAAACTATCTACTTGAAACATGGGTGATTGATGTAGAGTATGTAATATTTGGATTTAAGGAATTTGCTTTTTTCGCATTATTTTGAAAAACTAGATTCATGGATGTTGTGTCGTCAAACATCCATGGGTTATCTACATGATTCATGGATGTTAAATGTTTCAATATTATTTTTTACTTTTTATTATTTTCATCTGGTTTTAAGCATTGTCTCATTTATTTTCTTCTTTAATCTTTAAATCATCACACACATCCATGGATTACTTACCTCATCACAATAAATTTGATAAAGACCAGAGTAGAGTCAGAGTTTTCTTGTTTCTTTTTTTCTTGGATTACTTCTGACTTTTATTTTCCTTATTGTTACAATCAAACAAAACTCTTTGGTCATCTACTTGATCCATGGATGTTTGATGTAGATTCAGGCGGATTATTGTATATTTAATTTTTTAATCTAACGCCTATAATTTTGATTATCTCTTTAATCTTACAAAAAAAAAACATTCATGGATTTCTACATAAACCACGGATGTTTGATGTAGACAAAGGTAGATTACTGTATTTTAGTATTTTTCTAGTTTCTTAAATTTTTTACCAGTAATGTTAAAAACCATCAAACACCCATAAACATCGACTTCATTCATGGAAGTTTGGCATAGATTGCATAATTAAATAACGGTATTTAGATTTTTTCTGTTTTATTTCTCTCTCTCTCTCTCTCTCTCTCTCTCTCTCTCTCTCTCTCTCTCTCTCTCCATCAATTTGAACTTTTTTTTATTGTTTCTCATCTTAAATCCTAAAAAAATTGTATGGGTCGCCCACGTGATCCTTGAATCCATAATATAGATCAGGGTACAAATGGGGCAGACAAACCTTCACCAAATATGCAGAGAGTAGGGTGACATTAACTTTGGTCACACATGGAAGCAATGGCTTTCTTCTGTAGATTAGACAAGGGTTATTTACTCTTTCCTTTTTTTCTTACGAAAAAAAAAAAAAACAGTATTAATTTTTTTCTCGTGAAGCATAAATATTAGTACTAATAAAGAATCGGAACAACAACGGAACAACAAGGGCTCCAAACTCTCGCAAAAAAAGACCAACTGATAATGGCAAGGGTCTTTTTAATCCTAAAAACCTTGTGTTCTTATTTTTATAATATGAATGCAGAGATAATCCTAGGAAGTGACTCAACCATATATTGTAGTGGATGTAAGTGACCCATCACAAGTGTTTCCACAGGCTTAAACGTATAATTTTCTTATACACACATTCAAACAAGTTGTGTTTACATACTTGAGTTTTGAATTTTTTACAACAATATTGGGAACTTACATTACATTGTGGCACTTGATAATTTGATAGTTGATGATTGATAATTGATTAGGTAGTCATACTTAGGGACGTCAACAGGCTGCCCGTAACCTGACCCAGTTTTTAAATCAGATCGGACATATAAACTTGGCCAATTAGGTTGGACCCAGAAATGAAGCAACCGGCCCGAAGGTCAGGTCCGGTGCACCTGAAGGTTGGGTTGGATTGGGTAAAGGGTCTAAAGGATCGGTCTGACTTAGACTTTGTCCCGACCTGACCCATTGACAGCCCTAGTTGTACTTGTTGTAGCCATACTATTTGATTATTTGATTTTATTTTATTTTCTTCAACAATAAAGAAAGATTACGTCATTAGAAAAAGGAAAAAAAAAAAAAGCACATACCTGTGCTGCAGCGAGAGACTAAAGCATGAAAGGACCAAAGCCAAAAGAAAAACAACCAAGCAAAAAGGGCCAAAAAACTACCCAACCCAGTAAAAACCCGAAGAGAATAGTAACCACAAACAAAACCTAAAACAACAGGGAAAAAGGCCCATGCCAACCGGCAAAAACAGATTGTCACGTCACTTCAGACATATCGTCCCACCAGTCAATGAGGCCCCAGCCTCCATCAACGATCACATCTCTGTCCAAAGCCATTTAACTGAGCACCTAATTTCTGGTAGCCTTCATAACGATAGTAGTAGGCTTCCACACTTTTCCTGAACACTTGATGCATATTTTAGAACCGCCTGTTTGAATCGTGGTCGGATATAGAGGAGACATCAAAAGAGAAAGTGGATTTACGAATGAGGTTTTAAAAAAAGGCCCGTAAAAGACCGGTTTGATCATAAAGAAGAAAATCCAAAATTTATTAGGGTCTTCAACTTTCAATCCCGTCACTTTTATGTTTGGCCTATTTTGAAGTGTCAAACGAAGTCAGATTGATGCGAAATTGGTCATATTTGAAAGCTTATCGAAGTATCTTTCCAACAAGCCAAAAAACGTGCAATTCTGATAAGTATTGAAAAAGTTATGGTCGGTTTTCGGAAGCTGCACATAAAGTGACGAATTTCAAGAATCCTAATTGAATTAGGATTAGTCTCTTTTATTATTTTATTTTAGAAAGTAAGAGTTATTTTTTTTATTAGAAATAGGATTAGTTTCCTTATTGTTTTAGAAGAATTAGGATATTTCTTTTATTTGAATTAGAAATTAGAGTTATATTAGGATTTCTAATTTTATGCATTGGTTAGCCTATTTAAAGGCTTGTAAACACTTTTATTATTAATTTTTGGTTAATGAAAATTGTTTATGCAAAATTGAAAGTTTTAAACTTTCGTGAGAGTGTGATTCTCTCAAAACGGAGAGCGATTCTTCGATTCCTGCTTGCGGTTTGGTGCGAGGCCAACTCTTCTTCCATCTCTACCTTCTTTAGATTTACGATTTACATAAGTAGCATAATCTTAATTATTTTATTAATCTCATAAAAGCCCAAAATCAATATTTTTTTCATCATTAATTTTATTAGCCTTTTATTTTCGTTTGATATCGAGAGAAACCGCTTGTGAGTTCGTTCGACGCCCTAAAACTATCGAAGATCTAGCCGTTCATAAGAACCCTAGTCCTCTAGATCCGTGATAACGTACACTAAAGTAACGCTATTTTAGGCCGGAATTAAATCACCTAATTGAATTTCCATAATTTTTTGTGATAATTTGTTAT
Source organism: Chloranthus sessilifolius (assembly GCA_021018995.1). NCBI lineage: Eukaryota > Viridiplantae > Streptophyta > Magnoliopsida > Chloranthales > Chloranthaceae > Chloranthus > Chloranthus sessilifolius. The sequence continues at coordinate 25,561,176 of CM037594.1, read as the reverse complement.
GAGAAATTATTATTTTTAATTGATTAAATTAATTTTAATCATAATCTCAGCCCTAACATTACATTTAGTAAGTTCCCGCATCAACACTCTTTCCCTTCCAGCCAAATAGCCCAAAAGACAAGCAACAAGGTAGCCCGCTAGAAAGCTCTCTTCATCCTATGAAACCCGCAAAATTCCAAGAAGCCAACAACGCACCACATGACCTATGAAACACTCAAGACATACCAAACATGTTGAGAACCATGTGCCAAATCTCCTTCGGAACACAACAATGAAGGAGAAAATGGCTGGTCGATTCCCTCTCCTAGATACACATCACGTACCTATTATAAATTCTCTTCCCTCTTAATCAGCTGATCAACCATTAATATACCAGACCAAGCCACACTTCAGCCAACAAACGATTGTAGGTATACTATTGACATCTTTATCATTAACATCTTCTCTCATCCATCTAGTTGATTTGGTGATGAAAGAAAATTGCACACTACAACCCTAGCATAGCGTAAATCCCGCACGATAGGTTTAAGATTTTCTATTCTCGATTGCATCACGCAATAAACTAAATAAAAAGAAGAATAAGGAAATCTTTGGAATACCAAAAAAATTGTTGGCTTCATCAAAGGACAAGAATCACTCTTGCTCCAAACGAAAACTTTTCACACGTTTCCAAGGTTGAAAGAATCTCTCTCAAAATATGCACAAAGCACTCTGCACAATCATTCATTCATAAATTCAATAGGAGGCTTTACGGCCCCGTTCAGGTCTTTCTGTCACTTTCCCGGAAAATGCACAGAATCTAAGCAAACCATTTTCTAGCAGAAAGTGGCTTCACCACAGACTATTGACCTGGAAAAACCTGTTTTTGAGTTACACAGAAAGTGGATTTTTTGAGCAATACAACATTTTCCTTTGTTCAGGTAATTCTGGACCACCATTAGAACATGGATCAATAAGATACATTACTCATGTATCTTATTGATCCGATGTCTTCCAATAGTCGAATCACCTAAATTTCGACCACTGATTAATCTAGCAAAGACCGAATGAAGTGAACCGTTCAAATTGGAAATTAAGAAATTGCATGATGTATGATAGTTGGATCAGCCCACTAAAAGTGTTTGTGGCTAACATATGGGCTACCCTATACCCAAGTGAGGTGTTCCTATTTAAATAAGGTTTTGGAAGTCACAGCCGAGTTTTTCCAAAGTTCTGGAGTAAATAAGCGTTGGTTCCCAAGAAGGCATGGGAGTGATCCCATCTTATTCTGTCAGAGGAGTATATGCCACCCTTACTTTCCTGCACTCAGAAAGTGGACTTCTCAGGCAATTTGCTCTGAAAATTCAAGGCACTATTAACCTCAAGGGGTTAGGGCAGTTGGCCAAGTACTTGCTTCCATAAGCAAGAGACCTGAGTTTCCCTCTCTCCCCCCCCCCCCCCCTTGAGGCCACTGGAGGGATTTATATCCCGTGCTGACCCAGCATGTGTTAATTTGGGGTGCGCACGTGCCCCTGGGATTAGGCTGGTGCTCTAAGAGGCCCGGATACCCAGGCCTTCAAAAAATATATATATATATATGGCACTATTTGCGGGGAAAGCATCATGTCCGATGTGGGGTCCACGGGAACTTTAAAATGGAGGAAAGTAACTTTCCGAGAAGGGAAAGTCACTTTCCGCAGACAATGCACAAAATCTGGCACTTTTTTCCACTGCCGAATGGGTCCTACATGTGTATTTATAAAGCAAAGAAAACCTAACTAGGTCTAATCCTACCAAAAATAAAGACTCCTAGCCAAAAAGGCAATTAAACCTAAAGGAAATAGCACAATAAAATATTCCTAACCTAATTGGACTCACTAAAATAAAAATTCTGAGTCAAAAATTTTCTCCCTGATGCAACTGAGCCCGATCTCACGCACGCGAGAAATAGGCTAGCGTGAACGAGATATCACAGTCATAATATCTCACTATGTTCATCTAGGTGACGCGAGGCTGGATCTCGCAAGCACGAGATTGCACATAATCCTTTTTTGTGCGCCTTGTTGTCTTCTCTTCAGCATCATCTCTTTTCCTTCCATGTGCACGTCGCCACAAAATAGTTTCTTCTTGTGTGGCACAAACATGCACATGGATCTTCAACCCTTCTTTAACAAGTATTTTAAAAACTCATTGACAGGTTCACTTTCTCTTTAGCTTTCTCCTCTTAATCATGCCACGATCCCAGCGTGCAGGCTTTGATCCCGCATCACTTGGAGTGGGCTTTTAAGTCTTATTACTCCACTTATTTCTATTTAGTTCTAAACTCGGTCACTCCACAATCCTTCATGTTACTTCTTTCTACTTCACTCCTAGGCTTCATCAATCATCCCCTTCTCCTGCCACCGTGTGCTTGTATCAAAGCAGTCCTTCATTGTTTCAAGTCTCTAACGGACATTTCCCTCTTATCCCATTTAGTTGGGGTCAGCTTTGCAAGTTCTAATCTTTCATGGTACTTTTTACTACACTCAAATTCTTCATCGGTCCTCCCCTTCTCCTACTAGCTCCTTGTGCTTATATCAAATCTTAATAGTTGGTACTTTTTTGGGGCTAAGCATAAGAAATAAATTAACTAAACTACAGTAGAGGTGAATAATGACTGCATATTCTCTAGGAATCTCCTAAAAAGAAATCTGTGGACCCATCCTTGATTCTGGAATTTCTGCTAAACAATAAATTTTACAAGAAATCCAGTTTGTTTGGCCTGCATATAGCTCTAAGAAGCCGTCCAAGAGGAGAATGGGATTAGGAGGGATCTATAATCCTTCTACGGGGGCAGAAACTCCCAGAAGGCTCCACTAGTAGTGTTCACAATTTTAAGATTCTCCCACAAACCATACAAATCTGCAAGAGGAGGCTGTGAGGATACCTTCTCTGAGAGCGGGAGGTTCAGCAATGAAAGAGTCAGGATGGCTAAGAGGAAGGTTTTAAATCGTTGGATCGGCCACTGGATCGGTCCGACCAAAACTGACCCGGAATGGTATCGGCCGATCCAATTGTAACGGTTGATCCAATTGTGTAAATTCAGAAAATTTCAAAACAAAAGATGGAAAAAATGGAAAAGCTAAATAATAATATTTTTATTATTATTATGGGTTGAAGTTTGGTGGTTGTTCACACTTTACCAGCCATAACTTTCTAAATATAAATGTATATATTTCATATGGGCAGTTTAGGAATTTTATTCTAGAGCATAATTTCAATCATGGAAAACTTATAATTTATGAGAATTTTAAAATAAATAAATAAATAGTATTAATAAAAACAGAGAAAAAAAAGAACAAAGTATAAAAAATACCTATAGACAGAGTTGAGAAAAAAAATCGTTATTAACTTGCTGTTTCTAAAACAAAACTCAGAAGAAAATTGGAGGAGTTGGGAAGGGGGGTGAGTCTCTTAGGTTTTCTGTTTGAAACTTGAAAGATATGAAGGAAACTCGAAAAGCAATTAATTTTCTTTTAAATTTGAGAAGTATTCGGTGCTGGGCACCGTATATGCAAGTGAAACTCGGTGAAATCGGCCGATTCCTATGTCTGGATCGGTTGACTCAGCGATTCAAACCGATCCGGTACGGGAATAGGCAGTCCACATGTATTGACCATTATACAGAGGGGTATTGGACCGGTTTAGTGAAATCCGACCTAGAACAGCCATTCTGGAACAGATATCGCCGCAATTTAAAACCATCCAATAAGAAAGAAACCTTTTAGTCTGCTTCAGAAGCCCACAGATTACCTCTCGAAGAACTATCAAATTACTTCATCCATGCTTAGGAGATATCAAGTATCAAACCTATAGTTGATAATTGATAGTTGCAAGTAACTGACAACAAGAAACAATACCTCTGTTTATTGCTATAAGTTTTCCTTCCATTTCAAATCACCTAGAATACTGACTTGGAGTCTTGGAGACTGATGAAATATAAAATCCTTAATTGGCCAAACAGATGACATAAAGAGATTTATCTAAATCCAAAGAAATGGCCGATTCAGATAAAAATATATATACCCTGCATTTTAGGGCTTCAGGATCATGGGTGGTCCCATCAAGAATAACCAAAAGACTAATAAAGCATACAACACATTTACCTTCATCAAGAAACCTGGCAAAAGCACAACGACTTGCCCTCATTCCCTTCCCCTTGAAACAAAAACTAATAATAAGCATTGAACAGCTAGAAGGAAGGGCAATACCATTCAAGCATCCAGAAACATTCACATACATTCTGCTGGATTCTTAGCATAAATCTGATTTAGGTGAAATCCCAATCAGATTAGGACATTAAGAATTACCCACCAAAATTGTGGAAATCATCTGAAGCAATTTCCTAGAAAATTAAATTGTTGCGCTTTACTAAAATTTTCCTCAAATGATACCAATGGGGGTACATTTGGTTTGAGGTCAATGAACGGACTTCTTCACCAGACCACCCGCATGATTTGTACTTTGTTGGAAGCCCTTCTATCTGTGCTAGATGTCTCTTCCCTTGCCCAATGCAGGTCTTTGCAGCTCCATCTGCCTCCTGGGATCTGTAGTAATGGCCATCCAACCGAATTCACGAAAATGGGTCTTTGGAACCCAGGGCCAAATCCAGAGCTTTCAACAGTTGCTTCCGATCTGATACCTACCCATGGATGGAAATGCCAAAGAGGCAATCCGATTGGGTAAATTGCCAGTAATCTGGAGACCCATTTATTTATAGAAGTTAACATTGAAAATTTTCTAGTCTTCAGTGACACAAGGAGTTACTGTTGCTTCTCTGCGGCGTAGCTGAAGCCAGGCATGTGCTTCCCAGTAAAGAAAGTACTATGAATAAATCAAGATGCACATGAAGTTGAATTACCAGGCCGAAACGACCCAAACTAGACTAGCTACTTATAAGATCACAAAGTAAACATCACATTGCAAAACTTGTTTTATTCTTTCATTTTATGCATTTTTTTCCGAAAGGCATTAAGATGCTGAAAACTAGATGCTTCCAAATAAGGGGAACGATGTAGTTGTGTTATTATGAAAGTGTTTTTTTTTCCAACCCACAAGGGGTTGTCGCAACGGTTGACGACTTGGGTATGCTTCCCAAGGTCGTAAGTTCGAAAGGACTCCTTGTCTGCGATAAATGGGTGCCACGTAAAGTGCATAAATCGTGAAATACTTGTTGGTGGGGGCGATGGCACCCAATAGGGAGTAGTCCAAGCCCAAGCATGGGACACCCAATGTTTTCTAAATAATTTTTAAAAATAAAATAAAGTAAAATCCCTTGATGGATAAGCTGGACTAACCTTTTGTGGTGGGTTAATTCATATGGGCTTGATATCTTCCTTCAAGCGCCCTTAGAATCCAATTTTTCTATTTATGGGTCTGCTCACCGTTCTTCTGGGTCACAATTAAATACAAAATATCCAATCTACCTCACTCCCCCACCCCCCCCACCCCCCCACACACACACACACAAAAAAAAAAAAAAAAATTCAATAACAACTTGGCCCCATCACACCTCAATTACCATCAAACAGTACCTAATGCATCACCAGTTCAATTGATTCACTGAGACCATTTTCAGCACATTCAAGTTAATCAATTAAAAGGCTTCTCAAAGGACCAAATCAAGCAATCAAATTCCACAAAAAAACAGCCAAATTAGCAGCAAAAATTACCCAAATAAACCATCTTCACAACAACTAAAAAATTGGCAAGTAGAAACGGCACCTGGGTAGTGGTGGTTGAGGGAGGAGAGGTTATGGCGAGAAGAAGGAAGTGGTAAGAAGGTGGGAGAGAGTGAGCGAGTGGGGAGAGAAGGGAGACGAGGCGCTCCCAACACCGCTGCTATCGATGCTCCTGCGCACGCAGCCGTTGCCATTTTAGCCCACAAAACACCTTCTTCCTCTTCTTATTGTTGTAATTTATTTGGTTGCCAACAAAAAAGCCTACTTCTCTCTCGTTGACTATGTTTCTTTCTTCTCTCTTTGTTCTTTTTTCTTCTAAGCCCCTTTGCTATGGCAAGGTAGTCAGCAACAGATAGCGTGACATCTAGCCACACATCTTACCCGACGATATTCTCTCTCTCTCTTCTCCCTCGCTCTCTCTCTCTCTCTAAGATTAGCTGGAGTCATGCCACGTGGTAATGGGAGGTTCTGATTGGCTGTCCTCCTATCGGAAATCCACGAGTGCTTCCAGGCCTTTGGTTTCTGTCCCTGCCAAACCCCTCAATCCGATTCTCTTGGCATGTGAAAAGAGTTAGTATTAGGTAGGCTACCCGAGTTACAGATGCTTTGCTACACGGGTAACTTTTGGAATTAGTGCTTTGCCATGTGGACGTAGGGGTGCAGATTTGGTTAATCGAACCGAAACTGAAAGCTTTGGTTTTCGATTCTGTTCAGCCTGAACTAAAATCGAACAAAAATAAATTCATTTTGATTTTGATTTGGTTGAACTCCAAAATCTCGAAATTAAACTGAAACAAATTGGTTCGATTTCAATTCGGTTAAATATCATTTTTAATGAAAAACTATGCCCTATGGAAACCTCCCAATGAGGAAGAGAGAGAGAGAGTAACAACTCCGAAATTTCCAACCAGAAACACATGAAAATTCCTGGATCATTAGATCATATATCATAATCTAAATACAAAGGTTCTTTAGTATCAATAAGAATAAGTCATTAGATTAAAACCATTACAAAAATGTCCATAAGAAAACTTAAACGAGAAAGTAAAATCACCGGTGACGACCGTTCGTCACACAAACAGTGGTGAACAAAAATAATCAATATCAATAGTCTCAAAAGTTCTTTTAAAACTATATCAAGTCTAAATATCCAAAAGAAATCTACTGGTAAAACTATTCCGGAGAAAAATCTGTCTTGTCCTCTGGTACGAAGTCTGAATCTTCTTCTAACTCAGGATCGGGGACTACTTATGTACCTGTGACACATAGTGTCGGGGTGAGCTAATAGTCTAAGCTCAGTAGAAAAAGTTTAAAGCTGAATTATATCTTGTCCAGTCAATGCATAATTTTAATGACAAATTAAATAATAATTAGTGACAAAACAGAGTTATTAAAGATTCTTGAGTACAAATACAAAGCATCCAAGGTTCAATTTCTCATAAGGTTCAAAGGTGACTTTTCTTGGTTTTCAAATGAGTGTCAATTTAATCTATTCATTATCATACTTTGTATACAGGTTTCTTAGGTTCAATGCTTGACTTAAATCAATAACTTAAAACAACTCCTCGTGAATATAGCGCTTAAAGCCTTGGTTAACCGATGGGAATCCCCTCCTAATCATCGTCGTTCAAGAACAATTTTTCTCGGTTGCCCAAGTCCCTGCATTGTGAGGGATACTTGTGCAGTTCAAAGGGGTCATCGAAACGATTCAAAATATAGGATTCATTGTTATCAACCTTAAATCAAATGTAAGGTTTTAATACATAGTACGATGTTCATATTTCATACATAGCTTATATTTAATTTCAAAGTTCGAAGGTTCAAATAGTTCGATATTCAAAGAATCCAATAATTCAATGTTCAAAGAGTTCAAATGATTTAATATTCAAAGGTTCAATGATTCGATATTCATCAGTTCAATGATTCAATATTCAAAAAAAATAATAAGGTTCAATGAGTTCGAGTTCAGTTTTTTGATGATCATGAGTACATGTTTCAATATATATATATATATATATATATATATCATTAAAGCCTATGATTCAAATTCAAAAAAGTAATTGTGCATTGAATTTCTCCTACCTTGATTTCGAAGATTGTACAGTTCGGAACAAGATATCTCCTTGTAATAGGTCTGATTCTCCCTTCTATGGTCCATGTATAATTTACACATAAGGGAATAGATCACTAAAAGTTTATAGTCGAATGACTTAATTGTATAGAAATATTCTTGATTTTTCAGTGCTAACAGCGAACTGTGCTGCAAACACTAAAAAATATAAACTGTTTCGGTATCCACAACACGGTGTCATATATACTATAGCGTGTTGTGGATACTTTCATGCCCATTGGATGCATTGTCATGAGCTACCCCAAAACGATATATTATAATGGTCAATCGGAGTTTTCTATCAAAAGTTATGATCGTCGGAAGAAACTATCCTCACAGCGGCATTGATTTTCATTTTAGTGACGACGAGCTGCTTGATTAGTCACATAATATATCATTTTATCACCCTTAACTTAGTGATGCTAGGACTTAATTTGTTACTAATAAGTTAATAATGTGCATATATTAAGGATAACCAGTAAAAGAGAGTCAAAGTGATAATCTTTGTCAAAATGAACTCAAAAAGAATAGTAAAAAACAATTAAGTGTAAGAAAACAATTTACTGCCTACTGAAGAATGAAAAATTGTGTTTTACGATTTTACAGAACAATTGAGCGTTGTTACTAGAAAGCTATAAGAAATTGTAATTTGCGATTCTTCAGAGAAAGAGTATGATGTAGAAGAAAAACGATGAATAGCAAGTCAACTATGAGAAAGCTATGAAAGATGGAAAATTGTGATTTACGATTTTCTAAGAAAAAGAAGAAAAAAGAGAATAATCGTGATTTACGATTATGATATTAGAAGCTTTCCTACTACCACTGCTACTACTGTTGCTGATCATGTGAGAATGAGCACTGCCATATACAGAATTAGAAGAACTTTTGAATTAGAAGTTTGGCTAAGCACGGATCTGAGAGACTGATGAAGAAGAATCTAAAGAGGACTCTGCTACTAAATAAAAAGGAACAATCCAGAAGCACATCAACTAAAGAAAGCAATGAAGAGTAAAATTAGAAGTAGAGTTATAATAGGAATCTTTTATTCATTTTATTAGAATTAGAACTTATAAACCGACTCCTTATGATCTATAAATAAGAGAGCCCGGTGTAGGAATAAACTATGAAAGAAATTCTCAGCATCAATTGACGACTGAGGTTGGGTTTTCTTTTGATCAACTTATAGTAGATTTTTATTATTTTATAGATTAGATATTCAAGGTTTCTCAAGAGCAATTGACGACTACTATTGTGAATTAAAGATTAGTGTAGATATCTGTAATTTCTCAGAAGCAATTGACGACTACGGCTGAGGGGTGAAGGATATATTTACTTTGCTTTCTAGTTTAGATTTTATTTTCTTTTATTTCCTGCTTTATAAACATCTTCAGATTTTAATTTGAATTGACAACTCAAGTTGAAGTTTATAGATTAGTATAACGGTTTTTACTTTTCCATCTTCAGTTTTCTAGAATTTGATTGACGCCCAAATTTTAGGAAATTGTTGATTAGATTAAATCTATATTGATAAGATTCTAGTTTTAATTGACGATCAATACTAGGATACTTGAGATATAGTGTAATGGTACTATTTAATTTCATAAATATTTGATAGCAAAAGATTGTGATTGACGACCATAATCTAAAGTTTGAAGATTAGGATTTATTTTCTACAATTTAGATTAATAAACTATTCTTTATTCATATTTTTCTAGTATTTTAGGATCTTAAAAGATAAATATAAATTTTTAGAAAAATTGAATTAATATAGTAAACTGATCTCTGTGGGAATAATCCTTGTCGGGGACCAGTGCTTTAGTATATCAATTCAAGAAAACAAGTATTTATCTTTCTCTTTTTATATTTCTTTATATTTTTAATTTTCTTTAATTACTTTTTAAATCTTTCACAGGTTTATTCGGAGTGACGACTCAGAGTCTCAACTTCCCCTGATCAGATAAGCTTGAGGCTTAGATTTTCTCTCTCTCCTTGCTTTCTAGAATAAAAACTAGATAAAATTAAAACTAAAATAGACATTTATAATAACTGTTTTAGCCACCCTGCTTTGATTTCATTATGACAGGAAGAAACCAATACATGGCTATGACCATGGGTGAATATTATGCATCAACATCTCTTACACCTCCCCCATGTATTCAAATACACCCTACAGCCGGTAATAGGACCTTTGAAATTACGCCTAATATACTTCAAATACTTCCCACTTTCCATGGGCTAATGGACGAAGATCCCTATTTGCATTTAAATAAGTTCGTAAAAGTATGTACTATCATTTGAATCAATAACTTAACATAAGCATCCATTAGGTTGAGACTATTCGCATATTCCCTTAGAGAAGCAAAGCAGTGGATAAACTATTTGCCTCATAATTTGATTGCTAATTGGGAAGGACTGGAACATATGTTTCTTATAAAATTCTTTCCAATTTGCAGGTCGAATAAAATCTGAGACCTTATCATAACATTCCATCAATTACCGAATGAATCTCTTCAGGAATGTTGGAATCGTCTTAAGGATCTTCTGCACAAGTGCCCTCACTTTGGGATTGCGCACTGGCAACTAGTGCTCACTTTCTATGAAGGCCTTAAAAATGCGAATCGGCATCGGATTGATGTGGCCTGTGGTGGTACATTTCATAAATTAACAGCAGAAGAAGCTTGGGAACTCTTTGAGACCCTTAGCGAGAAACTGGTGCAACACCACGCATCGGGTGAGGTTGACTCAGAGACTTTAACAAATATGCTCCCTAAGCAAGGAAGACTCTATAAATTAAAGTCAATGATGAAAGGTTTTTTGAGACTGAGGTTTTGGAAAACAAAAGTTCAACCTCTGGTGGGTATAAAATCATACCCAATATCTCAAAAAAGAGAAGCATGTGGTCCTAACCATGGCCCAACTCAAGCAGTCTCCCGACTTCCATCTGTTCCTCCTTACCCTATAGTGGCCCAATACCACACTGCTACTGAGGATACCTCTTTACAATAGCTTATAGTTGGATGCAACATAGCCGTATTCAGACATAGTCTCTCAACCACCTTCGGCAATCTGTCGAAAGATTAAAAACTCAAATTGAGGAATTAATCCCATTTGAAAGAGAGAGTGACGTACTACCTTCACATGCAGTTGATACGTCTAGAAGACGCATATTTATGGGAGGCACATCAACTCCCTCTGTTTTTAATTGAAACCCTCTAGAACCTGTCGAGCTACCGACTCACCCGTAGCAAACACTTGTAATATATGTAGATAATTTTGAAGAGCATTTTACGATTTACAGTATGTAAAAATACATCCAATCTTAAAAGCCTCTTTTGTCATGTCACAATCACTTAAAGCGTATGGATTTACGATTTCTGGTGATTCGTCGAGTTAAATCGTAGTGAGTATGATTTGAAGTGTCAGTAAGTCTCACTTTTGTTTTATAAAATTGCAAACGATAATTCTAGGGAACAGGCGGTTCCAGTGATCGATCTTATTGGTTACATTGAAATTCGGACCCATTTAATTCATAGAGGAAGTAGACACGCATCGCATTCAATATCTCCACTTGCCAACTACCTAAGCCTATAAGCCTATACCTTGACATGTGAATCTTTTCCTTCCCTATAAAATTAGACCTTTACCTTTCCTAAGAACTCATCTCTCTCATCTTCCTTCTATACCCTAATCCTAATGGCGAAAGATTCTAACTAAAGCGATTTCAGTAAACAACTTAATAAAATCCTTGGAATACATAAGGCTGAGCTCCTAGCTGCAAAAAAGAAAGTAGAAGATCTGAAGCGCCAACGATATATTCAAGATGCTGAATCGTCCTCTGAAACTACCATTCACTCTAAACCTAACCCAAATCCGACATCACATTCCAAGATCCCATTTTCCCCCACTTCCTAACTTTAATACCATCACAACTCATCCCGAATGCAAGTTCCTATATGATGATGGTGGGTTGAGCCGTCCCTCGCCACCCCTCTCCATTGCTTATCTTCTCCCCTCACGTGTGCTACATTCTCTTGGCATAGTCTTCGCAAGGGAGCAGTATAGGTGAAGGGTGATATGGAGAGGTGTTCACTCTCCCACTCTTCAAAGGACTTCCACTGTGGCGTTGCATTTCTTCCAAAAAAAAAAATATGATGTGTATTGCTCGACAAGACTTGGAAGATAGAGAGTGCAACCCTGCCAAGGTATGGATACTCGTTTGGTAGGAAAGGATCTGAGACTCGAATCAACGGTGGATAGAAGCCGAGGACCGATCTTTATCAAATACCACATCTCGAACGTTGCTGCCAGTGTCATGTATAAATTAGTGTGTGTCTAGATTTTTTCTAGGTTTATACTTTTTTATGTAATTAGTTTTTCGTATAGTAGTTTTTAGTTTTTATTTTTCTATTCATTGTAAATATTCAGTAATATATGAAATTTTCTTTTGACTAATTGACTAACTTTTCTTTTTTTCTACTAACAGTGTAATTATTACTAACATTTCTAACATTGTTGTTATTGATACCCCAAGAATAAGCCGCGGATATTTTCTCTCAAGTTTGGGGGAGAGTATATATCTGGTAACATATTTTTTCGGTAAACGATCAATATATCAATAATTTCTATAAAATAATTTTTTTGTCCCCTATTTTTGTGCCAATGAGGGTATTGTCCGATTTAAGTTTGGAAGGATACACAATTTTTGTGTATAATAATAATAATAGTTTAATTAGTATATCAGTAGTTAGTTTAGCAATTTATTTTTGTAAAATTTTTTGAATTTTTTTTTAAGTTGTCCAGTACATAGGAATTATGATAGAAAAAATTGCAAATCTTGAAAACTTACAATTCATTATAGTAAAAGTTTTAATAATTAGAATATAGAACAATTACAATTCATGCTTATCTCGTTGAACATTGTACTAGAATGGATGTTTAAAATAATAGATTAATCTAAACTGCAAAAATTTAGACTATAGTTTCAAAATTATAAACCTGTGAGCTTTTGAGCCATATTTCCTCTTTTATTCAGAGAGGCTGTCTCTATTCAATCAAAATTTCTTTGAACTACTATACTGTTATGAAATCTCATATTGTTGAATTTAGAATCGAATTATTCTATGAATATGATGACCTGATTTTTTTGTCTAGAACTATCTATTAGAAATATCAAAGCAACAAGGCATCAATGTTAGTAAATCGTAAAGATGATTTAAGGTCATCTTTTATTTAAACCAGAGCCATAAAAGCTAAAATCCTAAAAAAATTTATCCTTTGAACCCATATTAGAAGCCGAAATCGAACTTCTTTATACCAAAAATCTGATAAACCCTTAACTACATGTATTACCTAAAGCTTTCTACCTTTAACCCTTACAATTTCTGAGAGTTTAAATGTAAAAGAAGGGAAGAAGGAGTGGAAGGAGTAAGATTAGAACAGATAAATGGAATGCAAAAGGAGGTACAATAGAAGAAATAAAAGAGAGAATATGGGAAAAGAAAGAAAATTCATAAAAAGACGATTTTTGAAAAAAAAAAGGAATTACGATTTAACAAAAAGAAGCTTTCAAAAGAAGAAAAATCGTAAAATACGATTGGGATATATATATATGTACATATAAAAAATGGGAAAAAGTTATCCAAATCATGGATACTTACTGAGTAGAATAAAGAATCCAGAAGAAGATAGGAAAAAGAAGAGCTAGATTCTCAGAAAAACTTGGAATCCTTTTCTATCCTTTTTTTGTACCTTCTAAAACTCAAAGCCCCATTATAAGCTGAAGGAAAGACCTTTCTGATTTATAATTTGTAAAAGTATAAGTGTTGTAATTTGAATTCTAAGTCTTTAATACACCTAAATTATGTGTATGTGCTTAATAACGTATTTACCGCATGCTTTAACTTTTCAAAATGTTTTAACTAAAAATACATATTTTGATTTTCCAAGCTCTTATATTTATTTCCGTCATTTATAGACACAAGTATTGTGGTAGCCTATTGGTTAAAGGTTTAAGTTATAAACAAGAGGTCTAGGGATCGAACATTGTTATGTGTGTTCTAAACCTCTATTTTAGACTTTGCGGTAAAAGCCTATACACCCTCCCTTAGTGTGTTAGCTTAATACCGAATTATCCATAATATGTTATAAATAAGTATCTTACGGAGAACCCTAAATCATAGTTTCATTTAGAGTTTTTCTTAAGAATAGAGCCGTTAGAAATCTTAGAGAAGAAATTCTAGATCTACTTTTCTAGAACCTTTCTTTTGGAAGATCGGCGAGACGTTGGCGTATATTTTCAAGGGGCCTTTGCTTCCTTTTAGAATCATCATCATTGTTAGGATCTTGATCTAATTGTGGTGATACGATTGATCTAGGTATATAGAAATCATGCTTTCCATTGAACTTAAAATATTAGTTTTTAATTGAGTTTTTATGCAAATTAGTGTATCTATTTCATGAGTAATAATTGAATGATTAAATGAGATATATGCTATGATTAATGATCCTTAATGTTGATAATTTTGATTAAGAAGAAGACAGTTGGAATCCCACCATGTGACTTGATGCATTCTAAGGTGTGCTCACGGATTGAAATCAATAGATTGATTATGAAAAATCAATCTATTGAGTCTGAACACAAACTAAATAGATTGAGCCAAACTCAATAGATTGATTCTGAACACTAACTCAATAGATTGAGTCTGAGCACGGATTTCTATCAATCGATTGAGAAATTAATCCATTGAGCATGAACAGAACTCAATAGATTGAGTTTGATCACAAATTTCTGTCAATCGATTGGGAAATCAATTCATTGAGCATGAATAAAACTCAATAGATTGAGTCTAAACACGGATTTTTGTCAATCGGTTGAGAAATCAATCCATTGAGCATGAATACTAACTCAATAGATTGAGTCTGAACACTAACTCAATAGATTGAGTCTAAGCACGGATTTCTGCCAATCAATTGAGAAATCAATCCATTGAGCATGAACAAAACTTAATAGATTGAGTCTGAGCACGGATATCTATCAATCAATTGAGAAATCAATCCATTGAGCATGAACACTAACTCAATAGATTGAGTCTGAACACTAACTCAATAGATTGAGTCTGAGCACGAATTTATGTCAATCGATTGAGAAATCAATCCATTGAGCATGAATACTAACTAAATAGATTGAGTCTGAATACTAACTCAATAGATTGATTCTGCGCATGGATTTCTGTCAATCGATTGAGAAATCAATCCATTGAGCCTGAACATGAAATCAATAAATTGAGTTTGAACAGTTAAGTTCTATATTCAGTTCTTCTCATAACAGTGTGATTAAATGTTAATGTTTATGTACTATGATTATATTATATGCACTTCAATATTTATGCACCATGATTGTATACACTTCAATGTTTACGTACCATTGTTTATACATCATGATTGCGTACACTTCAATGTTTATGTACCATGACTAAATGCACTTAATTGCTTATATATCATGATCTTACTCATATGCACTTTACATATTTCATGATGATCTATACAATGCACAATCAAGACACGTAAAATATGATGAAATGTCAAATCATGATTAATGAGCATTAGACCTAACATCTTATACATGATAGAATCTAAGAAGGTATTAGACCCAATATCTTGTATTTGATAGAGTTTAACTAAACACGATTAAGAAGCATTAGACCCAACATCTTGTACCTGGTGGAGTCTAAGTAGGTATTAGACCCAACTTCTTGTGCATGATGGAGTCTAACTAAACAAGAACATGATAAGCATGATTAAGCCCAACGTCTTGAGTGGGACGGAGTTTGACATGTAATAAATTATATGAATGATTCGACCCAACGTCTTGAGCATGACGGAGTCGAATTAGACAAGTGATAAGCATGATTACGACCTAACGTCTTGAGCGGGACGGAGTCTAACATGCATTAAATGACAAGAAAGATGAAATTAAAAGAAATGATTCATTCATGTGACATTGATATCCATGTTTATGTTCAGTTCATTTCATATTATTGAGATTATACATGCCATAAGCACACACACACACATGAAATATACAGAAATATTCATATAGCTACGATTGATATTTTATGCTTCAATAGATCGCATGTCTGGTCCATACAGGTGTAAATTTACACCCCTTGTTCATGTGGGTGGCCAGATGAGGTAGGTGTAGCTGAGGACAACATATAGGTCTATGGTGATGAGACTGCACATGGTGCTCAGGAACCTGAAACGAATGGCAATGAAGGCTTCGTGGCCTAATTATCTATTTTCCCTTTCTAGTTATTATTATTAGTTTTAAAATAAATGAGACAATAATCAATTAGTATTTTATTAAGACTGTTTAAATTTTAATCATGTTGGACTTTATTATTGAATTAAAAATATTATCATGGGTTTTATTTTGATTAATTAATATTTAAAAGAAATTTTATCTTTCACTGTATAAGGCGCTTTTATTACCTTATTATGTTTCTATGGTTCACGATACAAAGGTACAATCTAAGATCTTACAATCAATAGGTTGTGAGCTTTCTGGCCGCTACAGTTGGTATCAGAGCCTAAGGTTGATTCTTATGTCGGGAATATATGAAACTGGAGTAGATGATGAACAAACACATTGATGCATTGACCGTAGCGATTGTTAATGCCATCAATGCAACCAGAGCTCCGAATTCCCAACCTACTCCTGCTCCTAGGTTGGAATTGGACGAATTCAGGAAAAACCGACCGCAATACTTCAATGGGATGGGAGATAGCGCTGAGGCTATGAAATGGGTGCAGCAGATGGAAAAGATCTTCGATCTGATGGAATGTAATGAAATAACTAAAGTGAGATTAGCAACCTACAAACAGGAGGGGGATTCCAAGAACTGGTGGAGGCAACTGAAAGACGCGGCTAGTGTTGAAGAGTCTGATTATGTATGAGACTGAGATGAATTTGTAAAGGTGTTTTATAATAAGTACTACCCCCAGAGTGTCCAAGAAGCGAAGATTGATGAACTCCGGAACTTGCAACAGGGAGAGATGACTATTGGCTCTTATGCCAAGCTTTTTACGGAACTGGGCTGGTTTACACCAACCCTAGTTTCTGACAAGAACTTTCGACTCAAGAGGTTTGAAAAGGGTTTGAGGCCTCATATCAGGACCTTGGTGGTTGGACATCGATGCGACTCATACAAGGACCTGATTGATAGGGGTTACACCATCGAGAGAGAACTAAAAGTGCCTTCGCTAATTGGAAATGTTGGTCAGGACTCGACTAGAAACTTTCAATCTGACCGCCGAGATCGTATATTTTCTAAATCCAACATGAGATCAGAGAGTAGGGCCACTCCTTACTCAAGACTAACCTTCTCTCAGCAGAGCAAGACTAATTCTACTGTAGCATCAACTGTGAAAACTATACCGACCTGTATCACTTATGGTAAGAATAATTATGGCGCTTGCCTAAGAGGAAAGGGTGTTTGTTTCAACTATGGACAACATAGGCATAGAGCAACCGAGTGCAAGATGCCAAAGAAGTCAACTGGATCGAGGGCTACGCCTCCTGCGACGATTACTGCTAAGGGTCGCGTGTATACCCTATCTGATGCTGACGCTAGAGCCTCAGACGATGTCATCCAGGGTATGTTTGTTTATTAAAATTTATGATTAAATTCTTTCATACATATTTACATTGTAATGCCATACATATTAATTTACGTAAAATGAATAATTTTTTGAAAATATTTTCAAAAATGAATGAAATGAATTTGTTAAGAATTAATGATTCTATATTAGACATTAAACTTTTAAATTGAATGATACCCTTATGTTGAATAATTTAATTCGTGGCGTGTCTTGGGTGCCCAGGTTCGATATTGATCGATGGTCTTTTTGCTCATATGCTTTTGGATTCGGGTGCTTCCCATTCATTCATCTCCTTGAACTTCGCTAAGCATCTTGATAAGAATTCATCTTCGATGAGCATTCCTTTGACTGTAGCCACTCCTCTAGGAAAGAATGTGCTTGCTGACAGAGTCTACCCTCGATGTTCTGTTCAGATTGGAACCCATGCATTGGTTGTTGATCTAATTGAATTAGACTTTGAAGATTTTGATGTTATCCTAGGGATGGATTGGCTCGTTGAATCTCATGCGACACTTGACTGTTTCGCCAAGACCATAATTTTTACCCCTTTGGATGGACCGACGTTTAAATTCAAGGGAGCACGGAAAGGTGTCATTTCAAAACTCTTTACTTTATTGGAAACCGAAGAAACACTACGTGAAAAAGCCAAAAAAACCACTGCCTTAAACAATGGTTTTTTCAAAAAAACTACTGTCTTTGACAGTGGTTTTTTTTCAAAAAATCACTGCCCTAAACAATTGTAAAAAAAGGAGTGGTTTTTTTTTACCACTATACAAAACAGTGGTTTATGAACTTCATAAACCACTGTCTTGTATAGTGGTAAAAAAAAACCACTCCTTTTTTTACAACTGTTTAGGGCAGTGATTTTTTTATGTAAATTTTTAAAAATATATATATATTTAAAAAAAAAATAATTACGTCGACAATTTTTTATGCAAAATTTTTTAAAATAATATTTTTTTATGCTTTTTTTTAATGTAATTTTTTTTATGCTTTTTGTAATACTTTTTTTAATGCAATTTTTTAATGCTTTTTTTTTTTAATACTTCAAAAAAAATTATATAAAGAAAAAAAACTATTAGTCTCATATTTAAACACATCCATTCAACTCAAATGCAAATCATTCAATGCCATCAATAAATAAAATAGATGCCCAAGTTTTTTATTCAAGCAAAAGATTGCATCTCAACTTATGATCCAACCTTTCAAATCAACCAAATATTTTAAACTTTACATACTCAATCCTTTTATTCAAACAAAAAAAAAGAAGAAAAGAAAGAGAGTTAACAATCTAAGGACTCCATGACCTATTTTCATAATTAAAAAAAAAAAAAAAAATGTGATTCGCCTCTCCTGCAAAGTATCCCCGTCCCCTAGTGATCCGTTTGAGGTGAGCATCAAATCAAGCTTTGCTCGAAATCAAAGGAGAACGTAATTAAATATTTATAATATTAAGCAATTAAATTAAGATATTTATGATATTAAGGAATTAAACAAATAATACTCTAAGCACATAACAAATTTCAAACACATACTTCACATAAGGACAGAAGAGCCATAGAATCACCTTACTTTTATGATACAATTGAAATCCCCACAAACAATAACAGGTGCATCATTCCAATCCAAATTTCTTCTCCACTTACCAAATTTCTGTCTTTTCTCCTGCCAAATATGTACTGATAATTGTAGTGGGCATTGCAAAAAAATTGAAGTGAAGGGTATTAGGGATTTATAAAAAAAATAGAGTAAATCACAACATTAAAGGTTACAAGTTGGACCAAACCTTGCATACAAAGTCGGGCTTTTTAATATGTCCATACAATTGTGTCCCGGAGGGGATGCAATTGATAAAAGATAGAAATCTTTTCCTAGAAAAACTCTAGGTCCTTCAACTCAATCTATTGAAATACTTCATCTAATTCTGTTCTTAAGAGATACAAAAGCTCAACAGTAGATATACAGGAAGCGAAAGACTAAAAGGATAAAAATGCAGCAAAGATAGAAAAACCCTTATCCAAACCCCCCAAGACAAACCAAAAAGAAAAAGAAGAAAACTGTTAGACACTACCCCTACGAAAACGCCAAATCACAAGGTCCTAATGCAAAGGTACATGTAAAAAAGCAGAAACTCTATTACCTGAGCATGTAAGGTTCTTGCCAAATCAATTAGTGAAATACTATTTGGTGAACCTGGAAACTTAAAGTATCATATGGCACATATCGCCATAGATATTGGCCCATCAGCCTTCAAAACCCAAAGCACAAATAATGTGCGCCCGAATGTCAACCAAGATTTGGTGTTGCTTTTGAGTTCTCAACGAAGTCGCTTGACCACTTGATTCTAGTCAGAATGAAAATTTTATCCATCTTGTAAAACAAAAGATCATGTATTGTTTAAATATTTCAAAGCAAACATAAATATTGTTTAATTGGTGTCTTCTTTATCAATTTTTTCATCATGCAAAGTTTGCAAGCTAATCTTTCCCGTTGGAGAGCCTTCATTTCTTCATTTATACCTGGAAGATTTAATGGACACGATTTTTCTTAATATTCTTCTGCAACTTATTGTATTTTTAAATCTAGAAATTTATTAGATATGAAAAAGAAAATAGTACAACCCAAAGTATCAATGGTAGGTAAGTCCATGCCCAACATACAAATTTCACCTCACGGCTCAGACCTTGAAGCATCTGATTCGGCCAATAAGGTCTAATAGGGGCCTTTTAAACAAAGTCCACCAACCCAACCCTGCTTTTAGAATTTGGTCGCATGAACCCTTGGCCCAACTGAACCCAACCAAATTTCAGCTCTTCCCACAGGAATCAGTAAGCTATTTTTCTTTTGCAAAAGATACTGTTGTGAGTTGTGACCTACTTTGCATTCCTACCCAAGCATAGTAAGCAGCAAAGAAAATCTCTCATGTTTGCCAAATAAGTAGCGAGGTCTCCTGAAAAAACATTGCCACAGTGTTTCCACTCTAGATTTCTTTCACTATTCTATAGTGGAAAGCAAAATATACCTCTACTCTAGATAACACGTAGAGATTATTCTTGGAAGCAGCAACAATTTTCCATATAAATGAAACTAAGGAACCAAAAGAAAACACACATATCTTGCTGCTTTTTGGCTAACATTTGCTTAGCTCGTTTCTCTAGCATGGTTTTTTAGCGGCCTCGTAAAACCCAAAATCATCCAATATGCAAGTCTTCGGTATAATCCTTGAATATTTTCGTAGCTGCACTTCTAACACTGCAGTTATAACAACTAAATTAACTCGCTGGTAGAAGCATAAATTAATTAACGCTATTTTTTTTATTACTTGCATGTACCCGAACTGAGCCAAAACTGAAAATTTTCGGTTTTGCTACTAATCGAACCAAACCGAATCAGTTTGGTTTCGCTTTTTTTTTTTTTTTTTTTTTGGGAAACCGAACCGAAACCTGAAATTTTGGATTTTTGGTTCGGTTTTGGTTTTCTTACTATTTTTTATATTTTAAGCTATTTTTCAGTTTTTCGGATTTTTTCGGTTTTTACCCAAAACCGAATCGAACAAGAATCGGTTCGGTCGAATAGGTTTTTGGGCGTTCGGACGAGTTCGGGCTTGCTTGGTTTTAGTCGTTCATTTGGTCAAACTTGCACCCCTACGTCCACAACAGCAGATCCAACACGAGAATCCGGTCCAGATATTGCTTCTTAAACACCTTACATATGTACGTTTGTATCACGCAACATAGCCCTATGAATATGTAAACTCTAACGAAACAAATAGAGGTGACTTACTCTTGCACTAGCTGGAAAGAACTTTTGTAACATCCCCAAAAACCTCTTCAATGGGCTTTCCAAAGATCAATCAAAATAAGTTAGTTTACATGCATGTAAGAAAAGGAAATTGTTGAACTACTAGGCTACTTCTAATTTGTTGGCAAGACAGAAATCTCGATGAACTGAAAAATTGAACAGAGAGCCATGCCGACTTCTCCCATAAGTAAAATGGCCATTGAAATTATTCTTGGTTTGTTGGTTGCATTATGTATATAAATTGTAGTCTAGTTTCCCTCATGCTCTCGCCATTTGAATTGGGTAAAACTCGTCACTATTTACCACTTCTTCTTTAGAAATTGGAACAACTTCCAAATCACGGAAATGACCAAGACTTATACCGCACTATCCTTGACTGTAAATGTTTCCCTTTAATATATCGATGAAAAAGAAAGGATGAGATTTATCGTACCTTTAAATTCACCCATCGAATCTTTGAGTTCACCCATGTTGAAAACCCATTGACTTTGAATCGCATAATACATCATTTTTCATCTCGATCTTTAGCACAATGGATCTTGAGAACATGAGCATAAGATGGACTTTTGTATGCCGCACACATCCTAGCAAAGCGCCCTTAACATCACATGGAACTCATCACATTCAAACTGATTTTAAGGTGACTTTTTGGGATGTGCGATGAAATAAAAAATTGGCCACCTGATGGTACGCCCATATTCTCAAGATCCATCATGACAAAAAACGATCTCCATCATCTGATTCAAGCAGTCAATGGGTTTCAAAGTGCGTAAACGCAAATATTCGGTGGGTGAATTTAAAGGTACTCTTTATCTTAAATATAGTTTAATAAGTTTCATGTATAAGTTACAGTGGGAATCTCACTGTTTCTTAGATGGAATTCTGTCATCTGTCAAAATTAGATGAGAAGCATTTGGAAAAAATTTCAATACAATATATATATATATATAGAGAGAGAGAGAGAAAGAGAGAAGAACAATCAGAACTTTGTGAGAATAAATATAAACAAAATATTACCTCCCGAACCTTTCCTTTTGCCTCATAATACTTAATTACAGGAACACTGGATTCTATGAAAACTTTGAAACGCTTCCGTATTGTCTCAATGTTATCATCGACCCTTCCCTTCATGACCCAGAGAATAGTAAAAATCTCAAAAGAAAGGCACGCATTCAAAAAACTAAACTAACTAAAAATTAGGAAAACAAAAGGATAGATGTGCCTAATAGTACTAACCTGGTTCCTATTCAAAATACGCCTCTCCATCTCTTCGTCTGAACAATTAAAAAATAGTACAAATTTTGGCTCAATTTTTGTCTGCACACATCCAGAGAGGAGCATGAACAACAAAAATATAAAGAATGCAGAACTTGGTTTCCATAAGATGAAAGTGAATCAGGGGCATTCTTCAAAATTAATTAAGCATTGCAATAAAATAATTTTTGCTATGGAAAAAGGACAGAGACCCTAAATATGAGCAAAAGCTGCGAGCTTACAATGGTTTCAAATCTTGCTTTCGGTTCTCTTCATTTCGAGGAAGCCATCAACAAGAAATTTGTCTTTTGACTTTCCTTCATTGCCCGTTGGAGAAGCTTAACTGTAATCTCGTAGGGACAATCTTTCCTTCCTTTATCATGTTCAATCATGGAACGTGATGGAAAATAAAATGACCAAAATTGTCACAATAAAGACCGAAAAATCTAATTAATGACGATAATAGCAAGAGCAATGTCATGATAATCAAGAATTAGTTCTCGATTGTGAGAGAGAGAGAGAGAGAGTCAAATTGCAAGAGTCGGTGACACACCAATCTAACAAGCACAAAAACTGTGGTGAGGGCAAATGACCATTTAAAGATAATGATATCTTGAATAAGAATATCTGTTTATAATTTAAATTTATGCATTTACCACCATATTTTTCAACAATACCATCAATTATTACCACTATTATTCTATCAAGATGCCCTCAACTCTTTCAAATTTATACTTATATGCAGATTTTGGGAATTATCACCACCCTACTACTGCACGTGAATCCGCTCCAATCCCTCTCCTGCCAAGTGCAACTAAGCTTCGAACTTGCTCCTCGCTATATTCGGACTTTGAGAGAGGCCAATGAGGTGGTCAACTCTCTAGTTTCTATGTAGTGGATTTGTTTCGATCTGTCTCTTTATATCGGTGATCTATGTTGGGTAATTTTTAGCTTCTTCAATAAAATTGTTAATTACCTATCGTTTCAAAAACTACAAAACTGCACATAGTTGCATACCCATTCTCAGAACCGGAATCAATTTCTGCTCGAAGAAGATCTCCAGCACTGAGGTGGGTGAATCCAAAGTGTTGGACAATATTTGCACTGAGGTAGGTGAATCCAAACGGACTCTGGGTTTGGAAAAAATCAAACTATAAGAACCACATAGTCACATTTTTTTAAGTCTCGGAATAAACAAAAAGGATATCATAAATGAAATAGTTATGACAAGCCTTTAGGCATTGACACAGTCAATAGCTAAATAAGCATGCCCATCCCAGAAACATTGGCATGAAAAGGCGTACATATCTTAATATCTTAAAAGTTTCATCCCGTATTGCTATGCAAGAAAAATTCTGAGAGAGAACACACACACACACACATACACACCCAATAAAAATGCATTACCTGGGCATGACATCTCATCTAATTTAAAATTTTAAACAGATAAGGACTGAATTAAATATATAAATGCCATCAATATCATGTTGTTCACTTAAAGTTCTTGCAAATCGCAAATCACAAATCAAGTAGTGAAAGGTCTAAAAATTTAATGCCTTCTATTTTTTGTGCAAAAGGTATGTACCTTTATATTTCGTAAATGTGGGTGATCAGCTCGAATTCCAGTATCAAATATTGCCATTTTCACCTTTGCACCAGTATATCCTTTATCCCAAAGAACCTCGGCTCCAAATAATGATGTAATTTGGGATTTCTGTAGCAAACTTATGGATGTTAATATATCATTAACAAAAGCTACGACTATGGATAATAAAAATAGGAAATGCTGCAAAAGTTTAATGTAGACGGTCCGGTCTTTGGAGAAAGTGCTAGGTCATCATCGAAAGGGACTCACTCAATCGTCATGCTCGATAGAAGCTTTATGGAACCCATCGTCCAAGCGAACATAGGCACTACTAATCTAGACACTCCACTATAATTTGTAATAATTTGTTTTAAATAAGTTGGAAATGGAATATCATACCGTAACAATGATAGCCACTTCACCTTTTCTCGACTCAACATTTTCCGATGTCACTTTGAAACGCCCTTTTGTTGGACAACTGCTTCTTCGATTTTCATCTAATTCATCAAGATTAGATGCCGCAACAACACACATCGCCTAAGTTAGGGAAACAAGAAATTCCTTAACACACTCATAGTCACTAAGTCGTAGGCAGAATTCTAACATAGTCACTAAGTTAGGGAAACAAGAAATTCCTTAACACACTCGAGTAATTAAAGGTTATCTTGGTGGTACTACTACCTATTGGCGAATGCAGCCCTGCTTTAAGGGGTTGTGATTGGAGGTCTTCCAGATAAAAGGTGCTAGTTCATTTCAAGTGATTGGTGGTACTACTACCTATTGGCGAATAGTGTTCAAATAGATAGAATTACCTCCATCAATACAAGAAAAGTCAATATTGGATCGTGAATAAAGCCATGCATACCTTTTCGGCCAATTTTTTCTAAAGTAGGAGATGAATAAGATATTTAAAAAAAGATTGATGACTAGTTCATTTCATGTATTGCTTTTTTTTTAAAGTCCTAAAAAGAAATAAAAGTCAGAGTTGATTTTTTCTTCTCAATTTTCTCCAAATACAAAAAAAAAATCCTCCAAAAGCTATGGCATGTTAAAAGCCGACCATTCGCAGATGTTCTTAAATCATCTCATTTGATCGCAGTTCTTCATTTGATCTTTATTGTTCTTCCTTTGCCTTTTGGGTCTTGGGCTACAACAAGAAAAGTGAGAACTTCAACTTTTGCTTTATTTTATAATTGAAAATGTGAGTAGGCCAGATTGGAAATATAAACATATTTATGAAAATAAAATCACTTAGTAAAATAGAATCAAATTTACCCCTAAACAAGATCAAATAAAATCTACAAGTCCCTTGGGCCAAGTAATAATATCACCAATTGTAACATCGCCAAATGTTCCTTCGCTCGCATATAATTCTGTATTGACCTCGAAAATATTATCAATTATGATGGCGTATGAAACTCTTGACGTTGTCGCCTCTCTATGCATTCGCCCTAGTCCAATGGCTTTATTCTTTAAGTTTTTCAATAGGCAGCGCATGGATGGTTGGTTCACAAGTATCTCAGGCTGAACCGATGACGGTCGAGTTTCCTAAAAAAATTATAGCCTTTAAACTGTAGAGTTTAAGAGAGACTAAAACAACAATGCAAAAGTGCTTTCAATAAGATATGACAATGACAACTCTAATGATTATTATTTCATAACATTGAATTTATACCTGATAAGAATCGAATTGGTCAACCGATGTCGATATAGATGTCCCTTTAGAAGGAGCTAGAGGTGATAGTAAATTCACTTTTTCCTCAAGGATCTTGCGTGCTCTACGCTCCTCATCAAGCTCATGTCTAAGCATATCAACCTGTGATTGAATGCTCTCACGTGCTATCTTTTCCTGGTGAGCAATCTCCCTAGCCTGAGCGGACGCTTGAATGGAGGTCTTAGATACACCCGTACCCATACCCCGTATGTTGCCCCTTCCATCACGCCCACAAACCATAGCAACAGGGTCATTATCTAAATATTTTTCTCCGAGGAATGGATCAGATAAGGCAAGCCTCCTAATTTCATCCTGAATAAAATAAATAATGGTTAAATATAGTGATCCTAAAGATCAATATTAATTATTTATCAATGGCAAATGAATAATTAAAATAATCTTACAATTTGTGTGCCCAAGGACGTCCCATCCTTCTTAGTATGAGAGGCTAAAATATTTGTGTTCTCGCCACTGCATTAACTCTGCTTTTTCTGTACAATAAGGTCATAAGCAATTGTGAATATTCTAACAAATTTATTTAAAAAATTTATGTGGTAGATTTTACCATCTCTTCTGCCATCTTAGCTGATCCTCGTCTACCAGTGGTGTGTGGGTTCATCATCATTTTCCTACAAGTCTTCCCTTTTCTCAGTACTTTATCTTCCTCTGTCGAGCACATTTTAATAAATGCTCTCCAATCATCTCCCTTCACATTCTTTGGTCGATACTTCATCCGCTCTACGTCCATTTCATATTTATCATAAATGGTGCGAAGGTCATGTTTCCACTGCTTCCAAGTTAAATTCGCTTTCGTTAAGACCATCTTTTTTTGACTAATTGGAACATTATATTTATCCTATAGTGAAAATAAAACGATATCAAAATTATTTGTAGAATAACTAAATGAAAATTGCATGAACAACATACACTCACTGAGATAAAGCGCCATATTTTCTCTTTTATAGAAACAGGTACAATTTTCCAAGACTCATATGCAGGTGGACAATGAGTCCTCGTCATCCGACCAACAAATGTGGCAAATTGAGTTGAAGCATCTCCAATAGGCTGCCCATGTTCATTCATCTGAATTTTCGAACGCGTACCTGGATAAATAAAATATTGTTAATAATTTGTAAATAACATTTACCAAACAAAAGAAAATAATAAACTAACCACTCTCTTGAGTTCCAACTGATTCAGATCCACTCGGTTCTCAATTCCAAACTGCCATTATCTTTTGTCAAAACATTGGCAAACTCTCTAGTTGTTGATCAAACTATCATTTAAGGATATAAAATGCATTAATAAGATAATTGAAAATTGTAGCTAACTTATAACAACATTAAAATAGGAAAATCAACAACAAGAAATATAAGTAATTCTTTTGTTACAATTATTGGATAGAAGAAATAAGGTTTAAGTGAACAATATGAAAGAACTAGATTAATTTTCGTCCTCGTCCTCATCCACAACATCAGTTGCTAATGCCAATGCTAAAGCATCTGCTTTTGGTCTTCCTTCAAGTGCTAAGGGATCTTCATAGGCATCTACATACCGAGTCAATCTCTTTGGAGCATCCAATACGACATACCAATCATCCCTAGTTTGATCTTTACAATAGAAGACTTGAGTGGCTTGAGAGGCAAGAATAAACGGCTCATCATCTTCATGTGAAATCCTCATAAATCTCCTAAGATTAACAAACACTAATCCAGTTTCTGGGTCAACCACACAACCATTTTTTTTATCTTCTATACTGAGCCCGATCCACGATGAGAAGACCTGCTTTTTTAAAGTAACCATAATCTAACTCAAGTATTTGTTTGATAATACCATAATAAGTAACTTCTTCTTCCACATGGTTCTTATCTTTCGCACTTGACCTGAAGCTAGTTAAAGCCTTCATGGATACTCCACTATTTTGTGTGCTTTTATTCATTTCTGATTGTGCGGTACAAAACTGATAACCATTGATCATGTAAGCATTATATGATATGGCATTGAAGTCTGGACCATCAGCAAGGCTCTTCATGATAGAATTTTCTTCATTTTCTAATTCTTTTCTTAACCAAGGAATGTAGTTGTCCCTCTGATGCTTATTGCTTAACTTGTGATCTTGAAGATAAGCCTGATACTTCCTGTAAATATTAACTCTTAATTATATTATATCATTTTTAAAATAAAATATATAATTTAAAAATATAAAATAAATTACTTACTTCTCCCACTCAATATTTTCTGGATAATGCTTTAGAACCCATCTACGTATTTGTTCATACTGCACGTATTGAAGAAGATAAGTTTTTCCACTTCCATCGATAGGGTACCCAAAAGTAACATCTTGTTCCACGAACGCATTTTCTCCTTTCTTATGGCTTCCTCTGCTAGAATTTGGCATATATTCCATACAATACCTCATACATTCTTCCATGAGATATTGCTCCATAATACACCCTCTGGATATGTCTCGATTTTTCACATAATGCTTATATGTCTTCATCATCACGCATTTTTTCAATTAGATATCAATGTTAACGTTATTAACTAAAAGAAGTTATTAATTTTACTCCAATAATTTACCTCTCGAAAGGATACATCCATCGATATCGGACAGGTCCGCAAACAAGCGCTTCCTCTGCTAAGTGAACAATAAGGTGTATCATAGAAACAAAAAATGACGGCGGGAAGTACTTTTCAAATACACATAGTGTTTCGACTATATGCCTTTTCATGTTCAAAAGGTCAACACGAGAGATAACCTTAGAACATAGGACATTAAAAAATATTGACAATTGTCGAATAGCAGCTCTCAATGGTTTCTCTTTCTTGAATGCATGCATCAGCAAGACTGGCAGCAACTGTTGCATGAGGATATGATAATCATGTGACTTCAAGCCTTTGAGTTGGAATTCCTTCAAACATACCTTGTCCTTCCAATTTCCATCAGATCCAATAGGAACCTTCAAATTGTGCAAGGTTTTATAAATTATTTCTTTTCTTCTCGTGACAAGCAAAATGGAGCTTTAGGACAATACAACTTATCATTTACTTCCACGGGCCACAAATTTTCCTTATATTCATATCTTTGAGATCATAACGTGCTTCAACACCATCTTTGGTTTTACCCTTTGTGTCCATAATTGTTGCAATTAGGTTCTCTGTGACATTTTTCCACATGCATTACATCCAAATTATGAATAAGAATATCCTACAAACATAAAGGACATGTATTAATATTTGAGTGAAGTGAAGTATAAATTTCATATTAGAAAATAAAATATATTAATTATCCACCTTCCAATATGGTAAATCATATAGATTGATCTCTTTGACCACGCCGCTCTTTTCATGCTCGGCCTCGATCTCTTTCTCTTCTTGCTTGCTACCTTTCCAAATTCTGTTTTGATACATCTCATTTTGCATAGTACTTCAGAACCACTCAACCGGCGGGGATGCTTTCTATGTTCTTCCTTCCCATTAAATTGTGACTTTTGAGTTCGAAGGATGACTCATATCAGTAAGAAATTTTCTATAGCCCATGTACGCATATTTCTTTCCATGTGATAACCATGCCGAATCAACCTCTTCACTACAAACAGGACAACCATACTTTCCCGCTGTCCTACATCCCGAAAGATGGCCATATGCTGGAAAATCATGTATAGCCCATAATAGAATTGCTTTCATGTTGAACATAGATTTTTTATAAGAGTCATATGTTGTAGCACCAGCGGACCATAATTCATTTAACTCTGCAATCAGTGGCTGTAAGTAGACATCAATGTTGTGCCCTGGACCTTTTGGGCCTGGAATTAATAGAGTTAACATTGTAAACTCTTTTTGCATACACATAGATGGAGGAAGATTAAATGGAACAATCATAACAGCGAACTATAAGAATTACTCTTGTTTTCAAAGGATTAAATCCGTCACAAGTCCTAAGTCCTAAACGAACATTACGTGTCTCAAGAGAAAAGTCACTCCAACGAACATTGATTGATTTCCAACTTGAAGAATCCACTGGATGACCCATGTAACTTTCATTTTCAATTGCATTTACATGCCATATCATCGTCTCTGCAATCCATGGTACACTATATAATCTTTGAAGTCTTTGGGTTAGTGGAAAGTATCTTAACTTCTTCCACGGTAATTGTTTAAAATTTGGCTTTGAAGCTTCCACAGTCTCCATCGCTCTCACCACATGTAGGACACTCATTTTTTATCGCATGATCTCTCCAATATAATATACAATCATTATGCAAGCATGAATAATCTCATGTTTCATGCGCAAAGACTTAACTAACTTCTTTGCATCGTAGGTGCTATCGTAAAGTATTTGACACGGCAAAATTTCTTTTAGCATTTTTAACAACTCCGTGAAACTGTTATTAGTCTCCTGATGTCTAGTCTTCATACTCAACATCTCAACTGTAGTTGACAATTTCGTATGCTCACCCTTACATGACGGATATAGTGGTTCTAATGCATGTTTCTTCAAATTACTGTACTCCATATCCTCAGATAAATCATGTGGATCCTGATCATCACCTTCATCCTGATCATCATCTTCATCCTCAGGTAAGTCTTCAAGATGAACATGTCCAAATGTGTTGTTCAACATTTCTTCCATTCTTGGAAACATATCATTATTTTGGTTACTAGTTGAACTACTAGAAACCCCAACATCAACACAATTTGTAGAAGACGACTCCCCATGATATGTCCATGTCGTGTACGAACTATCCATGCCATCACAAATTAAATGCTCCATAATGGTTTCAAGGTTATGCTTTTGAAAATTTTGACATTTAACACACGGACAACAACACCAATTAACATCCTCAACATTTTGTTTTGCAAACAAAATAAATGATACAACGCCATCGAGATATTCAGAAGACAGACGTTCTACTATTGTCATCCATTTTTTGTTTGGGATTGCTGGAGGCATCTTCTACAAAAAAAAAAAAAAAAAACTCAAGTAGGAGAATTGAGGGAAAAGACAAGTGTCAACAATATTAGCCATTAAAAACTAAAAGTGACAATTTGTTCAACAAAAAATGCACAACTCTATTGCAATCTAATTATCTACACATTCATGCTACCATAATTCTAACTAATACAGAGCAATCAAAGATTGCTTTCATAATTGATCCATCTTTGTATGAATAATAAGCTAATCCCACTCTGTTATTTTGTTCTTCCTGGATTTTCATACTACAAATGCAAAAAACCTCAGAATCCAACACAACAATTTGCCAGGAACAGAGTTCTTTAACAATACTCAATATCTCATACAACCCCCAACCACTAATTCAGACTCATGGCAGACATTGAACTTGGAAATCGAAAATGTGTTAAAAGTGTAACCAAGGTATAAAAACTTGGTGCCAGAGGCCATATCAGCTAGCCTTCAAGCTGATACATATCGACAATTCTGATACCAACAGAATCCCTTTTCTCACTAATTTTTATTAGTGTTAAATGATGCCCTAGGGGATCCTCTAAACCAGCATATACCAATGATAGTGTACAGTATCGCCAATGTGGATAGGTCTTGCCTGATCCCTTCCAATACCAGAAGGTTTCAGCTGATACGTAAGGCGCATGGTATCAAAACTCGGCCGATACTGATATTTATCGGCGATACGTATCAGTTTCGCCTAGAAACAGGGTAATGCCAACTGCAATGAAACTTTTACCTACACTGCATGAAACTTTTCAGAGACATTCACTGTTATGTTTGCTTAGTTATAGAATAATCATGATATGTCCGCCACATTTGAGCAAATAGCACAATAATAAATCTCAAGTCAAACAAATAGAAAAATTATTTTTTTATTTAGGCTTCTCTAACCAATAACTGTGCTCCATATTCATTGTCTAGGCAATATAAGAAACTCAAAAGGCACCAAATTAAGGATATTCAGGAGTTCAAGGTCATAAAACTTTGCTAATATATATAACCCCAAATCCTTTTACACTTCACGTAGATAAAACTGTAAAAATACAGAATAAGCCGCAGATGTCTTATGCAACAAGTCTGCAAACTGATACTATGGATAATGAGTGTACACACAATCACAGAGAAAACATAGTCTAAAAGAGAACATATCTTACATCTGAGTTCCTCAACAAGTTGCTGTCAAGAATCTTAAGAAAATAGCTTAATGGTTGAGCATCAAAGCCTTGGTAATATAACTTGTGTGGTCAATCTCCTGAAAAAAGCAGAAATTACTAAATTTACTAGAAACAATGCTATTAGAGGAAATGAAAGGTATATACCTTTTCATAATCAAATCCAAAATCATAATCTCAAAATCATAATCAAATCCAAAATCATAACACAATGAAATCATGCACAAGATCTGAAATTGCAATCACTCTATGCCAATCAAATGATTCAACGTTGGATCATCTGATTCTATAAAAGCAATTTGAGAAAAATACACAAAAATTGAGAAAAATACACAGCAAAAAAACATATGAGAAAAATACACAACAATTTAAGAAAAATACAGAGAAATTGCATTAAAATTGATAAAATGGAGGAAAATTTGTAGAAATTGGTAAAATAATCAACGAAAAACGCAAAAAAAAATATGAGAAAGCACGAAAAACTCACTTGTCGTCTTTGTTTTTGTCGCCTAGGTTTTTGAAGAGGAAGATGGAGTGCTTTTATCGTGCTTCGAAGAGGGAGATGGAACGAGAGAGAGGGGAGAGTCAGTCTAGGGTTTCGAAGAGGGAGATGGAGCGAGAGAGAGGGGAGGAGCCGATGGAGCGAGAGAAAGGGGAGGAGCTGGTCTCCGCGTTCTTTGAAGAGAGTTAAAAATGAAATGAAATGGTTGCACGACATATATATCAGCGTGGGATTAGGGTTAAACACATTAAACGACTGGCTTAGCATAATAAACCATTGATTTTGGTTGTGGCTTATTATACTACTGGTACGGCAGTGGCACTTTTGATTTTGTCAAAAGTTGTTTTTTAGCCATTTTGACGTAGTGACATAACCAAACACCATAAATTCATGCCTCACATAGATTAGATCTAAAAGAGTAGAAAACATTTAACCTCATAATTATTACATATATAAACTAAAATTAAAAATTAAAGGAATAAAAATCAAAAAAATATATCAATGTCCTTGTTATATGGCGCGATGTGGTCCGTTGAATGGTCTGCTGTTTCGCGTCTGCCATATATATCAATGTCCTTTTTATAGCAAGCATGATACATGTTTGATTAATCTACACAGTCCACGTGGCAGCCAAACATCATGGCTATTAGTCGATGGGTGCATTTTAATGTTGAGAGTTAATAAGTAACCCTGGTGTTTGTGAGTATAGTATAAATTTGATTAATCCACTGCTTTAGAATAAATCGTAGACCATAGAGTGAATGCAGAACCATATATATATATAACAAACTCACTCACACCAACCCTGGTGTTTGTGAGTATAGTATAACACCTGAAACAAGCACAAGTTTGAAAAAGGGAAAAAGCCCTTTGCCCATTCCGCTAGAAGAGTAGCAGGTGTACGACCTAGAAAAGGTTTACTCGAAGAGTAGCTATCCATTCAAGGGTACCATTATTTTGCAAGCCAAGATTCTTCCTCGTTTAAACAATTGATCGTTTTGAATTAGAGGATGAAGATTGTTTTCGCCTAATTAATCTTGGACATAATGGATATGAGATCATGAGACTGAAAGGAAAAAAAAGCCAAAGGATTATAGAAGCTATTTAAAAAAAGACACTAAATCGAACAAAACTACACCCCCAAAAACAAATCCGAAATCGAATATTCAAAAACAGGATAAATGTGTAAAAAACAATATAAAGGATCAAAATCCATATTTTTTTTATCACAAAACCGTAAAAAAATAAGATTTCATTTAAATTCGAATCTTATGAAAACCATATGATCATCCAAGATCAAATTCCTTATGGATAACAAAGAGATATTCGAATTAACCGCCAATATAGCAACAACAAAAAAAAAATCGATCAAATACTACAAAAAACAAATCCAAAATCGAATATTCAGAAACAAATAAAAATTGTCGCAAGATATATAAAGGATCCAAATCCGTGTTTTTTACCACAAAAACCGTAGGAAACATCAGATTTCATTTAAAAATCATTCCAATGGGATAAAAACACAGAGAAAAAATAGGAATTTCAATATCTTCGAATTAAACCCCCAATATAGTGAAAGAAAAGAGAAAAATTACCTCGTTCCGAGAAGCAGAAAAGAGAGCGTAGAGATCACCGGAAGAGGCGAAGCCATTGAAGAGGGGCGATGGGCGAACCAACGACAACGACAGCTACAGATCTATATTACTTATCATAGTTCCTCTGATAATCCTTTTATACTAGTCAATTTCTACACAAATAAAAGAAAAAATTGGATCAAAATCTCGTAAATCGCCCCTAGATCTTTAGATATAAGATTTTAGATTTCCCTACCTTCTTCGTTTGCATCATTAGCCCATCCCATTGCAGGTGTAGATCCCTGCATCTTGAAGCTTCTTGTCGTCGCCAGCGTTGATCTGACCAGATTGAGAGAAGAAGCCCGCTATTTTTCAACGAGATTGATAAAAGTACTAATCAGATTGAGAGAAGAAATGTAGCCAGTTGATTTGAGCACCGATCAAAACCTTCTCAGAGAAGAAAGCATCGAGTAGAGGAGCGGAGAAGAAATCGTCGATGGAAATTGGATTGATTTGCTGAAGCAGAGCATAAACCTAGGGTTCGTCGAGAGAGAGGAAGAGGAGAGAGAGGCTACGGTTTCAAAAGAGGTTTCTAATAAAAGAGACGATGGTTTTGTTAAAGATATAAAAAGACCAACGAGAGGAGTTTTGACCAAGGAGAGGAGTTTTGGAATTAGTTGTGCCCGATTGATGAATTAGTGGTGCTCGATAGAATTGCATGTGACAAGAGCATAGAGTTGCACGTGATAGGGTTTTAACTTGTAAAACTACTGTTTTATAAGTTATACCATTGTTTTAAGCTGTGGAATATTACGCCACTGTTTTAAGCAGTGGTTTATTCTTATACTGCTACAGTGGTTTTTCTCTGATTTTGACGTAGTGAAAAGTGAGGAGATATATCTTTCATTCCCATTGTAAATGAATTTGCAAAAGTTTTTCCTGATGAGGTGATGGGTTTGTCACCGAGTAGGGAAGTCAAATTTCAAATTAAGCTCATACTTGGCACTGCACCAATAGCTAAGACTCCTTACAAGATGGTACCTGCAGAACTGTCAGAATTGAAGAAACAGTTACAGAAACTGCAAGATAAGGGTTTTATTAGAAGGAGCTAGTCACCATGGGGTGCTCCTGTTTTATTTGTGAAGAAGAAGGACGACTCTCAAAGGTTGTGCATTGATTACCGACAGTTGAATCAAACAACGATTAAGAATAAGTATATTTCCACAGATCGATGTTCTATTTGATCAACTGTAAGGTGCATGATACTTCTCTAAGATAGATCTAAGATCTGGATATCACCAGTTGAGGGTGAGAGAGTCTGACATAGCTAAGACGACATTCAATACGAGGTATGGACAGTTTAAATTCTTAGTAATGTCCTTCGAATTGACTAATGCCCCGGCTATCTTTATGAACTTGATGAATCGTATTGTTAAGCCCTACTTGGATTGGTTTGTGGTGATTTTTGTCGATGACATCCTGATCTACTCAAAATCCGAAGAAGAGCACTCTGAGCATTTAAGGATTGCCTTGCAAACCCTCTTGAACCACCAGTTGTATGCTAAGACGAGTAAATATGATTTTTGGATGCGTGAGTGGCATTCCTAGGCCACAAAATTTCTGAGGCTGGGATTATTATTGATCCAGATAAAATTGAAGCCATTGTGAAGTGGGCGAGTCCTAAAAGTGTTACTGAAGTACGGAGTTTCCTTGGCTTAGCAGGTTACTATAGAAAGTTCGTGGAAGGTTTCTCAAAGATCTCAGGACCTCTTACCGGGATGACCAAGAAGAATGTGAAATTCAATTGGACCGATGAGTGCGAGAAGAGGTTTCTGGAGTTGAAGAAAATGTTGACTACTGCTCTTATTCTAGTGATACTTTCTGGCAGTGGTAGCTTCACCGTTAATACCAGTGCATTGTGTAAAAGACTAGGCGGTGTCCTAATGCAAAATGAGAGAGTTGTAGCTTACAGATTCAGGCATCTAAAAGAACATGAAAAGAATTACCCTACGCGTGATCTAGAATTAGCTGCTATCATATTCGCACTGAAGATCTAGAGACACTACTTATATGGAGAGAAATTCATCATCTCCACGGATCATCAAAGTCTTAAGTACCTTTTTACTCAGAAAGACTTGAATATGAGACAAAGGAGATGGTTAGAATTCCTTATCGATTACGATAGCGAGATCAAATATCATCTGAGAAAGGCTAATATTATTGTCGATGCCCTTAGCAG
Organism: Chloranthus sessilifolius; assembly: GCA_021018995.1. Taxonomy (NCBI): domain Eukaryota; kingdom Viridiplantae; phylum Streptophyta; class Magnoliopsida; order Chloranthales; family Chloranthaceae; genus Chloranthus; species Chloranthus sessilifolius. The sequence goes on along the minus strand of CM037594.1, from coordinate 25,524,897 downwards.
ATTTGTTCCAGAGTAGGTGATTCGACCAAGGGCATTGCTTTCACACATTATTATCACCTTTTCATTACTTGATCGAATCAGGGAACTACAACTTGAAGATCCTATCCTTTTGAAACTGAAGGACAGTGGGAAGCCAGATATTAGTGTTGGGATGATGGGATGATGTTGTTCTAGGGACGCTACTGTGTACCTGATATTCTAGATTTGAAAAGAGAGATCTTAGATGAAGCCCATTAGTCTAAATTCTCTATTCACCCTGGGAACAATAAGATGTATAAAGGATTGAAGAAAAATTAGTGGTGGAATGATATGAAGAAATAGATCGCTGAATATGTGGCAAGAAGTCTCACATGCCAACAAGTTAAATGTAAAGACCCGTATTTTGAACCCAAGTTAGACTGACCCTGTGTGTGTATTCGGCTCGGCAACCGACGTCACCATTTGTTTTAGATTTTTATCTAGATGTGATTGTGCGGATAGATTTTAATTTAGAGCCCATTTGGACCCTCGTGCGAAAGTTGTGCACCGACCTCGGTGTAGCCGCTCAACACCGGACTTGAGTTTTAAAATTAGAAGTGTATAATACATAAGATGTGTGTGTGTGTTTTACTTTGTGAGCAATCCTATTATAAGAAGGAATTGCATTCCCGTATTATACTAGGCTTTGTTAAGAGAGGATAGTTACCCAACCGTGTGAAACTCCTTCTTCTCTCTTCTTCAATCATTGTAGGAGATCGGTTTAGAAAACCTCCTTCTCTAGAACCCTCTTTGTTGAAAACACTTAAACCTTAGAAAGAACTTGAATCAACCTTGGATTCGTAGTTGGCTATTGGGAGAGGTTGAGATCATTAGGGGCGTGTTGGAGTTGTCTCTGTGAACTCGTGGGATCGATCGCGGCGCGAATCGTTGAGGAAACCCGTCGGTTTTTATCATCGCTCGAGCAAGGTATCACCGAACTCCGACATTGCCTTAGTATTTTAGTCATAACTGTTTATTCCGAACTCTGATTAAGACGATTCTTTTTGCGTTAGAAAGCTAATAGAAAAATCTACAACTTTCATGTTTTGACCAACTCATGAATCAATCGTCTTGATGCTTAAATAAATATGAAAATATTACGTTAAATCGCTCGAGCGAGCTATTATCATCGCTCGAGCGAGGTATCACCGAACTCCGGCATTGCCTTAGTATTTTAGTCATAACTTTTTATCTCGAACTCTGATTGAGACGATTCTTTTTGCGTTGGAAAGCTAATATAAACATCTACAACTTTCATGTTTTGACCAATACATGAATCAATCTTCTTGATAGTCAAACAAATATGAGAATGTTACGTCAAATTCTAGGATTTGCGCAACTTGCCTGTTTTGACTTGTTTTTGAGGAAACGCTTAAATAGGTCTATATTATTAGTAATTAGAGTTTATATTAATGCATGAACGTATATTGTGATGTAGATTGAGGGCGAGAGGCCATCAATAGGACCTTGCTTGACTTCGCATAACTCCGAGTTTTAGGTAGGAGAATCTCATCTTTACAGTATTTTATTTTAATTCGCATGGATATTTTGAATTAAAATCTTTGAACTTGCATATGCCATTGAAATCACATCTGTAAATTGAAATTAATATGAATGACTAAAAATCTAAATCTACCTGAATCCTGAAACCTGAATCTGCTTAAGCTCTGAAGATCTGAAGTCAAGAACTTGAACTATGTATAAGAGACTTCCATCTGATTATATTAGTATCTGCATTTGTTTTATGATTGACCTGAACGACCCCTCAAAAATTCCTGAACAACTTCCTGGCACAAGTTTCCCTCATTACGCAGGGGCTTGTTGCATCCTGAAAAAGGGTTCATGAACGACGATGGTAGGTAGGGGTTCCCATCGGCTATATTCCTGCTCTCGAGATATAGTTTACTCGGGAGGTATTTTAAGTTGAGGATTAAGTCATGAATTACTGAACTTTGCATATAGAAGTTAGAGAAACTAAGACATTTGAAACATCGATTCCGTTTGGAACTGTTTTCACACATTTAGAAATAAATCTTACATATGATTTCTGCACCTAAATTCAGTTTATTATCTGCTTATATGTTTGACAAGCTATATTCGAGAAGGTTAGATGGGCAACCTTCAAACTGGATGGATAGGCTGGACCATGGTAGAAGTCCGTGGCTAGACACCGGGAGCAGGAGTTTCCCAATACTCCTTGGACATGGGCTGAGTTTATCGAGGCGTTCAACGATCAGTACTTTCCCAAGATCGTTAGGAATCAGATGGAAGTTCAGTTCATCGAGCTGAAGCAGGGGACAATGTCAGTGCGTGAGTATGGAGATGAGTTCACGCGACTTTCAAGGTTTGCACCTCAACATGTGGCCACCGATATGATGAAGGCCAGAAAATTTCAGCTGGGTCTTAGGCCGAGTATACAAGAGAGCGTGGCTATGTGGGAAATGGAAACATATGGAGGAGTACTGTCAAAGGCCCTCATAGCAGAGGAAGAAATTCAAAAGCGGTTTTTGAGAAGCAGTCAGCCGAACAAGGACAGGGTTGTACAAGGGCAGTACTTATAAAAATAAGAGGGCCAAGTTTACAAAGCCGCGTGAACCTTACTCAACTTTGCATTTTCTAGACCAACATTTTCTTTTGGACCGACCCCTTATCAGAGATTGGCAGCATCATCACCTGTGCAATCCGTACGACCAGCGGGTTCTAATGCTAGTGGAGCTTCAGTGGGACAGGGATCCTCTCGTGCACCATCTTTTGTTTCGGTCACTATGTGCCTAAGGTGCGGGAAACCACACAAGACCGAGGATTGTAGGAGGAACACTGGAGCGTGTTTTCGGTGTGGCGCAATCAGACACATGGTTAAGGATTGTCCTCAGGAGGACAAGGGAAGAACTAGTTCGGCTTCTACTCAAAGATCGACCCGACCTACTGTTCAAGGTCGAGCTTATGCCGTGATGGCTCAAGAATAAACGCGAACGAGCACGTCATCCAAGGTATTATTAAAAGTTGAGATGTCTTCTTATTTTATGTGTTATATATAATTGCTTGATATTTAATAAATTTTGTTAATAAGTTATGGATGAATACACATGTTTAGAAACTTTTAATTGAAACGCTTGTCTAAACTAAGGTACCCTTTTTATGCATCGGGGCAGCGGTGTAAGCAAAACCGAAGCGAGTGTTGATAGACCACAGGTCTACACATTCTTTTGTTACTCCATTGTTCACGAGAAGTTGGGAATCATTTCCAAGGCCCTTGATTTCATCTTGTCAATTCCTCTGTGCAACTCGGTGAGCACCGATACCATGTGTCAATCGGTGATTGTGATGATCGAAGACCACGAGGCGGTGGTCGATTTGATCATTTTGAGCATGGAAGGGTTCGACGTGATACTAGGGATGGATTGGTTATCTACTTACCATGCGGCGTGGATTGTCTTCGAAGATTGTAGCATTCCACAAGAGAAAATCTTTTCGATTTTATGGAGTCAAATCTTGTGTGATCTTGTTTATCTCGCCATTCGAAAGGCATGTATGATGAGGAACGGGTGTTATGGTTATCGGCCTACTTGCAAGATCATAAGGAGGAGAAGAAAATATTAGATATTACGATTGCTGTAGTATTCAGATGTTTTTCCTGAAGATCTACCTGGATTACCACCTGACAGGGAGATTGAGTTTGCGATTGAGTTAGTGTCGGGTACTGAACCAGTATCAAAAACTCCGTATCGAATGGCGCCTGCAGAATTGAAAGAGTTGAAGGAGCAGCTTCAGGAACTGCTAGATAAGGGCTTTATTAGATCGAGTGTGTCACCCTGGGGAGCACCGGTTCTATTTGTAAAGAAGAAAGACGGTTCAATGCGGCTTTGCATCGATTACCGCCAGCTAAATAAGTTGACAATTAAGAACCGTTATCCACTTCCAAGAATTGATGATCTGTTCGATCAGTTACAAGGAGCAAGGTACTTCTCGAAGATCGACTTGAGGTCAGGCTACCATCAGTTGAAAGTTAAGTCTGAAGACATTCAGAAGACAGCGTTCAGAACCCGATATGGGCACTACGAGTTCTTGGTCATGCCATTTGGGTTGACAAACGCACCCGCGTCATTTATGGACTTGATGAACCGGATATTCAAGTCACATTTGGACAAGTCTGTAGTAGTTTTTGTAGATGACATCCTCATCTATTCAAAGACGCGAGAAGAACATGAGCAACATCTGCGAGTGGCTCTACAAACCCTTAGAGACCATCAGTTATATGCAAAACTTAGTAAGTGTGAGTTTTGGCCCTAGGCCATGTTATCTCACGAGACCGGTATTACAGTTGACCCCCAAGATTGAGTGGTGATGAATTGGGAAGCCAAAAGACCGTTACAGAGGTTCGTAGTTTCCTCGGTTTGGCAGGATACTACAGAAGGTTTGTGGAGGGCTTCTCCAAGATATCAGGTCCTCTTACACAACTTACGAAGAAGAATACTAAATTTGATTGGACAGAGCAGTGTGAGCAAAGTTTTCAGGAACTCAAGAAACGATTGACTACTGCGCCAGTACTTGCTATACCATCAGGCAGGGGAGGCTTTGCAATATACAGTGATGCATCATATGGGGGTTTAGGCTGTGTGCTTAACCAGAATGAGAGAGTCATTGCTTATGGGTCTAGACAGCTGAAAGACCATGAGAAGAATTACCCGACGCATGATCTTGAGTTGGCAGCAGTGATTTTTGCTCTGAAGATCTGGAGGCATTACCTTTATGGGGAGACCTTCGATATATTTACCGATCATAAGAGCCTCAAGTATCTCTTCTCACAAAAGGAGTTGAATATGAGACAGCGTCGATGGATGGAGTTCTTGAAAGATTATGATTGTACCATCCAGTACCACCCCGGGAAAGCAAACGTAGTGGCAGATGCGTTAAGTCGAAAGTTCTCTGCTCAGTTATCACATCTCACCACAAGGGTGCGACGATGGCATCTTTTGGAAGATATGGCTCTAAGTAGCATGAGATTTGACGTAAAAGGTTCAGGTGCATTAATGGCTACGCTGGTGATTCGTTCGACCCTCTATGAGAACATTCGCAGACTTCAGATGACGGATGATGAACTTATGGCTATCAGACGGGATGTGATTGGGGGAAGCAAAATAGATTTTTCTATCAAAGATGATGGCACTTTGTTGTTTAGAAACCGGGTATGCGTACCAACTAGTACTGAGCTTCGGGACACTATTTTGGAAGAGGCTCATAAGTCTATGTACGCTATTCACCCTGGCAGTACCAAGATGTACCAAGACTTAAAGAAAAGCTTCTGGTGGAGAGGTTTAAAGAAAGATGTCGCTGTGTATGTCTCGAGATGTCTTGTGTGTCAACAAGTAAAGGTGGATCATCGAAATCCGGCAGGACTGTTGCAACCACTACCGATACCTGAGTGGAAATGGGAGGCTATTTCTATGGACTTTATTTTGGGATTGCCAAGAACATTAAGAAAATACAATGCCATCTGGGTCATTGTGGATCGATTGACTAAGTCCGCACACTTCCTTCCTTATAATACGTCGTATAGCGCCAACTAGCTCGCAGAATTATACATCAAGGAGATAGTTAGGTTGCATGGTATACCACCAAGATCGCCTCCCGATAGAGACCGATGTACACATCTCGCTTTGGCAACGATTTCAAGAAGGAATGGGCTCTAGGCTCGATTATAGATAAAGATTCCATCCTCGGACCGATCAAGGGCGGTCGAGAGGTGAATCGATTATAGAAGATATGTTATGTGCTTGCATGTTGGATTTTCGTGGGGTCATGGGACCAACATTTACACCGATCGAGTTCGCCTACAATAACAGCTTACGTGCTAGCATCGGCATGGCACCCTCTGAAGCTTTGTATGGACGACGTGCAGTGTCTCCGCTTAATTGGGAAGAAGTGGGTGAGAACCTCATTTTAGGTCCCGAGATCGTGGAGAATACAACCAAGACATTCGTTAATCCGTGAGAGACTACAATTGCTCAAAGTCGAGAAGAGCTACGCCGATCCGAAAAGAAACCATGTTGAGTTTAAGGTGGGAGATAACGATTTTTGTCAAAATCTCCTACAAAAGGCGTGATGCGTTTTGGGAAGCGTGGGAAGCTGAGTCCGCGCTATGTTGGACCTTTCGAGGTATTGGGCCGAGTCGGCGAGGTTGCCTATCGAGTAGCCTTGCCACCGCAGCTATCGGAAATGCACAACGTGTTTCATGTGTCCATGTTACGAAGATATGTTAAGGACCCGACTCACGTATTGGACTACCAGCCCATTGAGCTCTAAGAAGACCTATCCTTGGTTGAGGAACCGATACGAATCTTGGATCGTAAAGAACAAATCTTACGGACAAAGAACATTCCCTTAGTACTCGTGAAGTGGCGGAACCATTCTTCAGAGGAAGCCACATGGGAGCGTGAAGCGGAGATTCGCGAGCAATTTCCACAACTTTTCGAGTGAAGGTATATTGTAAACTATAGTTATGTAAGAAAACCATACGTACCTTTAAATTCTTGAATTTGCTTCAAAAAAAAAGAAAAAAAAGGAGAATTTCTTCAAATTCTTCAATGTTAAATTGGTTCATAACATCGATGCTTTACATATATATCTATAACGATCACACAATAAAATCTTAAATGTCATATTTATTCATTCTCGGTTAGAACCGTATGTCTGTTGGAACCCATGTCATCAGTTAGAACATGTTACCAGGCACGTGATCATGCTTTTGAATAAGTGTTTGATTCGACATCCTACGAAATTTCGCTCAAATAATTACCAAAAGGGTGAGGTAGGTGTAGGTTTGTGTCATGGTGAAGTATATTTCAGCACGTGACACTTGGGAAGGTATGCATCCATGTACGGATGCAATCCTCTATGGCGATGGGATGCCACACGTAGTACATCCGAGTTACTACGGATCCCACCCTTGAAAGCGTGCTTGGTGAAGCCTACCGCACGCGACCAAAGTTCTTTGACTTTAGACTGCTTCGATTTTGCTTTATCTTTGGTGTTAGGATAAGGACTTATCGATTCGGTTTAGCTATCCGTATATTTTGAGCGAAAATTCCTAAGGAGGGTAGAAGTATTTTGAACCCGAGTTAGACCTACGTGTGTATTCGCCCGGCAAGACGTCACCATTTGTTTTAGATTTTTATCTAGATGTGATTGTATGTGAATGATTTTAATTTAGAGCCCATTTGGACCCTCTGAAAGTTGTGCACCGACCCTCGGTAGCCGCCATCAACACCGGACTTGAGTTTTAAAATTAGAAGTGTATAATACATAAGATGTGTGTGTGTTTTACTTTGTGAGCAATCCTATTATAAGAAGGAATTGCATTCCCGTATTATACTAGGTTTTGTTAAGAGAGGATAGTTTCCCAACCGTGTGAAACTCCTTCTTCTCTCTTCTTCAATCATCGTAGGAGATCGGTTTAGAAAACCTCCTTCTCTAGAACCCTCTTTGTTGAAAACACTTAAACCTTAGAAAGAACTTGAATCAACCTTGGATTCGTAGTTGGCTATTGGGAGAGGTTGAGATCATTGAGGGCGTGTTGGAGTTGTCTCTGTGAACTCGTGGAATCGATCGCGGCGCGAATCGTTGAGGAAACCCGTCGGTTTTTATCATCGCTCGAGCAAGGTATCACCGAACTCCGACATTGCCTTAGTATTTTAGTCATAACGTTTTATTCCGAACTCTGATTAAGACGATTCGTTTTGCGTTGGAAAGCTAATAGAAAAATCTACAACTTTCATGTTTTGACCAACTCATGAATCAATCGTCTTGATGGTTAAAAAAATATGAGAATGTTACATCAAATCGCTCGAGCGAGCTATTATCATCGCTCGAGCGAGGTATCACCGAACTCCGGCATTGCCTTAGTATTTTAGTCATAACCTTTTATCTCGAACTCCGATTGAGATGATTCTTTTTGCGTTGGAAAGCTAATATAAACATCTATAACGTTTATGTTTTGACCAATACATGAATCAATCGTCTTGATAGTCAAAAAAATATGAGAATGTTACGTCAAATTCTAGGATTGGCGCAACTTGCCTGTTTTGACTTGTTTTTGAGGAAACGCTTAAATAGGTCTATATTATTAGTAATTAGAGTTTATCTTAATGCATGAACGTATATTGTGATATAGATTGAGGGCGAGAGGCCATCAATAGGACCTTGCTTGACTTCGCATAACTCCGAGTTTTAGGTAGGAGAATCTCATCTTTACAGTATTTTATTTTAATTCGCATGGATATTTTGAATTAAAATCTTTGAACTTGCATATGCCATTGAAATCACATCTGTAAATTGAAATTGATATGAATGACTAAAAATCTAAATCTACCTGAATCCTGAAACCTGAATCTGCTTAAGCTCTGAAGATCTGAAATCAAGAACCTGAACTATGTATAAGAGACTTCCATCTGATTATATTAGTATCTGCATTTGTTTTATGATTGACGACCCTCAAAAATTCCTGAACAACTTCCTGGCACAAGTTTCCCTCATTACGCAGGGGCTTGTTGCATCCTGAAAAAGGGTTCATGAACGACGATGGTAGGTAGGGGTTCCCATCGGCTATATTCCTGCTCTCGAGATATAGTTTACTCGGGAGGTATTTTAAGTTGAGGATTAAGTCATGAATTACTGAACTTTGCATATAGAAGTTAGAGAAACTCTTTGCATACATTGAAACTTGTTTTTCACACATTTAGAAATAAATCTTACATATGATTTCCGCACCTAAATTCGGTTTATTATCCGCTATATATGTTTGACAAGCTATATTCCGATATTTGTTTTGCAACCATGTTAGTTAAAGTAAAGTGCCGTAGATGTCTTTCTTCTACTGAGCTTGGTTGGTTAGCTCAGTCCGACTATACGCTGTGTTCGGTATTGACGCTGGCTATTGTGGAGATCGATCGACTACGTGCCTGAGGAAGAGCTTGAGGTTCCTCCTGAGGAGTTTTTCCCAGTATAGAACTTACTGATTTTCTTATTTGTGGTGAGAGTTAGACTTGAATTTGTGGGCCCATTTTAGTTGGATACCATAGTTTTATATTTGACGTTGATTTCTGTTATGAGCCATGTTTCGATGATGGTCGGCCATCATCGGTGGTTCTTTACTTTTAATTGCTTCTGCATTTATTTTAGCTATGGATATTTATTGCGCTTTACTCTGATATGTGCCCTGTTTGTCCGGCTTATCGTTTATTCGATAGGTTGGCGAACCGGCCTTTCCTATACCTGAGGGATTGGAAAAGTCGGGTCGTCACATTAAAGCTGAACACCAGAAACGACCTGAGTTACTTCAGCCACTACTGATTCCAGGTTGGAAATAGAAAAGTATTGGTATGGATTTCATCACCGGGTTGCTGAGAACCTTGAATAGGAACGATACTATTTGGGTTGTGGTTGACAGATTGGCTAAATCTGCTTATTTTATTCCTTATTGCATGACCTATTCAGCTTCTTAATTGACGGATATTTACATTCTGGTGTACATATTGATATTGTATCTGATAAAGACCCTCATTTCATGTCGAGATTTTGACAGAAATTTCAAGATGGGATGGGGTCTAAGTTGAAATTTAGCTCCGCTTTTCATCCTCAGACGGATGGGCAGACCGAAAGACTGAATCAAGTGTTGAAAGATATGTTTCGCGCTTGTGTACTGGACTTTGGAGGCAATTGGGATGAACATCTATCCCTTACGGAATTTGCTTATAACAACAGTTACCAATCCACTATACAGATGGTCCTGTATGGAAGAAGTTGCAGAACTCCTCTGTGTTGGAATGAGGTCGGTGTGAGAAGTTTGCTAGGACCTCAAATTGTGGAAGACACGTCCAAATATGTTTAGTTGATCCGAGAATGAATGTGGACCGCGCAGAGCAGGCAGAAGAGTGACGCTGATTTGAAACATAGGAATTGGGATCTTATCGAAGGGGATAAAGTCTTCTCTCTTATGAAAGGAGTAATGAGATTCGGGCTGAAAAGAAAGCTTAGTCCAAGATTCGTGGGACCGTTCGAAGTCTTTAAGAGAATCGGAGAAACGGCATATCGAGTTAAGCTACCACTAAAGTTTGCTGATGTGCACATATTTTTCCCATATTCATGCTAAAGAAATACGTAGCAGACCCTACTCACATTATCGACTGGGAACCCTTGGAGGTTTATAAGGATATGTCCGTTGTAGAGGTGCCTGTTTAGATTGTTGATTGGAAAGAACATACCCTAAGGAATAAAGTTATACCGTTGGTCTTTGTTGTGTGGCAATACCACTATCGTGAGGAGGCCACTTGAGAATGCGAGGACGCCATCAAGATGGACTACCCCCATCTCTTCGAGTAAGGTATGACTCAGTTTCGAGGATGAAATTTTTATAAGTAGGGAAGAATGTTGTGATTCGAATTTCACGTCTTTAATACACCTAAATTATGTGTATGTGCTTAATAACGTATTCACCACATGCCTTAACTTTTTAAAATGTTTAAACTAAAAATACATGTTTTGATTTTTCAAGCTCTTATAATTATTTCCGTCATTTATAAACACAAGTTATGTAGTAGCCTACTGGTTAAAGACTTAAATTATAGAAAAGAGGTCTAGGGATTGAACCTTGTTATGTGTGTTCTAAACCTCTATTTTAGACTTTGAAGTAAAAGCCTATACACCGTCCTTTGGTGTGTTAGCTTAACACCGGATAATCCCTAATATATTATAAATAAGTGTCTTATGGTGAACCCTAAATCATAATCTCATTTAGAGTTCTTCTTAAGAATAGAGCCGCCAGAAACCCTAGAGACCATAGAGAAGAAATTCTATATCTACCTTTCTAGAACCTTTCTTTTAGAAGATCGACGAGACGTTGGCATATATTTTCAAGCGGCCTTCGCATCCTTCTAGAATCTTCATCATTGTTGGAATCTCGATCTAATCGTGATGATATGATCGATCTAGGTATGGAGAAACTATGCTTTCTATTGACCTTAAAATATTAGTTTTTAATTGAGTTTTTATGCAAATTAGTATATCTATTTCATGAGTAATGGTTGAATGATTAAATGAGATGTATGCTATGATTAATGATCCTTAAAATTGATAATTTTGATTAAGAAGAAGACGGTTGGAATCCCACAGTGTGATTTGATGCATTCTAAGGTGTGCTCACGGATTGGAATCAATAGATTGATTATGGAAAATCAATCTATTGAGTCTAAACACGAACTCAATAGATTGAGCCGAACTCAACAGATTGAGTCTGAACACTAACTCAATAGATTGAGTCTAAGCGCGAATTTCTGTCAATCAATTGAGAAATCAATTCATTGAACATGAACAGAACTCAATAGATTGAGTTTGAGCACAGATTTCTGTCAATCGATTGAGAAATCAATCCATTGAGCATGAATAAAACTCAATAGATTGTGTCTGAGCATGAATTTTTATCAATCGGTTGAGAAATCAATCCATTGAGCATGAGCACTAACTCAATAGATTAAGTCTGAACACTAACTCAATAGATTGAGTCTGAGCACGAATTTCTATCAATCGATTGAGAAATCAATCCATTGAGCATGAGCAAAACTCAATAGATTGAGTCTAAGCACAAATTTTTGTCAATCAATTGATAAATCAATCCCTTGAGCATGAACACTAACTCAATAGATTGAGTCTGAGCACAAATTTTTGTCAATCGATTAATAAATTAATCTATTGAGCATGAACACTAACTCAATAGATTGAGTCTGAACACTAACTCAATAGATTGAGTCTGAGAACGGATTTCTATCAATCAATTGAGAAATCAATCCATTGAGCCTGAACATGGAATCAATAGATTGAGCTGAAATCAATAGATTGAGCCAAAATTAATAAACTGAGCCTGAACATGAAATCAATAGATTGAGTTTAAACAGTTAAATTCTATATTCAGTTCTTCTCATAACAGTGTGATTAAATGTCAATGTTTATGTACCATGATTATATTACATACACTTTAATATTTATGCACCATGATTGTGTATACTTCAATATTTACGTACCATTATTTATGCACCATGATTGTGTATACTTTAATGTTTATGTACCATGACTAATTGCACTTAATTGCTTAAGTATTATGATCTTACTCATATACATTTTATATATTCCATGATGTTCTATACAATGCACAATCATGACACGTAATATATAATGAAATATCAAGCCATGATTAATGAGCATTAGACCCAATATCTTGTACATGATGGAGTCTAGGAAGGTATTAGACCCAACTTCTTGTATTTGATGAAGTCTAACTAAACATGATTAGGAAGCATTAGACCCAACATCTTGTACCTGATGGAGTCTAAGTAGGTATTAGACCCAACTTCTTGTGCATGATGGAGTCTAACTAAATAAGAACATGATAAGCATGATTAAGCCCAACGTCTTGAGGGGCAGAGTTTAACGTGTAATAAATTATATGAATGATTAGACCCAACGTCTTAAGCATGACAGAGTCGAACTAGACAAGTGATAAGCATGATTATGACCCAACGTCTTGAGCAAGACAGAGTCTAACGTGCATTAAATGACAAAAAAGATGAAATTAAAAGAAAAGATGCATTCGTGCGATATTGATATCCATATTTATGTTCAGTTCATTTCAGCTTATCGAGATTATACATGCCACAAGCACAAAAATAAAATATACAGAAATATTTATATTGCTATGATTGATATTTTATGCTTCAATAGATAGCATGTCTTGTCCATACAAGTATAAACTTACACCCCTTGTTGATGTAGGTGGCCAAATGAGACAGGTGTAGCTGAGGACAATGTATAGGTTTATGGTGATGAGACTGCACATGGTGCTCAACAATATGAAATGAATGGCAATGAAGGTTTCATAGCCTAATTATCTATTTTCCCTTTCTAGTTATTATTACTGGTTTTAAAATAAATGAGATAATAATCAGTTAGTATTTTATTAAGACTGTTTAAGCTTTAATCATGTTGGACTTTATTATTGGATTAAGAACATTATCATGAGTTTTATTTTGATTAATTAATATTTTAAAAAAAATTTATCTTTCGATATTTAAGGTACTTTTATTACCTTATTATGTTTCTATAATTCACGATACGAAGGTACGGTCCAAGATCTTACAATTAAGAATAGAATAAGATTATCTTTTCCATGAGATTCATTAATTCTTCTAAGTATCTTTGATTGAATTTTTTTGAAAAATATATTGAGAGAACCTAAAAGTTTCGATATGTTTTTGAGTGTATGTCAATAATGAGTTTTTAAATGAAAATATTTTCTAAATCTGCAGTTTAGAAAAATTTATGAAGAATAAAATATTCACTATGCATATACACTCTGTGTTTATTATGAATTAAAATTGTTGGAGTTCTAATCAAAGATAATTGTTATAATGGAAAGTAAGGACAAAAGATTGGTAATTTTGGAAAATCGTAATAAACTTATGTATTGATAATTTGACCATTTAGGTAATTTAGTTAATTTAGTTAGTGTAATAAAATTAGTTTAGAATTTTAACTTTTCTTTTAACTTTAATTTTTGAAAAATATTTTAAAAAATCTAAAAATATTTGAAGTTTGTAGGTAACTTCACTGAAAACCTTCAGGAGATTACAACTCCTCCACTAGGGATCACCTAAGGGTTTAAAGGCTTATTGCATTCGCTAAATACAATCGTGCTCCCTACGAAAGTGACATTTAATTAAAGTTTTTAGTTTATATATTTCCTTGTTTACTAGAGACTAGCAAAACATAAGTTTGGGGGTGTGATCAGTCACATAATATATCATTTTATCACCTTTAACATAGTAACGCTAGGACTTAGTTTATTACTAATAAGTTAATGATATGCAGATATTAAGGATAATCAGTAAAAGAGAGCCAAAGTGATAATCTTTGTCAAAATGAATTCAAAAAGAGCAGTAAAAGACGATTAAGTGTAAAAAGAAAATTCACCGCCTACTGAAGAATGGAAAATCATGTTTTACGATTTTACAGAATGATTGAGCGTTGTTACTAGAAAGCTATAAGAAATCGTAATTTGCGATTCTTCAGAGAAAGAGTATGATGTAGAAGAAAAGTGATGAATTGTAATTCATAGCATTGTCAAGTCAACTATGAGAAAGCGATGAAAGATGAAAAATTACGATTTACGATTTTCTAAGAAAAAGAAGAAGAAAGAGAATAATCATGATTTACGATTATGATATTAGAAGCTTTCCTACTACTACCGCTACTGTTGTTGTTGATCTGTAAAAATGAACACTGTCATATACAGAATTAAAAGAACTCTTGAATTAGAAGTTTGGCTAAGCACGAATCTGAGAGATTGATGAAGAAAAATTTAAAGAGGACTCTACTACTGAACAAAAAGGAATAATCTAGAAGCGCATCAACTAATGAAAGCAAGGAAGAGTAGAATTAGAAGTAGAGTTATAATAGGAATCTTTTATTCTTTTATTAGAATTAGAACTTGTAAACCAACTCCTTATAATCTATAAATAAGAGAGACTGGTGTAGGAATAAATCATCGAAGAAATTCTCAGCATCAATTGACGATTGAGGTTGGGTTTTCTTTTGATCAACTTAGAGTAGATTTTTATTGCTTTGTAGATTAGATATCCAAGATTTCTCCAGAGAAATTAACGACTGCTATTGTGAATTAAAGATTAGTGTAGATACCTGTAGTTTCTTCGAAGCAATTGACGACTATGGCTGAGGGGTGAAGGATATATTTATTTTACTTTCTAGTTTAGATTTTATTTTCTTTTATTTCCTGCTTTGTAAATATCTTCAAATTTTAATTTGAATTGACGACTCAGGTTGAAGTTTATAGATTAGTGTAACGATGTTTACTTTTCCGTCTTCAGTTTTTTAAAATTTGATTGGCGCCCAAGTTTTAGAAGATTGTTGATTAGATGAAATCTGTATTGATAGAATTCTAGTTGTGATTGACGACCAATACTAGGATACTTGAGATATAGTGTAACGATACTGTTTAATTTCATAAATATATGATAGCAAAAGATTGTGATTGACGACCATAATCTGAAGTTTGAAGATTAGGATTTATTTTCTGTAATTTAGATTAATAAATAGTTCTTTATTCATATTTTTTCAGTAGTTTAGGATCTTAAAAGATAAGTATAAGTTTTCAGAAAAATTGAATTAATATAATTAATATAGTAAACTTTTCTTTGTGGGAACGATCCTTTGCTCCTTTGCTAGTACTATGATTTCCATTGTGCACTTGCAATAGGTTAAGACTTAATTAGATACACATATAAGTAGCTCAATCACTACTGTGTTACCACAATGAGCTGTCATTCATGTGACCGATTCACATCATATATCTGACGGTCTTATTGTATAAATCCTGACTCTTGTGATATATGATAGTGCGTTAGTATTTGTCATTGGGGTTTTTTTAAAGCATCTGATTTTCTTATTCATTTGAGATTCAAAATTTGTGATCCGTATACTATTTTAATGATTTGGAAAATTGTAAACTTGATTATCTATCAAGTTTTCAACCATATAGATCATCATTAATAATTAGAGTTATCTTTTGTAGCGTGGCCAATGATCCTACGGTAGTTTGCTAGAATCCCAAAGTTCCACGCTACACGATTCTTCTTTTCCTTCGTATGGATGGTGGTGATCAAGGTGCTCTATGGAGAAATACCTTAATAGTTTGAAGAAGGTTGAAGAAAAAGGGTTGAAGAAGAAGGCTAGGTTTTCTTACGGAGGAAAATAAGGAACTAAAGGGTTAGGGTTCCTTTTTAGGGTGAAATGCAGTTTTGGGAATGTCTTCTGCCTTAACCTTCAACTGATGGTATCCTGATCTCAGATCTATCTTAAAAAGAATCATGCACCTTAGAGCTGATCGAAGAGGTCATCAATACGAGGAAGTGGGTAAACGGTTCTTGAACGTCAACTTATTCAATTGACGATAATCTATACAAAGCCGCATTGAACCGTCCTTCTTGACGAACAATACTGGTGCTCCCCATGAAAAAACACTCGGTCTAATAAAATTTTTGTCTAAGAGTTCTTGTAACTGCTTCTTGAGTTCTTTCAGCTCTGTCGATGTCATACGGTATGATGCCTTCGATACTAACTCATTGCCTTAAGCTAAGTCCATTACGAATTCAACCTCTCGGTCTGGTGGTAATCCCTGTAACTCCTCAAGAAACACATCGGGAAACTCGCTTGCGATGGGAATATCGATAATGGTGACCTTCTCTTCTCATTTATTTTGTACGAATGCGAGATACTCGTAGCATCTATTGTTCATTAACCGTTTAGCTCGAATAACGGATATAAAAGGCACAATTTTCAGCTTAGTGCCATAAAATCTGAATGGTTTTCTCCTCTTAGGGTGAAAAGTGACTCTCTTTCTAAGGCAATCCACATTTGTATGAATTATAGATAGTCAGTCCATGCTAAGGATTACGTCAAATCCTTGCATATCCAAAATAATCAGATCAGCTGATGTCTCGTGGTCTTCAATCGAAATGATTACTGATCGACAGATAGTGTTTGTGACTACTGAGTTTCCTGTAGGGACTAATACCGATAGGCTGAAGTCCAAGGGTTCGGAAGTGATACTCAATTCAACCGCGAATTGAGGAGTCACAAAGGAATGCGTAGATCCAGGGTCTATCAATACGCATGCCTTATGTTGACAGATATCACAACTTTGGTACATGTGTAAGGTACCTAAGTTTCATTCAAATAATTTAGTTGTGTACATATCAAAGTGTCATGGTGTTCATGTAATGGTATAATTGAAAATAATTTCTAAAGGTATCCATTTAAAGTAGTAATTAGACATTCAATTATGTAATTATACCTTGGATGACATCGTTTGTCGTTTGGGCATCTCGTGCAGCGACGGCATAGGCGCAACCCTGAACTGTAGGTCGAGAGGGCTTCTGAGTAGGTGTCGATGTTGTCTTATCTTTCTTCGATTCCGAATAATCCTTTATCAGATATCCCTTCTTGCCACAATTGAAGCACGAACCTGTGCTCCATCTACAATCTTCCAATTTATGTCGTCTTCCGCATCATAGGCGAGACTCGGTCAGTGCTGACGCGAAAGTGTACGAAGTCCTTTGTGCTTCTAATGCATCAGAGGTAGTCAATCGTGAGGGACGAAAAGACTGTGTAGGTGCAGACAAGGCTGATTTTGAATAGGTAGTCAAGGCAAGTCGGGAAGGTGCTGAAGTCAAGAATTTTTCCCTCTTGCTTGTCTGGTCATCGGTATAAGATTGTGTTCGATATGTTATGTTGTTATTCTGCTGCTCTCTTCTCTTGTTATTCGGCAATTAAGGCCTTCTCCATTACCTCGGCATAAATTATCAATTGAAACAATGAGATCCTCTCTTGAATTGTCGGTTTCAAAACCCACGTTCAAATTTCTTCACCTTCATTAATTCTGTAGCTACATGAAGAAGGGCATAACGCGAGAGAGTTTTGAAAATTCAGACTCGTACTCTAACACAGTCATATTTTCTTGCATGAGAGCAATAAAATCAATCTCCCATTATTCACGGACAGATGCTGGAAAATATTTTTGGTTAAACTTTTCTAAGGATTCGTTACATGTCCATGGAACGTTCTCTTGGGTTTGATTCCTAGTTCTCTGAACTGAATTTCACCAGGGATCGACGTCCTTTTCCAATAGAAATGCGGCCCACTTCACCTTTTCATCTTTCGTGCATGTCATTATACCCAAAATTTTCTCCATCTGGTTGATCCAATCTTCTGCTACTTCTGGATCAACCTTTCCATAAAAATTAGAAGGTTTTATCCTTCTGAATTCTTGAAATCCGGTGGGGTGTTGTCTAGGGGCTAGTAGAGTAGTCTGTTGTGCCATCGCGTTTGCGATAGTTTTCATGTATCGCTCGACTCTTTCGTTGTCGCTTCCTCCTCCCAGTGGTATGCCATTGGAACTAGTGGTGATACGCGTTCCATTGGAGGAGCCCGCTGTGTTAAGGGTCTCTGATCTACGATGAGGTGCCATAAGGACCTATCACGATTTAATAAGCGTATAGTCAGAAGAAATCGTGAGACTCCGATTTATGGTCTGATAGGACTTAAAGCTATTGTGGTGTCACATGTAATCTAATGCCATGTCTCTGATACCAACTGTGACACATGATGTCACAGTTGACTCGTTCTTATGGTAGCATATAGATCTAATGCTATAGCTTTGATACCAACTATAACGATCCTGAAATTTTCAACTCGAAACACATGGAAATTTATGGATCGTTAGATCATAGATCATAATCTAAATACAGAGGTTCTTTAGTATCAATTAGAATAAGTCATTAGATTAAAACTATTGCATAAATGTCCATAAGAAAACTTAAACAAGAAAGTAAAACCACCGGTGACAGCCTTTCGTCACACAAACAATGGTGAACAGAAATAATCAATATCAATAGTCTCAAAAGTTCTTTTAAAACTATACCAAGTCTAAGTATCCAAAAGAAATTTATTGGTAAAATTGCTCTGGAGGAAGATCTGCCTCGTCCTCTAGGACGAAGTCTGGATCTTCTTCTAACTCAGGATCCGAGACTACTTCTGTACCTATGACATATAGTGTCGGGGTGAGCTAACAGTCTAAGCTCAGTAGAGAAAGTTTAAGGCTGAATTACATCTTATCTAATCAATGCATAGTTTCAATGACAAATTGAATATAATTAGTGACAAAACAAAGTTATCAAAGATTCTTGAGTACAAATTCAAACCATCTAAGGTTCAATTGCTCATAAGGTTTAAAGGTGACTTTTCTTGGTTTTCAGATGAGTGTCAATTTAATTTATTCATTATCATACTTTGTATACAGGTTTCTTAGGTTCAATATGTGACTTAAATCAATAATTTAAAACAACTCCTCACGAATATAGTGCTTAGAGCCTTGGTTAACTGATGGGAATCCCCTCCTAACCATCGTCGTTCAAGAATAATTTTTCTCGGTTGCCCAAGCCCCTGCGTTGTGAGGGATACTTATGCGATTCAAAGGGGCCGTCAAAACGGTACAAAGTACAGGATTCATTGTCATCAACCTTAAATTAAATGCAAGGTTTTAATATATAGTACGATGTTCATATTTCATACATAGCTTATATTCGATTTCAAAGTTCAAAGTTTAAAGGTTCAAATAGTTCGATATTGAAAGAGTCCAATAATTCAATGTTCAAAGAGTTTAGATGATTCAATATTCAAAAAAAATAATAAGGTTCAATGAGTTCGAGTTCAGTTTTCTGATGATCATGAGTACATGTTTTAATATATATATATATATCATTAAAGCATATGATTCAAATTCAAAAACATAATTGTGCATTGAATTTCCCCTACCTCGATTTTAAAGATTGTACAGTTGGGAATAAGATATTCTCCTTGTAATAGGTCCGATTCTCCCTTCTATGGTCCATGTATAATTTACACATAAGGGAACAAGCCACCAAAAGTACATAGTCGGATGACTAAATCGTATAGAAATATTTCTGATTTTTCAGTGCTCACAATGAACTTTGGCTGCAAACACTAAAAAATATAAATTGTTTCGGTATCCATAGCGCGTTGTTATATATACCACAGTGTGTTGTAGATACTTTCATGCCCATTAGATGCATCGTGTCAAGCTATCCCAAAACGATATATTATAATGGTCAATCATAGTTTTCTATCAAAAGTTATGGTCGTCGGAAGAAACCATCTTCACAGTGGCACTGATTTTCATTTCTGTGACAATGAGTCTTGTTACCACAAATGATCATTCATTAATGATCAATATATATACAAGGTGTTGTTGTACTTATCACAGCACGTTGTGACATATGACAGCGCGATGTGGGTCTTATCACAGCGAGTTGTCATTGGGTTTTTTTTTTAGCATCCAAGTTTCTTATTCATTCGAGATTCAAAATTTGTGATCCATATCAAGTTTGCGATTTGAAAATTCGTAAACTTGATTATCTATCAAGTTTTCTACCCTATAGATCATCATTAATGATTAGGGTTACCTTTCGTAACGCGATCAATGATCCTATGATAGTTTGCTAGAATCCCAAAGTTTTACGCTACACGATTTTTCTTTTCCTTCGTATGGATGTCGGTGATCAAGGTGCTCTATGGAGAAACACTTTAATGGTCTGAAGAAGGTTGAAGAAGAAGGCTAGATTTTATTACGGAGGAAAATAAGAATAAGGAACTAAAGGGTTTCCTTTTTATAGAGAACTCTCTAGGTTCTATTTTTAGAAGAAACCTAATAGGTTTCTAATTTGGAAATCTAGGGAGATTCTAATTTAATCTCCCTGTATCCAACCTCTTTCTAATTTGTTGGGGATCATTCCATGCGGAGCCAACATACCAAGTGTGGGTGCATAAGCTTTTAGTCTAAAGTTCAAAATAGAATTTTACTCCACATAACAAGGTTTGATCGCTAGACCTCTTACTTAGAATTCAAGCCTCCTACACTAATGTTCTCACAGAACTTGTCTATTTACTTACACAATTATATATTTGAATTATTTAAACTAAAGAATTTATTTCTCATAATATTTTTAAGGAAATTTCGTGGCAAGAGTTGTATATCTTGCTAAGCACATATACTTAGCTAGTGTATTAATGTTTTGGAAATTTTGGGGATGTTACAGAGAGCCTCTATCTCACCTTCTAATGGAGGTAAGAGTCGGGCGGGGTGGTAAAGGAGACGGGTCATCGCGATACCCAACCCAAACTTTTACTGGATCACGCACATAAACTTGATCTGTCTGGTCAAGTTGGGCATGAGACATCCACCCTGACCTTCGGGTCGGGTTGAGCTTACTCAACCCGATATTTTATATATATATATATATATATATATTATGAAAAATATGAATTTTTCATTGAGTCAGGCCTGGTTTTCAGGTCCAGGGTCGGTGTGCCAGATGCACCACCAATTCAGCTCGAATCAGGTTGAGTGCACCATCATATAAGATCAGATTGGGTCAAGCATATACCTTTTGGGGATGTGTGCAATGCGTAATCAACATCTGACCATCTGATAGGTGCGACATGATCTTAAAGTCCGTTTTTTTAATAGATTGGAACAAAAAAACTCTCCATCTTCTAATTCAAATTAGTAAAAAGCTATGTGGTACTTACTATTAAACAGGTAAGAATAGCGGTACTTCAAATCAGTCGATGATTTTCTCAAATTCTTCCAATTTTTTCCGAATCTTGCCGATTTGTTTTCGTATATTTTGCCTTGCCAGTTTTTTCCCAAATTCCAAATTGGTAACTATTTTTGATGGCACAGGCTCACAGTTCTTTTCATTTATGAGCTCTTAGAGTAGCCGACTAAGTCCGAGGGTATGTGCAACACTCAGTACATCACACATGTACTAGTCAAATAGGGGTAAATTTTTGCAAGCGGCCAGCAAGGGGTTAGAGTACGAACAACACCTGCACAGCTAATTTCAAGCGTAAATCTTAAAACTAAGTGAACTCTGATGACCATCCAGTAAATCAACTCAATCGAATGGCATGCAGACATCCGATTGACTTGAAAATCTGGGAAATGGCAATCTACCAAAGGCTACCCGATCTTAACTGTTCATTTGTTCGTATGACTCAGTTCATTGTCCACTATTAAATTAGCTGATCATGGGGTTGAGTTCAAGTAGCGACTCCCTTCTACGATAACAAGATGCCCTCTAACTGGCGTAATCCGTGAAATACTTGTACCATGCTTTGGGCAAGGGCATCCCTTAGTGATTAGTCCAAGTGTTAGCTTGGGATACCCTAGAACATTAAAAATTTAAATTTAATAATTAACAAAAATATATCTTAGGCCCTGTTTGATAACTTGAAAATTGCCAAGTTTATCAATAATTTCAATAGTTTTCACAATTTAAGCTTGACAGAAAGAGAGCCCAAATTTTGTTAGAAATCAGGTTAAGAAAAAAGGAAGACGCAACCAAATTGTTAGCAATTCAGCCCATGGATCTCCTTAGTTTGAGGCTTTTAACCAAACAGGTTAATAAAAGGGTAGCACCAATGTTTGAATTCCATCTATACATAATTTGAAACCAAGGCCATAGGGTCCTTAAAAAGACTTCTTAAACTATGTGGATAATTATGACATTGTGATGTATAAAGCAGTCAACAAGATTGATGGAACAAACTCCTTCAAGGTTTAAATCTTGGTTTGTTACCGATATCGCTCCGGAACCGATATCGGGCACCGATATTACCTCCTCAATGTGCTACCAAAACTTACTATTAAGTAGTACAATCCGATACTACCCAATATTTTAAACCTTGGTATCACCTCGAGGCCTTTCAGTGGGCAGGCAACAGTAAGGCCAGCACAAAATTTTAAATAATCATTGCAACGCCTGATTTTTGGGCGTGGGCGTGCGGTGGCTCTCGAGATTTTAAAACACGATTTTATTAAACGTTTAGCTTCTATCTATCTCAACTGAAACAAAAGGCTTCACGGAACCTGGTTGCACCAGATGAGGAGCTGGCTAACCATATCCATGAGACAAATCGGACCCCTTCCCCGGCAGTCCTTGTTTCAGATGACACCATTTATGAAAATTTTATGTGGCAGCACCTGTTTTTCTCATCATCATCAACGATATAACTTAATCTAAAACCAATGGGAAGATCTTCTATAGTGCACCTGTGCAATATGAACATCCATATACATAAGCTATGCAGAAGACCCTTTGTTGACCAACAGATGGGACCCCGAGTTCTTCAACCAGCTTTCAGAAGCACTCCACGAAAAGTTGCCACATAGGAGCCCACGAGATAGAGAAGCAATGAGCCACAACAGGCGCAGTTTCTGTATACAAGCACTCCCTGTTTGAATCAATAATACTAACAGAAAACACAATGTAATTCCTTTCTTATTTATTTATGGTAATAACTGTTTTCATTTCATATCACAAGATATAATTTGAAGTGTTCTGATAATTTTAGTATTGAGATATTAGCTTGAAAGCGAGTTTTCTGCTTCCTTGATCCAAGATGCGATTGCTAGTGTATGGCGTCCACCGCAGGCAACTAGTTTAGCACACCAACGTCCATCAGCAATGTTGAGACCTGCTGGTGGTGGGAGGTTTATGGGCACCTCCATCGGGTAACCAGTTGTTGTCTTCCTACCGTATCCAAGGCGTCCGTGGTCTCCTCTCCCAAACTGCCAACAGAAGCAAAATTACATAAGAAAATCTTCAAACCACCTGTTTGAAGTTTAACTCGTCTACTTTTCACTAGGAAGCATGGCATCAAAATTCACCCGATACCAATACGTATCGGTTTCGTTGAGAACCACTACCGATATGTATCTCGGTTCCATCGAGAACTGATATCCATACCAACCCGATACTGATATCAGTGTCAGGATCTTTATCGGACCAATACGAGTTAGTATCAGCCGATATTGTCTCGCAATCGGCTGTTACTGGCCGATACAAAGCTTTTTTCTACCTTTTTTGCTTTTTAAACATATATATCGACTGACAGACTATCGGCGATACCGTATCCGTATCGGCTGATACGATGGACCGATACCCAATACGATACTGATACCTTGCTAGGCAGATAATCGTAGGTTTTCCTGGCAGGTATACAAAATAAGTAACATCTTGCATTTTCAAATTTTCTTAACCGAATCTCAGGTCAGCTTTAAAGTCCCGGTCCCCTTGAAAATAAAACAGTTCTTTAGAATAGTAACAGAACTTACTGAAAACATCCTCCCATCACGTGTGCATGCAACTGAGTGAGTACCTCCACAAGAGACCTATAAATATAATCAGGAATAAAATCAATTCATATGGGTAATGATAAATGAAAATGAAATCCTCCGCAACAGAAGGATTGCAATTTTCTCATGGGAGCCATTACTTGAACACGAGAAGTTGACCCTTGCACTAGTTTAAAAGAAAGACTTCCGATTAGGGCTCTCAATGGGCCGGATTAGGGCTGGTCTGGGATTCAACCCAGCCCTAACCTACCTAGGCCGGGTTCCCAAATTTTTCAGCCTGGCCCTAACCCGGGCTGCAATTCTAATAAATTTTGGTTGGGCTATTTTTTGGGGGCTATTTTTTCCAATAAAATTTGGTTGGGCTTTGACTGTTTTTTTTCTAATAAAAGTTTGAAGAATGTTAAAAATTTAATTAAATAATTATATTAACATTACAGAAGCTCAGGTATATACTTTTATTCAAATATTTTATTTTAGTTTGTTGCACAATGGTTATAACGGACAACGGTTGCACAATGATTATAACGGACAATAGTTAATCTCAAGGCATTCAAGTAAATTATATTTAATTAAAAGAAAAAAATTTTATAACTTTAAAAGGATAAGTGTATATATATATATATATATATATATATATATATATATATATATATATATATATATACTATCCGGGCCTGCACCGCTAGTTTTTCTAATAAAATTTGGTTGGGCTTTGACTTTTTTTTTCTAATAAAAGTTTGAAGAATGTTAAAAATTTAATTAAATAATTATATTAATATTATAGAAGCTCAGGTACACACTTGTATTCAAATATTTCATTTTAGTTTGTTGCACAATGGTTATAACGGACAACGGTTGCACAATGATTATAACGGACAACGGTTAATCTCAGGGCATTTAAGTAAATTATATTTAATTAAAAGAAAAAAAAATTATAACTTTAGAAGGATAAGTATATAATATATATACTATCCGAGCCGGGTGCGGGCCGGGTGTTGGAACACTCAACCCAAGCCCGGTTCGGATATTGGGCAAGTTTGCTTGATAGAAAGTACCACTTTTTCAGGGCCGGGTGCAGGCCAAAATCCAGGCCAGCCCGACGCATTGAGAGCCCTACTTGCGAATTTGGGGATCTGTACCATGTGAAAACACCATCTAAGCTGTCTAATCTGAAGGCCATGCTTTAAAGATCTTAGGAGCAAAAGATTGACACGAAACATGATCTCTATAATATGTTCGATGCAGTCAACAGCCATTATCTGATTCAACCGTTGACTGCATTGAATCATAAGATAGAGATCGTGTTTTGCGCCAATCTTTTGCCCACAAGATGCCCATCAAATCAGACGGCTTAGATGGTGTCTTCATATGGAACAGGTTCCCAAAATCGCAAGTCTTTCTTTTAAACTATGTGTGAGGGACTACTTCTTGTGTGCAAGTAATGGATCCCTTTTCTCATTCTATTCACATGTAAACTACTGATAAGAAAGATCTAACCAATGCATAAGCAAGTTCGGAAAAAGAACAGTAGCATAACAACAAATCGATAACTAATATAACTAAGGTAAGAAGTTGGTTAGCACTTATGAATTAGTTTACAAGAACTACCTGAACTATCTCCTCCCCTACTAGTTGTTGAACCCTTTGGGGAACCATTTTACTGCTCTTATCATCTCCAAATCCAAGCCTCCCATGCTCACCCCTTCCCCAAGCATATACCTGCAATGAGAGACTTGTGATTTCATAATAAAAAGTAGCATAATTAAGACTTGCGAGTGAGAATATCACAACATGCAACAGGAGAGCATGACTATAGTGACCAAATTCTCCGACTTTTTGAAAAAGTCACGAAATTTGTAATTTCTTAAAAAATGAATAAAATTACAATTATTTGTGAATTTTTTTCTAAAATCCCGACTTTCAAGAATTATTCGCAATCAATTTTAAAGAATTATTTCTTGAATTATTTCAGAAAAAATTCCCAAAGTATTCTGAATTTTTTAATTTTTTTAAAATTTTTTAATTTTTTAATTAATATATTTTCATAATTTTTCTTTTAGTTTTCCGAATTTTTCCAAGCCGATTTATTCCCGAACCCCAACTTGGTCTGCATGACACGAAATATTAAAGCAGAATTTCCAAAATCAATTGGTTTGTATCCATTTCTATAAGTGTTGTTCAATTACCATCCTTGAGCATTTTTTATCTGCTCCAGGGGTGATAACTTTGAACCGCCATTGACTTAAAGTGCATAATCTCCCATCAGACAACTGGCGTCTCCATCCAACCAGGTTAGTCTAAAACAAAGAAATGTAGAATTTTTGGTTTAAACTTTAAAGTATCACCGAGTTCTATAGACAGCCGGTACAACAAATGTAGTGGCTTGACTGAGCCCCACGGGTAAATCGTAATTGCATTGGCCGATTCAGCTGATCCCACTATGTATTGCCTAGTCAACTTGGTTGTTACATACGATGTGAGTTTCAAGTGTCACAACTCACAAGCCTTAAAAGGCTTAGAATTAGAACGCGTTTGACAACGCAAATATCATTCTAATTTCATTTGTCCTCTAGAACTCTTCAATGCATCTTGATCTTTGCCAGTAGACAACTTTTTGTTTTTGGCCCAATAACAATGAGTGACAAAGAATTCAAAACTCGAAACTATACTCTAAATTTGGGATTTTATTATGTACTTTAATTATGGTAAGATTTCAAATGCTTTACAATTAAATTTGGTAAAGACTGAAGAGCCAAGATGTTTCTTATTTTAAGCTATTAGTTAAAAATTAGCCTTTTTTAACATAAACAATGTGATTAATAGATGTATGCTTGTAAGAGATTAAATACCCATCATGTTTCATGCATTTTCAAAAGCAGTTAGTGATTGACTAGTCATTTTCTAGTAATTTTTTGGTTTTTTTAATTTTTAAGCTATTATTCTGAAACTGTTATAAAATAAAAGTTATTGTCAATATTATTTTAGCAAAGGTCCATGGATCATTTACTAGATGCCTATTTATATGTCAGGTTAGAACTAGTATTAGCATTTATTAGTATTTTTTATTTGCTCTTTTATTTCATTTTTCAAATATTATTATCATTGAATATCATCTTAAAATATGATCCAGTACTTTTCCACTAGGATTAGTGGTTAGTAAGCATCAATTGGCAATAAATAAATATTTCTTAATTTTTAATTTTTATGGCTTTTTTCGGCTGTAAGCGTGAAGATACGGGTTCGAGTCCAAAGAGCAGCCATTTTTTGTACAAAATGCCAAAGGTTAGGTCTGTATCCCATCTACTCCTCCCAGCACCCTATAAGTTCGGGACCAGCATTGTCTAATGGCCTTTTTAAAAAAAATATGGCTTTTTTCCTTTTTCACAACTTCCTTGACTGCAACAGTGAACAAAAAGGACAGAGGGTTCCCTTGTCCCAGGCCACGAGGGGAAGGAGCGGAAAAGTCAAAGTAATCTACATTGTTCAACACTGAGACTCCGGTAGTAGAGATCACCAGCAGATCTATTTCCTCCACTTCAAACCAAATTTAATCTCTCAAGAATATGCATAAGCAGCAGCCATTCAATTTTATCATAAGCCTTTGCTAGATCGTTTGAAAATTAGCACCCTATCACCCAACTATTAAACTGCATAACCACTTATTAGCAACAACAATCTAATCAAGGATTTTTCTGTCCCAACAAAGCCGACTAGATGAGTTGAGACCAAGTGTCACATAAACCTCGAGCCTATTGGATGAAACTTCTGCAAGAATTTTATAAATCCCGCCAACCAAACTTACAGAGCAGAAGTTGCCCATGTCCACTTCCTGATTTTAAAAGTAAGTGCTATGAAATTGCACTGAATGCTTCCGTTTCGTCGTGGCTAAAGAAAAATTAAAAAAACTGCACATAATTTTTTCTTGACAAGCACATAAATGTTTAGAAAATTCTAATATATCTTCCCATGAGTCACCATAGCGCTTAATCACTGACCTTTCTCACTGAGCACCTTTCACATTGTCTCTTAGTGATTCAAGCTTTTGAACATCAAACTCCACCTCAGCTTTTTAATTTTGTGCCATCCGAATCTCATTAGTGTTATTTATTTCCATCTTCTTTGTTGCCTGATTCAAACTCATAGAATGACATGAGGACATGCGAGATGTCCTGAGTTTGACCGCTCTAATCCTCGTCATTGGCATAATACTCTTTTTGTTCCTCGCTAATAGATCTGAATGGTACTATGCACGGTTCAAAATTCCAGAAAACTGAGATTTGAACCATACTACTATCTCATCTAAAGTACCTTTGAAGACAAGAAGTTGGGAGTCTCTCTCTTTCCCATTGAAATATTCTCCCCATCGCATTGAAACTCGGATGGTGTTGATACCTCTGCAATCCTACTCAGTTAACAGGAAACCTGTTTTACCCCTGCTCAATAGTACCCGGAACAAGTACGAAACATTTTGGGCACATTTATATATACTTCAAAATTACCATTTATTTAAGGTAAAGAAGGTTATACCCTAAAGAATATTTCCAAATTGCAATTCCAAGATCTTAAAAATTCAATTTCCCGTTCAAAAAAAAATTTGGGTCTTAGCAGTTCAGGCAAATTTATCTTTCAAATGCTAAGGCCTTTTCCAAATCTTAGGAGCTCATACATTTTATAATGGTAAAACATTACTCTAAAACACAAAAGACTAAGAAAAATATCTTACACCTTGGCTTCCAAAAAAGATAGTATTGTATACCTCTGTGTGTGTGTATATATATAACAGCCTATGTTGTATCCAAGACAATCCTACTCTCCCCCTTTTTGTCATAAGGTGACAATGGGAGAAAAAGAACCTGCAGATCAGGACAAAAAACTGATAGAGATAGAAACCCAAAGTATCACAAAAAAATAATGTGAAAGAAAATTTTCGTTAGCCGTGACAGGGTCAACGGTTGGCCATGTCTGAAAATAGGATCAACCTCACTCAAAAGCGTGGTTGGCTGCGAGCGCTAATAGGGTAAACCGCACTCCAAAACACAGTTAGCCGTAAACTAAAAAGCATCAAACCAAAATGAAAACCCGAAAGTTCCACAGGTGGCGTGATGTGACCTCGGTTAGTTAACCACCCCTTACGATACAATTTTTTATTTTATATTTTAAAAACAAAATAGATCCTCATTCTAGTGATACAAATGACTCAAGAAATTTTTTGAATAACACTCTAAAAAAATGACAAGCTTTAAAATCAATGTTACACAACCACACTAGAGTAGATAGAACAATCCTCCCGCTCATTTATCATCAAATAATCATCATCCCAAACCTTAAAAATTAATTTCAGAATTAGCAAAATTGAAAATAAATCAAGTATGTCATCATCGCAATCATAATTTTCAAAGAATCATCAATTATGAACATCGAATCGGAAAGGATAATCCTATAAGGCATTGAACCTCAAGTGACTAGTGAACAACATACACCGCACGCATATGTCATCAGAGCAACAAACACTTATCAACCATGTTATGCAAATTCACAACTTTCACATATATTTAACAAGATGAATGAGATGATGCAATGGCCAAGGATAATTGTTTCAAACATGAAGAGTGTAGGAAAAAAATAAGGGATAAAAGGTGAGGAAAAATTTTCAACTCAACTATATCTTCGAATGATGTTAATCTTCATTAAGTAGCACAGAGAAGTTTATCAAATTGTGGAAACCAAAATACCCAAGTGGACTTCCCGATCATTCGACCCGAGAGGATGGGCTTTCTCACCATACTTGTGTAGGCAGTCATTTTTGTCTCTTCCTCATAACTTTTGAATTGAGGATAAAAATTGTGAGCATTTTTTTCTCTTTCTTTCTCATTTTTCTTTTTATTCCACATAATTGATGATTGAGTGAAATTTGAGGACAACAGCTTTCACTCTATAATTGACTCTGTAGCCCTTTTCACCGTCCATTTAGTTAGGCTTTCACACGAGTCGTCTGTAGCCCTTTTCCCATAGAAAAAAAATAAAGCTCAAAAAGGCTAATGGCATGGGTAACATTCAACATGAATATACAATCATCCAAAGCAAAAAACATCATTAAACAATTTATCAATTATATGGAGATAAATTGAAAAGTCGCATATCTATTAAAAGTGAAAATAAGAGTTAAAAGTTTCTGTCAATTTAGTACTTTTAGGAACAAAATACCCCTTTAAGCCTAATTTACCCCTAAAAGATATCAATTTTGCTTATCTTTTAATTAAAAATATAGATAAGATTTTGTCCTTTGAGGATAAGTCAGACAGATCAAACATGTTTTGCCCATAATCCAATTCCAACTCTAACATATTAATAAAGGAACGGCTTCAGAGTCCTCAAAAACTTAGAATATTGAATAGTCGTAACTCTCTCTTGATGGCTAGTCATCTTTCATCTTATGGTTAACCACACTTAAAGTCCTGGTCGACCATATCTTAAGTGATGGCCAACCACACTTATAGTCGGGGTTGACCACAAGTCAAGTGATGGCTAACCACGGTTTTAGTTCCCTAAAGTTTCATTGATTATGATCTCTTTAAGGTTACAACTAGTATAAATACATTTATTAGAGTTTTTAGGGTTTGCCTCTCAACATTATTCTGCAGCCTTTTTGAGAGAAAAAAAAACTCTACCCCCTTTGAAACTTTTTAGTCCGATCTCTTACTGTTCATTCAAAGGCATTTTTTTCTCTATTTTCTTTAGAGAATAGCGTTTGAGGATTCAAGCGTGGTTTGGCTCGTGGTTTCAAGTGACCTTGAAGGATTCTAGGGTTGTGGTCTGTCTAAACACAAGCGGGTCATTGTGGACTCGGTGGCTGAAGGCGTACAAATCTAGAAGCTGAGGACGAGTAGTGAATTCTAGTGTTGCGTTGAAGATAGGAAGGGTTTGATAGGGCGTGTGTCTGCATTCATTCGATACATTCTGTAATCTTATAACTTATAATGGATTTGTAGTCTTGGATCTGGCATAAATCCTGTGGTTTCTTCCCTTTTGGGTTTTCCACGTAAAAAACTTATGTATTGTGGTGATTGCTTTATTTTGTATTCTGATTTTATTATATCATTGCTAGGAAAATCTAGGATGTCGGAATTTCACGTATCAACATCATACCAATGTCGTAAATATACAAAAGTGCACTGAAAGCACATCGTACCAGTACTGGTAGCCCGTACCAACTCCTAGCAACTATGATTCTACTCTTCCTTACCTCTGATCTATTATCGAATGGATGACCGACTCCATCCTGATTGCCTAGTGCATGTTACCAACGTTCGTAAGAGTTGATCGGAAACACTATTAACCTATATTATCAGGTCTTGGTTTTATCAACAAACTTTTCCTTTTTTATCCTTTAAAAATTCTCCAATACCAAAAATAGTCCCCTCATCTTTGCCACTGATCAAAATTATGCATATGCCATTCTCTGAGGGAAAAAGTTGTTGAAGTTTAATCCCACATTGGGTAAATCATAGCCTTGTCTCTCCCATTATAATATCAGGGTCCCCTCCACTCATTGCTAGTTGTTCTCCTTTAAATCAAAGATACTTGCATGAAGACACGTGGTTTAGGCAAAGATGGGCTTACAAATGCCTGGCACTTCCCCATCTCTCTCAGATAAAGGAAATTTCAAATTTCAATTTGGCCTTAACCACGCAGACTTCCTGATCTCATCTCTCTCTGAATATGCCACCAGAATTCATCTCAGCCATAGCTGCTGGTCTCGCATATGGCCTATCTGCAAACCTCCTCAACCGAGCTTTTTAATCCTCAAGATCTGGGTTGCACTTGCATTTGCAACAGACAGCTAACAGCCTCCTCTTCACAGCAACCTTCTCAACAACTGTATGAGAAGATCCGGTATCCAACCTCAAAGCAAGCCAACTCTGGTTAATTTTAGACAACCACCTTCCCCTGATCTTCCACCGCTCATTGATTCGGGGCGTCAAACTTAAAAAAAAATAAAAAAATCTTGCACTGCACATTCAAATCCTAGTTTTGTTTCCGAGCAAATTTTATACAATTCTTTTCCTTGAAAATCTAAAAATGTTATTGACATTATAATTTGATAATTTTCCATATGTAAATTAATATTTTATTTTCAGAAAGTTTCTCAAAACAACTATGAAAAATTAAACATGGAATTTCGATAGGCAACTATTACATTACCACTCCAAATTGATCACCATGATGATGATATAAGACGCTATCAAAATCACATATAAACTGCATTAATCTGTATTGGTGTGGCTTCAATTGAAAACACATGAACAAAAAAAAAATAGACAAAGGCGCATACCTCTCCTTCCTCTGTCAATGCAGTGGAGTGCCATCCTCCTGCTGCAATATCAACCTAGACATACAAATTAAATTTATGTTCTCTAGCAAAGAATTAGATTAAGAAAAAAAAAGCACTAGAGCTCTTTCTAGAAAATTGTAAAAGAAAAATGAAATAACAAATACCCAAAAACACAGCATATTTGAAATCTCATTATAAACTGAGTAAACCGCAATAAGTGAAGAGATAACTTGATTGAAACCACGATATGACAAAAATAAAGAGCTTATAAAATAGGAAAGATCTAAGTAATAATAATAGAAAAAGGGGATCTTCTATTTTCTCTATGTCATCAACAATAATTTTAACTAAAATAATTGTATATAGAGGAAATAGAAATTGCTGATTAAACAAGTGCTCTTGTGCTACAAAAAATACTGTCTGGAGTTTGGACTTCTGCTTGATCGTTGTTCAAATATATGAAAATAGACAGATATTGAGCTGAACTAGGATGGTTCTTAACAAACAACAGCATAGTTGTTAGATGCGCCAGATAGGGCATAGGTTGTAACCCCCTTTGAACTAAGCGGGGCCTAGGCGAGGCTTAGGTGGAGCCTATGCAGTGGGGCCTAGTAATATTGTAATTATTATTTTTTTACTTATTATAGTAATTTACAGAAGATTTATACTAAATGATAAATATGTGAGAATAACAAAGCATGATAAAAACGTGATTAGTTACCCATTAAGCATCAATCATCATGTAAAATTGTAGGTTGAGAGTGTAAAAAAATAATTCACAACTAGCAGGCAACAATTAACAAATTAAACTGACAAAATAATAAGAAGTACATCATTTGTTTGAAAGCATAATAGTTTTAGAATTTTGTGATTTTAAAGACATCTATTGGTAAAATCTATAGTTAATTTTATATAGTTGCATTTCAAAAAAAAATTCAAGATAATGATTTGAGCTAATTTCATTCTGATTAATCGATGAAAAATTGAAAGATTTGGATTTTTAAGGGATTAAGCATTCACTTAAGTGTTGATGCATATGTAATTTAAGGTCAGGGGTCTCAATCACAACCCATGAATATGATAGCTTTTTTTAAAGAAAAAAAATGAACAATTTATAAAGCTTGGTTGCAGTGTTTATCTCACTTGATACCTTGAAGTGGTCTTTAGTAAGCCCACTTAAAAGCCCTCTAGAAGTCTAGCATGTCTCCATTTGACACCCAAGGCTGGTAAAGCGTAGCCAGCTATACCTAGGCTCCCTAAGCGGGGCCTAGGCGCAGTGTTTGACAACAAAGAGTCACAACAAACATACTAAAGGTGGTTATTTCTCTAAATGAATTTGTTAGTATTGGTACACATGGAGATTGGTAATCACTTCAGGACACTAGTCTACTTGATAAACATTTTTTTATGCCACTTTTGCTGACGTGAACTTCTTATGTACAACAGCAATGTTTCATGCCCCAGCCAGCAGTTGAGTCACCTATCATAGGTTTTGGTTCTAAGATGTTTAGTATATCACGAATGATGAATCTGAAAGAACGTTTTTCAATTCACAAGGTACATAATAACTTCATGCAATACGGATCATACGCAACAACCTTTCAATATAAAAGCATTTGTCGAACTGATATGGGGCTCTGTTGACGACTCTTCTTCCTCAAAGCTCCAAACTCACTTCTTTTCCCTTTTCGATATCACAAACTCACTGAAATTTGAGAGGAAGTGCAACTGAGGTGCTCTAATAGAGACAATAAATAATCAAAATACCAATCTGCCCCACTTGTTAGACAGGTATACTTTCTACCGAACTTCTTTAATAAATTAAATCAAGAGATTTCAAAAACATTTTTCTCTGTTAATTACTACGTAATTAGTATGGATCCTTCCCTGACTTGAGCATGAGTGAACTGATATGGAAAAGTAGAAGTTAGCAATCTTGCTGCTCTGTTGACAAGTCTCCTCCCTCGAAACTCCAACCCCTCTCCTTTCTATGCCTAATGGCACTACCTCACTAAAATAAGAGAAAAAGTGAGACACGAGGTGCCATTATAGAGAGAATAATTTAAGACAGGACTAAATCCCCTCACTAGTTAAAAAAGATGATTATCCTCAAGATCAATAATAAATTGTTGCAAGCTCTTGGACGCGCTACACCCAAAGCCGTTATCATCTGGGTTCACAATTTCCTCAAATTGACAATGTGATACGGAGGGGATACTAATCCATAGGGGGCTGTCAACTTTGTTTGAACTCAATTGGTCTATAGCGCATAAGTTTGGCCTGTCAGGTCGGTTCGAGGCAAAGTGGAACGGATCTGTCAACTTGGATTTTGCTGGCCGGACCTGACCCATTGTTAGCATAATGCTAAGGAGGATTTTTATTTTTTAAGTGAAAATGATTAAAAGTTTTCAATGAATATATTGATATTATTTGAGACATACGAAAGGGATGGAAACTAGTCTACGAACTGTGCATGGAGAGACAATCGTGTTCATAGTTGGAGTTAGATTGCATCAAGGGTTGTCTTGAGTTGCATTGATTATGATGAATTGAAAATAAAATGCATGATGAGGATCCATGGTTTATGGTGTAGTGTAGATGATGCAATGTTACCTAGAAATGTGGCACGGGTGCCAAGTGTCAAGGTGTGAAATATATTTGGCATGCCAATTGCTAAAGATTCCAGTATAGCGGCACGCTTTAAGGAAAAAAATATATAAAAAAGAAATTCGAAGGGCAATCTTAGAGAGCCAATTGAGATATGTAATGAAAAGATACATACATGTATGTCATGAATTCAAGGACCCAAGCTTTTTCTTTATAAGTAACTAAACTTTATACAATTTTTGTTTATAAAACGCTGGTTCATTTTGTAGTGTCAAATGAGGAATATTTTGACGGTATTATGTGGTATTTTCATAGGTGTCTAGAAGTATCGTGTTGTGTTGAGGAGTGTCCAAGCGTTTGCACATGTATAAGTGTCAGCACGACAAAAATCCCAAAAGTAGATGTGCGTAGGTAACACTGAAATGATGCAATGCTAATTGACCAGACAAGAAAATAAGTAAATGATAAGTTGAACATAGATGAAGTATATGTAATGAAAGTTTAGTGAACACACAAGTAATGTGATTAGGGTTATGGATGATGCAATTAGGATTACAGAAAGCTGGGTTAGAGAGAGGAAGAAGATGTGGGAGACTTAGGACAAAAATCTCAAAAGTAGAAGTGCTTAGGTAACACTGAGATGATGCAATGCTAATTGACCAGGTACGAAAACAAGTAAATGATAAGTTGAACAAAGATGAAGTATATGTATTGAAAGTTTAGTGGACACAAAAGTAATGTGATTAGGGTTATGGATGATGCAATTAGGATTACAAAAAGCTGGTTTAGAGAGAGGAAGAAGATGTGGGAGAATTAGGGCCCCTTTCATTGTTATTATTAATACTATTATATATCACTTTATAATAGAATCTCCCAGTGTTGTCAAGGCGACGCCATGGCGGTATGGCGTCATGGTTCGCAATATATGCTCTAATGGCGAGAGGTTAGCAAATGGCGACGCCATAGCGTCACCATATACGATATTCATATAATGCTATATAAGTTATCATTTAATTATAAGATAAGCCCTAGTAGTTATATTATAAGTTATTTAAGTTATAAGATATAACTTATAAGTTCTTTAACTTATAAAAAACACATATCAAAGGGGACTTAAGGCTATTAAAGCTCTCTTGCTCTTAGAGATCTCTCGCTCTCCCACTCTCGCCTCGCTCACCCTCTCTCGATCTCTCTGCTTCACCAGCACAAGGTACGCCCCTTCACGGCACAACACGACACGTTCCTCCACGGCACAGTACGCCATTTTTCTTTTTTTCTTTTTTTCTTTTATGTTTTTTTTCTGTTTTTATTTTCTATTTTTTTGTTTCTGGTTTTTTCTCTAGTTTTTGTTTTTCCTCTGTTTTTTCTAGTTTTTTTCTGTTTTTTTGTTTCTGTTTTTTTTTCAGTTGTTTGTTGTCGGTTTTTTTTTTGTTTTTTTTTTCTATTTCTTTGTTTTTTGTTTTTTTTTGTTCTCTATTTTTTTTTAGTACCTTTAAATCCACCCACCGAATCTTTGAGTTCACCCACGCTCAAACCCATTGACTGGTCTGAACCTGACGATGCAAATTGATTTTCATCACAATATCAAACCCATTGACTGGTCTAAATCCGACAATGCAAATTCTCTTACCATCCACAGTCAAATTTTTTATTTCACATGGTATCCGGTCCCAAAACGTAGCCTTAACATTACGTGGAACTCATCATGGTCAAATAAGTTCACTTTTTTGGGATGTGTACCACGTGAAATAAAAAACTTCCCGTCTGATGGTACTCCCATGATCTCAAGATCCATCATGGGAAAGATTGTGATGAAAAACAATCTGCAACGTCCGAATCAAAGCAGTCAATGGGTAGCGTGGGTGAACTCAAAGATTCGGTGGGTGGATAAGTGGATTTAAAGGTACTCCTTTTTTTTCAGTTTTTTTGTTGTCTGTTTTTTTTTTCTGTTTTTTGAATATGATTGACTGTTTTTATTCTATTTTTTTATTTTGTTTTTTTTACTCTTTAAAAAGCATAACCTATGGCTTATAGAAAATTAGAAATATATATTTTCTTAAATTTTTCTTGTGCTCAGCCTTCCAATTCTAAGGGAAATGAATGATGTTGTTTAGGATATTAAAATGAATTATGTTTATTTTCCGTAGTTGAATATTTTTCGTCTTCTATTAAATATAAAATTTTTAAAAAATAGTAAAAAAATTAGAAAAAAAAAATAATAATGATTAATAAATATAAATAAAATAAATAAAAATAACAAATAGCCTCGCTATGGCCTGGCGAGCCTCTTCGCCATGACTTCGCCACACCGCCTTAACTACCTTAAAATCTCCTGTACATCACTAACACGCTAATACATGTAATATACTAACTAGTGACACACTAATACAACCGAAAAATGTTTTTGAGTATATCTCAACCAAGATCGGTTCAAGGAGGAAAGTGGAGACAGGAAAATGGCGTATTGTGCAATCAAGAAGTATTACTAAAAAGACATTTTCTATCAGGTATTGGTAAAATTTGGATTATTTTATGGTGCAGAGTTTAGTTCAGTTTCTATTTTATTCGATATCAATATTAATAATATAGCGGTATCCCATAGATATTGCTTGGAATCATCTGATATTACTGATATGTATAGATAAAAAGGGATTCGATATCCCTTAGTATCAGCTTTTACATATTTGCATCAATAGGAAAATGGTGTGTTTTTCAATCAACAAGTGTTACTTCGATTGCAAGGAAATTTTTATAAGGTACTGGTAAAAATTTTATTGTTGGATGGCGTAGAGTTTAGTTTCAATTCCTGTTAGATCCAATGTTGACGTTAGTAATGTATCGGTATCCCATAGGTATTAATCAGCATCCAATACAGCTGAGATGTATCAACCAAGGTAGTTAAGGCAGTGTGACGAGGTCATGGCGAAGATGCTCGCTACGCCATGACATGGCCATAACGAAGTCATGCCGAAGCTATTTATTATTGTAATTTTTAAAAATATATATTTTATCTATTAATTAGTAGTATTCTTTTTTTTATATAAGAAAAAATATATAGGAAAAAAAAAATTCAACTACTAAAGCATCATACTTTGATTCTAATATTGAGGATTTCATGTTCTAGGAGTAAACAAATATCAATAAATACAAATCAAATATGTAACATCAACAAATTTGCAACATGATAAGTATAAATAAATAAATAAATATGAAATATCAACAAACATAGAATATTAAAAAATATGAAATATTAAGTACACATACGGTAGTGTCACCGGTGCTGAGGTTTCGATGACACTAGTGTTGGTAGCTACTGTGACGAGAGGAAGAGAGAGAGAGAGAGAGAGAGAGAGAGACGAGGGTTTTGTAACTTATAAGTTGAGGTTTTGTGACTTGAAAGTTAACTTTTGTAACTTATATATTATAAAAATGTCATAACTTATAAGTATTATATGTTATTATCCAAAAAATAAAATAGTGTGCATAGCGACGTCATAATGTTATTCTGCCATGGCGAAGCTATAACGTCACTATTTAGCCATCGTGGCTATTTGGTTATATACAGCGTTTCTCATCGTCATTCGCCATGGCGAGGCCATAGCGAGGCTATAGCGTGGCCTTGACAACCATGGCATCAACAATAAAGGCTTTGGCATCCCTTAGGATCTGCAAGTATGCATTAGAATCAGCAGAATCAATCGTTACAACTGAATAACTGATACATACCCAAAAAAAAGGGATATTCTATCTCTTGGTATAGAACGAGACATAATCAGTATCAGCAATATGTATCAGCATGAAGGTTGGCTGATACCACATCCAATGTCGAGTTTTTCGACCTTGGAGCAGAGTGTTGAGCAAAGAAAAACTGACAAGAAGACAGCACATGTGGCTGAGATATAAAGCCTAAAACGGATGAATGAGGTAACAAGAAATGATATAATAAGGAAGGGGCATATAACAGAGAGTTTAGGGGTATCCCAATGTTAGAGAAGAACAAAGAATTTCGTTTGAGATGGTTTGAGCATGTTCATCACATGGAAGTAGACAACAAAAAATACTAGAGGGAAGAAGTGAGAAGCAGCATGAAGGATTGTAGAGTTATGAAGAGTTTTGCTATAAACAAAAAATGAGTGCATAAATAGGAATCACAAAGCTGACCCCAACTATATGGGATAAGGTTTGATAATGATTTTTTAAGGTAAAATTATATAGAAAACAGTAAAAGAAGAATATATAATCATGATAATAAAAATTTCACAGCTAGCACTTACTACCGTGTGAAGTGTTACTAATAGTATTAATGTAGGCAAAATAGTACTAATGGGTACAACATATATAGATGGCTATGGTCTTATGTTTGAAGTGTAAGGCATGGAAATGGAAACCAATTTTGAGTGTTCATGCAACACATTTTAGTATTACTATTATAACTTTATGCTATCAATTTATTAATCATATCTATGTGTATAGGAAAATGCCAAGCTGAAAGCTTTACTATGAGGTTAGGAATGTCCACAAAATTGGTTGGACCCAAAATACCCCATAAGAAATATTCTTTCGACTTTTTCTGACAAGTAGGGGAAAGTGTGTTTATGAGATGGCATTTGTGAAAATATTATGAAAACTGAGGTATGTTTTGGTTATTGAAAATGATGACTGAAATAAAATACCTTGTTTTTCAAGATATTTAAGCAAATTTCATCCTATGAATTTACCACTTTATCATAAAAGACAAGGAGTCACTTTATGGGGTATGCCAAATAATTTTGTGGACCTCCCTCCTTCTTTCTCCAGTCCCCTACAAAATACCATTAAATGCATTTAATAACATCAACTTTTTCATGATGTTTACATAATTTTAGCTCTATATTTGTCTTCTAAATCTTAATAAGAGTATTATACGTGCAACATTTTGTGACAATGCTAATTCCATATGAATGTTGTCACATTAGCGTACAATGCCTAACATATATTATCTCTTCACATCAATTCGTGGCCATCCAAAATGAAGGGCTGCCTCTTAGATGTGATATGCAAAACTTCAGAAAAAATAAATAAAATTCAAAGGTCTTATATCTCTGCCATCACTAAAGTTTTTATTTAATATTGCATATGCTTTATTGGTTGTCAAACTCATGTTGATTGCAACATTAGGATAGTGGCTTGGAGAATTTTTCAACTAAGAAAAATTATCACTAATGAAGAAGAGCAGTAAAGCACCATGCTATTATTCTTTTTCACGGTGAAAGAGTAGTGCACGGTTAATTGAGTGGACCATGAGGTTTACCGAAAATCAACCTCTTTTATTAAGGACAGATACTTTGGTCTTTAAATAATATCTTTAAAGTATAAAATTAAAGATCATCATTATCACCTTATCCCATCTATCTGAGGTCGGCTGT
The DNA here is from genome assembly GCA_021018995.1 of Chloranthus sessilifolius. Taxonomy (NCBI): domain Eukaryota; kingdom Viridiplantae; phylum Streptophyta; class Magnoliopsida; order Chloranthales; family Chloranthaceae; genus Chloranthus; species Chloranthus sessilifolius. The sequence goes on along the minus strand of CM037594.1, from coordinate 25,484,696 downwards.
GTGTTCTAGCATTTGCATTTCTTGCTACAGTTTGAGCAGCAAATTGTGTCCCTTTTCTTGTTCCTCTGAATTCGCAAGTCCAAGTGGAGGACCAAGAAACCACCCGACCCCGTGCATCTATAACAGTCACAACTGAGAAACCAAGTGTGAACAATGAACACTGTCGGGTGTGTTTCTATGTGTGCCTGCGAAAGCCAATTCTTAAAAAGAAACTCTTTAGGTGGCTTCAGTTAAACTGTCATGGAGATCAAAACCAAGAATATATCAGCACTTGAGCGCTAAGTTCTAGAACAAAAGTTGAGTCGGAAGGCGCAGTGGGGTAGTCTAGAATAGTTCTTCGTTCGCCCTGTCACCGAACAAAGGACAACTCCCCACCACCACTCACACACACACACACACACACACACATACACAAATAATAATAATAATAAAACCTTTCTCATTGCTTCCCTCCAAGTCTTGTTTAATAATCTTACTATACTACTATTTCCTTGTGCTTGCAATACAGCAATCCTTTGTACAAGGGATGTTTTAATCTTGGATGGACATTCCCATCTCAAACAACATTCTTTGATTTTCCTTTTTTAATGATCACTTATAAACTTCCTCTTATTTACTCATTTCTAACTCCATAATTGCTTTTATTCCATGCACCCTCCTTAGTATATGTATCTCAGTCACATGTATGATCTTTTGTGGCTTCTTCATAACCAAACCCCTGCACTACACAAAAATGCAGATCACATTGTCACCTTACAGAAATAAACGAGTATGAGACGGTTAGTTATTGTGTGTTGACTCGGAATTTTAATTTTTTTTAGATGTCGGGAAGTTCTTCTTCTAATAGTTTCAAGCTTGGATAGAATGAATTAATGGAAGAGATTAAGAAAGGAAACTCTATTTATAAGTTTCCTACTTAAAACCTATTCTAACTAGGACTTGAAGTTCAAACCATGTCAAAGAGTGTGACCTATGCATGAACCTACTTGCGCGAGCCCTCTCTCTAACATTTTTTTCTCTTTCTCAATGGCCTACGCAGACCATCCTCTCTATCTCTCTCATTGATGGCCCACGAAGGCCATCCCCTTTTTTCTCTCTCCAATGGCACACGCAGGGTCACCTGCGTGAGCCATCTCTTTCCTACCTCTCCTTCATGTCTCTCTCACTTGAAAAATGGCTCACGCAGACGTGCGTGGGCCATCTCACTCTTCTTTCCTCCTTTTCCTCTTATGGCACACGCAGGGCCACCTGCATGGGCCATCCCACTTCTTCCACTCTCTTTCTTCTCTCCAATGGCCCACGCAGGGTCACCTACGTGGGCCATCTCTTTCCTACCTCTCCTTCATGTCTCTTTCTCTTGAAAAATGGCATCTCACTCTTCTTTCCTCCTTTTTCTCCTTTTCCTCTTATGACCCACGTAGGGCCACCTACATGGGTCATCTCACTTCCACTCTATTTATTCTCCTCATTTCTCTCTCAATGAATGTCCTATTCTCTTTCAAAATGACCCACGCAGCCACTTGCATGGGCCATCTTCTTCAAACGTGGGTTCCCTCTTTTCTCCGCTTAAGAAAATAATCACCTGCATAGGCCAGATATATCTCAAGAAGATTTTTCTCTCAATCTGCGTGAAGGCTAAGGCCCATGCAGCCCTCACAACCTTTGTTGTTTGTGAAACTCTTGCGGAAACCGGAGGATTATAAATTCTCGTAACCACTACCATAAATCTATAAATAGCATATCCCTTCTCATTATCGAGATCCGAAAATTCTGACGCGAGAGCCATGCGAAGACTTCTCCGACTTGGATTCTTTTACCAAGATACCCTAAGGCCTTATTCGAAAGTCAAGAAAGTCTCAGTGTCTGAGACTTTTCTACAAAAAATACTATTTCCTGGCACTTTCTGAGGTTTTCTTGCGTTCGAGAGTTTTTATTGGGCTACGAGTTTTCATCACACTTTCTTGAGAAAGCAACCTTAATAAAGAAAGTTCAGTTTCTGGGCTTGGGCTACTATAGTACATGTAAGGAGTCTCACTGAATCCATTCTTCATCTAAAAGCAACTCCAGCCAACGTCCCAATTAACTATCATTCAAATGTACAGTAGAGGTTAGCGGCTTAAATGTGAAGTAATTTTGGCAGTTGAATAGAAAAGGAAAACACCATTTTAACACCTGCTTTGACATTTTAGAAAGGGTGATTTGGCATTTACTTTATGCACCCACCAATGGCATTTAGAAGTGCCATTGGTAATTCCTCATTGCAGCCACCTTGAAGCCGATTGGAGACTTTTTCAAACAATGCCAGATGAAGAGACTCTTCACTGACACCTCCCTGCAGTTGCAGCCGGCTATTCCCCTGTGGACACCTTTATAGAAACCTATGGAGCTCAAAACCATGGTGTCTTGTAGTTGATGGATTTTAGGGGGTGGCAACACAGATATAGGACTGCAATTAGGCCTCCAGCCATCACAAGTGGCTATGAATCAATCACACCCCCAAGATATGCATATCTCGGTGGAAAGTATAGGGTTACAGCCTGATGTTTAGAACACCACAACAGCTAACCGGAGAGAGAAGGTTACTTCCCTCTGCAATTTTATTTTTTTTATATTTTATTTCTAGGGGTTTATGATCTAGACTCATATATTGTTCTTCATGTTGTCTTTCATCAACAGAAGTCAACCAAAGAAGGGAAAAGACAGAGCTTGAAGGTACATTGTTCTGATTTTTTTTTATTGATTTTGCAATTATACCCTTCTGAATGTGAATCATTGGTATGCACAGATTTTTATTTTTATTTTTTTCTTAGGGGGGGGGGGGGGGGGGGGCTACGATTTGTAAAATGAGCAGGGGTTAGGGGTCTATGATTGTTTTTTAAATTCAATTTTAATAAAATTCGATTGAGAGTGGGTAAAAGCTCTCTGGTTTACATGTTCTTTCTTGAGTTTAGCTCAGATAAACTGCTAGATCATAGCCTTTTTAAACACCACTATGTGAACATGAAGCTCATAGATGAGTTGTTCTTAACAATTGCCTCAGATTTTTATACATTACTTGCATTTACAGCACCTGATGTATATAAAAAGCTTAGTAGTGGATGGTGTATTATGACTGTTATGCACTGGTTTATATGAGTAAAGGGTGTCTGATTTAGTAGCTCTTTGTTGAGGATGGCTCGGATTAGATGGGATTAGAACCTTTTTAAATTGCAGAGTAATATATATATATATATATATATATATATATATATGCATACATTATTCAGAAATTGCCTCAGATGTTTGGGGTCTTAAATAACTGTCTTAGATAGAGATTTCCCAAGTTTTATATGCAAAGGGTCTCTGATTGTTTTGGGAGGTCTTTGTTTTTCTTACTCTGGAAGTTTGGAGAGTGGGATTATCCGTGGTTATGTGGACAGTAGTTGCTGCTATTAGGTCTTTGTACCTGCTTTTTCTTTGTTTCTGTATCTGTCTTTATCTTCATGAATTCAAAAAATTATCTTGACTGTCGACTGATGCCAGCAATTGCTTCTTTCCTAAAATGAAACTTAGATGGTTTGAAGGGAAAAAGACAGCTGAATGACCAACTTACTTGGCTGTTATACTCATTTAATATAATAGAGCAGGGGCGAACGCAGGATTTACTGGATGGGGGGGCCGTAGTGGATATATATTATTTAAAAAATTTTACCTCCCATATTTAAAATAGAGATATTTCTTACTTGGGAAGCCATATATTTCTTACTTGGGAAGCCCACATCAAACAATTTGATCCAACAAACTTAGTAGAACTAGCATGAATAGCACCATATTAAAATCAAAATAAGATGTGTTTAAATAGAAAATACAAATATGATATTGGCATTTTCACAAACAGGTGATGAGCACTAAAATAATTCAACAAAGAGAGGGAAATAGAGGAGACTGATTAGTAATCAGGGCGGTATGGGCTAGATCCAAGAAGCTTGATTATTATCAGCCAATTTGAGGCCCGCCCCGAACTTCGTCCAGACTAGCCCAGTCCATTGAGACCCATAATAGTCACCCAAATTAATATAATAATGAGTTAATATTAGGTGCTTCGCAATACCATCCTTACATTACAGAGATCAGGAAATTATTACATGAAGATTTTTATGCACAAACCATGTTTTCAAATATGGCCTAGCAAAGATTACCACTCCTATTACCGATTTACCGGTACCCAAAAAAAATTAGGCAAAATATCGTAAAACTCCCTAATCAGTAATCAGACCCTTTGTTCAGTTATTAGGATGCTTCGTTTAAGGTTAAAACCTCTCTTTTGACTATCACCTTGCTTCAACTTGACACTTTAACTAGTTTACCCATCTATTTTTCAAAAACTACTTCTTTATCAAAGCTTTACTATTTTTCAACAGTCGTGATGAAAATATATACACATATTATCGCAGGTACACTCATAGAAGAAGAAGAATAAAAAGAAGAAGAAAGAAGTTCTTCTACCGGACGATGGGACGGTCATGTGGGACTGGGGAGGGGTCAAGGCGTGACCGCAAGAGGGTTGTCGTTGATGGAGATTCTATAGAGAGAGAGGGGGAGTTACCGGTTATGGGGTGTTAGTTGTTATCTCTTTGAGAGAGAGGGGTTGAGAGGGTGTACGGGGGTAGTGGTTAGGGGTTTTTTTTTTAACTAAGCTTGCAACATTAGGGTGTCTCTATAGAAACCCAAACTTTAAGTGAAACCAAACCTAATATTTTGGCAGAAAAAAAAAAAGTTAGTCTGTATGTGCGTTCGCCCCTATAACAGAGTCAATGGCCATCAATTGGTTGTCATACTCAATTTAAGCTACTAGCTAGCATAGTAGCAGGCAGCTATCAGTCTTTGGCAATGCTGTGACATAATCACTTGCCTGCCGCTATCCTGATTTTAGTAGCTACAACTAAGAGTAGCAACACCCATGAGTCTTTGTAGCTGCTATTATTCAGAGCTACTTCTTTGTTTCTTTCAATGTCTTGAATTCTCCTAAAATGTAGAAAAATATTATAGTTTAAATGAACATTTTGAATTGGTTTATTGGACCATGAATTTCTAAAAACTTGATTCATTGTCGACTGATGCCAACATTTGCTTCTTTCCTAAAATAAAAATTAGTTGGTTTGAAGGGGAAAAACGCAACTGAAGCCAACTTAGTTGGTTGTTATACTCATTTAATAGAACACAGTAATCACCTATCAGCTGGTTGTTATACTCAATTTCAACTACTGGCTGGTATCCTGATTTTAGGTGTTGCATCTACTAATAGTTGTTTCTATTAGTGTTTGAAGCTGCTGTGAAGTAATCAACTACCTGCTGCTATACTGATTCCAGAAGTTGTTACTACTAGTTTTTCGTAGTTGTTGTTATTCAAAGGTACACAGGTTTCTCTGATGCACCTCGGCCCCTGCAACTAGTGTTGTTACAGTGGTTGCTTTACAGTAGCTACTATTGTAGTAGTTCAAATATTGTAGCTGCCTCAATACCCAATTGCTATTAATTTATTGAGCATGGATCAAATTTCTTGGATCAGAGGCATATAAAAGAGCTGATGTCAACAATTTCTTCCCAAAAACGGGACTTGGTTGTTGCACACAAAGTAGGATGACATCGGAGCTACTAACAGCCACAAGAACATTCACCTGGTACTTGGCCATTTCAAGTTTGTTGTTGTACACAGAGATGGGGTCCTTAATTTTGGACATTTAAGTCTTCTTTGCATCAGAAACTTAGGTCCCTAGTTCTGTATTTTAGACTGCTTTATACTACATGCTGCTGTATAAAGCTGCTGCAAGTACTCTTTGAATAATGCTCTTATACTAGAAGTCTGGCAACTGGCTGTTATACTGACCCACGTAACTACTGTTATACTAGTTGCTTCTTTGTAGTCTTTAAATGTTATACAATCAGACCTTCAAGTTAGTTGTAGACAGATTTTAGTAGTTGTTGCTAATACTAGCTGTTGTTATGCTTGACTTTCTAGTTGCTGTTTTAGTAGCTGTTACTAGAGCAATTGTTGTTATATTAACCCCAGCTGTTATAGTAGGCAGCTTATACTAGCTGCTTGTATACTAGCTACTGTTATACTAGTTAGCCTATAGTACCTACCTTATATGGAAGTGTTGTTATACTTGTTGCTGTTGTCTAAGTAGTTTATATTAGTTGCAAGGTTATACTAGCAACTACAGTGACTGCAATCAAAGAGAATGTGCTCTCAGTTTGTTGTTATAGTAGCTGTTATAGATGATCTTAGTATTAGGTCTCACTTTGCGTTTATACTAGGTAACTTATACAAGTTTGTTGTTACACTAGACACGTGCTAGTAGAGTACAATATGAGTTTTTCAAAATTGGTTGGTATGCAATGACTAGTTTGTTGAGCGACACAGAAATGGGCAACACTTAATTACTAGATGCACTAGATGCAGACACTTGTTATACTAGATGCAGTTGCTGTTATACAAGATGCAATCGACAGTTTTTTAATTTTTTTGAGGACGTGCATCAGAATGACCACTTATAGGTTCTAACCATACTTGAGAATGCTTAAACACAGACACACAATAAAACAACTGAAATCACATAGTGTCCTCAATCATAGCCATTTCATTATGCTGATGTGAACGAAGGTTCATTTTTTACCACATTATAATGGTTTCCAGTTATTCCAGCTGTTGTTATACTTGCATCATAAATTTCTGGTTTTTATAGCAACATATTGGAACCCAGCTGCTGTTGTCTAAGTTTGATGTAGTACAACAAGGTGTATACTGGAATACAACTTATTGTGATAGAAGTTGTTGCTGTTATAGCTGCTGCAGTTTATTATAAAAACTTCCCATAGTACTAAAATACAACAGCACATACTGATCAGTTGTTATAGGTTCTTCCCATATCAAACAAAACATGGGACCAAAATCTGTTGTTATAGAACCAAATCCCTTTCAAACAAAGCAGGACCAAAATCACTTAAGATATGGGTGTATCTGGCTTTATTATTCTTACAATTGAATTACATTAAAACATCTCAAATCTCAATCCCAAAATTGATCGAAAATCATTTCGCTAGGCCAAAATAGACCAGAATATGTTAAATACTAATTAATGAACATGTACGTTGCATTTCTGATGCCTAGTTGCAATATCGGTATTGCTCATTTATAACATGAGTTTTGCTTTTATACCGGACTCCTAAGGGTAAAGGAGTTGCGAAGGACTCATATGATAAGGGGAAGAATTTCGTGTGGACTCCTAAAATGTAGGAGGCCTTCATAAGTGAAACAGTTGACCAGTTACGCTTAGGTCGAAAATTGACTAATGGGTCATGGCAAAAAAATGTGTGGCCAGAGCTGGCCACTAAGCTCCGGTCTCACCATTGCTTCATTGGTGAGCTAACGAAAGACAAGTGTTACGATCACTTGAAAACAGTGAGAACACATTACGCTCAAATGAAAGATATCCTTAATACAAGTGGTTTTGGATGGGATCAACGTAAAAAATAGGTCCTTGCAGAGGACATATGGGATACCTATTGCAATCAACCAGTGAGATGACTTCTTTAAGTTAGCAACATTTATATTTCACTCAATATTATTACTATTAATAAAAATTATAATTGTTATGTTCCTCTCCACGGGCACCAATATGGTAGGAACTACCAAAATAGGAAGGTGCAAGACTACGATCTTCTCTGCCTCATTTTCGATAATACCATCTACACTGAGGCTGAGGAGTTTCATGCTGAAGACCCTCGTACACGAGAGCCAGTCACACCCCTAGGGGACTCTGATAGTGGTGACTCCTACCACCCCCAGTTTGAACACAATGGAGCGCCCGAGGTAGACGGGCAAGGCCATGCACACTCTCCCTACACAGAGGAAAGTGGGCCGACTAAGACCAGCCGATCTACGTCAGGCGGGCGTGACAGTTCAAGGTCTACCAACTCGGGGAAGAAAAGAAAAAGCACAGACCTTCAATATGACATTAGAGAGCAGATATCCGATATTAGGGTGAGGGGTCTCTTAAAAGGCACCCAAAGGATGATGGTCGAAGAGGCAGTGGCAATATTCTTATATACGGTAGCTCAAAATCAAAAGAATAGGGTCGTACAAGATAGATTTCAACGTTCTGGATCTACTGTTAGTCTTTGTTTTAATTCGGCGTTGAATGCCATTCTCGACTTGTATCCAGAATTGGTGAAACAAGAAACCAGTGCAACCTCCTAAGATATTGTATAATCCATGGATCTATTTGTGGTTTAAGGATGCCATAGGGGCCATAGATGGTACACATACTGATGTCAGCGTTCCAAAGGTAGATTCGCAACGGTTCTGCAATCGGAAGTAATCAACAACACAAAATGTAATGTGTGTTGTGAGCTTCGACATGTTATTCTAATACATACTCCTCAGATGGAAAGGATCCAATCCCAACTCGAAGGTTTTGAGCAGTACCCTCTCTAGACCTCATAACAGGTTTCACGTCCCAGTTGGGAAGTACTACCTTGTTGAAAGGGGTATTCGAATATGCGAGGGTTTCTTGCTCCATATTGTGGAGTACGATATCATATTCAGGAGTTCAACAGCTCCAACCCCCCAGTAACTCCCGAAGAATTATTCAACAAGCGACATACGTCACTGCGTAACGTCGCAGAACAGACGTTTGGAGTCCTTAAGCAGCGCTTCGAAATTCTCCAAGTCCGCACAAGGTTTCCACTGAAAAACCAAGTGAGGATAGTCGCCGCATGTTGCGTTATACACAATTACATAAGAACATAGAATCGGGAGATCCATTCTTCAATGAATGGCCAGAGAAAATCCCTGGAGCGGTCGAACGAGGATTCCGTGGAAGAGGAAGATCCGAACGTTGAATACACACAATCAAGACGGAATCGTGAGTGGATGAGCGCATTTCGTGATGACATAGCTCACAGAATGTCAGGTGCACAATTTAGTTGACAGCTACTTTGACATTTTATGGATTGTACAATTAGTGCTATATATTAATAGTTCCTCAATATGTGTAATGACTATAATAAATTATATCACCAAATTCTTTAATGTGTAGATCTAACATCGTAACCTTCTTTATATATTTGCAAATATCATGGCCAAATATTATGTCGCCTTCATAGGCCGGCGACCTGAAATTTATAATAGTTGGGAACAATGCGCGAGATAAGTCATTGGCTTTCGATGAGCGTATTATCGCTCCTTCAATTCATACGAAGATGCAATAAATGCATTGCACGACCATAATATGAACGTGTCACAAAGAGAAACCAACAGTCCAATTGTATCAGGCATAACGCAAAGTGACGATGTTATAGATACAATAATAGGATCCACACCAGATGCTCGTGTGCACATAGATTGCATGTGTGTAACGTTTGCATGAGTTATTATCCTTATTTTGTCTTTGTTATTTATTATATCTCACAAATAAAGTGATTAAGTTGTGTAAAACTATTCCTTTACTCAGCAATTTTGTTGATAGTTCATGATTATATAAATTGTGTAGTCTTTCTTTTTTTTTTTATTCGGAAAAATACATATTTGCATTGCCGAAATGTCTGGAACACCAGGATCCTCCCATTCCCATACAGGTTCATCCTCCTCGAGAGCAGCGCCACCCGCCCGTCGCAGGATCGACCTTGTAATATTGGACCCACCGATGTCGCTGCCTGTACGACACCCCAGCCGTAGCAGCAGCCCCAACCCCGACCCCCTCAACTCCCACTTGTGCCCCCAAGCTTTCATGCGCTAGCCCAACAAAGGGCTCTTGTACCACCACCAATCTGCACACCCGCCCCACCAGTCGTTCCCGCCCATCATCCTCTAGCATGTCGAGGTCATGCCTGACCTCCACTTCTGATACCACCTCATAGACCAACGTACGTCTTATCCCCCCATTAACCATTGAGAGGGAAAAGGTACAATCAAGGGGGAATACGGCGCACCCCATGGTCGTAAGCTCGGACTCTTCTGCTTCCGAGGAAGAGTTGCTGATGCGCTAACATCGTGATTTGTTCGACAGCTTTGACTTTGCGACCGGGTCCCCCAAGCGTACTGCAACTTCCCAATCGTCTGATGGTGACAATGACGATAATGTCTCTTCTCCTGTCGCATATTAGTTTGAACTTTTATAAAGAACTTAAAAATTATGATGGTTTATATTATGCCATAATCGACTATGATACTCAGAAATATAGGAATAAGTAGTGTCGATATAAGGCTACTAATATTATATACTAAGAAACAAGTTCAGAGTAAAGGAGTAGCATATTTGATTATGCCATTACATACAATATTATATACTAGGAATAAGTAGTGTCGATATAAGGCTACTAATATTATATGCTAGGAAACGAGTTCGGAGTAAAGGAGTAGCATATTCGATTATGCCCAATTTTGTGTCGCTTAGTAAACTGGTAATGGCATACCAACCAATTTTGAAAAGTTAATATCGTACTCTACTAGCAGGTGTCTAGTATAACAGCAGCTAGTATAAGTTACCTAGTCTAAAAGAAAAATGAGACCTAATACTAAGATCATCTACAGCAACAACTATAACAGCAAACTGAGAGCATATTCTCTTCGATTGCAGTCACTGCAGTTGCTAGTATAAACTAGCTAGCATAACTTGGCAGCTAGTGTAAACTACTTAAGACAACAGCAGCAAGTATAACAGCACTCCTATATAAGGTAGGTACTATAAACTAACTAGTATAACAGTAGCTAGTATACAAGCAGCTAGTATAAAATGCTTACTATAACAGCTGGGGTTAATATAACAGCAACTGCTCTAGTAATAACAGCAACTAGAAAGTCAAGCATAGCAACAACTTGTATAAGCAGCAACTACTACAATCTGTCTACAGTCAGCTTGAAAGTTTGATTGTATAACAGCATTTTTAAAGACTACAAAGAAGCAGCTAGTATAACAGCAACTACGTGGGTCAGTATAACAACCAGTTGTCAGGCTTCTAGTATAAGAGCATTATTCAAATAATACTTGCAACAGCTTTATACAGCAGCATGTAATATAAAGCAGTCTAAAATACAGAACCAGTGACCTAAGTTTCTGATGCAAAGAAGACCCAAATTTTCAAAAATTAAGGACCCCATCTCTGTGTACAACAACAAACTGGAAATGGTTAAGTACCAGGTGAACGTTCTTGTGAGCTGTTATAAGTAAGCTCCGATGTCATCCTACTCTGTGAGCAAAAGCCAACTAAGTCCCATTTTTGGGAAGAAGAAATTGTTGACATCAACTCTTTTATATGGCTCTGATCCAAGAAATCTTACCCATGCTCAATAAATTAACAGCAATTGGTTATTGAGGCAGCTACAATATTTGAACTATTACAACAGTAGCTACTGTAAAGCAACCACTGTAACCATGGGTCAAAATTTCGTCCGATACCCATACGTATCGAACGATACGTATCGGTATTGGACCAGGAAGATACGATACATTCAAATGCCGTATCGTCCATTTTACATACAAATGCCCAGACGATACATTAAAGAATGTATCGTCCGTAGTTACGTCTCAGATCGTCCGACACGTATCGGTTTGGAGTCACGACACGACGTACATATCAGATTTTGACCCTTGACTGTAACAGCACTAGTTGCAGGGGCCAAGGTGCATCAGAGAAATCTGTATATCTCTGAATAACAGTAACTACGAAAAACTAGTAGCAGCAATTTCTATTAGTGGCAGCTACTAGAATCAGTATAGCAGCAGGCAGTTGATTACTTCACAGCAGCTTCAAACACTAATAGAAGCAGCTATTATTAGATACAACACCTAAAATCAGGATACCAACCAGTAGTTGAAATTGAGTATAACAGTCAGTTGATGGGTGATTACTGTATTATATTAAATGAGTATAACAGTCAACTAAGTTGGCTCCAGCTGTGTTTTTCCCCTTCAAACCAACTAATTTTCATTTTAGGAAAGAAGCAAATGTTGGCATCAGTCAACAGTGAAATCAAGTTTTTCGTAATTTATGGTCCAATAAACCAATTCAAAAAGTTCATTTAAACTACAATATTTTCCTACATTTTAGGAGAATTCAAGACATTGAAAGAAACAAGGAACTAGCTCTGAATAACAACAGCTACAAAGACTCATGGGTGTTGCTACTCTTAGTTGGAGCTACTAAAATCAAGATAGCGGCAGGTAAGTGATTATATCACAGCATTGCCAAAGACTAATAATTGTTGCTACTATACTAGCCAGTAGCTTAAATTGAGTATAACAGCCAGCTAATGAACATTGACTCTGTTATTAAATGAGTATAACAGCCAACTAAGTTGGCCATTCAGCTGTCTTTTTTCCCTTCAAACCATCTAAGTCTCATTTTAGAAAAGAAGCAATTCTTGGCATCAGTCGACTGTCAAGATAATTTTCTGAATTCAAGACAAATAAAGACAGATACAGAAACAAAGAAACAACAGGTACAAACACCTAATAGCAGCAGCTATTGTCCACATAATCACCGATAATCCCACTCTCCAAAATTCCAAAGTAAGAAAAACAAAGACCTCCCAAAACAATCAAAGACCCTTTGCATATAAAACTTGAGAAGTCCCTATCTAAGACAGTTACTTAAGACCCCAAACATCTGAGGCAATTTCTGAATAACATATGATATATATCAGCAACCCTGTTCATTACTCTGCAATTTAAAAAGGCTCTGATCCCAACTAATCTAAGTCATCCTCAACAAAGAGCTACTAAATCAGACACCCTTTACCCATATAAACCAGTGCATAACAATCATAATACACCATCCACTACTGAGCTTTTTATATACATCAGCTGCTGTAAATACAAGTAATGTATAAAAATCTGGGGCAATGGTTAAGAACTCCTCATCTATGAGCTGCATGTTCACATAGTGGTGTTTAAAAAGGCTCTGATCCGGCAGTTTATCTGAGCTAAACTCAAGAAAGAATATGTAAACTAGAGAGCTTTTACCCACCCTCAATCGAATTTTATTAAAATGAAATTTAAGAAAAAATCACAGACCCCTAGGCCCCCCCCCCAAAAAAAAAAAACAAAAGAAATATGATTCTGTATAACTACAAAACCAATAAAAAAATCAGAACAATGTACCTTCAAGCTTTGTCTTTTCCCTTCTTTGGTTGGCTTCAGCTGATGAAAGGCAACATGAAGAACAATATATGAGTCCGGATCATAAACCCCCCAGAAATAAAAATTTTAAAAAAAAATTGCAGAGGGAAGTAACCTTCTCTCTCCGGTTAGCTGTTGTGGTGTTCCAGACATCAGGTTACCGCAATATATAGCAGCCTCATCCTCTCCATCGAGATATGCATATCTTGGGGGTGTGACTGATTCACAGCCACCTGTGATGGCTAGGAGGCCTAATTGCAGACCTATATCTGTGTTGCCACCCCCTAAAAATCCATCAGCCGCAAGACACCATGGTTTTGAGCTCCGCAGGTGTCTACAAATGTGTCCACAAGGGAATAGCCAGCTGCAGGGAGGTGCCAGTGAAGAGTCTCTTCATCTGACATTATTTAAAAAAGTCCCCAACCAGCTTCAAGGTGGCTGCAATGGGGAATTACCAATGGCACTTCTAAATGCCATTGGTGGGTACATAAAGTAAATGCCAAACCACCCTTTCTAAAATGTCAAAGCAGGTGTTAAAATGGTGTTTACCTTTTCTATTCAACTGCCAAAATTACTCCTCATTTAAACCGCCAACTTCTGTTGTACATTTGAATGACAGTTAACCATACATTTAAATGGCAGTTAATTGGGGCTTTGGCTGGAGCTAGTTTCAGATGAAGAATGGATTCAATGAGACTCCTACGTGTACTATAGTAGCCCAAGCTCAGGAACTGAGCTTTCCTGAGTAAAATCCTCTGAAAACAAAACGTCGCTTTCTCAGGAAAGTGCAATGAAAACCCACAGCCCAATAAAAACTCCCGAATGCAAGAAAACCTTAGAAAGTGCCAGGAAATGGTATTTTCTGCAGAAAAGCCTCAGAAATTGAAACTTTCTTGGCTCTCGGACGAGGCCTTAGAGTGTACGGGAGAGATAAATGCAGATAGAATTCTGAATTCGAATTGTCTCCAATACGGGTGCATCTAGGATAAGAGCTACAGCCTTACCTAAATGTGGTGCACTTTGGATAAGAGTTACGACTCTTATCTAAGTATGATTTAGGGCTGCAATTTGGGATTACGCGTTTCTGCACGTACCCAATTCCTTGTGTACTTGGAGATAATTAAGCTACGTGGGTACAACCCCTCGCTTAACTCTTAGTACGCTCGGATTGCAACCACAAATCTAATAACTCGTATGGATTGCAATCGCGAATCTAAAGAATGATTCCAGACTTCGACACCTGAAATACTCATAAGCATCATATTTACCAGATCTATATCATGTCCCGAAATTAGAGTTTCCAAGGCGGTTCGGGTCATCATTCTCTCATATACAAATAATTGGGTCATCCCCGCTTAGGTCGTCCGTTCATGGGCCGTCCCCCGCTTAGACCATCTACATTGGCTGTCCCTGCTTAGGTCGTCCCTGCGTGGGTCGTTCCAGCTTAGGCCCTCCATACGTGGGCCGTCACCACCTAGGAAATCCCTGTGTGGCCGTCTCCGCTTAGGTCGTCCCTGCGTGGGCCATCCCCTCTTAGGTCATCCCTGCGTGGGCCATCCCTGCGTGGGTTGTCCCGACTTCCCGCTTAGGTCGTCCCTGCGTGGGCAATCCCTGCTTATGCCATCGATTATGCAGCCCTCGCGTGATTCGTTGACTTTTAGTCAAACGATCATAATATGAGATCGTAACGAGATCATACGGTGGATTTATTACATGTTGACCAAATCTTGTAATTTTGGTCAAATCCAATGGTGAACTCATTGACTTTTGGTCAAACGGTCATAACACAAAATCATAACGAGATCCTACAGTGGATTTGCTATATGTTAACTAAATCTTATGATTTTGGTCAAATCCAATGGTGGACTCGTTGATTTTTGGTCAAACGATCATAATATGAGATCGTAATGAGATCCTACGGTGGATTTATTACATGCTGACTAAATCTTATAATTTTGGTCAAATCCAACGGTTAACTCGTTGGCTTTTGGTCGAACGATCATAATACAAAATCGTAATGAGATCCAATGGTGGATTTATTACATGTGGACTAAATCTTATGATCTTGATCAAATCCAAAGATGGACTCGTTGACTTTTGGTGAAACGATCATAATACAAGATTGTAATGAGATCCTACAATGGATTTATTACATGTTGACCAAATCTTATAATTTTGGTCAAATCCAATGGTGAACTCGTTGACTTTTGTTCAAACGATCAAAATTTGAAATCATAACGAGATCTAACGTTGGATTTGTTGCATGTTGACCAAATCTTAAGATTTTGGCTAAATCTAATGGACTCGTTGACTCTTAGTCAAATTGTCATAATACGAGACCGTAATAAGATCCAACGGTGGATTTAACAAGTATTGATCAAATCTCATAGTTTTGGTAAAATCCAACGGTGGATTCATTAATTTTTTCATAAAATGATCGTATTACAAGATCATTACATGATCTAATGGTAAAACCATCACAAAATAACCTATGATGATCAAATCCTAGGAATTTGATGATATCTGACCCGTGATTAGATACCCCATAACCAAAAGGGCTAATTCTTTGAATGACCAGACATCAAAAAATGGACTTGGTGTTTGAATTCATCTTCCAAACAAGTGAGCGAGAATTTATTATGAGACTTATCCACGAACTCCTCATGCCCATATTTGACCATGCCTATTGATCGAATGGGTCTAACTTCCGGAGAAGGGGCTCTCCCATCCGACGTTCTCTATTTCACATCCCTTGAGTTTCTGACGAAGAGAGCATACCGCGTGTCCATCTCGTACCGTGAAGACGAAGATGTTAATAAAGACTTAAGACTTAAGATTTATTTTGTTTACTTTAGAAATGTAATTTCTTCATTTTTCTTTAGTAGCTTTTAATCAAAGGTATTCAATTTTGATGTAATTAACGAGGAATCGATTGCGATAACCGGAAGTTTAAAGTCCGTCATTTTCAATAAAACCCTCTCCTAGCGAGGGGAAATTCGTTATGATTAATTTGTGTTAGATTTATATTTTACGCAAATTTTTTGTTTACACTATGTACCTTTGTTGACTATTGTTAGCCATAAGCAATTGTTTATTGTTCACACATTGATTATCCATGTAGTTGTAAGCTTTTTAACGAAATCATCAGCCAAAAGGGAAGGGAGAGAGTCAGAGTGCAGTTTCAAGGAGATGTTTTCCATATACTACAGGTGATAAAAATATTAATAAAAAATAGTGGAAAAAATGAAAACATACCTCCATTGATGTGGCCATAAATCTATATTATGTACTGACATAAAAAAGAATATGAAAATGACTAACATAAACAATATGCAAAGTACTTCGATTAAAATAGTACAAAAATATGTCATCAACATATTACATATGTATATTTGTATGAACAATAGAATTCTCATAGCACCAACCACTCTATCATTTCTTAATATGTATATGACTTATTTGCAAATATTAATAATGGAGATCAACTAAATATATAATAGTTAGTACTAAAATTATATAAAACACCTTCTAAATTTCTTTTAAGTATTTTTTTTATTTTTATGATTTCCTTATATAATTTTATTAGTTCGCGATGTCTAACCCATTGGCACACATTAGACATTGACTCCCTCATCTGTGTTCATCCAAACATTTTTAACAGTAGATATAACTGGTGAGAACATAGTTACTCTTCATCACATACACTTTCTGTGTAGTCTTACATTTTAGCAGGACAAGTATAAACGGAATTCAATACTAGAAATATATAAAATTCAGTATAAAATTAGTACTTCTACACTAAAATTGGCATAAGAAATATGTGAGAAGTATGAGGTTACGAAACATACCAAAGTAAGACCAGACAACCCTTGAACAGGAATAGGTTGTGATCTAGGTTGAGTATCGCCAGTCCCAAGTTGACCATATTCATTATTGCCCCATGCCCATAATATTCCTTCCTCTAGGAGTGCCAAATTATGAAATGCACCAACCGCAATTAACCTCACTTTTTCAAGACCTTGTACTCGTACTGGGGTAGAAATCTGTTTTCTAAGCAGAACACGATCATATATCGGTAAAGACTATACAAAAGAAAATGGAACCGACTCTCCTAACTGTCATTCAAACACCAAAATGGTGTTTAAATGATCTTACACCATCAATGGTTTAAGATGTGAGTGATCCATACCATCAACGTGATAGATCATACACTGAAGTGCAGCAGGCCCAAAAATAGCGTTTTAGGGAGATTTAAGTGATAGATCATAGATTGAAGTGCTCCACATGGCATAATGGTAAATCACACATCAATGGTGTGAGATAAAAAAATATTTTAATGGCGTAAGATCATTTAAACACCATTTTGGAGTTTAAATGTCAGTCGGGAGCCATTATCCCAAAGAAAATATAGAGAATATAAGCATTACTAGGTCAGCGAACAGCAGTTAAAAACTGCAGATCTGCAGCCATGTATGAGAAAAAAATGTTCAGAGAATAAAGCAATGCAAGAGGCATACATATCTCCAGGAGGCCATGGTTGGCCCCATGTCCATACATGCCCATCATTCGTAAGCACTACAGAGTGTGTGCCACCAGCAGCTACCTGAGTTATAAGAAGCAAAAATTAGCAAAGTATGAACCTGCAGCTGCCTAAGTTGCTCCATTTTCTCATGCAAATAGAAGATGAGTGAGCATAAATCCTGTTCTGAGAATTATCCGCTCATGTGCAAGTGGTAAGCACATATATCCATAGGGACTAATCCTTCCCTCAAAAGGGTTATGAAATCCTACGTTAGCAGAAAAAAAAAACAAAAAAAAATTGGGTTTTTACGAATTCGTAAGTTATACAAGCAATTAGCATCAAATAATGATGTTCCCATACACAACCTTCTAAGACTTCTTAAAAGACTCTACTGTTAAAAGTGTTCAATTGCAATAGGGAGGGCTACTTACAAGTATTTCATAATGTGAATTTGGAAATTATAAAATTCAATGATTCCATAAAGGACCTGACTCTCCTGGCTGTTTTGAGATTATGAAACTCAATGATTCCATAATGGACCCAACTCTACTGCCCGTGCTGTAAACATTATTTTGGTGTTTAAATGATCTTATACGAGCAAAGGCGTAAGATGTGAGCAATTCTAGCTGTCAAAGTGATAGCTCATACATTGAACGGCAGTGGGCCTGAAAATCACACTTTTGGGGAGATTTTGAACCATCCAATCTGTGTACTCTAATATTAATCATTGTTCTTATTTTTTAACGGCCGATATTATAGTTTGTTGATCGGATGGATTGCATATGCTTATAGGAGTGATTCTATGGCTGAGACATTCCAATGATGGACTGCCACTTGGACTATTTAGATGAACACAGATGTGTGCCATATGGCATAACAGTAACATGTACTTTAATGGTGTAAGATCATTTAACCACCATTTTGGTGTTCAAATGTTGGTCAGAACCAGGGTTACCCAATTCGCTATATGGGGCACCGAATGGTGAACCAGTTTGACCGAACCGGTTCGGGGGTTTGGTTCAGTCCAGTTCGCTGTCAGTAGGAGAACCGGGTGCCATCCCTTTAGTTACGCGTATATAGGTGAAAAAAACGTGGAGAGCAGGAGTCGATCCTCCGACCTGCGTGAACTGACCGACTAGTTAAACCAACTGCTCTACCATTCTTTTTTGTAATAATACCTAATCATAAAAGTTATATAATAAATATATGAACTATTCCTAATATAAGAGAAAACTCATCCTACCCTAGCGAAACGAGCGAACCAGGTTCGCCCAGCTCTCACGAACGGCGAATTTCGAACCTGAATTCGAACCCAGCAAATCACGTAACATTGGTCAGAACCCATTATGTCTTCTACAAATTTGAAGTGAAAGAGAGAGGGGTTGGGTAAATCATAAAAGAACAAAAAAATTGGTATAAGCATAAATCATAAAAGGAAAAGACCTAAGGAGAGATAAATAAAAAATAAAATAAAATAAAATATTTAAAAAAAAAAGACAAATAGAAGAAATGGAACAAATAGATAAAAAAAACGGGCCATATTTCTAGGACATAGTAATGGGATTATTTTTCCAATTTGTCTCCATAGAGAGAATGACCATAATATTAATGATTCTTCGTGTAATGAATTCATTGAATGGGAACTGTTACTGTCTACTTGGAAATTTGGTAACAACTTTAGATCAAGGTAAATAAAGAATGATTAAATACAGCAAAATAAAATCACCAGATGGAGGATTCGGATCATATGTCATATCATTTATAGTTTTTCAGGAGGTGCCAAAAATATCAGGGTTGGACCCACGAGAAATGGTCATCCATGCCATTTGTAAGGGTGAAAAAACATACATGTCATGAACCTACACTTGATGCCAAAGAGGAGAAAGAGCCCGTAGCACCCTAACCTGACAACAACTCCAACTCCAACCATAAAAAAACAAGGAAACGCGAAAATTGAATTTTTAACTTAAAAAAAATGGATTAAGGAAGAAGTTAAGAACCCAA
The DNA here is from genome assembly GCA_021018995.1 of Chloranthus sessilifolius. Taxonomy (NCBI): domain Eukaryota; kingdom Viridiplantae; phylum Streptophyta; class Magnoliopsida; order Chloranthales; family Chloranthaceae; genus Chloranthus; species Chloranthus sessilifolius. The sequence goes on along the minus strand of CM037594.1, from coordinate 25,465,010 downwards.
CACAGTAGTTCCAATGATCAAAACAAAGATCACATATTCTTGACTCTTACAATGGCCGCTGACATAGATATCTAAATTGTTAGTTATAGTGGAAGCCAATGGTTTTTCTCATAAATAGGAAATATGTCAATGAGAGATAGGGACTTTAATTAAACCAGAACCTCTTCAGAAAATCAAAAATCCTTTGATGAAGTAGGCATTAAGTGATCCCCAACTGAGAACAAACTACCTTTTCTTGCCATGGCCACCCATGATAGCCATTCACCATATCCAGTAATGTGTTGATAATCTCAAACTCACATGTAAACATTAATGATTATTGGATCATACCAATTTAACTCCCAAACAAAAATGTGAAATCTGGAATTAATATATTAAAATTCAATAGCTTATTTATCCTACTTTGTAAAAACAAAAGAAGAGTGCGGTAACATAGATTTTGTGGCTGCAAAAACTCTAAGCAACATGAAGCGACTGAACTCACAAGACACCTAGGAGGTTACCCAATGAGGAGCCCACCCTTAATTCTCACAATAGAATAAGATAATGAGCATAGGTCATACTAATGGTTAATCTAATCCAAAAATTAATTAACTCAAGACTCTAAAGAAAATGACACGTTTATTAAAATATGTGACAGCCAACTTTCCCCCAATTTGGTGGCTAAGAAGCATTTGATCCAGGATGTAGCCTGTGACAAATCATTAGTTTTTATCATATAAATCAATTTATGAGAGACAGAAAATTTTGCGTAGCCTCAGATCATATAATTGTTCAAATTAAATTGTCCTGCTAAAGCATCATCATATAGGAATTTTGTGACATCAGAGAAGCATGCCAATACAATAATTAAGACACCAATCCCATGTCCTATCTCGGTGTGGTAACGAAATTTCTGCCTATTGGAGTCACATGCAAAGTGTTCATATCATAGTTACCAAACTCCTCCTAAACCCCCAGGCACTGTGAACTATTTAGCAAATTCATTCGCTGATTTAAGCTTTTTCTCTCTTAACTTCACTCGAAATATATATAGTTCACTTCAGTTAAATATAGTTAACTGATCACAAATTAAATAACTTGGATTCACACTGTTCATATATTGTGGTGATCACCTGACGAACAGAAAGCTTTGGAGCACAACGCTGGGGAATCGCAATGTCCCTTCTCAGAGCCTTGCTGTTATCATCTTTGCGCTCGGGTTCCTCACCACACTGCCCGTACTCATTCCCACCTGCACGAAAGACAAAAATCATTATCATCACTCAGGATCTTATGCTTCAAGAAAGTGGAGAGTGGGTTTAGGTTACAAGATTTAAAATCATAATCGGAGCCGTGGTTATTTGGCTCCAATACCAGGAGGAACTAGTATACATTACTTTGTGAAAATGAACTCGTAGATATGGGTTTGTTTCCTCAGGCTTCGATATCGACACTCGAAAAGTATAGGTACCATTTGAATGCACAATCACAAGTAATCTAAAATGATATTAATTGCAAAATGGTTTCGCATAGATTGCAAATGTTTGAAAAATGTGATTTATTTTGATAGAAAAATAGTAAATTAATAGAGTTAAGCAAACACAAAATAAAGTAAATTAAATATTTTTGTGAACTTTTTTATTGCATGGTTTTTTTCGCAAAAAAAAAGTGTCCAAACAGAGCCATAGTTAACAAATTCATAGCACCATCACAAACTAAAAAATCATTCAAATAACCCATAAGCGAATTCTTGTAAATAAAAGCCAATTCTCTTCATTTTGCACAAACAGATTTAAACAAGCCCATTAGTCATTTCTCTTGAATTATTAGTGAGTAGCAAGAATTGATTCGAGCAAATCCTTTATAAAATCATTGTAAAATCAAGCTTGATCTATTGATTTCACTTTGTGAGTAGCATGAATTGATTCAAGCAAACCCATTAGTGAAGTACTGTAAATTCAAGCTTTACCTATTGATTTATGCTTCATGAGTAACACAAGTTGATTTAAGCAAACCCATTAGAAAATTATTGAAAATTTAAGCTTTGTGTATTGATTTTGCAAATTGGTCACTAGCACAATCGATACAAGCAAACCCATTAGTGAGTGATTTAAATTAAAGATTTGTCTATCATTTTATGTTTTTGATAACCTGGGTGTCCGGGCCTCTTACAGCACCCGACTAATCCCAGGGGCACGTGTGCACCCCAAGTTAGCGCGTGCAGGCTCAGCATAGGATAAAAATCCCTAGGGTGGCCTCAAGGGGGGATTTGAACTCAGGTCTCCCCCTTCCTAAGGGGGGTACCTGGCCATCACACCAAACCCCTCAGGGTATCTATTGATTTTGCTTGGTGGGTAGCATGAATCTTCAATTAAACGAATCAGACGACACATGTCCAATTCCATTCGAGTATCAAATTGATGGTCAATTAAGAAATTACCCCAAGCGTAGGCGAGGCCTTGATCATCGACAGCCAGACAATGCCAGCCACCAATTGCCGCCTGAAAAAAATAAAATAAAATAAAAAATAATCAAAATCAAAATTCACACAAAAAAACACTCTTTAGCTCATTTAATACTAAATTGTTGGTGGGTACCTGAACAATGTTGACATTTGCAAGTGCTTTAACTTGGCTGGGAATGCTTTCAGTTTTGGTTTCATGTGGGCGGCCTAAAGTACCTCTCTGGTTCCAACCCCATGTATATAGCTAAAATACAAGAAAAAAGTAATAAAAAGTAAGACCCAGTAAGAAGAAACAGAGATGGGTAAGCATAAGAGAGAGAGAGAGAGAGAGAGAGAGAGAGAGAGAGAGAGACTTTGCCATTGTCGCAGATGGCGAGGGAGTTTCTGCTACCAGCGACGACGGCAGAGACGTGTTCGTTGTGGAGAGCCTTCACACTGCAAACCCAGTCTTTGTCATCAGAGTTTCCGATGCCCAGCTGACCGTCTTCTCCAGAACCCCTGTATGAAGGAAGCAGTAAACCTGTATTAGAATGTTGGAGAGAGAAAGTTTAAAACATACCAGCTAGTAAGAGAAGTTGAGAGAGAGAGAGAGAGAGAGAGAGATTAAACCATGCTAATATGATGGCTTTTATGGGTTGGATAGCCATGAAAGCTTGTTGGTATTGATACTTCGTCTGTGATTGGGAGGATGCTTATGTGAAAGAGAGAGAGATGGAGAGAAGGAGGAGAGAGAAAGAGAACAAATACATCTATATTTGTTCACAGGATTCTTGGCAGAACATCCCCTTGTTGATCGAATGTAAGGGGTTTTTTTTCTTTAAGAAAAAAATACACCCAAATTTAGCACTAAATTTAAAGATATTCCATGTAATTCAAGTTCGAATACTTTTATTTATAAAAATTAGGATTCAAATAGATTTAATACTGTGATAAATATTCTCTCAAAAAATAAAATAAAAATAGTGTGATAGCTGATAAATATCTAATGAAAAAAAAAAAGTGCGATAAATATAAGGGATACTATTTTTCGAGGTTTGCTAGGGGCACCACACTTTTTTCTTAAGTGGTGCGTAGACAGTAATAGTTGGTGCGAAATTCAAATAATTATCTTATTTAATCAAGAGAATAAAAACAACATTAAAAAAATTCTCACCCCTTTTCAGAGTAAGGATCACACAGCTTTTGACAATGAAAACTATTGATTGATTGAATTAGACAATGGAGATTTTCTTATCTCAATCTTTCAAAAAATATATCTTAAGATCATGTTGCACCTATCAGACGGTCAGATATTGATTCTAGATAACACATGTCTCTACAAGTGACCTAATGAAGGAAAAAAGAGTTGACCTTTCCTTTTAGGGATGTGTGCCATATGTAATCAACTTCTAAACGTCATATAGGCATGCTATGATCTTAAGATCTATTGAGGGAAATATTGGAACAAAAAACAATCTTCATTGCCTAATTTAAATCAGTCAATAGTTTTTATCTATGAAAATATATGTTGCCATACTCCGAGAACAAGAGAGAATAGCCCTACCCAAAAAATTCATGTACACCCAAAAGCTGCTTAGAAAATACTTTTTGTTAAGCAATAAATATTTTGATTATTTATTAATAGAGGAAATAAATATTATTATTATTATTATTATTATTATTATTTCATTAATTATCAACTAACAAAAGTTGGTGTGCTATTAGACATGGACAGAGATAAGAGAAAAGTACACTGCGCATAGCAATCCTCTGTTCTTAAGAGTAGATCTCAACATGGCACTATTTTGACAATCATAATAGCGCATGGTTTACAAGGCTATTAAATCAGATTCAACCTTATAATTGTATCATAAAACTATTTCTATAATGTGATTAAAAAACAACAAGCTCCGAATAATTAAATAAATTTAGATAATCACATATTGGGTACCGCTAATCTCACCCGACTTTGGAGTAAGTAATATATAGTTTTTCACGGATGAAAATTACTGACTGATTTGAATCAGTCGATTCTAATCTTTCTCACAATAGATCTTAAAATCATGGCCTGCCTATCAGACGGTCAAATGGTCAGATTTTGATTTCACATAATATACATCCCCAAAAGTGACCTAAATCATGAGAAAAAGAGTTAACCTTCACTTTCAACGGTGTGTGTCATTTGGAATCAACATCCGGCCGTCTAATAGGCATGTCATGATCTTAAGATCTATCGTGGAGGAGATTGTAACAAACACAATCTCCACCGTCCAATTCAAATCAGTCAATAGTTTTTGTGTGTGAAAAACTGTGTGTGGTACTTACGCCGAAAACATGTGAGAATAGCCCTACCATCACATGTTTGTTGTTTTTTTTTTGTGGTGTGTTTAGACCCTTATAAATTGGAGTTAATTTTTGATGAAATATTGAAAAAAATCATATCTGAATGATCACCCCTTGCACCACATATTTAACCCATCCACTCTCAAGACTAAGCAGGGCCTATTATCAACTATTTTAAAACATTAATATATATATATATATATATATATATATATATATATATAAGAAATTGCGTCCAATGAGACACAAAATGAAAGATTAAATTTTTTAAATGATAGGACTGCTTTTATTAATAGGGCTCTCTCAAAAATCTCTCCAAAATATAGGGAGAAAGATAAGAGCATCTAAGGTTTACCAATCTCTCTAAGATTCTAGAAAAAAGTGGACAATTTTACGGTAAAGCTGTCCACTTTTTGAGCTCGAAAGGTTTACTTTTACCTTTCATTTCACAGTTGAAAAGATGGTTTCCACTAAAAAAAAATCATCATTCTAATTTTTCATCATTTACCACAAAATTGACGATGGTAGATCAAGTTTTTATTATTAATGTTTTATAATAGTTAATCAACCTTGTGCTTATGAACATGGCACTGAAGTGACTTTAATGCAATGTCTCAGGCTGCACTCAAACAACCACACACACACACACACACACACACACACATATATATATATATATATATATATATATGAGGAGCCTCCATTAGAGTTATAGAGTTCAACTCTATAAACGTGTCATTTATTTTATGATCAAAAGTGAAAAAAATTGAGGATGAAATATTTGGTTGAAATTTTTTATACCTTTAACCTATAAAAGAAAGGGTAAGAGAATCTTTTGTTTTTTTCAAAAACTTTGGAGAGATTGTGATCTTTTAGAGGATGTGGTGTAACTTGCAATCATATGTCACATGCACTCGAGTGTAGAGCTGAATTATACAGCTTTAGTGCAACCCTCTTTTATGTATGTTTGTGTGTGAGAGATCTCTTCACTCATGATGAGAGACATTTCATCTAGTCGTGCAGGATTAAACCTCAAGGGGTTAGGCGAGCTGACGAGGTATTTGCTTTTAAAAGCAGGAGATCTGAGTTCGAATCCCCCCTCCCCCTTGAGGCCACTCTAGGGATTTATATCCTATACTGACCCGGCATGTGCTAATTTGGGGTGCGCATGTGCCCTTGGAATTAGGCGGGTGCTCTAAGAGGCCTAGATACCGAGGTTATCAAAAAAAAAAAAAACTAGCCTCTTGCCTTCAAATAGTCTCAAAAAAGTATTTCTTCTTATATGATAGAGAGTAAAATAAGAACATAAAAGGTAAAATTTTATTGTCTGTTTTGTAAATATATATGACAAAAGCAATTTTTTTTATTATTTACAAAAATGTCACTACAAGTATTCATTTGTGCTCTGACTTTATTAGGTATAGAAGATTAAACTAAAAAAAATTAAATAATAAATAATAATAATTTTTTTGAGAGGTTTTAAGGAAGAAGAAGAAATTATAAAGCTAGACTTTACTTTTTTAGTACATTAAATGTACTAAAAAAAATTCGAATTTTATTTTGGTTTCGGTAGAGACCGAAACCGAAACCGAAATTTCGGCCGAAACCTTCCCCACCATACAAAATTATCCGAAACTTATAATTTTCGTTTCAGTTTCGGTGGGGACCGAAATCTCAACATTTCGGCCAAATTTTTGAATCATATGTCATTCATTGCCTACATGGCATCTATACTCTCTAGGGTTCACCTTCCTTATGGGTTACAAAAATGAATATTTATGGCTTTCATCTAACGATCAGAAAATGGATGGTACTTGATTTTACATTTCATTGTAACACCCATTGAACATTGTGGTCAACATGATTAAGAGATAGATAGAGGGAAGGATTTACCAATCATTTAACAGTATTTACTACTCTCTTGTATCATCCTCTCAAGAATATGCATTTGAACGCATAGTTCATCCATGTGTTTGAACCAAATGGGTGCATGTAGCACCCAACCGAGGATCGGGTGGCACGACAACTCACTCAAGGTCAATTAGGTCCATCTAAAAAAGGTTGAAAAACGTATTTATCCACCATTCAAATATTGATCAAATATGTAAAATTTCAATGCATCAGGTTCAGGCGATATATGGTAAACTTTAGCTTGTGCTTTTTAGGGCACAAAAGTTCAACTTTTTTTCTAAAACTAAAGGGGCTAAGTGAACCCTTAAAAGTGGATGGGTGTAACCATGTGGCATGTTATCTAGGGTTTGAACTCATATTCTCATATCTCTCTCTCTCTCTCTCTCTCTCTCTCTCTCTCTCTCTTCTATATATATATATATATAGAGAGAGAGAGAGAGAGAGAGAGAGAGTGAGAGAGAGATCTAGTATACAATAGGTGTCTACTCATCTTGAGTGGACATCGCAGTTCACATGTTCCTATGGCTGAGTGACTTGTACAGATTTTCATATATTAGAATTATGTGCAAGTCACTCAGTCACGAAAACATGTGGACTGTAATGCCCTCTTATAATGAGACTCAATGTAGACTAACTCATATATATATAAAATATTTTGTTTAACAATGGAGTATCCGGCCTTTTAGAGAAACCGACTAGGTAGTAAATGCAATACAGGCACATTACACGTACCAATCAACAGGGATAAATTCATGGGAGTGGCCAATAAGGGACGAATTGATAACCTCCACTTTTTGAAGTGTGGTCCTGGCCATTGCACCAACCTTGCTTAATGCATAACACTTATACTTATTGGATTAAGAATATGTGAGTCATGGACATTGGTTGCAAATGTTCTTGTAGGGAAGATTCTTATAATAGATTTTCTCTGCAATCCTCTTTAAATGAGAAAGAAGGGATGGAGTCTCTATCCCTTCTTTCTCATTTAAAGAACGGATGGAGACTTAGCTAAATCTCCATCATGGAGATTTAGCTTTTCAATATCACCAAAAACCAAAATGCATTGATACCTGTGGAATCCTGCCTTCCGAATCTGATGGCTAAGAAGTGTATGTTCCTTTTTTAAGGGAACCCAACTCTAAGGAGAGTCACCCTCAATCAACATCATCTTCTCTATCAAGAATAGTATAAAATTCTATGAGATAATGGAGCATTACTCATATACCATATTAAAAAATGAAGTATCTACTACCTCTTAGTTGTAAAATAGGGAAATATATAATTTGAAGGGGTACAGGTATTTGCAATCAACATTTCGTTCTCCACAACTAAGTAACACCATTGGCTGCTTTGAATATAAGATGAAGATCGTTTTTCATGCCAATCTTTCAAATGGACAAATGTTGATTCCACATAGAACACATCCCCAAAAATCACTCGAAAACTCTTCTCAGGTACGCCTTGATCACAGTCAGTTAGGGATGCGTGCCACATGGAGTCAACAATCGACCGTTTGATATGCTGGCCATGATCTCAAGATCTATTTTATGAAAGATTGGAAAAAAAAACGGATCTTCATCATTTGAATTGAGGCAGTCAACGGAAATATTGGTGCAACCATCAATGGCGCACATACCCTAATATGAATTTCATGAAAGCCGAGGTTGTCCAAATAAATGCTTGTTCTTAAAATGGTATGGGTTTTTGCAATCGAAGATTTAGCTTGTGCAACTGATGATTCCACCGTTAATACCATTGACTGCCTTGAATCGAACAATGGAGATCGTTTTTGTCTCAATCTTTGATACAATAAATCTAGAGATTATGGCCCACATATGAGCTGATCAGATGTTGATTCCACATGAACACATGCCCATGATCATGGTGTTCTATGAGAAGAGTTCTCGAGTCACTTTTGAGGATATGTTATATGTTGAATCAACACCTGGCCACTTGATAAGTGGGCCATCATCTCAAGATCTATTGTGAGAAGATTGGGATGAAAATCAATCTCCATCATCTGATTAAAGGAGTCAACAGTATTAATGGTGGAAGTTGGAACCATTACTTGTAGAGCATGAATCTTCGGTTGCAAAAACCTACTCTTCGTAAAAGGGTATCTTTTTCTACTCAAGATTCTCCCTTGTCGAAGCAGGTTTCACACTCAAACCGTTGACTGCTTTGAATCAAACTATGGAGATCATTTTTTACCTAATTTTTAACACAACAGATATTGAGATCAGGAACCTAACATCTTACGATCAAATTTTGATTCTACGTGGCACAAATCCCACAATGAATATGATTAGGGCATACATAAAACCTGGCTCTCTAATCACTTTTTGAAGATTAGGATGAAAAATGATCCCATTATCTTATTCAAATCAATCAACGTTTTAAGCATGTAGAATTTGAGTTGAGAAGGAAGATTCTTGCATTATAAATAAGAGTACCTCCATCCGTGCCACCTATTTACTGAAAGTACTAACTTATTGATGGAGCACACACCACCAACACAGCGGGACATCATTAAGTGGGTGATTTTAGTAAATAGGTGGGCGTGAATAGCAGTACTTTATAAATAGAGGTATTAAAATCTGTAGTAAGGTTTTTATATTATTTAAAAAAAATATTTATTTGAAGTAGGTGGGTAAGACTAAGGACCATATCGACAAATTCTGTTTTCGGAAATATTTTGGTGGGAGTCATTTTGGATAAATTTTGGGAAATTTTTGGCTAGTACAATATATATATATATATTTTATTTACTATTTATAAAAAATTTATTTATTGACATAAATGAAAAATTATTATCTTCCCTATAATTTCGTTAATTTTACTATGCAAAATTATGCTAAGGAGAAATCACATAAATTTAGTTGAAAGTTTTGTTCAACTCCTGTTTAGGTGAATTTCAAAGAAGTTTTCTCAAAAATTTCTCAAAAATTTCGGAGAAACTTAAGGCCATCTAATTCTATCAAAATTTTTTACGGGCCTCGACATATGTGGGGGTAGCATCTTAACCGATTAGGCGGTTAAGATGTACTTTATGAAGCCCAATGAAAGCCATCAAATCTTATAAAGAAAAGAGTTGGCCTAAGTGACAGATGGGAAGCAACACTGATGAAAGTGGAGAGGATAAATCATACAAACCGAACTCACACATTGTAAAGATAATATAAGAGAAGAAACTTAATCCCACGACCTTCACCCCAACAATGGGGGAGCGTATAGTTGGCCATTCACTCTTGAAAGCGATCACGTCATTGCTTTTGCATACATGGCACTATTTCGACACCATGTCGGATTATGTGGTGCATGGGTAACATCAAGGCCAAATTAATCCTATAATTGTAGGAGAAAACGAACTCAAAATAAAGATCTAAATTCTATCATGCATGTGCTAATTTAGGGTTGCGTATGTGTGCCCCTAAGATTTGGCGGGTGCCGCAAGAAACCCAAGTACTCGAGTTATCAAAAAGAGGCCCGGGACTATGCGCCTGAGTGTAGAAAAATCTCTATACTTATTGTCAATTGGCCATCATGTGGCAGCCATCACAAGGACCGGGCGTCAAGACAACTTAGAGAAAGTCGATCAAGTCCCATTAAAAAATAAAAATAAATTGTTTTTATCAATCGTTAAGAATGTGGTCAAAATTAGAACAAATTAATGTCCCAAATTTTTGGAACGCTACCTTAGCTTAGACCCATCAAATGAAGGGGGGGAGTGAAAAAAATAACTTATTTTTTTTTAAATCACATGTCCCCATGTCACGTGGCATGTGAAATGCGACCAAGGTGTCAAACTTGGTTCAGTATCGTGTATCGGTCAATGGAGGACCGATACGTATCGACCGATACCGATACAAATCGCTAGATTAAAAAAGAAGACTAAGTACTACGGTGCATACGGTGTCCAGGTGATATTTACCAAAATATTTTAAATGTCAAAAAGTAGGAAAATGATAGAAGTTGATGACTTGTTGTGGGTTGACGTGACAAGTCGCCAATTGTTTACTGAAACAGCTATCTGCGGCTTCTGCGCACGCAGAACTATGAAAGAGTAGGGGTCGGGATAACTATATTTGCACCCACTTATTTACTGAAAGCGCCAACGACCCAAATCCCTTAAAACTGTTGATTGCATAGAATCAAATGATGGAGGTCGCGTTTTACTCAGATCTTCCACATAATAGATCTTGGGATCATAGCACACCTATCAGGCAGTAGGTTCTTGATTTCACGTAATACAGACCCCAAAAATTGATCTAAAAAACACGTTTGAGCGTGGCGTGTGTTATATGATTCAAAGGCTTTTTGGGGATCTGTGACACATGTAATCAAACACTGGCCGTCTGATAGGTGAGCCATGATCCCACAATCTATTTTGTGAAAGATTTGGGTGAAATATGACCTACATCATCTCATACTATGCAATCAACAGTTTTCAAGGGGTTTGAGATGTGGGTGCTTTCAGTAAACTGGTGGGTGTAACTAAAGGTACCCCTAATTTTCTCATTCGACACAAATGTTGTGTAACATCCCGAAAATTTTTGAACCCGAACGCATCCGATTTCGTGTATGGGTTCGGCAAGGAGCATAGTGCTGCCTTGAAATTTAGAAGAATTAAATTATTAGAATACATTGTGTGAAGGAAATGGGATTAGAGAACATTGTTTGGCCCTTGATAAGAAGCCTATGCACTGACTCACAGTGTGCCCGCTCAATAACAAATAAACCCCAAGTGGATAAGACCAACTAAAACAAAATATCCTTGATATTTTGTTTTGTAAGAGAGAGGAAGAAAGAGGAAGCTCCCTTCGCTCTAGCCTCTTCTCAAACCCTCTCGTGAGAACCAAATCGGGGGAATCTCCTCGAGCTCCTTCTTCCTCGCAAAGATCGTCTTAATCGCCAATTGCTCCTTGTGTTTCACAAAGAACCTTCAAGCTCCGACATCGCTTAGATCAAGGAGCATAAGGGAATGTAGTTTGAACGAGCGTGAACCGATTATCGTAGACGCGCCATCCGCGAATTGAGGAGGTGAAGATCACTATGTGCTAGCGTGGAGCTTCGTTTGATTTTGATCACCATGAGAATCCTCAAGCTTGACGCTGAATCCCTTTTCAATAATGGTTATTGCGAGTGTCATGTGCGCGATCTAAAAAGGTGAGCATCATAGTGTTATCGTATAAATTAGTTTCCAAACATTAGATTAATTATGTATGAATTAAGATGGTGTGATTGGATATTGAAAATGCCGGATTTAGAGAAGAAGAAATCTAAAATGTTATGAGTCGGGCAAAACCGCTCGAGCCAGTTGGAAACCACTCGAGCGATTTGGCTTCAGTAACAAGCAGGAAAAATTGCTCGAGCGATTTTTTTAGGCAAAATTTATCTAGAAAAATTCGTTCGGGTGCCATGGGAAATCTAGAGAAACCGCTCGAGCGGATTTTCACCCTTTACAAAATCACTCAAGCAATTTTCTTTGTTGATAGGTGGTTCTGGCTTTCGATCTTAGCGTGTAATGTTTTGGTGTTTTCCCCGATGGAAAAAGTTTGGTAAAAGAGTTTCACCAACCGCGGATAATAATAACCGTGAAAAGGGGCTAACAAGAGTAATAGCCTGGCCGCGGTGATATAGTCGTATGACCACTTGGTCATCTCCTCATCTACGAAGAGGTTGTTATCAAACGACCACTCAGTTTTGAAACCCATACCATCCCGCCATTCCTCAGGTTGATCTCTTGGTGGTGGCGGCGGTGGTGATGGGGGATCGACATTGGCGCGCCTCAAGGAAGCGGCCCTTGATGCGGGTTTCTTTAATGTGAGGTTCTTAATGGTGGCCATCTTCTTGGGTCCCATTGGTATTTCAAGAAATCGAAGAAGAAACTCGAAAATTCAAGAAATAGATTCAAGAAAAGGTAGGGTTTACCTTTTTAGAGTGTTTGAATCGGATTCTCGTGGAAGAAATCGAAGCTTTCACAAACCTTGAAGGGGATGGGGCGATATCTTGCGGAGAAGAGGAGAAAACCCTAAAATTCCCAAAGAGAATTCGTGCAAATGGGGAAAATCTGTACGAAACCCCCTTTTATATTGAAAAATCCGCTTGAGCGGTTCCCAAAATCGCTCGAGCAATTTTCGTTTTTATACTAAGCCGCTCGAGCAGTTTTCCCCATAAAATTTTGCCTAGAGAAATCACTCGAGCGATTTTTCTAGAAGCCTTCAGACTTGGAATTATGAAGGAATCGCTCGAACGGTTTTTAAATTCGCTCAAGCAATTTTACTTCAGCTACACTTAGTCCTTAAACAGTTAATGCTGCGGAATTATGCCAAAGACCCGACTCACATATTAGACTAGCAACCCATCAAACTTCAGGAAGATCTAACTGTGGCAAAAGAGTCGATACAGATTTTGGATCGTAAAGAGCAGACCTTGCAGACTAAGCAAATACCCTTAGTACTTGTGAACCATTCTGCAGAGGAAGCCACATGGGAACGCGAGGCAAATGTGCGAGATGTGTATCCACACCTTTTTGAGTGAGCAAGCTAGTGTTATAGTAGTATTGTTTAGACATGCCCTAGATTATGTGTATAAGACCTTAAATGTATACTTTGATATAATAAGTTGACAAGTTTGGGTTATAGTGGTCATTTTAGAACATTTTGAAATTTTGAACTTTGAGTTTAATTCTGATTATAGACATGACAGAATTGGCAATCATTGGCCCAAATTTTGTACAATGTGTTTCGAATAGGTGTGTGCGTGTGTATATGAGTATAGGGTGCAAGCACAAAAGAAATTGAGGACTTTAAAAACCTCAAAATAGTTCATGGACTGTTTAAAGACCAAGAGCAGCTAAAGAAAAACCGCTCGAGCGAATTAAAAAATTGTTCACGCGATTCCTTCAAAATTCCAAGCCTAAAGGCTTCTGGAAAAATCGCTCGAGCAATTTTTCTAGGAATTTTTTTTTGGGGAAAACCGCTCGAGTGATTTTCTCGAGTGGCTTAGTACAAAAAGAAAATCACTCGAGCGATTTTGGAAACCGCTTGAGCAGATTTTTTAGTATAAAAGGGGGTTTCGTTCAAAATTTCCCCATTTGCACGAATTCTCTCCAAGATTTTTAAGGTTTTTCTCTTCTTCGCGAGATATCGCCCCATCCCCTTCAAGGTTCGTGAAAGCTTCGATTTCTTCTGCGAGAATCTGATTCAAACACTCCAAAAAGTAAACCCTACCTTTTCTTGAATCTATTTTTTGAATTTTTGAGTTTCTTCTTCGATTTCTTGAAATACCAATGGGACCCAAGAAGATGGTCGCCATTAAGAACCCCACATCAAAGAAACCCACATCGAGGGCCGCTTCCCCTAGGCGCGCCAATATCGATCCCCCATCACCACCGCTACCACCACCAAGAGATCAACCCGAGGAATGGTGGGATGGTATGGGTTTCGAACCGAGTGGTCGTTTGATAACGACCTTTTTGTAGATGAGGAGACGACCAAGTGGTCATACGACTACATCACCGTGGCCGGGCTATTACCCTTGTTAGCCCCTTTTTCATGGTTATTATTATTTGCGGTTGGTAAAACTCTTTTACCAAACTTTTTCCATCAGGGAAAACATCGAAACATTACACGCTAAGATCGATGGCCGAGCGTTTTCATTCGACGTTCATCACATCGCCAAGGCGATGAATTGTTCCTCCATATTCATGAGGAATCAGGACCAAGGGCTGTCAAAACCATACACCAGACCGATGCCATTTCACATTATGATGACCAACATGACCAACGGGGAGCAGGGATCAGGAAAATCGGTGAGGAGAGACCAATTTCCACCTGAGATGTGGATGTTGGATACCATTATTTTACTTAACCTATACCCTTTGGGGCATGAGCAAGAAAGAGCGAGGGTGATTCAACAAGCCCTGTACTCTGCCTTTGGAAATCAATGGTTTAGTGCACCCAAGGTAGTTTTTGAGGGTTTGATGTATGCCCGTAAACAGATGCAAGAAACCAGCAAGATGCCGTTAAGATTGTTGCTGTACGCTAGTCTCATCTCTCACATGATTGAGGAGTATGACGATGATGAAGAAGATGAAAATTATGAGATAGCTCAAGATGAGGAAAGACGGTCTGATAATGTGAAAAGGTTTAAGATGAGTGATTGGAGCTTAAGTTACAAGAAGTTGAAAAAGAGTGTCCTTGATTGCCAGCATCAATATGAAGCAGAGCAAGCCCAGCAGGGCTGACAACAAGGCTGCAAGCCCACCGCAAGCCCACCTCGTGACCACACCAGTGATATGCACATGTTGGAGGAAATTAATCGGAACATGAATGCAATGAGCCAACGATTGGACCGACGATTGGATTTTCACGAGGCTTTACTGATGGACCTCATGCACAAAGCATACCCAACCACCTACAGTCCACTCATAGGGATGACTCATAATTATACTATGGGTGCATCTACTTCGGGAGCCGACGACGCTGCGAACCAGGGAGCTCAGCAGATTGACGATCTAGGGGATCAGTGATGGATCTGATAACAGGTAAATACTTGGTTTTGGTCATGTGAGGAGAGAGCGTTAAAAACTTTTAATTTGGTTTTGAGAACTATTGGGTCATGGAGGCCCACCTCTATTTTTGGTTCTGGTTTTATTAGTTTTTAGTATTTGACTTAGTTATGGATATTTTGGATTATGAAGTACTATTTTAGTTATGGATATTTGAAATTAACTGTTGAGTTGGTGGATGATGTATCTAATTATGGATGGTTAAGATTTTTGTGGATATTTTATTTAGCTGTGGATATCTTTGCATAATTGTAAATGGCTAATTGTGAATGACTTCTCAAGAATGGTTTATAGTGTTGGTTAGTAGTGGATAAATTATGGTGATGGTTACTTATGATGGTTTAATGTAGTTGTGGATATTTGACTTGGTTGTAGACAAGGTGGATATTGTCATCCAACGGCGGATGTTTCAAATTTAGTTGTGGATATTTTCTTGGATTGCTGCAGGTATGTGTTCTGTTATGATGAATACCAGGAGTTTTAATTGGTACTCAATGTACCTTATGGTTTACAAGTGTGGATGTGTTTCCTCTAGCAAGTGGGGATGTGTTACTTTTGTATAAATGCATGATTGGATTATTGACTAAATCCCTGATTTATTGGGGAGCATGTTGCGAAAGGTGATGAATGCGCATTTGATCGTTAAAGTCATGAATGAACACTATTTGACGAACACTAGACATCATTAGTGTAAGATCTACAGATAGATTTTTAACTCCATGATGCAGATCTTAATTAAAGGATCGTGTTATCTTTCTATAGAAAGTTTTTAGTCCCTTATGTACCCTATTGAGTTCTCTTGCTTAATGGAGTGTTAGGGTCCGTTTTCAAATTGATGTCTTTCGACGACTCGAAAGACATGTAGTGAATTTTTGAGGACGAAAATTTCTTAAGGAGGGAAGAATGTAATATCCCAAAAATTTTCGAACCCGAAAGTGTCCGATTTCGTGTACGGGTTCGGCAAGGCGCATAGTACCGCCTTGAAATTTAGAAGAATTAAATTATTAGAATACATTGGGTGAAGAAAATGGGGTTAGAGAACATTGTTTGGCCCTTGATAAGAAGCCCGTGCACCGACTCACGATGTGCTGGCTCAATAACAAATAAACCCCAAGTGGATAAGACCAACTAAAACAAAATATCCTTGATATTTTGTTTTGTAAGAGAGAGAGGAGAGAAAGAGGAAGCTCCCTTCACTCTAGCCTCTTCTCAAACCCTCTTGTGAGAACCAAATCGGGGGAATCTCCTCGAGCTCCTTCTTCCTCGTAAAGATCATCTTAATCCCTGATCGCTCCTTGTGTTTCGCAAAGAACCTTCAAGCTCCGACATTGCTTAGATCAAGGAGTTTAAGGGAGTGTAGTTCGAACAAGCGTGAACCGATTATCGTAGACGCGCCATCCACGAATTGAGGAGGTGAAGATCACTACGTGCTAGCGTGGAGCTTCATTTGATTTTGATCACCATGAGAATCCTTAAGCTTGACGCCGAAACCCTTTTCGATAATGGTTATCGCGGGCGTCATGTGTGCGATCTAAAAAGGTGAGCATCGCAACGTTATCGTATAAATTAGTTTCCAAACATTAGAGTAAATATGCATGAATTAAGATGGTGTGATTGAATATTGAAAATGTCGGATTTGGGGAAGAAGAAATCCAAAATGTTATGAGTCGGGAAAAATCGCTCGAGTGAGTTGGAAACCGCTCGAGCGATTGGCTTCAAGAACAAACAGGAAAAATCGAGTGATTTTTCCAAGCAAAATTTATTTGGAAAAATTTGCTCGAGCGAATATTTGGGTGCCATGGGAAATCTAGAGAAATCGCTCAAGCAGATTTTCACCCTTTAGAAAATCGCTCGAGCGATTTTCTTTGTTGATAGGTGGTTCTAGTTTTCTTTTGGAAAAGCTGGGGATGTTTTGAACCATCGATTTCTCCATCATTGACGTGTAGTGTGTGATCTAGGTCTAGAATGGGAGACCATCGATAAGGACCTTTGTATTGTTTTGAACAGTTCTGAACTTAAGGTAGGGAAATCTCAATGCACAAATTTCGTTTTTAATTATATTCATAGACTCCATGATGTGATCAATGTAAATTCGAATGTGAATTTGAATGTATGTTTCATCGAAATTAGAACTCCGAATATGATCATTGAATGCTAATTGGAACGTTAGAATCTTGAACCATGAACCATTGCATTTGAAACATTGTTATGAATATTGAATCTTTGAAATGAAATATCGAACTCTGGATCTTGTATATGGAATCAACGAACTCTGAAATTAGTTATGAGTTATAACTTTGAACATTGTATATAAGTATTGCATGATGATTTAAGGTTATATGAATGAATCCCCACATATGGACCGGTATGACAGTTTATACCATACACATATGGACCGGTATGGCGGTTTGTACCATACATATAGGGACCAGTATGACAGTTTATACCATCCACCTTAGACTGGTACGGCGGTTCCTTGCTTACATCTGAAAATATCATTGAACAAAGATGGTTTGGGGGATTCCCATTGATAATTTGGCTCAACAATGCTATGACCATGCTGGAGTTACTTAAGTTACGATTTAAGTCATTGATGAACTGAACATAGCATGTAAGATGTGAGAAATGAATAGAAAATCAAAATCATATGAAATTTCTGAATTTTGTCTAAATATTGATTTGAATTTAAAACTCTTTTGAATTTTGTTAGAACATGAAATGAACTTTAAAAATTAATCATTGATTCAATTTTGTTATGATAATGTTTCCGATTTTTGTCATTGAATCTATGTTTCGAATTGATAAATGAGGATTGACATTGATCTTTTTCCTACTGAGCATAGACTGTTAGCGCATCCCGACATAATATGTCACAAATGAGATTTGGATCAGGATCTTGAGCTAGAGGAGGATCCTGATTATATGCCAGAGGCAGAAGAAGAGCTTCCTCCTGAAGACTACTTTCCTTAGTCTAACTTGAGATAGATTTTGGCTTAGTACATTCTATTGGATGTAAGTAAAATACTTGAATTGAAATATGTATAACTTTGTATAGTTTTGGAAACCACTATTCAGGTGACGGTCAGCCATCGCTGATGGTTAATTTGGGTATTTTGGTTTACGCTTGTATAGAAACGAAATGATGTTGGTGCCATATGATGTGTGTTTTGACCTTCTGTAGAAGTAGTATGTGTCAGAATGCATCAGACGATCCGGTTTTCCCTAGAATTAAGTGTAAGGAAAAATTGGATTGCCACCTCACGACTCCACTTTTTCTAGAGATTCGTGTGGGAAAAGTTGGGCTGTCACATGTTGCTTCCTGTAAATAGTTGTATTGTCAATTTTCACGTCATTGACAACAGTACCTATAAAAAAAAAAGAAACAAGAGAAGGAAAACGTAGCGAAAACCAAGGCGAGAAAAGGCAAAAATAGCGAAAATGCAAGACTTAATAAATGGTGTGATACCTTATATGTATTAGGACCGATACATATCGGTTGGCTTGAAAACCGATATGTATCGATACCGGTCGATATTTGATTACTTGAATGTGACAAGGCGCACGAGTCATCCTGTGTGCCCGGAGCCATTCTCCCCTTTACCTATCATATAATATATATATCATGCATTCCTTGAAGTTTGTCTTAGCAGTTTATTTAAACACTTTTAGGCTCTTAATCACATTATGCAAATAGTCAGTTGATGCAATTTTGGAGTTGACTTCTATCTAGAGGATTCTCGCATGCACTACATGACACCACGTGGCATAAAATGGTGCCACAGAATTTAATCAGTCACTCTTGTTGATTACCTTATAGTCTTATGCTAGCTCTAAAAGAAAATTATCTTGCATAAAGATAATGGTTCCAGACCCTTAGTCAATAATCGGGTCACCATTTTCAATCATGATCGAGTTTTCGGGTGATTCCAAAATTCAGTGAAATAGAACTGCTAGTCTCTTCTTTCAAAAGGGGTGACACTCATTTAATCAAATGTAATCATGACCATCGATTTATAGAACGAGTTTTTAGCATATTCATTCATTAGACCAGATTTCAAGGTCTTTGGTAATCGGGTCGTAACGTTTAATGTTGATATCGAAATTGGGTGAATGAGACCTTCTTGAAAATATCTTTAAGTACTCTAAAATGCTTCTGTAGATACCTGATACTGAAAGTGTCAAATTCTTGATAGAATTAGGGTCATCTGTTCAAATGGCCAATAGTGGTCACAATGGGTGCCACTCGACATAGTTTTGTATCTTAGATTTTTCAGATTTTCTACCAGTCAAACCAGATCGATTCCGACGATAAATTTTTATATGGTACTGGGACACTGGTGAAGATATACTCTCTAATTTTTACAGAATTTTTAGGATTGTTTTTACACATGAAATGATAGCCTAAATGTAGTGCATATTTCAATTGATAAGGTTGTTTTGCACCCGAGCACTCCGAATTTCATGCATGCCAAATTGCATTGAATCTAGGGCTCAAATTTCACAGGGTTGTAGGGATTCTAGGCATTAGTGTTATATTTTTTAGAATTTTTACTAAGTAAATTTGTTTTTGAAATAGTGACCAAAATAGTGAATTTCTTGTTTTTACCTTAAATATTCCAATTCTAGTAATATGTGGGGTGTGCTTAGGAGCACATCTAGCACTCCTTTTTTTTTTTCGTTGAAAATTAATCTAAGTTTATCAGTGATCATATTCATCTCAGCCATGTAATTATTTGGCTTTATTCTTACCCTTTATCTTTAAGAATCTCATCACAAAGGGTGATTGATAGACACTTTGTTGTACCTTGTCTTATCACCTTCGTGCACAAGGGAATTATATCACATGTGTAGGTATCGATCCATAGGGAAGGTGTTTCTTAAAAATTCTTTTAAATACCTTTAAAGACTAAATATTTTAGTTTTTAAACTAAATTGCAGAGATTGATATAAAAACTATTTAAATAAATAAGCTTGGGTTCCCTATTACAGACTTGTAATCTTAATTAATTATCTCTCATTTCTCTGAATTCTTGTAATTATCTTAAGGTGACAATGACAACATAAGAAGAATAAAGGATTGGTCCAAGGCACAACGATAAAATAAACTTCTCTAGCATGAAAATCGTAAATGAAACTAACAAAGACAATAATGACAACATAGTCGGGTGATAAAAGTCTAATAATTTCAATCTTAGAGCAACAACGACAACAAAGAGAAAGAAATTATAGAAATCATGAAAACCTTTTAAAACTCATAGATAAGTTTAAAACTCATATTCTGTAATATCCCCATTTTTCTGAACCCATACCCACTAGTTAAGTGTACGTGTCAGTTGCAACACATAATACCGTTTCAGACTTTTTGGAGAAATTGTTCTGGATTTGTTTTAAGGTTCATTTGAACTTTTGAACAAAGGCTAATACACCATTATAGTGTAATAACTTAACACTGAATCTAGTTTATAAGTAGTTTTTGGTGTGTTGGCTCCACATCGGACCAAACCTCCTTTGAGTAAGAGCTAGTGCCTTAATTAGGGTGTATAAGCTTTACACCAAGCCAATGCCCTTGGATAAGGATTAACACGCAAGTTGAGTGTGCTTGCTTCATAAGGAAGCAAGGCTTTTGGTTAAATAGAGGAAGCTTCTCACGTAAGCCACTCTCTTTGCATTTTGCATGAAAATTTTGGAGAGAAGGAAGGGAGAACGTGAGAGAAGAAATCAACCATCATTCCCTCCAGAACTCCAAATTGTTGTTGATCTTCCACTCAGACCTTCCTTTGCATTGATCATTTCGCGAGAGAGCAACACTTTGACGTTGTTGTCAGCCACAAGCATGAGAAAGAGAGAGCTCCGGCTCTACAAATCCTCTTTATTGAGAACTATGTCGGAATTTTTCCCTTTGCATGAGTTAGGTTCATCGAGTGCGTGTGAAGGATTTGATCATGGAGTTTGTCTTTGTTAGCGACCGTGAGAAGGTGGTTTCAAACCCTTGGCATGTGCGGCGCAATCGCCGTTATTTCTTCAATCATCGTTCATCGTGCACGATTTTTGCGCAAGTTTGAGAAGGTATGATACCATAGGCTAATTATGGTTAGATTAAGGTTTTAATTCAATTTATGATGCACAAAGAATCAAGAAAATATGTGTGATGGAAATACCAAAAGAAAAAAATCTAAAAATTGGACAAATGTGCAGAGAATTGCAAATTCACTAATGTGAATTAGGATTTGCACCCGCGACTTGCCTTCAGGTGTGAAGGTCGCGTGCGCGAAATGAGCACCAATTTTAGGCCAAAAATTGAACTGATTTTTCTCGCGCCGCGTGACCTGGTGTGTGTCAGGTGAAGTCGCTCGCGCGACTTAGAAATCGCGCATGCGACTTCCCTAGTTTGGCTGTTTTGAATTTTGTTTGGAAAATCTTCCGAGACTCCGATGTTTATGATGCCTTTGTCATTAATGAGTGGTTTTTGAATGTCATAGGATAAGGGTTGAGGGTTGGAATCATCCATTAGGATCTTCGCGACATTTTCACGTATCTCGTAACTGAGGTAGGGGAAAACTCAACACCAATCGCATTTTGACTTGATTTGCATGAGTTTTATGACATGATGAATGGAATAAGATGAATTTGACTGCATATACACTGTGTTCGAACCTTTTGAAATTTAAATTCGACTTCGTTTTTTAACACGATGCGTGAAATCTGAATTTGAATATTGAGAATAATTAATAAGCTTTGAATATGAATCCGAACCGTTTGAACATATATCTGAACTATTTGATATCCGAATTCTGAAATTCGAACTCTGAATGTGTATCCAAACTCTGAATTTAGCCTTAATAAATTAACACACTGCACCATGATGAAATATTTATTAAAATCTGCACATTGATTTGAGGTTCATCGAGATGAGTCCCCTAGCTCTTTGACCGGTACGGTAGGATATCCGTACACCTCTGAACCGACACGGTTCCACTTGATTTCCGATTTGCCAGGGATAACTGATAAGTGTTCATTGAACGACGATGGTTAGGGGGGATTCTCATCGGTAAAATTTTGGCTCCCAATGCTATATATGTTTGGGAGAATTAGTTAAGTTATGATTTAAGTTAAGCATTCCAATAAGAAACTGCATGTAAATTATGAATTGTTTGAGGTTGATTTGAGCTTTGTCTTGCATCCCTGTTTTGTTACGAAAATGCATAAGAATGTATTGTTGAAATTCTGGATTTTCTAATTAACTGTTTTGACCTTGTTATTGGATTTATGCATTGATATAATAAAATGTGAATTATTTGATTGACCTCTACTCAGTTTAGATTATTAGCTCACTCCGACTATACGTCACAGGTGTAGATGCAGAAAAGGATCCGGGACCTGAGAGTGACTCAGATTACGCTCCTGAGGAAATGATTGAGCTCTCGCCAGACGAGTACTTTCCTTAGAGAACTTCGAGTGGCTTGGTTTGTGAGCTCTCGTCACAGGTCCAACTATTTTGTTTGTAGAACTTTGGATTCATGAAATGTTGTAAATACATCTTGTATACCACTGTTTAGGTGATGGTCGGTCATCACTGGTGATTTATTTTGTCTTTTATTCATCTATTCTATTTAGAATGAAGATTTCTTTTGTCATGATGATATTGCTTATTAAGTAATTATCTGCTTTGAATTATACTTAAGTGTGGATGTACCAAGTATTCTGTATTCGGATTGTTACTTGCGATCTGATGACACAGATTTTAGGATAAAAAATTCAGGTTGTCACATATTCATTAACCAATTACAATAAATAAATTTAGAAAAATAAAGAAATACTTAATTATTCATACTAATCCTTGATATACGAGTTCCTAAACTTAAAGAAAATTAGCTACTAATTATTTCTATTGAATTGAAAATAATTACAAAAGATATAATTAAAAACTAGAATTAAAACTAAACTACTTTAATCTTTAGCCTCCAAAATCCTAATTGTCAGCTATGATCGAGAATTCCTAGATACCTTACTATGGACGCAGGCTCTCTTTATTTATAGACTTATAAGAGGCTGGTTACAATAAATCAGGACTCTATCTTAGGCAAACTACCTACTATAGAATTTTCCTAAAACTAAATTTCCTAACACACATCCTTCTCTAGTTAAAACTTCTTTCCTAATGTAGAGATCTTTCTTCCATTTATTTAGTAGTGTGCTCTCGCAGGACTCTTCTAGAATTGTGATTTGCATGAACTCTTCAATTGTGTATGCAAGACTTCGTGAATTACGATTCTGCATGGTGTTGCACCATCTCACAATGGTATTGTGAATCTTCAGGATAGATTCGTGCAACTTTACTTGTGGAATCGTGACGACGATTGCAAAGTGATCATTGTTCTTCTTCACATAATTTGTCTCTCGATCGCTCGTAATTCTTGTTCTCTCGCAGTCTTCTTCAGTGCTTTCGTAAGCTGCTCTTGATTTTTTCGTAATGTAATTGTATGCTTTACGATTCTTGGTCTGATCTATCGCAAGACTGTGATTTTAATTTATATTTGGCTTGACTTACGATATCTTTTTTTCTGTTCTGCAATCGAATCGTGACAAAATCGTATGAGTTACGACCTTGCTTCGCACGCTCGTATGGCTGAAATTGCAACTGCGATTTCTAAGTCCTTTTTGTACATATATTTTCTTTCTTCTTCTTTTATCCGCTGGTCTAAATATCCACTATCAGGGAGTTGTTAGTATCAAACTATGGCTTAACAATAATCAAATGATGATATCAAAGTCATAAAATCTGTGAATGATCACACCCCCAAACTTGAGTTTTGCTAGTCTCTAGCAAACAATGTGAAAAATATGTCTCTATCTACTAAATAAATGCTACTTTCATAGGGAGTACGATTGCATTTAGCCTATTCTTCTTGATCTTTTTTTTTTCTATAAAGATCTAAAAAGTTGGATCTCTTCTTCCCAATTTCTCGTGTAAATGTCTTCTTTTTTTTTTCTTTTGATTTACTCTCTTGATTTCTTTTTCAATATTTTCAAAAGTTAGAAGCCTTTTTGCTTCTCTTTTTCATCCTCCCACACTTTTCACATTAAATTTTTTTTTTTTTTTTGATATACCCCTTTTTAGAACATTCCTTTCTTTTCAACTTTTCACACTTTCAACTCTCCTATTTTCCCTTTGTTCTAAAATTTTAAAAGTACAAGGATAAAAGACCAAAAATATTAGGATGTTAATTAGTTATGGTAATTTGATTTGGGTACAAAGAACTTTAGCTACAAGCTTTGAATGTGGGTTCAATATGTAGAATATAGGGGATTTTTGGCTTTTTATGGCTCAGGCTTATCTAAAGATGGCCTCCTCTCATTTCCAAGTTTCACTAGTAATGCTGTTATATTGTGTTAATACTTATGATAAGCAGTTCAAGAATAACTAAACAACACAATGGCAATTATGGATTTGAATAAAAAAATATATGAGATTTCTGCATTAAGCATAAGTTCAAGGAAAAATTGGAAGTATTTGGAATTGTACTCTCAATGAATGGATATAGCTCAAAAGCTCACTTGTTTATATGATTTTTGAAATTAAAATCTAAATTATGCAATTCAAAATTATTTATAATTTCAAAAACTCAGGTTTGGTGCAAGTGATCTAAGCATGAATTTCAACTAAATCCTATCATTGATTTATCAACTTCTTTTTAGATGATGGGAACTCTGTTTGGAATCAATTTTTCTCAAAATTTTTGCCCACATGTAATGATTAACTACAAAAATCAATGCAAAACTAAAAATAGAATTAAATAAATAACTAACACAATTCTAACAAAAGTAAAACCAATTATTTTATATATATTGTTGGGGGTACACAACAATGTGTGCCCCCAAACTTAAAGTGAACAATGTCTGCATTGGAAAAAATTGAAACAGTCGCGAATGCACACATTCCATATCTTCCTCGTACATGGTCTCGTGAATTATGTGGTACTAGTCTCGAGTGCTCGTGGCACAACAGTGAGCTCTTAAATCCACCACTGACTCATTTCTGTGCCACTGAGTGATTATATATGTTTTTATTTAAAGGAAAATTACATCTCCCCCAAACTTGAGGCAAACAGAGACCTCATTAGCAAAACTAAGAGAACAAAACTGGAACACTAAGGGGGAAAAAGATATAATATAGAAAA
This sequence comes from Chloranthus sessilifolius, assembly GCA_021018995.1. NCBI lineage: Eukaryota > Viridiplantae > Streptophyta > Magnoliopsida > Chloranthales > Chloranthaceae > Chloranthus > Chloranthus sessilifolius. The sequence continues at coordinate 25,439,581 of CM037594.1, read as the reverse complement.
GTGAATTACATTAACCAAAAACTTCTTACATTAAAAAATAAATAAATTATAATAACAAAAATGAAACCTAGGAAAAACGAGACAGACATCGGTAAGAAGGTCGAGGAGGCGGCAGATATCTCTCCAGGAGAGGTTGCCTGCCATGGCTGTGGGTTGGGCCAAAAGTGGAAAGCCAAAGAGAATGTTTGCAGGACAATGATGGATAGAGTGGGTATTTATAACGAAAAGGAAGATGGGATGTGAAACGGCGCCATAAAATTGAGACATGTCTCGAAATAGGCTTGTCATTAATAGTTAGAGGGGGATGGTTGGGGATAATAAATGTAGTGGCATCCTGTGTGCAATCGAGGCATCACATTCAGCACTCACGAATTTACGATGTAATCTCAAGCTCACAATTGCTAGATGTCCAGTCTCTGCGAAAATATGTTACCCTCTCGATCGATTGTGAATTTCTGTGACAACCCGACTTTTTCGATTTTCGTATATAGGAAAGGTCGTGTTGTCGGATCACCTAACATGATCCCTTTCATACAAGTGCAGCGTGTACAAATTGTTACAATTGAGGAAGCGTAAAATTAACTCTGCTAAAGAGACCATATGACATCTACTTGATATTCATTTACTATCTAAAAGCAAGAATATATACAACAAGACGATATAAACCAAAAACCATGCATAACTTTCCACCGATAACGGCCATCCGTTATCTAAACAATGGAAATAACACCTATACATGAAGTACTGAATATTTCAAAACATGTTATTGCTGTTTATACAAGTTTAGTGTTTAAAAACAAATCTCTCTCTCTCTCTCTCTCTCAAACCTCTTAAGGAAAGAAGTCCTCAGCAGAACCTTCCTTCACGTCCTCCTCATCCACCTCCTCCTCAGGCTGGTAGGTAGGATCAGCCTCGTGCTCAGGGTCTTGAGCAATATTTGTAGCTAAGACATGAATTCGTAGGATGAGCTATCATCGAAGCTTAGAAGAGAAATTTAAAGTCCTACTTTATATGTTAGATTTTTAATTTACGTTTAGATACATAAATTTCAACTGAAGCACATTATATCCTATCTAGTATAGTAACATGTAGCAAACATGTAGCATCTAGCATAAATAAGCACAATATCATGCGAATCTGTACAAGAATTAAATCATACAAAACAGTAATCACGCTGACAGATTCATGTTGAACATATACAAGAAATCATGCTTCATGTTGAACAAATACAATGAATCATGCTGAAACAAGACATTAAACTGAACAAAGAATCAAGCTTTCGAGATCAAATGCCTAGCTCTTGAGCTATGTTAACAGGGTCACTAGCACCGAGAACTCAAACCCTTGAGCTATGTTATCAAGGTCACTTGATACAAGACGAGTCAAACACCTGAGCTAAGTTAGCAAGGTCACTTGGTACAAGACGAGTTAAGCTCCTGAGCTAAGTTAGCAAGGTCACTTGGTACAAGACGAGTCAAGCTCCCGAGTTAGCGGGATCACTTGCCAAACTCCCGAATTAGCGGGATCACCTGTTTCAAGACGAGAACAAAGACGCGTACATGACATCAGGGATAACAGGACATGAACAATGCATGCTAGCATGTATGCAAGAACATCATGAACAAATATTATAAAGAAAAACAAACTAGCATAACTAATTTTGCATGCTCATACATAGCGGACACTAGCATATTCAAAACTGATCTAGCATGTGCATACTATCTATTCATCAAAATTGAGCTAACTATTTATCGAAACTGATCTAGCATGTTCATCTTTTAATCATACTTCAAAATTGAGCTTATCATCCTCATTTCCTAACTAGTCATCGAGATTGAATCTAACATCTTTAACCCAAATCAGATATCAAATCTGAACTTGTATCATGATTCATAAACTCAAACTGACTTGATCATAGTCATGCAAAACACACATCAAAACTAATATTTATCATCATCTAACTGATATGAGCACAGACATACAAAGCATTTGTATATACTAAATCTTTGATCATCATTAGTCATCACTATACATCAAAACTGACTGGCATACTGACACTAGCATGTTCATCTTTAACCATGTGTTGAATTGCAACTCCTAACAGAATTTTATATATCAAAATACATGACTAAAAATGGACATGAGCATCAATTTATATAATTATACCTGATTACATCAATAACTTGCTATCTAGTCGAGAATGCGAAAATAAAATATAAAGTAGTAAGGTAAACTCCCTACCGTAATATCACGCCTGTGTGTTACGTGTTGTAGTTGCATTCATGCATTCAAGCAAATACCCATCGTTACGAACTTGTCAAGTGCACCAAGCTCCTATAATTTATGTGCATGTTTTTATAATGATTTACTGGGTCACTATAGACTTAACATAAGTGCCTTATATGTTTACTAGTCCTAGGAGTCAATGCATAATACACGCATACAACATGAAGGCATCACAAAGCAAGTCCAAACCCAAACACAGGCTTGCCTCGGCAAGTAACAGAGTTGCCTCGGCAAACTTCTCAGCTTGCCTCTTGCCGAGGCAAGTCTCTTAGCTTATCTCAATTTGTCATTAACTTTTGACCCGTTAAACGTTAGATTCATAAATTTGTTAATTCATGAAAGTTATATGACTCATTGTCCCCTTTCCAACGTATCAAGAATCGTACCAATCAGAGTTCGAGATCAAAAGTTATGACCGAAATACCGAACAGTGGTCAAAGCATAAGGTTGCCGTGACAAGGACATGCTTGCCGAGGCAAGCCCTTCAACTTGCACCTTGCCGCGGCAAGCATGTGGGGTTGCCGCGGCAAGCCTGAGACACAAGCTTGCTGCGTGCTTTTTTCCTCTTTTCTGACTTTTGGGTTTTTTTAGTGTGCTAGGTACTTTTACACTCTATAAATATAATATATTTTGTTGTATATATCATATATAGAACCCATTTTATTTACTAATCATGTATGAAAGTTTCAGAGTGCGCTCTTCGAAAATTTTAACTCCAAAAACCTTCACACATGACTTGATTTTTGAGCTGTCGATTTGATCTCCCTGTGATCGACAGTACGGATTTATATTCTATCTAAATTAACTAATGAAATGAGCCTAGTCTAGTACTTTGTTCATTTACGACATACCTTTTTTGCGTGCTTGCGATTATGATGAGATGATGTCGAACGTGTGTCGGCGTCAGAGCTCGTAAAAACTTGGTCTGCACGAACTTCCCGACAGCGATTGTTTTCGAAATACGCTTACTCGAATCACCGATCACATGGTGACTTCTGTTTCCGAAACCAAAGTTTGGATTCAATGGTTTGAATAGGTGCGAATATGTCTAGAGTTTAAGCTTATAAGAAGGGAATTTGTTTCTGCTATGGAATCATTTTGCATGGTCTTTATGTTTAGTGCAGATGCAGGGTTGTTTGTGATGGAAATTGGAGCCGAAAGAAGAAGGCTCCTTGACTGTTTTATAGTGTTTTCTCCCAACTTGCATGCATGGAGTCGAAATGTGACTCATGCATGCGTGGAGGCAAGCTGCGAATTAAAACAGATTACAAGTTGTTTGGGACTGGGATCACCTGTTGTGCCCACACGATTTTTGCATTGTATATCCATATAAGTCAAAATGGGCTGGGCTTTAGTGTAAAGCTAACATAAGGTTAAACATATATTGTAGGGTGTAGCTTTAGTGTAAAACAGTTACACTTATAGACTATGTATATAAGATAGTATTATGATTTATTATATTAGCTAATACATTGCGTGTAAATATTTATAAGATTTATAAGGTTTATTTTATTTAAGTGCTTGTCTTGGTTGCCGAGGCAACCTCTTAGGCTTGCCTCAGGTGCCAAGGCAAGACCATCTAACCTTGGTTGGCATTATTCTCCATGCACTACTGGGGTTTGGGTCAAAGGGTTGACACTCCTCAGTGTCAAACAAATCCTATTAATTATTTAAAATTGTGTTACGAAATTTTTCATCTTGAATGAGGGCTCCATATATTTTAATTCGTACTAAATCAATGATCAACCATTGTTTCACTTAATAATTAATACTGGGCCACTAAGGTTCCACTATTTAACAGTCATCATTAAAATTCTAAATCAGTTCTTTGTGTCACGTTTTTGACACAAGCATGACCCTACTCAAGTTCATAAATGTGGCAGATGTTACAATTTCGATCGTGGTGCAGGACCTCAAAGAGTACATAACCTACCACGAGAAATTGCAATAACTACGATTTTCTGTTCTGCAATTGAATCGTGAGGAGTTCGTAGGAGTTATGATCTTGCTTCGACGCTCGTATGGTTGAGATTGCAACTGCGATTTTTAAGTACTTTTTGCACATATATTTCTCTTCTTCTTTTATCTGCTGATCTAAATATCCACTTTCATGGAGTCGTTAGTATCAAGCTATGGACTAGCAATACTCAAATGAGGGTATCAAAATGGTAAAAACTGTGAATGATCAGTGATGAACTTCCAAGTGTTCCAAATTGCAATTTTAATTTGTGCCATTTTGATCAATCTAAACCATTCAGTCGATCCATCATTTCATTACCATACGATTTCAATATCAATAAAGTCAGAGGTCCAGACCATTTTTGATGAATTTTTAAAACCATTATCAAATTTTAGTTAAAATAAGGACTAATTACAGAATTTTCTGACCTTATCACACTACTAAATCGTGTGATTGAGAGTGAGGAGGCTTGCTAAGTGATTACTAGGTGACACATGCACTCAAACTCATCTCTACTTCACCATCACTACACGTGTGGTTGATTTACACCATTCGATCATCTAGTACCATTGATTTGTATTGTTTGATGGTCATGCATGCTCATGTGATTACATGCATGGTCATCTAACACTAAAGCTCCTATTAACATGGTATTTCTCTCAAGATTTCAAAAAAAAAAATCAAAATGCAAGAAGCCATAACAAAATTTTAGCTACAAGTTGTAGTAACCATCAAACTAAGACTTTACCTTCTCTGGGCTTGAAAATGCTTGCTTGTTTTGTGAGATTTGAGGGGCTAAAAGAGTTGGGATTAGACTATTAGTGTGTAATCACACTATGTTTAATTACAAGTTATGGGGGTAAGATTGGTGGGTTTGGATCAAAGATTCAATGGCTAGATTAGGAGAACTTCAAAGGGATAGAGAGTGGCTAATGGAGGTGGAGAATGACGAAGATGAGAGAGAGAGAGAAGAGAGAGAGAGAGAAGAGAGAGAGAGAGAATGGTTTGGGCGTGCATGGTAGAATGGAGAAGAAAAAGAGCTTTGAGTTCTTTTAGGGAACAAGCTTGCCAAGTTGCTAGGTTGCTCTTTTCCAAAGTCTCCTTTTTCTCTCCCATGGGCAAAAGTCACTTCTCGAAAGTCTCTTTTATCGCTCTCATGGTCAAAAGTCTAAGGGGTGCCCAAGCAAGGGGAACCTACATTGACTCTCATTTGACCCTCCAATTGGTCCTCTATGGGACTAGGGTTGTTTTGTGGTCCTTATTCTCAAAGAAAGTCAAGATTCTCCTCAATCTTGTGGCTGCATGTAGTACGTTAAATCTTACACGAAACGTCGAAATCAATGGTTTAATTATGATGTGGTCCAAGTTGGTCCATACATTTAAGAGCTAGGATTGCATGGAACTTCGAATTTGTTTTAAATTTAATTTTCTAATTCATGAAAATTAACTAGCTTAGCCCTTAATTTTCTAATTACTTTACTAGCTTTGCCATTGTTCCGTGACAAATCACACATGCTTAATTTGTGTATTAATACATCTAAGGCCTTTGAATTTTGGTAAATTGTTTGACCAACCACATGATGGCTTATAAAAAGGGTGATGTTCCATCACCTCCATTGATGATGATCACTGGATCATCACTATTGGCTTGGCTTCAAACAAAGTGGAATCTTGGGTGTCGCATACAATATTCAAATAGTGGGTGTCCTTAGGGGTTTAAGCTTTGTGGTGGGTGCCCTTAGGGGTTTAAGATTTGTGGTGGGTGCCCTTAAAGGTGCCACCTATTTAATTGGCTAGTGTGAGTGCCCCTAGTGGGCGCTACACATAAAATGCATTTGTGTGGGTGCCCTTAATGGGTGCGACACACATTTTGAATAATGGAGTGCCTCCAATGTTGGGGTGCCCCAAATATAATCAGGTGCCCAATACCAATATGGGTGCCCACAATCTATGGAGCCTGGGTCTCGGGTCACTCGGGTCTTGATCAATGGATTGCCAGATCGGGTTTTCAGTGGCAGTTGTTGCATATATCCCATGACTCGGAGTCATAAAATCATTTCACAAATCAAGAAATCAATAAATTCTCAGCCATGTTTAAAGATCATCAACTTTTACCCTTCATTAATCCTGTCAAAAGCTGAAAGTTCGTTGGAAGTCTCTTTTTTTATATATTAGATTCAATGGCTATAAGGCTGTTCAACAACATGATAGTCTTAAGATGTGAGATGAGGAGAGTCCATATCTTTAGCATTGGAATTTATATGATGTATATGGTAAATCCAACATCCTAACGTGACCTGTTAGATGAAGAAGAGGAATGTGTGCCATGCGATCTCAGCTGTGGTGAAGAAGAGGTATGTGAGCCATGCGATCTCAACACTGGTGAAGAAGAACCACAAATTCTTGTGCCCTTAAATAGGCTAATAAGAACTTGACATTGGGAGCCTCTTTGATAAGCTCATATTGGCCCATTTTCATATAAATAGGTGCCCTCCCAAGAAACCTATCTTTATAAAAAGGGATGAGGTGTTAATTTATGTCATACTAATCAAAATATTGGTCCATATCGAAAAGCGAATCAAGGAAGACGGTAGGGTCTATTCTTCCATCAAAAGTCGAAATCTCAACTCGGACATTCTTGAGGCGTTGAACTTTGGGGTCATAGTCATCTCTACGATGATCCCTACGGTTCCGGTTGTCTTGGCGACCATCGCGTTCAAAGTGCGAAACCTTCACGCTCTTAGCACTGATCCCGGAGTTCATCATCCGCTTCTAATTGGTTGATTCGATCACGCAATCGACCATTAGAAATTTCTAAGGATGTTTGGGCTTGCTCTATGGTATTCAGACGCTCGTTAATTGCACCAAATTCTTCTCGCATACCTTTAAGGGCATCGAAAATCTCACTTGAGTCCATGCTGATCACAGATACCTATTAGGGTTCTAATATGGAATACAATATGGACTCACAAAAGGAAAACAATGTAATAAAATAAATATGTCAAGCAATAATGCCCTAACTAGAAACCTAGGTCTCTGATACCAAAACTGACGCGAGATGGTACCCTAAAATGCGTGAATAATGATTTTATGAAGATTTGCCGAAATTAAATAAAGAAATTCAATCTTAATCTCAAAATTATCATGATACCTTCGGGTTCTAAGAATTCAAATAGACAAATCACGCGAGATTCGGCTAGGATCCAGTCCGATGTGCAAGTCCCGTTAGATTTGAGGCGAGATCGGGCCTAGAGATAGAAATCTAGCTTTTTCAAGCTTGGGCGTTCGTCGTCGATTCGTTGTAGATTCACGGGTTCGAACTAGGGTTGTGGAATGATTTGTAGTTTTGTAATAAGCTTATGGTTCTGATTGATTTACGATTTCAGAAGAGGTTTAAGGTTTTAGGATTGAAAGGAAACTAATGGATTAGGGTTTAGAAAAGATGGATGAATTAGATGAAGATAATAGAAAAAATTTAGGGAAAAGATAAAAAGATACTTTTGGGAATCACTCCCTTAGCCTCACACTAAATCCATCTCGTGAAAAAGAATATTCAAGCATAAAAGCATTCAAAATATTCAATCACTAATTAAATTACATTTACAAGCCTCCTTATATAGGCAACCAAATATTAGGTCGAAATAAAAGAGTCCTAATATAAATAAAACACAAAAAAAGCAATTTTTGCAAAATAAAAGAAATTCTGTCGCTGGGGCGGTGATCTCCACGAACGTCCGTCAAGTGCTCACGGATGTCCGTCCCCTAGAGACAGTGGGGGCTCAAAATCACGGACGTCCCGTAACTGTTCACAACACTGTTCACGGACGTCCGTTATTGGATGATAGTTTTGTGTCGTTGTGTCTCCTCTTCTCCCCTGAAATTGTGGTACTCGGGTTTCCTCTTCGTTTCTTCTGACATTGGTAGCAGCAATGTGGTCAAAAACCAATATCCACGTACTTGGCATCCCCGTCACATGAGTTTGGGGTTAGTGACAGAGAAGAGGGAGAATTGGAGCCGGAGGATGAGGCCTTCGAGGTTTCACCAGCGACAACTACTGTCGACGATGGGGTTGGAGAAAGAGAAGAGGAAGAGTTGACGTCGGATGACGTAAATCTCAGAGATTTGCCGGTGTCGAATCCAATGGAAGACGGGGGACTCTCCATTGTCGAAGACCTCTCATCGACAATCGAATCAACGGCTACGATGCATCGTCCTATCGCGGTGGAGGAGACAAATTTTTTTTAGAAATATAAGGACGGTCTGGATGGCCAGCCAACCTCCCACAACTATTTATTTCCTTTTTGGGAGGACCCTATGATCTTCGAATGGACACTTGGAGGTAGCTTGTCATGTGTCGACATCACAGATGAGGGGGCCTTCGAGACCCTTCTAGAAAATGATCTCTTGCTGTTGGGGTTGTGCGCGGGGACCGAGGCTTTACAGCCACTAGCGAATGGAAAAGCAAAAGGTGGAAGATGTAGCTTGTCGACATTAGAGGTCTGTCGTGGTTTTCAAACCGCTCTCAGGTTTCAACGCTGGTATGGAGGAGAGTCAAAGAGGTGAGGGCTTAAGAAAGAAAGGGGGGGGGGGGGGATGGCGGCGAGGACCCTGACGCCTGCAAACACGTGTCCCCACCCTAGGGTTGTTTTGACGACAGGAGCGACGTGACATCATTAATGGGCAGATCGGGCCTCGAGTCTGTTCAGCTGGACTTTCTAGATGGGTCGGAAGTACTTTTGAATCGGATGTCCCTCTGTTGGGCCGAGGGAGCCCCGACGACCCGCTTCAATCTACGACGTTAGGACAAGCCCAACCCGGAGAGTATGCACATGAAGCGGGGACTTGACGACTAAGAAAGAACTCTCTCCTTTGTGGTTTCATCAGTGACTTTTGTGAGGGCTTTGGGCTCACCTTCGGGCCCTGAGGTTCCCACCATGGCTGCCCGAGGTGTGTCTCCCCGCCCTCCCACTTTTTCGTTGGATTTGTCTTCCACAGCCGGGATTCGACCGATCAGTTCTCTTCGTTGAGACGACTCCGGAAATTGGGTTCGATGCTCCTTCTGTTCCACAAGGGGGACGGGCTCTCCTCCGCCCAGGCGAGTGACCAACAGGGTCAGACACACATAGTCAGAAGAGGTCTACAGGTTAATTCGAGTGGGCCATAACCTTGGAATGTTTTTTAAGGGTTCAGATGACAACCTCTGGGAGGTTTTTAATTCCATTCTTCTCAATCGGGACAAAGCAGAGGGGAAGAAGAAACAATCTAAGTTTAGAGACCTAGCTAGGCTACAATGGGGAATGTCGGACGATAGGTGATCCAGGTGCGCGTAATCGCACAAAGGTTTGGTTTGTGCGGGTTATGTTGCAAGAAACTAAATGGAGTTGTTGTGATAGCGAAAAGGTGGCGTCGGTGCTCGGTGGGAGATCAAGCTGCCGCGGAGCAGCCGTTTCAGGAAGAGGAAGTTTGGGGGGCTATCAAAAGTAGTGGGAAAAACAAGTCTTCAGGGCCAGACGGATTCACTGTGGAATTTTATCGAAGTTTTTGGACTCTTCTCAAGATTGACCTTTTGGTTGTTTTTCATGAGTTCCACGATAAAAGCTTCATTGGGTGTGCTTTGAATTCCACATTTGTTTGTCTCATTCTGAAAAAAGAGGGAGCTGAGGATCTTCAGGATTATCGCTTGATCAACCTACTCAACTGTTTGCACAAAATTATTTCAAAGGTGCTAGCGAACCGTATAAAGCCTTAAATGGGAAAACTGACTTCGGTTAACCAAGGGGCTTTTGTGCAGCAAACAACTAGTGGATTAGGTCGTTGTGGCTCTTGAGGTCGTGCACTTTGCTCACCGCAAGTGCAACCCTACTGCCCTATGGAAAATTGACATGGAGAAGGCGTATGATAAGGTGAATTGGGGTTGTCTTGATTACATGTTGAGCAAATTCAAATTTGGGGTCCGATGGAAAAATTGGATGCGAGTTTACTATTATACGACATGGTTCTCTATCATCATTAATGGGTCTTTGATGGGTTATTTTCAAAGTACGAGGGGCGTCAGGCAAGGAGATCCCCACTCCCCCCTTCTTGTTTAACATGGTCGGGGAAGCTTTAGACGACCTCATCTATCGGGCACGACTGCTAGATTACATTTCAGGAATCTAGGTGGGCCCTAATGGTTGTCACATTACTCATCTTCAGTACGCAGATGACACCATTCTTTTTTGTAGGGCCGATGTGGCTGAGTTTCAAGTGTACGCGGAGGTTCTCACAATTTATGAAGCGGTATGAGGGCACCAAGATCGAGGTTCTCCCAATATCTTGTTTGGGTCTTCCTCTTGGGCTCGATTGTCCCTCGGCTGGGGCCAGGGAGCCGATGGTTTGGAGGGTTGACTGAAGGCTGTCTTCCTAATCGGGGAAACTCCTCAGCAGCGGGGGTCGCCTCTTCCTCGTCAAATTTGTCCTTGCTCGTCTGCCGGTTTTCTTCATGTCCATGTTCATATGTTCGACGGGTGTGATCTACAGATTGGAGCAAATCCAAAGGGACTTCTTATGTGAGGGATCGGGGCTAGACAAGAGGTACCATCTGGTCAACTGAAACACTTGTCAACTCTAGATTAACTGTGGTGGATTGGGCATCCATTCTCTGACACGGGCTAACACTGCTATGCTGGGAAAGTGGTTTTGGCAGGCCGAGTTGAAAAGCAAGAGAGTCTATGGTTGTCGGTCTTGGCAGATAAGTATGGTCATATGGAAGGCAACTAGGGAATTAATGTCGCGACTAGTAGACATCTCTCGGCTTGGTGGAAGGGTATATGTGGGACTTGGCCCTCTTTATCTCAATGGGTGTGCCTCAGCTGGGGAGACAACACTCACATTTAGTTCTAGGAAGACCTTTAGGTGGAGTCCAGGGCGCTCAAAGACTTGTTTTCGACTATTTTTAACATCACAACGAACTCTCACGAAGTCGTGACAGGCTTTTTCTTGGATTTTGAAGGGGGATATATTGGGATTTGGCAAATGGGTTGGTTTGTGGAAAGCAGCTGCTCCCCCCAAAGTCAAAATTTTTACGTAGATTCTGCTTAAAGAGAAGACTCTCACGATGGACCAACTGATCCCAAGGGGGAAAGATATTCAGAATTTGTGTACCATGTGTCTCAAATTGGAAGAGTCCGTATCTCACCTCTTTCTTCACTGTTGGGTGGCTCATAGGATTTAGGGGGTTATTCTTAAGTCTTTTGACATGCATTGGGTTTGCCCTTCAACCATTTCTCAATAGTTTCTTACTTGGTTTGGGGCGGGTTTCGAGGGCCAACTGGGAGCGATCTGGAGGGTTGGGTTCTTTGCGGTGGTTTGGAGTATTTGGCTAGAGAAACGTTCGTATTTTCTGTCTGAAACGCCAACTAGCCGGGATGGTCATGAAGTCTGCTCGTGACTTTATGTACTCTTGGGTGGTGTTGGATAAGGAGGGGGTCGAGAGGGATGCCCTCCATTGGGACCCGGGCTAGGCCAAAGGCAGGGCCGTCTGGCCGGCTCGTCGTCTGACCACTTTCTTCATCTTTGTATTTTTTTTTTTTCACTCCTTTCTTTTTTGGTTAGTTTGACCTCCCTATTGTACTCGACCAACTTCTCGCTATTTTTTTTAATAGATTGCGCCTTTACCGATCAAAAATAAAATAAATCCCTATGGTCTTGGCGTTGGAGATGATTCAAAAGCCAAACCTACTCTGCATGAGAGAAAAGAATCAAATTGTAATTCTATCGATGGAGACATAATGGGGACAAAACCCTAAACTACGTGAATGATTATGAAGTGAATAATTTACCAAAATTAAACTAAATTAATTAAGCAATAATCAATATAAATAAACACGAATACCTTAAGGTTCGTAGTTTTCTATTCGGATGATCGTGCTTGGTTTGTATAGGGTCCGGTCCGTTGCGCTAGATCTGTTAGCGTCGCGGAAGGAAGATCCTAGGGATAGAACTTTAGCTGCTTCTAGATTAGGGCGCCACTCTTCGATCAAAATGGGATCACTGATTTTCTCATGGTATTTGGATGCAGAATGGTTAATGGCTCAGATGAAAGCTAGGGTGTATAGTATCAGAATATTTGAAAGAGTAATGACTAGATTTATGGTATCAAAATAAAAGCAAAAAAGAGAGAAAATAAGGAGATATTCAGATAAATAAGATTGGAAGATAATGGGCATTACACCTTTGGCCTCACACCAAACCCTTCTCGAGAAGAAGAAAAATCACTTTTCGTAATTACTCATCTCAAGCAGAAATCATAAGCTCTTTTCATTAATAAAAAACTAATTACATTGTTTATTTAGAGACCTTATATAGAAGGCCATAAAAGAAAACCCTAAAGCAAATAAACTCCCAGAAAAGACAAGTTTGCCCCCAAAATTACAAGTTCTGTGTTTTGGCAGAGCCCCTTAAGCGAAAATTCGATCGATTGAGTATATATATATATATAAGTTGCATAAATTACTCTTCACATTCGATCGATCGAAAACCGCCACAATCGATGATCTATTCTAAGTGTTCGATCGATCAATTGTGTAAATTCTTTTGCACTCCTTTATGCTCCTTTATGCCTGATTCTTATTTCCGTTTCAATTCTTCCGACGCCGGTACACACGATATGGCTCGTAGCCTATGTCCACAATGTCGGCGTCCCCATCAAGACACCTTAGATCAAGTCCTGATAACCCATCAACAGTCGAATCACGATATGAATTGTGGAGATACTTCAAATTATCTCCATAGGGAAGCTCAACTACCGAATCAAGATCTGGGCATGGGGATACATTAGATAAATCTGTCAAGGAAAGTTAATGTACAAATTATAATTTGAACAGTGAGGATGCCTCAGATGAAGCACATTAAAGAGCAACGGATGGTCGAGATTGGCGTTACAGTCTCTGATCGTCTTTTAACTAATGGTTAATGGTTAGATCTTCATCTAATTGAAAATTAATGGTTAACCCAAGAATCAAAAGGTTTCAATACGCAGTGGTGAAGATAAACAAAGACCCACTCCTAGTGGAACCATTCAAAGCAACATTGTGGATGCTACGTGAGTCGAAGGATTGAGAGAATGGAAGGACAAGCTTCCGCTTATCATTGACTGGTATGATGCATGGATCACACTTCGTAGTGGGTCGCCACAACATCGCAGGAAGCCGAAGATCAAATTAAAAGGTCAACCTAGCCGAGACGAACCAAACTCGAGGAAGATTTTCTTCAACCCAAGGAGAATTGATGCGAGCATGATAAGGAATATCAAGAAGAAGAAGTAGAAGATAAGCAAGTGAAGTGGAAGAAGAAAAATAGTGATAGAAAGAAAAGGAGAAAATTGGGAATAAAATATTAAAGTCAAATATTTGAAGCTTATCTCTTAGCTATTTACCAGTACAGCATATGGCTATTAACAGACCAATTAAAATTATTTTAATTAGAACTGGGCTGGATAATAAAGGGTCAATTGTTGTCATTTGTGGAATGTTTATCAGCTCAATCAGGCGCTTAAATGGCTGAAAGTGGGGAAGAAGCAAGCTTAATTCCTGTTGTTAGGAAGGTTACCTGTAAACTGTTGAACAGTCCAGAGAGGGGCCACGTCAGAAATGTTGAAAGAGATATCCAACTTGTTAGAAGCAGAGTAATAAAAGGACTTTTAACATGCCTAAAACAGAGCTGTTTAGCAGGTCCAAAGAGACAAATAGCAGACTCCTATAATTTTTATGATAATTGTTGATTAAATTATCATGACAAAAGCTCCTGACATCTTTAATGAGAAACCTCCTTACTGAGAGTTTGAGAGAAGGGTTTGTATTTTATTTGCTCCTTTCCTGGATTATCTTCCTCTTTTACAACATCAAAGAGATATTCGATCAAGTGGATCCTTACCAACCGATTTCAAGATGTCGCATCATGGAGCTCATGGTTGAGGTAGAAGGAACACGATGATTGGAGACATATAATTCAACACAACCAAATGCATATTGATTAAAAACACAGTTGTAGTTGCTTCTAGACACAACTATGTCAATCTGTCAGACTGCGTGATCCTCTTGTGAGATTCTGACGTACATTAAAATGTAGGGCCTGAACATCAACTTGTTGGAGATCATTGAAAATAACTCCAGGAGAAAAATCAACCTTAGAATCATAATTTTCAATGGTATTAGATGCCCTGGACTGATCCTAGTGACAATCAACGATCGGGTGACATGAATGTGAGATACTCCAAAACAGCTCCACATGAAAGATTAACAGACTAATCAGGATCTAGAAGGTGGCAATACATTAAATTAACCTATCATGGAAAATCAATGAATGAATTTTGATTTGAATGGAGAGGATGTCCTAGATCAAACGCTCAATGGCGATCAATGAATAGATCAAGATCTTCATGGCGTCAAAGTTTATGATTTACTCCTACCAACAATGAAAGATTACATCTGCATCGAGTTGAAGATCCACAATTAAGAATCGAGCAACTGTTATTGCAAAACAGTAAAGATTTACAAACACTCATTCATAGTGGGAACATCGAAAGTGGATTATTGAAAATGACATCAGGAATGCTACTAGAGTCATTTCATCAAGGGAAAAGAAGGACGAGGTCCATCTTATAAAGGAGAGGCACGATGCATAAGTCAGGATTTGTATTGGGTTGACACAATCAACTTCCTAGGAAGCAGAATATTGGATTAAAGATCAAGCTAGGCAAGATGAACCAAGCTCGCGGATGAGTTTTCCAACCCATGGAGTATGGTTTTAAAATGCGAAAAATCAACTCAACTCAAAAGTCAATTGAGTCGAGTTAACTTGAAGATTCGGACAAACTCGAATCTCTCCAACTCGATAATATAGTAGATATTTTTTAACATGAATGGTTTATAGAAATAGTAATTTGAGAAGGAAAAAATAGAAATATATGTTGATAAAATGGGTAGTTTAATATCTCTTAAAAAGATAAGAGTTTCTAAAACCTTATCCATGAAAATATATTATATAGAAGGGTAGTTTATGAACCCTGGTTGCGTCATCCTAGTGAAATCTAGGCTCGACTCGGTCTCAACTTGAAATCCCAACGAGTCGAGTAACGCGGCCAAGTTCACTTGTTGACACCCTGAGTTTTAGAACTATGCCGTGGAGAATTTACGTGATCATAATTTTCGAGGAGAAAATGAAAGAAGAGAAACAAGTGAAGTGGAAGAAGAAAAGAGTAAGAGAGAAAATTTTGATCTTGAAGTCCATTGTTCTGTACCTAGCTCATGGTAGTTTGTTGCTGAAGTTTAGTCCCACATTGGGTAAATTATAGTCTTGTCTCTCCCCTATAATATCCTGGGCCCCTCCACTCATTACCAATTGGTATTGAGTTGGATGCACTAATTTATCATGATATTAGAGCATGCCTTGATTTATCACATGTCGGCCAAGAACAAGGCTATTATCTAACCACTTACAATTCCTTTAATTAGACATGACCTAGATGATAATGGGCCATGAAGAAGACTCAATTGCTGCCATTTGCAAATTATTTATCAACCCAATCAGGTACTTACATGGTTGCACAAGCTTGAATCCTATTATTAGGATGATTACCCGTTGACTATTGAACAACATAGAGAGAGAGAGAGAGAGAGAGAGAGAGAGAGAGAGAGAGAGAGAGAGAGATCATGCAAGGACTGTTGAAAGGGATATCTAAATATTAATCAAGTTGATCATGCTAGAACTGTTGAAAGGGATATCTAAATATTAATCAAGTTTTAATTTAGCAAGGATTCGGCTGAGGGTCATCTTTGTTTTATTTGGATAAATTCGGGAAAGATTCGAGAAAATTTCAAGAAAAAAAAGTGGGGATTATAATAGTTATTAAAAAATATCTAAATTTTATTTCTTTAACATATATAAAATCCAAAATGATGTTTTTAAGCAATAAATAGCTACACTACATAATTCATGTGCATCACAAATTCACAATCATAATAAAATAATACAAGAATGTATCATAATCATCAAAATTAGAAAAAATTTAAAAAGTTAAGCAAATAGCATAATTAGCTGATTACTTGGTAAAACCTTGACAGACCACCCATCGGAGAATTTTTTCGAAAATTTGAGTGATTCAAAGAATATTGTGATAGAGAAGTGAATTTGGAAACAGAGTATTAAAAGGGCTTTTAACAGGCCCAAGGCGGAGTTGTTTAGCAGGCCTAAAGACATGAGTAGCAGACTTGTAAGAGGGAGATACAAGAGTTGTTGGAAGAGACCATTTAAATGGACTTTTAAAGAGTCAAGAAATATGCTAAAGAGGGCAAATGGGACTTACCCTGTCGTGATTTAAGTGACCACAGGAGGACCAGGTCACATGATGATCACTTAGTAATCACTCAAATTGTTGATGGCGCCTGATTTGATATAAAATTCCTAAAGTACTGAGACTGACTCTCTTTATTTATTTCCTTATTATTAAATAGGAAACTCAAACCAACAAGTTAATTAACACGATGACTGGAGATATTTGATCCTTACCAACTGATTCTGAAGCGTCTCAATCTGCTTGAATTTGATATATGACATTATAGAACTTGTGGTAGAGGAAGAGAACAAGGTGACATGAGAGACTGAGCAATTAAGCACGAAATGGAGATAACTCAAAAACAACTCATTGTCAAAGATCAGCTCCTATTTCCAAAGGTGGAGATGCTGTAGATCGAGTTCTATGAGAAATTAACAATTGGAACGATGGATATACTCCCAAACAGCTCTATATGGAAGACCAACAGTCAAATCAAGATTTGGAGTTCATCAACCTATCAAAGAAAATCAATGGAAGAAATTTGAGTCGATGGTGAGGATGCCTTAGATCGAGCCCTTATTGAAGCTTTTTATGGCATTAAAATTTTTAATAGACTCTTAAGTGACGGTTAGATATTCATCTAATTAACAGATCAATGGTTAATTCAATATCGGCTAGTTGCAATCGTAAGACCCATTCCTAGTGAGGCCATCAAAACGACATCATGGATGCTACTCGGGTCATTGAATTGAGCAAAATGAAAGACGCGATCCAGCTTATCAATGATGCTGCATGTCGAGATTCATAATAGGCTAACACCATCAACTTCCACTCTAACCTCACAACCATGATGAGAAATCCAACGGGCCTAACTTAACCTCACAAAACCGGCTTGTAAGGTGAGGTTTGCCCAAGATATAAAGTGCCCAAGAATGGCCAGCCCACACCCCATGTGGGACAAATGGCACAAATCCAACATTAATCCTGATTAAGAAAAGGAGTCAAGAACCCACACAGCATATTCAAATAAATATAAGAATAATTAGGAACAAAATAATAAAAGAGAGAGAAGGTTTAGAAATTCAAAAAAAAAAAAGTCAAGCCATGAGTAAAGGACCCACATAGCAGATTCAAATATATAAATAATAATAAATAAATAAATAAAGTATAAAGACGACAGAGATTACTCTGTTAGCGGAGACGGTAGGGACGAGTGAATCGAAAGCTTTGGTTCTCTGTAAATGACATTCCTTACATTGGTTAGCTTTTGAATTAAACAGAACACTTTCTTGATATTAAAAGAGCATAAAACACTGAAAATAAAATTATTACATATCAAATTCAAATTCCAAAAACCATGAGAATGGTATTCGGAGCATAGGGGAGAGCAGTGAGAAATTACTATGAGAGCTCTTGTAAAGAAGACATGGCTAGCTTATGAGTTTATTATCGATCTGTGTATTCCCAATAACCAGTAGAATGGTATTGGGTGTCTAGGCGAGAGCAGTGAGAAACACGAATTTCTTTAGCTCTGACTCTCGTGATAATCATTTAAATACCAAGGTGGTCTTTAAATGATCTTACACCATTAATGATTTAAAATGTCGGAAATCCTTACCGTCAAAGTGCTAGATCATACATTGAAGGGCATTGTGCCCAAAATATCACACTCAATGGGACATATTAACCATCTGTTCTATGCACTCTAATACCAGCCGTTGTTTTTACTTTTAATGGTTGATATTGAAGGTTGCCAAACGGATTTTTCACATCTACTTCTAGGCATGATTTTTTGGATGAGACATTTTTTGAATGAGACATGTTTCAGTGATGGATTGCCACTTGGACAATTTAGATTATTCACAAGTGTGCCCCACATGACATAATATAGTATACCATACTTTAATGGTTTAAGATTAAGAGCTTGATAGGTGTAACTAAGGCTATTTAAACACCATTTTGGTGTTATGAATGTTTCATTAGGCTGAGGCATATTCCAATAATAGATTCTACTTGGCTAATTTAAATTGATCACAAATGTGTGTCACATGGCATAATGATAAATCATACTTTAATGGTGTTAGATAAAAATCTAATTATAATGGTGGAAGGTCATTTAAACATCATTTTGGTGTTTAAATGGGAATCATAAGACATTATCCCTATTATAATACCAAAATGGTGTTTAAATAATCTTACTTACACCTATCAAGCCCTTAATCTTAAACAATCAAAGTATCGTAAGCTATATTATGTCAGGTGGGGTACATCTGGGAAATAATCTAAATTGTCCAAGTGACAATCCATCATTGAAACATGTCTCATCCAAAAAATCATGCCTAGAAGTAGATGTGAACAATTCGTTTGGCGTCCTTCAATATCAACTATTAAAAGTAAGAAAAACGGCTGGTACTAGAGTGCACAGAACGGATGGTTAATATGTCCCAACCAGTGATATTTTGGGCATAGAGCCCTTCAATGTATGATCTATCACTTTGACAGTAAGGATTTCCGACATTTTAATTGACTAGTTAAAAGGCACGTGCATATGCACGCGGACATTAGGACCTTTAAATGATTGAACTTGATTTTTAGACATCTATCGGGAGATTTGAACATAAAAAAATTTAGTATTTTAAGTGTTTGTTACTATGTATTACTCTATAAAATCATAAAAATAATAATAAATTTATAAAATGAAAAAGGTCTATGGATTCTAATGTATGGAAAAAATAATTCTTTGGCTACATTTGTGTTACTTGTATAAACTCACATCATCTAAATGGTTACGTATCATTTACACTAAAATCACCCTAAATATATAGCGAATACACTATCAAATTCAAGCAATTTATCATCAACCTTGCATTTAATATAAACAATGATGTGTGTTTAAGTACTCAGATCCAATGGTTTGAATTCCCTGATATGTGTACTTTAATATGAATCGATCTTATTTTTAATGACTTATATTAAAATTTATTAATGGGGTCAACATATTAAACTTGGTATCGGTCTCCCGTCCATGTAAAATGATGCAAATTTTTTTGAAACCTCTAAATTAATGATGGTAGAAGAAAAACCCCATTTCTTTTACTACAAATCAGCACTTGTCTTACACCATGGATGCAAATTTGGATAAGCAATCCAATTATCGATAGACATCGAAAAACATAGCGCTAGGATTCAAGCTATCGAAGTCGTAGAAATGCATCCGAACCAGGTACTTACAATTGGAACTCACGTTGTGGAAATTCCAAGTTATATTGAACCGCTGGTCGGCTGTTCCTAGTGAAGCCATCTTTCAGGCACTATTATACAGATTATCGGGTGCAATTTCATGACTCGATAGTCCGACCACGTACCTAATTGTGCCGCTGTAGAACACAGAAACAGTTGAATTATTCAATAGAAGGTAACCATAAAGTGCCATTAGAAGGGGTGACTCTAGGTCCTTCTACGTTGATTCGGTACACAGTCTCCAGTGCTTGCTCGGATAAATTGAAATTCAGAAGCCCCAGCTGAATTCGGACGTTATCGAAATCAGAGAGCACGTCGTCGGGGACGGAATATACTTCTATGTCATTTACAAAAGCTAATGACAACGAAGAATTGCCTGAAGGCGTAAAAAGGATTCTCTGATTCCCATTCTCTACCGGAATTAAGTACTCTTTAAAGACAGAGGCTTCGTCGATGACGCTGAAATTGGTTAAGCGTGAGAACCCAAAAGCCCAAGCACTGAATACAACAGAGCTCAGATTGCATTCAGTAGAAGAGAAAGGGAAGAAGTGGAGACGTACGACATGGATGCCTTTTCTGTTGATTTGGAACTCGTATGAAGAGGGTCTGCTGAAGACTCTAGCTGTTCTGTAGAGAGGTGATGAACTTCGAGACGGTTTTTGGTCTGTGAGAGAGGCATCTGATGGTGCAGAGAGAGTGAAGGAATTGGTGTTGGAATCGCTGGAGAAGTTACGGTTGTTGATGAGAGTGATGGGGTATTTTAGGTATGAGTCAGGGGTATTTTAGGTATGAAAATATGACAGGAACTATTTTTACTTTTATATAGTAGTAAGGATTAATAGTGTAAAATCTTTTAAAGACCACGCTGGTGTTTAAATGATTATCACGAGAGTCAAACCTAAAAAATTCATGTTACTAATTGCTCTCGCCTATACACTGAATACCATTCTCCTATTTATTGGGAAATGGATGGTAATAAACTCATAAGCTAGCCATGTCTTTCTTTACAAGAACTCTTATAGTCAGTGGCGGAGCCACGTTGTTCAATGAGGGGTCCCGGGATCCCCTATCACAAGTTTTTTCTTCTTTAAGGTCTCTTAAGTTCCATCTTTTTAGGGGCAAGATCTTTTAAAAAGGATCCCAAAATCTCAAAACTTTTTAAGATATTTTAAAAACTTATTTTTTTATCCACAAAATTTTTTAATAGAAATAGACTCCCAAAATCCTCTCTCTCTCTCTCTCTTCCCAAATATTACTCTCAAAACTCTCTCTCTCTGTGTTCCCAAATCTCAAGCCTAAAATTCTCTCTCTCTGTCTCTCTCAAGAGTCTCTCTTCCCCCACTTCCAAGTCTCAACGTCTCTTTGTCTTCTTTCACTCTCCTCTCTCTCTCTCCCTCAAATCTTAGTCGCTCTTTTCTTTTTATGACATCTCATGCACTCTCCAATCGCCAACGCCAAGGTCTTTGATTGTCATCGATTTTTCGCTGAAGTCAAAGGTATTTTATAATTATGACAGACCGAATTTCGGTACCCCAAAACCTGTGTCATCGGCACGACCCTTGAGGCCATGTCTCATATACATGCATGAAATATTTGGTATATCCACACAAAAGTGGAAGTACAGCATGAACAATTTAACTAAATCTCCAATTCTAAGTAAAAGTATACCAAAACATGAGGCTCAAAAGATAGTTATAATCCCATGCCACTACATGAGAAAAAGAACCAACCCGAACCATCGGTGACAAAATAAAGGTCACCCCCGATGGTTTGTCAAAAGAATATCTCACATAATTACATTATCTCAAAAATAAGGTTGGGCATACCAACCCGTACAATCACTCTCATAAAATAATTAAAGTACGTAGAGGGTCTTCTAAAAGAACTCCTCAGGAGGGGGCTCCGACTCTTCCAAGGGAATGTGATTAGTATCTTCTAGATCAACGTCTCCAGAAGTAGCCGCTATCTCAGAACCTGTGACGTATAGTCAAAAAGGGTGAGCTACATCGTAGCTCAATAGGAAAAAATATCTGAACATGTAAAGCTATCTTACTCACATACATTTCATGACATAATCGAAGCATGATCTATCATTTGAAAACAGTTTAAGTCATTGAAAGTATGAACTGAATGCATCCGTTACACTACACATGTTATCTTATTCTCAACTTGTTCACATAACACAAAAACGCTAGTCTCATGACTTAGATCAAGTAACTTAAATAATCTCCGAACACTATAGTATCGAGCCCTGATGGAATACCCTCCATTGTCATCTAATCAGACTATTTTTTATGTAATATAACCTAAGTCCCTTTCACATAGGCGACAGGGCACAAAACTCACATACATCCTTGGGATGTCAAACTGGTGTACGGATATCCCGTCGTACAGGTCACGGATATCCTGCCGAGTCAGTCGCGGGTATACCACCGCGTCGGTGGGGTATTCTCCGAACCTTAAATCAATTATGCAAAATACATATAGTTATTCATCGTGTAATTGTGCTAAATATAATATTCAAGGTTTATTCAAGTCTCATTCACATATCGCATCACCTGGATATTCACATTTACTATACATCCCTAGGATGTCACATACTCATATGTATCATCTAGATGCTCACATCACATATACATTCCTGGGATGTCACATTTCACATGCCTACTGGCTTTTTACTTAGTGTACACACACACACACACACATCTTAAATCCACATGCTTAACTCAATTTCAAAACACGAGCACATAACCATGCTTTAAACACACGTGCATACATATAACATCACTACATATGTGCTTTCGTAATCAAGTGTATATGTTCAAAATATTTTCTACCTCACACGAAATGATTCCAAGGATTCCTCAATCCGAGCTAGCCTTAACCACCCAAGGTCCGACTTAACCTAGGCATGGCCAAAACACATGCAATATATCATAAATGGTGTAAAACATGGAGTTTGAAAGCCTAATTACTGTTCATAAAGTAAAAATCCAACAAAAACCTGAATCAGCCCAAATTGATCGAACGATTTTTAAATCGATCGAACGGTTTGCCAAATCGATCGAATGATTCTAAATCGTTCGAACAATTTCCCAAAATTGATCGAACGGTTTCATTTCGTTCAATTGATTTCCTCAGAAATCCTTCACTACCTACTTTCACCCTTTAGCAAAACCGATCGAACGATCACTAATTTCGTTCGATCAGTTTCCCCTGAAACATAGCACTACAGCCCTTTCTTCTTTGGTAAAATCGATCGAACAATCACTAATTCTGTTCGATCGATTTTGCCAATTTCAGAGCAGGTCGAGTTCCAACTTCTAAGACTCATCCTCTTCAACATTCCTACCCTTTTCTTACTCATTTTTCACACCTAATCAGTTAGATTCACAGCATAACGACTAGCATTTCACTAAAATAATTGAGCTTACCTTTTTAGTCAATCGGATCTCTTGATCCCAAGCTCCCTTTCACAACAAGGGTTTCACAATTCCTAATCTCCAATCTCTTGTCAATTTAAAGCCTTCAACTCGCAAATCTTTCCGATCCCCCTCAATCATGTACATTTAATATACACACACTTTCATACTCCTCTCATTCACTTCCTCTTAATTTTCTCAACAACCAACACAAATGTAAAAAGGATAATTTAAGTCTTCATTATAACCCCCTTATGTCTTGAGTGTAAAGCACACACACCTAAATAGTTATATATGACCCAATTCACACAACTCTTATACCACACACACACTACTTTTCACATATGACCTATCTAACTTAAGTTAAACAAGTAAGTCAAACAAGTCAACATTTACCTAGTTAAACAAGTGAACAGTTGAGCACGCTTCTCGAGGTACACTATTCGAAGTTCAAAATTTTCAGGATGTTACAATAATTATTATTTTTTAATAAAAAATAAAATCTCTCATTTATTATTTTTTAGTGGGAATTGCTTCTTTTTAGAGTTGTTTAATTATTATTATTATTTTCTATTTTGTGATAGTTGTTTGATAAAAGTGCGGGTGACAAAATTATTATTATCTTACGATTATAAGGGATCCCCATTAGAAAGATTCTAGCTCCGCCATTGCTCATAGTCATTTCTTACAGTTAAGTTAGATGCGTCCGCACAATCTCTGCCTCTCACTAAGAGTTAAAGAAACTACACTCAGTTAACACAACATTCATTCTTGCATTTTTTTTTCTTTGAATTTGAATTTAATATATAGTAATTTTCTTTTCAGGATTTTATAGAATTTGAATTTTTTAATATTAAGAAAGTGTTCTGTTTAATTCAAAAGCTAACCATGTTAAGCAATCTATGATTTAGAGAGAGCCATGTAAGTTGATGCAATTTTAGAGGTGGTCATTTTCTTTGCTGGGTTTTACATATTTTCAATTAAATTGTTCTACTTATTTTTAGATTCAATAATTTTATCAATGTTAAGCAATTCTATTTTACGGAGAGCCATTTTGAAGCTTTCAATTCACTTGTCCCTACCGTCTTTGTGTCCCCGCTAACAAAGTACTCTCTATCATTTTTATACTTTTGTTTATTTATTTATTTATATATTTGAATATGCTATGTAGGTCTTTTAATCCTGTTCTTTATTAGGTTTAATTTATTTTGATGGCATGACTTGAGTTTTTTTTGAATTTCTAAACCATCTCTCTTTTATTCTTTTGTTTCTAATTATTCTTTTATTTATTTATTTATTTCAATCTGTTGTGTAGGTTCTTTACTCCTTTTCTTTATTAGGTTTAATATATTCTATTGGCATGACTTTTTTTTTTGAAATTTCTAAACCCAATGAGTCAATGACAAAACCGAATTCTATGTTAAGAAGAGACCCTGTTGCTCAAAACCAAGAAAAAGACAACCTCTGTTTTCGTTTCTCTCTCTCTCTCTCTCCATTATTATTTTCGTCAAATCACTTATTTCTCTTCTACTTTATTTTCCTTCTTCGCTATCTCCATAATGACGACTACATCTCGGAAATCCTTATCGTTAACATCTCGCTACCTGCTTTAGCAGGTACTCCTTTTCCTTGATAACTCCTTGCATAGCAAGATTTTATGCAAGAATTACCTGTTTAGTAGTTTTACCCTCCTCTCTACTCACTCCTTGACAGAGATGATTTTATTTGCTCTGGTAGGGAGCTAATAGAGAGCAGGGAGGTTGTTGCTAGAGCAGATAAATCCTCCTTTGCAAGAAATTAGAAAAGAGAATGGGAACGAACTAAAGCAGGCGAACTCCGTTGTGGCAGAGGCTAGCAGAGAGCTATGCCATACACAACCAAAGTGACCAAGAATGGCCAGCCCACGTCCCATGTGGGACAAATCTAGGGATGCAAACCCCAAACCGAAACTTGAAACCGAACCAAAAACCAAGGATACCGAACCGGCCAGAACCGCACCAAAAATCAAACCGAACCCCAATTCGGTTCGGTTTCAGTTTAGGGTGGCAAAAGCCGAAAACTGTGGGGGTAGCATGAGTATACTGAAAAAAATCGAAAAAAAAAACAAAAACACCAAAAAATAAGAAAAGTGGGTAAAATACCCACACCGGACCTAATCGGTTTCGGTGTCGGTTTCAGAAAAAAGAAAAAAATAATACCGGCTCGGTTTCGGTGTGGGGGGTACCGAACCGAAAACCGAAATAATCGGTTTTGGTTCAGTTCGGTACACCAAATTTGCATCCCTAGACAAATCCAACATTAATCCTGATTAATAAAAGGAGTCAAGAACCCACACAACAGATTCAAATAAATAAAAGAATAATTAGTAACAAAAGAATAAAAGAGAGAGAAGGTTTAGAAATTCAAATAAAAAAAGTCAGGTCATGCGTAAAGGATCCACATAACAAATTCAAATATATAAACAATAATAAATAAAAAATGTATAAAGACGACAGAGATTACTCTGTTAGCGTAGACGGTAGGCACGAGTGAATCGAAAGCTTTGGCTCTCTGTAAATGACATTCCTTAACATGGTTAGCTTTTGAATTAAACAGAACACTTTCTTGATATTAAAAGAGCGTAAAACACTGAAAATAAAATTACTACATATCAAATTCAAATTCCAAAATCCAGGAGAATGGTATTCGGTGTATAGGGGAGAGTAGTGAGAAATTACTATGAGAGCTCTTGTAAAGAAGACATGGCTAGCTTATGAGTTTATTATCGATCTGTGTATTCCCAATAACTAGGAGAATGGTATTGGGTGTCTAGGCGAGAGTAGTGAGAAACACGAATTTCTTTAGCTCTGACTCTCGTGATAATCATTTAAACACCATGGTGGTCTTTAAATGATCTTACACCATTAATGATTTAAAATGTCGGAAATCCTTACCGTCAAAGTGCTAGATTATACATTGAAGGGCATTGTGCCCAAAATATCACATTCAATGGGACATATTAACCATTCGTTCTGTGCACTCTAATACCAGCCGTTGTTCTTACTTTTAATGGTTGATATTGAAGGTCGCCAAACGGATATTTCACATCTACTTCTAGGCATGATTTTTTGGATGAGACATATTTCAGTGATGGATTGCCACTTGGACAATTTAGATTATTCACAGGTGTGCCCCACATGACATAATATAGCATACCATACTTTAATGGTTTAAGATTAAGAGCTTGATAGGTGTAAATTTTAAATGTGTAATACTTGCAAGTGCACGAATCGTACCATAGTTAATGGGTGCAGAGCAAAAATCAAAATTTTGGATTTCCTTTCAGTTTCGGTAGGGATCGAAACTGAAATTTTGGACCGACCAAAACCGAAATTTTGGTCATTTCGGCCGAAATTTTGATCCTTAGTGCAGAGTACGAGGTCATTCCCAAGAGAATTTTAAATAGATTTTTTAAAATGAATAATTATCAATCACATAATTCCTTAGAATTATCATAATATTAATCTAGCCTAACAAGTTTGATGAATGTAAAAGAAGAATAAACTAAACAAGATAACATTAATCAAACATTAATTAAAGAAAAACATGCGAGGTTTAAGATGTTAATCCTCTCATCCTTGATTAATCATTTACAATTACAGATTTAACTGGTTGGAAATTTTAAAGATGTTAAATCACATAAATATTGAAATCAATCAATAGTTTATGAAAAATAAAATATTAAATCTAGAAAATAATCCTAGATTATGTCCTTCCAAACTCATAAATAAGAGGAGACTGTAACGACCCGAAATTTCTAAGTCGGAAGATATAAAAATGTTGGGTCGCTAGATCATAATTCATAATCTATGTATAGAATTTCTTCGGTATCAAATGGAAATCGAATAAAGAAGGGAACTGAAATAACTATTCCAACGTTCCATAGTGAAATACAGATCCAAAGTATACCATCGATGACGGTCGTGCGTCACACAAACAATGGCTAAGTCATAACCATTTCAAGAAAAACTCATGTAAAAGAATTGTACTAAGTCCAAATCACTAGGAGGTTTCTAAGGGTAAAACTCCTTGTGTGAAAGATCTTCCTTGTCTTCTAGCACGGAATTAGGGTCTTTGTCAGCGTCAGTACCTGTGACACATAGTGTCTGTAAGCTCAAGCAAGGTGAACACTCAAACAAGAGCAAAATTTCAAGTTTTAGTCTTTTGAGCGACTTTGGCTGTCACTTGAGCAACCCGTGACGACCCACGATGATGAAGTTACGTGTAAAGTTGGGTTTTGAGCAATTTCTTTTAGGTTAGAAGTAGGATTTGGGAATTCTATATAAAGGAAAGCTCATGGATGAATTAGAGAGCCTTTGTGAGAGAGAGATATTATTGTAAAGCTTTGAAAAACTTATCTAGGGTTTTGAGGAGAGCTTTGGTGAGGCTTGAATGTTCTTATATTCTTGTGTGATCATCAATATAGTGAATTATCGCTGCCCGTGGATGTAGGCATATTGCCGAACCATGTAAATATTGTCTCTTGTGTGTTTGTGGTTGATTTTATTCTATTTTTGTATTTTTATTTGATCGTCATCGAGAGATCGTTGGTTAATTTGAAAGCTTTCGCGCAATAAATTAGTATCAGAGCGAGGTTTTCTGTTCTACGATCTGAGATGACATCGAAGTCCATAAAAGTTTTGAACGCGAGGTTAGAGGTTGAGAAATTCGACGGGAAGATTAATTTCAGTTTGTGGCAAGTATAAATCCGAGATATCTTGATTCAACAAGGGTTGCACAAGACATTAAAAAGGCATTCGGATAAGCCGGCGGATATGTTTGATGGTGATTGGGAAGAATTCAAACTTCAAGCTTGTTGTTTGGTCTGGTCATGGACCTCATGTGCTTGTGGTTTGGTCTGGTCAAGGAAGGGGCTTTGGGGAGACCTGAGATTTGTTATTTTGGTTGAGTCGGGGCTGCTTGGTCGCGACATGTTCTTTTTCTTTTGTTTTGGTTTCTTCTTTCTTTTATGTTTTTACTCCCTTCGATGGCGAGCACTTTCTATATTACTTTTCAACTGCTTCTTGGTTTTAATCTAATTTTTGTCGCTTACCAATAATTTTAAAAAAAAACCTACGTCAAAAGCTCCTATGACTTTTGAAATTGAATCCACCACAGAACATAGAAATATTCTACACTAGACATAATTATGTGCTGATTTTGCATATTGCCAGTACTTCCCAAAATTCCCCATTATAATATTCATCCTGTTGGCATCACAAAAGAATAAATCGGTAAAAGGTATAGAAACACAAAAGAAGAAAAAACCATGATAGGGGCATCTTGTATTTCTTTATTTATCAATGCCCACAAAACAAACCTGTACTCGTAATGCCCAGGTATCATGAAACTCACAAGGAAATAAAACTAAACACAAAGCCCACCCAGGGATTAGGTATTGGCGTATTATATTTGAGTTTTTTTTTTTTTTAAACTTTTCTTTTCTCTAGACCCTTGTTGTAAGCCACTGTTTGGAAAGTGGACTTACTTTTTTCTTAACATACTTCATTTGATCAACAAAAATAATAGAGAATACGACTTAGTTCTCAAGTTCGTAGACATAAATGAGTGACAAAATTAATTCCCGGAAATTAGATAACCTATTGTATTCATTAACACAATGACAAAATAGTTATCTAATAGCACGAGGAATGGGTATTTCAGATCGCCACTCTTTCTCCATTGCTTTTCCATTCTTTACTGCAAGACTCCAATGCTCTAATGCAGGTTCATGGCGATCCTCCTTGCTGCCACCCATCACATGGTGTCTGCCTCTCCAAAGTTGGGTCACAGGGGCATTTCTGAAAACTACAATTTTAATACTTGATGCTTTACAGAGTTTCATTCAATATCTGGACTATAAATTTCTCGTACAAGTATACAAGTATGAAGAAAGATTTACAAACTCTATGGATCCCAGAGTTTGTAAGGAAAAAAAATACATAAAAAATCAAAATCATGGAAAAGACATCAATAAAAATGATAATTTTTTTCGATGGAGTTGCTCTGCAGGATGAACATATATGAAATTTAACTCCCGATTCTACATAACACGATCCCAATTCTACATGACATGAGAAATAAACATGGACCAACACTCCAACAAGGCAGGGGGGAAGAAGCTTTAGGGAGTGAGAGAAGTTAAGACACTTTGATAAGAGACATGCATACTCTTTAGGCTGTCTGACCTATTGTCAAAGGTATCAAGTACGTAGATGAAGCGAAGGTCGCCATAAGCTACATTTATGAAACAATTCTTCATGCAAACTATATTTGAGAAGTATAGAAGATTCACAACAAATAAAATTTTTTTGATGGGTAAAGATAATATATTAAAAGCCAGCAAGGTGCTGAAAAGAACAATTCCAAATACACAATCAAAACAAAATAATACAAGGCAAATAAAAAGAAAACAACCACTAGGCATCGAACGCATGAATCCAATTCCAGCACCCAGAGGGCATTTTCTATCCGGGCTCCCAGGGGCATTCACAACAAATAATGAGCAGCAAGAAAAGTAAATTATTCAATTAGAATGAAAGGAGTGGTCCAACAAAGCCTTCAATCTTCAGGAATAGTCTCAATCAAAAGGGAGTGTCCACTTTCTTCTCAGTTTTAAAATATTCTGATATCCAACTAATTAATAGTACTACCTAATTAAAAATGATATTATAAATCTTTCTATAAGATTTCCTAATACTTTAAAATCTAAGTATACCCCCCTAAAATTAATTAAATAATTAATTTTATAAGAAGATCACAAATAATTAAGGTCATAAGGCAGGATTTCTAGGCTACATATGTGAAACATGACATCATGCCAACGTTGTCAGCCACACTGGAGTGTATCCTTTCACAAGTTGTCTTGTTCGCGGGAGGCCCTTGTTGTTGACCTGCTTTCATGGTCTTTTACCTGAATGAGCAGATTTGATTGCAGCTGACCGGCTGTGGTCCTTGCTGATCTCCTTCTGTAACGTGCCAGAAAATTTCGACCTTTACAACAATTACCTAGGGGTGTGTGCCTCTCAGATCGCGTGCTTGACCCTGGGAAAGACCGGATGAGTCGTAAGGACCAAGGGTTGAGTGAAACTAGAAAGTGAGTAGGCATATATATAAGCCTTAGGTGAGTTAGATATAACCATTGTGTGTGTTGGTGTTCAACACCCAATCTATTGACTGTTATAAGAGGGGAAAGAGAAGTTAATTCTCTTGTTTAGGATGGTGGGTGATTTATGAAGAGGGAGAAGAGGAGTAAAGAAGTGAGGAATTTATGAGGGTCGTGTGATTTGGTGTGCACGAGGAATTGGAGCCACGCATTAAATTTGGTGTTGGATCTTGTGAAATCTAGAAGTTCTAATTGTCAAATCCTAACTTGGAGTGCGGAGCCTTGGATTGACGAATTGGTCGATTCGAAGGTATGATTTTTGTGAACTTGTTTGATAATGAAATTATAAAGTATGATTGTAGTTTAGATGTGTAAGTGAAAGAGGAAAATTGGAAAGGAATGGTAGAAATCGATGGAAATGGGTTTGGGAAGAACAAACCCTAGCTGGATGAAAGTTGGCGAAAACCGACCGGTCGAACCTTGAACCGACTGGTCGATTTCGTTATGAGATGAAAGGGTAGAAATCGAGGTCGATTCCGACCGGTTGAATTTAATTCGACCAGTCGATCCCGAAAAACCGATCGATCAAAGTAGGATCGACTGGTCAATTTCCACAAAACAGGAGATTAAAAATTATAGTTTTGGGGTCTCGACCGGTCGAACCAAAACTGACTGGTCGATGTTGGAGATCCGACCGGTCGATTTTGGATATCGACTGGTCGGTTTTGATGCGAAGTGATGGTCTGGGTTTCCTAAGCGAAACCGACCGGTCGAATCCTTAACTCAACCGGTCGAATTGGGATTCGACCAATCGATCCTTGACAGTTATGCTGTCTTCTGTTTTGATGTTAAGGACCTTATGGGATAAAAAATATCTCCCTGTTTCACATCAATTCTGACATTCTGATCATGATCATGTGTGCATTAGGTGTGACCGAGCCTAGAGGGAATGTGAAGCAGGCTTGAGCTCTGTGAGCCTAGGAGCTTAACATGAGGTGAGGAAAACCATTTAATATGTGTAATTGAATTCAGTGAACATGTGCGTAGTGATGCATGATGTATGTGCCTTACGAATACGTTAGTATGAAATTGTTATGCTTTTGAAAATGTATGTTTTGTTATGCATGTGAATCCATTAAGATAACTCATGTGTAGTTGTGTTACGGATTTTGAGAAGCACATTGGTACTCTCGGCAGGTAACTTCGATATATGCATGTGAAAGCGACATCAGAATGATATGGAAGTTGTGTAACTGTGAACTTTAAAAACTGCAAAACTATTATATTTATCACACTTTCACGATGAATAACTATATGTACTTGCACAGTGATTTAAGGTTATGTGAATACCCGACCGACGTAATGGGATAACCGCGACCGATGCGGCAGGATATCCGCGACCGGTACGGCAGGATATCCGTACAACTTGTGCTTCGGTCCGACAGGATATCCGGTCTTTAGTTTCCAATTGTGGAAATATTTCGTCCGACGAGTCACTCCATTCCCAAGGGCTTGTAATTTCGTGAAAAAGGGTTCAATTGAACGACGATGGTGGGTATTCCATCGGGGCTCGATGCTATATTGCTCGGGGATTATTTAAGTGAGTGTTTTAAGTGTGTGAGTTAAGAAAAATGACATTTTTGAATAATGATAGTTAAGTTCTGAATATGCATCTTTTGTCAGTTTTCGTAGATTTATCAATTTAATTAAACTACGTGTTTTCTTCTAGTAAACATGTAATGTGAGACATCATGAAGGATATGTTTATGAAAAATACTCATATTAGATTTGTTTTTCTTATTGAGCTATGATGTAGCTCACTCTTCGACTATACGTCACAAGCACAGGTGAAGACTCGGTAGTAGAGGACCAGGACGGATTAGATTCGGATTATGTCCCTCGTGAGGAGAACGAGCCTCCTCCGGAGGACTTTTGCTAGAGGACTCTACGGCGTGACTCAGATATTATTTTGTAAGGCTTGGTATGTAATAACCTGAAAAATCAAACTCTAACTTGACTGACCTCAAGTGTGTGGTCGACACGAAAATCAATGTCATCTTAGATTTTTATATAATAATGAATATTTAAATAATATTAGGATAACTTTGTGCGGATGGATTAAAGTTTAAATGTGTGTTTTGGCCTTTAGTGTGGAAGCTGTGCACCGACGCATCGTATGCCGCTCAACACTTAATCAGGCCCTTGGATAAGGTTAACACCCATTTGGATGTATATGTTTAACAAGGGAACTAAGCCCTTTAGCTAATTAAAAGACAAGCTTCTCTTGGAAGCTTCAACCGGTTGCATAAGTTGGAGTTTGGGAGTTCTAGAGAGAGAGAGAGAGAGAGAGAGAGAGAGAGAGAGATTCTTCCCCGTGGAACCCTCATGAGAAACCGTGAGATTTAGAATGCAAAAGCGCCGCAATCTCCGCAACCTTTGCAAAGCACATGACGCCGACCTCGCTTGAGTGTCCGCCGTTGGTAAATTCCAACCGTTAGAGATCGGGGAACTTCAAGCCATTCAAACCCCTTTTTCCTTAGAAACCCCATTTTTCAAGAAGCGTTTCACCTCACGATCGTTAACCGAGCATTGAGAAGGTTGAGATTGATGCATGGATCATTGACGACTTCATCTTGAATACGTGGTGATCAATCGTGGTGAAATCGCCGTAGAAATTCAGAAGTTTCGTTTCGAAACCCTTTTGGACAATGACCTTTAAAGGAGCGAAATCGATCGAAGAAAGGTTAGTTTTTATTTAATTTTAATGGTTTAGATTATAGAATAAATCATTGTTTTAGTTTAGTGTGTATGTGTGTGTGATTCGATGAAGATCGTAGAAGATTTGGATGAAAATAGATTAAAAAAAATGACAAAACCATATGTTGTGCATTTCTGAAGGTTTTGATCGATCAATTAGGTGATTGATCGATCAAATTGGGTATTGATCGATCAAATTAGGTGGTTGATCGATCAAATTTGGTGTTGATCGATCAATCATCCAGATTGATCGATCAAATTGTATATACAATGATAAAAACAGCAAGTTTGCTGCTAGTTCATTCCCGACTGCATTGATCGATCAATTTGAAGATTGATCAATCAATGTGATGTGTTGATCGATCAATGGTGAAATTGATCGATCAATGTGATGGTTGATCGATCAAGGGTGAAATTGATCGATCAATGTGATGTGTTGATCGATCAATTTGACTGTGCCGACACTGCTTCAGTGTTTTGGCCATAATGTTTTACTCCGAACTCCGATTGATGCGATTCTTGCGGCATTGGAAAGAGAAAAACTAAATCTACAACTTTTATGAATTAAATAATTGATGAGTAAATTTTTTTGATGATCAAAATTGAGCTGGAAGTTTGGCTAAGTTCTAAGTTAGCATGTTTTGACTGAAGTATCATATAGCTTCGGTATGTTGGCCATAACTCTTTGTCCCGAACTCCGATTGATGCAATTCTTGATGCGTTAGAAAGAGTACGACGAGATCTAACTTTTTTATGAATTAACCAAATCTTTAATCAAATATTTGAAGGTCAAAATAACCTAGAAAGTTGGGTCAAGTTTCGAGTCAACACAAAATTACCCATTTCTGTCTAAGTTTTGAGAAAACACTTAAATACGTCAATATTATTAATAATTAGGATCAATTTTTATACTTCATCATGTGTGTGATGTAGAATAAGAGTGGAGGCCGTGGATAAGAACTTTTTGATTGCTTTGGAACGGCGTTGGATTGCTTAGAAAGATCCGTTAAGGTAGGGGAAATCCAACCTAAAATGTATCTGTCTATGATTTCATGATTCTTTCATATCTGCATCCTGATTTCTGTTTTCAAAAGCATGTTTGTATATCATTAATGGCTGTTATCTCTAATTTCAGTATTCTGAAACCTGTTCCTGATTTCTGCTATCTGATTCTTGAGGTTATATGTGTGTATGTGATTTAAGGATTTAACCAGATGATCCCCACCGACTCGGCAGTATATCCGTGTCCTGGCACAATCGTACATCTGCTTTGATAATCCCTCGTACAATTACACTCCATAGATGAGGCATTGTTGCACTCAAAAAAATTGTTCATATGAACGATGATTGGTTGGGGTTTCCTATCGGCATATTCCTGATTACTTCGTGCTATATAGTCACGGGAGTTTCTTAAGTTAGAAATATTCACAATTTAAGTCACAAATGATATATATGCATAACATCTGATCTTATTTGAAAACTCAGTACATGTCATCTTATTTATCCTGTCTGCATATTCTGATTTGATTTTCTGCTTTGAGATACTACCTGCAAATCATGTCTTATATTTTCAGTATAATTTTAGTTGAGATTCTTCTACAGAGCTCAGATGTAGCTCACCCTATTTTCTATAACATTAATAGGTTCTGAGGCTAGAGCTCTCACGACATGAGGCGACCACGACTACCGGCTGATCGGAGGGAGGAGAATACCAATACCCCTACTGACGAGTACCACCCGTAGCTAGGGTATTTGATTAGACTGGATATTTTGGGATCTGTGCATGCTTTGGATTATTGTGGTTCTGGTGGCCACGATTTTGTACTTAAAACTTTGTAGATACTTTATTTTCTTTTACATACATCTTATAGGAACCACTACTTGGAACCATTATTTTTGTGTGACGGATGTCCATCACCAGTGGTTTTTTTTGGTTCCTTTTTATGGATGTATTTTCTTTTATTTTTATATATAGACATTGTTAAATTCTTCTCTCTTTTAAAGCCTTATATGATGACTCGATCTGCCACTACTGGACAGTGTCTGCTCTAATTTCTGCTAAACGAGCAGACACTTTGTGATTTGTCCTGGGGACTATCTAGAGCATGATCATGATGGCACAGATTTTCGGGTGTGAAAATTCGGGCTGTCACATGGTATGTCCGGCCAGTTAAACCTTGAAATGATGTAATATATAGAGATGATATTCTTTTGGCGAACCATCGAGGTGATTAGAGGATATCACCGATGGTTTGGTTCGATTCTTTGTCCCATGCAGTTGGCATGGGAGTTAGAACCGTCTTTTGGGCTCTTTGTATGTAAGTGTTAGGATGGTTAAAGAGATCTCTCTTACGATCCCTGGTTATGTTATAGATCACATACCTTGCCTTGCTTTATTAACAGATGTACCAAGTGTTCCATGTTCAAATTTCAGGGCACGGCCTAGAGAATAGTGCCGACGGCCCGAGTTTCGGACCACCGAAATTCGGGCTAGCACACCTTCGATAAACAATACTCTATAACATTCCTTTCCATATTGTAATATTCCTTCCCATTTGAATGCTTGCACTGACAATTTGACATGTTGAAATAAGTACAAGTCCATAAGTCAACCTCAAACATCCATGTGCTTTATGATATTTTGAGCTACATAACGGAGCCTATCCAACATTCTAAACTCTCTGAGAACCCACACAAATTCCAAAACCTACTTTGGGCCTGTAGGGTATTCAAGTCACAAAGTACATGGAAGCTCACAACGGATTGACGGGAACGCCAACACCATGTATATAGGTTTTGGGCCGCATTGTGTATATCAACATAAGAATAAGCGAAGAAGGAACCACAAAGCATCAACTTCATCCGAGACTAGAGCCTACAGGAGCATAATGTTGTCCAGATTCGCTCGAGCGACCCTGAATATCACTCAAGCGAAATGAAGAGGAACTAAGGCCAAACTTTCGGCCATAAGTTGCTCAAGCGATTGATTATCACACGAGTGACCCTCTGTATTGATTCCCGCTCGAGCGAGAATCAAACCCGCTTGAGCGAGTTAGACAAAAGTTGTCTGTTTTATCATTTTTGTGATTTTTTCTTTTTGAGTCAAATGTAATTACCTTTAGAGTAACTTAATACTTTTTTATTTTAGGGTTTGTTCGTACTTGTGACTACTATAAAGCATCTTTTGTAAGGATTTTTTGGGCAGTCGTCAATGAATGGAAAAAAAAAATGCTTTGCATTGAGTTTGAGATGTGCGTTGAAGAGTGATTCTTCTTCCCCCATGTGGGTTTGGTGTGAGGCTAAGGGTGTGATGCCCACTTTATCTTGATCTTCTCTTTATCTTTTGTTTCCCTATTTCATTGCTAATTCCTTGAACCAATTTTCCACATTCTTATTTGAATTTATACAATCCCAAAACCCTAAATCTGATATGAACTGTTGGATAGCTTCAATTCAAAAGCCACAACGAGGAGTTAGCGATTCCACATTGGACTTATGAATGCGCACCTTGACCTAGAAGATGCCAGAGTTCTATATCTAGGATTGCACCTTTCGCAAGTCTAACATAACACTAGTGCCAGATTTCACAAAACCTAAGGCATCACGTTAATTTGGGATTTTATGGCTTAATTAATTAGTTTAATTTCAACAAATTTGCATATCATGAGTATTCACGTGTTTTAGTGTCATTGTCTAGCGTCAGTTTTGGTATTAAAGCTTAGGGTCTAACTTAGGGCATTTGTGTGATTACTTGTATGCACATCTTGTGTTTGATAAAATTACTCAATCATTTGTGAGTCGTGATCACTGTGGACACGAGTGAGGTTGTCGATTCCCTCAAGAGCATCAGAGTCGAATTGAACGCGATAAATGATAGAATGAATGTCATGGAGAAAGCCCAAACGACCATAGGGGTTTTTAATGGTAGGTTGCATGACCGAGTAAATCGGTTGGAAGGAATTGATGAGCAACAAGATCGACGCCATGAGCGTAACGGTCCGCGCTTTGAACATGGTGGTCAACAAAATGATCTAAATCATAAGGAAGTAGATCATCGTGGAAATGACTACGATCCAGATGAGAAACTCCTCAAAAGTGTTAAGAGTTTAATTTTCAACCTTCAATGGGAGAATGGACCCTAAAATCTTCCTCGATTAGATCTCCGACATGGATCATCATTTTGAATGGTATAGCATGAGCGATGAGTGATGTGTTAGGCTCGCCAAGATGAAGCTCATCAGTTAAGCTTAACTCTTTAAGGTCAACGTCGAGCGCATGAGAGCAAATGCGAGTCGTGCTCCTATTACCCATTGAAAGGATATGAAGGAACGACTTACAGAGAAGTACATTCCTTTGTTATACTACCATCGCTTACTTGACCAATGACAAAATTTATGCTAAGGTAGTATGCCCGTAACCGAATACATTGACAAGTTTGAAGAGTTCACGATGAGAGCCAATGTGTCTGAAGATCATCAAGTCACTCTCTTTAGATTCTGCACTTGGTTGCGATTGGAATCGCAAAAGGAATTGATCTCTCATCCCATTCAAACTGTTGAAGAGTGCTATGCCGTTGTGCAAGACCTTGAGCGATACTTGAAAACGACGGTGGTGAGACGATTTGAATCACATACTGGTGGCCATCACGTCGGAGAAGTGAGGCTTAGTGTCAGAAACCCACCTCCCAAACCTACATAACCCACTCCCACCAATGTGAGGTTTGACAAAGGGAAAGGTGTGGTTGGAGACTCTTCAAAAGGTGGTTCTCAAATTAATTGTTACAAATTTCATGGGATGGGACACTTTGCTGCTCAGTTTCTACAAGAGACCCCTAAAGAAATCTCTTACTTGAAGGAGAGGATGACGAAGAAGGCAGAAATATTGAAGAAGTGTATGAGCCGGACATCATGCATAGTGATGAGGAGGGTGATGACGGTAATCGTGCTTTAGTTGTAACGTGCGCCCTTGCACAAACCCAACGAGGTGAGAAAGATGATTGGCGTAGGGATAGCATTTTCACACTTTCACCAAGTGTGGTGAGAAAAGTTGTAGGGTTATCATGGATAGCGGGAGTTGCATCAATGTGGTGTCGACACACACCATTGTCCATTTAGGGCATACACCCGAACCCCACTTGAGATCGTGCAAAGTCGCATGGGTCGACTCCTCATTTATTCTCATGTCCCAAAGGTGTTGTGTGTTGATACAATTAGCCTTATATTCAGATACCTTATGGTGAGATGTGATGCCGATAGATGTGGGCCACATCATCTTGGGAAGGCCTTGGCTCTATGATATAGACATGACCCTCCTTGGGCAGCCTAACGTGTGTACGTTCATGCATGAGGGCAAGAAAATCAAATTAAACCCCTTGCCTCCCAAAAGATCATTGGACAAGAAGGTTGAGAAGAAGGGCGGTCCATCTAAGACTATTAATATTATGAGCCCTTCAGAGTTTGAGAAAGCTTCTTTGGATGAGAACGTGATATACGTGATCATCACCGTCGAGCGTGCTCTCGAATTTATGGGCGAACACCCTAGGGCGGTGGAGTCGATTTTAAAAGACTTTGAGGATGTCTTCCCGGAGGACTTACCCAATGAACTCCCTTCAATGTGTGATATTCAACACGCCATAGATTTGGTTCTCTGATCCACCCTACCAAACCTACCTCATTATAGGCTGAATTCGATTGAACATGCTGAATTGACACTGTAAGTTGATGAGCTCCTTCAGAAGGGATTCGTCCAAGAGAGATTGAACCCTTGTGTCCAACCTGCATTACTCACACCTAAGAAAGATGATACTTGGTGAATATGTGTGGATAGTCGGACCATCAACAAGATTGTAGTCAAGTATTGATTTCCTATACCGAGGCTCAACGACATATTGGATATGATGGTTGGTATCGCTATCTTCTCCAAGATAGACCTTAAGAGTGGCTACCATCAAGTTCAAGTCTGCCCCGGTGATGAGTGAAAAATAGTCTTCAAGACCAAAGATGGTCTGTATGAGTAGATGGTTATGTCTTTTGAGCTTTCTAATGCCTCGAGCACCTTCATGAAGCTCATGACCCAAGTGTTGCGGTCGTTTATATGCAAGTTCCTTGTGGTGTATTTTGATGATATCTTGATCTATATTTACGACAAGGAACAACACTTGGCCCACGTTCGGTTGGTTTGTGAGACTTTAGGGGGGAGAAGTTGTATGCGAATTTCAAGAAGTGCACATTCATTCAATGATCTATTATTTTCTTAGGATTTATTTTCTCGGTCGACGGAATGATTGCGAAACTGGAAAAGGTAAAGGCAATTGTAGAGTGGCCCGAACCTAAGAACATTCATGATGTCCGTAGCTTTCATGGATTAGCCAAATTTTATCGTCGCTTCATTCAAAGATTTAGCACCATTATGGCTCCCATCAACGATTGTATAAAAAAGAGGGAGTTTCAATGGAGTAAAGTCGGGGCGAATGCCTCTGCTAAGATTAAGGAGAGAATGTCTAGTGCACCTATAATGCGTTTACCATAATTTTCTAGAGTCTTTGAGGTTGCATGTGATGCTTTGAGTGTGGGCATAGGAGGAGTGCTTAGCCAAGAAGGCTACCTGGTGGCCTACTTTAGCGAAAAGCTCAATGAGGCGAAGGAAAAATACTCTACCTATTACAAAGAGTTTTATGCAGTCGTCTGATCCCTTTGGTATCGGAAACACTACCGTAGACCGCAAGAGTTTGTTTTATTTTTCAACTACGAAGCTTTGTGCTTGCTTACTTCCCAAAATAAACTAAACCTGATGCATGCGACATGCGTCGCATACCTCCAAGGGTTCACATTCGTATTGAAGCACAAAGCCGATGTTGAGAACAAAGTGACGGATGCGCTTAGTCATCGGATGACGACTTTACAATCAATAAGCAACGAGGTCATCGGATTTGAGAAGTTTAAAGAAGAGTATCCCGAGTACCAAGATTTCAGGAAAGACTACAACACCCTCCTTAGTAATCTGACTAGCACTAGCTCCATTTATACCCTACGGGGCGGGTATTTGTTCAAGGGCAATCACCTATGTATCTCTCACACTTCATTGCGTGACTTCCTCATTTGAGAGTTATATGCCAGAGGGATTGCCGATCATTTTGGGCGTAACAAGATCATTGCGCTCATTGAAGATAAGTTATTTTGGCTTAGCATCATGAGAGATGTTGCTCGAGTTGTGAGGCAATGTCGTACATGCCAACTGTCCAAACAAATCAAGTAAAATAGAGGCTTGTACACCCCTTTGCTTGTGCCACATAGGCCATGGCAAGACATCTCGATGGACTTCGTACTTGACTCCCCAAGAGTCCGAGAAATCATGACTCCATTTTCGTTGTAGTGGATCTCTTCTCTAAGATGGATCACTTCATATCGTGCACTAATACCTCCGATGCAACCCATATTACAAAATTATTTTTTGGAGAAGTAGTGCGTCTGCACAGGTTACCCAAGACCATCGTGTCGGATAGGGATGTTAAGTTCACTAGTTACTTTTGGAAAATCCTATGGCACATGATGAGTACTATGCTCAAATTCTCATCGATATATCATCCTCATATCGATGGCCAAACCGCAACTACCAATAGGATCGTAGGTAACCTCCTTCGACGCCTTATTAGTGATCACATTAGGACTTGGGATTCTATATTGCCCATGGTTGAGTTCACATATAACAATTCCATCAATCGGTCAATAGGTAATGAGTCTATTTGAGGTAGTATATGGTCATTGGCCTAGAACACCCCTAGATTTGATCTCTATGTCTGTATCACACCAAACTTCTGAGTCTACAGATTCCTTTGCACAACATATTCATAAATTGTATGCTGAAATTAGATGTAAAATTAATTTAAGCAATGATCAAATATGTGGCTGCATATGCGATTATACGA
The DNA here is from genome assembly GCA_021018995.1 of Chloranthus sessilifolius. NCBI lineage: Eukaryota > Viridiplantae > Streptophyta > Magnoliopsida > Chloranthales > Chloranthaceae > Chloranthus > Chloranthus sessilifolius. Next base: position 25,398,535 of record CM037594.1, on the reverse strand, counting down.
TTGCATCTGCGATCCTGGAGGGCTCTGTTGTATATGCCATGATGTCATATGTAATAAGACATGTATGCGATTGTATACACAGTATGTGATCGCATACATCTCCAACGGTCATATTTATGACCGTTGAAGTTTTTTTATTACTTTTTTACTTTTTAAGGCTCTCCAAAGTCTATAAATGTGGGGCTCCTCTTCCTAATGCATACAGCATACATCCAAAGTATGATTTGTATATTTTTTGTCTCTTTTTTTAGTTTTAGTGCTCTCTTTTTCTCTCTCTTGCTCAAGGCTTTGTTGATAACTTCTTTTGCTTTATTTTATGGGTTATATACTTATATTATCTACTTTTATTTCGCATTCTAGACACTACAAAATTAACACAAAATATATTACTGATTAATATGGGAAACTTTGAGAGTTTTTTTAGATTTAAAAATAAAAATAAAAATAAATTATGCCATGGCATAATTGCATATGCGATGGCTCAATGCCATCGTATAGGGTCGCATATACGATTTGACTACACTGTGATCAATACAAATTATGGGTGGATTCACATAAGTGTTTCAAAGAATTTCAAATTGGTGATCATGTGATGGTTTGAATTAAGCATGAATGACTCGCATCGAGAATTCCGAAGAAGCTCCAATCCCGCGGTGTTGGGCCTTTTAGGGTTGTGGCAAGGAGTGGTCCTAATGCTTATGTTTTTGAGCTTCCTCAAGATACAAGGATTAGTTCAGTGTTCAATGTGGAAGACCTAGTTCCTTATCTAGGCTCAACCCCACATCCTTGCAATCCTTTCCAAACGTCCACTATTAACAATTCCAACCCAACCTCAGAGCCTATACCATTTCCTTCCCCAAGCAAATAGAGGAAAGAGGTAATCGAGAAGATCTTAGATGACCTTGTGGTGTCCACCCATGGTGGAGGATATCAGAAGTATTTAGTGAAGTGGATGGGTAAGCTAAAATCTGAAAACACATGGATAAATGAAGACGAGGTTTGTCACCTAGATCCCGATGTGCTCGATCAATATCACAACTACTCTTCATCAGTGATGAAGTCTTTTTTGGTCTGGGGAAATTGACGGGGACGCCAACACCATGGATATAGGTTTTGGGTCATATCGCGTATATCAACATATGAATAAGCAAAGAAGGAACCACGGAGTATCGACTTCATCTGAGGCTAGAGCCTAAAGGAGCGCAATACTGCCCAGATTCACTTGAGCGGCCCTGAATATCGCTTGAGCGAAATGAAGAAGAACTAAGGACAAGCTTTCGGCCATAAGTCGCTCAAGCGACCCTTAGTTATCACGCGACTAACCCTCCGTAACGATTACCGCTCAAGCGAGAACCAAACCCACTCGAGTGAGTCAAGTGACGAACGTTGTCCATTTTGTTCTTTTTGTAATTTTTTTCTTTTCAAGTCAACTGTAATTACCTTTAGGGTAACATAGGACCTTTTCATTTTAGGGTTTGTTCGTACTTCTGGCTATTATAAAGCATTTTTTGTAAGCTTTTTTTGGGCAGTAGTTAATGAATGAAAAAAAATGCTTTGCATTGAGCTTGATGACCGTTGAAGAGTGATTCTTCTTCTCCCATGTGGGTTTGGTGTGAGGCCAAGGGTGTGACGCCCACTTTATCTTGATCTTCTCTTTATCGTTTGTTTCCCTTCGTTATTGTTAATCCATTGAACCCATTTTCCACATTCTTATTTGAATTTATATCCCAAAACCCCAAATCTGATTTGAACCATTGGATAGCTTCAATTCAAAAGCCCTAGCGAGGATTTATCAGTTCTACATTGGACTTATGAATGAGCACCTCGACCTAAACGATGCCAAAGTTCTATCTCTAGGATCGTACCTTCCCCAAGTCTAAGGAAACACTCGCGTCGGATTAGACCCTAGCTGAAGTTAATATGATCACTCAAGCGGAATTTATGAAACCTAAGGTATCGCACTAATTTGAGATTTTATGGCTTAATTAATTAGTTTAATTTCGGCAGATTTGTATATCATGAGCATTCACATGTTTTAGGGTCGTTGTCTCGCATCAGTACTATTTCAGATAGTCACAAACGACAACATCTCCATAGAATGATACAAATGCAACCAATTGTATATAGCAGTCCTTCATATGCAGTAATACAAGGTAGGTATGAACTAACAAGGTTAAACAATAAATGAGGGCGGGATGCTTCAGGAAAAAGTACCATATGTTTCATGCATTTTTTGATTTTGGCATATACCTAGGGACAGGTAGTGAAGGCAAGTCCCCCCATTGTTTTTTATTTGTGTCTAATACAAAATTGTGAGCTGTAGGTCCTCTGCATTGTGAACCATATTGTCCTGTGACTACATATATATATATATATATATATATATATATATATATATATATATATATATATCTTCCATTCGTTTCCATTCCTAAATGTGAATGTGCCATTTCTTTTGGCATATCAAACATTCCACCCCATGTATTATCCATAAAATTATAAATGTCAACATAAGAATGTACCTGTGACACATAAATATGGAACACAACCATTAACTCATTTAATTTATATAGTCAAAAGATTGGACAGTCGAAAAGTGAAATCAATAAAACATGTCAATCACTCATTGAGGAAACAAATTAATATGGTATTCAAGCAGAATTTAAACCTTGGACAAGATTTCATATAGTAGTTGAACATGCTCATTTAGTGTAAGTGTAATATCCCAATCATATTAAGGCTGTTTCCCGCTTAAGGCATAGCATGACATGTCACTGGCACAAATTTTACTCATAAAATTGATGCGCCAGACATTTGTATGGTTCATATTCTGGAGTCAGAATAACTTTAACAAAAAAAGTCCCATTCATTCTTGGTAAAAAATTCACACTTGGACTGAAAAATCAACAGAGTTCTCAGTTTTAGAGAGGACCCATGTAATGAACTTGAATTTTTGATATCAAAACTTGACTGCTTTGGTATGCATGCCCGACACGGAAAATGAGACAAATTTAAGTTGTATAATAATACTAACAATATTAATTATCGAGATCTGTGTGTGTGGGAAGTCATGCGCCACACATGACGCGAGTCTGAGACCTGATTAGATCTTTAGTATAATACTACGCACTTGAGCATGGTGTATGTGCTCAACACCGGAACGAAAACTTTAGAAATGGAAATATTAGAGATATTTCCTTTGTATTAGCTTGTAAGGGAAGGAATGGGTTACAATTTCTTTCTCTACTTCTTTCCCTAACTTCCGTTTGAGTTGGTACTACGAGCTGGAGTCACAGTTATCACTTTAACCTTGCATTGGTTAACTTGGAGTCTAGAAGAACTTACGGTGTCAGACCAAAGGTTGGGATGCCATCTAGATCCGGATAATCTGATCTAAGAATGCTGAATTGACGTCGATACATAGTGTTTGTCCTGAGGAGAGGTACCCACCTCGGTATGTTGGGGTAGAGCTGCACCCCTATTCTTACGGATAGCAAATGGTGACGAATCCTTGATTTCGGATACGGAACCCACTTTGGGTCGCGATCTCCGTGAACCATGGAAGCGACCATAAAGAGGTGAGTTAATGGGTGCTTTTTATAATATTAGATGTCCTAGCATGTATGGGTATGCGTGTGTGTGATTCGATGAAGATTCTCGAAGTTATAAGGAAAATGGGTTAAAGATCACGAATCAGAGACCTAATTGCAACTGCCAAATTCAAACGATCGAATTGGTTAATCGATCGATCGAATCTGATAGAGCCTTATGGCCTTTAAGTTCTGAACGATTCGAACAGTTCGAATTGAGAAATCGAACGAGAGAATTGTATGTGACACCTATAGAACAAAAGTGTGTTTTTCTGGAAGTTGAAGCCCGATGAATTCGAACGATCGAATTGTAGATTCGATCGTTCGAACTATAAATCAATCGATCGAAATTAGAATTCGATCGATCGGATTGTATAAACAGTTATACAAACAAGAGGTCTAAATTGTTGGAATTGGGCTTTTGAAGGATTGAACAATCGCATGGGGAATTCGAATGTTCGAAATGAGATCCGAACGATTGAATTAAGAATTCGATCGAATTCCCCTGTTTCCTGTCTGCTCTAGTTTTCTGTAAGAAACATTGTGGTGCGTCATACCAGTTGACTGATTGACACCTCTGACACTTAGTGTAATATGTATGGTCTAGGTGGAAACCATGAGGCTCTTAAAGAGGCTTTGGACTTGCTTAGAAAGATGTAGTTTGAGGTAGGGAAAATTCACTCTAAATTGCATTTACTCTGAATTCATGGGCGTAAGACTTGAATCCTGACACATGTTCTGAATTTTGTTTTTAAAAACATGCCTTACATATGAATAAAAGTTCTATCATATCTAATTCCTGTTATCTGATTTCCAATATTATGTGATATACATTTGATTTAAAGTTCATGTGACGAATCCCACTGACTTGGTGGTATACTCGTGACCGGCACGACGGGATATCCGTGTATCTGATTTGTAATCTACCTGGCACAAGTTACACTCATTACGTAGAGGCTTGATGTAATTCCTATAATGGTTCATTGAACGATGATGGTTAGGGTTACCTATCGGCAAACATCTGGCTACCACGTGCTATATTCATGAGAGTTATTTAAGTATAAGATTTAAGTCATATAATAATGTATGCATATCATTTGAAAACTTTGAGAATAGAACTACTTTTTGGTATTTTGTCTCTGTTTTATCATTTAAATCTCTACATCTGTTATCTGATCATTCAGTCTGATTTATCTGTTCTTGATCATCCGTTCTGAGATATGTTGTGAAAATCATATTTTATAGTTAAAATGCAATATACCTGAAATTCTTCTACTGAGCTTAGATGTAGCTCACTCCCAACGATATGTCACGAGTTAGAGGCTCGGAGGCACCTTGAGAATGACCAGTTATCGACTAGGAGCCGAGGGCGAGGAGGAGGAGGATCTTGATATCCTATTTGTGAGTACTACCGCTAGTTTGGGTATTTGACTTGTTTTTCTTTTGAAAGTTTTATATGATGTCTGGATTATTGAGCCTGGTGGCTCACTCTGTCCTGCACTATTTGTAGCTACATTTATTTTGCGTATACATCTTATTAGAGCCATTATTGGGAATCATTATTTTGGGTGATGGATGGCCATCACCGGTGATTCTTTTTGATTTATTTTTAAAGGCGTATACTTAGTTCTTTTGTGTATATATTCATTTCTCTTTTACTTAGTGCCATATATGATGACTCTATCTACCTCTATAGATGGTGTCTTCTCTGATTTCTGCTATAGGAGCAGACATATATGTGTTTTGTTCTAGGGATTGTCGAAAACGATGATCCTGATGGCACGGGTTTCTGGGTGCAGAAATCCGGGCTGTCACAGTTGGTATCAAAGCTTAGGCTTTAGGTCAGGAACCACAGGGAAAATAGGTTTGATTATTTTATAATCTGTATACTGATCAAAGTTATTGTTTCACAATGATAGACCGGTATGGCCCCAAGGTTTAGAGGAAGAGGAAGAGGTAGAGACGGACCAAGGACGGTTTCGTTGTAGGATATTCCCGATGGTACCAGTACATCTCAGGGAATGGGATTCTATTCCGTTGCAAATACCGTTTCTTTGGGAATCAGGAGAGGAAAAGGTGGAAATGAATAGATGGAGCAGGTATTGGAAGCATTAGCTACCAACGTGGCTCAAGAGACTGCAGCAATGACTCAACAAACAATACGACCACCTTACCAACCCGGAGGTTTCGCAGAGTTTATGAGAATGAGACCTCCTATCTTTTTGGATCAGACTGATCCGTTGGAAGCCAAGGGTTGGCTTGATGAAATGGAAAAGATATTTGAGGTGCTATAGTGCATCGATGTTGAGAAGGTGCGCTGGGCAACCTTCAAGTTAGACGGTGAAGCTAGTCCTTAGTGGAAATCAGTGTTCAAGACTAGGGAGCAAGAGATTCTCAACGTACCATGGACCTGGACAGAATTTGTTGAGGTATTCAACGACCAATATTTTCCCAAGATAGTGAGACACTAGTGGGAGGCTCAGTTTATTAGACTGGAGCAAGGTAACATGACGGTACGTGATTATGGTGCGGAGTTTATGAGACTCTCTAGGTTTGCACCTCAACACGTGGCCACAGAGTTGATGAAAACTCAAAAATTTCAGCTTGGCTTAAGAAAAAATTTACAAAAGGAAGTGGCTATGTGGGAGATGGAGACTTTTGGGAGTGTGATATCCAAGGCTCTCATTTCAAAAGAGGAGAATCAGAAACAGTTTGCATGGAGGAATCAACAGAACAAGGAGAGGTCATTTCAAGGATGATCCGATGATCTTGATTGGGCAAACAAGAGGGCTAGATTCTCGAGACCTCCTAGGCGCCCTATGCACTCTAGATCAGCTGTGTCTTCAGGACTGATTTCTTACCAGAGGCTATCTGTACCTGTGTCATCCAAACCATTCAGACCTTTTGGTTCATCAGCAAGTGGAGCTTCCATTGCACAGGGATCTTCACGGGACTCATCATTTTCTTCGGCTCCATTATGTGCCAAGTGTGGGAAGCCACACAAGACAGAAGATTGCAGGAGAGAGACGGGTGCGTGCTTCAGGTGTGGTAAGATGGACAACATGGTCAAGAATTGTCCTGAGGAAAGTAAGGAGAGAACTGTTTCAGCATCTACTCAAAAATCTTCTCGATCGACTGTTCAGGGTCGAGCTTATGCCGTCACAGCCGTTGATGCCCAGACGTCCAACGAAGTGATCCAAGGTATTATTATATTTTAAGGTTTAATTTTTCTTCGTCATTATACGTATTAAAATGAATGATCTAATGAATTATGTACATAGTGATGTGCTTGAATATTGTACACTTAAGGTACTCTTAATCCAACTTTCTTTGTATAAATATAAGGTACCCTTCCTATGAGCCAAGAGGGGGATATATGTGACACTGAGGCATGAGTGTTGATTAACCCAGGGTCTACTCACTCTTTTATTACCCAGATATTTTTCGCACATATGGGTATTACACCTGAGTCCTTAGAATTCATGTTAGCAGTGTCAGTTCCTACTGGTAGTTCAGTATGGACCGACACCATGAACAAATCGGTCATCATTAGAATTGAGAATTGTGAGACTAAGGAAGATTTAATATTATTGAATATGGAAGGATTTGATATTATCCTAGGAATGGATTGGCTATCCGCTTACCATGCAAGCGTTGATTACCTTTGGAAAGTGATAACTTTTTATCCTCCAAAGAGAAAGTCATTCTGATTCTGTGGTGTCAAATCTAGCGTTGCACCATTCGTCTCCGTTATCCAAGCAGAACGTATGATGAAGAATGGGTGCACGGGTTACCTCGCCTTTTTGCAAGAACAGAGAGAAGAGAAGAATGTCATTGCGGACATTAGTGTTGCTTGCGAGTATCCAGATGTGTTTCCTGAGGAACTACCTGGACTACCACTTGATAGAGAGATCGAGTTTGCGATTGAGTTAGTTCTAGGTACCGCACCTTTGTTGAAAGCCCCGTATCGTATGGCTCCTACAGAGTTGAAAGAACTGAAGGAGCAGCTTCAAGAACTGTTAGACAAGGGATTTATCAGACTAAGTGTGTCCCCTTGGGGGGCACCAATTTTATTTGTCAGAAAGAAGGATGGTTCCATGTGAATCTGTATTGATTACCGATAGCTAAACAAGATGATGATTAAGAATCGTTACTCATTTTCGAGAATAGATGATCTTTTTGATCAATTACAAAGAACGAGGTTCTTCTCTAAGATTGACTTGAGATCAGGCTATCACCAGCTGAGAGTTAAGTCTGAAGACATCTAGAAGACATTGTTCAGAATTTGATATGGACACTATGAATTCTTGGTGATGCCATTTGGTTTGACGAACGCTCCCATGTCATTCATGGACTTAATGAATCGTATATTCAAACCACATTTAGATAAGTCCGTAGTAGTTTTTGTAGATGATATCCTCATCTATTCAAAGACGTGAGAGGAACATGAGCAGCACCTACGAGTAGCTCTACAAACCCTCAGAGATCACAAATTGTATGCAAAGCTTAGCAAGTGTGAGTTTTGGCTTAAGCAGGTCAGTTTCTTAGGCCACGTTGTCTCCGAGAAGGGTATAACGGTCGATCTTGCAAAGATCGAATCAGTGGTTAATTGGGAGCAAGCGAAGACAGTGATGGAAGTTCATAGTTTCCTTGGTCTGGCGGGATACTATCGGCGATTTATAGAAGGTTTCTCTAAGATCTCGGGTCCGCTTACACTGCTTACGAGAAAGAATGCCAGATTCAATTGGACAGATCAGTGTGAGCAGAGTTTTCAAGAACTCAAGAAGCGTTTGACTACTGTGCTAGTATTGGCTATATGTTATGGTGGTGGAGGTTTTGGCATCTATAGTGACACTTCGTATAGTGGCCTGGGTTGCGTACTTAATCAAAACAAGAAAGTCATTGCTTATGGCTTTAGACAACTTAAGGATCACGAGAATAATTATCTTACACATGACCTTGAATTAGCAGCTGTTATCTTTGCTCTGAAAATCTGGAGATATGATCTTTATGGCAAGACTTTTGATATCTTTACAGATCATAAGAGCCTTAAGTACTTGTTCACTCAGAAATACTTGAATATGAGGTAGCATAGATGGATGGAGTTTCTGAAAGATTATGATTGTTCCATCCAGTATCACCTTAGGAAAGCCAATGTCATAGCCGATACATTGAGTCAAAAGTCTTCTGCTCAGTTGTCACATCTTATTGCTCGTGTACATCAATGGCACTTACTTGAGGATATGGCCTTGTGTGACACAAGGCTCGATGTTAGAGGTTCAGGAGCATTGATGGCTACCATTGTTATCCGACCAACTTTATTTGAGAATATCCGTAAGCTTCAGATGAGTGATGATGAGCTCATGGCCATTTGGAGAGGAGTAATCAGCAGGAACAAATCAGATTTCCCCATCAGGGAGGATGATACTTTGTTATTCTGAGATCGAGTGTGACAGCCTGGATTTCGGCACCCAGAAACCCGTGCCATCAGCACGATCATCTTGACCGTGCCCCTTAGCTATGCACAAAACATTGGTATATCAATCAATGAACTGAACTAAAATAATAAATAAAGCTGTGGAGTTTAATTATCATTTAACTATTTCTCAAAAGACAGTTCTACCTTCATGCCTCTGCATGAATGGAGAACCGCTCCGAACCATTGATGATAGCTAATCATCACAGATGGTTCGCTCAAAAGAATAATCCCAAACTTTAATTACATTGTTTAACCAAAAACCAGGCTTGACATACCAAGCCGTACCAATGCTCTCACAAAACCCTCAAAGCTGCATAATGGAGTCCCCTAGAAGAAGTCCTCAGGAGGTGGCTCCAACTCGTCTCCGGGTGCCGGGTCTGACTCACCAGGGTCAATGTCCCCTGAAGCCTCGGCAGCTGCTAATAGTGGACCTGCGACATATATTCTAAAGAGTGAGCTATATCCTAGCTCAGTAGGGAACAAAACACAATTGAACATATAAATTACAACTCATATATTCTATGATATGCCATGCATGATGTGTCTATGCAGTTATTAATGAAAGACAGTTGAAAAGAATCATAATTTATTGGTAGTTTGCTCATGTCTTTTAATTATTCATGAATGACACTGAAAAGGCCTAAAGCAAACTTAACCTTTCAACTAAAGTAATCTCCGAGCAATATAGCATCGAGCCCCGATGAGATACCCATCATCGTCATCTATATAGACAGTTTTAGACGTATTCCCTGGGAATACAATTAGTATCCAAGCCCCTTTCCCCTGTGGATCGGTGGCGGGGTTTCACTTATCTCAACTCAACACCTCTGGGGTGTGCTTACTGTGTACGGATAAGCCTCCACACTGGCCTACGATTTCGCCGCCGTATCTGTCACGGATATCCTGCCGCGGCAGTCGTGGATATCCCGCCACGTCGGTGGGGTACCCTATCAAACCTCAAATAATAAAACTATCAGGTGCTTTACATATAGTTATTCACCGTGTAAGTGTGCTATCTTATATCAGTTAGGCCCTATCAGACATAATTCAATATTGGATACATCCTTGGGATGTATCCATTCACTTGCATCACACCTGATGCTCTTATTTCTTTACTTCCTCATCCCCTGGGGATGGCTCATTATAATTACTCTTATAGATGTCACACACACACACTTTTCACAAACTCTTAAGCAATAAAAATAGTTTGAATTGAATTCTATATCACTACATACATGCTCTTGCAAAATAAAGTACATGTTCAAGGTGTTTCCTACCTCAAGTCTCTGTTTGATCATGCATCAAGGTCCCACGTGGCTCCTTGTGCCCAAGCTCATACGTACCACCTATGGTACCACATAACATATGAAATACATCACTAAAGATGTAACAAAGAAGGTTCAAGACCCTCCAAGAATCTTAAAGTCAAGCTCAAAAGTCAATAAAAACTGACAGTCGATTAATTGAACTCTAAAATCGATTAATCAAATCTGATTCGATTAATCGATTTCCAAAATCGATTAATCAAAATTCAAAATCGATTAATCGATTCTCAAATCGATTAATCGAAATTCTCATTCGATTAATCAAAATTCTCCATTCTATCCAGTCGATTCTCAATTCGAGTAATCGAATTCTCAAAATCGATTAATCGAAATTCTAAATCGATTAATCGAACTCTCATTTCGATTAGTCGATTTCTCCAAGTCCTTTCTTTCCCTCCACTGGAGTTCACTGGAGGTTCCCAGTCGATTAATCGATACCACAATCAATTTATTGAAATTCAAGGTCGATTAATCGAAACTCAATTCGATTAATCGAAATCGGGGTCCTCTGACTTTTCAACTTCTTGGCACAAATCGATTAATCGAATCTCACTTTCGATTAATCGAAATGGCCAGATTCTGCCCCCTTCTGGGCTGTTCCTTCCAATCTTTTTCCAACTGATTTCTCTCTCTTTTCTAAGCCATTATCCTATGATTTTAGCTATTCCTAACTACAATTAAACCCTTCGATCTATGCATTCAATTTACAAGAATTTTACCTTCAATCAATCTTCAATTGATTAGGTTAAGTGGTTGGAAAGGCTAGGGTTTCCAGCTTTGCTTCTAGCGGATCCCTCGCGTCGAATCCAGCGTTTATTGCTCGAATCCCCCTTCCTCAACTAGCATTTACTCCTTGCATTAACTATGCCCTCCTTCTCTCTCTCTCTTCTTTACTCTCTCTCAATCGACCAAATAAAAGAGAAACTAGGGCTATTAAACCCTTTTATCTCCCCTCTAACTTGTGTGTTGAGCACATGTACCTTAATAGGTGTATGTGACTCCAGATTTTCATCACACTCCCCATATTCACTCGAATCCTCACATCTCATCTATTCATCGTATCCTACGTTAACTTGTGAACTCTTGTTTGGTCAAACCTATGACCAATCGGGCACGGATCCTGAGGTCACTGTTTGACATGATTTTTCAGGATATTACATCGAGTATGCATACCCACCAGTGTTGAGCTTCAGGATACTATTTTGGAAGAGTCCCACAAGTCAGTATATACCATACATCCTGGAAGTACCAAGATGTATCAGGATTTGAAGAAAGGCTTCTGGTGGAGAGGTATGAAATGGGATGTTGCGGAGTATTTGTCCAAATGTTTGGTCTGCCAGCAAGTAAAGGTAGATCATTAGAATCTTGCAGGATTATTGTAACCTTTGCCGATACCTGAGTGGAAATGGGAAGCCATTTCTATGGACATTATTCTGAGGTTGCCGAAGACATTGAGGAAAAACAATGCCATCTAAGTTATTATGGATAGATTGACAAAATCGGCACACTTTCTGTAGTATAATACTACGTATACCGCTAGCAGACTCGCAGAGTTATACCTCAAGGAGATCGTTAGGCTAGTATTGTGTCTGATAGAGACCTGCTCTACACGCCGCAGTTCTGGCAAAGATTCCAAAGAAGGCATGGGGCCTAAACTTGATTTCAGCTCAGCATTTTATCCATAGATTGATGGGCAGATTGAGAGGGTGAACCAGATCATAGAGGACATGTTACGTGCGTTCATGTTAGATTTTCACGGGTCATGGGACCAATATTTACCTCTGATTGAGTTCGCCTATAACAACAGTTATCAAGCTAGCATTGGTATGGCTCCCTACGAAGCCTTATACGGTCGGAGATGTAGATCTCCATTAAATTGGAAGGAAGTCGGCGAGAAACTTATTTTGGGACCTGATATCATAGAGAGTACAACTGAGAAGGTTCGGTTGATCCGCGAGAGATTGCGAGTCACTCAAAGTCGCCAGAAGAGTTATGCCGATCTTCATAGGACACATGTCAAGTTCCAGGTGAGATTGATCATGTTAAATACTTTAGACTTGCCTTGTTTAATGATTGGTATAATAGTAATACCTATTTTTAGATGGGAGACAAGGTCTTCGTAAAGATCTTGCCAACTAAGGGCGTGGTGCGTTTCGAAAAATAGAGAAAGCTCAGTCCACGCAACGTTGGACCTTTTGAGGTACTGGGCCGGGTAGGTGAGGCTGCTTATCAGATTGCTCTGCCACACAGCTGGCAAGCATGCACAACTTATTCCATGTATCTATGCTGAGGAAATATGCGAAAGACCCAAACCACATCTTGGACCATCAACCTATTGAGCTTCAAAAAAATCTGACGTTGGTTGAGAAACCCACACAGATCTTGGACCGTAAGGAGCAGGTCTTACACACCAAGCGGATTCCACTCGTACTAGTGAAGTGGCTGAACCACTCAGCAGAGGAAGCTTCTTGGGAGCGTGAAGCAGAGATACGCGACCAGTATCCGTACTTAATTGAATGAGTGTGAGGTAAATTTTAAACCATGCGTTTCAATTCATAATGCACTGTAAATTGATCCTGGCAGGTTAGGTAGATGAGTATTTCTAATCACTTTCGGGTGGATTTAATATAAAGGTGCTTATATGATGATTAGGTAACCCCTATGGTCCTTAAGCAGCGTCACATTGGACCTAAGGAACAATAAGATAATAAAACAACATAACTGTCAAATTCGAATGATCAAATTTGCAATTTGAATGATTGAATTGGTCATTCGAATAGTTCAAAGTTTGGTTCGAATGATCGAATTTGGAATTCGAACGGTTCGAATTTGGAATTCGAACGATCAAAATTATCGTGCTAGGGTTTTTCCTGAACAATTCGAATGATTGAATTATGAATTCGATCGATTAAAATTGTTGATTTAAGTTAGTGACATGGGTTTTATTTCCCATTCGCACGGTTCGAAAACCCATCGTTCGAGCTTACTTTCTTCTCCATGTGTTCGATACCCATTATCGGCTACCTCGCGTTACCGAGCTTCGCATTTCGTGCCTCAGATCAGGTTTTTCATTCGCTTTGAAGGTAAAACCTAACTTTTTCTTTTTATTTTGAGGTTTTTGATACCATGGGATAGAGAGCCAAGAATCCCTCACGAAAGATCCCTACTTCGCGAGCCCGTGCTGCCGTGCCACCCGTGGAACATGTCACACCACCCATAGTGCAACCTGTGGCTCCACCTGAGCAAAACATACCACCCGTCCAACCACAACAGCCACCACCAATTGTTCAAGAACTTCCAAACGAGTGGTGGGCTTCGAAGACCATCATGTCTGAGTGGTCCTTCAACCCACAATTTTTTGAGGAATCACCCGAGACGAAATGGGCCGTCGAATATGTCAAGAAACTAGGGTTGTTGACTGTTTTCCAACCCTACCACCGACACTATTGCCCTCGAATAGTCCGGCTATTCTACCAATGCCTTAAGCGGGGCGATGACCATCACCAATTGGTCACTATGATAGACGGTCTCACTTATAAATTTAACCAATTTCATGTTGACGCGACCTTGCAATGCCCTCCGAATTACATAGAAACTTGTGGCTTGTCAGCACCCTACATCAAGGACGTGGCATTCCACGACGTCATTACTAAAATGACACGGGGCCAACATGGGTCAGGCCAATCCATTTCCCGCGCTCAACTCCCTGACAAATTTATGGATGCTTGACACCTTCATCATCAAAAACTTATACCCATTTTTGCACAAGTCAGAGCGTCTCGGGATTATGCAACAAGCCTTGCTTTCGGCCTTTGAGGAACGTTGATTTTCCTACGCCGACTTGGTTATAGATGGGTTGATTGAGGCCAAGGACAAAATGTCTGAGCGGAAAGCGGTTCTAAAGAAAGAATTACCATTGGCTTGATTGATTACTTGCATGATAGAGCAATACAATGTCGTGCGGGACGAGTATAGTATGGCGCTTGGAGAGCCGATATTGTCCGATAACATGAAGGTTTATCGGACAAGGGAATGGACAAAGAGTTATATACTTTTAGTGAAACATCTGCCTGAGGAGGGAGGTGCACCACCTGAAGTTATCAAAGAGGGTCCTGCGGGACAAGCTCCAGACCTGGGAGGAGCACAGCCAGACCTTTAGACTCAGGGTGCTATCCCCACCCGTTCTGATGTGCCCACGCCTACACGACTTGCCCCTGCTCAGACATCTCGACACCATGCGACATCTGGTGCTACTATAGACGATGTGCTCACCGAAATGAGGAACAACGATTGTCATCTACATCAGCGTCTGGATGTAATGGAAGAAAACAACAGACAGATGCACCGTCGGACATATTTTCTTGAGGGTATGCTCATGTAGTACATGCAGTAGGCTTATGCTACCACATATGCGCCCATGCTTGCACACACATGTTTACATAAGTCGGAATCTCGTGACTATCTCACGGAGGCACCTAGACCCCCTAGACTTGCACCTGAGGAGGTTGGACCATCTGCTCCAACAACAGGTAATTAAACGGGATCCTTTTATTTATTTTAAATACATATACTTTTGGATACGTATATTTCACCTTGTTCTAATTTCTATATGTTTCTGGCATGCTTGTCTGATTTGCTCTGTCTATACCTGCATGTTCTAGTTAGTTCATTGTTGTGTTGATTATCTGTTTCTACATGTCCTAAACTGTAGCGGCCCGAGATCTCCAAACCTCTTGATTTTAAGATCTTAGACCGTACCTTCGTATTGTGAGCCATAGAAATATAATAAGGCGATAAAAGCACCTTAAACAGCAGAAGATAAAATTTCTTTAACATTAATTAATCTAAATAAAACTCATGATAATATTCTTATTCCAATAACAAGTCCAACATGATTAAAGCTTAAACAGTTTTGATAAAATACTAACTGATTAATGTCTCATTTATTTAAAACCACTAATAATAACTAGAAAGGAAAATAGATAATTAGGCCACGAAGCAATCATCGACATTCAGTCCAATTTCTTGAGCACCATGTGCCGTCTCATCGCCATAGGCCCATACATTGTCGTCGGCGACACCTGTCTCATCTGGTCACCCACATCAACAAGGGGTGTAAGTTTACACTTGTATGGACCAGACATGTAATCCATTGAAGCATAATATATCAGTCATAGCCATATAAATATTTCGATATATTTCATGTGTGTGTGCATGTGACATGTATAATCTCAATAAGCTGAAATGTACTGAATATAAACATATATATCAATATTACATGAATGCATCATTTCTTTTAATTTCATCTTTCTTGTCATTTAATATACGTTAGACTCCGTCCCGCTCAAGACGTTGGGTCTTAATCATGCTTATCACTTGTTTAGTTAGATTCCATCATGCTCAAGACGTTAGGTCTAATGAATCATATCATTTATTATATTTCAAACTCCATCCCGCTCAAGACGTTGGGCTTAATCATGCTTATCATACTCTTGTTCAGTTAGACCCCATCTTACACAAGATGTTGGGTCTAATACCTTCTTAGACTCCAACAGGTATAAGATGTTGGGTCTAATGTTTCTTAATCGTGTTTAGTTAGACTCCATCAAGTATAAGATGTTGGGTGTAATACCTTCTTAGACTCCATGTATAAGATGTTGGGTTTAATGCTCATTAACCAATGCTTGACATTTCATCATGTTTTACTATCATGATTGCACATTCATAGATCCTTATGAAACATGTAAAGTGCATATGAGTAAGATTATCGTTTATGAGCATTTAAGTGCATTTAGACATAGTGCATATACAATGGTACGTAAACATTGAAGTGTACATAATCATGATGTATGAACAATGAAGTGCATATAATATGATCATGGTGCGTAAACATTGACATTTTAATCACACTGTTAAGAGAAGAACTGATTATAGAACTTAACTACCCAAACACAATCCATTAATTTCAAGTTCAGGCTTAATCGATTGATTTCCCAGAATCAATTGATTGACTAACATCCATGCATTTTCCAAAACATTCAGGCTCAATCGATTGATTTCCCATAATCAATCAATTGACTCACATCCATGC
The DNA here is from genome assembly GCA_021018995.1 of Chloranthus sessilifolius. NCBI lineage: Eukaryota > Viridiplantae > Streptophyta > Magnoliopsida > Chloranthales > Chloranthaceae > Chloranthus > Chloranthus sessilifolius. The sequence continues at coordinate 25,382,050 of CM037594.1, read as the reverse complement.
ATTTTCTAAATAAACATCGTTTCTTTGCATATGTTCAGGCTCAATCGATTGATTTCTCATAATCAATCGATTGAATCAAATCTGTGCATTTTTTCAAAATAATATATTTTATCAGTGTCTGTCAGGCTCAATCGATTGATTTCTCTAAATCAATTGATTGACTCTAATCCGTATATTTTCCTGAAATAATATCATTCATCAGTTTCTTATTCAAGCTCAATCGATTGATTTCCCTGAATCAATCGATTGACTCAAATCCATGAGCATCCCTCACGATGTCTCAAATCACATGATGGGATTTCGTCCACCTTCTTTTTAATTCAAATAATCCACATTAATAATCACTAACCCTAGCATGCATCTCATTTAATCATACAATCATTAATCATGAAATAAATACACTAATTTGTATAAAAAGTATGATTTCTCCATACCTAGATCAATGGTACCACCACGATTAGATTAAGATCTCAACAATGATAATGATTCTAGAAGGAGGCGAAGGCCGCTTGAGAATATACGCCAACGTCTCGCCGCTCTTCCAAAAGAATGGTTCTTAGAAGATAGATCTAGAATTTCTTCTCTAAGGTCTCTAGGGTTTCTGATGGCTTTATTCTTAAGAAGAACTCTGAATGAGATTCTAATTTAAGGTTCTCCGTAAGACACTTACTATAACATTTTAGGAATTACCCGGTGTTAAGCTAATACACCAAGGAAGAGATTTTAGGCTTTTATCTCAAAGTCCAAAAATAGAAGTTTAGAGCACACATAACAAGGTTTGATCCCTAGACCTCTTATCTAGAACTTAAAGCTTTTAACCAGTAGGCTATTACACAACTTGTATCCATTAATGATGAAAATAAATATAAGAGCTTGAAAAACTAAAACATGTATTTTTAGTTGAAATATTTTGAAAAGTCAAGACCTGCGGTGAATACGATATTAAACACATATGCATATTTTAGGTGTATCAAAGACATAAAATTCAGATCATAACATTCTTTCCTACTTATAAAAATTTTGTCATCGAAATTGAGTCATACCTCACTAGAAGAGATGGGGGTAGTCCCTCCTGATAACAACCTCGCACTCCCAAGTGACTTTCTCGCGAGAGTGGTGCTGCTAAATCATAAGGACCAGTGGTATAACTTTATTCATTAGGGTTTGTTCTTTCCGATCAACAATCTGAATAGGCACCTCCACAATGGACATATCCTTATAAACCTCTAAGGGTTCCCAGTCGATAATGTGAGTAGGATCTGCCACGTATTTCTTTAACATGGATATGTGAAAAATGTTGTGCACATCGACAAACTTTGGTGGTAGCTTGACTCGATATGCCGTTTTTCCGATTCTCTTCAAAACTTCGAACGGTCCCACGAATCTTGGACTAAGTTTTCCTTTCAGCCCGAATGTCATCACTCCTTTCATAGGAGAGATTTTCACAAAGACTTTATCCCCTTCAATCAAATCCCAATTCCTACGCTTCAAATCAGCATAACTCTTTGTCTTCTCTACGCGGTCCGCATTTATTCTAAGATCAACTGAACTTGTTTGGATGTGTCTTCAACAATTTGAGGTCTCAGTAAACTTCTTACGCTGACCTCATCCCAACACAAAGGAGTTCTGCAACTTCTCCCATATAAGGCTTCATACGGGGCCATCTGTATAGTGGATTGGTAACTATTATTATACGTGAACTCTGCAAGAGGTAGATGCTCGTCCCAATTGCCTCCAAAGTCCAGTATATAAGCACGAAGCATATCCTTTAACACTTGATTCAGTCTTTCAGTCTGTCCATCCATCTGAGGATGAAAAGCGGAGATAAATTTCAACTTAAACCTCATCCCATCTTGAAATTTCTGCCAAAATCTTGACGTGAAACAAGGGTCTCTATCAGATATGATATCAGCAGGCACACTATGTAATCTAACAATCTCATGAATGTAAATATCCGCCAACTGAGAAGCTGAATAGGTCATGCGGTATGAAATAAAATGAGCCGATTTAGTCAATCTATCGACCACAACCCAAATAGCGTCGTTCCTCTTCAGGGTTCTCGGCAACTCAGTGATGAAATCCATAGCAATACTCTCCCATTTCCAACCCGGAAGCGGTAGTGGCTGAAGTAACCCAGGTGGTTTCTGGTGTTCAGCTTTGGCTTGTTGGCATGTGAGACACCTTGCCACGTAGTCAACGATCTCTCTCTTCATATCATTCCACCAATAATTTTTCTTCAACCCTTTATACATCTTATTGTTTCCAGGGTGAATAGAGAATTTAGACTGATGGGCTTCGTCTAAGATCTCTTATTTCAATTCTATATTATCAGGTACGCAGTAGCATCCTTGGAACAATATCATCCCATCATCTCTGACAATAATCTCAGATTTCCCACTGTCCTTTAATTTCAAAAGCGTAGGATCTTTAAGCTGTAGTCCCCTGATTCGATCAAATAATGAAGAGGTGATAAAAATGTGTGAAAGAAATGCTCTTGGTCGAATCACCCATTCTGGAATAAATCTACTGAGGATATCGACAACAACATTAGCCTTCCTCGGATGATAATTGATCTCGCAATCATAATCGATCAGGAATTCCAACCATCTTCTCTGCCTCATATTCTAGTCTTTCTGCATAAAAAGGTATTTAAGACTTTGATGATCTGTGGAGATAATAAATTTCTCTCCATACAGGTAGTGTCTCCAGATCTTCAGCGCGAATATGATAGTGGCCAGTTTCAGATTGTGCGTTGGGTAACTCTTTTCATGCTCCTTTAGCTGTCTGAATTTGTAAGCTACAATTCTCTCATTCTGCATCAGGACACCACCTAGTCCTTTATACGATGCATCGGTATTAACGGTAAAGCCACCACTGCCAGAAGGTACACTAGAATGAGAGCAGTAGTCAACCTTTTCTTCGACTCGAGAAAGCTCTTCTCGCACTCATCAGTTCAAATGAATTTCACATTCTTCTTAGTTAGCCCAATAAGAGGTCCTGAGACTTTTGAGAAACCTTCCACGAACCTTCTATAGTAACTAGCTAAGCCAAGGAAACTTGGTACTTCAGTAACACTTTTGGGACTCGCCCAATTGACAATGGCTTCAATTTTTGTAGGATCAACCGTAATACCTGCCTTAGAAATTATGTGGCCCAGAAATGCCACCTCACGCATCCAGAATTCGCATTTACTCATCTTAGCATACAACAGGTGGTCCAATAGGATTTGTAAGACGATCTTTAAGTATTCGGCGTACTCTTCTTCTGACTTGGAGCAGATCAGGATGTCATCAACAAAAACCACCACAAACTGATCCAAGTAGGGCTTGAAAATATGGTTCATCAAGTCTATAAAGATTGCAGGGGCATTAGTCAATCCGAAAGACATTACTAAAAATTCAAACTACCCATACCTCGTATTGAATACCGTTTTAGCTATATCGGATTCTCTTACCGTCAACTGGTGATATCCAGATCTCAGATCGACCTAGAGAAATATCGTGCGCCTTGTAGTTGATCAAATAGAACATCGATTCGTGGCAATGGATACTTGTTCTTAAACATCGCCTGGTTCAACTGTTGATAATCAATGCACAACCTCTAAGAACCGTCCTTTTTTACAAATAAAACAAGAGCACCCCATGGTAACTGGCTCCTTCTAATAAAGCCCTTATCTTGTAGTTCCTGTAACTATTTCTTTAATTCTGATAGTTCTGCAGGTGTCATCTTGTAAGGAGTCTTGGCTATCGGTGCAGTGCCAAGTATAATCTCAATATGAAATTTGACTTCCCTACTCGGCAGCAAACCCATCACCTCATTAGGAAAAACTCTAGCAAATTCATTTACAATAGGAATCGATGATATATCTCTCCACTTTTCTTAGGCTTCTAATAGAGCAAAGAGTTTCGGAATGACACCCTTCCGTGCGCCCTTGAATTTAAATGTCGGTCCATCCAAAGGGGTAAAAGTCACGGTCTTGGCAAAACAATCAAGGGTCGCATGAGATTTAGCGAGCCAATCCATCCCTAGGATAACATCGAAATCTTCGAAGTCTAATTCAATTAGATCGACAACCAATGCCTGGGTTTCAATCTGGACTGAACATCGAGGATAGACTTTGTCAGTAAGTACACTCTTTCCCAGACGAGTTGCTACGATCAAAGGAATGCTTGTAGGAGATGAATCCTTATGAAGACGCATAGCGAAGTTTAAGGAGACGAATGAATGGGAAGCACCCGAATCCAAAAGCACATGAGCAAAAAGACCATCGATCAACATCGAACCTGGGCACCCAAGACATGCCACGACTTAAATTATTCAACGTAAGGGTATCATTCCATTTTAAAGTTTAATGTCTACCAGATCTTCATTAGTTCTTAACAAATTTATTTAATTCATTTTTAAAAATATTTTTGAGAAGTTGCTCATTTTACGTAAATTAATATTTATGACATTACTATATAAACAGGTAAGAAAGAATTTAATCATGAATTTTAAATAAACAACCATACCCTGGATGACATCGTCTGAAGCTTTAGCGTCAACATCAGATAGGGTATACGCGCGGCCATTAGCCGTAATCGTCGTAGGAGGCATAGCCCTCGATCCAAATGACTTGTTAGGCATCTTGCACTAAGCTGCTCTATGCCCAAGCTGTCTACAATTGAAACAAGCACCTGTTTATCTAAGATAGGTGCCGTAATGATTCTTGCCACAAGTGGTACAGGTCGGAGTAGTCTTTGCAGTCGATGCCACTGTAGAATTAGTCTTGCTTAGCTGCGAGAAGGCTGGTCTTGAGTAAGGAGTGCCCCTACTCCCCAATCTCATGTTAGATTTAGAAAGTACACGATCTCGATGGCCATATTGAAAGTTTCTAGCCGAGCTCTAACACACATTACCAGTCGACGAGGGCGCCTTCAATTCTCTCTCGATGGTGTAGCACCTATCAATTAGGTCCTTGTATGAGTCGCATCGGTGTCCAACTACCAAGGTCTCGATCTGGGGCTTCAAACCCTTCTCAAACCTCCTAAGTCAAAAGTTCTTGTTAGAAACCAGGGTCAGTGCAAACTGGCTCAGTTTCGTAAAAAGCTTAGCATAAGCGTCAACAGTCATCTCTCCATGTTGGAGGCTCAGGAGTTCCTCAATCTTCGCTTTTTGGATGCTCTGGGGGTAGTACTTATCATAAAATACTTTTACGAATTCGTCCCAGTCCCATACATAATCAGGCTCTTCGACACGAGTCGCTTCTTTCAATTGTTTCCACCAGTTCTTGGCATCCCCCTCCAGTTTGTAGGTTGCCAATCTCACTTTAGTTGTTTCATTACACTCCATCAGATCGAAGATCTTTTCCATCTGTTGCACCCATTTCATAGCCTCCGCGCTATCTCTCGTCCCATTGAAGTATTGTGGTCTGTTCTTCTTGAATTCTTCCAATTTCGACCTAGGAGCAGGAGTAGGTTGGGTGTTTGGAGTTCTGATTGCATTGATGGCATTCATAATTGCCTCGGTTAGCGCATCAATATGTTTGTTCGTCATCTACAGCCGATCAATCTCACGTTAAACTCTAATTACACATATTCTCGACGTAAGAATCAACCTTAGGCTCTGATACTAACTGTAGCGACCCGAGATCTCCAAACCTCTTGATTTTAAGATCTTAGATCGTACCTTCGTATCGTGAACCATAGAAACATAATAAGGCGATAAAAGCACCTTAAATAGCGAAAGATAAAATTTCTTTAAAACATTAATTAATCTAAATAAAACCCATGATAATGTTCTTATTCCAATAACAAGTCCAACATGATTAAAGCTTAAACAGTTTTGATAAAATACTAACTGATTAATGTCTTATTTATTTAAAATCACTAATAATAACTAGAAAGAAAAATAGATAATTAGGCCACGAAGCCATCATCGCCATTCAGTCCAGTTTCTTGAGCACCACGTGCCGTCTCATCGCCATAGACCCATACATTATTGTCGGCGACACCTGTCTCATCTGGTCACCCACATCAATAAGGGGTATAAGTTTACACTTATATGGACCAGACATGCAATCCATTGAAGCATAATATATCAGTCATAGCCATATAAATACTTTGGTATATTTCATGTGTGTGTGCATGTGGCATGTATAATCTCAATAAGCTGAAATGTACTGAACATAAACATATATATCAATATTACATGAATGCATCATTTCTTTTAATTTCATCTTTCTTGTCATTTAATGCATGTTAGACTCCGTCCCGCTCAAGACGTTGGGTCTTAATCATGCTTATCACTTGTTTAGTTAGACTCCGTCATGGTCAAGATGTTGGGTCTAATGAATCATATCATTTATTGCATGTCAAACTCCGTCCCGCTCAAGACGTTGGGCTTAATCATACTCATCATACTCTTATTTTGTTAGACTCCATCTTACACAAGATGTTGGGTCTAATACCTTCTTAGACTCCATTAGGTATAAGATGTTGGGTCTAATGTTTCTTAGTCGTGTTTAGTTAGACTCCATCAAGTATAAGATGTTGGGTCTAATACCTTGTTAGACTCTATCATCTACAAGATGTTGGGTCTAATGCTCATTAACCAATGTTTGACATTTCATCATATTTTACTATCATGATTGCACATTCATAGATCATTATAGAGCATGTAAAGTACATATGAGTAAGATTATTATTGATGAGCATTTAAGTGCATTTAGACATAGTGCATTTACAATGGTACGTAAACATTGAAGTGTACATAATCATAGTGTATGAATAATAAAGTACATATAATATGATCATGGTGCGTAAACATTGACATTTTAATCACACTGTTAAGAGAAGAACTGATTATAGAACTTAACTACCCAAATACAATCCATTAATTTCAAGTTCAGGCTCAATCGATTGATTTCCCAGAATCATTCGATTGACTGACATCCATGCATTTTCTAAAACATTCAGGTTCAATCGATTGATTTCTCATAATCAATCGATTGACTCACATCCATGCATTTTCCAAATAAATATTGTTTATCTGCATCTGTTCAGGCTCAATCGATTGATTTCTCATAATCAATCGATTGAATCAAATCCGTACATTTTTCCAAAATAATATCTTTTATCAATGTCTGTCAGGCTCAATAGATTGATTTCTCTGAATCAATCGATTGACTCCAATCCATGTATTTTCTCGAAATAATATCATTCATCAGTTTCTTATTCAAGCTAGATCGATTGATTTCCCTGAATCAATCAATTGACTCAAATCCATGAGCATCCCTCACGATGTCTCAAATCACATGGTGGGATTTCATCCACCTTCTTTTTAATTCAAATAATCCATATTAATAGTCACTAACCCTAGCATGCATCTCATTTAATTATACAATCATTATTCATGATATAAACACACTAATTTGCATAAAACCCATTTAAAAACTAATATTTTAAGTTCAATGAAAAGCATGATTTCTCCATACCTAGATCGATCGTACCACCACGATTAAATTAAAATCTCAACAATGATAATGATTCTAGAAGGAGGCGAAGGCCGCTTGAGAATATACGCCAACGTCTCGCCGCTCTTCCAAAAGAAGGGTTCTTGGAAGATAGATCTAGAATTTCTTCTCTAAGGTCTCTAGGGTTTCTGACGGCTCTATTCTTAAGAACTCTGAATGAGATTCTAATTTAAGGTTCTCCGTAAGACACTTACTATAACATTTTGGGAATTACCCGGTGTTAAGCTAATACACCAAGGAAGAGTGTATAGGCTTTTATCTCAAAGTCTAAAAATAGAAGTTTAGAACACACCTAACAAGGTTTAATCCCTAGACCTCTTATCTAGAACTTAGAGCTTTTAACCAGTAGGCTATTACACAACTTGTGTCCATTAATGACGAAAATAAATAGAAGAGCTTGAAAAATTAAAATATGTATTTTTAGTTAAAATATTTTGAAAAGTCAAGGCATACGATGAATACGATATTAAACACACACATATTTTAGGTGTATCAAAGACATAAAATTCAGATCATAACATACACTTAGCATCCTAACTCTACCATAGGTATGCCTTGTATTCTATTCTGTTGTCTGTTTTGATCTTCGTTCTGTGTGGTGAGTTTAAGTCACGGTGGGGTTTCTTTTCCCAAGCAGGCCAACTTGAAATGTCGGCGTCCCTGTACGGATGCAACCCTCTATAGTGTTTATGGAATGCCACACGAAGTACATCCAGGTTACTACAAACCCGTTCCTTGTTGTGACATCTCAGTGTGCATGTTTTATTTGTTGGTGGTAAAAACAATTTAAAATCAAAGAAAGAGTAAAACAGGGGATGGAATCAGCACAACTGAGAAATCCTAGACCTGCAAGGTACAGGGTCCATTTGTAGCAAGTTTTGATAAGTAAGAGTTTGTCCCACAGGGAAAGGTGATTTATAGCTCCAAAGGAGCCATCTCTAGTAGTCCATCCAGATCTGACTACAGATCTGACAGTCCTAAAAGGAGGGGAGTTTAAGGTCACTTATTCTAAGTATTCTAAGATAGCCTAATGAGTTAACTACAGAAAGGGTTGAGAAGATGGATGGATTGTGAAAAATAAATATAAAAGGGTGAGAAGTAGGTTATTGAGTCTAGATCAGAGGAGTTTTGTAACTCAGATTCAGATCTGATGTTATGGAAATCCTATCCAATGGCTACATTATCACCAAAGAGGAGGAAGAATTCAACTCATCCTTGTGCCATGATCCAATCCCTTAAGGTTATAACCTGTCCACTTAAATGGTCACAGACTATCCCAGAGGCTATCCTCCTCACGGAGCCCAAGATAAAACAAGTTAATTGCTGCTACCACCATGGTCACAAGGCTACCAGCTCAGGCTCCCATGAGAATTTCAGATCTAGTGGTTCCTGTGGTGGGGCTAAGGCTGTATAGGACCGTGATAGCCCAGACACACAGGTCACTTGGATATGAGTGGATCCTTAGAATCAGTTCGCCATTGGTTTGAAACACAGCCAAAGCAATGACGGATGACAAGGCAGCAGCCTTGCACAGAACAGCTCACAAATACACAAATCTCATAAGAGTATAAATCCTATTACAAAAACTCCATTAATCTAACCTCAATAGACATACAAAGGCATGGCCAACAAGTGCTGAGCCATGGAGAGAAGAAAAAGAAGAAAAAGAAAACTACTTACAGTTACAGGAAGAACAAGAACGGAAAAGAAAATTACAAAATCTGAGATAGGAGTTCCTCTTCTAAGTTCTAACTCAAAGTCTCCTTTCTTTTTCTTTCCTCCCTTTAAACCTAAACCAGGCTTAGGTTTATATAGCAGTGGTGTGGCAGCGCATTAGGGTTAGGAAACCCTAATTTTAACGATGCCACATGGCCGAATAATGATCCTTGGATGCCTCGGGGCACGTGCACGGAGATTTGAGCATGGGAGTGCGTGCCCTAATCCTTAGAAATGCCCAGAAAGTCCTCTGCAAAATGATGGAAGTTGGAGTTCAGAGCCTCGCCAGGTTGCAGTCGATTCCCAGACTTGTCGCGTGGTAGCTCTAGTCTTCGCGTGGTTGAGTTTAACATTAAAGCTTCAGACGTCGCGTGGTTGCAGCTTCTTGATGCTTTGAACAGTCGTGAGGTAGACAGTTAAGCTCTCGCTGGGTTGGGCTTCACTTGATTGGATTGATAGCGAACTTTCCACTTCACTTTGCGAGGCTAATTACGGCTTGAGGCGCTTTCTTCTCGGTCAATGCTATGAGAACCGCAGAGAAGTTCACTTCTTAATGGATCTTTGCGAGGATCCTCGCGAGGCGTTGAGGCTTTTTTGAACTGCGCGACAGGTTCTTTTGATATTTACATCCTGCGGCTACTGCGCGACAACTGCGCGAGGCAGGATTCTAAAGCTCTCTCTCCTCAGCTGTTCTGAGCGAACCGCGTGAGGGTGAGAGGGGTCTTCTTGAACTGTACGGGAGCTGCGCGACCTTTAACTTCTAAACTTCGCGAGAGCTGCGTGACTCAAGGCTTCTGAAGCTCTTCTGTCACTCTACTGCGCGAGAACTTGTTTGTGAAGTCTTGGGACTTCGCGAGGACTGTGCGAAGTGTATTTTTGTAAATCCTCTGGAGCTTTGTTAGCTGCGCGAGGCTCTTCTATGGTCTGGATTCATGGTTCATTCTTCTGAGGGACTTCTGGTGCCAAAACAGGCTCCTTAGTAGGATTCATGGCCTTATTGCTCTGCTATTTATTACCTATAGAAAACACTTAACAAGCATTATTAGATGGCTAAGGGTCTAATCAAAGGCTAAGTTAAGGGGTGAAAAGTGATACTTTTCAGGTCTTAACATTCCTCAAAAAATGTGGTTGGTTAAACCTGTCGCACTGTGACCCATTCTCGATAGATTTCAGACTGGGTTGTTTCTGCTTGTTTACAAACTTTTGTATAGGATGAGGGATAGCCGTAGACCTGTCTAGGTGTGTATTATTTTTGAGGATAAAAATTTCTGAGGGGAGAATGTAATGACCCTAAATTTTTGAAATCAAAACTTGACTGCTTTGGTATGCGTGTCTGACACGGAAAATGGGACACATTTAAATTGTATAATAATACTAACAATATTAATTATCGAGATCTGTGTGTGTGGGAAGTCATGCGTCACACATGACACAAGCCTGGGACCTGATTAGATCTTTAGTATAATACTACGCACTTGAGCATGGTGTATGTGCGCAACACCAGAATGAAAACTTTAGAAATGAAAATATTAGAGATATTTCCTTTATATTAGCTTTTAAGGGAAGGAAGGGATTAGAGTTTCTTTCTCTACTTCTTTCCCTAACTTCCGTTTGATTTGGTACTACGAGCTGGAGTCGCAGTTATCACTTTAACCTCGCATTGGTTAATTTGGAGTCTAGAAGAACTTATGGTGTGAGACCAAAGGTTGGGATGCCATCTAGATTCGGATAATCTGATCTACGAGTGTTGAATCGACATCGATACGTTGTGTTTGTCACGAGGAGAGGTACCCACCTCGGTGTGTTGCCGTAGCGCTGCGCCCTTGTTCTTACGGATAGCAAACGACGACGAATCCTTGATTTTGGATACGAAACCCACTTTGGGTCACGATCTTCGTGAACCACGGAAGTGACCATAAAGAGGTGAGTTAATGGGTGCTTTTTATAGTATTAGATGTCCTAGCATTATGGGTATGTGTGTGTGATTCGATGAAGATCATCGCAGTTATCACGAACTAGAGACCTAACTGCAACTGCCAAATTCGAACGATCGAATTGGTTAATTGATCAATCAAATCTGACAGATCCTTATGGCTTTTAGGTTCCGAATGATTCGAACAGTTCAAATTGAGAAATCGAACGTTCGAATTGTGATTCGAACGAGCGAATTGTATGTGACACCTATAGAACAGAAGTGTGTTTTTCTGAAAGTTGAAGCCCGATGAATATAAATCGATCGATTGAAATTAAAATTTGTTGATCGAATTGTATAAACGGTTATACAAACAGGAGGTCTAAATTGTTGGAATTGGGCTTCTGAAGGATCGAACGATCGAATAGGGAATTTGAACATTCGAAATGTGATTCGAACGATCGAATTGGGGAATTCGAACATTAAAAATGCCCTGTGTCTGTGTGCCTGATGAGGCTTGGGAAATTCAAACAATCGAATTGAGAATTCGATCGATCGAATTCCCCTGTTTCTTGTCTGCTCTGATTTTTTGGAAGAAACATTATGGTGCGTCATACCAGTTGATTGATTGACACCTCTGACACTTAGTGAAATATGTATGGTCTAGGTGAAAACCATGAGGCTCTTAAAAAGACTTTAGATTTGCTTAGAAAGATGTAGTTTGAGGGAGGGGAAATTCACTATAAATTGCATTTACTCTGAATTCATGGGTGTAAGACTTGTATCCTGACATGTTCTGCATTCTATTTTTAAAAGCATGCCTTGCATATGAATAAAAGTTTTGTCATATCTAATTCATGTTATCGGATTCCTGTTATCTGATTTACGATATTATGTGATATGCATTTGATTTAAAATTCATGTGACGAATCCCACCGACTCGGCGGTATACTTGTGACCGGCACGGTGGGATATCTGTGTGTCTGATTTGTAATCTATTTGACACAAATTACTCTTATTACGCAGAAGCTTAATGTAATTCCTGTAATGGTTCATTAAACGACGATGGTTGGGGTTACCCATCGACAAACATCTGGCTATCATGTACTATATTCATGGGAGTTATTTAAGTATAAGATTTAAGTCATATAAGTAATATGCATATCATTTGAAAACTCTGATAATAGATTTGCTTTCTAGTATTTTTTCTCTGTTCTGTCATTTAAATCTCTGCATCTGTTATCTGATCATTCAGTCTGATTTATCTATTCTTGATCGTCCGCTCTGAAATATGTTCTGAAAATCATATTTTGCAGTTAAAATGCAATATACCTGAAATTCTTCTACTGAGCTTAGATGTAGCTCACTCTCGACTATATGTCACAGGTTTCGAGGCTCAGGGCGTACACTACAAAAAAAGGGACCTACGCCGACGGCTGCCAGTTGTCGGCATAGAGTTCCCCAACCGTCGGCGTAGAGTTCTCCAACTGTCGGTGATAATTCCGTCGGCATAGGATAAGAGGGTCCTACGCCGACAGCTGCCGTCGTTGGCGTAGGTGTTTTTAATTTTAAAAACAATAATTATATATATATATATATATATATATATTTTTTTTTTTTTTTAAATTTCCCCACCTATGCCGACGGCTTCAGCAGTCGGCGTAGGTGTTTACAATTTTAAAAAAATAGTATATATATATATATATATATATATATATATAATTTTCCCCACCTACGCTGATGGTTGGAGCCGTCGGCGTAGGTGTCTTTTAATTTTTAAAAAATATTATTTAAATAAAATAATTAATTTTTTTTAATTAATAATAATAATTATTATTTAAATGTATTTGGTTAAATTTAGAGCACTTGAAACCAAAACCGAAAAAATAGATTCAGTTTCATCTTTTTTACTTTTTAGTTTTTTTTTCGATTTGCCCTGAGTGTTGGTTGATTTTCTAAACCTATCCAATCGGTTTTTGGTTTCTGCCACCTGGAATCGGCACCGAACCGATTGGAAATCGGTTTCGATCAGTTTTGGGTTCGGTTCCAAACTTGCATCCTTAGCCAGGATGAAGCCTTCTTATCTTAAAAACTTCAATTTTCTTAAAGCACTTGAAATACATAGAATTCCATAACCTTTACATCTGAGATAGCTTTAATAATAGAAATTAAAATTACATATAAATCCACCACAGGTCAACAACACCACAAATTCACAGACAAAAAAGGGCAAACAAAAGAGACATCAGAAACCAGCAATACCATAGAGATATGACTCTTGATTTATTTGGTAATGGCCTAAATTGAGTATATGATTCCCGATATGTATCTGAAAAGTGTCAACAACAAGCAAATCCAAAACTCAACTTGCACAAATACTCAATTAAATAATTAATTAACTAAAAAGTTACAAAAATAAATAAATAATTAATAAATAGAAGAAAAGGAAGATTCCATTATCTGACAGGATTTCCATAATTTCTTTTGAATACACAGGTAATGACCAATTGAATCCGGATTTTAGTAGTAGCTTATGTAGTTAATAGTAGCTTTCAGTACCAAAAAAATTATAAGCCAATAGTAGCTTATAATTTCTTTGTTTTTATTCTTTTTCTTAATAAAATCTTCTTTCAAAAAATAACTACAAATTTGAGCTCGATAAAAATTAGCTTATATAGCGAAATTTCTTTTTCTATTAAACACTTTGAAATTTCATAAATGCTTTCTTAGAACTAAAAGGAGATGGGGAAGAGAGAGAGAGAGAGAGAAAATAATGTGAAGTAATTTATTTTAGAAGAAACAATTTTTTTTGAAAAAAGAAAAAGAAAAAGAAAATTGCATACTTTCAACTAGTTTTAGACTATTATCCTACTTTAAATACTTTTCAAAAGGTGTCGAAATTAAATGCACCAAATTTTTAAGCATTACCGTGTCTTTGACCAATCAAATAAAGGGATAATGGCTCCTGATCAATATTTAAACACCACATAAACCAAGCATGAATGCATGCAAGACAGGGAACCTTTTGAACATAGGATCTCACATCCCTGGTTAGCTGTTTGAAGAGCTGAATTCAAACCAACAAAAATCATCATTAGAAATTTAAGAAAGCAAAATCACAACTTCAAAATTATCTAAATTCTTTCAAGCCATCACAAATAACAAACCATCCTGAAAAGGCCTCCAAGTAAGGGACTGGCAAGGCCAAGCCTTTTGTTCCTGTAATGATCCCTATCATCTTCTTGCTTTCGGCCAAGTGCACAAGCAAAAGACGATGAATGATGTATCTAGTAGTGAATGATGTATCTAGTAGAAGGTGCAACAGGAGAACTGTAAGCATGTGCCCGCAATCATAATAGTGCAGACACAAGGATAAAGAAGGAAAAATTGCCCAAAATAGTAAGCTTTCTTTGTTTCACAATATTCTTCAATTCCAACATGAGGTAGCATTTCTTTTTGAAGAATGTCTTTTGCATGACTGTAAAAAAAAGGCATTACTGGGAAAACTAATAAAACAAAGAATGTGCTTTCCCAATAGGATACTTACTGTTAATAGTTTCCTTTAACAATCTAACTCACAGAATTCCTATAAGAAATTGGAAAATTATGGTGCTTCAAATAATTAAGCTCGATCATGTGAGAATAAACCTTAAATAACATTAATCGTATATTAAATGTAGAAAATAAATATGTGCATAGTATGTCACCGTTTCATTTTGGCAGCACCAAATCCAAGAGTATCATGAAACAACTGCGTCATGTACTTCTTCTGTACGACCAGCAGCAGCTCAGGGTTGTTAAGACGACAGGATATGCCTCACCACTCCTATCCTTGTTTTCATTCCAAAGTGAGGTAAACTTCTTGTGAAAAAGGTTCCAAGTGTCATATATTGTCCTCAAAATCCACTGCTTATATTGCTGCATGTACAAGAAAAATAGCTGCAGAAAACAATAGGCTAAAAATCATATTATAAAATAAGCTAAACAACATCAAATACTCACATGTAAAGATATCCAAAGCTATCTGTCACAAGAACAAGACCTTTGTCTCAATTGATGTCCATGTCGTAAAGCATCCTCCAGCTTGCTGGGCCCTGCTAGAAAAACATATACAACTTAGACTCTATACCAATTATTGGTGAGCATTTCCAACAGGTTTTGGAGCTCAAACAAAACAATATTATGAAATCAATGCATATGGCAAAGTTAACCAACATAGTTTTATAAATCATATAGAATGGGACGAGAGCCATGGCCCATCTATAGACAATATTATGAAATTGATGCATATGGAAAAGTTAACCAACATAGTTTTATAAATCATATAGAATGGGACGAGAGCCAGGGCCTCTATTTATAGGCTATATATAGAACACAGTTAAAATATGGGACGCTGTCCTAAACATCCTTTTTTCTACACACCCACATCTATGGACAATACTTAGTAGAGCTGGCCAACTCTAGCACCAAATGTGCAAAATGCACGTCGTTCAAGCAAAGCCGTCATCAACAGACTACCTCTTGGATTAGTCACATCCCTAAGATTGGACACATTGGATGATCTAATCAAATTATCAACACTTCAAAACTAGAGGGATCTTATAATTCAGACCATCATAGTGTTTGAAATGGATTGAAATTTGTACTTATATTTAATTGCCACAAGAGTTTTTTTTAATGGAAATGACACTTATTCAGCAAAGGTAAAAATGTGGCTCCCCATGTAATCTAGAAAATACAAGAGAAATATAATAAACAAATACTCAAGATATGAAAAAGTACCGATAACTGCTGCTCAAATGATCAAGATATATGCCTTCATAATACGATAACATAGGGAAACTAGAAACCTGTCACGTACTTCACATATTGTTTTCAAACTAATTAATATCTGAGAGGGGTATTTAATTTTTAGAATCTACAGAATTACCTGCAAACTGCCTCTTCTTCAGGAATATCTTCACCATCAGTTTCAGACTCTGCAATGAATAATGTAAACAGAAGAATAATAACCCATCACAACTATCCAAGCATAAACAAAGATTTGATGGAAACCATATTACACAACAAATGTTCTATAAAATAAAGCTGATATGTGAGATCATACTGAACCTTATTCAGCTTCGGAAATAAAAATATGGAAATGAAAAGGAATCATCAAGTATTTTTTTATAAATGACACCGTTACAACTTGGAATCGGTTGATACGTATCGGCCGATACATATCAGTCCTCCATGGACCGATACCTGCATATAATGTAAGAAAATAGTCACAAGAAAGAACAGAGTTAGGTGTAAGTAGAGAAATTGGCTCACAAAGCCGACCCCTAAACATGGCTATGGCAATAACGATATGCAGTGATACAGTATAAAGTACATATTGGGAATTTCTAGTATTTTAAAAATTACCTCATTGATATTTATGATGAGAGTTTAGATTGTTGAAATTTGAGGGTGATGAAGAGATACTCCGCTTGAGAGATATAGGACTGCTATTTTACCAATTTAGAATGCCTATGTCTAGAGATTTAGTGTTTGAAATGAAATACTTCAAAAACAAGAAAAGAAGCTCTCTAAATAATCTAGAAGAAAAATAAGAACCAACATGAAAGAGAAACACAATCACAAATTAAGAGGATCACCTTGCTGGCCTCATACAATATTTTCAGCATAGTAGGTCAGTAGGGAAATTTTAGCAATTTTCTATTAATCCATTTGACAACAAATTTGAAGGGAAGATAGAAGACAAATATATCAAACACTATAAAAATGATCAATTTGTTTGAATATTGGAAAAGACATTCGAAGTCCTACTTAAAGAATGACAACAACACCGACCCGAGTACCAAAATGTTTGCGATCGGGTGGGGTAGCTAATACTAACTCAAATGTCAAAGTAGCAACTAGCTAGAGCAACTATTGGTTACCAACTTCAAAATCGGTATTAAATAAGAAGAAACCTGCATCAAGTATCTTCCACTAATAGTCCAGACACCTGCATCAAGTATCAAAGTAGGGGACCAAGTAAACCTTTAAATGTGAACCTTCCACTTCCTTCCTACCGAGTATCAAGTATCAAAGTAGGGGACCAAGTAAACCTTTAAATGTGAACCTTCCACTTCCTTCCTACCGAGTATCAAGTATCAAAGTAGGGGACCAAGTAATCCTTTACCCTCAAATTGGACCTCAACACAACCCTCAAATTGATGAGCTGGTAAATGGTACACGATCATTTGGTAACAGTATGTCAGCCATGGACACTGTATATCAGCCATGGCCGGACAGGTAAATATATAAATAATTAAAAATAAAAGTAAAATTTCTTGGTAGATAATTTTTTTTTTTTTACCGTGATCTACTTTTGATCTACTTTATTTTTTATACGTCTGTTGATCTTTTTTTTTTTCTTATTATTTCAAGATAAAAAAACTTTGGTTATATTTTATTATTATTTAAGAACAGAAATTAAGAAGCCAAAAGAAAAAGAGTTAGTCTACAATGGATGTCCACTCATCATGTGCATCAAAAGCGATCACACATTTGTGTGACTGCATGAAGTGCATGGGCTTCCATGCACTGGACTTTGACTGCTTTGACACAACTACTGGTGACTGTTTTTTAGTCTCAATCTTTTACACCAAAAAAACTTTAGATCATGGCGCATCTATTAGACCACACATAGTGATTCCAAGTGACACACATCACAAAAAATATCATGGTGTAGGTGTGCAAACGATTCGGGTCAAGGCAAGTTTTTCAGACCTTACTTCTACAGGTCTAGTTTAGGTTTAAAAACTTAGAGCCATCGGGTCAGATCGGCTTAAAAATCTCTGACTTGTTATAGAAACAAGTTGAGTTCAGGTTAGCACCAAATCCGACCCCAACCCCTCTCCTAGTACCAAGTCACCTGGCAATGGAGGCAGCTTACCTAATACCAACTCATAACAATAAGAAAAAAGCCATGTCTATGAACCATTTGGAGGGCTTTTAACCATCCGATTGAAGGACCACTTTCAGATCTCTGCAGCTTTTAGGCTGTGGCACAAAAGAAGGAAGCCAGTGATGTACTATCCAAGATTCCTCCTCAATCTGGGTGCTTAAACGTTGACTACTTTGAATTAGACGATGGAGATCATTTTTCATCTTAATTTGGGACATAGTAGATCTAGCGATCATGGGTATAAACATTTGATGGCCAGATTTCTTTTTATTCATCAAAAAAAAAAAAATACTCCTATTTTTTTCATCTTTTTCTGGGTTTCAAAGTTCATCTGGATCAATTTTTTTTTTTTTTTTTTCAAATAAGATTTGAATTAAAAGAAATAAACCCAAAAAAAACAATGTTTCTATCTAGACAAGAACATAAATAAAAAACTGTTCACTTACAAAATCAAAATCCTTGAGGACAACTTCGTCTGAGATCCCTACTCAATCAAACTAATGATCTAATCCAATTCAACAAAAATTAAGTGAAATTAAGAGGGAAAATGCCTAAAAACTAAGATATATCAGGCTACGAAATATAATATTAGAAGAAGTGAGGAGAGAAGATGATGAGATGACCTTCGATGCTGTTGGATTTGGCGCCATCACTTGATTTGATCCCCAAATTTCGATTTCGATCTGCCAAATAGTAAAATTAGGGCTCCAAATCTCAATCTCAATTTCGATTTGAGATGGCCTTTGATGTTGTCGAATTTGGTGCCATAACTTGATTTGATCCCAAAACCTCGATGTCTATCTCCCAAATAGTGAAACTAGGGCTCCAAATCTCGATTTCAATCTGTCAAATAGTAAAATTTGGTCTTCAATGGCATCGTCTTCAACAGGGCTCTTCAATGGCGTTATTCAATGGCGTCATCCCAAAGGTCTCACGGCATTAAAATCTCACAGATTAGGTCTCGTTGACGGAGAAGTGCAAGCTAGCTATGGTTTCTTAGAGATTTAGGGTTTGAGCGAGAGAGATTTGAGCAAGAGGGGTTTGAGCGACAGGGATTTAGGGTTTGAGAGAGAGGGAATGAGGGAGATTTAGCGTTTGAGCGAGAGGGAATGAGGGGAGAAGGGAGATGGGAGATGGGAGAAGGTTTGAGTTCGGGAGAAGGGAGAATGAAAAACCATATATAGGGGCCCGATTGAATTGGTCATGGGCTTAAGTAGAGGTGGGTTAGGTGTCGACCCAAATCTTCCCCTACACCAACGGTACATTAATTTCAGCCGTCGGCATATCCGGTTTTTTGTAGTGGTAGGCACTGAGAGTGACCCGGATTAACAGTCAGGAGCTGAGGCCGAGAAGGAGGATACTGACGAGTACTACCCCTAGTTTGGGTATTTGACTTATTTTTATTTTGAAAGTTGTGTATGATGTCTAGATTATTGAGCCTGGTGGCTCACTCTATCCTGCACTATTTGTAGCTACATTTATTTTGCGTATACATCTTATTGGAACCATTATAGGGAATCATTATTTTGGGTAATGGATGGTCATCACCGGTGGTTCTTTTTTGAAGACGTATATTTAGTTCTTGTGTATATATTCATTTTTCTTTTACTTAATGTCATATATGATGACTCTATCAGCCTCTATAGATGGTGTCTGCTCTGATTTCCGCTATAGGAGTTGACATATATGTATTTTGTTTTGGGGATTGTCGGAAATGATGATCCTGATAATACGGGCTTCTGGGTGCAGAAATCCGAGCTGTCACAACCCAGCACTAGATTAGGAACAATTTTTTTCAAAAATTTGTGAAATTGCATTAGAAAATCAGCTAATCGATTTCCAAGTCGAGCACTAGATTTTAAAATATGCTTTAAGAGTACCGGAAGATAATTTATGTTAAGAGAAAATCCTTGAACGAGAACACAATCAACAAAAATTGTCGTATAACAAAAATTGCAAACGTAGAATCTGTATTTGTATTTGTCGTATAACAAAAATAGCAAATAAATAGTAGCAAGTTGTAATTCATTGTAACAAAAATTGCAAATAAATAGTAGCAAGTTGTAATTCGTTGTACTAGAATACTGTGAAGTGTTACTATATTACAAAATAACTTGATATATAATGACCGAGTGATAAACTATAAGTTTGTTAGTCAAAGTTGATTTTTATAATAAATGTGACAGCTCGGATTTCCGTGTCCGAAAATCCGTGCTAACAGGATCATGCTCTGGATGATCCCCGAGATAAATCATAGAGTGTCTACTCGTCTAGCAGAAATCAGAGTAGACACTGTCCAACAGTGGCAGATCGAGTCATCATATAGGGCTTTAAAATGAAAGAAGCAATAAAACATACATGTATATATATATATATATATATATATATCTCAAAAGAATATACATTCTCAAAAAGGAACCAAGAAGAACCACTGGTGATGGACATCCATCACCCAAACAATGGTTCCTGATAGTGGTTCCTATAGAATGTATAATAATACAATAAAAGAAAAATATCTACTGAAAGTAAATACAAAAAGTGGCCACCAGGCACACAATAATCCAAAATTTTATACAAAATCCCAAAAATAGCAGACTCGTATACCCAGACTAAGGATAAAAATCGTCCGCTTGGACGTCAGTCTCCTCGTCCTCAACCTCAGCCTCTAGATCAGGCTGGTAGTTAGGGTCGCTCTCGGTGCCGGGAGCTCTAGCCCTAGAACCTAAAATGTTAATGAAAACAGGGTGAGCTACATCATAGCTCAATAGAAGATTTCCATCTAAAATGAATTAAATATGCAGGTCATGATATCTCAAAGCAGGAAATCAAATCAGAGCATGCGAACAGGACAAATCAAATCAAGTACTGAGCTTTTAAACAAGAAACAGATGTTATGCAAGTATATGATCAGTGACTTAAATTGCATATGTTTTCTAACTTAAGAAACTCCCATGAATATATAACACGGAGTAAACAGGAATCTACCGATAGGAAACCCCAACCAATCGTCGTTCACATGAACAATTTCAGGGTGCAACAATGCCTCATCTATGGAGTGCAATTGTGCCGAGGGATTACAAAGCAGATGCACAAGTGTGCCAGGCACGGATATACCGCCGGGTCGATGGGGATCATCTAGTTAAATCATCAAATCACATACACACATAGACCTCACGAATCAGATGGCAGAAATCAGGAGCAAGTTTCAGAATTCAAAATCAGAAAACAAGAATTAGATATAACGGGAATTTATGATATGCTAACATGCTTGTTAAAACAGAAAATCAGGGTACAGGTATACAGGTATCATGAAATCATAGTAAAAAATAGTTTAGGTTGGTTTTCCCCTACCTCAGGTCAAACCTCTTTCTAAGCAAATCCAAAGCTTTTTAAAGCGTCATGGTCTGATCCTAGACCATAAATATAGTATACTATGTGTCAGATATGTCAGAAAGTCAACTGGCTCGGTGTCCAGTAGCATGCAATTCACACAAACAAAATAGGACAAAAACAGGGGTGATTGATCGATAATCCTCCTTGCTGATCAATCAATGTCACCATTGATCGATCAATACCCTCAATTCACTTCACAAGCAAACAAAGGTAGTTGATCGATCAATAGCCTTTATTGATCGATCAATACCTGAATTGATCGATCAATAGCTTCTTTTTCTTCGCACTTTGTCAAAGCAATATTGATCGATCACCAGCTCTGTTGATCGATCAATATATCTCATTGATCGATCAATGACCTCATTGATCGATCAATGACCTCATTGATCGATCAATAGCCTAAACTTTTAAATTTCCCTCTTTTTGTTCCCTTTTGTAACTTATACAGATTGATCGATCAATCTCCTTATTGATCGATCAATACACACAAATGATCGATCAATGCTTTCATTGATCGATCAACACACACAAGTGATCGATCAATAACATCATTGATCAATCAACACCAGCCATTGAACAATCACTCTCTTTGTGATCGATCAACCTTCAGAATTGATCAATCAATTAAGGAATTGATCGATCAATACCCCTCGAGCTCTGAACTTCCAGAGATTTCAAGTCCACTATCCTCTTTTTAACCTTATATGAATTGATCGATCAATGACCTTATTGATCGATCAACAGCCCTCATTGATCGATCAATCTAGCATTGATCGATCAATAATGACAGCACCACTTTCATTAATGGAGGTCACTTACTTGACCTAATTTCAGCCCCTTTCATTAATGGTTTTTCCAACCATTACTTCACACACACTAAACACATAATAAAGGCTTAAAACTTGCCCAATTTAGATGCACAAACATACCTTGATTTGGGTCCTTTCATGGTTCCGGCAAAATGATCCGAAAGAGGGTTTTGGATTCAAACTCAGATTTGTGACTATCGTAATGTATCGACGATTCAAAGATGCGAGGTCTCACACACACCCAGACTATGCTTGAGTTCGTTTTATTGAACTCACCCTAACCTAACTCATACTGATGCACGATCTCCGTATCTCTAACCCCATTTTCTCGCAGAACACACTCAATCCCAACCTATCTACAAATTTCTTTGTTCAAGAACAAGAGGAAGAAGAAGAGAGATCTTTCTGGTCTCTTCCTTCCCTTATAAGCTATCAAAATGAAATATCTCTGATATTTCATTTTAATCCTAAGTTCGACTCCGGCGTGAAGCGCGAACACGATCGCTACGGCGTAACGTGCCGCATCGACGTCCTAAACGACTCAGACTGAAGCGAGAATTCACATGTGAATTCATCTAACTATGGGGTAACATTATCTCAACTAATATTGATTATTAATTTTAAAATCTGTCTCAATTTCCGTGCCGAGCACACATATCGAAATAGTCAGGTTCTTGTTCGGAATTTCAGGGTCGTTACAATAAATATTGATATTATGATATGATGATATTTGAAGAAAAAAAAAAGCATATATTCCTAGAATTACTAAATAATATTACAATTATAAACATAGCAAGGAATTTGCAGCCTCAGAAATTTGGATTCACCGGGCATCCCAAAAATTCCAAACCAATCAAACCCAAGCCAAAATGAAATAAGAACCTGACAAGTAAGGACTACAACTTATGTCATCTTGTCCACTAAAAAGTAATAGCTTGGAAATATTAAATGACCATAAAACCACTAGATTTGAAGCTTCAGTAATAGTGCCAAACAAGTAACATATAATTAATCTGGTTAAAAGTTCTCACATAATCAATGGTACCATATCCAGCAAACACATATAAAAGATTCTTAATCTGTATTGCAGCGCCATCTTAGACGAGGGACAGGTGCCTCTGCCCTCTGCTCCCACTGGTGCTTTATTATCTTTACCACTTTTTACCTACAGACGAAAGAAAAATGATTATCAATGTTATACAGTCTACAAAGTAACGAGGCATGAAAATAGCCAACAGTCCAAACACTTTTTACAGAAAATAAAAATGAAGCGAAATAAGTGATCTTTTCTTGTAACTAGCCTCACACACACATATATAATATTTTTGTAGTTCATCGGTGTATGTGTGCCAGATTCATTTAGATAATTATATAATGTATAATACTATGTTTTTTCTTTCGATAAAAGGTACAATAATAAGTATTAGAAATGTAGTGGTTATGGCACAAAATTTATATATAATGTTAAGAGTTGGTATATTAGGTACCAGACCTGAGCGCTGCTGCCAGTGCTTGGTTCAATCTCCTTCTGCCAAAATAATTAAATTAATGAGCATGCAAATCAGTGAAAGTAAGCATTTGACTTTCAAAGACTTGGTGCTCAAAATATATGTGCATTTCCCATGGTTGGCAGAGGGGGATTGACCCTGAGCACTGGCAGTGTGCTCGGTGTTAGGAATTCTACCCACACTACGAACTCCCTATCGCGATGAATGCGAAAAAATAAAAAGACTCAGGCAAAAAATAATTACATGCACAACACAAAGATTTACGTGATTCACCTAATCGAGGGCTACGTCCACGGGAGTATATGCACTAATTTTATGAATGTTTACAACACACACACTCTCTTCTCTCTAGTGCAAACTCAATCAAGATCTACCACGATCTTCAACAATAAATCTGTTGTTAAACCAAGTACGCAGTCCTTCAAATAATAGAGAAGAGATCTGCCGGAATATAATCACGATTCCGACAGAAGAACGGCTTCAATCGGATCTTCAATCCCCAAGCTATTCTTCAATACCTTTTCACTCAAAGTATTCTCACAGTTTTTTCACATAAAACTTTCACTAAGCTCTCTCTGGATCCCTAGAGGAACTTTCTGCAAATAGGCTCTAAGCCCCTTTTGGAAACATAACTCACAAATCTCCTAAAGCTTACAAGTATTCAAAACACTTCTAAAAAATCTCCAAACCACATTAGGAAATATTTTGGCTAAAGCAATCTTCCAAAATAGCCACATATTCAAACTTGCGGATCTGAATCCGCTCAATAGTCAATCGATTGACTTCCTAATCTTAATTGATTGACTTTCCAAACTCAATCGATTGATTTACCAACCTCAATAGATTGACATCGGTGGTTGGGATTAAACTTTATTCAACAATCTCTACTAAGGTTTCAGTCCCAATCACGTCACCGCCCCAACGGGCATCAACATCTTCGATAAATGTTAATTAAGTTTAGGCAATGCCTAAACTTATTTTACGTAACCGGCTTGGTTAACATGTCCACTGCGCTCTCTTTCGTATCGATCTTCTCAATCGATATTTCTCCATCTTCTATCATATCCCTGATAAAATGATACTAAACATCTATATGCTTTGTTCTAGCATGAAAGACCTGGTTCTTTGCTAGGTGAATGACACTCTGACTATCATAAAAGATATCGGTGCTCTTATCAACCTCACCAAATTTACTGACCAAACCTTTAAGCCATGAGGCTTCCTTAGCTGCTTCTGTAGCAGCTATATACTCGGCTTCTGTAGTTGACAATGCAACTATCCCTTGAATCATAGACTTCCAACTGATCGCTCTACCTGCCAAGATGAACATGTATCCCATGGTAGACCTTCTATTAAGATCACTAGCATAGTCGAAATCGACATACCCATAGAGATCTAACTTGCTTGTATCTCCACCTTCAAACATCAACCATGTTCAGCTATACCTTTCAGATATCTCAATATCCATTTCACTGCAAGCCAATGTTCCTTACCCGAATTCGACATATACTTGCAAATCACACTCTCAAGGCCTGTGCTAAATCCGGATGTGTACTCACTATTGCATACATCAAACTCCCAACGATATTTGCATACGAAATATTTTTCATATATTTCATTTCTTCATGTGTGGACGGACTCATCTTTTTTGTGAGTTTAAAATGCTCTGCTAGAGGAGTTGATACAGGCTTGACATCACTCATATTATATTTCTCAATGAGCTTTTAGATAAAGGTCCTTTGAGTTAGCCAAAGGCTCTTCTTCTCACGATCCTTCGTGATTTCCATACCCAGGATCTTATTTGCAGAACCAAGATCATTCATCTCAAACTTCTGGCTCAATGATTGCTTCAGCTTATTGATTTTAACTTTGCTTCTTGCTCCTATCAGCATATCATCTACATAGAAAATTAGGAAGATTCTCTCCCCTTTACCATACTCTTTTTAGTAGACACAACAATCACACTGTCCCCTGTGAAACCCTATGCCCAGCATATATGAATCAAACTTTCTGTACCACTGCCTGGGTGCCTGCTTGAGACCATACAAGAATTTCTTTAATTTGCAAACAAGTGATTCTGACCCTTCTGCTTCAAATCCTTCTGACTGTCTCATATAAATTTCTTCCTGAAGATCTCCATGGAGAAAAGCTATTTTCACATCCATCTGTTCTAGTTCGAGATCTTTCTCAGCAACTACTGCCAACAATGTGCGAATCGACGTGTGTTTCATAATCGGAGAGAATATCTCATTATAATCGATATCCTATTTATGAGAAAACCCCTTTGCAACTAGCCTTACCTTAAACATTGGAGTTTCACTCTTATCACCTTCTTTCTTTCAAAAAACTCATTTACAACTGATGGCTCTCTTCCCTTTAGAAAGTTTTATGAGATCCCAAGTCTCATTCTTCAAAAGTGACTGTCATTCTTCTTCCATAGCTAACTGCCACTTTACTGCATTTGTATCCACCCGAGCTTCTGGAACTGTGCTTGGTTCCCCATTCTCTGTGATAAGTACAAGTGTTAAAGGAATCATGTCCTTAAACTTTTCAGGACGTTTCTTCATCCTCTCTGATCTTCTCAAGATAGTCTGAACCGATACCTGGGACTGCAAATCTTAAGAAATTATGCCATTATGCTCTATCTCAGAGTCTTTATTATCTTTCTCATCTTGTTCATACCTCTCAACATTAACTTGTACCTGAGGTTTATCAGATGACTGAGGTTTGTCTTCCGCCTTTTTCATCGAAAACTCATCTTCGTTGAAAGTAACATCTCTTTCAACTATCACTTTGTGAGATTGTATATCCCACAAATGATAACCCTTGACTCCTTCGCCATAGCCAATCAAGGTACATTTTTTAAATTTTAGATCCAACTTGGATCGTTCACTTCCCTGAAGTAATGCATTAGCCGCACATCCAAACACCTTCAAGTGAGAGTAGCTCCCGTGTCTTGTATATCAAACCTCATCTGCATTTTTCGAGTTCAATGCCGCTGAAGGAGATCGGTTGACCAAGTAACATGTCGTGTTCACTGCCTCTACACAGAACCATGATTCAAGCGGAATGGTTCAACATATACCACACTTTTTCCAATAGTGTTCTGTTCATTCTCTTTGCTACACTATTTTGTTGAGGATTTTTAAGAACTGTTAAGTGTCTAACAATCCCTTGATTTTCACAGTAAGCCTTGAACTCTGATGACAAGTATTTCCCACCATTATCTGATCTGAGAATCTTCACCTTTTTGTCTGTCTGTTTTTCAACCATACTCTACCATTGCCTGAATTTTTGAAACACATCTGATTTATTTTTAATAGGATACACCTAAACTTTCCTGGAGTAGTCATCTATAAATGACACAAAGTAGTTGGCTCCACTTACTGAAGTGACTTTAGTCAGTCCCCATACATCTGAATGTATGTAATCAATCAGCCCCTTCGAAGTATGTTTTTCAGTGGAGAAACTAACTTTCTTCTGTTTCTTAAAGATACAATCTTCACAGAATTTCAATTTACAAGTTTGAATTTCAGAAATCGCCTTATTCTTTATGAGCTCTGTCAGTCGACATTCACTCATGTGACCAAGCCTCTTGTGCCACAATTCTGAGAGGTCCTTGGAATCTTTTGTAGCCGCAATACCACTGTCGCTGATTGTGTTGCCTACTAAAGTATACAGATTTCTCATCTTTTCACTTTTCATCAATGTCATAGCACCATGTACAACCTTTAGTTTATCGGATTCTAGAATAACTTGACATCTTATCTCATCCAATGCCCCCAACGAGATCAAATTTTTTTTCAGATCAGGCACATGCCTAATCTCAGTAAGAGTGTGAACACATCCATCAAACATCTTGATTCTGATCGAATCGATACCCACTACTTTACATACACTGTCATTCCCTATCAAAATTGTCCCACCATTGGCTACCTTATACTGGTCAAACTAATCCCTGTATGGATACATGTCATACGATGCCTCTAAATCTATGATCCATCTATCATCAAATTGAGTGAAGCTTAACAATACACACAATAAGTCTTCACCGGAATATGACTTAGCAACACTAGCATATTGCGAAGTCCCTTCATCACCCTTATTATTATTCAATCTCTACTTGCAATATTTGCGAATGTGTTCAGATTGCTTACAGAAGTAACAGATAATATCCTTTCTCTGTCACCCAAAGCTAGTCTTCAATACTTTTTCACTCAAAGTATTCTTACAGTTTTCTCACATGAAACTTTCACTAAGCTCTCTCTGGATCCCTGGAGGAACTTTATACAAATAGGCTCTAAGCCCCTTTTGAAAACGTAACTCACAAATCTCCTAAAACTTGCAAGTATTCAAAACACTTCCAAAAAATCTCCAAACTATATTAGGAAATATTTTGGCTAATGCCATCTTCCAAAATAGCCATATATTCAAACTTGCGGATCTGAATCCGCTCAACAGTCAATCGATTGGCTTTACAAACTCAATCGATTGATTTACCAACCTCAATCCATTAACACCAGGAATTGGGATTATACCTTATTCAACACTCGAATTAGGGACATAATGCTAATTCATACCGGCAATTAGAATCTCAACTCAGGTATTGCAAGTGTGGTAGATATTGGTTTAACGCTGGAAAACAAAATGGAATACAAGTGAAAATAAAATAATATAAATCCTACAGAGGAAACAACAAAAGAGACACTCTTGAAAGAAACATCGACCTTTTAAGATTGGATGTGAAATGTCAACCGTCATCTGTTTTATTTTATTCTATTCTCTTTATTTATTGATAATGGAAACTTTTTAATTAACGAAAAAAACAAGATTAACAACAACGATAACATAGAAACTTTTTTTGGATACAACCGTAGCTAGGTGTAGAGAAAAATCGACCTTATGCCAGTCTATACGGGAATTTTGTGCTCACAACCAACCAGTTGTACAACACTTTCTTTCAACGATTATGTCGGCCTCTTGAGGAATGTGAGCATCCAATAATATGACACACAAGTCATGGGCCTCCTCAACGGAATCAAAAAAGTTGTGCTTCTCTGTCGATGAATAATAGAAATAAAGGAACAATACTAACAAAAAATCCAAAGATCCGAATTAGATTTGGCATTTTGCATCCTTTGGGTCCTTGAAACTATTGATTTAGTCCATTGATACCCAATAAATAGAGGTATGAGGTTTAATAGTGATTCTCACCACCCTTCACAGTCAGTTATAATTAATTTATGACCTTGGTAACATCTAGAAGACTAGATCTGTGTATTATTCATCAATAAAGACTTCATTGAGATTAAGAATCAAATGAAGCCTCAATCATTTCAATTTAGCTATGCCAACCAATTGATAAAGTAAATACCTTTAGTCAACTTATAATGCTCAATCCGGAGGTCCTCCATAAAGTAAAACAGTTTACTAACACAATCAAATCATCAATTTCCATGATTCTCATTCACTACGTGCTAATCATTATCATCAATGATTAATCTACATATTAAAAATTCTAAATTAAGTATCTAAAGCCTCTATACCCTAAGAGCACAATTTTATCGGCTTTCGGAAATTCGTTAGGAGAAATTGGTTTTGACTGATACATTACAGATCATCCCATGTAGGACACACTTCTAAGCCACGCGGCACATCTTTTGATAGATCCAAGTCATCAAAGTAATAACTCCAATTGGGATCTCCTTCGCTCCCAAAAATCATACTCATTGGAGGATTTGAAACGCCTGGCATATCCGCCTTAATATGGATGGCTGTAGCATATTCTTAATGGACCATATTAAAGTGCATAGATCAAATTGTTGCAATCCTCTCATAGGCATGATTATTTGCTTGATGTGCTCCAAGTTGGACCTCTTGGATTGATAAAAAACATGCGCCATGTGGCGGAAATATTGGCTGTGATGACCCATATCTGTGCACTGTCGATCAACAGATTTGATCTCAATTAGTTATATGAATATAGTTGAACAAATATCGGGCACGTTTGACTGCCACTCATGACTTATTGTGCTTGCTATAACTGTCCCACCTATATGCTCGTTTGATTCATTTTAAGTCATGTGTTTCTGCCCCTTTTTGTAGTACTCTTATAGCAAAATGAGTATGCGCATAGTCACCAAATTCGCAAATTTAAGGTATTATGAATTATGGGAAATTTACCTGATCGACCTTATCAGATACACCTTTTACGTTAGAGACCCTATATTTTCACCTTTACTCAAATTGACCCGCTGCGCGCCGAGCCGTCGCCCGCGTTTAGGAAATGCTGAAATTACCCCCAAGATAATAAATAGCTGTCCTTTATTCAACTCATTACTGTTTACCTTTTTTACTTTTTACTTTTTCATTAGAAGTCGGTAGAGAGGCGGTGTCGATTCGTAGTCACTGGTGCTCCGTTTTTGAATCTTCAAGCTACCAAATCTGTAAGTTAGAAATTAAATTACCTTCTATTGCTGTAGAATTTTTTATTCTTCTTTCGACGGTCTATGTTTTGAATTAATTTACTTTTTTATACTAAAATAACGGAGCGATAACGATTTCCTACACAATCGTCATAGATTGTTAAGGCAATTGATACCGATTGTTAACGCGATCGATAACGATTGTTCATACAATCGATAACGATTGTGTAAGAAATCGTTATCGATCGCGTTAACAATCGATATCGATTGCCTTAACAATCGATGACGATTGTTAACTAGCCTGATTATAAATAATCTCTTTTAGTATCTGAGTCACGCCTTTCAATTTTATTATAATTCATTTACAGAAGTCGTGATGATGGTTGTACAGCGGACTGTTATCAAATGTTCGTCTACTGGCATTTCAAAGGTCTACGAGGAGGCAAGCCCGCAGCGGAAGGAGTTGCTCAGAGCATCAGTTTTCGGTAGAATATTTCAAATGCCAAAGGGTGTTTGCTTTGTTGGAGATGTTGTCGATGCCATGTTGAGTTTTTGGGTTGAGAAGATCCACTTTTGAATAAGGAAGAGAGATGCCTATCTTTGAAAGATGGACATTGCCTTAATACCGGGCCTTGTGGTGGTTGAACCCTAACAGTATACTACTTCCGTTAAACCACCTAAAAAGGAAACCATTCGATATAAATATTTTCGTGGACTATCGACCGGAAAAATTATTCGGTCTCATATAGAAAATAGATTGAGGCTAACAGAAAGTGATGACGACTTCGTAAAGTTGGCTCTTCTTTTTATTCTGTGTACATTTCTTTTTTCCGTGTCTCACCATTAACTATCGAAAGACCACATTGAACTCGTCGATGCCGTCGAGAACTTCAAACAAACTCCGTGGGGTCTCTACGTGTTCAATGACTTGCTGGAGTATATAGAGAAGGGCATGACAAATAGAAAGACTGCCGACAATGATAAAACTCTTAAGCCATATAATGTTTATGACTGTATGTGTGTACTTCAATGGTGGGCCTATGAGATGCTGCCCGACTTCTCACCTCAAAGAATGCCCATGATGAACCCTTTCCCGTGATTATTGAAGTAGGTGGAGAAGCCGCAAAAGAAGGACAAAAGGCTACACTCTTGCGAAGATGCTGGACAGCAAGGTATGATGCCGATTTAAATACTTTAAATTTATAAAGGTAAGGATTTTAAATAGTAAATTGGAAGATTTCGACTCCGTAACCAATCGATATCGACTTCCTACACAGTTGTCATCGACTTTCGAAGCAATCGATATCGACTACCTACAAAGTCGGTATCGACTTCCTATACAGTCGTTAATGATTGCGTACGTAGTCGTTATCGACTTACTACATAGTCGACATCGACTTATTAGGCAATCGTTATCGACTTCCTATACAATCGTTGTCAACTGTAAATGAAATCGGTATCGATTCGTTAAGCAGTCGATATGTTGCAGTAATAGTTCACTTTTCTACATTCGACTTTCTATAATATTGCTATTTTATTTTACAACCAATCATTTGTCGTAGCAGATTTACGCTCTCTTCGAACCAGTTTCCTTTGAGTTAGAGATACCCCTCGTAAGGAATTATCAGCGGGGTCAAAAGGCTGTTGGGGGAAGATTGGGGGGAAGAGGAAAGAGAGTATTGAAGAGGTCAAGAAAGCTGTGAAATTTGATTTCCAGCCCAAGAAGAAAAGAAATTGCATTCCGATAAAAAAAGTTGACGAGGAAGAGTTTGAGGACGAAACAACGACGGACGAAGACTCGTCATCAGAAGAGGTCCCCTTTCAATTAGACCGGTCGAGAAGGGACACCACAAAGACGAGTGACAGTACACCAACCTCCTCTAATGAAGTGTTGTTGAGGAGGATTGACGGTATGGAATTGAAGAACTTAAAACTCAACCAGAAAGTGAGCCATTTGGAAGAGTTAGTGAAGCGGTTGGTGGAAGACAATACGCAATTGGTGGAAGAGAATAAGCTCCTCTAGACACAAAGCACCTCCTTTGATGACCGGCTCACTTCAAGGGATGTAGAGTTGCAAACAGTTAGTCACTTCAACAAGGTGATCCGAAAGGAGCAAGGAAAAATTATTGAACTCCTTCAAATGATCTTGGAGGTGGCACCTAAGGTATGGGTCGTAATGCAGTCTGCTATAAATTATTCCGATATTTTATTGAGTCGATAACGACTGTGCATACAATCGTTATCGATTGTATCCATAATCGATAATGATTTCATGTACAATTGATAACGATTTCATCCACAATCGATAACTAGTGGATTTGGAGTCAATTCTGATTGTGTGTAGAGTTGATATCGATTTTTTATAGAGTCGATATCGATTGGTTTTAGAGTCGATATAGATTATGTTTAGAGGTCATATCGATTGTGTTTAGGGTTTCATATCTGGTTAGTTATCCATTTGATTTCTTTCGATATTTAGGATGGTGCTATTTCGAAGTTGTTATCGGATGTGCCTCTCATTGTCGATATGGGACCAGAACATATGGGTCCAGTAGACAAGGGACCATCAGATATGAGACCACCTCCTCCCACGCAAGACACACAAGAGGTGGTGGCAGCAGCTGACAACCAATCACAGGCTCAAGCCGATAAGGGTGGTTCGGCTGGTGATGAGCAACTCGAGCAACCATTCACGACGCTCGCTTGAGGCCTAAGACTAAATCAAAACCTGTTGTCTCGAAGCCTAGGACCGAAAGAAAGTAGTCGATAAAAAAACTTGCAACGAAGACAATTCCCTCTTCTATGGTTGAGCTGACAATTGAGCAGAGGTTTATGAATGCCACATGGACAGCTCTCGTTGAGGATGCCGAGTAAGTTACTTATTTTTATACTTTTTTCATTTTTTTGATGATAGTTAGTTAGTAGTTAATTTCGTTTTGAATTTAAACTTTGGCCGTTATTTTATATGCAGTACCTACGTAAGCACTATGGGTGTTTATACACTCCGGATGCATGCCTTTAAATATTTGGAAGGTGAGGGACACTTAAACAATATTGTAAGTAATCCTTAAGTCGATAACGACTGTCTAAATAATCGCTAACGATTTCCTTAATAGTTGATGACGTCTGTATTAATAATCGATAACGATCGTCTTAACAGTCGAGACCGACTATGTATAGAATCGATAACGGTTCTCTGTATAGTCGATTACTCAATTTTTTTTTCTTTCAGATATTGGGAGCCTACCTAAGACTTCTGAAAGTCATTGATGATATTGCTCATCCTGAGGTAAAGGATAAATTCTTCCTTATGAGCCCCACCGGTTTGGCCTCTATAGCCATGGACTATAATGATTTCAAAATATTTATTGAATCTGAAAAACTCAACGATGAAGCGTTGGGCATGCAAATCAAGCGGTGGTCTGCCTTAAGGAAGAGACAAATTCAGGCAAGAAGATGCTCAAAAACTTCTTCTTCAATCGGTTGAGGGATCTCTGGGCTCACTAATGTACCACAATACATTACGATCGTTGCCAACAATTTTTATATTTTTAAATTACATCCTCTAACATTATATTATTTATTTAAGATATTTGTCCCAATCCATTGCCATGACCTATTATATTGGGCACTTGCGATCGTTAAGATTGTCGAATGATCGATAATAATCGTTGACCTCATTTTGGATAGGCTCTCTAAGGAGAAGTATCCCGTTCAATTGAAGGTTCTAGTAAGAATCTATAAATTTTTACTGTTTGCTTATCTTATCTGACATTGCACTTTTCAAAATAGACCCATATTGACAGTCAATATCGGCTGTACAGACAGTTGATAACGACTGCTGATACAGTCGATGTCGATTATATAAGAAGTCGTTAATGATTGATTATATAATCGTTAAAGATTGCTTATACAATTGATATCGACTGTAGCAACAGTCGTTAACGATTGTATAAGTAGTTGTTAACGATTCTATAGGCAGTCGTTAATGACTGTACTAACAGTCGATTTCGACTGCTTATAAAGTCGATATCGACCGTATTAACAATCGATATCGACTGTCTGTTCTGAGAAAATGCTGAAAGTTTTACTAAAAATTTTCACTGTTTGTTTATCTTAGCTGCTTATCTTATCTGACATTGTACTTTTCAAAATAGGCCCATTACCTTCCTGCACTTTTACATTTACACGGAGACTCCACTGTATTGAGCGTTGAGAAGTATCCTTGGTCAAGTTCTGATTGCCGGACCAAATCTGTACCCCAACAGAGCAATGGATTAGATGTGGGGTGTTTGTATTGAAGTATGTAGAGTAATTCATGACGGAAAAGAAATTTGACTTCACCGAAGGCAGTATGAGTCAGATTAGGGCAGCAATTGGTCAGACCCTTACCAAATTCACTGCCGATGGAGGAGTCGAGCAAGATACCGATGTAGAACTTACTACTGATGTACCACCCTAGTTTTTTTCATAAGTTATAATTGTATTTAATTGTAAGTCGAATATTCATGGAAATTTATAAATGAAAATTTTAATTTTCATACAGAAGTATATGAGTATTGTAACATTCGACTGCTTTTGAAAATTTGTAATCTCAAGTAATTAATATCATCAGACGATTAATTGATAACGACATTGATAAAGTCAAGATCGATTATCGTTGATGTGATCAATATCGATTGTATAAGCAGTCGTTAATGACTGATTATTCAATCGTTAACGACTGCTTATATAATCAATATCGACAGTATCAGCAGTCGTTAACAACTGTATAAGTAGTCGTTAACGATTCCTTATAAAGTCGATATCAACTGTATTAACAGTCGATATTGACTGTTTGTTCTAAGAAAAAATTGAGAAAATGCTGAAAGTTCTATGTACTGAAAGTTCTGAGAAAATGCTGAAAGTTCTACTAAAATGTCCTTATTTATAGTTTTAATGGAAATTCATCGTATATATTACATTCAAATTTATAACTAATAGACTGTGGGGTGTTTGTGTTGAAGTATGTACGATCTAGCTGGCTTCTTGTACTGTTTCTGAATGACGATCTATCTCCAACCCCTGTAAGTGAAAAAAATCTCATTTGTTAATTGATAGAAAAATGCAACTTATAAAACTCCTAAATTGAAAATACAAGTTAGCAAACTTATAGATACGAAACTTTTAATGGAACGCTACGACGATTTACTATGTACAGGAGGTACGTACTGTATCACCCCATCGGTCCCACTGCGATACAACTCTTGCGATTATGGCCATACTCACTGCACCTGCCACATTGTAGGGCCCTAACCTCACCCTTAGACCGTATCCTTCTCTTCCTCGGACGGTCGGCTTGCTTTCGATAATTATAGGCTGGTCTAACTTTCATATTTTTAGGCAGTTACTCAGCTTAGAATTCCCATTGGCTTTTATCGAGGGTGAGAAGCCATTATTCATCGTATATTTGTCTAAAGTAAACAATGAACAACCACTTCTCACAGAAGTTATGATAATCGTAACTTCTCCAATTGATAGCTGCTACGGCATGCGAGCAAGACAAGCCATGAATGTGCCAACGACGACAAGTACACATCATATGTTCCAAGTCGACATGATGAATGAAATTTCTGAAATTGACTTAGAATTGATCGCACCTATATGGTTGAGCTCTCTTTCTACCAGCCCATTGCAACACTTTTTTCATGTTCTCGTCTGCTTTCGGGCAGAGGAGGGTGGTCCATTGCTCAGATATCTGTCGACATTTTTGAAAATGATCGATGACTTTATCTCTAGTAGTTCTGATTAAGTCGATAATTGGTCTCTCTCGAGCTATCTTTAGTACGCTGTTCAAGGTTTCAGTATTATTCGGGGTCAAGGAATCGTACTGCCTTCCTTTTATATACGCACGTGTCCAATGCTTCGGGTCTATTTTCAAAATATACTCTACAGCCCAAGGATCAGCAAGATCTTTCTTCATTTTATTAATAAAATAATTAAATCTCTCTACTGAATATGCACGCGCTATACTCCACCATAGACCCTTCACATTATTCCTGGGATACTTGTGTGCCAAATTTTGTGTCATGTGTCACATGTAGTAGTTATGATATGTATTAGGGAAGATATGTTTCATCGCCTTTATTAAACTCTTCGACCTATCCGTGATAAAAATGAAATCTTCGATAAACTTACAGATCACGAACGCACCTACCTGTTCAAGAAACCACATCCACGTATCCTCTTCTTCTAACTCGACGACGACAAATGCTAACGGTAATATATGGCCATTACCGTCTTGCGCCGAGGCAATAAGTAGGATCCGTTCGAAACGTCCCCGTAGGTATGTGTCATCTACAAGCAATGTGCGATGAAGTGTATTATGGTAGCTTCCGATGCACGGGCCAAAACTCTAAAAAAATCTTTGAAACTTATCGTCAAGCGTAAGTTGAAAGGATGGTTATACATTAGGATCTACCCTCTCCATCTCCTTCACGTAGGTCGATAGATTTACAAATTATCCCTCTCAACTGCCTTTAATATCATTAAGGGCAAGTACTTTTCCCCTCCAAGCCTTAGCATATGAGATTTGTACATTATAAGCTTTTATAATATTAAACATTATCGACGCCGGTGTGTAGTCGAATCTTTCTATAAAATTCTCCCGTACATAGTTGGCTATGATGGAGATTGTTGCATTACAGTGACCGTGCGGTTTGATCTTAGCGGCCCCGCATGTGTGAGTACTATTGAATGTTTTAATTTTGAAAGAGTCGAGCCCAGTCAATTTAGACGCATGTATTCGCCATGAACATTCGGGTTCATAGCATCTGGCTGTCACTCGATAACTAACAGTTTTCAAAGGCCGAATTTGAAAGTTTTTCTCCATTGCGTGCTCTTTCAATGCTCTTTAAAATGTTTGTTTGTCTTTGAAGATCTCTTCAACTTCAAACGTCCAATTTCGGTATTCGGTTTCCACCTCTTGATCGGAACACTCGTCCGATGTCTCTGACACTTCATAAGCTCCATCTGCTAAGGGATTATCAATATTTTTCATAAATTTTTTCGGATCCTCTTTTATAAACCCATCCGGTTTGTTATCATAATCTTCGACATTCTCTTCACTAGCAGTATTTTAAGGTGGTTGACTAGATCCTTCTTCACCGAAGGAGTTCTGATGTGGTTGACTAAGCCTTTTATGGAATGGGTCATGACATGGTTGACTAGGCCCTTCACCGAACGAGTTCTGACATGGTTGACTAGGCCCTTCACCGAAGGGGTGCTCATGTGTATGGACATAGGGTAGAGCTCCTTTGGTAATCTCCATCGATGGCATAGTAGAATATAATTCGTGAGTCAGTCAAGTTGTGAAGCCATCGGGAAAGACATGACAAAAATCGTCTTCATCCCCCACTCTTAGAGACGTGTAGTCTAACTCTTGACTACAATGTTGTGACCCATGCATATTTTATAGTGGGTCATCATATGATTCAACTGGAGCATCGTTTAAATCAATAGTTGCTTTCATGGTTGGTATGTTTGTCACAAAATCACCGTCAGTGCCTAACCGAACAATATCATATGTAGGTCCTTCCTCCTCAAACTTTCATGGCTAGAAGGAATGGTTACTCACAAAATCAGTCCTACCAAGAGGTACTTGTTCAGCTTCGACTCAAAAGGAGGACGGTTCTTTAATGATGAATACCTTTATAATGTCCAATCCGAATTTATAAAAAGAAAATAGAGTAGCTAAATCATCCGAATTCAAAATGTCGGCAAGCACATGGGTATTCACTATCTTCATAGAGAACTTTATGAAAATTATTTCATCTGTCCTCGCAAAATTGACAGCAGAAATTCATCTTATGAATCGTTCATAAGAAATACCCATTGAAATTGTAATAACCCTCTGACGGCCACCTTCATACAAATCATCATCGTTTACAATATGACCATCAAAGTGACAGAGAAGAGAAATTTCCATATAAGGCATCGCCTGTTTAAGAAGGAGAAGGAAGGGGTCATAAGACAGATGACAAAATGTTAGCAAAACAATTGAAACACAATCGATATCGATTGTATAAACAATCATTATCAACTGTTTAGATATATTTACCCAGTAAAATTAATTTTTAAAAATAAAATTATATTTCTTATACTTCACCATTGTATTTCTAAGAAACTTTCGATGGGG
This sequence comes from Chloranthus sessilifolius, assembly GCA_021018995.1. Classification (NCBI taxonomy): domain Eukaryota; kingdom Viridiplantae; phylum Streptophyta; class Magnoliopsida; order Chloranthales; family Chloranthaceae; genus Chloranthus; species Chloranthus sessilifolius. Next base: position 25,343,658 of record CM037594.1, on the reverse strand, counting down.
TTTACACTGGATCTGAACATACCTCGCATCGGAATGACAAACTATAAGATCTTTAACTCCCAGTGGCAAAGTGCAGGAGCTTCTTCTCCCAAGCATCTGTTTTCTTCTTCCAAGTAGCAGATCTAAGGCAGAAGATGTCGTCACCTTCACCACCTCTAACTTCTTACTAAGTCTAGCAGATTAAAATGAGGAAGACGGGATGCATTCGTGGGTTAAAGAAAGTCAGAGAATGAGGTAATTTAGACTTTTTATTCTCCTTAGGGTCGACTCGGCTTCGAGCTAGTCGGTTTGGGTAAAGGTGAAAATATAGGGTCTCTGACATAAAAGGTGTATCTGACAAGGTCGATCAGGAAAATTTCCCATGAATTATTTGTTCATTTCAAAAAACAAATCGTGTTTTTAAAAAATTCACGAACTTTGCAAATGATTCACGATTTTTTCAACAAATCATGATTTTTACTATTCTTTAGTTTTTTATACTTTTTAATTTTAATTTTTTCCCAAATTTTAACCTTGCAGAACCCCGACTTGGGACTATGAATACATTCCCATTGGCTCATACGGTAACAACCCCAAAATGTGAACTCGCATGGACCATCTCGGTAGACATGTAGGTGTGGTGCGTGGAGCCATTTCGGATTTAGTAATATCATTAACATGTGTAGGAATGAGGGATCATCTAAGTTAGGTGTATAGAATTCATAAGGGAATCAAGTTGTGGGGTGAAACACCACAAGAGTAGTGTTTGTGCTTCACAAGGAAGCTACCCAAGTCATAAGAAAAGGGTAAAGTTTCTTTTCCTTGCTCTGAAAACCAAAAGAGAGAGAGAGAGAGCTAGGAAGAAGGTGTGCTTGGTGCTTGAGATCGTAGCAAATCTACGGTAGGTATCACTGTAACACCCCGAATTTTTGCTAGTGTTGAACCGTTGACCTTTGATGGTAATACGACAACCTTGACCGATTTGACTTTGGTCAAGATGATTGACGACTATGATGGGGCCTCTCACCCATCCAACTTGATTTGGGTAAACCCAATATCCAAAATTATGAGGACCAATTTCCTTACTTGAACACTGAATCGAAACCTAACTCTTGAGAGGCCCGAAATGAAAACCCGAGGGATGGGCACCTTTTTTAAAGGGTTGGGCACCCACACTAATTGAATTTAGGGTGGCACCCTCAAAAGGTACCAACCATTGATTAAAGGGCACCCATCAATTGATTGTCATAAATGACGCCCAATAATCCTTTCGGTATAGCCAAGATAGATGGTGATGATCTAAAGATCATTATCAATGTAGGTGATTAAACACCACCCATCTGATGTACCATCATAAGGTTGGTCAAACAATGGACCCAACTTTGAAGACTCTAGATAAGCCACACACACTAGTCAGAGATCTGGTGGTTACTGAAAGGCCCAAGTTTAGAAGCCCGTTATGTGTAGTGGATCTGGGTTAAATGGGATCTCACGAAGATCAGGCCTTAGACCATAAGAGCCAACACCGACTTATGTATTACAGCTCAACATAAAATCATCCCCTAATGGCTACACACAACTCTTGAGTGTATAGGCCACACTTTAAAGCAACCACCCTTAGGATAAAAGTCATCTTGTGTATTTGGACCCAACCCATCTAAGACCCATTGGAAACCAAATCAAGACGGCCCATGAGTGGAGAGCCATGAGATGGCCCGTACACAACCTTTGAGTGTACAACCTACACTCCAAATCAAGGCCCTAATTTACAAAAACCAAATTTTCACGCATAAGGCTATGCATCTTGCGTTTAAAACTATCTAGAGTGAGAGAGAAAGGAAGAACTCAGCCCTTCTCAGACTCTTGAACACAATCACCTGATCCTGGCACAAACCTCATCTCCGATGAGAAAACCTTGACTGCACTGGTCATTCCATTGCTATAGGATCGTGACTGAAACAACGGGCGTGGACAAAGTTTTCGTGCCTAATCTCCTTGACACTGATCACCCAAACCGCATGCGATAAGGTGTGTATCACTACGCGTGCATGCAAACGTAAATTCTAATAATAAAAATTGTAAACCGTGAATGTTATAATCGCATGCAAGGTTTTCGGAGATCGAACACGTGAGAAGGGTAAAGATCGATAATACCGATAATCCATCGCTGAAAAGCTTGCATGCATGAAAAGTGATGGCGAGATTTCAGCCCTGAGAAGATAGAGTAGGCATGCACTTGATTTTTGTGTGATTGATGATGACATGTGAGAAGATTTGAGAATTTTTGCTGGAGGAGATGAAGAAAGGCCGAGCTCAAGCCAGTCTAACTCGCTGGGGCTAGGTGGAACTCGCTGGGGCGAGTCACCTTTAAAACATAAAGAAGTGCGCAATTGGAAAACTTGCCCGGGCGAGTTTTCTACGCAAAATATCTCGGGTAAATATCCCCCGGGTGACTTTAGGTGCCAAGTGAAGTATGAAAGACCAGCCCGGGCGACTTCTGAACTTGCTGGGGCGAGTTGGTGTGCCACTTGAACTTGAAACAACCTCTGAAACTCGTCAGGGCGACTTCTAAAACTCACCCGGGCGACTTATAGCATGATCCCGATATATGTTCAGTATTTTAATCATAACTTTTAACCCCGAACTCAGAATGATGCAATTCGCACGACGTTGGAAAGAGGACAATGAGATCTACAACTTTCATGAATCAACAAATTCATGAATCAAAAGTTTTAAAGGTCAAATTTTGCAGCATGTGTGATGAGTTCTCCATGACCCCCCAAAAATTGCAAGATTTGTCCACCCCGCTTATTTAAAATTTTTCCTTGACAAAGTTCGAGGAACCTTGGCTTATTCAATCCCTTAGACATTAACTCATGGCTTGTGGACTTCTTTGGTCTAGGTTGTAGACGGGAGGCCATTGATAGGATCCTCGCATTGTTTTCATTCGATGTTGAAATTGTGGTAGGGGAGCTTCATTAACCAATGGCATTTTTACTTGAATTCATGGATTTGCATGATGTAATTACTTTAAATGTTTGAAATGCTTTTGACTATCAAGAATCTGACAGTGTCTAGATGTTGAAAAATAAATATACGTTTAACTTTTGAAATTTTGAATCGAACTCATGTTTTAGAAATGAAATCAGCCTTTGAAATTGTTAGCACTAAAAGTCTTGAATCTCGAATATGAACCTTGCATGTTTGATCGAATTTTAAGTTTTGAACATGATCATTAGAGCTGATGTAGAAGATTGATTTGTGAATTATGAATTCGTTTTTGAAACCTGTGCATTATCAAATCCTTGAAATTTGACTGTATCGAACTATGAATCTTGAAACATAAACTCTGAATCTGAATGTGACATTTGAGCATGAATCTGAACTTCGAAAATAAGAACTCGTGAATGGAACTGTCACGGCGGGATATCCTTGAATCGAACAGGCACGACGGGATATCCGTGAATCGAACCAGCATGGTGGTCACACCCGTGAATCGAACTGGCACGACGAGATATCCGTGAATCGAACCGGCTCGACGGTTACACCTGTGAATCGAACCAGCACGACGGGATATCCGTGAATCGAATCTATATGACATGTACATGAATATGAATCGAACTGGCACGACGGGATATCCGTGAATCGAACCTATAAAGTATGTAAATGAGTCGAATAATAAACCAGACAAATTGAAGTGGACTGGTATGGGCGGATTTTTCATATACATTGTGGGCTGCTATGGGCAGATTATACGTGCATGTGTGGACTGCTATGGGCGGATTATATGTACAACTGTGGACTGTTATGGGCGGATTAATCATATTATTGTGGACCGCTAGGGCGAATTACATGCACACAAATCAAACTCAAAATTTGAAAGTGACTCCAAATCGACTCTGAATCTGAACTCAAACATGATCTTGAAATTGTCCTTGTGTAGACATGAAATGCTTCCGCACTTTGATTTTCGTTTTTGGATAAATGGTTTTAAAATTTAGTTTGTTGTATGATATGAAATTGCCTTCAAACTAGCCATCTTGTACTTAAGATTTACAAAAAATTGTCTTCATATAAACTGGTCATTGAATTTCAGCTCAGTTTTTGGCACGAAATGCTTCTGACAGTTTTCGTTTTCAACATGAAAGTTAGTGTTTATTTTATATGAAAAATATTTTGAAAGTCAACTTCTGATTTGACCTGAAAATGTTTTCTTGGTTTATGGTAAGTGAATCTATGAATGCATTTGATAGAATATAATTGATATTGAGTTCCTCTTCTCAGCTTGGACTGTAGCTCACCCCTCGACTATACGTCACAGGTTGCAGGTTTCGATTTGGATCCGGAACTTGAGTCATATCTTCTACCTTAGTCTGGGGGAGTTGACTTGACTTAGTCTTGGATCTTTGCAGTTGGACTTTGTAGGTTCGATCTTTTGTAGAATGGTAGAATTAGAATTCGATGTATATTCTTGTTCACCACTGTTTAAGTGATGGTTGGCCATCACCGGTGGTTTTAATTTTGTTAGACCATGTTTCGTACAAGAATAGAATTCTCTTGTTCTACCATACGCATTAATTATTTTAATTTTCACATGTTGTGGTTGTACCATATTCAATGTATTTCGGATTGTGATCTGTGACCCGACAGTCCAAATTTTTCTAGTGTGTATAAAAAAAAATATATAGTGTTGGGAAAATCAGGGTTGTCACAATCACCATCTCCATTCTTGTAGATTCAGAGAGTGACCTTGAGAGAGATCGGGATGTGTGTGTGGTGGAAAGGAACATTCCTCTTTGAGGGATTGTTGATCTCCCTCTCAAATCTTCAATTGAAGCTTTGCATATCACAAGATAAGTGGGGAGAAGATCGAAGTAGTGACCTTGGGAGTGTGGAATTCAAAAACCTTCCGAAGGGCATCAAGAGATACCTTCAAATGATCTCTAATCAATACCAGTAAAGAAGGTAAGATCTTCTGAGATTGATTTCTTGTGTGGATTAAAGACCATAAATAAGGGCAATAAATGCCTTAGAAGAGTTGTAATGAATGTGTATAAGGGTTAGGTAAGAGGGGGAATGGATAGGAAATCCGATTTGAGGAAGAAACCCCAAAATCTCGAAAGTCACTCGTGCGAGAGAAGCTTCACATTAGGCATGAAATTGTGTTTGAACAGTCGCTTGCGCGAGTGTCTCAGGCCGTGAGCTCAAGAATGACAGACAAACCATAGTCACTCGAGCAAGCTCACGCAACTGTGAGATTCATATAACTCGCTCGCGCGACTGAGCAAGTTAAGGAAAATTTGAATTTTTTTTCAAGAACTCTTTGAATCTTTTGTGTGTGTATTCTTTTAAGCATTAGATAATGATCCTTGAATACCCTAAAATGTAGGTTGGATGTGGACTATTGCTTAGAGATTTTCGATCCATTTTGGTATGATTTAGCACGAACTTCGTAAGAGGTAGGAGAATTCAATATCATGACTTTCTATATGAAATATATAGATGATGTGAATGTGAATATGACAAGCATGTGTGTGCATGCGTGAACGAAATAAGAAATGTGTTAAATGTTATAAGTGTGATAAGCAATTATGTGCGTGAATATGATAAGCAAATGTGGAACGAGTGATAAGTAAGTGTGTATGTGAACATGATGAGCAAGCGTGTAAAAAACCAAACCTAGCTATAATTAATCACACTGATCAACTACACGGTGAATAACTAAAAGTTAGAATTGCACAATGATTTAAGGTTTCTGTGAAATGAATTCCCATCGTGTATTCGGTACGACAGGATATCCGTACATGTGGACTGGCTAACGGTCATTGTGACACAAGTGACCCTGTTAACATAGCTCAGAGGCTTGGCTTTGTGGTTCAAGTGACCCTGTTAACTTAGCTCAAGGGCTTGGCACTAGGGTATATTGCTCATTGAACGACGGTGGAACAGGGATTTCCATCGGTATTACTGTGGGTCTTAATGCTATATATGCTTGGGAGATTATTTAAGTTTTTAAGTCAATTTTGAAATACAAGAAGCATGTGAAAACCAAATTATGCAAGAATGTACAAACTAAGAAGAGAGTCACGTGTGTGTGTGTGTGCTTGAATTCAGTTAAATTATTGCAAGCATCTCAAAGTTTAGTTTCATGAAATATGCTCTAAATTCAGTCATAAGATCTATGCTTTAAATATGTTATGCATGTTAGCGATATTCCCCTATTGAGCTTAGATGTTAGCTCACCCTTTAACTATATGTCAAGGTACTAAAGCAGATATAGGCATTGAAGATTCTAGCTGAGAAGAAGAGCTGGATTATATACCAGAAGAGGAATCAGATCTTCTGCCAGAGGACTCGTAGAGAGCTCTAAGAATATTTTTTGAATTTTGTATAAGGCTTCGTATGTCCAACCTTTTTATATTTTTGTTTAGAATGATATGTAAATGTTTATTTCGAACCACTGATTTGGGTGATGATTGTTTATCACCAGTGGTTCGTTTCAGTTCTGCAGGCTTATGGCTTACATAAGGAGAGAACAATCATTTAATAGTTTTGTCGAATTAGAATATCTTTTTCCATGAATATATGATGACTCTATCTATATTGATAGTGATTTTATCTTTGTTCTGCTTCGCGTGGATGTACCAAGTGTTCGTGTGGTTCGGGATCGCCCTATGGGTGATCTGACGGCACGGGTTTCTGGGTTTGAAAATCCGGGCTGTCACAGTTGGTATCAAAGCCATGACTTTAGAAAATTCTGATAAGACTTTGACTTAGATTCTTAGTTTATGTTAGAGTATAGGGTCCGTCTGTTAATAAAAAGTTTGTTTCAAGTTAACAAAACAAGATGTTTACAAGAAATAGAGGTAGACCGAGAGGCGGCAGGGGAAGAGGTGTAAAACATGTGGAAGATATTCTCACAAGTTCTAACCGTATCCCTGTTGGCCAAAGGAACCCTCCTAAAGATGAGGAAAATCATGAAAAAAGTGTAAGTGAGAGGATGGCTCAATCCATGGAGGCTGTGGCCAATGCAATGGCGCAGCAGACTGTGTTGATGATGGCACACAATAATAATAATAATCATCAACAATCGCCACCACCTCCACCTCCGGGTTTCCCTACTACATCAATTTTTATTGAGTTTAGGAGATTGAAACTCCTAGTTTTTATGATCAGAATGATCCGATTGAAGCGGAAAAATGGCTAAACCAAATAGAAAAGCTTCTTCAGAGGCTGTCGTGCACAAGGAAGAAAAAGTAAGTTGGGCTTCCTTTCAGCTTGAAGGTGAAGCTGATCCATGGTAGAAGAGCGCGCTGAGAATCAGGGAACAGGAGAATCCCAATGGAATACGGATTTGGGAAGAGTTTGTGGAAGTATTCAATAAGGAATACTTTCCCAGACATGTCAGAAGACAAATGGTAGTAAGATTTATGAACTTGGAGCAAGGAGTAATGTCTGTGCGAGACTATGGTACGGAGTTTACCAGATTATCAAGGTTCACCCCAGAGTATGTGGCCACCGAGCTAATGAGAGCAAATAAATTTGAAGGTGGTCTAAGGCCAAACATATGGGATAGGATTTTCGTGTTGGAATTAGAAACCTATGGGGCCGTGATGGGAAAGGCAATTGTTGTTGAAAAGGATATTGAGGACATGTACAAACGGCGGGACCAACAGAATAAAGGAAGGGCAAATCAAGGAAGATCGGGTAGCTATGAACCTACAAACAAGAAACTAAGGTTCACGGCACCGGCTCCAAGGCAACCAAATTAGAGTAATTATTTTAAGCCACCTTTGCCTCCACCGACGAGACCTTATCGTCCGCCTGGTCCTACCTTTACATCAGGGGCATCAATTACACAAGGATTTTCATGAGCCGCATCATCTACCCCCAGAGAGAAGTGTATGCATTTTGGGAAGTCACATAAGACTTCGGAATGTCGGCGTGGTACCGGAGCATGCTTCAAATGTGGCAAGAGGGGGCACATAATCAGGGACTGCCCTAAACTGAGAAAGGAAGGAGTACCTTCAGCCCCTACACCTAGGCCTACACGATCCACGAGGCCTACAATTCAAGGACGTGCATATGCGGTCAATGCCTAGGATGCTCAGAAAAACAATGAGATAATCCAAGGTGAAACTTCTTGTCTATTGTTAATAAATTTCCTTAATAAGTTTAGATGAAGAAGGTGCATCGATATAAATAATCTTTTAAATTTCCTACTCACATTGAGTGTTAAATTTTTATTTAATTTATAATTACGTTGAGTGTTAAAATTCTATCACGCATATCTAATCATTTAGTTATATAACATAGGTACCTTTCAACTATATAGAGAAAAAGATTATTATTGTCATGAGGCAGAAGTCTTGATAGACCCAGGGTCTACTCACTCGATTGTAACTCCGGAGTTTGTGGGAAGATTGAAGGTCATTCCCGAGTCATTGGAGTTTATTTTGGCCGTGTCAATTCCTATGAGAAATTAAGTGAACACAGATATGTTCTGTCGATCGATCATTGTCTGAGTTGAAGATCGCGAGACAGTAGCAAATCTCATTTTGTTAGATATGCAAGGATTTGATGCAAGCCTTGACACGGATTGGCTATCCGCTTACCATGCAAGCGTTGATTGCCTACGAAAAGTTATTACTTTTCATCCTCCAAAAGAGAAATCATTCTGATTTAGTGGCAACAAAGCTAATGTTGCACTATTCATCTCCGCGATACGGGCAGAACGCATGATGAGAAATAGTTGCAGTGGCTATCTTGCATTTTTGAAAGAACACCGAGATGAGAAGAATGACATTACCAAGATTCTAGTGGTTTGCGAGTATGCTGATGTGTTTTTTGAAGAACTGCCAAGATTGCAACTAGATCGAGAAGTGGAGTTTGCAATTGACTTAGCTCTAGGTACGAAGCCAGTGTCAAAAGCACCTTACCGGATGGCTCCAACTGAATTAAAATAGTTGAAAGAGTAGCTACAGGAACTCTTGGAGAAAGGGTTCATAAGGCTAAGTGTGTCTCCTTGGGGAGCACCGGTCTTATTTGTCAAGAAGAAGGACGGGTTGATAAGATTATGCATTGACTATCGTCAGTTGAATAAATTGACAATAAAGAACCATTATCCGCTTCCAAGGATCGATGACCTTTTTGATCAATTACAAAGAGCAAGGTACTTTTCAAAGATTGACTTGAGATCCAGCTAGCATTAGTTGAAAGTCAGGGCCGAGGATATTCAGAAGACAACTTTCAGAACCAGATATGGGCATTATGAGTTATTAGTGTTGCGTTTTGACTTAACTAATGTACCAGCTTCTTTCATGGATCTCATGAATAGGGTGTTCAAGCCACATCTTGACACGTGTGTGATAGTGTTTATAGATGACATCCTTATCTACTCAAAGACAAAGAAAGGACATGAGCAGCATTTAGAAATTGCTTTGCAGACATTACGAGAACACCGACTGTATGCAAAGCTTAGCAAATGTGAGTTCTGGTTAGAACAAGTGAGCTTCTTAGGACACGTTGTCTCTGAAGCAGGTGTCAAGGTGGATCCAACTAAGATAGAGGCCGTAGTACAGTGGGAATAGCCGAAGATGGTTACAAAAGTGAGAAGTTTTCTTAGTTTGGCTGGTTACTATAGACGGTTTGTAGAGGGATTTTCTAAGCTTTCAGGTCTACTTACACAACTAATAAGGAAAAATGCAAAGTTTGAATGGACCGAATCATGTGAGAAAAGTTTTCAAGAAGTAAAGAGAAGGCTTACCTCTGCACCAATGCTTGTTATCCCAATCGGCACTGGGGGATTTGTTGTGTTTAGCGATACATCACATAGCAGGTTGGGCTATGTACTAAATCAGAATCAGAAGGTCATTGCCTATGGATAAAGACAACTCAAGGATCATGAAAAAAATTATCCTACACATGACCTTGAACTTGCTGTGGTGATCTTTGCATTAAAGATGTGAAGACACTATTTATATGGGGGGACCTTTGAGATTTTCACTGATCATAAGAATCTCAAGTACTTGTTCACTTAGAAGGATTTGAATATGAGGCAATGAAGATGGATCAAATTTCTCAAAGATTACGATTGCTCCATTTCATATCACCCAGGTAAAGCAAATGTGGTGGTAGATACATTAACCCGAAACAGTTCAACACAGTTAGTAAGTCTCGTGATGGGGTTATGCCGATGGAAATTGTTGGAAGATGTGTCACTATTCGATGCAAAAGTAGAGGTGAAAAAGTCAGGAGCCCTAGTAGTGAACATAGTTGTCCGATCAACCATGTATGATGATGTGTATGAGCTACAGATGAAAGACGCAGAACTAGTGAAGATCAGATAGGGTGTAATTGAGGGTGTTAGACCAAATTTCCCCATCAGAGAGGATGGATCATTGTTATTTAGAGGATGCCTTTGTATACCATCCGATGCCAATCTGAGACATAACATACTAGAAGAGGTGCACAAGTCCAAGTATGAGATTTATCCGGGTGGTACTAAGATGTACCAAGATCTTAGAAAAAATTTGTGGTGGAGAGGTTTGAAAAGGATGTTGCTGAGTACGTTTCAAGGTGCCTAGTGTGTCAATAGGTGAAAGTGGATCACCGACATCCATCGGGGTTATTGCAATCTCTACCGATACCAGAATGGAAGTGGGAGTCCATTTCCATGGATTTCATTGTAAGATTACTAAGGACGGCAAAGGGTCACAATGCCATATGGGTTGTAGTGGATAGATTGACCAAGTCTGCCCATTTCTTACCTTACAATACCCAATATACAATGAGTAGGCTTGCCGAGATGTATTTGAAGTAGATTTTTCGATTACATGGCATTCCGGAGAGTATAGTTTCCGATCATGATCCCTTGTATACTTCACATTTTTTACAGAAATTCTAAGAGGGAGTGGGCTCGAGATTGGATTTTAGCTCAGCATTCCACCCACAGATAGATGGACAAACCGAAAAGATGAATCAGATTATTGAAGATATGATCAGAGCATGCATGCTTGATTTTAGAAGGTCATGGGATCAACATTTAACTTTGATCGAGTTTACATATAATAAAAGCTACTAGACAAGCATTGGTATGGCTCCCTATGAAGCATTGTATAGGCGAAGATGTAAATCTCCTCTAAATTGAAAAGAAATGAGAGAAAAATTTATGTTGGGTCCGAAAATTCTTGAAAATGCTATTGAAGTTGTACGTTGGATCCGTGAGAGGTTAAAAATTACTCAGAGTAGACAGAAGATCTATGCGGATTTAAAACAGACGAGTGTGGACCTATGGGTTGGAGATCATGTATTCCTAAAGATTTCACCTTTTAAAGGTGTAATGCATTTTGGGAAACGTGGAAAACTTAGTCCTCGCTACCTTGGACCATTCGATATTTTGGGTTGGGTTGGTGAAATCGCTTATCAGATTGCGCTACCTCCGCAATTAGAGAGAGTACATGATGTATTCCATGTATCTATGTTAAGGAAGTATGTACGAGATCCGACTCACGTCATTAATGAGCCCTATGAGGATCTGAATGTTAGAGAAGACCCCGTGTAGATTCTAGGTAGGAAAGAACAAGTATTGCGTACCAAACATATTCCATTGGTACTTGTGAAATGGAAAAATCATACACCGAAAGAAGTCACGTGGGAACGTAAAGCAGATATCTGTGACACGTATCCACAACTTTTTGAGTAGTTTTAAATGTAATTATAATTGTAAGTTTCAATGGAAATGAAAGAATATGTTTGAACCTCATTCAAGTGTGTTGTTATGATTTGATTAATGTGTATAAACAAATAGACGTAGGTCTATGATAATGGCATTAAAAAGGGTATAAATGAAGTAGAAAAAGAGTCCGAAGACCGAGCAAGAAGGAACCGGAATAGAAAATAGAACAAAACAAGCCAAACTTCTGAACTCGCAAGCACGAGATTTAAGTCACTTGCGTGGCTGTCTTAGAACGTCACGCGAGAGAACTAGCCATTTCAGTCACTCGCACGATTGCTTACAGGTTGCAGATTTTTGAAGGGTCGCTCGCGCGACATTAAAAGTTGCTCGCGCAACTGTCGATCTATAGGAGGGCTGCGAACCTCATTTCTTCAAAATAGTTGGGCGCGAAGACTTCTAACACTAGGGTTTTGGTTCCCCAACCTTCCAAACTCCATTCTAACATCGATTTTGCACCGATTCGCTTCTGATTTGCGTTGGATTCTCTACCACCAAGGGTTATCCAAGGTTTTTCTTTCACGTGTGGGGTAAGAATATACCCTTTAACCTATTTTTCTTGAAATTTTTCGTAGACCCCTAGGAATGGAACCAAGGAAGGTTTCCACTTTGAAACCCTTGCCTTCTAAGCGACCTAAAATGATGCCCCCACCTGTTGTGAGGCAACAACCCACAGAATGGTGGGATTCAAGGAAAATAGAAACCGATTGGGTAATTCATGGTGGATTATCCGAGGATCATGATTCGACCAGGTGGACCCTTGAATTCGACTTGAAATCACTGTTAGAATCATTTCATACCCACTACTGCCTTAGGCTCGTACGCCTATTCTACCAAAAACTAAGAATGAATGAAGACCAAACAAAATTTGTAGTCGAGATCAATGGCTACAAATTTCAATTTGATTTTGATGATATTTCAATTATGATGGGCTGCCCATCGACATACGTTAAGGGTGGACCTTTGCAACCCCCAAACCCACCTAAAGTATTGTTCCTAGAAATAGTCACAAATATGACAAAGGGATTAATAGGGTCCGGATTGTCAGTTAAACGTGTCCAGTTGCCGGCCCATATGTGGCCTTTGGACATCATTTTTGGGAAGAACTTGTTTCCGATGGGGCATGAGCAAGAGCGGAGGGATGCACTTATGCATGCCTTGTATTCGACTTACCAGGAGAAGTGGTTCTCTGCTCTTGCTGTGATAGCAGATCGCATGGTATGTGCCAAGAATAATGCTAGAGAGGATTTCGAGAAAAATCCCCTCAAAAAAGCTACCCTACGCCCGACTGATTACTTACATGATTGAGACCCATGTAAATGAGGATGGAGAGAAATTTCCAATGTCACCTAAGGAACCACGTATAACCGACAATCTGGAAGTGTATAAATACGAGGACTTAAAAGTGAGTCTCAATAGCCTCAATACGAGTGTCAAGTGCTGCAAAACCGAAGAACTAGCCCAACGAGCCCCGCAACAGCAACCAACACCTCAACAACCTCATGTTGAGCCATACCAATCGATTCAGTACCCGATACCACCACATCAAACCCAAGGACAGCGACCGAGTCCTCCATATGGTGGTGCCGATTTTGCAGCCGAGTTGTTCTGGCTGATGGACCTCCAAGACATCGCACTCCAGTAGATACAACAGCAGAACGAGCTGCATACACGTAAGCTCTACTACCATGAGGCGATGACTAGTGACGTGATAAGATACACCTATCCTTCTGACTACCTCCAGCGTATGGCTGCTGCCCGAGCTTATGTACCTGAGGCATAGAGCTCTGGAGCCAGAGGAGCGGATCGTGATGGTGATGAGGACGAGGTGCAACCGGGAGGTGACGAGGACTAGCCGGGAGGCTATTATGGGTGGAGTATATTTTTTTGGGATATGTAAAATTGTAAATTTTTGGATAATTGGATCAGGTGAATTTTGGGATATGTAAAATGGTTACTTTTGGGTGTGTGGGGTTATGTTTTAAACAGTTATGAATTTTGTAGTGACTATGAATGTGGGATATAATAGATCTTACCTGTTGCAAATGGGGTAGTTTAGCTATGTGAATGCTTACCTGTCTATGCCCTTTATGTGTGTGAATAGTTGCGAATCATTAGATCGTCTAGCCGTATATTCTGTTGTGAAGCCCTACCAATTTTGTAAATGGTTATGATTATGATGCATGAATGGGTATGATTTAGATGTGTAAATGGTTGTGATCTAGATGTATAAATGGTTATGCTTTAGATGGGTGAATGGTTATCAGTTGCCACTATATATCCATTGCAGGTATGTGTTGAATTAGCGATGGCTAGTTCATTTATACGTGAACGACCTTGTGAGCAATTGAGGCATGTACTTGTATTTAGATTGGAACCATGAATACGTGTGCGTAATGCTCACAGTTACCATTGAAATCAACGTGTCAGGATAAGTATGAGTCATGAAATTGGGTATGTACGTGAATGTGTGTGTTTATGAAAGATGGGTCTAGTGATGTGAAAATGCAGGTAAATACATGTGTTTGGATTTCATGATGGAGATAAATATGCGTGATGATGTGTGTGTGCTGGTGTAATTTAAGTGTGTGATAACGTGTGTGCTTACAAGAATTATGAATGATTTGTGTGATTGTGACAGGACAAACAAATGTATATATGCTCTATCTGAGAGAGGTGGTGTGCGTGTAAGTGAATAGGTGTCCCTTCAGAGTAAATGAAAAATTAATTGGATGTGAGTGTGTAGGTAATGTGTTGTGTGCGTGATCAATTTTTGAGGACGAAAAATTTATAAGTTGGGGAGAATGTAACAACCCCAAAATGTGAACTCACGTGGACCAACTCGGTAGACGTGTCGATGTGGTGCGTGGAGCCGTTTCGGATTTAGTAATATTATTAATATGCGTAGGAATGAGGGAACACCTAAGTTAGTTGTATAGAGTTCATAAGGGAACAAAGTTGTGGGGTGAAACACCATAAGAGTGGTGTTTGTGCTTCACAAGGAAGCTTCCCAAGTTATAAGAAAAGGGTAAAGTTTCTTTTCTTCCCTTGCTTTGAAAACCTAGAGAGGAGAGGAAGAGAGAGAGAGAGAGAGAGAGAGAGAGATAGGAAGAAGGTGTGGTTGGTGCTTGAGATCGTAAGAAATCTATGGTAGGTATCACCCTCTCCATTCTCGTAGATTCAGAGAGTGACCTTGAGAGAGATAGGGCTGTATGTGTGGTGGAAATGAACGTTCCTCTTTGAGGGATTATTGATCTCCCTCTCAAATCTTCAATTGAAGCTTTGCATATCACAAGAGAAGCGAGGATAAGATCAAAGTAGTGACCTCGGGAGCGTGGAATCTGAAAACCTTTCGAAGGGTATTAAGAGATACCTTCAAATGATCTCAAATCAATGCAAGCAAAGAAGGTAAGATCTAGTGAGATTGATCTCTTGTGTGTGGATTAATGACCATAAATAAGGGCAATAAATGCCTTAGAAGAGTTGTAATGAATGTGTATAAGGGTTAGGCAAGAGGGGGAATGGATAGGAAATCCGATTTGAGGAAGAAACCCCAAAATATCGAAAGTCGCTCGCGTGACTTTGAGCCTCGCTCGTGCGACTTGGAATTGCTCGCGCGAGAGAAGCTTCAAATTAGGCATGAAATTGTGTTTGAACAGTCGCTCGCGCAACTGAGAAAGAATTGGAGAAGTCGCTTGCGCGACAACCACAGTCGCTTGAGCGAGCTTGGCGATTGTGAGGTGCCATATAACTCGTTCGCGCGCACGATTGAGCAAGTTAAGGAAAATTCAGATATTTTTTCGAGAACTCTATGATCCTTGAATACCCTAAAATGTAAGTTAGATGTGGACTATTGCTTAGAGATTCTCGATCCGTTTTGGTATGATTTAGCGTGAACTTTGTAAGAGGTAGGGGAATTCAATACCATGACTTCTAATATGAAATGTATAGATGATGTAAATGTGAATGTGACAAGCATGTGTGTGCGTGCGTGAACAAATAAGAAATGTGTTAAATGTGATAAGTGTGATAAGCAATTGTGTGTGAATATGATAAGCAAATGTGGAACGAGTGATAAGTAAGTGTGTATGAGAACATGATGAGCAAGCGTGTGAAACACTAAACCTAACTATAATTAATCACACTGATCAACTACACGGTGAATAACTATAAGTTAGAATTGCACAATGATTTATGGTTTCCGTGAAATGAATCCCTATCGTGTATCCAGTACGGTAGGATGTTCGTACATGTGGACTAGCCAACGGTCATTGTGGAACAAGTGACTCTGTTAACTTAGCTCAGGGGCTTGGCTTTGTGGTTCAAGTGACCCTGTTAACTTAGCTCAAGGGCTTGGCACTTAGGTAAATTGTTCATTGAACAACGGTGGAACGGAGATTTCCATCGGTATTACTGTGGCTCCCAATGCTATATATGCTTGTGAGATTATTTAAGTTAAGTCTTTAAGTCATTTTTGAAATACAAGAAGCATGTGAAAACCAAATTATGCAAGAATGTGAAAACTAAGAAGTGAGTCACGTGTGTGTGTGTGCTTGAATTCAGTTAAATTGTTGCAAGCATTTCAAAGTTCAGTTTCATTAAATATGCTCTAAATTCAGTCATAAGATCTATGCTTTAAATATGTTATGCATGTTAGTGATATTCCCTATTGAGCTTTAGATGTTAGCTCTCCCTTCGACTATACGTCACAGGTAGTGAACCAAATATAGGCATTGAGGATTCTGGCAGAGAAGAAGATCCTGATTACATACCAGAAGAGGAAATCAGATCTTCTACCAGAGGACTGCTTCCTGTAGAGAACTCTAAGAATATTTTTGGAATTTTGTATAAGGCTTGGTACGTCCAGTCTTTTTATATTTTTGTTTAGAATGATATGTAAATGTTTATTTTGAACCACTAATTTGGGTGATGATTGTTTATCACTAGTGGTTCGTTTCGGTTCTGTCGAGCTTATGGCTTACATAAGGACAGAACTGTCATTTTATTGTTTTGTCGAATTAGAATATCTTTTTCCATGAATATATGATGACTCTATCTGCATTGATAGAGATATTACCTTTGTTCTACTTTGTGTGGATGTACCAAGTGTTCGTGTGATTCGAGATCGCCCTATGGGTGATCCGACGACACGAGTTTCGGGTTCAGAAACCCGGGCTGTCACACATACTGCCTCGTAGCAACGTTTAATGATGAAACACATAAATGTGTCGCTGTGTTACCGTCATTCAAATGTGTCCTCTATGATACACATCATCATTAATATACAACTTGTTAATGAAGATATAACTAACGCTCAAAGTTTCTTTAAAACTTAGAAATCGATTAACTCAAAACTAGCATTCATACCAGAACCCTAATTCAAGAAACTCCAAACTAAAAACCCTAAAATTAATTATAAAAAACAAACGCAATGAGCACAGATCTGACTCACCTTTTCAACCTTCGGTATAACTTGGCGCCGGTCGCTGGATTTATCGGCCGACCAATTCTATGATACAGACAGAAGAAGAAGCCCAAAGGAAATTCGCAATGAGAGCAACTGCCAGTAACCCTAGACTCGATAAGAGAAAATGAATTTGGTCAGAAAGTGCTTTCCACCTGTTCTCGCCATTAATTTGAAACCCTAGATTGGCAGAAGAATCATGGGATGGAACCCTAGATCCATCAAAATGGAGAAAAGAGGTGGCGTGCCCATGGTCTTTATGGTTTTCTTTCGGCAGCTTCCAAAGGGGATTTAAAGATGTAATCTTTGTCGGTAACAAGGTGCATGCAATATTCTATTCATTGGAGCACCCCATCTTCTCCCCACTCCCCAAAATGGTGTTTAAATGATCCCAAAAATGGTGTGTTAACGAGGTTTAAATCATCCGTGTGAAACTACAGGAAATTTTAGAGAAACGGGACTCCCCCATAATCGTTTTAGGGTGTGTTTGGTATCAAGGGATATAAGGGGAAAGATGGGAAAACTCACAACGCGGGAAACAAAATTATGAGATTACCATTGTTTGGACGGTCGGAAATAACGGATTTCATTTTCCATCAAAAGCTGAAAGTAAATGCCGAGGGGGTCCCTCGATTTTCTATCTTCCGAGTCTCGGAAGTTTCCTGCTCTTCGACGCAGCTAGCCTTCTTCTCCATCCAACACATCTAGTCTTCTTCTCCAACACTGCTAGCCTTCTTCTCCAACGTAGCTACCTCTTCAGACAAAAGGTAATCTCTCTCTCTCTCTGTCTCTTTCTCTCTGTCTCCTCTCCACAGCTCCACTCTTCGGTGCCTAGCCCAACACAGCCCATGGATCTGGTTCATGACAAGATTTCTTCTTCTTCTGGAGCTAGGGTTTCATCTGCCATTGATTTGGTTCTTATGTGATGATTGCTTTATTACTCCATGATGCATATTTTATTTACATTTGATTTTTTAAAAGTCATTTTTCTAATTTTTAAAGTTGTTATGGTTGCTTGTGATCATTTTATGAGATATCCCTTGATTTTTATGATTATTTCTTTGATTTTTCATGTGAATAATGTATTATTTTGCTATTGCTTATCTATTTGATAAAAGTTCCAAGAGAGATTTGGTAGAGTTTAGAACTCTATGATAGTGTATTAGGGTGCTTGACATATGAATTGCCCATGAACTGTTTGATGAAATGCTTGGTAGAAATTTAAACTTAACAATGAAGGTTTTAAATGAGATAGGAAAGAGGTTTTGAACTCCACAGGTGAAGTAGTCTTCCGCCACAATAGCATATAACTTGACTCCATTAGGAGCAGGAGTGCTATTTTCAAGCCTAAAACCCCAACAAATCACTCCATGATCAATGGTTTTTACTCCACAGGCATGAAATCTGCCACCAACCACCGAAATTATCGGCTTTTCCGGGACTAAATCCATCACATTGCCCTTATTTAGATCATTGTAATAGTTAGTTTCCCAAAAGTTTTGGTTGATGTACAAGGAAATCAGCATGAAGTATATTCATTCCAACACTGGTTATATCGAAACCCAAAAAAAAGAGCACTATAGACTGCTGAAAAGGAACTCTCTCTAAAGACTAAGAATGAGTTAAAAAAATTATAATTGTCTTATATTGGGAGACCTTCACGTGCATTATTTTTAACAAATTAGTGTGCTTTGTTTACTGGGCATAATTACAATTAACAACAATAGAATTGAGCTCACATCCAATATGTTTTTTATAAAATTAAGCAAACATAGAGGTGGCTCAAAATAAGAAGGCAGGTGACTTGCACAATGAGTTCTCTAGGTTGTCTTGCTCATGTATTTCCCAGTTTCAGATGACCACTAATTATTAGAAGCATGGAAGATATGTTATGGGAGCTTGTACTAAGAAATATAGCACATGGACATGCAAATATAGGCTCCTTCTTGTTGGAATACTTGATCATTTACTCTGTCCGAAAGCAACTAGTTACTATACTAAAACCAAAATCTTCATATAAATGGATTTAAAGAAAAAATTTCTCATCGAGCCAATTGATTTTTCAAAAGGACATCATAGTCCAGTTAATAATTAGTTAGCATTCTTCACTTTATAATCACCTTTAGCATAAAATATATCCGAAAATGTAATAAAAATTTAGATTTATAGGGTGAATGGTATCTGTAGTTTGCATGTATGGTGCCTACTCTAACAAAGAATTAAACAATTTTAAAACTTGATCAACTGCATATAATACATTTACATCCCAATGCTGATGTGCTATCGGATCAAAACAAAGCATCTGTTCAAGATAATCTGAGCTGAAAAAACAATGAGCCCTTTGAAGGCATTATTTTCAACATTTTAGTTGCCTTTACCGTTGTTTCCTTTTTCTAATCCCAACACATTCCTTTATCACTATTGCTGTTGCAGCAGGGTTGTTTCTTGCTCCCTGCTGTGCACTGATCTTAGTGTCTTGTATATGCATGTTGGCTTTTTTCGGCTGTGGGCGGTGTGAGTTCATCAATAAAACTATTCATCACTGCCCTGTGGGCGTAGATAATCTTGTCGAAGCGCATATATCATTCTCGTGTGATTGAATTTTTTACTTATCGTTTTCTCTCTTTTACTTCATTATTTGAGTGTTCATGGTCTCGATCGTGGTCATATTTTGGTGCTTTTGCAAAGCACATTACACACAAGAATTGTGCTCGTGCATCATCATATTTAAAGGAAAGATTGTAGCACAATCTTACACCGACAACATGGACAAGTCCACAAATACCCTATAAAACATTTTCTAGCAATCTTAAGCTATAGAAATCCCAAAGCATTTACATTGACAAAGTGTCATCTTTTAGTCCCAGATGAGATCTTAGTGGAGTTCATCTTTAAGTCCCAAATGAGACGTAGTGTTTCTTTGAAGGCTTTAATCCTGACCCATAACCAGAAACAACCGCTAAGATCACATCTGGAAGAAGAAGTTGAGTTCTTTAAAGTTTCAATGAGGACTAAAACAAAATTAGGGAAATTAAAAATAAAAATAAATATATATATATATATATATGATTAGTTGGCCTTAAATTTTTTTTCTTCTTCTCTTAAATAGAAACAAATAAAAAAATCATACAAGGGAGGAACCCCAACAACAACAACAACAAACAAATAAATAAAAAAAGAGCTGTTATGAAATTCAAAAAAAAAAGCTGCTAAAAAAGAAATTTAGCTCTTACCCATAATAAACTTTCTCTTCTTCTTTATGAGTAAAGTCTACAAATTTGAAAAAAACAAAAAACCCACAAGTATCTACAACTCTAAATACCAAGAAAAAGATCTAAACAGATGCTATTTGATACATAATCTAGAATCTTTAAAACCCATTAGTCAAAGAGAAAAAATATTATGTTTTTTTTGATGGGCTAAAAAAAAAACATACTAGCAACACCCAGAATCAGTACAAAAAAGGGTAGCAAGATTACAATTTGATCATTAAACTCAGCTTTCTTCTACTCCATCATCACCATCCATTAAAAAGAAACCATCTTTTTGATGATGGGCGGCATTTGGGATTGGATTTGGAGAGAGAGAAACGTTGGAGAGAGGAGAGAGAGACAGAGTGAGAGAGAGAGAGGCGCTGAGATGGGCCCTTTATATATATATATATAATTTTTTTTTTTTTAAACCAAATTTCTAAAAGGAGATTTGGATTTGGGGGGCCTCAAAATCGGCTGGCTTTGGTCTAGGGCCGGCCCTGCTAATGAGGCTTTGTTATTAGAGGGGTAGCAACTGTTTTCTATTAAATCAAGGAACCCATCATGTTAAAACTCTAGTAGATTAAATGATTTCTCTGTTCATACTCCTAGTCACAATCAAACTCTTGTAGATTAAAATAAGAACAATCAGGATTTACTCTTTTATATTATGCTAAGACGCTTCATTATAGGTTTGTTTCATCTATGTATGCTTAAATTTGTAGTTTATACAACTTTTATTTTTTTCGATCGCATTAATACCATTTTTACAAATAGAATAAAAAATCATATTCGAATTGCATTGCATGTCCTCATGCCAATTTTACAAATAGCATGAAACTCTTGTTTGGAGAAATACTATGATCTAAATGTTACATACTACATCAAATGAAAAACAGAAAATGGAGTCTGACGAACAAAACATGGAGAAAATGAACGAGAGGCTAAGCGTAAGAAATTTATACATAAACACATCATTGTAACATATGTGGCTGCAACTGTCCTTATTAGGGAGGAAAGATGTACTAGCAGTAAGAAACTTTCGTTTTAATTATACTGGCTTTGGATGGGACAATAGTAAAGAGATGGTAGTTGTTGAAAATTCTATTTGGGACGATTACTTCAAGTTATAGGAGTAGAAAAATTTAATATAAATATTAGTTAATATATTTTTTAAAAATATTTAATATTATTATTTATTATATCCATTTGAAGATATTTCAAACTATTTACAGACTCACCGTAACAAAAAGTTTGGTAGAATAAAAGAGTAAGAAGATATGACGAATTGGATATTATAGTTGGAAAAGATACGGCTAGCGGTAAAAATGCGAAAACAAGAGTTGATGGGCCTATAAAAGAAACTCAATCTCAACCCATTGGTTATTATTACCCAAACTTAGATGGGTTCGGTGAGTTTTCATCTGCTAATGTTGAAGAATTGGTTTATGGAGATATGTGAACTCTAGAGTCCGTTAGAAAGGATGTTCCTGAGTCAGTTAGAAAGGGTGTCACTGGGATAGCTGGGTCAAAGCTTTCATCAAGTGATCAAAGGTCAACTCACAAGAGGAAAGCAAATGATGATGCAGTGGAAGCTTGTGGTAACTTGGCAAAGGTGGTTGAAAAATTGGCCACAACTTTGGAGATGGACAATGAATTCACAAGGGCAAAAGTTTTAAAGGAGGCTATTAAATCAAAGAAGGGTATAAATCAAGAAGAAGTTTTTGCAGCATTTTAGATCTTAATTCAAGATAAATTAAAAGCACTCGACTTTTGGACCACCGAAGAAGATGAAAGGATGGACTTTTTGCGTTCTTTACTTTATAGTTGGCCAAATCTTTCTTATATTTAATTAGTATATCGGTAAAATAATTGAGGTTTTTTTGGACAACAATTTTTATTTTTTGGATGATAGTTTGTAGTATTAAAGGTGACAGTTATGGATGATCATTTTTTGTAGATCATTTATGTGGATGGTCTTTTTTGTGGCGTCATCCATAATAGTATGAATTTTTATTAGATAGTTTATGTGGATGGTGTGATAGTTTTTATTTTTTAGTTGATGGTTTTTGGATGATGGTTTGTGGCATCATAAGTAATAGTATGAATTTTTATTAGATACTTTAAGTGGATGGTGATTTGTGGTATTACAGGTGATAATTTTTATTTTTTGGATGATGGTTTGTGGTATTACAAGTGATAGTTATGGATGACCAGTGTTTTTGTAGATCATTTATGTGGATGATTTTTTTTGTGGCATCGTAAGTAATAGTTTAATTTTTATTAGATAATTCATGTGGATGGTGATTTGTGGTATTACAGGTGATAGTTTTTATTATTTGGATGATGATTTGTGATATTATAGGTGATAGTTATGGATGATCAGCATTTTTGTAGATCATTTAGGTAGATGGTCTTTTTTGTGGCAGCATAAGTAATATTAAATAATTTATGTAGATGGTGGTTTATGGTATTACAAGCGATAGTTTTTATTTTTTATATGATGGTTTGTTGTATTCCAGGTAACAGTTATGGATGATCATTTTTTGTAGATTATTTATGTGGATGGTCTTTTTTGTGACATTATAAGTAATAGTATGAATTTTTATTGGATAATTTATGTAGATAATTTACGTGGGTGATCATTTGTATGATATTTTAGCTGCATTTTTAATTTAGATGATCTTTTGTGATATTGTGACGACCCGACTTTTCCAATCCTCTCGGTATAGGAAAGGCCGGTTCGCCAACTTATTGATTTCTCAATAAGCCGCATATCAAACAAAAGCCGACAGCATAACATAGTTCTAAATAGAATCCAATCAAAATAAATAGGGAGAAAAGCTCATACAAAAAATATATCACCAAGAGGAACTAGGAAGAACCACCGGTGATGGCCAATCTGATCACCTAAACAATGGTTCCTAATGATGGTTTCTCAAGTGATATCAAAATATACAAAACAACGCCTTGGGCCCATAATTCCAAAATAATACTAACACAAAAAGTACCAAAAGACAAGACTAGTTCACGGAAAGAACTCCTCCGCTGTCTCAAGCTCGTCCTCAGGGATATAGTCAGAGTCCTCTAGATCGAGATCGTCTGAGCCTAAATCAGTCTCAGCACCTGTGATGTATAGTCGGGATGAGCTAACATCGAAGCTCGGTAGAGGAAACTTATCTAATTACATTTTATCATATGTAACGATTTTCAAAGATAAAAATCGGATTAATTATGGTTTTCAAAACATGCTTTACAGACTAAACTCCAATTCTAATATCAAAAGAGAAGTTGTTATGTTCAATGTTTTGATGTTTTGAAATTCTGATTTCATGCATGCATCTTGTCTTAAAATTATAACTTAATTGTATCTCTCAAATTACATACTAGCATAAGAGCACGAGTATCACCGATGGAAAACCCTACTGACCATCATCGTTCATGAACCCTTTTTCGGAAAGTGCAACAAGCCCCTGCATAATGAGGGAAACTTGCTCAAGGCTGAAATACCGTCAACACGGTTGACAGAATCTAGGGTTTCGTTCTAATAAACCTCAAATCAAATGCATATACTAACATATCAGATTTTATGTAATTAATAAATTTTCAGATTTTCTGAGTTCTAATACAAAATTCACATTCAAAGTTCAAAATTTTCACAATTTCTGAGTCATTACTGATATCACAGTTTCAAGTTCTTAATCATGCTGTTTCTAACAAAATTCAGAACTTATGCTTTAAACAAAAATAACCAAATACTTAGAATAAAATGCAACCAAGTCTTAGGGTTCACCTACCTCAACTTGACTTGAATTGGTTAAAAAAACACACCAAGAGATCCCCACAGTGGACTTCTAATTGGGACCTACAAGTATAACCCCATAACAGTGTCAAAAAGGAGTCTATAGATCCAAACAGAGACTAACATAGACTTTTCTAGGACAGTTTCCAAAGACCAGAAAAACAGGGCAGAATTCGATGCCCGAATTTGAATTCGAGCATTGAATTCACCCAAAAGTGCATCAGTCAAATTTGTCCAAATTCGATCATCGAATTTAATTTTGATGCTCGAATTTGGAATTCGAGGTTCGAATTTGAATTCGACTCTCGAATTTCTCCAGGTTTATGTTTTTCAAATTGTCTCCAACAGACTTGCTTTCCTTCCTTCCAAATACAAAACAATTAACATATATTAATTTCACCATTTTTCTAGTCTAAACAAGGAACAAATAAACTAATTAAAGGAACTTAAATGCCTACCTCTTGAAGTAATTCCTTCGGCTCCCGTTGATCTTAATCCAAGCACCGGATCAAATCCAAGCCTCAGTTTGACTCCAAAAACAGTCCATCTCCCACCCTGCTGTTAGAGCAAAGTTTAGCTCAGATCATTCACCAAAAGAATTGGCCACTCTCCCCTAGCCTTCCTTCTCGATATCACAAACAAATCAGAAGCAAAGCACAAGTCTTATCAATGGTTGAGATGGGGAGAGGGATTTTAATCTCTATGGATCTAAGCAAAAGAAGCAAAGGGTTTTGCAAAGGTTCAAGCTTCTTGTTCTCACGTGAGGGAGGAAGGATGCAACTTCTCTTCCACTCTTCTCTCTTATAATACCAATAAGCAAACCAAAATATCTAGATCTTTTAATTTAAAAGTCTATCCACTTAACTTGCAATTATTTCCAGTGTTAAGCGCAAACACACAACTTAGTGTATAAGTCACTAAATATTTGACTTCTACTATTCCAAATCAAAACTCCCTTGAACAAAAATCATCAATTAGGTTTATATATTCGAATCCTCATAATTTGTCACTTAACTTTTTTGGGCACGCTTATCGAGGAACTCGAAATCAGGTAAAAAATATCTGGGATATTATATTCTCCCCTCCTTAGGAATTTTCGTCCTTGAAAATATAAAAGATAGAGAAATAGGTCACTAAGAAACCCATCGTAACAAAAAATTCAGAAACAAAATGAAAATCACAAGTTCAAAGCAAAAGGACATGGGTCATAGTGTGATGACTTCAGAAAGCACGCAAGTCAAGGGGCGGGATCCGTAGTAACCTGGATGTACTACGTGTGGCACCCGAAGGGTCATAGTAGATTGCATCCATATATGGATGCCTACACCCCAAGTGTCACGTGCCGGGAAACAACCTCATTGTGACTCATGGTGATCAAAGTGAGTTTTCAAAGTATCCAAATTAGGTTGTCTATTAAAGAGGGTCGAATAAGGTGAATCACAAAACCATATTAAAAACACCGAAGCAGAGAGCAAAAGGAAACACCAAATCTAGAACCATATGTGATCCTAGAAGTGATAACCATATGCAAAGCAACTTAAATCATACGCAAGGTAAAATAACCAGAACGCAACCACATACCCATTTGCCAAGCATCCACAGATCTCATAATACATATACAAAAAGAAACAGATCGAACTCTCAAAAGATAACAAGCTACAAGTTATAAAGAGTAGAAAAAGTAGAACCACCAGGTTCTAGATAATCCATCAATAAGAAAATAATTACAATCCCATTTCTGGGATTGTAATTATTTTCTTATTGATGGATTATCCTTAGGGGAGCTTAGACTTTCTTTTCTTTCTACATCTTGGAATAGCTAGGAACCCATCTCATTTCTGGGAGACCTGATCTGAGATCGTTTAGTTTTCCTTTTTGTAGTTGTAAGTAGCTTTCTTTTTCTTTTTCCTTCTCTCCATAGTTCAGCACTTGTTGGCTATGTCTTTGTATGTATTTTGAACTAGGTCAGGTTACCATCAGCTACGAGTCAAAGCAGAAGATGTTGAGAAGATGGCGTTTAGAACCAGATATGGGCACTATGAATTCTTGGTTATGCCATTTGGATTGACGAACGCACCTGCGTCTTTCATGGACCTGATGAACCGAGTGTTTAAACCACACTTGGATAAGTCTGTGGTGGTCTTTGTAGATGGCATCCTTGTCTATTATAAGACAAAGGAAGAACACGACTGTACCTTCAAATGGCAGAACAATTCTCTTGCAACTTAAAATGGTCCATCGATAAAATCTTTCTCCTGCATAATTGCTAGTATTTTATTCTTAACCTATTTCACTGTAGATTCTATTCTGTTACAAAAGATTATAAAGCTATCATTTGTCATATATTTGATTCAGGATGTAATGCAAATTGGACCTGTTCTCTTTCATATTGGACTTTTGCATACCTAAGAAATCTTATGTTCACTACAGTTCAATTGTATATGTTGGTGTATACCCCTCAAACTATGCACTGTAAAATCAAATCTCCACTATAATTAGATTTTTTTTTTTGGTTTAATCATTTTTATGTTCTTTGTTCTTTTTCCAGATAAGAATCCTTTTGTTCATGCAGTGATTTTTTTGTTTTTGTATGCTTCAATCATCTCTGTCCTTGGTTCTATAGTTTCATTTAACGTTGGATTTTTTTGCTTGATGTTATTTGGAATGTTGATTGGTTGCATGTTTTACAAAATATTAACAGGCATTAGTCAAGTATGCGGTTTTATGCAGCAATGAGTTTTGTTCCTGAATCCAAAGCAACAATCATTGATTTTGATGGATCTGGTAAGTAAATCAACCACAATGATTTTGTAACATCTTCTGTTTTTTCTCATGCTTGTTACCTTTTCTTCAATCCGTTCTATCTCTTTCCAGAATGTGTCCAAGAATGTACACTACTTCTTAGCCAAGATGATTTCCAGAAGAGAGAACCCTACTCCGAAAATGTTGTATAAGCATATAATGGTTTGAAACCATCATAAAATCTCTTTGCATCTTTGTGTGATCTGTGAAATCTGAAAAATTAGGGGATCTTTTTTAGCCAATTTGGAGCCATGTTTAGCATGAGATTACTCTACGACTGTAAAGTAGAGAGAAACCATCTCTATGGTTTCTTTCCTGCCCTTCAGCTGCAAAATTTGAGGGGAGATATCTTCAAGTTGGATGGTATTGACATTTTCATTCTTTTATTAGCATTTATTATTTAATCCTTAGTCATGTTTCTTGTTGCACAATTTTTATAGGCATGTGTAGATTGACTATGGCACTCTGCCAAAGACTATGTTCTCATTCTTTTTCTGCAGATTTTTTTGTTCATCTGTTTTATGTAGGATTTTAGGGTGGACATTGTTGGTGAGAGAACTCATCAAAAGGAATGCGCCATTATGCCATTGATGAAAATTGTGATACACATTGCTACCAAAGTAAATTTTGTCCAAGAATCTTGAAAAGAAGTAATTTGGAGTATTCTCCTCTTACTGTACCACACGGGCAGATGAACAGGTACCTCATGAACAGGATCTCTGTAGTTTAATTCTTAAGTCTTTAAAAACATTGTTCTCCTTATTGATATTAGGGATTGACTCCCCTCACCAACATAAGCATTTAAGCCACTGAATCCTGTCAAAAGATGACTTTCACAGATTTCCGGCAGGATGTCTGTAGAAGTCAGATTTTGACAGGATCAATGGGATACAGTTTTTTAGCTTGATAATGTTATGATGCCAGTGATGCCCCATTTATCCTTGATAACAATATGCATGAGTTTATATCCTGATAACATATTAAAAAAGTTGTTCCCTCCCTAATTTATAATTCCTCGATGGGTTAAATTCGAACACCTAATACCAACTCCAATTATATAAATTTTAGTTATGTTGTATTATTCTAGTCCAACACAATCCCTGTAGTTTTTCTTACTAATATTCATTTTCTATGTTATCCACATTTCAAAATGGGGAATCATGACTATGCCCAACACATGCATGCCTGTTCAATGTATGCTTACTGTATAAACCCAAATTGGATGTGCTTTTTATTTTCAGTTCTTTTTATTATGTCAGTTATGCTTAGGATTGGTAGATTAGTTTTTTTATTTAAACATTCTGTAGTCAATTATGGCATCACGAATAATATAGTCACCATATCAGATGATTAGTTTTATGATAAAATGATAAAAAAATAAAATTTGTTTACTCCTTTTTACATGTGCCAGTGCAATTCTTTCTCAAGTACTTATTATAAAGATTGGGCTTTCGGTTCTGTTGGAGAAATAATCTGAGAGCATGCTACTCTTAGCATGGCTCTTGATGCTTGTTAACAGCTCACCCAAAGGATTCTTCTAGAGTACGCGTGCACTAAGGCAAGTGGATCCCTATTTTTCCTTCTTTATCATCGTTGCAGAACTGTTGACCTGACTGACAAATAGCAAACCAATCAATCCATATGCATGGTCCAAGGTAAAAGACAGTGGATTGGAGACCACACATACCCTTAGTTCAATGATGATACTGTCTTTTGCTGAAACTTCAGTGGTGGAAATGCATTGAAATCAATATTAGCATGCTATAAGTATACAATCATCAGGTAAATATTTGAAAGCCAATTTTGTTGGGGATGAAAGTCAATGAGATGAGGCCTGATGATATTTCTTATCCTTTCATTGCAAGTTGGAAATTCTCCAACTCTCTACCTTGTGTTTCTGTTATGCATTGGGAGTCCCTGGTCTGAGGACCTAATTAACAAGTTGGTTGAATGGAAGTTAGTACTTTGGAACTATATGTTGCTGTCATTTGGGAGTAGCACTAATTAAATCCATCATCTCGTATATTAGAATGCATTTCATGTCCCTATTTCAATGATTGTCATGGCCTCACAAGTATCTCGAGAAGCCTCAAAGGGAATATTATGAAATGAAAATAAAATTGGAAAAAGTCCTGTGAGCGTATGTCTGCAACTTAGTTGACTGAGAGCTAGTTTAGCTGAAGTCAATTGAGGATTGGGGAGTTCCAAAGATGGTAAAGATGAAATATGGCTTTTTTGTGTTAGTGGCATTGGGAATTTGGCATCAAAGGTGAGGCAACATGGTGCCTACTATTAAAAGAAATAATATGGGAGCAGTGATGCAGAGTGGAAGATAAAGAATGCATAAGGGTGATGGTTTACCGATTTTGGAAAGTCCTATCCAATTACATGGTAGCTCAACCAGAAGGTACACTGTGACTCATTCTTGAGGTTGCAGGTTTAATCCCACCTTACCTAAAAAAAAATATCCCAATGTATGGTATCTTCAAGCAAGATATAAAGTTTAGAGTGGGTAAAGCAAAGGAATTCGATTTTGGGAAGCTGTTGGAAGATGTGTGTAGGGCTGTCAACAGCCCTATAGGCCCAGATATTTTTTATAATATAAGTAAGGCCTGAACCCAACCCGATATTCTATACAGGCAGGGCTCGGCCCGATCTACTTGTGGGATGTTTGAGCCCAAGCCTGATCCGAATAAATCTGGCCCAGTACTAATTGGGCCGGCGGGCCTTTTTTATGATTTTCTCCCAACAAAATTTGTATCCGGGACAAATTCAGGCCAGTGACCCATTAGCAAGCCCAGTGGGCCAATGGTGGCTGAGGCTTTCATCTGAGGAGCTGCTGACTTCTCCAGATTGACAATCGATGTTTCCCTTGAACTGGATCGGATCAAGGGTGATAGGCCTTTTGCCAATAGATAAAGACAGAGATGATCAGAGATGACCTTACACAAAAGTAGCTTCTCATGCATGTCCCTAATTCACGTTCTATCTTGGTTGAAAGAGGACCTCAAAATTTCCATATCTCTACAACCTTTTCTTTACCTACCTAATCCTTTCCTCCGACCTTTTGCGTGTCCAAATCCACAAACATGTTAACTAACTCTTTTTTCCTCCCCCTCTATGCCATCCCCACTTTAAAACCAACATTTAGTTGACCTTTTGCAAGTTTAATTTCTAATGTCCACTAATCTAACCTTTTTTTCCTCTATCAATCCATCCATTAAAACCCATACTCACCTTCATCTCCTTTGAATCCATTTTTAGGCTCCCCATTATAATCTTCACTATCCTCTTCGCACTTCCTCCCACACCGACCCTAACATCATGGCATCCCCCCGTTCAATCCTATATCATCTTCCACTCTAGCATCACCTAACCAAAATCATCATTATCCTAGCAGCACCATCCACCCCATAACCCACTTGATTGTTCTCATGCATGATCAGGGCCAGAGGATTAATTGGTTCAACAGATTCTACTAAAAGGTTTGGGAAGGATGGGGAACATGCATTAACAAGGTAAGTAACTCCATCAAAAAGCATAATCAACAAGGATCAAGAAATGTTAACAATTCTAAAACTTGGTTTCATGATGAATTACCAATGTGGATGGTAGTTATCTTTCTATTGGTAAGACAATCTAGTTGCCCCTGTTGTTGCAGGAGGGTAGATTGCCCAGATTTTATATCACTACTGCATATTGGCGCAATGAGAGCACATGTGTCACCATCATTTCATCACAACAATGCTCAAAATTCTTCCAATTGTGTAGACTTTGAGCTGATAGATTCCCATGATCCTTGTCCATACCCTTGAGCATCAAAGTGCATCTCTTTGAAAACAATTCCTATTTGTTTCTTTTGAACCATTTTTTAAATTGTACCCTTGTGGGACAAACTGATTGGTAGCCCTTTAGTAGCCTTGAGCGTACGATCTTGTGCCGATATTCATATTTACTTCTGTATTGATCGCCCTAGATAGAGAATACCTTGTCGGTGAAATTCGCAAACCCACTTGAAATTGCTCAATTGGTGAAGAAGCCACTTTATTTTCTACGATCGACCCTAATGGAGATAGCCTTATCCAACCGAGGTAATCTGCTTTTGACATATAACAGGTTGGTTATGGCAAGCAATTTATACCGAGGCTGTTTTTTTATTAATAGCGGCAGTTTTTAGCTGCCGCTAATGGTCATATTTTTTGTAGTGCCATTGCAACAACTAATGCACATTGTGTTACATGTGAATCTCCAGGTGAAAGAAATAGAGACGCAAATGGACAAGATCACAACACAAATACATAAGCTTCAGGTATCAATTCCCTAGTGTTAATAGTAGGGAATCTTTAACAAAATGTGTAAATTTTCAACAGCACTATGGCAGCAATACCCCCTAGTGTTAATAGTAGGCCTCACTCACACCATTAAATTTTTGCATAAATTGGTAACTATCAACAATTTTGATTTCTGTGATACCTAATATATAGGCAGTAGTAACAGCCTGATGACTACAAAACAATGACAACAGCACTATGGCAGCAATACCCCCCTCACCATTTTTCATCTAACAAAAACATCGACAACAAATAGAGCTTCCTTCTTGCAGGCTCAATAACAAAGTTTAAGAAGACCAGGGCACCACAAAACCAAATACACTCAAATTATTTGTTGTGGACACTTCAATAAATTCCAACAAGCATTTATTTGCACAGAGAACTCTCCCATACCTCATTGGTCATGTTGAGGTAAATGCGTGAAATCGTCACTACTCATTAGTTTTTCCTTGTAATATATATTCATGAAGTATTTTTTGTGGTTATTAGTAAATTTAGAAAGATGTTTTCAAATCTATCTGTCATCCTCTTTTGTTTTCAATGGTCCCTACCGTGTAGGAAATAACCTGTTCTGAGGAAACTAGTAGTTGCAGGAGAAGCAGGAAAGCTCTAGAGATAGAAAATGAGTAATCATCAGTGCCTGCTACAGTTCAAGTGGAAGTGGAAATAGTGGAGGCTTTTGGAGTGGATTAGACACCTTGATGAAACTATTATGAGGTCAACGCCGAGGCTGCACCTTCTTGCATACATGATGTGATTCACCAGCTTGCCATTGTCACATATTCAACTTTTTGTATCCAAAAGGAGTTTTTATTTGCTGATCACCGCCTGCCGTGAATAATATCGGTCCCTTGTATATAAATAATTTTGTAGAATGAATGGTTTTTCTATAATATGAAAATAAAAATGGTTCCAATCAATTAAAGGAGTTCGATCTAGAGAAGGATCTCTCAATTGTGCATTCTTTCTGTTTTAGTAGCTGGAGGTATCATTATATGCTATCTACACCATCATCTTGTTCTTGAAATAAAAAAAATTGCCTTAAAAAAATATTAAAAAAACGCATTAAAAAAAATTGCATTAAAGCAATTGCATTAAAAAATAATAGTATTTTAAAAAAAAATTTGCATAAAAATTGTCGACGTAAATTTTTTTTTAAAAAAATTTCATAAAAAAACCACTGCCAAAAAATTTTCATAAAAAAATCACCGCCAAACATATATTTTAAAAAAAATATATTCAAAGAAAAAAAAAATGTTGGAGACGGCTTCTAGCCGTCTCCAATAACAGGAGGTCACTTATTGGAGACGGTTTAAAGCCGTCTCCAATAAGTATTGGAAATGGCTAAATGACTTATTTGAGACGTCTCTAACATATCTTTGGAGACGGTCATATGCCGTCTCAAATAACCTTGACTATTAGGGACGGCTTCCATTTGGTCTCCAAAGACAATGGAGATGGGACTATTTGAGACTACATGGAAGCCGTCTCCAATACTATTGGAGACGACTTAGACACATTTGGAGACGGCCAAAAGCCGTCTCCAATAAACACATTTTTTGTAGTGGTGCTTTTTACAGATCCCGAGCTTTGGATTTGATTGTTTGAGGCTTGATGATTGCAGGTTGTCATTTTAATTTACTCAAACTGCTTCACTTGGTTACCTGCTGCGGGGAAGTTGTAGAAGTTCCCCAACCATGGCTTCTTCTTGGAATGACAAGGTGATGGATCCATTGCTTTCGATACCATTTTGGTTTTCTAAATCCTGAAACTTAAAGCCCATAGAAAAATGAAATTGAGTTTCATGAGGATGGACTTATGTAGTTGAAATTTGAAATAAAAAATAGTGGAGATCTTGGTCATTTAGGCTGTGTTTGGGATTGCTCTCTTGAGGCAAAGAGCAGCTCTCTGCTCTGGTGCAGAGCACTATCGTATTAGACTGTATTTGGGTGTAAGTGCTCTTAGTTCTTTCGGAGAGTGAAAGAGTTGAATTTGGCACTCTTTAAAAGAGCAATTTAAACCTGCTTTTTTAAGTGGGCTGCTCTTTGCCTCTAAAGAGCAATCCCAAACAGAGCCTTAAAGTAATGTATCAGAACACGATAGCTTCGAAGCAATCAGCTGAGCTATTGAATCCATTTATTTTCCTGAAAACTTGCTATTTGTGTATCTACAAGCAGTATCATGTTGTATATATATATATATATATATATATATATATATATATATATATATATATATATATATATATATATATATGGGTAATGATCACCTGACTCGACTCACGCATGAGTTGAGCGGGTGACCGTCAGATTACGTCTTTCACCGCAATCTGAGGGTCACTCACTCGAGTCACACATGACTCAAGCATGACTCGAGTTAGGTGATCATTACCCATATATATATTGCACTCCTCATCCTGAACATCCACATACCACTCTTTACTAATTGTGCTCCTCAGTCAAATCAACAAGTGTATGGTGACTTGAATGACTTCCATGGAGGTTCAAAAAATAGTCGCTAACATGGTAGAAATCATGGACAGGGAGGTCGCACTAGTCCATCTAATACCACCCAACATGGCACTTCAAGGAAACAGTGCTTCCATGTGCCAAATATGAAATCGCATTGGCCATAATGTGCTTAATTGCCTTCAACCTCCACACAAACTCCAAGCTATGTATCACGGAGTTACTCTTTGCAATGTAATCTCTCGTGCGGCAACTAGTTTTCTCGAAATAGATCGGCCTATTCATATTTCAAACCTGCACGATAACGCATTAGGTTAGAAACTAAGTAGATTCCCGAATGCAATTCATATGGCTATACGCAGCGACCATCCTAGGGGCAGCCCCACTTAGGGTCTAGGTCCGCACCGTGGATGGTGGTCGTAGACCACCAACACGATGGCTCTAGGGCACGACGTGACAAGAACGACCCAACACCTATACGAGGCCCGGATGCATGAACTCAAGCCCATAAGGCTATTGTACGCGTTCCGTAGGGGATCACTTAGGCCAGCGATACGTCATGTGGCTGTTAGATCACTTCCCAATATATATGGTTTAAACATCAATAGTAGCCAAATGGCGAGAGGACCTCAAATCCCTTGGTTTGACATATCGCAATGCCCCGCACCGCTAACCCAGCTTGGCCATGTCGCGACTGCATCGCGTGCCTTGTTGGCACTGCATCACGACTCCAACTGTCACCATGTCGCTTGCCCTCTTGGCCCACGACCGAAGCTATCGGAGTACCAATGGCAAAGCCCTCATGGCTTGGTGATGCGAATCCACCAAAGGTTCGACGCAATAGTGGCCTAAGTGGTCCCAGTGGTCGACTGATGGCCACGCCGTGAGCCCACGTCACATCCTCCCCTACTTAGTTGCGTTGACGTCCCCGTCGACGCGCTTCAAGTACTTCTTTAGAGCGACTTGGAAGGATGGTTGGATACTCTCAAGTTTTTAGGTAATTTCGACCTCTGGTAGGCCCTTCCACTTCAAAAGATATTCCATAGGAAATTCATTCTGACTGTCATCTTCCATGTTACTGCGCTTATGTGCAAAGATTTCTTCAACCTATCTCTTCAATTGTAAATCGGCATCTAGTGCGACACGAGTTGACAAACTTCTCCCTGGGTTATTCGGGTCTTTTTTATATGGCTTCAAGCAATTGACATGAAATATCGGATGCATTCTCAGTCGGAAAGGAAGTTGCACACGAAATGAGACATCATTGATCCTTTTTGTGATTGGGAATGACCCATCGTACTTGCGAACTAATCCTGTATGTTTTTTTTTGAAAATTTTGAGCTGCTTCGGATTAAGCTTTACCAAAACTTCATCCCCTATGTGCAACTCGATCGGCCGTCGATCTTGATCGGCCCACTTCTTCATTCGCTTAACGGCTTTTTCCAGATAGGCCCTAGTGATCTCTGCGTTTCTCTGTCACTCTTTGGTAAGATGGTAGGTTGTCGGACTTGATCCAGTATATCTCATAGTAATTGTATGCGGCGTCAACGGTTGCTGGCCAGTTGCCAATTTGAATGAGCTCTTATTTGAGGCTGAACTCTTTTGCAGATTATAGCAAAATTGTGCCACGTCTAACAACTGAACGCAGTTCTTTTGGGTGACACTCACAAAATGTCTCAAATACTGTTCCAAAATAGCATTCACCCTTTCTGTTTGTGGATGCATGCTGGATGATAAGTTCACTTTTGTCCTTAGGAGCTGAAAAACTTCCGATAAAAAATTGCTAGCAAACCGTGGATCTCTATCGCTAACAATCACTTGCGACACTCCCCAATATTTCACAACATTGCTGACAAATAGTCGTGCAGTCTGCTCTGCATTACAGTTTAATGGTGACGGAATGAATGTAGCATATTTCAAAAACCGATCTACAACTACTAGGATGGACCCAAGTGTCCCTACCTTCGGCAACACCCATATGAAGTCAAGGGAGACGCTCTCCCATGGTCTAGATGGCACTGATAATGGCTATAGGAGTTCAAATGATTTAGCGCTTTCCACTTTGTCCTGCTGGCATATCAGGCAAGTCCTGACATACTCCTCTACATCCTCCTCCATCTTAGGCCAATAGAAACGATTTTCCAACAAGGCGATTGTGCGATGAATTCCCGGATAACCGGCCTACAATGTGTCATGACATTCTTTCAAGAGTTCTTTCCTAAGTTCTCCCACTTTCGGCACATAGAAACAGCCCCCTTTGGTCACTAATAGTCCTTCCTCAGTCCAGAACCATCGTGTTTTCCCCTCTTGTACCTGCTGTAGTATGTTCTTCGCGAGTGGATCTAATTTCAACCCATCGCGCAATCGATTGGGGATAGTCGAATTAATGCGACTAGCTGCAGTTTGTTCTTTAATTTTTAACGCTGCTAACTGAACGTTTAATGT
Organism: Chloranthus sessilifolius; assembly: GCA_021018995.1. NCBI lineage: Eukaryota > Viridiplantae > Streptophyta > Magnoliopsida > Chloranthales > Chloranthaceae > Chloranthus > Chloranthus sessilifolius. The sequence goes on along the minus strand of CM037594.1, from coordinate 25,307,382 downwards.
TGTTAACTCTACTTTACGGCTCAAAGTGTCTGCGACTTGGTTGGTCTTGCCGGGCTTGTACACCAAGTTTATATCGAACTCGGCTAAGAAATCCTGCCAACGGGCCTGTTTCGGCGACAATTTCTTTTGTGTCTGAAAGTAGCTGGTCGCCACATTATCGGTCATCACTAGGAACTTTGACCCAAGTAGGTAGTGCCTCCACGTCCTTAGACAATGTACTATCGCCGTCATCTCCTTTTCTTGAACCGTATACCGCCGCTCGGTATCGTTCAGCTTTCTACTCTCGAAGGTCACTAGATGTTCTTCTTGCATTAATACTCCTCTTATCACATAGTCAGAGGCATCCGTGTGTTCCTCAAATGGTTTGGAGTGATCAGGTAGTTTCAGCACGGGGTCACTCATGACCACCGATTTTAAATCCTCAAATGCCCTCTAGCACTTCTCCCACCACTACCACGACCGATCCTTCTTCAAAAGGTCAGTCAGTGGTGCCGCACGGTGTGAATAATCGGGGATGAATCTTCTGTAATAATTGACATGGCCCAAAAATGACCGCAACTCAGTCAAGCCTTCTGGCACTCTCCAGTCTTGGATTGCACAAACTTTCTCAAGGTCCATGCTGATGTTTCCTCCCCCAATAATGTGTCCTAAAAACATAATCTGCTCTTGTGCAAATGAACACTTCTCCTTCTTGACATAGAGCTGATTTTCTCGCAGTATCTTGAAGATGATTTGGAGGTGGCTAAGATGTTCTTCCAATGTGTTGGTATATACAACGATATTGTTCAGATACACCACCACGAACTTGTTGAGGTAAGGGTGGAACAACTCATTCATCAGAGTGTAGAATGTGGCTGGGACATTAGTTAGCCCAAAGGGCATCACCAGAAACTCAAAAGCTCCATACCTTGTCACGCAAGTAGTTTTACTTTCATCTCCCTCGGCAATTCTCACCTGATAATAGCCAGATCTTAAGTCTAGCTTGATAAAGTACCTCGCACTGTCTAACTGATCAAATAAATCGGCAATCAATGGCACTGGTTACTTATTCTTGACAGTAACCTTATTCAAAGCCCTATAATCGATGCATAATCGAAGGCTACCGTCACGTTTCTTCTGAAATAGGACTGGAGTGCCGAATGGAGCTTTGGACGATCAAACAAACTTGGCCTCAAGCAATTCATCCAACTACCGGCGTCACTCAGCGAGCTCATGAGGGGCCATCCGATAGGGCGCTTTGGCCGGAGGTTTCGAACCAGGTTCTAGTTCTATTCGGTGATCCACTGTTCTCTTTGGTGGCAACACCTTAGCCAATTCTGGCGGCATGATATCCTGAAATTCACTGAGTATTCTTGACACGCACTCTGGCACAATCTCTGTAGTCCCGTTGCATTCTCTTCTATCAGTGTAGCAAGAAATGTAGGCTCTCCCCTCCTTAGTCCCTTTTTTAACTGAAGTACTGAAAGAAATTCATCACCATCCACTTCTTTGCCTTTCTTAATGACTAGGATCATGCAAGGGGTCTCTTCTCCAAACATACACATTGACCCGAGGTATGGTATGGGCATTGCTTTAGCCTGGTGCAGGAGTTCTAACCCAAGGATAACCTTGAAATCATCCATCTATACTGCCATAAAGTTCACTGCTCCGATCCACGGGCCTATTTGCACAGGTACCTCCTTTGCTATTTCGGCTATGGGGCGTGCTTCCGAGTTTACGGCCTTTATACGATTGGAGTCTTGCTCTAGTTTCAAACCTAGGCGACGTGCTTCTTTATCGGCGATGAAGTTATGTGTCGCCCCCGTGTCCACTATGGCACGAGTACTTTTCCTGTTAATACACAGCTCTATGTACATCAGTCTCTTGGGTGCGATGGTCTTTCCCTTCTCTACCTGTCCTTTAATGGCATTCAGCAACCTGAGCGCCCTGATTCTTGGTTCATCGACGGCAGGAGGTGGAGCACTGGCGGATCCCTGTAGGGCATTCAAGGATTATTTCTGCGGGCAATCTTTCACTCGATGAGGCCCTCCGCATAAAAAGCAACCCGACTTAGGTGCAAAATTAGCTGATTCGGCAGACTTGACACGAGACTCTTTCCCGTGCGACTTCTTTTCATGCGTGCTACTCTTGCTTTTCTTATTAGCTTTCGTCAGATTCTTCGAACTACTTTTATTCTTGTGCAGCCTTTTCTTATTTTGATCCTATGGCCCATAGTCTGTTAATCGTTCTGCAGCACCCTGTGCGGCTCCCAGGTCTGGTAGTGCTCTTCTATTTAATTCGGTTTGCGCCCAGGGCTTGAGGCCTTCAATGAAATAGAATAATTTATCCTTCTCGGACATTTCCCTGATGTTCAACATCAAAGTGGAGAACTGTCTCACATATTCTCTCACTGTGCCCGTATGTTACAGCTTTCGTAGTTTCCGCCAAGCGATAAAGTCGATGTTTTCGGGCAATAACTAAGCTTTTAATTCTTTCTTTAAATCCTCCCATGTATCTACCACACAGCATCCATCCTGAATCTCTGCGTAGCGCATACGCCACCACAGTTTAGCATCTCCCTCAAGATACATGGTCGCTGTGACCACTTTCATAGCTTCGGTGGCAGGTGGGACGACACGAAAGTATTGCTTAATGTCTCATAAGAAATTCTCTAACTCCTTAGCATCACGAGCTCCCCCATAACACCGTGGCTCGGGTATCTTAACCTTTCATTGGGGGGTTTCTGGCTGCTGAGCAATCCCAGAACTAATCGCTCTCATCAGGACATTCATCTTTGTGGCCATGTCATCGATCTGTAAACGAAGGGCTTCGAAGGTGCCCCTCGTGTCCTCTGTGAGGATCTCCACGTTCTCTGCTAACGTGACATGGTTCACTTCTTGCTTATTCACAAGTGCAACCACAGACTTTATCTATTCCGTTCGAGCTTCCAGATCATCCAACCGTTCCCTTGTATGCCTTCGTGTAACACTACTGCTTATCCCAGTGTCGGCCATCTTTAGGCTTTGATACCAAATGCCATGGAGTTACTCTTTGCGACATAATTTCTCGTGCGGCAACTAGCTTTCTTGAACTAGATCAGCCTACTCACATTTCAAACCTGCACGATAACACATTAGGTTAGAAACTATGCGGATTCTCGAATGCAATTCATATAGCTATATGCAGCGACCATCCTAGGGGCAGCCCCACTTAGGGTCTAGGTCCGCACCGTGGGTGGTGGTCGTAGACCACCAACACGATGGCTATAGTACATGATGCGACAAGAACGACCTAACACCTACGCGAAGCCCAGATGCATGAACTCAAGCCCACAAGGCTATCGTACACGTTCCGTAGGGGATCACTTAGGCCAGCGACACGTCACGTGGCTGTTAGATCACTTCCCCATATATATGGTTTAAACATCAATAGTGGCCAAATGGCGGGAGGACCTCAAACCCCTTGGTTTGACATACCGCAAGGCCCAGCACCGCTAACCCAGCTTGGCCATGTCGCGACCGCATCGCGTGCCTTGTTGGCACTACCTCACGACTCCAACTGCCACCATGTCGCTGGCCCTCTTGGCCCACAACTGAAGCTCTCAGAGTACCAATGGCGAAGCCCACATGGCTTGGTGACGCGCTGACAATCCACCAGTGCCTGACACACTAGTGGCTCAAGTGATCCTGCGGCTGACTCAGATGGCCACGTCGCGAGCCCACGTCACATATGGCCACAGCCAAACAAGGCGGATCAACATGTTATGCTAACATATGTTCCTCCAATCATGTCAATGCTACCTTAGGCAACCTTTTTAGGACCATTTTTGGGATTTGTGCCATGTGGAATAAAAAAATGATCGTCTGATGGTAAGATCATGGTCTCAATATCCATTGGGTTTCAAGGGGATTTCAAATGTAGGCGCTTTCAGTAATCCTAAAGGGCACGAACAGAGGTATCCTCCACCTATTCACATGAAGGATATTCTCCATCTTCCCATGATGACAACTTTTTTTTTTTCATACATAGGGTATCCCAATTTGGGCTTAGACTAATCCCTGTGAAGTATAGTGCTCCACCCATGCTACGACTATTTCACGAATTACCCACGCCCATTACACCCAATTAAAATAAGAGAGTCATTTCAAACCCACAAGCTTAGGGAGTCAACCGTTGTGACAACCCCTTGGTCGGTAATGACTAAAAACTTGTTATCTAGTTCTCAATTCTCCGAGGATAATAGTCATTTTATATTCATTGCTTCTGGTTTTCTTGTGAAGGACAACGACTCAGAGTGATCCTCTTCTGAGGACTGAACGGTGAGGGGTTTTATCCACTTCAGCTTCCAACCCAATCAACCAATAAGTCAACAATTGAGCGATCCTCTTGTGACGGACAACCTGACAAGGAATTTAGGTCCGCCTGGTTGGATCGCAGCCGAATCAACCGAAGGAAATCTACTAGCAAAAAGTGAACCAATACATGGGTTTTCAAACGGCTCGTGAAGCAATGCCGTCAGCAGAAAACAGACGTACGTGATCCATTGATAGACATCAGTGAAAATAAGTACTCACTAACTTTGTGAACTCCGTAGACGACGGACGTCTGTGGACACTTGACGGACATCCGTGAGATGCATTTGAGATTTGACGGAATAACGGATTTTGTGGCGAAAATATATCTTTTTAAATTTTATTTGTTTTAGGATTCTTTTATTTCGAGTTTTATGTTTTTAGGGTTTTCTTAGCCTATATAAAGGCTTGTAAAAACATTATTAGATGATTGATTGAATGAAAAAAAGAGTTTGCTTTTGTGCAAACCCTAGAAGACTTGCGATGAGTTTTCAACTGAGGGAGTGATTCCTTCAAACTTGAGGATTGGTTCTTCATTTCTCGTACGACTTGGTGTGAAGCCGACGTATAGCCTTGGTGAGAGGCCTCAAAATCCTTGGTGTGAAGCCTTGAAACTCTATTCTTTTATTTCTGTCTTTTTTAGAATTATTGTCGGGGTTTTAGCGTTTGTCCCGCATAAGTTTTGGTATCATAACGGTTCAAATCCTCGACAAGTAGATTGGTGAATCATGAGTCAAGTTCAAGTTCTCGAAGCCCTTTGTGATTTGAACGACTATATGATTTTCATGAGATCGTTCGTGACACGATGGAACATTCCGATCGTGCGTCAAAAAAATGGCGATGGTGGAAAAACTATGGTGCGAAGAGAGGTTGATCATCTGATCAGCATCGGTCCATATTCAAGCATATGACACTTCTTAACATCGATCCCAGAACCAATCGCCCTCATCAGGACGCTCATCTTTGTGATCAGGTCATCAATCTGTAAATGAAGGGCTTCGACGGTGCCCCTCGTGTCCTCTGTGAGGATCTCCACGTTCTCCGCTAACGTTACATAGTTCACTTCCTGCTTATTCACAAGTGCAACCAAAGACTCTATCTATTCTGTTCAAGCTTCCAGATCATCCAACCGTTCCCTTGTACGCCTTCGCGTAACACTACTGCTTATCCCAGTGTCGGCCATCTTTAGGATTTGATACCAAATGTCACAGAGTTACTCTTTGCGACGTAATTTCTCGTGCGGCAACTAGCTTTCTCGAACTAGATAAGCCTATTCATGTTTCGAACCTGCACGATAACGCATTAGGTTAGAAACTATGCGGATTCTTGAATGCAATTCATATAGCTATACGCAGCGACCATCCTAGGGGCAGCCCCACTTAGGGTCTAGGTCCGCACCGTGGATGGTGGTCGTAGACCACCAACACAATGGCTCTAGCACACGATGCGATAAGAGCGACCCAACACCTATGCGAAGCCCGGATGCATGAAACTCAAGCCCACAAGGCTATCGTACACATTCCGTAGGGGATCACTTAGGCTAGAGACACGTCACGTGGCTATTAGATCACTTCCCTATATATATGATTTAAACATAAATAGTGGCCGAATGGCGAGTGGACCTCAAACCCCTTGGTTTGACATACCGCAAGGCCCCGCACTACTAACCCATCTTGGCCATGTCGCGACTGCATCGCATGCCTTGTTGGCACTGCATCACGACTCCAACTGCCACCATGTCGCTTGCCCTCTTGGCCCATGACCAAAGCTCTCAGAGTACCAATGGCGAAGCCCTCATGGCTTGGTGATGCTCCGACAATCCACTAGTGCCTGACGCACTAGTGGCCGAAGTGGTCCTGCGGCTGACTCGGATGGCCACGTCGTGAGCCCACGTCACATATGGCCACAGCCAAACAAGGTGGATCAACATGTTATGCTAACATATGTTCCTCCAATCATGTTAATGCTACCTTAGGCAACCTTTTTAGGACCATTTTTGGGATTTGTGCCACGTGGAATAATAAAATGATCGTCTGATGGTAAGATCATGGTCTCAATAGCCATTGGGTTTCAAGGGGATTTCAAATGTAGGTGCTTTCAGTAATCCTAAAGGGCATGAACAGAGGTACCCTCCACCTATTCACATGAAGGATATACTCCATCTTCCAATGATGACAACTTTTTTTTTTTCGTACATAGGGTATCCCAATTTGGGCTTAGACTAATCCCTGTGAAGTATAGTGCTCCACCCATGCTACGACTATTTCACGTATTACCCACGCCCATTACACCCAATTAAAATAAGAGAGTCAGTTCAAACCCACAAGCTTAGGGAGTCAACCCAAGTCAACCGTTGCGACAACCCCTTGGTCGGTAATGACTAAAAACTTGTTATCTAGTTCTCAATTCTCCGAGGATAATAGTCATTTTATATTCACTGCTTCTGGTTTTCTTGTGAAGGACAACCACTCGGAGTGATCCTCTTCTGAGGACTGAACGGTGAGGGGTTTTATCCACTTCAGCTTCCAACCCAATCAACCAATAAGTCAACAGTTGAGTGATCCTCTTGTGACGGACGACCTGACAAGGAATTTAGATCCGCCTGATTGGATCACAGCCAAATCAAGCGAAGGAAATCTACAAGGAAAGAGTGGACCAATACATGGGTTTTCAAACGGCCCGTGAAGCAACGTCGTCAGCAGAGGACAGACGTCCGTGATCCATTGACGGACATCAGTGAAAATAAGTACTCACTATCTTTGTGAACTCCGTAGACGACGGACGTTTGTGGACACTTGACGGACATCTGTGAGATGCGTTTGAGATTTGACGGAATAACGGATTTTATGGCAAAAATCCATCATTTTAAATTTTATTTGTTTTAGGATTCTTTTATTTCGAGTTTTATGTTTTTAGGGTTTTCTTATCCTAGATAAAGGCTTGTAAAAACATTATTAGATGATTGATTGAATAAAAAAAAGAGTTTGCTTTTGTGCAAACCCTAGAAGACTTGCGATGAGTTTTCAACTAAGGGAGTGATTCCTTCAAACTTGAGGATTGGCTCTTCATTTCTCATACGACTTGGTGTGAAGTCGAAGTATAGCCTTGGTGAGAGGCCTAAAAATCCTTGGTGTGAAGCCTTGAAACTCTATTCTTTTATTTCTGTCTTTTCTAGAATTATTGTCGGGGTTTTAGCGTTTGTCCCGCATTAGTTTTGGTATCAGAGCGGTTCAAATCCTCGGCAAGTAGATTGGTGAATCATGATTCAAGTTTAAGTTCTCGAAGCCCTTTGCGATTTGAATGACTACATGATTTTCATGAGATCGTTCGTGAAATGATGGAACATTCCGATCGTGCGTCAAAAAATGGCGATGGTGGAAAAACTATGGTGCGAAGAGAGAGGTTGATCATCCGATCAGCATCGGTCCATATTCAAGCATATGCATATGACACTTCTTAACAGCATTTGTTGTGAATTGTTAAGGTCACGGCAGATAGTGGATGCATAGCATGAGAATATTAGTACTACCATTATTAGGGCTTTTATTCATGATCTATCCAAAGACGTGTTAGACGTAATTCAAGCTTTGAGGCTACAAGATTCATCCCCATAGCCGTACCAATGAGAGGACCCCTACAGATTAAAGTTCCTCTACCCGCACTTATGGTAGTACCTATTCTGGTGGAAGATACCGAAACCCACGATAAATCCGAATACCTCCATGCCTATGAAAGAACCGACGGTGCCAGTTGCACAAGCAGATCCCGTTATTCGTATTGATCCTGTGCAGGAACAACATCCAGTTAAAGAGCCCACATTGGTTGATGAGACCATCGTAGATCCTGAAACTATTGAAGAACCCGAGATCGTTGAAACCCAACCATTTGTGATCGTGCCTACCGAGCCCGAAATCATTGAAGCACAAGCATATGTGGTCGTCCCTACCGAGCCTGAGACCATTCAAAAGTTTGAGATCAATGGAGAGCAAGTGTACTTGATAACGCTTATTGATGTCGGCCAAAGTTTGAGGTCGAACTTTTTTTAAAGAAGAGGGGATTGGCGAGGAATTTAGGTATGCCTGACTGGATCGTAGCCGAATCAAGTGAAAGAAATCTACAAGGAAATAGTGGGCTAATACATGGGTTTTCAAACGGCCCGTGAAGCAACGTCGTTAGCAGAGGACGGACATCTGTGACCCATTGACGGACATCTGTGAACCATTGACGGACGTCCGTGAACCATTGACGGACATCCGTGAAAATAAGTGCTCACTATTTTTGTGAACACTGTAGACGATGAATGTCCGTGGACACCTGACGGACATCCGTGAGATGCATTCAAGATTTGATGGAATAACGGAATTTGTGGCGAAAATTTGCCATTTTAAATTTTATTTGTTTTAGGATTCTTCTATTTCGAGTTTTATGTTTTTACGGTTTTCTTAGCCTATATAAAGGCTTGTAAAGACATTTTTAGATGATTGATTGGATGAAAAAAAGAGTTTACTTTTGTGCAAACCCTGGAAGCCTTGCGATGAGTTTTCAACCGAGGGAGTGATTCCTTCAAACTTGAGGAGTGGTTCTTCATTTCTCTTACAACTTGGTGCGAAGCCGACGTACAACCTTGGTGAGAGGCATCGGAATCGTTGGTGTGAAGTCGACAAGCCTCTTTGGAGCAAATCCGGAGATCTCCTATCTTTTTCTTCTTTTCTTTTATTTTTGTTTGAATCAAAGATTGAAGAACCTTACTCAACCCTTCCGTGCGGGATTTATGCTATTTTAGGGTTAGCGTGGTCCCGTCTCGCGTCACGACCACTCAGAGTGATCCTCTTCTGCGGACTGAATGGCGAGGGGCTTTATCCACTTCAACTTCCAACCCAATCCACCAATAAGTCAACAGTTGCCTAAAGCGATTTAGACATCATGAGGTTGGGCATCACTCCTTCGAAAGCCTAAAGCAATAAAATGGGATTTGGATCAACCTAACACAAGAAGGGAAGTCTTGATGATGAAGTATGGAGAGGAGCCAAAATATGAGAGATGATGAAGAGTGGGTAGCGAAGCACAAGCGGATGAAGATATGGTAGGAGAGAATTTTCTTATACAAAAGGCCTTAATTACTACTCCTAAGAAGATTGATGAAGAAACATGGCTACAAACAAAGATCTCCCAAGCTATGTGTACATAGATGGATTATTGTGCACTATCATATACAGGATGGTAGTCAAAAGAATATAGTACCATGAGATATGGTCAACCACTTAAAGCACATTCCATATTGACAAGACACAATGGTTTAGGTAAGATTCGAGTCTCTACACATTGTTTGACTCCCTTTCTTATTACAACAACGTACCAGGATAATGTGTGCGTGAAGTGATTCCTATGTCTAGTAGCAGTAATCTTCTATTCAGCATGCCGACCCTAATAAGAAACGAGTTTCATATATTGGTAATGGGATCCGATTTAGCGCAGCACCTTAGCTGATTATCACAACCATATTTAGGACTGTTATAAACCAGTAAAATAACAATCTGGAATCTAGATTTCTATGTAAGCCGTGCAATATGGCAGATTGGGAGTGATGAAACCACTGTCAATGAGAAATCTGTGCCGACTTATATCCACTCATACATGAACTTGACTATGAGATTTGAATTGTAGCTGCTGTAGGGATGTATCTCCTGTACAGAAATTAGAAATTCAACACACCTCATTAGCAGCAGTATTCGTCAATTATGATCACAACAATAATGTCACAGAATTCAGGGTTCAAGATATGGCAGCAGCAGCAGTATTCTGAAAAGTCAATCGGCAACTACAAGATCAGATCCCAGAACAGCACTAAACAACAACCATAATAAGTCTGAAAAAACCTAGGTTGCGGCAGAGATTAGAGACTTAAAAGTCTCAAATTTTCAGGAGGTCTGGTGACTGATAAGTCATGACAGCACAAAAGGTAAAAACCCCACAAGAATTCTGAAAAGAAAATCATAAAATTAATCTTATTCCAATCCAATAATCTCTTTCTCCGCTCAGTTACATATATAACAAGGAAGAAGACCCACACATGAGCCATTAAACTCATGTCAGCCTTCATTTAATTAGTGACTAAGAATTTCACGCGATCAATTAAAGTGGTCATGTGAGATAAAGTGCTCATTTAAGGTGTAATGAGGAGTTCCCCACGAGAACTGAGAATCACGTCAAAAGACGAAAAAACTAAGAATATCTTTTGATTTTCTAAATAGTTAAAAGGACACAATTGGCTCAAGTAAAGAAAAATATGGAGATGAAATAAAAGGGAGACCGAGAGACAAGGAAGAAGATTGTGTGGAGCCACAAAGCTTGGGAGAAGCAGCATGCCCACTGATTTTCATGAAATCCCAGTATTAAGCTTCCTATCTTGGTGTACTTCATGAAATCCTGAATTTCAGCTTTTCTGAACATAAGGTCTGATTGATAAGCTTGGTTTCTATAAAGTACTTTGGTTATAATAAGACTTTAGGGCTTGTGGGTTCAGTTTTAGGTCTATCTAAAAGAATGCTATGCTATGTTTTATTTTCCAATTGCAGAATTTTTAATAAGGAGTTGACGTTAGTTTTTTTGTTTTTTTTTGTTTTTAGATCTCATTCACACATTTTATTTGTTTGATTTATCATCATTTGACACCGGGCAGGCTAGAGATCCATGTACTTGACCTCGATAACTACAAAGCTTGAGAGCTCGAAATTTTACCCTTTACAAAATGGGTACCTCCATTCATAGTGGGTTCTCAGTACTTCAAGAGCCACCATAACGGGCAGTGCCTCAACAAGGCACCCATAAGGCGCGGAGAGACAGCCAATCCCTTAGCTCCTATGCTATGAACGGAAAAGGTAAATTTCTTAGGAGTACACAAACAACCCCAGAAGCCCACAATATGCTCACTACCAGGGAACATCCTGACCATGTTACAAACATTGAACCGAGAACTCCTTGCCACCTGCATGGAGGAGACCACCCCAGCTAGATGTTCAATCCATGTAAGCCAGCCAATCTTTATATCTAAGAGGCCACAACTCCTCGTGTTCAAAAGATACTGGGTGACCACCAAAGCTGGAACATCCCTGCAACTTCTAGAATGATAAGGTTATTATTTGAGGAGGGCTTGAACCCCCAGTGAAGGATCCTTCTTGAATGAAAAAAAAATCAGAAGTGAGCATGCCTTAAGGAGGGAAGAAGAAAGCCCTTAGGCTTTGTTTGATAGCCAAGAATTCGGCTCTCGGTGCTTGACAGAGAGTTTGATTGTGAAAAGGGTTGGTCCCATGTGAGAGATTAAAAGACCATAAAAAAACAGGCTATTGCGCTGATAAAAATAAGAACATGCTACTCTACGCACCATCTTTCTATTTTGGAGTGCTAATAAGTGATAAATGAACTGTAATGCTTCAATTGTAGTGCGGTATACGTGTTGACCTAGGTAACCAATTTTACATGTAGGCTGGAGTTGGCTCAAAAGGAGGAGGATGCAAATTGTAAAATTCTGGCCGCATGCTGCTTTCACCGGTGATAAATTTCATACCAAAAGTTTGGTGAAATTTCGTTGTTATCTGTCAAACTTTGGGCATTTTCCTTAACATAATTTTTATTTTTATTTTTAAATTAAAATTTTGACTTATGGAAGATTCCTTAAAACCTATTCATAAGAAGAAAAAAAAAAGAAAAGAAGCAAGATTCCTTGAAACCGTGTGAAGTGAAAGTTGTAACCTTAAATTGAAGAGTGAAAATCACTCTTTCTGCTGGAATAGCAAGCAAGCTCATGAAGAAGCTTACGAATTCAACAGATTTTGACGAAGCAGAGGACCGTGACAAAATCTTTTAACGACATCGGGATCTTGTTGTTAATAAAGCTGGACAACCTTATAAATACATTCATGAGAGTAAATACCTACTGCCAAATCATTAGAGTCTTGAATCATAAGTTTCAACGGAAGACGACGATGGAGAACTCTTTTTAATTATTTCCCTAATGCTGCTACCACTATCAATCCAAACATAATTGCCTAGTCTGAAGCCTGATCCTCTGCTGCCACTCCCTGTTAGAATAGTCCCAATTGCATGTGGGCTGTGAGGTCTTGGGCTATATATAATCTGAGCAATCCTCACCTTACAAGCCGGTTTTGTAAGGTTGAGTTAAGCCCATAGAATTCTATATGGTATCAGAGCCTCAACCCGAACAAAGTCCTCTCCAAATTATGCCGACTCTTGCATCAATCCATACGGTCTTAAAAAAATAAAATTCATATTGTGTTTCATCTTTCCTTTTTTAACTGAATTAGCCAAAAAAATATTCGAACACTCTAATGTCATTTTCTTCCAGAACTCCGACTTTGTCAGAATGCTCACATTGATATGAAGGTTGGCCAATTTGTAGAATTTGGTGCATTGAAAGTCCTACTTGCCTTTCTCGATTAACATGCATGACCTGAAAAGGCGCAAACACCTGAAAAGGCGCAAATGTGAGGTATTCAGCTACACTATTTCTCCAAAGCTTGTACAGATAAGCTCATTTGGAACCCGGAACACTCTATTGATCTCACCATGAAATCTGCATGGGACATGCTACACGTAGAAGGATGGACAACTCTGGGATCTGGGAGTTTCTCATCTTCCCTTTGGCAAGTCATTGTTAACCAAGCACTTGTTGAATTAAACTTAAAACGAAAAGATAGCAATGTTGGACCAAGAAATTTTTGGTTTGCATAAAACTAGGAAGCCTGTAAAGCTCCAATATATGCTAACCAAAGCCAATTTAGAAGCAATTTGAGTTACCTTGAAAAATGTTGGCTCCATTCATGTCACGCGATCATGCATTAAATTCTACAAATCGGCCAACCTTTATCTTACAGATCATAGTATTGCAAATATACACTTTACAGAGTCTATACAGTTTTCGTATGTCTCAAGATTTACAGTAGAGTACATCTATTTGAGCCCCCACTTTACTAGTGGGCGTGTTATGACCTGGGTCTCTTTTGACCCTATTTAACGGTAATAGATGGGAGAAGCACCAAGTTTGATACTTGTGTGCATACCCTACCATGGCCCACACAATATAAATTTAGAAGATTCTTTTATGATTCGGTTTACACAAAAATAGCAGCCGTATCCAAAGAGTCTTGCTGCCATAAAACAACTAAGGCAAGCAATTTAATTCTATTATTTATGGGTTTGATTTAGTAATCAAATTGAATCCTAAAAGGACTTTTGCTCTTTTAAGTCAGTCAAACATGTCAAAACAGACTCTAATTACTTTCTTTTTTAAAATATAAATAAAAACTTTAGAGAGAAACAATACTCATTAACTCTCAGTCGTCTCTCTTTTACTTGTTTTCTCTTCTCTACAAAAGCTCTGACAACTCCATCATCTACACCTCCCTCACCGGATCTCTATCAGGTTTCACGATAGAACAACACCGCAGGATTCAATTCATATCGGTGTCCCAAGCATCTTGTCCTAAAGCCTAATCTCCCCCATCAAGGCTCCTCGCCACTGTGAAGATTCGATCGTAAGAAAAGATTTCTTGTGGAAGGAACTTGGGCAAATCGTCGCCCGAATCCAATCTCCGTCAAATTAAATCGCAACGAGAATTGATTCACGCTTCAACAGGTGGGTGCCTCTAAATCAATCTTAAATTATTTAGTATTTTTCAAATATAAGGAACCCTAATTAAATCCTCAAAGAAATAGGAAAGAAAATGATCTAGAACCGCGTCGAAAAACTCAACCTGGGCTTGAAATTGCAAGTTCGACCAATCGAAATTCAAACTCGACCAGTCGAGATTATATTTTATATAGAGGACTTTATCCTCTGGCTGATCTCGACCGATCGAAACTTGAATTCGACCAGTCGAGACTGCTATCCTTCGCAGGTTTCTCAGAAAACTCGATCGGTCAAAAATCCAATTCGACCGATCGAATTTATATACACTAACTGTTTATTGTTCAGTGTCGAGATTGAATTCTTTTCAAGCTCTAACTAGTCAACTCGACAGGTCGTAAATACAATTCGATCAATCAAAGTTCTAACCTTCCTTCAGAATTCCATCTCCAGTAATCTCGATCGATCGAAATACACATTCGACCAGTCGAGATTCTATTCTTTTGTTTCTCTCTGATCTCGACCGGTCGAGAACCATTTTCGACCAGTCAAGATTGACAGCTCTGGGACTGTTTTCCCTCTTCAAACTTGAACTTCAAGATCTTTTCACTGGGACATCAGATTTAAGCAAAATAGGACTTAATCTTATAGTTTTTGGACCTTTCGGACATAATGAGAATATCTGTTACCTCTTTTAAAGCTCCTACGGTCCTTGAATGGACACGACTGTCTCTAAAGGGTCTGAATGTGTTCAATCGCTTTACCGATCAAATCATCAAGCACTTTAGACACAATTATCTCCAATAAAGAATAACTGGACTCATTCATAGAATAAATATAGTTGAATAATTCTTAATCTCTATTTTTACTCAATGCATTATACTTTATGCTCCATCTTAATTTTCTTCAAGAATATGCAATGTTTGGGGTGCATGTTATAGTTTCCTTCTGATATATGTTCACTATCATCGAGGGACGGAGCCGAGAGAGGGCTGATAGGGCCACGACCCCCACCACTTATTTAGTTTTTTCTCCTTTTCTTTATTCTATTTCACTTATTTTTGAGGCACCAAACTAATTGGCCCCATCCACCTTTTTTCTCAAAGGTCACTTACTATACAACCTAAGATTCTTCTTTCTCAACTCGAGTTACATGTCCTTAAATAGTTGACTACTTTGAATCAGACAATGAAGATCGGTGTTCATCCCAATATTCATTATAATAGATCTTGTGATCATGGCCCTATCATCAGACGAGTCAAAATTTATCCCATGTAGCACACATCGCAAAGTATGAACATAATCATTGATGTAGATAAACGTTATTCTCGTATTACTTTTCAGGGTGTTGAATACATGAAATCAAAATCCTACCCTCTGATTTTAGAAGCATGATCTCAAGATCTATTGTGTCAAAGACTGAGACTAAAAACGATCTCTAGCATATAAGTCAAATCAGTCAACCATTTAAGAACGTAGAATCTCGGTCGATAAGGAGGAATCTTTGATGAACAAATAAAAGTATTTTATCCCACGACTCTCTCTCTCCCCTATCTTTTAGGCACCTCAACCAAGCACCCTATTTTACTCTCCTATTTTTTAGTACCAACAGTTAAACCACCCTACTACAACTTCTCTTCTCAAAGCATATCTAAGAAGACTCTCTCTCTCTCTCTCTCTCTCTCTCTCTCTCTCTTTCTCTCTCTTCATTTTTCTCAAATGTCATTTTGCAAATCATTCTTGAGACCATGGTATCAAAATCGACTGATATCGATATGTATCCGTATCTTGGCAAACCGATACGTATCGGTCCTATAATTTGGTATCGGCCGATACGTATCGATTTGAGTCGAGACTTTGGTTTTTTTTTTTAAAAAAAAAGAGGTCAATACGTATCGGTATCGGCCGATACATATCGATCGATTTGTATCGGTCCTCCATGGACCGATACCCGATACTAAGTCCGAGTTTGACACCTTGCTTGAGACACTTGATTAGCACATCGAAATATTAGAAAATAAAATAATCCTTGGAATTCCTACAACCTCATAAAGCATAGGAATTTATCATATTTATAAATTTAAATTCGCCATTTCCTTCTATTGTATCAAAACAGACCCTCAAAGTTAAAGATTGGGCTTAGCCTAGTTAATATGGCCCTTAGTTATGACAGATTGGCCCTATTGGCCCAGTGGTAAAGTCATGAAGGGGCAAGTGCGGGCAGAGTTTCTTGGAAAATTTTTTTTTTAATTATTTTTATAAGGTAGTTTTGAAAATAAAAGGGCGGCTTACGCCCTAAAATACATTAGGTGATTGAGTTGAAATTTAAATATATTAAAAATCAGTTGTTTTGTGATTTTTCTTTGTTTGTAATCTGTTAACAATGAATGAATGTTATTTTTATTCTTTATAATCTTAATATATTTCTCATTCATTCTTTGACTCTTCTATCTCGACATTTATTTGTTCTTACTTTGGCCCCCTCCCATGAAAGTTTTTGACTCCGTCCCTGCCATCATTATATGACGTTCATTTTGTAGAAAAATTATGATAGTGCATACGCATGATAAATTAAGAATAAGACACGACACATGATATAAGTTTTCGCTCCGGTGGAGTTTCTTTTATAGTCATGTAAAACTTAGAATGTAGGCATCAATATATGGATGCAACACCTTTGTGGGAGTATGGGTTATCATACAAAGTACATCCAAGTTACTACGAAACTCATCCATTGGAAAGTGTAATTTAGTGAAGCTTATCGACCGTGGCCCATTCCAATTAAGTTATGAGAAAAAGATGAGAAATGAATATGTTAAAATATGATATGTTAAGAAAGTGTGGAGGGACTTAAACCCACGCAAATATGAAATTGGGGCGAGAACGTAAGCCCAGAACCAAGTAATGATATGATATGTTAAGACACGTTGTGAAGGCCAGTTGAACATGAATTAATTTCTACATGTGCTATACCTTACGAGCCACCGTAAGGGCCCAACGTCAGCAGTTGAGATAGGTCTTAAGGACAATATGTTAGTTCTGTCTCAAACTAAGGGGACATTGTGGTTACTAAGCCGCCAATCTCATCTGGTTGGATGGTGGTTTATGTTATGATATGGAGGTTATGTGATTAGCTATATGTGCACCTCCCGTGGTAGACTCTAGCAGCGATCCTGTCACAGGTCTTTTAATTAAGGAAAGTAAAATACGAAATATATTGTGCAGGCGTATGGAGTAATAATAAGACTTATGATATGTCAGGTATAATAAGTTAATGAGATATAGAAAAATAAATAAGAAATAAAAGCATCATACACATTTCATTATATATTATGCTTTTCAGTTTTGATATGATATGCTATGAGGTTTTAGATATTTTTGATATTATGTAGTAATGTTTGATTTATTTTAAAATGCACCGCAACTCAAGCGATTATATACACAATCACCTGGGTAAGTTATGATAAATCAATTGTGCAACCCATTGAGTTTACACGATTGAGTAAACTCACCCCCATCCAAAAATCTAACAGTTTCAGATGAGTGTAGACACCCAAATTTGGCCTAAGGCCCGATTGAAACACATTTAGAGAGAGGCACATTTTTGAGCTTTTGATGGCATATATGGAACCCTTAGAAATCACTCCAAACCCCTAGGAATCACCTTAGATCCCTTAGAACTCACCCCGAACCTTTAGAAACCAACCCCGACCCCCTTAGAACCCGTCCTAGACCAGTTTCTGAACTCTCCTGAGCAATGGATAGAAGGAGGAGTGTAAAAGTTTAGGAAAAACTCTACTGGAGCTGAGTTATATATCATTGGAAAGAGGACTTTCTCAGCTTTCCAACGAGCTAAGAATCGCCTCAATCAGAGTTGTATATCAAAAGTTACGGTGATTCGAATATCGGGTAGAAATATATATTTTTTGCTTGGCGCAACTAATAGTTACGCCAATTATAGGTGGGTCCCCCCGCGGGCAGTCGACTTCCCAAAGCTACTGTTCACCACTATTTTACTGTATATATGCTTAGCACAACTAATAGTTGTGCCAGGCATATAAACAGTAACTGTGTATTTTTACCTCAAAAATCAAGATTGAGGTTTGACTTGTTGATCATCTTGACCTTTGGAGTGTATTTTATTAGTTCTGTTGCACCCAGTTACTATCCAGGCGCAACCCCTTAAGTGATTTAAGGCCTCACCCTATCATCCATCATTGGAGCAACTCTACACATTTTTCAAGGTTCCAAAAATCCTAGGAAATCTTAGATTGCCCATTACCTAATTGCTAATCCAAATTAGCTTTTAAGCACCCTCCTAACCTCTTTTTTTCTGAGAGGCACCCCCCTTGCAAATGGCTTGAAATTTTTTGCATTTAAGAGATTAAGGAATCTCTTATCTCTCTCTTCTAGTGCACCATTCCCATACAAATTCCAGAATTCAAAAAACTCCTTTAGACCTTAGCATTTCACACAAAAGCTCTAGGTTAGAGGTGTGTTACCCCCTAGCCTTCCCTCTCTATATTTTAGCTATCAAGCCTTAGGAGTTAGAACCTTATTCCATACCATACTAACCTTCAAAAGCTCACCGAAGAAAGACAACGCAAGGCTCCACAGCAGTGCAACAAGGGCTCAAGAGTTTCGGCTCTCTCCTTTATTTCTCTACCTTCTCGATTATTCCTCCATCCTCCCATTTGTGTCGTTACGCCGCCAAATTTTTGGTAGGAACGGAGGGGCACAAATAGGATTTTAAGACCCATTTGGGCAAGAGGAAGCCTTTTTTTATTTCTTTTATATTATTTTTATTTTGGCCATTAGTAGGGACAGCATTAAGCGGGTTGATTGGATGCCTAACACCTTCCCAATCGATAACCGAAGCCCCTATCCAAGAGCCATTGGCGTAGACCGGATTCAGAGTCATATTTGTGGCACCTTGATGCTTATAAAAATGATTTAGGTTTCCCGGGACACCAAAAGCTTCAAGTGGTGACTCTATATTTTTCATTAGCGAGCGCATCGTTGCAATGGGATCGCAAAAAATCCCACGGTTGCACAGATGGCGACTCTGCTGGGAGTAGCTAGTAGAACTTCTCCTTGAACTTTGCCTCCTTATTTTTGATTTTACTAACATTTTATTGCTGTTTTTTATTTTATTTTTACTATCTTTTTTACTCACCCCTCCGATTACGTCATTTTACTTACCCTTACTTTTACGTCATTTACGAGTCTTAGTCGATTGGCGGGCCTACTTGCGCATAGTCTTTAGTTTTCTTTACATTTTTGTCATTTAAAGTGCCTTAGCCGATTGGCAGGCCTACTTGCGCTTTGTAATTAAATTCTTTTACTTTTACGTCATTTAAAGTACCTTAACCATTTGGCGGGTGTTAAGACCTGAAAAGTACCACTTTTCACCCTTTAACTTAGCCTTTGATTGGACCCTTAGCCATCTAATAAAGGTTTGTTAAGTGTTTTCTGTAGATAATAAACAGCAGTGCAATAAGGCCATAAATCCTGTTAAGGAGCCCATGATTGGCACCAGAAGTCCCTCAGAAGAATGAGCCATGAATCCAGACCTGAGGTAAGCCTCGTGCAGCTGGC
The DNA here is from genome assembly GCA_021018995.1 of Chloranthus sessilifolius. Lineage (NCBI taxonomy): Eukaryota > Viridiplantae > Streptophyta > Magnoliopsida > Chloranthales > Chloranthaceae > Chloranthus > Chloranthus sessilifolius. The sequence goes on along the minus strand of CM037594.1, from coordinate 25,287,810 downwards.
AAAGCTCCAGAGGATTCAGAAAGATATGCTTCGCGCAATTCTCGCGAAGTCCCAAGACTTCACAACAACTTCTCGCACAGTTGAAGGACAGACTAGCTTCAGAATCCTACCTCGCGCAGCTATTGCGCAGTAGCCGCGGGATGCAAATGTCAAGAGAACCTGTTGTGCAGTTCAGAAAAGCCTCAAAGCTATCGTGAGGATCCTCGCGAAGTTCCATTAAGAAGTGAACTTCTCGCGCAGTTCAGAAAGAAAGCAGCCTTGCGAAGCCAAAGTTAGCCTCGTGAAGATTTATTATGAAATGGAATGCTCACACAGTTCTCGCGCTATTCACAAGTAGCAATCCAACTGCGCGAAGCCCAATCCAATGAGAGCTTAACTATCTACCTCGCGACTGCTCAAAGCATCAAGAAGCTGCAACCCCACGACGTCTGAAGTTTTAATGCAAACTCATCCTCGCGAAGTCAGTGCTACCACGCGACAAGTCTGGGAATCGACTACAACCTGGCGAAGCTCTGAACTCTAACTTCCATCATTCTGTAGAGGACACTCTGGGGATTTCCAGTGATTAGGGCACACACTCCCATTCTCAAATCTTCATGCACGTGCCCCGAGGCATCCAAGGATCATTAATAGGCCACGTGGCATCGCTAAAATTAGGGTTTCCTAACCCTAATGCGCTGCCACCCACTACTATATAAACCTAAGCCTGGTTTAGGTTTAAGAGGCCGACGGAAGAGCTCAAACTTTATCACTGATACGAGATCTGAGATCTTTTTCTTTTCTGTTCTTCTGTAGTTGTAAGTAGTTTTCCTTTTTCTTTTTCTTCTCTCCATGGCCCAGCACTTGCTGGCCATGTCTATGTATGTTTATTGAGATTAGATTAATGGAATTTGTGATTGGGTGTTGTACTTTTATGGGATTCGTGTGTTTGTGAGTTGTTCTGTGCAAGGCTGCTGCCTTGTGATCCGCCATTGCTTTGGTTGTGATTCAAAGTAATGGAGGACTGATTCTAAGGACCCATTCAGATCCAAGTGACTTGTGTGTCTGGGCTATCATGGTCCGATACAGACTTAGCCCCATCACAGGACCCACTAGATCTGAAATCCCCATGGAAGGCTGAGCTGGTAGCCTTGTGACCATGGTGGTGGTAGTAATATTCTTGTTTTGTTTTGGGCTCCGTGAGGAGGATAGCCTCTGGGATAGTTTGTGACCATTCAAGTGGACAGGTTATAGCCTTAGGGGGAATCCAATCCGCCGATCCAAGATGGATCCTTCTTCTTTACACCTGAGCTTGTAGAAGCCTGGTGGGAGATTGTACAGAGGCAGACTCCCCTATATTTGTATAGATTCGCCATCAGATGTTGGATCTGATCTGGTTATAGAGATTGTAGGCTGGTGACTGGACCATTGTAGCCTCACTCAAGCAATGGACAGCTAGATCGAAGGTTATACTCAATCTCTTGCTGGTTCTATGTGTCTGGGCTATCATGGTCCTATATAGCCTTAGCCTCACACATAGAGCTTTAGAGGTTGAGGTTCCCTATAGATTCTTGAGCTTGTAGCCTGGATGAAGTAATGTCTACAATGATTAACTTGTTTTGACCCATCTCTGGATTGTGGTTCCCCTATGGGATAGTCTGTGACCATTTAAGTGGACAGGTTATAACCTTAAGGGATTGATCATGGCACAGAGATGAGTTGGATTCTTTCTCCTCCTTGGTGATAATGTAGCCATTGGACAGGATTCTGTAACAGCAGACCTGGATCTGAGTCATAAATTCCAACGATCTGAAACTCAATAGCATACTTCTCACCCTTTTATATTTATTTTCCCACACTCCATCCATCTTCTCAACCCTTTCTGTAGTTAATTCATTAGGCTACCTTAGGATATTTAGAATAAGTGACCCTAAACTCTCTTCCTTTTAGGACTGCCAGATCTGTAGTCAGATCTGGAGGGACTACTAGAGATGGCTCTCTTAGAGCCGTAGATCACTTTTTCCTGTGGCACAAACTCTTACTTATCAAAACTTGCTACAAATGGACCCTGTATCATGCAGGTCTAGGATTTCTCAGTTGTGCTGATTTCATCCCCTATTTTACTTTGATTTTAAATTGCATTTACCACCAACAAATAATGTAAGCACATCTGGGGTTGCAACAGCGGGCCTACGTGCGCACTTACGTTTCCGCAATCATATTAAAAACAGTGAACGCCGGCCCGTAGAGGCGGCACGGGATCATCACCTCCGGTCTTTGAACTTAAGAAAATTTTCATAAAAGTGAAAAATAAAATTGAACTAACAAAGGGGCTTTGACTTATTATTTTTGTGGGGTAGATTTTAAAGGGTTTGGTTATTTAGGCACACATACAACTACCCGGGTCTTAGTACGGCGTCAGCCCCTAGTGGTGATGATCCAGAAAAGTCCCAACCCACCTAGTACCCAAGAAAAGTGCTTACACTTGAAGTATATTGGGTGGGTAACCTTCTCATTCCAAGCTTAAAACCTGGGAAAAAGAGAGCGATAGTGAACCCAATTTGACCTCTAAACCCCTAGGATCGGTGAGAAAAGAGACATATCATTAAATCAGTCAATCCCCGAAAGCCCAACTTCCAGAAAAAATTAGTTAGGAGACTCATTTCAGGCTAGAATTACTGTTGTCAAACAACCTGGAGCCCCTTTTTGGTTTGGCGCATCTATTAGTTGCGCCAGCTTTGGGTCCACAGCAGCAGCCCGAATCTGGTGGCCTGCTTCACCCCCCAGACTCCCCGATCAGTGTGTTTTGTGCCTCTGTTTAGGCCCTACAATTTTTGACACCCAATACGCCCTCGTCGGTCAAAAAAAGGTGACTTCTTTTTTATTCGTTTTGGAGGATCGAGTTGTTTACATTGGTTTTCGTTCCTTCAATAGATCGAGAGGTTTTTCTTTGATTCTTCCGAAGCGCTTCAGAACCTTTATCGCAGGACCTATTTAGGGTACGAGAGCCACTCGAGAAGGGAATTCAAAGAGGCCCCGGAATCCTCATTTGTTTTCACTTACAAAAATTTTAAAAAAATTAATTAAAATTAAAAATTAAAAATAGAGTCTTGATTGGTACCGACACAACGGCATCATTGTACCCCCCGTCATCCCGTAAGAGAAGGAGGAAGCTTTACGAGCCCCATCCAAGGCACCCGTACCCAACCTAATGTCGAGATATGTCATGGGCCGTGGACTCGGCTTATGTCGATCCTGACTTATCCCCACCACATTCTCCAACCCATTCCCATACCGAAGAAGCCTTTAATTCCACCCCCCTTGCCCAATCAAACCTCTCCATAATCCGCCCGTTTGGTGCCCTTATTTTCTCTTCCACCACTTACCAAAATTTCCAAAATCTAAATTTTCCATCATTTTTCCAAACCATGCCTTCATCCATGACCATCTCCAACCCATCCCACCTTCCTTCCATACCCATTCAAAACCCATCCTCTACCTTGACCCACATGCCCCATTTCTCATCCTCTCAACCCGATCCACCCCCATCCATCCATACCACATCCAATCCCCCACACATCCCTCCATGTACCCAAGCCATGCCCATCTTTCTTGAAGCCATGGCCAATTTTCCCCTCTCATTTTCCACTTCCATGCCCCATACATCTCCCCCATACATACCTAATCCATCCACCAATGCCCCACCTCACTTCTCCAATTCACCCTATATCCCACCCCTCACCCGGGTTATGCCTGATTTTATCAGGGCCATGCCCAATTTTTCCTCTTTCCACACCCTATCTACACCCCCTCAACCATCAAATAGCCCATCTCCATCCGATCCTCCTTCTATGGCCATGATGGAGGAGATATTCCACACCTACAATAGGTGGAAGGCTTCCTAATACATCCCCTCTCATCTACACCACACATTTATGAATCCATCCCATACCCTAGCAAGCCTCCATGCCTCATTCCCCCATGACCTCCATCAACCCCCCATCATCCACACTACCCAAACCCCCACTACCCATATATCCCAAGGCACAATGGCCCAAACCCCCATTCCCCACATGTCCCAAGGCCCAATGGGCCAGACCCACCAAGGGTCCATGAACCAAACCCACCAAAGGCCTGTGGTCCAGACCCATTAAGGCCCATTGAGCCAAACCCATCAAGGCCCATGGGGTCAGACCCATCAACGGCTCATGGCCTAAACCCATCAAGGGCCCATATCCCAAACCCATCAATGGCCATGGCCCAAACCTATAATGACCAAGCTTTGTGGCCCAATCCTCCCAAGGCTTCATGGTCCAAACCCAAGCCCAGCCAGACATCGGAGCCTCACACCCATACCCTTCACAATTCTTCCAAAGTTTCACCCATTCACAACCCTCATACCCAGCTCAAACCCATGCCTTACATCAACCCCAATTTACCCATATCCCAACATCCCAAAGTCAGCTTCAAACCTTCCCCATGCTCAATGGCCTCATCAGGCCCCACTCCAAAATCTAACTTCCACTCATCCCATCATCCAACAAACTTTCCCTCATCTCCAATGTACTCACCCAACCCCCACTCATGCCATTCCCATCCAGTCCATGCAACACCAGTAAGATAATCCCGCCCTCACTACACACTATGTCGACTAGCAATATGAAGAGGACGAGATTAGGAACAGTGAAGCCTATGCAGGGGCATTGACCAGCCTTAACCCTCCTCTTATCATTTCCCACCCCCTGATAGCCCAAAGTGAAGTCCAACCAACTGCCGAGAAAGTGGCCCCCGTATCCAAGGAGTCAGAGTAGCTGAAAGACCAGTTGGACAAAATACAGAAGCAGTTGATGAAAATGGGTGGTGCTGAAATTCACACAACGGATTTCACAGATTTGTGTTTGTTCACTGAGGTCCCCTTGCCTCCCAAATTTAAAATGTCAGCTTTTGACAAGTACAACAGCACCGATAATCCTATTGTACACCTCAAGTCCTACTGTGAGGACATGTGCCAATATGAAGGGGACGAAAGACTGTTGATAAAGGTCTTTCAAAAGAGTTTGACTGGTTCAACCTTAAGTGGTTCACGTCTTTAGAACCATCTATGATGAAAACATAGAAGGACTTAACGCACTTGTTCCAGGAACAATATGTCTATAATATTGACATCGAATCGCGTAAATTTGACTTAGCCTGGTTAAAGCAGAACCCAAATGAGACCTTCAGCGATTATCTGGGACATTGGAGAGCACTAACAGCTCAGGTCAGAAATAGGATACCTGACGATGAACAGATCGAAATGATTTCCAAGAGTACTCTGCCAGTAATCTCAGACTTTTTGGTGTACTAGCTTTATTGATTTGGTGAGGAACGCTAATTGATGTGAGGACGCTATTATGGAAGGCCGCCTGAATAAAAAAGTACCAAGTGGAGCCAGTGGGATTAGGAGGTTTTCAAAACAAAGGAACGATAAGAGTACCGGGGCCAACATCCAGAACATTGCCAATACCAAGCCTAATAATAACATAACCCAGCTCTAATTTCAAGCAGCACAACCAGCGCCAGTCGAAACTGAGTAGATGCCAAAAACAAGGAATGGGCAAGGAATGCAAATGACTTCGGAGCAAAGGAGAGCCCACTATGATCGAGTGTTTACACCCCTGGGACAGTCATTAAGTATACTTTTACCTTTACTAATAGAAAAGAGATTAGTCACTATTCATCAACCACAACTTCCTCCTCACCCGATCCTAAAGAATTATGACCCTAATACCCATTATAATTTTTATCAAGGAGTCCGGGTCACCCGACTGATCGCTGTTTCCCATTAAAGCACGCGATCCAAGATTTGATCGATGCCCAAAAAATTATTCTGCCGACACCTTCGTAAGCAAACCAGCATGCAAATATTCATCAAGTGCCATTGCCCCCACATTCTACCAGAGGAGCAGGTCTCAGACCCACCATCGGGATGGTAGAGGAATATGAGGGGGAATTTGAATTTGATCCATCCGATTACATCAGTGATGGGGAGAGCTATGTGGCACCATTGTCGAGAAATTATAAAGAAAGAATTGTTGGGGTGATTGAACCCCTGAATTTATCAGACTATTTTCCCAGCCCAACACCACAAGCTGAACCCTTAGATCTTAGGATTTATTTTCTATTACCAACTCCTATCAATTATGTGCATATAAATACATACTAACCATACACCACTACCCCCATCAATTATCTGATAGCCCATCATACCCCCAATCCCCCGTCGACACCTATTAACTATCAATGGCCTAATCTTACCCCTTTTCCCCCAGTGCCACCATCCTCAAGCTTCACCACCCCCATTTGGCCCAAGTTTGTCACCCAACTAGCTATCACCAAGGTAAATCAAGTGTTGCCCACACCTCTTGAGCCCGTAGTGTAAGTGCCTCCGATACCGACAGCTATACCGTTTCAGATCTCGAGACCAACTTATGATCCTCATCAGGTCCCACTGAGTTATGAACAAACATATATTAACACTGGCAACCATAGAGAAGGAGCAGTGGACTTTATGACCCGATTCGGAAAGATCTCAAAGTAACCAGAAGCACCGACAGCAGCACAAGACCAACCCAAAGGAAAGAAAGATAACGTCGTGAATCCGTTTGAGAAAATGAGTCGAGAACATATCCTGAAGACTCAACTGAGAAGAATGCCTGCCCATATTACTGTATGGGATTTATTGATGATGTCCCCACTCTATTTCCAAGCATTAATGGGAGTGTTAAAGAATGCGCATGTGTCACTTCAGGTTAGCCCGGATGAAGTCGGGCAAATAATTGGTCAAGTGATGGCTCCGAATGTCATTTTATTTTTTGAGGCCGATTTACCTGAGGAAGGAGGCAGTCACTCAAAATCTTTGAATATAATCATTGAGTTCAAAAATATGATTATCCCCCTGGTGTTGATCGATAATGGGTCTACATTAAACATATGCCCACTGAGAACTGCTACCAAGATTGGGGTAGATCCTTGTATGCTAAGACCCATGAGAACTAGCGCCAGAGGTTTCGATAACACACGAAGAGAAATAATGCGAGACGTTGATCTTGAGTTATTAATTGGGCCAATGACCTTCTCCATATTGTTTCAAGTGATGGACATCAAATCCTCATTTAATCTGCTATTACGGCGCTCGTGGCTACATGAATTCGAAGCCATACCCTCCACATTACACTAGAAACTCAAATTTGCATATGGGTACAAGATTATCATAATCATTGGAGAGGGGCAAAATGAGAAAGAAAAGGCTGCCAATAGCATTGAAAAACCCAATATGATGGATGTGCCACACACCGCTGAGGACGTCAACCTCCACAGTTTCAAATATGAGGTATCGACGATACTCCCGGAGCCCATCGAGGGCATCATTCCAAGAATCGGAGGAGGTATGGTAGCGACAGTAGCTATGCTCCAAAAGTGGGGCTATAAAAAAGGAAGGGGTCTTGGACCCAGATTACAGGGAAGGAAGGAGCCCGTCACAGCTAAGGGCGGACAGAAAGTCAGGTTTGGGCTAGGTTACAAGCCCACGGAAGAAGAGGTGCAGGAGGTTAAGGAGAAAGCCCGTGCGACAACAGCTATAAAAGCCAAGGGGATCCACATAGAGGAGAAACCTCGGCCCAGGCCTCATATTAGTAATTCATTCGTAAGTGCTGGAGTTGTAAAGATTGATCAGAATGGGGAAACCTGATTAACCCCACACAAGCCTACAACACCAGTTCCCCCCACCAATCCCTATATCACCCTTCCCAGCCTGAAGATAGACTTGGTCGCGTTATCCCTCTTTGAGGAACGACGGCCCGTACCTGAACAAACTCCCCCTATGGTGAATCACCACAAAACTGTTTTAACGTTTGAGGACATCATCTCAAACGAAATGGGGATCAACATGATGGAGGCTAACTCCAAAGAGCCATATCAGTTAGAACCCTCCATCCAAACAAGTAAAGGAACGACCCCTCAGGTACGCAACTGGGCATCTTTGCCCCAAACCCTGGAAGCGAGGAATGGCCTAACATTTGGCACCCATTTGTCAAAAAAAATAACTTATAAAAAGTGAGATAAGCCCTTGGCAGGCAATCCCTTGTATATACACAGACTCGTGCTGCCAAGGGTCCGTCTCTGAAGAAAATATTCCAAAAAATATTTAAAAAATACAAAGTCCAAAAATATTGTCATTTAAAATTCCAGATAAAATCTCACAAAAAGATGCCTTAATCGAAGTACCTGTCCCACATAAAATCGACTCCTTTTCTATTGAAATACAAGAAGAGGTAGGAGTTACGAGTCTGGATGAGAATATCCCTTTAGAGGAGCTCCCCAATGAGCTTCTTGACCGGTTTGCCAAATTTGAGCTTGACCCTACCCCCATTGTTGAAGAAACCGAGGACGTTAATCTAGGGATTGAGGAGATTCCCCGAATTACCAAAATCGGAACGTCACTATCTCCCGAAGAAAGAAAAAGCATGACGCGGGGTTTCTCATGATATCCAAATACCCGCAGTGGCTAGCCAATATTGTGCATGTGCCGAAGAAGGATGGAAAAGTCTGCATGTGCATCGATTTTAGAAATTTGAACAAGGCGAGCCCAAAAGACGATTTCCCATTGTCACACAGTGACATCTTGGTCGATAACACTGCTAAGCATGGGATGTTTTCTTTTATGGATGGATTCTCAGGATACAATCAGATAAAGATGGCAGAGGCAGATCGAGAGAAGACGATGTTTATCACCTCGTGGGGAACCTTTTACTACAGAGTCATGCATTTGGGCTAAAGAATGCTGATGTGACGTACCAGAGAGCTATGACTGCGCTATTTCATGACATGATGCATCAAGAAATTACAATGTATGTCGATGATATGATAGCCAAATCACCGGAGTGAAGCGATCACTTGGTAAACCTTCATAAGTTATTTGAGAGGTTAAGAAAGTACAGGTTATGTCTGAATCCACAAAAGAGCGCATTCAGTGCCATGTCCGAGAAACTGTTGGGATTCATCGTCAGTAAGAGAGGGATCGAGGTCGACCCAGTCAAAGTCAAAGTTATCATATAAATGCTGCCACCATCTATCGAGAAAGAAGTTAGAGGGTTCTTGGGCATAATACAATATATTAGTCGATTCATTACACAACTAACTCCAATCTACACGCCGATCTTCAAACTACTAGGGAAGAACTCGCCCGTTGAATGGAACGATGATTGCCAGACATCATTTGATAAAATCAAAAGCTACCTCCTTAACCCACCTGTGTTAGTACCACCTGAGCCGGGGAGACCACTCTTGATGTATCTCTCTCCGACGGAAGTCTCGATGGGATGTGTCTTAGAGCAGCATGATGAGACGGGAAGAAGAGAGCAGGCCATTTACTATCTAAGCAAGAAATTTATTGATTATGAGACGCGCTATTCTCATCTGAAGAAAGCATGCCTGACTCTTGTTTGGAATACTCAGAGGCTCCGCCATTACTTATTATCCCAAGCCGTTCTACTTTTGGCCCGAATGGACCTGTTAAAATACCTGTTTGAGAAGCCGGCTCTCACCGAGCAAACTGCACAATGGTAGCTTTTATTATTCGAATTTGACATCACGTATGCCACTCAGAAGTTGATCAAGGGGCAGGCACTCACCGATCATCTTGCCGACAATCCTTTGCCAGATTATGAGCCTTTGAGAACTGAGTTCCCCAATGAGGACATCTTGTTCATGACGGAAGACGATACTGAAGAAGCAGAAGAATATTGGATAATGCCCTTTGACGGGGCAGCAAATACCGAGGGTCAGGGAGTTGGCACCATTTTGATTTCACCGAAAGGATCCCATCTACCTATCTCTATCAAGCTCAACTTTCCTTGCACTAATAACATGGCCGAGTGTGAAGCTTGTGCCGCTATTTTACAGGCAGCTCTTAATCTGAATGTAACTCACCTTCGAGTGTTTGGCGACTCGCAGTTGATCATATGCCAGACGAATGGTGACTGGAAGACGAAAGATGAGAAACTAATCCCTTACATGAGCACCTCAAGGATCTGATAGTTTGTTTCGAGGATGTGACATTCTCATATGTCCCTCGGATAAGGAATCACTTTGCTGACGCACTTGCCACTTTGGCATCAATGATAGAAATCCCGTATGGTGCTGAGATGAAGCCGATCATGATCAAGCAAAGGAATGAGCCAACCTTCTACCTCCGGATTGAGGAACCTATAAAGCCTGATGATGAGCCACCTTAGTTCTCAGATATCAAGAATTTTCTCGAGACAGTAACTTTCCCTGAGGGTACGTCCAAGATGGACCGACGAACCATTCAACGTCTAGCAACAGGCTACGTCATTTATGGGGAATGCCTTTACAAGCAATCCTATAATAATATCTTGCTCAGGTGCCTTACAGAAAGTGAAGCAATCAATATCGTGAAAGAGATCCACGAGGGAGTATGCAGTGCCTGTTAGCGGTCACATGCTCACTAAGAAAATTTTACGACAGGGATACTTTTGGACCACTATAGAATCAGATTGCTGCAAACATGTTCAGAAGTGCTACAAGTGTTAGGAACACTCCAACCTGATACACGCTCCTACCATCGATCTCCACTGCATGATCACTCCTTGGCCATTTGCTACCTGGGGTCTTGACGTTGTCGGAATGATTAATCTGAAAGTATCAAACGGACATCAGTTCATCGTTGTCACCATTGAGTACTTTACCAATTGGGTAGAAGCAACATCATATGCCAACATCACAGCCAATCACGTCGAGAAGTTTCTCAAGAATAATATTATGTACCGATTTGGAGTACCCAAGGATATCATCACAGATAATGGCACAAACTTTGTGAATAAACGCATCCGAGCCTTCTGCGAGCAATACAAAATCAAGCACTATTGCTTGTCACCTTATCGGCCTCAAACCAATAGAGCCGTGGAGGCTGTAAATAAGACAGTCATCCGCATCCTCTAGAAAATGGTCGTCACTTATCGAGATTGGAGCAAAATACTGCCATTTGCTTTGTGGGCTTACAGAACGTCGATCTGTACCGCTATAGGGGCAACACCATTCTCCCTTGTGTATGAAAACAAGGCTGTCCTACCGGTAGAGGTTGAAGTACCCTCGCTTCGAATCCTCATGGAATCAGGCTTACTCGAAGCAGAGAGGGAGAGATCCCGCTTTGAACAATTGAACTTATTAGATGAGAAGAGACTCCTAGCCTTGTGTCATACTCAAGTTTACTAGGGGTGAATCTCATGCACTTACAATAAACATGTCCACGGTTTAGATCTAAAGGTAGGAGATACTGTGCTGATGAAGATCTTCCCATCCTTCCATGCCAATCCGAGAGGAAAATTCAAGCCGAATTGGGAAGGACCTTTCATCGTCCGAGAAGTGCTGCTGGGATATGCCATCCGCCTTGCCACCATGGACAGAGATCATCTTCTTGAGCCCATCAACGCTAGATACGTCCGACGGTTCTACTCTTAGTGTCTATCGCGATAAGGTAAGTATTGGTTAAATAGATACGTGATTGCTTAAGAACCACATAAAAGAGGCCATCATTCCAAGCACAATAGCAAAAAAATATCCCTAAAAATGATGATATCCTTTGCTACCCCATTTGAGCCTGAGCCTTTCTTTCAATAAACCCCTTCCCCAAAAAAATTGTGTGTGTACATATACAAAAAAGGGAAGTAAAGTTACCATCAAAATCTAAAAAAATTAGAAAAGAAAAACCTCAAAAAGAGATTGCCTGAAACAAGATAAAAGAAAAAAAATATAGAAGAATCATGGGGTGTGTACAGTACCCATCACACCTTCATATCCTAACCTAACCCATGGCCAAGCTACATCCTAAAGAAAGCCCTCTTTTTAGGTTCACAAGTAGTCATAGTATCTGTTAAGTCAACGCGAGCTGAGTTGTGAGATGACACCGGAACTCCATCCGGCCGGCTATGACGGAATCGACGTCTATGTCGTGGCTCTAAAAAAAATGATGAAAGAAAGAAAAAAAGAAAAAAAAAAAATACAAACTCAAAGCAAGATGGACGTGGTGAAAACCCGAAAGAGCACTATGGGTAAAAATAACGAGTTTGTGCGGACCAGGTGAAAACTCGAAATGACGCTTAGGGTAAGAGAGCTAAACCCATGGACGTGGTGAAAACTCGAAAAGGCATTATGAGTAAAAAAGAGGCTAACAACGAGCACGGCAAAAACCCGTCTTGGGCGCTGTGAGTAAAAATATTCAAAAAAAAAAAAAAAAAAAAAAAAAAGAAAAAAAAAATCATTCAATTACTTCCTTTGGTTACATCTTTGTGTTATCTAATCGCCAACTGGGCCGCTCATGTTAGCTCAAATCAAGTTCTGACCAGGAATATCTTCAGGCTACATCATCAAACATATGACCCAAGGTAAGGAGAAAAGGTTAATTCGATCCAAAGGGATGGACATTCCGACCTTGGAAAATTCTAAACCTTACTTAAGTCTGACCGCATGAACGAGTTTGGCTATGCTAAAAAAGGGACCCGTTACTTTGTCTCACTGATAAGGCATCAAACAAAAAAAAAGAAAAGCCAAAAAAAGAAAAAAAATCAAGAAAAATCTAAATACAAAAAAATTCTATATTTCTACTCTTTTTCATGTACATATTTATAGTATTGTACTTCCATTTCAAAAATGAAGAAAAAGAATAAAAAATCTCTAAAAATAAAAATTCAAAAAATATATATAAATTTTGAAAAATAAAAAAGCGTAAGGAAAAGTTGTTGCTCCTTCTGTTACTTAGGGTGTATATTTATTACCCATATAAATAAAAAAGAGACTGACGTTTTCTTGAGAAATGTGCAGGAACATCAAATGGCCTAAAACCTCGAGGCAGGTAACCTCTCGGCGATGGACAGATCAAATAAAGCATCTCTCCATAAATGATCGGTCTATTAAAAAAAAAAAAAAAAAGTAATTATTTAAAAAAAATAAAAAAGATAGATGAGTTTTTATGGTACTTTTTGCTATGCACATGCAGATTTCAAGGTGATTAAATGTCAATATTTTATCAGCAACGCAGCTGTGCTATATCAATGTCCTAATTCTAAGGTTCTCCTTGGATTTTGGGATCCTACTTCAAAGTAGGAGCAACAGTGTCAATCTCAGTCAAACAGTCAATGTTTCGATCGGATTGATTCCACCGCTAAATCTTCGTGCTGATCGCTCCATTTTTGGTTTCAGGTGAACTTGAGTGCCTTGAACTTCAAGTTTGTCATGTGATATTTTTAGAGGTGTAGACTCTTGGTCTACACTGTCTGGGCGAGCGCCCTACGGGGTTTGAGGTCCGGATAACTCCGTCTTCGAAAAGATCCATTGTTGGATTAATTCCAACTTGTTAGATACGAAACTACGTTAGACAACTATACGTAAATATGCATATAGAAGGGCCCATTTTAGGGTGCAGGCTTAAAACCTGTATGGTATCGCTGTAAAGTGTACGTCATTCGTCTGGGTATCGGTTTGATGGTCGTTTGTTCCCGTAAATTATACCCGGACGAGATCTGGGTCGGGACTTCCATCGCCTTATTATTTATTGCTCCTAATGGGTGTATGTTTATGCATAATTATTTGTTTATATCTTCATAGATGGCAGAGGCAAAGATTGAGTGTCTCCTTCTGTGGACACCTGATTCTGACCCGATCCTTTCGATATCACATGGACTTGAGTACGTTGACTTTGGTTTCGTCGCAAACTATTTCGGGGGCACAGGCTCTTGGTATGCGCTGTCTGGGCATGCGCCCCCTGGGGTTCGAGGTCCGGATAGTTCTTATTTTGAAAAAAAAATGGAAAATGCAATCATTAGAAAAATAAAAAAAAGAAGAAAGAAGAAGAAGAAACCTGTGTTTTCATGCCATGCATAGCTACGCACATGCATATTTCAAAGTGCTAAAATGTCAATATTTTATCAGCAATGCAGCTGTGTTATATCAATGTCCTAAGACTAAGGTTCGCCTTAGGTTTTTAGATCCTACTTCAAAGTAGGAGCAACGATGTCAATTCCGATCAAGCGGTCAATGTTTCGATCGGGTCGACTCTACTGCTAAATCTTTGCGATGAGCGCTCTGTCTTCAGATTCATAGGAACGTGAGTGTCTAACTTCATATTCATTGTGAGCTATTTCGGAGGTGTGGACTCTGGGTCAGCGCAGTCTGGGCGTGTGCCCTACGGGGTTTGAGGTCCGGATAACTCCGTTATGAAAAGGATCAATCGTTGGTTGAGACCAACCTGTTGAAAATGAAACTACATATCAATCAACTATGTGTAAATATGCATGCAGAAGGGTTCATTCCCCTTATTTTCACAGGCTTAAAACTTGTATTGGCACGATATCCCTGTAAAGTGTACGTCTTGTGTCTGGGTATCCGTAGGATGGTCGTTTGTTCTCATAAATTATACTCAAACGAGATTTGGGTCGAGACTTCCATCGCATTTATTGCTTATCGCCCGTAATGGGTGCATATTTATGCATAGTTAAATAATTCGTAGGATCATTATTGATAGAGACCAGGATTAGGTGTCCCTTTTGGGGGGCATCCGATTTTGGCCGGATCTGTTCAATGTCATTTAAGGTTGGATACTCTAGGTCATGATGATCCAGGGCATGCTGAAAAAGTGGCACGTACTCTTAAAAAGCATTGCGACATCTATTCGCTTCGCTCGATAGTCGTGCTAAATAAATTTCGGGAGCAATGGGTTCGCCCAAAGACCTCGAACCTTGCTTCAAGCAGGGGCACCCGTGACCAATCAGATAAGAGGGTCAATGCCTCACATGATTAGAAACAAACTATGGAACCTTGCATACTTGCGTTGGACCTATCTTTGAATGTGGGCCGATCACCCTCCTTACTTACGAAGCTATTATATTCAGAATAAATTTTGAAAATCAAACTCCTTCAAATCATCTTGAGAAGTGACCATTTTTTCCAGCTATTGGGCTCGTAACACGCTCCACCTCGGTTATGCCCAGTAATGTAGCTAAGCGCTTGGGAGCCGATTACCTTGAGAAACGATTATTTTTTCTAACATACAGGGCTTTCATTTTCTCACCATGTTACTTATCTGATGTTTGAAGTTCGTTCTAAATGCAGTGGATCCGTCAGTAATGCCTTGGGCCTCTTTGGATGTCTATTTTCTTTGGCATTCGATCATTAGTCATCGGATACCAAAGAGGGGCATCTATAGACACCCAAATTTGGCCCAAGGCCCGATCGAAACACATTTCGAGAGAGGCACATTTTTAAGCTTTTGATGACATATATGTAACCCTTAGGAATCACTCCAAACCCCTAGGAATCACCCTAGATCCCTTAGAACTCACACCGAACCTTTAGAAACCAAACCCAACCTTTAGAACCCATCCCAAACCAATTTCTGAACTCTCCCGAGCAATGGATGGAAGGAAGAGTGTCAAAGTTTATGAAGACCTCTACTAGAGCTGAGTTATATACCATTGGAAATAAGACTTCCTCAGCTTTCTAACGAGCTAAGAATCGCCTCAATCGGAGTTGTATATCAAACGTTACGGCGATTCGAATATCGGGCAGAAATGTATGTTTTTTGCTTGGTGCAACTAATAGTTACGCCAGTTATAGGTGGGTCCCCCCACGGGCAATCTACTTCCCAAAGATACTGTGTACCAGTGGTTTTACTGTATATATGCTTGGCGCAACTAATAGTTGCGTCAGGCATTTGAATAGTAACTGTGTATTTTTGCCTAAAAAATCGAGATTAGGGTTTGACTTGTTGACCATCTTGACCTTTGGGGTGTGTTTTGCTAATTCTGTTGCACCCATTTACTATCTAGGGGCAACCCCTTAAGTGATTTAAGGCCTCACCCTATCATCCACCATTGGAGCAACTCTTTACATTTTTCAAGGCTCCAAAAATCTTAAGAAATCTAAATTAGCTTTTAAGCACCCTCCAAACCTCTCTTTTTCCTATAAATAGAGAGGCACCCCCCCTTGCAAATGGCTTGAAAAAATTTACAATTAAGAAATTATGGAATCCCTTCTCTCTCTCTCTCCTCTTGTGCACCATTCCCATAGAAATTCCAGAATTCAAAAAACTCCTTTAAACCTTAGCATTTCACACAAAAGCTCTAGGTTAGAGGTGTGTTACCCCCTAGCCTTCCCTCTCTACCTCTTAGCTATCAAGCCTTAGGAGTTAGAACCTTATTCCATACCATACCAACCTTCAAAAACTCACCGAAGCAAGCCAACGCAAGGCTCTACAGCGGTGCAATAAGGGCCCGAGAGCTCTGGCTCTCCCCTCTATTCTTCTACCTTCTCGGTTATTCCTCCATCCTCTCATTTGTGCCGTTATGCCGCCGAATTTTCGGTAGGAATGGAGGGGCACAAATAGGATTTTAAGATCCATTTGGGCAAGAGGAAGCCTTTTTCATTTCTTTATATTATTTTTATTTTGGCCATTAGTAGAGACTGCATTAAGCCAGTTGATTGGGTGCCTAACACCTTCCCAATTGATAATCAAAGCCCCTACCCAAAAGCCTTTAGCGTAGACCGAATTCAGAGTCATATTTGTGGCACCTTGGTGCTTATAAAAATGATCTAGGTTTCCTGAGACACCAAAAGCTCAGGGTGGCGACTCTATATTTTTCATTAGCGAGCGCATCGTCGCGACGGGATCATAAAAAATCCCACGATTGCACAATGAGGATTCTGATCATCCTGCTTATGATGACATAGAGCAGTTGTACTGGAGACGGCTTACGTAGATGAGGACGTCGGTAGATCCGACAGATATTTACGAGCCTTGAGAGCCACTTTAGCTCTAGTTTTCTTTTATTTATTTGAGAGACATATTTTAGTCTTTTATATATCTTGTGAGTTTACGTTTGGGATCATTTTACCCTACATGAAACTTGATTTATTTTATGTCTTAGATGCATGGTTAGGATTTACCTTCTCAATTGTCATTTACGCTTTTCGCTTTTATTTTTGAGCCATTTAATGCTTTATTGAAATGCCTTAATTCATATGTTAAGGCGATTTATGAGTTATGTGTATGTCCGTTTATCGCCTTAACAAGTGTCCAGTGTCATAAAATGAAATTCTAACAAGTGTCCAGTGTCATAACATGAAATTCTAGGCCCCTCGAGAATGAGTAGAAATTCTAGGTCGTGGCAAGGCGCCTACGCTAAAACCCCATTCATCGTTTTAAATCAAATGATTGTGATCATTTTTCATTCCGAACTTTGACACAATGGATCTTGAAATCATGAGCCATGCCATCAGGCAGTCGAGGTTTGATTCCATGTGGCACAGGTCCCAAAAAGTAGCCCTAATATCACATGGCATAGGACCGCATTTTGGGATATGTGTCATGTGGAATCAAAACATTGACCATTTGAGCCTGAAAAAGTAGCCCTAATATCACTTGGCATACATCGCGCCCAAACTTGATTTTAGGGCCACATTTTGGGATTTGTGTCATGTGGAATCAAACATTGACGGTCTCACGCTCATGATCTCAAGATCCATTGTGTCGAAGATCAGAATGAAGAACGATCACAATGGTCTGATTTAAAGGGATCAACAGGTTTTAGCGTAGGCGCCCACGAGAATAAGTGGTGGGCTCAAATAAAGGTACCCTTTATAGTATTGTAGATTACATATTTAGATATAACAAAGTGATATACATTTCTATTGATTTGAACATTAATTTTAGGCCTGTGGTGCATTGGTGCATTTATTTGATAAATCCAAGTAGCTCAATCGGCGGCACATCCAAAAAAAAAAAAGTAGCTCAGTTAGCGGCACATCCAAAAAACAGGCGTATTAGAAGATTTTAAGTATCTATGTCTCCCATTACTGCACTTTAATAAAAATCATTAAAATAAAAACATATATTCATTTTGAAATCCATATGGAATGGTTCTGATCATCTGTTGAGTGTGATTTTTGGCACACTTTAGTTCAATATATGAACTACCATCTTGATGAGATGGGTTGCACGGTAGTGATATTGGCTACGTATGGCATAGCTCTCGACTAGCCCCTGACATAACTTTCTGCTAGCCCCTGCCATAACAGAGTTCACCTTCTTTAGCAGGTTTTCATTCTCTTTGCTAGCATCCTGCTATTTGCTTTAGCAGGTACCCCTGCTCTTTGATAACTCCTTGCATATCAAGATTTTATGCAAGATTAACTTGTTCAATAGTTCTACCCACCTCTCTACTCACTCTTTGCCAAAGTAAATTTTATTTGCTCTGAAAGGAAGTTAGTAGAGAGCAGAGAGGTTGTTGCTAGAGCAGGTAAATCCTCTTTTGCAGGGAGTTAGAAAAGAGAATGAGAACCAACTAAAGTAGATGAACTATGCTATGGCAGGGGCTAGCAAAGAGCTATGTCATATACAACCATAATGTATAAAGATGTGGTGATGTGACATTCTGCCAAAAATAGAAAAGAAAAAAAAAGTAAAAGAAAAGTAATAGCAGAAGAAGAAGCGTGGTAGTGCAAAAAGTAAAAATAAATAATAAATAATATAAACAAAACCAATACATATATATATATATATATATATATATATATATATATCTATGCCAATTGATATGGGCACGCAACATGTAGCGCCTTTTTTGTGAAGTGATAGGTGGCATAGGGCCCACTTTATTAACTAGTATTAAACTTTTAAAATATTTTAAAAGTTATATTCCTTTTCAGTCGTCATTCTTGACATTTTTAAGTCTTTTTAAAGTCTCTTTTTTTTTTCTCTCTTCTCTCTCATTTTCTTAGAAAGTGTCTGACTTACTTTTTCAGACATATTTTACTCAAAAAATATGAACGCCCAATAGTGTAGCGCTAGCAACTAAAATACGGCACCCTAGATAGAGAGGTCTTTGGCAACTGACAAAAGCACTAGCGCCGAGGTGTTTGCAAGGCGTGATGCTTCGCTAAAATATAAAAATTGGGCGCCAAGATTGCTTGTGGGCGCTTAACGCTTATATCGAATCGTTTATGCATTCGATAAAAAAATTAAAAAAAAATTAGCGAGGCATCAGGATGCTAGCGCGTCACTATCGGAGTGTCGGCGGCTCATTTATAGGGTGGCAACATTTCACTGCCGAGGTGCTAGCGTTTCGCTATCGAGCGGCCACATTTTTTGAGTAAAATATAATTGAAAGAAAAAATAGACTTTAAAAATAAAGTCAAGAATGATTGCTAGAAGGGTAGTTAACTTTCTTGGAAAAATGGAGAGAAGAAAGAAAAAATAAAAAGACTTTAAAAAAGCCAAGAATGACTGCTAGAATGGTAGTTAACTTTTAAAATATTAAAAAGTGTAACCTTAGTAAAGTGGGTGCCATACCACCCCATCACTTCACAAAAAGGGCACTACGTGTCGCCGCCCATATCAATTAGCGTATAGATATCTCTATTCCCGGGCACACACACACACACACATATATATATATATATATATTTATATATATAATAACCTAAATTTTCTTATTTTATTTTAATAGTGTTTGATGTATTTTGCATCGTGCATGGTGTTAATGCTTCACACTGGAACTCACTCCCTTTTTGAAAAATTATGATTTTTCCTATATTAAAATTAGACTCATTGCGAAGTGCTCGTCTATACGATTCCAATGATATATAATTAACGATTTCTGATAAGAATATAAAAAGTTACGCCTATTTTAAGTGATGAAACAAGTTAAAGGGTATAACTATAATTTTGGGAGAGAAATACTAATTGCTGCGGTGCTTATACAAAGTGCTAGAACGAAACCTTTTCTCAAGCTATTCAAGTCACGTATAAATTCTTCTTCAGTGTAAAAACTCCTATTTTATTAAATCGTCTACGAAAAGTGTTAATTAGAGTTGACTTAAAACTTTATACCATTATAAATAAAACTTTAAAAACTCTCTACTCTCTATAATAAAAAATTATATAAATAAAACTTTAAAAATTTCCTACTCTCTATAATAAAAAATTATTCTCTCTCAAGACTTAGACGAACCGACGCCTTGGGCATCAACCTTTTCACCCCGAATCGCATTGATCTACCATTCACGCTTTAAGAGGTGGGTATTCATCAATCCATCTTGTTCTTCTCAGATCCCGTCGCGTAGGATGCGTTCGATCGCGCATCGACGAGTTTAAAATTCTTATTTAAACCCTAATATCTCATAAATTAATAGATATGCATGTTTAATATTATGCTTTCCCTTGAAAGTTGTATAGATTGTAAGTCGGGTTTATATTTTGTTTCTCCTTTTAAACAATCCCTTTGTTTGGGCTATTAATATTTTACCTTCTATTAGGTCTGCATATTTAATATATCTATTTTCTCTTAAATTTATATACTAATTAAATATAAATATTTTTATGTATGATAAATCTGCATATTTGGTAATTTATTTTCTACTAAAGTTGTAGGATTTGTAAGTCGAATTTATATTTTGTTTCTCTTTTTAAATAATCCATTTATTTGGCTATTTAATATTGTACTTTTCTATTAAGTCTTCATATTTAATATTTTATCTTTTTTTAAATTTATAAAATTAATTAAACCCTAATATTTGTAAATCTGTTAGATTGTTATTTGAAATTTCCTATTAATATTGCTTATTTCTAAATCTATATAGTTAGAAATTTACCTTTCTACTAAAAATATAATAATATATTATTGTTGCAAGTCTATATAATTATTTATTTAAAACTAATTAACCCCTAAAACTAAACTATACTCTTATTTTATTTAAAAGAATAATAGATTACACCATCTTGAAGTTTCGGGTCCGAACTCACGGCTACATACTCAAATTCGCATCCACGAACCCGAGCTCGCGACCATTGATGTACTAGTCACAATATTTTAGCCATAACATTTTACTCCAACCTCGGATTGATGCGATTCTTATGGCATTGGAAAGAAGACAACAAGCATTATAACTTTGTGTGAAATAGTTATTTCACAAATCTGACGTTTTAGAGGATAAAATAGAGTGACAAGTAAGATTCAGTTTTGAATGACCCAAGACTACACGAATTTAGTATTATTTTCTAATTTTTATGATCAGAATTCTTATGTATATTATATCTTACTTAAGATCTTTCGATTGATGGTTATGATAAATTATAACTTAGTGATTATAAATATTTTTTAATTTAATTATGTAATTATAGTAATCTATATATATCAATTTATCGCTTCAACGCGACCTCTTCGATAACACGAAAGGTTAAAAATTTGATACCTCATGAAAATCAAACTCTGACCTTTACGTTTTTGAAATTACAATAATAACTACCTTTTTCTATATTTGTATTAATATGAATATAAATAAATATATGTATAAACATAACTAAATCTAAATATAAATTTATGTTGTGTGTATAATAATTTTGTGCTTTCATCTTGATCATGTTATACGAGTTATGGACATGCTAGGCCATATGTACGTGAGTATATGAGATCATGACTACACTTAGGCATGGTGATTCACCGAGATGGTATCAAAGTGAGGAATATATCGTATTCATATGCCTTACAATTCATGGTGGTATGGGACATCATGACGAGTCGGGTGAGTGCAAATTCAGTATAACCTTGTATACGGTGACATATGTGGTGACCCTATCACCCCGAGTTTTAATATAAGAGGATAAAATATGAGTTATGATATGAGATTCGGGCTTTGGGCTTTAGCTTGGTGAGGTTTTCTTACTATAGCTCGTCCTAGAATTAAGTTGTAAGAGTATGATATAAGTATGAGTACGAGATAAGATATGCTACAAGTAGGATAGTAAGACACCGCTGTGTAGGCCAGTAAAAGAATAAGAACTTAAGTCTCTGTATGTGTCGTTCCTTGCGTAGCCACCGTAAGGCAACAACGTCTTACAGCCAAGATGAGTCTCTAGGAGACAGCATGAGTATAACCGAGAGTATGAGTAGGAGTATGAGTAGATTGTGAGCATGTGTGACCATTTATGTCTCTCCATTAGGCTGGATGGAGGAGTATGAGTATGATACGAGAGCATTATGATATGACAGTATGATACTATAGTGACCCTCATATGGTAGCTCGAGCAGCGGCTATAGCACAAGTCGTTTAGGATTTATGAATATGTTAGTTATGCCCAAGTGATGTACAGACATATGCGCGAGAATAATAAAATATAATATGATCTGATATGAGGTATGATAAGGTACGTTAGGATATGAGTGTCTAGATCATGGTCTTGCATTCATGATTATGATATGAGTTTACGATATACACTTGTTTTACCATGTTCTTTCTGATTTCATTATTATACTATATTTATCACTCACTTGATGCACCCACAATGCACCCGAGTAGAATGAGGTGGATTGCTGGTGTATCCACTGAGTTTACGTGACTGAGTAAATGTGACAGCCCGGACTTCGGCACCCCGAAACCCGTGCCATCAGCACGATCATCTTGACCGTGCCCCTCAACTATGCACGGAACACTGATATATCAAGCATAAAATAAATAAGAACAACTTGCGGAATTTAAATCTACATAGAAATACTTCTCAAAAGACAGTTCTACCCTCATGCCTCTGCATGAAGGGAGAACCGATCCGAACCATCGATGATAACCATCATCATGGATGGTTCGCCCCAAAGAATACACTGATATCCATATACACAAGGTTTAATCAAAAACCAGGCTTGACATACCAAGCCGTACAATCTCCAACTAAAACTCCTCAAGGTCGCACAGCAGAGTCCTCTAGAAGAAGTCCTCTGGAGGTGGCTCTAACTCCTCGCCGCAAGGTCCCACTCACCGTCGTCGCTGCCTCAAGCCTCGGCACTTGCTAGCGATGGACTGCGACGTATAGTCTATAGGGTGAGCTACATCCTAGCTCAATAGGAAGAACACAATTGAACATATAAAATATAACTCACATGTATTCTATGATATGCATGCATGATATGTCTATGCATTTATTGATGAAAAACAGTTAAAAACACTTCAATTACTGGTAGATTACTCATGTCTTTTAGTTAATCATGAATGATGTTGAGAAGGCCTAAAGCAAAACTTAAACTTCAACTTAAGTAATCCCGAGCAATATAGCATCGAGCCCCGACGAGATACCCTTCATCGTCATCTATATAGACGATTTTAAATGTATTCCCGAATACCAATAGTACCAAGCCCCTTTCCCCGGGATTGGTGGCGGGTTTCACATCTCATCAACACCCCGGGTGTGCTTACTCAGACGGATAAGCCTCCGACCGCCTACGATTAGCGCCGATAGGTCACGGATATCCCGCGGCGTCAGTGGTTATCCGCCGCGTCGGTGGGGTAACCTATCAAACCTCAAATAACAAAAATATCGGTGCCTTACATATAGTTATTCACCGTGTGTGCTATCTTATATCGATTAGGCCTCATCAAGCATGATTCAATCATGGATACATCCACAGGATGTATCCATTCACTTACATCACACACGATGCTCTTTACTTCTTCACTTCATCATCCCACAGGATGGTTCATTTAAGTTACTCTTATGAATGTCACACACACACTTTTCATAATCATTGAGTAGTAAAACATTTGAATTGAATTGATATCACTACATACATGCTCTTGTAAAATAAAGTACATGTTCAAGGTGTTCCCTACCTCAAGTCTTCACTTGATCAATGCATCAAGGTCCCACGTGACTCCTTGTGCACCAGTCCACACGTATCACCTATGGTACCACATCACAGGTGAAACACATCACAAAGGATGCCATAAAGAAGGTATAAGATCCCCCAAGAATCTTAAAGTCAAACCAAAAGTCAACATAGTTTACTACAGTCGATTAATCGAACTCCAAAATCGATTAATCGAATCTGATTCGATTAATCGATTTCCAAAATCGATTAATCGAAAGTCAATATCGATTAATCGAAGCAATTTCGATTAATCGAAATTCTCCTTTTCGCAAAGTCCATTCTCAGTTCGAACAGTCGAATTGTCATTCGATTAATCGAATCCAATTTCGATTAATCGAAATTCTTCTTTTCGCAAAGTAAATTCACTGTTCGAACAGTCGAGTTTTCATTCGATTAATCGAATCCAATTTCGATTAATCGAAATCCTTCTTTTCGCAAAGCAGACTCTTAGTTCGAATAGTCGAGTTTCACAAGTTGATTAATCGATTCCAAATCGATTAATCGAAACCAAAATCGATTAATCGAAATCCCATTTCGATTAGTCGATTTTTCCTTAAGTTATTTCCTCCAACCCCTGGGGTCCACTGGAGGTTCTCAGTCGATTAATCGATTCCCAAATCGATTAATCGAAATCCAAAGTCGATTAATCGAAATCCAAATTCGATTAATCGAAATCGGGGTCCTCTGACTCTTCAACTTCCTGGCCAATTTCGATTAATCGAAACCCAATTTCGATTAATCGAAATTGTCAGATTCAGTCCCCTTCGAGCTGTTCTTCCCAATCTTTTTCCATACTTTTTCTTCTATTTTTCTAAGCCATTATCCTATGATTTAACCCACATTTTACTGCAACTTAACCCCTATAATCTATGCACCTTATTTACAAAAATTTTACCTTGAATAGATCTTAAGTTGATTTCAAATCTAGGGTTGGAAGGCTAGGGTTCCAGCTTTGGTTTCTAACGGATCCAAGTCGCGTTGAATCCGGCTTTTATCTCTTGAATCCCCCCCTCCAATCGGTTGCAATAACTCCTCTCTTACTTTTCTCTCTCTCTCTCTTCTTTACTCTCCTTCAACAGCCAACAATACATCTAGGGTTATTAAACCCTTTTATCCCTCTTTTCTCTCTTGTGTGTTGAGCACATACACATGATAGGTGTATGCGACTTCATTTACAACACACATCACATAGGCATTCTATTTTTCACATCTCATCCGTTCATCACTACACTAACTTGTTGGGCTTCCATTTGGTCAAACCTATGACCGATCAGACCGGATCCCGAGGTCATAGTTTTGTGTGATTTTTCGGGCTATTACATCCTCCCCACCTTGGGAATTTTCGTCCTCGAAAATACCCCAAAGTTTGTGTCTCTTATCTCTCTCTCCCCACACCTCGGGTGAGGTGATCCAATTTCGTTAGGCGCATTTAAGTATTTACACATTCTCACATATAAGTAAGGAAGAAGAATCAATTTCACAAAAGAAAAAATTTTGGATTTGTATTAAGAGTGAGTAATTTTACAATGCCAAAAATTGGCGTACACAAAATACATAGGTATCAAAATGCAAAATACATATAACTCAAGCTGTTCCCTCGTCTGGTGATCGGGTCTTTGGAGCATCCATCTGAGGTGGGTGCAGCGTCAATGGGTGTCTGGCGAGCTGGTGGCCGGTGGTGGCGGTGCTGGGATGTGGATGTGGAGAGGAACGCGTCGTGGTGGGATGGAAGACGGGTCCTCTATGGAAGGCGGTGCGTCCGGTCCATTCTTCTTCATCATATCCATGTAGGTGTGGGGTAGATGGCTGGAGGTGTGAAACATGAGGAAATCAATTCTCAGGTTCATCCTCTCGTTATTGGCCTCCATTACGTAACCGTCCTCTATGGTAGGCCGGATGGGCGTGGCAGGTGAGAGATGAGGTGGGTGTCATGGCCAGTGTGCGTGGTGTCGGCGTGGGCTGTGGTGTGGGAGGAACCCTCTCCAGATGGCTCTGCTGCTGCGGTGTGCCCCACCCTCAAGTGGGTCCTGGCTGAGGTGGTGGGGGTGGTGGCGGTGCTCTGCTTCTTGCTGCTTTCTTTGAGGTGAGGCGGGACGGGACCCGGTAGGGTCCGCTTAAAGGTTGTAGCTCTGGTCCATGAAGACTTGTGAAGCGTCTTCACGCGATCGTAGCCCTCACCTCGTGAGGTGAAATAGTGTGGGAGGGCTCGTCGAGTAGCACTCCAACATGCTCGAGATGGCGAGCATGGCATCTTCTCCTTGGGCGCATGTTGCCCTTCATCAACTTGCTCTTGATGTACGCATCCCCTCAAGGATGACCATGGTAGCATCAAACCATCGGCCCTGAGAAGGCGCGTAAAGTGCATGTTGCACTTTCCACCTTCGTGTCGTGGCGCATCGTAAAGGTTGCATTTATTATGGAGTCGAGCATCCACATGTAGGTGGAAGATCAACCCTCTTGATGGAGTGCCCAGGCCCTTCTTCCATTGGTCATGCGGGTCATGACCTCTTCAAAGCGGGTTCCTTTTCAAAGGGTGGGAATAGGGTAGTCTCGGGGTGAAAGTCGAGGTAGCACTCAAGCACCTCGTGGATGTGGTGGCGGGTGATCGTGTATAGAGCGACCCTCGATCTTGGTGATTACAATCGTCGGTAGGGCCATTGGTTAGCCCTTGGTAGAATAATCTCACCAATCTAGGGTAGTAGGAACCCGGATTGGTTTGAGAATTCTTGAGTCCGGCATTAGTTGAGGTAGTTTCGAGCCCATTGGGTCTCGCCCGATAAATCGGGATTTGTGAATAGGGTAGGGTCGATGACATATTCAACCTCAAAGGTCTTGGCTGCCCACCACTCGTTTGGTTGTTCGACGTTGGTGGGTGGTGGTGGCATGGGGGTGGATTCGCGGGAAGACTCGCGCGTAGACGCGCTCGTCGAACCGGAGGTGGTCTCCGATTCCGACGGTGATGGAGTCCTCACCGGCGATGGGGTAGGTGGTGGTGGTGCGGCGTTCTTACGCCTAACCGGCAACTTAGAGGTTGCCTTCTTTGAAGATAGTCGGGTTTTGGGCGGCATTTTCACTAAATTAGGGTTTATCTAATTCAAATGAAAGAGGAAAAGATAAATCTAGGGTTTTACCGTGGAGTTTCGATCCAAAAATAGGCGATCTTGGTCGAAATCAAATGAAGAAACCCCAAAACCCTAACACGGATGAATGGTGAAGAAAGAAGGAGAAAAGGCGAAAACTCAAAGGGTAAATGATTGAATGGGAAGAGAATCCCTAATTTCATATATATGCTCGATTAATCGAAATTACATTTCGATTAATCGAAATTTAAAACTAGGTTAAGCCGCGTAAAATCGATTAATCGATTTCCCAAATCGATTAATCGAAAGTCAAATTCGATTAATCGAAAATATTTCGATTAATCGAAATCGTGTCTGTTTAAAATTTCAAATTTTTGAGCTCACTGGCGCTTGCCAGTCGATTAATCGAAATCCATTTCGATTAATCGAAATTCCAAAATCGATTAATCGAATTTAGTTTCGATTAATCGAAATCGGGCTATAACTTCAAATTTTTCTAAACTTTCTTAAGTATTCGATTAATCGAAATCCATTTCGATTAATCGAAATTTCAAAATCGATTAATCGAAATCACTTCGATTAATCGAAATTGCCCATTTGACTTTAATATCTCTCAAGTCCTTTAAGTAACTCGATTAATCGAAAATCCAATTCGATTAATCGAATTAAAATCGATTAATCGAAATTATAATTGATCAATCGAAACTTCATTCTATGTATATTCTAACTCAAAATTTTCATTTCGATCAACGGCACATGCGATCGACTAATCGAACAAAATCGATTAATCGAATTCCAAATCGATTAATCGATTTGAAATCGATGTCGGTTTTGTCAATTTCTCGAATTTTAGTCTCTTTGTTTCTTTTCCTTTTCTTGACAATTTATGACAGATTGAATCAAAATTTCCATTGAATTTCAAGTATAGTGGAGATTTCACAAACGTGGTTGCAGTTTACATTGAATTCTCACGTTGTTGGAAACAAGGCCGGATATTGTTCTTTCACATCGGCCTCTCGTTCCCAGGTAGCCTCTTCTTTTGGATGATTGTTCCACCGAACAAGCACTAAGGGAATCACTTTAGTCGCTACTTGCTCTTTTCGATCCGAATCTCCAATCATGCTCATGTCCTCACACATCTCTATAGGTTGCTTTCCTAACACATGAGACGGATCATTCACGTACTTTCTGAGCATCGATATGTGGAAGACATTATGTACTCGATCAAATAGCGGTGGTAAACCAATGCGATATGCAACTTCACCTACTCTTCCCAAAATTTCAAATGGTCCAACATATCGTGGACATAACTTCCCTCTCTTGCCAAATCTCATTACACCCTTCATAGGTGACACCTTCACAAACACATGCTCGCCCACCTTGTAGTCAACACTAGTCCGCTTCACATCGGCGTAACTTTTACATCTTTACTCTCCTTTCTCGATAATTAGGACAACGGTGGCATTGTCTTCAAGCGCTTTTGGTCCTAATACAAATTTCTCACTGTTTCCTCCCAATTGAGGTGACTTGCATCGTCGTCCATACTGAGCTTCATACGGTGCCATGCCAATGCTCGTTTAGCTATTGTTATATGAACTCGAGCACCGGTAGATACTCATCCCAGTATCCTTGCATATCAAGCATGCACGCTCTGAGCATGTCTTCTATCACTTGATTCACTCGCTCTGTCTGCCCATCAGTTTGAGGATGGAAAGCTGAACTAAAGTCTAGTCGTGTTCCCATTCCTTCTTGAAATTTCTTCCAAAACTTGGACGTATATAGTGGATCACGATCCGAAACTATCTTGCTTGGAATCCATGTAATCTTACAATCTCCTTCATGTATAAATCGCCGGTCTTCTGCGGTATATATGGTATTATATCTGGCAAAAGTCTTGCTTGATTTGGTCAATCGGTCTCTGACGACCCAAATGGCATTGTGTCTCTTAGCGATGCAGGGTAATCCAACAATGAAATCCATTGAGATCGATTCCACTTCCATTACGGTATTGGTAAAGGTTGCAATAGTCCGCGGGATGTCTATGATCAACCTTCACTTGACAAGTCAAACATCGTGACACATACTAAGCCACGTCTTGTTTGATCCTCTCCACGGTAATTCTTTTCAAATCTTGGTACATTTTGGTGCTACCGGTGGATAGCATAATTTGACTTATGAGCTTCATCAAGAATTGTTCGTCTTAGATCGGCATTATCCGGGATGCATAGCGACCTTTAAACAACAAAGAACCATCTTCTTTTCGAGAAGTCCGACCTGATGCCTTCACCCACGTCTTGATGAATCTTTGTCAATGTCGGATCTTTCATCTGTAGATCGTGGATATGCTCAAATATCACTGGCTTTACTGATATGTTAGCCAAAAAGGATCCAGTGTCCTTTGACTCAATGTTCGCATCATAGATTGCCAGGTCTTCCAATAATTTCCATCGGTGCATACCCAAAAACAAAGAAGCTAAGCGAAATTTGAACCTTTTCCGACTCAATGCATCTACATTACATTCGCCTTGCCTGGATGGTATTGTATGGAGCAATCGTAGTCCTTGAGGAATTCCATCCATCTGCGCTGTCTCATATTGAGCTCTTTCTGTGTAAACAGATATCGGAGGCTCTTATGATCGGTGAAAATTTCGAAAGTCTCACCATACAAGTAATTTCTCCAAATTTTCAGCAACAAAAATAGTGCTGCCGGTTCAAGTCATGAGTCGGGTAATTTTTCGTGTTCTTTCAACGTCTTGATCCATAAGCTATCACCTTCTTGTGTTGGTTGAGCACACAACCAAGGCCATTGTATATGACGTCATTGTACATCCGTATCCTCCTTTGAAGGAATTGCCAACATCGGAGCCGAAGTGAGTCTCGTTTGAGTTCTTGAAAACTCTTCTCGCATGCCTCACTCCACTCAAACCTTGAATCTTTTACGTCGACTTTGTGAGAGGTCCAGATATCTTTGAAAACCCCTCAAAGCGTCGATAATAGCTTGCTAAGCCGAAAACTTGGACATCATCACTTTCTTTGGTTGCTCCCATTTAACTCTGCTTCTATCTTTCTTTGGATCTCGTGACACCATGCTTGAGACGACATGTCCCAAAAGCTAACTTCTTCCAACCAAAACTCACACTTGAGTTTGGCGTACAATTAGTGTTCACGTGGCGTCTGTAGAGCAATCCTCAAATGTTCTTCGTGTTAGTCTTGGATTTGGAGTATATCAATATATCATCAACAAACACTACACGCGAGTCCAAGTGTGGTTTAAACACTCGGTTCATCGATCCATAAATGACGCCTGGAGCATTCGTTAATCCAAACGGCATCACAAGGAATTCATAGTGTCCATACCGTGTCCGGAAAAGCATCTTACATGTCCTCGGCTTTAACTCTCATATGATGATACCCGGATCTCGGTCAATCTTAGAAAAATACCTTGCTCCTTTGCGGTTGGTGAATAGATCGTCTATTCTAGGCAAAGGGTAGCGGTTCTTCACATGAGTTTGTTCAATTGTCGATAGTCAATGCATAGCCGCATTGACCCATCTTTCTTCTTGACAAACAAGACCGGTGCTCCCCATGGAGACACGCCGCCTAACAAACCCCTTGTCCATAAGCTCTTGTAGTTGTTCCTTCAACTCCTTTAACTCAGTGGGAGCCATTCTATAAGGTGCTTTTGAAATAGGCTCCGTTCCTGGTGCTAAGTCAATGGCGAATTCTACTTCTCTCTCTGGAGGTAATCCAGGCAATTCCTCTGGAAACACGTCAGCGAAGTCTCGCACAACTGCTATCTCAGAAATGACGTTCTTTTCTCCTTGTCCTCCTTTAAGAAAGCTAAGTATCCACTGCATCCCTTTTCGATCATTTTCTCGCCTTCTTCTTTGAGATCGTTACAGATGACGACCTCACTCCTTGAAACCGAAATGATCTTCTTGTGTTGGGTCTGAAAATGACTACCTTGTTCTTGCAATCTACGGTTTGCAGCAATGCCAAGGATCACATCAAACCCTTGCATGTCTAACAGTATCAACTTTGCTTCCAATTCATGCACTTCTAAGCCTTGAACTGCTACGATGATGGATTTGCAAGCTAACTCCGTGTCTACTAACTCTCCGATCGGAATAGACACGATAGGGCCGAAATCAACGTCTCGGAACGATCTTCATCTTCTTAGCGAAGCGTGGAGTGGCGAATGAGTGGATAGACCCGGTCTATCAACACTCAGCGTCATATCCACCAAGCATCCTTTTCATATATATTTAGAGTACCTATAGTATACATACATACAATAATTTACACATTAATTTACACTCTCAATTTACATACACTTTTGGTATTGAGAAAATCTATATAATTCTAATGCATGCTTCTTCTCTATCTAAAGTTTTAACGAAAAAGAAAATTCTCCTTTAATTTTAAAAGGAATCTCACCTTGGATGACGTCATGCACGTTCCACCTTCTGAGTAGTGATGCATAAGCTCTCCTCGATGATCGGTTTCCTTGCTTGAATTGGTGGTATGCAACCTGAAACCGTCTTTCTCTTATCTGCCTGGGGCAATCCTTGATCAAGTGGCCCACCTTGCCACATCGGAAACCCTAGTTCCCAATCTACTGATCACTTTGTTCTATGAGGCTTGCCACACTTTCGCAAGTCTCTCGAGGTGAAGAAAGCGATCGAGAACCACATGTGATAGTGGCGGAGACATGGCGGGGCTCTCATAGCGAATAGGTCTCCCGACGCAAGTAATGGAAACCTCTGTTGGTGTTGTTATTGTTATTGTTGCGGTCTTCCAAAACCCCTTGGAACTGTGGTTTCGATTTGGCCCATGAACCTCGGCTTTTGTTCACGGTTCATAGTGCGCCGTTCTTCCTTGTTCATTTCCTCCTCTCTGTTGTTCCTCTGTCTATCTATTATTGTTCTCCTCTTCTCGACCACGCCTTGCTCATGACCTCTTCATGGGTCCTTAGCTGAAATGGAGCTCGCCTCCTCTAACCTCGGGCTTCAAACCTTCTGAAACCTCTTGGACTTCATCACTTGAGCGGCGTGTCCAGCAAAGCAGGGCAAGTCGTAGAAACTCTACCCCATATTCTCTCCTTTGTCATCCTCCCTTGTACTAAGCGGAATTGTATTCTAGTTGGTTCCTCACCACTTAGGAAAATATTGTTTGTTGAACTCCTCAACAAACTCCTCCCAGAAGTCCATGGCAACTCTGGGGTCTCTCGAGCCCGAGTCAGTATCACGGACTTCCACCAAGGCCCAGCCTCTCCATCCAACATGTAAGCTGCCCATCTTACACTCTCATCTTAGTGCAAGTTAGCACGCTAAAGACTTTCTCCATCTCCATAACCAATTCTCGTGCCATTGTGTATACTGCCGGAAAATGAAGGAGGTCTCATCCTTCTAAACTCGTAAAGATGAGGGCACAGCACGCAGTCCTCTGGTGGTGTAGGTGGTGCTGTTCTCTTGATGCATGAGCGCAAAGGATGCGCTTGTTGTGCCATGGCGGTAGCCATAGTCTCCATAGTGTGCATCATCCTTTGTCGCTCCTCTCATCTTCTTGTCTTTCTCTCAATCTTTCTTGCTCTCTTAGATCTTGATCCACGATGATCTCGATCCTCTTCCTCATCTTTGTCACTACTCACCGCCCCACAGGGGCCTCGGTACCTCTAAAGGCACTCTATTGGTAGGAGAGATGAAATCATCTCCACTCATAAACTCCTTTGATGGCCTCCTTGGTGGCCTCTCCCTCTAGATGACATTGCATTGGTGCATTTGAAACTAAAGTTTAGTTAGCGAAAACCCCTATGTTACAGCGAAGAACCCTTGTCGAGAATTGCTAAAAAGAAAATGGCTCACGATACCAAGTGTGCCGGACTTTCCGAAACCCGTGCCATCAGCACAATCATCTTGACCGTGCCCCTCAACTATGCACGGAACACTGGTATATCAAGCATAAAATAAATAAGAACAACTTGCGGAATTTAAATCTACATAGAAATACTTCTCAAAAGACAGTTCTACCCTCATGCCTCTGCATGAAGGGAGAACCGATCCGAACCATCGATGATAACCATCATCATGGATGGTTCTCCCAAAAATAATCGATATCCATATACACAAGGTTTAATCAAAACCAGGCTTGACATACCAAGCCGTACAATCTCAACTAAAACTCCTCAAGGTGATGTGAGCCCTCTAGAAGAAGTCCTCTGGAGGTGGCTCTAACTCCTCGCCGGCCGCAAGGTCCGACTCACCGGGGTCAGCGTCTCCTGAAGCCTCGGCAGCTGCTAGCAGTGGACCTGCGACGTATAGTCTATAGGGTGAGCTACATCCTAGCTCAATAGGGAACAGAACACAATTGAACATATAAAATATAACTCACATGTATTCTATGATATGCATGCATGATATGTCTATGCATTTATTGATGAAAAACAGTTAAAAACACTTCAATTACTGGTAGATTACTCATGTCTTTTAGTTAATCATGAATGATGTTGAGAAGGCCTAAAGCAAAACTTAAACTTCAACTTAAGTAATCCCCGAGCAATATAGCATCGAGCGACAGATACCCTTCATAAATCATCTATATGAGCAGTTTAAATGTATTCACAGGAATACCAATAGTACCAAGCCCCTTTCCCTGAGGATTGGTGGCGGGTTTCACTTGTCTCATCAACACCCACAGGGTGTGCTTACTATGTCGGATAAGCCTCTGCGCCCCTGGATTAGCCGGTATCGGTCACGGATATCTGCGTCGATCGTGGTTATCCCGCCACGTCGGTGGGGTAACCTATCAAACCTCAAATAACAAAAATATATTGCCTTACATATAGTTATTCACCGTGTAATTGTGCTATCTTATATCGTTAGGCCTCATCAAGCATGATTCAATCATGGATACATCACAGGATGTATCCATTCACTACTTGCATCACACCGATGCCTTTACTTCTTCACTTCATCATCCCCGGGATGGTTCATTTAAGTTCTCTTATGAATGTCACACACGCTTTTCATAATCATTGAGTAGTAAAAACATTTGAATTGAATTGATATCACTACATACATGCTCTTGTAAAATAAAGTACATGTTCGTGTTCCCTACCTCAAGTCTTCACTTGATCAATGCATCAAGGTCCCACGTGACTCCTTGTGCACTACCACCGTATCACCTATGGTACCACATCACGGTGAAACACATCACAAAGGATGCCATAAAGAAGGTATAAGATCCCCAAGAATCTTAAAGTCAAACCAAAAGTCAACATAGTTTACTACGATCGATTAATCGAACTCCAAAATCGATTAATCGAATCGATTCGATTAATCGATTTCAAAATCGATTAATCGAAAGTCAATATCGATTAATGAAGCAATTTCATTAATCGAAATTCTTTTCAGTCCATTCTCGCTTAATCGAATCCAATTTCGATTAATCGAAATTCTTCTTTCATAAAGTAAATTCCTTTGTTCGAACGATTGAGTTTTCATTCGATTAATCGAATCCAATTTCGATTAATCGAAATCCTTCTTTCGCAGCGACTCTTAGTTCGAATAGTCGAAGTTTCACAAGTTGATTAATCGATTCCAAATCGATTAATCGAAACCAAATCGATTAATCAAATCCCATTTCGATTAGTCGATTTTCCTAAAGTTATTTCCTCCAACCCACAGGGTCCTTTGGAGGTTCTTAGTCGATTAATCGATTAAATCGATTAATCGAAATCAAAATCGATTAATCGAAATCCAAATTCGATTAGTCGAAATCGGGGTCCTCTGACTCTTCAACTTCTTGGCCAATTTCGATTAATCGAAACCCAATTTCGATTAATCGAAATTGTCGATTCGATCCCTTCATTGTTCTTCCCAATCTTTTCCATACTTTTCTTCTATTTTTCTAAGCCATTATCCTATGATTTAACCCACATTTCTTCAACTTAACCCCTATAATCTATGCCTTATTTACAAAATTTTACCTTGAATAGATCTTAAGTTGATTTCAAATCTAGGGTTGGAAGGCTAGGGTTCGACTTTGGTTTCTAACGGATCCAAGTGCGTTGAATCGGCTTTTATCTCTTGAATCCTCCCCCTCCAATCGGTTGCAATAACTCCTCTCTTACTTTTCTCTCTCTCTCTCTTCTTTACTCTCCTTCAACAACCAACAATACACATCTAGGGTTATTAAACCCTTTTATCCCCTTTTTCTCTCTTGTGTGTTGAGCACATACACCGCGGTAGGTGTATGCGACTTCACATTTACAACACACATCACATAGGCATTCTATTTTTCACATCTCATCCGTTCATCACACTACATACTGACTGTTGGGCTTCCATTTGGTCAAACCTATGACCGATCGGGCACGGATCCCGAGGTCATAGTTTGTGTGATTTTTCGGGCTATTACAGTAAACTCATCCCACGAAAATCTAAACAGCTGCAGGTGGTTACATTGGTGGAGTAGATGTCGGCTATTCAGATCCCATTGACGTTGACTTTGTTAACCCCGTGGACGTTGAGTATCAGGAGCCTTGGGAGGGTGACGCCGCTGTGTATCAGGAGGACCTTGGGGCTGATTGTGATCCTAGCGCCGGTTATTGACAATTGTAGATTCGATACTGAGTTCTTTTGACATTATTATTATTGACTCTATGCTTTCTTTTATTGGATTTGTCTCCGACGTTTATTTCTCTTTCATTGGTGGTTTACTTAGATTTTATCGCATTTATTCAATATTTATGACTGCTTTTGTAATATCTCAAAAAATTGAGCGTTGAACCTTGACCTCGAGATCCGTGCCTGATTGATCGTAGGTTTGACCAAGTGATGGTCAAACAGCAGACTCATGAAGTGATGAATGAATGTGAAGTCAATATGACTTAAGTATAGTGTATAGTGTGAGTTAGTGTCACGTGCACCTATCTCTGGTGTATGCATTTAACACACAAGTAGGAAAGGGGATAAAAAGGTTTAATAAACCTAGGGTTCATTTATTTTGGTTGTTGAAGTGAGAGTTAAGAAGAGAAAGAGAGAGAGAGAGTAAAGAGGAGTTATGGAGGCTAGAAGTTAATGCAAATCAAGAGGAGATAAGAGCATTGAATGCTGCTTCAACGCTTGAGGAGTCGTTGAAGCAAAAACATGGAACCCTAGCCATCAACCCAATAAATCAACCCTTTGAAGGATTTATTGAGGTAAGTTGTATTAGATTTCAATACCTAGAGAATTGATGAGTTAAAATTTGTCTACCATAGTCTTTATGATAGATTAAAGACTTAGAAAAAGAAGGAAAAAGAAAGGGAATGAGTTTTGGAAGAACAGCCCGAAAGGGGGCTGAATCTGGCCAAATCGATTAATCGAAATCGAGGTTCGATTAATCGATTTTGGCCCAGAAGTTGAAAAGTCAAGCATGCCTGATTTCGATTAATCAAATTGGATTTCGATTAATCGATTTGGAAGGTCGATTAATCGATTTAGGAATCGATTAATCGGCTGGTTACCTCCAATGGATGGAGAAATAAGACCTGGGGAAATCGACTAATCGAGTTGGGAAATCGATTAATTGATTTTGGATTTCGATTAATCAATTTGGGATCGACTAATCGATTTCGGATTTTCGACCACTCGATTTGAGAATCGACTTTACTGTGTTAGAGATTTCGATTACTCGATTTGGGATCGATTAATCGATTTTGAATCTCGATTAATCGATTAATCAATTTGGGTTTCGATTAATCAATTTTGGGAATCAATTAATTTGGGTTCTGATTAATCGATTTTGGGAATCGATTAATCGACTTTGACAGTTTTACTAAACTTTCTATTTTTACCTTGAGATTCATGAAGGGTCTAGGACCTTCTTTATTGCATCTTTAGTGATGTATTGCATGTGTTGTGATGTACCATAGGTGGTACGTGTGAAAGCGAGCACAAGGAGCCGTGTGGGACCTTGATGCTTGGACCTTCGAAGACCTGAGGTAGGGAACACCTTGAACATGTACTTTAATTGCAAGAGCATGTATGTAGTGATATATTTATCAGAATTGAAAATGTTTTAACTATGAAAAGCTTTGTGAAAATGGGTGTGTGACACCAAGAATGTGATAAAGGCATCTGTGTGATGCGAGTAATTGAAACTAAGAGAGCAAATGAAAATGAGACATCCCCAGGGGATGAGAAAGTAAGAAAGGCATCAGTGTGATGTGAGTAAATTAGACATCCCAGGGATGTAAATAAGAATGAATAATTACTGTTGAGGCCTAACTGATATAAGATAGCACTTTACACAGTGAATAACTATATGTAAAGCACATGTTATTTTTGTTATTTGAGGTTTGTTTAGAATACCCCACCGACTTTCTAGTTTTACCTAACTTCCTAGTTTTACTTTGAGATTCATGGAGGGTCTAGGACCTTCTTTATTACATCTTTAGTAATGTATTGCATGTGTTGTGATGTACCATAGGTGGTACGTGTGAAAGCGAGCAGAAGGAGCCGCGTGGGACCTTGATGCTTGAACCTTCAGAGACTTGAGGTAGGGAACACCTTGAACATGTACTTTAATTGCAAGAGTATGTATGTAGTGATATGTTTATCAGAATTGAAAATGTTTTAACTATGAAAAGTTTTGTGAAATTGGGTGTGTGTGTGACACCAAGAATGTGATAAAGGCATCTGTGTGATGCAAGTAACTGAGATCAAGTAATCTAATGAGAATAAGACATCCCCAGGGGATGAGAAAGTAATAAAGGCATCAGTGTGATGTGAGTGACTTATACATCCTAGGGATGTATATATGATTGAATAATTACTGTTGAGGCCTAACTGATATAAGATAGCACTTTACACGGTGAACAACTATATGTAAAGCACATATTATTTTTGTTATTTGAGGTTTGTTTAGAATACCCCACCGACGTGGCGGGATACCCACGACTGACTCGTCAGGATATCCGTGACGATGCAATCAATCGACACCGGTCAGGGAGGTCTATCCGTACACAGTAAGCACATCCCAGGGATGTTGAGTTGAGATTTAACCCCGCCGCTTATTGAGAAAGGGGCTTGGGTAGTATTCCCAGGGAATACATATAACAACTGTCTATTTAGGCGACGATAGTGGGTATTCCATCGGGGCTCGATGCTATATTGTTCGGGGATTACTTAAGTTGAAGATTTAAGTTTTGCTTTAGGCCTGTTCAGTGTCATTCATGATAAATCAACAGTAAAGTAATACATGCAATTTACCAGTAAACTTGAATGCAAATTATTATCTTTTAAACTATTTTCTAGCAAATGCATAGACACATCATGCTTAGAATATCATGAAATATATGTGAGATTTTGATTTATATGTTGATTGTGTTGTTCCCTATTGATCTAGGATGTAGCTCACCCTTTAGACTATACGTCGCAGGTCCATTGTTAGCAACGGCCGAGGCTTCGGGAGACGTAGATTCGGGTGATTTGGATTACGTGCCTGGGGACGTATTGGAGATTCCTCCCGAGGACTTCTTCTAGGAGACTCTGTTGTGTACTTTGACAGAGAGTAGTTTTGAGAGCAGATTTGTACGGCTTGGTATGCCAAGCCTTTATTTTGATAAACAATGTAATTAAATTGAATTATTCTTTTGACGAACCATCTGGGGTGATCTGTTTATCACCGTTGGTTTGGGTTGGTTCTCTGTTCATGCAGTGGCATGAAAGTAGAACTGTCTTTTGCATGTGCCAGTTGGGCATAGTAACTTTTTCTGCTTTATGCAATTATTTACTTTATCTCTTTATTATTGCATGTTATACCAATGTTCCGTGCATAGCTTTGGGGCACGGTCTGGAGGATCGTGCTGATGGCATAGGTTTCGGGGTGACGAAATCCGAGCTATCACAGTTGGTATCAAAGCATTTTCTTTCAGAAATACTGACAATCATTCTTTTGTCAAAGAATAGGGACCTCTGCTAATGAAAACTTTATTTTTACGTGCAGACCGTTATGTTTCCTAGAGGAAGAGGCTGACCCAGGGGCGGTCATCATAGAAATTTGCGTAGTCGAGATGATCTCATCTCGGATACCAATCGAGTACCTTTGGGACACAGAGGTGCTTCAGGTAGTGGCAGTCAAGAGGGCCACGATCAAGGAGAGAACCAAGATCGAGATCGTCATGATTGAGATCAGAGGGAACAGGAAAGAGTTAGAGAAAGGAATGAGGATAGAGAGGAGCGTCAGAGGATGATGCACACCATGGAGACCATGGCGGCTGCTATGGCCCAACATGCAGCATCCTTGGCAGCTCATACTGCCCACGAGCAGCATCAGCCACCAACACCTCCAGTGGCTCTGACACTGCCAATGTCTTCAGCTTTTACCGAGTTTAGGAGGATGATACCTCCTAGCTTTTCAGGACAGGCAGACTCTATGGCAACTGAAAACTGGTTGAGTGAGATGGAGAAAGTTTTTAGTGTACTCACATGCACAGAGGACGAGAGCGTCCGTTGGGCAGCCTACATGTTAGATGGGGAGGCTGGGCTTTGGTGGAAGTCTGTTTCTAGGACTAGGGCTCAGGAGACCCCATATATGCCCTAGACTTGGGACGAGTTCATTGAGGAATTTAATAAGTAGTATTTCTCAAAAGTGGTGAGGAACCAGATGGAGATTCAATTTCTATAACTTACTCAAGGGAAGATGACTGTGAGAGGATATGGAGTGGAGTTTATGTGACTCGCTCGCTTCGCGCCCAACTACGTCATCACACAGATGATGAGAGCAAAGAGGTTTCAGCAATGATTGAAGCCAGACGTGAGGGGAGGAGTAGCACCATTCCAGTTGAGGACCTATGGAGAGGTCATGAGCAAGGCCTTGGTGGTAGAGGAAGAAAATAATAACAAGTACCGCCAGAGAGAGCAGCAAGGAAGGTGGAATACAGACCAAAGTAGAACAAGGAACTACGAGCCGGTGAACAAAAAGTCGAGATTCGTACCAAATAATCAGAAACCACCGTTCTAAGGAGGTTATGGGAGACCGGCGCAGCAGAGCAACCAACAGAGATTTCCATTGCTTGCGTCGGGGAGGCCGATGAGATATGTAATATCCTGAAGAATTTAGCGTTTCACTTTGACCTCGAGATCCGTTCTCGATTGGTCATAGGGTTGACCAAGTGATGGTCAAACAATGAACTCATGGAGTGATGAGCTGACATAGTAAAAAATGTGACCTAAGCATGATGTATAGTGTGAGTTAGTGGTCACGCACACCTATCTTTGGTGTATGTGTTTAACACACAAGTAAGAGAGAGGATATAAGGGTTTTTAATAACCCTAGAAATCCTTTTTTGCTTTGGTTGGTGAAGGAATTAAGAAGAGGGAGAGAGAGGGAGAAAATAAGAGGAGTTATTGAGGTTGGGAGTTAATGCAAATCAAGGGGAGAATAGAGCATTGAATGCTGATTCAACTCTTGAGGAGCCGTTGAAGCGAAAAGATGGAGCCCTAGCCATCAAACCCAACAAATCAACCCTTTGAAGGATCTATTGAGGTATGTTGTATTAGATTTTAATATCTAGAGAATTGATGAGTTAAATTCAGTCTAGCATAGTCAATATGAAAGATTAAAGACTTAGAAAAAGAGGGAAAAAGAAAAGAAATGAGTTTTGGAAGAACAGCCAGAAAGGGGGCTGAATCAGACCAGATCAATTAATCGAAATTGGGATTCGATTAATTGATTTTGGTCTGGAAGTTGAATAGTCAAGGATGCCCGATTTCAATTAATCGAATTGGATTTCGATTAATCGATTTGAAAGGTCAATTAATCGATTTGCAAATTGACTAATCGACTGGGTACCTCCAGTGGCTGGAGAAACAAGACCTGAGGAAATCGACTAATTGAGTTGGAAAATTGATTAATCAACTTTGGATTTCGATTAATCGATTTGGGATCGACTAATCGATTTTGGATTTTCGACCACTCGATTTGAGAATCGACCTCACTATGTTAGAGATTTCGATTAATCGATTTGGGATCGATTAATCGAATTTGAATCTCGATTAATTGATTTTGGGAATCGATTAATCGATTTGAGTTTCGATTAATCGATTTTGGGAATCGATTAATCGACTTTGGCAGTTTTACCTAACTTTCTAGTTTTACTTTGAGATTCATGGAGGGTCTAGGACCTTCTTTATTACATCTTTAGTGATGTATTGCATGTGTTGTGGTGTACCATAGGTGGTACGTGCGAAAGCGAGCACAAGGAGTCGCATAGGACCTTGATGCTTGGACCTTCAGAGACTTGAGGTAGGGAACACCTTGAACATGTACTTTAATTGCAAGAGCATGTATGTAGTGATATGTTTATCAGAATTGAAAATGTTTTAACTATGAAAAGCTTTGTGAAATTGGGTGTGTGTGTGACACCAAGAATGTGATAAAGGCATCTGTGTGATGCGAGTAACTGAGATCAAGTAATCTAATGAGAATAAGACATCCCCAGGGGATGAGAAAGTAATAAAGGCATCTGTGTGATGTGAGTGACTTATACATCCTAGGGATGTATATATGATTGAATAATTACTGTTGAGGCCTAACTGATATAAGATAGCACTTTACACGGTGAACAACTATATGTAAAGCACATGTTATATTTGTTATTTGAGGTTTGTTTAGAATACCCCACCGACGTGGCGGGATACCCACGACTGACGCGGCAGGATATCCGTGACCGGTACGGCGGCCAATCCGTACGCCAGTGTCGAGGTCTATCCATACACAGTAAGCACATCCCAGGGATGTTGAGTTGAGATTTAACCCCGCCGCCTAGTGAGAAAGGGGCTTGGGTAGTATTCCCAGGGAATACATTTTTACAACTGTCTATTTAGGCGATGATGGTGGGTATTCCATCGGGGCTCGATGCTATATTGCTCGGAGATTACTTAAGTTGAAGATTTAAATTTTGCTTTAGGCCTGTTCAGTGTCATTCATGATAAATCAATAGTAAAGTAAGACATACAAATTACCAGTAAACTTGAATACAAATCATCATCTTTTAAACTGTTTTCTAGCAAATGCATAGACACATCATGCTTAGAATATCATGGAATATATGTGAGATTTTAATTTATATGTTCATTGTGTTGTTCCCTATTGAGCTAGGATATAACTCACCCCTTTAGACTATACGTCGCAGGTCCTTTATTAGCAACAGCTGAGGCTTCGGGAGACGTAGATCC
This sequence comes from Chloranthus sessilifolius, assembly GCA_021018995.1. NCBI lineage: Eukaryota > Viridiplantae > Streptophyta > Magnoliopsida > Chloranthales > Chloranthaceae > Chloranthus > Chloranthus sessilifolius. The sequence continues at coordinate 25,245,780 of CM037594.1, read as the reverse complement.
GAGCGATTCAGATTACGTGCCTGGGGACGAGTTGGAGCCTACTCCCGAGAACTTCTTCTAGGAGACTCCGCTGAGTACTTTGAGAGAGAGTTTTTATGAGCAGATTGTACAACTTGGTATGTCAAGCCTTTATTTTTTATAATAATGTAATTAAATCGACTTAATTCTTTTGGTGAACCATCTGGGGTGATCAGTCTATCACCGATGGTTCGGATCGGTTCTCTGTTCATGCAGTGACATGGAAGTAGAACTGTCTTTTGTTTATGCCAGATAGGCATGTTACTTTTTCTGCTTTATGCAATTATTTGCTTTATCTCTTTATTATTGCTTGTTATACCAATGTTCTGTGCATAGCTTTGGGGCACGGTCTGAAGGATCGTGTTGATGGTAAGGGTTTCGGGGTGCCGAAATCTGAGCTGTCACAGTTGGTATCAAAGCATTTTCTTTTAGAAATTCTGACAATCATTCTTTTGTCAGAGCATAGGGACTTCTGCTAATGAAAACTTTATTTTCACATGCAGACCGTTATGTTTTCTTGAGGAAGAGGCCGACCCAGGGGCAGTCATAATAGGAGCTTGCGTAGTCGAGATGATTTTATCTCGGATGCAAATAGAGTACTTATAGGAGATGGAGGGGCTTCTGGCAGTGGTGGCCAAGGGAGCCAAGATAGGGCAGAGACTCAGGATCGCGATCGTCAGGATCAAGATCAAAGAGAATAGGAGAGAATCAGAAAGAGAAATGAGGATAGAGAGGAGCATCAGAGGATGATGCACACCATGGAGACCATGGCGGCTGCTATGGCCCAACAGGCAGCATCCTTGGCAGCTCATACTGCCCACGAGTAGCATCACCCACCGACACCTCCAGTGGCTTCGACATCGCCAATGTCTTCAGCTTTTACTGAGTTTAGGAGGATGAGACCGCCTAGCTTTTCAGGATAGGCAGACTCTATGGCAGCTGAAAACTGGTTGAGTGAGATGGAGAAAGTTTTTAGTGTACTCAGGTGCACAGAGGACGAGAGTGTCTGTTGGACAGCCTATATGTTAGACGGGGAGGCTGGGCCTTGGTGGAAGTCAGTTTCTAGGACTAGGGCTCAGGAGACCCTAGATATGCCCTGGACTTGGGACGAGTTCGTCGAGGAATTTAACAAGTAGTATTTCTCGAAAGTGGTGAGGAACCAAATGGAGATTCAATTTCTACAGCTTACGCAAGGGAAGATGACTGTGAGAGAATATGGAGTGGAGTTCATGCGACTCGCTCACTTCGTGCCCGACTACGTAATCACAAGGATGATGAGAGCAAAGAGGTTTCAACAAGGATTGAAGCCGGACGTGAGGGGAGGAGTAGCACCATTCAGTAGAGGACCTATGGAGAGGTCATGAGCAAGGCCTTGGTGGTAGAAGAAGAAAATAATAACAAGCACCGCCAGAGAGAGCAGCAAGGAAGGTGGAATACAGACCATAGTAGAACAGGAAACTACGAGCCGGTGAACAAAAAGCTAAGATTCATACCAAACAATCAGAAACCATCGTTCCAAGGAGGTTATGGGAGACCAGCACAACAGAGCAACCAACAGAAATTTCCATTACTTGCGTCGGGGAGGCCAATGAGATACGAGAGCCCTGCTATTACTACCGGAGCTACAGTTACTCAGGGGTTCTCGCGAGCAGCTTCTTCCACACCTCGTGAGATTTGTGCCAAGTGTGGCAAGTCTCATCGAATAGCTGATTGTTGGCAGGGAACTCGAGGCTGTTTTAGATGTGGCAAGGTGGGCCACTTAATCAAGGAGTGCCCTGAGATGAACAAAGGGAAGACGGCTTCAGCTCCTATTCCATGACCGATACAAGCAAGGAAGCCGATCGTCCAAGGAAGAGCCTATGCAGTCACAGCTCAAGAGGCTCAGAATACAAACAATGTTATTCAAGGTGAGCTTCCTTTTAAATAAAGAATTTCAATTCTTGAAAATTTTAGATAGAGAAGGTGCATCATTATATAGAAAATATAAGAAAAACTTACATGTGATTAATTCTAGTATAATGATAAACACTATATATATGTTTATGCATGATTAGGTACGTTACAAATTTATAAGAAGGGAAGCGACGTGACATATTAAGCTCGAGTGTTGATAGACCCGGGGTCTACCCACTCATTTGTTACCCCTCGCTTCACCAAGAGGATGAAAGTCGACCCAGAGGAGTTAGACTTCATTTTAACCGTGGTTGTTCCTACTGGAAAATCGGTTGATACTGAAAAGGGTTGCAACTCCGTGATCGTGAGGGTCATGGATGGAGACGTCTTTGAGCTACCGGCAAACCTAATTCTGTTAAACATGCAAGGATTCGACGTGATCCTTGGCATGGATTGGTTATCGACTCACTGTGCGATGGTAGATTGTAAGAACAAGGTCATCATCTTCAGACCCAACACGAGGAGATCATTTAGATTTCGAGGAGAGAGGTCGACACACATGCCACTTATCTCGGCAGTCAGGGCCGAGCGCTTGATCAGAAAGGGGTGCAGTGGATACTTGGCATTCTTGAAGGAGGATAAGGAGGAGAAGAATGTTATCTCCGAAATAGCCATGGTGCGAGACTTCGCCGATGTATTTCTGGAGGAGTTACTCGGATTACCTCCAGAGAGAGAAGTAGAATTCGCCATCAACTTAGCACCAGGAACAGAGCCTGTGTCAAAAGCGCCATACAGAATGGCTCCTGCTGAGTTGATGGAATTGAAGGAGCAGTTACAAGAAGTAATGGACAAAGGGTTTGTTAGACCGAGCGTGTCTCCATGGGGAGCACCGGTTTTGTTTGTAAAGAAGAAGGATGGGTCAATGCGTCTGTGCATTGACTATCAATAATTGAACAAACTTACCATTAAGAATCGATACCCTTTGCCTAGGATAGATGACCTGTTTGATCAACTGCAAGGAGCAAGGTATTTCTCAAAGATTGATCTGAGATCTGGATACCATCAGTTGAGAGTCAAGGCAGAGGATATTGAGAAGAGTGCATTTAGGACTCGATACGGACACTATGAGTTCCTAGTGATGCCGTTTGGGTTGACAAATGCCTCGGCGTCATTCATGGATTTGATGAATAGGGTGTTTAAACCACACCTAGACTCTTGTGTCGTAGTGTTTGTCGACGACATCCTGATTTATTCAAAATCAGAGGAAGAGTATGAAAAGTACTTGAGAGTAGCCCTACAGACTCTACGTGAACACCAACTATATGCCAAGCTCAGAAAATGTGAGTTTTGGTTAGAAGAGGTTAGCTTTTTGGGACACGTTGTCTCAAAGCTTTGTGTCACTATAGATCCAACAAAAATCGAAGCAGTGGTCAATTGGGAGCAACCAAAGACTGTGACCGACATCCGTAGTTTCCTTGGATTAGTGAGTTACTATCGGCGTTATGTTGAGGGTTTTTCAAAGATATCAGGAGCACTCACGAGACTTACACGAAAATATGTAAGGTTCGAATGGAGTGAGACATGCGAGAAGAGTTTTCAAGAGCTCAAGAAGAGACTCACTTCAGGTCCAGTACTTGAGATTCCTTCAGACAGTGGAGGGTTCGCAGTATACAATGATGCTTCGTATAGTGGTTTGGGCTGCGTGCTCAATCAACACAGAAAGGTGATAGCGTACGAATTGAGACAGTTAAAGGAGCATGAAAAGAATTATCTGACACATGACCTAGAATTAGCAACGGTCATTTTTGCGTTGAAGATTTGGAGACATTATTTGTACGGTGATACTTTTGAGATTTTCACCGACCACAAGAGCCTTAGATATCTGTTTACACAGAAGGAACTAAATATGAGGCAGCGCAGATGGATGGAGTTTCTCAAGGACTATGACTATTTCATACAGTACCATCCAGGCAAGGCTAATGTAGTGGTCGATGCCTTGAGTCAGAAGAGTTCACCTCAGTTGGCTAGTCTAATTTTGGGTATGCATCGATGGAAGTTATTTGAAGATCCGGCACTATATGATGCGAACATTGAGTCGCAAGCTACAGGAGCCTTCTTGGCTAATATCTCAGTGAGACCAATGATATTTGAGCATATCCATGAACTACAGATGAAAGACCCGGCGCTAACCAAGATTCGTCAAGATATAACTGAAGGCATTAGATCTGAGTTTTCGATCAAGGAGGATGGTTCCTTATTGTTCAAGGGCCATCTCTGTATTCCGGACAATGCCGATTTACGGCAAACAATTCTTGATGAATCTCACAAGTCAAGCTATGCTATCCACCCAGGAAGCACAAAGATGTATCAAGATTTGAAAAAGAATAACTGGTGGAGAGGCTTGAAACAAGATGTGGCAGAGTACATGTCACGGTGTTTGACGTGTCAGCAAGTCAAGATCGATCATAGACACCCCGCAGGTCTATTGCAGCCTCTACCTATACCAGAATAGAAGTGGGAATCGATCTCTATGGACTTCATCATTGGGATACCACATACTGGAAAGAAGTACAATGCCATTTGGGTAGTAGTCAATCGATTGACCAAGTCAGCGCACTTCTTGCCTTACAACACGATGTACACGGCGTGAAGACTGACAGAGCTATATATGAAGGAGATTGTCCGTTTGCATGAGATTCCTAGTAGCATTATTTTAAACCGTGACCCATTATATACATCAAAGTTTTGGAAGAAATTTCAAGAAGGAATGAGAACGCGACTAGATTTCAGTACGACATTCCATCCGCAAACTGACGGACAGACAGAGAGGGTCAATCAGATCATTGAGGACATGCTTAGGGCATGTATGTTAGAATTGTAAGGATCATGGGATCAGCACCTACCCTTGATTGAGTTTGCATATAACAACAGCTTTCAGACGAGCATTGGGATGGAACCATATGAAGCACTTTATGGATGGCGATGTAGATCGCCCATTAATTGGGAGGAAATCGGTGAGAAATTTATTTTGAGAGCCGAAATACTTGAAGATAATGCCACCTATGTTCGGATGATAAGGGCCAAACTCAAAGTGGCTCAGAGCAGACAGAAAAGCTACGCCGATATCAAGCGAACGAGTGTAGACTTTAAGGTGGGTGAACATGTGTTCGTGAAAGTGTCACCTATGAAGGGGGTGATGAGATTTGGAAAGAGAGGAAAGTTAAGTCCCCGCTATCTTGGACCATTTGAGGTTCTAGGTCGACTAGGGGAAGTTGCTTACCGCATTAGATTGTCACCGTTATTTGATCAGGTACACAATGTGTTCCATGGATCTATGCTCAGGAAGTACCTTAACGACCCTGATCACGTGTTGAGCGGTCAATCATTTGAGATGCATGAGGATATGACTATGATCGAAGAGCCGGTGGAGATTTTGGATCGAAAAGAATAAGTGTTGCGGACAAAAGTGATTCCATTAGTACTTATTCGATGGAAGTATCATCCGGCCAAAGAAGCTACGTGGGAATGAGAGGCCGACATGAAAGAATAGTATCCGAGCTTGTTTGCGACAGCTTGAGAATCAAAATTGTATCACCGCAAGTATGGTTGTGGATTTAAATTATATGTTGTATTTCAATGTCGACCTTTTGATCAATTCATTCAAGAGAAATAATTTTATCCACATAGCGTTTCTAATGCAATGTTAAATGCCATGATGACGTGTTTCGCAGAACCAATGAACAACTGGTCATGCTTTACCAAGGAACCAAAAGAGACAAAAAAATTTTAAAAATCTGAAGAATCGGATCAAAAACCGATTAATCGATCTTCAAATCAATTAATCGATTTGGGAATTCGATTAATCGATTTTGGCCGATTAGTCGACTGGCATATGCCAGTGAGTGGAAGTGTAATGAGGATTCAGGAAACTAAAGAAGTGAAATTTTGATTAATCGAATTAGGTTTCGATTAATCGATTTTGGATTTCGATTAATCGATATGGAGATTCGATTAATCTAGTAACTTAAGAATTTTAGAAAAAAATTGAAGAATTTATACGATTTCGATTAATCGAAGAAAAATTCGATTAATCAATTTGGGATTTCGATTGATCGATCTGAAGGTTCGATTAATCGAGTCACTTGAGAAGTTTGGGAAAAATTTGAAGAACTTCACGATTTCGATTAATCAAAGTGAAAATTGATTAATCAATTGTGGGATTTCGATTAATTGAAGAGGAATTCGATTAATCGACTGGCTCACGCTAGTGAGCTCGAAAACTTGAAAATTTTAAATGACCATGATTTCGATTAATCGATTTTGAGTCACGATTAATCGATTTCGCACTGCTGAACCTAGTTTTGAAACTCGATTAATCAATTTTGGAAATCGATTATTCGAACCGGCGCCTATATATATAAATCGAGGGGGATTTATCCCCATTTGAAAATTTGGAGTTTCGTGTTCTTGCGCGCCACTTCCTCTCCCTTCTCAAGCAAGCATACCAGCTAGGGTTTTGGGGAGTTTGGATCGATTTCGGATTGAAATCGTTTGCGTTCGGATAAAAAACCTAAGGTAAAACCCTAGTTTTCTTTCTTCTTTCCATTTCAAGCCATATAAACCCTAGTTTCTATCATATTTGTCACAAAATGCCGCCTAAAACCCGTTTGTCTTCGAAGAAGGCAACGTCTAAGCTCCCGCTCCGGCGTAAGAACGCCGTACCGCCACCACCTACCCCATCGCCCATAAGAACCCCATCACCGTCGGCATCGGATACTACATTCGGTTCGACGAGCGCGTCTTCGCTCGAATCTTCACCAATGCCACCACCACCCGTCAACGTACTCCAACCAAACGAGTGGTGGGCGGCTAAGACCATCAAAGATGAGTTTATCTTCGATGTGGAACTATTTACAAACCCTGATGTGGCGGGCGAGACCCAATGGGCTCGAAATTACCTAGTAAAGGCCGGCCTCGACAACCTTTTAAAACCAATCCGCGGGTTCTACTACCCTAGGTTGGTCCGCCTATTTTACCAAGGGCTGAAGGAGGGGCCTACCGATGACGTAGTCACGACCACCATCGAGGGTCGCGACTATACCTTCACTCGTTGCCACATCCACGAGGTCCTCGAATGTTACTTAGACTTCGTACTCGAGACCACCCTCTTCCCACCCTTTGCGGAGGAGGTAAAATTTGAAGAAATAATGACCCGTATGACCAAAGGGAAAAAGGGGTCAGGATCGTCCATTAGGAGGGTCGATCTCCCCCATTACATGTGGATGCTTGATTCCATAATAAAGTGCAACCTCTACCCCATGTGCCACGACACTGAGCGGGTGGAGTTAGTGTAGCAGGCACTCTACGCGACCTTCTATGGCCGTTGGTTTGACGCTACGAAGATCATCCTTGAGGGGATGGTCTACATAAAAGGGAAGTTGATGAAGGGCAAATTGAGGCCCAAAGAAAAGATGCCATATGCTCGGCTCATCTCGAGCATGCTGGAGTGTTACTCAAACACTCCAAAGTATGTCGTTTTGCCCCACGAGGATAGGACTACGGATCGCGTGAAGCATTTCTCCATTGCTTCATGGAGCTGTAGGTACAATTTGCTTAAGAGATCCCTGCCAGCTCAGGGCCCAGCAGCACCAGTAGCACCACCACCACCCCCACCACCACATCAGGACCCGCCCGTGGAGGGAGCACACTCGGTTGATCCACCAGCTGAGGGGGCACCCTTGCATACCACAGCATCACCTACGCCGCCATCACAGTCTGCGGTAGCCACACTGACTTCGTCATACCGCCGACGAGCGGCGTGGACGGCACCCACTATCGAGGACGTGTTGGCTCAGATGGAGGTCAACAACGAAAGGATGAACCGGTGGATGGACTTTTTGATGTACCACACTCTATGGTACATCTATCCATTGGACTACCAGTAGCGCCTCGTGTAGGAGGAGGCGTGGACTGCGGGCTGGACAACGTTTCACACGGGGGCCGCTTTTCATGCGAGCACATCTGCAGCCGATGCATCTGGCTCGGCGCCAGTGTCCCAGCAGCCCGAGCAGCCTACGGAGATGACCCAGCCACCACCTGAGCAGCTAGTCCCGTCAGAGCAGCCCGCCCCTATGTCAGATCAGCCAGGAGAGGGGCCGCTGACACACGGATTCCTTTGTGATCATTTTGCATATTTTATGCTTTATTGGTTCAATTCTAAATTGTAATTATCGATAACAAATGAAGAAACTTGTATATCTTGAAAATTGCTAATGGACTACAGATTAGTTTTTTTGATGTATTTGCATTAGTTTTGTTTTCTTGTACTGTGTGATGTGTAATTTACTTTCGAGTGTGGGTACGTGACACAGCAGTGTGTGGGGTACCACAGAAGCACACCCTTGAGTTATTTTCGAGGGCAAAAATTCTCAAGGTGGGGATAATGTAATATCCTAAAAAATTTAGTGTTTAACTTTGACCTCAGGATTCATGCCCGATTGGTCGTAGGGTTGACCAAGTGATGGTCAAATAATGAACTCATGGAGTGATGAGCTGACATAGTAAAAAATGTGACCTAAGCGTGATATATAGTGTGAGTTAGTAGTCACGCACACCTATCTCTGGTGTATGTGTTTAATAACCCTAGAAATTCTTTTTTGCTTTGGTTGGTGAAGGAATTAAGAAGAGGGGGAGAGAGGGAGAAGACAAGAGGAGTTATTGAGGTTGGGAGTTAATGCAAATCAAGGGGAGACTAGAGCATTGAATGCTGATTTAACGCTTGAGGAGATGTTGAAGCGAAAAGATGGAGCCCTAGCCATCAAACCCAACAAATCAACCCTTTGAAGGATCTATTGAGGTATGTTGTATTAGATTTCAATACCTAGAGAATTGATGAGTTAAATTCAGTCTAGCATAGTCAATATGATAGATTAAAGACTTAGAAAAAGAGGGAAAAAGAAAAGAAATGAGTTTTGGAAGAACAACCAGGAAGGGGGCTGAATCTTACCAGATCGATTAATCAATTTTGGTCTGGAAGTTGAAAACTCAAGGATGCCCGATTTCAATTAATCGAATTGGATTTTGATTAATTGATTTGAAAGGTCGATTAATCGATTTGGAAATCGACTAATCGACTGGGTACCTCCAGTGGCTAGAGAAACAAGACCTGGGGAAATCGACTAATCGAGTTGGGAAATCAATTAATCGACTTTGGATTTCGATTAATCGATTTGGGATCGACTAATCGATTTCGGATTTTCGACCACTCGATTTGAGAATCGACCTCACTATGTTAGAGATTTCGATTAATCGATTTGGGATCGATTAATCAAATTTGAATCTCGATTAATCGATTTTGGGAATCGATTAATCGACTTTGGTAGTTTTACCTAACTTTCTAGTATTACTTTGAGATTCATGGAGGGTCTAGGACCTTCTTTATTACATCTTTAGTAATGTATTACATGTGTTGTGATGTACCATAGGTGGTACGTGTGAAAGCGAGCAGAAGGAGCCGCGTGGGACCTTGATGCCTGAACCTTCAGAGACTTGAGGTAGGGAACACCTTGAACATGTACTTTAATTGCAAGAGTATGTATGTAGTGATATGTTTATCAAAATTGAAAATGTTTTAACTATGAAAAGTTTTGTGAAATTGGGTGTGTGTGTGACACCAAGAATGTGATAAAGGCATCTGTGTGATGCAAGTAACTGAGATCAAGTAATCTAATGAGAATAAGACATCCCCAGGGGATGAGAAAGTAATAAAGGCATCAGTGTGATGTGAGTGACTTATACATCCTAGGGATGTATATATGATTGAATAATTACTGTTGAGGCCTAACTGATATAAGATAGCACTTTACACAGTGAACAACTATATGTAAAGCACATATTATTTTTATTATTTGAGGTTTGTTTAGAATACCCCACCGGCGTGGTGGGATACCCACGGACGTGGGATATCCGTGGCCGATGCAGGCCAATCCGTACACCGGTCGGAGGTCTATCCATTACGATAAGCACATCGAGTGGATGTTGAGTTGAGATTTAACACCGCCGCCTAGTGAGAAAGGGGCTTGGGTAGTATTCCTAGGGAATATACTTTTACAACTGTCTATTTAGGCGACGATGGTGGGTATTCCATCGGGGCTCGATGCTATATTGCTCGGGGATTACTTAAGTTGAAGATTTAAGTTTTGCTTTAGGCCTGTTCAGTGTCATTCATGATAAATCAACAGTAACGTAAGACATGCAAATTACCAGTAAACTTGAATGCAAATCATCATCTTTTAAACTATTTTCTAGCAAATGCATAGACACATCATGCTTAGAATATCATGGAATATATGTGAGATTTTAATTTATATGTTCATTGTGTTGTTCCCTATTGAGCTAGGATGTAGCTCACCCCTTTAGACTATACGTCACAGGTCCTTTGTTAGCAGCAGCTGAGGCTTCGGGAGACGTAGATCCAAGCGATTCAGATTACGTGCCGGGGGACGAGTTGGGGCTTACTCCTGAGGACTTCTTCTAGGAGACTCTACTGAGTACTTTGAGAGAGAGTTTTTGTGAGCAGATTGTACGACTTTGTATGTCAATGCTTTATTTTTTATAACAATGTAATTAAATCGACTTAATTCTTTTGACGAACCATCTGGGGTGATTAGTCTATCACCAATGGTTCGGATCGGTTCTCTGTTCATGCAGTGGCATGGAAGTAGAACTGTCTTTTGTTTATGCCAGATAGGCATATTACTTTTTCTGCTTTATGCAATTATTTGCTTTATCTCTTTATTATTGCTTATTATACCAATTATTCGTGCATAGCTTTGGGGCCTGATGCGGAGGATAATCCGATGGCAAGGGTTTGAGTCTGAAATCAAACTGTCATAAGATATGAAACCTGCTATTACTACGGGCGATGTTACGAGGGTTCGCGAAGCGACTTCTTCCACACCTCGTGAGACTTGTGCCAAGTGTGGCAAGTCTCATAGTACAGCTGACTATAGGCAGGGAGCTCGGGGTTGTTTACGATGTGGCAAGGTGGGCCACCTAATCAAAGATTGCCCTAAGATGAACAAAGGGAAGCCGGCTTCAGCTCCTATTCTACGACCTATACAAGCAAGGAAGCCGATCGTCCAAGGAAGAGACTTCGTTTTAACCGTGACTGTTCCTACGGGGAAATCGGTTGATACCGAAAAGGGTTGCGACTCCGTGATAGTGAGGGTCATGGATGGAGACATCTTTGAACTACCGGCGAACCTAATTCTATTAGACATGGAAGGATTCGACGTGATCCTTGGCATAGATTGGCTGTCGACTCACTGTGCGACGGTAGATTGCAAGAACAAGGTCGTTCTCTTTAGACCCAACACAAGGAGATCATTTAGATTTCGAGGAGAGAGGTCGACACACATACCACTTATCTCGGTAGTCAGGGTCGAGCGCTTGATTAGAAAGAGGTGCAGTGGATACTTGGCGTTCTTGAAGGAGGATAAGGAGGAGAAGAATGTTATCTCCGAAATAGTCGTGGTGCGAGACTTCGCCAATGTATTTTCGGAGGAGTTACCCGGATTACCTCCAGAAAGGGAAGTAGAGTTCGCCATCGACTTAGCACCGGGAACGAAGCCTGTTTCTAAAGCACCATACAAAATGGCTCCTGCTGAGTTAAAGGAATTGAAGGAGCAGTTACAAGAGCTAATGGATAAGGGGCTTGTTAGACCGAGTGTGTCTCCATGGGGAGCACCGGTCTTGTTTGTAAAGAAGAAGGATGGGTCAATGCGTCTGTGCATTGACTATCGACAATTAAACAAACTTACCATTAAGAATCGATGCCCTTTGGCTAGGATAGATGACCTATTTGATCAACTGTAAGGAGCAAGGTATTTCTCCAAGATCGATCTGAGATATGGATACCATCAGTTGAGAGTCAAGGCAGAGGATATTCAGAAGACTGCATTCAGGACTCGAATGGACACTATGAGTTCCTAGTGATGCCGTTTTGGTTGACAAATGCCCCGGCGTCATTCATGGATCTGATGAATTGGGTGTTTAAACCACATCTACACTCTTGTGTTGTAGTGTTTGTTGATGACATCCTGATATATTCAAAATCAGAGGAAGAGCATGAGAAGCATTTGAGAATAGCCCTATAGACTCTACATGAACACCAGTTATACACCAAGCTCAGCAAGTGCGAGTTTTGGTTAGAAGAAGCTAGCTTTTTGGGACACGTCGTCTCAAAGCATGGTGTCACAGTAGATCCAGCAAAGATCGAAGCAGTAGTGAATTGGGAGCAACCAAAGACCGTGACCGACATCCGTAGTTTCCTTGGATTAGCGGGTTATTATCGATATTTCGTTGAGGGTTTTTAAAGATATCAGGACCACTCACGAGACTTACACGGAAAGATGCAAGGTTCGAATGGAGTGAGGCATGCGAGAAGAGTTTTCAAGAACTCAATAAGAGACTCACTTCAGCTCCAGTATTAGCGATTCCTTCAGGCAGTGGAGGGTTTGCAGTATACAGTGATGCTTCATATAATGGTTTGGGTTGCATGCTTAATCAATAAAAAAAGGTGATAGCGTACGGATCAAGACAGTTGAAAGAGCATGAGAAGAATTACCTGACACATGACCTGGAATTAGCAGCGGCCATTTTTATGCTCAAGATTTGGAGACATTACTTGTACGGTGGGACCTTTGAGATCTTCACCGATCATAAGAGCCTTAGATATCTGTTTACACAGAAGGAACTAAATATGAGGCAGCGCAGATGGATGGAGTTCCTCAAGGACTATGACTGTTCTATACAGTACCATCCAGGCAAGGCTAATGTAGTGGCCGATGCCTTGAGTCGGAAGAGTCCAGCTTAGTTGGCTAGTCTAATTTTGGGTATGCACCAATGGAAGTTGTTTGAAGATCTGACATTATATGATGCAAACATTGAGTCACAAGCTATGGGAGCCTTCTTGGCTAATATCTCAGTAAGACCGGTGATATTTGAGCATATCCATGAACTACAGATGAAAGACCCGGCGGTAACCAAGATTCGTCAAGATGTAACTGAAGGCATTAGATCTTAGTTCTCGATCAAGGAGGGTGGTTCCTTATTGTTCAAGGGTCATCTCTGTATTCCGGACAATGCCGATTTATGGAGAACAATTCTTGATGAATCCCACAAGTAAAGCTATGCTATCCACCCGGGTAGCACAAAGATGTACCAAGATTTGAAAAAGAATTACTGGTGGAGAGGTTTGAAGCAAGATGTGACAGAGTACGTGTCGCGGTGTTTGACGCGCCAACAAGTGAAGATCGATCAGAGACACCCTGCGGGATTATTGCAGCCTCTACCTATACCGGAATGGAAGTGGGAATCGATCTCTATGGACTTCATTGTTGGGCTACCGCGTACTGCAAAGAAGTATAATGCCATTTGGGTAGTGGTCGATCGATTGACCAAGTCAGCGCACTTCTTGCCTTATAACACGATGTACACAGCGGGACGACTCGCAAAGCTGTATATGAAGGAGATTGTCCGTTTGCATGGGATTCCGAGTAGCATTGTTTCAGACCATGACCCATTATATACATCAAAGTTTTGGAAGAAATTTTAAGAAGGAATGGGAACGTGACTAGATTTCAGTACGGCATTCCATCCACAAACCGACGGACAGACGAAGCGGGTCAATCAGATCATCGAGGACATGCTTAGGGCGTGTATGTTATTATTGCAAGGATCGTGGGATCAGCATCTACCGTTTGTTGAGTTTGGATATAACAACAGCTTTCATACGAGCATTGGGATGGCACCATATGAAGCTCTTTACGGACGGCGATGTAGATTGCCGATCAATTGGGAGGAAACGGGTGAAAATTTTGTTTTAGGATCCGGGGTACTTGAAGATAATGCCACCTATGTTCGGATGATAAGGGCCAAACTCAAAGCGGCTCAGAGCAGACAGAAACTACGCTGATATCAAGCGAACTAGTGTAGACTTTAAGGTGGGTGACACGTATTCGTAAAAGTATCGCCTATGAAGGGCGTGATGAGGTTTGGAAAGAGAGTGAAGCTAAGTCCCCGCTATCTTGAACCATTTGAAGTTTTGGGTCGAGTAGGGGAAGTTGCTTACCGCATTGGATTGCCACCATTATTTGATCAAGTACACAATGTGTTCCATGTATTTATGCTCAGGAAGTATCTTAACGAGGATATGACTATGATCGAGGAGCCGGCGGAGATTTCGGATCGAAAAGAACGAGTGTTGCGGACAAAAGTGATTCCATTAGTACTTGTTCGATGGAAGTATCATCCGGCCGAAGAAGCTACATGGGAACGAGAGGCCGACGTGAAAGAACAGTATCCGAGCTTGTTTGCGATAGCTTAAGAGTCAAAATTGTATCACCGCAAGCATGGTTGTGGATTTAAATTGTATGTTGTAATTCAATGTCGATCTTTTGATCAATTCATTCAAGAGAAATAATTTTATCCCCATAGCGTTCCTAATGCAATGTTAAATGCCATGATGACGTGTTTCGCAGAACCAATGAACAACTGGTCATGCTTTACCAAGGAACCAAAAGAGACAGAAAATTTTAAAAAATAATCTGAAGAATCTGATCAAAACCGATTAATCGATTTTGGTCGATTGGTCGACTGACATGCGCCAGTGAGTGGGAATTTAATGAGGATTCAGGAAATGAAAGAAGTGAAATTTTGATTAATCAATTTGGGTTTCGATTAATCGATTTTGGATTTCGATTAATCGATCTGGAGATTTGATTAATCGAGTAACTTAAGAATTTTAGAAAAATTTAAAGAATTTATACGATTTCGATTAATCGAACAAGAATTCGATTAATCGATTTGGTATTTCGATTAATCGATCTGGAGGTTCGACTAATCGAGTCACTTGAGAAATTGGGAAAATTTTGAAGAAACCTCATGATTTCGATTAATCAAAGTGAAATTTGATTAATCAATTTTGGGATTTTGATTAATCGAAGTGAATTTCGATTAATCGACTGGCTCACGCCAGTGAGCTCGAAAAGTTAAAAATTTAAATGACCACGATTTCGATTAATCAAAATGATTTCGATTAATCAATTTTGAGTTTCGATTAATCGATTTTAGAAATCGATTAATCAATTTCGCACAGCTGAACCTAATTTTGAAACTCGATTAATCAACTTTGAAAATCGATTAATCAAACCGGGGCCTATATCTATAAATCGAGGGGGATTTCTCCCCATTCAAAATCAAATTTGTTTTTGGCTTTTGCCGCCTTGCTATCTTCTTCTTCGAGCAACTTGGAGAGCTAGGGTTTTCGGTGTTTTGGATCGATTTAGGATCGAAACCACTTACATTCGGATTGAAACCTAAGGTAAAAACCCTAGATTCCAACTTTCTTTCTGTTTCAAGCTATAAAAACCCTAGTTTTTGCTATATTGTCACTAAATGCTGCCTAAAACCCGTTTGTCTTCGAAGAAGGTAACGTCTAAGCTCCCGGTCTAGGGTAAGAACGCCGCACCGCCACCACCTACCCCATCGCCCGTAAGAACCCCATCATCGTTGGCATCGGATACCACATCCGGATCAACGAGCGCGTCTTCGCGTGAATCTTCACCAATGCCACCACCTCCTGTCAACGTACTCCAACCAAACTAGTGGTGGGCGGCTAAGACCATCGAAGATGAGTTTATCTTTAATGTGGAACTATTTACAAACCCCGATGTGGCGGGCGAGACCCAATGGGCTCGAAATTACCTAGTAAAGGCCGGCCTTGACAACCTTTTGAAACCAATCCGCGGGTCCTACTACCCTAGGTTGGTTCGCCTATTTTACCAAGGGTTGAAGGAGGGGCCTACCGACGATATAGTCACGACCACCATTGAGGGTTGCGACTACACTTTCACTCGTCGCCACATCCACAAGGTCCTCGAATGTTACTTAGACTTCATGCCCGAGACCACCCTCTTCCCACCCTTCGCGGAAGAGGTGAAATTTGAAGAAATAATGACACATATGACCAAAGGGAAAAAGGGGTCAGGATCGTCCATTAGGAGGGTCGATCTCCCCCATTACATGTGGATGCTTGATTCCATAATCAAGTGTAACCTCTACCCAATGCGCCACGACACCGAGCTGGTGGAGTTAGTGCAGCAGGCACTCTACGCGGCCTTCTGTGGCCGTTGGTTTGACGCTACGAAGATCATCCTCGAGGGGATGGTCTACATAAAGGGAAAGTTGATGAAGCGCAATTTGAGGCTTAAAGAAAAAATATCGTATGCTCGCCTCATTTCGAGCATGCTGGAGTGTTACTCAAACACTCCAGAGTACGCCGTTTCGCCCCATGAGGAGAGGGATACGGATCGCGTGAAGCATTTCTCCATTGCTTCATGGAGCCGTAGCTACAACTTGCTAAAGCGGACCCTACCAACTCAGGGTCCAGCAGCAGCAGTAGCACCCCCATCACCCCCACCACCACATCAGGACCCACCTGTGGGGGGGGGGCACACCCCGTCGATCCACCAGCGGAGGGGGCACCCTCGCATGGCACCGCATCACCTATGCCACCATCACAGTTAGTGGCGGCCACACCGACTTCTTCATACCGTCGGCGAGCGGCTCGCTCAGTGCCCACTATCGAGGATGTGTTGGCTCAGATGGAGGCCAACAACGAGAGGATGAACCGACGGATGGATTTCTTGATGTACCACACCCTACGGTACATCTATCGATTGGACTACCAGCAGCGCCTCGCACAGGAGGCGGACTAAACTGCGGGTCGGATTGCTTTCCATACGGGTGCTGATTTTCACGCGAGTACATCTGCAGCCGATGCATCTGGCTCAGCACCCCAGCAGATCGAGCAGCCTGCTACGACGACCCAGCCACCACTTAAGCTGCCAGTTCCATCAGAGCAGCCCGCCCCTGCATCAGATCAGCCAGGAGAGGGGACGGTGTAAGCGTCTGATGATGGTTTCATTTTGTGATCACTTTTTGCATATTTTTGTACTGTTGTATTTAAATTCTCAATTGTAATTATTGACAACAGTTAAAAAAACTTTTAAATGTCAAAAAATTTGATAATGAAATACAGATAAGTTTTTTTGTGGATGTACTTACATTATTTTTGTTTCTCACACTGTGTGATGTGTAATTCGCTTTCGTGAGTGACCACGTCACACCTCTGTGTGTGTGGGATACCACACCAGAGCACCTTTGGGTTATTTTTGAGGATGAAATTTCTTAAGGTGGGGAGAATGTAATATCCCAAAAAATTGAGCGTTGAACATTGACCTCGAGATCCGTGCCTGATTGATCACAGGTTTAACCAAGTGATGGTCAAACAACGGGCTCATGAAGTGATGAATGAATGTGAAGTCAATATGACTTAAGTATAGTTTATAGTGTGAGTTAGTGTCACGTGCACCTATCTCTGGTGTATGTGTTTAACACACAAGCTGGAAAGGGGATAAAAAGGTTTACTAAACCTAGGGTTCATTTATTTTGGTTGTTGAAGAGAGAGTTAAGAAGAGAAAGAGAGAGAGAGTAAAGAGGAGTTATGGAGGCTAGGAGTTAATACAAATCAAGAGGAGATTAAAGCATTGAATGTTGATTCAACGCTTGAGGAGCCGTTGAAGCGAAAAGATGGAACCCTAGCCATCAACCCAACAAATCAACCCTTTGAAGGATTTATTGAGGTAAGTTTTATTAGATTTCAATACCTAGAGAATTGATGAGTTAAAATCTGTCTAGCATAGTCTTTATGATAGATTGAAGACTTAGAAAAAAAAGGAAAAAGAAAGAGAATGGGTTTTGAAAGAACAGCCTGAAAGGGGGCTGAATCTGGCCAAATCGATTAATCAAAATCGAGGTTCGATTAATCAATTTTGGCTCAGAAGTTGAAAAGTCAAGGATGCCCTATTTCGATTAATCGAATTAGATTTCAATTAATCGATTTGGAAGGTCGATTAATCGATTTAGGAATCGACTAATCGACTGGGTACCTCCAGTGGCTGGAGAAACAAGACCTGGAGAAATCGACTAATCGAGTTGGGAAATCGATTAATCGATTTTGGATTTCGATTAATCAATTTGGGATCGACTAATCGATTTCAGATTTTCGACCACTTCATTTGAGAATCGACTTTACTGTGTTAGAGATTTCGATTAATCGATTTGGGATCGATTAATCGATTTTGAATCTCGATTAATCAATTTTGGGAATCGATTAATCGATTTGGGTTTCGATTAATCGATTAATAGATTTGGGTTTCGATTAATCAATTTTGGGAATCGATTAATCGACTTTAGCAGTTTTACTAAACTTTCTATTTTTACCTTGAGATTCATGGAGGGTCTAGAACCTTCTTTATTGCATCTTTAGTGATGTATTACATGTGTTGTGATGTATCATAGGTGGTACGTGTGAAAGCGAGCACAAGGAGCTGCTGGGACCTTGATGCTTGGACCTTCGAAGACCTGAGGTAGGGAACACCTTGAACATGTACTTTAATTGCAAGAGCATGTATGTAGTGATATATTTATCATAATTAAAAATGTTTTAACTATGAAAAGCTTTTTGAAAATGGGTGTGTGTGTGTGACACCAAGAATGTGAAAAAGGCATCTATGTGATGCGAGTAACTGAGACTAAGAGAGCAAATGAAAATGAGACATCTCCGGGGGATGAGAAAGTAAGAAAGGCATCAGTGTGATGCGAGTAAATTAGACATCCCAGGGATGTAAATAAGATTGAATAATTACTGTTGAGGCCTAACTGATATAAGATAGCACTTTACACGGTGAATAACTATATGTAAGCACATGTTATTTTTGTTATTTGAGGTTTGTTTAGAATACCCCACCGACGTGACGGGATACCCACGACTGACTCGACAGGATATCCGTGATCGGTAAGGCGGCCAATCCATACACCAGTGCGGAGGTCTATCCGTACACAGTAAGCACATCCCAGGGATGTTGAGTTGAGATTTTATCCCGCTGCCTATTGAGAAAGGGGCTTGGATAGTATTCCCAGGGAATACATATAACAACTGTCTATTTAGGCGACGATGGTGGGTATTCCATCGGGGCTCGATGCTATATTGCTCGGAGATTACTTAAGTTGAAGATTTAAGTTTTGCTTTAGGCCTGTTCAGTGTCATTCATGATAAATCAATAGTAAAGTAAGACATGCAATTTACCAGTAAACTTGAATGCAAATCATTATCTTTTAAACTGTTTTCTAACAAATGCATAGACACATCATGCTTAGAATATCATGGAATATATGTGAGATTTTGATTTATATGTTCATTGTGTTGTTCCCTATTGAGCTAGGATGTAGCTCACCCTTTAGACTATACGTTGCAGGTCCATTGTTAGCAGCGGTCGAGGCTTCGGGAGACGTAGATCCGGGTGATTCGGATTACGTGCCTGGGGACGAGTTGGAGCCTCCTTCCGAGGACTTCTTCTAGGAGACTCTGCTGTGTACTTTGACAGAGAGTAGTTTTGAGAACAGATTTATACGACTTGGTATTTCAAGCCTTTATTTTGATAAGCAATGTAATTAAATTGAATTATTCTTTTGGCAAACCATCTGGGGTGATCTGTTTATCACCGATGGTTCGGGTCGGTTCTCTGTTCATGCAGTGACATGAAAGTAGAACTGTCTTTTGCATGTGCCAGTTGGGCATAGTAACTTTTTCCGCTTTATGCAATTATTTGCTTTATCTCTTTACTATTGCTTGTTATACCAATGTTCGATGCATAGCTTTGGGGCACGGTTTGGAGGATCGTGCTGATAGCCCGGGTTTCGGGGTGCCGAAATCTGGGCTGTCACAGCTTTATATTCTACCTATATGTGTTGGCTTTCACAGATTTTGTGAAACCAGATTTGCACGAGAACTCTAATTAAGTGTATGTCCGCTTAGCATATCCAGGATATGTGTGGGTCATAACTTAGAATTCTAGGCCCTCGAGATGGGGTAGAATTTCGGGTCGTGACAATATATATCGTAAAAAAGAACTAAGCTCGTCGAATCGAACCGAAATCGCTTCAAAACTAAAATCAAATTGACTCGGTTCGGTTTGCTTTTGGTTTTGGCGCCAGAGAAATGTTTGGATAGGTTCACGCAACCGACCAAAAAATTTGAAAATGAAATCCGAAAAAAATCGAGATTGTCCGAATGAACAGACCGACAATCGAAACAATTGAACCGAACCCAATTGAACAAAAAAAAGACCTCAACCCCATGACTGAACCCCCCCCCCCCCCAAAACACGAGATTTCAAGTTGTTGGGTTGCAACAACTATTTGTAGTCGTTGCAACCCCAAGTGGCTAGAAATCTAGCCATTTCAAGGGGGTTCAAATTTAATTTATTTATTTATTACACTCTCTCCTATTCGCTACACGCTCTCTCCTAAATCCTTACATACGTAATTTTGTATTCTTAAGTTTCTTCAACTACTACAAGGCTTGTTCAAGACTTCAAGTAATCTCAAGTCTAAAGTTTCTATGCTTAACAAGGTCAAGGCCTCTTCAAATTTTCTAATTTTATGTGTAGTCACAGAAAGCATGTGGAAGGAAAATTTTTGATTAATTCAATGCAGCCACTTAAAAAGCATGTGGACGTAATGGCTCCCTTTAAAATAAAGACTTGATATTTTTTAGACTTGGCCATCTAGAAATCGTCTGATGTAGAGGGTTCTAAAGATCTTTGGTGCATAAGATTAGCACAAACACAATCTACATCATACGATTCAATTAAATGATGTGTTAGAAAAAATGATATTAATAATGGCTCTGAGGCACGTAGTTCACTATGTTGTCTTAAAGACAATCGACACCCCCACTTCGTAGGATAAACGAAGATGTAATACGGCTCCTAGCGAATCTGCCTTCAGGATACAACAGAGCCTGATCTTGCCAAGAACTGTATGTTCCTTTCTATATTGAACTTTCTAGAAAAAGAACCTGTCACACAAATTTTCTGATACACAAAAATATTCTTAAAATAAGAATGTAAGAAAAAAAAAAGGAGAAATAGATGTTACTATAGTTTCTGTTTTGTCTTGTATGTCTTGTGTTATTTTAACGGAGATCTTATTTCTATTTATAGAGAAAATTTTGAACCATTATGTCTTTTTAGATTATCGTAAAAAGATTTCAGATTTGTGTCTTTTAAGAGAGTTGAGTGTTTTCACATAACGGTAAAAAGATAAATCGATTTCAAAGATAATTTTTACAAGTTTGCCATTGAATTATTATCAATATATATAATGATAATTATAAACTTAATTTTGAAACAATAAAATATATATTACTAAACTAATATATATAACAATCTCCCTATAATAACCCGAAAAAATTTCGAACCCGAACACGTTCACCTCAGTAAGCGTGCCCGAAAATGTCGCACAATAACTTGGGAAGTTATGAGCAAATAAACTTGAAAGAATGTTATAGGTAAAATAAATTTTGATTTAAACTTGGTGAAGGCCTTTAATCAATGACTCGTACACCGACTCGTGTATGTGTGTCCAACACCGAACCTAAACTTAGTTTCAAGTGGAAAGAAAATATCATGATATTTTGGGAAATACCAAAATATTTTGGTAGTTTAGTTTATTTTATAAAGAGAGAAGAGTAAAGAGAAATTCTCACTTTCTTCTTTCGTGAGAACCAAGTTTGGGATATTGCAAACTTTCTTCACTTCCTTGCAAGGATTACCTGTGTTTCCGACTGCTCTCGCAATCTCAACCGTAGAGATGTTCTGAATTTCTGTTGGTGATTAGATTAAGTGTAGTGAGGGAGAGTTGTCTGATTAGATATGAACCGTTCATGATGGATGAGTGATTTGTGAATCAACGTGACAGAAGGTGAGGCTCTGTACATGCTAATGTGGAGCTTAGTTGGGGATCTGTCAGTTTGAGGCTTCGCAAGATTCAATCTGGCGCCCAAGAATTGGATCATCGGAAGCCGCGGGAGTCAACCTTGAGAGGTAGGCTCTTAAATTCATCTTGTTAGTTATTTTACCTAAATTTAGGTTAGTTTATATGTGAATTTAGAATTCAAGTCAGTTTAGTTTTGGAGAAAATCAAGTCTGGTGAAAGAAAACTGAAAATAGCAGAAATCTGAAGGAATGGAACGTTCGAATCCAAAATCGAACGTTAGAATTTGAAATTGAACGTTCGAAAATGGAATCGAACAATCGATTTTGGCTCTAACTGACAAGTTCGATTTTTGAAAAAATCGAACGTTCGAATTTTCCCTGTTTCTGATTTTTTAAATTTTTCTTTAGAAGAACTCTGAGAAACTTTTGTCTGTTGGTTTTAGGCACTATTAACAAAGATGTGGTGTTAATTAAATATAGGTTAAGTGTGAAAAACCTTTGGTGAGGACTTTTGGATAGCCCTGATCGAATCCAAGTCTAAGGTAGGGGAACTTCAATATTAATTGCATTTTCCTGAAAGAATGACTTTGTTTTCAAATACATCTGAATTTGTTTTTGAATATATCATGCACTCCAAATTTGATATGAATTTGATTAACATGAACTCTGAACCTTGAATTCTGAATACATTTGAATATGAGCTTGAATCTTAAATCTTGAATCCTGAATCCTGAATCCTGAATTCTACATTTGAAAGATGTATTAGAATCTACATTTGAATATGAGCCAGAGGAGGAGTCGAAAATTCCTCCTGAGGAGTTCTTTCCTTTGGTTTAGGATTGTGAGCTTGATTTTGTTCTTGTAAGATATTTCTGTGTTAGATATTGTTCGTATTTTTGTGGCCCCAAGGTCCTGTACTCTGTTATTTCTTGTATCATTTTGAGGAATCACTCTCAGGAACCATTGTTTAGGTGTTGGATTGGCTATCACCGGTGGTTCTTCTTGGTTCATTTTTTAGATATGAATTAATTGAGAGATCTCTTTTCTTTTCTATGTTTAGGTTTTAGTTTTACTTAATGCTTGCTATCTACTTTTATGAATGTACCTGTGCCTTGGCGAGCTGACCTTTTCGATACTCTAGGATTGGGAAAATCGGGTTGTCACAGTTGGTATCATAACTATGGCTCTAGATCCAACTTTTCATAAGACTGTGGGCATGATTGTCTTTATAATCGATATTGATCAAAGTTGTTATTTAACAATTGTAGATCAGCATAACCCCAAGATTCCGAGGCCGAGGCTGAGGAAGAGGTAGAGACGGACCAAGGACGGTTCGTGTGGATGATGTCCCTGAGGGCATAGGTACTTCAAGGGGAGCTGGATTTGTTTTCGATTTTAATCGATTCTTGTAGGAGCAGGAAGAGGTGGTAACGAACGAGTTGAGCAAGTGTTGGAGGTATTGGCCAACAATATGGATCAACAGACAACTTCTATGACTCAACAGACTGCTGTTATTGCTTAGCAAGCAGAGTTGATTACAGCTAGACATCAACCCTCCGGGTTTGCAAAGTTTCGAAGGATGCGTCCTCCTACGTTTTCAGGTCAGATAGATTTGATTGAGGCAGAGGGCTGGTTGAATGAGATGGAGAAGATCTTCGACGTGCTGTAATGCACTGAAGTTGAGAAGGTGCGCTGGGCAACCTTCAAATTGGACGGGGAGGATGAGCCATGGTGGAAGTTAGTGTCCAGGACTAGGGAGCTAGAAATTCCAAATACTCCATGGACTTGAACGGAATTTGTAGAGACATTCAATGATCAGTATTTTCCCAAGATCATACGGCACCAGTGGGAGGTCCAGTTCATAAAACTAGAGCAGAATAAGATGACGGTGTGAGAATATGGGGCTGAGTTTGATAGACTGTTAAGATTTGCACCTCAGCATGTGGCCACTGAGTTGATGAGGGCCAAAAAATTTCAGCTTGGTCTATTTGGAGAGGATCTCAGTCCTAGAGCTTGAGACCTATGCGAGGGTTATGACTAAAGCTTTATACCAAAGGAGGACATCAATAGGATGTTCAAGTGGAGAGACCAGCAGAATAAGGAGAGAGCTGGACACAGTCAAACCAATGCCTAGGATCAGGCAAATAAGCGAGTTTACGAGATTGCCAAGATATCCTATTCAATCGGCATACTCGAGACCTGCAGCTTCTTCTGGGCCGATATCATGTCAGAGCCCATCGGTATCTTCTCCTGTACGATCCTTCTGACCATCAGGCTCTACTGCTAGTGGGGCTTCAGTGGCACAAGGATCCTCACGTGCTTCATCTTTCGTTCTAGTTCCTTCGTGTACAAGGTTTGAGAAACCACACAAGACTGAGGACTGCAGGAAGAACAATGGAGCGTGCTTCCGGTGTGGAAAGATCGGACATATGGTCAAGGATTATCCTGAGGAGGACAAGGGAAGGACCACTTCGATTTCTACATAGAGATCTTCTCGACCTACTATTCAAGGTCGAGCTTATGCCATGACTACGCTGGATGCCCAAACGTCGAATGACGTGATTCAAGGTATCATTAAAATTCATATGTTAATTTTATTTTAGTTTCTATTGATTAGTATTATAAATTCTTTTATTAAGACATACATGAACAACACACACATTACACACAATTAACTAAGTCTCTTGTATCAATTAAAGGTACCCTTGTTATGCGTCGTGATAATGATGTATGAAAGACTGAAGCTCGAGTATTGATAGACCCCGAGTCTACTCACTCCTTTATTACCCCTTTATTCTTTGAAAAATTAGGCATCGTTCCCAAGTCCCTTGACTTCATAGTGGTAGTATCAGTTCCTATGGGAAGCTCAGTGAGCACAGATACTGTGTGTCAATCAATAATCGTGATGATTGAAGACCATGAGACGATAGCCGATCTGATTATGTTGAGTATGGAAGGGTTCGGCGAGATCCTAGGAATGGATTAGCTATCCGCTTATCATGCAAGCATAAATTGCCTTTGGAAAGTTGTGACTTTCCACCCTCCAAAGAAAAAATCCTTCCGATTTTGTAGAGTCAAATCCAACATCGCACCATTCATTTCAGTTATCCGAGCAGAGCGTATGATGAGCAGCAGGTGCTGTGGATATCTTGCTCACTTATAAGATCAAAAAGAGGAGAAGAACATTGTTGATATTATGGTTGCATGTGAGTATCCGGATGTCTTTCTTAAAGATCTGCCTGGATTGCCACCTGATCGGGAGATCGAGTTCGCGATTGAGTTAACGCCAGGTACCAAACCGTTGTCGAAGGCTCCATATCGAATGGCGCCTGTTGAGTTGAAAGAACTATAGGAACAACTTCATGAGCTATTAGATAAAGGCTTTATCAGATCGAGTGTGTCCTTGGGGAGCACCGGTATTATTTGTGAAGAAGAAAGATGGATCGATGCGGTTTTGCATCGATTACTGTCAGCTAAACAAGTTGACGATTAAGAATCGTTACCCACTTTTGCGGATAGATGTCTTCTATGATCAGCTGCAAGGTGCAAGGTTCTTTTCAAAGATCTATTTGAGGTTAGGGTACCACCAGTTAAATATTAAGGTGGAAGACATTCCAAAGACTGCTTTCCGCACGAGGTTTGGTCACTATGAGTTCCTGGTTATGCCTTTTGGGCTAATGAACGCGCCATCATTATTTATGAACTTAATGAATCGGGTATTCAAACCACACCTCAAAAAATCAGTAGTGGTTTTCGTAGATGACATTCTCATCTATTCGAGAACATGAGCGAAGCATGAACAACATTTACGGGTGGCTCTTCAAACACTCAGAGACCCCTAGTTGTATGTGAAACTCAACAAGTGTGAGTTTTGACTTGAACAGGTCAATTTATTGGGACATGTTGTCTCTGAGACTAGCATATCAACTGATCTAGCTAAGATTGAGGCAGTTTTGAAATGGAAACAGCCCAAGACGGTGATAGAGGTTTGGAGTTTCCTCGATTTGGCTAGATAACTACAAGAGATTCGTAGAAGGTTTCTCCAAGCTTTTAGGTCCCCTCACGCAACTTACGAAGAAAAATGCTAAGTTTAAGTGGACTGAGCAGTGCGAGCAAAGTTTTCAGGAGCTCAAGATGAGACTAACCACTGCACTAGTACTTGTCATACCATCAGGTAGTGGAGGTTTCGCAGTATACAGTGGTGTGTCATACAGTGGGTTAGGCTGTGTGCTTAATCAGAATGAGAGAGTCATTACATATGACTCTGGGAAGCTCAAAAACCACAAGAAGAACTATCCAACTCATGATCTGGAGTTGGAAATCATAATCTTTGCACTAAAGATCTGGCGATATTACCTCTACGGTGAAACATTCGATATATTCACCAATCACAAGAGCCTTACATACCTTTTCACTCAGAAGGACTTGATTATGAGGCAGCAGCGATGGATGGAATTCTTGAAGGACTATGATTGTTCAATCAGTATCACTCTAAAAAGGAAAATTTCATAGCAGATGTACTGAGCCAGAAGTTTTCTGCTTTATTGTCACATCTCATCACTAGAGTGCAGAGATGGCGATTACTTGAAGACATGGCGTTATGCAGCACGAGGTTTGACGTTAGAGGTTGGGGAACTCTGATGGCTACTATTGTCATTTGTTCTACACAATTCGAGAACATCCGTAAGCTACAGATGACCGATGATGATCTCATGACTATCAGACGTTATGTGATTAGTGGAAGTAAGACGGATTTCTCCATTAGAGAAGACAAGACCATGTTGTTTCGAGACCGGGATGCGTACCAAACAATACTAAGCTTCATGACACTATTTTGAAAGAGGCTCACAAATCTATGAATGCCATCCATCCTGGCAGTACCAAGATGTACCAGGATCCGAAAAAGAATTTCTGGTGGAGTGATTTGAAGAGAGATGTGGACGAGTACGTATCACAATATTTGGTATGTCAGCAGATCAAGGTTAATCACGTGAATCCATTTAGGTTATTACAACCATTACCTGTACCAGAGTGGAAATGAGAAGCCATTTCTATGGACTTCATTCTGGGGTTGCCGAGAACTCTATAGAAAAATAATGCCATCTAGGTCATTATTGATCGATTGACTCAATTCGCTCATTTCCTGCCTTATAATACGACATATACCACTAGCAAACTCACGGAGTTGTACCTCAAGGAGATAGTCAGGTTGCATGGTATACCAATCAGTATTGTGTCCGATAGAGACCCACTGTACACGTCTCAGTTCTGGCAATGATTTTAGGAAGGGATGGGTTCTAGGCTTGACTTCAGCTCGGTATTTCACCCTCAGACCGATGGGCAAACTGAGCGGGTGAACCAGATCATTAAGGACATGTTACGTGCTTGTATGTTAGATTTCCAAGGGTCATGGGACCAACACTTACCTCTGATTGAGTTTGCTTACAATAATAGCTACCGGACTAGCATTGGTATGGCTCCCTATGAGGCTTTGTATGGTCGGAGATGCAAGTCTCCTCTTAATTGGGAGGAAGTTGGAGAGAAGCTTGTTTTGGGCCCAGAGTTCATGGAAAGTACGAACAAAATAGTTCGGTTGATCCAAGAATGATTACGAGTAGCTCAAATTCGCCAAAAGAGCTATGCCAATCTCAAAAGGAGACATGTTGATTTTCAGCTGAGCTTAATTACATTACTCACCTTTCCACTCTTTTAAATTATTAGATAGTAGCTAATACTTGCATTTCAGGTTGGAGACAATGTCTTTGTCCGAATCTCGCCTACAAAAGGCGTGATGCATTTCGACAAGCGTGAAAAGTTGAGTCCACATTATGTTGGGCCTTTTAAGATACTGGGACGAGTCGGAGAAGTTGCCTATAGAGTAGCATTACCGCCGCAACTATCCAACATGCACAATGTATTTTATGTGTCCATGTTGCAGAGGTATATTAAAGACCCGACTCATGTGTTAGACTACCACCCATCGAGATTTAGGATGGTCTAACATTGGTCGAGGAGCTAGTACAGATCTTGGATTGCAAAGAGCAGATCTTATGGACCAAACGAATTCCTTTAGTTCTTGTGAAGTGGAGAAATCATTCTTCCGAAGAAGCCACTTGGGAGCGAGAAGTTGAAATCCGTGAACAATTCCCACACTTATTTGAGTGATATGGAGAATTGTAATTCAAGGAATGTAATGGCACCTTATTTTTTTTTATTACAATTAATATGACTTGTATTATATACAAATTTCTTAATGTCTATGAGTTTGATTCTATTTCAGTTATTGTAACTAGGATTATACAGTTTGTTCCACTTTAGAGAACATATATGCAACTAAACGGACCGAGTATCGCTTGCATTGTCACCTCAAAATAGAAAATTTAAGGGCCAAAAGATTGAGTATATGAAGTGGTTAATGTATGAGTATGTACGGCATTAAGGGTATGTATATGAAACAAGTTTAGGGCCCTAAAATCCTCAAAACTCATAAGTGTTGGTGCGCGCTTTTTCTGGGTTCCTCTCAGTCCCCGTTGAATCAGTGGCTCCAATTCTATCCAAGTGGACTCTAGCGATGCGGCATTTGAAATGTTAGAAGTAAAGGGTTTTCTAGAAAGGTCCCTAGTTTGTTGCGATCGTTAGTTGCAGATATTTATCGACGCTGCAACACGTCAATGATCACGCATTAGAGCGGGGGTGAGTTACTTCTTTACTGAATCGTCCTCCTGCGAACGTCAGCAACGGTCTTTTCTTATAATTTAGATAGTTTAATTTTCTTCCCTTCCCCTGTTATTATTGTAGTTCTAGTAAGTTTAGACTTCCCAATTCTCTTGTGAGTTTAGTTATGTGGGAATTTATTCTGATTTATTTAATTTAGTATTCTAATTCTATCCGGAGTCAAATTAATTTTAGTTTCCTAGCACTACTAGAATCCTAATTAATATAGTGTCCTAATACTACTAAAGGTCCAATTGATATCAGTCCCCTAATTGTACTAGGAATGCAGATATATTAATTCTAATGAAACTCTAATTAAATCAAGTGTGCTGATTACACTGAAATTTTTAGTAAAGCAAGTATACTAGTCCTACTGCAATTCTAATTGAAACGGAGAACTAATTTTACTAGAACTCTAATTAAAGCAATGAATTAATTTTATTAAAATCTAATTAAAAAAATAAACTAATTTTATTAAAATTTTAATTAAAACAAATAAACTAATTTTAATAAAATTCCGATTAAAGCGACGAATTAACTATACTGAAAATCAAACTAAAATAAAGGAACTGATTTGACTAGAATTATGATCAAAGCAATAAATTGACTATACTAAAATCATGAGAAAATAATGGAACTAACTTTACTTAATTCTAATTAAAGCGATGAACTAATTCTACTAATTCTAAAAAAAAAGGGTTTCGGGCCCGTTATGCTAAGGATGATTGGCCTCGTTCCCGAGTACCCTCCGTAAACTCTCTTGGGCAAATCGGATGGTTGAGATTAAAGAAAAATTAGATTTAGGATTATAAAATAGCATTTTGGATTTTTCAGAGTCGATTTCGGAGTAATAATTATAAATGAAATTGAAAAACTAGAATTATAGAAACTAAAATTAATATTTAGGATTTTTAGAAATATTAAACTAAGAAATTTTAATTTAAATTTAAATTTCTAGGAGTGAATTCAGGTTCGAAATTAGAAAATCAAACCGTATGATTAAAGACTGGTTCTAGAATCCAAGGACTAGAATCAGAAATTAATGATACGACTGAAAATTGACATTTTAGAATGGAATTAAAGCCTAGGGTTGATAGATTAGACCGTCGGACTAAGGATTGGTTCTAAATTCGGAGAACTAGAACCAGATATAAAATTTACAGTCTAAAAAAGGGTGCTACTGTATCGGACTGAAAATTAAAACCTATAATTAAAACTAAGAGAAAAATCCTAAGTCTAAAACTAAGATTTTTACCTAGGAGCGAGGCTACGGAGAGAAACCTCGAAGATTTTGCGCTTGAATTTCGAAATCATGGTTAGGTTGCTCTATGTGCTCATTCTCGGAGTTCTCTGGTTTCGGAATCCCAAAAAAGTCTGTTCTCTCTCGTGATTTGGCATGCAATCGAATTGAGCGCTTGGTTATAGGCACTTAATTCAAGGTTGTCCGGGTCCGAGTCGGGCTTGAAATGTCAGGCTATTGTTTCAGCCTGCATTCGACTATATACTATTATTTCAATATATAGTATCCCTACGTTGGGACCTGAGCCACAGAGCTATTATTTCAGCTTGTATTCAACCATGTATTATTATTTCAGTGCATGGTTCTCATGTCGGGGTATGGGGCCTGAGCCACAGAACTATTGTTTCAGCCTGTGTCTAGTCATATTATATTGTTTCAGTATATGGTCCCACATTAGGGTTAGGGGTCTGAAATGTGAGACTATTATTTTAGTCTGCATTCTGACTATATACTATTATTTCAGTATATAGTCTCTTTACGTTGGGACCTGAGCCACAGAGCTATTATTTCAGCCAGTGTTTAGCCATGTACTATTATTTCAGTGCATGGTTCCCACGTTGGGGGTATGAGGCCTAAGCCACAAAACTATTGTTTCAGCCTGTATCCAGCTATATACTATTATTTCAGCATATGGTCCCATATCAAGGTTCTGAGGTCAAAGGTTGATCAAACAAATTTATATATTTTGAGAGGGCAAAATGGGGGTGTCTACAGATGCCCCTCTTTGGTGCGCTCTTGTGAAATAAAAACGCGTCAAAGAAGTAGACACCCCTCATTCGAGGTATATTTTCGTTTCTCTTGAGTAATCACAAATGTGAACTGGGGATGCTGACATGACATGCTTGGCTTTCTTATCTATCAGCATAAGCTAAAATAGAGCATTTGAAGGGCAAATAGCAGTTGTTGAAGGGCACATTCCGGGTCTGTGGGTGCATGGTGTATCCCATAGCATGGTGTGGGTTAACATAGGGATTTTACGCAATCGTGGTATCGAGGTGTCAATCAAATGTCCAAAACAATATCCAGGGACTGATAATAATAAAATAAAGTATCATGTAATGGCCGGTTTGGGCTGGTAATTGAGGTGAGGCTCTTGTGAGGTGTGCTCGATTGAATTCTATGCAGTGGCGCGTGCACTTGATTCATCTGGAGTCGGCCTCTAAGTTGGGAATTTCAGTGCTAATGTGTCTAAACAAACGATTCTGCGTAGTAGAATATGCGCTTGATCCAATTCTGCACAATGGGATATACGCTTGATTGCGAGTTCAGGGATCTTAGGAGTTAAAGGTCAAGTTTAAGTGTAATTTATTGTGCGCGGGTGATGGGGCGCTTAATCAGTTTTTTTTTGTATTTAAAGAAAGGTGAGTTGGGTCTATTTATCTTGTTGCTTTATTCTTCTTTTCTTCTCTCTTATTATTATTATTTTTTAAATAAGAGGATTTTAAAATTTTGGGGGTTTTGAAAATTTGAAATTTTAGGGATTTTAACTTAAGAAAACGTGGTTTACGAGACATCGCTGAGTAGATCCACTAGTACTAGATTTGTGGACCTGACCGTTATTGTGATTGTCAAGATGACACTTGGCATGTCGGATACTCTGTCGAACCTTCTCGGCGAGTACTGATGATTGTCTCTCATGAGAGGACTATAGTGATTCGCGAGTCAAGAGAGACGGGTTTTGAAAATATTTGACTTAATCATATCTAACTATATATTTAATAGGAATATCGAGTATAACAAAAAAAGATGGGTAGTACTTACCTGGGGGAGATACTTATCTAGATTGTGCGTAGCTTGTACAGTCTGGTGGCGCCGTACTGTCGCGATGGGACTTTGGAGATTTCTTCTCTTAAGGTCTACTGTGGCAGGGCTTGGCAGTTGTGATGTGATGTCTTGAGAGAAATGATGTCGCGATGGGACCTAAGGATTCTCCTTTACTTTGGCTGCGTGCTGGGTGAGTCCTGGTGGGACCTGGGGATCAATTCGGGAGAGAGAGAGCCCTTTGCCTTAGTGATGGGACATGATCAATCATTCCCTCATTTTGTCATATAGCATGGCATGTGCTGTCGAAGCTTTTTTTTTCAAGTAGTGATGTTCGCGATGGGATGTCGACTGAGCGTAGTTAGCGGTGGTGTGCTCGCGTTCTCGGGAGATTTACTTTCCGCTTCTCATGATGGGACATGAGGGTATGATTAATTTATTATGATGGGACTGGATAATAAGGTGATATCACATGTGTACACATTATCACGATGGGGATGGGTGTTGTCGATGCTTCCTTCTCATGTAAGGGTACGCGATAAGACGAGTGAATTTTGATCAAAGTATGATGCAAAGTTAGGCATTGAGGGCCTGTTTTAGGTCGCTTAATACGATTGCGCACCTATTTTCAGGCGTGCGATCTCAAGCTTGAGGGGTCGTTTATGCGCTAT
This sequence comes from Chloranthus sessilifolius, assembly GCA_021018995.1. Classification (NCBI taxonomy): domain Eukaryota; kingdom Viridiplantae; phylum Streptophyta; class Magnoliopsida; order Chloranthales; family Chloranthaceae; genus Chloranthus; species Chloranthus sessilifolius. Next base: position 25,213,519 of record CM037594.1, on the reverse strand, counting down.
AATCGTAGCGCGTGATCGAGGCGTCACTAGGTTAGTGTACGGGTGACCTTTAAGGTCGCGCGGTAGCAGTGTGTCATTTGATAAATTTGTGCGGTTCATGGAGTGCACGGGATCGAAGCATCGCGCGTTTTGGTTAGGGAGCGCATTTTAGATTGTGTGCATCGTGTGTGATGCATGATTTGGTTAAACGCCTATGCTCTGGCGTGTGATTGAGTCCGTACTCTATATAAACGAGGGAGCTTTTATTTATTTTTTATTCTCTGGTTTAGTCTCGAGTTTTGACCTTTTTTTGGATATCTTGTGTTCTAAAATTCATATTTTAGTTATATTGAGCGATCTAACCGTCCTATTAGGATGTCGTTTCTTCTTATATTCGTTATTTCGCATGATCTCTGTCCCGAGGTGATGCTCGTGGACGACGCTATTCTGGGAGTGGGCGGGATTGGGAATGAGGGCGCTGGTCTTCACATCGGTCCTTTTTAGGGAGCAGTGAAGGCAGCGTTGAGGAGGTAGCGGTGGAGGAGGTGAAGATAGCGGAAGAGAAGGAGTAAAAAGTAGAGGGATGTGTTTCCCAACCAATTCTCCCTGAAGTCTCCGATTGGACGCTCTGAGCGAAATCTGCTCCTCGCTTCGTCTCAGTTTTGAAGCCAGTTTTTGTTTTGGGTTGCAGGTTAAAGTTTTAGGTTTTCATTTTGGGTTATAAATTCAAGAGGTATGCCTCCGGTGATACTTGTATAACTTTTGAGTTATGAATTAAGAGGCATTTTTTTTGTTTTATCGTGCTTATTTATTCGTTTAAACTTATTAGCAGATTAGTTGGATTTATTTGATTTGTTTGACTTATTTTAGGATTTAGTTTAGGTTGGAGTTCAGTTTGTTTTTATGGGTTTGTTTAGAGGGTTTACTTGGTTTCGATGGGTTTGGTTGGGGCATTTTTCTTGGTGGGGTCCCAAACAATTTAGGGTTTCATTTTTTAGAGTGAAGTTTAAGGTATTTTGTTCTATTCTTTTGTTTGACTTGAGGTGGCACTTGTTAAAAGGTGTGAGTTTTCCAAAAGTTTTGGACGGGTGCTAAGTGTTCAAATCTTAATGGCTTGTTTACTTTACACGGGATTTGTGTTTCCTTGGAGGGGTAAGTGTTGTGTAATTATTGGTTCATCTGAGTCTGTCATGGATTGTGGTATTTCAAAGGGAGTATGTGTTTAGTTTAGATTTAATTAGATTGGAAGGGTTTAAAGGTGTGACACTTGTCATTTGGTAATTCAGGAGGTATAGTTTATAAATATATGAGCTAAAAGTTTTGGGTTCTTATTGTTTTGAATTTTATTTCAAGTTTGGGATTAAAGGTTTTGGGACATTCTTTTGTTTTGGGCATTTTCTTGTTCATTAATGTCTTTTCTTCCTTTCTTTTTTGTATCCCGGGTGTTGGACCCGAAGAGTTTTGTTTATTAAGTGGATTATTGAGAATGGACAAGATTGAGAATGCAGGATAGCAGTCGAATTGTTGCCATGCTAAGGGAAGAGGTGGAGAAAAAGGTGGTAGAAAGGAAACCCAAGGATAAGGTAGAGTCAGAATTCTCATGACCGATGCCTATTTTTTCTCAATAGGCTCTGCGAATTTTATGTTAGTTGCTCTCCCTTGTTATGATTTCAAAGGTGAGCTTCTAAGGGTGGATCCCGCAGGTCTTGGGTGACTTTTCGTGACCCATTCTTTCTTTTCTGTCGGTTTGGGGCAAGGGGAAGAGGTTATTACGGGTAGAATTCGTTCAGGGTGCTTCCCCCCTCCGGGCTTCTCCGACACTTCTAGTTTCCCGAATAAATCCAGATTCGAGCATTGCCTGAACGTGCTGGATTTTTTTTTTTAAGTTTCTTGTTTCAAGTTGTATATTCAGAGGGTATGCCCTCGGTGTATTTTGTAATTATTTTATTTATTTATGAAGTGATTATGATTTTAATTTCTTTTGTAAACTCAGGTTTAGTTTATTTTGTAGCTTATTTGATTTGTTTTGAGTGCGAGGTTTACTTGTTTAATTTGTTTATTTTGGATCAGGGCATATTAGGAGCATTATTTTTGTTTTGACTTAGTTTGGGCCTAGTTGGAGTGTAAGAACGATGGGGATATTTTTTTTGTTTAGTTTCGCCTTAGTTGGGGCAAGTTTTTTTGTTTAGTTTTGGTTGGAGTGTGTAAACGATTGTCGAGATATTTTTTTTTAGTTTGGTCTTAGTTTGGAGCATTTTCTTTTAGTTATCGGGGTGTATATTTCTTTAAGTCTGGAATGTTTTGGATCGGGATTAACAAGGGCGTGGTTTAGGCTAATAATCAGTGTTGGAGATCACCCAATTTAGGCCTGTGAATGTGCTATCTTGGGCATTTTTTTCTATGTTTCTGGGGAATTGCGCGCTTCACTCTGAGCGCATAAATTAATTGCACGCCAGTAAGTGGATGCGCGTTCAGAGTGTCAGAGCGTCGTTAAGCACCAATTTTTGGGCGTTTGACCGATTTAAACGCATGGTACCAGGTGCGTGATTAGGGTGGTGGCTGGTCACTGTATGGGTAACCATTGGCATTCACGCGCCACTGTACGGACGCTTAAAGTGATTACGCGCTTAGTAGGCTGCGCACAACCAGACTGTCGGGTTGGTTTGAGCGAGCGACGATTAGGTTACGTGTTCAAGAACGTTCGTATGATCAGAATTAAGCGCGGTGAGAGTGGTGTGTGATCGGTTTGAGCACATGAATTTATGCGCGCGATTTTGGCGTGTCTTCTAAATAGTTTAAAACTTTTCATTTTTGTCGCGCGATCCATTTTAGTCCTCGATTCTCTGTTTTCTTATTTCTTTGTGCTCTAATTTTCATGTTTTCGTGATATTTTGCTATCTAGCCATCCGTTTCGGGCACCGTTTTCTTTTTTCTCTTCAGTTTTTTGAGCTCTTTGTTCTAGGATGGAGGGTGAGGGTATTGGTGGGAGCGATTTTACTATTTCTGAGTTGGTGAGGATGTTAGGGGCGGAGATGGGTGAGACTTTCGATCGAGTGGTTGGCTACATTGGAGCAAGGCCATCTCACCACGAGCGTGCGGGGGGCATTAGATGCCTCCCATAGGGTGATGGAGCGGATGGGGTGTGCTCCTCGTCCGGATGAGGAGATGTTGCACTCCTTAGCCTCCTTGGTTGCTCAGGCTAGGGCAACGGAGGATGAGTTGGGGGCTCGGCAAGAGAAGACTCGACGGCTCCTGGTGAGTTAATTTATGGTTTTTTTTTATATTATGTAGACTCGGTCTTTTGGTCGTTCTGACATGGTTATGGTGTCTCATTTTATTTTATTTTGGATAGTCTGAGAGGGAGAGTGAGGTTTCGCCCTCATGGATGTTCATCGCATGCCAAGAAATGGGTCAATGGAGGCAACGGCTAGTCTATGTTTTGAGGTTGATCGATTGATAGGTGTCTTTACAAATATGGTTTTATTAATTATTAGCATTATGAGCTTGCCAATTGATGTGTTCATTGTTATTCGTAGAGAGCCAAGCTCGCTGCTAGAGGTTCCATTCCAGCATTTGATCTAGATCATTGGGTAAGTTTCATTCAATCTTTTATCTCATTTGTGCCATTACATTAGTTTGTTGGGTGTCATTGTATCGCTTTCTTAGTAGCTTACTAATATCATGCGTTATTTCTGCGTCGGGTTGCCGAGGATCTTCAGGCGAGGGATGCGACTGTTGCCTCTCTACGTCCGGAGAGTCATGTATAGTTTTTTTTTTGTGGCATAATTCTGTTTAGGTTATTTCATCTTTATTTTATTCTGACATGTCTTGTGCTAGTTTATTTGGTTCTTTATGCAGGCTGTTCCAGACTCTGCTCTCGAGGTTCCCCCTCAGGAGTCTGTTCCTATCCCTACTCAGGTATGTTTTAGTTATTGTGTTCATAATTTATTTGTCATTATAGTATTTTTCTGATGTATTTATTTGTTCTTGTTGCAGCCACCTACGTTCGTTGTTCCTTCCGTGCCTCTTGCTGATCCAATGACTGCCGAGACAGTTGGGCGACTCCTGGAGGAGAGGCTGGATCTAGTATAATCCTTTCCTTTTCAAAGTTTCTTAGTTTATTCATATATATATATATATATATATATATATATATATATATTAGTTTTCCTTTGACTAGGTGTGGTTATGCAGGTCCGTCAGCTTGAGGAGGCGCGTCTAGAGGTGGCGCGAGCGCGCGCCACTCCCGAGGTGAGACGAATCCTTGGGGAGACGCAGAGTCGTGATGACTTGTTTGTCGAGATAATGGCTATGCAGAGGATTCAGGATGAGCCATTGGAGGCAGCACGTCGAACGATGCAGGCAGAGTCACAGGTGACCCTAGATCAGCTACAGTATCATTTAGCGAGGAGTGAGCGGGGGATACATAGGCTGGCTCATCAGCTTGGTGGGTTGGAGTCGAGGGCTATGGGTTCCTTGGTCGGGCAGTCTCATCACACGTCCCATGATCATGTTAGGGGTGATGCTCGTGAGGATTCTGTTGTTCATGAGGTTCTTGCGAGGTATCCTCCTCATTTGCGATCGAGGCAATCTGTTAGTCAAGCGAGTGAGGGGGGTTCTGTGGTGGGGCCTCGTCGTCTAGAGGTTCCGAGGACTCCAGGTGCTGGGATTGTGTTTTCAGAGGACTAGTCTACAGACCTCCGAGCTGATGATACCGGGGACAACAGTGATCGGCCATCCCAACTGCAGCGTAGGGAGTAGGGGTGAATGCGTGTATTTTTGTATCCATGGTATGTGTGTATTGTATATATAGGGGGGATGCCCCCGGTGATAAGTATAAAAAGAAATGAAAAGATTTTGACAAATATAGAGAGATTTTTGGTTTAGATGTACCTGATTGGCTCTTTTTCTTTTAGTTACCTCTTGTGTCTATTTTTGCTTGTTAGTTGCTTTAGTGCCATCGACCGTCATTGGGACTTGGATGCTTCCTGAGCTGGCCCGGTGATGGTTGAAGGTTGCTTCATATCTGCACATGTGAGAGTAATGCTGTCAGTAGTTTTTTTCTCCCCCTTGCTAGTTGTCAAGGGGGGTGAGTCTCTCAGACCGGAGTTTAGTATTAAAAGATGGATATGTGTTCTTTTATTTATTTATATATTTTTTTTAAAATGACAACAATGCAACAGGAAAAGCAAATAGCTAAGATAGAAATAATAACAAAATAATAAAAATAAAAATACCCCAGTGTAGGAGCGTGGTAGGATTGGCAGTATGGTATCTTCGATAGCACTTTCTGAATGGTAACTTCGTCGTTCCTCATCTTTTTTGTGGACAAGCTGACGCTTTTGATATGATTCTTCTTCTAATAAAAAAAAAAGCCCCAGCGTCAAGATGCAATGGAGCTTTTTTAGGTTTCGAGATGAGCACTCTGAGTCTATAAGCAGTCATGGGTATTTGGTGAGTTAGTTTTGAAGAAAAGTTGACCAGTGCTATCATCGAACTGGGGAGGTCTCTTTGATTAGGTCAGTTGTACACAGGGGTCTATCCTAGGGTGGTGGTCATCCTATCCCATGGTTATTAGGGAGAAGTATGGTAGGTCTAGTAGGTGATTACGTCAATCGTCATTCATCAGTTTTCAGTTTCATTTCTAGGAACATCCTGTAAGGCTTTTGATTTATCGTCCGAAGTAAAAATAGAAGAGGCGAGTAAGGCTCAATGATGCGGGGAATAATTTATATCTAATGCTTCCCAAAAGGGATAAGTAATAATCTTTTTTCTCAGAGGGGATATGGGATGCCATGATCAATCTCTTTGTCATGTTTCAATGCCATCAAAATCTCACATTCTATGGTTAGCAGGAGTTTATCCTCCTTCCGCCACCTTACAATGACATCTAGTAGTATGGGGACATCAGGGATGCCCTCGCAGCTTGCTTATATACTTCTAGTAACATTACCAGGGATGTCCTCACGGTCTGCTAATGCTTACCTGAGCTCATTGACTTGTTCATTCGTCGTAATGCTCTCACTCAAAATTTTTGATGTATGTATTCTTGAAAGCATCCTGCTAGCGTAAGAATAATCAGTTTTGATTGAACCTAACATCTTTATTTTTTTTTGCTCTAACGTCTCCTCTAATGGCGGGGGAAGGGAAACGAGGATTAGGTGTTACTTATACTTTTGAAATAGGTTAGATAGGTCACTAGTCCTTTAATCAGATTACCTGAGTGAGAAAAGGTGGGCGATAAATCGGAGGTCTTAAGGATATTCTGATAATTGAAGGCGTACGAGAAATGAATGGGTCGTGATGACTACGGGGGTGATAAGTATAAGTATTTAACCACGGGAGTTCTTTTCCGTCTCGGTTCACTAGTTTGTAGGCAATTCCAGGGTATGTGGCTGTTATGACATATGGGCCTTCCCAGTTCAGTTTCAGTTTTCCTTTTGGATGGGCATGCTTAGAAGGCATGATCATCTTCAAGACTAATTCCCCCAATATTAAAGGTTTGTTTAAGGACTTTCTTATCGAAGCCTTGGCCACTCTCCTCTGATATACCTGAGCGTGATCAGTTGCCCTTAGACATGTTTCATCAAGCCGCTCTAGCAGCGTGAGTAGGGCAATTCTTCTCTCATCTAAGGATAGCTTATCATCGAGTTAAATTCGTAAGGATGGTACTTGTATCCCATATGGTAGGACTGTTTCCATCTCGTAGGTAAGGAGGTAGGGAGTTTAGCCAATGGTTGTACGAATAGAGGTCATATAGGCCCAGAGTGCTTCTGGTAGTCGTTCAGGCCAATCGGCTCCATTATTTATTTTTACTGTACATTTCAGGATTCAAATCAGAATTTTGTTCATAGCTTCTGCCTGTCCATTGCCTTGATGGTAGAATGGTGATGAGTGGCGTAGATCGATGTCATACTTCTTGCATAACTTCTTCGTCTTCTCTGCGATAAACTGTGGTCCATTGTCAGTGACAAACATCCTGGATACTCCAAACCTGGTGATGATATTCCGAACGATAAACTTTACGAGTGTTGAAGCGGTGATTCTGACATAGGATTCAGCTTCTGCCCATTTGGTGTAGTATTCGCTCGCTGTAAGTATGAACAGGTACTTATGAGTGTTTCCAACGGTGTCTGGAAAGGTTCAATGGCATCAAAGGCCTACATCGAAAATGGCCATGGCGAGGTCATAGTTTTCAATGCAACTGATGGAGCTTTAACGAGTGCGGTGTGTTCTTGGCGTTGCTTGTAGGATTGGACGTAGAGGTGGCAATCTCTATCATTGTCGGCCAGAAGTAGCCTTATCGTGTAACTTGATCGGCGAGTCTTTGTCTCCTGAGTAGGCGCTACAGGCACGGGTGTGTGCTTCTCAGATAATATATTATCCTTCGACAGTCGTGACACATCGTAGTAGTACTCCTTTAGTGAAGGCCTCTTTATATAATATTTTGCCGAGTATGCAGAATCGGGCATATTGATTCCTTATAGTCTTTTGTTCGATCTTCGTGGTATATGAAGGGACGTGTTGATGTTTCAAGAAGTTCCAGATGTCGAAATACTACGATTGTCCATCGTCGGTCTGTGATTTTTCAAATCTGAATATAGCGACTTCGGTTTCTGTCTTAACGTGCTTTTCCAGGGTGATTACTTCTTTCAGTCCTGTACTTATGGGGAGGACGGGTAATTCTCTCTTGACGGTCCGTGCGACCTCGTGGATAGGTACTACCTACTTTTTGATGAAGGTCTTGGTATTTACCCGATGGATATTTGGATGATCGAAGCTAGTGTGGCTAAGGAATCTGCGAGCTCATTTTCTAATCTAGGGATGTGCGTGAAAGAGATTCTTTCAAAATTCTTAACTAAATATTGAGTAATTTCTAGGTATGCCATTAGTCTCCTTTCGTTAGTTTTTCATTCTCCTATAACTTATGAAATTACTAGTTTGGAATCACCGATACTTTTTAACTGTTTAACACTAATTGTAGTGTTGCTCGTAGTCTAGCTATAAAGGCTTTGTACTCTGCGACATTATTAGTGACAGAGAAATCTAATTGAAAAGCCTTAGGTATGATAACTCCTTCTGGGCTTAGGAGGACTATCCCGATGCCTTTTTCTCTGTGATTTAGAGCACCGTCAAAATAAAGGATCCATGAGGTCTTATCGGGCTCTTCGTTATGAATCGTGAATAGGTCCTCATCGGAGAAATCCGCATGCACAGGCTCATCACTCGGCAGTGGGAGATCTGCAAGGTAATCGGTGACTGCTTGCCCTTTGATCAATTTCTGCGTAACGTAAGTGATATCAAATTCTTACAGGAGCATATGCCAGCGAGCGATCTTTCCTGATATTGTGGTCTTTTCGAATATGTACTTCAGAGGGTCCATTCGGACTAGTACTAGTATTTTATGTGGTCTGAAGTAGTGTCATAATTTGATAGAGGCCCACACCAATGTGAGGCAAGTCTTCTCTCTCTTGTCGTCTTCTTCATATTGTCCCCGAATTACTCCCATTGCTTTATCGTTCGCTGAGAGGTATAAAATCATGGGTCTTTCGGGGACTGGTGGCGATAGTATTGGCAGGTTAAAGAGGTACTTCCTGATATTGTCGAAGGTTTGTTGACACTGATCATCCCATTTGTACTCAATTCCTCCTTTAAGTAGTCTGTAGAAAGGATCACATCTGTCCGAATGCTGGGAGATAAATCTTCTAATGAATTATAATCTTCCTATCAGGCCTCGTAACTCTTTGATATTACTAGGAGGCGGCATCTCAAGGATGGCTCTGACTTTTGCAGGGCCAACTTCGATCCCTCACTTGCTAACTATGAAGCCAAGTAATTTTTCGTAAGTGACCCCGAAGACACATTTCTTTGGATTCATTTTTAGCTGATATTTTTTAGTTCTTTGTAACACCAGTCAGAGCGCTTCAATATGTCCTACTCGCGTTTGGGACTTCACTAATATATCATCGACATAGACTTCTACACACTTATGCATCATGTCACGAAAGATAGCCATCATGACGCATTGATACGTGGCTCCTATGTTCTTGAGCCCAAAAGGCATAACGACGTAACAATATATTCCCCATGGTGTGATGAAGGAAGTCTTCTCTTGGTCGAACTCTGCTAATTTGATTTGATTATATCCAGAGAAACCATCCATAAAGGATAGCATCTCGTGTCCAGCGGTGTTGTCGACTAGAGTATCAATGTGTGGAAGTGGGAAGTTATTTTTTGGGCATGCCTGGTTGAGGTTTCGAAAGTCGATACAAACCCATACTCTATCATCTTTTTTGGTGACAGGCACTATGTTTGCGACCCACTTAGGGTAAAGAACGAATCGGATAAATTTGGTTGTGTAACTTGTCGACTTCCTCTTTAACTTGGAGGGCGGTTCGTGGGTGCATCCTGCGGAGTTTCTCCTTAACAGGCTTTGCATCGGGTTCTAAGACGAGACTATGTTCTACTAAACTTGGGTCTAAATCGAGCATGTCCTCGTAGGACCATGCGACGGAATCGAGGTGTTCTTACAGGACTTGTGCAATTTATTGGCGTTCGTTGGAGTTGAGCGTTGTGCTAATCAGTAGCTTCTTCGGTTTCTCTTCAGTGCCAAAGTTAAGTTCTTCCGTGGGTTCCACGGTAGCTTGGGTTTGCTCATCGACATGCTTGATAACCCGTTAGACGTCTAGTGCCTCCTCGGCAACTGGTGTTCTTTCTTCATCCTCGGTAAGTTCGTATACTGTGAAATTGCTACGCTGGGGATCTGAGTTTGCGAAAGGTGACCCTTCATCGGCATAATCTATGATTTGAAGGTCGAGACTACTAATTCTTCTCTCAAAATCATGAAGTATCTCATCCGGTATGATCACTGGCTTGTTGTTTTTTCGGGATGTTTTACATCCTCATGCGGGGAATGGGATAGAAACCTTAGGAGAAAAGTCTCCTTGTTGGCCATAAATTTGGTTTGGGACGAAGAGTTCCCATTTTTTTCTGAGGTTTTCTGATTTTTTTAGATTTTATATTTATGAATTTTTAAGATTTTCTATTTTTTCTATTTTTTGATAATAAATATGGTACCGGGTTGGTCACCTCAAGGGGCGTCGAGAGAATTGCTTCCTCTAGTTGAGGGAGCGAGACGGCTGCTGGAGCCGTTCGGGAAATTCTTCAGGAAATGCAGACTTGTTGTGAATTTGGTATTTTTTTTTTGGAGTCTTCATCTGATGATATCTTTTGAATGAGTGACGCTAGTGACAACGGCACTAATGCTTGGACTTCTCCTGCCACATTGATCGCCTCTTCTTCGAAGAAGCTCTGAAGATCGTAGTCAATTGAACTATCATCCTCTGGGTTGTAATAATGTTGTTCTTCCCACCGAGGGGGATCTCCCAAAGGATTCTTAGGGGTAGCGAGTTCTTTTTCTTGATCTTCATAATATGTTAGGATGAGCGTGCATGCTTGACAGCAAGGTTGATAGTGGTGAAGAATGCAGAGGGATCCCCAAGGACATTCCCATCCTTCTAGGTTAGAGTCGAAGACGGTATCGAATTCATCTTTTTGATCTAATAGTTCTTAAAATCCTAGATTGGCTCGCTCCGCTAACTCGAGTGTCAAGAGGTCTATCCAGCAGTCCTCGTCATCACTCGGGAGAGGTTGCTACTCTTCCTCTAGAGATTTTTAGAATATTTAGAGTTGTGGCGCATCTGGGGATGAAGAAGTGTCTAGTTCAAGTTTCTCTTCAAACTCTATGAGGGCGATGTGAGTGTTTACCCCTGGGTCAACCAGATGACTGTTAGGCTTTTCTGCTTCTTGTGTCGGTAGGTAATTACTTGTGTCGGTGGTCACGAGGTTGGAGTGATTCAATTCTTATATCGTAGAGTGTCGAGTCTAACTAGCGAAGCGCTCTAATATGCTGGTGCATGTCCTACAGCGGGGTTGGTATGGGTAAGCCATACAAGGGGAGTCCCAAGGGCATTCCCATCCCTCAAGGCCAAGGCCGAGGCGAATGCCATACAAGTTAGTATTTTCTTGTGGAGTGTCATCTTTTTCCCATGTTAAGCATAAGTGCTCTTCACTATCTTGCAAGGCTGCTATATGAAAATCTTCGTCGTCAGTGGATTCCCAATCTTCTACTCGTGGGTCGAGTTCTGGAGGTTCTTCTCTCTTCTCTTCTGTAAATTCCTTAGTGTCAAACATGGGCTTGACTCCATCGAGCCGTTTATCAATATCGTCATTTAAATTGGTTAAATCATTGAACGCTTTAGTCATTCCCTCAATTTTTACTTCTTAGGATCTAGTGAAGGACACTTCCTTATGCTTTGGCACATCTGCTTTCTCAATGATCCCATAGGCGAAGTGGTCATATAGAGACCATTTTGGTGAGGTAGGGGACAAGTCGTCTTGCCAGCCGTCCGATTGGTAACCTAACCCTATGTGCTTACGTATTTGCGTTTGGACAATAGGGCCTACACGACCTTGCTTATTTTTACCCAGTTCAATGTGAGGAACGTATCCAAGTTGGTACATAAGGTCCCATCCTTTTATAGCGGTAGGGAAAATGGCATAGAGTTTGATGAGGTCTAGGCCAACCTCTCTTCTCATTAACTTTTGTCGATGCATTCGGGGAAAATTATGAGGGGTAGGGGGACAAACTTTCGCAACGGTTGTCTCATCAGGGATTCGAGTCTTTTGAATATGACCAGTGCTCAACACATAATCATGAGTGGTTGGTATGCTCGCCGAGTAATCAGTATCCATCTCCTGGAGGGGTACATCAGCGTATATACGGATGATGGAGTCCTCGTATAGAAATTTGACGTATTGATGGTATGTGGATGCAATGGCCTTCATTAACTCCAGCCATTTTCTTCCTAAAATTAGATTGTACGTACTAGCGAAATCAGAAGCATGGAAGGTAACGTCTTTCATTATAGGTCCGAGGCGAACCTGTAGCTTGATAGTTCCTTTGATAAAGCGATGCAACCCATCATAAGCTATAAGTGACAGTGCAGAGGGCTTGACATTCTGCTCCGTGTATTCGAGAGTTTTTAACATGGTGAGAGGGTAGATGTTGAGTCCTACTCTCGTGTCAACGAGTGCGTGTGGTACGTAGAATCCAGGAATTATGACCGTAAGATATATGGGGGTCGCACTCCCGCGAAGTGACTCTTTAGGCATGTCTGCGTCTGTAAAAGTGAGCGCCGAAGGTTGCGCCATGACCGAAGTGATTTGACGGAGCTCATCTAGGGTCATATCCTCATCCACTTACATGTCTTCAAGTGTCCTTATCAACAATCGGTGATGGTTAGACGATTTCTTGATGAGTTCTAGTATGGATATTTGGGCCAGGATCTTTTAGAGATGCCGCAGAAGGTCATATTCTTGCCCTGGCTCGAGCGCAGTTTCTTTACCTGGCGATGGGCCTTAGGTGCAGGTGGTTGAAATGGTTAAGGTGCAGGAATTAGTGGAGGGATGATGTGAGGTGGGAGAGGTAAGTTAACTTCTCTCTCTCTCACATTCCCCTCTGGTGGTTGTGCGTTCATGAAATCCTTATTTTAAGGGAAAGGCGGAGGTGAGTAATTGGTTCCTGATTTGAGAATCGGACAAGTCAGCTGTTGACCGAACCTGGTGCGGCTTGACGCATAGGTATTTATAAGATAGGTAAAATTTGAGGTTGGGACGCGTACCTGAATGGTGCTGCTCCAAGGTGGGAGATACTGTGTGTAATCTTTCTCTTCTAGGAAAGCAGAGACCAGTGTCTCGCACGGGTCAGGATGTTCTTCTGGCTCGCTTTCTTTTAGATTCAGCAAACACTTGGTGGTTATTTGGTTGTCTTGGTTTGGAGTCTTTCGGGTGACACTTTCTACCCATGTAGCAATTTGGGCTACATTTGGAGAACGAGATCTCCATACTCGGGTTCAGAATCGGACAAAGGGAGCGGTAATGGCATTGGTTTGAGATTTGGAGGGGTTGGAGGTTCTGGTGGGTGACTCGGAGGAGTGGTCTCCTAGCCCTAAAGGAATGGACTCTTATCTGAGTGAATTTTAGATAAGGAGGTGGATTTGGCGGGGCGATGTGAGTGATCCAAGCCGAGGGATGTGGGGGTGAAGGAGCTCTCGTTGGTGTGGCGGAAGTAGTAGAGGGTTGAATGCGAGTGATTAAGGTGGAAGGTTGGAAGGGGGATCGACCAGAGAGATTTACGGTGGTGACCTGAGCCGGTGTTGCTTGGTTGTGGTTGGGCATTGGGTTATTAATGATCCCTAAATTTTATTGGGGTTGGTTATTATCAGGGTTAGGATTCCTAAGCGCTTCCCAATCGATCTGACTTTGGCCATTCATGTCATAGATTATGTCCCTAAGGACCCAACAGTCTTCTAGGTTGTGTCCCGCATATCAATGGAAGGCACAGTATTTACTATATTCTAAATTTGTCGGCCATGAGTGGGGTCCTTCCTAAGTGAATCGGAGGAGATTCTGAGTGTTAAGGAGACGAAAAATGTTGGGAATCATATCCGATAAAGGGGGATAGTGTTCTCGCCTTGGCTGGTAGGGGCCTCTGGCTGGGTTAAAGTTATGCGGAGGGGGCACACTATTGTAATTCGGCACGTGGGCCGATCGATTCTACGTCGTGTCTTGATTCTAGTAGGTGTTGGGATATTGATTTCTATTCTGATACTGGCCTTGATTCTAGTTTTGGTTTGCATATCCTTGCTGATTAGTGCCTTGGTTTTGGTTCGTGAATCGTTGCTGATTTTGATTTTGCTCAAAGTTTGTGGGTGGAAATTTTCGTTCCCAGAGTTTTGTCCTTGATTAACAACGGTGTTGACCTGTTCGGTTCTTAAGGCTTTCTTACTATTTTTCAACTTTGATTTACTGGAAGAGCCCACTTTCGATGTGACTATGGATAGAGCAAGGTCTCCACCTTTAATGTGTCGCGCTAGTGGGGATGCCCGGGAGTGGAGTACAGTGAAGTCAGGGCAATCATTTATGACAAGTGCGCTCTTTAACGGTTCTCTAGTGTTATTGATAATAATGTCCATCAAATCCTTCTCTTTTATTAAGGTGTCGGTCCTAGCAGTGAATTTTCTCCATCTGGCGAAGAAGTCGGTAAATTTTTCATCAGATCCTCACTTGGTTACCATTAGATCACTGAGACTGACTGTCTCTTGGATCAAGTGTTTGTATTGGTCTAGGAATCGGCCGACTAATTCATCGAAGGTTTCTATCCTATAAAGCGGGAGTCCCTCAAACCAATCTAAAGCTTCTCATTCTAATGAGTGTTGGAAATAGTGAATGAGAAGTCCTTAATTATCACATATGGGTCAACAATCATTACAAAAGAGGGCCAAGTGATGATTCAGATTTTCAGTGTCATTATATTTGGTAAATTTCGGTGGCTTAAATCCTATTAGTAAATTAAACTCGACGTTCCAGTAAAATTTGTCGAATCCGAATGAGTGACCAGGGCGCTTTCTCTTGGTCAAGTACTCATCGAGCATTTTAGGGAGATCTTTGATTTTAATGGTGCTGTCATTCGGAGTGACACGTGAGCAAACATTGTCTAAAGAGTCATCGTTGAAGAATGTGTGGGCAGATTGTCTCAATGGTGTGGCGTGGGCCGACACTGTGCTTGGGGTAGGAGGTGGCCTCTCTTGTCGCTCTTGTTTTTCTGAAAATTGTCGTGACTTAATGGTTTTGTATGCGGCGGTCAACCCTCGGAGTCATCAACTCCTCTTTGTATTCGTTGAATACTGAGTTCTACGATCTATTGAGCGGTGAGGTTTTGTCCGATGTTACCATCTCTTTCATTATGATTATTACTGGTGTGTGGGGTGGAGAAGGTATTTTCTTGCTCGCCAGCCATGCTAATCTCAGGTTGTCGTGGGCTAGAATTGTAAAATGGTTCTTCTTCGTATGTGGGATTGTTATGATATCCCCACAATGGTGGGTCTCCTAAGCTCACTCTTCGTATTCCAAACATCTCGAGTCTTTGATGAAGACTCATATATATATATATAAGGGAATCTAAATGACACGATGGAAAGAAAAATAGGGAGATAAGATGAAAACTAACTATCTAGAAAAAGAATTCGCAAAAGTGTCCCATCGCGATTGTCAGTCTGTTGGTGTGCGCTTTTTTTGGGTTCCTCTCGGTTCCCCTTGAATCAGTGGCTCCAATTCTATCCAAGTGGACTCTAGCGATGCGGCGTTTGGAATGTTAGAAGTAAAGGATTTTCTAGGAAGGTCCCTAATTTGTTGCGATCGCCACCTGCAGATATTTATCGACGCTGCAACGCGTCAATGTTCACGCTTTAGAGCGGGTGTGGGTTAATTCTTTACTGAATCGTCCACGTGCGAACGTCAGCAGCTATGTCTTTTCTTATAAGTTAGATAGTTTAATTTTTCTTCCCTTCCCTTGTCATTATTGTAGTTCTAGTCAGTTTAGACTTTCCAATTCTCTTGTGAGTTTAGTTGTGTGGGAATTTATTATGGTTTATTACTTCTCAATTCTCTTGTAAGTTTAGTTATGTCGGAATTTATTATGGTTTATTTAATTTAGTATTCTAATTATATCCGGAGTCTAATTAATTTTAGTTTTCTAGCACTACTAGAATCCTAATTAATATAGTGTCCTAATACTACTAAAAGTCTAATTGATATCAGTCCCCTAATTGTACTAGGAATGCAGATATATTAATTCTAAGGAAACTCTAATTAAATCAAGTATGTTGATTACACTGAAATATTTAGTAAAGCAAGTATACTAGTCCTACTGCAATTCTAATTGAAACGGAGAACTAATTTTACTAGAACTCTAATTAAAGCAATGAATTAATTTTATTAAAATCTAATTAAAATAAATAAATAAATTTTATTAAAAAATCTAATTAAAATAAATAAACTAATTTTATTAAAATTCTGATGAAAATAATAAATTAACTATACTAAAAATCTAACTAAAATAAAGGAACTGATTTGACTAGAATTATGATCAAAGCAATAAATTGAGTATACTAAAATCATGAGAAAATAACGGAACTAACTTTACTTAATTATAATTAAAGCGATAAACTAATTCTACTAAAATTCTAAAAAAAAAAGGGTTTTGGACCCATTATGCTAAGGAGGATTGGCCTCATTCCCGAGTACCCTTCTTAAGCTCCCTTGGACAAATCGAATGGCTGAGATTTAAGATAAATTGGATTTAGGATTATAAAATAGTATTTTAGATTTTTCAAAGTCGATTTCGGAGTAATAATTATAAATGAAATTGAAAAACTAGAATTATAAAAACTAAAATTAATATTTAGGATTTTTAGAAATATTAAACTAAGAAATTTAAATTTAAATTTAAATTTCTAGGACTGAATTCAGGTCCGAAATCAGAAAATCAGACCGTATGATTAAAGACTGATTCTAGAATCCAAGGACTAGAACCAGAAATTAATGATAGGACTGGAAATTGAGATTTTAGAACGGAATTAACGCCTAAGGTCAGTAGATTAGACCGTCGAATTAAGGATTGGTTCTAAATTCGGAGAACTAGAACCAAATATAAAATTTGCGGTCTAAAAAAGGGTGCTACGGTCTCGGACTGAAAATTAAAACCTATAATTAAAACTAAGAGAAAGATCCTAAGTCTAAGACTAAGATTTTTACCTAGGACCAAGGTTGCGGAGAGAAACCTCGAAGATTCTGCGTTTGAATTTCGAAATCATGGTTAGGTTGCTCTATGTGCTCGGAGTTCTCTGGTTTTGGAATCCCAAAAAAGTTCATTCTCTCTCGCTCTCCTCCCCCTTTTTTTGGGTCGAAATTAAAAAAGATTTTATAGGTTTTTCTTCAATTAAACTCCCTATTTTAGGCGTTTAATAGAATTGCGCGCCGATCTCCCGGTGCTTAATCGCTTTGAGTCCGTCACCAACTCAGTGAGCGATCTGCTAACTTGCTCAGTGAGTTTCCTAGTCCTAATAGCGTTAGAACTAATTGTGCACTCATTTTGAGGTACGTAATCTAATTAAGTGCCACTCTCGAAGTGTTTAATCAAGGAATCTTGGGGGTCAAGGACAATAAGACTAGGTCGTGCGTAGGCCAATTGCGCACTGGTGGTCGAGCGCTCAATCCGATGGCACGTCTCATGGTAGATGCGTGATCTGGGAAAAGGAAGTCTAGTCTGAGAAGGGACTGATTGTGCGCTCATGATTTGGCGTGCAATCGAATTGAGTGCTTGGTTTTAAGCACTTAATTCGGGGTTGTCCGGGTCCGGGTCGGGCTTGAACTGCCAAGTTATTATTTCAGCCTGTATTTCGACTATATACTATTATTTCAGTATATAGTCTCCGTACGTTGGGACCTGAGCCACAGAGCTATTGTTTCAGCCTTTGTTCAGCCTATACTATTATTTCAGTGCATGGTTCCCACGTCGGGGTATAGGGCCTGAGCCACAAAACTATTGTTTCAGCCTGTGTCCAGCCATATACTATTGTTTCAGTATATAGTCCCACATTAGGGTTAGGGGTCTGAAATATGAGACTATTGTTTCAGTTTGCATTCCGACTATATACTATTATTTCATTATATAGTCTCCCTACGTTGGGACCTGAGTCACAGAGCTATTGTTTCAGCCTGTGTTCAGCCATGTACTATTGTTTCAGTGCATGGTTCCCACATCGGGGGTATAGGGCCTGAGCCACAGAACTATTGTTTCAGCCTATGTCCTGCCATATATTATTGTTTCAGCATATGGTCCCATATCAAGGTTATGAGTTCAAAGGTTGACCGAACAAATTTCTATATTCCGAGAGGGAAAAATGGGGGTGTGTACAATAAGGAAAAAAGAATATTCAAAACTGAAATTTACTATAAAAATCGAACATTCAAAATCAAAATCGATTGTTCGAATTTGAAATTGAATGGTCGAAATGAAAATCGAAAGTTTGAAACTGTTGGGCTTCTAAGAAATTTTTGGATAAAATCAAATGTTCGAATTATAAATCGAATGATTGATTTTGTCAACTTAAGTTAATACTCGAGGGTTATTTCCCTCATTTGTGTATTCTATTCGAGACTTTTGGGGGTTTTCTTTTTTCCCTTTTTCGTGCGAATTCACCATTCTATCTCCGGGATCCATCTAATCTAGATTCTAGTGCTGGAATTGGATTCTAACTCATTTGAAGAGGTAAAACCCTAACTTACTTGGTTATTTTTGCATTTTAAGGCTTTATTGCAATTCTCGTTTGATTCAAACGGGGCCCAAGAAGCAAGCGACTGTCAAAATCACCACTTCGAAACAGCCCGAATCAAAGGCCGGTTCTTCTAGTCAACCACAACCACCACCACCACCACAACCAACACCACCTCCTCCACCACGTGAACAACCCAATGAGTGGAGTGAAAAGGATTTTGACGACGAGTGGTCCTTTGACCCCGAGCTTTTTTACCAACAAGCGACCACTCAGTGGGCACGCGATTATTTAGAAAGGGCTAAGTTGGGAACCCTACTACAACCTTTTCACACCCATTTTTACTCCCGACTGGTACGACCGTTTTACCAACACATGCAACGGGGTGATGGGAAGAAGATTTATACCTCAATAGATGGGCGAGATTATGAATTTGATCTCGATGATATCGCCGAGGCGATGGTTTGTCCTACCGAGCATTCACAAACCATGGGCTTGTTGGCACCAAACCCCAAACCAGTGAAATTCCAGGATGTCATTGCACAAATGACTCATGGACTACATGAGTCCGGACAATCGGTAACCCGAGCCCAATTGCCGGAAACAATGTGGATGCTCGATGTGATTTTCAAGTGTAGCCTTTACCCGCTTGGGAACAAATCGGAAAGTCGGGCCATCATTCAACAAGCTTTATTTTTCGTTTTCCAAGAAAAATGGTTTAGTGCCCTAGAGGTTGTATTTAAAGGCATCATAACGGCTCGTGAGAAAATGGGTAAAAAGAGGAAGACCCCTATAAAATAAATCCCATATGCTCGGCTAATCTCTCTCATAATTGAGGGTTACGATGGCGGGGATGAGTATGAAATTTCAAATGATGAGCCCAAGTCCACCGCCAATGTCAAGACTAATAAATTGAAAGATTGGAGTAAGAGCTATAAAAAGTTAGGGAAGGCTCCCTAGGAAGCAGCTAATCAAGAAGCTGTTGAACAAGTCACTCCCGGGCCAGAGCAGCCCGTGCCTATAGACCAGCCCCAGCCACCTGCACCTGTTCAGATGCCACCATCTATCCAGCCACAGGCCCCACATGCTGATGTGCTTACCTTATCGGAGTTCACCAGGCAGATGACTACGATGAGTCAGCCAATACACTCATTGACTCAACACATGAGTTCCATGAGCAGTCAATTAGAGTTCAATGACGGCATGCTGACCTACTTGATGCGGTATGTTTATCCTATGGACTATGCTACCTATATGGCTAATATCCGTGCCTCTACGACTTGTGCTTCTACTTCTGGAGTAGGAGACGCAGCTGATCAGGATACTGGAGACAATGTAGATGATCAGGATGCGATAGATCAGGAGGTTGGATTAGCTGATGAGGAGGAGGATTAGAGAGGCAACGGTGGATACAAAATTTCTTTCTGAGATTTAAAATTTTGGGGAATGTAAATATTTAAATGTTGATGAATTATTAGAACCTAGAGGTTCTATTTCTCTTTGCTAATTATATATTTAACTTGACATGTGAAATATTTATACCTGGATTGATTTGATCTGTGTGCATATTTGATCTTTTGTTGGGTTTTGAATGCGTGTCTTGCTATTTTATTTTGTCGGGCTAATTGAAAATTTCATTCATATGAAAACTTCTGTCTGTTATTTTTGTGGTTTTTCTAATTCTGTAAGAGATTTTGAAAATACTTGTCTGATTAGATCGATTTTGAGAATACCTGACTGATTCTATCCAGTTCAGAATGTATGTGTGTGTCTGATAAGTAAATAAAAATATGATAAGATATATAAAGGATAAACTTGAGTCACGGTGGGGTATTTTTTCCAGACACGTGGCACTTGGAATGTAGGCATTCATATATGGATGTAACTCCTCTATGGTAGTATGAGATGCCACACGAAGTACATCCAGGTTATTACGGATCCCGTCCCTTGAAAAGCATGATTGGTGAAGCCTATCATACTGTGACCCATTTTAATTAAAACTATAACCAAATTTAATATGTTATATTAAGAACTTTTGTGTCGGAAGAGATTTAACCATAGACCTGAACAATATGTACTGAAATTCAAGTGACGTTCCTCATTTTGAAGCCATCGATTACACAATGTTAGATGACATGGATTGACCTGGATGTGTTTAGGGGTCATGACTATTTTGTGATTGTGGACCTTGCATGGTTTTCTTTTAAATAAGTTATCTTTATATTTTAATTCGGTTAAAGGATTGGATTCTCTTGAACTGTGAGATTCTGTTTCGAATGCATTCTACCTTCCCCATCAAACGCTCTGGATAGCATTTTCGAGGACGACAATTCCTAAGGAGGGGAGAATGTAATAACTAGAAAAAATTTAAAACCCAAAGACGTTCACCTCGGTAAGTGTGCCTGAAAATGTTGCATAATAACTTGGGAAGTTATGAGCAAATAAACTTGAAAGAATATTATAGGTAAAAGGAATTTTGATTTAGACTTGGTGAAGGCCTTTAACCAATGACTCGTACACTGACTCGTGTATGCATGCCCAACACCGAACCTAAACATAGTTTCAAGTGGATAGAATTTTGTAAAGAAAATATCATGATATTTTTGGAAATATCAAGATATTTTGGTAGTTTATTTTGTTTTATAAAGAGAGAATATTAAAGAGCAATTCTCACTTTCTTCTTTCGTGAGAACCAAGTTTGGGATATTGCAAATTTTCTTCACTTCCTTGCAAGGATTACCTCTGTTTTCAACTGCTCTCACAATCTCAATCGTAGAGATGTTATGAATTTCTATTGGTGATTAGATTAAGTGTAGTGAGAGAGAGTTGTCTGATTAGATATGAACCGTTCATGATGGATGAGTGATCTATGAATCCACTGACCGAAGGTGAGGCTCTGTACATTCTAATGTGGAGCTTAGTTGGGGATCTGCCAGCTTGAGGCTTAACAAGATTCAATCCGGCACCTAAGAATTGGATCATCGGAAGCCGCAGGAGTCAACCTTGACAGGTAGGCTCTTAAATTCATCTTGTTAGTTATTTTACCTAAATTTAGGTTAGTTTATATGTAAATTTAGAATTCAAGTCAGTTTAGTTTTGGAGAAAATCAAGTCGTGTGAAAGAAAATTGAAAACAGCAGAAATATGAAGGAATGGAACGTTTGAATCCAAAATTGAACGTTCGAATTTGAAATCGAACGTTCAAAAATAGAATCGAGCGATCAATTTTGGCTCTAACTGACAAGTTCGATTTCAAAAGAAATCGAACGTTTGAAAATGAAATCGAACGTTCGAATTTTCCCTGTTTCTGGTTTTTAAATTTTTTCTTTGGAAGAACTCTGGGAAACATTTGTCTGTTGGTTTTAGGCACTATTAACACATATTTGGTATTAATTAAATATAGGTTAAGTGTGGAAAACCTTTGGTGGGGACTTTTGGATAGCCCTGATCGAATCCGAGTCTAAGGTAGGGGAACTTCAATATTAATTGCATTTTCCTGAAAGAATATGATTTTGTTTTCTAATATATC
Source organism: Chloranthus sessilifolius (assembly GCA_021018995.1). Classification (NCBI taxonomy): domain Eukaryota; kingdom Viridiplantae; phylum Streptophyta; class Magnoliopsida; order Chloranthales; family Chloranthaceae; genus Chloranthus; species Chloranthus sessilifolius. The sequence continues at coordinate 25,191,836 of CM037594.1, read as the reverse complement.
TGAATTTATTTCCAAATATAAGATGCATTCCAACTTTGATATGAATTTGTCTTGAATTTGATTAACAAGAACTCTGAACCTTGAATTCTGAATACATTTGAATATGAGCTTGAATCTTAAATCTTGAATCCTGAATCTTGAATTATGCATCTGAAATATGTATTAGAATCTGCATTTGATTTAAGGGGCTTGTTGCATCACCTAAAAGGATTCTTTGAACGACGATGGTTATTATGGGTTCCCATCAGTAATATTCCTGCTCTAATGATATAGTATCTTGAGAAGAACTTTAAGTTATGATTTAAGTCAATTAATAAAGAGGCATGCATTAATCCAAATCCGAAACAAAATGAATTCTGAATTTGTTTGATTTCCTTTCATGACACATCACATGATTTTAGAATTGGAATTTAGTAAATAAATCTGTTTAGAAGACCTGTTTTGAAAACACATACATTGCTTTGAATTCCGTCTTTGAAAATCATATTTGTTCTGACAAAATACAATAAAATTGAGTTTCTTCTGCTGAGCTTAGATTGTTAGCTCACCCCGACTATATGTCACAGGCGTAGAGACTCAAGCTCAGGGTTACGAGAGTAATCCAGACTACGAGCCAGAGGAGGAGTTGGAAATTCCTCCTGAGGAATTCTTTCCTTTTGTTTAGGATTGTGAGCTTGGTTTTATTCTTGTAAGATATTTCTTTGTGTTAGATACTGTTCGTATTTTTATGGGCCCGAGGCCATGTACTCTGTTATTTCTTGTATCATTTTGAAGAGCCACTATCAGGAACTATTGTTTAGGTGTTGGATTGGCCATCACTGGTGGTTCTTCTTGATCTCTTTTTTAGATATGAATTAATTGAGAGATCTCTTTTATTTTCTATGTTTAGGTTTTAGTTTTACTTAATGCTTGCTATCTACTTTTATGAATTTACCTGTCCTTGGCAAGCCGACCTTTCCAATATTTAAGGATTGGGAAAGTCGGGCCGTCACACTCCCACTTGCTTCAAAATAAAAAAATTATGTATCAGAGCGAACATACTAAGCATCATCAGTGATACCAATCAGTTTGAACCTTTGACTAGTATATACAACTCAAAGTTTGTAAGGACTTTCAGTAACTTATAGCTTTGAACTTAAAACCTGTCTAACAAATCGGAACTATATATACACTTACTATGACCTAAATCATTAGTCACATAAGGCCTGCGCTTTATAGTCATGCGTTAAAATCTTGATTTCATGAGTATCTCGGAGAGGGGACCGAATCTCTGTTAAAGCGGTTTCACTTCCATACTCATATAGGGTGCTCTTGTAAACTACTTTATTACCCTAACAAATAAATGCCTACAGAATTATTAAGAGTTAAACTCACCCTCTCACGTTATAAGAGATATGCACGAAATTTAACATCTTAAGGATCACTAATAGGTAATATACCTTTGTACACTTTCAAGGGTCATGAAGTAGCTTCTTATCTCGTTGAACTTAGGATTTAAATTCTCCAAATCTACTAAGTGCAGGTTCAACTACTGTGCCTTTAAAGATATCGGCCTTAGGCTCATCCCCCTCGATGTTTTCAACAATGTATCTCTGAGTAGTGCTTTTGTATGCTTCGAAGCCACTATGCCTCTTTTGCTCCTGTAAATAATGTTATATACTCTGATTTTATTTTTGAAGCATAAAGGAATCTTTGTTTCTAGACCCCCACGATACTCCTCCTACCAAAGTAAAAAATATCCGCTTGTGGATTTTGAATAAAATGAGTTAGAAAACCAAGTAACATAAGTAAACCCCTCAAAGAGTTCAGGTTTGCCACTATATTGTAAAACTATAATGCATAGTTCATTTTAAGTATCTTAACACCATACGAATATCTTCTCATTATTCTGACCCTGGGTTGAAAATAAATCTACTCACTACCTCCACTATAAATGTTATATTAGGTCTAATACACTTCATTAAATACATAAGGCTTTTATCTCAGTGATGATAAACTGTAATTCTTGAACTTATTCAAGAATCGATTTATCTCCAACTATTTTGAAATCAAAATATTAGAGACTAGAAAAGTCTTTGTACTTGTATCCTCAATTAGATATCTTTTCGCTAATGAATATAAAAAATCTTTAGTAATAGTGCACCTACAGAATGTGTTGAATAACCTATCATTCAATGCATTGAAGATATGGTCCCGACAATCCTGATCATCTTCTAGCTATTTAAGTCGAGTATTCGATCCTCCACTAGTCGTACTTTCCGTTGTTCCCGCTACAGAAATTGGTGGACATTGTGTAGTAAAGACGTAAGCAATTTTGAATTGTCGCAAGATAAATTACACATTTTGTTGTCATCTTTTAAAAATTGACCCGTCAAATTGATCAAGTTTGATGAGATCTTGATTCATAAACTTTATGCTCTGAGCCATTAGAACGATCTATTATTTTTAAATTATTGAAAAAAAAATGGTATTGATAATGGCTCTAAGGCACGTAGTTCACTACGCTGTCTTAAAGACAATAGACGCCCCTACTTTGTCTGATAAACGAAGATGCAATAGGGTTCTCAACGAATCTACTTTCAGGATATAACAAAGCCTGATCTTGCCAAAAACCATATATTCTTTTCTAGATTACACTTTCTAGAGAAAGAACCTGCTACACAAATTTTCTGATACACAATAGATTCTTAAAAAAAAAAACGTAAGAGAAGGAGAAATAAATGTTATTATAGTTTCTGTTTTGTCCTGTATGTCTAAGATTCTTAAAAAAAAAAAGAACGTAAGAGAAAAGGAGAAATAAATGTTATTATAGTTTCTATTTTGTCTTATATGTCCTGTGTTATTTTAATAGAGATCTTATCTCTATTTATAGAGAAAATTATGAGCCTAGAGTTGTGTCTTTTGAGATAAAAGTAAAGAGATAAATCGATTCACTTGTGTATTTTCAGATTTACAAAGATGCCAAATATCTGTCTTTTTAACTCATGGTAAAAAGATAAATCAAAATCCAAGAAGACACTTCTTCTGAGAGGAAATAATTTTTACAAGTTTATCATTGAATTATTATCAATATATATAATAATTATTATAAACTTAATTTTGAAATATTAAAATATATATATTACTAAACTAATATATATAACATGATGTCCTTCCATTGCGTTGAATCTAGAAATCAATAGAGCAATTTCAGAGCGTGGACACCCAAATTTGGCAACATTGATGTCAAATTTGGATACCGAGAGATGATAGCGTTCTCGGATCCCGAGGCATGATTTGGATATTGGTGAGTGTGACACCTTTTTTTCTTATTTTTGCAGGCCTTTTTCTTATTTTTATAGGTCATCTTGCAGACGCGAGTTATGTTGGTGCCTCTAATCTAGCAGCAACTTGAGAGCACCTGCTATGGATCCAAGGAAGACCGAATCCCAAAATCTAATTTTGTTGATCGGTTGACTTTGGATCCCTTAGTGGCCCCACCCTATCCATTTCTTTCCAAATCCTAGAATTCTAAAATTTTCCCCATCTCCATGAGCACTTTCTCAAAAACCCAATCAGACTCATTTTAGCCAAGTTAAACCTATTCAATTGGTAAACTCTAACCTTTAGGAACCCTAGACGAACTAACTTCAAGGACAAATTTAGCCATTACTTTCGCACGCTCTTCAACTGATTGTACTAGATTGCGCCAAATTTAAAAGAAAGACTTACAAGTTTGGTGATTTCTACTATTTGAAAACACCATTTCAGCCGTTTGATTTGAAGGCCATGATTTAGAGATAGCAATTGCAAAAGATTAGTACAAAATATAATTTTCATCATTTGATTAAATGGAGTGAAAGGCTATTATATAATTTAACAGTTGACTTCAATAGATCATATGACAAGTATCGTGTTTTGCTCTAATTTTTTGTACCAGAGATCTATTGATCATGAACTTCAAATCACACAGATCATATTGCATTTTTACATACACTACAAAAAAACATATTATTAGCTGCAGTTTTTTGGAGCCGCTATTAACAAAAAACTATTAAAGACTATTAGCGGCAAGGGTATTAGTGGCAGTTTTTTGTTAATAGCGGCAGTTTTTGGCTGCCGCTAGCAGTCTTGTTTTTCGTACTGATATCACATGACCCTAAAATACAAAGTTAAATCATTGCAATCACTTGAAAAACGTGTTCCATTAATGGCTCTCATCCTAGAATCCTAAAATTTTCTCCATCTCCATAAACACTTCCTCAAAAACCCAATTAAACTCATTTTAGCAAAGTTAAACCTATTCAATTGAACCCAGACAAACTAAATTGGACATGTTTAGACAACCAAAGATGTAGTCGCATTATAAAAATAATGAATAACAAGAAAGCAGAAGAGAAATAAGTGATTTGACAAAGAGAAGAATGGGGAGAGAATGGAAAACAAGGTCTCTTCTTTTTCTTAGAACATTCTTTATATACTTGCACTCGCTTTTTAAGTGATTGCACCGAGGTTAAAAAAAGACAACGTATTTTAAGGACATGTGACATGTGAAAATGCAATTTGGGCCGTCTGATTTAATGTTCATGATCTATAGATCCTTAGTGGATAAGATTGACACGAAATATAATCTTTATCATGTGATTAAATAAAGTCAAAGATTATTATTTGATTTAACGATTGACAACAATAGATCATATAATAAATATCGTGTTTTGCTCTAATCTTATCCACTAAGGATCTATAGATCGCGAAATTTACATCAGACGGTTTAGATTGCGTTTTCACATGTCACATGTCCCTAAAATATAAAGTCCTTATTTAACCTCGGTGCAATCACTTAAAAAGCTTGTGCAAGTAATGGCTCCCTTCTTTGTTTTAAGAACTCAGCAATTAATAAGGATATTATAATTGACTCATTGGGTTTTTAAATGGATAAAAAAGGTCATTCATTCCCGAGTCATGATTTGGATATGCGTGGCACCCTTTTCTTTTATTTGTGCAAGCCATCTTGGCGCCTCCTTCAGAGAATCCAGTTATGTTGGCATCCCTAATAAAGGGGTAATTGGGTACAAATCCAACTAAGGACTACCGTAATTCCCTAGTGGACCTTACCCTATCCATTTCTCATTCAAATCCTTGAGTTCTACTCATCTCTATACACACTTCTAACTCAATTAAACCCTCATCTCTATACACGCACGTCTAACTAAATTAAGCCTTTTTACCCAAGCTAAGTTTATCCAATTAATGAACCTTAATATTTTAAAAACAAACTAAATTCAATGAAAATTTATATAAACAAAAAAAAAATTGATGCAGCCAATAATTATGAAAATAATAAAGAATGAGAATAAAGCAGAAAAAAATGAGTGAATTGGCCAAGAGAGAAAGGAAAACGAAAACAGAGGCTCTATCTTTTTCTTGATTTTGTGCAAGGTCTCTTCTTCTTGTTAGCGTTCTTTAGTTTTAGTACTCAACAATTAATAAGGGTTTTGTCATTGACTCATTGGGTTTAGAAATATAGAAAAAAAGGGAGTTATGCTATAAAAATAAATTAAATCTAATAAAGAAAAAGAGTAAAGGAATTCAAATAAATAAATCAATAAATAAAAATAATAATAATAAATAGGAGAGAGAGATAGAGAGGGGACTATGTTAGCAGGGGACGCAGTGCTTTAACATGGATAACATCATTGAATCTAGAAATAGACAGAACAATTTCACGTGGTATAGGTATCCGTGACACAATTTTCTTGATTGGTTCACTTCGGATCTTGACCTAACTTTCCTATCACTAAATTTTCCCCTTAGTTCCCGCCTAATTTCCCCCACCCCAATCCATTTTTCATCCAAATCCTAGAAGTTTGAATTTACCCATCTCCATGCACACTTCCTCGAAACCTAATTAATCTCATTATAGCGAAGCTAAACCTATCCTATTAGTAAATGTTAACCCGTTAGCAACCAAGAAGATAGAATTTTGGAAATCACCTAATTACCCCACTTTCCATTTTATTTCCTTTTAGCCCTTTTCTAAAATAATTCTTAGATAAGAAACATGTGTCTCATTCAAGAGCTGTTCTTGAGAAAAAGAAGCACAATTCATGTGCTCTTTGAGGGCCAATTAGGGCTTGGCATTTGTCTTAGCACATGACAAGCCCCATATAATTTCTCCTTTTCTTTCTAGAATAATTCTTAGATAATAAAAATTTGTCATATCCAAAGAATATTTTGAATTGAAACTGGCAAAACTCTTTATGAACTTTATTGACACAAGTGGGGCTTCCCAATTATCTTACAATGCGAGCCTCAATTGTCTCATCCACACAACCGGTATAACTCTTGGATAGAGGGCACTTATCATATCCAATGACTGTGATTTAGAGAAAATAACCACAAATCCTTGTGCTCTTAAATGGGCTTATAAGAACTTGGCATTAGGATCCTCTTTGATAAGTGGACCGTTTTCATATAAATACTTACCACCCTCTTCTCTTCTTAAAGGGCTAGAATTTTAAGACCTGAATTCTAACCTTACTTCTTCCGTAGCCATCTCCTTTCGTTAGTTTTAATCTAGATCTTTAAACCAAACAGTTAACGAAAACTTAAGACTTTTAGATCTCCTACCCCTATCTATTTCTCAATTTGTTTCTTAATCAAAGCCACCGGTCAAGATCTATTTCTCAATTCGTTTATTTTTTTTCTCTTTGCCGTATCATTAAGTCCTCATTACCGAAATTATCAGTAAAGAAAATCAACTTTGTAGAATTTAAGCTTTTATCATAATTATTACTCCAATAAAAACTCCGTAAAGACGATATTAGATGATAAGCTATTTTAATTGTGTACTAGTTATTACAAAATATAGTATTATTAATAAGAACAGTGAAAACAATCTGATCTAGTAGCTGTGACAACCCGGATTTTCGCACCTGAAAACCCGTGCCATCAGGATTATTGTCACCGACAATCCCCAGAATAAAACACACACATGCCTGCTCATGTAGCAGAAATCAGAGCAGACACCATCAATTGAGGCAGATAGTGTGACGACCCGACTTTTCCAATCCTCTAGGTATAGGAAAGGCCGGCTCACCAACCTATTGATTAAATGATAAGTCAGACGAAACACATGCAAATATCAGAGTGCAAGCAAGCTAACAATATAATCATAACCCTTATGTCAAATAGTCAACAAGAAAGATCTCTCATACAAAAATATATCTCAAAAAGAAATCAAGAAAAATCACTCGTGATGGCCAATCTAACACCTAAACAATGGTTGCTAATGATGGTTCCTCAAAATGATATCAATGATAATCAAAACAAGGCCTTGGGCCCATAATTCAAAATGATTCTAAACAAAACAGACAAAATATACCCAGCTCACAGTCCTAGGTTAAGGAAAGAACTCGTCGGGAGGGATCTCTGGCTCCTCCTTAGGGATGCAGTCAGAGTCCTTAAGATCAAGGTCCTTGAAGTCCAAATCAATATTTGCACTAGTGACATATAGTTGGGGTGAGCTAATATCGAAGCTCAAAAGAAGAAACTCATTTATTCACATTTTGTCATAATAAGGATTTTCAAAGATAAAATCAGATTAGATATGGTTTTCAAAACATGCCTTCAATTACTAAATTTCAATTCTAAAAACAATGTGATGAATGAGAAGTCAAACATATCTAATATTCATATGGTTTCATATTCTAATTCAAATGCATGCATCTTTAGTTAATTGCCTTAAATCATAATTTAAAATTTTCTCTCAACTTAATATATCATGAGAGTAAGAATAATACCGATGGGAAACCCTACTAACCATCGTCGTTTAATAAACTTTTTTTCTAAAATTACAACAAGCCCCTGCGTTATGAGGAAAACTTGCGCCAGACAGATTTACCGTTATAATGGTTCACAGATTTTAGGGTTTCATTCTAATTAACCTCAAATCAAGTGCAGGAGCTAATCATATAGGGTTTTTATGTACGTAACACATTTTCAGATTTCAGGGTTCTAATACATAGATCATATTCAGAGGTCAAATTTGGGATTTTAGAGTTTTCAAAATTCATATGCCATTTCAAGATTTATTCAGGATTTTCATAACTCAAGTTAATGCTAAACAGAATCATGCCATATTCAAATAAAATTCAGAATTTGTGCTTGAAAACAGATTTATCAAATCTTTAGACAAAATGAAATAAAGTTTTAAGGTTCCCCTACCTTAGACTCGAATCCAATCCAAATCTAACCCCAACAGTTCTCACCAAGGTTTTCCCCACTTAACCTACATGTAATTTAACACCACATAAGTGTTAATAGTGTTTAAAAACATTAGGCAAAAGTTCCTACAATTCTCATACAAGAAAAATTAAAAAGCCAGAAACAGGTTGAAAATCAAACTTCGATTCTATTTTTCGAATGTTCGAATTTGAATTCGAACTTCGAATTTTCAATCGAAGTTCGATTTCCTGAGAAATTGAACCTGACAACAAAGTCAAATTCGAACTTCAATTTCCATTTTCGAATGTTCGAATTTTAATTCAAACTTCGAATTTGGATTTGAACTTTGAATTCCTTCTGACTCCTGCTGTTCTCAGTTTTCAAACACATACTAAATTTTTCTCTCAACTTTAACCAATTCTATCCTATTGTGTATATATAAACAAGTCTAATTCAAGACTATTATTTTCTCAAACTGAAACGTTAAGTTACTTACCATTTCACTGTCAATTCTGTGGCCTCCGATGATCCAAAAATCAAAGCTGCGGATCAATTCCTATGAAATCTTAAGCCTGCAGGTCTCCAACTGAGCTCTCCATCAACATATACCGAGCCTCACAGATCATCGCATCCCTCACGAACGGTTCACTCTAAATCGGACAACTCTCCCTCACTTCCCTTAGTTACCTCAGCAAAGGATTTCAAAACACTCTTATGGTTTAGATTGCATGAACAATTGGAGACACAACTAAACCTTGCAATTCATGTTCTTACGAGAGGAAGAGAAGTAAAACTTACTCTTCACTCTTCTCTCTTTATAACTAAAATAACCCACCAAAATATCTTGATATTTTATCAAAATATCATGATATTTTGTTTACAAATCTTATCCACTTGAACTAAGTTTGAATTCAGCGTTGAGCATGTACATACACATTGGTGTATGAGTCACTATTTATAGGACTTCACCAAGTCTACACTAGAATTCCTTTGACCAATATCCTTCTTTTAAGTCACTTACCTAATTACCCACAATTCATCACATAACTTTTTCGGCACACTTACCAAGGTGAACGTAATCGGTTTTCAAATATCCAGGATATTATATTCTCCCCTCCTTTGAAATTTTCATCCTCGAAAATGCTATCGGGTAAACAATGGTTCAAATAGTGGACTAGGCCTTAAAGTTAATCCAGGTCAGGTATGTAGTTGTTAGGTCTAGGTAGTATGGGTCACAGTGCGATTGCATCACAAAGCACGCGAGTCAAGGGACGGGATCCATAGTAACCTGGATGTACTACGCGTGGCATCCCATAATGCCATATAGGATTGCATCCGTACATGGATGCCTACACCTCAAGTGTCACCTGTTGGAAAATATACCTCACTATGACTCAAGGGTAATAGGCTAGAATGTTATCAAATTATGTTGTCAGAGTACACATATACACTCATTGGGATGCAAAACTAATCAGGCAGGTTTGGTCAATTGGATCAAATCACATAAGCATAGCCAAAATTAAACTATGTGCAAAAATCAAGTAACGATCAGAAGTAACAAACAAATGAATATATAACCAGCTCATAATCCATATGCAAAGCACCCATTTATCTCATATTGACAAGGATCGAAGCTAACAAGGAAATTTAAGCAAACCATAAATTTATATGGATAATAAAAAAGAGTAGAACCACCAGGGTCCCATAATCCATCAACATTAAAAATATTTATAATCCCAAAATTTGTATGACCAAAAAAAAATAAAACTGCAAGTATCCATCGTAGCCTCACACATCCGCAGCATCCCCATTTGATCCAGCCTCCTGATCAGTCTCCTTGTCGCCATCACCAACATCCGTAGCTGCATTGGCTCTAGCTCCAGAAGTAGAAGCGCGAGTCACGAAAGCGCGGATATCAGCCAGGTATGTAACATAATCCGAAGGATATGCGTGCTGCATCAGATATGTCAATGCCCCCCATGAATCGCTAACTCCCTGCTCATCGAGCTCGTATGCTGAGTCAGCGCATGGATCTGCTGGCTCATAGCAGTCATCTGTCTAGTGAACTCTGATAAGGTGAGCATATCGGTGTGCGAGGCCTGAGAATGGACAGGTGGGGGCTGCTCTGCCTCTGAAGTGTCGTGTCCAGCAGCTGGTTGATCAGCGCCTTCCTAATCATCAGCGGTCGGTGCAGCAGCCTCTTTAGGAGCTTTCGTTAACTTGCCATAGCTCCTACTCCAATCAGTCAACTTATAGGTTTTTATACTGATCGTGGAGTTAGGTTCATCATTAGGAATCTCATACGCCAGCCCAGCACGATAATCTTCAAGCATAAGAGATATCAATCGAGTGTATGGAATGCCTTTGGTAGGAGCCTTCATCTTTTACCCATTTTTTCCTTAGCCTTGATGATACCTTGAAATACAACTCCCGAGGTATTGAACCATTTCTCTTGAAAAGCAGAAAATAGGACTTGTTGGATGATGCCCCGTCTTTCTGATTGGTGCCCGAACGGGTAAAGGCTATATTTGAAAATCACATCAAGCATCCACATTGTATCTGGTAGTTGCGCTCGGGTCACCGATTTTCCCGAACCATGTAGTCCGTGTGTCATTCTTGTAATGACCTCATGAACTGCCACAGGTTTAGGGTTTGGGGTTTGGTGCTGCCAAACCCATGGTTGTGGAATGCTTGGTAGGACAAGCCATCGCCGCAGCGATATCATCAAGATCAAACGCATAATCTCGACCATCTGTAAAGGTATAAATCTTCTTTTCATCACCCCGACGCATGTGTTGATAAAATAGGCGGACTAGTCGAGGGTAAAAGTGAGTGTGGAAAGGTTGTAATAGCGATTCTAATTGAGCTTTCTTTAAATAATCTCGAGCCCACTGAGTGGTCGATTGTTGATTGAAAAGCTCGGGATCAAAGATCCACTCATTACCAAAACCCTTTGCACTCCACCACTCACTAGGTTGCTCATGAGCTGGTGGTGGGGTTGGTTGGTTGGGGTGGTGGTGGGGATGGTTGGCTAGAAGAACCAGCCCTAGATGTAGGTCGTTTCGAAGTAGGGACTCTAGCAGTAGATTATCTCTTAGGTCCCATCTTAAATGCAAACAAACCTAATTTTGATAGAGAAATCAACAAGAATAAGGTTGGGTTTTACCTTTGGAGAGCTTAAACCAAGAGCTTGTAAGTAAGAATCAAAACTTTATGCAAATCTGGTTGGTAGCCCAGCGATTTCGCCCAAAAAAGGAAGAAAAAACCCTAAGCGCTGCTTGAAAGAGGCATAAGAATGAAAAATAAAAACCCCAAACAGAACTTAAATCGATAAATTCGAACTTTGAATTTATTTTCGAACATCGAATTTCAATTCGAACTTCAAATTTTGTCCAAAAGTTTGTCAGTGCCTAACAATTTCGAACTTCGAATTTTCTATTTCGATATTTGATTTTGAAATCGAACATTTGGTTTTGAATTTCGAAGTTCGATTTTATCAGAAACTATCAACTTCAAATTTTTTTGAAATATTTGTATTTTGAAGCTGCTTTAAGGTTCAATATTGGCATTTGAAATCTTGTACAAATCTAACACGGCAACCCTTTTAATTTAAGCAACTTCGCCAACATAAACAGCTATTTCAAACGAAGAAAACAACCAAGACATGGCCCGATTGGTGGTATATTATTTCGCCAAAATAAACAAAATTATTTATGGAGTGTAAAATAATAAAAATATAATCTAACTCATAATTTGGGTATAGACAAAGGATATATATTGCAATCCCAAAATTTCCATACATTGCTTACACCGGCCATATATACAAACTTTCCTATAGTCACTCAAACAAGTGCGGAAATTGTTCTCGGAGCTCGGCTTCGCCCTCCCAAGTGGCTTCCTTCGATGTATGATTTCGCCATTTGACGAGAACTAAAGGAATCATTTTGGTTCGTAAGATCTGCTCCCTGCGGTCTAAGATCTGCACTGGGTCCTCGATTACCGTCAAACCATCCTGAAGCTCAATGGGTTGGTTATCAAGCACATGAGTCGGGTCACGGATGTACCTCCGCAACATAGACACATGAAATACGTTGTGCATGCCGAATAGTAGTCACTCTGTACATAACCTTTCCAACTTGGCCTAGTATCTCAAAAGGCCCAACATAACGAGGACTCAGTTTTCCTCATTTGCCGAATCGCATTTCTTTTGTAGGCGAGATCCGAACAAAGACGTTGTCACCAACCTGAAATGTAAGCATTTAGCTACAATTTCATAATTTAAAGGAGTGTAAACGTGATTTAAAGCAATTAAGCTCACCTGAAAGTCAACATGCCTCCTTTTGAGATCTGCATAGCTCTTCTGACGACTTTGAGCCATGCGATGTCTCTCGCAGATCAACCAAACTGTCTCGATCGTACTTTCCATGATCTCGGGGTCTAAAATGAGCTTCTCGCCTACTTCTTCCCAGTTAAGCGGAGACTTGCACCTCCGTCCATACAAAGCCTCGAACGGTGCCATACCGATGCTAGCTTGGAAGCTATTATTATAAGAGAACTCGATCAGAGGCAAGTGTTGGTCCCATGACCCGTGGAAATCCAACATGTAAGCACGTAACATGTTCTCAATGATCTGGTTCACCCGCTCAGTTTGCCCATCGGTCTGAGGGTGAAATGCCGAGCTGAAGTCAAGTCGAGAACCCATGCCTTCTTGGAATCGCTGCCAAAATTGAGACGTGAATAGCGTATCTCTATCTGACACAATACTGACTAGTATACCATGCAGTCTAACTATCTCCTTGAGGTACAATGCTGCGAGTTTACCAGTGGTATACGTCGTATTGTAAGGCAGGAAATAAGCGAACTTAGTTGACCGATCAATAATGACCCAGATGGCATTGTTCTTCCTTAGAGTATTCGACAATCCTAGAATGAAGTCCATTGAAATGGCTTCCCATTTCCACTCTGGCATAGGTAATGGTTGTAACAACCCTGCAGGATTCTGATGGCCAACTTTAACCTGCTGACAGACCACACATCGTGATACGTACTCGATGACGTCCCTTTTCAAACCTCTCCACCAGAAGCTCTTCTTCAAATCCTGATACATCTTGGTACTACCAGGATGTATAGCATACATCGATTTGTGAGCCTCTTCCAAAATGGTGTCCCGAAGCTCAGCACTTGTTGGTATGCATACTTGATCACTAAACAACAAGGTCCCATCTCCCCGAATGGAGAAATCTTTCTTGCTTCTACTAGTCACATCTTGCCTAATCACCATAAGCTCATCATCTGTCATCTACAACTTCCTGATATTTTCAAAGAGCATAGGGCGAATCACAAGGGTAGCCATCAATGCTCCAATGACTTTCACGTCAAACCTCAAGCTGCATAAGGCCATATCTTCCAGTAACTTCCATCTATGTACTCTACTGATAAGGTGTGACAACAGAGCAGAAGACTTCTTACTGAGTGCATCAACAACGACGTTTGCCTTTCCTGGATGGTACTAGATAGAGGAATCATAATCCTTCAAGAACTCTATCCATCATCGCTGCCTCATATTCAAGTCTTTTTGGGTGAATAGGTACTTAAGGCTCTTATGATCGGTGAATATATCAAATATTTCACCGAAGAGGTAATATCTCCATATCTTCAAGGCAAAGATGACTGCTACTAACTCGAGGTCATGCATCAGATAATTCCTTTCATGGTCCTTTAACTGCCTAGAACCATAAGCAATGACTTGCTCATTCTGATTAAGCACACAACCCAATTCCCTGTTCGAAGCATCACTATACACTGCGAATCCCCCACTGCCTGAAGGTATAGCAAGTGGTGGCGTTGTAGTCAATCGCTGCTTGAGTTCTTAAAACTCTTCTCGCACTGCTCCGTCCAATCAAACTTAGTGTTCTTTTTCGTAAGCTATGTAAGCGGACCCGATATCTTAGAGAAGCCCTTTACAAATCTCCGATAGTATCCTTCTAGACCAAGGAAACTACGGACCTCTGTAACCATCTTCGGCTGTTCCTAGTTCACCACCAACTCAATCTTTGCTGAATCAACTGAGATACCAGTCTCGGAAACAACGTGGCCTAAGAAACTAACCCGATCAAGCCAAAACTCGCACTTGCTGAATTTGGCGTATAACTAGTGGTCTCTAAGTGTTTGAAGAACCACTCGTAAATGCTGCACATATTCCTGTCTTGTTTTCAAATAGATGAGGATGTCATCTACGAAAACCACCACTAATTTATCGAGTTGTGGCTTGAACACCTGGTTCATCAAGTCCAAAAATAATGCAGGTGCATTCGTTAGCCCAAAAGGTATAACCAAGTACTCATAGTGACCATACCTCATGTAAAACACAATCTTGGAGATATCTTCCACCTTAATCTTAAGCTGATGATAACTTGAACTCAGATCAATCTTTGAAAAGAACTTTACGCCTTGCAGCTGATAAAAAAGGTCATCTATCCGTGGAAGTGGATAATGATTCTTAATCGTCATCTTGTTTAGCTTGCGGTAATTGATGCAAAGTCGCATCGACCCATCCTTCTTCTTCACAAATAATACCGGTGCTCCCCAAGGAGAAACACTCGGTCTAATAAAGCCTTTATCCAGCAGCTCCTGAAATTGTTCCTTTAGCTCTTTCAACTCAGCAGGCACCATTTTATATGGAGCCTTCGATAATGGTTCAATACCCAGCGCTAACTCGAAAGCGAACTTGATCTCTCGATTAGGTGGTAATCCAGGTAAATCCTCAGGGAAAGCATCAGGATATTCACATGCAATCGTGATAAGAGCGATGTCCTTTTTCTCTTATGATCCTGTATATAAGCAAGATATCCATAGCAACCGCTCCTCATCATACGCTCCACTCGAATAGCTAAAATAAAGGGCGTGACACTAGATTTGACTCCACAAAATCAAAAGGATTTTCTCTTTGGAGGTCGGAAGGTCACAATCTTTCAAAGACAGTCCACGCTCGCATGATATGCGAACAACCAATCCATCATGAGGATCACGTCAAACCCTTCCATACTCAAAGTTTCATATAAGTTATCATCTCGTGATCATCAATCATCACGATAACTAATTGACACACCGTATTTGTGCTCACTGAGCTTCCCATAGGATGTGATACAGCCAATATGAAAGCAAGGGGCTTGGGAATAATGCCCAACTTCTCAGAGAATAGAGGAGTAATAAATGAGTGAGTAGACCCGGGGTCTATCAATACTTGTGCTTCTGTTTTACTCACGTCGCCCTCACGACGGATGACAAGGGTACCTTTTATTAATACAATAGATTTAATTAATTATATGACATGAATGTGGTGTAGTGTCTTAAAAGAATTCATAATTCAAGTCAATAGATACTAATACTGGAATCAACATCTGAACTTTAATGATACCTTAGATACATTAACGTTTAGGCATCGATCCTCTGGCTCTGGTCGAGAAGATTTCTGTGTAGAAGCTGAAGTAGTCATTCCCTTGTCCTCCTCAGAACAATCCTTGATCATATGGCCGATCTTCCCACACTGGAAGCACGCTCCAGTGTTCCTTCTACAGTGCTATGTCTTATGTGATTTCCCACATCGTGTACATAATGGAATCGGAGTAGAAGATGGTGCACGTGAGGATCCTTGTGCCACTGAGGCCCCACTCGCAGTAGTGCTAGAAGATTTGAAAGGTCGTACAAGTGAAGAACTCTGTGGTCTCTGGTAAGAGTAGACAGGTTCTGAAGTAATAGCCAGTTTGGAATAAGCTGGCTGAATAGGATAGCGAGGTGGTCTCGAGAACCTCTGCTTTTTGTTTGCCTTCTTAGATACACTAGACTGTCCTTGACCAACTCGATTTCTATTTCCCTAATCCCTTCTCAGATACAGCTTCTGAAACTCTTCCTCAGTAATGAGAGCCTTTGACATTACTCCCCCAAAGGTTTCTATCTCCCACATTGCCACTCTCTCTTGTATAATTGGCCTCAAGATACACTGAAATTTCTGGGCCTTCATTAATTCGGTGGCCACATGTAGAGGTGCGAACCGTGAAAGTCTATCAAACTCTTCTCCGTACTAGCACACGGTCATCTCATTTTGCTCCAGTTTTATGAACTGGACTTCCCACTGATGACGTATGATCTTGGGAAAATATTGATCATTGAACATCTCTACGAACTCTGCCCAGGTCCATGGTGTATTGGGAATTTCTTGCTCCCTAGTCCTAGACACAGACTTCCACCAAGGGCCAGCCTCCCCATCTTATTTGAAAGTTTCCCAGCGGAACTTCTCGACTTCGGTGCATTGAAGCACCTCAAAAATCTTTTCCATTTTGTTCAGCCAACTCTTTGCTTCAATTAGATCAGTCTGACTCAAGAAATTAGGAGGTCGCATCTGCCTAAATTCAGCAAACCCAGAGGGTGGGTTTTGGCTGCCAACTGAGTCATGACAGTTGTCTGGTGAACCATATTGTTGGCCAGATCCTCCAACACTTGATCAACATTGTCGTTGCTACCTCTTCCTCTTCCTAGTGGAACCGCATTAGAACCAGAAACAACTCTAGCTCCACATGAGGTACCTATGCCCTCATCAATTTTCTCAACACGAATCGTTCTTGGTCCGTCTTTACCTCTGCCTCAGCCTTTGAACCTCAGGGTCATGCTGATCTGTCATTGTTAAATAACAATAATAATTGATCAGTATTGATTGTAAAGGCAATCATGCCCTCAGTTTCATGACATTCGGATCTAGTGCACTATCTCTGATACCAACTATGTCGACCCGACTTTTCCAATCCTCTAAGTATAAGAAAGGCCGGCTCGCCAACCTATCAATTAAACGATAAGTCAAACAAAACATATGCAAATATCAGAGTGCAAGCAGGCTAACAATATAATCATAACCCTTACGTCAAATAGTCAACAAGAAAGATCTCTTATACAAAAATATATCTCAAAATGGAACCAAGAAGAACCACTGGTGATGGCCAATCCAACACCTAAACAATGGTTCCTCAAAATGATATCAGTGATAATCAAAACAAGGCCTTGGGCCCATAATTCAAAATGATCCTAAACAAAACAGACAAAATATACCCAGCTCACAATCCTAGGTCAAGGAAAAAACTCGTCGGGAGGGATCTCTGGTTCCTCCTTAGGGATGCAGTCAGAGTCCTAGGGATGTAGTCAGAGTCCTCAAGATCAAGGTCCTCAGAGTCCAAATCAATATTTGTACCTATGACGTATAGTCGGGGTGAGCTAATATCGAAGTTCAGAAGAAGAAACTCATTTATTCACATTTTGTCATAATGAGGATTTTTAAAGAAAAAATCAGATTAGATATGGTTTTCAAAACATGCCTTCAATTACTAAATTTCAATTCTAAAAACAGTGTGATGAATGAGAAGTCAAACAGATCTAATGTTCATATGATTTCAGATTCTAATTCAAATGCATACATCTTTAGTTAATTGTCTTAAATCATAACTTAAAATTTTCTCTCAAGTTAATATATCATGAGAGCAGGAATAATACCGATGGAAAACCCTACTAACCATCGTCGTTTAATAATCCCTTTTTCTGAAATTGCAACAAGCCCTTGCGTTATGAGGGAAACTTGCGTCAGGCAGATTTAACATTATCACGGTTCACGGATTTTAGGGTTTCGTTCTAATTAACCTCAAATCAAGTGCAGATGCTAATCATATAGGGTTTTTATGTACGTAATATATTTTCATATTTAAGGGTTCTAATACATAGATCAGATTCAGAGGTCAAATTCGGGATTTCAGAGTTTTCAGAATTCATATGCCATTTCAAGATTTATTCAGGATTTTCATAACTCAAGTTAATGCTAAACCGAATCATGCCATATTCAAATAAAATTCAGAATTTGTGCTTGAAAACAGATTTATCAAATCTTTAACAAAATGCAATAAAGTTTTAAGGTTCCCCTACTTAGAGTCGAATCCAATCCAAATCTAACCCCAACAGTTCTCACCAAGGTTTTCCCCACTTAACCTACATATAATTTAACACCACATAAGTGTTAATAGTGTCTAAAAACATCAGGCAAAAGTTCCTATAGTTCTCATACAAGAAAAATTAAAAAGTCAGAAACAGGTTGAAAGTCGAACTTCAATTCTATTTTTCGAATGTTTGAATCTGAATTTGAACTTCGAATTTTAAATCAAAGTTCAATTTCCTGAGAAATTGAACCTGACAACAGAGTCAAATTACAACTTTGATTTCCATTTTCGAATGTTTGAATTTAAATTCAAACTTCGAATTTGGATTCAAACTTCGAATTCTTTCAGATTCCTGTTGTTCTCAGTTTTCAAACACATACTAAATTTTTCTCTCATCGTTAATCAATTCAATCCTGCTGTGTATATATAAACAAGTCCAATTCAAGATTATTATTTTCTCAAACTGAAACGTTAAGTCACTTACCGTTTCAAGGTCAATTCTTTGGCCTCTGATGATCTAAAAATTAAAGCTTCGGATCAATTCCTACGAAATCTTAAGCCTGCAGGTCTCCAACTGAGCTCTCCATCAGCATGTACCGAGCCTCACCTTTAGATATGTGGATTCACAGATCACACATCCCTCAGGAACGGTTCACTCCAAATCGGACAACTCTCCCTCACTTCCCTTAATCACCTCACCAAAGGATTTCAAAACACTCTTATGGTTTAGATTGCATGAGCAATTGGAGACACGGCTAAACCTTGCAATTCAGGTTCTCACGAGAGGAAGAGAAGTTAAACTTCCTCTTTACTCTTCTCTCTTTATAACTAAAATAACCCACCAAAATATCTTGATATTTTATCAAAATATCATGATATTTTGTTTACAAATCTTATCCACTTGAACTAAGTTTAAATTCAGCGTTGAGCACATACGTACACGTTGGTGTACGAGTCACTGTTTATAGGACTTCACCAAGTCTAAACCAGAATTCCTTCAACCAATATCCTTCTTTTAAGTCACTTACCTAATTACCCACAATTCATTACGTAACTTTTTCGACACGCTTACCAAGGTGAATGTAATCAATTTTCAAATATCTGGGATATTACAGATAGAGTCAACATAAAAAGGAGCAACATAAAAGAAAGTAAATACATAACAATTCTACATATACATCCTCAAAAAGGAACCAGGAAGAACTACTGGTGATGGCTATCCATCACCCAAAATAATGGTTCTCAATAATGGTTCCTCCAAAATGTATACCACTATAAAGTAAAAGTATCGACAAAAAATATAATACATAATACAATGGGCCACCAGGCCCAATAATCCAGACGTATCATACACAACTCCCAAAAATAATAAGTCTAAATACCTAAACTATGGGTAGAACTTGTCAGCGGGAATGTCAGTATCCTTCTCCTCAGCCTCCGGCTGATAATCAGGATCACTCTCAGCACCAGCAACTCGAGCCTCAGAACCTATGACATAGAGTCAGGAATGAGCTAACCATCTAAACTCAGTAGAAGAATCTTAATTATATTACATTTTTACTATAGAGCATGGTTTTCAGAACATATATCAGAAAAGATGATTCCAGAGTAGATATTTAAAACAAGCGAATTGTAAAACAGATGCTGAATTTCACTAACAGGAGTCAGACGTGAAATATTAGGAATCAGATGCATTGTTATTTGTTTTTATCAAAATAGGACAGATTTGAAATCAGGTAAATAATCAGATTTTCAGATGTTATACATGCAATGTTCCCCTTATTTAAATGACTTAAATCTAACTTAAATAACTCTTGTGTATATAGCACGTGGTAACCAAATGTTTGTCGATGGGAAACCCTGACCATCTTCTTTCAATGAACAGTTTATAAGAATTCCAACAAGCCTCTGCGTTATGAGAGTAACTTCTGCCAGACAGGTACACAATAGATACACGGATATCCCGCCATGCCGGTCACGGATATTCCGCCGCATCAGATTAGTCACATGCACCTTAAATCACATGCAGACCATAATACATATTGCAGAATATAATAATCAGATTTCAATTTTCAGCGTTTTCAAGAATCAGTTGTCAGATATCATATGTTAGATAATAAAATGACAGAACTTTCTTCATATGCAAGGAATATTTAAAGCAGAAATCGGATATCATGTGTTAGAATACAGATCCTACGAATCCATGAAATCAGAATCAAATGTAAATTAAGTTGAATTTTTCCTACCTTAAATCCAAGTCTTTCTAAGCAAATCCAAAGCCCAAACAAGAACTTCCCGTCTTAACCTAGACCATATGTACATCGTACTAAGTATCAGAGATGTCAGATAACCAACTGGTACGATGTACTATAATATTTTTCCCAGAAAACCAAAATAGATAGAAACAGGGGAATTCGATCGATCTATTCCTAAATTCGATCATTCAATTTTATCGAGCTTCAACATCCAGAAATCATACCTCTTGTTCTATAGGCATACTATACAATTCAATCGATCAGTTTCAAAATTTGATCGATCGAATCACAGTTCGAACTATCGATTTCCCAATTTGAATAGTTCGAACCCTTCAGAAATGTAAAGCCATAAAACTTTGTCAGATTTGGTCGATCAAGTACCAAAATCGATCGTTTGAATTTGACAGTTTCTGTTACCTCTCCGATTTGTTATTTTTAACCTATTTTCATCCAGATCTTCGATGATCTTCATCAAATCACATACACACATACACATACATATTAGGACATTTAGAATCATGAAAAACATGGATAGACTCACCTCCTTACTGTCGATTCCGTAGTCTACGGTGATTATGGCTCGGAGTGCGTTTCGGATTAGAAATCAGAGATTTTATCGCCGTTAGCGATCCGTGGATTTAGAAACGCAACTCCACCCTAACACACGGCGGTGCACACTTCTCCAGATCAGGCATGACATATAAACACGCTCCTTCACACACTTGGATCTATCTACCCAGGGATCTAAAGGTTCTTCAAGCTTTGTTTTCACAAGGAAGTTCTCAGGAACTCCGGCTAACCAACACGAGATCAAAGCAACACATACGACTCAATCTTGTAGCCTAACACCAACTCAAACGGGAAGCAAAGGAAAGAAGTAGAGAGAAGAAACTCTAACCCCCCTTCCTTCCCTTATAAGCTAAAACTAGAGAAATATCTTTGATATTTCCATTCCTAAGTTTTGGTTCCAATGTTGAGCACACACACCATACTTAGGTGCACAGTACTCTATCAATGTTGAGCACACACACGTGACTTCACACATGCACCGATTTCGATTATCAATATCATTCTTATTATATAAAAATTTAAATTTTGTCTTGGTTTCCATGCCGGACATGCATACCAAAGCAGTCACGTTCGGGTTTAGATTTTTGAAATGTGACATTCTCCCCTCCTTACGAATTTTCCTCCTCGAAAATGCTAGACATACTTAGACAAGTCTACGGTTAACCCTCATCCTACACAAAAGTCCTTAACAAAGCATAATCAAGACAGTCTGAAACCTAAAGAGAATGGGTCACAGTGCGATAGGTTTTACCAACCACGCTTTTCAAGGGATGTGATTTACAGTAACCTGGATGTATTGTGTGTGACATCCCATACTGCTATAGAGGGGTTACATTCGTACATGGATGCCTACATTCCAAGTTTCACCTGCTTGGGAAAAGAAACCCTATCGTGACTCAAACTTACTACTCATATCTCTCACATTTTCTTATTAGACACACACACACACACACATATTCTAATAGAGTTTAATCAGAGTTCGAAAATAAATTATCTGCCTAATAACTTGCAGAATCACAACCAACCACAAGGTCTACAAAAATCAAAGTTCACATACGTATGTAAATTGATAACACTCAACGAAAAAGGGATAACAGGACATATACACGGCAACATCGTAGGCTAAGTTTAGAGCATGAAAAATACATAACGACATAATAGATAACCAAACAGAACATGCGATGATAGACAAAGAAAATCAAACAGATCATACAATAAAATAGATAATAAATAGGACAAGTGAAAATATGTATTCAGAAGTATTGAAAAGTGATTCAGTTTACTGATTTGTCGGTGGAGCAGAAGGTCCAACCTCCTCAAGTGTAGGTCTACTGGGTCTGGGTGCCTCAGCGCGATAGTCTCGTGGATCTACTACGTGCAGGCGAGCATGTCCAATCATGGGGGTAGCTGTGGTAGGATATGCCTGCTGCATCAGCTAAAAGAGCTTACCCTCGTGAAAGTCTAATCGTCGATGCACCTAACAGTTGTGCTCCTCCATCCCATCTAAACGCTCATGTAGTCTACAATTTTCTTCAGTGATCACGACTAGCACGTCGTCGATGGTAGCGGTAGATGTCTCACGAAGTCCAGACGTCCCAGCAGGTGCAGGTCGTGACGGTGGAATGGGATCAGGTCGGACAAGCATGTCGCCCCGAGGTGGAAGGTCGGGCTGTACCTCTCTCAGATCTAGAGCTCGTCCCTAGCTGCTTCTCGTACAACACCCCCTTCTTTTGGAACTTTCTTCACGAGTTGGTTATGACTTTTCTTCTAGTCCTTAACCTTAAAATTCTTGACATTATCATTCAATCGAAGCTCTCTCGATGCCATGTCATACTGGGCACGTACGACGTTATACTGCTCAACCATACGTGTAATTAATCGAGCATACGACATTTCTTTCTTAGGGGCCGCCTTCTTCTCAGACATGTTGTCCTTGGCATGTATCAAGCCATCAATAACCACATCGACAGCGGAAAACCATCGGTTCTCAAAAGCCAAAAATAAGGCTTGCTGGACGATCCCAAGACGTTCTGACTTATGAAAATAGGGTATAAACCACACTTGATAAATGTATCAAGCATCCACAAGTTATCAAGAAGCTGAGCTCGAGTAATAGATAGGCCCGATCCACGTTGGCCATGTGTCATCTTAATAGTGACATCATGGAATGGCACGTCCTTGATGTATGGTGCCAACAAGCCACAAGTTTCGACGTAAGACGAAGGGCATTGCATTAGTGTGACAATGTGAAATTGATTAAACTTATACTCGAGATGGTCGATCTTAGTAGTCAATTGGTGCCAGTCGTCGCCCCGCCGAAGATGTTTTTAGAATAGTCAAACTATTCTAGGGCAATAGTAAGGGTGTAAGGGATTGTAAATAGCTTGCAACCGTAACTTCTTAATGTAATTGACCGCCCATCTCATTTCGGGTCGTTCCTCAAAAAAATTTAGGGTCAAAAGACCATTCGGGCAAGATGGTCTTTGAATCCCACCACGGACTTGCAAATTCCTGGTCTATTTATGGTTGCTGTGGTGGAGACGGTGGTCTCTGTGGTTGCACGGGCAACACAGGTGGTTGCGCGGGTGGTAGTACGGGTGGCACAGAGGTACCAGCTCATGAAGCAGGTATCTTCCATGAAGCATTCTTGGTTCACGGTTCCATGGTGTCAAAAATGCAAGGAAAACCATAAAAAAACCCAAAAGAACTGAGAAAAGTTAGGGTTTTACCATTAGGGAAAATCAAAACTCAATCCTTGGGACAAAATGCAAAGCTTGGGTAGTGCAGAGTAGTAGATAATCGATTTCGAACTCAGAGGGTAGAAGAGAAACTCGTACCCTTGTGTTTTTGAATCGTGCAAATGAGGAAATAAAACCCCAACGGAAACTTAAATAGATAACTTCGATCGATCAGTTCCCTATTCGAACCGTTCGAGTTGCTCAAAATTAACCTAGCCCGACAGATTTGATCGATCGATTCCCTAGTCGAACCGTTCGAGTCCCACAACATCAATGGTTCGAAGAGTCGAATTGTTCGATCGTTTAATTTGATTGTTCAAATCCCAAAATTGATCGATCGGATTGAACAGCAGGGCTGTATTCTGTGTTGCAGTTCCCTAGTTCCTACTAGACTATTCTTAGGCTACTAGACTATTTTCAGGGACTATAGGGTATCACCTAACATCATACCAGTATCCTATACAAGGTACACAGGCATACGACCACTCATGGTCTACTATGTGACCAAAATTTACTACCAAACACGCACCTATTAGCATTTTATAAAGGAAAATAGATTTCATGTTGGAGTTAACAAAAGCTTCAAAATTTACCCCGCGTATCAGTTAAATAAGTGCGGGTATTGATCGTGAATCTCAGCCTCGTGCTCTCAGGTAGCTTCTTCAGCTGAGTGGTTCCGCCACTTCACTAGTACCAACAAAATCTGCTTGGTCCGCAAGACCTGCCCTTTATGGTTCAAGATCTGCATTAGCTCCTCAACCAGTGTTAGATCTTCTTGAAGCTCAATGGGCTGATAATATAAGATGTGGGTTGGGTCTTTCACATATTTCCTTAGTATAGATACATGGAATATATTGTGCACCTTAAAAGGTCCAACATAACGCAGACTTAGCTTTCTACGTTTGCCGAAACGCATCACGCCCTTTGTTGGCGAGATCTTTACAAAGACCTTGCCTCCTATTTGAAAACAAGTGTCAATACCATACCAATTATCGGATAAGGAAAATTTAAAGTATTTAACGCAATCAAGCTCACCTGAAACTCGACCTGTATCCTATGAAGATCGGCATAACTCTTCTGGCAACTTTGAGCGACCCGCAATCTCTTACAGATCAATCGAACCGTCTCAGTTGTACTCTCCATGATATCGGATCCCAAGATAAATTTCTCGCCGACTTCCTCCCAATTCAATGGAGATCTATATCTCCGACCATATAAGGCTTCGTAAGGAGCCATATCGATGCTTGCCTGATAACTATTATTATAGGCGAACTCAATCAAAGGTAAGTGTTGGTCCCATGACCCGTGAAAATCCAACATGCAAGTACGCAACATGTCCTCTATGATCTAGTTCACCCTCTCAGTTTTCCCATCGGTCTGAGAATGGAATGTTGAGCTGAAATCAAGTTTAGAACCCATACCTTCCTGAAATCGCTGCCAGAACTGAGATGTGTAGAGTGGGTCTCTATCAGACACTATACTGACCAGTATAACATGAAGCCTAACGATCTCCTTAAGGTACAACTCTGCAAGTTTGCTAGCAGTATACCTAGTATTATACAGCAGGAAATGTGCAGATTTAGTCAATTTATCCACAATGACCCAGATGGCATTATGCTTCCTCCATGTCGTTGGCAACCCCAAAATAAAGTCCATAGAAATGGCTTCCCATTTCCACTCAGGTATCGGCAATGGTTGCAACAATTCTGTCAGATTTCGATGATCAACCTTTACTTGCTGGCAGACTAAGCATTTGGACACATACTCAGTAATGTCCTTCTTCAAGCCTATCGACCTGAAACTTTTCTTCAAATCTTGATACATCTTGGTACTCCTAGGATGTATGACATACATTGACTTGTGAGTCTCTTCCAAAATAGTATCCCGAAGCTCAACACTGGTAGGTATGTACACTCGGCCTTGAAATAATAAGGTACCATCCGTCTTGATAGAGAAATCTGATCTGTTCCCGCTGATCACCTCATTTTTGATGGCCATAAGCCTATCATCAATCATCTGTAGCTTGCGGATGTTTTTAAATAATGTGGGTCGGATGACAATGATAGCCATCAAAGCTCCTGACCCTCTAACATCGAACCTCGTGTCACACAAGGCCATATCCTCAAGTAAGTGCCACCGGTACACTCTAGCAATGAGATGTAACAACTGAGCAGAAGACTTCTGACTCAGTGCATCCGCTACTACATTGGCTTTTCCAAGGTGGTAATGGATGGTACAATCATAATCTTTAAGGAACTCCATCCAACTTCGTTGCCTCATATTCAAGTCCTTCTGAGTAAACAGGTACTTGAGGCTCATGTGATCTGTAAAGATATCAAATGTCTCACCATATAGGTAGTGCCTCCAGATCTTCAGA
This sequence comes from Chloranthus sessilifolius, assembly GCA_021018995.1. NCBI lineage: Eukaryota > Viridiplantae > Streptophyta > Magnoliopsida > Chloranthales > Chloranthaceae > Chloranthus > Chloranthus sessilifolius. The sequence goes on along the minus strand of CM037594.1, from coordinate 25,165,720 downwards.
GCAAAGAGTACTGTTGCTAACTCAAGGTCATGAGTAGGATAATTTTTCTTGTGATCCATAAGTTGTCTAGAGCCATAAGCAATGACTCTCTTATCCTGATAAGCACGCAACCCAAATCACTGTACGAATCGTCATTGTATACAATAAAACCTCCACCACCTGAAGGTATAGCCAGTACTGGCGTGGTAGTCAAATACTTCTTAAGTTCTTGAAAACTCTGCTCACACTGCTCTGTCCAATCAAATCTGGCATTCTTTCTCATAAGCTGTGTAAGCGGACCTGAGATCTTGGAAAAACCTTCTACAAATTACCGATAGTATTCTGCCAAACCAAGGAAACTACGGACTTCTATCACTGTCTTCGGTTGTTCCTAATTCACCATTGATTCGATCTTTGCTGGATTGATCGTTATACCCATCTCGGAGACGACATGGCCTAAGAAGCTGACCTGCTCAAGCCAAAACTCACACTTGCTGAGTCTTACATACAATTTGTGATCTCTGAGGGTTTAGAGAGCCACTTGTAGGTGCTTGTGACGACCTGACTTTTTTAATCCTTGAGGTATAAGAAAGGCCGGCTCGCCAACCTATCGATAAATCGATAAGCTGGACAGAACAGTCAAACAAATATCAGAGTACAATAAATGGAAGCTCTAATTCTATAAAGAAAGTAAGACAAAATAACGGTTCTAACCCCAGGCAAAACCATGGGCAAGAGAACTTAAAAGAACCACCAGTGATGATAGACCATCACCGCAACATGATTCACAAAAAGAATAACATAACAAGTACATACACAAAATATACAGGCTGGACATACCAAGCCTAAGTGTACCGTCTCTCAAAATATCCAAAATATAAGACCGAGTCCCCAATCAGGGAAAGAACTTGTTAGGAGGAACCTTAAACTCATCCCTAGGAATGTAATCCAAGCCTTCAAGCTTCGGATCCTCAGACACCAATTCAATACCTGTGATTTATAGTCGGAGTGAGCTAACAACTAAGCTCAGTAGAAGAAATAAACTCAATCACATCATATTTTAACAGACATGGTTTCAAAATATATTCAGAATCAACGAATTTCAAAGCAGATATTCAAAACAGAATAGATGACAGAATTTCAAATACAACGATCAGACGTAGTTTTATAAGCAATGTTTTCAAGCAGATTACGTAATCAGATGCAAATAGATCAGGTTTTTAGATTATTTTAGATTCTTATTCAATCTTACCTTATACATGCAACTTATCTTATTAAATGGCTTAAACCTCTAACTTAAATAACTCCCGTGTATATAGCACGTGATAGCCAGATGTTTGCTGATGGGTAACCACGACCATCGTCATTCAATGAACAACTTACAGGAATTACAACAAGCCTCTGTGTTATGAGAGTAGCTTGTGTCAGGCAGATCACAAAACAGATACACGGATATCCCGCCCTGTCAGTCACGGAAATCCAGTCGTGTCAGTGGGATTCGTCACATGAACCTTAAATCAGATGTTGATTCTAATACATATTTCAAATGCAGATTTCTAATACATAATTCAAAAGTAGATTTCAGGATTCAGAGTTCGAGATTTCAGATGCAGAGTTCAAAATTCAGATTTCAGAGTTTAAGTTTTATATTCAAGACAGATTCATATGTTCCGAGTTTCTTAATTCAAATTTAGAGCTTATTTCAAATGCAAATTCTAGATTTCATGTGCAAGGTTTCAAGATCATGTTCAAAAGCAAAACTCAAATTTTCATATCATTGTAAAATAGTCATGCAAATTAAAATAGAATGTAATTGATGATGAGATTCTCCTACCTCAAATCTTGGAGCCGTTCAAAACAATCCAACGGTCCAAATCCACGACCCTCCGTTCCCAATCTACATCACACATATGATGATGTATTAAGGACTTAATTCTAATTACTAATAATTTTGATGTATTTAAGTGTTCTCTCAAAATTGAGGCAGGAATGGGCAAGTTCGTGTTGACTCAAAACTTGAGAAACTTCCCACTTAATTTTGACCCTCAAAATATTTGATTTATGAGTTGGTTAATTTATAAACATTGTAGAACTCGTTTTCCTCTTTCCAATGCCGCAAGAATCGTGTCAATCAAAATTCGGAATAAAAAGTTATGGTTAAATTACCGAAGCTGTGTCGACACATTCAATCAAATTTGATTGATCGAATTCCCAATTTGATCGATCAAATTTCGTCGGGCCTTCTGTTCTATAGGTGCATTATATAATTTGATCGACCATTTCTTAAATTAGATCAATTGAATAACAGTTTGATCGATCGAATAGCAGTTTAATCGATCGAATTCCAATTTGATCGATCAAATTTCAATTTGATGGTTCGAATTTCGACGGTTTCAGAACCCTTCGGGCATCTTCCTTGGTCTATTTTTTCCAAAATTTCACCTAGATCTTTAATAATTTTTAACAAATCACACACACACATACACATACACATACATGTTAGGACATTTAGAATCATTTAAAAATCAATTTGATCGTACCTTTCACCGATCGAATCCGTGGTTTATTAGAAGTGTAGCCGAACGAGGGTTTCAAAGTGAAGCCTTCAGATTTATATGACGATTTCAAAGTGATCACTCACAATGAACTCAAGATGAAGTCGTCAATGATCCACGCATCGATTTCAACCTTCTCAACGCTTGGTTAATGATCGCAAGACGGACTTTCATGAACAAGGGGTTGAACGGCTTGAGATTTATAAGAACGAACCTCAAATTATGATCAACGTTAAGTGCTTCATGAAGTGTGAGGAGCTTGTAGGCGATCACACGGTCAAAAATCTCACAAGGCTTGAAGACGTTGGACTTCCGGAAATGGGCTCGACTCTCTCTCTCTCTCGTGTGTAAATTTCAAATGCCTAATACTTAACCCTTAAGTGATCTCACACCCCTCTTTATAACCCAACGAAAACCAAAACAAATATCTTTGATATTTGTCTTTAAATTTTATCCATTTAGCTTAGGTTTTGGTTTTAGTGTTGAGCGGCACACTGCAAGTCGGTGCACGGCTTAACAATTAAAGGTCCAATTAAGCTTTAAACCTCAATCCGTCCGCACAATTTTATCCCCATATTATATATTAACAAAATCTATGGCGACATCGATCACTATGTCGGACACGCGCATCGAGGTCAATCAAATTCTGGTTCAGAATATTAGGAATATTACAGTGCTGCTCATGTTCTTCTCGCGTCCTCGAATAGATGAGGATATCATCTATGAAAACAACAACAGACTTGTCTAAGTGTGATTTGAATATTTGAAAGTCCATAAATGACGCTGAAGAGTTCGTCAACCCAAATGGCAACACCAAGAACTCATAGTGCCCATATCTGGTTCTAAACGCTGTCTTCTGAATATCCTCAGATTTGCTTCTCAGCCGATGATAGCCGGATCTCAAGTCAATCTTAGAGAAAAGTCTCACTCCTTGTAACTGATCAAAAAAATCATCTATTCTCAGAAGCGGATAACGATTCTTAATCATCAACTTGTTCAATTGGCGGTAATCGATGCAGAGCCACGTTAAACTGTCATTCTTTCTAACAAACAAAACTGGTACTCCCCAAAGAGACACATTAGGTCAGATAAATCCTTTGTCTAGAAGCTCTTGCAGCTACTTTTTCAATTCCTTTAACTCGGCTGGAGCCATGCGATATGGAGCTTTTGACAATGGCTCAGTACCCGGAGCTAAATCGATAGCGAACTCGATCTCTCGATCAGGTGGTAGTCCAGGTAGGTCTTTGGGAAATATATCTGAGTACTCACAAGCAACAGAAATATCAGAAATCTCGCCGTCCCTTCAAGATGGGAGACTGATTCAACATTCCTTGTGTCCGGGTTATACTAATATTATAAGAAGCCCCCTGAGTTATGAGTATTTATTCTGCAACCCTTACTTTTGTGTTTTTGTTTCATATAACCTCCTGCCATTAACTAGTCATGAGTTTATGGATGGAAGGACTATTTTGCCCTTCATAAAACCAATATTCTAGAAATACCACAATTCTAAAAGGTCCTTCATTCATCTATATTTACAAGTCATGCCATTAAAGTTTGCCACCATTTTAATTCACCTTTATTTACAAGTCATGCCATTATAGTTTACCACCATTCTAAAGGAGTACCTTTAAATACACCCACAAAATCTTTGAGTTAACCCACGTTGAAACACATCAACTGCATTGAATAAGACGATGGAGATTGTTTATCATCCCAATCTTTCACGAGATCAATCTTTAGATCATCGGTGTCCCATCAGACAATCAGTTTTTTATTTCATGTGGTACACACCCATAAAAGTGACCATAAAATCAATTTTTAGTGTGCATGTAATGTTAAGGTCACTTTTCTGATATGTGTGACACGTGAAATAAAATACTGACCGTCTGATGGTACAACGATAATTTGAAGATCTATCGTGTGAAATATTGGGAGGATAAATGATCTCCATCGTTCGATTCAATTGACAATTTCTTGGTTTCAAAGGTTGAATCTGATGATTCTGGGATGAGTGGCTTGTTTGATTGTGAAAGAGAGATGGGTAGGCCATCTTAATAAGTTCCACCTGAACCCGGGGTTAAATTCAGATGAAAATTCCATTGAGTGATTCCAGCCATAGAGACCGAATATGCTGTGAATTGATTTTTTTTCACCAGTGATCGGGCAATAATTTTCAATCAAGTTTTCTCTAAATCTGCTTGGATGGATTTCTTCAATGCTTTTTTTTTATTCAATGGAGCCCTGACGTTCGGTTTCAAGCTATTGGATTTATAATAAATTTGATGTGTGATTCAGGGTTAATTTTTACTATTTATGCTCTTGGTTTTTGTAGTTTTTTTTCTAAATTGTACTTGATAGACCTTTCTTCTTGCATTCTGATATGCTTGTTGAATATTTGTCTTTTCCGGATATGCATTATCCATATTATTAATCTGTACAGAAGGCATCATAAGCCCATATAAATTTTAATTCAATTAGAGGTGCAAATGGGCAGTTACATAGAAATGAAGGTAATTTCTCAACAAAGCTGTTGTGTCCATAGGTACAACCTTATAGCTGCGGCTCATATTTAGATGGCATAAAATATAATTACTTTGACAAAGATATAGACTGCAGATTAGAGTTGGACTGTTGGCATCTATAGTTTCTGTACCCTTAGTTATATATTATGTTTAAACAATGAAAAGAAAATGGGATTGAGTTAAACCTTGCACTTGTCTCAATTTGTTCCCGGAGATCTGGTTAGTCATAAAAGGCACGTAGAGTGAAAGCAATAATAAATGTATGAAAACCATAAAAAACTCTGCATTCAGTTGGGTCTAAGGTTCTGTAAACTAGAATCTGGTTGATTAGTGTACAAGATCAAAAGGTTAATCTCTCAAATCCCTGCTCATTAGGAACAGAAGATTCAAACAACCCATAAGCCTTAGGCTGCGTTTGGATAGAGCTGACGTGGCGCGTTGCAATCACAGTGGGGCCAACAATGCACGTCGGAGCAGCCACTTATATAATGTCACGTAGGCATAAAAAAGAACCTGCTTTTTCAGCATCTGAGCTGCATTAACTTCATATGTGAGTTGGACATCTGCACGAGCACGTATAGTTGCGAGCTCTTCTGGCGCCGCCTTTGCCATCTTCCTCACTAATCTCAACCATATCCTCCGCTTGTGCATACTTTAGCTGTTCTGCAGCATTTCTCACATCTTCAGGCCTCAAATTTTTCATACTTTCTGAAGCTAATCTCATCAACTCTGGATTGGACATCATCTGTAGACAACAAAACGCAGCCATAATGAATTGGGAAGAATACATTTCAACACAAGCATATGATTCTTAATCAGACTTCAGCCAGAAAAAGAAGTCTTTGTACATCAGGAAATGATGTCAAAGCAATTATATTTTTTTATCGGTAAAGGGAAAAATAAATTGAATAACCAGCGAGAAGCGGGAGAGAAACAAAAGGCCCGACCAAACCGGGTTCAATCCAAAGCACAGCCCAGTGAAAAAAAAAAAGAAAAAAAATACAAACAAATAAAAAAAATAAAAGCATTTTCGTTCGTTCATTATAATTTTCCTTTACTTTTTGAGTGATTTGTAACCAAAAACAACTCCCTTGTATAGAGATTGGCAAAGGAAGATTTGTAACAAAAAACAGCTCTCCTGCAACACCACCATTAAAACAGCTTCACAAACTAAACAATGGGTTCCGTCTTTGGTTTGATTTTTCACACATATAGCCAACTAGAAATATTTTTTAAAAACAAAAGTTACTGGTTTTTGCATTAAAACTTACAAACCAGTGACTAGATTTTCAGATGAACAAGTAACCATAGTGATCAACAGAGTCTTGATCCCAATTTTCAAAAACACCATGTGGATCCTTTAAAGCAGCTTTTATACTTATCAAAGTTTGCACTAAAACAAACAAGAAAAAACAGCTTTTAAACCAGATCAGAAACTCCACCAATGATTAAATTGAAAGCCTAAATAATTTAAAAAACAGATTAGTACCTTCATAGTTAGCACCTTTAGGAGAAAGCAAGCCAGTAACAGAGTTCCAAAACATAAACAAAAAACTAACCAACCAGTAAACACATGTTCTTCTCTTTGTTTCCATTGAACTAAATGTAGAAAACAAAGATACCTAGATGCAGAAGTAGTTGTGATTGAGAGAGCCAGTAGGAGTGATTTAATGAACACTAACTGATCAAATACTAACTCGACTGCCTAGTACCAAATTAGAAGCAGGTTTTTACCCCAAATTCTTGCATGAAAAACAACAATTCTAGCTACAAGTTACTTGAGAGAGAGAGAGAGAGACCAAAAACTAAGACTCATTGCTTGACTACTTTGTTTAGCAGCAGAGTCATAGGCATGGACATGAAATATATTGCCCAATCAAAAATTCAAAACAATAAACACAACTAAGAAGAGTAAATCACCTTCGAACAGAAAACACCCAACAATAGCTCAACAAAAGCACTAAGAGACACCAATCTTCTGAAGAAAAAAAAACACCATGAAAGATCCAAGGAAAATACCAACAATTGAAAAGCAAATCAAACTCAAGTACTCATCAAGTGACAATATGCAAATTTTGATGCACAGTGAACGCCCAAATTGTTTCATGTAGCAACCCAAAAAAAAACCCACTAATTGTTTCATGTACTAACTCAAAAAAATAGAACAAGAGTTATTTTAAACTGGTCCACGTCTAGAGCTGCTAGAAGCTGAGCCACGTCCATAGCTGCTTGAAGCCCCACTGCGTCCACGTCCCATGCTGCTTGAAGCCCCATCGCGTCCACACCCTGAGCTGCTTGAAGTTGAGCCACGTCCATAGATGTCTAACAGTCCCTCATCATTTTCTTGGTGGTGTCTGACCGGAGGTTCTTTGCAACACCTCCAATTATGCCCACCCAACCCACAATTAGAGCACTTCTTCGAAGACTATACTCTGGTTTGACTAGAGGGTTGTTCATCTTCACCTCTAACTCTATTTTTTTTTTGTCAACCAGGGGGTCAATGCGCACATGGTGGGTTACAGATAATATCTGAAAGAGGCAAATAACTTTTGTCAGGCAACGAATAACAAATCTCCCTATAAAGAACCTTGTAGACGTCCACTCTATAATAATGTGATCAGTACTCCTCAGGTTCTTTCATGTACAATGCATGACATGGCAAGTAAGCAAGGCAAGCCCGATAATTGCCATACTCGGCAAGTACAGGTCCACCGATCTAAGTGTACGGTATGTTTGAAATTACCAAGGAGGGTACTTTGAGTTACCTCATATTCATAAGCACTTGCATGATGAATCCAACACTCCTTCGTGTTATCGCGTAGCTTCTCCAACTTGGCCATAGCCGATGGCACAATAATATCTGACCATTTTTCCGCCTCCATACGCCTAGCATGCATCCTTGTCATAATAAGTGAATGAATACTGTCAACAATGTCTGTGATAGGCATGAACCTAGATTCCGAAACTGCATTGTTGAAAGATTCAGAAAGATTATTTGTAATAACATCACTCTTGGCCCCTTCGCAAAACATTGCTTGACTCCAATACCCTTTCACCTCTTCGATCCATTTCTTCGCATCTTTGGATTTTTTCTCAATGACATCCACGTTGGCACCATATTCATGTCTTATAAAGGCCCTCGCTACACCCTAAAAGAACTTCTCATACGCCTTACCCTTAAACAATGTTTTGAACTTTTTATATAGATGACGTATGCAAAACCTGAAATTTGAGAAACCTCTATTAGTATGTCGCAATGACCATCAGCTACAAATAAATAGTGAATAAAAATGAACGATACAGTATATTGATTGTCTCACCTGTGTTCAACATACCGGTATTTCTTTTCAACCACATTCGTTAGGCCCTTCTGCCTATCTGACATGAACACGAGATTTTCAGGAAATCCAATTGCCAACTGTAGCTGCTCAAAAAATCATCCCCAACACTCTTCATTCTCTATCTCAACCATTGCATATGCTAGAGGAAATAATCCTCGATTTTCATCCAGACATGTTGCGGCTAAAAGGGAACACTCGTACTTCCCTTTTAAGTGACAACATCCAATCCTATAAAGGGTCAACATGCACTTAAGAATCCAACACGACTGGCATTAAGACAAATAAAGACCCTCTGAAAAGCCCCATCTTCTTCTAATTTATGTTTTGAAATACTCTCCAGATTGGTTTGTAGTATTGCATTGCAGAAGGACGGGATCAATTTATACGAATCTTCAAACGACCCATATACTTGTCCTAACGCCATTTCCTTATCGCGCCATACGCGATGATATGGGATCTCAACTCCATATTCTCTAAACAAAAGTCTTGCAATCTTCTTTATCTTCACCGCACGATCATCACGAACTAGTTCCTCAATTTGTTGGCATATCCATCTGGTACTTGCCATTCGATTCCCATCACGATTGCACCTCGAACACGTATGTTCTTCTTGAAAAGTTTTAACTTGGAAAGTCATTATCTTCATATACAGATGCGTGAATCCTCCAACCACAATTTGTGTAATAGGTGACAAAACTGTGCTTTACTCCATATGTCACACTATATATGTCACACAATATTTGGAAAAATTTTGAAGCATAAAATAGCTCATCACACAATTTGATAATGATACATCATCATGTTTGACACTTAGAGGTGTCAACCCTTTGACCCAAAACCCATAAGGGCATATACAGAAGTGCCAACCACGACCTGATGGCTTTGACTCGGCAAAGAGTAGACTGGCCAAGGCAAGCACCTTGCCTCGGCAAGCACAGGTGGTTGCCTCGACACTTGAGGCAAGCACAAGTGGTTGCCTCAGCACCTGAGGCAGGTAAAGTAAGTTGCCTCGACAACTGATGACTGATTATATATAATAATAAGACACTTATTTCTGTTATATAGTAGAAATACACAATTAAATAATTATGTCATCCAATATAGCTTGGATAGGTACATTTGCTTTACACATACGATAAACCTATAAAGCTTATACACTAAACCAGTGTATGAGTTTGATATTAAAGCTAAAGCCTATTTGGCTTATCTGCATATACACCTTGTAAATACGTGTGTGCACAATAGGGGATTTCATCCCTTAACAGCTTATAAGCTGTTTTAATCTTTCAAGTCCCTCCACGCATGCATGAGTCACATTTCGACTCCATGCACGCAAAGTGGGAAAACCCACTACAAAATAGCCAAGGAGTCTTCTTCTTCCTGTTTCAATCCCGTCGCAAACAGACCCTGCATATGTAATAAACACAGCCATTAAAGGAAAAACAAAACCAGAATTTCAAAAACCTTGAAACCCTCATCTAGTATTCAAACCACAGTCCTCTTCTAGCTCTTAACCACTAGACATTTTGAATTCGAACCTTGGTTTCGGAAACGTAGATCACATGGTGACCTACGATTCGAGTAAACGAAGTGAGGCACAAGTTTTGGTAGATCCTGGATCGATGCATTCATTTGTCACACCACAATTTGCGAAAAAGTTGGGAGCTACTCCGCAAACTCTTGACTTTACGTTGGACATGTTAGTTCCGACTGGACAATTTGTCACGACTGACATTGTATATCGATCCATTATAATCCTGATCAAAGATTATTGGGAATACGAAGCAGTAGTCGATTTGATTTTACACGATATGCAAGGATTTGACATAATCCTTGGCATGGATTGGCTGTTCAACCACCATGCAAATGTCGATAATCGAAAAAAGATCATCACTTTCCGACCCTAAGGGAGGAAATCAGCTAGATTTTTCAGAGTGCAGTCAACTATCCTCCCCTTCATTTCAGCGCATGGCGATTACTTGATGATGGTGCTCAAGGGTAGCTGGCGTTCATCCAAAGTCACGAACAAGAAGAAAAGAAAGTTTCACTTTCCGATGTGCCGATTGCCTGTGAATTCCCTGATGTCTTCCCTGATGAGTTTCCAGGATTACCACCTGACCGGGAAGTGGAGTTCGCTATTGAGTTAGCCCCAGGTACCGAGCCAGTATCAAAGGCACCGTATCGAATGGCACCTGCAAACTCAAGAAGCAGTTGCAAGGAGCACGATGGTTTTCAAAGATTGATTTACAATTAGGATATCACCAGATGAAGGTGAAAGCTGAAGATATTTCGAAGACAGCTTTCCGGACACGATATGGTCACTATGAATTTCTCGTCATGCCCTTTGGGTTGACCAATGCGCCTACATCATTTATGGACTTGATGAATCGAGTCTTCAAGTCTTACTTAGATCAGTGTATCGTAGTTTTTATCGACAATATTCTCATTTACTCAAAGACGAAAGCAGAGCACGAAGGTCATCTACGTTTTGCTTTACAGACATTGAGAGATTCTCAGCTGTATGTGAAGTTCAGTAAATGTGACTTCTGGTTGAATCAAGTTAGTTTTCTGGGCCATGTCATTTTCGAAGCCGGTATTACCGTTGATCTTGAGAAGAAAAAGGCTCACTTCAGCACCAGTCCTCGCAACACCATCAGGCAGCGTAAGCTTTGTTGTATTTAGTGATGCCTCGTATAGTGGGTTAGGATGTGTATTGAATCAAAGAGAATGCATGATTTTATATGGTTCTCGACAGTTGAAAGATCACGAAAAGAACTACCCCACTCATGACCTGGAGTTAGCAACGGTCATTTTTGCGTTGAAAATCTGGAGGCACTACCTGTATGGTAAAACCATCAAGAGTTTCACTGATCACAAAAATCTCAAATATCTCCTTATGCAAAAAGAGTTGAATATGAGACAGCGAAGATGGATGGAGTTCTTGAAGGACTATGACTATTCTATCCAATACCATCCCGGAAAAGCTAATGTAGTTGTTGATGCACTCAGTCGAAAGACATCCGCTCAGTTATGCCATCTTGTGACACGATTAAAGAGATGAAAATTGCTTAATGACAGTGTCATCAAGTGCCACTCTTAGGGCAACATCAACTGGAGGTTTGCTTGCGACTGTTATGATTTGATCCACACTATTTGATAGGATCAGAGAACTCCAGATGCATGATGCAGAGCTTATTGCCATCAAACAGGGAGTACTCGGTGGACTCCAACCAGACTATTCAATTAAGGACGATGGGTCCTTATTATTTCGAGGTCGAGTATGTGTACCAAATGAGAGTACTTTGCGCCACGAAATTCTGGAAGAGGCTCACAAGTCAGCTTATATCATTCATCCTGATGGCACAAAAATGTATCAGGATCTGAAGAAGACGTTTTGGTGGAATGGATTGAAACGAGAAGTGGCAGAGCATGTTGCGAAATGTTTGACCTGTCAGCAAGTGAAAGTCGAACATAAACATCCTGTTGGTCTGTTACAGCCACTGCCAATCCCAGAGTGGAAATGGGAGAACCATTTCATGGATTTTATCCTTGGTTTGTCCCGTACGCAGAAGGATTACAATGCGATTTGGGTGATCGTAGATCGTCTTACCAAATCAGCACATATCTTATCCTACAGTACGAGATATACAGCGTCGAAATTGGCCGACGTCTATCTGAGAGAGATAGTTAGACTACATGGGATACCAGTGAGTATCGTGTCAAATCGCGATCCGTTATATACCTCCCAATTCTGACAAAGTTTTCAAGAAGGAATGGGTTCCAAGTTGGAATTCAATTCTACATTTCATCCTCAGACCGACGGACAGACGAAAAGGGTGAATCAAATGATAGAGGACATGTTAAGGGCCTGTATGCTGGATTTCCAAGGATTATGGGATAAGCACTTACCCTTGATCGAATTCGCATACAATAACAGCTTCTAGTCGAGCATCGGCATGGCACCATTCGAAGTACTGTATGGACGCCGATGTAAATCTCCGATTAACTAGGAAGAAGCTGGAGAACATCTTATTTTGGGCCCTGACTTGATTGAGAGTACGAATGCCGTTTTCACGTCATACGTGAGAGACTAAAGAGTGCTCAGAGTCAGCAGAAGAGTTATGCCGATCTCAAATGGACCAATATTGATTTTCAGGTAATGAAACACACCTATACGTATAATTGATATATGAATTAAATTATGTATATTATATTTTTAACATCTATATGACAGATTGGCGATCACGTATTTATTAAAATATCTCCGACAATGGGCGTGACGCGATTTGGAAAATGAGGCAAATTAAGTCATCGCTACGTCGGACCATTTCAAGTCTTAGGCACAGTTGGTGAGGTAGCCTATCAAGTTGCTTTACCTCCACACTTAGCCATCATACACGACGTATTCCACGTGTCTATGTTGAGCAAGTATATCAGAGCTCCAACCCATGTGTCGGATTATCAGCCACTGAATATTCAGGAGGATTTAACAGTACCTGAAGAGCCAGCTCAAATTTTGGATCATAGAGACCAAATCTTGAGAACAAAAAGTATTCCACTCGTATTAATCCAATGGAAGAATCACAGTTCACATGAGGCTACCAGGGAACGCGAAGTTGATATTCGCGCTCAGTATCCCCATTTATTTACCCGAGGTAAGCCGTTTGTTTTATTTGTAGAATCAGTTATTCCATATGATATAACAAATTTTTCGTATACATTTATATATATGTCGGTATATATATATATATATATATATATATATATATATATATATATATATATATATAAGTACAGAAGTTGAGGGAAAACAAATTGTCCTCTACCATATATGCCCTGCTAATGCACTGCTAATGTATACAAATACCATTGTTTAATTTAAAAACAGTAACACTATATCCACAAATTGGGCTTGAACACTAACTAGTGAGTTAGTTCAACACATTCCCCTGATTATTTTTGTTTTTGCCATCTCTATAGTAATATCTATCTACCTATGTATGTGTGCGTTATAAGGTAACACAAGTAATCGTAGATTGTACACAGAAAAAAATCTATGTGAGCACTACATGGGATTCTATCCCATATCAGCTTATAAGCTAATTTAAACCGCTAGCTTACCTCCACGCATGCATGAGTCACGTTTCGACTCCATGCACGCAAAGTGGGAAAAACCCACTACAAAACAGCCAAGGAGTCTTCTTCTTCCTGTTTCAATCCCGTCGCAAACAAACCCTGGATATGCAAAAACACAGCCATTAAAGGAAAAAAAAAAAAAAAAACCAGAATTTCATAAACCTTGAAACCCTCATCTAGTATTCAAACCGCACTCCTCTTCTAGCTCTTAACCCCTAGACATTTTGAATTCAAACCTTGGTTTCGGAAACATAGATCACACAGTGACCTGCGATTTGAGTAAGAGAAGTGCGATGGAAATCACTGGTCTCGGGGAGTTCTTGCAGCCCTAGTTCTTACGAGCTCGGCGAACTTGACACCGACACACATTCGGCGTCATCGTAACCACGAGTCCACCAAAAAAAGGTATGCCATAAACAAACCGAGTACTAGACTAGGTTCATTTCATTAGTTGTTTTAAAAAGAATTTAAATCGTTGCTGTCAATCCCATGAGATCGAATCGACAATTCAGAAATCAAGTCATGTGTGAAGGGTTTCGGAGTCCAAATTGCCAATGAAGCATTCTGACTTTTATATGAAATTAATCAAAATAAAATAGGTTCTTTGTGCAATATATATATATATATATATATATATATATATATATATATATATATATAAGAAAATAAACGAGATATATAGCGTAGAAGGCCTGTAGATTAAGACTATAAAAAAAACCATAGAAAATAGAGAAGAAGGCAGCAGCAAGCCAAGCCTGACAGGCTTGCCGTGGCAAGGTGTTGGCTGAGTGGCTTGCCGCGGCAAGCATGTCCTTGCCGCGGCAACCCTATGCTTTGACCATTATTCGGTATTTCGGTCATAACTTTTGACCCCGAACTCCGATTGGCACAATTCTTGATGCGTTGGAAAGGGGACAACGAGCCCTATAACTTTCATGAATTAACAAATTCATGAATCTAACTTTTAATGAGTCAAAAGTTAGTGACAAGTTAAGGAAAGCTGAGAGACTTGCCACGACAAGAGGCAAGCTAAGAAGCTTGCCGAGGCAAGCCTGTGTCTGGCTTGTACGTATCCTGAGGAACCTTTGGTCTATGTATATATATGGTATATTAATTTTTAGGACTAGTGATCATGTAGAGCACTTATGGAAGGTATGTGGTGACCCAATAAACTATTATAAATACTAAAAAAATATATAAACTTAAATGATTAGGTGTTTGGCGCACATGAAGAGCTCATAATGATGAGTTAGCTGGGATACGTGCATACATTAACGTAAAGCATAAGCTTGAATTAAGGTAGGGAGTTTTACCTTGCTAGTTATATGTTGTTTCTCCTTCGGATCTTGGATAGCAAGTTATTGTATGTACTTTTTTTCATTTAAGATCATGTTAATTTCGATGTATGGGTTATGTCTACTTGTAAAGCTATGTTATGAGGTTCGGTAGTTCAGTATAAGATTCAGTTAAGTATATGATTCAGCTGTGATTATGTTAGTTCAGTTTGATATATGGTTGGTTGTTGTGCCACTAGTTCAGTTTAGAAGTGAATATACTAGTTCAGTTTGATTTGATGTATAATTATGATAAGATCAGCTCGAAATATGAGATTATTCTATGAATATGCCATACCAGTTTAGATGTAAGGATGATGCTCGATTAGTAGCTACATGATTATGCATGATGATGCTAGATTAATTTAGATGAAGGTTTATGATACAACATATAATAATGTATGAACATGCTCGCTCAGTTTTGACAGTTTTGATGAATAGTTAAGTATAAGAATGCTAGCTCAGTTTTGGTATATGACTATGACTGCTAGTGCAAGACAGTTTATAGTAATGTATAATGATGATAAGAGATTCAGACTCAATGTATGCTTTTGCATGATTATGATCAGTTAGTTTCGATGACTAACGATGCTAGTTTCAGTTATGTATGAGCATGTAAGTTCAGTTATTCAAATCAGTTTTGCTATATGATTCTATGATATCCATTCATGATGGTCGTGCATACATGATACCATGCATTATTCATGTTCATGTCCTATTATCCTTGATGTCATGTACACGTCTTTGCTTCATTTTGAGCGAAGTGGTCCCGCTAACTCGAGAGCTTGACTGTATAAGTCTTAAAAACAAGTGATCTCGCTAACTCAGGAGCTTGATGGTCTTGTACCAAGTGACCTTGCTAATTTAGTTCAGGGGCTTGACTCGTCTTGTATCAAGTGACCTTGATAATATAGCTCAAGGGCTTGATTTCTCGGTGCTAGTGACCCTGTTAACATAGCTCATGGGCTAGACATTTGATCTAGAAAGTCTGATTCTTTATTCAGTTTGATGTCTTATTTCAGCAGAATTCCTTGTCAACATGATTCCTTGTATTTGTTCCATATGAAACATGATTCCTCATATTTGTTCAACATGAATCTGTCAGCATGATCAATGATTCGCATGATTTATTGCTTGTTTATGTTATATGTTACTAGAATAAATGCTAAATGTTGATAGAATAGATACAAGGTAAGATATAATGTGTTTAGTTTTGTAATTTATGCATCTAGAAGTGAATTGAAAATCTAACATATAAAGTAGCACTTTAAATTTTCCTGCTGAGCTTCGATGATAGCTCATCCTACGACTTCATATCTTAGCTACAGATATTGCTCAAGACCCTGAGCACGAGCCTGATCCTACCTACCAGCCTGAAGAGGAGAAGGAGGAGGACAAGGAGGAAGATTCTGCTGAAGACTTTTTTCCTAAAAAGGTTTGAGAGAGAGAGTTTTGTTTTGAAACATGTATAACAATAGTAGTATAACAGTAGTAGTATATTTGAGATATTCGGTATTTCATGTATAGAATCCGCACATGTAGCTGTAACTCCATTCTTTTCATTCTTTATGTATTCTACCTCAAATCCATGTGCCACCGCAAAATGGATTAATGAATTTCGAAATGCATAAAGTGAATCATACATCATACCGACTTGTAGAATCGGTTCTGTCTTCTCTTTAAAATCCTTCTCGAGATCGATATCTTTGTCATCATCGTTTATCTCATCTTCGCTTTTTGAACTGGAGGAGACATAACCCTCGGGATCCTCGTAATCCGAAAGCTCGTCGTCTCGCTCCGTATTTTTTTTTTTATGTCCATCCATAATCAAAGCATCACCATCTAGAGACTCTTCGTTGGAGTCACCATCCTTGCACTCTTCTTCCTCATATTCCAGATCATATATATGTATGTCGGATCCCCATGTGCTAAGTGGATCTGAAAGTTCTTCAAATTCGACATACATGTTGACAGTTTCTTGCAAACCATGTCTCTAAAAAATGTACATCACATCCTTATCCCTCATAACAGTGACCAACTCCTCACCGGGTGTTGCACCCTTGTGAATGTACTTAATTGTCGGGATATATTCCTTACGACAACTGGTAATTTGTATGACATTGTTGAGCATGACCAAGTATGATATGTGTTCTTGATCCCATGCCACCTCCTTGCACTTTCCACCCACATATATACTATGTCCCTTTCTACTGATGAATTTACCACCCCAATGTACTTTAAACCTCCGATATTTATCAAAATCGGCACACATTTTTATAACCTAATCAATAAAAAAAAATAGCCCAATTAGCAAGATTATAAAATTACAATGTAATGATTTTGGGAGATTCCAGTCATGCAATCTGTGCACTTTCATTAAAAAATAAAGTACAAATAAACCAGAAAAAAGAGTTTAAGAATAGAAGAAAAAAATAGTTTTACAAATTAGAATCAGATTTTTTGGCCCTTGCCCTATACATCTTAGATTTGAAAATATGATTTAAAAAGATAAGAAAAGGTTGATTGGCCCAACAAGAGGAGAGATGGATTGTACCTCAAGCAATGAGAAAAATATAAAACCACAATCATCGCATTATATGCAACCACATCTCTCTCAGGCATTTCTACAAACACTTGTTTTGCAGCACCCAAATCACCAATCTTCCCATAACAATCCAGCAACCCAGTTTGCAAAAAGAGATCAATTTCAAACCCCACTTTCAAAATCCAGCAATGAACAGCTTGATCCACCTCAACTGCCACCAAAACCGCACACGTGCAGAGAATCATAGAGAAAGTGGTGTTATCCGGCACGACATTTTCACGAAGCATTTTGTTATAAAAACCCAGAAATTCTCGACCAAAACTAGATTCGGTAGAAACCCGAATTAACGAATTCCATATAGACGCCTTCGGTTTCGGTAGATTTTGTAAGCAAATAAAAGCATAATTGAGCTTAATAACCCAGAAAATACTACTAAACCCTAAAAAATAACCCAAAAAAAGATATGAAAAAAAATTCCTCAAATACGGCAAAAAATAAATTCGATTGTACCTGAAGAAATTTTGAGAGCGAATAGGTTGTTGAGGTGCTTCATACATCCGAAGCTTGAGGGTTGCAGCGCCGAAATGCTTTGGAGTGGTTCGTCTTCACCTTCCTCGAGACAGTTCGGAGCTTGAGGGTTGCAGAGCTTCGTCCAGAGCCCGAGGTTCTACCTTGGGCTTTTCTCCCGAAGGATGTTAGCAATCTTGGGTTTGCTGGAGAAGGAAGTTAAAGAGAAGCCAAGATGTTTAAGAGAAGACAATTACTGGGTTTCGATTTTGCGATGGGGGTAGATGGGGGTATTATCGGTTTTTACACCTTGGGTTTATCTTTAACCTTGAGATTAACTGAAGACATAACGGAAACAGAAAGGCAAAAGTAGGTACTGGAGAATAAATACGAGATTTCTTATAATATTAGCATAGCTCGGGGGTATATGCAAAAAAAACCCTTTCTTTTATTTGTGGAAGCCATCTTTGCGCCTCCACTAGAGACTCCAGTTATATTGACACCCCTAATATTAGACGTAATTGGGTACAAATCCAACTAAGGACTATCGGAATCCCTGGTAGGCCTTACCCTGTCCATTTCTCATTCAAATATTCAAGTTTTACTCATCTCTATACACACTTCTAAACTTAATTAAACCCATTTTACCAAGCTAAGCTTATCCAATTAGTGAGCCTTAATATTTTAAGAGCAAACTAAATTCAATGAAAATTTATATAACCAAAAAAATATTGATGTAGCCATCATGGGTAATGGTCAGGTCCTACTAGGTAGAACCAGATTTTCAGTCCTATTCCATCTGCTGCCTTTGGAAATAGGAAAATCTTGACTGCATGTCAAGTGAAAACCAAGAAACTCAAGATTCTCCGATTTCCAAAGACAACAGATGGGGTAGGACTGGAAATTCGGTTCTACCTAGTAGGACCTGACCATTCCCTTAGCCATCATTATGAAAATAATGAAGAACGAGAATAAAGCAGAAGAAAAATAAGTGAACTAGTTGACTCGTTGGGTGTAGCAATATAGAAAAAAAGGGAGTCATGCTATAAAAATAAATTAAACCTAATAAAGAAAAAGAGCAAAGGAATTCAAATAAATAAATATAATAATAATAGTAATAAATAAAAAAATAAGAGAGAGAGATAGATAGAGAGAGGATTATGTTAGCGGGGATGAAGTAATTTAACATGGATAACATCATTGAATCTAGAATTAAATAGAACAATTTCTATCCGTGATACAATTTTCTTGATTGGTTCACTTCGAATCTTGACCTAACCTTCGTATCTCAAATTATCCCCTTGGTTCCCTTAATGCTTAATTTACACCCCGCCCCAACCCATTTTTCATCCAAATCCTAGAATTTTGAATTTACCCTTCAGGCACACTTCTTCGAAAACTTAATTACTGTGAGGGAGGAGGTCGTGGGTTCGATACTCGTCCTCCACGCTGTTTCCCTCCCTTGTCTTTACAAGGTGTGGGTTGAGTTCTGTTAGTTAACCCTCACCACTGTAGTTGGTGCTCCCTCACATTGCTCCCCAACTGTCATATGTGTATGTGTGTCTGCTCCTCGATTCTCGAGGCTGTATCGGAATAAATGGCCGTATCAAAAAAAAAAAAAAAAACCTCTCCTATTTGTAAACTTTAACCCTTCAACAACTCAAGAAGTCATAGAATTTTGGAAATCACCTAATTACCCCACTTTCCATTTTATTCCCTTTTAGCCCTTTTCGAGAATAATTCTTCAATGAGAGACATGTGTCTCATTCGAAGGTTATTATTGAGAAGAAGCACAATCCACGTACTCTTTGAGGGCCAATTACGGCTTGGCATTTGTCTTTAACACATGACCAGGCTGGCAAAAATCTTTATGAACTTTAAAGATTCAATTGGGGCTTTCCAATTATCTTACACTTGGCGAGCCTCAATTGTCTCCTCTTTACAACTAGTATACAATGCGATCTTAGCTGTGGTAGAGGCCATGGCTCTATACTCGGCCTCCTTGCTGGATCTTGCGACAGGGGGCTCCGGTTTTACGCTCCAAGAAATTGATCAAGTGCCTTCGAAATAAGTACAATGCTCAGTAGTAAATCACCTTGTGAGTAGGCAGCCAACCCAATCCACATCTGCAAATCCGTATAAAACCATGGGATTGTGAGAAAGCAACCGAATCCCATGATCAATCTTCGAATTCGCCTCACAAGTTGGAAGTGAAAAATAGTAGGCTGATGCATGTATTGGCACTCATGATTGAGGCTATATGCGATGTCGGGCCTAGTGAAAATTAAGTATAGGAGGCCGCCCACTATCATGCTGTATCTTACTACTACTATAAAAGCACAAATAATTTGTGGAAGTTTTGTTTCAACATGTCTTAAGTGCAAATTACCCCTACCTAGCCAGTTTTGTTTTCACAAGTTTTAGGAACAAATTGCCCCTACCTAGCCTAAATTGCTCCTAAAAACTTGAGTCAATAAAATTTCACTACAAAAAATAACATTATTAGCGGCAGTTTTTGGCTACAAAAAACTGCCGAAATTAACAAAAAAGCTATTAATACTATTAAAGGCAAGGGTATTAGCGGCAGTTTTTTTTGTTAATAGCAGCAGTTTATGACTGCCTCTAATAATCTTATTTTTTGTAGTGTTTTGGGGATTTCAATGCATATTCTCTCTCTTTTTCTCGGGTTGTTCCACTCTGAGTCCCAACGCCTTCTCTTTTTCTCACAGCCCCAAGAGTCTCTCTCTCTCTCTCTCTCTCTCTCTCTCTCTCTCTCTATATATATATATATATATATATATATATATATATATATGGAGATCTCTCTTCCCACACCGTCTTT
Source organism: Chloranthus sessilifolius (assembly GCA_021018995.1). NCBI lineage: Eukaryota > Viridiplantae > Streptophyta > Magnoliopsida > Chloranthales > Chloranthaceae > Chloranthus > Chloranthus sessilifolius. The sequence goes on along the minus strand of CM037594.1, from coordinate 25,144,956 downwards.
TTACCCTCATTCTCTCTTCTCTCTATGCCTCAAGTTTTAACCTTCGTCGATCGCCAAAAGTTCTTGAAGATTGTTGATGTTCCGTGGGATTTACAATTATGTTATTGTTATTTTTTATTTTAAAATAATTTTTAGAAGCCCGAATCATAATGAGAAATTTTGCCCAAATTCATAGAAATTTCTCCAAAATTCCTTAAAATAGTAGTAAATTGAAAATTTCGCAAAATTTTGGTGATTTCTCCGAAATTACCAAAATTTTGGTGACAAATATCAAAGATCACGATCAGAAAAATCTTGGCTCTCTACTATTTCTAAATAACAATTGAAATCCAATGGGCCTAACTCAACCTCACAAAACTTGTTTATAAGGTGAGGTTTGCCCAAGATATAAAGAGCCCAAAAAGGGCCAACCCACAACCGATGTGGGACAAATCCAATATGCTCCACACGTGTTGGCGATATTGAGCCAAATCACGTGGACAAGAAATGAGTGACGAGAGAAGAAAGAACGACTTTGATACCATGTTAAGATATCCAATGGGCCTAACTCAATCTCACAAAACTGGCTTATAAGGTGAGGTTTGCCCAAGATATAAAGAGCCCAAGTAGGGTCAACCCACAGCCGATGTGGGATAAATCTAATTTCAAAGTCATTCTTTCTCTCCTCGTCACCCATTTCTTATCCATATGATTTGGCTCAATCTTGCCAACATATGTGGGGGCGTGTTTGATTTGTCCCACATCGGCTATGGGTTGGCCCTTCTTGGGTTCTTTATATGTTGGGCAAACCTCACCTTATAAACCGATTTTGTGAGGTTGAGTTAGGCCCATTGGATTTCTTAACATGGTATCAAAGCCATTATCAGGTTTGTCCATTCAAGCCGGTCATGGTCCTGACATTGCTTTTGTTATCATATTTTCCTTTTTTTTTTCTGATTTGCTTAGTGGGCATATTTTCGACTATGGTCTTCATTGACCTTTTATATTCCATGTGGATGTCTTTTCCCACATTTTCTTTGGCCTTTTATAATTCATGGGGATATTTTTTCTCATATTTTCTTTGGCCATTTATTTTCATGTGGACTTCTTTTCCCATAATTTCTTTAGCCTTTTATAATTCATGTAGATGTCTTTCCCATATTTTCTTTGGCCTTTTGTTTTCATGTGGACGTCTTTTCCCACAATTTCTTTGGCCTTTTATAATTCACATGGAGTTCTTCTCATTTTTTATTTGGCCTTTTATAATTCATGTAGTTGTCTTTTTGCACATTTTCTTTTGCCTTTTATAATTTATGTGGTTGTCATTCTCACATTTTCTTTGATTTTTTATATAATTTATGTGATTGTCTTATCCAACATTTTTTTGGCATTTTAATTATGATAATTTTTTTCCGCATTTCATTGTACAAAGGGGAAATGTTGTTAGCGTTCATATTATTTGATAGCTATCACATGTCACTTATCTTGTATCTGTAATCTTAGTGTGAACCTTATTTTGATAACTATCTATGTCAGTTATCTAAGTAACCACTCACGGTTATATTTGTAATCTTATTTATACGTCAGAATATTGTAACGCACTGTAAAATGTAATTCATTTGTGACAATTTATTTGTTTTATATTTCTATCTTCTTATTTTCTTCTTTATTTTAGAATTTTAAAATAAATAGTATCAAAGTCATGATCGGCTCCATGCATTCATGCCGCTCATGGTCGTGACATTGCTTCCGCTATCATATTTTCATTTTTTTAATCTCTTCTACATGAAAGAATTAATTTATGTAATTTTCATTGTTTCTTGTCATCCCTTTTGCATTTAGTAAGAGATATCTTTTTATTCATGTGGATCTATTTTCTATATTGATTGCTCAGTGGATGTATTTTCCACTATGGTCTTCATTGACCTTTTATATTCAATATGAATGTCTTTTCCCACATTTTCTTTGGCATTTTATTTTTATATGGACGTCTTTTCCCACAATTTCTTTGGCCTTTTACTTTCATGTGGACGCCTTCTCATAAATTCTTTGGCCTTTTATAATTCACGTGAATGTCTTTTCTCATATTTTCTATGGCCTTTTATGTTCATGTGTACATCTTTTTTTACAATTTCTTTGGCATTTCATAATTCACGTGGATGTCTTTTTTTATATTTTCTTTGACCTTTTATAATTCATGTGGTTTTCTTTTTTCACATTTTCTTTGGCCTTTTATAATTCATGTGGTGGCCATTTCTCACATTTTCTTTGATTTTTTTAATGTCATTTATGTGATTGTCTTATCCTGCACTTCTTTGGCCTTTTAATTATGGGGATTTCTTTTCCTCATTTCTTTGTTCTTTTATTATTTGGATGTATTCTCCTTAGGTCACTCTTTTTTTTTTACCTATATGGCCCTGCATGTAACAACCCCAAAATGGGAAACCGGGTAGACCAACTTGGTACATGTGTCGGTGCAGCGCATTGTGCCGTTCTGGAGTTGACAATACTATTTAGTGTGGGGGAGAATAAGCAAACATCTAACTTAGTTGTATGGGGTTCACAAGTGAACCAATCCTTGTGTGAAACACCCAAGTGTGGGTGTTTGTGCTTCACAAGGAAGCCAAGTAGGTTATAAGAGAAGGGTAAACCCTTTTTTTTCATTTGCCTTTGAAAGTCTAAGAGAGAAAGAAGAGAGAAGGAAGAGAGAGAGAGCTTGAGTGAACCAGGTGCCTTGAGATCGAGGTCATGGCTGATCTATCGTGTAAATTGCTCCTCCTTGTAAATTGATTTAAGAAGTATCCTAGGAAGTATTTGTTTGGCATTGTGAAGAGTGTGAGTGATCTATGTAGAGATTGCTGTAGAGCGTGAAGAGCGATTTGTGTTCATTGAAAAGGATTCGAGCGTACGTACGTTCCGATATGATTGAGAGAAGGTGACCCTCAAGCCTTGCCGCTTCGTGTGGAAGAGACATCGATGGATGCGTTCATTCGACTACAAATCCGTGAAATAAATGAGGTAAGATCTTGCATATTTTGTGTGCAATAAATGGTGATTAGGTAATGATAAATGAGGGTAATTAATGCTCTAAATGTGTTGCATTTAATATGTATGAGAGTTAGGTGAAAGGGGGAAAAGAAAGAAAGTAAGATTTTGAGAAGAAACCCCAAAGTCTCGAAACTCGCTCGCGCGAGATAAGCTTCAGAATAGGCATGAAAAACACCCATGAACGGTCGCTCGCGCGAGATAAGCTTCAGAATAGGCATGAAAAACACCCGTGAACGGTCACTCGCGCGACTGAATATTACCATGAGAAGTTGCTTGCGCCACCTTAGAACTCGCGCTCGCGTGACTATCTCAGGCCATGAGAGTAAGAGAAAGCAAGAGAGCACAGTCACTTGAGCGAGCTCGTAGGACCTTGGAACTCGCGTGCGCGACTGGATAAGTTTAGCCCATTTTGAACTTTTCTTCATGAATCTTTCGAATTTTTGGTGTGTGATCCTTTAAGCACTAGTTGGTGACTTTTGAACACCTTGAAATGCAGGTTATGAACCGGATATGTGCTTAAGGATCTTTGCTCCGTCTGACGTGATTTGACGTGTTTTTCGTAAGAGGTAGGAAAAATTTAATAACATGACCTTCGATATGAAATGTATAGATAATGTGATCATGATAAGCATGTGTGTGTGATAAGCATGTGTGCGTAGGTAAACATGATAAGTGTGCGTGCATATGATAAGTGTGATAAGTAATGTGTGTGACGTAATAAACATGTGAATGTAATAAGGAATATGTGTGAATGTGATAAGTATGACAAGCAAGCGTGTGTGAATATGATAAGCGTGTACGTGAAAATGATAAGCAAATGCGTGCAACTCTAAATCTAACTATAAATTAATCACACTGATCAACTACACGGTGATAAACTATAAGTTAGAACCTGCACAATGATTTAAGATTCACGTGAAATGAGTCCCCATCGTGTATTTGGTACAGTGGGATATCCGTACACTTAGACCAGCCAACGATCATACGTGGTACAAGTGATCCTAATAGCATAGCTTAGGGCTTGACATCTAAGCACAAGTGACCCTATTAACTTAGCTTAGGGGCTTGACATTCTCATGAAATTGTTCATTGAACGATGGTAGTTCAGGGATTCCCATCGGTATTATTATGGATTCTAATGCTATATATGCTTTGGAGACTATTTAAGATAGGGTTTTAAGTCATTGTGAAGTTCAAGAAGCATGTAAAAATCAAGTTAAACAAGAACATTAGAAACTAAGAACAAATCTCGTGTGTGTGCTTTGAATTTAGTGTGGTTTGATTTAAGCATCTAAAAGTTCAGTTTTGTAATATGTGTTTTGAATTCAGTTATAAGATCTATGCTTTGAATATGATGTGCATGCTAGTGTTATTCCCCTATTGAGCTTAGATTATTAGCTCACCCTTTGACTATATGTCACAGGTACAGATGTAGATTTAGGTATTGAGGAGTTTGGCTGTGAAGAAGATCCAGATTATATTCCAGAGGAGGAATATGATCTTCTGCCAAAGGATTACTTCCCTTAGGGGACCTTGAGAGATCTTTTGAGGATTTTGTGTAAGGCTTGGTATGTCTGGCCTCGCATTAGTTTAGAACAATGCATTCATGAAATGTAAAATGTTATTTTGAACCACTATTTAGGTGATGATTGGTCATCACCGGTGGTTCGTTTCAGTTCTGTCAGGCTTATGGTTTGCATAAGGACAGAATTGTTATTTTGTCTTGAATACTATAGAATTGTAGTTCTTTTGTCATATATATATGATGACTCTATCTGGTAATTGAGAGAGATCAGCTTAGTTCCACTGTGTGAGTTGACATCTTATGTGTTAAGTTTAGGGATTGTCGGAAATGATGATCTAATGGCACGGGTTTCAAGGTAGGAAATCTTGGCTGTCACAGTTTGTATCAAAGCCTATGGCTTTAGAAATTTCTAATGAAACCTAGACCTAGTCTCCTAGTTAAAGATTTTGTCAGAGTGTAGGGACCTTCTGTTAATGAAACTATTGTTTCATGTTAACAGATTGAGATGTTAGCTAAAGGTAGACCGAGAGGTGGTCATACCAGAAGTACCAGGAGTGGTGAAGGGGTTACTACGGGTTCGAATAGAATCCCAATTGGTGAGAGAGGTCCTCCAGAGGAGGAAAATCAAGAAAGAAATGAAAGAGAAAGACTGGAACAGGCCATGGAGACGGTGGCAAATGCCATGGCACAACAGACAGAATTGATGACTACAAATAATGCTAACCATTATCAGCCTCCACCTACACTGTCAGCATTCATGGAATTTCGGAGGATGCGTCCTCCAAGTTTCTCAAGACAAGCTCAGCCAATGGAAGCTGAGAAGTGGCTCAATGAGATAGAGAAGATATTCAGTGTACTTTCATGCACTAAGGATGAAAGAGTAATATAGGCTGCATTCAAGTTAGATAGGGAAGCAGACCCATGGTGGAAGTCTGTATCAAGGACAAGAGAGCAGGTAGCTCCAGGTATATTGTGGACTTGAAAAGAATTTGTTGATGAGTTCAACAAGGAGTATTTTCCCAAGCAAGTGAGGAATCAGATGGAAGTGAAATTTCTCCAATTGGAACAAGGGAGGATGTCCGCACAAGAGTATGGAGTGAAGTTTATAAGACTATCAAGATTTTCCTTAGAACATGTGGCCTCAGGCTGGATGAAGGCTAAGAAGTTTCAGCGTGTCTTAAGGCCGAACATTCGGGATAAAATTTTAGTATTGGAACTAAAAACTTATGGAGATGTGATGAGTAAGGCTCTTGTTGCTGAAGAAGATATGTACAAGAGACGGAACCAACAGAATAGAGGAAAGGCAAATCAGGGGAGGTTTGGTAACTATGAACCGACAAATGAGAAATCGTGGTTTGCAGTACCGACACCAAGGCAATCAATTAGATCAGTTATTCTAGGCCGCCTTTGCCTCCACCTATAAGATTTTATCATCTGTCTGGTCCTACTTTTATGTCAGGAGCATCAGTTACTCAGGGATTTTCACGAGCGACATCGTCTACACCAGCAGAAACATGTGCTCATTATGAAAAATCACACAAGACGTCAGAGTGTAGGCGTGGTATGGGAGCGTGTTTTAAGTATGGAAAAATAGGGCATATAATCAAAGACTTCCTTGAGAAAAGAAAAGAAGGAATATCATCAGCTGCTACACCTAGGCCTACACGATCCATGAGATCTACAGTTCAAGGATGTGCATATGCTGTCAATGCCCTGGATGCCCAAACATCCAATGACGTTACCTAAGGTATAACTTAGTTAAATTATTCATTTATCACCTGAATTTTTATTAGCAATTGCCATCTTAGGTAATTATGAATCCGTTATAATTCATGAAAGCTGCAACTCGCACTATATACACTCTAAGTAGGATTTTATGATTGACTCTACTTATGCATCAACGTGACGACACTTGTAAGCACAGAGCACGGGTGTTAATAGACTCATGTTCGACGCACTTAGATTTTATCTTGGCCGTGTAGTTCCTACGGGAAGTTCGGTGAACATGGGCATGTTCTACCGATCAATAGTTGTCTTAGTTGAAGATCACGAGACAATGGCAGATCTCATTTTATTGGATATGTAAGGATTCAATGTGATCCATGACATGGACTGGCTATCCGCTTACCATGCAAGCATTGATTGCCTACGGAAAGTAGTTATTTTCTGTCCTCTAAAAGAAAAGTCATTCTATTTTAGTGGTGACAAACCAAATGTTGCACCGTTCATCTCCGTGATACGAGCTGAATGTATGATGAGAAGTGGGTGCAGTGGCTGCCTCGCATTTTTGAAAGAACAACGGGACGAGAAGAATGACATCGCCAAGATTTCAATTGTTTGTGAGTTTTTAGATGTGTTTTCTGAAGAACTACCAGGATTGCCACCTGATCAGAAAGTGGAATTTGCAATTGACTTAGCTCCAGGCATAGAGCCAGTATCTAAAGCGCTGTATAGGATGGCTCTAGTTGAACTAAAAGAGTTGAAAGAGCAGCTACAAGAACTCTTGGACAAAGGGTTCATAAGACCAATTGTTTCTCCTTGGAGAGCACCGGTCTTATTTGTCAAGAAGAAGGAGGGGTCGATGAGATTATGCATCGACTATCGTCAGTTAAACAAATTGACAATCAAGAACCGTTATCCGCTACCAAAGATAGATGATCTATTTGATCAATTACAAGGGGCAAGATTCTTTTCCAAGATTGACTTGAGATTCGACTACCATCAGTTGAAAGTCAAGGCCAGATATATTCATAAGACGACATTCATAACCAGATATGAGTATTATGAATTCTTAGTGATGCCTTTTAGCTTAACTAATGCACCAACTTCTTTCATGGATCTCATGAATCGGGTGTTCAAGTCACATCTTGACAAATGTGTAGTAGTATTTGTAGATGACATCCTTATCTACTCAAAGGCAAAGGACGAGCACGAACAATATTTACGGATTACTCTGCAAACTTTAAGAGAACACTAGCTGTACACAGAGCTTAGTAAATGTGTATTCTGGTTAGAACAAGTGAGCTTGTTTGGACATGTTGTCTCTGAAACGGGTGTCACAGTAGATCCAATTAAGATAGAGGCCGTTGTGCAGTGAGAACAGCCAAAGTTGATCACAGAAGTAAGAAGTTTTCTAGGCTTGGCTGGCTACTACAGACGATTTATAGAAGGATTTTCTAAACTCTCAGGTTCGCTTACATAATTTACAAGGAAGAATGCGAAGTTTGAATGGACCAAGTCATGTGAGAAAAGTTTTCAAGAACTTAAGAAAAGGCTTACCTTCGCACTAGTGCTTGCTATTCCGATCGGCACTGGAGGCTTTGTTGTGTTTAGCGATGCCTCACATAGCAGGTTAGGCTGTGTGCTAAACCAGAACCAGAAGGTTATCACCTATAGATTGATACAAATCAAGGATCATGAAAAGAATTATCCCGCACATGATCTCAAACTAGCCACAGTGATTTTTGTATTGAAGATATGGAGACATTACTTGTATAGGGAGACCTTTGAGATATTCACCGATCATAAGAGCCTCAAGTACCTGGTCACTCAAAAAGATTTGAATATGAGGCAGCGAAGATGGATCAAGTTTCTCAAGGCTTACGATTGCTCCATGCTATATCACCCAAGCAAGGCAAAGGTCATAGCGGATGCTTTGAGTCGAAAGAGTTTGGCTTAGTTATCAAGTCTTATCATGGGAATTCGTCGATGGAAACTGTTGGGGGATATTTCTCTATACGACACTAAGATTGAGGTACGAGATTCAAGATCCCTAGTGGCAAATATCATTATCCGACCGACGATCTACGATAATATCTATGAGCTTCAGATGAAAGATGTAGAATTGGTAAAGATCAGACATGGTGTGATTGATGGTACTAGACTAGATTTTTCCATCAAGGAGGATGGATCATTGTTAGTCAGAGGATACCTTTGTATACCGACAGATGCCGATCTATGGTATAATATTCTAGACAAGGCACACAAGTCAAAGTATGCAATTCATTCAGGTGGTACTAAGGTGTACCAGGATCTAAGGAAAAGCTTATAGTGGAGAGGTTTGAAAAAGGATGTAGCCGAGTACGTTTCAAAGTGCTTAGTATGTCAGCAGGTGAAAGTGGATCACTGACATCCATCAGGTTTATTACAACATGTAGTTGATTCTAAGTGTGCATGATTTATTTGTGTTTTAAAAAAAGATTTACAGATGATGAATTGTCCTAAATTTAGAAAACTAAAAAGAATAAAGAAATATCAGCACAGAGAGAACTTAATTAGCTTGCAAGATCAGGGCCAATTGTAGCAAGTTTTAAATGTAAGTGAGTAAAAGATTGTCCACAGGGAATTGATTTAAAATATCAGATAAACCTTCAGATCTGACCTCTTATCCTATATACAAAGCACATAAGATGGGAGGTTGAATTTGTCACATTAACTAAATGATAAAAGTAAAAATTAAACTAAATGATCCAAATCCGAGTTGGGGGAATTTGATACAAATTAATAAGAATGGAGAAATAATATCTAACTTCGATTTAGTACTTGATTGCAGAATGAGAATTAGTGTAAAGCAGATGAGATAATATCAAATCTTCATCTGGCTACCAACACAGATGCAAGAGAAAGTAATCCAACTCAAGGATTAGAATTGAGTTGAACTTATGGCTATGGTCTGTCCACTTCAATGGACACAGATCATCCACTAGTCTTCAATCCGAATCCTTGATTCAGAACAAAAAACATCACTACAAATGCTGTGAGAAATTAGGTTACAAATGCAGCATCTCACAGGGATAATGAATTAAGGGAAATTGCTATAAAAATAGTAAATCTAAAGGAATCTAATGAATAAGGAGATCACAGGGAACCCTCAACATGAATCCGATTGAGAACGCACTGTTGACAGCAACCTTTTCAAATTCACCATTACAATTACAGAGCGCAGCTAAAACAGCTCTCGGATTTGTAGTCTTGAATACAATTCTCATCTTGAATTACAGAAGTATCTCACAATTCTCATTTACAAATAAAAGCTAGGCTATTACAAAAGTTTCAGACGAGATATCTGAATTGGAAATGGGGCAACAGAAATGAAACTCAAAATCTGGATACCCAAATTGAGCAAATGGTTCATCTATTTATAGTTTTCCCCAAGTCTAGCTAAGATGTGTATTAACCAATCATAATTGGTTAGATCTGTATCAACCAATAGGAGTCGAGCACAAGGATCCAGATCTGTTTTGTGTCAGGCCTTGATCTGGTTCACCAATCGGATAGTGAAGCATCAATTCTGTTATGTAATTCTAAATCTGTTAGAGCTTCTAGAAGTTCCCGCCAAGTGATTTCATCTTCGGGTGTTCACATGGGGTGGAATATGCCTTTGGTTCGTGCTCAGAATCTTTCAGAATGTCCCTGAGTTTTTAAATGCATTGGGGCACGCGTCTGAGATTCTTGGAATTGCCCTTGCAGATCGAATATTAATACCATTTCGATTTGGAGAACTTTTGCAAGGAACCGTGACTTCAAGCTCTTTTCACGATTACGTCGTTGTTCGCAAGGAGTTCTCATCTTTTCGAATAGGTCAGAAATCCTTTCGAAGAGTTCAGGTGCTCTTCGAAAACTAAGCCTGAAGCTTTTAGTTCTTTTCGCAAAGTTCAGGTTCTTTTTGAAAAGTTCAGATTCTTTTCGAAAAGTTCAGATTCTTTTCGAAAAGCAATCTGTAATGCATTCTTCTGTTCGAATAGCTCCACCCCTCTTTCCAGGTTGAAACCAGGCCTTTGTCCTCTTTAGTTTAGGCATTCTGACAGCTAGTGAGGTTGTCCCTTCTCCTTCTTCCTCCGGATCAACATGGATCATCATCTTTTGGCACTTTTAGGCTGCTTTCAGGGTTAAGCCTGCCTTTATTGTTAGCTGTGAAACAAACACTTAAAACACTTATTTAGTTCTCTCAAAGGTCTATCAAGACCCAGGTTAAGGGGTGGAAAATGGTATTTTCCAGTTCTCAACACACCCCCAAACCTAAGCTTTGCTAGTCCCTGAACAAAGACAAAAGTAAAAACAGAATGAAAAGCCACTTTCGTAGGGAACACAGTTGCATTTAGCATATGCAACAAGCCTTTTAAACCCCTAGGTGATCCCTAGTTTTGTAGGGAACACAGTTGCATTTAGCATATGCAACAAGCCTTTTAAACCCCTAGGTGATCCCTAGTGGAGGAGTGAAGTCTCCTGAGGGTTTTCAGTGAAGGTACCCACAAACTTCTCCAATAAATCAGTTAATATCAATGCGATTCATTAAGCGGACTTTTATTCAATCAGTTATTCCCACTGCATCAGTCAAAAGTAAAAGATCTTCAAGAAAACATCAGTTTAAAACTAAAATTCTGCTGTAATTCCTTTTATCATTCACTCAGTTTGTGTCAAAAAAAATTTTTTACAAGAAAAATTAATGAAAAGCTTGCCTTCTATTTGAAAATTTAGTTTTGATGTTACCCCAAATAATTTGATTTCAAACTCAACTCTCACCAGGGTTTTCACTCATCATGCAAATAGGAGGGTTGTACTATTTCACATAGCTCAAGAGCAGTTACAGTCCTCAAATAGGACTGTAAGCAGGAGCATGGGCATTGCTTTTCAGTTCTGAATTTACTGCTCTTTTCACCATAGATTACACAAATCCTTACCTCCATGTGACAGCTCAATCCATCATTGATCAGTAAGGACTTTAACTGGGGTTGTAATGTGGCTTATGGGTGAAATTTATCAAGAATAAAGAGGTGGAATGGAGTTCAAAATTGAGAAGTCAGTCAAGGTCAGGAGGTGGTAGACACACCTTCTTTATTTCAGCACAATTTCATCTTCTTCTTTGAATTTTGATAGCCAAAGTGGCCATCTTTTTCTCTTTCTTCTTTTTTTTCAAATTTCCAATGTAATGACTTTTTTTTTTTTTTTTCAAAGCAACATTGACTGGAATGCCACATTTCTTTTGTTGATACATCATTGCCTTCAATTATTTTTCTTCTTCTTTTACCAAACTGTTACCCAACTCTCCTTTCTTCAGCTTCCTTTCCTTTACCTTCTGAATTCTCAGAGTGAGGGTTAGGCCAAATGAGGTTGATTAGGTTAGTTGATGAGGTTTCAAAGAAATCTTGGATTTATAAAGCTCAACTGGTGTGTATCAAAGGCAGTTTCAAAAGGTGGGGCTTTTTTGAAGTTCAAACTGTTCAACAGGAGGCCTTACATCATGTCCTTAATGTCATGATTGCTGTCAAGTTATTTCAATTTGAATATGTGTAACTTCTAGTGATAGTAAGCAGGTTCAAACAGTCCCTAGAGCAGAAAAAATTGTCAATTCATATCTCCAAAGAATATATTTCAGGCCTAAGTCTCACTGAGTGTAGTTTTCTATCAAATTCCTGAGGTATATCATTACTGTTTTCTCTCTTTTTAGGTTTACTAAAACATCAATTTTATTTTGAAAATTTTCTGACATTCACTTCATGAAAGTATTGGAATTACACTAAAAACCAGTTTTTAAAAGAAAGTTTTAACTTCCTCAATTTTCAAAACAACAGGTGTGAAATTACTTTATCTTTAAAAATTCTGTTGTGATCATAAGCTGCCCTGATTTTAACTAAACTGTTGGCTATTCTGCCACACCCCCAAACCGATGATGAGCAGGGTCCTCACTGGTCAGAAGTGCATAAGCAAAGAGAAAAGAAAAAACAACAAACAGAAATCATAATGACAGAGAAGAAAGACAAGAAATGCACAGTAATTACTAATTAACAAAAGTTAACAGAAAATAGGAATTACATATTACAGATCCACAAAACAAACATGTACAATGTATTCTAATAACTGGGGTCAAAATCTGTATCATAAGTTGGTTCAATGGGATCAGAACTGGAATCACTGTTAGAGTTAGAACTTGAGTCAGTATTGGAGTCTGAACTCGATTTAGCCTTCTCCTGGATTATGGCTTGCAGCTCGGTGTATTCCTCATATTTGATCTTCTTGGTGAGGCCAATATATTTTTCAAGTCTAGTAGCCCTCAATTTTTCCTGTTCAAGTTGTGCTTGCAACATCGTAACCTTGTGCTGTTCACTCATAACCATCTGAAAGGTTTGGCCCAACAGGTCTTGCATCTTCTCTCTCTCAAATTTCATAAACAACTCCAGTTTCCGAATCTGGTCTTCAAAAGGGGTTTTGATGTAAGTGTGGAAATCGGCAATCCCCTTAAGGACATCGCGAAAGATGTAAGGGTTATCTTCCATAGCCCTTTTAAGAGTGACAAAACGTGGGATGGGAATGGAGTGGTAGGGGACCAAATGTATTCCAACAGTGGGGGAAGGGGAAGATGAATCTACAAGCACTAGTTCAGGGTCAGTTTGGGTGGCTTGAGCAGAGATATTAAGGGTGGGTGTAGGTGTATCCAAAGGTATTGCCTCAGGTTCGAATTGGGTAGCATGGTCAGACATAGTGGGGATGGTTGAATCTAAAACTATTACCTCTGGATCTGTTTGGGTTGCTTGGTCAGAAATAGAAGGTACAGTGGCTAAAGTGGGTGTTTGGGATGTGGAGGCTAAGGTTTGGAGAAGGGAATTTGTCACAGACTGATTATCTGTGTTGATCTGTAGTTGGGCCTGGATGGATTGGAGAAAGGTAAAGATTTGGCTAATTGATTCAGGTGTGGGTGTGGTATGCAAAGTGGGTGCTGGTAAAATTGATGTAGATGGTTGAGGGGCAATGAGTGAAATGGCTGTAAAGGGGGAAGTAGCCAAATGGGTGAAATGAGGAGGGTCAGGTATAGGTACAGATTCCAGCCCAATATTCTCCAAGATAGATCCCATCAATGATGAATAGGCCTCTGTAGTGAATATCTCAGGTTCAGGGGTATGAGTTACTTCAGGTGTATGAGTTGAATGAGGAGGTGAACCTGAGAAGCTTTGGAGAAGGGGGGTGCTAGGAGATTGTTCAACAAAATCTGTGGCCATGTCTTGGACATTGTTAGGGGAAATTGGTGGTGTGAGTATGGCTGGGGTGGTTGGTGTAGAGGGAGAGTCTGCAATTGGGATTATGGTGGTTACGATTGATGGGACTGCTGGAATGGGTGAAGGAATAGGAGTTGTGCTAGGTGAAGTGGGTAAGATGATGACTTCTTCAACAATGGGTGCAGCTGAAGAGCTGGTCACCACAGGAATGACAGCTTGTTCATTGTCAGCTGCAAGTGAAATAGGTGCAGCTAAAGAGCTGGTCACCTCAGGGTCTGGTAGAGTAAATTCTTAGGCAGCTGCAGGGGCTGGTTCAGGTATAGCAGGTTCAATGGCAGCTGTAGGGGCTGGTTCAGCCTCTTCCCTCATTTTATTCAACATGGTTTGGCTTGTAGTCCAAGCCCTCTTCCCAAACGCATGAGGGGAGATAATCTCAAATGGCACTTGCTCATCAATGTCAAATTTGGCCCTTAGCATAGCTGTGATCAGTCTTCCAAATGGTATGCCAGCTATTTTCTGTTCCTTCTTCATCTTGGCACTGATGTTAGCCATGGCTTCAAAAATTAGCATAGGAGCATTGAAGAATTGTCCTTTAGAAAAATGGAAAAGGGCCTCCAAAATGGGTGTCCTTCTTTCTTGACTGTGCCCAGTGACATAAAAACACCCTCTCAAAATGGAATCCATCAGCAAATAGTGGGTTCTAAGTCTCTCCTCATGATGGACTGCCCACTTCCAACTATGCCTTTGGTTAGATGGGCAGCCATTTCTCTAAAAGAAGCTGTTTCTAGTGCAGCTAATGGACCAGCAGGATCATATTGAAATGGTATCCCCAAGGCATTTCCAATGTCTTCATAAGTGACTGTTAAATCACAATCATTAATGAAAATTACAAGCGTTGGGACATCAGCATCCTTCTCCGTCACTTTGACCATGTTTTGGTACCATAATCTCACCATCCTTGGATAAATTTTTTCTGGAAGAGGAATTAGAATGTTGCTCAGTGAAGCATCCCTGATGTATTTCAATGATAGCTTACATTCAGGTTTGTTTGAGAAAAAGTTCTCATCAACAATAAGCTCTGGAATCAGCTTCTGAGCTTCAATGAATGGGTTTGGCAGTTCCAAATGCATAGGCAAAGGAGGCTGCTCATGCTCAGGACTAGGAGCAGCTGTTGGGATGGGTTCCTCATGTCTAACCTTCTTTCCTTTCTCAATCGTATCAGCTTTATCCATCAACAGTTTCCTTTTGGCTGAGGTTTTGGCTTTTCCTTTTGTGGAGGGTTTGCTAATTTTCTTAGCGGAAGACTTAGGGAACATTGCAGCCAGCGATTTTTCAGCTTTCCCCATTTTAAAACTTTGTTTGAATCTCACACAATGAATGCTGATACACAAATGAAATTTGCAAAACACAAACAGAGGATATGCACAGAAAAATTCCGAAATCTAGGGTTTTGGTTGAACTCGTTGATCACTTGATTAAATCCACCAGCAGCAGAAGCAAAAAGTCCCTCTCTTCAAGCTTAATCCGTGGAACAAATATGAAGAAAATTGGATCTGAACTCTAAAAGCACGCAGGGATGGAAAGAAAATGGGTTTTCTGTGAAACAGGACACTCTGGGAAGGCTTTCGAATATGAAACCCTTGCTTCGAAAGGGTTTAAATATGTTCAAAATGATTTTCGCAAAGCATCTTTGAAGTTTTTGAAAAGTTCAAAACAGTCCTTTTCAAAAGGAGAATGACATTAGTACCATTCGAAGAGCAAATGGCTTCAGAAATAACTATTCGAAAAGCAAATGGTTCTTTTCGAGCAGTTAGTTACAGGTCCAGATCGTCTTCGAAAAGGAAATTAAACTTTTCGAAAAGAATTTTTTTTCTTTGCGAATTAATTTTTCTCATATTATAACTTCTCGAATTGAGTGTAAACATGACTAAAAACAGAGAGAAATAAACTATGCAAAAACTACAAAACAAACACAAGTAAAATACATATGATACAGTTGTTGAACATCATATTTGTGGAGGCTCTTGATGGTAGATGGTCAGCACAGGCTCTAGGGTATTTTCAATGCATGGTTTGAGCCTCTGACCATTTACTTTCAAGGTTCTCCCATTACTTGGGTCCATAATTTCAACAGCCCCAGAAGGAGATGCTTGAATGGCAGTATATGACCCTTCCCATCTGGATCTCAGCTTTCCAGGAAAAAACTTAAGTTTTGAGTTGAATAGCCATACCTTGGAGCGAGCTATGAAGTCTCTTCTCAGTAGATTTTTGTCATAAAAAGCTTTAACTTTTTCTTTGTAAGATCTTGCATTGGTGTATGCATCCATTCTCAGCTCCTCCAACTCAGCAAGCTGCAGTTTCCTGTGATTACCAGCAGTAGTAAGATCCATGTTCAAGGTTTTAATAGCCCAAAAGGCCTTATATTCTAACTCCAGTGGTAAATGGCATGCTTTGCCATAGACCAATCTGAATGGGGACATGCCAATTGGGGTTTTATAGGCTGTCCTATATGCCCATAATGCATCATTCAACTTAAAGGACCAATCCTTTCTGTCCTTCTTCACAGTCTTTTCCAGTATATGTTTGATTTCTCTATTGGAAATCTTCACTTGTCCACTGGTCTGTGGATGATATGGAGTAGCTACTCTATGAGTCACAGAGTGCTTTTTCAATAAAGCTTCAAAATGCTTATTACAAAAATGGCTTCCCCCATCACTGATAATAGCTCTGGGGGAACCAAACCTGGAAAAGATGTTGTCCTTTAAGAATTTCAGGACAACTCTGTGGTCATTGGTTTTAGTGGCTGTGGCTTCAACCCATTTGGATACATAATCCACGCTACTAAGATGAAATTAAAACCATTTGAGGGAGGAAAAAGGTCCCATAAAATCTATCCCCCAAATATCAAACAATTCAACTACCAAAATGGGCTATAAAGGCATTGAGTTTCTCTTGGAAATGCTGCCCAATCTCTGGCAGTTCTGACAAGACTTATAGTGCTGCAATGCATCTTTGAAAAGTGTAGGCCAATAAAATCCACACTGCAAAACCTTTGCAGCAGTTTTGTTTCCACTAAAATGACCTCCACAGGCCTGTTCATGACACATGGAAAGTATGCTATGAAAGTCTTCTTCAGGGACACATCTTCTAATTATTTAGTCTGCACAAATCTTGAACAGATAAGGATCCTCCCAAATAAAATGTTTAACCTTTGAGAAGAAAAGATCTTTAACCATTTTATTGCAGTGTTGAGAGGTCCTTCCAGTAGCCAAAAAGTTGACTATATTTGCAAACCAAGGGGTGTGTGCATTGATAGCAAAAAGTTGCTCATTAGGGAAAGATTCATTGATAGGCAGCCTATCAATCTCAGCAGTTAAAATTCTAGATAAGTGGTCAGCCACCACATTCTCCACACCCTTTTTATCTTTAATCTGCAAATCAAACTCCTGTAATAGGAGGATCCACCTGATTAATCTTGGTTTGGTATTCTTCTTAGACAGAAGGTACTTCAGGGCTGAGTGGTCAGTGAACACCACAATTTTTGAACCCAAAACATATGACCCGAATTTCTCCAAAGTAAAAACAATTGCCAGTAGCTCCTTCTCAGTTGTTGTGTAATTGAGCTGTGCATCAATCATTGATCTACTGACATAAGCTATGACATGAGGCAACTTATCCTTTCTCTGCCCAAGAACAGCTCCCAAAGCATAATTTGATGCATTACACATCAGCTCAAAAGGCAGTGAATAGTCTGGAGACTGTAGTATTGGAGCTGAAATCAAACAATTTTTTAAGAATTCAAATACCTTCAAGCATTCATTGTTGAAAACAAAAGGGACATCTTGGCATAATAAATGACAAAGAGGCTTGGATATTTTACTAAAGTCCTTAATGAACCTCCTGTAAAATCCAGCATGCCCCAGAAAACTTCTGATTTGTTTAACAGTTTTGGGAGGAGGCAAATGTGTAATTAAATCAATTTTTGCTCTGTCCTCCTCAATGCCCTTGTGGGAGACAACATGGCCAAGGACAATGCCTTGGGTGACCATGAAATGGCTCTTCTCCTAGCTCAACACTAAATTAGTTTCCTCACATCTCTGTAGCACCAAGCTGAGATGATGTAAATACTGGGCAAAACTGTCTCCATATATTGAAAAGTCATTCATAAAAATCTCCATAAATTGGTCAATCATATAAGAGAAAATGAAGTACATACATCTTTGAAAGGTAGCAGGGGCATTACAAAGACCAAAAGGCATCCTCTTATAGGCAAAAGTGCTAAAGGGGCAAGTGAATGCGGTCTTTTCCTGATCTTGTGGATACACAGGAATCTGGTTGTAACCAGAGTAACCATCAAGAAAACAGTAATAAGCTTTTCCTGCTACCTTATCTAAAATCTGATCAATGAATGGAAGAGGGAAATGATCCTTTCTGGTCATATTGTTTAGCTTTCTGTAATCAATACAGACCCTCCAACCAGTTGTTTGTCTAGTTGAAATGAGCTCACCAGAATCTGAGGTTACAACAGTGATCCCAGATTTCTTAGGTACCACCTGTATAGGTGCCACCCAAGCTGAATCTGATATGAGGTAAATGACCCTTGCATCCAACAACTTAACAACCTCCTTCATGACCACATCTTGCATATGAGGATTCAGCCTCCTCTGCATTTCCCTAGAAGGCTTTGCATCTTCTTCCAAATGAATTTTATGCATGCAAACAGCTAGACTGATTCCTCCCAAATCAGCAATAGTGTGACAGCCCGAATTTCGGCACCCCGAAACCCGTGCCATCAGCACGATCATCTTGACCGTGCCCTCTAGCTAAGCACGGAACATTTGTATATCAAGCATCCAAAAAGTACTATAAATGAAATTGCGAAATTTTTAAATCTATATTAATTACTTCCCAAAAGACAGTTCTACCCTCATGCCTCTGCATGAATGGAGAACCGATCCGAACCATCGATGATAGCAATCATCACGGATGGTTCGTCCCAAAAGAATAATCCAGACTCCTTATATACATGTTTTCAACAAAATAAAGGCTTGACATACCAAGCCGTACAAAACTCTCTGTTAACAATCCCTCAAAGTGGCGCAACGGAGTCCTCTAGAAGAAGTCCTCTGGAGGTGGCTCCAACTCTTCGCCGGCCGCAAGGTCCGACTCGCCGGGATCAGCGTCTCCAGAAGCCGCGGCAGCTGCTAATAGTGGACCTGCGATGTATAGTCTATAGGGTGAGCTACATCCTAGCTCAATAGGGAACAAACACTGTTGAACATATAAGTTATAACTCACATATATTCTATGATATGCCATGCATGATGTATCTATGCAATTGTTAATGAAACAGTTAGAAGCATTCGTTTCTTTCTTGATTTCTTATGTTTTCATTTACTCATGAAAAAATGCTGAAAAGGCCTAAAGCAAAACTTAAACTTTCAACTTAAGTAATCCCCGAGCAATATAGCATCGAGCCCCGATGAGATACCCTTCATCGTCATCTATATAGGCTTTTAATGTATTCACAGGAATACCATATAGTACCAAGCCCCTTTCCACAGGGATTGGTGGCGAGTTTCACTTGTCTCAATCAACACCCACAGGGTGTGCTTACTATGTACGGATAAGCCTCACTTGCTTGGCCCTACGGTTTGGCTTGGCCGTATAGTCACGGATATCTGCCGTGTCGGTCGTGGATATCCCAAACCTCAAATAATAAAAATATCGATTGCCTTACATATAGTTATTCACCGTGTAAGTGTGCTATCTTATATCGCTTAGGCCCTATCAAACATGATTCAATCTTTGGATACATCCCCGGATGTATCCATTTACTTGCATCACACCCGATGCTCTTATCTCTTACTTCTTCATCCCCAGGGATGGCTCATTAATTACTCTTATGAATATCACACACACACACTTTTCACAATTCTTTAAGCGGTAAAATAAAAATTTATATCACTACATACATGCTCTTGTAAAATAAGGTACATGTTCAAGGTGTTCCCTTAGGTCTCTATCGATTCAATGCATCAAGGTCCTACTCGCTCCTTGTGCCCATTTCCATACACGTATCACCTATGATACCATTAAACACATTCAAACATCACAAAGATGTAATGAATAAGTCTCAAGACCCCCTAGAGTCTTGAAGTAAGAATTCAAAAGTCAACAAAAACTAAGTCACCGACTAGTCGAGTTCTGGTTCGACTAGGAATCGAATCTAACTCGATTAGTCGATCAAAATCGATTAGTCGAGGTCCAATTCGATTAATCGATTCTCAAAATCGATTAGTCGAATCCAACTCGACTAGTCGATTCTCAAAATCGATTAGTCGAGGTCCAATTCGATTAATCGATTCTCCAACTCGATTAGTCGAAATCCCTCGCTCTAACTGTCCAATTTTCCTTAAATAATTGAACATACAAAATCGACTAATCGAGTCCAATTAGACTAGTCGAAATCCTTACTCGACTAGTGAAATCCAATTTCGATCGGTCGATTTTCCTCCACCCATTTTTACTCCCCCTGGGCTCTCGATTAGTCGACACCCAACTCGACTAGTCGAGATTCAAAGTCGACTAATCGAAATTCAATTCGATTAGTCGAATTGCTGGTCATCGACTTTTCAACTTCTTGGTGAATTTCGATTAATCGAATCCCAATTTCGATTAGTCGAAATCCCGGTCGACCTTCTTTGGTCGTTTTCTTCCCCAATCTTTTCTCAGTTATTTTCTAAGCAATATTCCTACAATTTCCACCTATTTTAACCCCAATTTATTCTATAAATCTACACCATTTATTCACAAGAATCTCACCTTAAATCAACCTCAAATTGATTTAAATGTAGGGTTGGAAGGTTTGGGTTTCCAGCCTTTTGTTTGAACAGATCCCCACGTCAATCCGCGCTTTGATCGCAAGAAATCCCCTTCCAACAACTTGCAATAACTCCTCACTAGCTCCTTTACTCCTCTCTTTCTCTCTCTCTCTCTTCTTTGCTCCTCTCAACAACCAAAATATGAAAATTAGGGTTTTCAACCCTTTTTTATCTTATCTCTTTTCTCGGTGTGGAGCACATACACACCCATCGGTGTGTGTTACTCTACACACCCCTCTATCTCTCCACTCTTCTACACTGGTTCACACATCACATCCGCTCATCTCATCTTAAGTTCATCAATGAACTATCTCATGGTCAAACCTAAGACCGAACGGACACGGATCCCGAGGTCCTCGTTTGACGTGATTTTTTGGGTTATTACATCCTCCCCACCTTGGGAATTTTCGTCCTCGAAAATCACCCAATGGTGTGGTGGTCTGCACTCCCCCCCCCCCCCCCCCGCACACTCGAAGGTGAGGTGGTCTATCACTTAGCACACACGCAAGTACATGGACATAGGTAATCAATGAACCATACATGACAGTAACAAAAAAAACTGTATATAAAAAAAATATCAAAAGTTACAATAGTTACTGAAATGGGGACCACAACAGAAAACAAAAATGGTTCGCCCCTATACAAAAAGATGTACAATACACAAAAACAAAACAAAACTACTGCGGAGCCGCCTACTGGTGGATCGGAGTGGGCAGTGGTCGACGGGGCGGATCTGCCACGGTGGTGGATGGTGAGTGTAGCGGATGAGAAGTCCACTCGGCCGTGGAATCTCGATCGGCGGCAGAGGTGGAATGGTAGTGGAAGTAGATGGTGGCTGCGTCGTCGTCGGCGTGGTGGTGGTGTAGTGGAAGTAGAAGCACCGGCATCATGTAATTGCGTCCGAAAGACCGGACCCTGATGGAAGGCTGTGGTGCCGGCGGTCCATTCCTCTTCGCGGGCCAGCATGTCCAGGTAGGTGTGAGGGTAGATAAACTTGAGGGTGTGAAACATGAGGAAATCAATTCTCCTGTTCATCCTCTCGTTATTCGCTTCCATTCTGGCCTCGAAGCGGGCGAGAGTCTCCTCAATGGTGGTGGTGGTGGCTGGGGCGGGTCGGCGACGTGAAGTAGAGGGGGTCGCCGGTGTAGGTCGAGGTGGTGGTGGTGTAGCTTGTGGTGGAATGATTGGCTGCGGTGCAGCTGGTGGAACGACTGGGGGTGGTACTGCGCCCTCTACAGGTACTTGTGGTGGCTGTGGTGGAGGGGGTGGTGGTGGGATTGTAGCTGTGTCCTCGGCTGCGCCAGCTGGTGGTGGTAAAGTCTTCTTCAGGAGATTGTAACTCCTGTTCCATTCGGTGTGGGAGAATGGTTTCACCGGATCGGTGGCCGTCGCCTCGTGGGGTGAGACGGCATAGGCGGGGTCGGATGAATATGCCTCTAGAATGCTAGAGATGATGCGCGCGTAGGGCATCCCATCCCTAGTGCGAAGGTTGCCCTTCATGAGCTTTCCCTTGATGTACCTCATCCCTTCAAGGATGACTAAGGTAACATCAAACCATCGGTCGTTATAGGCCGCATAGAGGGCCTGTTGCACCAACTCAACACGCTCGGTGCTGTGGCGCATGGGGTAGAGGTTGGCGTGAAAAACAGAATCGAGCATCCACATGTAATGTGGAAGGTCAACCCTCTTAGACGAGGTGCCCGATCCCTTTTTCCCCTTGGTCATGTCGGCAAGGATATCTTCGACATTGGCCGGCTCTGGGAAGGGTGGTAGTAGCGTGGTCTCGGTTACATAGTCCAAGTAGCACTCGACTGCTTCTTGGACATGACTGGCAGTGATGAGGTATTCACGACCCTCAATCGTGGTCTTCACCACGTCGCCGAGGGCCATCCTTGAGGCCCTCGGTAATAACCGAACCAATCGCGGATAGTAGAACTTCCGGATTGGTTTGAGGAGGAAGGTGAGACCGGCATTGTTGAGGTAGTTTAGGGCCCATATGGTCTCACCTTGGACCACATCCTTGTCAAAAAGAGTTTTGTCGAAAATGTGTTCGACTCAAAGACCTTGGCGCCCACCATTCAAAGGGTTGCTCAGGTTGACGGTGGTGGTGGAATAGGGCTTTGCGCCATGTGAAGATCGCGCTAGTCGACGGACGTAGTGTCCGATGTCGATGGTGAGGTGTCCTCACAGCGAAAGGGGTTGGTGGTGGGCGTTTTTGCTGCATCGGCAGTTTTGAAACTGCCCTCTTCGATGATAATCGCGTTTTAGGCGGCATTCTCGCTAAAACACAAGGAAATAGGGTTTCTTATATGAAAAAATATGAAAAAGAACAAAGATTAGGGTTTACCCAATCTTGAGAAGGTGTGTGAAGTCAAATCCGGTCGAGAATGGCCGGAAATGGTGCAAACCCTAGGTAGTTGAATCGCCGGAGAAGAAGAGGAATCGGGTGCCCAAAAACTCAAAAATCGAATGGGTTGAAAACCCCCCTTTCTCATATATATAGTGGTCGGCTCGACTAGTCGAATTTCTCAGTTCGACTAGTCGAATTCCAAACTTAAAGGAACTCCCCGAATTCGATTAGTCGATTTTCCTAATTCGACTAGTCGGCTTCGATTTCGACTAGTCGAAATCCCATTTCGATCAGTCGAAATGTTTTGGGTTCAAATTCTAACTTTGGAGCCCACTGGAAGGACTCAGTCGACTAGTCGAAATCCGTTTCGATTAGTCGAACTTTTAACTTCGACTAGTCGAAATATAATTCGACTAGTCGAAATCGTGTGCCCCTTTTAAACTTCTACAATTCCCTCCATAACTCGATTAGTCGAATGCAAATTTTCGACTAATCGATTTTCCCTTTTTATGTCCAATTCGATTAGTCGATTTCCCTTTCGACTAGTCGAATTGTCCACTTTCAGAAATTTCTTTTAGACTCTTTAAGTAATTCGACTAGTCGAAATGTGAATTCGACTAATCGAACTTCCAAATTCGATTAGTCGAACCCTAGTTCGACTAGTCGAAATTTTCTAACTTATTCTTTTTGAACTCTGGCTCACTGGCATAGCCAGTCGATTAATCGATTTGACTTTCGATTAGTCGAATTGTCAATTCGACTAGTCGAAATGTCTCAATTGGTCAAAGTTTCACAAAAATTTCCATTGAATAATTTGGATCAAAATTTCCATTGAATTACCAGTATCGTGGAGATTTCACAACTACGTTTGCGGTTTACATCGAATCTTCACGTCGTTGGAAACAAGGCTGAGTATTGTTCTTTCACATCGGCCTCTCGTTCCCAAGTAGCCTCTTCTTTAGGATGATTGTTCCACCGAACAAGCACTAAGGGAATTACTTTAGTGCGTAGTACTTGCTCTTTTCGATCTAAAATCTCCATTTGGTTCCTCTATCATGCTCATGTCCTCACACATCTCTATAGGTTGCTTTCCTAATACATGAGACGGATCATTTATGTACTTCCTCAGCATCGCTATGTGGAAAACAATATGCTCTCGGTCAAATAGCGGTGGGAAACCCATACGATGTGCCACTTCACCTACTCGTCCCAAAATTTCGAATGGTCCAACATAACGTGGACTTAACTTCCCTCTCTTTCCAAATCTCATTACACCTTTCATAGGTGATACTTTCACAAACACGTGCTCACCCACTTTATAGTCAACACTAGTCCGCTTCATATCGGCGTAACTTTTCTGTCTACTCTGTGCTGTCTTCAACCTTTCTCTAATTATTCGCACGACGGTAGCGTTATCTTCAAGTAGCTTTGGTCCTAATACAAATTTCTCACCTGTTTCCTCCCAATTGAGAGGTGACTTGCATCGTCGTCCATACAGAGCTTCATACGGTGCCATGCCAATACTCGTTTGAAAACTGTTATTATATGCGAACTCGAGCATCGGCAGATACTCATCCCAGTATCCTTGCATATCCAGCATGCATGCTCTGAGCATGTCTTCTATTACTTGGTTCACTCGCTCTGTCTGTCCATCAGTTTGAGGATGGAAAGCTGAACTAAAGTCTAGCCGTGTTCCCATTCCTTCTTGAAATTTCTTCCAAAACTTGGACGTATATAGTGGGTCACGATCTGAAACTATGCTGCTTGGAATACCATGTAATCTTACAATTTCCTTCATGTATAACCGCCAATCTTCCTCAGATATGTAGTGTTGTATGGCAGAAAGTGCGCTGATTTGGCGAATCGGTCTCCGACGACCCAAATGGCATTGTGTCTCTTGGCAGTACGGGGTAATCCAACAATGAAATCCATCGAGATCGATTCCCACTTCCATTCTGGTATTGGTAAAGGTTGCAATAGTCCCGCAGGATGTCTATGATCAACCTTCACTTGCTGGCAAGTCAAACATCGTGACACATACTCGGCCACGTCTTGTTTCAGTCCTCTCCACCAGTAATTCTTTTTCAAGTCTTGGTACATTTTGGTGCTACCAGGGTGGATAGCATAATTTGACTTATGGGCCTCATCAAGAATCGTTCGTCTTAGATCGGCGTTGTCCGGAATGCATAGACGGCCTTTAAACAACAAAGAACCATCTTCTTTTAATGAGAAGTCCGACCTGATGCCTTCACTCACGTCTTGATGAATCTTTGTTAATGTCGGATCTTTCATCTGTAGATCGTGGATATGCTCAAATATCACTGGCATTACGGATATGCTAGCCAAAAAGGATCCAGTGTCCTTTGACTCAATGTTCACATCATAGAATGCCAGGTCTTCCAATAATTTCCATCGGTGCATACCCAAAATCAAGGAAGCTAACTGAGCTGAACCTTTTCGACTCAATGCATTGGCCACTACATTCGCCTTGCCAGGATGGTATTGTATAGAGCAATCGTAGTCCTTGAGGAATTCCATCCATCTGCGTTGTCTCATATTGAGCTCTTTCTGTGTAAACAGATATCGGAGGCTCTTATGATCGGTGAAAATTTCAAAGGTTTCACCATACAAGTAATGTCTCCAAATCTTTAGCGAAAATGACCGGCCGTTCCAAGTCATGAGTCGGGTAATTTTTCCCGTGTTCTTTCAACTGCCTTGATCCGTAAGCTATCACCTTCTTGTGTTGGTTGAGTACGCAACCAAGGCCATTGTATGACGTTGTCATTCAGACACGGCGATCCTCCATCTCTGAAGGAATCGCTAACACTGGAGCTGAACTGAGTCTCATTTTGAGTTCTTGAAAACTCTTCTCACATGTCTCACTCCACTCAAACCTTGGATCTTTTCGTCGCCTTCGTGAGAGGTCCCGATATCTTTGAAAACCCTCAACGAAACGTCGATACTAGCCTGCTAAGCCCAGAAAACTTCGGACATCGGTCACTGCCTTTGGCTGCTCCCATTTAACTACTGCTTCAATCTTTGTTGGATCCACAGTGCCACCATGCTTTGAGACGACATGTCCCACAAAGCTAACTTCTTCCAACCAAAACTCACACTTGCTGAGTTTGGCGTACAATTGGTGTTCACGTAGCGTCAGAGAGCAATCCTCAAATGTTCTTGTTCGCCTTGGATTTGGAGTATATCAAGATATCATCAACAAATACTACGACGCAGAGTCCAAGTGTGGTTTAAACACTGGTTCATCAGATCCATAAACGACGCTGGAGCATTCGTTAATCCAAACGGCATCACAAGGAATTCATAGTGTCCATACCGTGTCCGGAAAGCTGTCTTCTGAATATCCTCAGCTTTGACTCTTAACTGATGATACCCAGATCTCAGGTCGATCTTGGAAAAATACTTTGCTCCTTGCAGTTGGTCGAATAGATCGTCTATTCTAGGCAAAGGGTAACGGTTCTTCACAGTGAGTTTGTTCAATTGTCGATAGTCAATGCATAGCCGCATCGACCCATCCTTCTTCTTGACAAACAAGACCGGTGCTCCCCATGGAGACACGCTCGGTCTAACAAACCCCTTGTCCATAAGCTCTTGTAGTTGTTCCTTCAATTCCTTTAACTCAGCGGGAGCCATTCTATAAGGTGCTTTCGAAATAGGCTACCTGGTGCTAAGTCAATGGCGAATTCTACTTCTCTTTCTGGAGGTAATCCCGGCAATTCTTCTGGAAACACGTCAGCGAAGTCTCGCACAACTGCTATCTCAGAAATGACGTTCTTTTCTTCCTTGTCCTCCTTTAAGAAAGCTAAATATCCACTGCAACCCTTTCTGATCATCTTTTCGCCCCATCACGAGATCAAGCGATGACGACCTCACTCCTTGAAACCGAAATGATCTTCTTGTGTTGGGTCTGAAGATAACCACCTTGTTCTTGCAATCGACGGTTGCACAATGTTGCGCCAACCAGTCCATGCCAAGGATCACATCAAACCCTTGCATGTCTAACAGTATCAGCTTTGCTTCTAGTTCATGCACCTCCAAATCTTGAACTGCTACGATGATGGATTTGCAAGCTAACTCCGTGTCTACTAACTCTCCAGTCGGAATAGACACAGATAGGACGAAATCCAACGTCTCTGGGACAATCTTCATCTTCTTAGCGAAACGTGGAGTGACGAATGAATGGGTAGACCCGGGGTCTATCAATACTCGAGCGTCATATCCACCGAAACATCCTTTTTCATATATGTTTAGAGTACCTATAGTATACATACACACATACAATAATTTACATATCAATTTACACTTTCAATTCACTTACATACCAAGCCGTACAAAACTCTCTGTTAACAATCCCTCAAAGTGGCGCAACGGAGTCCTCTAGAAGAAGTCCTCTGGAGGTGGCTCCAACTCTTCGCCGGCCGCAAGGTCCGACTCGCCGGGATCAACGTCTCCAGAAGCCGCGGCAGCTGCTAATAGTGGACCTGCGACGTATAGTCTATAGGGTGAGCTACATCCTAGCTCAATAGGGAACAAACACTGTTGAACATATAAGTTATAACTCACATATATTCTATGATATGCCATGCATGATGTATCTATGCAATTGTTAATGAAACAGTTAGAAGCATTCGTTTTACTGTTGATTTCTTATGTTTTCATTTACTCATGAAAAATGCTGAAAAGGCCTAAAGAAAAACTTAAACTTTCAACTTAAGTAATCCCCGAGCAATATAGCATCGAGCCCCGATGAGATACCCTTCATCGTCATCTATATAGACAGTTTTAATGTATTCCCTGGGAATACCATATAGTACCCAAGCCCCTTTCCCCTGGGGATTGGTGGCGGGGTTTCACTTGTCTCAATCAACACCCCTGGGGTGTGCTTACTATGTACGGATAAGCCTCCGCACTGGCCTACGGTTTCGCCGCCGTATCGGTCACGGATATCCTGCCGTGTCAGTCGTGGATATCCCGCCACGTCGGTGGGGTAACCTATCAAACCTCAAATAACAAAAATATCGGTGCCTTACATATAGTTATTCACCGTGTAAGTGTGCTATCTTATATCAGTTAGGCCCTATCAAACATGATTCAATCTTTGGATACATCCCTGGGATGTATCCATTTACTTGCATCACACCTGATGCTCTTATCTCTTTACTTCTTCATCCCCTGGGGATGGCTCATTAATTTACTCTTATGAATATCACACACACACACTTTTCACAATTCATTAAGCAGTAAAAATAATTTAGTGGAAATTTATATCACTACATACATGCTCTTGTAAAATAAGGTACATGTTCAAGGTGTTCCCTACCTTAGGTCTCTATCGATTCAATGCATCAAGGTCCTACTCGGCTCCTTGTGCCCATTTCCATACGTATCACCTATGATACCATTAAACACATTCGAAACATCACAAAAGATGTAATGAATAAGTCTCAAGACCCCCCTAGAGTCTTGAAGTAAGAATTCAAAAGTCAACAAAAACTAAGTCAGTCGACTAGTCGAGTTCCTGGTTCGACTAGTCGAAATCCAACTCGACTAGTCGATTCTCAAAATCGATTAGTCGAGGTCCAATTTCGATTAATCGATTCTCAAAATCGATTAGTCGAAATCCAACTCGACTAGTCGATTCTCAAAATCGATTAGTCGAGGTCCAATTTCGATTAATCGATTCTCCAACTCGATTAGTCGAAATCTCGCTCTAACCGGCCCAATTTCCCTTAAATAATTGAACATACAAAATCGACTAATCGAGTCCAATTCGACTAGTCAAAATCCTTACTCGACTAGTCGAAATCCAATTTCGACTGGTCGATTTTCCTCCACCCATTTTTACTCCCCACTGGAGGCTCTCAGTCGACTAGTCGACACCCAACTCGACTAGTCGAGATTCAAAGTCAACTAATCGAAATTCAATTCGATTAGTCGAATTCGTGGTCATCTGACTTTTCAACTTCTTGGTGAATTTCGATTAATCGAATCCCAATTTCGATTAGTCGAAATCCCCAGATTCAGCCTTCTTTGGCTGTTCTTCCCCAATCTTTTCTCAGTTATTTTCTAAGCAATATTCCTACAATTTCCACCTATTTTAACCCCAATTTATTCTATAAATCTACACCATTTATTCACAAGAATCTCACCTTAAATCAACCTCAAATTGATTTAAATGTAGGGTTGGAAGGTTTGGGTTTCCAGCCTTTTGTTTGAACAGATCCCCCCACGTCGAATCCGGCGCTTTGATCGCAAGAAATCCCCTTCCAACAACTTGCAATAACTCCTCACTAGCTCCTTTACTCCTCTCTTTCTCTCTCTCTCTCTCTTCTTTGCTCCTCTCAACAACCAAAATATGAAAATTAGGGTTTTCAACCCTTTTTTATCTTATCTCTTTTCTCGGTGTGGAGCACATACACACCCATCGGTGTGTGTTACTCTACACACCCCTCTATCTCTCCACTCTTCTACACTGGTTCACACATCACATCCGCTCATCTCATCTTAAGTTCATCAATGAACTATCTCATGGTCAAACCTAAGACCGAACGGACACGGATCCCGAGGTCCTCGTTTGACGTGATTTTTCGGGTTATTACAAATAGTCCAGCCAATTGCCCTCTTATGTTGTTTCAATACAATCAACAATTCTTCCTCCTGCTCCTCAGTGAGGGAGGAAGAAATAATCACATGCAATATTTTATGGTCTCCTAAAAACACATATTTCAGATTTTCGGGCAACTTTTTCAGCTCAACATCAGGTGGGCTGAGTAAAGAAGGTAACAAAGGTACCTTGGCAGTTTGTGGAAGGGGAAAAATAGCAGGTTTCCATGAAGAAAACCTTGCTGTTTTTTCATGAGTTTCCTGCACAGCTCTGACCTCCTCAGTCTTTGAGGCACAAGCTGTCTCCTCCACAGCATTTTTCCAGACATTTTCAAAATCTGTAGTTAAATCCTTACACTGCAAAAACTGTGGTAAAGTTTCCTCTACCAATTCATCCAACAGATCAACAAGAAAACACTCCTCAGAACCGAACTGAGGCTGGGTAACTATATTGTAGACATTTAACTTTACCTTCATATTTCCAAAAGAGACTTCCATAATACCAGACCTGCATTGAATGCAAGCATTGGCTATAGCCAGGAATGGTCTCCCCAAAATCACAGGGATGGAAGTTCTGCTTTTTGTAGGTTCCATATCCAATACCAGAAAATCTGTAGGGTAGAAAAACTTATCTACCCCTACCAACACATCCTCAATCACCCCAACTGGCTTTCTTTCAGATCTGTCTGCTAGTTGTAACACCACATGAGTGGGTTTTAACTCTCCCAAACCTAGTTTCTCATATACAGAATATGGAAGCAGGTTGACACTAGCACCCAAATCTAATAAAGCCTTTTCAATGGTATGTTCCCAATGATGCAAGGGATTGTGGGGATTCCAGGATCTTAGAGTTTAGGAGGTGTGGTAATGGACAAAACCTGATTAACTCTTTCCACAACAAAGACCTTCTTGGATAACTGTACCCTAGATTGTCTTTTGTGAGTGAAAATATCTTTCAAAATTTTTGCATATGCTGGGACTTGTTTGATTGCATCAAGCAAAGGTAGATTTATCTTGACTTGCTTGAAAGTCTCCATCATTTCATCTATTTTTGTATTCCCTTTATCAAAAGGGGATGCAGATTTCATGGCATGGGGAAATGGTAAATGAGGAACTAGTCCTTTATTTACAGCTTTAGAATCATCATCAGAATATTTTTGATTTTTCTGTTTTTCATTTTTTTTATTTTTCTGAGGTACATCAGCACCGCCTACGCTAATATCATGCTGCTCCTGCTGCATATCTCTAGCAGTTTCCTCAATTTTTTCTTTTTCCTTTTCCGTATCCACATTGTTATTTACAACTCTTCTACTTCTCAAAGTAGTGATTGCTTTTACTTCTTCATGTGAAACAGAAGCCTCTCCAACCATGAACTGTCCTTTAGGATTGTTCAAGGGTTGGCTGGGTAACCTGCCTTCCTCTCTTTTGGCCAAAGTATTTGAAAGTTGACCCAATGTTTCTTCAATCTTCTTTATGCTCTGACTGTGAAAGTTTACAGTTTGAGTTAAAGACCCTAAATTCGGGAGTGAATTTAGAACTTGGTCTTCAAAAGAAAGGGATCTAGAAGCGGTTTGAACTGGAGCAGATTGCTGCACAGGTTGTGCCATCTGTTGTGGAATGGGCTGCTAAAAATTTGGCTTGGTATCAAAATTCTGCTGGTAAGGCTGAGCAGTTTTGAAAGGTATTTGGTTCTTTGGTTGCTGCTGCTGTTGTGATTGATAATTACCCTGGCTCCACCTTAAATTGGGGTGCCCTCTCTATGCATATTCATTAGATTGCATCTGTCCAAACGATTGGGCAGCCTGAGCTTGCTCCACCATTAGATCTGGGAACTGTGGTGCAGCTGGACATTGATCAAGTGAATGAGTAGGGGACTGGCATATCAGACATGCCTCCTCTACTCTTGCAACCATTGAATTTTTAAGTGAGTCCATCAATCTATCAAACTTAGTGGTAAAATTATCCATTTTTCTTTCCAACTCATTCACCTCATAAATCTTTCCCTTGGTGGTCTGCTGATTGTTCAATCGAGCAGGATTCTCAATGTCACTTGACAGAGATTCCTGTTGAGTTGAATTTTCACCAATCACTTCAAATAAGTCCCAGACCTCCTCAACTATTTTTTTCAAGTAGGTGCCTCCACAGGAAGCATCTACCATATTCTTGCCCTTTTGATCAATTCCTTGATAGAAGCTTTGAACAAGCTGCCATCGGGGAATTTGATGATGAGGACATTGCCTTAAAAGTTCTTTAAACCTTTCCCATGCTTCATGGAAAGTTTCAGTTGAGTGTTGTGAAAAGGAAATAATATTTTGTCTCAACTGGCTGGTCTTAGACATAGGGAAGTATTTGGCTAAAAATTGACACTGCAAATCATTCCAAGAAGTGATACTATTTGGTGCCAACATAGACAGCCATGCTCTAGCTTTGTCCTTTAATGAAAAAGGAAAGAGCCTAAGCTTGGTTGCCTCTGGACCAAGTCCAGCTATGTTGAATGTGGTATAAAGAGACAAGAATTCATCCACATGCTTGTATGGATCTTCCTTACTCAAACCATGGAAGGAAGGAAGCATCTGGATAGTTGATGATTTGATCTCATAATTTCCTTCAACAGTAGGAAATTGAATGCAAAATGGGGAATTATATGCACCAGGTGCAAAGTAATCCCTTAAAAGTCTAGGTTCTTCACCCATAGTAGCAGTCTCAGCAAAATTCTGTGATGTTTGTCTGGTTCTTAGTAGTCTTTCAACTTTTAAATTCAGAGGGACAATCTCAGGATTGAGAGTCCTCCTACCAAACATACAACACAGAAACAGAGAATCAAATTATGCACAGCAAACCTTCAGTATTCCTTTCAAAGTAGATTCCACGCTCAAAATGTGTAGGAATAACTGCATAGATTTAAACAATAGAACAATTAGCACTGATGTAATAAAAAAAAATAAAACCTTAGGTCTACCAATTTTAAAATAAATTCCCCGGCAACGGCGCCAAAAACTTGTAGTTGATTCTAAGTGTGCATGATTTATTTGTATTTTAAAAACAGATTTACAGATGATGAATTGTCCTAAATTTAGAAAACTAAAAAGAATAAAGAAATATCAGCACAGAGAGAACTTAATTAGCCTGCAAGATCAGGGCCAATTGTAGTAAGTTTTAAATGTAAGTGAGTAAAAGATCATCCACAGGGAATTGATTTAAAATATAAGATAAACCTTCAGATCTGAGCTACCAGATCTGACCTCTTATCCTATATACAAAGCACATAAGATGGGAGGTTAAATTGTCACATTAACTAAATGATAAAAGTAAAAATTAAACTAAATGATCCAGATCAGAGTTGGGGGAATTTGATGTAAATTAATAAGAATGGAGAAATAATATCTAACTTCGATTTAGTACTTGATTGCAGAATGAGAATTAGTGTAAAGCAGATGAGATAATATCAAATCTTCATCTGGCTACCAGCACAGATGCAAGAGAAAGTAATCCAACTCAAGGATTAGAATTGAGTTGAACTTATGGCTATGGTCTATCCACTTCAATGGACATAGATCATTAACTAGTCTTCAATCCGAATCCTTGATTCAGAATAAAAAATACCACTACAAATGCTGTGAGAAATTAGGTTACAAACGCAGCATCTCACAAGGATAATGAATTAAGGGAAATTGCTATAAAAACAGTAAATCTAAAGGAATCTAATGAATAAGGAGATCACAGGGAACCCTCAACACGAATCTGATTGAGAACGTACTGTTGACAACAACCTTTTCAAATTCACCATTACAATTACAGAGCGCAGCTTAAACAGCTCTCAGATTTGTAGTCTTGAATACAATTCTCAGCTTGAATTACAGAAGTATCTCACAGTTCTCATTTACAAATAAAAGCTAGGCTATTACAGAAGTTTCAGACGAGATATCTGAATTGGAAATGGGGCAACAAAAATGAAACTCAAAATTTGGATACCCAAATTGGGCAAATGGTTCATCTATTTATAGTTTTCCCCAAGTCTAGCTCAGATGTGCATCAACCAATCAGAATTGGTTAGATTTGTATCAACCAATAGGAGTGGAGCACAAGGATCCAGATCTGTTTTGGCCAATCAGAACTGCTTGATCTGGTTCAGCCAATCAAATGACAGAAGCGTCAATTCTGTTATGTAATTCAAAAATCTGTTAGAGGTTCTAGAAGTTCTCGCCAAGTGATTTCATCTTCGGGTGTTCACATGGAGTGGAATATGCCTTTGGTTCGTGCTCAGAATCTTTTGAAATGTCCCTGGGTTTTTAAATGCATTGGGGCGCATGTAGAGATTACTGAATTGCCCTTGCAGATGCTGGGAATCTTCAGAATACCATTTCGCACAGTTTGGAGAACTTTTCGCAAGGTACTGTGACTTCTGAAGCTCTTTTCGCACATGTGTCTTTGCAAGGAGTTCTCTTCTTTTCGAATAGGTCAGAAATCCTTTCGAAGAGTTCAGGTGCTCTTCGAAAACTAAGCCTGGAGCTTTTAGTTCTTTTCGCAAAGTTCAGGTTCTTTCGAAAAGTTTAGATTCTTTTCGAAAAGTTCAGATTCTTTTCGAAAAGCAATCTGTAATGCAATCTTCTGTTCGAATAGCTCCACCCCTCTATCCAGGTTGAAACCAGGCCTTTGTCCTCTTTAGTTTAGGCATTCTGACAGGTAGTGAGGTTGTCCCTTCTCCTTCTTCCTCCAGATCAACATGGATCATCATCTTTTTGGCACTTTTAGGCTGCTTTCAGGGTTAAGCCTGCCTTTATTGTTAGCTGTGAAATAAACACTTAAAACACTTATTTAGTTCTCTCAAAGGTCTATCAAGACCCAGGTTAAGGGGTGAAAAATGGTATTTTCCAGTTCTCAACACAACCTCTACCGATACCAGAATGAAAATGGGAGTTCATTTTCATGGATTTCTTTTTGAGATTACCAAGGACGACAAAAGGACACAATGCCATATGGGTAGTCATAGACAAATTGATAAAGTCAGCCCATTTCTTGCCTTAAAACACCACATATATTGCGAGTAGACTTGTCGAAATGTATTTGAAGGAGATAGTTTGATTGCATGGTATCCCGGCAAGTATTGTTTCAGATCGTGATCCATTATTTACATCACATTTTTGACAGAAGTTTTAAGAGGGAATGGGTTCAAGATTGGAATTCAGCTCAACATTCCACCCACAGATGGATGGACAAACCGAAAGGGTAAACCAAATTATTGAAGATATGCTCCAAGCATGCATGCTTGATTTTTGAGGGTCATGGGATCAACATTTACCTTGGATCGAGTTTGTGTATAATAACAGTTATCAGACGAGCATTGGTATGACTTCCTACGAAGCTTTATATGGGCGTCGATCTAAATCTCTGCTCAATTGGGAAGAAATGGGACAAAAGTTTGTGTTGGGTCTTGAATTTCTTATAAATGCTATTGAAACTGTACGTTGGATTTGAGAGAGGTTATAGATTGCTCAGAGTAGGCAGAAGAGTTACGCTGATCAAAAATGGACGAGTGTGGACTTTCAGGTTGGAGAAAATGTGTTTCTCAAGATTTCACATATGAAAGGTGTAACGTGTTTCGGGAAGCGTGGAAAACTTAGCCCACGATACATTGGACCGTTTCGACGTTTTGGGTCAAGTTGGTGAAATTGCGTATTGGATTGCGCTACCTCCACAACTCGAGAGAGTACACAATGTGTTTCATGTATCCATGTTGAGAAAATACATGAAGGATCCAACTCATATTGTTAACGAGCAACCGATCAAACTCTATGAGTATCTAACAGTTAGAGAGGACCCCGTGCAGATTCTCAACAAGAAAGGGCAAGTACTACGCACTAAATGTATTTTGTTGGTTCTAGTGAATGGCAAAATCATGCACAGGAGGAAGCTACATGGGAGCGCGAGTCCGACATACGTGACGCATATCCATAGCTCTTTGTATAAGTTTTGATGTAATTAACGTCGTCAAATTTGAATAAAGATGGAAAGTTTTATGACTATTATATATAATTCAAGTACCTGATACACTAATGAATATGTTAGTATGTGATGTTTAACATTATATTGAAAGATCTATATGTGAAACACTAAATTCAAACATACTATCGCTAATTCAAGGAAGTTTGCATCATGGTACATTTAAAGAAGTAGACGCATGTACACCATAAACTCAACTAAAGGATGTAAAAGAAGCAGAAAAAGGTCTGCAAAACAGAGGTAGAAGGAACCAAAACAGAAAACAACACAAATTAGACGAAACTTCTGAACTCGTGCGTGCGAGATTTAAGTCGCTTACGCGACTGCTTCAGAAGGTCAAGCGAGAAAACTGGACACCATAGTGGCCTGCACGACTATATTGGGCTCCAGCTTACTGGAGTGTTGCTCGTGCAACATGGAAAGTCGCTTGAGTGACTGGCGGGTTATAAGTGGCCTGCGAGTCATTTCTCCTCAAATTTTTTAGGTGCGAAGAAAAATTTAAAGCTAGGGTTTTACCCCAACCTTGCAATCTACCATTTTCCTTCGATTTCTCTTCGGATTCGCTAAAGCTTCATCACCAATGGTTTATCCGAGGTTTTCTTCTGCAAAAGGGGGGTGAGATCTACCATTTAGTTTGATTTTTCTTTGATTTTTGCTAGTAAATCATTAGAATGGGACCGAAGAAAGTTTCGTCTTCCAGACCCTCATCATCCAAACGACCCAAAGTGGATCTTCCACAGATCGTGAGGGAACAACCCACGGAATGCTGGGAAATTAAGAAGTTTGAGACCGATTGGGTGATCGACGATAGTGTATTCGATGGTCACAACTAGACCAAATGGACCCTCAAATATCTCAACACCGTCAGTATGAAATCACTCTCAGAGCCAGTTCATACCCATTACTGCCCTAGGCTAGTACGCCTATTTTAACAGAAGTTGAGAATGAGCAATGATCAAACGGAATTCGTGATCATGATCGATGGCTACAAATTTGAATTTGATTTTGAGGATATTACAATTGCGATGGGATGCCCAACGAGCTATGTGGAGGATGGACCACTACAACCCCCAAACCCCGCTAAAATACCTTTTCACGAGATCGTGACCGATATGATCAAAGGGAAAATCGGGTCTGGGTTATCGGTTAAGAGAGTTCAGTTGCCCGCCCATATGTGGCCTTGGATATCATTTTTCGAAAGAATCTATTTCCAATGGGACATGAGCAAGAGAGAAGGGATGTGCTTCTCCAGGCCTTGTATTCAACCTATTAGGAGAAGTGGTTCTCCGCCCCTGCTGTGGTGGCGAAAGGTATGGTCTATGTGAGGAATAATGCCAGAGAGGGTGCACAGAAGTTAACCCTAAAGCGTTTACCCTACGCTCGATTGATCACATATATGATCGAGCAGAACATAAATGAAGCGGGAGAAAAATACCTGATGTCCCCAACTGAACCCCACATGATGGGTAACATTCAACATTTTAAATATGAGGATTTGAAGATAAGCCTTACAAGTCTAAGTGTGAGCATTAAACACCACCATACCGAAGAACTGATACAACAACAACAACAACAGCAACAACCACCTCAACAGCCCCATGTTGAGCCAGATCAAGCAGCTTAGTATCAGATGCCAACACATGAAGCTCAGGGCCAACCGCCGATTCCTCCATACGGTGGCACTGATTTTGCGACATAACTTTTTCGCCGGATGGATTTGCAAGACATTGCGCTCCAACAAATCTAGCAGTAGAACGAGTAGCACACACGTCAGCGCTAGTACCATGAGGTGATGATCAGCGACGTTATGCGGTACGCATACCCATCTGACTATCTCCAACGCATGGCTGCAGCTAGAGCATATGTGCCTGAGGCTTCTAGTTCCGAAGTTTGTGGAACGGGTGGTGATGACGAGGATGCGCAACTGGGTGGTGATGAGGAACGAGGATTAGCCGAGAGGCTATGGTTGGTTATTTTGTTTTGGTTATGTTTAATTGGGAATATTGTAAGTTCTAAATCTTTTGAAGTTTAAACAATGGTCGAAAGTTTAAGAGTAAATGTATAAATTTTGACTAGTTGTAGATAATGACAATTAGATTATGTGGATTTTATGGATTAGTTGCATTGTTGTCATGCTTTGATGCTTCTAGATTGAAATTGAATGCTTATCGTCTAATACGGTTACATTGCATGCGTGAAGAATGATTTCTAATCTAATTTGTGTAACTATCATAGTTATGGGTGTGGATGGATCTAATGTGACTGGTTATCCAGTTACTTGTGAATGTGTTATCATTCAGATGAGGATTATAAGTCAATAATATAATTGTCAAAAAATAATGCATAAAGTAGTTGTCATAAAACTTCTTGCAGGTGTGGTCCAAAATCCATGGATTAGTGTGTGTGAATGATTATGAATTGTTAGCTTGGTTTGAAATTAATTATCTTGTTATCGACGCATAAGTTGTGGAGTAGCTTTATGTATCCATTGCAGGTACAAGGTTGAGTTAGCCATGGCTAGTTCATTTATACGTGAATAATTTTATTTTAATTCGTGTTTGAAGTGTAGACAGATGAGTACGCGTGTGAGACTATGTATGTGTGTGTTACAGGTAGCCATGTGTATGTGTGGAAATTTTCAAGGACAAAATTTTTTTAAGGAGGGGAGAATGTAACAACCCCAAAATGAGAAATTGGGTAGACCAACTCGGTACACATATCGGTGTGGCGCATTGTGCCATTTTGAATTTGACAATACTATTTAACGTGGGTAAGAATAAGCAAACACCTAAGTTAGGTGTATGGGGTTCACAAGTGAACAAATCCTTGTGTGAAACACCCAAGTGTGGGTGTTTGTGCTTCACAAGGAAGCCAAGTAGGTTATAAGAGAAGGGTAAACCCTTTTGTGTCATTTGCCTTTGAAAGTCTAAGAGAGAAAGAAGAGAGAAGGAAGAGAGAGAGAGAGCTTGAGAGAACCAGGTGCCTTGAGATCGAGATCGTGGTCGATCTATCATGCAAATTGCTCATCCTTTTCGTAAATTGATTCAAGAAGTAACCTAGGACGTATTTGTTTAGGATTGTGAAGAGTGTGAGTGATCTATGTAGAGATTGCCGTAGAGTGTGAAGAGTGATTTGCGATCATTGAAAAGGATTCGAGCATGCATATGTTTCGGTACGATTGCGAGAAGGTGAACCTCAAGCCTTGCTGATTCGTGTGGAAGAGGCATCGATGGATGCGTTCATTCGACCACAAATCCATGAAATAAATGAGGTAAGACCTTGTGGATTTTGTGTGCATTAAATGGTGATTAGGTAATGATAAATGAGGGTAATTAATGCCTTAAATGTGTTGCATTTAATATGTATGAGAGTTAGGTGAAAGGGGGAAAAGAAACAAAGTAAGATTTTGAGAAGAAACCCCATAGTCCTGAAACTCGCTTGTGCGACTTTGATACTCGCTCGCGCCAACATGAACTCACTCATGCGAGATAAGCTTCATAATATGCATGAAAAACACCCGTGAATGGTCGCTCGCGCAATGGAATATGACCATGAGAACTCGCTCGTGCGACCTTAGAACTTGTTGGTTTTAAAAGCTTGTGCCTGTGTTCTTATTAATGAAAAAATTGTAAAGGTATGGCAGCAACGGAGAAGGACAAAATGAGAATAAAAAGGGAGTGAGAAAATGGATTGAACACAGCAACAAAATAAATACACAGTCATGCAAGATCCAGAGCTGTTGTGGCAAGTTTTGATAAGTAAGAGTTTGTCCCACAGGGAATGATGATCTATACACAATAGTGGAATAGTAAATCTCCAGATCTGCTATAGATCTGACAACTCTAAACCTAAACTAGAAAGAAAGGTAAAGAGAGGGTGTTTTTAGGCTGTCACAAATTGAACTAAAAACAGAAATAAAAACTAAATTAAAAGAAAGGGGATTGAAGAAGAATGAAGGTGATTTGGGACAATAAATAAAAACTGTGGAGAAGTAGGCAACTATGGGCTAATCTTCACATCAAAACAGATCAAGAGCTGGATCTGCAGCTGTCCTTCACTTGGCTACAAGCACAAGTGCAAGGTAAAAGAATCTAGCCTAACCCAGAGACATGAACTGATCTTACGACTATATTCTGTCCACTTAAATGGTCACAGAATATCCCCGGGACTTTATCCAATCAAGGGGTTAGAGTTGAAACAGGAAAACCATTGCAGACACTATGTTTGCAAGGCTACAAGCTCATGCATCCATAGGAGCAAACAATCCATGAAAATCTAGTAAAAACTACAAGAAATCAAAGATTAAATGAGGCTTTAAAATCAGCTATTCATTGCTACAAAGAGGCTTGCAATGACCTAGCTCTCACGTGTGCAATCTCTGCAAGGCCCCAGATCTATTGACTGAAAATAGTATTGTAAAACAGAGGAGGGGCTGGATCTGTAGTAGTCCCTCACTTGGCTACAAGCATAAGTGTAGGGAAAAAGAATCCAGCTCAGCCCTGTGATTTGGACTAATCTTTGGGTTATATTTTGTCCACTTAAATGGTCACAAATATCTCATAGATGTGATCCAGTCAAAGAGTTAAACCAGAAGAGGAAAACTACTGCAGCCACTATGTTTGTAAGGCTACAAGCACATGCATCCATAGGTTCATAAAAATCCATATAGATCTAAATGATAAACATAAGAAAAATATAGATTAAATGGAGCATTAAAAATGGCTGTTCATTGTTAAAAAAGACTTACAATGACTTTGCCCTTAAGGCTGTAGTCTCTGTAAGATTCCAGGACTAATCACAATGTTATTACAAAACGGATTACATCATCCAAAATAACCCTATCTGTTACAAAGAATTATCCCAACATTATTACTGAGCTAAGGAAAGAAAAAGAAAATGAAAAAGGAAAGAAACTAAACCCTAACCCTAGTCTTAAAATGAGCACAGGCTAAGAGTATTCCTGGCTGCTTTTTATAAAATAGATTACAACTATATATACAATCCAAAAATTTCCTTTTTACATTAGCCAATCAGAAAGAGGGAAAAATCATAACTTTAGAAGCTGCTATCATGGCTCATTCTCAGCTTAGTGTTACCTTGGGATGTGGGGAACAACTCAACACATTGGGACATGTGCCCCAGGTGCTATGGAATCCTAAAAATATCCTTGAAGTTTGAATACAAAAGTTGGAACCCGAGCCTTGAGTTATTGGAGATTTAGAATATAAACCTGAAGAGGTGCTCGTGTGGTTGATTTGCTTCTGGTATGCAGCTCGAGTGGATGGCTTCAGCTTCTCGACAGGATCATTGTTTCAGCAATAAAGTGCTTGAGTGGATCAGTGTTTCAGCAATGCACCTCGTGAGGTTCAGTGGCTTTAGGAAAAATAGCTCGACAGGTTTGATTTGAAGCTTTAGACTGTAGCTTGACAGGTACATTGCTTCAGGCATTCAGCTCGTGTGGTTCAGGCAGCAGCTATAATGTACTCGAGATCCTCTCGAGATTTATTTGTTGAAGGTGCATTGACTCGAGAACCACTCGAGATTTAAATGTTGAAGCTGCAATGTGATCGAGATCCACTCGAGAAGAGATTGCTGAAGCTGTGTTCCGCTTTAGCTGCTCAAGCTACTGGTTTGCTGCACACTTGATGTGCCCGAGCTGCTTCGTTCACTGCTCGGCAGGTATAGATCTACTCGAGTGGTTTAATGCAGCAACTATAAAGTTCTCGAGATTTAAATGCTAAAGCTGATGGTTTGTTTGAGCCGCTCGACAAGTTACTCTTGAAAGCACAGAGCTGCTCGAACTTGAAGTTTTGAGTGTGCAGTGCTGCTTAAGCTGCTCGAGATGTTGAAGTGTTGAAGATGGTTACTTCTTAGCTGTCCTATATAGTCTGCTGCAGCAGCACTCCACTGCGCTTGGGTCCACTTTTCTTCTCCTTACTAGACTTCTAGGGGTCTAGGGCATGCTAAATGGCCCAGATGGTGGGGACCACCATGGTGCATTCTCTATAATTCCATCAGCTCCACAGCTTGCCTCTAAATTCTTTCTTCTTCTCTCTTCTTGTCTCTCATTAATTGGATTGCTGCACTAAGTTGCAGTTTATTGCTATCTATAAAAGCACACTTAAAAAGAAATTATTAACCAACTCAAAGGTCTATTAAAGGCTAGGTTAGGAGGTGGAAAATCGTAAAATTTAAAGATTAACACACCCCCAAACCTAATCTTTTCTAGTTCTTGAGCAAAGGGAAAATTAAATAATTATTCTAAGAAATTAAATGTCATTTTCGTAGGGAGCACGAATGCATTTAGCTTATGCATCAAGCCTTTTAAACCCCTAGGTGATCCCCAGTGAAGATACCCACAAATTTCCCAATTAAAATAGGTAAGTATTGTGCAACCAATGACAAAATAGATTTTAATAAATAAAACGTCATTCCACACCTATTCTTTAAAAATCAGAGTAGTTTAAAACAGTAATGCAAATAATTTAACACTCAGATCAGCATGTATTTGCATCACCAGCAATCAGTTTATATTAAGAATGTAATGTGTGGAAATCAGTACTAAGCTTGCCATTAATTCAAAAATTAGGTTTTACTATTGCCCAATAAGTTTAAATTTCAGACCCAATCCTCACCAAGGTTGTCTCTCAACAATGAAAATCCAAGGTGTTCACATTCTCATC
Organism: Chloranthus sessilifolius; assembly: GCA_021018995.1. Lineage (NCBI taxonomy): Eukaryota > Viridiplantae > Streptophyta > Magnoliopsida > Chloranthales > Chloranthaceae > Chloranthus > Chloranthus sessilifolius. Next base: position 25,102,876 of record CM037594.1, on the reverse strand, counting down.
AGCTCAAGATCAATTGCAGACCTCAAATAGGCCTGCAAGCATGAGCATAGGCATTACTTCTAATTTTTGACCTCCTCATATACTTTTTACCATAGATTAGACATTCACTTGTCTCCACATGACAGCTCATTTCACTTTGGATCAATAAGTTCTTTTAGATGGGTTATAATGTGGCTTATGGTTGAGGTTTAAAAAGAATAGAAGGGGTAGAACAGATTAAAAATTGAGAAATCAGCTAGAGGAGGAGGTGGTTCATGACTTCACTTTCTTCTTTTCATCACAGCTTCACCCTCATTTGTGTTTTTCAGATCTAAAGTGGCCAGCTTCTTTTCTTCTTTTCAATTTTCAGATTAAGTACTTCTCTTGACTTCTCTTTCTTTTTCTCTTTTTATTTATTTATTTATTTTTATTTTTTATGAAATGTCACAACTATACAACTGATACACTGCTGTTTATAGCATTCTTCTCTTCTCCTTCCACCAAATGTTGAACTCCTCTCAACTATCTTCAACATCTTATCCTTTACCTTCTGAAATCTCAGAGTGAGGGTAAGGCTGAATCAGGTCATGAGGTTTAGGTTCAAGTACTCTGGTGTTGGTTAACAAAAAATGGATTTTAAAGCTCAAATAGTGTGAACAAAGGGCAGTTCAATGCGTAGGTCTTTTAAGGATCAACCTGTCCAAATGAAGGCCTTAGATCATCTCCTTAGTGTCATGAGTACTGCCAAACAGTTTCAATTTAGGGTGCCTAACTTCTAATGAAAAGATGTTGAGTCAGTCATTCCTTAGAGCAAAAAAATTATCAAAAACACTCTTCAAAAGAAATTTGATGGGCCCAAATCTCACTGGGTATGGTCTTCTATTTAACTCATGGGACATATCCTCACCTTTTTCTCTCATTTCTGGTTCACTAAGTATTAATTGTGAAAAAATTTCTTGATGTTAGCTTTATGGAAGTGCTAAATTTTTAAATGATTTAAGTTTTAAAAAATCTGCCAACAGTTTTAATTTCCTCTTTCTAACATGGTTAGGTGGGAATTGACTTTATTTATTTCAATTCAACTAACATTGCTACACTAAAATTAACTATTTTATTAGCCTACCACCTTACCATACCCCCAAACCTAAGATACATTATCCTCAATGTTTCAAGAACAATGTATAGGGGCAGCAGGGTGTGTAAAAGAGAAAATAACTACAACAGAAAATAAAGAGAAAATGAAAATAACAAAGAGAAAGAGAGTGGATAACCAAACAAACTATTATATACAATGACACTGATGAGATAAAACAGTGACAAACTCTAAAACAGAAAACTCTATAAAACAACATTTACACCAAACTAAAAACAACAATTAAACTATAAAAAACAACTATAAAGATACAATTACATAGGTTGAGATCAAATAGTAGTGGAAGGTTATTGAAAGTAAATGGTCTCAAGGGCTCCACAATATTTTCAACATATCATTTGACCCTCTGACCATTAACCTTCATGTCCCTTCCCAAAATTAAGGTCCATGATCTCAGCAGTTCCAAATGGAAATGGGGCATCCCATCTGGAATAACCAAAATTAAGGTCCATGATCTCAGCAGTTCCATATGTATGACAGGAAATGGGGCATCCCATCTGGAATTCAATTTAGCTGGAAAGAACTGTAATGCAAAAGTTAAAAAACCATACCTTTGCAGATGCACAGGCATCAAACCTCAGTTCTTCCAGCTCACAAATTGCACTGCATGAGAGATGCAAGGAGCTGCTCCAACTCCTTATCAGCTGGACAATTAATAGAGGGCTGAGGAAGGAGGCCTCCTTAGTCCAAAATTCTTTAACATTAGCACACACCTCAGCCCATGTCTAGCAGTTTTTGTAAGGTGTATTCCACTATCTCTTCAATGATATCAACTGCTTAATAGTGCTCATTTCCTCCATCCTAGCCTCCCCTTGGAAAAAGGAGAATTTTTTTTTAAATCATGAGGAAATGGTAGATGAGGTACTGCTGGTCCTCATTTGCTGCCATATATATATATATATATATATATATATATATATATATATATATATATATCGACTGGGGCTCAACAGCAGCCCTTTTATTCAGCTTCTCACCTTATGCACTTCTTTTAGCATCAAAAGCATCTTGTCTTTCCACCACTTTTCCACTCCTCAAGGCATTGATGGCCATAGTTTCTTCATGAGTTGAAGAAGCCTCAGCAATCAGGTATTGCCCTTGAGATTGGACACTGTTTGGCTTGGGAGCCAGCCCTCTTCCCTTCTTGTCAGAGCATTGGAGATTTGACCCAGCTGGTCTTCTATTTTCTTGATGTGACAAAAATAATTGACTTGGCTGAGGGGACTAGTGTGGGAATTGCTGTCTTGGGGCATAACCTTGAGGGAAGTGCCTGCAACTGCTAGGGTTGTGGAAAATTATCTTGTCTCCACTCCAAGTTTGGGTGGTTCCTCCAAGGATACCCAGCAGGCTGCTGTCCAAAAGATTGGGTAGCATTGGCATGCTTCATAATTAACTCTGGATACTGACTAGCCGAAGGACAGTCTAACAAGGAGTGTATGGGTGAGTGGCATATCAGACATGCCTCTGCAACTTGTTCAGCCACGTGAGGCTGCAACACACTCAACACTTTATTAAACTTTTTAGACAAATTGTCAAATTTCCTCTCTAGGTCATTGTACACATTTCATTCATACAATTTTCCCTTGGAAGTGGGTTCTTTTATACCTCTAGCAGCTGACTCAATGTCATTTCTTGACAGAGACTCCTGCTGCATAGAGTTTTCACTTATCATATCAAACAAATCCCAGGCTTCCTCATCAGTTCTGCTGAGATATGTGCCACCACATGATGCATCTATCATGGATCTACTTTTAGAATCAATCCCGTGATAAAAGCTTTACACAAGCTGCCATTTGAGGATTTGGTAGTGTGGGCACTGTCTCAGCAATTCTTTAAATCTATCCCAAGATTCATGGAAATTTTCAGTTGGAAACTTAGCAAAAGAGATAATTCTCTTCCTCAACTGACTGATTTTACTAATTGGGAAAAATTTAGCCAAGAACTGACATTGTGAGGCATTCCAAGATGTAATGCTGTTTATTAGGAGCATGTTAAGTCAAGTTCTAACCTTATCCTTTAGTGAAAAAGGAAAAAGCCTCATTTCAGTGGCTTCATCTCCCAGGCCAACAACAACCCTTTTATTCAGCTTCTCACCTTATCCACTTCTTTTAACATCAAAAGCATCTTGACTTTCCACCACTTTTCCACTCCTCAAGGCATTGATGGCCATAGTTTCTTCATGAGTTGAAGAAGCTTCAACAATCAGGTATTGCCCCTTGAGATTGGACACTGTTTGGCTTGAGAACCAGCCCTCTTCCCTTCTTGTCAGAGCATTGGACACTGTTTGTCTTCTATTTTCTTGATGCTTTGACTGTGGGAATTCACAGTCTGTGATAAGAAGCTGAGGTTTTGCAATGAAGACAAAATCTGCTCCTCAAAGGAGCGAGCTCTTGTTTGTGGGGGTGATAAAAATAATTGACTTGGCTGGGGGGACTAATGTGGGAATTATTGTCATGGGGCATAACCTTGAGGGTACTGCTGGGTGGGTCTGTAGGGCAGTGCCTGTAGCTGCTACGATTGTGGCAAATTATCTGGTCTCCACCCCAAGTTTGGGTGGTTCCTCCAAGGATACCCAGCAGGCTGTTGTCCAAGTGATTGGGCAGCATTGGCATGCTTCATAATTAACTCTAGATACTGACTAGCCGAAAGACAGTCTAACAAGAAGTGTGTGGGTGAGTAGCATATCAGACATGCCTCTCCAACCTGTGCAGCCACGTGGGGCTGCAACACACTCAACACTTTATTAAACTTTTTAGACAAATTGTCCACTTTCCTCTCTAGGTCATTGTACACATTTAATTCATACAATTTTCCCTTGGAAGTGGGTTCTTTTACACCTCTAGCAGCCGACTCAATGCCATTTCTTGACAGAGACTCCTGCTGGATAGAGTTTCCACTTATCATATCAAACAAATCCAAGGCTTCTTCATCAGTTTTGTTGAGATATTTGCCACCACTTGATGCATCTACCATGGATCTACTTTTAAAATCAATCCCTTGATAAAAGCTTTGCACAAGCTGTCATTTGGGGGACTAATGTGGGAATTATTTTCATGGGGCATAACCTTGAGGGTACTGCTGGGTGGGTCTGTAGGGCAGTGCCTGTAGCTGCTACGATTGTGGCAAATTATCTGGTCTCCATCCCAAGTTTGGGTGGTTCCTCCAAGGATACCCAGCAGGCTGTTGTCCAAATGATTGGGCAGCATTGGCATGCTTCATAATTAACTCTAGATACTGACTAGCCGAAAGACAGTCTAACAAGAAGTGTGTGGGTGAGTAGCATATCAGACATGCCTCTCCAACCTGTGCAGCCACGTGGGGCTGCAACACACTCAACACTTTATTAAACTTTTTAGACAAATTGTCCACTTTCCTCTCTAGGTCATTGTACACATTTAATTCATACAATTTTCCCTTGGAAGTGGGTTCTTTTACACCTCTAGCAGCCGACTCAATGTCATTTCTTGACAGAGACTCCTGCTGGATAGAGTTTCCACTTATCATATCAAACAAATCCAAGGCTTCTTCATCAGTTTTGTTGAGATATTTGCCACCACTTGATGCATCTACCATGGATCTACTTTTAAAATCAATCCCTTGATAAAAGCTTTGCACAAGCTGTCATTTGGGGGACTAATGTGGGAATTATTTTCATGGGGCATAACCTTGAGGGTACTGCTGGGTGGGTCTGTAGGGCAGTGCCTGTAGCTGCTACGATTGTGGCAAATTATCTGGTCTCCACCCCAAGTTTGGGTGGTTCCTCCAAGGATACCCAGCAGGCTGTTGTCCAAATGATTGGGCAGCATTGGCATGCTTCATAATTAACTCTAGATACTGACTAGCCGAAGGACAGTCTAACAAGAAGTGTGTGGGTGAGTAGCATATCAGACATGCCTCTCCAACCTGTGCAGCCACGTGGGGCTGCAACACACTCAACACTTTATTAAACTTTTTAGACAAATTGTCCACTTTCCTCTCTAGGTCATTGTACACATTTAATTCATACAATTTTCCCTTGGAAGTGGGTTCTTTTACACCTCTAGTAGCCGACTCAATGTCATTTCTTGACAGAGACTCCTGCTGGATAGAGTTTCCACTTATCATATCAAACAAATCCAAGGCTTCTTCATCAGTTTTGCTGAGATATTTGCCACCACTTGATGCATCTACCATGGATCTACTTTTAAAATCAATCCCTTGATAAAAGCTTTGCACAAGCTGTCATTTGGGGATTTGGTAGTGTGGTCATTGTCTCAGCAATTCTTTAAATCTATCCCAAGCTTCATAAAAATCTTCAGTTGGAAACTTAGCAAAAGAGATAATGCTCTTCCTCAACTGACTGATTTCACAACTTAGGAAAAATTTAGCGAAGAACTGACATTGCAAATCATTCGAAGATGTAATGCTGGTTACTAGGAGCATGTTAAGACAAGTTCTAGCCTTATCCTTTAATGAAAAGGAAAAAGCCTCATTTTAGTGGCTTCATCTCCCAGGCTAACAACAACCCTTTTATTCAACTGCTCTCCTTATGCACTTCTTTTAGCATCAATAGCATCTTGGCTTTCCACCACTTTTCCACTCCTCAAGGCATTGATGGCCATAGTTTCTTCATGAGTTGAAGAAGCTTCAGCAATCAGGTATTGCCCCTTGAGATTGGACACTGTTTTGCTTGGGAGCCAGCCCTCTTCCCTTCATGTCAGAGCATTAGAGATTTGACCCAATTGGTCTTCTATTTTCTTGATGCTCTGACTGTGGGAACTCATAGTCTATGACAAGGAGCTGAGGTTTTGCAATGAAGACAAAATCTGCTCCTCAAAGGAGGGGGCTCTTATTTGTGGGTGTGACAAAAATAATTGACTTTGCTGGGGGGACTAATGTGGGAATTATTGTCTTGGAGCATAACCTTGAGGGTACTGCTGGGTGGGTCTATAGGGCAGTGCCTGTAGCTGCTACGGTTGTGGCAAATTATCTTGTCTCCACCCCAAGTTTGGGTGGTTCCTCCAAGGATACCCAGCAGGCTGCTGTCCAAATGATTTGGCAACATTGGCATGCTTCATAATTAACTCTGGTTACTGACTAGCCGTAGGACAGTCTAACAAGGAGTGTGTGGGTGAGTGGCATATCAGACATGCCTATCCAACCTGTGCAGCCACGTGGGGCTGCAACACACTCAACACTTTATTAAACTTTTTAGACAAATTGTCCACTTTTCTCTCTAGGTCATTGTACACATTTAATTCATACAATTTTCCCTTGGAAGTGAGTTCTTTTATACCTCTAGCAACTGGCTCAATGTCATTTCTTGACAGAGACTCCTGCTGCATAGAGTTTTCACTTATCATATCAAACAAATCTCAGGCTTCCTCATCAGTTTTGTTGAGATATGTGCCACCACATGATGCATCTACCATGGATCTACTTTTAGAATCAATCCCCTGATAAAAGCATTGCACAAGCTGCCATTTGGGGATTTGGTGGTGTGGGCACTGTCTCAGCAATTCTTGAAACCTATCCCAAGCTTCATGGAAATCTTCAGTTGGAAACTTAGCAAAAGAGATAATGCTCTTCCTCAATTGACTGATTTTACAAATTAGGAAAAATTTAGCCAAGAACTGACATTGCGAGGCATTCCAAGATGTAATGCTATTTACTAGGAGCATGTTAAGCCAAGTTCTAGCCTTATCCTTTAATGAAAAAGGAAAAAGTCTCATTTTAGTGGCTTCATCTCCCAAGCCAACAATTTTAAATGTTGTGCATAAGGCAAGAAACTTATCAATATGCTTATAAGGGTCCTCATTACTTAACCCATGAAAAATGGCAACATTTGGATGGTTTGAGGCTCAATCTCATAATTACCCTCAGCTATAGGGAACTGAATGCAAAAGGGGGATAAATATGCCCCTAGTGCATAGTAGTCCCTAAGGGGTCTAGGTTGCTCTCCCATCTCAAATCTTTCTACATTTTTAGTAGGAGTGAGTGATGTGTGCCTAGGTCTAAGGACTCTTTCTATTTCAGTATTTAAAGTTTCAAGCTCCGGATGAAAGGACCTTCTACCCAACATACAACACACAATAAGTAAAAAGCTAACTTACAGCACACTAAAAAAAAAAAAAACTAAAACACAACAACACACTATTGCTGGAATCAAAGAATGCAGAACTGAAAAGACAATAGGGGAGAGAGAGATGCAAACTAAGGCAGGGTTGCTATAGCTGCATCTATTCTCTCCTATGTGCTGTTGCTCCAGATTTACAAAAATCAAGAATTACAGCAGTAATTTATTCAAACACAAAACAAACAATAACAAGTCTAAAATAGAGAATAAAGAAAGGAATGTAAAACTCGTAAGACTGCAGCTGTAATTTATTCAAACACTACAAAGGTACAAAAAGGTCTAAAATAGAAAATAAAGAAAAAATACAAAAATCAAGCAAAAATTATAGCTATACTTTATTCAAATTCAGATTTACTACTTAGATCAAAACTCCCTGACAGCGGCGCCAAAAACTTGTAAGTTTTAAAAGTTTGTGCCTGTGTTCTTATTAATGAAAAAATGGTAAAGGTATGACAGCAATGGAGAAGGGCAAAATGAGAATAAAAAGGGAGTGAGTAAATGGATTGAACACGGCAACAAAAAAATATAAAGTCCTGTAAGATCTAGGGTTGTTGTAGCAAGTTTTGATAAGTAAGAGTTTGTCCCACAGGGAGTGATGATCTAAATACAATAGTGGAATAGTAAATCTCCAGACCTGCTACAGATCTGGCAACTCTAAACCTAAACTAGAAAGTAAGGTAAAGAGAGGGTGTTTTTAGGTTGTCACAAACTAAACTAAAAACAGAAATAAAAACTAAAATAAAAGAAAGGGGGTTGAAGAAGAATGAAGGTGGTTTGGAAAAATAAATAAAAACTATGGAGAAGTAGGCAACTATGGGCTAATCTTTACTATAAAACAGATCAAGGGCTGGATCTACAACTGTCCTTCACTTGGCTACAAGCACAAGTGCAAGGTAGAAGAATCCAGCCTAACCCAGAGAAATGAACTAATCTTAGGGCTATATTCTGTCCACTTAAATGGTCACAGAATATCCCAGTTACTTTATCCAATCAAGGGATTAGAATTGAAATAGGAAAACCATTGCAGACACTATGTTTGTAAAGCTACAAGCTCATGCATCGATAGGAGCAAACAATCCATGAAAATCTAGTAAAAATCAAAAGAAATCACATATTAAATGGGGCTTTAAAATCAGCTGATCATTGCTACAAAGCGGTTTGCAATGACCTAGCTCTAAAGTATGTAATCTCTGCAAGACCCCAAATCTATTGACTGAAAATATTGTTGTAAAACAGAGGAGGGGCTGGATCTGTAGCAGTCCCTCACTTGGCTATAAGCAAAAGTGCAGGAAAAAGAATCTAGCTCAGCCCTATAATCTGGACTAATCCTAGGGTTATATTTTGTCCACTTAAATGGTCACAGAATATCCCATAGATGTGATCCAGTCAAGGAATTAAACTAGAACAGGAAAACTACTGCAACCACTATGTTTGCAAGGCTACAAGCACATGCATCCATAGGTGTATAAAACCCATATAGATCTAAATGATAAACATAAGAAACAGATTAAATGGAGCATTAAAAATGACTGTTCATTGCTAAAAAAGACTTACAATGACTCTGCCCTCAAGGCTATAGATTCTACAAGATTCCAAGACTGCTCACAATGTTATTACAAAATAGATTACAACATCCAAAATACCCATGTCTGCTACAAAGATTTAGCCCAACATTGCTGCTGAGCTAAGGATAGAAAAAAAAAATGAAAAAGGAAACTAAACCCTAATCCAAATCCTAAAATGAGCACAGGCGAAGAGTATACCTGACTGATTTTTGTAAAACAGATTACAGCTATATATTCAATCCATAAAGTTCCTTTTTTACATTGGCCAATCAGAAAGAGGGAAAAAACATAACTTTGGGATCTGTTGTCGTGGCTCATTCTCAGCCTAGTATTGCCTCGGGATATAGGGAACTACTCAACACATTGGGACATGTGCCCCAAGTGCTGTGGAATCTCAAAAATATCCCTGAAGTTCGAATACAAAATCTGGAACCCGAGCCTCGAGTGGTTGGAGCTTTAGAATATAAGTCTCGAGAGGTTCTTGAGTGGTTGATTTGCTTCAGGTATGTAGCTCGAGTAGATGGCTTCAGTACCTCGACAGGATCATTGTTTCAGCAATAAAGTGCTCAAGTGGATCAGTGTTTCAGCAATGCAACTCATGAGGTTCAGTGGCTTCAGCAAAAATAGCTTGACAGGTACATTGCTTCAGGCATTCAGCTCGTGTGGTTTAGGCAGTAGCAATAATGTACTCAAGATCCTCTTGAGATTGATTTGTTGAAGGTGCATCTACTCGAGAACCACTCAAAATTTAAATGCTAAAGCTGCAATGTGCTCGAGATCCACTCGAGAAGAGATTGCTAAAGTTGTGTTCTGCTTTAGCTGCTCGAGCTGCTGGTTTGCTGCACACATGATGTGCCCGAGCTGCTTCGCTAACTGCTTGGTAGGTATAGATCTGCTCGAGTGGTTTAATGCAGCATCTATAAAGTGCTCAAGATTTAAATGATGAAGTTGGTGGTTTGTTTGAACTACTCGACAAGTTACTCTTGAAAGCACAAAGCTGCTCGAACTTGGAGTTCTGAGTGTGCAGTGCTGCTTAAGCTCTTGAGATGTTGAAGTGCTGAAGCTAGTTGCTTCTCAGCTGTCCTATATAGTCTACTGTAGCAGCACTCCACTGTGCTTGGGTCCACTTTCCTTCTCCCTGCTAGACTTTTAGGAGTCCAAGGCATGCTAAATGGCCCACATGGTGGGGACCACCAGGGTGCATTCTCAATAATTCCATCAGCTTCACAACTTACCTCTATATTCTTTCTTCTTGGCTCTCATTAATTGGATTGCTGCCCTAAGCTGTAGTTTATTACTATCTACAAAAACACACTTAAAAAGTAATTATTAACCAGCTCAAAGGTCAATTAAAGGGTAGATTAGGAGGTGGAAAGTAGCATAATTCAGAGATTAACAGAACTCTCGCGTGTGACTGACTCAGGCTGTGAGAGTAAGAGAAAGTAAGAGAGCACAGTCGCTCGAGCGAGCTCACGCGACTGTGAAGTGCCATATGACTTGCTCGTGCGACCTTGGAACTCATGCGTGCGACTGGACAAGTTTACGCCATTTTGGACTTTTCTTCATGAATCTTCCAAATTTTTGGTGTGTGTGATCCTTTAAGCACTAGTTAGTGACTTTTGAACACCTTGAAATGTAGGTCATGAACCGAATATGCGCTTAAGGATATTTTCCCCGTCTGTCGTGATTTGACATGTTTTTCATAACAGGTAGGGGAAATTCAATAACATGACCTTTGATATAAAATGTATAGATAATGTGATCATGATAAACATGTGTGTGAGTGTGATAAGCACGTATGCGTGGGTAAACATGATAAGTGTGTGTGCATATGATAAGTGTGATAAGTAATGTGTGTGATGTAATAAGCATGTGAATGTGATAAGGAATATGTGTGAACGTGATAAGTATGACAAGCAAGTGTGTGTGAATGTGACAATGATAAGCAAATGCGTGCAACTCTAAATCTAACTATAAATTAATCACACTGTTCAACTACACGGTGATAAAATATAAGTTAGAACCTACATAATGATTTAAGGTTCATGTGAAATGAGTCCCTATCGTGTATCTGGTACGGTGGGATATCCGTACACTTGGACCAGCCAACGGTCAATACATGGCACAAGTGATCTTGATAACATAGCTCAGGGGCTTGGCATCTAGGCACAAGTGACCCTGTTAACTTAGCTCAGGGGCTTGGCATTCTCGTGAAATTGTTCATTGAACAACTGTAGTTCGAGGATTCCCATCGGTATTATTGTGGCTCTCAATGCTATATATGCTTGGGAGATTATTTAAGTTAGGGTTTTAAGTCATTTTGAAGTTCAAGAAGTATGTAAAAACCAAGTTAAGCAAGAACATTGGAAACTAAGGAACAAATCTTGTCTGTGTACTTTGAATTCGGTGTGGCTTGATTTAAGCATCTAAAAGTTCAGTTTTGTAATATATGCTTTGAATTCAGTCATAAGATCTATGCTTTGAATATGATATGCATGTTAGATTTATTTCCCTATTGAGCTTAGACTATTAGCTCACCCTTTGACTATATGTCATAGGTACAGACGTGGATTTAGGTATTGAGGAGTCTGGCAGTGAAGAAGATCCAGATTACATTCTAAAGGAGGAATCTGATCTTCTGCCAGAGGATTATTTCCCTTAGGGGATCTTGAGAGATCTTTTGAGGATTTTTGTGTAAGGCTTGGTATGTCCGGCCTTGTATTACTTTAGAACAATGCATTCATGAAATGTAAACTGTTATTTTGAACCACTATTTAGGTGATGATTGGTCATCACTGGTGGTTTGTTTCGGTTTGCATAAGGACAAAATCATCATTTTGTCTTGAATACTATAGAATTGTAGTTCTTTTGTCATATATATATGATGACTCTATCTTCTAAGTGAGAGAGATCAGCTTAGTTCCACTGCGTGAGTTGACATCTTATGTGTTCAGTTCAGGGATTGTCTGAAACAACGATCTGATGGCACAGGTTTTAAGGTAGGAAATCCTGGCTGTCACACTATGTGAAAGGAAAAATGTTGAGGGACTATTTTTAATCCATCATCAACACTTCTCCAGGATTTCTATTGTTGTGATGCAAGGATATATATCACCATTTAAAGTCCAAGTTGGACGTCGAGGGGGATGTTTGCGGTGATATTATTTTTTAAATAATATACAAGAAAATTTATAAATAAGATTACAAATATAACCGTCAGTGGCAACAATTGGTTTAGATAACTGATATGGTAGTAATCAAATAAGGTTCATGCGTATCAAAGCCATGACCGGCTCCGTGTGTTCAAACCAGCCATTTTCTTGACATTGCTTCTGCTATCATATTTTCATATATTTTATTATCTCTTCTACATGAAAGAATTGATTCTGTAATTTTCATTTTTTTTCTCTTTATCTCTTTTACATTTAATAAGAGATGTCGTTTTATTCATGTGAATGTATTTTCCTCATTGATTTGCTTAGTGGATGTATTTTCCACTATGGTTTTCATTGGCCTTTTATAATTCATGTGGATGTTTTTTCTCATATTTTCTTTGGCCTTTTATTTTTATGTGGACGTTTTTTCCCACAATTTCTTTAGCCTTTCATAATTCACATGGATGTCTTTTCGCATATTTTCTTTGGCCTTTTGTTTTCATGTGGACGTCTTTTCCCACAATTTCTTTGGCATTTTATAATTCATGTGGATGTCTTTTCTCATATTTTCTTTAGTCTTTTATAATTCACGTGGTTGTCTTTTCCACATTTTCTTTGGCATTTTATAATTCATGTGATTATCATTCCATATTTTCTTTGGTTTTTTATATAATTTATGTGATTGTCTTATCTTGCATTTTTTTGGCCTTTTAATTATGAGAATTTCTTTTCTGCATTTTTTTGTACAAATGGGAAATGTTTAGGGACTATTTCTAATCATCAAAGCTTCTGCAGGATTTCTATTGTTGTGATCCAAGGATATATATATCACCCTTTCAAGTCAAAGTTAGATGCTCTCAATGTTCACATTCAAATTTGAGGGGTTACAATTGGTTTAGATAACTGATATAGGTAGTTATCAAAATAAGGTTACACTCTAAGATTACAAATACAGGATAACTGTCATGTGGTAGTTATCAAATAATATGCACACTAATACTACCCTTCAAGTTGGAATGTGAACGTTGAAAACATCCAACTTGGATTTGAAATGGTGATATATATCCTTGCATTACAACAATAATAGTAGATGCATATGCTAAAAGGGCAAAGAAATGCAAAATATAAATCCTCATAATTAAAAGGCCAAAGAAATGCAGGATAAGACAATCACAAAAATTATATAAAAAATCAAAGAAAATGTGTGAATGACCACCATATGAATTATAAAAGGTCAAAGAAAATGTGAAAAAAGACAATCACATGAATTATAATAGGTCAAAGAAAATATGAGAAAAGACATCTACGTGAATTATAAAAGGCTAAAGAAATTATGGGAAAAGACGTCCACATGAAAACAAAAGGCCAAAGAAAATATGGGAAAAGACATCTACATGACTTATAAAAAGCCAAAGAAATTGGGGGAAAAGACGTCCATATGAAAATAAAAGGCCAAAGAAAATATGGGAAATGACATCCACGTGAATTATAAAAGGCCAAAGAAATTGTAGGAAAAGAGATCTACATGAAAATTAAAGGTTAAAGAAAATATGAGAAAAAGCATCCACATGGAGTATAGAAGGCCAATGAAGAACATAGTGGAAAATACATTCACTAAGCAAATCAATGTGGAAAATACATCCACATGAATAAAAGGACCTCTCTTACTAAATGTAAAAGGGATGAAGAGAAAAAAATAAAAATTATATGAATCAATTCTTTCAGGTAGAAAGATAAAAAAAAATAAAAATATGATAGCAGACGCAATGTCAGGACCATGATCGGCTTAAATGCACATAGTCGATTATGGCTTTGATACATGTATGAAAATCTCTTTTCTTCTATATTTTATAATTTTAACATGGTATCAAAGCCATGATCGGCTCCGTGCATTCAAGTCGGTCATGGTACTAACATTGCTTCCGCTATCATATTTTTATTTTTTTTTCTTCTCTTCTACATAAAAGAATTAATTCATGTAATTTTCATTTTTTCGCTTCATCCCTTTTACATTTAGTTAGAGATGTCTTTTTATTTAGGCGGATCCATTTTCCACATTGATTTGCTTAGTGGATGTATTTTCTACTATGGTCTTCATTAGCATTTTATATTCCATGTGGATGTCTTTTCCCACATTTTTTTTGTCCTTTTATTTTCGTGTGGAACTCTTTTCCCACAAATTCTTTGGGCTTTTATAATTCATGTGGATGTTTTTTTTCATATTTTCTTTGGCCTTTTATTTTCATGTGGACGTCTTTTTTCTCACAATTTCTTTAACCTTTTATAATTTACGTGGATGTCTTTTCCCATATTTTCTTTGGCCTTTTGTTTTGATGTGGACGTCTTTTCCCATAATTTGTTTGGCCTTTTGTTTTGATGTGGACGTCTTTTCCCATAATTTGTTTGGCCTTTTGTTTTGATGTGGACGTCTTTTCCCATAATTTGTTTGACCTTTTATAATTCACGTGAATGTCTTTTCTCATATTTTCTTTGCCCTTTTATAATTCATGTGGTTGTCTTTTTTCACATTTTCTCTAACCTTTTATAATCCATGTGGTTGTCATTCCCACATTTTCTTTGATTTTTTATATAATTTATGTGATTATCTTATCATACATTTTTTTGGCCTTTTAATTATGAGAATTTCTTTTCCTTATTTGTTTGTACAAAATTTGGATGCATTCTCCCCAGTCACCCATTTGCAGGATTTCTATTGTCGTGATGTAAGGATATATATCACCATTTCAAGTTTAAGTTGTACAAAGAAATGCAGAAAAGAAATTCTCTTAATTAAAAGGCCAAAGCAATGCAGGATAAGACAATCACATAATTTACATAAAAAAATCAAAGAAATGTGAGAAATGACAACCACATGAATTTTAAAAGGCCAAAGAAAATGTGAAAAAAGACAATCACATGAAATTATGGATCATGGCGAGAGAAATTGTGGGAAAAGACGTCCACATGAAAATAAAAGGGCAAACTAATGCAGAAAAGAAATCCCCAACCAAAGAAATACAAGATAGGACAATCACATAAATTACATAAAAAAACTAAAGAAAATGTGGGAAATGACAACTACATGAATTATAAAAGGCCAAAGAAAATTATCGATAAAAAAAAAGGTCAAAGAAAATATAAGAAAAGACATCCACGTCGATTATAAAAGGCCAAAGAAATTGTGAGAAAAGACGTCCATATGAAAATAAAAGGCCAAAGAAAATATGAGAAAAGACATTCACGTGAATTATAAAAGGTCCAATAAATTGTGGGAAAAGACGCCTGCATAAAAATAAAAGGCCAAAAAAAATATGGGAAAGACATCCATGTGAATTATAAAAGGCCATAGAAATTTTGGGAAAAGAGATCCACATGAAAATTAAAGGCCAAAGAAAATATGGGAAAAGACATCCACGCGCATTATAAAAGGTTAAAGAAATTGTCGGTAAAGATGTCCACATAAAAATAAAGGCCAAAGAAAATATGGGAAAATACATCCACATAGAGTATAAAAGGCCAATGAAGACCATAGTGGAAAATACATCCACTAAGCAAATCAATATGGAAAATACATCGGCATGAATAAAAAGACATCTCTTACTAAATTCAAATGAAGAGAAAAAATAAAACTTACATGAATTAATTTTTTCATGTAGAAGAGAAGAAATAAAAATGAAAATATGATAGTGGAAACAATGTCAGAATCATGACTGGCTTGAATGCACGGAGCAGATCATGGCTTTGATACCATTTTAAGATATCCAACAGGCCTAACTCAACCTCACAAAATTGGCTTATAAGGTGAGGTTTGCCCAAGATATAAAGAGCCCAAGAAGTGCCAACCCACAGTCGATGTCAGACAAATCCAATACGCCCCTGCACGTGTTGGCGAGATTGAGCCAAATCACGTGGACAAGAAATGGGTGATGAGATTGAGCCAAATTACATGAATTAAGCCAAATAAGACCAAGAAGGGCTAACACTACTAATGTAATGACCGAAATTTCTAAGCCAAAACATAGAGGTTCTCAGGTCGCTAGATCATAGGTCATAATCCATATACAGAATTTTGTTGGCTTTAATTGAGATCAAACAATTATAAATGGAGATATAGGTTCAACACAAATAAAATAAATGATGTTCAAAAAGTGCCATCGGTGATTGCCGTTCGTCACCTAAACTGTAGTAATTAAAATAACTTAAACAATATCCTGATGACATCCATTAACATTGTACTAAATATAAGATTGAGTTTGACTACCGTAAAAATTCTAAGGTGGAAGATCTTCCAGTGCCCAACTGGGATCCTTGTTCGCCGCAATGTCTGTGACATATAGTGTCGGGGTGAGCTAAACTTTCCATAGGCTCAGTAGGAAAATCACAATATAAACTTACATCTCATTTACTCAAACAAAATTCTCAATGATAAATTTGAAAATTCAATCTCTACCAATTCAAATTCAGAAACTTTATGGTCATTCTCGAGGTTTAGTTTTACACGATCGTTTTGTCGCTTATTTCACATGTTGTATATATGTGTAATTTATGAGATTTCCTTTACACTTTAAATGCATCTAATTATATTCATGCATGACTTAAATAATAGCTTAAAATCTCTAACATAAGTATAGCGCTCAAGCCAGAGGCAGCCGATGGGAATCCTAACCATCGTCGTTCATGAACACTTTTTCAGTGTGCCCAAACTCCTGCATTGTGAGGGATACTTTGGCGGTTTAGAGGGCGTCGTCACGATTCAGTAGGTGCCGAAGCACGGATCAAAATTTTCAAAAAGGTTGCGGTAGTGGTCCAGAGTTTTCAAAGGGTGTCGTCGCACAGGATTCGTTCACATTAACCTCAAATCGCATGCAATGTTCTAAAACATAATATATAATATTCGTAATATATAGCTAATTAAGAATCTAGATGAAACCTCCAAAGTTCAATGAATGTTCAAGAGTTTTGATATTCGATGGTTCTAATATTCAATGAGATTCAATGTTCAATGGGCTCCAACTTTTAATGCATTTCCGTTATTCGACGGGTCATAGCATTCGATGGAGTTCAATACATTCAAATTCAATGGATTCAGTGTTTAATGAGAGTTTCATATTCTAAGTATGCCACAGTTCAAGGTGTATTTGATTAATTTAAATTACACCATAATGTATTACAATCAATAATTTCGACATTTTAACACTATCAATTGGATCATTTTCTGATTCCACAGTCACTAAATAACCATGATTTAAGAAATAAAATGTAAGAGTGCATTGTAAACCCCCTACCTTGGGTCGTAATGTCGCGGGAGGGAAGTGAGGCGATCCATATTGATGGCTACTAATTCTCCTTCTACATCACATACACAAGTGATGCGTCAATGATCGATTATGATTACAATGATTCGAAGTACTTAAGTTCTACCTAAAAAAGGGTTGAGATAGACAAATCTGAGCTAACTTGCTCGAGTGACCACTGGTGTCCGCTCGAGCGACATATCACAGAAAAATTCCTATGTAGTCTTCAACACCTCGCTTGAGCGACAGCCAAAATCGCTCAAGCGAGATTAGGCCTAAAATTTGACCTCATTTTTGAGGCGTTCTCGCTCGAGCAAGCCTACGCGAGTATGCACGTGAACCTTTTCTTAGCCCGAACCCGAAGTCTCGAATTTTGAACAAAAACCCAATAATCATTAACTAAATTCTAAAATGTAAGGAAACGGAATTTGTAATAATGAATTATGACACTTACCTTTTTGAGGCGTGAATGGTAGATCTATAACGATTGATGTTTGAGGAGATCAGTGTCCAAGACTCGCGTCCGTCTGATATTTCAATCTCCCTCCTTGATCCAATCATTGAAAAGGTTGAAGAGTTTCTTGAGGACGAAACACCTAAGAGATTTTAGGGTGAAGAAATAGATTGAGGGAGAGATATGTGATGGCAAGGGTTTTTTGAAAGGAAAAAGTTATGCTCTTTTCTTATGGAGAATTTAGCCAACACACCAATGAAAGGTGTATAAGCTTTTACTTCAAAGTTCAAAAAAAGGTTCAAGACTTACACATCAAGGTTCATAACTAGGTTTTTCTATAATCAATTTTCTTGAGTTTGATTGACGCCCAAATTTCGGGAAGATTGCTGATTAGTATAAATCTATATTAAGGAGATCTAGTTTTTGATTGACGCCCAAATTCTAGAGGTCTGAGATATAGTGTAACAATATTTTAATTTTGTAAGTATCTAAGAACTGAAGGTTTGTGATTGACGATCATAATTTGGAAGTAGGAGGATTTAGATTTTATTTTTTTGCAATTAGGTTAACAATCAGTCTTTTATTCATTTTTCTCAACATTTAAAGCCAAATAAAAGTTTTCAGAAAGTTCGACCCTCCTTGTGGGATCGACCTTATACTAGTGCTACAATTTTCATTGTGCGTTTGCAATAGGTTAAGACTGAGTACAATTTAAAGGGCATATTACATACCTACTGGCTAAATTAACTACAAAAATCTAAGTATACATCGGTACAAAAATCATGGTCGTTACATTCTTCCTTATAGAATTTTCGTCCTAAAATTTTTTCGTACTTAATAATCCCAGTTCGAAGGGGAACATCTAATGGGTCAATTGTGTGAGAATATTTGGATCGTTACATTCTCCCTCCCTTTAGAAATTTTTGTCCTTGAAAATTTGTCACATGATCATTAATGTAAACTGATATAATATATTGGCATGTGTAGAAACCCAAATTTGGCCCAAGGCCCAATCAAAACATACTTCGAGAAAGGCCCACCCCTGAGCTTCCGATAGCTTCTCCGATACCCTTAGAAATCTTCCCAAACCCTTAGGAACTTGCCCATACCCTTAGGAGTTACCCCCATACCCATAGGAGTTACCCTTAGTTAACCCTCTTGGGCCATGGTTAGAGAGAGATAAACTAGAGCTGGCAGGGACCTCTACTGACAATGAATCTTATACTATTGAAAATTAGAGGTTCTCAGCTTTCCAACAAGCCAAGAATCACCTCAATCCGAGTTGTACTTCAAAAGTTATAGTGACTCGAAAAGTGACAAAAACCACACTTGGCTAGCGTACATATGGTACATGTATTACATGCGCCAAACCATTTTTCTCCAAAAATGGCTTGGCGCATCTATTACACATGCCAAGCATCTGTGGGACCCACCTCTTGCTTTGGACTTCCAGACACTGTAGCTATGCTTGGCGCATCTGATACATGCACCAGGCTTAGCTACAGTAACTGTTGGGTTTTTGCTCAAATTTCACTTTTGGAGTTTGACTTGTTGACCATCTCAAATTTTGGAATGAGTTTCATTAGGACTGTTGCACCAATGTTTACCCTATTTACAACCCTTTAGTCATTTGAAACCTCACCCTATCATCCACCATTGAAGCCCCTTGCCCACATTTTCAAGCTCTCAAAATCCTAGGAAACCTTAGATTAGGAGATTACATAATTGCTAATCCCAATTAGCCCTTAAACACCCTCCTAACCTACCCTTTTCCTATAAATAGAGAGCCCCTCCCCTTGGATTAGAGGCTTGAAAAAATTTCCAAAGAGAGAAAAAATTAAGAGTTTTCCTTTCCTCCTTTGGTGCACCAATCACATCCAAATTCCAGAATTCTAAAACCACTTTTTAGGCCCCCCTCTTCCACAAAAAACCTTTGAGTTAGGAGAGAGTTACCCCCTAGCCTTCTTCCTCTATCCCTTAGCCATCAAGCTTTAGAGTTTATAACCCACCATTCCACCACCTAAGCTATCAGAAACCTATCAAGTGCACCTACGCGGAGGTTCATAGCGGGGCTACAAGGGCCTGAGAGCTCCGGCTCTCCCCTCTACTCCTCTACCTTCTTATCTTTTGTTCCATCCTTGAATTTGTGCCATTACGCCTTCGAAATCTCGATAGTGGTGGAGGGGCACAAATAGGATCATAGTGCCTTCGGGCAAGAAGAAGTACTTTTTTTATTTCAATTTTTATTTTATCTTTGGCCATAAGTAGAGACCGCTTTAGAGCAGGTTGATCGGGTGCCCAATACCTTCCTGATCGATAATCGAAGCTCTTACCCAAGAACCTTTGGCGTAGATCGGTGAATCAGAGTCACATTTTTGGCACTTCGGTGCTTATAAAATTGATTTAGGTTTCCCGAGACATCGAAAGCTCTGGGTGGCAACTCTATATCTATTTCAAGAGTGCGCATCATCGCGACGGGATCGTCAAAAATCCTGTGGTTGCACATATGGCGACTCTGCTGAGGAGTAGCTAGTAGAGCTTCCCCTTAAAATTTAGCCTTTTTTTTATTTTTTTACTAACATTTGCTTGTGTTTCTTCTCATTTTTATTTTTTTCTTTCTTTTACTCACCCCTACGATTCAGTCTTGCTTTTACTTACCCCTACTTTCCCGTCATTTGCGTGCCTTAGCCGATTGGCAAGCCTACTTGAGCACCGTCCTTACGATTCCTTTACTTTTCCATCATTTACATGCCTTAGCGATTGGCGGGCTTACTTGCACTTTTACACGCCTTAGTTGTTTGGCGGGCTTACGTGAGCTTTTATATTTCTGCAAACATATTTTATCAATGGACGCCAGCTCGTAGAGGCGGCACAGGACCATCACCACTCGTTTTTAGACTTTAAGAAAACTCCTCTAAAATCTGAAATTAAAACTGAACCAAGAGGGAACTTAATTGAATTTTTATGAGGATAGATTTTCATGGGTTGGAATTTTAGGTAAAGATACAAATGTTCCAGTTCTTAGTACGGCGGCAACCCCTAGTAGTGAGGATCAGGAAAAGAACCACCCCACCTAGTATCTGAGAAGGCGCTTGCGCTGGAGGTATATCGAGTGGGTAACCGATCATGTTAAAAATCTTAAAACCCTTGGGGATAGTGTTAGTAGTCCCGAAGCGACCTTGTATCCCTAGGTTCGGTGAGGAGAGTCCTGGTGCAACTAATAAATCAGTCCCCGGAAGCATCGCTTCTAGAAAACCAAGAAAAAAAGACTGAATTCGGGCTTGCTGGTCTGCTATTAAAGTTATTTGACCCCACTGTCTGTAGAACAACCTGAAATCTGAGGCCTTTTTCACATCCCCGAGTTTCCCGCTTAGTGGTTTAGCACCTCTGATTAGGTCTCACACTATCCGACACCCAATATGCCCCCGCCGATCAAAAGTGGGCAACTTCTTATCGACTCACTCCAGGGGATCGGGTTGTTTGTGTTGATTCTCATGCCTTCAATAGATCAAAAGGTTTCCCTTTGATAGTTCCGAAGTGCGTTAGGGTCTTGCCGCGAGATTTATTTAGGGTACAAACACCACCCGGAACGGGAATTCAAAGGCCCCTGAATCCTTCATCATAAAAATACAAATACAAAATTTCAAAAATTAAATAAACCAAAAAAAGAAAAAATTGTGGTGCTCGCACAATGGCACCACTTTACCCTCCATCGTCCCGCAGAGGGAGAAAGAGGAAGCTTTACCCATCCAAGGCATCCGTATCTCACCCATAATCAAGTCATGTCATGGGCAGTGGATCTGGCATACGCCGATCCCGATTCATCCCCGTCACATTCCCCAACTCATTCTCATACGGAAGAGGTTATCACATCCATCCCCCTCACTCAATCCCCATTTGCCATCACTGGACCTTTCGGTGTGCCCATTTTCCCGTCCACCACCACTCAAAACCCCCAAAATCTAACACCCCACTCATTTTTGTTTTCACAAACAAGGTCTATTCCCCCCGCCATGTCCATCCCAGATCCATCTCACATTTCATCCACATCCACCCGAAACCCGGCCCAATTTTCCACTTTTACCAATATACCGCATTTTTCATCCTCTGAACATATATCCGATCCACCCGCATTTACTCATGTCACACCCAGTTTCTTTGATCCATCCCATATCCCCCCATTTACCCAAGTCATGCCCAATTTTACCAGGGCCAATTTTTTCCACACATCTACATCATCCACACCCCAAATACCCTTAAATGAACCACCTCCATCCAATCCCTCTCCAATGGCCATGATGGATGAAATGGTCTGAGCTTACACTAGTTGGAATGCCTCCCAAAACATCGCCCCTCATTCTAACCACACATCTTCCAACCCATCATACACACTCCCAAGTCTTCATGCTTCATTACCTCAAACCCACCAAGGCCCAATGGGCCTAACCCCCATCATGCACACCTACCAAGGCCCAATGGTCCAAACCCCCATCATCCACACCCGTCAAGGTCTAATGGGTCAGACCCATCAAGGCCTAAAGGGCCAGACCCACCAAGGCATAATGGGCTAGTCCTACCAAAGCCCAACGGCCCAAAACCAACAAAGCCCAATGGGCCAAATTTCCCAAGGCCTTATGGCCCAAACCACTCCAAATTCCTCATCCAATACCCAAGCCCAGCAAGGCCCAAACCTTGGGTCCAGATACCCATACCCTCCACAATTCCCTCAATATCTCCCTCACCCACAAACCTCCCACCCATCCCAAGGCAGGAGCCTGACACCTATCCTCCATCAACCCCAATTCCCCCATCCTCATACACCTCAAGGCCATCCTCAAGTATTCCCCCAAACCCAATGGCCTCATCAGGTCTTAACCCAAAATCCAAATTCCACTCATCCTATCACTCCATAAAATTTTCCTCACCTCCAATGGTCCCACTCGACACCTATCCAGCTAAGTCAGCACCAACAATAAAATCTCACCCTCATTGCACCATATATAGACCCACAATATGGGAAAGATGAGATCAGGAATAGCGGGGCTTACGCTGGGGCATTTGCCAGCATCAATCCTCCACCCATAATCACCAATCCCCCTGTAGCACAAAGTGAATCAAGGCCAACCGTTGAAAAAATAGCCCCGTTGTCTAAAGAGTCTGAGCAATTGAAAGAACAATTGGACAAAATTCAGAAGCAGCTGTTAAAGATGGGTGGAGCCAAAATCCATGCCACGGATTTCTCGAACTTATGTCTATTTGCAGAAGTCCCCAAAATTCAAAATGTTGGTCTTTGATAAATACAATGGCACGGGCAACCCCATCACACACCTCAAGTCCTACTGTGGGGACATATGCTAATATGGGGGGGATGAGCGCCTGCTTATAAAAGTCTTTCAGAAAATTTTGAAGGGCCCGGCCTTGAGGTGGTTCACGTCCCTAGAACCATCCATGATAAAAACATGGAAAGATCTGACGTCTTTGTTTCAAGAGCTGTATGTCTACAGCATAGACATCGAACCTCGCAAGTCAAATCTGGCCAGTTTAAAGCAGAACTCTAACGAGACCTTCAGTGATTACCTTGGGTGTTGGAGAGCACTGGCGGCTTAGGTAAGAAACAAAATACTTGACGATGAGCAGATTGAGATGATCTCAAAAAATACCTTGCCAGTCATCTCAGACTTCCTCGTTTACCAACAGCAATTCAGCTTTGCTAATTTGGTGAGGAACGCCAATCATTCCAAAGATGCTATCAGAGAAGGGCATTTAAGCAAGAATGTATCCGGTGGGGTCGGTGGAGTCAGGAGATTCTTTGAGCAAAGAAATGATAGAAGAACTAAGAGAGATGTGCAGAATGTCACGAATACCAGGCCCAACACCAATATAATTCTAATTTAAAGCCGCACAGCTAGCTTTAGTTAGAAGCAAGCCGATCTAGAGAACTGGGAATGGATAGGGGGCACAGAAGGCCGCAGAGCAGAGAAAGGCTCGCTTTGACTGAGTGTTCACACCTTTAGGGAAATCACTGAGTATTTTGTTGCCCTTACTAATAGACAAAGGGTTGGTCACAACACCCCAACCACGTCCTCCACCAAATCCCATCCCAAGAAACTATGACCCCACCACCCACTGTAACTTCCACCAGGGAGAGGGTCACCCTACTGATCACTGTTTCCCATTAAAGCACACAATTCATGATCTGATTGAGTCCTGAAAAATCATTCCCCCTGCACTTCCCCAAGCCAACCAATATGCCAACATTCACCAGGTACCGCTACCCCCGCACCCACCCGGAGGGGCAGGTCCGAGACCCAATATTGGTATGGTAGCAGAGGATGATGAAGACTTTGACCCATCGGATCACATCTGCGACCAAGAAAATTTTGTGGCACCACTGCAGAGAGATTGGGGAGATAGAAGTATTGGGGTGATCGAACCCTTGAATCTGGCTGACTACTTTCCCAACACCACTCCACAAATAGAACCCTTAGATCTTAGGGTCTACTTCCGGGCGCTAGCTCCCATTAACTATGTCCAAATTAACTCCTATCAACTATACGTGGCATCCTCCACCAATTACCCAATGGCTGATTATGTCCCCCACCCACCTCAGGCGCCCATCAGTTATCAATGGCCTACCCCCGTCACATCTCCCCCAATCCAATGATCTCCGTCGACCCCATTTGGCCCACCTTCTCCACCCTTCCAGGAGTTAACCAAATATTACCCACCCATTTCAATCCCTCAGCACCAATATCCCCAGTACCCACCTTCTCCCCGTTCCAGATCCCGAGACCAACTTACAATCCTCATCAGGTCCCGCTCAGCTATGAACAGACATATATCAATGTCGATAGCTGCAGGGAAGGGGCAGTTGATTTTATCACCAGCTCATGGAAGATCTCCAAACAGCCAGATGCACCAGCGCCAGTGCTAGCCCGACCAGAGGGAAAGAAAGATACCACTGCAGCAAACCCGTTTGAAAAGATGGGCTGTGAGCACATACTTGAAACCTAGCTCAGGAGAATGCCAGCTCATATCACGGTTTGGGATCTGTTAATGATGTCCCCGCTCCATTTCCAAGCTCTAATGGGGCGTTAAAAAATACACACGTCTCACTCCAAGTAAGCCCAGATGAGGTTGGACAGATAATTAGGCAGGTGATGGCTCCCAATGCCATCTCTTTTTCAGATATGAATTTATCAGAGGAGGGAAATAATCATGCTAAATCCCTCAACATCACCGTAGAGGCCGGAAAGATGGTAATCCCACTGGTGTTGATTGATAATGGGTACACTCTGAATGCCCTCTAAGAACCGCCACCAAAAGAAGCATGGACCCTTATATGTTGAGACCAACAAGAACTAGCGCTATAGGGTTTGATAATACAAGAAGGGAAATAATTGGAAAAGTTGATCTTGAGCTCGTGATCGGGCCAATGAATTTTTTCATACCTTTTCAAGTGATGGACATTAAATCTTCTTTCAATCTGTTATTAGGATGCCTCTAGTTACATGAGGTTGGGGTGATACCTTTGACCCTACACTAGAAGGTCAAATTTGTGTCTGGGCAGAAGGTCCTCACCATCATAGGTGAAGGGCATGAGGAAAAGGAGAAAGCTACCCACAACATTGAGAACCCCAAAGTGCTGAATGTGCCTCACACGATCAAAGATACAGACCTCCGCAGTTTCGAATATGAGGTATCGACGGTAGTCCCAAAACCCCCAGAGAGCATCACCTGAAAACCGGAGGCGTAATGGTAGCAGCTGTGGCCATGCTCCAAAAGTGGGGCTATCAGAAAGGAAGGGGATCGGGACCCGATTACCCGATTACAAGGCAGGAGAGAGCCAGTCAAGGCCAAAGGCAGACAGCAGGTCCGATTTAGGTTAAGATACAAGCCCGCAGAAGAAGAGGTACGAGAGGCCAAGGAGAAAGCCCGAGCCACAGTAGCTGCTAGAGCCCGAGGGATCAATTTAGAAGAGAAGCCCCGTCCTAGGCCTCACATCCGAAATACCTTTGTGAGCACGGGGATTGTAAAGATCGATCAGAATGGGGCAACGCAATTAACCACACACAAACCCGCGACCCTTGTCCACCCAACCAATCCTTGAATTTTCCCTCCCAACCTAGAAATAGACTTAGCTGCTCTGTCCCTTTTTGAGGAAGAGTCTTCCATACTCGCACAATCTCTCCCTGTGGTAAGCCACCATAAGACCTTGCTGATGTTTGAGGAGAGAATCCCAGACGAGCCCATAATCAATATGGAGGCTGACTCCGAAGAATCATATCAGCCACCCCCCTCCATCCAAATAGGTAAAGGAGTGGCACCACAGGTACGAAATTGGGTGTTTGTGCCCCAAATCTGGAAGTGGTGAGCGACCTAAAATTTGGCACCCGTTTCCAAAAAAAAAAATAACCTATAAAAAGTGAGATAGCCCTTGGCAGGCAATACCGTGTATATATAGAAACTCGCTTCACCAAGAGCCTATTTTCGGAGAAAACAAAAATCCCAAAAACATAGAAAAAATACAAAATCCAAAAATATTATCTTTTAAAATTCTGAATAAAGTTAAAGAAAATGATGCCTTGATAGAAAAATCCATCCCACGTGAAATCGACCCCTTTCCTATAGAAATACAAGAAGAAGTAGGAGTTACGAGTCTGGATGAGGAAATCTCTACTGAGGAGCTCCCCAATGAACTCCTTGAGCGGTTTGCCGACTTTGAGCATGGCCCTACCCCCATTGTTGAGGAAACAGAGAACGTCAATATAGGGACTGAAGAGGTTCCTAGAATCACTAACATTGGGATATTGCTATCTCCCAAGGAAATAAAAAGTATGATTGATTTCCTTCGATCATATCAAGACGTCTTCACATGTTCATTCGAGGGCATGCCTGGTTTGGACACCGACTCGAGTGGATGCTGAAAGTGAAAGACGAGAGCATCAAGCAATATACTGCGAGATTTCTCATGGTCTCCAAGTACCCGCAGTGGTTGGCCAATACTATTCTAATACCGAAGAAGGATGGAAAGGTCCGCATGTGCATTGATTTCAGAAACCTGAACAAGGCGAGCCTGAAGGACGACTTCCCATTACTACACATCGATATCTTGGTCGATAATACTGCTAAGCACGGGATACTCTCCTTTATGGACAGATTCTTCGGATACAATCAGATCAGGATGGCAAAGGTAGACTGAGGGAAGAAAACATTTATCACTCCTTGGGGAACTTTCTGCTATAAAGTCATACCAATTGGGCTAAAGAATACCGGGGCAACGTATTAGAGAGCTATGACGGTACTATTTCATGACATGATGCATCAAGAAATTGAAGTGTATGTTGACGACATGATCGCCAAGTCACCGGAGAGGAATGACGATCTGATAAACCTCCAAAAACTATTTGAGAGAGTGAGAAAATATAGGTTATGTCCGAATCCTCAGAAATACGCATTTGGTGCCATGTTAGAAAAGTTGCTAGGATTCATCATCAGCAGGAGAGGTATCGAGGTGGACCTAGTCAAAGTAAAGGCCATCACAGGAATGTCACCGTCGTCTATCAAAAAAGAGGTTAGACGTTTCTTAGGCAGGATACAGTACACCAGTCGCTTTTTTGCACAACTCACTCCTAGCTGCACACCGATCTTCAAACTATTAAGGAAAGATTCTCCCATTGAATGGAACAAGGACTGTCAAGCGGCTTTTGATAAAATCAAGGGCTACCTTCTCAACCCTTCAGTATTAGTACCACCCAAGCTAGGGAAACCACTCTTAATATATCTCTCTATGATGGAAGTTTCGATGGGATGTGTCCTAGGGCAACATGACGAGATAGGAAGAAGAGAGCAGACCATATACACTTCAGTAAGAAATTTACCGATTACAAGACGCACTATTCTCATCTGAAGAAAGCATGCTTGGCTCTCGTATGGGCCACACAGAGACTCCGCCACTACTTGGGTAGACTGTTTGAAAAGTTGGCCCTCACTGGGTGGACTGTGTGCTGACAGCTTCTCTTATCAGAATTTGATATCACATATGTCACACAGAAGTTAATCAAGGGGCAGGTGCTCGCTGATCATCTTGTCGATAATCCCTTACCCAATTACGAACCTCTAAGGACCGAATTTCAAGATGAGGACATCTTGTTCATGACAGAGGATGATACAGTAGAGACAGAGGAGTCCTGGGTGATGCACTTTGACGGAGCGGCAAATGCCGAAGGTCAAGGAGTTGGCGCTATCCTAATCTCACCAAAGGGGTCTCACGTACTAGTTTCCATCAAACTCAACTTTTCCTACACTAACAGCATGGTTGAATATGAGGCCTATGCTACTGGACTGCAAGCGACACTTAACCTGAATGTAACCCACCTCAGAGTATTTTACGATTCGCAGTTGATCATATGCCAGACGAATGGAGATTGGAAGACTAAGGATGAGAAGTTGATCCCATACCATGAACACCTGGAAGACCTGATATCATGCTTCGATGATGTTACTTTCTCCTATGTCTCACGGATAAGGAATCACTTCACCGACGTGTTAGCAACTTTGGCATCGATGATAGAAATCTCGTACGATGTTGAGATGAAGTCAATCATGATTGAATAGAGGAACGAGCCAGCCTTCTTCCTCTAGATTGAGGAACCCACGAGGTTGGATGATGAGCCTCCATGGTTCTCAGATATCAAGAATTTCCTCGAGACTCGGGCATTCCTTGAGGTGACATCTAGAGAGGACAAATGGACCATCCAACGTTTGGCGGCAAACTACATCATCTGCGGCGAGTGGCTCTACAAGTAGTCATATAACAATATCCTACTCCAATGCCTAACTAAAAGTGAGGCAGCAAACATCATGAAAGAGATTCATGAGAGAGTATGCGGTACCCACGTCAATGGCCACATGCTTGCTAAAAGGATTTTACGCCAAGGATACTTCTGGACCACCATGGAATCTGATTATTGCAAGCACGTTCAAAAATGCTATAAATGTCAAGAGCACTAGTTTGATCCATGCCTCAGCCATTGATCTTCACAGCATGACCACTCCATGGCCATTTGCCACTTGGGGCATTGACATCATCGGAAAAGTAAATCCGAAAGCATCAAACAGACATCAATTTATCTTGGTCGCCATTGAATACTTCACCAAATGGATAGAGGCAGTATCCTACATGAACATCACGGCCTGGCATGTTGAGAAATTCATCAAAAGCAATATTGTTTGCCGATTTGGCGTACCCAAGGATATCATCACGGACAATGGCATGAACTTTGCGAACAAGCGCATCAGGGCCTTTTGTGAGCAGTACAAGACCAAACACCATCGCTGGTCACTGTATCGACCATAAACTAATGGGGCCGTGAAAGCTGCTAACAAAACGGTCATCCGCATCCTTGAGAAGATGGTCATCACCTATCGAGATTGGAGTGAAATATTACCATTCACTTTATGGGCCTACAGAACATCAATCCGCACCGCTACAGGGTCAACACCATTCTCCCTTGTATATGGAACTGAGGTCGTCCTGCCGGTAGAAGTTTAAGTATTATCGCTCCACATTCTCATGGAGTCTGGCTTACCCGAAGCTGATAGAGAGAGATCCCGTTTTGAGCAGTTGAACCTGTTGGACGATAAAAGGCTCCTTGCCTTGTGTCATACCCAAGTATACCTGGGGCGAATCACACGCGCTTACAATAAATGTGTTCACGGTCGAGATCTGAAGGTAGGAGACACCGTACTCAAGAAAATCTTCCCATCTCTCCACGTCGATCCGAGAGGGAAATTCAAGCCCAAATGGGAAGGACCTTACGTCATTCGAGAGGTCTCCCGGGATACGCTATCTGCCTTGCCACCATGGACGGAGATCACTTTCCTGAGCCCATCAACGCTGGATACGTTCGACGATTCTATTCCTAAGTCTCCGTGGCAAGGTAAGTATTGACAAAAATGGATACATGACTGCTTAAGGATACTTTAGAAAGAGGCCATCATTTCAAAGCCTAGTAGCCAAAAAAGTGTCCCTGAATACTCGTACCCCTTGCTATCCCAGTTGAGCCGTTAGCCTTTCTTTCGTCAACCCTTCCCAAATATATATGCGTATATGCCAAAAAAAAATGTTACCATCAAAATCCAAAAAAATCAGAAAATAAAAATCCCAAAAAGAGGATGTCTAGAATAAAGAAGTAAAAAGAATAAAAAATATAGAAAAGAAAATGGGGCATGTACAGTCAAAATCCCCCAAGGAAGAAGTGTATTATGGCAGCTAGAACCCAATCAAGGAAACCTTTTTGAAAACTTAGAATGCCTTCAAAATTCCTAACCTATCCTATGGCCACGATACATTCCAAGAAAAAGCCCTCTTTAAGGTCTACGAGTAGTCACAATATCCGTCGAGTCAGTATGAGCCAAGCTGTGAGACAACCAAAGAATTTCATCTAGCCGGTTATGATGGAATCGACGTCCATGTCGTGGCCTTTGATAGGATAAAAAAAAAAAAGATAAAATAAAAATATACAAGCTCAAAGAAAAGAGGACGTGATGAAAACCCAAAAGGGCGCCATGGGTAAAAATGGCAAGTTTGTGCGGACCAGGTGAAAACCTGAAAGGACGCCTGGGGTAAAAATGCAAACCCATGGATGTCGTGAAAACCCCAGAGGACGCTACGGGTAAAAAGAGGGAAACAACGGGCATGACGGAATCCCAACTTGGGCGTTGTGAGTAAGAAAGAAGAAAAAAGAAAAGAAATAGAAATTGAAAAAGAAAATAAATAAGATCCCCTCGGTTCCCCTCCAGCATTACCCGACTCTCGATGGGGCCGCTCATGTTAGATCAAATCCAAATCCTGACCAAGAATTTCTTCGTGACTACACCGTCTAACGTATGACCCAGGGTAAGGAGAAAAAGGTCAAATTGATCTAGAGGAATAAATGCTCCGACCTTGGTAAAAATTGATTAACTTCACTCAGGACCAACCATGAAAGTGGGTTCGACCAGGCTCAAAGGAGGACCCGTCATCTCCCCGAAAATTGAGGCATCAAACAAAAAAAAAAAGCAAAAGAAAGAGAAGGCAAGGAGACCATTTTTCCTTCCCCATTTTCACATCCCAAACTGTGTGCACCACCATAGGGCAAGTAGCCCCTTTTTGCAAAAGATAAGAGACTTTCTTTTCTTGTGCCCATACTATGCACTCTCCATCTTAAAGGAGGTCCACCAATCAAAGAGCGGAGAAATAACACTGTTTTGTAAGATAATAGATTTCTCTTTCTCATATAAAAACCTATATACAGCTAACACCACATCCCAAAAAATAATAGGTGAGATGTCTAGCTTCGTTCTTTCTTCCTTACAAAAAGTGCAAAAATAACAAAAACATAAAGAAAATATATATACCAAAAAGATGTATCTAACTAGGGGTTTCTTACACCCTTTTCTATGGTTTGATTTGTACAAAAAGTATGTACAGGAGGGAATCAACGATCCAACTCGTGCTTCAAGGCACGAATCTCTGCGCTTAAAGCATCCTTCCGTACATCTCGCTCCGTCATCCAGTGACAATGGAGACTCCTTTACTGCTTCCGGGAAGCGTCAGTGGCACCAAGAGTGTCACTCAAGGATCCTTCTAGACGAAGGACTTCACACTCAACTGCATCAGCCCTGGCCTCTGCCGCCTCTGCCACCTCTGCTATAACCATCTATTTCTCTAAATTCTCATGCAGGATGCGCTTCTCGTCCATCAGTAGCTCGATACACCTCTGAAGCATCGACTCCTTCCTTGGCCAAGTCCCCACTGTATCACTACTCTCTGCCTAATCTAAGTGACCAACAACAGGCTTCTCAGATAGTAGCCAAGCCTCGTACTCCGGGTAAGACAAAATCGAATCCCCCTGCTCTAGATCGCACATGAGCATCGACTGACACGTCTCTCAGAGAGCAGCTATCCTATCCATGTCCCCAGAGGGCCCCCGAGAGAAAATCAAGTCATATAGGGTGGATCTTCACACAAGGCACCTACTGAGAGCAACTGAACTGGCGCAACACTTGAAATGGGAAATAATAAGTGTTGTCAGCCAAACCCAGGAGAGTGATGCCCTCATGATCTCTAGAGCGAACCACTGGGAAGGTCTGATCTAACCAAGGAAGCCTCCAAACCAACTCGACTTCAGCCAACCAAAGCTTCAAACCCTGCATATCTCCTAGTGGAAGCATATAGCATCGGCTCAAGAAGCAGCGGGCCACCTCACCACGAGCAACGTAAAAGCAAGGCACGGGTCCCAAGATGGAAAGATGCTCTTCAAGACAAATTTGGAGCAAGATGGGACATCCTCGAAGGCCCTCTACCTTGCTCAGAGCGAAGGCATCAAAGCAGCGATAAAGCTCCGCCAACACCATATGCATCACAAAGCGACCTCCCTCTATTTTCGCCAAGACATCACAAAGAGCAAGCGAGAAGCTCTCTCCCCCAGTATAGAAAAGAACTTCAGAGATAAGGCAAAGGGAAAAGGCCTTCACATTATGAAAATTTTTGATCGGCAATTTTTGCAGGCTTTCCTCTCCGAAAAGTTCTCTTAGGAATTTCACCGAACACTTGGGGGCCCCCAATGAGACTTTTCTCATAATCATTTTTCTTCAAGCCCAAGGTGATCTGAGTGGCTCTGGCATAACCCAGTTTTGGCAACACTCTCGCAAGGTCTCTATGTAGCTTCAAACCCGATAGATTGGAGAGCTCCTCGAGAGTAGGAGTTAACTCACGATTCTCAAAAAAGAAGACATGGGTGTTAACTCCCCAAAATAAAGCTGCGACATAAATGAAATTCCAAAGCGGAGGAACTTCAAGGAAAGACGTGAGACGGGCCAAGCTGAGCCGATCCAAACCCGCAAGCTCGCTATCATTCATGCTCTCAAGCCACTTCCTTAGAAAACTGGGCCCCACGCCCAATGAGGGAAGTATCGTGGTCCCAGACCCCCACGAGAGGCGTGGTTGGAAAGTGGGTCCATTGATATACAAAGATCTTCCCAAGGATACAAATTCAATGTTGGACGATGGACCCACCTTGGGGCAAGAAAATAAAATAGGGGAGCAAAAAATGGTAAGTTAAAGTCAAGAGATAAGAAAAAAAGGGCATCCTCAGGCTTAAAAAGGCCCACTGTCCTCTGGAAGCACTTGGTGCATGTAATACATGCGCCAGAGCAATTTTCCCCAGATTTGGCCTGGTGCATGTAATACATGCGCCAGGTCGCTTAGGTCCCCACAAGCAAAAAAAGTGAGGGTTGGGGAGGGAGTTTTTACTGATCCCTTGACAACTTGCCTGCACTTTATGCCTCTTATCTAAAAAGACACACAATAGGCCCTATACAGAGTGGAAAATTTGGATTTTGGTCACATCTAACTTATAAAAATCTTAATGTAGGAAAAATCCACACTAGCGTGGAAATAGTGGCCAAGTGTTAACAAATTATGTAGCCCCAGAGGCCATCCCTTTTGACAAAATCAAACCCATCCTGCAAGCAATCTAATACATTACAGCAAGCAAAGGAGAGATAGAGCATGCAATTAAAAGGAAAGGCACCAACATTCATCTAGAAAAGCTGAAAAAAAATCATTCAAAAATAATAACAGTGTCACATCATCCAGTACATATTTCCAAAATCCAAAAATAAAAGGTATCCCAGAAAATCTCAAAGTCGAAAACCCAAAAACAAAGTCTAATCCTTGTTGGCACCCTTGAACTTCTTGCGCCTATGCGAGGAGCTCTGATATGTTCGGACATCTCCCACTCGGGCCCATGCCTGAGAAAGTCGGCTAAGCAGGAAGCACGACTCCTTTTCACGAGCATGCTAAAGTCATACCCAAAGCCATCAGTCAAGATCAGTTGAAAGAGAAAATAACAAGGCAACGATCGGAATCAGTCAGTATGATACTCACCACTTCCACGTCCCAAAGACAGATTATGTTGCGGTAATACTCCATCTAGTTCACCGCCGACTCATAGTCCTACACAAAAAGGAAAGAGACATTCAGCTATAGGCGCCAGCACATACATTTTTCTGAGAAACAAGCATGCAGAAAGAGAAAACTTGCTTATCCCAAGAATCAATTTAGGAGGAGGGATCCGAATTGTGTCAGTAGATATATGGGCTTGCTCCTCTATGGCCTTACATAAACCCCCAAGGAAGGCATCACCGAGGCGCCTAAAAGTCCCCTGGACCTCTACAGTCAAACTACCAGAGGCACCAGTACCAAAGGTGCCTGAAGGACTAGCTCCCGTAGCATCAGCAGTACCTGCTGCCGCCTGGTCATCATCATCGGAGTCACCTCCTTGCTCGAACTATGAAAAGGAGTAGAGTTTCAGTTAGTAGAAGTAAAAACTGAATCAGAATCGCTAAAAATGTGCCTAAGGAAAAGAGAAACACCCGAGATTGCAGACTACCAAAGGTCAGGAAATTGGCACTAGGTACAAAGCGCAGAAGAATGGGCCGGTAGGATAGGGACTCATATCACAGCTGGTACCCCCCGAGCACGAGGAGAACATTTATTGGGACCCCATGATGAAGAAACCAGGTAGAGAGCTCCTCAACAGTACCCCCTGGAGCCATGACATCAGTAGGAGGAGCCTGTGGCACGACAAAGTGGTCTCGATACCGGTGGACCACTCTCTCTCCCAGGTAATATGTCCTGGCCCAGGCCCCATAGAAGAAGATGATGTGGCGGTCAACAAAGAAGCGAGACGGACCCACAACAACTCGATCCCAAAAAGGAGAACCAATGTAGGGATCATAGATAACCTACCTGGATAGAAAATTGTCCCATCAGCCAAGCAGGTAGCATAAAAAGAAATGCTGGGAAAGAAAAGGGAGAAATAGTCATATCTACTCCGGGATCAGCAGGTTGAATTTGGACCTCAGGTCCATCTCTAGATGCTTCATACCAACGTCCCTGCGGCGGTGAGTGTTCCAATTTCTCATGAGTGGATGTGTATACGTCGGAATGCAGGAGGGGGCGGCTAGGCTGGAAGTTCAGATAGCCCCAAATATGAAAACAACAATATACAGAAACCTTGTGTCAGAAACAGGATGGATGACTAACCAATAAACCAAGGAAAGTAAAGGAATCAGTGGTTACCTAAATCGTCTGCCAGAAGCCAACAACAGAAATCGAGTTCCGCAGTGAGACTCGGGCTAGGCTAGACATTAGAACGGCATATCCAGCCCCACCCCAGTCGTACCTACGCACATCGCCCCAATTTACCATAAGACTGAGCAGGGACAATGAGACCTAGCCGCCGCTGGCATTTGAGAGGAGGGTCTTGCCCAGCAGGAAGAGGAGCGAGATGCGAGCCAACATCACCGCATGGTTTGGGTCAATGAAAATATCTACATCTGGCTGCCCCTGGTCCACCAATTCATTCTTCGCAAACAGATCAGATAGCTAGGACATTTTAACCTCGGAGCCATGCAGATTTGCGGAGGTGGGATAATCCCCGATTAGTTGAATCACCTCATCCCGACTAGGCACGGCAAAGTTAGCCAATCCGAGTCCCCGTAATCATAGACCAATTGACGGGGGTAAGAGTCATCTCCACCATGGCCATGTGAAAGGTCATAGTCTCGGGGTGGAAGTGCTCTATCAAGGCCCTCAGATAGGCTGTGTCGACCCGCATGGCAGGGCACGAGAGGAAGTCCCCGAACCTGCCTGGGCAAGAAGGAACTTCACGGCCTGAGGGAGGTAGAAATAGAAGTGCTGAAGGTCTAACCAACCTCCTCGAAATGTGATGGAAGGCAAGTCCTGCATCCAAATAAAAGAGGTGTCAGATGCTGAAGATATAACAAGCTCACATAAAATAACAAAGCCTATTTTGTTACCTTATCGACGATACCGAAGTTAGAGACATGAACGTATTGCTAATGAAGGAGACCGGAACGGGCAACCTTGCCCTGCATTTCGTACCAGGGACGGGAGGAGCGTTGCACTACAAAAAATTGTTCCCCTCGAGAACCATAGACCACTTTCGGCCCCTCTTCTTGCTGCTGCCCCTCCTCCTACATGTGCTCCTCCTCGCTCGACATTCTGAGACGGATACAACCAATAGAATCAAGACATATCAGTAGCAAGAAATCATTGCTAAACAGGCTAACAAGGAGGTAGGTAGGACCCTTTTCTTTCCTAATCGTCATCATCATTTTCAAAAAAAATCATCATCGCATCACCCTCATTTTCAAAGAAAAAGAGAGAACAAAAAAACAAAACAAAAAAATCACCCCTCATTTAAAAAAAAAAACATCACATCACCCACATTTTCAAAGAAAGAGAGAACCAAAAAATCCAAAAAACAAAACAAAAATATATGTATATGTGTGTGCATTTGTGCAGCCAAAAAAAAAATCCAAAAAACAAAACATAAAAAATACATATATGTGCAATTATGTAACCAAAAAAATCCAAAAAAATAAAACAAAAAAATACATATATGTGCATTTATGTAACCAAAAAATCCAAAAAACAAAACAAAAATATATGTATATGTGTGTTCATTTATGCAACCAAAAAATCCAAAAAAAAAAATAAAAAAAATACATATATGTGCATTTATGTAACCAAAAAATCCAAAAAAAAATAAAAAAGAAAGCCAAAAAAAAATAGACAGAAGGGAAAATGCCCTAACCATAAAATAACTTAAGAAAAACTAATAAAAAGAAAAAAAAAAAAAAGAGGGAAAAGAGAAAAATATATGGCATCATTTACATGGAATAGGATCAAACCAATCATAGATAATCACACTTGCAAGAAATATCATTCACTTATCATCTAGAAAAGAAAGAATCATAATCACATTGCAAAAAATTTCAAGAAAAATTAAATAAAAATGGGTTTAAAGTGATTACTTTCAAAAGAAATTAGGTCCTTGATCTGGCGTAGAGCAGGTGTTTAATCGGTGCTAGCGAACACCGGCAATGAAGCACGCTTAGAATCAATCCAAAGGAACCCTAGGAAGGAGTCCCATTTCGGTTTAGAGAGGGAGGGAGAGAAATTTTTGAAAAAATACCCCTATTGGCTTAGGCTCGGGCTTTTTAAAAAACCCGTAGTTTTGGCTTGCCACATGTAATACACGCTCCAAGCATAATTTGGCCCCGTTATGGCCTAGCTCATTTATTCCACACGCCAGGCTATTTCGGGGCAGATTTGGCCTGGCGTGTCTAATACATGCGCCAGGCTATTCCTGGCCCATTTTGGTTTGGCTTGTGTGTTGCACACACCGAGCCCGATCTTCCTCGGACCCAAGGAGGTGCACACGCCTCCAAAGCGGCACGTCGATCTCCATTTGATCTGCTCTAGAGGTTGTGCTAGAAGAAGTAGCTCAGGATCAATAAGCATCCTGAGCACACATGAAATAATAGTAAAAAGGTTCAAAACTTTCACATAAAATCCCACATAAAATACCAAAAAATTTCACATAAAATCCCACATAAAATACAAAAAAAAATTTCAACATAAAATCCCACATAAAATAATAAAAACAATTTCCACATGAAAATCCACATAAAATAACAAAAAAGTCCCACATAAAATACCAAAAAATTCCACATAAAATCCCACAGAAAATAACAAAAAAAATTTCCACGTGAAAATCCACATAAAATAACAAAAAATTCCCACATAAAATACCAAAATTTCCACATAAAAATTCACATAAAATACCAGAAATTCCACATAAAACACCAAAAATTTCACAAAGGAAAAATCCGTATAAAATACCAAAAATTCACATCAAATAATAAAAAAATAAACACATATGCATCTTACAAAAAATGGCATGTACTCCCAAAAGCGTTGCGACATCAATTCACTCCGCTCGGGTAGTCATGCTAAATCAATTTTGAAACCGGTGGGTTTGCCCAAAGACCTCGAACCCTACATCATGGAGGGGCACCTGTGGCCAGTCAAATGGGGCATCAATGCCTCACACAATTGGACATAAACTATTGACCATCGTGTATTTACTTCGCACCTATCTTTGAGTATGGGTCGATCACCCTCTAACTTACAGAGCTGTTTTATTCAAAATGAAACTTGAACATCAAACATCTTCAATCATCTTGAGAAGCAAACGTTTTATTTAGTATATTAGGCTTTTGCAACTCGCTCCACCTCGGTTATGCCCAGTAATGTCGCTATTTGTAACCATTTAGTCATTTGAAACCTCACCCTATCATCCACCATGGAAGCCCCTTGCCCACATTTTCAAGCTCTCAAAATCCTAGGAAACCTTAGATTAGGAGATTACCTAATTGCTAATCCCAATTAGCCCTTAAACACCCTCCTAACCTACCCTTTTCCTATAAATAGAGAGCCCCTCCCCTTGGAATAGAGGCTTGAAAATATTCCAAAGAGAGAAAAGATTAAGAGCTTTCCTTTCCCCTTTGTGCACCATTCTCATCCAAATTCCAGAATTAAAAAACCATTTTTAGGCCCCCCTCTTCCATAAAAAACCTTTGAGTTAGGAGAAAGTTACCCCCTGCTCTCCCCTCTACTCCTCTGCCTTCTTATCTTTTGCTCTATCCTTGAATTTTTATCGTTACGCCGTCGAAATCTCGATAGTGGCGGAGGG
The DNA here is from genome assembly GCA_021018995.1 of Chloranthus sessilifolius. Taxonomy (NCBI): domain Eukaryota; kingdom Viridiplantae; phylum Streptophyta; class Magnoliopsida; order Chloranthales; family Chloranthaceae; genus Chloranthus; species Chloranthus sessilifolius. The sequence continues at coordinate 25,064,546 of CM037594.1, read as the reverse complement.
GCACAAATAGGATCATAGTGCCTTCGGGCAAGTGGAAGTGCTCTTTTTATTCCCATTTTCATTTTATCTTTGGTCATCAGTAGAGCCCGCTTTAGAGCGGGTTGATCGGGTGCCCAACACCTTCCCGATCGATAATCGAAGTCCCTACCCAAGAGCCTTTGGCGTAGACCGGTGAATCAGAGTCAAATTTTTGGCACTTCGATGCTGATAACACTGATTTAGGTTTCTCGAGACATCGAAAGCTCTGGGTGGCAACTCCATATCTTTTTTGAGAGTGCGCAACGTCGCGATGGGATCGTCAAAAATCCCGCGGTTGCACAGCATGATTTTCGAAAAGCATATTGATGTCAAAAGAACAATTAAAAGTGACTAGGCAATATTTCAAAAGTTCCAGAGTTTCAAACCACTTAACAAACAAAACAATACAGGAAATAAAAAAACAAACTACAAAAACAACACCGGGAATCACATGACAAAATCCACTACTGATCCGCCTCTTCATCTGTCCAGTCGACTTCCTCCTCCATGCCATCTCCGTCCCGTGAACTAGATGCACCAATGGTATACGCGTGAGCTCGTGCAATGCATAAGATGAAGTCGATCAGAAACATATTCCACGTCATTTCCATAAGCATCGCATCCTGAAAGTCCATCCTACGTTCATGAATGTCCATCCTACGATTGAACTTAGCCTGGGTGACTAATTCGCCATGGGAGGATGGTGCCGACTAGGACGGGGGTTGCAGACGTGGAGGCATAAGTGGTTGAGCTTCAGGTTCAAGTTGGGTAGGTTAAGTTTGGGCACGGGATGCGACACACTGAAACTTTCAGTTTTGAACACTTTTATTTAGTTTCACATAATTCAGACTCCATTCATCGACTCCATAGTTTCTAATATTATCAGTTCTCTATTCATCATTAGCAGGCATCTCATAATCATCTGACTCGTCTTCATATTCATCAATGAGGTGAGAGATCAAACAACATTGATGCCAATGGCTTCTTTTTCGACTGTAACATAGCATTGTGGCATAAATTAGCCCTTCCTAAATTACTTCAAGATCATTGAATCAATGCCTCCTAAAAATGGAGTAAAGGGCCTGCAGAAGTATGACCACACATTCCTATTCGTGTCTCATGGGGTACAAATTTTTCCTTATGATGATGTCTACTAGCCACATGTTGGCCGACAATTGAGCTCTTCTTACTGATTGTCCTGAGCCATGCTCTCTGTGGCTCATTTCAACAACGATGGTGTGGAATGTTTTCAGTTCGGGGGCTGGTGGTTATAGTCCCGAATTCTCCCTAAAAATAATGAGGCAACCCATTGCCGTCGCTATGTGATTTACGTCGAAACGGAAAACTCAACCATGGATCTTCGTATAGAGTTTATCGCCTTGAAGATCTAGGTTTTGGTAGAAAAGTTTGACCAATCGCAGATAATAGTGCGAGTGGAATGGGGCGAATAGGGCACTCAATTGATCTTGGATGAGGTAGTTCACGACCCATTGAGTTGTTTGTTCGTTAAGGAAATAGTCTCGATCGAATCTCCACTCGGCATCGAATGACTTTTCATTCCACCATGGAGTGGGTTTCTCCTTCGTAGATGGAGGGTCGGTCTTGGTACGCTTTGAAGAAGATCCTTTTTTTGGTGCCACAGAGAAAATCAAAGTACTTCAAATTCAAAAGTGAGGTGTTACCTTTGGCGCAACCGAAAAATGCATGGAGGGCATGCGAAAGGAGGATGAAAATGCCGAATACGGGTACGATAGCGTCAACTGACGAGTTCGCGAGAGGAGATGGTAGCCGAAACATTTCGATCCCGAGAAGTCGGGTGAGAAAATGAAATGGACTAGTCATTTAGGCTATTTAACTATTTTGTTCGCTCGAGCGACAACAGGCTGTCGCTCGAGTGAACTACGAAATACAAAGGGCCGCTTGTACAGTCACTTGAGCGACAACCAAATGTCGCTCGAGTGAAATAGAAAAGAATGTTTTTATACAAGAAATTTTAGAAAGTCGCTCGAGCGAAATTCAATTATCGCTTGAGCAGGCAACATCCAAAAATTTTCTGAAGGATTTCTGAAGAGACTCGCTCTAGTGAAAACTCGAGGTCGCTTGAGCGAAAAACTTCAGAAACTTTTTTGAAGGCAAAATTCATTAGTGTCAAGCTCTATTATAACCTTTATTAAATCTTTGTTTTCAAAATTACGTTCGTACCTTATTCAAAGAGGTACGGATATTTATCACAAATATCTGACTTGCATTGCTAGGTAGCTTCCTTGGACAAATGGTTTTGCCACCTCACGAGCACCAGTAGAATCTGTTTCGTACGCAGGACTTGCTCTTTACTATCAAGGATTTGCATCAGCTCTTCTGTAATGGTCATGTCTTCGTGGATCTCAATGGGTTGATAATCCAATATGTGGGCCAGATCCTGCACATATGCTCTCAACATGGACACGTGGAAAATGTTATCCATGCTTGAGAATTGAGGGGGTAAGGCAATCCGGTAGGCGACTTCACTGACTCACCCCAATACTTCAAAGGGTCCGATGTAGCGTGGGCTTAACTTCCCACATTTTCTGAAATCTCATTACACCTTTCATAGGGGAGATCTTGATGATGACATTGTCTCTTCACTAAGTTTTACTTGAAACTCAATATTTGTCCTTTTTAGGTCGGTGTAGCTCTTTTTTCGGCTTTGCGCGGCCCTCAATCATTCGCGAATCAACTAAATTGCTTCGGTCATGTTTTCAATAGCCTATGGACCCAATAAGAATTTCTCTCTGATCTCTTCCCAATTGAGCGGAGACTTGCATCTCCGACAGTATAGCTTCGAAAGGGGCCATCCCAATGCTTGCCTGATAGCTATTGTTATAGGTGAACTCAATCAATGGTAAGTGTTTGTCCCACAACCCTTGAAAGTTTAACATGTAATCCCGAAGCATGTCCTTGATAATCTAATTCACCCTTTATGTCTGGCCATTTGTCTAAGGCTGAAATGCAGAACTAAAATTCAGTCTCGAGCCCATTCCCTCTTGGAATTATTGCCAAAATTTTGATGTATACAATGGATCTTTGTCCGAGATGATGCTAGCTAGAATACCGTGTAATTTGATGATTTCCTTGATATACAAATCTGCGAGCTAACTGGATGTATGTTTCGTATTGTATGATAAGAAATGAGTAGATTTGGTTAAGCAATCAATGATCATCCAAATTGCATTGTGCGCTTTCAAGGTTCTCGGTAACCCGATGATGAAATCTATGGATATAGCCTCCCATTTCCATTCAAATATCGATGAGGGTTGCAACAAACCAGAGGAGTTTCGATGGTCAATCTTCACATGTTGACATACCAAACATCTTGATACATATTCTGCTATTTGTTTCTTCAAACCTCTCCACCAGAAGTTCTTCTTTAGATCCTGGTACATCTTTGTACAGTCGGGGTGGATAGCGTATTTTGGCTTGTGGGCTTCCTCTAAAATCATGAGTCAAAGGTCAGCATCGGCCGGTACACAAAGTCGGCCTCTGAAGAGTAACGAGTCGTCCTCCCTGAAGGAGAAATCAGGCTTATTTCCATTGGTGACATCTTGTCTGATGGCCATAAGGTCCTCATCGGTCTACTGGAGTTTGCGTTGTTATCGAAGATCGTCGGTCAGATGGTAATGTTTGTCATTAAGGATCCTGAATCCTTCACATTGAACTTCATATCATATAAGGATATATCTTTGAACAACCTCCATCTGTTTATCCTCGTAATGAGATGGAACAATTGAGTAGAGGACTTTCGACTCAGTGCGTTTGCTATTACATTTGCTTTCTAAGGGTGGTACTGAATGGAGCAATCATAGTCATTGAGGAATTCCATCCATCTTCTTTGCCTCATGTTCAAATCCTTCTAAGTAAAATAGTATTTAACGCTCTTGTGATCAGTGAGGATTTTGAACGTTTCTTTGTAGAGGTAGTCCCTCCAAATCTTTAAGGTAAAAATGACTGCTGCCAATTCTAGGTCATGCGTCGGATAATTCTTCTAATGGTCCTTGAGTTGCCGAGAATAGTAAGCGATGACTCTTTCGTGTTGGTTGAGTGCACACCCCAATCCACTGTGTGACACATCACTAAATACTAAAAAGCCTCCACTGGTCGACGGTATGGCAAGAACCGGTGTGGAAGTCAACTTGTTCTTAAGCTCTTGGAAGCTCTTTTTGCATGAATAATTCTATTCAAACTTTGTATTCTTCCTTGTGAGTTGGGTGAGTGATCCTACAATTTTAGAGAAGCCTTCAACAAATCTTCTGTAATACCTGACCAAACCTAAAAAACTGCAAACTTCTGTCACCGTCTTCGGTGGTTCCCATTTTATAACGGCCTCAATTTTAGTTGGATTGACAGTTATACCTGCCTCAGAGATAGCATGTCCTAAGAAACTAACTTGTTTAAACCAGAACTCGCATTTGCTTAACTTTGCATATAGTCCATGGTCATGAAGTGTCTGATGGTGATGCATTGATGCTATTCGTGATCTTCTCTTGTCTTCAAATAGATGAGGATGTCATCCACGAAGACAACTACACATCTGTCGAGATTTGGTTGAAGACTCTGTTCATTAGGTCCATGAATGATGCTGGTGCATTTGTTAGACCAAAAGGCACGACTAAAAATTCGTAGTGTCCATACCTAATGCGGAAAGCGACTTTCGGAATGTCTTCGTCCTTCACTTTCAACTGATGGTAACCTGATCTTAAGTCTATCTTTGAGAAGAACCTTGCTCCTTGTAGTTGATTGAAGAGATCATCAATCAGGGAAGAGGATAGCAGTTCTTGATCGTTAATTTATTCAACTGACGATAGTTGATGCATAGTCCCATCGAACCGTCTTTCTTTTTGACAAATAGAATAGGTTCTCCCCATGGAGAAACACTCAATCATATGAACCCTTTATCAAGGAGTTCTTATAACTATTCCTTGAGTTCCTTCAGCTCGGCCGGTGCCATACAGTATGGGGCTTTTGATATGGGTTTCGTTCCTGGGGCTAAAGCAATTGAAAATTTGACTTCCCTGTCTGGTGGCAGTCCAGGCAGGTCTTCAGAAAATTCGTCCGAGAATTCACATACAATGGGAATGTTTACGATATTAGTCTTCTCTTCACGTTGGTCTTGCATAAAGACAAGGTACCCATGACATCCTTTTTCTAATAATCGTTAGGCTTGAATGACTAAGACGAATGGTGTGATGTTTGATTTAACACCATAGAATCGAAATGGTGCACCCTTTGCGGGACGAAATGTAACAACCTTCCGGAAGCTGTCAACACTTGCATGGTAAGTAAAAAACTAATCCATACCAATGATCACATCAAATCCTTGCATATCCAAGGTAATCAGATCGACCGTTGTTTCACGGTATTCAATTGGAATGATGACCAGCCGACAAATGGTGTTTGTGCTCACAGAATTCCTTGTAGGGACTGACACAAATAAGATGAAGTCCGGTGGTTCTGGTGAGATACTCAATTCGGTGGAAAATTGAGGAGTCATGAAGGAGTGCATAAAACCGGGGTCTATTAGTACTTGTGCCTTGTGCTGACAAATATCACTACTCTGATACATTTGTAGGGTACCTAGGCTTCATGTGATTAAATAAATTAATTCTATTCTATATGATATAGTATTCATGCAATTTCAAATCAATGATTTCCAGGGATGTTCATCAGTTTAAGGGAGCATGAATGACTTTTAACTAGCAATAATTCTAAGTTATACCTTGTATGACATCATTCATGGCTTGAGCATCTCATGTAGAAACCACGTAGGCATGACCCTGGACTATAGGTCGAGAGGACCTCTGATCGGATGCTTGTGTGGTTTGTTCTTTGTCCTTCTCGGGGCAATCCTTTATCAGGTGTCCCTTCTGGTCGCAACAGAAATATGCACCCGTGGTCCATCTGCAATTCTCCAACTTGTGACACCTTCCACATCGTGGGCATGATTCGAGTGGCACGGGTGTAGGCTTGTATGATGTCTTTTGATCCACCGATGGTTCGATGGTGGTAGATTGCGAGGGACGAAAAGGCTTCATAGGTGCTAAAGACACGTGTCTGAAGCTTGTGGCTGGTGTTGGTTGAGTCGGTGTCAGAGCTGAGAACTTAGTCCTTTTGTTGGTTTAATCGTCAGGGAGTGATTTTGCCCGACTTCCTTTGTTCTTCTGATGCTCTCTTCGCTTGTACATGTTTTCTATATCACGTTCGGCGATGAGGGCTCTATCCAAGACTTCTGCATAGGTCCTCAACTTAAATAAGGAGATTCTCTCTTCGATGTTCGGTTTTAGACTGCGTTCGAACTTCTTGGCCTTCATGGTTTCTGTTGCCACGTGTTGTGGCACGAATCACGAGTCTCATGAATTCAACTTCATACTCAGCCACCTTCATTTGCCCTTGAGTTAGGGAAATGAAATCTACTTTCCACTAATCTCTAATGGCTTCTGGGAAGTACTTCTCATTGAACGTCTCAGTAAACTGGGCCCACGTCCATAGTGTATTTAGTGTCTCCTATTCTCTAGTCCTCTCCACTGATTTCCACCAAGGGTCTACCTCTCCTTCAAGTTGGAAAGATGGCCATCTCACTTTCTCATATTCTGTGCAGGGTATCACACGAAAGATCTTCTCCATATGGTTCAACCATTTCTCAGCTTCACTTGAATTTGTTCCCCCATGAAGTTGGGAGGCTTCATTCTTCGAAACTCTTGGAATCTTGAGGGTTGTTGTCTTGACGCAAGAAGAATAGTCTGTTGAACCATTGAATCTGCCATGGTTTCCAATAATTGTACGACGCGATCGTGGTTATTTCCTCCTAAGGGGATGCCATTCGGACCAGTGGCAATTCCTGCTCCACTTGAGGTACCCTCCATACGAATGCTCCTTGGTCTATGGCGTGGGGCCATTGGGATCTGTTAGGATTGAACAAGGAACAAGTCAAAGGCGATCATGAAATTCCTACTTGTGTCTAGACAGGACCTAAATCCATTTATCTTATATCAACTGTAACGCCCTGAAATTTCTAAGCAGAAACTTAGTGGTTTCCGCTAGATCAGAGGTCATAATCCATATACAGAATTTTGTTGGCATTAATTGAGATCAAGCAATTATAAATGGAGATAAGGGTTCAACACAAGTAACATAAATGTTGTTCAACAAGTATCACCGGTGACGGCCATCCATCACCTAAACAGTGGTAATTAAAATAACGTAAATAATATCCTGATGACATCTATTAACATTGTACCAAATATAAGATTGAGATCGACTAAGGGTAAAAATTCTCGGGAGGAAGATCTTCCTCATCTTTCGGTGCCCAACTAGGATCCTTGCTCGCCTCAGTACCTGTGACACATAGTGTCGGGATGAGCTAAACTTTCCACGAGCTTAGTAGGAAAATCACAATATAAACTTACATCTCATTTACTCAAACAAAATTCTCAATGATAAATTCAAAAATTCAATCTCTACCAATTCAACTTCATAAACTTTATGGTAATTCTCGTGGTTTAGTTTTATACGATCGTTTTGTCACTTATTTCACATGTCGTATATATGTGTAATTTTTTAGATTTCCTTTACACTTTAAATGCATCTTAATATATTCATGCATAGCTTAAAGAATAATTTAAGATCTCTAACGCAAGTATAGTGCTTGAGCCAGAGGCAGCCGATGGGAATCCTAACCAACGTCGTTCATGAACACTTTTTCAGTGTGCCCAAGCTCATGCGTTGTGAGGAATACTTTGACGGTTCAGAAGTCATCGTCATGGTTCAGTAGGTGCCGAAGCACGGCTGAGAATTTTCAAAAGTGCCACCGTAGTGGTTCAAATTTTTCAAAGGGTCTCGTCGCACATGATTCATTCACATCACCCTCAAATCACATGCAATGTTCTAAAACATAATACAATATTCATAATATATCGCTAATTCTGAATTCAGACGAAATCTCCAAAGTTTAATGAGTGTTCAAGAGTTTCGATATTTGATGGTTCTAATATTCAATGAGAGAATTCAATGAGATTCAATATTTGATGGGTTCTAACTTTTAATGCATTTCCGTTATTCGATGGGTCATAGCATTCGATGGAGTTCAATACATTCAAATTCAATGGATTCAGTGTTCAATGAGAGTTTCATATTCTAAGTATGCCACAGTTCAAGGTGCATTTGATTAATTTCAATTACACCATAATGTACTACAATCAATGATTTCGACGTTTTAACAATGCCAATCGGGTATTTTCTGATTCAACGGTCACTAAATAACCATGATTTAAGAAATAAAATGTAAGAGTGCATTGTAAACCCCCTACCTCAGGTCCTAATGTCGCAGGAAGGAAGTGAGGCGATCCTTATTGATGGCTACTGATTCTCCTTCTACATCACATACACAAGTGATGCGTCAACGATCGATTATGATTACAATGATTCAAAGTATTTAAGTTCTACCTCACAAAGGGTTAAGATGACGAATCTGAGCTAACTCGTTCGAGTGACCACTGGTGTCCGCTCGAGCGACATATCACAGAAAAATTCTTGTGCAATCTTCAACACCTTGCTCAAGCGGCAACCAAAATCACTCGAGCAAGATTAGGCCAAAAATCTGACCTCGTTTCTGAGGCGTTCTCGCTCGAGCGAAATGTGAATCTCGCTCGAGTGAAATGTGAATCTCGCTCGAGCGAAATGTGAATCTCGCTCGAGCGGCCCTATGCGAGTATGCACGTGAATCTTTTTCTTAGTCTGAACCCGAAGTCTCGAATTTGGAACAAAAACCCAATAATCATTAACTAAATTATGAACTTTAAGGAAACAGAATTCGTAATAATGAATTATGACATCTACCTTTTTGAGGCGTGAATGGTAGATCTATAACAATCGATGTTTGAGGAGATCGACGTCCAAGACTCCCGTCAGTCCGATATTTCGATCTCCCTCCACGATCCAATGGTGGAAAAGGTCGAAGAGTTTCTTGAGGATGAAATACCTAAGAAAGTTTAGGGTGAAGAAAGAGATTGAGGGAGAGATATGTGATGGTTAGGGTTTTCTGAAAGGAAAAAGTTACGCTCTTTTCTTATGGAGAATTTTCGAAGAGATTATAACTAGGTTTCTCTGTAACCCACTTCCTATTACTTAACGAAATCATTCAGTGTTTATCCAACACACTAGTATGAAGTTTCAAACACCTGACCTCTTGCCTATAACTAAAGTCTTCAACTAATAATCTTTTATACAACTTGTGATACCTAATGCCTAAATTATTTACAGAAATCTAAGTGTATATCGGTACGAAAATCAGGATCGTTACAACCAATCCTCCAAAAGCAAGTAAATTAGTAAATATTTAGAATTTCCCAATCCTCGTGGTTTAAGGATTATGGTGAGCCACCAAATCCACAGTCTGGATGGAATAGTGCATGCTTGGATTGCTCGTAGAGATAAGAAGCAGAGTGTTTATTGTCGAATATTAAATCATTTGATTTAATTATTAATTTTGCACAAGGAGCTAAAAACTTGCACATGATATTTGCACGGTTGGACAGAGGCTTAAAAGAAAGACTTGGTCTGTTTGGGACCTGTGCCACATGGAAAATCATCTAAGCCATTTGATATGAAGGCCATGATGTAAGATCTGTGGTGCCAAAGATTGGCTCGAAACACAATCTCTATAATCTAATTCAAAACATGCAATTAAAGCCCATCACATGATTCAATGGTTGACCAGTTGAATCAGATGATACAGAATGTGTTTTATGCCAACTTTTGGCACTAAAGATATTGACATCATGGCCTTCAAATCAGATGAGTTGGATGGTGTTGCACCTGGCACATGACCTAAAAAATACTATGCTTTTCTTCTTAATAATGTGCAATGGTACAAATCTCATGTCCAAGTTGTAGCTCCCTTTCTTACATATTCTATTTAATGTTTAATAATAACTAGACTTTTAATAACTTCTAATTAGATTAAAAAAAGGCAAATTAAACGGCTTCACTTTAAGTTGATTGATGATCACCGAAGCTACATATATATATACCTAAAATAAAGTAACTTCAAGTCATGTGAGTGACCATCACCATATTTTTTTATATAACAGACACCCAACTAAGTTTAATAGCTATGGCAAGTGACAACTGCCCTAGCTACTTATATACCCTTAAACAAAATTAAATAACTTCACGTCCGATTGAACAACAATGGAACCTTTTAACCCTGAACTTCGATCACATTAACAATTTGTCTAGATACTTGGACTGCATAATATAAATAAAATAATTATAAATAATCATAATAATAAAATATAAGCCATTACTAGATTATTTTAATATTTTTCTTAAAAGATCAACATGAAAAGAAAAATCAGAACATGTATATACAACTTGATAACAAGATAGATGATGAACCATCCTAGGATCAAATAATAAAATCTCCTTTTGATCTACCCCAATGTGCAAAGCACATTCTTAAGAATAAGATGACATGATGCCTATCTTTTTAGGAAGAATGAGATGTGTATGATAATCTTAGACCATTAAAGTTTAATTACGATCGTTCACCATTAGTGTGCACTGTATCTTCATATTTGATTAATCTAATAGTCAAATCAGTAAAAAATTATGCCTATATGCATGTGTGAACCATCCCATTAATGAATTTTAATATCAGCCATTAGAAATAAGACCGATTCATATTAGAGTGCACAGATCAATAATTCAAACCATTCGATCAAAGTACTAAAATGCACGTCATTGTTTATATTAAATGAATGGTTGATAATAAATTGTTTGAGTTGGATAGTATATTAGTATTCATATGTTTAGGTCATTTTAGTGTGAATGATGTGTATGGCCATTTAGATGATGTGAGTTTATACAAGTAGCACAATGTAGCGAAGGAGTTATATTTTTTTTCATTTTCTATCGTTTACAACACAATATTGTTATACTTAGACATCTTTAGCAAATTTTATTTAAGGGTACCTCTGATTGCGCCCACGCATTTACTGAAAGCGCCCACGCCGGAAACCCCTTAAAACCCATTGATCGATTGGGTTAGATCAGATGATGGAGATCGTGTTTCACCCTAATCTTCCACACAAAGGATCTTGAGATCATGTATCACCTATCAGACGGTCAGGTTTTTATTCCCCATGTCATAGATCGCCAAAATATGGACCTAAAATCACGTTTAAGAACAGAGGTACCCTTTATTAAATTTAACCTGTATTATTCCTCTTATCTCCACAAAATAAAATTCCTAAGGGCCTGTTTGGATAAAAACATGGGAAATGTAGGAAAGTTAATAATATTCCTATATTTTCCCATGGATACCTAAGTTGTAGAAAATCATGGGATTCATTTGTATCCATTTATTTTTTCGTTGTTTGGATAACCACATTACTAGTTGGGAAAACGCAGGATGAACCAAATCCTTTGTTTGGATACATATGTAGAAAATTGTAGGAAAATAATATATCCTAACAAAATAATAGTCATAATACCACAAAAGATCATCCAGGCTAAAAAATAGCTGCAATATCATAAAAATGATTCACAAAAATGACCAAAAAATTATATATGTATTAAATTTTTTTTACTCTTTACATATCTTAGTGAATTTCTCTTGTGGTTGACTTAGTACTTTGTGAAGGTTCTAGGTTCAAACCTTGTTATGTGCAATAAATTACTTTTAAATTTTTTTTTATTATACCACAGTATATACACCATATATGTGAGTATGTAGCTTTACAACATAGGGGAGCCCCTTGTGAGAGAAATCTCTCCCAAAATAAGCACCTAGATAGATGGAGGGGAGCCTTAGGCCAAAGTTGTGAGATTTAGTTAAAAAAATCAAAAAAGAAATATTTGTTATGAAAACAAATAACATAAAAAAAATTGTTTGAAGTTTTTTGATAATTTTGGGTGGTCAATATAATTTTGGATGGATGAGAATCCACTCATATAAATTAGAATCCCTAAACCTTAGTAACAAATGTTTGAAAAGTTTGAGTGGCCAATTGACGACCCAAGTCATAACGTGGCTCCGCCTCTGATTTTTAGGGATGTGTGCCATATAGAATCAACATCTGGCCGTTTGATAGGGGCGCCATGATCTTAAGATCTATCATGAGGAAGATTGGAAAAAAAACAATCTCCATCGTCTGATTCAAATCAGTCAATGGTTTTCGTTCTCGAAAAAATTGTGTAGTATTACTAATAATAAACGGGTGAGAAGAGTTGTATTCTTATCTTTTTCTTCTCCACTCCGCTTATCTTTCCGAGGTCTCAGCAAATTGAATGTTGAGGGGTACCCTCGAACTTTTAAATCAGAAATGAGCGTAAAATTTGTATTTTGTATTCTGACCCTTAAGTCACTTCCAAACAGCAGAAAACTACGGAAAATATAATCCGAACCTAAGTATTCCTCTCTTTTCCCCATATCCAAATAGGCACTAAAATCCTTCTTAAAGACTTCAAAATAAAACTCCTAAAATTTCTAGACGAGCGTATATCCCTTCTTACCCTTATATTCTTACACTTTTAAATTTTGTTGCCTCTGCTCTCTCTTTAGTTGACTTTCTCTTTCACTATCGAGATTCCTTATTTAAAATCTCTCCATAAAATACCCTAGGGCTGTGTTTGGGAACAAGGATTTGGATTTCGGATGAGTATTTGAAATTCAGGATTTCAAATATTTAGGTTTACAAATCAATAATTTGGATTTATAAATCTACTATTTGGATGCATAGCCAGTGTATTTAGATTCTTTCCGCGAAACTAATGCTTCCACCCTAAACACCATTGATTGCCTTGAATCCTAGAGAGAGAAACGGAGAGAGAAAGAGAGAGAGGCCTAGAGAGAGAAAAGTGAGAGAGGCGAGAGAGAAAGTTAGAGACAGAGATGGAGAAAGAAAAATCAAGAGAGAGAAAGGGGAGAGAGAGAATCTTAGAGAGAGAAGAGAGCGAGAGAGATTCTTAGAGAGAGAAAGAAGAGGATCTGGAGAGAGAGAGAAAGAGAGCCAGAGGGAATTTAGAGAGAGAAATATGGAGAGAGGATCTGAAGAGAGAAAGACGAAAGGAGAGAGAATGCTAGAGAGAGAGAGAGAGAGAGAGAGAGAGAGAATTTGAGAGAAAGCGACCTAGAGAGAATTTAGAGAGAGAAAATCTTAGAGAGAGAGAGAGAGAGCCAGAGAGAATTTAGAGAGAGCAAGAGAGAATTTATAGAGAAAATCCTAGAGAGAAAAAATGAAGAGAAGATCTGGAGAGAGAAAGACGGAGGGAGAGAGAATGGTAGAGAGAGCGAGAGATAATCTGAGAGAGAAAGAGAGACCCATAGAGCGAGAGAGATTTTAGAGAGAGAGAAAAACTTTGGAGAGAGAAAGACGGAGAGAGAGACAAATGCTAAGAGAAAGATGGAGGGAGAGAGAAAGAGAGAGTGAGAGATAATGCCAGAGAGAGAGAGAGAAAAAATTTCTTCTTCACGAAGATGTGCTCAAACCAAATCAATGAGATTCGGATTTTTAATGACGCCTAAGAGAGATTATTTCAAATCCCTATTTTTAACTCTTGAGTTGGATTTGTAAAATGATTGGGATTTGGCAAATCCAAATCCAAGGCTCAAAAATAGCAACCAAACAAGAGATTTGGATTTGCACCACCCAAATCCAAATCCAACCCGTCAAATGACGATTCCCAAACACAGCCTTAAATATCTCTCGAAGGCTGAAGACACTCACGAGTTTCTTAAAGCATAGGACGTTGGTGCCCACAATCCATCATTAGAACATATCTTGGCCAAAAGGAACATGCCTATAAGTGGATGTGGACCATTCGATTGATGAACTACAATATCATCCATTTAGATTGAAAAAATAGTTGATATAATATTCAAAAGATCATATGGTTTAAATCTCCCTAAAACATCATTTTCAGGTCTCTTGTACTCCAAACAGTGGTCTATCACTTTGATGGTACGAATCACCCACTTTTTTTTGGATAGGTAAGCTGGGTTCGAGCATGTGATCATTGATAGTGTAAGATCATTTAAACACCATTTTGATATTTAAACGGATCACCCACTTTTTTTGTATAGGTAAGCTGGGCATGAACTTGCGATCATTGATGGTGTAAAATCATTTAAACACCATTTTGGTTTTAAATTAATAATTGTGTAAGGTCCAATTATAATTGACAGAGTAGTAAATAATTTGTTGAACCATAATAATGATAGCTAACTAAGAAGGATACAAGTTTTTGCAGTCGAAGATTCGGCCTCCACAACTGATTGTTCCACCATTAAACCCGTTGACTCATTAAATTAGACGATGGAGATCATTTGTTGGCTAGTTTGACTCAGACGATAGAGATCATATTTCGCCCCAATCTCTCACATAATTGATCTTGATATCATGATCCACTTATCAAAAGGTCATATGTAATTGGGTTATAACATTTTCAGAAAAAATGTTGTTTGCAACCACCGAATCTTTGAGGGTACCCACACCTAAAACCATTTATTGCTTTTAATCAGAAGATGGAGATCGTTTTCTATTCCAATCTTCCACGCGCAATATAAGATGCCTGAGAAGGTGTGGAGTACTCCCAGTGACAATATTCTCAACTACGTAGAGAAGCAATAAAATGGTACCATGATCATGATGGCATACGAATAGTCAAGAATCTACACTACTGCAATAAAAGCCGATAGAAAGTAAAAGCTAAACCTGTAGAACCATTCCCTGGTGCTTGATGTAGCCCATACAAAACTCGTTTGAGTCGACAAATATAATCGGGCACATATATATCTTTGAAGCGTAGAGGTTGCTCCGCATAGACGGGTCTCTAAGTTTCCCATGTAAAAAGGTATTCTTAACATCAAGTGGTGAATGTCCAAATTGTGAGCTTGAGCAACGGTTAGGATAACATGTGAGAATGTCTCAATTAACAAAGTCAATTCCTGGTACTTGATGGAAGCCCTTTGCAACAAACCTTTCTTGTTTGGTGTAAAATAAACTAGGCGATAGAGTTTCAATCATCAACAGTAAGGATCAAACAAATAAACTTAAGTTTAGATCATACCTTTGAAGTTTAGAATGATCCCGATAGTGAGTTCTGATGAGTTGTGCACGAGGCGATTCGAGAACAAAACTACATGCTTCTATCTTTCTGTATACAATGGGAGAGACGAGTCATAAGAAAATAGAGATTGACTTACTACAAACCATTCATGCGGCGATCGACTCCTAAAGTATCGTGGAATAGGATCCCGCTACAAATGAAAGCCTCGAAACCTTTTCTCAATCAAGTTTTAAGTAACTAAGGAAAGAGTTAAAAGTTAGTGTGTAGGTGTAGACACCCAAATCTGGCCCAACACATGATCGTCCCGTTCCTCGATAAGAACATGCTTCAAAGCTTTTGAAAGCATCCCTCATAACCCACAAGATCACTTAAAACCCCGTGAACCCATCCTGAACTTTCCTAGGCCCACAAATTGAGCCTTTGATTTTTCTCCAAAATTAACCCATGTGTACATATTATGCACACATGACCAAAATTAACCTATGCATGCATATTATGCACGCATGACCAAAATCCAAATTTGCCTAGAAAATTGCTCTCGGCTCGGACCCTAAACTTCTCAGTTTCATTTTTGGTTTTAAAGCATGCATGCATAATATGCACGCATGACTTAAAATCTGCAAATCCAAGAGTTCTGGGATAGGTTATGAGATAGTTAACAATTCTTTTATACCCATCTTCATAGTCTCCAAGCCCGTGAATCCCCGAATGCTTACATGAATCCATTACCTAAAACCTAACCTTCCATTAGGACCAAACCCCAATTAGGAGCCTCTTAATCACTTATTTCTCTATCAATAGAGACTCCCACCCCCTCATTTAGGACACACTAATTTTACCAAGGTGAAATCCTAGCCAATCCATCTCAGAGCTCTATACCTCTAAGCTCTCTATCTCCCAACCTTAGTCAAATCTTATGATTCCATCACCTATACTTGCAATCGGAAGCCTATCGAAATAGTCACATGCAAAGATTCTACAGTGGTGCTACAAGAGCCCGAGGGTTTATCTCCGACTCTCTTCCTCGTCCTCTATTCTCTATTTTGTTTCTTTAAGTTTTTCCCTTATCCTATGATTTAAGCTGTTACGTCGCCGAAATTCAGATAGTGCAGAAAGCTTAATACAGGCCCACTTGCCTTCGGGCAAGGGGAAGTGCCACTCATTTCTCCCCTTTTTTATGTATTTTGGTCATACTAGAGATCACTTATGAGTGGATTGGTTAGGTGCCCAACACCTTCCTAATCAGTAACCGAAGTCTTTGCCTAGAGCCTTTGGCGTAAACAGGTGATCGGAGTCAAATCCAACACTTCAGTGTTTATTATATTTGATTTTGGTTTTCCAAAACACCAAAAGCTCCGGGTGGCGACTTTATATTTTAATCCATCATCGCGACGGGTTCTCAAGACCTATGGCTGCATAGATGGCGACTCCGCGGGGGTAAATCATTTGAGCTTCTACTTGAAGTTTTAGCCTCTTTTGCCTATTTTTTCATTTTGGTTATATTATGTTTCTTTTTGCCTAGTCACTTGACTGACATTTTTATTCGGATACTAACATTTACGATTCTGCATCCTTTTTTTTCTATCTAGTCACTTGACTGACACTCCTCTATTTTTCTGCATTTTAGTTCTTACAATCTATTTTGTGTCTTTGGTTTTTTTCATCTGCCTAGTCATTTTACTGGCATTTTCGTTTTGATACTAAAGTTTACGATTCTGCATCTTTTATTTTTCCCTAGTCAGTTGACTGGCGTTGTCTTTTATTTTGCAAAATATATTTCACCATCGGACGCCAGCCCGTGGTGACGGCATGGGACCTTAATGGCCCGGATTTGGGCATTGGCAAAAGCTCCAACATTGGACTTAATTGAACATCCCTAAAGTGGATCAGAAAGAAATTTTTTAAAAATGGCATAATAATCTGGTCTTTCTTAAGGGTAGTTTCTTTTTTGAAAAGGGGGAAAATTAGGCATCCAAACAACCAAGCCTCGGTCCCAAGTAGAGGGGCATCCCTAGTGGTTAGAAAAAGACCAGCTAGCCCATCCAATACCTAAGAAGATGTTTACGCCGGAGGTATATTGGTTGGGTTACCAAACTTGCTATGAAACCCGAAACCTTGGGAGAGCGATAGATAAAATCGAAACGACCTTATATCCCTAGGCACAGTGAGTAGGAACCCGAAAATAATAATAATTATTATTTTACTACGAAGAGCCCGCAAGTCTCACGTACATAATATGCATGCATAGCCTAAAAGCAACAAAATAAGTTTTGTGTGCTTATTATGCACGCATAGCTCACATTTGCAAAAAGGCCCTGCGTGCATAATATGCACGCATAGATTAAACCCTACATTGCCGATTCAGCACTTCCCCCGAGATTGGAAGCCCAAAACAGCCACCAAACCCATCGACCTTTGGTTCAAGATCTATCAGTCCCTCCTACACATTTGGTACTCAATATTTTTACCGGTCAAATGAGGTCACCCTCCTCTTGGTTTTCAAGATCTATCAATCCCTCCTACACATTTGGTACTCAATATTTTTACCGGTCAAATGAGGTCACCCTCCTCTTAGCTCTTTCAAGAGTTCGCAGTACCGAGGAACAACTCTATGCCTTTAAAAATCGAAAGTAATCTCTCTTCGACTCTCAAGGGGGCACTCGAGTCTCGCCATAGAGGGTATTATGGATATTGAACCTTCCCAAGAGGTGAGGTTAACATAAAAAAAAAAATCAAAATCCAAAAAATCCAAAAAAAATTAAAATCCAAAAAGAACTAAAAAAATTGTGGTCCGTTAGACCGCATGTAATAACGACATCACCATACCCACTGCCACCTCGAGTGGGAAAAAAGAGGAGGAAAGTTTGTGGCCCTTACCCAAAAAACCCATACCCCACTTGTTTCCAATCCATGGCTTCGACATCCGAGCCACCCACCACCAATATAGAAACGTCCCCACCACATTCTCCCACACATGAGATTCCTATCACAAACCCATCAACCCAACCACCATTCACAATCACCAGGCCATTTGGTTTTCCTAATTTTTCCACCACCTCTAATGGAAGATATGATGAGAGCTTATATGGCATGGAAAGCCCCCCAAAGCTTCCCAAATCAATCTCAAATGCCACCAAATCCTCGACAATTTCAAACCCTTCAAACATCTCTCGCCCAAAGCACAAATCCCAACCAACTACCCATAGTCCATACTTTCCAAGGTTCTCACCACCAAATGTGGAATTATCCAAATGGCCCTCAAAGATCATACTTCCAACCCCAAACCTACTCGGACCTGAATCCAAGGGCCATATTTTCAAGCCACTAATCATTCCTACAATACCCTATGTACAACACACCCAACAAGCTTATCCCATCCCTCCACAAATTTCAAAACCACCTTGCCCAACTCACCAACCAAACATAAATCATTTCAACTCAAATCCATCATAGCAAATCCAACAAGGAATGCCATCGATCACAAACTTCCATCCATCCGCCATTCACACATCCCCTCATTCTCTAACCCAACCATCAAAATTCCCAACAATATCAATGGCCTCATCAAATGCCAATCCAACCTGCTCAGAATCCACCGGGTAAATACCACACCACCACCACTCTTCGACTCAAGCCATCAGTATGAAGAAGATGAAGCCAGGGACAGTGAAGGGTATATGGAGGCATTTGCTGGTCTCAATCCCCAGCATCCCACATTCCATAATCATCAGGCAGTTTGGAATGAGTGGGGGCAACCAATAGGGGGAACACCACCCACCTTGCAGTCTAAAGAATCTAAATTGCTAAGAGAATAAATGGATGAAATGTAGAAGCAATTAATGAAGCTCGGAGGAGCCAAGATCCATGCCACCGATTTCTCAAATTTGTTCCTTTTTATTGAAGTATCATTACCCCACAAATTTATGGTACCTATGTTTGACAAGTACAATGACACTGGTAACCCAATTGCTCATTTGAAATCCTACTACGGGGATATGTGTCTGTATGGTGGAGATGAGCACCTTCTTATCAAGGTCTTGCTAAAGAGTCTAACTGGCCCAATGTTGAGATGGTTCACTTCTGTGGAACCATCTCTGTTAAAACATTGGAAGGATCTTATCAGTCACAGAATATACCATTTTATCACCCTTAACTTAGTGATGCTAGGACTTAGTTTACTACTAACAAGTTGATTATGTGCAGATATTAAAGAAAAATAGTAAAAGAGAGCCATAATGTTAATCTTTGTCAAAGTGAACCCAAAAGAGCAATAAAAAGATGATTAAGCGTAAAAGATAATTCGTTGCTCATGGAAGGATAGAAAAATCTTGTTTTACGATTTTACAGACAATAGAGTGTTATTAATGAAGATCCATAGAAAATCGTAATGCGTGATTCTTCAAAGAAAGAGTATAGAAGAAAGGTGAAGAATTATAATTTAGAGAATCATCTACTGAGGAAGCTATGAAAGATAGAGAATCATAATTTACGATTTTTTAAGAAAGAGAAGAAAAAAAAGGATAATCGTGAATTACAATTACGATTATAGAAGTTTTCCTATTGCTGTTGATTACGTAAGTATTTTCACCGCCAAGAACAGAACTAGAAGAGCTCTTTAATTAGAAGTTTGGCTAATCACGGATCTGGGAGATTGATGAAGAAGAATCTTAAAAGGACTTTGTTGCTGCTATTAAGAAAAGAAATCTGGAACACATCAAACATCTAGAAGCAAGGAGGAATAAAATTAGAATTAGAATATATTAGGAATCTTTTGTTTTAATAGTTTCTTTTATTAGAATTAGATCACTTTAAATCGACCCTTATGATTTATAAATAAGAGGGCTCAGCATAAGAATAATCATCGAAGAATTTCACAGCATCAATTGACAACTGAGGTTTGTGTTTTCTCCTTATCAAAGTAGTTTAGGATTTATAAAGTAACATCGTCCATAGTTCTCTGACGTTTTGCCTGATAACCAAGGCTGAGGAAGCTAAAAGATCAACCCTTTGGATGGTTCTACTTATGCTTTCTAGTTTAGATTTTATTTTATTTTTAGTATAGATTTTATATGCTTTGTAAACATCTTCAAATTTTGATTTGAATTGACAACTCAGGTTAAAGTTTACAGATTAGTGTAACGGTCTTATTTTTCCATCTTCAATTTTCTCGAATTTGATTGACCCCCAGATTTTAGATGATTGTTGATTAGATTAAATCTGTGTTAAAGAATTTTAGTTTTTGATTGACGACCAAATTTTGGAAGGTTATAATACGGTGTAACGGTATTTTAAATTTGTAAACATCCAATAGCTGAAGATTGAGATTAACAACCTCAATCTGAAGGAGGATTAGGATTTATTTTTATGTAATTAGATTAAGGAACCCATTCTTTTATTCATATTTCTCTAGTAGTTTAGGACTTAAAAGATAAAGATAGTTTTTAAAACATGAACATAAAATCTATAAGAAGATAATCACTTCTTCATGGGATCGATCCTATTGCTATGCTATAATTTTCATTGTGCACTTGCAATAGGTTAAGGCTTGATTTTAATTTAAATATATACATACTATAAGCCGGTCAAGTTTTTGGCACCGTTGTCGAGGAAGCGCTTTGTCTTTTATTTTTCTTTATATTCTTGTTTTAAAAATAAATATTTATCTTTCCCCTTTTATACTTCTTTATATTTTTAACTTTCTTTGAATCACTTCTTGATCTTTTGTAGGTTTATTTGGAGCGACGACTCAGAGTCTCAACTGTCACTGATCAGCGAAGCTCGAGGCCTAGATTTGCTCTCTCTCCCTGCCTTCTAGAATAAAAATTTGATAAATTTAAATAAATTAAAAATAGAGTTTTCTTTTCTTCATCACACCTGATCTCGAAGTCTAGATTTCTTCAAGTGTGATCTAGAAATTGAAAGGACTCTCCAACGTAATTTGGTAGCAAGCCGATTTTCTATAAGAGAATCGTTAATAATGGTTGATAATTTGTCCATCCAAAAATATTTCAGCCCCCATAGCATTGACCGAGCCCTCTTGTATAGTTCCACCTGAGGTGCCTACGGGTCAAAATTATGAAATCAAGCTCCATACACTTCAATCTGTACCGACCTTTCATGGGCTTGATCGAGAAGATCCCTACTAGCATCTAAGGGACTTTATAGAACTTTGTACAGTGTTGCAAACATCAACCGCCAATAAAGAGGCTGTAAAACTACGTCGGATTCCTTTCTCTCTCAAGGACAGGGTGAAGGCATGGTTAATTTCGTTACTTGCCAGAAGTATTACCACCTGGGAGGAATTGCAGTCCAAGTTCTTGGGCGAGTACTTCCCAAGTGGTAAAACTGACTAAATTTTCCAGGCAATTCAAGACTTCAGGCAAAGGCCAGGAGAATTATTTCACTAGAGTTGGGAACGGATGAAGGATCTGTTACGAAGGTGTCCTCATCACAAGGTACCAAATTGGTCGATAGCGCAAAGTTTTTATCAAGGGTTGATTGAGACCAACCAGTCTACAATCAATGTCGTAAGTGGAGGAGCCTTTCTGGCTCAGAACGACCAGCAGTCTTGGAATTTATTCGGAAAACTAGCCAATAATTTAAAACAAAAACAAGCTCTGCTTAGATTTGATCCTGATGTTACTCGCCACACCTCGCTCACGAGGGGTGGACTTTACAATATCCCCAAATATAAAGTAAATAAGGAGGAGGATATGAGTGCAAAAATTTGAGCTATGGAACTGCAAATCGCGACATTAATAACACCCAAATCTAGCACTCTGGACAGCTCTATAGCAGGCTACTCTAATAGCCAGACTCATCATTTTGTTGAAAACCTAGCTGTGCCACCAGACCAGGAGGTAATGGAAAATGAATAAGTAATGGCCTTTTAGAGGGGAGATTATGGGAACACCTATAACCCGTCGTAGAGGAACCATCCTTGATTTAATTATAGTTCCACCAGAGGAGCGCAGCTAGCACCAATAGCTGTGAAGTCCAGATTTCCCCAGACTCAAATTTTCCAACAAAAACCTCAATTACTGGTTGTGCAGCCCCAATATGGACCACAGAGCAATGCACCAGATGCCACGGTTTTTCAGATCCTTCAGAATTTACAGTAACAATCGCATCAATATTCAAAGGACTTACACCAGCTTGCTCAGTTCTCCTAAGTACTTAATTCACACACGCAGTCCATAACGAAGTTGGAAAGTCAGATAGGTCAGCTAGCTTCTCAAGTGGCAAGGAGAGAAAGTGGTCAATTGCCTACTCAGCTAGTGAATAATCCTAGAGGATAGGTATTCTTGTGGGAGACATCACCTCCCCAAAATTAAAAATAAAAACCTCTTGGATTATCGAGCTACCGACTCATCCGTGGCACCAATTGTAAACTATATAAACTACTTTTTTTCGTTTAGTGTAGGTATTATAATACGACCCATTTCGTTAGAAAGCAATAGGTCATACTTCATACCTACTGTATATTATAATGAACAATCGTACGGATTTGCGATTGATCGTAGTTATATTTATCAGAAATGCAGCGATTGCGATTCTTATTTACGAAAGGCTAGAATCCACTTACGATTCTTAGTTAAAACTCATGTGATGACCGGCTCAGCAAGTCATCACTGAAAGCAGGACCTACATATTTGTAAGAAGGATATGTCAATCCCATTTTTAAAAACCTTCCAGTTTTCTCCTCCTACCTTCCCTCTCTTTTTTCTTTTTTTTTTTCAAATCGTTCGTAATCTTAACCGTTCTTCCACCCAACCTAATCGTTTATTTTCTTAAAAAAAAACCCTTACTTCCTCTGTTTTATTATGGAGAACCCTACGTACATTTTATTCTACAATTACAAAGTAGGGTTTCAATCTTTAAAGAGGTAAGGTGGTGATTTTAATTGTAAAAAGGAAGGGTTTCTGCAAGAGATTTTATTCAATACATGAAATTTAAGTTTAATCAGTGGTGTAGGTACTAATTTTTGCAGAGTGGAAGTATGGCGAATGAAATGAGCAAACGACAAAGGGAATAAGTGGAAGAAGAAGGTAATAATTCTGAAAACACTCCAATCATTCACCGTATTGCACGGTCTACTGCCCCTAAGGCCAAATCAAAAGTTGCAGACCCACCTAAGAAGAAACCCAAATCTTTCAGGGTAGTTATCAGAGAAACCTTTAAAGTCACAATTGGTACAAAGTCAGTGTCTAAAAAGGGTCTAAAATTAGATAAAGAAAAAAAGCCAGCTTCCTCTACTATGCCAGCAGATAAAGTCCCTACTTCAATGAAACATCATACTATGGGTGCTGCAATTATAGTGGATGTTGAATCTTTAGAAAAATTAGAAATGGGAGAAGAAGCTATTAAATATTTTAAGGATGTCGGGCTGACCTATTTCTTGGAGCCAGGAGTCACACCAGTCTATTCTAGATTGGTGAGGCTATTTTACAAAAATATGACCAAAGGCAGCCAAGGACCACCCCCTATCCTCTCCACCAGAATTGATATACTTCTGATTGAAATTTCAAAGGAATTGATCGTCAGGGTTATGAAAGCACCCCTAAAGATACCACAATTGTCCCAAAATAATCCAGAGGCCAACCTTTTGAGGATGCCATCAGATAGCCTCCCCAACTTTATCCAAATAGCAACAAAATTATTAGGAAAAGCTCCACGAGACAGATCCTTTTTAAGGAAAAAGGATCTGGAAGCAAGGAGTTTATCACTTCACTTTTTCGATGTGTTTATCCATAAGACTATTCACCCCACGGGACATGGAACACAGAGAAGAACATTATTTGTCAAGGCATTGTATCTAATGGTAAATCGCTATTAGTTCAATGTGCCTTCTTACCTTTTCGAGGTAATCACTACTGTGAGGGAGAAGTTGAGTCAATAAAAATATCAGATGAAAAAGTTGACCCTGCCATTTGGAGGACTTATAATGAATCTGCTGATGAATGTGGGGTATAGTATAAGTGTGACGACCCGACTTTTTTCCTTATCATATATAGGAAAGGTCGCGTCGTCAGATCACCTAACATGATCCTGTCAGACAAGTGCATCGTGTCGTGTGCAAAGTATTGCATATGCAGAAGTAATTGAATAACTCTGGCATGAAATAATATGGCAAAAACTGATATTTACTCATCTATTAATAATGGTAAACTAGCAAAAATCTCTATCACAAAGCTAACTGATGCAATGTATAGCTTTCCATCGATGACGGCCACCTGTCATCTAAACAATGGAAAGAAAACCTATACATGTAGTATCGAATATCTCACAAAAAAAAAACATACTACTGTTTATACATTAAAATAAATCTCTCTCTCTCAAACCTATTTTGGAAAGAATTTCTCAGCGAATTCCTCCTCCTCGTCCTCCTCTTCCTCGTCTTCTTCTTCCTCCTCTGGCTGGTACATGGGATCACCCTCGTGCTCCGGATCAATATCTACAGTTAAGACATTGAAGTCGTAGGATGAGCTATCATCGAAGCTTAGCAGAGAAATTTACAGTACTAACTTATATGTTAGATTACCAATTCACTTATTGATGCATAAAATATAAATCGAAGCATATTATATCTTATCTTGTATCCATTCTAGCACCATATAGTATAAAAAGGTCATTATCATACGAATAATTTATCATGCTGACATGTTGAACAATCATGCTGAATAAATACAAGGAAATCATGGTGCAACAGATACGAGGAATCATGCTGAAACAATATTAGCTTAAACAAACTATCAAATATAAAACATACATGTACAAGAAATAAGAAAATCAAGCTCCCGAGTTAGCGGGATCATTTTTCAAGCTCCCGAGTTAGTGGGATCATTTGTCAAGCTCCCTAGTTAGTGTGATCACTCAAACCGAGATAAATCAAGCTCCCGAGTTAGCGAGATCACTTGTCAAGCTCTTGAGTTAGCGGGATCACTTGGACCAAGACATCAAGCTCCTGAGTTAGTGGGATCACTTGGCTCAAAATGAAGCAAAAATGTGTACATGACATTAAGGATAATGGGACATGAATAATGTATGGTATCAGGTATGCGAGAATATCATGAGCAGATAGTATATAAGCAGATATCGAAACTGAACTTCGTATTATTCTTTATATCAGAACTATCTATTTCTATCTATTATCATATCAGAACTATCTATTTCTATCTATTATCATATCAGAACTATCTATTTCTATCTATTATCATACATGATCATTCATGAGCAATACATGAGCGTCATTAGTCATAACCATTCCTCTAAACTGATCTAGCATCATCATTTATAACCACACATTCAAACTGAATTAGTATAATCCTTCATAGCCATATATCGAATTGATTGTATTATTAACATACACATCTATTCATCAAAATCGACATGAGCCGTTCATTTACACTTACTCATCATCATCAAAACTGACATGAACATAATTATACAAAAAGTATTCATTTAAACTGACTTTATCATCATCATGATAAGCATTCGTCTGTACTGAATCACCCTACATCAAAACTGACTAGCATATATATCCATAAGCTGCACTAGCATATTCATCTTTAACTCATATCATAACTAACTATTATCATATATGAGCATCATCACTAACTTGCTATCTAGACGAGAAAAAGAAAATAAAATATAAGTTAGCAAGGTAAACTCCCTACCTTAACGCACGCTTACGCTTTACTTACTACATGTGCATGCACGCATCTAAGCGAAACTCATCGTGACGAGCTCGCCATGTGCACCAATCTCCTATAAGTTACGTTCATGGTTTTAGTCGTGCTAAAGGTTTACTGGGTCACCATATGCTATATATAAGTGACTTTTATGATTAACTAGCCTTAGGGGTCAATACCCAACACATATCTACAACACAAGACACCACAAAACACACACAAGGCCCAGACACGGGCTGCCTTGGCAAGCCATAGGGTTTCCGCGGCAAGCTCTTCAGTTGAGCACCTTGCCGCGGCAACCTTGTGAGGTTGCTGTGGCAAGCCTGATCCTCAAGCTTGCTGTGGTGCCCCTTGCTCTTCTCTGGTTTCTCTTGTATCCTTAGCTAGCTAGGCCTTCTACACTATATGAATACTATTGTTTCTTTTATATATTGGACCTAGACCTGATTTTATTTCTTAAATATGGTCTCTAGTATGAAAGATCTGGAGTGCAATAATTTGGGGATGTTGACTGTGAAACTTGCACATAAATCTTATGTCTCAAGGTTCTCGATCTGATTGTATGGAATCGACACCAAGGGCTTAACATTTATCTTAAATGAATTCTAATCTATAATAACTAATCCATGATTCGTTTTACGGCATACCTTTTTGGTGGACTCGTTGTTCACGACGACGCCGAATTAGTGTCGATGTCGTGCTTATGAAGCAAGTGAAGAGCTATGGTTGAAGTGAACTCTCCGAGAGCAAGGGTTCGTCTGCCGAAACTCTTGGGACCAAATCGTAGGTCGCTTTATGACTCACAGTTCGTAGCCAAGGTTTGAAAAGATTGAATGGAGAAATGGGTTTGGGAAGCTAGCAGCAGAGTTTAGTTTTCTAATTTTACTTTGGTTTTGTTTTTGTTTGCTTTCACGTTTACACAGAATCTGTGTGCTTTTGGAATTTGTCAAAGGTTGAAGCAGGAAGAAGAAGAAGGCTCTGTCGGATTTTATAATGGTTTCGCTGCACTTTGCGTGCATGGGAGTCAAGAATGGCTCATATAGTCGTGTTCATCTGTTGGCGGAATAATCAGCTTATAAGTTGTTTAGAGTTGAACTCCCCTATTGAACCCACACTAATCTGCAGTGTACAAGCATATAAGCCAAATAAGGCTTACCTTTAATTTTAAGTGTATACGCTATTAGGGGCTGGAATCCCATGCAGTGCCTACATGGGTTTGTTCAATGTAGATGCTTACGAGCCAAAGTGTAAAGCTAACATGCTACTATATGTATAAAATTGAAGTTTGGTTTTAGTGTAAATTGCTTACACTAATTAAAGATTTATGGCTGGGAATATTGCTTTAGTGTAAGGCACTTACACCTATAGATTATATATATAGGATGGCACTTTATATTCAGTGTATTAGCTAATACACATTTATGGTATATGGAAGGCTTAAATTTCCAGTGTGTTTATAATATACTAACTTTTAGTGTATGTAGGACCGGGTTTTACTAAACACATTTTTACTGGGCCACAAAAGGGTCTCACATTCTTATCAGTTTTGAACACTAATTTAAATATATCTTTTGTGTCCCGTGTTAGGCACACGCCTGACCTGACCCGTGTCCATACCTGATAGCGTTTTAAAATATGGTAGCTGTTACACCCTCCCCTACTTAAGGGATTTTCGTCCTCGAAAATAAATGAAGACAGGAAAGTGAGATCAGGTCATGGTGGATACAATCAATAATCAATAATCAATATTAGATGGTTTGGTAATGGTGCATCAAATCAATAATCCGGATCAGGTTACTTGTGTCACATGAGAAAACCAAGCAAACACAGATATAAATATACAAATATTACTATAGAGTAAACTAAAGCAGGTGCAAGAATGAAACTATATAAACAAAAATGATATAAAAGTGAGTTGTATACTCACCAGGCTGTGAGCTATGCTGTTGTTGACCGGCTGAGGATGGCCCAGCATCCCTCCAAGCAAGCTCTGACACTAAAGTGGCTGCTTTGTGAGTGTACGCAGACTCGTAATTTCGTGCTTAACCAATATAAGGGGTTGAGGCGGTCTGAAAGGTGTGCTCCATCAAAAGAGTGGTGGCCTCTTCAATGTAGTTGACACGTTGATGAAGCATATAGTTGTTCCAGTAGAGGTTGTCAAATTGTTGGAGGGTTTGTTCATGATTTTCTCTCATTAATCGCACAAGGTCGGCAATGGTAAAAGTCTCTTTCAAAGAGGGAATTGGTTCAACTTGAGAGGGAATTGGGGCTTCTTGAGTTGGTGCCGATGGGATGGCTTGGGGTTGTTGTTGAGGAGCATGTATTTGTTGTGCTTATCGGTTTTTCACCGCTTGCTGAGATCGTTGGTATACTTTTTTCCATATTGCGGGGGTAAATACCCGAATATGGTCGGTGCAGAGCTCCTCACCAAGAGGTACTTGATAGGGTTCCCTATTATGGGCATCTTGATGACCCTCCAGAAGTCGAGCGATCAGACACGGATAAGGGCATGCAGGCATGGGTGTGGCTAATTACTACAGAGATGGATACTGCCATACTTAATGCCCTCCCAAACAACCTTTGGGGCATTAACCCAACAAGTCTCATATACAACAAACAAGGCTTGTAAGAGAGCGTCACATCGCTCGTGGTCATGTAGCATAGGGTATAGGTTATATCGAAAAATACAGTCTAGAAACCACATGTTTTGTGGTAACTGGCTGCGTCAAACCGAAAGATTTTGAGCGGAGGAGGTCTGTCTGTCCATCATCTTGGCAGTGATGTGATGAAATTTCACATCCTTCAGGCGTGGGGCTCGCAGACCTAAGCTCTCGTCAAAGGTTGCACTACAATCCATAGCCTTGGCTATGTCTTGCAATTCAAAATAAAATTTTTGACCATCAATTTCAGTATCTAATTGGCCGATAAACTCAACACTTTTTAAATTTTGGTAAAATAACTTGACAAGGTGGGGATAAAAGTGTGTAAGTATGGGCTGGATTAGGGCGTCTAAATATGCTTGTTCAAGGTATCGTAAGGACCATGTGGTCAGATCAGTCAGTACGAGTAATGAGTCCTCAATCAACCAATCAGGTTCCATGGCTTTGGCGTCCCATCATGGAACGGGCTGCTCACGATCCACGGGTGGATCGGTGTGCTCTTGGGACGTAGATGGGGCTTTGCCCTTAGCTTTGGCTGTTGCCTTTGGGCGTACAAGAGTGCTTTTGGAAGCCATGACCTTCCTTAGAGGCATGGTAGTTCAAGCACTAGAGAAGAAACAACAAGATCAAAAATGGGGGTTTTACCTCACAAAGACACCAAATTATGGAACAAAATGCTGAAATTAGAGATGAAGGAGCTCAGCCAAGTGTGATTCTCTGACATGCAATGGATTTTGACGCAAAATCGGGGTGTTTTTTGCACTCAAATATCTTGTATATAACTCGGAAGGGAAAAATACACAGAGACCCCACAAGAGACTAGCAAAAAATGAGAAATTGGGGGTTTCGGACCCACTTAAAGTCTGAGATGGTTGCCTCGGCAACCCAACATGCTTGCCACAGCAAGCTGCTTGCTGCGGATAGCCTATCCCTTGCCGCAGCAAGATCCTCAGATCTAGACTAGCCCAGATTTCTAGGCCATGCAGGGTTTTGGTGCAAAGTGTTGACATATCTATATGTCAAATATCATGGTGTATCATCTAAAAATACTTCATGATGAATTTGATGTGTACACGTGCTTTAAATATTTTTATTTCTACGAAATTTAGATAATCACGTATTTCACTAACTCTTGAGTTAATGTGTAAGCCCAAGTATGGGCATAGTGTGACTGGTTCAAGTTAAACAGAGTCATACATATATAGTACCAGTGTATATATAGTGTACAAAAATTTAGTTTTTTATCTAATTCTCAACTTTTAATTCCTCATTTATACACATATAATGGCAATGCAGATGAAATTTTTTATATCATATGCAAGCATTTATTCTAATGAATGCAATAAGCGGCGTACCTTAGGTAAATAAGTGGGAATACTGAGCGCGCATATTGGCTTCGCATTCCTAGGTAGCCTCATGAGATCCGTGATTCTTCCATTGGACCAATACGAGTGAAATATGCTTCGTTCTCAAGATTTGGCCTCGGCGGTCCAATATCTGACATGGTTCTTCAGTCACTGTCAAATCCTCTTGAATATCAAGCGGCTGATAATCCAACACATGTGTTGGATCACTAACATACTTCCTCAGCACAGACATGTGGAATACGTCGTGTACACTGGCTAAATGTGGAGGTAACGCAACTCGGTATGCTACCTCACCCACTCTGCCCAAAACTGTGAATGATCCAACGTAACGAGGACTTAACTTGCCTCATTTCCCAAATTGCATCACTCCCTTTTTCGAAGATATTTTGATAACGACGTGATCGCCAATTTGTATGGCACACGTTAGAAATGTCATATACGTCATTTAATTCATGTAACAAAGAGACTTATAAATGTGCTTAGTTACCTGAAAATCAGCACTAGTTCGTTTGAGATCAGCATAACTCTTCTACTGACTCTGAGCACTCTTCAGTCTCTCCCGAATAATATGAACAACTGCATTGGTGCTTTCTATCAAGTCAGGGTCAAAAATAAGATGTTCGCCAGCTTCTTCCCAGTTGATCGAAGATTTACATCGGCGTCTATACAGTGCCTCAAGTGGTGCCATGCCGATGCTCGATTGGAAGCTGTTATTGTATGCGAATTCGATCAGGGGTAAGCGCTTATCCCATGATCCTTGGAAATCCAGCATACAGGCCTGTAACATATCTTCTATCACCTGATTCACCCTCTCCGTCAGTCCGTCGGTTTGAGGATGAAACACAATACTGAATTCTAACTTGGAACCCATTCCTTCTTAGAAACTCTGCTAGAATCGGGAGATATATAAAGGATCACGATCTGACACGATACTTACGGGTATCCCATGTAGTCGGACTATCTCTCTCAGATAAACTTCAGCCAATTTCGACGTTGTATATCACAGGCTGTAGGGTAAGAAATGGGCTGATTTGGTAAGACAATCAGCAATCACCCTAATCGCATTATAACCCTTCTGTGTACGGGGTAACCCAAGAATGAAATCCATGGGAATATTCTCCCATTTCCATTCTGGGATGGGCAGTGGCTGTAACAGACCCGCAGGGTGCTTGTGTTCGACCTTCACTTGCTGGCAGGTCAAACATTTCACAACATGTTCTGCCACTTCTCACTTCAATCCATTCCACCAAAATGTCTTCAAATCCTGATACATTTTTTGTGCTACCAGGATTAATGACATAAGTTGACTTTTGAGCTTCTTAAAGATTCTCATGACGTAAGTCACTATCATCTGCTACACATACTCAGCCTCAAAACAATAAGGACCCATCGTCCTTAATAGAAAAGTCTTGGCTGTAGCCCACTGAGTACTCCTTGTCTGATGGCAATAAGCTTTGCATCATGCCTCTGGAGTTCTTTGATCCTATCAAAGAGTGTAGATCAGATCATCACTATAGCAAGCAAATCTCCATTTGACGTGCCCAAAGAGTGGCACTGGATGGCACTATGTCATTTAACAATTTCCATCTTTGTAGCCATGTCACAAGATGGGATAGCTGAGCGGATGACTTTCAACTTAGTGCATCAGCCACTACATTGGCTTTATCGGGATGGTATTGAATAGAACAGTCATAGTCCTTTAAGAACTCTATCCATCTTCTCTGTCTCAAATTCAACTCTTTCTGGGTAAAGAGATACTTGAGACTTTTATGATCGGTGAAAATCTCGAAGGTTTCACTATACAGGTAGTGCCTCCAGATCTTCAACGCAAAAATGATCGCAACTAGTTCTAGGTCGTGAGTGGGGTAATTCTTCTCGTGATCTTTCAACTGTCGGGAACCATACGCAATCACGCGTTCCCTCTGATTCAATACACAACCTAACCCACTATATGAGGCATCGCTGAAGACAACAAAACCACCACTACCTGATGGTAGTGCTAGTACGAGAGCGGAGGTGAGTCTCCTTTTCAACTCTTGGAAACTCTGCTCACACGCCTCAGTCCACTCGAATTTTACATTCTTACAAGTGAGCTATGTGAGTAGTCCTGCAAGCTTTGAAAACCCTTCAATAAAATGTCGATAATACCCTACGAGACCTAGAAAGCTTCTGATATCAGTTATTGTTTGTGGCTGCTTCCATTGCACTACAGCTTCTATCTTTGCAGGATCGACGGTAATACCGGCTTCCAAAATGATGTGACCCAGAAAATTGACTTGATTCAACCAAAAGTCGCATTTACTAAACTTAGCATACAACTGCGAATCTCTCAATGTCTGCAACATAAGACATAGATGATCTTCATACTCTGCTCTCTGTAGACATCCCCATTTTGCCTTCTCGGAATATACAATTTTATTCGATCAACCTTTGACCTCATAACCCTGATATGGGACCATGCACTGAAACAATAGTACATGGCTGAATACAGGCTGAAATAATAGCTCTGTGGCTCAGATCCCGACATAGGGAGACTATATACTGAAACAATAGTATATAGTCGGAATGTAGACTGAGATAATAGTCTTGCATTTCAGTCTAGAGACTAAACTCGGACAACCCCGAGCGCCTGAAAACCCGCGAGTAATTCGATTGCACGCTAGACCACAAACGCGCAATCAGTTCCCTTTCAGACAGAACTTCCTTTCCCAGACCATCTTGACACTCGATCACAGGCCTAAAACAAGACGCGCGATCGGATTGAGCGTCACACAACCAGCGCGCAATTAGCCTATGCCTGGCCTAGCCTTACAGTCCTTAACCCCTAAGTTTCCTTGATTAAGCGCTTCTGAAGAATCGCTTAATCAGATTGTGCACGTCCTACCAAGCGCGCAATTAGTTCTAACTTTATTAGAACTAGGAAACTCGCTAAGCAAGTCAGCCGGTCTCTCACTGATTTGGTGACCGACTCAAAGGGATTAAGTGTCGGGAAACCCACACGCAATTCGATTAAACGGCTGAAATAGGGCGCGTAATTGAAGGAAAACCTATATAAGATTTTTTTCTTAATTCGCCAGGAGAGGCTGGTAATTTTCGAGAGAGAATGGAGTTTTTTGGGATTCCAAAACCAGAGAACTCTGAGGACAAACCCATAGAGCAATCTAGTCATGATTTTGAGATTCAAGCGCCGAATCTTCGAGATTTCTCTCCACAACCCCGGTCCTAGGTAAAAACCTTAGTGTTAAACTTAGGATATTTCTCTTAATTCTAATTATAGTTTTAATTTTTAGTCCGAGGCCGTAGCACCCTTTTCAGACCTTAAATTTTTTACATATGGTTCTAATTCTCCGAATTCATAACCAGGCCCTAATCCGACGGTCTAATTCACCGACCCTAGGCCCTTAATTCCGTTCTAAAATCTTAATCTACAGTTTTATCATTAATTTCTGGTTCTAATTCTCTGAATTCAGAACTAGTCTTTAATCATACGGTCTGATTTTCTGATTTCGGACCCGAATTCAATCCTAAAATTAAAATTTTTAGTTTTAATTCTCTATTTTAATATCACCAAAAATCCTAAATGTTACTTTTAGTTTCTATAATTCCAGTTCACAATTTAATTCATGATTATTATTCCGAAATCAACTCTGAAAAGCCTAAAATACTATTTTACGGTCTAAAATTCAATTTATCTTCAATCTTAACCACCCGATTTATCCAAGGGAGTTTACGGAGGGTACTTGGGAACTAGGCCAATCCTCCTTAGCATAACGGGCCCACAACCCCTTTTTCCTTAGGATTTTAGAATTAATTAATTACTTTTTCTTTTTTTTTTAGTATTAGTAATTGGTAGATTTATTCTATTTCAACGTATTTAATCAACCAAGTGCATTAGATCTTAGTGTGATCGATTAATTTCTTTAAATTAGATTTTAATTGCTTAATTCCTTGCTTTAAATCATATTTAGTATGATTAATCTTGTTGTTTTGATTAGATTTTTAGTGTAGTTGATTCATTGCTTTAATTAGAATTTTAATAAAATTAGTTTATTTATTTTTAATTAGATTTAAGTAAAATCAGTTTCTTTATTTAATTAGATTTTTAGTAAAATATTAATTCCTTTGCTTAAATTAAAGTTTCAGTAAGATTAGTTTTCTCATTTCAATTAGAATTCTAGTAAGACTGTTATAATTTCTTTGGTTAGAATTTTAATATAATTAGTACACTCGATTTACTTAGAATTCCAATATAACTAGCATACTTGCTTAATTTAAATTCTAGTATGATTAGCATGCCCAAATTAATGAGAGTTTCACCAGAACTATCACATGTGCACTCCTAGTACAGTTAGGAAACCTGATCACAATAAGACTTCTGACGGAATTAGGAGACTAAGATTAATCGGACTTCTAGTAGTATTAGCACATTAAATTAATTAGAATTTTAATAAAATTAGGAAACTAAGTTAATTAGACCCCTAATAGAATTATAACATTTAAATAGTTTCACTTACTCTGACACACTCACAACTAAACTCACAATAGAACCAGGGAAATCTAAATTGATCAGAATTTTAACCATAATGAGGAATAAAAGGGAAATTGAACTATCTAAATCAAGAAAAAGACACTGTTGCTGACGTTCGCAGGCGGACGATTCAGTATAGAAGTAACCCATACCCACTCTCAAGCGTGATCATTGACGTGTTACAGCGTCGATAAATATCTGCAGCTGGCGATCGCAACAAACTAGGAAACTTCTTAGAAAACCTCTTTATTTATTTTACCTCTACTATTCCAAACGCCGCATCGCTAGAGTCCATTTGGATAGAATTGGAAGCCACAGTTTCAACGGGAACCAAAAGGAACCCAGAAAAAGGGCGCACCAATAGATTGGCGATCGCGATGTGACACTTTTGTAAATCTTTTTTTAGATAGTTAGTTTTCATATTATCTCCCTATTTTTCCTTCCATCGCATCATTTAGATCCCCTTTTATATATATATGAGTCTGCGTCAAAGACTTGAGATGCCTGGTATATGAAGAGTGAGTTCAGGAGACCCACCATTGTGGGGATATCATGAAAACCCTACGTACAAAGAAGAATCATTTTACAATTCTAGCCCACGACAACCTGAGATTAACATGATTGGTGAACAAGAAAATCCCTTCTCTACCCCACACACTAGTAATAGTAATAATGGGAGAGATGGTAACATCGGACAAAACCTTAGCGCTCAACAGATCGTAGAACTCAGTATTCAAAGAATACAAAGAGGAGCTGATGACTCCGAGGAATTACTTCGAGGGTTGGCCATCGCATACAAAACCATTAGATCACGATAACTTTTAGAAGAAAGGCCGCCTCCTACCCCGAGCACGGTGTCAGCCCATGCCACACCATTGATACAACCTGTCCACACATTCTTCAATGATGACTCTTTAGACAAGGTTTGCTCACGGGTCGCTCCAAAAGATAGCACCATCAAAATCGAAGATCTCTCTAAAATACTCGATGAGTACATGGCCAAGAGAAAGCATCCCGGTCACTCATTTGGATTCGATAAATTTTGCCGGGACGTCAAGTTTAATTTACCAATAGGATTTAAACCACCTAAATTCACTAAATACAATCCCACGGGAAATCTGAATCATCACTTGGCCCTCTTTTGTAATAATTGTCGGCCAATACGTGATAAGCAAGGGCTTCTCATTCACTATTTCCAACGCTCATTAGAAAGAGAAGCTTTAGATTGGTTTGCGAGACTTTCGCTTTATAAGATAGAAACCTTTGACGAGTTAGTCGGTCAATTCCTAGACCAATACAAACACTTGATCCAAGAGACAGTTAGTCTCAATGATCTAATGACAACCAAGCAAGGACTTGATGAAGAATTTACCGACTTTGTCGCCAGATGGAAAAAAATCACTGCTAAGACTGGCACCTCAATGAAGGAAAAGGATTCGGTGGACATCATCATCGATAACACTAGGAAACCGTTAAAGAGTGCACTTGTCATAAGTGATTGCCCCGACTTTACCGCACTCCACTCACGGGCATCCCAATTAGTGTGACACAATAAAGGCGGAGACCTTGCTCTATCCATAGTCACCTCGAAAGTAGGCTCTTCCAATGAATCAAAATTGAAAAGTAATAAAAAAGCCTTAGGAACTGAACAAGTTAACACCGTTGTCAACCAAGGACAAAACTCTAATAACGAGAACTTCCAATCACAGAACTTCGGACAAAATCAAAATCAACAACAGTATACCAACCAAAACCAAGGTACAAATCAACTAAGATATGCAAACCAAAACCAAGGCCAGAATCTGAATGAAGGTCAATACCAAAATAGAAACCAATACCCTAACACCTATCAGAACCCAAACGCGACACAGAATCGATTGGCCCATGCGTCAAATTATAATAACGTACCCCCACCATAGAACTTTAACCCAGCCAAAGGCCCCTACCAGCCGAGGCGGGAACACTATCCCCCTTTACCAGATACCATTCCCAACATCTTTCATCTCCTTAACACTCAAAATCTCCTCTGATTTTCGTAGGAAAAACCCCGCCCATGGCCGACAAATCTAGACTATAGTAAGTACTGTGCCTTCCATTGATACGTGGGACACAACCTCGAAGACTGTTGGGTCCTCAGGGACGTAATCTATGATATGAATGACCGAAGTCAGATTGATTGGGAAGCGCTCAGAAATCCTAACCCTAATGATAGCCAACCCCAACAAAATTTAGGGATTGTTAATAACCCCATGCCCAACCATAACCAAACGACACCGACTCAGGTCACCACCGTAGACCTCCCCGGTCGATCTCCCTTCCAACCTTCCACCTTATACGAGTCCCCGGTCGATCTCCCTTCCAAAATTCACTCAGATACGAGTCCATTCCTTTAGGGTTAGGAGACCATTCCTCCGTAGTCACCCACCAGAGCCTTCAACCCCTCCAAATCCTGAACCAACGCCATTGCCGCTCCCTTTATCCAATTCTGAACCCGAGTATGGAGATCACGTTCTCTAAACTACAGCCCAGATTGCTGCATGGGTAGAAAGTGTCACCCGAAAGACTCCAAGTCAAGACAACAAAATAGCCACCGAGCGTTCACTAAATCTAGAAGAGAGTAGGCCAGAGGAACATTTTGACCCATGTGAGACATTGGTCTCTGCTTTCCTAGAAGAGGAAGATTACACACAATACCTCCCACCTTGGAGCGACACCATTCAGGTACGCATTCCAACCTCATATTTCACCCAGTTTACAAATGCATCCGCGTCGAGCCGCACTGGATTCGGTCAACAATCGACTTGCCCGATCCTTAAATCAGAAATCAATTACCCACCTCCACCTTTCCCTCGAAGTAAGGATTTTACGAAGGCCCAACCACTAGAGGGGAGTGTGAGAGAAAGAGAGGTTAACTGGCCTCCCCCGCCTCATATCATCCATCCACTAATTCCTGCACCTCAACCATCCCAACCACCCGCACTTAAGGCCCATCGGCCAGGCAAAGAAACCACACTCGAGCCAGGGCCAGAATACGACCTTCTGCGGCACCTCCAGAAGATCCTAGCCCAAATATCCATACTAGAACTCATTAAGAAATCACCTGACTATCACCGGTTGTTGATAAGGACACTTGAAGACACGCAAGAAGATGAGGATACGACCCTAGATGAGCTTCATCAAATCACTTCGGTCATGGCGCAACCTCCAGCGCTCACTTTTACGGACGCAGACATGCCTAAAGAGTCACTCCGCGGGAGTGCGGCCCCTATATATCTTACGATCATAATTAGAGGATTCTCCGTACCACATGCACTCGTTAACATGGGAGCAGGACTTAACATCTGCCCTCTCACCACATTAAAAATACTTGAATACACAGGGCAGGATGTCCGGTCCTCTGCACTGTCCCTCATAGCTTATGATGGGTCGCTTTGTCAAAGGAACTATCAACCTACAGGTTCGCCTCGGACCTGTAACGAAAGACATTACCTTCCATGTTTCTGATTCTGCTAGTACGTACAATCTCATCTTAGGAACAAAATGGCTGGAGTCATTGAAGGCTGTTGCATCCATATACCATCAATGCATCAAATTCCCATACGAGGACTCCATCGTCTATATATACGTTGATGCACCCCTCCAAGAGATGGATACCGATTATGCAGCAAGCATACCAACCGCTCACAACTATGTGTTGAACATGGGCCATATTTAAAAGACTTGAATCCCTAACGAGACAGCCATCGCGGAAGTCTGTCCCCCTACCCCTCCTAGTTTTCCCCCAACGCGTCAACAAAAATTAATGAGAAGAGAGGTTGGTTCAGGCCTCGCCAAACTCTATGCCATTAATCCTATTGCGATAAAAGGTTGGGACCTTATGTACCAACTTAGATACATTCCCCACACCGGGCTCAGTAAAAATAAACAAGGTCGTGTAGGGCCCGTTGTCCCAACGCAAATACGTAAACACATAAGGTTAGGTTATCAATCGGATGGCTCGCAAGCCGACTTGTCCCCTACCTCACCAAAATGGTCTCTATACGACCACTTCACCTATGAGACTACTAAGAAAGCAAATGTGCCAAAGCATAAGGAAGTGTCCTTTACTAGATCCCAAGAAGTGGAAATTGAGCGAATGACTGAAGTATTCAATGATTTAACCAATTTAAATGACGATATTGATAGACTGCTCGAAGGAGTCAAGCCATTGTTTGACGCAAGGAGTTTATAGAAGAAAGGAGAGAAGAACCTCCAGAACTTGACCCATAAGTAGAAGATTGGCAGCCCATTGACGATGAAGATTTTCACATAGCAACCTTGCAAGATAGTGAAGATTACTTACACCCAACGTGGGGGGAAGATGACACTCCACAAGAAAATACTAACTCATATAGAATCCACCTTGGATTTGGCCTTGAGGGATGGGAATGCCTTTGGGACTCCCCTTGTATCGCTTACCCATGCCAACCCCGTTGTAGGGCATGCACCAACATATTAGAGTGCTTCGCCAGTTGGATCCGACACTCTATGATAGAAAAATCGAATCACTCCAACCACGTGGCCACTGACATAAGTAATGATCTACCAGCACTAGAAGCAAAAAATCTCGACGGTCATCTGGTTGACCTAAGGGGAAACACTAGCACCGCCCTTATAGAATTTGAAGAGGAACTTGAACTAGACACTTCTACATCCCTAGATTCATCGCAACTCCAAATATTTTGGAAATCTCTAGAGGAAGAGTGGCAACCTCCCCCAAGTGATGATGAAGACAACTGGATAGACCTCCCGCACTAGAGTTAGCGGAACAAGCTAACCTAGGACTTCGAGCACTATTCGATCAAGAAGAGGATTTTGATACCATCTTCGACTCTAACATAGAAGGATGGGAATGTCCTTGGGAATCCCTCTGCATTCTCCACCATTATCAACCTCGCTGTCGAGCATGCACACTCATCCCAACATATTATGAAGACCAAGGAAAGGAACTTGCTAACCCTGAGGATCCTTTGATAGATTCCCCTCAGTGGGAAGAACAATATTATTATGACTCAGAGGATGACAACTCAATTGACTACGATCTTCAAAGCTTCTTCAAAGAAGAGGTGATTAATGTGGTAGAAGAAATCCAAATGTTAGTGTCGCCGTCACTAGCATCACTCATTCAAAGGATCTCATCCGATGAGGACTCCAAAAAAAAAATGCGAAATTGATAACAAGTCTGCATTTCTTGAAGAATCGCCCAAGCGGCTCCAGCAGCCGCCTCACTCCCTCAACTAGAGGAAGCAACTCTCCCAGAAAAGAAAGGGAACTATTCATCCCGAACCAAATCTATGGCTAATAAGGAGACTTTTCTCCTAAGGTTCCTATCCCATTCCCCGCATGGGAACGTAAAGCATCCCATTTAAACAACAAACCAGTGATCATACCGGACGAGGTAGTTCATGACTTTGAGAGAAGAATCAATGGCCTTAACCTTCACCTTACCAAAGATCTCTCAGCCATAGATTGTAACGATGAAGAGTTACCTTTTGCAAACGCAGATCCCCAGTGTAGCAATTTCACAGTATACGAACTTACCGAAGATGAAGAAAGAGCGCCAGCTGTCGAAGAGACACTGGATTTCCAATGGATTATCAAGCACTTTGATGAGCAAACCCAAGCTACTGCGAAACCCACGGAGGAACTTAACTTTGGCACTGAAGAGAAACCCAAGAAGTTATTAATTAGTGCAACACTCAACTCAAACGAACGCCAACAAATTGTACAAGTCCTACAAGAACACTTTGATTCCTTCGCATGGTCCTATGAGGACATGCCCGATTTAGACCCAAGTTTAGTGGAACATCACCTCGTCTAGAACCCGATTCAAAGCCTGTTAAACAGAAACTCCGCAGAATGCACCCATAAACTACCCTTCAAGTTAAAGAGGAAGTTGACAAGTTACATAAAGCCAAATTTATCTGAGTCGTCCTCTACCCTAAGTGAGTTTCCAACATAGTACCTATTGTTAAGAAAGACGTCAGAGTGCGGGTTTGCATCAAATTTCAAAACCTCAACCAGGCATGCCCAAAAGATAATTTTCTACTTCCACACATTAACACTCTAGTCGACAACACCGCTGAACATGAGATGCTATTCTTTATGGACGGTTTCTCTGGATATAATCAGATCAAATTAGCAGAGTCTGACCAAGAGAATACTTCCTTCAACCCACCATGGGGGATATACTATTACGTTGTTATGCCTTTTGGGCTCAAGAATGTAGGAGTCACGTATCAACGCGCCATGATGGCTATCTTTCACGACATGATGCATAAATGTGTAGAAGTCTACGTCAATGATATATTAGTGAAGTTCCAAATACGAGTAGGACATGTTGAAGTGCTCTGACTGGTACTACAAAGGGCTAAGAAATATCAGCTAAAAATAACCCAAAGAAATGTGTCTTCGGGGTCACTTTTGGAAAATTACTTGGCTTCATAGTTAGCAAGCGAGGGATCGAAGTTGACCCTGCAAAAGTCAGAGCCATCCTTGAGATACCGCCTCCCAGTAATATCAAAGAGTTACAAGGCCTGATAGGAAGATTGCAATTCATCAGGAGATTTATCTCCTAGCATTCAGACAAATGTGATCCTTT
Source organism: Chloranthus sessilifolius (assembly GCA_021018995.1). NCBI lineage: Eukaryota > Viridiplantae > Streptophyta > Magnoliopsida > Chloranthales > Chloranthaceae > Chloranthus > Chloranthus sessilifolius. The sequence continues at coordinate 25,023,540 of CM037594.1, read as the reverse complement.
CTACAGACTACTTAAAGGAGGAGCTGAGTACAAATGGGATGATCAGTGTCAGCAAGCCTTTGACAACATCAAGAAGTACCTCCTTAACCCGTCGATACTATCACCACCTATCCCTGGAAGACCCCTAATTCTATACCTCTCAGTGAACGATAAAGCGATGGGAGTAATTTTGGGACAATACGAAGAAGACGACATGAGAAAGAAGGCTATCTACTACCTTAGTAGGACAATGGTCGAATATGAACGAAAATATACTCCAATGGAGAAAACTTGCCTCACCTTGGTGTGGGCCTTCACCAAATTACGACACTACTTTGGAGCACATAAGATACTAGTACTAGCCTAAATGGACCCGCTGAAGTATGTATTCGAAAAGCCCGCAATATCAGGAAAGATCGCTCGCTAGTGTAGACACCCCCATTTCGCCCTCTCGGAGTATACGAATTCGTTTGGTCAGCCCTTGACCTTTTTTAACCCTCGACATGGGACCATGCAACAGTACATGACTGAACACAAGCTGAAATAATAGCTTTGTGGCTCAGATCCTAACGTAGGGAGGCTATATACTAAGCAATAGTATATAGTCGAAATGCAGACTGAAATAATAGTCTTGCATTCCACTCTTGAGACCATACCCGGACAACCCTAAATTAAGTGCCAGAAAACTCGCGCGTAATTCGATCACGCGTAAAACCAAAAACGTGCGATCAGTCCCCTTTCAGACCAAACTTCCTTTCACAGACCATTTCGAGACTCGATTACGCCCCTAGAAATAGACGCGCAATCGGATTGAGCGCTACACCACTAGCGCACAATTAGCCCACGCCCGACCTAGTCTCCTACCCTTGACTCCTACGTTTCCTCCATTAAGCACTTCAGGTAACACGCTTAAGCATCAGAAAAATGGCGTCAGAGTGCGGGTTTACCTGAAGTGACGGACTCAAAGCGATTAAGCGCCAGAAAAATGGCGCGCAATTCAATTAAATACCCAAAAATGGGTGCGTAATTGAATAAAAACCTATAAAAGCTTTTTTCTCGAAGAGAAAGAGGGAGGCTGCAAATTTTGAGAAACGAGAGCGTAAATCAAAAACTAGAGAGCTCCAAATTAGCCATGATTTTAATATTCGAACTCCAAGCTTTCTCACCGCAGACCCGATTCTAATTTTTAGACCGTAGCATCTTCTTCGAACACACAACACGGGAGGCTGCAAAATTCAGAGTGGAGTGACCGTAAATCAATAAAACTAGAGAGCTCTGAGAACGAATCCCTAGAGAAAATTAGCCATGATTTTAACATTCGAACTCCGAGATTCCTCTCTGTAGCCCCGAACCTAGGTACGAATTTACTTTTATTTTAGACTTAGGATTTCCCTTAGTTTAATTCATCAATTCTATTTCCAAATTCAGACCGTAGCACCCTATTCGAACCGAAATTCTCTATATCTGGTTCTAGTTCCCTATTTCTAGAACCCATCCTCAATTTAATTGTCCGATCCACCGACTTTATACTTTGATTCTACTCTAAAATCTTAATCTACATTCCTATCATTAATTTTTGGTTCTGACCTTAGAGTTCAGAACCAGTTCTTAATCATACGGTCTGATTTTTCTGATTTCGGACCTGAATTCAATCCTAAATTTTAATCTATAATTTAATTCTATATTTTCATACCATAAAAAAAAATCCAAAACTATAAATTTCAGTTCATAACTTTAGTCTCTTAATTTAATTTCCTATTATAATTTCAAATTCCATTCCAAAAATATCTTTTTTTATTATTCAAATACCAATCTATCTTTTATCTCAACCATCCGATTTGCCCACGGGAGCTTACGGACGGTACTTGGGAACGAGGCCAATCCTCCATAGCATAGCGAGCCCAACCCCCCATTTTTTAGATTGCTTATGATTACTTAGTTAATTTTAATTAGTTTTTATTGTAGTATAATCGATTAATTGCATCTAGTAATCATTATCTGCTTTGATTCAATTTAGTATTCCAGTTTAGTTAGTCTATTATCTTAAATCAAAATTTAGGAAATTTAATTTGCTTATTATTCGTTAGATTCTTGCCATAACTAATCCACAGATTATGATTCAAAAATAACAAAAATTAATATTATCGCATCAATTATTTACTTATATTTTGGTAAGTTAATTTATTGCTTTAATCAGAGTCGTAGTAAAATTAGTTTTTTGTGTCTTCTTTAATTAGAATTCTAGTAGGACTACTTAAATTGTTTTAGTTATACTTGCAATACGATTAGTATCCCTGCTTCATATAGAATTGCAATACAATTAAACTCTTTTATTTAATTGCAATATTATTGGAATTGATGCACATGCACTCCTAGTACCAGTAGGAGATTGGAATTGATTGGACTCTTAGTAGAGCCAGGACTTTGATATTAATTGGACTCGTAATAATACTGAGAAACTGAAAATGATTGAACTCCTGATAGCATCAGGACACTAAAATGACTTGTCATAATAAGCTCACCTAATCATAATTCACAACAAAAAAAGGGAATCTAAACTGACCATAACAGTAACAAGGGAAACTAAAAAGAAAGCTGAAACTATCTAATTAAAAGAGGGCACTACTGCTGACGTTCGCAAGCGGACGATTCAGTATAAAAGTAACTCACTCACGCTTAAACGCGTGATCATTGACGTGTTGCAACGTCGATAAATATCTGTAGCTGGCGATTGTAAATCAACTAGGAATCATCCTAGGAAATTCCTCCTATTACTATTTATCCCCACCTTATCACATACACCGCATCGCTAGAGTCCAACAGGACAGAATTGGAAGCCACTTATTCAACGGGAATCGAGAGGAACCTAGAAAAAGTGCGCACCAATAGACTGGCGATAGCGATGGGACGCTTTTGTAAACCCCTTCTTTTTCTTTAGATAGTTAGCTTTATTTTACTTCCCTATTTTTTCTTTCCCGTCGTGTCGTTTAAATTTAGATTATATATATATATATGAGTCATCACCAAAGACTCAAAATATCTGGCATACATAGAGTAAGTTTAGGAGACCCGCCGTTGTGGAGATTTCATAACAACCCTGCCTACGAGGAAGAACTACCTTATACTTTTAGCCCACAACAACCTGAAGTCAACATGGCTGGTGAATAAGAGAACCCCTTTTCTACACCACACGCCTGCAATAGCCATAGTGACAGAAATAATAACTTTGGATAAAATCTCACCACTTAATAAATCATAGAACTTAGCATCCAAAGAATATAAAGAGGAGGCGATGATTCTGAAGAGTTACTTCGAGGATTGGGTGCTGCATATGAAACCATTAGGGGACAACAAAATTCGGGAGAACAGGAGTGACAAGGGAGACCACCTTCTACCCCAAGCACAGTGTCAGCCCGCACTACGCCATTGAGGTAACATACTCACACGTTCTTTAATGACAGTTTGCCAGACAAGAGTATCTCACGCATCACTCTCAAAGACAATACTATAAAGGTCGAAGACCTCCCAAAAATGCTCGATGAATACATGGCCAAGAGGGAATGCCCAGGTAGCTCGTTTGTATTCGATAAATTTTATCGAGACATTGAATTTGGCATACCTATAGGATTTAAACCGCTAAAATTTACTAAATACAATGGCACCAGAAATCCGAACCATCACTTGACCCTCTTTTGTAATGATTACCGACCTATACGCAACAATCAAGGACTTCTCATTCACTACTTTCAACGTTCATTAGAAGGGGAAGCTCTAGACTAGTTCGCGGAGCTCCCACTTTATAAGATAGAGACTTTTGATGAGCTAGTCGGTTGATTCCTAGACCAATGCAAACACTTGATTCAAGAGATGGTTAGCTTCAGTGACCTGATGGTGGCCAAGCAAGGACCAGATGAAGAATTCATCGACCTCTTCGCTAGATGGCGAAAGCTTGCTGCTAGAACTGATACTTTAATGAAAGAGAAAGATTCAATTGATATCATCATTGACAATACTAAGGAACCACAAAGGAGCGGCCTAGTCATCAGCGATTGCCCCAACTTCACTGCACTTCACTCTCGGGTGTCCTGACTGACACGACACATCAAGGGCGGAGATCTTGCATTATCCGTAGTCACGTCAAAGGTGGGCTCCTCCAATGAGTTGAAACTGAAAAATCATAAGAAAGCCTCAGAAATAGAACAAGTTAATACGGTTGTCAATCAAGGAAAAAATTAGAATAATGGGAACTTCCCTCCATGCAACTTCGGGCAGAACCAGACCAAATAACGATACGCTAGTCAAAATCAGGGCGCCAATCAACATAGGTACGCAAACCAGAACCAGGGCCAAAACTCAGGAATGTGATCTATGACATGAACGATCGGAATTAAATTGATTGGGAAGTGCTTAGGAACCCTGACCCTAATCAGAATCAACCCCAACAGAATTTAGGGATCATAAATAATCCCATGCCCAACCACAACCAAGGGACACCAGCCCAGGTCACCACTGTAGATCTCCCCAGCCAACCTTATTTTCAGCCTTCGACATTAATCACTCGTATCCTACCCTCCGATGTTGTTACTACCCCTATAAGAACTCCATCCTCCTTACACCCCTCTACCTAGATTACACGGATCCCGCCACCGATCTCGCCTCCATATCTGAAGTTTATTCAAATACGAGTCCATTCCTTCAGGGCTAGGAGGCCATTCCTCCATCATTCCCCCCTAGAGCCATTGACCCCGCCAAATCCTAAATCACTAGTGTTACCACTCCCTTCACCCGACTCTGAATCTGAGTATGGAGACTATGCTCTCCAAACCATCATTCCGACTATCTCACAGATGAACAGTGTCGCCCACACGACTCCCAACTAAGAGAGTGAAGCTAGAACTGAGTATCCGTCAGATGAAGAGAAAAGTGAATGAAAAGAATATCTAAATTCATGCGAGACGTTGGTCTCCACTTTCTTAGAGGAAGAGGATCACACGCAATACCTCCCACCTTGGAGTAGTACCATATGGACACGCACTCCGACCCTTAACTTCACTCGCTTCACAAATGCACCAACGCCGAGTCATGCTAGGGTCGACCAGCAATTGGCCTATCTTATTCTCAAGTCAGGAACTAACTATCCACCCCCCTTTCCTGCAGAATAAAGATTTCATGTATGCACAACAACCCGAGGGGAACACGAGAGAAATGGAAGTTAACTTACCACCCCCACCACACGTCATCCCACCACCAATTCCCGTACCACAACCACCTCAGCCACCTGCACCTAGGGCCCATCGGTCGGGCAAAAAAATAGCACTTGAGCCAGGGCAAGAGTACAATTTGTTACGACATCTCTAAAATATCTCAGCCCAGATATCTGTACTAGAACTCATCAAGAAATTGTCTGATCATCACCGACTATTAATAAGGACACTCGAGGACACTCAAGTGGACGAAGACACAACCCTGGATGAGCTTCATCAAATTACCTCTATCATGGCACAACCTCCCACCCTCATATTCACGAACGCAGACATGCCTAAGGAGTCACTTCGCGAGAGCGCTGCCCCCATATATCTTACAATCATAATCAGAGGGTTCTTTGTGCCCCACGCACTAGTCGACACAGGCACGAGACTCAATATCTGCCCTCCCACCACATTGAAAATACTTGAATACATAGAACAAGACGTCAGGCCCTAGGCCTTGTTGCTCATAGCCTACGACGGCTCACGTCATTTTGTAAAAGGAATTATCAAACTTCAAGTCCGCCTAGGACCCGTGACAAAAGATGTTACGTTCCATGTTGCTGACTCTGCTAGCACATATAATCTCATTTTAGGCAGAAAATGGTTAGAATCAATGAAGGTTGTTGCGTCCACATACCATCAATGCATTAAATTCCTGTATGAGGACTCCATCGTTCGTATATACGTTGATGCACCTCTTCAGGAGATGGATACCAATTATGCGGCAAGTATTCCGATGGCCCATGAATCCGTACTAAACATAGGCCAGATCTAAAAGACACAAATTCCTGATGAAGTAGCTGTCGCAGGAGTATGCTCCCTTCCTGGTTTCCACCCAGAGCGACAACAAGAGCTAATGAGGAGGGAGGTTGGCCCAGACCTCGCTAGATTATACGACATCAACCCAACTGCAATGAAAGGGTGGGATCTTATGTACCAACTCAGATATGTCCCCCACATCGGACTCTGTAAGAATAAGCAAGGGCGTGTGAAACCTATATTCCCGACTAAAATACGCAAGCATATAGGATTAGGTTACCAATTGAATGGCCAACTAGCCGATTTACGCCCTACTTCACCGAAATAGTCTCTTTATGACCTCTTCGTCTATGAAACTACTGAGAAAGCAGATGTGCCGAAGTAAAAGGGAGTATCCTTCACTAAACCCCAGGAGACCAAAATTGAACTAATATCTAAAGCGTTCAATGATTTGACAAACCTGAATGATGATATCGACGAGCCCCTCAAAGGAGTCAAACCTTTGTTTGACACTAAAAGTCCCATAGAAGGAAGAAAGAAAGGCCCTCCAGAAATCGAACCGTAATTATAGGATTGAGAATCTACAGATGACGAAGATTTTCATATAGCGGCCTTACGAGACGACGAAGAACGCTTACGTTCACCATGGGAAGGGGATGACACCTTGTAAGAAAATATTAATTCATATAGCATCCGCCTTTGCCTTGGCCTTGGAGGATGGGAATGCCCGTGGGACTCTCCTTGTATCTTTCACCCATATCAACCCCAGTGCGAAGCATGCACTCGCATACTAGAGCAATTTGCTAGCAAGATCACACATCCTATAATGACCGAGGTGGACGGAGCCGACCCTACAACCATAAGCATGACCATTAATCCACCAACCTCGCTTTTGGCACAAGAAGAGAGAAGACCCGATGGTCAGTTATTCGACTCAGGAGGAAACACCCACGTCCCACTCCTAGAGTTTGAAGAGGAGTTTGAATTAGACGCTCCTTCGTCCTCAGATGCACCACAACTCCAAATATTTTGGCAATCGCTCGAGGAAGAGTGGCGACCTCCACCAAGCGATGACGAGGACTACTGGATAGACCTTCCTGCACTCGAACTGGCAGAGCAAGCCAACCTAGAACTTCATGCCTTATCAGATCTAGAGAGTGAGTTGGATAATATCATCGACCATAACTTGGAAGGATGGGAATGTCATTGGGAATCTCCCTGCATTTCTTACCATCACTAGCCCCATTGCCGAGCATGTGTGCTCATCCCAACATATCTTGAAGATCAAGAGAGAGAGCTCCCTCCCCCTGACCCTTTTGGAGATTCCCCCTCACGAGAAGGACAATCATCTCATAATTTCGACGATGATGGTTCAATCGATTATGATCTCTCGGGCTTCTTCAGGGAAGAGACAATCAACCTAGTCGAGGAAACTCAAACTATGATACCCCTATCATCAGCATTACCTATTCAAAAGATCCCATTGGATGAGAACTCCAAAAAAAAAATGCCAAATTTGCAACAAATCTGCGTTTCCCGAAGGATCGCCCGAACGGCTCCAGCAGCAGTCTCGCTCCCCCAACTAGAGGAAGCGACTCTCCCGGTGCCTTTTGAGGTTGCCGACCCTGTACCATATTTATTATCAAAAATAAAAAAAATAGAAAACATAGAAAACCCTAAAAAGCTAGAAACACAAAACCCAAAAAAATCATAAAACCTTGAAAAAGAAAGGAAACTCTTTATTCCGACTCAAGTTTGTAGTCAACGAGGGGACTTCCCTCCTCTAACTCCTGACCTGTCTCACGCGTAAGGACGCAAAGCCTTCAGGCTAAGTAATAAGCCAGTCATCATACCGGAAGAGATACTCCACGACTTCGAAAGAAGAATTAATAGCCTTGACCTTCACTTTACCAAAGATCTTTCGGTCATAAATTGCGCCGATGAAGAGTTGCCTTGCGTAAAAATAAATCCCCAGGTTGCCGCCAAACTCACGGAGGAAATCGATTATGGCACCGACGAGAAGCCCAAGAAACTATTAATTAGTGCGACGCTCAATTCTAGAGAATGTCAACCGATTGTACAAATCTTACAGGAACATCTTGACTCTTTCGCATGGTCCTATGAGGACATTCCTGGTTTAGACCCAAGCCTAATAGAACATTGTCTTGTCTTAGAACCCGATGCGAAGCCTGTTAAGCAGAAACTTTGCAGGATGCACCCCCAAACAGCCCTTCAAGTCAAAGTGGAAGTTGACAAGTTACACAATCATTCGAGTTATCCTCTACCCCAAGTGGGTCACCAACATAGTACCTGTCTCCAAGAAAGACAGCAGGGTACGAGTTTGCATTGACTTTCGAAACCTCAATCGACATGCCCAAAAGATGACTTCTCACTCCCACATATTGACACTCTTGTTGACAACACCGTTGGACATGAGATGCCATCTTTTATGGACGGTTTCTCTGGATATAATTAGATAAAGTTAGCAAAGTCTGACCAAGAGAAGACTTCCTTCACCACACCATGGGAAACTTACAGCTACTTCGTCATGCCTTTTGGGCTCAAGAATATAGGAGCCACATATCAACGCGCCATGATGGCTATTTTTCACGACATGATGCATAAGTGTGTAGAAGTTTATGTCGATGACATATTAGTAAAGTCCCAGACGTGAGTAGGACACGCTGAATCCCTTCGGCTAGTGCTACAGAGAGCTAAGAAATATCAATTAAAAATGAATCCTAAGAAATGTGTTTTCGGAGTCACCTCCAGAAAATTACTTGGTTTTATAGTTAGCAACCGAGGGATTGAAGTCGACCCTGTGAAAGTGAGAGCCATTTTAGAGATGCCACCTCCCAGTAATATTAAAGAATTATGAGGTTTGATAGGAAGATTACAATTCATCAAGTGATTTATCTCTCAGCATTCAGACCGATGCGATCCTTTCTATAAACTACTTAAAGGAGGAATTGAGTACAAATGGGATGACCAATGCCAGCAAGCTTTCGAGAACATTAAAAAATACCTCCTTAACCCGCCAATACTATCGCCACCAGTTTCTGAAAGATCCCTAATCTTGTACCTTTCAGCAAACGATAAAGCGATGGGAGTAATCTTAGGACAATATGAAGAAGATGGCAAGAGAGAGAAGGCCATTTACTACCTTAGTAGAATGATGATCGAATACGAACGAAAGTACACCCCTATGGAGAAGACATGCCTCACATTGGTATGGGTTTCAACTAAATTACGACATTACTTTGAAGCACATAAGATACTAGTGCTAGCCCGAATGGATCCTCTGAAGTATACATTCGAAAAGCCCGCCACATCAAAGAAGATCGCCCGATGGCATATGCTATTACAAGAGTTCGATATCACTTACGTCACTCAAAAGTCGATCAAGGGGCAAGCCATTATTGATTACCTTGCAGATCTTCCACTCCCAAATGATGAACCCATACACGCGGACTTCCCCAATGAAGACTTACTCACAATTCATGACGAAGAGCCTGATAAAACCTCATGGACTCTATATTTTGACGGTGCACTAAATCACAAAGGGAAGGGCATCAGAATAGTCCTTCTAAGCCCGGAAGGAGTGTTATATCCAAAGATTTTCAATTAGACTTTCCTGTTACCAATAATGTTGCAGAATACGAAGCTTTTATAGCTCGATTGCGGACAGCGTTACAATTAGGTGTCAAACAGTTAAAGACCATAGGTGATTCTAAACTAGTAATCTCCGCAAGTCATAGGAGAATGGAAAAACTAAGGATAGGAGATTGATGAGATACCTAGAGACCGCTCAATATTTGGTGAAGAAATTTGAAAAGATGTCTTTCACACACATCCCTAGATTAGAAAATGAGTTAGCAGATTTCTTATCCACACTAGCCTCTCTCATCCAGATACTTATCGGCCAAAATACCAAGACCTTTTTAATTGACAGATTAACAGTACCCGCCCATAAAGTAGCATGGACCATTACAAGGGAACTACCAATTCTCCCTGCTAGCACAGAACCAAAAGAAATAATCACTCCAAAAAATTATGCTGAAAAAGAAACCGAAGTCGCGACGTTCAAATTCGAGAAATCAACGACAGACAACGGACAGCCATGGTATTTTGATATCTGAAATTTCTTGAAACATCAACACGTTCCCCCATATGCCACGAAGAACGAATGAAAGACTATAAAAAATCGATGTGCCCGATTCTGTATACTCGATAAAACATTATACAAAGAAGCCTTCACCAAAGGAGTACTGCTGCGATGAGTCACGATTGCCGAAGGACAATACATCATCCGAGAAGCACATGCCAACGCCTGCGGCGCCCACTCCGGTATACAAAGACTCGCTGATCAAGTTACACGACAAGGGTACTTTTGGCCGACGATAATAAGAGACTGCCACCTCTACGTTCAATCTTGCAAACAACGTCAAGAGCACGCTACACTTATCAAAGCTCCATCAGTTGCACTAAACACCATGACCTCGTTGTAGCCGTTTTCGATGTGGGCCTTCAACATCATTGGACCATTTACAGACACCGTTGGGAATACTCACAAGTATGCATTCATACTTACAGCGACCGAATACTACACCAAATGAGCAGAGGCCGAGTCTTATGTCCCAATCACTGCTTTGATGCTCACGAGGTTTATAGTTCGAAATATCATTACCCGGTTTGGAGTACCCAGAATGTTCATCACCGACAACGGATCGTAGTTTATTGCGGAAAAGACAAAGAAGTTATGCAAGAAATACGGCATTGATTTGTACCACTCATCGCCGTTCTACCCTCAAGGCAATGAACAAGTAGAAGCTACGAATAAGACGCTGATTCGAATCCTGAAATGAACTATGGAAACAAGCAATGGAGCCGACTGGCCCAAACGATTACCGAAAGCACTTTGGGCCTATAGGACCTCTATTCGCACGGCCACTGGCTAAACTCCCTACCTCCTCACCTATGGGATGGAGGTAGTCCTACCATATGAGATACAAGTCTCATCTTTATGCATCCAACTCGATGATGAGTTATCCTTAGACGAGAGGAGAATTGCATTACTTACTCAGTTATAATGAACCTTAATATTGGCGAACCAGTTTTAAAGAAAATTATGCCTTCCAAACACGCCCATCCAAAAGGAAAACTAAAACCGAATTGGGAAGGCCCTTAAGTTATAACAGCTGCATACCCTGGAAACGCATACAAATTAGCGAACCAACATGGGGAAGAGCTCCCTAGCCCTTGGAATGCCATATACCTTAGAAAATACCATCCTTAGTCTTATGATCATCACATCTTGTGGTTAAAATACTTATACTTATCATCCCCGTAGTCATCACGACCCATCCATTGGTCGTATGTCTTCAATCCTCAGAATATCCTTAAAATTCTCTGACTTGTCGCCCACCATTTACACTCGGGCGATTTGATCGAAGGATTAGTGACCTACCTAAAACTTTTTTCTCAAAAGCGTAAGAAACACTCGATTCTCATTCCCTATCCCCGCCATTGGAGGAAATGTTAGAGCAAAAAAATAAAGATGTTAGGTTCAATTGAAACTCGTCATTCTTGCACCAGCATGATGCTTTCAAAAAAAATGTACACAAAAAAAAAAAAATTCGAGTGAGAGCATCACGACGAATGAACAAGTCAATGAACTCAAGGAATCATAAGCAGGCCGTGAGGACATCTCCGGTAACTTTACTGGAAGTGTATACGCAAGCTACGAGGGCATTCCTGATTTTCTCATACTACTAGATGTCATCGTAAGGTGGCGGGAGGAGGATAAACCCCTGCTAGCCATAGAATGCAAGATTTTGATGGTACCGAAACAAGACGAAGAGCTCGATCATGGCATTCCATACCCCTCAGAGGAGAAGATTATTACTTACCCCTTTTGAAAAGGAATCAGTTATGAACTATTCCCCATATCACTAAGCCTTACCTCTCCCCCTTCTAGCTTTATTCTGGGGACGATGAATCTGAGACTTCATAGGATATTCCTAGGAATGAAACTGAAAACCACTGAATGACGATTGATGCAATCACCCGTTATACTTACCATGCTTTTCTCGAATAACCATGGAATAGGATGATCAATACCCTAAGATAGACCCCCGTACGCTATTAATCGAAGGACCTCCCCCCGGTTCGGAGACAGTACCGACGCACTTTTCTGCATGACTAATTCACCTAATACCCATGACTATTTATAGACCCAAAATGCTTATCTAAGGCCCAGGGAAGCTCCATTGCATCCACACGCTGGGACATTTTTTTTATGGAAAAAAGAATGTAAGCTATACCGGAAGCGCCGACCCGACCACCAAAAGATGAAGAATGATGAAGATACCGCCCAGAGAGCACAATCAAAATACCGTACTGCAAGTTCAACCACGCTTCTACGCTGGGGCATTTTATTTATTTATTTTTATTGTCATTTTCTTTCCCTGTTGCACTATTTATTAAGTCAAAAAAAAGAAGAAAAAAAGAAAAAAAAAAGGAAAAAAAAAAAGGAAAAAAAAGAAAAGAAAAGAGGCTTATATCCACCTTTCTATCACCAGACCCCGGTCTGAGATATTTTCCCCCTTGACAACTGGCAAGGGGGAGAATAAAACTACTGACAGCGTTACCTTTACATGTACAGACACAAAGCGACCTTCAAACCAGCTCCAAGCCAGCTCAGAAAGCATCCAAGTCCTAGCGACGGCTGACGGCACCGAAGGCAAAAGAAAATACCAAAAGGTAATCAAAGGAGGAGAAGTGAATCAGGTACATCTGAACCAAAAATCCCTATATATATAGACATATACTAAAAAAATATAGTCCTTTCTTTTTTCTTCACATTTGTCACTGGGGACACTCCCCTTATATATAATGCACATACAACGAATATAAACAAACGCACACACATCCCCAATCCCTACACTATCGTTGAGGAGGACAAGCGCCGCTATCGTCGGTATCGTCAACCCGAAGGTTCATAGACTGATCATCTGAAAACACAATCCCGGCACCCGGAGTCCTCGAAACCTCTAAATGGAGAGGACCCGCTACCGAACCCCCCTCACTGTCCTGACTAACCGACCACCTCGACTGAGAATGAGGAGGAAGCCTCGCATGACTCCCCCGAACAAAGGAATCCTCATGACTATCACTCCTGTTGCGACTGCGAGAGGTATGACGAGACTGCCCAGCTGAAGAACTTATAGCCCTCGACTCCGACCCCTCACGATGACTAGCCGACCTGCGTGACCTCCACTCGCCCCTCGTCAGGCAATACTATAACTGATCCAGGGATACCTGCATCTCTGCCCGTGTTGTCCGACACGCTGCCGCTAGTGCCTCCGTATGAGTCCTCTGTGTGACTAACATCTCGACCACAAGATCGTCATGACTCTCCACCTCTCCGAGGACCCGTCTCGCCTCCGAAGTGGCGCGTGCCCGCGCTGCCTCTAGCCGTGCCTCCTCGAGCTGATGAACCTGTATAACTCTATTGAATCAGAAGAAGTAATTATATGCATATATGAACAACAACAAAACCCGAAATAAATATATATATATACCAGATCTAGTCTCTCCTAGAAGTTGCTCGATTGTCTCCGCGGTCACAGGATCAGCAGATAGCACTCGAGGGATGGCAAATTCAGACGACTGTAACGAGAATAAACAAATGCATCAAATGAATATGTGATAACAAATAAGTTACGAACCCAATGACTAAAACATACCTGGGTAGGGATAGGAACGGACCCCTGAGGAGGAGCCTCGAGAGCAGAGTCTGGAACTGCCTGAACAATAAAAAAACAAATAACAAGCCAATACGAACGTGTTAGAATAAATAGAAATGAATAATCCAAACTAAATTACACAAAACCATACCTAACTCTTGGAACATAGAGAGGCGGCGGTCGCCTCCCTCATCTGCAAGTCCTCAGCAACTCGACGCTGAAACACAGGCACATGTTAGTAAACTATCAAGCCAACATTATAATAATGTCTAACCAACCAGTACAGTAACACAAGTAAACTGAAGAGTGATGGAACTTACCCAATGCTCCAACTCAAACCGCAGATGAGCTATCGTTGGATCCTCCCGATTGGAGGAAGCCACTGAAGAAGGATCAAATGCCCAAGTCGAAGCCCCTGCAGTGGAAAGCTCTGCTATCTAGAAATGCCACCAATATGCCAACATTAGCAAGGATCCCCGAACCTTCAACAGTTAATAAGTCCAATCCAAGGTACTTACCAATCGCTTAATCACCGAATGTAAACTATCCTCCACCGTACGACCCGCCTGCTGCTGGCCACGCAACAGCTTGATCATCGCCGCCTGGCAAGCAACCTTAGACTCTCTCTCAGACTAGCCACAATGAAAACAAGACCACTATATTAAAAACATTACCAGAATGAACCAATATAACGAGTCGACGAATTAGAACTAGTAAACTAACTCACCAGGAGCTGACGAGCCTCTGCTAGTTGAACTCCTAACTCATCCTCCGCCGCCCTGGCCCTGGAAACTGACTCAGTCAAAGAATGAAATATCTCCTCATCAGGACAAGGAGCATGCCCCATCTGCTCCATCGCCCTATGGAGAGCGTCCAATGCTCTCCGCACACTCGCCGTGAGGTGGCCCCCCTCCAATGCAGCCAACCTCTCCCTCAGTGTCTATGCCGACGCCGGCCTGCCGACAGTGAAAGAACCACTACCATGAAAAGGACGCGTGAAGAAACGCCCACCACCCAATGTGCCAAACCACCTCCTATACTCCTGCACATCAGCCCCATCACGCGTCCCGTGACTCTAGTCCCCCCAGCTCTGAAATCGGCTATCTGGAGGGCCATCCGCTCCGCAAAAATCTGCCCTGGAGGGCCGATCATCCTCTTAGCCACCCTGTGGCTAGTCGCCGGAGGGACTCCCTGATCGAGTCCCAGCTATCGTACCACCCGAGAGTTGTGGATCCTCTCCACTCGCTCAAAACAATGGGCCCATATTCCACATCGAAGAAGGGCCGACCGAACTCAATCACAGCCTCTGCACCATCTAAGGTCTCCAGATCACCTATCCAAAGGAATAAATCAATCCATGAGTGAAGCCTAAGGGCCACCAAAAAATAGATGAGGTCAAATGAAAACATAAACGCCATATACATACCTGCCCTGCGTGCATATCCTCGAAGAGGCCTCGTGCAGTCTGAAGGTCAGCTGACTAGCGATGACCCCTCAATGCCTCCCTCCACACATGCATTCGCGGGAACGTGAATGAAATCTCAGACAGAACCCCCCGGGCATAGAAAAACGAAATGATCGTATGCCCAAAACTGAAAATGATAATATAACAACAACGACCACACGCAACAAACATTAAGATCGTCACTATGACCAATGGTTAAAAAAAAGGGGTCACCACGATACCAATTTAACTAAAACTCACCTGGAGAAATGGGAGGAAACCTCCGATCGACGCTATCCCCTGACCCCGACGGTAAAATTACTGGTAGAGATGCGCCAACATAGCCACACCCCATGCATAGGTCGAGACTCGGTCTAAATCCCCTAGAATCATCAAAAATAACCCGGTGATGCATCCCCGAGTCGAAGAAGAGAAAAGTACTGTGCCCAAGAAGTGCATCAGGAATGCGCAGAGCACCCTATCCGCGACTAATCCCGGCTCGGTCATGGGCTCTCGGCCCATCACTCTCGCATAACGTGCCTTGTAAAGTGCTGCTGCCTTTGAATGACGCCTAGGAGGGGTGAACCCACTCACGAACGTATAGAAAAACCAAGTGACCCGAACAACACCGAGCCTCGATCCACTCAACCTATAAGGCACACCCAGGATCTCCTGACATACCTCTAAATAACTCCCTGCCATCCGCCCTGTGATTGTCTCACCCTCAAAACAAAGACCAGTAATGCGGACCCAGTCCTCAGGGGTCGGCAGCATTATACCGACCGAAAAAAGAAGCGCCTAATGCCTCTCACTCCACCTCTCTATAATCACCGCGATCAAGCCCCGATCGACCTGAAAAGGCTCCAAATCCAAAATCGTCCCAAACCCGAAGGACACTAACCGCTCCCGCTGAAACCCCGACAAAGCACGGTACCAAGTATGAGACTCGGTCCATGCCATGTTGATAGCCAGCTGTGGGGGCTCCTATTGAATGAAACACAAACAATGACAGTAAGACTAACACACACCTATGATGAAAGATAAATAAACTTAAAGCTCAAAGCAGATGAAATATGCCAAAAACCACATAACAATAACTTACAACGAACACACAAAACATGATAAGAACAACTAAATACAACATGCTGTCATAATACACAAGTAAGCATGACCCATAATCAATGTAGGTTCGACGTAAATTAGAAGGGTTTACAAATCCTAGCGAGCCTATGTCATAGCCTGAATGCCTAGGAAAATGGAAGAACTCTTACTTACAGGGACCTACTCGGCCTCTGGCAAAGAAATCCTCTAGTGGATAATGCCTACAATCCCGAGGCTCAGCGCCTGACTGCTCCTCACCCTGCTCACCCTCAACTTTATCGCCCTCCTCCTCAGCTACCCCTAGCTCGACCTCCGGTACCTCCTCCCTAACCACCATCCGATCACCCTCGGGGACTCTCTCCGCGACCATCTCCCTGATATCTGCCTCTATGGCAACGGCTCTAGCCTGTGCCCTCGAACTCTCACCCCCCTCGCTCATCAACATCCCCTCTAACTCAAAAATAGTAAGCTCTGGCCTACCAACACCCTCACCCTCCATCTGATATGAAGAGCTCGAAAAAACTGAAGAAAATGGAAGAAACGACACCCGAAACGGATGACCGGATCACAGGATATCACGAAAACACAAAAATTGAGCACACGGACATTAGGAAACAAGAAAATCAAAGACTAAAATGGATCACGTGACGAAAATGAGAAGTTCTGAACTATTTATAGAAGCCGCACGAATTGCGCGCTTGAAATAAAGCGCTCAAACGAATCATGCGCCACTCATAAAACGCTTAATTCGGATCACACGCTCACTGATGAGAGCGCAAATGGTCTGTCGCTCGCTCACATCTATTCGACCGGTTGATCATGCGCGTTACTGAGAGCGCATAATCACCTCAAACGCCCACACCTCAGTGCGGGAATGCCAGTGGTCATGTTCATCTTGCGCATAGGTTCAAACGATTAAATGAATTGAATGCCTAAGAACTAGTGTGTAATAACTCTTCACCTTTTCAAAATGTGCGCTCGAATTTTGGCGCGTAATTAGATCAAACGCCCGAAGATAAACGCATAATCTGCCCAGAAACAAAATTTTCACACCCAAGACACAAGCTAAAACCTGAAATTAGGGCATTCCTGACATTTACTATTGACCCGAAGTATACCCTTGGGAAAACCACCAAAAACACTTCTAACTTAAAGAAGCACGCGCCCCGAAAGGAAAAGAGAGCCCCCAAGACTAAGACTGTACGACAGAAATACACTCTCCTTCACATTCATCAATTACACCCAAAAAAAAAGGTAGCCCCCATCTTCCATACTTCCAACAAAAAAATACATATAACAAAAATGCCCCCCAATGCTTCTATATCCCTTAAGTTAAAGCTAAAAAAAAAAACACAAAAAAAAGGAGAAACTACCCCTGGTGTCCCTGAATTTAATAAATCTAAATTAAACTAAACCCAAATAAATAAACATCACATGAGTCAAACACGATACCGAGAAAGTCGAACCAAAACAAGACAAAAGATATAGAGAACACAACCACTTTATAGATCAATAAAATAATTACAAAATACACCGAGGGTATACCCTTTGAATATACAACTCAAAACAAGAAACTTAAAATCCGCACGTTCAGGCAATGCCCAAATCCATATCTATTTGGGAAACTGAAAATCCCATCTTCCCCTCTTCCCTTAGCATGGCCACAATTCGACTGCTGCCCTGCATTCCCAATCCCATCCATGCTCATTATCCACTTAATAAGCACAGTCAATCGGGTCCAATACCCGGGATACGAAAAAGAAAGGAATAAAAGACATTAATAAATAAAGAAATAAAATGCCCCAAAAATTACAAACACAAGATGCCCCAAACAAAAAAAAAGGGGAGAAAACTTTCAAACTTTAAACTTGAAATAAGTGAACAAAATATTCCAACCCAAAACCTCAGACTCAAACATTTATAAACTATGTCCTTTGAATCACCAACTGACAAATGCCACACATCTGAATCCCCTACCAAGCTGATTGGATCCAAAATCATACACATACCCCTTTAAAAGACCACGATCCATGACAACCAGAATGAACCAATAATTACACAACACTTGCCCCTCTAAAAATAAACTCCTCAAGTCTAGATAGGCCAATAGGATTCAAACACTTAACACCCATCTAGAAACTTTAAATTAAACCCTGAATTCATACACTTCTAACAAGTGTCATCTCAAATCAAATAAAAAGACTAAAACAAAATACTTTAAACTTTAAACAAAAGAATAATTTTCTAGAATAAGACCCTGACTTGTTTGGGACCCAAAAAAGAAATGCTCCCAACAAACCCATCAGAACCAAGTAAACCGTCAAAACAATACTCAATGAAATAAATTAATCTTGAGATAAACCCTCAATAAATTCGGAGTGAAACCCTAAACTAAATTAAATCCTAAAATAAATTAAACAAATCAAATAAATCCAACTAATCCATCAATAAACGAGCATAATAAAATAAAATAAATGCCACAAACAAGCTTGATAAAAATCAAGTGAACCTACTAAGTAGACCTTGGGTCATTCTCATAACGAACTTTAAAACTATAAGCTAACTCAAATCTTAAAACTACGACAAAGTAGATAAGTCCAATTAATCCATCAACCAAAATTCAAGCCAACCAACTATACAGTATAAGGAATAAAAAAATAATTAAAAAATGCTCCCCTTTTATTTATAATTTAAAGTTTTACAAATATCACCGGAGGCATACCTCCGAAATATACAACCCAAAATGAAAACCTAAAACCCGAATTACAACCCAAAACGAAAATCTAAAACCTTAACCTACAACCCAAAACGAAAACCTAAAATCTAACATACAACTCAAAACGAAAACCAAAATTACGATGAGCCAAAACGAAGAACAGAACGTCCAATCAGAGGCTTCAGAAATATTACCACCAGACTTAGAGAACTTAAACGAGCCACCGACAGAAGAAACGGAAAATGGGTTAGGGATTGCATCCCTCTATTTACAGCACCTCCTCTCCCTGTCATCTTCACTTTCTCCGTCACCACCCCATCAACGCTACCTTCACTGTTCCCTAGAAAGGAACGGTGTGAAGACCGATGCCCTCATTCCCAATACCGCCCATTCTCAGAACAATATTGTCCCCCGACATCACACTAGGACGAAGATTGATAAGTAGTGAAAAATACCATTTTTCACCCCTAAACATGAGCCTTGAAAGACCCTTGAGAGGACTAAATAAGTGCTTTAGTGTTCATATTGCAGCTAACCAAAAAGACAGGTCCAAATCCGAAAACCATCCTAAAATGATCAAAATGCTGACAACGCATGTCAAGCTCAAAGAGGGAGTGAAGAAATAGCCTCAGCAATGGTTAAAAAGGTCCTAAAAGAGCAAGAAAAGACCTGAAGAAGAAGAATGGGAGCCTAGAGTTCAATTCGCAAAGAACTTCTACTATTCGCAAAGAACCTTGAACTTTGCGAAAAGAAGAAAACACTCCTCGAATAGAAGAATGACCTTTGCGAAAAGAAGAAAACACTCCTCGAATAGAAGAATGACCTCTGCGAAAAGAAGAGAAGTCCTTTGCGAAAAGATCTCCTGAAGCCAAAATGCTTTGCGAAAAGATCTCCTGAAGTCAAAATGCTTTGCGAAAAGATCTCCTGAAGCCAAAATGCTTTGCGAAGAGAGCTTACGAGCCAAACTACTTTAAAAAGCCCTTAAACTATGCAGAAATGGCATTACTGGGATTTGCACGTCAGAAGGTATTTCAAGAAACTTTACGCAGCGCCAATGCGTTTTTAAAACCCAAGGACATTAGGAAGATTACGACACGAACCAAAGGCATATTCCACCCCATGTGAACACCCAAAGATGAAATTACTTGGCGGGACCTTCTAGAAGCTCAAACAGATTTTTGAATTACATAACAGAATTGATGCCGCTGTTTCCTGATTGGCTGAACGAGATCAAGCATTTCGATTGGCGAAACGGTCTGGATCACCGGTGCTCGACTCCTATTGGTTGATCTGATCTATCCAATTACGATTGGTTGATACACATCCGAGTGGCTTAGGAAAACTATAAATAGGCGAACCATTTGCCCAATTTGGGGATCCAAATTTTAGGGTTTTCATCTCTGTTTGCCTGATTCCGGTCAGATACTTTATCTGAACCCCATCTAATGCCTTCTTCTAGTTTACCTTTGAGGGCCATTGTGAGTGGTTTGTACTTCCAAGTTCGATTCAAGATCAGAATCTCGAGGGCTCTCGAGAAGCTCGACTGTAAGTCCGAGGGCTCTCTAAGAAGCCGTGCTCGTAATTGTAACGTTGGATTTTACAAGGTTCTGTAATTTGTGTCTTCTCCATTGGAGTCATGTCGAGGGTTCAATGATCACCTTAGTGCATTAGACTTCTTTAGATTCACTTACCGCATCCAACTTCCTTAATTCATCATCCTGCGAATTAGCGTTGGTAACCTAATCCACGCAGCAGTTACGGTGATGTTCATGTTCTGAACTAAAGAATAGGCCACAACTATTGGATGATCTGTGACCATTGGACAGATCATAGCCATAAGTCTAAACCTATTCCTTAATTCGGATTTATTTCTCTTACATCTGTGCTGGTAGCCAGATGAAGATTGAATCTGCTCTGTGGAAATACAGATTCTCCATTAAATTTCAGAGGCTAAAGTACATGAAGCTATTATTTCTGCATTTATCTTATTTTAAACATCTCCCCAACTCGGATCTGGATCATGTAATTAGTTCTTTTCTTTATTTGCTTATAGTTAAATGTGACACAATCCAACACTCTCTTTTATCTATTCTTTTTTATAGATAATTATAGAGCCAGATCTGGTAGCACAGATCTGGAGGTTTATCTCTCAGTTTAGACAAACTTCTCTGTGGACGATCTTGAAATACTTACTTTTAAAACTTGCTACAATTGGCCCTGATCTTGCAGGCCAGTGTTAGCCCCAATGTGCTGATATCCCTTTCATAAGTTAACATCCATATAATTTAGCATTCTTTAATTCTTTAATTTTTGATTCATAATGCACACAATTATGGCACACTTGGAGCGACAACAAGTTTTTGGCGCCGTTGCCGGGGAATAGATTTTAAAATTGGTAGACCTAAGTTTTTCTATTTTGTAGATTTGATTTTTATTTTAATTTTTGCTTTAAACCTGCACTTTGCATTCTAAGTGCTTGATTAAATGTCTGTAGCTTTTGTATAGAAAACCTGCTTATGAAAGAGAATTTTATTTTTTTTTATTTTTCGAGTTTTATTCTTTGCCTACTAGTTATTTGAATAAATAATGCCACTCTTTTGTTAGTCATTTATTAATTTTGTTGTTATTTTTTATCTGTCTGGTGTGTAAAAGGAAAGGAAAGTTCTTAAATAGGGTTTCTTTGTACCAAACTCTCTGAGTTGTATGTTTGGCGGAGAACCCTCAATCTGAGATTCTCCGTTAAATTCAAGTTGAAAGACTCTAAGAAACCCATACATCACGGACATCTCGAAATGGGTGAAGAAATGAGATTGTTAAGAGACTACTTTGCCCTGGTGCTTATAATTCCCCATTTGCATTCAATTTCCCACAGTGGAGAAATTATGAAATTAAGTCCTCCACCATCCAAATGTTGCCTTCATTCCATGGATTGAGTAAGGAAGACCCTTACAAACACATTGATGAATTTCGGCTTTATGCACAACATTTAATATAGCCGGATTTGGGGTCGAGGCAACCAAGCTTAGGCTCTTTCCTTTTCATTAAAGGACAAAGCTAGAGCATGGTTATCTATGTTAGCACCAAACAAAGATCACATCATGGAATGATTTGCAATGTCAATTTTGTCAAAATATTTCCCAATGACTAAAACCAGCCAACTGAGACAAAGCATCATCTCTTTCTCCCAAAACTCAATCAAACTTTCCATGAAGCATGGGAAAGGTTTAAAGAATCATAAGGCAATGCCCTCACCATCAAATTCCTAAATGGCTGGTTCAAAGCTTCTATCAAGGAACCGATCGGAAGGGCAAGAACATGGTGGATGCCTCTTGTGGAGGTACCTACTTGCAGAAAAGCAGTTGAAGAGGTTTGGGACCTCTTTGAGGTGATTGGAGAAAATTCAACCCAAAGAGAATCTCGCCAAGGGACACGAGAATCCGGCTAGGATGAATAATCCCCAATTCACAAGAGGGAAAGTTTATGAAGTCAATGAGTTGGAAAGGAAAGTGGATAATTTGACCACAAAATTTGATAGATGATGGACTCATTTAAAGCTCCAAATGGGTCAAGAGTAGAGGAGGCATGTCGATATGCCGGTCCCCCACTCATTCCATTGATCAATGTCCTTCGCATCACAATTTTAACTCATGATGGAACAAGCTCATGCGCTCAGTCTTATGGGCGATGCAATCGAATGACTACCCATGGAGATCTCATCCTAATCTGAAGAAAGAAATTCAAAAATCAATTACCTTTCAAACTCACCATATCAGAAATTTTATAATAAATCAAATTTTCGACAACTAACCAACAATAAGCCATGCGATGCACGACCCCTGCCCTTCCTAGATCCACGACCTTTGAAGAGCGGGTCTTGAGTTCACTTCAAAATCTTGAACTGCTGCATCGTGGAACCTTCACAAATGAGCATTAAAAATTGAAGAAACTCGGGCCAACTCTCAAATTCATTGGCTAAGAGAGAAGAGGGTAACTACTCACCAACATGAACAATCCCTAAGGGACAGTTCATGGTTGGAGAATCCTCAAATGGCCATGAGGAAATCAAAGCGTGACTACTTTGAGAAGTGGAAGAATAATAAACAACACAAAGGTAGTGAAGAGAAAAGATGAAGAATGCGGGAACAACAATTTGGATAGCAATATGGTCATTGATTTACATAAGAAAATTCAAAAAATGAAAATGAAAAATAACAAAATTGTTGAAAAAGATGAGGAGGAGAAATTTGTTCCTCACCTCCCATTTCCCCATGCAATGAAGTCAGTTTCTCCTTTGACAAAGGAAACACAAAAATTGAGGAAATGATGGAGACATTCAAGCAAGTTAAAATTAATCTACCTGCTTGATGCAATCAAGCAGTCCTCGCTATGCAAAATTTCTCAAAGAGGTATGCACCCACAAAAGGCAATCTAGGATACATTTATCCAAGAAGGCCTTTGTGGAGAAAATCAACCAAGTGCTATCAATTGCAACACCACCTAAGATGCAAGACCGAATCCCCACAATCCCTGCATCATTGGGGAGCACACCATTGAGAAAGCCTTGCTAGATCTGGTGCTAGTGTCAACTCGCTTCCCTATTCGCCTATGAGAAGCTAGGTTTGGGAGAATTGAAACCCACTCAAGTGGTGTTACAAATAGTGATGATCCGAAAGGAAACCTATGGGGCTGATTGAAGATGTTTTGGTAGGAGTAGACAAGTTTTTCTACCTACGACTTTTGGTGTTGGACATGGAACCAACCAAAAGTACCAGCCATCCTGTCATTGGGAAGACCATTCCTGGCTCTAATGCATGCATTCAATGCAGTCCAGCATCATGGAGGTGTCTTTTGGAAATATGAAAGTTAAATTGAATGTGTATGATGTTACTCAACCTCAATTCTCTGCTGAGGAATGTTTCCATGTTGACATCATTGATGAGCTGGTGGAGGAGTCTTTACAAACATTTCTGCAAGGTAAAGACTCCACCACAGAATTTAAAAATGATTGGGGATCCACTGAGAAAGAAGGAAAAGGGAGATCAAATTCAACGGGAGTCTGCTTTGTGCAAGGCACTCACCAACAGTCATCAAGTTCTCTCTCTTGGAGACCTGCTCCTCTCCCTCTTCCACAAGTTACCAAGGAAGCTTCAACTCACTGAACTGGAAGAACTGAGGATGGATGCCTACACTAGCTCCAGATTGTACAAAGAAAAGGTTAAATCATTCCATGATAGGAGCCTCATGAGAAAAGAGTTCATACCGGGGTCCAAGGTATGGTTATAATTTCTGCTGTCTTTTAGGCATGCTGTTTTTTCTCCATTTGCATCCACTTTTCCCATCTGGACCTGCTGAGATCATTTTTCTTTTTTAGGAATCATGTAGGATAATGAGTAGTGGATCATAAGCTGTTTTGAATATTCAATGGACTCACTGATTTTATTTTCCTTCGAGATATCTTCATCATAAAGGGGTCTCAGCTGTGTGTGAACCCTGTTTTTAATATGTGCTCCCATGCTTCATTATTTTTTTTCATACACATCATCAACAAAGGGGTCAATCTTATGAATCTTGCTTTTCACTGTATTCCTGCTAATCATTTTTATAATCACTTAGATTCATAAGTATCTCAGGCTTTTGGGTTTGTTTCTTTGGGCTTAGGATACATCATTTGGCATTAGATTTTCTGTTTTAGGAATTTTAGTTGCAAATTTTGTTTTTAGATCGCTGATTTTTTTTTTTCTCTTTCTTAGGTTAATGTGTCCTCGTTTTACTGATTTTCGTCATTTTTTATAGTTAGTTTATAACTTTGTTTTCCTATTTTGCATTCACAAATTCAGTTTTTGTATCAACACTTTTCTTTTTCTTTTTTAACTTTGTATTCAGTCCCTTACCTTGCTTTTCTTGCTTTCTGTTATTAGCATTAGTTTCCTTTCATTTGCATAGTAATCCTTCTATTTGTTAGATTTTATTTAGCAGTTCTAGCATTGTTTTGTTGATTTTTCTTGCATTTGTATATCATGTTTTCCATTTCCTTGCTCATATCTTCAGTTTTACATTTTTATTTTCTGCTGCATATAGTTTAGATTTTTGTTCTTAGTTTTTCTTTCTTCTTTACCCGCTGCCCTAGTCTCTCATTGTCTAGAACATTGAGGACAATGTTCATCTTAGGTTTGGAGGTATGGCGGACATAAGTCCGCCTTAGGAATAGTTAACATAAGGGCGTGAGAATCACCTAAGTAATTAGGAAATGTATTAATTTACTTAAGAATCATGACAACTAGAAAATTTAAAATTCCTTTGCCAAATTTAGACATTCTAAACCTTGCGATATTCTACATTTCCATGATGATTACACCATAAAAACATACTTGGTATCGACGTAGTAAGTCAAAAGGAAGAGAAAAGGTAAAGATATACTTAAAAGCTCAAGGAAAACCATAACCAAAGGAGAATTGAGCCCATATATTTTCCATCTCTATTGAAGAGTGATGAGGCAATTTTTTTATTCAAAGGATTGGTGAGGCATTAGATCCACTAGAAGTTAGGAAACTCCAAATTAAAACAAGTAATAGCACTCATGAAATTGAGGAAAAGATCAAGGCCTTCTTTGGATGCTTGAACCTAACAGAACCAACCAAGAAAAATCCCCTGTTTGTACCCCATTTGAGTCAGAATCCTACAATTCTTCATCAAAAATACTCAAAAGTACTTGCACTGAACCTATGGAACTAATTCAGCCTTCCTCACTCCGAGAATTAGGAGGTAAAGGAGAAAGAATCAAGATGGACCATTTGGGCAACATCAAGAAAATGAAGAGAAAATACCTCAAAAATAGGCAATATGGTGAGAAAAGAAGAGACAAACAATGTGAAAAAGTTGCAAGCAAAAAGGCAAAAAGGACCTTATGTTGAAAAATGCAAGATCAAAGAAAGAACTGATCACCGTGAATGTGAGAATCTCGAAAAGAAGAAGAAAGAAGCTAAACTCAAAAGGTGGAGTCATGAACCATCTCTGCACTTCACGAGTTCTCAAATTCAAACCTCTCATTCAAACCGCCTTTCCTTGAAACTTCACTCCATAAACCATACAAACAAACCTAGATTAAAAGCCCTTGTGATCCAAAGTTGAGTGAGTCATGTGGAGATAAGAAGTGACCTAATATATGGTGAGGAGATGTCAATGATGCCATTGCCTAAGAATCATGCCTATGCTCATGCTTACAGATCCATTTGGGAGATGTAATCGCTCTTGAGCTTGAGTGAAAATGAACCCCTCAACAAAAACATCGATGAGAGTATACCCGGTGAGTGTTTGGGTTGGAACTTGAGCACCTTAAGTATGACTCATAACCTAATTTTTATCCATAGGATGAGCTTATCACGGCACATTTGTATGATTTTCTATGATTCACAGATTGGAAATATTGAAACATTCATGAGGTTTATAAATGTTTAAATTCTGCAAACAATAATCAAATTTTCTGTTCATCATTGATTCAAGAGTAACTAACCTGCTCCTTGATTGCTCATTTGATAATATTGCACCGATGATTAACTGTTTCATGGAGAAGTTTGTGGGTACCTTCATGAAAACCCTCGAGAGACTTCACTCCTCCTCTAGGGATCACCTAGGGGTTGAAAAGGCTTGTTGCATATGCTAAATGCACTGCTTCCTACAAAAGTGGCTCTTTACTTTGTTTTTTATGTTTCTTTGCTCAGGGACTAGCAAAGCTTAGGTTTGGGGGTGTGATAAGTAGTGAAAAATACCATTTTTCACCCCTAAACATGAGCCTTGAAAGACCCTTGAGAGGACTAAATAAGTGCTTTAGTGTTCATATTGCAGCTAACCAAAAAGACAGGTCCAAATCCGAAAACCATCCTAAAATGATCAAAAAGCTGACAACGCATGTCAAGCTCAAAGAGGGAGTGAAGAAATAGCCTCAGCAATGGCTAAAAAGGTCCTAAAAGAGCAAGAAAAGACCTGAAGAAGAAGAATGGGAGCCTAGAGTTCAATTCGCAAAGAACTTCTACTATTCGCAAAGAACCTTGAACTTTGCGAAAAGAAGAAAACACTCCTCGAATAGAAGAATGACCTTTGCGAAAAGAAGAAAACACTCCTCGAATAGAAGAATGACCTCTGCGAAAAGAAGAGAAGTCCTTTGCGAAAAGATCTCCTGAAGCCAAAATGCTTTGCGAAAAGATCTCCTGAAGCCAAAATGCTTTGCGAAAAGATCTCCTGAAGCCAAAATGCTTTGCGAAGAGAGCTTCTGGAGCCAAACTACTTTGCGAAAAAGCCCTTAAACTATGCGAATTTTCGTCCGAAGGGTATTTCAAGAAACTTTGCACGCGCCCCAATGCGTTTTAAAACCCAAGGACATTCCGGAAGATTCTGAGCACGAACCAAAGGCATATTCCACCCCATGTGAACACCCAAAGATGAAATTACTTGGCGGGACCTTCTAGAAGCTCAAACAGATTTTTGAATTACATAACAGAATTGATGCCTCTGTTTCCTGATTGGCTGAACCAGATCAAGCATTTCTGATTGGCGAGCAGATCCGGATCACGGTGCTCGACTCCTATTGGTTGTTACAGATCTATCCAATTGTGATTGGGTGATACGCGTCTGAGCTGGGCGAGGGAAAACTATAAATAGACGAACCATTTGCCCAATTTGGGGATCCAGATTTTAGAGTTTTCATCTCTGTTTCCCTCATTCCGGTCAGATAGCTTATCTGAACCCCTTGTAATCCCTTCTTGTAGTT
Organism: Chloranthus sessilifolius; assembly: GCA_021018995.1. NCBI lineage: Eukaryota > Viridiplantae > Streptophyta > Magnoliopsida > Chloranthales > Chloranthaceae > Chloranthus > Chloranthus sessilifolius. The sequence continues at coordinate 24,995,780 of CM037594.1, read as the reverse complement.
TACCTTTGAGAGCCATTGTGAGTGATTTGTACTTCCAAGTTCGATTCAAGATCAGAATCGAGGGCTCGAGAAGCTCGATCAGAAGTCCGAGGGCTCTCTAAGAAGCCGTGCTCAGTAATTGTAACGTTGGATTTTACAAGGTTCTTTGTAATTTGTGTCTTCTCCATTGAGTCATGTCGAGGGTTGAATGATCACCTTAGTGCATTAGACTTCTTTAGATTCACTTACCCGCATCCAACTTCCCTTAATTCATCATCCTGCGAATTAGCGTTGGTAACCTAATTCAAGCAAAGATTCTGATGATGTTCATGTTACGAACTAAAGAATAGGCCACAACTATTGGATGATCTGTGACCATTGGATGGATCATAGCCATGGTCTAAACCTATTCCTTAATTGGATTTATTTCTCTTACATCTGTGGTAGCAGATGAAGATTGAATCTGCTGTGGAAATCTGATTCTCCATTAAAATTCAGAGGCTAAAGTACATGAAGCTATTATTTCTGCATTTGTCTTATTTTAAACATCTCCCCAACTCGGATCTGGATCATGTAATTAGTTCTTTTCTTTATTTGCTTATAGTTAAATGTGACACAATCCAACACTCTCTTTTATCTATTCTTTTTTATAGATAATTATAGAGCCAGATCTGGTAGCACAGATCTGGAGGTTTATCTCTCAGTTTAGACAAACTTCTCTGTGGACGATCTTGAAATACTTACTTTTAAAACTTGCTACAATTGGCCCTGATCTTGCAGGCCAGTGTTAGCCCCAATGTGCTGATATCCCTTTCATAAGTTAACATCCATATAATTTAGCATTCTTTAATTCTTTAATTTTTGATTCATAATGCACACAATTATGGCACACTTGGAGCGACAACAAAGATCACGCGAAATGATGAATATAGGAAGAAACCCCATCCCAATTTGATGGTTAGATCATTCAATAACCCTGAAACACAAATCTCAAAACGCTAGAACACTCAGAAAAGTCAAGACTCGAGACTAAACCCGAGAATGAAAAGAAAATGAAGTTCCCCCGCTTATATAGAACACAACCCTGATCACGCTGATGGAAAAATACACTTAATTTAATCATGCACTACACACATAGCACCCAATCCAAATCCCGCGCTCCTAACCAGGCACGCACTACAACTATAGCCCGCACAGATGGAGCAACCTCCCGATCCCGCGCTTCCTACAGACCGCACAATCCAATCGAACGACAAATAGTTGACGCTCAATGTGAAAGGTCACCCGCATAGTGACTTGGTGACTCTCGAATCCCGTGCCCCTGCTTTGTCGCGTAATCGATTTAAACGTCACAGTAGCTGCGCAAGACCGAAAAGTCACCCATCCAATGACAAGGTAATGCTCCGATCGTGCACAAGAATCATTGCGCGCAATCCAATCACAGGTTAACCTACACACGCGTAAATACTTCCTTTAGACCGTAAATCACACGCCTAGAATTGGGCGCATGATCAGTTTAAGCAGCTGATGTCAGGTGCTTAATTCCTGATTTTTCCTGAAATTTACCTCTTCTGGAACGAGAGTCCCCTTTGCCCCATCGTATAGCCTCATGAACTAGTCAGAGTGAAAAGGGACCGTCACTCGCTATTGTCCCATCGCGTAACCAAAAAAGAACGTTGACTACGCCTTTGGCCCTATTACAGACAAAACATATATGCCTCACGTGACATCGTCACCCCCTCACCACATCGTCATTTCATCTTAATCGAAACCATCTCGCCCTGTCATGAAGCCACTCAAGTACGTCCCACCACAATGAAAACACACACACATGGTACCACCCTGACGTTCAGTCCCATCGCAAAATTATAGCCATGCCCTCATGGCCCATCGCGAGAAGCCAAAAATAAATCTCCCGAAAACGCAAATACACAGAACAATAAAAAAAACTAAGCCAGTCACAACACAACTACAACATAATCTCACCAGAATCGAAGATCTGCCAAAGAAAGAAACTAGACACACTTATCACATAAACACCCTACCTAGCATAACGTTTAGCTCAGTTCCCATCGTGGACACCACTACCCAAAAAAAAAATCATTCACAACACCGGTCGCACTAAAAGAAGAAAGGAAGAAAGTACGAACATGCCCCATCACCGAGGCAAAGAGCCTCCTCCCGAAGTGCCCGCCACAAACCTACCAGACGCCATTGCAATAGAAAGGCAGGAAGATGTGGGACTACCTCCCATATCCCATCGCATATCACTACTGCCAAGCTACAGCACAAACATCCCAGCAATACCTCCCAAGTCCCATCGTGGTACCACTACAATCACCAAGGCCCCATCGCGACATCACGCCAAGAACCGCCAACCACCGCTTAAGCAACAAGCAGGAAAATAAATAAATAGTACCCTACTACGACATTGCACTCGGAACATTGCATTACAATGATAGCCACCAAGTCCCGTCGCGACGCTATAATACTCTCAAAGTACCACCACTACAATATTCCCAAGGCCTCACCGCACAATTCAGGTAAGTATAATCCCCAGGTAAGTACTACCCCTTTTTTAATTACTCGATAATTCTTCTAAATTATAATTATCTATGATTAAGTCAAAATGTTTTCAAAACCCGTCTCTCTCAACTCGCGAATTACTGTAGTCCTCTCATAAGAGACAATCATCAGTATTCGTCGAGAAGGTTAGATGGAGTATCCGGCATGCCAAGTGTCGTCTTGATAACCACATGAACGGTCGGGTCCACAAATCCCATACCGGTGGATCTGCTCAGCGACATCTCGAAAGTAACATTTTCTGCCATTTTACCATCGAATTGATCTTAAGTTAAAATCTCCAAAATTTCAAAACCCGTTACTCATTCTAAAATCTTCTATTCCAAAAATCTTTCTTCTCTTACATGCAAAGAAAAAAAAAAGTAAAAAAAAAAAAAGAAAAAGAACAAAATGAACAAAATACATAGACCCGACCCACCTTTCTTTAAATACCACAACTAACTGCACTTAGCCTTGACCTTTAAATTCCAATGCCCTCTGAACTCGCAATCAAGTGCATACGCCACTGCGCAGGATCGCTTATTCAGATGTAAAAAAAAAAAAAAAATTTAAATGACTCCAGATGAATCGAGCACATATGCCGCTGCACCGAATTCAACTAAGCACACTTCACAAAATTTACCTCAATTACCAGCCCAAATCAACCATTTCCCTGGGAAGCCAAACAATAAGTATACTCAATCTAAGAACTTACAAATGCCTATTGGAAAAGAAACGCCTGACGTGCATTGGTGTGAGCAATGACGCGCCCGGTCTGACATGACTTGTAAAAGCTCTCGATACTACATATTATTTCATCTCTTTATTATTGGTCCCTGGACCTTATTTTGGATATTTGATTGACGCCCCGGTACCTCGATTGCGTAAAATCCCTCTATTAGCTCGCGCCATACGACGGGATGCGTCATGTACCCATAAACTCAGAATATGCCCTTCGACAGCTACCATTTGCCCTTCAAATGCTCCATTTTAGCTTGTGCTGATAGATAAGAAAGCCAAGCTTGCCATGTCAGCATCACCAATTCACATTTGTGAATTCCTAGGAAACGGGAAGGCACCTCGAATGAGGGGTGTCTACTTCGACGGTTTCTTACTTCGCAAGAGCGCGCCGAAGAGGGGCATCTGTAGACACCCCCATTTCGCCCTCTCGGAGTACATGAATTCGTTTGGTCAGCCCTTGACCTTTTTTAACCCTCGACATAGGACCATGCAATAGTACATGGCTGAACACAAGCTAAAACAATAGCTTTGTGGCTCAGATCCTAACGTAGGGAGGCTATATACTAAGCAATAGTATATAGTCAGAATGCAGACTGATATAATAGTCCTGCATTCCATTCTTGAGACCATACCTGGACAACCCTGAATTAAGCGCCTGAAAACTCGCTCGTAATTCGATCATGCACAAAACCACAAACGTGCGATCAGTCCCCTTTCAGACCAAACTTCCGTTCACAGACCATTTCAAGACTCGATTAAGCGCCTGGAAACAGACACGCGATCGGATTGAGCGCTACACCAGTAGCGCGCAATTGGCCCACGCCCGACCTAGTCTCCTACCCTTGACTCCTATGTTTCTTCAATTAAGCACTTTAAGTAACACACTTAATCGGATTACGCATGTCCCACCACGTGCATAATTAGTCCTGATTTCGTTAGGACTAGGAAGCTCGCTGAGTAATTCAACCAGTCTCTCACTGAGTCGGTGACCGACTCAAAGCGATTAAGCGCCAGAAAAATGGCAAGCAGTTCAATTAAACGTTCGAAAATGGGCGCGTAATTGAATAAAAACCTATAAAATCTTTTTTCTCAAAGAGAGAGAGGGAGGTTGCAAATTTTGAGAAACGAGAGCGTAAATCAAAAACCAAAGAGCTCCGATAACGGATCCCTAGAGCAAATTAGCCATGATTTTAATTTTCAAACTTCGAGATTTCTCACCGCAGCCCCGATTCTAATTTTTAGACCGTAGCATCCTCTTCGAACACACAACACGGGAGGCTGCAAAATTCAGAGGGGAGAGACCGTAAATAAAAAAAAAACCAGAGAGCTCCAAGAACGGATCCTTAGAGAAAATTAGCCATGATTTTAATATTCAAACTCCGAGATTCCTCTCCCCAGCCCCGAACCTAGGTACGAATTTACTTTTATTTTAGACTTAGGATTTCCCTTAGTTTAATTCATCAATTCTATTTCCAATTTTTAGACTGTAGCACCCTATTCGGACCGAAATTTTCTATATCTGGTTCTAGTTCCCTATTTCTAGAACCCGTCCTTAATTTAACGGTCCGATCCACCGACTTTATACTTTGATTCTACTCCAAAATCTTAATCTACAGTCCTATCATTAATTTTTGGTTCTGACTCTCAGAGTTCAGAACCAGTTCTTAATCATACGGTCTGATTTTTCTGATTTCGGACCTGAATTCAATCCTAAATTTTAATCTATAATTTAATTCTATATTTTCATACCATAAAAAAAAATCCAAAACTATAAATTTCAGTTCATAACTTTAGTCTCTTAATTTAATTTCCTATTATAATTTCAAATTCCATTCCAAAAATATCTTTTTTTATTATTCAAATACCAATCTATCTTTTATCTCAACCATCCGATTTGCCCACGGGAGCTTACGGACGGTACTTGGGAACGAGGCCAATCCTCCATAGCATAGCGAGCCCAACCCCCCATTTTTTAGATTGCTTATGATTACTTAGTTAATTTTAATTAGTTTTTATTGTAGTATAATCGATTAATTGCATCTAGTAGGGCTCTATATCATTATCTGCTTTGATTCAATTTAGTATTCCAGTTTAGTTAGTCTATTATCTTAAATCAAAATTTAGGAAATTTAATTTGCTTATTATTCGTTAGATTCTTGCCATAACTAATCCACAGATTATGATTCAAAAATAACAAAAATTAATATTATCGCATCAATTATTTACTTATATTTTAGTAAGTTAATTTATTACTTTAATCAAAGTCGTAGTAAAATTAGTTTTTTGTGTCTTCTTTAATTAGAATTCTAGTAGGATTACTTAAATTGCTTTAGTTATAATTGTAATACGATTAGTATCCCTGCTTCATATAGAATTGCAATACTTGCAATATTATTGGAAGTGATGCACATGCACTCCTAGTACCAGTAGGAGACTGGAATTGATTGGACTCTTAGTAGAGCCAGGACTTTGATATTAATTGAACTCCTAATAATACTGAGAAACTGAATATGATTGGACTCCTGATAGCATCAAGACACTAAAATGACCTGTCATAATAAGCTCACCTAATCATAATTCACAACAAAAAATGGGAATCTAAACCGACCATAACAGTAACAAGGGAAACTAAAAAGAAAGTTGAAACTATCTAATTAAAAGAGGACACTATTGTTGACATTCGCAGGCGGACAATTAAGTATAGAATTAACCCACACCCGCTTAAACGCGTGATCATTGACGTGTTGAAGCGTTAATAAATATCTGCAACTGGCGATCGCAGATCAACTAGGAATCATCCTAGGAAATTCCACCTATTACTATTTATCCCCACCTTATCACATACACCGCATCCCTAGAGTCCAACAGGACAAAATTGGAAGCCACTTATTCAACGGGAACCGAGAGGAACCCAGAAAAAGCGCGCACCAACAGCTGACATATACTATTGCAAGAATTCAACTTTACTTTCGTCACGCAAAAATCGATTAAAGGACAAGCAATTGTCGATTACCTAGCAGATCTCCCGCTCCATAGTGATGAACCCATACACGTGGATTTTCCCGACAAAGACCTATTCACGATTCATAACGAAAAGCCCTATAAGACCTCATGGATCCTTTATTTTGACAGCACTCTAAATCACAGAGGAAAAGGCATCGAGATAGTCCTGTGCCCAGAAGGAGTCATTATACCGAAAGATTTTCAACTAGACTTTCCTGTCACTAACAATATCGTAGAATACGAAGTCTTTATAGCTGGACTACCAGCATCACTACAATTAGGTGTTAAACAGTAAAAAACTATCGATGATTCCAAACTAATAATTTCACAAGTCATAGGAGAATGGATAACTAAGGAAAGGAGACTAATGGCATACCTAGAAATCGCTCAATATTTAGTAAATAAATTTGAAAGAATCACTTTTACGCACATCCCTAGATTAGAAAATGAGCTCGCAGATTCCTTAGCCACACTAGCCTCGATCATCCAAATACCTATCGGATAAAATACTAAGACCTTCTTCATCGAAAAGCTGACAACACCCGCCCACGAGGTAGTATAGACCGTTAAGAGAGAACTACCCATCCTCCCCACAAGTACAGGACCAAAAGAAGCAATCACCTCGGAAAAGCACGTCAAGGTAGAAACCGAAGTAGCTATGTTTGGATTTGAAAAATCGCCGATCGACGATGGACAATCATGGTATTTCGATATCTAAAACTTCTTAAAACATCAACACCTCCCACCATACTCCACGAAGATCGAATGGAAGACTATAAGGAACCAATGCGCCCGATTCTGCATACTTGGCAAAATATTAGACAAAGAGGCCTTCACTAAAAGAGTACTACTACGATGCGTCACGACTGCCGAAGGACAATACATCATCCGAGAAGCACACGCCAGTACCTGCGGCGCCCACTCCAATAGACAGAGACTCGCCGATCAAGTCACACAACAAGGCTACTTTTGGCCGACAATGATCAGAGATTTCCACCTCTACGTCCAATGCTGCAAGCAATGCCAAGAACACGCTGCCCTCATCAAAGCTCCATCAGTTACATTGAATACTATGACTTCGCCATGGCCGTTTTGGATGTGAGCCTTCGATGTCATTGGACCTTTCACAGATACAGTTGGGAACACTCACAAGCACGCCTTCATACTTACATCGACCGAATACTACACCAAATGGGCAGAAGTTGAATCCTATGTCAGAATCACCACTTCAACACTCGTAAAGTTTATCGTTCAGAATATCATCACCAGGTTTGGAGTACTCAAGATGTTTGTCACTGACAATGGACCACAGTTCATTGCAGAGAAGATAAAGAAATTATGCAAGAAGTACAACATCGATCTATGCCACTCATCATCGTTCTACCCTCAAGGTAATGGACAGGCAAAAGCTACGAACAAAATGCTGATCCGAATCTTGAAATGTACAGTAGAAATGATCAATGGAGCTGACTGGCCTGAACGATTTCCAGAAGCAGTTTGGGCTTATAGGACCTCTATTCGTATGGCCACTGGCCAAACTCTCTACCTCCTTACCTACGGGATGGAGGAAGTCCTACCATATGAGATACAAGTACCATCCTTATGGATTCAACTCGATGATGAGCTATCCTTAGACGAGAGGAGAATTGCCCTACTCACGCAGTTAGAGCAGCTCCATGAAACACGTCTATAGGCAGCTGATCACGCTCAGGTATATCAGAAGAAAAGTGGTCAGGGCTTACGATAAGAAAGTCCTTGAACGAACTTTTAATATTAGAGAATTAGTGTTGAAGAAAATTATGCCCTCCAAGCATGCCCATCCGAAAGGAAAATTGAAACTGAACTGAGAAGGCTCATATGTCATAACAGTTGCATACCCTGAAAATGCCTACAAACTAGCGAACCAAGACAGGGAAGAACTCCCTAGCCCTTAGAACGCCATGTACCATATAAAATATTATCCTTAGCCCCGTGATGATCACATCTCATGGTTGAGTACTTATACTTATCACCCCCGTAGTCGTCACGACCGTTCATTGGTCGTACGCCTTCAATTCTCAAAATATCCTTAAGACCTCCGATTTATCGCCCGCCTTTTCTCACTCGGGTAATTTGATTAAAGGACTAGTGACCTATCTAATCTCTTTCAAAAGCATAAGTAACACCTGATCCTTATTTTCCTTCCCCCGCCATGGGAGGAGACGTTAAAGTAAAAAAATTAAGATGTTAGGTTCAATCAAAACTCATTATTCTTATGCTAGCAGGATGCTTTCAAAAAAAAAATATGCATTTACATGTCAAAAGTTGAGTGAGAGCATTACGACGAATGAACAAGTCAATAAGCTCAGGGAAGCATAAGTAGGCCGTGAGGACATCTCTGGTAACTTTACTAAAAGTGTATAAGCAAGCTGCGAGGGCATCCCTGATTTCTCTATACTACTAGATGTCGTTGTAAGGTGGCGGGAGGAGGACAAACACCTGCTAACCATAGAATGTGAGATTTTGATAGTCCCGAAATATGACGAGGAGCACGATCATGGCATCCCGTATCCCCTCTGAGAAAAAGTTGTTACCTATCCCTTTTAGGAAGTACTAGATACAAACTATTCCCCGTATCACTGAGCCTTACTCCCCTCTTCTATTTTTTATTTTCATATGATAAATCAGAAGCCTTGCAGGATATTCCTAGAAATAAAACCAAAAACTAATGAATGATGACTGATGCAATCACTCACTATACTTATCATACTTCTCCCTAATAACCGCGGGATAGGATGACCATTACCCATAGGATAGACCCCTACATATAATAGACCTAATCAAAGAGACCTCCCCATTTCAGCGACAGTACCGATGAACTTTTCTTCAAAACCAACTCACCAAATACCCATGACTGCTTATAGGCCTAAAGTGCTCATCTCGAAACCCAGAAAAGCTCCATTGCATCTTGATGCTAGGGCATTTTTTTTGGAATCAGAAGAAGAATCATATCAGAAGCGCCAACTTTTCCACAAAGAAGATGAGAAACGACGAAGTTACCATCTGAAAAGTGCTACCGAAGATTCCATACTGTCGATCCTACCAAGCTCCTACACTGGAGCATTTTTATTTTATTGTTTTGTTATTACTTTTGTTTTAACTATTTGTTTTCCCTGTTGCATTATTTTCATTTCCAAAAAAAGAAAAAAAAGAAAAAAAAAAAGAAAAAAAAAGAAAGGAAAAAAGCACATATCTATCTTTTGCTACCAACTCGGTCTGAGAAACTTACCCCCCTTGACAATAAGCAAGGGGGAGAACAAAAACCACTGATAGCATTACTCTCACATGCACAGATACACAAGCAGCCTTCAACCATCGCCGAGCCAGCTCAAGAAGCATCCAAGACCCAATGACGGACGACGGCGTTAAAGCAACCAAAAGGCAAAAGTGGAGTCAAGAGGTAACTAAAAGGAAAAGGAGCTAATCAAGTACATCTAAATTAAAATTTCCATATATATATCGAAGTTTTTTTCCTTTATACACTTGTCAACAGGGGCATCCCCCCATATATGTAAAACTCACACACACATGCCATGGATACAAAATAAACACACACACACACACCCCTACTCCCTACGTTGCCACTGGGATGGCCGAGCGCTGCTGTCCCCAGTATCATCAGCTCGGAGGACTGTAGACTTGTCCTCTAAAAATACAATCCTGACACCCGGAGTCGACGGAACTTCTAAACGACGAGGCCCTGCTATAGAACCCCCCTCACTCGCCTGACTAGCAGATCACCTCGATCGAGAACGAGGAGGATACCTTGCAAGAACCTCACGAACAATAGGATCCTCACGAGCATCATCCCTGACACGACCATGTGACGTGTGATGAGACTGCCCAGCCAAGGAACTCGTAGCCCTCAAACCCAATCCGCCAAGCTGATTAACTAGCCTATATATCCCTTGCTCACTCCTCATCAGACGATACTACAACTAGTCTAGGGATGCCTGCATCTCTGCCCTCGTCGTCCGACGAGCTGCCTCTAACACCTCAGTTTGAGTCCTCTGTGTCGCCATCATCTCGACGAACAAGTCTTCTCGACTCGCCTCCCCAATCTAATTCACGACGCCTCGGAGTGGCTCAGCCACCGCCTCTAGACACGCCTCGTCGACAAACTCAGAGCACAAGTCAAACAAAAACTAACATATATATGAAAAAAATAAGAAACTTTGAAAAGGAAAGGATTATACCAGATCCTGCCTCTCCTCTAGGAGTCGCCAAACCGTCTCGATCCGATCAGATGAGGCACGAAGGAACAAATAACATAGGCGGTGCATGTAAATGAATAAATACATTAGAAATACTATAATAACAACTAAACAATGAACACAATAACTAAAATGTACCTAAGTAGGGAAATGAACAGACTCCTGAGGGGGAGCCTTGGGAGCAGAGTCCGGAACAGCCTGTACAAAGGGCCAAACAAACCAACACAAGACATGTCAGAATAAAATAAAGAGGAAATAATCTAAACGGAATTACACCATAAAAAAAAAAAACTTTACCTGGCTCTCGGGACGTAGAGAGGTAACAGTCGCCTCCCTCGCCTGAAAATCCTCGACAACCCGACGTTGAAATATTACATAATGTTAATTAGCTACTAAGAAAGGCGAAACAGTAACACCCTACGAACCGCAATGATACAAACAAGATAAAAGATTGAGTGGAACTTACCCAATGATCTAGCTCGGCCCTAAGCTGAGTTGTCGCTGGATCCTCCCAACTGGAGGAAGCAACTGAAGATGGATCAAACATCGGGACAGAACCTCTAGCACCGACCTCGGCTCTCTATGAATAACAATAAACACATCAGTTGACAAGCTGACAATCTTAACAATGCTAGATTATATTTATAAAGACACTTACCAATCGATCAATCTCAGAACGTAGACTGGCTGCTACCTCCCGGTCAGCTAGCTGTTGACTGCGATAGACATCCAGCAAGGCTGCCTGACGAGCAACCTCACCCTCCCTTTGAGACTGTCCAAAATAAAATAAAACAAGACACCACAACTAGGTCAGAATGACCTGAATACCAGGTCCACATAATACGAAAAATAAAAACATAAATTAACTCACCAGGAGTCGTCGAGTCTCTGCTAGCCGAATCCCCAATTCATCCTCCGTCGCCCTAGTCTGACCAACCGAGGAGGCTAAGGAGTGCAGCATCTCCTCATCTGGATGAGGAGCACACCCCATCCGCTCCATCGCCCTATAGAGAGCGCCTAATGCCCCTCGCACGCTTGCGGTGAGGTGGCCCTGCTCTAGCGTAGCCACCCTCTCCCTCAAAGTCGATGCCGACTCCAGCCCACCGATCGCGAAAGAGCCACTCCCATAGAAGGGACATGTGAAGAGGCACCCGCAGCCCAATGCACTAAACCAACGCACATATTCCCCGGCGTTTGCCCAGTAACTCTTGTCCCCCTAGCTCTAAAATCCCCCCAGCTCTAAATTCCTCTGTCTGAAGAGCCATCCGCGTCTCAAAATTTTGGCCAAGAGGGCCGGTCATCCTCTTTGCCACTCTGTGGTGAATCTCTGGAGGGACTCCCTGAACGAGCCTTAACTGTCATACTACCCGAGAGGTATGGATCCTCTCCACCTTCTCAAAATAATGGACCGATATGTCCACATCAAAGAAGGGCCGGCCATACTGAATCACTGGCATGTCTGCATCCTCCTCATCCTCATACGGCCTCCAAATCACCTACAACCAAGCAAACAAACTGCTCCTTCAATGAAGAGTTAGATAATAAATACTGAAATAAAAAAATGTATGCATAACGATCTATACCTGCCCTGTATGCATGTCCTCAAACAGGCCGCGCACAATCTAAAGATCTGAAGACCAGCAACGACCCCTTAATGCCTCCCTCCACACGTGCATCCGTGAAAATGTGAACATCACCTCCAGCGAAACTCTCGAACGAAGGAAAGCGAAATGATCATGCGCCCAAAACTAAAAGAAAAAAATAACAACAACAACGACACACAAAGAAGAGACACTAAGAATATATTTCTATTAAATGACCAAAAATTAATCAAACTAAGGACATCATTATGCCAATTAACTAAAACTCACCTGGATGAACGGAAGGAAACCTTTGATCGACGCGACACCCTGTCATCGACGGTAAAGCTGCTCATAGAGATGCGCCAATGCCGTCGCACCCCACGCGTAGGAAGGGACTCGATCCAAGTCCCCAAGAACAATAAAAAATTACTCGGTGACGCATCCCCGAGTCGAAGAAGAGAAAAGTACCGCACCAAGAAAGTGCATCAAGAACGCTCGAAGCACCCTATCCGTAGTCAACCGCGGCTCTACCACGGGCTCCCGACCCGCCACTACCGCACAACGCGCCTCATAAGTCACCCTCGCCTCTGAATGGAGCTTCGGGGGGATGAAGCCACTCGTAAACGTATCAAAAAATTATGTGACTCAAACTACCCCCGGCCTCGAGCCGCTAGACCTATACGGCACGCCCAAAATCTCCTCACACACCTCTAAATAATGACCCACCATCCGCCCTGTGATCGGCTCACCCTCGAAACCAAGACCGGTGATGCGGACCCAATCCTCTGGAGTCGATAACATCATGCCAACTGAAAAGAGAAGTGCCTAATGCTCCTCCCTCCACCTCTCTAGAATCACCGCGATCAGGCCACGATTGACCCGAAAGGGCTCCAACTCCAGGATCGGTTTGAAACTAAAAGACACCAGCCGCACCCGCTGAAACTCCGGCAAGGCACGATACCAAGTATGAGATCGACCCATGCCGAGCTGATAGCCAGCTGTGGGGGCTCCTATTGAACGAAACACAAATAATAATAGTAAGACTAACACACACCTATGATGAAAGACAAATGAATTTAAAACTAAAAGTAAGTCAAACATGCCCCAAACATATACCCAATAAACAATAAACACGCAAACCATGATAAGAACAACTAAATACGAACATGACCTATCTTTAGATGTCATCATGATGCATGAGTGAGCACACAATCAATCATTAATGCAGGTTTGACATAAATTAGAAGGGTTCCAAATCCTAATAAGCCTATGTCATAACCTAAGCCACTAAGGAAATGGAAGAACTTTTGCTCATGAGTGCTTACTTGGCCTCGAGCGAAGAAATCCTCCAGCGGGAAGTGTCTGCGATCTTGGTGCTCCGTAGCCGCACCCTAGTGCTTCGTTGCTGCATCCTCAGCCCTCTCATCCTCGGGTATCTCACCCTCAACCCTCTCACCCTCATCCTCAGAAACCCCCTGCTCAATCTTGAGCACCTCCTCTCTAACCCCCGACTGGTCAACCTCCAATACCTCCTCTCTAACTATCTCCCCAACATCCACCTCCTCGACAACGTCGGCCTGAGCCTTAGAAGTTTCACCTATCTCTGCCCCTTACATCCTCTCCAACTCAGAAACAGTAATATCATGCCCACTAATATCCTCACCCTCCATCCTAAAATAAAGAGCACGAAAAATTGAAAAGAACAAAGGAAACAACGCCTGAAATGGACGTCCAGATCACGAAATATCGCGAAAATACGAAAACTAGAGCACAAAGGAACAAGGAAACAGAGAATCGAAGACTAACACGAATCGCGAGAGGAAAATGAAAAGTTTTGAATTATTTATAGAGAACAGTTGAATTGCGCGCTTAAATTCTGGCACGCAAATAAATCACGCACCACTCAGACTGCGCTTAATTCCGATTAAGCACTTGGCGCCAAGCGCGTAAACCAAACGCCACCAGCCCAAACTAACCCGACCGTCTGATTGTGCGCATCCATCCAAGCACATAATCACTTCAAGCATCCACACATTGGCACGAGAATGCCAATGGCCACTCGTACAATGACCACCCACCGCCCTAATCGGGCGCCCTATATCCTATGTTTAAACCGATCAAGCGACCGAAAACTAAAGATTAATTGCCCTCTGACGCTCTGAATGCGCGTTCACTCTATGGCACGCGATTAATTTATGCGCATTGAGTGAAATGCACAATTCCCCATATATACAAAAAAATGCCCTGAACAGTACCTTCACAAGCCTTGAATTGGGTGATCTCTGACACTAATTATTAGCCTAAACCACGCCCTTATTAAGCCCAATTCAAAACATTCCAGACTTTAAAGAAATATCTACCCCGATAACTAAAAAAAAATGCACCCAAAAAAAAAAATCCCCAACATCACCTATACACTCCCACTAATACCAAACCCCAAAAAAATAAAATGCCCAATCATCCATTCATTTGAAGCAAAACTAAACAAAAAAAAAAAATTGCCCCAACTAAGGGGAAACTAAACAAGGAAAATATCTCCATCATTCATATACTCCAACTAGGCTCAAACTATGTCAAAACGAAAAAAATGCTCCTAACATGCCCCAATCCAAAATAAACAAATTAAGTAAACCTCCCACCCAAAATAAATCAATTAAGCTACAAGATAAACTAAACTTGAATTTACGAAAGAAATAATTAAAATCATAATCTCCTCATAAATAAAATAATTACAAAATACACTGAGGGCATACCCTCTGAATATACAACTTGAAACAAGAAACTCAAAATCCGTCCGTTCAGACAATGCCCAAATCCGGATTTATTCGGAGAACTAGAAATCTCGGAGAAGCCCGGAGAAAGGAAGCGCCCTGAATGAATCCTAACCGTAATAACCTCTTCCCCTTGTCCCAAGCCGGCAGAAAAGGAGTGGCTCACGGAAAGCCACCCAGGACCTGCGAGATTTGCCCTTAGAAGCTCACCTTGGAAACCATAACAAGGAAGAGCAACTAATATAGGATCTGCAGAGCCTACCGAGGAAAGATAGGCATCGGTCAGGAGAATTCTGACCCTGCCTTATCCTTAGGTTTCCTTTGTATCACCTTTTTCTCATCCATCTCTTTCCCTAGCATGGTAGCAATTCGACTGCTACCTTGCATTCCCAATCCCGTCCATTCTCAAAAAACGACTCGATAAATACAACTCTTTGGGTCCAACACCCGGGATACAAAAAAGAAAGGAAGAAAAGTCATTAATGAACAAGAAAATGCCAAAAAAAATGCCTCAAAACTTTTAATCCCAAGCTTGAAATAAAATTCAAAACAACAAGAACCCAAAACTTTTAGCTCACACATTTATAAACTATACCTCTTGAATTACCAAATGACAAGTGTCACACCTTTAAGCTTTTCTAATCTAATTAAATCTAAACCAAACACATAACCCCTTTGAAAGAACACAATCCATGACAACTCAGATGAACCAATAATCACACAACACTTAACCCCTAAGAAACACCAATCCCCCTAAGCCTAGATAAACCAATAGGAATTGAACATATAACTCCCATCTAGAACCTTTGAAAACTCACACCTTTTAAGCCTCGTATTGAATAAAAAAAAAGACCAAAACTCAAGTTGAATCAAACCTTAAACCCAACAAAACTTTATACTAAAAAAAAAAAACCTCTAAAGTGAAACCCTAACATGTTCAGGATAAAAAAAAAATGCCCCCAATGAACCAAACAAAACCAGGTAAACCCTCTAAAGCAAACTCAATAAAGCAAATTAACCTTAGGATAAGCCCTGAGTAAATTCAGAATGAATTCTAAAACTCTAAATTAAATCCTAAAATAAATCAAAACAAATCAGATAAATCCATTGATAAATCTAAACAAATAAACAAGCACAATAAAACAAAGAAATGCCTCTTTATTCATAACTCAAAAGTTTTACAAGTATAACTAGAGGCATACCTCCTGAATTTACAATCCAAAATGAAAACCTAAAACTTTAACCTACAACCCAAAACGAAGACTGAGTTTAAAACTGAGGCGAAGCGAGGAGCAGATTCCGCCCAGAGCGTCCAATCAGATACTTCAGGGAGCATTGGTTGGGAAACACATCCCTCTACTTTTTACTCCTGCTCTTCCACTATCTTCACCTCTTCCACCGCCGCCTCTTCAACACTGCCTTCACCGCTCCCTAAAAGGGATTTATGTGAAGACTAGCACCCTCATTCCCAATACCGTCCATTCCCAGAATAATGTCGTCCCTGAGCATCACCTCAGGACGAAGATCACGCGAAATAGCGAATATAAGAAGAAACGACATCCCAATCGGACAGTTAGACCACTCAATATCATTAAAACACGGATTTTAGAATATAAAATATACAGAAAAAGGTCAAAACTCGAGACTAAACTAGAGAATGAAAAACAAATGAAAGTTTTCTCACTTATATAGAGTATGGACTTAATCATGCGCCTGAACACATGCATTTAATTAAATCACGCGCCGCACAAACTGTGCATAATTCAAATTGCGCGCCTTAACCGAAGCGTGCAAATAAGTTATCGCCCATGCCAACGGTGCGATGCTCCTATCACGCGCAGGCTATAGGCCGTGCAATCCAATCAAACGGCGCACTCACATCGCGCATTCTGAAAGGTCACTCATACATTGACCTGGTGACGCCTCAATCACGTGTAAGGATTATTGCACGTGATCTAATCGCACACACATTCCCACACGCGTAAATGCCCCTTGAAACTTGCTATCGCACGCCTGAAAATAGGTGTGCAATTATATTGAACGACCTAAAACAGACGCGCAATACGCGACTCTGGACAAAATTTACACCCCCAAGGCCTTATTGTCCCATCACGGTCAAAATTCTTTTGTCCCATCGCATACCCCCATAGGCTGCTCTACCAAAAACAAAAGACCCACTCACCCGTCCCATCACGTACCCTTGCACGAAAAGAGAAACCTACTCACCCATCCCCATTGCAATAATACATATACACATGCGATATCACCGCAATATCCAGTCCCATCGCGATAAATTAACCATACCCTCATGACCCATCGTGAAAAGCCAAAAGTAAACCGCCCAAAGACGAAGCCAATCACGACGTAACCACAATGTGATTTCTTTTATAACCCAAGAGCTGCCAAAGGAAGACACCAGCGTCTCATCGCGCAAATATCCCACCAGCGTACCACCACTAACTACACTCAGTTGACATCCCATCGCAAGCATCACTACCTGAAAAACAAAAAAAAAAGAAGGAAAAAAAGCTCCGACAGCACATGCCACGCTGAATGATAAAAAAAAGAGGAAAGATTGATCATGTCCCATCGCTAAGGCAAAGGGCTCTCTCTCCCAAATTGATCCCCACGTCCCACCAGGACTCATCCAGCACACAGTCAAAGAAAAAGAGAATCCCTCAGGTCCCATCACGACATCATTTCTCCCAAGATATCACATCACAATCGTTAAGCCCTGCCATAGCAGACCTGAGGAGAATAGATCTTCGAAGTCCCATCGCGCCCGAAATGTGCACTTAATTCAATCACGCGCCACAAACTACACACAATCCAGGTAAGTATCACCCCCAGGTAAGTACGGCCCATTTTTCTTTTGGTTTGCTCGATATTCCTCGTATATATATAGTTAGCTATGATTAAGTCAAATATTTTTAAAACCAGCCTCTCTCGACTTGCGAATCACTGTAGTCCTCTCATAAGACATAATCATCAGTACTCGCCGAGAAGGCTAGATAAAGTATCTCGCATGCCAAGTGTCGTCTTGACAACCATACTAACGGTCGGGTCAACAAATCCCGTACCGGTGGATCTGCTCAGCGACGTCTCGAAAGCCACATTTTTCGCCATTTTACCACCGAATTGATCTTAAGTTAAAAATCCCTAGAATTTCAAAATTTTAAATTTCTCAAAATTTTAAAATCCCCCTAACTTAAAAAGAAAAAAAGAAAGAAAAAAGAAAAAAGAAAAAAAAAAGAACAATTTTTTTTTTTAAAAGAGAGAACAAAGCAACAAGATAAATAGATCCGACTCACTTTTTTAAGATACAAAAAAAAAACCAATTAAGCGCCCCATCACTCACACACAATAAGTTACACCTGAACCTGACCTTTAACTCCTAAAACTCCTGAACCTACAATCAAGCGCATATTCCACTGCGCGGAATTGGATCAAGCACATACTCCACTGCACATAATCATTTGTTCCGACACCTTAGGACTAAAATCCCCGACTTACTGGCAGACCCCTAAACTTGCAATCAAGCGCATATCTCACTACGTAGAATTGAATCAAGCGCATACTCCACTGCGCAGAATCATTTGTTTAGACACATTAGTACTAGAAATCCCAATTTACAGACCCCTAGACTCCAAATGAATCAAGCGCATGCGCCACTGCGTAGAATTCAATTGAGCATACCTCACAAGACCCCCACTTCAATTACTAGCCCAACCGGCTATTCCCCTGAGAAACTAAACATTGAGTATATTTAATCTAAGAATTTACAAACTCCTATTGGAAAAGGAACGCCTGATGCGCATAGGTGTGAGCAATGACGCACCCGGTTTGACATGACTTGCAAAAGCCTTCGATATTACATGATACTTTATTTTATTATTATTGGTCCCTGGACCTTATTTTAGACATTTGATTGATGCCCCAGTCCCTCGATTGCGTAAAATCCCTCTGTTAGCTCACGCCATGCGACAGGATGCGCCATGCACCTACAAATCTGCAATGTGCCCTTTAACAGCTACCATTTATCCTTCAAATGTTCTATTTTAGCTTGAGCTGATAGATAAGAAAGCCAAGCATATCATGTCAGCATCACCAATTCACATTTATAATTTTTTAAGAGAAAGGAAAAGACACCTCGAATGAGGGGTGTCTACTTCTTCAGCGCGTTCTTACTTCGCAAGAGCGCGCTGAAGAGGGGCATCTATAGACACCCCCATTTTTCCTTCTCAAAATATATAATTTTGTTTGGTCAAGCTTTGACCTCATAACCCTGATATAGGACCATGCACTAAAACAATAGTACATGGCTGAACACATGCTGAAACAATAGCTCTGTGGCTCAGATCCCGATATAGGGAGACTATATACTGAAACAATAGTATATAGTTGGAATACAAACTGAGACAATAGTCTTGCATTTTAGTCTAGAGACCAAACCCGGACAACCCTGGATTAAGCGCCTGAAAAACCGTGCATAATTTGATTGCACGCTAGACCAAAATGCGCAATCAATCCCCTTTTAGACCGAATTTCCTTTCTCAGACCATCTCGAGACTCGTTCATGTGCCTGAAACCAGACGCACGATCGGATTGAGCGCTACACAACCAGCGCGCAATTGGCCTATGCCCGGCCTAGCCTCACAGTCCTTAACCCCTAAGTTTCCTTGATTGAGCGCTTCTGAAGAATAGCTTAATCAAATTGCGCATGTCCTACCAAGCGCGCAATTAGTTCTAACTTTATTAGGACTAGGAAACTCACGAAGTCATTTGTCGCTCAATCGAAGTCATGACCGACTCAGCGATTATTGCCGAGAAACCAACTTGAAGGAAAACTTATATATGATTTTTTTCTTAATTCGCCAGTTGAGGCTAGCAATTTTCAAGAGAGAACAGATTTTTTTGAGATTCCAAAACCTGAGAACTCCGAGGACAAACCCATAGAGCAATCTAGTCATGATTTTGAGATTCAAGCACCGAATCTTTGAGATTTCTCTCCACAGCCCCAATCCTAGGTAAAAACCTTAGTTTTAGACTTAGGATATTTCTCTTAATTCTAATTATAGTTTTAATTTTTAGTCCAAGACCGTAGCACCCTTTTCATACCGCAAATTTTTTACATCTAGTTCTAATTCTCCGAATTCAGAACCAGTCCCTAATCCAACGGTCTAATTCACTGACCCTAGGCCCTTAATTCCGTTCTAAAATCTTAATCTGCAGTCTTATCATTAATTTCTAGTTCTAATTCTCTAAATTTAGAACCAGTCTTTAATCATACGGTCTGATTTTCTGATTTCGGACCCAAATTCAGTCCTAAAATTTAAATTTTTAGTTTTAATTCCCTATTTTAAAATCTCCAAAAATCCTAAATATTACTTTTAGTTTCTATAATTCCAGTTCACAATTTAATTCATGATTATTACTCCGAAATTAACTCTGATAAGTCTAAAATACTATTTTACGGTCCAAAATTTAATTTATCTTCAATCTCAACCACCTGATTTGCCCAAGGGAGCTGACGGAGGGTACTCGGGAACGGGGCCACCTCCTTAGCATAGCGAGTCCAAAACCCCTTTTTCCTTAGAATTTTAGAATTAATTAATTACTTTTTCTTATTTTTTTTAGTATAAGTAATTGGTAGATTTATTCTATTTCAGCGTATTTAATCAACCAAGTGCATTAGATCTTAGTGTGATCGATTAATTTCTTTAAATCAGATTTTAATTGATTAATTCCTTACTTTAAATCAGATTTAGTATGATTAATCTCGTTGTTTTGATTAGATTTTTAGTGTAGTTGATTCATTGCTTTAATTAGAATTTTAATAAAATTAGTTTATTTATTTTTAATTAGATTTAAGTAATATCATTTTATTTATTTAATTATATTTTTAGTAAAATATTAATTCCTTTGCTTAAATTAGAGTTTCGGTAAGATTAGTTTTCTCATTTCAATTAGAATTCTAGTAAGACTATTATAATTGCTTTGGTTAGAATTTTAATACAATTAGTACACTCGATTTACTTAGAATTCCAATACAACTAGCATACTTGCTTAATTTAAATTCTAGTATGATTAGCATGCCCAAATTAATGAGAGTTTCACCAGAACTATCACATGTGCACTCTTAGTATAGTTAGGAAACCTGATCACAATCAGACTTCTGATGGAATTAGGAGACTAAAATTAATCGGACTTCTAGTAGCATTAAGACACTAAATTAATTGGAATTCTAATAAGATTAGGAAACTAAGTTAATTAGACCCCTAATAGAATTATAACATTAAAATAGTTCCATTTACTCTGACAAACTCACAATTAAACTCACAATAGAACCAGGGAAATCTAAACTGATCAGAATTTTAACCATAACGGGGAATAAAAGGGAAATTGAACTATCTAAATCAAGAAAAAGATACTGTTGCTGACGTTCGCAGGCGGACGATTCAGTATAGAAGTAACCCATACCCGCACTTAAGCGTGATCATTGATGTGTTGCAGCGTCGATAAATATCTGCAGCTGGTGATCGCAACAAACTAAGAATCTTCCTAGAAAACCTCTTTATTTATTTACCTCCACTATTCCAAACGCCGCATCGCTAGAGTCCGCATCGCTAGAGTCCACTTGGACAGAATTGGAAGCCACTGATTCAACGGTAACAGAGAGGAACCCAGAAAAAGCGCGCACCAACACTCTCGTCTTTGAGTAGATGAGTATATCATCGATGAATACTACGATACACTGATCTAAATAAGGCTTAAAGACTCGGTTCATCAAGTCCATAAATGCTGCAGGCGCATTGGTCAACCCGAAGGGCATGACGAGAAACTCGTAGTGACCATATCGTGTCCAGAAAGTTGTCTTCGAAATATCTTCAGCTTTCACCTTTATCTGGTGATCGATCTTTGAAAAACACCATGCTCCTTGTAACTGATCAAAGAGATCGTCGATTCTGGGGAGCGGGTATCGATTATTGATCGTCAAATTTATTTAATTGACGGTAGTCAATGCAGAGGCATATTGAACCGTCCTTTTTTACGAACAATACCAGTGCGCCCCACGGAGACACACCCTGTCTGATAAAGCCTTTATCAAGAAGCTCTTACAACTGATCCTTGACTTCTTTCAACTCAGTTGGTGTCATTTAATACGGTGCCTTTGATACCGGCTCAGTGCCCGGGGTTAAATCAATAGCGAATTCCACTTCCCTGTCAGGCAGTAATCCTGGCAACTCATCAGGAAAAACATCAGGGAATTCACAAGCAATCGGCACATCTGAAAGTGTGACTTTATTTTCTTCCTGATCTTGACTTTGGATAAAAGTGATATACCCTTGAGCACCATCATCGAGTAATCATCGTGCTCGGATCGCTGAAATGAAAGGGAGTATAGTTGATTGTATACCGAAAAATTTAGCTGATTTCCTCCCCTGGGGACAGAAAGTGACAATCTTCTTTCAACAGTCGACTCTTGCATGGTGATTGAACAACCAATCCATGCCAAGGATTGCGTCAAATCCTTGCATATCAAGCAATATCAAATCGGCTACTGCTTCGTATCCCAGTAATCTTTGATCAGAACAACAATGGATCGATACACCATGTCAGTAGTGACAGATTGTCCGGTCGAAACTGACACTTTTAAAATAAAGTTGAGAGGTTCTGGAGTGGCTCCTAATGTTCCCATCTTATCAGCAAACTTAGGTGCAACAATGAGTGTGTAGATCTAGGATCTATCAAAACTCGTGTCTCATAACTCAAGTATGCACCCTCCGGATACAATAGAAATATACCTATTGCACATGTATTAGATAATTAGCTCGAACTAATGGACTTTATAAACTATCAAATTGAAACTATAAGTTTCTAAACCTAGTGGGAAATAATACAGTGTACAAAATGTATATATTTCTAAATTAGAAATTGATGCACCTACTTCATCTTATTATTACTCAACTTATGATAAAATAATACTATCACACATACCTTGAATAATATCATTGCTGGTTTGAGTGCCTTGTGTTGACACAGCATAAGCTCGGCCTTGTACCGTAGGCCGTGTAGGTCATAAAGTTAGTCCCGTCTTTGATGTCGTTCCCGCCATCTCTGAACAATCCTTGATCCGATGTCCCATCTTTCCACAATGAAAGCACGCACCAGTCGCTTTACGACATTCGTCTGTCTTGTGTGCTTTCTCACACTTCCCACATATATCGATTGAAGCTGCCGACAAAACTATATAAGATCCCGTGCGGGAAATTGACGGTCGTGCTCGTGAAATGCGAGATACAGATTGGGCAGGCTGGTTCATAACACATGGAACTTTAGGTGGTAATGGTGGTAGATTTGCGGGATTGTAAGGCCGTGTGTAGGCTACTGCAGTAGGCTGAAATACTAGCTGCATGGGATATCGCGATCTCTTACTTGCTTGATCGGGATTCAAAGCCTAAGCCTTTCTGCCTTTATTTTGTTCCTCTCTCCTCTTTAACATAGTCTTGACATCGGTCTCTATTATTAGGGCCAACTTCATCACGTGTGAATAAGTTATTGCTTGAAACAACGAAATTCTTTCCTTTATCATGGACTTCAAACCGTGCTCAAATTTATGTGTCTTCATGAGCTCGGTGGCTACTAGCAATGGTGCAAATCGAGAAAGATGAGTAAACTCTACCTCATACTCTCTGAGCGTCATCTGACCCTGCACTAAGGTCAAAAACTAAACCTTCATCCGGTATCTCTCAGCTACCATAAAATACTTATCATTAAAAGCTTCAGTAAAATCTGCCCACGTCCAAGGTACTCTGGGTACTCTTATCCGGTCTATAGATTGCCACCAGGGCTCTACTTCACCCTTTAGTTTGTATGCTGCCCAACTGACTTTCTCGACCTCAGTGCATCTAACTCGTAGAAGCACCTTCTCGATCTGTGTTAACCACTTCTCAGCCTCCATTAGGTCATGCTGACCATAGAAGCTCGACGGTCAAAGGCATATAAACTCTGCAAAGCCCTCTGGGAGTTGTCTCTCTGCTAGCAGGGCCATAGTGTGGACCATGGTCTCCATCAGCTGCGGATTCTGTCTCGTACTCTGCTTGGCTCCGGGAGTAGGCCCCATCTGATGATCATCTGCTATAGGAGGAGTATGTTTAGCAACATTCTCCATCGTAGTTTGGATTTCTGCCATATGTACGTTCTCTCTGCTTTCAGAGACGACATTGTGCTCATAGCCCGCCACTGGAATAGCATTCGGGCCCATGTGATGGGGTAACGGTGGTCTACCCCTTCCTCTCCAACGTCTTGGAGGCATCGCAACCTATTATGATCAAGCAAAAACTTGATCAGATAAACATAGACTCAACCTAACTCCTAACACTGAACAAACATCATAAACTTGCCATATGTGTATGCCAGAGTTAAGTCCCCAAATGACTTAATGTTGGGTGCTTTGATACCACCTGTGATAGCTTGACTTTTCCCCTTATCGTATATAGGAAAGGTCGCGTCGTCAGATCACCTAACATGATCCTATCAGACAAGTGCATCGTGTCGTGTACAAAGTATTGCATATGCGGAAGCAATTGAATAGCTCTGGCATGAAATAATATGTCAAAAACTGATATTTACTCATCTATTAACAACGGTAAACTAGTAAAAATCTCTATCACAAAGCTAACTGATGCAATGTATAGCTTTCCACCGATGACGGCCACCCGTCATCTAAACAATGGAAAGAAAATCTATACATGTAGTATCGAATATCTCACAAACAAAAACATACTGCTATTTATACATCAAAATAAATCTCTCTCTCAAACCTATTTCGAAAAAAATTCCTCAGCGAATTCCTCCTCCTCGTCATCCTCTTCTTCGTTCTCCTCTTCCTCGTCTTTTTCTTCCTCCTCTGACTGGTATGTGGGATCACCCTCGTGCTCCAGATCAATATGTGCAACTAAGACATTGAAGTCATAGGATGAGCTATCATCGAAGCTCAGCAGAGAAATTTAAAGTGCTAACTTATATGTTAGATTACCAATTCACTTCTTGATACATAAAATATAAATTGAAGCATATGATATCTTATCTTGTATCCATTCTAGCACCATATAGCATAAACAAGCCATTATCTTGCGAATAATTTATCATGCTGGCATGCTGAACAATCATGTTGAATAAATATAAGGAAATCATGGTGCAACAGATACGAGGAATCATGCTGAACAAGGAATCATGTTGAAACAATATTAGCTTAAACAAGATATCAAATCTAAAACATACATGTACAAGAAATAAGAAAATCGAGCTCCCGAGTTAGCAGAATCACTTGTCAAGCTCCCGAGTTAGCAGGATCACTTGGCTCAAAACGAAGTAAAAACGTGTACATGACATCAAGGATAACAGGACGTGAATAATGCATGGTATCAGGTATGTGAGATCATCATGAGCAGATAGTATGTAAGCAGATATCGAAACTGAACTTCATATTATTCTTCATATCAGATCTATCTATTTCTATCTATTTTCATATGAGAACTATCTATTTCTATCTATTATCATATATGATCATTCATGAGCAATACATGAGCATCATTAGTCATAACCATTCCTCCAAACTGATCTAGCATCATCATTTATAACCATACATTCAAACTGAATTAGTATAATCCTTCATAGCCATATAACGAATTGATTGTATTATTAGCATACAAATCTATTCATCAAAGCCAACATGAGCCGTTCATTTACACTGACTCATCATCATCCAAACTGACATGAACATAATTATACAAAAAGTATTCATTTAAACTGACTTTTTCATCATCATCATAAGCATTCGTCTGTACTGAATCACCCTACATCAAAACTGATTAGCATATATATCCATAAACTGCACTAGCATATTCATCTTTAACTCATATCATAACTAACTATTATCATATATGAGCATCATCACTAACTTGCTATCTAGACGAGAATGAGAAAACAAAATATAAGTTGGCAAGGTAAACTCCCTCCCTTAATGCACGCTTACTCTTTACTTGCTACATGTGCATGCAAGCATCCAAGCTAAACTCATCGTGACGAGCTCGTCATGTGAACCATGCTCCTATAAGTAACGTTCATGGTTTTAGTCGTGCTAAAGGTTTACTGGGTCACCATAGGCTATATATAAGTGACTTTTATGGTTAACTAGCCTGAGGGTCAATACCCAGCACATATTTACAACACAAGACACCACAAAACACACACAAGGCCCAGACACAGGCTTGCCTCGGCAAGCCACAAGCTTGCCGCGCAAAGCTCTTCAGCTGAGCACCTTGTCGCGGCAACCTTGTGAGGTTGACACCACAAGTGTGACAGCCCGGATTTCAGCACCCTGAAACCCGTGCCATCGGCACGATCATCTTGACCGTGCCCCTTAGCTAAGCATGAAACATTGGTATATCAAGCAACAATGAAATAATAAATGAAACTGCATAATTTAAATCTATATAAAAGCATTTCTCAAAAGACAGTTCTACCCTCATGTCTCTGCATGAATGGAGAACCGATCCGAACCATCGATGATAGCAATCATCACGGATGGTTCGCCCCAAAAGAATAATCCCAAAACCCAATATATACATTGTTCAACCAAAACAAGGCTTGACATACCAAGCCGTACAAATCTCTATCAAAAAGCCCTCAAAGCGGCACAACGGAGTCCTCTAGAAGAAGTCCTCAGGAGGTGGCTCCAACTCTTCGCCAGCCGCAAGGTCTGACTCACCGGGGTCAGCGTCTCCTGAAGCCTCGGCTGCTGCTAGTAGTGGACCTGCGACGTATAGTCTATAGGGTGAGCTACATCCTAGCTCAATAGGGAACAAAACATAGTCGAACATATAGATTATTACTCACATATATTCCATGATATGCCATGCATGATGTGTCTATGCAGTTATTGGTGAAAACAGTTAAAAAGCATTGCATTTTATTGCTAGTTTACTTATGTCTTTATTTGTTCATGAATGATGCTGAAAAGGCCTAAAGCAAAACTTAAACTTTCAACTTAAGTAATCCCCGAGCAATATAGCATCGAGCCCCGATGAGATACCCATAATCGTCATCTATATAGACACTTTTAACGTATTCCCTGGGAATAGAATATAGTACCCAAGCCCCTTTTCCCTGGGGATTGGTGGCGGGGTTTCACTTGTCTCAAATCAACACCCCTGGGGTGTGCTTGCTGTGTACGGATAAGCCTCCGCACTGGCCTACGGTTTCGCCGCCGTATCGATCACGGATATCCTGCCGTGTCAGTCGTGGATATCCCGCCACGTCGGTGGGGTACCCTATCAAACCTCAAATAACAAAAATATCGGTGCCTTACATATAGTTATTCATCGTGTAAGTGTGCTATCTTATATCAGTTAGGCCCTATCAAACATGATTCAATCTTGGATACATTCCTGGAATGTATCCATTCACTTGCATCACACCTGATGCCCTTACCCCTTTACTTCCTCATCCCCTGGGGATGGTTCATTATACTTACTCTTATGGATGTCACACACACACACTTTTCACAATTCTTAAGCAATAAAATAATTTGAATTGAATTCTATATCACTACATACATGCTCTTGTAAAATAAAGTACTTGTTCAAGGTGTTCCCTACCTCAAGTCTTGTTTGATCAACGCATCAAGGTCCCACGTGGCTCCTTGTGCACTAGCTCACACGTACCACCTATGGTACCACATATCATGTGAAACATATCACTAAAGATGCAATAAAGAAGGTCCAAGACCCTCCAAGAATCTTAAAGTCAAACTCAAAAGTCAACATATATTAGCTCAGTCGATTAATCGAACTCCAAAATCGATTAATCGAATCTGATTTGATTAATCGATTTCCAAAATCGATTAATCGAAAGTCAATATCGATTAATCGCTTCTCAAATCGATTAATCGAGATTCCCATTAGATTAATCGAAACCCAATTCGATTAATCGAAATTCCCTACATATCATGTCGATTCTCAATTCGAGTGATCGAATTTCCAAAATCGAATAATCGATCCCAAATCGATTAATCGAAATTCTAAATCGATTAATCGAATTCCCATTTCGATTAGTCGATTTCTCCAAACTATTTTCTTTCCTCCACTAGAGTTCACTGTAGGTTCCCAGTCGATTAATCGATATTCAAATCGATTAATCGAAATCCAAAGTCGATTACTCGAAACTCAGTTCGATTAATCGAACTCGGGTTCCTTGACTTTTCAACTTCTTGGCGAAATTCGATTAATCGAATCTCAATTTCGATTAATCGAAATTGCCAGATTCAGCCCCCCTTTGAGCTGTTCTTCCCAACCTTTTTCCACTCTTTTTCCTCTATTTTTCTAAACCATTATCCTATAATTTAAACCATTTTTAACTACAATTTACCCTCTACAACCTATGCATTTTATTCACAAAAATTTACCTTTAATCAATCTCAAATTGATTAAATCAAGTGGTTGGAAGGCTAGGGTTCCAGCTTTTGCTTGAACGAATTCCTCGCGTTGAATCGGCCTCTTTAATGCTAGAATCCCCCTTCCAATCCCTCACAATAATGCTTGCTCAACCTCTTACTCCTCTCTCTCTCTTCTTTACTCCTTCAACAACCAATTTCCAGAATTTTAGGGTTATTAAACCCTTTTATCTTTCCCCTTCCCCGTGTGTTGAACACATACACTGCAGTAGGTGTACGTGACTTCACATTTTCCATCATACACCACATAAACACTCAACCCATCACATCTCATCCGTTCATCACACCCCATACTAACTATTTGACTTCTATTTGGTCAAACCTATGACCATTCGGGCACGAATCCCGAGGTCATAGTTTAGCGTGATTTTTCGGGCTATTACATCCTCCCCACCTTGGGAATTTTCGTCCTCGAAAATAACCCAAAGGTGCGTCTGGTCTTCCCCCTCACATTCTCAGGTGAGGTGGTCCAGTTGACTCAGACGTATTTAGGTATTCACAAATACAAGCATGGAAGTAAATTTAACAAAATTGAACAATTGACACAAAAAGTTTGATTTGTATTAAAGATTGAAATTTACAATGCCAGATAAGTTGGCGTACAAAAACAATTTACAGGTATACAATCATAACTCAAAATACATAGTGGGTCCTGCGGTGGTGGAGACTGTGGGCTACTGGGTAGCTCGGTGAAGTGGTGGTCAAGGCGCCTGGCGTCACGTGAGGCGGATGTAGATGTGGAAGGAGCCGCGTCGGTAGTGGCGGTGGTGGGATGGAAAACGGGTCCTCGGTGGAAGGCGGTGCGTCCAGCTGTCCACTCCTCCTCCTGAGCGAGGTAGCGGCGATAGTCGGTGGGGTAGATGTGGCGGAGGGTATGGAAGAGAAGGAAGTCCATCCTTGGTTCATCCTTTCGTTGTTGGCCTCCATACGGGCCAACACCTCCTCGATGGTCGGCCCTGATGAAGCGGCGTGCCAGCGTTAGGATGAGGTGGGTGTAGCGGGTGTAGAGTGGGCTAGCAGTGTCGGTGAAGCTGTTGTGTCAGAGGTGGCCCTCTCCACTGAAGGCTCGGCTGGGTGTGCCCCACCCATGGGTGGGTCCTGCTGTGGTGGTGGGGGTGGTGGCGGTGCGACTGCTACTGCTGCTAGAGCTGGAGCGAGACCCGGAGCTGATAGGGTCCGCTTAAGCAGGTTATAGCTACGGGTCCATGAAGATTTTGAGAACGTCTTCACGCGTCCGAGCCTCACCGTGAGGCGATATCAGGAGGCGTTGGAGTAACACTCCAACATGCTAGAGATCAACCGAGCATACGGCATTTTCTCCTTGGGCCTCAAATTGTCCTTCATTAACTTTCCTTTAATATATCTCATCCCCTCGAGGATGAGCATGGTGGCGTCGAACCACCGGCCACAGAAGGCCGCATACAGTGCCTGTTGCACTACATCTATCAGCTCGGTGTCGTGCTGCAACGGATAGAGATTGCACTTGATAATGGAATCAAGCATCCACATGTAGTGGGGAAGGTCGACCCTCTTGATGGAAGATCCCGACCCCTTTTTCCCGTTTGTCATGCGGGTCATGATCTCTTCAAATCTCACTTCCTCTTCAAAGGGTGGGAAGAGGGTGGTCTCGGGTGTGAAGTCGAGGTAGCATTCAAGCACCTCGTGTATGTGACGACGAGTGATCGTGTACTCTCGACCCTCGATGGTGGTCTTGATCACATCATCGGTCGGGCCGTCCACAAGCCCTTGGTAGAATAATCTCACCAATCTAGGGTAGTAAGAACCCCGGATTGGTTTGAGAAGGTTGCCGAGACCGGCGTTGTTGAGGTAGTTTCGAGCCCATTGGGTCTCGCCCGGTACATCGGGATTTGTGAATAGGGTTGGGTCAATAATGTATTCGACCTCAAAGGTCTTTGCGGCCCACCATTCATTTGGTTGCACCACGTTAGTGGGTGGTGGGGGCATTGGGGTCGATTCGCGGGAAGACTCGTGCATAGATGTGCTCGTCGAACCGGAGGTGGTCTCCGATGCCGACGATGATGGAATCCTCACCGGCGATGGGGTAGGTGGTGGTGGCGCGGCATTCTTACGCCGAACCGGGAGCTTAGAGGTTGCCTTCTTCGAAGACAACCGAGTCTTTGACGGCATTTTTGGTGAAATAGGGAGAATCTAGGGCTTTAACTAACTCAAATTGAAAGAAGATTTTGATTTTAGGGTTTACCGTAGGTTTTGAAGGCGATGCGATGTGAATGCGAGCCGAAAAACCAATGGAGAAGGGAACCCTAGGGCGCCGGATGGTCGGAGAAGAAGAAGTTGAAGCGCCTAAAACTCAAGTGCAATTGATTTCGAATGGGGAAGAAAATCCCCAAATATATATATAGGCCCCGGCTCGATTAATCAAAATTAAAACTCGATTAATCGAGATTCAAAACTAGGTTAAGCCATGCAAAATTGATTAATCGATTTCCCAAATCGATCAATCGAAAGTCAAAATCGATTAATCGAAAACATTTCGATTAATCGAAATCGTATCCGTTTAAAATTTTAAGTTTTAGAGCTCACTGGCGCGAGCCAATTCGATTAATCGAAATTTCAAAATCGATTAATCGAAATTCACTTCGATTAATCGAAATCGTGTTGTAACTTCCAAAAATTCAGGATTCCCTAAGTTATTCGATTAATCGAACTATGGTTCGATTAATCAAAATTTTAAATCGATTAATCGAATTCCACTTCGATTAATCGAAATCGTTCCTCTAATTTCATATTCTTCCAAGTCCCTTCAGTAATTCGATTAATCGAACTTCCATTTCGATTAATCGAAATCTCAAATCGATTAATCGAAACCTCCTCGATTAATCGAAATTTCATTATTTCATCCTAATTTCTTCTAACATTCCCAGTTTATTCAATTAATCGAACATGTGGTTCGATTAATCGAATTCCCAATTTGATTAATCGAATTCCCAAAATCGATCAATCGATCCCAAATTGATTAATCAAAATTATAAATCGATCAATCGAAATTGCCTTCTATGTCTGTTCTAACTCTCATTCAAATTTCCAGTCACTGGCAGATGCCAGTCGACTAATCGAACAAAATCGATTAATCGAAATTCCAAATCGATTAATCGATTTGAAATTCGATTAATCGGTTTTGCCCAATTTCTGCAGATTTTCAAGTTCTTTGGTTCTTTGATTTCTTTTGGTAGTTTATGACATCAAGTGGTTCATAGTTCCATAGAAATGCACACACTTGGTCATGTACATACTAAATCTGTTCCTTTAATCATACATTGATCAAAACTTCCATTGAATTACAAGTATTACGGAGATTCCACAAACATGCTTGTGGTTTACATTGGATTCTCACGTCGTTGGAAACAAGGCTGGATATTGTTCTTTCACATCGGCCTCTCGTTCCCAAGTAGCCTCCTCTTTTGGATGATTGTTCCACCGAACAAGCACTAAGGGAATCACTTTAGTGCGCAGTACTTGTTCCTTTCGATCCAAGATTTCCACTGGTTCCTCTACCATGCTCATGTCCTCACACATCTCCATAGGTTGTTTTCCTAACACATGAGATGGATCATTCACATACTTTCTGAGCATCGATATGTGGAAAACGTTATGTACCCAATCAAACAGCGGTGGTAAACCAATGCGATACGCAACTTCACCTACGCGTCCCAAAATTTCAATGGTCCAACATAACGTGGGCTTAACTTCCCTCTCTTGCCAAATCTCATTACGCCTTTCATAGGTGACACTTTCACAAACACGTGCTCACCCACTTTATAGTCGGCACTAGTCCGCTTCATGTCGGTGTAACTTTTCTGTCTACTCTGTGCTGACTTCAGCCTTTCTCTGATGATTCGAACGACGGTGGCGTTGTCTTCAAGTAGTTTTGGCCCTAACACAAATTTCTCACCTGTTTCCTCCCAATTGAGGGGTGATTTTCATCATCGTCCGTACAGAGCTTCATACGGTGCCATGCCAATGCTCGTTTGGAAACTGTTGTTGTATGCGAATTCGAGCAACGGTAGATACTCGTCCCAGTATCCTTGCATATCTAGCATGCACGCTCTGAGCATGTCTTCTATCACTTGGTTCACTCGTTCTGTCTGCCCATCAGTTTGAGGATGGAAAGCTGAACTAAAGTCTAGTCGTGTTCCCATTCCTTCCTGAAATTTCTTCCAAAACTTGGATGTATATAGTGGATCACGATCTGAAACTATGCTGCTCGGAATCCCATGTAACCTTACGATCTCTTTCATGTATAAGTCTGCCAGTCTTCCTACCGTATACATGGTATTGTACGGTAAAAAGTGCGCTGATTTGGTCAATCGGTCTACGACGACCCAAATGGCATTGTGCTTCTTGGTAGTACGGGGTAATCCGACAATGAAATCCATCGAGATTGATTCCCACTTCCATTCTGGGATTGGTAAAGGCTGCATTATTCCAGCAGGATGTCTATGATCAATCTTCACTTGCTGACAAGTCAAACACCGTGACACGTATTCGGCCACGTCTTGCTTCGGTCCTCTCCACCAGTAGTTCTTTTTCAAGTCTTGGTACATTTTGGTGCTACCAGGGTGGATAGCATAATTTGACTTATGGGCTTCATCAAGAATGGTTCGTCTTAGATCGACATTGTCCGGAATGCATAGACGGCCCTTAAACAATAAAGAACCATCTTCTTTAACTGAGAAGTCCGACCTGATGCCTTCACTCACGTCTTGATGAATCTTTGTTAATGCTGGATCTTTCATCTGTAGATCATGGATATGCTCAAATATCACTGGCTTCACCGATATGTTAGCCAAAAAGGATCCGGTGGCTTTTGACTCAATGTTCGCATCGTAGAATGCCAGGTCTTCCAACAATTTCCATCGATGCATACCCAAAACCAAACAAGCTAACTGAGCTGAACCCTTCCGACTCAATGTATCGGCTACTACATTCGCCTTGCCTGGATGGTATTGTATGGAGCAATCGTAATCCTTGAGGAATTCCATCCATCTGCGTTGTCTCATGTTGAGCTCTTTCTGTGGAAAAAGGTATCGGAGGCTCTTATGATCGGTGAAAATCTCAAAAGTCTCACCATAAAAGTAATGTCTCCAAATCTTCAACGCAAAAATGACTGCTACTAGTTCCAAGTCATGAGTCGGATAATTTTTCTCGTGTTCTTTCAGCTGTCTCGATCCATAAGCTATCACCTTCTTGTGTTGGTTGAGTACACAACCAAGGCCATTGACAGACTACGGCCTATCCTCCATCTCAAGGAATCACACATCGAGCCGAAGTGAGTCTCGTTTTGAGTTCTTGAAAACTCTTCTCGCATGCCTCACTCCACTCAAATCTTGAATCTTTTCGTGTCAGCTTTGTGAGAGGTCCCGATATCTTTGAAAACCCTTCAACGAAATGTCGATAATAGCCTGCTAAGCCCAGAAAACTTCGGACATCGGTCACTGTCTTTGGTTGCTCCCATTTAACCATTGCTTCTATCTTTGCTGGATCTACAGTGACACCATGCTTTGAGACGACATGTCCCAAAAAGCTAACCTCTTCCAACCAAAACTCACATTTGCTGAGTTTGGCATACAATTGGTGTTCACGTAGCATATGTAGAGCAATCCTCAAATGTTCTTCGTGTTCCGTCTCGGATTCAGAGTATATCAATATATCATCAACGAATACTACGACGCAGGAGTCCAAGTGTGGTTTAAACACTCGGTTCATCAAATCCATAGACGACACCGGAGCATTCGTCAATCCAAACGGCATCACAAGGAATTCATAGTGTCCATACCGTGTTCGGAAAGCTGTCTTCTGGATGTCCTCTGCCTTGACTCGCAACTGATGATATCCAGATCTCAGGTTGATCTTGGAGAAATACCTTGCTCCTTGCAGTTGGTCGAATAGATCGTCAATTCTAGGCAAAGGGTAGCGGTTCTTCACAGTGAGTTTGTTCAATTGTCGATAGTCAATGCACAGCCGCATTGACCCATCTTTCTTCTTGACAAACAAGACCGGTGCTCCCCATGGAGACACACTCGGTCTAACAAACCCCTTGTCCATAAGTTCTTGCAGTTGTTCCTTCAACTCCTTTAACTCAGCAGGAGCCATTCTATAAGGCGCTTTCGAAATAGGCTCCGTTCCTGGTGCTAAGTCAATGGCGAATTCTACTTCTCTTTCTGGAGGTAATCCAGGCAATTCTTCTGGAAACACGTCGGCGAAGTCTCGCACAACTGCTATCTCAGAAATGACATTCTTTTCTTCCTTGTCCTCCTTTAAGAAAGCCAAGTATCCACTGCAACCCTTCCTGATCATTTTCGCCTCATCACCGAGATCAAGCACAGATGACGACCTCACTCCTTGAAACCGAAATGATCTTCTTGTGTTGGGTTTGAAAATGACTACCTTGTCCTTGCAATCAACGGTTGCACAATGCTGCGCCAACCAGTCCATGTCAAGGATCACATTAAACCCTTGCATGTCTAACAGTATCAACTTTGCTTCCAATTCATGCACCTCTAGATCTCGAACTACTACAATGATGGATTTGCAAGCTAACTCCGTGTCTATTAACTCTCCAGTCGGAATAGACACAGATAGGACGAAGTCCAACGCCTCTGGAACAATCTTCATCTTCTTGGCGAAACGTGGAGTGACGAATGAGTGGGTAGACCCTGGGTCTATCAACACTCTAGCGTCATATCCAACAAAGCATCCTTTTTCATATATAGTTAAAGTACCTATAGTATACATACATACATACAATAATTTACACATCAAAATACACCCTCAACTCACATATAGATTTAGTATTGAGAAAAGAATCTATACAATTCCTAATGCATGCACCTTCTCTATCTAAAACTTTAATGAAATGAGATTTTTCTTTAATTTAAAAGAGTCTCACCTTGGATGACGTCATGCACGCTCCTCGCTTCGAGCAAAGGATCGATAAGCTCTCCCCGAACGATCGGCTTCCTTGCTTGAATGGGTCGTGGTGTCGAATCGAAACCGTTTTCTTTCTTTTATCCGTCTCGGGGCAATCCTTGATCAAGTGGCCACCTTGCCACATCGGAAATAACCCCTAGTTCCCGCTCTGCAATCCACTATTCTATGAGGCTTGCCACACTTTGCGCAAGTCTCCCGAGGTGCGGAAGAAACAGTACGAGAACCCCGTGTGATAGTGGCGCCAGTAGACATGGCAGGGCTCTCATATCGTAAAGGTCTCCCCGAAATAAGTAATGGAAACCTCTGTTGGTGTTGTTGTTGCGCAGGCCTTCAGAAACCTCCCTGAAACTGTGGTCTCTGATTTTGGGCCACGAACCTCAGCTTTTTATTCACCGGTTCATAGGTCCTCGTCCTTCCTTGTTCATTTCCTCCTCGCTGCTGCTCTCTCTGTCTATATCTATTTATATTTTCTTCTTCCACAACTAGTGCCTTGCTCATGACCTCTTCATAGGTCCTCAACTGAAATGGAGCTACGCCTCCCCTAACCTCAGGCTTCAAACCTTGCTGAAACCTCTTGGATTTCATCACATTGGTAGCGACGTAATCCGGAGCAAAACGGGCAAGTCGTAGAAACTCTACCCATACTCTCTCACTGTCATTCTCCCTTGTACTAACTGTAAAAATTGTATCTCAAGCTGGTTCCTCACCACTTCCGGAAAATATTGTTTGTTGAACTCCTCAACAAACTCCTCCCAAGTCCAAGGCAACTCTGGGGTCTCCTGAGCCCGAGTCCGTATCACGGACTTCCACCAAGGCCCAGCCTCCCCATCCAACATATAAGCTGCCCATCTCACACTCTCCATCTCCATAAGCCAGTTCTCAGCGGCCATTGTGTCTGCCTGCCCAGAAAATGAAGGAGGTCTCATCCTCCTAAACTCTGTAAAAGATGAGGGCACAGGCAGCGCAGGTCCTACAGGTGGTGTAGGTGGCTGCTGTTCTCTTGACGCATGAGCTGCAAAGGATGCGGCTTGTTGTGCCATGGCAGCTGCCATAGTCTCCATAGTGTGCATCATCCTTTGTCGCTCCTCTCTATCTTCTTGTCTTTCTCTCACTCTCTCTTGTTCTCTTAGATCTTGATCCTGACGATCTCGATCCTCTTCATCATGCTGTCTACTACTACTGCCCCCTGGGGCCTCAGTACCTCCTAAAGGCACTCTATTAGTAGGAGAGATGTAATCATCTCCACTACGTAGACTCCTCTGTTGGCCTCCCCTTGGTCGGCCTCTTCCTCTAGATGACATTTGCGGCTGCATTTGAAACTAAAGTTTCGTTAGCAGAAGCCCCTATGTTCTGACCAAAAGAACAATTATCAGAATTGCTAAAAGAAAATTGCTTTGATACCAACTGTGACAGCCCGGATTTCAGCACCCTGAAACTCGTGCCCCTTAGCTAAGCACGGAACATTGGTATATCAAGCAACAATGAAATAATAAATGAAACTGTGGAATTTAAATCTATATAAAAGCATTTCTCAAAAGACAGTTCTACCCTCATGCCTCTGCATGAATGGAGAACCGATCCGAACCATCGATGATAGCAATCATCACGGATGGTTCGCCCCAAAAGAATAATCCCAAAACCCAATATATATATTGTTCAACCAAAACAAGGCTTGACATACCAAGCCGAACAAATCTCTATCAAAAAGCCCTCAAAGTGGCACAACGGAGTCCTCTAGAAGAAGTCCTCAGGAGGTGGCTCCAACTCTTCGCCAGCCGCAAGGTCCGACTCACCGGGATCAGCGTCTCCTGAAGCCTCGGCCGCTGCTAGTAGTAGACCTGCGACGTATAGTCTATAGGGTGAGCTACATCCTAGCTCAATAGGGAATAAAACACAGTCGAACATATAGATTATTACTCACATATATTCCATGATATGCCATGCATGATGTGTCTATGCAGTTATTGGTGAAAACAGTTAAAAAGCATTGCATTTTACTGGTAGTTTACTTATGTCTTTATTTGTTCATGAATGATGCTGAAAAGGCCTAAAGCAAAACTTAAACTTTCAACTTAAGTAATCCCCGAGCAATATAGCATCGAGCCCCGATGAGATACCCATCATCGTCATCTATATAGGCACTTTTAACGTATTCCCTGGGAATAGAATATAGTACCCAAGCCCCTTTCCCCTGGGGATTGGTGGCGGGGTTTCACTTGTCTCAAATCAACACCCCTGGGGTGTGCTTACTCTGGATAAGCCTCATCAGCTGGCCTACGGTTTTCCGCCGTATCGGTCACGGATATCCTGCCGTGTCGATCATTGGATATCCCATCTATCAAACCTCAAATAACAAAAATATCGGTGCCTTACATATAGTTATTCATCGTGTAAGTGTGCTATCTTATATCAGTTAGGCCCTATCAAACATGATTCAATCTTGGATACATTCCTGGAATGTATCCATTCACTTGCATCACACCTGATGCCCTTACCCCTTTACTTCCTCATCCCCTGGGGATGGTTAATTATACTTACTCTTATGGATGTCACACACACACACTTTTCACAATTCTTAAGCAATAAAACAATTTGAATTGAATTCTATACAACTACATACATGCTCTTGTAAAATAAAGTACATGTTCAAGGTGTTCCCTACCTCAAGTCTTGTTTGATCAACGCATCAAGGTCCCACTTGGCTCTTTGTGCACTAGCTCACACGTACCACCTATGGTACCACATATCATGTGAAACACATCACTAAAGATGCAATAAAGAAGGTCCAAGACCCTCCAAGAGTCTTAAAGTCAAACTCAAAAGTCAACATAAATTAGCTCAGTCGATTAATCGAACTCCAAAATCGATTAATCGAATCTGATTCGATTAATCGATTTCCAAAATCGATTAATCGAAAGTCAATATCGATTAATCGCTTCTCAAATCGATTAATCGAGATTCCCATTCGATTAATCGAAACCCAATTCGATTAATCAAAACTCCCTACCTATCATGTCGATTCTCAATTCGAGTGATCGAATTTCCAAAATCGATTAATCGATCCCAAATCGATTAATCAAAATTCTAAATCGATTAATCGAATTCCCATTTCGATTAGTCGATTTCTCCAAACTATTTTCTTTCCTCCACTGGAGTTCACCAGAGGTTCCGATGATTAATCGATATTCAAATCGATTAATCGAAATCCAAAGTCGATTACTCGAAACTCAGTTCGATTAATCGAACTCGAGTTCCTTGACTTTTCAACTTCTTGGCGAATTTCGATTAATCGAATCTCAATTTCGATTAATCGAAATTGCCAGATTCAGCCCCCCTTTGAGTTGTTCTTCCCAACCTTTTTCCACTCTTTTTCCTCTATTTTTCTAAACCATTATCTTATAATTTAAACCATTTTTAACTACAATTTACCCTCTACAACCTATGCATTTTATTCACAAAAATTTACCTTTAATCAATCTCAAATTGATTAAATCAAGTGGTTGGAAGGCTAGGGTTCCAGCTTTTGCTTGAACGGATTTCTCGCGTTGAATCGGCCTCTTTAATGCTAGAATCCCCCTTCCAATCCCTCACAATAATGCTTGCTCAACCTCTTACTCCTCTCTCTCTCTTCTTTACTCCTTCAACAACCAATTTCCAGAATTTTAGGGTTATTAAACCCTTTTATCTTTCTCCTTCCCCGTGTGTTGAACACATACACTGCAGTAGGTGTACGTGACTTCACATTTTCCATCATACACCACATAAACACTCAACCCATCACATCTCATCCATTCATCACACCCCATACTAACTATTTGACTTCTATTTGGTCAAACCTATGACCGTTCGGGCACAGACCTCGAGGTCATAGTTTAGCGTGATTTTTCGGGCTATTACAACAAGCCTAATGCTCAAGCTTGCCGTGGTGCCCCTTTCTCTTCTCGGGTTTCTCTTGTATCCTTAGCTAGCTGGGCCTTCTACATTGTATGAATACTATTGTTTCTTTTATATATTGAACCTAGACCCGATTTTATTTCTTAAATCCGGTCTCCGGTATGAAAGATCCGGAGTGCAATAATTTGGGGATGTTGACTCTAAAACTTCCACATAAATCTTATGTCTCAAGGCTGTCGATCCGATTGTATGGAATCGACACCAAGGGCTTAACATTTATCTTAAATGAATTTTAATCTATAATAACTAATCCATGATTCATTTTACAGCATACCGTTTTGGTGGACTCGTTGTTTACGATGACGCCGAATTGTTGTCGATGTCGCACTTATGAAGCAAGTGAAGAGCTATGGTTGAAGTGAACTCTCCGTGACCAAGGGTTCGTCAGCTAAAATTCTTGCGACCGATTCATAGGGTCACTTTATGACTCACGGTTTGAAGCCAAGGTTTGAAAAGATTGAATGGAGAAATGGGTTTGGGAAGCTAGCAGTAGAGTTTAGTTTTCTAATTTTAATTTGGTTTTGTTTTAGTTTGCTCTCACGGTGACACAAAATCTCTGTGCTTTTGAAATTCGTCAAAGGATGAAGCAGGAAGAAGAAGAAGGCTCTATCGAATTTTATAGTGGTTTCGCTGCACTTTGCGTGCATGGGAGTCAAGAATGACTCATGTAGTCGTGTTCATCTGTCGGCGGAATAATCAGCTTATAAGTTGTTTAGAGTTGAACTCCCCTATTGAGCCCACACTAATTTGCAGTGCGCAAGCATATAAGACAAATAAGGCTTACCTTTAATTAAGTGTATATGCTATTAGGGGCTGGAATCCCATGCAGTGCCTACATGGGTTTGTTCAGTGTAGATGCTTATTAGCCAAAGTGTAAAGCTAACATACTACTATATGTATAAAACTGAAATTTGGTTTTAGTGTAAATTGCTTACACTAATTAAAGATGTATGGCTGGGAATATTACTTTAGTGTAAGGCACTTACACCTATAGATTATATATATAGGATGGCACTTTATATTTAGTGTATTTGCTAATACACATCTATGGTATATGGAAGGCTTAAATTTCAACCGTGTTTGTAATATACTAACTTTAAGTGTATGTAGGACCCGATTTTACTAAACGCATTTTTACCGGGCCACAAAAGGGCCTCACATTCTTATCAGTTTTGAACACTAATTTAAATGCATCTTTATGTCCCGTGTTAGGCACACGCCTGACCTGACCCGTGTCCATACCCGATAGTGTTTTAAAATATGGCAGTTGTACATAAACCCCAAGGGAAAAGCTTTACCAAGACCAAAGGAATGCTTAACAATTTTAGCCTATAGGAGAACTTTTAAGTGCTGAAAATTAGACGAAATTTCCATTAGGTCCTCGCACCAAAAGTACCCCGTCTATACCACAAATCCCCCAAATTCATGAGGAAAGAGAGGAGACTGACATAGAGCAAACATCAAAATTTGTAGTACTAGAAGAAGCAGCTCTAGAAGAAGGTGTGAGTACTTCTACTCCACCTCATCAGAGAGAAGAGATCAGCTCTCTGATATCAGAAAGAATAACCGAATTAAGAGTCCCAGTTGTAGACCAAGTGAGTCTGTACGACCTTATTTTGGGCTCACCTGTAGGGCCTGCTATACCTCTTTCAACAGAGGCAGACAACAGCCAATCATCACGGGAGCAGACCCTATGAGCCCAATTCTCGAAAGATTTCAAGAAATTTCTTCTGCAATTAATCAATAGGCTGCAGGAATGACTACTTCTAGCCATATCCCTATACAAGCAGAACTTGTTGCTCAGCCTACACATGCAGCTAATACCGAGCAAACTCTCATAGCCCAAGCAGTGGAAGCAGGATAAAGCTTAGAGTTATCAAGAGAGAGCTTTACAAATTTATTACATGGAGAAGAAGCACCCCCTGAGGATCCTCTAGTCAGCACCACATCATTGCACGAGATAGAAAGGAGATTGAGGGCAATAGAGCAATGACAACATAGACATGAACCAAACTTATTGTCACTACTTGAAGTACTAAGAAGGGTGAGGAAACTGGAACTATATTGGATCTCTACAAATGCCCCACCAGTGATGCA
Organism: Chloranthus sessilifolius; assembly: GCA_021018995.1. Lineage (NCBI taxonomy): Eukaryota > Viridiplantae > Streptophyta > Magnoliopsida > Chloranthales > Chloranthaceae > Chloranthus > Chloranthus sessilifolius. Next base: position 24,954,352 of record CM037594.1, on the reverse strand, counting down.
ACTGTCAAGTATAGTAAACAAGTCGATGGGGACTTCCAAATTTTAAAATAGAGAGTCTATGATACCACCTTGACAGCTCAAGAACGGACAGAAATAATGGACAACTTATGTTAAAAAATTGTACAAGAGCAATGTGCGAGATAGGCAGCAGAGACAAAAAAGAGAGTTCAGGATGCTACTTCAACCCTTCAAGTGCAATTAGTGCAGCAGACTACAGAAATGAGTGAAAAACAGCAAGCTTAGGAAGAAGAGAAGAGAGTATATGAAGAGAAAATTACCAGTATCCTTGAACAGTTTGGAGGTTTGATGGTAGTTCCCGATGATGTAAAAACTGTTAGAGAAAAAGCTCTTAAGGACTACCAGAAAACGCTCCATCAACAACTAAGAGAAAAGAATCACTTACTGATTGTAGCAAAAGGGAAAGTAAGACAACTATAAGAGGATAGAGATTCCTTATGCTCAGTTAATGATAGACAGGTAAAAATGATTGAGTCTCAAAGTAAGAACTACTTTATTGCTTTAGCAAAGGAACAAGCCATGGCAGAGAAGCTGAGGACAAAAATTCAACTAAAATCTATCGTAATTAAGAAGCTAACTGTGAATCTCAAGGATAAAGAAAAGGCTGATAAAGAAAAATAGTGCCCGAAAGAAACTTCTTGTCCAATGATTGTAGAAGGACATACAAAAGAGGCTGAATTGGCAGCACATGGGGATTCAACTGTAGAAAAGATAAAGATGGTTATTCTATAGCCAAGATGTCAGATAGGGAAGAAGAACCCATTGCTTCTACTCTTGTATCATATTCTACAAGTGAGTAAAAAAATTACAGAAGATTACAAACCCCACAGGTACGATCTCCATAGATTTTTCCTAGGTTTATTTTCTTTTATGTAATTAGATTTTTTTTCTTTTGTTAATTTTTTTTTTCTGTTCATTGTAAAGATTTAGTCATATATAAAATTTTCCTTTTACTAACTATAAATATTTTTACTAACAGTGTGTGTTACTAATATCACTAATATTTTTTTTTCTTCTTACTAATATTTTTGTTATTGATACTCTGAGAATAAGTCGCGAATATTTTCTCTCAAGTTTGGGGGAGAGTATATATATGGTAACAAATTTTTTTTTTGGCAAATAATCAATATATCAATAATTTATTTATTTATTTATTATTTTATGTCCCTTATTTTTTTTGTGCCAATAAGGACATTGTTCGATTTAAGTTTGGGGGGGATACATAATTTCTGTGTATGGTAATTTTATTTTTAGTAATTTTAAAATTTTAAAATTTTTTCTGATCAGTGCATCGAAATTATAATAGAAGAAATTACAAATCCCGAAAACTTACGATTCATTATAATAGAAGTTTAATAATTAGAATTTAGAACAGTTATAATTCATGCTTAGCTCATTGAAACACTATATTAGAATGAATGTTTGAAACAATAGATTGATATAAACTGCAAACATTTAGACTATAGTTTTAAAATTATAAACCAGTGAGATTGTGAGTCATATTTCCTCTTTTATTCTAAGAGAGACTATTTCTATTGAAATCGCAAAAATTTCTTTGAACTTCTATACTTATATGAAATCTCATATTGCTGAATTTAGAATCGAATTATTCTATGAATATGATGAACTGATTTTTTGTCTAGAACTATCTATTAGAAATATCAAAGTAATAAGACATCTATGTTAGTAAATCGTAAAGATGATTTAAGACTATCTTTTGTTTAAACCAAAGCCAAAATGCCAAAATTCGAGAATATTTTATCCTTTGAACTCATATTAAAAGCCTAAAATGGAATCTTCTTTATACCAAAATTTTATAAACCTTTAATCATATGTACTACCCAAAGCTTTCTACCTTTAACACTTACAATTTATGAGAATTTAGAATATAAAAGAAGGGAAGAAGAGGGAATGGAAGGAGTAAAAGAGGAGCAGATAAAGGGAATGCAAAAAAAAGAGGTACAGAGAAAGAAAATAAAAGAGAATATGGGAAAAGAAAGAAAATCGTAAAGAATAATTTTTGAAAAAGAAAATTATGATTTAGCAAAAAGCTATAACGAAGAGAAAAATCGTAAAAATTGATTTTATAGCTAAAGAACTAGGATATATATATATAAAGAAATAAATGGGAAGAAGTTATCCAATCATGGATACTTACTAAAGTAGAAGAGTAGAAGAAGATAGGAAAAAGAATGGCTAAATTCTCAGAAAAACTTTGAATCCTTTTTTACCTTTCCTTGATATTTTCTGAAACTCAAAACCCCATTACAAGCTGAAGGAAAGACCTTTCTAATTTACGATTTACAGAGGCATAAGCCTAGTAGAAATAAGGATAATAGAGATTATAGATTGTACAAGGAATGATAAGAATAGGATACAATTATCTTTTCTATGAGATTCATTTTTACAATTATCTTTGACTGAATTCTTCTGAAAAATATAATGAGAGAAGCCAAAAGTTTCAATATCTTTTTGAGAGTATGTCAATAGTGAGTTTTTTGAATGAAAATATTTTCTAAATCAGCAGTTTAAAAAAATTTATGAAGAATAAACTATTCACTAATGCATATACACTCTGTGCTGATTGTGAATTGAAATTGTTGGATTTTTAATCAAAGATAATTGTTGTAATGGAAAATAAGGATAAAGGATTGGTAATTTTAGAAAATCGTAATAAACTATGTATTGACCAATGAGGTAGATTAATTTGTTTAAATATTTTTAACTTCTATTTACTTTTTAATTTTTAAAGAAAAAATATATTTATATAAAAAAACCCAAAATATTTAAAGTTTGTAGGTAACTTCACTGAAAACCTTCAGGAGACTACAACTCCTCCACTAGGGATCACCTAGGGGTTTAAAGGCTTGTTGCATCCGCTAAATGCAATCGTGCTCCCTACGAAAGTGGCATTTAATTTCTTAGCTTATATTTCCTTATTTGCTAGGGAATAGCAAAGCTCAACTTTGGGGGTCTAATCAGTCACAGAATATACTATTTTATCACCCTTAACTTAGTGATGCTAGGACTTAGTTTACTACTAACAAGTTGATGATATGCAGATATTAAAGAAAAATAGTAAAAGAGAGTCATAATGTTAATCTTTGTCAAAGTAAATCCTAAAGAGTAATAAAAAGATGATTAAGCGCAAAAGACAATTCGCCGCTCACGAAAGGATAGAAAAATCGTGTTTTACGATTTTACAAAGGATAGAGTGTTACTAATGAAGATCCATATAAAATCGTAATGTACGATTCTTCAGAGAAAGAGTATAGAAGAAAAGTGAAGATTTGTAATTTAGAGAGTCATCTACTGAGGAAGCTATGAAAGATAGAAAATCATGATTTACGATTTTTTAAGAAAGAGAAGAAAAAAAAGGATAATCGTGAATTACGATTACGATTATAGAAGCTTTCCTATTGCTGGTGATCACGTAAGATTTCCACCGCTAATAACAGAATTAGAACTCTTTAATTAGAAGTTTGGCTAATCACGAATCTAGGAGATTGATGAAGAAGAATTTTAAAAGGACTCTGCTGTTGCTATTAAGGAAAGAAATTCGGAACACATCAAACATCCATAAGCAAGGAGGAATAAAATTAGAATTAGAGTTATATTAGGTATCTTTTATTTTAGCAGTTTCTTTTATTAGAATTAGATATCTGTAAACCAACCCTTATGATCTATAAATAAGAGGGCTCGGCATAGGAATAATCATCGAAGAATTTCATTGCATCAATTGACGACTGAGGTCTGTTTTTTCTTTCGATCAAAGTAGTTTAGGATTTACAATGTAACATCGTCCACAATTCTCTAAGGTGTTGCCTGACAACCAAGGCTGAGGAAGCTAAAAGATCAACCGTTTTGATGGTTCTACTTTTGCTTTCTAGTTTAGATTTTATTTTATTTTTAGTTTAGATTTTATATGCTTTGTAAACATCTTTGAATTTTGATTTGAATTGACGGCTTAGGTTAAAGTTTGCATATTAGTGTAACGATTTTACTTTTCCATCTTCAATTTTCTGAAATTTGATTGACGCCTAGATTTTAGGAGATTGTTGATTAAATTAAATCTGTGTTGAAGAATTTTAATTTTTGATTGACGACCAAATTTTGGAAGGCTACAATATGGTGTAACGGTATTTTAAATTTGTAAACATCCAATAGCTGAAAGTTGAGATTGACGTCCTCAATCTGAAAAAGGAGGAATAGGATTTATTTTTATGCAATTAGATTAAGGAACCTATTCTTTTATTTATATTTCTCTAGTAATTTAGGACTTAAAAGATAAAGATAATTTTTAAAATAGGAATATAAAAATCTATAATCACTTCTTCGTGGGATCGATCCTATCGCTATGCTATAATTTCCATTGTGCGCTTGCAATAGTTTAAGGCTTAATTTTAATTTAAATATATCCATACTATAAGTGTGGAGGTACAAGCAATCATGACGTCACAACCCAAAACATCCTTAACACCCTTCCAGTTTAGAGTGGCACAACGAATGTCAACATAAGCAGATACAGTACAGAGACAGGGTAATGGCCTAGGGACACAACTTACTCTCGAGCATAGAAGGCCCCATTTTAATTGAGTGTGCACTTTGTTAGGACAACCCTTGAATTTAGTTTTGCCATTGCTGATCGAGAAAAGATTGGTCACCCCGTTCCAACCGCGACCACCACCAAATCCACTCCCAAGGAATTTTGACCTCCAATGTGCATTGCAATTTCCACCAAGGATCGAAGAAACTAATCGATGTTTTCCATTAAAACATGTGATACAAGATCTCATTGAAGCAAGGATGACTATACCCCCAATACCTTATCCAGCAAACTATCACACCAACATCATTCAAGCATCGCTACCACCACACCCTCCAAGGGCGACAGGTCCTGGACCCACTATTAATATGGTTGAACGAGACATCGGAGAAATTGACCCGTCAGAATTCATCACCAAGGGCAAAATATCCACCTTACCAAGACCGTCGAGTCAAACAAAGGAAATCATAGGGATGATCGAACCTCTCAACTTTGCTGACTAATTATCACCCGAAACCCCAAGAAGCACCTTTGGATCTAAGGTTGTACTTTCCACCACCAGCACCAATCTATCACATCTTGCCCAGCTTAGCTTCAATCCCCCCCCCCCTTCCTTTCATTTCAAACACCTATACCCACTCCATTCCATATCCCTAGATGATCATACAACCCACACCAGGTCTTGCTCGATTATAGTCAAACCAATGCTAATGTCGGTAGCAGAAGTGTGGGGATAGTCAATTTTATCACTAGATCGGGAAGAATTTCAAAGCAACCAGAAATGTTGGCACTGGACCAACTTGAAGGGAAGAAAGAATTTGCAGTTGTTCATCTGCTAGAAAAAATGAGTCGAGAATTCAGACTCGAAACACCGTTCAAGAGAACGCCAACTCACATCTCCATCTGGGACCTACTCATGACGTCCCCACCACATCTCAAAGCTTTAATGGAGGCCCTAAAAGATGCTCATGTGTCAGGCAAAGTTTCTCTAGATGAGGTGGGGCAAATGATTGAGCAGGTGCTGGCTCCCAATTCTATCTCATTTTCAAACGCCGACCCTCCACTCGAAGGGCCCAACCATTCTAAGTCCCTTAACATCACAACAGAAACAGAGAATCTGGTGATTCCCTTACTGTTGATAGACAATGGGTTAGCATTGAATGTATGTCCATTAGGGACCACCACTAGGATAGTGATTGATTTGTCCACTTTCACTCCAGCAAAGATAGGGGCCAGAGGATTTGAAAACACCTGAAGAGAGGCCATAGGTGAGGTATATATTGAGCTCACCATCTGGTCAATGGCCTTCTCCATTCACCTCCAAGTCATGGATATCAAATCTACCTTCAATTTATTACTTGGACACCCGTGGCTATAAGAAATTGGGGCAGTACCTTCTACCCTCCATCAAAAGCTTAAATTTGTATCTGAACAAAAGGTCGTATCCATCCTACAAGGGTGAGAAGGAGAAAGTGCCACTCATAGCATAGAGAACCTCAAAGTTCTAGATGTACCACATATGGCTGAGGATGATGCAGACGTGCATAGCTTTCAGTATGATGTTGTGACAGTTGCACCAAAACCCCTTGAGAAACTCACCCTGAGAACCAGAGGAGGAATGACGACGGTCGTCGCAATGCTCCAGAAATGGCGCTATTAGAAAGGAAAAGGGTCGGGCAACAACTTACAAGGCAGAAGGGATCCCGTCAGAGCTAGGGAGAGACTACTAGTTAAGTTCGGGATAGGATACAAACCTACTAATGATGAAGTTCAGGAAACCAAAGAAAAAGCTCAAACTACAGCCATAGCCCAAGCAAGAGGGATAGATCTTAAAGAAGAAGAGCTCTGTCCACGACCGCACATTAGAAGCACCTTCATAAGTGTTGAAGCCGTAAAAATCAATGAGAGTGGAGCGGTGCAATTCACCCCACACGAAAAAACCAACATCCAAATGGCAAAATCTGAACCTGTCCCTCTAGAAGAAGAAATAGATCTCACCTTGTTATTTCTTTTTAAGGAAGAGATATCATTTCCAACAGAAACCATCTGTATCCCAACAAAGCCGATTGTCCCAACCAACCCCGAAGTTGGTTTGGCAACTGATGACAAGGTTCGAGATGAGCCTGTCATAAACATGTTGGAGACGGACCCACGAGAGTCGTCACAATCCACTTCCTGCACAGAACCAGGTAAGGGTACTTCACCGCAGGTGAGAAATTGGGCATCGATTCCCATGACCTTGGAAGCTTCCAGTGGCCTGAAGTTCAGCACTAGCATCCAAAAAAAAAACCCTGTAAAAAATGGAGATAGCCCTTGGCAAACGATGTCATGCATGTTTAAAAACCCTTTTTGCCAAGGCTAGTCTCCGCAGTAAAGAAAAAACCTAAAAAAAATAGAAAAAATATTATCTTTTAAAATACCGAAAGAAAACAAAATTTATGATGTCTCACACAAAGAACATGTCCAACTTTAAATCGACCCCTTCCCGGCAGAAATACAGGAAGAGGTAGGAGACACAGATCTGGACGAAGAGGTCTCAATCGTGGAGCTCCCCAGCGAACTCCTTGAGCAATATGCTTATTTTGAGAATGGCCCTACCCCAATCATTAAAGAGGCCAAGAATGTTAATCTAGGAACAAAGGAAAATCCTAAAATTACAAAGATCGAAACTTCACTATCTCCTTAGGAAGGAAAAGCATGATTGAATTCCTTTGATCATATCGAGAAATTTTCGCATGGTCATACGAGGATATGCCAGGTCTAGATACTGATTTGGTTGAGCATGAGTTATCACTGTATCCTGATGCAAGGCCCATCAAGCAAAAATTAAGACGTCTCAAACCCGAATGGATGTTAAAGGTAAAGGACGAGGTCATCAACTAGTATCAAAGAAAAATGAAAAGGTAAAGGATGAGGTCATCAGGGAGTCCGGTTCTCATGACCTAATCCTTTACCTTTAACATCCATTCGGGTTTGCTCTAATCGGGTAAGGGATGTTCAGCAAGATGAGGTAAAGGACGAGGTCTCAAACCCGAATGGATGTTCAACATCATACCAGTATCAAAGAAAAATGAAAAGGATCACATGTGCATCGATTTCAAAATTTTCAACAAAGCAAGCCCAAAGGATGGCTTTCTTAATCGAATTCCCTGATGACCTCATCCTTTACCTTGAACATCCATTCTAATCTGATGACCTCATCTTGTTGAACATCCCTTACCCGATTATGAACCCATGAGAACTGAATTCCCTGATGAAGACATTTTGTTCATGACAGAGAATAACACTAAAGAGGTAGAGGAGTCCTGGGTAATGGACTTTGATGGGGCATCGAACTCTAAAGGTCAAGGGGTTGGATCTGTTTTAATTTCACCAAAAGGATCCCATATGCCAATCTCCATCAAGCTCAATTTACCCCGCACCAATAACATGGCCGAATATGTAGCCTGCATAGCCGGCCTGTAAGCAACTCTTGACCTGAATGTTACTCACCTCAAGTTATTCGGCGACTCACAGTTAATCACATGCCAAATAAACGGAGATTGGAAAACGAAGGACAAAAAATTAATCACGTATGATGAGCACCTTAAAGATTTGATCGCATGCTTCGACGATGTTACTTTCTCTTACATCCCATGAGCACGAAATCGTTTTGTTGATGTATTGATAACTTTAGCATCAATGATTGAGATTCCTTATGACGTAGAAGTGAAACCATTCATGATCGTATAGAGGAACGAGTCGGCCTTCTGCCTCTAGGTCGAAGGATCGAAAAATCCAGATGAAGGGCTTCCATGGTTCTCAGACATCAAAAATTTCCTGGAAAGGCGAGCATTCCCTGATGTGGTGAGTGCCGCTACAGGTGGACCAGCCAATGCCTAGCATCTAATTACATCATATGTGGTGAGTGCCTCTACAGGCGATCGCATAACAATATCTTGCTCTGATGCCTAACTGAAAGTGAAGCAACAAACATCATAAAAGAAATCCATGAGGGAGTGTGTGGGGCCCACGTCAATGGACACATGCTCGCTAAGAAGATCTTACGTCAAGGGTACTTCTGGACCACCATGGGAACTGACTGCTGCCAGCATGTTCAAAAGTGTTACAAATACCAAGAACACTCCAGTTGGATACACACTCATCCTATAATTCTCCACAGCATGACTACTCCATGGCCATTTGCCACCTGGGGCCTCAACGTCATCTGAAAGATCAATTTGAAAGCATCTAACGAATATCTATTTATTCTCATCGCTATCGAGCATTTCACAAAGTGGGTAAAAGCAGCATCCTGCATAAGCATCACAACCAGGCACATCGAGAAATTCATCAATAACAACATCATCTATCGGTTTGGCATGCCTAAAGATATCATCACGGATAACAGCACGAACTTTGTAAATCAGTGAACCAGAGCATTGTGCGAGTAGTACAAGATCAAGCATCATCGCTTGTCACTATATAGGCCACAAACTAACGAGGTCATTGAAGCAGCTAACAAATTAATTGTCTGCATCCTTGAAAACATGGTTATTACCTACCAAGACTAGAGTGAAATATTACAGTTCACAATGTGGACTTACCGAACATCGATCTGTACTGCTACAGGGCAACCCCATTTTCCCTCGTATGTGGAACTGAGGTTGTTTTGCCTATCATAGTCGAAGTACCCTCCCTCCGTATCCTCATTGAATCCAATTTGTCGGAGGCTGAAAGAGAGAGCCCATTTTGAATAACTAAATTTGATTAATGGGAAAAGGCTCCAAGCTTTGTACCACACCTAGATTTATTAAAGAAGAACTACACTTGCTTACAATAGGCGTTTATGTGTTCGATTCTTGAAAGTGGGTGATACCGTACTCCAGAAAATCTTTCCTTCTCTTCACTTGGATCCTTGAGGGAAATTCAACCTGAAATGGGAAGGACCTTACGTCATCAGAGAGGTGCTCCATGGATACGCGCTTCGTCTCACTATAATGAACGGAGATCATTTTCCTAAGCCAATCAACGGTGGGTACATACATCGATTCTACTCCTAGTCTTTCACAACAAGGTAAGTAATAATAAAATTGGATGTATGGCTGCTTAAGGACCCCTTAAAAAGAGGTCATCAGTTCAAAATCAATTAGCCAAAATCTCTTATCCCTAAACGCTTGCACCCTTTGGCACACAATTTGAGCTAATAGCCTTTTCTTTCAAATACACCCCCCCTGCCCAAAAAAAAAAACAAAAACCCAAAAAGAGGAAATGAAAAAGTTATCACTAAAAAAAAAAATCAGAAAATATATCCCAAAAAGAAAAAATTTGAAAAAAGAAAAGAAAAGAGGTCAACATCACAAAAAGAAGAATTAACCTTTCATACCAGTTGTAAGGAGTTTTATGCCATACAAAAAAAAAATTCTAAGAAAAAAAATGGGAAAAAAAATGAGAAAGAATGAATCATGGGACATACATAGCAAACTCCCCAAAGAAGAAGTTTATCACAATAGCAAAAACCCTTTCAATAGGCCTTTTAAACCTAAGAATACCTTTAAAATTTCTAGCCTCTCCCTCTCAACCCATGGCCATGTTTCATCCCAGGAGAAAGGCCTCTTTAAGGTTTATATGCAGTCACAGCATCCTATAAGTAAGCACAAGCCAAACTGAGAGATAGTAAAACTGCGTCAAGACAACTATGATGGAATCAGTGTTCATAGTATCAATTGACCTTCGATAAAGAAAAAAATTTACAAGATTAAAGCAAAATGAACATGGTGAAAACTCGTAAATGGCGCCACTGTAAAAAAAAAGTGAGCTTTTGCGGACCACGTGAAAAGCTGAAAAGGCGCCTGAGATAAAAAAAGTATAGCTGTTAAGTGACAGGCAAGATCAAAATACCCATGAACGTAGTGAAAATGCGAGTAAAAAAAGGGCAATAACTGGCATGGTGAAAACTCATTCCGGGAGCTGAGTAAGAATGTTAAAAAATTAAAAAAAATTGGTTACTCTCTTGATTACGCTTTTACTTTTGGTTTTTACATCTTTGGTTGGGTCGCTTATGTTAGCCTAATTCGGGTCATAATAAGGGAGATCCTTGGACCACACCATCAAGTGCATGACCAAAGATAAGGATAAAAGGTCAATTCAATCTAAAGGGATGGACGTTCCCATCTTTTTAAACTCTGGACCCCTTCCATGCCCAACCAGGAATGAATGGGTTTGGCCATTCCAAGATGAATCCAAATACGCCCTCTCATTGTTAAGGCATAAAAAGAAATCCAAAAAAGTTTTTGCTTTCATTTCTATACTTTGTATAAACCACATCACAAAATATATTTATGAGGCTCTGTATTCTTGGCCATTACACTTGAAACAAAAAATACATATAACCCAAAAAAAAATCTGTTAGGGGGTTTTATACCCCTTTCCTTTTGTATTTGATATATTTTGACGTATGTTCAGGTTAGGTCAACGGCCCAACTCGTGTTCTAAGTCACGGATCCTATGGAGAAGTGTGTCTTCACATGCATTGTGGTCACTCATCTATCGACTGTGAAGGACCTTGTAGCATTTTCGAGAAGCATCAGCAGACCCAAGGACCTCATTCAAAACTCCTTCCAGACGAAGGTTCTCATGTTTCAAAGCAGCAACTCGTTCTTTCTCTTTCTCAAGGCGCTCTTGCAAAATTAGCTTCTCATCCATGAGAAATTTTATTCGGATCAAGAGCGCTGCTACCTTCTTTGGCCAAGGTCCCTCGGAACTACTTTCCACCATCAGATTAAGTCCTCGCTTAGACAGCGCCACAGAAGATACCCATGCCTCATACTCAGGAGAAGTCAAAGGAGAATTTTCACGCTCTAGATCACACGTGTCTCAATTGACACGTTTCCCAATATATATTTATATCTAGAAAAAATAAAATAAATTATAAAAATTCTCTTTTGCTTGCACGTATCTCGAAAAATAGTTTGATATCAATATTCTCTTCACCCAGGTATTTGTGCTAAAATAAATAATGGAGGTCGAGAGTTCGCTCAAAGATCTCGAACCCTACCTCAAGTAGGAGCACCCGTGCCAGTCAAAGTGGGAGGATCAATGCCCCATAAGATTGAACACGACTATCGAATCTTCACATTTTCGCTTTTATGATAATTGTTGAAGAAATGAGTCGATCAAGCTCTCGCTCACAGAACCGCTAGTCCAAGGCAAAGCTCAAACATCATCTATTGTTGATAGTATCAGCACACAGTCATGCCCAGTAAGGTCACTAAGCATTTGGGGATCTCTAATCTTGAGAAGCGGATGATTACCCAATGGTTGGGTTCCACCACTCTCCTTGTCTTCGATAAATGATGTGTCAAACTTACGTTGAATATAGCAGATCAGAAAGAAATTGAACCTTGGGCCTGTTTGGTCCCCTCCATCTTTGGCATACGTTCAGTAGTGATTGAATGCCAAAGAGGAGTATCTTTAGACACCCAAATCTGGCCCAACACATGATCAACCCGTTCTTCGATAAGAATGCACTTCCAAGCTTTTGAAAGTATCCCCATAATCCAGAAGACCCCTTAGAACCCCCAGAACTCATCCTGAACTTTCCTAGGCCCACAAATCAAGCCTTTATTTTCTTCTCAAAAATTAACCCATGCGTGCGCATTATGCACGTATGACCAAAATTAACCCATGTGTGCATATTATGCACGCATGACCAAAATTAACCTATACGTGCATATTATGCACGCATGACCAAAATCCAGTTTCACCCAGAAAAAAGCTCTCGACTTGGGCCCTGAACTTCTCAATTTCATTTTTGGTTTTAAAGCATGCGTGCATAATATGTAGGCATGACTTAAAACCTGTAAATCCAAGAGTTCTTGGATCCCCTTGTTGTGCTTGGACTTGTGGTCTATCCCAGACTTTAGGAGTAAGTTTTAAACTACATTTATACCTAAAAAAGCCATTAGAATGACCCTTTTACCCTTCAAGTGGTTCCCCCATCATCCACCATTAAAACCCATCTTCATCTTCTCTAAGCCCTCAAAATTCTCGAATCCTTAGATGAACCCATTACCTAAAACCTAACCTTCCATTAGGATCAAAACCCAATTAGGAGCCTCTTAATCACTCCTTTCTTTATAAATAGAGACCCCCACTCCCTCATTAAGGATACACTAATTTTACCAAGGTGAAATCCTAGCCAATCCATCTCATAGGTGTATAACTCCAAGCTCTCCATCTCCCAACCTTAGTCAAATCCTATGATTCCATCACCCATACTTACAATCGGAAGCTTGCCAGAATAGTCATATGCAAAGATCTTATGGTGGTGTTACAAGAGTTCGAGAGTTCATCTCCGGCTCTCTTCTTCGTCCTCTATTCTCTAGGTTTTTCCCTTATCCTATGATTTAAGTCGTTGCGCCGTCGAATTTTGGATAGTGCGAAAAGCTTAATACTGGTCCACATTCCTTCGGGCAAGGAGAAGTGCCGCTTACTTCTCCTCTTATTTTTGTAATTTGGCGATAGTAGAGATCACTTATGAGTGGGCCGGTTAGGTGTCCAACATCTTCCTAATCGATAACCGAAGTCCTTGCCTAGAGCCTTTGGCGTAAACCAATGATCGGAGTCAAATCCAATAGTTATGTGACGACCCAACTTTTCCAATCCCTCGGGTATTGGAAAGGTCAGTTCACCAAACCTATCGGTTCAACGATAAACCGAACAAATAAAACACATATCAGAGTAAGGCGCAATAAATAATCAAAGCTAAGAAAAATACATAAGCAATTAAAGTGCAGAACCGCCGATGATGGCCAACCATCACTGAAACATGGTTCACTACAATAATCAAAAGTCTAGTACAAAACTAAAAATATCGAACCAAAGGGGGACCCACAACTCCAAGTCTAACTCTCACCAACAGCTAGAAAAATAAAATGAGTCCAAAGTTGGGAAAAACTCCTTAGGAGGAACCTGAGGCTCTTCCTCAGGTACGTAATCAGGATCAATCTCGTAGCCCCGAACTGCCACGTCAGTACCTGGACTTGTGACATATAATCAGAGTGAGCTAATCAACAAAGTTGTAATGATCCCCAGTTTTAGACATTGCAGTGATAAGTGTCTGGTTAGGTCATGCGTGAAGACCTCACTAGGATAGTCCGTAAATCTTAGAAATGGGACTTCAAGCTAGATACATACAAAGTTATTAAAATAAAAGATATAAACTATAGTATACATAAGTAAACTCCTATATACCAGAAGTGGTATATATGCTATATACTAAAGTTAAGCCATTTGGCTTTAATATATAACCAAGGAAAGGGGGGGAGGCTAATATCTAAACTATTTGTCGTTTTTGGTTATTATTTTATATATAACCTAAAGAAAGAACCTATTTTGTTCTTTATAAAACACATTACTCCGGTGATATTGGGTTATATCGGATTGTAACCCGTATGAGCTAGTAAGCTCCTTACAGTTACAAGTTGCCTCCACGACTCTCGTGAGTCACCTCGTAGAAGCATGCACGCAAAGTCGATACCCATTGTTAGATAACAGCACTTCTTTCGTTCCTTGAAGGTTGGTTAAAAATCAGAGGTAAGTAACTTAGAGAAAATTCTGTGAAAATCACCCACAACCGTAGGCTCTCGGTTCTTTTCATTCTGCTCCATACTCGAAATCGGCAGCAAACACAGCAACAATGATCAAATGCTAAACAAATTCACCAAGAGGTAGGTCACTTGTTTGATCTTATACAAGAAGATTTAATCCTAGGAACTAGCAGTTCAAATTGTTGCCCAGAGATTGAGTGCAGCTCCTTGCACTTCTGGGTTCAAAATCTGTAAATGGTAAACCAGATATATATATATATATATATATATATATATATATATATATATCGATACATATATATGCTACAGATTATATATATATATATAATGATAAGTGAGAAGTGAGAAGAAATACATAAAGAAAGACTATATATATATATATATATATATATATATATACATATAGATATATATATAAAAGCAACAGCAACAGCAAGAAGAAGACCCAGCTGAAACCCGACAAGCCTTATGTGTTGCCGCGGCAACCCTATGCTCAAACCCCTGTGTGATATTTTGGTCATATCTTTTGACCTCGAACTCTAAATGGCACGATTCTTGATGCGTTGGCAAGTAGACAACGAGACCTACAATGTTCATGAAGTAATTAAGTTCTAAATCTAACGTTTAAAGGGTCAAAACATAGTGACAAGTCGCGGAAATATGCAACTGCAAAGCTTGCCGTAGCAACAGTATACTCAGACCACTGTGTGGTATTTTAATCATATTGTTTGAACCCCAAACTCGGATTGACACGATTCTTGATGCGTTGAAAAGGGGACAACGAGCCCTACAACTTTCATGAAAGAATAAATTTCTGAATCCAACGGTTAAGGGGTCAAAAAGTAGTGACAAGGCATGGTAACATGCAACTCCAAAGTTTGCCGCAGCAACTTATGTTGCTTGCCGCGGCAACCCTACATCTGACGCACTTGGCGACACCTCTGTCAGGGGTTTGTGCTGGGTTGAATTACTAAGTTTGACCATAAGACTTGGGACCATAAATGGTCCATATTTGGGGTCTATGTTGACCCAATAAACCATTAAAAATATTAAACCTATGAACGACATTCCTAGGTGCCACTTGGTGCACATGGCGCATTTGCTTGAAGACGTGCGTGCACGGGAAACCAGTTATACGTAAACCTGGTATCAGGTAGGGAGTTTACCTTACAAATTTATATGTTATTTTCTCATTCTCATCTGATAGCAAGTCAGTGAGAATGCCCATATATGATATGAATGCTTATATAATTTTATACTCATGCCAGTTTTATATAGTATACTACGAGTTCATGGCAGTAAAAGTCACGTGATATAATTTATGCTCATGCCAAGTTTTAGAAGTCATGTGATACAGTTACTATGAGGATAGTTTTATGTGTCTGCTGTGATTGCATGCTTATGATCAAATCAGCTCGGGTATGTTAGTTCAGTTAAATTTGATGCATGTTTATGATCATCAAATCAGCTTGATGTATGAGCGTATGCTAATTCAGTTCTAAAGATGATATATGATAGCTCATATCAGTTCGATAAGATTAGCTTGACATATGTTATTATGTTAGGAATATTGTCAAACCAATTTAGATGCCTTAATATAGATCAATAGATGAATGTATATGTATGATGATACTAAATGAGTTTAGAGAAAGTATAATTTATGCACATGCTAGTTTTCAATGTATGACCATGACTGATGGTATTAGATCAGCTTAGAAAGCTACAGACTTGATGTAGGCTTTGTAATGATTATGATGCTAGTTCAGCTTGGATACATGAATATCAATGATTATGATAGTTGCAGTCATATATGATCATGTGGGTTCAATTATTCAAATCAGTTTTGCTATATGATATCTGTTCACGATGTGCTCGCATCTTGCATATATACCATGTATTGTTCATGTTCTGTTATCCTTGATGCCATATATACGTCTTTAATTCATCTTGAAACAAGTGATCCCGCTAACTCGGGAGCTTGATATCTCGTCCAAGTGATCCCGCTAACTCGGGAGCTTGATTTTCTCGGTCCAAGTGATCCCGCTAACTCGGGAGCTTGACAAGTGATCCCGCTAACTCAGGAGCTTGATTTTCTTATTTCTTGTTCTTGTACATGTCTTGTTTCAGCATGATTCATTGATCTCGCATGATTCTTTGTCAACATGCATATGTCAACATGAATATGTCAGCATGCATAGGGTAGCATGATAAAATAATTGCATGTTTTAGTGTTTGTTCGGTTAAGTGCTGTGAGAATAGATTAATGCCAGACTAAACTTTAGATAAGATGACATGTGTTTTATTTTATTTGCTTCTATACATGAATGAAAAAGCTAACATATAAATTAGTTGTGTAATTATCCCTACTGAGCTTCGATGATAGCTCATCCTACGACTTTATGTCTTAGTTGCAGATATTGCTCAAGTCCCTGAGCACGAAGTTGATCCTATCTACCAGTCTGAGGAGGAGGACGAGGAGGAAGGTTCTACTGAGGACTTCTTTCTTTGAGAGGTTTGGGAGAGAGAGAGAGATTTATTTTTAAATATTAAATATGTATAAACAGCAGTGTGATTTAAGATAGTTTACTAATTCAAGTATAGGTTTCTGTTTATATTTCCTGTTCAATTTACTGCTTGAGATAAAGGAATGGATATTAGTTGTTGCCATATTTCTTTGTATCAGAGTTAATTAAATTCGCTTCCGCATATGTAACACTTTATACATGATACCCTTGTATGACAGGATCATGTTAGGTGATCCGACGGCGCGACCTTTCCCATTTACGAGAAAGGGAAAAGTCGGGCTGTCACAGGTGGTATCAGAGCTCAACGTTAAGTCTCTGGAGACTTAACTCTAGCACGGATATATGGCAAGACTTCTGATGTTCGTTCAGTGTTAGAGCCTAGGCTTTAGGTCTTTAGGTCTTTAGGTCTTCTAGAGACTCAAGGTTATGGCACTAGGTTCTATTAGAGCATAGGTTGTGGATCTATATGAGCACGTTTGACTGGAGTGATCGGTCAATAGTGATCGAAGTATGCCTTTAGGATCCGAGGTAGGATGTAAATGTTTTCAGGTCATGGGATCATGATGATCACGATCACTGTTAATTGGAACATTTGTTTCATTTTGACAGATCAATATGGCACCTCGCAAAAGAGCTAGGACCATGTATGCTGGGAAGAATGATCATGAACAAACTAGGCAACTATTGGAGACAATGGTCAGAACAATGGCCCCACAGAATGAGTTACTTACGACACTAGTGCAATCCACTGTACACACTTCTTCGCCCGCACTCATTGGCTCATGCTCACAGTGCAGAATACAGCACAAGACGGGGAAATGTAGGTGGCTACAGGTGAGTGTTTCTGATGTGGCAGACTAGGACATCTGATAAAAGATTGCCCTACGAAGAAAACGAAAAAGACGACACCCGAATTTCAGCAACCTGCTCAAGGTGTTTATCCAAAACCGACCATATCTACACCTTCAGGGTCATTCCGTCACTTGAACCCTACTCTAACGGGAGCGTTTGGAGTTCCACAAATTTCACGCACCTCTTCAACCATTCCGTTAGAAGTCTGTGGAAAATGTGGGAAGACACATAACATGGAGGAATGTCGTAGAGCATCTAGGGCGTGCTTTCATTGTGGTATGATGGGACATCGGATTAAGGAGTGCCCAGAGATGGTGGGAACGACATCAAAGACGGCACAAGATGCCTAAACCAGCAACGATATTATCTAAGGCATGTGAACTATTTAGTTATAAGTTATTTAAATTATTTATGAGAAAGGTGCATCTAGGTAAATAATTTATATATATGTACATCTAGTATATTGTTTTCTTTTCATCAGTTTTAGAAATGATAAATTTATATTTTGCTATGTAAACACAATTTAGCTAACACTAGTATATATATATATATACATTAGATACCATGCACTTGTATGCAGAGGATGCGTACTTGTTATATGAGGCACATGTTTTGGTAGATCTTGTATCGGCACATTCCTTTGTTACACCCAATTTGTTGAAAGTTAGGAAAGTTGGGAGCCACCCCAGAACATCTCGACTTTATTGTGACGTGTCAGTCCCGACCAGGCAGTCTGTCACTACTAACATGGTATGTCGATCAATCATCGTCGTACTCTAAGGTGACGATGACTATGAAGCAGTAGCCGAGTGATTTTACTCGATTTACTCGATATGCAAGGATTCGCTGTAATCCTTGGCATGGATTGGCTATCCAATCATCATACGAGTATTGATTGTAGAAGCAGATTGCCAATAGCCTATGAATTTCCTAATATCTTCCCTGCTAAGTTGCCAGGATTTTTGCCTGGCAGGGAAGTGGAATTCGCTAGTGATTTAGCCCCGGGCATCGAGGAGGTATCAAAGGCGCCTTATCGAATGACACCAGTAGAGTTAAAAGAACTCAAGGAGCAGTTACAAGAGCTTCTTGGCAAAGGGTTTATCAAACCGTGTGTGTCTCCGTGGGGTGCACCAGTATTGTTGGTGAAGAAGAAAAATGGTCAATGCGTCTTCGCATTGACTACCGTCAACTCAATAAACTGACAATCAAGAATAGATATCCGCTCTCTCAAATCAACGAAGCTCATAAGTCAGCCTATGTCATTTATCCTGGTAGCACGAAGATGTATCAGGACTTAAAGAAGATGTTTTGGTGGAATGGCTTAAAGCGAGAAGTGGCGGAATATGTTATGAAAAGTTTGATCTGTCACCAAGTAAAGGTCGAACACAAGCATTCCGCTAGTCTGTTACAGTCACTGCCCATACCAGAGTGGAAAGGAGAGAACATTTCCATGGATTTTATCCTTGACTTACCCCGTACTCTGAAGGGTTATAATGTCATTTGGGTGATTGTTGATCATCTCACCAAATCGGCACATTTCTTACCCTATAGTACGCGATATACATCATCAAAACTAGTCGAACTCTATCTGAGAGAGATTGTACGACTACATGAAATACCCGTAAGCATTGTGTTGGATCGAGATCCTTTATACACTTCTCGATTTTGGCAAAGTATCCAAGAAGGTATGGGTTCCAAGTTAGACTTCAGTACAGCATTTCATCCTCAGACCGACGGGCAGACGGAGAGGGTTAATCAAGTGATTGAAGACATGTTAAGGGCCTGTATGCTGGATTTCCAAGGATCATGGGATAAGCACTTACCCCTGATCGAATTCGCATACAATAAACAGCTTTCAGTAGAGCATCGGTATGGCACCATTCGAGGCACTGTATGGGCACCGATGTAAATCTCTGATTAACTAGAAAGACACTGGTAAACATCTTCTTTTAAGCCCTGACTTGATCAACAATACCAATGCGGTTGTACACGTCATTCGTAAGCAACTGAATAGTGCCTAGAGTCGGCAGAAGAGTTATGCCGATCTCAAACAAGGCAAGTTAAGTCCTCGTTATGTTGGACCATTTCCTATATTGGGCAAAGTAGGAGAAGTAGCGTATCGACTCGCGTTACCTCCGCACCTGATAGGCATTCATGATGTATTTCACATATCGATGCTGAGAAAATACGTCAGTGACCCGACGCATGTGTTGGATTATCAACCGTTCGACATCCAGGAAGATTTAACGGTAACCAAAGAACCAAATCAGATTTTGGACTGCAGAGATCAAATTCTGAGAACAAAATGGGTTCCACTTGTGTTGATCCAATGGAAGAATCATGGGTCGCATGATACCTGGGAGCGCGAAGCTGATATTCGTGCTCAATACCCTAGATTATTTACATAGGGTACGTACCTAAACTTCACTTACAAATTCTTTGTACATGGTCACGTGAATATTGCTAAGAAATCAAATGCTTAATTTCTGATTTTTAGAAATAATGATTCCTTTATAATTATTTTCCTGTTTTATTGATGTACCCTGCAACAAACACCTACGGCAATAGTATTTGAATAACATACTTACAAGTATAAATTTATTCTAACATTAAACACTAGAATATATTAAATATTATTTGAAGAATCCATAGAATGCAATAAGTGACACCTCAACAAGGCTATCTCACAGCCTTATTGCCACTTGTCCCAGTTGACTAATCCAAGGGCCCTTAGTGGGCTAATATAATAATTTATATAATATTTGATAACAATTTTTAAGCTATATTGCAAAAATGGATCAAAGTCCATTGAAATAAAAAAATTTAACATAGAAAAATACATTAAAAATACCAATCACTATTTTCTATAAACCCCTTATCTGTCAAGAACACTTGGTAGTCCTCTATGGTGTATGTAAATCTTAAAGTGCAATTCTCTTGTTCTTATTTAAATTTTGTCTTCAATAAGGATACGGAGTAGTTCAATTTGGTATTTATATGTGAATGGTCTATTGTTCATTTGAGCATCCATGTTAATTTGTAAATACTCCTCATCAGGTGCCACTGAAATAAAACCATGTTCATTAAGACACATGAAATCAGGTGCCACATGAGTGGTTAATTCCAAAATTTCAGTTTTTTTTTTTTTCACAAATGTAGCTTTGATTTTGATTTTGTCTGTTTAATGATTCCTCTTGTCTTGTGATAAATTTGGTGAATAAAACACCACATATGGTATGAACACTGTAGCTTTGCTATTCACTATTGTGACATTCATATGTTACCCAGATAGTACAGATTGATTTTCGAGGAAGAAAATTCCTAAAATAGGGGAGAATGTAACGATCCCCAATTTTAGACACTGCAGTGGTAAGTGTCTGGTCAGGTCATGCGTGAAGACCTCACTAGGATAGTCCGTAAATCTTAGAAATGGGACTTCAAGCTAGATACATACAAAGTTATTAAAATAAAAGATGTAAACTATAATATACATAAGTAAACTCCTATATACCAGAAGTGGTATATATGCTATATACTTAAGTTAAGCCATTTGGCTTTAATATATAACCAAGGAAAGGGGGGGAGGCTAATATCTAAACTATTTGTCGTTTTTGGTAATTATTTTATATATAACCTAAAGAGAGAGCCTATTTTGTTCTTTATAAAACACATTACTCCGGTGATATTGGGTTACATCGAATTGTAACCCGTATGAGCTAATAAGCTCCTTACAGTTACAAGTTGCCTCCACGACTCTCGTGAGTCACCTCGTAGAAGCATGCACGCAAAGTCGATACCCATTGTTAGATAACAACACTTCTTTGGTTCCTTGAAGGTTGGTTAAAAATCAGAGGTAAGTAACTTAGAGAAAATTCTGTGAAAATCACCCACAACCATAGGCTCTCGGTTCTTTTCATTCTGCTCCATACTCAAAATCGGCAGCAAACACAGCAGCAATGATCAAATGCTAAACAAATTCACCAAGAGGTAGGTCACTTGTTTGATCTTATACAAGAAGATTTAATCCTAGGAACTAGCAGTTCAAATTGTTGCCCAGAGATTGAGTGCAGCTCCTTGCACTTCTGGGTTCAAAATTTGTAAATGGTAAACCAGATATATATATATATATATATCGATACATATATATGCTATAGATTATATATATATATATAATGATAAGTGAGAAGTGAGAAGAAATACATAAAGAAAGACTATATATATATATATATATATATATATATATAAAAGCAACAGGAACAGCAAGAAGAAGACCTAGCTGAAGCCCGGCAAGCCTTATGTGTTGTCGCGGCAACCCTATGTGATATTTCGGTCATATCGTTTGACTCCGAACTCTAAATGGCACGATTCTTGATGCGTTGGAAAGTAGACAACGAGGCCTACAATGTTCATGAAGTAATTAAGTTCTAAATCTAACGTTTAAAGGGTCAAAACAAAGTGACAATTTGTGGCAACATGCAACTGCAAAGCTTGCCGCAGCAACAGTATACTCAGACCACTGTGTGGTATTTTAATCATATTGTTTGATCCCAAACTTGGATTGACATGATTCTTAATGTGTTGGAAAGGGGACAACGAGCCCTACAACTTTCATGAAGGAATTAATTTCTGAATCTAACGTTTAAGAGGTCAAAAAGTAGTGACAAGGCGTGGTAACATGCAACTGCAAAGCTTGCCGCGGCAACCCTACATCTGACACACTTGGCGACACCTCTGTCAGGGGTTTGTGCTGGGTTGAATTACTAAGTTTGACCATAAGACTTGGGACCATAAATGGTCCATATTTGGGGTCTATGTTGACCCAATAAACTATTAAAAATACTAAACCTATGAATGACATTCCTAGGTGGCACTTGGTGCACATGGCGCATTTGCTTGAAGACGTGCGTGCACGGGAAACCAGTTACACGTAAACCTGGTATCAGGTAGGGAGTTTACCTTACAAATTTATATGTTATTTTCTCATTCTCATCTGATAGCAAGTTAGTGAGAATGCTCATATATGATATGAATGCTTATATAATTTTATACTCATGCCAGTTTTATATAGTGTACTATGAGTTCATGGCAATAAAAGTCACGTGATATAATTTATGCTCATGCCAAGTTTTAGAAGTCATGTGATACAGTTACTATGAGGATAGTTTTATGTGTCTGCTGTGATTGCATGCTTATGATCAGATCAGCTCGGGTATGTTAGTTCAGTTAAATTTGATGCATGTTTATGATCATCAAATCAGCTTGATGTATGAGCGTATGCTAATTCAGTTCTAAAGATGATATATGATAGCTCATATCAGTTCGATAAGATTAGCTTGACATATGTTATTATGTTAGGAATATTGTCAAACCAATTTAGATGCCTTGATATAGATCAGTAGATGAATGTGTATGTATGATGATACTAGATGAGTTTAGAGAATGTATAATTTATGCACATGCTAGTTTTCAATGTATGACCATGACTGATGGTGTTAGATCTGCTTAGAAAGCTACAGACTTGATGTAGGCTTTGTAATGATTATGATGCTAGTTCAGCTTGGATACATGAATATCAATGATTATGATAGTTGCAGTCATATATGATCATATGGGTTCAATTATTCAAATCAGTTTTGCTATATGATATTTGTTCACGATGTGCTCGCATCTAGCATATATACCATGCATTGTTCATGTTCTGTTATCCTTGATGTCATGTACACGTCTTTAATTCATCTTGAAACAAGTGATCCCGCTAACTCGGGAGCTTGATATCTCGTCCAAGTGATCCCGCTAACTTGGGAGCTTGATTTTCTCAATCCAAGTGATCCCGCTAACTCGGGAGCTTGACAAGTGATCCCGCTAACTCGGGAGCCTGATTTTCTTGTTTCTTGTTCTTGTACATGTCTTGTTTCAGCATGATTCATTGATCTCGCCTGATTCTTTGTCAACATGCATATGTCAACATGAATATGTCAGCATGCATAGGGTAGCATGATAAAATAATTGCATGTTTTAGCGTTTGTTCGGTTAAGTGCTGTGAGAATAGATTAATGCTAGACTAAAGTTTAGATAAGATGACATGTGTTTTATTTTATTTACTTCTATACATGAATGAAAAAGCTAACATATAAATTAGTTGTGTAATTATCCCTACTAAGCTTCGATGATAGCTCATCCTACGACTTTATGTCTTAGCTGCAGATATTGCTCAAGTCCCTGAGCACGAAGTTGATCCTATCTACCAGTCTGAGGAGGAGGACGAGGAGGAAGGTTCTACTGAGGACTTCTTTCTTTGAGAGGTTTGGGAGAGAGAGAGAGATTTATTTTTAAATATTAAATATGTATAAACAGCAGTGTGATTTAAGATAGTTTACTAATTCAGGTATAGGTTTCTGTTTATATTTCCTGTTCAATTTACTGCTTGAGATAAAGGAATGGATATCAGTTGTTGCCATATTTCTTCGTATCAGAGTTAATTAAATTTGCTTCCGCATATGTAACACTTTATACACGATGCCCTTGTATGACAGGATCATGTTAGGTGATCCGACGGCGCGACCTTTCCCATTTACGAGAAGGGGAAAAGTCGGGCTGTCACAAAAGCTCAGTAAAAGAAAGACATCAACAGCATTTTACCTTAACTAACATGGTTTTCAAAACATGTATATATCGAAACATAAAACATCGAAATCAGATATGCAAATAAGAGCTGAAATTTAATTATAGAATTTCATAGGCAAAATCAGTTTCCAAGTTCTTAAAAAAAATTCTAAAAACAGATGCATGATTTTAGTATTTTAGTGTCTCTAACTTCTATATACAAAGTTCAGTAATTCATGACTTAATCCTCAACTTACAATACCTCCTAAGTTAACTATATCTCGAGAGTAGGAATATAGCCGATGGAAGCCCCTACCTACCATCGTCGTTCATGAACCTTTTTTCAGAATGCAACAAGCCCCTACACTCAGGAGGGTAACTTGTGTCAGGAAGTTGTTCAAGAATTTTAAGGGGTCGTTTAGATGAATCATAAAACAGATGCTGATACTAATATAGTTCAAATGCAAGTTTCTTATATATAGTTCAGATTTTAAATTTTAGAGTTTATAGATTTCCAGTTTACAGGCGTGATTTCAATGGCATATGCAAGTTCAAATATTCTAATTCAAAATATCCATGTGAATTAAAATAAAATAGGGTAGTGATGAGATTCTCCTACATCGGGACGTTTCACACAAAATCGGAGTCCAGACAAAGCTTAACAAAAGGTACTAATACCCACACTATAACCTAGTAATCATACAGACTTTATGTTATGTGTCTAGTAGCATAAAAATTACAAAATTTAGAAAGAGATCAAATAACAAAGATAAAATCATATTCTGTACTCGCGCGAGCGATGATAATCCTCGCGTGAGCGATAACTTAAACTCACGCGAGCGAGTACAGAGACTCATAGTAAAATCAACCCTTTTCGAGTATACGACTTCTAAAGTCAAACTTCTGGCGATGCCTTGTGCGAGCGATGATAATCCTCGTGCGCGCAAGCTACGGCAATAGCACGATCTCAACTTCAGAATTTCACATTAAACTACGATCTTTTGCCTCGTTTTCACCCAACTTGAATCATACACATCCCAAAAGCTAAACCCATATCTAATCCTATAATTATAATCAATAAACTTAATCAAAAAGCATACCTTTTCCCCAGGATTTCCCAATTTGAAAACGAGTCGCACAAACGGAGTTTTCAGAAAGAAATCGATGGATTTCTTCTATGATTCATGTCGCGATCGATCCCACGAGTTCACAAGGACAACTCCTATTCATTCCCAATAATCTCAACCTTCCCCAATCGATAAAAATGAACCCAATATTGATTCAAGTTCTGTCTAAGTTTAATGGATCTCAATGAAAAAGGTTTTTTAGAGGAGAGGGTTTGAGAATGGATCTCTTACGATGATCGATGGCAATGCTTTGTGACGATCAAACGACTCTATTTGCGGCTAAGGTTTCAGGCAGTTGGGCTCTCATCTCTTTCTTTCTTAAGCAATAATATAACCTAGTGTAAAACGGGAGGGACTTCTTCTCTTATAATGGGTTTCTCACATGTGTTAAGCACACACACACTCCTTAGTGTGTTAAACTTCTAATTTTAATATTTCAAGTCTAGTGATTGAGCGGCGCACCAGGGTCGGTGCACGACTTCCGCACGAGGGTCCAAACGTGCTTTAAATCAGAATCCGTCCGCACAATCACATCTAAATAATAATCCAGACAAATGGCGAAATCAGTCATCAAGCCGAACACACACAAGGTCGGTCTAATTCGGGTTCAAAATACGAGTCTTTACATTCTACCCTCCTTAGGAATTTTCATCTTCGAAAATATAATGGTAGCTTAAGCAAGTCTTCGTACACCCTTATTTTATGACTAGTTCTTATCAAGGCATAGTCGAAACAGTCTGAAGTCTAAAAGAAATTGGGTCGCGATGCGATAGGCTTCATTAGGCAGGCTTTTCAAGGGTCGAGATCCATAGTAACCTAGATGTACTACGTGTGGCACCCCATACTGCCATAGAGGATTGCATCCGTACATGGATGCATACCTTTTCGAGTGTCACGTGCTTAGAAACATACCCCACCGTGAATCAAACCTAGCGCACACATACCTCACCCTTTTCTCACTAAACCACATACACTAAATTGTTTATTACTCGAGCAGAAATTTCAGATGCCAGAATCGAATACTTATTCAGAAGCATAACCACATACACGATATACACATGTTCTAACTGATAATGAAAATAATAAAGATATCTAAGATTTTATTATGTGATAGTAGTAGATATATGTAATCTCGAAATCATTACCCAAGTAAATTTTATAGTTTAAGATAAATGCTTTGTTTGAAAAAGAAGTAATTTCAAAAGTCAAAGGTACTTAGATTTTTCTTACATCTGCATAATTTACAATTTACCTTCACTCGAAAAGTTGTGGAAATTGCTTGCGAATCTCCGCTTCATGCTCCCAAGTGGCTTCCTCTG
This sequence comes from Chloranthus sessilifolius, assembly GCA_021018995.1. Classification (NCBI taxonomy): domain Eukaryota; kingdom Viridiplantae; phylum Streptophyta; class Magnoliopsida; order Chloranthales; family Chloranthaceae; genus Chloranthus; species Chloranthus sessilifolius. The sequence continues at coordinate 24,927,772 of CM037594.1, read as the reverse complement.
AAGAGTGGTTCTGCCACTTCACAAGTACTAAGGGAATGCTCTTAGTCTATAGGGTTTGTTCTTTGCGATCCAAGATTTGTACCGGCTCCTCAACTAAAGATAAGTCTTTCCGGAGCTCAATGGGCTGGTAGTCCAATACATGAGTCGGGTCCTTCACGTACTTCCGCAACATGGACACGTGAAACACATTATGCATGCCCGATAACTGTGGTGGCAAGGCTACACAGTAAGTGACCTCGCCAACTAAGCCCAAAACCTCAAAAGGTCTAACATAATGTAGACTTAGCTTTCCACGCTTCCCAAAATGCATTATGCCTTTTGTAGGTGAGATTCTAACAAATACGCTATCTCCCACTTGAAATTCAACATGGTTCCTTTTAAGATCAGCGTAGCTCTTCTGACGACTTTGAGAAATGGTAGTCTCTCGCAGATTAACCAAAGAATCTCGATCGTACTCTCCACGATCTCAAGGCCTAAAATGAGTTTCTCACCCACTTCTTCCCAATTAAGCGGAGACCTGCACCGTCGTCCATACAAAGCTTCATAGGGTGCCATATCGATGTTAGCCTGAAACTTTTATTGTAGGTGAACTCAATCAGCGATAAATGTTGGTCCCATGATCCCTGAAAATCCAACCTACAAGCACGTAACATATCTTCCTAATTCACCCTCTCAGTCTGCCCATCGGTCTGAGGATGGAATATCGTACTGTAATCGAGCCTGGAACCCATCCCTTCCTGAAATCTCTACCAAAATTGAGATGTGTACATCAGGTCTCTATCGGATACGATACTGACCAGTATATCATGCAGTCTAACTATCTCCTTGATGTATAACTCTGCGAGCTTGTTGGTGGTATACAACATATTATAAGGCAGGAAGTGTGCAAACTTAGTCAATCGGTCTACAATGACCTAAATGGCATTGTACTTCCTCAATGTCCTTGGTAACCCTAAAATAAAGTCCATAAAAATGGCCTCCCATTTCCACTCAAGTATCAATAGTGGTTGCAACAGACCTGCCGAATTTTGGTGATCCACCTTTACTTGCTGGCACACAAGACATCTTTCGTTAAACCCCTCCATCAGAAGCTTTTCTTTAAGTCTTGATATATCTTGGTACTGTCAGGGTGAATAGCATACATGGACTTATAAGCTCTTCCAAAATGGTGTCCCGAAGCTCCAGTACTAATTGGTACGCATACCCGGTCTCTAAACAACAAAGTGCCATCATCTTTGATAGAAAAATCTATCTTACCTCCCCCAATCACATCACGTCTGATAGCCATAAGTTTATCATCTGTCATCTGAAGTCTGCGAATGTTCTCATAGAGAGTAGAACGTATCACCAGCATAGCCATTAAGGCACCTGAACCTTTTACGTAAAATCTCATGATACTTAGAGCTATATCTTCCAATAGATTCCATCATCACACCCTTGAAGTGAGATGTGATAACTGAGCAAAGAACTTCCGACTTAACGCATCTACCACTACATTTTCTTTCTCCGGGTGGTACTGGATGGCATAATCATAATCTTTCAAGAACTCCATCCATCGGTGTTGTCTCATATTCAACTCCTTCTGTGAGAAGAGATACTTGAGGCTCTTATGATCGGTGAATATATCGAAGGTCTCCCCATAAAGGTAATGCCTCCAGATCTTTAAGGCAAAGATCACTCCAACCAATTCAAGGTCATATGTCGGATAATTCTTCTCATGGTCTTTTAGCTGTCTAGACTCATAAGCAATGACTCTCTCATTCTGGTTAAGCACACAGCCTAGACCCTCATATGATGCATCACTGTACACTGCAAAGCCTCCCCTGCCTGACGGTATAGCAAGTACTGGCGTAGTAGTCAATCATTTCTTGAGTTTTTGAAAACTCTGCTCACACTGCTCTGTCCAATCAAACTTAGTATTCTTCTTCGTAAGTTGTATAAGCGGGCCTGATATCTTAGAGAAACCCTCTACAAACCTTCTATAGTAACCTGCCATATCGAGGAAACTACGAACCTCTGTAATAGTCTTCGGCTATTCACAATTCATCACTGACTCAATCTTTTCTGGGTCAACCGTAATACCAGTCTCAAAGATAACATGGCCTATGAAACTGACCTGCTCAAGCCAAAACTCACATTTGCTATATTTTGCATACAACTGATGGTCTCTAAGGGTTTGTAGTGCCACTTGTAGGTGCTACTCATATTCTTCTCACATCTTTGAATAGATGAGGATGTCATCTACAAAAACTATTACAGACTTGTCCAAATATGACTTGAATATCCAGCTCATCAAGTCCATAAATGACGCATGTATGTTTGTCAACCCAAATGGCATGACCAAGAACTCGTAGTGTCCATATCGAGTTCTAAACATTGTCTTCTGAATGTCTTCAGATTTGACTTTCAACTGATGGTAGCCTGACCTCAAGTCAATCTTCGAGAAGAACCTTGCTCCTTGTAACTAATCGAACAGATCATCAATTCTCAAAAGCGGATAACGGTTCTTAATTATTAACTTATTTAGCTAGCGATAATCAATGTAAAGCAGCATTGAACCATATTTCTTCTTCACAAACAAAATTGGTGGTCCCCAGGGTGACACACTCGGCTGGATAAAACCCTTATCTAGCAGTTCCTGAAGCTGCTCCTTCAACTCTTTCAATTCTGTAGGCACTATTCGATATAGAACTTTCGATATAGGTTCGGTACCCGGTGCTAATTCAATCGCAAATTTAATCTCCCGGTCAGGTGATAATCCAAGTAAATATTTAGGGAAAATGTCTGGATACTCACAAGCAATTGTAATGTCTGAAATATTCCTTTTCTCCTCCTTATGATCTTGTAAGTATGCCAGATAACCATAACACCCATTCTTTATCATACGGTCTGCTCGAATAGCAGAGATAAACAGTGTCACGTAGGATTTGACTCCGCAGAATCGAAAGGATTTTCTCTTCGAAGGGCGGAAGGTTATAATTTTTTGAAGACAATCCATACTCGCGTGGTAAGCAAATAACCAATCCATCCCTAGTATCACATCAAACCCTTCCATGCTCAAAATAATCAAATCAGCTATAGTCTCATGGTCTTCGATCACGATCACAGATTAACACACGGTATCGGTGCTCATTGAGTTACCCGTAGGAACTGATTCTGCCAAGATGAAATCAAGGGCCTTTGGAACGATGCCCAACTTCTCAGCGAACAACGGAGTGACAAAAGAATGGGTAGACCCGAGTTCTATCAACACTCGTGCTTTAGTTTTTCTTATGTCGCCCTCACGACGCATAAAAAGGGTACCTTAAAATTATACAAGCGTTTTAATTAAAATTTTCTAAGCATGTGGTATTCATGCATGACTTATTAAAAATTTTATTAAATACAAAGCAATATATAACAGAATAAAGATAGAAAGACATCTCAACTTTTAATAATACCTTGGATCACGTCGTTTGACATTTCGGCTTCCTGAGCCGTCATGGCATAAGCTTGACTTTGAATAGTAGGTCGGATCGATCTCTGAGTAGATGCCGAATTAGTTCTTCCCTTGTCCTCTTGAGGACAATCCTTAACCATGTGCCTGATTGTACCACACCGAAAATATGCTCTAGTGTTCCTCCTACAATCCTCGGTCTTGTGTGGTTTTTCACACCTTAGACATGAAGTGACTGGGGCAGAAGATGCAACACGTGAGGATCCTTATACCACTGACACTCCACTAGCAGTAGAACCTGCTGGTTGTACGGATTGTACAAGTGAAGACGCCTCTGATAGGAAGTCAGTCCAGAAGAAACTGTTAGTCTAGAAAATGTAGGTGAACAGGATTCATCGGTGGCTTTGAAAACTTAGCCCTCTTATTCTCATACATACCAGATTGTCCTTGCATTCCCCTGTCCTTATTCTGTTGACTCATTCTCAAAAACAGCTTCTGAATTTCCTCTTGAGCAGTGAGGGCCTTTGACGTCACTCCCCCATATGTCTTCATCTCTCACATAGCTACTCTCTCTTGTATATTTGGCCTCAGACCCAGCCAAAATTTTCTGGCCTTCATCATATCGGTGGCCACATGTTGAGGTGCAAACCTCAAAAGTCGTGTGAACTCATCTCCATACTCACACACTGACATTGTCTCCCGCTCCAGCTTGATGATCTAGACTTCCATATGATGCCTAACGATCTTGGGAAAGTACTGATCATTGAATGCCTCGATAACTCGGCCCATGTCCAAGGAGTATTGGGAAACTCCTGCTCCCTATGTCTAGCCACGAACTTCTATCATGGTCCAGCCTGTCCGTCCAGTTTGAAAGTTGCCCAACTAACATTCTCGACATCGATGCACTGAAGTACTTCAAAGATCTTTTCCATCTCATCCAACCAACCTTAGGCCTCTATCGGATCGGTCTGTCCAGAAAAATTTAGAGGTCTCATCCTCCTAAATTCGGCAAATCCGGAGGATTGTTGTTGTCCAACAGAAATCAGCTCTGCTTGCTGGGTGATGGCAGCAGTCTGCTGAGCCATAGATGTGGTCTGTTGAGCTATGTTGGTGGCCAGATTTTCCAACACTTGTTCCATTCTTTCTTCCTGACCTCTTCCAACTCCAACCGAAACTGCGTTGGAACCGGTTGCAAAAGCAACTCCCCAAGAGGTACCGACTCCTTCAGGGATGTCCTCTAACGGAATAGTTTTACCTCTACCTCTGCCTCTAAATCTTGGGGCCATGCTGATCTGTCATTGTGAAAACAACAACATCAGTCATAATTGATTGTAAAGACAATCACACACACAGTACTAGTGGTTCTGGATCTAAAGACATAACTCTGATGTGATTGTACCAGGGTTATGGTTGAGTTCTCATGGGTCCTTAGAGAATCTAAAGCCACGGCTCTGATACCAACTGTAACGACCCGACTTTTCCAATCCCTCGGGTATAGGACAAGCCAGTTCGCCAAACCTATCAATTAAATGATAACCTGGACAAACATAACACATATCAGAGTAAGGCATAATAAATAACCAAAGCTAAGAAAAATGTATAAGCAATTAAAGTACAGAAGCACCGATGATGGCCGACCATCACCGAAACATGGTTCACTACAGTAACCAAAAGTCTAGTACAAAACTAAAAATATCCAACCAAAGGTGGACCCACAACTCCAAGTCTAACTCTCACCAACAGCCAGAAAAATAAAATGAGTCCCAATCTGGGAAAAATTCCACAGGAGAAACCTCAGGCTCTTCCTCAGGTACGTAATCAGGATCAGTCTCGCAGCCCCGAACTGCCACGTCAGTACCTGGACCTGTGACGTATAGTCAAAGTGAGCTAACCAACAAAGCTCAGTAGAAGAAAGACATCAACAGCATTTTACCTTAACTAACATGGTTTTCAAAACATGTATATATTTGAACATAGAACATCGAAATCAGATATGCAAATAAGAGCTGAAATTTAATTGCAGAATTTCATAGGCAAAATTAGTTTCTAAGTTCTGAAAACAAATTTTAAAACAGATGCATGATTTCAATATTTCAGTGTCTCTAACTTCTATATGCAAAGTTCGGTAATTCATGACTTAATCCTCAACTTAAAATACCTTCCGAGTTAACTATATCTTGAGAGCAAGAATATAGCCGATGGGAACCCCTACCTACCATCATCGTTCATGAACCATTTTTCAGAATGCAACAAGCCCCTATACTCAAGAGGGTAACTTATGCCAGGAAGTTGTTCAGAAATTTTGAGGGGTCGTTCAGATGAATCATAAAACAGATGCAGATACTAATATATAGTTCAAATGCAAGTTTCTTATACATAGTTCAGATTTCAGAGTTTATATCAGATTTCTAGTTTACAGACGTGATTTCAATGGCATATGCAAGTTCAAATATTATAATTCAAAATATCCATGCAAATTAAAATAAAATGCGGTAGTGATGAGATTCTCCTACCTCGAAACGTTTCACACAAAATCAGAGTCCAGACAAAGCTTAACAGACGGTGACAAGACCCACACTATAACCTAGCAACCATACTGTCATAACCCCAGATTTTTGGGAACCGTACACATCTTGTACCATGCACGTGTATGTGTGGTTCACAAGAAAATCAAAACTATCAAGTATACACTTTGTATGTGTGTGTGAAACACACTAACTTTAACAAAGAGATATATAAGTGAATGAAGTGGAGAGGGGTTCCCCATATACGTAACCTAATTATCTTGGAAAGAGAAAAGGTTGAATGAGGAGCTTTGGAGAGGAACTTTGGAGATCTCTTCGTCTAGTGCAATTTTGAATCGCGGATCAAAATTATACGAGACCTATCGATGGAGGTATGTTAAACCGCATGATAAATGCTTAGGTGTTTTAAATAATGTATAGGATGTTGTTGAATAGATTTTTAACGATGACAAGGTTTGAATGAAGGAAGAAAGAGTTTCCCGATCAGATCGAGGAGTTAAAAATTACCGCTCCTCGTTCGAGCGGTCTAATTGGCTCGCTCGAGCGAGGACAGAATATAAAATTTAGTTCTGGGCTCGCTCAAGCGAGACCCAAAACTAAAGGGAAGCTCGCTCGAGCGAGGTCTCTAGTAGAGCTCGCTTTAACCGCTCGAGCGATCTCAATTTAACCGCTCGAGCGAGGCATCCAGTAGAGCTTCAGAAGGCTCGCTTTAATCGCTCGAGCGATCTCGATTGAACCGCTAGAGCGAGCTCAAGTGACCGCGCGAGGGAGGTCAAGTGACCGCGCACGCGAGGAATTGTGCTCGCTCGCGCGAGGCACCACACAGGTGTTGATAGTTGGTGTAGTTACATGGAGACTATGTGCTCCAATGATTCTAGTAACCTTTCTAAACATATTCTGAACACATGAAATATAGGTTTGACGTGAGATCGTGAAGTGTAATCCTCTACGAGAAAGGTGTGCATTGGAATTGCGTTGGGGTAGGGAATATTCTTGAAACATGTGCATTATTTCATCAATTCATATATGTAGTGTAATCCAATTAAATAGTCAAGTACTGCATAATTATTATGAAAAAGGGTGTGTGAGTAAGTTTCAAGCGTGAAAGTCATGAGGTCCCCAGGGGACGTAAAAATTGTAAAGTGGACATCTGGATGATGCGATTGAATCAGGGGCATCCCAGGGATGCAGATGAAAACTAACAGTGAAGCGTAAGTAATGTGATAAGGCCTAATGTAATAAAATTAGCACAATCACGGTGAATAACTATATGTAGAGCACATTCGATATTTTTATCATTTAAGATTTGATTAGAATACCCCATCGACGTGGCAGGATACCCACGACTGACTTAACAGGATATCCGTGACCGGTACGGCGGCCAATCCGTACATTCATAGCGCATCCCAGGGATGTAGATTTGAGAATAAACCCCGCCACCTATGAGAAAAGGGCTTGGGCAGTATTCCCAGGGAATACACCTAACAACTGTCTAGTTAGACGACGATGGTGGGTATTCCATTGGGGCTCGATGCTATATTTCTCGGAGACTACTTAAGTTAAGATTTAAGTGATTAGGCTAAATTCACAACTAAACCAGCAAAGAGATTAAACAAAACCATGCAAAGTAACAGTCAAAATCATTATTTATTTTCAGTTATTTCAATTGTTTCCCACAAGTGTTGTACAATAATTTATGTTTTCTTTAAAACTGCTGACATATATGTGAAGGTTAATTTATATGTTCTTTTTGTTTCCCTATGGAGCTAGGATGTAGCTCACCCCTCTTAGACTATACGTCGCAGGTCCAGGACTAGCGGCAGCGAAGACTTCTGGAGACTTTGATCCAGGGGATTCAGACTATGTGCCCACTGAGGAGTCAAAGCCTCCTCCTGAGGAATTCTTCTAGGAAACCCATTGCGTACTTTGAGAGTGAGTTGAGAGTATTAGGTGCGGCTTGGTATGTCAAGCCTCTTTATTTGAATGTAATTAAATACCGTTATGCTTTTGATAAAACGTTTGGGATGAACAGCTATCTCCAATGGTTTGGGTAAGTTCTTATGCCCATGAATTGGCATGGGACAAGAACTGCCTATAGAGACCATAATTAAATTTCTTTACATATGAGAACTTGTTTAGAGTAGATACGTGCACCCTAGTTACAGTTTTTGGCTTGTATATACCAATGTATCGAAAAGAGTTCCAGGGCACAGCCTTGAGGGTCGTGCTGATGGCACGGGTTTTGGGGCACCAAAATTTGGGCTGTCACACATACAGACTTTATGTTACGTGTCTAGTAGCATAAAAATCACAAAATTTGGAAAGAGATCAAATAACGAAGACAAAATCATATTATGTACTCGCGCGAGCGAGCTCTTTCCTCTCTCGAGCGATAACTTAAACTCACGCGAGCTAGTACAAAGACTCACAGTAAAATCAACCCTTTTCAAATATACGACTTCTAAAGTCAAACTTTTGGCGATGCCTTGCCCGAGCAATGATAATCCTCGCGCGCGCGCAAGCTACAACAACAGCACGATCGCAACTTTAAAATTTCACGTAAAACTGTGATCTTTCGCCTCATTTTCACCCAACTCGAATCATACACATCCCAAAAACTAAACCCATATCTAATCCCATAATTATAATCAATAAACTTAATCAAAAATCATACCTTTTCCCCAGAATTTCCCGATTTGAAAATGAGTCGCGCAAACATAGTTTTTGGAACGAAACCGATGAATTTCTTCGACGATTCACGCCGCGATCGATCCCACAAGTTCACAAGGATGACTCCTTTTCGTTCCCAATAATCTCAACCTTTCCCAAATGTCAAAATGAACCCAATGTTGATTCAAGTTTATTCTAAGTTTAGTGGAGCTCAATGAAAAAGGTTTTCTAGAGGAGAGGGTTTGGGAACGGATCTCTTATGATGATCGATGGCAATGCTTCGTGACGATCAAACAACTCAAATTACGGCTAGGGTTTCAAGCGGTTGGGCTCTCGTCTCTTTCTTTCTTAAGCAATAACGTAACCTAGTGTAAAATGGGAGGGACTTCTTCTCTTATAATGGGTTTCTCACATGTGTTAAACACACACACATATACACTCCTTAGTGTGTTAAACTTCTAATTTTAATATTTCAAGTCCGGCATTTGAGCGGCACACCGAGGTCGGTGCACGGCTTCCGCACGAGGGTCCAAACATGCTTTAAATCAGAATCCATCCACACAATCACATCTAAATAATAATCCAGACAAATGGAGACATCAGTCACTGAGCCGAAAATGCACACAGGGTCGGTCTAATTCAGGTTCAAAATACGGGTCTTTACAAGTTCAGTATTTATTATATTTGATTTTGGTTTCTCAGAACACCAAAAACTCAGGGTGGTGACTTCATATTTTAATCTACCATAGAGACGGATCCTCAAGACCCATGTGTAGACACTCCCATTTTGCCCTCTCGGAATATATAAATTTGTTCGGTCAACCTTTAACCTCCTAATCCTAATATGGGACCATGCACTGAAACAATAGTAAATGACTTAACAGAGGCTGAAATAATAGCTCTATGGCTCAAGTCCCGACATAGGGAGACTATATACTAAAATAATAGTATATAGTTGAAATACAGGCTGAAACAATAGTCTATCATTTCAAACCTGACTCGGACCCAGACAACCCCAAATTAAGGGCCTAAAACCAAGCGCATAATTCGATTGCACGCCAAACCATAAACGCGCAATCAGTCCCTTCTCAGAACAGACTTCTTTTCCCCAGACCAACTCGAGACTCGATCACACGCCTGAGACCAGACGCACGATCGAATTGAGCGCTTCATCACCGACGCTCAATTGGACTATGCCCGGCCTAGCCTCATTGTCCTTGATCCCTAAGTTTTCTCGATTAAATGCTTCAAAAGAAGCGCTTAATTAGATTACGCACCCCAAAGTGGCGCGCAATTAGTTCTAACGTTATTAGGACTAGGAAACTCACTGAGCAAGTCAGCTGGTCGCTCACTGAATCGGTGACCGACTCAAAGCAATTAAGCGTCGGGAAATTGGTGCATAATTCAATTAAACGCATGGAAAAGTAAACGTAATTGAAGAAAAACCTATAAAAAAAAATTTTAATTTCAACACGAAAAAAAAAGAAAGAGAACGAAGAGAGACAACACAACGAGAGAGAACATAATTTTTTTAGGATTCCGAAACCAGAGAACTCCGAGGACAAACCCATAGAGCAATCTAGTCATGATTTCAAGATTCAAGTGTAGAATCTTCGAGATTTCTCTCCGCAACCCTGGTCCTAGGTTAAAACCTTGGCTTTAGACCTAGGATTTTTCTCTTAGTTTTAATTATTAATTTCTCTTAATTTTTAGTCTGAGACCATAGCACCCTTTTTAGACCGCAAATATTTTATATCTGGTTCTAATTCTCTGAATTCAGAACCAGTCCTTAATCCAACGGTTTAATTTAACGACCCTAGGCTTTAATTCCGCTCTAAAATCTTAATCTCCAGTCCTATCATTAATTTCTGGTTCTAGATCTTAGGCTCTAGAACCAGTCCTTAATCATACAATCTGATTTTCTGATTTCAGACCCGAATTCAGTCATAAAAATTTTAATTTTAATTTTAATTCCTTATTTTAATATCTCCAAAAATCCAAAATATTAATTTTAGTTTCTATAATTCTAGTTCATAATTATCACTCCAAAATCGACTCTGAAAAATCTAAAATACTATTTTACGGTCCAAATCTAATTTATCTTTAATCTCAGCCATCCGATTTGCCAAGGGAGCTTACAGAGGGTACTCAGAAACGAGGCCAATCCTCCTTAGCATGGTGGGCCCAAAACTCCTTTTTCTTAGAATTTTAGAATCAATTAATTGTTTTTCTTATCTTTTTAGTATAATTAACTAGTAGATTTATTTTATTACAGCATAATTAATTAATTAAATAATTAGATTTTAGTATGATTGATTAATTTCTTTAAATCAGATCTTAATTGGTTAATTTCTTACTTTAATTAGAATTTAGTATGATTAATTTCTTGCTTTAATTAGAATTTAGTATGATTAATTCATTGCTTTAATTAGATTCTTAATATAGTTAATTTATTGCTTTAATTAGAATTTTAATAAAATTAGTTTATTATTTTAATTAGATTTTTAATAAAATTAGTTTTTTTTTTTAATTAGATTTTACTAAAATTAAGTCCTTGCTTAAATTAGAGTTTTAGTAAAATTAGTTTGCTATTTCAATTAGAATTCTGGTAAGACTGTTGTATTTGATCTAATTAGAATTCCAATACAATTAGCATACTTGCTTAATTTGAATTTTAGTACAATTAGCATGCTCAAATTAATTAGAATTTCACGAGAACTACTACATGTGCACTCTTAGTTCAAATAGGAAACTTGACCACAATTAAACTTCTAATGGGATTAGGAGACTAAAATTAATTAGACTTCTAATGGGATTAGGAGACTAAAATTAATCGGACTTCTAATAGAATTAGGACACTAAATTAATTAGAATTCTAATAAGATTAGGAAGCTAAGTTAATTAGACCCCTAATAGAATTATAACATTAGAATAGATCCACTCACTCTAACAAATTCACAACTAAACTCACAATAGAATCAGGGAAGTCTAAACTGGTCAGAACTATAACAATAAAGGAAAGAAAAAAAAAATTAAACTATCTAAATTATAAGAAAAGACAGCTGTTGACGTTCGCAGGTGGACGATTCAGTAAAGAAGTAACCCACACCCGCTCAAACGTGTGATCATTGACGTGTTGCAGCGTCGATAAATATCTGCAGCTGGCGATTGCAACAAAGTAGGAATCTCTCTAAAAAACCCTTTATTTCTAACATTTTAAACGTTGCATAGCTAGAATCCACTTGGACAGAATTGGAGCCACTGATTCAACGGGGACCGAGAGGAACCCAGAAAAAGTATGCACCAACACCATGGTCAGTGGCAAAACCCGAATTTTCATCCAGTCAGGGCGTAAGTTGAATTAGATTTAATTTTTTTATACATTATATACAAATAAAATAATTTATAATTATATATTTACATCTAAATTTAACCTTGATCATCAAATAACTAATAAATGTATCACGTTCACATTTAGGTAATTAGGGCTTTAGAAAATCAAACCGACCAAACTGGACTAAACCACCGGTTTTGGTCTTATTTGGACGGGTACCAATTTGGTTTGGCAAAACGAAAAATCGAAAAAGAAATTGGGAAAATTTTAAAGTGCAAGTAGAACTTATAGAAAACCGAAACCAACCGAACCAAACCGAATCGAATCAGGTTGGTTTGGTTTAACAGTTGGACAGTTTGGTTTGGTTTGAATATTTAGAAACCGATTAGAACCAGTTTGGTTTGTGGTTTTGGTCCAAAACTGACCAAACCGAACCGAATACACCCATAATATTGAATTTAGGAAATTAAGGCTTTAGGTATTTTGGATTTAGGGAATTAGGAGTTTAGGGCTTTAGGCATACACGATTGTGTAAGGGTTTTGATTATATTGAATTAGGGCTTTAGGGTTTAGAGGCTACAGAAACTCTAATTCACATATTCACATTCACATCCTAAATACTTACACAATTATACAAAGTAACAAAATTATAAAATTTCACAAAAAAATCCAAATTACACAAAGTCATTTACACATCCTAAAAATAACTCTAATTTCAACAAATATGAAATAAAATTACCTCCGATCTAGTGCAATCCGACAATTCCGCTTCCAACGAACCTTAACTCAAACGATTCCGATTTCGACAATCCGACGAATCCGATTGCGATACAATCTACACAATATAATTAACTGTTATGACTATTGTAGAAAAAAATTTATAACCTGAAAAAACTAAACTACTGAGACAAAGGTCAAAGGCTATAGCTCAAGCAGGCCATGCGGCCCATGCACATAAATTTGGGCGTGCGGAGTGGGCTAGGCTTAGAGAGAGAAACAATCAAACAAATAAAAGGGTGTTGCAATCGACTTCAAACAACAAACTACAGAAATGGTAAAAAAGTCATGAATGGTTCTAGCATTCTATCTCATAATGAATGCTTGTGATACAAGAATAATTTATTTATTTTTTAAATACCTCTTCTAAATCAATAAAATATAATTCATTGAACAAGAACCAATTTTCCTCACCATATCAGCGTCGGCATATTCGACAACCAATTTCTCAAACTCAAACAAACAACAAATCAAACACAAACCCATAAAGAAAAACAAAAACCCACCTCCCTATTACCCTAAACATTAATAAAAGAAAGAGACCACACAAATCCAAATATGATCTCAAAAAATAGTGAAGCAATGGTTTCAGAAAGCAACCCTAAATCTATAAAATATAAATCAAACTTCAAAATAATCACAAAGTGAGATCCAATGGCTTCAGAAGCAACACTCAAACCTTAGAAAAAATTTAGTCATCAAGAGACCACTGCCACTGCACATACAATACTCAACTTCCACTACAAGCTAACTTTAATCATCAAAAGATCAATACTTCAATAGAATAGGGAAACAAAATTTAATCATCAAGAGACCACTGCCACTGCAAATCATTTGAGCTTCATAAACCATTTTTTTTTTCTGAGCTTCATAGAACATATTACAATTATGGTTAAAATAACCATTGTTGGGAGAGTGAGTGATGGATTTCCTCTTTCTTAGAGCCCTCATCGGTATTTGAATGAAGAAAATGAGAGTTCTTTGTTGTACAAGCAACAAGAACTTATACTCAAAGAGATAGCGAGAGGAGCCCTTACAGCTTCAAAGATGCCTATACTCATTGACCATCACCGGTACAAACAAAATTAATCATGGAGATGGAGATGGAGATTGGGAGTCAATGATGTTAGGAGTTTCTATTTTTGTGGCCATCACTATGGTCAATTCGTTGACCGATGAATGGTGTCAGATCAATCTTGAGATGTAATAGTTGATAAATTTGAAGAGAATAAGCAACTAATAATTAAGTCTTTTAGTTAAGGTATGATTTGATTTCCAATCACAATATAATAAGTAATTTAAGTCCTTAATGGGAAAGGACTCTTTGGCTATAAATATAAGGGATGCTTGGTCCCAACAATTACTCAACACATTTTAACCCTCCTTATTATCAAAAGCATCCACATTGTTCTCGGAGGCATTGAGAGCAAGGAGATCATTGAAGATCAAAGCGGCAACCCATATTTCATGGCTCACACTCAAGGTGTGCACATATATTTCAATTTAAGGGCTTATTAATTTATTGTTTTGATTAATCATACGCCTAGATCCTAGGGCATTATTTTAGGTGCTCGGATCAATAAATCCATCAATTGGCATCAAAGCCCATTTCAGCGTATGATTGATCATAGCATATGTGTTTGTATTAATGTTATACCATTGGATTGGAAAGCACCAGCGTGGGGTGTTTTTTTTTGGTTGGGGAAACGCTGTAAAATAATAATATCATAGTCAGAAACGAATCAAAACATATTTTATGTTTAATTTAACACAAGGGTTGGAGCCTTTTGCCTTTTAAGAATTTTAGTAGGTACATGGCTCAATCCGTGTCCACCTTGGGATGCAGATCTCTAAAATCAACAAAACCCGATCAGGTTCACTTTTGTGAATATGTTAACAGGCTGAGATCGACTCTTGGCACGTGTAACTAATTACACGTTTAAAGGGAGACTTTGTTTTACCCAACTGATTTTAATATCCAATACTACTTCTAGTTGAATTTGGATATTTAAATCAACTTGAAGTCATACCCAAATCGTCTTTGGTTAATGGTTCCCTTGTAGAAGACGACTTTCTAAAATAAAAGAGACTTTAAAGTCTCTGCATTAGTTAGGTATCTGGTTCCCTCTTTTGCATGATGGGTTAAATGGGCCCAGAGACCCGACCAGTCGTATACTTCCTATACAATCGACCCGGCCAGTGAACCAACCCGGCCTCATATCTGACCCAACCCGGTTTGTGACCTATCCCGGTAGATAATCAGGATTGGGCCATGACCCGATCCAGCCCATGGTCCAGTCAATCACTCAACCCGGCCCATGATTCATGACCCGATTCTACCCGTTAAACACGACCCGTTTGTCCTTAAGGCCCAATTTTGACCCATAATATTCCTTATTCGTTTTTAGTCATTTTTGAGCTATCTATAGGTCAAATATTTGGATAATATATATGAATTTTAGATTTCGCAAACATTCTAGATCTGGTTTTAAGGTCTGTTTTTGACAATGAGCTCTCTGTTGTACGTTTTAATGACCTGGTGTCATTTTGACAATTTTAATCGGATCATTATCGTATATTTGAGTGCTTTTAATTAGGATTGGGTATTGGAGGTTGTGCTCTAGCACCATGGTTGGTACTTACATAATGTTACCCATGATTATTATTAATTTTTTATACTTACCCCCAACATGAGCTAGATTTGACTACTTGCATCTCTTCAGTGGCTTATTTTTTTTAATGAACCACTTTTGTAACCATCTAAAATATTATAAAACCTAAATAGAAAACATGGCTTGGAAGGATTTTTCTGCCCAACGGTGATGATCTTTCCTAATGTCGTGGTTTTCATAGTGAGGTTTATTTTTGTCCAAAACCGTGTTACAAATTCAGTGAATATGTGTAGTAGACGTTAACATCACAATTTAAATGATTACTTCTGCTCAACAGTGATGAATCACTTAATATTATGCGATGGTTATATTTTACTATTCATTATTTTGTGTGTGGATATTGCCAACGTGTTGTAACTCGACCCAACGGAGGGTCATAACGATGCAATTAGTACCACAATCATTAATATAGATTAAAAAAGCGGCTAGTGTGTTATGACTCGACCCAACGAAAGGTCATAATGATAAATATTGCTTCTCAATAAAATCATATTGGTTTTAATTTTTATTATATTCCTTAACAGAATTTAACTCTTACGTCAAACACTCTAAATATAACCTTGTGAAATGGATAGTTACTATAGTTGTATGTGGACATACTAAGCCCTTAATTATTGTGCAGCATTAAACCCATCTTCTATTACTACTATAATTGGTGGAATTGAATCTTTAAGTGGTTCAAACTATGGAAAATTAAAGAAACAAGTCTAAATTATATTAGGTTGCATGGATCTTAACTATGCTATACGATTTGATAAACCCAAGGTGCTCATTGTCGATGCCTCAACTGAGTATCTGGAAGTGAATAATACGGATTTGGAAAAATGAGATAGATCAAATCATATGAGCCTTATGATCATAAAGAGTTTCATTACTGATGCGATCCGAGGAGGTATTTTTGACTCGCAAAATGCAAAGTAATGAATGCAAGCCATTCAGGAACAATTTCAGGGGACTTCTAAGGCGCTTGTCAATAGTCTTATTGTTAAAATGGGAACCATAAAACATGATGGCCATTGTGGTGTACGGGAGCACATTATGAGAATGAGTGACATGGCGGCTTAAATGAAAGAAATGGACATGAGTTTTTCTGAGGTTGATCTTGTTCACTTCATCATGACTTCTCTTTCCATACAATTTAGCCCATTCAAGATTAATTATAATATGCAGAAAAAGAAATAGAAGATGAATGAGTTAATCGCTCATTGTGTCCAAGAAGAAGAAAGACTTAGGGTTAAAAAATTAGAAAATGCTCATTACGCTGCTCTTGGACCATTGAAAGGAAATTTTAAGAGAAGGAAGAGATAATATAAAGGAAAGAATGTGAAAGCTTCTCCACTGGAAACCAAATAAGGAGAAGCTAACGGATCTACTTCTAGCATCAAGTGTCAGTTCTGTAAGGAGAAGGGACACATCAAGAAGAATTATCAAAAATATAAAGATTGGCTAGTTAAGAAAGGTAATGACCTAGCTTTTGTATATTTTGAATTACTTTATGTTGATGCTCCATGCAATACTTGATTGATAGATTCTGGTGTAACTATTCACATAAGTAATTAAATGCAGGGATTTCAATCCACTAGGAAGCTAAGTAAAGGTGAATGAATCATCAAATTTAGAAATGGAGTAGAAACAGGAGCGGAGGCCATTGGGACTCTCCATTTTATTTTAGATAGTGGCTTCATTTTGGATTTAGTTGATACTATTTACGTTTTAAGTATCACTAGAAATCTCATATCAATTTCTAATTGGATTCATTAGGTTTTGAATTTAAATTTAGAAATAATGTTTTTACTTTATTATTTGATTTCGATATTGTGAGTGGTGGCTCACTAGTGGGCAGTCTTTATAAATTAAACTTGGATTCATCTTATGCCCAATCTTTAGTTTCTATGCATGTGGATGATAAATTTAGTAAGAAACGAAAATGAGCAATCGACAACTCATCTATTTTATGACATAAATGTTTAGGCCATATATTTAAAGATATAATTGAGAGGTTAATTAAAGATGATATAATCGATGAGCTCGATTTCTCTGATTTCAATACTTATGTTGTTTGTGTTAAAGTAAAACTCACAAAGACTAATAAGAAAAGAACTATCAGGAGCACGAGTTTGCTAGAAAAAGTTCACACTGATATTTGTGGACCGTTTTCAACTCCTGCTATTAGTGGTCAAAAAATACTTTATTACCTTCACTGATGATTATTCTCGTTTCGGTTATATACTTCTCATTCATGAGAAATCTGAGGTCCTAGATATGTTTAAGATCTATAAAGCCGAAGTTGAGTTATAACTCAATTCGAAGATTAAAATTGTAAATCTAATAGAGGCGGAAAGTACTATGATAGATACTCTAAAGCAGGTCGCAATCGAGGACCATTTGCCCTGTATCTACAAGAGCATGGCATTGTTGCTCAATACACCATGTCGGGAACACATGAATAGAACGGTGTAGCTAAGCGATGAAATTATACTTTTATAGATATGGTGAGAAGCATGTTGTGTAACTCTAAGTTACCTATTTTCTTGTGGGGAGAAGCGTTGAAAATAGCGGTATATAACCTGAATCGAGTTCCTACTAAGGTTATTCCCGAAACTCCTTATGAGCTATGGGTAGGAAGAAAACCGACTTTAGGATATTTACACATTTGGGGTTATTTAGCTGAAGTAAAAATATATAAGCCATAATTAGGAAAATTGGATCCTAAAACTATAAGTTGTCATTTCATTGGTTACCCAAATAGGTCAAAATGCTACAGATTTTATTGCCCTATTCATAGTACTCGGACTGTTGAGACTAAATATGCAAACTTCTTTGAGGACTGTGAGAACAGTGGGAGTGTTAAGCCTACGAAAATCACTTTTGAAGATAATCGGGTTATAATTCCTATCCCTTTTACCTAAGAAAAGGTAGCACCAACACCAGTTATTCAAGAAAGTGTTGATGCACCTGAGGCCATACCTATTAAAATACCCCACATTGAAGAGACTATGTGACAGCCCAAATTTCGATACTCCGAAACCCGTGCCATCAGCACTACCCTCCAGGTCGTGCCCTGTAATTCTGCACGGAGCATTGGTATATACAAGCCAAAGACTACAAATAAAGATGCTTCTACTCTAAACAAGTACTCATGCATTTCAGGTAAAAAGAGTCTCTAAGGACAGTTCTTGTCCCATGCCAATTCATGGGCATAAGAACTGACCCAAACCGTTGGTGATAACTGTCCGTCCCAAACGGTTTTTCAAAAGAATAAAGGTACTTAATTACATTAAAAAAAAAAAAAAACTTGACATACCAAGCCGTACCTAATACTCTCAACTCACTCTCAAAGTACGCAATGAGTCTCCTAGAAGAATTCCTCAGGAGGAGGCTCTGACTCTTCTGTGGGCACGTAATTCGAATCCCTTAGATCAGCGTCTCCAGAAGTCTCTGTTGTTGCTAGTCCTGGACCTGCGACGTATAGTGTAAGGGGGTGAGCTACATCCTAGCTCAATAGGGAAACACGGTGAACATATAGATTAAGCTCTCATATGTATGTTAAAAACAGTTTAAAAGCATAATTTTATCTGATAGAACTGCTGAAAGACAATTGAAATACACAAAAATAAAATGATGGATGTACTATTACTTTGCATGACTTTGTTTATTCTCATCTTACTATTGTAGTAACGAATTCGGCCTAATCACTTAAATCTTAACTTAAGAGTCCCCGAGCAATATAGTATCGAGCCCCAATGGAATACCCACCATCGTCGTCTAAATAGACACTTGATATATGTTACAATTCAATACTACCCAGGCCCCTTTCTCTTAGGCAGCGGGGTCTATTCTCAATTCAACATCCCTGGGATGTGCTAGGATGTACGGTTTGGCAGTCATACCGGTCACGGATATCCTGCCGAGTCAGTCGTGGGTATCCCGCCACGTTGGTAGGGTATTCTAATTAAACCTTAAATAACAAAAATATAAAGTGTGCTCTACATATAGTTATTCACCGTGATTGTGCTAATTTTATTACATTAGGCCTTATCGTTCCTCTTTTGTTCATCATTTGGTTACATCTGCATCCCTGGGATGCTACTGGTTTAATGCATCATTCAGATACCCACTGTTACAAATCTATGTCCCCTGGGGACTTCATGACCTCCATTTAGATTCACACACACACATGTTGGAAACATATTTAATATGACTATTCTCTTGAGCTACTCTATATGATTGAAATACTCTACATACATAATTTTGACGGATTAAAGTATATGTTTCAAGATATTCCCTACCTCAAGTACAATCCAACGTGCTCCTTTCTCGTAGAGGCTTGCACGTAACAACTTACGTCACACCTACATTATATGTAACACGAATTTACTCAGAAAGGTCTCTAGAACCCTTGGAGACACAGCTCTCATAAATTACACCAAAAGAATTGAGAAAGTTGGGAAAATCCTCGCACGAGCGGTTATTTAGCCTCGCTCGAGCGGTTATAAATCCTCGCTCGAGTGGTCATTATTCATCGCTCAAGCGAGCACTATTTATCGCTCAAGTGGTCATTATTCATCGCTCGAGTGAACACTATTCATCACTCGAGCGATTACAATTCAAGATACCTAGAGCTCTAAGCGATGCCTCGCTCAAGCGATCTCCTCCTTCACGGTGGGGCTCGCTTGAGCGGGTTCAAGACGCGAATATGCTCAGAATATTTCCTTTGTCCTCGCTCGAGCGAGCCATTTAGATCTCTCGAGCGAGCCACGAAAAGATGTATGTTCTCTTTCTATTCGAGAACTATCACCTTCTTCATGAGAGATTTTTAAGTGTCAAGGATCATTCGTCCCCTAGTTTAAACTCTATTTAAAGCATTCATAAACATCTAAATCATACCTTACTCGATAGGTCTCCTATTGTTTGATCCAAGCTTCGTCTAATCGTGAAGATCTTTAAGGTTCTCTATAGCTTAAACTAACGAACCTCCCCTCCTCTTTTGTAAACCTTCTCCTCTTTCTCTCTATTTTTCCTTCTTTCTATCTATGTTAATTTAGGTTACGTAGGAGAGACTCTCCTCCCCACTTTCACTTATATAGAGAAAGCTAGAAAGTTTCACATATACACACATAGTGTGTATATATAGTTTTTGGTTTCCTTGTGAAACACAAATACATGCGTATGATATGTGATGTGCACGGTTCTCAAAATCTGGGGTTATGACATTCACTCCACCTTATAAAATTTTCATCCTCAAAAATTGACGACACACTAGGGATCAACTACGACTATATAAAATTTTTCCGAACAGATATTCGTAGCAACACACCCAACAATCATAATTAGATAATTCAATATATGGTCCAATGACCCGAGATCATACCTGCATGGAAATTTTTTTTTTAATTTATACAAAATAAGAAGGCAGTCGTATCAATCCGCCTTAGAACTCTCTTAACGGCTGTAAGTAGAATGACATTCATTCTACTCCGATTTATGAGAACCTGCACTAAGATTTTTATACAACTACACAATCGATCATACACACGCACATTGCACCACATAGACTTATTTAATCAAAGTTTATGCACAACTATATTAAGTCACTACTATGTCGCCCTAGATATTGTGACAACCATGTCACGATTGTTTCAAACAAAATTTGTCACCTCAAAATTACAAATTATTACATTGAAAATCACAAAATTTAAATAATAGAGGACGGCCTAGTCGTCACTCTGCTCATACTCCTCATCATCCCCCTCATCATCGTCGTCGTCATCCTAGTCATCCTCATCCTCGACAACCTCCCTGGCGGTAGTGGCACCCGCTGTAGTGCTCCTAGTAGCAGGGCCCGAGCTAGATGCTCCAAAAATAGCACCTCTCATAGCACCAATGCGCTCCATGTATGATTGCGGGTACGCATGGCCCATGAGGTCTATGAGTAGCACCTCCTGGAACCTCTGATGTAATTTGATCTCCCGCCCCTGCTAAAGGATCTCTCGCATCATACCGGTGTCGGTGCTACGTAGGGGTTGTGAAGATGAAGTAGAGGGAGCAGTCGGTCCCGTCGGTGCTTGTTGCGTGGGTTGTCGAGAAATCTGGCGATCTCTCTTCTTATTGACATTAGTTTGAAGGCTCTTTAAATTTTGGCTTAAGTCTTGGGCGAGGAATGGAATGATGTTGTCGGTGAGCACAAGTTCATTCATCTTGATTTGAAATCCCTCCTTCCCATTTCGTGATTCGAGGAGTCAGGAAATCAAACATGCATAGGGTAATCAGTTTATCGGTGGAGGAATAGCACCCCTTAGGTTTCTTTTGTGGGCATGCGCCATGCCC
Organism: Chloranthus sessilifolius; assembly: GCA_021018995.1. NCBI lineage: Eukaryota > Viridiplantae > Streptophyta > Magnoliopsida > Chloranthales > Chloranthaceae > Chloranthus > Chloranthus sessilifolius. Next base: position 24,906,031 of record CM037594.1, on the reverse strand, counting down.
TTGATGACCACCATCGGAGCGCTAAACCACCTATTGTGGAAAGCAGAGTGTAGAGCCCACAAAATCGTCTCGTGGCGCTCTTGGTCATGACCGATCGGGTGTAGATTCTTCTTAAAAATAATATCTAGAAACCACATGCGTGGTGGTAATTGGGAACGGGTGATTGATTGGCCTGATGCGGTGGCGCCGTCGGTAATGTCGGCAATAATGGTAGGGAAACCCACGTTCCCAGAAAAAGGTGGCAGAGAAAGGGGATTTGGTGTGTAGGTGTCGGGGCACTACATGACGGAGGAGACATCGGCACTGCCAAAAATCAATTCCTTTCCATCAATGGTGACGAGGATAGAGTCCTCAGTCGCGTTGGTCTTGAGTGTTTGGTAGAATGGTTTAACGAGTCTCAGATAGTACCGATCTCCAAAAGGGGTCAACAGTGGTCGTAAACGGTTGTTTGTAAGGAAATCTGAGGTCCATTGGGTGGACGTCGGATCCCCAAAACAAGAGGGATGGATCTCTCATTCGTTTTCAAAAACCTTCGATCCCCACCATTCAGTTAATTGGATTGGGGTAGGAGGTGTGGATGGGTGTGGTTGTGGTGTCTGTGGCGCTTGATTGCGCGAGGATGGCGATCGAATCGCCACCCATTTCCTAGGTTGGGTGTTAGGGCTTTGGAACGCCATTTAGATATAAGAAGAGTTTCTAATTGAAAAAAGTAGGAATAGTGAAGATTTCACCTTTGTAGAACATTTTTGACGGATCGGATCGTCCGAATCTGGCTTGAATCAGATGGAAAAAGTTTGGAGTTCGAAAGAAAAGCCCTATTCCTCGCTCGATAGTCTCTCGTGTGAAGATGAAATAAAAGAATAGAAGTTCGCCCATATATTTACTCTGACCTCTCGCTCGAGCGATCGAAATGCCTCACTCGAGCGAGCAATAGTTATCACTCAAGCGAGAGAAGTTCGTGATTTTATGTGGTTCGCTCGAGCGAGCATAAGTGGTCATTCGAGCGAGCCCAGATAAAATCACGAACTTCTCCCGCTCGAGCGATAACTATTGCTCGCTCGAGCGAGGCATTTCGATACCAACTATGACAGCCCAAATTTTGGCACTCCGAAACCCGTGCCATCAGCACGACCCTCCAGGCCGTGCCCTATAATTCTGTACGGAGCATTGGTATATACAAGCCAAAGACTACAAATAAGGATGCATCTACTCTAAACAAGTACTCATGCATTTAAGGTAAAAAGAGTCTCTAAGGACAGTTCTTGTCCCATGCCAATTCATGGGTATAAGAACTGACCCAAACCGTTGGTGATAACTATCCGTCCCAGACGGTTTGCCAAAAGAATAAAGGTACTTAATTACATTAAAAAAAAAAAGAGACTTGACATACCAAGCCATACCTAATACTCTCAACTCACTCTCAAAGTACGCAATGGGTCTCCTAGAAGAATTCTTCAGGAGGAGGCTCTGACTCTTCTGTGGGCACGTAATCCGAATCCCCTGGATCAGCGTCTCCAGAAGTCTCCGCTGCCGCTAGTCCTGGACCTGCGACGTATAGTCTAAGGGAGTGAGCTACATCCTAGCTCAATAGGGAAACACGGTGAACATATAGATTAAGCTCTCACATGTATGTTAAAAACAATTTAAAAACATAATTTTATCTGATAGAACTGCTGAAAGACAATTGAAACACACGAAAATAAAATGATGGATGTACTGTTACTTTACATGACTTTATTTATTCTCATCTTACTATTGTAGTAACAGATTCGATCTAATCACTTAAATCTTAACTTAAGTAGTCCCCGAGTAATACAGCATCGAGCCCCGATGGAATACCCACCATCGTCTTCTAAATAGACACTTGATATGTGTTATAATTCAATACTACCCAGGCCCCTTTCTCTTAGGCGGTGGGGTCTATTCTCAATTCAAAGATCCCTGGGATGTGCTAGGATGTACAGTTTGGCCACCGTATCGGTCACGGATATCATGCCGAGTCAGTCGTGGGTATCCCGCCACGTCGGTGGGGTATTCTAATTAAACCTTAAATAATAAAAATATAAAGTGTGCTCTACATATAGTTATTCGCCGTGATTGTGCTAATTTTATTACATTATGCCTTATCGTTCCTCTTTTATTCATCATTTGGTTTCATCTGCATCCCTGGGATGCTACTAGTTTAATGCATCATTCAGATGCCCATTGTTACAAATCTACGTCCCCTAGGGACTTCATGATCTCCATTTAGATTCACACACGCATACACATGTTAGAAACATATTTAATATGACTATTTTTTAAAGCTACTCTATATGATTGAAATACTCTACATACATAATTTTGACGAATTAAAGTATATATTTCAAGATATTCCCTACCTCAAGTACAATCCAACGTGCTCCTTTCTCGTAGAGGCTTGCGCGTAACAACTTACGTCACACCTACATTGTGTGTGACACGAATTAATCAGAAAGGTCTCTAGAACCCTTGGAGACACAGCTCTCATAAATTACACCAAAAGAATTGAGAAAGCTAGGAAAATCCTCGCGCGAGTGGTTATTTAGCCTCGCTCGAGTGAGCATTTTACCTCGCTCGAGCGGTTATAAATCCTCGCTTGAGCGGTCATTATTCATCGCTCGAGCGGTCATTATTCATCGCTCGAGCGAGCACTATTCATCGCTCGAGCGGTTATAATTTAGGATACCTAGAGCTCTAAGCGATGCCTCGCTCGAGCGATCTCCTCCTTCACGGTGGGGCTCGCTCCAGCGGGTTCAAGACGCGAAATTAGACCGCTCAAGCGAGCCACGAAAAGATATATGTTCTCCTTCTATTTGAGAACTATCACCTTCTTCATGAGAGATTTTATAGTGTCAAGGATCATTCGTCCCCTAGTTTAAACTCTATTTAAAGCATTCATAAACATCTAAATCATACCTTACTCGGTAGGTCTCCTATTGTTTGATCCAAGCTTCGTCTAATCGTGAAGATCTTTAAGGTTCTCTATAGCTTAAACTAACGAACCTCCCCTCCTCTTTTGTAAACCTTCTCCTCTTTTTCTCTATTTTTCCTTCTTTCTATCTATGTTAATTTAGGTTACGTAGGAGAGACTCTCCTCCCCACTTTCACTTATATAGAGAAAGCTAGAAAGTATCACATATACGCACATAGTGTGTATATATAGTTTTTGATTTCCTTGTGAAACACAAATACATGTGTATGATATGTGATGTGCACGGTTCCCAAAATTTGGGGTTATGACACTCTTGCTCCTATGGTGACCACCAATGATCCACCATTACATAGATCAGAGAGAGCAAAGAAGTCATTCATTTCTAATAACTATATCGTCTACCTCAATGAGAGTGAGTATAATTTTGGAAAGGAAACAGATCTTGTTTCCTTTAACTAAGCTATGAAGAGTGACAAATCAACTTAATAACTCAAAGCTATGAAGGATGAGTTGGAATCAATAAAATATAGCCGGTCTGAGATCTTTGTGAGTTACCTAAAAGAGTTAAGCCTGTAGGCTATAAATGGGCATATAAAATCAAGCAAGACTTCAAAGGTAATGTAAATGGATATAAGGTCAGGTTAGTCGCTAAAGATTTCATCAAAAAGAGGGAATAGACTATAAAAAGATATTTTTTCCTATCTCTAGAAAAGAATCTTTCAGGATAGTTGTAACATCCCTGAAATTTGGGCTTCGAACAATGTCCTCGAGATGCATGCCCGACTGGTCGTAAATTGGACCAATTGAAAGTCAACTCTATGACTATGATTCAATTAGTTTTGATGTGAGTGTGCTTGTGAGAGTGGTGTGGATTTCATTGTGAAGGTCACATATACCTGTTATAAGTGTATACATTTTACACCACAGCACAAATGGGTTAAAAGGCTTAAATAACTTAAGAGAAGTTATTGCCTTTGGTTTGGTTGGCGTAGAGATTTATAGAGAGAGAGAGAGAGAGTGAAGTGGATAGAGAAAATGCAAGACGTTGTGCGGGATTTCGAATCTAAGGAGGTCGTGAGCTATTAATTACGACGATAACGCGTCGGTGAACTCGTGGAATTGGATCTAAGAACCCTAGACTTGAACCCAGCCATTGAATCAATCAAGAGATTGATTTGAGGTGAGTTTTTATTTGATTTAAATATATATGTTTTTGTGCATTAGCTTAGTTATCAAATGGTAAAATGTTGAATTAAAGAAGTAGACAATAAAGGGAAATTGAAAGAGAAGAAAGCTGGAAGAAATGCCCGAAAAGGATTGGGTTTTTGTCAAAATCGATTAATCGATTTTGAAAATCGATCAATCAATTTTGACCTAGAAGTGAACTTGGGCACTGATGCCCGAAACCGATTGATCGATTGATCAAAATCCAAAAATTGATCAATCAATTTTTGGATTTTGATTAATCAATTTGAAATTGATTAATCGTCTGTGCACCCCCAGTGATTGAAAAATGAGGAGCCTGGGAAAACCGACTGAACGATTTGTAAATCGATCAATCGATTTTGGAATTTAGATTAATCGATTTGGGATCGATTAATCAATTTTGAGAATTTCGATTAATCGATATGGAGATCAATTAATCGATTTTGACAGTTTCTGTTTAACTTTTGTTTTAGACTTTAGAGTTGGGGTCGTGTACTATAACAGATGCCTAATCAGGAACTTACACTAACTACGCAGGTCACGGGTCCAGTAGGATGTGTGCCAAAATCGTGACACATTGAATCTCTCAAAGGTAGAGGTCAACATTTATCAAAACCATATAGTTGGTAGATTGTCAATTGGTAGCAAAAATAAAAATAAAAAGAGACCATATTAGAATGGAATAGATCAGAACCACATATGTGGTATCATATAGCTTATGTAATTAGTAAAGCTAGCCCAAGACAAGATGAAATACCCCTCCTTATAAAGTATAAATCTGGACCATGTTAGAATGGATAAGCCATTTTTGGCTTATCTGCTGATACCAAGAAATGCCCCTATGGCCCTAGCATAAAAATCAAGCCCAGCTAGCTTATACACTACCTGTGTATATGAATTATATAACATATAAGACATACACACACAAACTGCAAATACTAGCTTAGTTGTCGTTTATGGAATACACAGAAATAGTAACTACTAGCTTAACTTGGAATGTAAACCAAAGTAGCTAATAAGCTACTTGCATGGATTGTAGGTTACACGACTCGATGAGTCATTTTACGTCTTCATGCACGCAAAGGCAGCGACCTCTATAAAATTCGATAACACCTCCTCCATCTTCCTCGTTTGATTTCTGGGTGAACTTCTTAAAAGCCAACCTTGTACTGATATCATAGTTACTTACAGCAATCTAAGCTAGCCCTGAAAACCTCTGTTAAGTATTAAAACCTTCATAGTTCTCTGGCTTGGCAAGCGCAGCGTCAATATATGATCGGCACCGCACCGATGAGACCGTAGTAACACCAAAAAGGTATGCTGTAACTTTTACTCATATAGGATCGTATCTCATACGAGTGACTCGATGCAACAGCTCTGAGCCCAACATGACAAAATGAACTCTGAGCGCAGATTGCTGCACTCCGAGTCTTCATTGAAGATCTGTGAATGGAACATATATATATATATATATATATATATATATATATATATCTAAGCAAGGGAACAACACAACTTGAAGAAGAAGAACATCAAGAAGTTACCACAGCAAGCCAAAATGCCCAGGCTTGCTGCGGCAACCTTATAAGGTTGGCGTGGCAAGAAGCCCAACTGACGAGCTTGCTGCAGCAAGCCTTGAAGCTTGCCATGACAACCTCTAGTGAATAAGGTTTTGGGCTGTGCTTTGTGCATTTCGGTGAATTTCGACCTTGGAATTCCTTAGGGATCTAGATGGTTATATCCTTGGATCTTAGATAAAATATGAGCCCATCTGTTGGCTACTAAACCATTATCTTAAAATGCGTATGAATCTATACCTATGTTAGGTGCAACATTGTGCATCTAAATAGTTTTGCGCAAATTAAACAAGAGCTGATTTTGGGTCTCTGACACTTAAAGCTCACCTCTAGTCAAATTCAAAGAACTGCACGTGATCAGGTAGGGAATCTACATTGGTAAACAAATGATTGATTTTCTTATTCTCATTAGAAATGCATATGAATATATCTATTTTCTGGGTTTGATAATATATGGCTTTATAGTAATGGTAGTACTGTTGAATAGATGTATATAGCACACATATATATGTAGGCAGTGGAAGTATATGAGGGTGATATCAGGTTTTATATTAGGACAGTTTACAAGCAGAGGCAGTTATGGTACGAAATATGAATTTGTATACTTTATGCTAAATGCATTTCCATTTAAACATGCAAGTTTCCCTAATAACATGTAAGTTTCTCTATTATCGAGGCATCAGTCATATTGTACCCTTCAGATTCTCATATCTATGATATTGTTCACATGTTATTACGTAGTCTTCAGTTAAGTGATCCCGCTAACTCAAGAGCTTGATTTTTCTTGGTCCAAGTGATCCCGCTAACTCGGGAGCTTGATTTCTGTAGTCCAAGTGATCCCGCTAACTCAGGAGCTTGATCTTGTTGTTCTCCTGTTCTCGCTTGCATGTATATCTTGTTTCAGCTTGATCCCATACATATTGCATCATGCATAAAAGCAGTACATCAGTATGTTATAATAATCATATTCTTTATTTCCGTTATGCTTCTAAATGAGAATGTGATAAACTATCAATATATGTTAACAATATAAAATTCTCTGTTGAGCTTTAATGATAGCTCATTCCACAACTTAAATGTCTTAGTTGCAGAGCCTGATCCGGAGCACGTTGCAGATCCTACTTAGGTGCCCGATGAGGAAAAGGGAGAAGACGAGGAAGACGAGAAAGACGAATTCCCAGAGGAATTCTTCCCAAAATAGGTTTGTGGCTTGTGGAGATAGAGGAGAGAGAGAGTGAGAGAGAGAGAGAGATAAAGTAAAAGACATGTATAACTGATATATGGTAACTTCAGATATTTGTGTTGTTTTGGATGTATAGGTTTTCTTTCCACTATTTAGGTGACGGGTGGCCGTCATCGGTGGAAAGCTATACATCAGATCGTTTGATCTTATATAGATAGTGTTTCTAGTTTCATGCTTATATAAATATCATATATTAGTTCTTTTTTCATATTAGTAACTGCCCAAGTAATTACATTGCTTCCACATTTGCACAACTTTGTACAAGAAAGGACCCCCTTGATGAAAGGATCATGTTAGGTGATCCGACAACGCGACAGTTCCTTAACGACATTCAGGAAGGAAACGTCGGGTTGTCACAGGTGGTATCAAAGCTCAGCGTTAAGTCACTTGGAGACTTACGTTTGGCATAAATATATGGCAAAATAACTGATAGTTGGTTAGAAGTAGAAATTAGATTTACTTCTATTGTTTGATTACGTGTTATCTGACCGAAATAGGTTGAGATGCCTCCACGTCGTGGAAGAGGTAGGGGTAGACCACCGTTGCCCCATCACACTGGGCCGAATGCGATTCCAGTCATAGGTTATGAGCATGGCACTGCTTCAGGAAGTGGTGAGAATGCACACATAGCTGAAAGTCGAACGACAATGGAGAATGTTACAGAACATACTCCGCCAGCACAAACTCCGCCAGTAGTCAATACTCCTCCAATAGGAAGTACTCCTGGAGTTGAGCAAAATACGGGATACAATTCGCAGTTGATAGAAACGATGGTCAACACTATGGCCATTTTTAAAAGATAATTATTCACCTAGATGTTTAATCAAGAGCGAAATTAAAGCATTAAAATAAAGAGGCTCAATATACCAAGCCATACATAATACTCTCTCAACTCACTCTCAAAGTATGGGTTTCCTAGAAGAATTCCTCGGGAGGAGGTTGACTCTTCTGCATGACACGAACAGGCCCTTGGATTAACTTCTCCAGAAGTCTTTCTTGCGCTAGTCACGGACTGCGACGTATAGTCTAAGGGGTGAGCTACATCCTAGCTCAGTAGGGAAAACAAAGAACATATAGATCATCCTTCACACATAGACGATAACCTAAAACACATTAGAATTTTCAAGAAACACACTTATATCCACAATTTATAGATATATAAGGAAAGAGAGAGAGGAACCAATACTTAGCATATTTTGTTTTATTCTCCTTATAGAGTTTGAAGGAGAATATAGAGAAGGAAGAAAAATCTTAGAGAACTAGTAGTCCTCGAGACTTAGCATCGAGCAAAGGACATCAAAATGGAAATGACGAGGAAGAACCAGTTGTTGTAGTAGATATTCAAAATCATAAATCGACTCAGCCCCTTTCTCTTGGCCGAGGTCTATTCTCAAAAGACATGATGATGTAGGAATGTTTTAAATAGTAGGAAGAATGTTGGTTAAATATTTCTTTTAGGAGATTAAGGTAACATGAAGGGAGGAAGTATTCTAATCAACCTCAAATAATAAAAATATCAATGTGCCGCCGAGCGAGGATGAATAGAAAAAATAGTGATTGTGCTAAATATTTTACATTAGGCCCCAAAACTTACCTTTGCTTTCTCGATTTTCCACATAAAGAGAAGCTCGCCACTTCTTTTATTTCGTCCCACAGGGACCTCGGGACCGCCATAATGTAACACACAGACCGCCGAGCGAGGCAAGGACCGCCGAGCGAGGTTACATAAACTATACTAGCATATGAGTTCTCGAGAATAATGCACATGTTTGCTAAAATATTCTTGGCGAATCTCATACACCCCAATGACCTTAGATTATAATGCATAAAACTACATTTCTCAAATGTAGGTTGATGAATGATCTAAGGTCATTGGGGTGTTGAGTTTCTTATAGGGAATATTTCAAACATGTGCATTATTCTTCGAGAACTCATATGTAGTATAGTTTATGTAACCTCGATATTCGGCGGTCATAAACCGCATGATAAGGGTGTGTGTGACATTATGGCGGTCCCTGTGGCGAGAAATAAAATGTAAGTGGCATCCTGTGGCGTAAGAAAATAAACAGAATCAAAGTGGATAAGGCCTAATGTAAAATATTTAGCACTTTAGTTTTGAATAACTATATCGGCGAAGCATTGATATTTTTATTATTTGAGGTTGATTAGAATACCTCCACCGACGCGAGCGGATGTTCCTCGATCGACTCGAGATATCTTCCTCCTTCATGTTACCAATCCAGACATTTATAACACATCCTGTGGATGTAGATTGAGAATACTATTTAAGAGAACATTCCTAGGCATCTATCATGTCTGTGAATACACTCAACAATCACCTACGAGTCCGATTTATGATTTGAATTCCATCTACTAGGCTATATTGCCTCGAGTTCTTCCTTTAAGATTTCCTTGATGTCCTTAGGCCAAATTCACAACCAAACCTATAAGGAGAATAAACAAAACTCTTTTCTTCCTTCTCTCTATATTCTCCTTCTCTCTATTTAGGTTCAAGTAGTGGTACATAAGGTTCCTCTCTCTTCTTGAAATATATCTATAAGTTAGGGATATACTAGTGTGTGAAGGATGATCTATATGTTCTTTTTTTTCTCCTTGAGCTAGGATGACATATACTTAGACTATACGTCGCAGTCCGTATTGAAAAAAAGACTGGGAGAAGTTAATCCAAGGGCCCTGTTCCTGTAAGAGCTAAACCTCCTCCCGAGGAATTCTTCTAGGAAACCCGCTGCATACTTTGAGAGTGAGTTGAGAGAGTATTATGTATGGCTTGGTATATTGAGCCTCTTTATTTCGAATGCTTTAATTTCTGTCTCTTGATTAAACATCTAGGGTGAATAATTATCTTTTAAAATTTGGGTATGTCCTTATGTCCATGAATTGGCATGGGACAAGGACAATTATAGACCAAATATATTGTTTTTATTTCGAGAGTAGTCGATGTTAAATTACGCAATTAGATGACGAGTTATGATATGAAGTTAAGGCACGGCCTTGGAGGTCGTGTAGATGGCACGGATTTCGGGATGCTGAAATTCGGGCTATCACATACAGAGTTTGTCCAACTTCGACCATCGAGTTTCCATGGTCAGCATGACTCGATGGAGGCTGAAAAGTGGTTAACGCAGATAGAGAAAGTAATGCAAAGAGTCACGTGCACCGAGGAGGAAAAAGTAAGTTGGGTGGCGTATAAACTGGAAAGTGAAGCAGAGGCATGGTGGTAGTCTGTCGAAAGAATAAGGATGCCCGAAGTACCATGAACTTGGGTAGAGTTCACTGAGGCATTCAATGAAAAATATTTCCTGACACCCGAAAGATATAAGTTAGAGGTACAGTTTGCAACCTTAGTTCAAGGTCAGATGACTGTACGAGAATATGAGGCAGAGTTCACACGTCTCTCTCGTTTTGCACCTTTATTGGTCACCACCGAGTTGATGAAAACATAAAAGTTTGAGCGAGGTTTGAAACCCTTGATCAAGGAACGCATTTCATTGTTCCAGGCCACGACCTATGCCAATGTGATGAAGTTGGCCTTGATAGCAGAAACCGATGTGGATACTATGTTCAAAAGGAGAGAAGAAAAATAGAAGGCCAGAAAAGCTCAAATTAGCAAACAGTGATTCCAGGACAAGCGACATTTCCACCATTGCGAGGGAGCCTATGCACGGCCATATGGTTCACCGATATTTTCATTACCCCCATAGATTCCACGTGTTCAGAATCAATCCTTTTCACCAACGGCCAAAAGTACATATGGGTTTTCACAAGCACGGCCAACAGGTTCTCGCACGGGATCGTACACGGCTTCATCAGTAACTTCGAAAGAAATTTGTGGGAAATGTGAAATGGCACACAAAACAGATGAGTGTCATAAAGCTTCTGGTGCATGTTTTCGATGTGACAGGATGGGACACCGGATTAAGGAATGCCCGAAACTAGTCGGACTAGCTTCTAAGGCGGGACCAGTGTTATGATCGGCACGGCCTACAGTACAAGGTCGAGCTTATGTTGTCACTGCAAAGGATGCACGCACTAGTAATGACATCATTCAAGGTATGTTGGTCCATTACATATCTACATTAATATTTGTTCTATATTATCTTTTTAAATAGAGAAAGTGCATCTAGTAAACTATAAATACTACCGTATGAATTGTTAGATTTACATATGATTATTTTTGAATAAGTAAAAGTGATATAGCTAACACTAGATGGTATGTTTTAGGTATTCTATAATTATATCCAAAAGATGCTTATTTGTGTTATGACGCACGAGTCTTGATAGATCCTGGATCTATACACTCGTTTGTTACACCCCAGTTTGCTGAAAAATTAAAGAAGTTAGGAGGTATCCCAGAGCCTCTTGACTTTATTCTCGATGTAACACTTCCGACTGGACAGTTTCTCACAACTAATATGGCATATCGATCGGTTATTGTTTGGATCAAGGACTACTAGGGATATGAAGCAGTAGCCAACGTGATTTTACTACCGATGTAAGGATATGATGTTATCCTTCGCATGGATTGGTTCAATCACCATGCGAATGTTGATTATCGACGGAAGATTGTCACTTTTTGACCATAAAAGAAGAAATCAGCTAAATTCTATGGGGTACCGTCAACAAATCTATCTTTGATATTTTCAATTTGAGTACGACGATTGCTTGATGATGGTGCTCAGGGGTATATTGCTTTCGTGCAAAGTAAAGATCAAGAAGTGAAGACACTTTCACTTTCAGAAGTACCAATTGCTGGTGAATTTCCTGATGTATTCCCGGATGAGTTGTCAGGCTTACCTCCTGATAGGGAAGTGGAGTTAGCTATTGAGTTAGCTTCGGATACCGATCCAGTATCGAAAGCACCGTATAGAATGGCACCGGCAAAGTTGAAAGAGCTCAAGGAGCTATTGCAAGAGCTTCTTAATAAAGGTTTTATTAGACCGAGTGTGTCTCCGTGGGGCGCACTGGTGTTGTTTGTGAAAAAGAATGATGGTTCGATGCCTCTCTGCATCGATTACCGTCAACTCAATAAACTGACAATCAAGGATAGATATCCGCTCCCCTGAATCGACGATCTCTTTGATCAGTTATAAGGAGCGCGTTTCTTTTCAAAAGTTGATCTACGATCAGGATATCACCAGATGAAGGTGAAAGCTTAAAATATTTCGAAGACAGCTTTTCGAACGCGTTACGGTCACTATGAGTTTCTAGTCATGCCCTTCGGGTTGACCAATGCACCTGCTACATTCATGGACTTGATGAATCGAGTCTTAAAACCTTATCTTAATCAGTGTATCGTGGTATTCATCGACGATACTCATTTATTCAAAGACAAAGACAGAGCATGAAGATCATCTATGTCTGGCATTACAAGCATTAAGAGATTCGCAATTGTATGCTAAATTTAGTAAATGCGACTTCTGGTTGAATCAAGTCAATTTTCTGGGTCATATTATCTCTTAAGTAGGTATTACGGTTGATCCTGCAAAGATTGAAGCTATAGTACAGTGGAAGCAGCCACAGACAGTAACCGAGATTCGAAGTTTTCTAGGTCTTGCAGGTTATTACCATCGCTTTGTAGAAAGATTTTCACGACTAGCTAGACCACTTATGCAGCTCACTCGAAAGAATGCTAAATTTGAGTGGACCGAGGCTTGCAAACAGGGTTTCCAAGAATGGAAAAGGAGACTCACTTCAGCACCCGTTTTAGCATTACCATCAGGTAGTGGTGGTTTTGTCATCTTCAGTGATGTGTCATACAGTGGGTTAGGCTGCGTCCTAAATCAATGGGAACATGTAATTGCCTGTGGTTCCCGTCAATTGAAAGACCACAAGAAGAACTATCCCACTCACGACCTGAAATTAGCAGCGATCATTTTCGCGTTAAAATCTGGAGACACTATCTGTATGGTGAAACATTCAAAATTTTCACTGATCACAAGTCTTAAATATCTCTTTACACAGAAAGAGTTGAATTTGAGGCAGAGAAGGTGGATGGAATTCTTGAAAGACTACAACTGCTCTATTCAGTACCATCCTGGCAAAGCCAATGTTGTAGCTGACGCGCTGAGTCGCAAATCATCTGCTTAGTTATCTCATCTTGTGACAAGACTACAAAGATGGAAACTACTCAATGACATTGTATCATCGAGTGCCACTCTGCGAGCAACATCAACTGGAGGTTTACTTACTACAATAATGATCCGGGCTCCACTATTCGATAGGATCAGAGAGCTTCAGATGCAAGATGCAGACCTTTTTTCCATTCGACATGGAGTACAAAGTGGGCTACAGCCATAATTCTCGATCAAGGACGATGGGTCCTTATTATTTCGAGGGCGAGTATGCGTACCTGATGATCATGCCTTACGTCAGGAAATTCTTGAAGAAGCGCATAAGTCAGCCTATGTTATTCATCCTGATAGCACAAAGATGTACCAGGATTTAAAGAAGACGTTCTGGTGGAACGGGTTAAAACACAACGTAGCAGAATATGTTGCAAAGTGTTTAACCTGTCAGCAAGTAAAGGTTGAGCATAAATACCCTGCTGGTCTGTTGTAGCCACTGCCTATTCCAGAGTGAAAATGGGAAAATATCTCGATGAATTTTATTCTCGGTTTGCCCCGTACTCAGAAGGTTTACAATGCGATTTGGGTAATTGTTGATTGTCTCACCAAATTGACGCATTTCTTACCCTATAGTATGTGATATACAGCGTCGAAATTGGCTGAAATATATCTGCGAGAGATTGTACGATTACATGGAATACCCGTCAGTATTTTGTCAGATCACGACCCTTTATATACCTCGCGATTTTGGTAGAGTTTCCAAGAAGGTATGGGTTCCAAGTTAGACTTCAGTTCTGCATTTCATCCTCAGACTGACAGGCAGACGGAGAGGGTAAATCAAGTGATAGAAGATATGTTAAGGGCCTGTATGCTAGATTTTCAAGGATCATGGGATAAGCACTTACCCCTGATCAAATTTGCATACAATAATAGCTTCCAGTCAAGCATCAGTATGACACCATTCAAGGCACTATATGGACGCCGATGTAAATCTCTGATTAACTGGGAAGAAACTAGGGAACGTTTGATTTTAGACCCTGATTTGATTGAAAGCACAAATGCAGTTGTTCACGTTATTCGGGAACGGTTGAAGAGTGCTCAGAGTCGACAAAAGAGTTACGCCGATCTTAAAAGAACGAGTGTTGAGTTTCAGGTAATACCTTACACTAATAAGTCTTTTCCAAATTTACTAAAATTATAGTATCAATCTGATTGAATGATATACAGAATGGCGAACACGTCTTTATCAAAATCTCTCCGACAAAAGGCGTGATGCAATTTGGGAAACGAGGCAAGTTGAGTCCTCGTTATGTTGGACCATTCCCCGTATTAGGCAGAGTAAGAGAGGTCGCGTATTGACTCGCTTTACCTCTGCACCTAGCAGGCATTCATGACGTATTTCACGTATCGATGTTGAGAAGGTACGTTAGCGATCCAACACATGTGTTGGATTATCAACCGTTAGATATCCAAGAAGATTTAACGATGACCGAAGAACCAGGTCAGATTCTGGACAGCAAAGATCAAATTTGGAGGATAAAGCGAATTCCACTCGTTTTGATCCATGGAAGAATAATGGGTCGCATGAGGCTACCTGGGAACGCGAAGCTGATATTCGTGCTCAGTACCCTCTATTATTTACATAAGGTACGTACTTCAAATCCACTTACAATATAATTACACTTACTTAAAACCCACTTACAATATAATTACACTTGGTCATATGAATATTTCTAGAACTAAATTACTGCATTTATCAATTTATTTTAATAATTATTGATGCACCCTGCACCAGTATACAAGGAATCACATCCCATGGAATATATTACTTAAGTTTTATGGACCTTGCAAATAACATCAGTTTATTTTAGCACTCAAATACAATTATTTTATACAATTAAATTTTTTTTTAGAAATTGTGAAAAATAATTTGGAAAGTAAATATGGAGAATAAATAAAGAGTCAAATATGTTAATAAGTGACACCGAAGTAAGGACACATCCCAGCATACCGCCACATGTCCCAATTGAACAAAAACAAGGCCATCTATGGGCCGACATGATAAATTTCCACGAAATGTATTGCAAGATGGATCAAAATTTCATCAAAATAAAATTATTTAACATAGCAATCTACATCAAAAAGGTCAACAATTATTTTTCTACAACCCCTGTATATGCTAATAACGCCCAGGTACCAAATATTTTATAAAAAACGTAAAGGGCCTTGAAATCCGGGCCAGCCAAATCTGGACCTCCTTGCCGCGGCAAGGAACAATGTTGGCCGCGGCAAGCCTTTAGAGTTGTCGCGGCAACCCTGTGTGGATTTTGTGGGTCCGAAACCCACTCCAAAGTATTTTCAGTTGGGTTTCTGTTATAGAATGTGCAGTTTCTGGTTTTTTTTACCTTCCAAGCTCTTGTACTTGCATGCACTCTTCCAAATCCAGCTAAACTCAGTTGCATGCCACTGATTTTCTCTTGGCAACCCTCCATTTCCTGCTATTTCACTAATTCAAGCAGATTTTGGTGCCTTGTGAGGTAAAATTCAGAATCCCAGCTCAAGTTTGTATTTCTTTGTTTTTTAAATTCCTTAGAATGCCTCCTAGGAAAATCGGGGCATCAAAACCCCCTAAGGCTTCAGCTCAATCAAAGGGCAAGGCCCTTGCTCCCTGCTCCTTCCCATGAACCAATAGATCCACCCGTTGAGTACGAACAGCCCATCCCATGGTGGGCTGCGAAGGCTATGAAACCCGAATGGATCATTAATGATCGCCTACTAACACCGAGCGACCAGACTGCATGGTCTATTCGGTATATAGAACAGGCGTGATTAGATGCCTTATACCAACCATTCCATACCCAGTTTTATCCGCATCTTGTCTGTCTCTTTTACCAAAATCTCAAGGTACCACCAACAGCTGGTCAGTTGGAGACCGAAATTGACAATAGGAAGTTTTATTTCAATCTACAACACATAGCCCAAGCTATGGATTGTAGTCACAATTTTGATGTAAGTTTAGGACTGTAAATTCCAAGGCAAAGAGATGTGAAGTTCCATCACATCACTACTAAACTGACTGATGGGCAGACCTCTTATGCTCACAGCCTGGCAGTCCGTCGTAGCCAACTACCACAGAAAATGTAGTTTTTAGATTATGTATTTCACTGTAATTTGTATCCAATGCAGCATGAGAGAGAGCGCAGAGATACGCTCTTACAAGTTCTCTTCGCTGTTTATGAAAACCGATGGTTAAATGCCCCGAGAATAGTATGGGAAGGCATTAAATATGCCAACATCCATTTATAAAGCACTGTCTCAAGTCCCATGCCATCCTGTCCCTATCCTCGTCTGATTTCTCGCCTTTTAGAAGGCCATTTTGATAGTGTTAATGAAACCCCGTATCAAGTCCCGTTGGGTGAAGAGGTCTGCACCGATAATATGCGGGTCTTTAGCCCAGCCATATGGAGAAATGTCTGTCAAAGGTCCTCTCACGCCGTGAGCAACCGCCAAGCCAAAGAAGTCCGTCATCCTCCCCAATCTCAACAAGAAATACCTTCAGCTCCAACCCATGACATTCCTATTCCCCCTCAACCACAAACTGAATCAGTTCCTCCGACACAAGGAACATATACCAATGCTGATTTGGTCCTGCTCATGCGTGAAAACCATGAGCAAACCCTCCTCCAATTCGATAATTTGTATTGAAACCATTATATGCTTCATCAACACATTGATTACATTGAAGAAGCAACCAACATCATGATGGAGCATACATTTCAAACCGCTGCAAACCCTTACATTAGGCGGGCACGCAATTTTGTCTCCCAATACACCCGCAATGCAGCATTACTGGTGCCGAAATTCCAACATGGTTTTCAGCAGCAAGATGCGGGTCCTTCCTCCGCTGGTCAGCAACAACCAAGTCCACAGCCTGGTAAATTATAACCTCACAAACTCGTAGTTTATATATACATTTTAATTTTGCATCGAATTAAATTGAGTTCATCTCTAACAAGATTACTGATTTGTGATTAATTAGATATTATATACCTCTTGTCAATGATTGATGAGTGATAAGTGTTGTGGTTCATATCATTGTGGTTCTCCCTGTTAGATTTTATTTTGTGCATTTGAGATTCTACTGTATGTTATCTTGCTTTTTATATTTCTAGTTGTCATATGCAAAACTATTAATGTTAGCTAATTACGGCATTCACTTGCTACCCACTGTTGTCTTGATTTATTTTCGAGGATGAAAATGCCTTAAATAGGGGAGAATGTAACAGATGGCCTAGTCAGGAACTCACACTAAGTACGCAGGTCACGGGTCCAGTAGGATGTGTGCCAAAATCGTGACACATTGAATCTATCAAAGGTAGAGGTCAACATTTATCAAAACCACATAGCCGGTAGATTGTCAATTGGTAGCAAAAATAAAAATAAAAAGAGACCATATTAGAATGGAATAGATCAGAACCACATATGTGGTATCATATAGCTTATGTAATTATTAAAGCTAGCCCAAGACAAGATGAAATACCCCTCCTTATAAAGTATAAATCTGGACCATGTTAGAATGGATAAGCCGCTTTTGGCTTATCTGCTGATACCAAGAAATGCCCCTATGGGCCTAGCATAAAAATCAAGCCCAACTAGCTTATACACTACCTGTGTATATGAATTATATAACATATAAGACATACACACACAAACTGCAAATACTAGCTTAGTTGTCGTTTATGGAATACACAGAAACAGTAACTACTAGCTTAACTTGGATTGTAAACCAAAGTAGCTAATAAGCTACATACATGGATTGTAGGTTACACAACTCGATGAGTCATTTTACGTCTTCATGCACGCAAAGGCAGCAACCTCTATAAAATCCGATAACACCTCCTCCATCTTCCTCGTTTGATTTCTGGGTAAACTTCTTAAAAACCAACCTTGTACTGATATCATAGCTACTCACAGCAATCTAAGCTAGCCCTGAAAACCTCTGTTAAGTATTAAAACCTTCGTAGTTCGCTGGCTCGGCAAGCGCAGCGTCAATATATGATTGGCACCGCACCAATGAGACCTTAGTAACACCAAAAAGGTATGCCGTAACTTTTACTCATATAGGATCGTATCTCATACGAGTGACTCAATGCAACAGCTCTGAGCCCAGCATGACAAAATGAACTCTGCGCGCAGATTGCTGCACTCCGAGTCTTCATTGAAGATCTGTGAATGGAACATATATATATATATATATATATAAATGCTACAAATTATACATGTATATGTATATATATATCTATCTATACATATAGATATATCTATATTATATATATATATATATATATATATATATCTAAGCAAGGGAACAACACAGCTTGAAGAAGAACATCAAGAAGTAACCACGGCAAGCCAAAATGCCCAGGCTTGCTGCGGCAAGCCTTGAAGCTTGCCGCGGCAACCTCCAATGAATAAGGTTTTGGGATGTGCTTTGTGCATTTCGGTGCATTTCGACCTTGGAATTCCTTAGGGATCTAGATGGTTATATCATTGGATCTTAGATAAAACATGAGCCCATCTGTTGGCTACTAAACCATTATCTTAAAATGTGTATGAATCTATACCTATGTTAGGTGCAACATGGTGCATCTAAATAGTTTTGCGCAAATTAAACAAGAGCTGATTTTGGGTCTCTGACACTTAAAGCTCACCTCTAATCAAATTCAAAGAACTGCACATGATCAGGTAGGGAATCTACATTGGTAAACAAATGATTGATTTCCTTATTCTCATTAGAAATGCATATGAATGTATCTATTTCTTGGGTTTGATAATATATGACTTTATAGTAATGGTAGTACTGTTGAATAGATGTACATAGCACACATATATATGTAGGCAGTGAAAGTATATGAGGGTGATATCAGGTTTTATATTAGGACAGTTTACAAGCAGAGGCAGTTATGGTACGAAATATGAATTTGTATACTTTATGCTAAATGCATTTCCGTTTAAACATGCAAGTTTCCCTAATAACATGCATGTTTTTCTGTTATCGAGGCATCAGTCATATTGTACCCTTCAGATTCTCATATCTATGACATTGTTCACATGTTATTACATAGTCTTCAGTCAAGTGATCCCGCTAACTCAGGAGCTTGATTTTTCTTTGTCCAAGTGATCCCGCTAACTCGGGAGCTTGACAAGTGATCCCGCTGACTCGGGAGCTTGATTTCTGTAGTCCAAGTGATCCCGCTAACTCGGGAGCTTGATCTTGTTGTTCTCCTGTTCTCGCTTGCATGTATACCCTGTTTCAGCTTGATCCCATACATATTGCATCATACATAAAAGCAGTACATCAGCATGTTATAATAATCATATTCTTTATTTCCGTTATGCTTCTAAATGAGAATGTGATAAACTATCAATATATGTTAACAATGTAAAATTCTTTGCTGAGCTTTAATGATAGCTCATTTCACGACTTAAATGTCTTAATTGCAGAGCCTGATCCGGAGCACGTTACAGATCCTACTTACGTGCCCGACGAGGAAAAGGGAGAAGACGACAACGACGAAGACGAGGAAGATAAATTCTCAGAGGAATTTTTCCCAAAATAGGTTTGTGGCTTGTGGAGATAGAGGAGAGAGAGAGTGAGAGAGAGATAGATAAAGTAAAAGACATGTATAACTGATATATGATAACTTCAGATATTTGTGTTGTTTTGGATGTATAGGTTTTATTTCCACTGTTTAGGTCACAGGTGGCCGTCATCGGTAAAAAGTTATACATCAGATCGTTTGATCTTATATATATATATATATATATATAGTGTTTCTAGTTTCATGCTTATATAAATGTCTGATATTAGTTCTTTTGCCATATTAGTAACTGCCCAAGTAATTATATTGCTTTCGCATTTGCACAACTTTGTACAAGAAAGGACCCCTTTGATGAAAGGATCATGTTAGGTGATCCGACGACGCGACGGTTCCTTAACGATATTCAGGAAGGAAACATCAGGTTGTCACAGGTACCTTCTTTTATGCATCGTTTTTAATACTTTGTGTATGTTATGATGTATAATAGGTTAAACAATTGAATGCGAACATGGGAAGCAACCATGAACCTTGACGCTTGAGAACTTATATGAGTGAGGTAGGGAACGCTTTGAACATATACTTTAATTGCAAGAGCATGTATGTAGTGATATAGAAATGAATAATTATGCATTGAAAATGTGAAACTTAAGTGTGTGTATGTGTGTGTGAACACTAAGTAAGGAAATGAGTTACGATATGAGTATGTGACGTCCCCAAGGGATGTGAATGTTGTAAAGGCATCTGTGTGATGCATTGAGCTGATGACATTCCAGTGATGTATGGAAATTTGTGAAGTTAATGAAATGAGAATTGATCAGACCTAATATATTATAATTAGTACAATCACACAATGAATAACTATATGTAGTGCACATTTGATTTAAGGTTTGGAGAATACCCCACCGACACGGTGGGATACCCGTGACTGACTTGAGAGGATATCCGTGACCTGTACGACGGCCAATCCGTACACCAGTTTGACATCCCAGGGATGTATGTGAGATTTGTATCCCGTCGCGTATGAGGAAGGGACCTAGGAAGTATGTACATGAATGAAAAATAGTCTGATTAGATGATGATGGAGGGTATTCCATCGGGGCTCGAAGCTATAGTACATCGAGGATTATTTAAGTTATGATTTAAGTTTTGAGGCCGATCTTTATCTTTTGTGAACAAGTTGAGAATAAGTAACACATGTAAAGTAACATATTCGATCAATTATGCTTTCAGTGGTCTAAAATTGTTTTCCATTTATTTTTATTGATGAATCATTCTTCTAATGTCATGGAATATATGTGAGAAAGATTGATTTATATGTTCATTCTGTTATGTCCCTATTGAGCTATGATGTAGCTCACCCTTTAGACTATACGTCGCAGGTCCGGTGCTTGCAGCTGCTACTGCTCCAGGAGACGTAGATCCTGGGGATTCGGATTATGTGCCTGGGGAGGATTTAGAGCCCCCTCCTGAAGACTTCTTCTAGAGGACTCCTGTGTACTTTGATTTACTTTTGAGAAAGAACTGCACGGCTTGGTATGTCCAGCCTGTTTTGCAAGAATGATGTAATATGTGATATTTTTTTGTCGAACCATCTAGGGTGACCGAAGTTACGGCACTGATGGTTCAGGTTGGTTCTTTTGCCCATGCTGAGGCATGGGATTAGAACAATCTTTTGGGTTACTTATTTTTGGTGATTATATAGTAGAACTAAAGATTTAGTTCAGCATCAGTTCTTATGTTTTTAATTTGCTTTATTGTTGCTTGGGTATACCAATGTTTCGTGTAAGTTTATGAGGCATGGTCTCGAGGGTCGTGTCGATAGCACGGGTTTCGGGGTATCAAAATTTGAGCTGTCACAATAGTTTTGGCATTAGTAGCTCATTTTAACTTAGAATTGCATCATATGGATGTAAAAACCATTTTTTTGAATGGTGACTTGCATGAAGATGTCTTTATGACATAACCTAAAGGTTTTCAGGTTGAGGGAGAGAATCATTTAGTTTGTAAACTCAAAAGGTCTATATATGGTTTAAAGCAGGCATCTAAACAATAGTACTTAAAATTTCACGAAGTCATTTCAAACTTAGGTTTTAAAGAAAATATTGTGGATCAATGCATATATCTTAAAATCAATGGGAGCAAGTTTATCATCCTTGTTTTGTATGTTGATGATATATTGCCTGTGATTAGTAGATTAAGCATGTTACATGAGACAAGGAACTTTTTATCAAAGAGTTTTGATATGAAAGATCTTGGTAAAGCTTCCTATGTGATAGGAATTGAGATTCATCGAGATAGAGCTCGTGACATATTAGGATTATCTCAAAGTACTTATATTGATAAAGTTCTCAAAATATTGTATAATTACTCCGCTATTGTTGCCCCTATGATTAAGAGTGATAAATTTAGACTACTTCGTCTACTATGGAAGCAAAGCTCATTGCATATTTTGAGGCAACATGTGAGGCGATATTGTTGAAGAATTTTATCTCAGGGCTTCAAATTATTAATAGTATTTCAAGGGCACTGAGAATCTTATGTGACAATTCCGATGTGATAGCTATCTCCAATAACAACAAGACTAGTGAATGTTTCAAATATATTGATATTAAATATTTTATTATAAGGGAGAAAGTTCAGAATCAAATTGTATCTATTGAAAAGATCAGTATGAGACTCATGAGAGCTGACCCTCTCACTAAAGGCTTTCCTCCCAAGCTATTTTCGGAGCATGTTGCGCGGATGAAATTAAATGATAGTTTTGATAGCCTTTGAGAGTGGATGTATAAGAGTAAATACATTTATTTAATTTATTTGAAAATAGGGATTATATATTTTCTTTTCCATTTTTATGCAAATAAAATTTTAAAATATATGGTGCCAATAGATGGCAATACAGTAGGACCAATAATAGATTGAGTTTACTTATTATCACCATTCAGTTTGTAAGCTTGCAATCTATGCGAAATCATGCTAATTGGAATCCAAATTGGTGATGAATTCTAATGCGTTAACTAATGAACGGTCATGTATTGATGACATGATGCATTGAATACATTGATTCTGTGTTAGAATTCTCACTGAACCGGACTGATTATAAAAACTATGATTGAGATTGAATAGGACTTGCCATTCAAAAAAAGTTAGCTAACATTTGGTAATCGGAGTTTATTGACATAGTGTGGCCAAATGGAAGACTGTTAGAAGTTTCTATTTTTGTGGCCGTCATTATGGTCAATCTGTTAACCAGTGAATGGTGTAAGATTAATCTTGAGATGTAATAGTTACTAATTCGGTGAATTTGAAGAGAATAAGCAACTAATAATTAAGTCTTTTAGTTAAGGTATAATTGTGATTTTCAATCACAATATAATAAGTAATTTAAGTCATTAATGGGAAAGGACTCTTTGGCTATTAATATAAGGGATGTTTGGTTCCAACGATTGCTCGACACACTTCAACCCTCCTTATTAGCAAAAGTATCCCCATTGTGCTCGGAGGCATTGAAAGCGAGGAGATCTTTGAAGATCAAAGCGGTAACCCATCTTTCATGGCTCACACTCAAGGTGTGCACATATATTTCAATTTAAGGGCTTATTAATTTATTGTTTTGATTAATCATACGCCTAGATCTTAGGGCATTATTTTAGGTGTCCAGATTAATAAATCCATCAAGTGATGGATTGCCTTTTTAGCCTTGGGCTTAGAGAGAGAAGCAGAGATGGAGATGGAGAGGGTGAGGGAGAGGGAGAAGAAGAAGATGGTTTCTCCCCTAAAAATGTGGGTGGCAGCAGCAAGCAGATGGATCGCCGACTGAAAAAGGTTTGATCGACGACGACGAAGAGAGAGAGGACGTGGCGGGCGTCGCGAAAACGAGCCAGAGAGTAGGGAAGAGGGCAAGAGAGAAGAGGGAGGGCGGGCAACAGAGAAGAGGAGAGGGTTTATAAAATAAAAAAGGGCATTGTTTTACTGTTTTTTAGGCTTAAGGGGTATAAAAAAATGGGTGCCTCACATCTTCCCGATTGATAACCGAAGTCCTTACCCTCGAGGGTTTGGCGTTGACCGGTAATTCGGAGTCATATCTTGCACTTAGGTACTTACAATATTGATTTTGGGTATCCCGGGACACCAAAAGCTCTGATTAGCGACTTCATTTTTGAGCGCACATCGTCGCAACGGACTCGCAAAATCCACGATTGCAGAACGTCCTTGAATTTTCTAGAATTTTTATAAGCCTAGAAAGTGGTCAAATCGTGACCATTAAATCAGTTAAAATCATAGTTTTTGTATTTTTAAAAATAGTGACTATATTCATCATGTAACATCTATCACTATTCAAATCAATCATTAAAAGAACATCAAATATACTATAATTTACAGATTTTAAATGACATCTAACTCATGCAAAAGCTTTACTCATAATATTTCAAAAGAATATTAAAAAAAAGAAATCAAAGAATAGGACTATTTGCAAAAATTCACTATAATTTGCAAAAATAATTCTAAACTAATACTTTACATTGATCTTCAAGTTATTCCTTACTAGTTTGATCAAATTTATGTAGTAGAAAGGGCGCTGAGATGAGGTTCAATCTTATATATGTGGTTCTAGAAGTGATGGCGAGTGGATTGATGGTGCTTGATCCTAGTTTTAATGATTAGATTGGGTGGGCAAATACAAGAGAAGAAGTAAGAGCTCTAATAGAGAAAATGGAGGAAGAAGAAGATGGAATGAGGAGGGACTAGAGGAATTCGATTCTTGCAAGGAGTGGGGAGACAAGGCTTTCCAATGGCTTGCCAAGTGTCCCTTACTTCCGAAGAATCTCTCTCTCTCCTCTCTCCTCCATATCACATGCACATGGGATAAATGGGACCCACTTGGGTTCTATTTTTCACCACTCAATTTGTCTTCTCTTGTCTTTCTATGCTCTCAGGGCCCGGTCCTTAAATCTATTGGATGTATACTTTTCAACCCAATCTTGTGGTGTACTCACCCAAATCTAATACCTTAAATTTCTCCAAAGTTTTTCAATGGTCTAAGATGGAGTCAAAGTTGGTTAAGTAGATGTGTGGCTAAAATGTGCTAGAACTTTATAAAATTATAATTTCTAATTAAAAAAATTAGGGAAATTAATTAAAATAATCATTTGGCTTTATAACTATTTACAGGAATTGCCATTATTCCATATGAGGCACACGCATAATATTTAAAATGTTAGTGTATCTAATCTTCTTGAATTTAGGAGTCTATGTTTGACCAAAACTATCGATCATCATAGAGATGATCATCAAAATCTAACCATTAATAATGATTTCCATATCATTACCAAGGCTTAATCCTAATTGGGTCAATTCTTGGGTTAGGGTCAATCAGTAGTGATTATGGGCTTCTAATGTAATTGGAGATGTGGTGTATGTTTTATTTAATTACTAACACACCCAAGTGAATAAAAGGGGTGCTATATGGGTCTCATTAGAAATAGTACTATCCCATCAATCTATAAGTGTGTGCTTAATATTTTTGGATAGACCTTGCCTTAAACAGTCACCGAACATAGTCAGGCCTCATTAAGCCTCAGTCAACTAATTGACTGACATAGAATTTGAGGGACAGGTGTTACAACTAAAATACGAATTTATCATGAAAAAATTGCCAAAAATACATTTTAAAAGCAAAAATCATGGTTTCTTCAAATTATAGCATTTTGTTTTCCAAAAAAAAATATATTTAACGTGATAAGAATGATTTTTCATAACATGCCATGAAAACATGATTTTTTCACAAAATCACCGAATTTGGAAACCATGCTAGTGTTTAAGTGCCCCCCTTACCTTTTCGAAGGATGCAAATATTGGTTACATTTGTTAAAATCTTGGCAATCAAACGATTGGCTTTAAATAGATTAGCTCATGACTGGTCACTTGCCACAAGGTATCAAAATCGGTATTGATCTCGAGTATCGGTTTGCCCGAGGCCAATATGACTAGGGCAATATGTATCGGGTACCGTATCGGCTTATTTTTAAAAAAAAAAAAAAAAAGGAAAAAAAAAGTGGGGAATAAAGCTACCCTTTAATGTAGTCTCCAGAGAATTTCAGTTAAGCTTTAATGTTTCTCAAATTCTAGCGGTCTTTTCAAATATCAGCCGTACACTTTAACTCCTTACCTTATTTCCAATGTAAAAACTCTTTTGATTCTTTTCTCCTCCAAGAATTAAGATTCCGTACCCCCTACACTATATACAGGCTTGCCATATTTCCAATATAAATGGGAAATTTATTGGATCGACATATTTCCAATATAAAAGGGAAATTTATTGGATCGACCTGTAAGATACACCTTTTCTATAAGGACGCTATATTTTTACCTTTAACCAAGCCGAATTGGCTCTAAGTTGAGCCAATTTCAGCTAGCAAAAAGTCAGAATTATCCTTTCTTACACTTTTTTTTATTTTATATAGTTTAAAATTTTAAATATTTGCACTTATTTATATTTATGCGATGTAAAACAAGATCTATGTCATCTGATTTAAAGGTCCTAATATAAAATCGATAGTGCCAAAGATAGACATAAAAAAAGGCGATATCGCCTCTTAAAAAAATAAAAATAAAAAATTTAACAATCGATGTCAACTCTTTAATCAGTCGAAGGCAACTCTTAAAATAGTCGGTACCGACTGCTTAAAGAGGCGGCATTGATTGTTTAAACAATCGCCATTGACTGCTTAGACAGCCAATCCCGATTGTTTAGACAGTTGCCATCAACTATTTAGACAATCGATCCCTTCTTACACTTTTTTTTTTATACAGTCGATGGCAACTGTCTAAACAGTCACCATCGACTGTTAAACAATCAACGTCGCCTCTTTAAGCAGTCGGTACCGACTATTTTAAAAGTCACCATCGACTGTTTAAAGAGTTAGCATCGACTGTTTAAAAAGAAAAAAATTAAGAGGCGATATCGCATTTTTCCTGTCTATCCTTGGCACCATCAATTTTATATTGTGGCCTTCAAATCAGACGGCATAGATCCTATTTCACATCGCGTAAATATAGAAAAATACAAATATTTAAAATTTTAAACTATGTAGAACGAAAAAAGTGTAAGGGGCATTTATGACTTTTTGTGCTAGCTGAAAATGGCTCGGTTAAAACCTGGTCGGTTTTGATAAACGTGAAAATATAGGGTCTCTAACGAAAAAGGTGTATCTGACAGAGTTGATCCGATAAATTTCCCATATAAAATCTCTTTTGAGTCTTTTCTCTAGTAAGATTCTGTACCAACGCAGCTCAAAGGTCTAGCTCCGTCTCCTCAATAGTCAACACCACCCTAAAAGGCTAAAACCTCTTTACAAGATACCGATACGTGTCGATACCAATTCGTATCTGGACCGATACATATCGGTATCAGTGTCGGCCGATTTTTTATACCATGCTAGTAGGGCACATAATGCACATGTTTGATCAATCTAATTAGATCAACCTAATTAGATCAACTAGCAACCCATTTCTTCCCAGTCAAAAAATCATGCCTATTAGAGGATTTTTACTATCCAATTAGAGCACTTTAATTGTAACTATTATAAAAATATGACCAACCGTACATCATAGAATGCATGAATCAGATGCTTTAGATCTTCCGTGATTGTGACTGCCATTTTTGGCCCATTTAATTTATGAACTACCATCTTAAGGGCATGGATTGCTCAAAGCCATCTACGAGATAACCAAGCCAGAAGTCATTTCACGAAATAGTCAATTTTAACAACGGTCATGTGCCATTATTCATTTTGTTAATGTGTTTAGTAAAAAATGATGCTGAGATGAGACCTTGTTTAAAGGGAAATTTCCTAAATCAACTCTGTCAGATATACCTTTTCCGTCAAAGACCTATATTTTGACCTTTCACCTAACCAATCAACAGCAAGCCGAGCCGTCGCCCGCCTTTATGAAATGTCGAAAAAAATCCCAACGTAATAAATAGCCGTCAATGATTCAAATCATTAGGATTTTACCTTTTTACTTGTTACTTTTCGTTCAAAGTCGGTGCAGGCGAGTCGTTTGAAAGTCAGTGACGCTCAGAGCTTCAATCTTCAAGCTACCAAATTTATCAGTTAGAAATCAAATTATCTTCCATTGCTGTATAATTTTATCTTCTTCTTTCAACGGTCTATATTTTGAATTATTATTTTTTATTTCCATATAATAACAGAGCGATACTGATTCTTTAAACAATCGATATCGATTTCATAAATAATCGATACCGATTGTTTATAAAATCGATGTCGATTATTTATATAATCAATAACGATTATTTAGACAATCGATAACGATTATTTATGAAATCAATATCGATATTTTAAATAGTCGTTTTCATAGATTATCTTCGCCTGATTAGATTATGCATTTCTTTTTTATTATAGTTTATTTAAACAAGCCGTCAAGATGGTCGTACAACGTGTTATTGCCAAATGTTCCCCTGCTGGCATCTAGAAGGTCTATGATGAAGCTAGCCCGGAGCGGAAGGAGTTGCTAAGAGTATCAGTTTTTGGTGTAATATTCCAAATGCCAAAGGGTGTGAGTTTTCTTAGAGATGTTGTCAATGCGATGTTGAGTTTTTGGGTTGAAAAGAACCACTTCTGAATCGGGAAGAGAGATGTCTATCTTCGGAAGATAAACATTGCCTTAATACTGGGCCTTGCCGTAGTTGAACCCAAACAGTATACCCCTTCCGTCACCGGAAAAGGAAATGATTCGCTACAAATAATTTCGTAGACTGCCTGCCGGTAAAATTCTTCGGTCTCATATAGACAGTGCAATTAGGCAAATGAAAAATGACGACCACTTCGTAAAGTTGTCTCTTCTATTTGTGTTGTGTACATTTCTTTTTCCCAAGTCCTACCATTAACTATCGAAAAAGTACGTTGACCTCGTCAATGCCATCGAGAACTTCAAACAAACTCCGTGAGGTCTCCACGTGTACAATGACTTGCTCGAGTATATAGCGAAGGGCGTGGCGAATAGAAACACTGTCGAAAAGGATAAAACCTTTAAGCCGTATAATATATATGGTTGTATGTGTGTACTTCAGTGGTGGACCTATGAGATGCTGCCAGAAATCTCACCTAAAAGAACGCTCTTGAAGAACCCTTTCCTACGATTATTGAAATGGGCGGAGAAGGCGCAATTGAAGATGAAAGGCTACACTCATGTGAAGATTCTGAGTAACAAGGTATGATGTCTATTTAAAATACTTCAAATTTCTAAAGCTAAGGAGTGTAAAGAGTACTTCAAATTTTCTAAAGCTAATTTGTATAGGGGTATTGACTTCTTAACGAGTCGATACCGTTCGAATTTTTAAGGAGTCGTTATCGACTCGTTACGAAGTCGATACCGATTGTTTAAAGAGTCGATAACTACTTTTTAAAGAGTTGGTATCGACTGTTTAAGAAGTCAATATCTTACGCTAATATTATATTTTTGATTTAGTATTCTAATATTTTGGGTGCTTCTCATTTGCTTTTTTGTGCAAGGTTTGCACTCCCCTCGAATCGGTTTCCTTCGAGTAGGAGATACCCGTCGTAAGAGAATATGTGCGAGGTCGAAGGGCTGTTTTGGGGAAGAAGAAAAAGGTTGATGAATAGATCAAGAAATATGTGAATGTGCGGCTAAAGAAGAAAAAAAATTACTTTCTGGTCGAAAATATTGACAAAGAAGAATTTGATGAAGAATCGACATCGGACGAAGGCTCATGCTCAAAAGAGAGGCCCGTCCAATTAGAGCGGCCAAGAACAAGGGAGGCCACGAAGGCGAACGGCAGTGCACCAACTTCCTCTTATGAAGTGTTGTTAAAGAAGATTGACGATATGGTACTCAACAACTTGAAACTCACTAAGAGAGTAAGCCATTTCAAACAGAGAGGGAACCATTTGGAGGGAGAGAATGCACTCCTCCAGACATGATGCAACTCCTTGGATGACCGGCTCACTTTAAGGGATGTGGAGCTGTAGACGATGACCCATGTGAATTAGTTGATTAGAAAAGATCAAGGGACTCTAAAAGAACTCCTTCAAATGATTTTGGAGGCGATACCTGAGGTATGTGTTGTAATATAGTTTGTATAAGTGAATATAATTCATTTACTTTGTAATTATGTTTGTTCCGATGTTCAGGATGTTGCTATTTTGAAGCTACTATCGAAACTGCCTAGCACATCCTTTGATATCCCTCCCATGTTTGAAGCCGATAAGGGACTAGCTGACAACCAACCTATGACAGCCCCGGATTTCGGCAACCCGAAACCCGTGCCATCAGCACGATCATCTTGACCGTGCCCTTTGCTAAGCATGGAACACTGGTATATCAAGCATTGTAATAGAATAATGAACGAAATTGCGGAATTTAAATCTATATCAATCAACTCCCCAAAAGACAGTTCTACCCTCATGCCTCTGCATGAATGGAGAACCGATCCGAACCATCGATGACAGCAATCATCACGGATGATTCGTCCCAAAAGAATTATCCCAACTCCTTATATACATGGTTTTAAACAAAATCAAGGCTTGACATACCAAGCCGTACAAAATCTCTTTAAAAAGCCCTCAAAGCGGCACAACGGAGTCCTCTAGAAGAAGTCCTCAGGAGGTGGCTCCAACTCGTCACCCGCCGCAAGGTCCGACTCGCCGGGATTAGCGTCTCTTGAAGCCTCGGCAGCTGCTAGTAGTGGACCTGCGACGTATAGTCTATAGGGTGAGCTACATCCTAGCTTAATAGGGAACAAACACAGTTGAACATATAAATTATAACTCACATATATTCCATGATATGCCATGCATGATGTGTCTATGCAGTTATTGATGAAAACAGTTAAAAAGCATTTCGTTTTACTGTTGATTACTTATGTTTTCATTTACTCATGAATGATGTCAAAAGGCCTAAAGCAAAACTTAAACTTTCAACTTAAGTAATCCCCGAGCAATATAGCATCGAGCCTCGATGAGATACCTTCATCGCCATCTATATAGACAGCTTTTAACGATTCTCGAATACCATATAGTACCCAAGCCCCTTCCCCCTGGGGATTGGTGGCGGGGTCTCACTTTTCACAAATCAACACCCCTGGGGTGTGCTTACTATGTACGGATAAGCCCCGATCGTTTCACTTTCACAGACGGCCACGGATATCCCGCCGTGTCCGTGGATATCCCGCCACGCTATGGGGTAACCTATCAAACCTCAAATAATAAAAATATTTGCTCATATAGTTATTCACCGTAAGTGTGCTATCTTATATCGCTTAGGCCCTATCAAACATGATTCAATCTTGGATACATCCCTGGGATGTATCCATTTACTTGCATCACACCTGATGCTCTTATCTCTTTACTTCTTCATCCCCTGGGGATGGCTCATTATGATTACTCTTATGGATGTCACACACACACACTTTTCACAATTCTTAAGCAATAAAACATTTGAGTTGAATTCTATATCACTACATACATGCTCTTGTAAAATAAAGTACATGTTCAAGGTGTTCCCTACCTCAAGTCTTCATTTGATCAATGCATCAAGGTCCCACGTGGCTCCTTGTGCACTAGTCCACACGTACCACCTATGGTACCACATAACAGGTGAAACGCATCACAAAGGATGCAATAAAGAAGGTCTAAGACCCTCCAAGAATCTTAAAGTCAAACTCAAAAGTCAACATAACTTATCTCAGTCGATTAATCGAACTCCAAAATCGATTAATCGAAAGTCAATATCGATTAATCGATTCTCAAATCGATTAATCGAGATTCTCATTCGATTAATCGAATCTTAATTCGATTAATCGAAATTCTCTGTTCAGCCAAGTCGATTCTCAATTCGAGTAATCGAGTTCCTAAAATCGATTAATCGATCCCAAATCGATTAGTCGATTTTCCCAAGTCTTTTCCTCCAGCCCCCTGGGGTCCACTGGAGGTTCCCAGTCGATTAATCGATACCCAAATCGATTAATCGAAATCCAAAGTCGATTAATCGAACTCCAATTCGATTAATCGAAATCGGGGTCCACTGACTTTTCAACTTCCTGGCCAATTTCGATTAATCGAAACCCAATTTTGATTAATCGAAATTGTCAGATTCAGCCCTTTTCGAGCTGTTCTTCCCCATCTTTTTCCACACTTTTTCCTCTATTTTTCTAAACCATTATCCTATGATTTAAACCATTTTCAACTACAATTTAGACTCTACCATCTATGCATCTTATTCACAAAATTTTACCTTGAATCAATCTCAAATTGATTTCAAATCTATGGTTGGAAAGGCTAGGGTTCCAGCTTTGCTTCTAGCGGATCCCTCGCGTCGAATCCGACGTTTATTGCTCGAATCTCCCTTCCTCAACTAGCATTTACTCCTCTCTTTACTTCTCTCTCTCTTCTTTACTCTCCTTCAACAACCATCAAACTCTTGCTTTTAGGGCTATTAAACCCTTTTATCCCTTTCCTCACTTGTGTTGAGCACATACACCATGAGGTGTATGCGATTTCACATTCACAACACACACCACATAGGCATTCAACCCATCACATCTCGTCCGTTCATCACATTCTATGCTAATTATCGAACTCCTAATTGGTCAAACTTGTGACCAATCGGGCACAGATCCCGAGGTCATAGTTTAGCGTGATTTTTCGGGCTATTACATCCTCCCCACCTTGGGAATTTTCGTCCTCGAAAATAACCCAAGGTTTGTCTGTCTGGGTCTCTCCCCCACACTCTCGTGAGGTGGTCGATTAGACCTAGACGCATTGATAGTTACAATATTGGCATAGAATTGAAAGTTGACTAATTGAAACAATTTATATCAAAATTGTGATTTGTATTATAATTGAAAATTTTACAATGCCAAATAAATTCATGCATAAAAGAAATTTACAAGTACACAAGCAAATGCAAAAAGAAATACAAGACTCATACCCCTCGTCAGCCGGGTCGCGACAGAGTCGGTGTGTTCACTGGAGCCGACGGCGGTGGTGGCGATCTACTGGCCGGTGGTGGTCGGTCGGCGTCTGGCCCTACGGCGTGAGCGAGGTAGATGTGGAAGGAACCGCTCGCAGTGGTGGGATGGAAGACGGGTTCTCGGTGGAAGGCGGTGGCCCGCAGCCCACCTCCTCCCGGGCGAGGGTAACGCGTAGTCAGAGGGATAGATGTGGCGAGGGTGTGAAATAGGAGGAAGTCCATCCTCCGGTTCATCCTTCGTTGTTGGCCTCCATACGGGCCAACACCCTCGAATGGTCGGCCTGTATGATGGGCCACGGGCGGTAGGATGAGGTGGGTGTCGCGGGCGCGAGTGGGTGTGGCGCTGGTGAGGTCTGTGGTGGAGAGGGAACCCTTTCCACGAATGGCTCGGGATAGGTGTGCTCACCCACGGGTGGGTCTCCCGAGGTGGTGGGGTGGTGGCATGCTACCGCCGCTGCCGTCAGCTGGGGAGCGGACCCGAGGTAGGGTCCATGAGCATTAGAAGCTACGGGTCCATGAAGACTTCAAAACGTCTTCACGCGATCCGTAGCCCTCACCTCGTGAGGCGAGATGCTGTAGGAGAGGTCATTGGAGTAACACTCCAACATGCTCGAGATGAGCCGAGCATATGGCATCTTCTCCTTGGGTCGCATGTTGCCCTTCATCAGCTTCCCTTTGATGTACCTCATCCCTTCTAGGATGACCATGGTAGCATCAAACCATCGGCCATGTAAGGCGCATAAAGTGCCTCAGCAGACTTTGTCCACGCCGTGTCGTATTGGGTAGAGGTTGCACTTGATTATTGAATCAAGCATCCACGTAGTGTGGAAGGTCAACCCTCTTAATGGAGGATCCCACCCTTTTCCCGCTGGTCATACGGGTCATGATTTCTTCAATCGAGGGTCCTCCTCAAGGGTGGGAATAGGGTAGTCTCGGGGTGAAATCGAGGTAACATGAGTACCTCGTGTATGTGGTGGTTATTATGTACGACCTCAATGGTGGTCTTAACCACGTGCCGAGGGCCTCGAGCCCTTGGTAGAATAATCTAACCAACCTAGGTAGTAGGAACCCCGGATTGGTTTGAGAAGGTTGCCGAGGCCGCATTGTTAAGATAGTTTCGAGCCCATTGGGTCTCGCCTTAAATCGGGATTTGTGAATAGGGTAGGGTCGATGATGTATTCGACCTCAAAGGTCTTGGCCGCCCACCACCATTCGCTTGGTTGCACCACATTAGTGGGTGGTGGGGGCATTGGGGTCGATCTGGAAGACTCACAGAGAGCGCTTGCCGAACCGGAGGTGGTCTCGATGCCGACGGTGATGGAGTCCTCACCATGATGGGGTAGGTGGTGGTGCGCGTCTACGCCTAACCGGGAGCTTAGAAGTCGCCTTCTTTGAAGACAACCTAGTCTTGGGTGGCATGGTGGGGAAATAGTAAGAATCTAGGGTTTATCTAGTTCAATTGAAAAGGAAAGTATAAATCTAGGGTTTACCGGAGAGTTTCGATCCAAAGTTGGCGATCTTGATCCGGAATCGACGAAAGAAACCCCAAAACCCTAGCTCGTCTTGACCGGTTGGAGAAAAGGAAGGAGAAAGAGGAATGGCGCCCAAGCTTGAGAGTTTTGAATGGGTACCAAAACCCTAACTCCAATATATATAGACTGGCTTCGATTAATCGAATTTCATATTCGATTAATCGAATTTCAAAATTAGGTTAAGCCGCGTAAAATCGATTAATCGAAACCATTTCGATTAATCGAAATCGTATCTGTTTAAAATTTTAAATTTTTGAGCTCACTGGCGCGAGCCAGTCGATTAATCGAAATCCATTTCGATTAATCGAAATTTCAAAATCGATTAATCGACATTCTCTTCGATTAATCGAAATCGTGCAGTAACTTCTAAACTTCCAGAATTCATTAAATATTCGATTAATCGAAATCCATTTCGATTAATCGAAATTTCGAAATCGATTAATCGAAATTCACTTTGATTAATCGAAATCGTCTATCTGCCTTCAATTTCTTCCAAGTCCCTTTAGTAAATCGATTAATCGAAAACCATTTCGATTAATCGAAATCCAAAATCGATTAATCGAAACTGGGTCGATTAATCGAAATTTCATTAGTTTACTCCCAATTGTTCTAATATTCCCAGTTTACTCGATTAATCGAACTTGCAGTTCGATTAATCGAATTCTCAATTCGATTAATCGAATTCCCAAAATCGATTAATCGATCCCAAATCGATTAATCGAAATCATAACTCGATCAATCGAAATTGCTTTCTATTTACATTCTATCTCTCATTTCCATTTCCAGTCACTGGCACATGCCAGTCGACTAATCGAACAAAATCGATTAATCGAAATTCCAAATCGATTAATCGATTTGAAATTCGATTAATCGGTTTTGCCCAATTTCTGCAGATTTTCTATTTCTTTGGTTCTTTGATTTCTTTTGGTAGTTTATGACCTCAAGTGGTTCATAGTTCCATAGAGTTGCATACACTTGATCATGTACATATATATCTGTCCCTTAAATCAGATTGGATCAAAATTTCCATTGAATTACAAGTATAGTGGAGATTCCACAAACACGTTTGTGGTTTACATTGAATTCTCATGTCGCTAAAACAAGGTGATATTGTTCTTTCACATCGGCCTCTGCTCAAGTACCCTCTTCTTTTGGATGATTTTTCCACCGAACAAGCACTAAGGGAATCACTTTAGTGCGCAGTACTTGTTCCTTTCGATCCAAGATTTCCACTGGTTCCTCTATCATGCTCATGTCCTCACACATCTCTATAGGTTGCTTTCCTAACACATGAGACGGATCATTCACGTACTTTCTGAGCATCGATATGTGGAACACGTTATGTACTCGATCAAATAACGGTGGTAAACCAATGCGATATGCAACTTCACCTACTCGTCCCAAAATTTCGAATGGTCCAACATAACGTGGACTTAACTTCCTCTCTTGCCAAATCTCATTACACCTTTCATAGGTGACACTTTCACAAACACGTGCTTTCACTTTATAGTCGACACTAGTCCGCATCATATCGGCGTAACTTTTCCGCTACTCTGTCTTTTCAACCTTTCTTCGATAATTGGACAACTATGGCGTTGTCTTCAAGTAGTTTTGGCCCTAACACAAATTTCTCACCTGTTTTCTCCCAATTTAGGGGTGACTTGCATCGTCGTCCATATAGAGCTTCATACGGTGCCATGCCAATGCTCGTTTGGAAACTGTTGTTGTATGCGAACTCGAGCATCAGAGATACTCATCCCAAAGATCCTTGCATATCAAGCATGCATGCTCCGAGCATGTCTTCTATCACTTGGTTCACTCACTCGCCTCGCCCATCGCTTGAGGATGGAAAGTGAACTAAAGTCTAGTCGTGTTCCCATTCCTTCTTGAAATTTCTTCCAAAACTTGGACGATATAGTGGATCACGATCCAAAACTATGTCGCTTGGAATCTCATGTAATCTTACAATCTCCTTCATATAAATCATACCTTCCCGCCAGACACGTAGTATTGTACGGCAAAAAGTGTCTTGATTTGGTCAATCGGTTCTGACGCACCCAAATAGCATTGTGTCTCTTGGCAGACGGGTAATCCAACAATGAAGTCCATTGAGATCGATTCCCACTTCCATTCTGGTATTGGTAAAGGTTGCAATAGTCCAGCAGGATGTCTATGATCAACCTTCACTTGCTGACAAGTCAAACACCGTGACACGTACTCGGCCACGTCTTGTTTCAGTCCTCTCCACCAGTAGTTCTTTTTCAAATCTTAGTACATTTTGGTGCTACCAGGGTGGATAGCATAATTTGACTTATGGGCCTCATCAAGAATCGTTCGTCTTAGATCGGCATTGTCCGGAATGCAGAGACGGCCTTTAAACAATAATGAACCGTCTTCTTTTACTGAGAAGTCCAACCTAATGCCTTCACTCACGTCTTGATGAATCTTCGTTAATGCCGGATCTTTCATCTGGAGATCGTGGATATGCTCAAATATCACTGGCCTTACTGATATGTTAGCCAAAAAGGATCCGGTGTCCTTTGACTCAATGTTCGCATCATAGAATGCCAGGTCTTCCAATAATTTCCATCGGTGCATACCCAAAATCAAACAAGCTAACTGAGCTGAACCTTTTCGACTCAATGCATCAGCTACAACATTCGCCTTGCCAAGATGGTATTGTATGGAGTAATCATAATCCTTGAGGAATTCCATCCACCTGCGCTGTCTCATGTTGAGCTCTTCACGTAAATGATATCGGAGGCTCTTATGATCTGTGAAAATTTCAAAAGTCTCACCATACAAGTAATGTCTCCAAATCTTCGAAAATGATCGCTAGTTCCAAGTCATGAGTCGGGTAATTTTTCTCGTGTTCCTTCAGCTGTCTTGATCCGTAAGCTATTACCTTCTTATGTTGGTTGAGCACACAACCAAGGCCATTGTATGACGCGTCGCTGTACACGGCGTATCCTCCACTGCCTGAAGGAATCGCTAGCACTGGAGCCGAAGTGAGTCTCGTTTTGAGTTCTTGAAAACTCTTCTCGCATGCCTCACTCCACTCAAACCTTGAATCTTTTCGTGTCAGCTTTGTGAGAGGTCCCGATATCTTTGAAAACCCCTCAACGAAACGTCAATAATAGCCTGTTAAGCCCAGAAAACTTCGGACATCGGTCACTGTCTTTGGCTGCTCCCATTTAACTACTGCTTCTATCTTTGTTGGATCTACAGTGACACCATGCTTTGAGACAACATGTCCCAAAAAGCTAACCTCTTCCAACCAAAACTCACACTTGCTGAGCTTGGCGTACAATTGGTGTTCACGTAGCGTCTGTAGAGCAATCCTCAAGTGTTCTTCGTGTTCCGTCTTGGATTTGGAGTATATTAGTATATCATCAACAAACACTACGACACAGGAGTCCAAGTGTGGTTTAAACACCCGGTTCATCAGATCCATAAACGACGTCGGAGCATTCGTCAATCCAAACGGCATCACAAGGAATTCATAGTGTCCATACCGTGTCCGGAAAGCTGTCTTCTGAATGTCCTCAGCTTTGACTTGCAACTGATGATACTCAGATCTCAGGTCGATCTTGGAAAAATATCTTGCTCCTTGTAGTTGGTCGAATAGATCGTCAATTCTCGGCAAAGGGTAGCGGTTCTTCACAGTGAGTTTGTTCAATTGTCGATAGTCAATGCATAGTCGCATTGACCCATCTTTCTTCTTGACAAACAAAATCGGTGCTCCCCATGGAGACACGCTCGGTCTAACAAATCCCTTGTCCATAAGTTCTTGCAGTTGTTCCTTTAACTCCTTTAACTCAGCGGGAGCCATTCTATAAGGTGCCTTCGAAATAGGCTCCGTTCCTGGTGCTAAGTCAATGGCGAATTCTACTACTCTTTCTGGAGGTAATCCAGGCAATTCTTCTGGAAACACGCAAGTCTCGCATAACCGCTATCTCGTAAATGACGTTCTTTTCTTCCTTGTCCTCCTTTAAGAAAGCTAAGTATCCATCGCAACCCTTTCTCGATCATTTTCTCGCCCCATCACGAGATCATGGCACGATGACGACCTCACTCCTTGAAACCGAAATGATCTTCTTGTGTTGGTCCGAAAATGACTACCTTGTTCTTACAATCGACGGTTGCACAATGTCTTACCAACCAGTCCATGCCAAGGATCACATCAAACCCCTGCATGTCTAACAGTATCAACTTTGCTTCCAATTCATGCACCTCTAAGTCTCGAACTGCTACAATGATGGATTTGCAAGCTAACTCCGTGTCTACTAACTCTCCAGTCGGAATAGACACAGATAGGACGAAATCCAACGCCTCTGGAACAATCTTCATCTTCTTGGCGAAACGTGGAGTGACGAATGAGTGGGTAGACCCTGGGTCTATCAACACTCGAGCGTCATATCCACCGAAGCATCCTTTTTCATATATATTTAGAGTACCTATAGTATACATACATACATACAATATTTTACACATCAATTTACACTCTTAATTCACATACAGCTTTTGTATATAAAAATATATCTATTCAATTTCTGATGCATGCTCCTTCTCTATCTAAAATTTTAATGAAATGAAACTTTCTTTAATTTTAAAAGGGTCTCACCTTGTATGACGTCATGCACGTTCCCTGCTTCCTGAGCAGTGACTGCATAGGCTCTCCCCTGAACGATCGGCTTCCTTGCTTGAATTGGTCGTGGTGCTGCAACTGAAACCGTCTTTCTCTTATCCGTCTCGGGGCAATCCTTGATCAAGTGGCCCACCTTGCCACATCAGAAACAACCCCTAGTTCCCAATTTACAATCTACCGTCCTATGAGGCTTGCCACACTTTGCGCAAGTCTCCCGAGGTGCGGAAGAAACAGTACGAGAACCCTGTGTGATAGTGGCGCCAGTAGATATGGCAGGGCTCTCATAGCGAAAAGGTCTTCCCGATGCAAGTAACGGAAACCTCTGTTGGTGTTGTTATTGCGCCGATCCTCCAAAACCCCCTTGGAACTGTGGTCTCTGATTTTGGGCTACGAACCTCGGCTTTTTGTTCACCGGTTCGTAGGCCCCCGTCCTTCCTTGTTCATTTCCTCCTCTCTGCTGCTCCCTCTGTCTATATCTATTTGTATTTTCCTCTTCGACCACCAGTGCTTTACTCATGACCTCTTCATAGGTCCTCAATTGAAATGGAGCTACGCCTCCCCTAACCTCAGGCTTCAAACCTTGCTGAAACCTCTTGGATTTCATCACTGAGCGATTTAACTGAGCAAAACGAGCAAGTCAGAAACTCTACCCCATATTCTCTCACCGCATTCTCCTTGCACTAATTGTAAAAATTGTATCTCTTATTGGTTCCTCACCACTTCAGGAAAATTTTGTTTGTTGACCTCCTCAACAAACTCCTCCCAAGTCCAAGGCAACTCTGGGTCTCCTCGAGTCCGAGTCCCAGATCACTGACTTCCACCAAGGCCCACCTCCCATCCAACATGTAAGCCTGCCTCTCACACTCTCATCTTCCGTGCATGTCAAGATGCTAAAGACTTTCTCCATCTCCATCACTTCTCGCCATTGTGTCTGCAAGAAAATGAAGGAGGTCTCATCCTCCTAAACTCAAAAGATGAGGGCACAGTGCAACGCAGTCCCACAGTGGTGTAGGTGGTCGTTTCTCTTGACCCATGAGTCGCAAAGGATGCGTTTTGTTGTGCCATGGAAGTCGCCATAGTCTCCATAGTGTGCATCATCCTTTGTCGCCTCTCTATCTTCTTGTCTTTCTCTCAATCTTTCTTGCTCTCTTAGATCTTGATCCTGATAATCTCGATCCTCTTCATCACGTTGTCTACTACTACTGCCCCCTGGGGCCTCAGTTCCTCCTAAAGGCACTCTATTAGTAGGAGAGATGGAACCATCTCCACCACGTAGACTCTTGTGGCCTCCCTTGGTCGGCCTCTTCCTCTAGATGACATTTATCGCATTTGAAACTAAAGTTTCGTTAGAAGCCCTATGTTCGACCCAAAGAATAATTGTCGAATTGCTAAAAGAATTAAGAACTTGAAACCC
This sequence comes from Chloranthus sessilifolius, assembly GCA_021018995.1. Taxonomy (NCBI): domain Eukaryota; kingdom Viridiplantae; phylum Streptophyta; class Magnoliopsida; order Chloranthales; family Chloranthaceae; genus Chloranthus; species Chloranthus sessilifolius. Next base: position 24,865,759 of record CM037594.1, on the reverse strand, counting down.
GCATACATCGACGATCATCTTGACCGTGCCCTTTGCTAAGCACGGAACACTGGTATATCAAGCATTGTAATAGAATAAAAAACGAAATTGCAGAATTTAAATCTATATCAATCAACTCCCAAAAGACAGCTTCTACCCTCATGCCTCCGCATGAATGGAGAACGATTCAACCATCGATGACAGCAATCATCACGGATGGTTCGTCCCAAAAGAATTATCCAAATCCTTATATACATGGTTTTAACAAAATCAAGGCTTGACATTCCAAGCCGTACAAAATCTCTCTAAAAGCCCTCAAAGCGGCACAACGGAGTCCTCTAGAAGAAGTCCTCAGGAGGTGGCTCCAACTCGTCACACCGCAAGGTCCCACTCACGATCGCGTCTCAAGCCCCCTACTGCTAGTAGTGGGCCTGCGACGTATAGTCTATAGGGTGAGCTACATCCTAGCTCAATAGGGAACAAACACAGTTGAACATATAAATTATAACTCACATATATTCCATGATATGCCATGCATGATGTGTCTATGCAGTTATTGATGAAAACAGTTAAAAAGCATTTCGTTTTACTGTTGATTACTTATGTTTTCATTTACTCATGAATGATGCTGAAAAGGCCTAAAGTAAAACTTAAATTTTCAACTTAAGTAGTCCCCGAGCAATATAGCATCAAGCCCCGATGAGATACCCTTCATCGTCATCTATATAGACAGTTTTAACATATTCCCTGGGAATACCATATAATACCCAAGCCCCTTTCCCCTGGGGATTGGCGGCGGGGTTTCACTTGTCTCAATCCAACACCCCTGGGGTGTGCTTACTATGTACGGATAAGCCTCCGCACTGGCCTACGGTTTCGCCGCCGTATCGGTCACGGATATCCTGCCGTGTCAGTCGTGGATATCCCGCCACGTCGGTGAGGTAACCTATCAAACCTCAAATAACAAAAATATCGGTGCCTTACATATAGTTATTCACCGTGTAAGTGTGCTATCTTATATCAGTTAGGCCCTATCAAACATGATTCAATCCTGGATACATCTCTGGGATGTATCCATTTACTTGCATCACACCTGATGCTCTTGTCTCTTTACTTCTTCATCCCCTGGGGATGGCTCATTATGATTACTCTTACGAATGTCACACGCACACACACTTTTCACAATTCTTAAGCAATAAAACATTTGAGTTGAATTCTATATCACTACATATATGCTCTTGTAAAATAAAGTACATGTTCAAGGTGTTCCCTACCTCAAGTCTTCATTTGATCAATGCATCAAGGTCCCACGTGGCTCCTTATGCACTAGTCCACACGTACCACCTATGGTACCACATAACAGGTGAAACGCATCACAAAGGATGCAATAAAGAAGGTCTAAGACCCTCCAAGAATCTTAAAGTCAAACTCAAAAGTCAACATAACTTATCTCAGCCGATTAATCGAACTCCAAAATCGATTAATCGAATCTGATTCGATTAATCGATTAATCGAAAGTCAATATCGATTAATCGATTCTCAAATCAATTAATCGAGATTCTCATTCGATTAATCGAATCTTAATTCGATTAATCGAAATTCTCTGTTCAGCCAAGTCGATTCTCAATTCGAGTAATCGAGTTCCTAAAATCGATTAATCGATCCCAAATCGATTAATCGAAAATTTAAATCGATTAATCGAAATCCCATTTCAATTAGTCGATTTTCCCAAGTCTTTTCCTCCAGCCCCCTGGGATCCACTGGAGGTTCCCAGTCGATTAATCGATACCCAAATCGATTAATCGAAATCCAAAGTCGATTAATCGAACTCCAATTCGATTAATCGAAATCGGGGTTCACTGACTTTTCAACTTCCTGGCCAATTTTGATTAATCGAAACCCAATTTCGATTAATCAAAATTGTCAGATTCAAATTCTTTTCGAGTGTTTCTTCCCCATCTTTTTCCACACTTTTTCCTCTATTTTTCTAAACCATTATCCTATGATTTAAACCATTTTCAACTACAATTTAGACTCTACCATCTATGCATCTTATTCACAAAATTTTACCTTGAATAAATCTCAAATTGATTTCAAATCTATGGTTGGAAAGGCTAGGGTTCCAGCTTTGCTTCTAGCGGATCCCTCGCGTCGAATCCGACGTTTATTGCTCGAATCTCCCTTCCTCAACTAGCATTTACTCCTCTCTTTACTTCTCTCTCTCTCTTCTTTACTCTCCTTCAACAACCATCAAACTCTTGCTTTTAGGGCTATTAAACCCTTTTATCCCTTTCCTCACCTGTGTGTTGAGCACATACACCGCGATAGGTGTATGCGATTTCACATTCACAACACACACCACATAGGCATTCAACCCATCACATCTCGTCCGTTCATCACATTCTATGCTAATTATCGAACTCCTAATTGGTCAAACTTGTGACCGATCGGGCACGGATCCCGAGGTCATAGTTTAGCGTGATTTTTCAGGCTATTACACAACTCGAGTCTGAAGCCGATAAGAGGCCAGCTGGTGATGAGCAACTCTCTTCCCAACCCGAGCAACCAATTAATGCTCGCTTGAGGCCTAGGAATCTCTCAAAACAAATTGTCTCAAAACCTAGGACCGGGCGAAAGGATCCTCCGAAGAAAAATCCTGGAACAGTAACCACCTTCGAGGAGACGATGGCCATTTCTACGATTGAGCTAACAATGGAGCAAAAGTGCATGAATGCCATCTGGAAAAGGCTTGTTTCGAAAGACAAATAAGTAAATTAATTTTTCCTATGATAGTTAGTAGTAAATGATTCAAAATCTTCGTGTAAATCTTGGTACCATATATTTTATTTATTTAAAATCTTCGTGTAAATAATTCAAAATCTTCGTCGGCTATTTAAACAGTCATTAACGATTGGTTATAAAGTCGTTAACGATTGATTATAAAGTCGATATCGACTGTATAATGAGTCATTAACGACTGTATAACAAGTCGTTATTGACTTTATAACCAATCTATATCGACTGGTTAAACAGTCGACGAGTCGTTTACTCTTGAAATTTAAAATAGTTACAAAGGCGATCATTATAAAGAAAAACTTTCATATAATAAACCAATCTATGTCAGTATGCAAGTTGCCAAAGAAAATCTCATATCATATTGTATCAACCCATCGGTCCCACTGCCATGCAACTCCTACGATTGTGACCATACTCACAGCACATGCCACACTGTGGGGCCCTAACTTCAGTCTTAGATCGTATCCTTCTCTTCCTCGGATGTCAGGGTTACTTACGTGAATTATAGGGCAATCTCACTTTCATATTTTTTGGCAGTTGGTTTGCTTGGATTTTCCTTAGCTTTTATCGAGTGTGGGAACCCATTGTTTGTCGTATGTTTGTCTAAAGCAAGAAGTGAAAAATCACTTCTCACAAAAGTTATGGTCGTAATTTCTCCGATTGATGGCCGCAACAGCATTCGAGTAGGGCAAACCATAAATGAGCCAACGGCGACAAGTACATGTCTTATGTTCCAAGTTAACGTGACGAATGAAATTTTTGAAATTCACTTAGAACTGATCGCACTCGTATGGTTGCGATCTCTTTCTACCAGCCCATTGGAGCACCTTCTTTATGTGCTCATTTGCTTTTGGACAGAGGATGGTGCTCCAATTCTCATAATTATGTCGGCGCTTTTGAAGAAAATTCGTAACTTTTTCTCTAGTAGTTCTGATTAAGTCGATGATTGGTTTCTCTCGAGCTACCTTCAACATGTTGTTCAAGCTTTCAGCATGATTCGTAGTGAGGGAATCATACTGCCTTCTCCTGAAATGTGTGCGTGCCTAATACTTCGGATCTAATTTTGAAATATAGTGGAAGGACCGAGGATCAACATCTTTGTTGATTTTATTCATAAAATAATCAAATTTGTCTGTTAAAAATGCGCGCGCAACGCACCACCATAGATCCAACACACCGTTCTTGGGATACTTGTTTGCCAAATTTTGTGTCATATGTCGCATGCAGTAGCTGTGGTGTGGATTAGGAAAGATTTGTTACACCACTTTTATTAAACCCTTCGACATGTCCATGATAATAATGAAATCTTTGTTAAACTGACCGATTACGGATGCGCCAACCCATTCAAGAAACCACATCCATATATCCTCTTCTTCTAACTCGACGATGACGAATGCTACCGGTAATATATGTCATTACAGTCTTGCGTCGAGACGATAAGAAGGATCCCTTCGAAACGTCCCTGTAGGTGTGTGTCATCTACAAGCAATATACGACGAAGTGTATTGTAGTAGCTTCCGATGCAAGGGCAACCCCAAAAAATCTTTTGAACTTACCATCAAGCATAAGTTGAAAACACGTTCGTATATTAGGATCTACCTTCTCCATCTCCTTTAAGTAGGCTGGTAGATCGGCAAACTGCCCTTGCCAACTTCCTCTAATATCGTTCAGGGCGAGTTCTTTTCCCCTCTAAGCCTTTTTATATTTGATTTGTACATTCTAAGCTTTTGCAATATCAAATATTATCGAAGGTGTGTATTCGATCCTTACATAAGTTTATCCCGTACATAGTTGGCTACGAAGGAGATTGTTGTATTACGGTAATCGTACACTTCGATCATAATGGTACCACATGTGTGAGTACTATTGAACGTCTTAATTTTGAAATATTCGAGCCCAATCAATTTATACGCATGTATTCGCCACGAACAACCGGGTTCGTAGCATCCAGCTATCACTTGATAACTAGCGATTTTCAAGGTCTGAATTTGAAAGTTTTTCTCCACCGCATATTCTTTCAATGCTCTTTGGAATGTTTGTTTGTCTCTAAAGATCTTTCCAACTTTAAACGTCCAATTTCGGTATTTGATTTCTACCTCTTTATCGGAAGAGTTCGCCGATGTCTCTGACCCTTCATAACCTCCATCTACTAGGGGATTATCAATGCCTCTTACGAAAATTTTCGGAACCTCTTTTATAAACTCATTCGGTTCGCTATCATAGTCTTGGGCGCTTTCTTCTAAGTTATCTTCATTAGTCGGTTGAGGATGACTACACCCTTCACCAGATCCTTTATTAGTAGGGTTCTAACTAGGCCCTTCACCAAAAGGATTCTAATGTGGTTGACTAAGCCCTTCACCGAAGGGGTGCTCATGTGTTTGACTAGGCCCTTCACCATAGCTGTGTTCACCAAATGATTGAGCTCCTCCAGTAAACCCCATTGATGGAATGGTAAAACATAATTCGTGAGCCAACCAAGTTGTGAATCCACTAAGGAAGATATGACCGAAATCGTCTTCATCCCCCACTCTTAGACATGTAGTCTAACTCTTGACTATATTGTTGTGACCTATGCATATACTTTACTCAGTCATCATATGATTCAACTGGAGCATCGTTTAAATCAATAGTCGTTTTCCTAACCGACATGTTCACCGTAAAATTATCGTCATCGCCTAACCGGATTGTATAATATATAAGTTCATCCTTCTCAAACTTATATGACTGAAAGGAATGGTTACTCACAAGAGGTACTTGTTCAACTTCTACTTGAAAGGATGATGGTTCTTTAATGATAAATACCTTTATGACGTCTACCCCAACTTTATAAAATGAAAATAGTATGGTCAAATCATTCGACTCCAACACGTCCGCAAGCACAAGGGTATTTACTATCTTCATAGAGAACTTTATGAAAACTGTTTCATCTACTCTCGTAAAACTGACAGCGGACATTCACCTTATGAATTATTTATAAGAAATACTCGTCGAAATGGTAATAACCCTCCGCCGGCCACCTTCATACGAGCCATCATCGCTTATAAGAATATTATCATAGTGACAGAGAAGAGGAATGCTCACCTCCGACATCGCCTGTTTAAGAGAAGAGGAGACAATCATAAGAGAGATGACACAAAATATATATACTGATTGTATAAACATTCGATATCAACTGTATAAACGGTCGATACCGATTCAATAAAAGGTCCATACCGATTATATAAACGGTCGATACCGATTCAATAAAAGGTTGATACCAAATACATAAACGGTCGTTATCGACTCTTTAGACAATCGGTATCGACCGTTTAGACAGTCGATAACGACCGTTTATATAATTGGTATCGACCTAGTATTGAATTGGTATCGACCGTTTATAATATCGACCGTTTCTAAGAAAACAATTTACCAATAAAATATATATTTTTTTTATACTGCACCAGTAAGAGACCCAAAGAAACTAAAAATAAGGTTTACACTAAAAAATCTAAACATACCTCGCGTCGCAATGGCAAACTACAAGGTGGTCTTTTCCCAATGGCAAAATGAAGGACCTTCTTTTTCCAATGGCAAAATGCATGGATTTGTTCTCCCAAGCCTCTTTCGTCTTCTTCCAAATAATAAACTACAGGATCGAACTAAGGAAGAAGACGTCATCACCAACAAAACCCTAACTTTTTACTAACTGTAGCAGATTAAAATGAGAAGGGGATGATTTTCAGGGTTAAAGAAAGTCAAAAACGAGTAACTTCGACTTTTTACTCTCCTTAGGGTCGGCTGGGCTTGTAGCTGGTCAGTTAAGTGAAAGGTCGAAATATAGGGTCTCTGACGGAAAAGGTGTATATGAAGGGTCGATTTAGGAAATTTCCCTTGTTTAAAATGTTGATTTTTCGTCACATCTGACATATGATAAGGTTTGAAGTGTTGAGCAAGAATAAGCCTATATAATAAGGTTTTATTACCCAAACATAAAAGAAACAATTAAAGTATTAAACACATTGACATATCAAACAGCACGTGAAAAAAGTCAAAAAAAAAAGTCAAAAAAATCACTGTTTTAAACAAAGGTTTTTTTTAAAAATCATTGTCTTTGATAATGATTTTTTTTTAAAAATCTCTACCCTAACCAGTTGTAAAAAAAATAGTTATTTTTTTTTACCACTACATACGACAATGGTTTAGGAACTTCAACAACGATTGTTCTTAACAGTCATAGAAAAAATACCACTACTTTTGATAATGATTTTTTTATGCAATTTAAAAAAACAAAAAATACTTTTTTTTAAAAAAATTACATCGACGATTTTTTATGCAATTTTTTTAATATTTTCTTTAATGCTTTTTCTTCAATGTTTTTTTTTTAATGTAATTTTTTTAATATTTTTTTTTAATGCAATTCTTTTTATGCTTTTTTTTTAAAATGTAATTTTTTAAATAATTTTTTTTAATGTAATTTTTTTAATGCTTTAAAAAAAATTATATAAAGAAAAAAAGCTATTGATCTCATATATCAACACATCCATTCAACTCAAATACAAATCATTCAATGCCATTAATAAAAAAAATAGATGTCAAATTCTTTTATTCAAACAAAAGGTTGCATCTCAACATATGATCGAACATTTCAAATCTGCCAAACATTTTAAACTCTACATGTCCAGTCCTTTTATTCAAATAAAAAGAAGAAAAGAAAGAGAATTAACAATCTAAGGATCCCATGACCCATTTTCAAAATAAAAGAAAAAAAAATTTACTTCGCCTCTCCTACCAAGTGTCCCCGTCCCCTAGTGATCTGTTTGAGGCAAGATTCAAATCCAAAAGTTTTGCCTGAAATCAAAAGGAGAACATCATTAAAGTCTAAGTCATGGTGTATTAACTCATGCAATTCATTTTCCTAAAATCTGAAAAAATATAAGTGACAAACTGAGCTAGTAAGAACTTAACCTGCTGCTAGATATGAACTCCAATATCTCTGAGCACCAATGGAGTCAGACCATGTTCAGGCTGTAAGCATCACTACATGATTCTAATAATGGAGATCAGTACCTTTTCAAAAAATAAAAAATGGAGATCAGTACCACTGGATATTTCATACAATAGAAAGTCTCAAAGAAGATGTATGGTAAGTGTATTTCCTTATAGACTCATTCCAACTAATGTACACAAAATAATGAGATGCGTAAATAAGGGAAACAAAGTTCTGCCTGACAAACTAGTGGACATGAAGGTATAATATGCATGTTGGGCAAAACAATTTTTTTGTGATATCAATTTACTTTTCATAAATAAAGAAAATCACTACTATTAACAAAGAGTTAAAAAGAAACCTATAATGCTTCAAAATCCTCTTTGGATATGCCAATGGAGATTTTATAATAGTGATAGAGATGAATAGACTATAAGCAGATTAATAATTAAACCCAAAGTGGTCTGATGGAGAAAGGACAATAATCTTTATAAAAAAAAGGTCTAAGAGCCTCTTTTTATATATAAGCCCCGGTTTAGTAAAAAATGCAGCCTTTAGTCATCACTCTTTAATTAACAAGCCATTGACTCCACGAATTCAATGGTGAAATTGAAATATAAGGTTTAGAGAAAATAACACTAATAATAACAATTATCAGAGAGACTAAGATGTAGTCATTTTTTTATTGAGCCCTACAGTGTTTCATCTCGTTGCCTTAATTGTAAATCACCATTTAGAATTAAAGCTGCAATGTAATTTCTTATATAACTTATCAATTATACATATGATTGGTGTCATGTTCCAGAGAAGAAAACAAACAAACGAAGAAAAAAAACCCATTTTACTAGAGAAAGTTGAAAGTAGTTACTCATCGAACTTACATGACGCCTTACAACATGGTCCATTCATTTCACGTCCTTCACCCAATCCACAACAAGCTCAACCAAGTGCTTTCCTGCATGAACCTGCACATTGCAATATAAACATAAACAATCAGTGCAACCTTCGACACCAGAATCTAGAAGAACATATACAAATCCATTTAAGGAAAAATTGACAACCTTGGATTTATCAATTGAAAAATGTTTATTGCGGACTCTGAAGTGATTCCCCTCCGAGCCTGCTCCATATAAGTACGTTATGCTATGAATTTATGCCAAGAGGTGTGGGGTCACAAAGCTCATTCAGTTAAATACCTATTGGCGATTAAGGTCATGGTAATTGATAATAGTAGTTACCTTGTTCATAAAGGAGTCAATATTCACCATTTGTGATCTTTTGTTCCTATCAGAATCATGAAAGTAGCATTCCTCATCTAATCTAGACATAGAGAAAGAATAAGAGCAGCAGCAGCACTAAAAAATCCTGAAGCCAACTCTAAATTGTCACCAAACTTGAGAACAAGATACCCAATTGCTGGTTGTATGTGTTCAGGTAACACTAATTTCTTTTCTTCTCTACTAGTTCTTGAAGAGAATTGCATTCATTACACGTGAAGCTGGAATAATTATTCCCAATAAATTTTATCAAGAAAAAAAAACAAACAAAAAAAAAACTATGAATGCAATCTACTACAAATTCCATGGCTTTTGATGAGGATTAGTGGTTAACTGGTTTATACAAAATGTTGAGTCGGGTATTCCTGTTAGTATCCGTTGTAATCGTAATACAATCTCTCCCCCTTCGGTATATCTCGGTTTGCAATACGTAGAACCTGGCACTCACCGTTGACATTGTATCTCACACATTTCAAATTCTGCTTCTTCCTTCCGTCTCTGCTTCAAACAAACAAGGACTTCAACCAGCTTGTAATATATAATATTCAAAAAGATAAATAAAGCATAAATTTGTCTAAAGAGCAAAGAGTTCTACCTGAATCATTATCTGTTACTTAGCTGGTTTAGATTTTACAGTTTGATCTATGATGCATATGTCTGTGTTGAGACTTGAGAACATAAATTCAACATTTCCTAAATCCTTTGCTAGTCTTTCATGTCATGTTTTTCGCTTGCCTCTTAGTTCAGTGGGGTCTTATCCAACATTTAGGGCCCGGGATTCACTTTTAGGACATAAAAGATCAGCATGTGAATTGGGCACACTTAAATATAGCATCAATTATTGCCTTATTCTTGAACTGCCCTGAGAACCAATTAAATTATGAAGGCACCCTTCAATATAACATGAGTTAAAAATATTATTTACAATATGAATTTAACATAACTAAATAAAGTTTATCATTTCAAAAATAAACAAATTAGCGGAACAAATGTAAACGGCCCCTGAAATCTATTCGTGTCTGCACTCATAGTCCCGATCATGGATCAAAATATCGGCCGATAACTATCAGTTTCGGACCAGGCCGAAACGATAACTATAAGTTATCGGGTCTTGTTACTGGATTGATATCACATATTATCGCCAACCTGTTCTAAATTTCGTTTTTTGCAGTTTCAAAGAAAAAAAAAAAAAGAGGTGTCTGAAAACTTCAAACTATCAGCCAATAAATGAAGTTATCGGTCAAAATATCGATTTTGGTCAAAATGCTGGTGCTACTTTTCTGGGATGTGGAAGATGGATAAAGAACAGACATCTTGAGCCAAGAAGAGTGGTTCATTTGAGAGTTCTTATGGTTTCATTTGAGAGCCTAGTTCTTAATTAGTTGCTTAAGGATCCCTAATGAATTAATTTGTCGATGATTTAGTCCAGAGCTCTTTGGATCGAGTAATTATTGTGTCAATTATTGAACTATCATTCTGTCTACTTTTTGTGTATATTTTCTACTTCCATAATTATCAATGTCCTCATCAGATCATGATAATTCAAAACTAATAAACTTATCTTGATTTTGTATATTGCAAAATCAAAGGAAAAACATTTCTTTAGGTAATATGACATATTTTAAGAGCAGTGCTTCAGATGGAATATATCAAAGGGAATCCACTAGAAAGAACAACTCCCTTACAAAGGCGGTCAAGAGATGAGGGAGGCATTATAACTGAAACAACACATCAAAAACTGAAATCAAGACAAGTTCAGATGGAACAGATGGAACAAATGACTAGAGTTAGAGAACTAACAATAAAAGGGTAAATTGAAGATGGCATACTTTTGTCGCCACTATGGTATTGATAAGTTGAATCTCTTTGTGCTGTGATAAGTTGAAGTTGTCCATCAGTGAAAGAGGACCCACTTTTAAGTCCCAAATCCTACACTGTTATGAAATGTTTACATTCACTAAGGACACCTCATACTTTTGAAGTTCACATAAAAGTTGTCCATCAGTGAAAAAAGTCATTATACTTTACAATCTATTGTATTTTCCCCTGTTTTTTCATTTAATATAGGGCAAGGATCCATAGAACCTCATTGAGGTAAGGATCTCATTGGTCCTAATCTCAAGCTTGATTTAAAAAAAATAAAAATAAGAAGATGCTATGCGAAAGAGGATCTCATTGGTCCTTATCTCAAGCTTGATTTCAAAAAAAGAAGATGCTTCTTGTTCAGCTTGTAGAGAACCTTTCCATCTTCCACTAGGACTTCATAGGCCTCTCTTTCTTTCTGCAACCGCTAACTAACTACACTTCACATAATCTTATGCCCAAGAAATTTCTAGTGCTTCTAAACAACTGGGGAGTGTGTCATTGAACCTCTGACCTAGAATGGATTTAAATGACGAAGAGTTTGCTAATCTGTCTCGTCTCTTGGGTAGATTAACAGAGGGTTTACTGTTATGTGATTTATGTGGGGCCATTTGAATCTAGTCCTATGGAGCTTTTTGTTGCAGGTCATTGAGTGGGGCATATTGGTCATCAATTTGGAACATATCAGCCCCTCTCACCTTTCTATCTACTAATCTTTTTGCTACAGTGCTGCTTGGCACAAAGCTTTAACCCTGGATGACATCCATGGAATGTTGGTGACAGATTGATGTGTCATGCGCCAAGAAGACGAGGAACTGGTAGAAGTCACAATTCATTGTCCAATAGTTCTTTTATTTATATGGTAACATTTCCTTCGACAATTTGGTGTCAAATGCTGCATTACAATCAAAGCACCAACTTGTTAGCAAGATGAGATAAGGCCCATTGATGCAATTTGGTCAAACTCTTTAGAGATTGGTCCTGGTAACAGTTGTTTGGGGTATTCAAATTGAAAGAACAAATTTTATTTTTTTTAAATGCTGACATCTGTGATCATCGAAATTATCAACAGACATATTATAAGATGGATTTGGATTTCTCTAAGTGTCACTTGTTTGAGTGACAAAGATGTACAAAGGCAATGCAGGAAATGGTTTAAGTGGCACAAAAAAGGTTAAAAAGATGGAAGATAACAAGCCTAGCGAGGGGATGTTCTTAAACGTAATTTTGATAGATGCTCTATAGACAGAGTTGAGCTCCCATTGGAGACTTATTAAAGATCATGAAGGACCATCCAGATCATTCGAATGTGACTCTACGAAAGCAGAGACCATGGGCTTGATTGAGCAGATAAAACATTCTTTCATAATCTGGTGGTCATTGGAAGTGAGTTATTCAATGTAATTTGGTGGGTATGGAACAAAAATCAATTCCCATGGAGATCATCAAACCATGTAAAATAATTTTTGACTGAAGTTAATGGATACTGTCAAACCCCATCAAAAGCAAATGGCATGATGAACAACCTAGAAAAATGGGCGCTAACAAAAGATTATTTACTGGTGGGCGATATAGCATAAGCAATGAAATCTAGTTAATTTTAAGGGGATCTTTAGGTGAATTTGTATTTGTATCCCCATTCTTTTTTATGCTCTCACTTTAGCAAGCCATCCATTTTCTGTATTTACTCATAGACACTATGATTGTTTGAAAAGATAAAAATTGAAGTAAAAAAACGAACAAGAAAAATTCAATTCTTAATTTTTGAAATGTGATAATGTGATGTATTGTGCCCAACATAATTATGTAAGAAATAGATTAAAGGGTACTATTATCAAGATAGATATAGCAAGAGATATGCATAGGACCTACTTGATTATTATCAAACAATACATCTTGAATAGGGGAATGAGTGTCGATTCTCAAAATACATTCACATGCAGGAAGACTCCAAATTGATAAACTTCTACCAGTGCCACAAGCCTGGAAATGAAAAATAGATTATGTCATAAGTTTCAATCTAAATAGAAGAACTGAACAATGAAAACCAAACAAACCAAGAGACTGCAAATTGCTTGACATCCAGTGAAGCTTAACTTTCTAAAAGGAAAAATTAGTCTCCTTTCTCAATAGGATAAATGAGATATTATCTTAAAATAGGCTATCTAAAAAAGAATAAAATCAATTTCCTGTTTTAGGGTTAAAATTCTTTTCTCACGGTGGACGAATCATAAAAAATAGATCAAATCCCGTACATTCAATGTAATACACTGTACAAGAATGCCATTGGCAAAAAGAACACAAAAGAAAAGGAGATAGGACATAATGATCCATTACATTGATGCACTCATCAGTCATTGACATAGTGATAAATTGAATATTAGCTGGTTGAAGGAGATATTGGTAATAGTCATAGGACTTAAACTATAAAATCTCCCAACTGAAATCACAACAAGGTCTAATGTTAGCCATCCCATGGTAGTTAAAAGAACACCTAACAGCATGTCCAGGGAAAGATGGACCTAAGTGAAGCACAGGGCTCGCCTAGCCCCTAGGTGAAGCCTGCCTATGCCTAGGCATGCGTCACTCGCCTCGGATCAAGGCACCAGGATGCGCACCTGCATGCAGTGACCTATAAAGACCAAAAGTATTTTAAAATGGAAACTGATTCAATTTGATGTTGTTGATGTTTATACCGGTCGATCATAGAAGAAAATTTCTGATTCATTCCGATCAAGCTTCCTTCTTATTAATTGGGAAGTTCTTCTCAGATACAAAGAAATGATCCAATTCCAGAGCCAAAGATCATCGTTCTCGAATGAGCAACCAAAAAGATTCTGGAGCATCTGTGTACAGTTTCGGCATTCAAAGAAAAGCCACTTCTTTTCTTGTTCCAGGAAGTACTACTTGAAAGTCGAGCTCTTTTAAGCAAGACGAGCAGAACATAAGACAGAGGAAACCAGAACTAAAATTATACAAAACCTAACATCTCAATTAAGGATTCATATCACCGAATTTGTTTTATAAGGACATCAAGGTATGATTTGTGACAGGTATTGGACTCGGAAATGCCCAATATTCTGTCAAGTTGTCAAGTAAGACATGTTCGGTATAATCAAACTAGTGTTGCCTGCAGATAGTTTTAGAGAAGTAAAAGGAAGCCCACCATCAGAATCGAGATTCCAAGTTCATCCAATTCATTTAGTGCTGTACTTAATAAAATACCTACAACCGCTAACTAACTACACTTCTCAGCCCCAACAAATCTGTGAAACTTTCCTAGCAAGTAATCAAAGATAATAGGACTCCACTTCAGCTTTTATGTTTTGAACTAGTTCAGCCCCAAAATTATTGCAAATCATGCTCATAGTTGGTTCTGACATAATTTTGCTACTAATTATTGCAGTAGCAAGCTGAGCACCAATGGATCTAAAACTGCTATAAAGAGAAGCATTGAGATTATTGTCAAAGATCATGATGATGTGAACCACGGAAGTTTGATTGAAAAAATTCATCTACTTTTAACTTTGTTAACAATATGCATAAAACTCCCATCTATCTAGCATTATGTGAAACTGATTTATTTACTCTATCTAGCCAATGTAATGAAAACGAATTTTTAGGTTGCATTTGGCTTAGCTCTCCCCGGTCAAAGAGCGGCTCTTTGGTTCTAGAGGGGAGCAGTTTTAAGTGAAGACTGTTTGGTATACCAGCTCCCTGCCCCATTTTCACAGGCGAAGAGCTGTTTTAAGTGAGAGAACGAGCTCTCCTCTAGAGCAGATAAAACCTGCTCTGACAGAGAGCAGGTGGGGAGCTGGAGTCTGCTGAAGGAGCGCAGACTCTACTATTGAAAAAAAATACTAAAATTTGGTTCGTAACTCGAGATTTGCTACATCCAAGTGAACTTGGTTCGCTAAAGGTAGAATGGTCTGCTTTGCTCAAAGTCCTATTTCTTGCACATGATTAGATTTACAAGCTAATACTTCATGGAGAACCAGATCTGCATACCAAACTACAAACTAAATCTCTACTATTGAAAAAAAATACTAAAACTAGTAAATTCAGGACACAAACAAGATTAAGTAATTAACGAAGTATGATCTGAATATAAGAGATAATAATCAAATATAAGAGGTAAAGACCTTTTGCTCTCCATCGAACTCTCTTATGCTTGTCTTCGTTCAATCGCAGGTTCTTGATCTGGATCTATAACTGACAAAGCCTCGAGGCTCAAACTCTCCTCACCTCCATTTCCCTCATTCGACTCTACAAACTCCAACTCATCTCCCACCGCCAAAAACCTACGCACAAATTTGGGACCTTAGAAATATTAAAAGAATGATTGATAGCTAGAAAAACCTAGGCTATACATCATGTGAGTTCCTTTACATTCACAGAGCTCAAGATCCAAAGATTCGAAAGAGTCAAATAGTCATAATTATGGGGGACCCATAGTGATCAAATTAAGAGAAGAAAAAATAAGAAATATAAAACTGTGGGGCCTACTCTAACATTATATACAGATTCCATTACCATACCTTATGATTGATCTTTTGCCTTATCAACAGATATGTGATCCTCCTTTATTGAATCAAAGAACCTGTGAGGACCCAGACCAGGCTGACCCGACCCATCTCTTGGCCCGAACTAGGCCCAGGCCAGACCCAACCTAAAACCCTTATTACCTTTCCCCTATTACCTGCTTAACACCCAACTCCTTACCTTCAGTCCCATCCGCTGCACAGGAGAGCTGAAGCACAAAACTCCGCTGAATCGAAATGGGGCTCGATATGGAGCCGCTGTCCGGCACCGTCTCGACGACAGGCGCGCCTGCACACGACACCATCTCCTTCACGTCACTACCAACCCCCCATTTGATTATAAATAGGAGTCATCCATCTCCCTCTTCACCATCCACTATTCAAGCATCTGGTAAGGCTCTGTTATTCTTCTTCTTCTTCTTCATCTTCTATTTTCTTTTATTTTGGCCGGCTTAACCTCCGGCGACGATCGTCAAAGCAATCGTTGCCGTCCATGTCAACATTCTCGCATTCATCGTAATCGCTCACGGCTTGCCTCTGCGGCAGCGATCTGCATCATATCCATCGACGGCAATGCCGAACCCGTCAAGCCATTTTCTCTCTCTGTGTCTCTCCCCTCATCTCTACTAGTACCCATTTTCCTTCCTCCCGTGCCATACTCGACCCATAACCATTTTTCCTCTCTGTGTTACCACAGCCAGTAATCTCAAACTGTCCATTTTATTTTATTTCTTATTTCCTGTTTTATATATATATATATATAGTATAAGGTATAAAAAAATATATTTATTTATGTACATAGTATATATTTATCATTTTAAAAACCTAGCCATCTATTCATTTATATTAATTTTGCCATTAAAAATATGATGGTTTATAACCCATAGGCTGTTAGAGAAATTTTCAGATTGCTAACCCATTTTATAAAATATTTATTTTTTGAATATGCTTATTTATTAGGTTTAAAATCAGCCAAATTATTATAGAATATATCCTTAAGTATTTACAAAAAAATATGTTCCTATCATGGGTTATCAAAAGGATTTTAATGTGGTTGCATCTCGTAATATTCCGGTATTATGGCCCTACCCGATCATCATACTCTATCGGCGTATTATGATCCCATTCGATCTCGAAACTCGACCCATCCCAATCGATTCCCTATCGGCTAACCCTTCCGCGAACCGACTCAACTCCTAACTCATATTTCCCACGTAGTCATTCAACTCTTTGATCGAGACATCGCTTAGTGCTAACACACCATTGTTATTATGCAGGCAACACATTGAGCGAACCGAGCTTCAACCACCCTCATCGTAACCACCAAGGAAGCGCACATCAAGGCAAGTGACCTACCCTTATCACTCGATTTTGTTCAAGTAATTAGTACTAAGTAAATACAATATATATATATATATGCGATTACGCACAACCCTATAATTATGAATTGAAACCCTTAGTGTGATACATCTATGAGACATTGTTGGGTATTGATATTATAAATATGCTAGAATAATCATGTAAGGGCTTGTTCTTTTATCTCTACACAATTATGACTGGTGATTGAGATTCCTCATGAAGTAATTGTCAATGATTCCTTGATGGCATGTTATATATTTGAGTATATGAGCAAGCATAGCCATCGCACGATTCATCATAAACTAGTAGGAAGAGGAAATGATTAGGAAATGGATTGACTATAGTATTCACATCTTTTCGAAAAGCATCATGAATACCATCTTGATTATGGAAGGCATCAATTGTCGAATAAATGATTTCTCTACTGCATATGTTGTGCATCGATATAAGTATATGATATTTCTTGTGTGGATCCCCCATCGGGCAGGCATGGGTTGGGACGAATGTTCGTGATTAGTGCTTCCTCATATAAGGTATATATATTGCCTACCGACCTGCCACGGTAAATTGTAATGTGATGTGGTAAGGATCACCTGGAAGGAGGTGAAGTCCAAAAGGGTCACATGTGACTGTACCATGGATCCGGTACTATAGTAGTAGGACCTACACTTATAAATGTGTGGCTGCTAGAATTAAGTTATTTTCTTTTGCTTTCCTTTCAAAGAAAAACCTCATGTTCTTTTACACATGCATCTCATTCATACTTGATGATAATTGCAAATGTAACATATTGAGAATAAAGTGGCAAAACTTCATATCAATATACTGCTCTTACTAAAGTCGAAGGGATGTTCGTAGATGAATTCGTTCCTCTTCTTGTTTGTTAAGACGTAGATTACTGGATATTATTAGGGGGCCACTTGTTGAGTTTATCTCACTCCCGTTGTTAATATTTCAGCGGCGGATCGAGTTAACCAGCAGACTTCTCAAGAGGAGACGTTGGAAGACCTCCTAAAGTAAAGCCAAGGAGTTAGTCAGGTCTTGTGTTGGTTGTAAGGGCTTTTGAAATTGTAATTTGTATCCACGATGAACATGAATTGTAACAATGATGTACCTTTATTTTGTGATCAGAAATGAAATATCAGATTATGTGTTTTGTTTAACCATTTGTTCTGTTTTGATTATTGAATTTGCTCACGCGTCGAAATTCGCGGTGTTTTGGATTTCGGGACGTGATAGAACCAGAATAAGAACCATTACAAATAGTGATGTGAGTATCTGAGTGATGATGAAACTTCAAATTAGGTACTAGAATGGGCCTCACTTTCCATTGGGCATGCTGAGCTAACTTTACCCATTGTAATTGTTGCTTCTGTGACTGTAAGATTTAAAACTGCATCATAATAAGACATCATAATTGCACCAAAGCAAAACAAGAAATATTAGTTAGCCTGGATACTGCCCACCAACAATTTTAGTTATCTATTCCATGAGCATATAAACACATTGAAGCAGAGAGGGTTATTTTTGGTAAGAGCAACTATCATATTACACAGAAAACTTAATTTGAAATTTAGCCAATGTGGTATTGTTAAGGGAGGACTTGTCTGGACCTTTTCTTTTGATGCTTCAATAAAAATCATATTAAAAAGTTGAAGTAAAATATATCTTTGAGGCTGAAATATGCTGAATGAACTTCTTAAATATTAGATAAAAATCTTCTTAGCCATTGAATGCAACGAAAATTAATAGTAAAAAAATATCCACACTTCTAGCATTGAATTGTACTATACCAACACATTTGACCTCTGTTAGGAATGCTAATATTGAAGATTTGAAGTTAGTGACAGCGGAACAACCTAGAAAGTCATGAGAAACAAGGCAATCAGCTTTGCTAAAAAATATGGAAATCAGTGATAGCCAAAGTCTGAAATGCGTTCAATTTCAATCCCTAGCAAACTTCGAACTAAACAAGGAAGCTGGTGATAACCCTACCTTCATAAATCCACCTGATGGCCATCCAACAAAGGAATCCTCCTCTCTCCTCTCATTGGGAGCCTCTATCAATGAGAAATTTCCAACAAGTCTTGGATACAGCATTATACCTTCTTAAATTCTTTAGAAAACTATAGCAATAACCCCAAAATATTTTCAGAAGGTCTAAAATGACGGAAGAGTGCTCGCTTGTATTTCAGCCCAACAACCACATTGGCACTTGTTTGTAATGGTTACCTTGTGTAACTTTACAAACACTATAAACCAAATAAACCCAAAAAATAGTAAATCATTTCATGCATATATTATATTGAACCAGAAGGAAATGACCAAATATTCACTCGTACCACTTGAATAGCTGGAACGCTCAGAACCACATGGAGAATGTGACAAAAAGATGCACATTTGAACTAGGGTATGAATGCCCATACACCTTGTACATCACCAACAGCATCATCAACTCCAACCCCTTCACACAATGGCTCCGTGAATACAACCTGTAGTTATCAACAAACTTTACATGAACTACCACAAAACCCGACCTGTAGCTCTGTATTTAGCTCCTCCAAGGGGTATTGGCATTGTGTTCCAAGTCGGAAACCAAAGAAAACAGAGGCCAGCAGCAGCTGCATGGTTATGGTTATGAAATCAGCCAGCGCAGTGCGGATTCCTCGTTCTATGCGCATCAACTTTAGAAAACAATCATTCCATGAACCAATTTTCAAAACTGATTCCAACTGATTAAAAAATTAATTTAACAAAAGTTGAGGGTTTACATCAAACCTAATTAATTTATGTGTCTGTGTGACACAAGGCATAAGGAGATCCACAGATAAATAATTATTCATTAAACATTGCCTAAACAAACCCTCTAAATTAATATATGTGTGTGACAAAGGGCATACTGGTTCATAGAGAAAAAAAATTCTACCCTTGGATGAAATCCGTAAGCCTAAAAATCCAACCATTCTTATTAAGTGAAGAAAGTTCCAAAAACTCCCACACGATGTGGGACTATTCGAGAAGAGTAAACATTAAAGACAACAAAAAATTTAAAAACTAATAATTATAAGAACTGCTAAAGAGTCAATCAAGTTAGCAAAGTTGGTGACAAGTCACAACATTTGGCCTTCCCTTTGCTTCTGCTTGGCTCTCTATTTTTAAGAGGAACACCAATGAATACTTCAAAAGGACCAAACTTGCCTTTTGGTCTTGGAAGGTAGCAATTATCAAATGACTTAGTCATATAATCTTATGATTCAATGAGCTTTAACTCAATCAAGAACCAAACAATTTTTAAAGTGGAGATTCACCAAGCAATTTTTAAATGTTAGAGTGGCTTTTCCCTCATTTTGACGTAGTGCATCTATTGATGTGAGTAACTAGGGTCGAGCTCAAAACAAAAAATGTCTAAATATAAACCTTAGGACATTGCTTATTGATAGTATACTATTTGTTTCATGACTAAAAAGTTTATTATAAGCCAATATATAAACTGTTCTCACAACTCATCCAAAAAAAAGTCATTCGTGAACAGCCTATGTAACAGCTGCCAAATTTAATCTGACAAGACTAGGTACGAACTCGGGTAAGATCGGGTTGTGTCTAACACGGGACACAAAGAGTTGTTTTGGATTAGTGTTGATGACTGATCAATTGTAGGACCCTTAGTGGCATAGTACATTTATTAGAGCTAAACCAAGTACCCCATATACTCAATAATTTTGTATTAAATATACACTTGAAAATTATGTACCAGCCCATACACCACTAACCAGTGTAACATCTATATATAGAAGCTAAGCCTTATAAGGCTTATAACAATTATTATGCTAGATGACTCCGCATTAGCATGAGCCATATGTAAACTTCATTCACATCAAGTGCTAAAGGAGATAAAACCTTCTGCTAAACGCTCTTTAACTCTCACACTTCGAATTTGCAAAACCAAAGAAAGAAACCCTCTTCATCTCTCAAACTCATTTCTCATCACAGGAAGAATCCCAATTTAATCTCTTCAAAACATTGGATCACCTGGTGACCCTAGGATTCGGCCAGGAGAATATGCACGAAGCAACCGACTGATTCTCTAGAAATTCCTCACAACCCTACAATCAAGATCTTCGAAATCAACTTCACGATTTTGACACCAACACCATTCCAACGCCATCACAACCGAAGAAACCACCAAAAAGGTACTCCATAACGCGAGCCACGTATTAAATTAGTTTCTTTTGCAATAAATTATAGGTAATTGATGTCAACTCCGTGAGATCTAATCAATATACAGAGGAATCAGTCATATGTGAGGGTTCGAAGCTGAAATCTTCGATTTCCAAATCTTCAGAACCTCACATACCAATTTAATGATACCAATGAGTTATCTGTTAAAATTTTAATCTAAAAGATAGTGTGAAAGACATGTGTGCATAGTGTAGAAAGCCCAAAAGACTGAGAACCAAAATCAAGAAGAAGACACGCAGCAAGTCATGTCTATCAGGCTTGCCACAGCAACATCAAGCTTGCCGCAACGCTGAAGGGCTTGCCACGGCAACCCTGTGACTTGCCGTGGCAACCCTGTGTGTGTGTGCGTGTGTATTTGGGCTGTATTCTGTACATTTTCAGACACGTGACGGTCACATGATAGTGACCCAGTATGTGTATGCATGTGTTTATGGTGATCAAGAATATGTATGCTAAAACATGCTGAACAAATTTATATGCATCTTAGGTGCTCACGAGGAGCTCGTAAAAAAAAAAGAGAGGAACATTTGCTCGGATTCATGCACGTGTAACACATAAGCTTAAATCGTAAGGTAGGGATTTGACCTTGCTTGTCTATATGTTGTTTTTTCATTCTGTTTTGATAAGAAAATTATCTGAAGTTACATACATGCTAGTTTTCGATTTTAAATACATGCACATGCTTACATCCTGATTTGTTTTCCCTTGATTCCCTGTACACGTCTTATTTCTTGTACACGCTTGCTTTGATTTGAGCCAAGTGATCCCGCTAACTCGGGAGCTTGGTGTCTTGAGTCAAGTGATCCCGCTAACTCGAGAGTTTGACGTATTCGGTTCAAGTGATTCCGCGAACTCGGGAGCTTGACAAGTGATCCCGCTAACTCGGAAGCTTGAAACTCTTATTTCTCGTATATGTTGTGGTTTTGGTATTCTGTTTTACATATGATAACTTGTTTAAACTAATGATGTTTCAGCATGATTCGTTGTACTCATTTCAGCATGATTCTTGATACTCGTTTCAACATGATTCGTTGTACTTATTTCCAACATGACATGATTACTTGTTGTTTATATTGTAAATTGCTAAACTAGAAATAAATAAGATGTGCTTTGATTTGTATGTTATGCATCAAGAACGTGAATCAGCATACTAACGTATAGGCTAGCATTATTAGTTCCTTACTGAGCTTTGATGATAGCTCATCCCGTGACTCCATGTCAAATTTCAGGCCTTGATCAAGGTCACCCTGAGCAGGAGGGGGATCCTACATACCAGCTCGAGGAAGAGGAGGAGGAAGGGGAAGAAGAGTCTGCTAAGGACTTCTTTCCTTAGATCTGATAGAGAGAGAAACAGATTTTGAGAGAGAGAAACTTGTGTAAGAAATAGTACAATATTTTTGGATATAGTTACTACTGTGCGTGTATAGGTTTACTTTTCATTGTTTAGATGACGGACGGACATCATCGGTGGAAAGCTATGTATTGCACCTTTTTGCTTTTATTTATATCTCTTTGTTTATTTTACTGTTTTAGATAAAAGAATGAATATTAGTGGTTGCCATATTGTCTTCATAATCAGAGCTGTTAAATCGCTTCATAAATTAATGCTTTGTATGCGATGCACTTGTAAGAAAGGATCATATTAGGTGATCCGACGACGCCACCTTTTCCGAATATTGTATGGGAAAATGTCGGGCTGTCACAGCCTATGGTAGGTAAAGTCAGTGGAAAATGCATAGTTAAAAGAATAATTATAAAATGTTATATTAATGGGTGGATTCAGGTGTAGGGCAGGTCTAGATCAGGTCCATTTCTGGGTGGTCAAACATGACCATTTAAAAGTCAAGTCTGGGCAGGGTTTGGGTAGATCAGTTGGAGGAGATTCAGACACCAACATATTTAATAATCAGGTTGGTGTTTTTGTCTCGGATCTAACCTGAATGAGTCCAATATCAGACCCATACCCATTTATAATCAGGTCAGGTCCATCTGACACATTTGCACCCCTATATTAGTTACCAATGGATTTATGCATCAACATGGGCATCAATACATAATATAATGTTGTTTTCATGCAACAACAAAAGCAAGTTATGCAAACGTAACTTGAGAGGTGGCTCCAACGTATCACTAAACATTGAGAGGTGGCTACAACGTGTCATTAAATATGCTTGCATAAGTACACACCTTTACAAAGAACCATGAATTTTATTATAACTTTTAGCAATTTATTTATATAGGATGACAATCCCAAATTCAGCATTTTTCTGTGCCCTGTATAGGACAGATTTGCATTGTTCCACCCCGAAATTTGTGCAGGTAAAAAATTAGTGAATCAGTGGCTGAGATTTGATCAGGGACTTGATGATGCGAACTTTAGATTTGCCCATTTGAATCGTGGTCGGATAAAGAGGAGAAGTCAAAAGAGAAAGTAGACCCACAAATGGGTTTTAAAAAAAGGCCCGTTAAAGACCCGTGTGCACATTAATTTAGACAATATTTTATCTAGGTTTAGTTTTCTTTTTTATTAGGATTCTTTTAATAAGTGACTTGTTTTAGGACTAGTTTTTTTATTTGAATTATTTAGGGATTAGACACATATATAAAATATGTGACTGTTAATCCCGTCACTCTCTGCATAACCATAGAAAAAGCGGTCATAAGTCTACCAATATGTGTCAAAATTGTGTGATTCTTATCTTGTTAGAACACTACTTCGATAAGCTTTCAAACAAGGCTAATTTTACGTCAATCAGATATCATTTTACCCTTCAAAAGTGATCACATAATAAAAAAATAGGATTAATGATGAAAGTAATTGTGACTATTAGATTAGAAACTTTTAATGATTGATTAGGAGTTCTATTTTAAGTAGTACTCCTAGGTTTTTTTTTCCTTATAAATACACATTGTAATCTCTTATAAGAATTAGTATTGATGATGAATGAAAATTATGAGTTTTCCTTTGTGTGAATTCTAGAGAACTTGAGATGAGTTTTCGATAGAAGAGTGATTCTTCTCCTGCTTGCGGTTTGGTGTAAGGCAAACTTTCTTCCTTGGAGCGATTCCTTAGATCTTCTTCTACCCCTATTTTCCTTTTTATTTTTTATTTTAATTGAAGAGCGATAACCCTAACCCCTATCTTACGGGATTTACGTTATTTTAGGGTTAGCATGCGATTTTTCCTGCATCAAATTGGTATCAAAGCCAGGTTCAACACTCAGCACGTGTAGTCCATCCTGAGTAAAGAACAATTTATCGAAGCCTTACATGAGTTGAATGGATTCATAATGGCTAGAATGGGATCGGTCATGGATCAGCGAAAGCTCCTTGATTTGTATCAGACGATTGGTAAGATTAGACAAGCATGGGAGGCAGTGAAAACTAGATCGCAGAGTCTTAGGTATTTGAATTTAACACCTCAATATTGACCAGCTTTATATGATCGAGCATTTACTCTTGAGATTAGACGTGACTTAACAAATACATGTCAGATAGCGGAGGCATTAAACAAGAGTCTCGTTCAAGAATTTCTTGAGGATTTTCTTCTCAAACTACAAGAAGAAATTATATCGGTGAGACATGAAGCTTTGAGATTTAAGCATTCAAATCCCGTGTTCGTTAACCCAACCACATTACCAACCGTCCGTTGTGAAACCTGCACCCGTTATGAAATCCATTAACGGTGTAAACTCTATGCCGCTTGTAACCCTCGTAACAACTTACAATCCAAAGCCCATTCAAGAAATCAAGCCCGTTACCATCATTATCCTAGCCAACCTCATCTCACCTAAAATTTTTATCGATCCTCTACTTGAACCCGTGATAGCCCCAAAATCAGTTGAAGAGTTGGTACCAGTTGATGAGAACCCTCTTTTGGTCAATATTTGTACTAATCCTGATACCGTTGAAGAGCCCGAGGCCATTGAAGAACAAGTTGCCGCAATCAATCCTCTCGAGCCCGAGATCGTCGAAGCACAATTATTTGAAATGAAAACTATCACACCCATAACCCACAGGTCCCAAGATCATGTTGGTTGCATATTGATGTCCATTTCTGTTGGAAAATCGAAGATTAAACAGATCGAGCCCAAGTGGAATCCTGTTTACTTGTTCAAGCCACTTCCGATCGAGGTTCCCTATATATTGTCTGTGATCGCGACCATGAAGATCCATGACAACCAAAGTTTGAGGTCGAACTTTTTTAAAGTAGAGGGGATTGATGCGAACTTTAGATCCGCTTGTTTGAATTATAGTCGAATAAAGAGGAGAAGTCAAAAGAGAAAGTGGACCCATGAATGGGTTTTTAAAAAAGGCCCGTTAAAGACCCATGTGCACATTAATTTTGGCAATATTTTATCTAGGTTTAGTTTTCTTTTTTATTAGGATTCTTTTAATAAGTGACTTATTTTAAGACTAGTTTTCTTATTTGAAATATTTAGAGGTCAGACACATATATAAAATATGTGACTGTTAATCTTGTCACTCTCTACACAACCATCGAAAAAGTAGTCATAAGTCTACTAATATGTGTCGAAATTATGTGATTCTTATCTTGTTGGAAAGCTACTTCGATAAGCTTTCAAACAAGATTAATTTTACGTCAATCAAACATCGTTTGACCCTTCAAAAGTGGTGAAAAAATAAAAAAATGAGATTAATGGTGAAAGTAATTGTGACCGTTAGATTAGAAACTTTTAATGATTGATTAGGAGTTTTTTTTTAAGTAGTATTCGTAGGTTTTTTATTTCCTTATAAATACACATTGTAATCTCTTTTGAGAATTAGTATTGATGATGAATGAAAATTATGAGTTTTGCTTTGTGTGAATTCTAGAGAACTTGAGATGAGTTTGCGATAGAAGAGTGATTCTTCTCTCGCTTGCAGTTTGGTGTGAGGTCAACTTTTTTTCTTGGAGCGATTCCTTGGATCTTCTTCTACCCCTATTTTTCCTTTTATATTTTATTTTAATTGACGAGCGAGAATCCTAACCCCTATCTTGCGGGATTTACGATATTTTAGGGTAGCGTGCGATTTTTCCTGGGTCACTTGAGCACTAATATGTTCATGTCCATTAGTTTTCACTGAATTTTTCAAGGTCTGTAGATTGGTCAAATAGTATTGCATCTTACATCTTAGGTTTTGTTCTTCATCTGATATGTCTAGGTATTGCAATTTCAATTCCATGTAGGAATTGCAAGTTTTGACCCGAAATGCGAATCGGATCTAAAAATCGGCGAAACTGAATTTGTTCGAATCAGAAACCGATTAAAAAATGAAACCATACTGACTCCGGTTTGAATTTGGTTTTGGACGGTGGCATAGTGATAAATTTCCCCGAAAATTTTCAAATTTTCTTTAAAATTCAGCATAACAGGATCGGACAAAATTTTCAATGAAATTTCGGAGCTTTCTCCGAAATCATTGTCTGTAGGTATGGCCATGATCCATAAAGATATATAGTGTCAAAGACTTGAAATGCATTCCCTAAAATTAATTAGATGGTGTTTGATTATTTTTATTGATGTAGATCAATTTTGGACTTGGTCTTCAACAGTAGAGGTCTTTAGATGATAATACATCTATCGGATTGATAGTGCCACAATGATTCTAAGTCTATATATATACTTATATATATACACAACACTAATCAAAATGGATTTCAGGGAGATAAAAGGGAAAGATAAAAGGACCAACATGAACTGCAAGGATATTGAATCTAGGAAAGAGAGTGACTCTTGAAGCTAGGGTTGTTATGTCCTTGGCTATTGCTTTAATACTCTCAAAGATTCAAGACTAAATGATTCCTTTTTATGTTCCTTGGTATTCAAAATTGAGATAACAAAACATTCACTTTTTTTAAATTTTTTCATAAATTATAAAGTGTCTTTTCTAGAACCATTATATAGTCTTAATAACTTCTCCAAATTGTTAAAACCCACATTTGCACCTTATCCTCCAGTGGGTCAAGTGGGACTCTCATAAGCAGATATACATAAAAACAAGAGAGCTTTTTTGAACCTCATAATGAAAATAAAGAAAGGCACTTTCCTTTATTTCAGGTTGCATGAAGGGAAATTGGAGAGGTAAATTTAAAAGCATTTATTATATTGAGGTAATTCAAAAAGCCCAAAGGTGCTTATTTAGACAAAACAAGTTTATCTATACACATGAAATTGATTAGCGTTTTACATAAGGGTGATGTAAAGGTTGCACAGCTAAGTAGATTTTTAAAGTTCATTAGTCATATCTCTTGGAAAGAGACGTGAAGAAGGTGTCTTTTTCTGCTCTTTTAGTGAAAGAGATGTGGTTCATAGAGATTTCCCTGGATTAAAGTGAATTCTAAGGTTAAAAGTTGAAACGCAACTAGAGATCTCTAAGAACTCTCATTTTGAGTAAAGATGGGTTCTTTTGAGTGAAATAGAAGCGAGCCACCTTTGATAAAATATATCCTTTAAGCAAAATCGAAGAAAGTTGATGAGATGCATTTTCTAAGGAAAATAATAATTAAAAATTAATTTATAAAATGTAAAGCCCATCAGAGGGAAGATATTTCTTGACTCTTAGGCTCTCATTTTGTGCAAAGACATGTTCTTGTGATGTGGGTCAGATTGATATTATGGGACTAGAAAATATCATTCTGTGAACTGATAAAGGCTCAATTTGGCTCTTTTCATGCAAGGAAACATGTGGGCCAGAATTTTTTGGGTAGAAGAATTGTTTTGCTGAAAGAAAACATGTGGATTAGATTAATCTTTTGGATACTATATCTTAAATCTGTGGCTGAGCATAGAGATGTCTAGGAACTCTCATATCTACAACACTTTGTTAATCTTGGAACCATTGGAAATAGATGGAGAGCATTGGTTTTATATAGGAGTTTTAAGAATCTAGTGCTCAAAGCTAAAAAAGGGGAACATAATGATAAGATCAGATATCATATATTATAGGGCATGTGGAAATAAAATAGTACCACATTCTCTTTTAGGCATTTAAACAAACATGTGATATGCACCTTTAATGCCCCACAAATTCAACTGCTAAATGCAAGTCCTAACTCTATTCAATTGCAATTTTTGATATGGCATGCAGAGCATTGTGGTACCAACAAATTAAAGTTATATCACTAGCAATAATATAAAGCTACCAACAAAATAAAGCCTATCAAAGACATAATGTAAGAAATGATGAACATTGTCGTATGAAATTTGATATGGCATGCATACATTTGGAACAATTTACACTTCATGAATAGCCCATGTGAAAAAAACATACCCTCAAGGTTAAACTTCATCTCCTATAAAATCAAACTAGATCTGAATCCATCCCAAAGAAATATAAATTTTACCATAAACAATCCACAAGGAAACAAAAAATCAAAAAGCAGTTAAATAATCTAACAGATTAGAGAGAGAAACGTGTTAAAAGAAATCAGATTGAAATCTGAAAAACACACCTTGCTGAGGCAGCAGAGTTAATACTCTGTGGTACAAATTTAGGATTCAATCACTGATGAGTGTTGGAAGCTTCTAGCAAGAATGATGACAAATAATTGGATATATAATTTTACACAAGAAGAGCAGAAAATGCTGGTTCCGTTTGATCGATCTTCTTTGGCAGCGTCGTACTAGTGGTCGATCTGAAAATCGAACCACATACACATCCAAAGATCAAAATCAATATCACACAAACTTGATCGATTTGATACAGAAAACAAGGAATTAGAAAACCTAACTTAACAAATTCAATACTCCAAAGATCATCTCAAGAACTGATAAAGTCGATTGATCTGAAGAATAAAATAGGCATATTACAAACCCTAACTTAATGGGAAAAATCTTAAATTTATAGTCTCTTTCTCTCTATATAGCTTCTCATACTTTCGATCGAACAACAATGGCCGATTCACGTCGAAAAATGGGTGTTCGATTCACATCGGGTTCAATGCCCTCATTCAATCATCTAATTTTTGAGAAAAAAAATGGTCGATTCTGCATTTGCATGTGAATCGATCATAAGAAAAATATTAGATCATAAAAAAATTCCTAATCAATCAGGCAAAGAGAGAGAGAGAGAGAGAGAGAGAGAGATTTTGTAAGAAGGGAGCTTACTAGGGATTTGACACCAAAAAAATGAGGAATCAAACCTCCAAAATCTCGATATCCAGCCAAAATTAGAGTTTGCGGAGAGAGAGGAAGACGAGAGAGAGAGAGGCTAAGGTTTTGGAGAGAAAAGGAGTTGTGGGTTAGTGATAAAGAGAGAAAGAGACCCTTGGGGGTTGGCCCGATGGATTGCACGTGATATCATCACGTGATAAGAGGATTAGTTATTAAACCATTGTTTTAACTTAAAAGACTACTGTTTTGGGGAGTGAAATATTATACCACTATTATTAGTTATTAAACCACTGTTTTAACTTAAAAAACTACTGTTTTAGGGAGTGAAATATTATACCACTATTTTTAAGCAGTGATATATTTATTTTATTTTATTTTATAATGATAAATTTAAATTGCTATAGTAGTTTTTCCCTCATTTTATCGTAGTGAAAATAGGGACTAAACAATTTATATATTTAAAGCATTCATAAGAAGAGGGCTGTTATGCACACACCACTATTTCTTTATGCACATATAACAATATAATTTAGTAGTGTACAAATAGCAAAAGTTTGTGTGCATTTAAAGTTTTTAATTTTATTTAATCCAAGAAGCACAAAATAAAGAAAAGTTCGTGAGAACTCAAAAGCTGCTGCGATCACACTTTTTTTATGATTGATAGATGTTTGAATATGTATTAGCAACAGTAAAGAAAAATTTATTATTATTAGTTTTCAATAATCGGTGTGTGAGTAGCAAAAGTGTGTGCGCCAAAAAATGATATGCGGGGAGAAAAATTGGTGTATATAAGAGCCATATGTAAGATTGATGACCTTGAGGACACATGATCAATTGAATGGTTAATTTAGGTCGAGATTTTGGATCCCACACAATAGGTCGAGATTTCTAAAGTTGAACCTGGCTTGTAGGAGCAAATTGTATCTAGAAAACCATCAAGTTGGCTGGGCAATGGTCAGGTACAATCAGATTGAATCAGATTACGAGTTTAACTACATTTGTAGCCTTTAGATATGAGAGAGGATTGACTTCATGATTTTATTTTTTATAGAATTACGTGCAGTCAAAATTCTCTTATTTTCAAGCGCTACAGATGTGGTTCAACTCAAAATCTGATTCAGCCTAATTAGACTTGCCCATTATACAAAGTTGGCTAACCCATTTGCAGCCCTAAAGCCGTTAGTAGTCAATTCTAACGCAGATTAACTTTTCAAGCCCAATCGATGGGTTAGAAGAAGGACCACATTCAGACACGCGGCTTGGAGATCAATGAATCATTTCATTTTCCTTGTGCAATACAACACCCATTCCACCCATGCTGCATCGATCAACCAATCCCCCATGAGAGGGAAGACAAAAAGAAGCGAGGGCTACTAGAAGCACACCGCTATTGTTTTTATGACACTCAAAAAGAAAATAGAATACTGTGTAGATAGCAACTTACTGTGTGCACTCAGTACTTAGGGCAAGTTTGTGTGCACCCAAAAGCTACTGTGATCACACTTTTTTGTAAGCCGTATATGCCTTTCCTTCTTTTGGATGATGAGCAACACTGAGGTAATAAATCTCACACAATAAAGCAAAACACTCACATTAAGTGACATATAGGGGAATAAATTTCATTAAATAATACTGATCACCCTATTAACATAATAAGGGATGAAGAAAATATAGAGTGTAGAACCTACTACCTTAAGCCCCAGACAGAAGGGAGGAAACCAACTGAGCAACCACTCAATGGTAAACTATATATGTCTTGAATCCTTATTAACAACATTAAAGTAAAAACTATTATCAGATTTTTTTTATTAATTGGTGTGAAAGTACAAAAGGTGGTGTGCAACAAGAAGCAGTAAGTAGGAAGAAAAAAGTGATTTGCAGACTGCACCACTCAAAATAAAACAGTCATTTTCTATATGTGCACCATTAGCCATTTCCTGCCCACACAAATGTCTTCAGTGATGATCCCTGTAGTCCCTATAGTGGAAAAAAAGGAGAAAAATTAAAGGGTCTGTCGTGTATGTAGGGCTGTCAATAGGTCGGGTTGGATCAAAATTTTAGTTGCCCAATAAGAAAATCGCAAATGCCCGACCTGACCTGACCTGACCCGAAAATAAGAAGCAGTACGTAGGAAGAAAAGAATCACAGACTGCACCACTCAAAATAAAATAGTCATTTTCTATATGTGCACCCTTAGCCATTTCCTGCCCACAAATGTTTTCAATGATGAGCCCTGTGGTCCCCTATAGTGGAAAAAAAGGAGAAAAATTAAAGATTCTGCCTTGTATGTAGGGCTGTCAACAGGGTCGGGTTGAGTCAAAATTTTGGTTGCCCAATAAGAAAATCACAAATTCCTGACATAAACTGACCTGAAAATAAGAAGCGGTACGTAGGAATAAAAAAGTGATTTGCAGACTGCACCACTCAAAATAAAAGAGTCATTTTCTATATGTGCACCATTAGCCATTTCCTGCCCACACAAATTTCTTCAGTGAAGAGCCCTATGGTCCCTTTAGTGAAAAAAAAGGAGAAACATTATAGGGTCCGCCGTATATGTAGGGCTGTCAACAGGTCGAGTTGGGTCAAAATTTTGGTTGCCCAATAAAAAGATTGCAAATGCCCGACCTGACGTGACCCGAAAACAAGAAGTAGTACGTTGGAAGAAAAAAATGATTTGCAGACTGCACCACTCAAAATATAACAGTCATTTTCTATATGTGCACCATTAGCCATCTCCACTACGTGAAAAAGCCAAAAAAACCACTGCCTTAAACAATGATTTTTTCAAAAAATCACTACCCTAAACAGTTGTAAAAAAAGGAGTAGTTTTTTTTCATCACTATATAAAACAGTGGTTTATGAACTTCAACAACGACTGCTCTTAACATTCATAAAAAAAACACCACTGTTTTGAGCAGTGGTTTTTTTATGCAAATTTTTTTTGAAAAAAATACTTTTTTTTAAAGAAAAAAAATTACGTCGACGAATTTTTATGCAATTTTTTTTATGCTTTTTTTAATGCAATTTTTTAATGCTTTTTTTTAATGCTTTTTTTAATATAATTTTTTTAATAATTTATTTTAATGCTTTTAAAAAAATTATATAAAGAAAAAAAATTATTAATCTAATATTTAAACACATCCATTCAACTCAAATGCAAATTATGCAATGCCATTAATAAAAAAAATAAATGTCCAATTCTTTTATTCAAATAAAAGATTGCATCTCAACCTATGATTCAACATTTCAAATCAGCTAAACATTTTAAACTCTAAGGACCCCATGGCCCATTTTCAAAATAAAAGAAAAAAAATATAAATTTGATTCGCCTCTCTTGCCAAGTGTCTCCGTCCCTTAGTGATCCATTTGAGGTGAGCTTCAAATTAGAAAGTTTCGCTTGAAATAATAAAAACAAAATTAATTCTATTAGTAGAAATTATAAAAAAATATAATAAAATATATTCCAAGTTAAAATAATGACTTTAATGAACAAAATAGGCGAACCTAAAGGCTAAACAAAATAGTACACAACAAAATAGGCGAACCTAAACCCTAACTTAACTGCGAATACTACAGCTGCAGCTTCAAGTACGATTCTTCGCATCTCAAGCTCAGATCATACACTTCCCGTTTATATACCAATTGATTAGCTGTCCGAATAAAACAACAAATTTCCTATTAAACCTTGAAGAATATCCCTAAAACTATTTTCCTGGTAAAGAAAGAGCTTATAAAAACCAATTTGTTCATAAGGTCAAACAAAATGCCATCATATGCAGAACAAATACAATACAATAAACAAGCATTTCTTAAAGAATCAACAGTTTTTATTAAAAAAAAATCATAAATTTGACAAAGAACATACAAATGAGATCAAGAAACTTATTTCCCTGAAATTTATAATATTAAAATCAATTAAATACCTGCTGAAAATGAGTGGAAAAGCCAACGATCTGAAGCAAGAGAGAGGGAGAGAGAGGAGGGAGATCTAAATCCAGAGAGCAAGAAGAACTCTCCACATGTGGCAGCCTGCAGTGCCATGGATTTTATATTTGAGAAAATGTGTATTTAGATTTGAGAACGTGTATTTAGATTTGAGAAAATTATTTTAAGTCCAAAGATTTGAAATTCAAGCCTATGAGATAACTCCTTTTGGTTGCCATTTTTAAATCCAGACATCTAGTCTAAAGATTTCATTTTAAAATGACTTAGATTTGACTAAATCCAAATCCAACGCTACAAATAAGTTTCCCAAATGATGGATTTGAATTTTGGTTGGCCGGGTTGACCGAATCCAAATCCAACAGGCCAAATATATGTTCCCAAATGCACCATAAATCAATTTCCAGTCAGAGAATTGGATCAAACTTCAAAATTATAATTGAAATAGGAAGGAGTTTTGTGTGGGGAGCTAATTGAAGACCTCACTTACCTATGATTAAACATATCTTAACCCCTGACGCTGCTGGTATATCCTTCACAGCCAGAGGCAAGACCACGAACGACGGGACATAAAACAAAGGAAGCCACCATTGAATAAACAAAGTCGCAAGTTCAAAAAAGTTCATCAGAGCGGTTGCAGCCGATGGGACACCATAATCCAAAACCAACAGAACGGAGAACACACAAAAGATGCCAAAAAGGGCACTCGGGAACTTAATAGCTGCAGCTACGAAAGCCTGTTTCAGGAATTTATCCATCGCGAGGATGATCCCTAGTGAAACGACCAAATGGGCGATTCCGATGACCTAGCATACACAATCTGAGTTCATCAAATCTAAGCATTCAATTAGCTTAAATCCTGCATCCCATAATTTGAATCATTTTAAGGATTTAAATATTGATTAATGCAATACTATCTGATACTTATACAACAATATAATGTGAACTTATTTAGTACAAAATAATTTAAAGTTTGAATATTGAGTGAAAAAAGGATAGGTCAGAAGGAAAAAAAATGTATGGAACACTCCTTAAAGATAATGGGCAATAGACAGTTATGTATCATATTGCCATACCCAAATCTAGGAGAACATAAAATATTGCCAGACCCATTCCTGCGAGAAAAGAAAATAATAAGTGAGTGCCTCTTAGCAAAAGAATTCACAGTTTTCAAAGAATCTGCATCAGGGATTCATGAACACTAAGCTTGATATGATGATATCAGCACGAAAGAAATGAGGGAAAAAACTAATTGCAGAGAGAGAGAGAGGAAAAGTAAACTTCATAAATAACCATGTCACATTGGAATTTACAAGCTAGGGCAAAATAGGCTCCTGGAAGTCGAGAAAAATATAAACTGAAAACAAAGAAGTTGCAACCTCAAACATTAGGGATATACCCCCCCCCTTATTATTTTCACTCAATATGATACATAACTGTCAATATTTTATGTTCTCTGAGAAATGGGTTGGATACTTTTCATGAGCTCTTACTGTTTCTATGCAAAATGACTTAGAAATGGCAGACATGAATTCCTTTTATGGTTGAGCAGGATTACCTAAGAATTTAATGGTCAACATATATTGAAATCATTTATGGTTTGATAGATTAAGCACAGTAGTTAACGCTCTAGGTTTCTTTTTTCTGACGAAATATATAGGTTGTTGTTCACTTCAGTTTTACATGGAAATAGTTCTCCTTTTGTGGTTCTGAAATTATCATTGGGGGTTCTTTGGGCTGCCGGAATGTCCCATATGAGCTCCAACTTCAAAGAATAAAGACCAATTGAGAAGAACCCAAAGAAAAGAGAACACCATGGTTAATTTTGGCCTTTTATCAAACAACAATTAGTTGAATTTCAAAAGGGTACAGGTATTTGCAACCAAAGATAGTTTTTTGTCCTAATGCTTCACACAATATAAGATCTTGAGCTCATGGCCCAGCTATGAGACGGTCAGACGTTCATTCCCCAAAAGTGAACGTGATTATATAGAACCGATTTCTAGCAATCTATGGGATTGTTCATCATCAATCCATCACCATTCCTCTGAAAACAAGGGAAATTTTAACACTAATTTTTTGTTACATGTGTCAAGGAGAACTCAGCTCACTAAACGGAAATTATTCTTAACATACATCACTTATGAAAATCCAATAACTATTGGGGAAAAAGATTAAAATTCTTTTGATGTCTTAAATAAGTTATAAAGTAGAACGAAAAATTAAAATCCATTCTTACAATAGTTACCTATAAGGTACATGAGATCGTTTCCTTTGGAGTGCGCTTATGACATCCCCAAGAGCAAAGAGTAATAGATTTATGGCCTTCCCTTCTTCAAGCCTTCTTCCTTTTGCCTGTCTTTAACAAGCGCTCACTTCCACCTGGGGCATCAGAACAAATCATGGATATGCAGATCAAGCTGTTTTAAAGCAGAGAAAACCTAACAAATTTATGACCCAAAATAGACTTCTATCATTTATGCAGTAAACTATTACATTAAACTACAACAGCTGACTTTAAATTTGGCCCTTTGATTTCCAAGTTCAGTCTGGAGCCTGGCCTAACCGAATCGACTGAGCCAAGCCTCAAGTAATCTGCAATTCTTGGAACACCTTATATAAAGTTTAGGAGAGAAAAAAAGTACCAGTGAGATCTGCTTGAGGTTGCATTGAAATTGGTAGAAGCAGTTGATCTGAGTCGACTGCCTAACCTATACAGTATTTTTGCATGGTTAATTCACTCTAATTGAAACAAGCCGATCTCAATTCCTCCCTTAGGATCTATTTGAATAGAAAGACTGCATAAGGATCTTCAATTTATATCAGCCACTGATCCCCACAAAAGAATCAAGAAAAATCTCAAGAAGTGACAATGAGACACTTTTTTTTTTATTGGTAAGCTGGGCGCGAATCTGTGACCTTGATTGGTTACTAGGAAAAACTTAGTTTTATCTTTCCTCTTGCTTTCTGTTATCATCTAATCCAATTCTATTTATCTATTTATATTTTTCTACATTTTTTATTATATGAATGACCTAATATAGTAATATTTATAAAATAATACATTTCACATTAAAATACAACCATGTAGATGTGTTACGGGTTTGGGAGTCAAGGTCTCACTTACATAGTTAGGGGGGTGCACTCACCATTGGTAGAAAATATTAGAACAATTTTCTGCGTAAAAGAAGTTGTCAAGACGAAAAAACTTATTTCTGTGTAAAAGAACTGCAATTTACTTGTTACAGCTTTAGTCAGCATCATTGGAACTTCTGGCAGAACACCCTTTTGCATCTATCCCCAAAAAAAATCAGAAGAGAATATATAAGAAGATATATATATATATATATATATATATATATATATATATATATATATATATATATATATATATATATATATATATATATATCTGTGTGTGTGTGTGTGTGAATCAGTACCTAGATTTGACTCCAATTGTGCGTACTTCATCCTGTTGATTGTGGATCTTAGAAAACATCTTTAATAATGACGTACACTTCCGCAAATATTTTGAATTTAGACTCTACTAAAAGGTAAATTATAGAGCAAGATAAGACAAAAGTTGGATCAAGTGAGTTGTGAATTGCCTTGTCACTTACCCCTGTCCGTGAATCGATACGCTAGGACATGACAGATGATCTGGTGTATGAGTCAAGGACTGTGGGTCGTGACAATGTCAGCTTAGAATTACCGAGACCCCCTGTTTTAGGGGACTGAGATTTCAAAAAAAACTCATGAAAGTCTAAATCACAGAGAGCCTCCAAAATCTCAACATTATAATGGACTGTGAAATTCTATTTTATAGGATTTGAGATCCCGGAAATATGGACTCCCATGGCACAATTAAAACCCATAAATAAAGGCGGAGTTTGGTCCCTATTTTGGCCCTAATTAGATCTTAGGTCCAGCCTTTTTAATCTAGACTTCTATGCTAAATTTTTCCCCCAAGTCCACAAAATTTGATATTCCTTTTCCATATAAATTTTCGCCTGTCATCTTTCCTCCAACATCTTTTGAGATAATGTTAGCATTTTTAGAATGCAAAAAGAGCTAGTAATCACTATGATAGCCTTGTACTAAATACTTTTTTCTTGGCTAGTAATCGCAATGACAGGAAGCTCTTTGCGTGGAAATATATATATATTGTATCTGTCAGAAAAATAAGACCGAAGTTATTATGGTTCACAAGCCTTACATGATATTTACAAGAAACCAACTGAAAAATACAAATAGAGAGTCATGCAATGCCATTATTTCAAACACAAAACAGAAGTGGAAATAAAACCAAAAGGCATTTCAAATAAAACATACTAAAACTATTGTAGTGTACTCTAATAAATAGGCAATGGTCAGGTCCAACTGGTTGAACCTGATTTCCTGTTCAACAAGTTTTGCAGCCATTGGATAGAAAGAATCTTGACTTCCTCTGTTTCCATTTTCATAGGATGGCATGAAGTCAAAGATCCCATAATAAATGGTTGGAAAAGTGGTAGAACACAAAATCAGTTCAACCAATTGCACTTGACCAGTGCCCATAATAAATAACTTGTTAAAGCGATTTTGATTTTATTGATAATAAATATGAATGCAAGGTATCCAATGTATAAACCCAATAATCCCCACTAAAAATATCATCTCATCCAATAGGATATAATATCTCCAAAGTAGCGTAACAGAGATTTTGTGCAAAGAGCAATAACAAGAGTAGATCGCATGTTAAACAGATAGAACTTCAGGAAATAATGTGCATCTCTAACCGATAATCATATTAAATCACAGTAAGCTATGATTAGGCATTCTAATCTTTTATGATAAGAGATAATTATTATTATTGTCACACAAGCTGATGACCTGAACCAACCAATTAGATATGCCCCTTCGTGGATGGCTTGCATTGGGGCTGGACACAGAGCATCCAATAGACGTTGTCTCTTGCATTGCTTGTATTACAAAAAATACACTGTCGGAAATCCCTAACAATAGCAAGATCAATTGTTTTACATTTTTAGGGAACCAACAATTATTAGGCAATCAACAGACAATGTTCACTGACCATCAGCAATGAGGAACATTTGATCGGTGCCATTTTCTTTTTGCAATAGAGGAGAGAAATATGATTCGCAAAACATACACATTGACAGTTTGGATAGATTGGCAATTGCTAATCCCAAAGCCTATAGAGTTGGTACCACTTACCGATCCTCAGATTTGACCTCTGAACTGAAACATACTAAAAGCATTTATATTTTGGTTCATTACGACATTAATCTTGGTTTAAAATACAGGTCAGTACCATATATAAGGCCAACCTTGCTAGAGGGCGTTGCATTCAGAGTCATGCTTTAAAAACTCGATATCGGTGGCGGCCAACCCCGGGACCAATACGTTTCATATCTAAGATACGTATTGGCATTACGACGTGAATTTTTCTCCTTTGAGAAAAAAAAAATTCTAAATTATAATTCAAGATTGGATTATCCCAAAAATCACAAATTCCCTAAATTTCTCAAATCACTTATCCACAAACCAAAAATCCAAACAATAAACAAATCTAATCAACAAATCATGCAAAGAAACCCCCATTCTTTTTCTCATGAAAACCAAAATCTACCAATTCAATTCAAAACCAAACCCTGAAAAAAAAAAAAAAAAAAAAAATAACGAAGAAGTCTACCTTTTGGTTTTAAAATCTTCAAAATCGCAACGAATACCGCCAAATGACTGAATACTACTTCGAGCAAAACCTAATTCCTGAATACTACGCCGAACAAAACCTAATTCCCATACCGAACGCTTCCTCACCCAATCCGTCCTCTGAAATCCTAAAGAATCCATCAAAACCTTAAAATCATGTAGTGATGCATCGATTGGATTACTGCAATCGGATTGAAGATCCCAAACCCGATGCTATGGAACGGGATGGACACCAGAAACAATCCAACTGTGAGATCTCCTTCTTCATCCTTGTTCGACGATCTGACTATTCTAAGCTTATCAATCTACAACCGTCTAATTTTCGCCATGAAATATCGAGTTAGAAGCTCAAAGATCATCGAATTCATCTTATTTTGGACGCCAAGAAATCGAGGTCGATTTGGAACCCTAGGCCTAAATCAGACGGTGATGAAGGGGAATAAGGTGGTGGAGAATGGATTCCATTGTCCGCAGAGTTGTTTGAGTAGGTTCGGGTTGGATGGAAGATTTGGGAGGGAGTCTTTAGGAAATTTGAAGGGAAGGGTTTGTGTTAGGGATTTTGGAGATGGTGGAGAGAGCAAGAAAATAGAGAACTTGGTTTCACTCCTGCGCAAAATGGAAGTGTTTGGTCTCCGAAAAATTCAAGTCATGTTTTTATATTTTAGCACCTCCATTAGTTTCACTCTCGCACTCGAGATGTTAGAAACAGCTTCACGACGTTCCCATGGCTCGATATTAAACTTTTAAGAGATGGATTTTGTAGTAGTCTCTAAAATTGAAACATTTGGAGACGACGAGAGACTAAAAAGCTGTCTCTAAAACTTACATTAAAGACGGATTTATAAAAAGTTGCCTCGAATGATAACATTAGAGACTGCTTCTAAACATGCTGTCTCCAATAAAAGGTTATTGGACACCACATTCAAAGCCATCTCTAATATCCGTACCCAAAATTCTCTTTTTTTGTAGTGTATGGATAACAAAATCTAACCTTTCATATAACATATTTGTAAAAGAAACTGATTAAATATGGATAGTTAGAAAAAAATTTGCATGGATTATTAGAAAAATGAAAGGGCACAACAAATTCAAGCCATCAACAACTTACAAAACATGGGATGTTCCCGGTTGCAGGCAGATAGCAGAACCAGGATCCACCTGTGTCTTTTCGGTACAACTTTTCAGTTGGAACAAGCATAATGGTGCTTCTGTAAATATGACAATGCATTAGTAAAAATTTGTGTTCCTAAACCATTGTATAGTAGTAAAATTGCATTGCCTGAATTAAGATCAATCAGAGGAGTTTGATTCACAACCTTCTGATGTTACTGAGAAGGAAGTCGTTTTTAATGAATTGAGGCCTGTCTTCAGCATTGCGGAAAAATGTCGGACATCCTCTGCTCCCACTTGCATATAAACAGTGCTTCATTGAGAGGATGTTGTCCAAAGTTTTCGGCATGGTATGATGCGGATTTTTGGAATCTTGGAACCAGAAAACCCTTTTGGAATCTTGGAACCGCTCTTCCTCCCTGAGCCGCCATCGTTAGGCTCACTACAACCAAAAGAGAAGCTCTCTCCATGGCCATTACTGCAATTTCCCTTCACAGATACCTTAGAAGAAGCCATATCAGAAAAACCTCACCATAGAACTCACATCTGTAGCCTCTTCTAAAAAATTTCACTCAAAAAATTGACAAAAATAGGTAATCCGAAACCCTCAGAGCTTCGGATGCATCTATCGGAGGATGAAGACGACGATAAAACCCTAATTTCGCAAATCTCCACTGTTCCGAAAACCCTAGCTTGGAAAAACCACCATCCTGCCTGCATCAATTGCACTCGATTTAACTACAGACAAACCAAAAATTTCAAAGATCTTGTGACAGCCCGGATTTTGGCACCCCGAAGCCCGTGCCATCAGCACGATCATCTTGACCGTGCCCCTTAGCTATACATGGAACATTGGCATATCAAGCAATGAATTGAATTGAAATAGTAAATGAAGCTGCAGAATTAATTTACTATATGAGCATTTCTCAAAATATAGTTCTACCCTCATGCTTCTACATGAACAAAGAACCGATCCGAACCATCGATGATCGCTAATCATCCCAGATGGTTCGCCCAAAAGAACTATCCCAAATCTATTTATATACATTGTTTAATCAAAACAAGGCTTGACATACCAAGCCGTACAAAGTCTCTCAAAAACCCTCAAAGCTGCACAACGGAGTCCTCTAGAAAAAATCCTCAGGAGGTGGCTCCAACTCGTCACCAGGTGCTAGGTCCGAGTCACCGGGGTCAGCGTCTCCTGAAGCCTCGGCAGCTGCTAGTAGCGGACTTGCGACGTATAGTCTATAGGGTGAGCTACATCCTAACTCAATAGGGAACAGAACACAGTTGAACATATAAATTATCACTCACATATATTCTATGATATGCCATGCATGATGTGTCTATGCAGATACTGATGAAAAACAGTTAAAAAGCATCATGTTTTACTGGTAGTTTACTCATGTCTTTTACTTATTCATGAATGATGCTGAAAAGGCCTAAAGCAAAACTTAAACTTTCAACTTAAGTAATCCCCGAGCAATATAGCATCGAGCCCCGATGAGATACCCATCATTATCATCTATATAAACAATTTTAAACGTATTCCCTGGGAATACAAATAGTACCCAAGCCCCTTTCCCCTGAGGATTGGTGGCGGGATTTCACTTGTCTCAAATCAACACTCCTGGGGTGTGCTTACTGTGTATGGATAAGCCTCAGCACTGGCCTACAGTTTCGCCGCCGTATCGGTCACGGATATCCTGCCGTGTCAGTCGTGGATATCCCGCCACATCGGTGGGGTACTCTATCAAACCTTAAATAACAAAAGTATCAGGTGCTTTACATATAGTTATTCACCGTGTAATTGTGCTATCTTATATCAGTTAGGCCCTATCAATCATGATTCAATCGTGGATATATCCCTGGGATGTATCCATTCATTGCATCACACCTGATGCTCTTATCTCTTTACTTCCTCATCCCCTGGGGATGGCTCATTATAATTACTCTTATTGATGTCACACACACACACTTTTCACAAACTCTTAAGCAATAAAACATTTTGAATTGAATTCTATATCACTACATACATGCTCTTACTAAATAAAGTACATGTTCAAGGTGTTCTCTACCTCAAGTCTCTGTCGGATCATGCATCAAGGTCCCACGTGGCTCCTTGTGCCCAACCTCACACGTACCACCTATGGTACCACATAACG
The DNA here is from genome assembly GCA_021018995.1 of Chloranthus sessilifolius. Classification (NCBI taxonomy): domain Eukaryota; kingdom Viridiplantae; phylum Streptophyta; class Magnoliopsida; order Chloranthales; family Chloranthaceae; genus Chloranthus; species Chloranthus sessilifolius. Next base: position 24,823,690 of record CM037594.1, on the reverse strand, counting down.
TGTGAAACACATCACTAAAGATATAATAAAGAAGGTCCAAGACCCTCCAAGAATCTTAAAGTCAAACTCAAAAGTCAACAAAAACTGGCACAGTCGATTAATCGAACTCCAAAATCGATTAATCAAATCTGATTCGATTAATCAATTTCCAAAATCGATTAATCGAAATTCAATATCGATTAATCGATTCTCAAATCGATTAATCGAGATTCTCATTCGATTAATCGAATTCCCATTCGATTAATCGAATTCCTCTATTCTATCCAGTCGATTCTCAATTCGAGTAATCGAGTTTCCAAAATCGATTAATTGATCCCAAATCGATTAATCGAAATTCTAAATCGATTAATCGAACTCTCATTTCGATTAGTCGATTTCTACATTCTCTTTTCTTTCCTCCACTGGGGTTCACTGTAGGTTCCTAGTCGATTAATCGATACCCAAATCGATTAATCGAAATTCAAAGTCGATTAATCGAAACTTAATTCGATTAATCGAGATCGGGGTCCTCAGACTTTTCAACTTTTTGGCCAAAATCGATTAATCGAAACTCAATTTTGATTAATCGAAATGGCCAGATTCAACCCCTTTTGGCTGTTCTTCCCAATCTCTTCCCTTACTTTTTCCTCCATTTTTCTAAGCCTTTATCCTACATTTTACACCATTTCTAACTACAATTTACCCTTTCAATCCATGCATTTAAACTACAAAAATCTTACCTTCAATCAATCTCAAATTGATTTCAAATCAAGTGGTTGGAAAGGCTAGGGTTCCAGCTTTGGCTTGAATGGATTCTTCGCGTTGAATCGGCCTCTTTAGTGCTTGAATCCCCCTTCCAATCACCCACAATAACTCCTTGCTCAACCACCTTCTTTACTCCTCTCTCTCTTTTCTTTACTTCTCTCTCAACAACCTAAGATAGAGATTTAGGGTTATTAAACCCTTTTATCTCTCTTCACACTTGTGTGTTGAGCACATGCACCGCGATAGGTGTATGCGACTTTACATTCACATCACACACCACATAGTCACTCAAACTATCACATCTCATCCGTTCATCACACTCTATGCTAACTATTGAACTCCTAATTGGTCAAACTTGTGACCAATCGGGCACGGATTTCGAGGTCATTGTTTAACGTGATTTTTTGGGATATTACAGATCTACCTTTTTAATGCATGATTAACTCCGAAAATGCCTAAATTTCCTTTCGCGTCACTTGATTCCGCCATTAACCAGGTGTTGGACGTAAAAAATTGGGTGAAAATTTGGGGAGATTTGGTAATATTAGGTCTTTGAAATCACAATGTTGAAAAGAGTAGCTCAAACCGATTTCAATTTTCTCAAACCCAATTGATTCAGCTCAAATCGATTTCGATTGTCTCAAACCCTAGCTTTCCATCCTCTTAAAACTCATCAATCGTCTTAGTGATAAAGAGAGGCCTTCTTAGTAATAAAGAGTGAAATGAGAGGGCGCCCCAGGGGGGGGGGGGGGGGTTGTTGGACCCGACGATATGACACGTGAGGACATTATGATAGCACGTGATTGGAGGAGGATTTTATTTAAACTACTGATTTAATTTAAAAAACAATTATTTTAGGCAGTGGTATATTGCACCACTATTTTAAGCGGTGGCTTATTGTAATATTGCGGTAGTGGTTTTTTCCCCATTTTGATGTAGTGTTCCTTCCCATACAAATGTCTTCAGTGATGAGCCCTGTGGTCCCCTACAGTGGAAAAAAAAGGAGAAAAATTAAAGGGTCCGCTGTGTATGTAGGGATGTCAATAGGTCTAGTTGGGTCAAAATTTTGGTTGCCCAATAAGAAAATCGCAAATGCCCAACCTATCCTGACCCGAAAACCTGACCCAACAACCCGACCTGGTCAAAACCCTATTTTAAATATTTTTTACATGGAAAATATTGGGTTTGGTCCCACCCAATCCTACAAGACCTCTTGGTTGACCTGACCCGAAGGTTGGGTGGGATATCTCATGCTCGACTCGATTCGATAGCCCGAATTTATGTGGCTGATATAGTAAATGTCATGCCCCCACGCCTCTTCCCCAGACCTCGCGGTCCGTTGGCGGAGCAGAGCTATGACGCGGGCGCGCGACAGGCACACGTCTCACTTTTAAATTTATATTCATATTCAGACATTTCAAATCTGTCATTTCCCCATTCATGTAAATTACCACATATCTTTTTTTTTAATTGGGGAAATGATTAATTTTATTTATCAAAGTAGTTGCGAAAATATTATTTAAATACTATTTATTTAAATTCTCATTTTCGTTAACCTGATCAAGCAAGTTCGGGTTTATGACTTGATCGTAACAAATTCATACAAGTACAAAAATATAAATAAGACAATTTCAAGAGATTTTTTCAAAAGTAAAACCTTAGAAGAGTCGAGGTCCATACAAGCTCAATTACAAAGATATAACAATTGTTTTAAAAAATAATGGACTTAAAACAAAAGCAAGAAGGAAAAGACCCGATTCAAACCAAGTGCAGGTGTTGGTCGCTCTATAGGCAAAATGAGCTTAACTATCAGCTTGATTATCACTTCTGGGTTCTTCCTTGTCCAACTCATCTAACTCTGGCTAGGTGACTGCTAACTGGCCTCTGAAATTTTTGGATCATGAAACCACCGTAAGCGATGAAACTTAATAAAGTCTTATTTAATTTTATAATAAATTTTCAGTACAAGTAGTATAAACAAATTCCATAGGTGTAAGTGCAAATGGGGTTTCTAACAATTGTGATAAAATAGAACTAAGCAAGATTAGATTGTCACAACGCAGAAAGTCTAAGTACGAAGACATTAATAAGAATCTATCTAGCATGAAGATAAGCATCCATAAGAATAACAATTCGTGATGTATAATTTATATCTAAAATGAAGAATATTAAAATTTACAAGTGAAGTATCAAAAAATCGTTTTAGTGCTAACTAATACTATATTTACTGGCAAGAAACTTAAACTATAACATTAACAAGCACAAGGTTTTCAAATATATTAAGGTTTTTTCAAATTGATTAAGTGTAATTTCATATTATTCTGACATTATGTACTTATCATTGAATTTAAAATTTATGGATTAATTATTAGCTAGTGTCTTTTAATTAATTTGGTGTTGATACCAAATACCAACCATGATCCTGTATTTTGTATTCAAGATGTCAATGTTTGCGTGAACAAAGGCCGACACTCTCCGCCATTTAATCAATCGAGACAATGATCAATGACCCTGTTAGTCTAACTAGACTCTATCCTCAGCTGACATTTCAATAAACCTTTTATATACGAGGCGCTCATACGAGCCTATTCGTGAGGACAATGATCAACTATGTGAGGCTCTATATTCTGTATGGTATCGTCTTACCACTTTCAAATTTTCAGTATTTGTTGCAATATTCAAAATTTCGGTATTCCTAATTTTGTATTAAGAATCATGTCTTTCAAGTTCTGTATTCTATACCCTAATTTCTAAGGTTATGTATTCGAATTTTTGTATTCTATATTCAGTATTCAAAATTTTGTATTATAAAATTTTATCTTTCATGTTTTGTATTTAAAATTCTGTATTCTATACCCCAATTTCTGAAGTTTTGTATTCAAATTTCTGTATTCTATATTTAGTATTCAAAATTCTTTATTATAAAATTATGTCTTTCATATTCTATATTCTATATTCAGCATTCAAGTTTACTTCTTTCTAGAAGTTCAAATTCAAGTTCAAGTGCAAGGACGAGTTCAAACCCATGTTCAATCATCTCACTAATCTTTATCTATCAAACGTTCGATTCAAGCAATTCATTCAAAATCAGAATCTAGGTCTAATTTTCATTACCATGACTTGATCCTTAAAGGAGGATCTTGTCGGTTCACACTTATACCAAGCGTTACCTTAGTTTAGAGTCCAATAAGGACTTATGTTTTTCGTTGTCGACAAAAATGGTTCAATTATCTCTTATCGAGTCTTAAGGCATCAGGGTGCCTATTTATGATAATTCTAGAAGTTTCTTGAGTCAAGTCAACCAATTGACCACTCATCAATAGTTCCCAAACCTCTTACTCCTCCTATGATTTTCGAATATGGGCCTTGGGTCCAATGGGTCATTTCCTATGTGATTCAGGCCTTTACTAGATCCAAATATAAGTGTACGGGTTTTTTCAAGGTCCGGATCAATTGTGTTCATCCATTTTGAGCCTTTATCAAAATGTTTTGGGCTGAGCTCATACCTTAGAAAACTATTTAAGATTCATCAAGCCATGAGATAGGTTTTTAAACAAAATTCTATTTATTTTGCCAATCCTATTTACTAAGAAATTGGTATTTGGGCCTTATTGGATCGTCAAAGATTAGACCAAATCTTTTGACTGAGTTGACCAAATTCACATAAGTCTTATCACTGGTTAGCTTCATAGTGGCCATGTGATCGGATAATTCCCAAGTAATCTCGAGTCTGGGTCGAGGTCCAAGTTCTAGTTTTCATTCCTTAAATTTGTAGATTTTCCCACAAGTGTGACGAACACCTTATGGTAAATCGCTCGTCATTTTCAACTCCGACCGAATTTTCGAGTCCTACGATAACTGAGTGAAAGAACTTCGATAATCGCATCTTTCTTAGGTAGTGGCATTCAAAAATATGATCAGAGTTGATCATGGTCAACAGCTAGATCACTGATGTCTGTCGTACTTTATCAGGGTTCTAGGCCAGATTTATTGGTCCTTAATGTATGGTCTGTAACTCTTAGCGTTGACATCGAGATTGGGAAATCGATGGATTTCTACAAAGCTCATTGAGTTACCTAGATCTTTCTTTTACATTTAGAGGGCCAAAGGTTAAGGGAGCAAGGTATAATCGGGCTCATTCAATCAAGGGTCGGATCTGATTACTGGCTAGGTGTCATGTTTCGAAATTTTGTGCCACAATTTTCCCATCGACAATTCTGAAAAAATCATTCAGTTAAAACTTACCCAACCTTACGGTCAGGTCAAGGTTAATCCTTATTTTATCCCATATTTTTTTTAAAAGGTTTTGGGCATGGAATTCACAGCTTTTCAAGGCTCTGATTTCAGATACAACAGGGCAGCTTCGTTGCCTTGCGTTCTGGGTGCCATAACTTTCAAACCATATGGAGTCTGGGTTTGAAATTTTGACTGAGTCGAGGGAACTTGTTGACTTATTAAATTTTATTTTTCAAGAATTTTTCAGAATTTATATCTAATTAGTTTAGTCTTTGTTCTAAGGACAAACTGTTGTGGGCTGCAAAGCCTACGGACTTGGGTTTTCGATGGGGTCCACCTAGTGGTCCATCTAATACCACAATTCTCTTGTCTCAATCCAGGATGTTCATTTTTCCTAACTTAGCCTCAGATTCATTGGGGTCTTGTATCGGGTCCACTTTATTAATTTAATCGGCAAGAGTCGCTTGCCGACGCTACCCTATTCATTGGGTATCAATCTGTTTAGAAATTTCGGACAGGCTTGGAGAGCCATCCGATCGAGCCTAAATTTCCAAGTACGATTACTTTTTTCATATCATTTTCATTTTCGGAATTCATTTTTCCAAAATTCATGTTTTCTTAAACTCATTCAATCGCGTTTTCGAGCTCTAATAGCTATACGTTTTATAGCCTAAGAGACCAAACTTTGGGTTTTCATCGGTATGCCATTGATCATCATTGATCATTCATGATCGACATTGGTCATGAGTTTCCAAAATTGAGAATCTCATTGAACCATCAGTCCATGAAAATGGTCAAACTTTGATCTAAAGACCATCTAGTGGTTCCGATTAAAGTTAAATGACATAGAACCTATTTATCGAAATTATCCCTATCCATGCATCTATTACCATTAAAGTTCCATGATCAAATTTCAAAATTCTAACATACCATTCTAAGGTTGACTAATTCATTTAAAATTTTATAATGAATCAGTTCTAAGATCAAATCACACAAGAAAATCAAGCATTTATCCATAATTTCAAGCAAATCAAACAAATTCAAGATAATCGATCATGACCATTCAATTGGTCTATCATTAAGACCAAAAGTTTAACCAAAATTATCTGAGATGAATTCATATAAACTTATCATATTCCAATCACTAATCATACCAAAAATTTAATCTAATCTTTATAGAAGTCAAATAAAATTTCAAGACTATATCAAATATAGGCTATCTAGACACCTAGTAATCTAGCACCACACATTTGATCATGATTAACTAGTGCATGATAAATAAAGTTCTGAGATTTTTCATAAATAATCCATCACAGCATGCATCTAAGATCAGGTCAAAAATCTCATAAAATTCTATGCAAGGAAATTAAGACTTATTCTACACTATACTATGCTTTAAATCAAAATGCATCTACAACCACTAATTGACCTAGAAATCCGTGATCAGTATAGTTATTTCCAGAGATCAAAATAAAAATTTATCACCTACAGAACATTTATTTTCTATCCATAAAGTTCATTTAATCTACCTCATATAGCATAGTCATAGAAAGTCAACAACTCAAATTTTCTACTCATTAGTGCATAGTGGTCATGTTTGACCAAATCTTGACCATTGGATTGCCTTGGATGATCATTTAAATCACATGCATGGCATCCAAGGGTCATGAACATAACATTTTTCCAGAATATTCACAATATTTGAATTGAAATCGCATTTTAAATCTACAAAATACAAGATAATTCAAAATTTTACAACTAGATGTTAGTCTAAGCATCTTTGACCAATGTAGACCATTGGATGGCCTTTCATGGTCATGTAGATTACATGCATGACACCTAACATCACTGGTCTAACTTATATTCTATAAAACTTCAAAGTTTTCAAAACAAATCCCTTTTGTAACACAAAAATCCCAAAGAAAAATCCAAGGAAATTCGAAATCTCTAGGTTTTAACCTATTTGATTAATCTAGACCATTGGATGGTGTAACAACCCTAAAATTTAGCTATTTTATTTGTGGTGTATGATGGGTGTTGCACCAAACTCGGTGCTAGTGCTTCACACCGAAGCCTAACCTAATTAGGAGACCTCTATTTAAGTAGAGGATACGTCCAAAACCCTCACTTTTCACTTTAAGAAAACCTAGCCTCTTGCTTTTGTTTTCTTCTTCTCAAAATCCTAGCCGTCCCTTCATCTCCCCCATCCTCTTGAAAAAAAAAAAAAAAAAACACTCGACCCCTTTAGATCTCTTGGGTGTTCTATCATAAAGAACACCGTGGTGTTTTCTACCGTCGGATCGTGGAGATAGAAGGCGGCGTAATCGTGGACGGACCATCGTGTGGACACCGTGCTCTAATCGCCATAGATCTGCCGATCACGCTTCAAGAGGTGGGTACCCATCTATCCGTCTCATCCTTCTTAGATCCCATCGCGTAAAATATGTTGATCGCGTACCGATGGGATATTTAAAATAAATCTAAAACTGTTTTTATTTATTTTTTTTAAAAAATCTATTTTAGGATTATAATAATAATGAAATCTGTTTTTGGTATGAAATTTTGTAAATTCTGTTTTTGTATGAAATTTTGTGAAATCTATTTTTGTATAAAATTTTGTGAGATCTTTGATGCATTGTTGGGTTTTATTTTCGGAACCCTATATTTTTATTTACTTTATTGTGAATCTGTGGCCGTCAATCGATTGAAACCCTATGGGAGCGCGTGCCCTACTACCCCGTGGCACCCACACCCACTCCCTACCCCGTTGAAAAATATAAAATTAAAATATTAATTAACAACTAAAATAATAAATAAATTTTACGAAAGAGATTACGTTAAATAAATATTATTGTATGAAAGTGGTATTATATTAAAGAGTAAAATATTATTAGGTTAATTAAATAATAAATTAGTTGATAAAAAAAAAATGTAATAATTAGTAAAAATGTATAATGGGCTGTAAATGTGATGAGTTATTAAAAAGTAATATTTTCATTGAATAATAAATTGAATAATGATAAATATAGCTTATATGTTTGATTAGTATTATTATAATAATTGATAATAATACAATTATTAATTAGTAATTAGATTAATGATATTTAGAGAAATGAATTAAATTAATAAAGTAAATATTAAATATTAAGATTATTTGTTGTATTATATATCATTTAATTAATGAATTATTAAAATTTGTACATGAATATTACTATTATATAATTCTGTTATAATAAAAAGTTTATTTATAACAACTGTCATAAATGCTTTTATTGTTAATGTTTGTATTAAGGTTACATTTAATATAATATATATATTATATGAATATGGTCGAATTATTTTTAGGAGGTATTGATATAGAATAAATACCTAAGTCATTGCCTATTGAAAACTTGTAAATTATTCCATTTTAAAACAAACGAAAATTAATAAACTTGGAATTCCTTACTCCTTTTAGAAATAAATTCTATTAATGTGAACTAAGATTCGGTCAAGCACCTAAATTGCAATCATCACCCTATTATATAATTATATTAGTGTGCTATATAAATAAACATAAATATAGATATACTCAAAACCTAAATGTAAACTTTTGATGTGTGATACTGTTGTGTTTGTAACTAAATCAAGTTATATGAATTAAGGATATGTTAGAACACGGGTACGAGAGTGTATGAGATCATGCCTACACTTGGGCGTGGTGATTCGCTGAGATGACATCGAAGCGAGGAATACACGATTCACATGCCTTACAACTCATGGTGGAATGGGACCCATGACGAGTCGTGAGTGTGAATTGGTGTAATCTAAAGAACGGTGGCATATACGGCGACCTATCACCCCGAGTTCAAATATGATAGTATAGATTATGAGTAAGTTATGAGGTTGACCTTAGGCTTTAACGGTTGGTGAGGCTATCTCACTATAGTTCATCTTAGAATTAAGTTATAAGAGTATGTTATGAGTATGAAATAAGATATAGTACGATAAAGATAAGACAGTGTAGAAAAGATAAATAACTTAAGTTTCAGACGTCTGCCTCCTTACGAGCCACCGTAAGGGCAACAACGCCTTTTCACCAAGACGGATCTCCGGGAGAGATTATGAGTATGAGTATGTCTACAAGTCGGGCCATTATGTCTCCCCTTAATGGATGGTGGAGTATGAGTATGACACGAGGCGTTATGATATGGTGGTATGATACTATGTTGACCTCTCATAGTAGCTCGGCGTGACACCGCACAGTCGTATAGGATTTCACTAGTATGTTAGTTACGCTCATGCGATGTACAGACGTATGTGCGAGAATGATAATAAGACATGGTATAATAAGGTATGAGATATGGTGAGGTACGTTAGGACATCGATTCAGATCATGGTCTTGCATTTATTTATGGTATGAGCTTTATAATATGCATATGATTTTGTCATTCTTTTGCTATCTGTTTGAGATACTATTATTTTTATCACTCACAAGATGCACCCACAATGCACCTGAGAAGTATGGGGTGGATTGGTGGTGTATCCCACTGAGTTTACGTGACTGAGTAAACTCATCCCACGATAATCTAATGCGCAGTGATTTCACCGGTGGAGTGGACATCGGCCTTCTCGATCCCGCCGACAATCGATTTTCTTGATCCCATGGTGCTGAGTACCAGGAGCCTTGGGAGGGTGACAGAGCCGAGTACCAGGAGGGTTATAGTGCCGATTTCGATCCGAGTACCGATTATTGAGCATTGCGGACTTGGTAGTAGTTTGAGTCTTTCTTTTTACCATGGATTTTATGATTCTATTTTATCGGATTTGTCTCCGACGTTTACTATTGTTTATTGATGGATTTCTCAGATTCAGCACTTCTATTTTAGCATTTATGATTCTTTATATTCCACTGTTATATGTTGATTTTCACGGATTTCGTGAAATCGGACATGCGCGATAACTCTGATTAAGTGTATGTCCGCTTAGCATATCCGGGATATGTGCGGGTCATAACCCGGAATTCTAGGCCCTTGGGATGGGGTAGAATTTCGGGTCGTGACAGATGGCCTTGCATGATCATATAGATGACATGCATCATATCCAATATCACTGGTCTAAACTTATTCTAGATCTCATAGAATTTCCATATCAAAATCTAATTTATTTTTGAAAAAGACTAAAGAAAAGTAAAAAAAAATAAAATCTCATTGGTCTTAACATTGTGGACCAATCTAGACCATTGGATGGCCTTGCATGATCATGTAGATCACATGCATGCTTCCAATATCACTGGTCACATAGTGTTCCAGAAATTTAAACAAAAATCCTTTTTATACTACAAAATTTCAAGCAAGATTCAAAAGGATTCACCAAGCTATACTGGCGTTAATCTTATGTGACCATTTTAGACCATTGGATGGTCTTGCATGATCATGTAGATCACATGCATGACCTCCAATATTCTGGTCCTATATATGCATATAGTCATTCCAGAATTCCAACTTCAAAAACATCAAGAAAATCAAGGATTCTATGGAGAAAAATCCTACACTACAAGCTAAAACTCTCAAACAACCATTAACCAAGACTTTACCGTTGCTAGCTCTCCTTGGCTTGCTATGATTTGCTCCTGGTTGGGTGGTGAAAAGGGTTGGAAATATGCCCAAACAAATATTTGTAAGACTAGAGGAGAAGTGGAGTTGATTGGTGGTGGCGGGTTAGGGGTTTAACGGCTAGGATGAGAGGGCAAATTCAAGATTTCTAGAACTCTAATGGAGGTTGAAGAGAGGAAGAAGATAGAAAATGTGGAGAAATGAGGAGCCCCCAAGAAAATTCAAATTTTGTAAGGGCTAGGGGGAACAAGGGCTGCAACAATGTGCCATGTGTCACACCATTTTTTTCCAAGGTATTCCTCTACTTTCCAACACTCTCTCTCTCTTCCAATATTCCATGCACCCATGGGTGTGGTCCACTCCACTCCACACCACTCATCAAGTCCTCATATTGCCTTTTGTGGTTCTCAAAGTCCTCAAAACTTGTGAATTTCTAAAGTGTTACAAATTTTGTGGTGCATGCAAATGGGTGCATCTTACACTCTAGATTTTCTAAATGAAAATGAATGGTGTAAGATGGATCAAATTTTGGTCAAATGAACCAAGGGCTTGGATTTGCTAGAGATTTGAAATATTCAAATTTCTAATTACAAAAATTAAGGATTTTAATTACAATTGTCCTTGGGCTTATTTAAATATTACAAGGGTGTCATTATTCAATGCAAAGCATAAACACTTAAGCCATATGTTAGTGCATCTAGTTTCTTTTGATTTTGTGGGTCAAAGTTTGACCTAACACATCAAGAAATCTCATGATAAGTTTCAATATCCGATCAATTGGCGATGATCACCTCCTCACCACTAAGGCTCAAACCTAATTCGGATCAAACCTTGGGTCAATGTCCAACAAGATGTGGTGTTTGTTTTTACAAAATTTTTAATACACTCATTCAAGTAAATGGGGTGCCCTATGAGTGCCACTGGGAATAGTAAATTTTTCATTAATCTATGGTGGGTGCCTCACAAATTTTGATGAACCTGGCCTCAGGCAGTCACCTGACACAGTCAGGTCTCAGTCAACAATTTGACCAACACAGGAATCGAGAGATATGTGTTGAAGTAAAATATTAGATAAGGTATCGGGAGCCTAATCGTTGACAGTCATACATGCATGGGCAATGACCTAGGTCAATCTCCATTTGCTAAATTGGTCAAACTTCAAGAGATGCAATCTTAGTAACAAATTTTGTTCCCGGTAGCAGGTCACTTCGATCTATTTCAGAGAAATTTCGGGAAAAATTGGGAAAATTTGAGTATAAAAATATATATAATGATATTTCGTATATATACAAATATTATTTATTACTTAGAAAATTGACTAGGATTTAAAAATAAACTGTTAATTTCAGGATATTTTGATCTTAATTTCTCTAAAATTAAGGATGTTTCCAAATTTTCGATGAAATCACCAAAAAATCACAGAAAGTTTCGTCCAGACCCTATTTCAGTGAATTTCGGTAGCATTTTGGAAGATTTCAGAGAAATTTATCATTATGGATGCAATGATATTTATGAGTGCCAATCAAATGAGAAGACATTTTTGACCTAGAGGGATTAGATTAACTTGCTTGTTGTAATCAATATTAAAAAAAGAAATTTAAAAAAAATCTTTTTAAACTCATAAGTCAAAGTTTGACAGGTTTCATTGGTCCACATTCCATGGTAAAACACACAGTGAAGATGAGTTTCAATTTTTTTTTTTTCAAAGATGATCTAAGCAATGCACCCGAGCTCCACGTGACATCGAAACAATATTTTGGGTGCCACGTGGAGCTCCACATGGAAGCTTGGAGGACGGTGACGGTCCTCCCATGGAGGACGGACACCTTTTAAAAATAGACGGTGGAGATGAATTAAATTTATTTTTTTTCAAAGATGATCTAAGTAATGCACCCACACTCCACGTGGCATTGAAACAATATTTTGAATGTCACGTGGAGCTCCACGTGGAAGCTTGGAGGACGGTAACCGTCCTCTCCCATGAAGAACCGAAGCCTTTTCTATATATATATATATATATATATATATAAAGAATACCTCAAGTGCATATGTATCATGGTTAGAAATTTTTAAATAAAAAAATAGAAACATTGGGAGTGACATGTAGGAATAAGAGAAAAAGTGAGATAAATCTGGTGACCTCTCTCCGTGCACTCAAACCCCCTCTCTCTCTTTCTCTCTAACACTGACAGCTATTAACGGTTCGGGTTAGACCAAACTTTGGTCACCCAATGGGAAATGGTATATGCTTAATCCGACCCAACAAGATAGTGCACTTAACCTGACCCGATCAGAAAACCCCACCGGCCTTGACGTACGCCCAACTCGGAAAATCAACGTGACCCAAATAAGGGCCCCCGATTTTAATTTATATATATATATATATATAAGATGGGGTAAAAGTGTAATTTTCTATTTGGGCCATTTTTAGGCCCCACAAATGTCTTCATTGATGAGCCCTGTGGTCCTCTATAGTGGAAAAAGAAAGGAGATGTATGTAAGGCTGTCAACGTGTGTCGGCTGGGGTCAAAATTTTAGTTGCACTACAAAAAATAAGACTATTAGCGGTAACTAAAAACTGCCGCTAATAGTCTTATAGCCTTTAATGATTTTTTTGTTAATAACCATAATTTTTTACAGTAAAAAACTACCGCTAATAGTCTTATTTTTTATAGTGGTGCCCAATAAGAAAATCCCAAATGCCCGACCCAACTTGTTGACGCACCTGAACAGACCCGAAAACCTAACCCAATCTGACGCCTGACCCAACAACCCGACTTGATCAAAACCCTACTTTTAATATTTTTTACTTGCAAAATATTGGGTTGGGTCCCACCCGACCAGACAAGACCTCTTGGTTGACCTGACCCGAAAGTCGGGTGGGATATTCCCTGCCTGACCATCCGACCGGTTAAATTTATGTGATTATCCTGGTAAAATATCTGACCAGATCTAAAGATTTGTTATGTGAAAGATTGGAATGAAAACTAATCACTATGTTCCGAGCAATTAATTAATTTTTCAATGTAGGCGCCGTAAGTGCAAATAGAGGTACTCATAATAAAAATATAGGACTCATTTCTGGCACGCTCAAATTAGCGGCACACAGTTTAACAGACATGAACGGTTTAAAAGACGTGCCATTTCGTGTACGCTCACATTTTGGGGACAGATGGCATGTAAATACACCATCTAAAGCATTCGATTTGAAGGCTATAATCTAAAGATGGCATGAATCATGATAACACTACAAAGATTAAGATTATTAGCGGCAGCCGATTTGAAGGCTATGATCTAAAGATTGACATAAAATATGATAATTAACTATCCCATGATTCAATGCAATCAAAGCCCATCATCTAACAGAGATGATTTTTCTTGTCTATTTTTTTCATCAAAGATCTTTAAATCATGACATTCAATTCAGAAGGGTAGATAGTGTTTCAACGTGATAAAATTTCTCAAAATATCAAGTCTTTCTTTAAAATTGTTACTAACTTTTCGTTGGAAGAAAGTATTTTTATTTATATCAGTTACCGGGTGACCCCCCCCCCCGCCCGCCCGCCCGCCCGCCCGCCACTGAAGGCCACCAATGGTTCAAAATTCCTAAACAAAGTCCCATTGGTTCCAGAGCATACCAGGTCGATATATTGAATGTTTCGACCCATATGATTTTGTAAATATTGGTATATATCGGCTAATACATTATGAGGTATTGTCTGAAACTAATATGTATAAGACGACATGCATTGGTCTTGGGGCTAACTGATACACGATATGGAGCGGCGGAGCCAGGATTTTTCTTATGGGGTCCTTGATAGTCGTGAGATAGTAATAGTAATAGTTTTGCACGCTGGTTTGCCATGGGGCACACATGGATGATAAAAATTACCTACGTGCTTAAAACTGTTGACTACTTTAACTCGGAATATGGAGTTCCTTGTTTGGTCCCAATCATATAAAAAATAGATCTTGAAGTCATTGTCCTCCCAGCATACGGCCAGTTTTATTCAAAGTGACAGACATCCCGAAAAATGATCCAAGACCTAAGTTTGATGCATGCCTATTATCATGTTCATATTTTGGCTGTGTGTCATGTAGAATAAAATTCTAACAGTATGATGGTAAGCCCATAATTTCACGATATTGTGCCAAAGAGTGGGATAAAAAATTAATCTCCATCGTTTGTTTCATAGCAGTCAATATTTTAAGCACATCAAGCTCGGGTTGAGACGGAAGAAAGCTGGATTATAAATAAAGTCATCACAACTTAAACCCTTCAGCTAACACACGCTTAGGAGCAAAATTTCTGCCAAATATGTCCAAGTCTAAGGACGCCAATAGTAGATTTTTGTTTTTGTTTACTTTTTTTATTGATAAGGTTACCAATGGCTGGTGAAATAAACACTCCTTCCTCGAAAGATACATGAGTGTTCGACACATGTGCTTCCCCTTTTCTCTTATTAAAGAAACCAAAATCAAAGAAGTCTCATCCCCAAGTAGTCATGAATAATCCTGCTCCTCTTGGAGTCCAATCTCAAGCACCGGGACAATGGTCTACCGGCTTGTGCAGTTGCTGCGAAGACTTTGGAAATTGTAACTAGTTTCATTGTCTTGTAATTTCTTCTTTTTACTAGTTTTCTAAATTAATTTCTTCTCTAAATTTGCCTACTTATTTACAGGTTGCTTGACATACTGGTGCCCATGCATCACCTTCGGTCGCATTGCAGAGATTGTCGATAGAGGATCAACCTGTAAGACGCACTAGTGCACTGGATCTCATTAGAACTCTTCCATAATGCATGGCTTTTTCGCGGAGTTATATTAGGATGTGTGGCCTCATGGGAAGCCCTGCTGTGGCCATCCCCTTTGAGTATGCATGACATAGTTGAGTACTAATCAGCATGGTTCAAAATATCGGCCATAATCCGGCGATATATATCAGGTTAATTAGGTCCCATCCGATATGGATATACACCCTCCATTTTATTTTGGGTCAAATATATATATATATATATATATATATATATATATATATATATATATATATATATATATATATATATATATATATATATATCGGACTTTAAATCCCATGCTAATGAGTTAAATGTTGCACCAATTCCATTTAGGGTACCTCTCTTCGTGTCCACACAATCTCTAAAAGCGCCCACGTCCTAGACTCGTTGACCATCACTACAAAATTTCAGGGTTTTACCAGCGGCCTGGAACCTCTGGCAAAACTGAATATGCCGCTGGAAATACTATTCCCGGCGGCTCCAAGTCCGCCACTAATACCTTGGTCGGGGATAGTATTGCCGACAGTCTAAATTTTTTTGCTGGCGGCTCTGACCCGCCGATAAAACTTTCGTAACGGTCACTAAGTGGCTTCAACACCGGCAGCTGTAATTGCTTTACCGGCGGCTTGGGACCGCCGCGAATAATTTTTAAATTTTTTTACCGGCGGATCTGAGCCGCCGGCAAAACTTTCATAACGGTCACTAACTGGCTTCAACACCAACAGCCGTATTTGTTTTGCTGGTGGCTTGAGACCGCCGTGAATAATTTTTTAAATTTTTTAAATTTTTTTGTCAGTAGCCGTATTTGTTTTGCCGACAGCTTAGGACTGTTGCAAATTGATCTTTTAATTTTTTGCCGACAGCTCAAATTTCTTTGCCAGCGGCTTGAGACCATCACGACACTACAAAAATAAGACTATTAACGGCAGTCAAAAACTGTCGCTAATACCCTCACTGGCAGTTGTAAAAATTGTCGCTACTTTGTTTTAGGGGCAGTTTTTACAATTGCCGGTGAAGGTATTAGCGGCAATTTTTCTAACTGATGCCGCTAAGTTGTCAATAGTAATAGCAATCACTAAAAATGTGCCACTGCCATGTTTACACTAACTTTACAAACAGGGAGATGTTCACTAGAAGCTTTGCTAATGTAGGGATTCTGATAAAAGTAAAATAGGGAAACTGATTAGGAAACTTATTGGGAAAATATGAAACTCAATTGAATTAAAAGTAAGAATTACAATAGTACAAAAAGATAAAATATATGTATGCTATAATTCGAACAACGGCACCATCCGCTTTAACTTCCTTGCCCGGGCTGACCCGACATGTTTTGCCAAACCTGCTACTAGTAGCTTGAGGTGGAGAAAGAGACTTATGTCGTCTATTTGGGCTTATGGAAGCTTGTTTTTCTGATTTCTCCGTTTTCGCATCATTCTCTTCAACATCTTTTCTCCTCTTGAACCGTCTCTCCACATATCCTGCCTCACACGCTTCACCTTCAGCATCTTCCTCAGAAACTTTGTCAAGCTATTGGTTTGTGTGCCTCAACGACCGAGGACACTTGTACCCATCAAGAAACACATAAAGGAATGTGCTTCCTCCGGACATGTGAAACATAGATTTCCATCATCGATTTCCAAAACATATACATGTTTACTAAATGCCTAAACTCATCTACAGTTCCGCATATATCAAATTGCTGGCCTTCTTGGATTCTCGCCCCTTGATGTCTCTGCAAACCCATGAAAAATGCACAATGCGGACACTGCTTGGAGCTATCTACATATTCATTGGGGTATGGATGGCATTGCAACATGGCATGTGTCCCTCTCTATTTGGAAAATTGCATAGTGGATAGAAATAATGAGAAAAAACACCTCTGTTTTTTGGTCCTACATAAGACAGTTTAGGTGTGTATAGGTTAAGCTATAGCTGAAGTACAACAAATCACAACATCAAAAGCACATAATTTACCAATCATTTGTTTGGAAAGATCTCTTAACCTCAGTCATGAACATCCCCAAAAGATAGAATTTACCTTCAGGGTAAACTGTCTCAACCGTGATTCCACCCAACCCTTCCAACTAAGTAAATCATCAGCATCTGCTGCAACAATGCCAACCTGGAGATAAATCTTATATGTCTCGAAAAACAGATATGGCTCCAACATAACTCCAGTGCGATTTATTCAGCTCAATCTCCTGGATACAGAGAAAACCAGAGTGAAAAGACATCAGTAGCCAAGTGCGGATAACCAACAGAGCAAATAAATTTCTGCTCTTACCTCACAGGTCTTGTTACCATTTTGAAATTGCTCCATCATAACACGGAGGGTACTTGTTGAAACATTATAGCTAGAATTCATGCATGGATATGCAGGTGCAATGATTGGCATATGATGAATTCGGTCTCGAGGATTCTTACGAGGATCCCATACAGGAAACCCAAGTTCTTCCTCTTCTATCGAGCATAGCATCACACGATTTGGCCAGCGCCACTGTGTATAAACTCTGAAGAATCAGAAGACGAGCATGCTGGGAATTGCATTATGATAAAGCTGGCAAACACAAGCAACTAAGGGAGCCTAATTGACACCACCAAGAAATCTGGTCACCTGGAGAAATGATAATAATAATAATAATAATAACAACAATATGGAGAAGAAAAAAGAAAGTGATGGCCACTTTTCCCTAGTGATGATGGATAACATCAGGGACTTAGGAGGGGTTCAATTCCATGCTTTTCGCCCATTAAAAAAAAGAATATTGGAAATTTAGAGCTGCTAATGCATATTAAAAAAATATAAAAAAAAGAATATTAGAAATTTAGAGCTGCTAATGCTTATTAAAAAAAAAAATCCTCAATAACACATCTTACATTTGAATAAACAGTACGCCATTTAGCCCAAAACTTTAAGCACCTGAGTGTCGTGTGGAAATGCTAAACATAAATAGATTAAGATATATACAAAAATAATCTGTAAACTACAAAACCACAGTTAAGCATGTAAAGTATTCACCTCAACATTTGGAACAAGCCGATGAATTTGATCCGCAAGTCTGCAGCCATTAAGACTTCGCACAGTTTGTTCATCAACATTGTTCAGAACAGACCCATGGGAGATGTCCAAGCCCTACACATAAGTTAGTTCCAGCAATGCTGATATATTAAGGACAAAAAGAATAAAATATGCATCCAATCTACTTTTAAATAAAATATTAATTGGCTATTGAACTTATTAGGCATGCTCTCAGACACGCAAACATGTGCACACACCTGCATTTAAAAGAACTCAATGTTGGAAGCATGGAACTATTGCGGGCATGCATATAAACATGACCATATAACCAACCTATTATATAAGCCCAGCATTAACAGTCCCACACAACTTCAAGACTCTGTTACTCTGTTACAGAATAAATAGTGACATGGTTTAAGTAATATAAATATTAAACTAAACCCCTCATCCCATCTCTTCTTATCGTCTCTTTTCATTGCACAGTGAGAAGAAGTAGAAATATATGAAATATCTATTTTTTAACAAATGTATTTTTTTATAACTTCTTATATGAAACGTTTTAACATATGAAATACAATATTTTATAAGTTTTAAAATTAATTATTATATATAAAGGGTGTGTACAGGTACTCCAAGATCATGGGGAACTCGACATGGCACCCAAAACTGATTTGGTGCCACATGGAACTCCAGTAGGTTGTATGGATCAATTTTTAAAAAAGAAAAAAATCAAATTGAACTTTAAAATTTAAAAGATTTTAATTAAGATTTGATAGTCCAGATTTTAGGCCTCAGGAAATAGATGGTGGAGATGTTTTGAAGTTTTTGTTTTAAAAATGATTTAAGCAATGCAACCTTGATCCACTTAGCACCCAAAACATGTTTTGGTGCCATGTGAAGCTCCATGTGGACCTTCAGTATGATGCAGGTACTCCATTGGAGATTGGAGTACATCCCTGGAATTATATATATATATATATATATATATATATATATATATATATATA
The DNA here is from genome assembly GCA_021018995.1 of Chloranthus sessilifolius. Classification (NCBI taxonomy): domain Eukaryota; kingdom Viridiplantae; phylum Streptophyta; class Magnoliopsida; order Chloranthales; family Chloranthaceae; genus Chloranthus; species Chloranthus sessilifolius. The sequence goes on along the minus strand of CM037594.1, from coordinate 24,804,291 downwards.
TATATATATATATATATATATATATATATATATATATATATTATTTCAGAATTTTTACATGACTTTGCAGATATTTCAGAATATTCTCCTGCCCAATTTATCGTTTTCATCTGAAATTTTGAACCATTGCTTGCATCCTCTTAGTATGATTCTTTTTATGATATATGTTCCACTGATGAACAGTCATTTGGACTGTTTATATTGATCATATATATGAGCCAACTCAGCATTAAAGCTATAAAATCAAACACATATTTTAATGGTATGAGATCATTCCATTATATCTCGTATGAAGCCATTATCATTGAGATTATTAGATATCAGGATTTCAGAGATATAAAAGCATGGTTAAAACAGGGTAAGGCAAGAATCTGTAACCAATAGAAATATATTTAATTTGGTATCAAATGCATGAAAATAAGAGAGTAGAATTTTGGGCTTTGCCGACAGCTTAAGTTGGTTTGTCGCTAAATGGTTGCCGCTAAAAGCCGAAATTTTTTTAGTGAAGGTAATGCCATTTGAGGCCACAACTTTGATATGGGGATCTTTGTTGGGTTCGTGCCGTATCCATGGAAATCTTGAATTGGATGAAGTGGCAACCAAACACCTTTTCGAGATTGAACCCAGTAACGGAGCAAACCATGTTTTGCTTTCAAATGTGTATGCAGCTAATAGAAGATGGGAAGCAGTTGCAAAGGCGAGGAAGCTTTTGAAGGCTAGTGGGGCAGCGAAGGAGATTGGAAAGAGTTGGATTGAAGTTAAGGACAAGGTTCACATATTTCTTGTTGGAGAGGGAAACCACCCGAGAATTGCCGAGATTTATGCTAAATTGGAGGATTTGGAAAATACATGAAGAATTTGGGTTATAAACCTGAGATTAAACGTGATCTGCATGACGTGGAGGAGGATCAAAAGGAGGAGTTACTGAAGCACCACAGTGAGAAGCTTGCTCTTGCTTTTGGCCTCATTAGTGTACCTTCTGGTGTACCAATCAGAATCAAGAAAAATTTTCAGCTCTGTGGGGATTGGCATTCTGTTATGAAATTTGCATCAATGATCATAGGGAGGGAAATCATTGTGAGGGATACAAACTGCTTTCACCATTTTAGGAATGGGTGGTGTTCCTGTCCGGACTTCTGGTGATGGGAGAACCAACTCGGTAAGTCAGTTTTCCCATTTGATCTTGGTGCTACTGTGTTTCTTTTTGTTCATAGGCAGTTATTCTATATTGAGGAACTGTAAAGGGCCAAAGCACCCAAGTTGCCTCTTTAGTTGGCAGTATATGCCCATTTCTACTTCTTTCTTTCTTCCTTTTTCTTCCTCAGAAAAATCATTTCTACTGCAATTGGTATGCTCACTCTCAATGCAAATTCTCCAATCAATGGGCCACCTCATGGAGGGGCCATAACCTGAAATTGCTTGGGGAGGATCGTCATTTCTGATCAGTTGCCTACTTTTGAATGGTCAATAATTGATGGACTAAAATGTCCACTAATTAGATGGTTAGGGTCATCCAATTCATGCAAGTTTTCAGCTATGGCCATCCAATTGGTAACAGTCTCACATGGTGAGCATCTGCATTGGGGTTGCTATCAGCATTGCAACACTGTAATTCATATTACATTATATACATGATCTGTGGTTAATATAGAGCCTCTAGGTGGGATGGCTCCTTCTTGAGGCTATGGCCCATTCTTGATTCCAGATTTAAGATGATGATGATGCTAAATTAAGGGACCTTAAGAATGAATGGGGTGAAGATGTGTATGGAGCTGTTGCTCAGGCCTTAACGAGGATAAATGAATACAATCCGAGTGGCAGATTTGTAGTTTCAGAGCTGTGGAACTTTGAAGAAGGAATGAGAGCTTCAATAAAGGAAGTAATTCATTATATATTCAAGACTTTCAAGTTATATAGATCTCATAAGCGCAGGAGATGGGAATGAGGAAGTTTGGTCTTCCAAGTCTGGTGGGTTATTTTTGGCCAATTTTACTGGACATGTTTAGGTTAATCCAAACTTATAATTTTACAGATGCGCTTGCATTGCATGTTTCTTCCTTGAAACTTTATGTCTTTGCTCCTAGATAGGTGTAGATAGGTGTGGGGGACTACTAATGATGTTTTCTCTCTTTTTTTTTGGGTTCCTGACTAGAAAAAGATGATGTGTAAAGGGAAATGTAAATGTCTCTCTCTTTTGGATCATGTAACTAAGACATACTAGTATATGAAAATGTTACTAACTTTTACTCTTCTTAGCAAAGCTATAAGGTACTTCTAGAAAATGAAACTTTTACTAATATTTACTGTCCCTAACAAACTCCTGGTAGACTTGGGCCCCTCGGTGATTGGCTAGTCGGGTTGTAGGGATTGACCGCCTTAATCAGCCTCTGTTTCTCCTCTTTTTAATGAATATTAGCAAGTTTACGAATCCAATTTATTATTATTATTCTTGTTATTTTAAAATTTGTGTGAAAATGATATGGCATAATGACCATGCATCGGAATTCAAAACATGTACTTAAGTTGTTTTTTTTATGATGGGAGGATGTGGATGGCAAATCTAGTTTCTCATAACACTATCATCATGTGAGATGTCAAGTTGAGAAATGCTACTCATAAAGCACCATCGGCCACTAACTACTTTTGAATAATATGTCCTTGGTTCTTGATCCAATTAGATCCAAATCAAAATTCTTTGAAACAACTTTGATGACATTATGTTGCTGGTGACCTTATTTTCACTTGGAAGAGGCTAGTCAGCTTGTTACCAAAGTAGAGTGCAGTCTTTTAAGTGATCAAGAAGATCACTCAACGACTCATCAAGAGGCTAGTCAGCTTGTAGGACATTTGTTAAGTAGTGAAAAATACCATTTTTTTACCCCTAAACATGAGCTTTGAAAGACCCTTGAGAAGACTAAATAAGTGCTTTAGTGTGCATTTTACAGCTAACCAATTAGACAGGTCCAAGTCCGAAAAGCATCCTAAAATGATCAAAAAGCTGACAACTCATGTCAAGCTGAAAGATGGATTGAAGAAACAACCTCAGCAATGGCTAAAAAGGGTCTAAAAGAGCAGACAAAGACCTGAAAAAAGAGAGAGAGCCATTCGCAAAGAAGAATGAGAGCCTAGAGTCCAATTCGCAAAGAACTTTTACTATTCGCAAAGAACCTTGAACTTTGCGAAAAGAAGAAAACACTCCTCGAATAGAAGATTTACCTCTGCGAAAAGAAAAGAAATGCTTTGCGAAAAGAACTTCTGGAGCCAAGATGCTTTGCGAAAAGAACTTCTGAAGCCAAGATGCTTTGTGAAAAGAACTTCTGAAGCCAAAATGCTTTGCGAAAAGAACTTCGGAGCCAAACTACTTTCAAAAGACCCTTAAAACTCGCGAAATGGCATAATCGGGATTTATACCACTTTGAAGGGCATTTCAAGAAACTCGACGCGCCCAATATAATTAAAAGCCCAGACATTCCGGAAGATTCCAAGCACAAACCAAAGGCATATTCCACGTGAAAACCCAAAGATGAAATCACTTGGCGGAACTTCTAGAAGCTCAAACAAACTTTTGAATTCCCATAGCAAATTGATGCTTCTAACACCGATTGGTGAACCAGGATCGAGCATTTTCATTGGCGAGCAGTCTGGATCCCGTGCTCAATGACCATTGGGCAATCCAGATCTGAGCACTTCGATTGGTCAATTGACCTTATGCGGGATAGAGGAAAGCTATAAATTGAGAAGACATTTGCCCAATTGGGGCATCCAGTTTTAGAGTTTTCATCTGTTTCCATTCCCATTAAAGCTCATCCGATCCCCCGTAATCCCTTCTTGTATTTTACCTTTGAGAGCCATTGTGAGTGATTTGTACTTTCAAGGATTCAAGATCAGAATCTGAGGGCTCTCTGAGAAGCTCAGACTGTAAGTCTGAGGGCTCTCTAAGAAGCCGTGCTCTGTAATTGTAACGTTGGATTTTAAAAGGTTGCTGTAATTTGTGTCTTCTCCATTGGAGTCATGTCGAGGGTTCTGAATGTTCACCTTAGTGCATTAGACTTCTTTAGATTCACTCACCCGCATCCAACTTCCCTTAATTCATCATCCGCGTAATTAGCGTTGGTAACCTAATTCAGCGGCATTCTGATGATGTTCATGTTCTGAACTAAAGAATAGGCCACAACTATTGGATGATCTGTGACAAATCATTGCCATAAGTCTAAACCTATTCCTTAATTCGGATTTATTTCTCTTACATCTGTGCTGGTAGCCAGATGAAGATTGAATCTGCTCTGTGGAACTACAGATTCTCCATTAAAATTCAGAGGTTAAAGTACATGAAGCTATTATTTCTGCATTTGTTTTATTTTAAACATCTCCCCAACTCGGATCTGGATCATGTAGTTAGTTCTTTTCTTTATTTGCTTATAGTTAAATGTGACACAATCCAACACTCTCTTTTATCTATTCTTTATTTTAGATAATTATAGAGCCAGATCTGGTAGCACAGATCTGGAGGTTTATCTCTCATTTTAGACAAACTTCTCTGTGGACGATCTTGAAATACTTACTTTTAAAACTTGCTACAATTGGCCCTGATCTTGCAGGCCAGTGTTAGCCCCAATGTGCTGATATCCCTTTCATAAGTTAACATCCATATAATTTAGCATTCTTTAATTCTTTAATTTTTGATTTATAATGCACACAATTATGGCACACTTGGAGCAACAACAACATTTTGACTTGTTTCCTCACACCAGGCACCAATAGCAGTAGTTTTATTCACTTAGAAAGCTTGCAAAGTTGCAATAACTGAATACACCATGGGAACCAGTGAGACCTCCCTTGGGGCAAAATGTTCTTGTCTAACGGGTTGAGCCATTTAAATCCACTTACAAACATGATCCTTTAGCTAGGAGATGTTCCAACAATGATTTACCCCTTGAGCCATTTAGTTTGATCATAGATGTGTGGCATATGGCACAATGATAAATCACACTTCAATGGTTTAGAACAAGAGGCAGAAGATGGGGTTCATAAAAATACTGCCACGGAAACTGTATCAGATTTAGAAGCTGAAGCAGAGATAATACGGAACATGAATTAGCAGAATCGAATGGTCATGTGGTTGTTGATGAACCCGAACAAGTTGAAGCACCCATGATTGATACGGGTTTGCTTATTGATGCAGATGGGTCGTATGTAGATGGAAAATAGATGAATTGGTAAAATCTATGGTGGAAGAACCAGGTCAGCTAGTAGAAGACAAGGTGGAGCCATCACAACAAATTGGAGAAGTTGAGAGCCACAACAAAGTTGTTAATGTGATGGAGCTTAATAAAGCTAGCCAAACAGAGAAGCTTCCATTGAAGGTTTGTCTTTATCTGCTGCTTCAAATCCTACTTTTCTTTGTTAAAACTCTGTATTTGATCCAAAAAATCAGCAGATACTCTGGTTTTGAGACCAAATTCCAAGTTTTGTAGCGCAATTTTCTAAAACTCGACCATGGCTGAGTTGGGAAATCTGGATGACCAATTTCTAAACCTTGAGTTCAAATTTTATATGGTAATACAGATAAGCAAGTTCTATAGTAATACGAATAATGTACATTGTTTCAAGGGCATAAAAATCTATTACTAGAGAACCAATTACCATGAATCCTGCCATAATAGATGCAAGCATCCTTAACAAATTAAGGATAAATTTTAAGTCCTAGAAAACTTAAATTCCTGGATTGTTGGAACTAAGAATACTCTCAACTTAGAGTCCTGGGCCAACGAAACTTTGCTTCGTTTCAATCAACTAGATAGATTGAAATTCCATTAGAGATGTGTTCCCAAGAACGTATGAACCTCTATGAAACTTCAGGCGGCCAAAAACTTAAATCTTAAATCTAACATGAAAAATTAAGAGAAACAATTCTCCCATTTCTGGAAATAGTGTCTGATTAAAAAAGAAAAACCTATGCCAACGAGTCCTCCCAAGCTTGAGGAAAATGGGAAAGAAGAAACAGAAATCAGATTTCCAAGGGAAAATAAAACAGTAGAAACTAGATTTCCAAAAATTACCATATACATAATATAAAATAGAGGGGAAAATAAAACAAATAATCAAATCCCTTGATTTATTATATTATATATTAAAAATTAGAGTTTCAAATTTACCTTCGTTGAAGAGTATGAAAAAGGTAGAGGAGGCTTTTGTGGCTTTCGAGCTCGGCTGGCTTTCGAGATCAGATTTTGTCGCTGAAGAAGATGATACCAAAATCAAATAAATAAATAAATAAACAAAACAAAACATTGACACCAAAAGCAGCTCGAAATTCACCTAGACGGAGATCTTGTACCCAATCTTGGAAGAATATGGGCCTTTGTTTCTGGCGGGAGAAGAATATATGTTCAATTAGAGAAGATGATTAGGTTATTATAAATAAAAATAATCTAAAATCATTGAAATAAAACAATATTACAGATGATTAGTGAAAGTCAGAACCGATGTTTACAGATCAGCCACGTAGCAAGCCTTGATCGCCTTAATCAGCTACGAAGAAGATGATTCAGATCTGCCACGTAGCAAGAGCCTTAATTAATCAACCACGAAGAATAATGGAGCTGGAGATCAGGAGAAGCATTTCGCGGGAAGAAGATGGAGCGAGAGCAAGAGAGATGGAGAAGATGGAGACGATGGAGAAGCGGGATAGAAGAGGGAGACGAAGGGGTTTTCTCTGAAGGATTTTCTCCGACTCTATTTTAAGTAGGTTTCTAATTTTTGCAATATATGGCGCCCATTTCTGTTTTCATATAGGCGGGAAAATTTTATTAGCTACCATATGCCGGCGGCTCACTTATGTTCCGCTAGAAAGGGCTATCGGGAAAATTCCCCAATTTTGTAGTGCATTGATTGCTTCGGATCAGATGATGGAGATAGTGTTTCACCCAGTTCTTCCATAGAAAAGATCTTCAGATCGAGTCACACCTATCCTACGGTTGGTTTTTCATTCCATGTATCATAGATCCCCCAAAAATGCCCCTGAATCATATGGCAAACATCATGCTCAAATGTCAATTTAGGGCCATTTTGTGTGGATCTGCAACACGTGGAATAAAAAAGTAACAATCTGATAGATGCAGCATGAGTTTAAGGTCTTTTGTGTGGAAGATCAGGGTGAAGCCATCAATTGATCGGGAGCAATCAATGGTTTTGATGGGGTTTGCGAGGTGAGCGCTTTCAGAGATGGGTGGGCGCGAAGAGAGGTACCCCTCCATATATAGCTTGGCAATAACTCATTCATTTAAATAATAAAAATTGAATTTTTTTATTCTAATATTGTATGGTATGTGTATTTTCAGCATGTACAACAGCTGGAGCTGTTTACACAATATTTCTGTGTGTGCTTGGTGTACCCTGCTTGTATTCCTGCTTCTATCGTACAAAACTAAGACAACACTATTCCATGCCTGGGAACTGTGCTACCGATTGCCTACTTCATTGTTGTTGTGAGGTATGCGCATTATGTCAAGAGTACAGAGAGCTTCAGAATCGCGGCTTTGACATGTCCATAGGTCTCTCTCTCTCTCTCGACTGCAGTTTGTACACAGATAATGCTATGATCATGTTGACAAATTTCTCCAGAATTTACTGAACTAGGGTTCGGAGGAAAACTTTCTGCAAAATTTGGTGATTTTTTCGAAATTGCCAAAATTTCATTAATTTTGGTGAAATTTGGTTGAAATTAATTAATTTTATTTTTTGTCATTTTTAAATAATAAATAAGAATTTTGTAAATATTAAATATAATTTTAGTATTCTTTTGTACAACTTTTGTGAATTTTTCCCAGAATTTCTCCGAAATCACCCCTTCCAAATTATTGATGAAAATAAAATTTGTCACTATGGCCATCACTCCCAAGTTTTCGCCTTTGAACACTCCAAGTAGTCACACTAGGCTCCCCATCGCTGCAGCATCTTGCACAAGGAGTACTCAGGCCTAAAAGGGTGTTAGAACGAGGGCTTCTGAGAAAGACATGCCTTGTTTCGGATAACTTTAGGATAACATGCCTGCCTGCCTTTTTAAATTTTAGGAAAAACAATGCCTACGAATATTTGCCGTAGTAATTCAATTGAATATATTTGTCCCAATAATTCAATTGAATACAACAGCTTTTAAAACCTTTTTTGCCCTTATTTGTGGGGTCAAAGTTACAGTCCCTGCTCACTCAATATGGTGCATTGGATTTGAACATCTTTGAATACTTTTTCAACAGTATATATGTATCGGATCATGTCCAAACTTTTGGGGTAGTTGCTCATCACCTTTGAGCAAGTTGTCGTGGCATCCGATCTCAAATAAGTGTTACGTGTATCCCATAATCGTTTCGAAAAAGGGGCAGGAATTGTTTTCCTAAGACTATAAACTGGGCGTCTTTTCCAAAGTTAATTGAAACTACGCATGCGTATCTAATTTTCACTTAAGAAATGTCTTCGGAAATTGGTTGAGAACAAGGCCAAATCTCGGGTAAATTTTTCAGTTAGAAATCGGTTGAGAACAAGGTCACATTTTTTGTTTTCGGTTCAAAGTTTTCCTTATTCTCAACCGATTTTCCTATAAGTTCTACTTTACCGCTTTAGGATTTAGGAATAGACTAAAGACAAAGATAAGGTTTTATATAAAAATATACATTTTACTTAAATGCCCTTTAAAATTAATCAAAATCTCCGCATATATATATATATATATATATATATATATATATATATATATATATATATATATATATTTACTTACAAACTATATTCGGTTTGGTTGGGTTTGGTTTCGGCTTGGGGAGACTTGGAATCGAAACCAAACTAAACTTTTCGATTTTCCTTTTTCCCAAGTCAAACACAAACCGGTATCTGTCCAAATCGGATCAAATCCGGCAGTTCGGTTCGATTTGGTCGATTCGTTTCAAAAAATGCACAGCCCTAGATCAGCCCCTGCTTTTATCTTTTCTTACCCGTGGCTTCTGGATTATTTTAGGGTGGCATGGAAACGTGGAAAGACAGACACGAGGAGTGACCCAAGCTCCGAGAATGCAGGGAGCGATGTACCGGTAGCTGCACACATCTTCTTGGCCTTCCCTCGTCTTTGTGGAATCCAATGTTAAATTTGTGGATTTTATAACGGTCACTTCCTACATATCAAAACAATAAAATTAACTTGCTTTAATTTTTGTGTTTATTAATTACTTTCAGATAACTTGCTTTTGTGGTTATTGAGCTTACGATTTAATTGAAAACAACACCCGTTTTAGGTTGCTTAGCTAAATGACACCCACTTGAAAAACGAAAAAGCTTTTTGATTAAGACTTTTTGTCCTTTCTTTGATGGGTCAAAGAGAAGATAATACATTTCCAATTTGGTACATTAAGTTTGGGTGATATCTGATCATCCTTGGGAAAGTTACTGTGGCACCCGATCCATGGATATCACATGGAGCTATGTGCTTTCCCAACCCCTTTCCAAAACACACTTTCAAGTGTTGTAATGAGGTGTACTACATTTTGCTTAACAAAAAAGTCAATCACATGGTGTAAATGATGGTGTGTGAGAAGTAGCATGGAGCAGCTTATCAACACGGCAAGATTTTCAGCTAAAGGTAGTTAGGTCCCCAGGGTGAAATGTGCATTTCTTTTGGGAAATCATTTGCCAAATAGGGCTAAAACGGTTTGGTAGTTGACACTTATTTCTTTTGATAACCTTGGGGGCACATGCATGCTCCAAGTTAACACATGCCGGGTCACAAGGATATCAATCCTGTGACAATCCGAATTTTCGCACCTGGAAACCTATGCCATTAGGATCATGCTCTAGATGATCCTCGGGACAAACAAAGTGTGTCTGCTCATCTAGCGAAAATCAGAGCAGACACTGTCCAGTAGTGACAGAACGAGTCATCATATAAGGCTCCAAAGCAAAGGAAGAAAATAAACAATGCATATATAAAAAAATATATATACATCCTCAAAAAGGAACCAAGAAGAACTAATGGTGATGAACATCCATCACTCAAAAAATAATGGTTCCCAATAGTAGTTGCTCTAGAATGTATATGAACACTAATAACAATATCTAATATAAAAAAATACAGAAGTGGCCACCAGGCTCACAGATAATCCAAAATACGTAACCAGAAACCCAAAATACAAGACCCATATACCCAGGCTAAGGATAAAACTCGTCGGCTTGGATATCCGTCTCCTCGTCCTCAGCCTTAGCCTCTGTCTCCGGCTGATAGTCTGGGTTGCTCTCCGTACCAGGGGGATAGCCTTAGAACCTATTGTGTATAAAACAGGGTGAGCTACCATCTAAGCTCAATAGAAGAAATTCAAGTAAATTACATTCGAAATATAAAGCATGGCATACAGAAAGTAACTCAGACAGATAGATAATGTAGAGTGTAGACAGAGCTAAATAAATACAGACAGATGATCAGATATGCAAAATAATCAGAATGCATGACTTTTAATGAACAGAGTATATGCAGAAGTAAAGGAAAACATACTTGATTTAAGAGTGATTAGATGCATGCGTATAGTAATTATCATTTTAATTTCTATATACTTAAATAACTCCCGTGAATATAGCACGTGGTAGCCAGATGTGTGCCAATGGGTAACCCCGACTAACGTCTCTCAATGAATAATTTCAGAATGCAACAAAGCCTCATCTAAGGAGCGTAGTTGTGTCGATGAATTTTCAAAGCAGATGCACAGATATTCTGTCGTACCGGTCACGGGTATACCGCCAAGTCTGTGGGGTTCGTCAGATGAACTTTAAATCACATTACTCATAAGATTTTCGAGTCAGATAACAAAATAGATGCAGAACAGATAACAGAACTTGAATAGCAGAAGCAAACAGATGTTTATGTGCAGAAAACCATGCCGTCAAAATCAGATACAATCTAGGTTGAATTTCTCTTACCTTAGAATTAATCTTTCTAAGCAAATCCAAAGCCTTATAAGAGGTCTAGGCCTTGACTTAAATCATACATATAGTATACTAAGTGTCAGAATAGCAAAAGTACACTGAGCAACAGTGTTTGTTTCCCAAAAACCTAAAATAGAAATAGTTCAAAAGAACAGGGGATTCGATCGATCAATCTTTATGTTTGATCGATCGGATTCACATCTGATCGATCAATCTCTTCATTGATCGATCACATGCCTCATAACTGCACATTCAGAACAGAGGGCATCTAATCGATCAATCTCTATGTTTGATCGATCAGATTCCCAAGTTGATCAATCAATCTTCATTGTTGATCGATCAAACCCACCTTCTTTACCAACTCAGAACAGACCTGACTTTGATCGATCAATCTCCCATTTGATCGATCAAGTCCCAAATTCGATCGATCAATTCTCATGTTTGATCGATCGGGTCAAATTTTCAGAAAAACCTACCTCCTGTTCTCACAGGGTGCTTATAAAATTCGATCAATCAAATCCTTATTTGATCGATCGATTTCATAGATTGATCGATCAATTCTCAATTGATCGATCAGTTCACACCTGATCGATCACTTCATAATTTGATCGATCAATACCAAATTCGATCGATCAAACCACTAGTTTGATCGATCGGGCACATCGGGCTTCGACTTCTCAAGAAAAACACCCTACTGTTTCAAAGAAGCCTTATAAAATTCGATCGATCAACTCCCAAGTTTGATCGATCAATTCTCAATTAATGGGGTTTGTTAAAATCAAACCCAAATCAACCCTAACCATAATGATTTTCCACGAATCATTTAAGCCTCCATCACACACACATTTAAGACATAAATCTCCTACAAAACTCATAATAACTCACCTCTTCCGATGATTGTTTCTAGGTCCACGACATCCTAGGTTCGCATAGGTTTCGGATCCTAACTCGAGAGTTCGCTAGAGTGGTTTCTCTGATGAACCAAAGCACCACCCATGTTAACACACCAGTGTGTATGGCATTCACAACGTAATCGACGTATACACGTCGATTACTTACGTTCAAAACAGAAGATCAGAGTTCTAGGGTTTCACAAGCTTGGTTTCTCACAGAGGAAGTTCTATTAATGTTTTGCAAGCAGAGGTTTCAAGGGAAAAGAAGAAGTATCAGGTTTCTCTAACCTTGCTTCTCTTATAAGCTACCAATGAAAATATCTCTGATATTTCCATTCCAAACCTTCGCTTCGATGTTGAGCGCACACACACTCACACATATCCAACATCTTATAAAGGATCTAAACGGATCTCGAATTCATGTCGCAAGTGATCTATCACTTCATACACACACAGATTAAAAGTACTAGTATTTAAAATCCTGTTCTTAAAAATTTTAATTTGTCTCAATTTTTATGCCATGCACAGATACCAAAGCAGTCAGGAAGTTCTCGAAATTTTCGGGTCGTTACATTCTCCCCCCTTAGAAATTTTTGTCCGCAAAAATTGCAAGGGAGTCTCAGACGGGTCTACGAAACATTCTATCCCTAAGATGCAGAACGAAACAAAACAAACAACCCAATTCGGTACGAGTGGGTCACAGTGCAATAGACTCTGCTAAGCACGCTTATGGAGGGTCGGGATCCGTAGTAACCTAAATGTACTGCGTGTGACATTCGAGAATGTCATAGAGGATTGCATCCGTACATGGATGCTTCTGCCCTAAACGTCACGTGCTCGACAAAAACATTCCACAGTGACTCAAACAACCATACACGTAGAACACGCACAATCAAATCAGGGAACAGACAGAGATAGAGTACAGAGCAGAGGTGCCATATACAAGGAAATTAGAGTAATGGGCATGTAAAACATAGATTGAAAACAACATACACGTGCAGTCAAAATAGAAGTCATGCAGGAAACAATCGTGCATGCAGAGTAGAAATATATAAGGGAAACAGAAATATACATATACAGATATACATACATAGATATATACACAAATAAAATGAGAAGCATGACATATAATTGAAAGTAATCACCTGTCGGTGGGGCTGATGATGGACCTGGCGCCATAGGTCGAGTCTGTCCGATAGTCAAGGCGGGTCACGCTGGTCAATCGGCAGTCCGACGCATCAGCTATCATCGGGGTCAACGTGGTAGCATGCAAATGCTGCATCACCAGCTTGAGCATCCCCTCATGATAGTCCAGACGTCGATGCACCTGACGCTGGAACTCTTCCATTTCGTCCAATCTCTCGTGAAGCCGCTTGTTGTTCTCGTTCATAATGGCGACGAGGGCTTCAAGCGTAAGGGTGGAAGGCACGACTCAATGTGATGTAGTAGCATGGGCAGGTCGGCGCGACATAGTAGGGGCAGGTTAGGTAGGCACCTCGGGCTGAGGTGGACGATCATGTTGTGCCTCCCCCACATCTGGAGCTCCCGTAGTCGGCACAACTCCCTCCTCAATTGGAGGAACCTCCTCCTCGATAGGCAGCCGCTTGACCAAAGATCATAGCTTTTGGTCCAGTCTTTTAGCAAAAAGACTTTCACATTATCGTTTCCTCTAAGCTCCCCAGGAGCCATGTTGTAGGCCTCCCGCACGAAATTGTATTGCTCGACCATGCGGGTGATCAAATGTGCATAGGACATCTCCTTCTTAGGTGCCACCTTCCTCGTTAATCGATCAAAGGCATCCAAAATGTCATCGATAATAATGTCGGCGACGGAGAACCAACGGTTCTCAAAGGCGAAAAATAAAAATTATTGTACGATGCCCGTATGCTCTGACTTATGGAGGAAAGGGTAAATGGCACACTTGACATAAGTGTCAAGCATCCATAGACTATCCGGTAGTTAGGCCCTCTTAATCGATTGGTCCGACCCATGTAAACCGTGTGTCATCTTGGCGATGACATCCTCATAAGCAACGTCCTTGATGTAGGGCGCCGCTAATCCACACGTCTCTATGTACCCAGAGGGGCACTGTATAGCGGCAGAGACGTGGAAATGGGTGAACCGGTACTCCAACCCGTCGATCGTGGTAACCATTTGATAGCGGCTACTCCCACGTCGGAGGTGTTGGTAAAATAGACGTACTATGCGTGGGCAATAGTAATCGTGGTAGGTCTTGAGCATGGGTTTGAGCCCTAGCTTCCTAACGTACTCGATCGCCCAAGTCATCTCAGGACGATCGGCAAAAAGAGTTGGGGTAAACTTTTGGTTAGGTAAAAAGCTCTTGGCATTCCAAAAATTGGTCGGCAACTCATGCTCTATCAGTTACGATTGGGGTGGGTTAACGGGTGGTATAGGTGGAATAGGAGGTGCCACGGGCAGTACCAATGGTGGCACGACAGGTTCAATGGGTGGAGTCGATGCACGAGCCCGTGAAGTAGGGATTTTGCGTGAAGCATTCTTCGTGCGAGGTCCCATAGTTTTAAAAGAAGAACAACGCAAGAAAAACCCCAAAGAATTTGCAAAATATAGGGTTTACCGTGCTAGGAATGCGAAATGTGATCCGAAGAACCAAGAATCTAGAGCTCTGGCGGTCGAGAGTCGGCAGAAAAGAAGCTCGAACGCAAGGGAGATAAAGCGCTCTCGCTCAATGGGTTTCGTTTGATCGTTCAAATAGCATTTAAAAAACCTAAGCGCCACTTAAATTGATGTAGTCGATCGATCAATGTGACAGCCCAGATTTCGGCACCCTGAAACCCGTGCCATCAGCACGATCCTCCAGACCGTGCCCCAAAACTATGCACGGAACATTGGTATAACAAGCACAATTAAATAAATAACGCAATTAATCTCATAAAGTGAAAAACAGTTAATATGCCCAACTGGCATACGCAAAAGACAGTTCTACTTTCATGCCACTGCATGAACAGAGAACCGACCCGAACCATCGGTGATAAACGGATCACCCCAGACGGTTCGCCAAAAGAATAATTCAGTTTAATTACATATTCAACAAAATAAAGGCTTGACATACCAAGCCGTACAAATCTGCTCTCAAAAACTACTCTGTCAAAGTACACAGCAGAGTTCCTAGAAGAAGTCCTCGGGTGGAGGCTCAAACTCGTCTCCAGGTACGTAATCCGAATCACCCGGATCCACGTCCCCTAAAGCCTCAACTGCTGCTATCAATGGACCTGCGATGTATAGTCTAAAGGGTGAGCTACATCATAGCTCAATAGGAAACAAACACAGTGAACATATAAGTTAAAGCTCACATATATTCCATGATACTCTAAGTATGGTGTGTCTATGCTTTTGACCCAAGCCCCTTTCTCACTAGGCGGCAGGGTTAAATATCACACAACATCCCTGGGATGTACTTACGGTTACGGATAAACCTCCGACGGTGTAATGGATTCAGCACGTCACGGATATCCTGCCACGTCAGTCGTGGGTATCCCGCCACGTCGGTGGGGTATCCTCCAAACCTCAAATAACAAAAATAACATGTGCTTTACATATAATTGTTAACCGTGTAAGTGTGCTATCTTATATCAGTTAGGCCTCAACAGTAATTATTCAATCCTATGTATACATCCCTGAGATGTATACATACCCGCATCACACCTGATGCCTTTATTACTTTCTCATCCCCTGGGGATGTCTCAATCTCATTAGATTACTTGTTCTTAGTTACTTGCATCACACAGATGCCTTTATCACATTCTTGGTGTCACACACACACCCATTTTTACAAAGCTTTTCACAGTTAAAACAACTTCACATTTGATAATTTTATTACTACATACATGCTCTTAAAATTAAAGTACATGTTCAAAGTGTTCCCTACCTCAAGTCTTTGAAACTCCTAGCATCAAGGTCTCACGCGGCTCCTTGTGCTCATGATCATACGTACCACCTATGGTACAACATAACAGATGTAACTCATCACTAAAGATGTAACAAAGAAGGTCCAAGACCCTCCCTGAATCTCAAAGTCAACTATAAAGTTTAAGCAAAATTGTCAAAGTCGATTAATCGAAACCCAAATCGATTAATCGATTCTCAAAATCGATTAATCGAATTTCAAATTTGATTAATCGAAGTCTCTAATATAATGGAGTCGATTCTCAAATCGAGTGATCGAAATCACAAAATCGATTAATCGATCCCAAATCGATTAATCGAAATCCAAAATCGATTAATCAAAATTCCAATTCGATTAGTCGATTTCCCCAGGTTACTTTCCTCCAGTGGCTGGAGCTTCTTAGTCGATTAGTCGATTTCCAAATCGACTAATCGAAATCCAAATCGATTAATCGAAATTCATTTCGATTAATCGAAATCGGGCTTCCATGACTTTTCAACTTCTGGGCCAAAACCGATTAATCGAAATCTAATTTCGATTAATCGATTTTGCCAGATTCAGCCCCCTTTCGGGCTGTTCTTCCAAATCATTCTCAAACAATTTTTCCTTCTTTTTCTAAGCCTTCATCCTATGATTTTAAATATTTCTAACTGCAATTAAACCTCTATGATCTATGCATTTAATTCTCATAAAATTTACCTCAATCAAATCTCAATTTGATTGGATCTCAAAGTTGGAATGGCTAGGGTTCCAGCTTTAGCTCCAAAGGATCCTTCGCATTGAATTTGGCTTTAAATACTCGAATCCTTCTCCCTTGGCTTGCATTTACTCCTTGCTTAACAACTCTCTTTACTTCTCTCTCTCTCTCTCTCTCTCTCTCTTCTTAATTCTCTTCAACAACCAAAAACAATGAAGTTAGGGTTCTTTAAACCCTTATATCCCTACTCTCTTTGTGTTGAGCACATACACCTAGATAGGTGTATGTGACTCCAGATCTACACTACACTCCACCCACTTACCTCATATTCACATCCTATAGATTCATCTTTTCTTAAGTCAACTAGTGAACTCCTACTTGGTCAAACTTATGACCAGTCGGACACGGATCCCGAGGTCACCATTTAACACAAATTTTCGAGATATTGCATCATCCCCCCTTTGGGAATTTTTGTCCGCGAAAATAACCCAAGGGCGCTTCATCTTGGGTAACCCCCCCCCCCCCCACACACACACATAGGTGAGGCGGTCTATTAAGTCACCCAACACATAGTACTAACAACGCACATACACAGACTGTACGAAAGATTAGCCTACTGAAAAAAATGACAAAACGTTGTTCTATTCATTTACTCAAAAGTGTACAATTTGGTTTAA
This sequence comes from Chloranthus sessilifolius, assembly GCA_021018995.1. Lineage (NCBI taxonomy): Eukaryota > Viridiplantae > Streptophyta > Magnoliopsida > Chloranthales > Chloranthaceae > Chloranthus > Chloranthus sessilifolius. The sequence goes on along the minus strand of CM037594.1, from coordinate 24,787,137 downwards.
TACATATATAATCTAACAAAATGTGCATACAATACAACGGAGATCTAAATATCAGGTGTAGCTCATGCCGTCCCCTATGTCGGCGGATCGATCTTGGCGTCATGTGCTCGATGAGGCTGGGCCGGACTCTCTCGGCTGGGGTGGCTCCGTGGCCTTTGGGTGATTCGTCTCAAGTGGCTGTGGTGCACAATGGGTAGATGTAGCGGAGTGTATGGAACATCAGAAAGTCCATCATCCGGTTCATCCGCTCGTTGTTGGCCTCCATGCGGGCCAACACATCCTCAATGGTTGGCTGGAGTGAGCTGTGCGACGGCGATAGGATGAAGTAGGTGTCGCTGTGGCTGATCGGGATGGTGGTGTAGCTGATGTGGTGGAAGGTGGCACAATGGGTTGTTGCCCAGCTGACACTGAGGGGTGAGCTGGGGCTCCCTCAGGTGGTGGAATGACTGGTGGGGCGTCCCCCACTGGTGGTGCTCCCCCAACGGGTGGATCCTGCTGTGGTGGTGGGGGTGGCGGTGGTGCGACTACTGTCGGTAGGGTCTTCTTGAGAAGGTTGTAGCTACGATGCCATGAAGCAATGGAGAATTGCTTCACGCAATCCGTAGCCCTCACCTCGTGAGGCGATACGGCATAGTCGGGGGACATTGGAGTAGCAGTCCAACATGCTCGAGATGAGCCGAGCATATGGCATCGTCTCCTTGGGCCTTAGATTGCCCTTCATCAGTTTTCCCTTTATATATCTCATCCCCTCTAGGATGAGCATCATCGCATCAAACCAACGGCCACAAAAGGCCACGTAAAGTGCCTGTTGCACTTTCTCTACACACTCGGTGTCGTGGCGCATGGGGTAGAGGTTGCACTTGATTATTGAATCAAGCATCCACATATAGTGGGGAAGGTCGACCCTCCTAATGGAGGATCCCGACCCCGTCTTCCTGTTGGTCATACGGGCGACGATCTCCTCAAACTTAACCTCTTCCTCGAAGGGTGGAAAGAGGGTGGTCTCGGGTGTAAAGTCGAGGTAGCACTCAAGGACCTCGTGGATATGACGACGGGTGATTATGTATTCCCGACCTTCAATGGTAGTCTTAATTACGTCGTCGGTAGGGCCATCCACGAGCCCTTGGTAAAACAAACGAACCAAGCGAGGGTAGTATGACCCCCGGATTGGTTTCAAAAGGTTGCCGAGGCCGGCATTTTGAAGGTAATTACGAGCCCATTGGGTTTCGCCCGGTACCTCGGGGTTGGTGAATAGGGTTTGGTTAATGATGTAATCGGTCTCAAATGTTTTAGCCTCCCACCACTCATTGGGTTGAAGTACATTGGTGGGTGGTAGCGGCATGGGTGTGGACTCGCGTGAAGACTCGTGCGAAGACGCGCTCGTCGAACTGGAGGTGGTCTCCGATGCCGACGGTGATGGAGTTCTCATCGGTGATGGGGTAAGTGGTGGCAGTGCGGCGTTCTTATGCCGGACCGGGAGCTTAGAGGTTACCTTCTTCGAAGACAACCGAGTTTTGGGTGGCATTTTGGTGAAAATCTAATAAAATTAGGGTTTCTATAGTTTAAATTGAAGAAAAAGACTCGAATCTAGGGTTTACCTTAGGTTTCGATGCGAAAATAGGCGATCTCGGTCAGAAATTGACGAAGAATTCCCAAAACCCTAACTCGAATGGATGGTCGGAGAAGAAGGAGAAATGGCGCCCAAGCTTCAAATTTTCGAATGGGCACCAAAAACCCCAATTTACATATATATAGACTCGCTTCGATTAATCAAAATTTAAATTTGATTAATCGAGTTTCAAAATTAGGTTAAGCCGCGTGAAATCAATTAATCGATTAGTCAAAAGTTAAAATCGATTAATCGAAACCATTTCGATTAATCGAAATCGTATCCGTTAAAAATTTTAAGTTTTAGAGCTCGAAATCGTATCCGTTAAAAATTTTAAGTTTTAGAGCTCACTGGCGTGAGCCAGTCGATTAGTCGAAATTCATTTCGATTAATCAAAATTCTAAAATTGATTAATCGAAATTCACTTCGATTAATCGAAATCGTGCAATCTTTCCAAAATTTTTCAAAAATCCTTAAGTTACTCGATTAGTCGAACTCCAGTTCGATTAATCGAAATTCCAAATCGATTAATCGAATTGTTCTTCGATTAATCGAAATCACACAACATTCTTCAAATTCTTCAAAATTTCCTAAGTTGTTCGATTAATCGAACCTCCAGATTGATTAATCGAAATCCAAAATCGATTAATCGAAACCAAATTGATTAATCAAAAATTTTCCTTCTTTCATTTCCTGAATTCTCATAAATTTTCCAGTCACTGGCACATGCCAATTGACTAATCGACCAAAATCGATTAATCAAAATCCCAAATCAATTAATCAATTTGAAAATAGATTAATCGGTTTTGACCAGATTCTTCAGATTTAAAAGTCTTTCATGTCTCTTGATTTCCCATGGTAAATTTTGACACTAACTGGTCCTTGGTTCCACAAAACAAATCATCACGGCCCTGTCGTGGCCATGATGGATTTCAATTTCGCATTCACATTGTAATTTAGACTCCATGTGGAATAAACTATTCTCTTAAGTAGATTGATCATAAGAATCGATATTGAATTACAACACATAGTTTAAATCCACAAACATACTTGCGGTGATACAATTTTAGCTCTCAAGTTGTTGCAAACAAGGCCGGATATTGTTCTTTCACGTCGGCCTCTCGTTCCCATGTAGCTTCCTCGGTCGGATGGTGGTTCCATCGAACAAATACTAATGGAATTACCTTTGTTCGCAACTCTTGTTCCTTTCGATCCAAAATCTCCACCGGCTCTTCAATCATCGTCATGTCCTCATGCATCTCAAATGATTGACCACTCAATACGTGATCAGGGTCATTAAGGTACTTCCTAAGCATAGATACGTGGAAGACATTATATACTGGATCGAATAACGGTGGCAATCCAATGCGGTAAGCAACTTCCCCTACTCGACCCAAAACTTCAAAAGGTCCAAGATAGCGAGGACTTAGCTTCCCTCTCTTTCCAAATCTCATCACCCCCTTCATAGGTAACACTTTCACAAACACGTGTTCACCCACTTTGAAGTCTACACTCGTCCGCTTGATATCGACGTAGCTTTTTCCGTCTCGCTTCGTTTGAGTTTTGCCCTTATCATCCGAACATAGGTGGCATTATCTTCAAGTATTTCGGGTCCCAAAACAAATTTCTCACCCGTTTCTTTTCAATTGATGGGCAATCTACATCGCCGTCAGTAAAGTGCTTCATATGGTGTCATCCCAATGCTCGTCTGAAAACTGTTGTTATATGCAAACTCAATCAAGGGCAGATGCTGATCCCATGATCCTTGTAACTCTAACATGCATGCCCTAAGCATGTCCTCAATGATCTAATTGACCCTCTTAGTCTGTCCGTCGATTTGCGGATGGAATGCCTTACTAAAATCTAGTCACGTTCCCATTCCTTATTGAAATTTCTTTCAGAATTTTGATGTATACAATGGGTCACGGTCTGAAACGATGCTACTCGGAATTTCATGCAAACGGACAATCTCTTTCATATACAACTCTACTAGTCTTCCCGTCGTGTACATCGTGTTGTAAGGCAAGAAGTGCGCTGACTTGGTCAATCGATCGACCACTACCCAAATGGCATTGTACTTCTTCGCAGTACGCGAGAGTCCAATGATGAAGTCTATAGAGATCGATTCCCACTTCCATTCCGATATAGGTAGAGGTTGCAATAGACCTGCGGGATGTCTATGATCGATCTTCACTTGTTGGCACGTCAAACACCACGACACGTACTCTGCCACATCCTGTTTCAAGCCTCTCCACCAATAGTTCTTTTTTAAATCTTGATACATCTTTGTGCTTCCCGGGTGGATAGCATAGTTTGACTTGTGTGATTCATCAAGAATTGTTCGTCGTAGATTGGGGTTATCCGGAATACAGAGGCGACCCTTGAAAAATAAGGAACCATCCTCCTTGATTGAAAACTCAGATGTAATGCCTTCAGTTACATTTTGACAAATCTTTGTTAGTGCCGGGTCTTTCATTTGTAGCTCATGGATATACTCAAATATCATCAGTCTCACTGAGGTATTAGCCAAGAAGGCTCCTGTAGCTTGTGACTCAATGTTTGCATCATATAGTGCTAGATCTTCAAACAGTTTCCATCTGTGTATACCCAAAATCAAACTAGCTAACTGAGCTGAACTCTTTGGACTCAAGGCGTCAGCTACTACATTAGCCTTGCCTGGATGGTACTGTATAGAATAGTCATAGTCCTTGAGAAACTCCATCCATCTGCGCTGCCTCATATTTAGTTCCTTCTGTGTAAATAAATACCTGAGGCTCTTATGATCGGTGAAGATCTCAAACGTCTCACCGTACAAATAATGTCTCCAAATCTTAAGCGCGAATATGACCACTGCTAATTCCAGGTCGTGTGTCGGATAATTCTTCTCATGCTCTTTCAACTGTCTTGACCCATACGTTATCACCTGTTTGTGCTGATTAAGCACACAGCCTAAACCAATATACGAAGCATCGCTATACACTGCAAACCCTCCACTGCCTGAAGGTATAGCTAGCACTGGAGCTGAAGTGAGTTTCTTCTTAAGTTCTAGAAAACTCTCCTCGCATGCCTCACTCCATTGAAACCTTGCAACTTTTCGTGTAAGTCTCGTGAGTGGTCCTGATATTTTTGAAAAACCCTCAACGAAATGCTGGTAGTAACCTGCTAATCCTAGGAAACTGCAGATGTCGGTCACTGTCTTTGGTTGCTCCCAATTCACTACTGCTTCGATCTTTGCTGGATCTACAGTGACACCAAGCTTCGAGATGACATGTCCCACCTTCCCTGTTGCTCTCTCTGGCGATATCTATTATTATTCTCCTCCTCCACTACGAGCGCTTTGCTCATGACCTCACCATAGGTCCTCAATTGGAATGGTGCTACTCCTCCCCTCACGTCTGGCTTCAAACCTTGCTGAAACCTCTTTGCTTTCATCATATCGGTGATGACATAGTTGGGCGCAAAGCAAGCGAGTCGCATAAACTCCACTCCATAGTCTCTCACTGTCATCTTCCCCTGAGTAAGCTGTAGAAATTGGATTTCCATTTGGTTCCTTACTACCTCAGGGAAGTACTATTTATTGAATTCCTCAACGAATTCATCCCAAGTCCATGGCACGTCTAGGGTCTCCTGAGCCCTAGTCCTAGAAACGAACTTCCACCAAGGCCCAGCCTCCCCGTCCAACATATAGGCTGCCCAACGGACGCTCTCATCCTCGGTACAAGTGAGCACACTGAACACCTTCTCCATCTCACTCAACCAATGCTCAGCCACTATGGGCTCTCCCTGTCCAGAAAAACTAGGAGGTCTCATCCTCCTAAACTCAAGAAAGTGATGATGTCAAGGGTCTGAGCCATACCGGAGGTGTTTGGTGTCGTCATGCTCATGAGCGGTGTGAGTTGCCAAAGATGTCGCTTCCATGGTGTGCATCATCCTCTGACGCTCTTCTCTATCCTCATTTCGCTCTCTAATTCTTTCTTGATCTCTTTGATCTTGATCCTGACGATCTCGATCACAGCCCTCTTTCTGGTCTTGGCTTTCTTGGCCACCACTGCCAGAAGCCCCTCCATCTCTTATGGGTACTCTATTGGTATCTGAGATGAAATCATCTCGACTACGCAGGCTTCTACTATAGCCGCCCCTGGGTCGGCCCCTTCCTCTAGAAGACATAACGGTTTGCATGTGAAAACAAAGTTTTCATTAGCAGAAGTCCCTATGTTCTGACAAAAGAATGATTGTCAGAGTTTCTAAAAGAAATAGCTCTGATACCAACTGTGACAGCCCATATTTCGGTACCCCGAAACCCATGCCATCAGCACGATCCTCCAGACTGTGCCCCAAACCTATGCATGGAACATTGGTATAACAAACACAAATAAATAAATAACGCAATTAATCTCATAAAGCAGAAAACAGTTAATATGCCCAACTGGCATACGTAAAAGACAGTTCTACTTTCATGCCACTGCATGAACAGAGAACCGACCCGAACCATCGGTGATAAACGGATCACCCCAGACGGTTCGCCAAAAGAATAATTCAGTTTAATTACATATTCAACAAATAAAGGCTTGACATACCAAGCCGTACAAATATGCTCTCAAAAACTACTCTGTCAAAGTACACAGCAGAGTCTCCTAGAAGAAGTCCTCGGGTGGAGGCTCCAACTCGTCTCCAGGTACGTAATCCGAATCACCCGGATCCACGTCCCCTAAAGCCTCAACTGCTGCTATCAATGGACCTGCGACGTATAGTCTAAAGGGTGAGCTACATCCTAGCTCAATAGGGAACAAACACAATGAACATATAAGTTAAAACTCACATATATTCCATGATACTCTAAGCATGGTATGTCTATGCTTTTGAAAGAAAACAGTTCAAATATGATGAATTGCATTCAAGTTTATTGGTAGTTAGCATATCTTACTTTACTGTTGATTTATCATGAATGACATTGAACAGGCCTAAAGCAAAAACTTAAATCTTCAACTTAAGTAATCCCCGAGCAATCTAGCATCGAGCCTCGATGAGATACCCTTCATCGTCATCTAATTAGACAGTTGTAAAAATGTATTCCCTGGGAATACGACCCAAGCCCCTTTCTCACTAGGCGGCAGGGTTAAATATCACACAACATCCCTGGGATGTACTTACGGTTACGGATAAACCTCCGTACTGGTGTACGGATTCGCCGCCGTACCGGTCACGGATATCCTGCCACGTCAGTCGTGGGTATCCCGCCACGTCGGTGGGGTATCCTCCAAACCTCAAATAACAAAAATAACATGTGCTTTACATATAGTTGTTAACCGTGTAAGTGTGCTATCTTATATCAGTTAGGCCTCAACAGTAATTATTCAATCCTATGTATACATCCCTGAGATGTATACATACCCGCATCACACCTGATGCCTTTATTACTTTCTCATCCCCTGGGGATGTCTCAATCTCATTAGATTACTTGTTCTTAGTTACTTGCATCACACAAATGCCTTTATCACATTCTTGGTGTCACACACACACCCATTTTTACAAAGCTTTTCACAGTTAAAACAACTTCACATTTGATAATTTTATTACTACATACATGCTCTTAAAATTAAAGTACATGTTCAAAGTGTTCCCTACCTCAAGTCTTTGAAACTCCTAGCATCAAGGTCTCACGCGGCTCCTTGTGCTCATGATCATACGTACCACCTATGGTACAACATAACAGATGTAACTCATCACTAAAGATGTAACAAAGAAGGTCCAAGACCCTCCCTGAATCTCAAAGTCAACTATAAAGTTTAAGCAAAATTGTCAAAGTCGATTAATCGATTCCCAAAATCGATTATTCGAATTTCGAATTCGATTAATCAATCCCAAATCGATTAATCGAAGTCTCTAACATAATGGAGTCGATTCTCAAATCGAGTGATCGAAATCACAAAATCGATTAATCAATCCCAAATCGATTAATCGAAATCCAAAATCGATTAATCCAATTTCCAATTCGATTAGTCGATTTCCCCAGGTTACTTTCCTCTAGTGGTTGGAGCTTCTCAGTCGATTAGTCGATTTCCAAATCGACTAATCAAAATCGGTCTTCCATGACTTTTCAACTTCTGGGCCAAAATCGATTAATCGAAATCCAATTTCGATTAATCGATTTGGCCAGATTCAGCCCCCTTTCGGGCTGTTCTTCCAAATCATTCTCAAAAAAATTTTCTTCTTTTTCTAAGCCTTCATCCTATGATTTTAAATATTTCTAACTGCAATTAAACCTCTATGATCTATGCATTTAATTCTCATAAAATTTATCTCAATCAAATCTCAATTTGATTGGATCTCAAAGTTGGAATGGCTAGGGTTCCAGCTTTAGCTCCAAAGGATCCTTCGCATTGAATTCGGCTTTAAATACTCGAACCCTTCTCCCTTGGCTTGCATTTACTCCTTGCTTAACAACTCTCTTTACTTCTCTCTCTCTCTCTCTCTCTCTCTCTTCTTAATTCTCTTCAACAACCCAAAACAATGAAGTTAGGGTTCTTTAAACCCTTATATCCCTACTCTCTTTCTGTTGAGCACATACACCTAGATAGGTGTATGTGACTCCAGATCTACACTACACTCCACCCACTTACCTCAAATTCACATCATATACGTTCATCTTTTCTCAAGTCAACTAGTGAACTCCTACTTGGTCAAACTTATGAGCAGTCGAGCACGGATCCCGAGGTCACCGTTTAACGCAAATTTTTGGGATATTATAATCAATGTTACAGATTGATCGATCAGACTATATAATGGAAAAGCCCTAGCCTGACAGATTGATCGATCAGTCCTCCAAGTTGATCAATCGGACTCCAAGATTGATGGATCAGACGTGTATAAAAATCAAAATCCACTTGATTGTTCAATCTTTGAATTGATCGATCAGATTCGATAGTTGATCAATCAAATAGCTCATTTGATCGATCGGATTGGTCGAACTTAAAATTTTAAGATTGATCGATCAGCTTGTCGAGTTGATCGATCGGACTCACAGTTGATCGATCAAATCATTACTTTGATCGATTGAGTATGACAGTAAAATTGTCCGCCCAAAAATGCAGGTGCAAAAGACCCGAGGGTATCGTCAAAGTCCAACGGTAATACTGTAAGGTTGTGCTAAAGTTTAAATCATGCATGCACATCAAACATAAGCTCAAATGCTTCATCAAGGACACCTTACAATTTAAAAGAACTCAACTGAATATCACACGTACCTTGCATGTCAGTTGAACAATTGTGCATACTGAGCGTGAATTTTTGTTTCACGCTCCCAGGTAGCCTCTGTAGACGAGTGATTCCTCCACTTTACGAGCACCAGTGGAATCATCTTAGTCCGTAGAACTTGCTCCTTACAGTCCAGTATCACCTTCCCGGGTGATACTGGATGGAACAATCATAGTCCTTTAAGAACTCCATCCACCGTCGTTGTCACATGTTCAGGTCCTTCTAGGTGAACAATACTTTAGGCTCTTATGATCAGTGAAGATGTCAAACGTCTCACCGTATAGATAGTGCCTCCATATCTTCAAAGCAAAGATCATCGCTACTAACTCTAGATCATGTCTGGGTTAATTCTTCTTATGATCGTTAAGTTATCTAGAGCAGTACGCGATAACTTTCTTGTGTTGGTTGAGAACACAACCCAAACCACTGTAAGACACATCACTATATATAGGAAAACCTCCTCCACTAGAAGGTATAGCTAACACTAGTACTGTAGTCAGACGTGTCTTGAGTTCTTAAAAACTCTTCTCACACTGCTCCATCCACTCAAACTTAGCGTTCTTCCTTGTCAGCTGTGTAAGCAGACCTGAGAGTTTAGAGAACCCTTCAACAAACCATCTATAGTATCCTGCCAAATCAAGAAAACTACGGACTTCGATCACGATCTTTGGTTGCTCCCAATTTACTACCGATTCAATCTTTGTCGGATTGACGGTGATACTGTCCTTAGAAATAACATGGCCTAAGAAACTAATCCGATCAAGCCAAAACTCACACTTATTAAGCTTGGCATACAATTGGTTGTCTCTGAGTGTTTGCAAGGCAACTCGTAAATATTGAACGTGCTCCTCTCTTGTCTTCGAATATATGAGGATATCGTCAACAAATACCACCACTGACTGGTCGATGTGTGGCTTGAATACCCGATTCATCAAGTCCATGAATGACGCCGATGCATTCGTTGGCCCAAATGGCATAACCAAAAACTCATAATGTCCATATCTCGTGCGAAATGCAGTTTTAGGAACGTCGTCCACCTTGATCTTTAATTGGTGGTAACCCGACCTTAGATCAATTTCAGAAAAGGACCTTGCACCTTGTAACTGATCAAAGGGATCATCTATCCACGGCAGTGCGTAACGATTCTTAATCGTCATCTTGTTCAACTGACGGTAATCGATGCACAACTGCATCGAACCATCCTTCTTCACAAATAACACCGGTGCTCCCCAAGGAGATACACTCAGCCTAATGAAGCCCTTGTCCAACAATTCCTGAAGTTGCTCCTTTAGTTCCTTTAATTTTGCGGGCGTCATTCTGTACAGTGCCTTTGACAATGGTTCCGTACCCAGTGCTAGATCAATTGCGAACTCGATCTCACGATCGGGTGGCAATCTAGATAAGTCTTCAGGAAAAACGTCAGGGTATTCGCAAGCAATAGTTATAAGAGAGATGTCCCTCTTCTTCTCTTGATGATCTTATAAGTAAGCAAGATATCCACAACATTCATTCTTAATCATGCACTTCGCTCGAATAGCTGAAACGAACGACGCGACCTTGGATTTGATTTCACAGAAGTGAAAGGACTTCCTCTTTGGGGGTCGGAAGGTCACAACCTTTCGAAGGCAATCCACACTCGCATGGTATGTCCAATCCATTCCATGTATCACATCAAACCCCTCCATATTCAATGTGATCATGTCCATTATTGTCTCGTGATCTTCGATCATCACAATCATTGACTAGCACACTGTATCCGTGCTAGCTGAGCTTCCCGTAGGGATGCTTACGACTAAAATATAATCAAGAGTCTTGGGCACGATGCCTAACTTCTCAGAGAATGACGGAATGATGAACGAATAACTAGACCCAGGGTCTATCAATACACTAGCATCTACTCGACTCTCATCACCCATACGTCACATGATAAGTGTACCTTTGATTGGAGTAATAAACATATAAAGTCAAAAGCACAATAAACATAAACATTCACATGCATCAATTCATTGAAACATGATATAGTATATGAATAAACTAATAAATTTGACCCTCAAAGCATAAAGATACCTTGAATGACGTCATTTGATGTCACGGCATTAGTTACGATAACGACATATGCACGACCTTGAACAACAGGTCGAGACGATCGCTGAGTGGATACCGACCCAACCCACTCTTTTCTCTCCTTGCTCTCCTCTGGGCAGTTCCTAACCATGTGGCCCATCTTGCCACACCTGAAGCATGCCCTTGTATCTCTCCTGCAGTTCTCTGTCTTGTGTGGTTTCCCACACTTTGCACATAACAGAGCCGGGGTGAATGAAGAGACCCGTGAAAATCTCTGCACTGTAGAAGCTCCACTGACATAAGAACTAGACGCTCTGAATGGTCTGGATGATGCAGGCGCCGCTGGCCTCTGATACGAACTCGGGCTTGAAGATATATCTGGTTGGGAGTGAGAAGGGTACCTAGGAGGTCTGGAGAATCTAGCCCTCTTATTGTACTCAGGGTCCTGAGATTATCCTTGAAAAGGCCTCTCTTTGTTTTACTTGTCTCTCCAAGCGAATTGTTTCTAGTTCTCCTTTGCGATGAGAGCTTTGGATATCACGCTCTCGTATGTCTCCATTTCCCATATGGCTACATCCTTTTACAAGTTCTGCCTCAAGCCAAGTTGAAATTTACGAGCCCTCATCAGCTCAGTGGCTATATGCTGTGTTGCGAACCTAGATAATCTATCAAACTCAGCACCATATTTTCTTACCGACATAGCCCCTTGTTTCAACTCGATGAACTTAACCTCCCACTGATGCCTTACTATCTTTAGGAAGTATTTGTTGTAGAAGACTTCAGTAAACTTCTCTCAAGTCCAAGGAGTATTAGGGAATTCTCTCTCTAATCCGTGACACCGACTTCCCCCAAGGACCGGCATCACCATCAAGTTTGAAGGTTGCCCAATGCACTTTTTTCACATCAGTGCACTGGAGTACTTCAAACAATTTTTCCATCTCTTCTATCCAACCCTCAGCTTCAATGGGATCAGTTTGACCTGAGAAGTTAGGAGGTCTCATTCTCCTAAACTCGGCGAAGCCGCCGGGTTGGTGAGGTGGTCTAGCTACTTATTGATTCAGAGTAGCAGTCTGCTGAGCGACGTTGGTAGCCAATGCTTCCAACACCTACTCCATTCTACCATCATTGCCTCTTCTTCCTCCTCTTGGTCCTATCGGAATAACATTATCATCCGATAGGAACCCCAATCCCCTAGATGTTCTAGTAACATCGAGAATTTCTTGCAAAGGGACTTCTCTCTGTCCTCGTTTGCCTCCACTATGTCCTCCTCTGAACTTTGGGCCCATAACACTGATCTGTCATAATGAAAACAACAATATTGATCAGTACTTAGATTGTAAAACAATCCACTTAAACCCGTAGTTCAACCTAAAACCTAGTTCTGATACCAACTATGACAGCCCAAATTTCTGCACCTGAAAACCTATGCCATCAGGATCATGCTCTGGATGATCCCCGAGACAAACAAAGAGTGTCTGCTCATCTAGTGAAAAATCAGAGTAGACACTGTCCAGTAGTGGCAGATCGAGTCATCATATAAGGCTCAAAAGAAAAGGAAGAAAATAAACAATGCATATATATATATATATATTTATTTATTTATATATAAAATATATATCCTCAAAAAGGAACCAAGAAGAACCAATGGTAATGGACATCCATCCCTCAAAAATAGTGGTTCTCAATAGTGGTTCCTATAGAATGTATATGATTACCAATAACAACATTTAATATAAAATAATACAGAAGTGGCCACCAGGCTCACAGATAATCCAAAATACGTAATCAGAAACCCAAAATACAAGACCCATATACCCAGGCTAAGGATAAAACCCGTCGGCCTGGATATCTGTCTCCTCGTCCTCAGCCTCAGCCTCTGTCTTCGGCTGATAGTCTGGGTTGCTCTCCATACCAGGGACCCTAGCCTCAAAACCTATTGTGTAGAAAATAGGGTGAGCTACCATCTAAGCTCAATAGAAGAAACTCAAGTAAATTATATTCGAAATGTAAAGCATGGCATACAGAAAGTAACTCTAACAAATAGATAATGTAGAGTGTAGACAGAGCTAAATAAATGCAGGCAGATGATTAGATATGTAAATTAACCAGAATGCAGGGCTTTTAATGAACAGAGCATATGCAGAACCAAAGGAAAATATACCTAATTTAAGAGTGATCAGATGCATGCATACAGTAATTATCATCTTAATTTCTATATACTTAAATAACTCTCATGAATATAGCACGTGGTAGCTAGATGTGTGCCGATGGGTAACCCCAACCATCGTCGTTCAATGAACAATTTCAAAATGTGACAAAGCCTCATCTAAGGAGTGCAATTGTGCCATTGAATTTTCAAAGCAGATGCACGGATATTCTATCGTGCCGGTCACGGGTATACCGCCGAGCCGGTGGGGTTGTCAGATGAACTTTAAATCATTACTCATAAGACTTCCGAGTTAGATAATAGAATAGATGCAGAACAGATAACAGAACTTGTATAGCAGAAGAAAACAGATGTTTATGTGCAGAAAACCATGCCATCAAAATCAGATACAATCTAGGTTGAATTTCCCTTACCGCAGAATTAATTTTTCTAAGCAAATCCAAAGCCTTATAAGAGGTCCAGGCCTTGACCTAGATCATACATATAATATACTACGTGTCAGAACAGCAAAAGTACATTGAGCAACAGTGTTTGTTTCCCAAATACCCAAAACAGAAATAGTTCAAAAGAACAAGGGATTTGATCAATCAATCTCTTCATTGATCGATCGGATGCCTCATAACTGCACATCAGAACAGAGGACATTTGATCGATCAATCTCCATGTTTGATCGATCGGATTCCCAAGTTGATCGATCAATCTTCACTGTTGATCGATCAAACCCACCTTCTTTACCAACTCAGAATAGACCTGACTTTGATCGATCAATCTCCCATTTGATCGATCAAGTCCCAAATTAGATCGATCAATCCTCATGTTTGATCGATCGGGTCAAATTTTTAGAAAAACCTACCTCCTGTTCTCACAAGGTGCTTATAAAATTCAATCGATCAAATCCTTATTTGATCGATCGATTTCACATATTGATCAATCAATTCTCAATTGATCAATCAGTTCACACCTGATCGATCACTTCATAATTTGATCGATCAGTACCAAATTCAATTGATCAAACCACCAGTTTGATCGATCGAGCACGTCGGGCTTCAACTTCTCAAGAAAAACACCCTACTGTTTTAAAGAGGCCTTATAAAATTCGATCGATCAACTCCCAAGTTTGATCGATCGAATTATAGATTGATCGATCAATTCTCAATTGATCGATCGACCATGACAGTTAAGCTGTCATTAATGGGGTTTGTTAAAATCAAACCAAAATCAGCCCTAGCCATAATGATTTGTCCACGAGTCATTTAAGCCTCCATCACACACACATTTAAGACATAAATCTGCTACAAAACTCATAAAAACTCACCTCTTCCGATGATTGTTTCTAGGCCCATGGCATCCTAGGTTCGCATAGGTTTCGGATCCTAACTCGAGAGTTCGCTAGAGTGGCTTCTCTGATGAACCAAAGCACCACCCACGTTAACACACCAGTGTGTATGGCATTCACAACGTAATCGACGTATACTCGTCGATTTACTTACGCTCAAAACAGAAGATCAGAGTTCTAGGGTTTCAAAAGCTTGGTTTCTCACAGAGGAAGTTCTAGTAATGTTTTGCAAGCAGAGGTTGCAAGGGAAAATAAGTATCAGGTTTCCCTAACCTTTCTTCTCTTATAAGCTACCAACAGAATTATCTCTGATATTTCCATTTCCAAACCTTCGCTCCGGTGTTGAGCGCACACACACTCACACATATCCAACATCTTATAAAGGATCTAAACGGATCTCGGATTCGCGTTGCAAGTGATCTATCACTTCGTACGCACAGATTAAAAGTATTAGTATTTAAAATTCTATTTTTGAAATTTTAAATTTGTCTCGATGTTCGTGTCGTGCACGGATACCAAAGCAGTCAGGAAGTTCTCCAAATTTTTGGGTCATTACAAATCCTAAGGGTGGCCTCACGGGGGTCTTAAGTTTAAAGTAGTTTTAGTCAACGTGGAGCTTGAAATTCGAAATAAAATAAAAAATAAATAGCTTGGATTTGTTGTCTTTTCAGAAATAGTATCCCATGCAACACTACAAATTAAGATTGGTGCCAAGCGAAGGGATTGGATATATTCTTAGGAAGTTCTTTGACAGCTTGTATAAGATAGTTGGAGTTTGGTGATCATGAAGTTTTGATGCCTTCCACCCAAGATATATATCTTCATGCCTTAACATTCTTATATCCTTTGACAAACTGCTTTGTAAATATTTTAAAGCAACCGATTTCAACAAATTTTCTCACTTTAGAATTATTTTTGTTGTCTTTTGATGTTTTTGTTACAATTGGACAGTGCTAATCACATTAGTTGGAAAGCCATTTGACCTCCTCTAGATAAACCCTGCTTAAGACTAAGGCACATTTAAGGTTGGAATAAGGCGGGTCTCTATAAACTTTTCTAGAATCTTAATCACCAACAAAGACTCACTTTGAAGCTAATGTCTTTGACAAAATATGTTGGCATTGGAGACCTTTGGATTGATAAACCCCTTTCAAATATCTCATGGGCTCGGAGAGGTATCATGGGAGTAAGTGTAATATTTCATATTGGATAAAGAGAAGTCTAGGACCTAGGCTATAAGCTGCGACTGGCCCTTTCATGAATCAACCCCTTTTGGGTGGGGACGGCTGGCGAAATATAACACCCATGCAAGGAACAAAATCGGGGCAAGGACCTGAGCATAAAATCAGACAATATCGTTGGCATGTGAATCTGGGTAGTCACATAATGGTATCAGAGCCAAGAACGGCTCTTCTATAAAGTGGGCAGAATGTAATAGTCCCATATCAGATAGAGAAATGTCTTGAGCTAAGGCTATAAGATGTATGCAGACCTTACATGTAACAACACGTTTTGGGTACGAACAACGAATATGTAATTGTCACAGCCTAGAATCCTAGCCGATCTCAAGGTCCTAGAATCTCGTGTCATGACCCCGCATGCTTGTTAAGGCGATAAGTAGAGATACATATTATACTAAATCTTGCATAAAATTGGGCTCCCAAAAATCGTGAAACAAATTTTCTTCTCACATTAAAATTACCCTCATTAAGCTTACATTGAATTTTGAGTTCATTATACTAAATGACCAGAAATAAAGGTATGATCAACTACTGGAAAGTCTTTCTAATTATTTAATACATACCTGACATCATCTAATTGATCATTCACGTCATCACCCTCATAAATCGTATCATCTACCGGTACATCAAAGTCTACTGGAGAAGAGTAGACCATATCATCACTTGTAGCTATTAATTTTTTGTGAGATGAGTTTACTCAGTCACGTAAACTCAATAGGTTGCACAATCGATTAACTACATTCTACCCAGGTGATCATGGGTGCAACTTAATGAGTAGAAGTGAAATTGTTACAATTCTATATAAATAACATAATCAAAATTCTCATAAACATTTCATAACTGAAAAAACATAATAATTTTCAGTGCATATGATGCTTATAATGCTTATCACTTTTCTTACTTGTCTTGTCAACTTAACTTACGTCACATATCTTTAATTTTATTGTAGCTCTATACATCTACACAATGTACTTCGCATTATACTTATTTTATGTAAATGACTTGTGTCAGGGCCGCTACTCAAGCCTACCACTTGAGGTTCACATGTAGATAATTACCTAACCTTCATATCATATCGTAAACTACCATCCAACCCGATTAGATTATGCGTATAAAAATCAGTGTCCCCTTTTGTTGAGACATTGTCGCATCATATTGTCATTAAGAGTTGCCTTGATTGCAAACGTTGTAACCTTACGGTGGCTCGTAAGGTATGACACATATAGAACTTAATTTATATTCAGCTGGCCTTCATAACATATCTTATCGTATCTGCATCTTATTTTATTCATATTTTAATTTATTTTTATTTTCTTAATCATTTGCATACAACTTAAATTAGAGTGAGTTATAGTGCGATAGACTTCACTAAACTAAGTTTTTCAAGGGACGGGTTTCGTAGTAACCTGGATATACTTCGTATAGTAGCCTATACTCTTATAGAGGTATTTTATCCGTACATGAATGCCTATATTTTAAGTTTTATATAATCGTGAAAGGATCCCCACCATGATGAAGGCTTAAAAGTCGAGTGTTGTATCTTATTCATTAACTTATTATGCATATGTCTTATCGTATTTCTATGATATGGATTGATATACCCCTTTCAACATCTCATGGGCTTGGAGAGGTATCATGGGAGTAAGTGTAATATTTCATATTGGATAGAGAGAAGTCCAGGGCCTAGGCTATAAGCTGCGACCGACCCTTTCATGTATCAACCCCTTTTGGGTGGGGACGGCCGACGAAATATAACACCCATGCAAGGAACAAAATCGAGGCAAGGACCTAAGCACAAAATCGAACAATATCGTTGGCATGTGAATCTAGGTAGTCACAGAATGGTATCAGAGCCGAGAACGGCTCTTCTATAAAGTGGGCGGAATGTAATAGTCTCATATCGAATAGAGAAATGTCTTGAGCCAGGGCTATAAGGCGTATGCAGACCTTACATGTAATAACGAGTTTTGGGTAGGAGCAACGAATATGTAATTGTCACCACTCAAAATCCTAGCCGATCTCAAGGGCCTAGAATTACGTGTCATGACCTCGCACGCTTGTTAAGGTGATAAGTAGACATACATATCATACTAAATCTTATATAAAATTGGACTCTTAAAAATCTGAAATAATTTTTCTTCTCACATTAAAATTTCTCTCATTAAGCTTACATAGAATTTTGTGTCCATTGTACTAAATCACTAGAAATAAAAGTATGATCAACTACTGAAAAGTTTTTCTAATTATTTAATACATACCTAATATTGTCTAATTGATCATCCATGTATCACCGTCATAAATCATATCATCTACCGGTACATCAAAGTCTACTAGAGAAGAGTAGACCATATCATCACCTACAGCTATTAGTTTTTTGTGGGATGAGTTTACTCAGTCACATAAACTCAGTAGGTTGCACAAACGATCCATCACAATCTATCCAAGTGATCGTGGGTGTAACCTCATGAGTGAAAGTGAAATCGTTATAATTCTATATATATAGCATAATCAAAATTCTCATAAACATTTCATAACTGAAAGGATATAATAATTTTCAGTGCATATGATGCTTATAATGCTTATCACTTTTCTTACTTGTCTTGTCAACTTAACTTACGTCACATATCTTTAATCTTATTGTAGCTCCATACGCCTACAACACGTACTTCGTATCATATTTATTTTACATAAACGACTTGTGTTAGGGTCGTTGCTCGAGCCTACCACGCGAGGTTCACACGTAGATAATCACCTAACTTCTATACCATATTGTAAACTACCATCCAGCCCTATGAGGTTACGCGTATAAAAATCAGTGTTCCCTTATTTCGAGACACTGTCGCATTATATTGTCATTAAGACCCGTCTTAATTGCAAATATTGTACCCTTACGGTGGCTCATAAGGTATGACACGTATAGAACTTAATTTATATCAAAATGGTCTTCTTAGCGTATTTTATCGTATCCGTATCTTATCTTATTTATATCTTAACTTATTTTCATTTCTTAATCATTTGCATATAATTTAAATTAGAGTGAGTCATAGTGCGATAACCTTCACTACACCAAGTTTTCCAAGGGACAGGTTCCGTAGTAACCTGGATGTACTTCGTATGGTAGCCCATAACCTAGATGTACTTTATATGACAGCCCATACTCTGATAGAGGTGTTTTATCCGTACATGGATGTTTACATTTTAAGTTCTATATGATCGTAAAAGGATCCCCACCATGACGAAGGCTTAAAAGTCGAGTATTGTATCTTATTCATTAACTTATCATGCGTATGTCCTATCGTATTTTTATGATATGGATATAATGCAGTGCCGATGAAAATACTTAATATAACATGTATCATATATAACCCCAACAACATATTTCGACAATTGAAGCTTAATCATAAATAGAACTTATTCTATTAATAAGTTACATAAAAGTCAAACAAGTAATATACCAGAACAAAAATGTTAGTGAATTGATCACAAGTCAATTATAAGTTGTAACAAAAGTCAAACTTTGACTCGTGATATTAGATGGAGACCTAAGGTCCTAACCAAGCAAGAATGTGCTTTAGAGTCTCCTAGGTACACTCAATTTTTCGTTATAGGAGAGAGATACAAAGAGGTCACGTGTAAATCGATACATGACCCTATGATGTGTATCACAATATTATGATAGACTGTTCTCATTAGATCGATCTGACGCAAACGGACTAGTCATTTGCGCGACTCTGATAAGATTTAGTCTCTGTATAATAGAATCATTTATAGACCGTTGAATATTCTATACACATTTTGAGGTGAATGTGATGGAGTTTAGAATAATCTAAACCTACCGATGTCATCAGTATAATGGGTATTCGAGTTTCCCATGATTTGTACTATTGATTTGATCATTTAGACCATTAACTAAACGGTCACTCATTCTTGATCAAGATCATCTCATCGTATGATCACCGACGTATCACATGTTTTATTGCATGGATAAATAATACATCTAATGAGTCCATTAAGAGTTAAAAGGTGTGTTGGGCCCATCCTTGAAGATTGATCCGCGATTTCTCAAAATGCGCGTTTGGCTACATTGGATATACGGGCTCATTAAGGGTCCTTAAACTAGACGGGCCTACAGGGCCCATGATCCTTTTGTGATGATTGGGGGTTTTGAATGACCCATGCATTGATGGGCTAGACCTTACGTGTATGGGTGATGACCCAATTTTACCAAAGAAGTCCTAAACTCAAAATTTACTAATAGCAACCCATGTCAATGAATCTAGCAATTTGCGAATCTTGAAATCCTCGAAGGTTTTTAAACCAAAATATTTGGACCTAAATCAATGGAAAAGAAGTTTTTTTTACCTATTGAGAATTTTTCATATATGAAAAACTTCGCATGAAATGGCACATGTAGGTTCGGATTCCATTAATGCTTGAACTAAATTTGAGGCGCATTTTAAGAGTTTAAATACATCAGTTATAGGACATCGAGTTTGGTAACAATATAGTGCCTCAGAAAATGAGAGGGGTTTCTATTCGAACCTCTCATTAGTTTGACCCATTTCGAGGTCTAACAGAGGGTCAAAGTGACCCCTTTTTCTAGATTTCTAAGGGCATTGATTTTTGGGGAATCTTAAACAATCCCTAAATCTGGACAAAAATTATTTCATACAATTTCATCCGTTGGATGAGGAAAAGGATGTAAATTAAGTGCCACAAGGAATTGAAGTGTAATTCCACTAGTTTATGTGTATCATTTTGTATGACACAAAATCCAAGTTGGACTTATGAAAATTAACATCGAACCATTAGATCGACAGATGGTAGTAGGGTTTAATAACTAAGTCCATGGGTTTTGGCCCATGGGTCCAAGGTTTTCCTAATCTAAAGGGTCAAAATAGACTCGTTAGCCTACTTATGTACAGTTTACAAAAAAATGAGAGCAACTTTTTGTCAATTGGTAGAACAATATTTTAACTGATATTAGGTTGCTAATATTGATCAAAATATAAACAATTAGAGCTATGTGAACCGTTAGATGAGAAGGCAGTCCAAAAGTAAAAGGGATCCATGCTTTGATCAATGCTCAAATCTTCTCAAATCATTAAGGTCCGAGTAGTCAAAGTTGAACCCTCACCTTGGGTTTACAAAAATCTGCACACAACTAGGCACCGTGTTTGAAGTCCTTAGGGGCTGTTTTGCCGATACACTTTTGTATCATAAGGAAGTGTATAGTACCCTCTAGTTCTCGGCCGATGGGTTCGACCAAAGGGTCAACCCTTTGACCATAACCCTCTTGTGCATCCACATAAAATGTGAGAATGAGAAAGTACAGTTTTCCTTATAATTTAGTTTTTAATCATATAATATAATCATAAATTCATCTCATAAAAAGGGTAAAAGTGTAGATTTAGATAGATAGGAGGGCACCCACCTCATTGAAGTGTGGGCGAAGGTTTCGAGACTGTTCAGGTTAGCTTGGATCAATAATCGGGAAGTCGATTTGTTTGAGTCTTCTCGCAAATTGCACTTCCTTGCGGCTGAATCTGCAGCAACGACATGGAACTTCGTCGGTGTGTGATTAGGCTCACAAAAAGGATTGACGTCGTTGTTATGATGGTGGCCCAACTTGTGGCATTATCCGGACTTGTACCCCGTTGAAGGAGAAGTGGTGGTGGTATTGTTTGGTGGCTGCACAGTGGAGATGACAGTAGGGGATTTGTTGGCTACGTTTCAGTGGTTAGCTGCAAAAAGAGATGAATGGGTGCTTTTGTGAGTTGTTCAACAAGACGGAGGTAGTTTGATGGGGTTCTTGGTGTAAGAGAGAGGGAGAGGCATTTATTTGGGGGCTTGGGCTGCTAAGTTAACGGGGAGAGAGAGAGAGAGGCATTTATTTGCGGGCTTGGGCTGCTAGGTTAACGGGAGAGAGAGAGAGAGAGAGAGAGAGAGAGAGATCATGAGAGCTTGGGCTGCTGGCTGCTAGGGTTAATGGTGAGAGAGAGATCTCACACTACAAAAAAGAAGACTATAAGTGGCAGTTTTTTGCAGCCAAAAGGTGTTGCTATTAATAAAAAAACTCTTAAGACTATTAGCCGCAAGGATATTAGTGGCAAATTTTTTGTTAATAGCGGCAATTTATGGCTGCCACTTATAGTCTTTTTTTTTTTTTTTTTTTGTAGTGTCAAGAGCTTGGGTTGCTGGCTGCTGGGTATTGAATTGAGCAGATGAGGTTGGTGAGAGAGAGGTCTATTGAGTCAAAAGAAAAGGGTTTTTGAGAGAGGGAGATGATAGAGAGAGAGAGAGAGAGAGAAAGTGCTTGGGTCACAGTGTGTGAGAGAGCTATCTATTGAGAGAGTCCAAAAGGATTCTCTCTCTAGAATTTAATTGCCAAAATGGCATGTAATCTGGAATTCGGGTGCTAGGCCACCGAATTCAGAAATTTCTATATGTCTATAATTGCAAGATGTGATAGGGTGTAAAGAACAAATACAAAATTTGGTGTCCTTCCTCAATTAATACCATATAATCTGATTTTAAATTTTTGGGTCATAATAGTAACGCCTATGTCAGGAATAAAATTGGGCTTGAGACCTAAGCACAAAATCGGACAACATAATTAGCATGTGCGTCAGGGTAGTCACAAAATAGTATGCGATAGGACTCTTCTATAAGGTGGGGGCTTTGTAATATCCCATATCTGGTAGAGAGAAGTCGGAAGCTTGGGCTATGAGGTGCGACTAACCCTTTTATGTATCAACGCATTTTAGGTAAGTAGAGCAAAATGTAATGCCTATCCTGGGAACAAAATCCCGGCTGAATCCTAAGCTCATAAGACAAATATAGTTGGCATGTGAGTCCGATGATTTTTATCCAACGTACAATAATATATCATTGGTTTGAGAAATATGACCACACTTTGGACGGATCCTTGGCTAGCTTGAAAATTGTCCCTTAGCGAGTTGCTTTGGGGAAGAAAACTATTCACCAATTTATATCTACCATTGAAGCTACGATAAATATCATTGCTAATGGAAATAATTCGGCCTTAGCATCTATTGCCACAGATCGCATGGAAATCATTATTGAGGAGATCTCACAACATCCAGTAATTTGAAAGAAGATAAAGTCATCTAGCTAGAAGAACTCACATAATGGACTTTTCACCTTCAAATCGCATGACAAATCATCTGACCAATTGGACGTAAAGTGACTGTGCTAGATTTATATGGCACCATTATTGAGTCCCGAGCATGCCTTTTGCATATGGCTAGTGCACATGGCTAGCAATTAGATGTTGCTTGCCAACTCTATTTTATTTTATTTTTTTTTTTAATTTTTTTAATGAAGCGTGGATGTCAACTTCCTTCACGATATGTCTTATATTGGAGTGACTAGCTCCCAAACCATTGATCAGCTAGTTTTTAAATGCTCTTACTCTTCTTGGCTTTGGAAATCGATCCTTGGGAGATTAAATATGAGAATACTGCCATTAATTCTTTAAATGATGAATTTGCCTCTTTCCAAAAAGAAGCCTCAATTTGGAGGGATAGCTTAGTTGTTCAGGCCTTGGGTTTTCTCCCCAATAATTACTAATTCGAGTCCCCTCAAGATCACTGGAGTATTATTCGGTCGTTAGCTCTAGGGGCCTGTGGGATTAATCGAGGAGTGCGCAAACTGGCCGGACACCCACGGATATTAAAAAAAAAAAAAAAAAAAGATAATCCTCCGTAAAAGCCTCACCTTTACCTCAAAATGCACTGGCTTCATTGCTGCAGTTTGACACATTTGGGAGGAGATAAATAAGCGGATATTTGAGAATGAAATCACTCACATGAGGAGCATTCTCATGAGAATTAGTGATGATATATAAAAAGTTGTTTTGAAGACCACTCTTTGAATGACGGAGATATGATGACGTCAAAATGATTTCTCGAAGATGCAACCTTGTTCTTACTTCCATTTGTTGATTTGTTTGTTTTTTGCTATGTTTTTGTGTATTCCCTTCACCTGCTTAATGAAATATTATTTTTATTACTTATAAAAAAATTAAAAGTTCCGTTAGATTTGCCTTGGTGTGACATTTTGATATTCGGCAGACAGGGGCGTAGCTAGGATTTTCTTCTTGTGGGGACTATCAATGGTTATTAACATATTTTAGTAGTTGATATACCATAATTTTTTTTATCAATAACAACATTAAAGTCGATTAAATAGCAACAAATATAAGAAATTGAATAAGCTTCAACAAAAAATGGCAATTGATATTTGATTCTTAATTTCTCAAAAAAAAGTGATTCACAATATTTAATGAAAATTTATGTTACAGTTGTCCTCGACGATCTGCCATGTTCTGAAAGTGATGCATGATTATCTCATTACTGATGTCATTAAAAATATCTTTTTCAATATATGTGACTAAACAATCATTCAACCACTCATCTCCCATTCGATTATGCAACTGATTCTTCACAATATGTATAGCAGAAAATGCCCTCTCAACAGTGGCAATAGCAACCGGTAGGATTAGCGCTAATGTTATGAGTAAGTAAATCAGTGGATATACAATATTTTTTTTCGTCTCGACCATCTTTTGGGCAAGCTCGCTAATCCCTTTCACTTTTGAAAATTCGATGTTGGAGTGCATATCAATCATATAAGTTTCAAATTGATTGTCAAGAGCCATGACATCTGCTGTCGAAAATTCAACTGGATAAATTTGAGCAAGGTGAACTAATTTTTTCTTGTCGAAAGCTGAGAATGACTTGATTGGATTCAGATGTGATATACAAAGGAGTAGTTCAGTATTAACTTCAGTAAAACGGTTGTTGAGCTCTTGAAGTTGCATGTCAATTACAACATAGAACAATTCTGCACAATAGTGATGTAGATTTGTCCTTTCTTCAGCTTTGCGTTGTGATCGTCCTTGGGCTACAAACTTATCATCCATGTTAGGAGCAAAGATATCGTGTTTGTCACAAAATGAAGACACTTCATTGATGAGAGAATCCCAACCATTATCTCTCATTTTTTACAGTCTTTTCTTCGATACCTCAACCACAGTCATGGCATTTACTATATCTTGATATCTTCGTTGTAATGCCTTCGATAGAGCATCGGTGATTCCTAATATATTTTTCATTAAATGAAGGATAAATGCAAACTCAAAAGACTGTATTGAACCTAATAGGCTATCTTCTTCATACTT
Organism: Chloranthus sessilifolius; assembly: GCA_021018995.1. Taxonomy (NCBI): domain Eukaryota; kingdom Viridiplantae; phylum Streptophyta; class Magnoliopsida; order Chloranthales; family Chloranthaceae; genus Chloranthus; species Chloranthus sessilifolius. The sequence goes on along the minus strand of CM037594.1, from coordinate 24,762,261 downwards.
TTGCTTTGATTTTGAGCTCTCTTTCACAACAATCTCAAATACTTTTATCGCAGAAGAAAACATATCGATTAAGCTTAGTAGTGTATCGAAGTGTGAGCCCCAACATGTCTCACCTGCCGTTTAAGGGTAGTCTCCTGATTCAAGCCATGCCCACGTGCAATTTCTCCATTCTTAATTGCTTCAATAACTTTAGCAGCTTATATATCTCAAACATTCGCTTTACGTTTACACGATGCTCTAATGATATTCACTACACCAGCAACCAAGTTGAAGAGCGATCTAATTTGATTTTGATTTCTTGCAACATCTACAAGGGCTAACTGAAGTTGATGTGCAAAATAATGAATATAAAATACACATTTATTCTCCTTCATGATGAGTTCTTTGAGGCCACCAAATTCACCCTGCATATTACTAGCTCCATCATAGCCTTGCCCACGTAATCTCATTATACTCAATCCATACTTAGAGAATAATGATTCGATTGCCTTTTTTAGTGATATAGCGGTAGTTTCACTTACATGTACTATTCCTAGAAAACATTCAATTACACATCCTCGTTCATCCACATAACGTAAATCAACTATCATTTGCTCTTTTACAGATATATTACATACTCATCCACCAAAATAGCAAATAAAGATTCTCCAATATCTTTAATAATAATTTTAGTGGTTTCAGCTGCAGTTGCACTTGCAATTTCTTTCTAAATATCCGGTGAAATTAATTTCAAATTTTTCAGAGCATTTTTTACGACCCTTTTAATGTCTTCCTTAAGATCAACACTATAATGCAAAAGCTCACGAAAGTTCCCTTGATTGCTCGAACCCTCTGATTCATCATGACCACGAAAAGCCAGTCCTTAACGTAAAAGAAATTGAATGCAATTAACTGATGCATTTAAAGAGATACTGTAATCCTTACGAGTTTGGTCAGAATGCTTATACAACAACGTCTGAATATGTTGATTTTAGTTCATTAAATCATGACACTTCTTAACGGCTTGTCTGTGCGCACTCTTGGGGCCTCCAACATGAATATCAAATCTTTCTTTCTTTTCTCACTTTTTAAATCCTTCAACCCCAAAAGAGTCACAACTCCCTTTCACTTCTTTATCTTCCCTAAAAAGATAATAATTCAAGCAAAATGCTGCATCCTTTTCAATGCTATATTCTAACCAGCTACCATACGTATCGAACCAATCAGGATTGAATTGTCATGACTGATTTCCACTTTTCGTCAAAGGGAAAGTGTGTTTACGAGGCTGACAAGCAACCTTTTGCAGATATGCTAGTTCAGATCAAATCTCGATCATTAGGATGGTAATCTAAAATTCGAATACGTAAATCAGGATCTGCTAGAAGATCTGTTAAGTTAACATCCGTATGACTTCTCTTTGAACTAGATTGTACTTGATCAAAATTATCGTTTTGCACGATAGGAGGTAGTTGGTTAGACTTTCTTTTGAGAAATTTATCTATAACTTCCCAACAGTGAAGAATGGGGAAATAGGGACCTATCAAGTGTAAGATAACAAGCATATTAGGATACGAATAACTAGCATATAATATATAAATTAAAATCCCTATATATATATACATCAAATAGATAACATCGCTCAGGTCAGATCGACCGAATCCAACCCAATTTTTATCAGTTGGAACAACTAGTCTCGACCCAAAACTTGGTAGTGAGTTGAGCCAATTGAATAGCAAGTTGGGCCGACTCATTGGCAGCCCCTAAATTTGTCACGTGGCAATCCATCATTAACTGATGGTCAATTATTTTAATTGTAATTTTTAACATTTGCTTTCTAAGTTAATTAAGTATGTGGATGATCAATTAAGTCAAGGTAGATTTGAGTGGAACTTGTGTTAGCTCCTTCCTTAAAATTAAAATATTTGGAGTTCAAAAGGGGGTGGACGACCCACCTATAGTTGAGTGAAAAAAATTTCTACATAATTCATTCTCTCTCACTCGGCACCTCATTTTATTTATGACTACATATGTATAAAGGAATCAAATATTTTACATAATTTCTACATAATTCATTCTCTCTCACTCGGCAGTCGGCACCTCAGTTTATTTATGATTGAATCAAATAAGGACGTGTTCACTTCAATTAAATGCCTGCATATGTAAAATGCACTTCACAGGTAATAAATTGGAAATGATGTATTTTTCCAATTTACAGTGACACAAATCCTGTTTCTTCTTTCCTTATTGTTTGTGTATAATTCTAAATCTATGCAAAATTATTCATTTTACAACAAAGTAAACAGCATATGTCAAGTAATTTTGATTGAGTTTCAGACCAAGGTTAAAGTGAAAAATTGGGTGTGCCCCTTCTGAGCTACCACCGTTCGATAAAATTTATGAATTTAGGGGGTGGGTGACCAACTTTGTAGGTGAGCCAAATATTCTCCATTTTTCCATCATAAAAATTTCTACAACTACAAATTAAACCCTAAATCATCATATAAATAAAATAGAAAATATAAAGGAATTAAAGAAAAATTTATTAATAATCGTAGATTTATAGAACCCTAATTGCAATTTTGATTCTTTATTTGAAAAGATGCATACCTGTGTGAGAGAGATTTATTGGATTCTAGCGAAGAATCTCGGAGATTAGGGGGAGTGGCCGGAGGTTGCCGATAAATGGTAATCAAATGTGTTTGATGTCGCTGACTCGCCGATTTTCTATTGCGAAATAAACCTTGAGAGAGAGAGAGGAGAAGAGTTGAAGAAGTGAAAAGGGATTCGGTTTCGGTAAGAGAGAGAAAGGGCTGAAGAGAAGAGGGATTTGGTTTCAGTAAGAGAGAGAAAGGGCTGAAGAGAAGAGGGATTCAGTTTTAGTAAGAGAGAGAAAGGGCTCACTTTTGGTAAGAGAGAGAGAGAAAGTCACTAAGAGAGAGAAAGGGATTCGATTTCACTTTCGGTAAGAGAGAGAGAATGTCATATGGAATTGTATTTCATAAGATGAGAGAGAGAGAGAGGGAGGAGGGAGGGAGAGAGAGAGAGAGAGAGTGAGGGATTTGAGAAGATTTGCTTGTACTTGATTGATTGATCGGTAGAGAGAGAAAGAGGGATTTGAGAAGATTTGTTTGTACTTGACTATTGACCGGTAGAGAGAGAAAGAGAGATTTGGTAAGATGAGAGAGAGAAAGAGAGATATTTGCTAAGAAGATTTGGTGGTGTGACATGTGGTAGAGTAATTGAGTATATAAATTAAATATTAAAGGAGCTGATATTGTGTTGTATAATACACTAAAACTAAATGTATAATAGATTTGGGGGCTTAATAATCATAGATCTGGGGGCTTGATAACCATAGATCTGGGGGCTTGCAAACTTGTACCTAAGAAAGTAACATATATTTACACCATATACAATCTTTTTTTGAAATTATATGGGGGCTTGAGCCCCCAGGACGTTCAACGTGACTACGCCACTCTCGACAGATGTGAACAAATTCATCAAATCCTTCATAAGAATATAAAGCTGATTTATTATATGCTAATAAGTTTATGAAAAATCTGTTGATTATCACTTTTACATAACAATGGCAGTAATTATTGGTTTAAAGATAACAATATTTTTTTCCTACTTCAGACCGTCTATTGTATTTCCGTTCTAATTTCTTTTTCTCCTGACATAGTGTCATGGCCCGAAATTCTACTTCATCCTGACGACCTAGAATTCTGAGTTATGACCCACACATATTCTGGATATGCTAAGAGGACATACACTTAATCAGAATTATCGTGCAAATCTGGTTCCATGAAATATGTGAAAGCCAACAGGATAAAGGTGGGATATAAACCAATCATAAATGCAGAATAAATGTGATAAAATACTATAAATCCATAAATAAAATGTAAGTCAAGTCGGAGACAAATCCGATAAAATAAACTCATAGAGTTAACGATAATAACATAAGACAAAATCCAATACTGAGTCTATCAAATCAATATCCGGCGCTCGGATCAAAATCAGCACTTTAGTCCTGTCGATAACTGGCAACGTCGCCCTCCAAAGGCTCCTAGTAATCAACGTCCACCGGGTCAACGTACCCAGCACCAATCGGATCAGAGAAACTAACGTCCATCCCGTCAATATAGTCACCTGCAACTGTTAGATTATTGTGGGATGAGTTTACTTAGTCATGTAAACTCAGTGGATGCATTACTAATCCATCCCATTCTACTCAGGTGTATTGTGGGTGCTTCAAGTGACTGATAAATATAATATCTTAAGAAATCAAAAGAAAATAAAAAAATTAAGTGCATATGGTAAACTCATATCCTAATCATTAATGCAAGACCATGATCTAGACACTCATATCCTAACATACCTTACCATATCTCAGATCATATCATATCATATCATATCTACTTTCATTATTCTCAGACATACGTCTGTACATCCCATGAGCGTAACTAATATACTCATAAAATCCTAAATGACCTGTGTCAGAGTCGCTGCTCGAGCTATCATATAAGGATCACCATAGTATCATACTACCATATCATAACGCCCTCCGTATCATATCATATCATACACCACATTCAGTCACAGGGGTGGCCGGCGACTCATAACTCATAAAGTCTCCCAGAGACATTCGTCTTGACTGAAAGACGTTGTTGCTCTTACGATAGCTATCCAAGGAAAAACACGTACAGAAACTTAAGTTCTTTATCTTTTGTTGGCCTACACAACGATATCTTATTATTGTACTTATAACTTATTTTATCTTATCATTCTCATATCAGAACATACCTCTAAGACCTAAATCCACAGCGAACACGATGCGATAAACTTCACAAATCACGCTTTTCAAGGGATGGGTTTTGTAGTAACTTGGATGTATTTCGTGTGACAGCCTATACTATCATAGAGGTGTTGCATCCGTATATGGATGCCTATATTTTGAGTTTTACGTGACCATGAAAAGAGCCCCACCATAAATATGGCCTAAAGGTCAAAATCTCGTAACTTAACTCATATCTTATCCTATCATATTAAAACTCAGGGTGATCGGGTTACCGTATATGCCACCGTATACAAGGTTACACTGAATTCATACTCACTTTACTCATCATGATGTCTCATACCTTCATGAGTTATAAGACATATGAATATGATATATTTCATGCTTCGATACCATCTCAGTGAATCACCACGCCTAAGCATAGGCATGATTTCATACACTCGCGTTATATGACCTAAAATGTCCTTCACTCGTATCGTGATTAAAATGAAAATATATAATCACCACACATACAAAAAGGTTTTCATTCAAATTATTGTTATGTTTATACATATATTTGTTTACATAACACACCAATAAATATAGAGTAGGAGAGTAATTGTGTATTTTCGATAACTTGAAGGTCAGAGTTTGATTTTCACGAGGTATCGAAGTTCTAACACTTTGTGTTATCGACATGGTTGCATTAAAGCGATAAAATAATATAAATATAGTGTACTATAATTAAATGCTCATAAAAAGTGCAACAATTCTTAAATTGGGTGGGTCACGACCATCGATCACAAAGTACAAATGATTAATGTGCACTAAGTTTGATCGTGCAAATGTGAAATTATAATGTAAATCAGGTTGTTTGTTCGGACACAAATCGATCGATCGGTTTTTGAATCGACCTATCGGTATATAATTTATAAATATTCAATTCGGGTTAGAATCGATCGATCGGTCTTAGAGTCAATGAATCGAGTCTGAAGTTGAGTTCTATCATACCTGTGTATTATAATATAATTTTATATTAATAAAATATTTTTTTTTTATAGAATTAATAAAATATTATAGTATAAGAGTGTAATGATTATATAGTAAAAATTATATAATATATCATTAAACCCATGACATAGGTTAAAAGAATTGAGAACACCCCATATTTTAAATATAATATTATAACCCCACTTTAATATATAATATTATATAATCATTAGTCTTTACTATAATATAATATTATATACTTACCTAATGTATGCCCTCATTTTAATATAATATTACATAATACCAGTCCTCATTTTAATATAGTATTTATATAATAGTAGCCTTCATTTATTATATAATATAAGCCCTCAAGGTCGATTGAGCGTGAGGCCTTATTCAAATAAAAGACATAACTCAAGTTCACTCAAGGGGTGGATGGATCGAATACAAGGGCCGACGTATTGAAGCACAGACAGGGCGTCAAACTACGCATAACACCTGCCCAAGCAGAACTTATTTAATAAAATAATACTATCTGTGTAACGACCCGAAATTTTCAACCCGAAACACGTGAAAATTCCGGATCGCTAGTTCATAATTCATAATCTAATTATAGAAATTATTTGGTATCGATTAGTATGCAAGCTATCAAAAATAAATTGAATGCAGAAATATCCCTAACTGAAGTAATTTGCATTAATGTCCATAATGAAAGCGTAAAAATTAAAAGTAAAATCACTGGTGATGGCTATTCGTCACACAAACAGTAGTGCTTAATATCCCAAAACAATAATAATAGTTCCAAAAGTTCTTAAAAAAAACTATACCAAGTCTAAATGTCCAAAATAAATCTACTGGTAAAACTGCTCTAGAGGAAGATCTGTCTCGTCTTCCGGTACAAAGTTGGGATCTTCTAAATCGGGATCCGAGACTACTTCTGTACCCGTGACACATAGTGTCGAGGTGAGCTAACCATCTAAGCTCAGTAGAAAAAGTTCAAGGCCAAATTACATCTTATCCGATCAATACATAGTTCGATGATAAGTTCAAACGCAATTAAATAATAAAAAATAGAATTTGAAAAATATCATGGGTTCAAAGGCACATATTATGAGTTCTAGTTTCATATGATATTCGATAGCATCGATTCTTAGGTTTCATGTGAGTATTCATTAAATCGTTTCATTATCAAATTTCAGATGCAGTCTTCTTAATTTATGATGACTTAAAAATTTATAACTTAAATATCACTAGCACAAATATAGTACTAGAGTCTCCAATTATAGATGGGAATCCCTTCCTAACCATCGTCGTTCAATAAACAATTTTCTAAGTGCTCAAGCCCCTGCGTTGTGAGGGATGCTTGTGCGGTTCAATGGGCCGTCGAAACGGTTTAAAAGTGTCGAAGTACAGGATTCAGTTCAAATTAATTTCTTTAAATCACATACAAAGTTCTAATACATAGGTTCAATGATTCATAAAATAATTCTCATTATAATCCAGATTCAAATTCAAAGGGCTCGATGTTCCAAGGTTTAATGATTATAATTCAATGCAAATTATATATCATTCAAAAAGGATTTCAAATATTTTGTTGTAATTCAAAAGGTATAATATTCAAAAAATTCAATAATTAATGCAACTTATTTTAACTAATTCTAATATTTAAATACCATACTATTCAAACAGTTCAAATTTAATTTTAATAATCATAGATCTGGTTCGAATATATCATTAAAGCCTATGATTTAAAGTCTAAAATATAATTTTGCATTGAAATTTTTCTATCTCGGATCCTAACGTTGTAAGAAAAATTATTGGTGGTGGTATCCGGCGGTGTAGCTTTGATGATGGGTTGATATGCTCGGTTGAATGTAAGAAGAAGAATGGGTATGACAACAATGGTGCCGTCGTGATGTTATTTGAGAAAGAGAGATATACCTTGAGAGAATTATTATAGAGGGAGAGAAAAATATAGAGTGGGACTGCTTGGCATTCGTGTTGGTAACAGGGATGAGGGAGAGAATATCAAGTTGGATTCATTTTAGTATTAGAGAGAGACGTGGGAGAAAGCAATTGAGTGTGTCGGTCCTATAAAAATAGTTTATTGGGGAAGTAGCTTATTTGGGAAAAGTCAACCGTCTAAAGAAAAGAGTCCCAGAGGCTCTAATATTTTATTAAAGGAAAGAGGGAGTTTGGAAGGTTGAGCGGCTGCTGTAGGTTAGGTTAAACAAATGGGGCTTTTATACATAAAACATTTCAATGGACGGCTCAGATTTAGTGGATATGTTAGGCAGTGGATAATTTTATCTATGCTTTTATTAAGGAGCGTGTGTAAACAAAAGGAGGGCTAGTTGGGTGTTGAGTGTAAACAGCAATCCCCATGCTGGCTGCATCTAACGCCCTTCATTTTGATGTCCATAGCTAACCGTTATACATATGTAAATATTTTAAATTTAACTATTTTAGTTATTTGCTACTTTAGCTAATCTTGAAAGGAGCCCCAGGTTGGGTTTGGACATTCCATAGATGGGTAATCCATGTGGAGTCAAGAAGGGAGCTTGATACACTTAAGGGACTATGAGTGATGTTGGTGAGTTGAACATCCATACATAGACATGTGTGCATCTCTCTATATGCATAGTGGACATGCGTAATGTTTGATAGGAGCAATTTTAGGTTGGACTTGATATTGTATGTTGTACACTAACACCCACATGCTATTGCCCAATCTCATACCGCTCATCTCAAGGCAACTATGTGGGTGAATCTAACTCTACACATTTAAATTCCCATAACTATATATTCTTTACTTAATTATATATATAAGTTATTAGTTGGGTCTGTGTGTTATTTGCAGCCACTAATCTCGTGTGATCGTTATGGGTTCGAGTCGTACTTTAGTACTTACACCTAACTATTATGTGGGTGGCAGTTTATAATTAATAATATGAAAACATACCTATATATATTTAGTAATATATATATATATATATATATATATAATTTTTTTTTTTTGCCTATAATTTTATAAGGGGCCCTGGAACTATACAAGTACATCAAGGTTTGAGTCATGTGCTTGGGTGCGTAAGCCAATTGCAATAGGTAGGCCCAAGGCCACATCACATAGGCCAAATGTTTGACTTTGGTCTAAATGGTAAAAATATCACATTCTCGTCAAAGGTCAACGATTCAATGCTAGCAAAAACTGGATTGTTACAATCTGAGTGTGTAATATAGTAACTTATATTACTTATAACAAAAGAATACTTAAGTACCTCGTCTTTTATATATATATATATATAATATAGTAATATAATATAATATTATTATATAATATGTTATACTATATATGATTATAATATAATATAATTTTATATGTGTTGTGAGAGCCCAATCGCCTAAGACCTTTTATATAATATATATCTTAAAAACAAAAGCTCCTCAGTTCACTTTAAATCCAATATAATAAGGTGTAATCATTGCACATACCAGCAAATAGAAGAAATAGATGGATTTAGCAGTGGTTCGATGGATCGAGCATAAGGATCGATCTATCGAGCTTAAAGTGCCAGAATCAGTCATTAAGAGGTTATGCATTTTGGATTATTAAATCCGATTGCTCAGAACAATGGAGCACAGACGCCGATCGATCCAGCTAAAAAAGAAACAAATGAAATCGAGATATCGTATAATGCAGATACTATTAATGCAATTACTATTGTTGGTTAGAAGGGTTTTATAAAATATAATAATAGCAAGTGGTTGAGTGAGATGAGGTGCACAAAAATATAATAGTGACTATATAAGGAAAAGTATTTCATATTTTATTACTTAAAGACATAGTAAATGATGTAATGATGAGCTTTTAAGAGAGGTGGGGGTAAATATGAATATATTAATGATTATATATATAGGGAAGGTACATAATATTTTATTTATAAAAGATTTATAAGAAGTGTAATAATGAGTACTTGAGTGCTTTGTCCAATATAACGGAATTATATATCATATATAATATAATATACATGAGTACAATTCCATAGCAATTAATATAATATAATATAATATATTTTAACTCTAGCAAACTTTTCTTGCCATCATTATCTATAATAAAATATGACATAAATCATTCGGGATTTCCAAACCAAGGAGCATGGCTTGATGGATCGGATAGAGTAGTCGATCGATCGACTATCAAAATTTCAGAATATAATACAGTTTCGAAATAAACCCAAAATACAACAGAAAAATAATAATAAAATAGAAATTAACCATATTTGCAATCCTAAAATAATATTGTATACAAAATAAATCTATAGTTCGTTTTATAGCCCGTCGATACGTGATCGAATCGTATCCTACGGGACGGGATCTGAGAAGAATGAGATGGATGGATGCATACTCACCTCTTGAAGCATGATAACAAATTAACGACGATTAGAGCGAAGAGATCGGCGTCCACACAATGGTTCGTCCATGATTTCGCCTTCTTCCACCACGATCTTGATGGCGGAGATAACTCACGGTATTCTTTGTGAAAGAAAATACCAAAGATTTATGGAAGAGATTAAAGGGCTTTAGAAAAGGGGTGAGTGGAAGAAGATGAAGTTGTGGTGGCTAGGGTTTTCTTTTAAGAAGAATTCTCGAATTATGATTTTAGGGTCTCTCGTAACATTTTAAGCCTTTGTAACACATTTCGACCATCAGACCTCTTGTCTACAACTCAAGCCTTTTTCCAACAAGCCATCACATAGCTTGTGTTAAATAAATATAGCTTTAAATATAAAAGTTTTTGAAAAATCAAAACATATACTTTCTCAACTAATGTAGGTTCCGGTGTGGAGCGCTACCACCAAGGATGGTGCAAAGCACATCTAACACAACAAGATTATGTGCGCTAAAATTTAGGTCGTTATATTCTCCCCCCTTATAATATTTTCGTCCTCGAAAATTACATAAATGTGATGTTGAGCTTGGGGTACTTCTTCATAATTTCAATTTCTCATCAAAAGTCAACTATTTAACATAAAAAATCAGGATCGTTACACATAGGCTCAACTCATGTTCAGCCCTTGCCATAAGGAAAATAAAAAAACTCGCCGACATGATTCTTTTGGTTTCTGCATCATTGCAGCCATAGCTCAGGGATTTTCATTATCTAATTATATATTTTCTTAAAAAAAATCTCTCTAATAATTTTAAAACAGTACTTACGCCATAAGTGCTTCTACTTCTCTTTCCAATCTAATCATGAAATTGGAGAGGTTTGATGGCACCAATTTCAAATGGTGGCAATAAAAATTACACTTACTTTTTACTACGTGAAAATCGATAAAAAATAATGGCCCAAAACCATCATAAATTTCATAAACAACGATTATGAGCCGTGATAATGACCGTTGTTTATAGCACTGTGGTTTTCATAAACCACGATAAAAAATCATTGTTTATTTACTAAATAAACAACGGCTCATGTCCTTTGCACAATAAACAACGGTTTTTAGTCGTTAGTCATAACAGAAATATGGTTGTTATTTTTATTTAAAAACCACGGCCTAAGTCAGTGATATATATAAACAACTCCCATGAACTATTGTTAGTTTTACTTCAAATTGACAGTTATTTTTTTTTTAAAAATACACAGCTTCCATTTTTGTTACTATAATTGAAGCCAATCTACTTGTTACAAATATTGTATAAATCACAGATCACCCTACGAGGGGAAAAAATATAATCCATTCAACTAAATGAAAAAATAATAAACCAAAAACAAAATTAATTTAAAATCAGAAAAATCAATGAAAGGCATTTGGTAATGCACAGCTTCTCGCCCATCATTTATCTGAACATATTCCAAAACTCAAGATGATTAGAAGATTTCAACCATCGGATGAACACAATTTCAAATAATGGCATTAATCATTAAAGATTCCAACCATTGGCTCTTGTAATTTAAAGAAAAGAGTAGATCCACGTGCCAAAATCATGCATTTTGTACATAAATGTAGGGCAAAAGAACTCTTGCAAGGTCGTTTTTTGATGCGCTTGCTACTTCCATTCCAATCTGTGTATGTCTCTGATAAGCTGTTATGGCGGCCCAGCTTCGAAGATTTGGCTCTCATTGGCGGAATCTAGATCAACAAAAAGTCAAATATATAAAGGCCTGCGAACTATAAAGCAAAAAATGAACTCTAATGTTCCACCTAACATTCAAATTATAGATAATTGATTCAGATCCATGACTCAACGAGGCTTGCATTAATGTGGTTCAAACTCTGAAATCCAGAATGTGGTTTCTAAGATCATGCAATTTCTGTTGTCTATTCTTACAGAAAAAAATATCATTGTTGTTTGCCCCATATGGTAGGCTTTATCATGCCCACAGTTACTTAGTTCACATGGATTGATGGATTGAGCCTATACCACAACCTCTCTCTCTCTCTCTCTCTCTCTCTCTCTCTCTCTTCTAGTTTATATATTTTTAAAATATAAAGTTTTAAACCCTGTCTTTCGTAGTCCAATACCAATCTCCCTCTCTCGACAGAGACATACAAACACTTCTGCTTTGTCATTTCCTATAGTTTGTGATGCAAAGCACTAAGAAAATGGAGGTTTGTGAACGTTCAGATTTGGTGCAAGTTCAAAAGTTAAAAGAAGTTGGACCTGGGCATTAAACTAGGCCAAAACAGGGGATAAAACTGGGCCAAAACATTCAACAATGAAATTGAATAATAAAAACAATTCTGATTACTGATAAAAAGTAAAATAAATATCTAATAGCCAAAAAGTTAAAATTGATATTAAAAAAAATCAATAGATGAAAACACACACCATCTAGAAATACTATCTACAATTCACATATAAAGTACATTTCATGATTTACGTTAAGATAGATTGGAGCCAAATGTTGATAAATGGAACTTACGTTCTCCTTACGGTATTCAAGGAACCGAGTGATGGGAGAGAGAAAGCCCTTTCAGGTGAAAATAATCCTTGGTCATTTGAACGAGTCAGTTGAAGCACAGTGGACAACCATGATTGATATGCCTCACGAAGCAATTTGTCTGTTTCATCAACTACATGAGAATTTGAGAGTTTCAACCTCTTCAACATTTTTGTGTAAAAATTTGACGAACATGTAAATTACATCAAAATGTAGGTTTGTTAGCTTCCCTGCAGAAGGAGTAAGGACAGAGAGTAAACATGAATGATCTCAGTTATCGCCAAGATCATTGCCTTGTCCACTCTATTTGGGGTCAGATTTGTGAGTCTCATCTCAGAATTACTAATTATTTATGTACCATAAAGAATTAAACCAATGAGGAACAAGGTGGAGACAAATAGACTCCATGACATATATATATATATATATACAATTCTGAAAAATTCCAAAACCAGAATGGTTCAACTGTCGACTTATATTCCTAACAAAAGTGCATGTTTAAAACGCTTTGAGCCATTTTGATTGACAAGAAATCAAAATTATGACCGTCTTCAATATGGTGAATCCCAATGAATAAGGTATACTGGAGTGGCTCTAATAATTAATGGTTTTTACTTTAACTAAACACTATATTCATAAAAACAAACCATACTTGTCAGAAAAATGAAGTGACTTACTATTCACTGCTTCTACATCTTTTATTACGTTGATAACATAGCAATGAAGGGTGTGCATAGGCCATTTGAATTTTATTCAAGGTTGATCTTCAAAAAATAAAAAGAACACAATCTGCTACTCACAAGATACCAAAGATGCCCCAAAGTAAAACCCTTTGTAGAGTGGATGTGATCCATCAACCTTCCCGGTGTGGCCACAAGTATGCCCACAAAACTTTGTAGCTCGATCTGTAAAAATTTTTTATCGTAAGAGGGCATCTCAAGCTTAGGCCTCTTAACCAGCTCTGAAATCTCATCTGCTATTGAAGATTGGCCAACAGCTAGACCTACACGTAAGCCAACTGCAAGAGCAATAGCAGAAAAAACTTCCTTAACCTACATCAAACACACAGAAAAAGATGATTTCTTGGTCAGGACAATATCCTACAAACTGCACGTAAGTAAATAATGCAATGACCAATGTCCACCATATTCATTCTATAAAATATCTAGGACAATCACACACTTCACAAAGCTAAAGACCACCATGAAACAACCCTTATGCTTGGGGAAAAAGACATCATAGCATTTTAATGAAATATGGGGAAAACTATCATGAAAATAAAATACTCATTACCCAATCAAGTATTTCTTCAAACCAGTAAACTCCATAGAAAACCAGTAAACTCCATGAAATCCAGTTTTTCTCAGACATTTAATCAAATATTTGGCATGCATTCTCTATATTACTGCCATAGTATTGAAGAAATAAAATCACATATACTTATCACATCATGTGATGCCAATTACTAGGAACAATTAAAATGAATAAAATTAAATTGAACAAAAAAAGCAAAGTCTTACTTGATACTAGGAACAAGGGAAATTTGCACTTTCGGTCCTATATGCTTGCATATTTGTAGAAACGGCTCTATAGTTTAAAGCTTTACATAACAGGCCAGCTCCAAGCCAAGCCGGTTCCACGTTTATGTTATATATATTCTTATTTTCTTTTTTTATCACTTTTTCTTGTATTGCGATTTCCAGATTCGACTTGTGACAATCCAACTTTTCCCCTTCTCGAAAATGGGAAAGGTCGCGCCATTGGATCACCTAACATGATTCTGTCATACAAGGGCATCGTGTACAAAGTGTTACATATGCGGAAGCGAATTTAATTAACTTTGATACGAAGAAATATGGCAATAACTGATATCCATTCCTTTATCTAAAGCAGTAAATTAAATAGGAAATATAAACAGAAAATATACTTGAAGTAGTAAACTATCTTAATCCATACTGCTGTTATACATGTTTAAAATCACTACTCTCTTGCTCTCAAACTTTTCAAGGAAAGAAGCCCTTCGCAGAATCTTCCTCCTTGTCTCCCTCATCCTCCTCCTGATGGTAGGTAGGATCAGCCTCCTGCTGAGGGTCACAGTCAATATCTGCAGCTAAGACATGAAGTCGTAGGATGAGCTATCATCGAAGCTCAGTAGGAAAATTTAAAGTGCTACTTTATATGTTAGATTTCCAATTCACTTCTAGATGCATAAATTATAAAACTAAATACATTATATCTTACCTTATATCTATTCTAGTAACATTTAGCATTTATTCTAACAGCATATAGTATAACAAACAATAAATCATGCAAATATTATATCATGCTGACAGATTCATGCTGAACAAATACGAGGAATCATAATGACAAGAAATCATGCTGAACAATAATCATACTGAAACAAGAAAATCAAGCTCCCGAGTTAGCGGGATCACTTGGACCGAGAAAATCAAGCTCCCGAGTTAGCGGGATCACTTGTCAAGCTCCCGACTTAGCAGGATCACTTCGACGAGATATCAAGCTCCCGAGTTAGCGGGATCATTTGATTTAAGATGAAACAAAGGCGTGTACATGACATCAAGGATAACAGGACATGAACAATGCATGATAACATATATGCGAGCACATCGTGAACAGATATCATATAGTAAAACTGATTTGAATAACTAAACTCACATGATCATATATGACTGCAACTATCATAATCATTGATATGTATGTATCCAAGCTGAACGAGCATCATAATCATGCAAAACATACATCAAGTGTAAAGCTCTCTAAATTGATCTAACACCATCAGTCATAGTCATACATTGAAAACTAGCATGTGCATACATTATACTTTGTCTAAACTTATCTAGTATCATCATACATACACATTCATCTGCTGATCTATATCAAGTCATCTAAATTGGTTTGACAATATTCCTAACATAATAACATATGTCAAGCTGATCTTATGGAACTGATATGCTCATAATCATATATCATCTTTAAAATTGAATTAGCATATGTTCATACATCAAGCTGATCTGATGATCATAAGCATGCATCACGGCAGACTCATATATTACTAGCATCCTTACAACAGAACATCAGACATATAGCCTCACATTTATATCAATATGTCAAATTTAATATTTTCTTAAACGAAAATAAGTATATATATCATGTACTATCCAAGATGCGAAGAAGAAACTAACTATAGCATATCCATACAAAATCAGACGTCAAATCTGGACCTATCATGATCATAACTCAAAACGGACTTGAGTAGTCATGAAAAACATACCTCAAAACTGATATCTATTATTCTTAACGATTCATCAAGACTGACTAAAACTGACTTTAACTCGTAGTACACTATATAAAACTGTCATGGGTATAAAGTTATATAAGCATTCATGATCATATATGGGCATCCTTAATAACTTGCTATCAAACGAGAATGAGAAAGCAACATATAGATTAGTAAGGTAAACTCCCTACCTTATACCAGGCTTACGTGTAATTGGTTACCCGTGCACGCATTTCTTCAAGCAAGCTCATCATGTGCCTAGGATTTATGGTCATAGTTTTAGTATTTTTAATGGTTTATTGGGTCAACATAGACCCCAAATATAGACCATTTATAGTCCCAAGTCTCATGGTCAAACTCAGCAAGTCATCCCAGCACAAACCCCTGACAAAGGTGTCACCAAGTGCGTCAGATGCAGGCCGCGGCAAGCTTTGCAACTGAGCATGTTATTGAGACCTATCACCAAATTTTGACCCCTTAAACGTTAGATTCAGAAATATGTTCCTTCATGAAAGTTGTAGGTCTCGTTGTCCCCTTTTCAACGCATCAAGAATCATGCTAATCTGAGTTTGGGATCAAAAGTTATGACAAACATACCACACAGTGGTCTGAGCATAATGTTGCAACGGTAAGCTTGAGTACCTTGCTGCATCTTGTCACTAATTTTTAACCCTTTAAACGTCTGATTTAGTTACTTCATGAAAGTTGTAGGGCTCATTGTCCCCTTTCCAACGTATCACGAATCGTTCCATTTAGAGTTCAGGGTCAAATGTTATGACTAAAATACCAAATAGTGATCTGTGCACAATGTTGCTGCGGCAAGCCTGTTAGGCTGGGCTTGTCGGGGTGTTTTCTGCTCCACTATGACTTCTTTTACTCAAGCCTTTGACTGGGTCTTTGGTATAAATATAAAGCTCATCTATTTCGTCTATATTGTGTACAAAAATTGGATTTTCTTATTCATTTTTATGCAGAAATTTCGGTGTAGTTTTTATGAGCCATATGGGTTTCGAACCCATTTCAAACTGTAATTCATGTTGCCGATTCGTTCTCAGTGAATCGACACCACAGATGTATAATTTATCTAAATTAACTACTGACCTAACCTATTCTATTTGTTTACGGCATACCTTTCGGAGGACTCGTGGTGTCGATATGATGCCATTGAGCGTGTGTCGGCAAGTCTGCGACACTTCTCGCGACGTGTGTGTAGAGTCGTGGTGTGATCCATGATTTGGAATTCAAAATCGTGTTTCGAAGTGTATCAAATTCTAGGTTTTGGTTTATGAAATTTGTAGGTCTGATGCCTACTAAATTCCTTCAAATTTGCAACTGATAAAAATGAAAGTGGATGTTGTTTGTAGTGTTCTAGCGGGTTTTGCGTGCATGAAAGCACCCAATGACTCACAAGGTCGTATCGTCAAGTAGAGCTTCAAGGAGCTTATAAGCTCTTTAAAGCTATTAATCCTTATAAAGCCAACACTGAATATTTGAGTGTTTCGTAGTAAAGACAATAAGGGGCTAGGATCTCATGCAAAGCTTGCTCTTGTACTACCATATAAGCCAAACCAAGGCTTGCTTGAGTGTAAAGCTATTACACCAGGTTCAACTGTATAGCTAATGGTACTTAAGATAAAATAGTTAGGGGATGCAACCAGTTTAATTATTAACGGGAGTTGTTACAATTGTTAAATATAACTTTGCTATACTTAAAGAAATATATCTAGAGACTACCTTTAGTGTAAAATCTGCTATACTTATAAACTTTATATCTATATATGGGATTCAACTTATGTGTAGGTCCATTACACAAGTGTCCAGTGTATGTTGATTATGGTGAAATTTCCAACGTAATCCTTAGATACCTTAGTTAATGTATGGGCTGACTTTGCTTGTGTGCAGGCTGTTCTACGTTTGGAGTACGTATATCTATGTGCTCGACAGATGCAAGGTTACACTTTCTTTTGTGTGTCCTGTGTTCGGCAAAATAGTTTAAACATGAACTTTGCAAGGTCCTTTGGAGCACGTGTTTTAGACCTGGTCCATGTCTAGACCAAACAGTGTGGTTGAAACTAGGGCATCTGTTACACGACTACAGTTGGTATAGCCCAGTGAACTGCAACCGGCTAGGTAAGATATCGACTACATTTTTTTTTTAAGATACAGTTGATAGCCCAATATCAATTCTTAAGCTATCAACCGCTATCTTATGATAGCGATCGATGTCTTAAGGTAGAGGCCGACATCTTAAGATAGCGGGCGCTATCTTACGATACCGGCCGCTAACTTATGATATTGGCTGCTATCATAGGATATATGCCGCTATCTTAGGATAGTGCCAATACCATAAGTTAAGGTACCGACCGCTATCTTAGGATATCAGACGCTATCATAAGGTATCGGCTGCTACCAAAAGATAGCGTCGATACCATAAGTTAGCGGCCGGCATTATAAGATAGTGCCCGCTACCTTAAGATGTTGGCCGCTATCATATGATACCGAACTGCCGACATTTATACCGCTAAGTGAAGTATGACCTTTTTAATCAATCAATTTTTATTTTTTAAATATTATAGGTCGAAATGAATGTTCCCCTTCTTTGTCATTCAATTTTGATTTCGTCCGTGTGAGCGATTATACTTACAATAGAGGACATCGGAGGATTGTCACTATCACAGAGAACATATCATTTGATCAATTTATACAGAAAATATACAAGGTCAGTAGGACTCAATCGGAAGAAAATTCTATTATACTAACGGTTTCATTACACATAGGAAATGAGCTGGTGTTTGCCAAATTATCTGACTTTGATGATCTTACAAACTTATTCAGAGTATATCTTATTGGTGATGGTGTGATAAATATTTATATCGAAAAATCATTAGTCACTCTCATAACAAAAATTTTATCATCTTTAGAAGCATTTCAAGCGTTCCAAGAAATAAGCGAAGATTATCAAGAATGTGAAGAAAACGTCAGATTAGTAGATGATGATAGTGTGAAATCAGAATATTTGATTGAAAATTAAGAAATACGATTTGAAGAGGAGAACATCACTACATCGATGATAGTCGACGATGATTGAGATATAAATATAGGATTTCACCCCTTCCGTAGGCTTTTGGAGCAACCCTCTTCAGACATTCTAATGAGAGAAGGCGATTAAGATCAAAGATATTTTCCTCAAATAAATCCGATGTATAATACATCTCAGCTCAACTTCGAATTGATAAATAATACATTTGACTGGAATCAGTGGGAAATATTTTTAGGAGGCCTTAGTCCATATCAATGGCCTTCCAAACTAATAGCTTCGGAGACAACGATAATCAAGCCTTTAACAGAACAGCCTCTCGCACCTCAAACATTCCCACCTCGGCCAACCTCAACCCAAATAACTGCACCTCAACAATCCCAATCACGTAATAATCATCCAGTCAATGATGGTGATAGTGATCCTGAAAATAATGAAGCACCGCCATCGCCCACTTCGCGTGTTGATACTAATAGGAGAATTGATCAACCTCTGGTGGACGAAGACTATCCGCTTAATGACTCGAAGGAGAGTATATGGATTTGAATGATGAGGAACTATATGAAGAGGGACCAATTACTATTGGTCAGGCGTTTAGAAATAAGAAATCCTTTTAGAAAGCTCTTAAAGAGTTTGCAATGATAAATAATTTCTAAATTAAACCAATAAAAATCAGTCCTCTTCGAGTTACGACGAAGTGTATTGAAGTAGGATGTATTTGGTGAATACATGCATCAAAATTGGTAGGTGTGGACACAATTGTTGTGAAAACTTTTCACCCAGAACATACATGCGGAAGGCCAGCTTTCGGAAGCGGATATCGCCAATGTATGACATCGTGTATAGTTTCATTCGTGAGGGATAAGTTATTAAAGGGATTTGACGAGACTCCTGTTTTAATAATTTTTTATAATGAAAAAAAATACGGTATAACAGAAGGTTACTAGAAAGCATGGAGAGGGAAATAAATGGCATTGAATGACATCCGAGGTAGCTGGAATGAGCAATTTAAGATGTTACCGTCATATGTCGCTGAATTACAGCGGGTCGATCTAGACATACAGACCGAATTATGTCTCGAGCTTGATAATGCATTTCAAAGATTCTTCGTGGCATTCAGACCTTACATTAGAAGCTTTCATAATACTTTACGAAGAATAATTGCAATAGATGAAACGCATTTACGGGGACGATACAAGAGTGTTGTTAATAGTTGCAGAAATAGACGGGAATAGACATTTATTTCCTATAGTGTTCGACCTTATACCGAAAGAAAATAAAGATCGTTGGACATGATTCCTTGATCTATTAGGGAGACGTGTAATCGAAGACTTTGAAGAGCAGTTTGTATTGATATCAGACAGGCAGAAAGGTATGATGAAAGTTGTAGAAAAAGTTTTTCCTAACGCCTTTCACAGCTATTGTATGCGACACCTAGCTCTAAATCTTTTTGATACATATGAAGATACAATCTCTAGACCGTTTTTCTGGGTTGTTGCCCGTGCATTCTCGGAAGCAAAATTTAAAAGAATTTTATGAAAAATAAAAGACGATGTCCCCCTGGAATGTACAACATGGATTAAAGAAATTGGTCACCATTTCTGGGCGTGCGCTTTTTTTTACAGAGAGGCATTATGATATGTTGACAACTAATATAGCTGAAAGCATTAATAGTGTGTTGAAAATAGCCAGGAAAGAATTGATTGTGAGCATACTAGAAACTATTCGCACAAAGGTAGCCAAATTTTATCTTCGTCGTCAGGAAAAAGAAAATAAAATGACACACGTGCTAACACCGATGGCCTAAGCCCACATAACACGAAATTCAGGATGGGCCCGTCGAAAGAACGTTATGGCATATGGTCGTGATACATTTTAAGTTAAATGTGGTGATTACATTTACAGTGTCGATCTAGATAAACGAACATGTACATATAGACGTTAGGCTATTCTTAGATTACCATATTCACATGCGATCGCCGCATTCTAGCATCGAAACAGAGAAAGAGAGATTCCCTAATTTTGTGAACACTGATTTACCAGTAACTTATTTAGGAAAACTTATAAAGAACACTTTATCCCGACCGTTGATAAGCGCCAATGGACTGTGCTAAGAGACGATATTAAAGTTTTGCCTCCACACAAGATACGTCAAGTTGACCATCCGAAGAAAAAGCGAATAAGATCTAAAGGCGAAGTTCGACCACTAAGATATAAAAATTATAACGAATACGGTCATAACCGACACTCGTATAAATTTGTTAGAATTTGAAATGAATTTACATTACTTGTAAAAGTACCTTTATTTCCACCCACAGAATCTTTGAGTTCACCCATGTTAAAATCTATTGACCGATTCAAATCCGACGATACAGATCGTGATTCATTCCAATATTTCACATAATGAATCTTGAGATCACGAGCGTACCATCAAAAGATATATTTTTTATTTCATGTGGTACATGTTGGGGTGTTTGCCTACCCTCAAATGAGGGTCTAAAATCATCAATAAAATTAGGCAGACACACTCATACAGACCTGCAAGTATTCAGGATCTGTTGTAGCAAGCTTTAAAAGAATGGTGAGTAAGGGAATGTCCACAGGGAGGTTGGTTAGAAATATGATAAATCTCCATATCTGTGTCAGATCTGGCACCATAACTATTACTAATTTAGCTAAAAGATAGGGGAGAGGTTTGAAATGGATTGTCACTTAAACTAAGCTAAAATTAAACATAAACTAAATTGAATCGAGTTTAGGAGCTTAGATCTTACAAGGGAAGAGAGTAAAAAGCAGAAAATGGAGAAGAGTAGCTTGGAGGTTGGTTTTCACTGAAATAGGATTTGATTAATCATGCTACAGAGGTTCAAAGCACACAATTCCCGCAACTGGCTATAAGCACAGCTGCAGGGTATAAATTCCACTCCAAATCACAGGATCCACCTGGTCTTAAGGCTATGATCTGTCCACTTTAATGGTCACAGACCATCCTATAGACTTTATCGAATCCATGGATTACAGCAGATGAATCCAATTGGAGCATGAGCTTAGATTCATCTTAAGGTTATGATCTGTCCACTATAATGGTCATAGACCATCATAGGGATCTCCTTCAAAGCCAGAGCATCAATTAGAATAATTAAAATCACTACAGATGTTGCAATTCCCAGGTCACAGACTCAAGGAATCACAGGAGCATCAAATCCAAGGAGATCAGATGGTATCCAAGAGGTCTACCAGTTAAGTGGGTGAGCTGATATACAGACTCCTCTACATAGATCCGATCGATCACCAAATGGAACCAAAGGAAATTTAAATCTAATTAAAGCATTAAAAATAGCATTATCATTGCAAACAAGGTCACTCTATAATGGAAATACTCTCAGATCTGTAGTCTGTGCAGCTAGGAACCTACAATAGCACTCTTAACCTTACCCAATTACAGATCTAACTTCGCTCCTCGCTACTCCAAGGGACTTAGCCAACCATGGTTGGGCTAAAGGAGGGAAATGGAATTTCTCTGTAAGCTTTAATCTCCAGAATTTTGGCTCAGATCTCGATCCCCCCTCAATTGCAATTGGGGGTCTCTATATATAGCTTTCTCCTCTATTTTTCCTGCCAAAAATCCCTTCTAGAAGGTCGTCAGAGTTTGTTAGAGTTCTATTAAAGCACGTGGGTCGGTTAGGGCTGTCTAGGGCATCTTCTGGAATCGTCGTGTCGGTCACCAAGTGCCTTGAGTTACGTGCAGTAGGTCACTGAATTACAACATGTACACAGCTGAATTTATGAGAAGTTCTGCACACGATTTCGACAGGTTCAGGAAGCTTTCGACAGGTTGAAATCGAGCATTTTGGTCCTTTCGCTAGGTTCTCAGATTCGTTTGATAGGTTCCGATAGGATGAATCTTCGCTTAGAGTTCTAGCCTTCTCAATCCTTGGTTTGGAGTATTTGACAGGTTGGAGAAACTCTTCGACAGGTTGGAAAACCATTTCGACAGGTTCCGCTCTGCATTCCGCCATTTCGAGAGGTTAAGAAACCATTCGATAGGTTCCTTTGACACTTCAAGTAGGTTTTCGATAGGATGGTTTCTTTTTTCCTTTCAGCTGCTCGATAGGTTCTGAGATCCTATCAAACTCCGTAACCCATACGAATTCATCTTTCTTTTGCCTTCAGATCCTATCGAAGACCTCTTCAACTGCACGAATTCTTCATTTCTTTGCTTTCAGCTCCTATCGAAGTCTTCAGGTGACCAATCAATAGGATGTTCTCAGCCTATTTTCACTTCCTTCGCCTTGCCCTCTGATCCAGCGCTCCAAGGGTCGATCTTTGCTACCCTACGGTGTCTTTATTCTTTGAGTTTTCTGTCTTGAGAGATAGCTCCTTTTTGGGCATTCTTGAATGTTTTTCTACATTAGTATCTTCTTTTATTGCTGTCTACAAAATGCACTTGAAAAAAGCTTATTAGCGTGCTCACAGGTCTATCAATGGTCAGGTTATAGGGTGAAAAGTGGCATTTTTCACCACTTAACACACCCCCAAACCTAAGCTTTGCTAGTCCCTGAGCAAAGGAGAATTCAGAGAAAAATAAAAATGCCATTTTCGTAGGGAGGACGGATGCATTTAGCATATGTACCAAGCCTTTTAAACCCCTAGGTGATCCCTAGTGGAGGAGTAAAGCCTCCTGAGGGTTTTCAGTGAAGGTACCCACAAACTTTCCTAATAAGGTTAGTTAATAATAGTACATCCTGCTACACCAAATTTCAGTCAACTAGAATAAATTCTCATCATGTCTTTTCAGTTCTGAAGGGTTTCAGCAGAAAAGTCACCAACTTAAAACATGAAATTTTGCAGTAATTCCTTCATCATCAATCAGTTCATGTCAAGGTATTATGTCTGAAGATTGATGTATGGCTCACCTTTCATTTGAGAATTCTGTTTTGATACTACCCCCATCAAATTGGATTTCAGGCCCAAGTCTTACCAGGGCTGTTAACTCACAACAACAATGAAGGGTGTAGAATTTCACACAGCTCAAGAGCAGTTATAGTCCTCAAATAGGGCTGTAAGCATGAGCATAGGCATTGCTCTAATTTCTAAAATTTTATAATTCTTTTCACCATAGATTAGACAGATCCTTATCTCCACATGACAACCTGATCCATTCCAGATCAGGAAGGTCTTTTCATTGGGTTGTAATGTGGCTTATGGATGAGGTTTGTAAAAGAAAGGGTAAAAGGGGTTCAAATTGAGAAATTAGTAGAGGTAAGGAGGTGGTCTAGACAACACCTTCTTCATTTCAGCACCTTTTTACTTTTTTTTTTTTTTTTGAATTTTCAGACTTGAAGTGATAAGCTTCTTATCTTCTTGTAGATTTTCAAGTGAGGTGATTTCTCTTTCTCACCCTTTTTTGCTCTATTTTTTTTTTATATGGAATACCACAACACCACAGAATGTGTTCTCCTTTCTTTTAACCAGATTTAACATCTTCCTCTAATCTCACTTCTCCTTCCTCTTCCTGATTTCTCAGATTGGGGGTGAACTGAAATAGGTCAAAAGGTTTTGGGTTTAACATTTTTGGTTTTCCTCAAAGAAAGTTGGGACTTTTAAGGCTCAAGTGGTGTGCATCGAGGGCAGTTCAAAGGTGGGACATTTTAAGCTCAAACTGTTCGAGGGATAGCCTTATTTCATGTCTTAAATGTCATGAATGCTGTCAAGCTGTTTCAACTTGGAATTGCCTAACTTCTAGTGATTAAAATTAGATCCAATCAGTCCATAGCGTAGAAGAATTGCCCAGGCACTCTTCAAAGAAAAATTTTCTCAGGCCCAAATCTCACTGGGTATGGCCTTCCATCTAATTTTCAAGGGTGTGTCTTCATAATTTCCTCTCATTTCAGATTTACTGCACATCAAAAATTATTTTTTACAAATTGTTGACATTTGCCTTATGAAGTCTGTTGGACTACGACTTATTTCAGTTTCAAATAGTTGTTTTCTTAATATCCTCTTTTTATAAAAATTCCAGTGAGAATTTACTCTAATTAATTCCAAACACTTTATTTTAGCCTAGTTGTACTAAAAGTAACTAATTTATTGGCATACATACATGCGATACCCCCAAACCTAAACTAAACAGTGTCCTCACTGTTTCCATCATAGGGGGTGGAGCAGTTTTTTTTTTTTTTTTTTTTTTTCCAGAGCAAAAACAGAAGCTAGTAAGAAACAAAATTATTATTAATAGAGTTAAATGACATGATTACAATGCGCAAGCAGAAATGATGTGAAAAGTAGGCCGGTGGATAAATTAGCCCAAATAGTTCAAGAAATCGCCTCCTGGCTCAGGGAAATCCTCAGCCTGCATCGGGTGGAAGAGGAACTGTAAGCCAGGTAGGGAGGAAGAAAAGGAAAAAATGAAGAAGGTTAGGGGGCAGGGGGATGGTTGGTGGAGGAGGATGGTGGCGGAGACACCGGTGGCGCGGTCTTCAGCCTCTTCTTCTCCTTCCTAACTTTGTCCTTTTCCTCCTTAGCGAGGATTCACTGGACCTCTTCATATTCATCCCAGAGGAATTGCAATGGGTCTGGTTCCTTGGGCGGTAATGGCTCCAGTCAGAAGAGGTAGAGTTGTGCAGGGGTGAGCGTGAGCTTGCCATCTGCCATAGTTATCAGGGGGAGGGTAGAGGGTAGAAGGGAAGGGATGGGCCGAAGTCGAGCTATCTGCATCTATTTAAGGTGGAAGTGTAAGGGAATATGAAACGGTGCATTCAATATCGCCGCCGTCGATGACTAGGAATGAATGGTGAATTCGAACGATAAGCATGGGGAACGAAAACGTGCATTAACTGGCAGCATGGGTAAAAAATCGTCCGATACCGATACATATTGTCCGATACTTATCGATTTTGGACTTGGGCGGTACGATACAAAGGCATTGTATCATACCCTCTTAAAAATAATGTACTTATCATCCGATACGGGCAATGTATCGCCTGTATCGGACGATACATTGAAATTATCGGACGATAATTTCAATGTATCGTCCGATAATATGTATATATATATTTTTTTCGATTGTCTACACAATCGATGGCGACTGTGTAGACAATCGCCATCGATTGTGTAGACAATCGGAAAAAAAAAAATTTTAATTTTTAATTTTTTTTTTTCGATTGTCTGGCGGTTGTCTACACAGTCGCCATCGATTGTGTAGACAATCGGAAAAAAAAAAATCAATGTATCAAACCAATACATTCACCGATACATTGAATGTATCGGCCGATACCCGATATGTATCATCCTGGAGGTCAGGACGATACGTATCGGTTTACCGATATTTTGGTCCTTGACTGGCAGCCTATATTTAGCGCGGGGAGTTGAAGGCTCATGCTATGCGCAGTTGTACATGGTACACGTGGTAAAATTTTCGGGTAGTGCAACTGCACAGTAAGCATTGAAGGGGTGAGGGGAGGAAAGTCGATTTCGATAGGATGAGTGTAAAGTGTCGACAGGTTAAGGCTTCCTATCGAAGTCGAACAAGTGTGGGACAGGCAGTTAAAAGCTCTCGATAGGTTTAACCCGTCCTATCGAACATAATAAACATGCATTCGATAAGCTAGGTTGGCTGCTTGCGATAGGTCGGTGTCCTGTCAAATGGAGGGTGGATATTCACTTCGTTAGGATGCTAATGGGTGTGAACATCCTTTCGATAGGTGGGGTATTATATTTGCACTCTTGTCGATAGGTTCCAGGCAAGAGTCCAGAACCTATCGCAAAGTTGTTCTCACCTATCGAGAGGTCACAACACCTATCGAAATCCTCACCAATCCTATCGACATCATCGGCTGACCTAGCGAGAGGTCCAAATGACCTATCGAGAGGTTCAATGAGCTCAATAATATGGCCTGTGTGTGTAGAGCATTGAGCCTTAGTACCCAACAACTCCTCTGTTGCGCTACCAGTTAGCAAATTGGTCGCTGACCTTATGCCTTTGAATTCTAGACTGCTGGAACTTGACATGGCCATTTTATTGCAAAGAAAATTGTTGGAAAGAAGTATAAATCAAATAAAATACATATGATACAAATCGAAGTCAGGTATTAACCTAGAGGATTCTGAAGATCAACGGTCTCTTCAGGCTCACAAATATTGTCAACGCAAAGTTTCAGCCTCTGGCCATTAACCTTAAGGGTTCTACCATCTGTAGGATGCATGACTTCGACAGCTCCAGATGGGAAACGTGTACCACAGTGAAAGGTCCATCCCATCTGGACTGCAGCTTTCGTGGAAAAATTTCATTCTGGAGTTGAACAACCATACCTTGTCATTGGGCTTGAACTCTTTACGAAGCAAATGTCTGTCGTGGAAAGCTTTGGTTCTCTCTTTGTAACTCCGGGCAGTTGCATAAGCCTCCATTCGCAGTTCATCCAGCTCAAATAACTGGAGTTTCCTGCGAATTCCAGCAGAGTGTAAGTCAGAGTTCACTGCTTTAATGGCCTAATATGTCTTATGTTGCAATTCAACAGGTAAATGACATGCCTTGCCATAGACTAATCTGAATAGGGACATGCCTATGGGGGTTTTATAGGCTGTTTTGTATGCCCATAAGGCATCAGTCAACTTGTTGGACCATTCTCTTCTGTCGGATCTCACAGTCTTCTCGAGAATATGTTTGATTTCCCTATTGGAAATCTCTACCTGTCCACTGGTTTGTAGGTGGTAGGGAGTGGCAACTCTGTGGGTAACAGATCATTAGTTTGTTAAAAGGTTTATTACAAAAGTGGCTTCCCCCATCACTAATAATAGCTTTAGGGAAGCCAAATCTGGAGAAGATGCTGTCTTTCAGGAATTGAATGATAACTTTGTGATCATTTATTCTTGTAGCTATGGCTTCGACCCATTTGGAGAGGTAATCTACAATGACAAGGATGAAATTGTATCCAGCAGAAGGGGAAAAAGGTCCCATGAAGTCGATTCCCCAGACATCAAACAGTTCAACAACAAGTATAGGTTGTAAGGGCATAGAGTTTCTCCTTGTAATACTGCCCATTTGTTGGCATCGATACAAGCTTTACAGTGCTGTCGAGCATCCTTGAATAGGGTAGGCTAGTAGAAGCCACTTTGAGGGACCTTGGCCGCAGTCTTGTTAGTTAGGATGTTTTAAAACTCATTTTCAAGTACACAACGTTTGATCACCTGGTCTGCACAATGCTTAAAAAGGTAAGGATCCTCCCATATGTAATGTGGAATCTGTGCAAAGAATAGATTTTTATCATCCTTGCTCCAATGTGGGGGGATCCTACCTACAGCAAGGTAATTGACAATATTGGCAAACCAGGACATACTTATCTGGATAGTCAGAAGCTGCTCATCTAGGAAGGAGTCATTGATGGGCAAGCTTGTTGTGTCAGTTGTTTGGATCCTTGACAGATGGTCAGCCACCACGTTCTCAACTCCCTTCTTGTCCTTAATCTCTAAATTGAATTCCTGCAAGAGAAGAATCCATCTAATTAGTCGTGTTTTAGCTTCTTTTTTAGACAAGAGGTATTTCAAGGCTGAGTGGTCAGTGAACACAATAATTTTTTATCCCAACACATAAGACCTGAATTTTTCTAAGGAAAAAACAATGGCTAATAGCTCTTTCTCAGTTGTAGTGTAATTCAATTGAGCATCAACCATTGATTTACTGGCATATGCTACCACAGAAGGTGTCTTGTCTTTTCTTTGCCCCAACACTGCTCCAATGGCAAAATCTGATACATCACACATCAACTCAAATGGCAGGGAAAAATCAGGGGATTGCAGGATGCGGGCTGTGGTTAGACAAGTTTTTAACAGTTCAAAAGCAACTTGACATTCAGCATTAAAGCCAAAAGGGACATCCTGGCACAACAGGTGGCAGAGGGGTTTGGAGATTTTACTAAAATCCTTGATGAACCTTCTGTAGAAGCCAGCATGACCCAGAAATGACCTAACTTATTTGACAGTTTTCGAAGGGGGCAAGTGGGCAATTAAATCGATCTTAGCTTGATCAACCTCGATTCCTTTGTGAGAGACAACATGTCCTAGAACAGTGCCTTGAGTCACCATAAAGTGACTTTTCTCCCAACTCAGAACTAGATTGGTCTCCTCACACCTTTGCAGTACGGAGTTGAGGTGGTGTAGGCATTAGATAAAATCATCTCCATAAATGGAGAAATCATTCATAAAGATCTCCAAAAACTTATCAATCATGTCAGAGAAGATAGCATACATGCATCTTTGGAATGTGGTAGGTGCATTACTCAACCCAAATGGCATCCTTCTGTATGCAAAGGTTCCAAATGGGCAAGTGAATGTAGTTTTTTCTTGATCCTAGGGGTACACAGAGATTTGATTGTACCCTGAATATCCATCAAGAGAACAGTAATAGGCCTTGCCTGCCAGCTTGTCCAAGATTTGGTCTATGAAGGGCAGTGGGAAATGATCCTTGCTAGTCTTTTCATTGAGTTTTCGGTAGTCTATGCATACCCTCCAACCCGTGGTCTATCTGGTTGGGATCATCTCTCCTGAATCTGCTTCAACAACTGTAATGCCAGATTTCTTGGGTACTACTTGGGTAGGTGCTACCCATTGTGAATCCGAGATGGGATAAATTATCCCAGCATCTAGGAGTTTGACCACCTCCTTCATCACAACCTCCTGCATGTGTGGGTTGAGTTTTCTCTGTATCTTTCTAGAAGGTTTGGATCCTTCCTCGAGATGAATTTTATGCATGCACACAGTAGGATTTATTCCCCCAAGGTCTGCAATGGTCCATCCTATTGCCTTCTTATGCCTTTTTAGTACACACAATAGTTCTTTTTCCTGCTCGAGAGTGAGGAAAGAAGAGATTATCATGGGCAGTTTGGTGGTCTCCTAAAAAGGCATATTTCAAAGATTGTGGGAGTTGCTTGAACTCCACCTCTGGGGGACTGATGAGGGAGGGCAATAGGGGTGTCTGGGAGGGGGGTGTTAGGGGTAACAAGGTAGGCCTCCATGGATGGTGCTGTGCTGGTGGAGCTTTAGAAGAGACAAGTTTCACATGCTCGATCTCAGAGGTGAGACCCTGCTCTACCTCTGTTTCCTTCCATACTTCGGCTAATTCATTACACCATTCCTTACCATGTAGCAACATATTCACATTTTCCTAGACAACCACATCTATTACATCAAGAGAAAAATAATCCTCATCAGGATGAGGTTGATTTGCTGCATTGTACACATTCAATTTTACCTTCATATTTCCAAATGACACTTTCATGATTTCAGACCTACATTGAATACAAGCATTAGTTGTGGCCAAAAAGGGTCTGCCTAGAATCACAGGTATGGAAGTGGCATTCCTACCTGGTTCCATATCCAGCACTAAAAAGTCAACAGGATAAAAGAATTTGTTAACTCCAACCAAAACATCCTCGATTATCCCCACAGGTTTCCTTTTAGATCTGTCAGCCAGCTGGAGAACCACATGTGTGGGCTTTAATTTGCCTAAGCCCAGCTTCTCATATATTGAATATGGAAGCAAATTTACACTGGCTCCCAGATCTAATAGGGCTTTGTCAATGGTATGATCCCCAATGATGCAGGGGATGGTGGGAAGTCCAGGGTCTTGAAGTTTGGGAGGAGTTGCAATGGACAGGACATGCTTAACTTTTTCTGCTGAAAAGACTTTCTTGGATAGGTGTATCCTAGACTGTCTTTTATGGGTGCACAGGTCTTTTAAAAACTTGGCATAGGCTGGGACTTGTTTAATGGCATCAAGTAAAGGCAAATTGATCTTTACTTGCTTGAAAGTCTCCATCATTTCCTCAATTTTTCCTTGCCCTTCATCAAAAGGGGAAGGTGCTTGTAGTGCCTTAGGAAATGGCAAGTGTGGGATTGCTCCCTCACTTGCAGCCTTAGCCAATGGGGCCTCTTTCTTTTTGAGTTTTTTTTTTCTTGAGGATCCTCATTATCCTCTTTATTCACAGCATTGGTGGTCTTTGTTGTGTGCTGTTAGAAATTACTTCATTTTCTTCATCCAAGTTCCTCACAGGCTCACAACCCACTTGGTTGTCAACTAACTTACCACTTCTCAAAGTTATAACAGATTTAGCTTCCTCATAAGTAGAGGAAACTTCACCCATTACAAACTGCCTTCGTGGATTATCCTGTGGTTAGCTAGGCAACCTTCCTCCCTCTCTCCTAGTCATAGCATCAGACAGCTGACCAAGTTGGTCCTCTATCTTTTTAATGCTCTGATTGTGAGAGTGCACAGTTTGGGTTAAGGTGTTCAAGCTCTGTAATGAAGATAGAACTTGTTCCTCAAAGGATGATGCTCTCACAGTTGGAGGGGGTGCAGATTGCTGCACAGGAGGAGCTACAGGTTGGGCCATGGGTTGCTGATACTGAGGTCTTGGGGCATAACCTTCTCGATAGGGCTGAGCATTTCTATATGGCATGGGCTGCTAGGGCTGCTGCTGCTGCTGGCTGGGGTATCAATCTTGTCTCCACCTCAGATTGGGGTGGTTCCTCCATTGATACTCAAAGAGCAGTCGACATGCTTGGTTATAAAATCAAGAAATTGGTCAGCAGATGGGCATTCTTCTAAGGGATGAGCAGGGGACTGACATATGGCACATGCCTCCTCCACTCTAGCAGCCACAGGTGACTGCATTGCTTCCATCAGCCTATCAAATTTCAGAGTTAAGCTGTCCACTTTCCTTTCCAACTCACTTGACACACTCACTTCATATATCTTTCCCCTTGAGGTGTTTTCCTTCATCAATCTAGGAGGCTCTGAATCTCTTGCTAAGGTCTCCCTTTGCATAGAGTTCTCACTAATGATGTCAAAGAGCTCCCATGCCTCTTTAACAGTTTTATGGAGATAGGTGCCACCACAGGAGGCATCTATCATATCTCTACTTTTAGCATCAATTCTCTGATAAAAGCTTTGAACCAATTGCCATTCAGGGATTTGATGGTGGGGGCATTTCTTGAGGAGTTCTTGAAATCTCTCCCAGGATTGATGAAAGTCTTCAGTTGGATCTTGGGTAAAAGAGATGATACCCTTCCTCAACTGGCTGGTCTTTGACATAGGAAAGAATTTGGCCAGAAACTGACATTGGAAATCACTCCAGGACTGAATATTGTTAGGTTGAAGCAAGGACAACCAGGTCCTGGCTCTGTCCTTTAATGAAAAAGGAAAGAGTCTCATCCTGGTGGTCTCCTCCCCCAAACCTGTGATATTAAATGTAGTGCACAGACCCAAGAACTCATCAATGTGCTTATAGGGGTCTTCTTTGGTCAGGCCATGAAATGAGGGCAGCATTTGAATGATGGATGATTTTATCTCATAGTTTCCCTGAGCAACTGGGAATTGAATGCAGAAGGGAGAATTGTAGACCCCTGGTGCATTAAACTCCTTAAGGGTTCTCGGCTGCTCACCCATTTTCTGAGAATCAAATGCAAATGTATGGGTGTAGTTGGTCTGGATCTGAGAAGTCTTTCAACCTCTGGATTTAGTGGGATAATCTGAGGTTGCAAAGTTCTCCTACCAAACATACAACACTCAGATTTCGAATGCAAAACAGATATTTAACACCACAAGTAGAATCAACCAAATTTTCTAACTATTCTAACAAAAATTATCAACAGATCTGAAAAATAACAGGGGAGTAGAGGGATGCAAACTAAAGAGCAGTCTCTAGCACAATTCTCCTCTCACTGGTAGCCTTAGATTTGATGAACTGCATACAAACTACTGAAAAATAACACAACTTACAAATGCAGTTAGTAAAAATCAAACAAAAACTATAGATTTATGATCAAAACTTAGATCTATCAATTTCTAAACATGCCTCCCTGACAGCGGCGCCAAAAACTTGTTGGGGTGTTTGCCTACCCTCAAATGAGGGTCTAAAATCATCAATAAAACTAGGCAGACACACTCATACAGACCTGTAAGTATTCAGGATCTGTTGTAGCAAGCTTTAAAAGAATGGTGAGTAAGGGAATGTCCACAGGGAGGTTGGATAGAAATATGATAAATCTCCATATCTGTGTCAGATCTGACACCCTAACTATTACTAATTTAGCTAAAAGACAGGGGAGAGGTTTGAAATGGATTGTCACTTAAACTAAGCTAAAATTAAACATAAATTAAATTGGATCGAGTTTAGGAGCTTAGATCTTGCAGGGAAAGAGAGTAAAAAGCAGAAAATGGAGAAGAGTAGCTTGGAGGTTGGTTTTCACTGAAATCGAATTTGATTAATCATGCTACAGAGGTTCAGAGCACACAATTCCCTCAACTGGCTATAAGCACAGCTACAAGTTATAAATTCTACTCCAAATCATAGGATCCACCTGGTCTTAATGCTATGATCTGTCCACTTTAATGATCATAGACCATCCTATAGACTTTATCGAATCAATGGATTACAGCAGATGAATCTAATTAGAGCCTGAGCTTAGATTCATCTCAAGGTTATGATCTGTCCACTTTAATGGTCACAGACCATCCTAGGGATCTCCTTCAAAGCCAGAACATCAATTAGAACAATTAAAACCACTACAGTTACTGCAATTCCCAGGTCACGGACTCAAGGAATCACAGGAGCATCAGATCTAGGGAGATCAAATGGTATCCAAGAGGTCTACCAGTTAAGTAGGTGAGCTAATATATAGACTCCTCTACACAGATCCGATCGATCACGAAATAGAACCAAAGGAAATTTAAATTTAATTAAAGCATTAAAAATAGCATTATCATTGCAAACAAGGTCACTCTATAATGGAAATACTCTCAGATCTGTAGTCTGTGTAGCTAGGAACCTACAATAGCACTCTTAACCTTACCCAATTACAAATCTAACTTCGCTCCTCGCTACTCCAAGGGACTTAGCCAACCATGGTTGGGCTAAAGGAGGGAAATAGAATTTCTCTGCAAGCTCTAATCTCCAAAATTTTAGCTCAAATCTCGATCCCCCCTCAATTGCAATTGGGGGTCACTATATAGAGCTTTCTCCTCTATTTTTCCTGTCAAAAATCCCTTCTAGAAGGTCGTCAGTGTTTGTTAGAGTTCTGTTAAAGCACGTGGGTCGGTTAGGGCTTTCTAAGGCATCTTCTGAAACCGTCGTGTCGGTCACCAAGTGCCTCGGGTTGCGTGCAGCAGGTCACTGAATCACAACATGTGCATAGCTGAATTTCTGAGAAGTTCTGCACACGATTTTGACAGGTTCAGGAAGCTTTCGACAGGTTGGAATCGAGCATTTTGGTCCTTTTGCTAGGTTCTCAGATCCGTTCGATAGGTTCTGATAGGATGAATCTTCGCTTAGAGTTTCAGCCTTCTCAGTCCTTGGTTTGGAGTATTTGACAGGTTGGAGAAACTCTTCGACAGGTTGGAAAACCATTTCGACAGGTTTCGCTCTACATTTCGCCATTTTAATAGGTTTAAGAAACCATTCGATAGGTTCCTTGGACACTTCAGGCAGGTTTTCGATAGGATGGCTTCTTCTTTCCTTTTAGCTGCTTGATAGGTTCTGAGATCCTATCGAACTCCTTAATCCACACGTATTCATCTTTCTTCTGCCTTCAGATACTATCGAAGACCTCTTCAACTGCATGAATTCTTCCTTTCTTTGCTTTCAGCTCCTATCGAAGTCTTCAGGTGACCAATCGATAGGACGTTCTCAGCCTGTTTTCACTTCCTTCGCCTTGCCCTGTTGTAGCCACACGCTCCAAGGGTCCAGTGCTGTGCTACCCTCTGGTGTGCTATTACTAGATTTTTCCTGTGCTGAGAGATATCTCCTTTTTGGGCATTCTTGAGTGCTTTTCTGCATTAGTATCTTCTTTTGTTGCTAGCTACAAAATGCACTTGACCAAAGCTTGTTAGCATGCTCACAGGTCTATCAATGGTCAGGTTATAGGGTCACCACTTAATAGTACACATACCAAAAAGTGAACCTTATTTGATAGTGAAAAACTATCTGCATCTTCGGATTCAAAGCAGTCATTAGCGTGGGTGAACTCAAAGATTCGATGGGTGGATTTAAAGGTACTATATTTATAAATTATTGCATCTTATATAGGGGCTTAAAATAGCAACCCCGATCTTATTTATTTCTTTACAAATAGAATAGCGCCCTAAACCCTAAGCACTAAACTATAAATAGCCGAAAACTTACGTTATCGCCCTACCCTTATATGATTGCACCCCACTGAAAAAAATAAAGAAAAATAAAAAATCGATTAACTAAAGGAATCGAAATCAAAATCGGATTAGTTAGGTTTCGTTTGAGTTTAGGGAGCAAGAAGTCCGATTAACCGATACCGAAGTTTTTTATTAGGGCTCGGGTTTAGGTGAACAATTAATTTTGATACCGTGTATTGCCAATACCAAACATCATCAGCATCGATCTCGCAAACATCCATAGTGATCTTATTAATATTTGATCTTGTCACTATCTTTCACAACATTTCATAATCTATAAAAGATATCTAATGTCTTGAAAGAAATAGAGATCTCAATCTAAACTGCTTTGGATCAAATGATGGAGACCATTTATCATCCAAATAGATCTTGAGATCATGGCCCTACTATCGATCGCTAACTTAAGTTAGCGATAAGTTAGCAGGCGCTGACTTAAGCCAGCGGTCTCTGACTTAAGCCAGCACCCGCTAACTTAACTCAGCGCCCGATAATGTAAGTTAGCTGTAAGAGAGTGGGCGCTGACTTAAGTTAAACGGTAACTTAAGTTAGCGACTCTTGACTTAAGTTATCTATAAAGAATAGTTAAACAATTAGAAAAATTTTATAGAAATGAAAATTATACAAATTAATTTTTGATAATGTTACCTATAAAATTGTAACAAAAATATATAAAATATATTTACAAAAATATTACAAAAGTATAAAATGTAATGTTTAACTCCTCCCAAACGTGGACAATGAATGTCCGATTTCAGCTCTAAATTGTTGCATATGTTTCTCTTCGAAATCAATAAATCGCCTTTGAGAGAAGTATTCTATATACTTCAATACATAAATACCGCAGTCCCAACCGTTTCTTTGGAGCGGGAAATCGACACTGTTGAGCACCGTTAGCTTCTACTGTTGATCGAAAGCAAACTTCAAATCGGCAGTGTAAAGAAGACGCGGAAGGTGATGCAATAGACATCCTTTGTGCGTTTCGAACCTCCTTAAGCACCCTCGATCTGTCGGGTCTATCAACTTAATTTCGTGATCAACTAATGAAAATTTAGCCAATTTCTTGCTCCCTTTCCATTTCTCTTTGTATAAAAAAGTGTCGAACCGATCCATACTGTAACTTGTATTTTACAGCTTCAACCTCTAAGATAACTTTAGACTTAAGAAAATTTTCTCGATAATAATTTGGATTACGGCTGAATTTCGGGCCTTCCTATTTCAATAGCCTCGAAAATGGATCTTTCAGCTGAGTAAGAGCTGTGGCGACTCCAGGAAAGTGCTCAAACGCCCAAATCTGAAGGAGGATAGTGCATCCGTAGATGTTATAATGCCCCTTTTCTGACTTTTTGGTCGCTTCCCTTCTGACGTTCGTTTTCGATATGCACTCTACTAAATTTTTATAAACTATTAGGCCCCATAGAAACTCGTTAAACTTTTCAAAGTTATCTACTAATGCCAAGTACTCATTGTGCACTTCCTGGTATGTGTCCGAAAGTAAGAACATAAGAGAAAAACAACAATGATAGTTTGAAAATTTCATCGTTGGATAGCTAGTCACTATCAACTATTTCTTCAATACGAGATCTTTTAGCCAGCTTCCTAAGAAAGAATTTGCATCGAATGGTTTCTTCTTCTGGCACGGCCACATTCTTAGACTCAGGTTCCGTCAACATGTTCAGGCCTAAAATCAATGATATATCGGACTCTTGCAGCAGTACATTGGTGTTCCTGACCTTGAAAACATTATCTTTAACCCAAAAGCTTAAAATTGTGTCAACTAAGTTTCCAATGAACCCTAATTTCTCAAAATTCCTAAATAGATGACCGAAAATTGAATCATCTAGTATCTTCTTCCTCTCTTCGTTGCAATACAAGTAAAATTTTCTAACACTAATTTTAGTATATTTTCTGAAAGGCTTTAGAGACTTAATCATTTTACAATAACTTAGTGAGAACTGAAAAATATATAAGAATAATTAATTAATAAAATAAGTGAGGTTGAAAATATTCCGCTAACTTACCGCTAAATTACATTATCATCCGACAACTTACATTATCATCCGATAATGTAATTTAGCGTCCGCTAATTTAAGTTATCGGTAAGTTAGTGGGTTATGTGAGGAACATAACGGATGACTATATGTGTTTAAATGTAAAAAAAAAAATTACCTAGAAATTTTCTGTCGCTATTTTTCCGCTTTGTCGCTGATATGCCGCTGCTCTCTCATTTTTTCACAGAAAAGTTAAAGTGAAAAGTAAAGAGTAAAGAATGAAAAGTAAAAGTTAAAGTTAACAGTATAGTTAAAAATTAAATCTTTATTTAATATAACAAGGTCGGTGCTGACATGGAACCGTCTTTATTGAATATAACAAGGTCATTGCTGACATGGAACCGGCTTGGCTTGGAGCTGGCCTGTTATGCAAAGATTGAAACTATAGGACCGTTTCTGCAAATACGTAAACTTATAAGGCCGAAAGTGCAAATTTCCCTAGGAACAATATCGGCCAATCTAAGAATACCTCCATTAGAACCCAAAAAAATGCACAAATAAACAAAAAAAATAAGCTGAGATAACAAAATA
The DNA here is from genome assembly GCA_021018995.1 of Chloranthus sessilifolius. Taxonomy (NCBI): domain Eukaryota; kingdom Viridiplantae; phylum Streptophyta; class Magnoliopsida; order Chloranthales; family Chloranthaceae; genus Chloranthus; species Chloranthus sessilifolius. The sequence continues at coordinate 24,724,457 of CM037594.1, read as the reverse complement.
AAATAAACCTTAAATGCATAGCTTTTTTGATGCAAGAAAGACATGATTTTTAGGGTTTCTTTGATTTTAGAGCTCTCGATTTCTAACTTACTGCTGATTAGAGAGAAAATAGAGAGAGGGGAGATCATCCAGAAAAGGTGAAGGTTTTCTTTGTTGGGGATTTGCACGAATGAGAACCTGAATGCATACCATTTTTGAGGCGAGAGAAAGGATTTTTAGGGTTTCTTTGATTTTAGAGCTCTCGATTTCTAAATTGCTGCTGATCAGAGAGAAAATAGAGAGAGGAGAGATCGGCGAGAAAAGGTGAAGGTTTTCTTCGTTGGGGATTTGCACGAATGAGAGAGAGAGAGAGAGAGTGAGTGTGTGAGGGTTTTTTTTGGTTGGGGATTAGCACAAAATCACTCATAGATATGAAGGTCATAGGTTCGAACTTGCTCACTTACGAATAACAATTTAAGTGGGCCGTTGTATTGGTTTGACCACTGAAACGGGCCATTGCATACGTAAATTTCTTTTACAACGAACTCGCTCACTTACGAATAACATATTTAAACGGGTCGTTGTATTGGTTTGACCACTAAAACAGGCCATTGTATATGTAAATTTCTTTTACAATGACCAATGTTTGTGGTATTTTAAAAGTAAGTGGTGTTATTTTTTATTTATTTTCACGTAGTGTTTTACCACATTTAATGTGGTGCATCTGCTCACAACCTTATCCCGAAGTAAGTGATCCACCTATCGTTGAGGATATGTTGTAGCAATCATGTTCACTTGTTGACCTTTTTCAAATGTTTGACTACTCTGACAAGGTTCACCCAGTCAAGTCTTGGTAATTTTCTCAATAGTATAGCTTAATACCAACCCATGTTCATTTTGATGCAAGGGGTATCTAGGAGTAGATGTTAATTTGTAGATGTATACATACATTAAAATCTCCATGTGGAATTTAAATATGGATTAATACTCATTTGATTAAAGGAAAATGCCCCTGGTTGCACTCTGATGGGCCCATGTAATTGGGTGCATTATCACATGCCACATGGCATAATTAACTCAAAATAACACCCATTTTGGGTTCATCAATCATGTGACATGTAATTTGAAAAAAAAAACTCTCGTTTTACCACCATTTGATGGATCAAAGTTAAGGAGATGCTTCACAAATTTGGTGCATTGATTTTATGACCTTTGCCTATATTTTCAACAATGAATACTAATCGGATCGTGCATAAAAAATTTTGTGTTGTACTTGATGGATCTCATCCAAGTTGCCGTGGCACCAGATCCACATGATGTCCACTATATATATATATATATGTTATATTGTACACAACATATTTGTGTAGAAATAGCAAATTTCATTCACAAACAGATTGTACTCAAATTCCCCTCCTTGGAGAGGGTTTTATTAATTTGGTGGACTTTTACACTTCCAAGTATCACTAATGATGCCCCGTTAACTACATCAAAGATTGAACACATCTGATTAAATGATACAGAATATACAAGTACATGTCTACAAAAATACAGTAAAGTAACAGTCTTCATCTTCAAATGAGTCTTTGTACATAGTATATGTATCCAACTTTAGGCCTTTGTTGAACTGTTCCCTCAATGAGTAAGGTATGGCTTATTTTAGACTGAGGCTAACGTTAGTCAAGCTTGAAATAATCTTTAGATATCATTGAGAATAGCCTTAGCTCAACTATCCATCACCCTTTAGGGTTAGGTAGTTTATAATTGTCATGACCAAGAAAAATTATCTCATTTCAAAGGCCTAGGATTCCGTGTCATGACCCACACACACGTGAATGTGATAAACGGACAAGCAAAATATATCCAAGTTTCTATAATGCGAGTCGATCATTTAGTGGACAATAATTTTTCTTTAACTTTGTATGAACATCTAGTGAGTCTAATTGTTTATTTCAACTCATTTCCCTAACTTATCAATGACACGATCTCATAATCAATCAACCACTAACACATTGAACGACTCATTGGTTTACGGATGAATATCTCAACACGAGTTCTTTAGTGTTAAGTCTATGATTTTAAAATATAATATCAAGATCATTTGTATCAATTTATCATTTTAATACCATTATCATCATCAACCACCATATGCTCTATACTACGGATAATTCGATTGAAACTCAAATCTAACATGTGAAATCATAACTGTCTAAGTACATGATGTCCGTATAAAATCAAATCAAACTAAAGTCATAAAGTGTATGAAGTCATAAAGTCTAGTGAAATATAAACAGCGTCCGAAATACTTATGAATATCCCCAAGGGATAAATCCTCGTCTACTAACTGATCATGCTACTTCATCATCCATGCATGCTCCAACATCATAAGTATCCTCCCGATAACCTAAAACAATAGTGCCACAAAAGGGCTGAGTAACGAATAAATTGTCACCTAGCGAATAGCTCAACTGATCAACGCCAAACTACTAGGGTGATCAGTGGGTGGTTAGTGAGTGAAAACCATCTGCCAGACATTATTATGCATAAGTGTACGATCAAAACAATAGATATATAACAAATAAAAATAAAGAAAGTCTATATCAGGCAAGCATAAGTAAAACCAATGCAGATCTAGCAGGTAAGCAATAACAATATATATAAAGTGGAGGTAACAACTCAGATACAACATGACAGATGAATATATGGAAAGTACGGATACACTGTGGCAGGGAGATCTAGTCATCATTGAAGTATGCATGCTTAGTGTCGATGAAATACCTGTGTATCTATCCTGATATCTAATCCTATCTGTAAGGCGTACAAATAAGATTTTTATAGATTAATCATTTATTATTAACAGGTTTCACCTGTCTATACATCACGCAGTCCCCATTTACAAGATTTGGAAGGATGTGAGTTGTGTCAGAGTCATTGCTCGAGCCTGATACATTGTAAGAACATACCAGGTTACCATCACTACTCCATGCCTAGGTTATATTTCATTCTCCAAGCTGACCAATTTGGGGAGAATGGATCCCAGGATTACAAAATCAGGAACCGCATCTTGGTTGAAGGTGTTGATGTCCTTACAATGACCAGGGTGTAAGGCAAGGCACGTATAGAAATCAAATTTCAGATAATTCAGATATTGTTGACCTTTACAATTGTATTTTCATCTTAATGTTTTACAGAGTTCCAAAAATAACAGGTTTTAGAAATCAGAACTTAAGCAAGATCGGGATCTTTTACAGAGTTTAAAGACCCAAGTGTGTTTAGGAACCGTTAAGCATCTTAATTTGAAGCAATGAAGGATTCATACTCACAATGTGTTGTGAACCATGTGATTAAATTATCCTCGTTGTTTCGATACCATTACGATAAGAACCACATAGAGGTAAAGGCATGCAGACAGACTAAACCAGAGATAAATTAATTCTCGAAACAGATGCTTCAGATAACTGTTGGGGATGTGTTTTAAATGCAATTCCTGCTGAAGATTGGGAAGAAAAAGATTCTTGTCACTCTAATGGGATAAAACCAAGAAAATCACCTTTAACAAAAAAGGTACAAAATAAAGAAAAATTATGTAGTTATAATTCTGGAAAATTTAAACCAAATGAACAGAATTATATCATCTTTGAAAAAGAATTATTAGCAATAAAACTTGCCCTCAAAAGATTTCATATATATCTCGCCCTGGAAGTTTTTATTGTCAGAACTGATAACAAGGCAGTTCGAGACTTTTTAATTAATACACGAGATATTTTAGATGGAAGACGATTGATATGGTATAATCAAATAGCACTTTATACCTTTGAAGTTGAACATGTTAAAGGAAGTACTAACGTTTTGGCTGATTTCTTAAGTAAAGATCCAAGTTTAAACCACTAACCAAAGTGGCCATATTTATTGCAGGAAGAAGATTTATGTTACCACTAAACCAATAGATTGAACTCTGTAAACGACAGAAGATGACAGAAGAAGGAAACTCCTCTTCTCAACCACCTCCAACCATAAGAAAACCTTATATTGGAAAAACCTATGTTGTGTTAAGAGGCCACCCACCAGGACTATATGCCTCTTTTTTAGCTTGCCAAAAATAAATTACAAACTTTCCAAACTCTCTTTACCAAGTTCACGACGATTTCAACGAAGCCAAATCAGCTTTTACTTTATATCAAGTACTACAATCACAATATTTGCTAGAACAAACTAGCATTTTGATGAATAACGTTCCTGATTTCTATAATCCTGGAATATCTTCAGAACTTTATCATGAAATTAACGGAGCCTGGAAATGCCAACTTCTAAATGAGAAGAAACAGTTCAGGCGTCACATGAGCATTCTCTCTCAAAAAATCCATAAAAAAGAACAAAAGCTAGAAAAGCTACAAGATAGTACAAATGCCCTTGTTAAATCTATAGCATGAGATCCTGAAACGTTCGCAGAAAACTTCTCTCTTGAAAAAATCAATCACTTTTTAGAATTAACAGATCTTATTGATTCAAATTATTCAAACCCCATTTTTCACAAACTAAAAAGAATTTGTTTGTTTGAAAAGATAAAACATGTTCTGCCATGTGACATCAGTAAACCCCTGATATCATAAATTGAAGATCAAGAGGTTAAGATTAAACAAATCTGGATAATTATAACATAGCTCAGTGTTATGAAGATTTTCTTTCAAAATTGTCAGTTTATACAGAAAATCCCATGTATAATCTGGAAGAAAGCCTTGATTGGGGATTAGTAAAACAACTAATCTTTTCTGGTTATCCTATCAATGAATTTCTGATGATGATCAAAACAATGGTTTATCATCTCACCAAAAATCTTAATCGTACCGTCTACTATACATTTTGGATCACAAGCACAATTGGATGGAGATCAAAAGAAAATTTTTATCAGCCCTATCAAATTTGGTTTTTAGATAAAACTAAAGACTACGAGTTCGATGAAGTCGAAGACCCCATGGCTAAAGCAAGCATCATGACCATTAATCTAAAATCTTATTGGATTCGTTCTCTTAAAACATTCTCTGCAATGGCAAGACAAATCCGTGCTGCCAATAATCAATTCAATATATCGGATGGTCGGAGAATTTTCACTACAAATTTACCAATTGAATACACGAGGACTCAAGAGTAAAAAGTTGAAGCAACTTCATTATTATTAAAGTTCGATTCTCGAAAAGATCTTGACCTCCCGGAAAATTTCGAGATCGAAACGACGATGCTCGAAGAAGATGAGATGCAAGACAGCTATAATCATTATAGTCCTACCTCAGACGATTCGATTTTCTACCACAATCTGAAAAATCGTATGGAAGCATAGTGGACCACACCACTACCACCAGTAGCAAGAATGACTCCAGCTCATCCAAGACACATTGCTACGCAGAATCGTCAGCCCTGACGTCACAAACCAGAAATGTCAGCCATGACGTCACCCATTATCTTACTTTAAGAAAAAGTATGACATGCGTTGAAAAAGAAGAAAGCATCTTACTGGTGTAAATAAAGAAGTTTGTCCAGATGTGAGTAAAGGCTTTGAAAAAGGAGAAAGCATCTTTACTATTGAAGCATCTTTACTATTAAGTAGTTTGTCTAGATGTGTGTGTAAAATCTATTTAAGGGCATAGCTCACCCTTGATTAAGGCATCGAATTGAGAAAATATTCCGTAGTTTGTAAATGGTATCAGAGCCTTGTTCAAGTGTTAGAGATTGGTGTTAGCATTGGCATCTGCAGTGGTTTGTACTAGTCATTGTAAGTATGTACTATAATGGAACCAATAGATGGTATTTTCTTTAATATATTTATTGTTATGTTTTTCCTTATTTGTATCATAATGTTGGTTATCTATTTACTTTGGGATCATATCAGTCAAGGTTTAAAAAAAAAAAAAAAAAAAAAAAAAGTCTTTTTACTAAATCTTTCCGTCTACTTATTTGATATAAAACTCATATACTTATCGTTTGGTAAAGCCCATATCCCTTCAAAGACTTTGGTAGCTGTAAAAGCTTTTTGTCTATTTGGGAACAGTTTAGGCACCAACCATACGATTAAGCGGTTTTAGGTACCTATATCAAATAACATGGCAGTACGGCCAACTATATGCCTAAAGTCCAGCATATAATTTCGAATTATACGCTGGAAGTCTGACGTATAATCCCCATTATATGTTGCGATTACAACGTCTAATGAATTACACGTTGTGGTTCTAGCATATAATTCAGGCGGCCTCAGGGAACTCGGTCAGGGTGATCGGCTGTGACCGGTTGTGCTTTGAGAGAAAGAGTCCCAGTCCAAACAGACTGATTATACCCTATTGTTTCTGCGTATAATGAATTATACGCTAGGATCCTAGCGTATAATCCGGGAAAGAGATCGGTTCGCAGAGTATTTGAATCCTAGTTCAATACAGACCAATTATACATTGGGAGTCCAACATATAATCAATTATGCGTTGGGATTCTAATGTATAATTAGTAATTCTTCCCGGGTCGGGTCGAGTTCAATTATACATGGAGTATTAAGATTCTTGAAAAAGGTTGACTTTTCTAGAAATCAGGGCAAGATCAATGATTGACCGAACACTTTTATATACTCTGAGGAGTCGAAAACAGTGTGTCTACAACAGCGTCTACAGCTGGCATAAAGATTGAAACACAACTACATACATTGAAACAGAATATCATACAATCATATTATCAGAGAAAATATAATGATGAAAAGCAGAAATATGATACCAAGTACCAACAATGCAGTCAATCACAAAGTACATCAGATCATTCATCAATTATCACAATTCACATTATTTGGAAAAATATTATATAAATTTATTTTCTAGTTTTATAATGTGCGTGCCCTCTATTTTCGACATGCAAGTGAGGACCCACGTTACTAAATTAATTATAAATGTCATATAATATAGCTTTTTAAATAAGTAGGCCTAACAGATAACATAGGCTATTTGACGCTTAGTACACACGAAACACGATGGATAAAAAATGAGACATCAAGTATTGACTCCCAATGGTTAAATCTAAGATGCGTGGTCAGTGCTATTAGGAAACTCCTCAGATCAGTTTCTAACAGTGGTGAGGTGGTAGGCTTTTCCACCTCGAATCGTGTGCCACAGTTCCAACGGACCAGTCTAAGTTTAGGCCAAAATTAGAAATTTTCGTTCTCAAGATCAGAACCTTATAATGCTAATACCATTACATAAATCGTATCGAGCTGGTTGATTTCGAATACTAATGTTCGAAAAATTGTTTTGAAACGGCCCCAGTCAGAGATCGATTGGATTAAAATGATCGTACAATCAGTAAATGACCAAACGCTCCGGTTGATACCTTGAGTACACTGAGATGTTCAATTTCTCGGTATTATTCGAGTGCTGATTCGACCATTTTGATCATATGATCACTATTGACCAATTTTCTACCAGTCAAGATGGAGGGTCAAACGTTGTTAGAGTCTAACAAAATTTTACGAACAGTTAGATCATATGAAAATAACATCGGTCTCAAGGTAAATGTTTTATAAATTATGATCAAAATATCGAGAACTTGGAGACCATGGTATCTGAATTTCAAATGATTAAAATTTTTGAAAGGGTTAATCTCGGACCATCGGTTTTCAAGTGATTATAATTTTTAAAGGGTTAATCTCGGACCATCGGTTCTAGTAAATCATCATGAGATTCTAATTTTAGTCACCACCAAAATTTGGTGGTCAATGGGTCAACTTGTTGACCGTGGTAGAATCTAAGATCCGCAACATTAAGTAAAAGTATCAAATTGGAGCACATAATATGGGTTGAGCAGATCCCGGCCTCCGGTCGGAGGTTTTTTGGATAATTTGATTATACCTCTTAATTTGTTTCATTTCTTAAAACAAGCCTAACTTTTTATATTCTTGTCTAAATTCGACAAATTATATATTATTAGAATTGAATTAACGAGCACTTCGTAATGAATTCAAAATTGACTAAGAAAAATAAACTTCAAAAAAATCAAGATTTTTCTAAAAGTGAGTCAGGTTGTTACACTACTAGGATAGGTATCCTTCCATAAATGATTACTATTGAAAACAAGAGTAACATGAGCAAAAAGAGAACACAAACCCACTAACCAAAACAAAATGGCAGAAAAAACCTCAAAGTGGGGATACCCATAGCAAGGCGAAGATGGAACTACTACCACGGAGGAGAAAGGCATATCCACCTAGCTTGAGGAGAATCTGAAAAGCAAGTGCTAAGGAAATGAAAATATCAGTATGGGGTGATATAGCATATTTAATATGGTTGGTGATACTACCACACCACTTTATCTTACAGCCACCTCACTTGAACAAAGGAAAATATTTGATGACTTCTTTAAATCGGATTGTGGAGATCATTTTTCGTCTCAATTTCCCACAATAGAACTTGAAATCATTGGCCTACTATCAGGAAATAAGATGTTAATTTTATAAGGCACACATCTCAAAAAAGTGAAAGTCAACTACGTTTGGTGGCATGCTATGATCACGCTCACTTTTTGTGATGTGTGCCATGTGAAATATGGTAATTGGGTTGGCTCAATTTTTGTTCGAGTGGAGGGTTTAAATAAGGGAAATTTCCACAATCGACCTTGTCAAATTCATCTTTTCCGTCAGAGACCCTATAGTTTCACCTTTTACCAAACCGACCAGCTTGAAGCCCAGCTGACGCCCGCCTTTATGAACTACCGAAATTACACCCAAGGTAATAAATAGCCGTAAAAAATTTCAAATCATTACTGCCTTTTATTGTTTTACCATTTTAATTTTTATTTTTCGTTCAAAGGCGGTGTCGTTTTGAAGTCGGTGATGCTCCATTGTTTAATTTTCAAACTACCAAATATGTAAGTTAGAAATCAAATTATTTTCCATTACTGTAGAATTTTTTCTTCTTCTTATGATGGTTTATATTTTGAATTAATTTTTTTTGTTTTCCCTATAATGGAGTGAAATCAACCTTATAAACAATCATTATCGACTATTTATAAGGTTGATATCGACTGTTATACGGTCGATATCGATTCTTTAAACAATCGTTATCGACTGTTTATAAGGTCGATATCGACTGATTATACAGTCGACTTCGTTCTCTTAGTCTGATTATATATTACAGCTCATTTAAACAATTTGTGTTAGTATGTAACTCACTCTTTTCCTTTTTATTATAGTTCATTTAAACAAGCTGTCAAGATGGTCGTACACCGGGCTATTACTAAATATTTTTCTATTAGCATGATGCTAACCCGAGACAAAAGGAGTTATGAGAGCATCAGTTTTCTGTGAAATATTTCAAGTGCTAAAAGGTATGAGTTTTCTTGGAAATGTCTTCGATGCGATGTTGAGTTTCTGGGTTGAAAAAAATCACTTTCGAATCGAGAAGAATAGTGTCTATCTTCGGTAGATGGACATTGCATTAATATTGGGCTTTGTCGTGGTTGGCCCCGAACAGTATACCCCCTCCGTTAAACTATCGGAAGAAGAAACCATTTGCTACAAATATTTTCGTAGAGTGCTTAGCGGAAAAATTGTACGGTCTCATATAGACCTTGGAATGAGGCAAGCGGAAAGTGACAACGACTTCGTAAAGTTGTCTCTTTTATTTGTGTTGTGTACCTTTCTTTTTCCCGAGTCCCACCATCAACTGACAGAAGAGCACATCGACCTCATCGATGACATCGAGAACTTCAATCAAACTCCGTGGGGTCTCCATGTGTACCATGACTTGCTCTAGTATATATTCAAGGGCACGACAAGTAGATAGGCTGCTGACATAGATAAAGCCTTTAAGTCATTCAACGTTTATAGATGTATTTGTGTGCTTCAATGGTAGACTTATGAGATACTGCCACAAATCTCACCTGAACGGATGCCCCTTAAGAACTCTTTCCCATGATTGTTGAAATGGGCGGATAAGGCGCAATCGAAGATGAAAGGCTACATTGTTGGAAAGATGTTGAACAACAAGGCATGATGTCTATTTATATACGTCAAATTTATAAAGCTAAGTTCTGTAAAGAGTACCAATATCGATTGAATAAGGGGGCGATACCAACTTCTTAAAGAGTCGATACCGACTTCTTAAATAGTCGATACCGACTTCTTAAAGAGCTGATATCGACTGCTTAAAGAGTCGATACCGACCTGTTAAAGAGTCGATCTGTGTGCTTATATTCTAATTTTGATATAGTGTTATGATATTTTGAATTTTTCCTTTTCTGGTTAAAGGTTTGCGCTCCCATCGAACCTGTTTCATTTGAGTTAAAGATACTCGTCCTACGAGAATATATGCGGGCTCTGAAGGTCATTGGAGCGAAGCGAAAAGAGGTTGATGATGAGGTCAAGAAATCTGTGGAAGCGGATGTTCGACCGAAAAAGAGAAATTACATTCCAGTTGAGAACATTGATGAGGAAGAATTTAATGATCCGTCATCGTCAGACGAAGAATTGTCCTCAGAAGAGGGCCCCGTCAATTTAGAGCGGCCAAGAACAAAGGAGGTCACGGAGGAGAGCGTCAGTGCACCGACCTCCTCTAATGAATCATTGTTGAGGAGGATCGACAGTCTTATGCTTGACAACTTGAAACTCACCCAGAGAGTGAGACATTTGGAGCGAGAGAATGAGCTCCTCACGACACGTTGCAACTCCTTGGATGAGCGGCACACTTCAAGGAATGTGGAGCTGCAGACGATGAATCACGTCAACAAGTTGATCAGAAGGGACTAAGGGATTCTGAAAGAACTTCTTGAAATGATTTTGGAGGCGACACCTAAGGTATGTGTTGTAACATAGTTTGTATAAGTGAATATAATATTTTAGCTTTCTAATAATGTTTCATTCAATATTCAAGATGCTGCTATCGAAGGTGCCTTGCACAGCCTTTGATATCACATCTTCCGCCAATAAGGGACCTCTTCCTCCCATGCACGAGGAGGTGGCAGCTGGTGACGAGCAACTCAAGCCTCAAGCCAATAAGGGGTCAGTTGGTGATGAGCAACCCTCTTCCCAAATCATGAGGGTGCCTAAGCCACAGATTGGCCCTCGCTTAAGACCTCGACAAGAAAAACTCATGAAACAAACTGCCGTGAAACCTAGGACCGAGCGAAAGGGACCCCGGAAGACCATTGAGGAGACATTGGCCATTTCTACTGTTAAGCAGTTAGAGGAGCAGAAATACATGGTGGCCATCAGGAACAGGCATGTTTCTGAAGATGAGTATGCTCATTTTTCCCATGATAATTAGTTAGTAGTTTATTTAGTTTTTAATTCAATGTTGGCCATTATTTATATAGCACCTACGTAAGCACTGTCGGTGATTATACGCTTGTGTTGTAGTCTTTCAAGTGTTTGAAAGGCACGACATACCTGGATAATATTGTAAGTAACCTTACAACTCATATAATGCTTGAGTAATGTTATTTACTGCGTGATGGACTTCTCTCATATTTAGTTTTGGATTGTTCATGCATAACTTCTCTCATTTTGCTACGGAATAGAGTCGTCAACAACTTTGTAGATAGTCAAACTACTCTGTAGACAGTCATCAACGACTCACTAAAGAGTCGTTATTGACACGACTGTCTAAAGAGCCGTCAACGACTCTTTATACAGTCGTCAATGACTGTCTAAAGAGGCGATAACGACTCTTTAGTGAGTCGTTGACGATTGTCTATAGAGTCGTTGACGATTGTCTAAAGAGTCATTGACAACTCTTTAGACAGCCGCCAACGAATCTTTAGAGAGTCGTCAACAACTATATATAGAGTCGTTGATGACTCTTTAAACTGTCATTTATTAGCTTAACATTGTATTTGTAATGCTTTCAGATAATGGGAGCCTATCTAAGACTCTTGAAAGTCATTGATGACACTGGTCATCCTGACCACAAGGAGAAATGCTTCCTTATGGGCCCTACCGTTTTGACCTACATGGTCTTAGACTTGAAGCATTTCAATAAATTTATTATTTCCGAAAAACTCTACGATCAAAAGTTTGGGATACAAATCAAACGGTGGTCTGCCCAGAAGCTCGAAACGAATCAAGGCAGAAAGGTGCTACAAAACTTCTTCTTCAATAGGCTGCGATATCTGTGGGCTCACGAATGTAGCATAGTATGTTACGATCGCTACCAACAACTTTTATATTTTTCAAATTGTAGAGGCTAACATTATATTCTTATTTTTAGATATTTGTCCCAATTCAGTTTAACCAACCATTACACTGGGCACTTGCAATCATGAAAGTTGTTGAACGATCGGTAATGGTCCTTGACCATATTTTTGATAGGACCTCTAAGGATAAATATCGAAGCAATTGAAAGCGCTGGTAAGTAATCGTTACACGAATTCATCTAAACTTATAAATTTTCATAATTTTAATTGTTTGCTTCGCTTATTTGACATTCCACTATTTTGAAACAGACCTACTACCTTCCCCAGCTTCTATATTTATACGGAGACTCCACTCCATTGAAGGGTAAGTATCTGTGGCCATCTATAGACTGCCGGATCAAAGTCATTCCCCGGCAATCCGACAATTCAATGGGTGGGACTGTGGGGTGTTCGTGCTAAAGTACGTGGAGTACTTCATGGCGGGGAACAAATTCGACTTCATACAAGAAAATATGAGTAGGATCGGGACATAAATTGGCCATGCACTGGCTACATACACCGGCGATGGAGGGGGACTAAACTCATTTATAAATTTGAGCGTATATTAATTTGAGCATATGTAAATTCGTTTGTAAATTTGAATATATATTAATTTGTAATTTAAATTTTTTACTCTATATTTGTAATGTAAATTCAAATTCAAATTTGAGTATATGTTAATTTGACCATATGTAATTATTTGACCTGTACCTAGGATATGAAGTAATGTAACTTTGCCTCGTAATTTTTCGTGTACGATCTAGCCGACTTCTTGTACTATTTTTGGATGCGATCTATATCCATCCACCATGCGTGAATTAAAATCCTATCATCCATCGATAGATGACTTGTATCAAATTTATACCAAGGTGCCATAATTTTGAAGGTTGACTCTGTATCGAAAGTTCCTTCTTCACTCCTGAAATTTAAGAGTTACAAAGGCGATCATTATGAAGGAAAATTTTCATATAATAAAAGCAGTACCTATTAGTGGTAGTGAAATGAGTCTGACAATTTCTCCCGTCCACAACTTTAGATGTTTCAGGGCGTAAACAATGGCTAGCCCCCGTCGGAGGTACAAGCCCATAATTATCATTTGGATTGCGTTTTGGAACACGACGTACCTTCACAATGAAAAATACAAACTAATCTCTATCAGTATGCAAGTTTCCACAAAAATCTCATTTTCTAACAGAAAATAAAAGTTACCAATCTCTTAATAGAATGGTATCGCTCTCATATAAGAGTGCTAACAATCTCTTAGAGGATCGCTAGCAATCTCTTAATGGAGCCATATTGATCGTCATTGCTCGAATTAGATAGCGATTTACTATATAAAGGAGGCACATACTCTATCAACCCATCGATCCCATTGTCGTATAACTCATGCGATTGTGACCATACTTACTGCACTTGTCACATTGTAGGGCTCTAACTTCACTCTTAGATCGTATCCTTCTCTTCCTTGGATGCCCGACTTACTTTCAGGAATTATAAGGCGGTCCCACTTTTATATTTTCCGCTAGTTGGTTAGCTTGGATTTTCTATTGGCTTTTATCGATGGTGGAAACTCATTATTTGTCATATGATTGTCTAAAGCAACCAATGAAAAATCACTTCTCACAAAAGTTGTGATAATCGTCACTTCTTTGATTGATGGCCGTAACGGTATGCGAGTAAGGCAAACCATGAATATGCCAACAATGATAAGTATATATCTTATGTTCCAAGTCGACGTGGAAAAACCCCCAGAATTCACTTGGAAATGATTACGCCAGTATGGTTGAGCTCTGTTTCTACTAGCCCATTGGAGCACCATTTTCATGTGCTCATCTACTTTCGGACAGAGGGTGGTGCTCATATTCTCAAATCTCTGTCGGCGCTTTAGAAAATAATCGGTGACTTTCTCTTTAGTAGTTTTGATTAAGTCGATTATTCGTCTCTCCCGAGCTAGCTTCAGTACGTTGTTTAAACTTTCAGCGTTATTCGTAGTAAGCGAATCATACTGCCTTCTTTTGAAATGTGCGTTTGTCCAATGCTTCGAGTCTATTTTACAAATATACTCTACGACTCGAGGATCAACTTTTTCCTTAATTTTGTTCATAAAATTATTAAATCTCTCTACTAAACATGCACATGCAGCGCACCACCATAGATCCAACGTATCATTTTTGAGATACTTATGTGCCAAATTCTATGTCATATGTCACATGCAGTAGTTGTGGTATGCATTAGGGAATATTCGTTTCACCGCCTTTATTAAACCCTTCGACCTGTTCGTGATAGTAACAAAATCTTTGTTAAACTAATCGATCACGAATGTACCTACTCATTCAAAAAACCACATCCATGTATCCTCTTTTTGTACCTCGACGACAGCAAATGCTAACGATAATATGTGGCCATTACCGTCTTGTACTGAGGCGATAAGTAGGATCCCTTCAAAATTTTTCCGTAGGTGTGTGCCATCTATAAGCAATATGCGATGAAGTGTATTGTGGTAGCTTCCGATGCTCAAGCCAAAACTCTAAAAAAATCTTTGAAACTTACTGTCAGGCGTAAGTTGAAAGGACGTTCATAAATTAGGATCTATCCTCTCCATCTCCTTCACGTAGGCCGGTAGATTCAAAAATTGCCCTTGCCAATTGCCCCTAATATCTTTTAGGGCGAGTTATTTCTCCCTCCAAGCCTTAGAATATTTTATTTATATGTTATAAGCTTTTGCAATGTCAAACATTATCAATGCAGGTGTGTAGTCGAATCCTTCCATAAGTTTCTCCAGTACATAGTTGACTACGAAGGAGATTGTTATATTACAATGATCGTGCACTCTGATCTTAGGGGCCCCACATGTATGAGTACTATTGAACGTCTTAATTTTAGAAGAGTCAAGCCCATTCAATTTAAACACATGTATTTGCCATGAACAATTGGGTTTGTAGCATCCGACTGCCACTCGATAACTAGCGATTTTTAAGGATCGAATTTGGAAGTTTGCTTGTCTCTGAAGACCTCTCCAACTTTAAACGTCCAATTTCGGTATTCAGTTTCTACATCTTGATCAGAAGAGTCGCCCGATGTCTCTGACCATTCGTAATCTCCGTCTAGGAGATTGTCAATGCCTCTCATGAAATTTCTCTTTTCCTCTTTTATAAACTCATCAAGTTCGTTATAATAGTCTTGGGCGTTCTCTTCTAAGTTATCTTTATTAGTAGATTGAGGATGATTACGCCCTTCACTAGCGGTGTTCTCAGGTGGTTGACTAGATCCTTCACCAGCGGGGTTCTCAGGTGATTGAGTAGATCCTTCATCACAGGGGTTCTCACGTGGTTGACTAAATCCTTCACCGAAGTGGTGCTCATGTGTATGGACATGAGGTTAAGCTCCTCCGGTAATCTCCATCACTGGAATGGCAGAACATAATTCGCGAGTCAACTAAGTTGTGAATCCACCGGGGAAGATATGACCCAAATCGTCTTCATCCCCCACCCTTTCTGACGTGCAGTCTAACCCTTGATGACATTGTTGTGACCTATACATATATTTTAGTGGGTCATCATATGATTCAATTGGAGCATCGTTTAAATCAATGGTTGTTTTCTTGGCCGACATCTCCATTGTAATATCATCGTCATCGCCTAAACAAACAGTATCGTATATAGGTCCATCCTCCTCAAACTTACATAGTTGAAAGGAATGGTTACTCACAAAATCAGTCCTGGCAAGATGTACTTGTTCAACTTCGACTAGGAAGGATGACAGTTCTTTAATGATGAATACCTTTATGACGTCCACCCCGACTTTATAAAACGTAAATAGAGGTCAAATCATCTGAGTCAAAAATGTCGGCAAGCACAGGGGTTTTCACTATCTTCATAGAGAACTTTACGAAAAGTGTTTCATCCGCCCTTGCAAGACTGACAACATATATTCTCCTTATAAATTGTTCATAAGAAATATCCATCGAAATGGAAAGAAGCTTCAGCCAGCCATCTTCATACAAGCCACCATCGCTTACAAGAAGACCATCATAGTGACAGAGAAGAGGAATGCCCACCTCCGTCATTGCCTATTTAATAATGTGAAGAAACGAGTTATAAGACAGATGACACAAAGGGGAGATGAAGCCTGCCTAGACAATCGATATCGACTGTATAGACAATTGATATCGACTGTATATATAGTCGGTATCGATTGTTTAAAAAGGTGATGTCAATTGTTTATACAATCGGTATCGATTGTTTAAATATTCAATATCAACGGTTTATACAATCGGTATTGACCGTTTATACGATCGGTATAGGTTTTCTAGTGTAGAAATGCGATAACATTTTTTAAAAAAAATTACCAATAAAATATATATCTTTTTTATACTGCACCATTAAGAAACCTTAAAAAACTGAAAATGGGGTTTACATTGGATAATCTGAACATACCTCCCGTCGCAATGGCAAACTACAGGGTCTTCTTTTGCTAATGGCAAAATACAGGCCAACTTCTCCCAAGCATGTGTTTTCTACTTTCAACGCGCAGATCAGACTAAGGAAGAAGACATCTTCACCATCGACACCTCTATCTCTCACTAACTAGAGCATATTAAAATGAGGAAGAAGTGGATGCTTTTGTAGGTTAAAGAAAGTCATAGAAAGGGGTATCTTCGACTTTTTACTCTCCTCAGGGTCGGCTCGGCTTGGAGTTGGTCGGATTGGTGAAAGGTGAAACTATAGGGTCTTTGACGGAAAAGGTGAATCTGACAAAGTCGATTGTGGAAATTTCCCTTTAAATAACTGGTTTGACCCTAGCCTGACCCAATCCGTTTTCTATTAATCGAAATATGGATCTATGCTCAATTCAAAAAATCAAAATTCAACAACACATACATGTGTTCCTTTCCTTTTGACTTTTCTACCTTCTTTCATAACTTATCAAAAAAAGTAAGGCAAAGGGGTAATGGTATATCCTAGACATACCCCAAACAAATCCCAAACACAGGCACCGGGTTAAAATGGTAATTTCACCTTCCAAGCCTGATGTCGAAGGTTCATCTCGGATTTATAATTTTTCAAGGCAATGAGACCTAGCATTTCTAAATAGATAACTTCTTGCCTTAGACGCCTCAAGAAATGTGCAGTCAATGGGTTCAACCTAATTTTTAATAAAGATAATTAAATTAGCTAATATATTATATCTAATATATGCAAACCTACCAGCGATGACTTAATTCAACATAGCTCAGTTGGTATCGTCCCCGATTGTAGGGGATGAGGTCGTGAGTTCTAGACTCCAAATTTGTTTTATTTTTATTAAAAAGGGTGAATGATTTATTGTGTAGGATTTGTACAGGTTGAACAGGCACTATATATGAGTTGTGCTTAGTTGTATGGCACTGAAAAAAACAAAAAGCAATGACTTAATTCAAAGGTGAAATTTTGCACTGAACTTTTCATTAAGCAATAAAGTGCATGCCTAAGGACTTGATTTATGTCATAAGTTCCTATTTATTTTATAAATTCCTCCCTTTATATATGTAGTTGAACCACGTGAAGGTAGCTCCAAGCAGATCTAGTGGAGACAAGATATCTGTTTGGCACACTGACAAATTTCGTTTTCAGGAAATTTTTGGTGGACGGTCTTCTTGAATCTTGATTATATCTGATAAATTTCAGGAAAAATTCTGATTTTATATATATATATATATATATATATATATATATATATATATATATATATATATATATATACGTGTTTGCTGTGTAAAGATAAAGTAACACCCAACCAACTTAGTGCATTGATTTTTAGCATCAATCTTTGAACACATTTTTTCAAGGTTGATTATGCATTGGATCATAACCAAAATTTTTGAGTGATAGCTAATCAATCTTTTTTAAGTTGATGTGGCGCTCGTGTTAGAAGTTTCTATTTTTGTGGCCGTCACTATGGTCAATCTGTTGACCGGTGAATGGTGTAAAATTAATCTTGAGAAGTAATAGTTGCTAATTCGGTGAATTTGAAGAGAATAAGCAACTAATAATTAAGTCTTTTAATTAAGGTATGATAGTGATTTTCAATCACAATATGATTAGTAATTTAAGTCCTTAATGAGTAAGGACTCTTTGGCTATAAATATAAGGGATGCTTGGTCCCAACGATTGCTCGACACACTTCAACCCTTCTTATTAGCAAAGACATCCCTATTATGCTAGGTGGTATTGAGAGCGAAGAGATCGTTGAAGATTCAAGCGGGAACCGATCTTTCATGGCTCACACCCAAGGTATACATATATATTTTAATTTATGGATTGTTGATTTATTGTTTTGATTGATCATGCACCTGAATCCTATGACATATATTTGGATGGTTGGATCAATATATACATCAATTGGTATCAAAGCCAAGTTTTGACGTATGATCGATTAAAACACTAGTTTATTCTTATTACGTGCTTGGTCGAAATAATCGTCGGATTTTCTATTTGCCAGTGTAAGGTTTCAAGGATCATATTAATTGGGTGTCGCTGGTCTAAATTGTTTATTGGGAACTTTGGCATAAAATTTAATAGTAAATATCATATGTCAATGGGGTAGGGATACAAATTCGAGTCAAAAGATGCATCTCTATAATGGGGGCATGGATTAGATTTGATAAGTGATCAGTCACATAATTTACCATTTTATCACCCTTAACTTAGTGGTGCTAGGACTTAGTTTGCTATTAACGAGATACTGATGTGCAGATATTAAAGATAAGCAGTAAATCAGAGCCTAAATATTAATCTTTGTCAAAATGAACTCAAAAAATAATAGGAAAAATGATTGAGCGAAAAAGACGATTTGCCGCTACTGAAAGTCAGAAAATCATAATTTACAATCCTTCAAAAGAGACAAAAAGAGAAGAGCGATAAAACGTAATTCAGAGAATCGCCAACTATGAGGAAGCTTACTAAAAATAGAAAGCCGTGATTAAAGATTTTTCAGAGAAGAAGCTATGAAAGAAGGAATCGCTATGTACGATTTCCTAAGAATAGAAGCTTTCCTACTATTGTTATTGTTGCTGATCACGTGAGAACTATCACCGCCATATCCAGAATTAGAAGACTCTTACAATTAGAAGTCTGATAAACCATGAATCTGAGAAGATTGATAAAGATCTAATCTGAAGGACTCTGTTGTTGCTCAATAAAGAACACTCTCGAAGTGCATCAACTAAAGGAAGCTAGATGAAATTAGTAATTAGAGTTATATTAGGATACTTTTATTTTTAGTAGTTTCTTTTATTAGAACTAGATCTCTGTAAATCCACCCTTTAAGATCTATAAATAAGAGGGCTCGGTATTAGAATAAGCATCGAAGAATTTCAGCATCAATTGAAGCCTGAGGTTGGATTTTCTTCCGATCAGTAGTGTATACTAGTTAGAGTAGATTAGACATAAGAGGTTTATCAAGAGCAATTAACGACTGCGACTAGGGGTGAAGGATATATTTTACTTTACATTTTAGGTTAGATTTTCTTTGCTTTGTAAACATCTCCAAGTTTAATATGAATTGACGATTGAGGTTAGAATTTGCAGATTAGTGTAACAATTTTTACTTTTCCATTTTCAGTTTGCTAGAGTTTGATTGATGCCCAAATTTCTGATTAATTGTTGATTAGATTAAATCTGTGTTGATAGGATCTTAGACTTGATTGACGACCAATGTTAGGAGACTAGAAATATCTTGTAACGGTAGTATTTATTTTCATAAATATCCAAAAGCTAAAGATTGAGATTGACGATCTTAATCTGAAGAATGAGGATTAGGATTTATTTTTATACACTTTAGTTTAAAAATTCATTCTTTTATTCATATTTTTTCAGTAGATTAGGAAATCTTAAAGATAAATAGATGTTTTTAAGATAAGGAATTAGATAGAAGATAGAAATAGGAATTAATAAGATAATAAACTTCCTCGTGGGAACGATCCTATGCTAGTATTATAATTTTCATTGTGCGCTTGCAATAGGTTAAGACTTGAATTTAATATAATTATACTACACAATAACAGACAAGTCAAGTTTTTGGCGTTGTTGTCGGGGAAGCGGATTTATCTAATTCTTTCAAGTTTTTATCTAATATTTTTATCTTTTTAGAAATCAATATTTATCTTTCTCTTTTTATATTGCTTATATTTTTATTTTCTTTGATCACATCTTAAATCTTTTGCAGGTTTATTCAGATCAGTGAATTACGAGTCTCCAACTTCTCCTGATCACAGAAGCCAGAGACTTAGATTTGTCTTCTCTCCCTGCTCTTCTAAAATAAAAATTATATAAATATTAAACACAAAAAGATTTACTTTCTGGTGTATGCATTATACACGGTCTAAAAGACTAAACTCTTTTGAATATGACCCAGAAATTGAGCAAACTTTCTTACGCAAACTCACATTAAACTGATCCTCTGCAAGAAACTCATAACCCATGACTGACGAACTTTCAATTGAAGCACATTTCAGCCTAATAGCTTTGACCGAGAAAT
Organism: Chloranthus sessilifolius; assembly: GCA_021018995.1. Lineage (NCBI taxonomy): Eukaryota > Viridiplantae > Streptophyta > Magnoliopsida > Chloranthales > Chloranthaceae > Chloranthus > Chloranthus sessilifolius. Next base: position 24,703,769 of record CM037594.1, on the reverse strand, counting down.
CGTGTATAGTTATATCAGAGGTAGCTGAAGGTCAAAACTATGACATCAAGCCCCACACACTCCAAACTCTACTAACTTTTCATGGGCTAAAAGATCCCTACCAGCACTTGAGGGACTTCATAAAAATCTGCACAATGCTACAGACTACAACTAGTAAAGAAGCTATAAGACTGTGTCTGCTTCCTTTCTCTCTTAAAGATAGAGCGAAGGCATGGTTAATCTCACTACCTGCCAGGAGTGTCACCACTTGGGAGGATTTACAGTCTAAATTTTTGACTGAATACTTTCCAATTGGTAGAACAAACTAAATTCGCCAAGCGATTCAAGGCTTCAGGCAAAGGCCTGGAGAATTATTTCATGAGCATTGGCAATGGATGAAGGATTTGCTATGAAAATACCCTCATCACGAGGTGTCGAATTGGTCTATAACACAAATTTTTTACTAGGGATTGATTGAGACCAACCAGTCTACGGTCGATGTCGTAAGCGGAGGAGCCTTCATGGCTCAAAATGGCTAGCATACCTGGAATTTATTTAAGAAACTGGCCAACACTTCAAAGCAAAAACAAGTTTTGTTACAGAGCGACCCAGAGATTTTTCGTCATACCCCACTTGCAAGAGGAGGGCTTTATGAGATCAATAGAAAAAAGTGAAAACCGAGGACGACATGAGTGCAGAAGTTTTAGCTCTTGAGCAAAAAATTGTCGCACTCACGAATTCCAACCCAAACACTCCAAATAGGCCTACAATAAACCCTCAAATATGCTAGACTAACACATATACAGAGAACCCTATTGCACCACAATATCAGGAAGTGGTGGAAACATCGCAAGCAATGGCCTTTCAGAGGAGAGACTATGGGAACACATACAACCCAGCATGGAGGAATCATATGAGATTCAATTATGGTTCCACTGCTGGAGCGCCATGACCACCAACAGCTGCGCTGCCTCGGTTTTCCCAAACCTAAGTTTTTCACCATAGACCCCAATTACAGGTAGCATAACCCTAATTGGACCACGGAGTAATATGCCTGATACTATGATTGTCCAAATCCTTCAGGATTGGCAACAACAGTCACTCCAGCATTCACGAGATTTACACCAACCTGCTCAATTCTCTCAGACCCTTCATTCACCTACACAGTCCATAACGAAGCTGGAAAGCCAAATTGGTCAACTAGCTTCCTAAGTGTCAAAGAGAGAGAATGGTCAATTACCTACGCAGTCAGTAAGCAATCCTAGAGGACAAGCTTTCCTCGGGGAGACAGCTGCTCCCCAAAATCTAATTAAAAAATCCTCATGGATCCTCGCGCTACTGACTCATCCGTAGCATCATGTGTAAATTATGTAAACTATTTTATTTTCGTTTTTATCATTTTTTTTTAGGTATTATAATACGACCTGTTTCATTTAATAATAGATTGTAATTTGTACGTACTATATAATATAAGTGGTCAATCGTATGGATTTACGATTGTTCGTAGTTTAAAACGCAGTGATTGCGATTTTTTTTTGATAACCCAGAATCAACTTACGACTCTAGGTTTAAAATTCAGTAATGACCGACTTAGCAAGTCATCACTAAAGTCAGGGCCTACATATTCATGAGAAGGATATGCTGACTCAATTTTCAAAAACCTTCCAAATTCTCCTCCTACCTGCCCTCTCTTTTTCAAATCATCCGTAAGCATAACCGTTCTTCCATCTAATCTAACCGTTTATCTTCTTATAACCCCTTATTCCCGCGGTTTAAATATGAAGATCCCTACGCAAGATCTATTTGTCCATTGCAAATTAGAGTTTTAATCTTTTAAAAGGTAAGGGATGATTTCAATCGTTAAATGGAAGAATTTCTGTAAGAAATTTATGGACTTTAAACTTGATTAGTAATGTCGACTTTAATCTTTGTAGAAAAATGAGTGGAGGAATGACAAACACAATGAGCAAAAGACAGACAGAAGAAGAGGAAGAAGATGAAGGTAATACCTCTGATAATATCCCAATCATTCAACGTATTATACTGCTACCTTAAAGGCTAAATCAAAAGCAATAGACCATCCTCAAAAGAAGACTAAGTCTTTAGGGGTGGTTATCCGAGAAGGTCCCTCAGACACAACCATGAAAAATCTTGTGTCTGCCCTAAAAAAGGGACCCAAAGCAGACAAAGGCAAGCAGCCAACATCCTCTATATTGCCAGTAGACAAACTCCCTACTGTAACCAAGCATCATATTGTGGGAGCTGAGGTTATAATGGATGTGAAGGCCTTGGAGAAACTGGAGATGGGTGGGGAAGCAATGAAATATTTTAATGATTCTGAGCTCAATTATTTCCTAGAGCCAGGATTCACACCAGTCTATCTTAGACTAGTGTGACTCTTTTATAAAAATATGACCAAAAACACCCTTGGGTCATCCTTAATTATCTCCACCAGTATAGATCGCCTCCCTATAGAAATAACAAAGGAGATGATTGCACGGGTAATGAATGGTCCTTTGGAAATACCACAAGTATCACGTGATAACCCAGAGACCAATCTGTTGAGAATGTAACCCGAGACCCTCGCTTGTTTTACTGATATGACAATAGCATTATTAGGAAAACCCCCGCAGGATAAGTCCTTTTTCCTTAGAAAAGATTTGGAAGCGAGGAGTATGTCCCTTCACTTCTTTGATGTGTTGATACATAAGACCATTCATCCCACTGGACATGGAACTCAGAGAAGGACACTCTTTGCCAAAGCACTATACCTTATGACAAATCGCTATTTGTTCAATGTACCCTCATATCTTCTTGAAGTCTTTATGACCGTAAGGGACAAATTAGGCCAAGAAAAATACCAAACGAAGAAGCTGACCTTACCATTTGGAGGTTTTATAACCAACCTACTGATGAACGTGGGATACAGTATCAACCCCACTGAGAAAAACTTACCAAGACCAGAGGAAGGCTTAACAGTCCAATCTTATAGAAGAATTTTAAATGCTACAAATAAAAAGAAAATACCACTAGCCCCTCAAACCAAACAAACACCCTCTGTCCCAATAGATGTTTCAATTTCCAAAGAAAGAGAAGAAAATGTCATAGAGCGAATAGTTGAAACAGTGGTAATGGAAGAAGGTGAGAGAACAACTATTCCACCCCCTGAAAAAGAAAGGAGCAGTTCTCCGATTCAAGAAAGAGTATCCATGGACATAATACCAATCACAGACCCGGCTAATTTGTATGGCCCCACTCTGGACTCTCCAACAAGGCCTGTTTTGCCCACTTTAAAAGAGGCAGCTACATTGCCTGGTACGTTTGGAGGAGAGCCTCAGAGAGAAGAACAACTTGTTGAGGTGACTAATTATAACCAAGACACAGAACAGGTAGAATTTGTTATTCCACCAACAATCTCAGAAGTTACAGGAACTAAGCCAGTAAACCCTGATACTACACAGGAAGAAGCAATTATGGCACCAGAAGAAATACATACAGTTCCAACCCCTATGTTGCAAACTATAGCAGCAAGCCAAGCAATCGCAGTTCCATCCTTGGTGGATTCTAGAGTCACCACCACCACAGTAACAGTATCTCAAACCGCAAAACCAAGGCTACATGCAGAAGCCTCAAGAGAAAGCTTCAGCGCACTCTTACATCAGGCAATGCCAGTTCCAAATCCCACTTCCACAGTCCTAATAATTGAACAAAATGATCTAGAGAGGAGACTGAAAGAAGTTGAACAATGGCAAATTTTAAATGCCCAACTGTCAGATGTCGTAAAAAGAATGTGGATGAAATCCAAATATTGAGAAATAGAATACAAGACAATATGCCTACTGTGTAGGAAAAGCAAGAGATGATCGCAAACATTAAACAGAAGGCAATAAAAGAATATCGGGTACATTGGGTAACCGAAACAAACAAGAGGATACAAGAAGAAACTGTAGTCCTCAAAAACCAAATAGCCCAGGCACAGGGCGAAAACAGGTTACTGAAGGAAAATCATCAAGAGTGGGAGAGAAAAGAAAGAGCATACCAAGATAAAATTCTTCAGCTAACCAATCAAGTGGCAGAATTCATTGGCAACCCCGATGCTTGGGAAATAGCAAGAGAAAAAGCCCATCAAGAATATGAACAGACTCTGAACAAATTGAGGAAAGAGAAGACTCGCGAACTCATAATAGCTCAAGGGAAATTACTTAAAGGACAAGAAGAAATGGAGTCCCTGCTACCGATGTGTGCTGAGCGAAAGGAAAAAATTGAGTCCCTCATCAAAAATTACTGGGCCACTGTAACAACAAAAAAGGCTATTTATGATAAGATAAGGGTAGAAAATGATGTCAAGTATGTTGTAATTCACCAACTTCAACACAAACAGGCCATGCTAAAAGCAAAATTTAAGGCCTTGAAAGCTACATATGAGCCAGAGGAAATCGAAAAGGGAAAACCAAAAGCACCATCTGAGGAGGAAGTGGAGCCTGAACAAGAAAACAATTCTGACTGCGGTACTGCAGAAATCTCTGACTCTGATGAAGACTGCATGAATAGCCTAGTTGCTCTAACAGCTCCACCACATGTACCTTCAAAATCAATTGTCCCATATCCGGCATCTCCTTGTGAGTAAATCTCTAGATATATCACAAGCCTCACAGGTAGGAAGATTTTGATTTTGGAATACTTTGTACATATTCAAATATGTAGTTTTCTTTTTGACAAATTTTGTTCCTAACATTACTAACATTACTAACAATTTTGTTTTTCTAATTTTTTTAGTTCCATAAAATCAGAAGTATTTTACTCTTAAGTTTGGGGAAAAGATTTTTTATTGTTTTTACAGATTATATACCCGGCTACTAACATAGTAAATAAAATAGGTAAATTTTTCTGTATGTACCCTGTTTTGCATAATGAGGACATTGTCCTATTTAAGTTTGGGGGGGATACACCACATTAGTTTATACATCACATTAGTTTAGTTTTCTTTTTCGTAGAAATTATAAAATTCTAATTTATTTTTTTAGTGAATCATTATATGCAATATATGAAAGAAAAAAAAAAAAATATAAAAATCTGAATTCCTTAGCAAACCATCATAGTAGTAGTTCAAAAATCAAAATAAAGATAGTTACAATTCAAAGTTAAGGATCTCTAGAACACTATATCAGAGAATGTTTGAAACTATACAATTGATCTGAACTACATATACTTTAGATTATAGTTTCAAAATTATATAACTAGTGAGCCACAGTGCCTATTTCCTCTTTATTCTGAGAGAAAGAAAGACTATTTTTATTCATGCCTAAATTTTCTTTGAACTTCTCTACTATCTGAAATCTCATATTGCTGAATTTAGAATCAATATATTCTATGATTATAATAATTTATTTGTTTAGAATTGTCTATTAAATATATCAAAGCAATAAGACATTGATATTAGTAAATCGTGAAAATGACCGAAGGCTATCATTTTTCTAACTAGAGCTAAAAAGCCAAAATCCTAGAATATTTTACCATTTGAACCCATATTAGAAATCTAAAGACTAAATTTTATTGTACTAGATTTTATAAACCCTTAACAATATGTAATGCCCAAAACTTTCTATCCCTTATAATTTCTGAGAGTTTAGAATGAAAAAGAAGGAAAGAAGAGGGAGTGAAAGGAGTATGAGTTAACAGATAAGAGATCTGCTGAAAATGGTATAACTGAAAAAGAAATACAAATGTATGAAAATATGGAAGGAAAAAAAAGAGAAAAAGAATAAAAAATCGTAAAAGACGTTTTCTTACGAAAGCCGCGACTTTTCCCCTGATATCCGGCCTTAAGCCGCGTTGAAATTTCTTAGCTTTCATCAGATCCATCACCACGAACTCAGGAGCAAAGCGAGCAAGCCTCATAAACTCAACTCCATACTCTCTCACAGACATCCTCCCCTGCTCAAGCTATAAGAATTTCACTTTTATTTGATTTCTCACTACCTCAGGGAAGTACTGTTTGTTGAATTCTCTCGGGAATTCCTCCCATGTCCAAGGCAATCCTGGGATCTCTTGCGCTCTAGTTCACGACATGGACTTCCACCGTGGGCATGCCTCCCCATCTAGCATATAGGCCGCCCAACATACACTCTCATCCTCAGTGCATGTAAGTACACTGAATACCTTCTCCATTTCGCTTAGCCAATTTTTTGCGTCCATTGGCTCTGCTTACCTTGAAAAACTCGGAGGACGCATCCTCCTAAACTCGATGAATGCAGAAGGTATCTGCTGAGTGGTACTCACTAGAGGAGTAGGAGGTGGCTGATGCTGGTCATTGGCATTATGAGTTGCCAACGATGCCGCTTGCTGAGCCATGGTGGCTGCCATGGTTTCTATGGTATGCATCATCTTCTGACGTTCTTCTCTTTCTTCATTTCTTTCTCTTACTCTTTTCTGTTCTCTTTGATCTCTATCTTGGTTCCCCTCTTGGTCTCTGTTCCGCTGACCACTGCCTCCTGGGGCATCTCTATTCCCCAATGGTACTCTATTTGTATTTTACTGGGAACCTTTACCACCTCGACCATCTCTGGGTCGTCAACCTCTACCAAACATAATGATCTGTTATAACAATGAAACAAAAGTTTCAATTAGCAATCGGTTATTATACTCAGACAGGACTTTCAAAAGCTCACAAAATATACTCTGATAAAATCTAATGTCACATCTATGGACCTACAGTCACGCTCCGCACACATAACTAAGACTCACAGTTTCATGGGAGACTTAACGCCTAAGACCCGACAACCTAATATTATTGAGAGACATGGCTCTGAATTTTTAGAAGATTTCAGAATAGGGATTGTGAACCCCTCCTAAGTTTCGACATAATCTAATGCCATTGCAATTGAGTCCTAAAATTTCATGTCCCAACAAGACCTAACGCCAAAGCTTTGATACCAACTGTGACAGAGTCACAGTTGGGTCTAGACTTCTGACATAATCTGATGCCATCATGTCTGAGTCCTAATAAGAGCTAACGCCTAAGCTTTGATACCAATTGGGACAGCCAGGATTTTCCCAACCTAAATTTTGAGACATATATATATTTTTTCTTTAACTTTACACCTAAACCAAATGGGAAAATCCGAACCGTCGGGTCGTAGAACACGATCCGAATACAGAATGCTTGGTACATCCACACACACATATGAAAATCAAAGCAAATAATACATATGACATAAATAAATCTCCAATTCTAATATATAATGTTACAATAACTTACAACGACCACCGGTGATATACCAATATCATCAAATAGTGGTGTATAAAATTATATACGAGTTCAAAGGATACCAAGTCTGAACTCACCAAACTCCACAAAGTACTCAATATACGGCCCCGAACATCATAGCACTTGTCAATTTCTCAATTTGTAAGTTCGGTGTCCAAATAGAAGCTATACATGTGACGTATAGTCGAGGGGTGAGCTACATCCTAGCTCAGTAGAGGAAACTTAATACAAATCCACATCTTATCATAATGAAGCATAGATTCAATGTCAAAATCAAATATTTTCATATTTAAAATTGAAACTAATTTCAAAGCACTTTTCTTATCAAACGAAACTGATTTTTAAATACCTTTTTCTTGTTACACCAAGCTGATTTCTAAAACATTATCTCATTGCACAAAACAGATTTCAAAGACATTTCTTTAACACACCAAAACTGATTTCAAAACTAATTTCCTTATCACACAAAATTGGTTTCAAAATTGATTTCCTTATCATCCAAAACTGATTTCAAAATATTTGCTTCTCATATAAAAACTGATTTCAAAACATTTATTTATCACATAAAAATTGATTTCAAATCCGCCCCAGCGGCCCACATGGTACTTATACTCTGCCCATAGCGGTCCACGACCAGTATAATCCGCCCACAGTGGTCCACATACACAAAATTCACCCATAGCGGTCCACATACACAAAATCCGCCCATAGCGGTTGACCTTAATCTCATGACTTATCATTTGATTTACGAAGTAAAATCCGAAGAGTACGTAAAATCTCGCAAAAGCGGTCCAAAGGCAAACATGGTTACATCGTAGTTCAAGGGTATACGTAAATTCCGTAAAAACTGTCCAAAGGCGAACGTGAATCCCAACATTATTCAAAGGAGTACGTAAAATCCCGTGAAAGCGGTCCAAAGGCATACATGACTTACAATAGTGTCTAAAGGAGTACGTAAAATCTCGTAAAAACGGTCCAAAGGCGTACATGACTTACAACAGTGTCCAAAGGAGTACGTAAAATCCCGTAAAAACAGTCCAAATGCGTACATGACTTACAACAGTGTCCAAAGGAGTACGTAAAATCCTGTAAAAATCATCCAAAGTCATACATGACTTACAACAGTGTCCAAAGGAGTACGTAAAATCCTATAAAAATGGTCCAAAGGCGTACATGAGTTACAACAGTGTCCAAAGGAGTACGTAAAATCTCGTGAAAGCGATCCAAAGGCGTACAAGCATACACATCTACTAAACTCTAATGTCCTGAGTTCTCATTCATGTTCAACCCTTCAAAACACGTTTTAAAACTCAACAATTCAAAGAACACATAGTAAAATTTTAAGATTCGACTTCACGGTTTGAAAGTTACCTTTTCGACTCAAAGACTTAAATTTCTATTTTGCAAAGAGTTCAAAATTTTCGTTCAAATCACTATCAAACTTACATCTAAATACATCAAAGAATTATGAATCAAGTTAAATATGCAAGTTTATGTTGAAGTTCCCCTACACATTTAATTAGATTCAAGCATCGATTTTAAATAACAAAACTTCAAATCATACATATCATTTTCATTTGATTAAATCAAGGCATCTATGAATCAATTTCAAAATTGCAATAGGATATTAAATTTCCCCTACCATAACCTCGAAGCAAGCAAGGTACTATCGATGGCCTTCCGCCTTAACCTACATCAAAAATATAAAATCATATATCAAAGATCAATTCTAATCACTAATAACTTAGACATATTTAAATATTTTCTCAAAACCAAGTCGGAACGGGCAATTTCATGCCAATATAGAATTTGTCGCAACCTCCTCACTAGATTTTGACCTTTAAAACTTTAGATTCATGAGTTGGTCAAAACATAAAAGTTGTTGATTATTTTGTTATCGTTCTAATACGTCAATAATCATAATAATCGGAGTTTAGAGCAGAAAGTTATGGTCAAAATACCAAAGCAGTACTGGCGAGCACAGCCAAAATCGATTAATCGATCCCTATATCGATTAATCGAAATTCCCAAATCGATCAATTGATTTTTCTAAACTCCACCTTTTTTCAGCCACTAGAAGTAGCCATTAGATTAAGCAATTCTAAATCAAATAATCGAAATCAAAAAATCGATCAATCGAATTAAATTCGATTAATCGGTTTCGTTTCTTGAAAAATCACATTTGACCCAAATTATTACTAAATTTTAACCTTTAAAATGGTTGATTCACAAGTTGGTCAATTCATAAAAGTTGTAGGGCTTGATGTCCTCTTTCCAACGCAATAAGAATCACGTCAATCGAAGTTTGGCACAAAATGTTATAGCCAAAATACTACAGTAGTGTCAGCAAGCTTAGGCAAAATCGATTAATCAGTTTCGTGAAGTTTCTCTCGAATTTCTCTTCTATCAAAAATTTGATTAATCGATTTTTAAAATCGATCAATCGATTTTGACAGTTTTTGAGCACTTCTCGGGTTTGAACCTTGAAACCCATTTTTCTTCAAATTTTGTTCTTTTTCTTCTTTTAATCCATCATTTATTCCCTATTTAATGTACATAAAACATCAAAAACATACCTTAAACAAGTGGATCTCCTCTAGATTTGATCCACCCACTCCTCAACTCAATAGGGTTTCAAAACCCTTTCTCCAAATCTTTTCAAGATCTAATTACAAGCTCAACCACTAGATCTTCTTCAAGGTCATCATCACCCACTCATCTTCACATATACTTTACATCCATTCGGTGGATCCAAGCTTTGGATCAAGAGAAATTATCCTATTCTCTCAAATCTCTTTCTTTAAAACCCTATTCCTCTTTCTTTCTCTCTCCCTCTCTCTCTCTAACTAAAAATACAAGCATTTGGGAAAAATGTGTGGGAGACCCCTCTTCTTTCTAGCATGTGTTAAGCTTATGTGTTAGACACACGTACACACTTAAGCTATATTACCTCCACATAGCTCACATGTGAAAGACATACACACCTAAGTGTGTATGTGGTAGTTGTGGTTCCCTTGTGAATCACAAATACATACACGCAGTGTATGCCGCACGTGGCCTGTTCGACACGTACACCAAGGCACACTATTCAAAGTCGGACATGCATCCCGAGGTATACTATTCATAGGTCAAGATTTTGAGATGTTACATTCTTCCCAACTTATAAAATTTTCGTCCTCGAAAATTGTCCTAAGTAATCAGGTCTTATCACGTGCATCAAGTTAAACATTTATGCTCAGAAACGAATCAATTTACACACAAATACATTTGGGGTTGTTACACTGTCGATGCCTCAGTTGAGGATTTAGAAGTGAACCATACAGATTTGAAAAAATGGGATAGATCAAATCGTATGAGTCTTATGATCATAAAGAGTTCCATTACTGATGCGATTCGGGGAGGTAATCCTGACTCGCACAATGCAAAGGAATACATGCAAGCCATTTCAAAATAATTTCAGGAAACTTCTAAGGCACTTGTCAGTAGTCTTATTATTAAAATGAGAAGCATAAAATATGATGGTCATAGTGGAGTATCGGAGCATATTATGAGAATGAGTGGTATGGCGGCTCAATTGAAGGAAATGGACATGGGCTTTTCTGAGGGTTATCTTGTTCACTTCATCATGACTTCTCTTCCTGCATAATTTGGCCCGTTCAAGATTAATTATAATATGAAGAAAGAGAAATGAAAGATGAACGAGTTAATCGCTCACTATGTCTAAGAAGAAAGATTTAGTACTGAAAACCTAAAAGTGCTCATTATGCCGCTCTTGGACCATCGAAAGAAAATTTTGAGAGAAAGAAAGAATCATATAAAGGAAAGAACGTAAAAGTTTCTCTATCAGAAACCAAATAAGGAGAAGCTAGCGAGTCTACTTCTGACATCAAGTGTCACTTTTGTAAGAAGAAGGGACACATCAAGAAGATTTGTCAGAAATATAGAGATTGACTAGTTATAAAGGCAATGACCTAGTTGTTGGTGCATTCTTTTTCTGGGTTCCTTTTAGTCCCCGAAAATCAGTGACCCAATTCTGTCCTAAGCGGACTTTGAAAATGCGGTGTTTTGAATGTTGAAAGTAAAGGGGGATTTCTAGGAAGGTTTCTAATTTATTGCGATCGCCAACTGCAGATATTTAACGACGCTACAACACGGCAGTGATCACGCTTTGGAGTGGGTGTGGGTTACTTCTTTGCTTAATCATCAACCTGCTAACGTCAGCAGCACTGGCTCTTCTTGAAGTTTAGATAGTTTAGTTTTCTTATTATTATTGTAATTCTATTTGGTTTATGTGACAACCCGAATTTTCCCAACCTTAAATTTTGAGACATTTTTTTTTTTTCAAACTTATACCAAATGGGAAAACCCGGACCGCCAGATCGTAGATCACAATCTGATACAGAAAATATTGGTACAACAAAGCGAAAACATAAACTTCAGTTCTACAGTGAAAGAACAGTAATTAAGTACCTACAAGTGTATTCAAAGAATTACAAAACTACACTTACCAAAACTCAAATGCAATCTACGATCCCAAAATCTTACTACTCCACAAGCCCTCAACCCCAAATCCCGTATCTTGCTAACTGCCAAACCTGTGACGTATAGTCGAAGGGTGAGCTTTATCCAAGCTCAGTAGAAGAAATTCAAACACAATTCACATCTTATCATTGAAGTGCATAGATTCGGTGACATAATTTCAAAACCATTTTGTATCAAACTGAGTTGCAAATATTATATTTTTATTTTCAAAACATAGCGCAGCGGAAACAAAGCATATCGAGAACAAATACATATGAAAAACAAGGATACTTATTAAAACATAGCTGAAAATATAAGCAGAATAAATTAAAATAGAACATGTTAGAGGCGGTGACATATCACGGTAAGAGCATAACAAAACGGGACAACATATCCTCAAATCGAAGCATACAAGAAACGAGACGTACCAAGAAACGGAACAAACATATCGAAAGCCAAAGAATCCTATAGCGGGAACAAGGTAAAAACCTCGGGGACTCAACCCCTCTTTGCACACAAAGTATGACCAACACATCCCATAAGCGGGGAACCGAAGCACATATATCAGAAGGCCAAAGCATCCCATAAGCGAGAACAAAGTCGTAACCTCGGGGACTCAACCCCTCTTTGCACACAAAGTATCATCACATCACATTACGTAGGGTCACAAATCAACGAGGGGCCAAAGCATCTCGTAAGCGGGAACAAAGCATCCCATAAGCGGGAACTGAGTAAAAACCCCGGGGACTCAACCCCTCTTTGGAGACTCAACTCCTCTCTGCCACTCGTTGTTCAGATTCAAAGAGTTCTTATCCTTACCAGAAACATAAACGAATTTAAAAATGAAATGAAACACAAACGGATACAGAACGAAGCACAAACAGATACGGAACGAAACACAAACGGATACGAAACGAAATACAAATAGATATATAAGCGGAACGAACACTGATACATAAACAGAACGGACATACACATGCATTCAATTATAAATTCATACTTTAAAGTTTTCATATTTTCTAAAACAGTTACAAAATATTCATTTATATCACATCATCCATGAACAAAATAAAAAATGCAATAGATGGTGAATTTCCCCTACCTTAACCTCGACGTTGCACGAAGCCAAGCGAAGCTCTATCTATGGCTTTTCATCCTCCATCTACATCATGAACATAACAAAGCTTTATCAAGGATTAACTCTATTCACAAATACCTTAGATACCTTTAAGTGACTTCTCACAACGAGACGGAAACGAACAAGTTTGTGTTAACCTGAAATTTGATATAACTTCTTATAAAATTTTAACCTTTAAAATAGTTGATTCACAAGTTATTCAAAACATAAAAATTATAGATCGCGAAGTCATCTTTCCAACGCAATAAGAATCACATCAATCAAAGTTCGGCACAAAAAGTTACGGCTAAAATACCAAGACTGCATCGGTACCTCAGTCGAAACGTGCCAACTCAAACTTGACATAACTTCCTTCCAAATTTTGATCTTTAAAATATTTGATTCATCAATTTTAATATACATGAAAGTTGTAGGTCTAGTTGTCCTCTTTCCAACGCCTTAAGAATCACCTGATTCTGAGTTCGAGAAAAAACGTTATCACTAAAACATGAAAGCATTGTTGGCACGCACAGTCAAATTCGACCGATCGAAATCTAATTTCGATCGATCGAATTTGAAACTCGATCGATCGAAATCCATTTCGATTGATCGAATTTCAACAGAAGTCCATGACACTCCCTGTTCTATACCATTTTGATCGATCAAAAACCTAAAGAAATCGAAATTCATCAGTCTTAAGCCAAATTCGATCGATCGAAATTTGCAGATTTCGCCCAAACCTTCATTTTTCTCAAATTTCACCATTTTTCTTCTCTTAATCTATCATTTACACAATAAATCTAAGCTAAATCATCATGCACAACATAAATCTACAAAACCTTACCTCAAATCGGTCCGATTAAACGATAGATCGGATCATCTTCTCCGTTTCTCAAAAAGGGTTTCCAAACCCACATCGGTTTCTTCCAAGCTCCACAATCACGACCAAGCACTCGAAAACGTTAGAAATCTCCCCACGCGCACTCCACACAAACCCACGCTACGATTTGTAGCTTAAATCATACGATCTCTTCGCATAAGAAATGGGTTTCAAAATCCCTACACAGCTAAACCACTCCAATCTTCGAAATCGACGGCGGATCTCTTCCTCACATGATCTCGCAACCCTTTTTCACGCAAACCCAAACTCAGAGCACGCAAATCCGACGATTTCTTCACCTTCTTCTCCTCTTTCTTCTTCCTCTTTCTCTCACAAGGAACCCACACCTCCAAAACCTTCTCTTCAAACGAATGGCTTCTAAAAGAAGCCCCTCCTTTTTTTAACTTAAAGAACCCGGCTCTCGCGTGAAACATATACACGCTTCAGACGTATATGGCCTCACTTAAATGCTTTTACACTACAAGAGTGCACTTTTTGCACCAAACTAAACCAACCTAAGTCATCAAGTTGACTTCACTTGATCAAATAAGTGATCAGACGGGCACGCATCTCAAGGTACTCTATTCAAAGTTGGGCACGCATCCCGAGGTACACTATTCAAAGTCCAAATTTTCGAGATGTTACAGTTTAAGTTTCCTAGTTCTACTATGAATCTAACTATATGAACCTGTTGTGGTGAATTGCTCTACTATTCTAATATCCTAATCCTAGTATGAGTCTACATGGTTTAAATATTCTAATATTATAAAAAATCTGACTAGTTAGGAATCTAATTACTTTTGAGCATCCTACCTTTATTAGAATTCTACTATGATTTTAAAAGGTCTCCGAAGTTATTAGAAGTTTAATTGGTTTAGTATCCTAATCCTACTGGAAGGCTAATTAATTCAAATGCTTTAATCTTATTAGAAATCTAATTAATTAAGTTTCCTAATCCTACTAGAAGCCTAAGTAATTCGAATATTTTAATCTTATTAGAAATCTAATTAATTAAGTTTCCTAGTCCTACAAGAATTCTAATTAATATTAGTCTCCTAATCCTACTAGGAATGCCAATATGCTATTTCTAGTGAAACTCTAATTAAAGCAAGTATACTAATTGTATTGAAATTCTAATTAAAGCAACTATACTAATTTTATTGGAATTCTAATTAAAGCAACTATACTAATTTTACTGAAATTCTAATTAAAGCAACTATACTAATTTTACTGAAATTATAATTAGAATAAATGTACTAATTTCACTGAAATTCTAATTAAAGTAAATGAATTAATTTTACTAAAAAAATTAAAAAAAGGGGTTTTGGGCCCGCTATGCTAAAGAGGATCGACCTCGTTCCCGAGTACCCTCCATAAGCTCCCTTAGGCAAATCGGGTAGCTGAGATTAAAGCAAATTAAATTTTGAATTATTAGATAGTATTTTTTTAGATTTTTAAAGTCAATAATTATGGATTATAATTATGAATTAAATTTTAAAACTAGAAATTAAGAACTGAACTATAAATTGGGATTTTAAAAATCTTAAGTTGAGAAATTAAGGCTAAGATTTAAAATCTAAGGACTAAATTCATGACCGAAATAAGAAAATTAGACCGTATGATTAAGGATTGGTTATAGAAACTAACAACTAGAACCAGAGATTAATAATAGGACTCGAGATTGATATTTCAGAATAAAATTAAGGTTTAGGGTCAGGGATTAGACGGTTTGATTAAGGACTGGTCCCAGATTCTGAGTACTAGAACCAGATATTAAAAATTACGGTATAAAAAAAAGGTGTTATGATCTAAGACTGAAAATTTAATGCTAATAGTTAAAACAGAAAAAAATCTAAGAACTAAAGCTAGGATAAAAAATTTTAAACTAAATTTTACCTAAGGTCGGGGCTGCAGAGAGGAATCTCGAAATTCGTAGCTTGGGTGCGAAGGGTTCAAAACTCGAATCTTAGAGTCGTTGTGTTTTCTCTCTGTGTTCGCTCTGCTCACTCTCTGTCCCTTCTCTTGGGGTCAAAGTAAAAAATCTTTTTATAGGTTTTTTCCTAATTACGCGCCCTGTGGGGTGCACTTAATTTTCAATTACACGCCCTGTTTCAAGCGTTTAACTGAATTTCACGCCGGTTATCCGACGCTTATTCACTTTGAGTCGGTCACTGAGTCAGTGAGCGACCGGCTAACTAGCTCAGCTGAGTTCCCTAGTTCTAATCATGTTAGGACTAATTGCGCGCTTACTTTGGAGTGCGCAATCTGATTAAGTGCTTCGTTATGAGACTAGGTCAGACGTAGACTAATTGTGCGCCTGTGATGGAGTGCTCAATCCGATCATGTGCACCATGTGGAGCGCGTAATCGAGTCTCGAGGCGGTCTAGAGAAAGGAGGTTTGGTCTAAAAAGGGACAGATTGCATGTTTGTGAGTTGGCGTGCAATCGAATTGCGTGCCTGGTTTTAGGTGCGTAATTCGGGGTTGTTCGAGTTCAGGTCGAGTCTGAAATGCAAGACTATTATTTCAGTATGCATTTCGACTATATATAATTGTTTCAATATATAGTCTCCCTACATTGAGATCTGAGCCACAGAGCTATTGTTTCAACCTGTGTTCAGCCATGTACTATTGTTTCAGTGCATGATCCCCACATTAGGGTTAGGGGGTAAGCCACAGAGCTATTATTTCAGCCTATGTTCAGCCATATACTATTGTTTCAGCATATGGTTCCCACATTAGGGTTAAGGGGTCTGAGCCACAGAACTATTATTTCAACCTGTGTTCAGCCATATATTATTATTTCAGTGCATAGTCCCCATATTAGGGTTGTGAAACTCCCAGACAAGGTAAGTCCTTTCCGAAAAGTCACAGGCAAGGTTAAAGGTTGACCAAATGATTTTATATATTTTGAGAGGGCAAAATGGGGGTGTGTACAGATGCCCCTCTTCGGTGCGCTCTTGCGAAGTAAGAACGCGTCGAAGAAGTAAACACCCCTCATTCGAGGAGTCTTCTCATTTCTCTTGAGAAATCACAAATGTGTACTAGGGATGCTGACATGACATGTTGGCTTTTTTATCTATCAGCGAAAGCTAAAATGGATCATTCGAGGGCCTAGTGGTAGATGTCGAAAGGCTTATTCCATGCCATGGATGCAAGTGATCCCATTGTGTATAACGACCCGCTGTCATAGACAGTCAACGGGGGAAGTCAGTGTATCCTAATCTGCGGGTGCAAGGGGCATCCCGTCGCATGGTGCAACCTACTGTGAGGGGCAGTTAAACGGAAAGGAGAATCACCATATCCTAATCTGTGGGTGCAAGGGGTATCCCGTCACATATTGCGACATGCTGTAAGGGACAGTCAAACAGAGAGATATAACGTAGTCGAGGTACTGGCGGGCATTATACAAATGTCCATAAATAAGGTTCAGAGACTGATAAAATATCATGTAATATTGAAGGCTTTACAAGTCATGTCAGACAGGGTGTGTCATTGCTCGCACCAATGCACGTCAGACATTTTTTTTCTAATAGGCATTTGTAAGTTCTCAAAGTTGAATATATTCAGTGTTCAGTTTCCCAGGGGAATGGCTGTATTGGGCAAGTAGTTAATGAATTTTGGTATGTAAGAGGTCTCTTTGTTTATTATTATTTTGATTTCCTTTTTTTATGTTTTTTTGTTGTTGGAAGTTTTGGAAGTAAGGGTAAAATTCAAGAATTTTAACTTAAGATCAATTCAGTGGTAAATCTCCAAAAAATGTGGCTTTCGAGATGTCGCTGAATAGATCCACCGGTACGGGATTTGTTGTAACAACTGACAAAAATGTGCTTAACTATATATGTTTGCTATAGTGAAATAACGGTTAATCATAGATTTAGTAGAAAATTAAAATATTAGGAACCCTTTTAAACATAAAATTAATCGTCACACAATTTTTGATGATACATAGTGATGTTTGACACAGAAAGGTGTCAAGACTTCGACCAAAGACCCATCAGTGCATGTGAACAGGTGCCAACCAAGGCCTGATGGCCTTGCCTCGACAATTGAGGAAAGTGAAATAAGTTGCCTCAGCAATTGAGGCAAGCGAATAGACTTAATACTTTTGTGTATAAAAAAAATAAAATAAAATAAAAATAAACTTAAACTATTTTATTATCTAATATAAAAGATAAGTGTATGAGACTTATATTAAAGCTCAGCCTATTTTGGCTTATCTGTAAATACACCTTGCAATTGCATGTGGGCACAATAGGGGATTTCATCCCTTAACAGCTTATAAGTTGTTTTAATCCTCCAAGTTCCTCCACGCATGCATGAGTCACTAGTGACTCCCATGCACGCAAAGTGGAAGTAGCCGCTACAAGAGCTCGACAGCCATCTCCTTCCTTTTTCTGCTTCAAGCTTTGAAAAAAAAAAAACTCATTTGCGACCCTACGATTCGGTCGCAAGAACTTCGGCAGATGAACCCTTGGTCTTGGATAATCCTCACGGCCCTAGCTTCGACACATATTTCACGAGCTCGGCAACCTCGACACCGACACATGTTCGGTGTCATCAAAATGATGAATTCACCAAAAGGTAAGTCGTCAACGAACCAAGTACTATACTAGGTTCATTTAATTAGTTTAATTTTAGAGAGAATATAAATCAGTGGTGTTGATTGACTAAGACCGAATCGGCAACACGTATCATAGTTTGAAATGGGTTCGGAACCTATATGGCTCATAAACACTACACCGAAATTTCCACACAAAAATGAATAAGAAATCTAATTTTTGTGCAATATATATATAAAATATATGATCATTATAAGTATACAAAAGACCCAACTAAAGGCCTGAGTAAAAGAAGCCAAAGTGGAGCAGAAAACACCTCAGCAATCCAAGCTTGAAAGGCTTGCTGCGGCAACCTTACATGGTTGCCGCGGCAAGGTGCGCAGGCTTGCCGCGGCAACAATATGCTCAGACCACTGATTGCTATTTTAATTATAACTTTTGACCCCGACCTCCGATTGGCACGATTCTTAATGCATTGGAAAGGAGACAACGAGCCCTACAACTTTTATGAAGTAACTAAGTTTTGAATCTGACGTTTAAAGGGTCACAAATTAGTGACAGGTCATGGCAAGATGGTCAGCTGAAGAGCTTGCCGAGGCAGCCTATGTTGCTTGCCGCGGCAACCCTGCATCTAAAGCACTTGGTGAAACCTCTGTCAGGGGTTTGTGCTGGGTTGACTTGCTGAGTTTGACCATGAGACATGGAACCATAAATGGTCCACAATTGGGGTCTATGTTGACCCAATAAACCATTAAAAATACTAAAACTATGAACGACATTCCTAGGTGCCACTTGGTGCACATGACGCATTTGCTTGAAGACGAGTGTGCACGGGAAACTAGTTACATGTAAACCTGGTGTAAAGTAGGGAAATTACCTTCCTAATTTATGTAGTATTTTCTGATTCTTATCTAGTCAAGCAAGCTATTGACATGAGCATATGTAGACCTATACGCATATCAGTTTTGGCATGAATGATGATAGAGACGTTACTAGGAGTTCAGTTTAGTTTCAATTAGGTATGAATATGCTAGTACCAGAAAATATGATAGTTCTGCATTATTAAGTCAAGATGATAGATATCAGTTTTGAGATGTGTGTCCTAGTGTGATATTTGAAGATGTATATAGTAGCAGAACCATGCTATGTCAGTTTGGAATATGCTAGCTTTGATAATTCATCTGTGATTGGATAGTTTTGAAAGTTCGGCTTTGATAATTTGCTAGCTCAGTGTTGCTGAATAAATAGTATGACCATGCTATGGTAGTTTTAGTTATGTTCGTTTGATAGTTCGGCTGTAAAGTTCAAATTTGGTAAGTGCAGTTTTGATAAGTTAGTTTTGATAAAGTATTAGCTAAGTTTTGTAGAATAAATGGATATGAACATGCTATGTCATTGTTGAGTATGCTAGTTCAGTTATGCTAGGCAAGCTTGGATATGATTTTAAGTTATTGCATGATGTCGCATACTTGAATGATGTTCTCGCATACTTGATCTCGTACATAGTCACGTCTTGATACTTGATACTCGTTTGTTTCATGTTGAGCCAAGTGACCCTGCTACCTTAGCCCAAGGGCTTTACCAGTCTCGTGTCAAGTGGCCTTGCTAACATAGCCAAGGGCTTGACTTCTTGAGTCAAGTGACCCTGTTAACCTAGCTCAGGGGCTTAATATCTCTGCCCAAGTGATCCCGCTAACTCGGGAGCTTGACAAGTGATCCGCTAACTCAGGAGCTTAACTTTCTTGGTCCAAGTGATCCATCCCGCTAACTCGGGAGCTTGACAAGTGATCCCGCTAACTTGAGAGCTTGTCTTTCTTGTTATTGTTCTTGTACATGTCTTGTTTCAACATGATTCCTTGAAATTATCTCACATGATGCCTTGCCAGTAAAATTCCTCGTACTTGGTCAGCATGAATATGTCAACATTGTCAGCATGATACAATAATTGCAAGAATTAGTGCTTGTTTATGATATACTGCTAGGATATATTGATGCTAGAATAGACAAAATATAAGATGACATGTGCTTCATTTTTTTTTAGATGTAGACATGAATTGATAAGCTCTCATATAAATTAGTGTTTTAATT
Source organism: Chloranthus sessilifolius (assembly GCA_021018995.1). Taxonomy (NCBI): domain Eukaryota; kingdom Viridiplantae; phylum Streptophyta; class Magnoliopsida; order Chloranthales; family Chloranthaceae; genus Chloranthus; species Chloranthus sessilifolius. The sequence continues at coordinate 24,683,357 of CM037594.1, read as the reverse complement.
GTACCTGCTGAGCTTTGATGATAGCTCATCCTATGACTTTATGTCTTAGCTGCAGATATTAATCAAGACCCTGAGCACGAGGAGGAAGGTTTTGCTGAGGACTTCTTTCCTTGAGAGGTTTGAGAGAGAGAGAGAGAGATTTGTTTTAAACATTAAACATGTATAAACAGCAGTGTGGTTTAAGATAGTTTACTACTTCAGGTATAGGTTTTTGTTTATATTCCTATTCAGTTTACTGCTTTAGATAAATGAATGAATATCAGTTGTTGCCATATTTCTACGTATTAGAGTTAATTTAATTCGCTTCCGTATATATAACACTTTGTACACAATGCCCTTGTATGACAGGATCATGTTAGGTGATCCAACGACGCGACCTTTCCCATTTACGAGAAAGGGAAAAGTCGGGCTGTCACAGGTGGTATCAGAGCCCGGCGTTAAGTCTTTGGAGACTTAACTCTGACACGGATATATGGCACGACGTTTGATGTTTGTTCAGTGTTAAAGCCTAGGCTTTAAGTCTTCTAGGGACTCAAGGCTAGGCAGTAGGTTTTGGTTAGAGCATAAATTGTGGATCTTTACGACCACGTTTGATTGAAGTACTCAGTCAATAGTGATCAAAGTAAGCCGGTAGGATCCAAGTTAGGATGTAACTTTTGGCAAGTCATGGGCTCATGATGATCACAATCATTGTTAATTAGAACATTTGTTTCATGTTGAGAGATCAATATGGTCAATCACAAAAGAGCTAAGATCACGCATGCTGGGAAGAATGATCATGAACAAACTAGGCAACTACTGGAGACAATGGTCAGAACAATGGCCCAGCAGAATGAGTTACTTACAATAATAGTACAGCCCACTGCACGCACTTCTTTGCATACTCTCGTTGAGTCATGCTCACAGTGCAGAACCCTACTGTAATGGGAGCATTCGGAGTTCCACAAACTTCACGCGCCTCTTCATCCATTCTGTTAGCATTGTAAAAAATGTGGGAAAGCACATAAGATGGATGAATGCCATAGAGCGTCTGGGGTGTGTTTTCGTTGTGGTATGATGGGACATCAGATTAAGGATTGCCTAGAGATGGTGGGAATGACATCAAAGACAGCACAAGATGCCCAAACCAGTAACAATATTATCTAAGGCATGTGAACTATTTAGTTATAAGTTTGTTATGAGAAAGGTGCATCTAGGCCAATACTTTCTTGCAATTGTATCTAGAGGATGCCTACTTGTTGTATGAGGCACAAGTTTTGGTAGATCCTGGATCTACCCATTCATTTGTCATGCCTCAGATTACTGAAAAGTTGGGAAAGTTGGGAGCTACCCCAGAACCTCTCGACTTTATTATAGACATGTCAATTCTGGTTGGATAATCTGTCACGACTGACATTGTGTATCGATTAATTATCATTCAGATCAAAGATTACTGGGAATACGAAGCAGTAGTCGACTTGATCATACTCGATATGTAAGGATTTGATGTAATCCTTGGCATGGTTTGACTGTTTAACCACTAACCACCATGCAAACATCGACTGTCGAAAGAAAATTGTACTTTCCATCTCCCAGGGAGGAAATCAGCTAGCTTTTTCAGTATACAGTCAACTAATTTCAATGATCCGAGCATGGTGATTACTTGATGATGGTACTCAAGGATATCGCGTTCATTCAAAGTCATGAGCAAGAGGAAAAGAAAGTGTCACTTTCACTTTCAGAGATGCCAATAGCCTGTGAATTCCCTGATGAGTTGCTAAGATTTTCGCCTGGCAGGGAAGTGGAATTCACTATTGATTTAGCCCCAGGCACCGTGCCGGTATCAAAGGCATTGTATCGAATGCCACCAACAGAGTTGAAAGAATTCAAGGAGCAGTTACAAGAGCTTATTGACAAAGGGTTTATAAGGCCGAGTGTGTCTCCTTGGGGCGCACTAGTATTGTTCGTGAAGAAGAAAGATGGGTCAATGCGTCTTAACATTGACTACCGTCAATTAAATAAGCTGACGATTAAGAATCATTATCCACTCCCCAAAATCGATGATCTCGTTGATCAATTTCAAGAAGCACAATGGTTTTCGAAGATTGATGGATGGTCGGGATATCACCAGATGAAGGTGAAAGTTGAAGATATTTCAAAGATACATTTCCGGACACGATATGGTCATTACGAGTTTCTCGTCATGCCCTTCGGGTTGACTAATGCTTCAGCATCCTTTATGGACTTAATGAATCAAGTCTTCAAGTCTTACTTAGATCAATGTATCATAGTATTCATCGACGATATTCTCATTTACCATTTGCTTTATAAACCTTGTGAGATTCTCAGCTATATGTGAAGTTTAGTAAATGTGACTTCTAGTTAAATCAAGTTAGTTTTCTGGGCCATGACATTTCCAAAGACAATATTACTGTAGATCCTACAAAGATAAAGGTTGTAGTATAATGGAAGCAGCCACAAATGGTAACAGAGATCCGAAGCTTTCTAGGTCTCGCAGGCTATTACCGACGATTTGTTGAAGGGTTTTCAAAGCTTGCTGGACCACTCAAGCAGCTCACTCGAAAGAATGTCAAATTTGAGTGGAATGAGGCTTGTGAGTAGAGCTTCCAGGAGTTAAAATGAAGACTCACTTCTACACCAGTTCTCGCAATACCATCAGGCAGTGGTGGTTTTATGGTATTCAATGATGCCTCGTATAGTGGGTTAGGATGTGTATTAAATAAGAGGGATTGTGTGATTGCATATGGTTCCCGACAGTTAAAAGATCACGAGAATAACTACCTCATTCATGACCTAGAACTAGCAGCGATCATCTTTGCATTGAAAATCTGGAGGCACTACCTTTATGGTGAAACCTTCGAGATTTTCATTGATCACAATAGTCTCAGGTATCTCTTTATCCAAAAAGGGCTGAATTTGAGGTAGAGAAGGTGGATGGAGTTCTTGAAGGACTATGATTGTTCTATTCAGTACCATCCCGGTAAAGCCAATGTAGTAGCTGATGCGTTCAGTTGAAAATCGTCCACTCAGTTATCCCATCTTGTGACCCAGTTACAAAGATGGAAATTACTCAATGATATAGTATCATCTAGTGCTATTCCGAGGCAACATCAACTGGAGGTTTACTTGCTACAGTAATGTTTCGAGTTCCACTCTTCGATAGCATCAGAGAACTTCAGATGCAGGATGCAGAACTTATTTCTAATTAAGGGCTACAGCCAGACTTCTCAATTAAGGACGATGGGTCCTTATTGTGTCAAGGTCGAGTATGCGTACCTGATGATAGTGCCCTACGTCAGGAAATTCTCGAGGAAGCTCACAAGTCAGCATATGTCATTCATCCTGGTACCACAAAAATGTATCAGGATCTAAAGAAGATATTTTGGTGAAATGGCTTAAAGCGAGATGTGGCAGAACCTGTTGCAAAGTGTTTGACCTGTCAGCAAGTGAAGGTTGAGCACAAGCACACCCTGCTGGTCTGCTATAGCCACTATCTATTCCAAAGTAAAAGTGGGAGAATATTTCTATGGATTTAATTCTTGGCTTGCCCCATACTCAGAAGGGTTACAATGCGATTTGGGTGATTATTGATCGTCTCACCAAATCGGCGCATTTCTTACCCTATAGTACATGACCTATAGCGTCGAAGTTGGCTGAAATTTATATGAGGGAGATTGTACGATTACATGGGATACCCGTGAGTATTGTGTCAGATCATGATCCATTATATACCTCCCGATTCTGACAGAGTTGTTAAGAAGGAATGGATTCCAAGTTGAAATTCAGTTTTGCATTTTATCCCCAGACCGACGGGCAGATGGAGCGGGTGAATAAGGTGATAGAAGATATGTTACGAGCTTATATGCTGAATTTCCAAGGATCATGGGATAAACATTTACCTTTGATCGAATTCACATACAATAATAGTTTCCAATCAAGCATCGGCATAGCACCATTCGAGGCATTGTATGGACACCGATGTAAATCTCTAATTAACTGGGAAGAAGCTAGAGAGCGTTTGATTTTGGGCCTTGACTTGATCAAAAGCACCAATGCAATTGTTCACGTTATTCGAGAAGGATTGAAGAGTGCTCAAAGTCGGCAGAAGAGTTACGCCGATCTCAAAAGAACGAGTGGTGATTTTTAGATTGGTGATCACGTCTTTATCAAAATCTCTCTGATAAAGGGCATGATGCGATTTGGGAAATGAGGTAAGTTAAGTCCTCGTTATGTTGGACCATCCCCAGTTTTGGGAAAAGTTAGTGTGGTAGCATACCGAGTTGTGTTACCTCGACATTTATTCAGCATACAAGATGTATTCCACTTGTCTATGATGAGGAAATACGTTAGTGATCCAACCCACATGTTGGATTATCAACCACATGATGTCCAAGAAGATTTGACAATGACCGAAAAAAAAAAAAAAACTAGTTCAGCTGTTGGACCGCAGAAATCAAATCTTGCAAACAAAACGTATTCCACTTGTCTTGGTTCAATGGAAAAATCACGGGTCTTATGAAGCTACCTGAGAACACGAAGATGATATTCACGCTCAGTATCCCCATTTATTTATCTGAGGTAATCCATTTATTATATTTGTTAGAATAGCGTACTGCATATGATAAAAAATTATAAGTATGCGTTACAATTAAACTGGACATCATTTTATGCTTCATAACTTCCTACTTTATTAGAGAAATTCCTAGTATAGAATTTTGCTTGCGTCAAACATGACTTGTTACTCGAACAAAATACAAAGGGTTCACTTAAAACATATTTATCTTAGCATCTATGTACATCCATTATAACTTGACTAGTTCACATGATTAACATTTTCACACCATGACCTGATCTCAATTTCCCGTCGTTATATTTATTTTCGAGGACGAAAACCCCTGAAGGAGGGGAGAGTGTAATAGCTGACAAAAATGTGCTTAACTATATATGTTTGCTATAGTGAAATAACGGTTGATCATAGATTTAGTAGAAAATTAAAATATTAGGAACCCTTTTAAACATAAAATTAATCGTTACATAGTTTTTGATGATACATAGTGATGTTTGACACAGAAAGGTGTCAAGACTTCAACCAAAGACCCATCAATGCATGTGAACCAAGGCCTGATGGCCTTGCCTCGACAACTGAGGCAAGTGAAATAAGTTGCCTCGGCAATTGAGGCAAGCGAATAGACTTAATACTTTTGTGTATAAAAAAAATAAAATAAAATAAAAATAAACTTAAACTATTTTATTATCTAATATAAAAGATAAGTGTACGAGACTTATATTAAAGCTTAGCCTATTTTGGCTTATCTGTAAATACACCTTGCAATTGCATGTGGGCACAATAGGGGATTTCATCCCTTAACAGCTTATAAGTTGTTTTAATCCTCCAAGTTCCTCCACGCATGCATGAGTCACTAGTGACTCCCATGCACGCAAAGTGGAAGTAGCCGCTACAAGAGCTCGATAGTCATCTCCTTCCTTCTGCTTCAAGCTTTGAAAAAAAAAATCTCATTTGCGACCCTACAATTAGGTCGCAAGAGCTTCGGTAGATGAGCCCTTGGTCTTGGAGAATCCTCACGGCCCTAGCTTCGACAATATTTCACGAGCTCAGCGACCTCGACACCGACACATGTTCGGTGTCATCAAAACGATGAATTCACTAGAAGGTAAGCCGTTAATGAACCAAGTACTAGACTAGGTTCATTTCATTAGTTTAATTTTAGAGAGAATATAAATCTGTGGTGTCGATTCACTAAGACTGAATCGACAACACGAATCACAGTTTGAAATGGGTTTGGAACCCATATGGCTCATAAAAACTACACCAAAATTTCCACACAAAAATGAATAAGAAATCTAATTTTTATGCAATATATATGTAAAATATGATCTTTATAATCATACAAAAGACTCAACTAAAGGCCTGAGTAAAAGAAGCCAAAGTGGAGTAGAAAACACCTTGACAAGCCAAGCCTGAAAGGCTTGCCGCGACAACCTTACATAGTTGCCGCAGCAAGGTGCTCAGGCTTGCCGCGGCAACAGTATGCTCAGACCACTGGTCGGTATTTTAATTATAACTTTTGACCCCAACCTCCGATTGGCACGATTCTTAATGCATTGGAAAGGAGACAACGAGCCCTACAACGTTTATGAAGTAACTAAGTTTTGAATCTGAAGTTTAAAGGGTCACAAATTAGTGACAGGTCATGGCAAGATGGTCAGCTAAATAGCTTGCCGAGGCAACCTATGTTGCTTGCCGCGGCAACCCTGCATCTGAAGCACTTGGTGAAACCTCTGTCAGGGGTTTGTGCTGGGTTGACTTGCTGAGTTTGACCATGAGACTTGGAATCATAAATGGTCCACAATTGGGGTCTATGTTGACCCAATAAACTATTAAAAATACTAAAACTATGAACGACATTCCTAGGTGCCACTTGGTGCACATGATGCATTTGCTTAAAGACGAGTGTGCACGGGAAACTAGTTACACATAAACCTGGTGTAAGGTAGGGAAATTACCTTTCTAATTTATGTAGTATTTTCTGATTCTTGTCTAGTTAAGCAAGCTATTGACATGAGCATTTGTAGACCTATACACATATTAGTTTTGGCATGAATGATGATAGAGACGTTATTAGGAGTTCAGTTCAGTTTCAATTAGGTAATGAATATGCTAGTACCAGAAAATATGATAGTTCTGCATTATTAAGTCAAGATGATAGATATCAGTTTTGAGATGTGTGTTCTAATGTGATGTTTGATTTTGTATCGATATGCTCGTTTTGAAGACGTATATAGTAGTAGAACCATGCTATGTCAGTTTTGAATATGCTAGCTTTGATAGTTCAGCTTCGAGAGTTCAGCTGTGATTGGACAATTTTGAAAGTTCAGCTTTGATAATTTGCTAGCTCAGTGTTGTTGAATAAATAGTATGACCATGTTATGGTAGTTTTAGTTATGTTCGTTTGATAGTTTGACTATAAAGTTAAGATTTGCTAAGTGCAATTTTGATAAGTCAGTTTTGATAAAGTATTAGCTCAGTTTTGCGGAATAAATGGATATGAACATGCTATGTCATTGTTTAGTATGCTAGTTAAGTTATGCTGGGCAAGCTTGGATATAATTTTAAGTTATTGCATGATGTCGCATACTTGAATGATGTTCTCGCATACTTGATCTCGTACATGGTCACGTCTTGATTCTTGATACTCGTTTCTTTTATGTTGAGCCAAGTGACCCTGCTACCTTAGCCCAGGGGCTTGAGTAGTCTCGTGTCAAGTGACCTTGCTAACATAGCTCAAGGGCTTGACTTCTTGAGTCAAGTGACCCTGTTAACCTAGCTCAGGGGCTTAATATCTCTGCCCAAGTGATCCCGCTAACTCGGGAGCTTGACAAGTGATCTCGCTAACTCGGGAGCTTAACTTTCTCGGTTCAAGTGATCCCGCTAACTCGGGAGCTTGACAGGTGATCCCGCTAACTCGAGAGCTTGACTTTCTTGTTATTGTTCTTATACATGTCTTGTTTCAGCATGATTCCTTGAAATTATCTCACATGATGCCTTGTTAGTAAAATTTCTCGTACTTCGTTAGCATTAATATGTCAGCATTTTCAGCATGATACAATAATTGCATGAATTAGTGCTTGTTTATGATATACTGCTATTATATATTGATGCTAGAATAGACATAATATAAGATGACATGTGCTTCATTTTATTTTGCATCTAAACATGAATTGATAAGCTCTCATATAAATTAGCATTTTGATTGTCCCTGCTGAGCTTTGATGATAGCTCATCCTACGAATTTATGTCTTAGCTAAAGATATTGCTCAAGACCCTAAAGCACAATGCTGTTCCTACCTACCAGCCTGAGGAGGACGAGGAGGAAGGTTCTTCTGAGGACTTCTTTCCTTGAGAGGTTTAAGAGAGAGAGAGAGATTTGTTTTAAACATTAAAAATGTATAAACACCAGTGTGGTTTAAGATAGTTTACTACTTCAGGTATAGGTTTCTGTTTATATTCTTATTCAATTTGCTGCTTTAGATAAATGAATGAATATTAGTTGTTTCCATATTTCTACGTATCAGAGTTAATTCAATTCGCTTCCGCATATGTAGCACTTTATACACAATGCCCTTGTATGACAGGATCATGTTAGGAGATCCGACGGCACGACCTTTCCCATTTACGAGAAAGGGAAAAGTCGGGCTGTCACATTTATGGACCCGACCATTTATGTGGTTGTCAAGACAACACTTGGCATGCCGGATTCTCGGTCTAACCTTCTCGACGAATAATGATGATTGTCTCTTATGGGAGGACTACAGTGATTCGCGAGTCGAGAGAGATGGGTTTTGAATATATTTTGACTTAATCATACCTAACTATATATATATATATATATTAGAAGAAATATCAAGTAAAAGAGAGGGTGATACTTACCTGAAGTGGTGATACTTACCTATGTAGCCCGCAATGGGACTGGTGATGCCATTGTGATGTCGCGATGGGACATTCGGAGGGTTTTCTTTCTTTTCTTTATTTCTGTTGTGGCAGGGACTTGGTGGCCTTTCCCATTATGGTTGCATGTGGGGATGAGTCCCGGTGGTTGCAGGCTGAGATGAGACGTAAGAAAGTCTTTTTTCTTCCTTCCTGTCGTAGCGGATCATAGATGTGATGGGACATTGGGGGTCTGCGTTAAGATGCTGGGAGATTACTGGTCATAGGTTTGATAGGGGCATTTGGATCCTGGTGGGATTTTTTTTGTGTTTGATATGCGATGGGACATGAGAGGAGTCCCTCTTCTTCTGTTGGTAAGTGTATGGAGACTGTTGCATAGCTAGGGATTTGGGGGGAAGGTTCTCTGCTTCCGTGATGGGACATTGGTTGAGCATAGTTAGCGATGGGACCTTTTTAAAGGTTTAACTCTATCGTGATAGTTTTATGATGAGGATTTTAAGGAGGTGTGATTGGTGTCGGGGCTGTAAGACAAGATGAAGTTGCTGTGTCGCGATGGGGCATGTTCGTGATGCAGTTATACGATGGGATTCTCCCTCTTCGGTCGGATCGTGATGGGATGAGGGAAGGTGACGGTGTCACAATAAGGCATGTATGTCTTGTCGCAATGGGACCAGGGGCACAGTCAATGTTTCCTATGAGGCTACGCGATGGGACATGTGTGACTTAATTGAGTGACAGGGTTCGATAGCTGCTGCATGCGGGATGTTCAGGTCGCTTGGTGAGATATCACGATGAGGTGTTGATTGTTGATAGATGTAATTGCTATGTTTTCTTTCTTTGGCAGATCTTGGGCTATATGAGATTGCGTCGTGGTTGCGTTGTGACTAACTCGTCTTTGTCTTTGGCAGCGTGGTAGGACGTGGCTATTTCATGCCGATGTGTTCGATCTCGATGGGATATTATTAGGAATTACATGCTGGGATTGTCCTTCTCTGGTAAAATCGTGACGTGATGATGGAAGGTGGTTCTAATCATGAGGAGGGTGCTCTTGGCTTTTGGTACATCGTGGTGGTGTGTTCTATCGCAATGGGACAGAGGGTGCGGTTAATGCTTCCTTCCTCATGTGGGGTTATGTGATGGGAGAAAGGATAAAGGATATCGACCGAGTTGGGAGTGAGAGGTAAGAGAATGTATGAATTTTGGATATTGCACGCTTGGTACCGGTCGCTCAATCGAATTGCACGCCTCTTTTAGGGCATGCGATTGGTAGTTTGATGGGGTTGTTTACGCATTTGGTTGTGTGCGTGTGGTTGGATTACACCCTCTGTCTTAAGTGTGTAATTAAAAAATCACCAGGTCACTGTGCAGGCGACCTTTGGGATTTCACGGTGTAAGTAGGTCGTGTAATAGGATTGCACGATTTATATCAGAGCATCGCGCCATCTGTGCAGGCGATGGTTTTATTATGAGCACATGTTGGTGCGCTTGATTTGGTTTGCATGCGATTTCCTTTGCGCGTGACTGATTTACGCACTCGTGTCCTAGCGCACGATTGAGTTCGTACTCTATATAGGCAGCAGAGTCTTCATTTCTTTTGCATATCTTGGTTTAGTCTTGAGTTTTATCATTTTCTAAATCCTTTCTACTCAAAAATCCGTGCTTCTATGATATTGGGTGATCTGACTGTTTGATCGCGATGTTGTTTCTTCCGATATTTGTGATTTCACAGGATCTTCGTCCTAAGGTGATGCTCGGGGATGGCATTATTCTGAGAATAGGCGGTATTGGGAAAGAGAATATTAGTCTCCACATCGTTCCTTTTTAGGGAGCAGTGAAGGCAGCATTGAGGGGGCGGCAGCAGAGGAGGTGAAGATGGTGAAAGAGGAGGTGTTACAAGTGGAGGGATGTGTTTCCCAGTCAATCCTCCTTGAAGCCTCCGATTGGACACTCCGAGTTGGGTCTACTCCTCACTTTGTGTCCTTTTCGGATTCGGTCTTCGTTTTAGGTTGTAGGTTAGAGTTTTAGGTTTTTGTTTTGCATTGTAAATTCAGGAGGTGTGCCTCTGGTGATTCATGTAAAAAGATTTATCAAATGAATAAAAGGTGTTTGGTATTTGTTTTGGAATTTGGTTTGACTGGGTATTTATTTAAGTTTTGTTATGTAACTTTGAGGAATTTTGATTTTGTCATGGTAAGAGCATGAGTTCCAAGTTTAGGATTTTAAGGTTTGTTTGTCTTAGTCTAATGTTTGGTAACATTTGTGAGTTTGAGTTTAATTTGTGAACATTCTAGATGGGGTTAGGTGTTTTAATCCTATTGGTTCATCTATTTTGGGAGGATTTATATTTTGGAGGGGTAAGTGTTGTGTTTTGGTTGGTTGATCTAGGCTTATTGTGGATTATGCTTCTTTTTTGGGGGGCATGTGTTTGGTGCAGATTTAATTAGATTGAAAGGTTTGAAAATGTGACACTCGTCACTTTGTGGTTTAGGAGGTATAGTTTCATAAATACAAGCCAAAGGCTTTGGATTTTATTTTGAATTTTATTTTAAGCTTAGGATTAAAAGTTTGGAGCAATTTTTTATTTGTTTGAGATCTAGGGTATTTTTTGTTCATTTAATGTCTTTTCTTCCTTTTTATTTTATATCTCGGGTATTAAATCCGATGAGTTATGATTGTTAAGTGAATTATTGGGAACGGACGGGATTGGGAATTCGGGGTGGCGCTAGGGTTGGTGCTATCAATCCAACTCAAAGTGTCACCCTATTGGGAGAAGAGATGGTAGAGTTAAAAGTGGAGGAAAGAAAACCCAAGGATAAGGCAGGGTCAGAGTTCTTGTGACAGACTCCTATCCTTCCTTGATAGGCTCTGCAGATTTAGTGTTAGTTGCTTCTCCTTGTTATGCTTTCCAAGGTGAGCTTCTATAGGTGGGGCTCGCAGGTCCTAGGTGGCTTTCTGTGAGCCACTCTTTCTTTTCTGCCAACTTGAGGCAAGGAAAGGTTGTCATTGTCAAGATTTGTTCAGGGTGTACTCCCTCTTCGGGTTTCTCCGAGATCTCTTATTTCCCGACTAAATCCGAATTCGGGCATTGCTTGAACGTGTTGGTTTTAAACTTCTTATTTCAAGTTGTATATTCAGAGGGTATGCCCTCGGTGTGATTTGTAATTATATCTTTTATTTATGAAGCGATCATGTTTTTTAATTTCATTTGTGCTTGCTTATATTTGGTGAATTTGTGGATTACTTTACTTATTTTCAGTGTGCTTTTTTTTTTGTTTGGTTCAGTTCGGCTCAGTTTAGGTGTGTAAGTGATTTGCTTCGGGGATGTTGAGGGACATTTTTTTTGGTTTTCGGAGTGTATGTTTTCTGAGTTTAGAATGTTTTCGGATTTGCTTTAGTAAGGGCGTGGTTTGGGTTGGTAATTAGTGTTTGAATTACTCTCATTTTAGCCTTTGGGCCTGCTATTCTGGGCACACATTTTTGTGTTCTACCTGGGGAATTTCATGCTTAACATTGAGCGCATAACTAAATTGTGCGTCATTATGAGCACGCGCGTTTTAGGGGTTCAGAGGGTCATTGCGCATCAGTATGCTTACGCATAAACATATTACACGCGCGTTTTAGGACACGGGATTAGAGCGACACCTGGTCACTGTGCGGGTGACCTTTGGCATTTACGCGCTATGGTGCAGACGCTTGATATAATTACGCGTCTGGTATACAGCACGCAATTGGGGCATCGGGTTATTTTGAGCAGGCGATGATTTGTTTACGCGCTCAAAGGAGAGCGTGTAATTTGGATTATGCGCAGGGAGTATGGTGCGTAATTTTATTGAGCGCGTCAGTCCAAGCGCGCGATTTGACCATGCTCTATATATACTTTAAAATTCTTCATTCTTATTGTGCTTTTTGTTTCCATCTTCGATTATTTGTTTCCTTGTTTCCTTGTGCTCTATTCTCATGTTTTCGCGATATCTTGCTATCCCGTCATTCCTTTCAAGTGCCTTTTCTTGCGTTCTTTCCAGTTTCTTGAGCTCTTTCTTCTAGGATAGATTCTGAGGATAGTGGTAGACACGACTTTACTGCCTTTGAGTTGAAGGGGCTGATGATTAGGGAGATAGGTGAGGCTTCTGAGGCTTGAGCCGGTGCTGGTGCCTCGGAGGAGGATGTCAGGGCGATGGTTGGAGAGGAGGTACCTGAGGGTGATGGCACTGAGGAGGAGGGAGCTAAGGATGAGGCTGAGAGGGCTAAGGATGAGGAGCGTCAAGGTGAGGAGCGTCAGGCTTGCACACACTTCCCGTAAGAAGATTTTTTCACTCGAGGATAGGTAGGTACCGATGAGTAAGAGTTCTTTCACTTTTCTAAGCATTTAGGTTGTGACATAAACTTATTAGGATCTGGAACCCTTTTAATTTATGTCAAACCTGCATCGATTATTGATTGTGCGCCCATTCATGCATCATGACTGCATCTAGTGATAGGTCACGCTTCTATTTTGTCATCTCATTTTATCATATTTTTTGTGCTTGTTAAGGACTGTTACTGTGTGTTTTCATATACTTTATTTGCTTTTAGCTCTGGTCTGCTTGTTTATTGTTGTAGGTACGTATGTTAGTCTTATTATATTTTGTGCTTGTTCTTTGTTCGATAGGAGCCTCCATAGCTGGCTATTAGCTCAACATAAACTGAATCTTATACTTGGTATCGTGCCTTGCTAGATTTTCAACAGACACAGTTGGCGTCTTTCGACTTTGGGCTGATCCTAGAGTTGGAGCCTTTTCAGGTCGACCATGGTCTGATCATGACAATTCTAGAGAGGTGGAGGGAGAAGTGTCAGGCGCTCCTCTCTTCGATTGGTATGTTGCTGCCGACTCTAGAGGACTGGGTCCACATCATTGGTCTGCATTTTGAGGGTGAGCCGATTACGGGGCGGATGGTGAGAGATTATCTATGGGTGCGAGGAGATTTTGGGTGTACCTTATAGATCTAGTGGATCGGGGCCAGTGGTAGTTCGAGTCACTTGGTTCTTTGACACATTTGTCAGTGGCTTTGTCCCTCCGAGGTGTCATTCAGAGTCGAGGGCGTCTTTCAAGGCGCGTTGCATGATGATGATGGGTCAGGAGTCCATGGTTGAGCCGGGGTGGCTGTAGATAGGGTGCTTCGAGCATTCTTGATGCATTTCTTTGGTGCGATACTCTTTTCTTCTTCAACCTGGGGATGCATCACCGAGCTGTTTTTTATGCTTCTCGGGGACTTGGATCGGGTCCCTACCTATGCTTGGGGTGGGACCGCATTGGCGCATCTCTATGAGCAACTTTATCGTCGGGGGCGAGGTGTCGCGACGATCGGAGGTTTCCTTCCCTTCCTCCAGGTGAGTTGGTGTCATAATGTCTTCGATTTTTTCCTTTTTTGCTCTTTTGGTCGTAGCAACTATTCAACATTTCTTCTTTTTTTTTGCCCTCTAGTTTTGGGCGTATGATCACTTTGCCTTTCTTCGTCCATGGGCCCCGACGGAGATTATGTTCACGTTTTCGCGAATGCATGTGTGGAGGATGGTGTTGGGTAGTCATCATTGGTCTTCGAATCTTCAGACCGCACGAGGTCTTTTTGAGGATATGCACGCTGGGCAAGTAAGTGTTATCTATATTATTGTTACATTTTCTCAGTTTGGTGCTTTTGTTTCTAGGGCTTCAGCGTTTATTGACAAGTTTGCCTATTGGCTTATAGGTGATTTGGAGGCCCTATGCAGTTGGGGAAGATGCCGATGTGCCAGTGATTTAGTCTGGTAAGGCTTTCTTTGATGTGAACATATGGGTCCATTGTTTTGGGAAGGTGGAGAGGATCCACCTATCTCGAGTGGTACGGCAGCTAGGACTCGCTTAGGGAGTCCCTCTAGAGATTCGCCACAGAGTGGCGAAGAGGATGACCTGTCCCCCTGGCTAGAACTTTGTGAAGAAGATGACTATTCAGATTGATGATTTTAGGTCCAGGGGGACTAGGGTGACAGGGGCGCGTGATGAGGTAGATGTTCGAGAGTTTGCGAGATGGTTCGGGGCATTGGGTGGTGAGCGCCTCTTCACACGTCCCTTCCACGGGAGTGGTTCTTTCGCGGTTAGCGTTGAGGGAGAGATTGGCTGCGTTAGAGCAGGACCATCTCACAGCGGGTGTCCGGGGATGCTACGCTCCCTAGCCTCCTCGGTTGCTCAAGCTAGGGGATCGGAGGATGCGATGAGGGTTCAGCTGGCGGAGACTCAACGGCTCCTGTTGAGTTACTTCATTAGTCTAGTTATTTATATATTATGTTGACTCAGTTTTCCTGTCGTTCTGATATAGTTGTTGTGTCTCATTTTCTTTTGGCCAATCCGAGAGGGGAGGTTGAGGTCGCCAGTCATGCAGCGATGGTTGAGTTACTGCGTAGTCAGTAGCAGGCCGGCTGGGAGGTAGAGGCCAGTCTGCGATCTGAGATTGATCAACTGGTAAGTGTCTTCCTTGGTTTATTAATTGTTGGTATCTCATTGATTCTTATTAGTTCTAGTGCATTTGTCGATGCTTTCAGAGGGCAGAGCTTTCCGCTGCAGGGGCTTCTACTGAGGCATTCGATCCTTCCTCAGTTTCCTCTTCCAGTCAGGAGGATCTAGCGATGGCTGTTAAGACCTGAAAAGTACCACTTTTCACCCCTTAACTTAGCCTTTGATTAGACCCTTAGCCATCTAATAAATGCCTGCTAAGTGTTTTCTGTAGGTAATAAACAGCAGGGAAATAAGGCCATAAATCCTGCTAAAGAGCCTGGCTTGGCACCAGAAGTCCCTCAAAGAATGAACCATGAATCTAGATCATAGAAGAGCCTTGCGCAACTGACAAAGCTCCAGAGGATTCAGAAAAATACACTTCGTGCAGTCCTCGCGAAGTCCCAAGACTTTACAAACAAGTTCTCGTGCAGTAGAGTGATAGAAGAGCTTCAGAAGCCTTGAGTCGTGCAACTCTCGCAAAGTTTAGAAGTAAAAGGTTATGCGTTCCGTGCAAAGAAGACCCTCTCACCCTCGTTCGGTTTCGAGCAGTGAGAGAGAGAGCTTAATCCTACCTCGCTGTGAAGCCGTAAATATCAAGAGAACCTATCGTGCAGTTCAGAAAAGCCGAAAAGCCTCGCGAGGATCCTTGCGAAGATCCATTAAGAAGTGAACCTATCACGCAGTTCTCGCGCTGTTCAGAAAGGAAGTAGTCTCGTGAAAGCCAGAATTAGCCTCACGAAGTGAAATGGAATGCTCGCGCAGTTCCCGCGCTATTCACAATTATCCATCCACCTGCACAAAGCCCAACCCAGCGAGAGCTCAACTGTCTACCTAGCGACTGCTCAAAGCATCAAGAAGCTGCAACCACGCGACGCCTGAAGCTCTACTGTTAAATTCAACCACACGAAGAACAGAGCTACCACGCGACAAATGCAGAATCGCGCATTCCATCATTCTACAGAGGACTTTCTAGGGATTTCCAGCGATTAGGGCACGCACTCCCATGCTTAAATCTTTGTGCACGCGCCCCGAGGCATCCAAGGATCACTATTTGGCCATGTGGCATCGTTAAAATTAGGGTTTTCTAACCCTAATGCGCCGCCACCCCACTGCTATATAAACCCAAACTTAGTTTAGGTTTAGGAGCTTAGAATTTAACATAGAATATATCTTGGAAATTAATATAGACTTGATCTGAGATCATTTTTCTTTTCCTGTAAGTAGTTTTCTTTTTGTTCTTTTTCTTCTCTCCATGGCCCAACATTTACTGGCCATGCCTTTGTACGTCTATTGAAATTAGATTAATGGAGTTTTTGTGATAGGATTTTTACTTTTATGGGATTTGTGTACTTGTGAGCTGTTCTGTGCAAGGCTGCTGCCTTGTGATCCGCCATTGCTTTGGCTGTGTTTCAAAGCAATGGAGGACTGATTCTTAGGTTCCACTCAGATTCAAGTGACCCGTCTGTCTGGGCTATCATGGTCCTTTACAGCCTTAGCCCCACCACAGGATCCAATATATCTGAAATTCTCATGGGAGCCTGAGCTTGTAGCCTTGTGACCATGGTGGTAGCAGCAGTTAACTTGTTTTGTCTTGGGCTCCGTGAGGAGGATAGCCTCTGGGATAGTCTGTGACCATTCAAGTAGACAGGTTATAGCCTTAGGGTGAATCCAATCCGCCGATCCAAGATGGATCCTTCTTCCCCGAGCCTGAGCTGTTAAGCCTGGTAGGAGATTGTCAGAGGCAGACTCTCCATATATTTGTATAGATCCGCCATCAGATGTTAGATTTGATCTGGTTATGGAGATTGTAGGCTTGTGACTGGACCATTGTAGCCCCACTCAAGCAATGGACAACTAGATCTAAGGTGGTACTCAATCTCTTGCTGGTTCTATGTGTCTGGGCTATCATGGTCCTATACAGCCTTAACCCCACACACAGAGCTTTAGAGGTTGAGGTTCCCTATGGATTCCTGAGCTTTTATAGCCTGGATGAAGTAGTGCCCACAATGATTATTTTGTTTTGACCCATCTCTGGTTTGTGGTTCCCCTATGGCATAGTCTGTGACCATTTAAGTGGACAGGTTATAACCTTAAGGGATTGGATCATGGCACAGGGATGAATTGGATTCTTTCTCCTCTTTGGTGATAATGTAGCTATTGGACAGGATTTCTATAACATCAGATCTGAATCTGAGTTATAAAACTCCTCTGACCTAAACTCAATAACATACTTCTCACCCTTTTATATTTATTTTCCACACTCCATCCATCTTCTCAACACTTTCTGTAGTTAACTCATTAGGTTACCTTAGAATACTTAGAATAAGTGACCTTAAACTCCCCTCCTTTTAGGACTGCCAGATCTGTAGTCAGATCTGGAGGGACTACTAGAGATGGCTCCCTTGGAGCTGTAGATCACCTTTCCCTGTGGGACAAACTCTTACTTATCAAAACTTGCTACAAATGAACCCTGTATCTTGCAGGTCTAGGATTTCTCAGTTATGCTGATTCCATCCCCTGTTTTACTCTTTCTTTGATTTTAAATTCTTTTTATCACCAACCAATAAAGCAAGCACACTGAGATCCGCAACAAGTTTTTGGCGCCGCTGTCGGGGACAGATGATCTAGTAGTAGACCCTTAGTTTTTGTATTTTTAGTATTCTTTGTAAATGTGAATAATTGATACTGCTGATATAATTTTGAATCTTTCTTACAGATCTAGACAACAGCAGAGAAGGACATTGGACTGCATTTGGAGATTAGCTACCTCTGTTTGTAATTCTCTACCCTTTAACACTTAGTCTAATTTCTTTGAAAATTATATAGCAGTTGTTTAATATAGTTGTAAATGTATATCTTCTTAAATTAGCTGTAAATTTGTAAAAAAAAATTCTTTGAATCAAGTGTAATGTGCATGCAAGGAGTTGTCCCTGCTAGTGGTGTGTTTGTATGCTAGGTAGGAGGTCTCTTAGCCCTACTTTAGAGCCTTTCAACCCTGAGCTAGAGAGGGGTAGAAGACTTGGCAGGAACAGGCACACCACAGTAGAGCCCCCAACTTAATCTGAGACAGTAATCATGGGTGAAGAACAACCCAGAACTCTCAAGGAGTTGAATGCTCCGGATGACTATAACACCCCATTTAGCATTCAATTCCCTGATGTTCAAGGGAATTATGAGATCAAAACTTCAATCATCCAGATGTTGCCCTCTTTCCATGGGCTCAGCAAGGAGGACCCTTATAAGCATATTGACCAATTTTTGGCCTTGTGCACCACTTTCAATATCGTTGGTTTAGAACCTGAAGCTACTAGGCTCAGGCTCTTTCCCTTCTCTCTGAAGGAGGGCTAGTACCTGGTTGACTACTCTTCCCAACAATGGAATCACTACATGGAAAGACCTGCAGACCAAGTTCCTGACAAAGTTCTTCCCTGAGACCAAAACTAGCCAGTTGAGGAAGGAGATTCTTGCATTTGCTCAATCCCCAACTGAGGACCTTAATCAAGCCTGGGATAGGTTTAAGGAAATGCTCAAACAATGCCCCCACCACAAGATCCCAGAGTGGCAGCTTGTACAAAGCTTCTATAATGGGATTGATGAGAAAAGTAAAGATATGGTTGATGCCTCTTGTGGTGGAACCTACATGCACAAGACTGCTGATGAGGCATGGGAATTGTTTGAGGTGATTAGTAAAAATGCTTTTCAAAAGCCATCCCTAGCAAGAACTAGTCAGGAGTCTGAGTCGAAAGTGGGGCCTGCTGCTTTATCAAGAGGAAAAGTTTATGAGGTGTCTGGGAATAATGACCTTCAGCTGCAGATGGCAAACCTCTCAGGGAAGTTTGACAAATTACTGACTGTGATGCAACCCAGAAGGGCTGCTCAAGTGGGGGAGGCATGTCTGATATGTCAGTCCCCACAGCACATAGTAGAGGAATGCCCATTTGCAGGGCAATATCCTGAATTGGTTTTGGAACATGCTGCTGCTACTCAATCTTACGACCAACAATAATCTGGGGGCTACAATAGACAACCATATAGATACCAGCACCAAAATGTTGGTTACCAATGGATAGACCACCCAAATCTGAGGTGGAGGCAAGACAATTACATGCAGTCCCAGCAGATGTTGGCCTTACCTCAAAGGCCACAGCAGCAGTTCAACCAAGGATATGCTCCTAGGTCCAATTTCTAGTACCAGCAGCAGCCCCATCAGCAACAAAATCAATTGGTCTTATCCTCATCTCAACCTAGGAATACTTCTTTCGAGGACCAGGTTTTGACCTCACTGCAAAACCTGGGTCCTTGGCTCAGACTGTGAATTCTCATGGTCAGAGCATAAAGAAGTTGGAAGAGCAGCTAGGCCAAATATCGAATGCCTTAGCTAAAAGAGAAGAGGGAAGGTTGCCCAGCCAGCCAGTGGTAAATCCTAAGGGCCAATTTTTGATTGGTGAAGGATCCTCAAATCCTAAGGGGCAGGGGGATCTTTCATGAAATTGATTCACAAATTTGTGCATGGTGTATGTTATGTATTTTAGTATGGTTTATTCTTTTTACTGTTTTTAAGAATTTTTAGTGAACTTGTCAGAGTTTGAATGTATATGACCTGAACAATTTGTCTGCCTGCTTTGCTTCTGGTCCCCTTTGGATTGATACTTATGAATGAATGAATGATGGTTAGATTGTGTGATTATGAGAATGTTTTTTGTTTTTTGTTGGATGTGAGGTTGTGATTTGATGCTTTATGAGAGCAATTGCATGATTAATTATTGGGAAAGCATAGAGAGTCTTGTTGTGAATGAATAAGGGTGCCCCTGGACGAGAGCCTGTGAGAGAATCCACCCACAAAGCCAAGGTCAAAGGCTGACTGGTGGGTGTGTGCATTTTAAACTCATTTTAAGCCGTCGCACGGCTTTGAAGATGTGGCTTGGCTCCCTCTCGCGCAGATCATAAGAAACTGCTAGGCTGTCGTGCATTTCAAGCGCTGTTGTGTGAATTCCTTGCGCAGTTTGGATGACCATCCAACCTCGCGACCCACTCACTTCTATCCAGCGAGCAGATCATTTCAAAGCGCGCCAAGCCTTGCGATTTATATAAGCCAACCCCGCGTTGCTTTCCTTTTATGTTTTCTCTTTCTTCTCCAGCCAGCGAAACCCTAGCTCTGACTCCCATTAATCTCTCTCCTCCAACATCCAGTTTACAATCCATCATTCACCTTCTCATTCTGGGGATTTGTTCCTAAAGCCTCTTCCACCAGTTGTCCCCTGCTAAGAGCACTCACGGTCTCTTACGCATTAGATTAAACAGAACCCTAACTTTTAGGGTAAGCCTCAGCTCTCAACCTTTACTTTTCATTTTGCCAACAATACACTCACAGAGGAGAGGTTCCATGGCCCCTAAGAGTGCACCTGTGAAAAGAGCAAGGGATAAGGCTCCCATTGAGCCCACTCCCAAGAAAGCCAAGACCTCTGAGGTGCCACAAAAAGGGAAGGCAGCGATTCAAAATGTGGCTGCGCTACAACTTGATTATTCTACACCCTCTGAGCTCTTGACTCCCATTCCCTTGGAGCCTGAAGCCGTTTTTGACCTCTCTTTCTTTGAAATGGAGCCTCTGTCAGCCCCTGCCATTGAGTTTATCTGTAAAGCTGGTTTGACCCCACTGCTGCAAGCTACCCCTGCACTAGCCTACCCTAGACTAGTACAACTCTTTTACCAGCACATTAGGGCTAGACCAAACCATTGTGGACAGCCAGGCCTCCTAGTGCTGGTTGACAATTTTGAAATGCTACTCAACCCTGAGTTGATTACTCAACCCCTTTGTGTGCCTCTATTGATACCATTGCACAAGCCCTTTCCAAAGGGTTGAAGGCCACAGGGGATTCCATAAGGAGAAGAGATCTGGACCCCAAACTCCTTTTCATTGATCAAGTTCTCCGAAAGAACATCTATTGTGCTGGCCATCAGCAGGAGAGGAGGACCCCAATTGCTGATGCTCTCTATTCCTTCTCTCGTGGCCACAGATTCCATGCTGCCGGGTTGATATTTGAGGCCATGAAGGATATTATGGTGAAGATAGGGCACAAGAAGAAGCTCCACACTCTCTCCTATGCAAAGCTCATCACCAAATTACTCTTGAGGGGAGGGTATAAGATATCAATGGGGGAGTTAACTGTTGACCTCCCCCCTACCACTTTCGCAAAGCGACAATGGAGAATCAGCAGGAGTCTGATGAATCCCAGCAAGAAGAAGAAAGCTCAGACTGCTTCTGAGATTGGAGAGGGGACTGTTGCTGCGAAGACCACCCCTGCTCCCAAAAAGGTGGCTAAGGCTCCTACTCCCAAGAATGTGGTGCAAGCTCCGATCACTTCTGCTTCTGCAGCAATGCCTCCATCCACCACACCTACCCCTCCATCCGTTTCTTTGCCTCTTCCATCATCCCCTTTCCCTTTTGTATTTGCCTTTTCTATTCCCGCTCCAGAATTCCTTGTGATTCGTTCCTGGGAGGAAAGTGTTGACATCCCTGACATCCCTTTACCTTCACCCACATTACCACAGTACACACCACCCATTCCCCCACCATCTGAACTAAACCCTGACAGCCCTCCCTTGATAACCTACCTTAAGAAGAAAACCTCTCACACAACCCCTCCCATATCTTTACCTACCTCAACCACCCCTATCATTCCCACAGACACACCACATATTGACCAACCTTTAGTCCAACCCCTCCCAACTACATCTCCACTTGCAGATCTTGACTTTAACCTCGCCACTACTTCAGGATATCAAGCCTTCATGACTACCTTGCTTGACACCCTGCCGACCCATGACATCCCTCTCCCAGATTCCCCACTTCCTTCCCCACATCACTCACCAGACCCTCCATCTCCTCCTACAACATTCCACCACGCCCCTACTTCCCCCTTCCAACCTGTTGCCTCTTCTTCTCACACCCCACCCCAACCAAACTCAAACACACTTACCCATATCCTTTCCCTCATACATGACATTCAGACCCAACTCTCCAACACAACACATACCCAAGACCAAATGCAAACTGACATTACCAACATCAAATTCACCCTTCAAACATTGACAAAACCACCCACCTCTGCACAACCACCTTCTACCCCACCAAATCTACCCCTTCCACTTGCCTCCATGCTAGCTCCAACTGCATTTTCCCTCCATTGACTTAACTCCAACCCTCCCCCTCCAAGACACCATACCCCACCATTCCTTCCCCCCTCTACCTATCCTTCCCCCACTCATATTACCTCCACCTCGATTTACCCACACCTCCATCCAAACAGACCCCATTACCTTCCCATCCCCTGTTCCCATTAACACCCCAATATTTTTAACCCCACCATTACCTTTCCGACCTTTCACCATTCCATTTTTCCCTTTCGCAGAACCACCAACCTTCAGTGACCCCCCTTCATTTACTTTCCCACCCATGTCTTCCATCCCCCGTGTTATCCTACCCCCTCCTCAATGCACTGACGACTCCACACAACCTGACACAAAACCTTCTTCCCCTCCCCCTCCTCTAGCCTTCCTCTCTGCAGCCCCCACTTTACCCCCATAGGACAAATCACCTTCTACTTCTTCCACTCCCTTTTTCCCTATTTTACCAAGGCATTCATACTACACCCCCCCTTACTTCACCCTCCTCCTTGCCATGTGGGACAATGCCTACATCAAGAGGGATGTTCTCAATGGCATGGCCCAACTTCGACAAGCCATCGAGTACCCCTTGCTGCAGAAAATGAGTGACTTGAAGCTTGCTCACAAAGAGCAGCTACGAGATATTTCCAAGGGGTGGGAGAGTATTTTGGAGACCCTCATGCTGCTACCCTAAGCGCATGCGGAGATGGAGAAGGGCAATGCCGAGCTGGCGCAGAAGAGAGCCCAGATGTTGGAAAAGAGACTGCACAATGCTGAGGAGATCCACAGGCTCACTAAGGGGCTTTTTTATGCCAATCTCCTTTATGCTCAAAAGCAGATAGAAATTTTGCAAAGAAGGGTTGCATCACTGACTGGCCAACCATTTGAGGCCACCCCTCTGGCTACAGCACCCCCCGAGGCCCCACCTTCTACGCCCCCCGACCCATCATCTCCCATTCCCCTTGCTCCTCCCTCTACATCCCCTGCTCCCGCCCCTCCTACAGAAGTACCTCCACCACCTCCACCTTCCGTGCCTCCCCCTGTTAAATCTCCTGCACCTAAGAGAAAAAGGGTTGCTCCCAAGAAACCTTCTCCCTCCAAAAGAGCCACGGCTGCCCAAAAAGGTAAAAAGCCTGCACCTCCATCCCCACCACCAAAGGCCACCAGAGCTTCTGCCCAGGATGACCCCCATAGTTGGTTGCTTTCCAAAGATGAGCGCAGGCAGGCTGCTGCAGCCCTTGGATTGGATCCCACTGCTTTTTTCCCCTCTGATTCAGATTCTGACTCTGCCCCGCCTGTGGATCCCAGCGCTCCTCCTTCTTTCGCCCTTGCTGAGCAAACTTATCCTCAGCAAAGGAAAGTTATTGCCAAGAGGACTACTCACCCAATTGCCTCTCTGAAAATTGGAAAAGACCAATCTGCCCAGTCTGAGGAGGCACCACCACTGACCCAGAGAGATAAAGGCAAGAGCTCCGTTGCCCCTCCTGAGCCAGTAAAGGCCAAAGCTCCTCTTATTTCCCCTCCAACTCAGCAAGGGCAAGCCTCAAAAGGGAAGAGCCCCAAAGGAAAAAGTCCCATCAAATCCCCTGAGCCAACCACAGCCAAATCTTCCGCGATCCCTCCTGAACCAAAGACCAAAAAAATGAGGGTCAGGGCACCAACCAAGCCCAAAACTGACGCCCAACGAAAGGAAGAGTGGGAACAAAAGAAGAAAGAGGAAGAGGCTCTCCTTCAAGCGCATGCCAAGCGGATGGGTTGGGACCGATTTTGATTCACACTCTGATTAGCTTGTACTTAGGATTTTTGCTGTTTCTGCATTTTCTTTTTCAACTTTTCTCTTTCATTTTGTGCATTTCTCTCATATAATAGATCATTTCTTTTTGTCATTCTTATTTTTCTTTGTCTTTTGTCTGTGTGTTCAATGCTATGTCCTTTTATTATGCTTTAATAACTCTGCTGCATTCACACCATGAACCAGTGAGGGCACTGTTCCTCATAGGTTTGGGGGTGTGGCAGGCAGACCCTGCCAATGGAATAGTTAACCTAAGTGCAGCAAAATCCTGTGAGTAATATGGAAATGGAACCATGTTCACTAGAGAATCTAAAAAATAATGAAATTTAAAATTTTATCCAGACTTTAGGCATTATAAGCTTATAATATTCCACATTTCCATGATAAGATCACCAAGGACACTCACTTGTATCAGCACTTAGTGAATCACTAGAGAGAGAAAAAGGTAAGGACATACTTAAGAATTCAAAGGAAGACCATAACCAGTGAGATTTGGGCCTATACAAAAAATTTTCCTTGAGGAGTGACTAAGGCAATTTCTTCTAGCCCTAAGAACTGGCGGAGTTTGAGCCTAAATAGACCAACCTTAAGCAACTGCCCTTCTTCATACCCCCTTTGAGCTTTAAATCCTAAATTTCTTCAAAATGCACCTGAGCACTTGTACCTGAACCTAAGTATCTGATTTAACCCTACCCTCACTCTGAGAATTCAGAAGGTAAAGGAGAAAGAGTTGAAGATGGACTAGCTATGGTCAACATTAGGTGAATAAAGAAGAAATACCTCAAAATTCTGGCAGTATGGCAACTGAGAAAATGGTGGCATTTAAGAAAAGCAAAAAAATAAAAAAATAAAAAAGAAGAAAAATGCATAAAAAAGAAACAAAAATAATAATGAAGAGGAGCAAGAGAGAAGTCAAGAGGAACTTTCATTGGAAAAATTGAAATCAAGAAGAGAAACTGATCACTTCAAATCTGAAAACCTCAAAGAAGATGAAAGGAGCTGAATTAAAGAAGGTGAAGTCATGAATCACCTCCATCACCTACTGATTGCTCAAGTTTGCACCCCTTTTCAACCTTCCATTCTTTTTAACCCCACTCCATAAGCCACATTACAGTCCAGTTAAAGCCCTTGTGATCCAAAGTTGAGTGAGCTGTCATGTGGAGATGAAGAGTTATCCAATCTATGGTGAGGATCTGTCAATGATGCCAGAACTTCAGAGCTATGCCTATGCTCAAGCTTACAGACCAATTTGGAGGATGTAACTGCTCTTGAGCTTGAGAGAAAATGAAACCCTCAACAGTTCTTCATGAGAGTATGCCCTGGAGAGTTTTTGGTCTGATCTTGAGTGCATTAGGTGTGACCTATAACCTAAATTTTGATCCAGTGATGAGCTCAAATGTTGACACTCCTGTGTAGTGTCTTTGGTGTAAACTAATTTGAAATGCTGCGCTTTCATGAAAAGCTTATACTATTTAGATGTCTGTGCAACCACTGTGTTTAAATTTCTTTTATTTCTACTGATTCAAAGGTGAACCAATTCTGTTTCTTGACTGTTCATCTGATAAATTGCACTTTTGTTAACTGCTTCATTGTGAAGTTTGTGGGTGTCTTCACTGAAAACCCTCAGGAGACTTCACTCCTCCACTAGGGATCACCTAGGGGTTTAAAAGGCTTGGTACATATGCTAAATGTATCCGTGCTCCCTACAAAAGTGGCATGTAAATTCTATAGTTGATTTAGTATAGCTTTGCTAAGGGACTAGCAAAGATTAGGTTTGGGGGTGTGTTAAGACCTGAAAAGTACCACTTTTCACCCCTTAACTTAGCCTTTGATTAGACCCTTAGCCATCTAATAAATGCCTGTTAAGTGTTTTCTGTAGGTAATAAACAGCAGGGCAATAAGGCCATAAATCCTACTAAGGAGCCTAGATTGGCACCAGAAGTCCCTCAAAGAATGAACCATGAATCCAGACCATAGAAGAGCCTCGCGCAGCTGACAAAGCTCCAGAGGATTCAGAAAAATACACTTCGCGCAGTCCTCGCGAAGTCCCAAGACTTTACAAACAAGTTCTCACGCAGTAGAGTGACAGAAGAGCTTCAGAACCCTTGAGTCGCGCAGCTCTCACAAAGTTTAGAAGTAAAAGGTCGCGCAGTTCAAGAAGACCCCTCTCACCCTCGCGCGGTTCGCTCAGAACAGCTGAGGAGAGAGAGCTTCAGAATCCTGCCTCACGCTGCTGTCGCGAGATGTAAATATCAAGAGAACCTGTCGCGTAGTTCAGAAAAGCTGAAAAGCCTTGCGAGGATCCTCGTGAAGATCCATTAAGAAGTGAACCTGTCGCGTAGTTCACGCGCTATTCAGAAAGGAAGTAGTCTCACGAAAGCCAAAATTAGCCTCGCAAAGTGAAATGGAATGCTCGTACAGTTCCCGCGCTATTCACAATTATCCATCCACCTGCGTGAAGCCCAACCCAGCAAGAGCTCAACTGTCTACCTCGCGACTGCTCAAAGCATCAAGAAGCTGTAACCATGCGACGTCTGAAGCACTACTGTTAAATTCAACCACGCGAAGAACAGAGCTACCACGCGACAAGTCTGGGAATCGACTGCAACCTAGCGAAGCTCTGAACTCCAACTTCCATCATTTTGTATAGGACTTTCTGGGGATTTCCAGCGATTAGGGCACACACTCCCACGCTCAAATCTCCGTGCACATGTCTCGAGGCATCCAAGGATCACTATTCAGCCATGTGGCATCGTTAAAATTAGGGTTTCCTAACCCTAATGCGTCGCCACCCCACTGCTATATAAACCCAAACTTAGTTTAAGTTTAGGAGCTTAGAATTTAAGATAGAAAATATCTTGGAAATTAATATAGACTTGATCTGAGATCATTTTTCTTTTCCTGTAAGTAGTTTTCTTTTTCTTCTTTTTCTTCTCTCCATGGCCCAGCATTTGCTGGCCATGCCTTTGTACGTCTATTGAAATTAGATTAATGGAGTTTTTGTGATAGGATTTTTACTTTTATGGGATTTGTGTACTTGTGAGTTGTTCTGTGCAAGGCTGCTGCCTTGTGATCCGCCATTGCTTTGGCTGTGTTTCAAAGCAATGGAGGACTGATTCTAAGGATCCACTCAGATTCAAGTGACCTGTGTGTCTGGGCTATCATGGTCCTTTACAGCCTTAGCCCCACCACAGGATCCACTAGATATGAAATTCTCATGGGAGCTTGAGCTTGTAGCCTTGTGACCATGGTGGTAGCAGCAGTTAACTTGTTTTGTCTTGGGCTCCGTGAGGAGGATAGCCTCTGGGATAGTCTGTGACCATTCAAGTGGACAGGTTATAGCCTTAGGGTGAATCCAATCCGTCGATCCAAGATGGATCCTTCTTCCCTGAGCCTGAGCTGTTAAGCATGGTAGGAGATTGTGCAGAGGCAGACTCCCCATATATTTGTATAGATCCGCCATCAGATGTTAGATCTGATCTGGTTATGGAGATTGTAGGCTTGTGACTGGACCATTACAGCCCCACTCAAGCAATGGACAGCTAGATCTAAGGTGGTACTCAATCTCTTGCTAGTTCTATGTGTCTGGGCTATCATGGTCCTATACAGCCTTAACCCCACACAGAGCTTTAGAGGTTGAGGTTCCCTATGGATTCCTGAGCTTTTATAGCCTGGATGAAGTAGTGCCCACAATGATTATTTTGTTTTGACCCATCTCTGGTCTGTGGTTCCCCTATGGGATAGTCTGTGACCATTTAAGTGGACAGGTTATAACCTAAAGGGATTGGATCATGGCACAAGGATGAGTTGGAATCTTTCTCCTCTTTGGTGATAATGTAGCCATTGGACAGGATTTCTATAACATCAGATCTAAATCTGAGTTACAAAACTCCTCTGACCTAAACTCAATAACATACTTCTCACCCTTTCATATTTATTTTCCACACTCCATCCATCTTCTCAACCCTTTCTATAGTTAACTCATTAGGTTACCTTAGAATACTTAGAATAAGTGACCTTAAACTCCCCTCCTTTTAGGACTGCCAGATCTGTAGTCAAATCTGGAGGGACTACTAGAGATGGCTCCCTTGGAGCTGTAGATCACCTTTCCCTGTGGGACAAACTCTTACTTATCAAAACTTGCTACAAATGGACCCTGTATCTTGCAGGTCTAGGATTTCTTAGTTGTGCTGATTCCATCCCCTATTTTACTCTTTCTTTGATTTTAAATTATTTTTATCACCAACCAATAAAGCAAGCACACTGAGATCCGCAACAATGGCTCAGCCTTGAGCTGAGCTAGAGCACTGGGTGAGTTTCTTCAATCTTTTGATCCGTCTGTATCATTGTAGTAGTTTGTTGGGTGTTATTGTTTCACTTTTCTTAATAGTTTACTAACATGATGTGGTATTTCAGTGTCAGGTCGCCGAGGATCTCCAAATGAGACAGGCGGCTGCTGCTTCTCTATGCCCCGAGAGTCAGGTATAGTTTTTGGTTTAGTGTAATTCAGTTAAGGTTATTTCATTTATTTCATTCTGACATATCTTGTGTTGGTTTATTTGGCTTTTGTGCAGGCTGTTCTAGACTCTGCTCCTCAGGCTCCCCCTCAGGGGTCTGCCCCTACTCCTACTCAGGTATGTTTTAGTTATTGTGGTTGTAGTTATTCATCATCGTAGTGTTATATGATATATATATTTGTTTGTTCTTGTTATAGCCGCCAACGTTTGCTGTTCCTTTCGTGCCACCTGCTGATCTAGTGACCGCTATGACAATTGAGTGCCTTCTTGGAGAGAGGGTGGATCTGGTATGATTCTCTTCTTTTTAATTTTTCCTTACAAATGTTCGTATATATATATATATATTGGCTTTCTTTGACTCGGATTGGTAACGCAGGTTCATAAGCTTGAGGAGGCGTGCCTAGAGGCGACACGAGCGCGTGCCACTCCTGAGGCAAGACGGATACTTGGGGATACGCAGAGCTACGATGACTGCTTGTTGATATGATGGTTGCACGGGAGACTTAGACTGAGGTGTTGGAGGCGGCGCTATTGGTGCACGCTTTTTCTGGGTTCCTTTCGGTCCCCGTTGAATCAGTGGCCCAATTCTGTCCTGAGCGGACTCTAGCAATGCGGTGATTTGGATGGTTACAAAATAAAGAGAGGATTTCTAGGAAGGTTCCTAGTTTACTGTGATCGCCAGCTGCAGATATTTAACGATGCTGTAATACGTCAGTGATCATGCTTTGGAGCAGGTGTGGGTTACTTCTTTACTGAATCATCGACCTGCCAACGTCAGCAGCACTGGCTCTTCTTTTAATTTAGATACTTTAGTTTTTTCTTTCTTTCCTTATTAGTGCTGTAATTCTAATTGGCTTAAGTTTCCTGGTTCTACTATGAGTTTAATTATGTGAACTTGTTGTGGTGAATTAATTTATTATTCTAGTATCCTAATCCTAATATAAGTCCACTTAGTTTGAATATTTTAATCTTATTAGGAGTCTAATTAGTTTAGTATTCCAATCCTGCTGAAAGTCTAATTTAATTAAGTCTCCTGATCCTACTAGAAGTCTAATTAATTCAAATGTTCCAAGCTTATTAGAAATCTAATTAATTTAGTTTCCTAATGCTACTAGAAGTTTAATTAATATTAGTCTCCTAATTGTACTAGGAATGCAAATATACTAATCCTGGTGGAACTCTAATTAAATCAAGCATGCTAATTGTACTGAAATTCTAATTAAAACAAGTATGTTACTTTCACTGAAATTCTAATAAAAGCAATTATACTAGTTCTGCTGAAATTCTAATTGGAGCAAGTATGTTAATTGTATTGAAATTCTAATTAAAGTAATGAATTGATCTTACTAAAATTCGGACTAACGCAATGAATTAATTCTACTAAAAATCTAATTGAAATAAAGGAATTAATTATACTAGAATTCTAATTGAAATAACGGAACTGATTTTACTAATTCTAATTAAAGTGATGGATTAATTCTATTAAAACCTAAAAGAAAAGGAGTTTTGGGCCGCTATGTTAAGGAGGATTGGCCTCATTCCCGAGTACCTCCGTAAGCTCCCTTGGGCAAATCGGGTGGCAGAGATTAAAGCAGATTGAATTTTTGGATTATAAGATGATATTTTTAGATATTTAAAGTTGATTTTGATTATAATTATGGATTAAATTATGAAACTAGAAATTAAGAAAACTGAATTATAAATTGGGATTTTGGAAATCTTAAATTAAGGAATTAAAACTAAAATTTAAAATCTAAGGACTGAATTCATGACTGAAATCCGAAAATCAGGCCGTATGATTAAGGACTGGTTCTAGAAACTAAGAACTAGAACTCGAGATTAATGATAGGACTGGAGATTAAGATTCAGAACAAAATTAAAGTCTAAGGTCAGTGATTAGGCCATCAGATTAAGGACTGGTTCTAGAAACGGTGAACTAGAGCTAGATATTAAAAATTGCGGTCTAAAAAGGGTGCTACGGTCTAAGACTGGAAATTTAATACTAATAATTAAAACTAGAAGAAAACCTAAATCTTAGAACTAAAACTAAAGGCTAAATTCTTACCCAAGGTCGAGGCTACGAAGAGGAATCTCAAAATTCGAAGCTTGAATCTCGAAATCATGGCACTGTTTCTCTCTGTGTTCGTTCTCAAAATTCTCTAGCCTCGAAATCCCTAAGCTCTCCAAATTTTCAGTCCCCCTTTGGGGTGAATTTAAAAAGGCCTTTTATAGGTTTTTTCCTAATTAAACACCATGTTTCTAGCGTTTAACTGAATTACGCACCGATTTCTCGGTGCTTAATCACTTTGAGTCGGTCACCGACTCAGTGAGCAACCGGTTGACTGGCTCAGCCTTCCTAGTTCTAACCAGGTTAAGACTAATTGCATGCCTGGTTTGGAATACGCAATCCGATTAAGTGTCTCATTTAAAGCACTTAATCGTGGAATCTTAGGAGTCAAGGACTGTGAGACTAGGTCAGGCGTAGGCTAATTGCGCGCAGGTGGTGGGGCACTCAATCAAATCGCTCGTGCCATGTGGGGTGCGTAATCGAGTCCCAAGGTAGTCTGAGGAAAGGAAGTCTGGTATGAAAGGGGACTGATTGCACGTTTGTGGTTTTGCATGCATTCGAATTGTGCGCATGGTTTTAGGCACATAATTCGAGGCTATCCGGGTCTAGATTGAATTTGAAATGCTAGACTATTGTTTCAGTCTGCATTTTGACTAGATACTATTATTTTAGTATATAGTCTCCCTACGTTGGGATCTGAGGCACAAAGCTATTGTTTCAACCTGTGTTCAGCCATGTACTATTGTTTCAGTGTATGGATCTCATGTTAGGATTGGTCAGGTCTAAAATGATAGACTATTATTTTAGTTAGTATTTCGACTATATACTATTATTTTAATATATAGTCTCCCCACGTTGGAATCTGAGCCATAGAGCTATTATTTCAGCCTGTGTTCAGCCATGTACTATTGTTTTAGTGCATGGGGGTCATGGGGCCTGAAATACTAGACTATTATTTCAGTCTGCATTTCAACTATATATTATTATTTCAGTACATAGTCTCCCTACATTAGGATTTGAGCCACAGAGCTATTGTTTCATTATGTGTTCAGCCATGTACTATTGTCTCTGTGCATGATTCTCACGTTAGGGTTGTGAGACTTCCAGAGAAGGTAAGTCCATTTCGAAAAGTCACGAGCAAGGTCAAAGGTTGATCGAATAGATTTGTATATTCCAAGAGGGCAAAATGGGGGTGTCTACAGATGCCCCTCTTCAGCGCGCTCTTACGAAGTAAGAACGCGTCAAAGAAGTAGACACTCCTCCTTCGAGGTGTCTTCTCATTTCTCTTGGGAAATCATAAATGTGAACTGAGGATGCTGACATGACATGCTTGGCTTTCTTGTCTATCAGTATAAGCTAAACTGGAGCATTCGGGGGCCCAGTGGTAGCTGTCGAAAGGCATATTCCATGTCATGGATGAAAGTGTTCCCATCGCGTATCATGACCTGCTGTCATAGACAGTCGACAGGGGAAGTCAGCGTCTCCTAATCTTGTGGGTGCAAGGGGCATCCTATTGTGTGGCGCAACCTGCTGCGAGTGACAGTCAAACAGAAAGGAGAATCACCATATCCTAATCTGTGGGTGTAAGGGGCATCCCGCCGCATGTCGCGACCTGCTGTAAGGGGCAGTCAAACAGAGGGATATGACGCATCGAGGTACCAGAGAGTGTCATACAAATGTCCATAAATAAGGTCCAGGGACCGATAATAAAATGCAATATAATGTCGAAGGCTTTTGCAAGTCATGTTAGACCGGACGCATCATTGCTCACACCAATGCGCGTTAGGCGTTCCTTTTCTAATAGGTGTTTGTAAGCTCTTAGATTGAATATACTCATTGCTTAGTTTCCCAGGGGAAATGGCTGGTTTGGGCTGGTAATTGAAGTCAAATTTGGGTAGGTAAAGTCTCTTTATTTATTATTTTCGTTTCTTTCTTTTGTTGTTTTTTTTTTTTTGGTTTGTTGTTTTTCTTTTGGAAGCAAGGGGGTTTTGAAATTTTGGGGATTTTAACTTAAGATCAATTCGGTGGTAAATCTTCAAAAAATGTGGCTTCCGAGATGTCGCTAAGTAGATCCATCAGTATGGGATTTGTAGACCCGACCGTTTATGTGGTTGTCAAGACAACAATTGGTATGGCAGATACTCCGCCTAACCTTCTCGATGAATACAGATGATTGTTTCTAATGGGAGGAGGATTACAGTGATTTGCGAGTCGAGAGAGATGGGTTTTAAAAATGTTTTGACTTAATCATAGCTAACTATATATATTTTGAAAGAAATATCGAGCAAAAGAGAGGGTGATACTTACCTGGGGGTGATACTTACCTATGTAGCCCGCGATGGGACTGGCCGGCTATCACCGTGATGTTGCAATGGGACTTTGAAGATTTCTTCTCTTTTCTTCATTTCTGCTGGAGCAAGGACTTGGTGGATGGTTGTCAGTTTGATGAAAAGTCTTGGGGAAGTGGGTATTGCGATGGGATGCGAGAAAGTTTTTCCCGTTACGATTGTGTGTTGGGGTGAGTCATGGTGGTTGCAAGTGCGAGATGAGACGCGAGAAAGTCCACTCTCGTACGTCCTGTCATAGCGGATCATACATGTGATGGGACATCGAGGCTCTATGTTAAGATGCTGGGGGATTACTGGTCATAGGTCTGATAGAGGCATTTGGATCTTGGTGGGGTTTTTCTTTTTTGATGTGATGGGACGTGGGAAGAGTCCCTCTTCTTCTGTTGGAGTCTAGCGACTGCTGTGTAGCTAGGGATTCAGGAGGTAGGTTCTCTGCTTCCGTGATGGGATATCAGTTGATCGTAGTTAGCGATGAGATTTTTAGAAGGTTTGACTTCAATAGTTTTATGATGAGGATTTCAGGGAGGTGTGATTGGTGTCAAGGCAGTAAGACGAGATGAGGTTGTTGTGTTGTGATGGGACATGGGTGATGAGATCGAATCCTAGTTGCATCACGAGGGGAGATATCAATCAATGTGTGGTGGGCTTGTGTCTGGATGTTTCCGGTAGTGATATTTGTGATGGGACATTGACGGGTGTAATTTTTATGTTTCTTTCTTTGGCAGATCTTGGGTTATATGAGATCACGTTATGGTTGCGTCGTGACTGGACTCGTCTTTGGCTTTAGTCATGTGCCTGAGTTTTAGGAAGGTTTGCTTTTGGCTTTTCACGATGGGAGGTGTGGTGGCATAGCTGATTTAGGTCAGTGAACTTAGGTATTGGGATGGTGTTGTATGTGTTCATCTTATCGCGATGGGATATGAGTGACGAGGTCATACGATAGGATTCTCCCTTTCCGGTGGGATCGTCACAAGATAAGGGAAGGTGACGGTGTCACGATAAGGCATGTATGTCTTGTTGCGATGGGACTAGGGGCGCGGTCAATGTTTCTGTAAGGTTATGCGATGGGAGAAGAATCTTGACCGAGATTGGATAAAAGGTGTGAGGATACGAATTTGGGTATTGCGTGCCTAGTAGCAAGTGTTTAACCTAATTGCACGCCTGTTTTAGGGCATGCGATCGAAAGCTTGAAGGGGGTATTTACGCATTTGGATGTTTGTGTGTGACTGGGTTACCCGCGGTTTCATAAGCGCATAATTCAAGCGTCACCAAGTCACTGTGCGGGTGACCTTTTGGAATACGCGGTGTAAGTGGGTCGTGTAATAAGGTTGCGCAGTCTATAGTTGCGCGTGACTGGAGTATCGTGCCGCCTGCACGGACGATGGTTTTTTGTGCGCTCTGTTCAAAGAGGGTGATTCAACTTGCGCGTGGTATGCTATGCACGTAACTGAGTTGCACGCACGTGTTCTGGCGCATGATTGAGTCCGTACTCTATATAAGCAAGAGGGTCTTCATTTGTTTCACATCTCTCAGTTTAGTCTTGAGTTTTACCATTTTTGAATCCTTTATGTTTTGAAATTCGTGTTTTGGGATATCGAGTTATCTAACCATCCGATTGAGATGTCGTTTCTTTCTATATTCATGATTTCATGCGATCTTCATCCTAAAGTGATGCTCGAGGACGACATTATTCTGGGAATGGGCGGTATTGGGAAAGAAAAGATTAGTATTCACATCGTTCCCTTTTAGGGAGCAGTGAAGGCAAGGTTGAGCAGGCGGCGGCAGAGGAGGTGAATATGGCGGAAGAGGTGTTACAAGTGGAGGCATGTATTACCCAACCAATCCTCCACCTCTCCTTCTGAGGCCTCCGATTGGACGCTCTGAGTCAGGTTTGCTCCTCGCTTTGTGTTCGCTTCGAATTTCGCCTTCATTTTAGGTTTTAGGTTAGAGTTTTAGGTTTTCGTTTTGGGTTGTAAATTGAGGAGGTATGTCTCCGGTGGTATTGTATAAAAATAATTATTAAATGAATAAAATATGTTTGGTATTTGTTTAATTGGACTTGTGTAGACTTTTAATAAAAAAATTTCTTCTTTCTTTTGAAATATCTAGTTTGTTAAGATTCTTATCTAGTTGAGTTTTAATTTGGAATTTTAGACGCGTTCATTTTTTAGAATTAATTAAGTTTACTCAGGACTTTACTTGGGTTTGGATTTTGTTTATTAAAGTTGTTGGAACACATTCTTTCTAGGCAATTATTCTAAATCCATTTTTGGTCCGGAGGAGTCGGAGTTTATTTTTAGGGATTCCTATGGTGAGTCTTTATTTGTTTTGCTCAAGGTAAGGGTGTAAGTCTTGTGTTTGAGGTTTACTTTATTTGTTTTAGTTTGGTTTTGGGGGTGACACTTATTGGCATTGTGTGAACTTGGGGTTTAACTCAAAGCTTCTAGATGGGTGTTAGGTGCTTCAATCCTATTGGTTCATCAATTTTGGGAGGATTTATATTTTGGATTGGTAAATGTTGTGCTTTGATTGGTTGATCTAGGCTTCTGTGGATTATGGCTCTTTTCTAGGGGGTATCTGCTTGGTTTAGGTTTAATCAGATTGAAATGGTTTTAAAATGTGACATTTATCACTTCATGGTTTAGGAGGTGTAGTTTATAAATATAAGCCAAAGGCTTAGGGCTTTATTTTGAATTTTATTTCCAGCTTAGGATTGAAAGTTTCAGGTATATTTTTTATTTGTGATCTAAGGCACTTTTTTGTTCATTAATGTCTTTTCTTCTTTTTTGTTTTGTATCCCGGGTATTAAACCCGAAAAATTATGATTATTAAGTGAATTATTGAGAATGGACGGGATTGGGAATTCAGCGTGGTGCCAGGGTTGGTGCTATCAATCCAACTCAAAGTGTCACCCCATTGGGAGAGGAGATAGAGGAGAAAAAGGTGGTAGAAAGGAAACCCAAGGATAAGGCCTGGTTAGAGTTCTCGGGACCGACGCGTATTTTTCCTCGATAGGCTTTGTGGATTTGGTGTTAGTTGCTCCTCCTTGTTATGCTTTCCAAGGTGAGATTCCATAGGTGGATCCCGCAGGTCCTAGGTGGCTTTCCGTGAGCCACTCTTTCTTTTCTGCCGGCTCGGGGCGGGGAAAGGTTGTCATTGTCAGAATTCATTCAGGGTGCGTTCCTCCTTCTTCGGGCTTCTCCGCGATTTCTTGTTTCTCGAATAAATCCTGATTCGGGCATTGCCTAAATGTGTTGGTTTTAAATTTTCTTATTTTAAGTTGTATATTCAGAGGGTATGCCCTTGGTGCATTTTGTAATTATTTTATCTATTCATGAAGCGATTGCGTTTTCAATTCCATTTGTGGTTACTTATATTTAGTAAATTTTTGGTCTAGTTTACTTTGTGGCTTACTTTATTTATTTTGAGTGTAATGTTTATTTATATAAATTTCTTTGAGTTTGGTTTGATTCGGTTTACTTATTTTGTTTTGGGGTGTGTTGGGGGCTTTTTTTTTTTGTTTAGTTTAGCTTGGTCCAAGTTCAAGTGCGTAAGTGATGGGGGGCATTGTTTTTTTTTTTTAAGCTTTCGAGGTGTATATCTTCTAAGTTAGGAGTGTTTTTAGATTGGTCTTAGCAAGGGCGTAATTTGGGTTGGTAATTAGTGTCGGAAATCTCCTAATTTTAGGCCGTAAACTCGCTATTTTGGTGCATATATTTGTGTGTTCTACCTGGGGAATTACGCGCTTCACTCCGGGTGCATAACCAAATTGCACGCTGGGGTCGGCGCGCACGTTTGAGGGTTTTGGAGGGTCATTAAGCATCAGTGCCCCGTCGTTTAACCAAATTAAATGCATCGTATGGGACACGGGATTGTGGTGGCGCCTGGTCACTATACAAGTGACCTTTGGCATTTACGTACACAGTAGGCGCCGGGATGATTACACGTCCCCGACAAGCGACATGCAACGGGTGGCATCGGGTTCGATTCGGCGACGATCTCATTCTTACGCGTCCCAGACTAGGCGTAAAATCGAGATTAAGTGTGGGGAGTTGGGTGCGTAATTTGATTGAGTGCGTCAGTTTACACCCGCGATTTGGCCACATTCTATATATAGTTAAAAATTCTTTATTTTTTCACGCTATTAATTTTTGTCTTCGATTCTCTAGTTTTTTATGCTCTTTCTTCTAGGATGGAGTCTAAGGGTAGTGGTAGACACGACCTTATTGTCTTTGAGTTAGAGGGGTTGATGATAGGGGAGATAGGTGAGACCTCTGAGGCTTGGGCCCGTGCTGTTGCCATGGAGGAGGATGTCGGGGAGATGGTTAGAGAGGTGGTACCGAAGGTGACCAAGTGGTTGTTAGGGAGGAGGTACCCGAGATTGATCAGGGTGTAGCTACGGGTGAGGGAGAGAGAGTTGAGGATGAGGCTGAGGGAGGTGAGGGTGAGGAGCGTCGAGCTCGCACACACTTCCTGCTGGAGGATTTCTTCGCTCGAGAGTGAGCTGATCACGGGGCAGATCGCAGGAGATTATTTGGGGGTGTGTGAGGAGATTTTGGGTGTCCCGTATAGATCTAGTGGATCAGGGCCAAGGGTAGTTCGGGTCACTTGGTTCTTCGACACGTTTGCGAGTGGCTTCGTCCCTCCAAGGCGTCATTCAGAACTGAGGGCGTCTTTCGAGGCGTGTTGTGTGGAGATGGCAGGTTGGGAGCCCGTGGTCGAGCCGGGTTGGCTGCAAATAGGGTGCTTTAAGCGTTCTTGATGTATTTTCTTGGTGGTGTTCTTTTCTTCTTCAACTCGAAGATGCATCACCAGGTCATTTTTTATGCTTCTCAGGAATCTGGATCGAGTCCCTACCTATGCTTGGGGTGCAGCCGCATGGATGCATCTCTATGAGCAGCTTTATCATCGGGGGTGAGGTGTCTCGATGATCGGGGTTTCCTTCCCTTCCTCTAGGTTAGTTTTAGTTAATTGGCATCATAGTGTCTTTAGTTTTCCCTTCTTTTGGCATAGTAGCTATTTAGTGTTTTCTAGTTTTAGGCATATGATCACTTTGCCTTTCTCCGTCCATGGGTTTCGGTGGAGATTACATTCACATTTTCGCAGATGCATGTGTGGAGGATAGCGTTGAGGGGTCGTCATTGGTCTTCAGATCTTTGGACCGTGCACGACCTTTTTGAGGATATGCATGAGGGGTAGGTATATATTATCGTGTACACATTTTATTTTGTTTCGCTTTAGGGCTTTTAAGATCTAAGGCCTTATTGATGGGTTGGCTTGCCTACTTGGTTGCGGATGATTTGGAGGCCGTACACGGCCGAGGAGGATGATGGCGTGCCAGTGATTCAGTCTGGCCAGCCTTTCTTCGATGTGGACATGTGGGTCCATTATTTTGAGAAGGTGGAGAGGATCCACCGTTGTTGAGTGGTTTGACAGCTGGGGCTCTGGCAGGGAGTGCCATCGGAGATTTGTCACAGAGTGGCGAAGAGGATGACCGATCCCCCTGGTCAGGACTTTGCGAAGAGGATGGCACTTCATATGGAGGATTTCAGAGCTGGGGGGACCAGGGTGATAGGGGCACTGACGAGGCGGATGTCTGAGAGTTTGTGAGATGGTTCGGGGCATTGGGTTGTGGGCACCTCTTCACACGTCCCTTCCATGGCAGTGGTTCTTTTACGGTCGGTGGGCCTGACACAACGTTGGCATTGAGGGAGAGATTGGCTGCGTTGGAGCATGGGCCATCTCACGACAGGCGTCCGGGGAGCATTGGATGCCCTTCATAGGGTGATAGAGCAGACAGGGTGCGCTCCTCTTCCTGATGAGGAGATGTTGCGCTCTCTCGCTTCCTCGGTTGCTCAGGTTAAGGGAGAGGAGGATGAGATGAGGGCTTGAATAGCGGAGACTCGACGACTCCTGGTGAGTTGGCTCATTGGTCTGGTTGTTTATATATTATGTTGACTCAAGTTTCCAGCTATTCTGATATAGTTGTTATGTCTCATTTTCTTTTGGTCAGTCCGAGAGGGAGGCCAAGGTCTCCAG
Source organism: Chloranthus sessilifolius (assembly GCA_021018995.1). Taxonomy (NCBI): domain Eukaryota; kingdom Viridiplantae; phylum Streptophyta; class Magnoliopsida; order Chloranthales; family Chloranthaceae; genus Chloranthus; species Chloranthus sessilifolius. Next base: position 24,644,456 of record CM037594.1, on the reverse strand, counting down.
TCATGCGACGACAGTCGAATTGTTACATGGTTAGCAGCAGGCTGGCCGAGAGGTGGAGGCCAGTCTACGATCTGAGATTGAACGATTGGTAAGTGTCTTCCTTGGTTTATTTATTGTTAGTATTCTATGGATTCTGATTAGTTCTGGGGCATTTGTCGATATTTGTAGAGGGCAGAGCTTTTCGCCACGGGGCTCCTACTCAGGCATTCGATCCTTCGTCAGTTTCTTCTTCTAGTCGAGAGGATTCGGCGGTGGCTCAGTTACGAGCCGAGCTAGAGCACTGGGTGAGTTTCTTTAATCTTTTGACTCGTCCATATGATTGTAGCAGTTCGTTGGGTGTTATTGTTTTGCCTTCCTTAATAGTTTATTGACATCATGTGATATTTCAGCATCAGGTCGTCGAGGATCTTTAGACAAGGGAGGCGACCGCTACCTCTTTACACCCCGAGAGTCAAGTATAGTTTCTAGTTTGGTGTAATTCAGTTTAGCTTATTTCATTTCATTTTGTTCTGACATATCTTGTGTTGGCTTATTTGGTTTTTGTGCAGGCTATTCCGGACTCTGCTCCTAAGGCTCCCCCTCAAGGGTCTACTCCTGTTCGTTCTCAGGTATGTTTTAGTTGTTGTGTTTATAGTTTGTTCATTATTGTAGTGTTATCTGATGTATATTTGTTTGTTCTCATTATAGCCGACCATGTTTGCTGTTCCTTCTGTGCCGCCTGTTGATCCAGTGACCGCTGCAATGGTTGAGCGCCTCCTTGGAGAGCGGGTGGATCTGGTATGATTCTCTTCTTTTCAAAGATTTTCCATACAAATATTCGTATGTATACATTGGCTTTCTTTGACTCCGTGCAGTGACGCAGGTACGTGAGCTTGAGGAGGCGCGCCTAGAGGCGACATGAGCGCGTGCCACTCCCGATGCGAGACAGATCCTTGGGGAGACAGTGTCGCTAGGACCTATTCGTCAAGATGATGGTTGCGCAGAGGACTCAGACTGAGGTGTTGGAGGTGGCGCGTTGAACGACGTGGGCAGAGATGCAGGTGACCCTAGATCGGCTAAAGCTAAAGTATCGTCTGATGAGGAGTGAGCGGGGAGTGCGTGGGATGGTTGGTCAGCTTGTTGGATCAGAGTCGAGGGCTATGGGTTCGTTAGTCGGGCAGCCCCGTCATACGACACGGGACCGTGTCAGGGATTATGTTCTTAAGGATTCGATCATTTAGGGGTTTCTTGCTAGGTATCCTCCTTGTTCTCGATCGAGGTGGTCTGCTAGTCAGGCGAGTGAGGGGGCTTCAGTAGCAGTGCCTCATCGTCTAGAAGTTTCACTGACTCCAGGTGCCAGAAGTTTTCTTTCAGAGGATCAATCTATGGATCTCCAGGCTGATGATACTAGGGATAGCGGTGATCGACCATCCCTGCAACAGCGTAGAGAGTAGGGGTGTATGTGATTTTTTTGTATCCATTATGCATGTTCATTGTATATGCAAGGGTTATGCCCCCGGTGAAAAATGTAAAAAGAGATAATTTTGACATATATATATATATATATTTAAGTAGTTTTTCAGTTCAGATGTACCTGTGTCAGCTCCTTTTCTTTTAGTTATCTCTTGCATTTGCCCTTCTCTTTCAGCGTGGTCGGTTATCATCAGGACTTGGACGCTTCTTAAGTTGGCCGGTGATGGTTAAAGGTTACTTTGTATCTGCATATGTAAAGGTAACGCTATCAATAATTTTGTTGTCCCCCTTGCCAGTTGTCAAAGGGGGTAAGTATCTCAGACCGAGGTCTGGTAGTAAAAGATGAATATATATGCTCTCTTTTTTTTCTTCTCTTTTTTTCTTCTTTTTTTTTTCTCATTTTTTTTGGAAATGAACATAATACAATAGGGAAAGCAAATAACTAAAATAAAATAAAAATAAAATGCTCCAGTGTAGGAGCGTGGCAGGATCAGTAGTACAGTATCTTCGGTACCATTCTTTGGGTGATGACTTCGTTATTCTGCATCTTCTTTAGGGACGAGTCAGCGGTTCTAAGGTGATTCTCCTTCTGAAAAAAATGCCCCAAGGTCTAGATGCAATGGAGCTTTTCTAGGTTTTAGGTCAGCACTTTGGATCTATAAGAAGTCATGGGTGGGTATTTTGTTGAGTTAGTTTTGAAGAAAGGTTCATCAGTATTGTCATCGAACCAGGGGAGGTCACTTTGATTATATCAGTGGTATACTGAGGTCTACCTTTGGGTGGTGATCATCCTATCCCGTGGTTATCAGAGAGAAGTATGATAGGTATAGTAGGTGTTTGCATCAGTCATCATTCATCGGTTTTCGGTCTCATTCCTAGGAGTATCCTGTAAGACTTCCGATTTATCATTCGAAGTAAAAATAGAAGAGGGGGTAAGGCTTAGTGATGTGGGGAATAGTTTGCATCTAACGCTTTCCAAAAGAGATGAGTAGCAATCTTTTTCTCAGAGGGGATACGGGGTGCCATGATTGAGCTCTTCATCATATTTCGGTACCATAAAAAATCTCACATTCTATGGCTAGCAGGAGTTTGTCCTGCTCCCGCCGCCTTACGATGACATCTAGTAGTATGGGGACATCAAGGATGCCCTCGCAGCTTGCTTATACATTTCTAGTAAAATTATCAGAGATGTTCTCACGGCTTGCTTATGCTTCCCTGAGCTCATTGACTTGTTCATTTGTCGTATTGCTCTCTCTCGATTTTTTTTAGATATATGTATATATTTTTTTTGAAAGCATCCTGCTAGCATAAGAATAATGAGTTTTGATTGAACCTGACATCTTCATTTTTTTTTGCTCTAATGTCTCCTCCAATGGCTGGGGAAGGGAAATGAGGATCGGGTGCTACTTATGCTTTTGAAAGAGATTAGGTACATCACTAGTCCTTTAATCAGATTGCCGAATAAAAAAGTGAGCAATAAATTGGAGGTCTTAAGGATATTCTGAGAATTGATAACGTATGACCAGTGAATGGGTCGTGAAAACTACGGGGGTAATAGGTATAAGTATTTAACCAGAAGATGTGATGAACACAGGGCTAAGGGTAGTATTTTTTAAGATACATGGCGTTTCAAGGGCTAGGGAGTTCTTTCCTATCCTGATTCACCATTTTGTATTCCCAGGGTATGTGGCTGTTATAACGTAAGGGCCTTCCCAGTTCGATTTCAATTTTTCTTTCGGATGGGCATGCTTGGAAGGCATGATTTTCTTTAAGACTAGTTCTTCAAGATTAAAGGTTCGTTCGAGGACTTTCTTGTCCTAAGCCCTGGCCACTCTCCTCTAATATACCTAAGTGTGATCAGCTGCCCTTAGGCATGTCTCATCAAGTTGCCCTAGCTGTGTGAGTGGCGTAATTCTCCTCTCATCTAAGGATAGCTCATCATCGAGTTGAATCTATAAGGATGGTACTTATATTTCATATGGTAGGACTGCCTCCATCCCGTAGGTAAGGAGGTAGGGAGTTTAGCCAGTGGCCGTACGAATAGAGGTCCTATAGGCCTAGGTGCTTCTGGTAGTCGTTCGGGCCAGTCGGCTCCATTGTTCATTTCTACTGTGCATTTCAGAATTCGAATCAGCATTTTATTTATAGCTTTTTCTTATTCATTTCCTTAAAGGTAGAACAGTGATGAGTGGCGTAGATCGATGTCGAACTTCTTCGTCTTTTTTGTGATGAAATGCGATCCGTTGTCGGTGACCTGGGTCTCTAAACCTAGTGATGATATTTCGAACGATGAACCTCACAAGTGTTGAAGCGATGATTCTGGCATAGGATTCAGCTTCTGCCCATTTGGTATAGTATTCAGTTGCTGTAAGTATGAATGCGTGCTAATGAGTGTTCCCAACTGTGTTTGTAAAAGTTCCGATGATGTCGAATGCCCACATCAAAAATGGCCACGGCGAGGTCATAGTGTTCAATATAACTGATGGAGCTTTGATGAGTGTAGTGTGTTCTTGGCATTATTTGTAGAATTGGATATACAGGTGGCAGTCTCTTATCATTATCGGCCAAAAGTAGTCTTGTCCTATGATTTGATCGGCAAGTCTCTGTCTATCGGCGTGGGCACCGCAGGCACTGACGTGTGCTTCTCGGATGATGTATTATCCTTAGACGATTGCGATGCATCGTAGCAGTACTCCTTTGGTGAAGGCTTCTTTGTATAATATTTTACCGAGTATGCAGAATCGGGCACATCGGTTCCTTATAGTATTCCATTCGATCTTCGTGACATATGACGGAATGTGTTGATGCTTCAGGAAGTTCTAGATGTCAAAATACCATGGTTGTCCATCGCCGGTTGGTGATCTTTCAAACCTGAACATTGCGACTTCAGTTGCTGAGTTGATGTGATTACTTCATTTGGTCCCGTGCTTGTGGGGAGGATTGTTAATTCCCTCTTGACTGTCCATGCTACCTCGTGGGCGGGTATTGTTAGCTTATCGACGAAGGACTTGGTACTTTGTTCGATGGGTATTTGGATGACTGAGGCTAACATGGCAAGAGAGTCTGTGAGCTCGTTTTCTAATCTAGGAATGTTCATAAAAGAGATTCTTTCAAACTTCTTTATCAAATATTGAGCAGTTTCTAGATATGCCATCAGTCTTTTTTCCTTAGTTTTCCATTCTCCTATAACTTGTGATATTACGAGCTTGGAATCATCGATGGTTTTTAATTGTTTAACGCCTAATTGTAGTATTGCTTGTAGTCCAGCTATAAAAGCTTTGTATTTCGCAATATTATTAGTAACAGAAAATTCTAGTTGAAAGGCCTTAGGTATGACAACTCCTTTCGTGGTTAGCAGGACTATCCCAATGCCTTTTCCTTTCTGATTTAGAGCACCGTCGAAATAAAGGGTCCACGACGTCTTATCGAGCTCTTCGTCATGAATTGTCAGTAGGTCTTCATCGAGGAAATCCACATGTATGGGCTCATCGCTTGAGAGTGAGAGATCTGTGAGATAATCGGTGATTGCTTGTCCTTTGATCGACTTTTATGTGACGTAAGTGATATCGAATTCTTGTAATAGCATATGCCAACGAGCGATCTTTCTTAATGCTGTAAACTTTTCGAATACATACTTTAGCAGGTCCATTCGAGCTAGCACTAGTATCTTATGTGCTCCGAAGTAGTGCCGTAATTTGGTTGAGGCCCACACCAATGTGAGGCAAGTCTTCTCCATTGACGTGTATTTTCGCTAGTATTCGACCATCGTCCTACTAAGGTAGTAGATAGCCTTCTCTCTCTTTCGTCTTCTTCATATTGTCCTAGAATTACTCCCATTGCTTTGTCGTTTGCTGAGTGGTAGAGGATTAAGGATCTTTCGAGAATTGGTGGTGATAGTATTGGCGAGTTAAGGAGGTACTTCTTGATATTGTCGAAAGCTTGCTGGCACTGGTTGTCCCATTTGTACTCAGTTCCTCCTTTAAGTAATCTGTAGAAAGGATCACATCTGTCTGAATGCTGCGAGATAAATCTCTTGATGAATTGCAATCTTTCTATCAGGCCTCATAATTCTTTGATGTTACTGGGAGGTGGCATCTCAAGGATGGCTCTGACTTTTACAGGGTCGACTTCGATCTCTCGCTTGCTGACTACGAAACCGAGTAATTTTCTGAAGGTGCTTCAACATGTCATGCCCGCGTTTGGGACTCCACTAATATATCATTGACATAGACTTCTACATATTTATGCATCATGTCATAAAAAATAGTCATCATGGCACATTGATACGTGGCCCTTGCATTCTTGAAACCAAAAGGTATGATGATGTAGCGGTAAATTCCCCATGACATGGTGAAAGAAGTCTCCTCTTGGTCAGACTCTGCTAATTTAATTTGATTATACCTAGAGAAACCGTCCATAAAGGATAGCATCTCATGTCCAGCGGTGTTGTTGACTAGAGTGTCAATGTGCGGAGGTGAGAAATCATCTTTTCGGCATGCCTGGTTGAGGTTTCGGAAGTCAATGCAAACCCATACTCTGCCGTCTTTCTTAGCAACAAGTACTATGTTGGGACCCATTTGGGGTAGAGGACGACTTGGATGAATTTGGCTTTGCATAATTTGTTGACTTCCTCTTTAACTTGAAGGTTGTTTATTGGTGCATCCTTCAAAATTTCTGCTTAATAGGCTTTGCATCGGGTTCCAAGACAAGGAGATGTTCCACTAAACTTGGATCTAGACCAGGCATATCTTCATAGGACCATGCAAAGGAGTCGAGGTGTTCTTGCAGGACTTGTACAATTTGTTGAAGTTCCTTGGAGTTTAGCGTTGTGCTAATTAGTAGCTTCTTGGGTTTCTCTTCAGTGCCAAAGTTGATTTCTTCTATAGGTTCCACGACAGTTTGGGTTTGTATGTCAAAATGCTTGATAACCTGTAGGAAGTCTTGTGCCTCCTCGGTGACTGGTGTTCCTTCTTCATCCTCGTTGAGCTCATATACTACAAAATTGCTACACTGGGATTCGATTTTGTGAAAGGTAACCCTTCATGCGTATAATTTATGACTGAGACATCTTTGGTAAGGTGAAGGTCAAGGCTATTGATCCTTTTATCAAAGTCGCGAAGTATCTCATCTGGTATGATCACTGGCTTGTTATTTAGCCAGGATGCCTTGCGTCTTCATGTGGAGAGAGAACAGAAGTTTTAGGAGAAAAGTCTCCTTGTCGGTCGCAAAGTTGATTTGAGATGAAGGGTTCCCTTTCTTTTCTAAGGTTTTCTGATTTTTTGGGATTTTGTATTTCAAAATTTTTAGGGTGCTTTTTCCATTTTTTTTATTTTTGATAGTAGATATGATACAAAATCAGTTGCCTCAAGAAATGCCGGGAGAGCTGCTTCCTCTAATTGAGGGGGCGAGACGGCTGTAGGAGTCATTCGGGCAATTCTTTGAGAAATGTGCACTTATTCTAAATTTGGCATTTTTTTTTAGAGTCCTCATCTGATGAGATCTTTCGAATAAGCGACGCCGATGACAGTGGCACTGACGTTTGGATTTCTTCTATCACATTGATTGCCTCATCTTCGAAGAAGCTCTGGAGATCATAATCGGTCGAACTATCATTCTCTAAGTTAGAATATGGTTGCTCTTCCTATCGAGGGTGACCTCCTAAGGGATCCTCAAGGGTAGTGAGCTCTCTTCCCTGAATTTCATAGTATGTTATGATGCGCACGCACGTTCGGCAACGAGGTTGAAAACGGTGAGAAATGTAGGGAGATCCCTAAGGGCATTCCCATCCATTTGAGCCAGTGTCAAGGCTAATACCGATCTCGTCTTCTTGATTTGATAATGCCTGAAGTCCTTGTTTAGCCTGCTCTGCTAACTCAAGTTCAGGGAGGTCTATCCAATAATCCTCATCATCACTCAGAGGGGGTTGTCACTCTTCCGTAAGAGATTTCTAGAATATTTGGAGTTGTGGCGCATCTGGGGACGGAGGAGTGTCAAGTTCGAATTCCTCTTCAAACTCAATGAGAGCAACATGAATATCTTCTTTTAGGTTGACCAGATGGTCGTTAGGATTTTCTTCTTCTGGGTCGACCGTATGGATCCGACATTCTCATCCCTCTTAGTCGGTGGGTCATTACTTGCTTCTGTCATTACGGGGTTAAAGTCATTCGATCCTACTATTGTAGAATGTCGGATCCAACTTGCAAAACCTTCTAATATGCTGGTGCATGCCCTGCAGCGAGGTTAGTATGGGTGAGCGATACAAGGGGAGTCCCACGGGCATTCCCATCCTTCAAGGTCAAGGCTGAGGCAGATGTTATGCGAGCTTAAATCTTCTTGTGGGGTGTCATCCTCTTCCCATGTTGAGTGTAAGCACTCTTCACCATCTTGCAAGGCTGCTATGTGAAAATCTTCATCATCAGTGGATTCTCACTCTCCTACTCACGGCTCGAGTTCTAAAGGTTCTTCCTTTCTCCCCTCTGTAAACTCCTTAGTGTCAAACAAAAGCTTGATTCCCTCAAGTGGCTTATCACTATCATCATTCAGACTTGTTAAATCATTGAATGCTTTAGCCATTCGTTCGATTTTCACTTCTTAGGATTTAGTGAAGGGCACTTTCTTCTACCTTGGTACATCTACTTTCTCAGTAGTCCCGTAGACAAAGTGGTTATACAGAGACCATTTTGGTGAAGTAGGGAATAAGTCAATTTATGGGTCGTCCGATTGGTAGCTTAACCCTATGTGTTTACATATTTTCTTGGGGACGACATGTCCTACATGACCTTGCTTGTTTTTACCAAGTCTGGTGTAGGGGATGTACCCGAGTTAATACATAAGGTCCCAACCTTTTGTTACAGTTGAGTTGATGTTGGAGATTTTGGCGAGGTCTGGGCCATCCTCTCTTCTCATTAATTTTTGTTGACACATTGGGGGAGGACTAAGAAGGGTAGGGGGATGAACTTTTGCAATGATTGTTTCATCGAGGATTCGGGTCTTTTGAATATGGCCCGTGTTCAACACAGAGTCGTAGGTTGTCGGAATACTCGCCCCATAATCAGTGTCCATCTCCTGGAGGAGCGCATTAGCATATATGCTGACAATGGAGTTCTCATACGGGAATTTGACACATTGGTGGTATGTGGATGCGACGACCTTCATTGACTCTAACCACTTTCTTCCTAAAATAAGATTATAAGTGATGGAGGAATTAGAAACATGGAAAGTGACATCTTTTGTTATAGGTCTGAGGTGAACCTAGAGTTTGATAGTTCCTTTCATGAAATGACGCGAGCCGTGATAAGCTATAAGAGATAGTGTTGAGGGCCTGACATCCTGCTCCGTGTACTCGAGCGTCTTTAACATTGTGATAGGATAAATATTGAGTCCTGCTCCTGTATCAACCAACACATGGGGTACGGAGAATCCTATAATTATGACTGTAAGGTATGGGAGTTGCACTTTCACAAAGGGACTATTTAGGCATGTCTGCGTCTATGAAGGTGAGTGTCAGAGGTTGCGCCATGACCGAGGTGATTTGATGTAGCTCATCCAATGTTGTGTCCTAGTTCACTTGTGTGTCTTCAAGTATCCTTATCAACAGTTGGTGATGGTCAGACGATTTCTTGATGAGTTCTAATATTGATATCTGGGTTGGAATCTTTTGAAGATGCCACAGAAGGTCATATTCTTGTCCTGACTCGAGCGTAATTTCTTTGTCTGGCCGATGAGCCTTGGGTGCGGGTGGTTGGAGTGGTTGGGTACAAGGATTAGTGGAGGGATAATGCGAGGTGGGGGAGGCAAGTTAACTTCTCTTTCTCTCATATTCCTCTTTGGCAGTTGTGCATTCGTAAAATCCTTATTTCGAGGGAAAGGCAGAGGTGGATAATTGGCTCCTAACTTAAGGATCAAGCAAGTCGATTGTTGACCTAGCCCGGTGTGGCTCGACGTTGAGGTATCTGTGAAGTGAGTGAAATTCGAGGACGGAGCGTGTACTTGCACTATGCCGCTCCAAAGTGGGAGGTACGTTGTGTAATCTTCTTCTTCTAAGAAAGCAGAGACCAGCATCTCGCACTGGTCAGGATGTTCTTCTAGTTCACTTTCTTCTATGTTTGGCAAACACTCGGGTGACACTATCTACCCATGCGACAATTTGGGCTGCTGTTTGAAGAACATGATCTCCATACTCGAGTTCTAAATTGGATGAGAGGAGTGTCAATGGTGTTGATTCAGGATTTTGAGGGGTTGAAGGTTTCGGTGGGCGACTATGAAGAAATGGTCTTCAAGCCTTGAAGGAGTGAACTCGTATCTGAGTGAATTTTGGGTAAGGAGGTGGGCTCGGCGGGGCGATTCAGGTGATCAAGGCTGAGGGATGTAGGGGTGAAGGAACTCTCATAAGGGTAGCCAAAGTGTTAGATGGTCGGATGCGAGTGATTAAAGTGGAGGGCTGGAAAGAGGATTGATCGGGGAGATCCACGGTGGTGACCTGGGCTGGTGTTATTTGGTTGTGGTTGGGCAAGGGGTTATTAATGATTCCTAAGTTCTGTTGGGGTTGATTATTGTTAAGGTTAAGATTTTGGAGCGCTTCCCAATCAATTTAGTTCTGGTCATTTATATCATAGATTACATCCTGGAGGACCCAACAGTCTTTCAGATTGTGTCCCACATATCGATGGAATGCACAGTTTTTGCTATAGTCTAGATTTGTCGGCCATGTTTGGGGTCTTTTCTGTGAGAATTGGAGGAGATTTTGAGTGTTGAGGGGATGAAAAATGTTAGGAATTGTGTTAGATAAAGGGAGATAGTGTTCCTGCCTCGGCTGGTAGGGGCCTTTAGTTGGGTTGAAGTTTTGCAGTGGGGGGACGTTATTGTTGTTCTGCGTGTGGGCCGGTCGATTCTGTGTGGTATTCTGGTTTTGATAAGTATTGGGATATTGGTTTTTGTTCTGGTATTGGCCCTAATTTTGGTTTTGGCCTTGATTTTGGTTCACATATCTTTGTTGATTCGTGCCTTGGTTTTGGTTTATATACCATTGCTGATTTTGATTCTGCCTGAAATTTCTCGGCTAAAAGTTTCCGTTCTCGGAGTTCTGTCCTTAGTTGACAATGGTGTTAACTTGCTCGGCTCATGAGGCCTTCTTGCTATTTTTTATTTTCATTCACCGGAAGACCCTACTTTCGACATGACTATAGATAGGCGAGGTCTCCACATTTAATGTGTCGCGCTAGTTGGGATGCCCGAGAGTGAAGTGTAGTGAATTTGGGACAGTCGCTTATGGCGAGCGCGCTCTTTAAGGGTTCTCTGGTATTATCAATGGTAATGTCAACCGAGTCTTTCTCTTTCATTGAAGTGCTGATCCTGGCAACGAGTTTCCTCAATCTGGCAATGAAGTCGACGAACTCTCATCGGGTCCTTGCTTTGTCACCATTAGATCGCTGAGACTGACTGTCTCTTGGATCAAGTGCTTATATTGGTCCAGGAATTGACCGATTAAATCATCGAATGCATCTATCTTATACAGCGGCAGTCCCGCAAACCAATCTAGAGCTTCTCCTTCTAATGAGTGTTGGAAATAATGGATGAGAAGTCCTTGATTATCGCGTATGGGTCGACAATTATTGCAAAAGAGGGACAGGTAATAGTTTGGATTTCCCGTGCCGTTGTATTTGGTAAATTTTGGTGGTTTGAATCTTGTCGGTAAGTTAAATTCGACATCCCAGTAAAATTTATCGAATTCGAATGGGTGACCACGGTGTTCCCTCTTGGCTATGTATTCATCGAGCATCTTGGGGAGATCTTCGACCTTGATGGTGTTGCCTTTTGGAGCAACCCGCGAGCAAACCTTGTCTGGAGAATCATCGTTGAAAGTGTGAGTAGGTTGTCGAAAATGGTGAGGCGCGGGCTGACACCATGCTAGGGTAGGAGGTGGCCTCTCTTGTCGTTCGTATTCTTCTGAATATTGTCATGCCCTAATGGTCTTGTATGCAGCAGCCAGTCCTCAAAGCAATTCCTCAGCGTCATCATCTCCTCTTTGTATCCGCTGAACACTGAGTTTTACGATTTGTTGGGCAGTGAGGTTTTGTCCAGTTTTACTATCTCTCTCGTTATGATTATTGCCAGTGTGCGGAGTAGGGAAGGGATTTTTTTGATTTCCAGTCGTGTTAATCTCAGGTTGTCGTAGGCTAGAATCATAAGGCGATTCCCTCTCGTATATAGGGTTGTCATGATATCCCCACAAGGGCGGGTCTCCTAAACTCACTCTTCAAATACCGGACATCTCGAGTCTTTGGCGAAGACTCATATATTTAAAGAAAATTTTAAATGATGCGATGCAAGGAAAAAATTAGGAAAATAAATTAAAAACTAACCATCTAAGAATGAAAGAGTTTAGCAAAAGCATCCCATCGCGATCACCAGTTTGTTAGTGCGCACTTTTTATGGGTTCCTTTTGGTCCCCGTTGAATCAGTGGCCCAATTCTATCCTAAGCGGACTCTGGCAATGCAGTGTTTTAGAAGGTTACAAAATAAAGAGGGGATTTTTAGGAAGGTTCCTAGTTTATTGCGATCGCCAGCTGCAGATATTTAACGATGCTGCAACACGTCAGTGATCACGCTTTAGAGCAGGAGTGGGTTACTTTTTTACTGAATCGTTGGCCTGCCAGTGTCAGCAGCACTAGCTCTTTTTTTAATTTAGATAGTTTAGTTTTTTCTTTCTTTCCTTATTAGTGTTGTAATTCTAATTGGCTTAAGTTTCCTGGTTCTACTATGAGTCTAATTATGTGAACTTGTTGTGGTGAATTAATTTATTATTCTTGTATCCTATTCCTAATATAAGTCCACTTGGTTTGAATATTTTAATCTTATTAGGAGTCTAATTAGTTTAGTATTCTAATCCTGCTGAAAGTATAATTAATTAAGTATCCTGATCCTACTAGAAGACTAATTAATTCAAATGTTCTAAGCTTATTAGAAATCTAATTAATTTAGTTTCCTAATGCTACTAGAAGTTTAATTAATATTTGACTCCTAATTGTACTAGGAATGCAAATATACTAATCTTGGTGAAACTCTAATTAAATGAAGCATGCTAATTGTACTAAAATTCTAATTAAAACAAGTATGTTACTTTCACTGAAATTCTAATTAAAGCAATTATGCTAGTTCTGCTGAAATTCTAATTGGAGCAAGTATTCTAACAGTATTGAAATTCTAATTAAAGTAAAGAACTAATCTTACTAAAATTTGGACTAAAGCAATGAATTAATTCTACTAAAGATCTAATTAAAGCAATGAATTAATTATACTAAAAATCTAATTTAAATTAAGGAATTAATTATACTAGAATTCTAATTGAAATAACGGAACTGATTTTACTAATTCTAATTAAAGCGATGGATTAATTCTATTAAAATCTTTAAAAAAAGGGGTTTTGGGCTCGCTATGCTAAGGAGGATTGGCCTTGTTCTCGAGTACCCTCCGTAAGCTCGGGTGGCTGAGATTAAAACAGATTGAATTTTTAGATTAAAAGATGATATTTTTTTATTTTTAAAGTTGATTTTGGATTATAATTATGGATTAAATTGTGAAACTAGAAATTAAGAAAACTGAATTATAAATTGGGATTTTGGAAATCTTAAATTAAGAAATTAAAACTAAAATTTAAAATCTAAGGACTGAATTTGGGACCAAAATCAGAAAATCAGGTAGTATGATTAAGGACTGATTCCAGAAACTAAGAACTAGAACTAAAGATTAATGATAAGACTGGAGATTAAGATTTCAGAATAAAATTAAAGTATAAGGTCGATGATTAGGCCGTCAGATTAAGGACTGGTTCTAGAAACAATGAACTAGAGCCAAATATTAAAAATTGCGGTCTAAAAAGGGTGCTACAGTCTAAGACTAGAAATTTAATACTAATAATTAAAATTAGTAGAAAACCTAAATCTTAGAACTAAAACTAAGGTAAAAAACTAAAGGCTAAATTCTTACCCAAGGCCGGGACTGCAGAGAGGAATCTCAAAATTCGAAGCTTGAATCTCGAAATCATGGCTCTGTTTCTCTCTGTGTTCGTTCTCGAAATTCTCTAGCCTCGAAATCCCTAAGCTCTCCAAAATTTTCACTCCCCGTTTGGGGCGAATTAAAAAACGTCTTTTATTGGTTTTTTCCTAATTAAACACCTTATTTCTGGCGTTTAACTAAATTGCGCGCCGATTTCCTAGTGCTTAATCGCTTTGAGTCGGTCATCGACTCAGTGAGCGACCGACTGACTGGCTCAGCCGAGTTTCTTAGTTCTAACCATGTTAGGACTAATTGCACGCCTAGTGTAGAATACGTAATCTGATTAAGCATCTCATTTGAAGCACTTAATCGTGGATTCTTGGGGGTAAAGGACTGTGAGACTAGATCAGGCGTATACCAATTGCGCGCTGATGGTGAGGTGCTCAATCCTATCATGCGTGCCATGTGGGGCATGTAATCGAGTCTCAAGGTGGTCTAAGGAAAATAAGTCTAGTCTGAATGAGGATTGATTCCACATTTGTAATTTTGCGTGTAATCGAATTGCGCGCATGGTTTTAGGCGCGTAATTCTGGGCTGTCCGGGTTCGAGTCAGGTCTGAAATGCTAGACTATTATTTCAATCTGTATTTTGACTATATACTATTATTTTAGTATATAGTCTCCCTACGTTGGGATCTGAGCCACAGAGCTATTGTTTCAACCTATGTTCAGTCATGTACTATTATTTCAGTGCATGGTTCCCACGTTAGGGTTAGTCGGGTCTGAAATGCTAGACTATCATTTCAGTCTGCATTTCAATTATATACTATTGTTTCAGTATATAGTCTCCCTATGTTGGGATCTAAGCCACAGAGTTATCGTTTCAGCCTGTGTTCAACCATGTACTATTATTTCAATGCATGGATCCCACGTTAGGGTCATGGAGCCTGAAATGCTAGACTATTATTTTAGTTTGCATTTTGACTATATGCTATTATTTCAGTATATAGTCTCCCTACGTTGGGATCTGATCCACAAAGCTATTGTTTCAACCAGTGTTCAGTCATGCACTATTATTTCAGTGCATGGTTCCCATGTTAGGGTTGTGAAGCTTTCAGAGAAGGTAAGTCCTTTCTGAAAAGTCACGGGCAAGGTCAAAGGTTGACCAAAGAGATTTCTATATTCCAAGAGGGCAAAATGGGGGTGTCTACAGGCGCATTGGACGATGCGGGCAGAGATGCAAGCAACCGTAGATCGGCTGTAGTATCATCTGACGAGGAGTGAGCGGGATGGTTGGTCAGCTTGCTGGATCGAAGTCGAGGGCTACGGGTTCCTCGACCGGGCAGCCTCATCGTACGACACGTGATCGTGTTAAGGATTATGTTCCTGAGGATTCTGTCATTCATGAATTTCTTGTTGGGTATCCTCCTCGCTTTCGATCGAGGCGGTCCGCTAGTCAAGCGAGTGAGGGGGGTTCAGTAGCGGAGCCTCCTCTTCTAAAGGTTTCAGCGACTCCAGGTGCTGGAATTGTATTTTCAGAGGATCAGTCTACGGACCTTCGGGCTGATGATACTAGAGGTATACCCCCTGTATGTGTATTTTTTTTGTGTTCATTGTATATACAGGGGGTATGCACCCAGTGATGGATGTAAAATTAAAATTTTGATATATATATTTAAACAGTTTTTCCGTTCAGATGTACCTGTGTTGGCTCCTTTTCTTTTAGATACCTCTTGTATTTGCCTTTTGCTTTCAGCGCCATTAGTTGTCATCTGGACTTGGATGCTTCTTGATTCAGCCTGATGATGGTTGAAGGTTGCTTTGTATCTGCACATGTAAAGGCAAAGCTATCAATAATTTTTATTTTCCCCCTTGCTAATTGTTAAGGGGGGCGAGTGTCTCAGACTGAGGTCTGGTAGTAAAAGATGGATATATGTTCTCTCTTTTTTTTTTTTAAAACAAAAATAATGCTACAGGGAAAGCAAATAACTAAAATAATAATAATAATAATAATTCCCCAGCGTAGGAGCGTGGTAGGATCGGCAGTGTAATATCTTCGATAGCACTCTCCGGACGGTGGCTTCGCTATTCCGCACCTTCTTTACGGGCAAGTCGATGCTTCTAAGGTGATTCTCCTTCTGAAAAAAATTTCTCCAGTGTCTAAGTGCAATGGAGCTTCTCTGAGTTTTTGATAAGTACTTTGGGCCTATAGGAAGCTATGGGTATGTGGTAAGTTAGTTTTGAAGAAAAGTTCATCAGTATTGTCATCGAACCAGAGGAGGTCATTTTGATTATGTTAATTATATACCGAAGTCTACCTTTGGGTGGTGGTCATCCTATCCCGTGGTTATTATCATGGGGAAGTGCGATAGGTATAGTGAGTGCTTGCATCAGTCATCATTCATTGGTTTTCGATTTCATCCCTAGGAGTATCTTGCAAGGCTTCCGATTTATTATTCGAAAAAATAAAAAGTAGAAGAGGTGTAAGGCTCAGTGATGTGGGGAGTAGTTTGTACCTAATGCTTTCTAAAAGGGATGAGTAACAGTCTTTTTCTTAAAGGGGATACGAGGTGCCATGATTGAGCTCTTCGTCGTATTTCGGTACCATCAAAGTTTCACATTCCATGGTTAGTAGGAGTTAGTTCTCCTCTCGCCACCTTACAACGACATCTAGTAGTTTGGGGACATTAGGGATGCCCTCGCAGCTTGCTTATACATTTTTAGTAAAGTTATCAGAGATGTCCTCACGGCCTACTTTTGCTTCCCTACGCTCATTGACTAGGTCATTCGTCGTATTGCTCTCACTCGATTTTTTATATATATGTATATTTCTTTAAAGCATTCTGCTAGCGCAAGAATGGTGAGTTTTAATTGAACCTGACATTTTCATTTTTTTCATTTGCTCTAATGTCTCCTCCAATGGCGGGGGACGGGAAATGAGGATCGGGTGTTACTTATGCTTTTGAAAGAGGTTAGGTATGTCAGTAGTTTTTTTATCAAATTATCTAAATAAGAAAGTGGGCGATAAATTGAAGTCTTAAGGATATTCTGAGAATTGAAGGCGTACGACCAATGAACTGGTCGTGGTGACTACGGGGGTGGTAAGTATAAGTATCTAACCACGGGATGTGATGATCACAGGGCTAAGGGTAATATTTCTAAGGTACATGGCGTTCCAAGGGCTAGGGAGTTCTTCCCCATCTTAGTTCGCCAATTTGTATGCATTCCCAGGGTATGCGGATGCTATAACATAAGGGCCTTCCCAATTCGATTTCAGTTTTCCTTTTGGATGGGCATGCTTGGAAGGCATGATTTTCTTCAAAGCTAGTTCTCTAATATTAAAGGTTCGTTCAAGGACTTTCTTATCATAAGCCCTAGCCACTCTCCTCTAATATACCTGAGTGTGATCAACTGCCCTTAGGTGTGTTTCATCGAGCTGCTCTAGCTGTGCAAGTAGGGCAATTCTCCTCTCGTTTAAGGATAGCTCATCATCGAGTTGAATCCATGAGAATGGTACTTGTATCTCATATGGTAGGACTGCCTCCATCCCGTAGGTAAGGAGGTATGGAGTTTGGCCAGTGGCCATACAAATAGAGGTCCTATAAGCCCAGAGTGCTTATGATAGTTGTTTGGGCCAGTCAGCTCCATTGCTCGTCTCTACTATGCGTTTCAGAATTTGAATCAGCATTTTGTCGTGGCTTCTGCTTGTCCACTGCCTTGAGGATAGAATGGTGATAAGTAGCGTAGATCGATGTCAAACTTCTTGCATAACTTCTTCGTCTTCTCTGTGATGAATTGTGGTCCATTGTCGATGACAAACATCCTAGGTACTCTAAATCTAGCGATGATATTTCAAACGATAAACCTCACAAGTGTTGAAGCAGTGTTTCTGATATATGACTCGGCTTCTGCCCATTTGGTATAGTATTCTATTGTTGTAAGTATAAATGTGTACTTGTGAGTGTTCCCAACTATTTCTGTGAAAGGTCTAATGACATCAAAAATGGCCACGGCGAGATCATAGTGTTCAATGCAACTGATGGAGCCTTGATGAGTACGGCGTGTTCTTGGCATTGTTTACAGAATTGGATGAAGAGATGGCAGCCTCTTATCATTGTCGGCCAGAAGTAGCCTTATCGTATGATTTGATCAACGAGTTTTTATTTACCAGCGTGGGTGCCGCAGGCACTAGCATGTGCTTCTCAGATGATGTATTGTCCTTCGGTGGTTGTGAAGCATCTTAGCAGTACTCCTTTGGTGAAGGCTTCTTTGTATAATATTTTATCGAGTATGCAGAACCGGGCGCATCGGTTCCTTATAGTCTTCCATTCGATCATCATGGCGTATGGAGGAACGTGTTGATGCTTCAAAAAATTTCATATGTCGAAATACCATGGATGTCCGTCATCGGTTGGTGATTTTTCAAACCTGAACTTAGCGACTTAGGTTTCTGCCTTGACGTAATTTTCCAGAGTGATTGCTTCATTTGGTCCCGTGCTTGTGGGGAGGACTGGTAATTCTCTCTTAACCGTCCATGCTACCTTGTGGGTGAGTACGGTCAGCTTTTCGACGAAGAAAGACTTGGTACTTTGTCTGATGGGTATTTGGATGACCGAGGCTAATGTGGCAAGGGAGTCTGCGAGCTCGTTTTCTAATCTAGGGATGTGTGTGAAAGAGATTCTTTCAAACTTTTTTACCAAATATTGAGCAGTTTCAAGATTTGCCATCAGTCTCCTTTCCTTGGACTTCCATTCTCCTATAACTTGTGAGATTACGAGCTTGGAATCACCGATGATTTTTAACTGTTTAATGCCTAATTGTAGTGTTACTCATAGTCCGGCTATGAAAGCTTCGTATCCCATGACATTATTAGTAACAGGAAAGTCTAGTTGAAAACCCTTAGGTATGACAATTCCTTCCAGGGTTAGCAGGACTATCCCGATGCCTTTTCCTTTATGATTTAGAGCACCGTCGAAATAAAGGGTTGATGATGTCTTGTCGAGCTCTTTGTTATGAATTGTGTATAACTCTTCATCAGGGAAACCCGTGTGTACGGACTTATTGCTCGGGAGTGGGAGGTCTGCGAGGTAATCGACGATTGCTTGTCCTTTGATCGACTTTTGTGTGACGTAAGTGATGTCGCAGTCTTAGAAGCATATGCCAGCGAGTGATCTTTCTTGATGTGGCGGGCTTTTTGAATACGTACTTCAGAGGGTCCATTTGGGCTAGTACTAGTATGCTATGTGCTCTGAAGTAGTACCGTAATTTGGTTGAGGCCCACACCAATGTGAGGCAGGTCTTCTCCATTGAAGTGTATTTTCGTTCGTATTCAACTATCGTCTACTAAGGTAATAGATAGCCTTCTCTCTCTCATCGTCTTCTTCATATTGTCCCAGAATTACTCCTATTACTTTGTCGTTTGCTGAGAGGTAGAGAATAAGTGGTCTTTCAGGGATTGGTGGTGATAGTAATGGCTGGTTAAGGATGTACTTCTCGATATTGTCGAAGGCTTGGTGACACTGGTCATCCCATTTGTACTCAGTTCCTCCTTTAAATAGTCTGTAGAAAGGATCGCATCTATCTGAATATTGGGAGATAATCTCCTAAGAAATTGCAATCTTCCTATCAGGCCTCATAATTCTTTGATATTACTGGAAGGTGGCATCTCAAGGATGGCTCTGACTTTTGCAGGGTCGACTTTGATTCCTCACTTGCTGACTATGGTGTTGGTGCACACTTTTTCCGGGTTCCTCTCAGTTCCCGTTGAATTAGTGGCTCCAATTCTGTCCAAGTGGACTTTAGCGATGCGGTATTTGGAATTGAAAAAATAAGGGGTTTTCTAGGAAGATTCCTAGTTTGTTGCGATCGTCAGCTGCAGATATTTATCAATGCTGCAACACGTTAATGATCACACTTAAGAGCGGGTATGGATTACTTCTATACTGAATTGTCCGCCTGCGAACGTCAGCAGTAGCGTATTTTTCTTAATTTAGATGGTTTAATTTCCCTTTTATTTCCCTTTATAGTTATAGTTCTGGTCAATTTAGGCTCCCTTGATTCTATTATGAATTTAGTTATATAGGTTTATTCCAATCCTGTTAAGAGTCCAGTTGATATTAATTTCCTAATTTCATCAAAAGTCTAATTAGTATCAATTTCCTACTCTTATTAGAAGTCTAAGCAGTATTAGTATTCTAGTACTACTAAAAGTCTAATTAATTTCAGTCTCCTATTGGTATTAGGAGTGCACGTGTAATGGTTCTAGTGAAACTTCAGTTAGTTTGAGCATACCAATTATACTAAAATTCAAAGCAGAGTAAGTATACCGGCTGTATTGGAATTCTAATTAAATCAAGTATAGTAATTGTATTGAAATTCTAAGTAAAGCAGTTATGACAGTCCTACTAGAATTCTAATTGGAATAGGAGACTGATTTTACTGAAACTCTAATTTAAGGCAAAGGAATTAATTTTACTAAAATCTAATTAAAACAAATAAACTGATTTTATGAAGAATCTAATTGAAATAAATAAAATAATTTTATTGAAACTCTAATTAAAGAAATGAATTTATTATATTGAAAATCTAATCAAAGCAATGATATTAATCATGCGAAATTCTAATGAAAGTGAGAAATTAACCAATCAAAATCTGATTTAAAGAAATTAATCAATCATACTAAAATCTAATGAACTTAATTAATTAACTACGTTGAAATAAAATAAATCTACTAATCAATTATACTAAGAAAATAAGAAAAAGCAAATAATTAATTATAGAATTCCTAAAAAAAGAGGTTTTTGGGCCCGTTATGCCAAGGAGGATTGGCCTCACTCCCGAGTACCCTCTGTAAGCTCCCTTGGGCAAATTGGGTGGCTGAGATTAAAGATAAATTAGATTTTAGACTGTAAAATAATATGTTTGGGCTTTTCAGAGTTGATTTCGGAATAATAGTTATGAATTGTATTGTAAGCTTGAATTATGAAAACTAGAATTAATATTTAGAATTTTGGGAGATATTAAACTAAGAAATTAAAATTTAAAAAAATTAAATTTTTAGGACTGAATTCGAGTCCGAAATCATAAAATTAGACTGTATTATTAAGGACTGGTTCTGAATCCAGAGATTAGAACCAGAAATTAATGATAAGACTGAAGATTAAGATTTTAGAACATAATTAAAGTCTAGGATCGGTGTATCGAACTGCTAGGTTAAGGACTGGTTCTAGAAACAGAGAACTCGAACCAGATATAGAGAATTACGGTCCGAAAAGGGGGCTGCGGTCTAAGACTGAAAATAAAATTAACAGAATTCCTAAATCTAGAGATTATAAGCTATGGTCGGAAACTAAAAATTAAATCCTTACGGGTTGGGGCTGCGGAGAGAAATCTCGAAGATTAAA
This sequence comes from Chloranthus sessilifolius, assembly GCA_021018995.1. NCBI lineage: Eukaryota > Viridiplantae > Streptophyta > Magnoliopsida > Chloranthales > Chloranthaceae > Chloranthus > Chloranthus sessilifolius. The sequence goes on along the minus strand of CM037594.1, from coordinate 24,623,608 downwards.
GCTTGAATTTCGAAATCATGATTAGGGTGCTCTATGGTTTTGTCCTCGGAGTTCTCTGGTTTTGGAATCCCAAAAATCCCTTCTCTCACGAAAATTGCCCAGCCTTTTTTTCAACCTCCTGGGCGAATTAATAAAAAAATCTTGTATAGGCTTTTCTTCAATCATGTGCCATTTTAGGGCGTTTAACTAAATTTCGCGCTAGTTTTTCCGCGCTTAATCCCTTTGAGTTGGTCACCGACTCAGTGAGCGATCGGCTGACTTCCTCAGCGAGTTTCCTAGTCCTAATAACATTAGGGCTAATTGAGCGCTTGATGGGACGTGCACAATCTGATTAAGCGTTTCTTCAAAAGCTCTCAATCAAGGAAACTTAGGGGTTAAGGACTGTGAGGCTAGGTCGGGCGTAGGTCAATTGCGCGATTTTGGGGCATTTTCTTTTGATTTTGGGAATTTTTCTTTACTTAATATCTTTTCTTCCTTTCTTTTCTATATCCCGGGTGCTAGACCTGAATAGTTTTGTTTATTACGTGGATTATTGAGAATGAACGGAATTTGGAATGCAAGGTAGCGGTTGAATTGTTGTCATACTAAGGGAAGAGATGGAGGTGGGATTTTTATTTTCCCGAATAAATCCGAATTCGTGCACTGCTTGAACGTGCCGATTTTAAGTTTCTTGTTTTAAGTTGTATATTCAGAGGGTATGCCCTCGGTGTATTTTGTAATAATTTTATTTATTTATGAAGAGATCATGATTTTAATTTCTTTTGTAAATTCAGGTTTAATTTGTTTTGTAGCTTATTTGATTTATTTTTGAGTGCAAAGTATACTTTTTTAATTTATTTATTTTGGATCGAGGCATGTTTGGTGTTTTTTTTTTGTTGACTTAGTTTGTAGTTTGAGTGTATGGACAATGGGGGTATTTTTCTTGTTTAGTTTCGCCTTAGTTGGGGCAAGTTTTTTTTGTTTGTTTAGTTTTGCTTCAAATGAATTGATGATGGGGGGCATTTTTTAGTTTAGTGTTTTTTTTTTTTTGGTATTAGTTGGAGTGTATATGTGATGTTGGGGCATTTTTTATTTTTTTTCATTTTTGGTTTGGTCTGGTGCATTTTCTTTTAATTTTCGGGGTGGATATTTCTTTAAGTCTGGAATGTTTTGGATCGGGCTTAATAGGGGCGTGGTTTAGCTAATAATTAGTGTCAGAAATCTCTTAATTTAGCCTATGAACGTGTTGTTCTGGGCATCTCTTTGTTTTGTATTTTTGGGGAATTGTGCGCTTCACTCCAATCGCATAAGTTAATTGCACGCTGGAGGGAGCACGCGCATTCAGTGCGGTAGAAGACAATTACGCACCATTTTCTGATCGTTTGATTGATTCAAACACAATGTACTGAGAGCGCGATTAAGGCGGTAGTTGGTCACTGTACGGGCGACCGTTGGCATTCAAGCGCCACTGAGAGGATGCTTGAAATGATTACACGTTGAGTAGCTTACGTGCAATCAGATGGTCGGGTTAGTTTGGGCGGGCGACGATTAAGTTGTGCACTTAGCGCCAGGCGCATAATCCTAATTAAGCGCAGTGTGAGTGGGGCATGATTAATTTGCGTGCCTGGATTTACGCATGCGATTTAGCTGTTCCCTATAAATAGTTTAAAACTTTTCATCTCTGTCGCGTGATCTGTGTTAGTCTTTGATTCTCTATTTCCTCTATTCTTTGTACTCTAGTTTTCATATTTTCGTGATATTTTGTGAGCCGATCGTCCGTTTTAGGCGTCGTTTCTTCCATTTTCCTTAGTTTTTTGAGCTCTTCGTTCTAGGATGGAGTCTGAGGGTGGTGGTAGGCACGATATTACCATTTCTAAGTTGGAGAGGATTTTAGGGGCCGAGATAGGTGAGACTTTTGAGGCTTGGACTGAGGTTGTCGGGGAGGCAAATGTTGGGGAAGTTACTAGAGAGGAGGTTTTGGAGGTTGATCAGTCGGTGGTCAGGGAGGAGACACTCGAGATTGAGCAGGGAGTTGCTAAGGATGAGGGTGAGATACCCGAGGGCGAGAGAGCTGAGGGTGCGGCTGCGGAGCATCAGGAACGTAGACACTTCCCGCTGGAGGATCTCTTCTCACGAGGCCCGGAAAGCAATCATGAGCAAGAGTTCTTCCATTTTTTTAGCGACTTAGGTCATGAGATAGGCTTATTAGGATCTAGAAACCCTTCTAATTTATGTCGAACCTACATTAATCATTGATTATGTGCTTACTCATGCATCATAGCAGCATATAGAGATAAGTCATGTTTCTGTTCAGTCATTCTTATCATGTTTTGCATGTTTGTTGTAAATTGTTATTTGAGTTTGAGGCGTGTTTGACTTACTTTTAGTTTTAAACTCGTTTGTCTTTCGTCATAGGTATGTGTCAGTCTTACCGTTATTATTTGTATTTCATTCAATGGGAGCCCCCGCAGCTGGCTATCAGCTCGACATGGGCCGAGTCTCATACTTGGTACCATGCCTTGCCGGAGTTTCAGCGGGCGTGGCTGGTGCCTTTTGATTTTGGACAGATCCTGGAGTTGGGGCCTTTTCAGGTTGATCGTGGCCTGATCGCGGCGATTCTATAGAGGTGGAGGGAGGAGCATCAGGCGCTTCTCTTTCCAATAGGTATGATATTGCCGACTCCAGAGGACTGGGTCTGCATCACCGGTCTTTGTTTTGAGGGCGAGCCAATTATAGGGTGGATGGCAGTGTTGGTGCGTGTTTTTTTTGGGTTCCTCTTGGTTCCCGTTGAATAAGTGGCTTCCAATTCTGTCCGGTTGAACTCTAGCGATGCGATGTATGTGATAAGGTGGGGATAAATAGTAATAGGAGGAATTTCCTATGATGATTCCTAATTGATTTGCAATCGCCAGCTACAGATGTTTATCGATGCTGCAACACGTCAATGATCACGCGTTTAAGCGAGTGTGGGTTACTTCTATACTAAATCGTCCACCTACGAACATCAGCAGTAGTGTCCTCTTTTAATTAGATAGTTTCAGCTTTCTTTTTAGTTTCCCTTGTTACTATTATGGTCGGTTTAGATTCTCTTTTTTTGTTGTGAATTATGATTAGGTGAGCTTATTATGACAGGTTATTTTAGTGTCCTGATGCTATTAGGAGTCTAATCATTTTGAATTTCTCAATATTATTAGGAGTCCAATTAATATCAAAGTCCTGGCTCTACTAAGAGTCCAATCAATTCTAGTCTCCTACTGGTACTAGGAGTGCATGTGCATTAGTTCCAACAATATTGCAATTAAATAAATGAGTCCAATTGTATGGAAATTCTATATGAAGCAGGTATACTAATCATATTACAATTATAACTAATAAGTAGTTCTACTAAAATTCTAATTAAAAAAGACACAAAAAAAACTAATTTTTACTACGACTCTGATTAAAGCAATGAATTAACTTACTAAAATATAAGTAAATAATTGATGCAATAATATTAATTTTTATTATTTTTGAATCATAATCCGTGGATTGGTTATGGTGAGAATCTAACGAATAATAAGTAAATTAACTTTCTTAAATTCTGATTTAAGATAATAGACTAGCTAAACTGGAATACTAAATTGAATCAAAGCAAATAATGATATCGAGGCCTATTAGATGTAATTAATCGATTATACTATAATAAAAAGTAATTAAAATTAACTAAGTAATCCTAAGCAATCTAAAAAAGGGGGGTTGGGCCCGCTATGCTAAGGAGGATTGACTTTGTTCTCGAGTACCCTCCGTAAGCTCCCGTGGGCAAATCGGATGGCTGAGATAAAAGATAGATTGGAATTTGAATAATAAAAAAGGTATTTTTGAAATGGAATTTGAGACTATAATAGGAAATTAAATTAAGAGACTAAAGTTATGAACTAAAATTTATAGTTTTGGATTTTTGATGGTATGAAAATATAAAATTAAATTATAGATTAAAATTTAGGACTGAATTCGGGTCCGAAATCAGAAAAATCAGGCCGTATGATTAAGGACTGGTTCTGAACTCTGAGAGTCAGAACCAAAAATTAATGATAGGACTATAGATTAAGATTTTAGAGTAGAATCAAAGTATAAAGTCAGTGGATCGAACCGTTAGATTAAGAACCGATTCTAGAAATAGGGAACTAGAACCAGATATAGAGAATTTCAGTCTGAATAGGGTGCTACGGTGTAAAAACTTGGAAATAGAATTGATGAATTAAACTAAGGGAAATCCTAAGTCTAAAATAAAAGTAAATTCGTACCTAGGTTCTGGGCTGCAGAGAGAAATCTTGGAGTTTGAATATTAAAGTCATGGCTAATTTGCTCTAGGGATCTATCCTCGGAGCTCTCTGATGTTTAGAATTTACGCTCTCGTTTCTCAAAATTTGTAACCCCCTTTTCTCTCTTCGAGAAAAAAAGCTTTTATAGGTTTTTATTCAATTACGCGCCCATTTTTGAACATTTAACTGAATTGCGCGCCAGTTTTCTGGCGCTTAATCTCTTTGAGTCGGTCACCAACTCAGTGAGCGACGGGCTGAATTACTCAGCGGGTTTCCTAGTCCTAACAAAATTAGGACTAATTACGCACATGGTGGGACATGCGTAATCCGATTAAGCGTGTTACCTGAAGTGCTTAATCGAGGAAACTTAGGAGTCAAGAGTAGGAGACTAGGTCGGTCGTAGGCCAATTGTGCACTAGTGGTGTAGCGCTCAATACGATTTTACGTCTGGTTCCAAGTGCGTAATCGAGTCTCGAAACGGTCTGTGAAAGGAAGTTTAGTCTGAAAGGGGACTGATCACACGCTTGTAGTTCTGCGCGTGATTGAATTACGCACAGGTTTTCAAGCGCTTAATTCAGGGTTGTCCTGGTATGGTCTCAAGAATGGAATGCAAGACTATTGTTTCAGCCTGTATTCCGACTATATACTATTGCTTAGTATATAGCCTCCCTACGTTGGGATCTGAGCCACAAAGCTATTGTTTCAGCTTGTGTTCAGCCATGTATTGTTGCTTGGTCTCATGTTGAGGGTTAAAAAGGTCAAGGGCTGACCAAACGAATCTGTGTACTCCGAGAGTACACAGATCCCTACGTTGGGATCTGAGCCACAAATGCGGGTGTCTAGAGATGCCCCTCTTCACGAGCTCTTGCGAAGTAAGAATGCTTCGAAGAAGTAGACACCCTTCATTCGAGGTGCCTTCTCATTTCTTGGGAATTCATAAATGTGAATTGGTGATGCTGACATGACAAGCTTAGCTTTCTTATCTATCAGTGCAAGCTAAAATGGAACATTTGAAGGGCAAATGGTAGCTGTCGAAGGGCATATTCCGGGTCTGTGGGTGCATGGAGCATCCCGTCGCATGGCATGAACTACCAGAGGGATTTTATGCAATCAAGGTACCAGGACATCAATCAAATGTCCAAAACAAGGTCCAGGGACCGATAATAAAGAGATGAAATAGTATGTAGAGTCGAATGGTTGATTTGGGCTGGTAATTGAGGCGCGCCACACCAATGCGCGTCAGGCGTTCCATTTCCAATAGGCATTTGTAAGTTCTTAGATAGAGTATACTTATTATTTGGCTTCCCAGAGGAATGGTTGATTTGGGCTGGTAATTGAGGTAAATTTTGTGGAGTGTGCTCAGTTGAATTCTGTGCAATGGCATGTGCGTTCGATTCATCTGGAGCCGTTTTTTTTTTTTTTTTTTGCATCTAAATAAGCGATTCTGCGCAGTGGCATATGCGCTTAATTGTGAGTTCAGAGGGCTTTGGGATTTAAAGGTCAAAGCTAAGTGTAGTTGTTTGTGGTATTTAAAAAAATGGTGGTTGGGTCTATGTATTTTGTTCATTTTATTCTTTTTCTTTTTTTTGCTTTTTTTTTTTTTTCTTTTGCCTTGCAAGTAAGAGAAGAAAGATTTTTGAAATAAAAGATTTTAGAATGAGTAAGGGGTTTTGAAATTTTGGGAATTTTAACTTAAGATCAATTCGGTGGTAAAACGGCAGAAAATGTGGCTTCCGAGATGTCGCTGAGTAGCTCCACTGGTACAGGATTTGTGGACCCAACCGTTCATGTAGTTGTCAAGATGACACTTGGCATGCCGGATACTCCATCTAACCTTCTTGATGAATACTGGTGATTGTCTCTTATGGGAGGACTACAGTAATTTGCGGGTTGAGAGAGGCGGGTTTTGAAAATATTTTGACTTAATCATAGATAATTATAATTTAGAAGAAATATCGAGTAATTGAAAGGGGTAATACTTACCTGGGGGTGATACTTACCTGAATTGTGCGGTGAGACCTTGGGAGTATTGTAGCGGTGGTACTTTGGCAGTATTGTACCGTCGCGACGGGACTTGGTGGCTATCATTGTAATGCAATGTTCCGGGTGCAATGTCGTAGTAGGGTACCCCAGGGATTTCTTTTTTTTCCCGCATGTTGCTTGAGCGCTTGGTTGGTGGTTGTTGGCACCATGTCGCGATGGGGCCTTGGTGATTGTAGTGGTACTGCGATGGGACTTGAGAGGTATTGTTGGGATGTTCATGCTATAGCTTGGCAGTAGTGAAATGGGATGAGACATGGGAATAGTTCCACGTCTTCCTGCCTTTCTATAATAGTGGCGTCTGGTAGGTTTGTGGCGGGCACTTCCAGAGGAGGCTCTTTGTTTCAGCGATGGGACGTGCTCATGCTTTCTCCCTTTTCTTCTTTTAGTGTGACCGGTGTTGTGAATGATTTTTTTTTGGGTAGTGGTGTCCGCGATGGGAAGTGAGCTAAGCGTGATCAGTGAGGGGATGTTGAGTAGGGTGTTCATGTGACAAGTGTGTCTAGTTTCTTTCTTTGGCAGATCTTGGATTATGGTGAGATTGTGTTATAGTTTCATCGTGATTGACTTATTTTTTTTTTTTGTTTGGTGTATTTGCGTTCTCGGGAGATTTGCTTTTGGCTTTTCACGATGGGCCATGAGGGTATGGCAACAATTTTGCGATGGGACTGAACGTCAGGGTGGTATCATGTGTGTGTGTTTTCATTGTGGTGGGACGTGCTTGAGTGGCTGCATGACGGGGCGAGATGGTTTTGATTAAGATGAAATGAACGATGTGGTGAGGGGGTGACGGTGTCACGTGGGGCATATATGTTTTGTCTGTAATAGGGCCAGAGGCATGGTCAACGTTCTTTTTTTTGGTTACACGATGGGACAACCGCGAGTGACAGTCTCTTTTCACTCTGACTGGTTCATGAGGCCAAGCGATGGGACAAAGGGGACTCTCATTCGAGAAGGGATAAATTTCAGGCAAAAATCAGGAATTAAGCGCCTGACATCAGCCGCTTAAAGCAATCACGCGCCCGATTCCAAGCGGGCAATTCAGGGTCTAAAGGAAGTATTTATGTGTGTGTAGGTTAACCTATGATTGGATTGCCCGCAATGATTCTTGCGCGCGATCGGAGCGTTACCGTGTCATCAGATGGGCGACTTTTTGGTATTGCGCAACTACTATGACGTTTAATCGATTACGCGACATAGCAAGGGCGTGGGATTGGAGAGTCACCAGGTCACTATGTGGGTGGCCTTTCATATTGAGTGTCAACTATTTGTCATTCGATTGGATTGCACGGTCTATAGAAAGCGCAGGATTGGGAGGTCGCTCTATCTGTGCGGGCGACAGTTGTATTGAGCGCCTGGTTAGGAGCGCGAGATTTGGATTGGGAGCTATGTGTGTAGCGCATGATTAAATTAAGCATATTTTTTCATGCGCGTGATCAGGGCCGTGTTTTATATAAGCGGGGGAACTTCATTTGCTTTTTATTCTCGGGTTTAGTCTCGAGTCTTGACTTTTCTGAGTGTTCTAGTGTTTCGAGATTCGTGTTTCAGCGATATTGAGGGATCTAACCGTTAGATTGGGATGGGGTTTCTTCCTATATTCATCATTTCGCATGATCTTCATCCTAGTGTGATGCTCGGGGATAGTATCATTCTGAGAATGGGCGGTATTGGGAATGAGGGTGCCGGTCTTCACACCGTTCCTTTCTAGGGAGCATTGAAGGCAGCATTCACGGGGCGGCGACGGAGGAAGTGAAGATGGCAGGTAGAGGAGATGCTGTAAATGGAGGGATGTATCCCTAACCCATTTTCCATTTCTTCTGCCAGTGGCTCGTTTAAGTTCTCCCAGTCTGGTGGCAATATTTCTGAAGCCTCCGATTGGACATTTTGTTCCTTGTTTTGGCTCATCGTAATTTTGGTTTTTATTTTGAGTTGTATTTTAGATTTTAGGTTTTCGTTTTGGTTTATAATTCGAGAGGTATGCCTCCGGTGGTATCTGTAAAACTTTCAAGTATAAATAAAGGGGCATTTATTTTATTTTATTTTTTATTCCTTATATTGTGCAGTTGGTTGGCTTGAATTTTGGTTGATGGATTAATTGGACTTATCTGCTTTGTCGTAGTTTTAAGATTTGAGTTAGCTTATAGTTTTAAAGTTCGTTATGAAAATGACCCAAGGTTTATTCATTCGTCCTATTAGGTCCTACTTAGTAGGTTCACTTGATTTTTATCAAGCTTGTTTGGAGCATTTTTATTTGATTACACTCGTTTATTGATTTAATTTATTGATGGATTAGTTGGATTTATTTGATTTGTTTGATTTATTTTAGGATTTAATTTAGTTTAGGGTTTCACTCCGGATTTATTGAGGGTTTATCTCAAGATTAATTTATTTTATTGAGTTTCGTTTAGAGGGTTTACTTGGTTCTGATGGGTTTGTTGGGAGCATTTCCTTTTTGGTCCTAAACAAGTCAGGGTCTTATTCTAGAAAATTATCCTTTTGTTTAAAGTTTAAAGTATTTTGTTTGTCTTTTATTTGATTTGAGATGGCACTTGTTAGAAGCGTATGAATTCAGGGTTTAATTTAAAGTTTCTAGATGGGTGTTAAGTGTTTGAATCCTATTGGCCTATCTAGACTTGAGGAGTTCATTTTTTCAGAGGGGTAAGTGTTGTATAATTATTGGTTCATCCTGGTTGTCAGGGATCATGGTCTTTTAAAGGGATATGTGTATGATTTTGGATCCAATCAGCTTGGTAGGGGATTCAGATGTGTGGCATTTGTCAGTTGGTGATTCAAAGGACAAAGCTTATAAATTTCTGAGTCTGAGGTTTTGGGTTGAAATATTTTGTTCTCTTATTTCAAGTTTAAAGTTTGAAAGTTTTCTCCCTCTTTTTTTTGGTTGATGCATCTTGTGTTTGTAATTTTGGGGCATTTCTTTTATTTATTTATTAATGTCTTTTATTCCTTTCTGTTTCGTATCTCGGGTATTAGAACTGATGGACGATGCTTATTAAGTGGATAATGAGAATGGATGGGATTGGGAATTTAGAGTAACGCTAGGGTTGGTGTTATCAATTCAACTCGAAGTGCCACCCCATTGGGGGAAGAGATGGAAGAGAAAAAGGTGGTAAAGAGGGAACCCAAGGATAAGGCACGGTCTGAGTTCTCGTGACCGATGCCTATGTTTCCTCGGTAGGCTCTACGAATTCAGTGTTAGTTGCTCCTCATTTTTTAATGTGTCCAAGGGGAGCTTCCAACAATGGATCCACAGGTGTAGACACCCAAATTTGGCCCAAGGCCTGATCGAAACACATTTCGAGAGAGGCACATTTTTGAGCTTTTGATGGTATGTATGAAACCCTTAAGAATCACCCTAAACCCTTAGGAATCACCCTAGATCCCTTCGAAACCTATCCCGAACCTCTAGAAACCAATCCCGACCCTTAGAACCCATTTCGAACCCTAAACCTAACCTTCTCAGGTAATAGATGAAAAGTGGTGTACCAAGACTATCTAAGGTCTTCTACTAATATCAAATCATATATCATTAGAAAGAGGACTTCTCTAGCTTTCTAATGAGCTAAAAATTACCTCAATCAAAGTTGTATATCAAAAGTTATGACCACGCCAAGCCATTTTCCCCCTGAATTTGCTTGGTGCAACTAATAATTACACCGGGTATAAATGGGTCTGCCTGGCGCAACTATTCGTTGCACCAGGTATATAAACAGTAACTCATGGTTTTTATCCCGAAATTCGTAATTAAGGTTTGACTTCTTGACCACCTCAGTCCTTGGGGTGTGGTTTGATAACTTTGTTGTACCCTTTTAATGCCTATTTGTAACCCTTAAATGATTTGAAACACTAACCTATCATCCACCATTAAATCCATTCTCCCACATCTTCAAGCTCCAAAAACCCTAGGAAACCTTAGATATTGAGTTACCTAATTCTTAACCTTGTTTAGCCTCTAAACACCCTCCTAATCCACCCATCTCATATAAATAGAGCCCCCCACCCCTTGGTTTAGGGGTTGAGAATTTTGCTTAAGAAAGAAAGAGCTCTAAGTGAGAAGTTCTTCCTCCCTTTGGTGCACTATTTTCACCTAAATTCCAGAACCTAAAAAACCCTCCCCGAGCTTGCTTTTACATCCAAAACCTTTAGCCTAGGTGTGTGTGATCCCCTAGCCTCTCTTCTCCATCTCTTAGCTAGTAAGCCTTAGTGGTTAGAACCCCTTTTTCCACCATTCAAGCCTTCAAAAGCTCATCAAAGCAAGCCACGCAAGGCTCCTCTAAGGTACTACAAGGGCCCAAGGGCTCCGGCTCTCCCCTTTCCTCTCCTATCTCTTTTCGGCATTCCCCACCCTCTTATTTGTGCCGTTATGCTGCCGAATGTTCGGTAGGAACGGAGGGGCGCAAATAAGATTGGAGGCCCATTTGGGCAAGAGGAAGCCATTTTCTTTTCTTTTGTTTTATTTTATTTTTGGCCATAAGTAGAGACCGCATTAAGCAGGTTGATCGAGTGCCTAACACTTTCCCGATCAATAACCGAAGCCCCTACCCAAGAGCTTTTGGTGTGGTCCCGATTCAGAGTCATATTTTTAGCACTTCGGTGCTCATAAAAATGAACTAGGTATCTCGGGACACCGAAAGCTCCGGGTGGCGACTCTATATTTTTGTTAGAGAGCGCATCGTCACGACGGGATCGTCTCGATTCCCACCGTTGCACAAATGGAAACTCTGCTGGGGACTAGCTTGTAGAGCTTCCCCTTGAACTTGGCCTTTTTATTTTTGATTTTTACTAACCTTTTATTATTGTTTTTCATTTTATTTTTACTCGCCCCTCCGATTAAGTTATTTTACTTACCCCTACTTTTAAGTCATTTTACTTACCCCTACTTTTACGTCATTTATATGCCTTAGCCGATCGGCGGGCTTACTTGCTCATATGTCCTTTATTTTCCTTATTTTTCTGTCATTTTAGTGCCTTAGACGATTAGCAGCCTACTTGAGCTTTGTCTTTCAATTCCATTAAATTTCCGTCATTTAAAGTGCCTTAGCCGATTGGCGGGCCTACTTGTGCACTCATATTCCATCAGTGGATGCCGGCCCGTAGTGGCGGCACAGGATAATCACCCCCGGTTTTGAACTAAAGAAAACTTCCAAAAAAAAAGAGAAAAGCTTTGAAAAAATTAAAATTGAACCAAGTTAGGGAGCTTAATTAATTTATTTTTATGGGATAGATTTTAAAAAGGGTTGGGATTAGGCAAACACACAAACACCCGGGTCTTAGTATGGCGGCAGCCCTTAGTGGTGATGATCTAGAAAAGTCCCAGCCCACCTAGTATCTGAGAAGGCGCTTGCGCTAGAGGTATATCCGATGGGTTCCCATTTCGAAGCTTAAAACCCTTGGGGGAGCGCGCTAGTGAGTTATACCGGACTCAAACCCTTTAGGTACGGTGAGGAGCGAATCGATCACTGAAAAATTGCTCAATTCTCGGAAGCCCAGCTTCCACAAAACTCAAAAAAGAGACTCATTTTGGGCTGCTGTTGCTGCTGTCATAACATTCTGGAACCCCATTTTTGCTTGGCGCAGGTATTAGTTACGCCAGTTCAAAAATTGGGAATTTATAACTGGCGCAACTATTAGTTGCGCCAGCTTTAAAATCCCAACTTTTACCTTGGCACAACTAATAGTTGCGCTAGTGTAAAAGGGGTCCCCTACAACCTGAGCGCATGTATTAGTTGTGCCAAGCCTGTTTATCAGCCCACTAGCCTGAATCCTTGGCCCTTTTGACATCCCGAGTTCCCCGATTAGTGTGCTTAGTGCCTTGTTTGGGCCTTGCCATCTCTGACACCCAATATGCTCCCGCCGGTCAAAAGAAGGCAACTTCTTTTTGGCTCATCTCGGGAGATCAGGTTGTTTGCCTCAATTTCTGTGCCTTCAATAGATCGAAGGTTCTCCTTCGATTCTTTCGAAGTGCATCGAAATCATCGCCGCGGGTTTTGAATTAAGGTACGAGGGCCACCCAAAAAGGGAGTTTCAAGGCCTCGAAACCTTTGTTTTCCAAAAACTCTTTTGAAAAATTCAAATATATATATATAATAAATCAAAAACCAAAAAAAAAGGGGGTTTGTGGTGCCGGCACAACGGCATCATCTTGCCCTCCGCCGTCCCGCAGGAGAAGAAGGAGGAGGACTTTTGGGCCTTACCCAAGGCACCCTTACCCAACCCGTTCCCATAGAATGTCGTGGGTAGTAGACCCGGCTTACGCCGATCCCAACTCATCCCCGCCACATTCTCCAACTCACTCCCATTCGGGAGAAGTTCTTTCAGCCATCCCCCTCACCCGACCCCCTTTACCGTCACCGACCCATTCAACGCCCCCATATCCCCAACCATTACCCCCCAAAATATCCAAAGCCCTACCCCCCATTCTCCATCTTTTGCCCAAACCATGCCTATGCCAAATCCGACCCATTTCCCATCCATACAAAACCCAAACCCATTTTCTCAATCCACATCCATGCGCCAATTCGCATCATCCCCTATAGACCCGATCCACCCACATTCACATACACCACTTTTGCCCTATCCGCCCCCCCGCAAAATCTCCCATCCATCCGGGTCATGCCCATTTTTACAGAGGCCATGCCCAACTTTCCTCATCCCTCCTCATCATGCCCCCCATCATCCCAAAATATACCCAATACATCCCCTCATCCACCCCATACCCCCCCACCTACCATGGTCATGCCCGATTACACCGGGGCCATGCCCAATTTTTTTGCCACCTCCACCCCATCTATACCCAATCATCCCTTAAACCCACCATCCACATCCGATCCTCCTTCCATGACTATGATGGAGAAGATGTTCCAAGCCTACTCCTTATGGAAGGCTTCCCAAAACACCTCCCATCATCCACAGCCCACATCCATGAACCTATCTCATACCTTAGCCAACCTCCATGCTTCACTCCCCCATGACCCCCATCAACCCCCCATAATCCACACCACCCAAACCCCCATTCCCCACTTACCCCAATGCCCATTGGCCCAAACCTCCTTTTCTCATATATCCCAGGGGCCCATGGCCCAATACCTCACCACCCAAACCTACCCATGGCCCAGACCCACCAAGGGCCCATAGCCCAGGCCCACAAAGGGCCCAGACCCATCAAGGCCCATTGGGCCAAACCTACCAATGGCCCATGGCCCAGACCCATCAAGGCCTATTACGCCAAACCCCTCAAGGGCCCTTGGCCCAGACCTACCTAAGCCCACTAGCCCACACCCACTAAGGGCCCTTGACCCAAACCTACCAAGGGTCCATGGCCCAAACCTATCAATGGCCTGTGGCCCAAAATGGCCAAGGGTTCATGGCTCAAACTCAAACCCCACATTCATACCTTCCACAATACCCCCAACATTTAACCCAACCTTCACAGCCGGGTCAAACCCATGCCATACCTCAAACCCAATTCTCCCATGGCCCCATACCCCAAGGCCATCTCCAAACCTTCCCCCATACCCAATGGCCCTATTAGGCCCCACCTCAAAACCAAATTCCCATCACCCAACAAATCTTTCCTCACCCCCAATGGGCTCACCCAACCCCCACTCATGTCATTCCCATCCAACCCATGCAACAACAACAGGAGAATCTCGCCCTCGCTGCACACTATGCCAACCAGCAATATGAAGAGGACGAGATTAGGAATAGCGGGGCCTATGCTGGGGCTTTGACCAGCCTCAACCCTCCTCCCATAATTGCCCACCCCTTAATGGCCTAGAGTGAAGTCCACACCCCCCATCCATGAACCCATCCCATACCTTAGCCAACCTCCATGCTTCACTCCCCCATGACCCCCATCAACCCCCCATAATCCACACCACCCAAACCCCCATTACCCACTTACCCCAATGCCCATTGGCCCAAACCTCCTTTTCTCATATATCTCAGGGGCCCATGGCCCAATACCCCACCACCCAAACCTACCCATGACCTAGACCCACCAAGGGCCCATAGCCCAGGCCCACCAAGGACCCAAACCCATCAAGGCCCATTGGGCCAGTCCCACCAAGGGTCCATGGCCTAGACCTATCAAGGCCCACTCGGCCATACCCAACAAGGCCCATTGGGCCGCCCATGGCCCAGACCCATCAAGCCCTATTACGCCAAACCCCTCAAGGGCCCTTGGCCCATACCTACCTAAGCCCACTGGCCCACATCCACTAAAGGCCCTTGACCCAAACCTACCAAGGGTCCATGGCCCAAACCTATCAATGGCCTATGGCCCAAAATGGCCAAGGGTTCATGGCTCAAACTCAAACCCCACACTCATACCTTCCACAATACCCCTAACATTTAACCCAACCTTCATAGCCGGGTCAAACCCATGCCATACCTCAAACCCAATTCTCCCATGGCCCCACACCCCAAGGCCATCTCCAAACCTTCCCCCATACCGAATGGCCCTATTACGCCCCACCTTAAAACCAAATTCCCATTACCCAACAAATCTTTCCTCACCCCCAATGGGCTCACCCAACCCCCACTCATGTCATTCCCATCCAACCCATGCATCAACAACAGGAGAATCTCGCCCTCGCTGCACACTATGCCAACCAGCAATATGAAGAGGACGAGATTAGGAATATGAGGGCCTATCTTTGGGGCTTTGACCAGCCTCAACCCTCCTCCCATAATTGCCCACCCCTTAAGGGCCTAGAGTGAAGTCCACACCCCCCATCCATGAACCCATCCCATACCTTAGCCAACCTCCATGCTTCACTCCCCCATGACCCCCATCAACCCCCCATAATCCACACCACCCAAACCCCCAATACCCACTTACCCCAATGCCCATTCGCCCAAACCTCCTTTTCTCATATATCCCAGGGGCCCATGGCCCAATACCCCACCACCTAAACCTACCCATGGCCCAGACCCACCAAGGGCCCAGACCCATCAAGGCCCATTGGGCCAGTACCACCAAGGGTCCATGGCCTAGACCTATCAAGGCCCACTCGGCCAGACCCATCAAGGCCCATTGGGCCAAACCTCCCAATGGCCCATGGCCCAGACCCATCAAGGCCTATTACGCCAAACCCCTCAAGGGCGCTTGGCCCATACCTACCTAAGCCTACTGGCCCACACCCACTAAGGGCCCTTGACCCAAACCTACCAAGGGTCCATGGCCCAAACCTATCAATGGCCTGTGGCCCAAAATGGCCAAGGGTTCACGGCTCAAACTCAAACCCCACACTCATACCTTCCACAATACCCCCAACATTTAACCCAACCTTCACAGTCGGGTCAAACCCATGCCATACCTCAAACCCAATTCTCCCATGGCCCCACACCCCAAGGCCATCTCCAAACCTTCCCCCATACCCAATGGCCCTATTAGGCCCCACCTCAAAACCAAATTCCCATCACCCAACAAATCTTTCCTCACCCCCAATGGGCTCACCCAACCCCCACTCATGTCATTCCCATCCAACCCATGCAACAACAACAGGAGAATATCGCCCTCGCTGCTCACTATGCCTACCAGCAATATGAAGAAGACGAGATTAGGAATAGCGGGGCCTATGGTGGGGCTTTGACCAGCCTCAACCCTCCTCCCATAATTGCCCACCCCTTAATGGCCTAGAGTGAAGTCCACACCCCCCATCCATGAACCCATCCCATACCTTAGCCAACCTCCATGCTTCACTCCCCCATTACCCCCATCAACCCCCCATAATCCACACCACCCAAACCCCCATTACCCACTTACCCCAATGCCCATTGGCCCAAACCTCCTTTTCTCATATATCCCAGGGGCCCATGGTCCAATACCCCACCACACAAACCTACGCATGGCCCAGACCCACCAAGGGCCCATAGCCCAGGCCCACCAAGGGCCCAGACCCATCAAGGCCCATTGGGCTAGTCCCACCAATGGTCCATGGCCTAGACCTATCAAGGCCCACTCGGCCAGACCCATCAAGGCCCATTGGGCCAAACCTACCAAGGGCCCATGGCCCAGACCCATCAAGGCCTATTACGCCAAACCCCTCAAGGGCCCTCGGCCCATACCTACCTAAGCCCACTGGCCCACACCCACTAAGGGCCCTTGACCCAAACCTACCAAGGGTCCATGGCCCAAACTTATCAATGGCCTGTGGCCCAAAATGGCCAAGGGTTCATGCCTCAAACTCAAACCCCACACTCATACCTTCCACAATACCCCCAACATTTAACCCAACCTTCACAGCCGGGTCAAACCCATGCCATACCTCAAACCCAATTCTCCCATGGCCCCACACCCCAAGGCCATCGCCAAACCTTCCCCCATACCCAATGGCCCTATTAGGTCCCACCTCAAAACCAAATTCCCATCACCCAACAAATCTTTCCTCACCCCCAATGGGCTCACCCAACCCCCACTCATGTCATTCCCATCCAACCCATGCAACAACAACAGGAGAATCTCGCCCTCGCTGCACACTATGCCAACCTGCAATATGAAGAGGACGAGATTAGGAATAGCGGGGCCTATGCTGGGGCTTTGACCAGCGTCAACCCTCCTCCCATAATTGCCCACCCCTTAATGGCCTAGAGTGAAGTCCACACCCCCCATCCATGAACCCATCTCATACCTTAGCCAACCTCCATGCTTCACTCCCCCATGACCCCCATCAACCCCCGATAATTCACACCAACCAAACCCCCATTACCCACTTACCCCAATGCCCATTGGCCCAAACCTCCTTTTCTTATATATCCCAGGGGCCCATGGCCCAATACCCCACCACCCAAACCTACCCATGGCCCAGACCCACCAAGGGCCCAGACCCATCAAGGCCCATTGGGCCAGTCCCACCAAGGGTCCATGGCCTAGACCTATCAAGGCCCACTCGGCTAGACCCATCAAGGCCCATTGGGCCAAACCTACCAAGGGCCCATGGCCCAGACCCATCAAGGCCTATTACGCCAAACCCCTCAAGGGCCCCTGGCCCATACCTACCTAAGCCCACTGGCCCACACCCACTAAGGGCCCTTGACCCAAACCTACCAAGGGTCCATGGCCCAAACCTATCAATGGCCTGTGGCCCAAAATGGCCAAGGGTTCATGGCTCAAACTCAAACCCCACACTCATACCTTCCACAATACCCCCAACATTTAACCCAACCTTCACAGCCGGGTCAAACCCATGCCATACCTCAAACCCAATTCTCCCATGGCCCCACACCCCAAGGCCATCTCCAAACCTTCCCCCATACCGAATGGCCCTATTAGGTCCCACCTCAAAACCAAATTCCCATCACCCAACAAATCTTTCCTCACCCCCAATGGGCTCACCCAACCCCCACTCATGTCATTCCCATCCAACCCATGCAACAACAACAGGAGAATCTCGCCCTCGCTGCACACTATGCCAACCAGCAATATGAAGAGGACGAGATTAGGAATAGCGGGGCCAATGCTGGGGCTTTGACCAGCCTCAACCCTCCTCCCATAATTGCCCACCCCTTAATGGCCTAGAGTGAAGTCCACACCCCCCATCCATGAACCCATCTCATACCTTAGCCAACCTCCATGCTTCACTCCCCCATGACCCCCATCAACCCCCCATAATTCACACCAACCAAACCCCCATTACCCACTTACCCCAATGCCCATTGGCCCAAACCTCCTTTTCTCATATATCCCAGGGGCCCATGGCCCAATACCCCACCACCCAAACCTACCCATGGCCCAGACCCACCAAGGGCCCAGACCCATCAAGGCCCATTGGGCCAGTCCCACCAAGGGTCCATGGCCTAGACCTATCAAGGCCAACTCGGTCAGTCCCATCAAGGCCCATTGGGCCAAACCTACCAATGGCCCATGGCCCAGACCCATCAAGGCCTATTACGCCAAACCCCTCAAGGGCGCTTGGCCCATACCTACCTAAGCCCACTGGCCCACACCCACTAAGGGCCCTTGACCCATACCTACCAAGGGTCCATGGCCCAAACCTATCAAAGGCCTGTGGCCCAAATTGGCCAAGGGTTCACGGCTCAAACTCAAACCCCACACTCATACCTTCCACAATACCCCCAACATTTAACCCAACCTTCACAGTCGGGTCAAACCCGTGCCATACCTCAAACCCAATTCTCCCATGGCCCCACACCCCAAGGCCATCTCCAAACCTTCCCCCATACCCAATGGCCCCATTAAGCCCCACCTCAAAACCAAATTCCCATCACCCAACAAATCTTTCCTCACCCCCAATGGGCTCACCCAACCCCGACTCATGTCATTCCCATCCAACTCATGCAACAACAACAGGAGAATATCGCCCTCGCTGCTTACTATGCCTACCAGCAATATGAAGAAGACGAGATTAGGAATAGCGGGGCCTATGCTGGGGCTTTGACCAGCCTCAACCCTCCTCCCATAATTGCCCACCCCTTAATGGCCTAGAGTGAAGTCCACACCCCCCATCCATGAACCCATCCCATACCTTAGCCAACCTCCATGCTTCACTCCCCCATTACCCCCATCAACCCCCCATAATCTACACCACCCAAACCCCCATTACCCACTTACCCCAATGCCCATTGGCCCAAACCTCCTTTTCTCATATATCCCAGGGGCCCATGGCCCAATACCCCACCACCCAAACCTACCCATGGCCCAGACCCACCAAGGGCCCATAGCCCAGGCCCACCAAGGGCCCAGACCCATCAAGGCCCATTGGGCCAGTCCCACCAAGGGTCCATGGCCTAGACCTATCAAGGCCCACTCGGCAAGACCCATCAAGACCCATTGGGCCAAACCTACCAAGGGCCCATGGCCCAGACCCATCAAGGCCTATTATGCCAAACCCCTCAAGGGCCCTTGGCCGATACCTACCTAATCCCATTGGCCCACACCCACTAAGGGCCCTTGACCCAAACCTACCAAGGGTCCATGGCCCAAACATATCAATGGCCTATGGCCCAAAATGGCCAAGGGTTGATGGCTCACACTCAAACCCCACACTCATACCTTCCACAATACCCCCAACATTTAACCCAACCTTCACAGCCGGGTCAAACCCATACCATACCTCAAATCCAATTCTCCCATGGCCCCACACCCCAAGCCCATCTCCAAACCTTCCCCAATTCCCAATGGCCCTATTAGGCCCCACCTCAAAACCAAATTCCCATCACCCAACAAATCTTTCCTCACCCCCAATGGGCTCACCCAACCCCCACTCATGTCATTCCCATCCAACCCATGCAACAACAACTGAAGAATCTCGCCCTCGCTGCACACTATGCCAACCAGCAATATGAAGAGGACGAGATTAGGAATAGCGGGGCCTATGCCGGGGATTAGACCAACCTCAACCCTCCTCCCATAGTTGCCCACCCCTTAATGGCCTAGAGTGAAGTCCACACCCCCCATCCATGAACCCATCCCATACCTTAGCCAACCTCCATGCTTCACTCCCCCATGACCCCCATCAACCCCCCATAATCCACACCACCCAATCCCCCATTACCCACTTACCCCAATGCCCATTGGCCCAAACCTCCTTTTCTCATATATCCCAGGGGCCCATGGCCCAATACCCCACCACCCAAACCTACCCATAGCCCAGACCCACCAAGGGCCCATAGCCCAGGCCCACCAAGGGCATAGACCCATCAAGGCCCATTGGGCCAGTCCCACCGGCCTAGACCTATCAAGGCCCACTCGGCCAGACCCATCAAGGCCCATTGGGCCAAACCTACCAAGGACCCATGGCCCAAACCCATTAAGGCCTATTACGCAAAACCCCTCAAGGGCCCTTGGCCCATACCTACCTAAGCCCACTGGCCCACACCCACTAAGGGCCCTTGACCCAAACCTACCAAGGGTCCATGGCCCAAACCTATCAATGGCCTGTGGCCCAAAATGGCCAAGGGTTCATGGCTCAAACTCAAACCCCACACTCATACCTTCCACATTACCCCCAACATTTAACCCAACCTTCAAAGCCGGGTCAAACCCATGCCATACCTCAAACCCAATTCTCCCATGGCCCCACACCCCAAGGCCATCTCCAAACCTTCCCCCATACCCAATGGCCCTATTAGGCCCCACCTCAAAACCAAATTCCCATCACCCAACAAATCTTTCCTCACCCCCAATGGGCTCACCCAACCCCCACTCATGTCATTCCCATCCAACCCATGCAACAACAACAGGAGAATATCGCCCTCGCTGCACACTATGCCTACAAGCAATATGAAGAGGACGAGATTAGGAATAGCGGGGCCTATGCTGGGGCTTTGACCAGCCTCAACCCTCCTCCCATAATTGCCCACCCCTTAATGGCCTAGAGTGAAGTCCACACACCCCATCCATGAACCCATCCCATACCTTAGCCAACCTCCATGCTTCACTCCCCCATGACCCCCATCAACCCCCCATAATCCACACCACCCAAACCCGCATTACCCACTTACCCCCATGCCCACTGGCCAAAACCTCCTTTTCTCATTTTTCCCCGGGACCCATGGCCCAATACCCCACCAGGCAAACCTACACATGGCCCAGACACACAAGGGCCCATAGCCAGCCCACCAAGGGCCCAGACCCATTAAGGCCCATTGGGCCAGTCCCACCAAGGGTCCATGGCCTAGACCTATCAAGGCCCACTCGGCCAGACCCATCAAGGCCCATTGGGCCAAACCTACCAATGGCCCATGGCCCAGACCCATCAAGGCCTATTACGCCAAACCCCTCAAGGGTCCTTGGCCCATACCTACCTAAGCCCACTTGCCCACACCCACTAAGGGCCCTTGACCCAAACCTACCAAGGGTCCATGGCCCAAACCTATCAATGGCCTGTGGCCTAAAATGGCCAAGGGTTCATGGCTCAAACTCAAACCCCACTCTCACACCTTCCACAATACCCCCAACATTTAACCCAACCTTCACAGCCGGGTCAAACCCATGCCATACCTCAAACCCAATTCTCCCATGGCCCCACACCCCAAGGCCATCTCCAAACTTTCCCCAATTCCCAACGGCCCTATTAGGCCCCACCTCAAAACCAAATTCCCATCACCCAACAAATCTTTCCTCACCCCTAATGGGCTCACCCAACCCCCACTCATGTCATTCCCATCCAACCCATGCAACCACAACAGGAGAATCTCGCCCTCGCTGCACACTATGCCAACCAGCAATATGAAGAGGACGAGATTAGGAATAGCGGGGCCTATGCTGGGGCTTTGACCAGCCTCAACCATCCTCCCATAATTGCCCACCCCTTAATGGCCTAGAGTGAAGTCCACACACCCCATCCATGAACCCATCCCATACCTTAGCCAACCTCCATGCTTCACTCCCCCATGACCCCCATCAACCCCCCATAATCCACACCACCCAAACCCGCATTACCCACTTACCCCAATGCCCATTGGCCAAAACCTCCTTTTCTCATATATCCCAGGGACCCATGGCCCAATACCCCACCACCCAAACCTACCCATGGCCCAGACACACAAAGGGCCCATAGCCCAGGCCCACCAAGGGCCCAGACCCATTAAGGCCCATTGGGTCAGTCCCACCAAGGGTCCATGGCCTAGACCTATCAAGGCCCACTCGGCCAGACCATCAAGGCCCATTGGGCCAAACCTACCAATGGCCCATGGCCCAGACCCATCAAGGCCTATTACGCCAAACCCCTCAAGGGTCCTTGGCCCATACCTATCTAAGCCCACTTGCCCACACCCACTAAGGGCCCTTGACCCAAACCTACCAAGGGTCCATGGCCCAAACCTATCAATGGCCTGTGGCCTAAAATGGCCAAGGGTTCATGGCTCAAACTCAAACCCCACTCTCACACCTTCCACAATACCCCCAACATTTAACCCAACCTTCACAGCCGGGTCAAACCCATGCCATACCTCAAACCCAATTCTCCCATGGCCCCACACCCCAAGGCCATCTCCAAACTTTCCCCAATTCCCAATGGCCCTATTAGGCCCCACCTCAAAACCAAATTCCCATCACCCAACAAATCTTTCCTCACCCCTAATGGGCTCACCCAACCCCCACTCATGTCATTCCCATCCAACCCATGCAACCACAGAGAATCTCGCCTCGCACACTATGCCAACCAGCAATATGAAGAGGACGAGATTAGGAATAGCGGGGCCTATGCTGGGGCTTTCACCAGCCTCAACCCTCCTCCCATAATTGCCCACCCCTTAATGACCTAGAGTGAAGTCCACACCCCCCATCCATGAACCCATCCCATACCTTAGCCAACCTTCATGCTTCACTCCCCCATGACCCCCATCAACCCCCCATAATCCCCACCACCCAAACCCCCATTACCCACTTACCCCATTGCCCATTGGCCCAAACCTCCTTTTCTCATATATCCCAGGGGCCCATGGCCCAATACCCCACCACCCAAACCTACCCATGGCCGAGACCCACCAAGGGCCCATAGCCCAGGCCCACCAAGGGCCCAGACCCATCAAGGCCCATTGGGCCAGTCCCACCAAGGGTCCATGGCATAGACCTTTCAAGGCCCACTCGGCCAGACCCATCAAGGTCCATTGGGCCAAACCTACCAAGGGCCCATGGCCCAGACCCATCAAGGCCTATTACGCCAAACCCCTCAAGGGCCCTTGGCCCATACCTACCTAAGCCCACTGGCCCACACGCACTAAGGGTCCTTGACCCAAACCTACCAAGGGTCCATGGCCCAAACCTATCAATGGCCTATGGCCCAAAATGGCCAAGGGTTCATGGCTCAAACTCAAACCCCACACTCATACCTTCCACAATACCCCCAACGTTTAACCCAACTTTCATAGCCGGGGTCAAACCCATGCCATACCTCAAACCCAATTCTCCCATGGCCCCACACCCCCAGGCCATCTCCAAACCTTCCCCCATACCCAATGGCCGTATTAGGCCCCACCTTAAAACCAAATTCCCATCACCCAACAAATCTTTCTTCACCCTCAATGGGCTCACCCAACCCCCACTCATGTCATTCCCATCCAACCCATGCAACAACAATAGGAGAATATCGCCCTCGCTGCACACTATGCCTACCAGCAATATGAAGAGGACGAGATTAGGAATAGCGGGGCCTATGCTGGGGCTTTGACCAACCTCAACCCTCCTCCCATAATTGCCCACCCCTGAATGGCCTAGAGTGAAGTCCACACCCCCCATCCATGAACCCATCCCATACCTTAGTTAACCTCCATGCTTCACTCCCCCATGACCCCCATCAACCCCCCATAATCCACACCACCCAAACCCCCATTACCCACTTACCCCAATGCCCATTGGCCCAAACCTCCTTTTCTCATATATCCCAGGGGCCCATGGCCAAATACCCCACCACCCAAACCTACCCATGGCCCAGACCCACCAAGGGCCCATAGCCCAGGCCCGCCAAGGGCCCAGACCCATCAAGGCCCATTGGGCCAGTCCCACCAAGGGTCCATGGCCTAGACCATTCAAGGCCCACTCGGCCAGACCCATCAAGGCCCATTGGGCCAAACCTACCAAGGGCCCATGGCCCAGACCCATCAAGGCCTATTACGCCAAACCCCTCAAGGGCCCTTGGCCCATACCTACCTAAGCCCACTGTCCCACACCCACTAAGGGCCCTTGACCCAAACCTACCAAGGGTCCATGGCCCAAACCTATCAATGGCCTGTGGCCCAAAATGGCCAAGGCTTCATGGCTCAAACTCAAACCCCACACTCATACCTTCCACAATACCCCCAACATTTAACCCAAGCTTCACAGCCGGGTCAAACCCATGCCATACCTCAAACCCAATTCTCCCATGTCCCCACACCCCAAGGCCATCTCCAAACCTTCCCCCATACCCAATGGCCCTGTTAGGCCCCACCTCAAAACCAAATTCCCATCACCCAACAAATCTTTCCTCACCCCCAATGGGCTCACCCAACCCCCACTCATGTCATTCCCATCCAACCCATGCAACAACAACAGGAGAATCTCGCCCTCGCTGCACACTATGCCAACCAGCAATATGAAGAGGACGAGATTAGGAATAGCGGGGCCTATGCTGGGGCTTTGACCAGCCTCAACCCTCCTCCCATGCCACGGACTTCACAGGCTTATGTCTGTTCGCTGAGGTCCCCCTGCCCCCCAAATTTAAAATGTCAGTCCTCGACAAATATAATGGCACTAGCAATCCTATTGTGCACCTGAAGTCCTACTGTGGGGACATGTGCCAATACGGGAAAGATGAAAGACTGCTACTAAAAGTCTTTCAAAAGAGTCTAACCGGGCTGGCTTTAAGATGGTTCACATCTTTAGAACCGTCTATGATGAAAATGTGGAGGGACTTGACACACCTCTTTCAAGAATAGTATGTCTACAATATAGACATCGAGCTACGTAAGTCCGACTTTGCCCATTTAAAGCAGAATCAGAACGAGACTTCATCGACTACTTGGGGTAATGGAGAGCATTGGCAGCTCAAGTCAGGAATAGAATACCTGATGATGAACAAATAGAGATGATTTCAAAGAACACTCTGCCAGTGATTTTGGACTTTTTGGTATATCAAAAGTAGACCAGCTTTACTGATCTGGTGAGAAATGCTAACCGATGCGAGGACGCCATCAGGGAGGGGCGTCTGAATAAGAATATGTCGAGTGGATCCTGTGGGGTTAGATGATTTTCAGAGCAAAGGAACGAGAAGAGAACCGGGGGCGATGTCCAGAACATAGTCAATACCCGGCCTAATAACAATACAACCCCGTTTCAATTTCAGGCTGCCCCACCAGCACCCGTTGGGCCTGAGCATACGCGAAGAATGAGGAATGGGCAAGGAATGCAAATGACCCCGAAACAGAGGAGAGCCCGCTACGACCGAGTCTTCATACCTCTGGGGCAATCATTGAGTGTACTTTTGTCCCTGTTAGTAGAAAAGAGATTAGTGGCTATCTGCCAACCACAACCTCCTCCTCACCCGATCCCAAGGAACTATGACCCAAATACCCACTACAATTTTCATCAGGGTCCGGATCACCCTACTGATCGCTGCTTCCCATTGAAGCACGCCATCCAAGATTTGATCGATGCCGAAAAAATCATTCCCCCTGCACCCTCTCAGCGTGCTAATATTCACCAAGTGCCACTACCCCCACATTCCACCAGAGGAGCAGGTCCCAGACCCACCGTCGAAATGATAGAAGATGAGGAGTTTGAATTTGACCCATCCGATTATATCAGTGATCGGGAGAGTTATGTAGCACCTTCGTTAAGAAACATAGAAGAGGAGAACGTTGGGGTAATTGAACCCTAAATTTGTCTGAATATTTCCCCAACCCAACCCTACAATTTGAACCCTTGGATCTCCAGGCATACTTTTCGTCCACCACACCCGTTAATTATATAAATATCAATGCATACCAACCATACACCACAACCCCCATCAATTACCCTTTAAGCCACCGGGCCCCCAATCCCACACCCGCACTTTGCAATTACCAATGGCCTACACCCATCCCATCACCCCAAGTTCCACCTGTAAAATCCACTCCCCCCCTCGTTAATCACCCAACAGCCCATTAGACCCCCCATATGTCGCCAACACCCACCAGTTATCAATGGCCTAATTTTACCTCCTTCCCTCCAATGCCACCACCCTCAAGCTTCACCACCACATTTGGCCCAGTCTTTCCACCCAACCCGCTACCACCGAGGTGAATCAAGTATTGTCCACACCTCCTGAGCCGACAGTACAAGTACCTCAAGAACCGGCAGCCATACCTTTCCAGCTCTTGGGACCAACCTATGATTCTCATCAGGTCCCGTTAAGCTTTGAACAAATAGATGTCAACACTGGCAGTAGCAGCGGAGAAGGGGCAGTGGACTTTGTCATCAGGTTAGGAAGGATATCGAAGCAGCCAGAGGCACCGGCAGCACCACAGGCCCAATCAGAGGGGAAGAAAGACAGTTCTGTGAACCCCATATCACTCTAAGTTAGCCCAGATGAAGTCGGACAGATGAAGTCGGAAACATATATTAGAGACTTAACTAAGAAGAATGCCCGCCCATATCACCGTCTGAGATCTGTTGATGACGTCCCCACTCCATTTTCAAGCATTAATGAGGGCATTAAAAAATGCGAATGTATCACTCCAAGTTAGCCCAGATTAAGTCGGACAGATAATTAGGCAAGTGATGGCTCCGAATGCCATTTCATTTTTTGATGCTGACTTGTCGGAAGAAGGGGTAGCCACTCGAAGTCTTTAAATATAACAGTCGAGTCTGGAAACATGGTAATCCCCTTGGTACTAATTGATAATGGGTCTGCATTGAATATATGCCCGTTAAGAACCACCACCAAGATCGGGGTTAATCCGTGCATGTTAAGGCCCACCAGAACCACCGCTAGAGGGTTTGACAATACCAGAAGAGAAATAATGAGAGAAGTTGATCTTGAGCTGTTGATAGGGCCAATGACCTTTTCCATCTTTTTTCAAGTCATGGATATCAAATCCTCATTTAATCTATTATTGGGGCGCCCATGGCTGCACGAGGTCGGAGCTATACCTTCCACCTTGCACCAAAAACTCAAGTTTGTGTATGGGCACAAGATCTTTACAATCATTGGGGAGGGGCACAGTGAGAAAGAAAAGGCCGCCAATAACATCGAAATACCCAATATGTTAGATATACCGCACACCGCTGAGGATGTCGACCTTCACAGTTTCGAATATGAGGTATCAGCCATACTCCTAGAACCCATTGAGCGCATCATGCCTAAAATAGGAGGCGGTATGGTAGCGGCAGTGGCAATGCTCCAAAAGTGGGGTTATCAGAAAGGAAGGGGTCTGTAACAGCCTGAAAATTTTGACTTTGAATAGTGTATCCCAGGATGTATGCCCAACTTTGAACAGTGTACCTCGGTGTGCGTACCCGACTGGTCATGTGCTCGATTTTATGAGATTACTTACGTAAGTTAAATTGGGTTTGGTCTTGAGTGGAAAAAGACCGATTTAGATTGTGTGTTGAGCATTAGGTGGTTTCTTATGCACCAAGTTTTGGTGTATGGGCTCAACACCGGGTCCGATTAGTGGATGGTTTAGGTGTGTAGGCCCACACCTAATCAAAGAAAACTATTTTGTTATGAGATAACACCTAAATAGGTACGTTCGTTTCACACGGGAGCTAGATCCTTAGATGAGAACTAATACGCCCAAAGACAAGTATATATGTTTTGTATGGGAACCGATCCCATTTAGTTAAAGAAGGTGATTTCTTCTTTTGGGAGCTAACACCTGGTTTGCACAAGGTTTTTTTAGGTTTTGGGTTTTTGAGGAGAGAAGGAAGAGAGAGAGGAGGAGATGAAATGAACGTGTTGAATCCATGAGTGCCGAGCCTTAGATTTGCGCGAAAAATATTTGTGAGATTGTTTAAGGGGAAAATCGCCGTCGATTTCGACGTTTGGTTGTGGTTTTATGGGTTTTGGAGCCGTTTGGGATTTTAAAACCCTCTACTTGCAAAAAGATCGTGGGTTTTGATCCGCAAATCGTAGCGTGAGTTTGCGTGAAGTGTGTGTGGAAGGATTGCCGTTAATTGCGTGGGTTTGGTTGTGATCTTGGAGCACGGAGATGATCGAGGTGGGTTTAGAAACCCTTGTTATTTAACGAAGAAGACGATCTGATCTACGAGTAGATCGTCGATTTAAAGAGATAAATAACGCAATTCTTCCATATATTTAATTAAATATAGGTTGCTTAGATGTGTGCAAAAGATTAGGATCAAAAGGATTGAATTTTGATGAAAAAAAAAATGGGTTTCAAGGTTCAAACCCGAGAAGTGCTCAGAAACTGCCAAAATCGATTAATCGATTTTGAAACTCGATTAATCGATTTTGAAACTCGATTAATCGATTTTTGACAAGAGAGAAATTCAAGAAGAACTCCACGAAATCGATTAATCGAAGAGAATTTCGATTAATCGATTTTGAAATTCGATTGATCGATTTTGAAAATCTATTAATCGAGTTTGCCTGAGCTTACCGACACTACCGTAGTATTTTGGCCATAACGTTTTGTGCCGAATTCTGATTGACGTGATTCTTATTGCATTGGAAAGAAAACAGCAAGCCCTATAACTTTCATGAATTGATCAACTTGTGAATAAATCTTTTTAAAGGTCAAAATTTAGTAATAAGTTAGGTAAATTTCTAATTTTGTCGAGAAACGAAACCGATTAATCGAGTAAAATCGATTAATCAATTTTTTGAATTTCGATTAATCGAAATTGGGTCGATTAATCGACTGGCCTCAAATAGTGAACAAGATTTTTGGCCCTTTGAAAATCGATCAATCGAGAGAAAATCGATCAATCGACTTTGGAAAATCGATTAATCGATTTTGAAAATCGATTAGTCGATTTTGTCTGAGTTTGCCAGTACTGCTTTAGTATTTTGACCATAACTTTCTACTCCGACCTCCGATTGATGCGATTCCTGAGGCGTTGGAAAGATAACAAAGAGATCTACAGCGTTTGTGTTTTGACCAACTTATGAATCTAAAGTTTTAAAGGTCAAAATTTAGGAGAAAGGTTACATCAATTTCTGTGTTGGCGCGAACTTGCCCGTTCCGACTCAATTTTTTTAGAAAACACTTAAATAGTCTAAGTTATTAGTGGTTGGGGTTAATCCTTGATGCATCATTGTGTGCTTGTGATGTAGATTAAGGGTGGACGGCCATCGATAGGACCTTGCTTGCTTCGAGGTTAAGGTAGGGGAAATTTAATATTTGATTATATTTTTGAAATTGATTCATAGATGCCTTGATTTAATCAAATGAAAATGATAAGTGTGATTTGAAATTTTGTTATTTAAAATCGATGCTTGAATCTAATTGGACGTGTAGGGGAACTTCAACACAAACCTGCATGTTTAACTTTGATTCATTGTTTCTTTGAGGTATTCATATGAAAAAAATGATAAGTTTTCTTGATGTATTTTGATGTTAGTTTGATAGATATTTGAATTATAACTTGAACTCCTTGCAAAATAGAAATTTAAAATCCGTGAGTCGAAAATGGTGAATTTTGAACTATGAACTTAACCTAGAATTTGTACTATGGTATTCGATTTTTAAACTTGATTTTTAAATGGTGAGTTTTAAAACCTTTTAAGCAAGAATGTGAGCTTTGGATCGTGATTTAGAAATCTGAACTAGAATGTGACTCGAAATCTTTGAGTCTTGTAGATTTGTGAGAAGGTACACCCTTGGACCGCTGTGGCGGGATTTATGTACACCCTTGGACCGTTGTGGCGGGATTTGTGTATACCCTTGGACCGCTGTAGCGGGATTTATGTACGCCCTTGGACCGTTTTTACGGGATTTTACGTACACCCTTAGACTTGTTGTGCTTATGTACGCCCTTGGACCGTTTTTACGGGATTTTACGTACAACCTTGGACTTGTGCTCATGTACGCCCTTGGACCGTTTTTACGGGATTTTACGTACACCTTTGGACTTGTTGTGTTCATGTACGCCTTTGGACCATTTTTACGGGATTTTACGTACACCCTCGGACTCGTTGTGCTCATATCGCCTATGGATTCGCGGGATTTTACGTACTCCTTTGGACACTGTTGTGAGTCATGTACGCCCTTGGACCATTTTTACGGGATTTACGTACACCCTTGGATTTCGATGTAGTCATGTACGCCCTTGGACCGCTTTTGCGGCATTTTATGTACTCTTTGGGTTATACTTCGTAAATCAAACCATAAGTCGTGAGATTAAAGTGGACCGCTATGGGCGGATATTGTGCATGTGGACCGCTATGGGCAGATTATATGTATGTGGACCGCTGTGGGCGGATTATGCTTATCGTGGACCGCTATGGGCGGAGTGCAAGTACCATGTGGGCCGCCGGGGCGGATTTGAAATCAGTTTTGAAGGATAAATAAATGTTTTGAAATCACTTTTGTGTGTAAAAAGGAAATCAGTTTTGAAATCTGTTTTGTATGATAAGGAAATCAGTTTTATGTGAAAAAGGAAGTCAGTTTTGAAATCAGTCGTGTGATAAGAAAACAGTATTTGAAATCAGTCTTTGTTGATAAGAAAAAGTACCTTTGAAACGAGTTTCAGTTTTAAATAAGAAAAGGTTTGATTGTGACATTGAATCTATGTTTCCTTATGATAAGATGTGAATGAGTATTGAAATTTCCTCTACTGAGCTAGGATGTAGCTCACCCCTTCGACTATACTTCATAGGTATAGCTTCTACGTGGACACCAGACTTGCAGATTGAGGAATTGAGGAGGGTTATGATATTCGGGGTCGTAGATTGAGTACTTTGTGGAGATTGGTGAGTTCAGACTTGGTACCCTTTGAACTCGTATATAATTTTATACACCACTGTTTGGTGACGTTGGTACATCACCGGTGGCCGTTGTTAGTTATTGTAATATTAGATGTTAGAATTAGAGATTTATTCATGTCATATGTATTATCTGCTTTGATTTCTGCATGCTAGGTTTTGTACCAAGCATTTTGTGTTCGGAACGTGTTCTACGACCCGACGGTCAGGGTTTTCCCATTCGTGTTTGAAAAAAAAATATATATATATGTCTCAAAATTTAGGTTGGGAAAATTGGGTTGTCACAGGGTCTGGGACCCATATTACAAGGAAGAAAAGAGCCAGTTGTTGCAAAGGGGCAGAAGGTCCAATTCGGGTTAGGATACAAGCCCACAGATGAAGAGGTCCGAGAGGCCAAAGAGAAAGTCATAGTTGCCGTGGCTAGAAAAGCTCGAGGAATCAACATAGAAGAGAAACCTCTCCCTAGGCCGCACATCAGGAATTCCTTTGTCAGTGCAGGGGTCATAAAGATCGATCGAAATGGGGTAACCCATTTGACCCCACAAAAACCCACAGCCCCAATCCATCCCACCAATCCCCAGATCTCCCTTCCCAGCTTGGAGATAGATTTGGCTGTGTTGTCCCTTTTCGAGGAACGACGATTGGTACCTGAACAAACCCCCCCTGTGGTGAATCACCATAAAATCGAGTTATCGTTTGAGGACATGATCTCAGATGAAATGGGGATCAATATGATGGAGGCTGACTCCAATGAGCCATATCAGTCAGCACCCTCTATCCCAACAGGCAAAAAAGCGGCCCCTCAGGTACGCAATTGGGCATCTTTGCCCCAAACCCTGGAAGCGGGGAGTGGCCTAACATTTGACACTCGTTTCTAAAAAAAAAATAACCTATAAAAAGTAAGAGAAGCCCTTGGCAAATAATACCTTGTGTATATAGCAACCCTCCTTGCCAAGGGTCCATCTCAGAAAGAAAATAAAAAATCTCAAAAACATGGAAATAATACGAAATCTCAAAAACATGAAAAAAATACAAAATCCCAAAACATTGAAAAAATCTAAAGTCTAAAAATATTGTCATTTAAAATTCTAGAAAATGTCCCACAAAAGGATGTTTTAATCAAAATGCCCGTCCCACGTGAAATACAAAAAGAGGTAGGGATCACGAGTCTGGACAAGGATGTCCCCTTCGAGGAGCTCCCCAATGAGCTCCTTGACCGATTTGCCAACTTTGAGTATGGCCCTACCCCCATTGTCGAAGAGACCGAACACGTCAATCTAGGAACTGAGGAGGTTCCTAGGATAACCAAAATCGGAACGTCACTATCTCCTGAGGAAAGAAAAAGCATGATCGACTTCCTTCAGTCATACCAAGACCTTTTTGCCTAGTCGTATGAGGGCATGCCTGGTCTGGACCCTCTACCCTGATATGAAGCCAGTCAAGCAAAAGCTGAGACGTCTCCGACTTGAGTGGATGTTGAAAGTCAATGACGAGGTCATCAAGCAGTATGACGCAGGGTTTCTCGTGGTATCTAAATACCTGCAATGGCTAGCCAATATCGTACCTGTACTGAAGGACAGAAAGGTCCGCATGTTTATCAATTTTTGCAATTTGAACAGAGCAAGCCCAAACGACGATTTCCCATTGCCACACATCGACATCTTGGTTGATAATACTGTCAAACACGGGATGCTTTCTTTTATGGATGGATTTTTGGGATACAATCAGATAAAGATGGCGGAGGTTGATCACGAGAAGACAGCATTCATTACCCCCTGGAGAACCTTTTGCTATCGAGTCATGCCATTTGGGCTGAAGAATGCCCGTGTAACATACCAGAGAGCTATGACTGCACTATTTCATGACATGATGCACCAAGAGATTGAAGTGTATGTCGACGACATGATAGCCAAATTATCAGAGCGAAGTGACCATCTGGTAAACCTTCAGAAGCTGTTTGAGAGGCTGAGGAAGTATCAACTATGACTGAATCCACAGAAGTGCGCATTTGGTGCTATATTAGGGAAACTTCTAGGGTTCATCGTCAGCAGTAGGGGGATCGAGGTCGACCCAATCAAAGTCAAAGCCATCACTGAAATGCCATCGCCATCTATCGAGAAAGGGGTTAGAGGGTTTCTGGGCAGAATGTAGTATATCAGTCTGTTCATTACACAGCTAACTCCAATTTGCAAGTCGATCTTCAAGTTACTAAGGAAGAATTCGCCCGTTGAATGGAACGACGATCGTCGGGCAGCGTTCAAAAAAATCAAAAGCTACCTCCTTAATCCACCTATTTTGGTACCACCTGAGCCAGGGAGACCACTCTTCATGTATCTCTCCATGACGAAAGTTTCGATGGGATCTTGGGGCAGCACGATGAAACGGGAAGAAGAGAGCAGGCCATTTACCATCTGAGCAAGAAGTTTACTGATTATGAAGCGCGCTACTCTCATCTGGAGAAAGCATGCCTGGCTCTTGTATGGGCTACTCAAAGGCTCCGCCACTACTTACTATCTCAGGCGGTTATGCTCTTGGCCCGAATGGACCCATTGAAATACCTATTTGAAAAGTGAGCTCTCACTGGATGAACCGCACGATGGCAACTTTTATTATCTGAATTCGACATCACGTACGTCACTCAGAAGTCGATCAAGGGGCAGGCGCTTGCTGATCATCTTACCGACAATCCTTTACCTGATTATGAGCCTTTGAGAACTGAGTTCCCCGATGAGGACATCTTGTTCATGAAAGAAGACGATACAAAAGAAGTAGAAGAATCATGGGTAATGCACTTTGATGGGGTAGCAAATATTGAGGGCCAAGGAGTTGGCGCCATCCTGATTTCACCGAAAGGATCCCATGTATCGGTCTCTATCAAGCTCAACTTCCCTTGCACTAACAATATGGCTGAGTATGAAGTTTGTGTCGCTGGTCTGCAGGCGGCTCTCGATATGAATGTAACTCACCTTCGAGTATTTGGCGACTCACAGTTAATCATATGCCAGATGAATGGTGACTGGAAGACGAAAGATGAGAAACTGATCCCCTATCATGAACACCTCGAGGATCTGATAGCTTGCTTCCAAGATGTGACTTTCTCATACGTCCCTCGGATAAGGAATCGCTTTGTCGACGCATTAGCAACTTTGGTGTCAATGATTGAAATCCCCTATGGTGTTGAGATGAAGCCGATCATAATCGAGCAGAGGAATGAGCCGACCTTCTACCTCCAGATTGAGGAACCTACAAAGCCTGATGATAAGCCACCTTAGTTCTCAGATATCAAGAATTTCCTTGAGACCCTAACTTTCCCAAAGGGCACATCCAAGACAGACCGATGAACCATTCAATGTTTAGCGGCAGGTTACATCATTTACGGGGAATGCCTCTACAAGCGATCATACAATAACATCTTACTTAGGTGCCTCACTGAAAGTGAAGGGGTCAATATTATGAAAGAAATCCATGAGCGAGTATGCAGAGCTCACGTCAACGGTCACATGCTCACTAAGAAAATCCTACGACAGGGATACTTTTGGACAAGCATGGAATCGGATTGTTGCAAACATGTTCAAAAATGCTACAAGTGTCAAGAACACTCCAGTCTGATACACGCTCCTGCCATTGATCTTCATTGCATGACCACTCCTTAGCCATTTGCTACCTGGGGCCTTGATGTTGTCAGAATGATTAATCCGAAAGCATCAAACGGACATCGGTTCATCCTCGTCACCATTGAATACTTCACCAAGTGGGTAGAAGCGGCGTCATATGCCAACATCATGGCCAATCACATTAAGAAGTTTCTCAAGAACAATATTGTGTGCCGATTTGGAATACCCAAAGATATCATCATGGACAATGACACAAACTTTGTGAATAAGAGCATCCGAGACTTCTGCGAGCAATACAAGATCAAGCACCACCGCTCATCCCCTTATCGGTCTCAAACTAATAGAGTCGTGGTAGCTGCGAACAAGGCAATCGTTCGCATCCTTGAGAAAATGGTCGTCACTTATCAAGATTGGAGCGAAATGCTGCCATTTGCTTTGTGGGCCTACCGAACGTCGATCCATACTGCTACAGGGGCAACACTATTCTCCCTTGTGTATGGAACCGAGGCCATCCTCTTAGTAGAGGTTGAAGTACCCTCACTCCGAATCCTCATGGAATCAGGCTTACCTGAAGCAGAGAGAGAGAGAGAGAGATCTCGCTTTGAATAATTAAACTTATTGGATGAGAAGAGACTCCTAGCCTTGTGTCACACTCAAGTTTACCAGGGGCGAATCACACGCGCTTACAATAAATGTGTCCGTGGTCGAGATCTAAAGGTAGGAGACACTGTGCTGAAGAAGATCTTCCCATCCCTCCATGCTGAATCGAGAGGAAAGTTCAAGCCAAACTAGGAAGGAACTTACGTCATCCGAGAAGTGTTGCAGAGATACACCATCTGCCTCGCCACCATGGACGGAGATCATCTTCCTGAGCCCATCAACGCTGGATATGTTCGACGGTTCTACTCTTAGTCTATCGCGATAAGGTAAATATTGATGAAACAGATTCGTGACTACTTAAGAACCACCCAGAAGAGGCCATCATTCCAAGCACAGTAGCAAAAAAAAAAGCATCCCCTAAAAAATGATGATATCCTTTGCTATCTCATTTGAGCCTGGGCCTTTTTTCTTTCAATAACTCCTTTCCCAAAAAAATGTGTGTATGTATATTCAAAAAAGAGAAGTGAAATTAACATCAAAATCCAAAAAGCAAAACCCAAAAAAAAAAACAGAAAAAAAGGATTGCCTGAAATAAAACAAAAAGAACAAAAATCATGAGGCATGTACAGTAAGATCCCCAAGGAAGAAAGTATGTTGAGAAAACTAAAGCCGTATCAAAGAAATACTTTTTTAGTGCAGCATACCTTCAAATCCTAACCTGAACCATGGCCAAGCTATACCCTAAAGAAAGCCCTCTTTTTAGGTTCACAAGCAGTCATAGCATCTGTTAAAGTCAACACAAGCCAAGTTGTGAGACGACACTTGAACCCCATCTAGTCGGCTATGATGGAATCAACGTCTATGTCATGGCTGTTGAAAAAAGGAAATGAAAAAATTAAAAAATAAAAATAATATTAATAAAATAAAAATATAAGCTCAAAGCAAGATGGACGTGGTGAAAACCCGAAAGGGCATTAAGGGTAAAAACACCGAGTTTGTGCGAACCAGGTGAAAACTCGAAGGGGCGCTTGGGGTAAGAGAGCTAAACCCATGGACGTGGTGAAAACCTGAATGGGCGCCACAGGTAAAAAAGGAGATAAATGAAAAGAAAAAAAAGAGAGAAGGAGAAAGAAAAGAAAAAAGAAAAGAAAAGAAGGTTTGGACTGATTGAGAAGATTGATGTTTGAGGAACCCTTTTGTTACTCTTCCTGTACCCTCTTGTCCGACTGGGCCGCTCATGCTAGTTCGAATCGGGTCCCGACCAGAATTGTCTTTGTGAAACCCGCACCGTCAAACGTATGACCCGAGGCAAGGAGAAAGGTTTAACTCAATCCAAAGGGATCAACATTCCGGCCTTGGTAAAATCCAAAAACTCACTCAGGTCCGACTGCATGAAAGAGTTCAACTATGTTCAAAATGGGACCCGTTACTCCGTCTCACTATCAAGGCATCAAAAACAAACAAAAAAATCCAAAAACAAAAAAAAAAATCTAAAAACAAAAAATCAAGAAAAATCCAAACACCAAAAAATGTGTACATATTTCTACTAATTTTCATGTACATATTTTCAGCATCATATTTCAATCTCAAAATTGAAGAAAAATAATAAAAATTCTCCAAAAATAAAAATCCAAAAACTATCTTGAAAATGAAAAAGTGTAGGTAGAAATCTACTTGTTCTTCTATTGTTTAGGATGTATTTTTTTTATATGTATAAACAAAAAAGGGACTGACGTTTTCTCGAGAATGTGCAGGAATATCACACGGTCCAAAGCCTCGAAGCGGGCAACTTCTCAGCGATGGACAAATCAGATAAAGCATCTCACCACCGACGTCAGGTCTAACAAAAAAAATGATGAAAATCATTTTGAAAAGAAAAAGAAATCTATGCTTTCATGCTACGCATAGCTACGCACTCGCATATTTTCGATGCGATAAAATGTCAATATTTTATCGGCAACGCAGCTGTGCAAAATTAATGTCTTAGGTCTAAGGTTCGCCTTGGATCCATGGATCCTATTTCAAAATTGGAGCAACGGTGTCAATTTTGGTCAAACAGTTAATGCTTGGATCGGATTGATTCCACCGCTAAATCTTCGCCCTGATTGTTCCATATTTTGGTTTCAGGTGAACTTGAGTACGTTGGCTTCAGTTTCGTCGTAAACTATTACGGAGGCACGGGCTCTTGGTATGCGTTGTCTGGGCATGCACCTCCCAGGGTTCGAGGTCCAGATAATGCTTATTTAAAATATAAAAAAAATAAAAAAAAGCAATCTTTAAAAAAAGAAAAAAGAGAAAAAGAATAAATCTGTGCTTCCCCACAGAGCTACGCACATGCGTGTTCTGATGCGGTAAAATGTTGATATTTTATCAGCAACACCACTATGCTATAATAACGTCCTAAGTCTAAGGAACGCCTTGGATTCTGGATCCTACTTCAAGGAAGGAGCAACGGTGTCAGTCCCGGTCAAACAGTCAATGTTTCGATCTAGTCGACTCCACTGCTAAGTCTTTGTGATGAGCGCTCTATTTTGGATTCATGTGAACTTAAGTGTCTTAAGCTTCAGATTCTCCATTGGAAAAGGTTAATCATTGGTTGAGACCAACCTGTTGAGAATGAAATTATGTGTCAATCAAACTATGTGCAACCATGCATTCAGGAGGAATCATTTTCCTTTTTTATTTTCTGCAGGCTTAAAACCTGTTTGAGCGCGGTATCCCTGTAAAGTGTACGCCATGCGTCTGGGTATCCGTATGATGGTCGTTTATCCCCGTAAATTGTACTCGGGCTGGTCCGGGTCGGGGCTTCTATCGCCTTTGTTGTTGCTTATTGCCCCTGATGGGTGCATGATTATGCATAGTTAATTAATGTTTATGATCATTATCGGCAGAAGCCAGGATTGGATGCCCCTTTTTGGGAGACACCCAATGTTTGGTTGGATTTGTTCAAGGTAGTTGAAGCTGGATGCTCTAGGTCATGTTGATCCAGGGCACATTTTCAAAAAAATGGCATGTACTCCCAAAAAGCGTTGTGACATCTATTTTACTTCGCTCAGATAGTCATGCTAAATAAACTTTGGGATCGATGAGTTTGCCCAAAGACCTCAAACCCTGCTTTCAATAGGGGCACCCACGAATAGTCTGATAGGGCCATCAAATGCCTCGTAGGATTGGACGCAAACTATGGAGCCTTGCGTGTGTTTACTTCGCACCTATCTTTGAATGTGAGTCGATCACCTCTCTTACTCACGAAGCTGTTGCATTCAGAATGAATTTTAAAAATCAAACACCTTCAAAATCATCTCGAGAAGTGAATGTCTTTCCTAACTATAAGGAGTTCGCAACTCATTCCACCTCGGTTATGCCCAGTAATGTCGCTAAGCGCTTGGGAACCGATTACCACGAGAAATGAATGTTTAGCCTAGCATCCAGGGCTTTCATTTTCTCACCGTGTTACTCATCTAATATTTAAAGTTCATTCTGAATACAGTGGACCCGTCAGTAATGCCTTGGGCCTCTTCAGATGTCTCTTTTCTTTGGCATTCGATCATTAGTGATCGGATACCAAAGAGGGGCATCTGTAGACACCCAAATTTGGCCCAAGGCTTGATCGAAACACATTTCGAGAGAGGCACAATTTCGAGCTTTTGATGGCATGTACGGAAACCCTTAGGAATCACCCCAAACCCTTAGGAATCAGCCTAGACCCCTTAGGAACCAATCCCGAACCTTTAGAAACCAATCCCGATCCTTATAACCCATTTCGAACCCTAAATCTAACCTTCCCGAGTAATGGATGAAGAGTGGTGTACCAGGACTATCTAAGTTCTTCTACTAATATCAAATCATATACCATTGGAAAGAGGACTTCTCCATCTTTCTAACAAGCTAAAAATTACCTTAATCAGAGTTGTATATCAAAAGTTATGACCATTTGAAAATTAGACTTTTTTGGAGGGATTTTTACCTGGCACAACTAATAGTTGCGCCAAGCCTTTTCCCCCCAAAAATGGCCTAGCGCAACTAATAGTTGTGCCAGGTATAAATGGGTCTACCTGGCACAACTATTACTTGCGCCAGATATATGAATAGTAACTCATGGTTTTTGCCTCAAAATTTGTGATTGAGGTTTGACTTGTTGACCAACTTAGTCCTTGGGGTGTGTTTTGATAACTTTGTTGCACCCTTTTAATGCCTAATTAAAACCCTTAAGTGATTTGAAACACTAACCGATCATCCACCATTAAATCCATTCCCCCACATCTCCAAGCTCTAAGAACCCTAGGAAACCTTAGATATTGAGTTACCTAATTCTTAACCTTGTTTAGCCTCTAAACACCCTCCTAATCTACCCATCTCCTATAAATAGAGACCCCCACCCCTTGGTTTAGGGGTTGAGAATTTTGCTTAAGAGAGAAAGAGCTCCAATTGAGAAGTTCTTCCTCCCTTTGGTGAACTATTTTCACCTAAATTCCAGAACCCAAAAAACCCTCCTCAAATTTGCTTTTACATCCAAAACCTTTAGCCTAGGTGTGTGTGATCCCCTAGCCTCTCTTCTCCATCTCTTGGCTAGTAAGCCTTAGTGGTTAGAATCCCTTTTTCCACCATTCAAGCCTTCAAAATCTCATCAAAGCAAGCCACCCAAGACTCCTCTACGGTGCCACAAGGGCCCGAGGGATCCGGCTCTCCCCTTTTCTCTCCTATCTCTTTCCGGCATTCCCCACCCTCTTATTTGTGCCGTTATGCTGCCGAATATTCGATAGGAACGGAGGGGCGCAAATAGGATTGGAGGCCCATTTGGGCAAGAGAAAGTCATTTTCTTTTCTTTTGTTTCATTTTATTTTTGGTCATAAGTAGAGACCGCATTAAGCGGGTTGATCGGGTGCCTAACACCTTCCCGATCGATAACCGAAGCCCCTACCCAAGAGCCTTTGGTGTGGACTGGATTCAAAGTCATATTTTTAGCACTTCGGTGCTCATAAAAATGAACTAGGTATCCTAGGACACCAAAAGCTCCGGGTGGCAACTCTATATTTTTGTTAGAGAGCACATCGTCGTGATGGGATCGTCTCGATTCCCACGGTTGCACAACAGGTACTGGGTAGATTTCTGTGAGCCACTCTTCCTTTCCTATTAGTTTGGGGCAAGAGGAAGAGGCTATCATGGTTATAATTTACTCAGGGTGCTTTCATTCTCCAGGCTTCTCTGAGATTTCTAGTTTCTCAAATAGATCCGGATTCGGGCATTGCCTGAACGTGCGGATTTTAAGTTTCTTGCTTTGAGTTGTATATTCAGAGGGTATACCCTCGGTGTATTTTGTAATTATTTTATTGATCTATAAAGTGGTTGTGTTCTCTATATCTTTTGTCTTGTTTTGATTCGACTTTCTCGGTTTCGTGTTTGACTCATGTGATGTTTATTTATTTGGGTTTAGTTTAATTTAAATTTATTAAATTCTAGGAGCACCAAGGGTAGTTTCTCCTTCTTTTTTCTGTATTTTTTTTTTAGCTTTAACTTAAGGGATATAGAAGCGTTGGGGGGCATTTTTGTTATATGTATATTTTTGTTGGAATCTATGGAAGATGGGGGCTACCTTTTCTTTTTGCTGTAATTGATGAATGTGAAGGAGAGTGCATTTCTGTCGTACGGTCTTAGTCTTGGGGGGCTCTCTTTTCCTTTTGGGGCGCGTGTTTCTTTAAGTTAGATGTGTTTTTTGTGGTTTTCCAAGGGTGTAATTTGGGTTGATAGTAAATGTCAGGAATGTCCTAATTTCAGGTTTTGGCTTATGTCTTAGATGTAAAAATTTTATTTCTGAGTGAATTACGCGCCAAAATTAGAGCGCGCATTTCAGAAAGGTGAAGAGTTATTATGCATTAGTTCATAGGCGCTTAATTCATTTAATCGTTTGAACCTATGCATAGGATGAACATGACCGTTGGCATTCCTGCGCTGACTTGTGGGAGTTTGAGGTGATTACGCGCTCTCAGTAAAGCGCGTGATCAACCGGTCGGATAGATGTGAGCGGGCGACAAACTATTCGCGCGCTCATTAGTGAGCGTGTGATCAGAATTAAGCGTTTTGTGAGTGGCGCGTGATTCGTTTGAGCATTTTGTTTCAAGCGCGCAATTCAGGCGGTTTCTATAAATAGTTCAGAACTTCTCATTTTCGTCACGCGATCCATTTTAGTCTTTGATTTTCTTGTTTCCTAGTGTCTGTGTGCTCATTTTTCGTGTTTTCATGATATCCTATGATCCGGTCGTCTGTTTCGGGTGTCGTTTCTTCTATTTTCTTCAGTTTTTTGAGTTCTTTGTATCAAATGGAGGGTGATGGTATTGGTAGGCCGGAGCTCACTATTTTTGAGTTAGAGGGGATGTTGATGAGCGAGGGGGGTGAGAGTTCGGGGGCACAGGCTAGAGCCGTTGCCATAGAGGCGGATATCAGGGAGATGGTCACGGAGAGAGTCCTTGAGGGTGACCGGATGGTGGTCGGGGAGGAGGTACCTGACGCTAAGCCAGGGGTAGCCGAGGAGGAGGGCGATAAAGTTGAGGGTGAGCAGGGTGAGGAGCAGCCAGGCGCTAAGCCTCGGGATCGTAGGCATTATCCACTAGAGGATTTCTTTGCCAGAGGCCAGGTTTGTCCCTGTAAGCAAGAGTTCTTCCATTTTCCTGAGCATTTAGGCTATGACATAGGCTCGTTAGGATTTGTAAACCCTTCTAATTTACGTCGAACCTGCATTGATTATTTGTCGTATTTACTTGTGTATTATGACAGCATGTTGTATTTAGTTGTTCTTATCATATTTTGTGTGTTCGTTGTAAGTTATTATTATGTGGTTTGGGTGTATTTCATCTGCTTGTACTTTAAATTTGTTTATCTTTCGTCATAGGTGTACGTTAGTCTTACTGTCATTGTTTATGT
Source organism: Chloranthus sessilifolius (assembly GCA_021018995.1). Classification (NCBI taxonomy): domain Eukaryota; kingdom Viridiplantae; phylum Streptophyta; class Magnoliopsida; order Chloranthales; family Chloranthaceae; genus Chloranthus; species Chloranthus sessilifolius. Next base: position 24,581,767 of record CM037594.1, on the reverse strand, counting down.
TTCATTCAATAGGAGCCCCCGCAACTGGCTATCAACACGGCATGGACTGAGTCTCATACTTGGTACTGTGCCTTGCCGGAGTTTCAGCGAGAGCGGTTGGTGTCCTATGGGTTTGGAACAATTTTGGAGTTGGAGCCTTTTCAGGTTGATCGTGGTGATTATAGAGAGGTGGAGCGAGAGGCATCAGGTGCTTCTTTTTCCAGTCAGTATGATGCTGCCAACCCCTAAGGACTGGGTTCGCATTACTGGTCTTCATTTTGAGGGTGAGCCGATCACGGGGCGGATGGCAGGGAGTTACTTAGAGGTATGTGAGGAGATCTTGGGTGTGCCTTATAGGTTGAATGGATTGGGGCCAGGTGTTGTTCAGGTCACTTGGTTTTTTGATACATTCGTGAGTAGGTTCACCCTTCTGAGGCGTCATTCGGAGGCAGCAGCAGTTTATGAGGCACGTTGTGCGAGAGTGATGGGGCGGGAGCCCGTGACCGAGCCGGGATTAGCCGCGGATAGGGTGCTCCGAGCATTCTTGATGCACTTTTTGGGTGCAGTACTTTTCTTTTCTTCGACTTGGGGATACGTCACCGAGTTATTTTTGATGATTCTAGAGGATTTAGACCGAGTCCCGACCTTCGCGTGGGGTGCGGCTGTGTTGGTGCATCTCTACGAGCAGTTTTACCATCGAGGTCAGGGGATAGCGTCGATCAGAGGTTTCCTCCCGTTTCTCTAGGTGAGTTTTAGTTAAATTGGTATCGTGGTGACCCCCTTTTTTTAAACCTTTGGTCATAGTGACGATCTTAATATTTGTTGCGTGTGGTCGTTGTTGTTATGTTATCATTTTTAGTTTTAGGCATACGATCATTTCGCTTTTCTGCGCCTGGGGGTTCCGTCGGAGATTTTGTTCATGTTCCTGCGGATGCACATGTGGAGGGAGGCATTGATGGGTCGTCGCTGGTTGGCTGACCTTCAGACTGCACGAGCCCTCTTCGAGGATATGCATGCTGGGTAGGTATGTATATGACATTTATGTTTTCATTTGACCTCATCTATTTTTTGGTGGCCCCTAGGCTTCGCTCATGGATTGATTTGTTCCTTTGGATAAGTGATCTGGAGACCTTATGATGGTACAGAGGATGCGGGTGAGGTGGTGATTGAGTCCGGTCGGTCCTTCTTCGATGTGGACATATGGGTCCATTGTCTTGAGCGAGTGGAGAGGATCCACACCTCTCGGGTGGTACGGCAGCTGGGACTCAATCAGGGAGTCCCTCCTGCGACTAGCCATAGGGTGGCTAAGAGGATGGCCGACCCTCTAGGCTGGAATTTTGCAGAGCGGATGGCGCTTCAGATAGCTGATTTCAGAGCTAGGGGACCAGAGTCACGGGGGCGCGTGATGGGGCTGATGTGCGGGAGTATAGGAGCTGGTTTGGCACCCTAGGTGGTGGGCATCTCTTCACGCCTCCTTTTCATGGTAGTGGTTCTTTTACTGTCAGCGGGCTGGCCTCGGCGTCGGCGTTGAGGGAGAGGTTGGTCGCATTGGAGGAGGGTCACCTCACGGTGAGTGTACGGGGAGCATTGGACACCCTCCATAGGGTGATGGAGCAGATGGGGCATGCTTCTCATCCTGATGAGGAGATGTTGCATTCTTTGACTGAGTCAGTTGCCAGAGTCAGGGCGGCGGAGGATGAGTTAGGAGTTCGACTAGCAGAAGCTCGTCAGCTCTTGGCGAGTTAATTTACTAGTTTTAATTCGTCCATGCGTTGTATTGGTTTATTCTAGTAATGCTTTTAATATAGTGGTCTTGTTTTTATCATGGCTAGTCTGAGGTCGCTCGCCAGGCGGCGATGATCAAGCTGTTGCGCGACCAGCAGTAGGCGGGTCGCGCGGTGGAGGCTAGTTTACATTTAGAGATCGAGCGATTGGTAAGTGTCTTGGATTGGACTTATTAACTGTTAACAGTTCAGGGATCCTTGCTAATGTTGGCATATTTGGTGGTGTTTCTAGATAGCAGAGCTTTCCGCTGCAGGGGCTTCGGCTCGGGCATTTGATCCTTCTTTAGTGGCTTCCTCCAGTCGGGAGGATCCAACGATAGCTAGTCTGCGATCTGAGTTGGAGCATTAGGTAAGTTCCATCACTCTTCAGTTTACTTGTGTTATTGTACTGGTTGGTTAGGCATTATTATTATGTTTGGCTTGATGGATTGCTGACGTGTGTCGATGTTTCAGTGTCGAGTTGCTGAGGACTTGTAGATGAGGGAGGCGACCGCCGCCTCTCTACGTTCCGAGAGTTAGGTATGGTTTAGTGTAATTTACTTTAGATTGTTCTTCTCTATTTATTCTAACATGTTCGTATTGGCTTGTCATTTGTTTTTTTATTGTTCAGGCAGTTCCGGACTCCGCTCTCGAGGCTCCTCCTCAGGGGTTCGTTCCTATCGCTACCCAGGTATGTTTTAGCTATTTGGTTCGTAATTTATTTGTTATCATAATATTCATCTAATGCGTTTGTTTATTCTTATTACAGCCGTCTGCATTTGCCATCCCTCGAGTGCAATCTGCTGATCCTGTGACTGCGAAGACAGTCGAGCGACTTCTAGGAGAGAGGCTAGATCTGGTATATATGTATTTTTTATTTCGGGTTTTGTTGTTGTTCGTATATGCAAATGTGTTCTTCTTCTAATTCAATAGAGTTATACAAGTTCATCAGCTCGAGGAGGCATGGCTAGAGGCAGCGTGGGCACGCGCCACTCCAGAGGTGAGACGGGTCCTCGGAGAGGTGGAGAGTCGTGAGGATCTTGTGGTCGAGATGTTGGTCACGCAAAGGACTCATACGGAGGCACTAGTGGCAGCGTGTCAAACGACACAGGCAGAGATGCAGGTATCCCTGGATCGGTTACAATATCGCCTGACGAGGGGCGAGCGGGGGTCGCGCAGGTCAGCTAGTCATCTTGAGGGGTCGGAGTCGAGGGCTACGAGTTCTTCAGTTGGGTAGTCTCGTCATACCTCTCGCAGTCGCGACAGGAGTGATAGTCGTGAGGATTCCGTCGTTCTGGGGAGTCATGCAAGGCTTCCTCCTCACTCTCAGTCGAGGCGATCGGTCAGTTAGGCTAGTGAGGGGGGTTCAGTGGCGGGTCCTTACCGTTTAGAGGTTTCGAGAACTCTGGGTGCCGGGATTGTGTTTTCAGATGATCAGTCTACGGACCTCCGGGCTGACGATAGCGGCGCTCGTCCTCCTCAGCGGCAACGTAGGGATTAGGGGTGTGTGCGCGTTTGTTTATATTTGTTGTATGTGCATTGTATATAGGGGGAGTGTCCCCAGTGAAAAATATGAAGAAAAAAGAAAGGATTACTTTTTTGGGTATATGTCTATATATATAGGGATTTTTGGTTCAGATGTACTTGATTTACTTCTCCTCCTTGGATTACCTTTTGGTGTTTTCTTTTTGCCTTCGGTGCCGTCAGCCGTCGCTAAAACTTGGATGCTTTCTGAGCTGGCCTAGTGCTGGTTTGAAGGTCACTTTGTGTCTGCACATGTAAAGGTAATGCTGTCAGTAGTTTTGTTCTCCCCCTTGCTAGTTGTCAAGGGGGAAAATATCTCAGACCTGGGTCTGGTGATAGAAAGGTGGATATAAGCCTCTTTTCTTTCTTTTTTCTTTCTTTTTTCTTTCTTCTTTTTTTTGACTTAATAAATAGTGCAACAAGGAAAGCAAATGATAATAAAAATAAATACAAATAAAAATAAATAATAAAATTAAAAAAAAATGCCTTAGCGTAGAAGCGGGGTTGAACTTGCAGCACGGTATTTTGATAGTGCTCTCTGAGCTGTATCTTCATCATTCTTCATCTTTTGGTGGTTGGGTCGACGCTTTCGGTATAACTCACCTTCTTTTTCTATAAAAAAAAATGCCCCAGCGTGTGGATGCAATGGAGCTTCCTTGGGCCTTAGATAAGCATTTGGGTCTATAAATAGTCATGGGTATTAGGTGAATTAGTCTTGCAGAAAAGTGCATCGGTATTGTCTCCGAACCGGGGGGAGGTCCTTCGATTAATAGCGTACGGGAGTCTACCTTAGGGTACTGATAATCCTATTCCGTGGTTATTCGGGAAAAGCATGGTAAGTATAATGGGTGATTGCATCAATCATCATTCAGTGGTTTTCAGTTTCATTCCTAGGAATATCCTGTGAAGTCTCAGATTCATCGTCCCCAAAATAAAACTAGAAGGGGAAGAGGAAAGGCTTAGTGATATGGGGAATAATTTGTAACTAATATCTTTTCAAAAGGGGTAAGTGACAATCTTCTCCTCTGAGGGGTATGGAATGCCATGATCGAGCTCTTCGTCATGTTTCGGTACCATCGAAATCTCGCATTCTATGGCTAGTAGGGGTTTATCCTCCTCTGCCACCTTACAACGACATGTAGTAGTATGAGAATATCAGGGATGCCCTTGCAGCTTGCTTATACACTTCTAATAAAATTATTGGAGATGTCCTCATGGCCTGCTTATGCTTCCTTAAGTTCATTGACTTGTTCATTCATCGTGATGCTCTCACTCGATATATATATATATTTTTTTTTTATACATTTTTTTGAAAGCATCCTGCTGGTGCAAGAATGACGAGTTTTGATTGAACCTAACATCTTTATTTTTTTCGCTCTAACATCTTCTCCAATGGCGGGGATAGGGAATGAGAATCAGGTGTTTCTTACGCTTTTGAAAAAAAGTTTTAGGTAGGTCACTAATCCTTTAATCAAATCACCCAAGTGTAAATAGTGGGCGACAAGTCGGAGATTTTTAAGGATATTCTAAGGATTGAAGACATACGACCAATGGATGGGTCGTGATGACTACGGGGATGATAAGTATAAGTATTTTAACCACAGGATGTGATGATCATAAGACTAAGGATGGTATTTTCTAATGTATATGGCATTCCAAGGGCTAGGGAGCTCTTCCCCATCTTGGTTCACTAATTTGTATGCATTTCTAGGGTATGCAGCTGTTATAACGTAAGGGCCTTCCCTGTTCAATTTTAATTTTCCTTTTGGATGGGCGTGTTTAGAAGGCATAATTTTCTTTAAAACTACTTCGCTAATGTTAAAGGTTCGTTCAAGGACTTTCTTATCGTAGGCCCTAGTCATTCTCCTCTGATATACCTGAGCGTGATCAGCTGCCCTTAGGTGTGTTTCATCGAGTCGCTCTAATTGAGTAAGTAAAGCAATTCTCCTCTCGTCTAAGGATAGCTCATCGTCGAGTTGGATGCATAAAGATGAGACTTGTATCTCATATGGTAGGACTGCCTCCATCCCATAGGTGAGGAGGTAGGGAGTTTGGCTAATGGTCGTATGAATAGAGGTCCTATAGGCCCAGAGTGCTTCCGATAATCATTCGGGCTAGTCGGCTTCATTGCTTGTTTCCACAGTTCGTTTCAGGATTCGAATCAGCGTCTTGTTCATAGTTTCTGCTTGTCCATTGCCTTGAGGGTAGAACGGCGATGAGTGGTACAAATCAATGCCGTATTTTTTGCATAACTTCTTCGTCTTTTCCGCAATGAACTATGGTCCATTGTCGGTGATGAACATTATGGGTACTCCAAACCGGGTAATGATATTTTGAACTATGAACCTCAACGAGCGTCGAAGCGATGAATCAGACATAAGACTCGGCCTTTACCCATTTGGTGTAGTATTCGGTCGCTGTAAGTATGAACGCATGCTTGTGAAACGATGTTTGTAAATGGTCCAATGATGTTGAAGGCCCACATCGAAAATGGCCACGGTGAGGTCATGGTGTTTAGTGCAATTGATGGAGCTTTGATAAGTACAACATGCTCTTAACATTGTTTACAGGATCGAATGTAGAGGTGGCAGTCTTTTATCATCGTCGACCAGAAGTAGCCTTGTTGTGTAACATGATCGGCGAGTCTTTGTCTACCGGAGTGGGCGTCGCAGGCACTGGCGTGTGCTTCTCGGATGATGTATTACCTTTCGATAATCATAACGCATCACAGCAGTACTCCTTTGGTGAAGGCTTCTTTGTATAATGTTTCGTCGAGTATACAGAATCAGGTGCACCGATTTTTTATAGTCTTTCGTTTGATCTTTGTGGCATATGGGAGAATGTGTTGATGTTTTAAAAAATTCCAGATGTCAAAATACTATGGCTGTCCGTCGTCGGTTGGTGATTTCTCGAATCTTAACGTGACGACTTCAATTTCTGTTTCAGCGTGATTTTTTGGAGTGATTATTTCTTTTAATTCCATGCTGGCAGGGAGAATTGATATTTCCCTTGTAACGGTCCATGCTACTTTGTGGGCAGGTACTGTTAATCTTTCAATGAAGAAGATCTTGGTATTTTGGTTGATAGGTATCTGGATGACAGAGGCTAGTGTGGCTAAGGAATCTGCTAACTCATTTTCTAATCTAGGGATGTGTGTGAAAGAGATCTTTTCAAATTTCTTCACCAAATATTGAGCAGTTTCTAAGTATCTCATTAATCTCCTTTACTTAGTTTTCCATTCTCCTATGACTTCCGAGATTACTAGTTTAGAATCGCTTATGGTCTTTAACTGTTTGACACCAAATTGTAATGATGTCCATAATCCAGCTATAAAAGCATCGTATTCTGTAATATTATTGGTAACAGGGAAGTCTAATTGAAAAGCTTTAGGTATCACCACTCCTTCCGGGCTTAAAAGGACTATTTCGATGCCCTTCCCTTTATGATTTAGAGCACCGTCGAAATAGAGAGTCCATGAGGTTTTATCGGGCTCTTCATCATGAATTGTGAGTAAGTCTTCATCAGGGAAGTCCGCGTGTATGGGTACATCGTTCAGGGGTGGAAGATCTGCGAGGTAATCTACAATGGCTTGCCCCTTATCGACTTCTAGGTGATGTAAGTGATATTGAACTCTTGTAATAGCATATGCCAGTGTTAAGACCTAAAAAGTATCACTTTTCACCCCTTAACTTAGCCTTTGATTAGACCCTTAGCCATCTAATAAATGTTTGTTAAGTTATTTTTGTAGGTAATAAACAGCAGTATAATAAGGCCATAAATCCTGCTAAGGAGCCTGTTTTGACTCCAGAAGTCCCTCAGAAGAATGAGAACTGAATCCAGACCTGAGAAGAGCCTCGTGCAGCTTCCCAAAGCTTTAGAGGATTCAAAAAAATATGCTTCGCGCAGTCCTCACGAAGTCCCAAGACTTCACAACAAGTTCTCATGCAGTAGAGTAACAGAAGAGCTTCAGAAGCCTTGAGTCGCGCAGCTCTCGTGAAGTTCAGAAGTTAAAGGTTGCACAGTCCCGCGTAGTTCAAGAGGACCCCTCTCACCCTCTCATAGTTCGCTCAGAACAGTTGAGGAGAGAGAGCTTCAGAATCCTGCCTTGCGTAGCTATCGCGTAATAGCCACGGGATGCAAATGTCAAGAGAACCTGTCGCGCAATTCAGAAAAGCCTCAAAGCTATCGCGAGGATCCTCGCGAAGCTCTATCAAGAAAAGGAGTTGTCGCGTGGTTCAGGATGAAAGCAGCCTCGCGAAGCCAGAGTTAGCCTCGCGAAGATCTATTGTGAAATGGAATGCTCGCACAGTTCCTGCGCTATTCCAACCCAACCTCGCGAAGCCCAATCCAGCGAGAGCTTAACTAGCTACCTCGCGATTGCTCAAAGCATCAAGAAGCTACAACCTCACGACAGCTGAAGCTTCAAAGTTAAACTCAATCGTGCGAAGAACAGAGCTACCACGCAACAAGTCTGGGAATCGACTGCAACCTGGCGAAGCTCTGAACTCCAACTTCCATTATTCTGCAGAGGACTTTCTTAGAATTTCCAATGATTAGGGCACGCACTCCCACGCTTGAATCTTCGTGCACGCACCCCAAGGCATCCAAGGATCATAAATAGGCCATGTGGCATCGCTAAAATTAGGGTTTCCTAACCCTAATGTGCTGCCACACCCACTGCTATATAAACCTAAGCCTGGTTTAGGTTTAGAAGAGGAGACTTGATCTGAGATCTTTTTCTTTTCTGTTTTTCTGTAGCTGTAAGTAGTTTTCCTTTTTCTTTTCCTTCTCTCCATGGCCCAGCACTTGCTGGCCATGCCTATGTATGCTCATTGAGAATAGTTTAATGGATGTTTTGTAATAGGATTTGTACTTTTATGAGATTTGTGTGTGAATGTGAGCTGTTCTGTGCAAGGCTGCTGCCTGGTGATCCACCATTGCTTTGGCTGTGTTTCAAAGCAATGGAGGACTGATTCTAAGGATCCATTCAGATCCAAGTGACCTGTGTGTCTGGGCTATCGTGGTCCTATACAGCCTTAGCCCCACCACAGGACCCACTAGATCTGAAATTATCATGGGAGCCTGAGTTGGTAGCCTTGTGACCATGGTGGTGGCAGCAATTAACTTTTTTTATTTTGGGCTCCGTGAGGAGGATAGCCTATGGGATAGTCTGTGACCATTTAAGTGGGCAGGTTATAGCCTTAAGGTGAATCCAATCCGTCGATCCAAAATGGATCCTTCTTCTCCGAGCCTGAGCTTGTAGCCTGGTAGGGGATTGTGCAGAGGCAGACTCCCCTATATTAGTATAGACCCGTCATCAGATGTTAGATCTGATCTGGTTTTGGAGATTGTAGGCTTCTGACTGGACCATTGTAGTCCCACTCAAGCAATGGACAGCTAGATCTAAGGTGGTACTCAATCTCTTACTGGTTCAATGTGTCTGGGCTATCATGGTCCTATACAGCCTTAGCCCCACACATAGAGCTTTAGAGGTTGAGGTTCCCTATGGATTCCTGAGCTTGTAGCCTAGATGAAGTAGTGCCTACAATGATTAACTTGTTTTGACCCATCTCTGGATTGTGGTTCCCCTATGGGATAGTCTGTGACCATTTAAGTGGACAGGTTATAACCTTAAGGGATTGGATCATGGCACAGAGATGAGTTGGATTCTTTCTCCTCTTTGGTGATAATGTAGCCATTGGACAGGATTTCTATAACATCAGATCTGAATTTAAGTTAGAAAACTCCTCTGATCTAGACTCAATAGCATACTTCTCATCCTTTTATATTTATTTTCCACACTCCATCCATCTTCTCAACCCTTTCTGTAGTTAATTCATTAGGCTACCTTAGGATACTTAGAATAAGTGACCCTAAACTCCCTTCCTTTTAGGACTGCCAGATTTGTAGTCAGATCTGGAGGGACTACTAGAGATGGCTCCCTTAGAGCTATAGATCACCTTTCCCTATGAGACAAACTCTTACTTATCAAAACTTGCTACAAATGGACCCTATATCTTACAGGTCTAGGATTTCTCAGTTGTGCTTATTCCATCCCCTGTTTTACTTTGATTTTAAATTGCTTTTACCACCAACAAATAAAGTAAGCACACTAAGAATCGCGAATAGCCAGCGGGCGATCTTCCCTGATGTGGCGGGCTTTTCGAATATGTACTTCAGAGGATCCATTCGGGCTAGCACTAGTATCTTATGTGCTCCGAAGTAATGTCATAATTTAGTTGAAGTCCATATCAATGTGAGGCATGTCTTCTCCATAGGGGTGTACTTTCATTCGTATTCGACCATCATTCTACTAAGGTAGTAAATGGCCTTCTCTCTCTTGCCATCTTCTTTATATTGTCCTAAGATTGCTTCCATCGCTTTATCGTTTGCTGAAAGGTACAGGATTAGGGGTCTTCCAAGAACTAGTGGCGATATTATTGGCGGGTTAAGGAGGTATTTTTTAATGTTATCGAAAGCTCGCTGGTATTGGTCATCCCATTTGTACTCAATTCCTCCTTTAAGTAGTTTGTAAAAAGGATCGCATAGGTCTGAATGCTAAGAGATAAATCTCCTGATGAATTACAATCTTCATATCAAACCTCGTAATTCCTTAATATTGTTGGGAGGTGGCATCTCTAAAATGGCTCTCACTTTCACAGGGTCGACTTCAATCCCTCGGTTGCTAACTATAAAACCAAGTAATTTTTCGGAGATGACTCCAAAAACACATTTCTTAGGATTCATTTTTAATTGATATTTCTTAGCTCTCTGTAGCACTAGCCGAAGGGCTTCAGCGTGTCCTACTCGTGTCTGGGACTTTACTAATATGTCATCGACATAAACTTCTACACACTTATACATCATGTCGTGAAAAATAGCCATCATGGCGCGTTGATATGTGGCTCCTGCATTCTTGAGCCCAAAAGACATGACAATGTAGCAGTAAGTTCCCCATGGTGTGGTGAAAGAAGTCTTCTCTTGGTCAGACTCTGCTAACTTGATCTGATTATATCCAGAGAAACCATCCATGAAAGACAGTATCTCATGTCCAGCGGTGTTGTCAATATTTGGGAGTAGGAAGTCAACTTTTGGGCATGCCTGATTGAGGTTTTGAAAGTCAATGCAAACCCGTACCCTGCCGACTTTCTTGGTGACAGGTACTATGTTGGAGATCCACTTGGGGCAGAGGATAACTCGAATGAATTAAGTTTTGTGTAACTTGTCAACTTCCTCTTTGACTTGAAGGGCTATATGGGGGTGCATCCTGCCAAGTTTTTGCTTAACAAGCTTCGCATCGGGTTCTAAGATAAGACGATGTTCTACTAGGCTTGGGTCTAAACCAGGCATGTCCTCGTAGGCTTGGGTATCATAGTTTGAGTTTCCTCTACTAGGTTGATTGTCTCTTCCCTGAAGAAGCTCGAGAGATCATAATCGATTGAACTATCGCCGTCGGAGTTATGAGGTGATTGTCCTTCCCATGAGGGGAAATCTCCTAAAGGGTCCCCAGGGGGAGGGAGTTCTTTCTCTTGATCTTTATGATATGTTAGGATGAGCGCACATGCTCGACAACGGGGCTGGTAATGGTAAGAAATGCAGGGAGATTCCCAAGGACATTCCCATCCTTCCAAGTTATGGTCGATGATATTATCCAACTCACTCTCTGGATCTGATAAGGTGTGAAGTTCTAGGTTGGCTTGCTCTGCCAGTTCGAGTGCAGGGAGGCTTATCCAGTAGTCCTCATCATCACTTGGTGGCTTGCTCTTCCAGTTCGAGTGCAGGGTCGCCACTCTTCCTCGAGCGATTGCCAAAATATTTGGAGTTATGGTGCATCGGTGGATGAGGGAGCGTCTAATTCAAACTCCTCTTCAAACTCTAGGAGTGGGACGTGGGTGTTTCGTCCTAACTCGAATAACTGACCAGCGAGTCTTCTCTCTTCTAGTGCCAAGAGCGAGGTTGGTGGATTACTGGTCGTGCTTATGGTTGTAGGGTCGACTCCATCCACCTCGGTCGTTATAGGATGTGTGATCTTGCTAGCAAATTGCTCTAGTATGCTAGTGCATGCTTCGCACCAGGGTTGATATAGATGAAAGATACAAGGTGAGTCCCACGGGCATTCCCATCCTCCAAGGCAGAGGCAAAGGCGGATGTTATATGAATTAATATTTTCTTGCAAGGTGTCATCCCCTTCCTATGGTGACCATGAGTGTTTTTCGTTATCTCGTAAGGCTGCTATGTGAAAATTTTTGTCATCCATAGATTCCCAATCCTGTAATTACAGTTCGATTTCTGGAGGGTCTTTCTTTCTTCCTTTTATGGGACTTTTAGTGTCAAACAAAGGTTTGACTCCTTTGAGGGGTTTGTCAATATCATCATTCAGGTTTGCCAAATCATTGAATGCTTTGGATATTAGTTCAATGTCAGTCTCTTGAGATTTGGTGAAGGATACTCCATTCTGCTTCAGCACATCTACTTTCTCAGTAGTTTCATAGACGAAGTGGTCATAAAGAGACCATTTCGGTGAAGTAGGGAATAAATCGGCTGGTTGGCCGTTCGATTGATAACCTAATCCTATGTGCTTGCATATTTTGGTCAGGAATATAGGTTTCACACGCCCTTGCTTATTCTTACCGAGTCCGGTGTGGGGGACATATCTGAGTTGGTACATAAGATCCCACCCTTTCATCACAGTTGGGTTGATGTTGTATAATCTAGCGAGGTCTGGGCCAACCTCCCTCCTCATTAGATCTTGTTGTCACTCTGGGTGGAAACCAGGAAGGTCCGGTGAGCAGATTCCTGCGACAGCTGCTTCATCAGGAATTCGCGTCTTTTGGATGTGACCTGTGTTTAATATGGATTCATGGGCCATCAGAATACTTGCTGCGTAATAGGTATCCATCTCCTGAAGAGGTGCATCAGCGTATATACGGACGATGGAGTCCTCATACAGAAATTTAATGCAGTGATGTATGTGGACGCGATAGCCTTCATTGATTCTAACCATTTTCTGTCTAAAATGAGATTATATGTTCTAGCATAGTCAGTAATATGGAACGTAACATCTTTTATCACGGGTCCCAGGCAAACCTGAAGTTTGATAGTTCCTTTTATAAAATGATGTGAGCCGTCGTAGGTTATGAGCGACAAGGCCGAGGGCCTGACATCTTGTTCTGTATATTCAAGTGTTTTCAATGTGGTGAGAGGGCAAATATTGAGTCACACGCCTGTATCGACTAGTGCATGGGGCACAGAGAATCCTCTGATTATGACTGTAAGATATATGGGGGCAGCGCTCCCGCGAAGTGACTCCTTAGGCATGTCTTCATCCGTGAATGTGAGGGCGGGAGGTTGTGCCATGACAGACGTAATTTGATGAAGCTCATCCAAGGTCGTGTCTTCGTCCACTTAAGTGTCCTCGAGTGTCCTTATTAATAGTCGGTGATGGTCGAGTGACTTCTTGATGAGTTCTAGTATAGATATCTGAGCTGGGTTCTTTTAGAGATGTCGTAACAAATCATACTCTTACCCTGGCTTGAGTGCTATTTCTTTGCCCTACCGATGGGCCCTAGGTGGAGGTGGCTGAGGTGGTTGTAGTACAGGAATTGGTGGTGGGATGACGTGCGGTGGGGGTGGCAAGTCAACTTCCCTTTCTCTCGTGTTCCCCTCGGGTAGTTGTACATGTGTGAAATCTTTATTCCGCGGGTAAGGGGGAGGTGGATAGTTGGTTCCTGATATGTGAATAGGGTAGGCCAGTTGCTAGTCGAACCTAGCATGTCTGGACGTCGGTGCATTTGTGAAGCGAGTGAAGTTAAGGGTCGGAGTGCGTGTCCGTATGGTACTACTCCAAGGTGGGAGGTATTGCGTGTGATCCTCTTCCTCTAAGAAAGTAGAGATCAATGTCTCGCATGAATTTAAGTATTCTTTTGATTCACTTTGCTCTTCATCTGATGGATACTCAGTTCTGGCTTCACTCTCTTGGTTGGGAGTTGTGTGGGCGACACTGTCTATTCATGCGATAGTCAGAATGACTATTTGGAGAGCATAGTCTCCACACTCAGATTCAGAGTCGGGTGAAGGGAGTGGCAACACTGGTGATTTGGGATTTGGCGGGGTCAATGGTTCTAGTGGGGAATGATGGAGGAATGGCCTCCTGGCCCTGAAGGGATGGACTCATATTTGAGTAAACTTCGGATATGGAGGCGGGACCAGTGGCGCTATCCGTGTGATCAAGGTAGCAGGGTGTAAGGAGGATGGAGTTCTTATAGGGGCAATAATAGTGTCAGAGGGTAGGATATGAGTGATTAATGTCGAAGGTCAGAAATAAGGTTGACTGGGGAGATCTATAGTGGTGATCTGGGCCGGTGTCCCTTGGTTGTGGTTGGGCATGGGGTTATTTATGATTCCTAAATTCTATTGGGGTTGATTATTATTAGGGTCAGGGTTCCTAAGCGCTTCCCAATCAATTTGATTCTGGTCGTTCATGTCATAGATCACGTCCCTAAGAACCCAACAGTCCTCTAGGTTGTGTCCCGCGTACCGATGGAAAGAACAGTATTTACCGTAGTCGAGATTTGCAGTCCATGGCCTAGGCTTTTCTTGTGGGAATCGTAAGAGATTCTGGACACTAAGGAGGCAGAAAATGTTGGAATAGTATCGGGTAAAAGGGGATAGTGTTCCCTCTTTGGCTGGTAGGGTCCCCTAGCTGGGTTAAAGTTCTGAGGTGGAGGTACGCTGTTATAATTCGGCGCATGGGCCGGTCGATTCTATGTTGCGTTTTGGGACTTAGGGAATTAGTTTATATTTTGATATTGGCCTTGATTCTGGTTTGCATACCTGTGCTGATTGGCGCCCTGATTTTGACTAGCGTATCGTTGTTAGGTCTGGTTCTGCCCGAAGTTGCACGGTGGGAAGTTCTCGTTATTCGAATTTTACCCTTGCTTGACAACCATATTAACTTGTTCGGTTCCTGAGGCTTTTTTATGATTTTTCGATTTCGACTCGTTGGAGGAGCCCACCTTTGACGTAACTATGGATAATGCAAGATCTCCGCCTTTGATGTGTCACGTCAGTCTAGACTCCCAAGAGTGAAGTGCGGTGAAGTCGGGGCAATAGCTGATGACTAGGGCACTCCTTAGTGGCTCCTTAGTATTATCAATGATGATATCAATTGAATCTTTCTCTTTCATTGAAGTACCAGTTCTAGCGGCAAGCTTTCACCATCTAGCGACGAAGTCGGTGAATTCTTTATCTGGTCCTTGCTTGGCCGCCATCAGGTCGCTGAGGCTAACCGTCTCTTGAATCAAGTGTTTCTATTGTTCTAGGAACCGACTGACTAGCTCATCAAAAGTCTCTATCTTATAAAGCGAGAGCTCCGCGAACTAGTCTAGAGCTTCTTCTTCTAATGAACGTTGAAAGTAGTGAATGAGAAGTCCTTGATTGTTGCGTATAGGTCGGCAATCATTACAAAAGTGGGCCAAGTGATGATTCCGATCTCCGGTGCCATTGTATGTAGTAAATTTTGGCGGTTTAAATCCTATTGGTAGGTCAAATTCAATGTCTCGACATAATTTATCGAATCCGAACGAGCAACTTGGGCATTCCCTCTTGGCCATGCATTCATCGAGCATTTTTGGGAGGTCTTCGACCTTTATAGTGTTGTCCTTGAGAGTGATGCGTGAGATACCCTTATCTGGCAAATTGTCATTAAAGAACGTGAGTATGTTGCCTCAATGGCATAGCACGGGCTGACATCATGCTTGGGGTAAAAGGTGGTCTCTCTTGTCACTCCTGCTCTCCCGAATTTTGTTGCCCCCTAATAGTTTCATGTGCAGCAGCCAATCCTCGAAGTAGCTCTTCGGAATCATCGCCTCCTCTTTGTATTCTTTGGATGCTAAGTTCTACGATTTGTTAAGTGGTGAGATTTTGTCCAGAGCTATTATTTCTGTCGCTATGGCTATTACCAGCGTGTGGTGTAGAAAAGGAGTTCTCTTGTTCACCAGCCACGTTGACTTCAGGTTGCCGTAGGCTAAAAGTATAAGGTGGTTCTTCCTCATAGGCAGGATTGTTATGAAATCCCCACAATGGCGGGTCTCCTAAACTTACTCTACGTATGCCAGACATTTTGAGCCTTTGGCGATGACTCATATATATATATATATATATATATATATATATATATAATCTAAATTTAAACGACACGACGGGAAAGAAAAATAAGGAAGTAAAATAAAGCTAACTATCTAAAGAAAAAGAAGGGGTTTACAAAAGACTCCCATCACGATCACCAGTCTGTTGGTGCGTGCTTTTTCTGGGTTCCTCTCGATTCCCGTTGAATATGGCTTCCAATTCTATCCTGCTGGACTCTAGCGATGCGGTGTATGTGATAAGGTGGGGATAAATAGTAATAGGAGGAATTTCTATGATGATTCCTAGTTGATTTGCAATCGTCAGCTACAGATATTTATCGACACTGCAACACGTCAATGATCACGCATTTAAGCGAGTGTGGGTTACTTCTATACTGAATCGTCCACCTACGAATGTCAGCAGTAGTGTCCTCTTTTAATTAAATAGTTTCAACTTTCTTTTTAGTTTCCGTTGTTACTGTTATGGTCGGTGTTTAGATTCCCTTTTTTCGTTGTGAATTATGATTAGGTGAGCTTATTATGACAGGTTATTTTAGTGTCCTGATGCTATCAGGAGTCCAATCATTTTCAGTTTCTCAATATTATTAGGAGTCCAATTAATATCAAAGTCCTGGCTCTACTAAGAGTCCAATCAATTCCAGTCTCCTACTGGTACTAGGAGTGCATGTGCATCAGTTCCAATAATATTGCAATTAAATAAAAGAGTCCAATTGTATGGCAATTCTATATGAAGCAGGTATACTAATCGTATTACAATTATAACTAATGCAATTTAAGTAGTCCTACTAGAATTCTAATTAAAGAAGACACGAAAAAAACTAATTTTTACTACGACTCTGATTAAAGCAATGTATTAACTTACTAAAATATAAGTAAATAATTGATGCAATAATATTAATTTTTGTTATTTTTAAATCATAATCTGTGGATTGGTTATGGCGAGAATCTAACGAATAATAAGTAAATTTACTTTCCTAAATTCTAATTTAAGATAATAGACTAGCTAAACTGGAATACTAAATTGAATCAAAGCAAATAATGATATCGAGGCTTACTAGATGTAATTAATCGATTATACTGTAATAAAAACTAATTAAAATTAACTAAGTAATCCTAAGCAATCTAAAAAAGGGGGGTTGGGCCCGCTATGCTAAGGAGGATTGGCCTCGTTCCCGAGTACCCTCCGTAAGCTCCCTTGGGCAAATCGAATGGTTGAGATAAAAGATAGATTAAAATTTGAATAATAAAAAAGGTCTTTTTGGAATGAAATTTGAGACTATAATAGGAAATTAAATTAAGAGACTAAAGTTATGAACTGAAATTTATAGTTTTAGATTTTTGATGGTATGAAAATATAGAATTAAATTATAGATTAAAATTTAGGACTGAATTCGAGTCTGAAATCAGAAAAATCAGGCCGTATGATTAAGGACTAGTTCTGAACTCTGAGAGTCTGAACTAGAAATTAATGATAGGACTGTAGATTATGATTTTGGAGTAGAATCAAATTATAAAGTCGGTGGATCGGACCGTTAGATTAAGAACCGGTTCTAGAAATAGGGAACTAGAACCAGATATAGAGAATTTCAGTCTGAATAGGGTGCTACGGTCTAAAAACTTGGAAATAGAATTGATGAATTAAACTAAGGGAAATCCTAAGTCTAAAATAAAAGTAAATTCATACCTAGGTTCGAGGCTGTGGAGAGAAATCTCGGAGTTCAAATATTAAAGTCATGGCTAATTTGCTCTAGGGATCTGTCCTTGGAGCTCTCTGGTTTTTAGAATTTACTCTCTCGTTTCTCAAAATTTGCAACCCCATTCTCTCTCTTCGAGAAAAAAAGCTTTTATAGGTTTTCATTCAATTATGTGCCCGTTTCCAGATGTTTAACTGAATTGCACGCCAGTTTTCTGATGCTTAATCGCTTTGAGTGGGTCACCGACTTAGTGAGCGACGGGCTGAATTACTCAGCGTGTTTTCTAGTCCTAACGAAATCAGGACTAATTACGCACATGGTGGGACGTGCATAATCCGATTAAGTGTGTTACTTGAAGCGCTTAATCGAGGAAACGTAGGAGTCAAGGGTAGGAGACTAGGTCGGGCGTAGGCCAATTTCGCGCTGGTGGTGTAGCGCTCAATCCGATCGTGCGTCTGGTTCCAGGCGCGTAATCAAGTCCCGAAACGGTCTATGAAAGGAAGTTTGGTCTGAAAGGGGACTGACCGCACGCTTGTGATTCTGCGCGTGATCAAATTACACGCGGGTTTTCAGGCACTTAATTTAGGGTTGTCCATGTATGGTCTCAAGAATGGAATGCAAGACTATTATTTTAGTCTGCATTCTAACTATATACTATTGCTTAGTATATAGCCTCCCTACGTTGGGATCTGAGCACAAAGCTATTATTTCAGCTTGTGTTCAGTCAAGTACTATTGCATGGTTCCCATATCGAGGGTTAAAAAGGTCAAGGGCTGACCAAATGAATTTGTGTACTCCGAGAGGGCGAAATGGGGTTGTCTATAGGTGGGTCACTATTTGGAGGTGTGTGAGGAGATTTTGGGTGTATCGTATAGGTTGAGCTCGTATAGGTTGAGCGGTTTAGGGCCAGGTGTAGTTTGAGTCACTTAGTTTTTCGATACGTTTGTCAGTGGCTTCGTCCCCCCGAGGCGTCATTCGGAGGTAAAGGTGACCTATGAGGTGCATTGTGCGATAATAGCTGGTTGGGAGAGGATAGGGTGCTTCGAGCATTTTTTATGCACTTCTTTGGTGTTGTTCTTCTACTCGGGGATGCATCACCGAGTTATTTTTGATGATTCTCAAGGACTTAGATCAAGTCCTTTCCTATGCATGAGGTGCGGCCGCGTTGGGGCATCTCTATGAGCAGCTTTACCGTCGAGGATAGGGCATTGCGTCGATCGGAGGTTTCCTTTCATTCATTCAGGCAAGTTTTAGTTAATTGGCGTCGTGATGTCTTTAGTTTGGTTAACTTTTTTTGTTGTAGTGACAATCTCAGTGTTTCTTTTGTGTTGTTGTTGTTGTTATTTTCCTCTCAATTTTGGGCATATGATCATTTCACTTTCCTTCGTCCGGGAGTTCCGTTGGAGGTGACTTCCACGTTCCCACGAATGCATGTGTGGAGGGAGGTGTTGAGGGGTCCTTGCTGGTTTTCAAATCTTTAGACCGTGCGAGGCCTCTTTGAGGATATGCATGCGGGGCAGGTATAGATTATCATGTGTGTGTTTTTTTATTTCGTTTCGGTCTTTTAGGATCTGAGTCTTCATTATGGGATCGACTTGTTTGTTTGGTTGTAGGTGATTTGGAGGCCGTGTGCGGACGAGGAGGATGCGGAGGTGCCAGTGATTCAATCCGACCGGCCCTTCTTTGATGTGGACATATGGGTCCATTATTTTGAGAGGGTGGAGAGGATCCACACGTCTCGCGTGGTACGGCAGCTGGCGCTCACTCAGGGAGTCCCTCCAAAGATTCACCACAAAGTGGCGAAGAGGATGACAGGCCCTCCTGGCCGAAACTTCACGGAGTGGATGGTGCTTCAGGTAGCGAATTAGAGCCGGGGGGACCAGGGTTAGGAGGGCACGTGACGAGGTGGACGCCCGACAGTATGTGCGGTGGTTTAGGGCATTGGGTGGCGGGCGTCTCTTCACACATCCCTTCCACGGGAGTGGCTCTTTCACGATCGGTGGGCCGGAGTGGGCGTCAGCTTTGAGGGAGAGGTTGGCTGAATTAGAGTAGGGCCATCTCACTGCGGGTGTGCAGGGGGCGTTGGACGCTCTTATGGGGCGATGAAGCGGACGGGGTGTGCTCCTCGTCCGGATGAGGAGATGCTGCAGTCTTTAGCCTCCTCAGTTGCTCAGGCCAAGGTAGCGGAGGATGAGTTGGGAACTCGGCAAGCGGAGACTCGACGGCTCCTGGTGAGTTAATTCATGTTTTTTTTCGTATTATGTGGACTCAGCCTTCTAGTTGTTCTGACATTGTGGTGTCTCATTTTATTTTGGACAGTCTTAGAGAGAGGGCGAGGTTGCTCGTCAGGCGGCCCTGTTGGATGTCTATCGCAGTCAGCAGTTGGCTGACCGGGAGGCAGTGGCCAGCCTACATTCTGAGGTTGATTGATTGGTAAGTGTCTTCACAAACATGGTTTTGTTTAATTGTTAGCATTGTGAGCTTGCCAACTGATGCGCTTATTGCTATTCGTAGAGAGCCGAGCTCACTGCCGAGGTTCCGCCCCGGCATTTGATCCATCTTCAGTTGCTTCCTCTAGTCGTGAGGATCCAGCGATGGCCCAGCTTCAAGCCGAGCTAGATCATTGGGTAAGTTCAATTCAATCCGTTATATTATTTGTGTCATTATATTAGTTTTTTTAGTCTCATTATTTCGCTTTCTTAGTATTTTTACTAACATTATGTGGTATTTCAGTGTCGGGTCGCCGAGGATCTTTAGGTGAGGGAGGCGACTGTTGCCTCCCTACGCACGGAGAGTCAGGTATAGTTTCTGGTGCAGTGTAATTCTATTTAGGTTATTTCATCTCTATTTTGTTCTTACATATCTTGTGTTGGTTTATTTGGTTTTTTATGCAGCCTATTCCAGACTCTGCTCCCGAGGCTCCCCCTCAGGAGTTTATTCCTATCCCTACCCAGGTATATTTTAATTATTGTGTTTGTAGTTTATTTGTCATTATAATTTCTTTTTTGATGTATCTGTTTGTTCTTGTTACAGCCGCCTACATTTGTTATTCCTTCCGCGCCTCCTGTTGATCCAGTGACTACTGAGACGGTCAAGTGACTTTTGGAGGAGGGGCAAGCTCTAGTATAATCCTTTTTCCCTTTTTTTTCAAAGTTTCTTATTTTATTCATGCATATATTAGTTTCTCTTTGACTTGGCATGGTTGTATAGATCCGTCAGCTTGAGGAGGCGCGTCTAAAGGCGGTGTGAGCACGCGCCATTCCCGAGGCGTTAGAGGCGGCTCATCGGACGATGCAGGCAGAGATGCAGGCATCCCTAGATCAGTTGTTGTATCGTCTAATGAGGAGTGAGCGAGGGATATATAGGCTAGCTCATCAGCTTCGCGGATCGGATTCGAGGGCTACGGGCTCCTCGGCTGGGCAGCCTCATCACACGTCACATGATCATGCCAGGAGTGATGCTTGTAGGGATTCCATTATTCGTGAGGTTCTTGCGAGGTATCCTCCTCTTTCTCGATCGAGGCAGTCTGCTAGTCAGGCGGGTGAGGGAGGATCTGTGGTGGGGCCCCGTCATTTAGAGGTCTACCGACTTTGGGTGTCGAGATTGTATTTTCAGAGGACTAGTCTACAGACCTCCAAGCTGATGATACTGGGGATAGCAGTGCTCGACTGCCCCAGCGGCAGCATAGGGAGTAGGTGTGTGTGTGTGTGTGTGTTTGCTGTGTGTGTGAGTTGTATATATAGGGGGGTGTCCCCAGTGATAAGTGTAAAAAGAAATGACAAGATTTGATATATAAAGAACTTTTGGTTTAGATGCACCTGATTGGCTCTTTTTCCTTTAGTTACCTCTTAAATCTACTTTTACTTTCAGTTTCTTTAACGCTGTCAACCGACATTGGGACTTGGATGCTCCCTGAGCTGGCCTAGTGATGGTTGAAGATTGCTTCATATCTACACATGTGAGAAAATGTTGCCAATAGTTTTGTTCGCCCCCTTGCTAGCCGTCAAGGGGATAAGTGTCTCAGACCAGAGTCTGGTAGCAAAAGATGAATATGTGCTCTTTTTCTTGTTCTCCCTTTTTTTTTGAAATAAAAACAATACAACAGGGAAAGCAAATAGCTAAAATAGAAATAATAACAAAACAATAAAATAAAAATGCCCCACTATAGGAGCGTGGTAGGGTCGGCAGTATGATATCTTCGGTAGCACTTTTCGGATGGTAACTTTGTCGTTCCTTATCTTCTTTATGGATAAGCCGGCACTTCTGATATGATTCTTCTTCTTCTAATCCATAAAAAAAAATGCCCTAGCGTCAAGATGCAATGGAGCTTTTCTGAGTTTTAAGATAAGAACTTTGGGTCTACAAGCAATCATGGGTATTTGGTGAGTTAGTTTTGAAGAAAAGTTGATTGGTACTGTCATCAAACCGGGAAGGTCATCTTTATGATTAGGTCAGTTGTATACGGGGGTCTATCCTAGAGTGGTGGTCATCCTATCCTGTGGTTATTAGGGGGAAGTATGGTAGGTATAGTAGGTGATTGCATCAGTCATCATTCATCGATTTTTGATTTTATTTCTAGGAATATCCTGCAAGGCTTCTGATTTATCATCCGAAAATAAAAATAGAAGAGGGGGGTAAGGCTCAGTGACGCGAGGAGTAGTTCATATCTAATGCTTTCTAAAAGGGATAGGTAACAATCTTTTTCTCAGATGGATAGGGGATGTCATGATCGAGCTCTTCGTCATGTTTCGGTACCATCAAAATCTCATATTCTATGGTTAGCAGGAGTTTATCCTCCTCCCGCCACCTTACGACGACATCTAGTAGTATGGGGACATCAGGAATGCCCTCGCAGCTTGCTTATATACTTCTAGTAACATTACCTGGGGTGTCCTCATGATCTACTTATGCTTCCCTGAGCTCATTGACTTGTTTATTCGTCATAATGCTCTCACTCGATTTTTTTGGATATGTAAATGCATATTTTTTAAAGCATCCTGCTAATGCAAGAATAATGAGTTTTGATTGAACCTAATATCTTCATTTTTTTTTTACTCTAACGTCTCCTCCAATGGCGGAGGAAAGGAAATAAGGATCGAGTGTTACTTATGCTTTTGATAGAGGTTAGATAGGTTACTAGTCCTTTAATCAGATTGCCCGAGTGAAAAAAGGTGGGCGATAGATCGGAGGTCTTAAGGATATTCTGAGAATTGAATGCGTACGATCGATAAATGGGTCGTGACGACTATGGGGGTGATAAGTATAAGTATTTAACCACAAGATGTAATGATCACGGGGCTAAGGATAATATTTTTTAAGGTACATGGTGTTCCAAGGGCTAGGGAGTTCTTCCCCATCCTAGTTCGCTAGTTTATAGGCATTTCTAGGGTATGCGGCTGTTATGACATATGGGCCTTCCCAGTTCAATTTCAGTTTTCCTTTCAGGTGGGCATGCTTGGAAAGCATGATCTTCTTCAAGACTAATTCTCCAATATTAAAGGTTCGTTCAAGGACTTTTTTATTGTAAGCCCTGGCCATTCTCCTCTAATATACCTAAGTGTGATCAGCTGCCCTTAGACGTGTTTCATTGAGCTGCTCTAGCTGCGTGAGTAAGGCAATTCTCCTCTCATCTAAGGATAGCTCATCATCGAGTTGAATGCATAAAGATGGTACTTATATCTCATATGGTAGGACTACCTCCATTCCGTAGGTAAGGAGGTAGGGAGTTTGGCCAATGGTCGTGTGAATGGAAATCCTGTAGGCCCAGAGTGCTTTCGGTAATCATTCAGGCCAGTCAGCTCCATTGCTTGCTTCTACTGTGCATTTTAGGATTCGAATCAGCATTTTATTCTTAGCTTCCGCTTCTCTAATTCCTTGAGTGTAGAACGGTGACAAGTGGTGTAGATCGATGCCGTATTTTTTACATAACTTCTTCGTCTTCTTAGCGAAGAACTGTGGTCTGTTGTCAGTGATAAACATTTTGGGTACCCCAAACCTGGTGATGATGTTTCGAACGATAAACCTTATGAGTGTTGAAGCAGTGATTCTGATATAGGATTCAGCTTCTACCCATTTGGTGTAGTATTCTGTTGTCGTAAGTATAAACATGTGCTTATGAGTGTTCCCAACGGTGTCTGTGAAAGGTCCAATGACATCGAATGCCCACATCGAAAATGGCCTTGGCGAGGTCATAGTATTCAATGCAACTGATGGAGCTTTAATGAGTGCGGCACTGTAGACACCCCCATTTTGGCTTCTCGGAATATATTTCTTATTCAGTCAACCTTTGACCTTTGTTTTAACCCTGATATGGGAACCATGCACTGAAACAGTAGTACATGGCTGAACGTAGGCTGAAACAATAGCTTGTGGCTCAGATCTCGAAATGGATAGACTATATACTGAAACAATAGTATATAGTCGGAATGCAAACTGAAACAATAGTCTTGTATTTTAGTCTAGAGACAAGACCCGAGCAGCCTCGAATTAAGCGCTTGAAACCCCACGCGTAATTCGATTTCACGGTACATCACGAACACGCAATCAGTCCCCTTTCAGACCAAGTTTCCTTTCTCAGACCCATCCGAGACTCGATCATGCTCTTGAAATCGGACGCCCGATCGGATTGAGTGCCACAAAACTAGAGCGTAATTGGCCTACACCCAACCTAGTCTTGTTACCCTTAACCCTTAAATTCCCTTGATTAAGCGCCTATGACTTAACGCTTAATCAGATTGTGCACCTTCCATCATGCACGCAATTAGACCTAATTTTGTTAGGACTAGGAAACTCACTGAGCAAGTCAATTGGTCGCTCACTGAGTCGGTGACCGACACAAAGCGATTAAGCGTCGGGAAATTGGTGCGTGATTCAATTAAATGTCTAAAACAGGGCGCGTAATTGAAGAAAAACCTATAAAATATTTTTTTCTTAATTCGCCCAAGGGGGGTTGGACGAAAAAAAAGGATAGAATTTTCAAGACAGAGTAAGAGTTTCGGAACCAGAGCACTCCGAGAATCTACCCATAAGCATCTTAATTATGGTTTAGAAATTCAAGCTTTCAATTTTCGAGATTTCTCTCCGCAACCCTGACCCTAGGTAAGAATTTAATCTTTTAGTCTCCGACCATAGCCTCTAATTTCTAGATCTAGGAATTCTATTAATTCTATTTTCAGTCTTAGACTGTAGCACCCTTTTCGGACTGAAATTCTCTATATTTGGTTCTAGTTCTCTGTTTCTAGAACTAGTTCTTAATCTATCGGTCCGACATACTGATCCTAAACTTTAATTCAGTTCTAAAATCTCAATTTACAGCCCTATCGTTAATTTCTGGTTCTAATCCTTCGATTCAGAACCAGTCTTTAATCATACAGCCTGATTTTCTGATTTCGGACCCGAAATCAGTCCTAAAAATTTAATTTCAATTTTAAATTGGTTATTTTAATATTTCTAAAAATCCTAAATATACTTTCAGTCTTATAATTCTAGGTTCTTAATTTAATTCATAATTATTATTCTAAAATTAATTCGGAAAAGCCCAAGACACTATTTCACGGTCTAAAAATTTAATTCACCTTTAATCTCAGCCGCCCGATTTGCCCAAGGGAGCTTACAGAGGGTACTCAGGAACGAGGCCAATCCTCCTTAGCATAGCAGGCCCAAAATCCCTTTTTTTAGGAATTTTAGAATTAATTAGTTGCTTTAGTTTCATACTTTCAAAATAATTGATTAGTAGGTTTATTTCATTCTATCATGCTTAATTAATTGAATGTCTTAAATCTTAAGACGACTAATTAATCTCTTTAGATCTGAATTTAATTAATCAATTTCTTGTTTCTGTAAGGATTTAATAAGATTAAATTTGTTGCTTTAATCAGATTAGATTTTTTTTAGCACAGTTAATTCATTGCTTTAATTAGAGATTTTTACAAAATTAGTTTATTTATCTTAATCAGATTTGGTAAAAATTAGCTTATTCATTTTAATTAAATTTCAGTAGCATTAATTTCTTCGCTTAAATTAGAATTTCGATGAAATCAATCTTTTATCTCAATCAGAATTCTAACAGGATTGTTATAAGTACTTCAATTAGAATTTCAACAGAATTATTATACCTTACTCAATCAGAATTCTAGTACATTTGATATGCCTAAGCAAGCTAGAGTTTCACCAGAATTGTTACACATGCACTCCTTGTACCAATAAGAGACTCAAACTAATTAGACTCCTAATAGAATTGGAAAATCAAAATCAATTAGACTTCTAATTGAATTGGAACAAACCTACATAACTAAGTTCCTAATAGAATCAAAGGAAATCTAAACCGACCTGAACCATAACCATAAAGGGAAATAAAAGGAAAACTAAACTATCTAACCTAAGAAACAGAATGCTGCTGACGTTCGCAGGCGGATGATTCAGTATAGAAAAAACCCATACTCGCTCTTAAGCGTGATCATTGGCGTGTTGCAGCATCGATAAATATCTGCAACTGGTGATCACAATAAATTAGAAACCTTCTAGAAAACCCCTTTTATTATTTATTTTTACCTTAACTATTCCAAACACCGCATCGCTAGAGTCCGCTAGGACATAGTTGGAAGCCACTGATTCAACGGGAACCAAGAGGAACCTAGCAAAAGCACACACCAACAGAACTGGCGATCGCGATGGGACCCTTTTGCAAACTCTATTTCTAGATAATTAGTTTCTAGCATATTTACTTGTTTTTTCTCTTTTCCATCATATCGTTTAGATTTTCTTCTATATATATATATATATATATGAGTCTTTGCCAAAGACTCGAAATGTCTGGTATACGAAGAGTAAGTCTAGGAGACCCTCCGTTGTGGGGATATCATGACAACCCCATGTATGGAGAAGAAGCATTTCATAATTCTAGCCCCCGCCAACCTGAAATTAATATGGCTGGTGAGCAAGAAAATTCCTTCTCTACCCCGCACCCCAAAAACAACCATAGTGGGAGAGATGGTGGCATTGGACAAAACCTTACTGCCCAACAAATCGTAGAACTCAACATCCAAAGAATACAGAGAGGGGATGACGACTCTGAAGAATTGCTTCGAGGGCTAGCCGCCGCATACGAAACAGTTAGGTCATGACAGTTTTCAGAAGAATAAGAGCGACAAGAGAGGCCACCTCCTACCCTGAGTACGGTGTCAGCCCGCACCACCTCCATGAGAAAACCTGCCCACACATTATTCAAAGATGACCCTTTGGATAAGGTTTACTTATGGGTTGTTCCAAAAGACAGCACCGTTAAAATCAAAGATCTCCTAAAATGCTTGATGAGTACATGGCCAAAAGAGAGTGCCCCGATTACTCGTTTGGATTCGACAAATTTTGTCACGACGTCGAGTTTAATTTACCACTAGGATTTAAACCACCTAAATTTACTAAATATAATGGCACCGGAAATCTGAATCATCACTTGGCCTTTTTTTGTAATAATTGCTGACCCATACGTGACAATCAAGGACTTCTCATTCACTACTTCAAACGCTCATTAGAAGGAGAAACTTTAGATTGGTTTGTGGGACTCCCGCTTTATAAGATAGAAACCTTCAATGAATTAGTCGATCAATTCCTCGATCAATACAAACATTTGATCCAAGAGACAGTTAGTCTCAGCGACCTAATGCAGCTAAGCAAGGACCTGATGAGGAATTTACTGACTTCGTCACTAGATGGAGGAATCTCTCTGCTAGGACCGGTACCTTAATGAAAGAGAAGGACTTGGTTGATATTATTATCGATAACACTAGGGAACCGTTAAAGAGCACACTCGTCATAAGTGATTTCCCCGACTTCGTTGCACTTCAGTCTCGGGCATCCCGACTAGCACACAACATTAAAGGTGGAGACCTCGCGTTATCCGTAATCACGTCAAAAATAGGATCTTCCAGCGAATCGAAATCCAAGAATAATAAGAAAGCCTCAGGGACTTAGGAAGTTAACACTATTGTCAACCAAGGGCAGAACTCTAATAACGGAAACTTCCAACCGCGTAATTTCGGACAGAATCAAAACCAACAGCAGTATACTAACAAAAATCAAGGTGCTAGATAGCAGAGATACGCAAACCAAAACTAAGGACATAATCAAAGTCAAGGCCAATATCAAAATAGAAACCAATACCCTAACACCTATCAAAATCAAAACGCGATGCGGAGTCAACCGGCCCATGCGCCGAATTATAATAACGTACCCCACCACAGAACTTCAATTCAGCCAGAGGCCCTTACTAACCAAAGCGGATACACTATCCCCCTTTACCGGATACAATATCTTTCATCTCCTTAATACTCAAAATCTCCTTCGATTCCTGTAATAAAAACCTCGCCCATGGCCTGGAAATCTAGACTATACTAAATACTGTGCTTTCCATCGGCACGCGGGACATGAGTTAGAAGACTGTTGGGTCCTTAGGGACGTGATTTATGATATGAACGATCGGAATCAAATTTATTGGGAAGCACTTAGAAATCCCAACCCTAATACTAACCAACCCTAATAGAATTTAGGGATCATAAACAACCCTATGACAAATCACAACCAAGAGACACCGGCCCAGCTGACTACCGTGGATCTCCCTGGTCAACTTTCCTTCCAGTCCTCTACTTTAATCACTCGCGTCCAACCCTCTGCCACTTCCGCCACACCAGCGAGAGTTCCTTCACCCCTACACCCCTCGACCCTGATCACTCGAATCACCCCGCCGTGCTCGCCTCCATACCAAAAATTCACTCAAATACGGGTACATTCTTTTAAGGCCAGGAGGCCATTCCTCCATCGTCACCCACCAAAGCCTCCAACCCCTCCAAATCCTGAACCAACGCCATTACCACTCCCTTCATCCAATTTTGAACCTGAGTATGGAGATCATGTGCTCCGAACTGCAGCCCAAATCACTGCATGGGTAGAAAGTATCACTCGTAAGGCTCCAAGCTAAGAGAGTAAAACAAAGACTGAGTGTTTACTGAATGTAGGAGAAAGTGAGCAAGAAGAACACCCCGACCCGTGTGAGAAACTGGTCTCTACTTTTATAGAAGAGGAGGATTACACATAATATCTCCCACCTTGGAACGGTGCCGTGCAGGCACACGCTCCAACCTCTAATTTCACTCACTTCACAAACACGTCAATGTCGACTTATGCAAGTCTAGCCAGCAGCCGACGTGCCCGATTCTCAAGTCAGGAACTAACTACCCACCTCCTCCTTTCTCTCACAATAAGGATTTCACGAGCGTACAACCACCAGAGGGGAATGCGAGAGAAATAGAAGTTAACTTGCCTCCCTCGCCTCATATCATCCCTCCACCAATCCCTGCACCTCAATCACTCCACCCACTCGGGCCTAAGGCCCATCGGCCAGGCAAAGAAGTAACACTCAAGCCAGGACAAGAATATGACCTTTTGCAACATCTCTAGAAGATCTCAGCCCAGATGTCTATACTAGAACTCATTAAGAAATCGCCTGATCATCACCGGTTGTTGATAAGGACACTTGAAGACACGCAAGTGGACGAGGACACGACTCTAGATGAACTTTATCAAATCACTTCAATCATGGCGCAACCTCTAGCACTTACGTTCACTGACACAGACATGCCCAAAGAGTCCCTCCACGGAAGCGCGGCCCCCATATATCTCACAGTCATAATTAAAGGATTCTCTATACCACACGCACTAGTTGACATGGGAGCAAGACTCAATATTTTCCCCCTCACCACGTTAAAGATGCTCGAATACATAGAGCAAGACATTAAGCCCTCCGCCCTGTCACTCATAGCTTACGACAGCTTGCATCATTTCATGAAAGGAACTATTAAGCTACAAGTTCGCCTTGGGCCCGTAACGAAAGACGTCACCTTTCATGTTTCCGATTTGGCTAGTACGTACAATCTTATCTTAGGAAGAAAGTGGCTAGAGTCTATGAAGGCCTTCGCATCCACATATCATCAATGAGTCAAATTTCCATACGAGGACTCCATCGTCCGTATATACGCTGACACACCCCTCCAGGAGATAGACACTGATTACACGGCGAGCATACCAACCGCTCTGACTACGTATTAAACACGGGCCATATTCGAAAGACTCGGGCCCCTGATGACACGATCGTCACAAAGGTCCATCCCCCTGACCGTCTTAGTTCTCCCCCAATGCGTCAACAAAACTTAGTGAAGAGAGAGGTCGGTCCAGACCTCGCCAAGCTTTATGACATCAACCCTACTACGACAAAAGGGTGGGATCTTCTGTACCAACTTTGATACGTCCCCCACACTGGACTCGATAAAAATAAGCAAGGTCGCATAGGACCTCTCACCCCAATGAAAATACGCAAACACATAGGATTAGGTTATCAATCGGACGGCTCACAAGCCGACTTATGCCCTACCTCACCAAAATGGTCTCTATATGAACACTTCATCTATGGGGTTACTGAGAAAGCGAATATATCGAAGCGTAAGGAATTATCCTTCGCCAAATCCCAAGAAATAGAAATTGAACAAATGGCCAAAGCATTCAACAATTTGACGAGTCTCAACGATAATATCGATGAATCACTCAAAGGAGTCAAACCCTTGTTTGATCCTGAAGAGTCGTACATGAGAGGAGAGAAGAGCATTCAGAAACCAAGCCACAATTAGAAGATTGAGAATCTATCGATGATGAAGACTTTCATATAGCTGCCCTGCAAGATGACGAAGAGCACTTGCACTCGATGTGGGAAGAGGATGATGGTCCATTAGAGAATCTTAACCAGTAGAGCATCCACCTCGGCCTTGGCCTTGGAGGGTGGGAATGCCTATGGGATTCCCCTTGTATCGTTCACCCTTACCAGCCCCGTTGTAAGGCGTGCACTAGTATATTAGAACGCTTCGCTGAGTGGGCCCGACGATCTGCGATAGAGGAATCAAAGCATTCCAACCCTGCGACGACAGAAACTAGCAATGACCTACCAACCTAGCTACTGGCACAAGGAGCAAAGAATCCTAATGGCTATCCATTTGATCCAGATGGAAACACTCAACCCGCCTTTATAAAGTTTGAAGAGGAACTCGAACTAGACACTTTTACATCCTCGGATTTGTCGCAACTCCAAATTTTTTGGAAATCTCTCGAATAGGAATGACAACCTCCCCCGAGTGATGACGAAGACTACTGGATAGATCTCCCTGCACTCGAGTTAGCCGAGCAGGTTAATCTAAAACTTCAGGCATTATCTGATCAAGAAGATGAGTTTGATACCATTTTTTATTCTAATTTAGAAGGATGGGAATGTCCTTGGGAATCTCCCTGCATTCTTCACCATTATCAACCTCATTGTCGAGCATGCACGCTCATCCTAACATATTATGAAGATCAAGAAAAAGAACTTGCTACCCCTGGGGACCCTTTGGTAGACTCCCCTCGGCGGGAAGAATAATATTATTATGACTCAGAGGGTGATAGTTCAATCGACTATGATCTCCAGAGTTTCTTCAATGAAGAGGCCGTTAACTTGATACAGGAAACCCGAACATCGGTGCCATTATCACCTGTGTCACTCATTCAAAAGGTCTCATCAGCTAAGGACTTCAAAAAAAATGCCAAATTTATAATAAGTCCACGCATCTCAAGGAATCTCCTGAATGGCTCCAGCAGCCGTCTCGCTCCCTTAACTAGAGGAAGCAATTCTCGCGGTGCCCCTTGAGGGGACCGACCATGTACCATATTTATTATTAAAAATCAAAAAAATAGAAAAATAGAAAAAATAGAAAACCCTAAAAATCTAGAGCCACAAAATTCAAAAAAATCAAAAAATCTCACAAAAGAAAGGGAACCCTTCGTCCCTAACTAGGTTTGTGGCCAACGAGGAGACTCTTCTCCTAAAGTTTCCATCCCATTCCCCACGCAAGGACGTAAAACATCTAGGCTAAATAACAAGCAGTGATCATACCGAACGAGATACTTCGTGACTTCGAGAGGAGAATCAATAACCTTGACCTTTACCTTACCGAAGATCTCTCGGCTATAAATTGTGTTGAAGAAGGGTTACCTTTCAAAAATTTAGATCCCCAGTGTAGTAACTTCACAATATACGAGCTTATCGAGGATGAAGAAAGGTCACCAGTTGCTAAGGAGGCACTGGACTTCCAACGGGTTATCAAGCATTTCGATGAACAAACCCAAGCTGCTGCGAAACCCATAGAAGAACTTAACTTTGGCACTGAAGAGAAACCTAAAAAGTTGTTGATTAGTGCAATGCTCAATCCCGAGGAACACCAACAAATTGCACAAGTCCTGTAAGAACACGTTGACTCTTTCGCATGGTCCTATAAAGACATGCCCGGTTTAGACCCTAGTTTCGTAGAACGTCGCCTTGTCTTAAAACCTGATGCAAAACCTGTTAAGCAGAAACTTCGTAGGATGCACCCACAAATTGACCTCCAAGTTAAAGAAGAAGTTGATAAGTTACACAAAGCCAAGTTTGTCCGAGTCATTCTTTACCCTAAGTGGGTCACCAACATAGTACCTGTCGCCAAGAAAGATGGCAGAGTACGAGTTTGCATTGACTTTCAAAACCTCAACCAGGCATGTTCAAAAGATGACTTCCCACTCTCACATATTGACACTCTAGTCGGCAACACCATGGGACATGAGATGCTATCCTTTATGGACGGCTTCTCTGGGTATAATCAGATCAAATTAGCTGAGTCCGACCAAGGGAAGACTTCTTTCACCACACCATGGGGGACATACTATTACGTCGTCATGCCTTTTGGGCTCAAGAACATAGGGGCCACGTATCAACACGCCATGATGGCTATCTTTCACAACATGATGCATAAATGTGTAGAGGTCAATGTCGATGACATATTAGTGAAGTCTCAAACATGAGTAGGACATGTTGAAGCGCTCTGACTAGTTTTACAAAGAGCTAAGAAGTATCAGCTAAAAATGAACCCAAAGAAATACATTTTCGGAGTCACCTCAGGAAGATTACTTGGTTTTATAGTTACCAAGCGAGGGATTGAAGTTGACCCTGCAAAAATCAGAGCCATCCTCGAGATACCGCCTCCCAGTAATATCAGAGAATTACGAGGCCTGGTAGGAAGATTACAATTCATCAGGAGATTTATCTCCCAACATTCACAAATGCGGTCCTTTCTACAGATTACTTAAAGGAGGAGCTGAATATAAATGGAACGACCAGTGTCAGCAAGCCTTTGACAACATCAAAAAGTACCTCCTTAACTTGCCTATACTATCGCCACCTATCCCCAAAAAACCCTTAATTTTATACCTTTCAGCGAATGACAAAGCAATGAGAGTAATTCTGGGATAATACGAAGAAGACGGCAAGAGAGAGAAGGCTATCTACTAACTTAGTAGGACGATGGTCGAATATGAACGAAAATATGCTCTGATAGAGAAGACTTGCCTCACATTAGTGTAGGCCTCGACCAAATTGTGACACTACTTCGGAGCACATAAAATACTAGTACTAGCTCAAATGGACCCCCTGAAGTATGTATTCGAAAAGCCCGCAACATCAGGAAAGATTGCTCGCTGGCATATGCTCCTACAAGAATTTGACATTACTTATGTCAACAAAAATCGATCAAAGGACAAGCCATCGCTGATTATCTCGTAGACCTTCCACTCCCGAATGATGAACCTAAACATGCAAATTTTCCCGATGAAGACCTATTCACGATTCACACAAAGGAAAAGGCATCAGGATAGTCCTCCTAAGCCCCGAAGGAGTTGTCATACCCAAAGCTTTTCAGCTAGATTTCTCTATCACTAATAATGTCATAGAATACGAAGCTTTTATAGCTGGACTACGAGCAGCACTATAATTAGGAGTTAAACAATTAAAAATTATCGGTGATTCCAAACTAGTAATTGCACAAGTTATAGGGGAATAGAAAACTAAGGAACGGAGACTAATGGCATACCTAAAAATCGCTTAATATTTAGTAAAGAAATTTGAAAGAATCTCTTTTACACACATCCCTAGATTAGAAAACGAGCTCGCAGATTCCTTAGCCACGCTAGC
This sequence comes from Chloranthus sessilifolius, assembly GCA_021018995.1. Lineage (NCBI taxonomy): Eukaryota > Viridiplantae > Streptophyta > Magnoliopsida > Chloranthales > Chloranthaceae > Chloranthus > Chloranthus sessilifolius. The sequence goes on along the minus strand of CM037594.1, from coordinate 24,548,589 downwards.
TTCGGTCATTCAAATATCTGTCGGACAAAATACCATGACCTTCTTCATTGAAAAGCTGACAGTACTCGCCACAAGGTGGCATGGACCGTCAAGAGAGAATTACCCATCCTCCCCACAAGTACAGGACCAAAAGGAGCAATCACACCCGAAAAACATGATAAGGCAGAAACTAAAGTCGCTATATTTAGATTTGAAAATTCACCGACCGACGATGGACAACCATGGTACTTCGATATCTGGAATTTCTATAAATATCGACATGTTCCTCTATATGCCACAAAGATCGAACGGAAGACTATAAGGAACCGATGCACCCGATTATGCATACTCGGTGAAACATTATACAAAGAGACCTTCACCAAAGGAGTACTGCTACGATGCGTTACGACCGCCGAAGGACAATACATCATTCAAGAAGCATATGCCAGTGTCTGTGATGCCCACTCCGATAGACAGAGACTTGCCGATCAAGTTATATGATAAGGCTACTTCTAGCCGACAATGATCAAATATTGCCACCTCTACGTCCAATCCTGCAAGCAATGCCAAGAACATGCCGCACTCATTAAAGCTCCATCAGTTGCATTGAACACCATGACCTCTCCATGGCCATTCTCAATGTTGGCCTTTGATGTCATCGAACCTTTCACCGACACAATTGGGAATACTCACAAGCGCGCATTCATACTCACAGCGACTGAATACTACACCAAATGGGCAGAAGTTGAATCCTATGTCAGAATCACCACTTCAACACTTATGAGGTTTATCATTCAGAATATCATCACCAGCTTTGAAGTGCCCAAGATGTTTGTCACTGACAATGGACCATAGTTCACCACGGAGAAGATGAAGAAATTATGTAAAAAGTATGACATCGATTTATGCCACTCATCACCATTCTACCCTCAAGGCAATGGACATGCCAAAGCTACAAATAAAATGCTAATTCAAATCTTAAAATGCACAGTAGAAATAAGCAATGGAGCCGACTGGCCCAAATGACTACCTGAAGCACTCTGGGCCTATAGGACCTCTATTCATACGGCTACTGGCCAAACTCCCTATCTCCTCACCTATGAGATGGAGGCAATCCTACCATATGAGATACAAGTACCATCTTTACGCATTCAACTCGATGATGAGCTATCCTTAGATGAGAGAAAAATTGCCCTACTCACGCAGCTAGAGTAACTCGATGAAACATGTCTAAGGGCAGCTGATCACGCTCAGGTATATCAGAGGAGAGTGGTCAGAGCTTACATAAGAAAGTCCTCTAACGAACCTTTAATATTGGAGAATTAGTCTTGAAGAAAATTATGCCTTCCAAGCACACCCATCCAAAAGGAAAACTGAAACCGAACTGGGAAGGCCTATATGTCATAATAGAAGCCTACCCTGAAAATGCCTATAAACTGGCGAACTAAGATGGGGAAGAACTCTCCACTCCTTGGAATGCCATGTACCTTAGAAAATACTATACCTAACCCTGTGATCGTCACATCCTGTGGTTAAATACTTATACTTACCACCCCCGTAGTCGTCACAACCTATTCATTGGTCGTACGCCTTCAATTCTTAGAATATCTTTAAGACCTCTGATCTATTGCCCACCTTTTCTCACTCAGACAATTTGATTAAAGAACTAGTGACCTATCTAACCTTTTTCAAAAGCATAAGTAACACCCGATCCTTACTTCCCTTCCCCCACCATTGACGGGAGATGTTAGAGCAAAAAAAAAAAATGAAGATGTTAGGTTTAATCAAAACTCATTATTTTTGCGCTGGCAGGATGCTTTCAAAAAATATATGTGTTTACATGTCAAAAAAAAAGGATCGAGTGAGAGCATTACGACAAATGAATAAGTCAATGAGCTCAGGGAAGCATAAGCAGGCCGTGAGGACACCCCTGGTAATATCACTAGAAGTGTATAAGCAAGCTGCGAGGGCACCCCTGATGTCTCCATACTACTAGAAGTCGTCGTAAGGTGGCGGGAGGAGGATAAACTCCTGCTAACCATAGAATATGAGATTTTGATAGTGCCGAAGCATGACGAAGAGCTCGATCATGGCATCCCGTACCCCTCTGAGAAAAAGACTGTTACCTATCCCTTTTGGAAAGCATTAGGTACGAACAGCTCCTCGCGTCACTGAGCATTACCCACCTCTTCTATTTTTATTTTTGAACGATAAATCAGAAGCCTTGCGGGATATTCCTAGAAATGAAACCGAAAACCGATGAATGATGACTGATGTAATCACCTACTATACCTATCATACTTCCCCCTAATAACCACGGGATAGGATGACCGCCACCCTAGGATAGACCCCGTATACGACCGACCTAATCATAAAGTTGACCTCCCCGGTTCAATGACAGTACCCATCAACCCTTTTCTTCAACCCTAACTCACCAAATACCCATGACTACTTATAGACCCAAAGTGCTTATCTCAAAACCCGAAAGAGCTCTATTGCATCTTGACTCTGAGGCATTTTTTTTAGGATTAGAAGAAGAATCATATCAGAAGCGCCGGCTTGTCCACAAAGAAGATAAGAAATGAAAAAGTTACCCTCTGGAAAGCACTACTGAAGATACCATACTGTCGATCCTACCATGCTCCTACACTGGGGAATTTTTATTTTATTGTTTTGTTATTATTTCTATTTTAGCTATTTTCTTTCTCTGTTGCATTATTTTCGCTTCAAAAAAAAAAAAAAAAAGAGAGAGAGAGAGAGAGAGAAAAGAGCACATATCCATCTTTGCTACCAGACTCCGGTCTGAGATACTCACCCCCCTTGACAACCGGCAAGGGGGCGAACAAAACTACTAACAGGATTACTCTCACATGTGCAGATACGCAAGTAGCCTTCAACCATCACTAGGCCAGTTCAGGAAGCATCCAAATCCCAATGAAGGTTGACGGCGCTAAAGAAACTAAAAGTAAAAGTAGATGCAAAAGGTAACTAAAAGAAAAGCAACCAATCAGGTACATCTAAACCCAAAAAATCTCTATATATATATATATGTCAAAAAAAATTCCATTTCCTTTTACACGTATCACTGGGGACACCACCTATATATACAACAACACGCATCCTATAGATACAAGAAAAAACAACAACAAAAAGAACCCCACACACTCACACACCTAATCCCTAAGCTGCCGCTGGGACGGTCGAGCACTATTGTCCCTAGTATCATCGGTTTAGAGGACTGTAGGCTGGTCCTCTGAAAACACAATCTCAGCACCCAAAGTCGACGAAACCTCTAAACGACAAGGCCCTGCGACAGATCCCCCCTCGCTCGTCTGGCTAACAGACTGCCTCGATCGAGAATGAGGAGGATACCTGGCAAGAACCTCACGAACCACTGCGTCCTCACGAGCATCACCCCTGGCACGATCATGTGACGTGCGACGAGACTGTCCAGTAGAGGAACCCGTAGCCCTCGACTCTGACCCATCAAGCTGATGAGCTAGCCTATATATCCCCCACTCACTCCTCAGCAGGCGATATTGTAGCTGATCTAAGGACGCCTGCATCTCTGCCCGCGTCGTCCGACGAGCTGCCTCTAACACCTCAGTATGAGCCATCTGAGTGGCCATCATCTTGGCAAATAAGTCAACCTAACTCTGCATCTCCCCAAGGACTCGTCTCACCTCGGGAGTGGCTCGCACTCGCACCGCCTCTAGCTGACGAACCTGCATAACCGCACCAAGTCAAGCAAAAACTAATATATACATGAACAAAATAAGAAACTTTCAAAAAGGAAAGAACCATACCAGATCCAGCCTCTCCCTCAGGAGTCGAGCGACTGTCTCAGTAGTCACTAGATCAGCAGGAGGCACAGGAGGAACAGCAAACAAAGGCGGCTACCACAGGAACAGACAAATACATCAGAAAAATACTATAATGACGAGTAAACTACAAACACAATAACTAAAACATACCTGAGTATGGATAGGAATAAACTCCTGAGGAGGAGCCTTGAGAGCAGAATCCGGAACAGCCTGCACGAAAAACTAAATAATCCAACACAAGATATGTCAAAACAGCATAAAGAAGGAACAACTAAAAAGAATCATCCCACATCAAAAGAAACTTTACCTGGCTCTCCGAGTGTAGAGAGGCAGCAGTCGCCTCTCTCGTCTGAAGACCCTCAACAACCTGATGTTGAAATACCACATGATATTAGTAAACTACTAAGAAAGCAAAACAACGACACTCAACAAAACTAACACAATGACATAAATAATATAACAGATTGAATGGAACTTACCCAATGGTCTAGATCAGCCCGAAGCTGAGCCATCGCTAGATCCTCCCGACTGGAGGAAGCAATCGAAGATGGATCAAATGTCGCAACGGGACCTCTGGCGGCCAGCTCGGCTCTCTACAAATAATAATAAGCATATCAGTTCACAAGCTCACAATGCTAACAACTAAGCAGAACCATACTTGTGAAGACGCTTACCAATCGGTCAATGTTAGATTATAGACTGGCTGCTATCTCCCTATCAGCTAGCTGCTGACGACGGTAAACATCCAGCAAAGGCTGCCTGACAAGCAACCTCACCCTCCCTCTCAGACTATCTAAAACAGAATAAAATGAGATACCATAACCATGTCAGAACAGCCAGAAGACCAAGTCCACGTAAAAAAAAATCATAAATTAACTCACCAAGAGCCGTCGAGCCTCCGCTAATCGAATCCCCAACTCATCCTCCATTCCCCTAGCCTGAGCAACTGAGGAGGCTAAAGACTGTAGCATCTCCTCATTCGAACGAGGAGCACACCCCATTCACTCCATCGCCCTATGGAGAGCGTCTAATGCCCCTCGCACGCTCGCGGTGACATGGCCCTGCTCCAGTGCAGCTAATCTCTCCCTCAAGGCCGATGCTGACTCTGGCCCTCCGATTGTGAAAGAGCCGCTCCATGGAATGGACGTGTGAAGAGGCGCCCGCCACCCAATGCACTAAACCACTGTGCATACTCCTGAGTGTCTGCCTCGTCGCACACCCCTGTAACTCTGGTCCCCCTAGCTCTAAAATTTACTATCTGAAGAGCCATCTGTGCCATGAAATTTCAGCCAGGAGGGTCAATCATCCGCTTCACCACCCTGTGGCGAATCTCTGGAGGGACTCCCTGAGCAAGCCCTAACTGCCGTACCGCCCGAGAAGTGTGAATCCTCTCCACCCTCTCAAAATAATGGACCCATATGTCCACATCGAAGAAGGGTCGGCTAGACTGAATCACCGGCACCTCCACATCCTCATACTGCCTCCAAATCACCTACAACTAAACAAGCAAAGCCAACCTCATAACGAAGACCCAGATCCTAAAACACTAAACTAAAAAGCGTACGCATGACAATCTATACCTGCCCCGCCTGCATATCCCTAAAGAGACCCTGCGCGGTCTAAAGATCTGACTACCAGCGACGACCCCTCAATGCCTCCCTCCACACGTGCATCCACGGGAATGTAAACCTCACCTCCAACGGAACCCCCGGACGAAGGAAAGCGAAGTGATTGCCCAAAACTGGAAGGACAAATAACAATAACAACTGCGACACACAAGGAGAAATGTTTACCATTAAACGACATAAAATTAACAAAACTACAGACATCACGACACCAATTAACTAAAAAACTCACCTGGATGAATGGAAGGAAGCCTTCGATCGATGCGACGCCCTCTCCCCAATAATAAAGCTACTCATAGAGATGCGCCAATGCAGCCGCACCCCATGCATAGGTAGGGACTCGATCCAAGTCCCCAAGAATCATCAAAAATAACTCGGTGACACATCCCCGAGTCAAAGAAGAGAAAAGCATTACCCCAAGGAAGTGCATCAAAAATGCTCAGAGCACTCTATCTGCAACCAATCCCAGCTCCACCATGGGCTCCCGACCCGCTACTACCACACAACGCGCCTCATAGGCCGCCTTCGCCTCCGAATGGCGGCTCGGGGGAATGAAGCCACTCTCAAAAACATATCAGAAAACCAAGTGACCTGAACTATGCCTGGCCTCGAGCCGCTCGACCTATACGGCATGCCCAAAATCTCCTCACACACCTCTAGATAATGACCCGCCATCCTCCCTGTGATCGGCTCGCCCTCAAAACGAAGACCGGTGATGCGGACCCAGTCCTCTGGAGTCAGAAACATCATGCCTACTTGAAAGAGAAGTTCCTAATGCTCCTCCCTCCACCTCTCTAAGATGGTCGTGATCAGGCCGCGATCGACCTGAAAGGGCTCTAACTCCAGAATCGGTCCGAAACCGAAAGGCACTAACCGCTCCTGCTGAAACTCCGGCAAGGCACGATACCAAGCATGAGACTCAGCCCATGCCGAGCTAATAGCCAGCTGTGGGGGCTCCTATTGAACGAAATGCAAATAATAACAGTAAAACTAACACATACATATAACGAAAAACAAACAGATTGGAAACTAAAAGTAAGTCAAACATGCCCCAGACACAATGACAATTTACAATAAACATGCAAAACGTGATAAGAATAACTGAATAGAAACATGACCTACCCCTAGATACCATCATGACGCACGAGTAAAACACACAATCAGTCATTAATGCAAGTTTGACATAAATTAGAAGGGTTCTAAATCCTAATAAGCCTATGTCATAACCTAAGTCACTAAGGAAACGGAAGAACTCTTGCTCGTGAGTACTTACCTGGCCTTCAGCGAAGAAATCCTCCAGCGGGAAGTGCCTGTGATCCGGATGCTCCGCACCGCACCCTGGTGCTCTGCAGCTGCACCCTCAGCTCCCTCACCTGCTGGTATCTCACCCTCGACTCTCTCACCCTCGCCCTCAATAATCCCCTGCTCAACCTCGAGCACCTCCTCCCTGACCACCAACTGGTCAAACTCCAATACCCCTTCTCCAACTACCTCCCCAACGTCCTCCTTGACGACAAAGTCGGTCCGAGCCTCGGACGTCTCACCTATCTCTGCCCCTAACATCCTCTCCAACTCAGAAATAGTAAGAGCAGGTCTACCCCTCAGACTCCATCCTAGAACGAAGAGCTCAAGAAACTAAAGAGAATAGAAGAAACAATGCCTGAAATGGACGACCGGATCACAAGATATCACAAAAACATAAAAACTAGAGCGCACAGAAACAAGAAAATCAGAGAATCAGAGACTAAAATGGATCGCACGACAAAAATGAGAGATTTTAAGCTATTTATAGGGAACAGTCAAATCACATGCTTAAATCTAGGTGCTCAAACAAATCACGCACCACCTTAGTAGCGATTCTACGATAGATCTAGAGCGCGCAACATAATCGTCGCCCGCTCAAACTAACCCGACCATTTGATTGCATGTCGCTCTCCAGGCGCGTAATTACATCGACAGTAATCACCACCGCCCTAATCAAGCGCTCCTCACCCCGCGCTTAATTCAATTAAACGACTGAATATTAACACTTAATAACCTTGAAATATGCACTTTAAGAGTGGCACACAATTCATTTAAACGCCCATAATGAAGTGTGCAATTCCTCGAAAAACAAAAAATACAGACCCAAGACAACACTTCCACAGACCTAAACTAGGAGATTCCTAACACTAAGTCCAAACCATACCCTTGTCAAGACTGATCCGAGAACACCCCTAACTTGAAAAAATATACGCCGAAAAAAAAGAAGAACAAAAAATGACCCGACACCGTTCACACACCCCAACTAAAGCTTGAACAAAAAAAAGAAAAGAGAAGTTGCTCCAAACTATGACCAAAGCTAAACACAAATTTTTTGCCTCAACTAATACCGGTCTAAAACTAAAAAGAATGCCCCATATCACCCACAACCCCAAATTAATTAAAAAAAATATATATGCCCCCTTTCTCTTTTTTCCCTATACATTAGGACCAAAATTCAAAATAACAAGAGCCCAAAACTTTTGGCTCACACATTTATAAACTATACTCCCTAAACCATGGAATGACAAGTGCCACACTTTTAAACCCTTCTAATTTAAACTAAATCTAAACCAAACACATGCCCCTTTTGAAAGACCACAATCTATAGCAAACATAAATAAACCAATGATCACGCAACACTTAACTCCCTAAGAAACATCAATCTCCTCAATTCCAGATCAACCAATAGGATTTAAACATTTAACACCCATCTAGAATCTTAGAAAATGCACACTTTCTCAACCTCATGTTGAACCCAAACAAAAGACTAAAAACTCAAGTTAGAATCAAACCTTAAACCAGACAAAAATTTTAAATTGGGTTAAATTAAATAATAAAAGAAAGAAATGAAAACAATTCATTAGAGTGAAACCGTTACTAGTTTTTAAATAAAAAATGCCCCCGATTAATTGAATAGAACCAAATAAATTCTCTAAAGTCAAGCTCAATAAGACAGATTAACCTCGGGAAAAGTCCTGAGTAAATTCAGAATAAATCTTAAAACTCTAAGTTAAGACCAAAACTAAACTAAACAAATCAAATGAATCCAATTAGTACGTTAATAAACTTAGACGAATAAACAAGCGCAATAAGAACAAAAAAATGCCCCTTCATTTATAACTCAGAAATTTTACGATTATCACCGGAGGCATACCTCCTGAATTTACAACCCAAAACGAAAACATAAAACTTTAACCTACAACCCAAAATGAAAACTGGGTCTGAAGCTGAGACGGAGCGAGGAGCACTGCTTGGAGTGTCCAATCAGAGAATTCAAGGAGCATTGGTTGGGAAACACATCCCTCCACTATTTACTCCTGCTCTTCCGCCATCTTCGCCTCCTCCACCCCCGCTGCTTCAACATTGCCTTCACTGGTCCTTAAAAAGGATCAATGTGAAGACTAGCACCCTCATTCTCAATACCGCCCATTCCCAGAATAACACCATCTACGAGCATCACATCAGGACGGAGATCACGTGAAATAATGAACATAGGAAGAAATGACATCCCAATCGGATGGTTAGATCTCCCGATATCACTAAAATAAGAATTTCAGAGCACAAAAAATACAGAAAAGGTCAAAACTCGAGACTAAACTGGAATGAAAAATAAATGAAAGTCCTTTCGCTTATATAGAGTATGGACTCAATCACGCGTCCCAACACGCGCGCTTAATTAGATCACGCGCCACTCACGTTACGCATAATCCGAAACACGCGCACTGACCCAAGTGCGTAATTAAACCATCACCTGTGCCCAACGATGCGATGCTCCGATTGCACGCAGCCTATAGACCACACAAACCAATTAAACAACCCACTATAGATGCGCAATACGAAAGGTCACCTGTACACTGACCAGGTGACACCTCAATCACGCGACAGGATTATAGCACATAATTAAGTTCCACACATATATATATATACGCGCGTAAATGACCAGTGAAGCCTGAGATTACATACCTGAACGTAGGCGTGCAATCTTATTGAGCGACTTATAACGGTTGCGTAATACCTGACTTTGGACGAAACTACACCGTTACACCTTTGTATCCCATCTTGGTCAAAACTTCTTTTGTCCCATCGCAATAAGTTAACCATACCCTTTTGTCCCATCGCGATCAAGATTCTTTTATCACATTGTGGCCAAGACTTTTTTGTCCCATCGTGTAGCTTCACTGGCTGCCCTACCGAAAAGAAAAGACCTACTCACCCATCCTTACTGCGATAACGTGCACACACGCAATGTCACCTCAATACCCAATCCCATCACAATAAATTAACAGTACTCTCATGACCCATCACAAAAAGTTGAAAACAAACTGCCCAAAAATGAAGTCAATCACACACAACCATGACACGATTTCTTTTGTAACCCAAGATCCACCAAAGAGAGACAACAACGTTCCATCGCACAATAACACGTTACCAATGCCCCGTCGCTAACTACGTCCAGTCGACGTTCCATCGCAAACCTCACTACCTAGAAAATAAAGCTCAGGCAGCACATTTCATGTCGTATAATGAAAAGAGGGAAAGCTCAGTCATGCCCCATTGCTAAGGCAGCGGACTCTCTCTCTCTCCCGAATCAACCCTCAGGTCCCATCACAACATTACTTCTCCCAAGACGTCGCATCACAACCTCCAATTCCTACCACAGTAGGCCTGAAGAGAACAAATCTCTAAAGTCTTATCGCGACATTACACCAGGCACACTGCATCACGATAATAGCCACAAAGTCTCATCGCGACAATCATCAGTATTTGTCGAGAAGGTTAAACATAGTATCCGGCATGCCAAGTGCCATCTTGACAAACATAATGATAGTCGGGTCCACAAATCCCATACCGGTGGATCTGCTCAGAGATGTCTCGAAAGCCATGTTTTCCATCGTTTTACCACCGAATTGATCTTAAGTTAAAAACCCCAAAAGTTTAAAATTTCAAAACTCCCTTTATTTAAATAAAAAAAAAAAAAAATCTTTACTTCATAAAACAAATAAAAAAAAAGAACAAAACATTAAGAACAAAAACCCGACTCACCTTCCTTCAAATTAAACTTGAACCCGACCTTTAACTCCTAACACCGACTGAACCTGCAATCAAGCGCATATCCCACTACACAGAATTGGATCAAGCACATACTCCACTATGCAGAATCATTGGTTCAAACACATTAGGACTAGAATATCCAACTTAGACTACCTAATTTACAGACCAACCCCTGAACTTGCAATCAAGCGCATATCCCATTGCGCGAAATTAGATCGAGCGCATACACCACTACGCAGAATCATTAGTTCAGACACATTAGCATTAAAATTCCTAATTTACCGACCTCCGAACTCCAGATGAATCAAGCGCACATGCCACTGGGCAAAATTCAATTGAGCACACCTCATAAGACCCCACTTCAATTACCAGCCCAAATCAGCTATCCCCCTGGGAAATTGAACATTGAATATATTTAATCTAAAGAACTAACAAATGCCTATTGGAAAATGAACGCCTGACGCGCATTGGTGTGAGAAATGACGCGCCCAGTCTGATATGACTTGCAAAAGCCTTCGATATTTTATCATATTTCATCCCCTTTTATTATCGGTCCGTGGACCTTATTTTGGACATTTGATTGATGCCCCAGTACCTCAATTGCCTAAAATCCCTCTATTAGCTTGCGCCATGCGACGGGAGGCACCATGCACCCACAGACCCGGAATGTGCCCTTCGACAGCTACCATTTACCCTTCAAATGCTCCATTTTTAGCTTGTGGTGATAGATAAGGAAGTCAAGCATGTCATGTCAGCATCACCAATTCACATTTGTGAATTCCTAAGAGAAGAGATGTTTGCGATGGAATATATTTCCTAAGAGAAGGGAGGTTTCCTAAAAAGAAGGTCAAAGGTTGCCTTCTCATAATATATTTCTTATTCAGTCAACCTTTGACCTTCTTTTTAACCCTGATATGGGAACCATGCACTGAAACAGTAGTACATGGCTTAACACAGACTTAAATAATAGCTTTGTGGCTCAGATCTCGAAATGGGTAGACTATACACTAAAACAATAGTATATAATCGGAATGCAGACTAAAACAATAGTCTTGCATTTCAGTCTAGAGACCAGACCCGAACAGCCCCGAATTAAGCACTTGAAACTCCACGCGTAATTTGATTGCATGCTACATCATGAGCGCGTAATCAGTCCCCTTTCAGACCAAGTTTCCTTTCTCATACCCATACAAGACTCGATCACGCGCCTGAAATCAGACCCGTGACTGGATTGAGAGCCACAAAACCAGTGTGCAATTGGCCTACGCCCGACCTAGTCTCATTACCCTTAACCCTTAAATTCCCTTGATTAAGCGCTTATGACTTAACACTTAATCAGATTGCGCACCTTCCATCACACATGCAATTAGACCTAATTTTGTTAGATTTGAAACTCATTGAGCAAGTCACGTCGCTCGTGGTGATTAAGCGCCAAGAAATTGGCATGTGATTCAATTAAACGCCTAAAACAGGGCGCGTAATTGAAGAAAAATCTATAAAAGATTTTTTTCTTAATTCACCCGAGGGGGGTTGGACGAAAAAAAAGGCTAGAATTTTTTAGACAGAGTAAGAGTTCCGAAACCAGAGCACTCCGAGAATCAACCCATAAGCATCTTAATTATGGTTTCAAAATTCAAGCTTCCAATTTTCAAGATTTCTCTCTACAGCCCCGACCCTAGGTAAGAATTTTTAGTCTCCGATCAAAGCTTCTAATTTCTAGATTTAGGAATTCTATTAATTCTATTTTCAGTCTTAGACCGTAGCACCCTTTTCTGACCTAAATTCTCTATATTTGGTTCTAGTTCTCTGTTTCTAGGACCATTTCTTAATCTATCGGTCTGACATACCGATCTTAAACTTTAATTCAGTTCTAAAATCTCGATTTACAGCCCTATCATTAATTTTTGGTTCTAATCCTTCGATTCAGAACCAGTCTTTAATCATACAGCATGATTTCCTGATTTCAGACCCGAATTCAATCCAAAAATTTTAATTTCAATTCTAAATTGCTTATTTTAATATTTTTGAAAATCTTAAATATAGTTTCAGTCTTATAATTCTAGGTTCTTAATTTAATTCATAATTATTATTCTAAAATTAATTCGAAAAAGCCCAAAACACTATTTCACGGTTCAAAAATTCAATTCACCTTTAATCTCAGCCACCTGATTTGCCCAAGGGAGCTTACAGAGGGTACTCGAGAACGAGGCCACTCCTCCTTAGCATAGCAAGCCCAACACCCCTTTTTTTAGGAATTTTAGAATTAATTAGTTGCTTTAGTTTCATACTTTCAGCATAATTGATTAGTAGTTTTCTTTCATTCTAGCATGCTTAATTAATTGAATGCCTTAAATCTTGGCACAACTGATTAATCTCTTTAGATCTGAATTTAATTGATCAATTTCTTGTTTCAGTAATGATTTAATAAGATTAAATTCGTTGCTTTAATTAGATTAGATTTTTTTTAGCACAGTTAATTCATTGCTTTAATTAGATTAGATTTTTTTAGCACAGTTAATTCATTGCTTTAATTAGAGATTTTTGCAAAATTGGTTTATATATCTTAATCAAATTTGGTAAAAATTAGCTTATTCGTTTTAATTAAATTTCAGTAGCATTAATTCCTTCGCTTAAATTAAAATTTCGGTGAAATCAGTCTTTTATCTCAATTAGAATTCTAACAGGATTGTTATAATTGCTTCAATTAGAATTTCAACAGAATTATTATACCTTACTCAATCAGAATTCTAGTACATCTGATATGCCTGAGCAAGCTAGAGTTTCACCAGAATTGTTACACGTGCACTCCTTGTACCAATAGGAGACTCAAACTAATTAGACTCCTAATAGAATTGGAAAATCAACATCAATTGGACTCCTAATTGGATTGGAACAAACCTACATAACTAAGTTCCTAATAGAATCAAAGGAAATCTAAACCGACCAAAACCATAACCATAAAGGGAAATAAAAGGAAAACTAAACTATCTAACCTAAGAAACAGAACGCTGCTGACATTCGCAGGCGGACGATTCTGTATAGAAGAAACTCATACCCGCTCTTAAGCGTGATCATTGACATATTACAGCGTCGATAAATATCTACAGCTGGCGATCGCAATAAATTAGAAACCTTCTAGGAAACCCTTTTTATTATTTATTTTTACCTTAACTATTCCAAACACCGCATCGCTAGAGTCCGCTAGGACATAGTTGGAAGCCACTGATTTAACGAGAATCAAGAGGAACCTTGAAAAAGCACGCACCAACAGACATGTTCTTGGTATTGCTTGCAGGATTGGATGTAGAGGTGGCAATCTCTTATCATTGTTGGCCAGAAGTAGCCTTGTCGTGTAACTTGATTGGCGAGTCTCTGTCTATCGGAGTGGGCACCGCAAGCGCTGGCGTGTGCTTCTCGGATGATGTATTGTCCTTCGGCGGTCGTAACGCATCATAGTAGTACCCCTTTAGTGAAGGCCTATTTGCATAATGTTTCGTCAAGTATGCAGAATCTGGCACATCGGTTCCTTATAGTCTTCCGTTTGATCTTCGTGGCGTATGGAGGAATGTATTGATGTTTCAAGAAGTTTCAGATGTCAAAATACCATAGTTGTCCATCATCGGTCGATGATTTCTCAACTTTGAACATGGCAACTTCGGTTTCTATCTTGTCGTGCTTTTCCGGAGCGATTACTTCTATCGGTCCTGCACTTATGGGGAGGATGGGTAATTCTCTCTTGACGGTCCATACTACCTCATGAGCAGGTACTGTCAGCTTTTCGATAAAGAATGTCTTGGTATTTTGCCCGATGGGTATTTAGATGACTGAGGCTAGCGTCGTTAAGAAATCTACGAGCTCGTTTTCTAATCTAGGGATGTGTGTGAAAGAGATTCTTTCAAATTTCTTTACTAAATATTGAGTAATTTCTAGGTATGCCATTAGTCTCATTTCCTTAGTTTTCCATTCTCCTATGAATTGTGAAATTATTAGTTTAGAATCACCGATGGTTTTTAACTGTTTAACACCTAATTGTAGTGTTGCTCGTAGTCCCGCTATGAAGGCTTCATATTCTGCAACATTGTTACTGACAGGAAAATCTAGTAAAAAAGATTTAGGTATAATGACTCCTTCCAGGCTCAGGAGGACTATCCCGATACCTTTTCCTTTGTGATTTAGAGCACCGTCGAAATAAAGGGTCCATGAGGTCTTATCGAGCTCTTCCTTATGAATCGTGCATAAGTCTTCATCAGGAAAATTTGCGTGTATGGGTTCATTACTAGGGAGTGGGAGATCTGCAAGGTAATCGGCGATGGCTTGTCCTTTGATCGATCTCTGCAAGGTAATCGGCGATGGCTTGTCCTTTGATCGATCTCTGCATGATGTAAGTGATATCGAATTCTTGCAGGAGCATATGCCAGCGAGCGATCTTTCCTGATGTTGCAGGCTTTTCAAATATGTACTTCAAAGGTCCATTCAGGCAAGCACTAGTATCTTATGTGCTCCGAAGTAGTGTTGTAATTTGGTGGAGGCCCACACCAACGTGAGGCAAGTCTTCTCAATTGAAGTGTACTTTCATTCGTATTCGACCATCATCCTATTGAGGTAGTAGATAGCCTTCTCTCTCTTGTCGTCCTCTTCATATTGTTCGAGGATTACTCTCATTGCTTTATCGTTCACTGAGAGGTATAGAATTAAGGGCCTTTCGGGGATAGGTGGCGATAGTATTGGTTGGTTAAGGAGATACTTCTTGATATTGTTGAAGGCTTGCTGACACTGGTCATTCCATTTATACTCAACTCCTCCTTTAAGTAATATGTAGAAGGGATCGCATCTGTCTGAATGCTAGGAGATGAATCTCCTGATGAATTGCAATCTTCCTATCAGGCCTCGTAACTCTTTGATATTACTGGGAGGCGGCATCTCGAGGATGGCTCTAACTTTTGTAGGGTCAACTTCGATTCCTCGCTTGCTAACTATGAAACCAAGTAATTTTCTAGAAGCGACCCCAAAGACATATTTCTTTGGGTTCATTTTTAACTGATATTTCTTAGCTATTTATAGTACCAGTCAAAGTGCTTAGCTCTTTATAGTACCAGTCAGAGTGCTTCAACATGTCCTACTTGCGTTTGTGACTTCACTAATATGTCATCGATGTAGACTTCTATATACTTATGCATTATATCATGAAAGATAGCCATCATGGTGTGTTGATACGTGGCTCCTGCATTCTTGAGCCCAAAAGGCATAACGATGTAATATTATGTTCCCCATGGTTTGGTGAAGGAAGTCTTCTCTTAGTCGGACTCAGCTAGTTTGATCTGATTATATCCAGAGAAGCCGTCCATGAATAATAGCGTCTCATGTCATGTGGTGTTGTCAACTAGAGTGTCAATGTGTGGGAGTGGGAAGTCATCTTTTGGGCATGCCTGGTTGAGGTTTTAAAAGTCGATGTAAACTCATACTCTGTCATCTTTCTTGGCGATAGGCACTATGTTGGTGATCCACTTGGGGTAGAGGACGACTCGAATGAATTTAGCTTTGTATAACTTATCAACTTCCTTTTTAACTTGAAGGGCTATTTGTGGGTGCATCCTACGTAGCTTCTTCTTAACAGTCTTTGCATCGGATTCTAAGATAAGGCGATGTTCTACTAAACTCGGGTCTAAACCGGGCATGTCCTCATAGGACCATGCGAAGGAGTCAAGGTGTTCTTGCAGGACTTGTGCAATTTGTTGGTGTTCCTTAGAGCTAGGCGTTGTGCTAATCAATGGCTTCTTGGGTTTCTCTTCAATGCCAAAGTTAAGTTCTTCTGCAGGTTCCACGGCAGCTTGGGTTTGCTCATCAAAACGCTTGATAACCCGCTAGAAGTTCGGTGCCTCCTGGGCAACTGGTGCTCTTTCTTCATCCTCGATAAATTCGTATACTGCAAAATTGCAACACTGAGGATCTGAGTTTGCAAAAGGTAACCCTTCCTCGGTCCAATCTATGACTAAGAGACCTTTGGTAAGGTGAAGATCAAGACTACTGATTCTTCTCTCAAAGTCAAGAAGTATCTCGTCTGGTATGATCACTGGCTTGTTGTTTAGCCGGGATGCTTTACGTCCTCGTGCGGGAGACGGATAGAAACCTTGGAAGAAAAGTCTCCTCGTTGGCCACAAATTTGGTTCTTGACGAAGAGTTCCCTTTCTTTTATAGGTTTTTCTAATTTTTTTAGATTTTATATTTCTGAATTTTTAAGGTTTTCTATTTTTTTTTTTTTTTTTTTTTTGATAATAAATATGGTACAGGGTCGATCACCTCAAGGGGCACCGGGAGAGTTTCTTCCTCTAGTTGAGGGAGCGAGACGACTGCTGGATCCGTTCAGGCGATTCTTTGAGAAATGCAGACTTGTTGTGAATTTGGCATTTTTTTTTTGAAGTCCTCGGCTAATGAGACCTTTTGAATGAGCAATGCTGGTGATAGTGACGTTCGGATTTCCTCTATCATGTTAATGGCCTCTTCATCAAAGAAACTATGGAGATCATAGTCGATCAAACTACCCACTTCTGAGTTGTAATATGGTTGCTCCTCCGGCCAAGGGGGAACTCCAAAGGGGTCCCCAGGGGCAGGGATTTCTTTCCCTTGATCTTCATAGTATGTTGAGATGAGCACACATGCTCGGCAGCGAGGTTGATAATGGTGAAGAATGCAGGGGGATTCCCAAGGATATTCCCATCCTTCTAGGTTAGCGTCGAGGAGAGTATTAAATTTATCTTCTTGATCTGATAGTGCTTGAAGTCCTAGATTGGCTCGCTCTGCTAACTCGAGTGCCGGGAGGTCTATCTAGTAGTCCTCGTCATCACTCGAGGGAGGTTGCCATTCTTCCTCTAGAGATTTCCAAAATATTTAGAGTTGCGACGAATCTGAGGATGTAAAAGTGTCTAATTCGAGTTCCTCTTCGAGCTCTACGAGGGCAGTGTGGGGGTTCCCCCCTGAGTCAACCAAATGACTGTCGGGTTTTTTCGGTCCTTGTGTTAGTGGCAAACTGGTGAGTCACTACTGCTTTCTGTTGTCGTGGAGTTGGAGTGATTCGATTCCTCCATCGTAGAACGTCAGTTCCAATTGGCGAAACGTTCTAATATATTAGTGCATGCCCTACAACGGGGTTGGTATGGGTGCACAATACAAGGGGAATCCCATGGGCATTCCCACCCTCAAAGGCCAAGGCCGAGGCAGATGCTATATGGGTTAAGATCCTCTCGCATGGTATCATTCTCTTCCCAAGTTGAGCGTAGGTACTCTTCCTCATCCTATAGGGCTGCTATGTGAAAGTCTTCGTCATTAGTGGATTCCCAATCTTCTGATTATGGCTCGGTTTCTGGAGGATCTCTCTTCCTCTCCTCTATGGACTCTTTAAGATCAAACAAGGGTTTGACTCCTTCGAGCAATTCATCCTTGTCGTCATTGAGACTTGTCAAATAGTTGAATGCTTTGGCCATTCATTTAATTTCCATCTTTGGGATTTGGCAAAGGACACTTCCTTCTGCCTTGTTACATTCACTTTCTCGGTGGTCCCATAGACGAAGTGGTCATATAGAGACCATTTTGGTGAGGTAGGGAATAAGTTGACTTGTGGGCCATCCGATTGATAACCTAACCCTATGTGTTTACGTATTTTCGTTGAAACGATAAGTCCTACACGACCTTACTTATTCTTATCGAGTCCGGTGTGAGGGACATATCCCAGTTGGTACATAAGATCTCATCCTTTCGTCGCGGTGGGGTTGATGTCATAAAGTTTGGCGAGGTCTGGGCCGACCTCTCTCCTCATTAATCCTTATTGACACATTGGGGGAGAACTAGGAGGGGTAAGGGGATGGACCTCTGCGATGATTGTGTCATCAGGGATTCGAGTCTTTCGAATATGGCCCGTGTTTAATACATAGTCATGAGCGGTTGGTATGTTTGCCGTGTAATCAGTATCCATCTCCTAGAGGGGTGCATCAACATATATATAGATGATGGAGTCCTCGTATGGGAATTTGACGCATTTATGGTATATGGACGCGACGGCCTTCATTGACTCCAGCCATTTTCTTCCTAAGATAAGATTGTACATACTAGCAGAATCGAAAACATGGAAGGTAATGTCTTTCGTCACAGGTCCGAGGCGAACCTGGAGTTTAATGTTCCTTTCACGAAGCGACGCGAACCATCATAAGCTATGAGTGATAGTGTGGAGGCCTGACATCCTCCTCCGCATATTCGAGCATCTTCAACATGGTGAGAGGGCAAATATTAAGTCTTGCTCCCGTATCAACGAGTGCGTGTGGCACGAAAAATCTTCTAATTATGACTGTGAGATATATGGGAGTTGCACTTCCACGAAGTGACTCTTTAGGCATGTCTGTGTCTGTGAACGTAAGCGCTAGAGGTTGCGCCATGATCGAGGTGATTTGATGAAGCTCATCTAGGGTGGTATCCTCATCCACTTGCGTGTATTCAAGTGTCCTTATCAACAACCAGTGATGGTCAGGCAATTTCTTGATGAGTTCTAGTATGGATATCTGGGCTGGGATCTTTTGGAGATGCCACAGAAGGTCGTATTTTTGCCTTGGCTCGAGTGCAGTTTCTTTGCATGGAAGATGGGCCATAGGCACGGGTGGTTGAAATGGTTGGGGTGCAGAAATTGGTGGAGGGATGATGTGAGGTGGGGGAGGCAAGTTAACCTCTTTGTCTCTCACATTCCCCTTTGGTGGTCGTATGTTCGTGGAATCCTTATTTCGAGGGAAAGGAGGAGGTGGATAATTGGTCCCTAACTTGAGAATCGGGCATGTTGGTTGTTGGCTAAACCCATCATGACTCGACGTTGATGTGTTTGTGAAGCAAGTGAAATTGGAGGTCGGAGCGTGTGCTTGCACGACACCATTCTAAGGTGAGAGATACTGTGTGTAATCCTCCTCTTCTATGAAAGCAGAGACCTGTGTCTCACACGGTCGGGGTGTTCTTCTTGCTCACTTTCCCCTACATTCAGTAAACACTTAGTAGTTATTTTTTTATCTTAGCTTGGAATCTTTCGGGTGATACTCTCTACCGATCCAGCAATTTGGGCCACAGCTTGGAGAACATGATCTCCATACTCGGGTTCAGAATCGGACAAAGGGAGCGGTAATGGCGTTGATTCGGGATTTGGAGGGGTCGAAAGTTCCTCTTCTTCTGGGAAGGCAGAGACCGGTGTCATGTACGAGTCGGGATGTTCTTCTCACTCACTTTCTTCTATGTTTAGCAAACACTCAGTCTTTATTCCCTCTTCTGGGTTTGGAGTCTTTCGGGACACTTTCTACCCATGCAACAATTTGGGCTGCAGTTTGGAGAAAGTGATCTTCATACTCGGGTTCAGAATCAGATGAAGGGAGTGATAATGGCATTGGTTCAGGATTTAGAGGGGTTGAAGATTCTGGTGGGTGACGATGGAGGAATGTTCTCCTAGCCCTAAAGGAATGAACTCGTATCTGAGTGAATTTTGGATATAGAGGAAGGCTCGGTCGGGCAATTGGAGTGATCAGGGTCGAGGGATGCAAGGGCAAAGGCACTCTCACTGGTGTGGTGAAAGTAACAGAGAGTTAGACGCGAGTGATTAAAGTAGAGGGCTGGAAGGAAGGTTGACTGGGGAGATCCATGGTAGTGACCTGAGTTGGCGTTGCTTGGTTGTGGTTGGGCATGGGGTTATTTATGATCCCTAAATTTTATTAAGGTTGGTTATTATTAGGGTTTGGATTTCTAAGCGCTTCCCAATCAATTTGATTTCGGTCGTTCATATCATAGATCACGTCCCTAAGGATCCAACAGTCTTATAAGTTGTGTCCTGCATACCGATGGAAGGCACAGTATTTACTGTAGTCTAGATTTTCCGGCCAAGGACGGGGTTTCTCCAGTGGGAATCGGAGGAGATTTTAAGTATTAAGGTGGCAAAAGATGTTAAAGATCGTATCAGGTAGAGGGGGATAGTGTTCCCGCCTTGGTTGGTAAGGGCCTTTAGCTGGATTAAAGTTTTGCGATGGGGGTACGTTATTATAATTCGGCGCGTGGGCCGGTCGGTTCTGGGTTGCATTTTGGTTCTGATAGGTGTTAGGGTATTGGCTTCTATTTTGGTATTGGCCTTGATTTTGATTCTAACCTTGGTTTTGGTTTGCGTATCTTTGCTAACAAGCACCTTGATTTTGGTTGGTATATCATTGTCTATTCTGGTTTTGTCCGAAGTGTCGCGGTTGGAAGTTCCCGTTGTTAGAGTTTTGCCCTTAGTTGACAACGGTATTAACCTGCTCAGTTCCTAAGGCTTTCTTATTATTTTTAGATTTTGATTCACTAGAAGAGTCTACTTTCGATGTGACTATGGATAGAGCAAGGTCTCTTCCTTTAATGTGTTGCGCTAGTCGGGATGCCCGAGAATGGAGTGAGGTGAAGTCGGGGAAATCACTTATGATAAGTGTGCTCTTTAACGGTTCTCTAGTGTTGTCAATGATAATATCTACCAAATCCTTCTCTTTCATTGAGGTGCCGGTCCTAGCAGTGAGTTTTCTCTAGCTGGCAATGAAGTCGGTATATTCTTCATCAAGTCCTTGCTTGGCTGCCATTAGATCGCTGAGACTGACTATCTCTTAGATCAAGTGTTTGTATTGGTCTAGGAATTGACCGACTAACTCATCAAAAGTTTCTATCTTATAAAGTGGAAGTCCCACGAACCAATCTAAAGCTTCTCCTTCTAATGAACGTTGAAAATAGTGAATGAGAAGTCTTTAATTATCACGTATGGGTCGGCAATCATTGCAAAAGAGGGCCAAGTGATGATTCGGATTTTCGGTTCCAATATATTTGGTAAATTTTGGTGGCTTAAATCCTATTGGTAAATTAAACTCGACGTCCCGGCAAAACTTGTTGAATCCCAATGAGTGCCCAGGACGCTCTCTCTTGGCCATGTACTCATCGAGCATTTTAGGGAGATCTTCTATTTTAATGGTTGTGTCTCTTGGAGCAACTCGTGAGCAAACCTTGTCTAAAGGTCATCGTTGAAGAATGTGTGGGTAGGTTGTCTCAATGGTGTGGCACGGGCTGACACCGTGCTCGAGGTAGGAGTGTGCAACAGTGGGATTTGTGACTATCCCGTTGCGGCGATGCGCTCGCTTGCAAAAATATAGAGTCACCACCCGGAGCTTTCGGTGTCCCGGAAAACCTAGTTCACTTTTTATGAGCACTGAAGTGCTAAAAATATGACTCTAAATCCGGTCCAAACCAAAGGCTCTTGGGTAGGGGATTCAGTTATCGATCGAAAAGGTGTTAGGCACCCGATCAACCCTCTTAACACAGTCTCTACTTATGGCTAAAAATAAAATGAAGCAAAAGAAAGAAAAATAGCTTCCTCTTACCCAAAAGGGGTTAGAATCCTATTTGTGCCCCTCCGTTCCTACCAAAAAGTCGACGACGTAACGGCACAAATGGGAGGACGGAGGGAGCTACAAAGAGATAGGAGAAGAAAGGGGAGAGCCGGAGCCCTCGGATCCTTGTAGTACTGTAGGAGAGCCTTGCGTGGCTTGCTTGGATGAGTTTTAAAGGCCTTGTTTTGTGGAAAATGGGGTTCTAACTCCTAAGGCTTGAAGCTAAGAGGTAGGGAAGGGAGGCTAGGGGATCACACACACCTAGGCTAAGGGTTTTGGATGCAAGAACAAGCTTGAAATGAGGTTGGGAGATTCTGAAATTTAGGTGAAAATGGTGCACAAAAGGGATGAAGAACTTCTCACTTTGAGCTCTTTCTCTCTTAAGCAAATTTCTCAACCCTTAAACCAAGGGGTGGGGAGCTCTATTTATAGGAAATGGGTGGATTAGGAGACCACTTAAGAGCTAAATGGGTTTAGCAATTAGGTAATCTCACATCTAAGGATTCCTAGGGTTTTTGGAGCCTTGAGATGTGGGAGAAGGTCCTCCAATGGTGGATGATAGGGTGAGGCCTTAAGCCACTTGAAGGGTTGCAAATAGGTAGGGAATGGGTACAACAGAACTAGCAAAACATACCCCAAAGGTCAAGGTGGTCAACAAGTCAAACCCCAATCATAATTTTTGGGGTAAAATCTAGAGGTACTGTTCATATGCCTGGCGCGATTAATAGTTACGCCAGGCAAATGTACAATAAAACAGTTTTAAATAGTGTGTAGAAGTTAGTTCGCGAGGGTGGGCCCCACCTTTAACCTTGGCGCAACTAATAGTTGCACCAGGCTTAAAATCTGGGAGACTTGGCCTGGCGTAACTAATAGTTGCGCCAAGTAAAATTATAACTAGCGCAACTATTAGTTGCGCCAAATCCCTAGGGGGCCCCACACGAATTTCACTTCTGCCCTCCAGGTTCGGTCCGCCATATCCTTTGATATATACCTCCGATGAGGGCAATTCTTGGACCGTTGGAAAGCTGACGACCTATACTTTTCAATGGTATGAGATTTAATCACAGTAAAGGGCCGTAGCTAGTTTCAGTGCATCCCTCCTTAACCAATTGCTTAATAAGGTTAGGTTTAGGTTTAGAATGGGTTCTAAGGGTCGGGATTGATTTCTAAAGATTCGGGTCAGGTTCCTAAGGGATCTAGGGTGATTCCTAAAGTTTCTAAGGGTTCTAGGGGGTTCCTAAAGGTTCCATACACGTCATCAAAAGCTCATAATTGCACCTCTCTCAAAAGGCTTTTCGATCGGGCCTTGGGCCAAATTTGGGTGTCTACAGATGCCCCTCTTTGGTATCCAATCACTAATGATCAAATGCCAAAGAAAAAGAGACATCCGAAGAGGCCCAAGGCATTACTGACGGGTCCGCTGCATTCAGAACAAACTTTAAACAATAAATGAGTAACACGGTGAGAAAACAAAAGCCCTAGGACGTCAGGCTAAACATTCGTTGCTCGAGATAATCGGTTCCCAAGCACTTAGCGACATTACTGGGCATAACCAAGGTGGAATGAGTTGCGAACTCCCTATAGTTGGGAAAGACATTCACTTCTCGGAATGATTTTAAAGGTATTTGATGTTTAAGATTCACTCTAAATGCAACAGCTTCATGAGTAAAAAAAAAAGGGGATCGACTCACATTCAAAGATAGGCACGAAGTAAGCATACGCAAAGCTCCACAATTTGCGTTCAATCCTACGAGGCATTTGATGGCCCCATCTGACTGTTCGTGGGTTCCCCTGCTGAAAGCAGGGTTCAAGGTCTTTGGGCAAACCCATCGACCTCGATGTTTATTTAGCATGACTGCCCGAGCGAAGTGTATAGATGTCACAATGCTTTTTGGGAGTGCGTGTCATTTTCGAAGGCATGCCTTAGATTAACATGGCCTAGAGCATCCAACTTTGATTACCTTGAACAGATCCAACCAAATATTGAGGTATCTCCATGAAGGGACATCCAATCCTGATCTCTGCTGACAATGATCGTAAACATCAATTAACTATGTATAATCATGCAGCCATCAGGGGCAATAAGCAACAACAAAGGCGATGGAAGCCCCAATCGAACCCACTTGGGTACAATTTACGGGGACAAACGACCATCATATGAATACCCAGACGCATGGCGTACACTTTACAGGGATACCGCTACCCATATAGGTCTTAAGCTTGCAAAAAATAAAAATAAAAATGAACCCTTCTGAATGCATGGTTGCACATAGTTTGATTGACACGTAATCTCATTCTCAACAAGTTGGTCTCAACCAACGATTGACCTTTTCCAATGAAGAATCTGAAGCTTAAGACACTTAAGTTCACATGAATCCAAAACAGAACGCTCGTCGCAAAGATTTAGCCATTGAGTCAACTCGATCGAAACATTGACTGTTTGACCGGGACCGACACTGTTGCTCCTTCCTTAAAGTAGGATCCAAAAATCTGAGGCGAACCTCCTACTCAGGACTTTAGTATGACACAACTGCATTGCGGATAAAATATTGACGTTTTACCGCCTTATGCTTGTGCGTCTCTGTGGGGATTACAAACCTGTTTTTGATTTTTCTATCATTTTGTGCGATTTTTTTTAATTTTTCAACTATTATTTTATGTGATTGCTTTGGGATTTTTGAAGCTATTATTTTATGTGGATTTTTCTTGGGAATACTTTCAGCTTCTCTGTGGGGATTTTTTTTTGGATTCTTTTTTATATTTTCCTGTGTAGGACCGGGGTGCTCATTGATCTCGATCCGCTTTTATTTTAGCACGGCTCTCTTGGCAAGTCAATGGATGATAGAAATGCCGCCTTGGGAGCGCGTGCATCTGCCGGGAGTGACAGAACAAACAAAAAAAGTGGGGGGGCGGTCTTCCCCTCTAGCCCGTACCAGGCCTAAGACCCGGCCTAAGTGTCTGGCGTAACTATTAGTTGCGCCAAGCAAAAGGTGGGAAACATTTTGCCTGGCGCAACTATTAGTTGAGCCAGGCTTGGCTGGGGGAATTTAAACAACCCGAGTTCGGGCTGGGGGGCTTTATTTCAAAATTTTCTCTCCCTCCTTCCTCTTTGAAACCGAAAACCGTCCCCCCTCCTAGGGTTCCTTTACATTGCCTCTACGCGTGCCTCATTGCCATTGCTTTGCTTCTGTGGATCGATCGTCGGCTCACGCTAGATCAAAGACCCTTTTTTCTTCTAAGAGGTAACCATTTAACACCTATTTTCTTTTATTTTTCTTGTAAATATGATCATGATCTTGCATTCCTAGATGAAAAATAGTTTATTTCCATTGAAAGCGTTGATTGATGGATGTGTGAATGGTTTTTCCTGAATAATGCCCCCTTTTTTTTGTGGTTTTATGGGTTTTATTAATATTTGTGAACAATAATATTTTTTGTTTATGTTTTTATTAGTACTTAGAAAAGGGGTTTTATTTATTATTTTTCTTTGTTTTTATCTTGAATACCAAGCAAGGATACTATTTAGGAAAAGGGAAAAATTTTGTTTGTTTTTTTTGTTGTTGTTTTTTTTTTTTTTTTTCTTTTTGAAAGGTTAATAAAGAAACGATTTTTGGTTCCTATATATATTGAAAACTAATCAAGGGAAAAAAATTTTGATTTTCTTTCTTATACTTAATTAAGGAAAAGGATTTTGCCTCTAAAAATTTTATTGTTTGAAAACCAAGGCATTGATTTATATATATTTTTTGGTTTTAGTATTTTTTTTTGTAAAAGAGGATTTTTTATTTTATTTTATGGACATAAAGGGAGGGATTTTTTTTTAAGGAGTTTTTTTTTTTTTTTTTTTTTTTTGTTTTTGATTTTATGAACCATGAAGAAAAGGATTTTTTTTTTTTTTTTCTTCTAAAACCCCCCCTTTTTTTGGCATAAAGGAATGACCCTTTGGTTTTGATGACGATTTTTTTTTTTTTTTTTTAAATGGCTTTTATTTTTTAAACATAAAAGAAAGGTGGGTTTATTTTATTATTATTATTATTTTCTTTTTCATTCTAAGATAGAAAGGAGGGGATTTTTTTTTATTTTTTTTTTGCCTATGTATGTGTGCATCTTTACTCCCTGACCATGAACAGTGAGAGGGTGAGCATACTCACCTTCCCTTGGTATGTAGCACAAAAACCGTCCTTTACCACTGATCTATTCTAATGTGGTTGCCTTTTATTGTCCCAGCATGTCAGGCGAGGGTGAGCATATTCCTGAGGAGGGCCACAAGGAGGGGCCTGAGATAGTGTACGGCTCGCGGGGGGAGCAGTTCATCTAGGTAGATCAGAGAGCGGGTCCATGGCTCGAGATGCAGGGCGAGGCCGCCCGGGTCGGCCTCCTTCACCAACAGTATACCCACATTTCAAATTTTGGGATAGCGGGCAAGGTAAAAGAGAGGTTTAATTTATTTCTATTATGCAGTTTTTGTTTTGCCTCTGTAGTCTGATGCACATTTTCTTGGGTGCAGGACCTGCCCAACATTGTGTTCCACGGGGGGTGGCTCGACTTTCACGAGTTCTACCTCTACGTCCCTCCCGTGGTAAAGGTCCTTCTGGCATAGGTGGGCTTCGGAGAATTTTTATCTTGCCCCGCCATGAGGGCCAACGTTGCCTATCTGAAAGCCTTGATTGAACGGTTTCGCCCAGAGACAATGACCTTTCACATGTCGTATGCAGAGATGACTTTGACACCCGTCGACTGGGCCATGATTACCGACATCAGGATAGGGGGGATACCGATATCCGATCTCGCAGTGTCGAGTCAAGAGGACATCATTCGATTGATTGGGGCCTATCCTCCTTGCGGGCAGACACATGGCACCGAGCTCAAGATGTCTTGGTTGACCTCACTTTATACACCTGATGAGTTAGTGGATCTAAGTCAGCCAGACAGGGTGCTCTACATCACGTCCGAGTGGGCGATCGTCCTAGCCTGCATTAATCTCTTGGTCCTGCTTGGTAAGACCCTTTTCACCAATGCAAGCGGTGGCCGAGTCAACCTAGCCCTGTTGAGTGTGATGGACAACCGGGGTGACGTCCACAAGTATGACTGGGGAGGGGCAGGGTATGCATGGCTGATGTACAATTTGTCTCAGGTCACGACCAGGGATTCAAAGTAGGCCGCCCTGGAGGTAATTCCTCATTCCTTTGCCTTTGCCATTTTTTTTTGAATGATCCATATACGCTACTGACCCGCTCTTGTGAAATGCCCCACTTTTTAGGTATGGGGATACCATCACTTTCACCCTGGGCGCCCGCTTCTTTTCTCGAAGATGCTTACCTATCCCCTCCTCAGCAACTAGAATCAGGCCCGGCGTCGCAATGTAGGTTTAAAGCACTTGGAGACGGGTTTAAGGTCCCAACTCGACTTGATGGTTCCTAAGCAGGTAAAACTCTCTTTCACCCTTTACTGATGTGCTAACTACTTAGATTCTCTCTTTTTTTCTTTAGACTTGGGCAGATCCTCCCTGACTCGTACCTTGCATCCTCCTTCTGGGACCGGGCAGCTGTAGGCACTTCCTGCCTATTTAACAATCTTCGCGTCATTTTCTTCTATGGAGCAGGGGCCAAATTCTATTATCTGGGGGAGCGAGTCGTGCACCAATTCTAGGGTTATTATGCCATACATGTGGACCATCCGGCGGATGTTTGGTATCTTGTTGGCAGTATCGAGGAGCTTACTGCGGCCTTCTTCAATAATGGGCTTCCCATCCATGCTCTCCATATGCCCGGGGACTATCATCTTTGGTACGAGTGCCTGCCGTACCGGTTTATCTTGTTGTGCTTTGTACCTAGCGCCAATTTTCTTACATTCGGTGGCCCTCTCAGCCAGGTAATTCTTCTTAGCTTGGATTAGTTCCCTTTATGCTTTAGTTCGATCCTTCATTCCTTTTAAGCAGATCTTTATTTTGTTCACAGTTTGCTCCAGGGGATGATTCGGATGGTGGAGGCAGGACGAGTGCAGCTGATATGTCAGGGGAAGATCCCTCCGGTGATGGCCCTTCTGGTGTGGGTCCCTCGGGCGACAGCTCCTCGGGTGCTGGTCCGTCAGGTACCTCTCATGCTAGTATCCCTGGTGGCTATCCGCCCGTGGTCTATGGGACCTTCTGGCACCTGGATGACAGCTTCTTTTCGGGCCTCTACGCGGACGTGGATCGACAAGCGCAGCTTTCTGCTGAGGGGGCCCGTTCCCTGCTCCTGAGGTGGTTCCAAGGGTAAGTCTGTCGACGGCCCAATCTCTTTTCGTTTCAGCCACCTATTGTGCATGCTTTAAGATTGCCCTGATAATTGATGTTAGATAGTTCTGAACGTAGGATTTCAACTCGGCCATGGAATATGCTGAGTACCATTGTCATCTTGCAGAGCTTAGGGAGGTGGAGACGGTGAGTACCTTGCTGCCCTACTCCTCTCATTCATTTCATTATCATTTGTCCCTTAACTGATCCTGAGTCTAGACTTTGACTGTCCCTTGCAGCGTGCTCATGCTAAGGAGTCGCGTTCTTTACTCAGTAGGATCTCGCAGGCATGCTCCAGGGTGGGGGATATTCGGACCTTCCAGAGCTCCTCTCGTCGTCGCAAGAAATCAAAGGGCGCGAGCAAGGAATAGGCTTTTAGTTTTTGTTTTGAAAACTCAGTACTCTTTGGAATTTGATTTGTTTAATTATTTTGGGGATGGTTTGATGTGATACTTTGGATCATTATTTTTTGGAAACTATTTTTAGAATTTCTACTTTGATTTTATGCCATGATCTCTTTGTATTGGACCTATTTCTCTGCAGGATGTGTTTGCTAGAAATGTTCTCAGAAAGCGACTCCTTGGGCGTATGCTTTGATGTAGGATCAGTCCTGCATATGAATAAACAAAATAATTGCCAAACTGTTAGTGAAAGGAGGTGTGTGAAAAAACAAAAGGGGTGTAAGTCCCCATAGCTGGGTCCCAGGATGGCTGAAGAGGGGGGACTGTAGTGTGGCGCAACTATTAGTTGCACCAGGTTGTAATCCCAGAAAAGATGTACTGGCGCAACTATTAGTTGCGCCAGGCATAAATGGGGACCAAAATGTGCTGGCATAACTAATAGTTGCGCCAAGCTCAACCTGGGGGAGAAAAACACTGGCGCAAGTAATAGTTGCGCCCTGTTTAACCTGGGAAGCAGTGGGTCCTTATATACCCGAGTTAGTCCAAAAATCACTTCTTTTTGTTTGTCTTGGCCCTTTTGACCAGTTCTTTTTGTTCTTGCTTTTCCAAGGCGGGTCCACCACCATACATCAATTTTTGTCTGCTCAGAAGATCTTTTTACATTTATGGACCCGCTTTCTAACCCTCCCTTACGTGGAGGGCCTGGAGCCAATTTACCTCCTTCTTTGGGCTTAAGGCCCAAACTTCTAACAACCTGGTTTGGGAGCTTGAATGAGAGTGAGCTCGCCGACTTGGAGTGCCTTGGGCTATCTCACCTTCCTTCCTTTCTAGAGGTTCCTCCACAGTGGGAACTCCTTTTCGTTGCCGCTTCATTTTGGGATGTGAATTCCCATGTATTCTGTTTTGGGAAGCGGGAGCTAACCCAACCCCTGAGGACATATCCAATCTGTCTGGCCTAAAGCTTCACAAGGGCCTTGCAAGAGTCACGCCTCGGCCAGGCTACTCCAAATCCATTCACCTTACTCTCGGTTTGAAGAAACTCGAGTATGAGAAAAGTCCCATTGGGGGGCCCACAAGGTGTTTGCTAAAATTCCTCAAAGAACTTTTCGGTGAAGAAAGTCTCCGAAGATTGCCAGATAAGAATATTTTTAACGTGAAAGCTCTAGCACTCAGTCTCATCTATGAAATCCTCTTCTTTACTGGGGGGAGAGCTTCTCGTTGGCAATTTGTGACATTTTGACGGAGCTGGAGGCGGGCCGATCCATGATGCATTTGGTGCTCGCCAAGCTGTATCGAGTCTTTGATTCATTTGCTTTAGGCAAGGTAGAGGGCCTTCGGGGGTGCCCCTTGTTGCTTCAGGTCTGGTTGGGTGAGCACCTCGCTGTCTTGGGGCCTGTGCCCCGCTTTTATACTGCTCGAGGTGAGGCGGCTCAGTGCTTTCTGGGTAGGTGCCATTTGCTTCCATAGGGCAATGTGTCAGCTCTGAAACTTTGGTTGACCGATGCCGAGCTGACATGGAGGCTTCCTTGGTTGGACCGAACCTTCCTAGTAGTTCGCTCTAGAGACCATGAGGGCATCACCCTCCTAGGATTGACTGGCAGCACCTTTTACTTCCCATTCTGAGTGTTGCATCAGTTTGGCTGCCCTCAGCAGGTGCCTTGTGAGGCCAGACCCCCTTTATGTGATTTGATCTTTTCTAGGTGGTCCTCTGGAGACATAGATCAGATTGCTGCTCTTTGGGAGACGCATCAGTCGATGCTGATGTGTGATATCAAGCAGGGAGATTCGGTTCAGGCTTCTCATGAGTACGAGGCCTGGCTATTGACTGAGCGACCTGCTGCTGATGGTCCAAATTCATCAGAGATCATTGACACTGGAGGCCCCTGGCCAAGGAAAGAGACGACACTCCGAGCCCGCATCGAGCTACTGGTTGATGAGAAGAGGGTCTTGCAAGAACTTTTGGCATAGGAAAAGGTTAGAGCAGAAACAGCAGAGAGCGAGGTCCTCCATTTGAAGGGATCACTGAGCGTCACTTTTGGAGCCGCCTACTCTTCTCGGAAGAGGTATAAGAGCCTGCATGGTCGCTGGCTGACTGAGCAGAATGTCCGGGAAGATGACTTTCATGCTGAGATTAGAGCATTGAAGCGCAAGCTGGGCCGCTAACTCCTTCCTGCACACAGAACTTTTTGCACAGATCAAATACACAAAAAAAGGGGCATAAAAACCCCTTTATAGATATACACATTTTGGTATATATATTTTCTTTATTTTTTTTTGTAAAAAGGAAAACACGCTAGTCATCACACCGGCTATTTTTTGGGATGTGGTGTAAGTGGTGCATTTTGTAAAAGAAAGGTAGTTTATTATATACATCTACATAGACTTTTTGGTCTTTTTGTTTTATGCATTTTTTTTTTGTGCGGTGCCTTAATCACCTTGTGAAACCCTGGGTCCTCTTTTGAGCATGGTCGAACCCCTCTTAAGTGGTAAGATCTTGGGTGAGTTTCAATAGCTTTACCAAGACTGGAACATCAATCCCTTTGGATTGAGTCAAACCTTTCTCCTTACCTTGGGTCATATGTTTGACAAAGCAATTTCACAAAGACAATTCTGGTCGAGACCCAATTCGAACTAGCATGAGCGGCCCAGTCGAAAAAGGGTATCAAAGAGAGTAACCAAGAGGGCTCCTTAAACATTAATCAATCACTTCAAACCCTTCTTCTTTGTCTTTTTTCTTTTTTTCTTTTTATTTATCTCCTTTTTTACCCATGGCACCCTCTTAGGTTTTCACCACGTCCATGGGTTTAGCTCTCTTATCCCAAGGTTCCTTTCGGGTTTTCACCTGGTCCGCACAAACTCATTGTTTTTACCCGTAGTGCCCTTTCGGGTTTTCACCACGTCCATCTTGCTTTGAGCTTGTATTTTTATTTTATCTTATTATATTTTTTTTCATTTCTCCCCTTTTTTTTAAAAGCCACGACATAAACGTCAATTCCATCATAGCCGGCTGGGCAGGGTTCTGGTGTCATCTCACAACCTGGCTTGTCTTGACTTAATAGATATTATGACTGCTTATAAACCTAAAAGAGGGCTTTCTTCAGGGTGTAGCTTGGTCATGGGTTAGGTTAGGATTTGAAGGTATGCTAGGCTAAAAGGGTTTCCTTGATGTGGCTTCAATTTTCTCAACATACTTTCTTCCTTGGGGGTTTTCATTGTACATGTCCCATGATTTTTATTCTTTTCATTTTATTTCAGGCAATCTCTTTGAGGTTTTGCTTTTCTGATTTTTTTTTGGATTTTGATGGTAATTTCACTTCTTTATCTTCTTTCTTTTTCTTTTTTTTTTGTATGTACATACACGCATTTTTTTTTTGGGAAAAGGGGTTATTGAAAGAAAAAGGCCCAAGCTCAAATGGGGTAGCAAGAGATATCATTATTTTTAGGGATGCTTTTTGGCTATTGTGCTTAGAATGATGGCCTCTTTTGGGTAGTTCTTAAGCAGTCGCGTATCTGTTTCATCAATACTTACCTTATCACGATAGACTAAGAGTGAAACCGTCGGACGTATCCAGCATTGATGGGCTCAGGAAGATGATCTCCGTCCATGGTGGCGAGGCGAATGGCGTATCCCGATAGTACTTCTCGAATGACATAAGGTCCTTCCTAGTTTGGCTTAAACTTGCCTCTCGGATCGGCATGGAGGGATGGGAAGATCTTCTTCAGTACAGTGTCTCCTACCTTTAGATCTAGACCGTGGACATGTTTGTTGTAAGCGCGTGCGATTCGCTCCTAGTACACCTGAGTGTGACACAAGGCTAGGAGTCTCTTCTCGTCCAGTAAGTTCAGCTATTCGAAGCGGGATCTCTCTCTCTACTTCAGGTAAGCCTGATTCTATGAGGATTCGAAGCAAGGGTACTATAACCTCAACTGGTAGGACGGCCTCAGTTCCGTATACAAGGGAGAATGGTGTTGCCCCTGTAGCAGTACGGATCGACGTTCTGTAGGCGCACAAAGCAAATGGCAGCATTTTACTCCAATCTCGATAAGTGACAACCATCTTCTCTAGGATGCGGACGACCGTCTCATTAGCAGCTTCCACAGCTCCATTACTTTGAGGCCGATAAGGAGACGAAAAATGGTGCCTAATCTTGTATTGCTCACAAAAGGCTCGGATATGCTTATTCAGAAAATTTATACCGTTGTCCGTGATGATATCTTTGGATACTCCAAATCGACACATAATATTATTCTTGAGAAACTTTTTGATATGACTGGCCTTGATGTTGGCATATGATGCCGCTTCTACCCACTTTGTGAAGTATTCAATGGCGATGAGGATGAACCGATGTCCATTTGATGCTTTCGGATTAATCATTCTAACAATGTCAAGACCCCTGGTAGCAAATGGCCAAGGAGTGGTCATGCAGTGTAGATCAATAGCAGGAGCGTGCATCAAACTAGAGTGTTCCTGACACTTGTAACATTTCTGAACATGTTTGCAGCAATCTGATTCTATAGTGGTCCAAAAGTATCCCTGTTGCAAAATTTTCTTAGCAAGCATGTGTTCGCTGACGTGGGCTCCGCACACTCCCTCGTGAATCTCCTTCATGATGTTAGTCGCTTCACTTTCAGTAAAGCACCTTAGCAAAATATTATTATAGGATCGCTTGTATAGGCACTCCCCACAAAGGACGTAGCCTGCTGCTAAACGTTGAATGGTTCGTTGGTCCGTCTTGGATGTACCCTCAGGGAAAGTTAGGGCCTCAAGAAAATTCTTGATATTTGAGAACCAAGTTGGCTCATCATCAGGCTTTATAGGTTCCTCAATCTGGAGGCAGAAGGCCGGCTCATTCCTCTTCTTGATCATGATTGGCTTCATCTCAGCACCATATGGGATTTCTATCATTGACGCCAAAGTTGCTAGTGCATCAGCAAAGTGATTCCTTATCTGAGGGACATATGAGAATGTAACATCTTGGAAGCAAGCTATCAGGTCCTCGAGGTGCTCATGGTAAGGAATCAATTTCTTGTCTTTCATCTTTCAGTCACCGTTCGTCTGGCATATGATTAACTGCGAATCGCCAAACACTCAGAGGTGAGTTATATTCAAATCGAGAGCCGCCTATAGACCAACAGCACAAGCTTCATATTCAGTCATGTTGTTAGTGCAAGGGAAGTTGAGCTTGATAGAGACGGGTACATGGGACCCTTTCAGCGAAATCAGAATGGCGCCAACTCCTTGACCCTCGGCATTTGTTGCCCCGTCAAAGTGCATTACCCATGATTCTCCTACTTCCTCAGTATCGTCTTCTGTCATGAAAAGGATGTCCTCATCAGGGAATTCAATTCTCAAAGGCTCATAGTCTAGCAAAGGATTGTCGACGAGATGATCGGCGAGTGCCTGCCCCTTAATCGACTTCTGAGTGACGTACGTGATGTCGAACTTAGATAATAAAAGTTGCCATTGTGTGGTTCACCCAGTGAGAGCGGGCTTCTCAAACATGTATTTCAATAGATCCATGCGGGCCAGAAATAGAACGGCCTAAGATAGCAAGTAATGGTGGAGCCTCTGAGTAGCCCATACAAGAGCCAGGCATGCTTTCTCCATATGAGAATAGCGCATTTTATAATCAGTAAACTTCTTGCTTATATAGTAAATGGCCTGCTCTCTTCTTCCTGTCTCGTCATGCTGCCCTAAGACGCATCCCATCGAGACTTTCGTCTTGGAGAGGTACATTAAGAGTGGTCTCCCCACCTCGGGTGGGTGGGTTGAGGAGGTAGCTTTTGATTTTATTGAACGCAGCCTGACAATCATCATTCCATTCAATGGGCGAGTTCTTCCTTAGTAATTTAAATATCGGCGTGCAGATTGGAGTTAGTTACGCAATGAACCGACTGATATATTATATTCTGCCTAAGAACCCTCTAACTTCTTTCTCGATAGATGGTCGTGGCATCTTAGTGATAACTTTGACTTTGACTGGGTCGACCTCGATCCCTCTCCTGCTGACGATGAATCCTAACAATTTTCTGAACATAGCACCAAAAGTGCACTTCTGTGGATTCAGACGTAACCTATACTTTCTCAGCCTGTCAAATAGCTTCTGAAGGTTTACCAAGTGTTTGCTTCGCTCTGGTGACTTGGCTATCATATCATCGACATATACTTCAATTTCTCGGTGCAGCATGTCGTGAAACAGCGCAGTCATAGCTCTTTAGTATGTTACATCGGTATTCTTTAGGCCAAACGGCATGACCCAATAGTAAAAGGTTCCCCACGGAGTGATGAACACAGTCTTCTCTCGATCTACCTCTGCCATCTTTATCTGATTGTATCCTGAGAATCCATCCATAAATGAAAGCATCCCATGCTTAGCAGTGTTATTGACCAAGATGTCGATGTGTGGCAATGGGAAATCATCCTTCGGGCTCGCCCTGTTCAAATTACGAAAATTAATGCACATGCGGACCTTTCCATCCTTCTTCGGCACCGGCACAATATTGACTAGCCACTGTGGGTACTTAGATATCATGAGGAACCCTACATCATACTGCTTGATGACCTCATCCTTAACTTTAAACATCCACACGGGTGGGAGACATCTCAGCTTCTATTTGACCGGCTTCATATCAGGGTAGAGAGGCAACTCATGCTCGACCAAATCAGTGTCTAGACCAGGCATGTCCTCGTACAACCAGGCAAAAACGTCTTGGTATGACTGAAGAAAGTCGATCATGCTTTTCCTTTCTTCAGGAGTCAGCAACGTTCCGATTTTGGTTATTCTAGAAATCTCCTCAGTTCCTAAATTGACGCCCTCAGTTTCCTCGACAGTGGGGTTAGGGCCATGCTCAAATTCGATAAATCGGTCAAGGAGCTCATTGGGGAGCTCCTCCAAGGGGATATCCTCATCCAAACTCATAACTCCTGCGTCTTCTTGTATTTCTATAGGAAAGGGGTCGATTTTACATTAGATGGGTATTTCGATTAAGGAATCTTTTTGTGTGGCTTTATGCGGAATCTTAAAAGATAATATTTTTGGGTTTTGTATTTTTTCTATATTTTTGGGATTTTGTATTTTTTCAATGTTTTTGAGGTTTTATATTTCTTCGGAGATGGACCCTTGGCAGCACGAGTCTATGTGTATACAAGGTATTTCCTGCCAAGGGCTTATCTTACTTTTTATAGGTTGTTTTTTTTTAGGAAATAAGTGTCAAATGTTAGGCCACTTCCCGCTTCCAGAGTTTGGGGTAAAGATACTCCATTGCGTACCTGAGGGGTCGCTACTTTACCTGTTGGGATCGAGGGTGCTGACTGATATGGCTCATTGGAGTCATCTTCCATCATGTTGATCCCCATTTCATCTGAGATGATGTCCTCAAACGATAACTCAATTTTGTGGTGATTTACCACAGGGGGAGTTTGTTCAGGTATTGGTCGTCATTCCTCGAAAAAGGACAATGCGGCCAAATCTATCTCTAAGCTAGGAAGGGAGATCTGGGGATTGGTGGGATGTATCGAGGCTATGGGTTTGTGTGGGGTCAAATGGGTTACCCCATTTCGAACGATCTTTACGACCCCTGCGCTGACGAAGGATTCCCTGATGTGTGGCCTAGGGCGAGGTTTCTCTTCTATGTTGATTCCTCAAGCTCTTGCTATTGCGGTAACCCTGGCTTTCTCTTTGGCCTCTCGGACCTCTTCCTCTGTGGGCTTGTATCCCAGCTGAATCTGACCTTCTGCCCCTTAGCAACAACTGGCTCTCTTCTGCCTTATAATTTGGGCCCGAGCCCTCGTCGATAAGTTAAATTCAATATCCCGAAAGAACTTGTCGAATCCGAATGAGTGACCAGGGCGCTCCCTCTTGACCATGTATTTATCGAGCATCTTGGGGAGATCCTCGATCTTGACAATGTTGTCTTTTAGAGCAACCCGCGTGCAAACCTTGTCTAGAGAATCATCGTTGAAGAATGTGAGTAGGTTGTCTCAATGGTGAGGTGCGAGCTGACACTGTGCTTGGGGTAGGTGGCGGCCTCTCTTGTCGTTCTTGTTCTTCTGAATCTTGTCGTGCCCTAATGGTCTTGTATGCAGCAGCCAATCCTCGAAGCAATTCCTCGGTGTCATTATCTCTTCTTTGTATTCTCTGAATATTGAGTTTTATAATTTGTTGAGCAGTGAGATTTTTTTCGGTGTTACTATCCCTCCCGTTATGCTTATTACCGTCGTGCAGGGTAGAAAAGGGATTTTCTTAATCTCCAGCCATGTTAATCTCAGGTTGTCGTAGACTGGAATTGTAGGGTGATTCTTCCTCGCATATGGAGTTGTCATGATATCCCCACAATGGCGAGTCTCCTAAAATCACTCTTCTTATACCGGACATCTCGAGTCTTTGGCGAAGACTCATATATTCAAGGGAATTCGAAATGATGCGATGGAAAGAAAAGGAAAAGGAAAAGAAAATAAAATAAAATTAACTATCTATACAAGGAAGAGTTTGGCAAATGTGTCCCATTGTGATCGCCAGTCTGTTGGTGCACGCTTTTTTTGGGTTTCTTTTGGTCCCCGGGAATCAGTGGCCCAATTATGTCCTAAGAGGACTCTGGCAATGCGATGTTTTGAATGTTGAAAGTAAAGGGAGATTTCTAGGAAGGTTCCTAGTTTGTTGCGATCGCCAGCTGCAGATATTTAATGATGCTGCAACACGTCAGTGATCACGCTTTGGAGCAGGTATGGGTTACTTCTTTACTGAATCATCGGCCTGCCAACGTTAGCAGCACTGGCTCTTCTGAAGTTTAGATAGTTTAGTTTTCTTATTATTGTTTTAATTCTAATTGGTTTAAGTTTCCTAGTTCTACTATGAATCTAACTATATGAACCTGTTGTGGTGAATTGCTCTACTATTCTAATATCCTAATCTTAGTATGAGTCTACTTGGTTAAAATATTCTAATATTATCATAAATCCGACTAGTTAGGAATCTAATTACTTTTGAGCGTCCTACCTTTATTAGAATTCTACTGTGATTTTAAAAGGTCTCCTGATGTTATTAGAAGTCTAATTGGTTTAATATCCTAATCCTACTGGAAGTCTAATTAATTCAAGTGTTTTAATCTTATTAAAAATCTAATTCATAAAGTTTCCTAACCCTACTATAAGTCTAATTAATTTGAATGT
This sequence comes from Chloranthus sessilifolius, assembly GCA_021018995.1. NCBI lineage: Eukaryota > Viridiplantae > Streptophyta > Magnoliopsida > Chloranthales > Chloranthaceae > Chloranthus > Chloranthus sessilifolius. The sequence continues at coordinate 24,510,830 of CM037594.1, read as the reverse complement.
TTTAATCTTATTAGAAATCTAATTAATTATGTTTCCTAATCCTACTAGAAGTCTAATTAATATTAGTCTCCTAATCCTATTAGGAATGCCAATATGCTAATTCTAGTGAAACTCTAATTAAAGCAAGTATACTAATTATATTGAAATTCTAATTAAAGCAACTATACTAATTTTACTGGAATTCTAATTAAAGCAACTATACTAATTTTACTAAAATTCTAATTAAAGCAACTATACTAATTTTACTGAAATTCTAATTAGAATAAATGTACTAATTTCACTAAAATTCTAATTAAAGTAAATGAAATAATTTTACTAAAAAAATCGAAAAAAGGGGTTTTGGGCCCGCTATGCTAAGGAGGATCGGCCTCGTTCCCGAGTACTCTCAGTAAGCTCCCTTGGGCAAATCGGGTGGCTGAGATTAAAGCAAATTGAATTTTGAATTATCAGATAGTATTTTTTTAGATTTTTTTAAGTCAATAATTATGGATTATAATTATGAATTAAAATTTGAAACTAGAAATTAAGAACTGAACTATAAATTGAGATTTTAAAAATCTTAAGTTGAGAAATTAAGACTAAGATTTAAAATCTAAGGAGTGAATTCAGGATCGAAATCAGAAAATCATACCATATGATTAAGGACTGGTTCTAGGAACTAAGAACTAGAACCAGAGATTAATAATAGGACTGGAGATTGAGATTTCAGAATAAAATTAAGGTTTAGGGTCAGGAATTAGACGGTCTGATTAAGGATTGGTCCTAGATTCTAAGAACCGGTCTAAAAAAAAAGGTGCTACGATCTAAGACTGAAAATTTAATGCTAATAGTTAAAATAGAAAAAAATCTAAGAATTAAAGCTAGGATCGAAAATGAAAAACTAAATTTTACCTAAGGTCGGGGCTGCAGAGAGGAATCTCAAAATTTGAAGCTTGGGTGCGAAGGGTTTGAAACTCGAATCTCTGAGTCGTTGTGTTTTCTCTCTGTGTTCGTTGTGCTCACTCTATGTCCCTTCTCTTGGGGTCAAAGTAAAAAATCTTTTTATAGGTTTTTTCCTAATTACACGCCCTGTGGGGTGTGCTTAATTTTCAATTATACGCCCTATTTCAGACATTTAACTGAATTGCGCGCCAATTATTCGGCGCTTATTCGCTTTGAGTCGGTCACCGACTCAGTGAGCGACCGGCTGATTGGCTCAATTGAGTTCTCTAGTTCTAATCATGTTAGGACTAATTGTGGCTTACTTTGGAGTGCGCAATCTGATTAAGTACTTCGTTCAAAGTGCTTAATCATGGAATTTTGGTGGTCAAGGACTATGAGACTAGGTGAGCGTAGACCAATTGCGTGCCTATGATGGAGCACTCATCCGATCACGCGCGCCATGTGGAGGGTGTAATCAAGTCTCGAGGTGGTCTAGAGAAAGGAGGTTTGGTCTAAAAAGGGAGTGATTGCACGTTTGTGAGTTGGCGTGCAATCGAATTGTGCGCCTGATTTTAGGCGCGTAATTCGGGGTTGTTCAAGTCTAGGTCGGGTCTGAAATACAAGACTATTGTTTCAGTTTATATTTCAACTATAACTATTGTTTCAGTATATAGTCTCCCTACGTTGGGATCTGAGTCACAGAACTATTATTTCAGCCTGTGTTCAGCCATGTACTATTGTTTCAGTGCTTGATCCCTGCATTAGGGTTAGGGGGTCTGAGCCAAAAAGCTATTGTTTCAACCTGTGTTTAGTCATATACTATTGTTTCAGCACATGGCTCCCACATTAGGGTTAAGGGGTCTAAGCCACAGAGCTATTGTTTCAGCCTATGTTCAGCCATGTATTATTGTTTCAGTGCATGGTCCCTATATTAGGGTTGTAAAACTCTCAGAGAAGGTAAGTCCTTTCCAAAAAGTCACGGGCAAGGTCAAAGGTTGACCAAAATATTTTATATATTCTGAGAGGGCAAAATGGGGGTGTCTACACTCGTCTTTGTGTGTTTTGAATCACTTTATATTGATGCTCTATACAATACTTAGTGGATAGATTCTGGTATAACTATTCACATAAGTAATTCAATGCAAAGATTTCGATCCAACATGCAGCTAAATAAAGGTGAGGAGACCATCAAACTCAAAAATTGAGCAAAAGCATACCTGGAGGCCATTAGAACTCTCCGTCTTAGTTTAGATAGTGGTTTCATTTTAGATTTAGTTGATACTATTTACGTTCCAAGTATCACTAGAAACCTTATATCAATTTCTAAATTGGATTCATTAGGTTTTGAATTTAAATTTTAACATAATATTTTTACTCTATTATTTGATTTTGATATTGTGGGTGATGGCTCACTGGTGAGCAATTTTTATAAATTAAATTTGGATTCATCTTACGTCCAATCTTAGTTTCTATGCATGTGGATGATAAAGTTAGTAAGAAATGAAAATGAGCAATTCATAACTCTTCCATTTTATGACATAAACGTTTAGGCCATATATCTAAAGATAGAATGGAGCGGTTAATTAAGGATAATATAATCGATGAGCTTGATTTCTCTGACTTCAATAATTGTGTCGATTGCGTTAAAGGAAAACTCACAAAGATTAATAAGAAATAAGCTATCAGGAGCATGAGTTTGCTAGAAATAGTCCACACTGATATTTGTGGACCATTTCCAACTCCTGCTATTGGTGGCTAAAAGTATTTTATTACCTTCACTGATGATTATTTTTATTTCGGTTATATATTTCTCATTCATGAGAAATCTGAGGCCCTGATATATTTAAAATCTATAAATCCAAAGTTGAGTTACAACTCAATTCGAAGATTAAAATTGTGAGATCTGATAGAGGCAGAGAGTACTATGGTAGATACTCTGAAACAAGTCGTAATCCAGGACCATTCGCCCTGTATCTACAAGAGCATGGCATTGTTTCTCAATACACCATGTCGGGAACACCTGAACAAAATGGTGTAGCTGAGCGACAAAATCATACTCTTATGGATATGGTGAGAAGCATGTTGTGTAACTCTAAGTTGCCTATGTTCTTATGGGGAGAAGCCTTAAAAATAGCGATGCATATCCTGAATCGGGTTCTTAGTAAGGTTGTTCCCAAAACTCCTTATGAGTTATGGGTAGGAAGAAAATCGACTTTAGAATATTTACACATTTGAGGCTGTTTAGCTGAAGTAAAGGTGCGTAATCCATAATTAGAAAAATTGGATCCTAAAACTATAAGTGGCTATTTCATTGGTTATCCTGATAGGTGATTATTCATAAAATATACCATTTTATCACCCTTAACTTAGTGATGTTAGGACTTAGTTTGCTACTAATAAGTTGCTGATGTGCAGATAATAAAAAAAATAGTCAAAGATAGCCAAAGTGTTAATATTCATCAAAATAAACTCAAAAGGTAGTAAAAAGAGATTGAGCGTAAGAAGACGATGTGCCACCTAGTAAAAGATGAGAAATCCTATTTTACGATTGAGCGCTAATACTGAAGCCAAAGAAAAGAAAAATGAGAAATTATAATATACAATTCTTCAAAAGACAATTCTTCATAAAGCGATAAAAGAGTAAAAGGCGATAAAGAAGAAAGCGATCATTGTCGACTAAGGAAGCTATGAAAGATAGAAAATTGTGATTTACGATTTTCTAAGGAAAAAGAAGAAAAAGAATAATCATGAATTATGATTATGATTATAGAAGCTTTCCTGTTATTTCTATTGTTGCTGATCATGTGAAGACTATCACTGCCAAGAAGAAAATTAGAAGAACTCTTTAATTAGAAGTTTGGCTAATCACGGATCTGAGAAGATTGATGACGATAGACTCCTAAGATCTCTACTACTGTTATCAAGGAAAGAAAATCGGAACACATCAACCATTGAAAGCAAAGAAGAATAAAATTAGAATTAGAGTTATATTAGGAATCTTTTATTTTAGTTATTTCTTTTATTTGAATTAGAAGTCTTGTAAACCGACTCCTTATGATCTATAAATAAGAGGGTCTGGTATAGGAATAATCATTGAAGAATTTCACAGTGTCAATTGACAACTAAGGTCTGTGTTTTCTCCCGATCAAAGTAGTTTAGGATTTACAAAGTCACATTGTCCACAGTTCTCTTAAGTCTTACTTGGCAACCAAGGCTGAGGAAGCTGAAAGATCAACCCTTTGGATAGTTCTACTTTTGTTTTCTAGTTTAGATTTTATTTTATTTTTAATTTAGATTTTATATGCTTTGTAAACATCTTCAAATTTTGATCTAAATTGACGACTCAAATTAAAGTTTGCAGATTAGTGTAATGGTTTTACTTTTCCATCTTCAATTTTCTTGAATTTGATTGACACCCAAATTTTAGGAGATTGTTGATTAAATTAAATCTGTGTTGAAGAATTTTAGTATTTGATTGACGACCAAATTCTAGAAAGCTACAATACGGTATAATGATATTTTAAATTTGTAAACATCCGATAGCCGAAGGTTGAGATTGACGACCTCATTCTGAAGGAGGATTAGGATTTATTTTTATACAAATTAGATTAAAAAATAGTCTTTTATTCATATTTCTTTAGTAGTTTAGTTCTTAAAAGATAAAGATAGTTTTTAAAAATATATTTATATAAAAATCTGTAAGAAAATAATCTCTTCTTCATGGGATCTATCCTATTACTAGTGTTATAATTTCCATTATGTGCTTGCAATAGGCTAAGGCTTTATTTTAATTTAAATATATACATACTATAAGTCGGTCAAATTTTTGGCACCATTATCGGGGAAGCGGTTTATCTTTTTTTTTTTTTCCCTTCTTTTTTAAATAAATATTTATCTTTCTCTTTTTATACTTCTTTATAATTAACTTTCTTTGATCACTTCTTAAGCTTTTACAGGTTTATTCGGAGCGATAATTCAGAGTTTTAACATTCCTGCTGGCCACAGAAGCTAGAGGCTCAGATTTGTCTTTCTCCCTACCTTCTAACAAAAATAATAATATAATATTTAAAGATGCATGGCCATGATATAACATCTTGGTTGAATCTCAACATGACCCACGTCCCAATATAATTTCCAACTACTCCTTGGAATCTAATCATGTTGGAGACTGAGCAGGCTTTTGCCTCTCAATGGGGTAGTGTTGCGAATACCTACAATCATCAATGGGATGATCCTTATGGCTTCCCAAAAGTAAATCGACAAGAATTATTTTATACATACCCACAATATTCTCTAAATTCTCAACAGTTATATAGCCCTTACCAATCTTTTGCCCAACAATCATTCCCATAGAATGAAAACGATGGCACATCTATATTACAAATCCTTCTGGACTTACAACAACTTGCGCACCATCGCACTAGGGAATTAACTCAATTGTCTCAGATCTCCCAAAATTTACACTCTTGCACTCAACCCCTTGCAAAGTTAGAAACCCAAATAGGGCAAGTAGCCTTGCAATGGGAGAAAAGAGAGTGTAACCAGGTGACCTCACAAACACTAAATCCCACAGTTCAAGCTGTTCAAACTTAAAGGAGTAGCAGGACTATTGACAATAGGGTAGAGATGCCTATCCCAGTAGCTATCCCTACAACCACAGGAAAAGAGAATGAAGCCAAAGAAGAGACTCTCCCACAAGAAAATCGGAAAACATTAGACAAACAGAAAAAAGTAGAAAATAAAGAGGATAGTACACCTAAATTTGTGACCGAGGTACCCTATGTGCCAAAGTTACCATTTCCAAACGCCTTCAGTACATCATACCCTTTTGATAAATAAAAATAGAGGAAATCACTGAGATCTTCAAAGAAGTGAAGATCAATTTGTCCCTTTTAGAGGCAATAAAGCAAGTTTCAGCCTATGTAAAATTTTTAAAAGAGATGTGTACATAGAAACGAAAAAGTGAAACAGTGTTTCACACAAAGTCTTCTTGACGGAACAATTAAGTTCAGTCTTACAAGATAGGACTGCACCTAGGCTTAAGGATCCTGGGGTGCCTACAATTCCATATATCATAGGTAACCATGCAATAAAGAAAGCGCTTCTGGATCTAGGAGACAGTGTAAACCTGCTACCATACTCTGTTTATGAAAAGTTGGGACTAGGAGATATGAGGCCTACGTCAGTGACTATTCAGTTAGCCGATAGATCATAAAGAAGACATGTAGGAATTATTGAGGACGTCTGGTTGGGGTCGACAAATTTGTTTTCCCTATTGATTTCTTGGTGCTAGATATGGAACCATGTTCCAGGTCCCCAACACAAATTCTCGTTATACTCGGAAGACCATTTTTGGCCACGGCCAATGCTTGTATAAATTGTAAAATCGGGAAAATGAAAGTTTCTTTTAGAGATATGCGAATCCAATTAAATATCTTCACTGCAGCCAACCAAATGACTTCAATAGACGATGAGGAATGCTTCAGTATAGACGAAATTGAGGAACTAGCAGAAGAAGCATTACCTTTAGCCTTATCAAAGGATGCGTTTCAAAATGCATTATGGTACACAGACGAGGAGCAGCTTGATCACCAATTAAAGGAGGAGATTTATCAGATGGATACTCCTATCTGTGAAATCCAATCCAAAACTTGGAAACCATGGATAGAACCTCTACCTGATATTTCCAATGAACCGTTACAACCATCTATCCAAAAAGTACCATCCTTAGATCTGAAATTACTTCCCAATACCCTTAAGTACGCTTTTCTTGAGCCTCACGAAACTCTTCCAGTAATCATTTCTTCCGCTCTTAATAAGGAATAACATGGTAGGTTACTGGTCACACTCATCAAATATAAGTGTGCAATAGGATGGACTGTCGCTGACCTTAAAGGACTTGACCCGTCGATATGTATGCATCGTATATATTTAGAGGATAATGCCAAAACTTTACGAGAAAGCCAATGACGATTAGATCTAAATATGAGGGAAGTTGTGCAAAAGAAAATCGTAAAACTACTAGACGCAGGTATTATTTACCCGATTTCCGACAATGAGTGGGTAAGTCCCATTCAAGTCGTCCCAAAGAAATCTGGGATTACTGTAAAAGAAAATACGGTCGGTGAGTTAGTACCATTACACGAAACCACAGGGTGGCATGTATGCATTGACTACCGGAAGCTAAATTCAATGACTCGCAAGGATCATTTTCCACTACCTTTCATTGATCAAATTTTGGAAAAACTTGCGGGCCAGGAATATTTTGCTTTCTAGACAGATATTCTGGGTACAACCAGGTCCCGATTTATTCAGAAGATCAAGAAAGACTACTTTCACCTATCCATTTGGGACGTTTCCCTACCGTCGCATGCCCTTTGGGTTATGTATGCTTCTATAATGTTTCAAAGATGCATGATGGCAATCTTTTCTAATATAATAGATAAGTTTCTTGAAGTGTTTATAGACGACTTTTCGGTGTTTGGCCAAACTTTCAATTCTTGTCTTGATCATCGTGCCCTCGTCTTAGAAAGATGTGAATAAGCCAACTTAGTGCTAAGTTGGGAGAAGAGTCATTTCATGGTTCAAGAAGGCATATTCTTAGGACATATTCTCTCTAAAAGAGGGATAGAAGTTGATAAAGCTAAGATCGATGTAATAGCGAATCTACCACCACCAATTTCAGTACGGTAGATTCGATCATTTCTTGGTCATGCTGGCTTCTACAACCGATTTATTAAAGATTTTTCAAAAATCTAGAGACCATTATGTCACCTATTAGCAAATGATGTACCCTTTAACTTCAACGATGCATGTCTTGACGCATTCAATAAACTTAAGGCACTTCTCTCATCCGCCCCAATTATTCAACCTCCCGACTATTCACTTCCTTTCGAAGTAATGTGCGATGCTTCTAATTATGCAATAGGAGCCATATTAGGACAGTGAAGAGACAATGTTCCTCATGTAATTTATTATGCAAGTCGAACCTTGATCAAAGCTCAAGTTAACTATACCACCACTGAGAAAGAGCTTCTCGCTGTCGTCTTCTCTGATCATCCTGTACTACACTACTTACTCTCTAAAAAGGATGTCAAACCAAGACTAATCAGGTGGATCCTTCTTTTGCAGAAATTAAACTTCGAGATCAAGGACAAGAAGGGAGTTAAGAACGTGGTGGTTGATCACCTGTCAAGAGTAGAAATGCCTGATACCATCAGTAAAGAGTCTTTGTATGATACCTTTCTAGATGAGCAACTTTTTTCCATCCAAGCTATAGTTCCATGGTACGCCAATATAGTGAACTATCTGGCAACAGGTACGATTCCCCTAATCTTGTCCAATCAAGACAGATATATTTTCTTTGCTAACATAAAATATTATATTTAGGAGGGCCCAGACCCATTTAAAATATGCCCAGACCAAATAATTAGAAAACATGTACCCGATAGTGACACTCACGATATTCTAAAATTTTGTCATACTTACTCTTGTTGGGGCCACTTCGGTGGTAAGAAGACCACCGCCAAGGTCCTACAATCAGGATTTTATTGGCCATCATTATTTAAGGATGCCCAAAATTTTTGTCAGGCCTACGACCATTGTCAGAAGTCAGGAGCCATATCCAGAAGAAACATGATGCCCCTTCAACCAACTCTGGTCGCAAAACCTTTTAATGTCTGGGGCATTGACTTTATGGGCCCCTTTCTACCTTTATCTGGATTCATATATATACTTGTGTTTGTTGACTACGTATCAAAATGGGTAGAAGCAGTGGCTACATGCACAAATGACCATAAGGTGGTTGTTTCTTTCATCGGGGAAAATATATTTGCACGATTTGAAATCCCACGGGCTATTATCAGTGATGGGGGGGGTCATTTTTGTAATAGACACTTCGAGAGTCTGCTCAAGAAATATAGTGTTACGCATAAAATTAGAACCCCCTATCACCTGCAAACAAGTGGACAGGTTGAGGTTTCCAATAGTGAAATAAAGAAGATACTGGAAAGAACAGTTCGACCTGATAGAAAAGACTGGTCCATAAGATTGAATGATGCTCTGTGGGCATATAGAACAATGTATAAAACTCTCATTGGCATGTCTCCTTTCCGATTGGTGTATGGTAAAGCTTGTCACTTACCTGTGGAATTAGAGCATAAAGCTCTATGGGCCATCAAAGCATTAAATTTTGAGCTGGATGCATCTGGCGAGCAACGAAAACTCAAACTCCATGAACTAGAGGAAATTCAAAACGATGCATACCAAAATGCTCGAATCTATAAGGCCAAAACCAAGGCATTTCATGATAAACATATTTTAAGAAAAAGGTTTGAGCCGGGCCAACAATTTTTGCTATACAATTCAAGGTTGAAATTATTCCCAGGAAAACTACAAAGTCATTGGGACAGACTATATAATGTAGTAGAAGCATTCCCTCATGGGGCAATAATCATTCAAGATCCCAAAGACAATCGTATTTTTAAAGTTAATGGACAAAGACTTAAACTAGTGATATCTCTAGAAGACAATGGGATGGTGACCACTATGGCACTAAAAGACCCAGAGTATACCTGACCAACCCATGAGGCACCGTCAAGCTACCGACTCATCCGTGGCAAAATATATGTATATTATATGTATAAAAGTATAGTATGTTTACATTTTTTGTAGTGCATTAAATCGTAGTGTTTATGATTTCTTACAGTCCACGTATTCTCTCATAGAGAATCGTAGCGCTTACTATTTCTGAGAGAATGTTTTGTCTAGGAAAATCAATGGCTATCAGAAAGGCACAACTACCGATACCAAAAGCGTCGCCTCCATTCATTTTACACAGACACATCCCTTGGCATTTATTAGGAACCAACAGATTCACTTGATTCAACGCAAACCATAACATCTATTTATGGCAACTCTTCGAATTCTTGGTTTGGATTGGCTATAAAAAGTAAGTACCATCTAGTCAATCAAATCTCATCCCTTTCATCCCCTTCTCCAACACTAACCCTTTCGCCATAGCAAATCAACCAAACTGGTCGGAGATTACTGAGGCATTTTCATGCCTCATCCAATGCCATGAAGATGAAGTCTCGGCGTTGTTGGAAGAAAGGGGGCGATTAATCAATGAAATCATTACCCTCTTCTCCTCCCTCATTCCGGAGCCGGCGGCTAAGACTCCCCCTTCATTCCTCGACCACCATCAGTCTTCGCCATCTTCACCTCCTCCCCCTCCTTAAACCATTTTCTTTTCTATTAGATGCACCTACGCAAGGGAGGGCGAACCTTTTTGAGCAGCACAATTTTGGACCAATCTTTATCAAAGATTTCTTTTTAGACGTTGTTGCCAGTGTCATGTCTAACTTAGTATGTGTCTGGATTTTTTCTAGGTTTATTTCCTTTTTATGTAATTATTTTAGTTCCCTTTCATGTTCATTCTAAATATTCAAATAATATATAAAAAATTTCTTTTACTAATTTTCATTTTTTTTACTAACAGTGTGTGTTACTAATATCACTAACATTCTTTTCTTTTGACTAATATTTTTGTTATTGATACTCCGAGAATAAGCGGCAGATATTTTCTCTCAAGTTTGGGGGAAAGTATATATCTAGTAACAGATTTTTTTTGGTAAATAATTAGAGTTCTCAATAATTTATAGGTAAAGAATATTTTTTGTGTCCCCTATTTTTTTTTGTGCCAATGAGGGCTCTGTCAGATTTAAGTTTGGGGGGGATACACAATTTCTGTGTATAATAATTTTATTTTTAGCAAATTTTTAAAAAAAATTCCAATCAGTACATAGGAATTATGATAGAAGAAATTATAAAATCCTGAAAACTTACAATTCATTATAATAGAAGTTTAATAATTAGAAGCTACAACAGTTATAATTCATGCTTAGCTTAGTGAAACATTGTATTAGAATGAATGTATGAAACAATCGATTGATCTAAACTCCAAGAATTTAGACTATAGTTTCACAAATTATAAACCAGTGAAATTTTGAGCCATATTTTCTCTTTTATTCTGAGAGAGACTGTTTATATTCAAATCGCAGAATTTCTTCGAACTTAGATACTGATATGAAATCTCATATTGCTGAATTTAGAATTGAATTATTCTATGAATATGATGAACGAATTTTTTTGTCTAGAATTATCTATTAGAAATATCAAAACAATAAGGCATCTATGCTAGTAAATCGTGAAGATGATTTAAGACCATCTTTTGTTTAAACCAAAGCCAAAAAGCTAAAATTCCTTAACATTTTGCCCTTTGAACCTATATTAGAATCTTAAACTAAATTTCTTTATACCAGAATTTTATAAACCTTTAACCATACGTACTACCCAAAGCTTTCTACCTTTAACTCTTACAATTTCTGAGAATTTAGAAGGAAAGGAGGGAAGAAGAGGGAGTGAAAGGCGTAAAATAAAAACAGATAAAGGGAATGTTAGGGGAGGTACTGTAGAAAAATAAAAGAGAATATGGGAAAAGGAGAGAAAAATCGTAAAAGACAATTTTTGAAGAAGAAAAAATTACGATTTAGCAAAAAGCTTTCAAAAAGAAGAAAAATCGTGAAAATGCGATTTTGCAAATTTACTAAAGAACTGGGATGTATGTAAAAAAAAAAATGAAAAGAAGATATCCAAGCATGGATATTTACTGAAGTAGAATAGTAGAAGAAGATAGGAAAAAGAAGAGTTAAATTCTCAGAAAAACTTTAAATCATTTTCCACATTTCCTTGATACCTTCTAAAATCCAAAACCCCATTATAAGCTGAAGGAAAGACCTTTCTAATTTATGATTTGCAAAAGCATAAGCCTAGTAGAGATAAGGATAATAGATATTATGGATTGTACAGGGAATTATAAAAATAAGATAGGATTATCTTTTCTATAAGATTCATTTTCACAATTATTTTTGACTAAATTCTTCTAAAAAATATACTGAAAGAACACCCAAAATTTTCGATATCTTTTTGAGAGTATGTCAATAGTGATTTTTTGAATGAAAATATTTTCTAAATCTGCAGTTTAAAAAATTTTATGAAGAATAAACTGTTCACTAGTGCAGATACACTCTCTGCTTATTGTGAATTGAAATTGTTGGAGTTCTAATCAAGGATAATTGTTGTAAAGGAAAATAAGGATAAAGGATTGATAATTATAGAAAATTGTAATCGAATATGTATTGACTAATTAAGTAGATTAGTTAGATTTTTATTTACTTTTAATTATTTTTTTTTAAATATATAAGTTACTTCACTGAAAACCTTCAGGAGACTACAACTCCTCCACTAGGGATCACCTAGGGGTTTAAAGGCTTGTTGCATATGCTAAATGCAATCGTGCTCCCTATAAAAGTGGTATTTAAATTCTTAGTTTATATTTCTTTGTTTATTAGGGACTAGCAAAGCTTAAGTTTCGGGATATAATCAGTACAGAATATACCATTTTATCACCCTTAACTTAGTGATGCTAGGACCTAGTTTGCTACAAATAAATTGTTGATGTGTAGATATTAAAGAAACATAGTAAAAGAGAGTCAAGGTGTTAATATTCATCAAAATAAACTAAAAAGGCAGTAAAAAGATGATTGAGCATAAGAGACGATGCGCCACCTATTAAAAGATGAGAAATCGTATTTTACAATTGAGCACTAATACTGAAGCCAAAGAAAAGAAAAATGAGAAATTGTAATTTATGATTCTTCAAAAGACGATTCTTTAGAAAGCGACAAAAGAACAAAAGGCGATGAAGAAGAAAGCGATCGTTGTCTATGAGGAAGCTATGAAAGATAAAAAATTGTGAGTTATGATTTTCTAAGGAAAAAGAAGAACAAGCATAATCGTGAATTATGATTATGATTATAGAAGCTTTCCTGTTATTTCTATTGTTGCTGATCATGTGAAGACTATCACTGCCACACTATGATTATAGAAGCTTTCTTGTTTTTCTATTTCTATATAAAGACTCAAAGATAACAAAAGACGATTCTGATCCCATGCAACTCACATGGCTAATAGAACCAATCCAAACAATCAGTGACACCACCGTCACAATACATAGTTCGCAAAAAAAATACACTGCACGACATATACAATTATCCTGACAAAACAACTGGCCGAACGTACCAAGCCGTACAAATCTAGCTCTCAAAATACACAAGTGCAGCTATATCCACTAAAGAAATCCTCAGGAGAGGGCTCGGTCTCCTCCAAAGGCATGTACAAAGGGTCCTCCAAATCTATATCCTCAGTACCCGCAGCAACCTCTGAACCTGTGACATATAGTCGATGGGTGAGCTACATCATAGCTTAATAGGAAAAAGTAATAGCATGAATATCTTTCACATCTCATATATCTTTCATGACATAATTCAAAGCATATTTTCCTTATTGAAAATATAACAGAAAAGCATATAAATGGACAAGATGAATAACTGATGCATGTTTCAAAACCACATTGATCAAATTTTCAAAAACTTGTTCTTATTTCATAAAACTTAATTCAATTCAAAGGAAGAACTTAAATTGATCACTTAAATAGTCCATCGAGCAATATAGCATCAAGACCCCGATGTAAATACCCACCATTATCGTTCACATGAGCCATTTACACAAAATGCCCAAGCTCCTTCGAATTAAGAGACTTGTGCCGAATGAAGTGTTTCCACAGCTTGAAAACCAAAGAACGGATATCTCGCCGTACCAGAGCACAATTTGTACGGATATCCCTCCATACCGGTCATGGATATCTCGCCGTGTCGGTCACGGATATCCCGCAATGTTGGTTGGGTATCCACATAAGCTTAAATCAATGTAAAAAATTAACTTATAGTTATTCACCATAAGTTTGTGATAATTATAATAGCTCGAAGTTTTCAAGAGTTCACACTCATACATATACACATCCTTTTAATGTCACATTCAAATAATTAGATCCTTTTGATGTCACGTACACACTTCTCATAGCACACACACACACACATATCTTTCTTCTTAGTGCTCATACTTATGAAGTTCACATATTAAAGTTATAAACAAAAAACATGTTACCACACAGACAAAGTCACAAAACACATGCACACTCTTATTATATCATTTCACACAGGCTAGTTGAAATCATATATATATATATATATATATATATATGTTAAGGAGTTTTTCCTACCTTACATGAAATCCAAACGAACTCTTCCTAATCCGAGCTAGCTTCTTAGCTCATAATCAATCTCATACCTAACATATACAAATTCAAAGTCCCTACATCAGAAGTGATGTAAAACAAAAAGGTACAAAGTCTCCCCAAAGTCCACAAAGAAATTCGAAATAAAATCCTGAATCTGTCCAAACCGATTGATCGATTTCAAACCGATCGATCGGTTTCCCCAAATCGCTCCATCAATTCCAAAATGATCGAACGGTTTACAGAGAAACCAACCCTACTCAGGTGCCACATTCTGATCGATCGGTTTCCTCAATTCGTTCGATCAGAATTAATTCCGATCGAATGGTTTCCTCAGAAACTCACACCTTTCTTTTCTCTAACAAAACCGATCGAATGTTCACTTATTTCGATCGATCGATTTCGTCAAACTCAGCACATTCACGAGCTTTAACTTCTAAAAACTCATTTTCTCATAACCTAAACTCTTTACTTCTTAATTCTTACACACATGCTAACCAATTAGCAATACACATGTCAAACACAACTAAATCAAAATTCTCACCTCTTTGTTGATCAATTTTCTCAATCCCTGTGCTCAGCTCAAGCTAGGTTTCATGATTAGAGCCTCGGATTCCTCACGATCCGAAATCTGAAATCTCACGCACCTGTAGACACCCCTCTTTTGTCCTGTCATAATATACAAATCTGTTCAGTCAACCTTTGACCTTGCTCGTAACTTTTCAGAAGGACTTACCTTCTTTGGAAGCTTCATAACCCTAACATGGGAACCATGCACTGAAACAATAGTACATGATTGAACACATGCTGAAATAATAGCTCTATGGCTCAAACGTCAACATAGGGAGACTATTTATTGAAACAATAGTATATAATCGAAATACAGACTGAAATAATTGTCTAGCATTTCAGGCCCCATGACCCTAACGTGGGAGCCATGCACTGAAACAATAGTTCATGGCTGAACACAGGCTCAAACAATAGCTCTATGGCTCAGATCTCAACGTAGAGTGACTATATACTAAAATAATAGTATATAGTCGAAATGCAGACTGAAATAATAGTCTAGCATTTCTGTAATATCCTGAAAATTATGCGTTAAACAGTGACCTCGGGATCCGTGCCCGACTGGTCATAGGTTTTACCATGTAAGAGTTCACGAGTTGACGTAAGATAAGATGAACGGATGAGATGTGAGAATTTAACTGAATGTGTGGAATGTGACGAAATCTGGAGTCACTTACACCTACTTCTGATGTACGTGCTCAACACAGGTTGGAAGGGAGATAAAAGGGTTTAATAGCCCTAGTTTCTCTTTTGTTTGGTTGTTGAGAGAGAGTAAAGAAGAGAGAGAGAGAAGGAGAGCATAGTTAATGCAAGGAGTTAATGCCAGTTGAGGAAGGGGGATTCAAGCAATTAACACCAGATTCTACGCCAGGGATTCGCTAGAACCAAAGCTGGAACCCTAGCCTTTCCAACCACTAGATCCAATCAATTTGAGATTGATTGAAGGTAAAATCCTTGTGAATTCTTTGTGAATTAAATGCATAAGTTATGGGAGCTTAATTGTAGTTAGGAATGGTTTAAACCATAGGATAAAGGCTTAGAAAAAGAAAGAAATTAGATGGCAAAAGATTTGGAAGAACAGCCCAAAGGGGGGCTGAATCTGGCCAAATCGATTAATCGAAATTGGGTTTCGATTAATCGATTTTCGCCAAGAAGTTGAAAAGTTAAAGAAACCCGAATTCGATTAATCGACTTTGGATTTCGATTAATCGATTTAGATGTCGATTAATCGACTGGGAACCTCCAGTGGCTAGAGGAAAGTGGTTTGGGGAAATCGACTAATCGAATTGGGATTTTGATTAATCAATTTCAGATTTCGATTAATCGATTTGGGATCGATTACTCGAATTGAGAATCGAACTGAAAGAGTTGAGAATTTTGATTAATCGATTTGGAATCGATTAATCGATTGGGAATCTCGATTAATCGATTTGAAATCTCGATTAATCGATTTTGGGAATTGATTAATCAAATTTGATTCGATTAATTGACCTTGGAGTTCGATTAATCGACTGACTTAATTTTTGTTGACTTTTTAGTTTGACTTCAAGATTCTCGGAGGGTTTTGGACCTTCCTTGTTGCATCTTTAATGATGTGTTGCATGTGTTATGTTGTACCATAGGTGGTACGTGTGAACTTGGGCACAAGGAGCCACGTGGGACCTTGATGCATGATTTATCTGAGACTTGAGGTAGGGAACACCTTGAACATGTACTTTAATTTGCAAGAGCATGTATGTAGTGATATAGAATCAAATTGAAAACTATTTTATTGCTTAAAGTTTTGTGAAAAGTGTGTGTGAGTGACATCAATAAGAGCATCTAATAATGAGCCATCCCCAGGGGATGAGGGAGTGAAGTAATAAGAGCATCAGGTGTGATGCACGTGAATAGATACATCCCAGGGATGTATCTAAGATTGAATAATGTCTGATAGGGCCTAACTGATATAAGATATCATACTTACACGATGAATAACTATATGTAAAGCACCTGATATTTTTTTTATTTGAGGTTTGATAGGATACCCCACCGACGTAGCGGGATAACCACGGCGACGCAGATATCCGTGACGATACGGCCAGCGAAACCGTGCAGCCGGTGAGGCGTATCCGTACACAATAAGGACATCCCAGGGATGTTGTGATATGTTTGAAACCGCGCCACCGATCCCCAGGGGAAAGGGGCTTGGGTACTATTTGTATTCCCAGGGAATACATTTAAAACTATCTATATAGATGACGATGAAGGGTATCTCATCGGGGCTCGATGTTATATTGCTTGGGGATTACTTAAGTTGAAAGGTTAAGTCTTGCTTTAGGCCTATTCAGTGTCATTCATGATTAATTAAAAGACATGTGTAAACTACCAGTAAAATGTGATTCTTTCCAATTGTTTTTCTCAGTAACTGCATAGACACATCATGCATAAGCATATCATGTAATATATGTGAGTTTTTAATTTATATGTTCACTGTGTTTTGTTCCCTATTGAGCTAGGATGTAGCTCACCCCTTTAGACTATACGTCGCAGGTTCACTATTAGCAGCTGCTGAGGCTTCAGGGGAGGTTGACCCTGGTGAGTCAGACCTTGCGCCTGGTGACGAGTTGGAGCCACCTCCTGAGGACTTCTTCTAGAGGACTCCGTTGTGCATCTTTGAGAGTTTTTGTGAGCTTATTTGGTACGGCTTGGTATGTCAAGCCTTGTTTTTGTTAAACAATGTAATTAAATGTTGGGATTATTCTTTTGGGCGAACCATCCTTGATGATCAATTATCATCGATGGTTCGGGCCGGTTCTTCATTCATGCAGAGGCATGAAGGTAGAACTGTCGTTTGAGTAATATTTAAATGGTGATTTATTTTGCAATTTTATTTATTGTTCTTTTCATTAGTGTTGCTTGATATACTAGTGTTCCGTGCTTAGAAATGGGGCACAGTCAAGATGATCATGCTGATGGCACGGGTTTCGAGGTGCCGAAAATCGGGCTGTCATAATTTCAGACCCGACTAACCCTAATGTAGGAACTATGTACAGAAATAATAGTACATGGCTGAACACAGGCTGAAATAATAGCTTCGTGGCTCAGATCCCAATGTAGGAAGACCATATACTAAAATAATAGTATATAGTCAAAATGCAGACTGAAATAATAGTCTAGCATTTCAGACCTGACCCAGACTCGGATAACCTCGAATTATGTGCCTAAAACTACACGCGTAATTCAATTGCACGTAAAACCATAAATGTGCAATCAGTCCCCTTTCAGACTAAACTTTCTTTCCCCAAACCACCTCGAGACTCGATTACGCGCCCCACATGGTATGCGCGATCGGATTGAGCGCCCCACCACTGGCGCGCAATTGGCCTATGCCCGACCTAGTCTCACAGTCCTTGACCCCCAAGATTCCATGATTAAGCGCTTCAAATGAGACGCTTAATCGGATTGCGTATTCTGTACCAGGTGCACAATTAGTCCTAATATGGTTAGAACTAGGAAACTTGGCTGAGCCAGTCAGCCGGTCGCTCATTGAGTCGGTGATCGACTCAAAGAGATTAAGCACCGGGAAATCGACGCCCAATTCAGTTAAACGCCTGAAACAGGACGTTTAATTAGGAAAATTCCTATAAAAGACCTTTTTTAATTCGCCCCCAAAGGGGGACTGAAAATTTCAGAGAGCTTGGGGATTTCGAGTCTAGAGAATTTCAAGAACGAATACAGAGAGAAACAGAGCCATGATTTCGAGATTCAAGCTTTGAATTTTGAGATTCCTCCGCAACCCCGACCTTAGGTAAGAATTTAGCCTTTAGTTTTCAACCTTAGTTTTAGCTCTAAGATTTAGGTTTTCTTCTAGTTTTAATTATTAGTATTAAATTTCCAGTCTTAGACCGTAGCACCCTTTTTAGACTGCAATTTTTAATATTTTGTTCTAGTTCACCGTTTTTAGAACCAGTCCTTAATCTGATAACCTAATCACCGACCTTAGACTTTAATTTTATTCTGAAATCTTAATCTCCAGTCCTATCATTAATCTCTGGTTCTAGATCTTAGTTTCTAGAACCAATCCTTAATCATACGGCCTGATTTTCTGATTTTGGTCCCGAATTCAGTCCTTAGATTTTAAATTTTAGTTTTAATTATTTAATTTAAGATTTCAAAAATTCCAATTTATAATTCAATTTTCTTAATTTCTAGTTTCATAATTTAATCCATAATTATAATCCAAAATCAACTTTCAAAATCCAAACATATTATCTTATAATCCGAAAATTCAATATGCTTTAATCTCAGCCACCCGATTTGCCCAAGGGAGCTTACGGAGGGTACTCGGGAACGAGGTCAATCCTCCTTAACATAGCAGGCCCCAAAACTCATTTTCTTTTAAATTTTGGTAGAATTAATCCATCGCTTTAATTAGAATTAGTAAAATTAGTTCTCTTATTTCAATTAGAATTCTAGTATAATTAATTCCTTTATTTCAATTAGATATTTAGTATAATTAATTCATTGCTTTAATTTAATCTTTAGTAGAATTAATTCATTGCTTTAGTCCGAATTTTAGTAAGATCAATTCATTACTTTAATTAGAATTTTAATACAGTTAGCATGTTTGCTCCAATTAGAATTTCAGCAGAACTAGTATAATTGCTTTAATTAGAATTTCAGTGAAAGTAACATACTTGTTTTAATAAGAATTTCAGTACAATTAGCATGCTTGATTTAATTAGAGTTTCACTAGGATTAGTATATTTGCATTCCTAGTATAATTAGGAGACTAATATTAATTAGACTTCTAGTAGCATTAGGAAACTAAATTAAGTAGATTTCTAATAAGCTTAGAAAATTCGAATTAATTAGACTCCTAGTAAGATCAGGAGAATTAATTAATTAGACTTTCAACAAGATTAAAATACTAAACAAGTTAGGATACTAGAATAATAAATTAATTCACCACAACAAGTTCACATAATTAGACTCATAGTAGAACCAGGAAACTTAAGCCAATTGGAATTACAACACTAATAAGGAAAGAAAGGAAAAACTAAACTATCTAAATTAAAAGAAGAGCCAATGCTACTGACATTGGCAGGCCGACGATTCAGTAAAGAATTAATCCACACCCGCTCTAAAGCATGATCACTGACATGTTGCAGCGTCGTTAAATATCTGTAGCTAGCGATTGCAATAAACTAGGAACCTTTCTAGAAATCCCCTCTTTATTTTATAACCTTCCAAAACACTACATTGCCAGAGTCCGCTCAGGACAGAATTGGGCTACTGATTCAACGGGAACCGAAAGGAACCCAGAAAAAGCGCACACCAATAGACTGGCGATCGCAATGGGACACTTTTGCCAAACTTTTCTCTTTTAGATAGTTTTTATCTCACTTTCTTTTTCTCTTTTCATCGCATCATTTCAAATTTCCTTAAATATATGAGTCTTCGCCAAAGACTCGAGATGTTCAGTATACGAAGAGTGAGTTTAGGAGACCCTCCATTGTGGGGATATAACGACAATCCTGTATACGAGGAAGAATCACCTTATGATTCCAACCTATGACAACCTAAGATTAACATGGCTGGCAATCAAGAAAATCTTTTCTCTATCCCGCACACTGGCAATAATCATAACTGGAGAGCTAGTAACACTGGACAAAACCTCACTACTTAACAAATTATAGAACTCATTGTTCAGCGAATACAAAGAGGAGACGATGACGCCGAGGAACTACTTCGAGGACTGGCTGCTGCATACGAGACCATTAGGGCGCGACAATATTCAGAAGAACAAGAACGACAAGAGA
Organism: Chloranthus sessilifolius; assembly: GCA_021018995.1. NCBI lineage: Eukaryota > Viridiplantae > Streptophyta > Magnoliopsida > Chloranthales > Chloranthaceae > Chloranthus > Chloranthus sessilifolius. Next base: position 24,490,343 of record CM037594.1, on the reverse strand, counting down.
GGCCGCCTCCTACCCCGAGCACGGTGTCAGCCGCGCCTCACCATTGAGACAACCTACTCACACATTCTTCAACGATGATTCTCCAGACAAGGTTTGCTCGCGGGTTGCTCCAAAAGACACCACCATCAAGGTCGAAGATCTCCCTAAGATGCTCGATGAATACATGGCCAAGAGGGAACGCCCTAGTCACCCATTCGAATTAGATAAATTTTGTCAGGATGTCAAATTTAACTTATCGACGGGATTCAAACTGCCAAAATTTACCAAATACAATGGCACGAGAAATCCAAACCATCACCTAGCCCTCTTTTGCAACGATTGTCGACCCATACGCGATAATCAAGGACTTCTCATCAATTATTTCCAACGCTCATTAGAAGAAGAAGCTCTAGATTGGTTTACAGGACTCCCGCTGTATAAAATAGATACATTCGATGATTTAGTCGATCAATTCCTGGACCAATATAAGCACTTGATCCAAGAGATAGTCAGTCTCAGCAATCTAATGGTGACAAAGTAAGGACCCGATGAAGAGTTCGCCAACTTCATCGCCAGATGGAGGAAACTCACTGCCAGAACTAACACTTCAATGAAAGAGAAAGACTCGGTTGATATTATCATCGATAATACTAGAGAACCATTAAAGAGCGCGCTCATCATAAGAGACTGTCCCGACTTCACTGCACTCCACTCCCGGGCATCCTGACTAGCATGACACATCAAAGGTGGAGACCTCGCCCTATCCATTGTCACATCGAAAGTAGGCTCTTCCTGTGAATCAAAGTCAAAAAATAGCAAGAAGGCCCCAAGAACCGAGCAAGTTAATACCGTTGTCAACCAAGGACAAAACTTCGGGAATGGAAACTTCCAACCGAGAAATTTCAGGCAGAATTAAAACCAACAATGATACGCAAATCAAAACCAAGGCGCGAATTAACAAAGATACGCGAACCAAAACCAAGGCCAAAACCAAAATTAGGGCTAATACTAGAACAGAAACTAATACCCCAACACTTACCAGAACCAGAATACCACAAATAATGGATCAGCCCGCACGCAGAACTACAATAACGTCCCCCCACCAAAAAACTTCAACCCAACTAGAGACCCCTACCAGCCGAGGTGGGAACACTATCCCCCTTTACCTGACATAATTCCCAACATTTTTTGTTTCCTCAACACTTAGAATCTCCCTCGATTCCCACTGGAAAGACTCCAACCATGGCCGACAAATCTAGACTATAGTAAATACTGCGCATTCTATTGATATGCAGGACACAATCTCCTCCGGGATACAATCTATAATATGAAAGATCAAAACCAAATTGATTAGGAAGCGCTCCAAAATCTTAACCCTAACAATAATCAATCCCAACAGAACTTAGGAAGCATTAATAACCCCATGCCCAACCACAACCAAGCAATATCAGCCCAGGTCACCACCGTGGATCTCCCCGGTCAATCCTCTTTCCAGCCCTCCACTTTAATCACTCGCATCTGACCATCCAACACTTTGGCTACCCCTGTGAGAGTTCCTTCACCCTAGCATCCCTCGGCCTTGATCACCCGAATCACCCCGCCGAGCCCACCTCCTTACCCAAAATTCACTCAGATACGATTTCACTCCTTCAAGGCCCGAAGACCAGTTCTCCATAGTCGCCCACCGGAACCTTCAACCCCTCTAAATCCTGAACCAACACTATTGTCGCTCCCCTCATCCGATTCAGAGCCCGAGTATAGAGATCATGCTCTTCAAACCGCAGCCCAAATCGTCGCATGGGTAGACAGTGTCACTCGAAAGGTCCCAAGCTAAGAAGACGAAACAAGGACTGAGTGTTTTCTAAATATAGAACAAAGTGAACCAAAAGAATATCCTGACCCGTGCGAGACGCTGGTCTCTACTTTCTTAGAGGAAGAAGATTACACATAGTACCTCCCACCTTGGAGCGACACAATGCAAGTACACGCTCCGTCCTCGAATTTTACTCACTTCACAGATACCTCAACGTCGAGCCACACTGGGCTCGGTCAATAACCGACTTACCCGATCCTTAAGTCAAAAGCCAATTATCCACCTCCGCCTTTCTCTCAAAATAAGGACTTCATGAATGCACAATCACCAGAGGGGAAGGTGAGAGAGAGAAGTTAATTTGCCTCCCCCACCTCATATTATCCCTCCACCAATCACTGCACCCCAACCACTCCAACCACCCACACCCAAGGTTCATCGGCCAGGCAAAAAAATTGCGCTCGAGCCAGGACAAGAATATGACATTCTGCGGCATCTTCAAAAGATCACGGCCTAGATATCAATATTTGAACTCATCAAGAAATTGCCAGACCATTACCAACTATTGATAAGGATACTTGAAGACACACAAGTGGACGAGGACACAACATTGGATGAGCTACATCAAATCGCCTCAGTCATGACGCAACCTCCGGGACTCACCTTCACAAACGTAGACATGCCTAAAGAGTCCCTTTGCAAAAGTGCAGCTCTCATATACTTTATGGTCATAATTAGAGTATTCTCTGTACCTCATGCGTTGGTTGATACAGGAGCAGGACTCAATATTTGTCTTATCATAATATTAAAGATGCTCGAGTACACAGAGCAGGATGTTAGGCCCTCAGCACTATCTCTTATAGCTTATAACGACTCGTGTTGTTTCATCAAAGGAACTATCAAACTCTAAGTTCACCTCGGACTTGTAACAAAAGACGTCACTTTCCATGTTTCTGATTCCTCCAGCACTTACAATCTTATCTTAGAAAGAAAGTGGTTAGAGTCAATGAAGACCGTCGCATCCACAAACCACCAATGCATCAAATTCCTGTACGATGACTCCATTGTCTGCATGTACGCTGATGCACCCCTCCAAGAGATGGACACTGATAACGCGGCAGTATTCTGACAACCCACGACTCCATGTTGAACACGGGCTATATTTAGAAGACCCGAATCCTTGATGAGACAATCGTTGTAGTCATCCCCCTACCCCTCTTAGTTCTCCCACAATGCGTCAATAAAAATTAATGAGAAGAGAGGTTGGCCCAGACCTCGCCAAACTCTCCGACATCAACCCGACCACGACAAAAGGTTGGGACCTTATGTATCAACTTGAGTACATCCCTCACAGCGGACTCGATAAAAACAAGCAAGGTCATGGAGGACCTGTCGTCCCAAGAAAAATATGCAAACACATAGGGTTAGGTTACCAATCGAACGGCCGACAAATCAACTTATTCCCTACCTCATCAAAATGGTCTCTGTATGACCACTTCGTCTATGGGACCACTAAGAAAGCATATATACCAAGGCAGAAGAAAGTGTCCTTCACTAAATCCCAAGAAGCGAAAATCGAACGAATGGCTTAAGCATTCAATGATTTAATGAGTCTGAATGATGATAGTGATAAGCCACTTGAGGGAATCAAGCCTTTGTTTTACACTAAGGGGTTTACAAAGGAGAGAAAGGAAGAACCTCTAGAACTCGGGCCACGAGTAGGAGAGTGGGAATCCACTGATGACAGATTTTCACATAGCAGCCTTGCAAGATGGTGAAGAGTGCTTACACTCAATATGGGAAGAGGATGACACCCCACAGGAAGATTTTAGCTCGCATAGCATCCGCCTCAGCCTCGGCCTTGAAAGATGGGAATGCCCTTGGGACTCCCCTTGTATCGCTAACCCATACCAACCCCGCTGCAGGGCATGCACCAGCATATTAGAACATTTTGCTAGTTGGATCTAACATTCTGCAATAATAGGATTGAATGACTTCAACCCCGTAACGACGAATGCAAGAAATGACCCACCGACTCTGCTAGTGGCACGAGAAGAAGAAAATCTCGATGGCCATTTGGTCGACTCAGAAGAAGATACTCACATTGTTCTCAGTGAGTTTGAAGAGGAATTCGAACTAGACACTCCTCTATCCACAGACGCACCATAACTCCAAATATTTTGAAAATCGCTCGAGTAAGAGTGACAACCTCCTTCGAGCAATGACGATGACTACTGGATAGACCTCCCTGCACTCGAGTTAGCAGAGCAAGCAAACAAGGACTTCAGGCATTATCAAATCAAGAAGACGAGCTCTATATTAGCCATGACTCTAGCTCAAAAGGATGGGAATGCCCTTAGGGATCTCTCTGCATTTCTCACCATTATCAACCTCGTTGTCAAACATGCGTGTGCATCATAATATACTATGAAGTTCAAGGAAGAGAGCTCACTATCCCTAAGGATCCCTTAGGAGGTCACCCTCGACAAGAGGAGCAACCATATTCTAACTCAGAGGATGATAGTTTGACCGATTACGATCTCTAGAGCTTCTTTGAAGATGAGGCGATCAATGTGATAGAAGAAATCTGAATGTCAGTGCCACTATCACCGACGTCTCCTATTCGAAAGATCTCATAAGATGAGGACTCCAAAAAAAATGTCAAATTTAGAAAAAAAAAAAAAAAAGTCCACATTTCTCGAAGAATCGCTCGAACGGCTCCTGCAGTCGTCTCGCTCCCTCCATTAGAGGAAGCAACTCTCCTGGTGCCTCTAAGGCGACCGACCTTGTACCGTATCTACTATAGAAAATTTTAAAAATGGAAAAAGCATAAAACCCTAAAAATTCATAAATACAAAATCTAAAAAATCAGAAAACCTCATAAAAGAAAGGGAACCCTTCGTCCCGAATCAACTTTGCAACCGACAAGGAGACTTTTCTCCTAAGACTTATGTCCCCTCTCCCGCACGAAGACGCAAGGCATCCCGACTAAACAACAAGCTAGTGATCATACCAAATGAGATACTTCACGACTTTGAGAAAGGATCAATAGCCTTGACCTTCACCTTACCAAAGATGTCTCAGTCATAAATTGTACCGATGAAGGGTTACCTTTCACAAAATCAAATCACTAGTATAGTAATTTTGCAGTATATGAGCTCACCGAGGATGAAGAAGGAACACCAATCACCGAGGAGGCGCAGGACTTCCAATGGGTTATTAAGCATTTCGACGAGCAAACCCAAGCCGTCACAGAATCTATAAAAGAAATCAACTCTGGCGCTGAAGAGAAACCCAAGAAGCTACTAATTAGCGTAACTCCAAGGAACGTCAACAAATCGTATAAGTCCTTCAAGAACACCTCGACTCCTTTGTATGGTCCTATGAAGATATGCCTGGTCTAGATCCAAGTTTAGTAGAATATCACCTTGTCTTGGAACCCGATGCAAAGCCTGTTAAGCAGAAACTTCGAAGGATGCACCCACAAACAGCCCTTCAAGTAAAAGAAGAAGTCGACAAATTACACAAAGCTAAATTCATCTGAGTTGTCCTCTACCCCAAATGGGTTACCAACATATTACCTGTCGCTAAGAAAGATGGCAGAGTACAGATTTGCATTGACTTCCGAATTCTCAACCAGGCATGCCAAAAAGACGATTTCTAACTTTCGTACATTGACACTCTAGTCGACAACACCGTTGGACATGAGATGTTATCCTTTATGGACTGTTTCTCTGGGTATAATCAAATAAAATTAGCAGAGTCCGACCAAGAGAAGACTTCTTTTACCATGCCATAGGGAACTTACTGCTACGTCGTCATACCTTTTGGGCTCAAGAATACAGGAGCCATGTATCAACGCTCCATGATGACTATTTTCACGACATGATGCATAAATGTATAGAAGTCTACGTCGATGACATATTAGTGAAGTCCCAAAAGCGGGCAGGACATGTTGAAGTACTCCGGCTGGTGTTACAAAGAGCTAAGAAGTATCAGCTAAAACTGAACCCAAAGAAATGTGTCTTCGGAGTCACCTCCAAAAAATTACTCACTTTTATAGTCAGCAAGTGAGGGATCAAAGTCGACCCTACAAAAGTCAGAGCCATCCTCGAGATGCCACCTCCCAATAACATCAAAGAATTACGAGGCCTAATACGAAGATTATAATTAATCAAGAGATTTATCTTCCAGCATTCAAATAGATCTGATCCTTTCCACAGACTACTTAAAGGAGGAACTAAGTACAAATGGGACGACCAGTGCCAGCAAGCCTTTGACAATGTCAAGAAGTACCTCCTTAACCCACCAATACTATCACCACCAATCCCCGAAAGACCCCTAATCCTCTACCTCTCAGCAAACGATAAAGCAATGGGAGTAATTCTTGGATAATATAAAGAAGATGGCAAGAGAGAGAAGGCTATCTACTATCTTAGTAAGGACGATGGTCGAATACAAGCGAAAATACATGTCAATGGAAAAAACTTGCCTCACATTATTGTATGCCTCAACCAAATTATGACACTACTTCAAAGCACAAAACATATTAGTGTTAGCTCGAATGGACCTGCTGAAGTATATATTCGAAAAGCCCGCAACATCAGGAAAGATCGCTCGCTAGCATATGCTATTGTAAGAATTTGACATCACTTACGTCATGCAGAAGTCGATCAAGGGACAAGCAATCACTGATTTTCTCGTAGATCTCTCACTCCCAAGCGATGAGCCCATACACGTAGATTTCCCCGATGAAGACCTACTCATAATTCATGACGAAGAACCGGATAAGATGTCATGGACCCTTTATTTCAACGATGCTCTAAATCACAAAGGAAAAGGCATCAGGATAGTCCTGCTAACCCTGGAAGGAGTCTTCATACCTAAGGCCTTTTAACTAGACTTCCCTGTTATTAATAATGCTGCAGAATACGAAACTTTCATAGCTGGACTATGAGCAGCCCTACAATTAGGAGTTAAACAATTGAAAACCATCAGTGATTCCAAGCTCGTAATCTCACAAGTTATAAGAGAATGGAAAACCAAGAAAAGGAGACTGATGGCATATCTAAAAACCACTCAATATTTGATAAAGAAGTTTGAAAAGATCTCTTTTACGCACATCCCTAGATTAGAAAATGAACTCGCAGACTCCCTTGCCACGTTAGCCTCGGTCATCCAAATACCCATCGGACAAAGTACCAAGACCTTCTTCATCGAAAAGCTGACAATATCCGCCCACAAGGTAGCATGGACAGTCAAGAGAGAATTACCAATCCACTCCACAAGCACGGGACCAAATGAAGCAATCGCTCCTGAAAATCACGTCAAGTTAGCAACCGAAGTCACTATGTTCAGGTTTGAAAGATCACCAACCAGCGACGGACAACCATGGTATTTCGACATTTGAGACTTCCTAAAGCATCAACACGTTCCCCCATACGCCACGAAGATCTAACAGAAGACTACAAGGAACTAATGCACCCGATTCTGCATACTCGACAAAATATTATTTAAAGAAGCCTTCACCAAAAGAGTACTATTACGATGCATCACAACCGTCGAAGGACAATACATCATCCAAGAAGCACACACCAGTGCCTGCGGTGCCCACATCAATAGACATAGACTCGCTAATCAAATCATACGACAAGGCTACTTCTGGCCGACAATGATAATAGACTACCACCTCTACGTCTAATTCTGTAAATAATGTCAAGAACATACCGCACTCATCAAAGCTCCATCAGTTGCATGGAATACTATGACCTCATTGTGGCCATTTTTTATGTGGGCCTTCGACATTATCGGACCTTTCACAGACACAGTTGGGAAAACTCACAAGTACGTGTTCATACTTAGGACAACCGAATACTACACCAAATGGGCAGAAGCTGAATCCTATGTTAGAATCACTACTTCAACACTCATGAGATTCATCATTCGAAATATCATCACCAAGTTTGGAGTATCCAGGATGTTTGTCATTGACAACGGACCGCAGTTCATCGCAGAGAAGATGAAGAAGTTATGTAAAAAGTTTGGCATCGATCTATGCCACTCATCACCGTTCTATCCTCACAAAAATAGACAAGCAGGAGCTACAAACAAAACATTGATTCAAATTTTAAAATGCACAATAAAAATGAGCAATAGAGCCGACTAGCCTGAACGACTACCAGAAGCACTCTGGGCCTATAGGACCTCTATTCGTATGGCTACTGGCCAAACTCCTTACCTCCTCACCTACGGGATGGAGGCAGTCCTACCATATGAGATACAAGTACCATATTTACGCATTTAACTCGATGATGAGCTATCCTTAGACGAGAGGAGAATTGCCCTTCTCATGCAGTTAGAGCAACTCGATAAAACACATATAAGGGCAGTTGATCATGCTTAGGTATATCAGAGGAGCGTGGTCAAGGCTTATGATAAGAAAGTCCTCGAGTGAACCTTTAATATTGAAGAAGTAGTCTTGAAGAAAATTATGCCTTCCAAGCACGCCCATCCGAAAGGAAAACTGAAATCGAACTGGGAAGGCCCATATGTCATAACAACAGCCTACTCTGGAAATTCTTATAAACTGGCGAACCAAGATGGGAAAGAACTCCCTAGTCCTTGGAACGCCATGTACCTTAGAAAATACTATCCCTAACCCTGTGATCGTCACATCTCGTGGTTAAATACTTATACTTACCACCCTTATAGTCGTCACGACCCATTCATTGGTCGTGCGCCTTCAATTCTTAGAATATCTTTAAGACCACCGATCTATTGCCCACCTTTTCTCACTCGGACAATTTGATTAAAGGACTAGTGACCTATCTAACCTCTTTCAAAAGCATAAGTAACACCCGATCCTTACTTCCCTTCCTCCGCCATTGGAGGAGACGTTAGAGCAAAAAAAAAAATAAAGATGTTAGGTTCAATCAAAACTCATTATTCTTACGCTAGCAGGATGCTTTCAAAAATATATATATACATATATCCAAAAAAAATCGAGAGAGAGCAATACGATGAATGAACAAGTTAATGAGCTCAGGGAAGCATAAGAAGGTCGTGAGGACATCTCTGGTAACTTTACTAGAAATGTATAAGCATAGAATGTTGTCGTAAGGCGGCGGGAGGAGGACAAACTCCTGCTAGCCATAGAATGTAAGATTTTAATGGTACCGAAATATGATGAAGAGCTCAATCATGGTACCCCGTATCCCCTCTTAGAAAAAGACTGCTACTCATCCCTTTTGGAAAGAATTAGATACAAATTATTCCCTACATCACTGAGCCTTAACCCCCTATAGACACCCCCTTTTTGCCTTCTCGGAATATATTTCTTGTTCAGTCAACCTTTGACCTTCTTTTTAACCCTAATATGGGAACCATGCACTAAAATAGTAGTACATGACTGAACACAGGCTGAAACAATAGCTTTGTGGCTCAGATCCCGAAATGGGTAGACTATATACTGAAATAATAGTATATAGTCAAAATGCAGACTGAAATAATATACTTGCATTTCAGTCTAGAGACCATACCCGGACAGCTCCGAATTAAGTGCTTGAAACCTCGCGCGTAATTCGATTGCACGCTACATCACGAACACGCAATCAGTCCCCTTTCAAATAAAGTTTCCTTTCTCAGACCCATCCGAGACTCGATCACGCGCCTAAAATCAGACACGCGATCAGATTGAGCACCACAAAACCAGCGCGCAATTGTCCTATGCCCGACCTAGTCTCATTACCCTTAACCCTTAAATTCCCTTGATTAAGCGCTTATGACTTAATGCTTAATCAGATTGCGCACGTTCCATCATGCGCACAATTAGACCTAATTTTGTTAGGACTGGGAAACTCGCTGAGCAAGTTAGTCGGTCACTCACTGACTTCGCTAAGCAAGTTAGCCGGTCGCTCACTAAGTCGGTGGCCGACTCAAAGCGATTAAACGTTGGGAAATTGGCGTGTGATTCAATTAAACGCCTGAAACAGGGCGCGTAATTGAAGAAAAACCTATAAGATTTTTTTCTTAATTCACCCAAGGGGGGTTGGACGAAAAAAAGGCTAGAATTTTCAAGACAGAGTAAGAGTTCCAAAACCAGAGCACTCCGATAATCAACCCATAAGCATCTTAATTATGGTTTCGAAATTCAAGCTTCCAATTTTCGAGATTTCTCTCCGCAGCCCCGACCCTAGGTAAGAATTTAATCTTTTAGTCTCCGTCCATAGCTTCTAATTTCTAGATCTAGGAATTCTATTAATTCTATTTTCAGTCTTAGACCGTAGCACCCTTTTCGGACATAAATTCTTTATATTTGGTTCTAGTTCTCTGTTTCTAGAACCAGTTCTTAATCTATCGGTCCGACATACCGATCCTAAACTTTAATTCAATTCTAAAATCTCGATTTACAGCCCTATCATTAATTTCTAGTTCTAATCCTTCGATTCAGAACCAGTCTTTAATCATACAGCCTGATTTCCTGATTTCATACCTGAATTCAGTCCTAAAAATTTAATTTTAATTCAAAATTGCTTATTTTAATATTTTTGAAAATCCTAAATATAGTTTCAATCTTATAATTCTAGGTTTTTAATTTAATTCATAATTCTTATTCTAAAATTATTTCGGAAAATCCCAAAACACTATTTCACAGTCCAAAAATTTAATTCACGTTTAATCTCAGCCACCCGATTTGTCCAAGGGAGCTTACGGAGGGTACTCGGGAACGAGGCCAATCCTCCTTTGCATAGCTGGCCCAAAACCCCTTTTTTTAGGAATTTTAGAATTAATTAGTTGCTTTAGTTTCATACTTTCAGCATAATTGATTAGTAGTTTTATTTCATTCTAGCATGCTTAATTAATTGAATGTCTAAATCTTAGAACGACTGATTAATCTCTTTAGATCAGAATTTAATTGATCAATTTCTTGTTTCAGTAAGGATTTAATAGGATTAAATTCGTTGCTTTAATTAGAATAGATTTTTTTAGCACAGTTAATTCATTGCTTTAATTAGAGATTTTTGCAAAATTAGTTTATTTATCTTAATCAGATTTGGTAAAATTAGCTTAATCATTTTAATTAAATTTCAGTAGCATTAATTCCTTCGCTTAAATTAGAATTTCGATGAAATCAGTCTTTTATCTCAATCAGAATTCTAACAGGATTGTTATAATTACTTCAATTAGAATTTCAACAGAATTTTTATACCTTACTCAATCAGAATTCTAGTACATCTGATATGCCTGAGCAAGCTAGAGTTTCACTAGAATTGTTACACATGCACTCCTTGTACCAATAGGAGACTCAAACTAATTAGACTCCTAATAGAATTGCAAAATCAAGATCAATTAGACTCCTAATTGGATTGGAACAAACCTACATAACTAAGTTCCTAATAGAATCAAAGGAAATCTAAACCGACCAGAACCATAACCATAAAAGGAAATAAAAGGAAAACTAAGCTATCTAACCTAAGAAATGTATTATTCGACGTCACAGCGATTTATTCAAAGAAACCCATACCCACTCTTAAGCGTGATCATTGACGTGTTGCAGTGTCGATAAATATCTGCAGCCGGCGATCGCAATAAATTGAAACCTTCTAGAAAACCCCTTTTATTATTTATTTTTACCTTAACTATTCCAAATATCGCATCACTAGAGTCCGCTAGGACATAGTTGGAAGCCACTGATTCAACGGGAACCGAGAGGAACCCAGAAAAAGCGTGCACCAACATAACTGGTGATCGCAATGGGACCGTTTTGCAAACTCTGTTTCTAGATAATTAGTTTCTAGCATATTTCCTTGTTTTTTTCTCCTTTCCATCGTATCGTTTAGATTTTCTTCTATATATATATATATGAATCTTCGCTGAAGACTCGAAATGTCTGGTATACAAAGAGTAAGTTTAGGAGACCCGCCATTGTGGGGATATCATGACAACCCCATGTATGGAGAAGAAGCATTTCATAATTCTAGCCCCTGCCAACCTGAAATTAATATGGCTGGTGAGCAAGAAAATTCCTTCTCTACCCCGCACCCCGGAAACAACCATAGTGGGAGAGATGGTGGTATCAGACAAAACCTTACTACCCAACAAATCGTAGAACTCAGCATCCAAAAAATACAGAGAGGGGATGACGACTCTGAAGAATTGCTTTGAGGGCTAGCCGTCACATATGAAACTGTTAGGTCACGACAGTTTTTAGAAGAACAAGAGCGACAAGAGAGGCCACCTCCTACCATGAGCACGGTGTCAGATCGCGCCACCTCAATGAGAAAACCTGCCCACACATTATTCAACGATGACCCTCTGGACAAGGTTTACTCACGGGTTGCTCCAAAAGATAGCACCGTTAAAATTGATGATCTCCTTAAAATGCTTGATGAGTACATGGCCAAAAGAGAGTGCCCCGATCACTCGTTCGGATTCGACAAATTTTGCCGAGACTTCGAGTTTAATTTATCAATAGGATTTAAACCACCTAAATTTACTAAATATAATGACACCGAAAATCTGAATCATCACTTGGCCCTTTTTTGTAATGATTGCCGATCCATACGTGATAATTAAGGACTTCTCATTCACTACTTCCAACGCTCATTAGAAGGAAAAGCTTTAGATTGGTTTGCGGGACTCCCGCTTTATGAGATTGAAACCTTCGATGAATTAGTCGATCAATTCCTCGATCAATATAAACATTTGATCTAAGAGACAGTTAGTCTCAACAACCTAATGGCAGCTAAGCAAGGATCTGATGAGGAATTTATTGACTTCGTCGCTAGATGGAGGAAACTCGCTGCTAGGACCGGTACCTTAATAAAAGAGAAGGACTCGGCTGAAATTATTATCAACAACACTAGGGAACAGTTAAAGAGTGCACTCGTCATAAGTGATTACCCCGACTTCGCTGCACTTCACTCTCGGCATCCCGACTAGCGCGGCACATTAAAGGTGGAGACCTCGCGTAATCCATAATCATGTCAAAAATAGGCTCTTCCAGCGAATCAAAATCCAAGAATAATAAGAAAGCCTCAAGGACTGAGCAAGTTAACACTATTGTCAACCAAGGGCAGAACTCTAATAACGGAAACTTCCAACTGTGTAATTTTGGACATAACCAAAACCAACAGAGGTATACTAACTAAAATCAAGGTGCTAGTCAGCAGAGATACGCAAACCAAAACCAAGGACATAATCAAAGTCAAAGCCAATATTAGAATAGAAACTAATACTCTCACACCTATCAGAATCAAAATGCGACACAGAGTCAGCCGGCCCACGCGCTGAATTGTAATAACGTACCCCCACCACAGAACTTCAATTCAACCAGAGGCCCTTACCAACCAAAGCGAGAACACTATCCCCGTTTACCGGATACAATTCCCAACATCTTTCATCTCCTTAATACTCAGAATCTCCTCTGATTCCCGTAAGAAAAACCTCACCCATGGCCTGTAAATCTAGACTATAGTAAATGTTGTGCTTTCCATTGGTATGTGGGACACGACTTAGAAGACTATTGGGCCCTTAGGGACGTGATTTATGATGTGAATGACCGAAATTAAATTGATTGGGAAGTGGTTAGAAATCCCAACCCTAATACTAACCAACCCCAACCGAATTTAGGGATCATAAATTGCCCAATCACAACCAAGGGACACCGGCCCAAGTCACTATCATGGATCTCTCTGGTCAACTTTCCTTCTAGCCCTCTACTTTAATCACTCGCGTCCAACCCTCTGCCACTTCTGCCACACTAGTGAGAGTTCCTTCACCCCTACACCCCTCGGCCCTGATCACTCGAATCACCCCGTCGAGCTTGCCTCCATACCCAAAATTCACTCAGATATGGGTACATTCTTTTAGGGCCAGGAGGCCATTCCTCCATCGTCACCCACCAGAACCTCCGACCCCTCCAAATCCTGAACCAATGCCATTACCACTCTCTTCATTTGATTTTGAACCCAAGTAAGGAGATCACGTGCTCTGAACTGCAACCCAAATCACTGTATGGGTAGAAAGTATCACTCGTAAGGCTCCAAGCCGAGAGAGTGAAACAAAGACTGAGTGTTTACTGAATGTAGGAGAAAGTGAGCAAGAAGAATACCGCGACCCGTGTGAGACACTGGTCTCTGCTTTCATAGAAGAGGAGGATTACATGCAATATCTCCCACCTTGGAACGATGTCGTGCAGGCACACGCTCTAACCTCTAATTTCACTCACTTCACAAACATGTCAATGTCGACTCATGTCAAGTATGGCCAGCAGTCGACGTGCCCTATTCTCAAGTCAGGAACTAACTAACCACCTCCTCCTTTCCCTCACAATAAGGATTTCACGACCGTACAACCACCAGAGGGGAATGCGAGAGAAAGAGAAGTTAACTTGCCTCCCCCGCCCCATATCATCCCTCCACCAATCCCTGTACCTCAATCACTCCAACCACTCGCGCCTAAGGCCCATTGGTCAGGCAAAGAAGTAACACTCAAGCCAGGACAAGAATACGACCTTCTGTGGCATCTTCAGAAGATCCTAGCCCATATATCCATACTAGAACTCATTAAGATATCACCTGATCATCATCGGTTGTTGATAAGAACACTCGAAGACACGCAAGTGGATGAGGACATGACCCTAAATGAACTTCATCAAATCACTTCGGTCATGGCACAACCCCCAGCGCTTACATTCACAAACGTAGACATGCCCAAAGAGTCCCTCCGCAAAAGCGCAGCCCCCATATATCTCATAATCATAATTAGAGGATTCTCCGTACCACACGCACTAGTTGACACGGGAGCAGGATTCAATATTTGCCCCCTCACCATGTTAAAGATGCTCGAATACACAGTGCAAGACGTTAGGCCCTCCACCCTATCACTCATAGCTTACGACGGCTCGCATCATTTTATGAAAGGAACTATTAAGCTACAGGCTCGCCTTGGGCCCATAACGAAAGACGTCACCTTTCATGTTTCCGATTCGGCTAGTACGTACAATCTTATCTTAAGAAGAAAATGGCTAGAGTCTATGAAGGCCATCGCATCCACATATCATCAATGCATCAAATTTTCATACGAGGACTCCATCGTTCGTATATACGCTGACGCACCCCTCTAGGAGATAGACACTGATTACACGATGAGCATACCAACCGCTCACGACTACATATTAAACATGGGCCATATTCGAAAGACTCGAACCCCTAATGACACGATCGTCGCAGAGGTCCATCCCCCTGATCGTCCTAGTTCTCCCCCAATGTGTCAATAAAACTTAGTGAAGAGAGAGGTCGGTCCAGACCTCACCAAGCTTTATGACATCAACCATACTGTGACAAAAGGGTAGGATCTTATGTACCAACTTGGATACATCCCCCATCCTAGACTCGGTAAAAATAAGCAAGGTCACATAGGATCTCTCGTCCCAACAAAAATACGCAAACACATAGGGTTAGGTTATCAATTGGATGGCTCACAAGCCGACTTATGCCCTACCTCACCAAAATGGTCTCTATATGCCCACTTCATCTATAGGGCTACTGAGAAAGTGAATATACCAAAGCGTAAGGAAGTATCCTTCGCCAAATCCCAAGAAATAGAAATTGAATAAATGGCCAAAGCATTCAATGATGATTTGATGAGTCTCGACGAAAATATCAACGAATTACTCGAAGGAGTCAAACCCTTGTTTGATCCTGAAGAGTCCATACATGAGAGGAGAGAAGATCCTCCAAAAATCAAGCCACGATTAGAAGATTGGGAATCTATCGATGATGAAGACTTTCATATAGTTTCCTTGCAAGATGACGAAGAGCACTTGCACTCGTTGTGGGAAGAGGATGGTGCTCCATTAGAGAATCTTAACTCGTATAGCATCCACCTCGGCCTTGGCCTTGGAGGGTGGGAATGCCCGTGGGATTCCCCTTGTATTGTTCACTCTTATCAGTCCCGCTGTAGGGCATGCACTAGTATATTAGAACGCTTCGCTGAGTGGGCCGACGGTCTGTGATAGAGGAATCAAACCATTCCAACCCTGCGACGATAGAAACTAGCAATGACCTACCAACTCAGCTACTAGCACAAGGAGCAGAGAATCCTTATGGCTATCCATTTGATCTAAAAAGAAACACTCAACCTGCCTTTATAGAGTTTGAAGAGGAACTCGAACTAGACACTTTTACATCCCCAGATTCGCCGCAACTCCAAATATTTTGAAAATCTCTCAAAGAGGAATGGCAACCTCCCCCGAGTGATGACGAAGACTACTAGATAGATCTCCCTACACTCAAGTTAGCCTAGCAGGCTAATCTAGGACTTCATGCATTATCAGATTAAGAAGATGAGTTCGATACCATTTTTTATTCTAATTTAGAAGGATAGGAATGCCCTTGGGAATCTCTCTACATTCTTCTTCATTATCAACCTCGCTGCCGAGCATGCGCGCTCATCCCAACATATTATGAAGATCAAGGAAAAGAATTCACTACCCCTAGGGACACTTTGATAGACTCCCCTTGGTGAGAAGAACAATATTATTATGACCCAGAGGATGATAGTTCAATCAACTATAATCTCTAGAGTTTCTTCGATGAAGAGGCCGTTAACTTGATAGAGGATGCCCGAACGTCGGTGCCATTATCGCCCGACAGCCGTCTCGCTCCCTCAACTAGAGGAAGCAATTCTCCCGATGCCCCTTGAGGGGACCGACCCTATACCATATTTATTATCAAAAATTAAAAAATACAAAAAATAGAAAACCTAAAAATCTAGAAACACAGATTTAAAAAAATCTGAAAATCTCACGAAAGAAAGGAAATTCTTCGTCCCTAACCAGGTTTGTGGCTAACGAGGAGACTCTTCTCCTAAAGTTTCTATCCCATTCCCCACGCAAGGAGGTAAAACATCTCGGCTAAACAACAAGCCACTGATCATACCGGATGAGATACTTCATGACTTCCAGAGAAGAATCAATAACCTTGACCTTTACCTTATCGAAGATCTCTCAGTTATAAATTATGCCAATGAAGGGTTACCTTTCGCAAATTCAGATCCCCAGTGTAGTAACTTCACAGTATACGAGCTTACTGAGGATGAAGAAAGGTCACCAGTTGCTGAGGAGCTATTGAACTTCCAACCGGTTATCAAGCATTTCAATGAACAAATCCAAGCTGCCGCGGAACCCACAGAAGAACTTAACTTTGGCACTGAAGAGAAACCTAAAAAGTTATTGATTAGTGCAACGCTCAATCCCAAGGAATGCCAACAAATTACACAAGTCCTGTAAGAACACCTTGAATCTTTCGCATGGTCCTATGAAGACATGTTCAGTTTAGACCCTAGTTTAGTAGAACATCGCCTTGTCTTAGAACCTGATGCAAAACCTGTTAAGCAAAAACTCCGTAAGATGCACCCACAAATTGCCCTCCAAGTTAAAGAAAAAGTTGACAAGTTACACAAAGTCAAGTTTATCTGAGTCATTCTTTACCCTAAGTGGGTCGCCAACATAGTACCTGTCACCAAGAAAGACGACAAAGTACGGGTTTGCATCGAATTTCGAAACCTCAACCAGGCATGTCCAAAAGACGACTTCCTACTCTCACACATTGACACTCTATTCAACAACACCGCAGGACATGAGATGTTATCCTTTATGGATGACTTCTCTGGGTATAATCAGATCAAATTAACAGAGTCTGACCAAGAGAAGACTTCTTTCACCACACCATGAGGGAAATACTGTTACGTCGTCATGCCTTTTGGGCTCAAGAACACAGGGGCCACGTATCAACGGGCCATGATGGCTATCTTTTATGACATGAAGCATAAGTGTGTATAAGTCTACGTCGATGACATATTTGTAAAGTCTCAAATGCGAGTAGTACATGTTGAAGCACTCGGACTAGTTTTACAAAGAGCTAAGAAGTATCAGCTAAAAATGAACCCAAAAAAATGTATTTTTGGAGTCACCTCAGGAAGATTACTTGGTTTTATAGTTAGCAAGCGAGGGATCGAAGTTGACCCTACAAAAGTCAGAGCCACCCTTGAGATGCCGCCTCTCAGTAATATCAGAGAATTACGAGGCCTGATAGGAAGATTGCTATTCATCAAGAGATTCATCTCTCAGCATTCAGACAGATGCGATCCTTTCTACAGATTACTTAAAGGAGGAGCTGAATATAAATGGGACAACCACTGTCAGCAAGACTTTGACAATATCAAGAAGTACCTCCTTAACCCGCCTATACTATCACCAACTACCTCCGAAAACTAATTTTATACCTTTCAGCGAATGATAAAGTAATGGGAGTAATTCTGAGATAATATAAAGAAGACGATAAGAGAGAGAAGGATATCTACTACCTCAGTAGGACGATGGTAGAACGATGGTCTAATACGAACGAAAATATACTCCGATGGATAAGACTTACCTCACATTAGTGTGGGCCTCAACCAAATTGTGACACTACTTCGGAGTATATAAAATACTAGTACTAGCTCGAGTGGACCCCCTGAAGTATGTATTCGAAAATCCCACAACGTCAAAAAAGATTGTTCACTAGCATATGCTCCTACAAGAATTCGACATTACTTATGTCACACAAAAATCGATCAAAGGACAAGCCATCACTGATTATCTCGTAGACCTCCCACTCCCGAATGATGAACCTATACACGCAGATTTTTTTGATGAAGACCTATTCACGATTCATAACGAAGAGCTCGATAAGATCTCATGGACCCTCTATTTTGACGACGCTCTAGATCATAAAGAAAAAGGCATCGAGATAGTCCTCCTAAGCTCGGAAGGAGTTGTCATACCCAAAGCTTTTCAACTAGATTTCTCTGTCACTATAAATGTGGCAGAATATGAAGCTTTTATAGCTGGACTACGAGCAGCGCTACAATTAGGAGTTAAACAATTAAAAATCATCGGTGATTCCAAACTAACAATTACACAAGTTATAGGAGAATGGAAAACTAAGGACAAGAGACTAATGGCATACCTAAAAACCGCTCAATATTTAATAAAGAAATTTGAAAGAATCTCTTTTACGCATATCCCTAGATTAGAAAACAAGCTCGCTGATTCCTTAGCCACATTAGCCTCGGTCATTCAAATACCTGTCGGATAAAATACCAAGACCTTCTTCATTAAAAAGCTGACAGTACCCGCCCACGAGGTGGCATGAACCATCAAGAGAGAATTACCCATCCTCCCCACAAGTACAAGACCAAAAGGAGCAATCACACCTGAAAAATATGACAAGGCAAAAACTGAAGTCGCTATGTTTAGACTTGAAAAATCGTCGACTGACGATGAACAATCATGGTACTTCGATATCTGGAATTTCTTAAAATATCGACATGTTCCTCCATACGCCATGAAGATCGAACAGAAGACTATATGGAACCGATGCGCCCGATTTTGCATACTCGATGAAATATTATACAAAGAAGCCTTCACCAAAGGAGTACTGCTACGATGCGTTACGACCGCCAAAGGATAATTCATCATCTAAGGAGCACATGCCAGTGCCTGCGACCCCCACTCTAGTAGACAGAGACTCGCCGATCAAGTTACACGACAAGGCTACTTCTGGCAGACAATGATCAGAGATTGCCACCTCTACATCCAATCCTACAAGCAATACCAAGAACACACCGCACTCATTTAAGCTCCATCAGTTGTATTGAACACCATGACCTCGCCATGGCCATTCTTAATGTGGGCCTTTGATGTCATCGAACCTTTCACCGACACAATTGGGAATACTCACAAGCACGCATTCATACTCACAGCGACCAAATACTATACCAAATGGGCAAAAGCTGAATCTTATGTCAGAATCACCGCTTCAACACTCGTGAAGTTTATCATTCAGAATATCATCACCAAATTTAGACTGCCCAAGATGTTTATCACTGACAATGGACCACAGTTCATCGCGAAGAAGATGAAGAAATTATGCAAGAAGTACTGCATCGATTTACGCCACTCATCACCATTCTACCCTCAAGGCAATGGACAGGCCAAAGCTACGACCAAAATGCTAATTCGAATATGAAAATGCATAGTAGAAACAAGCAATGGAGTCGACTAGCCTGAACGACTATCCAAAGCGCTTTGGGCCTATAGGACCTTTATTCTTACGGCTACTGGCCAAACTCCCTACCTCCTCACCTATGGGATGGAGGCAGTCCTACCATATGAGATACAAGTATCGTCTTTACGCATTTAACTCGATGATGAGCTATCCTTAGACGAGAGGAGAATTTCCCTACTCATGCAGTTAGAGCAACTCGATGAAACACATCTAAAGATAGTTGATCACGCTCAGGTATATCAGAGGAGAGTGGTCAGGGCTTACAATAAGAAAGCCCTCGAGTGAACCTTTAATATTGAAGAATTAGTCTTAAAGAAAATTATGCCTTTCAAGCATGCCCATCCAAAAGGAAAACTGAAATCAAACTGGGAAGGCCCATATGTCATAACAGCAACCTACCCTGGAAATGCCTATAAACTAGCGAACCAAGATGGGAACGCCGTGTACCTTAGAAGATACTGTCCCTAACCCTGTGATCATCACATCTCGTGGTTAAATACTTATACTTACCACCCCCATAGTCGTCACGACCCATTCATTGGTCATACACCTTCAATTCTCAGAATATCTTTAAGACCTCCGATCTATTGCCCACCTTTTCTCAATCGGGCAATTTGATTAAAGGACTAGTGACCTATCTAACCTCTTTCAAAAGCATAAGTAACACCCGATCCTCACTTCCCTTCTCCCGCCATTGGAGGAGACGTTAGAGCAAAAAAAAATAAAGATATTAAGTTCAATCAAAACTCATTATTCTTGCGCTAGCAGGATGCTTTCAAAAAATATATGCATTTATATGTCAAAAAAAAAGGATCGAGTGAGAGCATTATGACAAATGAACAAGTCAATGAGCTCAGGGAAGCATAAGCAGGCCGTGAGGACACCCCTGGTAATATCACTAGAAGTGTATAAGCAAGCTGCGAGGGCACCCCTAATGTCCCCATACTACTAGATGTCGTCGTAAGGTGGCGGGAGGAGGATAAACTCCTGCTAACCATAGAATATGAGATTTTGATTGTGCCGAAGCATGACAAAGAGCTTGATCATGGCATCCCGTACCCCTCTAAGAAAAAAACTGTTACCTACCCCTTTTGGAAAGCATTAGATACGAGTTGCTCCTCGCGTCACTGAGCCTTACCCCCCTCTTCTATTTTTATTTTCGGACGATAAATCAGAAGCCTTGCGGGATATTCCTAGAAATGAAACCGAAAACCGATAAATGATGACTGATGCAATCACCTACTATACCTATCATACTTCTCCCTAATAACCACGGGATAGGATGACCGCCACCCTAGGATAGACCCTGTATATGACCGACCTAATCATAAAGATGACCTCCCCGGTTCGATGACAGTACCCATCAACCCTTTTCTTCAACCCTAACTCACCAAATACCCATGACTACTTACAGACCCAAAGTGCTTATCTCGAGACCCAGAAGAGCTTCATTGCATCTTGACGATAGGGCATTTTTTTTAGGATTAGAAGAAGAATCATATCAGAAGTGCCAACTTGTCCACAAAGAAGATAAGAAATGACGAAGTTACCCTCCAGAAAGCACTACTGAAGATACCATTCTGTCGACCCTACCACGCTCTTATACTGGGGTACTTTTATTTTATTGTTTTGTTATTATTTCTATTTTAGCTATTTGCTTTCTCTGTTGCATTATTTTCATTTCAAAAAAAAAAAAAGAGAAAAGAGCACACATCCATCTTTGCTACCAGACTCCGGTTTGAGATACTCACCCCCCTTGACAATCAGCAAGGGGGTGAACAAAACTACTGATGATGTTACTCTCACATGTGCAGATACGCAATTAGCCTTCAACCATCACTAGGCCAGTTCAGGAAGCATCCAAATCCCAATGAAGATTGATGGCACTAAAGAAACTGAAAGCAAAAGTAGATGCAAAAGGTAACTAAAAGAAAAGCAGCCAATCAGGTACATCTAAACCCAAAAATCTCTCTATATATATATATGTCACAATTTTTTCCATTTCCTTTTACACCTATCACTGGACACCCCCTATATATACAACAACATACATGTTATAGATATAAAAAAAAATAACAAAAAAAAGAACCCCACACACACACACCTAATCCCTACGCTGCCGTTGGGACGGTCGTGCACTATTGTCCTCAATATCATCAGCTCGAAGGTCTATAAACTGATCCTCTAAAAACACAATACCAGCACCCAGAGTTAGCGAAATCTCTAAACGACGAGGCCCTACCACAGATCCCCCCTCGCTCGTCTGGCTGACAGACCGCCTCGATCGACAATGAGGAGGATACCTCGCAAGAACCTCACGAACCACTGCGTCCTCACGAGCATCACCCCTAGCACTATCATATGATGTGCGATGAGACTATCCAGCCAAGGAACTCGTAGCCCTCGACTTTGACCCATCAAGCTGATGAACTAGCCAATATATTCCCTGCTCACTCCTCAGCAGGCAATACTGTAGTTGATCTAGGGACGCCTGCATCTATGCTAGCGTCGTCCGACAAGCCGCCTCTAATGCCTCATTATGAGCCATCTGAGTGGCCATCATCTTAACAAATAAGTCAGCCTGACTCTGCGTCTCCCCAAGGACTCGTCTCGCCTCGGGAGTGGCTCGCGCTCGCGCCGCCTCTATGTGTGCCTCCTCTAGCTGGCGAACCTGCATAATCGCACCAAGTCAAGCAAAAACTAATATATACATAAATAAAATAAGAAACTTTGAAAAAGGAAAGAACCATACAAGATCCAGCCTCTCCCTCAAGAGTCGCTCAACTGTCTCAGCAGTCACTGGATCAGTAGGAGGCATAAGAGGAACAGCAAACATAGGCGACTGCGATAGGAACAGACAAATACATCAAAAAAATACTATAATGACAAGTAAACTATAAACACAATAACTAAAACATACCTGAGTAGGGATAGGAATAGACTCCTGAGGAGGAGCCTTGGAGCAAAATCCATAAGAGCCTACATGAAAAAACAAATATTCCAACACAAGATATGTCAGAACAACATAAAGATGGAACAACCGAAAAGAATCATCCCACATCAAAAGAAACTTTACCTGGCACTCTGGGTGTAGAGAGGCAACAGTCGCCTCCCTCGTCTGAAGACCCTCGGCAACCTGATGCTGAAATACCACATGATATTAGTAAACTACTAAGAAAGCAAAACAACGACACTCAACAAAACTAACGTAATGACGCAAATAATATAATAGATTGAATGGACCTTACCCAATGGTTTAGCTCAGCCCGAAACTGAGTCATCGCTGGATCCTCCCGACTGGAGGAAGCAACCGAAGATGGATCAAATACCGAAACGGGACCTCCGACAGCCATCTCGGCTCTCTACAAATAATAATAAACATATCAGTCTACAAGCTCACAATGCTAACAACTAAGCAGAACCATACTTGTGAAGACCCATACCAATCGGTCAATCTCAAATCATAGACTGGCCGCTATCTCCCGATTAGCTAGCTGCTAACGGCAGTAAACATCCAGCAAGGCTGCCTAACGAGCGACCTCACCCTCCCTCTCAGACTGTCCAAAATAGAATAAAACGAGATACCACAACCATGTCAGAACAACCATAAGACCAAGTCCACAAAAAAAAAAAAAAATACAAATTAACTCACCAGGAGCCGTCGAGCCTCCGCTAAGCGAATCTCCAACTCATCCTCTGCTCCCCTGGCCTGAGCGACTGAGGAGACTAAAGACTATAGCATCTCCTCATCTGGACGAGGAGCAAAACCCCATCCGCTCCATCACCCTATGGAGAGCGTCTAATGCCCCTAGCACGCTCGCGGCGACATGGCCTTGCTCCAGCATAGCTAATCTCTCCCTCAAGGCTGATGTCAACTCTCGCCCTCCGATCGCGAAAGAGCCGCTCCCATGGAATGGATGTGTGAAGAGGTGCCCGCCACCCAATGCACTAAAATGCCTCGTCGTGCGCCCCTCTAACTCTGATCCTCCCAGCTCTAAAATTTGTTATCTAAAGAGTCATTCGCGCTACAAAATTCCAGCCATGAGGGTCGGTCACCTGCTTTGCCACCCTGTGGCGAATCTCTGGAGGGACTCCCTGAGCAAGCCCCAGCAGTCGTACTACTCGAGAAGTGTGAATCACTGGCACCTCCGCATCCTCCTCATCCTCATACGGCCTCCAAATCACCTACGGCCAAACAAGTAAAGCCGACCTCATAACCAAGACACAGATCCTAAAACACCAAAATAAAAAGTGTACGCACCAACCCAGCATGCATATCCTCAAAGAGACCTCGCGCGGTCTGAAGATCTGAAGACTAGTGACAACTCCTCAACGCCTCCCTCCACACGTGCATCTGCGGGAATGTAAACCTCACCTCCAATGGAACCCCTGAATGAAGGAAAGCGAAGTGATCATACGCCCAAAACTGAAAGGACAAATAACAACAATAACAACACACAAGGAGAAACATTTACCATTAAATAATGTAAAATTAACCAAACTAAAGACATCACGACACCAATTAACTAGAAAACTCACCTGGATGAATGAAAGGAAGCCTCCGATCGATGCGACGCCCTGTCCCTGATGGTAAAGCTGCTCATAGAGATGCGCCAACATAGCCGCACCCCATGCATAGGTAGGGACTCGATCCAAGTCCCTAAGAATCATCAAAAATAACCTGGTGACACATCCCCGAGTCGAAGAAGAGAAAAGTACCGCCCCAAGGAAGTGCATCAAAAATGCTCGAAGCACTCTATCCGCAGCCAATCCCGGCTCCACCACGAGCTCCCGACCCGCTACTACCGCACAATGCGTCTCATAGGCCGCCTTCACCTTCGAATGGCGCCTTGGGGGAACGAAGCCACTCGCAAACATATCGGAAAACCAAGTGACCCGAAGAGCGGCTCGACCTATACGGCACGCCTAAAATCTCCTCACACACCTTCAGATAGTGACCCGCCATCCGCCCTATGATTGGCTCACCCCCAAAATGAGGACCAGTGATGCGGACCCAGTCCTCTGGAGTCAGCAACATAATGCCTACTGGAAAGAGAAGCGCCTGATGCTCCTCCCTCCACCTCTCTAAGATCGCTGCGATCAGGTCGCGATCAACCTGAAAGGGCTCCAACTCTAAAATCGGTCTGAAACCGAAAGACATTAACTGCGCCTGCTGAAATTCTGGCAAGGCACGATACCAAGCATGAGACTCAGCCCATGTCGAGCTGATAGCCAGCTGTGGGGGCTCCTATTGAACGAAACACAAACAATAACAGTAACCGGACCCATACATATAACGAAAAAAAAAAACTTATTGGAAACTAAAAGTAAGTCAAACATGCCCCAGAGACAATGATAATTTACAATAAACATGCAAAACGTGATAAGAATAACTTAATAGAAACATGACCTACCCCTAGATAGCATCATGACGCATGAGTAAAACACACAATTAGTCATTAATGCAAATTTGACATAAATTAAAAGGGCTCCAAATCCTAATAAGCCCATGTCATAACCTAAGTCACTAAGAAAACGGAAGAGCTCTTGCTCGTGAGTGCTTACCTGGCCTCGAGCGAAGAAATCCTCCAGCGGGAAGTGCCAGTGATTCGGATGCTTCGCAGCCGCACCCTGGTGCTCTGCAGCTGCACCCTCAGCTCCCTCACCCACGGGTATCTCACCCTCGGCTCTCTCACCCTCGACAATCCCCTGCTCAACCTCGAGCACCTCCTCCCTGACCACCGACTAGTCAAACTCCAATACCCCTTCTCCAATTACCTCCCCAACGTCCTCCTCGATGACAACGTCTGTTCGAGCCTCGGTGTCTCACCTATCTCCGCCCCTAACATCCTCTCCAACTCATAAATAGTAAGAGCAGGTCTACCACCACCCTCAGACTCCATCCTAGAATGAAGAGCTCAAGAAACTAAAGAGAACAGAAGAAACAGCGCCTGAAACGGATGACCATATCACAAGATATCGTGAAAACACGAAAACAAGAGCGCATAGAAACAAGAAAACCAGAGAATCAGAGACTAAAACGGATCATGTGATGAAAATGAGAAATTTTAAGCCATTTATAGGGAACAGTCGAATCACACACTTAAATCTAGGCGCTCAAACAAATCACGCGCCACCTTAGTAGCGCTTAAGTTGGATTCTACGACTGATCTAGAGCGCGCAACATAATCGTCACCCGCTCAAACTAACCTGACCATTTGATTGTGCGTCGCTCTCCAGGCACGTAATTACATCGAGCCCCCGCCTCGTGGCATGTGAATGCCAACGGTCACTTCCACAGTAACCACCACCGCCCTAATCAAGCGCTCCTCACCCCACGCTTAATTCGATTAAACGACTGAATATTAATGCTTAATAACCTTGAAATACACGCTTTAAGAGTGGCACACAATTCATTTAAACGCCCATAATAAAGTGTGCAATTCCTCGAAAAATAAAAAAATATAGGCCCAAGACAGCACTTCCACAGACCTAAACTAGGAGATTCCTAACACTAAGTCCAAACCAAACCCTTATCAAGACTGATCCGAGAACACCCCTAACTTGAAAAAAATATACGCCCAAAAAAAAAAAGAATGAAAAATGACCCGACACCATTCAAACACCCCAACCAAAGCTGAAACAAAAAAAAGAACAGAGAAGTTGCTCCAAACTAAGACCAAAGCTAAACACAAATTTTTTTGCCTCAACTAATACCGGTCTAAAACTAAAAAGAATGCCCCATATCACCCACAACCCTAAATTAATTTTTTTTTTTTTTAAATGCCTCCTTTCTCTTTTTTCCCTATACACTAAGACCAAAAAAATGTCCTCATCGTTTATGCACTCCGACTAACCCCAAACTAAATCAAAAAAATATACCTCTAACATGCCCCAATTTAGAATAAATAAATTAAACAAATAAACCTCACACTCAAAACAAATCAAATAAGCTATAGAACAAACTAAATTTACAAAAGAATTTAAAATCATAAAATCTTTGCATAAATAAGTAAAATGATTACAAAATACATTGAGGGCATACCCTCTGAATATACAACTTAAAACAAGAAAGTTAAAATCCGCACGTTCAGGCAATCCCTGAATCCAGATTCATTCGGGAGACTAGAGATCTTGGAGAAACCCGGAGAAAGGAGGCGGCCTGAACGAATTCTAACCGTAATAACCTCTTCCCCTTGCTCCGAGCTGGCAAAAAAAAAAAAAGAGTGGCTCATAGAAAGCCACCTAGGACCTGCAGGATCTGCCCTTAGCAGTGCGCCTTGGAAACACTAAAAAGGAGGAGCGACTAACACTGGATCTACAGAGCCTACCAAGGAAAAATAGGTATCGGTCACGAGAATTCCGACCCTGCCTTATCCTTGGGTTTCCTTTCTACCATCTTTTTCTCTTCCAACTCTTCCCTTAGCATGGAAGCAACTCGACTGCTACCTTGCATTCCCAATCCCGTTCATTCTCAAGAATCTGCTTAATAAACAAAATTCTTCAGGTCCAACACCCGGGATGCAAAAGAGAAGGAAAGAAAAGACATCAATTAATTAAAAAAATGCCCCTAAAGAAAATGCCCCAAATCCTTCAATCCCAAACATAAAATAAAATTCAAAATAACAAGAGTCCAAAACTTTTGGCTCACACATTTATAAACTATACTCCCTAAACCATGGGATGACAAGTGCCACACTTTTAAACTAATTTAAACTCAATCTAAACCAAACACATGCCCCTTTTGAAAGATCACAATCCGTAGCAAACATAAATAAACCAATGATCACGCAACACTTAACTCCCTGAGAAACATCAATCTCCCCAATTCCAGATCAACTAATAAGAGTTAAACAATTAACACCCATCTAGAATCTTAGAAAACTCACACTTTTTCAACTTCATGTTGAACCCAAACAAAAGACTAAAAACTCAAGTTAAAATCAAACCTTAAACTAGACAAAAGCTTTAAATTGGGTTAAATTAAATAATAAAAAAAAGAAACAAAAACAATTCATTAGAGTGAGACCCTGAATAGTTTAAAAAAAAAAATCCCCCCGATTAATTGAATAGAACCAAATAAATTCTCTAAAGTCAAGCTCAATAAGACAGATTAACCTCGGGAAAAGTCCTGAGTAAATTTAGAATAAATCTTAAAACTCTAAGTTAAGACCAAAACTAAACTAAACAAATCAAATGAATCCAATTAATCCGTTAATAAACTTAGACGAATAAATAAGCGCAATAAGAACAAAAAAATGCCCCTTCATTTATAACTCAGAAATTTTACAATTATCACCGGAGGCATACCTCCTGAATTTACAACCCAAAATGAAAACCTAAACCTTTAACTTACAACCCAAAACAAAAACTGGGTCCGAAGCTGAAACGAAGCGAGGAGCAGATTTTGCTTGGAGCGTCCAATCAGAGACTTCAGGGAGCATTGGTTGGGAAACACATCCCTCCAATTTTTACTCCTGCTCTTCCGCCATCTTCGCCTCCTCCACCCCCGTCGCTTCAATGCTGCCTTCACTGCTCCTTAAAAAGGATCGATGTAAAGACTAGCGCCCTCATTCCCAATACCGCCCATTCCCAAAACAACATCGTCCACAAGCATCACCTCAGGATGGAGATCACGCAAAATAATGAACAGAAGAAAAAATGACATCCCAGTCGGACGGTTAGATCGCCCGATATCACTAAAATAAGAATTTCATAGCACAAAATACACAAAAAAGGTCAAAACTCGAGACTAAACCGGAATGAAAAATAAATGAAAGTCCTTTCGCTTATATGGAGTACGGACTCAATCACGCGCCCCAACACGTGCTTTAATTAGATCACGTGGTGCATAATCCAAAACACGCGCATTGACCCGAGCGCGTAATTAAACCATCGCCTGCGCCCAATAACGCGACGCTCCGATTGTGCGCAGCCTATAGATTGCGCAAACCAATTAAATGACCCACTGTAGACGCGCAATACGAAAGGTTGCCTGTACACTGACCAGGTGACGCCTCAATCACGTGACAGGATTATAGCGCATAATTAAGTTGCACGCGTATATATACGCGCGTAAATGACTAGTCAAGCCTGAGAATACACGCCTGAACGCAGGCACGCAATCTTATTGAGCGACTTATAACAGTCGCGTACTACCTGACTTTGGACGAAACTACACCGTTACACCTTTGTATCCCATCTTGGTCAAAACTTCTTTTATCCCATCGCAATAAGTTAACCATACCCTTTTGTCCCATCGCGATCAAGATTCTTTTATCACGTTTCGGTCAAGTCTTTTCAGTCCCATCGCTTAGCCTCACAAACTACCCTGCCAAAAAGAAAATACTTACTCTCCCATCCTTACTGCAATAATGTGCACACACGCAATGTCACCTCAATACCCAATCCCATCACGATAAATTAACAGCACTCTCATGACCCATGGCGAAAAGCCAAAAATAGATGCCCAAAAATGAAGTCAATCACAACACAACCATGACACAATTTCTTTTGTAACCCAAGATCCACCAAAAAAATGACAACAACGTTCCATCGCGCAATAACACCTTACCAATGTCTTGTCGCTAACTACGTCCCATCGCAAACCTCGCTACCTAGAAAGGAAAGCTCAGACAGCACATTCCATGTCGTGTAATGAAAAGAGGGAAAGCTCAGTCATGCCCCATCGCTAAGGCAACAGACTCTCTCTCTCTCCCGAATCAACTCTCAGGTCCCATCGCGACATTACTTCTCCCAAGACGTCGCATCACAACCTCTAAGCCCTGCCACAGTAGGCCTGAAGAGAATAAATCTCCAAAGTCCCGTCAGGACATTACACTCGGCACACTGCATCATGACAATAGCCACAAAGTCTCATCGCGACACAACAGCACCAATCTTGCTACAAGCTGCGCGCAGCCCAGGTAAGTATCACCCCCAGGTAAGTACTATCCACTTCTTTTTAATTACTCGATATTGCCTATAAATATAATTAGCTATGATTAAATCAAATATTTTTAAAACTCGTCTCTCTCGACTCGTGAACCACTGTAGTCCTCTCATAAGAGACAATCATCATTATTTGTCAAGAAGGTTAGACATAGTATCCAGCATGCCAAGTGTCGTCTTGACAACCACAATAATGGTCAGGTCCATAAATCTCGTGCCGGTGGATCTGCTCAACGATGTCTCGAAAGCCATGTTTTTCGTCGTTTTACCACCGAATTGATCTTAAGTTAAAAACCCCAAAAGTTCAAAATTTCAAAACTCCCTTTATTTCAAAAAAAAAAAAAAAAAGAAATCTTTACTTCACAAAACAAACTAAAAAAAAGAAGTAAAAAAAGAACAAAACATTAAGAACAAAGACCGACTCCCCTTCCTTCAAATTAAACTTGGACCCGACCTTTAACTCCTAACATCACATGAACCTGCAATCAAGCGCATATCCTACTACGCAGAATTAGATCAAGCGCATACTCCACTACGCAGAATCATTAGTTCAGACAGATTAGGACTAGAATACCCAACTTAGACTACTCAATTAACAAACCAACCCCTGAACTTGCAATCAAGCGCATATCCCACTGCGTGGAATTGGATCTAGCGCATACGCCACTGCGCAAAATCATTAGTTCAAACACATTAGTATTAAAAATTTCCAATCTACTGACCTTCAAACTCCAAATGAATCAAGCGCGTGTGCCACTACACAGAATTTAATTGAGCACACCGCATAAGACCCAACTTCAATTACCAGCCCAAATCAGCTATCCCCCTGGGAAACTGAACATTGAATATATTTAATCTAAAGAACTAACAAATGCCTATTGGAAAAGAAACGCCTGACACGCATTGGTGTGAGCAATGACGCGCCCGGTCTGACATGACTTACAAAAGCCTTCGATATTTCATCATATTTCATCCTCTTTTATTATCGGTCCCTGGACCTTGTTTTGGACATTTGATTGATGCCCCGGTACCTCGATTATGTAAAACCCCTCTATTAGCTCGCGTCATGGGACGGGATGCGCCATGCACCCACAAACCCAGAATGTGCCCTTCGACAGCTACCATTTGCCCTTTAAATACTCCATTTTTAACTTGCGCTGATAGATAAGAAATCCAAGCATGTCATGTCAACATCACCAATTCACATTTGCGAATTTCTAAGAGAAGAGAGGACACCTCGAATGAGGGGTGTCTATTTCTTCGACGCGTTCTTACTTTGTAAGAGCGTGTCGAAGAGGGGCATCTGTAGACTCTCTCATTTTGCCTTTTCGAAATATATTTCTTATTCGGTCAACCTTTGACCTTCTTTTTAACCCTAATATAGGAACCACGCACTGAAACAGTAGTACATGGCTGAACACAGGCTAAAACAATAGCTTTATGGCTCAAATCCCAAAATGGGTAGACTATATACTGAAATTATAGTATATAGGCGGAATGCAGACTGAAACAATAATCTTGCATTTCAGTCTAGAGACCAGACTCAGACAGCTTTAAATTAAGCGCTTGAAACCCCGCACATAATTCAACTCCACGCTATATCACGAACGCACAATCAGTACCCTTTCAGACCAAGTTTCCTTTCTCAAACCCATCCAAGACTCGATCACGCGACAGAAATCGGACGCGCGATCGGATTGAGTGCCACAAAACTAGCGCACAATTGGCCTATGCCCGACCTAGTCCCATTACCCTTAACCCTTAAACTCCATTGATTAAGTGCTTATGACTTAACGCTTAATCAGATTGCGCACCTTCCATCACGCGCGTAATTAGACCTAATTTTGTTAGGACTGGGAAACTCGCTGAGCAAGTCAGCCGGTCACCCAGTAAGTTTGCTGAGCAAGTCAGTCGGTCACTCACTGAGTCGGTGACCGACTCAAAGCGATTAAGTGCCGAGAAACTGGCGCATGATTCAATTAAACGCCTGAAACAGGGCGCGTAATTGAAGAAAAACTTATAAAAGATTTTTTTCTTAATTTGCCCAAGGGGGTTGGACGAAAAAAAGGCTAGAATTTTCGAGACAGAGTAAGAGTTCCGAAACCAGACCACTCCGAGAATCAACCCATAAGCATCTTAATTATGGTTTCAAAATTCAAGCTTCCAATTTTCGAGATTTCTCTCCGCAGCTCTGACCCTAGGTAAGAATTTAATCTTTTAGTCTCTGACCATGGCTTCTAATTTCTAGATCTAGGAATTCTATTAATTCTATTTTCAGTCTTAGACCGTAGCACCCTTTTCGTACCGAAATTCTCTACACTTGGTTCTAGTTCTCTGTTTCTAGAACCAATTCTTAATCTATCGATTCGACATACCGATCCTAAACTTTAATTCAGTTCTAAAATCTTGATTTACAGCCCTATTGTTAATTTCTAGTTCTAATCCTTCGATTCAGAACCAGTCTTTAATCATACGGCCTGATTTCCTTATTTCGGACCTGAATTCAGTCCAAAAAATTTAATTTCAATTCTAAATTGCTTATTTTAATATTTTCAAAAATCCTAAATATAGTTTCAGTCTTATAATTCTAGGTTCTTAATTTAATTCATAATTATTATTCTAAAATTAATTCGGAAAAGCCCAAAACACTATTTCACGGTCCAAAAATTCAATTCACCTTTAATCTCAGCCACCCGATTTGCCCAAGGGAGCTTACAGAGGGTACTCGGGAATGAGGCCAATCCTCCTTAACATAGCGAGCCCAACACCCCTTTTTTTAGGAATTTTAGAATTAATTAGTTGCTTTCGTTTCATACTTTCAGCATAATTGATTAGTAGTTTTATTTCATTCTATCATGCTTAATTAATTGAATGTCTTAAATCTTAGCACGACTGATTAATCTCTTTAGATCTGAATTTAATTGATCAATTTCTTGTTTCAGTAAGGATTTAATAGGATTAAATTCATTGCTTTAATTAGATTAGATTTTTTTTTAGCACAATTAATTCATTGCTTTAATTAGAGATTTTTGCAAAATTGGTTTATTTATCTTAATCAGATTTAGTAAAAATTAGCTTATTCATTTTAATTAAATTTCAGTAGCATTAATTCCTTCGCTTAAATTAGAATTTCGGTGAAATCAGTCTTTTATCTCAATCAAAATTCTAATAGGATTGTTATAATTGCTTCAATTAGAATTTCAATAGAATTATTATACCTTACTCAATCAGAATTCTAGTACATCTAATATGCCCGAGCAAGCTAGAGTTTCACCAGAATTGTTACACATGCACTCCTTGTACCAATAGGAGACTCAAACTAATTAGACTCCTAATAGAATTCGAAAATCAACATCAATTGGACTCCTAATTGGATTGGAACAAACCTACATAACTAAGTTCCTAATAGAATCAAAGGAAATCTAAACCGACCAGAACCATAACCATAAAGGGAAATAAAAGGAAAACTAAGCTATCTAACCTAAGAAACAGAATATTGCAGATGTTCGCAGGCGGACGATTCAGTATAAAAGAAACCCATACCCACTCTTAAGCGTGATCATTGACGTATTGCAGCGTCGATAAATATCTGTAGCTAGCGATCGCAATAAATTAGAAACCTTCTAGAAAACCCCTTTTATTATTTATTTTTACCTTAACTATTTCAAACACCGCATTGCTAGAGTCCGCTAGGACATAGTTGGAAGCCACTTATTCAACGGGAACCAAGAGGAACCCAGAAAAAGTGCACACCAACACCCCCCCCCCTCTTCTATTTTTACTTCGGATGATAAATCAGAAGCCTTACAAGATACTCCTAGGAATGAGACCGAAGATCGATGAATGATGACTGAAGCAAGAACCTACTATACCTACCGTAGTTCTCCCTGATAACCATGGGATAGGATGACCACAACCCAAAGGTAGACCCCAGTATACAACTGACATAATCAAAGCGAGCTCCCCTGGTTCGATGACAGTACTGATGAACCTTTCTTTAAAACTAAATCACCAAAATACCCTTGACTTCTTATAGACCCAAAGTGCTTACCCAAACCTGAAAAATCTCCATTGCATCTAGACACTAGGGCTTTTTTTTCAGATAGAGAATCACCTTAGAAGCGTCGACTCGTCCCCAAAGAAGATGCGGAATAACGAAGTCACCGCCCAGAGAATGATACCAAAGATACCGTACTGCCGATCCTGCCACTCTCCTACACTGAGCCATTTCATTTTTAATTTATTTTAGTTATTTGCTTTCCCTGCTGCATTATGTTCATTTTCCAAAAAAAAAAGTAAAAAAAAAAAAAAGAGCATATATATCCATCTTTTACTACCAGACCTCGGTCTGAGATACTTTCCCCCCTTGACAACTGGCAAGGGAGAGAACAAAATTATTGATAGCATTACCTTTACATGTGCAGATACAAAACAACCTTCTGCCATCACCGACCAACTCAAGAAGCGTCCAAGTACTGATGACAACCGACGGCGCTGAAAGCGAAGGGCAAATACAAGAGGTAACTAAAAGAAAAGGAACCAACACAGGTATATCTGAACGGAAAAACTTCTTTTATATATATATATATATATGTGTGTGTGTGTGTGTGTGTGTGTCAAAATTATCTCTTTTTACATTTGTCACCCGGGGCATACCCCCTGCATATACAATGAACACGCACAATGGATACAAAACAAAAACACACATACACCCCTACTCCCTACGTTGTCGCTGGGATGGTCGATCACTACTGTCCCCAGTATTATCAGCCCGGAGGTCCGTAGAGTGATTCTCCGAAAATACAATCCTGGCACTCAGAGTTCGCGAAACCTCCAAACGACAAGGCCCCGCTACTGAATGCCCCTCACTCGCCGGACTAGTAGACCGCCTCGATCGAGAATGAGGAGGATACCCAGAAAGAAACCCCTAAATGACAGGATTCTCACGAACATAATCCCTGACACGGTCTCGTGTCGTACGACGGGGCTGCCCGGCCGATGAACCCGTAGCGCTAGACTCCGCTCCATCAAGCTGACCAACCATCCCACACACTCCCCTCTCACTCCTCATCAGACGATACTGCATCTCTGCCTGCGTCGTCTGACGCGCCGCCTCCAATGCCTCAGTCTAAGTCCTCTGCACAACCATCATCTCGACAAACAAGTTCTCGTGACTCTGCGTCTCCCCAAGGATTCGTCTCACCTCAGGAGTGGCATGTGCTCGCGCCGCCTCTAGACGCGCCTCCTCAAGCTCATGTACCTGCATCACCGCACTGAGTCAAAGAAAGCCAATGTATACATATGAATATTTGTAAGGAAAAACTTTGAAAAGAAGAGAATCATACCAGATCCACCCTCTCTCCAAGGAGGCACTCAACCGTCGCAGTGGTCACTAGATCAGCAGGCAGCACAGAAGGAACAACAAACGTGGTCGACTACAATAAGAACAAACAAATATACATCAGATAACACTATGATAATGAACAAACTATAAAGACAACAACTAAAACATAACTGAGAAGGAACAGGAGCAGACCCCTGAGGGGGAGCCCCAAGAGCGGAGTCCGAAACAGCCTACACAAAAACCAAACAAGCCAACACAAGATATGTCAGAACAAAATGAAATGAAATAACCTGAACTAAATTACTCCAAACTAGAAACTATGCCTGATCTCGGGGCATAGAGAGGCAGCGGTCGCCTCCCTCGTCTGAAGATCCTTAGCAACTTGACGCTGAAATACCACATGATGTTAGTAAACTATTAAGGACGGCGAAACAATAACACCCAACGAACTGTGACAATCATATAGACGGGTCAAAAGCTTGAAGAAACTCACCCAGTGCTCTAGCTCAGCTGGTAATTAAGCCACCATCGGATCCTCCCGACTAGAAGAAGCAACTGAGGAAGGATCGAATGCCTGAGTAGGAGCCCCACAGCGGAAAGCTCTGCCCTCTGCAAACATCGACAAATGCCCCAGAACTAATCAGAATTCATAGAATACTAACAATCAATAAACCAAGGAAGACACTTACCAATCGATCAATCTCAGATCGTAGACTGGCCTCCACCTCCCGGCTAGCCTGCTGCTAACCGTATAACAATTCGACCATCGTTGCATGACTGGCGATTTTGACCTCCCTCTCGGACTGGCCAAAAGAAAACGAGACATAACAACTATATCAGAATGACTAGAAACTTGAGTCAACATAATATATAAATAACCAGACCAATGAACCAACTAACCAAGAGTCGTCGAGTCTCCGCTAGCCGATCCCTCATCTCATCCTTCGCTCCCCTAGCCTGAGCAACTAAGGAGGTGAGAGAGCACAGCATCTCCTCATCAGGACGAGGAGCGCACCCTGTCTGCTCCATCGCCCTGTGAAGGGCATCCAATGTTCCTCGGACGCCCGCCGTGAGATGGCCCTGCTCTAATGCGGCCAATCTCTCCCTCAATGCCAACACCGGGTCAAACCCGTCGACCGCAAAAGAACCACTCCCATGAAAGGAACGTGTGAAGAGGCGCCCACCACCCAATGCCCTGAACCATCTCACGAACTCTCGGACATCCGCCTCGTCATGCACCCTGTCACCCTAGCACCCCCAGCTCTGAAATCCTCCATCTGAAGCGCCATCTTCTTAGCAAAGTCTCGACCAGGGGGACCAGTCATCCTCTTCACCACTCTATGACAAATCCCTTGTGGCACTCCCTGCCGAAGCCCCAATTGCTAAACCACTCGAGATAGGTGGATCCTCTCCACCTTCTCAAAATAATGAACCCATATATCCACATTGAAGAAAGGCTGCCTAGACTGAATCACTGGCACGCCGGTATCCTCCTCGGCCGCGTACGGCCTCCAAATCACCTACAACAAAGTAGGCAAGCCAACCCATCAATAAGGCCTTAGATCATAAAATCCCCAAAGCAAAACAAAACAAAATGTGTACATGATAAATATACCTGCCTCTCATGCATATCCTCAAAAAGGTCGCGCACGGTCTGAAGATTCGAAGACCAACGGCAACCCCTCAACGCTATCCTCCACACATGCATCCCCGAAAATGTGAATGTAATCTCCATCGGAACCCATGGATGGAGAAAGGCGAAGTGATCATAGGCCCAATACTAGAAAAACAAAAAAAAAATGCTAAATAGCTACTATGCCAAAAGAAGGGAAAACTGGAGACACTATGACACCTATTAACTAAAACTCACCTAGAGGAAGGGAAGGAAACCACCGATCGTCGCGACACCTCGCCCCCGATGATAAAGCTGCTCATAGAGATGTGCCAATGCGGCCACACCCTAAGTATAGGTAGGGACTCAATCCAAATCCCTGAGAAGAATCAAAAACAACCCGGTAGCGCATCCCCGAGTCGAAGAAGAAAAGAGTGTCGCACCAAAAAAATGCATTAAGAACGCTTGAAGCACTCTATCCATGGCCAACCCTGGCTCGACCACGGGCTCCCGACCTGCCATTGCCATGCGACGTGCCTCAAAAGATGCCCTCAGCTCTAATGATGCCTCAGAGGGATGAAGCCACTTGCAAACGTGTCGAAGAACCAAGTGGCTCGAACTACCCCCGGCCCCGATCCACTAGATCTATACGGGACACCTAAAATCTCCTCACACACCCCCAAATAATCTCCTACCATCCGCCTCATGATCAACTCGCCCTCGAAACGAAGATCGGTGATGATGACCCAATCCTCTGGAGTCGATAGCAACATACCAACTGGAAAGAGAAGCACCTGATGCCTCTCCCTCCACCTCTCCAGAATCACCACAATCAAACAACGATCGATCTGAAAGGGCTCCAGCTCCAGGATCGGCCCAAAGTAAAAATACACCAATCGTGCCCGCTGAAACTCCAGCAAGATACGATACCAAGTATGAGACTCAGTCCATGCCGAGCTGATAGCCAGCTACGGAGGCTCCTACCGAACGAAACACAAGTAAGGAAAAAAATAAGACTAACACACATACCTATGACGAAAGACAGGTAGATCTACCAAGAAGCCAATAAAGTTTATTAAGACATATAATAATAATTCATAACAAGCACACAAAATATGATAAGAACAATAAAATAGAAACATGACCTATCACTAGACACACTCATGATGCAACGATCGATGCATGTTTGACATAAATTAAAAGGGTTTCTAGTTCCTAATGAGTCTATGCCACGACTTAAATGCCTAGAAAAGCGAAGGAACTCTTGCTCATGGATACCTACCTGGCCTCAAGCGAAAAAATCCTCCAGCGGGAAGTGTGTGCGAGCCCGACGCCCCTCACCCTCACCCTCACCTCTCTCAGCCTCACCCTCAGCCCTCTCACCCTCAACTCTCTCTCCCTCACCCTCAGCTACGCCCTGATCAATCTCGGGTACCTCCTCCCTAACCACCACCTGGTCACCCTCCAGTACCACCTCTCTAACCATCTCCCCGGCATCCTCCTCCATGGCGACAGCACTGGCCCGAGCCATGGAGGTCTCACCTATCTCCCCCATCATCAACCCCTCCAACTCAGAGATAGTAAGGTCGTGTCTACCATTACCCTCAAACTCCAACCTAGAAGAAAGAGCTCGAAACACTAGAAAGAACGAAAGAAACGGTGCCTAAAACGGACGACCGGATCGTAAGATATCACGAAAACACGAAAACTAGAGCTCAAGGAAACAAGGAAAGTAGATAATCGAAGACAAAAACGGATAGCGTGAAAAAATAAAGAATTTTGAACTATATATAGAACGCGGCCAAATCGAGCATGTAAACTGATGCGCTCAATCAAATTACGCACCCAACTCCCCGCCCTTAATCTCGATTATACGCCCAGTCTGGGACGCGTAAACAGATCGTGGCCCGCTCGAACAAACCCAATGCCCTGGTTGCACGCTGCTTGCCAGACGCGTAATCATCTCAAGCGCCTGCACCGTGGCGCGTAAATGCCAAAGGTCACCTGTACAATGACTAGGCACCACCTCAATCCCACGTCCCATACCACACATTTAATTTAGTTAAACAATGGGGCACTAACGCTTAATGACCCTCTGAACCCCTCAAATGCGTGCGCCCACCTCAGCGCACAATTTGGTTATCCACTCAGAGTGAAGCGCGTAATTCCCCAGGTAGAACTCACAAATATATGCACCAGAACAATGGGTTTACAGGCCTAAAATTAAGAGATTTCTGACACTAATTACCGACCCAAGTTACGCCCTTGCTAAGACCAATCTAAAAACACTCCTAACTTAGAAGATATACACCCTGAAAGCTAAAAAAAATACCCCCCATCACTTACACACTTGAACTTGGACCAAGCTAAACTAAACCAAAAAAAAATGCCCCCAACACACCCTAAAACAAAATAATAAGTAAACCGAATCAAACCAAACTCAAAGAAATATATATATAAATAAACATTACACTCAAAATAAATAAAGTAAATCAGACCAAAAATTTACTAAATATAAGTAATCACAAATGGAATTGAAAACGCAATCGCTTCATGAATAGATAAAATAATTACAAAATGCATCGAGGGCATACCCTCTGAATATACAACTTAAAACAATAAAATTTAAAACCAGCACGTTTAGGCAATGCCTGAATCCGGATTTATTCGAGAAACAAGAAATTGTAGAGAAGCCCGGAGAAGGAGCGCACCCTGAATGAATTCGGACAATGACAAACTTTTTTCGCCCCGAGCCGACAGAAAAGAAAGATTGGCGCACGGAAAGCCACCCAAGACCTGCGGGATCCACCTATGGAAGCTCACCTTGGAAAGCATAACAAGGAGGAGCAACTAACACCAAATCCGCAGAGCCAACCGAGGAAAAATAGGCGTCGGTCACGAGAACTCTGACCAGGCCTTATCCTTGGGTTTTACCTTTTTCTCCCCCATCTCTTCTCCCAATGGGGTGACACTTCGAGTTGGATTGATAGCACCACCCTGAATTTCCAATCCCGTCCATTCCCAATAATTCACTTAATAATCATAATTCTTCGAGTTTAATACCCGGGATACAAAACAAAAAGGAAGAAAAGACATTAATGAACAAATGAACAAAAAAATGATTTAGATTACAAACAAAAAATATACCCAAAACTTTCAATCCTAAGCTGGAAATTATATTCAAAATAAAGCCCTAAGCCTTTGGCTTATATTTATAAACAACACCTCCTAAACCACGAAGTGACAAATGTCACATTTTTAAACCCTTTCAATCTGATTAAACCTAAACCAAACACATACCACCTAGAAAAGAACCATAATCCATAGAAGCCTAGACCAACCAACAAAAGCACAACATTTACCCCTCAAAAATATAAATCCTCCCAAAATAAATGAACCAATAGGATTGAAGCACCTAACACCCATCTAGAAGCTTTGAGTTAAACCCCAAGTTCACACAATGCCAACAAGTGTCACCCCCAAAACCAAACTAAAACAAATAAACTAAACCCCAAACACAAGACTTACACCCTTACCTTGAGCAAAACAAATAAAGACTCACCTTAGGAATCCTTAAAAATAAACTCTGACTCCTCTGGACTAAAAATGGATTTAGAATAATTGCCTAAAAAAAAATTTGTCCCAACAGCTTTAATAAACAAAATCCAAACCCAAGTAAAATTCTGAGCAAACTTAAGATAAATATTACAAATTAATTATGAATCAATTCTGAAAAATGAGCGCGTCTAAAATTCCAAATTAAAACTCAACTAGACAAGAATCTTAACAAGCTAAATAAGTCAAAAGAAAGAAGAAAATTTTTGATTAAAAGTCTTCACAAGTCCAATTAAACAAATACCAAACACCTTTTATTCACTTAATAAATATTTTCATACAATACCACTGGAGGCATACCTCCTCAATTTACAACCCAAAATGAAAACCTAAAACTCTAACCTACAACTTAAAACGAAGACCGAATGTGAGGCGGACACAAAGCAAGGAGCAAACCAGACTTGGAGCGTCCAATCGGGGGCTTCAAAAGGAGAGGTGGAAGATTGGTTGTGTAATACATCCCTCCACTCGTAACACCTTCTCTTCCACCATCTTCACCTCCTTCACCGCCGCCT
This sequence comes from Chloranthus sessilifolius, assembly GCA_021018995.1. Taxonomy (NCBI): domain Eukaryota; kingdom Viridiplantae; phylum Streptophyta; class Magnoliopsida; order Chloranthales; family Chloranthaceae; genus Chloranthus; species Chloranthus sessilifolius. The sequence goes on along the minus strand of CM037594.1, from coordinate 24,449,404 downwards.
ACTCAACGCTGCCTTCATTGCTCTCTAAAAGTGAATGATGCGAAGACCGATCATCTCTTTCCCAATACCGCCCATTCCTAGAATAATGGCATCCCCGAGCATCACCTCAAGACGAAGATTGTACGAAATTATGAATATAGGAAGAAACGCATCTCAATCGGATGGTTAGATCACCCGATATCACCAAAACACAAATTTCAGAATATAAAGGATTCAAAAAAGGTAAAACTCGAGACTAAATCGAGAGATGTGAAACAAATGAAGACTCTCTTACTTCTATAGAGTACGGACTCAATCACGCGCCAGAACACATGCGCGCAACTTAGTCACATGCATAGCATACCATGCGCAAGTTGAATCACCCGCTCTGAATAAAGCGCGCAATAAAACCATCGCCAGCGCAGGCGGCGCGACGCTCTAGTCACGCGCCAACTATAGACCGTGCAACCCTATTACACGACCCACTTACATAGCGTAATCTGAAAGGTCGCCTGCATAGTGACCTGGTGACGCTTGAATTATGCGCTTATGAAACTGCGGGTAACCCACTCACACGCAAACATCCAAACACGTAAATACCCCCTTCAAGCTTTCGATCGCACGCCCTAAAATAGGCATGCAATTAGGTTAAATGCTTGCTACCAGGCGCGCAATACCCAAATTCATATCCTCACACCTTTTATCCCATCTCGGTCAACAGTCTTCTCCCACCGCGTAACCTTACAAGAAACATTGGCCGCGCCCCTAGTCCCGTCACAACAAGACATACATGCCTTATTGTGACACCATCACCTTCCCTCATCCCGTCACGATCCCACTGGAAAGGGAGAATCCCATCTCATGACCTCGTCGTGTATGTCCCATCGCGATAAGATGCACACATACAACGCCATCCCAATACCTAAGTTCACTAACCTAAATCAGCTATGTCGTCACACCTCCCATGGTGAAAAGCCAAAAGCAAACCTTCCCAAAACTCAAGCACATGACCAAAGCCAATGACGAGTCCAGTCACGACGCAACCACAACATGATCTCATATAACCCAAGATCTGCCAAAGAAAGAAACATAGCAATTACACCCGTCAACGTCCCATCGCAAATAGCACTACCCGAAACATCCAGATACAATCCCACCATACATCGATGGATATGTCCCCTCGCGATGCAACTACGATTCGATCTCATCACCCATGTCCCATTGCGAAACAGCAACCTCATCTCATCTTACAGCCCCGACACCAATCACACCTCCCCGAAATCCTCATCATAAAACTATTAAAATCAAACCTTTTAAAAATCCCATCTCTAACTACGATCAATCGATGTCCCATCACTGAAGTAGAGAACCTACCTCCCGAATCCCTAGCTAAGCAGCAGTCGCTAGACTCCAACAGAAGAAGACGGACTCCTCTCACGTCCCATCGCATCAAAAAAAAAACCACCAAGATCCAAATGCCTCTATCAGACCTACGACCAGTAATCCCCCAGCATCTTAATATAGGCCCTCGATGTTCCATCACATCTATGATCCACTATGATAAGACGCACGGGAGAGGACTTTCTCGCTTCTCATCTCGCACTTGCAACCACCACGACCCACCCCAGCACACAACCGTAACAGGAAAGACTTTCTCGCATCCCATCGCAATACCCAATTCCCTAAGATGTTTCATCAAACTGACAACCATCCACCAAGTCCCTGCTCTAGCAGAAATGAAGAAAAGAGAAGGAATCTCCAAAGTCTCATCGCAACGTCACGGAGACAAACGGCCAGTCCCATCACGGGCTACATAGGTAAGTATCACCCCCAGGTAAGTATCACACTCTCTTTTACTCGATATTTCTCTCAAAATATATATAGTTAGCTATGATTATATCAAAATATTTTCAAAACTCATCTCTCTCGACTCGCGAATCACTGTAGTCCTCCCATAAGAGATAATCATCAGTATTCATTGAGAAGGTTAGCCAGAGTATCCGGGATGCCAAGTGTCGTCTTGATAACCATATAAATGATTGGGTCCACAAATCTCGTACCGATAGATCTGCTCAGCGACCTCTCGAAAGCCACGTTTTCCAAAGATTTTCTACCGAATTGATCTTAAGTTAAAATTTCCAAAATTTCAAAACCCCCTTGCTTCCCAAAAAAAACAACAAACCAAAAAAAAATAACTATAGAAAGAAACCAAAATACTAAACAAAGAGACTTTACCTATCCAAATTTCACTTCAATTACTAGCCTAAACTAACTATTTCCCCTGAAAAACTGAGCAATGAGTATATTTAATCAAAGAACTTACAAAAACCTATTAGAAAAAGAACGCCTAACGCGCATTGGTGTGAGCAATGACGCGCCCCGTCTAACATGACTTACAAAAGCCTTTGACATTATATTGCATTTTATTATCGGTCCCTGGACCTTATTTATGGACATTTGTATGATGCCCCCCGGTACCTCGACTGCGTCATATCCCTCTGTTTGACTACCCGTTATAACAGGTCGCGACATGCGACAGGATGTCCCTTGCACCCACAGATTAGGATATGGTGATTCTCCTTTCTGTTTGATTGTCACTCGCAGCAAATCGTGTCACGCGACGGGATGCCCCTTGCACCCATAGATTAGGATACGCTGACTTTCCTTGTCGACTGTCTATGACAGTGGGTCACGATACACGATGGGATCGCTTACATCTACAACATGGAATACGCCTTTCGACAGCTACCACTGGGCCCCCGAATGTTCCATTTTAGCTTGTGCTGATAGACAAGAAAGCCAAGCATGTCATGTCAGCATCCCCCATTCACATTTGTGATTTCCTAAGAGAAACGAGAAGACACCTCGAATGAGGGTTGTCTACTTCTTTAACGCGTTCTTACTTCGCAAGAGCGCGCCAAAGAGGGGCATCTATAGACACCCTCATTTTGCCCTCTCAGAATATATAAATCTGTTCAGTCAACCTTTGACCTTGCCTGTGACTTTTCGAAAAGGACTTACCTTCTCTGGAAGCTTCACAACCCTAACATGAGAACTATGCACTGAAACAATAGGACATGGCTGAACACAGGCTAAAATAATAGCTCTGTGGCTCAGATTCCAACATAGGGAGACTATATACTGAAATAATAAATATAGCCAAAATGCAGACTGAAATAATAGTCTAGCATTTCAAGCCCCATGACCCTAATGTGGGAACCATGCACTAAAATAATAGTACATGGCTGAACACAGGCTGAAATAATAGCTCTTTGGCTCAATCCCAACGTAGGGAGACTATATACTGAAGCAATAGTATATAGTCAAAATACAGATTGAAATAATAATCTAGCATTTCAGACCTGACTAACCACGTGGGAACCATATACTGAAATAATAGTACATGACTGAACACAGGCTAAAATAATAGCTCTGTGGCTCAGATCCCAATATAGAGAGACTATATACTAAAATAATAGTATATAGTTAAAATGCAGACTGAAATAATAGTCTAGCATTTCAGGCCGCATGACCCTAACGTAAGAACCATGCACTAAAATAATAGTACATGGCTAAACGCAGGCTAAAACAATAGCTCTGTGGCTTAGATCCCAACATAGGGAGACCATATATTAAAACAATAGTATATAGTCGAAATACAGACTGAAATAATAATCTAGCATTTTAGACATGGCCCAGACCCGGATAACCCTGAATTACACGCCTAAAACCATGCGCGCAATTCGATTACACGCAAAACCATAAACGTGTAATCAGTTCCCTTTCAGACCAAACTTCCTTTCCCCATACCACCTCGAGACTCGATTACGCGCCCCACATGGCACGCACGATTGGATTGAGCGCCCCACCACTGGCGCGTAATTGGCCTATGCCCGACCTAGTCTCACAATCCTTGACCCCCAAGATTCCATGAATAAGTGCTTCAAATGAGATGCTTAATCGGATTGTGTATTCCACACCAGGCTTCAAATGAGATGCTCAATCGGTTAGAACTAGGAAACTCGGTTGAGCCGATCAACGCGATTAAGCATCGGAAATCGACACAATTGATTACACACACAAGCAGGCGTTTAATTAGAAAAAAAAAAAAAAAAAAACCTATAAAAGACCTTTTTTAATTCACCCCAAAGGGAGACTAAAAATTTCGGAGAACTTAGGGATTTTGAGAACGAACACAGAGAAATAGAGCCATGATTTCGAGATTCAAGCTTCGAATTTTAAGATTCCTCTCCATAGCCTTAGGTAAGAATTTAGCCTTTAGTTTTCGACCTTAGTTTTAGCTCTAAGATTTAGGTTTTCTTCTAGTTTTAATTATTAGTATTAAATTTCCAGTCTTAGACCGTAGCACCCTTTTTAGACCGCAATTTTTGATATTTGGCTCTAGTTCACCGTTTTTAGAACCAGTCCTTAATCTGACGGCCTAATCACCGACCTTCGACTTTAATTTTCTTCTAAAATCTTAATCTCTAGTCCTATCATTAATCTTTGGTTCTAGTACTTAGTTTCTGGAACCAGCCCTTAATCGTATGGCCTGATTTTCTGATTTCGGTCCCGAATTCAGTCCTTAGATTTTAAATTTTAGTTTTAATTCCTTAATTTAAGATTTTTAAAATCCCAATTTATAATTCAATTTTCTTAATTTCTAATTTCATAATTTAATCCATAATTATAATCCAAAATCAACTTTAAAAATCCAAAAATATCATCTTATAATCCGAAAATTCAATCTGCTTTAATCTCAGCCACTCTATTTGCTCAAGGGAGCTTACGGAGGGTACTCAGGAATGAGGCCAATCCCCCTTAGCATAGTGGGCCCCAAAACCCCTTTTCTTTTTTATTTTAGTAGAATTAATCCATCGCTTTAATTAGAATTAGTAAAATCAATTCCATTATTTCAATTAGAATTCTAGTATAATTAATTCCTTTATTTCAATTAGATTTTTAGTATAATTAATTCATTACTTTAATTAGATCTTTAGTAGAATTAATTCATTGCTTTAGTCTGAATTTTAGTAAGATCAGTTTATTACTTTAATTAGAATTGCAATACAGTTAACATGCTTGCTCCAATTAGAATTTTAGCATAACTAGTATAATTGCTTTAATTAGAATTTCAGTGAAAGTAACATACTTGTTTTAATTAGAATTTCAGTGAAAGTAACATACTTGTTTTAATTAGAATTTCAGTACAATTAGCATGCTTGATTTAATTAGAGTTTCACCAGGATTAGTATATTTGCATTCCTAGTACAATTAAGAGACGAATATTAATTAGACTTCTAGTAGCATTAGGAAACTAAATTAATTAGATTTCCAATAAGCTTAGAACATTTGAATTAATTAGACTTCTAATAGGATCAGGAGACTTAATTAATTAGACTTTCAGCAGGATTAGAATACTAAACTAATTAGACTCCTAATAAGATTAAAATATTCGAACCAAGTGGACTTATATTAGGATTAGGATACTAGAATAATAAATTAATTCACCACAACAAGTTCACATAATTAGACTCATAGTAGAACCAGGAAACTTAAGCTAATTAGAATTACAGCCCTAATAAGGAAAGAAAGAAAAAACTAAACTATCTAGATTAAAAGAAGAGTCAGTGCTGCTGACGTTGGTAGGCCGACGATTTAGTCAAGAAGTAACCCACACCTGCTCTAAAGCGCGATCACTGACGTGTTACAGCATCGTTAAATATCTGCAGCTGGCGATCGTAATAAACTAGGAACCTTCTTAGAAATCCCCTCTTTATTTTGTAACCTTCCAAAACACCACATTGCCAGAGTCCGCTCAGGACAGAATTGGACCACTGATTCAACGGGGACCAAAAGGAACCCAGAAAAAGCGCGCACCAATAGCACCGTCTAAACCTCCCGTACTTATGAACATGCGCATTCAAAGCTTGCCTCCCTTCTCTCTCTTTCTTAATAACTCCACAACCACCAAACAAGAGAATTTATTTCTCTCAACATCTTGCCTTTTATACTAAGAGTCTCCAACTCAAGTGTTAAACACATACATCGTACTTCGGTGTACGCCACCTCACTAATGGTTCATACACACTTAAATCTTTTCTTTCTCATCCCCAACTAGGTTAACTAACTCTAATCAATATTTTAACATTTTATCTTCTTCGGTGTGTGACCAGTCGGGTACGCACATCGAGGCATATTATTTAAAGGTCCAAATTTTTGGGACATTACACTTTTATCCAAAAAAAGGTGGCACCAATAGCAGTCATTCAAGATAGTGTTGATGCACTTGAGGCTATACCTATTGCAGCACCCCACATTGAGGAGGCTCTTGCTCCTATGGTGACCACCAATGATCACCATTGCGTAGATCAGTAATAGCAAAGAAGTCAACCATTTCTGATGACTATATCGTCTACCTCAATGAGAGCAAGTATGATTTTTGAAAGGAAATAGATCATGTTTCCTTTAAGCAAGCTGTTAAGAGCGACAAATCAACTCAATGGCTCGAAGCTATGAACGATGAGTTGAAATCAATGAAATATAACCCAGTCTGGGATCTTTGCAAGTTACCTAAAGGAGTTAAGCTTGTAGGCTATAAATGAGCATATAAAACCAAGCAAGACTCCAATGGTAATGTCGAAAGATACAAGGCCAGGTTAGTCGTAGTCGCTAAAGGTTTCACTTAAAAGGAGGAAATAGACCATAAAGATATATTTTCTCCTATCTCTATAAAGGAATCTTTCAGGATAGTCCTGGCATTAGTAGCTCATTTTGACTTAGAATTGTATCATATGGATGTAAAAACTACTTTTCTGAATGGTGACTTGCATGAAGATGTCTTTATGACACAACCTGAAGGTTTTCAAGTTGAGGGAGAGAATCATTTAGTTATAGAATCAAAAGGTCTATATGGTTTAAAGTAGGCATCTTGAGAATGGTACTTAAAATTTTACGAAGTCATTTCAAACTTTAGTTTTTAAAAAAATATTATGGAATAATACATATGTCTTAAAATCAGTGAGAGCAAGCTTATCATCCTTATTTTGTATGTTGATGATATATTACTTCCGAGTAGTAGTTTGAGCATATTAAATGAGACAAAAAACTTTTCATCAAAGAGTTTTAATATGAAAGATCATGACGAAGCTTCCTATGTGATAGGAATTGAGATTCATCGAGATAGAGCCTGTGACATATTATGATTGTCTCAAAGAGCTTATATTGATAAAGTTCTCAAAAGGTTGCATAATTGCTCCGCTACTGTTGCCTCTGTGATTAAGGGTGATAAATTTAAACTACTTCGTCTACTATGTAAGTAGAGTTCGTTACATGTTTTAAGGCAACAGGTGAGGCGATATGATTGAGAAATTTTATCTCAGGGCTTCAAATTATTGATAGTATTTCAAGGGCATTGAGAATCTTATGTGACAATTCTGTTGCAATAGCAATCTCCAATAACAACAAGACTAGTGGATGTTTCAAATATATTGATATCAAATATCTTGTTGTAAGGGAGAAAGTTCATAATCAAATTGTATCTGTTGAAAAGATCAATATGACACTCATGAGAGCTAACCCTCTCACTAAAGGCTTACCTCCCAAGCTCTTTTCGAAGCACGTTGCGCGCATAAGATTAAAGGATAGTTTTGATAGCTTTTAAGAGTGGATGTATAAGAGCGAATACATTTATTTAATTAATTCGGCAAGAAGGATTTTTTTTTTTTTTCTATTTTTATGAAAATAAAATTTTAGATATATGGTGCCAATAGATGGCAATACAATAAGACCAATAATAAATTGAGTTTGCTTATTATCACCATTCAATTTGTAAACTTGCAATCTATGCGAAATCATGCTAGTTGGAATCCATATTAGTGATGAATTCTAATGCAGTAACTAATGAATGGTCATGTATCGATGACATGATGTATTGACTACATTGATTTTGTGTTAGAATTATCATTGAACCGGACTAATTATAAAGACTTTGATTGAAATCATGGATCAAAATTTCGTCCGATACCGATACGTATCGAACGATACGTATTAGTATCGGAGGTCACCGATACGGTACATTGAATGTACCGTATCGGTCATATATATGTATTTACCCAAATGATACATTCAATGTATCGTCTGATACGTATCAATTTTGGGCTCGAACGATACATATCGGTTTCCCGGCATTTTGATCTATGATTGAGATTGATTAGGACTTTTCATTCAAAGAAAGTTAGCTAACATTTAATAATTAGAGTTTATTGACATAGTGTGGCCAAGTGGGAGGCTATTAGAAGTTTCTATTTTTATAGCCGTCACTATGGTCAATTCGTTGACCGGTGATGGTGTAAGATTAATATTGAGATGTAATAGTTGCTAATTCGATGAATTTAAAAAGAATAAGCAACTAATAATTAAGTCTTTTAGTTAAGGTATGATTGTGATTTGTAATCACAATATAATAAGTAATTTAAGTCCTTAATGGGAAAGGACTCTTTGGCTATAAATATAAGGGATGTTTGGTCCCAATGACTACTCGACACACTTCAACCCTCCTTATTAGCAAAAGCATCCCCATTATGCTCGGAGGCATTAAGAGCAAGGAGATCATTAAAGATCAAAGCGACAACCCATCTTTCATGGCTCACACTCAAGGTGCGCACATATATTTCAATTTAAGGGCTTATTAGTTTATTGTTTTGATTAATCATACGCCTAAATCCTAGAGCATTATTTTAGGTGCTCGGATCAATAGATCCATCAAGTGATGGATTGCCTTTTTAGCCTTGGGCATAGAGAGAGAGAACTGAGATGGAGATGGAGAGGGAGAGGGAGAGGGAGAAGAAGAAGAAGAAGAGGGTTTCTCACCTAAAAATGTGGGCCGCGACGGCAAGCGGATGGATCGCCGACTGGAAAAGGCTTGATCGGTGACGATGAAAAGAGAGAGGGCTGGCGGGCGTTGCGAAAACGAGCCAGAGAGTAGGGCAGAGGACAAGAGAGAAGAGGGAGGGCGGGCAACAGAGAAGAGGAGAGGGTTTATATAATAAAAAAAGGGCATTGTTTTGCTGTTTTTTATGCTTAAAGGGGTATAAAAAAAATGGTTTTGGTTGAGTGCGGGAGCTCGCCCGCACTCACCCATGAATGGGTCCACCATTGCCCATGGTTGCACAGTGGGTCACAAATACCCAACAATCTCATACTTGAACCACACATTAACTTTAATATCTATTTTATAAAAGAAAAATAAAGAAAGCATTCTGGTTGACTTTATTCAAAAATGGATGACCATCCTTTAAAGTTTGGTAAAACCATTGACTTTAAGACTTCGATGTAACATATATTCTCCCAAGTTGAGTAATAATCTTACTATCAGATCATGAATGCCTATAATGTACAATTTCTTCAAATTACACTATGACAGTTCAACCATTAATGAATTTGAGAGCTCATTGTTGTTTTAGTCAGACCAGAAACTTCTTGTGTATATTTCTACATTAGTCCTGGTTCATACCCTAAGGTATGTTGTCCTGATATATTACGGCATGCGCCATGTGAAAACCATCACCACCTATCAGGACAAAAGTTACACAAATCGTGGCACCTAATCACGATAGCCCAAGCTACCTTATTTGAGCACTTATGCTCTAGACAATAATATTATATATGCACAAATAATAATAATGATAGCACCAAAGGAAATGTATCAAATAAATAAAGCATTATATTGGCAATAAAAGTATCATAAAAGGAAATAAAGCATTGTGGAACCAAAAATTCCCACTCAAATAGTGTACTCAAGTGCCTCTAACACTCCCATTTGGATCATATGCGTCTTAAAAAATTTTGGAGCTAATCATTTGGTAAAAGGACACTACAAAAAATATGTTTATTGAAGACGGCTTTTGGTTGTCCCCAATACTTGAGCTAATTGGAGACCGCCATAAGTCATCTCCATTGTCATATCAACACATGTTGGAGGCGGCTTTCAGCCATCCCCAATAACAATCTTTTACTATTGGAGACGGCTCCACTAAGTTTTACTCTATTATTAGAGGCGATTTTTGGCCGTCTTCAATAAAAAAATTTATTTTTTAATGCTTTTTTTTTCCAGGCATCATATTGCCCAGCTGTACACATTCATAACCTGTAAATAATATAAAAGAAATAATTATTCTATTTTATATTCAGCACAAGAAGAATGATACGGAGATTTTCGTACCAGGAGGAATATTCCTGTAAATAATATAAAAAACCAATTATTCATGCACAGATATCCATGCTCTTTAAAGTACAAACAAATTATGTAATACTTGACAACAACAAAAGAAAGAACTGAAATTCCAACAAAAAATAAATTATGAATAAGCTATGAAACTACTGAGGCCAATTTGACCAATCTCTATCTATAGGTTCGGTAGGTAGGACTGTACATGCAGCTCTCCGCGTATTTCACAAGATCTTCCGGCTGAGGAAGACGCGTCACTAGACCTATATGAAGCAAATAAGATCATATAGCTATTAGAATTTAAGGATTCACCAATTAACAATGAGTAAATGAAGATCTAGAAATAAATAAATAATTCACCAAGCTCATATGCTTTAGCGGCAACATCAGCAGCTATTTCGACAGATATTTTTCTTATATTTGTGAAAGGCGGATAGATCAGCCCCTTATCAAAGTTCTCCTTGTGAACCTGTCGAGCCAAAGGTTCCACTGTTTTGAAAAAGAAAAAGGGATCATTATGGCATGTGAATTGCACATATATAATTAATTACTAGATGAAAAAGTTGACTGCTTATTTCATAATCAAAGCAAAAAAATTAGAACTACATATTCTCAAAGCCTAGTTCAGTGCAAAAGAACAAAAACATGAAAATTAGAATTCCCTTTGTTTTTAATATGTACACTTACAGGCTGCCAAAAGAATGTCATTGTGGATGCGGATTGCTCCTGAGATCACTAAACCCAAACCAAGTCCCAGGAAAATATAAGCATTATTTGCCTGCACGATTAACAAAAGATAAAAGATAATAAAAGGCCAACCAAGGAGATGTCATACATCTCATCTAAATTTGCAAATTTATCTATCCAAAATAATCCATTAAAAAGGAACGAAAGAACTAAAGTTTTACTTGGCCAGGAATATGAAGCTTCCCATTGTATTCAACAGGATCAAATGCGTTGTACCACTTTGAATTAAACGATCATGTGGACCGAGGTTTTTCTCTTCTTCTGGGATCTGAGGCAATTAACAAGGCTCAGAACTATTTCAAGCAATCAGCTAGCTATAATTCCCCTTGACTACTTTATCTCTTTCTTGAAGGTATTCTTTTGTAAAATTGAAAAAGGAAAACAGAGTACAACAAAAATCCAGACTTGAATAAAAGGCACAAAACTATAAGGTGGTGTTTGAAAAAGTAAAAAATACTAGAAATGAAAACGAATTCCTAGCTTTTCTCCCATTTGGATAGAAAAAGGGCGGTAGAAATTGGTGCAGGAAATTAAGCCAATTTCCATAAAATGGTGGATATCGATTTCTTCCCAAAAAAAGGAAATCAGGTTTCCACAATTTTTGCCACACAAGAGCTTGGAATAAAGAGCATCTTGTCCTAACTCTAACGAATTAGCTCAACATAAAAAATCAACAGACTTACCTCTTCTGCTCTCAATGTCTAGTAGTGATCATTTATGTTTTCAATCTTTTCACTAGATGGAAAAATCTGCAAGAACACAACCAAAGAATACCACCTAAATGAACATTAAAGAAAATATAATGGGTCTAAATCAATCTCTTAAAAGTTTCAACTATGGCTTGCATCTCAGCCAAAGGGATGATTAACAAAAAAAAGGTTGAGATATTTTCTTGTTCTCTGTCGATCACAGTTTTTTTTCTGTAATAAAAAATGCTAAAATAGTAGGGCCACAATCAAGCCTGTAATTGATCCAGCCAATTATGAACAAGCCTCATAGGTTCAACCATGATTGGGAAAATCATAAGCCAAGCCAAGGCTATTTTAATCATTTGTCATAAATATTCAGTCAACAATTAAATGCAATGGAAAACACACCATAAACAGAAAATTTTAAGAACAAGACAATACCTTATAGATCTTGTAATAGAAAACCTCAAGCAATCGAAGCTCTGCATTAGGATGTGACAGCTCAACCTATTTCAAAATGCAGGCAACCAATATATTGTTATTCATGGTAATCGTGAAGAACAATTTGAGATCTTACTGTATGTATGAACTAATAAGAAAATTGGGCAAAAAGATGAAAAAGAGGAATAGAATACAAACACACACACACACAATGAATGTGTGTGTTAAATATAATGAATATACCAATTGTTAAATATTAAAACATAATGAAAATTAACAAACTTCAAAAAGGAAAATATTTGTGTTATGTTGCATATAATTAACAGTTATAATTCTGTGGCTATACATGAACAACAGCCAGTATAAATGTAACATCCCCGAAATTTGGGCTTTGAACAGTATTCTCAGGATGCGTGCCCGACTGGTCATAAGTTTGACCAAGTAGAAGTCAACTTGATGACTTAGGTTAAAGTAGGTTTGATGTGAATGAGCACGTGTGCGTAGTGTTGGATCTTGTTTAGAGATCATATACACCTATCTTGGGTGTATGCGCTTTACACCAAAACATAAAATGGGTTAAAAGGCTTGAATAACTTAAGAGAAGTTATTTCTCTTTAGTTTGGTTGGTGTGTAGAGATTTATGAAGAGAGAAAGAGAGAGAGTAAGCAGTAAATGCAAGAGGTTGTGTGGGATTATGAATTGAGGGAGCACGTGAGCTTTAATTCTGAAGGCAACGCATAGGTGAACTCGTTGGAGTCAGAGCTAAGAACCCCTAGCCAATGACCCAAGCCATTGAATCAATCATGAGATTGATTTAAGGTGAGATTTCTTTAGATTACAATATGTATAATGTTGTGGTTGTATTGTTAAATTTGGTAAATTAAAAGAGATAGAAAAGAAAGAAAATTGAAGGAAAGAAAGCTGGAAGAAATGCCCGAAAGGGACAGAGTTCCTATCAAAATCGATTAATCAATTTTAAAAATCGATCAATTGATTTTAACCTGAAAGTAGATCTGAGCATTGATGCCCAAAACCAATTGATCGAAATAAAATCGATCAATCAATTTTTGGATTTCAATTAATCAATTTGAAATTGATTAATCGTCTGTGCACTCACAGTGACTGGAAAATGAGGAGCCTGGAAAAACTGATTGATCGATTTGTAAATTGATCAATCGATTTTAGATTATCGATTAATCGATTTGGGATTGATTAATCGATTTTGGGAATTTCGATTAATCGATATGGATATTGACTAATCGATTTTGACAGTTTTTGTTTGACTTTTGTTTTGGACTTTAGTTGTGCAGCTTTGAGAGTTTTTGTGAGCGTGTTTTGTGCGGCTTGGTATGTCAAGCCTTATTTTCGTTAAACAATGTAATTAAGTCATGGGATTATTCTTTTGGGGCGAACCATCATTGATGACCAGCGGTCATCGATGGTTCGGATCGGTTCTCCATTCATGCAGAGGCATGAAGGTAGAACTGTCTTTTGAGAAATATTTAAATGATAATTTATTTTCGCATTTATTATTGTCATTCAGTTCATTATTGTTGCTTGATATACCAAAGTTTCGTGCATAGCTAAGGGGCACGGTCAAGATGATCGTATCGATGGCACGGGTTTTCGGGTGCCAAAATCCGGGCTGTCACAGTTGGTATCAAAGCTAATTTCTTTTAGTGATTCTGACAATTATTCTTTTGTCAGAACATAGGGACTTCTGCTAACGAAACCTCAGTTTCAAATGCAGCCGCCAATGTCATCTAGGGGAAGAGGCCGAACGAGAGGAGGCCAACAGAGAAGTTTACATAGTGGAGATGATTACATCTCTCCTACCAATCGAGTACCCTTGGAAAGGAGTGAGGCCCCAAGGGGCAGCAGTAGTAGAAAACAAGAGGAAGAGGATCGAGATTGTCAGGATCAAGATCTGAGAGAACAGGAGAGAGTGAGAGAAAGACAGGAAGATAGAGAGGAGCGCCAAAGGATGATGCACACCATAGAGACTATGGCAGCTGCCATGGCACAACAAGCTGCATCCTTTGCAGCTCATGCAACTAGAGAGCAGCAGCCTCCTACACCACCTGTAGGACCTACATTGCCTGTGCCTTCGTCTTTTACTGAGTTTAGGAGGATGAGACCTCCTACGTTTTCTGGGTAGGCAGACACGATGGCAGCAGAAAACTGGTTAATGGAAATGGAGAAAGTATTCAGCATGCTAACATGCACGGAGGATGAAAGTGTAAGATGGGCAGCCTACATGCTAGATGGGGAGGCTGGGCCTTGGTGGAAGTTCGTGATACGGAATAGGGCCCAGGAGACCCCAGAATTGCCGTGGACTTGGGAGGAGTTTGTTGAGGAGTTCAACAAACAATATTTTTCAGAAGTGATAAGGAATCAGCTTGAAATTCAATTTCTACAATTGGTGCAAGGGAGGATGACCGTGAGAGAGTACGAAGTGGAGTTTCTACAACTTGCCCGTTTTGCTTCGGATTACGTAGCTACCGACGTGATGAAGTCAAAGAGGTTTCAGCAAGGCTTGAAGCCCGAAGTTAGGGGAGGAGTAGCTCTATTTCAATTAAGGACCTATGAGGAGGTCATGAGCAAGGCACTAGTTGTGGAAGAGGAGAACAATAATAGATACAGACAGAGAGAGCAACAAAGAGGAGGCAATGATCAAGGAAGATCGGGGAACTACGAACCGGTGAATAAAAAGCCGAGGTTCGTGGCCCAAAATCAGAGACCACAGTTCCAGGAAGGTTTCGGAAGACCGGTGCAGCAGCACCACCAACAGAGATTTCCACTACTTGCGTCTGGGAGACCTTTACGCTATGAGAGCCCTGCCATGTCTACTGGCGCTACCGTCACACAGGGTTCTCGTACAGTTTCTTTCGCACCTCGAGAGACTTGTGCCAAGTGTGGCAAGCCTCATAAGACAATGGATTTCAGAATGGGAACCAGGGGTTGTTTCCAATGTGGTAAGGTGGGCCACTTGATCAAGGATTGCCCCGAGGTTGATAAGGGGAAGATGGCTTCAGTTGCAGCGCCACGACCCATTCAAGCACGGAAGCTGGTCGTTCATGGGAGAGCCTATGCAGTCACTGCTCAGGAAGCAGGGAACGTGCATGATGTCATCCAAGGTGAGATTCTTTTAAATAAAGAAATTCCAATTTCATTAAAATTTTAGATAGAGAAGGTGCTTTCATTAGGAGTTGTGTAGATTCTTAGTCTAGACACTAAATTTATATGTGAATTAGGGGTGTAAACTGATGTGTAAATTATTGAATGTATGTATGTATACTATAGGTACTTTAACTATATATGAGAAAGGATGCTTCATTGGATATGACGCTAGAGTGTTGATAGACCTAGGGTCTACCCACTCATTCGTCACTGCACGTTTTGCCAAGAGGATGAAGATTGTTCCAGAGGCGTTGGACTTTGTCCTATCTGTGTCTATTCCGACTGGAGAGTTAGTGGACACAGAGTTAGCTTGCAAATCTGTCATCGTAGCAATTTGAGACCTGGATGTGCATGAATTGGAGGCAAAGTTGATACTGCTAGACATGCAAGGGTTTGATGTGATCCTTGGCATAAAGACAGGCATGATTGAAGAACAAGGTTGTCGTCTTCAGACACAACACAAGAAGATCATTTTGATTTCAAGGAGTGAGGTCATCACGTATGCCACTGATCTCAGCAGTAAGGGTCGAGCGAATGATCAAAAAGGGTTGTAGTGGGTACTTGGCTTTCTTGAAGGAGGACAAGGAAGAAAAGAACGTCATCTCTGAGATAGCAATTGTGCGAGATTTCGCCGACGTGTTTTTAGAAGAATTGCCTGGATTACCTCCAGAGAGAGAAGTAGAATTCGCCGTTGACTTAGCATCGGGAACGGAGCCTATTTCAAAAGCACCATAAAGAATGGCTCCGGCTGAGTTGAAGGAGTTAAAAGTGCAACTACAAGAGCTCATGGATAAAGGGTTTGTCAGACCGAGCGTGTCTCCATGGGGAGCACCGGTCTTATTTGTCAAGAAGAAAGATGGGTCAATGCGACTATGCATTGACTATCGACAACTGAATAAACTCAATGTGAAGAACCGCTATCCTTTGCCTAGAATTGACGATCTATTCGATCAACTGCAAGGAGCAAAGTATTTTTCCAAGATTGATCTGAGATCTGGATACCATCAGTTACGAGTCAAGGCAAAGGACATTCAGAAGACAGCTTTCAGGACACGATATGGACACTATGAATTCCTTGTGATGCCATTTGGGTTGACGAATGCTCCGGCGTCGTTTATGGATCTGATGAATCGAGTGTTTAAACCACACTTGGACTCCTGCGTCGTAGTGTTCGTTGATGATATTTTGATATACTCCAAATCCAAGACGGAACACGAAGAACATTTGAGGATTGCTCTACAGATGCTACGTGAACACCAATTGTACGCCAAACTCAGCAAATGTGAGTTTTGGTTGGAAGAGGTTATCTTTTTGGGACATGTTGTCTCAAAGCACGGTGTCACTGTAGATCCAGCAAAGATAGAAGCAGTGGTTAAATGGGAGCAACCAAAGACAGTGACCGATGTCCAAAGTTTTCTTGGGTTAGCAGGCTACTATCGACGTTTCATCGAGGGGTTTTCAAAGATATCGGGACCTCTCACGAAGCTGACACGAAAGGATTCAAGATTTGAGTGGAGTGAGGCATGCGAGAAGAATTTTTAAGAACTCAAGACGAGACTCACTTCAGCTCCAGTGCTAGCGATTCCTTGAGCGATGGAGGATACACGATTGTCTGACGATCGTCATACAATGGTTTGGGTTGCGTGCTCAACCAACACAAGAAAGTGATAGCTTACGGATCAAGACAGCTGAAAGAACACGAGAAAAATTACTCGACTCATGATTTGGAGCTAGCAGCAATCATTTTTGCGCTGAAGATTTGGAGACATTACTTGTATGGTGAGACGTTTGAAATTTTCACCGATCATAAGAGCCTCAGATACCTGTTTATACAGAAATAGCTCAACATGAGACAGCACAGATGGATGGAGTTCTTCAAGGATTATGATTGTTCTATACAATACCATCCAGGCAAGGCTAACGTAGTAGCCGATGCTTTGAGTCGGAAAAGTTCAGCTCAATTAGCTAGTTTGATTTTGGGTATGCACCGATGGAAACTATTGGAAGATTTGTCACTCTATGATGCAAACATTGAGTCGAGAGCTACAGGATCCTTTTTGGCTAACATCTCAGTGAGACCAGTAATATTTGAGCATATTCACGATCTACAAATGAAAGATCCAACGTTAACAAAGATTCATCAAGACGTGATTGAAGGCATCAGACCGGACTTCTCAGTGAAAGAAGATGGTTCCTTATTGTTCAAGGGCCGTCTTTGCATTCCGGACGATGCCAAGCTAAGACGAACGATTCTTGCTGAAGCCCACAAGTCAAATTATGCTATCCACCCTGGTAGCACCAAAATGTACCAAGACTTGAAAAAGAACTATTGGTGGAGAGGTTTGAAGCAAGACGTGGCCGAATACGTGTCACGGTGTTTGACCTGTCAGCAGGTCAAGATTAACCATAGGCATCCTGCTAGACTATTGCAGCCTTTACCAATACCAGAATGGAAGTGGGAATCGATCTCGATGGATTTCATTGTTGGATTACCATGTACTGCCAAGAAATACAATGTCATTTGGGTGGTGGTCGATCGATTGACCAAGTCAGCGCACTTCTTGCCTTACAACATGATGTACACGGCAAGAAGACTGGCACAGCTGTATCTGAAGGAGATTGTCCGTTTGCATGAGATTCCGAGTAGCATTGTTTCGGACCGTGACCCATTGTATACATCAAAGTTCTGGAAGAAATTTCAAGAAGGAATGGGAACGCGACTGGATTTCAGTACGGCATTCCATCCGCAAACTGACGGGCATACTGAAAGGGTCAATCAGATTATCGAGGACATGCTTAGGGCATGTATGTTAGAGCTTCAAGGATCATGGGATCAGCACCTACCTTTGATTGAGTTTGCATATAACAACAGTTTTCAGACGAACATTGGGATGGAACCATATGAAGCACTCTACGGACGGCGATGTAGATCGCCCATTAATTGGGAAGAAACGGGTGAGAAGTTCATTTTGGGACCCGAATTACTTGAAGACAATGCCGCCTATGTTTGTATGATAAGGGCAAAACTTAAAACGGCGCAAAGCAGATAGAAAAGCTACGCCGATATCAAGCGGACGAGTGTAGACTACAAGGTGGGTGAACACGTGTTTGTGAAGGTGTCACCTATGAAGGGGGTGATGAGATTTGGAAAGAGTGGGAAGCTAAGTCCCCGCTACCTTGGACCATTTGAGGTTTTGGGACGAGTAGGGGAAGTTGCTTACCGTATTGGATTGCCACCGTTGTTCGATTCAGTACACAATGTCTTCCACGTGTCAATGCTTAGGAAGTACATTAACGACCCTGACCACGTGTTGAGCGGTCAAGAGTTAGAGATGCATGAGGACATGACCATGATCGAAGAGCCGGTGGAGATTTTGGATCGAAAGAAACAAGTACTGCGAACGAAAGTGATTCCACTCATACTTGTCAGATGGAACCATCATACGGCCGAGGAAGCTACATGGGAACGAGAGGCCGATGTGAAAGAACAATATCCAGCCTTGTTTCCAACCACTTGAGAGTCAATTCTACTCCCGCAAATGTGTTTGTGGATTTTGACAAAATTTATAATCCAATGTAAATTTTTGATCAAAGTATGACATAGAAATTTATTAAAACACACATGACCATGATGATGTGTTTTGTAGAACCAAGGATCACTTGATATCATAAGTTACCAAGATAAATCAAATGGACAGAGAAATTTGAAAACCAACATAAATTGATCAAAACCGATTAATCGATTTTCAAATCGATTAATCGATTTTGTTCGATTAGTCGACTGACATGTGCCAGTGACTGGGAACTTGAATAAGAGGTAGAAAAATCACAGAGTGAAATTTCGATTAATCGATCTTGGTTTCGATTAATCGATTTAGGTTTTCGATTAATCGAATTGAAGGTTCGATTAATCGAACAAATTGAGAATTTTAGAAGAACTTAGAGGGATTTTGTGAAAATTCGATTAATCGAGGAGGAATTCGATTAATCGATTTATGGTTTTGATTAATCGAACTGAAAGTTTGATTAATCGATTAACTTAAGGAATTTAGAAAAATTTGAAGTATGAGAAACGATTTCGATTAATCGATGTGAAATTCGATTAATCGAATCATAGTTCGACTAATCGAATAACTTAAAGAATCCTGAAAATTTTGGAAAGGACTGCACGATTTCGATTAATCGAAGTGAATTTCGATTAATCGATTTTGAAATTTTGATTAATCGAAATGGATTTGATTAATCAACTAGCTCGCGCCAGTGAGTTCTAAAACTTGAAATTTTAAACGGATATGATTTCAATTAATCGAAATGGTTTCGATTAATCAATTTCGCGTAGCTTAACCTAATTTTGAAACTCGATTAATCGAATTTGAATTTCGATTAATTGAAGCCAGTCTATATATATTAGAGTTGGGGTTTTTGGTGCCCATTCGAAATTGTCAACCTTGGGCGCCATTTCTCCTCCTTCTTCCTCTTCTCCAACCGATCGAGATAGCTAGGGTTTTGGGGCATTTCGAACCGATTTCGAACCGCGATCACCTATTTTGGATCGAAACTCTACGGTAAACCCCAGATTTGTATTCTTTCTTTTCATTTGAACTATATAAACCCTAGTTTAGCAATTTTTCCTAAAATGCCACCCAAGACTAGGTTGTCTTTGAAGAAGGCGACCTCTAAACTCCCGATTCAGCATAAGAACGCCGCACCACCACCACCTACCCCATCGCCGGTGAGGACTCCATCACCGTCGGCATCGGAGACCACCTCCGGTTCGACGAGTGCACCTTCACGTGAGTCTTCCCGTGAATCTACCCCCATGCCGCCACCACCCACTAACGTACTACAGCCCAATGAGTGGTGGGAGGCAAAGACCTTTGAGGTCGAATACATCATAGACCCAACCCTCTTCACGAACCCCGACGTACCGGGCGAGACCCAATGGGCTCGCAACTACCTCCAAAATGTCGGTCTCGGCAACCTTCTCAAACCAATCCGGGGTTCCTACTACCCTAGGTTAGTGAGATTATTTTACCAAGGGCTCGTAGACGGCCCTACCGACGATGTGGTCTTGACCAAGATAGAGGGTCGAGACTACACCATTACCCGTCGCCATATACACGAGGTACTCGAGTGTTACCTCGATTTCACCCCAGAGACTACCCTCTTCCCACCCTTTGAAGAGGGAGTTAAATTTGAGGAGATTATGACCCGCATGACTAACGGGAAAAAGGAGTCGAGATCCTCCATCAAGAGGGTCGACCTTCCCCACTATATGTGGATGCTTGATTCAATAATCAAGTGCAACCTATATCCACTGCGCCACGACACCGAGCGGATTGAGGTAGTGCAACAGGCACTATATGCGGCCTTTTGTGGCCGGTGGTTCGACGCGACCATGCTCATCCTAGAGGGGATGAAATATATAAAAGGAAAACTAATGAAGGGCAACTTGAGGCCCAAGGAGAAAATGTCGTATGCTCGATTGATCTCGAGCATGTTGGAGTGTTACTCCAACGCTCCCAAGTATGCAATATCGCCCCACGAGGTGCGGGCGATGGACCGAGTGAAGACGTTTTCCAAGTCTTCATGGAGCCGTAGTTACAACTTGTTGAAGCGAACCCTACCGGCTCCGGGTCCAGTTCCAGCAGCAGCAGCAACGGCAGTAATACCACCACCACATCAGGACCCACCCGTGGGTGGGGCGCACCCGGCCGAGCCATCAGCGGAGGGGGTACCCTCCCATACCACCATTTCACCTACACCGTCAGCACAGTCCGCGCCAGCTACACCCACATCATCCTACCGCCGGCACGCAACTCACTCCGGCCCTACCGTCGAGGAGGTGTTGGCACGTATGGAGGCCAACAACGAGCGGATGAACCGGACGATGGACTTCCTTATGTTCCATACCCTCCGCTACATCTACCCGTTGGACTACCAGCGGTATTTAGCTCAGAAGGAGTGGACCGCGGGATGGACCGCCTTCCATAGGGGTCCCGTCTTCCATCAGACCACCGACGCCTTTGGTACTTCCACTTCGCATCGGTTTAAAACCGA
Source organism: Chloranthus sessilifolius (assembly GCA_021018995.1). Classification (NCBI taxonomy): domain Eukaryota; kingdom Viridiplantae; phylum Streptophyta; class Magnoliopsida; order Chloranthales; family Chloranthaceae; genus Chloranthus; species Chloranthus sessilifolius. Next base: position 24,428,080 of record CM037594.1, on the reverse strand, counting down.
GACGCCACATCCTGACGTGCCGCTACCTCAAACCACCCACCAACCCCGACTTCACGGCGAGACCGGCCACTAGCTTTAGCAGACCACTTCATAGCTCCACCCTCTCATCTTCTTTTTGAGTTGTTTCCTTGTATGTATGAGTGTTTTGTATGCCAACTGATGAGTACTGAAAAATGATGATATTTCACCCCTAAATACCTATATTTAGCTGTCTGATAAAGGCTATCTAATGAGAATGATTAGATTTGAAGTGTTTCAGGTAAATACAAGCCAAGTATAGAAAACAGCCCAAGAATTCTTAATATAATGTCAAAACACTGCAACTTTGGGTAATCAAGAACTTGGTGCGACTTGCGGCTAAATTTGTACCTTCAAGACGGCCGAATTATAAAATTGTCAAAGCATAGAAGTTGTAGATATTTTCGTCAGATTTCCAACGGCATAAGAATCACCTCAATCTGAGTTCGGGACAGAAAGTTATAGCCGAAATACCGAAGCAGTGTCTGATACAAAGAAAGTGCTAAATTTCACGGATTTCTGGGGTCGATGCATCGACCCTATAGGTCGATTAATCGAGGATAAGTCAGAGTCTGACACGAAACTGACACTGTAAAGCTAATTTTTGGGACTTTTTGGCGGCTCGATGCATCGACCCTCCCTGGTCGATTAATCGACCCTAAAATTATGGCTTGGGAGACTCCCGCGACGAGGGGTCTATTTAAAGCGACTCAAACACTTCGGGGAAAGGAGATTTTTTTTTTAGAGAATTAGATAGAATTAATTTTAGGAGAGAGTTTTAGTTTTAGAGTTTTTAGTTTTTAGCCATTATTTTTCATAGTTAGACATAGAAATAGGGAAGTTTTATTATTCCTTTTTAAGAGCTTTGTTCCCTTAATTTTTCAGTACTCATTCCTTCAGTTTATAAATTTTGTTCAAAGTTTATTCCTGCATTAATTTCGTTTCTGAAGATCATCGTACTTTTGGATCAAAGTAAGTTCTTTTGAAGTTTGAGGTAATTTTAATTTATTAAATTAATGTTATTTTCCCGTCTTTATTTATTTATGTCATTTAATTACAATATGTGTGGCTAAATTTATAGGGATGGGGATCTAATGATTTCCATCCGAGGGATGTACTTTTAATAATATAAATTAAGGATTAAAATATGAGATTTTATTTTATGGTTGTTGTGCTATCATGAACGGATGAAATCCCCGCCACTAACCGGGATCGCGTGTGCCTAGCCATGCCCGAGATCTCAAATCTGTGACGGTAATTTTATCCAATCATTGTTATGGTCTTTTTACTTTCATCGTGTGGATCTAATTACGATTATGTTCTGGGATCGAGTGTGCCTAGCCATGCCCTGGATCTTGGATCTGTAATGGTAATTTTATCTTAAATACTCCCTAATCTGAATAAAGCGTGCCTAGCCATGCCCTTGATTTCAGATTTATAAGTGGTATTCTTGTTGGAATTTTCACCCACTTTGGGGATAATTTTTATTTGAACCTGAGATCATGTGTGCCTAGCCATGCCCTTGATCCCAGATCTATATATGAAAATCATCTAAGTCCTGATTGCAGGGATGCAACGTGGAACCTATTAGGGTGTTAACCATTGATCTTCCATAAAAGATGTTTGTTACCAATGAAATATCTCATAATTTAATCCTTAGATTTATATTACGGGAAGAACGGACCAAAGATGGGAGGATTTAGTATCTTCATCTTTATCATCATCTTTACCTTTCCTTTTGAATCATCAATTAAGTTTTATTTTTGTAGTCATTAATTACCATCTCATCACACCGCTTAAATCATAAAACTGGTAGAATACTGTTAGATCTTCATAGATTTCTAGAATTGCTTGTCTCTTTTAGATCTTTCAAAATTAGTCCTTGTGGGAACGATCTCGTACTCCGCACCCACTAAATACAAACCGATTCGTGCACTTGCGAGTAAAACATCACATTAAAAATATCACATCAAGTTTTTGGCGCCGCTGTCGAGGATCAAATTAAGAAAATTTGAATTTTTGGTAGACAGTAAATTTTAGGAATTTTTGAGGATTAAAATAGTATTTTTGCTTAATTAAAAAAAAAAAAAAAAAAAATTTGCTGGGAGTCGATGCATCGACCCCTATTGTCGATGCATCGACCTTGTCTCGATTGATCGAGACTCACACTCAATCAATCGATCTCTAAAAATATATATATATATATATTTCAGAAATTTCAATTTTAAAATTTTAATTTTTTTTTTTTTTTTTTAAATTATGAGGTTTTTCTGCCTGAAACCTCTACTCTGTGCATCATTTGCATGCACACTAGGTCTTCTAAAGAAAGAAATTTAGAATCGTTAAATTCTGAGATCGAACGTGCCTGCCGGTCAAATCGTAAGGACGCTAGATCAAGGCAGAAATTTTTAAGTGACTCATCCACTGAAGTCAATATGACTGACAACATGAATGGGCAACTCGAACAAGAGGAAGAACCAACATTGAGAGAACTATTTTCTCCGATAACTACAAATACCCCATCATGCATTGTATACCCCGCCACACCTGGTGGCCGGTTTGAAATTCGGACAAATGTCATCCAAATCCTTCCAATCTTTCATGGCATGGAGCGAGAAGATCCGTACCAGCACGTCAAAGACTTCGTCGAAGTCTGCTCATCTGTTTACCAAAATTTCAAATGAAGAATCATTAGGTTGCGCTTATTTCCTTTCTCTATAAAGGATAAAGCAAAAGCATGGTTAAATTCTCTACCATCGGGATCCATAACCACCTGGGATCAGATGGTCAAAACGTTTCTGTCAAAGTTCTTCCCTATGGCGAAGACGAATGTCCTTAGACGTGAAATCACGGATTTCACGCAAGAGGAAGATGAGAGATTATATGAAGCTTGGGATAGATTCATGGATCTCTTACTCAAATGTCCGCACCATGGATACTCAAAGTGGAGACTGGTCCAGTGTTTCTACAATGGACTGAATCAACCAAATAGACATCTGGTGGAGTCAATGAATGGCGAAGGATTCCTGAGCCTTAAGGAAACCGAATCTTATGCTTTCCTAGAAAAGCTAGCTGAGGATTCTCAGCACTGGGATTTCACAAAGACTCGGGAACAATCAGTCAAAGCCCGTGATCAAGCCGGGAATTCAACCAAGAAAGGAGGACTATACGTAGTAAAGGATTCCCCAGATCTGATGGCTAAAATTGATTTTCTCACTCAACAAGTGGAGGAATTGAAATTAAAGAAGAATGTGCATATGGTCAATACACAACCGGAGCCATGTTCAATTTGTGCAAGTCCAATGCATATGGCAGATGATTGTCCTTCAATGCAGAACTATCATGAAGACACATCGAGCGACTAAATGTTGTGAATAATTATATGGGCGGAATCAAGGAAAGCGTTTTCAATGAGAATAACCCAAAGAGCCGGAGATACCACCCAAATTTCTCATGGAAACAAGATAATCAAAGAATGCACCCGAACAGGGACGAACTTTTATCCCCAACAAAATTTCAATCAAGGACCGCAACAGAACTACGATCAAGGGCAATTTCAGCAGCAAGGGTTCAATAACCCGAATCAATTTCAATACAATCAAAATCAGGTTGGGCAGCCACGGCAAATGAACCAGAATTTTCAGTTTACGCAGCCAATGGGAGGTTATCAAAACCAACCACAACAAAATTTTGTGCCGACATTTCCACCACCTGGATTTAACAACCCACGGAAATCACCTTAGCGTCCTCATACACAAACTCCTTCTACTGAGGACCTGATGAAACTCATTCATTCTCACACGTCCTCAATCTCTAAAATAGAGACCCAAATTGGGCAATTGGCATCCTTTCTCTGTGAAAGAGAAAAAGGTTCGTTTCCAAGCCAACCTGTTCCTAACCCAAGGGGCCAAATGGTTGTTGAACAAACATCAACTTCAACACAAGAGGATAATCAACAACAAATTCGGGCAATCACAACGTTGAGATCTGGAAAGCAGGTCGATAACAAAGTAGTGTTGCCAGAGGAGGAGGAAGAGTCTAATAGAGAGACGCAATCTGAAGAGAGAGAAGAAATTGATGACAATGTACAAGCAAAAGAAATATCAGATGACAAGAGTGAACAGAAAGTTTTGTTAAAGCATCAGACTGCATAAAGATTGATGGCACCACTGAGAAATCGCGATGTGGAAGGAATAAATGAGATTTTTAAGCAATTAAAAATTAATATTCCCTTCCTGGATGCCATCCGTCAAGTACCTGCTTATGCTAAATTTTTGAAGGAATTGGTCACAATCAAAAGAAAGACCAATATTTTGAAAAAAGCTTTCTTAGCCGAGCTGGTTAGTTCAGTATTGCAAGCAAAGCTCTCAATCAAATACAAGGACCCAGGTTGTCCTACAATCTCGATCATCATCGGCGATAACCGTATTGATCAGGCCCTTTTAGATTTAGGAGCAAGTGTCAACTTGTTGCCTTATTCTGTGTATAAGGAGCTCGAATTGGGAGAACTTAAGACCACTGCGATGACCCTTCGCTAATCGATCACCAGAAAATCCTCGAGGAATTGTGGAAGATGTCCTCATCAAGGTGGATTTTTTTACTTTCCTGAGATTTTGTTGTTCTAGACCAAGCATCAAATTTGAAGAATAATATTCCAGTGATTCTAGGAAGACCATTCCTAGCAACCTCCAATGCGCTGATCAATTGTCGAAACGGGATCATGAATCTGTCATTCGGGAATATGACAATGGAACTCAACATTTTTAATATTGCCAAGCAGCCCATGGAGGATGATGAACATGCACAAGCATGCATACTCGATGAAATTGTAGAGAAAATATTTCATGCATCTGAATCTGAAGATCCTTTAGCAGCTTGTCTTGCGCATTTTGGAGAAAATTTTGATGTGGATCAACTAATCTAAGAAGTAAATCACATGTTGGACTCCACACCACGTCTGGGTGAAGAACAAGAAATAGAGTGTGGAACTCAAATTGAATTAATCAAGGAAAAGCCAAAAGAGGAGGAGAAAGTGTCCTTAGAACTTAAACCTCTTCCGAAAAATCTCAAGTATGCCTACCTGGGGGAGAATGAAACTCAACCCGTTATAATATCATCAACACTGGAAGTGAATCAGCAAGGCCAACTCATGAATGTACTCAAAGAGCACAAAAGTGCCCTCGGTTGGTCGATAAAAGATATTAAAGGCATTAGTCCGACGGTGTGTATGCACCGAATCCATTTGGAAGACAATGCTAAGCCTTCTAGGGAACCACAGAGGAGACTGAACCCTATAATGCAAGATGTGGTCCGAAATGAGATAATCAAACTTTTAGATGCTGGAATCATATACCCCATCTCTCGACAAAGAATGGGTCACCCACAAGTGGTCCCTAAGAAATCGGGAATCACAGTGGTGAAGAATGAAGAAAACATACTGGTCCCTACAAAAATTCAAACAGGATGGAGAGTGTGCATTGATTATCGGAAGTTAAATTTGATGACGAGGAAAGATCACTTTCCACTTCCGTTTATCGATCAGATGTTAGAAAGATTGGCCGGGCATGAGTACTATTGCTTTCTCGATGGCTATTCCGGGTATAACCAAATAGTCATTGCACCGGAGGATCAGGAGAAGACCACTTTCACATGTCCTTTTGGTACTTTCTCCTACCGACGAATGTCGTTTGGGCTTTGTAATGCACCAGCTACATTCCAAAGATGTATGCTGAGTATTTTTTCGGATATGGTCGAGCGATTCCTTGAAGTCTTCATGAACGACTTCTCGATACATGGAAATAGTTTTGCTGACTGTTTGAATCATTTGTCGCTAGTGCTTACACGATGCCAGGAGAAGAACCTTGTTCTTAACTGGGAAAAATGTCACTTCATGGTTAAAGATGGCATTATTTTGGGACACATCATATCGTCCCAGGGTATTGAGGTCGATAAGGCTAAAGTTGATTTAATTGCCGACCTACCACCACCGAGGACAGTGAAGGAAATAAGATCTTTTCTGGGCCACGCCGATTTTTACAGGCATTTTATTAAAGATTTTAGTAAGATAGCACGACCGCTCTGCAGCTTACTTTCAAAAGATGCCCCATTCATCTTTGATGATAAATGTTTGCGGGCCTTTGAAACCATTAAGGCCGAATTGATAAAAGCTCCAATAATTCAATCTCCGAACTGGGCCTTCCCGTTCGAAATCATGTGTGACGCCTCTGATTATGCAATTGGAGCTATTCTGGGACAACGAATAGAAAACTTACCGCATGTAATCTACTATGTGAGTCGCACTCTCAACGATGCCCAGTTGAACTACTCGACCACTGAAAAGGAACTTTTGGCGGAACTTTTCGCGTTGGATAAATTTCGATCCTATTTATTAGGATCTAAAGTTGTGGTATTCACAGATCACGCTACTCTGCGTTATCTGTTCGCTAAGAAAGACACTAAGGCACATTTAATTAGGTGGATCTTGTTGTTGCAAGAGTTCGATTTGGAGATCAAGGACAAGAAAGGTTCAGAAAATGTGGTGGCCGATCACTTGTCACGAATAATTATTGAGAAACCTGACGAGCCTGTTCCGATCTTGGAGCACTTCTCGGATGAACAGTTGTTCAGGATTGATTGCCCACCTTGGTATGCGGATCTTGTCAATTTCCTAGTCACCGAGAAATTACCTCACCATTGGTCGAAGAATGAGAAATCTATTTTCTTAGCTCGGGTGAAACACTATTTTTTCGAAGATCCGTACTTATTCAAATCATCGATCAAATCATACGAAGATGTATTCCTGAATCTGAGCAACCACGAATCATCTCATTCTGTCATGAGTTAGCTTGTGGAGGTCACTTTAGTTCCAAAAAGACTGCAGTAAAGATCTTTCAAAGTGGTTTTTACTGGCTGACGATATTTAAGGATTGTCATCAACATTGCAAATCCTGTCACAACTGTCAAATGTTGGGTCGAATCTCAAAGCGCAACATGATGTCGCTCAATCCAATTTTAGAAGTTGAATTATTTGATGTTTGGGGGATCGATTTTATGGGTCCTTTCCCGAATTCGTTTGGAAATACGTTCATTCTTGTCGGTGTTGACTATGTTTCGAAATGGGTAGAGGCTGTGGCTTGTAAATCTAATGATCACAGAGTAGTGATCAAATTTCTCAAGGATCAAGTGTTTTCACGTTTTGGCATTCCAAAGGCGATAATCAGCGATGGTGGAAAGCACTTTTGCAATAAAGTGTTCACCCAATTAATGAAGAAATATGGTGTCACACACAAAGTTGCTACACCTTACCATCCGCAGACAAGTGGCCAAGTTGAAGTCTCTAATTGGGAACTTAAGCGGATTTTAGAAAAGACAATCAATTCGAACCGTAAAGACTGGTCGTTAAAGTTGAATGACGCTCTATGGGCGTATAGAACTGCATTTAAAACTCCGATTGGCATGTCGCCGTATCGGTTGGTCTTTGGTAAAGGATGTCACCTCCCAGTTGAACTGGAACATCGAGCATTTTGGGCCGTTAAGTCATTGAATTTCGATCTCCTGAAATCTGGTACCCAAAGGGGTTTCCAAATAAATGAATTAGAAGAAATCCGTGCTGATGCATATGACTGTGCTAAATCGTACAAGGACCGTATGAAACGGGTTCATGATCAATCTATTCTGCGAAAATCGTTCGTTGTTGGTCAACAGGTTTTACTCTATAATTCCCGACTTCATCTATTTCCAGGGAAACTAAAAACCCGTTGGAATGGTCCTTTCAAAATCTCTCGAATACTCCCCAATGGGGCAGTAGATATTATCAACCCGAAACACGGGAATGTTTTTCGAGTTAACGGTCAGCGATTGAAACCGTTCCTTGAGAATGCGATTGCATTCTCTGACACTCTTTCTTTGAGTGAGCCACTGGCTCACCCTGACTAAGAAATTCCCAAGGTCGAGCTATCGACTTTAAACTAGCGCTCATTGGGAGGCAACCCAATTGTGTACTTTCCGTTTGGTTTTGTTTTGTTTTAAAATATATATATATATATATATATATATATATATATATATATATATTTTTTTTTTTTTTTTTTTTTTTTTTTTGGGAGTCAATCCTCTGTCGATTCATCGACCCACCCTAGGTCGATACATCGACCTTCCCATGGTCGATTAATCGACCCTTTTGGTCGATTAATCGACAGTATTTATGGAGTCTCCTTTTTCAAGGAGACTGCATTTATGACGGCTTTTGACTTTTTCTTTAGTCGATGCATCAACTGCTATTTTGAAAATCGTGTTGTTTTGAAAATCTGTCCGTTTTTGTGTTTATTTGGTGTCGATTAATCGACTCTTTATGGGTCAATTAATCGACTTTTATTTTGGGGCCTGTGTTTTTGGTTTTTATCTGCCTCAATTTATGTCGATTAATCGAGGAAGTACGTCGATTAATCGATTTTTCCACTTTCGAACGTTGTGTCTTTTCACTTAAAGACGTTGCGTGTTTCCATGCGTCGGGACTTCTGACGCGCCCATTTTCAATGGAGTCGATTAATCGACTCTTTTGGTCGATTAATCGATTATTTTGCGTGTGTCCGTCCTGAGAGGACGCCTTTGCGCCTATTTAAATGGAGCAGTCTCACTCCGATTTTCATTCAGTTTGTATCCTGTTTTTTCTGACTGCCTCCGACATTCCGATAGTGCAATCATGGCTTCGACCTCTGCCGTGCCGCAAAGACTTGTCCAACGCCCTGCGGGTCATCCACGTGATCAGCCAAGTGGTCGCTTCGCGACCCGCGACCTGTGTTCCGAATATGTTTTTGATCTCGCGGCTTTTCAAGCGCTGCCTATCTGCGCCGTTTCTCTCGCCTATGCGATGGCTCTCAATGCCCATTTTCTCCTCACTTCGCCCGTGATTAAAGTGTCCGAACATGTTGTTCGGTTATTCTATCAGAACATGGCATGGGTGCCCGCCTCCGTAGAGAATCAAGTCGCCGCCCACTTCACTGTTTCAATTGATGGGTGGTCGCGCCCGATTTATCCGCACACCATTGCGGAGGTCTTTAATATTTTGTGAGAGCACCCTCACAATCACACTTTGGGTGAGGAACTCGACGAGTCTCAGGAGGATATAATCAACGAGATGTGCCGCGGCATATTTTCTTCTAGGATCGCCACTAGGCGATTGGCGTTGCCGCTCCCGCTTTTGTTTTGGGATAGTGTGGTCGTGAGCAATCTACGCCTGGCCACGTTTACGGCGCCACCGGTGATCGGGTTCAAGCGCTTTATGGTGCCCACCAAAATTCATGGATCAACGTGCCCAAGATTATTCATGATGGCATGTGGCGATGCCATGACGAACTCACTAAACCTACCACTGGTGAAGCCTCGTTGATCTACTTCCCACATTATGTTATGAAATTGGTTAATTTCCTTCGTTTCCCGTTCTACCGGGATGATGATATCGGGGACCTTGCATTCTATCGTTATGGTGCGTCCCAATGGAACCGCAGTATGCGTCTCTTGAAAATGTCCTGATGCCCTCGATGCACCGCCCAACTGCTCCATCACGCCAACGTCAAGATGACCAACATGCACCTGATCAAGGACCCGAGGAGGGTGTGTGTCGCTTCGCTCTTAACTCTTTACAAGAGGAGCGGCAACAACATGGTGTACTCTGCCTTCCTTCCTCCATCGGATCGGCAGGCGTATGTGGCACGATAGTTATGATGAGATGCCTTGAGCTTGACGAGGAGGATGGAGATGATTAGTTTGATTAGTCTAGGATTAGGATTTTTCGTTTTGTGTTATTTTTCTTTCTTTTGTTTAGGCTGTTTATTTTAGGAGTCAAATCAGAAGTGTCCTTGTAATCATCGTATTTATCAATGAAAAAGTGTATTTTCTAATCTGTGTGGGATTGCCAAAATTTTGCTAATTACCTGTTGCCTTTAGAGTAGTTGAAAAGCACCATTAAAATGTCATTTTTTGAAAAAATTTCAACTCTCTGCCAAGATGGTGTCAATTAATCGAGGGTTATACTCGATTAATCGACCCAATGTTTGCGAAAAAAAAAAAAAAATTTATTTTTTTTGGGAGTCGATGCATCGACCCCAATGTCGATTAATCGACCCCCAAAGGGTCGATGCATCGACCTTTAGGGATCGATTAATCGACCCAATGTTTGCGGAAAAAAAAAAAAATTTTGGGAGTCGATGCATCGACCCCAATGTCGATTAATCGACCCCCAAAGGGTCGATGCATCGACCTTCAGGGATTGATTAATCGACCCCACCGTTTTTTTATTTTTTTATTTTTTTGCGACGGTACTCCTATTGGAACTCTAATTTGCCACTTTTCTCACGACCGTGGACTCCCTTAAACGTACTGCCACACTTTTCATTGTTTCTTTTTTGCAGAACACCTCTTTCCACTCCTACTCCAACTCTATATATTTTTCCCTTTATATTCCTCTTTAGGCTCACTTTTCATTACCTCTGCACAATCTTTCTTATGGCCCGAAGATTATATCTCACCAGAGCACGATTATCCAAGATGGAGGAGACTGCTAAAAAGCGGGAGCGCCGCTCTCATCGGACGGTCCCTTTTGTGTCCAACAATGTTGAAATCATCGACCTCGATCCGATGATCATTCCTTACTGGGGAGAACCATCTAGAAAGAAGGTAAATAGTTCCAAATCTCCTACACCGTGCTTCAATACTGATATCGAGATAATTGATGTGATGCCGTCACCATCTCCCCCATCTTCATCTCCTACTTTCGCCTCCCCACCTCCATCCATACAATCGGCGGTGTCTCATCAATTTCCTCTTGATCTTTGGGAGAAATTGTTCCCTGTGCCTAAGAATATCATTTTAAGTGACCCGAGGTGGATGGGTCCGCCTACCAATGACTAACAGAGTTGGATTCATGTTTAGTTTAGGATTTAGGATTTAGGATTTATTAGTTTTTTTTTCTTCTTTCCTTTTTGTTTTGTTTTGTTTAGTTTAGATTGTTTTTAATTCCCTCAATAGTGTAACCATATTCCCTTCAATATATTTTTTGTCATGTTCCAATTTGATGCACATATTCTACTTTTGATCTTTGTGTTGAGGTACTTTTTTCAAACAGGTTTGGGGGTACGCTACTTCTTTCAGTCAATGCGGACATTGTCATCTTTAGGTTTGGGGGTATGGTTATTTATTTTGCGTCACTTATATGTTTTATCTGGAAAAAAAAAAATTTTAATTTTGAAGTCATCATGCACATTATTTTACGATTGTTTTCAAACTTTAGTTGATGATGCATGTGAATTTAATTTTGAGAATACTAGTGTCATATTTTGCTTACTTGTATCTAAGATGATGAAGCTTAATGTGATATTTTATGGATAATTTTGATATTCATGCCTAGAATTTTTGCACTGATACCAAGCTAAGACTTAGAAATCGATGAACTGTTTTGAATATTGAATCTTAGGTTCTCAGTGGAGACTAAACCCAGTGAGCTTTAAAGCTAATTTCCCGTCATTGATGAGTGAATATATAAACTCGGAGTTTTCTTTGAATACGACTTATTTTGCATAATCTCATACACTTCATTTTGACTTGTGACTTTGCATGAAATCAAATTCATATCATTATGTTAGAATGTACTGTATATCTACTCAAGACAAATAGGCAAGGTTACTATCTTTTAAGGACATGATTGAAGGCCATCTTTGGCTCATTTGTGCTTAAAATGCCCCACCTCAAATAAATTTATCTTTCTATTACCCCTTTGAGCCTATTGGAAAAATTTACCTTTATACATTCTTTGATAAGCCACGTTAACCTTTAACCCTTCACCATTTCTGAAAATTTAGTTTTACCCTTCTTATTTCTGAGAAATTAGGAACGAGGGATGAGAGTGAACGAAAAGAGAGTAAGTGGAGAGATACTGAGTTGTGGTGTTTACTGAGAGTGTATGGCAAAAATAAAAAGAAAAAAATGGGGGGAGAAAAAGAAAAAAAATTGTGAAAAATAATGAAAAATATGAGGTGCTTCAAGAAAAAGGAAGAGAAAACGAAAGTTGAGAAAAATAGAAAAAAATTGAGAAAAATAGTGAGACATTAGAAAAGAAAAAAAAAAGAGAAATAAAAAAAATGAAAAAGGTGTTTCTTTTCCAATTTCTCAGAAACTTTGAATCCCAACTTCCAATTCTTTCTTACCCTTTCCTGAGCCCCATTACAACCCTAAAAAGACCTTCATGATTTGATCTTGCATTAGTAACTGCCTTGTGGAGAGTAAATATGTGATACTTATGACACGTGATATGACATGCTTAGGATATACAAGTATCTTCTTATGAGATTTATTTTTGTTCATTGATTGCATCGTGTTTCATTTATCATGTGAGACCTTTTTATTTGCTTTGTATTGACCTCTCACATATGTACGAAAACTTATCCATTATCGGTGTCTTTATATTTTGAGAGTATACCTAAAGTGAGGATTGAGTCAAAACAACAGATCCAACGGTTTTCCGTTTGAACTAGTTCTGAGATGAATGAATTTTGGTTTGGTTATGCACACACTTCACGTTTAGGCATGAATGGATGAGCTATCTAACGATTTGAGCATTAGACTAATTTGAATGGATATTAGTATGATTAGTATAACATTGTTATTTAAAATTGAGAATTCGCATGTTGAATTGATTAATGATTTTTTATTTTTGAATGGTATATATGTTATCAAAATCATATTTTGAAAACTTAATTTTATCAATGATTTCAAAAATGTATTGAAGTTTGTGGGTAACTTTACTGTAAATCCTCAGGAGACACAACTCCTCCACTAGGATCACCTAGGGGTTTAAAGGCTTGTTGCACATGCTAAGTGCAATCGTGTTCCCTACGAAAGTGGCATTTATTTTCTTTAGTTTGCTTTGCTCGAGGACTAGCAAAGTGTAGGGTGGGGGGTATGATGAGTACTAAAAAATGATGATATTTCACCCCTAAATACCTATATTTAGCTGTCCGATGAAGGCTATCTGATGAGAATGATTAGATTTGAAGTGTTTCAGGTAAATACAAGCCAAGTATAGAAAACAGCCCAAGAATTCTGAATATAATGTCAAAACACTGTAACTTTGGGTAATCAAGAACTTGGTGTGACTTGCATCTAAATTTGGACCTTCAAGACAGCTGAATTATGAAATTGTCAAAATATAAAAGTTGTAGATCTTTTCGTCCGCTTTCCAACGACGCAAGAATCACCTCAATCCAAGTTCGAGACAGAAAGTTATAGCTGAAATACCGAAGTAGTGTCTGATACAAAGAAAGTGCTAAATTTCACGGATTTCTGGGGTCGATGCATCGACCCTATAGGTCGATTAATCGAGGATAAGTCAGAGTCTGACACGAAACTGACACTGTAAAGCTAATTTTTGGGACTTTTTGGCGGCTCGATGCATCGACCCTCCCTGGTCGATTAATCGACCCTAAAATTATGGCTTGGGAGACTCCCGCGACAAGGGGTCTATTTAAAGCGACTCAAACACTTCGGAGAAAGGAGATTTTTTTTTTAGAGAATTAGATAAAATTAATTTTAGGAGAGAGTTTTAGTTTTAGAGTTTTTAGTTTTTAGCCATTATTTTTCATAGTTAGACATAGAAATAGGGAAGTTTTATTATTCCTTTTTGAGAGCTTTGTTCCCTTAATTTTTCAGTACTCATTCCTTCAGTTTATAAATTTTGTTCAAAGTTTATTCTTGTATTAATTTCGTTTCTGAAGATCATCGTACTTTTGGATCAAAGTAAGTTCTTTTGAAGTTTGAGGTAATTTTAATTTATTAAATTAATGTTATTTTCCCGTCTTTATTTATTTATGTCATTTAATTACAATATATGTGGCTAAATTTATAGGGATGGGGATCTAATAATTCTCATCCGAGGGATGTACTTTTAATAATATAAATTAAGGATTAAAATATGAGATTTTATTTTATGGTTGTTGTGCTATCATGAACGGATGAAATCTCCGCCACTAACCGGGATCGCGTGTGCCTAGCCATGCCCGGGATCTCAAATCTGTGACGGTAATTTTACCCAATCATTGTTATGGTCTTTTTGCTTTCATCGTGTGGATCTAATTATGATTATGTTCTGGGATCGAGTGTGCCTAGCCATGCCCTGGATCTTGGATCTGTAATGGTAATTTTATCTTAAATACTCCCTAATCTGAATAAAGCGTGCCTAGCCATGCCCTTGATTTCAGATTTATAAGTGGTATTCTTGTTGGAATTTTCACCCACTTTGGGGATAATTTTTATTTGAACCTGAGATCATGTGTGCCTAGCCATGCCCTTGATCCCAGATCTATATATGAAAATCATCTAAGTCCTGATTGCAGGGATGCAACGTGGAACCTATTAGGGTGTTGACCATTGATCTTCCATAAAAGATGTTTGTTACCAATGAAATATCTCATAATTTAATCCTTAGATTTATATTACGGGAAGAACGGACCAAAGATGGGAGGATTTAGTATCTTCATCTTTATCATCATCTTTACCTTTCCTTTTGAATCATCAATTAAGTTTTATTTTTGTAGTCATTAATTACCATCTCATCACACCGCTTAAATCATAAAACTGGTAGAATACTATTAGATCTTCATAGATTTCTAGAATTGCTTGTCTCTTTTAGATCTTTCAAAATTAGTCCTCGTGGGAACGATCTCATACTCCGCACCCACTATATACAAACCGATTTGTGCACTTGCGAGTAAAACATCAGAGTAAAAATATCACATCACCAATCTCTCTGGCAATTTGTAAAAATTTTCAGACACTTAATAGAAATCACAATTTTCGGTGTAAATTTTCTAGTATCGTTGCATTTTCTATTCTATATTTGTATTTCCTTGTAATTGCCTTGCTATGTCTGGAGTCAACTGGGCCACCTCACCTGAGAGTGTGGGGCGAGGGGGGACCCAGACCTACGCACCTTTGGGTTATTTTCGAAGACGAAAATTCTCAAGGTGGGGAGGATGTAATATCCTGAAAAATCACGTTAAACAGTGACTTCGGGATCCATGCCCTACTGGTCATAGGTTTGACCAAATAGGAGTTCAATAGTTGGCATAGGGTGCGATGAACGGATGAGATGTGAGAATTCGAGTGAATATGGGGAGTGTGATAAAAATCTGGAGTCACATACACCTGTTCTGGTGTATGTATTCAACACACTGGTTGAATGAGAAATAAAAGGGTTTAATAGCCCTAGTTCTTCTGTTTGGTTGTTGAGAGAGAGTAAGAAGAGAGAGAGAGAGAGAGGGAGAACATAGTTAATGTAAGGAGTAATGGTGGGTGTTTGGAAGGGGGATTCAAGCATTTAAAAGGCCGATTCGACACGAGGGATCCGCTAAAAGCGAAGCTGGAAACCCTAGCTTTTCCAACCACTTGACCTAATCAATTGGAGATTGATTGAAGGTAAAATTCTTATAAATTAAATGCATATATTGAAGGGTTTAATTATAGTTAGAAATAGCTAAAATCATAGGATAATGGCTTAGAAGAGAAAGAGAAATCAGTTGGAAGAAGATTGGGAAGAACAGCCCAAGAGGGGGCTGAATCTGGCCATTTCGATTAATCGAAAGTGAGACTCGATTAATCAATTTTTGCCAAGAAGTTGAAAAGTCAGAGGACCCCGATTTTGATTAATCGAATTGAGTTTCGATTAATTGACTTTGAATTTCGATTAATCGATTTTGGTATCGATTAATCGACTGGGAACCTCCAGTGAACTCCAGTGGAGGGAAGAAAAGGACTTGGAGAAATCGACTAATCGAAATGAAATTTTGATTAATCGATTTTGGGAATTAGATTACTCGAATTGAGAATCGAATGGATAGAGTGGAGAATTTCGATTAATCGTATGGGAATCTCGATTAATCAATTTGAGAATTGAATCGATTTTGAACTTCGACGATTAATCGATTTTGGAGTTCGATTAATTGAATGTGCCAGTTTTTGTTGACTTTTGAGTTTGACTTTAAGATTCTTGGAGGGTCTTGGACCTTCTTTGTTACATCTTTAGTGATGTATTTCATATGTTATGTGGTACCATAGGTGGTACGTGTGAGCTTGGGCACAAGGAGCCACGTGGAACCTTGATGCATGATCAAATAGAGACTTGAGGTAGGGAACACCTTGAACATGTACCTTATTTTGCAAGAACATGTATGTAGTGATATAGAATTCAATTCAAACTGTTTTTATTTCTTAAAAGTTTGTGAAAAGTGTGCGTGTGTGACATCTAAAAGAGTAATCATAATGAGCCATCCCCAGGGGATGAGGAAGTAAAGAAATAAGAGTATCAGGTGTGATGCAAGTGGATGGATACATCCCAGGGATGTATCCAAGATTGAATTATGTCTGATAAGGCCTAACTGATATAAGATAGCACACTTACACGGTGAATAACTATATGTAAAGCACCTGATGTTTTTGTTATTTGAGGTTTGATAGGATACCCCACCGATGTGGCGGGATACCCACGACTGACGCGGCAGGATATCCGTGACCGATACGGCGGCGAAACCGTAGGCCAGTGTAGAGGCTTATCCGTACACAGTAAGCACACCCCAGGGGTGTTGAATTGAGATAAGTTGAAACCCCGCCACCGATCCCCAGGGGAAAGGGGCTTGAGTACTATAAGTATTCTCAGGGAATGCGTCTAAAACTGTCTATATAGATGACGATGAAGGGTATCTCATCGGGGCTCGATGCTATATTGCTCGGGGATTACTTAAGTTGAAAGGTTAAATTTTGCTTTAGGCATTTTCAGTGTCATTCATGAATAATTAAAGTCTATGAGTAAACTACCAGTAAAATATGATTATTTTCAACTGTTTTTCATCAGTAACTGCATAGACACATCATGCATGGTATATCATGGAATATATGTGAGTTGTAATTTATATATTCAATTGTGTTCTGTTCCCTATTGAGCTAGGATGTAGCTCACCCTTTAGACTATACGTCGCACGTCCACTATTAGCAGCTGCCGAGGCTTCAGGGGACGTTGACCCTGGTGAGTCAGACCCGGCACCTGGAGACGAGTTGGAGCCACCTCCTGAGGACTTCTTCTAGAGGACTCCGTTGTGCAGCTTTGAGAGTTTTTGTGCGCGTGTTTTGTGCGGCTTGATATGTCAAGCTTTATTTTCGTTAAACAATGTAATTAAGTCATGAGATTATTCTTTTGGGGCGAACCATCATTGATGACCAGCGGTCATCGATGGTTCAGATCGGTTCTCCATTCATGCAGAGGCATGAAGGTAGAACTGTCTTTTGAGAAATATTTAAATGATAATTTATTTCCGCATTTATTATTGTCATTCAGTTTATTATTGTTGCTTGATATACCAAAGTTCTGTACATAGCTAAGGGGCACGGTCAAGATGATCGTGTCGATGACACGGGTTTCGGGGTGCCGAAATCCGGGCTGTCACATATAATCTCAAGATCTATCGTGTCAATTTTTGACAATTGACACGAAAATTTTCTTAATCGTATGATTCAAAGCAGTCAATGACTTAAAGTACGTGAAACCCGAGTCGACAAGAAAGAATCATTGGTTGTAAATAAAGATACCCTAATTACCGTATGATCGATCACAATGGATATATGAGAAGGGTACCTTTATTTGTATAATCAAATTAGAAGAAAAATCATTTGTTGTAAATAAGGGGGCCCCCTTACGATGAAAATCATTGAATGGATCATACGCTAAAGTTTTTTGTCTCAATTAATCTTCCACTAGCATTAGACGATCAATTTTTATTTCATGTGACACAAATCTCAAAAAGTGATTTGGACATCACGTTTGAGCGTAATATGTGTCACGTGATTTTTGGGTTAATTTTGTAATACCAGTAAATAGACCGTCTAATGATACACCAGTGATATCAAGATCATTTGTGTCTATGGAATAAAAATGATCTCCATCGTATGATTCAAAACACCCAATAATTTTAAGCATAGGTACCCTCGTTTTGGTAGACGCAAAAATAAAGGGTACCCTTAGGACCATAGTGACCAAACCCACTTTTTTTAATGAAAAAAATGTGTTTAAAACGTGAGTTTTTTCAAAAATTCCTGTTTTTTATTATTAAAAAACACATTTTAAACTCCTTTTTTTTTCAAAAAATACGTTTTAAATCCCTTTTTTCCCTTTTAAAACCCTTATTTGGTCAAAACATGTATATTTTTTATTTTTTATAATTATTAATATATTTTTAATTTTTGTAAGTTTTTCACTTTTTTTCCGAAATTACCCAAATTTATCATTTTTTCGCATATTTTCGGAACCATTTTATTCTCGTGCCTATACTTGGTCACTATGCTTGTGACAACCATTGAGAAAAGATGAAATAGTCATGTTGTCCAATGGTAACTCCATGTACAACCCAAAATTTGTCCTTCTTAACCTGAGTTTTATCTGCTTTAACTATTGGCTGCTTTAAATCAGATGATGAATATTGTTTTTCTTCCGGATCTTTCACACCATTGATTTTGAGATCATGAGCCTACCATCAAACAATCGGATTTTTACTCTAGATGGCACATATCCGAAAAGTTAACATAATCATGAGCACACATCAACATGGTTCTTAGACCACTTTCCAATATATGTATAATATGAAATCAAAATTTTATATGTTGCCACATGCATCGCACGTACACTGCCACTAGTATATCTATATGCAAATTTTTCACAAATGACCTAACTTGAAACAATGATTTCAGACTCATTAGAGAGCTATCTAATGAACCTATTTATGGAATCTTTTGAAGCAGTGCCAAAAAAAAGGCAATGAAAGATTCAATGACAATTAAAGTGTTAAAAATGTCAAAAAGTTATTAGTTCATTTACTCAATCTGTCGGATAAATTATACTATATAGTTTTTACTTTTCATGTTGCATTTTCTTTTAATATATACTTTCATTAATTTTTAAATTATAAACATTAAAATATAATATGCATATATTTGTAATTTATAAGAAAAGAGTACTGTTTTATTTATATAAAAAATAAATAAATAAATTATTACAATTTTTTTTCAGAATAAAATGGAGGCCCATTTTAGAGACTCTCCTTGGCCCCCAAAATCTCAAGCCGACCGTTATTGAACCCAATCAACGGTTTTCAACTTAAGCGGCCCGCAAAGTTTCGGTGGGTACAGAACAAGGTATGAACAACTGGAAATTTAAAACCAACGAGAGCTTCAAACGACGCTAAAATTGAAGTTTGAAATTACTAGGGTCAGGTTGGGTTGGGTTGGGTCGGGCCAAAATTTTGGTATCCGGCAGGTGAATGGTACATGCCGGAGCCAACGGTGGACTCCAACCAACCCGACCAAGTGGGTCAAGGATATATGCCTGACCTGACCCGACTCAAAAAGTCGATCTGATCCGATCTGACCCAACTGCTTCAAAATTTCGTAATCCCTTCAAATATAAAATATCATGTTGACCTGATTGGACGGACTCTACAAACGGGCTGGATATGCCTGGCCCGATGTCAAGTTTATTACCGGTTGATCTGAACCAATGACAACATGACCTGGCCCTACGCGATAGTCGGCTTGGATGCTTCATGCCAGACCCAACTCGACAGGTCAAGTGTAGGGCTAGTTGAATTGGCAATTGACACTCGACGCCAAAGTCTCAGGGCCAGATGCTTCATGTGTGACCTGATCCGACATTATCTGACCCGATGACTGACTGTAACAACCCGGATTTTTAGATTTTATTTTAACGATTTTAGATGATGCACCACACCATGTACTGTGCTAACGCTCCACATCAGAATCGAAACCCACCTTTTGAAATAGAAAATTTCTAATTTTTCCCATATCAAAATTAGACTCATTGCGAAGTGCTCGTCGATATGATTCCACCGATATATAATTTGACGACTTCTGACAAGAATATAAAAAGTTATACCCATTTTAACTAATCAAGCAAGTCAAAGGGTATAATTGTAATTTCGGGAGAGAAACACCAATTGGTTTGGTGCTTATGCAAAACGCTGGAACGAAACCTTTTCTCAAGCTATCCAAGTTACTTATGAATTCTTATTCTTATTTCGTGTAAAAATCTCCTATTCTATTAAATCTCCCACGAAAAGTGTTAATTAGAGTTGACCTAAAATTTTATACAATTATAAATAAAACTTTAAAAGCTCTCTCCTCTCTATAATAAGAAATTATTCTTTCTCGAGACTTAGACGAGCCGATGCCTTGGGAATCGACCTTTTCAACCCGAATCGTCGTTGATCTTCCGTTCACGCTTCAAGAGGTGGGTACCCATCAATCCATCTTATTCTTCTCAGATCCCGTCGCGTAGGATGCGTTCGATCAAATCTTATTTAAACCCAAATATCTCATAAATTAATAGATCTATATATTTAATATATGTTTTCCCTTGAAAGTTATATATTTTGTAAATTGGGTTTATATGTTATTTCTCTTTTCTTTTCAAAAATTCCTTTTGTTTGAACCATTAATATTTTACCTTATATTAGGTCTGTATATTTAATATGTTTACTTCCTCTTTTATGTCTGTAAAATTAATTAAATTTTAATACTTATAAATTTGATAGATTAACTTAATTGGCATAATATCATATTGATATTATTTATTTCTAAATCTATATAGTATAAATTTATCCTTCTACTAAGACTATAATAATATATATTATTGTTGTAAGTTTATATTATTATTTATTTAAAATTAATTAAGCCCAAAAATTAAATTATATTTTTATTTTATTTAAATAAATAATAGATTGCACCAACTTAAAGTTTCGGGTCCGAACTTGCGGCTACGAACCCGAATTCACGTCCATGAACCCGAGCTCGCGACTATCGATGCACCTGTCCCGGTATTTTGGTCATAATGTTTTACTCCGACCTCGGATTAATGCGACTCTTACGGCATTGGAAAGAAGACAGCGAGCTTTACAACTTTGTGTGAAATAGTCATTTCACGAATCTGACTTTTTAGAGGTTAAAATAGAGCAACAAGTCGGGTTCAATTTTGAATGAATCAAGGCTATTCGAATTTAAGATTATTTTCTAATTCTCATGATCAAAGTTCCTGTGTATATTATATCTTAAGGTCTTTCGATCGATGGTCATGATAAATTATAACTTAATAAGTATAAATATTATTTAATTTAATTATCTAATTATTATATATATATATATCAATTTTATCGCTTCAACCCGATCTCTTCGATAATACAAAGTGTTAGAATTTCGATGTCTTTATGAAATCGAACTTTGACTTTTACGATTATCGAAATCACACTTATAACTCTATTCTATAATTATATTGGTGTGGTATGTAAATAAATATAAATATAAGCATAATCAAAATCTAAGTATAAATTGTTCTGTATGTGTGATACTTTTGTATTTATAACTTAATCAATTTATACGAGTTAAGAATATGTTAGATCATGAGTACGAGAGTGTATGAGATCATGCCTACGCTTGGGCGTGGTGATTCACCGAGATGGTATCGAAGCGAGGAATACACCATATTCACATGCCTTATAACTCATGGTGGAATGGGACCCATGACGAGTTGGGTGAGTATGAATTCAGTGTAACCATTGGCATATCATGATCCTATCATCCCGAGTTTTAATACGAGGATAAGATATGAGATATGATACGAGAATCGGGCTTGGGCCTTTAGTCATGGTAAGGTTTCTTTACTACCACGTGAAACTCGAATATTACGCCCATGTACGGATGCAACACCTCTATGGTAGTATAAACTATCACATCAAGTACATCCAAAGTTATTACTAACTTTTACTTGGGAAGCGTGAATTAGAAAGGTTGCCTCACTATAGTTTATCATAGGATTAAGTATAAGAGTATGATAAGATATGAGTATGAGATAAGATAAGTTATGATACGAGTACGATAATAAGACATCGCTGTGTAGGCCAGCAAAAGATAAAGAACTTAAGTCTCAGACGCGTTGCCTCATGTAGCCACCATATGGCAACAACGTCTTTCAGCCAAGACGGATCTCTGGGAGAGATTATGAGTATGAGTGCGTTATGAGTGAGTTTGGCCATTATGTCTCCCCATTGGCTGGCTGGTGGAGTATGAGTATGACACGAGGGCGTTATAATATGGTGGTATGATACTATGTTGACCCTCCCATAGTAGCTCGAGCAGCGACTCTGGCACAGGTCGTTTAGGATTTCACTAGTATGTTAGTTACGCTTATGCGATGTACAGACATATGTGCGAGAATGATAATAAGACATGATATAATATGTTATGAGATATGGTAAGGTACGTTAGGATACGAGTGTCTAGATCATAGTCTTGCATTTATGATATGATATGAGTTTTACGATATGCACGTGATTTGGTCTTCCTTTTGTTATCTGCTTTGAGATATTATGTTTATCACTCACAAGATGCACCCACAATGCACCTGAGTAGTATGGGGTGGATTGGTGGTGTATCCACTGAGTTTACGTGACTGAGTAAACTCATCCCACAATAATTTAATGATTCACAGTGATTACGTTTGGTGGAGTAGACGTCCATCTAGATCTCGCCGACGATTTCATTGATTCATGAGCGTTGAGTACCGTGAGCCTTTGGAGGGCGTTCTTGATCACCGTGAGGACTACAGTGTTGGTTTTGATCCGAGCGCCGGATATTGATTTAGTAGACTCGGTATTGGATTTTGTCTTATATTATTATCATTGACTCTATGTTTTTATTTTATTTTTATCGGATTTGTCTCCGATTTGACTTACCTGTTAGTTGTGGATTGATAGTATTCTATCGCATTTTATCAGACTTATTCAGTATTTATGATTACATTTATATTCCACCCTATTTGTTAGATCTCACGGATTTTGTGGAACCATTATTGCGCGAGAACTCTGATTAGGTGTATGTCCGCTTAGCATATCCGGGATATGTGTGGGTCATAACTCGGAATTCTAGGCCCTCGGGATGGGGTAGAATTTCGGGTCGTGACACTGACTATGATTCAACTTAGTTCTTAAACATTTAAAATTGGTACTTCATATTCCACAAAATACCAGGGGCCGCAATGGGCCTGGTTGGGCTTTAAACAGGCTGATTTTTAATCCGCCTTTAGAGTTAGTCCATACCCAGCCCGTTAATTAATCGAACCAGGCTGATCCGGGTGTATTTTTATCCAAGCCTACTACCTCAGCCCATACACGGCCCGTTTACTAATCAGGTCGGTCCGAGTGGGGCTATGGCCTGCTCTACAATATCTATATAAATTATCTCAAATGATAGGGTCGGGCCAATTTTTAATAGGGATTTTGGAAGTAGCCCATGTCCGGCCCATTCAGACCCCTACAAAATACTCATTCCCCACGAATTTTGAGGCCATTAAAAAACTACTGAATGGTATAAGATGCACTAACACACTTGACAACCTCTTCGACCAGTAACCAATCGTCCAAGGCTCGTTCAGAAGAAAAGAAAAAGATTCGGTCGTGCACGAACGATGAGTGGGGCCCACATATCACGTGACTGAGAACATGAATTTGGAAACGGCTTGACTTTGGCGGATCGTGTCACGTGGGCACTGGATGACTTGTTGAGTCTGTCAGACGTCAACAATTAAACGGTCTGGATCCATTTGTTAAGGCGGTAACCGGGAGAACCAGTCAAATTCCAAGATTCCTTTCTTTGGTAAATGCCTGACTTTGAAGGCCCAGCTTAGCTGTCTCTGACGGAGCAGTTTCCTATGTATTACGTCATATGTGATCTAAGGTATTCGTGGGATCCATTTCCATTATTTAAATCATCAAAGTGAAATGACTATGATGACCCTATCAAATTAAGTGTTTTACTATTTGGGCAAATGGGTTACGTTTAGGTCAACCTATGATTTTAAATTTTATCCCAAATCAATAATAATGAATAAATTTTTAAAAGGGCAGCCTCGGTTCTCGAGGCCGTCTCAGCCTAAACATAATCTAATCAAAAAAAAAAAAAAAAAAAGTAGCCCGCATCTCCAACAAAATTTGGATAGCTAAACACTACTTTAACTACTACTACTACAATACTTTAGTTACTACTACAGTAAAAATCACTCCAACAGACACTCTAATTTAGTTATTCCTTTCTTTAAAAGATTATTTTTTATTATTATTTTATTATATTTTACTATCCACACTTAGGGATGCAAGTTTGGTATACCGAGCCAAACTAAACCCGAAATTTTTGGTGTTCAGTTCGGTATACCCCAAACTAAAATCAAATAAAAACCCATATGGTTCGGTTCAATTCTCTTTTTTGAAATCGAAACCGATTTGGGTTGATTCGGTATAGATTTACCTATTTTTTTATTTTTTTAGGGTATCTTTTTATTTTTTTCGAGTTTTTTTTTGCTTCAAGCCACCCAAACTGAACTGAATTGGAGTTTGGTTCAGTTCGGTTTGTGTCGGTTTCAATTCGGTTCAATTTTTTTTTCTGAAATCGAAACCGATTTGGTTCGGTTCGGTTTGTTGGGTTTCGATGTGGTTCGGTGTAGGAAAAATACCTTCTTATTTTTATCTTTTTAGAGAATGTTTTTTATTTTTTCGAATTTTTTTCGCTTTCAAGCCACCCAAATCGAATCGAATTGGGGTTCGGCACGGTCCGATTTGTGTTGGGTTTCGCTACGGTTCGGTCCGATTTGTATTGGGTTTTTACTATTAGATAAGAGAGAGAGAGAGAGAGAGAGGAGAGAGGAGAGAGGAGAGAGGAGAGACTTATCTTTAAAAATAATATTATTTTAATATTTAGCTATATTGCTACAGTAATAGCTAAATTTAGCTATTACTGTAACAATAGCTATTTATAGCGGCTGGGATGGCGCTCCTCCTGGAGCTTATTTTATAGACTTTGAAGCGCTATATACAAGATATCATGTGGGATAGCTCTCCTGTTGGAGATGCTCTCATTTGCACCCATTTTTATATGATGACACATATATTTCCACCATAAAAATCATATATTTTCAGTATAAAAATCGTTGATTGCCTTGCATCGAATGATGAAGATCTTCTTTCATCTCAATCTTTCACATAATAAATTTTGAGATTATGGCGCACCTATCAGAAATTCATATCTTGATTACATGTGGCATACATCTCCAGAAGTGACACTTGAGAATCTTTTCTAATGGGATGCCAATGATTATAATTACGTTTTGAAATTTGTGTCACATGGAATCAACATATGACCGTCTGATCGGTATGCCATGATCTCAATAACTGTTTTGTGGAAGATTGGGATGACACATGACCCCATCATCAGCTCGAAGGCAATCAGTGAATTTTAATGATGGAAATGCATGCGTTGCATAGTCCTTACAAAAAAGATAAGTGCAAATAACCACACCCTTTAAAAATTTGGACTATGTGTCTACTGATACAATACACACGTTTTAACAATATGGCCTGAGACAAAAATGATGTTTAAATGATCTAACATAAGTAGAATATGCGTTTGATTTTACACCCTTAAAGTACTTCACTATTAGGCCACAAGACATATGTCTAACGTTACAATATATGTCAATTAAAATAAGGGAAATTTTCACTTTCGGGTATTTGCAGAAACGGCCCTATAGTTTCAAACCTTGCATAAATGGCCAGCTCTAAGCCTAGCCGGCTCCACGTCAGATATATATATGCTTTTCTATGCAAGGATTGAAACTAAAGTTTCTCTATCATTTTTTAACATTTTTTTTCTCTCTTGGAAAGCGATTTCGAGATTCCACTACAGTTCGTATAACATAGAGAATACAACAGGCTAGGTAAGATATCGAGTACATTATCTTTTTAAGTTATTGATTTCTCAATTTTTTAAAATATTGTAGGTAGTCCAAGATATGTAAGATATCGATCGATATCCTACGATATCGGACGATATCTTATGCTATCGATCGATATCTTAAGATATCGGCCGATATCTTAAGTTATCGATCAATAGCATAAGATATCGGCCGATATCGTAGGATATCGATCGATAGCATAAGATATCGGCTAACTTAAGATATCGGCCAATATCTTATGCTATCGATCGATATCCTACGATATCGGCCTATATCTTATGCTATCGATCGATAACTTAAGATATCGGCAGATATCTTAGGATAGGGTTTATTTTTAAGGTTTTCGTTTATGGTTTATGTTAAAAGTCCATCCGCCAGATATATTGTAGCGCTAAGTCAAGTATAACTCTTTATAAACAACCAATTTTAATTTTGTAAATATTGTAGGTTGAAATGGATGTTTCCCTTCTTTGCCATTTTGATTCCGTCCGCGTGGGAGATAATACTTACAACGGAGGACATCGGAGGATTGTCATTGTCACGGAGAATATATCATTTGATGAGTTTATAGAGAAAATATATAAAGTCAGTCGGACACGACCGGAAGAACATTCTATTACACTTACTGTTTCATTACGCATAGGGAATGAGCTTGTATTTGCCGAATTGTCTGACTCTGATGATCTTACAAACTTATTTAGAGCATATCGTATCGGTGATGGTGTGATAAATATTTATATCGAAAAATCATTAGTCACTACCGTAGTAAAAATTTTGTCGTCTTTAGAAACATTTCAACCATTCAAGGAAACAAACAAAGATGATCATGGTGTGGGAACAGAACATTTGATTGAAAATCAAGTAATACGGTATGAAGAGGAGAACATTGTTGCACCGATGATAGTCGACGATGATAGAAATATGCATGATACATCTCAGTTCAACATCGATTCGGTAAATCAGTGGGAAACATTTTTAGTCGGCCTTAGTCCATATAAATGGCCTTCCGAACAAATAGCTTCGGAGCCAACAATAATCGAGCCTTCAACAGAACAGCCTCTCATACATCAAACATTCCCGCATCGGCCAACATCAATCCAAACAGCTACACATCAACCAAGCGTACATCGACGAGCTCAATCCCAATCACATAATAATCATCCAGTCGATGACGGTGATAGTGATCTTGAAAATAATGAAGCATCGCCGTCTCCCACTTCGCGTGTTGATACTAATAGGGGAATTGATCAACCTCTGGTGGACGAAGACTATCAGCTTAATGACTCGGAAGGAGAGTATATGGATTCAGACGATGAAAAACTGTATGAAGGGGGAACAATTACCATTGGTCAGGCGTTTAGAAATAAGAAATCATTTCAAAAAGTTTTTAAAGAATTTGCAATGACAAATAATTTTCAGATTAAACTAATAAAAATCAGTCCTCTTCGAGTTACGGCGAGATGTGTTGAAGTAGGATGTGCTTGGCGAATACATGCATCGAAATTAGTAGGCGTAGACACGTTTGCTGTGAAAACTTTTCACCCGGAACATACGTGCGGAATGCCAGCTTTTGGAAGTGGACATCGCCAATGTACGACATCATGGATAGCTTCATTCGTGAGAGATAAGCTATTAAAGGGCTTTGAATGACATCCGAGGTAAAGAAATGGCGTTGAATGACATCCGAGGTAACTGGAAGGAGCAATTTAAGATGTTACCGTCATATGTTGTCGAATTATAGCGGGTCGATCCAGACGTACAGACCAAATTGTGTCTCGAGCCTGATAATGCATTTCAGAGATTCTTCGTGGCATTCGAACCTTGCATTCGAAGCTTTCGTAATACTTTATGAAGAATAATTACGGTAGATGGAACGCATTTGCATGGACGATACAAGAGAGTGTTGTTAATAGCTACGGGGATAGACGGGAATAGACATTTATTCTCTATAGCGTTCGGCGTTGTACCGAAAGAAAATGAAGACCATTGGACATGATTTCTTGATCAATTAGGGAGACGTGTAATCGGTGACTTTGAAGAACAGTTTGTATTAATATCAGACAGACAAAAAGGTTTGATGGAAGCAGTGGAAAAAGTTTTTTCTAACTCCTTTCACAGCTACTGTATGCGACGCCTAGCTCTAAATCTGTTTAATAAATATAAGGATACAATCTCTAGACCACTTTTCTGGGTTGCTGCTCGTGCATTTTCAGAAGCAAAATTTAAAAGAATTATGCGAAAAATAGAAGATGACGCCCCCCCGGAATGCACAAAATGGATTAAAGAAATTGGTGATCATTTCTGGGCGCGCGCTTATTTCCAAGGGAGGCGTTATGATATGTTGATAACTAATATAGCTGAAAGCATAAATAGTGTGTTGAAAATAGCTAGGGAAGAACCGATTATGAGCATGCTAGAAACTATTCGCACAAAGGTAGCTGAATTTTATCTTCGTCGTCAGGAAGAAGGAAATAAAATGACACATGTGTTAACACCGATGGCCGAAAAACACATAACAAGAAATTCAGGATGGGCCCGTCGAAAAAATGTTATACCATATGGTCATGATATATTTCAAGTTAAACGTGGTGATTACACTCACATTGTCGATCTAGAATCGCGAATATGTACATGTAGACGTTGGACTATTCTTGGATTACCATGTTCACATGCGATCGCCGCATTATCGCGCCGAAACAGAGAAAAAGAGATCCCCCAATTTTGTGAACACTAGTTTACCAGTAACTTATTTAGGGAAACTTATAAAGAACACTTTGTCCCGACCGTTGACAAGCGCCGATAGACTTCGCAAAGAGACGACCTGTGACAGCCCGGATTTCGGCACCCCGAAACCCGTGCCATCAGCACGATCATCTTGACTGTGCCCCTTAGCTAAGCACAGAACATTGGCATATCAAGCATGCATGAAATAATAATGAAACTGCGGAATTTAAATCTATTTTAAAGCAATTCTCCAAAAGACAGTTCTACCCTCATGCCTCTGCATGAATGGAGAACCGATCCGAACCATCGATGATAGCAATCATCACGGATGATTCGCCCCAAAAGAATAATCTCAAACTCAATATATACATAGTTTAACCAAAACAAGGCTTGACATACCAAGCCGTACAATCCCTCTCAAAAAGCCCTCAAAGCGGCACAACGGAGTCCTCTAGAAGAAGTCCTCAGGAGGTGGCTCCAACTCGTCGCCGGCCGCAAGGTCCGACTCACCAGGGTCAGTGTCTCCTGAAGCCTCGGCCGCTGCTAGTAGTGGACCTGCGACGTATAGTCTATAGGGTGAGCTACATCCTAGCTCAATAGGGAACAAAATACAGTTGAACATATAAATTATTACTCACATATATTCCATGATATGCCATGCATGATGTGTCTATGCAATTACTGATGAAACAGTTAAAAAGTATTACATTTTACTGGTAGTTTACTCGTGTCTTTTATTTACTCATGAATAATGCTGAAAAGGCCTAAAGCAAAACTTAAACTTTCAACTTAAGTAATCCCCGAGCAATATAGCATCGAGCCCCGATGAGATAGCCATCATCGTCATCTATATAGACACTTTTAACGTATTCCCTGGGAATACCATATAGTACCCAAGCCCCTTTCCCCTGGGGATTGGTGGCGGGGTTTCACTTGTCTCAAATCAACACCCCTGGGGTGTGCTTACTATGTACGGATAAGCCTCCGCACTGGCTTACGGTTTCGCCGCCGTATCGGTCACGGATATCCTGCCGTGTCAGTCGTGGATATCCCGCCACGTCGGTGGGGTACCCTATCAAACCTCAAATAACAAAAATATCAGTGCCTTACATATAGTTATTCACCGTGTAAGTGTGTTATCTTATATCAGTTAGGCCCTATCAATCATGATTCAATCTTGGATACATCCCTGGGATGTATCCATTTACTTGCATCACACCTGATGCCCTTATCTCTTTACTTCTTCATCCCCTGGGGATGGCTCATTATACTTACTCTTATGAGTGTTACTCATACACACTTTTCACAATTCTTAAGCAATAAATATTTGAATTTGAATTCTATATCACTACATACATGCTCTTGTAAAATAAAGTACATGTTCAAGGTGTTCCCTACCTCAAGTACATCCTCCAGCCCCTGGGGTCCACTAGAGGTTCCCAGTGGATTAATCGATACCCAAATCGATTAATCGAAAACCAAAGTCGATTAATCGAAACCCAATTCGATTAATCGAAATCGGGGTCCTCTGACTTTTCAACTTCTTGGCCAATTTTGATTAATCGAAACCCAATTTCGATTAATCGAAATTGCCAGATTCAGCCCCTTTCGAGCTGGTCTTCCCAACCTTTTTCCATTCTTTTTCCTCTATTCTTCTAAACCATCATCCTACAATCTAAACCATTTTTCAACTACAATTAACCTCTACCATCTATGCATTTTATTCACAAAAATTTACCTTTAATCAAATCTCAAATTGATTTCAAATAAGGTGGTTGGAAGGCTAGGGTTCCAGCTTTGGCTTGAACGGATTCTTTGCACAGAATCGACCTCTTTAATGCTAGAATCTCCCTTCCGATCACCCACAATAACTCATTACTTTATCACTCTCTTTACTCCTCTCTCTCTCTTCTTTACTTCTCTCTCAACAACCAAAGCTATTGGTTTTAGGGTTATTAAACCCTTTTATCTCCCCCTAGCTTGTGTGTTGAGCACATGCACCTCAATAGGTGTATGTGACTTCAGATTCACAACACACACCACATAGCTTCACAAACCATCTCATCTCATTCGCTCATCACACTCTACGCTAACTATTGAACTCCTAATTGGTCAAACCTGTGACCGATCGGGCATGGATCCCGAGGTTACAGTTCAGTGTGATTTTTCGGGCTATTACACGACCTTCAAGTTTTGCCTCCCCACAAAATACGTCAAGCCGGCCGTCCGAAGAAAAGGAGAATAAGATCTAAAGGCGAAGTTCGACCACTACGATGTAAAAATTGTAACAAGTACGATCATAACCGTCGCTCGTGTAAATTTGTTAATATTTGAAATTAACTTATATTACTTCAAAGTTTGAGATTGAGAACAGATTGAGATCAGATTGGACCTAGTGGCGATCGAGCTTCCAAATGATCCCATGATCGAAGAGTATGTTTTTTTTCTCTTTTTCTTTCCTTCAACATCAACAGATTGGACCTCAATAAAAGAGCGATAAACATCCTTACCAATATCATCTTTAAATTCAGATTCTTCGTTTTCTATTCCACTCAGTAAGGGTGATAATTTATTAATCGAGTTCGCCGCCAATTAATTAATATATTTTTTTTTACTAATAATTTCGTTTTGGAATTGTGATTGAGATATATTGCTGTGCTTAATAAATCATTAACTCAAAAAGGATTTAAAGTTGCCAAATTCGCCTCTAATCTATTAGTAAATCAATGGAGCCTTCCTCTCTCGAAGCAATCATATTTGACTCTTATTGAGGGCTTTGAGATTGTGAAGTTCGACCCTTTTTTAAGGAAGGATTGGCATAGAGCCCTACCAAAGATATCTAGCTTCACAATTCCAATCGGTCGATGACTTAAGTCATCGGCCGATGACTTAAGATATCGGCTGGTATCTTAAGATATCGTCCGTTTACTTAAGTCATTGTCCGATGACTTAAGTCATCGGCCGATATCTTAAGTTATCGGCCGATGACTTAAGATATCGACCGATTGGAATTGTGAAGCTGGATATCTTTGGTAGGTCTCAATAACAGTCAAATATGATTGCTTCCAGAGAGGAAGGCCCGTTGATTTATCGGGAAATGTGAAATCTAAACATTAGATAAAGAATTGTTTATAAGTAATTGTTAGATAATTACGATAAATTGATAACAAGGAAAATTATACAAGTTGATAAAAATTATTTACAATTTCATCAAAAAAAATATTTACAAAAGTCTATAAAATTTTACAAACATATGAAAGTTTAACTCTTCTTCCCAAACGTGCACATTAAATGTCCGATTTCGGCTCTAAATTGTTGCATATATTTTTCTTCAAAATCAATAGGCCGCCGTTGGGAGAAGTATTCTATATACTTCAAAACGTATACACCGCAATCCCAACCGTTTCTTTGGATCGGGAGAACGACACTGTTGAACGCCGATACCTTCCACTGTTGATCGAAAGCTGACTTCAAACCGACAGTGTAAAGAAGGCGCGGAAGGTGATTCAATAGACATCCTTTATGCGCTTCAAACCTTCTTGAGCACTCTCGGTCTGCTAGATCTATTAACTTAATTTCTCAATCAACTAATGAAATTATAGCCAACGCCCAGTGGCTATGTTTTTGGCTATGCATCGGAAGATAAATCTGCACATAAACGAAACCGAAATTTTAAATAATAAATTTTATTTAAAAGCCGTTAATGTTAAATAAAGCGAAGTTTAGTATTAAAATTAAAAAACGTACCGTTCCACAGTCGACCCTGTGAATTCCGCGATTATTATTTGTCAGTAGTGGTTCCAGCGGCTTTGAATTGTGACGAACCTTCCATTCGTCACAATAGGCCTGCCACTTATCGAAGTCATTGAAAGCTTCATTGTCGATAAACTTTTCAAATTTTTTCTCGTCTGCCATAAACAAGGTCTGAAACAGGATAATGTAGTAAGTAAATAAATTAGAAGAATTGAATTAAGAGTCGTGATTGAAAAGACAAATAAAAGAAACAAACGAAACAATAAATAGTTGAAACCTTACCAGGGCAGACGCAGAAGCAAACCAACTTTTTTCGGCATTGGCCGTAAACATTGAATCGTTTATAACTTCAAGGACTCTCGAGTACACGTCGATGACTTCATTGTCGAGCCACGAGCGTCCTTTGAGAACCTTCAAAAGAGCAACTGTGATGTCAACACCCATGATAGTATTGACGATCACATTGTCCTCGTTCTCCGGCCGGTTCCAAAACCTAAGCATATATTTTTGCTCCATTGAGTTTGGCTCATTCTCCTCCACAACCAATCTTGGTTTTTTTATTATTGCTTTACTGATCGGAGACTTTCTCTTCTTACGAGCACGCAAGTCATATCCTTCGGCTTCATTTTTTGCAGTTGATAGTTTCACTATAATTGATTTTAGTGATACCGGCTGTGACTCACGAGAAGGCTGCGTAAGAGGAGCACCATCATCACCCACATCCACCAAGGGTTGTTTAGTAGGCTTAGGAGCAGCGGGTTTTGGGGCAGTAGGTTTAGAGGTAGTAGATCGATTGGTAGGTTGAGGAGCGGTGGGTTTTGGGGCAGTGGATTGATGGCTTGGTTGAAGAGCAGTGGGTTTTGGGGTAGTGGACTGATGGCTTGGTTGATTAGCAGTGGGTTTTGGGGCAGTAGACTGATGGCTTGGTTGAGGAGCAGTGGGTTGAGGGACAGTGGATTGAGGATAAGTGGCGGAAGGAACGAACGTGTCAAATAGCACAGAGGTTAGAATATTATCCTGCATAATTGTAAATTATCAGTCGATAATTTAAATTATCGATCGATAATATAAATTATCGGTCAATAAGTTACATTATCGATCAATAATGTAAATTATTGATCGATAAGTTACATCGTCGGACGATAAGTTGCATCGTCAGGCGACAAGCTAATTTTGCATTAATTTGTAAAGAATTAAATTTTTTTTAAATTTGAAAAGGCTTGGTTTAGTACTTTTCTCAAATGAGAGATGACCGCATCAAGATCCTTCCGTATTGCTTCATTTTCTTCTTGTAGGGTCTTCTTATCTCTGGAGTTGTTCAATGGTGAGTGTTTGCCCTTTGAGCAGTGTAAATGGACGCCGAAATTCTTTTTTCATCTCTTTTACAGTCATGCGGAGCGTCTTGCATTCTTTTTTAAGCTCCGTTACTTCTTTGGTTAGGTGCGGTTGTCTAACCGCCATTCTCTTAGGTCAGCCTAATATCCGGTTTGCCCTTTGGTTAAATATGTTGACGTACAACGACCTCAAAATCGTCGTTTTCGTCGCTGTCATCATCGTAATCCTCATTGTCGTCATCGTCATCATCTCGGCTATTCGGCTCTTCGGCTCTTCGGCTCTTTCTTCCGAACGTGTTGCATAACTTAGGATATCATCATATTCATATATATTTTCTTGGGAGTAAGGCTCCTCTCTTTCCTCAGTCTGTTCCTTCTTCCTTTCCATCTCTCTTCGCATCAAAAAGTATCGAACCGATTTATACTGTAATTCGTTCTTTTTAGCTTCAAGCTCTAAAATAACTTTAGACTTAAGAAAAATTTCTCGATATAAATTAGGATTACGGCTGAATTTCGGGCCTTCCCATTTCATTAGCCTGGGAAATGGTTCTTTAAGCCCAGTAGGAGCGGTGGCGACTGCAGGAAAGTGCTCAAACGCCCAAATCTGTAAGGCGATAGTGCATCCGTAGATGTTGCATTGCCCCTTTTCTGACCTTTTCGCCATTTCCCTTCTGCCGCTCGCTTTTGATATGCTATCTAATAAATTATTGTAAACTATCAGGCCCCACGGTAACTTGTTGAACTCTTTAATGTTATCTACTAATTCTAAGTACCGTGTATCCACTTCCTGGTATGTGTCCGGAAGTAAAAAAGAATATGCGAAAAACAATAATGATAGTTTCAAAAAATCATCGTTGGATAAATCAGCACTGTCAATAATTTCTTCAATACGAGATCTTTTCGCCGGCTTTCCCCGAAAGAAGTTGTATCGAATAGTTGTTTCCTCTGGCACGGCTACCTTCTCAAACTCAGGTTCCGTCAATATGTTGAGGCCTAAAATCAAGGCTATATCGATCTCTTGCAGGAGTACATTGGTGTTCTTGACCTTGAAAACATTATCTTAACCCAAAAACTTAAAATAGCGTCAACCAAGTCTCCAACAAATCCTAATTTCTCATTAATCCTAAATAGATGACCGAATATTGAATCATCTAGTATCTTCTTTCTCTCTTCGTTACAGTGCATATAAAATTTCTTAACACCAACTCCAGAACATTTCCCGATGAGCTTTAGAGTCATGGTCATTTTCAATCACTTAGTAGGAACTGCAATATAAATAAAACCCAATTAATTAACAAAATAAGTGATTTTGAAAAAACTACCGATAACTTAAATTGTCGATCGATAACTTAAATTATCGGGAGATAACTTAAATTATCGAGCGATAACTTAAATCATCGGCCGATAATTTAAGTTGTCGATCGACAACTTAAGTTATCGCCCGATAATTTAGGTTGTCGATCGATAACTTAAGTTATCGGTAAGTTATCGGTAAGTTAGCGGATTAGGTGGGAAACATTGGGGATGACTAAATGTGTTTAAATGTAAAAAAATAAATTACCTAAAAATTTAATGTGACCTTTGTGACCTTTTTCCGCTTTGTCGCCGCTAAGCCGCCGCTCTCTTGGTTTTTTCAAAAAAGTTAAAGGTAAAATTAAAAGTAACAAATGAAAAGTAAAAGTTACTTTTATACTGTATTTTAAAGGGTGGTGCAAAATTTCAAATATTCCATAAAATAGGCCCTTGCTGACGTAGAGCAGGCGGAGCCGGCTAGGCTTGGAGCTGGCCATTTATGCAAGGATTGAAACTATAGGGCCGTTTCTGCAAATACGCAAACGTATAGGGCCGAAAGTGCAAAATTCCCTTAAAATAATCACACTTGTAAAAAGTTGAAAATCGTCTAACCAATGAACCTCGATATTAGGCAAACATTAGAATACTCATATTTAGGTAAAGCATGATAGTCATTCACGAGTGATCACATAGATTATATACAACCTAAGATTATATAAAATATAATAATGGTTGTGATTTGAAATAGTGCCACATGTACGAGGTGACGATTCGTTCACTTTCAATTGTGAAGTAGTGTAACGTCTTGTACAAATTAATTCTAAAAAAGTAATTTTTTTTCTGGTTGTGAGACAATTATCGTCAAGCTCAACTCCCAGCCACGAAACATATCGCCTAAGATGTCTAGCTCATTGAGACAAATTTCTCCAAATTCTCCAAAAAAATTTTCAAAATTCTTCGAAACAGGCGTGGCATGAAACTTTTAGTAAAATGTCATCAAATTCACCAAATTACATTAATTTCAATGAAATTAACGAAAATTCACCAAATTTTTTTTTTTTTTTAAAAGAAAATTCTCTATTTTTATATAATAAATTATATATATATATATATATATATATATATATATATATTTTATGAGAGACATTACTTGCACACACTTTTCAAGTGATTGTACCGAATTGCACTAAATTTAAAAGAAAGACTTGTAAGTTTGGCGACCTCTACTACGTGAAAACACCATCTAAGCCATTTGATTTAAAGGTCATAATTTAAAGTTGTCAATTGCAAAAGATTAGAACAAAATATAATTTTCATCATTTGATAAAATAGAGTCAAAGGCTAGTATATAATTCAACAGTTTGATTACAATAGATCATATGATAAGTATTGTGTTTTGCTCTAATTTTATGTACCAGAGATCTATTGATCATGAACTTCAAATCAGGCGGCCCATTTTACATTTTTACATATCACATGTCCCTAAATACCAAGTCTTTCTTTAAATCCAGTGCAATCACTTGAAAAACGTGTGCAAGTAGCTCCCAATTTTT
This sequence comes from Chloranthus sessilifolius, assembly GCA_021018995.1. NCBI lineage: Eukaryota > Viridiplantae > Streptophyta > Magnoliopsida > Chloranthales > Chloranthaceae > Chloranthus > Chloranthus sessilifolius. Next base: position 24,391,520 of record CM037594.1, on the reverse strand, counting down.
ATGCTCATCGAAATACTCTTGAAAACGAAACTTGTCACTATGGTCCATGGATCAAAATGCCGAAAAATCGATACGTATTGTCCGAGCCCAAACAAATACGTATCGGACGATACGAATCGGTATCGGTCAGTACCGAATGATACATTCAATGTATCGTCCAGCTAATTACATGTATATGAACGATACGATACTTTTAATGTACCGTATCATTCAGGTCCGATACTGATACATATCGTCCAATACATATCGATATCGGACGAAGTTTTGATCCATGCTATAGTCTCGTCTCGAGCAATATGTAATGGTTAATGCTTGATACCGTGGTCAACTAGTTGAATCAAATACTTGTTTCACTCATATTCAGATCAATGGATAGAAGCCACCGTCGACTTTCATGTATTTCAATGCTTTCGCACGTGTAATTGCTTCCATTCTACGTAGGGTCTGTTTGGAGACACTAAAGGGTGTGGTATTTGCAACCGAAGATTTGGCCACTGCAACCAATGGTCGTCCACTTTATCATACGCTCATCCAATATTTACACCCCAACGTTCCACATAATGGATTTTGAGATTATGAGCCTACTATCAAACGACTAAATTTTGATATCACATGAAAGACAACCCAAAAGTAAATATGATCATGGGCGTACATCAAATGTGACTTTGGACCTTTTGAGATATGTGCCATATGAATCAAAATCTGATTATTTAAGGTTAGCCATCATCTCAAGAACCATTGGGTGAAAGACTGCTACGAAAAATAATATCTATCGTCTAATCTGAAGCAGTAAACAATTAATGCACGTGGAAACAGGGTTGAGGGAAAAATTTGGGTTTAAGATACAAGCACCGTAATGTGGATGATTATCGCTTGCACCAAGCTCAACCTTAAAATCGTGATCAAAATACTTTAATATCGACCATTGAAAAATAAAAGTGCTCAAAAGATTTTTCGCATGACCTAAAATAAAATATTCTCATGGAAAATATAAATAAATGTTTCTCATATCTCATTAGAGTACCCTTAAATCCACCCATCGAATCTTTGAGTTCACCCACGCTGAAACCCATTGACTGCTTTGAATCAGATGATGGGGATCAGTTTTCATCCCAAATTTCACATGATGGATCTTAAAATTACCTTAAGAAGGTGAATTTTATATTTAAAATGGTACACATCCTAAAAAAGTGATATTAAAAATAGGTTTGAACATGATGAGTTCTACGTGATGTTAAGGTCACTTTTCTGGGATATATGTCACATGAAATAAAAAAATTAATTGTTTAATAGTACGCTTATGATCTCAAGTTCCATCCAATGAAAGACTGGGACAAAAAATGATATCCATTTTTTGATTCAAAGCAGTCAATGGGGATTCAATGTGGGTGAAATCAAAGATTCGGTGGGTGAAATTAAAAGTACCCATCCCATTATTTCAATATGGGTGAACTCAAAGATTCAATGGGTGAATTTAAAGGTACTCATCCCATTATTTCTTAGATTAAGCTCCAATACAAATATATTTCATTAGTCAACTATTTGAAATGATTATTAAAGACAAAGTTTATATAGATAATTTGTTGTTTGTATGGAGGCCGAATTTTGACTTCTTTAGACTATACAAGTTTATGCTAGTTTGTGAGGTGGCCAATCAAAATTTTAGGCTTGGTTAATAATTGCGTTAGGCTTTTGCCTGACTTTTGTTTCAATTAAAAATTTGTCTAGTGTAACTTTCAGTTTGTTGATATATCTTAAATTTAAAAAAATATATATATTTTTTAAATATTTGTATTTTTCTTATTTGTCATTTAGTATGTTCGTCTTTTAAGTAAAAGACAATGGATAAAAATCGCGTTCAAATTATTTTGGGTTCCCTCCAATTTTTTCTAAATATTCAAAAGTGCCATTGAGCTTATTAACTTTTAGCCACATCATAAACAAAGTTGGTATTAGCCATTAGATAAGTGCCTCAAGCGCTAAGTTACTTAGTTCACGGGTCAATGGGATATGTGAATCATCAAGAGTATCATTTGATTTGATGACCATCATTTTAAGTTATATTATGATGAAAATGGAGTGAAAAAACATCTTTATCGTGCGATTTAAAATTGTCAATACCTTTTAAAATTAATGTGTCAAAGACTTGTGATTAATATAATTTTAAAAGGTGTTGATTGCTTTAAATCAGTCAGACATTTTTTGACCCCAATCCTTGACATCGTAGGTCTTTTGATCATTGTTTTCAAATTAAACAACACACATGAAGTTTTTGTATGAAATGTGTCCCAAACAGTGACCCATGAACAAAGTTACTTGACGTTGAGATTACTTACCTAATACTAACTCTTGGAAAATATGAAACTTCGATTAGTGAAATGAGTTCTCTCTCTTCAATTTCCTAGAACCATTGGGGCTAGGCTCACTCACCTACAAGTGCACAAATGTAAAGGGTGATGCTAAAAACTAGTTACGCGGGGTGGGGGGTGTTTGTGTCTAGTATTGGTTTTCATGCCTAAAGTTTTATTTTAATATATTTTGACTTTTAATGTTAGGAGATTTTCTTTGGAAAATGATTTATTACACGAAGACGTGTGTCTTCAATTTCTTTTTCCAATTGTCTTTCGCCAAACGATTGTTATGACAGCCTAGATTTCCTAATCCCGAAACTCAGACTGTCGGACTACCGATAATGACGATCCTCAAATGGACCACTTGGCACATCCACACACACACAACAGAATTCAAAGCAAATATGCTTTTATGACAAAGAAAATTTCTAATTCTATATATATATATATATATATATATATATATGATTAGAGACAAAATAATGGTTCTATCTTTGTACAAATCACAAGCTTGATAGAACCAAAATGAACCACTGGTGATGCCCGACCATCACCTAAACAGTGGTTCACATAAAAATATAAGTACAACATTTCATGTATCCAAAGTTCTACAACAAAAAAATGACTAGACGTAGCAAGCCCTAGTCACAAGGTTTTAAAATAATCAGACGTCCCCTAAGGAAAATGCTCGTCTGGTGAAAGATCTGAGTCTTCTTCCGAAATATAATCAGGGTCTTCCTCACGCCCTAAATCCTCAATACCTAGGTCAGCTCCTATGCCTGTGGCGTATAATTAAAAGGTGAGCTAATAGTCTAAGCTTAATAGGTGAAATATCAACAATATTTATATCATATTTCAAAACATAGATTTCATGACTTAATTCGAAAATAATTTCACATAAAACTGAATTTTCAAGGTACTTGAATCAACAAAAATATAATTTAAATACAAGTTCGGAGTTCGTTTCTTGGTTTCTAATTTTTTGATTCGTTTTTAGATTTTATATACCTTTTTCATATCTTATCATGATTTAAAACATAACTTAAATAGTCTCTCAAGCAAAATATACCATTGAGAGTCCCACATATATTGATAGGAATCCCCGAATTATTGTCGTTCAATGAACCATTTTTGGTGTGCGCACGCCTCTACGTTATAAGGGCACTTGTGGGGCTAAAGTTTATCGTTAGCCGATACAAATGTATGGATATCCCGCTGTACTGGTATACAATGGAGATTCGTTCTACGTGAACCTTAAATCATTGTACATATTCGAATATATAGTTTAACACCGTGTAATATGCGTATTTTATAGCTAGTGTCGGAACCTTATATTTTAACGCTCACACATAAATTTCATATTCGGAGTCACACACATGCAAATCACATTCACATTTTAAATCACATGTTTTCGAATCTATATATAAAGCTTTCGAATCTATATATAAAGCTTGATTTGAAAGATTCATAAATCAATGAGTTAAATGCAATTTCAACTTATCATAATTGCCTTATCACATCACATTATCCATACAAATCAAATCAAATATAATGTCGTTGAATTTCTCCTACCTCACGGCTCATGAAACCATACAATTTACGCAAACAAGGCGAAGATCCTCATGCATATATCCAACTTATGACCTACACTTCAACACAAATAAAGGGCATGAATTAATACTTAAAAAAACACACTCTTTGAAGTTTCAAAGAAAAATCTCAAAAATATCCAAAATAGTCAAAACTGGCTCAGTCGTGCGCGCGAGTCCCAAAGTCACGTGAGCGAGTTCCAATGGCATACCCCAGTCGTGCGGGTTTGTGCGGGTGACTATGCTTCCTTAATTCTTGTCAAAGCAGTCTGAGACAGTCGCACGCGCTACTGTTTCCCTCTAATTTCATGTCTATTCTGAAGCTTATCTCGTGTGGACAACTCCATGTTGTGCGCGCGAGATCCAAAGTCACGCGAGCGACTTTCGAGATTTCAACATTTCTTCCCGAATTTTGATTTTTTGTCTCTTACTCTTTTCCCTTTTTCTAAACCCACATTAAATGCTTTATTTTTAGAGCAATAAATGTTCAATCTAAACTATAAATAAACACAATAAAATCACGAGATCTCACCTTATTAACTCACGGAAGTCACGTGCACATTGATCGGAGGAACGTGCTCAATGGCTCTTTCGTCGCACGCGCTACTGTTTCCCTCTAATTTCATGTCTATTCTGAAGCTTATCTCGTGTGGGCAACTCCATGTTGTGCGCGCGAGATCCAAAGTCACGCGAGCGACTTTCGAGATTTCAACATTTCTTCCCGAATTTTGATTTTTTGTCTCTTACTCTTTTCCCTTTTTCTAAACCCACATTAAATGCTTTATTTTTAGAGCAATAAATGTTCAATCTAAACTATAAATAAACACAATAAAATCACGAGATTTCACCTTATTAACTCACGGAAGTCACGTGCACATTGATCGGAGGAACGTGCTCAATGGCTCTTTCGTCGCACGCGTCAAAAGGGTTCGAACCCACCTCTCTTCGATCTTATCGGAACGTATGCGACACTCAAATCCCTTCAATCACATAAAACCAATCACACTTCATGCTCTACGGTGATTTCAAGATGGGTTCTCTACAAAAAGGGTTTCGTAGAAACGACTCTCCCTCTCTTTACAAATCGAAATTTGACACTTCAACAGTCACCTCTTGTGTCAACGAATGAGTTGAACGGACAATTTGCACGGTAGATCACCCACGATCTCGGCCGTGTTGCGTCGAGGTCTTCTCATGAGATAAGAAGAACTCTCTCTTTTTCTTCTTCTCTCTATTTCCAAACAAAAGCAAAAGAGTGGCTTATGTGGGAAGCTACCCACCTATATAGGGTTGGGTTGTTTCTTTGTGAGGCACACACACAACACCAGTGTGTTAGTCAATTGGTTTGGTTCATTTGTGAACCCCACACACCTAAGTTAAGTGTTAGCCTTTTGTCCAACAAGTTCAAATCAGTCTAACATAATTCAATTGACTTACACGATTCGGAAAATTTGGGGATATTACAATTGTTTTGGTCATTTATCTTTCTCAAATAATCTAAAGGTTCATGATGAATGGTCGGTCCGAGCTGTGCTGACCTGATACATGCTAACTTAGGGCGCACATGTGCCCCTGGGAATAGTAGGGAGCTCTAATAGGTCCGGACACCCAGGTTCTAAAAAAAAAAACTAAGGCATCCCTCATGAATGTTTAGAAGCATTCATCATTGTTATTACTATGCCCCATAAAATTGTGGCTATCTTACAAGTCTTATTTATCCATTCAATTTTATTTAAGAATGAACTCTATTCTATTTTATAATGGTTTAATATTTTTATTTGAACCTTATTATTCATCATATTTTCCCTTTTCCCTTATGCTTTAATCATTTCAATTCTTCATGTAAGGGACTATTTCAAGTGTTCGATGTCCATTTTCAGACTATCCTAAGGTGATATTTTTTTAATTTTCTCTTTTGTCGATTACTCCTAAACTTCATTTTATCTATTTATTCATAATTTTATCATCTCTTATTATTCGATGCATCAACACCAACATATCTTAATGACATTAATTTCATGATTACAATATTTTGCACCATACGATAACACAGGTCTTTCTATCATTTCATAAAACATATCTTCGTACAAAGTGGCACAAGTTGCATATAATAGGGACCGATGTGGTTGAGATGTCCACCATAAAACCAAAATCTATGACACTTTCGTACTAAATGATTTTCTATTTGGATCAAATGATTCACTAGCATTAATATTTATGACCCTTGAATTTAATCATAGTAATCATATCTCTAATACATTAAGTGATAATTATCATCGAGACCATATGATTATCACTTATGAAGTCTTTTACCCTTAAAAAAGCCTATTAAAAGTTGACTTTCATATCTGTCAGAGCACTTAAAAATTTGTGGACCAAGATTTAGTTGAAGGACAGAGTTCAATTTTTTATAGACAACGTTACAGACAACTTATGTGGCGCGACGTAACTGGCTGCACACATAGTGGGGCTCAAACACCACAGCGAGTCACGCCGCGCTACATAAGTTGCCTACAACATTGTCTATAAAAAATTGTCCACAGTTTATAATTTTCATTAGTTGAACCAACTATAGGGTTTTAGAAAATTATAAACGAAGGACAAATTTATTGAGGACAAAGTGCAGGTGCGACGTGACTGACTGCACTGACTTGCATTAATTGAGCCCCACTGCACTTACAACCAATTGCGTCTCGCCACATCAAGTGGCTGCACTTTGTCTGCATAAAATCTGTTCGCCATATTACACTATCCATAGGGTTCCCAATTGCTCCTTAAACATTTTAGTGTGACCAGAATACCCTCAAATGTTTTGAAAATGACAAGCTTTTAAAAGTAGTGCACCTATGCAAATTGATTAAGAACATGCAAGTGCTTTTCAATAGTCCCAATGCTCTATCTTCTCTCTAACCCAACAACTTTCTTTGGATTTTGGGAAAAGGGAAAAGTAGGCAGGGCAATTCAATAATTGAATACTAGTTGTTATTAGGTGGTCTGGTGCAACGACCGAGTATGATACTTGACTCATCTATACTACACATGCGGTGTCAATCCTGCAGGTCTACATGCATGAAAGAACACATTGTAAATTAAAGCTACAATCACTGTTCATTACATGTGTTATGATCGGATGGTTATGATGTATTGATAAGTGGTTAACCAACCATATTCAAGAGAGTTATGAGTAGGGCTGTTAGTGGGTCGGGTTGACGCGATGCTCAACCCGACCAGATATTCTACTGGATTGGGTTCATAAACTTGATTTGTTAGGTCGGGTCGAGAGAAGAAAAGTAGGGGGTTTTATCTGGTTGGGTTGAGTGCACTGTTTGATTGGGCCAGGTCTGGTCGGTTGTACCATCTGATTGGGATGAGTTGGGCATATGCCATTTTCCAATGGACGACTCACCCCAATCAGTTGGGTACCCTGAGTCTCGAGGGTGACTCTTAATCATCGCTATGACCATCTTAGGGACGAAGTGCATTTAGTAAATCAGATCCTCACCCAACATAAAATTTGTATTGGTGGGAAGCTAAAAATATGCTCCCTCGAACTATAATAAGGTTGTGTTTGGGTTAGCTCTTATAAGAGCAGAAGCAGCTCTCCACCTGCTCTCCACTAGAGCAGATAAAATTTGCTCTGCAAGAGAGAAATTTTATGACTTAAAAAATCTTTCCGCTAGAGCAAATGAGGCAAAGAGCTTTGTTACCAAACATTGAAGCAGTTCTCCGTCGGAGCCAAAGAGCGCAAAAGTCACTCTTTGGTTTGAAAGAGCTAACTCAAACACAACGTAAATTTGCTCTATTGAGTAGTGTTTGAGAATCAATCGATTTTACTCCGAGACCAATGTCAATTATACACTTTAACTCTTAAATTCGATCAATCTAGCCTAACTCCCGATCGATTGATTTTAGACAGAGACCATTTTGTGTGCGTATATAATTGCTTTCATTCCTGATCGATTCACCCTTAGCTCGATCGATCGATTCTGGAAAGAGCCTATTAACCTAGTTACTTTATATTCACTTTAATTCCGATTAATTGACTTTCGTTCTCAATCAATTGATTGGGACCCAAAATTAATGACTTATATCATATTCTTGATCGATTGATTGATACACAGTCTATGGTTGTTGATATGTCACTTGTGTATGCATTCTAGGAGAAGGAATCGGCCGTATCTTTATGGATGTCTAGCGCGACACCCACATTTCTATTATTGACCTTCAATGCGACATTAGGAAATGAGGTAGGGAAATTTCAATGATCAGTTGTGTTTTATAATTCTGATTCGTAGATGTTTGGTGACTTTGAATAAATTGGATATTGTTTGTTATTTGTTAAGATACATGGTCACTTTGCTCTTGTGATTTGTTGAACATTTGAATATGAAATTTGAAACATTAAATCCTTGTATCATTAAAGTATGAGAATTAATTCTTCGGGACACTCTTAAAGAAAGAATAAAGGAAGAAGATATATGATATAAACTCATCGAATCTTGGAAACTGATTTTGAACTTTGAATTAATTAAAAGGAGATGCATGATCTTATCGAACCTTAGAAACCGACTTGAATTTTGAATTAATTATAAAATACGAATATGATATTATGCTTTTGAGATATACATGTGATTTAAAAATTTGAATTTGAATGGATCCTGTGTTTTAACACACTTTGAATTGTTACGACAGTACTTTGAACTTTGAACCGTTACGACGGTTCTTTGAACTTTGAACTGTGACGATGATAATTTGAATCGCACGAGCTACCTCACATTGCATGGGCTACGACACTTTGAAAATTATTCTAGAATGACGATGGTCAAGATCCCCATTAGTACTTTGACATTGACTCTAACGGTATATTTGTAATAGAGATTACTTAAGTTATATTTTTGAGTAATGCATGAAAATAAAAAGTAGCATATGAAATGAAATGCAAAGAAAAATATTATGATTGGACAGTTATATGAAATTACCTTTTAGATTTTTTGACTATGTTATCAAAATCTCACCGTAGATTATATCACTCAAACTCAATTGCACTTGAAGTTAGTTATCTTAGAATATAAATATGTGGTGACTCCTTATATTTATAACATCTTAATAATTGATATTGAAATGATCACTAAAATTATGTATTGGGAGGTTAATGTACAATTGGTATTGGGATTACCCTACTGAGCATGTGAATTTTAACTCACCCCGACACTAAGTGTCACAGGTACCGATATTGACAGAGATCATGAGTTTGAAGAGGATCCTAATTTCGTGCCAGAAGACGAGGAAGATCTTTCACCTGAAGAATTCTATCATTAATAAAATATTTGTGATTTGGACTTGGTACAATTCAATGAATTTTTTTGAGAACATTTACTTATTGTTTTCATGCATATTGATGTAAGTACCACTATTAGAGTGATGTACATCCGTCCCCGATAGTATATTTTTGAATTAGTATTTTTGTTCATAGACGTTAAGGTTAGTGGTTTCAATTTAATAAGTTACTTGATTTAATTTGGTGCCATATTGATAGAATTTTTGACTCATGAATTAAGTTTAATGACCCTGTATTTTACATCTTTTGGCTTGAGAATTTTGGGTCGTTATAGTTTGGATTAGCTATTATAAGAGTAGAAGTAACTCTCTGTCCCTGCTCTCTTTTCAGAGAGAGTAATTTTATCACTTAAGATAACTTCATGGAGGGTGATGAGCTGTGCTCGAAATGTGAAAACAGTTTCTCGCCGGAGTTAAAGTGCAAAAGAGCTGCCCTTCACCATCTCGACTCGATCAGCAAATAATTGGGTTAGGTTGGGGTGGGTAAACTCATTTAAAATATGAGTTATCAAGTTGGGTCAAAGTTGGGTCAGATCAAATCCCAACGGGAACCTGATCCATTTAAGAAACGGGTCTGGTCCGGACCACGATCCGTTTGCACACCAAGTCAAGGTGTACGCTGGCCGAAGGAGGCAATAAAATCCTCCTAAAGATCACCCGATGGCAATTTCGCAGTATGTGACTAATTTATGTCTGATATGGAGGTGGGGGTCTTTACCCTAGGAATCCTCGCAGAAGTTTCGAGGTGGTTTCGGCGTTAACGTCGTGGACGAAATCTCAGCCGTTGATCTGTATCAAACATACGGTCCCCAGACGGCTCTCATCACTTCCTTCTTATATTACCTCTTCCTCCCCCCTTACCCGTACTCTTTGGTTTCAGTTTCTAATTCTAGGGTTAGGGTTTCAGACAAGAGGGAGAAAGAAGCCATTAATGGAGTCGTCTTCGAAGCCGTTGTTTATGGGTTGGGAGGAGATTCCGGTTTCGAGCGAGAAAGGTAGGCGAGTCGTCCATTATTATCTGAAGGGGTGGGATGGACGGTCAGATCTGGCTGTGATTGGGAAAGAGAGGAGCATCAGACACATGTCGTATGTTGTGCAGAGCCAGTTCTTGAGATCGCTTAGGCCGGTTTCGAATCTCAGGTGGAGAACAAGGAGAGAAGTTATCGATTGGATCTCGTCACTCGTTACAGGTTTGTTTGCGTTTAGATTTTGGTAATTTGGATCGGTGGGTTGAGAAAATTATGGAATTTGTGATTTTTGGGGTTATTTGAAGCTGAAGATGTTGCCTTTTTTGCTTTATGTTTTGTTGGTTTTTGTTTTTGGTATTGGATTGAATAGGTAAATTTTGCTTTTCATGAAAAAAATTGGGGTTTGCTTCTATGATTTGTTGATTAGGTCTGGTCTTTTGTTGTGGCTTATGATTTTTGGGGTTATTTGAATCTGACGATGTTTCTTGTTTTGCTTTTATTTATTGGTTTTGAATTGATTAGGTAGATTACGCTTTTCATGAAAAAAAAGGTTGCTTGCATGATTTGTTGATTAGGGCTTTCTCCCCCCTTTTTTCATTTAGATTTTGGTTTTGTGGATCGATGGGTTGAAAAATTTATGGAAATAGTGTGGTTGTGGAGATTGGCTCGTTTTTTTATCGGTTTTTAGGGTATTTGAAGCTGAAGTCGTTGCTTTTTTTTTTTTTTTTTTTCGTCTTTTTCGATTTTCAATTGAAAATAGGTAAATTTTACTATTCATATAGAAAAAATGGGGGTTGCTTGCATGATTTGTTGATTAGCTCTGGTTTTTTTGTTGTTGTTTGTGATAGTTGGGGTTATTTGAAGCTGAAGATGTTGCCTTTTTTTCTTTTTCTTTTGGGGGTGGTTACCTTTTGGTTTTGAATTGAATAGGGAAATTTCACTTTTGATGAAAAAAAAGTGGGGGTTAATTGCGTATTTTTTCATTAGTTCTTTCCGCACGTTTTTTCATATTATTTCTTTTGGTAGATGGGCGATTTTGCATATTACCGTATTTGGCCCTTTTATTGAGGTAATAGTTGTATATGGATATTCCTAATTGATTCAATGTGTATAAATAGAGATTAGCAGGTTTTTTTCGTTGTTTGTGATTTTTGGGGTTATTTGCAAATGAAGATGTTGCCTTTTTTGCCTTTCATTGGATTTTTGGTTTTGAATTGAATAGGTAAATTTCACTCCTCATGAAAAAAAGGGGTTGCATGCATGCGCTGTTGATTAGGCCCCCCCACCCACTTTTTTTTGTTCATTTTGTTTTTTCTTGGGTAATGGGCGATTGCCTATTTCTCTTCATACGGGGTTTTGGTTTCACCATATTGGGCTTTTTTTTGGAGGTAATAGGGTATATAGATATTGGATATCGTTTGACTTAATATGAGCAGAGATTTTTATTGTAGTTTATGATTTTTGGGGTTATTTAAAGTTGAAGATGTTGCCTTTTTTGGTTGTTTTATTTTTTGAGGGGGGGAGTTGTTTCTGGTTTCGAATGGAATATGTAAATTTTACTTTCCATGAAAAAAAAATTGGGGGATGCTGGCTTGATTTGTTGATCCACCCCTTTCCCCGGCGCCCTATTTTTCATTTTTAATTTCCGCTAGATCGGATTCCTTACAAATGGTGTTTCGATTTTAAGGTATTTTGCCTGTTTATTGAGGTATATGGATATTGGAGATCGATTGAATTTGTATGAATGGAAATTAGCAGGTTCTTGTTGTTGATTGTGATTTTTGGGGCTATTTGTTTCTCAAAACATAGGCTTTTTTGCTCGTTGGTTTCTGTTTATGAATTGAATGGATGAATTTAACTTGCTCAAGAAAAACAGGCATGATCTGTTGATTGGGTAACACGAATTGAATGACCTTTCCTTCCCTCTTTTTTTGTTTATTTCTATTTTGATTCTGTTTTTGTAGATGGGCAAATTCTCATATCATTCTTAATGTCTTTTGATTTTATGGTATTTGTATTATTTATTTTTTATTAAAATGTACCTTGTTTTATTGTTGTCTGTGATTATATGGGGGCTATTTGTAGCTGAAAATTTTGCCTTTTCTGCTCTTCTTTTTTTTTTTTTTTTGTTCTGTTTTGTTTTCTGAACTGAATGGACGAATTTTACTTGGTCAAGAAAAAAGAAGGGGTTCCAAGATTTGTTGATTGATAATTTGGATTGTTTGCCCTTTTTTTTCATTTTGATTATTTTTGTAGGTGGGCAATTTTTCGTATCTCATTCTTGTTCATGTTTTTTTTTTTAAATGATTTTGTTCAACAGGTTTTTATTGCTGTTTCTAATTTTTGGTTGTTTTTTTTGGGGAATTCAATGGAAATATCTCAGTTTGAGAAAAAAAAGTCGGGTGTGATTTGTTGATAGGGTAGCATGGATTGTTTGCCCTTTTGGGTTGTTTTTTGCCCATTTTGATTCTTTTTGTACATGGGTGAATTTGGGTATCATTCTTTATATGGCCTTTTGATTTAATGGTACTCGTTCCCTCCCCCCTCTTTATTTAACAGGTTTTTATTGTTGTTTGTGATTTTTTGGGACTATTTGTAGCTGAAAATATTGCCTTTTTGTTTTTATATTTCTCTTTTTTGGGTTTCGGGAATTGAATTGAATAGTTAAATTTCATTTCTTCAATAAAATTGAAATTGGGGCTTGCATGATTTGTGATTGTTTTGTCCCTTCCCTTTTTAGTATATTTTTTACTTTTTTCATTTTGATTCGTTTTGTGGATGGGCTATTTGCATATCACTCATCACATGTGTGTTTTGATTTAATGATAGTTATTTCATTTTCCATTTTTTTTTGTTTGTGATTTTTGGGGCTAATTTATTGTAGCTGAAAACATAGTTCAAAATTTTGGCTGAAATGTTTCGGTTTCAGTCCCCATCGAAACTGAAACGAAAACTCAAAATTTTGGTAAATTCTGTTATGTGGGGAAGATTTCGGCCGAAATTTTGGTTTTCGTCCCCACCGAAATGGAAACAAAATCCGATTTTTTGATCCTTGGCTGAAAATGTTGCTGTTTCTGCTATTTTTTGTTGTTTTTATTTTCTGAATTGAGTGGATATATTTGAAGCATGATTTGTTGATTGGGTAATATTGATTGTTTGTGCGGCCCCCTTTATTTATATTTATTCTTTTGGTAGATAGGCGTTTTTTTTTGTATTTTATTTTGAGTGAGGTAATAGGGTATATATAGACATACATTTCGGTATTAGAGCTTGGCGGTGCAAACCAGTAGCAGGTTTGTTTTATCTGAAATCCCAAATTCATGAGTTAATTTTCACGAATGATACATATCGACGCAGGATCCAAACAGTGTAGGCTTGTGGTTAGATTGTGAAACTTGCATATATAGTATGAACAAAGAGGTGGGGGAGATAGATTGGCTGGGTAATATGGATTGCTCTCTCTCTCTCTCCCCATTTTGATTGTTTTCGTAGATGGACAATTTTGTCTATCATTCTTCACGTGGGATTTTATTTTTATAGTATTAGTTTTTTCCAACTTTTTTGTATTGAGTTAATAGGGCATATGGGCATAGAAGCCCGTCGATGCAACGGGTAACGGTTTGTGTCTGTTATGAGTTCCTTTTCACAAATTATTCGTATTGGTGTAGAAGCCAAATGATATAAGCGTCATAGGCTAGATTGTAAACCTTCATTTAGTGTATGAGCAAAGTTGTGGATGAGATGGATGTATATGGTGGAGATTACGGCTGTGTATGGCATTGCTCTCTGCTAGCCCCTGCCATAGCAGAGTTCACCTGCTGTAGCAGGTTCTCATCCCCTTTGCTAACATCCTGCTACCTGCTTTAGTAGGTACCCCTTCTCCTTGATAACTCCTTGCATAGCAAGATTTCATGCAGGATTTACCTGTTTAGCAGTTCTACCCTCCTCTTTACTCACTCCTTCCCAGAGCATATTTTATTTGCTCTGGTAGGGAGTTAGTAGAGAGGTTGCTGCTAGAGCAGGTAAATCCTTCTTTGCAGGGAGTTAGAAAAGAGAATGATAACTAACTAAAGCAGCTGAACTCTGTTGTGGCAGGGGCTAGCAGAGAGCTATGCCATACACGGCCTACGTGTATTTAGAGGAATGGTTTGTTGAAGCTTTGATGATTGCTGATATTTGTCAAGAACCAATTTGTAGATTTTGGGATTTCTCTTTCTCTCTTTGGGATCACCCTCTGGGATCAAAATCTCAGGCAATACATATCAGTTGATACCTCTCGTCAGGGTTTAAAACATTGGTGTATTGTGATTGTACATATCAGTATAATCTGATCCAAACTTGTATCAAATATGTCCCTCTGCTTCATTATTTAATTTTAATTATGGTCCTTATTGAAAGGGGTGCTGTTTTTCATTCATTTGGCACTTGGAAGAGTGGAGAGATGTTTTGCTTTTGTAATCTTGTTTGTTTTGTTTGGCCTTTTTTCCAGAGCAGTTGATCAATTGCCGAAATCACTAGTCCTTGAAGACCCCTCTACTTTTTTCTTTGCTTTTTTTTTTTTTTTTTCTCTCTTCCCGTTTTGTTTTTGACAACCAAGAGAGTTCAGTATATAATTGGAAGCAACAAGTTACTATTATGACTGATTCAGAAAGTAAACAGTCTATTTGTATACTATGGATTTCTTGATACATCATCATCATCATCATCATCATCATCATCATCTCTTTTCATGGTCATCTTACATGGCGATCCTCATCACTACGGATTTTTTTATCAGTCACCATTTACTTGCTAATCGTTTGATAAGGCCAGTGGTGTGCTGAGTATTTAAATGTGCTCTTAAAGGCCTGACCCTTTCGGGAAAGTTTGGGCATCATTGGTTGCCCACAGGTCTGGTTTGTGTGGATTTGCATCATTTTATTTACTCAGTATGGTATGATTATTATAATCGCTATCACTTCATTCTGTAGTTACGTTGAGATAGAAGCTGTGATCTTTCTTTGATCAGTGATACAAGCTGTGATCTCATTCTTTTTTGATAGGTAAGCTGAGCTCGAACCTGCGACCATGAGGTTACAATATTGTCAACCTTCAATTGTGCGATAGGCCCAAGCCCAGCTGTGATCTCATCCTTGCAACCTTTATGCACTATGTGCTTTGTCACTATGGTTTACCACTTCAACTATGCAAATTGGTTTTTTTTTTTTCAAGTTTGCTCGTCTATACATTGATCTTGTAAACTGTCTTTCAAAATTGTATTTTGTTTTGATAATGCCTTGGTTTGCCAATTTCTATGCATTGCCAAGGACCTTTTTGGGGTTTAGTGTCTCTTTCTTTCTTTTATCATTTCAACCTTGCAGAAGTTGTAGTAATCACTAATCAGGCTGCCGATTACATTGCTTCACTAGCTACAATGTCAGTACCAATACTTTATTTCACAGTTAAATTATCAATGAGGAAACTAGGTCTATTGTTTGGTCTAATTTTGTTTGGATTTTCTGCCATCATTTTTGATGTAGTGTTGTAGTAATATGTGTTCTGCTCTATGACCACCTTACTTTTTTAGTGGAAAAAAGGGACTTAAGAATTTCACGGTTAAATTATCAATAAGGAAACTAGGTCTATTGTTTGGTCTAATTTTGTTTGGATTTTCTGCCATCATTTTTTATATAGTGTTGTAGTAATATGTGTTTTGCTCTATGATCGCCTTACTTTTTTAGTGGTAAAAAAGGGACTCTTGGTTTTGAGTTATGTTTCTGTATCCGAAATCCAAACTATTGTTCCTGTTATAATTTTGTTGAATTGATGTATAAGTGTGTTACTCTTCTTTATAGATACCTTTTACGTAACGGAATTGTGTTTTTGAGCGGCTGTGTGGTTCACTTTCTCAGATAAACATTCTGATGGGACCTCCTCTCCTGTTGATAGATTTTCGGATGATGAAGATTCTTGCCCTGCAGATACCTCATCTTCTAAGGTAGGGAATCAATTAGGTCATAAGATCTGCTCCTTTTAATTTACTTGATCAAATGTTGTCATGTTGCCTCACTGAATATGCTGCCTATTTATTCTTTTCTCTTTATCATTTTGTTTATTCAGGATCTTCCTTCTAAGAAACTGGGACCTTCTTCTAAAGGGTTTTCATGGTTAGGTTCTGCATGGACTTGCAGGAAACGCCGGAGGCATTATAGATCTTTTTGCTGGAATGGAAATACAATTTCTGTGAGTGCCAGTTAGACAATTTTTTGATTCATTTAATTCATTTTTGGCATTTATATGCTTTCAGAGTAAATGGTGTAATAGAGCTGGCATTAAGTACCTACCTGTGTACCGGTGGTGGCACTCGGGTCAATCTCCTTTGTACAAATGGTCAAATTTTGGGAGCCGCACTGATATGATTGTCACACCAATCAGTGGAAGTTCACTTTTGACCTTTCACTGATTTGGGACTCAACTTTATCAGCTGGCCCGAATGATCTTTTTGCCGGAATGGGAAAACAATTTCTGTGAGTGCAGTTAGACAATTTGTGGATTCATTTCTTTCCTTCTTTGCATTTACACGCTTTCAGAGTACTGGTGTAGAAGAGCTGGTATATTAGGTACCTACCCAAGTACTGGCAGTTGCACTCGGGTCAATTTCCATTTATAAATATGGTCAAGCCTCAAGAGCTGCATTGATATTATTGCCGCACAAATCAGTAGAAGTGCACTTTTCACCTTTCATTGATTTGGTATTCAAATTTAGCAGCACCAAACCAAGGTGGTCGGTTTGAGCTTGACCCGAGTGCCCTGCTACTGGCACCCGGGTTAGTGCTTTATACCAAGTTATGTAATATCATTTAAGTGCATCTAGCACTATGATATCTTATATGCTTTAGTTCTGCTTTGTTATGCAGGTCCATAACTTTGTATATGTTATGGCTGAAGAGAATAAGAGACTGGTTGGGTATGTGGAAGATTTGTATGAGGATACGAGAGCCAACAACATGGTCGTGGTACGATGGTTTAACAAAATTGATGAGGTTGGTATTATGTTGCCTTCCTATGATAATGACAGAGAGATTTTCTCTTCTCTGTGTCTTCAAGATCTCAGTGTTGAATGCATAGATGGATTGGCAACGATCCTCAGCCCACATCATTTCGGTAAGTTTCAGAACGAGGCGAGGCACACCCTATGGAAACCGTATGTGTGCTATAGACAGATTGATAACGAAGATGTCAAGCCCTTTGACATTACGCAGGTCCAGGGTTATTGGAACCAGGAATTACTGAGATACATGTACACATCTTCTCCGAATTATGGTTTGAAGGCTACTGAAGTAGATGGCGACAGTGTTGCTGTCTTTAGAAGTAGACCCAAAAGAAACCAAGGGAGCAAAATTGTGGATGTAGATAGGCGGCACTACAGTTATGATACTGTTGAAGAGACAGCAGTGGATCATATTGATGTGTTTAACAAGTCTGCTGTTAGCACAGTAGAGCGCGTTCCAAATGGCAGCCCTGCTGCTTGTTTGCCTAAAAGAGAGGTGGTCAAGCAGAAGTCTCAGCAGCCACTGTGTGTTGGTTGCCATGTGGAAGTGCTCTCTCAGGATAGTGGCATCCAGGGGTGTTGGTTTAGAGCTGTGGTTATCAAGAGGAGCCAAACCAAGGTGAAGGTTCGATACGAAGATGTTCAAGATGCAGATGATGAAACATGCAATTTGGAGGTAAAAATTTCCATCCTTATGTTCCTATTTTGATCTATGCTTATATATAAAAGTATAACATCATTATAAAGCACCCATTTAGGCCACATGGAATGCTTCTTGACCAGTTTAAACGTTTAATGTTTATGGCTGTCACATGTACACGCCATTGGCTGCTTTCAAGGGTCTGTTTTTGTTTTAGTTCTTTGAACGGATTTTGTGCAGTTGTCTATTTTCAGCAGAACCAGCCCTTGTTTCCACGTCTCCAGTTAGGATCGAAGCCTTTGCCAAGGTCCTACTTTCGACTGCAACCGATTCTCTTTTGGATTTAATTGCTTGAATTTCTCTGTTTAATTATCGAATTATCTTGCGCACCACACTCGGTACAAAATCACACATCAGAGCATTGTAACCATCTGATAAGAGTGATTTAATATGGACCACGAAAAAAATGTGCACAACCGTTCATGTTAGAGTGCATAGATCGGAAGGTTCAAATCCCTTAATGACCATTATATTTGGTCATTAGGGAGCTCCAAACATGAGCTACAACTTTGATGATGTGTATTACTCAAACTGTATTCCACGTGGCCTACAACGGGTATTTCTTATGGAAAATATCTGTAACTGCTTCTCATATCTAATTGTTCCCTGCAAATAGTTACAAGTAACACAGCCTAAGTATCTGATTTTTTTTTTTTTCTATTTTATAATCTGATGTAGGAATGGTTGCCTGCATCTAGGGTTGCTGTGCCTGACGCTTTAGGTGTCCGGTCACTTGGAAGGACAACCGTTCGCCCATGTCCGCCATCCAAATCAAAAGGGGTGTCGTGGGCCATTGATGTTGGGACTTCTGTGGATGCATGGTGGTACGATGGCTGGTGGGA
Source organism: Chloranthus sessilifolius (assembly GCA_021018995.1). NCBI lineage: Eukaryota > Viridiplantae > Streptophyta > Magnoliopsida > Chloranthales > Chloranthaceae > Chloranthus > Chloranthus sessilifolius. The sequence continues at coordinate 24,372,703 of CM037594.1, read as the reverse complement.
AGGGATTGTGGTTCACAGGGAATCTGAACATGAAATCCATGTCTATTTCCCAGGTTCGTTCATACCATCTGGTAAATAAGTAGATTCTGATGTTTTTTAATTTATTAAAAAAAAACCACATTAATAATAATTATACATGGAAGTGATAGAACCCTAATCTTGCAGGAGAACAGAAGACCTCTATTTTTGGTTGCAGAGATTTGAGACGCTCTCAAGATTGGATAGGGAACAAGTGGAAATATGTGAAAGAAAGGCCTGATCTTGTGACATCTTTATTGTCAAATCAAGTTATGAGGAGTGATGGCAATCTTGTGCTTGAAGCGATGGTAGTCTCTGATGGGAAGCAGACTGGAATTGACACTCATGATACAACGTTGGTACACAAGGACAAGGAGGCTTCATGTAAGAGCAGCAGTCATTGTGGGGAGTCTCCGTTGGAGGCGGGTAAAAGGGATTCAGATGTGTTGAGCCTTGAGAAGGATAATTTGCTTTCTCAGTTGAAGTGGAGTGCATCGAAGAAGAGAAGGCGTGGTAGACGAGAGGGCTTAGCAAAAGGTGGTTTGAATATGAAGAGACTCTGCAATGGTCTTAGCATCGGCGGCAATGGTAATGTCAGCCCAGAGGCTGTGGCATCTTCACCTTGTGTAAGATTTTCGATTTCTAAACCTTTGAAAGTTGATCGCGAAAACTGCAAGTATGGAGGAGACCCTCTTTTCATTTCATCTTCCGTTCCTCCCCTTTCAAGCTTGGTCATGTCCAGGTGACGGCTGCCTCATCGTAATAATCATCATAATGTCCATTAATATTACCATTGCAGTCTAGGTCATTGCATTGTTTTCCTGTTATTCCCAATTTGGGAATGGGAATTTTGCAGATCCAGAGGCTGAACCGAATGGCCTTTGGCATTTGTGCCTGAACAGATGGTCATGTTAGCACTGCCTGTTCATATAGGGGTGGCTGTATCAATGCGGTTGCCAGGGATGAGGGCAGAGAGTACCATGCTGTAATATATTTATATACATGTGTAATGAGAAATCAGGGGGCTGTAAAAAGCAGGAGGCCCCCTTTCAAATTGAGTCCGAATTGTTTTGAGATCATCTTACGAAGTTTGTTAATGAAAATTTTGTTGATTTTTAGTAGTTTGTGCAAACAACCACCAGATGCTTTAAGTTGGGAACATGGATTTGACAACCAATAGGGCGGGAGACATATTGGCCGGGTTCCCAGCTGATACATATCGGATAATCAGATATTTCTCGGTTAAATCGGTTGATTATACGATTATATGTATCGTAAAATCAGATATTTCTCGGCCAAATCGACTGATATTGAGGTAATTTAAAAAAAAAGATATATTAAAATAATATATAAATAATTTAAATATAATAAAAACTTTTTACACAAAGGGCATTTTTGGTATTTTGCTTGATTCACATCAGATGCAGACTCGACCAATTTCACCTGATATTTACCAGATATCAAATCGGGATTGTATATTGTATTGATGCCCGACTCTTGCATTCTAGTAGATCATATAAACACCAAAGAGATAGATCATATATTGAGGGGCAATGCTTTGAACATGAAATCCATGTCTCTTCAATATATAATCTAAGATAATATAAGCTTAGATCATACATTGAAGGGAAATTTATTGAATTGACCCTGTCACGTACACGGGTCACATCACCTTTTCCGCTCAAGACCCTATATTTTCACTTTTATATAAACCAACTAAGCCATTCTCAGCTAGAACAAAAAGTTATAAATATCCCTTACACTTTTTTTCGTTCTATGTTGTTTAAAATTTTAAATATTTGCACTTTTTTATATTTATGTCGGTTGATTTGAAGGTCACAATATAAACTCAATGGTGTCAAAGATAGACACGAAAAAAAGGCGAAATCGCTTCTTATTTAAATTTTTTTTTTTTGAAACAGTCAGTGGCGACTCTTTAATCAGTCGATGACGACTCTTAAAACAGTTGGTAACCGACTGTTTAAAGAGGCGATATCGACTGTTTACACGGTCGCCATCGATTGTTTAGACAGTTGGTACCGACTGTGTAAACAGTCGCCATCGACTGTCTAAGCAATCGATGTCGCCTGTTTAAATTTTTTTTATTTTTGTTAAGAGGCGATATTGCCTTCTTTTTTGTGTCTATCTTTGGCACCATCGATTTTATATTGTGGTCTTCAAATTAGACGACATAGATTCCGTTTCATATCGCGTAAATATAAAAAAGTGCAAATATTTAATGTTTTAAATTATGTAGAACGAAAAAAAGTGTAAGAAGGGGTATTTATGACAATTTGTGCTAGTTGGAACCGGCTCGACTTGGAGTTGGTCGGTTTGGTTAAAGGTAAAAATATTTGATGGTGTATCTGATAAGGGTCTCTTATAGAAAAGGTGTATCTGATAAGGGTTGATCCGGTAATTTCCCTATATTGAATATTAAAGGACAATAGGCCAAAAATCTTACTTTTTGTGTGATTTGAACTATATGTGCATTTTAATACAAACTGTTGTTTGATTTATTGGCCACTTAATGATTCACATCCACTTATAGGCATGATTTTTTAATTGAGACAGTTTGTATAATTTAAATTGTTGTGAGATCGGCACTACATGACATATGAGTAAACCAAAACTCTCTTATTCGCAACTAAATGCTCATTTGATATGTTTTAAATAACCAGATTTATTTCATCAAAAAAAATATAAATCAGTTTTATCGCCTTTGTTTGCTACACTAGTACAAGCCCATAAAAAAAAAAAAAAAAAAAACGAGTACAAGCCCATAAGCTCTTACTACCTCGCACCGATGGTTACACAAACACGAATAAACACATGTCGCTTCGTTATCGTCATTCAAATGTGCCTTCCGTGTGCTCTTTGCGAGGCTGATCGGAGACCTTAACTACCACTTCTTTTATTGTTTCTACCTGGCTTCCATTTTCCTGTCTATCTTGAGTATGATATCTCAACAGCCGAGCTCGATTGGGTGCTCTTTTTATGAGCTCAGCTCACTGACATGTGATCATGTCGTCGTCTTCTTCTTCTTCTCTAACTGTACTTAGGACTGTCGAGTCTTGACGCCCTCAATGATATTGTTTGGGTTGATGAAGAAATGTATACTACTGCTGCAATTTATTACATTTGGATTGAACTCAAATCTAAGAATCTTAGGATAATCTTGGGGTGCAGGTTTTATACTGAAAAACCAGTCTAATGAACCAACCGAAAACTAACACCCAACAGAGTCAAAAGTCAACTGATTCCAAATCGGTTCAGTTTCTGTTTTGAGTGGCTGAAACCGATACCCGATCTGATATAACCTGTTTTAAAATTGGAGAGCCTAATGTGATAAAACTGGACAATATCATCTGGTGACATCAACTATCAAATTATCATATGATATTTTAATTTAGAGCTTTAATATTATAATTCGGCTTACGGTGATCAATCCCAAGGTCTTGCCGATGGTGGGGGCATGACACCTGTTTGATAAAACATTTTTGTGAGTATGGTACGCATGACCCATTTAGTTGGGTCTTATTTAAATATGGGCTGGACACCAATTATGTTGTTGTTGCAACTTCCCTAATCATTTAAATTTAATATTTAATAATTGATGATGTAAGGGTCGTGACTCATTTTGGATTTATGTACGTGATATAGATTTGAGGGAAATTTACCTGGACGATCCTGTCAGGTACACCTTTTACGTCTGAGGCCCTATAGTTTCACCTTTACCCAAACCGACCAGCTTCAAGCCTAGCCGACCTTAAGGAGAGTAAAAAGTTCAAATTACCTCTTTCTATGACTTTCTTTAACCCACAAAGCATCCACTTCTTCCTCATTTTAATATGCTAAAAAGTTAGAGGTGGGTCAGGTCACAGGTGAGGACGTTTTCTTCCTTAGTCTGATCTGCTCCGATCTACTATTTCGAAGAAGAAAATAGAGGCTTGGGAGAAGAAGCCGTGCATTTCTCCATTGTAACAAGAAGACCCTGCAGTTTGCCCTTGCGACGCGAGGTATCTTACATAAACCCTATTTTCAGTTTATTAGGGTCTCTTACTGAGGCAATATAAGAAATAATTTAAGTTTATTGGTCCACATTTTCAGTTTGTTAGGATCTCCTATTCGTGCAGTATAAGAAAGTCTTTGTATCATTGGATCACTTTTTGAAAAGTATATATCGATTGCAAATATAATCGTCATCGACTTTATATACAATCGATATCGATTGCAAATATAATCGTTATCGATTCTATATTCAATCGATAATGATTGTCTACAAAATCGATGACGATTATATTTGCAATCGATATCGAATATTGACTCTATATACAGTCGATATCGATTGTTTATATAATCGTTATCGATTTACAATCGTCTTTTTTTTTTCATTAGTCTTATGACCCCTTCATTTTCATTCTTAAACAGACGATGACGGACGTGAGGATTCCTCTTCTTTGTCACTATGATGGCCTTTTTGTAAACGATGATGCCTTGTATGAAGGTGGCCGGAGGAGGGTTATTAATATTTCGAATAGTATTTCTTATGAATAATTCATGAGGCAAATGTCTGCTGTCAGTTTTGCGAGGGCGGATGAAACAGTTTCCACAAAGTTTCATATGAAGATAGTGAATACCCCTGTGGTTGTCGACATTTTGGACATTGATGATTTGGCCACCGTATTTACGTTTTATAGATCCGGGGTGGACGTCATAAAGGTATTCATCATTACGGAACCGTCATCCTTCTGAGTCGAAGCTGAATAAGTAGATCTTGGCGGGATTGAATTTCAGCCATGTAAGTTTGAGGATGAAACTGTATACGATACCGTCCCGTTACGTGATGACAGCGATATTACGACGAACATGATTGCCAGGAAAGCAACTTTTGATTTAAACGATGCTCCGATTGAATCGTATGATGACCCACTAAAATACATGCATGGGTCACAATAATGTAGTCAATGGTTAGACTACACTTCAGAAAGGGCGGTGGATACTGACGATTTCAGTCATATCTTCCCCTGTGGATAGACAACTTAATTTACTCACGAATTATGTTATACCATGCCATCGATGAGAATTATCGAAGAAACTCAATCCCATGTCCATACACATGAGCACCCCTTCGGTGAAGGGCCTAGTCAACCATGCCATTATCGATTCAGTGAAGGATCTAGTCAATCACATCAGAACCCCTTCGGTGAAGGATCTAGTCAACCACCTGAGAACACCGCTAGTGAATGACGTAGTCATCCTCAACCCACTAATGATGATACCTTAGAAGAAGATTATGAAAGTGAATCGGATAAGTTTATAAAAGAGGATCCGAAAATTTTTGTGAGAGACATTGATAATCCCCTAGTAGACGGAGATTACGAAGTGTCAGAGACATCGGGCGACTCCTCCGATAAAGAGGTGAAAACTAAATATCGAAATTGGACATTTAAAGTTGGAGAGATCTTCCGAGACAAACAAATATTTTAAAGAGCATTGAAAGAGCACGCGGTGGAGAAAAACTTTCAAATTCGATCTCTGAAAACCGCTAGTTATCGAGTGACAGCCGGATGCTATGAACCCGATTGTTTGTGGCGAATATATGCGTCTAAATTGACTGGGCTCGATTCTTTCCAAATCAAGACATTCAATAGTACTCACACATGCAGGGCCGCTAAGATCGGACCGCACGGTCACCGTAATGTAATAATCTCCTTCATAGCCAACTATGTACGGGATAAACTTATGGAAGGATTCGACTACACACCGACGTTGATAATGTTTGATATTGCAAAAGTTTATAATATATAAATCTCATATGCAAAGGCTTGGAGGGGAAAAGAACTTGTCCTTAATGATATTAGAGGCAGTTGGGAAGGATAATTTGTGAATGTACCAATCTACGTGAAGGAGATGGAGAGGGTAGATCTTAATGTACAAACATCCTTTTAACTTACGCTTGACGGTAAGTTTCAAAGATTTTTTTAGAGTTTTGGACCGTGCATCGAAAGCTACCGCAATACACTTCGTCGCATATTGCTTGTAGATGGCACACACCTATGAGGACGTTTCGAAGGGATCCTACTTATCGCCTCGGCCTAAGACGGTAATGGTCATATATTACCGTTAGCATTTGCCGTCGTCGAGTTAGAAGAAGAGGATACGTGGATGTGGTTTCTTGAACGGGTAGGTGCATTCGTGATCGATGGGTTTAACGAAGATTTCGTTTTTATCATTGATAGGTCGAAGGGTTTAATAAATGCGGTGAAATATATCTTCCCTAATGCATATCACAACTATTGCATGCGACATATGACATAAAATTTGGCACACAAGTATTCCAAGAATAATGTGAAGGGTCTATGGTGGAGAGCTGCGTGTGCATATTCAGTAGAGAGATTTGATTATTTTATGAACGAAATGAAGAAAGATCCTGCTGATCCTCGGGCCGTATAATATATTTCGAAAATAGACCTGAAGCATTGGGCACACGCATATATGGAAGGAAGACAATACGATTCTTTGACTACGAATAATGTCGAAAGCTTAAATATTGTACTAAAGATAGCTCGAGAGAGACTAATTATCGACTTAATCAGAACTACTAGAGAGAAAGTCGTCGATCATTTTCAAAAGCGTAGATAGATATATGAGAAATGGACCACCCTCCTATGCCCGAAAGCAGACGAGCATATGAAGAAGTGTTGCAATGGGCCAATAGAAAGAAAGCTCAACCATACGGGCGCAATCAATTTCAAGTCAACTCCGAAAATTTCATTCATCACATCGACTTGGAACACAAGACGTGTAGTTTCCGCTGTTGGCACATTCATGGCTTGCCTTGCTCCAATGCCGTGGCGGCCATCAATCAGAGAAGTTACGACTACCATAACTTCTGTGAGAAGTAGTTTTTCACCACTTGCTTTAGACAAACATACGACGAGCAATGGCTTCCCACATTCGATAAAAGCCAATGAAAGTTTCAAGCAGAGAAACTCCCTGAAAATATGAAAGTGAGACCACCCTATAATTGCTGAAGCAAGCCGACCGTCCGAGGAAGAGAAGGATAAGGTCTAAGGGTGAGGTTAGGGCCCTACAGTGTAGCAGGTGCATTGAATATGGTCACAATCACATCAGTTGCACGGCAGTGGGACCGATGGGTTGATAGTGTATATTTTTAATAAAAATAGATGGAATGTAAACGAGAATATATATTTACTCAGAAATTTAGAATCTAGATTTTTTTTATTCGTAATAGTTGTAATTTTACTGTACAGTTACACAGAAATATGCAACCTAGAACGTACAAATGAGCCGTCAGCGACTGTATATATAGTCGTTGATGACTGTATATATAGTCATTGCCGATTATTTATAGAGTCGTCATCGACTATATAAATAATCGATAGCGACTCTATACAGAGTCGCCATCGACTCTCTATAAAATCGATATCGATTCATTGTAGAATCGCTATCGACTATTTATATAGTCGATGACGACTCGAAATAAAGTTAATAGCGACTCAATATAGAGTCATTATCGATTATTTATATAGTCGATGACGACTCTATATAAAGTCGATCATGACTGCTATTTCTACATTATAATCACTGCTACTTAAAAATGTTTCAATTATATTAAAAATGTTTCATTTACAAAAAATGTGTCATTTATATTTATAAAATATTTCATTTATATTATAACCACACTACTGCTGCACCTCCTCTTTTTTGTCGTCCTGCTCCAGTTCTCTTCTCCCATCACCGGTGTATGTAGCCAGTGTATGGTCAATTTTTGCCCTGATCTTAGCCATATCTGATTGCGCGAAGTTAAATTTCTTCCCCGATATGAAGTACTCCACATACTTCACCACAAACACTCCACAATCACTCGAATTGGTCTGTCGGGGAAGGGCTTTGACCCGGCAGTCACTAGATGACCAAGGATAGGTCTTCGTGTTCAGTGCAGTGGAGTCACCGTATGAATATAAAACCGTGGGAAGGTATTGAGTCTGTTTCAAAATAGAGGAATGTCAAATATGCTAAGCTAATAATGATGAAAGATATGCTAAGTAAAATATCTTACCAGCATTTTTAATTGGGTCGAATATCTTTCCTTAGATGACCTATTAAATATAGGGTCGACGACCATTATCGATCATTCGACTACCTTCACGATCGCAAGCACCCAGTATAATGGTTGTTGTGAATGAATTGGTATAAATATCTATAAAAAAGTAAAATAATCTCAAAGGGTATGATAGAAAAATTATAAAGAGGTTAGAAGCATACTATGCCGCACTTGTGAGCGCACAAATTTCGATACTGATTGAAGAAGAAATTTTCCATCAGCTTCTTGCCTTGACTCTGTTCTTTTTTATAGGCAGCCCACCGTTTAACTTGACTCTCGAACGATTCTTCATATAATTTTTCAGCGAGAAAGAACTTGTTGAAATCGTTCAGTTCAAAGCCCATGTACGTCAGAGTGGTAGGGCACATAAGGAAGCTTTTGTCCTTTACATCAGGATGAATATCGTCATCAATTACTTTCAAATGTCTCAGGTAGGCGCCCATAATCTGAAACCAAAGCAGTTAGAGTTAAATATGCAGTTAGAGTTAAATAATCGATATCGATTCTCCATACAGTCGTTGATGACTATAAACATAATCGTTATCGACTTTACAATGAATCGATATCGATTCGTTGTAGAGTCGATAATGATTTTATAAATCATCGTCATCGACTATACAGTGAATCAATAACGATTCATTGTAGAGTCGATAACGATTATATAAGTCATCGTCATCGACTATACAATGAATCGATACCGATTCATTGTAGAGTCGATAACGATTATATAAGTCATCGTCATCGATTATAAAATGAATCGATACCTATTCATTATAGAGTCGATAACGACTCTATTTTGAGTCGTCGAGAGCTTTAAATTGTCTATTTGTGCCTATAATAGCTTTAATTTACTTACAAAATTATCCATGTACTGCGTGCCCGCCAAACATCTGAAAGATTGCACCACTAGCGTATATCTACCGACAGTGCTTACGTAGTCGCTGCATAAATAAAGGCCAACGTAACTAATCTTAATAATAAATTTATAATAATAAAGTGAAAGATTCAGGCTTGTTCCTGGGAAGAATAACTTACTCGTCCTCCACTCAGGCTTGTTCCATATGTCACAACAAGAGCATCATCACCGTAGACCTGCTCGGCCAGTAACATCAGTCACCGGTCTAGGCTCAGCAGTTGGTCTTTCAATGGCCTTCTCGGTTATAGACTTTTTCCCGTCGCTACCTTTCGCAGTGTCCTAGGTTTGACTGCAGTTGTTTTGATTAGTTTCCCTTGCCTAGGTCTTAAGTGAGGGTCAATTTATTGGTGAGGCAATTCGAAAGAGGTTTGCTCTTCACCAGCTGGACCCTTATCGGTTTGAGTCTTAGGCTGCTCGTCAGCAGTTGCCGTCAATTCATCCGTGGGAGGATCCTGATGCAGGGGAGCTGATGGTTCCTCATCGACCGTTGTGTCGCACACCTTCGATATCAGCTCCTCAATACCGCCATCCTGAACATCAAAATAATGGTACAAAATAAGAAATAATTTTTGGTCCCCATTTTAAAAAGTTCAAATCGATTTTACATTTAATCGTTATCGACTGTATATATAGTCGATAACGATTATATATACAGTCGTTATCGATTGTACATATAATCGATATCGACTCTATATAAAGTCGATAACGATTGTAAATATAATTGTTATCGACTCTATATACAGTCAATATCGATTTACATTGACAAATCTGAACACATAAATACCACTTTTCAACACATACCTTAGATCTCGCCTCCAATAAAATTTTAAGAAGTTCTTTTATATTCCCCTGACCCTTTCTGACCAACGAGTTGTAGTGATTCAACTTTTACAACTCCGCATCCCTTGCTTTTAGTTGCTCATTCAAGGAGTTGCATAGTTTCTCTATGGAAGCACAACGTTTCGTCAGGACCTTATTCTCTCCCTCCAAATCGCTCACTCTTTGGGTGAGCTTTAAGTTCTCCAGCACGAAATCGTCGACCCTCCTCAACAATGACTCATTGGAGGTGGATGGTTCAGCTGGGCTCCCTTTCGCAGCTAGGCTCTCCTTCGTGGCCCCCCTAGTTCTCGGCCGCTCTACACCTACATGGACGGGGCCCTCTTTCGAGGATGGTTCTTCGTCCGACGTCGATTGGTCATCCCATTCTTCCTCATCAATATTTTCGACTGGAATATAATTTCTCTTCTTCTTCGGCCACATCTCTTCCACAGCTTTCTTGAACGGTTCATGAGGCTCTTTCCTCTTCCCCCCAACGATTTTTTTAACCCGTAGATATTCTTTTAAGACAGGTATCTCTAATTCAAAGCCAACAGGTACAAGGGGAGCGCGAACCTTTTGAAAGAAAAGAAAACACGTTAAATGACAGACTAAATTGATCATATATTCCAAATACAAAGTATCGACTATCTAATAAATCATTATCGATTTTGTAATAAATCGATACCGACTATTTAATAAATCGTTATCGATTCTGTACTGCATCGCTATTGATTACTTAATGAATCGGTATCGACTACTTAGTAAGTCGTTATCGATTCTGTAATGAATCGTTATCAACTTATTAAATAGTCGTTATCAATTTTGTACTGAATCGCTATCGATTAATTAATGAATCGGTTCAACTACTCTGTAAGTCGTTATCGATTCTGTAATGAATCGTTATCGACTTATTAAATAGTCGTTATCGATTTTTTACTGAATCGCTATCGACTATTTAATAAGTCGTTATCGATTCTAGAATGAATCGGCAAGTTGTTTTTTGAATCAACATCAGGTCTCTCTACTCCTTAACTTTATTTATTTGAATTATTTAATAGACCTCATACCTTGCTATCTAACATCTGTCCGTGAGTGTAACCTCTGATCCTTGACTGCGCCCTGTCCGACCATTTCAGCAGTCGTGGAAAAGGGTCCTTGAGGCCTATCTGGGAAGGCGAGATATCTGGCAACATCTCGTAAGCCCACCATTGAAGTACACATATGCATCCATATGTGTTGTACGTCTTACGGGCTTTATCCATCTCGGCGGTCTTTCTATTCGCCACGCCCTTCATTATATACTCTATCAAGTCATGGTACACATGGAGACCCCACGGAGTTCGGTTAAAGTTCTCGACGTCATCGATGAGGTTGATGTGGTCTTTCGCTAGTTGATGGTGGGACCCGGTAAAAAGAATTATACATAACATATATAGAAGAGATAACTTTACGAAGTTGTCATCACTTTCCGCTTTCCAAATTGCAGCATTTATATGAGAACAGAGAATTTTTTCAGGAGGCGTTCCACGAAAGTATTTGTATCAAATGGTTTGTTCTTCCGGTGGTTTAATGGACGGGGTATACTTTTCTGGGCTAACTACAGCAAGGCCCAGCATCAATGCAATGTCCAACTTCTGAAGATAGATATCAGTCTTCCCGATTCGGAAGTAGTTTTTTTTAACCCAAAATGTCAATATCACATCGACCACATCGGAAAGAAATTTCACACTATTAGGCATTTGAAATATTCTACCAAAAACTGAATCTCTCAGCAACTTCTTTCGAGTTGGGGTAGTATTATCGTAGAGATTCGAAATTGCACTGGGGGAACACTTGGCAACAGGTCGGTGTACAACCATCTTGACAACTTATTGAAATAAACTGTAATAAAAAAGAAAGGACTGAGTCCCATACTAACATGGATAGTTTAAATGTTAACTGAACTGTAATATATAAAACTGATATCGATTACATTTATAGTCGTTATCGATTACATTAGAATCGATATCGATTGTATATGTAATCTGCGACTATAAATGTAATCGATATCGACTCTAAATATAATCGATATCGGCTCTATGAAAATCGCCATCGATTTTATTTATAGTCGTTATCGATTACATATAGAGTCGATATCGATTACATTTAGAGTCGAAATCGACTCAATATAAAGTCACTATGGGCTCAAAATATTTTATTTACATTAAAAATATTTTATTTACAGACTCAAAATATTTTATGAAGTCGCCATCGACTCAAAATATTTTATTTATATTCAAAATATTTTATTTATATTTAAAAATAAAATCTGGATACATACTAAACTAAGACTCTGGCAGCAACGTTCGATAGAAGATTCTTCGATAAAGATTGGTCCTAGGCTTCTAACAAAAATTTAGGAAGATGGATGATGAGCAGGTGGTGGATGGAGTTAAGAGGTGGGTGGTTCCGTCTTAATTTTCTTTTTCATTCTTTTCTTCTTTTTCTTTTCTTCCTTCGCCAAAAATTTTTGCACTTCCTCGTATTCGTCCCATAGGAACTGCAGAGGATCTGGTTCTGGTGGTGGTGGTGGATCCTCCCATACTGTAAAGAACTTGATTGGATTATGTTGATTTTTATCGTCTGTCATGGGAAAAGATGGGCTAGGAGGGATGATAAAGATGATTTTGCTAAGGACGAACTAAACCTGTATTTAAAGCGCCTAGATGGTGGAATACGAATCGTTGTATTAAATTTTCTCATCCTTCAAAGCTTACTTGCCATAATGGTTTTACAAAAGGGTAGTTGGCAATAAATTGAAGGAAATTGAACGTCGGCTGAGATAAATATAAAACCTCGTATGATTTATTATGGGTTATGGCATCGAGGAGTTAATATGATGAGTAATAATTATATTCATAAGATGGGTATTAATTATATACAGAGAGAGTCGATATCGATTTTTTATAGAGTCGTCATTGACTATTTATATAGTCGACTACTACTACAAATTCAATCGATATCGACTCTATATGTAGTCGATAGCGACTCTACATGTAATCGATAACGATTACATATACGGTCGATATCGATTGTATATAGGATAACCTTAACAAATTATGTCAAAATGTGCACCAAAGAAAGGAGAAAAAAAAATCTACAGCAATGGATGGTAATTTTAATTCCAACTTACAGATTTGGTAGCTTGAATATTGTAGAACTGAACGCTAGCGTCTCCTAAGCGACACCGACTTCGAACGAAAAAGTAAAAAGTAAAAAAAAGGTAAACAATGAAGAGTTGAAAAAAGGGCGACTATTTATTATATTGGGGGTAGTTTGGGCATTTCCTAAGGGCGGGCGACGGCTCGGTGCGCAGCAGGTTGGTTTGGGTAAAGGTAAAACTCCAGGGCCTCTGATGTAAAAGGTGTATCTGATAGGGCCGATCAGGTAAATTTTCCATAACCCAATATCTTTAATATCTAATTTTGACTTAAATAATTGATGTGAGGATTGTCACCCCTTAAATGGGTATAATATAACACCAGTATCTTTGATATTTAACTGGGGCTTTTAATAATTGTTGATGTGAGGGTCCTAACTCCTAACACATTAAGTGGGTTATATATATATATATATATATATATATATATATATATATATGGAAAAGGTGTTCGTCCTCCATGGGAGGATAGAACGGTCACCGTCCTCCAAAGTTCCATCTGGATCTATTTTTCGATGTCACGTGGAGCTTGAGTGTATTGCTGAGATCATCTCTGAAAAAAATAATAATTGAAAACTCATCTCCATTGTGTGTTTTTTGAACCGTGAAATATGGACCAATGAAACCTGTCAAACTTTGACTTGTGGGTTTAAAAAGTTTTTTTCTAAATTTCTTTTTTTTAATATTGATCTAAACTGTCAACTTGTGTTCCACTTGACACCCAAACAGTGTTTTGGGTGCCACGTAGAGCTCCATGTGTATCTTGAAGGACGGCCACTGTCCTCTATTGGAGGACCTAACCGGCTCCATATATATATATATATATAACACCTGACCCTCGAAACGTATGTCAGTCAATCAGTTGATTGAGGCCTGATGAAACCTGAGAATGTGCTATTTTTAAAAGCACCCTCAGGACACCCCTTAAATAAAGTGGGTGTGGTAGTAATTAAGTAAACCACACACCAACATCTTAGGCCATGTGTGAGGACTCAAATTGACTGATGATGGGTCCTGACCCTAGAAATTTTTCGAATTGGGACTGAGCCAAGGTGATGATGTAGAGATCATCATCAATGGTGTGGATTTCATCATGATGATGATCAATAGAGTAAGTCAAACTTGGACCCATAAATCCATGGAACACTAAATAACAAACACCTTTAGTTAAATGTATGTGCCTTGTATGGAACAATGCCATTTCAAGTAAATAAGCATGAAGCCCAAGGGCAATTATAAATAATTTCCCTAATTTCTAAATTAGAAATTTGAATTTTCACAATTCTCTCGCAAATCTTAGTCCTTGATCCCTTTGACCAAGTTAGACTCCATCTAAGACCATAGATTTCACATTACGGAAATCTAAGGTATAAGATTAAGTTAGGAGCATGCACCACATGATTTCTAGAAATGTGTACAATCACATAAATTGAGGACAAAAAAAGAAGGGAAAGACAAGATGAAGACCATTTGGAGGGTGGAGAGTGAGCCCATGTGGGGCCCACTAGTCCATGCGCATAGAGATAAAGGAGGAGAGAGGAGAGAGGAGAGAGGAGAGAGGAGAGAGAGTGTGAGCTTGGGAAGACCAAGTTAGACACATGTCAAGCTTGTTCCCCACTCTCTCTGGCAAATTTCAAAGCCCGTTTCTTCTTTCCATTCCATCTTCTTCCTCCATCCTCCTCCATTAGAGCTTTAGGTCCCAAGCTTGGTCCTCCACATCCAACCATTGAAATTCTAATCCTCCACCACCATTGTACTCCCCTTCTCCTCTAATCTAACAAACCTCAAACTCAACTCTATCCCAGCCCATCTCTTCACAAAATTCTGTGCAAATCAGCACGCTAAAAAGAGAACTTGAAGGTAATGTCTTAGTTGTTTAGAAATTTTAAATTCTAGTATAGCATAGTCTAGGATTAGCTTAGGATTTTGATGGTTTCTTTGAATTTTTGATGTTTTCTTGAGAGATTTTGGGAGCTGAGATGAATGTGAAGTTAGGATGATTGTATGTGTGCATGGCCTTCCAAGGCTTGGACTATGTCCAATGCTAACCTACGGTTCTTCACAAATTAGTTAGAAATTTGATTTTTGATGAGTTTTTCCATGTGATTTCAGTTTTGGATTTTGAAAAATGAATATGTGGTGTGAGATGAAGTGTGGGTGATCATAATGATCCCACATCGTCATCTTACCACCCACAATTTGATCAGATGGTCACAAATTGATGGTGTTGATCCTATAGGCTTAGAGTGAGTGCATGTGCCATTTTATGGCTTAACGTGACTCCTTGGCCTAGATCACCCACAAGATGATCATATGATCATGAAACTTTTGAAAAATGGCCACTTTTTAGTTTAAATCTTGATCGAGTTTGATGGTCTTAGCTCGAATTGATTTGCTTTAGTCATTTTCATAGATTGAGTTTTTTTATTTTTATAAATGGCTATTTTATGTGAAAAGTTTGGAATACATGCATGATATTGGATGAATTTGATCTATTGATTTTCTTGATTTACAATTCTCTAAAATAATGAATATTGATCACTGTTTTTGATTATATAAATCAATGGTTTGGATTGTATGCGTTTGATTGATACTCATAGATGCACTATAGGCCATGCCATGATTAATAGAAATAGTTTGATAGCAAATAATCATCTTGGATGAATGTGATTGATGATTCTTGAGTCAAATTCCAGATTTTGAGATGTTTTGATCACTTTTTTACTTATAGAAAATCAATGGTATTTGATGCATGTGTTTGATTAATGATCATAGATGATGCACAATAGACTATGCCATGCTTGATAGATATAGTATTGTAGTAAATAATAATTTTGAATGGATGTGATTGATGATTCTTGATTTAAATTTTAGATTTTGAAATTTATTTGATCACTGTTTGATTATACAAAAATCGATGGTGTTAGATGCATGTGTTATGATTGATAGTGTAGGATACCCTAGACGACTACACTTTGCTTAATTGTGAATCATCATAGAAAAGATAGTTGTTTGATTGCATGGTCTTGATTGATGGAATTCTGATTAAGTTCCAGATTTTAGAAAACACATGGTCACTATTTTGATCATGTGCAATCAATGATGATCGATCAATTACTTGAAAAGTGCTTGGAATTGATGAACACTAGATTCTAAGGAAAATTGAATATTTTGACATGTAGGATTGATAATTTCTTAGTTGTTTTTTTTCTTGAAAATTTTGATTTCTGCAATGTTAAAGGCTCTTGAAATAATGATAGAATTTTCGATTCGATCGGACGGCCCCAAAGGGCTAGATTGAAAATTTTCCAATATAGGATAAAACCTAGTAATTTGGCGATTAAGATAGTTGCGACGGTAATTCGTGCCAATAGATTGATAGGAAGGACCATAAAATGGGAATTAATTTGATTTGTTATCAACCTGGAGTGTCCCTAGATCAATATCATAAAATTGTGTGGCATGTGATGGGCCACTAGGTAGACCCCACCCAGGGACGGAGCCAGAAACTTTTATGGGAGGGGGCCAAAGCAAGGATCAAAATTTCAGCTGAAATGACAGAAATTTCAGTCCAAAATTTCGGTTTCGATCTCCACCGAAACCGAAACAAAATCCCAAAATTTTGGATTTTTTATATGGGGTTGAAGATTTCGGCCAAAATTTCGGTTTCGGTCCCCATCGAAACTGAAACAAAATCCCAAAAATTTGATCCTTGGGCCAAAGTATGAATAAGAAATGTATAATGTTATAAAAAATAAAAATAACATTCATTTACTAGTAAGAAAATTAAAAAAAATAATAAAATCTTTTGTTTATATATATTTGTGCGCCTATCAATAGGCATTAGGGCCAATCTGTCATTGCTGGGAGTTATATTAACTGGGCTAAGCCTCATTTTTAACTTTTAAGGTCTGTTTGGATAAAATAGTAGGAAAATGGTGAATTTGAATTTATAAATCTAATAGATTCACATGATTTTTTAGGTTGTAGGAGTCTACATGATTCTTTTATTTTTTACGATTTCAATGGCCTAATCATGTGTCAGCGAGAGAGAGAGAGAGAGAGAGAGAGAGAGAGAGAGGTCTTAGGATGTGATTTAAGAAGAGAAGTTTTAGGAGAGTGGTTGAACTATTGATCCTAAAAAATAGGGGAGACTAACCTAAGGTATTTGGTTGAGATACCTAAAAGATAGGAGAGAGAGAGGGCTCAGTTGTGCATTTATTTTAGAGGGGGCTAATCATTTTGGCTCCTAACAATTAGGTAAGATAGATTAAAGAGAAAGAGAAAAAATTAAATAAGCAGGGGTGGCCGTGGCCCCTGTTAGCCCCCCTTGGCTCCGTCCTTGACCCCACCAATGACCAAGTTTAAGGGCCTAAAGACCCAAAATCGAACACTCACTGGACTGAGTGAAAAATAATAAGAAATAAACTAGATAAAAATCCAAAAAAAATAATTTAGATAAATAAATGGGTTCCCAATAATCCAGTAAAAAATCGGACTTAGATTCCTTGTAGTTTGACCTACACGGAGTTCGGAGCTAAAGGCAGCAGATCTGTCCTGTTTGCACCAGAAATCTAGGACTCAGAAAGGCTATGATTTCATATGCAAAACCTTTCCCAATAAATCCGTAAAAATTTAGAGTCGAATTTTGACATTTTCCCCAGCCTTGTGTAAAATTTCGGGAGAAATCTTCACCTACTTTGATGGCTAGAAAATCCGAAAAGTCGGGATACAAACCAGTGTCTAATGGCACAAAACCAGTGCCCAGAATTGACCTCTGATCGGATGGACCTGATCCCATCATGATTTGTAAACAATTAGACTCCTAAATACATATAGAAATTATAGATGATCGCTTAATATTTCCAACAAGTTGTTATGTGTGCGATTTCAATATCGGCACCAAAAGATACAAACCCGACATCAGAGACCATCGAATCTGGTTTGCTGATCTGTTAAGAGAGAACAAATCTCTGTAATCTGACTGCCATGATCAGCCTTGATCATATTTTTGAGTGTCACCACCTAGAAAAGATTAGCTTGTCAATACTCTTACCCAGTTTTAGAAGGATTCTTAAATTTGATTGGAGCCGAAAATGGCAGCTATTTTACCGTGAAGTGTTCGGTACACTTAAGGAAAAATATGCAAATTAGGGGATATGGTCAAAATCTCGACTTTTTCTAGAAACCCGTGATAATATGAGACAATTCCATATCACAATAACCACTGTGGATGCATTGTAGAGCCTTGATATAGTTGACTTTGTCAACCAAGTCAAGTGTGGACCTCTTTGAAGGCTTAAGAGCCCGAATATTAAAATCTACCAAGTAAAGTTAAATGACCCGATGCTCGGCCCATGGCCCGGTAAATTTTGAACCTGAAACAAAAAGCCAAAGTTAAGGCCCAACCCAAAACTCCTTTTGAAAAATTGGTAACGACACTCAAAAAATTGTGTGATCTACTCATAGGCCTGAACCTTGAAAAGGCCCATATACTTAGATTTTGACCTAGAGAAGGCCCAAGAGACCTAGGAAATGACCCACAAACTTCTAAGCTTGCGAATTTAGAATGGATTCACCCAATGACATGACTTGAGACCTGGTATGGATAATGATGTTGACATCCTTATGCTTAGCTATAAGAAGAAATAAGTGGACCATAATTAAAATTGTGACCTGTTGCGCCCAAAGCCCAAGGTAATGGTTGAATAAATTTCACTTACGAACCTCATATGAATTTTGAGTTGCTCTGTGAGCACTTAACCAAAATCCTAAGAAAATAACCTGAGATTGGATCAATGACTTTGAAATTAAGAGAAATCGAAAATAAAGTAGTATGATCACTGGATACACTCGATGAATGTTGAGGATCAACCTCCAATTGGAGTAAAAATGCTAAAGGAAGTTGTAGTCAAATAGTTGACTCAACTCGGATATTAATTGAAATAAAATGATAAGAAAACACTTAAGATAGCTGAAAATGGGTGCCATGATGCCCTTAAAAACTATTTAATCGTTTGTGCAAATAACAATAGACATAAGTCTAATAGGGACTCTAAACTAAAGCGACACTATATATAGAGCGGGCTAAACTTATGCCGATCCTCCCTAAGAATTGAGTTTGATCGAAGTTGTGTTGACATGAAAATTGATTGAATGCTTGATTGATTGACACAGATAGAATTTGAATAATGGATTGATATAGATGAATGATAATTGATCATGATAGAGAATCTGAATGATATGAGATATTTGATATTGATATTGAACATTGAAAAATATATTGAAAAATGATTGGCGGACTTAAAGAGATAAAGTCACCAAATCGATATCGAATATGATATATATTGATTATTGAAACTACGAAAGGAAATATGAGATATTAGGAACCTATTTGAATATATTGAACCCGAATAAGGGACAAATTGAATTATATTGAAAAAAGTAAGGAAATTACTGAAAATTGATGATTGAACATTTAAATCGAATACTAATTACTGAATTCTCAATAAGAGAATTGGAATTGAAATCGAATTATTGAATATCGTATATCGAATATTGATGTGAATATTGAATTAAGGATTGAATATGAACTACCGAACCTTAAATATTGAATAATCGATAACAAATATTAAAAATTTTGAAAGTGGAAAGATGATATTGTATTGAATACTGAATCTCGTATAGCTTACTGCTGTTCTTGCCAACATACTCGTTTTGACCACCTCCAATTTAATTGAGTTTTGAAATATCAGTTGAGGATAGGGTCTTGTTAGACTAACAAGGTTAATCATCCTTGTCTTGATTGACTAAATGGTGAAAAATGTCAGCCTCTGTTTGCGCGACATTGGCAATCGAACATTGATATTGAACCATGGTTGGTGTTTAGTATCGCACCGAAGTAATTAAAAGACACTTAATAAGTCATTCTAATGATAAGAAAATAAACCGATAAATAATTATATGAAAAAGTACTTAATGAATCAATAAACTGTTAATTGTTGAACTAGGAATTTAATAAATAAACGTTGTAAATCTCTTAAATTTGTTAACCCATAATCTTTGTTGAAAAAGGTAAATTTATAATATGCTGCTTTCTTGTCATGGTAATAGTAATTGAATTCTAATAATTCATGTGTAGATAGCATCCTGTTTACTGCAAATTGTATTCCATGCTTAGAATCTTTCATGCTTAAGATTTATCTGTGAATTGCCTTTATTAGCCTATGGCTATCACGTCATGTTGTAACCTAACTTTTCACATATCACATTATGAACCATTCTTGAGTATATGAACGGTAAGCTTAGCTACATTACACTATACTGGAAATCATAACTTAAATAATTAAGACTTTATTAAGCTTCACCACTTACGATCATTTCATAACCCAAAAATTTTAGAGGCCAGCCAGCAGCCACCTAGTTAGAGCTAGGGGAGCAAGACTAGGAGAGATCCATGATCAACCACTGAGCTGATAGTTTGAGCTCGTTTTTCTATAAAGCTACCGGCACATGCACACACGTGATCTATTCCCGTGTTTAGTTGGATCTTTCTTCTTTCTTTTGAGTTTTTGTTAAGTCTAGTTCTTTTGAAATCACTGATGTACTTTTGTAATTGGACTTATTGTAAATATTTATTTAAAAAAAAATTAAACTTTGGACTAAATTTCAATTGTCTTACTTATAATTCCGCAATAAGTATGATTTTCATAAATGAATTTTGAAAATCAAAATTGCCTGATTAGGTTAACAAAATGGGAAATAAAAACAAGCACATGATCGATCCGACCTAGCTCGATTGTAAATTCTTACTTATAATTCTGCAATGATTGTAAATCCTTTGAAAGAAAAAAAATGATTTGAATGAAAATTGAATTAATTGATAACGTGTGTTGCTCCGACCTAGCTCGTGGATTGGAATGTGTGGGGCTAGAGTGTCAACAAGCATACAAGGCCACGGGCTGGGGGCGTGACAATATATATGGGTGTAGACACCCAAATCTGGCCCAACACATGATTGATCTATTTTTCGATAAGAATGCGCTTCCAAGCTTCCGAAAGCATCCCCCGTAACCCTTTGACACCCTTAGGAAGCTTAGAAAACCTTCGAGAAAGACTCCCGATCACTGGATAATCCCAAAGTCAGCCAATGGAGGCTCGAGGCCCCAAAAATAGCGTTTCACGAATTCATGATGTTTTGCAACAAGGTACACATCCCAACCAACCACCCTTAGTCCACACTTTCCAAGGTTCTCGCCACCAACCATGGAATTACCCAAATGACCCTCAAAGGTCATATTTCCAACCCCAAACCCACTCGGGCCCAAATCCAAAGGCCGCATTCCCGAACCACTCGTCATTCCCATAATACCCTATGTACAACCACACCCAACAAGCTTACCCCATCCCTCCTCAAAATTCAAACCCACCTCGCCTAACTCACCAAAAAATATAAATCGTTGCAACCCAAACCCATCATACCCAGTTCAACACGTAAACCCATCGCAAACCTCCAATCATCTACCATTCACACATCCATTCACTCCCCAATCCAACCATCAAAATTTCCAAGAATATCAATGGCCTCACCAAACTCCTGTCCAACCCACTCAAAATCTGCCAGTCAATCATACCATACCTGTAATATCCCGAAAAAATCACGTTAAACAGTGACCTCGGGATCCGTGCCCGATTGGTCACAGGTTTGACCAATTAGGAGTTCAATAGTTAGCATAGAGTGAGATGAATGGATGAGATGTGATAGTTTGACTGACTGCGTGGTGTGTGATGTGAATGTGAAGTCGCATACACCTATCGCGGTGTATGTGCTCAACACACAAGTGAGGAAAGAGATAAAAGGGTTTAATAACCCTAAAATCTGTATTTTGGTTGTTGAGAGAAGAGTAAAGAAGAGAGAGAGAGGAGTAAAGAGATTGAACAAGAGTTATTGTGAGTGATTGGAAGGGGGATTCTAGCATTAAACAGATCGAGTCGACGCGGAGAATCCGTTCAAGCTAAAGCTGGAACCCTAGCCTTTCCAACCACTCGATTTGAAATCAATTTGAGATTGATTGAAGGTAAGATTTTTGTAGTTTAAATGCATGGATTAAAGGGTTAAATTGTAGTTAGAAATGGTGTAAAATTGTAGGGTAAAAGCTTAGGAAAAATGGGGGAAAAAGTAAGGAAAGAGATTGAGAAGAGCAGCCAGAAGGGGGCTGAATCTGGCAATTTCGATTAATCGAAATTGGGTTTCGATTAATCGAAATTGAGTTTCGATTAATCGAAATTGGACAAGAAGTTGAAAAGTCAAAGGACCCCGATCTCGATTAATCGAATTGGGTTTTGATTAATCGACTTTGGATTTCGATTAATCGAATTGAGAATCAATTAATCGACTGGGAACCTACAGTGGACTCCAGTGGAGAAAAGAATTTAGTTTGAAGAAATCGACTAATCGAAATGAGAGTTCGATTAATCGATTTATAATTTCGATTAATCGATTTGGGATCGATTAATCGATTTTGGGAATTCGATTACTCGAATTGAGAATCGACTGGATAGAGTAGAGAATTTCGATTAATCGAATTGGGATTCGATTAATCGAATGGGAATCTCGATTAATCGATTTGAGAATCGATTAATCGATATTGAATTTCGATTAATCGATTTTGGAAATCGATTAATCGAATCAAATTCGATTAATCGATTTTGGAGTTCGATTAATCGATTGGGCCAGTTTATGTTGACTTCTGAGTTTGACTTTAAGATTCTTGGGGGGTCTTGGACCTCCTTTATTACATCTTTAGTGATGTGTTTCACATGTTATGTGGTACCATAGGTGGTACGTGTGAGCTTGTGCACAAGGAGCCACGTGGGACCTTGATGCATTGATCAAACGAAGACGTGAGGTAGGGAACTCCTTGAACATGTACTTTATTTTGCAAGAGCATGTATGTAGTGATATAGATTTAGATTCAAACGTTTTATTGCTTAAAGAGTTTGTGAAAAAGTGTGTGTGTGTGTGACATCAATAAAAGTAATCATAATGAGCCATCCCCAGGGGATGAGGAAGTAAAGAGATAAGAGCATCAGGTGTGATGCAAGTGAATGGATACATCCCAGGGATGCATCCAAGATTGAATCATGTTTGATAGGGCCTAACTGATATAAGATAACACATTTACACGGTGAATAACTATATGTAAGGCATCGATATTTTTGTTATTTGAGGTTTGATAGGGTACCCCACCGACGTGGCGGGATATCCACGACTGACACGGCAGGATATCCGTGACCGATACTGGCATTTAAAATCCGTAGGCGACGAGGCTTATCCGACATGATAGAAGCACACCCTGTGGGTGTTGATTGAGACTAGTGAATCTCACCACCAATCCCGTGAAAGGGCTTGGGTACTATTTGTATTCCCAGGGAATACGTTAAAACTGTCTATATAGATGACGATGATGGGTATCTCATCGGGGCTCGATGCTATATTGCTCGGGGATTACTTAAGTTGAAGTTTAAGTTTTGCTTTAGGCCTTTTCAGCATCATTCATGAACAAATAAAAGACATGAGTAAACTACCAGTAAAATGTGATGCTTTTTAACTGTTTTCATCAAGAATCGTGATAGACATATCATGCATGGCATATCATGGAATATATGTGAGTAATAATTTATATGTTCAACTGTGTTTTGTTCCCTATTGAGCTAGGATGTAGCTTACCCTATAGATTATACGTCGCAGGTCCACTACTAGCAGCTGCCGAGGCTTCAGGAGACGCTGACCCCGGTGAGTCGGACCTTGCGGCCGGAGACGAGTTGGAGCCACCTCCTGAGGACTTCTTCTAGAGGACTCCGTTGTGCAGCTTTGAGGGCCTTAGAGTGATTTTGTACGGCTTGGTATGTCAAGCCTTGTTTTGACTAAACGATGTATATACTGGGTTTTGGGATAATTCTTTTGGGGCGAACCATATGTGATGATTAGCTATCATCGATGGTTCGGATCGGTTCTCCATTCATGCAGAGGCATGAGGGCAGAACTGTCTTTTGAGAAATGTAGATATAGTGATTTACTTCCGTAGTTTCATTTCTATTTCAGTTCAATTCACTACTTGATATACCAATGTTCCATGCTCAGCTAAGGGGCACGGTCAAGATGATCGTGCTGATGGCACGGGTTTCGGGGTGCCGAAATCCGGGCTGTCATAATACCACCACCACCCTTTGACTCTAGCCATCAATATGAAGAAGATGAAGCCAGAGGCAGTGAGACGTACATGGGGGCATTTGCCAGTTTCAATCCCTAGAAGCTTACGTTCCCAAACCCCCAAGTAGTTTGGAATGAGTGGGGGCATCCAGTAGGGGGAGCACCCCCCACCTTGTAGTCTAGAGAGTCTGAATTGTTAAGAGAACAATTAGACAAAATGCAGAAATAGTTAATGAAGCACGAAGGAGCCGAGATCCATGCCACCGAGTTCTCGGACTTGTGCCTGTTCGTACCTACATTTGATAGGTACAATGGAACTGGCAACCCAACTGCCCACCTAAAATCCTGCTGCAGGGATATGTGTTAGTACGGGGGAGACGCACGCTTCCTTATCAAGGTATTCTAAAAGAGTCTCACTAGCCCAACATTGCGATGGTTTACTTCTGTGGAACCATCTCTGTTAAAAACATGGAAGGATCTCACCCATCTGTTCCAAGAGTAGTATGTCTACAATATTGACATAGAGCTGCGCAAATCAGATCTGGCCAGACTAAAGCAAAATCCAATGAGACCTTCAATGAGTATCTTGAAAGATGGAGGGCTCTGATAGCCTAAGTAAGGAACATAATACCAAATGAAGAGCAGATAGAGATGATAGCAAAAGCTGCACTCCTCGTTATATCAAATTTTTTGGTGTATCAACAGCAAGCCAGTTTTGTCGACTTGGTAAGAAATACTAATCGGTGTGAAGACGCGATAAGGGAGGGGCGCCTGAATAAAACAACGGCTAAAGGAAATCGTAGGTTCGTACAGCGAAAAAATGAGAAAAGGACAAGCGTGGAGGTATAAGCAATCACAACCTCACCACCAAGCACATCCTCGACGCCCTTCCAGTTTGGGGCAATACAACAAGCGTTAGATATAGTGCAAAGACATGGTAACGACCCAGGACAAAACTTACTCCTGAGCAGAGAAGGGTCTGCTTTAATCGAGGGTTCACTCCGTTAGGACAACCCTTGAATGTTCTATTGCCATTGTTGATCGAGAAAGGATTGGTCACCTCGTTTCAATAGCGACCACTGCCAAATCCACTCCTAAGGAATTTTGACAACTTCCACCAAGAGCCGGGGCATCCAACTGATCGGTGTTTTCCATTAAAACATGCGATACGAGATCTCATTGAAGAAGGGAAGATTATCCCCCCAACACCTCCCCTAGCAAACCATCATACCAATATCATTCAAGTACTACTACCGCCACATCCGCTGGGGGCGACAGGCCCTGAACCCACAATCAATGTGGTTGAAGAAGATACGTGAGAATTTGACCCGTCTGAATTCATTACCCAAGGTGAAAAATCCATATCACTAAGGCAGTTGAGTCATACAAATGAAATAGTAGGGATGATTGAACCCCTCCTTGGCTGATTATTTCCTGAACCTTGAACCTCAATTAGCACCTTTGGAAATAAGGTTGTACTTTCCATCACCAGCCCTGTCAATCACATCCTACTCAGCTTTACCTCACCTCCACCATTCCATTCTCCTTAAACACCTATACCCACTCCATTTCATATCCTTGGGCAATCATACGATCCACACCAGGTCCTACTCGATTATAGTTAGACCGACGCTAACACCGATAGCAGGAGTGAGGGGGTGGTTGATTTTGTCACCAGGCCGGGAAGAATTTCAAAGCAGTCTGAAATGCCAGTACTAGACCAGCCTGAGGGAAGTAAAGAATCTTTAGTTGTTCATCCATTGGAAAAAATGAGTCGAGAATACATGCTCGAAATGCAATTCAAGAGAACACTGACCCACATCTCCATTTGGGACCTTCATGATGTCTCCACCACATCTCAATGCTCTAATGGTGGCCTTAAATGATGCTCATATATCAGACATATTTTCCTAGATGAGGTAGGACGGATGATCGAACAAGTACTGGCTCTCAATTCCATCTCATTTTTAGATGTCAACCTTCCACTCGAAGGGCCCAACCATTCCAAGTCTCTCAACATGAAAACAGAAATAAAGAGTCTGGTGATCCCCTTAAACTGATAGATAATAGATTAGCGCTAAATGTATGTCCATTGAGAATCGCCCACAGGATAAGGGTCGATCCGTCCACCTTCAGGAAAAGACAGAGACAGGATTTGACAACATAAGAAGGGAGGTCACAGGCGAAGTAGATGTTGAGCTCACCATCGGGACAATGACCTTCTCCACACCCTTCCGGGTTATGGACATCAAGTCCACCTTCAATTTGTTACTGGGACGCCCATGGCTACATGAAATTGGTGCCGTACCTTCCACCCTCCATCAAAAAGTCAAATTTATATTTATGCAAAAGGTCACAACTGTTGGTACGCGCTTTTTCTGGGCTCCTTTCGGTCCCTGGAATAAGTGGCCCAATTCGGTCTAAGTGGACTCTGGCTAGGGGCAATGGAGTAATAAATTAGGAAATAATGAATAGTTGAAAGTAAAAGGCGAATATTAAATGGAGAATACCTGGATGATGCGATCGCCAGGTGCCGATATTTATCGACGCTACAACACGTGACTGATCATGCTTTAAGAAGAGCGAGGGCTTGTAGGTTGAACTCCTTTACTGAACGTCGGCCGGCCAACTTCAGCAGCTTTGGGTTGCCTTTAATCTAACTAGTTTGGTTTCCTACTTCTACTGGGATTCTACCGAATCTAATCTCCTAATCCTACTGGAAGTCTAATTGACATGGTCTCCTGATCCTACTGAGAGTCTAATTGACCCAGTCTCCTAATCCTACTAGGAGTTTAATTAATTTAAATATCTTAATCCTACTGGAAATCTAATTTATTAAAAAAAGGGGGGTTGTGGCTCGTTATGCTAAGGAGGATTGGCCTCGTTCTCGGGCACCCTCCGTAAGCTCCCTTAGGCAAATCGGGTGACTGTGTTTAAAAATTAGAGAGGTTAAGGAACCTAATTGGTTTTGGGCTGAGTGCTTCCTCCTTTGATACTACTTCGAGAATCGAGACTAACGGGCTGGTGCTGCTAGCTTGACTACCTGGGGCTCCCGGGGAAGAGTCTGCAATTCTAGAAGTCTCAAAGGTAGCTTGACCCCTTTTGGAAGCCCCAGAGAGAACCTCGAATTTTCTTAAAAGGAGAAGTCTCAGAGAGAGAAAAATAGTAAATTGATTATTTTATGGCTAAGAGTAATTTAAAAAAAAGACTGAGTTTGAATTGATGATTAAAAGCTTAGAAAATTAAAGATTTGAAATTTAGAGATTAGGGATTAAGAACTAAGGACTGAAATCTAGAACTTAAGAATTAAGAACTAGAATTAGGAACTAGAATGAAAATTAAGAACTGGGGCCAAAATTAAGAATTAGAACCTAGAAGTTAAGAATTAGAAACTAGAATTGAGGACTAGAAACTAGAATTAAGAACTAGAAACTAGAGCCTAAGAGATTACCTGAAGTCAGGCGCCGAAGAGAGAATCTCGAAATCCCTAAGCTTGGAATAGAGGAACTCGAAAATTTGATTGCTGAATGTGTGTTGTTGTGTGGAGTAGGGGGGTCTATTTATAGGTGTACAGGTAATTGCACGCCCTGTGGGAGGTGCGTAATTAGCCGACCAGATCCAGTTACGCCCCCCGTCCAGTGGGCTTAATTGAATTACACGCCCTGTACCGGGCACTTAATCACTTTGAGTCAGTGACCGACTCAGTAAGTGACTGGCTGACTGACTCAGTTGGGTGTCTTAGTTCCAGTCTGATTTGGAACTAATTGCATGCCCTCTTTAGTGTGCACAATTCAATTAAGCGCCTGCTTATAGGTGCTTAATAGGAGAATTTGGGTAGTCATGAGAATTAGAGGTCAGGTCCAACTAGGGACTAATTACGCGCGGATGGTAGAGTGCATAATCGATTGCACGCGCTGGTTTGGGCGCGCAATCGGGTCTCATGGCGGTCTCTAGAAGGGTATGGACTAGTCCAAGTTGGACAGATTGTGCGCCAGTTGGGGCGTGCAATCGAATTGCGCGCACTGTACAGGGTGTGTAATTCAGGATCTTCTTGGGGTTGAGTCGGGTTCGAGTCAGAGAGCCATTGTTTCAGCCCGTGCTTCGACCATATACTATTGTTTCAATATATAGTCTATTGTATCATGATTTTAAGGTTTTCAGAAAGAGTGAGTCCCTTTTCGAAAGTCATGGGCAAGGTCACAGGTTGACCGAACAGGTTTGTATGCTCTGAGAGGACGAAATTGGAGTGTCTACAAAAACCATTTTAGACGAAGGGTAAGAAGAAGGGGAAAGAGACACCCACAACATTGAGAACCCTAAAGTGCTAGATATACCGCATACGGTTGAGGATGTAGAGCTGCATAACTTTTAGTATGATGTTGCAGCTATGACCCTCAAGAAAGTCACCCTGAGAAGCGGAGGGAGAATAACGACAATTGTCGCAATGCTCCAGAGATGGGGCTACCAAAAAAGAAAATGGTTGGGCCCCAACTTGCAAGGCAGAAGGGATCTCGTTAGAGCCTAAGGGAGGCAACAGGTCAAGTTCGGATTATGATACAAACCTATTGACAAGGAAGTCCAAGAGGCCAAAGAAAAATCTTGAACTCCACTGTAGCCCAAGCTAGAGGGGTAGACTTTGAAGAAGAGGAACTCCGTCCACGACCGCACATCAGAAGCACCTTCATAAGTGCCGGAGTCATAAAAGTCAATCAGAGTGAAGCGGTACAACTCACCCCGCATAAAAAAGCCGACAATTGAATGATCAACCCTGAAATTGTCCCTCTGGAAGAAGAAATAAATCTCACCTCCTTATCACTCTTTGAGGAGGGGGTATCTTTTCCAACCCAGCCACTTATCCTAACCAACCCCAAGCCCGATTTGGTAGCTGATGACCAGGTTCAAGATGAGCTTGTCATAAACATGCTTGAGATGAACCCTGGAGAGCTATCACAATCCACTTCCCCCGCAGAACCAGGTAAGGGTACTTCACCAAGAGTGAGAAATTGGGCGTTGGTTCCCATGACTTGGAAGCTTCGAGTATCTTAAATTTGGCACTATCTTCCCAAAAAAAAAACAACCTATAAAAAAGGGAGATAGCCTTTGGCAAACGATGCCGTGCATGTTTAGAAACCCTTCTTGCCAAGGGCTTGTCTCTGCAGAAAAGAAAATACCTAAAAAAATAGAAAAAATACAAAACAACCAAAATATATTATCTTTTAAAATTTCAGAAAAAATAAAATTTATGATGCCTTACATGCAAAACACATCCAACATGAAATTGACCCCTTCCCTATAGAAATATAAGAAGAGGTAGGAGTCACAGGTCTGAAGGACGCGGTCTCAGTTGTGGAGCTCCCCAGTGAACTCCTCGAGCAATATGGTTATTTTGAGAATGGCCTTACCCTAGTCATCGAAGAGACCGAGGATGTTAATCTAGGAACAAAGGAGGATCTTAAAATTACAAAGATCGAAACTTTACTATCTCCTGAGGAAAGACAAAGAATTGATTTCCTTCGGTCACACCGAAACGTTTTCACATGGTCATACGAAGATATGCCAGGTATGGATACCAATTTGATCAAGCATGAGTTGCCATTATATCCCGATGTGAAGCTCGTAAAGCAGAAATTAAGACGTCTCAGGCCCGAATAGATATTGAAGGTAAAGGACGAGGTCATCAAGCAATACAATGTAGGTTTTCTCATGGTCTCTAAGTACCCAGAGTGGTTGGCCAACATCATGCTGATACCAAAGAAAGACGGAAAGGTTCGCATGTGTATCGATTTCAAAAATATTAACAAGGCAAGCCCGAAGGACGACTTTCCCTTTCCACACATCGACATTTTGGCCAATAACACTGCCAGGCATGGGATGCTTTCATTTATGAACGATTTTTTTGGATACAATCAGATCAGAATGGTGGAGGAGGACTGAGAAAGATAGCTTTCATCATGCCCTAGGGAACTTTCTATTATCAGGTCATGCCTTTCGATTTAAAAAATGTCAGAGCAACTTATCAAAGGGCAATGACAACACTATTCTATGACATGATGCACGGGGAAATCGAGGTGTCTGTCGACGACATGATTGCTAAGTCACAAGAAAGGGGTGATCACCTGATGAATCTTCAAAAAATGTTTGAAAGGTTGAGAAAATACAGATTGTGTTTGAATCCTCAGAAATGTGCATTCGGTGCCATGTTAGGAAAGTTAGTAGGTTTCATCGTCAGCAGGAGAGGCATCGAAGTCGACGCAGTGAAGTAAAAGCTATCGAAGAAATGCCCCCAACATCCTCTGAGAAGGGGGGTCAGAGACTTCTTGAGAAAAATCCAGTATATCAGTCGATTCATTGCACAACTAACTCCTATCTGCACCCCGATTTTCAAGTTACTATGGAAAGATTCAACCGTCGGATGGAATGATAATTGTCAAGCAACATTTGATAAAATCAAGAGCTATCTTCTTAACCCTCCCATTTTGGTACCATCAGTCTTTGGAAGACCACTCCTGATGTACCTCTCTACAATAAAATTTTCAATGGGATGTGTCCTAGGGCGGCACGATAATACCGGAAGAAAAGAGCAGGCCATTTACTACTTGAGCAAAAAATTCACTGATTATAAAACACACTATTCTCATATGGAGAAAGCATGTTTGGATCTTGTTTGGGCGACGCAAAGGCCTCGTCACTATCTGCTATCCCAGGCGGTTCTCCTTCTCACACGAATGGATCCCTTAAAATACTTGTTTGAAAAGTTAGCTCTCACTAGGCGGACCGCACGTTGACAACTTCTTTTGTTTGAATTCGACATCACATATGTCACTCAGAAGTCGATCAAGGGGCAAGCATTTGCTGATCATCTTGTTGAACATCCCTTACCCGATTATGAACCCATGAGAATTGAACTCCCTGATGAAGTCATTTTGTTCATGGCATAGGACGACAAAGAAGAGGCAGAGGAGTCGTGGGTAATGTACTTTGATGGGGCATCGAACTCTGAAGGTCAAGGGGTATACCAGTCTCCATCAAGCTCAATTTCTCATGCACCAGCAACATGGCCGAATATGAAGCCCGTGTAGCCGGCCTGCAAGCAGTTCTTGACCTGAATGTGACTCACCTCAAGGTATTTGGCGACTTGTAGTTAATCATATTCCAAACAAAGGATGAAAAATTAATCTCGTACCATGAGCACCTTGAAGATTTGATCACATTCTTCGACAATCATTACTTTTCCTTACTTCCCGCGAGCAAGAAATCACTTTGCTGATGCACTGACAACTTTGGCATCAATGATTGAGACTCCTTATGGTGTCGAAATGAAACCAATCATGATCGGACAAAGGAACGAGCCGACCTTCTACCTCCAGATTGAAGTATCGACAAACCCAGACGATGAGCTTCCATAGTTCTCAGACATCAAGAATTTTTTAGAAAGGTGAGCATTCCTCGAAGGCACATCCAAGGCAGACAAGCAAACCATCCAACACCTAGCATCGAATTACGTCATCTGTGGTGAGTGCCTCTACAAGCGATCACACAACAGTATCTTGCTTCGATACCTGACTGAAAGTGAGGCAACAATCATCGTGAAAGAGATCCATGAGAAGGTATGCGATGCCCATGTCAATGGACATATGCTTGCTAAGAAGATCCTATGTCAAGGGTATTTCTGGACCACCATGAAAACTGATTGTTGCAAGCATGTTTAAAAGTGTTACAAATGCCAAGAACACTCTAGTCTGATACGCGTTCTTACCATAGATTTCCATAGCATGACCAGTCCATGGCCATTTTCCACATGGGGCCTTGACATCTGATCGATTTTAAATGTAACCCTTGCAAGTGCACAAGATCTATTGCAGTATGGCAAGAACAAAGGTGTCGAACCCACAGGGAAATGTGAATTTTAATTAATTCTTTCAGAGATTTAAAAACGTCCATATTATTAAAAAATAAAAACATTAATTGTTTCAATATATGAATCATCAATAATATTAATGTTATGTCAATCATGCTAGTATCCATTCAAATTAATCTAATGCTCAAATTGTTAGACAACTCATCCATTCATGCCTAAACGTGAAGTGTGTGCATACCCAAACCAAGATTCATCCATCTTGGAACTAGTCCAAACGGAAAACTGTCGAATCTGTTGTCTCGACTCAATTCTCACTTTAGGTATACTCTCGAAATAAAATCACTCCGATGATGGGTAAGCTTTCGCACATATGTGAGAGATCAATACAAAACAAGCAAAAATGTCTCACATGATAACTGAAACACGATGTAATCAATGAACAAAATCAAATCTCATAAGAACAGATTTACTCTATGTCCTAAACATAAGAACAAATCTCATATGATTCAAGGGCCATTTTTTGGAGATCTATGACACATGAAATCAATAATTGACTATCTAATAGATGAACCATGATCTCCAAATCTATGGTGTGAAAGATCATGGTGAAAAAGGATCTCAATCATCTTATCTAAAGCAATCAATGGTTTTCAAGGAGTCTAGGACATGTGCGCACTTTCAGAGAACGCATAGGCGCAAACAGAGGTACACAAAGAAGAGTTGGTATTTTTTGAATGCGTGCCTCTTGAAACACCATTTAAGCCATCTAATTTAAAAGCCATCTCTATCATCGAATTCAATCCAATCAACCATTGAAGCAGATGACGGGCTTTGACTGTCTTGAATCAAATGATAGAGATTGTGCTTCGTGCCAATCTTTCTACCAAGGATCTTTATATCATAGCCTTCAAATCAGACATCTTAAATGGTGTTCAACATGGTATATATCCGAAAAATAACAATTCTTTCTTTTAATCTATGTGCAATGGCACAAAGCTTGTCTGCAAGTTTTTGCTCCCATAATTAAAAAAGAAAAAAGAAAAAAAAGAGTAGCTCTATTCGCACCTACGAAAATATTGAGGGCACCTATGCCTAAAAACCTGACTGCTTTGAATCAAGATTGACTTTCATCTCATACACAATGG
Organism: Chloranthus sessilifolius; assembly: GCA_021018995.1. NCBI lineage: Eukaryota > Viridiplantae > Streptophyta > Magnoliopsida > Chloranthales > Chloranthaceae > Chloranthus > Chloranthus sessilifolius. The sequence continues at coordinate 24,339,405 of CM037594.1, read as the reverse complement.
ATCTTGAGACTATGGGCGTACCATTAGACGGTCAATATTTGTTTTCATGTGAATCAGATCCTAAAAAGTGAGCCTAAAATCACATTGTAGCATGTTATGTGCCACGCGATTTTGAGTCGCTTTTTTAAAATCTGCTCTATGTAAATCCTAAAAAGTGGCACCCAACTTCAACTTAAATTGTTCTAAAATGGACGACATGAAGATGCAATTTTTCATCGACAATGCTATGGGTTCTTTCTTTTCGATGGAGAAATCCACATGGATTGATTCAATTGAAAATTTTCGATATGTCGAGAACTCTGTCCCTTGGAATTTCTCATCAAGCTAATACTATTATCTTTTGGAATTTCTCATCAAGCTAATACTGTTATCTTAAGATCATAAACAATGGCGAAAACTATAATAAATTTCTGCTTTCCAAATTCTTCTTCAAGTGATTTCTTTCTTTAAGTTACCTTTGTGGTTCTATATTTGTGCTTATGTGGTTTTGTTGGTTTTCTTTTAGAATTTTGGTGCTTCTTCACTTGTGAATGGTATCCTTACAAGTTTTTTGAAGTTATATTTTGGTTCCATATTTCTCATCTATGTGGTTTTGTGGTTTTATGTTGTAGTTTGAGACTACTTGACTTATGAAGAGCATGGTTTTAAGTATCGGCCCATATTTATCGAGTTAGGCCTCATGCAATATGATATACAACCCCGACTGTATAAGAAGTCAAATATCGGGTCAAACAAGTTAAATATCGGACCATATCAGATGATATTAGCCAATATGTATCGGACATGACTCGGACATTACCAAAACTGCCATTTTTACAATTTTTCTATTTATATATATTTTATATTTTAAAATTAAAAAAAAAGTGCTCAAATATTGGCCGATTTGGCTAATACGTATCCTCTATCTCCGATATGTTTCGGCTTGGGATCCAGCCGATACATATATCAGATCATATCAAGTGTCATAAGTATCATATATTTACTCTCCACAAGGCAGTTACCAATGCAAGATCAGATCATGAAGGTCTTCTGTAGGGTTGTAATGGGGCTCAGGAAAAGGTAAGAAAGAAAGGGAATTTGGATTCAAAATTTCTGAGAAATTAGAAAAGAAACAAACTTCTGATTTTTCTCTCTTTTTTCTTTTCTAATTTCTCGCTATTTTTCTCATTATTTTTCTATTTTTCTCAACTTTCTTTTTCTTTTGAATTTCCTTTTCTTGAAGCACCTCATATTTTTTATTATTTTTCACAATTTTTTTTTTCTTTTTCTCCTCCCTTTTTCTTTTATATTTTTGCCATACACTCTCAATAAACACCACAACTCAGTATCTCTCCACTTACTCTCTTTTCGTTCATTTTTATCTCTCGTTCCTAATTTCTCAGAAATAAGAAGGGTAAAGCTGAATTTTCGTAAATGGTGAAGGGTTAAAGGTTAACGTGGCTTATCAAAGAATGTATAAAGGTAAATTTTTTCAATAGGCTCAAAGGGGTACTAGAAGGATAAATTTATGAGGTGGGGCATTTAAGCACAAACGAGCTAAAGATGGCCTTCAATCATGTCCTTAAAAGATGGTAACCTTGCCTATCTATCTTGAGTAGATATACATTACGTTCTAACACAATAATATAAATTTGATATCATGCAAAGTCACAAGTCAACATAAAATATATGAGATTGTGCAAGATCATTCGTGTAATGACTCGAAAAATCACACTAAACTATGACCTCGGGATCCGTGCCCGATCGGTCATAGGTTTGACCAAATGGAAGTCCAACAGTTAGTATGTAGTGTGATGAACGGATGAGATGTGATAAATAGAATGCCTATGTGGTGTGTGTTGTGAAGGTATAGTCGCATACACCTACCGCGGTGTATGTGCTCAACACACAAGTGAGGAAGAGGATAAAAAGAGTTAATAACCCTAAAATCAAGAGTTTTATTGTTGAAGGAGAGTAAAGAAGAGAGAGAGAGTGAAGAGAGTGATTAATGCAAGGAGTGAATGCTAGTTGAGGAAGAGAGATTCAAGCAATAAACGCCGGATTCGACGCGAGGGATCCGTTAGAACAAAAGCTGGAAACCCTAGCCTTCCAACCATTGATTTGAAATCAACTTGAGATCTATTTAAGGTAAAAATTTTTGTAAATAAGATACATTGATTATAGGGGTTAAGTTGTAGTTGAATGTGGGTCTAAATCATAGGATAATGGCTTAGAAAAATAGAAGAAAAAGTGTGAAAGAAGATTAGGAAGAACAGCTCGAAAAGGAGCTGAATCTGACAATTCGACATCGAAATTGGTTCGGTCATCGAAATTGGCCAGGAAGTTGAAAAGTCAGAGGACCCTGATTTCGATTAATCGAATTGGATTTCGATTACTCGACTTTGGATTTCGATTGATCGATTTGAGAATCGATTAATCGACTGAGAACCTCCAGTGGACCCCAGGGGTTGGAGGAAATGACTTGAGGAAAAATCGACTAATCGAAATGGGTTTTCGATTAATCGATTTTAGTTTTCGATTAATCGATTTGGAATCGATTAATCAACTTGTGAAACTCGACTGTTCGAACTGAGGGTCTACTTTGCGAAAAGAAGAATTTCGATTAATCGAAATTGGATTCGATTAATCGAATGAAAACTCGACTGTTCGAACAGTGAAATTACTTTGCGAAGAGAAGAATTTCGATTAATCGAAATTGGATTCGATTAATCGAATGAAAACTCGACTGTTCGAACTGAGAATGGACTTTGCGAAAAGGAGAATTTCGATTAATCGAAATTGATTCGATTAATCGATATTGACCTTCGATTAATCGATTTTGGAAATCGATTAATCGAATCAGATTCGATTAATCGATTTTGGAGTTCGATTAATCGACTGACATAAATTATGTTGACTTTTGGGTTTGACTTTAAGATTCTTGGGGGATCTTATACCTTCCTTATTGCATCCTTTGTGATGTGTTTCACCTGTTATGTGGTACCATAGGTGGTACGTGTGGACTAGTGCACAAGGAGCCACGTGGGACCTTGATGCATTGAACAAATGAAGACTTGAGGTAGGGAACACCTTGAACATGTACTTTATTTTACAAGAGCATGTATGTAGTGATATAGAACTCAATTCAAATGTTTATTTCTTAAGAAATTGTGAAAAGTGCGTGTGTGTGACACCCATAAGAGTAATCATAATGAGCCATCCCCAGGGGATGAAGAAGTAAAGAGATAAGAGCATCAGGTGTGATACAAGTAAATGGATACATCCCAGGGATGTATCCAAGGATTGGATTATATTTGATAGGGCCTAATTGATATAAGATAGCACATTTACACGGTGAATAACTATATGTAAGGCACCGATATTTTTGTTATTTGAGGTTTGATAGGGTACCCCACCGACGTGGCGGGATATCCCACATCGACACGACAGGATATCCGTAACCGTCTGTGGCATAAAACCGGTCGAGGCTTATCCGTACATAGTAAGCACACCCCAGGGGTGTTGATTGAGACAAGTGAAACCCCGCCACCAATCCCCAGGGGAAAGGGGCTTGGGTACTATATTGGTATTCCCAGGGAATACGTTAAAACTGTCTATATAGATGACGATGAAGGGTATCTCATCGGGGCTCGATGCTATATTGCTCGGGGATTACTTAAGTTGAAAGTTTAAGTTTTGCTTTAGGCCTTTTCAGCATCATTCATGAGTAAATGAAAATACAAGTAATCAACAGTAAAACGAAATGCTTTTTAACTGTTTCATTAACAACTGCATAGACACATCATGCATGGCATATCATGGAATATATGTGAGTCATAATTTATATGTTCAACCGTGTTTGTTTCCCTATTGAGCTAGGATGTAGCTCACCCTATAGACTATACGTCGCAGGTCCACTATTAGCAGCTGGCTTGGAGACGCCGATCCCGTGAGTCGGACCTTGCGGCCGGCGAAGAGTTGGAGCCACCTCCAGAGGACTTCTTCTAGAGGACTCCGTTGTGCCACTTTGAGAGATTATTGGAGAGGTTTTGTACGGCTTGGTATGTCAAGCCTTGATTCTGTTTTAAACCATGTATATATATATACATTGGGGGGGATTATTCTTTTGGGGCGAACCATCCATGATGATTGCTATCATCGATGGTTCGGATCGGTTCTCCATTCATGCAGAGGCATGAGGGTAGAACTGTCTTTTCGGAAGTTAATTAATATAGATTTAAATTCCGCAAATTTCATTTATAGTACTTTTGATGCTTGATATACCAGTGTTTCGTGCTTAGCTAAAGGGCACGGTCAAGATGATCGTGTTGATGGCACGGGTTTCGGGGTGCCGAAATCCGGGCTGCCACAGTTGGTATCAGAGCTATTTTCTTTTAGCAATTCTGACAAGGGTTCTTTCGTCAGAACATAGGGGCTTCTGCTAACGAAACTTTAGTTTCAAATGCAGCCGCAAATGTCATCTAGAGGAAGAGGCCGACCAAGGGGAGGCCAGCAGAGGAGTCTACGTAGTGGAGATGGTTACATCTCTCCTACCAATAGAGTGCCTTTAGGAGGTACTGAGGCCCCAGGGGGCAGTAGTAGTAGACAACGGGATGAAGAAGATCGAGATCATCAAGACCAAGATCTAAGAGAACAAGAAAGATTGAGAGAAAGACAAGAAGATAGAGAGGAGCGACAAAGGATGATGCACACTATGGAGACTATGGCAGCTGCCATGGCACAACAAGCCGCATCCTTTGCAGCTCATGCATCAAGGAACAAGCGACCACCTACACCACTGTGGGACTTAGTTACTGTGCCCTCATCTTTTACGAGTTTAGGAGGATGAGACCTCCTTCATTTTAGGGCATACAATGGCCCGAGAAGGAGAAAGTCTTTAGCGTGCTAACTTGCACGGAAGATGAGAGTGTAAGATGGGCAGCTTACATGTTGGATGGGGAGGCTGGGCCTTGGTGGAAGTCCGTGATACGGACTCGGGCTCAGGAGACCCCAGAGTTGCCTTGGACTTGGGAGGAGTTTGTTGAGGAGTTCAACAAACAATATTTTCCGGAAGTGGTGAAGAACCAACTAGAGATACAATTTTTACAGTTAGTACAAGGAAGGATGACAGTGAGAGAATATGGGGTGGAGTTTCTACGACTTGCCCGTTTTGCTCCGGATTACGTCGCTACCGAAGTGATGAAATCCAAGAGGTTTCAGCAAGGTTTGAAGCCTGAGGTTAGGGGAGGCGTAGCTCCATTTCAGCTGAGGACCTATGAAGAGGTCATGAGCAAAGCGTTGGTTGTAGAAGAGGAGAACAATAATAGATATAGACAGAGGGAACAGCAGAGAGGAGGAAATGAACAAGGAAGAACGGGGCACTATGAACCGGTGAACAAAAAGCCGAGGTTTATGGGCCAGAATCAGAGACCACAATTTCAAGGGGGTTTCGGAAGACCGGCGCAACAACAACAACACCAACAGAGGTTTCCATTACTTGCGTCGGGGAGACCTATTCGCTATGAGAGCCCTGCCATGTCTACTGGCGCCACTATCACACAGGGTTCTCGTACTGTTTCTTCCGCACCTCGGGAGACTTGCGCAAAGTGTGGCAAGCCTCATAGAACAGTGGACTGTAGATTGGGAACTAGGGGTTGTTTCCGATGTGGCAAGGTGGGCCACTTGATCAAAGATTGCCCCGAGATGGATAAGAGAAAGACGGTTTCAGTTGCAGCACCACGACCAATTCAAGCAAGGAAACCGATCGTCCAAGGGAGAGCCTATGCAGTCACTGCTCAGGAAGCAGGGAACGTGCATGACGTCATCCAAGGTGAGACCCTTTTTAAAATTAAAGAAAATTTCCATTTTTTTAAAAATCTTAGATAGAGAAGGAGCATGCATTAGAAATTATATAGACTCTTTTCTCAATACAAAAAAGCTGTATGTGAATTAAGAGTGTAAATTGATGTGTAAAATATTATATGCATGTATGTATACTATAGGTACTCTAAATATATATGAAAAAGGATGCTTCGGTGGATATGATGCTCGAGTGTTGATAGACCCAGGGTCTACCCACTCATTCGTCACTCCACGTTTCGCTAAGAAGATGAAGATTGTTCCAGAGACGTTGGATTTCGTCCTATCTGTGTCTATTCCGACTGGAGAGTTAGTAGACACGGAGTTAGCTTGCAAATCCATCATTGTAGAAGTTCGAGACCTAGAAGTGCATGAACTAGAAGCAAAGTTGATACTGTTAGACATGCAAGGGTTTGATGTGATCCTTGGCATGGACTGGTTGGCGCAGCATTGTGCAACCGTCGATTGCAAGAACAAGGTAGTTATTTTCAGACCCAACACAAGAAGATCATTTCGGTTTCAAGGAGTGAGGTCGTCATCTGTGCCACTGATCTCAGCAGTAAGGGCCGAGAAAATGATTAGAAAGGGTTGCAGTGGATACTTAGCTTTCTTAAAGGAGGACAAGGAAGAAAAGAATGTCATTTCTGAGATAGCAGTTGTGCGAGACTTCGCTGACGTGTTTCTAGAGGAATTGCCTGGATTACCTCCAGAAAGAGAAGTAGAATTCGCCATTGACTTAGCACCAGGAACGGAGCCTATTTCAAAAGCACCTTATAGAATGGCTCCCGCTGAGTTAAAGGAGTTGAAAGAACAACTACAAGAACTTATGGAGAAGGGGTTTGTTAGACCAAGTGTATCTCCATGGGGAGCACCGGTCTTGTTTGTCAAGAAAAAGGATGGGTCAATGCGGCTATGCATTGACTATCGACAATTGAACAAACTCACTGTGAAGAACCGCTACCCTTTGCCTAGAATTGACGATCTATTCGACCAACTGCAAGGAGCAAAGTATTTTTCCAAGATCGACCTGAGATCTGGGTATCATCGATTCTTGAGTCAAAGCGAGGACATTAGAAATGACTTTTCGGACACGGTATGGGCACTATGAATTCCTTGTGATGCCGTTTGGATTAACGAATGCTCCGGCGTCGTTTATGGATCTGATGAACCGAGTGTTTAAACCACACTTGGACTCCTGCGTCGTAGTGTTTGTTGATGATATACTAATATACTCCAAATCCAAGACGGAACACGAAGAACATTTGAGGATTGCTCTACAGACGCTACGTGAACACCAATTGTACGCCAAACTCAGCAAGTGTGAATTTTGGTTGGAAGAAGTTAGCTTTTTGGGACACGTTGTCTCAAAACACGGTGTCACGGTAGATCCAGCAAAGATAGAAGCAGTAGTTAAATGGGAGCAACCAAAGACAGTGACCGATGTCCGAAGTTTTCTGGGCTTAGCAGGCTATTATCGACGTTTCGTTGAGGGGTTTTCAAAGATATCGGGACCTCTCACAAAGCTGACACGAAAAGATTCAAGGTTTGAGTGGAGTGAGGCATGCGAGAAGAGTTTTCAAGAACTCAAAACGAGACTCACTTCGGCTCCAGTGTTAGCGATTCCTTGAGCGGTGGAGGATCTGCCCGTGTCTGCAATGACGCGTCATACAATGGCCTTGGTTGTGTACTCAACCAACACAAGAAGGTGATAGCTTACGGATCAAGACAGTTGAAAGAACACGAGAAAAATTACCCGACTCATGACTTGGAACTGGCAGCCATCATTTTTGCGCTGAAGATTTGGAGACATTACTTGTATGGTGAGACCTTCGAAATTTTCACCGATCATAAGAGCCTCCGATATCTGTTTACACAGAAAGAGCTCAACATGAGACAGCGCAGATGGATGGAATTCCTCAAGGATTACGATTGCTCCATACAATACCATCCAGGCAAGGAAAATGTTGTAGCCGATGCATTGAGTCGAAAGGGTTCAGCTCAGTTAGCTTCTTTGATTTTGGGTATGCACCGATGGAAATTGTTGGAAGACCTGGCACTCTATGATGCGAACATTGAGTCAAAGGACACCGGATCCTTTTTGGCTAACATATCAGTAAAGCCAGTGATATTTGAGCATATCCACGATCTACAGATGAAAGATCCGACATTAACAAAGATTCATCAAGACGTAAGTGAAGGTATTAGGTCAGACTTCTCAGTAAAAGAAGATGGTTCGTTGTTGTTTAAGGGCCGTCTCTGCATTCCGGACAATGCCGATCTAAGACAAACGATTCTTGATGAGGCCCATAAGTCAAATTATGCTATCCACCCTGGTAGCACCAAAATGTACCAAAATTTGAAAAAGAACTACTGGTGGAGAGGACTGAAACAAGACGTGGCCGAGTATGTGTCACGATGTTTGACTTGTCAGCAGGTGAAGGTTGATCATAGACATCCTGCTGGACTATTGCAACCTTTACCAATACCAGAATGGAAGTGGGAATCGATCTCAATGGATTTCATTGTTGGATTACCCGTCTTGCCAAGAGACACAATGCCATTTGGGTCAGAGATACCGATTGACCAAATCGGCACTTTTGCCGCATAATACTACCTATGACAGGAAGATTGGCGAGGAGATTGTAAGATTACATGGTATTCCAAGCAGCATAGTTTCAGATCGTGATCCACTATATACGTCTAAGTTTTGGCAGAAATTTCAAGAAGGAATGGGAACACGACTAGACTTTAGTTCAGCTTTCCATCCTCAAACTGATGGACAGACAGAGCGAGTAAATCAAGTGATAGAAGACATGCTCAGAGCGTGCATGCTTGATATGCAAGGATACTGGGATGAGTATCTACCGATGCTCGAGTTCGCATATAATAACAGTTTTCAAACGAGCATTGGCATGGCACCGTATGAAGCTCTGTATGGACGACGATGCAAGTCACCTCTCAATTGGGAAGAAACAGGTGAGAAATTTGTATTAGGACCGAAACTACTTGAAGATAATGCTACCGCTGAATTATCGTGAGAAAGATTGAAGACGACCTGAGTAGACAGAAAAGTTACGCCGATATGAAGCGGACTAGTGTTGACTACAAAGTGGGCGAGCACGTGTTTGTAAAGGTGTCACCTATGAAAGGTGTAATGAGATTTGGCAAGAGAGGGAAGTTAAGTCCACGTTATGTTGGACCGTTCGAAATTTTGGGACGAGTAGGTGAAGTTGCATATCGCGTTGGTTTACCACCGCTATTTGATCGAGTGCATAACGTTTTCCACATATCGATGCTCAGAAAGTACGTGAATGATCCGTCTCATGTATTAGGAAAGCAACCTATAGAGATGTGTGAGGACATGAGCATGATAGAGGAACCAATGGAGATCTTGGATCGAAAAGAACAAGTACTGCGCACTAAAGTGATTCCCTTAGTGCTTGTTCGGTGGAACAATCATCCAAGAGAAGAGGCTACTTGGGAACGAGAGGCCGATGTGAAAGAACAATATCCGGCCTTGTTTCCAACGACGTGAGAATTCAATGTAAATCACAAACATGTTTGTGAAATCTCCACTATGCTTGAAATTCAATGGAAATTTTGATCCACTTTGTCGTAAATTGTCAAAAATAGTAAAAGAAAGAAAGAGATTGAAATTCTGTAGAAATTGGGCAAAACCGATTAATCGAATTTCAAATCGATTAATCGATTTTGGAATTTCGATTAATCGATTTTGTTCGATTAGTCGACTGGCATGTGCCAGTGACTGGAAATGAGAAAGAGAGTTAGAATATACATAGAAGACCAATTTCGATTAATCGAATTGGACATTTCGATTAATCGATTAGGAATCAACTAGTCGATTTTGACATTTCGATTAATCGAATTATATTTCGATTAATCGATTTACTTAAGAGATTGGAAGAAATTGAATACACATAGAAGATTTCGATTAATCGATTTTGAAGTTTCGATTAATCGAAATGAGTTTCGATTAATCGATTATTTAAAGAATTCTGGAAATTGAGAAGTTACCACACGATTTCGATTAATCGAAGTGAAACTCGATTAATCGATTTTGGATTTTCGATTAATCGAAATGGATTTCGATTAATCGACTGGCTCGCGCCAGTGAGCTTAAAAATTTAAAATTTTAATTAGATACGATTTCGATTAATCGAAATGATTTCGATTAATCGAATTTGACTTTCGATTAATCGATTTTGGAAATCGATTAATCGATTTTACGCGGCTTAACCTAGTTTTGAATCTCGATTAATCGATTCTGGATTTCGATTAATCGAGCCGCGGGCTATATATATAAGCTTTGGGGATTTTATTCCCCATTCGAAATTCTTGCTTCGGATTTTTTTTTTTTTTTTTTTTTGGCGCTTCATCTTCTTCTTCCTCTCCGACCATCCGTGCTAGGGTTTTTGCGCATTCTCCATCGATCTCCGACCGAGATCGCCTCATTTCGGATTGGAACCTAAGGTAAACCCTAGAATTTCATTTTTCTCCGATTTGAGTTAGAAAAACCCTAGATTTTTCTCAAAAATGCCGCCTAAAACACGTTTGTCTTCAAAGAAGGCTACGTCCAAACTACCGGTTAGGTGTAAGAACGCCGCACCACCACCACCAACCCCATCGCCGGTGAGGACTCCATCACCGTCGGAATCGGAGACCACCTCCGGTTCGACGAGCGCGTCTACGCGCGAGTCTTCCCGCGAATCCACCCCCATGCCCCCACCACCCACCAATGTCGAGCAACCAAACGAATGGTGGGCGGCAAAGACCTTCGAGGTCGAATATACCATCAACCCTACCCTTTTCACCGATCCCGATGTACCGGGCGAGACCCAATGGGCTCAAAACTACATAAACAATGCCGGTCTCGGCAATCTTCTCAAACCAATCCGGGGTTCCTACTACCCTAGATTGGTGAGATTATTCTACCAAGGGCTAACCAATGGCCCTACCGACGATTGTATCATAACCAAGATCGAGGGTCGTCTCTATACGATCACTCGTCGCCACATTCACGAGGTAATCGAGTGTTACCTCGATTTCACCCCAGAGACCACCCTATTTCCACCCTTCGAGGAGGACCCTCGATTTGAGGAAGTCATGACCCGTATGACCAACGGGAGAAAGGGGTCGGGCTCCTCCGTTAAGAGGGTTGACCTTCCACCATACATGTGGATGCTTGATTCCATAATCAAGTGCAACCTTTACCCGATGCGCCACGACACCGAGCGCGTGGACAAAGTGTAACATGCACTTTACGCGGCCTTCTGTGGCCGGTGGTTCGACGCCACGATGGTCATCCTCGAGGGGATGAAGTACATCAAGGGCAAGTTGATGAAGGGCAACATGAGGCCCAAAGAAAAGATGCCCTATGCTCGTCTCATATCGAGCATGTTGGAGTGCTACTCAGCAGGCCCTCCTGACATCTCTCCTCACGAGGTGAGGGCTACGGATCGCGTGAAGACGCGTTTACAAGGTCTTCATGGACCCGTAGCTATAACCTCCTAAGCGGACCCTACCGGCTCGGGTCCCGCTCCCGCCGGCGGCCAGCGTAGCACCGCCACCACCCCTACCACCTCGGCAGACCCACCGTGGGTGAGGCACACCTGTCCTGTGAGCCATCCGTGGAAGGTTCCCTCCCCACCAGCCTCACCGACACCACACCACTGCGCCCGCGACACCCACCTCATCCTACACGCCCGTGCCACTCCATCGGTCCTACCATCGAGGGCGTGTTGGCTCGTATGGAAGCCAACAACGAGCGGATGAACCGGAGGATGGACTTCTTGATGTTCCACACCCTCCGCTACATTTACCCGACGGACTACCACCGCTACCTCGCCCAGGAGGAGGAGTGGACCGCTGGACGCACCGCCTTCCACAGAGGACCCGTCTTTCCTCCCACCACTGCAGACGCGGTTCCTTCCACATCTACATCCGCTCACAGCCGAGAGGCCTTGCAGCCCGACCGACCACTCGGCCGATAGTCTCCACCACCTGACCCATCAGCTCAGACACACCAGCTCCTATATTTTGTATGCCAACTTATTGGCGCTTTGTAAACATTTTCTGATATTAATAGAAATCGAATTTATTTTGAGTACATTATTTCATTTTCTTAAAGTACTTCCATGCTTATATTGATAAATACCTAAATGAGCCTGAGTAATATTGACCACCTCACCTGAGAGTGGGGGGGGGGAGTGCCCCAGACAGGCAAACCTTGGGTTATTTTTGAGGACGAAAATTCCCAAGGTGGGGAGGATGTAATGACCCGAAAAATCACACTAAACTATGACCTCGAGATCCGTGCCCGATCGGTCATAGGTTTGACCAAATGGAAGTCCAACAGTTAGTATGTAGTGTGATGAACGGATGAGATGTGATAAATAGAATGCCTATGTGGTGTGTGTTGTGAAGGTATAGTCGCATACACCTACCGCGGTGTATGTGCTCAACACACAAGTGAGGAAGAGGATAAAAAGAGTTAATAACCCTAAAATCAAGAGTTTTGTTGTTGAAGGAGAGTAAAGAAGAGAGAGAGAGTGAAGAGAGTGATTAATGCAAGGAGTGAATGCTAGTTGAGGAAGAGAGATTCAAGCAATAAACGCCGGATTCGACGCGAGGGATCCGTTAGAACAAAAGCTGGAAACCCTAGCCTTCCAACCATTGATTTGAAATCAACTTGAGATCTATTCAAGGTAAAAATTTTTGTAAATAAGATACATTGATTATAGGGGTTAAGTTGTAGTTGAATGTGGGTCCAAATCATAGGATAATGGCTTAGAAAAATAGAAGAAAAAGTGTGAAAGAAGATTAGGAAGAACAGCTCGAAAAGGGGCTGAATCTGACAATTTCGATTAATCGAAATTGGATTTCGATTAATCGAAATTGGCCAGGAAGTTGAAAAGTCAGAGGACCCCGATTTCGATTAATCGAATTGGATTTCGATTAATCGACTTTGGATTTCGATTGATCGATTTGAGAATCGATTAATTGACTGAGAACCTCCAGTGGACCCCAGGGGTTGGAGGAAATGACTTGAGGAAAAATCGACTAATCGAAATGGGTTTTCGATTAATCGATTTTAGTTTTCGATTAATCGATTTGGAATCGATTAATCAACTTGTGAAACTCGACTGTTCGAACTGAGGGTCTACTTTGCGAAAAGAAGAATTTCGATTAATCGAAATTGGATTCGATTAATCGAATGAAAACTTCATTGTTGACGGTGAAATTACTTTCTGAGAGAAGAATTTCGATTAATCGAAATTGGATTCGATTAATCGAATGAAAACTCGACTGTTCGAACTGAGAATGGACTTTGCGAAAAGGAGAATTTCGATTAATCGAAATTGATTCGATTAATCGATATTGACCTTCGATTAATCGATTTTGGAAATCGATTAATCGAATCAGATTCGATTAATCGATTTTGGAGTTCGATTAATCGACTGACATAAATTATGTTGACTTTTGGGTTTGACTTTAAGATTCTTGGGGGATCTTATACCTTCCTTATTGCATCCTTTGTGATGTGTTTCACCTGTTATGTGGTACCATAGGTGGTACGTGCGGACTAGTACACAAGGAGCCACGTGGGACCTTGATGCATTGAACAAATGAAGACTTGAGGTAGGGAACACCTTGAACATGTACTTTATTTTACAAGAGCATGTATGTAGTGATATAGAACTCAATTCAAATGTTTATTTCTTAAGAAATTGTGAAAAGTGCGTGTGTGTGACACCCATAAGAGTAATCATAATGAGCCATCCCCAGGGGATGAAGAAGTAAAGAGATAAGAGCATCAGGTGTGATGCAAGTAAATGGATACATCCCAGGGATGTATCCAAGGATTGGATTATGTTTGATAGGGCCTAATTGATATAAGATAGGACATTTACACGGTGAATAACTATATGTAAGGCACCGATATTTTTGTTATTTGAGGTTTGATAGGATACCCCACCGACGTGGCGGGATATCCACGACTGACACGGCAGGATATCCGTGACCGATACGGCGGCGAAACCGTAGGCCAGTGCGGAGGCTTATCCGTACATAGTAAGCACACCCCAGGGGTGTTGATTGAGACAAGTGAAACCCCGCCACCAATCCCCAGGGGAAAGGGGCTTGGGTACTATATTGGTATTCCCAGGGAATATGTTAAAACTGTCTATATAGATGACGATGAAGGGTATCTCATCGGGGCTCGATGCTATATTGCTCGGGGATTACTTAAGTTGAAAGTTTAAGTTTTGCTTTAAGCCTTTTCAGCATCATTCATGAGTAAATGAAAATACAAGTAATCAACAGTAAAACGAAATGCTTTTTAACTGTTTCATTAACAACTGCATAGACACATCATGCATGGCATATCATGGAATATATGTGAGTCATAATTTATATGTTCAACCGTGTTTGTTTCCCTATTGAGCTAGGATGTAGCTCACCCTATAGACTATACGTCGCAGGTCCACTATTAGCAGCTGCCGCGGCTTCAGGAGACGCTGATCCCGGCGAGTCGGACCTTGCGGCCGGCGAAGAGTTGGAGCCACCTCCAGAGGACTTCTTCTAGAGGACTCCGTTGTGCCACTTTGAGAGATTATTGGAGAGGTTTTGTACGGCTTGGTATGTCAAGCCTTGATTCTGTTTTAAACCATATATATATATACATTGGGGGGGATTATTCTTTTGGGGCGAACCATCCATGATGATTGCTATCATCGATGGTTCGGATTGGTTCTCCATTCATGCAGAGGCATGAGGGTAGAACTGTCTTTTTGGAAGTTAATTAATATAGATTTAAATTCCGCAAATTTCATTTATAGTACTTTTGATGCTTGATATACCAGTGTTCCGTGCTTAGCTAAAGGGCACGGTCAAGATTATCGTGCTGATGGCACGGGTTTCGGGGTGCCAAAATCCGGGCTGTCACAATTCGTATTCAAAGAAAACTCCGAGTTTATGTATTCACTCATCAACAACGGATATTTGGCTCTAAAGCTTCTTGGGTTTAGTCTCCACTAAGAACCTAAGATTCACCGTTCAAAACAGTTCATCGATTTCTGAGTCTTAGCTTGGTATAAGTGTAAAAATTCTACGCATGAATATCAAAATTACCCACAAAATATCACTTTAAGCTTCATTATCCTAGATACAAGCATTCAAAATCTGATATCGATATTCTCAAAATTAAATTCACATGCATCATCAACTAAAGTTTGAAAACTATCGAAAAATAATTCATATATGATGGTTCAATTTTTTTTTAAAAAAAAAAAATTTTTTTTTTTTAATTTTTTTTTTTATATAAGAAAAATAAGAAAGTGATGCAAGATAGAGAATCATACCCCCAAACCTAAAAATGACAATGTCCTCATTGATTGAAATAGGTATTGCACCCCCAAACCTGTTGAAAAGTATCTCAACACAAAGATCAGGTGCAGAGAATATGTGCATAAAATTAGAACATGACTAAAAATAGATTGAAGGTAATGTGGCTACACTAATTTGGAAATTAAAAACAACCTAAACTAAACTAAAAACTAATATTCTAGAACTAACAAAAACAAAAATGAAAACGAAAATAAATAAAACACACTGCGTTGCCTCCCAGGAAGCGCTGCGTTTAAGTGTCGACAGCTCGACCTCTTCATTGATCAAGAATCTGGGTCACTAAGGTGCATTGCCTCAATTCTCATCTGGGTCATGGGCTCAAACACTGGTTTAAGACGTTGCCCATTCACTTTGAAAACTCGATTGTCCGTGAGACTGCGGATCTCAATCGCACCATGCACACTAATAGAAACAACCTGATACGAGCCTTCCCATCTCGATTTCAGTTTTTCCGGGTGAAGCTTTAGTCTGAAATTAAACAGCCAAACCTTTTGCCCAATGTGAAACTCTTTCCGAGAAATTGACTCATCATGCAGCTTCTTGTACCGTTCTTTGTACATCTTAGAGTTTTCGTACGCATCATAGCGTAGCTCTTCTAATTCACTTAGCTGTAGCCTTCGATTTGAGATCCGCCATTGTATATCAGCAAATCTTTTGATAGCCCAAAATGCATTATGCTCTAATTCAACAGGAAGATGGCATGCTTTCTCGTAGACAATTCTGAACGGAGACATTCCAATTGGAGTCTTGAAGGCGGAACGATAGGCCCAAAGAGCATCAGATAGCCGGTTAGACCAATCTCTTCTATCTGGTCGCACCATCTTTTCTAAAATTCGTTTAATCTCTCGGTTTGACACTTCCACTTGACCACTAGTTTGCGGGTGATATGGCGTTGCGACCTTGTGAGTGACACTGTATTTCCTCATTAAAGTAGCAAAATGGCGGTTGCAGAAGTGCGACCGCCATCACTAATGATCGCTCGTGGAAACCCGAATCTGTTAAAAACATTTTCTTTCAGAAATTTGACCACAACTTTGTGATCATTCGAACGGGTTGCCACAACTTCAATCCATTTGGAAACGTAGTCAACAGCCACAAGAATATACGAATACCCGAAAGATGGGGGAAAAGGACCCATGAAGTCAATCCCTCAAACATAAAAAATTTCAACAATTAGAATCGGATTAAGGGGCATCATATTTCGTGTTGAAATATTTCCCATCTGTTAATATCGTTGGCATTCTTTGCAAAATTGAGCAGCGTCATGAAAGATGGAGGGCCAGTAGAATCCTCTTTGAAGGATTTTCTGTGCAGTCTTCTGTCTTCCGAAATGGCCTCCACAGGCTCCAGCATGGCAGAAATTAATGACGCTTAGTTGCTCTTCTTCCGGTACACATCTCCTAATGATTTGATCTGAACAGATTTTGAACAACTGTGGTTCATCCCAAAAATAGTATTTGATTTGGGAGAAAAAGAGATGCTTATCATTCTTATCCCATTCAGTAGGGATTCTGCCAGTGACCAGATAATTCACGATATTGGCAAACCAAGGAGCTTTCGTAGCAGTCGCATCAATTGCCATGAATTGCTCATCCGGAAAAGAGTCCCGGATAGGTTCAGGTGCAAATGATTCTTCAGGCAAAATGCAAGACAAGTGATCAACCACAACATTCTCTACTCCCTTTTTATCTTTGATTTCGAAATTGAACTCTTGAAGGAGCAAGATCCAGCGGATCAATCTTGGTTTGGTGTCCTTCTTTGCCAACAAATATTTCAATGCAGAGTGGTCTGAAAAGACCACTATTTTTGATCCAAGCAGATAAGATCAAAATTTATCGAGAGCATACATCACAGCTAACAATTCTTTCTCGGTGGTGGTGTAATTGAGTTGTGCATCAATCAATGTCTTGCTAGCATAGTAAATTACGTGAGGTAATTTGTTTGCCCTCTGTCCTAAGACAGCTCCGATAGCATAATCAGATGCATCACACATGAGTTCGAATGGTAAAGAATAATCCGGTGGTTGGATTATTGGTGCATTTGATAAGAGCTCGCGCAATTTCAGAAATGCTTTCATGCAGTCCTCGTTGAAATCAAAAGGAACATCTTTGCCAAGCAGGGTGCACAATGGTTTAGCCACCTTACTAAAATCTTTGATGAACCTTCTATAAAATCCAGCATGCCCCAAAAATGATCGAATTTGTCGAACACTCTTCGGTGGGGGCAAATTAGCAATTAGGTCGACTTTGACCTTATCAACTTCGATTCCTTTCTTTGAAACAATATGCCCGAGAATAATTCCTTGTTGAACCATAAAATGACTCTTTTCCCAGCTGAGAACAAGTTTAGAATCAACACAACGTTGTAACACTTGTGCAAGGTGGTTCAAACATGAACCAAATGTTTTCCCAAAAACAGAGAAATCGTCCATGAACACCTCGATGAATTTGTCAATCATATCCGAAAATATGGCCAACATACATCGTTGGAAAGTAGCAGGTGCATTACATAAGCCGAACGGCATACTTCGATATGCAAAAGTACCGTACGGACACGTGAATGTCGTCTTCTCTTGATCAGGTGGAAAAACGGGCACTTGATTGTATCCCGAATAACCATCAAGAAAGCAATAAAACTCTTGTCCTGCTAACTTCTCAAGGATTTGATTAATGAACGGAAGGAGAAAATGATCCTTTCTGGTAGCTGTGTTCAATTTTTTATAATCAATGCAGACACGCCACACAGTAGTTTCGCGAGTAGGGACCAATTCTCCTTCAGTAGTTTCTTTCACAGTGATTTCGGACTTTTTCGGAACGATTTGGACTGGACTTACCCATTCACTATCAGAGATCGGATAGATGATTCCAGCATCGAGAAGTTTAATGACTTCCTTTAAAACGACTTCTTGTATGTTCGGATTAAGTCGCCTTTGCGGTTCCCTCGATGGTCTACTCTCATCTTCCAGATGTATTTTATGCATACATACTGATGGGTCAATCCCTTTTAAATCAGCTAGGGTCCATCCAATAGCCTCCTTGTGATCTTTAAGCACTTTCAACAAGTCATGCTCTTGTTCTTCCGATAACGTTGATGAAATTATCACCGGAAATATTTCTCGTGGCCCCAGAAAAGCGTATTTGAGCGATTCAGGCAACTGTTTCAATTCCACAGTTGGTGGCTCCTCAATTGATGGAGTCGGTTCAGCTTTTACCTCAATGGGTAACGGTTCTATCTTAGTCACAACTTCACATAAGTTATCATCTGGACATGATAAACTCAACCTCATCTCTTCTGACTGCTTCCTTTCAGATCCTTTTTCTTCATAGATGGCCAACAAAGCGGTTTCAAATTCTTCTTTGGTGAGCATTGATGGTAATGTTTCATCCACCACTTCGTCCATCTGATCGATGTAAAAATATTCGACCTGATCCTCGTTAGGGAAATGGTTCATCACATGGAATATGTTCAATCTAACCTTCATGTTTCCAAAAGAAACGTCCATGACTCCCGTTCGACAATTAATGCAAGCGTTGGCAGTAGCGAGAAACGGCCGTCCAAGGATGATGGGGACTTGATTAATTAATTTAACAGGTTGTTCCATGTCTAAGACAACGAAGTCCACTGGAAAGACAAACTTGTCTATTCCAACCAAAACATCCTCGATAATACCCCTAGGTCTTCTTTCTGACTTATCTGCCAGTTGGAGTGTGACCGTCGTGGGTTTCAATTCACCCAATCCGAGTTTCTCGTACATTGAGTATGGGATTAGATTAACACTTGCTCCCAAATCCAATAATGCTTTTCCAATTGGTTGCCCACCAATGACACATGGAACTGTTGGGACTCCAGGGTCTTTCAGTTTCTGTGGGGTTTCCAATTGCAACATTGAACTGACTTGATTAGTCAGGAACACTTTCTTTGAAACATGAGTACGTGCCTTTCTCTTACGCGTGCACAAATCTTTGAAAAACTTGGCATACTCAGGAACTTGTTTGATTGTTTCAAGTAATGGAAGATTTATCTTTACTTACTTGAATGTTTCAAAAATTTCTTCCATTTTTGCCGGTCCCTTTCCCATTCTAGATGGAGGAGTTAGGCATTGAGGGAATGATGCCTTTGGG
This sequence comes from Chloranthus sessilifolius, assembly GCA_021018995.1. Taxonomy (NCBI): domain Eukaryota; kingdom Viridiplantae; phylum Streptophyta; class Magnoliopsida; order Chloranthales; family Chloranthaceae; genus Chloranthus; species Chloranthus sessilifolius. The sequence goes on along the minus strand of CM037594.1, from coordinate 24,320,020 downwards.
ACATAAGGTGCAGATTCAAGTTCCGATTCTTTTTCACGTCCTTGTTGGACAGTTGGAAGTGACACTTCCTCTATTTCTTTTTCTTTTCCCTTCTCTCTTCCTTGCCCTTTCTCTTTCATTGTCTTTTCCTTTTCCTTTATCTTTTCTTATCTCTGATTCTTTCTCTTTCGTTGCTTCTCTTTCTGCATCAACTTCCACAGGCATTTCCACTGGATTATCAACTTCTCGCCCACTTCTCAGCACCGTAACAGCTTTCAACTGTTGACTATTCGATGGTCCTTCATCAGGTGGTGCTTGACCTCGAGGATTGTTGACGGGTTGGCTGGGAAGCCTACCTTCCTCTCGTTGACTCAATTGATTGGCCAATTGACTGACTTGGTCCATTATCATCTGCTGAAAAGATTGCATGCTTCGCATCACCTTTTCTTCCAGATCAGAATCTTTCGAAGTGCTGGTATGAGATTGATTAAGATTCTGATTGAAATTCTGATTTTTTCGATATTCAGTATTTGGATGATAATACGGAGCATTCTGCTGGAAATTGGAATTCTGTTGGAAATTAGGATTCTGTTGTGGATGAAAATTCTGCTGAAAATTTTGTTGTCCACTCATTGGATTAGATCTGAACTGCTGATTCACCTGTCCAGTTTGGTTTGATCCTCCTCATCCTAAGTTGGGGTGATTTTTCCATTCCGGATTGTATGCGTTTGAGTACATGTTCCTACCTTGTCGCTGATATGATTGAGTCAGATTCACCTGCTCTTGAGGAGTAGGTTCATCAGGAAGAAATGACAAGGTAGTAGGGCACTCGTTAGCCATGTGACCTGGGTGGTCACAAATTGAACACAGTGGGGGTGATAGGAGCTTTAGCTTGCTTGGTAACAACTAACAACATATTCATTTGCTTGGACAGCATGTCAACCTTTGTTGATAGATCAGAGGTATTATTGTTGACATCATATAATCCGTCTTTTGTCAACATATGAGATTTAGGTGCCAGGTCCAAGTTAATTCGCCCCAATATTGCATTTTGTATCGAGGTTTGATACAACTTCTCAAATAATGCCTACAATTCGTCGGCTTCCTTTGTGGCACATGATCCACCACAAGATGCATCAACCATGCGTCTCTCTTTAGGAATCAGTCAATTGTAAAAACTTTGGACTTGTTGCCACCTTGGAACTTGATGATTGGGACAACTCTTAATCAATTTCTTAAAGCGTTCCCAACATTCATGGAATGTTTCTGTAGGTTGTTGGGAGAAAAATTGAATTTTCTGTCGCAACTCAATGGTTTTGGTCATGGGAAAATATTTTTTAAGAAACTGACGGTGTAGCTCTGCCCAACTTTGAATAGATTGCGGTTCTAAGGAATAGAACCACGTTTTTGCTTTATCTCTTAAAGAGAAGGGAAAGAGTCGAAGCTTAGCTATTTTATCAGTGACATTGTGGACTTTGAACATTTTGCAGACCCTAGTGAATTCATTTAGATGAACGTGCGGATTTTCATTTGCCAAACCATGGAAAATTGGTAGCATTTGAGTCATTGCTGATTTGAATTCATAGTGGTTCCCTGGAATGGGATCATGCATGATACTATCCTGATCCTCGTAAAAACCAGGATCATTATAATATTCGAGTGTTCTAGGGCCCTCATTGTAATTGTTATTCCCATTATTTTCATTATTTCCATTATTGATATTCTGGTTGTTCCCATTCATTTCTTGCCTTTGATCAGCCATGGCTTCAGTATGATGATATTGATTCCTCTGAATTCTACGATTCTCTCTACAAGATCTTTCGATTTCAAGATTAAACGGTTGCAGATGTGAGTGATGAGATCGAGTAAAGCTCATGCACCAACACTCACAACAAAGATTGATAAATCCATAACAAACCCAAAATATTCAGCTTCAATCGATTAAAGCAAAGATTTTCAATCGATTGACACAAGCGCACAATTTAAAAAAAAAAAAAAAAAAAAAAATTAATATTCGAATTTAAATTAAATTAAAAATTTTTTTTAATTCAAATTCGAATTTAAATTAAATTAAAATTTAAAAAAAAAAAAATTTAAAATTAAAAATCGAATTTAAATTAATTTAAAAAAAAAAAAAAAATTAAAATTCGAATTTAAAATAAAGAATTTTTTTTTTTTTTTTAAAAATTTGAATTTCAAAAATAAAAATTAAATTCGAAAATTAAAATATAAAATTTAAATTTCAAAACCTAAAGACAATCCTACAAAATCCTATAAAATCTTACCTAAAAGAGAAAAAGAAGGGAGAAAATAGAAAGATTCCTACAAAGCCTAAAGCAAGTAGTCCCACAAAAATTAATAACTAGATTTTAGAAAATCCTACAAAATATCTAAAAGAGGAAAATAAGAAAAATAAACTCCTAAAAAATTTAAAATAAGAAATCCTAAAAATCTAAACTTCCTAAAAGAACTCCATAAAAACTTACCTAAGAGAGAAAAATAAGGGAAAAAATTTTGATTTTTTTTTTTATAATTAAAATTAAAATTTGAATTTAAATTAAATTTTAATTTTTTTTTTTTTTTTTAAATCCGAATTTTAAAAATTAAAATTAAAAATTCAAATTTTAAACCTAATGACAATCCTACAAAATCTTATCTAAAAGAGAAAAATAAGGGAAAAAATAAAAGATTCCTAAATTTCCTAAGGAAGGTATCCTAAAAATCTATACTTCCTAAAAAGACTCCTACAAAATATAAAATAAGAAGTCTAAAAATCTAAACTTCCTAAAAGACTCTTACAACAACTTACCTAAGAGAGAAAAATAAGGGAAAGAATTTCAAAATTTTATTTTATTATTTTATTTTATTTGTATTTTTTTTCAATTTTATTATTTTATTATTATTAATTTTTTTAAACACAAAACACACAAATCCCTATCCGAATTAATCAAAATTTCGCCGATTTCCCTGGCAACGGCGCCAAAAACTTGATCGATTTTAAATGTAACCCTTGCAAGTGCACAAAATCTATTGCAGTATGGCAAGAACAAAGGTGTCGAACCCACAGAGAAATGTGAATTTTAATTAATTTTTTCAGAGATTTAAAAACGTCCTTAAGGAAGTACCAAAGGGCAAATTCAATTTTACCAAAATTTATCACACTTTTCTTAAATGCAAGAAAAATAAATAAATTAATCTAAACAACTAATTATCGATGAATCTAAAATAATAATTAAATGAGATCAAGGAATATGCTACCCCAGATTTGTATCCCTTTTCTACCATTAAAACCTACAGTTTCATTAAAGTATCATTCACACCATCATTCGTCTATAGAGATGATTCGTAATAAAATATGATCATCAATCCGGCATACCCTATCTAAAAACAATGACTCAGCCTATCATTGCGGTATGAGTCATGTAAGAAGCATAGCGTATCTCATGATGTTTAGATCACAACAGTAAAAATATAATCGCTCCGCAGCCTAGATCAGTCTGCAGGTCCAGATCTAGCGATTATAGCCGTTGATACGCGCCATCAACGATCATAACAAGCATTCAATATATTTTCAATAATACAAACTTTTAGCAAAACGATTCCATGATGACAATAAATCGACTATGGTATTAATCATAAATAAGGGTACTTATCTGGGGATCGCATCTTCCCCGATCTACTGATTTAGCCGCTCATCTTTGGTGTATGATCTCCTTGTTCATTCAAAGTCATTCCTCTTTTTATTTCTTCCAAAAGATCTTTATTTACAATGTCTTTTCCTAAATACAATCTATGCTTTCATGAACATAAAGGAAAAATAATGCAAATCCTAGGTACAATCTACCCAGATGGAACCCTAGAAGAAGGAGAAAAGAAGAACCCTTCAAAAGATATCAAGAGGAGTCTAAAACCAAAAATAATAATAATGAATAATAATCCTCTAAAAAATTCTCTCCAAAAACTCTAAAAAAAGAAAAGCCAAAACTAACTCTCTAATTATCTATCTCTAATTCCTCCTTTCCGAAGTGTTTGATCCGCTTTAAATAGAGCCGAAGTTTCCCAGCCACAGAGGTGTTCCAACTCAAAAATTTAGGGTTGATTAATCGACCCAATAGGGTCGATGCATCGACCTCCCAGATTTTCGTGAATTCTCGCCAAACTTTGCATCAGATACTATTTCGGTATTGTGGCCATAACTTTCTGTCCCGAACTCGGATTGAGGCGATTCTTATCCCGTTAGAAAGCGGATAGAAAGCTCTACAACGTTTGTGTTTTGATAATTTCATAATTCGGCCATCTTGAAGGTTCAAATTGATATGCAAGTTGCACAAAGTTCTCGATGACCCAAAGTTACAGTGTTTTGACATTATTTTCAGAATTCTTGGGCTGTTTTCTGCACTTGGCTTGTATTTACTTGAAACACTTCAAATCTAATAATTCTTATCAAATAGCCTTCATCGGATAGCTAAATGTAGGTATCTAGGGGTGAAATATCATCATATTTCACTACTCATCAACATCGTCGGAAAGGTCAACCTAGAAGCATCTAACAGGCATTAATTCATCATTGTTGATATCGAGTATTTTACAAAGTGGGTAGAGGCAACATCCTACACCAGCATTACTGTGACAGCCCGGATTTTGGCACCTCAAAACTCGTGCCATCAGCACGATCCTCCAGACCGTGCTCCAAAGCTTAGCACGGAACATTGGTATAACAAGTACCACATAATAAATAAAGCAAATAACCTCATTAAAGTGGAAAATATTAATATGCCCAACTGGCATATTCAAAAGACAGTTCTACTCTTATGCCACTGCATGAATAGAGAACCGACCCGAACCATCGATGATACACAGATCACCCCAGATGGTTCGCCAAAAGAATATCTAGTTTAATTACATTGTTTCAAAAATAAAGGCTTGACATACCTAGCCGCACTAAATTGCTCACAAAACTGACTTTCTATCAAAGTGCTCAGCAGAGTCACCTAGAAGAAGTCTTCGGGAGGAGGCTCCAACTCGTCTCCAGGTACATAATCCGAATCACCCGGATCCACACCCCCCAAAGCCTCCGTTGCTGCTATCAATGGACCTGCGACATATAGTCAAAAGGGTGAGCTACATCCTAGCTCAATAGGGAACAACACAATGAACATATAAATCAAAACTCACATATATTCCATGATATTCAAAGCATGATGAAACTATGCATTTCCTAGAAAACTAATTAAAAGCAGATGATTTACACTTAATTTACTGGTAAGTTACATGTATTACATTACTGTTGATTTAATCATGAATGACACTGAACAGGCCTAAAGCAAAACTTAAATCTTCAACTTAAGTAATCCCCGAGTAATATAGCATCGAGTCCCGATAAGATACCCTTCATCGTCATCTAATTAGACAGTTGTAAAAAATATATTCCCTCGGAATACAACCCAAGCCCCTTTCTCACTAGGCGGCAGGGTTAAATATCACACAACATCCCTGGGATGTTCTTACGGTCACGGATAAACCTCCGTGCTGGTGTACGGATTCGCCGCCGTACCGGTCACGGATATCCTGCCACGTCAGCCGTGAGTATCCCGCCATGTCGGTGGGGTATCCTCCAAACCTCAAATAACAAAAATATCATGTACATTACATATAGTTGTTCACCATGTAAGTGTGCTATCTTATATCAGTTAGGCCTCAACAGTAATTATTCAATCCTATGTATACATCCCTGGGATGTATACATACCTCCATCACACCAGATGCCTTTATTACTTTCTCATCTCCTGAGGATGTCTCAACCTCATTAGATTACTTGTTCTTATTCACTTGCATCTCACTGATGCCTTTATCACATTCTTGGTGTCACACACACACTCATTTTCATAAAGCTTTTCACCATTTAAAAACAACTTCAATTTGATAATTATATTACTACATACATGCTCTTGAAATTAAAGTACATGTTCAAGGTGTTCCCTACCTCAAGTCTTTGAAATTCTAAGCATTAAGGTCCCACGCGGCTCCTTGTGCTCATGATCACACGTACCACCTATGGTACAACATAACACGTGTAACTCATCACTAAAGATGTAACAAAGAAGGTCCAAGGCCCTCCCTGAACCTCAAAGTCAACTATAAAGTTTAAGCAAAACTGTCAAAGTCGATTAATCCATTCCCAAAATCGATTAATCGAAATGCAACTCGATTAATTGATTCCCAAAATCGATTAATCGAAACCAAAATCGATTAATCGATTCTCAAAATCGATTAATCGAGATTCAAATTCGATTAATCGATCCCAAATCGATTAATCGAGGTCTCCAACAAAAGCAGTCGATTCTTAAATCGAGTAGTCGAGATCTCAAAATCGATTAATCGAAATCCCAAATCGATTAATCAAAATTCCAATTCGATTAGTCGATTTCCCCAGGTTACTTTTCTCTAGTGGCTGGAGCTTCCCAGTCGATTAGTCGATTTCCAAATCGACTAATCGAAATCCAAATCGATTAATCGAAATTCATTTCGATTAATCGAAATCGGGCTTCCATGACTTTTCAACTTCTGGGCCAAAATCGATTAATAGAAATCCAATTTCGATTAATCGATTTGGCCAGATTCAGCCCCCTTTCGGGCTGATCTTTCAAATTTCTATCCTTTCTTTCTTATGCCATTAATCTATCCTTCTAAGCATATTTGACAGAATTTAATTATCCTACATCTATGCATTAACTTCAATTTAAAACTTACCTCAAGAATCCCATCAAGGGATAAATTTGTTGGGTTTTGATGGCTAGGGTTCCACCACTCATTTCACGATCCCAAACGCTTTGAATCCGTCAATGAATGCTCTTATCTACCCTTTGATTTGCTTCACTCCCCTCCTCAATAACTCCTCTTTACTTCTCTCTCTCTCCTCTTAACTCTCTCTTCAATAGTTCAACAAAAGAGAAATAGGGTTATTAAACCCTTATATCCCTCTTGTCTTGGTGCTAAGCACATACACCTAGATAGGTGTATGTGACTCCAGATCTTCACTATACTCTACCGACTTACATCATATTCACATCACATCCGTTCATCACTTCTCGAGTCAACTAGTGAACTCCTATTTAGTCAAACCCATGACCAGTCGGACACGGATCCCGAGATCACTGTTTAACGCAAATTTTCAAGTTATTACAATCACAGCTAGTCATGTCAAGAAATTTATTAGGAACAATATCGTTTGCCGGTTCGACATGCTCAAAGATATCATCACAGATAACGGCACCAACTTTGTAAACAACAGATCAGTGCTTTGTGCGAGCAGTACAAGATCAAGCATCATCACTCGTCACCATATCGGCCATAAACTAATGAGGCCGTCGAAGCTGATAACAAAATAATCGTCTGCATCCTTGAAAAGATGGTTGATATCTACCGAGACTGGAGTGAAATGTTATCGATAGCACTGTGAGTTTACCAAACATTGATCCGTACCGCTATAAGGGCAACACCCTTTTCTCTCATGTATGGAACTGAGGTTGTACTATCGATCGAGGTCGAAGTACCCTCCCTCCGTATCCTCATTGAATCTAATCTGTCAGAGGCCAAAAGAGAGAGAGTCTATTTTGAACAACTGAATTTGATTGATGAGAGGAGGTTGCAAGCTTTGTGCCACACACAGATCTATCAGAGAAGAATTGCATGTGCTTACAATAGGCATGTACGCATCGAGCCTTGAAAGTTGGTGATACCGTACTCAAGAAAATCTTCCCTTCTCTCCACCCGGATCCTCAAGGAAAATTTAAACCCAACTGAGAAGGGCCCTACGTCATCAGAGAGGTGGTCGACGCGCTCTGTATGACTACAATAGATGGAGATCATTTCTTGAGCCAATCATCGCTGAGTACGTATGTCTATTCTACTCCTAGTCTCTCATGGCAAGGTAAGTGCTGATAAAAATGGATACGTGACTGCTTAAGAACCCCTTTTTAGGAGGCCATAATTTCAAAACCAATTAGCCAAAATCCTATCCCTGAACGCTCGTACCCTTTTCTTTCAATTAACCCTCCCCCCAAGCCCCCAAAAAAATAAAAATTGAGAGAGTTATCATAAAAAAAATCATCAAAAAAATGAAATACCAAAAGAAGATATTTGAAAAAAATGGAGGTCAGCATCACAGAAGAAGAATTCATTTGTCATGCCGATTGTAAGGAGTTTTGTGTCATACAAACAAAGATTCCATGAAAAAAGAGAGAAGGAATCATGGGGCATGCATAGCAAACTCCCCAGAAGAAGTTTATCACAATAACAAATCCTTTCAATAGGCCTTTTAAACCTGAGAATACCTTTTAAAATTCCTAACCCCTCCATCTCAACCAATGACCACATTTTGTCCTAGGAGAAAGTCCTCGTTAAGGTTTTTAAGCAGTCACGACATCCATCAAGTCATCACAAGCCGAGTTGAGAAATAGTAAACTGTGTCCAGCCAACTATGACGGAACAAATGTCCCTAGCATTGATCGGCCTCCGGTTGCAAAAAAAAAAAGGTTTTACATGCTCAAAGCAAAATGGACGTGGCGAAAATCAGTAAAGGGCGCCACGGGTAAAAAAAGCGAGCTTGTGCAGACGTAGTGCAAACTCGAAAGGGCGCTACTTAATGTATCAATACGATCCCAATCGTACTCTTGATGAGCAAAGCCAAAGAAGAAAGAAGAACCGTAGTCACGATTCTACAGAAGAAAGCTTCAGAACTGAAAAGAACGTGCTAAATACGATCGTTCGAAAGTAAGGAATTGTAAAAAAGAAATAGTGAAATCATATTTACGATTACGATTTTGTATATTAAAGCTCCTGCTGCTGCTAAAGATCACGTGAAGAGTTGCATTGCCATGCGCGTAATAGAAAGAACTCTTAAATTAGAAGCCTTGCAATGTACAGATTTGAGAAAATTGGTGATAAGAATCCTAAAGATCTCTGCTGCTGAAATTAAGAAAAGAGTCTTGCGCACATCTACTATTAAAGCAAGGAAGATTAGAATTAGAAAATTTAGTTTTATTAGAAAACTTTTGTTTTAGTAGTTTACTTTGTCTAGAATTCTATACCATGTAACCGACCCCTCATGATCTATAAATAAGAGGGATCGACATCCAGAATAATTATCTAAGGATTTTCGATCTTAATTGATGCCTAAGAGAGAAATTTGGAAGATCAAAGTAATAGTTTTGTTTATGAGAAATCTCGATCACAATTGACGACTGTGATTGGGAGGACGAAGAACAAATTAGTTTAGATTTATTTTTATGTAATTTACTGGTTTCTTTTATTGCTTTGTAACATCTAAAAGTTCATGATTTTAATTGACGACTAAAGTTGAGAATTTGAGGATTAGTGTAATGGCATTTTCTTTTTGATCTACAAACATCTAGTTTTTAATTGACGCCTAAATTCTAGAAGGTTGCAGATTAGTATAGGTCTATATTGAAAGAATTTTAGATTTTGATGGACGCCCAAATTTTGGGAGACTTAAAAATAATGTACCGGTATTTTAATTTTTGTAAATATCCGAGAATTGAAGGAGACTAATTGATGACCAGAATTTGGAAGTTGGAGGATTTAGATTTATTTTTCCTGTACTTTAGTTTAATTAAACTATTCTTTATTTTTTTTAAAGGCAAATAGAAGTTTTCTAGATTTTGACCTTCCTCGTAGGAACGATCCTATACTAATGCTATAATCTCTATTGTGCCCTTGCAATAGGTTAAGACAGAGGATAACTCATAGAGTTGTCAAGTTTTTAGCACCGTTGTCGGGGAAGCGGAAAAATCTTAAAGCCAATATTTGTCTTTGTAGGTTTTATTCGGAGCAGCGAATCAAAAGTTTCAAAACTTCTTCTGACAATAGAAGTTAGAGGCCCAGATTTATTTTCTCTCTCAGCTTTCTAAAATAAAAATAAAATAAAATTAAAAACACAAAAATATATATATCTTTTTGGTATATACATCTCATTCGATCTTAAAACTTTAAATCTTTTACGTGTGCGATTCGTATACTGGGCATATATTTTGCTGTTGCAGAAGAAGCATTTGTTGTCCATCATAAGTTATCGACGTCATTACTCATAATCATTTGTACGACGTTTCATATTCAACCCAGTCGACACCTCATTAAGGGTACGTTCACTTCGCTGTAAAATAGTAATATTACGCGTAATCCTTATATTTTACCGTAAAAAGTATAATTTTTGTTGTTCATTTCACTATAATTTTTTGAGTTTTGTGCCACTAAAATTACCTGCAATAATTTTGACTTACGAGGCTGGGGCTGGTAATGTCGATTTATTGCAGGTAAAATCGAGCAAGGGTCAAAATAAATACGCACCAACTCATTTATCCGGGGTTAAAGGCGTATCAAATTGGAATTGTATCTCGCATCTTCTTCTTTAAAGGGTAATCGAAAGAAATGGGTTAGGGTTTTTTCATTTTCACTGCAAGAGCTCTTCTCATCATCCTTAATGGCTTCTTTGAAATCGAAAGTCCCTCCGGCAATCCTCGACCAATCGGTGGACTCTATGTGTTTCCTATTGGACGCAGTGGAGGATTTTGTATGCCAAAAATCCTGCGACGACCTCGAGGTTTCCGACCAGCGGTGGGTTTGTGGGATGCTGATCAGGGAGATTATGCCGGCAGATTCACCACGATTGGGAGTTTTTGCTATGAAGATGTTGAATAGAGCGGCTAAGATCATGGAGAAATGGAAGGAGAAGATAGGGCGGGGACTGCTGAGGAGCAGATGTTGTTGCAAATGGTGGGTGGGTTTGGTATTTGGAGTAGGTTTGATGACAGTTGGACGAAGGGGTTGGTGTTGGAGTATGCATCTAGAAGGGATATTCCAAAGATTGCAATGAAAATTGGCTTTGGGGACAAAATTGGAGGTGATTTCATATTTCCATGAATTTTGTGGTCTCTTTTGATCATCAAAAAGTTCTTTTATCACTGCAGGTTAGAATATTATCTTATTATTATTACCAAGAAATGGTAAAGGGTATGTGATCCGCTCAAAAATGTAGATTAGAACGGGTGACTGATTGGGTACTTGTCGCACTACTTTCATCAAATTGTATCGCTTGATGCTAAAGACTCGACCTAAAAAATCTGTTGGCAGGGCTGTCAATGCCTCAATGGCTTGGGTCGACCCACCCAATCAGGTCGAGCACATAATTTAACCTGTTGGGTCATGTCGGGCATTAAAAAGGACCCATGACCACGAATGCTAAAAAGAGTGAGCCAGGTAAATGTGAACCAGTAGATTGACTTGAACATGGATGGATGACACTCTCTTAAATTTTCATATGAAACGGACACCTTTATAATGGCCGATGAAGAGATATAAAATGAGCGGACATGACGATTTAAGATAGTCAAGAGTACAGGAAAAAAATTATAAAAATCGTTTACTTCACCGTGAAGTGAATAGTAGCTCATAAAGTAGATTTTACGCCTTCATTTTACAGTGAACTGAACAACCATATTACACCATAGGTGTATCTTTTTATAAGTAAAAAAAGTGTACTTTATTACATGTAAAGTGGATATTACATGCAATAGAATTACAGCGAAGTGAATGTGCCCTAAGTGCCAACCAATTATCTTTAAAAATCATTTTAGGAATTAGGTTTCAAGGTACTGTTGAATTAATTACGTCGTTTAACATTCAGCCATGCAAGCACTTTAAAGTTGGTACTAATCCATCTTCAGTGCATAAACTTCCTTCCGGCCCTACCCGTCCATACCTACCTACAATCATGGCAGACAATAAACCCATCAACCTGCCAATCAAGTTCTTTCCATTCTAGGAGGACCCACAACCATCAAAAGAACCAAATCCTCTGCAATTCCTGTGGGACGAATACGAGGAAGTGTAGCGGATATTGGCCAAGGAGGAAAATAAAAAGAAAATCAAGAAGACGGAATCATGCGCCTCGTCCACCATACATTTCACCTCTGCCATCTTCACCTCCTCACCAACCTCCCGCACCACCACTGCCCCCTTCTCCGTAGTTTTCTTAAACCAGCCTTTTCCCCCTCTCGGCTTGTAGTTCCTTTTTCAAGAGTGGCAGGTCGAGGACATCCCAGAGCCTGGAGGGCGATAATCTTTTTGGCAGGAAAATTTTGAAGACCCCAAAGCCAAACTCTATTGCAAACTTTAGCGCCTCGGGCGTAGTGTCAGTCCATGTCTAGATTTTTCGTAGGATTTCTTTTATGTAATTAGTTTCTTTTCTTGCAATCCTTGTAAATATTTTTCTTTATATTAATAGAAATTTTCTTTTTGTCTTTTAATTTTTTGCTTTGGTGCTGTGATTCATAGTTCTGCCGGATGTGATTTCTCCCAAGTTTAGGGGAGATTCTTGATTTTCTTTGCAGATTTTGCACCCGATATTGTAAGCACCGTATATTTTCTTGGTATACCCTATTTCTGTGCACAATGAGGATAGTGTCCTATTAAAGTTTGGGGGTACACATTTTGTATATAATATTTTTGCTTAGTTTTGCATATAATTTTTTTTTTCCCTTTAATAATTATGTTTTTAGGATCTCTTTTTAAAATTTTAGGTTTGTTTTGTTAATTCTTTTTAGTTAACCAACACATGTGAATAATTATTAGATAAAATACGATTCCTTATGCTTTACTATCATCTTAATAGAAGTAGTTACGATTCATGTTAGCCCATTTGTACATTGTATCATCAAAGAATTTTTGAAACTATACTTTGTCTTGAATTGCATAATTTAGTCTATAGTTTCAAAATTATATACCCAATGAGCATTTAGACTTATGTTCCTTTCTTTCAGAGAGATTGCTATTCTATCCGAATTCCAAATTTTGTTGAACTTCTTGGCTATGTCTAAATGAAATCTCATTGTTGTGTTTTATTTGAATAAAATATTCTATGATTTTGCCAACTATTTTTCTAGAACTATTTGTTATATACATCAAAACAAGATTGCATTCTTGCTAGTGAATCTGAAAATGATTAAAGGCCTTCTTTTTATTCGTTTGAGCCATAAAGCGAAAATTCCAAAATAATTTATCTCTTGAACCCATATTAGAGCCTAAACCGATTTTTTTTGTACCAAAATTTAACAAACAATAAACCATATGTATTGCCCAAAGCTTTTAATCTTTAACCCTTGTAATTATGAGAAATTAGAATAAAGGAAGAAATAGGAGAGTGGAAGGAGTGCAAAAACAGATAAGGGAATGCTGAAAAAGGATACAAATTGAGAAAGAGATAAAAAATTCTGAAAAACATGGGAGGAAAAGAAATGAAAAAGAGAAGCAAAAAGCTTCCAAAACTGAGAAAAAAATAATAAGGAGATATCTGAAAAAGAAAAAAGGGATTGATTGAAAATCTATTGTATATGGGAAGAAGCCTTCCAACTTTTTGGATACTTACTGAAGCAGAAAAAAAAGAAAAAGATGAAGAAGAATAGGTGAGAGGTAAGCTGAATTATCAGAACTTTTGAATCCTTTTACCTTTCTTTGGAACCTTTAACCCCAACCCCATTACAAGCCGAACAAAGACCTTTCTGATTCATGATTTGCAAAAGCATGAGCCTAGTAGAGATGTGTATGGTAAATACTATGGAGAATCATGAAGCATATGAAATAGAATTAATTATCTTTTTCCATGAGATTTATCTTCTTGTCTTATATCATTAAAAATATTCATCATATATATCACTGTGAGAAACCCAGTAACTTCAATGTTTCTTTTGAGAGTATGCCTTTGTAAGAATTTGAATGAAAATATTTTCTAAGTTTGCAGTTTATAAAAAATTATAATAAATAGATTCTGCATTGATACACACAAACTCCATGCTTCATATGAATTGAAATTGTTGAGTTTTTTTATCAAGGATAACTGTTAGGATGGGAAGTAATGGCTGATGGAATCATATTTTTGAAAAGAGTAACAACCATGTGTTGATTGACTGGTATACTAAAAGTAGTTTAGAGTTTCAATTTCAAAAAATTGAAAAAGCCAAAAATATTTTGAAGTTTGTAGGTAACTCTACTGGAAACCTTCAGGACACACAATGTGATAGCCTGAATTTCCGCACTCGGAAACCTGCACCATCAGATCGACACAAAGGCCAATCCCAGAACACACCAAACACTTGGCACATCCACGCACAAAGTGAAAATAAAGCATAAAGTCTAACTAAACATATAGAGTCATCATAAAGAAAATAAATCTCCATTTCTATATAATGATGAACTAAATAAAATGATCCCAAAAGACGGTTCTAATCCCATACCAATCGCATGAGCAAAAGAATCGAACCGAACGATCAGTGACAAACAATTGTCACCCAAGGATGGTTCACAAAAGAAATATTGTATCATAATATTACATCAATTCTATCTTAACATTGCTGGACATACCAAGTCTTACACATTAAATCTCAAAATAAGCGCAGCTATGTTCGCTAAAAGAAATCCTCAGGAGGGGGCTCGGTCTCCTCCAAGGCACGTACACAGGGTCCTCCAAATCTAGATCCTCGGTACCCTCAGCAACTTCTGAACCTGTGACATATAGTCGAAGGGTGAGCTACATCATAACTCAACAGAAAAAAGTAATAGTATGCATAACTTTCACATCTCACATATCTTTCATGACATAACTCAAAGCATATTTTCCTTAATGAAAATCATAACTGAAAAGCACAGAAATAGATAAAACGAATAACTGATGCATGTTTCAAAACTACACTGATCATAATTTTAAAAACTTGTTCTCATTTCACAAAACTTAATTAAATTTAAAGGAAGAACTTAAATTGATCACTTAAATAGTCCCTCGAGCAATATAACATCGAGCCTCCGATGGGAATACCCACCATCATCGTTCACATAAACCATTTGCACAAAATGTCCAAGCTTCTTTACATTAGGAGGCTTGTGCCGCACGAAATATTTTGACAGATTGGAAACCAAAGAATGGATATCCCACCGTACCGGAGTACACTTTATACAGATATCTCGTCGTATCGGTCACGGATATCCCACCGTGTCGGTTGGGTATCCACATAACCTTAAATCAAAGTACAAATTTAACTTATAGTTATTCACCATGAGTTTGTAGTAATTATAATAGTTTGAAGTTTTCAAAGAGTTCACACACATACTTATATACATCCTTTTGATATCACATTCACCTAATTCCACCCTTTTGACGTCACATACACACACATATCTTTTCCCTTTTGTGCTCATGCATACAAAGTTCGCATGTTAAAAGCTGTGAATGAAAATCATATTTATCATACAGACAAAGTCCCAAAACACACATACTCTTATCATATCATTACGCACATGCTAGTTGAAATCAGATATATATGTTAAGGAGTTTTCCCTATCTCACATGAAGTCCAAATGAACTCTTCTTAATCTGAGCTAGCTTCTTAGCTCATAATCATTCTCATATCTAACATATACAAATTCAAAGTCCCTACGTAAGAAGTGACGTAAAACAGAAAGGTACAAAGTCTCCCTAAAGTCCATAACGAAATTTGAAATAAAATCCAGAATCTGTCTAAACCGATCGATCTATTCTAAACCGATCGATCTATTCTAAACCGATCGATCAATTTCCCCAAATCGTTCGATCGATTTCAAAATTATTGAACAGTTTATAGAGAAACCAAACCTTACTCAGGTGCCACATTTTGATCGATCGGTTCCAAGCCGCTCGATCGGTTTCTTCTATTCGTTCGATCAGAATTAATTTCGATTGATCAGTTTCCTCATAACTCACACCCTTCCTTTCTCTGACAAACTTGATCGAACGTTCACTTATTTTGATCGATCAACTTTGTCAGACTCAGCACATTCACGAGCTTTAACTTCTAAAAACTCATTTTCTCAAAACCTAACCTCTTTACTTCTTAATTCTTACCCACATGCTAACCAATTAGCCATACACATGTCAAATACAACTAAATCATAATTCTTACCTCTTTGTCGATCAATTTTCTCGATCCCTGTACTCAGCTCAAGCTAGGTTTCATGATTAGAGCCTCGGATTCTTCACGATCCGAAATTTGAAATCTCACGCACCGACTAAACTCCCCGTACTTATGAACATGTGCATTCAAAGCTTGCCTCCCTTCTCTCTCTTTCTTAATAACTCCACAACAATCAAGCAAGAGAATTTGTTTCTCTCAACATCTTGTCTTTTATACTTAGAGTCTCCAACTCAAGTGTTAAACACATACACCGTACTTCGGCGTACGCCACCTCACTAATGGTTCATACACACTTAAATCTTTTCTTTCTCATCCACAACTAGGTTAACTAACTCACATCAATATTTTAATATTTTATCTTCTTCGATATGTGACTAGTCGAGCACACATATCGAGACGTACTGTTCAAAGGTCTAAATTTTTGGGACATTACATTCTCCCCTCCTTAGGAATTTTCCTCCCCGAAAATTGACTAAGGGTCCCCCAGTTTGTCACTCCCTATGGAGTCAAGTACTCATAGACACAAGACACCTAATAATCGAATGGTTCCCCCTATTAGAGAATCCAATCCTTTAACGAGGATTCATTAAGTCATAGTTTTTCTAAAAATGCTAGCCAAGGCTAGACCATCACCTAATTAACAACAAAACAAATCGCATAACAAATGATGGTATTCACCATCACATACAAAACCATGCGGGTCAATTTAGCCCGTCCATCGTACTTGCACACAAGCGCATTCACAACTTGCACATCCTGTAAAGATAATCATATGCACATTCGAATATTTTGCAAAAAGTCAATTTACCATGCAATGACATCCAAAAAGTTATCTACACCGCCAGGTGGCAACCATGCCACAACAGTTTTAAAGACCTCAAGAAGTGGCAACCATGCCACAATAGTTCTAAAGGACCTATATCCAATTTCACCTATTTTAAATAACAATATTCTCAAAAAGTAATATTTTGAACACCAAAAAGAAAACCATATACTCCATAACTATCGCTCATTCCGCGGCATCGCCTGGCTGGTCCTCGTCCACATTGTGTCTGTCAACACCTGAACTTGATGCCTCCGGATCCATGCTTGAGCCGCCTCCATGCGCTGTAGGTAATCAGTCGGGTACATGAAGCGCATAGCCTCGGCATGCAAGGCATCATGATAGTCTAGCCAGCGGTTCATCCGACTATTGTTCTTTGTCATCTGGCGTGTGTTCTCAGCCAACAAAGCGTAGACAACGGTAATGGTAGGTGTAGGGGCACTCGAGTGCGATGGTGCATGGGTCTGAGCACGCTGCTGGGGTGGAACTGTAGTAGTCGGTTCATCTTGAACTAGTGCATCATGATCAGGTTGTTCTTAGTCTTGTGGCTTAGGTGGCGCTTGCACTTCATCCTGCGGTCTCTTTATCAATTGGTTGTAGGTCTTGTTCCATTCCTTTAAAGTGTAGAGCTTCACATTGTCGGTCAATTTTGGTTCGCTCTTCGAAAGAGTATATGTGTCATCACCGGCATAGTCCTCGATCATAATGGAAATAAGACAAGCATAGGGTATGTCGTCAATGGATTTCGCCACTCCCTCTAACATCTTTTTCCTAGCATATTTCATACCCTCAAAAATGACCTTTGGCGCACAAAATATTAAGAACTTTATCTTGAAATTCTTTTTCGGATTATATATATATATATATTCTTATATTCAAACCAAAATTCATTCATTAAGAATATGAGGGAATAAAGAGCTATAGTCCCTAGGAGAAGAACTACTTAGCCAAAAGAGCGTATCCTCCACTCGCCTGACCGAACAGAAGTCCTTTTATCCGACTGAACGAACAGAAAGCACTGGTACTTTGACTCTATAGGTAGGTCTCGGTGGGGCTTGCGTAATGTAGTTGTAGTTAAGGCTGCATTGAAGTAGCGCCTTTTTTTTAAAGATCTACTGAAGTAAGTTCTCTTCCAGTCAACTGTCCACATGCAAATAAAAAACAAAGTGGAATCACGCAACGCAGCTGCTGGTGTGCTTCAAATATGGAACAGAAGCTGGAATTGACCAATGGCACTAGTCCCGATGTCTTGTGGGATTTAGAAAAGGAGCAAGTAAAGAGAGGTTGAGCTAGTGCACTGAACACTTTCTTATTCCCACGAGTCGAGTGGAAGCTTGTAGTTCAAGGTAGGTAAGGGCTGGTGCAGAATACTGGTCTTTATATGCGTTTACCTATTCCTAATGCTATATGGGATATGGGAGAACTTTTATCTAGGTTTTTCTTTTAATCATCGATCATTAAACATAGAAAATAAAGCCATTTGAATCTCTCCTACTCTCTCTGTCTTATGCCGCAAAGGGTACAAATTACACTTGAAAATTATATCGAGCATCCACAGTTTACTAGACCCGAGGCTGCCCTGGGTCATTTGTTCTGCCACAATCTTATAGTCCACAGGCGTTGGGAAAGGCTCCGTTAATTCAATTTCACTATAATACTTCTCACAACATTCCATGGCATCGGAAACATCGAAATAGGTAAACCCATAATATCTATTATCTATTTGGTAAAATAACCTCACAAGAAGAGGATAATAGTACTCATTAAAAGGTTGGAGTACACCCTCGAAACCGGCCCTAGTAATGTACCTAAAAGACCAATGTGTCTCCTCACGCTTTGCAAACAACTTCTTATCAATAATCCATTCGATTTCAAAATCCTTCTCAGCCCACCACTCGTTGGGTTGTTCATGTCGTTGGGGTGGTGGCTGTGGCACTGTCTGTTGTGGTGGTTGCGGTATTGATGGTCGTGGTGGTTGCGATGAACTCGATCGTGATGAGGGTTGCTTCGACGTTTGTTAAGTTTTGGGTGCCATTACAACCATAATAAACCAAAGGAACTAGGGTTTTCCAAAAACTAAGAGAAACTATGGTAAAATCGAGAAATTACCAATTTAATTCTCAAAAAGGGGTAGGGTTTACCTTTTGAAGTGATTGGGTCTCATCCTTGTGAAGATCTGAGCTCCAAAAGCTTTGAATCGGAGTTTGAAGGTCTCCCAAATCAGAATACAACCCCAAAATAAAACTCAGTTTCTAATTTTTTTGAACTAAAAACGAACGTCCCATATATATAATATTGAAATCGGTCAAATGATTTTAAAATCATTCGATTGATTTCCACTCATAAATGCCCTGGTCGACAAATTCGATTGAATGGTTTCAAATCGATCGAACGGTTTTCATATTTCGATCGAACGATTTCAAATCAATCGAACGATTTTTATAGTTCATTCTATCAATCCATACTTGGCTCACAATCCTGGTGATTTTGATCAAACGGTTTTCACCTTCGATCGAACGATTTTCACAGATAGATTGTGTCTCTCTTTTTGTCGAATAGATCGAACGGTTTTAGGTTCTGATCGAACGGTTTGACAGAAAACAACAAACCTTTTACTTTTCATTCAATCTGTATTGCATCCTTCAAACTTCTACTCAAACAATCTTAATATGTTCATCCATTTACAGCTTCATAGAAAATCTCATATTCATTATCATTAAGGAAATTTACAAAATTACAACTCGTCTCAACTCTCACTGAACAACTGAGGGTATTGTTCCCTAACCTCCGCCTCACGCTCCCAAGTGACTTCCTCAGCTGGGTGATTTTTCCACTTGACAAGCACTAACGGAATGTTCTTCGTACGCAAGATTTTCTCCTTCCAATCAAGTATTTGCATTAGCTCTTCTATTATCGACATATCTTCATACAGCTTAAGCGGTTGATCGTCCAAAACATGAGTCGGTTCCTTCACATACTTTCTAAGCATAGACACATGAAAGACATTATGTACCCTGTCGAATAGTGGAGGTAATCCAATTCTGTAAGCTACTTCACCAACTCTGCCTAAAACCTCAAAGGGTCCAAAGTAGCATAGGCTTAACTTTCCTCGCTTTCCTAATCTCATGACACCCATGGGTGAAATCCTAACGAACACGTGGTTTCCAACGTGAAAATCAATGCTCGTTCTTTTTATGTCGGCATAACTTTTCTGTCTGCTCTGAGCTGATTTGATCCTTTCTCTTATCACACGTACGATAGTGGCATTGCTCTCAAGTATCTTCGGCCGCAAACTTTTCGCCAGTCTCTTCTCAATTGATCGGAGATCTACATCGTCATCCATATAACGCCTCATAAGGTGCCATACCGATACTCGTCTGAAAGCTGTTATTATATATAAACTCAATCAATGGTAGGCGTTGATCCCATGATCCCTGAAAATCAAGCATACATGCTTTGAGCATATCTTGTATAATCTGATTCATCCTTTTTGTTTGTCCATCCGCTTGTGGGTGGAATGCCGAACTGAAGTCTAACCGTGTACCCATTCCTTCTTAAAACTTTTGCCAAAACTTTGAAGCATATAACAGGTCACGATTCGAGACAATACTAACTGGAATACCTTATAATCGGACTATCTCTTTCATGTACATCTCTGCAAGCCTCCCTGTCGTATACATAGTATTGTATGGCAAGAAGTGAGTTGACTTGGTTAATTGGTCAACGGCTACCCAAATGGCATTGTATCGCTTCACTGTCCATGGTAATCCCACTATAAAATCCATAGAGATCAACTCCCATTTCCACTTTGGTATAGGTAGAGGTTGTAATAAACCTGTCAGATGTCTATGATCTACTTTCACTTGCTGACATACTAAATACTTTGACACGTACTCAATAATATCTTGTTTCAAACCCCTCCACTAGTAGTTTTTCCTCATATCCTGATACATCTTTGTGGTATCAGGGTGAATAGCATACTTAGACTTGTGGGCTTCGTCTAAAATAGTCTGCCTAAGATCGGCATCGACCGGTATACATAGACGTCCCCTGAACAAGAGTGATCCATCCTCCTTGATGGAAAAATTTGGTCTAGTGCCATTAAGTACACCCTGTCTAATATTCACCAGTTCTGAATCTTTCATCTATAACTCATGAATGTGATCAAAGATCGTCAGTCGAATTGTAATGTTGGCTAATAAGGCCCCTGAAGCTTGCACCTCGATCCTTATGTCATACAAGGAAAGATCCTCTAATAGTTTCCATCTATGAATCCCTATAATAAGGCTAAATAATAGAGCCGAGCTCTTCCGACTCAGTACATCTACTACAACATTAGCCTTATTTGGGTGATACTGAATGGAGCAATCGTAGTCCTTGAGAAATTCCATCCATCTGCGTTACCTCATATTGAGTTCTTTCTGCATAAACAAGTATCTGAGGCTCTTATGATCAGTGAATATCTCAAAGGTCTCTCCATATAAGTAATGTCTTCATATCTTCAATGCAAATATCACTGTTGCTAGTTTCAAGTTGGGTGTTAGGTAATTCTTCTCGTGGTCCTTAAGCTGTCTCGACCCATAAGCAATCACCTTCTTGTTCTGGTTGAGCACACAACCTAAACCACTGTGTCAAGGGTCACTGTATATAGCAAACCCTCCACTACCTGAAGAAATAGCTAACCCTGGAGTTGAAGTTAGTCTCTTCTTGAGTTCTTGAAAACTCTTCTCACACTCTTTAGTCCATTCAAATCTTATATTCTTTTTAGTAAGTTTAGTGAGTGGTCTAGATATCTTTAAAAATCCTTCTATGAAATATCCAGCCAGACTAAGGAAATTGCAAATCTCAGTCACAGTCTTTGGTTGTTTCCATTCCACTACTACCTCGATTTTAGCTGGATCCACGGTAACACCGTCCTTTGAGACAACATGCCCTAAGAAACTAACCTTCTCCAGCCAAAACTCACACTTACTAAGTTTTACATATAATTGGTGTTCACACAATGTTTGTAGAGCAATCCTCAAATGCTCTTCATGCTCTTTCTTGGTTTTTGAGTAGATGTGAATGCCATCTACGAACACTTCCACACAAGTATCAAGGTGTGGTTTAAATACCCGAATCATCAAGTCCATGAATGATGCCAGTGCATTTGTCAATCTGAAGGGCATCACCAAGAATTCGTAATGTCCATATCTTGTTCTGAATGCTGTCTTCTGTATGTCCTCGACCTTAACTCGCAATTGATTATCCAGATCTCAAGTTGATCTTGAAAAAGAACCTTGTGCTTGTAACTGATCGAACAGATCATCAATCCTAGGCAAAGGGTATTGGTTCTTGATAGTCACAATGTTCAGCTGACGATAGTTGATGCACAGTCTCATCGACCCGTCCTTCTTCTTTACAAATAAGACTGGTGCTCCCCAAGGAGACACACTAGGGCTTACAAATCCTTTATCTAGGAGTTCTTATAATTGACCCTTCAACTCCTTTAACTCAGTTGGAGCCATTCGATATGGTGCTTTAGATATGTGCTCCGTACCCGATGTTAAGTCAATGGCAAACTCCACTTCTCTATCCAGTGGTACCCTGACAAATCTTCTGGAAAAACATCCTCAAATTCTTTTATGATTGGAATCTTGATTATGATGTTCTTCTCCTCTTTGTGCTCTTTTAGAAACGCTAGGTAACCACTGCATCCCGTCTTTATCAAACGTTCTGCTTTGACTGTGGAGATAAGCGACACAAAAGTCGATCGCATTCCTAGGAACTTGAATGATCTCCTCATATTCGGTCTAAAGGTAACCACCTTATTCTGGCAATCGAAACTTGCACGATGCGTGGATAATCAATCCATGCCAAGAATCACATCAAATCCTTGCATATCTAACAAGATTAAGTCCGCTGCTAATTCATGACTGTTGTAATCTCTAAGGGCCATGACAACAGACTGACACACCATATCGGTACTGACAGAATTTCCTGTTGGGACCGACACTGCCAAAGTGAAGTCTAAGGCCTTTGAAATGACCTTCATCTTTTTCGTAAACTTAGGCATAATAAACGAGTGGGTAGACCCTGGGTCTATCAACACTCTTGCTTCATAGCACAGGAAACCACCCTTACCATACATTTATAAAGTACCTATTTCATACACATACTTGGATGATATCGTGACTATTCTAGGCATCCTGGGCGGTTACAACGTACGCTCGTCCTTGTACCATAGGCTTCTTATTCTGCAATGGCCTAAGCATAGGAGCTGATGCCGTTCTCTCTTTTCGCATCTCTGGGCACTCTCTGATCATGTGCCCCATCCTCCCGCATTTGAAACACCCGCCAGTACCTCGTCTATAATCAGATGTCTTGTGAGACTTGCCACACCTGGCACACGTCTCAATAGGGGTGGATGATGCTGTCCTAGAGAAATCCTATGTGATTGATACTCTAGTAATGGTAGCAGGGCTCTCATAACGAATAGGTCTCACAGATGAAGGCATTGGTAGCCTAGAGTAATTTATCTGTGATGGCCTAGGAAAATTGGTCTAAATCGGCTGTCTCTGGATAGGTGTTACGAATCATGGCTTTTTGTTCATCGGCTCGTAGTTGCCAACTCTACTCTGATCGATCCTTCCCTTTCCTTGTTGATCTCTTCTCCGATACATGTCAACAATATCTTCTTCTACCACCAGGGCCTTGCTCAGGACCGCTCCGTATGTCTCCAACTCAAAAGTAGAAACTCTACCCCTGATATCCGACCTTAAGCCACGTTGGAATTTCTTGGCCTTCTCATCAGATCTGAGATCACACACTCAGGGGCAAAACGTGCGAGTCTCATGAACTCCACTTCGTACTCTCTCACTGACATCTTCCCTTATTCTAGCTAAAGGAATTTCACCTCCATCTAATTTCGCACTAACCTAGGGAAGTATTATTTGTTGAACTCTTCCACAAATTCATTCCAGGTCCATAATATGCCTGGAGCCTCCTGTGCTTTAGTCATAGACACAGACTTCCACCACAGATCTGCCTCTCCATCCAACATAAAAGTTTCCCACCTAACTCACTCATCCTCAGTGCATGTAAGTACACTGAATATCCTCTCCATCTCATCGACCCAGTTCTCAGCTTCCATTGGCTTTGTTTGCCTAGAAAAATTTGGAGGACGCATCCTTAGAAACTTTGTAAATGCTGAGTGTATTGGTGGTGGTGGAGTAGGAGTAACTAGAGGTGTATGTGGCATCTGTTGATGGTCATTGGCATTATTAGTTGCCAACAACGCCGCCTGCTAAGTCATAGCGTTCGCCATGATTTTCATAATGTACATCATTCTTTGTCTTTCTTCTCGTTCTTCATTTCTTTCTTGGTCTCTTTCCTGGTCCCTATTCTCCGGATTACTGCTTTCCAGAATATCTCTACTTTCCATTGGGACTCTATTTGAACTTGTGGGAATTTCATCCCCACTCCTCAAGTTCCTACCATGGCTGCCCCCTTGGTCAACCCCTTCCTCTAGTAGACATGACGTTCTATAATATGAAACCAAAAGTTTTATTAGCAAAAGTTCCCTATATTTTGACACATTTCAAATATAAAAACATCTAAGGCTTGTCAGAAATCTCTAAAGTAAAAAACTTTGATACCAACTATGACAGCCCGAATTTTCGCACCCGAAAACCCGCGCCGTCAGATCGACATAAAGGCCGAACTCGGAACACACCGAACACTTGGAACATCCACACACAAAGTAAAAATAAAGCATAAAGTCTAACTAAACATATAGAGTCATCATAAAGAAAATAAATCTCCATTTCTATATAATGACGAACTAAACAAAATGATCCCAAGAGATGGTTCTAATCCCATGCCAATCGCATGAGCAAAAGAACTGAACCGAACCGAACTATCAGTGTTCATAAAAGAAATACCACATCATAATATTACATCAATTCTATCTTAACATGGCTGGACGTACCAAGCCTTACACATAAGATCTCAAAATAAGCTTAGCTATGTCCACTAAAAGAAATCCTCAGGAGGGGGACTCGGTCTCCTCTAAAGGCACGTATAAAGAGTCCTCCAAATCTAGATCCTCGATACCCTCAGCAACCTTTGAACCTGCGACGTATAGTCGAAGGGTGAGCTACATCGTAGCTCAATAGGGAAAAGTAATAGCATGCATATCTTTTATGACATAATTCAAAGCATATTTTCCTTAATAAAAATCACAATTGAAAAGCATAGAAATAGACAAAGTGAATAACTGATGCCTGTTTCAAAACTACACCGATCATAATTTCAAAAGTTTGTTCTCATTTCACAAAACTTAATTAAATTCAAAGGAAGAACTTAAATTTATCACTTAACTTAAGTAGTCCCTCGAGTAATATAGCATCGATCCCCTGATGAGATTACCCACCATCGTCGTTCACATGAACCATTTGTACAAAATGCCCATGCTCCTTCGCATTAGGAGGCTTGTGCCGAATGAAGTGTTTTCACAGATTGGAAACCAAAGAATGGATATCCCGCCATACCGGAGCACAATTTGTATGGATATCCCGCAGTACCGGTCAAAGATATCCCACCGTGTAGGTCACGAATATCCCGCCGTATGGGTTGGGTATCCACATAACTGTAAATTAAAGTACAAATTTAACTTATAGTTATTCACCGTGAGTTTGTGGTAATTATAATAGTTTGAAGTTTTTAAAGAGTTTACACATATACTTATACACATCCTTTTGATGTCACATTCACATAATTACACTCTTTTGATGTCACATACACACTTCTCATGGTACACATACACATATCTTTTTCCTTTTGTGCTCATGCATACAAAGTTCACATGCTAAAAACTGTGAATGAAAATCATATTTATCATACAGACAAAGTCTCAAAACACACGCATACTCTTATCATATCATTACGCACATGCTAGTTGAAATCAGATATACATGTTAAGGAGTTTTCCCTACCTCCCACGAAGTCCAAATGAACTCTTTCTAAGCCGAGCTAGCTTCTTAGCTCATAATCATTCTCATACCTAACATATATAAATTCAAAGTCCCTACGTAAGAAGTTACGTAAAATAAAAAGGTACAAAGTCTCCCCAAGGTCCATAAAGAAATTCGAAATAAAATCCTGAATCTGTCTAAACTGATCGATCGATTCCAAACCGATCGATCGATTCAAAACCGATCGATCGATTTCCCCAAATCGTTTGATCGGTTCCAAAATGATCGAACGATTTACAGAGAGATCCAACCTCATTCCGATCGATCGATTCCAAACCGCTCGATCAATTTCTTCTATTTGTTCGATCGAAATTAATTTCGATCGATCGGTTTCCTCAGAACTCACACCCTTCCTTTCTCTGACAAAATCGCTCAAACGATCACTTATTTTGATCAATTGGTTTCGTCAGACTTAGAACATTCACGGGCTTTAACTTCTAAAAACTCATTTTCTCAAAACCTAACTTCTTTACTTCTTAATTCTTACCCACATGCTAACCAATTAGCCATACATATGTCAAACATAACTAAATCATAATTCTTACCTCTTTGTTGATCAATTTTCTCGATCCCTGTGCTCAGCTCAAGCTAGGTTTCATGATTGGAGCCTCAGATTCTTCACGATCCAAAATCTGAAATCTCACGCATCGTCTAAACTCCCAGTACTTATGAGCATGCGCATTCAAAGCTTGCCTCCCTTCTCTCTCTTTCTTAATAACTCCACAACAACCAAGCAAGATAATTTATTTCTCTCAACATCTTATCTTTTATACTTAGAGTCTCCAACTCAAGTGTTAAACACATACACCGTACTTCGGCGTACGCCACCTCACTAATGGTTCATACAGACTTTCTCATCCACAACTAGGTTAACTAACTCACATCAATATTTTAATGTTTTATCTTCTTCGGTGTGTGATCAGTTGGGCACACACATCGAGACATATTGTTTAAAGGTTCAAATTTTTGAGACATTACACATAACTTCTCCACTAGGGATCACCTAGGGGTTTAAAGGCTTGTTGCATCTGCTAAATATAATCGTGCTCCCTACAAAAGTGACATTTAAATTTTTCATTAGAATAGTTTATCTTTCCTTGTTTGCTAGGGACTAGCAAAACTCAAGTTTGGGGTGTGATCAGTCACAAAATTTACCATTTTATCACCTTTACCTTAGTGATGCTAGACCCCAGTTTGCTACTAATGAGATATTGATGTACAAATATTTAGAACAGTAAGAAGAAAAGAGTGAAAATAAACTCAAAAATAGTAAAAAATGATTGTATGTGAATACGATCCCAATCGTAATCTCGATGAGCAAAGCCAAAGAAGAAAGAAGAATCGTGTTCACAATTCTATAAAAGAAAGCTTCAGGACTAGAAAGAACATTCTGAATACGATCGTTCGAAAGCAAGGAATTGTATTGAAGAAAGAGTGAAATCGTATTTACGATTTTGTATATTAAAGCTCCTACTGCTGCTAAAGATCATGTGAAGAGTTGCACCGCCATGCACAAAATAGAAAGAAATCCTAAATTAGAAGTCTTTCAATCTACGGATCTAAGAAGATTGGCGATAAGAATTCTAAATATCTCTATTGTTGAAATTAAGGAAAGAGTCTTGCGCGCATCTACTATCTAAAGCAAGGAAGATTAGAATTAGAAAATTTAGTTTTATTAGGAAACTTTTGTTTTAGTAGTTTACTTTTTAGAATTCTATACCATGTAACCGACCCCTTATGATCTATAAATAAGAGGGCTCGACACCTAGAATAATTATTCAAAGATTTTTTATCTTAATTGACATGTAAGAGAGAAATATGGAAGATCAAAGTAATGTAGTTTTGTTTGTGAGAAATCTTGATCACAATTGACGACTGGGTTTGGGAGGACGAAGAACAAATTGGTTTAGATTTATTTTTATGTAATTTACTACTTTCTTTTATTGCTTTGTAAACATTCGATAGATCTTGATTTCAACTGACGACTAAAATTGAGAACTTGAGGATTAGTGTAATGGCATTTTCTTTTTCATCTACAGACTTCTAGTTTTTAATTGACGCCTAAATTCTGGAAGGTTGCATATTAGTATAGATCTATATTGAAAGAATTTCAGATTTTGATTGACGCCCAAATTTTGGGAGACTTAAATATAATGTAATAGTATTTTAATTTTCGTAAATATCCGAGAACTGAAGGAGATTGATTGACGACCATAATCTGAAAGTTGGAGGATTTAGATTTATTTTTCCCGCACTTTAGTTTAATTAAACCATTCTTTATTTTTTTTGAAGGCAAATAGATGTTTTCTAGATTTCGACCTTCCTTGTGGGAACGATTCTATATTAACGCTATAATTTCCTTTGTGAGCTTACAATAGGTTACTATAGAGCATAACTCATAGAGCTGTCAGTGTCCCAAAGCCGCAACTCGTTCTTGCTCTTTCTCAAGGCGCTCTTGCAAAATTCGCTTCAAATCCACGAGAAATTCCATTCAGGTTAAAAGCATCGCTTCCTTCTTCGGCCAGGGCCCCTCAAAACTACTTTCCACCATTAGATTAAGTCCTCGCTTAGACAGTGCCACAGAAGATACCTTCCTCATATTCAGGAGAAGTAAAAGGAGGATTTTCACGCTCTAGATCACAAGTGTATCGATTAGTGAGTTCCCCCTAAAAAATGTATATATAAATATAAAAAAAAGAAAGATAAAACAAATATTTTTGTTTGCACGTATCTCGAAAAATAGTTTGATATCAATATTCTCTCCGCCCGAGTATTTGTGCTAAAGTAAATGGTTGAGGTCAATGAATATGCTCAAAGATCTCGGATTGTACCTCGAGTAGGTGCACCCATGCCGATAAAAGTGGGCAATCAATGCCTCATAAGACTGAACACAGCGTCGGATCTTTGCATTTTTCTTGATAATCATTGAAGAGATGGGTCGATCACCCACCTGTTCACACAACCGCTAGTTCAAGGTAGAGCTTAAACAACATCTAAACGTTGATAGTATTAGCACACGATCATTCCTAGTAAGGTCGCTAAGCGTCTGGGGACCGCTAATCTTGAGGAACAGGTGATTTACCAATGGTTGGGCCTCCGCCACTCCATGTTTTCGTTAAATGATGCTTGAGATTTGCGTTGAATATAGCAGTTTCAAAAGAAATTGAACCTTGGGCCAGTTTGGTCGTATCCTTCTTTGGTATATGTTCACTAGTGAGCGAATGCCAAAGAGGGGAAATCTGGCCTAACACATGATCGATCCGTTCTTCGATAAGAACGCGCTTCCAAGCTTCTGAAAGCATCCCCTGTAACCTAGGCACCCTTTGGAAGCTTAGAAAAACCTAAGAGAGAGACCTCGTTCCCTGGATAATCCAAAAGTCAGCCAATGGAGGCTTGATGCCCCAAAAAAATAGCGTTTCACAGGTTCATGATATCTTGCGACTCTCGACAACAAGTGAATTTCCGATGGCCATAACTTTTGATAGAAAAGTCCGATTAATTAGTATAATATATTGTTTTAGGGTAGCTCGAGACGATACATCTAATGGGTATGACCAAAATTAACGCATGCATGCATATTATAAATTCATGAGAAAAATTAATCCATGCATACATAATATGTACACATGACCAAATTCTGATTTTCTCCAAAAAAAGAGCTCTCGGCTTGGGCCCTGGACTTCTCAGTTTTCATTTGGTATTAAGGCATGCATGCATAATATGCACACATGAGTTAAAACCTGCAACTTCGAGATTTTGAGTTATTTATTGATCCTTGTTGACTTTGGGACCATCCTAGACCTTGAGGGTAGTTTCTAAACATCTTCATTATGCCCTCATACACCTCTTGAGTTGCTTTTATGCCATTTAAGTGACCACTCCATCATCCATCATTCAAACTCATCTTCATTTTCTCCAAGCCTCCAAAATCTATGAATCCTTAGATGAATCCATTACCTAAAACTTAACCTTCCGTTAGGACTAAAACCCAATTAGGAGCCCTTTAATGTAACATCCCCGAATTTTGGACATTGAACAGTGACCTCGGGATGCGTGCCCGACTGGTCGTAGGTTTGACCAAGTGAAAGTCAACACGATGACTTGGTTAGACTAGGCAAGAGGTTAACGAATAAGTGTGAGTAGTGTTAGAGCTAAATTAAGTATAACATATACCTATCTGGGGTGTATGTGCCTAACACCAAAGCTAAAGGAGAGTTAAGAAGGTTAGTAGCTTAAGAGGGTTTATTTCCCTTTGTTTGGTTGGTGAGAAGAGTTAAGAAGAGAGAGAGAGAGTATGGAAGGAGAAATTGCTAGGAGTTAATGCGGATTCCAAATTAAAGACGGGTTTGAGAATTTAACACCGGATTCGACGCATTGAAACTCATTGAAGTTGATGTTAGAAGCCCTAACCTATAGACCAATCCAATTGTTCAATCAAAAGATTGATTGAGGTGAGTTATATTGAATTTGCTTTAAACATTTTGTGCATTCAATTGTAGTTAAATGATGAATTAGAGAAGTAAAAATGAGAGAGAAATGATAAGGAAGAAATTTGGAAGAAATGCCGGAAAAGGGCTGAAGTTCTGACCAAATCGATTGATTGATCAATTTTGGCATGGAAGTCAGTTGGGCAAAGTGACCCGAAACCGATTGATCGATTTTAAAATCGATAAATTGATATTTGAAATTCAATTAATCGATTGAAAATCGATTAATCGACTGAGCACTCCCAATGACTGGAAAATGAGAGCTGGGGAAAACCGATTGATTGATTTTAGAATTTCAATTAATCGATTTGGGATCGATTAATTGATTTTGGGATTTCGATTGATCAATTTTGGAGATTGATCAATCGATTTGGATAGTTTCTGTTGACCTTTGTTTTGGACTTTGAGATTCAGGGAGGGTCTTGTACCTTCTTTTATGCATCTTTCTTGATGCTTTGCTTGTGCTATGGTGTATCATAGGTAGTACGTGTGAAGACAAGCATAGGGAAATGCGTGGGACCTTGATGCTTGGACATTTGGACACGTGAGGTAGGGAACACCTTGAACATGTACTTTAATTACAAGATTATGTATGTAGTGATAAAGAAAGAGTAACTATATATTGAAAATGTGAATTCTAAGTGTGGGTGTGTGCGTGAATACAAAGTAAAGTAAATAAGTATGACGTCCCCAGGGGATGTGAATATGATAAAGGCATCTGTATGATATATTGACTTGGACATCCCAGGGATATAAGTGATCATGTAAAGCAAAGAGAATGAGAATGATATGGCCTAATTTACTATGTTTAGCACAATCATACGGTGAATAACTATATGTAGTGCACTTGATATTTAAGGTTTGAGATACCCAATCGACGGCGCAAAGGGATATCCGTGACTGCACGGCCAATCAGTACACTAGTTGGACATCCCAGGGATATAGTTGTTTATGTATGAGATATGAACCCCGTCGCCTATGAGAAAGGGACCTGGGTAGCAATGAAAGATATAAAAATATCTGATTAGACAATGATGGTGGGTATTCCATCGGGCGCCCGACGCTATAGTAAGTCAGAGAATATTTAAGCTATGATTTAAGTCTTTAGGCCGAATCATTATGGTAAATGAACAAGTTGAGAACAAATGAAACATGTAAAGTAATAGTGACATCTAAATGCATCTTTTCAGTTATTTAAACTTCTTTTCCAAGAAAACTTATTGATACATCATACTGTTAATTATCATAGAATATATGTGAGAGACTAACTTATATGTTTAATTTAGTTTGTTTCCCTATTGAGCTATGATGTAGCTCACTCTTTAGACTATACGTCGTAGGTCCCATACTTGCGGCTACCACTGCTTCTGGAGACATTGATCCGGGAGACTCGGATTACGTGCCTTAGGAGGATCAGGATCCCCCTCCTAAGGACTTCTAGAGGACCCCTGTGTACTTTGATTCAGGTTTTGTGAGAGTATTGTACGGCTTGTTATGTCAAACCCTTTTTGAGTAATGTAATTATATTGATATATTTTTGGCGAACCATCTGGGGTGACCTTGTTGTATCACCGATGGTTCAGGCCGATTCTTCTGCTCATGCAGTGGCATGCGATTAGAACTGTCTCTTGGATTCTTATTAGAACAACATACCATTAATGCATGGGAGATTTAGTTAAATTCAATTCTTATATTTTATTGTGCTTGGTTATACTAATGTTCCGTGCAGGTTTATGGGGCACGACCTTGAGGGTAGTGTTGATGGCACGGGTTGGGGTGTCGAAATTCGAGCTGTCACACTTAACCACTCATTTCTCTATAAATAGAGACCCCCACCGCCTCATTTAAGACACACTAATTCCAGCAAGGTGAAATCCTAGCCATTCCATTTCATATTTTCATACTTCCAAGCCTTTCATCTCCCAACCTTAGCTCAAAACTTAGGATTCCATTACCCATATTAACAATTGGAAGCTTGTTGGGATAGTTACACACGAGGATCCGATGGTGGTACTGCAAGATCCCGAGAGTCCATCTTCAGCTGTCTTTTTCTTCATTTATTCTCTATTTTTCTCTTTTGGCTTTGCCCTTACCCTATCATTTAAGCCGTTACACCCCCGAAATTCGGATAGTGCGGAAAGCTTGATATGGGTCCACATGCCTTCGGGCAAGGGGAAATACCGTCCACTTCTTCTCTTTGTTTTGTACTTTGGCCATAGTAGAGACTACTTACGAGAGGGCCGATTAGGTGCCTAATACCTTTCTAATTGGTAACCGAAGTCCTTGCCTTGAGCCTTTGGCATAGACCGGTGATTTGAGTCAAATCCAACACTTCGGTGTTTATTATATTTGATTTTGGTTTTTCAGAACATCAAAAGCTCAGGGTGGCGGCTCCGAATTTTAACCCATCAACGCGACGAGTTCTCAAGGCTCATGGTTGCACAATGGGTAATGATCACTTGACTCGAGTCATGCTCAAGTCATGAGCGACTTGAGTCACGTGAACATATATATATATATATATATATATATATATATATATATATATATATATATATATATATATATATACAAAAGAGACCTATGTTACTTAGTTCACTAATTTGCTCAATTTAAATTTGGGTTCGCAATTCATTACTGTCACACGAACCCGACTTGTTACGAGTAGATATTTTTTCTTTGAAAATTGTGTAATTAATTAAAATATAAAGGCTAGGTGAGAGTCTTCGAGGGGCCGAGTGTACTCAAGCTAGCGCCACAAGCATTGCTATATAAAAAATTAGACCTCCCTGAGAAAATCAATATAGGTACCAAGACAACGTAGGAAACCCATAGGAAATAGGAAAAAACTTATGGCGGAAAGAAACCAAAATGTTCGGCAAAAAACCTCATATCAGCAAAAAGAAAAAACAAACCCCTCCGAAAATGGACAAAGTCGAGTACAAAACCTGAACCCGATTATAAAGCATTAATAAAAGAGAGAAGTTGCTCGACTTCAAATCTTCTGATGCTGAAGATGGAAGGATTGTCACCCCGTGGCAATGGCCCAAGTGCATAAGGTGAGGATGCTGTTACGCATCAGAAAGCCTTCATTAAAGATACCGCCATTGCATCTAACGTCGTTTCTCAAAAGCCACACGTTTCATAGAATAGAGAAATGAATACGAAACCATAATCACATATTTTGAGTAGAATGAATTTTTTAATTTTATTTTTTTCCATCTAAACCATCTGATGTTAAGACCATGATGTAGCGATCTTTGCGGCTCAAAATTGGTATGAAAGATAATCTCTATCATCTGATTTCTCAGAGTCAACCAATGAATCAAATGATTGCCTTTCATTGTATTCCATCGGATGATAGAGATCGCGTTTTGTGCCAATAGTGCCCTAGTGCAAATCTCGTGTGCAAGTATTAACTCCCATTTTGTTTATAAGTTAACTAAAAATGGATTATAGAATTATTAAAAGGGAGCCAAAAATGTCGTTTGATCTAAAAAAGTCAATAGGTTTGAGTGTGCTTCGTACGTAGGCACAAACAAAAATATCCGTAGCCGCGAACACAAAGGTCTCCTTATTTATTTTTGTAATTCTCATTTTTTTTTTATTTGAAGTGAGTGCAATATGATTGAACCGGTTACCAAAGAGGCATTAGCCCAGTTGGTACTCTCCCTCTAATGTGAGGGAGTAGGTCGTGGGTTCGATTCTCGTCCTCCACATTGTTTCTCACCCTTGTCTTTATAAGGTGTGGGTTAGGTTCTGTTACTTAACCCTCATCACTATAGTTGGAGTTGGTACCTTTGCTCGCGCCCACGTTGTTGGTACTCGTTTTTCGGGAACCCTCTCGGATTCAGAAAAAATGGTTCCAATGTGGCCACTTGGGGTCTTTGTTTGCGATAGGGGGCGAAGGGAATTTTTAGCAATAAAATAAGATATTTAAATGCACCTGTAGGGAGATATTGTTAGTAATAGGCATATTTAAATAACATACCCGAGTTGATGTGATAGCCATCTATAAATGTTTATCGACACTGTAGAACGTCATTGATCACGCGGATAAAGCGTGGGGTTAGGGATCCAACTCCTATACTAAATACTGGCTGACCGACTTTAGCAGCTAGGGTTGCCTAAGGTTTTAACTAATTTGGGTTTTCTTCTAATCCTAAATGGTCTAAATAAAGGGGTGTGTTGGCCCATTTTGTGTGGGAGGATCAAACTGGTTCGTGAGTACCCTCCGTTGGATCCCTTGGGCAAATCAGTTTGATGGCTATGATTGGCTTTGAAAATATGATGAGAATATGGGACGTGATCCTAATTGGATCTAAGCTAGAAATTTTGGCAGTGGTTCCCTAACGGTCGAATCTAAGGCTAGCTTTATTCCCCTATGGAAAACTCGAGCATCGAAGTAGAATGGCCAATCCCAATTAGAATATTACTTTACGAGATTCCTAGAAGAGAGTCGAAGTTCTAATTCCAAACACTTAGAATTCAACTCTGCTCTAATTCAGAATCTCAAGCCAACCTCAAGAGTTCCAAAGAGAAAAAAAAATGATAGGTGTGTTTAGAATGAGTGGGGTAGGGGGTATTTATAGTCCTGACTAATCATACACATGGTGTCCAGCGTATAACTCCGAATTATACGTTGGATTTCTAGCGTATAATCAAGATTATATGCTAGAGATTAAGCGCATAATGAGTTATATGTTGTAATTCCAGCATATAACTGAGGCGATTTTGAGGATCTCGATCGAGGTGACCGGTTGATGATTGGATAACCCTGGACTAAGAGTCCTCCAGGAATCTTCTGGAATATACGTTGTGGATACAACATATAATCAAGAAGCTGGATAAGCCAAGGCTCGTTGAGTCGATCGAAAGATTATCGGGTCTCCTAGTCCATGACGACTAATTATACGTTAGGGATCCAGCGTATAATTGGGAACCGGGTCAGGATCAGGTCGGGCCCATGTTATACGCTGGGAGTCCATCGTATAATTCCTTAAGATAGAGCCTTTTAGGGTTTTTGAAAAAGATTGGCTTTTCAGAAATCAAGGCAAGGTCAGTGGTTGACCAAACACTTCTGTATACCCCGAGGGGTCGAAAACGGGGTGTCTACAGATGCCCCTCTTTGGCGCATTCTTGCGGAGCAAGGATACGTTAAAGTAGTAGACACCTGGTACGAGCGTCTCTTTGTTTCTTAGAGAAATCACAAGTGTGAACCGAAATGAGGTGACTTGAAGTGTTTGGCTTTCTTTTCTGTCTGCACAAGCTAAGTAAAAGTGACAATTCGGAGGTCTATTGTAGCAATCGAGACGTGTTTTCGCTGCCATGGGTGTATGTTGTGACCAGACAGAGGGATGTTACACAATCGAAGTACAGGTGGCGCAAGCGAATGTCAAGACAAAAGTGAAATGATATAATAAGATGGCGAAGACCTTGCAAATCAAGTCAG
Source organism: Chloranthus sessilifolius (assembly GCA_021018995.1). Classification (NCBI taxonomy): domain Eukaryota; kingdom Viridiplantae; phylum Streptophyta; class Magnoliopsida; order Chloranthales; family Chloranthaceae; genus Chloranthus; species Chloranthus sessilifolius. Next base: position 24,284,249 of record CM037594.1, on the reverse strand, counting down.
ATCAAGTCGTTGTTGCTCACACCAACGACGGGCGAGGGGTCTCTTTTGGTAAATATTTGTGATATCTAAAAGTAGAGTATATTCGATGTTCAGTTCAATAGGGGAAAGAAAGGTGATCGACCTCAAAAGTTGTATAATTTATCCCGAAATCTCGACGTTGTTAGCCCTTATTTAATTACTAATATGTGCTTTTAGTTCATGTTGTGTTGCAATAGGTCTAAAAGCTGGACAAGCGTGAAACAGTGTTAAAAGAGAAAAGTTATGAAGAAACCCGATGCAACGGCAAGAACCAAGGGAAAGCAGTTGAAAGGAATACACTCAAAGGTCTTTCTTACCAGTCGAAATTGCATTTTCGACTGGTCAGGATAGCGCAACAGAGAAGGGAAACAGAGGAAGAGAATAGAGCTTAAATGGATCGGTCGAAGTGTCATTTTTGATCGATTAGGACTCTTAAGACTTTAGAAATCTAAAGATGGACTGGTTAGAATTCATTCGACCGATCGGAAATGAAACAAGCAGAGCATTCAAAATATTAGATGATTATTTGACCAATCACAATTGGTTCGACCGGTCAGAAAATTAAAGAAAGCTGAAGCCTTGCGAAGCGCCTTCAACCTAGAGAAGGGACTTGAAGTCGACTGGTCGGCACTCCATTTTCAGTTGATCACAACAAAATTTCTGAGCGAAAAATCAGGTTTGAATAGCCGTGGATAAGCTTTGACGCCGAGATCTTCTCCATATTTCTTTTCCAACAGATTGGATAACGCAAAGTAGCGTAGATTCCTTTTTGGATTCTTTTTCCTTGGAGGATTTTTAGGGATTCTTTAGAATTACTTGCCGTGTATACTTTTTCTAGGGCCTTGAGATCTATAAATAAGGACCCTAGGGTTAGGAAAGAGGGGACTCGCACGCTAGAACTTTTCTAGAGGGCTCTGACGTGAGTTTCCATAGATTAGGTTAGGAATAGTTTGGAATGGAGAGAGATTGAATGTGATCATCGATCAAAGCCTGATTCAGTGATGATGAAGGTCTCTAAATCGATGTGTGTGTAAAGCTTCGTCCGAGGATCTCTTATAAATTTCGGATAAGTATTTAATAAAATTATGTTTCTTTCTTTTATTTTGAATTCCGTTTTAATGGTATGATTGCATGTTGGAGGTTCCAAGTGTCATCGAAAATGAGTGATTATAAAGGTTTAATTCTGTTTAATCTAATTTCGGTGGCCTTGTATGGATTGATATTAGATTGAATAAGATATTCACCGATGGGCTAGGCCTTGTCGGGTAGTCTTAGTTGGTTATGTGCAATGGTTCTTTGACGATTAGATTTATCTAACTCACGATTAGATTTATTTAATTCATATACGAAGCGACCGAGCTTGTAGGCAAGAGTGGGGGTACCTGAATTCAAAATAGGTTAGGAATAGGATGCGAGTTATTTATGAATCTGAGATCCAAGAGAGATCCCAGGCTTGTCTTTCAATATTTTCAAAATCTGTTTTCTTTGCTTTTCTAGATAAAATAGTTAGAATATTACTTCTATAAAAACCCCTTTTCTAGTAAGGCTTTAGTTTAAAATAAACGACTAGTCCCAGTGGTTCGACACCCTTGTACTCGCCCAAGTACATCTGAACTTGTGCACTTGCAAGGTTATATTTTAAGACAATTAATTTTTTGGCACCGTTGCCGTAGACTACGGTTTTATTTGAACTATTGCCTTTTAGTTACTTTATATTAGTAGTCTTCTAATTATAGTTTATTTTTTTTCAGATTTGGAGATCGAGGTCCTAGCTTATCAAAGTTTCGAAGGGGATGCCCAAGAGAGGCCAAGGTACAAGCCTTTGTTTTCAGATTTAGTTAGGTTTTTGTAGTTTTATTTTTAATTCTTAGTTGATTGATGTTTGTGAGTTATGGAGTTTCCTGCAAATTCGATGTTCCCATCTTCGAATGGGTTTAATTATGAGACTCTTTACCACTATTGGGATGATGATGTAGAGAATAGTCCTAATTCGGTGGGTTCCAAATCAAGGTTGTGACCCATGGAGTTTTGATTTCGATTATGAAAAATAGAGGTTAGCTCTGTTGGAAGAAGAACTCAAAACAGATCCAAACTTTCTTGAAAGAATCCACTCTCAGATCCTGTCTCTTGTGAGAAGCAAATACCAAATGGAGCAGACGGCCGCTACCACCACTAGGGAGGATGATTCCTTACTTAGTCAACCTATTAGCATCCCGTAAGACTAGAAGTTCAGAGGAGGATCTACCCCCGCCCCTGTGCCTGAAAATGAGACCATGTCCTTTTGGGGCGAGCATGAGGAAGATTACAAGGAAGATTGTGTTGGCCCACATATGATTGAAATAGTGGAAGATGGCCAACCAATTCGTGTTACTCCTCTAAGTTCAAAAGATCATCTACATGAAGAGGGCACATTTCCTTGTTTTACATCGACTGAGTAGCTGAGCATTACAGTTGAGGCACCATATGTGCCTAGCGATCCATTTTTACAATGCTTACACTCAAGTCGATTGGTTTTAAACAATGATGTATTCGGTACTCCTAAATTGCCAACACACATTGAATTTGAATATATCATGGTGTATAAGGTGGATGAGCTGGTTGTAAGTCCACCCACAAAACACCTTAAGACCCCCAGTAAATAGAAAGGGCAACTGAAACATGCCAAATGAACAACCCTTTCTTGTGCCTATCATGGCTTGAGGGTGGTCTGTTTGAAAACCATAAAAAAAAACTTAGCGCTTCTTGGAGGCAACCCAAGCCCCTTGTATATTATAAAAAAAAAAGAAAATAAAAATTAGGTAAGTATTTGTCAAATCTGGGTTAAGAATCACGTTCTCTACCAGATTTCGACCAATCGATGTGCTCAAAAACCATTGGAAGAAGTAGAGTTCTGACCGGTCGAAATGATTTTGACCAGTCGAATTTGGGAATTAGTGTAACAACCCCAGATTTTCGGAACCATATAAGCCACATGCCACGCACGTATATGTGTGGTTCATAAGGAAACCTGGGTCAACATATACACACGGTGTGTATATGTGTATAACATATTATATTTTTCCTTTCCTTTCACTATATAAGTGAAAGTGGAGAGAAGTATCTCCCCTACGTAACATCATGTTAACCTAAATAGAGAAAGAGAAAAGAGAGATTTGTAGGGAGGAAAGGCTAAGGCCTTGTTGGAGTGTAAACCAGTGGAAGACCCGGAGAGAAGGTCGAACCAGAATCGTAGAGATCTCTTCGTTTCTAACAGGATTCGAACGTTGGATCGAGCCGACTACGAAATCCGCCGATTTAGGTAAGAGATAATGCTTGAGAAGTGCTTAGGTATGTCTTAATGATAACCTACAATGTTTAGGGGCAATGGCTGATTAATTTTATTTAAGGTTTAAATAAATAGAATAGATTGCTTGAATAAAATCACGAAGTAACGGTTTCCGCCATCGCTCGAGCGATCTAAACGTCTCGCTCGAGCGAGGACAGAATATATAACCTGGGAATAGTGCGTTCCGGGCTCGCTCGAGCGAGACCCATATTGAAAGAGTAGGCTCGCGCGAGCGAGGTAATCCGACACCTCGTTTTAACCGCTCGAGCGAGGATAAGAGGCCGCTCGAGCGAGGCTTCGCAACCGCCGAGCGAGGTTAAGAGGTCGCCGGCGAGGCTAAGCAACCGCCGATACACCAAAACTAAAATTTAGTTCTTTTATGTATACAAATATACCTCATGTGAACTATGCGCTCAAGGAGTGCTAGTGACCACTAATGACCATTCTAAGGCATGTCTTTTCGCATGAAATGTAGATTGACGTAAGATCGGTACGTGTCATCACTACGAGAAGGGACCACTGGGTTTTGCCTTGAGGTAGGGAACCTTATTGAAACATGTACATTGTTCAGTTTTGCATGTGTAGTACAGATTTAATTGCTAAACTAAGTATCTCATCATGCCACATAAATAGAGCGTGCGTGTGTTGACTTCAGAAAATGAAGCCAGAGGTCCCAAGGGGACGCAAGAACTACAAGATGAATACCTACATGATACAACATATCAGTAGCATCCCAGGGGTGCAGATGAGAATCAGTGGGGAAAATAAAGTAAAGTGATAAGGCCTAATATATTAAAAATTAGCACAATCACGGTGAATAACTACATGTAAGGCACACTTAATATTTTTGTTATTTAAGGTTTGTTTAGAATACCCCACCGATGTGGCGGGATACCCTAATGACTCGGCGGGATATCCGTGACTGCACGGCGGTTAATCCAGATATCGATAGCACATCCTGTGGATGTAGATTTAACAGTAGACCCCGCCACCTAGGAGAAAGGGGCTTGGGCGATATTCTCGTGAATGCAAAATTGATAACTGTCTAGTTAGACGACGATGGTGGGTATTCCATCGGGGCTCGATGCTATATTGCTCGGGGACTATTTAAGTTAAAGAGTTAAGTTATTAGGCCGGAATCACAACTAAACGAGTAAGATGAGAAAGAATAAAACTATGTAAAGTAAGTAGTGGTGTTCACCTTTTCCTTCAGTTATTTTGATTGCCTCTCAGATAGTGATAGCAGATAAACTATACTTTTCTTTTACTGCACAACATATATGTCAGAATTAATCTATATGTTCTTTATGTTTCCCTATTGAGCTAGGATGTAGCTCATCCCTTAGACTATACGTCGCAGGTGCAACAGTCGCAGCAACACATGTTTCGAGAGATGTTGATCCTAAGGGTTTGGATTTCGCAGACGGAGAAGAGTTAGAACCTCCTCCCGAGGAATTCTTTTAGAAGTGCTTTACATTTAGAAGTGGTGAGTAGAGAGTACTCGTGGCTTGGCATGTCAAGTCCTTTCTTTTAAATGTAATTAAATACTATACTTTTCTTTTGGCAAACTATTAAAGGTGATAAGATTATCATTTATGGGTCAAGGTAGTTCCTCTGCTCTTGAATTGGCATGAAAGAGCGAAGTCTTGAAATATGGAGACTAAATTAATTTGAAGCTTGGTAATTTAAATTGTTGACTTTTAATCGTTATGTGATGTTCCGCTTAGATTTAAGGTGCATGACCTCGAGGTCGTCTTGATGGCAGATTTTGAGTAACGTAAAATCGGGCTATCACGCTTGGTATCAAAGTAGCTTTCTTCTAGAAATTCGACAATCATTCTTTGTCGTGAACATAGGGACTTCGACGAAAGTTCATTTCATATGCGGTCGTGATGTCTTCGGAAGGAGAGGTCGACCAAGGTGGTGGATGATAGGAACTTATGCAAGAGAGGTGAGTTCATCTCGCCAACGAACACGATCTTGGGAGAAAGAGAAATTCTCGAGTAGTAGTCAAGGGAACAAAGAATGACCGAAATTCACGATCGAGACCGTCAGGGTCAAGATCAGAGAGAACAAGATAGGATCAGGGAGAGAAATGAAGAGAGAGAGGAGCGTCAGAGGATGATGCACACTATGGAAACCATGGCGGCTGCCATGGCAGCATCCTTGTCAGCCCAAAATACTGGTAATCAGCATCAACCACCTACATCTCCGGTAGTGCCAACACCCCCAGCAGCTTCGGCATTTACGGAATTCCGGAGGATGAGACCTCCAAACTTTTCAGGGCAAGCAGACACTATGGCTGCTGAAAATTGGCTAAGTGAGATGGAAAAGCTTTTCAACGTACTCACTTGCATGGAAGATGAGAGCGTCCGTTGGGCGGCGTACATGTTAGATGGGGAGGCTGGACCTTGGTGGAAGTCTGTGTCGCGAACTAGGGCTCAGGAGACCCCAAATACGCCATGGACGTGGAATGAATTCGGGGAAGAATTCAATAAACAATATTTCCCCGAAGTGGTGAGAAATCAGATGGAAGTACAGTTTTTACAACTCCAACAGAGAAACATGACAGTAAGGGAATACGGAGTGGAGTTCATGAGACTTGCTCGTTTCGCTTCTGACTATGTGGTTACAGAAGCGATGAAAACAAAGAGGTTTCAACAGGGTTTGAGGCCAGATATTCGAGGAGGAGTAGCTCCATTTCAGCTGAAAACTTACGGAGAGGTTATGAGTAAGGCGCTAGTAGTGGAAGAAGAGAACAACAACCGCTACCATCAAAGGGAACAACAGGGAAGAACAAACGTGGATCAGAACAGAACTGGGAACTACGAGCCAATAAACAAAAAGCCGAGATTCATAGTGCAAAATCAGAAACAACCGTTTCAAGCAGGATATGGGAGACTGACACAACAGAGCACATATCAAAAGTTTCCATTTTTTGCATCAGGGAGACTGATGAGATATGAGAACCCTGCCATTTCTAATGGAGTGCGATAACACAAGGCTTCTCACGAGCTGCATCTTCAACATTAAGGGATACTTGTGCCAAGTGTGGCAAGTCCCACAAAACAGCTGATTGCAGACAAGGGATGCGAGGTTGTTTTAAATGTGGCAAGATGGGCCACATGATTAAGGACTGTCTTGAGGCAAACAAGGAGAAGACAACTTCAACTTCGATGTGACGACCAATTCAAGCAAGGAAAACGGTCGTGCAAGGGAGAGCCTATGCAGTCACTGCTCAGGAAGCAGGGAACGTGCATGACGTTATCCAAGGTGAGAATTTTTTTTAAATTTAAGAAATTTCATTTCCTTTAGATAGAGGGGGTGCATTCAATAGAAATAGTGTAGTTTCTTTGCTAAACACTAAAGTTATTCGTGAACTAGGGATGTGAAAGGATGTATTAACCATGTATGAGAAAGGATGTGTCTTTAGATATGACGCTAGAGTGTTGATAGACCCAGGGTCTATCCACTCATTCGTCACCCCACGATTTGCCAAGAGGATGAAGAATGTTCTAGAGGTGTTGGACTTCGTCCTATCCGTGTCTATTCTGACTGGAGAATTTATAAACGCGGAGTTAGCTTGCAAATTCTTCATTATAGCAGTTCGAGACCTAGAGGTGCATGAATTGGAAGCGAAATTGATACTACTGGACATGCAGGGGTTTGATGTGATCCTTGGCATGGACTGGTTGGCGCATCACAGTGCAACAGTCGACTGCAAGAACAAGGTCGTCATTTTCAGACCCAACACAAGAAGATCATTTCGGTTTCAAGGAGTGAGGTCGTCATCTATGCCACTGATTTCAGTAGTAAGGGCCGAGAAAATGATTAGAAAGGGGTGCGGCGGTTACTTGGCATTCTTGAAGGCTGATAAGGAAGAGAAGAATGTCATTTCGGAAATCGCAGTGGTGCGAGAGTTTCAAGATGTGTTCCCAGATGAATTGCCAGGGTTACCTCCAGAGAGGGAGGTGGAATTCGCTATCGACTTACCGCCAGGAACGGAACCAGTCTCAAAGGCACCATACCGAATGGCTCCTACAGAGTTGAAGGAATTGAAGGAACAGTTACAGGAATTTATGGATAAAGGGTTTGTAAGACCAAGTGTGTCTCCTTGGGGAGCACCTGTCTTATTTGTAAAGAAGAAAGATGGGTCAATGCGCTTATGCATTGACTATCGACAGTTGAACAAAATAACTATGAAGAACCGATACCCGTTGCCGAGAATAGATGATTTGTTCGATCAACTGCAAGGAGCAAGGTATTCCTCTAAGATCGACCTCAGGTCGGGATACCATCAGTTGAGAGTTAGAAGATATTGAGCTGCATTCAGAACAAGGTATGGACACAACGAATTTTTAGTGATGCCGTTTGGGTTGACAAACGCACCGGCGTCGTTCATGGATTTAATGAATCGGGTGTTTAAACCACATCTGGATTCTTGCATCGTAGTGTTTGTCGATGACATTTTGATATATTCCAAGTCAGAAGAAGAACATGAGAAGCATCTAAGACTCGCTCTACAAACTTTTGCGTCAAGACAAACTTTATGCCAAACTCAACAAATGCGAGTTTTGGTTAGAAGAGGTTAGCTTTTTGGGACATGTCGTCTCCAAGCATGGTGTCACAGTGGATCCGTCCAAAATCGAAGCAGTAGTGAATTGGGAACAGCTTAAGACAGTGACTGATATCCGTAGTTTCCTTGGACTGGCAGGTTACTATCGACGTTTTGTTGAGGGGTTTTCAAAAATAGCGGGACCTCTCCGAGACTGACAAGGAAGGATGTGAGATTCGAATGGAGTGAGGCGTGCGAGAAGAGTTTTCAAGAACTCAAAACGAGACTCACTTCAGCCCGATAGCAATTCCTTGAGCAGTGGGGATTCAGCGGTGTCTGATGATGCTTGACAATTGTTTGGGTTGCGTGCTCAACCAACACAAGAAAGTGATAGCTTACGTCAAGGCGTTGAAAGAACATGAGAAGAACTATCCAGACACATGACCTAGAGTTAGCGTAGCCATATTTGCGTTGAAGATTTGGCGACACTATTTTATGCGGTGAGACCTTCAAGATTTTCACCGATCATAAAACCCTCAGATACTTGTTCACACAGAAGGAACTAAATATGAGACAACGCAGATGGATGGAGTTTCTTAAGGACTATGACTGTTCCATACAGTATCATCCAGGTAAGGCTAACATAGTAGCCGATGCCCTAAGTCGAAAGGGTCCAGCTCTGTTGGCCAGTTTGGTTCGGGGTATGCATAGATGGAAGTTGTTTGAAGATCTTTCGATGTATGATGCAAATATTGAGCTACGCGCCACAGGGGCCTTTTTGGCTAACATATCAGTGAGACCAGTAATATTCGAGCACATCCATGAGCTACAGATGAGGGACCCAGTGTTAATGAAGAGTCGCCAAGATGTAACCGAGGGCATTAGATCAGATTTCTCAATCAAGGAGGATGGTTCTTTGTTGTTCAAGGGTCGACTCTGTGTTCCGGACAATGTTGAGCTAAAGCGAACTATCCTTGACAAGTCACACAAATCAAGTTACGCGATACACCAGCAAAAGACAAGAATGTACCAAGATCTGAAAAGGAATTACTGGTGGAGAGGTCTAAAACAAGAAGTAGCGGAATACGTTTCACGATGTTTGACGTGTCAACAAGTGAAGATTGATCATAGACACCCTGCAGGATTGTTGCAACCTCTGCCAATACCAGAATGGAAATGGGAATCAATATCTATGGATTTCATCGTTGGACTATCGCGTACGGCAAGGAAATATAATGCCATCTGGGTAATCGTGGACCGACTAACCAAGTCAGCACACTTCCTACCTTACAACACGATGTATACAGCAGGAAAGCTAGCGGAACTCTATATGAAGGAAATAGTACGCCTACACGGAATCCCAAGTAGCATTGCCTTCGATCGAGATCCGTTACATACATCAAAATTCTGGAAGAAGTTTCAGGAAGGGATGGGGACACGATTAGATTTCAGTTCAGCTTTCCATCCGCAATCAGACGGACAAACAGAGCGAGTGAATCAAGTAATAGAAGACATGCTCAGAGCTTGTATGTTGGAAATGCAAGAATCGTGGGATCAATACTTACCGTTAATCGAATTTGCATATAATAACAGTTTCCAAACAAGCATCGGAAAGGCAACATATGAAGCATTATACGGAAGGCGGTGTAAATCGCCCATCAATTGGGAGGAAACCGGTGAAAAATTTGTCTTAGGGCCCGAGTTGCTGAAAGAGAATGCTACAGTCGTCCGAATCATTAGGGAGAAGCTTAATTCGGCTCAAACCAGATAGAATTGCTATGCTGATATCAAGCAGACCAGCGTCGATTATAAGGTGGGAGAACACGTGTTTGTCAAGGTATCGCCTATGAAGGGCGTGATGAGATTTGGAAAGAGGGGGAAATTGAGTCCACGATATCTTGGACCATTCGAAGTTTTGGGCCGAGTTGGCGAAGTTGCATATCGCATTGGCTTACCTCCGGTGTTCGATCGAGTACATAACGTTTTTCACGTTTCTATGCTCAGGAAATATGTGAATGATCCTTCCCACATTTTGGAGGGTCAATCAGTAGAGATGTGTGAAGACATGAGTATGATAGAAGAGCCGACAGAGGTGCTGGATAGAAAGGACCAAGCACTACGCACCAAAATCATTCCCTTAGTACTTGTTCGATGGAAGAATCATCCGACCGAAGAAGCAACATGGGAACGGGAGGATGATGTCAAAGAACAATACCCCAAGTTGTTTGAGAGGGACGATTAGAATTGTTTGTAAATGGTGACGTCACATAACACTTTAATTTCAAGTATAAATTTCAATATTTTTCTAGCCTAAACTGTTTGTTACGACGGACCCCTCATGCGAACGTAAGGACGAAAAAAGACAAGGTACGAGCTTATGGATGAGCAAATCAGCTGATGGGCTCGCTCGAGCGAGACTTCACAATCGCTTGAGCGCGATCTACATAAAATAACAAACATCACGTGTTTAGGGCTCGCGCGAGCGATCAATAGTGACCGCTCGAGCGAGGTGTATTGGTCGCTCGAGCGAGGACTCGAAGCCGCTCGAGTGAGGCCAAATTATATGCCAGTAAACGTTCTGTGATCGCTCGAGCGATAACTAATGACCGCTCGAGCGAGGACAGACTATATATATGGGACAAATTGCTGAACACACATTTCTTCTTCACGTGCGGAGTTGCTGCCGACCGAAGAGCTAGGGTTTTCACCCTCAAGTAATTTCTGTCCGATCCAAGCCGGATTTGAAAAATCCGAACCGTCCAAACCACTCCCTAGGTAAAAATTTCTACCTTCCCCATACTCCTTTCATTTTTTTTTTTTAATCTATCAATACTAATGGCTTCTTCAAGCCCTAATCCCCAACCAAGGAAGCGAATGGCGACCTGATCGCCACCATCGCGAAACAAAGCACCACAACAACAACCACCTCCACCACCGGCACCCATCCCGATCCAACTTGATGATTGGTGGGGCACGAAAGAAATGGAACCCGAGTGGGAAATCCATCCCTCGTGCTTTATTGATCCGACATCCACGAAATGGACATCGGATTTCCTGACCAATCACCAACTCCGACCTTTACTTACACCATTTGGACCTCGGTACTATCCGAGATTAGTCCGGTTATTTTATCAGACCCTCAAAACAAATGTAAATGAAGACACCATCCTCGTCACAATTGACGGGAAGGATCTGTCTTTTGGAGGCGGCGACGTATCCGCCGTCATGAACTGCCCTCTCACCTACACACCAACACCAAACACACAACCTCCACTTGTTGGAAACGTCGGGTTTCCGACAATCATTGATGATATTACTGGCGGCGCGTCCGCATCGGGTCAATCCATCACCCGATCCCAGCTACCACCACACATGTGGTTTTTGGACATCATTTTCAAGAAAAATTTACACCCTACCGGTCATGACCAAGAGCGGCGTGACACCTTTTTACGGGTCTTGCATTCTCCGCTTTCCACAATAGGTGGTTTAGCGCCCCAATGGTCATCATTAAAGGCATGGTGCATGCCTAAAGGAGAAATGTTAGGGACGTTATTCCTCCGCCAATAAACCGCCTCCCATACGCACGTCTTATCTCCCGACTCCTCGATACGCGTAATGGGAGGGATGGATTCAAGATCAACACCAATGAGTTATTGCTTACCGATAACATTGTACCCTACATAGCCCAGGACCTCAGCCGAAACCTAAAGGGGCTTCAAAACAGTGTGAACAAGAAAAGAGATCGTCAGGCTGCAAGGCAAGCACCACAGCGACCATCGACTGGACCAGCTACTCCCTCCACTGTGCCTCCACCACATCTGCATTCCACCGACTCCGGTGGGTTAGGAGAGATTCTCCAACAGGTACGGGAGACCCGACTACATCAGCGGTTCCAGGAGGCGCTTCTTATTGACCTCATGGGTCAAGCTTATCCGCAGACGTACCGACAGCGGGTTGCGGCGATGAGGGATGCCATTTTTGGGACATCTAGTTCGGCCCAGGCGGCTAGGACCACTACAGAGGGTGCCACCCATGCTGGTGAGACCGTTGGCAAGGGCGAGGGAGACGATGCGGAGAGTGATGAGGAATGGGACACCGGCGATGATGACGATGAGTACGAGGAGGGTGACGACTAGGTCGCTATGGATATATATATATTTTTTATATTGTAAAACTAAAAATTTTTGTTTGTATGGTGAATGGTTGATACTGCTGTGACATGATTGTCACCAATTATAATTAGTGGGCACTAAATCTTTGTTATATATATATACATGTTTTGATTAGATGAGCTGATAGAATGACTATAGAACATGACGAAAGTTTTCATGCGTAGTGTGATATGAACATCTTTTAAATTCTAATAATGATCGTTATCAAGTTCTAAACCCCTCAGGCCGTTTCAGGTGATTGTATTATTGATTGTACAAACACTTGTAAGCGTTAAATAGATCTTTTCGGGTCATTGGACCATACGACTATCTAATAAATGAGTAATGAGTTAATCAAGGACACAACCGTAAAATATGCAGTCACATTACCTTAGGTCATGATCGATTTTCGAGGGCGAAAATCTTATAAGGTGGGGAGAATGTAACAATCCCAGATTTTCGGAACCATATAAGCCACATGCCACGCACGTATATGTGTGGTTCATAAGGGAACCTGGGTCAACATATACACATGGTGTGTATATGTGTATAACATATTATATTTTTCCTTTCCTTTCACTATATAAGTGAAAGTGGAGAGAAGTATCTCCCCTACGTAACATCATGTTAACCTAAATAGAGAGGAGGAAAATAGAGAAAGGGAAAAGAGAGACTTGTAGGGAGGAAAGGCTAAGGCCTTGTTGGAGTGTAAACCGGTGGAAGACCCGGAGAGAAGGTCGAACCAGAACCGTAGAGATCTCTTCGTTTCTAACAGGATTCGAACGTTGGATCGAGCCGACTACGAAATCCGCCGATTTAGGTAAGAGATAATGCTTGAGAAGTGCTTAGGTATGTCTTAATGATAACCTACAATGTTTAGGGGCAATGGCTGATTAATTTTATTTAAGGTTTAAATAAATAGAATAGATTGCTTGAATAAAATCATGAAGTAAAGGTTTCCGCCCTCGCTCGAGCGATCTAAACGTCTCGTTCGAGCGAGCGAGGATGTAATATAACACAGGAATGGTGCGTCCCGGGCTCGCTCGAGCGAGACCCATATTGAAAGAGTAGGCTCGCGCGAGCGAGGTAATCCGACACCTTGTTTTAACCGCTCGAGCGAGGATAAGAGGCCGCTCGAGCGAGGCTTCGCAACCGCTCGAGCGAGGTTAAGAGGTCGCTCGAGTGAGGCTAAGCAACCGCTCGAGCGATACACCAAAACTAAAATTTAGTTCTTTTATGTATACAAATATACCTCATGTGAACTATGCGCTCAAGGAGTGCTAGTGACCACTAATGACCATTCTAAGGCATGTCTTTTCGCATGAAATGTAGATTGACGTAAGATCGGTACGTGTCATCACTACGAGAAGGGACCACTGGGTTTTGCCTTGAGGTAGGGAACCTTATCGAAACATGTACATTGTTCTAGCATGTGTAGTCTGATTTAATTGCTAAACTAAGTATCTCATCATGCCACATAAATAGAGCGTGCGTGTGTTGACTTCAGAAAATGAAGCCAGAGGTCCCAAGGGGACGCAAGAACTACAAGATGAATACCTACATGATACAACATATCAGTAGCATCCCAGGGGTGCAGATGAGAATCAGTGGGGAAAAGAAAGTAAAGTGATAAGGCCTAATATATTAAAAATTAGCACAATCTCGGTGAATAACTACATGTAAGGCACACTTAATATTTTTATTATTTAACGTTTGTTTAGAATACCCCACCGACGTGGCGGGATACCCACGACTGACTCGGCAGGATATCCGTGACCGGTACGGCGGTTAATCCAGATATCTGATAGCACATCCCGAGGATGTAGATTTAATGATGAACCCCGCCACCTAGGAGAAAGGGGCTTGGGGCAGTATTCTCAGGGAATGCAAAAATTGATAACTGTCTAGTTAGACGACGATGGTGGGTATTCCATCGGGGCTCGATGCTATATTGCTCGGGGACTATTTAAGTTAAAGAGTTAAGTTATTAGGCCGGAATCACAACTAAACGAGTAAGATGAGAAAGAATAAAACTATGTAAAGTAAGTAGTGGTGTTCACCTTTTCCTTCAGTTATTTCGATTGCCTCCCAGATAGTGATAGCAGATAAACTATACTTTTCTTTTACTGCACAACATATATGTCAGAATTAATCTATATGTTCTTTACGTTTCCCTATTGAGCTAGGATGTAGCTCATCCCTTAGACTATACGTCGCAGGTGCAACAGTCGCACCAACATAGGTTTCGAGAGATGTTGATCCTAAGGGTTTGGATTTCGCAGATGGAGAAGAGTTAGAACCTCCTCCCGAGGAATTCTTTTAAAAGTGCTTTACGTTTAGAAGTGGTGAGTAGAGAGTACTCGTGGCTTGGCATGTCAAGTCCTTTCTTTTAAATGTAATTAAATACTATACTTTTCTTTTGGCAAACTATTAAAGGTGATAAGATTATCATTTATGGGTCAAGGTAGTTCCTCTGCTCTTGAATTGGCATGAGACCTGAAGCATTGTAGTTATGACCTTATTGAAATATGGAGACTAAATTAATTTGAAGCTTGGTAATTTAAATTGTTGACTTTTAATCGTTATGTGATGTTCCGCTTAGATTTAAGGTGCATGACCTCGAAGGTCGTGCTGATGGCAGATTTTTGAGTAACGAAAAATCAGGCTATCACAGTTGGTATCAGAGCAGTTTCTTCTAGAAATTCTGACAATCGTTCTTTTGTCAGAGTATAGGGACTTCTGCTGACGAAAGTTCATTTCATATGCAGGTCGTGATGTCTTCGGGAAGGAGAGGTCGACCAAGGGGTGGTCATGATAGGAACTTATGCAGTAGAGGTGAGTTCATCTCGCCAACGAACACAAGATCTTGGGAGAAAGAGAAATTCAGAGTAGTAGTCAAGGAACAAAGAAATGACCGAAATTCACGATCGAGACCCGTCGAGTCAAGATCGAGAGAACAAGATAGGATCGAGGAGAGAAATGAAGAGAGAGGAGCGTGAGGATGATGCACACTATGGAAACCATGGCGGCTGCCATGGCAGCATCCTTGTCAGCCCAAAATACTGGTAATCAGCATCAACCACCTACATCTCCGGTAGTGCCAACACCCCCAGCAGCTTCGGCATTTACGGAATTCCGGAGGATGAGACCTCCAAACTTTTCAGGGCAAGCAGACACTATGGCTGCTGAAAATTGGCTAAGTGAGATGGAAAAGCTTTTCAACGTACTCACTTGCACGGAAGATGAGAGCGTCATGGCGTACATGTTAGATGGGGAGGCTGGACCTTGGTGGAAGTTTGTGTCGCGAACTAGGGCTCAGGAGACCCCAAATATGCCATGGACGTGGAATGAATTCGTGGAAGAATTCAATAAACAGTATTTCCCCGAAGTGGTGAGAAATCAGATGGAAGTACAGTTTTTACAACTCCAACAGAGAAACATGATGAGGGAATACGAGTGGAGTTCATGAGACTTGCTCGTTTGCTTCCGACTATGTGTGGTCTGAGCGATGAAAACAAAGAGGTTTCAACAAGGTTTGAGGCCAGATATTCGAGGAGGAGTTGCTCCATTTCAGTTGAAAACTTACGGAGAGGTTATGAGTAAGGCGCTAGTAGTGGAAGAAGAGAACAACAACCGCTTCATCAAAGGGAACAACAGGAAGAACAAACATGGATCGAGCAGACTGGAACTACGAGCCAATAAACAAAAGCCGAGATTCATAGTGCAAAATCGAAACAACAACCGTTTCAAGCGGGGATATGGGAGGCCCGACAACAGAGCACATATCAAAAGTTTCCATTTTTGGCATCAGGGAGACCGATGAGATATGAGAACCCTGCCATTTCTAATGGAGCTGCGATAACACAAGGCTTCTCACGAGCTCCATCTTCAACATTAAGGGATACTTGTGCCAAGTGTGGCAAGTCCCACAAAACAGCTGATTATAGACAAGGGATGCGAGGTTGTTTTAAATGTGGCAAGATGGGCCACATGATTAAGGACTGTCCTGAGGCAAACAAGGAGAAGACAACTTCAACTTCGATGTCACGACCAATTCAAGCAAGGAAAACGGTCGTGCAAGGGAGAGCCTATCACGATCCTTTGCTTTCGAGAAGCAGGGAACGTGCATGACGTCATCCAAGGTGAGAATTTTTTTTAAATTTAAGAAATTTCATTTCCTTTAGATAGAGGGGGTGCATTCAATAGAAATAGTGTAGTTTCTTTGCTAAACACTAAAGTTATTCGTGAACTAGGGATGTGAAAGGATGTGTAAATTTTTGTATGTATGTATGTGTACTATAGGTACTTTAACCATGTATGAGAAAGGATGTGTCTTTAGATATGACGCTAGAGTGTTGATAGACCCAGGGTCTACCCACTCATTCGTCACCCCACGATTTGCCAAGAGGATGAAGATTGTTCCAGAGGTGTTGGACTTCGTCCTATCCGTGTCTATTCCGACTGGAGAATTTATAAACGCGGAGTTAGCTTGCAAATCCGTCATTATAGCAGTTTGAGACCTAGAGGTGCATGAATTGGAAGCGAAATTGATACTGCTGGACATGCAGGGGTTTGATGTGATCCTTGGCATGGACTGGTTGGCGCATCACAGTGCAACAGTCAACTGCAAGAACAAGGTCGTCATTTTCAGACCCAACACAAGAAGATCATTTCGGTTTCAAGGAGTGAGGTCGTCATCTATGCCACTGATTTCAGCAGTAAGGGCCGAGAAAATGATCAGAAAGGGGTGCGGCGGTTACTTGGCATTCTTGAAGGCTGATAAGGAAGAGAAGAATGTCATTTCGGAAATCGCAGTGGTGCGAGAGTTTCAAGATGTGTTCCCAGATGAATTGCCAGGGTTACCTCGGAGAGGAGATGGAATTCGCTATCGACTTACCGCCAGGAACGGAACCAGTCTCAAAGGCACCCTACCGAATGGCTCCTCGAGTTGAAGGAATTGAAGGAGCGATTCACAGAATTTATGGATAAAGGGTTTGTAAGACCAAGTGTGTCTCCTTGGGGAGCACCTGTCTTATTTGTAAAGAAGAAAGATGGGTCAATGCGCTTATGCATTGACTATCGACAGTTGAATAAAATAACTGTGAAGAACCGATACCCGTTGCCGAGAATAGATGATTTGTTCGATCAATTGCAAGGAGCAAGGTATTTCTCTAAGATCGACCTCAGGTCGGGATACCATCAGTTGAGAGTTAGGGCCGAAGTTATTCAGAAAACGCATTCGTAACAAGGTATGGACACTCTGAATTTTTAGTGATGCCGTTTGGGTTGACAAACGCACCTGCGTCGTTCATGGATTTAATGAACCGGTGTTTAAACCACATCTCGGATTCGCAATCAGAGTGTTTGTCGATGACATTTTGATATATTCTAAGTCAGAAGAAGAACATGAGAAGCATCTAAGACTCGCTCTACAAACTTTGCGTCCGCACAAACTTTATGCCAAACTCAACAAATGCGAGTTTTGGTTAGAAGAGGTTAGCTTTTTGGGACATGTCGTCTCCAAGCATGGTGTCACAAAGTGGATCCGTCAAAATCAGCGAGTGAATTGGGAACAACCTAAGACAAGGACCGATATCCGTAGTTTCCTTGGATTTGGCGAGTTACTATCGACGTTTTGTTGAGGGGTTTTCAAAAATAGCGGGACCTCTCACGAGACTGACAAGGAAGGATGTGAGATTCGAATGGAGTGAGGCGTGCGAGAAGAGTTTTCAAGAACTCAAAACGAGACTCACTTCAGCCCCAGTATTAGCAATTCCTTCAGGCAGTGGGGGATTCGCAGTGTACAGTGATGCTTCGTACAATGGTTTGGGTTGCGTGCTCAACCAACACTAGAAAGTGATAGCTTACGGGTCAAGACAGTTGAAAGAACATGAGAAGAACTATCCGACACATGACCTAGAGTTAGCAGCAGTCATATTTGCGTTGAAGATTTGGCGACACTATTTGTATGGTGAGACCTTCGAGATTTTCACCGATCATAAAAGCCTCAGATACTTGTTCACACAGAAGGAACTAAATATGAGACAACGCAGATGGATGGAGTTTCTTAAGGACTATGACTGTTCCATACAGTATCATCCAGGTAAGGCTAACATAATAGCCGATGCCCTAAGTCGAAAGGGTCCCGCTCTGTTGGCCAGTTTGGTTCGGGGTATGCATAGATGGAAGTTGTTTGAAGATCTTTCGATGTATGATACAAATATTGAGCCACGCGCCACAGGGGCCTTTTTGGCTAACATATCAGTGAGACCAGTAATATTCGAGCACATCCATGAGCTACAGATGAGGGACCCAGTGTTAATGAAGAGTCGCCAAGATGTAACCGAGGGCATCAGATCAGATTTCTCAATCAAGGAGGATGGTTCTTTGTTGTTCAAGGGTCGACTTTGTATTCCGGACAATGTTGAGCTAAAGCGAACTATCCTTGACAAGTCACACAAATCAAGTTACGCGATACACCCAGGCAGCACAAGAATGTACCAAGATCTGAAAAGGAATTACTGGTGGAGAGGTTTAAAACAAGATGTAGCGGAATACGTTTCACGATGTTTGACGTGTCAACAAGTGAAGATTGATCATAGACACCCTGCAGGATTGTTGCAACCTCTGCCAATACCAGAATGGAAATGGGAATCAATATCTATGGATTTCATCATTGGACTACCGCGTACGGCAAGGAAATATAATGCCATCTGGGTAATCGTGGACCGACTAACCAAGTCAGCACACTTCCTACCTTACAACACGATGTATACAGCAGGAAAGCTATTGGAACTCTATATGAAGGAAATAGTACGCCTACACGGAATCCCAAGTAGCATTGCCTCCGATCGAGATCCGTTATATACATCAAAATTCTGGAAGAAGTTTCAGGAAGGGATGGGGACACGATTAGATTTCAGTTCAGCTTTCCATCCGCAATCAGACGGACAAACAGAGCGAGTGAATCAAGTAATAGAAGACATGCTCAGAGCTTGTATGTTGGAAATGTAAGAATCGTGGGATCAATACTTACCGTTAATCGAATTTGCATATAATAACAGTTTCCAAACAAGCATCGGAATGGCACCATATGAAGCATTATACGGAAGGCGGTGTAAATCGCCCATCAATTGGGAGGAAACCGGTGAAAAATTTGTCTTAGGGCCCGAGTTGCTGAAAGAGAATGCTACAGTCGTCCGAATCATTAGGGAGAAGCTTAAGTCGGCTCAAAGCAGACAGAAAAGCTATGCTGATATCAAGCGGACCAGCGTCGATTATAAGGTGGGAGAACACGTGTTTGTCAAGGTATCGCCTATAAAGGGCGTGATGAGATTTGGAAAGAGGGGGAAATTGAGTCCACGATATCTTGGACCATTCGAAGTTTTGGGCCGAGTTGCGAAGTTGCATATCGCATTGGCTTACCTCCGGTGTTCGATCGAGTACATAACGTTTTTCACGTTTCTATGCTCAGGAAATATGTGAATGATCCTTCCCACATTTTGGAGGGTCAATCAGTAGAGATGTGTGAAGACATGAGTATGATAGAAGAGCCGGCAGAGGTGCTGGATAGAAAGGACCAAGCACTACCCACCAAAATCATTCCCTTAGTACTTGTTCGATGGAAGAATCATCCGACCGAAGAAGCAACATGGGAACGGGAGGATGATGTCAAAGAACAATACCCCAAGTTGTTTGAGAGGGACGATTAGAATTGTTTGTAAATGGTGACGTCACATAACACTTTAATTTCCTGTATAAATTTCAATATTTTTCTAGCCTAAACTGTTTGTTACGACAGACCCCTCATGCGAACGTAAGGACGGAAGAAGACAAGGTACGAGCTTATGGATGAGAAAATCAGCTGATGGGCTCGCTCGAGCGAGACTTCACAATCGCTCGAGCGCGATCTACATAAAATAACAAACATCACGTGTTTAGGGCTCATGACATCAATAGTGACCGCTCGAGCGAGGTGTATTGGTCGCTCGAGCGAGGACTCCAAGCCGCTCGAGCGAGGCCAAATTATATGCCAGTAAACGTTCAGTGATCGCTCGAGCGATAACTAATGACCGCTCGAGCGAGGACAGACTATATATATGGGACAAGTTGCTGAACACACATTTCTTCTTCACGCGAGGAGTTGCTGTCGACCGAAGAGCTAGGGTTTTCACCCTCAAGTAATTTCTGTCCGATCCAAGCCAGATTTGAAAAATCTGAACCGTCCAAACCACTCCCTAGGTAAAAATTTCTACCTTCCCCATACTCCTTTCATTTTTTTTTTTTTTTATCTATCAATACTAATGGCTTCTTCAAGCCCTGATCCCCAACCAAGGAAGCGAATGGCGACCCGATCGCCACCATCGCGAAACAAAGCACCACAACAACAACCACCTCCACCACTGGCACCCATCCCGATCCAACTTGATGATTGGTGGGGCACGAAAGAAATGGAACCCGAGTGGGAAATCCATCCCTCGTGCTTTATTGATCCGACATCCACGAAATGGACATCGGATTTCCTGACCAATCACCAACTCCGACCTTTACTTACACCATTTGGACCTCGGTACTATCCGAGATTAGTCCGGTTATTTTATCGCGACCCTCAAACAAATGTAAATGAAGACACCATCCTCCACAATTGACGGAAGGATCTGCTTTTGGAGGCGCGACGTATCCGGCCATGAATCGCCTCTCACCTACACCCCAACACCAAACACACAACCTCCACTTGTTGGAAACGTTGGGTTTCCGACAATCATTGATGATATTACTGGCGGCGCGTCCGCATCGGGTCAATCCATCACCCGATCCCAGCTACCACCACACATGTGGTTTTTGGACATCATTTTCAAGAAAAATTTATACCCTACCGGTCATGACCAAGAGCGGCGTGACACCTTTTTACGGGCCTTGCACTCCGCTTTCCACAATAGGTGGTTTAGCACCCCAATGGTCATCATTAAAGGCATGGTGCATGCCTACAGGAGAAATGTTAGGGGCGTTATTCCTCCGCCAATAAACCGCCTCCCATACGCACGTCTTATCTCCCGACTCCTCGATACGCGTAATGGGAGGGATGGATTCAAGATCAACACCAATGAGTTATTGCTTACCGATAACATTGTACCCTACATAGCCCAGGACCTCAGCCGAAACCTAAAGGGGCTTCAAAACAGTGTGAACAAGAAAAGAGATCGTCAGGCTGCAAGGCAAGCACCACAGCCACCATCGACTGGACCGGCTACTCCCTCCCCTGTGCCTCCACCACATCTGCATTCCACCGACTCCGGTGGGTTAGGAGAGATTCTCCAACAGGTACGGGAGACCCGACTACATCAGCGGTTCCAGGAGGCGCTTCTTATTGACCTCATGGGTCAAGCTTATCCGCATGACGTCTCGGCGGGTTGCGGCGATGAGGATGCCATTTTTGGGACATCTAGTTCGGCCCAAACTAGGACCACTCTGGAGGTGCCACCCATGCTGGTGAGACCGTTGGCGAGGGCGAGGGAGACGATGCGGAGAGTGATGAGGAATGGGACACCGGCGATGATGACGATGAGTACGAGGAGGGTGACGACTAGGTCGCTATGGATATATATATATTTTTTATATTGTAAAACTAAAAATTTTTGTTTGTATGGTGAATGGTTGATACTGCTGTGACATGATTGTCACCAATTATAATTAGTGGGCACTAAATCTTTGTTATATATATATATACATGTTTTGATTAGATGAGCTGATAGAATGACTGTAGAACATGACGAAAGTTTTCATGTGTAGTGTGATATGAACATCTTTTAAATTCTAATAATGATTGCTATCAGGTTCTAAACCCCTCAGGCCATTTCAGGTGATTGTATTATTGATTGTACAAACAATTGTAAGCGTTAAATAGATCTTTTCGGGTCATTGGACCATACGACTATCTAATAAATGAGTAATGAGTTAATCAAGGACACAACCGTAAAATATGCACTCACATTACCTTAGGTCATGATCGATTTTCGAGGGCGAAAATCTTATAAGGTGGGGAGAATGTAACAACCCCAGATTTTCGAAACCATATAAGCCACATGCCACGCACGTATATGTGTGGTTCATAAGGAAACCTGGGTCAACATGTACACACGGTGTGTATATGTGTATAACATATTATATTTTTCCTTTCCTTTCACTATATAAGTGAAAGTGGAGAGAAGTATCTCCCCTACGTAACATCATGTTAACCTAAATAGAGAGGAGGAAAATAGAGAAAGAGAAAAGAGAGACTTGTAGGGAGGAAAGGCTAAGGCCTTGTTGGAGTGTAAACCGGTGGAAGACCCGGAGAGAAGGTCGAACCAGAACCATAGAGATCTCTTCGTTTCTAACAGGATTCGAACGTTGGATCGAGCCGACTACGAAATCCGCCGATTTAGGTAAGAGATAATTCTTGAGAAGTGCTTAGGTATGTCTTAATGATAAGCTACAATGTTTAGGGGCAATGGCCGATTAATTTTATTTAAGGTTTAAATAAATAGAATAGATTGCTTGAATAAAATCATGAAGTAAAGGTTTCCGCCCTCGCTCGAGCGATCTAAACGTCTCGCTCGAGCGAGGACAGAATATATAACTTAGGAATAGTGCGTTCCGGGCTCGCTCGAGCGAGACCCATATTGAAAGAGTAGGCTTGCGCGAGCGAGGTAATCCGACACCTCGTTTTAACCGCTCGAGCGAGGATAAGAGGCCGCTCGAGCGAGGCTTCGCAACCGCTCGAGCGAGGTTAAGAGGTCGCTCGAGCGAGGCTAAGCAACCGCTCGAGCGATACACCAAAACTAAAATTTAGTTCTTTTATGTATACAAATATACCTCATGTGAACTATGCGCTCAAGGAGTGCTAGTGACCACTAATGACCATTCTAAGGCATGTCTTTTCGCATGAAATGTAGATTGACGTAAGATCGGTATGTGTCATCACTACGAGAAGGGACCACTGGGTTTTGCCTTGAGGTAGGGAACCTTATCGAAACATGTACATTGTTCAGTTTCGCATATGTGTAGTACAGATTTAATTGCTAAACTAAGTATCTCATCATGCCACATAAATAGAGCGTGCGTGTGTTGACTTCAGAAAATGAAGCCAGAGGTCCCAAGGGGACGCAAGAACTACAAGATGAATACCTACATGATACAACATGTCGAGCATCCGAAGTGCGGATGAGAATCAGTAAAGTGATAAGGCCTAATATATTAAAAATTAGCACAATCACGGTGAATAACTACATGTAAGGCACACTTAATATTTTTGTTATTTAAGGTTTGTTTAGAATACCCCACCGACGTGGCGGGATACCCACGACTGACTCGGCAGGATATCCGTGACCGGTACGGCGGTTAATCCGTATACAGTAGCACATCCCAGGGATGTAGATTTAACAGTAGACCCCGCCACCTAGGAGAAAGGGGCTTGGGGCAGTATTCCCAGGGAATGCAAAAATTGATAACTGTCTAGTTAGACGACGATGGTGGGTATTCCATCGGGGCTCGATGCTATATTGCTTGGGGACTATTTAAGTTAAAGATTTAAGTTATTAGGCCGGAATCACAACTAAACGAGTAAGATGAGAAAGAATAAAACTATGTAAAGTAAGTAGTGGTGTTCACCTTTTCCTTCAGTTATTTCGATTGCCTCCCAGATAGTGATAGCAGATAAACTATACTTTTCTTTTACTGCACAACATATATGTCAGAATTAATCTATATGTTCTTTACGTTTCCCTATTGAGCTAGGATGTAGCTCATCCCTTAGACTATACGTCGTAGGTGCAACAGTCGCAGCAACATAGGTTTCGAGAGACGTTGATCCTAAGGGTTTGGATTTCGCAGACGGAGAAGAGTTAGAACCTCCTCCCGAGGAATTATTTTAGAAGTGCTTTACGTTTAGAAGTGGTGAGTAGAGAGTACTCGTGGCTTGGCATGTCAAGTCCTTTCTTTTAAATGTAATTAAATACTATACTTTTCTTTTGGCAAACTATCAAAGGTGATAAGATTATCATTTATGGGTCAAGGTAGTTCCTCTGCTCTTGAATTGGCATGAGACTGGAACAGTCTGTAGTTGCTAGACCTTATTGAAATATGGAGACTAAATTAATTTGAAGCTTGGTAATTTAAATTGTTGACTTTTAATCGTTATGTGATGTTCCGCTTAGATTTAAGGTGCATGACCTCGAAGGTCGTGCTGATGGCAGATTTTTGAGTAACAAAAAATCGGGCTATCACAATTAGCCTCAGACCAGAGGCTGTTTTGAAGAAGATATATAAACTTGATCGGTCAAAATGGTTTCGACCGATCGATATTTGAGGTTACAAGGCTTTATAAAGCCCTGTGACCAGTCGAAATTCTATTTTCGACCAGTCCAAACCCTAAATCCCTAATCCTTTCTTCTTCTTTGGTTGCCCTCTTGCTATTTTTATTGTTTATTATTTTGTGTAATGAGGGCATTGCACCATTCAAGTTTGGGGGTGTTGTGTTTATTGTGTGATTCATGTTTCTAAATTTCCACATCTTGTATTTGACCATTGTTTAAATACACCCTCCATACCATAATTGAATAAAGTTTGTGAACCATCATTGCTTGTTTTTATGAACTTTTCAAACTGTAGCTGTTTATGCATGTGAGTTCTAATTTTAGAATATTTATGCCATGTTAGGACTGTTGTTATCTAAGATTATTAATTCCAATGTGAACATTTAAAGATCGGTATGAATTTCATGCTTAGAATTTTTTTGCAATTCTACCATGCTTAAGTCTAGAGATCAAAGGATTAGTCTGAATTTTGAATTTTAGGATCCTAGAGGAGACTAAACCCATGGAGCTTTAGATCTATTTTCCCGTTCTTGATGAGTACTAAAATAAATTCGGAGTATCTTTGAATTCGTGCATACTTGTCAATCTCATACAATTTATCTTAGTTGGTTTACTTTGCATTGCTTTATATCACTGTACTAGAACACATCACATTCGAACTCAAAATAAATAGGCATCATTACCACCTTGTGAGGAGATGATTGAAGGTCGTCTTTGGCTCGCTTGTGCTTAAAATGCCTCACCTCATACATAGGCGTGTATTTGGTTCGGTTTGGTTAGTTTTGGACCAAAATCACAAACCAAACTGGTCCTAATCGATTTCTAGATTTTCAAACTAAACTAAACCGTCCAACTCTTAAAACAAACCAACCTAATTCTATTCCTTTCGGTTTGGTTCGGTCAGTTTCGGTTTTCCTAGAAGTTCTACTTTACCACTTTAGGATTAAGGAATAGGCTAAAGACAAGGGCATTATATAAAAATATGTATTTTACTTAAACCGGTACCCATCCAAGTCGGACTAAACCTGGCGGTTCGATCTGGTTAGGTCAATTTGGTCGGTTCGGTCCAAAAAATGTACAACCTTACTCATACAGATTTACCTTTTAGTACCCTTTTTATGCTTGTTGAAAATTTTGCCTTTATATGTTTTTTGATAAGCCATGTTAACCATACCCCGATACTATTTCTAAAAATTTAAGCTTTACCCTTCAATCTCTGAGAAATTGGGAACGAGGGATGGAGTAAGTGGAGAGGCATGAGAGTGGCGTTTACTGAGACCATATGGTAGAAAATTATATGAAAAAAAGAGAAAAGAATAAAAAAATAAGAGAAAAAAGGTAGATGAAAAATATGAGGTGATTTCAAAATGAAAAGGAAAAAGGAGCAGAAAGAAAAGAGAGGTGAAAAAAAAGAGAAATTCTGAAAAATCCGAAAAAGAAAGAGTGCAAAATTAGAAAATCAAATTGTGTTTCTTTTCTCGATTTCTCAGAGAAATTTGATGCCCAACTTTCCTTTCTTTGTTAACCTTTACCCAAGCCCCGTTACCACCTTGAAAAAGACCTTCTTGATTCAACCTTGAGTGGTAAATGCCTTGTGAAGAGTGATAGCGCAATGCCTATGGTGCTTGGTATGACGTGCTTAGGATCCAAATATCTTTCACTATGAGATTTCTTTTAATTCTTTGATGCACCGTGTTTCTTATATCATGTGAGACCTTTTTTATTTGTATTGTAACTCTCTCTCACATGTGTGTGAAAAATGAACTATTCATCGGAGCGATTCTGTTTTGAGTGTATACCTAAGGTGAGGATTGAGTCGAGACTTGAGATCCATCAATTCTTTATTTGGATTAGTCCCGTGATGAAAATATTTTAGCATGGGTTAGCACACACACGACACTCTAGGCATGAATGAAGGATTTATCCAAGGATCGGAACATTGGGTTAATTTGAATAGGCAAAATTAGAATTAATCTGACATTGGTATTTGAGAATGAAAGGTTTCATTTTAAAACAATTACTAGTTTTGTTTTCTAAAGTATAAACATTATGAAAGCCGGTTTTGAAAACTCAATCCACCGATGGTTTCAAAAATTGTTTTGGAAGTTTGTGGGTGTCTTCATTGAAAACCCTTAGGAGACACAACTCCTCCACTAGGGATCACCTAGGAAATTAAAGGCTTGTTGCATATGCTAAATGCATTCGTGCTCCCTACGAAAGTGACTTTTAATTTTTACATTAATTGTATATTATTAAAATAGCTTGCTTCTGGGTTATAGTTTTAGAGTTGTCTTTGCTCGAGGACTAGCAAATTTGAGGTTTGGGGGTGTGATCGGTCTCAAAAGTTGTATAATTTTATCCCCGAATCTCGACCTTGTTAACCCTTATTTAATTACTAATATGTGCTTTTAGTTCGTGTTGTATTGGAATAGGTGTAAAAGTTGGATAAACGAGAAAAAGTGTTAAAAGAGCAAAGTTATGAAGAAACCCGAAGCAATGGCAAAAACCCAAGGGGAAGCAGCTGAAAGGAATACACTCAAAGGTCTTTCTGACCGGTCAAAATTATATTTTCGACCGGTCAGGATAGCGCAACAGAGAAGGGAAATAGAGGAAGAGAATAGAGCTTAAATGGACCGGTCGAATTGTCATTTTCGACCAGTTAAGACTCTTAAGACTTCATAAATCTAAAGATGGACCGGTCGAATTGTCATTTTCGACCGGTTAAGACTCTTAAGACTTCATAAATCTAAAGATGGACCGGTCAGAATTCATTCTACTGGTAAAAAATGAAACAAGCAGTGTTCAAAATATCATAAGAATATGTCGACCAATCACAATTGGTTCGATCGGTCAGAAAATTAAAGAAAGCTAAAGCCTTGAGAAGCGTTTTCAACCTAGAGAAGGGACTTGAAGTTGATCGGTCGATACTCCATTTTCGACCGGTCACAGCATAATTTCTGAGTGAAAAATCAGGTTTGAACAGTTGTGGATAAGCTTTTTCGCCAAGATCTTCTCCAGATTTCTCTTCCAATAGATTGGATAATGCAAAGCAGCGCATATTCCTTTCTGGATTCTTCTTCCTTGGAGGATTTTTAGGGATTCTTTAGAGTTACTTGCCGTGTATACTTTTTCTAGGGCCTTGATATCTATAAATAAGGACCCTAGGGTTAGGAAAGAGGCGACTCGCACACTGAAACTTTTCTAGAGGGCTCTGACGTGAGTTTCCGTAGATTAGGCTATGAATAGTCTGGAATGGAGAGAGGTTGAATGTTATCATTGATCAGAGCCTGATTCAGCGATAATGAAGGTCTCTAAATCGATGCGTGCGTAAAGCTTCGGCCGAGGATCTCTTGTAAATTTCATATAAGTATTTAATAAAATTATGTTTCTTTCTTTTATTTTGAATTCCATTTTAATGGTACAATTGCATGTTGGAGGTTCCGAGAGTCATCAAGAACGAGCGATTGTAAAGGTTTAATTCTGCTTAATCTAATTTTAGTGGCCGTGTAGGGATTGGGATTAGATTGAATAAGATATTTGCTGATGGTCTAGGCCTTGTAGGGTAGTCTTAGCTGGTTACATGTAATAGTTCTTTGACGATTAGATTTATAACTTGTGATTAGATTTATCTAATTCATATACAAAGCGATTGAGCTTGTAGCTATGAGCAAGGGTGCCTGGGATTCAAAATCGGTTAGGAATAGGATGCGAATTATTTATGAATTTGAGATCCAAGAGAGATCCCAGGCTTGTCTCTCAATATTTTCCAAATTTGTTTTCTTTGCATTTCTAGATAAAATAGTTAGAATATTACTTTTATAAAAACCCCCTTTCTTGTAAGACTTTTGTTTAGTTTAAAATAAACGACTAGTCCCTGTGGTTCAATACCCTTGTACTTGCCCAAGTAAATCTGAACTTGTGCACTTGCAAGGTCATATTTTAAGATGATTAAAAGGGTTAAGATAAAGGGTGGTAGATAGGAGAGAGATGCAAGCAAAGTTTGAAAAGTTGGGTTTTAACTTAAATCAATTCGGTAAAAACTCAGAAAACGTGGCTCTTGAGATATTGCTGAGCAGATTCATCAGAACAGGATATGGAGACCCGACCTTTGCTTGGATTGTCAAGACGGCATTCGATATGCCAAAATACTCCTTCTGACCTTTCACGTAAACTGATGATGATTGTCGCTTATGGGAGGACGTACAGTATTCGCGTGAATATGGAAAGTCGGGTTTCGAAAGAGGTTTTGATATTTTATGTTGGTTTAATTATACTTATGGAACTATCGAGTGAAAGGATGATACTTACCTGAATGAGTGAAGAGACTCGCGCATGTTGGCGCATTTTTTCTGGGTTCCTATCGGTTCCCGTTGCATCAGTGGGTCCAATTCTATCCAGGTGGACTCTAGTGATACAGTGTTTGGAATGGTGGAGATAAAATAACATAGAAAAAGTGGTTTTCTAGGAAGGCTCCTAGTTTGTTTGCGATCACCAGCTGCAGATATTTATCGATGCTACAACACGTCAATAATCACGCTTAAGAGCGGGTGTGGGTTACTTCTATATTGAATCGCCCGCCTACGAACATCAGCAGTAATGTCCCTTTTTAATTTAGATAGTTTAATTTTCCTTTTATTTCCCTTTATGATTATATTTTCGGTCGGTTTAGATTTCCCTGATTCTATTATGAATTTGGTAGCGTGAGGGAATTCATTGAATTTAATGTTCTAGTCTTATCAGGAATCTAATTAATTTTTCTACTATTCCTATTCTTATTGAAAGTTTAATTAATTAAGTGTCCTAATGCTATTAAAAGTCCGATTAATCTTAGTCTCCTAATCCCATTAGAAGTCTAATTATGATCAAGTTTCTTAATTGTGCTAAGAGTGCACATGCAGTAGTTCTAATGAAACTTTAATTATATCTAGCATGCCGGTTATGTTGGAATTCTAACTAAAGCAAGCAAACTAGTTGTATTGGAATTCTAATTAAATTACGTATAACAGTCCTACTAGAATTCTAATTGAAATAGAGAACTAATTCTACTAACACTCTAATTTAAAGCACATGAATTAATTTTTATTAAAAATCTAATTAAAATAAATAAACTGATTTTTGTTATTAAAAGTCTAATAAATAAACTAATTTTATTTAAATTCTAATTAAATCAATGAATTAACTGCACTAAAAATCTAATCAGAGAAATGAATTAATCATACTAAATCCTAATTAAAGCGAGAAATTAACTAATTAAAATCTGATTTAAAGAAATTAATCAATCATGCTAAAATCTGATTAACTCAATTAATTAATCATGTGGAGATAAAATAAATTTACTAATTAATTGTACTAAGGAACTAAGAAAAGGTGATTAATTAATTCTATAATTCCTAAAAAAAGGGATTTGGGCCCGTTATGCTAAGGAGGATTGGCCTCGTTCCCGAGTACCCTCTGTAAGCTCCCTTGAGCAAATCGGATGGCTGAGATTAAAGTAAATTAAATTTCAGACTATAAAATAGTATTTTTGGATTTTTGGAATTGATTTTGAAATTATAATTATGAAACTAAAGTTTTAGAAAACTAAATTAATTATGGGTTTTTAGAAATATCAAGTTAAGAAATTAAAACTAGCAACTTAAAATTCTAGGATTAAATTCGGGCCCAACATCAGAAAATTAGGCCGTATGATTAAGGACTAGTTCTAGAGTCTGAGATCTAGAACCAGAAATTAATAATAGGACTGGAGATTAAGAATTTAGAACTGAATTAAAGTCTAGAGTCGGTGTATCGGACCGATAGATTAAGGACTGGTTATAGAAACAGAGAACTAGAACCAGATATAGAGAATTTCGGTTTGAAAAGGGTGTTACGGTCTAAGACTGAAAATTAAAACTAATAGAATTCCTAAATCTAGAGACTAGAAGTTACAATTGTGAATTAAAAAATTAAATTCTTACATAAGGGTCGGGGCTGCGGAGAGAAATCTCGAAGATTCGAAGCTTGAATCTTGAAATCATGATAGGTTGTTCTATGGGTTTGTTCTTGGAGTTCTCTGGTTTCAAAATCCCAAAAAAATCCGTTCTCTCTCAAAAATTGCCAGCCTCTTTCCAACCTCTTTTTTTTAGGCGAATTAAGAAAAAAATATTTTATAGGTTTTTCTTCAATTACGCGCCATTTTTCGGGCGTTTAATTGAATTCCGCACTGGTTTACCGGTGCTTAATAGCTTTGAGTCGGTCACCGACTCAGTGAGCGACCGGCTGACTCGCTCAGCGAGTTTCCTAGTCCTAATAGCATTAGGGCTAATTGCACGCCAGTTTAGATGTGTGCAATCTGATTAAGCGTTTCTTCAGAAGCGCTCAATCACAGAAACTTAAGGGTCAAGGATAGCGAGGCTAGGTCGGGCGTAGGCCAATTACACACTGGTTTGTGGCGTGCAATCCAATCGTGCGTCTGATATCAAGTACGTGATCAAGTCTCGATATGGTTTGAGAAAGGAAGTTTGGTCTGAAAGAGGGACTGATTGCACGTTTGTGGTCTAGCATGCAATCGAATTACACGTGGGGTTTCAGGGGCTTAATTCAGGGTTGTCCGGGTCTGGTCTCTAGTCTGAAATGCAAGACTATTATTTTAGTTTGCATTTTGACTATATACTATTATTTTAGTATATAGTCTCCTTATATTAAGACCTGAGCTATAGAGCTATTGTTTCAGACTGTGTTCAGCCATGTACTATTGTTTCAGTGCATGGTCCCACATTGAGGGTCAAAAAGGTCAAAGGTTAACCAAATGAATTTGTATATTCTGAGAGGGCAAAATGGGGGTGTCTACAGATGCCCCTCTTCGGTGTGCTCTTGCGAAGTAAGAACGCGTCGAAGAAGTAGACACCCCTCATTCGAGGTGTCTTCTCGTTTCTCTTGGGAAATCACAAATGTGAATTAGTGATGCTAACATGGTCTACTTGGCTTTCTTATCTATCAGCATAAGCTAAAATAGAGCATTTGAAGGGAAAATGTTAGCTGTCGAAGGGCACATTTCGGGTCTGTGGGTGCATGGCGCATCCCGTCGCATAGCGTGAACTAACAAAGGGATTTTACGCAATCGAGGTATCAGGGCGTCAATCAAATATCCAAAACAAGGTCTAGAGATTGATAATAAAAAGATGAAGTATTATGTAATATTGAAGGCTTTTACAAGTCATGTCAGACTGGGCGCGTCATTGCTCACACCAATGCGCGTCAGGCGTTCTTTTTCTAATAGGCATTTGTAAGTTCTTAGATTAAATATACTCATTGTTTGGCTTCCCAGGGAATGGTTGACTTGGGTTGGTAGTAGGAGCAATATTTCGGTGGGTCTTGTAAGGTGTGCTCGATTGAATTCTGTACAGTGACATGTGCGCTTGATCCAATCTGGAGTCAGCCTCTAAGTTGGAAATTCTAGTCCTAATGTATCTGAACAAATGATTCTACGCAGTAGCGTGTGCACTTGGTCCAATTTTGCGCAATGGGGTATGCGCTTGATTGCAAGTTCAGAGGTTTGCCTATGAGTTGGGAATTCTAGTCCTAATGTATCTGAACAAATGATTTTGCACAATGGAGTATGTGCTCGATCCAATTCTACACAGTGGAATATGTGCTTGATTGCGAGTTCAGAGGACTTAGGAGCTAAAGGTCAGGTTTAGGTGTAATTTATTGCGGGCGGGTAATGGGGTACTTAATCAGGTTTTATGGTACTTAAAGAAAGGTGAGTTGGGTCTATTCATCTTGTTGCTTTGTTCTTCTTTCCTTCTCACTTTTTATTGTTATTGTTTTTTGTTGGCAGTAAAAGATTTTTTAGAAATAAGGGGTTTTGGAAAATTTGAAATTTTAGGGGTTCTAACTTAAGATCAATTCGGTGGTAAAACAGCGAAAAATGTGGCTTCTGAGACGTCGCTGAGCAGATCCATCGGTACGAGATTTGTGAACCCGACCGTTATTATGGTTGTCAAGACGACACTTGGCATGCTGGATACTCCGTCTAACCTTTCCAACGAATACTGATGATTGTCTCTTATGGGAGGACTACAATGATTCGTGAGTTGAGAGAGACGAGTTTTGAAAACATTTTGGCTTAATCATAGCTAACTATATTTTTATAAGCAATATCGAGTAATTGAAAAGTGGGTAGTACTTACCTGGGGGTGACACTTACCTGTGTTGTGCATAGCTTGTACGATTCGTGGTGTTGTAGTGTCGCGATGGGACTTTGGACATTTCTTCTCTTTCGGTTTGCCGTGGCAGGGCTTGGTGGTTGTGACATAATGTCTTGTAGAATTGATATCGCGATGGGAGCTAGCATTGGTCGGATGCAAGGGTTTCTCCCTTTCTTTGGTGTGTGGTGGACGAGTCCTAGTGGGACGCGGGGAATAGTTCGGGAGAAAGAGAGCTCTTTGCTTCAGCGATAGGACATGATTGAGTTTTCGCTCTTTTCATGTGGCATGGCAGGTGTTGTTTGAGCTTTTCGGGTCGTGATGTTTGCGATGGGATATTGGTTGAACGTAGTTAGCGATGGGGAACTGGTGGGATATTTTCACGATGGGATGTTGGTCTCTTTCTTTGGTAGATCTTGGGTTATGTAAGAAAATTACGTTGTGATTGCATCATGGTTGGCTTCATCTTTGGGCGGTGTGCCTGCGTCTTCGGGGGATTTGCTTTTGGCTTCTCGCGAGGGGACATGAGGGTATGACTAATTTATTATGATGGGACACGATATTGGGGTGACTTCGTGTGTGTGCACGTTATCGTGATGGGGTCCTCCTTCGCTGGTGGGGATTGTGAGGTCATTATGGTGAAGGGTATTTATCTTGCCATGATGGGACTAGGGTGTGATCAGTGCTTCCTATGGGGCAAGGGTACGCGATAGGATGGGTGAATAGGTCTTTCTTTTCTACGCGAACAGTCTATAGGGCTAGACAATGGGATAAAAGGGTATGACTGTAACATGATAAAAGAATCATGATCGCGATTGGACAAAAGGGTATGAGAGTTTAGATTTTGTCCGAAGTCAGGTATTGTGCGCCTATTTTAAGTCACTCAATCAAATTGCGTGCCTATTTTCGAGCGTGCGATTTCAGGGTTGAGGGGTCGTTTACGCACGTGTTAAGGGGTGTGGGATTGTATTATGCGCTATAGACTATGCGCGTGATCGAGGCATCACTAGGTCAGCGTGCGGGTGACCTTTCAAATTACGCGATGGTAGTGAGTCGTTTGATTCGGTTGCGCGGTTCATTGTATGTGCATGATTGGAGCGTATCGCTGTTGGCGCGGGTGATGGTTTCATTACGCGTTCAAATAGTAGCGCATGTTCTGGATTGTGTGCCACGTGCATGGCATGTGATAGAATTAAGCGCACACATCTGGGCGTGTGATTAAGTTCGTACTTTATATAAGCGAGGGAGAGTTCAGTTGTTTTTTATTCTTGGTTTAGTCTCGAGTTTGACCCTTTCTGTGTGTCTTGTGTTCTAGAATTCGTGTTTTAGTGATATCGAGTGATCCAACCGTTCGATTGGGATGCCATTTCTTCCTATTTTTGTTATTTCGCGTGATCTTCGCTCTGAGGTGATGCTCAGGGATGGCATTATTCTGAGAATGGGTGGTATTGGGAATGAGGACGCCAGTCTTCACATTGGTCCTTTTTAGGGAGCAGTGAAGGCAATGCTGATAGAGGTGGCGGTGGAGGAGGTGAAGATGGCAGAAGAGAAGGAGTTATAAATGGAGGGATGTATTACCCAACCAATCCTTCCTGAAGCCTCCGATTGGACGCTCCAAGTCTGGCGGTAATCCTTCTGACGCCTCCGATTGGGCGTTCTGCTCCTCGCTTTGTATTGATTTCGGGTTTCCAGTTTTAATTTTGGGTTGTAAGTTAGGTTCTAGGTTTTCGTTTTGGGTTGTACATTCAGGAGATATGCCTCCGGTGATACTTGTAAAGTTTTGAATTATAAATAAATCGGCATTTTTTTGTTTTATTATGCTTGTTTGTTGATTTAATTTATTGATGGATTGGTTGGGCTTACTTGATTTGTTTTAGTCTAGGATTTAATTTGGCTTAGTATTTTGTTTTCAGGATTAGTTTATCTTACGGAATTTCCCTTAGGGGGTTTACTTGGTTCTAATGGGTTTGCCAGGGGCATTTTTTGGCGGTGGGGTCTCCAAGAAATTTAGGGTCCTATTTTGGAGAATTTTTTTATTTTTTTTTTGAATTTTAAGGTTTAAGGTGTTTTGTTGGTCTTAGTTTGACTTGAGATGACATTTGTTGAAAGGTGTGAAATTTTTTTTCTTCTCAAGAGTTTTAGATGGGTGTTAGGTGTTTGAATCTGATTGGTTTATCTAGGCTTAGGGGATAGTGTTTCCTTTGAGCAAGTGTTGTGTGATTATTGGTTCATCTAGATTGTCTCGGATTATGGTCTTTCAGGGGGGTATGTGTTTGGTCTTGGATTTAATTAAATCGGGAGGGCTTTCAAGATATGACACTTGTCAGTCTATGGTTCAGGGAGGTATAGTTTATAAATGTGTGAGCCAAGGCTTTGGGGTTCTTGTTGTTTGTTTTGGATTTTATTTCTAGTTTTGGGTTAAAAGTTTCGGGGCATTTTTTTTGTTGTTTTGTTTGAGATTTAGGGCATTTTATTTTATATTCATTAATGCCTTTTCTTCCTCTCTATTTTGTACCCCAGGTATTGAACCTGAGGTGTTGTGGTTATTAAGCGGATTATTGAGAATGGATGGGATTGGGAATATAAGGTAGTGGTTTAATTGCTACCATGCTAAGGGAAGAGGGGAAGGAGAAAAAGGTGGTAGAAAGGAAACCCAAGGATAAGGCAGGGTCAGAGTTCTCGTGACCGATGCCTATGTTTCCTCGGTAGACTCTGCGGATTCAGTATTAGTTGCTCCTCCTTTTTAGGGTGTTCAAGGTGAGCTTTTAAAGGTGGGTCCTGCAGGTCCTGGGTGGCTTTCTGTGAGCTACTCTTTCTTTTTTGCTGATTCGGGGTGAGGGGAAGAGGTTATAACGGTTAGAATTCGTTCAGAGTGCATTCCTCCTCCGGGCTTCTCCGAGATTCCTAGCTTCCCGAATAAATTCGGATTCGGGCATTGCCTGAACGTGCTGATTTTAAGTTTCTTATTTTAAGTTGTATATTCAGAGGGTATGCCCTCGGTGTATTTTTTAATAATTTTATTTATTTATGAAGTAATTGTGATTTTGATTTCTCAGATTAATTTTTTTATGAATTTTGGTTTAGTTAACTTTGTAGCTTACTTGACTTGTCTTGAGTGCGAGGTTTATTTGTTTATTTTGGATCGGGGCATGTTAGGAGCGTCTTTTTTTGTTTCGATTTAGTTTGGGCTTAGTTGGAGTGTATAAACTATGGGGACATTTTCTTTGTTTAGTTAAATCTTAATGTATAGACAAAAGGGGGGCATTTTTTTTTTGTTTGGTTGTCTAAGTTAATATTAATTGGGGTTGTGTGTGATATGGGGGCATTGGTATTAGTTGAGGCAGGGTTTTGCGTTTTGTTCTAGTCTTAGTTTGGTACAAGTTTTCTTCTTCTTTTTTTTGGTTGAGTGTGTAAATGGTGTCGGGGCATTTTTTTTTGTTTTCAGGGTGCATATTCTTTAAGTTAGGGGTATTCATGGATTAGTCTTGACAAGGGCATGGTTTTAGGCCGACACTTGGTGTTGGGGAATCTCCCGATTTACGTCTGTGATAGTGCTGTTCTAGGCACATATTTTTTTCTTATTTTCCAGAGAATTGCACGCATCCCTCCGGGCACTTAAATGAATTGCGTGCCCAATTGAGGCGCGCATTCTAGGGCGTTGAAAGGTTATTAAGCGTCAGAATGGTGTCGTTTAACTGAATTAAACACACGATAAGGGGTGCTGGATTTGGGCGGTGCCGGTTACTGTTGAGGCGACTTTTGGCATTTAAGTGCACGGATTAGGGCGCTTAATGTGATTACGCATCTAGATGTTGACGCGCAACCAAGTGGTTCAGTTAGTTTGAGCGGGCGACGATTAGGTTACGCGCTCAAGATCAGTCGTGTAATCCGAATTAAGCGCTACTAAAGTGACGGGTGATTGGTTTGAGCACTGAGATTAGGCACACGATTCAACTGTTCCCTATAAATGGCTTAAAGTTTCTTATTTTTGTCGTGTGATCTGTTTTGGTCCCTAATTCTCTGGTTTTCTTGTTTTTGTGTACTTTGATTTTCGTGTTTTCGTGATATCTCATGATCAGGTCATCAGTTTTAGGCTCCGTTTCTTTCATTCTCCTTAGTTTTTTGAGCTCTTTTTTCTGGGATGGAGGGTTATGGTGATGTCAGGCCGGCCACTATTTCTGAGTTGGAGAGGATGTTGGGGGCAGAGATTGGAGAGTCTTTCGAGGCTTGGACTGATGTTGTTACTGTGGAGGAGGATGTCGAGGAGATAGTTGGAGGGGAGGTACCCGAGTGTGACCAGGTGGTGGTCAGGGAGGAGTTACCCGAGATAGAGTTAGGTGTAGCTGAGGATGAGGGTGAGGGGGCTGAGGGTGAGAGAGACGAGGAGCACCCAGGTGCGGAGCCTCGGGATCGTAAACATTACCCGCTGGAGGATTTCTTCACTCAGGGCCGGGTAGGTACTCATGAGTAAGAGTTTCTTAATTTGTCTAGGCATCTAGGTTACGACGTAGTCTTATTAGGATCTAGAAACCCTTCTAATTTATGTCAAACCTGCATTAATCATCGATTGTGTGCTTGCTCATGCAGCATGACGACATCTAGAGATAGGTCATGTTTATGTTTATTTCCCTCGTCGTGTTTTGTGTGTTTGTTGTAAGTTGTTATTGTGTTTATGGGCATATTTCATTTATATTAGATTTGAGCCTGCTTGCGTTAGGTGTGTGTTAGTCTTATTTTTATCGTTATTATTGTTCATGTTGGTTGTTATTCTATTCGATAGGAGCCCCCGTGGTTGGCTATTAGCTCGGCATGGGCCGAGTCTCATGCTTGGTACCACTCCTTGTCGGAGTTTCAGCGAGAGCGGTTGGCGTCTTTTAGTTTCAGGCCGATTCTGGAGCTGGAGCCCTTTCAGGTCGATCGTGGTCTGATTGCGGTGATCTTGGATAGGTGGAGGGAGGAGCATCAGGCGCTTCTCTTTCCAGTTGGTATGTTATTATTGATTCTAGAGGACTGGGTCCGCATTATCAGTCTTTATTTTGAGGGAGAGCCGATCATAGGGTGGATGGCAGGACAGCATTTGGAGGTATGTGAGGAGATTTTGGGTGTGCCTTATAGGTCGAGCGGATCGGGGCCAGGTATAGTTTGAGTCACTTGGTTCTTTGATACTTTTGCAAGTGGTTTTGTCCCTCCTAGGTGCCATTCAGAAGCGGCGGCGCTTTATGAGGTGCGTTATACGATATTGGCGGGTCGGGAGCCCGTGGTGGAGTCAGGGTTGGCTGCGGAAAGGGTGCTCCGAGCATTCTTGATGCACTTTATGGGTGCAGTGCTCTTTTCTTCCTTGACTCTAGGATGCGTCACCGGGTTATTTTTGATGATTCTCGGGGACTTGGAATTGTCCCTACCTATGCATGGGTGAGGCCGCATTAGCACATCTCTATGAGCAGCTTTATCGTTGGGGACAGGGCGTTGCATCGATTGGAGGCTTTCTTCCATTCCTCCAGGTGAGTTTTAGTTAGTTGGTGTCATAGTGTTTTTAGCTTGGTTAAATTTTGGTTGTAGTGACGATGTTAGTGTTTCTCTGGCGTGTCGTTGTTGTTGTATATTTTTTTCAGTTTTGGGTGTACGATCACTTTGCTTTTCTTCGCCCGAGGGTTCCGGTGGGGGTGAAATTCACGTTCCCTCAGATGCACGTGTGGAGGGAGGCATTGAGGGGTCGCTGTTGGTCTTCTGATCTTCAAACTGCACGGGGCCTCTTCGAGGACATGAACGCGGGGTAGGTATACGCCGTCATGTTTTCATTTGGCTTTTTTTTTTTGTTTTGGGGTTCTTAGGATCATAGGTTTCATTGATGGGCTGGCTTGCTTATTTGTATATAGGTGATTTGGAGGCCCTACAAGGATGAGGAGGACGCCGACGTGCCAGTGGTTGAGTCTGGTTGGCCTTTCTTTGATGCGAACATATGAGTCCATTATATTTAGAGGGTGGAGAGGATCCACGCATCTTGGGTGGTGTGGTAGCTTCACTCAGGGAGTCCCTCCAGAGATTCGCCACAGGGTGGCGAAGAGGATAATCGACCCCCCTGGCCAGAATTTTATGATACGGATGACGCTTCAGATAGCCAATTTTAGAGCTGGGGGGACCAGAGTTACAGGGGTGCGTGATGAGGTGGACATCTGGGAGTATGGGAGGTGGTTTGCAGCATTAGGTGGCGGGCACCTCTTCCCACGTCCCTTCCATGGGAGTGGTTCTTTCACTATCGGTGGGCCAGAGTCAATGTCGGCATTG
Source organism: Chloranthus sessilifolius (assembly GCA_021018995.1). NCBI lineage: Eukaryota > Viridiplantae > Streptophyta > Magnoliopsida > Chloranthales > Chloranthaceae > Chloranthus > Chloranthus sessilifolius. The sequence continues at coordinate 24,245,376 of CM037594.1, read as the reverse complement.
AGGGAGAGGCTGGCTGCACTGGAGCAGGGCCATCTCACCACGAGCTTGCGAGGGGCGTTAGATGCCCTCCATAGGGAGATGGAGTAGATGGCGTGTGCTCCTCATCTAGATACAGAGATGCTGCATTCCTTGACCACCTCGGTCACTCAGGCCATGGCAGCGGAGGATGAGTTAGGGGCTCGACTAGCAGAGACCCGACGGCTACTGGTGAGTTTGTTTATTGGTTTTAGTCGTATTGCATTGACTTGGTCTTTTAGTTGTTCGATTTTGGATTTCGATTAATCGCTTTGGGATCGACTAATCGACTTCAGATTTTCGACCACTCGATTTGAGAATCGACCTTAGTATGTTAGAGACTTCGATTAATCAATTTGGGATCGATTAATCAAATTTGAATCTCGATTAATCGATTTTGGGAATCGATTAATCGATTTGGGTTTCGATTAATCGATTTTGGGAATCGATTAATCGATGTGGGTTTCGATTAATCGATTTGTGTTTCGATTAATCAATTTTGGGAATCGATTAATCGACTTTGGCAATTTTACTTAACTTTCTAATTTTACTTTGAGATTCATGGAGGGTCTAGGACCTTCTTTACTATATCTTTAGTGATCTATTGCATGTGTTGTAATGTACCATAGGTGGTACGTGTGAAAGCGAACACAAGGAGCTGCGTGGGAGCTTGATGCTTGGACCTTCAGAGAATTGAGGTAGGAAACACCTTGAACATGTACTTTAATTGCAAGAGCATGTATGTAATGATATAGATATCAATTTGAGAATGTTTTAACTGTGAAAAGCTTTGTAAAAATGGGTGTGTGTGTGACACCAAGAATGTGATAAAAGCATCCGTGTGATGCGAGTAACTGAGATCAAGTAGTCTAATGAGAATGAGACATGCCTAGAGGATGAGAAAGTAATAAAGGCATTAGTGTAATGCAACTAAGTTATACATCCCAGGGATGTATATATGATTGAATAATTACTGCTGAGGCCTAACCGATATAAGATAGCACATTACACGGTGAACAACTATATGTAAAGCACCTGTTATTTTTATTATTTGAGGTTTGTTTAGAATACCCCACCGACGTGGCGGGATACCCACGACTGACGCGACAGGATATCCGTGACCGGTACGGCGGCCAATCTGTACACCAGTGCAGAGGTCTATCCGTACACAGTAAGCACATCTCAGAGATGTTGAGTTGAGATTTAACCCTGTCGCCTATTGAGAAAGGGGCTTGGGTAGTATTCCTAGGTAATATATTTTTACAACTTTCTATTTAGGCGATGATGGTGGGTATTCCATCGGGGCTCGATGCTATATTGCTCAGGAATTACTTAAGTTGAAGATTTAAGTTTTGCTTTAGGCCTGTTCAGTGTCATTCATGATAAATCAACAGTAAAGTAAGACATGTAAATTACCAGTAAACTTGAATGGAAATTATCATCTTTTAAACTATTTTCTAGCAAATGCATAGACACATCATGCTTAGAGTATCATGGAATATATGTGAGATTTTAATTTATATGTTCATTGTGATTGTTCCCTATTGAGCTAGGATGTAGCTCACCCTTTAGACTATACGCCACAGGTCCTTTGTTAGCAGCAGCTGAGGCTTCGGGAGACGTAGATCCGGGTGATTCGGATTACATGTCTGGAGACGAGTTGGAGCCTCCTCCCAAGGACTTCTTCTAGGAGACTCTGCTGTGTACTTTGACAGAGAGTAATTTTTAAGAACAGATTGTACGGCTTGGTATGTCAAGCCTTTATTTTTTATAAACATTGTAATTAATTGATTTATTTCTTTTGGCGAACCATCTGGGGTGATCTGTTTATCACCGATGGTTCGGATCGATTCTCTGTTCATGCAGTGGCATAAAAGTAGAATTGTCTTTTATTTGTACCAGATGGGCATATTAACTTTTCCATTTTATACAATTATTTGCTTTATTTATTTATCATTGCTTGTTATAACAATGTTCCATGCATAGTTTTGGGGCACAGTCTGGAGGATCGTGCTGATGGCACGGGTTTCGGGGTTTCGAAATCAGAACTATCACAAATCTAGACTATGGTAAATACTGTGCCTTCCATCGATACGCGGGGCACAACCTAGAGGACGGTTGGGCCCTCGGGGACGTAATCTATGACATGAATGACCAAAATTAGACTGATTGGGAAGCGCTTAAGAATCTTAACCCTAATAATAACCAACTCCAATAAATTTTAGGGATTATTAATAACCCCATGCCCAATCACAACCAAGCAACACTGGCTCAAGTCACCACCATAGATCTCTCTGGTCGATCCTCCTTCAAACCTTCCACCTTAATCACTCACATTCCACCCTCTAATACTTCTGCCATACCAGTAAGAGTTCCTTCACCCCTACATCCCTCAGCCCTGATCACTCGCATCGCTCCACTGAACCCACCTCCTTATCCAAAATTCGCTCAGATACGAGTCTATTCCTTTAAGGCTAGGAGACAGCTCCTCCGTAGTCACCCACCGAAACCTCCAACTCCTCTAAATCTTAAACCAATGCTATTACCCCTTCCTTCACCCGATTTTGAACCCGAATACGAAGATCATGTTCTTCAAACTCCAGCCCAAATTACTGTGTGGGTAGAAAGTGTCATCCGAAAGACTCCAAACCCAAAAGACGAAACAAAGACTGAGTGTTCGCCAAACATAGAAGAAAGTGAGTGAGAAGAACACCCCAACTCATGTGTGGCACCAATCTCTGCCTTCCTAGAAGGAGAGGAACTTTCCACCCCTCCAAATCCCGAACCAACGCCATTATCGCTCCCTTCGTCCGATCCTGAGCCTGAGTACGGAGATCACATTCTTCAAACTGCAGCTCAAATCGCTGCATGGGTAGAAAGTGTCACCCAAAAAACTCCGAGCTGAGAGAATGAAATAAACATCAAGTGTTTACTACACGTAGGAGAAAGTGAGTCAGAAGAACATCCTAACCCGCAAGAGACACTAGTCTCTGCTTTCTTAGAAGAGGAGGATTATACGCAATACCTCCAACCTTAGAGCGGCACCATTCAGGTACGCGCTTCAACCTCTAACTTTACTCGCTTCGCAAATACATCAATGTCGAGCAACGTTGGATTCAGCCAACAACCGACATGCCCGATTCTTAAGTCAAGAACTAATTATCCACCTCCTCCTTTCCCTCGGAATAAGGATTTCACGAATGCACAACCACCAGGGGGAAGCATGAGAGAAAGGGAGGTTAACTTGCCGCCCCCACCTCACATCATCCCTCTGCCAATTCCTGTACCTCAATCACTCCAACCACCTACACCTAAGGCTCATCGGCTAGGCAAAGAAGTTGCGCTCGAACCAAGACAAGAATACGATTTACTGCAACATCTCCAAAAGATTCTGGCCCAGATATTCATACTGGAACTCATCAAGAAGTCGCCTGACCATCATCGACTGTTGATAAGGACACTTAAGGACACACAAGTAGATGAGGACACAACCCTAGATGTGCTTCATCAAATCACCTCGATCATAGCGCAACCTCCAGCGCTTACATTCACAGATGCAAACATGCCTAAAGAGTCACTTCGCGGAAGTGCAACTCCCATATATCTCACGATCATAATTAGAGGTTTCTCTGTAACCCATGCATTGGTTGATACAGAAGCGAGACTCAATATCTGCCCTCTCACAATGTTAAAGACGCTCGAATATACAAAACAAGATGTCAGGCCTTCAGCCCTGTCACTCATAGCCTACGATGGCTCCCGTCATTTCGTGAAAGGAACTATTAAACTCCAGGTTCACCTTGGACCTGTGACGAAAGACATTACCTTCCATGTTTCTGATTCTGCTAGTACATACAATCTTATCTTAGGAAGGAAATGGCTAGAGTCGATGAAAGCTATCGCGTCCACATATCATCAATGTATCAAATTTTCGTACGAGGACTCCATCGTCCGTATATGAGTCGATGCACCCTTCCAAGAAATGGATACCGATTACATGGTGAGCATTCTTACAACCCATGATTGTGTATTAAACACGGGCTACATTCAAAATACTCGAATCCCCAATGAAGCGACCGTGGCGGAAGTCCGTCCCCCTGCAAGCCCTAGTTCTCCCCCGATGCGTCAACAAGAATTAACAAGGAGAGAGGTCGGCCCAGACCTCGCCAGGCTTTATGACATCAACCCACCACAACGAAAGGGTGGGATCTTATGTACCAACTTGGATACGTCCCCCACACTGGACTCGGTAAGAACAAGCAAGGTCGTGTAGGACCTGTCGTCCTAACAAATATATGCAAACACACAGGGTTAGGTTATCAATCGGACGGCCCACAAGCCGACCCATTCCCTATCTCGCCAAAATGGTCTCTATATGACCACTTCATCTATGGGACCACAGAGAAAGCAAATGTACTGAGGCAGAAGAAAGTGTCCTTCGCCAAATTCCAGGAAACAAAAATTGAACAAATGACCAAAGCATTTAACGATTTGACAAATCTAAACGATAACATTGATAAATCCCTTGAAGGAGTCAAACCCTTGTTTGATCTTAAAGAGCACATACAGGAGAGGAAGAAAGATCCTTCTAAAATCAAGCCACAATTAGAAGATTGAGAATCTGCTGATGACGAGGACTTTCATATAGCAGCCTTGCAAGTTGGCGAAGAGCACCTGCGCTCAATGTGGGAAGAGGATGACACCCCACAAGAGAATCTTAACTCGTATAGCATCCGCCTCGGCCTTGGCCTTGGAGCATGGGAATGCCCATGGGATTCCCCTTGTATCATTCACCCTTACCAGCCTCGTTGTAGGGCATGCACTAGTATATTAGAATGCTTCGCTAATTGGACCCAACATGCTACAACGGAAAATTGAATCACTCCATCCTCATGACAACATAAATCAGTAATGGCTTGCCAGTTTGGCCACTAATACAAGGAGCAGAAAAACTCGAAGGTCATTTGGTTGACACAGGGGGAAACACTCACGTCGCCCTCATAAAATTTGAAGAGGAACTTGAACCGGACACTCCATCCCTAGATGCGCCACAACTCTAAATATTTTAGAAATCTCTCGAGAAAGAGTGGCAACCTCTCCCGAGTGATGATGAAGACTATTGGATAGATCTTCCTTCACTCGAGTTAGCGGAGCAGGCTAACCTAGGACTTCAAGCAGTGTTTGATCAAGAAGGCGAATTTGATACCGTCTCTGACTCTAACTTAGAAGGATGGGAATGCCCTTGAGAATCTCCATGCATTTCTTACCATTATCAACCTCGCTGTCGAGCATGCGTGCTCATCCTAACATATTATGAAGATTAAGAAAAAGAACTCGCTACCCCTGGTGACCCCTCAGGAGATTCCCCTCGGTGGGAAGAACAACCCTATTACAACTCAGAAGCGGATAGTTCGGTCGACTACAATCTCCAGAGTTCCTTCGAAGAAGAGGCCATTAACGTGATAGAGGAAATCCGAACGTCAGTACCCTTATCACCCGCATCCCTCATTCAAAAGGTCTCATTAGCTGAGGACTTTAAAAAAAAAATGCCAAATTCACAACAGGTCCACGTTGCTCAAAGGATCGCTCGAACGGCTCCAGCAGCTGTCTCGCTCCCTCAGCTAGAGGAAGCAGCTCTCCCGGCGCCCTTAAGGCAACTAACCCTTTACCATATTTATTATCAAAAATTAATAAAATAGAAAAAGTAGAAAACCCTAAAAATTCATAAATATAAAATCCAAAAAAATAAAAAAACCTTATAAAAGAAAGGAAACCCTCCATTCCGACTCAAGTTTGCGACCAACAAGGAGACTTTTCTCCTTAGACTTTTATCATGTCCCCCGCACAAGGGCGCAAAGTATCCAGGCTAAACAGCAAGCCAGTGATCATACCAGACGAGATACTTCGGGACTTTGAGAGGAGAATCAGTAGCCTTAACCTTTACCTTACCAAAGATCTCTCGATCATAAATTATGCCGATGAAGAGTCACCTTTCGCAAAACCGAATCTCCAGTGTAGTAATTTCACAATATATGAGCTCACCAAAGATGAAGAAGGAACACTAGTTGTTGAGGAAGCGTAGGACTTCCAGCGGGTTATCAAACGTTTTGATGAGCAAACCTAAGCTGCCGCGGAACCCACGGAAGAAATCAATTTTGGCACTGACGAGAAACCCAAAAAGCTATTGATTAGTGCAACGCTTAACTCTAAGGAACGCCAACAAATTGCACAAGTCTTACAAGAGCACCTTGATTCCTTTGCATGGTCCTATGAGTACATGCCCGATTTTAGTTTAGTAGAACATCGCCACGTCTTAGAATCTGATGTGAAACCCGTTAAGTAGAGACTCTGTATGATGCACCCACAAACAACCCTTCAAGTCAAAGAGGAAGTCGACAAGTTGCACAAAGCTAAGTTCATCTGAGTCATCCTTTACCCCAAGTGGGTCGCCAATATAGTACCTATCACCAAGAAAGATGGCAAAGTGTACGTTTGTATTGACTTCCGAAACCTCAACCAGGCATGCCCGAAAGACGACTTCCCACTTCCACATATTGACACTCTAGTCGATAATATCACTGGACATGAGATGCTATCCTTTATGGACGGTTTCTCTGAATACAATCAGATCAAATTAGTATAATCTAACTAAGAGAAGACTTCTTTCACCACACCATGGGAAACATACTGTTATCTCGTCATGCCTTTTGGGCTCAAGAATGTAGGAGCCACATACCAACATGCCATGATGGCTATTTTTCATGACATGATGTATAAGTGTATAGAAGTCTACGTCGATGACATATTAGTGAAGTCCCAAACGGGAGTGGGACATGTTGAGGCGCTCCGACTGGTGTTACAAAGAGCTAAGAAATATCAATTAAAAATGAACCCAAAGAAATATGTCTTTGAAGTCACCTTCGGGAAATTACTCGGTTTCATAGTCAGTAAGTGAGGGATCAAAGTCGACCCTGCAAAAGTTAGAGCAATCCTTGAGATGCCACCTCCCAGTAATATCAAAGAATTATGAGATTTGATAGGAAGATTGCAATTCATTAGGAGATTTATCTCCCAGCATTCAGACAAATGCGATCCTTTCTACAGGCTACTTAAAGGAAGAACTGAGTACAAATGAGATGACCAGTGCCAGCAATCCTTTGACAACATCAAAAGGTACCTCCTCAATCCGCCCATATTATCGCCACCAGTCCCCGGAAGACCCCTAATCCTATACCTCTCAGCGAACGATAAAGCAATGGGAGTAATTTTGGGACAATATGAAGAAGATGGGAAGAGAGAGAAGGCTATCTACTACCTCAGTAGGACGATGGTTAAGTACGAACGAAAATACACTCCCATGGAAAAGACCTACCTCACATTGGTATGGGCTTCAACCAAATTACGATATTACTTCGAAACACATAAGATATTAGTACTAGCCCGAATGGACCCTCTGAAGTATGTATTTGAAAATCCTACAACATCAGGAAAAATTGCTCACTGGCATATGCTATTGCAAGAATTTGATATTACTTATGTCACGCAGAAGTCGATCAAGGGACAAGCCATCGCCGATTACCTCACAGATCTCCCACCCCCGAATGATGAACCTATACATGTGGATTTCCTCGATGAAGACTTACTCACAATTCATAACGAAGAGCCCAATAACATTGCAGAATATAAAGCTTTTATAGTTGAACTGCGAGCAACACTATAATTAGGTGTTAAATAGGTAAAAACCATTAGTGATTCCAAGCTAGTCATCTCGCAAGTCGTAGGAGTATAAAAAACTAAAGAAAGGAGACTAATGGCATACTTAGAGACCGCCCAATATTTGATAAAGAAATTTGAAAGAATCTCTTTCACGCATATCTCTAGATTAGAAAATAAGCTAGCAGACTTCTTAGCCACGTTAGCCTCTGTCATCCAAATATCCCTCGGCCAAGTACCAAGACCTTCTTCATCGAAAAATTAACAGTGCCCGCCCATGAGGTAGCATGGACCGTTAAGAGAGAATTACCAATCCTCCCACTAGCATGAAATCAAGTGAGACGATCACTCCGAAAAATCACGTTAAAGCATAAATTAAAGTCGCTATGTTCATATTTAAAAAATATCGATCGACGATGGACAGCCATGGTATTTCAACATCTAAAACTTCTTGAAGTATCAACACGTTTCCCCATATGCCATGAGGATCGAACGGAAGACTATAAGGAATCGATGCGCCCGATTCTGCATACTCAGTGAAATCTTATACAAAGAAGCCTTCACCAAGGGAGTACTACTACGATGCATCATGACCACCGAAACACAATACATCATCCGAAAAGCACACGCCAGTGCCTGCGGTGCTTATTCTGATAGACAGAGACTCACCAATCAAGTTACACGGTAGGGCTACTTCTAGCTGATAATGATAAGAGATTGTCACCTCTACATCCAATCCTATAAACAATGTCAAGAACACGCCACACTCATCAAAACTCCATCAGTTGCATTAAATGCTATGACCTCGCCATGGCCGTTTTCGATGTGGGCTTTCGATGTCATTGGGCCCTTCACAGACACAGTTGGGAACACTCACAAGCACGCGTTCATACTCATAGAGACCGAATACTACACCAAATGGGCAGAAGTTGAATCTTATGTCAGAATCTCTGCTTCAACACTCGTAAGGTTTATCGTTTGAAATATCATCACCAGGTTTGGAGTACCCAAAATGTTTATCACTGACAATGGACCAAAATTCATCGCAGAGAAGACGAAGAAGTTATGCAAGAAGTACGGCATCGATCTACGCCACTCGTCGTTGTTCTACCCTCAAGGCAATGGACAAGCAGAAGCTGCAAATAAAACCCTGATTTGAATCTTAAAACATACAGTAGAAACAAGCCATAGATCCAATTAGCCTGAACGACTACCAGAAGCACTCTGGGCCTATAGAACCTCTATTCGTACAGCCACTGGCCAAACTCCCTACCTCCTTACCTACGGGATAGAGGCAGTCCTACCATATGAGATACAAGTATCATCCTTACGGATTAAACTTGATGATGAGCTATCCTTAGACGAGAGGAGAATTTTCCTACTCACGCAGCTAGAACAGCTCGATGAAGCACGTCTAAGGGCAGCTGATCACGCTTAGCTGTATCAAAGGAGAGTGGCCAGGGCCTACAATAAGAGAGTCCTTAAGCGAACCTTCAATATTAGAGAATTAGTTTTAAAGAAAATCATGCCTTCCAAGCATGCCCATCCAAAAGAAAAACTGAAGCCGAACTGGGAAGGCCCTTATGTTATAGCAGTCGCATACCCTGGGAACGCATACAAGTTGGTGAACCAAGACGAGAAAGAACTCCCTAGCCCTTGGAACGTCATGTACCTTAGAAAATACTATCCTTAGCCTTTTAATCATCATATCCCATGGTTAAATACTTATCCTTACCACCCCCGTAGTCATCACGACCCATTCATTGGTCGTACGTCCTCAATCCTCAGAATATCCTTAAGACATCTGATTTATCGCCCACCTTTTCTTTTTTTTCACTTGGGCAACTTGATGGAAGGACTAATGACCTATCTAACCTCTTTCAAAAGCATAAGGAACACCCGATTCTCATTCCCTTCCCCTGTCATTGGAGGAGACGTTAGAGTAAAAAAAATGAAGATGTTAGGCTTAATCAAAACTCATCATTCTTGCACTGGCAGGATGCTTTCAAATATATATATATATATAAATCGAGCGAGAGCATTACGACGAATGAACAAGTCAATAAACTCAGAAAAGCATAAGCAGGCCGTGAGGACATCTCGAGTAACTTTATTTGAAGCGTATAAGCAAGCTGTGAGGGCATCCCCGATGTCCTCATACTACTAGATGTCGTCGTAAGGTGGCGGGAGGAGAATAAACTTCTACTGACCATAGAATGTGAGATTTTGATGGTATCGAAATATGACAAAGAGCTCAATCATGGCATCCCGTGCCCCCTGACAAAAAGACTGTTACTCATCCCTTTTGGATAGTGTTAGATACAAACTATCCCCCCATATCACTGAGCCTTACCTCCCCCTTCTAGTTTTAATTTCGGACAATAAATCAGAGACTTCGCAGGATGCTCTTAGGAATGAAACTGAAAACCGCTGAATGATGACTGATGCAATCACCTACTCTGCCTACCATACTTTTCCCTAATAACCACAGGATAGGATGACCACCCTGGGATAGACCCCCGTATACCACTGGCCAAATCAGAAAGACCTCCCCGGTTCGACAACAGTGCTAATTAACTTTTCTTCAAAACTAACTCACCAAATGCTCATGACTGCTCATAGACCCAAAGTGCTCATTTACAGCTCAGAAAAGCTCCATTGCATCTACATGCTGGGGCATTTTTTTTAGATCAGAAGGAGAGTCACGTCAGAAGCACCGACTTGTCCCTAAAGAAGATGAGGAATGACGAAGTTACCATCCGGAGAATGCTACCGAGGATACTGTACTGCCGATACTACCACACTCCTACACTGGGGCATTTTTTATTTGATCATTTTATTATTTCCACCTTAGCTATTTGCTTTCCCTGTTGCATTACTTTTATTTCAATAAAAAATAATAATAATAAAAAAAAGAAAGAAGAAAGCCTGGATCCATCTTTCACTACTAGACCCTGGTCTGAGACACTCACCCCCCTTGGCAACTAGCACGGGGGAGAACAAAAATTACTGATGACGTTATATTTACATGTGCAGATGCAAAGAAACCATCAACCGCCATCGGGCTAGCTCAGGAAGTATCCAAGTCCCAATGACGATCGACGACGCTAAAGAAACTAGAAAGCAAAAGGCAGATGCAAGAGATAACTAAAAGAAAAGAAGCCAATGAGGTACATCTAAAAACTAGAAAATCTCTATCCATATGTATATCTGTCAAATCTTTTGCTTTTATTTTTACAATTGCCACCGAGGGCATTCCCCCCCTATGTACACACAACACACACAATGGACAAAAACACACAACACACACGATGGACAAAAAACGCACACACACAATGAAAAAAAAAACACACACACACACGCCTCTTCTCCCTATGCTGTCTCTGGGGTGGACGAGCACCGTTGTTGCCAGTGTCATCAACTTGGAGGTCTATAGACTAATCGTCCGAAAACACAATCCCGACACCTGGAGTCCTCGAAACCTCTAAATGACGAGGCCCCGCCATGGAACCCCCCTCACTCGCCTGACTAATAGATCGTCTCAAGCGAGAACGAGGAAGATACCCTGCATGAATCTCTCGCACAACCGAATCCTCACGAGTATCACTCCTGACCCAACCATGAGAGGTGTGACGAGATTGCCCAGTTGAAGAACACGTAGCCCTAGACTCTGACCCATCAAGCCATCTAGCCGATCTCCGCATCTCCCGCTCACTCCTCATCAGACGATACTGCATCCGATCCAAGGACACCTGCATCTCCACTTGTGTCGTCCGATGTGCCGCCTCCAACACCTCGGCGTGAGTCCCCTATGTGACTATTATCTCAATCACCAAATCCTCACAACTCTGCACCTCCCCAAGGATCCGTCTCACCTCAGGAGTGGCGCGCGCTCACATCGCCTCTAGCTGCGCCTCCTCGAGCTGACGAACCTGCATAACCATACCAAGTCAGAGAGAGATAACATATACATATATGAACAAAAAAACCTTGAATAAGAAAGAACCATACCAGCTCCAACCTCTCCCCCAGAAGTCTCTCGACCGTCTCCGCGATCACGGGATCGACAGGAGGCACGGAAGGGACGGCAAATGTAGACGGCTATAACAAAAGTAAGCAAATACGTCAAATAAGCACTATGGTAAGAAATAAACTACGAATGTAATAACTAAAACATACTTGAGTAGGAATAGGAATAGACCCCTCAAGGGGGGCCTCAAGAGCGGAGTCCGGAACAGCCTGCACAACACCAAACAAGCCAACATAAAACATATCGAAATAAAATAAAATGAAAAACCTAAACTGAATTACACCAAACTAAAAACTATACCTGACTCTCGGGACGTAGAGAGGCAGCAGTCACCTCCCTCGTCTGAAGATCCTCAGCAACCTGACGCTAAAATACCACATGATATTGGTAAACTACTGAGAAAGTAAAACAATCACACCCAACGAACTGTGATAATTACACAAACGAGATAAAAGATTAAACGAAAACTTACCCAATGCTCAAGCTCGGCCCGAAGCTGAGCCATCACCGGATCCTCCCGACTGGAGGAAGCAATTGAAGATGGATCAAATGTCGGAATGGGACCTCCAGCGGCGAGCTTAGCTCTCTACGAATAACAATAAGATACATCAGTCGGCAAGCTCACGACACTAAACAATAAACAAAACCAGGTGCATATAGACACTTACCAATCAGTCAATCTCGTAACATAGACTGGCTTGCTACTGGTCGCACAATAGCTCGACCATCATCGTATGGCTAGCGAGCTCGACCTCCCTCTCAGACTGTTCATTAATCAAAATCCAATTTGATTAATTGAAATCGGGCATCCTTGACTTTTCAACTTCTGTGCCAAAATCGATTAATCGAACCTCGATTTCGATTAATCGATTTGGTCAGATTCAGCCTCCTTTCGGGCTGTTCTTCCAAATCTTTTCCCTTTCTTTTCTAAGCCTTTAATCTGTCCTTTTAACCCTACTCGACTGAATTTAATCATCTACAATCTATGCATTAACTTCAATTAAAACTCACCTCAATAAATCCCTTAAAGGATTGATTTGTTGGGTTTGGTGGTTAGGGTTCCAGCTTTTGCTTCAACGATCCTAACGCGTTGAATCCGACAATCAATGCTAACTCCTCCTCTTGATTTGCATTAACATCTAGCCTCCATAACTCCTCTTTACTCCGTCTCTCTCTCTCTTCTTAATTCCTTCACCAACCAAGACAAAAGGGTTTCTAGGGTTATTAAAACCCTTATATTCTTTCTCCTGCTTGTGTGTTAAACACATACACCAGAGATAGGTGTGTGTGACCACTAACTCATACTATACATCACGCTTAGGTCACATTTGTACTACGTCAGCTCATCACTCCATGAGTTCATTATTTGACCATCACTTAGTCAACCCTACAACCAATCGGGCACGGATCCTGAGGTCAAAGTTAAATGCTCAATTTTTTAGGATATTACAAGATTTGTAGGCCATGGGTAAGGTTTTTCTTATGAGAATCGGAGGAGATTCTGAGTGTTAAGGAGGCAAAAGATATTGGGGATCGTATCAGGTAGAGGGGGGTAGTGTTCCCACCTCGGCTGGTAGGGGCCTCTAGCTGGGTTAAAGTTCTGCGACAAGGGTATGTTATTATAATTCGACGCATGGGTCGGTCGGTTTTGTGTCGAGTTTTGGTTCTGATAGGTGCTAGGGTATTGGTTTCTATTTTGGTATTGGCCTTGATTCTGATTTTGGCCTTGGTTTTAGTTCACGTATCTTTGTTGGCTAGTGCCTTGATTTTGGTTGGTATACCGTTGTTGGTTTTGATTTTGTCCGAAGTTTCATGGTTGGAAGTTCCCATTATTAGAATTTTATCCCTGGTTAACAACGGTGTTAACTTGCTCAGATCCTGATATTATTTTTTGATTTTGATTTGTTGGAATAGCCTACTTTTGATGTGACTATGGATAAAGCGAGATCTCCGCCCTTAAGGTGTCGTGCTAGTCAGGATGCTCGAGAGTGGAGTGTAATGAAGTCGGGACAATCACTTATGACAAGTGCGCTTTTTAGTGGCTCCTTAGTATTATCGATAATAATGTCAATCGAGTCTTTCTCTTTCATTGAAGTGCCAGTCCTAGCAGCGAGTTTTCTCCACCTAGCGGCGAAGTCGATAAATTCTTCATCGGGTCCTTGCTTAGCCGCCATCAGATAGCCGAGACTGACTGTCTCTTGGATTAGGTGTTTGTATTGGTCTAGGAATCGATCGACCAGATCATTGAAAGTTTCGATTCTATAAAGTGGGAGCCCCGTAAACCAATCTAAAGCTTCTCCTTCTAACTAGCATTGGAAATAGTGAATAAGAAGTCCTTGATTATCGTGTATGGGTCGACAATCATTACAAAAGAGGGTCAAGTGATGGTTCGGATTTCCCGTGCCATCGTACTTGATAAATTTAGGTGGTTTAAATCCTATAGGCAAGTTAAATTCGATATCCCGATAAAATTTATCAAATCCGAATAAGTGACCAAGGCGCTCTCTCTTGGCCATGTACTCGTCGAGCATTTTTGGAAAATCTTCGATCTTGATAGTGTTGTCCTTTGGAGCAAGCCGCGAGCTAACCCTATCTAGAGTGTCATCATTAAAGAATGTGTGAGCATGTTGTCTCAACGATGTGGCGCGGGCTGACACCGTGCTCAGGGTAGAAGGTGGCCTCTCTTGTTGCTCTTGGTCTTCTGAAAATTATCGTGACCTGATGGTTTCGTATGCAGCGGCTAAGCTCTGAAGTAGTTCCTCGGAGTCATCGTCTCCCCTTTGTATCCTTTGGATATTGAGCTCTACGATTTGCTAGGCAGTAAGGTTTTGCCCGATGTTACCATTTCTCCCGTTATGATTATTACGAGTGTGCGAGGTAGAGAGGGGATTTTCTTGTTCACTAGTCATATTAATCTCAGGTTGTCGTGGGCTGAAATTATAAGGGGATTCTTCCTCATATGTGAGGTTGTTATGATACCCCCACAAGGGTGGGTCTCCTCAACTTACTCTTCGTATGCCAGACATTTTGAGTCTTTGACGAAGACTCATATATTAAAAAAGGGGGAATCTAAATGACAAGGGAACCTAAATGACGTGATGGGAAAGAAAATAAGGAAGTAAAATAAAACTAACTATCTAAAAAACAAGGGGTTTGCAAAGTGTCCCATCGCGATTGCCAGTTTGTTGGTGTGCACTTTTTCTGAGTTCCTCTCAGTTCCCGTTGAATCAGTGGCTCCAATTCTGTCCAGGTGGACTCTAGCGATGCAGTGTTTGGAATGGTGGAGATAAAATAACATAAAAAGGGGGTTTTCTAGGAAGGTTCCTAGTTTGTTTGCGATCGCTAGCTGCAAATATTTATCAACGCTGTAACACGTCAATGATCACGCTTAAGAGTGGGTGTGGGTTACGTCTATACTGAATCGTCCGCCTGTGAACGTTAGCAACAATGTCCCTTTTTAATTTAGATAGTTTAATTTTCCTTTTATTTCCCTTTATGATTATATTTTCGGTAGGTTTAGATTTCCCTGATTCTATTGTGAATTTGGTTGCGTGTGGGAATTCATTGAATTTAATGTTCTAGTCTTATCAGGAATCTAATTAATTTTTCCACTATTCCTATCCTTATTGAATGTTTAATTAATTAAGTGTCCTAATGCTATTAAAAGTCCGATTAATCTTAGACTGTAAATCCCATTAGAAGTCTAATTATGATCAGGTTTCTTAATTGTGCTAAGAGTACACATGCAGTAGTTCTGATGAAACTTTAATTAAATCTTGCATGCCGGTTATGTTGGAATTCTAACTAAAGCAAGCAAACTAGTTGTATTGGAATTCTAATTAAATTATGTATAACAGTCCTACTAGAATTCGAACTGAAATAGAGAACTAATTCTACTAACACTCTAATTTCAAGCACATGAATTAATTTTTATTAAAAATCTAATTAAAACAAATAAACTGATTTTTGTAATTAAAAGTCTAATAAATAAACTAATTTTATTTAAATTCTAATTAAATTAATGAATTAACTGCACTAAAAATCTAATCAGAGCAATGAATTAATCATACTAAATCCTAATTAAAGCGAGAAATTAACCAATTAAAATATGATTTAAAGAAATTAATTAATCATGCTAAAATCTAATTAACTCAATTAATTAACCATGCGAAGATAAAATAAATTTACTAATTAATTGCACTAAGGAACTAAGAAAAGGCGACTAATTAATTCTAGAATTCCTAAAAAAAAGGGATTTGGGCCTGCTATGCTAAGGAGGATTGGCCTCGTTCCCGAGTACCCTCCGTAAGCTCCTTTGGACAAATCGGATGGCTGAGATTAAAGTAAATTAAATTTTGGACTATAAAATAGGATTTTGAATTTTTGGAATTGATTTTGGAATTATAATTACGAATTAAATTATGAAACTAAAGTTTTAGAAAACTAAATTAATTATGGTTTTTTAGAAATATCCAGTTAAGAAATTAAAATTAGAAACTTAAAATTCTAGGACTGAATTTGGGTCTGAAATCAGAAAATCAGGCCGTATGTGTGACAGCCCGGTTTTTGGTACCCCAAAACCCGTGCCATCAACACAATCATCTTGACCGTGCCCCTTAACTAAGCACGGAACACTGGTATATCAAGCAACACTAATGAAATGAACAATAAATAAAACTGCGGATATAATTCACCATTTAAATATTACTCAAAAGACAGTTCTACCTTCATGCCTCTGCATGAATGGAGAACTGATCCGAACCATCGATGATAGCTGATCATCTAGAATGGTTCGCCCAAAAGAATAATCCCAACATTTAATTACATTGTTTAATAGAAACAAGGCTTGACATACCAAGCCGTACCAAATAAGCTCATAAAACTCTCAAAGATGCACAACGGAGTCCTCTAGAAGAAGTCCTCAGGAGGTGGCTCCAACTCGTCACCAGGTGCAAGGTCCGACTCACCAGGGTCGACGTCCCTTGAAGCCTCAGCAGCTGCTAATAGTGGACCTGCGACGTATAGTCTAAAGGGGTGAGCTACATCCTAGCTCAATAAGAAACAAAACACATTGAACATATAAATTAAAACTCACATATATTCCATGATATGCTTATGCATGATGTGTCTATGCAGTTACTGAGAAAACAGTTGAAAAGGAATCACATTTTACTAATAGTTTACACATGCCTTTTAATTAATCATGAATAATACTGAAATAGGCCTAAAGCAAAACTTAACTTTTCAACTTAAGTAATCCCTGAGCAATATAGCATCGAGCCCCGATGAGATACCCTTCATCGCTATCTATATAGACAGTTTTAAATGTATTCCCTGGGAATACCTATAGTACCCAAGCCCCTTTCCCTTGGGGATCGGTGGCGGGGTTTCAACTTATCTCAATTCAACACCCCTGGGGTGTGCTTACTATGTACGGATAAGCCTCCGCACTGGCTTACGGTTTGCCACAGACGGTCACGGATATCTGCGCCGCTGGGTCAGTATGGTATCCTATCAAACCTCAAATAATAAAAATATCAGGTGCTTTACCTATAGTTATTCACCGTGTAAGTGTGGTATCTTACATCAGTTAGGCCCTATCAGACATTATTCAATCTTAAATACATCCCTGGGATGTATCTATTCACTTGCATCACACCTGATGCTCTTATTACTTCACTTCCTCATCCCCTGGGGATGGCTCATTATTAGATGCTCTTCTTGATGTCACTCACACACACTTTTCATAAAACTTTAAGCAATAAAATAGTTTTCAATTTGATTCTATATCACTACATACATGCTCTTGCAAATTAAAGTACATGTTCAAGGTGTTCCCTACCTCAAATCTCTGATAAATCACGCATCAAGGTCCCACGTGGCTCCTTGTGCCCATGATCATACGTACCACCTATGGTACAACATAACACATGCAACACATCATTAAAGATACAATAAGGAAGGTCCAAGACCTTCTGAGAATATTAAAGTCAAACAAAAAAGTCAACAAATTTTAAGTCAGTCGATTAATCGAACTCCAAAGTCAATTAATCGAAACTGATTCGATTAATCGATTCCCAAAATCGATTAATCGAAATTCAAAATTGATTAATCGATTCCCAGAATCTATTAATCGAGATCCCCATTCGATCAAAATTGATTAATCGATTCCCAAAATCGATTAATCAAGATCCCCATTCGATTAATCGAATCCCACATCGATTAATCAAAATTCTCTAATCTATCAATTCGATTCTCAATTCGAGTAATCGAATTCCCAAAATCGATTAATCGATCCCAAATCGATTAATCGATCCCAAATCGATTAATCGAAATTTAAAATTGATTAATCAAAATCCCATTTCAACTAGTCGATTTCCCCAGGTCACTTTCCTCCAGCCACTGGAGGTTCTCAGTCGATTAATCGACACCAAAATCGATTAATCAAAATCCAAAGTTGATTAATCGAAACTCAGTTCGATTAATCGAATTCGAGTTCTTTGACTTTTCAACTTCTTGGCAAAAATCAATTAATCGAAACCTAATTTTGATTAATCGATTTGGCCAGATTCAGCCCCCCTTTTGGGCTGTTCTTCTAAATCTTTTCCCTACTCTTTTTCCTTCATTTTTCTAAGCCTTTTTCCTATAATTTAAACCATTCCTAACTACAATTAAACTCCCATAACTTATGCATTGAATTCACAAAGATTTTACCTTCAATCAATCTCAAATTGATTGGATCTAGTGGTTGGAAAGGCTAGGGTTCCAGCTTTGGTTTTAGTGAATCCCTCACATCGAATCCGACGTTAATTGCTTGAATCCCCCCTTCCAAACACCCATAATAACTCCTTGCATTAACTATGCTCTCCTTCTCTCTCTCTCTTCTTTACTCTCCCTCAACAACCCAACAAAAGAGAACTAGGGCTATTAAACCCTTTTATCTCCCCTCCAACTTGTGTGTTGAGCACATACACCAAAAGTAGGTGTATGTGACTCCAGATTTCGTCACATTCCGCACATTCACTTAAATTCTCACATCTCATTCGTTCATCTTAACCTACGTCAACTCGTGAACTCTTACATGGTCAAACCTATGACCAGTCGGGCACGGATCTCGAGGTCACTATTTGACGTGAAATTTTTGGGATATTACATCCTCTCCACCTTGGGAATTTTCGTCCTCGAAAATAACCCAAAGGTGCGTCTGTCTGGGTCTCCCCCCCCCACACTCTCAGGTGAGGTGGCCCAGTCAAGTTACACAAAATAGAACAAACACACAGACATAGGATAAAAGATAACAGTCGTAGAAAATTAACAAAATATTTATATTCACTAAGATTTTTACAAAATATTTACAAAAAGTTACACCACAGTACAACCAAAATTTTCCATTCAACCAAAATACAATGGAAAGTATGGTAGCCCAAGGCTCATGGGTCGCCAGTCGGGTCCAAAGGTCGAGGTGGGTCCTCTTGAGCAGTCGCTCCATCCGAGTGGCGGAGCTATGGGGTTGGCGGTTCATTGAGCCTGGCCGGGTGGTCTGAGGTAGCTGCTATGGTGGTCAGGTCTCCTCTAGGGGTGGATGGCTGGTCGTAGTCGACGGTGGTGGCTGTGGCGTCTCAATCCGCGGAAGTGGTGTAGAAGTGGAAGTACTAGTGTCGGCGGCACGCGGGCGAAATGTGGTACCGGTGTGGAATGCAATATGTCCGGCGGTCCATGCCGCCTCCTTAGCTAACTGTCGCTGGTAATCTTGGGGGTAGATATGCCTCATGGTGTGGTACATGAGGAAATCCATCCGGCGGTTCATGCGTACGTTGTTGGCCTCCATACGAGCCAACACGTCCTCTATGGTAATGCCGGAAGGAGCCGCGGGTCGGCGACGGGAGAACGTTGGTGTCACCGGAGCTGGTTGGGATGGGGGTGTAGCTGCTGTGGTAGTAGGTGGAATGGTAGGCTGACTCGCAACGGGTGGAATAACAGGTGGAGCCTCCCCCACTGGTGGGGCTCCGTCGGCGGGTAGGTCCAGCTGTGGTAGTGGGGGTGGTGGTGGTGCTACAGCTACGCCCTCAGCTGCGCCCGCTGCTGGTAATGCCTTCTTCAGAAGGTTGTAACTACTGTTCCACGAGGAGTGTGAGAACCGTTTGATCTTGTCTGTCGCCCGCACCTCATGGGGCGATATCGTGTACGCCGGAGCGTCAGAATAGCTCTCTAATATGCTCTAGATGAGCTGAGCATAGGGCATCTTTTCTTTGGGCCTTAGGTTGCCCTTCATCAGCTGGCCCTTCATGTACCTCATCCCCTCGAGGATGATCATGGTGGCATCGAACCAACGGCCCTTGTAAGCCGCATAAAGTGCTTGTTGAACCAACTCTACCCGCTCGGTATCGTGTCGCATCGGGTAGAGGTTGCACTTAATGATGGAGTCGAGCATCCACATATACGGAGGCAAGTCTACCCTCCGAATTGAGGTGCCCGAACCCCTCTTCCCCTTAGTCATGTCGCGGATGATCTCCTCGACATCCACCTCTTCTGGGAATGGTGGGAATAGGGTAGTCTTAGGGACAAAATCCAAATAGCACTCAAGTGCTTCATGGACGTGGCGACGTGTAATGGTGTTGTCTCGACCCTCTATCTTGGTCAAGACCACGTCGTCAGTAGGGCCATCGGTAAGGCCCTGGTAAAATAGTCGAACCAACCGAGGGTAGTAGGACCCATGGGTCGGTTTCAAAAGATTGCTGAGGCCGGCATTTTCAAGGTACTTACGAGCCCAATTGGTCTCGCCTTGCACATGAGGGTTTGTGAATAGGGTTGGGTCGATGATGTAATCGATCCCAATGGTCTTAGCCGCCCACCACTCGTTGGGTTGAACCACATTGTTGGGTGGTGGTGGCACAGGTGTGGATTCACGTGAAGGCTCACGCAAAGATGCGCCCGTCGACCCGGACGTGGTGTCCGATGCCGATGGCGATGGGGTCCTCACGGGTGATGGGGTAGGTGGTGGCGGTGCGGCGTTCTTACGTTGGACCGGTAGTTTGGAGGTCGCCTTCTTCAAAGAAAAATGGGTTTTGGGTGGCATTGTGGTGAAAATTCAAGAAAACTAGGTTTTCTCTAACTCAATTGAAGAAAGAACACAAATGTAGGGTTTACCGTGGGTTTTGGATGCGATGGTATCCGAATCCGATCCGAAAATTGATGGAAAATGCAAACCCTAGAGTGCTCGGTTAGTTGGAGAAGAGGAAGGAGAAATGGCGCCCAAATGCAAAAACCCAAATGATTCGAATGGGTAATAAAATCCCCAAACTTATATATATATAGGTTCAGATTCGATTAATCGATTTCTCAAAGTCGATTAATCGAGTTGCAAAACTAGCTAAGGCACCCGAAATTGATTAATCAATTTCCAAAATCGATTAGTCGAAATACAAAATCGATTAATCAAAATCCTTTTCGATTAATCGAAATCGTAGCCATTTAAAATTTCAAAATTTAGAGCTCGCTGGTGTTAGCCAGTCGATTAATCGAAATCCATTTCGATTAATCAAAATTTTAAAATCGATTAATCGAATTTTACTTCGATTAGTCGAAATCACATGTTCCTTCAAATTTTTCCCAATTCCTTAAGTGGCTCGATCAGTCGAATTTTCCAGTTCGATTAATCGAATTTACAAATGGATTAATCGAATTCTTCATCGATTAGTCGAAATTGCATATAATTCAAATTTTCTTCTAAAATCTCTTAAGTTATTCGATTAATCGGATCTCAAGATCGATTAATCGAAATCCAAATTTGATTAATCGAAACTTAGATCGATTAGTCGAATTCCCCATTACTTTAAATCTTTCAAACATCAGGCACACTGGCCTCTGCCAGTCGATTAATCGATTCCCAAATCGATTAATCGAATTCCCTCAATTAATCGAAATTTTCAAAAAAATTTCATCTGTCAAAATTTTTCCTCATTGGCTGATGCCAGTCGATTAGTCGAACAAAACTCGATTAATCGAATCCTCAAATCGATTAATCGGTTTTACCCCGACTTCTCGAATTCTGTTGTTCCTTTCTGTTCTTTATTTCCTTGGTGATATTGATCTCACAATTTTTTGAATTCTCACTGAATATATTGACCAACTGGTCATCATTGAATTACATGGACGATGAGAATTCACAAACATGCTTGCGATGTTACAATGTTCACTCTCAAGTCGTCGCAAACAAGCTTGGATACTGTTCCTTCACGTCGGCTTCCCGTTCTCACGTAGCCTCCTCGGCCGGATGATGCTTCCATCTGACAAGTACGAGTGGAATCACTTTCGTTCGCAGCACTTGTTTCTTTCGATCCAAAATCTCCACCAGCTCTTCGATCATGGTCATGTCCTCATGCATCTCTAACGCTTGACCGCTCAACACGTGGTCAAGGTCGTTAATGTACTTCCTAAGCATTGATACGTGGAAGACATTGTGTACTGAATCGAATAACGGTGGTAATCCAATGCGGTAAGCAACTTCCCCTACTCGTGCCAAAACCTCAAATGGTCCAAGATAGCGGGGACTTAGCTTCCCTCTCTTTCCAAATCTCATCACCCCCTTCATAGGTGACACTTTCACAAACACGTGTTCACCCACTTTGAAGTCTACACTCGTCCGCTTGATATCGGCGTAGCTTTTCTGTCTGCTTTGCGTCGCTTTAAGTTTTTCCCTTATCATACGAACATAGGCGGCATTATCTTCAAGTATTTCGGGACCCAAAATAAACTTCTCACTCGTTTCTTCCTAATTAATGGGCGATCTACATTGCCGTCCGTAGAGTGCTTCATATGGTGCCATTCCAATGCTTGTCTGAAAACTGTTGTTATATGTAAACTCAATCAAAGGTAGGTGCTGATCCCATGATCCTTGTAGCTCTAACATACATGCCCTAAGCGTGTCCTCGATGATCTGATTGACCCTCTCAGTCTGTCCGTCAGTTTGCGGATGGAATGCCGTACTGAAATCCAGTCGCGTTCCCATTCCTTCTTGAAATTTCTTCTAGAACTTTGATGTATACAATGGGTCACGGTCCGAAACAATGCTACTCGGAATCCCATGCAAACGGACAATCTCCTTCATATATAGCTCTGCCAGTCTTCCCACCGTGTACATCGTGTTGTAAGGCAAGAAGTGCGCTGACTTGGTCAATCGATCGACCACTACCCAAATGGCATTATATTTCTTGGCAGTACGTAGTAATCCAACAATGAAATCCATCGAGATCGATTCCCACTTCCATTCTGGTATTGGTAAAGGCTGCAATAGTCCAGCAGGATGTCTATGGTCAATCTTCACCTGTTGACAGGTCAAACACCGTGACACGTATTTGGCCACATCTTACTTCAAACCTTTCCTCCAATAGTTATTTTTCAAGTCTTGGTACATTTTGGTGCTACCAGGGTGGATAGAATAATTTGACTTGTGGGCTTCATCAAGAATCGTTCGTCTTAGATCGGCATTGTCCGGAATGCAGAGACGGCCCTTGAACAATAAAGAACCATCTTCTTTCACTGAGAAGTCTGGCCTGATGCCTTCAATCACATCTTGATGAATCTTTGTTAACGTCGGATCTTTCATCTGTAGATCATGGATATGCTCAAATATTACTGGTCTCACTGATATGTTAGCCAAAAAGGATCCTGTAGCTCTCGACTCAATGCTTGCATCATAGAGTGCCAAGTCTTCCAATAATTTCCATCGGTGCATACCCAAAATCAAACAAGCTAACTGAGCTGAACTCTTCCGACTCAAGGCATCGGCTACTATGTTAGCCTTGCCTGGATGGTACTGTATAGAACAATCATAATCCTTGAGGAACTCCATCCATCTGCGCTGTCTCATGTTGAGCTCTTTCTGTGTAAACAGGTATCTGAGGCTCTTGTGGTCGGTGAAAATTTCAAATGTGCCGTACAAGTAATGTCTCCAAATCTTCAGCGCAAAAATGACTGCTGCTAGCTCCAAGTCATGAGTCGGGTAATTTTTCTCGTGTTCTTTCAGCTGTCTTGATCCGTAAGCTATCGCCTTCTTGTGTTGGTTGAGCACACAACCCAAACCATTGTATGACGCATCGTTGTACACTATGTATCCTCCACTGCTTGAAGGAATCGCTAGCACTGGAGCTGAAGTGAGTCTCGTCTTGAGTTCTTGAAAACTCTTCTCGCATGCCTCACTCCACTTAAATCTTGAATCCTTTCGTGTCAACTTCGTGAGAGGTCTCGATATCTTTGAAAACCCCTCAATGAATCTTCGATAGTAGCCTGCTAACGTAAGAAAGCTTCGGACATCGGTCACTATCTTTGGTTGCTCCCATTTAACCACTGCTTCTATCTTTGCTGGATCTACCGTGACACCATGCTTTGAGACTACATATCCCAAAAAGCTAACTTCTTCCAACCAAAACTCACATTTGCTGAGTTTGGCGTATAATTGGTGTTCACGTAGCGTTTGTAGAGCAATCCTCAAATGTTCTTCGTATTCCGTCTTGGATTTGGAGTATATCAAAATATCATCAACGAATACTACGACGTAGGAATCCAGGTGTGGTTTAAACACCCGATTCATAAGATCCATAAATGATGTCGGAGCATTCGTCAACCCAAACGGCATCACAAGGAATTCATAGTGTCCATACTGTGTCCTGAAAGCTGTCTTCTAGATGTCCTCTGCCTTGACTCT
Organism: Chloranthus sessilifolius; assembly: GCA_021018995.1. Taxonomy (NCBI): domain Eukaryota; kingdom Viridiplantae; phylum Streptophyta; class Magnoliopsida; order Chloranthales; family Chloranthaceae; genus Chloranthus; species Chloranthus sessilifolius. Next base: position 24,220,915 of record CM037594.1, on the reverse strand, counting down.
CAACTGATGGTATCCAGATCTCAGGTCGATCTTGGAAAAATATCTCGCTCCTTGCAGTTGATCAAACAGATCGTCAATTCTAGGCAAAGGGTAGCGGTTCTTCACAGTGAGTTTGTTCAGTTGTCGATAGTCAATGCATAGATGCATCGACCCATCTTTCTTCTTAACAAACAAGACCGGTGCTCCCCACGAAGACACGCTCGGTCTGACAAACCCTTTATCCATGAGATCTTGTAGTTGTTCCTTCAACTCCTTCAACTCAGCAGGAGCCATTTTATATGGTGCTTTTGAAACAGGCTCTGTTCCCAGTGCTAAGTCAATGGCGAATTCTACTTCTCTCTGGAGGTAATCCAGGCAACTCTTCTGGAAATATGTCGGCGAAGTCTCGCACAACTGCTATCTCAGAGATGACGTTCTTTTCTTCCTGGTCCTCCTTTAAGAAAGCCAAGTATCCACTGCAACCCTTCCTGATCATTCGCTCGGCTCTTACTGCTGAGATCAGTGGCATACGTGATGACCTCACTCCTTGAAATCGAAATGATCTTCTTGTGTTGGGTCTGAAGATGACAACCTTGTTCTTGCAATCGATCAAGGTACAATGTTTGCGGATCACATCAAACCCTTGCATGTCCAGCAGTATCAACTTTGCCTCCAATTCATGCACCTCCAGGTCTCAAATTGCTACAATGACGGATTTGCAAGCTAGCTCCGTGTCCACTAACTCTCCAGTCGGAATAGACACAGATAGGATAAAATCCAATGCTTCTGGGATAATCTTCATCCTCTTGGCAAATCGTGGAGTGACAAATGAGTGGGTAGACCCTGGGTCAATCAACACTCTAGCGTCATATCCAACGAAGCATCCTTTCTCATATATAGTTAGCGTACCTATAGTATATATACATACATACAATAATTTACATATTAATTTACATCCCTAATTCACATATAAATTCAGTGTTTGGAAAATAATCTACACTATTTCCTAATGAATGCACCTTCTCTATCTAAAATTTTCAAGGAATTTACAACTCTTTATTTAAATGAAAATCTCACCTTGGATAATGTCATGCACGTTCCCTGCTTCCTGAGCAATGACTGCATAGGCTCTTCCATAAATGACTGGCTTCCGTGCTTGAATGGGTCGTGGCGCTGTAACTGAAGTCGTCTTCCCTTTATCAACCTCGGGGCAATCCTTGATCAAGTGGCCCACCTTGCCACATCGGAAACAACCCCTGGTTCCCACTCTGCAATCCATGGTCCTATGAGGCTTGCCACACTTGGCACAAGTCTCTCGAGGTGCGGAAGAAACTGTACGAGAATCTTGTGTGACAGTAGCGCCAGTAGACATGGCAGGGCTCTCATAGCGTAAAGGTCTCCCCGACGCAAGTAGTGGAAATCTCTGTTGGTTATGCTGCTGCGTCGGTCTTCCGAAACCCCCTTGGAACTGTGGTCTTTGATTTTGGGCCACGAACCTCGACTTTTTATTCACCGGTTTGTAGTTCCCTGTTCTTCCCTGATCAGTATTTCCCCTTTGTTATTCTCTCTGCCTATATCTGTTATTATTCTCCTCTTCTATAACTAGTGCTTTACTCATGACCTCTTCATAGGTCCTCAGCTGAAATGGAGCTACTCCTCCCCTAACCTCAGGCTTCAAGCCTTACTGAAACCTCTTTGACTTCATCACATCGGTGGCGACATAATCAGGAGCAAAACAGGCGAGTCATAGAAACTCCACTCCGTACTCTCTCACGCTCATCCTCCCTTGCACTAACTGTAGAAACTAAATCTCCATTTGGTTTCTTACCACCTCTGGAAAATACTGTTTGTTGAACTCCTCAACAAACTCCTCCAAAGTCAAAGGCAACTCTGGGGTCTCCTGAGCCCTATTCCGTATCACGGACTTCCACCAAGGCCCAGCCTCCCCATCTAGCATGTATGCTTCCCATCTAACACTCTCATCCTCCGTGCATGTCAGCACGCTGAATACTTTCTCCATCTCCATTAACCAATTTTCTGCTGCCATCGTGTTTGCCTGCCCAGAAAACATAGAAAGTCTCATCCTCCTAAACTCAGTAAAAGATGAAGGCACAGGCAATGTAGGTCCTACAGGTGGTGTAGGTGGCTGCTGCTCTCTTGCTACATGAGCTGCAAAGGATGCGGCTTGTTGTGCCATGGCAGCTGCCATAGTCTCCATAGTGTACATCATCCTTTGGCGCTCCTCTCTATCTTCCGATCTTTCTCTCACTCTCTCCTGTTCTCTCAGATCTTGATCCTGTCGATCTCGATCCTCTTCCTCTTGTTGTCTACTACTGCTGCCCCCTGGGGCCTCACTCCCTCCCAAGGGTACTCGATTGGTAGGAGAGATGTAATCATCTCCACTACGTAAACTTCTCTGTTGGCCTCCTCTCGGTCAGCCCCTTCCCCTAGAAGACATTGACGGTTGCATTTAAAACTAAGGTTTCGTTAGCAGAAGTCCCTATGTTCTGACAAAATGAATGATTGTCAGATTTGCTAAAAGAAATTGCTCTGATACCAACTGTGACAGCCCGATTTTTGGCACCCCGAAACCCGTGCCATTAGCACGATCATCTTGACCGTGCCCCTTAACTAAGCACGGAACATTGGTATATCTAGCAACACTAATGAAATGAACAATAAATAAAACTGCAGAAATAATTCACCATTTAAATATTACTCAAAAGACAGTTCTACCTTCATGCCTCTGCATGAATGGAGAACTGATCCGAACCATCGATGATAGCTGATCATCTAGAATGGTTCGCCCAAAAGAATAATCCCAACATTTAATTACATTGTTTAATAGAAACAAGGCTTGACATACCAAGCCGTACCAAATAAGCTCATAAAACTCTCAAAGATGCACAACGGAGTCCTCTAGAAGAAGTCCTCAGGAGGTGGCTCCAACTCGTCACCAGGCGCAAGGTCCGACTCACCAGGGTCGACGTCCCTTGAAGCCTCAACAGCTGCTAATAGTGGACCTGCAACGTATAGTCTAAAGGGGTGAGCTACATCCTAGCTCAATAAGGAACAAAACACATTGAACATATAAATTAAAACTCACATATATTCCATGATATGCTTATGCATGATGTGTCTATGCAGTTACTGAGAAAACAGTTGAAAAGGAATCACATTTTACTGATAGTTTACACGTCTTTTAATTAATCATGAATAACACTGAAATAGGGCTAAAGCAAAACTTAACTTTTCAACTTAAGTAATCCCTGAGCAATATAGCATCGAGCCCCGATGAGATACCCTTCATCGCTATCTATATAGACAATTTTAAACGTATTCCCTGGGAATACCTATAGTACCCAAGCCCCTTTCCCTTGGGGATCGGTGGCGGGGTTTCAACTTATCTCAATTCAACACCCCTGGGGTGTGCTTACTATGTACGGATAAGCCTCCGCACTGGCTTACGGTTTCGCCGCCGTATCGGTCACGGATATCCTGCCGCGTCAGTCGTGGGTATCCCGCCACGTCGGTGGGGTATCCTATCAAACCTCAAATAATAAAAATATCAGGTGCTTTACCTATAGTTATTCACCATGTAAGTGTGGTATCTTACATCAGTTAGGCCCTATCAGACATTATTCAATCCTAAATACATCCCTGGGATGTATCTATTCACTTGCATCACACCTGATGCTCTTATTACTTCACTTCCTCATCCCCTGGGGATGGCTCATTATTAGATGCTCTTCTTGATGTCACTCACACACACTTTTCATAAAACTTTAAGCAATAAAATAGTTTTCAATTTGATTCTATATCACTACATACATGCTCTTGCAAATTAAAGTACATGTTCAAGGTGTTCCCTACCTCAAATCTCTGATAAATCACACATCAAGGTCTCACGTGGCTCCTTGTGCCCAGGATCATACGTACCACCTATGGTACAACATAACACATGAAACACATCATTAAAGATTCAATAAGGAAGGCCCAAGACCTTCCAAGAATATTAAAGTCAAACAAAAAAGTCAACAAATTTTAAGTCAGTCGATTAATCGAACTCCAAAGTCAATTAATCGAAACTGATTCGATTAATCGATTCCCAAAATTGATTAATCGAAATTCAAAATCGATTAATCGATTCCCAGAATCAATTAATCGAGATCCCCATTCGATCAAAATCGATTAATCGATTCCCAAAATCGATTAATCGAGATCCCCATTCGATTAATCGAATCCCACATCGATTAATCGAAATTATCTAATCTATCAATTCGATTCTCAATTCGAGTAATCGAATTCCCAAAATCGATTAATCGATCCCAAATCGATTAATCGAAATTCAAAATCGATTAATCGAAATCCCATTTCGACTAGTTGATTTCCCCAGGTCACTTTCCTCCGATCCTTTGAGGTTTCACACCAAAATCGATTAATCGAAATCCAAAGTCGATTAATCGAAACTCAGTTCAATTAATCGAATTCGGGTTCATTGACTTTTCAACTTCTTGGCGAAAATCGATTAATCGAAACCTAATTTCGATTAATCGATTTGGCCAGATTCAACCCCCCTTTTGGGCTGTTCTTCCAAATCTTTTTCCTACTCTTTTTCCTTTATTTTTCTAAGCCTTTTTCCTATGATTTAAACCATTCCTAACTACAATTAAACTCCCATAACTTATGCATTGAATTCACAAAGATTTTACCTTCAATCAATCTCAAATTGATTGGATCTAGTGGTTGGAAAGGCTAGGGTTCCAGCTTTGGTTCTAGTGAATCCCTCGCGTCGAATCCGGCGTTAATTGCTTGAATCCCCCCTTCCAAACACCCACAATAACTCCTTGCATTAACTATGCTCTCCTTCTCTCACTCTCTCTTCTTTACTCTCCCTCTACAACCCAACAAAAGAGAACTAGGGCTATTAAACCCTTTTATCTCCCCTCCAACTTGCGTGTTGAGCACATACACCAAAAGTAGGTGTATGTGACTCCAGATTTCATCACATTCCACACATTCACTTAAATTCTCACATCTCATCCGTTCATCTTAACCTACGTCAACTCATGAACTCTTACATGGTCAAACCTATGACCAGTCGGGCACGAATCCCGAGGTCACTGTTTGACGTGAAATTTTCGGGATATTACAATATGATTAAGGACTGGTTCTAGAGTCTGAGATCTAGAACCATAAATTAATGATAGGACTGGAGATTAAGAATTTAGAACTAAATTAAAGTCTAGAGTCAGTGTATCAGACCGATAGATTAAGGACTGGTTCTAGAAACAGAGAACTAGAATCAGATATAGAGAATTTCAGTCAGAAAAGGGTGCTACGGTCTAAGACTAAAAATTAAATCTAATAGAATTCCTAAATCTAGAGACTAGAAGTTACAATCATGAATTAAAAAATTAAATCCTTACCTAAGGGTCGGGGCTGTGAAGAGAAATCTTGAAGATTCAATGGTTGAATCTCAAAATCATGGCTAGGTTTTTCTATGGGTTTGTCCTCGGAGTTCTCTGGTTTCGAAATCCCCAAAAAATCCATTCTCTCTCAAAAATTGCTAGCCTCTTTCCAACCTCTTTTTTTTTGGTCGAATTAAGAGAAAAATATTTTATAGGTTTTTCTTCAATTACGCGCCATTTTTCGGGCGTTTAATTGAATTCCGTGCTGATTTATCGGCGCTTAATTGCTTTGAGTCGGTCACCGACTCAATGAGCAACCGGCTGACTCGCTCAGCGAGTTTCCTAGTCCTAATAGCATTAGGGTTAATTGCACGCCAGTTTAGATATGCGCAATCTGATTAAGCATTTCTTCATAAGTGCTCAATCACGAAAACTTAAAGGTCAAGGATAGCGAGGCTAGGTCGGGCATAGGCCAATTGCGCGCTGGTTCTGTGGCGTGCAATCCGATCGTGCATCTGATGTCAAGCGCATGATCGAGTCTCGATATGGTTTGGGAAAGGAAGTTTAGTCTGAAAGAGGGATTGATTGCGCGTTTGTGGTCCAGCGTGCAATCGAATTACACGCGGGGTTTCAAGCGCTTAATTCGGGGTTGTCCGGGTCTGGTCTTTAGTCTGAAATGCAAGACTATTGTTTCAGTCTGCATTCTGACTATATACTATTGTTTCAGTATATAGTCTCCCTACATTGGGACCTGAGCCACAGAGCTATTGTTTCAGATTGTGTTCAGCCATGTACTATTGTTTCAGTGCATGGTCCCACATTGAGGGTCAAAAAGGTCAAAGGTTGTCCAAACAAATTTGTATATTCTGAGAGGTGTTGAGAACTGGAAAATACCATTTTTCACCCTTTAATCTGGGCCTTGATAGACCCTTGAGAGAACTAAATAAGTGTATTAAGTGTTTGTTTTACAGCTAACAATAAAGGCAGGCTTAACCTTGAAAGTAGCTTAAAAGTGCCAAAAAGATGATGACCCATCTTGATCTAGAGGAAGAAGGAGAAACGACAACCTCACGGGCTATCAAAATGCCTAAAATAAAGAGGACAAAGGCCTGGTTTCAACCTGGAAAGAGGTTTAGAGCTATTCGAAAAGAAGAATGCACTACAGAATGCTATTCGTAAAGGTCCACAATCTTTGCGAAAAGGTCCCCAAGCTCTACGAAAAGGTCTCCAATCTTTACGAATAGATCTCTAGAAGTTACAGTTCTTTTCGAAAAGGTCTCCAATCTTTGCGAATAGATCTTCAGAAGTTACAGTTCTTTTCGAAAAGGTCTCCAATCTGTGCGAAAAGAGCTTCAGAAGTCACAGTACCTTGCAAAAAGTTCTCCAAACTGTGCGAAATGATATCCTGAAGATTCTCAATATCTGCAAGGGCAATTCAGTAATCTCTGCACGCGCCCCAATGCATTTAAAAGCCCAGAGACATTCCGAAAGATTCTGAGCACGAACCAAAGGCATATTCCACCCCATGTGAACACCCAAAGATGAAATTACTTGGCGGGAACTTCTAGAAGCTCAAACAGATTTTTGAATTACATAACAGAATTGATGCTTCTATCAATTGATATGAATCAAGCAAGCCTGACACAAAGTAGATCTGGATCCTTGTGCTCGACTCCTATTGGTTGATACAGATCTATCCAATTCTGATTGGTTGATACACATCTGAGCTAGACTTAGGGAAAACTATAAATAGACGAACCATTTGCCCAATTTGGGTATCCAGATTTTGAGTTTCATTCCTATTCCCCCATTTCCAAACCAGATAGTTTGTCTGAAATCCCTGTAATAGCTTCACTTTGACTTGCAATTGAGAGCTGTGAGATATTTCTGTAATTCAAAAGAGAGTTGTATTCAAGACTACAAATCTGAGCGCTTAAGTCAGGCTCAGAATTGTAATGGTGGATTTGAAAAGGTTGTTGTAAACCGTATATTCTCAATTGGACTCATGTTAAGGGTTCCCTCTGATCTCCTTATTGCATTAGACTCCTTTAAATTTACTGTTTTTCATGCAATTTCCCTTGATTCATTAATCTTGTGAGAATTAGTGTTGGTAACCTAATCTCTCACGGCATTTGTAGTGATGCTTCTTGTTCTAAACTAAGGCTTTGGATTGAAGACTATTGGATGGTTTGTGGCCATTAAAGTGGACAGACCATAGCCATAAGCTTAAACATAATTCTTAAATTAGATTTATTTCTCTTACATCTGCGCTTGTAGCCAGATGAAGATTGGATCATCCCTCAGTTGAGCTGCAGTCATTCTCATTAGTTTTCAAGGACCAAATCAAAGTTAGATATTACTTCTCCATTTTTTTTTACCTCAAACGTTCCCCCAACTCGGATCTGGATCATTTAGTTTAACTTTTACTTTTATCATTTAGTTAACGTGACAAATTCAACCTCCCATCTTATGTGCTTTGTAGATAGGATCAGAGGTCAGATCTGGTAGCTCAGATATGAAGGTTTATCTTAAATCAATTCCCTGTGGACGATCTTTTACTCACTTACATTTAAAACTTGCTACAATTGGCCCTGATCTTGTAGGCTAATTCACTTCTATCTGTGCTAATATTTCTGTACTCTTTTTAATATTCTAGATTCATTATAACTTAGCAGTTGCAAACCTATTTTCAAAACACAAATAAATCAAGCACACTTAGAATGAACAACAAGAGGGCAAAATGGGGGTGTCTATAACGCGGAAAGGCGAATTTTTTTCTCGGGCTAGAATGACGAATATTCTTCAATGAGGGGTTGATATTGACTCTTGTCTTCCTTATCTTAAAGCGCAAAGGTTGATTCGTCGGGAGACCGATTGTGGCGATCGAGGGGCCGCTGCTGTAGGTGCATGTCGCAATTGCGCGGAGGGACTATGCCGCAGTCAAAGCACAGGTGGTGTATCTGAGTGATAATAAGATAATGGTAAGATAAGAAGGGTATCAGAAGATGTCAAGTGATATCAACAACGAGTGCATCGTGGTGCAACTCGAAAAAAGGGTGTTCTTCAAGGAATATTCGGTTATTCTTTGGAGAAAAGATTCTTACGTTATTGTTTAGGAGTAGTTCTGCAGTATCATTCTTAGTAAGATGGGTTTTGTAAGTGTAATATAAAGAGTAAGATAAAGAGAGAGAAAAGGATGAAAAGTATTTTGTGGTTTATATATTATTTTATATAGTTTTTGTTTTGTTTTGTTTTGTATAGGTTGGAAAATAAATTATGCAAGAATGAAAATGTTTATTTTTTTATTTTTTTATTCCACGGTGGGACTTTGGGGGAAGAAAATAGGAGATAATAAAATGTTAATACAAAAAATGCCCCAACTTCAGGGTATTGGTCTTGTGACCCGATTATCACTGCTAGCGTGTTAATGCTAAAAAAAAATTCCCCAGTGTCGGATTGCAATGGGGCTTTTCTCGGCCTCACAGATATCCTGGAGCGGCCTGAGAATTCTGAATATATAAGAAAATTCCCTTATGATGATCCCACATTGGGAAGTAAGTAAATTATTTCGGCCACATGCTGAGCTTGGTTCTGAAGTAATAATCATCAGGTACCTTAGCTTTCGACAAGAATGAGATGAGTGGTACGTGATGAGTGATTGCATCACTTGTCATTCAAAAGTTTTTTATTTTACTTTTAAAAAGATTTTGAGATTCATTTGACTCGTCTTCCGAAAAGAAAATAAAGGGTTAAAAGCGTTAAAAGGGGTAAGGTTTATTAATGTAGCGGTAGCTTCTTATTCAACTAAATTTTAAAATAGTGTCATGATTGAGCTCTTCGTCAAATTTTGGTACAGTCAAATCATTAAATTCTGTGCTAAGCAGGAGCTTTATCCTCCTCCCACCACCGTACGATAGCATCTAGAAGTGTGAAGATGCCAGGGATGCCCTCACAGTTTTGGTTATGCTTCTCTGAGTTCATTGATTTGTTCATTCATCACATGCTCTCACTTAGTTGTATTTTTTTTTAAAGCATGTATGTATATTTTTTTAAACAACTTGCTAATGTAAGAATTGTAAGATTTGAATGAACCTTGCATTTTCATTTTTTGTCCTTTGACATCAACTCCAATTACTGGAAAGAGTGTGTGAGAATCTAGAGTTTTCTACATTTCAAAAAAGAGTTTTAAGATTCAGTAGTCCTTTCGATCACTTTGCCCTAATAGGAAAGTGGTTAACGAGTCAAATGGTTCTCAAAATGATTTCGAAAATAATAACCTATGACCGATGAATGATTTATGATGACTACGAGGATGATAGATATATAATTATGCCTATTTTGGCTATGAAACATGATGACGATTGAGCTATGAATAGCATTCCAAAGGTTAGGAAGTTCCTCCCCCGTAGCTGTTTCTTGGGCATGCTGCCAAAATAATATATGCTTTTTCCACATGGGTTTTGATTTCCCTCCAGGTGAGGCAGTTGCATAAGCATTATTTACGTAGTACTAGCTCTCCAACTTCAAGTTCTTGGTCAAAATAAAAATTTTAAGTTTGGAAAATTAGGGCATAACATATGCAGGGTTAGAGACGTTACTGGGTAAAAAAATATATATATATTATTTTTTTAGTATATATATATATATTTTATTTTTCAATTTTTTTTTTAATTTTTTGATGTTTTTGAGTGTTTATATATATATGTGTGTGTGTGTGTGTGTATATATATATATATATATATATATATATATATTGTTGTTTTTGCTAGGATACAACGTCAATTCCTTAAGAGGAGATTGACTCAGAATGTCTTTTTAGTGGGACATATTGAACGGTCGGAGTGACCGCCCATTTATGATTTGACTTGTCGTGGGTCTTCGATCACTCTCTATTTGATGGATTAGGGATGAAAGGGAGGAAATGTTTGAATTTGTATTTTGGGTGGCATAAGATTTATTGAATATGGTGTGAAGTCTTTTGATTTCTTCTTTTGAGGAATCTTTTTAGGAGGGACCTTTTTTAGTCTCTCAATGGAGTGAGGCATCTTGTAAAGTTGGAGCATGAGACAAGGTCCTTCCCATGAGGTCTTGTGTGTTATCATTTTTGGTTTTAATTGAAGATTATTAGAGAATGCTTTTGGGTTGCTTTGTTTTGATTTTATAAAAAGAGTCAACTCAAAGAGGGGATGATGTTGACTTCGTAAAGGTAGTGATAGGGCGTGACAAAAGAAAAACAAGAGGAGAAGATAAGGAAGTGTAGACCACGGTGGACCCTTCCTTGGCATGGAGAGATTCAATTCTTTCGATTTTACTTGTCTTGTTTGATATAAGTATTAGGTTTACTGTGAGGTAGTTTTGAAGTTTTGTTTATAAATTTTCAAGGAAGTTTGGTACGGAGAGTTTGATGTTGACATATATTGTCGCCGGTTGGGATTCTATGAGAACTTTGATTGTGAGATTTATAGAAACCTGAACTCAGGGTCAAGGGTAACCTTAGTTATAATGTCAAGTTTATGTTTGTCTTGTGGTGAGATTTGAGGATATGGCGATATATTGATTTGGATATTAATTGGAGCTTCAAGGTTTGTATTTAAGTTTTATTTTAATTCAAGAGTGAGAGGATTGATAGAGTCATGGATTGGTTTATCGATAGATGTAGTGATTGATTCTGGAGAAAGTGGAATGGATGGTTTAGAGCTACGCTTGATGATAGGTTTAGGTTCGAGATTTAGTTTTGAAGTTGGTGAGGCAATAAGTTCGGTAGTGGGTTCAGGTTCTGAAGTGGGTGTGGAGATTAATTCAAGGGCCAGTTATGGGATTGGTGGGGCGATATGCTCGATAATGGGGTTGGGTTTGTGGATTAATTTTGGGGTATGTCCAGGATCAAGGGGATTGGTGATTTTAGGAATAGATTTGATTATAGGTTTAGGTTCGAAGTTCAGTTTTGAGATTAGCGGGATGATTGGTTTGGGTTTAGATGGTGTTGTAGTTTGTTGATGGATTGGTTTTGGAATTGCTTTTGGAACTGGTAGCTGCAAGTTGGGCCATGGGTTGCTGATACTGAGGCCTTGGGGCATAATCTTCTCGATAGGGCTGAGCATTTCTGTAGGGCATGGGCTGTTGGGGTTACTGCTGCTGGCTGGGGTATGCATCTTGTCTCCACCTCAGATTGGGATGGTTCCTCCATTGATACTCAGCAGCAGGTTGCTGCCCATAAGACTGAGTTGCAGCCACATGCTCTGTTATAAAATCAGGAAACTGGTTAGCAGATGGGCATTCTTCAGGGGAGTGAGCAGGGGACTGGCATATGGCACATGCCTCCTCCACCCTAGCAGCCACAGGCGAGTTCATTGCTCCCATCAGCCTATCAAATTTCAGGGCTAGGCTGTCCACTTTCCTTTCCAAATCACTTGGCACACTCACTTCATATATCTTCCCTCTTGAGGTATTCTCCTTCACCAACCTAGGAGGCTCTAGATCTCTAGCCAAGGTTTTCCTTTGCATAGAGTTCTCACTAATAATATCAAAAAACTCCCATGCCTCCTCAGTAGTTTTATGGAGGTAGGTGCCACCACAGGAAGCATCTATCATGTCTCTGCTTTTAGAATCAATTATCTAATAAAAGCTTTGAACCAATTGCCACTCAGGGATTTGATGGTGGGGGCATTTCTTTAGGAGTTCCTTAAATCTCTCCCAGGATTGATGAAAATCTTCAGTTGGATCTTAGGTAAAAGAGATGATACCCTTCCTCAACTGGTTGGTTTTTGACATAGGAAAGAACTTGGCAAGAAATTGACATTGGAGGTCACTCCAGGATTGAATGCTGTTGGGTGGAAGCATGGACAACCAGGTCCTGGCTCTGTCCTTTAATGAAAAAGGAAAGAGTCTCATCCTGGTGGCCTCCTCTCCCAAACCTGTGATATTAAATGTAGTGCACAGTCCCAAGAACTCATCAATGTGCTTGTAGGGGTCTTCTTTAGTCAGGCCATGAAATGAGGGCAACATTTGAATTATGGACGATTTTATCTCATAGTTTCCTTGAGCAGCTGGGAATTGAATGCAGAAGGGGGAATTGTAAACCCCTGGTGCATTAAATTCCTTGAGAGTTGTAGGCTGCTGTTGGTCACCCATTTCTATAGAGTCAATTGCAACAGATGTGGGTGTAGTTGGTCTGAATCTGAAAAGTCTTTCAACCTCTGGATTTAGTAGAATAATCTAAGGTTGGAGAGTTCTCCTACCAAACATACAACACTCAAATTCTGAATGCAGAACAGATTCTCAACACAACAAGTAGAATAAACCAAACTTTTTAACTACTCTAACAAAAATATCAACATATCTGAAAAATAAAAGGGGAGTAGAGGGATGCAAACTACAGAGTAGCCTCCAACACAATTCTCCTCTCACTGACAAACTCAGATTTGATGAAATGCACACAAAATATTGAAAAACAACAAAACTCACATATGCAGTTAGTAAAATTAAACAAACAACTACAAAACTTAGATCTACCGATTTCTAAACACACCTCCTCGGCAGCGGCGCCAAAAACTTGTTGGGGTGTTTGCCTTCCCTCCAAAGAGGGTCTAAAATCACTAATAAAACTAGACATAACACACTCACACAGACCTGTAAGTAATCAGGGTCAGCAAGTTTTGAAAAGATGGTGAGTAAGGGAATGCCCACAGAGAGGTTGGTTTAAAAATGTGATAAATCTCCAGATCTGTAGGAGATCCCACCCTAACTAATGCTAAGTTAGCTAAAAGACAAGGGAGAGGTTTAAAATGGATTGTCACTTAGACTAAGCTAAAATTAAACATAGACTAACTTGGATCGAGTTTGGGATCTTAGATCTTGATGGGGAAAAGAGTAAAGAGCAGAAAATGGAGAAGAGTAGCTTGGAGTTTGGCCTCACTGAAATCAGGTTCGATTAATCATGTCACAGAGGTTCAGGGCACACAATTCCCTCAACTGGCTATAAGCACAGCTGCAGGGTAGAAGGCTCCACTCCAAATCGCAAGATCCACCTAATCTTAAGGCTATGATCTGTCCACTTGAATGGTCACAGACCTTCTTATAGACTTTATCTGATCCATGGATTTGTAGCAGACAAATCCAATTGGAGCCTGAGCTTGGACTAATCTTAAGGTTATGATCTGTCCACTTTAATGGTCACAGACCATCCTAGGGATCTCCTCCAAAGCTAAAGCATCAATTAGAACAATTAAAACCACTACAGATACTGCAATTCCAAGGTCACAGACTCAGGGAATTACAGGAGTATCAGATCCAGAGAGATTGGATGGTATCTAAGAGGCTTACCAGTTAAGTGGGTGAGCTGATCTACAGACTCCTATACACAAATCCGATCGATCACCAAATGAAACCAAAGAAACTTTAGATCTAATTAAAGCATTAATAACAACATTTACATTGCAATCAAAATCACTCTACAATGGAAATGCTCTCAGATCTGTAGTCTGTGCAGCAGGGAACCTACAATAGCACTCTTAACCTTACCCAATTACAGATCTAACCTCTCTCCTCACTACTCCAAGGGATTTAGCCAACCATTGTTGGGCTAAAGGAGGGAGAATAGAATTTCTTTGCAAGCTCTAATCTCCAGAATTTGGCTCAGATCTCGATCCCCCCCTAATTGCAATTGGGGGTCTCTATATATAGCTTTCTCCTCTATTTTTCCTGCTAAAAATCCCTTCTAGAAGGTCCTTAGAGTTTGTTAGGGTTCTGTTAGAGCACGTGAGTCAGTTAGGGTTTCCTAGGGCATCTTTTGAAACCGTCGTGCCGGTCACTAAGTGCCTCGGGTTGCGTGCAGTAGGTCACCAAGTCACAGCGTGTGCATAGCTAAATTTTTGAGAAGTTCTGCACATGATTTTGACAGGTTCAGGAAGCTTTCAACAAATTCAAATGGAGCTTTTTGGTCCTTTCGCTAGGTTCTCAGATCTCTTCGGTAGGTTCCAATAGGATGAGCCTTCTCTTAGAGCTTTAGCATTCTCAGCCCTTAGCCTGGAGCATTCGACAGGTTGGGGAAGCTTTTCGACAGGTTGGAGAACCATTTCGATAGGTTCCACTCTGCATGCCATCGTTTCGATAGGGTTGCTCTCACTCCTATTGAAAGGCTCAACCACCCTTCGGTAGGTTCTGTTCCAGCATCTCCATCTCGATAGGTTTAGGAAACCATTCGATAGGTTCCCTTTACACCTCAGGCAGGTTTTCGATAGGATGGTTTCTTCCTTTCTTTCAGCTGCTCGATAGGTTCTTAGATCCTATCAAATTCCTCAATCCACACGAATCCATCCTTCTTCTGCCTTCAGATCCTATCAAAACCTTTTCAACTGCATTAATTCCTCCTTTCTTTACTTTCAACTCCTATCGAAGTCTTCAGGTGACCTCTCGATAGAATGTTTTCAGCCTGTTTTCACTTCCTTCGCCTTGCCCTGCTATAGCCACGCGCTCTAAGGGTCTAGTGATGTGCTACCCTCTGGTGTGCTGTTGCTGGGTTTGTCTTGTGCTGAGAGATGGCCCCTTTTTGGGCATTCTTGAGTGGTTTTCTGTATTAGTGCCATCTTATATTGTTGTCTACAAAATGCACTCGACAGAGGCTTATTAGTGTGCTCACAGGTCTATCAATGGTCAGGTTAAAGGGTGAAAAGTGGCATTTTTCACCACTTAACAGTAGGTGAGTTTGTTTAAGGATGGATTGCAAAGTTGGTTTAGGTGCTGGCTTAGGGAGCGTGGGGATTGATTCAATGGTGGGTAAGTTATCGAGTTTCAAGGTAGGTTGAGTTGGTTTGATGATAGGTTGGGTGGTTTAGGAATACGTGTGTTGATTTTGGTGGTGGGTTGGGTTGGCTTAGGAATAAGTGTGTTGATTTTGGTGGTGGGTTGGGTTGGTTTAGGAATAAACTTATTGATCTTAAGGATCAGTTGGGTTGATTCCAAATTGTATTTACTGATAGGTTGAGTCGGGATAAGTTTGGTGATAGATTGGGCATGAAAGGTGATTTCAGGTTTAATGGTGTGGGTGATAAAGTTAGTTGATTGTAGGCAAAAATCATGGATGTGATTTGGAGGATGTTCAATTTTACAGATTAGGCTAGCTGGGTGAACTGGGGTGGAAGTGAATGAGTGTATAGTACCGTGTGTGAGTTGAGGGCTTAATTGAGTGTGGTCGAGTGAAGAGTCGTAGAAGGTGGTGTTGGTTTGCATGTTTTTGGGGTGTTAGTTTTGATTCTGGTTAAGGTATGGATTTGGTGAGGGTATAGATGTTAGTTTTGGTCATTCTGATTATACGAGCGAGAGTTTCTTTGGTTTTGTTCTTGGTTCGTGTTGATTTGTTCAGGGCTTTGTAATCAGTTACAAAATATACCATTTTATCACCCTTAACTTAATGCTGCTAAACTCCAGTTTGCTACTAACAAGTTAATGATGTGTAGATATTAAGGATAATCAGTAAAAGAGAACCAAATATTTAATCTTCGTCAAAATGAACTCAAAAAGCAGTAAGAAAGAAGATTAAATGAAAAGACGATCAGACGCATGAATAAAGTCTGAAATTGCAAAAGACAATGGAGCCCTACAAAGAAAATATAAAATCATAATTTACGATTCTTCGAAAAAGATGTTCCAGCAGAAGGCGATACAAAGCGAAAATGATCGATCGTAATAAAGAATCATCCAGAGAGAAAGCTATATAAAGAAAAAGAAAAATCGTAATTTACGATTGTATAGATAGAAGCTTTTCATTGTTGTTGATCACGTGAAGATTTACACTGCCATGCACCAATTTAGAATAACTCTTGAATTAGAAGTTTGGCAAATCACGGATCTGAGAAGATTGATGAAGAAAGACTCCTAAAGATCTCGGTTGCTGAAATTAAGGAGAAAGTCCATAAGCGCATCAACCACTGAAACAAGGAAGATAAAATTAGGAATTAGAGTTATGTTAGAATCTTTTGTTTTTAATAGTTTTTTAGGATTAGAACATTGTAAATCGACTCCTTATGATTTATAAATAAGGGAGCTCGACATAGAAATAATTTCATTGAAGAATTTCTCAAAATCAATTGACAACTGAGGTTAGATTTTCTTCCAATCAAAAATTTAGTTTAGAGTAGTTTAAATATTCAAGGATCCTTGATCGCAATTGACGAATGGGATTGAGAGCTAGAAGATTAGTGTAGATATCCGTAGTTTCTCATAAACAATTGACGCTTACAGCTGAGGGGGTGAAAGATATATTTTTACTTTGCTTTCTTGTTTAGATTTATTTTATTACAATTTACTATTTTGTAAACATCTCCAAGTTTTGATTTGAATTGACGACTCAAGTTGAGATTTACAGATTAGTATAACGGATTTACTTTTCTATCTTCAATTTTCTAGAATTTGAATGAGGCCCAAGTTTTAGGACATTATTGATTAGATTAAATCTGTATTGATAGGATTCTAGTTTTAATTGACGACCAACGTTAGGAGACTTGATATATAGTGTAACGGTAATTTAATTTCATAAATATATGAGAACAGAAAGAAATTGATTGACGACCAGGATCCAGAAGTTTGAAGATTAGGATTTATTTTCTTACAATTAATTTAAAAACTCATTCTTTTATTCATATTTCTCAAATAGTTTAGGATTTTAAAGACAAATATAAGTTTTCAGAAAAACAAAATACAAAGATAAATCACATCCTCGTGGGAACGATCCTATACTAGCATTACAATTTCAATTGTACGCTTGCAATAGCTTAAGACTTAATTAGAACAATATAAACAACACAATCAAGTTTTTAGTGCCACTGCCGGGGAAGCGGATTTTATTTTATATTAGTTTTGGAAAATTAATATTTATCTTTCTCTTTTTATTTTTTTTCTTTATATTTTTATTTTCTTGATCTCTTCTTAAGCTTTTGCAGGTTTTTTCGGAGCAGTGAATCAAAAGTTTCAACACTTCTACTGACAATTGAAACTAGAGGCTCAGATTTGTTTCTCTCCCTGCTTTCTAAAATAAAAATCTAATAAAGCTAAAAACATAAAAATAATATAATAATAAATAATTTTAGTAATAAAATATCTAAGATGCAAGGCCGTGATGAAATATTTTGGCCGAATCTTAATATGATTTATTCCCCAATGGAATTTTCAACTACACCTTTGTATCCAGCCATGTTGGAGACAGAGCAAGCCTCTGCCTCTCAGTGGAATAGTATTTAGAATTCTTATAATTCTCCGTGGGATGACCCTTATGGCTTCCCAAGGGTAACTCAACAAGAATTATCTTACACATACCCACAATATTCTCCAAATTTTCAACAGTTATATATCCCATATCAATCTTTTATGCAACAGCCATGTCCTTAGAAAAGAAACGATGGTGCTACTATAATTCAAATCCTCCAAGACTTGCAACAATATGCGCACCATCACTCTAGGGAATTAGCCTAGTTGTCTCAGATCTCCCAAAACTTACACTCTTGTACTCAGTTCATTACAAATTTAGAAACCCAAATCGAGCAATTAGCCTCACTGTGGGAGGAAAAAGAGAATAACCAAGCGAACTAGAAGACACTAATTCCCATAGTTCAAGCTGTCCAGAACTTAATGAGTGGCCGAGCGGTTAACAATGGGAGTAGAGATGCCTACACCAGTAGTTGTCCCTACGACCAGAGATAAGGAGAATGAAGCCAAAGAAGAGACTCTCCCACAAGAAAAATAAAAAAATTAGAATATAAGAACTTAAAAAAAATAGAAAATATTGATAGTGCACCCACATCTGTGACTGAAGTACCATATATACCAAAGTTACCATTTCCAAACGCTTTTGGTGCACTATCCCCTTTTGATAATAAAAAAAAAAAGAAGAAGAAATTATCGAAATCTTCAAAGAAGTGAAGATCAATTTGCCCCTCTTGGAGGCAATCAAACAAGTTTCAACACACACGATTCTTAAAGGAAATGTACATGTAGAAGCGGAAGCGGCGGAACAATTTATCACAGAAGGTCTTCTTGACAGAGCAAGTAAGATCAGCCTTGCAGGCTAGAACTCTGCCCAAGTTTAAGGATCCGGGGGTGCCTACAATTCTATGTATCATAGGAGATCACGCTATCAACAAAGCACTTATGGATCTGGGAGCTAGTGTGAACCTGGTGCCATATTCAGTATATGAGGCCTACATCGGTAACTCTTCAGTTAGCTGATAGATCAGAATGAAGGCTACTAGGAATCATTGAAGAAGTTATGGTTGGAGTTGACAAATTTGTATTTCCTATTGATTTCTTAGTATTAGATATGGAACAAAGTTTGAAATCTCCAACACAAATTTCAGTCATTCTGGGAAGACCCTTCTTAGCCACAAGTAATGTTTGCATTAACTACAAAACCAGAGTGATGGAAGTTTCTTTTAGAGATATGCTAATTCAGTTAAATGTCTTTTCAGCAGCGAATCAGATGGCTTCAATTGACGGTGAGGAGTGCTTCTGTGTGGATGAAATTGACGAAATAATAGGAGAAACACTACCTAAAATTCTATCCAAGGATGAGTTTGAAACCACGTTATGGTATACAGATTTGAGGGAACCTGAACAACAATTCGAGATGACTTATTTACTGAATGCTTCCTCCAGTGATGCCTAAGTAAGAACTTGGAGGCCTAGGGTGGAGCCTCTACCCATCAATTCCAACGAATCATTACTACCATCTATTGAAAAAGCACCATCCATGGACTTAAAACCACTTCCTGACACCCTCAAGTATGCATTTTTAGGACCTAACGAAACTCTCTAGTAATTATTTCTTTTGCCCTTAATACAGACCAAGAGAGTAAGTTGTTGACTATACTTACAAGATACAAACGTGCTTTAGGGTGGACCATTGGTGACATTAAAGGGCTTGATCCGTCAATATGTATGCATCAAATTCATTTAGAGGACACACCAATACTTCACGCGAAAGCCAACGACGATTGAATCCAAATATGAGGGAAGTTGTACGGAGAGAAGCTGTGAAATTATTGGATGCTGGCATTATTTATTCAATATCTGATAGTGAATGGGTAAGCCCCATTCAGGTAGTCTCAAAGAAATTTGGAATTATAGTTAAAGAAAATTCAGTTGGCGAGTTGGTGCCATTATGTGAAACCACAAGGTGGCGCGTATGCATTGATTACTGAAAACTCAACTTAATGACTCGCAAGGATCATTTTCTACTGCCATTTATTGACTAAATTTTGGAGAAACTTGTGGGTCAAGAGTATTTTTACTTTTTAGATGGATATTCAGGGTACAATCAAGCTTCGGTATACCCGAAAGATCATGAAAAGACTACCTTTACTTGTCCCTTTGGAACATTTGCATACCGCCGCATGCCCATTGAGTTATGCAATGCACCTGCAACGCTCCAAAGATGCATGATGGCCATCTTTTTTGACATGATAGATAGGTTTCTGAAAGTACTTATGGATGATTTTTCAGTATTTGGCCAAACTTTTGACTCTTGTCTTAATCACCTTGCTCTCATTCTAGAAAGATGTGAAGAGACTAACTTGGTACTAAGTTGGGAGAAGAGCCATTTTATGGTTCAGGAAGGCATAGTCTTGGGGCATATTATCTCCAAAATAGGAATAGAGGTTGACAAGGCCAAAATTAATATAATAGCGAACCTGCCGCCACTAACTTCGGTATGGTAGATTCGATCCTTTCTGGGCCATGCTAGCTTCTATCGATGCTTTATTAAAGTTATTTCTAAAATCTCAAAACCTCTATGCCATCTATTAGCAAATGATGTACCCTTTAACTTTGACGATGCCTGTCTTGATGCATTTAACAAGCTTAAGGCACTTCTTTCATCTGTACCAATCATTCAATCGCCTGACTACTCATTGCCTTTTGAAGTAATGAGTGATGCTTCTGATTATGTAATAGGTGTCGTTTTAGGACAACGGAAAGACAATATCTCTCATGTAATTTATTATACAAGCCGTACCTTAATTGAAGCTCAGGTTAACTACACTACCACTGAGAAGGAGCTTCTTGTTGTTGTCTTTGCTTTAGATAAATTTTAACCATACCTATTAGGATCAAAGATCGTTATCTTCTTTGATCACTCTACACTGAAATATCTACTGTCTAAAAAGGATGCCAAGCCAAGACTAATCAGGTGGATCCTTCTTTTATAGGAATTCAACTTCGAAATCAAGGATAAGAATGGAGTTGAAAATGTGATGGCTGATCATCTGTCAAGAATAGAATTGCTAGAATCCATTAATAGAGAATCCCTGCATGATACCTTTCCAAATGAGTAACTTTTTTCCATCCAAGCTATAATACTATGGTATGCAAAGATCGTGAATTATTTGGCTACATGTAAGATTCCTCCAACCTGGTCCAAACAAGTTAGGTATATTTTCTTTTCCAATGTCAAATATTATATTTAGGAGGATCTTGACTTATTTAAGATATATCCTGACCAAACAATTAGGAAATGTGTTCCTGATAGTGACACCCATAATATTCTGCAATTTTGTCATACTTATGCTTGTGGGGGACCAATTCTATGAAAAGAAAATCACTGCCAAAGTGTTGTAATCAGAATTTTATTGGCCATTATTATTTAAAGATGTCCATAACTTTTGATTGGCTTGTGACCGTTGTCAACAAGCAGGAGCCATGTCCCGAAGGAACATGATGCCCCTCTAACCAATCTTGGTCATAGAGCCTTTTGATGTATGGGGCATAGATTTCATGGGTTCCTTCACACCATCCTTTGGATACATTTATATACTTGTAGCTGTAGACTATGTTTTAAAATGGGTCGAAGCAGCAACTACAAGGATAAATGATCATAAGGTGGTAGTCTCTTTTATCAGGGAAAATATATTCTCATGATTCAGAACACCACGAGCCATTATAAGTGATGGGGGTAGCCACTTTTGTAATAGATATTTCGTGAACTTGCTCAAGAAATATTCTGTAACTCACAAAATTGCAATCCCCTATCACCGGCAAACAAGTGGGCAAGTGGAAGTCTCTAATAGGGAAATAAAGAAAATACTAGCAAGAACTGTTCGCCCAGATAGAAAAGACTAATCCCTGAGATTACATGATGCCCTGTGGGCATACAGAACGGCCTATAAAACACCTATTGGCATGTCTTCTTTCCGACTGGTGTACAGTTGGCTTTCCATTTACCTGTGGAATTAGAGCATAGAGCGTTATGGGCTATCAAAGCTCTCAACTTCAAGTTGACCACATTTGACGAGCAACAAAAACTCGAACTCAATGAACTTGAGGAAATTCGAAATGATGCCTATGAAAACGCTCGAATTTATAAGGCCAAAACCAATGCATTCCATGATGAATACATTCTAAGAAAGAGTTTTGAGCCGGACCAACAAGTTTGGTTATATAATTCGAGGTTAAAACTATTCCCAGGAAAATTGCAAAGTCGATGGGACGGACCTTATAATGTTGTGGAAGCATTCCCTCACGGGGCTGTCACTATTCAGGATCCCAAAGACAATTGTACATTCAAGGTTAATGGGCAGAGACTCAAATAGATGGTATCATTATAAGTCAAAGGGACAACAACCATGATGTCACTAAAAGATCCGGAGTATGACTGATATGCTCATGGGCATTGTCGAGCTACCGACTCATCCGTTAGTAATTTTTTGTAAATTATTTTCTCTTTCTTAATTGAACAATCGTAGGTGTGTATCAGTAGTTGTTCAGTTGCAAAATTAAATAATAATAAAAAAATCAATCGTAGCGATTACGATTCTTTAGTACATGACTATTGTTGTAACTATGATTTTTGGGAGAATGTGCTACCGGAGCCACGTATTCTGTAATCCAGAAAACTTTATTTTCGATAACAGAGGCTCCATTTCACGCATCACTTCATGGCCATGTCTTACCAAAATTTAAATCATCACCAAATAGTATGCACTCTTCAACGACTACTCATAATAAACATTTATGGTGACTCCGCGAATTCCTCTCTTGGTTGATTATAAAAATGTATCCAAATCCCCAGTCATACCATCCCATTCCTCTTTGCTATCACCAACCCTCTTGCCATGGGTAAACCACCGAGTTGATTCGAGATTTCTAATGCATTTGAGAGACTCCTTCAACGGGAGGCCGAAGCAATCTCTGCACCTCTGGAGGAGAGGAGAGGGCTGATTGATGAATTTATATCCCTCCTCCCCAAATCAGAACTCGCTGACGAAAAACCACCTCCTTCCCCCAAACGTCAAAAATCTTCTCCATCTTCACCCCCTCTGTCTTCTTGAGCCTTTTCTTTTTCCTCTTCTATTGGATGCATCCATCCAGAGGGGAATTTTTTTTTTTGTGGTGGCAAATTTTGGTTAGACGTTGGGACCGATCTTTAATGAAGAACCTTTTGTCTCAGACATTACTGCTAGTGTCGTGGTTAGGATATGTCTAGATTTTTTCTAAGTTTCAAACT
Source organism: Chloranthus sessilifolius (assembly GCA_021018995.1). Lineage (NCBI taxonomy): Eukaryota > Viridiplantae > Streptophyta > Magnoliopsida > Chloranthales > Chloranthaceae > Chloranthus > Chloranthus sessilifolius. The sequence goes on along the minus strand of CM037594.1, from coordinate 24,198,037 downwards.
TTCATGTATATATTTTAACTTTCATGTTTCTGTAAATATTTCTTTTTATATATGAAAATTTCTTTCGTTTAACATTTGCTTTATGGTGCACTTTCTGTTTGTACATGCCAGAAGTAATTTCTCCCAAGTTTGGGGGAGATTTTTTTAATATTTCTACTGATTAGATGCCCGATACCGCATCAGCACCGTCAAGGTAAATAGAAATTTTGACAATATCCCCTATTTTTTGTACCAATGAGGGCATTATCTAGTTTAAGTTTGGGGGCAGGGGGATACACAACTTCTGTGTATATTATATTAGTTTGTTTAGTTTTGCTTGATTTTTGCATATAAATTTTTATTTTTTTTAGTTAATCATTATATGTGAATTATGATAAATAAAAATATAAATCCTAAAACCTTATGATCCATCGTAGTAGGAGTTCAACAATAAGAAAATAGAGCAGTTACAATTTATGCTTAGCTCTTTTGAACACTGTATCAGAATGAATGTTTGAAGCTAAACAATTGATTTAAATTGCAATATATAAACTATAGTTTCAAAATTATATAGCCAGTGAGCTTTAGAGACTAACTTTTCCTTTCTTTGGAGAGAGAGGCTGCTATCTATTCAAGCTCAAATTTTTTGAACTTCTCTACTGTTTTTATAAAAATTCTCATATTGCTGAACTTAGAGTCAAAATATTCTATGATTATGATAACCTTTTTTTTTTTTTCTAGAACTATCTATTAGAAGCGTCAAAACAATAAGAGATTTATGCTAGTAAATCATGAAAATGATCAAAGGCCATCTTTTATTTAGTTAAAGCCAAAAAGCCAAAATCCCAAAAAAAAATTTATCCTTTGAACTCATATTAGAAGCCTAAATAAAATTTCTTGGTACCAAAATTTTATAAACCCTTAACCATAGGTACTGCCCAAAACTTTCAACCTCTAATCCTTACAAATTTATGAGAGTTTAGAATGCAAAAGAAGGAAAGAAGAGGGAGTGAAAAGAGTATCAATTAATAGATAAGGGATATGCCGAAAAAGGGTACGACTGAGAAGAAATAAAAAGAAGAAATATGAGAAAAGAAGTCAAAAATCATGATTACGATTTTGAGAAAAAAAAAATAAGACAAGCAAAGAGCTTCCAACGCTAAAAATAAAAGGATATCTGAAGAAAATCAAAAGAAGAAATGGGATTTGAAGAAAAAAAAAATGGGAAGAAATTATCCAACTTTCTGGATACTTACTGAAGTAGAAAAGAAAAGAAGAGAAGAAGATAGAAGGAAGAAATAAATTCTCAGAAAATCCTTTGAATCCTATCTACTTTTATTTGAAACCTTTTAAAACCAAAGCCCCATTACAAGCTGAAGGAAGGACCTTTTTGATTTACGATTTGCAAAAGCATGAGTCTAGTAGAGATGTGAATAATAGATACTATGGATTGCATAGGGAATCATATGAATAGAATTGATAATCCATTCTATGAGATTTATTTATTAGTTAATTGTCCTTTGAATTCATAATAAATATCATACTGTGAGAACCCAAAAATTTTGATATCTTTTTGAGAGTATGCCAATAGTGAGAGTTTTTGAATGAAAATATTTTCTAAAACTGCAGTTTAAAATTTTTTATGAAGAATAAACTGTTCACTGGTATGCACACACTCCACGCTTTACAGAATTGAAATTGTTGAGTTCTGATCGAGGATAACTGTTATAATGGAAAGTAAGGATAAAAGATTTATAATTTTTGAAAATCATAATAACCATATGATGACTAACTTAACCAGTGTATAAAATTGGTACTGATGTTTAAATTTTATTTTGTTTTAAAAAATATTTTGAAAAACTCTAAAATATTTTAAAGTTTATAGGTAACTTTACTGAAAATCTTTAGGAGACTACAACTCTTCCACTAGGGATCACCTAGGGGTTTAAAGGCTTGTTGCATCTGTTAAATGCAATCGTGCTCCCTACGAAAGTGACATTTAAATTTTATATTAGTATTTGTTTCCTTGTTTACTAGGGACTAGCAAAACGTAAGTTTGAGAGTGTGATCAGTCACAGAATATACTATTTTATCACCCTTAATTTAATACTGCTAAACCCCAGTTTGCTACTAACAAGTTAATGATGTGTAGATATTAAGGATAATCAGTAAAAGAGAATCAAAGTGTTAATCTTCATTGAAATGAACTCAAAATGCAGTAAGATAGACAATTGAACAAAAATGATGATCAGACGCATGAATAAAGTCTGAAATCACAAAAGACGATGGAGCGCTACAAAGAAAAATATAAAATCGTAATTTACGATTCTTCAGAAAAGACATTCCAGCAGAAGGTAATACAAAGAGAAAATGATCGATCGTAATAAAGAATCATCCAGAGAGAAAGCTATATAAAGAAAAAGAGAAATCGTAATTTACGATTGTATAGATAAAAACTTTTCATTATTGTTGATAAAGTGAAGATTTATACCGCCATGCACCAATTTAGAAGAACTCTTGAATTAGATATTTGACAAATCACGGATCTGAGAAGATTGATGAAGAAAGACTCCTAAAGATCTCGGTTGCTAAAATTAAGGAGAAAGTCCAGAAGTGCATCAACCACTGAAAGCAAGGAAGATAAAATAAGAAATAAGAGTTATGTTAGAATCTTTTGTTTTTAGTAGTTTCTTAGGATTAGAATACTGTAAACCGATTCCTTATGATCTATAAATAGGAGAGCTCGGTATAGGAATAATTTCTCAAAATCAATTAACAACTGAGGTTAGGTTTTCTTTCGATCAAAATTTTTGTTTAAAGTAGTTTAGATATCTAAGGTTCTTAGATCACAATTTACGACTGGGATTGAAAGCTAGAAGATTAGTGTAGATATCAGTAATTTCTCAGAAGCAATTGACGCCTGCGACTGAGGGATAAAAGATATATTTTTACTTTGCTTTCTAGTTTAGATTTATTTTATTATAATTTATTACTTTGTAAACATCTCCAAGTTTTGATTTGAATTGACGACTCAGGTTGTGTAATGGCCCTGAAAATCTAGAATAAGAACCTGATTGTTTCGATCTACGTGCCCGACACGAAAATCGAGACAGATTTAAAATTTATAATTAATATTATGAGAAATAATATTAATCCATAGTTAGATGAGTTCACTCGTGCAATTTCGCTTAAGTCCGAGTTGTGAAGGATGTTGAAGTAGCACATGACGCCATAGAGGTTCGTGTAAGCGCTTAACATCAGAATGCAAATTAGGGCCTAAACTGAAATATCAAAGAAATTTCAGTTTAGATAGCTTATAAGGGAAGGGGAGAGACTTGGGAGAGAGGTGTTCTTCTTCTTCTTCTTCTCCCTCTTGTTTCTTGAACTAAACAGTGTAACTAGGTTATGCTTGGGTGAGTTCTTCGTGAAAAATAGGGTTAGCGATACCCGAGATTGTGAGTTGTCTGAGTAAGGGTATGTAGAGTTTAATGAGACGAGCTTAAGTATAGTCTAAGTATGCGTGAGGTGTCTGCGTACTGAACCACAGCTAATTGTCTGCTCGTCGGAGTCGGATCGGTGATAAATTGCTAGAGTCGGATCCGAAACCCTCCGGATTCGCGTTTGCCGAAACCCCGAGAGGGCCTAAACAAAGGTGAGTCTGTGCTTTTAAATAGGGGCAAATGAGAGGCCATAATATGTGTATTGATTGTGTATTAATGGTTGCAAGAAACCATTAATGATGATGGGGTCAAAATAGGCAAGATAGATGACCTCCATTAATGACAGGAGTTCTGTCATTATTGATCGATCAATGAAGGTATTGATCGATCAATGATGGGTGGTGATCGATCAATGAAGGCCATTGATCGAGCAATCTGTATAAGACAAAGATGTGAACAGAAGCCTTGAAAATTGAGGAAGTTCAATGCACGAAGGGCATTGATCGATCAATTTAGAGATTGATCGATCAATCTTGGGTATTGATCGATCAACAAGAGAGTGATTGATCAATGACTGGTGGTGATTGATCAATGAAGGTATTGATCGATCACTGGAGTGTATTGATCGATCAATGAAAGCATTGATCGATCAATCTGTATAAATATTAAATGTGAACAGAAGGTGGGAAATTTGAATTTTAGGCTATTGATCGATCAATAGAGGCTATTGATCGATCAATGAAGGCATTGATCGATCAATCTGTATAAATATTAAATGTGAATAGAAGGTGGGAAATTTGAATTTTAGGCTATTGATCGATCAATAGAGGCTATTGATCGATCAACAGGAGGCATTGATCGATCAACCAAGCTGGTGATCGATCAATTTTGGCTGTGTTAAAGTGAGGTGAGAAAGGGCTATTGATCGATCAATAAAGGTATTGATCGATCAATGATGAGTAGTGATCGATCAATAGAGGCTATTGATCGATCAATTGACTCTGTTGCTAGTTAAGAGATGAGAGAGGATTGATCGATCAATGAGGCCATTGATCGATCAACAAGAGGGATTGATCGATCAATAAGAGTGGTGATAGATCAATCACCCCTGTTTTTTGCATGTTTTAGTTTTGTGAATAAAATCTCACTGGACATTATGCCAGTTTATGTTCTGACATCCCTGACACTTAATATACTATGTTTAGGGCCTAGGATCAGACCATGACTGTCTGAAAGGCTTTGGATTTGCTTAGAAAGAAGTTTGATTTGAGGTAGGGGAATCCATTTGAAATTGCATTTATTTTTGATCTCATGGTACCAAAGCTTTTGTATTTGACTGCATAGTCTGATTTTACCGTCCAATCATGTCTAGCATATGTATGTTAACTCTGTTGTAACTCTGATAATTCTGATATCTGTCATTTGATTCTTGTTCAATAAGATATATCTGCATGTGATTTATGGTTTAATACTCTGACGAATCCCACCAACTCGGCGGTATATCCATTTCTGGCACACTCGTGCACCTGCTTAAAAATCCTCGGCACAATTGCACTCCATAGTGAGGCATTGTTGCATTTCCTGAAATTGTTCATGTGAACGATGATGGTAGGGATTACCCATCGGACCAAATCTGGCTACCACGTGCTATACTCACGGGAGTTATTTAAGTTTATTATTCTAAGTCATTAAACAATATATGCATCACACTCCGTACACTCTGATAAGATCTGCCTGCTTTGATAATTTTTTATATTTGACATATTTGTATGCATCTGTTCGTATCTTCTGCAATCATGTTATACAATTAAGATGCAACTTTAACTGAAATTCTTCTATTGAGCTAGGATGTAGCTCACCCTGTTTCTAAATCATTTATAGGTTCTGAGGCTGTAGCTCTCGGCACCGAGAGCGACCCTGATTACCAGCCTGACCCGGAGGCTGAGGCCGAGGACGAGGAGATGGACATCAAGGCAGATGAGTTCTACCCGTAGCCTGGGTATTGAGTCTGATATTTGTATTTTGATATTCTGGATTATTGTGTGCCTGGTGGCCACTGTCTGTATATATATAGATTACCATAGATATTGTATTTTTGTGTTTTTATACATTCTATTAGAACCACTATTAGGAACCATTGTTTGAGTGATGGATGTCCATCACCAATGATTCTTCTTGGTTCCTTTTTGGGAATGTATATTCTTTTGGTATTTTAAAATACATACTTTATTTGTTATATTCAATTATTTTAAAAGCTTTATGTGATGACTCGACCTACTACTGTTAGACAGTGTCTGCTTGGTTTCCGCTATACGAGCAGACACTTCATGATTTGTCTTGGGGATCATCCAGAGTATGATCCTGATGGCACGGATTTCTGGGCGCAGAAATCCGGGCTGTCACAGGTTGAGATTTACAGATTAGTGTAACGATTTTACTTTTCCATCTTCAATTTTCTAGAATTTGATTGACACTCAAGTTTTAGGAGATTGTTGATTAGATTAAATATGTATTGATAGGATTCTAGTTTTAATTGACGACCAATGCTAGGAGACTTGATATATAGAGTAACGGTAACTTAATTTCATAAATATTTGAGAACAGAAGGAAACTAATTGACGACCAGGATCCAGAAGTTTGAAGATTAGGATTTATTTTTTTGTAATTAATTTTAAAAAACTATTCTTTTATTCATATTTCTCAAGTAGTTTAAGATCTTAAAGATAAATATAAATTTCAGAAAAGCAAAATGCAAAGATAAATCACTTCCTCGTGGGAACGATCCTATACTAGCATTATAATTTTCATTGTGCGCTTGTAATAAGTTAAGACTTAATTAGAACAACATAAATAGCACAATAAAATCTGCTTCTCCGGTAGCGGCGCCAAAAATTTGATTGTGTTGTTTATGTTGTTCTAATTAAGTCTTAACCTATTGCAAGCGCACAATGGAAACTATAATACAAGTATAGGATCGTTCCCACGAGAAAGTGATTTATCTTTGTATTTTACTTTTTTGAAAACTTATATTTATCTTTAAGATCCTAAACTACTTAAGAAATATGAATAAAAAAATGATTTTTTTAAACTAATTGCAAAAAAATAAATCCTAATCTTCAAACTTCTGGATCCTGGTAGTCAATCAGTTTCCTTCTGTTCTCAGATATTTATGAAATTAAATTACCGTTATACTATATATCAAGTCTCTTAGCATGAATCAAAATTAGAATCTTATAAATACAGATTTAATCTAATAAAAAATCTCCTAAAACTTAGGCGTCAATCAAATTCTAAAAAATTGAAGATGGAAAAGTAAAATTGTTACACTAATATGCAAATCTCACCCTGAGTCGTCAATTCAAATCAAAACTTGGAGATCTTTACAAAGCAGTAAATTGTAATAAAATAAATCTAAACTAGAATGCAAAGTAAAAATATATTTTTTACCCCTCAGCTGCATGCGTGAATTGCTTCTGAGAAACTACAGATATCTACACTAATCTTTCAGCTCTCAATCCCAGTCATTAATTGCATTCGAGGAACCTTCGATATCTAAACTACTCTAAACTAAATTTTTGTTAGGAAGAAAACCTAACCTCAACTGTCAATTGATTTTGAGAAATTCTTCGATAAAATTATTCATATGCCGAGCTCTCTTATTTATAGATCATAAGGAGCCAATTTACAGTGTTCTAATCCTAGGAAACTACTAAAAACAAAAGATTCTAACACAACTCTAATTTCTAATTTTATCTTCCTTGCTTTCAGTGATTGATGTGCTTCTGGACTTTCTCCTTAATTTTAGCAACCGAGATCTTTAGGAGTTTTTCTTCATTAATCTTCTCAGATTCGTGATTTGCCAAACTTCTAATTCAAGAGTTCTTCTACATTGGTGCATGGTGGTGTAAATCTTCACTTGATCAACAACAATGAAAAGCTTCTATCTATACAATCGTAAATTATGATTCTATTTTTCTTTATATGAATTTCTCTCTTGATGATTCTTTATTAAGATTGATCGTTTTCTCTTTGTATCGCCTTCCGCTGGAACGTCTTTTCTGAAGAATCGTAAATTACAATTTTATATTTTTCTTTATAGTGCTCCATCGTCTTTTGCGATTTCAGACTTTATTAATGCTTTTGATCGTCTTTTTCGTTTAATTGTCTTTCTTACTGCCTTTTGAGTTCAGCTCGACAAAGATTAACACTTTAGTTATCTTTTACTGATTATCCTTAATATCTGCACATCATTAACTTGTTAGTAGCAAACTGGGGTTTAGCAGCATTAAGTTAAGGGTGATAAAATGATATATTCTATGACTGATCACTTAGAGTCTTTGTTTTTGGGTCATTAGGAGAGACTCCCTCATATCTTAGCGTCGAGAAAGAGAAATCTCTATTCTTAACGTGCCTTTGTATGTGCGAGGTACGCAGATGAAGACTAGAGAAGTTTAGTAATCATTTAGAATAAGAGCACTCCGAATGGCTTCTCGGGTATTATTGATCACAATATCTATCGCGTCCATTTCTTTTATTTCATTCCCTATTTGAACGGAGAGTTTTCTCCAACGACTAACAAAGACTGAAAAGTCTTCATCGGTCCTGTGTTTTGTAGCCATTAGGTCGTTGAGACAAATAGTTTCATGGATTAGATGTTTGTATTAGTCTAGAAATCTTCTGGCTAGGTCATCTAATGACTCAATTTTGTGGAGGTGTAATGCCATAAACCAATCGAGGGCTTCTTCTTCTAAAGATCTTTGGAAAGAACGGATTAGAAGCTCTTGATTGTCGTGGACTAGTCGACAATCGTTACCAAAGAGTGTAAAGTGGTGATTCAGATTTTCTGAACCGTTGTACTTGTTGAATTTTGGTGGTTTAAAGTTGGCGGGTATGGTGAATTTGAGGCCTTGACAAAACTTGTCGAATCTGAAAGAGTGGTTTGGACGCTCTCTCTTAGCCATATAATCATCTAAGACTTGGGTGAGGTTCTCCATGTTTATGGGGGCGTTCCTTTTAGGTGTCTCAAGAAGAGTTTTTTCGGCGATTATCGTTGTACAAGGTGCGGAAAGCACGCCCGTTAGGTAGTTTTGGGGGCGTCGGGACATGTGGAGGAGTTAGAAACCTTTTTGGGCATCCATTTTCTGAATTTACGCGTTCGCCGATGACACATCCTTGATCATCCACAACCTATTAGGAAATGATTGCTTGGTATAAACCAGTCAAGGCTTGAAGTAGAATTTCATATTCTTTTCCTCCTTTCAACAGTGTATGAGCATTGAGATTTACAATTGCTTGGTAGTGTAGTTTAGCCCAATGCCGATGTCTCTAGTATTTGGTGGAAGAGTAAAGGGTGATTCTTCACCTTCGCCAACAATATTTACCTAACAATGATCTTAGGCTATTTGTTGAGACGACCCAACATCATACTCAGGATTATTATGGAAGCCCCATGAGGATGAGTCGTTATTATTGCAGTTCAATTTTATGATATTTGACATTTTTTTTAAAAGTCGACTCTATTTGCGATAGGGGCGAAGGGAATTTTTAGCAATAAAAATAAGGTATTATAATGCACTTGTAGAGAGATATTGTTAGTAATAGATAGATTTAAATAATATACCTAAGTGGATGCGATCACCATCTACAGATGTTTATCGACCTTATAGAATGTCATTGATCACGTGGATAAAGCGGGGGGTCAGGGATTGAACTCCTATACTAAATACCGGCTTGCCGGCTTTTGCAGCTACGGTTGCCTAAGGCTTTAACTAATTTGGGTTTTCTTTTAATCCTAAATGGTCTAACTAAAGGGGTGTGTTGGCCAGTTATACGCGGGAGGATCCAACCCGTTCCCGTGTACCCTCCGTTGGCTCCCTTGGGTAAATCAATTTGATGACTATGATTGGTTTTGAAAATATGACAAGAATATGTGACGTGACCCTAATTGGATCTAAGTTGAAAATTTTGGCAGGGGTTCCCTAAGGGTCGGATCTAAGGCTAGCTTTATTCTTCTTTGGAAAACTCGAGAATCGAAGTAGAAGGGCCAACTAAAACGATTACTCTACGAGATTCCTAGAGGAGAGTCGAAATTCTAAGCGCAAACACTTAGAGTTCATCTCTGCTCTAATTCGGAATCTCGAGCCGACGTCAAGAGTTCCAAAGAGAAAACAAAATGAAAGGTGTGTTTAGAATGAGTGGGGTAGGGGGTATTTATAATCCCGGCTATTTATATAAATGTAGTCCAGCGTATAACTCTGAATTATACGTTGGATTTCTAGCATATAATCTAGATTATATGTTAGAGATTAAGCATACAATGAATTATACGTTGTGATTCTAATGTATAACTGAGGCGGTTTCGAGGATCTTGGTCGAGGTGACCAGTTGATGACCAGATAAGCCTGGACTCTGAGTCCTCCGGGATTCTTCTAGATTATACGCTGTGGATACATCGTATAATCAAGAAGTTGGATAAGTCACGGCTCGTTGAGCTGATCGAAAGCTTATTGGGTATCCTAACGTGTGAGGACTAATTATTGGGAACCGGGTCAGGATCGGGTCTGGACCAGTTATACACTGGGAGTTCATTGTGTAATTAATTATACACTAGGTCTCCAGCGTATAATTCCCCAAGATAGAGCCTTTTGGGATTTTTGAGAAAGATTAACTTTTCCAGAAATCAAGGTAAGGTCCATGGTTGATCGAATATTTTTGTATACTCTGAGGGGTCGAAAACGGGGTATCTACACACCCATTCTTTGAAAGCGTCCACGTTCCAGATCCATTCAAAGCCGTTGATTGCTTCAGATTTGATGATGAAGATCGTGTTTCACCTGGATCTTCAAACAATGGATCTTGAGATCCTGACGAATCTATCAAACGGTCAATTTTTTATTCCATTTGTCAAAGATCCCCAAATAATGGCTCTTCAATCATCAGTGAACACGATCTCCATCATCTGATCTGTAGCAATCAATAGTTTTAAAGGGGTCTAGGACGTGGCGCTTTCAGAGAACGCGTGAACACGAATAGAGGTACCCTTGCTTATATAATTTGATAGGACGTGTATCTTCTTTAGAAGTTTGGGTACCTCTGTTCGCCCCACGCTATCTCTAAAAGCGTCCACGTCGCAGACCCCTTGAGAAACATTGTTTGCTTCGGATAAGATGATGGAGATCGTCTTTTACCTTGATCTTCCACACAATAGATCTTGAGATAATGTCGCACCTATCAGTCAGTCAGGTTTTGATTCCATGTGTCACAGATCTCCAAAAATAGCCTTTGAATCCTATGGCACACATCACGCTCAAACGTGAATTTAGGGCTATTTTGGAGGAATTTGCCACATGGAATAAAAAAATGATCGTCTGATAAGTGTGACATGATCTCAATATCCATTTTATGAAAGATCAGGGTGAAACACAATCTTAATCATCTAATCCAAAGTAATTAATGGTTTGCAAGGGATCTCGGACGTGAGCACTTCAGAGAATGCATGGGCACACACAAACAAAGGTACCCATGAAGTTTATCTTTTATATCATACATGTCTATAGTAAACCATTGGATGGTTAAAATCTTTTATCTTTTAGTAAATATGAATTTATTTTTATTTCGTTGAGACTTGTGCCAATGAGAGGTTGATGGTTAGACTACTTTGTTTAATTAAACATGTGCGCCATGTCTTATGGTCAAAGTCAAACATGCTAGAAATTATTTTTTCTTGTGAGGATCATCCTCTATGAGTTTTGTAATGACACATGGAAGTGGCACCACACCTGGTGCGTCCCAATTTATTTTGGGTACCCCTGTTTGCCTTCACGCCTCTGAGGGTGCTTACGTTGAAACCTTTTGAATTCCGTTGATTGCTTAGAATCAAATGATCTAGATCATTTCTCAAGCCAATCTTCTACACAATGGATCTTGAGATCATGAGTATATCATCAAATGATCTATTTTAAATTCCACGTGGTACATATTACCAAAAAATGTCATTTGAGGGTGATATGTGGCATGTAGAATCCCGTCACTTGTGCAAGTAGTACTCTCTATTTTAAGGGATTTGTACCACTTGGAATAAAAAACTGGTATGTTCATGGTTTCAAGATCCATCCTGTGAAAGATTAGGGTGAAAACGACCTAGATCTTCTGTTTCGAAGCAGTCAACAGTTTCAGGTAGTTTCAAATGTAAGTGCCCTCAAAGATTGCATGGGCACCAACAGAGGTATATTCCCATTTATTTTTTTTATTGATGTTCCATTAGAAAGCCAAAAAATGTAATCTTTATTGAGAAGGGTTTCGGTCCTCAATGTGTTTTATATGTGTTATGACCCGGTTATCTTTGACTCAAATGAATGGCGATAGATTTAGGATGCACCAAGAGGGGGTACGTGTACGCACACTATATCCTGACCCACACAAATGCTAATTTTAGGAATTTCTATTTTATTACGTTTACACTGTATAGGGCAACTAAATTATTTTTTTACCAAATAAGAAGAGTCCCAAAAAGGACTCCTACTCTCTTGAAACTCTTGAGTCCCAAAAAGGACTCCTACTCTCTTGAAACTCTTGCCCCTTTTAGGTTTGGGATCTTACCCATTTAGGTCACCCACGTCCGTCTCTTCCTCTCTCTATAAATAAGAGCCACCAAAGGCTTTTAACCTAAAACCTTACCCTCCCTCTCTATATATAGATAGACTTGTTTATAAATATACATATATCTTAACCCACTAAACCAAATGTACCATCTTCCTCTGCCTCCCTCTCTCACTTTTGAACCAAACCCAACAGCCACGCTCCCTTCCAAAACGCTTAGCAGGCCCTCTGTCGATCGGCCCACGGGGTGGCGCACAAATACCACACCCGAGCCAAAGTGTTGCCTTGAATCTGATTTGCATAAGTGTGAAGCCGTCGATCCACTGCCGAAAGCACATCGCCGAATCGACGCGTAGGAGTCGCATCGCCGATCTAGCGCTTGAAATCAACTCCTACGTGCACGCTCCAACAGGTGGGTGCCCCTCGATCGATCTTAAAATATTCATCTTTTTATTTTAATAATAATAAGAATAAATATATATATATATATATATATATATATTAAATGAATATCTATTTATCTTATTTAGGTATTCAAAAGTTATATATATGTATAATAACATAAATCCTATACATGGACATATAATAGTTGCCCTTGATATATATAGATATAAAATGAATATATATGTCTTGTATTGCTTATATAGGTGTTACAGAGAGAGAGAGAGAGAGAGAGAGAGCTCTTCTTCTCCACAATCTCACAACAAGATAAGATATATTTTGATCGGCCCAACTAAACGCCGACAATGCCGGATAACTCGCCTGTACAACTATCAGAAGTTGGGCACTTAAGAATTTTATCGACATGAATACTTCAAAACCATCCTTTTAGCAAGACCATTGATTTCAAATGAATAGATTCAAGGTTGGACCCGGTGGCCCAACCTAAGAAATAGAACAGAGATGGACCATCTCCACAAATTGAAATCCTCGAGACATCTAATGGTTCAGAACTCGAGAATTTGGCCCACAAATCAAGAAAATTAAAAGGCTATTTAGAGATCAGTGAACATGAAGGATTTGACCCTTAGATTTGAGACCTTAGAGGTCAAAATAAATTGGGCCCAACGACCTAATACCTTAGAATCATTTTTCTTAAATATCTGATGGTTCAGATCTATTCAATCTGATCGACACATGGTAGGTACACTAAGTGTGCACTTGACTGCTAGATCTTGTAAAACGTTGACTGGAAGATCTAGTGTGCTAGAGATCGAATTGGGATCGGGACAAAAGAATCAACCTTAGGTAAAATTTTATTGTCTAACCATCCAATGGTTCAGATTAGAGGATAAATGACTCAAAGTTCGTGCCTTCTTATTTTAGCCTTAGGTGCCACATGGAATAATACATGGGTTACCTTTGACCCTTAATTTTTGAGAATTAAGTCGCAAGTGGCCCATGGGACCAACTTCAAGACGATCTCAATAGTAACTCAAGGTAATCTAATGGATCAGAAAGTGTCACTAAAATTTCTAGGACGCGCTTTGAGGCTCACAAATTGAAAATTTTGGTGAGGGATATTAACCCTTATATAACTAGGCTAAGTGGATCATTTGACTGCCACATTGACCCACTCTTAGGTCAAATTAGTAAAAGGTGTCATACTAGACCGCATAAATATTAGGAAACTTTAAATAGAAGGCCCGATCAGTAATCTGACGGCCCATAGAAGGTTTCTCCAAAAATTTTGTATGAAATATCTGTTCTTTTCAAATATTAATTATTATTTTATATTCACAAGTATGTAAGATGTATGAAATAGTTTCTTTTGGCCAAGTTAGTCCTTTCATCATATGGCATGCACCACATAGAAAAATCACGATAGGGCATACGCACAATTAAAAAGAAATAAGCTATGTCACACGACTTTTACATGGTGGGATTCCGTCACGTGGAACTTGGAATGTAGGCATCCATGTATGGATGCAACACCTCTATGGGAGTATGGCTGCCACACGAAGTATATCCAGTTACTACGGAACCCGGCCCCTTGGGAAGCGTGATTTTGTGAATCTTATCGCCGTGGCTCACTTCAAATTAAGTTTTCAAAGAAACAATAAGAAATGATATGTAAGATAAGGTAAGCTACTTAATACGGATAATTAAGTTACGTTGTGAAGGCCAAAGAAAATACAAATTAAGTTACGTGTCTTGCGTGCCACGCAAGATCTAACGTCTGCAGCCAAGACGGGTCTTAAGGATAATATGATACTGACGTGTCCCGAATGTAAGGGGACACCGATTTAAATGCATGCAACCACATCTTTGGATGGTGGTATACGATATGATATGGAGGTTAGGTGGTTATCTACACGTGAACCTCGCGTGATAGGCTCGAGCAGCGTCCCTGGCACAGGTCGTATACGAAAATTAGGTAAGATGTGAAGTACGTTGTGTAGGCGTATGGAGTAATATTAAGTCTTAAGATATGCCACATAGGAAAAGTTGACAAAGCAGACACAAAAGGAGATCAGAACTTGATGCATCATATTTATTTCATGTTATGTCAGGTCTTTTCATTTTATGTTACTTCTTTTTCTTTTATGCTATATTTTTCAAGTGTTGTTATGATAGATATGAGATCTTAGATGTTTTTGTAATCATTTATAGTATGTTGATTTATTTCAAAATGTATCGCATAACTCGCGATTGCACACACGATCACCTGAATATTTTATGGTGGATCAATTGTGCAACCTGCTGAGTTTACGTGACTGAGTAAACTCACCCCCTCCCCAAAACTAACAGTTGCAGGTGAGAACTCCGGTTTTTCCATCACCGAGGATGGGGATCCCGTTCTCGGCGGCTCAAGAGCGTGAAGACGTCGCTACCATTTGGACGAGGGAATAGATCCGGCGGATTACTTTGAGCATTGAGAGATTCTTAGTCATAGTTTTATTATTTTTCAGGGGAGATTTGTTATTAGATACTTTTATTTTTCAGCACCAATCTTGGGTTTGCGTTGGGACTGTTTTATTCTACGTAAAACCTCTGCTTGCTTTCGATTATAGATGCATGGTTAGGATTTATCACTTAAATAACGTCATCTACGTTTTCCGCTGTTGTTTTCTTGAATAATTTATTTTTAAATGATGCTATTAAATGCCTTGATCCATATGCTAAATCGGTATAAGAATTATGTGTATGTCCGCTTATCGCCTTAACAAGCGTGCGGTGTCATAACACGGAATTCTAGGCCCTTGAGGTCGGGTAAGGATTTTGGGTCGTGACAATATGTGATCATGTTCAAGGTGTCAAATTCGGTATCGGTCCATGGGAGACCGATACGAATCAGCCGATACCGATACGTATCAGCCAATACTAATACTATATCGGCTGATACCTGATATGTATCGGCTGATACCAATACTTATCACCGATACATATCGATATAGGCCGATATTTGATACCATGATCATGTTTGTATAATGTTGATCAACTGACCATTATTCCGTGGTATTTGTGGCCATGATTCAAAGATTACGATCTAGTGTTCCCACGATAGGAGCCATGATCAAGTCGGTAGTTAAATGACCGTAATTGATTGAACACAATCATAAGATCATTAGATGGTCATGACTCATGATCGCACTACAAAAATAAGGTGTTTTAGTGGCACGTGATGTTAAGGGTTGTAGCGGCAGTTTTTGCTACCAACAAGATTAATAGCGGCAATTTTTTGTTAATAGTGGCAGTTTTTGGCTGCCCATAATAGTCGTATGTTTTGTAGTGTCGACTGAACATGATCAAATTGCCTTTGAATTAATAATGATAACCATGGATCTATATGTGGAAGCTTTAAATCCCCTCAAAGTCAAATTCTTCTCCTTGTAAATAGGTAGATGGAATGATAACAAGCTTTCGCAAATTGCCCCATTCGCTCCTCTTTGGGTCCTTGGGAAAGAGGGGTTCCTCAAATATTTCAAGTTGGTCGGTGCTGATCTGAAGTCATCCTTCTTACAGTTTAATATATATATATATATGAAAAAGGTGTCTGTCCTCCAAGCCTCCACGTGCAACTCCACGTGGCACCCAAAATATTATTTTAATGCCACGTAGAGCTTGGGTGCATTGCTTAGATCATCTTTGAAAAAAAAAATTTGAAAACTCATTTCCACCGTGTGTTTTTTGAACTGTGAAATGTGGACCAATGAAACCCGTTAAACTTTGACTTGTGGATTTAAAAAAAAAATTCGAATTTTTTTTTTTCAATATTGATCTTTACCGTCCACGTATGCTCCACATGGCACCCAAACAGTGTTTTGGGTGCCACGTGGAGCTCCATGTGTATCTTGGAAGACGATTACTGTCCTCCATTGGAGGACCTAACGATCGGCTCCCTATATATATATATATATATATATAACTGTGGGTTTTTATCAATCCGTCGTGACCATGCGCTTACTAAAAAAAAAATAGAGTCGTCACCCAAAGCTTTTGGTGACCCGGGATACCTCAAAATCGATATATGAGTACCAAAGTGTAAAAATATGACTTTGATTTGCCGGTCTTTGTCAAAGGCTCTTGGGTAGGGGCTTCGGTTATCGATTGGGAAGGTGTTAGATACCTGATCAACCCGCTCGTAAGCGGTCTTTACTTATGACTAAAATATAAAAAAAAAAAGAAATAAAATGAACGACACTCCTCCTTGCCCGAAGGCACTATGATCCTATTTGAGGTCCTGCAACTACCGAAATTTTGGCGGCGTAACGGCTCAAATTCTAGGGTAGAAAGAAAGCAAAAGAAAGTAGAAGAATAGAGGGGAGAGCCGGAGCTCTCGGGCCCTTATAGCACCGCGGTGGACTTTGGCATGGTTGAACTTCCGGTGAGCTTCCGATGATAAACGAGTTTGAGGAATGAGTCTTGGCTTCTAAGGCTTGAGAGCTAGAAGATAGGAGAGGTAGGCTAAGTCCTAGTTCTTGCTAAAACTAAGGGATTGGTGATCAAAGATGAGATCTAAAAGGTAAACCTGAGTTCTGGAATTTGAAGGGATAAATGCTTTAAAAGGAGGAGAGGAATCACTAAAGCTCTTTCTTTGAAAAAAATTTCAAGGTCCTAATCAAGGGAGGGTGGCTCTCTATTTATAGAGTTGGAGTAGATTACAAGGGTATTTATAGGCTAATATGTTTAGCAATTAGGTAATCTCTAATCTAAGGTTTTTGGGTTTTTTAAGGATTTGGATAGGTATGAACTTGGGTTTAATGGTAGATGATAGAGTAGCCTTCTAAATGACAAAAATGCTAAAAAGAGAGCTAGTGGGGGTGCAACAGTTCTACAGAAACCCCCCCAAACTTTTGAGTGGTCAAAATGTCAAACCCCATATTCGAAATCTAACATTTTTTCAAAAAAATACTATTCCTAAGACTTGCGTATATAAAGTATATACTAGGCTTAGGAACAGTGTTTCTCAAGAAAACTGAAAAGTTCAAAGCCCGGACCTGAAGCCTAAAGCAGAAATAGACTTTGCGTATATTTTATATACTCAAGGCCAATTTCTGAAAAAATTTGCCCTTGCGTATATAAAATATACGCAAAACCTAATTCTGGGTAGTAACATAGCAGGCTTTAAAAATTGGGCCCAGTGCTGGTCCACTAAGGGTTCATGGGATTCAGTTAGGGGTTCTATGGATCTGGTTGGGCCTTCTAAGGGTTCGGTAAGGGTTTTAAGGTTCCAAATTAAGCTTTAAGGGCTCGGGAATGGTTTTTTAAGGTTCTAGGTTAAGTTCTAAGGGTTTGGGAGGTGATTCGAAAGCTCAGGAGTACACTTTCTTGAAATATTCATCGATCGTGCCTTGGGCCGAATTTGGGTGTCTACAAATGCCCCTCTTTGATATCCGGTCACTAATAATCGTATGCCAAAAAAAGAGACATCCGAAGAGGCCCAAGGCAAATGCTCTTGGATCTGCTATATTCAAAGCGAACCTCAAACATCAAAAGAAAAAATATATATATAGAGAGCAACAGAAGCCTATATCATTGGGGAAACGTCAGTTCCTCGAGATTATTGGTCCCCAAGCATTTAGCGACATTACTGGGCATTACCGTGATGGTGTGATTGGTGATGCATGGCGTTCGAGTTTCATTCTGAACAGAATAGCCCAACGAGTGGGAGGGTGATCGATCAATACTTCAAAGTTGGCGTAAAGCGAAGATCCAACGGTTGTAACGGTCTTATGAGGCATTGATTGCCCCATTTTGATCGACACGGGTGCTCCTATGCGAAGTAGGGTTTGAGATTTTTGGGCGACCCCAACGGTCCCGAAATTAATTTAGCACGACTACCCGAGCGGAGTATATATTAATGTCGCAACGCTTTTTGGGATTGTGTGCAATGTATCAAGTCACATATTTTTATTATTTTATGTTATATATATTTGTTTTTGATGCATTTTTGTTCGAGGTTTTTGAGCGTACTGATCGACCCTAAATATTTTTTATTTTATCACAATTGCCCGAGCGGATCGAATGGAGGTCGACACGCCTTTTTTAGGAGTGTGTGCTACCTATTTATACCTGTCCATAATGCCAACAAAGTAATTCGGAGGCAAAATAAGCCTTGCGTATATAAAATATATGCAAGGCCATTTTTATATTTAAAACAGGCGGGCACGGGCAGAGATTCGAAAAAAGCTATTTTCCCATATTTATTTTTTTCTCCTCCTCTCTCCAAACCGAATCGGGCATTCCTCCCTTTGCCTCATCGATCCGATCTGACTTTCGACATCACTTCGGTGTCGATCTTCGCCGAGCGAATACACGTTCTCCCGCCGAATTTAGGGTTTATCTTTTGACCAAGGTAATCATTTTAAACCCTTTTTTCTTTTGAATTTTTGATTCCTAAACCAATGTGGCTAGGTCTTGCTTGCTTTTCTAATGATAAATAGATGATTCTTTATAAATGCAAACATTTATGACCTATTTGGTTGATTTATGTGTATTTATGCATGGTTTTTTGGTGAAAATTTTAGTGATTTTCCATTTTTTCTGATTTTTCTTGATTTTTATTCATCACGGTATTAGGGATTTTGTGAAACTATTATTTCTCGCAAACTTGATCATCCTCGACCCCTTTTATGGTATATACAACCCCTTTTATGGTATATACACGCCCTTGTATTTGATTTTGTTGAAGAAAATGGTCGAATTGTACCTCTGTTTTTGATTGATGATGATTTTTTTTGTTTTTATAAGGCAACTAAGGTCCCTTTCGCATAGAATGACACTCTTTTTGTGAATGCAATCCGTTCCGAACCCCTCTTCTTCGATCCATGTATCCACCTTGCGAGGGGGGTTGGCCGGAAAATTGGGAAAATTTTGGAAAAGAAAGAAAGAAAAAAGGGCTCTTCCCCACCTCAAAATGCGGGGGTTTTTATATTCATCACATGGCACCTTCTCCCTCTTTTCAATTTTTTTTTTCTAAAAACGATATCTCTTGTGAGTACGAACTTTTGTTAACGCTTTTCTTGATTTGTATTAACATTTAGCCCAAAATTTTGAAACTTTGAATGACTCCTCTTTTTTTAAAACAATGTGGGACTCGCTCTTAAAAATCGCCATTTAACATCTCGTTCTATTGAATCCGACCAGAGTGATATGTGCCTACGGATTTTGTGAAATGTCGGGAAATGGGTGTCCTATGACAAACTTCTTTCTTTCTCTCCTCTCTTTTTTTTTCGTTTATTTTGGAAATCAAATGACAGGGAGTGCCCGCTTTTATTATTATTATTATTTTTTGAAAGTTTGTTGTTATTTTTTGTTTGTTTGTAGGGATTCAAGCATACTTACCTTCTTTTTGTCTTATGTGTAAACCAATTGATTTTCTTTGGTTATCACCTTCTAACACTTGCTGTTTATATACCACTTTTCAAGATGCCGCATAGTCAACAAGGTGATGATGACTAGGGCCGCGAGGATAACCCAGACGAGGTAATTGGTATCGGAGGTGAGCGCCTCATTCGGGTGAAATACTCCTCGCGCTATTGGTTTGAGACGCAAGGCGAGGCGGCTCACAGTGGGTTGCTTCATCAACAGTATACCCATATCTTCAACTTTGGGATTGCTAGCAAGGGAAAAATATGTCTCTTGGCTATTCCTTTTTAGTTGGTGCCCTTTTGCCCCATGATTTGACACTTTTCTTTCTTTTGATGTAGCCTTTGCCTCTGATTACGTTCCATGGAGGCTGGTTCGACCTCCGGCGATTTTACACCCATCTCCCTCATATTGCGAGATTCTTCTTGGTGCAGGCTGGTTTTGGGGACTTCCTATCTTGTCCCGCCGTGAGGGGTGGCTAGCCCTATGTGGAGAGATTTCATCCTGAGATGATGACTTTCCACACGTCCGTGGCCGAGATGACTATTACCCCTGTTGACTGGTCCATGATCACGGGGATCGCGATAGGAGGGGAGCCAATGATCTGTCCTCACATTCCTGATCATGACGAGGTGATCCGATTGATTGGGGTTTATCCCTCTTCCTCCCATATGACCGGCTTTGAGGTGCTGTCATGGTTGGCGGTTTTGTTTGAGGTTGAGGAGTTGGTTGATCCAGGCCAACCTAACATGGATATCGTCATCGAGCCTGAGTGTGCCCTGATGTTGGCTCGTATTGCACTCCTCTTCATTCTGGGCAAGACAATCCTTGCCAATGCTAGTGGGGGGTCGTGTCTCGCTGTACCTTCTTAGCCTGATGGAGAACTAGGAGAATGTACATTGTTTAGATTGGGGTGGCGCCGGGTATGCTGTACTGATGGACAACCTAGCCAAAGCTTCAATTGGGGACCTTGCCTCCATCTATGGCTTTTGGCCTGTGATTGAGGTAATCTATTTGCTTTCCCTCTTTCATTCCCCCTGGTTTATCATTTCTGATTTTTTTTTTTAAATATATGCTTTCCTGCTTGTCTATCTTTTAGGTTTGGGGGTATTTGCATTTTCAGCCCGGCCGCCCCCTCCTTTTTTTTGATGAGTATACGTACCCCCTCTTGAGTTGTTGGCACAAGGACCGTCGCCGGAAAGTGGGAATGAAGCATTTGGAGTTAGGTTTGTGGTCTCAGTTTGACCTGATGATTCCAAAGCAGGTTTGGCACCCTTACCCCTACTTTTGCTTATTAATTCTTTGAGGTTTGGCCGCACCACCTACCTAAAGGGATTCTTCTTTCTTGGACAGATGGTGTTTGATCCATACGTCGGCTCCCCATTCTTAGACCGTCCTGCAGTTGGTCGATTACGGTTGTTTGTTGATCGTCGCGTAGTCCTCTTCTATGGTTCTTGGACCCGAGCCTATTATTTGAGAGAGAGGGTGGTACATCAGTACCGCAACTACTTTGTCGTGCCTCAGAGTCCTCCTGAGGATGTTATGGAGCTAGAGGGCACGAACGAGGAGCTTGCTAAGAGGCTTCTCCGTCAGGGGGTCCCAGCTGAAGGCCTTGTCCGACATGGGGAGTATCAGCAGTGGTACGAGTCTCTCCCTTACTAATCCATCCTCTCGCGTTTTATACCTGGTGCCAACTTTTTGGCATTCGGGGGTCCAAGTACTCAGGTATTTCCTCCCCTTTCCTTTGTTTGTTTCCTTTCCGATTACTACGTTTTACGCTTCACTGACCGGATTTCTTCCCCTATCTTCCAGTTTGAGGAGGTAGAGGATCCTGACGTGGGTGCAGACGCGGGTCCTTTAGAGGCGTTGGGTGCAGTACCCTTGGGGACTTCTGGTGCGGGACCTTTGGGGACTTCTTCCGCAGGGTCTCAGGGGCTTGTTAGGCATCTTGACGATGAGTTTATCTCTGATTTGTGTGCTGATGTGGCAGAGCGTGCCACCTTTCTACCAAGGCGATTAAAGCTTCTCCTCCTGAGTTGGTCTCAGGGGTGAGTTATTTACCCATTTTTAGGGGCGTACTTGCCCCCTTCTTTTCCTCGGCGCTACTGGTTTTTATTTCTTCTCACAAGTTTATGAGTCAGACGTTCAGTAAACAGAGTATTACCGTCGCATTACTGATCTTCAGGAGGCCGAAGTGGTAAGTCTAATGTTGGTTCATCCCTTTTGTTTCTTTGTTGGCCCATGCTTCTTTTCAACTTATCCTTCTGGTGTGATGCTTTCAGCACGCTCGCAAGAAGGAGTCACGTTCATTGCGTAGCCGGCTGACCTAGGCATGGTACCGGGTGGGGGAGTCCATGACGTATTAGAGGACTCAACGCCGATAGAGGAGGGACTCCTAAGGGCTTGGAGCTTGATTGGAAGCAGCTTTTCTCTTTTTCCTTTTTATTTTTTTATTTGAACATTGGATCAGACTGATGTAGACAATATGATTAACTATGGATGTAATTTGATCACTTTTGAATGGTTGTCAATGTAATTTTATTTTTAGCTTCCGGTATGTGATGCACTTGCTCTCTCTCTTTCCCTTTTCCGTGTTGATAGCCAATGTACGATTGAGGTTTCCGCTGCCTACTATGCCCTCTCTTTTAATCCAAAAGGGTGATACCTAAAACCAAAAAGATAAGTTAGGTAGTCACAGGTAGGTGTCCGGCTCGTGATCCGTGGGGCCACTTGTGAGGGAATAATTGTTTATTGTAGGAAGGGACCGATTCAATTGACAAGGGGAAGCAGCCCTACATACACAAATGTATATATATATATATATATATATATATATATATATATATATATATATTATATTTTTTGGTTTTTTGGTCTTGCGTATATATTATATACGCAAGGCAATTTCTTGGATTTTTTGGCCTTGTGTATATAAAATATACGCAAGGCATTTTCTAGGGAATTTTGGCCTTGCGTATATAAAATATAAACAAGGCACTTTTGGTCTCTGATGGGCCTATAAGGCCCGAGAATGCATTCTTTTTTCCAAATTTAAATTGGGTTCTGAATTTTGCTCTGATTTTTTCTTTTCCTCTCATGGGCGAGTCCATCTTCCTACATCGGATCATGAATTACTTTAAATGGTTTTGTATGACTATGGACTAGCTTTACGACCGCGCCCCTCCGGGGGTCCAAGATTTTCATACTTCCCTCCTTGGGTATAGGGCACAGCTTCCTAAAGCATTGGCTTGATAGCTTGACTAAGAGCAAGCTCATTGGTTTGGATCAACTTGGGCTTTCCCTCCTCTCCACTTTCCTTGATGTTCATCTATTTAGGGATTTTATCCATGCGACGGTTTCTCATTGGGATGCGGAAACCCATGTCTTCCGTTTTGGGACTTGTGAGCTGACTCCGACACTTGAAGAACTCTCTGTTTTGTCGGGTCTGAGGTTATATCGCGACCTTGCTAAGGTAACACCAAAATTGGGTTATGCCAAGACCGTCCACATGATTTTGGGTTTGAAGAAAAGTGAGTATGAGAAGAGCATTGCTAGTGGGCCCACTAGGTGTTCGGTGAAATTTCTAAGAGAATTTTTTGGCGATAAAAGTTTGCGAAAATTGCCGATAAAATTTTTTCATAACGTAAATGCTTTTGCCCTTTGCCTTCTCTCGGAGGTCCTTTCTTACACGGGGGGAGAGTTTCTCTCTTGCACTCTACGACGTACTGGCGGATCTTGAAAACGGCCGCTCTGTGGTGCATTTTAGGTTGGCCGTGTCACGCCCCTCGCACCCAGCCCCGCAGTCCGTCGATGAGTCCGATGCAAGCTAGCGTTGATGTGCACCGTTCATTTCTATTCATATTCATGTTCATATTTTTGTCTTTCGGGTTCAACTTCTTAATTCATATATCTTATTCAGGTAACTTATCACATATTTTTATTTTTCTAAAATTTTGTAAAAAATTCTTTAATTGCCAAAATGATTAAATTTTATTTATTAAAATAGTTGTTAATTTATCAAAGTATGCGCAGAAACTTGAGTTAAACACTATCGGTTTAACCTCTCAATTTCGTTAACCTGACGAGCATATTCAAAATTACGATTTGATCATAAACGGTTTTCATTGAGTAAAATAATATGATGAAGGCAACTTTTAAAACCTTTTTCCAATTACAAAATTAAATTGTTTATACAAGCCCAATTACAAAATTATAATCAAAAATTTAAAAGTAATGGACTTAAACGAAAGTCAAAATAAGAAGGAAAGATCCTTTCAAAACTAAGTACAGGTGCTGATAACTCTACTGGATAAAAGGAGCTTTAAACTATCAGCTCGGTTGTTACTCTTGGATCCTTTCGCATCCAATTTCTCTAATCCTGACTGGGTGGCTGCTAACTGACCTCTAAAATTTTTGGGTCATAAAACAACCGTAAGCGATGAAGCTCAATAAAATCTTAGTTAGCATTTTCTTAGATTCTAGTATAAGTAGTATACAGATAGTCCATAAGTGCATGTGCAAGTGGGGTTTCCAGCAGTTGTAAATATAACTAATTATCAAGTAAAAATTCTAATTAAATGTAATACAACTGATGCTAATTAATACTCAAATAGGCATTTGTATAAATAATAACAGTTCAATGATATTCTATTTACCACTAAATAGGAAACAATATGAGCTAAGAACTAAGTACAAAATTATAATCTACATATTATCTACAACAATAATATGAAAAGAAAAGAATTGAAGTACGATCATTAGGCATAAATTACATTTTTCTTCAAAATTTATCCAATGTGATCAAGCAAAATTTTCATTGCCTTAGAGATTAAATTATTATTATCAAATTTAGTGAAATGTGAGATTAATTATTATTAGTATCTTTTAATTAATTCGGTGTTGATACCAAACACCAACCATGGTCCAAATAGAGTTCAGATGCCAATGTTGATCAGACAAGGGTCGACACTCTCTGCCATTTAGCCAATCTTAGGCAATGATTAATGACCCTGTTGATCATGATCAAATGGTTGATTCAGTAGCCTCATAACAGGCTTGACTCTAAGTCATCCTTGTTTTCATGATTGATTGATTGATTAATTAAGCTCGATCATATGATCATTGAGTGCCCTTGATTGAGTAGACAACTTGAAATCATTATCAATGATTTGACCATAAAATTCTCGCCACATCGAGTTGTCATGAAAAGATTGCTAGGATCATTTGGAGATAGTCAAATGATTTTGATTGAACTATATTAAGAAAAATAATAGATTTAGATTTGGAGATCTAAATCATTTAAAGATGACTTTCCTTTAAGAAAGGGAATCATGATCTTACAAGAGATATTACAGAGCAACTATAATCTCATTGAGTTTGTTGGATATATCAAAATAGATAGAGAAATGAAGTGACTTAAGGGCCCTTTGGTAGACATACCAACAAAGATTGAGTCAAAGCTTTTAAGTTCTCTATGGAACTTGTTTCCTTGTCAATAAATAAGAAAATAAATAATATGTGATTTCAGGCAAAAAATATTTGAAGAAATATTATATGTGTTGATAATTACAATTATGAGCAATTATGGAAAGTATTAGCCTAAAAAAAGAATCGGGATGGGTTTAAAGTCATTTACCCAAACAGTCACTTTTGATGGGAACCCTACCTAATATTTGTTTGGTTAATATTTATGTTCAAAGGGAAGAACAAGTCGTAAATCCATGACGGACAAAGGGGCACTACATTGATGAGAATTAAATTCTCATAAACATCCCAGGAAGGGTAGTATTTTGCTTGTAATGGATAAGGGGAGGTTGAGCATTGCTCTTAATAGACGCTATAACACACTGTGTTAAGATATTAAAGTTACAAGGATATCTCATATAGGCCTACCTATATAAGTGTGAGGGTGGAGCCGCCTTCAATGAGATATGACTTTATCTCATAAACACTTATGAAAACCAGGGTACTAGCATATGGCCTAAATGTGCTAACTAATTTATTGAACACTAAATATATGAAATATGTGTGTGGAATAGTTTCGTTTTATCGAATATGATCATTAGTTCAAGACTTAGTTTCACTAAAGATCTTGACAAACTTTGAGCTATTTCCACTAAAGTGAAAATTCAAGTCTATAAGATATTTTCATTTATGTATATATTTTTGGCTTTGCTCTGATTTCAAAATTTTAAATAGTGGGGGATTGTTGGATATTTAAACTTTTAAATAGTGGAGGATTGTTAGATATTTAAAAGTTTATTATACTTGCCTTTTCCCAAGAGGTGTGTCTTTTCAATTGAGGTGTCTTTCCAAAGTGGTGTGTCTTTTCAAAATGAAGGGTTATTCCAAAGTGGTGTGTCTTTTCCGAAGGGATGCGTGTTATACATTTTCATAGGAAAAATGTGCATTAACACACCACTTGATTTCTATTTAAGAAACTTAAAATCATTGTTTTACATACCACAAAAAGAGTCTTCTTTCTTCTCTCTTGTTATGTCTTTAAAGGTCTTGATCAGAGCGTTCTTGCAATATTTGGTGTTCGGATAGCGTGATCGGAAACTAGACCCGATCCTCAGTTGATATTTCAATATTTCTGCATATACGAGGTGCCCATAAGAGCCTATTCGTGAGAACAGTGATAAGCTATGTGAGGCCAAAACAGAATAGAATGGTATCGTCTTTCCACTTTCAAAATTTTCAATTTTCGTTGCTTTATTTTTCAAATTCTGTATTCTTTGCCCTAATTTTTGGGGTTTTATATCATGTATCTTTATCATATTACTCCATTTCTGAGGTCCATAATCATATTCAATACCCAATTTGGTTTCAGAGTTCATATATTTAGATGCACATTTCGAGTTTAGAATTCAAGTATTCAAATTTTCTTTTCAGATTCAGAATTCAAGTATTCAATTATTCTTTTCAGATTCAGAATTCAAGTATGCAAATATTCTTTTCAAATTCAGAATTTAAGTATTCAATTATTCTTTTCAGATTCAGAATTCAAATATTTAAATATTCTTTTTTAGATTCAGAATTCAAGTACAGATTCAGATTCAAGTTCAAGCATGTCAAACAAGCGATTCAAATAGTTCATGTTATTATCAGACATTTCTTTTCAAGCATTTCAGTTTCCTATCATGTCCAAACAGAAATCAGTTCCAAGTTTCAGATGACTTGATCCTAAGGGAGGATTACGTCGGCTTATATCATGTGTTACCCTAGTTATAGTTCAAAGGGGGAACTTATGGTTATCATCTTGGATAAGAACTCGGTCGTCTCTAACGAGGTTCGAGGCACTCGTGTGCATGTTCCTAAAACTCTTATCTATTCAAGTTAAACTAACTTTAAATATCTAACTGTTCAATGAAGGTCAGTCGCTTTACTTATCCTATACTTTCGGGTATGGGCCGTGGGTCCAACGAGTTATGAGTCCAATGGTTGATGGTCCAATGGGTCCAATGGATCTAATATAATATGAGTCCAATGGATTATAGGTGCAAAGATTCCAACGGGTCTAATACAATATGGGTCCAATGGATGATAGGTCCAAAGATTCCAACGAGTCCAACATAATATGGGTCCAATGGATTATAGGTCCAAAGGGTTCAACGGGTACAATACAATATAGGTCCAATGAATTATAGGTCCAAAGGATACAATACAATATGGGTCCAATGGATTATAGGTCCAAAGGGTCTAAAGGGTTCAATACAATATGGGTTCAACGGATTATAGGTCCGAAGGACTCAATGGGCTCAAAGTATTATAGATCCAAATGGTCCAACGGGTCCAATATAATATGGGTCCTATGGATTATAGGTCCAAGGGGTTCAATACAATATTGGTCCAATGTACTATAGGTCCAAAGGACTCAATGGGTCCATTACAATATGGGTCCAATGGAGTATAGGTCCAATGGGTCATTTCTTAGGTAATTCGGGCCTTTACTAGACTTAAATCTAGAGGTATGAGCCTTCTCCAAGGTCTGAGTCATGTGAGTTCCTAGTTCCCATGGGCCTTAATGAACATATCTTGGGCCAGGCTCGTAAGCAAGTTCATTGAGTTATTGGTTGGGTCCTTAAACTCTTATCAATCCTATCAATCCTATTTACTAATAGTTTACGAGTTTGAGCCTCATTGGGCCGTCATAGAATTCAATCGGGTTCCTTGACTTAATTAACCAATTTCACATGAGTTTTATCATATGTTATCATTATGAGACCATGTGTTTGGGTCTGCCTAATTTGTCACAGGTCTCGGGCTAAGGTCTGAATAGTAAGCTTCTATTTCATACATTCAGATTTTCTGAAGAAGTGGCGAACAACCTACTATAAATCAGCTGCCATTTTTGACTCCGATTGAATTTTAGAATGATTCCAAAACAGTGGGCAAGATGACTGATGAGATCATATTTCTCAGGTAGTAGAATCCAAAAATAAGATTAGGTCTGATCATGGTACACAGATCATTGAGATTTGTTCTGTTCTATTAAGGTTTCGGGCCAGCATTATTGAGCCTTGGTGTCGGCTCCATATCTGTCAAGTTCGATGAGGGAATCAAGCACTTAGCGGCTCTCTGGAAAGATCCGCGAGTTACCTAACTTTTTTATTTATATTTTTTACACCAAAAGTCAATGTATCGGGACTTAATCAGGTCCATCCAATCGAAGGTCAGGTCTGATTTATGGCTGTGTGCCATTTGCAGCCTTTCAGGGCTACCAATTTGCCGATTTTATCGCCGTCAATTCTGATCAAATTGAGGCCTGAAAATTTTCTCAATAATTAAGGACATATTAAGGTTAACATATAATTATTCATGATTTTTCAGATACTTTTTCGGGCTCGGAAACCAAAGCATAATACAACTCTGTTTTCAGGTGCCAAAGGGCAGATTCGCCGCATCATGTTTCGAGTGCCGTAACTTTCAAACCGTATGGGGTTCGGGTCTGAAATTTTAATCAGGAATTGGGAAATCATTCAAGTGTATCGAAAAAGTTTTAGGGATTTTTCTGGAATTTATTTCTATTTATTTTATCCACTGTTCCGGGACTGATTTTTCGGTCCACAGATTTGGGCCAAAGATGGGGTCCACTTAGAGGTCCTTCCAATGCCACATATTATCGGGTCTCAGTCCAGAACATTCCCAAGCTAATCCCAGGTCCATCGGGATCAAATTTTGGGTCATCATGTCCATTTAAATAACGTTAATCGGTTACCAGTACTTTCCTAGTCACCAGTATCGGTTTTCTTAAAATTATCGGGTCAAGCTTTGGGAGCCATCCGATCAGACTTAGCATATCTGACATTTTTATATTTAAAAAAATATATTTTCTTTTTGAAACTTTCATACAAAATATCCCATTTAAAAACTCTTCATTTTTTGAATGATCCCATATAGATCCTAACCATTCATCTAATCCTATCCATTCATCTAGCACCGTCGAATTTTTCCATGATCAAAGTCAAGGGTGAAACATAGCATTTTTTTAAATTGATACTCTTGTCATAATTTTTCAAGAGGTCATGATTCTATGATTTAACGAGCGAGTTCTAAGCATTGTTATCAAGAGATCCTAGCAATTCAAACAAGTTTTCAAAATGATTAATCGGGACCATCCAATTGGATATTCTTCATGATCAATAAATAAGTAACATTTTTCTGAAATATGACCATATAAATTTCACTATATCCCAGCCACATAATTATTTTAAAAGCCTATTTAATTTTATAAAAATAAGGCAACATTCTACACTAGATCTCATATACTTATTCTCAAAATTTGGCAATCTAGGACCACACATTTCACGTATGATCAAAGCAGTTCATGATGATATAAAACCTGATATTTCACATGGAAATTATACTAAAATGCATCAAACATTAACTCATGATTCCTATGATTAATCAATGCAAGGAAAAATCACATCTATTAATACTATATTAGGCATAGTGTAGAAATGCAATCATTGACCACTATTTGACCTAAAAATTCATGAGTACAATGATGAATCACAGTGATTAAGAACTCATGAACATAATATAATGTTCCTATAGCATTCATCTATATGGATCATATGTCTCATAATACGTAAGATGATCAAGAAAATCTAGAAATACACCAATTTTCTAAAAGTTGACCTTCTTGGTCAATCTAAGCCACTAGATGGCCTTGCACGTGTACCAAGATCACATGCATGGCATAATTTGGTTCGATCCCATATCTCATTGTAGAATATTCAAAAACCCCATATCAAAATTTTATTTTATACTACCAAAAATCTAAAATACTCAACCTTTATTACAAGAATGACCTAGTTTGGCCTTCTTGGTCATTTGGGAACATTGGATGGCCTTGCATGTGTGTAAAATTGCATACATGATCAACTTTATATCAGGTCCATCCTCATTCCAAAATTTATCGATGACACTTAAAGAAAAATCAAATCAAACATGGAACGCTATGAGAAAATCCTCAAAATACAAGAATCTAGTGGTCTAGGCCAATTGGCTATCATGGACCATTGGATGATTCTTAAGTGATTCCATAGATCACATCCAAGAGTGCTAAGGTGCTGGTACCATGTGAGAACATGGTCATACTAGGCTTAGCCATCCAAAACAAAAAAAGGAAAGTACACAACTATGAGAAAAATCTGTATAATACA
Organism: Chloranthus sessilifolius; assembly: GCA_021018995.1. Classification (NCBI taxonomy): domain Eukaryota; kingdom Viridiplantae; phylum Streptophyta; class Magnoliopsida; order Chloranthales; family Chloranthaceae; genus Chloranthus; species Chloranthus sessilifolius. Next base: position 24,167,538 of record CM037594.1, on the reverse strand, counting down.
AGCTAGAAATCTTGACAAACACCTAAACTAAGATTTTACCTTAGCAAGCTCCCACCTCCAAGCTGATTTTCTCCAAACCCTGGGGTGAAAAGGACTGAGATGGGGCTGAGATTTATGTACGTTGGTGTGGAGAGTGTGGGGAGCGGAGTGGTGGTTTTAGACTTGAAATTCAAGGGTTAGATTGGGAGGGATGATTTTTCTACAACTAGAGCTTCAAAGAGCTCTAATTGAACTAGGAAGAGAGGAAGAAGAAAATTGAATGAAAAATGGGATTAAAAAATTTGAATTTGGCTATGGGGAGGGGGAACATGGGCTGAATTTTGGTGGCATGTGTCACATTTTTGCCTTCTGAGTCTTAGTCCTCCAAGTCTCCTTATATGCTCATAATTACATTCTCTCTCTCTCTCTCAACCACACATCAAGCCAACCTCTTGTATTTTGTGGTCTTTAAGACCCTTGAACTTTGTGAAATTCTAAAATCTTACAAATCTTGTGGTGCATGCAATTGGATGCATCTTACACCCTATATTTCTCCAATGAAAATAGATGATATAAGATGGGTCAAATCTTGGTCAATTGAACCATGGGCTAGGATTTGCTAGAGATTGCAAATTCTAATTTCTAATTTACAAAAATTAGAGATTTTAATTATAATTGCCCTTTGGCTTATTTAAATATTACAAGAATTGCCATGGTTCTAAGTAAAACACAAACACAGTCTCATGTGTTAGTGCATCTAGGTGCTTCTATTTTGTGGGTCTATGTTTGACTCAACACATCAAGCAATCTCGTAATAATTTTTAAAATCCAATCCATTGCCGATGATCATCTCATCATCACCAAGGCTTAGGCCAAATTTAGATTAAACCTCGGGTCAAACTTTTTGGGTAGATTTAGGGTATGAGATGTGGTGTGTGTGTCATTAATTTTCCTAACACACCCATCCAATTAAATGGGGTGTCCTATAGGTTCCACTACAAATAGTCAAATATCTATTGAATTAAGGTGGGTGCCACTACCAATAATCAAATATCTATTGAATTAAGGTGGGTGCCTCAAGAATTTGGTAGACTTGGCCTCAGGCAGTCACCTGGCACTGTCAGGTCACGCTAGTGTCCAATCAATATTTTGACCAACACAAAGATCTAGGGGCAGGTGTTACAGGCCGAGTTTTATTGTGGTCTTGATGTCTTTGCCTCTTGCAAGGTGGAGTGCTTCAGGGGATGCCCTGTTCTTCCTCAGGTCTAGCTTGGGGAGCATCTTGATATTTTGGGATCCATGCCCCGCTTTTATGTGGTGCGAGGAGAAGCTGCTCGTTGCTTTCTGAGCCGATGTTCTAGGTTGCCTCAGAAGAATACATGTGAGATGCGCCTTTGGTTGATAGAGGCAGAGCTTATATGGAGGCTTCCATAGCTTGATAGGACCTTCCCGATGGTACGATCCCGAGATCATGAGGGTATCACCCTTCTCGGGTTGGCTAGTAGTACCCATTATTTTCCTTCTCGAGTTGTACGCCAGTTTGGCTACACTCAGCATGTGCCTTGTGCGGCGAGACCTCCCCTATGTGGTTTGATTTTACCCAGGGGTCCTTTGGAGACTTGGAGAAGATAGCGGCGCTTTAGGAGACGCGTCAGTCGATGCATATGTGTGACATGGAGCAGGGGGCTATTCCTTTGACTTCTCCAGAGTATGAGACCTGGTTATCCTCCATGACACCTTCTACGAAGCGGCTTGTTCTGGCCAAGAGTAGTAGTTCTAAGAGACCATGGCCAAAGAAGGAAGCGACACTTTTGACCCAGATAGAGCTTCTTGTAGATGAAAAGTGGGTATTGTATGAGTGCTTAAAGAAAGAGCAAGGGAGAGCCGGTATTGCGGAAACGAGAGCTGACGCTGCAGAATATGAAGTCTCTCACTTGGAAGAAACTTTGAGCGACGTCCTTGGCCATACTGATGATTCCCGAAAGTGGCACAAAGGCCTCCATGGTCGATGGATGACTGAACGGAATATCTGTGAAGATGCCTTACGTGAGCAGGTTCACTACCTGGAGCACGAGCTGGGTCGATGACCAGTTCCTGCACATACGCTTTTTATGCATGTATATTTTTTTTTATGTTTTTGTTTACCAATTATCTTTTTTTTTTTTTTTTAATTTGTGAAAGGAGAAATAGGGTGCCACATCGATTATCTTTTTGAGATGTGGCGAAAGCAAAGTATAGAAATGAAAATGGAAAAGGGAAATCTATTATCTTATTTTTTTGTTTTCTTTATCTTAAAATGGAAAAGGGAAATCTATTATCTTATTTTTTGTTCTTCTTTATATATATATATAATTATTTTTTATTTTTTATTTTTGCGTTAATCGTGAGGAGAGGTGACGGGTCATTTTGAGAATAGCCAAACCTGTTCATGTGATAGGGGTCGAGGTCCAGAATTTTCCAAGGTTGGAAAGTTCATCCCTTTTGGATTAAGCTACCCTTTTATCTTTACCTCTGTCCATGCGTTTGACAGTACTGTTATAAAGATATTCCTAGTCAGGACCCGATTTGAGCTAACATGAGTGGCCCGATTGGAGACCAGTTAGCCTGAAAATGTAGCCAACGAAGTAACTGATGATTTTTCTCTCTTATTTTTTTTTCTTTCTATTTCTTTTCTTTTGAAATATTTTTACTCATAGCGCCCAAGATGGGATTTTGCTATGCCTGTTATCGCCCTCTTTTTTCCTCATAGCTCCCTTTCGGGTTTTCATTACGTCCATGAGTTTTTATATTTTTACCCCAGACACCTTTTCAGGTTTTCACCTGATCCGCACAAGCTTGCTCTTTTTACCCATGGCGCCCTCGCGGGTTTTCACCATGTCCTTTTTTCTTTGAGCCTATATATTTTTATTTTCTTTTTCTTTTCCAAATTCAAAGACCACGTCATGGGCATTGATTCCGCCATGGCTAGCTGGATAGAGTTCTTTTGTTCTCTCTTATCTTGGTTTGTGTTGACTTAATGGATATCCTGACTGCTCATGGACCCAAAAGAGGGCTTTCTTGCAGGTTGTATCGTGGCCATGGGTTAGAGGGGATAGGTTAGGAATTTTCAAGGTACTTTTGGGTTTAAAGGTTTTTTCTTGATTGGGTTCCAACTTCCGTAATACACTTCTTCCTTGGGGGATTTTTACTGTACATGTCTAATGATTTTTCTATCTCTTTTATTATATATATATATATATATATTTTTTTTTTAATTTTTTTTAGACATCCTCTTTTTGGAATTTTGCTTTTCTAATTTTTTTTTTGGAACTCTTTTGCTTCTTTCTTTGAGAGTTTCTCTCTTTTCGGATTTTTTTCTTGGTATATACACATTTTCTTTCTTCTTTTTATGGGGAGGGATTTATAAAGGAAAGGCTAATGGCTCAAATTGGATAGCAATGGGGTGTGAGCATTTAGGGACACTTTTGGCTACTTGGCTTTAAAATGATGACCTCTTTTAAGGGGCCCTTGAGCAGTCGCCTATCCATCTTATCAATACTTACCTTGACGTGAGAGACTAGGAGTAGAATCGCCGCACATATCTAGCATTGATGGGCTCAGGAAAATGATCCCCATCCATGGTGGCGAGACGAAGCACATATGCAGGGAGCACTTCTCTGATAACGTAAGGTCCTTCCCAGTTAGGCTTGAATTTCCCTCTCGGATCGGTGTGGAGAGACGGGAAGATTTTCTTGAGTACCGTGTTACCCACTTTCAAATCTCAGACGTGAACACGCTTGTTATATGCGCGTGCGATTCTTCCTTAGTAAACATGGGTGTGACACAAAGCTTGAAGCCTCTTTTCATCGATCAGGCTCAATTGTTCGAAACGTGCCCTTTCTCTTTGGGCTTCTAGCATATTGGTTTCGAGGAGGATACGAAGTGAAGGCACTTCAACCTCAACTGGTAGCACAGTCTCGGTTCTGTACACAAAGGAGAACGGTGTTTCCCTTGTAGCGGTACGAATCGACGTTCGATAAACCCATGTGTGAAAGGTAGCATTTCACTCTAGTCTTAATATGTGATGACCATTTTCTTAAGGATGTGGATAAGTGTCTTGTTGGCGGCTTCTACCGCTCCATTGGTTTCCGGCCGATATGGTTTAGGTCGAGAGCTGCTTGTAGGCTAGTTACACAAGCTTTGTACTCGACCATATTGTTGGTACAAGGGAAATTGAGTTTGATGGAGACTGATATATGAGACCCTCTTGGAGAGATTAAAACAACGCCTACTCCTTGGCCTTCAGCATTTGAGCCCCGTCGAAGTGCATTACCCAGGATTCCTTTGTCTCTTCTGTGTCATCCTCGGTCATGAACACGATGTCTTCATCAAGGAAGTCGGTTTTTAGAGGCTTGTAGTCAGGTAAGGGATTCTTGGCGAGATGATCAGGGAGTGTTTGCTCCTTAATCGACTTCTGCGTGACATACGTGATGTCAAATTCAGATAACAGAAGCTGCCAGCTCACAATTTGGTAAGTGAGAGCCGACTTTTCAAATAATTACTTCAAGGGATCCATTCGAGCCAAGAGGAGAAATACCTGAGATAGTAAGTAGTTATGAAGCCTCTGGGTAGCCCATACCAGAGCCAGACATGCTTTCTCCAGATGAAAATAGTCTGTCTCGTAGTTAGTAAACTTCTTGCTCAGATAGTAAATAGCCTGCTCTTTTCTTCCTGTCTCATCGTGCTGCCCTAGGACACATCCCATTGAAACCTCCATTGTGGAGAGGTATATTAAGAGTGGTCTTCTAGGTACTAGTAGTACTAAAATAGGAGAATTAAGGAGGTAGCCTTCGATCCTATCGAACGCTACCTGACAATCATCGTTCCATTCGACAGGTGAATCTTTCCTTGGTAGCTTGAAAATCAGCGTGCAGATAGGCATTAACTGTGCAATGAACTGACTGATGTACTATATTCTGTCCAAGAAGCCTCTAACCTCTTTCTTAGTAGATGGTGGTGGCATTTTGACAATAGCCTTTACTTTGATTGGGTCAACCTTGATGCCCCTTCTACTAACGATGAAACCAAGTAGCTTTCCCGACATAGCACTAAATGCGCATTTCTGAGGGTTCAGACACAACCTATACTTTCTTAGTCTTTCAAATAACTTTTGGAGGTTTATTAGGTGGTCACCTCTCTCTAGTGACTTGGCAATCATGTCGTCGATGTACACCTCAGTTTCTCGGTGCATCATATCGTGGAAGAGTGTTGTCATTGCCCTTTGGTACGTTGCTCCAATATTTTTCAATCCAAATGACATGACTCGGTAACAGAAAGTTCTCCAGGGGGTAATGAACGTTGTCTTTTCTTGTTCTGCTTTTGCCATTTTGATTTGGTTATAACCAAAAAATTCATTCATAAATGAGACCATCCCATGCCTGGCAGTATTGTCGACCAAGATATTGATGTGTGGTAGAGGGAAGTCGTCCTTTGGGCTCGCTTTGTTGAGATTGCTGAAGTCGATGCACATGCGGACCGTTCCATCTTTCTTTGGTATCGGCACGATGTTGGCTATCCACTATGGGTATTTGGAGACTATAAGGAAATCGGCGTCGTACTGCTTTATGACTTCATCATTCACTTTTAGAATCCACTCTGGCTGGAGGCGCCTCAACTTTTGCTTGACAGGTTTGACATCCGGATACAGTGGCAACTCATGCTCGACCAAATCAATGTCTAGACCAGACATATCTTCGTACGACCATGTGAAAATATCTTCGTATGACCGAAGGAAATCAATCATGCTTTTTCTTTTCTCGAAAGACGGTAACGTTCCGATCTTAGTGATTCTAGGAACCTCCTTGGTACCCAAGTTGACATCTAGTTTCCTCTACGATCAGGTAAGGCCATTCTCAAAATTGACATACCGGTCAAGGAGCTCATTAGGAAGCTCCTCAGCTGGATCCTCCTCGTCCATACTTGTGGCTATAGGAAAGAAGTCGATTTCACGTCGAACAGGTTTTTCAACTAAGGCATCATTTTCTTTACTTTTTTCGAGAATCTTAAAAGACAATATTTTTTGAGTTTTTTACATTTTTTCTATTTTTTTATGATTTTCCTTTTCTTCGTAGATGGGCCCTTGGTAAGGAGGGTCTCTATATACACATGGTACTGCCCGCCAACGACTACTCTCACTTTTATAGGTTATTTTTTTTTGGAAGCTGGTATCGTATTTATAACCACTTAACGCTTCCAGAGTTAGGGGCATTGAAGCCCAATTCCTCACCTAAGGTGCCACACCTTTACCTGGTCGAGTGGAGAGGCTAATCGAGATGGCTTTTGAGGGTTAGCCTCCATCATATTTATCATTGGTTCATTTGGGACCCGGTCCTCAAACGCTAATATGAGTTTGTGGTGGTTTATGATAGGGGTTTGTATTGGAGGGGGCATCTCTTCTTGAAAGAGGGATAGGGATGCTACGTCTATTTTAATATCAGGGGGAGATGATTTGGGGATTGGTTAGGTGGATAGAGGCTGCTAGTTTGGGTGGGGTCAGCTGTGTTGCCCCATGCTGGTCTATCTTGATGACCCTTGCGCTTACGAAAGTGCTTCGGATGTGAGGTCATGATCTCCATGTCTATCCCCCTGGCTTTGGCTGCAACGATGGTTCAGGCCTTCTCTTTGGCTTTCTAAACATCTTCAATGGGCTTGTAACTTAACCCAAACTTGATCTGTTGTCCGCCTCTGGCTCGGGCTGGGTCCTTCCTGCCCTACAGACGATGACCTAAACCTTTTCCTTTTTGGTAGCCCCATTTCTGGAGCATGGTTACTATTGCAGTCATTCCACCTCCCATCATTAAGGTGACTCTTCTAAGGGATTCGGTCGCCACTATTGACACATCATACTGAAAGTTGTAGAGATCTGTGTCCTTAGCTGTGTGTAGCACATCCAACACTTGAAGGTTCTCGATGATGTGTGTGACTTTTTCTCATTCCTCCTGTCCTTCACCTAAAATAATAATGAACTTCTGATCTAATATGAACCTGAGTTTTTGATGCAAGGTCGAAGGTATGGCCCCGATTTCATGAAACCATGGGTGCCTTAGCAGCAGAATGAAAGTGGATTTGATATCCATGACTTGAAGCGGGATAGAGAAGGTCATTGGCCCAATGGCAAGCTCAAGATCGACTTCTCCTATTATTTCTCTCCTTGTGCTATCGAATCCTCTCGCGCTTGTTCTGGCCGGCCTAAATGTGGAGGGATCTACCCTTATCTTGGTTACAGTTTTTAGAGGGCACACATTTAATGTCGATCGATTGCCTATTAGCACTAATGGGATCACCAAGTCCCCTTCTTCTACTGTGTTGTTGAGAGGTTTGAAATGATTATTTCCCTCATTCAAAAAATCGGTGTCCCAAAATGAGATGGCGTTAGGGGCCAACACCTGCTTGATTATCTGCCCTACTTCATCTGGAGACACTTTGCTGGATACATGCGCATCATTCAGTGCTCCCATTAGAGCTTGAAAGTGGAGTGGGGACGTCTTTCATAGGTCCAAGATGTAATGTGAGTTGGCGTTCTTTTCAATTATGTTTTCAGCATGTGCTCTCTGCTCATCTTTTCCATGGGGTGTACTGTAGCAGGTTCCTTTTTCTCCTTTGGTTGGGCTGGTACTGGTACCTCAGGTTGCTTAGAGATCCTTCTCGATCGTGTAATGAATTCAACTGCCCCCCGCTGTTATTGCCCGCATTGATATCTATCTAATTGTAATTGAGCGGGACCTGGTGGGGGTCATAGGTTGGCCCTGGGATCTGAAACAGATTAGACGGGGGTATCGGAGGTGCTTGGGTTGATGGGGCAGAATAACTGGATAAAACATGGTTAACTTCTGCTAGAGGTGGATAGGTTGGAGGAGCGGTGAAAGTGGACCAAATGTGGTCTACAAGAATTGTGGATGTCTGCACTGGGAGTGATGTGGCGAAGCGAGGTCAATGGTAGCTGATCAGTGCCGAAGGGGGGAATGGGAAAGAACTAGGAATCGAGAAATTGGTAGGGGTTGCCACTACATACGATTGATATGGAGTTAGACCTGTTTGAGCATAATTGATGAGAGCTGCGCTGGGAAGTACATCTTCATATCTAAGGGCTCTGCTTGAGGTACCGGATTGGGGAAGTAATCTGTTAAGTTCAAGGGCTCGACTACTCCTGTGCTTCTATCTTCCTGATTCCCCCGCTTTGGTGTTATTAAGTTTCCTCGGGTGCTGATGTATTCCAAAGGATCCAAATCCTCCTCATCTGCTTCAATCATATTGATAGTGGGCCTCGGGCCTACTCCCCCTGGCGGGTGTGGTGGCAACGGAACCTGATCTATATTGGCATGCTGATTTGTCTAGGGAGGTGTTGGGGGATGATTTTTCTGGCTTCTATCAGGTCTTGTAGCGCATGTTTTAGAGGAAAGCATTGATCAGTCGGGTGACCCGACCCTTGATGGAAATTGCAATGGGTGTTAGGATCATAATATTTTGGGAATGGATTTGGTGGTGGTCGTGGCTGGAATGGTGTGATAAGACCCTTTTCAACCAACAATGGTAAAAGAATATTTAGGGTTTATCCCAATGGTGTAAAAAGTCGGTTAAACCGAGCCCTCCTCTGCTCTGGTGTCATCTGTTCCCCTTGCCCATTGATGGTCCTTTGTACTGGCCCGACAGATACTGGATCCGGTTGTGCTGTCTTGAATTGGAATGGTTCCATGCTGGTATTGGGCTGTGTGTTTATTATGGTCTGGACATTTACCCTGATTCTTCTTTGCTCGACAAATTTTTGGACCTCACTAGCCATACTTTTGCTCGACAGTCCTTCTCTCAACGCGTCTTTGCAACGGTTGACATTTCTTACCAAGTCAGCGAAACTTGATTATTGTTGGTATGCCAAGAAATCAGAGATAACGGATAGGATGGTTTTCGTGATCATCTCGATTTGCTCCTCATCCAGGATGCGGTTCCTTACATGGGCTGCTAGGGCCCTCCATTTTCGAAGGTACTCACTAAATGTCTCGTCGGACTTTTATTTCAATCGGGCCAAATCAGATTTATGCGGCTTGATGTCCATGTTACAGATATATGCTCTTGGAATAGGTGGGTGAGATCCTTCCAAGTTTTTAACATGGATGGTCTGAGAGAAGTGAACCATCTTAGCGCAGGTCCCGTGAGACTCTTTTGGAACACTTTGATGAGGAGTCGTTCATCTCCGTCGCATCGGCACATGTCCCCACAATAAGATTTCAGATGGGCAATGGGGTTACCCGTATCATTGTATTTATCAAAAGTAGGCATTTTAAATTTGTGGGGAAGTGGTACTTTCGCAAATAGGCACAGGTCAGAGAAATCAGTAGCGTGGATTTCGGCTCCACCCATCTTTATTAGTTGTTTCTGAATTTTGTCCATCTGCTCTTTCAACAGCTCTGATTCTCTGGATGATAATGTTGGGGTTGGTCCCCCGATAGGCTGCCCCCATTCATTTTGAGCTGCCAGTTAGTTGGTGACTGTGGGTGGTGGAGGATTAAAGCTGACAAATGCTCCAGCATAGGCCCCACTATTTTGGATCTCAGCTCCTCATATTGATGACCTATATCAATAAATGGTGGAGGGAGGGTAAGGCTATCTTGCTGGATCCAAGTGGGCTGGACGGGTGCCAAATGAGACCATTGTATGTGGGGGGAAGCTTTGATGGTGGGTTTGTGGGGTGACGGGATGAGTGAATGGTGGATTTCAGGCAGGTGCCTGAAGAGGCCATTGTATATTTTTGATATTTTAGGAATTTAGTTGGGGAGTGAGTGGATGGATAAATTGGGAATGGTTGGTGGTTTGAGGTGGGTTCCCTTTTTGGTTTGGGTATGATGGATGTGGATGAGTGTGGCTCTTGTCGGGTTGTGGATTTGGAAAAAATGGGTTTGTAGTTTGAGGAATGGGGTGTGCTTGTTGGATATATGTGGGAAATTGGGGGAATTGTGGTGGGTTTGGAAGTGTGGCCCTTGAGTTTGAATGGGCATGAGCTTGGGGTTGGACATTGGGCATTGGAGGCCCACTCGGATGGCCTCATGGTTGATGGGAGGAGCCTTGGGTGGTGTGAATTATGGGTGGTTGATTGAGATTGACATTTTGGATGAATGAGGTGTGGAAATTTTAGAGGGTTTGTTGTAAATTGGGTATTTGGGGTGGATGAGAGAGGCTTTGGGAAGCCTTCCAGGCTGTATAAGCCCTAATCATGTCCTTCATTATGGTCATGGGGTCGGCTATGGGGATGGATGTGGAAGGCCCTTCCTATGAGGGGGATAGATGGAAAATATTGGGATGACCTTGGTGGATGGGAGAAAATGAGGGGCATTTGGAGAGGATGTGGGAAAATTGGGCATGGTATGGGTGGATGTGGAAAAGATTGGTGTATTTTGGATGGATGTGTGGGAAAATGGGGTGTATTTGGAGAGGGTGTGGAAGGAAAATTGGGCATGATTTGGGTGAATGAGGGAAAGTTGGGCATGGGAGATGGGGGAAAATGTGGTGTATGTTGGATTAATGTGGAGGGAGAATGAGGTAAATTTTGAATGAATATTGATGAACAATGGGGTAAGGATGTGGTAGGAAAATGGGATAAAGGTGTCGTGGGAAAATGGGATGGATTTTGGGTGGTTTGGGAAAAATGGGGGAGATTTGGAGTGGTGTGGAAGGAAAATGGGGTGGATCTTGAGTGGTGGTGGATAGGAAAATGGGTGCACCAAAGGGTTCGGTGATGTTGAATCGGGATTGGGTGGGGGAATAGGAGATGGGTATCTCCTCCATATGGGAATATGATGGGGAAGGTAGTAGAGATGAATCGAGATCGGCGTAAGCCGGATCAACCGCCCAAGACATGGTTTGGTGGCGGGTCGGGTACGGATTCCTCGGGTGAGGCCTGAACACTTTCTTTCTCCTTCCCTTACGGGATGACGAAGGGTAAGGCGATACCATGGTTTCGGCACCACAAGCTTTCTTTTTTGGGTTTTTAATCTTCTTGATTTTTTTGATTGATTTTTTTTTTTGTTTTGGATGATAAAAATTGAGACCTCCTTCTCTTGGATCTTTATGGTGCTTTTCCTGGGCCTTGAAACTCTCTTTTCGGGCGGCGTTCACACCCCTAATGCCTCCCGTAGCGAGATCCCGATACACTTTAGAAGAAACAAAGGAATTCCTTTGTTCTATGTAAAGGCACAGAAATCCGCGCGATGACCCAATCCCTCGGGAGAGTCAATAAGAGGGCGACATCTCTTGACTGGCAAGGGCGTTTTGGGTGTCAAGATTGTGAGATTTAGTGAGGATATTAAAAACCACTAAGCAAGGGGGTTCAGGAATAGTGAACAAGGCCTCATATTCGAGCTGCTTAGCCTGAATAGGCTAGCATATATTTTATATGCGCAAGGCTAAAATTTTAAATTTTTGGTCTTGCGTATATATTATATACGCAAGGCCAAAATTACCGATTTTTAGCTTAGCGTATATTTTATATACGCAAGGCTGTACCTGGGGGATTTTGGCCAAGCGTATAGTTTATATACGCAAGGCTAAAAAGTATATATATATATATATATATATATATATATATATTTGTCAACCACAGTAGACTCGAGTTGGTGTTTTTTTTTTTGGTTTCTGGAAGCAGTACTTCCGGGGACTATCTCTCTTTGTTTTAACGGGTCCCTCCTTTTCATGCTTAGGGATACAAGGCTGTTCGGGATGACTAATACGCTTCCCAAGGGTTTTAAGGCTTTTTTAAAGCTCAGTCACCCACCCGATATACATTCGGCACAAGCGCCTTCTTAGATACTGGATGGGGTGGTTCCTTTCGAAATCATCGCCACTAGATTTTTCACTCTACCGAGAACCGAGACAGATGTATCGTAACCTATCGCCCCCCCCCCCCCCTTTTGTAAAATCTACTCGTGTAAAGGTGTAAAGCAAATTAAATTAAGTCCTTTATTGGTTCAATCTTAAGGGAGTTTGCTTAAGTTAAAAAACGGGTGGTAAGAATCCCGTGCCGCCTCTACAGGCCTGCGTCCACTGATGGTATATGACAAGGAATAAGAAAAATTGCGGGGCCAGTCAAGTGACTAGGCAAGAAACATAGAATGCATCAAATAGACCCACCAATCGGCTAAGGCGATAAATGACAAAATCATAGGGGTAAGTATAAATTTGCTCAAGTAGGCCCGCCAATCGGCTAAGGCGTGTAAATGATGGAATCATAGGGGTAAGTATAAACAATGCGAAATTGTAGGGATAAGTATCAAAGAAAAGAGACAAAAAAAGTTTGTAAACAGAAAAAACACAAGCAAGAAGAGGCCAAAACTTCAAGGAGAAGCTCTACAAGCTATCCCCAGTGGAGTTACCATTTGTGTAATTGTGGATTTTATCAATCAGTCGCGATGATGCACTCACTAAAAAAAAATATAGTCGCCACCCAGAGCTTTTAGTGACCCGGGATATCTCAAAATCGATATATGAGCACTAAGGTGCAAAAATATGACTCCGATTTGCCAATCTTTGCCAAAGGCTCTTAGATAGGGGCTTCAGTTATCGATCGGGAATGTGTTAGGCGCCTGATCAACTCGCTCATAAGCGGTCTCTACTTATTGCCAAAATATAAATAAAATAAAATAAAATAAACGGCACTCCTCCTTGCCCGGAGGCACTATGATCCTATTTGATCCCCCCGCAATTACCGGAATTTCGGTGGCATAGCGACTCAAATTCTAAGATAGAAGGAAAGCAAAAGAATGTAGAGCAATAGAGGAGAGAGTCGGAGCTCTCGGGCCCTTGTAGCACTGCGGTGGGCCTTTGCATGGTGCACTTCCAATGAGCTTCCGATGGCAAACAAGTTTGAGGAATGAGTCTTGGCTTCTAAGGCTTGAGAGTTAAACGGTAGGAGAGGTAAGGTAAGGCCTAGTTATTGCTAAAACTAAGGGATTAGTGATGGAAGATGGGATCTGAAAGGTAAACCTGAGTTCTGAAATTTGAAGGGATAAATGCTTAAAAAGGAGGGAAATCATTAAAGCTCTTTCTCTCTTTGGAAAATTTTTCAAGTTCCTAATCAAGAGGGGTGGTGGCTCTCTATTTATAGAGTTGGAGTAGATTAGAGGGGTATTTAAAGGCTAATGGGTTTAATAATTAGATAATCTCTAATCTAAGGTTTTTGGGTTTTTTAAAAGTTTGGATAGGTGGGAACTTTGGTTTAATGATAGATGATAGGATAACATTCTAAATGGCAAAAGGGTTAAAAAGAGAGCTAGTGGGGTGCAACAGTCCTAAAGAAACCCACCCCAAACTTTGGGGTGGTCAAAAAGTCAAACCCAAATTCGAAATCTGACTTTTTTCTAAAAAAATACTATTCCTAAGCCTTGCGTATATAAAGTACACGCTAGGCTTAGGAACAGTGTTTCTCAGGAAAATTGAGAAGTTCAAAGCCTACACCTGAAGCCTGAAGCAGAAATAAGCTTTACATATATTTTATATACACAAGGCCAATTTCTGGAAAATTTGCCTTGCGTATATAAAATATACGCAAGGCCCAATTCTAGGTTGTGACACAGCAGGCTTCAGAAATTGGGCCCCGGGCTAATCCACTAAGGGTTCATGGGATTCAGTTATGGATTCTATGGATCTGGTTGGGCCTTTTAAGGGTTCAAGAGGGGTTTTAAGGTTTCAAAATAAGCTCTAAGGGCTCAGGAAGGATTTTTTAAGGTTTCAGGTTAAGCTCTAAGGGTTTGGGAGTTGCTTCAGAAGCTCAGGAGTACACCTTCTTGAAGTATGCATCGATCGTGCCTTGGGCCGAATTTGGGTGTATACAATATATATATATATATATATATATATATATATATATATATATACTAGAGTTTACATAGTTATGAAAAAGTATTTATATTATCTTTATAACAAATAAATTAAAATTTATGCATTTTGTGGACTGTGGAAGATCCATTATATGGAAGATCGGGATGAAAAATGATCTCCATCGTTTGATCTGAAGGAGTCAATGTTTGGGAAGGGGTTTTCGATGTTTGCACTTTCAGTAAACCTGTTGAAGCGAATAGAGGCACCCTATGGTCTATTGTAGCAAATAGAAAATGAAGAAAAAAATAATTCCTTGCCTAGTGCTACTTTTACAAATTCAGTTCATCCAAGTGCCCACATCTCATTTACAACAAAATCAGCCTAGAAAATATGGCTATTATACTCTCCAAGTAGTCACTTTTGGAGATGTGTTCCACGTGGAATTAATATTTGACCATAGGTGGGCCATAATTTCAAGATCTATTGTGTGACAAATTGGGACTAGAAACCATCTCCAGTATTTTATTTGAGGCAGAAAATGTTTTCAATGGTGGACAGTTGTGACATTTGAGAGATGAAACTCCATCTAAGCCATATGAGAATGTGGAAATATATTTGAGGTCAAAGATTAACATAAAATGTGGTTTCTATTATTTGATTGAATATAGTCAAAGGCCATCATCTGATTCAATAGTTGTTTCTTACAAGTTAGAGGATGGAGAGCATGTTTTGTGCCAATTTTGGGCCTCAAGGACCTTTACATCATGGTCTTTAAATCAAATCACTTAGATGATATTCTACGTGACACATATCCCAAAACTAACAAATTATTATTTTTTAAACATGCCAAAAAATACATATTTGTGTGCACTTATAGCTCCCTTATTGGTTAAGGCAAGAAATGTGAAATGTCCCTACACATTTTAATTTCTCATTTTTTTTTTTTGAGTAATTGAGTATTCAAGTTCCGATGTCTCTCGATAATGTTGTTGTTTGCGCTTCCAAAGAGATTACCAGTTTGGTAGTTCGTCCATCTCCATTAACAAAGACCTTTGAACGCGTGTACAAGATTAAGAGATAGGTAAGATTAACACAAAACAACATCTCCATTATTTGATTCGATGTAGTCAATCATTGATTCAAATGATCCATGCACCCTTATAAAGAACACCCGATTTATATGAAAATTTCTCACGATTTTATTTAGGGAACCATTAATGGCACACACAAAGTTAGCCCAAGCACACAACTTAAAAAGAAAGAAGACATATTTTAGGCAATTGGGCCATGTGAAAACACCATCTATGCCTTGTAATTGCATACCATAATCTAGAGATTTCTGATGGAAAAAACTGGCACAATGTATAATCTCTATCATATAATTCAATGCAGCAATGGTTGCTTTTATAACTATAGTACTTCATTCCAATCTTCCACACCATGGTCATGTGCCATCATACGGTCAAGTTCTTGATTCCAAGTGACACAAATTCGAAAAGTGGCCTTAAATCCATTGGAGCGTGATGTGTGCCATGTGATTTAAGGGTAAACTTCTTTTAGATTTTTGCCACATGAAATAAAACTTGACCATTGATGGCACATCCATGGTTCAAGATCCATTTTGTGAAAGGTTGGTATGAAAAATGATTACCACCGTCTGCTTCAACATGGTCAACTGTTTTTAGTGTATGGTCTCAAGATCCTTTGTGTGGAAGATTGGAATGAACAATAATCACTATCGTTTGATTCAACACAACCAATGGTTTTTAGTGTAGTTCCCATCAGTAGTCTCGTAGGCGTGAATAGAGATACTCTTTTTCTTTTGGGGAGCCATTACTCGCACACAAGAAGTTAGCCCTCGCACATCATTTAAAAGAAAAACTTAGTATTTTCAGGACTTGTGCCGTGTCAAGATACCATCTCAGCCATCAATTTGAAAGCTATGATCTAAAGATTTATGATGCAAAAGATTGGTACAAAAGTTAGCCTCTGTCATATGATTCAAGACGTCAAACAGTGGCTTTGAGTGGAGTGAATGATATGATAAAAATTATCTTTGTTGTCATCTTTTTCATCTTAGATCTACAGATCCAATGTTTTAACATAAGATAAACCCTCAAAATGTCAAGTCTTTCTTGACAGTTAAGTGCAAGGGCCTACCTCTGTTTGCGCCCATGCAATCTCCATAAGGGCCCACATCTCAGACCCCTTGAAAACAATTGATTGCTTCGGATATGATGATGGAGGTCGTGCTTCACCCCGATCTTCTATGCAATCGATCTTGAGATCATGACGAACCTATCAGACGGTCAATTTTTTATTCCATGTGTCACATATCCCCATTAAATGACCCTTAAATCATATGACACACATCACGCTCAAACGTGAATGTAGGGCCATTTTTTGGGGATCTATAACACATGGAATAAAAAAACTGACCGTCTGATATGTGATAAATGGTCTGAAGATGTATTGTGTGGAAGATCTGGGTAAAAAGCGATCTTCATAATCTTATACGAAGCAATGAATGGTTTTCAAAGGGGCCATGACGTGGGCACATTCAAAGATGGCGTGGGCGTGGGCGTGCACAAAGGTACCCGTATAGTATTACGGTAGTATTTTCTTAGGGGAGCCATTACTTGCGCTTGGAAAGTTGACCCTTGTACTGAATTTAAAGAAATACTTACACGTTTGGTGAAAGCAAAATCACAGAATCTAAGCCGTTTGATTTGAAGGCCGTGATTTAAAGATATCAACTACAAAAGATTAGCCAGAAAAATAATCTTCATTTGTGATTAATTGTAATAAATGGCTATTACTTGATTCAATATTTGACTACAATAGATCATATGATAAATATCATGATTTGCTCCAATCTTTTGCAGTGGAGATCTATAGATCATAAAGTTAAAATCAGACGGCTTAGATTGCATTTTCACATGTCACATGCCCCTAAGATACAAGTCTTTCTTTCAATTCGGTGCAAGGGCCAACTTTCATGCAAGTAATGGCTTCATTTTCTCAGGCGTTGCTTATAAGCTAATGATCTATAGATCGTAAAGTTTAAATCAAACAACCGAAATGCGTTATCACATGTCTCTAAAATGCAAGTCTTTTCTTTCAATTTGGTGGAAGGGCCAACTTTCCGCGTGCAAGTAAATACCAATGGTTCCCTTTTTTTATATGGTACTCATCTCGCTCAAATGTGATTTTAGGGGCATTTTTTAAGAATTTGAGACACATAGAATCATAAACTGACCGTCTGATAGGTTCGCTATGATCTAAAAATTTATTTTATAGAAGATCTAGGTGAAATACAATCTCCATCACCTGATCCGAAACAATCAGCTGTTTTAAGGGGTCTAGGACATGGGCGCTTGTAGAGAATGTGTGGGCGTGATCAGATGTACTCTTGCCTTAGGCATTGCTTTTCTCAGGCACTTATAAGCTTTTTTTATTTTTTATTTTTTTTAATTTTTTTTTTGTTGCTATTATTACTTTTGAATATCTATACCGTAGTGACAAATTTTGCCGAAATTCGCTAGAAAGGGGGTCAAACAAAAATTTCGGTAATTTTGATATTTTTCGATGAAATTTTGGTAAATTTCGGTATTTCTTTTTTAATGTTTAATTATTATTTTTATAATAATTTAGTATATATTGTAGTAATTTATTTAAAAAATATTAAATATATATTTTTTATATTTTTAATCCCTGAAACTTTCCTGAATTTTTTCCGAAAGGTATTGAAATTAATCTGAAATGCACTGACAGGCCCCAACGGAAAAATTACTGAAAACGAAATTTGTCACTGTGATCTATACTACTTATAAAAGCACAAAAGCCCAATATTCTATTCACACTTTGGCCTCGTTCGGGAGCCAAGGAACTCTCAAAAATTGAGAGTTTTATGTAGAAAATACAGTTTCCTAGCACTTTTCTCCTGTTGGAGGGTATTTATGGGGCTGTGTGTTTTTGGAGGTTTTCCCGCTGAAAGCGATGGATTGTTTTACGAGATTATTACTCAGGAAAGCTCAGGAGCTCAGAAACTGCGTTTTTATAGTAGTTGCTACAGCCTTGCTAACTTCATTTTTATCTAAAGAGATTTGAGAACATCTAGTGGCTAAAAAGTGATGATTCCTCTGGCGGCCCTTATTAAATAAAAAATTTTAATGCCACAGTAATCATGATTTTAGATCACAGAAATCCGAGATGTATCGGATAGGGCTGATACATGAGACATATATGAGTGCACAGATTTAGACAAACATTTCGAAAATCTATCCGATCAAAGTATTAAACACATTATCAATTTAAAGTATATAAATTTGACGATCTTTCGATCACTATAATTGCTTAGATGAACGACATAAATACGTACGACTATAGCTTGCGGAAGAACATAATACACTTTCTGACATTTTCTTAAAAATTTAAAGAACATAAAAAGGGATAAGAAATGAGAGAAAAATGACTTTCTCAAGAACTCAAGAACGCTCCTAAAGAAAATGACTTTCCTCATGACATAAGTTTTTGGATAGAAACTGAGGTCGTCATTTGAGAGCTTTCCCATAGAAAGCTCACAAAAAGAGACCTCACGCCATCTCAGTAGTCACTATTGTATTCACGCTTTAAGGCAAATAATTGCCAACTCAGTTTGGATAGAATTTCTGGTTAAGAATAATAATAGTGGTGATTAAGCTCATATATATATATATATATATATATATATATATATATATATATTTGTACATATATTTCTGGTTAGGAATAACAATAGTGGTGATTAAGCTTATAGAATTTCTGGTTAGGAATAACAATAGTGTGTTAGAAGTTTCTATTTTGATGGTCATCACTATGGTCAAACCGTTGACCGTTGAATGGTGTAAGATCAGTCTTGAAATGTGTAGTTACTATTCCGGTGAGTTTGAAGAGAATAGGCAACAAATAAGTAAGTCTTTTAGTTGTGGTATGATTGTGATTTCTAATCACAATATAATTAGTATTTTCAGTCCTTAATGGGAAAAGACTCTTTGGCTATAAATATAAGGGGTGTCTGGTCCCAACGATTGCTCGACATAATTCAATCCTCCCTATTAATGAAAGCATCCTCATTGTGCTAAGAGATTTTAAAGGCGAGAAGATCGTTGAAGATCGGCAACCAACCATTAATGGCTCACACTCAAGGTGCGCATATTTATTTAATTTATGAATTATGGGTTTATTATTTTTGATTGATCATGCGCTTAGATCCTACGGCTTAATTTGGATGGATGGATCGATGAATCCATATTGAGTTTCCATCAATTGGTATCAAAGTCAGGTTGGTGTTTGATCGATCAAAGCATTAGTATATAAATTTTATCTTTGTGATAATGAGACCTAAAGAGAGACTTGGCGCCCTATTTTCTTAGTTTTTACCTTAGCAATTAAGGTTTCAAAGTAAAACAAACATGATGCGGGCGATGGCGTGTTTGGGTACAACTGCCATCTCTTTATAAGGTAAATCTTTCCCTTAGTCGTATGCTTGTACGGCAAAGACCTTATGCTAGATAAGTAAATCCATTTCAAGTGGTGGCCCAAAAATTATGGAAATTGAATTTTATATATCGTCTGGAGCACTTCCATGTTATTACACAGTCGAATTAATCTTTTGAATAGTTATGGAGCATATGACTAGGTACGCTTGAAGCCAACTTAGGGTTTTATATCTAAGCCGACACGTCCTAACATCGGATATACATGTACCTTTGGTTTTAGTTGGGTGATCCAAAGGCCCAACTCATGACTTTTGGGTTTATAAAGTAGTATTATATGATTGGATTTCTAGTTTCCAAAAAAACAAAGAAACAAAAAAAAAATGTCAAGTATTCGACCCAGTCCATGACCCGACCCGGTCCGTGACTCGGCCTTTTAGCCCTTGGCTCAACCCGCCTGGCCCTTTTAGCCCCAGCCCACTCGGCCCTTTTTGGCCCACTCGGTCGTTGCCCCGACCCACAGGGCCCCTGGCCCACTCGGCTCTTTTTGGCCCACTTGGCTGCTGGCCCGACCCACAGGACCCCTGGCCCACTTGGCTTTTGGCCCATGGCCCGACCCGCAGGGCCCCAGGCCCACTCGGCCTTTTGGCCCATGGCCCGGCCCGATACTCGGCTCAATTATGACCCTTTGAATTTCTTATTCTTTTCGGGCCTTTTCTGGGCTATTTATAGGTCCGATTTTCGGACATTAGATATGAATTTTGACTTTCTCGGACATTTTAGATATGTTTTTGAGGTCTATTTTTAACAATGAGCTTTTATTGTGATGTATTTATGACCTGATGTTATTTTTCTAATTTTAATTAGGAATAATTTTTTTTTTTAGTACCATTAATTAAAGTTTGGTAGTGGAGGTTGTGCTCCATCACCATAGCTGGTACTTACACATTATAATACTCGATTATTATCAATTTTGACACTTACTCATAACACAAGTTGGACTTGACTTATTTTTTTTAATATCACTTTTGTGATCATCTAAAATATTATCAAACCTAAATTAACAACATAGCTTGGAAAGATTCTTCTGCCCAACGGTGATGATCCTTCCTAGTGTCGTGATTTTCATACTGAGGTTTAACTTTGTCCAAAACCGTGTTACAAATTCAGTGAAAATGTGTAGTGAACGTTAGCGTCACAACATAAAGGATTCTCCTGCCTAACGGTGATAAATCACTTAATGTTGTATGATGGTTGTGTTTCACTATTCATCAATTTTGTGTGTGGGTACTGCTAGCGTGTTGTGACTCGACCCAACGGAGGGTTATAACGACGTAATTTGTACCACAATTATTAATATAGATTGAGAAAGCGGCTAGTGTGTTATGACTCGACCCAACGGAGGGTTATAATGACACAAATTGTTTCTCAATAAAATCACATTAGTTTTAATTTTTACATTCCTTAACATATTTTAACTCTTGCGTCACACACTATAATTATAATCTTGTAGAATTGATAGCTA
Organism: Chloranthus sessilifolius; assembly: GCA_021018995.1. Taxonomy (NCBI): domain Eukaryota; kingdom Viridiplantae; phylum Streptophyta; class Magnoliopsida; order Chloranthales; family Chloranthaceae; genus Chloranthus; species Chloranthus sessilifolius. Next base: position 24,146,715 of record CM037594.1, on the reverse strand, counting down.
CTTTAATTGTATGTGGACATAATAAACCCCTTAATTATTGTGCAGCATTGAACCCGTCTTCTATAACTAATATAATTGGTGGAATTGAACTTCTGAGTGGCTCAAATTATGGCAAATGGAAGGAATAAGTTGCTATTGTTCTAGGCTGTATGGATCTTAACTATGCTAAACGATCTGATAAACCCAAAGTGCTCACCGCTGATGCTTCAGCTGAGGATCTGGCAGTGAATAATACGGATTTGGAAAAATGAGATAGATCAAATCGTATGAGCTTCATGATCATAAAGAGTTCCATTACTGATGCGGTTCGGGGAGGTATTCCTGACTCACACAATGTAAAGGAATACATGCAAGCCATTAAGGAACAATTTCAAGGAACTTCTAAAGCACTTGCCAGTAGTCTAATTGTTAAAATGGGAACCATGAATTATGATGGTCATCATAGTGGCGTACGGGAACACATTATGAGAATAAGTGGCATGACAACTCAATTGAAAGAAATGGATATGGGTTTTTTTGAAGGTTATCTTGTTCACTTCATTTTGACTTCTCTTTCTGCATAATTTGGCCCGTTTAAAAATAATTATAACACGCAGAAAGAGAAATGGAAGATGAACGAGCTAATTGCTCACTGTGTCCAAGAAGAAGAAAGACTTCAGGTTGAAAAATCTGAAAGTGCCCATTACGCCGCTCTTGGACCATCGAAAGGAAATTTCAAGCGAAAACAAGGACAATATAAAGGAAAGAACGTGAAAGCTCCTCCACCGAAAACCAAACAATGAGAAGCTAGCAGATTTACTTCTGGCATCAAGTATCACTTCTGTAAGAAGAAGGGACACATGAAGAAGAATTATCAGAAATACAGAGATTGGCTAGTTAAGAAAGGTAATGACCTAACTTTTGTGTGTTTTGAATCACTTTATGTTGATGCTCCACGCAATACTTGGTGGATAGATTCTGGTGTAACTATTCACATAAGTAATTCAATGCAGGAATTTCGATCCAACATGAAGCTAAGTAAAGGAGAACGTACCATCAAACTCGGAAATGGAGTAGAAGCAGACGTGGAGGCCATTGGGACTCTCCGTCTCATTTTAGATAGTGGTTTCATTTTCGATTTAGTTGATACTATTTACGTTCTAAGTATCACTAGAAACCTTATCTCAATTTCTAAATTAGATTCATTAGGTTTTGAATTTAAATTTGGACATAATATTTTTACTTTATTATTTGATTCCGATATTATCGGTGGTGGCTCATTAGTGCGCAATCGTTATCAGTTGAACTTGGATTCATCTTACGCCCAATCTTTAGTTTCTATGCATGTGAATGATAAAATTAGTAAGAAACGAAAACGAGCAATCGACAACTCCTCCATTTTATGGCATAAATGTTTAAGCCATATATCTAAGGATAGAATGGAAAGATTAATTAAAGATGATATAATTGATGTGCTCGATTTCTCTGATTTCCATACTTGTGTAGATTGCGTTAAAGGAAAACTCACAAAAGCTAATAAGAAAGGAGCTATCAGGAGCACGAGTTTACTAGAAATAGTCCACACTGATATTTGTGGACCGTTTCCAACTCCCGCTATTGATAGTCAAAAATATTTTATTACCTTTACTGATAATTATTCTCATTTTGGTTATATATTTCTCATTCATGAGAAATCTGAGGCCCTGGATATGTTTAAAATCTATAAAGCCGAAGTTGAGTTACAACTCAATTCGAAGATTAAAATTGTGATATCTGATAGAGGCGGAGAGTACTATGATAGATACTCTGAAATATGTCGCAATTCAGGACCATTCGCCCTGTATCTACAAGAGCATGACATTGTCGCTCAATACACCATGCCGGGAACACCTGAATAGAACGGTGTAGCTGAACGACGAAATCATACTCTTATGGATATGGTGAGAAGCATGTTATGCAACTCTAAGTTGCCTATGTTCTTGTGGGGAGAAGCTTTGAAAATAGCGGTGCATATCCTGAATAGAGTTTCTAGTAAGACGGTTCTCAAAACTCCTTATGAGCTATGGGTAGGAAGAAAACCGACTTTAAGATATTTACACATTTGGGGTTGTTTGACTGAAGCAAAGGTGTACAACCCACAATTAGGAAAATTGGATCCTAAAACTATAAGTTATCATTTCATTGGTTACCCTGATAGGTCAAAAGGCTACCGATTTTATTGTCCCACTCATAGTACCCGGATTGTTGAGACTAGATATGTCAAATTCTTTGAGGATTGTGAGAACAATGGGAGTGTTGAGCCTAGGAAAATCACTTTTGAAGAAAATCGGGTTATAATTATCATTCCTTTTATCCAAGAAAAAGTGGCACTAACACCAGCTATTCAAGCAAATGTTGATGCACCTATGGCTATGCCTAATGCAACACCCCACATTGAGGAGGCTCTTGCTCCCATAGCGACTGCCAATGATCAACCATTGCATAGATCAGAGAGAGCAAAGAAGCTCGCCATTTCTGATGACTATATAGTTTATCTCAATGAGAGTGAGTTTGATTTTGGAAAGGAATTAGATCTTATTTCCTTTAGTCAAGCCATGAAGAGCGACAAATCCACTCAATGGCTCGAAGCCATGAAAGATGAATTGGATTCAATGAAACATAATTCGGTCTGGGATCTTTGTGAATTACCTGAAGGAGTCAAGCCTGTAGGCTGTAAATGGGTATTTAAAACTAAACAAGACTCCAAAGGTAATGTAGAAAGATACAAGGCCAGATTAGTCGCAAAATATTTCACTAAAAGAGAGAGAATAGATTATAAAGAGACATTTTTCCCTATCTCTAGAAAGGAATCCTTTCGAATAGTCATGGCATTAGTAGCTCACTTTGACTTAGAATTACATCAAATGGATGTTAAAACTGCTTTTTTGAATGGCGACTTGCATGAAGATGTCTTTATGATACAACCTGAAGGTTTTCAGGTTGAGGGGGAGAGTCATTTAGTTTGTAGACTCAAAAGGTTTATATATGGTTTAAAGTTGGCATCTCGACAATGATGCTTAAAATTTCACGAAGTCATTTCAAATTTTGATTTTAAAGAAAATGCTGTGAATCAATGCATATATCTTAAAACCAGTGGGAGTAAGTTTATCATCCTTGTTTTGTATGTTGATGATATATTGCTTGCGAGTAATAATTTGAGTATGCTACATGAGACAAATAACTTTTTATCAAAGATTTTGTATATGAAAGATCTTAGTGAAGTTTCCTACGTGATAGGAATTAAGATTCATCGAGATAGAGCCCGTGACATATTGAGATTTTCTCAAAAAACTTATATTGATAAAGTTCTTAAAAGGTTTAACATACACAATTGTTCCGCTACTGTTGCCCCTGTCATTAAGGGTGATAAATTTAGTCTATTTCAGAGTTCCAGAATCGATTTGGAGAGAAAGCAGATGGAGACAATTCCCTATGCATCGGCAGTTGGGAGTCTCATGTATGCACAAGTCTGTACTCGTCCAGACATAGCATATATAGTTGGCATGTTTGGTAGGTACCAATGTAATCCTGGTTTGGATAATTGGAAAGCAGCCAAGAAGGTTTTTCGCTATTTACAAGGGACTAAAGGACACATGCTCACATACAAAAGAACGAATAACCTTGAAGTTATTGGTTATTCAGATGCTGACTATGCTGGGTGTCAAGACACTCGTAGGTCCACGTCGGGTTATATTTTTGTGCTTGCAGGTGGACCCATATCTTGGAAGAGCGTTAAACAAACGCTGACTACTTCTTCCACTATGAAAGCAAAATTTGTTGCATATTTTGAGGCAACCTGTGAGGCGATATGGTTGAGAAATTTTATCTCAGGGCTTCGAGTTGTTGATAGTATTTCAAGGCCACTGAGAATCTTATGTGACAATTTCGCTACGATAGCTATCTCCAATAACAACAAGACTAGTGGGGGTTCCAAATATATTGATGTAAAATATCTTGTTGTAAGAGAGAATGTTCAAAATCAAATTGTATCTGTTGAAAAGATAAGTACGACACTCATGTTAGCTGACCCTCTCACTAAAGGCTTACCTCCCAAGCTCTTTTTGGAGCATGTTGCGCGCATGGGGTTAAGGAATAATTTTGATAGCCTTTGAGAGTGGATATCTAAGAGTGAATACATTTACTTAATTGATTCAAAAATAAAGCTTATTTATTTACTTTTCCAATTTTATGCAAATAAAAACTTTGGAACATATGGTGCTAGTAAATGGTAATAAAGTAGGACCAATAATAGATTGAGTTTACATGAAATCACCATTCAGTTTGTAAACTTGCAATCTATGTAAAATCATATTAGTTGGAATCCATGTCGGTGATGACTTCCAATACGGTAACTAATGAACGGTTATGTATCGATGACGTGATATATTGACTACATTGATTCTGTGTTGAAATTCTCACTGGACCGAACTGATAATAAAGACTTTGGTTGAGATTGATTGTGACTTATCATTCAAAGAAAGTTAACTAATATTTGATAATCGGAGTTTATTGACATAGTTTGGCCAAGTGGGAGACTGTTAGAAGTTTCTATTTTAGTGGCCATCACTATGGTCAAACCGTTGATCGTTGAATGGTGTAAGATCAGTCTTGAAATGTGTAGTTGCTATTCCGGTGAGTTTGAAGAGAATAGGCAACAAATAAGTAAGTCTTTTAGTTGTGGTATGATTGTGATTTCTAATCACAATATAATTAGTATTTTCAGTCCTTAATAGGAAAGGACTCTTTGGCTATAAATATAAGGGGTGTTTGGTCCCAACGATTGCTCGACACAATTCAATCCTCCCTATTAGCGAAAGCATCCCCATTGTGCTAGGAGATTTTGAAGGCGAGAAGATCGTTGAAGATCGGCAACCAACTATTAATGGCTCACACTCAAGGTGCACATATTTATTTAATTTATGGATTATGGGTTTATTGTTTTTGATTGATCATGCGCCTAGATCTTACGGCTTAATTTGGATGGATGGATTGATGGATCCATATTGAGTTTCCATCATAGTGGTGATTAAACTCATATATATATATATATATATATATATATATATATATATATATATATATATATATATATAAAGCATAAACGTGGCATTTTACAGGCTCATGTATCCGAGGCCATAGATTTGGGCTCATGTATTCAAACATCCATATTTAGATAATAGAGTTTACTACCATGGAATAAAAAATCGGTCGATACTGTCATGTATTGGCAATATGTATCAGTTTCTTAACAAACCGATACATATTGGTACCCCAAGGTTCACGGGATTTGTTTAAGGTTCACGGGAGATGGGGGCTCCGAATCCCTCTTTAGCCCCGTAGTTTCAACATCATGGGGACGACTTTGTTGGCATACAAACAATAGTGATTAGCTCAGTCAGCGGGTTGAATGCGGAGATCTCAGGGCATGATGACGTGGGAGGCACGAGTAGGAGGATAGAGATGTTGAGGGAGATAACGGCTATTTTTCGAACTTGGGAGGCCGGTTTCAGAGAGGTTGCCATTTATAAAGGAGGATGGCGAGCTGACAAAAGGCGAGAAAGGGCAGAGTCATGAGTGCTTGGGATCTCGAAGGGACAGCAAGATTTCTCTCCCGGACACAAGGAATGTCGATTCAGTCTCCCGTGTGTCTAATACCACTTGTTTCTCTTCAACGGGCAGCGATTGGTTAGACGGTTTAAGGGAGAGGACACTTGGCTTGACAAAACCGACTTTCCCTTTTCGATTGGAGAAAACATTAAATGCGGTTTAAGAGAGACGACACCTGGCTTGACAAAACCGACTTTTCCTTTTCGATTGGAGAAAACATTAAATGCGGTTTAAGAGAGAGGACACCTGGCTTGACAAAACCGACTTTCCCTTTTCGATTGGAGAAAACATTAAATGCTCCGAACGATTTCCCTAAGCCAATAGATATTTGCACATCCCTTTTATGGCTATGAAGACCGAGAAACCTAATCCCCTTGCGCTAGAATTGGGATTGCCATTTCGGATTCGGCGGCCTTCAAACACGTGGACTTTTTAAAAAAAAAATAAATAAATATGCCAATACGTATCGGTCCTCCTAGGATCAATGTTCGAGTCAGATACTGTAACGACCCTGATTTTTGCTAATGTTGAATCAATGACCTTTAACAAGAATACAATTTTTGTTTGACTAATTTGACCTTAGTCAAACTTTTGACTCATGTGACGTGGCCTCGGGCCCACCTTTTTAAAATGGCTTATATATCAAAACTTTAAATTCAAACGCAAACTCGCATGTGGGGCATGCGTGTATGTGTGCCAATTGCACACGACTCAAATACGGAGCACGAAACCAAGTTCGAGCCTAAACTCGAACTCGAGCCTGTCTGATCGATAAACTTCCTATGTACCTATCTATATATAAGTGGGTTGCGTGTGCGCTCACACAACTTGAACCACGACCTGAGTCGGCCAAAGTTGTGGTTGAGATTGCATGTCGGACCCACTTTTCAAGTATTATAACTATGGGCCCTATGGCTTTATATTTATACTGATGTAACTGATTGAGAACAAATGAATACATAAATGACTGGTCATAGATGTGAGTGTCATGGTGTAAGATGCAAAAATCATAACCCAGCACAATTCCCCACATTCCTCTACCTTAGTACCCATATGTAAATATATGCATATATGGCTATGATTTAAAGGGGGATTTGAGTTTCCAAAATGGGCTACGAATCAGAGCCCAAATTGGGCTGTTACTAAAACAAATCCCCTCCTAAATTAGAAGGATTTTAGAGCCTTTTCAGACTCTTGCCTTCTGAAAACCAAACTTCCCATATCACCTCTCTTCCCCACCAATCAATCCCCCAATTAGTGCAATTAGAATCCAAAAAGGACTTTGCCTTTATGGCAAGAACCCTTTCACAAGTAGGCTCTCTTTTTTTCTTTTATCTTTCTTTATGTTCACACCGAGACCCAAGCTTCCCAATTAGCCCCTACCTCTCTCTCTCTCTCCCCCTTTATGTACATAACCCCTCTCCCTTCCCCTCTCTCTCTCTCTCTTTATAAACCCAACGACCCAAGCATCTCCACCTCTCTCTCTTCATAAACCCAACGACCCAAGCATCTCCACCTCTCTCTCTTCATAAACCCAAACGTCTCTCAAGAAGCTCTCCTCTCTCTATTTGAAAAACTAAAGAAGCAGCCCTCCCTCTTCCTTCCTCACCACATTAACCAAGCAGGCCCCAAATAAATTCTTCCCCAACTCCTCTGATTCCGCTATTTGTCCTCCATAACAGTTTTTCGTCAACCGATTTTTGATTTTTTCAACTTAAAGCAATTTTTTAGATTCATCAAGATACCATGCTTTAACCTTATGCTTCATGTATATAAGTTTGATCCCTTGCACAATTGATCTCGACCATGAAACGGTAATACATCTTGGAGTGCCCAACCATTGGCGGTTTCACAAATCAGTCTTGATTTTGGTACATGGTTTCGGAGCGAACTCCAGGTGGCAATAGGAGTAGCAGGCAAAACGGTTATCCGAAAATTTTAATTTATTCATGCTGGACTTGATTTTCTTTAGAAAATCGTTTAAGAAATCCGTCGATGGATAGGACGTGCTTCAAGCAAGGTGCACCACCGCGGGCGATCATCGAATGACGGATGAAGTTAAAGCTGGATTTATGCCCAACCAACCAAAGGCTCATATAAAGTGGGTGCACCTTGCTTTTACACTTGTGTTGATTATATGAAAACTTCAATTTTCCATTCCTATATTTTGTGTGGATTCACAAGATGATTGTGGTTAAAGGGTTGACCCTATGGTTGAACCCATCAGCCAAGAACTATAGTATATTGTACCCTTCCATATGGTACACAAGTGTGCCGGCAAAATAAATCCTAAGGACTAAAAATCGGGCACAAAAAAAAAAAAAACTCAAGTTAAGAATGGGCTACTGCCCTGTTTTGTTTGTTGCACACTCGATGTGGAGGTCCTTGTTTGACCATTTCAATTTTAATGATCTTATCAGTTTCTAACCTCGGTCAAATCGTGGACTCCCCATAAAATCATTTACTTATACATCTAACGGTTCACATTGATCTGTATGTTCCTATTTTTATAAATTTTAGTATCCCAAAATGTGAATATATTTATTTTAGACTTGAAATATTTCTTACTTTTATTTATGTAAATCTGCATATACACTGACTAAAGGGACCAGTTTGACCCATTAAATAAGGTGAACAACAAACCTATGGGCCGGAACCTATAGATCAAAATAAAAATCATTTGGAAATCTGATAAATCGAGGGTTAGATTTTGATTAAGACCGACTCACCTCGGTCTTTGCACCCCCTAAAGTGGTACACAACCACATAAATTCCTGCACTTTATGTATGGGGCCCTTAGTTTATGGTCTGATTTGACCCTTTTAGATATCAAGTTTAGGCTGAACTGGGATAAGAAATATCAAGATGAACCCCTACTAAATTTTGGGCTTCTCCTTATCCAACGGATAGTATAACCCGAAAAATATATCAATCAAAGCTATTGATTGTTCGTAATTCCTAAAATTCGTAATCCTTAGAAAACTAGAAAAAAGGCCAACTTTAAACCCCTTTATGACCTTGAAAAATACCAAATTAAGAGGTGTCCGAAAAGAAACCCACTTTATTTTCTAGAACACTGTGTGGTTACCAAATCCGATGTCGCATAACCGATGTATTTAAATACTTAAAATGTGTCTCAAATTTAGTTAAAGCATGGATGGAATTCGAATCGTGGGCCCAACCCACCTTTTAAGTCTTAATGGACTCATCAGATGTATTATTTATCCATGTTATGAAGCATGTGGTACGTCGATGATCATACAATGGGATGATCTCGATCAAGAATAAGTGATCGTTTAGTTAATGGTCTAAATGACCAAATCAATAGTGAATATCATAGGAAAACAAAATACTCATTTCACTGATCACATCGGTAGGATCAAATTGTTCTAAACCCGATCACGTTCACCGAAAAATACGTGTATCGAATATTCGATGGTCTATAAGTGATTCAGGCATACTGAGACTAATTTCTATCGAAATCACGTAAATGACTCATCAAGTTGATCTAATGAGAACAGTTTATAGTTATACTGTGACACCCATCATAGGGTCATCTATCGATTTATACGTGATTTCTTTGTATCTTTCTCTCATTTAGCGGGAAGTTGAGTGTATTTAGGAGACTCTAAATTACTTTCTTGTTTGATTAAGATATTAGGTCTCTATCTAACGTCATGAGTCAAAGTTTGACTTATGTTATAACTTGTGACTAACTTGAGATTAGTTCACTAACAACTCCTTATGATTGATTTGGTTGGTTGGTTCATTATGCGAAGTGTTATAAGAAATATTATCTTCCTTATGATTAGTTGTCATCTTATTTTATGCTTCATTTACATTATATGACATTCATTGCTTAGATGATATGTTAGGGCATATATATGGTAGGTTAAAAAGGAATAAAATACGACGCACGACTTTTAAACCTTCGTCACGGTGAAATTTCTTTTACGGCCACGTGAAACTTGAAATGTAGGCGCCCATGTACGGATGTAACTCCTTTATAATAGTATGAGATGCCACACGAAGTACATCTAGGTTACTACGAAATCCGTCCCTTGGAAAGTGTGATTAGTGAAGCTTATCCCATCGTGGCTCATTCAAATTAAGTTAAAGAAAAGATTAAATATGAATATATTAAGCTATAAATGTTAAGAAAGTGAAAACTTAAGCCCACATAAATATGAAATCGGAGCAGTGACCTAAGTCCATAACTGAATAATGATCTGATATGTTACAATACGCTGTGAAGACCAGCTAAATATGAATTAAGTTTCTATACGTGTCATACTTTACGAGCCACCGTAATGGTCCAACGTCTGCAGCCGAGACGGGTCTTAAAGACAATATGATAGCTTTGTCTCGAATTAAGGGGAGATTGTAGTTACTATGCGCGTAATCTCATCTAGCTGAATGATGATTTATGTTATGATATGAAAGTTATGTGATTATCTACATATGGATCTCGCGTGATTTCAGCTTTACAATTATGAAATGTTTATGAAAGTATTCGTTATATATATATATATATATATATATATATATATATATATATATATATATATATATATATAATTTTTTTTTTTATGAAATTATAAAGGATTCACATTCACTCACGACGTTGCACCCACGATCACCTGGGTAGATTCTGGTGGATCGATTGTGTAACCCACTGAGTTTACGTAACTGAGTAAACTCACCCTCCTCCCAAAAACTAACAGTTGCAGGTAAAGATATGGATTACACTACCCGATGAACTTGATGAGCTAGTAGACTATGTGGTTTATGAGGGTGATGGCGTGAAAGACCAGTTTGACGACATCAGGTATATATTAAATATTTGGACAGACTTTCTAGTAGTTGAGTCGTACTTTTATTTATGATCATTTAGTATCGTGGACTCCAGATTCAATGTAAACATAATGAAGGGAGTTTTGATAGGAGAAGAAAATTTGATTCACGATTTTTAAAAGCCCTGTTTTATGTAAGATCTTGTACGATATGTATAACCGTTTATCGCCTTAACAAGCGTGCAGTCTCATAATACGAAATTCTAGGCTCTCGAAATCGACTAAGATTCTGAGTCATGATAGATTACCGATTTTGTTACCCTGAGTAGTACTTATAAAGCATGAAAGCAAGTTTTGTTTTCACAGTATTGCTTAGCCAGCTAGTTAAAATAGTTTTCTGATACAATTTAAACATTCAGTCAAAGCTATTGTTTGATTCAACGATTGACTCTGTTGAATCATACGTCGGAATCTAAGTTTTCTACCCATCTTTTGTGCCAGAGATCTTTAGATCACAACCTTCAAATAGATGGCTTAGATAATATTTTCACAAGGCACAGGTCTCCAAAATCCAAAAAGAAAAGGATACCTCTATTTATGTCTTCCAGATTATCGATGCGCGAAAAAAAATCATTGCCTGTGTTGAACCAGACGATGCCATCAGCACTGAAGTTTTTATCTTATGGGCACAAATCTCAAAAAGTTGACCACCTTAAATCACATGGCATACATCAAGATCTAATGTGATTTTATGGCATTTTGTGTATCTGCGCCACATGAAATAAAAACTTAACCATCTGATGGCATGAAAAAGATCACTATTGTATAATTTAACGTGGTCATAATTTTCACAGACCGCGCCATTATATGTACGCAAAAACAAGTGGCGTGGGTGTCTTTAGTAAATAAAATAAGCCAAAACAATCTCTATTCAAAAAAATCTGACAACCAAAATATATGTGCTTCTACTGAAGTTTGACAAGTTGATAGATCGTTTTGTATATTTGTTCTAAGTACCAACGGATTAAGAGTACATACTTTAAAATTACATAGAACATCTATCTCTACCGTATGATTAAGAGGGCTACAAGTAAGGCTATGAAAGGGTTGGGAGTACCTTTAAATCCAGTCACAAAATTTTTGAGTTCACCCACACTGAAACACATTGACTGCATTGAATCAAACGATGGAAATCGTTTATCCTCCTAATCTTTCATAGGATGAATCTTGAGATCATGGGCATACTATCAGACTATTAGTATTTTATTTCACATGATATACATCTTAAAAAGTGGCCTTAACATAACATCCCAGCACAAAATTGATTTTAAGGTCACTTTTTTGGGTGTCATTACAAAAAATAAATTATTAACGTCAGTTTTTTAGAGCAAAAAATTGTCGCTATTAACAAAAAAATTATTAAAGACTATTAGCGGCAGTTATTTGTTAATAGCTGCAGTTTTTGACTCCGCTAATAGTCTTTTTTTGTAGTGTGTACTACATGAAATAAAAATAGACCGCCTGATGATGCGCCCATGATCTCAAGATCTATCATGTGAAAAATTGAGAGGATACACGAACCATTGCCTGATTCAGTATAGTTAATGTGTTTCAACATAGGTGTACTTAAAGATTTGGTGGGTGGATTTAAAGGTGCTCAAAATTTATTTACCTTAATTTAATAATAGGCACCATATTACTTTTCGTCTTTTTAATGCTAACTAAAAAAAAGGTTTAAAAATTCAAAGCTATCAGATAAACTTAAAATTAAATTTTAATTTTTTATTAAAGATAATTAATCAGTAGAATGTGGAGTAGGATAAAAATATGCATACTGGTAAAAAATAATAATATAAGAATACATAAAACTAAGTAGTTATATAGCAAGTAGCTATAATTTTATAGGGAAAAGAGTTGGTACTTACGAAGGTAGCATCCAAGTGCTACCCACGTGGGCTAAATCACATGCTATGTGGGATGTGATCAACCAAAACATCACCCGTATTGGGCACTACAACCATGGGGCATAGGATATATAATTTTATTTTTTATTTTTATGATTTTTTTTCCCTTCAAATTATGAGTTAAATATAAGTAACGCCCACTTATTCAAGTGCATTGATTTTTTTTCTAATTTTGACCACATTTTTAAAGGTGGATTAGCATCGGATTTCGCTAAAATTTTCTGGGCGAGACTTGATTGATCTTGCCCAAGTTGCCGTTGCATCTGATTTTGATTGAGTGCCACGTGGCATCAAGCGGGCTCATAGGTAGCGGCAAAATGCTACCCTCATAGGTAGCATCCTGGCCCTCAAGTTTATATTAACATGAACATAGTAATATTTAATCTATATCAGAGATAATTAAAAATAAAGAAACTACTAAAATAGTTTTCTTAATTCAATTTGATCAGAGATAATACTTGTTCCGCCATTAATTAACTTTTTTAAAAATTTTATTGTCTTCATCAATCGTAGCCTCAAATTTAACACTATGACATGTACACAATCGTATAAGATAATTTCTAATTGAATTAAAATTTATCTATTATAAAAAAGAATGAGTTTGATAAACTATAAAATTAGTATAATATTTAACACCTATTGATCTGTCAATAATAGTGAGGGTACGACTATTCTCACAGGTTTTCGGAATAAGTCCCACACAAATTTTCACGAATGAAAATCATTGATTGATTTCAATCAGACGATGGACCTTTTTTTTTCCAATCTTCCCCACAATAAATCTTAAGATCATGACACGTACGGTCAGAATACTGATTCCACATAGCATATATCCCCAACAGTGACCTTTTCTTTTAGGCCTTGTTTGATAACATGGAAATGCAATTTCATAGTGGAAATGAAATTTAGTTTTCAATTGTTGTTGTTTGATAGCTATTTAAGGATATGGGAATGAAATTAGGTTGCCTCGCATGGAAATTAAATTTTCATACACCAAATTATTTTAGAAGGAAACCATTTCAACCTTTTAAGTGGCTGAAATTGAGTTTTCTACTAATAAAATAATGATTATTTTGTCATTGCAAAACTAAAGTTTCTTATAAAAAATTTAAAAGCAAAAAAAATTATTTTTTGATTATTAAAAAGTAACTTCAATTTCTATGACCATCATACCGGCACGATCAATATGACCACCACATTATCTACATCATACTCTTTTCAGCTAATATTTGACCTTAGTCAAAGTTTGAATTTTAATTAAACTTTAATTGGATTTATAAGTTATATAAAGTTTTTACTTTTGATCAAACTTTGACTACTGAAACATGATAATAAGTTGTAAGTTAGTAATATATTATCAAATTTTTAGGGGTTAAAGGTTGACTTCAAGGTCAAACTTTGACTTTTAATTAAAATTTTCTTTTTATTAAACTTAGACTCCAATAATTTGATGAAAAAAAATGATACTGCCGTTGCCGTGTTGATGTATAATTTAATACTAGATTCTCAATTGTATTAGTCAATAGTTTGACCTTTAATCAAACTTTGACTTTTACACAAATTTTATTTAGTCAAACTCGAAATTTGCTTATAGATAGAGTCTACTGCTACATAAATTTATATCGTATCAGTACAATATTTTTTTGGTCAAAGTTTGACTTTTAGTCAAAATTCAATTTTCTATAAAATGTTATAAATTTTTATTAGTAAACTATTATAATTAAAAATATCTTCATTACTTTAATCTATAGCTTCAAAATTCATTGCCTCATTTTTATTGGTCAAAGTTTGCCTTTTATTCAAATTTTGACTTTAGTCAAAAGTGAGAAGTGTATCTTGATAGTAAATAGTGATTATTACTGCTATTTATATTTTGGTAATGTAAATTTTAGTTAGTCAAAGTTTGCTATTTGATCAAACTTTGACTTTTAAACACAATTTAGTTTTTTTGAACTTCTGTATCTCCAAGGAGATTATCATTTTTTTAATTTATTACTTTCTAGTACATTACCAAATTTTATTTTACTCTTTTTTACATTTGGTCAAAGTTTGACCTTTTAAAAAGTTGATATTTAGTCAAAATTTTTGCTAATGTAACCTAGTGATGGATATGAATATTGATATGTTAATTTGTAGGTTGGCGGTAGATTGTCGAATATTTTTTTTGGTCAAAGTTTGACTTTAAAAAAAAAATAAATTTCCTTTCAAGTTTAAAATTTGAATTTTGTTTTCATATATAATACATACTAGCATTTACTATGTGACTTTGTACTTTAGTTTAAAATTTTTTTATTAATTAAAGTTTTACGTTTGATCAAAATTTGACTTTTGTTAAGAGTGAATATTTGATCAAATTTTGACTAGTGTAACATAATGATATATATGAATACTGTTATATTAATTTATAGTTTAACTTTTGTAACTTGTCGGTATATTGCAAAAAAATTTCTTGGTCAAAGTTAAAATTTTGGTTAAAGTTTGACTTTTATAAAAATATAATTTCATTTCAACGTATAGACTTACATTAGATACTAGCATTTACAACTTTGTTATTTAGCTTTACATATTTTTTTTTTTATCAAAATTTTAAGTTTGGTCAAAATTTGACTTTTTATTTGAGTTTGACTTTTCAAACTGTGACTTATGTAACCTAATAATAAATAGTGATTACGATGATATTAATTTATAACGTAATAAAATATCATTAAAAAAATTATTGATTAATATTTGACTTTAATTATGATTTTAATTATAAATGATCAAAACTTAAAAACTCATTTTCAAATATACTAATCAAACAAGAGAAATCAATTTCCAATGTAATTCATTTCTCAAACACACTAATCAAACAATGAAAAATCCATTTCTAGAGGAAATCACTTCCCAAGAAATCAACTATGAAATTGATTTTATTTCCTCTTTGGAGTTTCATTGTTATCAAACAGGGCCTTAGGGATGTGTTCCATGTGTAATCAACATATGACCATTTGATAGGTGCCCAACAATGACCTTTTCTTTTAGAGATGTGTTCTATGTGTAATCAACATATGACCGTCTGATAGGTGTGCCATGATCTCAAGATCTATCATGCAGAAGATTGGAACATAAAATAATCTCCATCATCGTATTCAAATCAATCAATGAGCCACTTGTGGGGCTAGTTGGGTCTGAGCTTACAAAATATCGGCAGGGTCGAGTCGGGGTAAGCCTTTTGTTAGTGATAAGTTCCTGATAGAAAAGATTATCGAAGATCTTGCTTATGAGAGTATCTGTTAACTATTTCATCATCTGTCAAATTCATGGGCCACTTGTGGCCCGATTGTCCGAAAACGAATCAACTAGATGATCTCCTGGAAACAAGCGAAACCCAACAAAACAAGAAAGACCCAAAGGAAACAACGAACACCTCGAAAGAAAATGACCTCACTAAAACCCAAAGAGCAATCTGCGTAGAATCAAACAATGTGACCATTTTCATTCTAATCTTCCACATAATAGATCTTGAGACCATGGGCATACTATCATATGGTCAAATTTTTTATTCCATGTGTCACAGATCCCAAAAAGTGGCCCTAAAATCATGTTGAAGCGTGATGTGTGACATGTGATTAAAAGGACCATTTTTTTACATCTGTGCCACGTGGAATAACAAACTGACCGGGTGATAGCACGCCCATGACCTCAACATTTTGTGGAAGATTGGAATGAAAAACGATCACCATCGTCCAATTCAACACAGTCAATAGTTTTCAGTGTAGATGCCCACCAGTAATGTGGTAGGCGCGATTAGAGGCACCCAAGTATAATTACTAGATGCCATGCAAATGATTTATCTGCTATTCAGATCAGTCCACTGTAGATAACACAAAACAAGTATTGAATATGTTCTGAAAATTTTCTCGGTATCATCTCAAATCCATAGATTACATCACAAGTAAAACAAAAGGAAAATAAAAGATATAAACAGTATGATTACCTCAGAAGGGACGGAGAATGTGCTTCTAGTGAGAAACCCGAGTTCACAGCCAACCTGCTCGGTCTGAGTGTCATATCATCTACTGCTGGCCAGGTCTTTTTGTTCAGATTCAGCCTTAATCCAAACTGGGTGCCTCCTCAGTTGGATTTGCCTCGAAAATATCCGAATTCGATAGATCAGGTTCTTCAAGTAGATCTCGAGATTGGAGTGACTCCTTGTAGACGGGTGTCTGCTTAAAATCTGTTGCACCTTCGTTGTAGGTAGCTACCGCAATACCACATGCGATTAGCTGCAAAAGAATAGGCTGGATTAGTTGTGGATTAATTTGTCAAATTTTACGATTTCGAAAATAAAAATAATTGTTTACAGAAGATCATGTAAAGGGAACGACTCTCCTCCCCACTGTTTCGCCATCTGGCACACATTTTTGACCAAGTCAAATAGTCCAAGTGATTAGTCCGTCATTGGCACATGCTCCAGCCAAAGATTTCTACATATAAGAAAAGGATGTGAACCATCTAATTGGCGCACTTCAATATCGTTCGTTAAAAATATATGAGCAACCGTTCCATATTAGAGTGCATGGATCAGATGATTCAAGTCTCCCAAGAAATGTATAATTTTTGGGCTCACTACATAAGCTATCATTTTCATGGCTTGGAAGTGGATTGCTAAAAAGACATGACACGTGGCCTATAAAAGGGCAGTCAGGGCTATAATCTGTAATGGGTCAGGGCTGTGGTTCAAAATTATAGGCTAATATTTGACAACTTAGAACAATAGACAGCTGATGAAAATGGTAAAAATAACATTGAAGGCTCGATCACTCATTTGCACACACCAGCATTTGAATTGAGCGAAAGATTCCAACAACAGCGATAACTAAGACAGACACATTTGAAATAATAAAGATGCCATAGCTTTCACACCAGTTTTGGATCTAACAAGGTAAATGTTACCACTTTCATATTTCAGGCACAACTGGCTAATGGCCACACCATCTTCAAGAACTACGTATCTCCCGGAAGTCAACACATGGACCACACACAAAACTACAAACATTTAATGGTGTGCCATGACAAGTCTCGTAAACAGTTCAAAAATTTAATCTCCAGGAAACACGAGAACTCTTTAATATTTGAACCAAATAAAGCTTGGGATACAAACAGTTTTGTATCCAGTAGACTAATATCTCTATATAGAAAACCCACAATTATCTAAACCACAGGATTTTATCATCAAGTAGACTAATATCTCGATATTGCATGTCATCTCACCCCATCAAAAAACTGACTCTTCATCCAATATTGATATCAGTTTGTATCGGATAATAATTTTTTTGTTTTTTAAAAGCACATAAGGGATTACGTTATATCCCATCAAGTAGTCATCATCATCATCATCGCCTTCCCCATCTATTTGGGGCCAGTTGTGTGAGTCTTATTATCTCCAATCAATTCTGTTCCGGAGTAAACTCTTTGTTACTCCACAACCCTTCATGCCATTTCTTACTTCTCTCCAATTATTTATTGGTCTCCCTCTTCTGCTTGTGCTTCTATGGTTTCAATCTTTGTACATGGATTGCTTTATGCTTTCGATGCACATCCAAAAACCATCTCAAGCAATAATCTATGTTACCCCTTCTGTTCGGGCCACCAGAAACTTCTTATTATGTATTCCTTGTCACTTCTTTGTAGCTCAACATTCTACACCATATAATAATTCAGGTCTTATAATTATTTATAAAAACTTTAGTTCAATCGAATTGAGATGTCTCTTTAAACACACCATCAGGTCGAATAATAGAGCCTAAATACTGAAATCTAAAAAATGTTACTAGTGTCGTCAATGTGTGTGTGTGTGTGTGTGTGAGAGAGAGAGAGAGAGTTCAGTTTGTGCCTCTTCCAATGTCACTAGTGTCGTCAATGGGAGTGCCACCATCCTTTTGTAGAGTTTTATGACTTTTTTCCGCTGCTTTAACCTTAGCAATTGTGTGAAAGAAATAAGTACTTCGATCAGCTTCTTTAAGCCAACGGATTTTGAACTTCTGCCTCCATATAGATACTTCATCTCTCAAGAGCTTATGATACTCGACTTTGGTTTTGATGGTCTCTTCATGGACTCTGGAGGAGCACCCTTTCTGATACTCTTCATGGACTGTGGGAACCCAATGCCCGAGGCCTCCAACATTCATTGACAATCCATCATCGGACCCATTTCCTATGTTATCTCAATCATCTAAACCATTTGATATCTTCCAAATCCTGCTTTATCATTCTATCTTATATCTTATCAATCATCCAATCTCTTCTAATTCATAGAAATTTTTCTACACTACTTTCATCTCCCCCACACCTATAATATTTCAGTCATCCAATCCATCACAGATCTTCCAACGTTCATTGCTCTTAGTTCACAATCTTAAATAAATTACTCGTTTATTAAAATGTCTTTTGCACTAAATTCTAGAAAAAAAAGGACAACTAGGACTGCACATTACTTATTCGGTTTTCCTCTTTATGCTTTGGAAATTTAGCAGGGTATTGTGCTTTATAGTTATCTTGTCCTCTATTGGTGTGGATATGCCTGTAACTATAAGTACTGTATATTAATTCCTTTTGGTCTAATTACGTCCTATAATTTTAGTAAAAATATAACTGTTTATCCATACTCATTCGGTAATCAACATCAGCTAAAAACTAGCAAACAAAGTTGAATTAACATATTGAATCCAAAGCATCCAAATTACAGATATTATCTACTTTATAAAAAGTAAAGGGTAGCTCTATTCGCGCCTACCCAATTACTGAGGACAACTACACTGAAACACCAGTGATGGCTTAGAATCAGGTGGTGATCAGTTTTCTCTTGTGAAACGGAAAAAAGTTTTCTTTGTGGAGGAAAGGAATAGCGATTTATTCCTATGAGGCATCCAGGATCAAGAAGATTCTGAATCAGAAATGTTAACAAATTATTGCATGGTCCAAGAAAATAAAAAAAATGTCAAGGTCCACTTTTACTTCTACAAGTTTATCTCTATCTGCAAGTTTTTCATTCCAATCTACCACACAATGGATCTTTAGACCATGGGCGTACCATCAGTTTTTGTTTCCACGTGGCAAAGATCCCAAAAAGTGACCCTAAAATCACGTTTGAGCGTGATATGTGCCACATTTTTTTTAGTCACCTTTTTGGTATCTATTTACACTCATGGTCTCAAAATCCATGTGTGGAAGATTGGGATGAAAACCCATCTCCAGTATCCGATTCAAAGCAGTCAATGATGTTTCAACTTAGGCGCCCTCAATAATTGGGTGCAAATAGAGCTACCCAAAAACAAACTCAATTCCAAAAAGGTGAAATCAAAGGCCAGACCTACTTCCATTCAACCCCAGTCCACAGTCTAAGAAACTCGGTCTGCACTGGCCATTCGAGGTGCTTGGAATGGAGGTTTGAGCCACATTGTAGTCCCCCTGTGGTTCTTGCGAAGATCCAGAGTAAGATCGGATCAAGTCTCATATCATCCTAACACAGCCACAGGGAAAAAACTAAGCTCCAGCCAAGCCCATAATTGGCATACCAGGCTAATCCACCAGTCCAACTGAACTTTTATGCAAAACCAGGCCTGAATCCGGCCCATTTACTATTCAGGGCCTGGCTTTCGGGCAACATGATGCAGGCCAGGCTCTAAAGGCCATAAGCCAGCTCGGCCGGTTTATCATTCGAGTCCTTCAAAATCCACCAGCAGGTCAGACCAATGGCTTTGCACCATAATCTACCACTGACCCTGTAAGAGTTTGTATCGGGTACATGGCTGTCCCTGGTGCTCCACCTGTGCTATTAGACACGTGCACAAATATAGATCCCTACGTGTGCAATTGTGCATGCATCTGACGGCACTTGTTGGAGGAGCAAGGCCCTGTACCTAACTGAACTCCACCATTGGTGGTATGTTAATGAGAAAAGAGGAGGTTAGCGTAAGGTTGACAGCCTGTTGCAAAAACCCTTGTTAAATTTCTATGACGAGACTTTTAAGATCACACGGTTTGTGGCATTCCCTTCTAGCTACACGCTGCAATGGACACCAATACTAGTGAGAAGCAGGTAAGGGTTGGCTCAGCGTCCCTTTTTTTAAGCCACGCTGCAGTGAACCCCTGTTATAGTAAGAAAGAGACAAGAGTTGGCTAGGGCCTTCCTTGTGAGGATCAACAATGATGTCAGATTGTTTCAAATAGGAGGTTAGGGCTCCCCATCAACATAAATGTGTGCAAGCAAAGAAAGTCCAGAAGCTACATATGGCTTTTTGGGATGTAGGTACCTTCATTGGGAAGAGTGCTGAGTTGGTAGATGCTTCGAGGAGCAGGAAGATAAATATAGCCTGCTTGGAAGACATAAAGTGGAACGTAGGGAAGGTTAAAGAATTAAGAAATGAGTTTAAGCTTTTCTACTGAAGAAAGAGTAATTTCCATAATGAGGTAGGCATTGTAGTTGATAGAGATTTGAATGGTAGAATTGTGGAGGTTAAGAGGACGAATGATCAGATTATGATGGTCAAAATTCTAGTAGATAAGGAAATCTTAACTGCCGTTAGTACCTATGCACCCCAAGTTGGATTATACAAAAGCGTGAAAAGAGAATTTTGGCAATCGATGGATGAACTAGTACAAAGCCAACCAAATAATGAAAGAATAGTAATTGGAGAAGACTTTAATAGACACGTGGGGAAGAAGAAAGGATACAGTTTTGGTTAAAGAACTGAGATGGGGGAAGTTATCCTTGATTTTGTAGTGTCTTTTGACCTAGCTATATAGCAAATACTTTTTACATAAGTGAGAACATCTTATAACCTTCAAGAGTAGAGCGAATAGAATTTTAATAGATCATATTCTATTAAGGCAAAGCGAGTGGGAAAACTATAGGGATTGCAAGGCCATCCCAGAGAGTCTTATGTCGCAAGATAGATTAATAGTTTTGGATATTTCTATCAAGAGCCAGGAGATTAAAAGTTCATAAAGGCTTAAACAAAAATAAAATAGTGGGATTCAAAATAAGACAAAAAAATAGTATTTAAAGGAAAAACAAGTGACCGAAAAGTGCAATATCTCAAATGAGAAGGGGATTCAAACGAGATGTGGGAACAAATGGTGCGATAACTCAAATGAGTACTAAGGAGGTACTCGGGAATCTAAAGGAAGAAGGGTTACATAGAAGGAAACATGGTGGTAGAATGTAGAGATCCAAAAACAAGAAACATAGAAGATCTTGAATATAAGTTCACCAAAAGAGAAGCTAAGAAAGTCGTAAGGTTAAGTATAAAGCGTCTGACAAATTGCACATTAGGCTGGGAACAAAATGAGAAAGAACTCTATAGTCTTTCCTAGATTAGAGACAAGAAGCTAGAGATCTTGCCTAAGTATGGTGCTTTAAAGACGAAGATCAAAAGGTCTTGGTAAAAGATGAGATAAAGACTAGATGACAAAAATACTTTACAGGTCTATTGAATATGAAAAATGCAAATCAAAGGATGATAAATGAAGTATATGAAATTAAAGTATAAGCAACCTTCGCAAGGATGAATAAAAGCATTAGGAGTGGATGAAATACCTATAGAACTTGGGATTGTGATGAGTAGCCTAAATTGGTTAACTAATATCCAATTACATTCTAAAAAAGAAGAAAAATGTCTAAAGAATGGAGGAAGAGCATTGTGACCCCTTTTCATAAGAATAAAGGGGACATCCAATCCAAAACTATGCCAACTATTAAGGCATTCAACTAAAGAGCCACATAATCAAGCTCTAGGAGAATAGTAGAATAACGGCTAAGACAAGAATCAAGTGTATCAGAGAAACGGCTTGGATTTATGCCGAAAAGAACAACAAATGAAGCCATTTTCTTATTCAGGGAACTTATAGAGAATATTAGAGAGAGAAGGAAAAACTTATATATAATTTTTTATTGATTAGAAAAGGCTTATGATAGAGTACCGAGACAAGTAATGTGGTGGACGTTGAGGAAGAAATGCATCTCGAAGTCATATATTGCGATCATTCAAGATATGTATAAAAGGGTGGCAACTAGTATAAGAATTATGTGTGGAGAGACACGTTGAGGGTCTGCTGACGCGGGACAATTACGCTAACAATGCATATGAGATGATAGTTGTTGAAACTAAAATATTTAATTGAACAATTAACTCAAATTAACGGGATACCTTAGGGCTTCGTGGAATTCCTCCTAGGTGACCATGCTAGATGCGTTTAGGGTCAAATATGGAGTGCGAATCCATTAGAAATGCGGAAGGTGCGATCCTAGAGATAGGACTCTAGTACCCTCTAGGTCTGGGCATTCGCTCATGGATCAATGTGGATTCTAGTAGCTCCTCGCTAGGGCTTTTGAAACGAATGATCAATTGGGCGCAAGATTTAGAATTAGGGTGGATCGATGGGTTGGGGAATGGAATGGATCCACAAGGATGGGCAACAAGATTTAGAATTATTGCAAAGAAATTAGGGATTTGGGGCAAACGAATTGTAGGGAATAATCGCAAAGAAATAGCAAGCAAATAAAAGAACGAGGTAAAGAGAAGATCAAGAAATCAATTGGGCATCTCACCCTTGGCCTCTCACCAACCCTCTTGGGGAAAGAAGAATCACTCTCCATTAAAACTTCTCACAAGCTCAAAGTGTTTACACTTTTCTATAAAATCAACAAATGCCAAATTTGGCTTACATAAGGACATTATATAGTAGGTACCAAAAAGAAAAAACCTTAAAATAGCTAAGTACAATAACACCCAAAGTAGAAAATTACATTAGGAAGACAAGACAAAAGAAGAGAAATAATGAAAGAGGACGAAATGAGGAAGAGAAGGGAAATTATGTGGCTTCCGTCACTTAAAGCAACTTGGATTCTTGCTCAGGCGAGAATGGAACTCGCCTGGGCGAGAATCCAAGTGAATCTTGTTAGAATTTCACAGATCTAGGTTCGAATCATATGATAAAATATACATCTTATAACAATATCCGTACCTTGTATTTTTTCTCAGGTCGATGCGCCAGTGATCTCCGCCAGAGAATCCGAGTCCACATTACCTCTCATCTTCTCTAGTTTGCCTTTAGATGGGAATAGGCTAGGTTAAGAGGAAGAGGGGACGGTGGTCCCCTTATATAGCCACCTCTCTTTCCTAACCCATCAACGAAAGAGAGTGGAGACATATCACTTATATTAGGAAACTACTTGCTTCCTATCGCCTTTAGATACGTGTGGTCAAAGGTCCAACCTAATTTTATGGAAACCCAAAGATGGGTTAAGGTGTTGACCACAAATATCCAACACTCTTCGACTTGGTATACAGCTTAACTCATATAAACATAATTTTTGAAAACGACTCTCTGCGTTGACAATCGTTGAAAGGCTGGCCATCCTATTTTTATTTTTGAAAAATCATTGACCCTCACGATCTCAATGCTTCATAAAAACCACCCAAATTCAAGAACAATACCAGTGAAGGATCATAACGCACAAAGTATTCCATCTTATGAATCGACACTAGACAATCCATAGTCACAAAACTAGCATCATTAATGAACTTAAGCCTTTACTTAGTGATACAAGGCAACTCACATATCTGGATAGTTTCTATATTCGTCTATGCTTCTTACCACCAAGGATATGTCGTTCCTGATAAATTATCGGGTCCTTGCCTGTGACTCCCAGTCACCAAATTATGAGAACGAAGGTTTACCGATGTAGTGCCTAATCACATCTAACCCAAGTAAAATCAGGTATAACGAGACACAACCTCACAACTCTGTCATGTGATAAAATCCCCATGCAGATGGTTAGAGTATAATCACATATACTCACAATAGCACGACAACAAAAGATATAATGCATCAACAACAAAATAAACTAACCAATACCAGAGAGACAACTCCCACTAAAACTGTGCAATCAAACTCTACTAAGTCGATATAAAAATCACAGTTTCAAGACTCATGACAGGTATCAACAACTATAAACTCCCACTGATTTTGTCATTCCTAAGAATAATCAGTGTTACAACATAGTAGAATCAGATAGTCTAATCATAAATATTGTGTCAACTATCCGAAAATGGTGTCATGTACATCACAAATAATATCAATCAATCAATTATCAAATTTCTATGATATTCAATATTTAACCAATGCTCGATTCTCAGTTCGAATGTTCTGTCCAATTTTGTATTTATTTTTTATTTATTTGTCACTATAAATCTTGTTCACCTCAACAGAATCAATACTGCGGAAGCAAATAAATTACGAAGTGAATCACTTATCAATATACGTTGATATTCTCAAATATTCGCATGTTTTATTTCCATCACGTCCGAGGTTATCCAAGTTCCGGTCTCATTTATCAATGCGTGAATCATCATCATTGTCATCTTTCCGACTTTCCAATTTATGATATTATAAAATCTCTAGCCACATTCTATGTCGTATGGTTCAAGCCGTTTATAAGCTCAACACCAGTATAAACTGAAAAACAATAAATACATCTATGACTGCAGTAACAATGACCATATGTCAATCACTATAGTTCTAAAACTTATAAAATATCTTGACCATATATCACTGACTACTCTCTGTGAAATACGTCATGATCATATATTTGATGAATCTAGAACCATATGTTACTGACTATCCGCAAGAGAAACGTTCTAACAATATGTCACAAATTGTCCTAGAGAGTTACGTCATGACTATATATTTCTAAAAGTTCATCAAGAACTATGAACATATGTGACTAACTAAGCTCCAAGGACTTAACTCGAATTTAGAGTCAGATTCGAATAAATTAGAGTGTCAGTCATGTGCAAACTTTCACTCTATGGGACAACCCGATCGCATCATCTTTGGGCAGAAACTTTGACATGCAGTTTGCTTCCCAAGATCGTGTTTGAGAAAACACGTATAGCCCTTATCACTCTTGTTGTACGGTTAATCTAGACTCTCCATTAGCTTTGGCCAGAAAGATTATCCTTCTCTCCCTTAAACATATATGACTATTCTATTCACCCTACTTATTTGAAACTCCTAAATCAGCTTTGGTCAAAAGTTAGAAATCTTATACAAGCATGTGTCAACCCGATCTGTATGGAACACAAGTTTCAAAATCCAAGAGTCACGCAACCTACATAAGTGGTCACCATTGGATAGACCTTGGCCCATTTCAGCTACATACCCTCGAACGATCGTTTTACTGGTCTACCTTGATCCCTAAGGTACGACCTAAATTTCATACAACCTAATCAAGTTTGATTCAATGTCTCAAAACTAGTTTCTAGATATATGCCCATTCTTTCCCACTATCCGACAATAAAAAAAAAATCAAAACATGACAATTAATAGTCAAAACAACGTAATAGAAAATTGATTCGGATATGTGTACATGAATGTGAACAAATTTAATCATTATAATCAATGAAACATTAAACTTGCACATGTATAAAACTTTTAATAAGACACAATAACAAATGAACAAAAACCCTCAAGAATCACATAATCATATGTCAAAACATACAGGTTTCAATCTTAAACCAAACACAATATATGAAGAATAATTAAGGTAAAACAATATACAAATAATATTCAAACACAACTCCTTTGTAGTCTATTATGAAGAGCCCGTAAATTCATACAAAATGACATCTACGGCCCAAAAACAAACTTAAAACAAGTTCGTTAGAGTCAAAACAGATTCTCAAACACTTCGTAACAGTCTCAAAAGGTCCCAATAACCAGCCCATCACACGACTTAATAACGTGCCCGAAAACACAAAACAAATCAGGGCCAATGCATAGAATTACTAAAGGTCTCAGCAGGAGTGGTACACATTAAACAAGCTTGTTGCACCCAATAACGCCCATTGGTCACAACAAAATAGACCAAATGCACACTAATAAACCACAAAATAGGCCGCATTGCACACTGAGTGGACTCATACACAAAGGCAGACCCGTTGTACACAAATCTCATAGGTTGGACACTAAACGATCAGTTGCACACAAGACCTGATGCCTTTTCTACACAAAATTTCCCCCTTTAAAAAAAAAATTAAACCCTATAAAATCAAACTGGAAAAGGTATACACATGTATAACAAGTTCATAGATTTGTGATGTCAAGCTTTGACATCACAAATCTATACAAGGTATACACATGTATAACGAGTTACAAGACACAAGTCATTATATAAAATTATCTTTATCTTTTGGTGGAAGAGCACTTAGTTTGGTGCTCATTCCCACATTCAATATACGGCCCATATACCAAAAATCCATTAAAATCAATTTTTAACACGATCCAGTGGCTAAAAGGCTATTCATAAAGCTTGATGATTATCGAGCTTATAAAGGGCACCTTTAATCCATCAATTCCATAAAAAATTAACTTCCACATATCTCAGGCATGGTTCAAAATCTCGTCCGAAACCGGGACGTACTGGACGATAGGTTCCGATTTCAGAGGTCACGAGTACGATACTTTGAATGTATCATACCAGTGCATTACATATATTTTGGTAATGTTTCGGACGATACATATCGGTTTTGGAGTTGGCCGATCCGTACCGGAAAACAGGTATTTAAAACTATGATCTCAGGGCCCCAAAAATGGTAAAATTCAGCTGTCAACTCGTTTCAGTAGCTAAATGTGTTATTCATCATAAAGCTTCATAATCTCGTGATGACTATCAAGCTTATGAATACCCATTATCCCATCAATCCTATCCAAAATTGACTTCCACAGATACCAGGACCCCCAAAATCCATAAAATCCAACTGTTTAACATGATTCAGCAGCTAAAACTAAAAGCCTACTCATAAACCTTGATAATCTAATAATCCCTGCAACACCCATTAATCCGTAATAATCTGTTCACAGAAGCAGAAAAAAAAAAAACCAAAAAATATTAATTAAAAAAAAGAAGAAAAAGAGGCGAATTCGAACCGCGAAGCCAATGCCGAAAGCCCACTGATACTGAACAAAGAAGCCAAGGCCATCCCACTGAGCCCCCTCCCAGAAGTCTGGCTTATCTCCAGGGAGCTCTGGCAAGAAATACCCATCATCCACCTCCAAGCCGCCGGCTCCAGGCGACTGAAGCCCGTCGCTCTCTTCTTCTTCTTTGGTGGTGGTGCCGGGGCCTCGTTTCTTGTTTCTGTTCTCCAGCCTCTCTGTGCGCGACGACACTCTTCTGGCGCGAGCCAAGTGGGTGGGTTCCTTCAACTTCTGCTGGGAGGGCCAGAAAGGATGGTTTGATGGAGTTGGGAGGTGCCGTTCATGGCGGGTGATGCATGGGTTGGTTAGGTGGTTCGGTGTCCCACTGAAGCATAGAGCCATGGATAGATAGATTTTGGTAGAGCCAGATTTGGTGGAGGGAAGTCTGGATATTTTGTATGGAGAGAGTTTTTATTGGCAAGTGTAGCCGGACGACCACGAGTCTTTGTGCTACACATTCTCAATACACACCAGATTTGTAGAGAAAGACTGTTATTCCCGAGTTCTAAGATTTGGCACGAAATATGATCTCTATCATCTAATTTGTCAGAATCAGCCATTAATCAGAATGACCTTTGTCTGGATTCAATAAGATGATAGAGATCACTTTTTGTGCGAATCTTTGGCCTCAAAGATCTTTTCATCGCGATCCATCACGATCTTTAAATTAGAAGACTTAGATGATATTAACATGGCACATGTCTCAAAATAAGAAAGTCTTCATTTTTAACTATGTGCCACATTCCAAATTTCGTGTGCAAGTTTTATCTCACTTACAAAAAGGGTAGATCTAAATGCACTCACGCGCTCTCTGAAAGCGCCTATGTCGAAACCCCTTTAAAATCATTGATTGCATCGTATCAGATGATGGAGATCGTGTTTCACCTAGATCTTCTATACGAAAAATCTTGATATCACATCGCACCTATTTGACAATCAGTTTTTGATTCCACATGCCACAAATCAACAACATATGGCCCTAAAATCACGTTTGAGTGTGAGGTATGCCATTGCACACAAAAGACATTTTTAGGAGTCTGTGACAGGTATAATAAAAAATTGACTGTATGATAGGTGAGACGTGATCTCAAGATCCATTGTATGGAAGATTGGGGTGAAACACGATCTCAATCATCAAATACGAAGCAATCAACAATTTGCACCAATCAAGGATTAAATTTTTGGGTTTTGTTTCGGTTTCGGAGGGGACCGAAACCGAAATTTTGGACCGAAATTTCGGCCGAAAATTTCACTCCCATATATTCTATGACTGAAATTTCGGTCCCAAATTATCGTTTCGGTGGAGACCTAAACCGATAATTTCGGCCGAAATTTCGATCATTTCGGCCGAAATTTTGATCTTTGGCACTAATGATCAAAATTTCGGTTTTCGTTTTGGTTTTGGAGGGGACCAAAATCGAAAATTTGGACCAAAATTTCGACTGCTAATTTTAATCTCATACATTTGATGACCAAAGTTTTAGTCCCAAATTATCATTTCGATAGGGACCGAAACCGATAATTGCAGTCCCTACTGATAATTTCGGTAGGAACCGAAATTTTAGTCCCAAAATTATCCTTGATTTGCACACATGGGCACTTTCATATAACGTGTGGCACGAACAAAGCTACTCTTTAGAAGTGGGTACCTGTATTTGCGCCAACAACGAAAGCGGAAAACTCCTTAAAGCTACTCTTATAAAAGTGGGTACTTTTATTTGCGCCAACAACTTTTCTGAAGCGGAAAACTCCTTAAATCTATTGACTGTTTTAACTCAGAAACTGATCCTCCAAATAAGTGTACCATCAAATTGCCACTTTTTGATATTCCATGCGAAGAAATACCAAAAAAGCAGCCCTCAATCATTTTTTTTACTAAAGCAGAGATGCTAACTTGGCATTGTATGAGGAATTGGTAATGGATTCCTGACCCGAGAAGCACTGGTGCTTAGGGCCAGGGTTCAAAATATCAAATTTTCAATAAATATCAAATTTTCAATATGTATCATCCAACTTTAAGATTCATACAAACTGATGTTAGACTATATATTATATATCCATAAGTATCAATGAATATATATATATATATATATATATATATATATATATATATATATATATATATATATAGGGCTGGGGATATACGCTCAGGTGTGGAGATATCTTTGCGTATATTAATATGAGCGCAACACATAACGCCTTTTTATGAAGTGATGGGTAGCATGAGACCCACTTTACTAATTAGGATTATACATTTAAAATATTTTAAAAGTTAAATACTCTTTTAGTTCTATCCATCATTCTTGACTTTTTTAAAGTTTCTTTCATCTCTCCATTTTTTTAAGAAAGTGTAAGACACTATAAAAAATAAGGCCATTAGCGGCAGCCAAAAACTGTCGCTATTAATAAAAAATTGCCGCTAATACCCTTGTCGCTAATAGTCTTAATAGTTTTTTTATTAATAGTGGCAATTTCAAAAAACTGCCGCTAATAATTTTATTTTTTGTACTGAGACTTACCTTTTCAGGTATAAAAGGATAAAAAATGTGGCCGCCAATTGTGAAACGCTAGCACCTCGGTAGTTGATCAGTCACACAATATACTAATTTATTACTCTTAACTTAG
This sequence comes from Chloranthus sessilifolius, assembly GCA_021018995.1. Taxonomy (NCBI): domain Eukaryota; kingdom Viridiplantae; phylum Streptophyta; class Magnoliopsida; order Chloranthales; family Chloranthaceae; genus Chloranthus; species Chloranthus sessilifolius. The sequence continues at coordinate 24,116,687 of CM037594.1, read as the reverse complement.
TGATGTTAGGACTTAGTTTGTTACTAATAAGTTATTAATGTGCAGATGTTAAGGAAAAACAGTAAAAGAGAACCAAAATGATAATATTCGTCAAAATTAACTCATAAGCAATAAAAAGACGATTGATCCACAAGATAAATCATCGCCTACTGAAAAGATGAAAAATTATGCTTTATGATTTTCTAGTATGATGTACTGTAAGAATAGAAATTGTAATTTACGATTCTACAAGAGAAACTCATTCAAAAGAGTACGATACAAGAGAAGCGATGAATCGTAATTAAAGAATCGTAAAAGGGAGAATTGTTGAATAGGAAGCAATATAAAGAGTAAAGAATAGAAAATCGTGATTTACGATTTTCTAGAAAGAAGCCTTCCGAAGTTACTGATCACGTGAGATTAACACCGTTATGAATAAAATTAGAAGAATTCTTGACCTAAAAGTCTGGCTAATCACGGATCTGAGAGATTGACGAAGAAGAATCTTAGAAGACTCTACTGCTGAAATAAAGGAAGAAATTTAGAAGTACATCAACTATAAAAGCAAGGAAAGATAAAATTAGAAGTAGAGTTATATTGTGATAGTTTTTCTTTTATTAGAATTAAGAGTTTTCTAAACCGACCCCTTATGATCTATAAATAAGAGGCTCGACACATAGGAATAACTATCGAAGAAATTCTCAGCATCAATTGACAACTAAGGTTGGGTTTTCTTTTGATAAAATATTTAGAGCAGTTTAGATTAGATATCCATAGTTTTTCAGAAGCAATTAACGCCTGCGGCTGAGGGGTGAAGGATATATTTTACTTTTGCTTTTTAGTTTAGATTTATTTTATTATAATTTCCTGCTTTGTAAACATTTGTGAATTTTAATTTGAATTGACGACTCAGGTTGAAGTTTACATATTAGTGTAATGATTTTACTTTTCCAACTTCAATCTTCTAGAATTTGATTGACGCCCAAGTTCTAAGAGATTATTAATTAGATTAAATTTGTGTTGATAGGATTTTAGTGTTGATTCATGACTAATGCTAGGAAACTTGATATATGGTGTAATGGTACTGTTTAATTTAATAAATATCAGATAGCTGAAGATTATGATTTACGACCATAATTTGAAGTAGGAGGATTTAGAATTTATTTTTTGCAATTTAGATTAAGAAATAATTCTTTATTTATATTTTCCTAGTAATTTAGGATCTTAAAAGATAAATATAAGTTTTCAAAAAATTAAGTTAATATAGTAAACATGTCTTTGTGAGAACGATCTTATGCTGGTACTATGATTTCCATTTGTGTGCTTGTAATATGTTAAAACTTAATTAGATATACACATATAAGTAGTGATCAGTAGCAAAATGCCGACACTCCGATGGTGAGGCGTTGGCACCTTGGCGTTAGGGTGTCAGCGCCGGGGTGTTGACGCCTCGTTTTAAGGGCGTTAATGCCTCTATATCGAAGTGTCGGCGCTTCGCTAAAAAAAAAGGAGTGTCAACACTTTGTTTTTGGAGCATCAATGCCTCCCTTGAAATACTCATACTACTTAGAAGGTAAGCACAATATGGTCCTTGATCTAGAGAGTCCTGACGATCTTCACCAGATGAATCTTTGTCTTCCAAATGACTCTGAATGTATTATTATGTATATCATTAAATCCCTAATCTATTGCCGACATTAATTGCGAAGGAATGTGTACAACAAACTCAGAATATGGAATTAAGCTCCCCTCTTCTAGCAGTAATAGGTATGTCATTATATTGGTGAATTTCCTCCGAATTTCCTTGACATACTCTCAATATTTATTAGGTAACAACAATAAGAATGATGGTTACAGGAGGCATAATGTTTATAGATTTGGAGCCCTCTATTCCGAGTATAGCAGCTATTACACAAAAGATCATTCGACTCGTCCTCCTCTAGAACTTCGGTTGGATAGGTGAGTTTAATAGGAGGGTGAATTGAAAACCTCTTGGAATATTTTTTCATATTAAAAATCTCTTATGCACATGTACGTAGGTTGGAACTGCTAGTCCAGAGGGAAGCACAAGTAGAAGAGAAAATAACGACTCAAGTCCACTTTTCAAATCATGCATCATAGAAGTTAGTATAAAATTGTTATTTAAAGTATACTACAATTATTCTTCATAGTATAGTAATTTCACTTAATGATCTCTACGCAAGGTGACGAGAGACCGTGAAATTTTATCAAGGAATAGTCATAGCACGGGTCATTCTAGGGTTAATAATGCAGAGACAGGTTTAAGCTTATAGACAGTTTACGATTCTGATTATGTTTTGGGAAGATGGGCAGAGTGTTTCTTTCAAAGACAATCAATCAGAGTGGGATAGATGGGACGATGACACAAAATTCGATTAGGGGTCTAAAGAACACTTCCTTTCGACATGCAACGCTAATGAGGGTCCTAATGAGGGGTTGAATGAGCAAGAGTAGGGAAACATTAATGACATTTCCTTTCCCTGAGGATGAAAAAGTGAGGTGGGAAACCTTCAAGTTGGATGGTGAGTTTGATTCGTGGTGGAAGTCGGTGATAAGAGCAAGAGAACAAGAGACTCCAAATACATAGTGGATTTGGGCTAATTTTGTTGAGAGGTTCAACGAGGAGTACTCCCCCAACGCAGTGAGAGATCGGTGGAAAGTTTAGTTCATATCATTGGAGCAAGGCCGGATGTCCGTACGCGAGTACGGAACCAAGTTTACTAAACTTTTAAGGTTTGCACCTCAACACGTGGGCATAAAATTGATGAAGGCCAAGAAGTTTCAACGAGGCCTAATGCCTAACATCCAAGAAAGGGTTTCACTGTTTGAGCTAGGAACATATACGGAGGTAATGGTCAAGGCCTTGATCACCAAGCAAAAAATTGAAGACATGTACAAGTAGAGAGATCAGTAGAGTAAGAATAGGATGGGTCAAGTGCAAACTTATGCCTCTGAGCAGGAAAGCAAGAAAGTGAGGTTCTTGATGCCAGAACCATCACAACCTACTCGGGCTACGTATTCAAGGCCGGTGACATCTACGCCTACGAGGCGGGGACTCTTGATATTGACACCTCATTAGCTCACTCAGTCGAACCTTCCTCTGACTAGAGCATCGATAGTGCAACAAACATCACACACTGCTTCAACCACACTGGTTGAGCCATGCTCACAATGTGGAGGGCAACACAGGACGGTGGAGTGTTGGTGGGTCACAAGTGTATGCTTCAAGTGTGGCCGAACATGACATCGGATAAAGGATTGCCCTAAAGAAAACAAGGGGATCACAACATCGGCATATACTTAAGGGTTATGATAGATGGCTTATGATTTCAACCTGGTCGTGGTGAAGTACCTTGATTGATAAATTGCATCTTTTTGTGCTTATGGCACACCTTGGCTATGTTATGTTGTTATATTATATTTGTGGATGGTTTACAAGAAGCCTTAGTTGGTAGTAGATTTCCCAATCGACTTGCTAGACTTCGATTTTATTTTGTGATGACGACATCTTTTGATGAATGCTTAATTCTATCAGTGATGGCTTAATGATTTAGATTGTTAGTTGTAGATAAAATGGTCTCATTAATTGTGGCAATCTTTTGCTGAATTTTCAAGGACGAAAATTCCTTTAAGGCAGGAGAGTGTAATGACTCTGATTTATGATTTTGATGTTCAATCATTGACTCTTAAAGAGAATATGCCTACTTTTATTCAGGAATAATTAGTATCCATACCTCTTCAACTAAGGATACGTAAATTTTTTAGGACGAAAATTCTTTAAGGTAGGAAGAATATAATAACCTGAAATTTTTGAAAATATTGATACGCTGACCTTTGACAAGAATGCGACCTTTTGATTGATTTGACTCAAGTCAAACATTTGACTTTTGTGATGTGGTCTCGAAGCCCACTAGTTATAATTGGAGTTACATGCCAAACACTTTAAATCCCAACTCGTACCCTATGTAGAGCGTGTGTGTATGCATGTTGCACACGAACCCAAGCCCGAGCTGGATCTTGGGCCTCAACCAGAATCTCAACTCGAATCGAGAGTAGACCTGAGCCCGATAACCCAACCTGTAACGTGGCACCCAACCAAGTATATATATTTGGCAAGACATACGACACACGCTGTGAGCTTTTAGAATATTTTATTTTTATTTTAGAGGTGTGCAATTGGTGCTATAGAATTGTATGTTTAATCTCTCTCAAGATCCACCCTCTTTGCGCAAGAAAGCCTTTAGATATGTTGTGCATCAAGTGGATTTCATCTTCGAATCCATTACAATCGGAAGAGGAGGGTTTCAAGAAATCGGGAGAACATGGAGAGTAGAAGCCGATTCTTTGATATCAATCACCGTAGGCGTTGCATACACGAGATTAGAAGGTAAGATTCATGATTTAATTGGGTGATAGTTTAGATTTTGATTTGTGTAAGATGGAGAATGTTTGCAAAGATTTGGGGAAAAATAGGTGAAGTTTTGGAGTTTTAAAAGGAAATTAATAAGGGCACACGCTGAGTTGTCACTCATGATCGTATCAAGGACTAACTTGTCCTCGGTATTTTGGTTGTAAATTTCTGCTTCGAACTAAGATTGACACGATTCTCATGGTATTGAAAAGATGACAACGAGCTCTATAACTTGTATGAATTAACAATTTTACGAATTAGATATTTTAAAAGTCAAAATTTAGGAGCAAGATAGGACAAGTTTTATATGATCCAAGATTAGCACGAACTTGTCCATTGTGCCTCAGTTTTGAAAAAAGATTTAAGAACTTTGACATGTTTGATCTTTAAGTCATTAACATGTAGCATATAAACGTGTTGTAATGTAGATTAAGAGTTGAAGGCCGCTTGGAGACCGCTTGTGAGGATTTTCACATTTTGCTTTCGCAAGACATCAAACCGAGGTAGGGGGAATTCACTACCTAATTGCATTTTTATTTGATTCATAGATTATTATGATAATGTGATAATTATGATTTGAATTTTCTTGATTGCATTTGAATGTAAGACAAGCTCTATATGATCCAAGATTAGCACGAACTTGTCCATTCCGCCTTAGTTTTGAGAAAAGACTTAGGAACTTTGACATGTTTGATCTTTTAGTCATTAACATGTAGCGTATAAACGTGCTGTGATGTAGATTAAGAGTTGAAGGCCGCTTGTGAGGATTTTCGCATTTTGCTTTCGCAAGACATCGAACCGAGGTAGGGGGAATTCACTACCTAATTGCATTTTTATTTGATTCATAGACTGTTATGAAAACGTGATAATTATGATTTGAATTTACTCGATTGCATTGAATATTTGAAATACTTGAGAGCTTTGAATTATCAAATCTTTGACATGTTGGTTGCTTTGGGAATTTATCGAAATATCGAATCATGTGATGATTTTGTTTTGAGCATCATATTTGAGCCTTCGCGAATCATGTGATGATTTTTGTTTTGAACATCGTATTTGAGCCTTTACAAGTTTTGAATCGAGACTTGTATTTAAATCCTTCGAACGATGTATAAAATCTTTGAAACCATTGATCTTTAATTCCAATTGTATAGAAAATTTATTGAGCCTTGAATATCGAAATCGTTGAACATCTAATCTGATTTGATATAAATGTGTACATGAATCGAACTGGCATGACAGTATATCTGTGAATCGAACTGGTACGACAGTTAATCTATGAATCGAACCGGCACGGTGGCATATCCGTTGATCGAACTAGTACGACAGTTAATCCGTGAATCAAACCGGCACGACAGCATATCCGTGAATTAAATAATAAGTCAGGTAAATTGAAGTGGACCGCTATGACTGATTATATGCACACACTGTGGACCGCTATGGTGGATTATGTGTATCTGTGGACCGCTATGGCGGATTATTCGTATAATTGTGGACCGCTAGGGCGGGTTGTATGTAAGAGAATCGAACTTGATCCTTGAATCTGAATTGAACCTGATCTTTGAATCCGAATTAAACCTGATCTTTGAATTTGAATCAAACTTGATTTTAGCATCGAACTTGAACTTGAATCTTTGTGAAACTCCACCTAAGACATATGGTTTTCAAATTTTGTTTTGATATGAAAACGATTCTTTTTGAAAAAAAAATTCTACATAAAAAGGGCATCTTGTTTTGATACGAAATTGTCTTCGATACGAAAGTGCTTTGAAATTCTGTTATGATAACAAGTACTTTTGAAATTCAGTTTTGAAATTTTGTCTTCGAAAATGCTTGAATTCTGTCATCGAATTTATGTTTTAATATAAAACTACCTCTGAACTTTGTCATCTAACCTATGCATTTATATGATAAAATATAATTGTTCTTGAATTTTCTCTACTAAGCTTAGACTGTTAGCTCACCCCGATTATACGTCATAGGTGTGACACTTGATCAGGATACCAGACTTCAAGAGAGTCTAATTTTGCGAATTGGAAGGAGATCTTACGTTTGAAAATTTTACTCATAGATTGGGGTTTGTGAACATTGGTAAGATTTTGAGAATTGTAGATTTCTGACTTGGTGCATCGCGTTGTATAACTATAGTATCACTTTTTGTATGTACATTTGTACACCACTATTTAGGTGATGGTCGGCTATCACCGGTGATTTAGTTTGATGTTAGTTCTGCCATATGCATATATGCTTTGATTTCCGTGCTTATATGTGGATATACCAAGTATTCTGTTTTCAGATTGTGATCTACGATTTGGCGGTCCGGGGTTTCCCAATTGGTAAAAAAAAAAATTATCCTAGAAATCCATGTTAGAAAAATTTGGGCTGTCACAGATGGTTCCGCCAGACCTACAAATTAGTTAGGCAAAGTCATAGGATCATTGTAATAACATCGTTTACCCATAAAAAATGAAATACAAAAAATCGGTTACTGAAATTTACTAACTATCATGTGATTAACCCTATTCATCGTCAACCCTGCCCTAACTTACTAATAATGCATGGATGTTTTCTACCGTTTGGACAAACGATACTCGATTTATTACCAACACATCAAATCTCACAACCCCCTTTCTGTTAATGTGGCCAAGATGGCAGGCATTCGTGCTTCATTTGCAGGATATGCGTTAGCCATTTATGTAAAAGATAATAGGTAGGTTCAAGGGATTGACAATGAAATGTGAAATGAGGAAGCTATGTAATTGAATTTCAAAACACTAGTTTAAATAGAAAATTCAAAGTTAGGTGTGAATATTATGGTACACATTGCAATTATAGCAAATGATCCCACAGACCACCACACGCACACATCACCACCGAGTGCCTCAATACCAAGCACCCTTGTTTTCACTGAGTCTGCTCTTGCTCCTTTGGTAATAAGATCTGTTGAGCATACTCAAGTCCCATTGAAGTAGTTACTGTAGAACAAGGGAATATGTGTGATATCTTAGTGGTGAGCACCATGACTTTCACTAGCGTTAGTGAAACCCCTATTAGGCATTTCACAACCTTACTATGCGATGTCTTGCCTACTGTGATTATTTCTACTGTTGCTTCCATCTCGATCACACCAGGACTCGCTTCCGAATGAGAATGAACATTTTTAGAGATAGGAGCATGACAAAAAGAAAATGGCAAACGCCTTTCGTAAGTCCCCGCATTGTCAATAGGCCTGATAGGCGAGGTTAATGATCTTAAGGTTGAAATCATTCCCCAAGGAGTGGATACAGCTGTCCACAATGAGGTGGAGACTCCTAGCACTAGCCCACAACCCGCAGTCTCCCTGATCCCTTCATTCCCATTGCATCCTCTTCTCGGGTTGTCATTATTGGAAGCGAGGGCCCTTCAAGGCAAGAGAGACTCACATGCCAAGAGAGGATCAGACAATTGATCATACAAAAAATTGCTACAGCTATGTACCTAAAAGCCAAAAATGATGTCCATCGGCAACTCCAAACTGCCATAGCTAACATCAAGCAACAGGCCACTCAAGTGGCAGTCAAAAATAGGATGTTAGTGGAGGAGAAGGGGAACATGGAACAACAGAATGCAAAATATCAGGAAGAAAATGCTAGATTGAAGCATGAAGTGAATTTGCTTTAACGAACTCTAAGCCAGAAAGAGCGGGCATACATCCAAGCTCAAGAGCAGATGATTGTTACTCTAGATGAACAAGCCCACCAACTCACATTGAAAGAGGGCACCATTAGGAAACTTCAATTCGAAATGATGAGCTGAAATCAGAAATAACCCGACAAAAGGCAGAATTGAATGTCGTTCATGATGGAGGCATACATACAGTGGCAGGATTAAAAAGCGAAAATGAGAAGTTTCGCATTGAAATTCAACTGAAGTCCTCTGTCATCTCCAATCTAACCAATGATAATAATGCCCTGAGGCATGCCCAAGAGGAAAGTAGGGTCGTGGAGAATCACTATGCCATGCTTCAAGAAGAAAAAGAAGCCCTCGAGATGTGATGCCACAACTTAGAAAAGGAGCTTAAAATGAGAAAGTGGTTCGATAGGAGATCCTATGACCGAGAGTGAAGAGGAAGAAGAATTGGACGAAATTGATGTCACGACTGCAATGATTGTTTACACTCCAAGGAGCGATATACACCGCAACACACTACCTACATCTTTGGTTCAAGAAACTACCTTGGCATCATCATCAATTATGCCCGTATCTGTTGGAAGCCCCCCGCCTGAAGCCCCAGCTGACATTACTCAAGGAGGACCACGCATTGAGTCACAGGTGATGTTTCCAGTTTCTCTTTGTTTTTACAATGAGGACATTGTTTCCTTTAAGTTTGGGGGCACAATCATGCTTTATGTTTGTTTTCATTAGTGCTTTCTGTTATATATACATATATATATATATATATATATATGTATATAATAAAAAATAAATAAATGTATTTTCTTTTTATTTACTTGTTTGCTTATTTTTTTAATTTATGTCGGATGCTTGAGTTTATGTGTTTAAAATTTAGTTAGTTCAATACATGAGAGTAGAGAGTTTTCGAGGAGTTTGATTTCAATTACAATTTGCAAATATCTAAGAATAATATTCACGGTTAATTATTGTATTTAGTTAATATTCATGCTCAGTCAATTGCACACTTGTACCAAATCTGGAATTTTTTAAACTATGAATTACTTTGAACTTTGTATTTTAGATTTTAGTTTCATAATATAAAGAATCTGTGAGCTTTTGAGCCATACATTTGATCTTTATGATATTTAAAAATTCTAAAAGCTTAATTTCCATATTTTTTTTGAACTTCGAGAATTTTGTTGAAAATCTCATTTTCTTTCTTGTATCCATGACTATATTTGTGTTTGTTTGATTCTAGAACTACCTATCATGCATATCAAAATAATATGACAGTATTACTAGTGAACTTAGAGATGAGAGAAGGTCATCATTTGGTAGTTCGAGCCACAAAAGTTAAAAACCCATGCATTTTACCTCTTGAACCCATATCTGAAACTTAGATGAATAGAATCTTATATTTCTTTGTAACGTAATCAAAATATCTTGAACCCAACATTCATAAGATTCTTAGTCTTTTACCCCTGTAGTTCTGGGAATTTAGAATAGAGGGAGAATAGGAGAACTGAATGAGAATGGAAAGTTGAAAATGAGTTGCTGAAAAGAAATTGAAGGATCTTGTAAAAGAAAGGAGAAAAGAAAATTATGTGGTATGTTCTTATAAAAGAAAAAGAAAAGCAAATCCTTCCAAATCTCGAAAAAAAAATTGGGAGAACATTAGTTGAGAAAATCTTTAAAGAAAGAAAGAAGAAAAGAACAAGTCAAGAGAGTTTGTTAAATGGGAAGAAGTGATCCAACTTCTTGGATCTATTTCGAGCTGAACAAATTTAAGATGAAGAAGAGTAGGTTTGGGGGCGTAATTGAAGACTAAATTTTTGAAAATTTTGAATCCTTATACCCTTTCTTTGGAACCTCAACCTAAGCCCTATTACAAGCCAATGGAAGTCCTTAATCTAAGAGTCATAATGGTAAGAGCCTAGTAGAGATATTTTTGGTATGTACTATGATAATTCAATAACACATGAGTGGAGTAGTTGAATTATTCTTTCATGAGATTTATTAATCATTGGAGATCACTCTCTTTGTGATGTGAATAATTTAACTTGTTTTATCTATTCTCTCACGTCAAAATCTGTGAAAATTTTCATTGCTATTTTCATTGTGAGTGTATGCTTAAGTGAGGATCGAATGAAATTGCTTTCTAAAAATTTAGTTTAACATGATTTATATTGAATAGATTTATTTACTTGGTATGCCCACACTACACACTTTGCATGAGTTGAAACTTTTAATAACCATGATTGAGGATAACTAATTGGATAGAAAGTGAACTAAAAATTGAAATCAGATTTCTGAAATCCTTTACAACCATGCATTAACTATTGATTTTTGTTGAAAATTTTGAAAAATATAGAAAGGATTTGAAGTTTGTGGGTACCTTCACTGCAAACCCTCAAGTGACACAACTCTTCCAATAGGGATCACCTAGGTTTTTAAAGGCTTGTTGCATACGCTAAATGCATTCATATTCCCTACGAAAGTGAGATTTCATTTTAGTAGAATAGTATGTGTTTCTTTTCTTAGTAATTATTTTCTACGGACTAGCAAAGCTTAAGTTTGAAGGTATAATCATTCATAAAAAATACATGCTTTGATACCCAATACAAAGCCTTGTTAGTCTAAAATTGAGGTATTAATACAATCTCTTGAGTTATTCTTAAGTCTTAACAGGTGAATGATCTTTGATGAGAAATATGTACAAAAACATCTAAAATAATACTTGAGAATAAGATCCTACAGTACCAGAGTGATCTAGAGTTTGAGCTGCTCAAAACCTACTGAGGTACTTTGACCCAGAAGAGAGAATATCAATGAGAAAGAAGAGTCAAATACTAGTCAAAGATATCTGCTTTTGAAGGATACCACACGATTGCATAAATATGAAATCACAATGGTTCCTGAGGATAAGGATTGAAGAGGTGTAAGGTCATGATTGATCGTGACCTTGGAAGATTGCAAGAGAAGCAAAGTTATATACTAAAGAGAAGAAATCTCGATAAATCGTGATTTATAATTTCATGAAAATATAATCACGATTGATCATGACAAGAAGCAAATTAAAATATAAGGTCTTTCGAGAAGAAAACCTTTGCAATCGTGGATTGTGATCTCGGGAAAAATGAGTGACGATTGATCGTAACTTGGCACATGCAGTCTCTTAAATAATCATAGTGGATCGCAGTGAATCAGGATTGCACAAAAGCCTAAGGATCCCATCTTGTTCATAGAATTCATGCAAACCTAAATCGCGATTGCATGTGTTGTTGCCTTGGCCAATCCCAAATTACGCCACGATTGCATAAGATGATGCTTGTTCGTGTGTGGCTATTATTGTACTTAGCCTTAACCTATTACAAGCGCACAATAAAAATTGCAATACTAGTATAGGATCGTTCCCACCAGAAAGGTCAAAATTTCATGTGTTTTGTGTTGTGATTAAACTTTTATTTGTCTTTTAAGAATCTAATCTACTGGAGAAATAAGAATAAAAGAATGGTTATTTAAACTAATTGCAAGAAAAGTAAATCTAAATCCTGATCCTTCTAGATTATGGTCGTCAATCACAATCCTTTAGTTCTCGGATGCTTACAAAAGTAAAATACCGTTACACCGTATTTTAGTCCTGTAGAATTTGGGCGTCAATCAAAAACTAGAATTTCTTAACATAGATTTATACTAATGAACAATCTTCCTGGAATTTGGGCGCCAATCAAACTCAAGAAAACTGAAGATGGAAAATAAAAATCGTTACACTAATATCCTCAAACTCTCAATTTTAGGCGTAAATTAAAATCAAGAGGAACTTGATGTTTATAAAGCTGTAAAGTGCAATAAAATAAATCAAAATTGGAAAGCAAAAGTAGAACCATCCAAAGGGTTGATCTTTCAGCTTCTTTGGTCTTGGTTGTCAGGCAAAACTTTCAGAAAGCTGTGAACGATTTTACTTGATAAAAAACAACTCTACGGTGATCTGCTAGAATTCCAACCTCAGTTTTCAATTGATGTTGAAAATTCCTTGGATGATCATTCTCCTATGTCGAACCCTCTTATTTATAGACCATAAGGGGTTGGTTTACATTGTTCTACTTCTACTAAAAGAATATTATTAAAATAAAAGGTTTCCTAATATAACTCTAACTTCTAATTCTAATCTTCTTTGCTTTGGGAAGATAGATGCGCGCAGGGCTTTTCTCCATGATTTCAGTAGCAGAGATCTTCTAGATTTTTCATTTATATCTTCGCCAATCTTCTCAGATTCGTGGGTTGCCAAACTTCTAATTCAAGTGATCTTCTAATTCTGTGCATGGCGGTGTATATCTCACATGATCAGTAGCAGCGGATGCTTTAATTTTGACCAATCGTAATTTACGATTGTTCTCTTCTTTAGTATGATTTATTCCTTTTGATCGATCACATTTCTCCTTTTTGTCCTCCAGTCTTCAGCATCTCTTTGAGGAATTGTAAGTATGATTGTTTTCTTTTCTTGGCTTCTTTCGTTCTGGCGAGCTTACGATTGATCCTTCGATCGACCGTATCTGATCTTTTTTTTGACCTGTGGACTAGTTCTCGATACGATTAGTCGTACTTGCATACGATCGTCTTTCTTATTGCATTTTGAGTTCACTTTGGCAAAGATTAGCATTTTGGCTCTATTCTACTATCTGCTCTGAATATTTGCACATATACATCTTTTTAATAGCAAACTGGGTCTAGCATCACTAAATTAAGGGTGATAAATTAGTAAATTATGTGACTGATCACACCCCCAAACTTAAGCTTTGATAGTCCTAAACAAATAAAGAAATATAAACTATCCTAGAACTATAAATTTAAATGCCATTTTCGTAGGGAGCGCGATTGCATTTAACAGATGTAACAAGCCTTTAAACCCCTAGGGGATCCCTAGTGGAGGAGTTATAGTCTCCTGATGGTTTTCAGTGAAGTTACCTATAAACTTCAAATATTTTTAAAATTTTTAAAGAATTTTTTGAAATAGAAAATATAAATTTTATACTACTATTTACACTAACTAATTATCTGTCAATCACTACATGGTTACTATGATTTTCAGAAATAAGATTCCATGTATACATGACTTCGCATCCTAGTAGTAATCCTTGATCAAAATCCTTGACAATTTCAATTCATGTAAAGCGTAGAGTGTGTGCGTATCAGTGACAAGTTTTTTCATCATATATTTTTCTAAACTGCAGATTTAGAAAATCTTTTCATCCGAGCTCTCACTGAGGCATACTCTCTAAAAGAATATCGAAATTTTTGGGTTATCTCAATATGATGTTCTGTGTGATAATATCAAGGATAAATGACTAATAAATAAATCTCATGAAAAAAATAATCTATTCTATTTATATGTTTATCAGAGTTTTTATAGTATGTATCATGCACAGCTCTACTAGACTCATGCCGTTGCAAACCAAGGATCAAAAAAGTTTTTCTTGGCTTTTTCAATGGGGCTATGAGTTAAGATGTTCTAAAGAAGGGTAGAAAGGATTCAAAAATTCTGAGAATTCAGCTCATCTTTTTCCTATATTCTTCTTTTTCTTTCTTTTCTACTTCAGTAAGCATCCAAAAGCTGGATAACTTCTTCCCATTTACTTGTATTTTCTTTTGTTCTCTTTTTTTTTTTTTTCCGGTAAATCCCATATTCTTTAGTTTATTTTATTTCATGTATCCTCTTGAAATTTCCTTTGGAAGCTTTTTGCTTCTCTTTTTGTAGAATCGTATTTACGATTTCTCTTCTCTTTCTTCTCTCCCATATTTTCAGAAATTTTATTCCTTTCAGCTGTATCCTTTTCTATTATTCCATACTCCTTTCAGTCCCTATTTTTCCCTTCTATTCTAAAATTCTCAAAAAAATTAAGGGTAAAAGTTAAAAGCTCTGGGTAGTACATATGATTAAGGGTTTATAAAGTTTTTATACAAAGAAATTCGATTTAGGCTTCTAATATGGGTTCAAGGGATAAATATTTTTTTGAGATATTGTCTTTATGGCTCAAATGAATTAAAGATGACCTTCTATCATTTCCAAGGTTGCTAGCAAGAATGTCATATTGCTTTGATGCATATAACACACCGTTATAGAAAAACTAACAACATAATCATAGAAATTTGATTCAAATAACAGTAATTGAGATTTTCATTGGAATGCATGTATAGAAATTCAAGGAAATTTTAGAATTGGAGAATAGCAGTCTCTCTCCAAAGAAATAATATTAGTTCAAAAGCTCATTGGGTATATAATTTTGAAACTATTATCTAAATTCTATAATTTAAGGCAATGTATAGTTTCAAGCAGTCAATTATGATACAATGTACAAGAGAACTAGACATGAAATATTAATTGCTTTATATTATTAATGTTTGAACTTCTTCTATGATGATGGTTATGCAGATAAAATCTAACTTCATATGTCATAATTCACATGTAATGGTTAACTAAAGAAAATTTTAAAACAATACTAACCTAAAAAGAAATTCTAAAAACATAATTAAGAACTTAAACTTTTCTGTTTTATGCAAAAAATAAAAATAGTATACACAGAGAGTGTGTACCCCCAAACTTAAATAGGACAATGTCCTCATTGTTCGCAAAACAGGGGATACTCAAAATTATTACATACAATGGTGTCGTGAATGTACCGGGTGTATAATCTTTAAGAAAATCAAAGATCTCCCTTAAACTTAGGAGAAATCACTTTTGGTATGAACAAACAGAAAGAGCACCATAATGAAAAAGAATTAGAAACAGTAAGAATAATAAAAAAAATTTCATATATTGAACAAAATATTTATAAAGTACATGAAAAGGAAAATGATTACATAAAAAATTAAGCTTAGGAAAAATCTAGACACATGCTAACTACGACACTGGCAGCAACGTTCGAGGAGAATCTTCGTATGTAAATCCTTTGAACTCCAAATTGAATCATTTCGACTTTGAAATCGAGTGCAAAGGGGAGTGGAGTCTCTAAGAGAGGGGCGGAGTCCCCGGGGTTTCCAAACCTTGTGTTTACTATGGACTGCTCTGTTCCCGCTACGGGGTACTTTGGCTTGATATGTGTTACACACCAGTTCCAAAGAGGAGTGGAGTCTCTAAGAGAGGGGTGGTGTAATGACCCATATTTTTGAACCCGAATTAGACCGACCCTGTGTACGTATTTGGCTCAATGACCAGTGTCGCCATTTGCCTTTGATTATTATTTAGATGTGATCGTGCGGACGAATTTTTATTTAGGGCTGGATCAGACCCTTGTGTGAAAGCCGTGCACCTACCTTCGATGTGACTGCTCAACACCGGATCTACGTTGTTGGAATTAGAAGTTTAACACACTAAAGTGTGTGTGTGCTTAACATATTGAGCAACCTTATTATAAGAGGAATGATATTTCCGTATGCTTTAGGTTAAGGCCTTCTAAAATTTATTTGCTTAGAGAGAAAGAGGAGACAAGAGCCATACGTCGAAAAATCTAGCTGCGTTTTGAGTCATTTGATCATTATAAAACTTCACCTTTATCGTGCCACCGATTGTGAGATCTGTTGTGTGAAACCTTTTCTCTAAAACCTTTTTCGTTTGAGATCCATAAACCTAGGGCAAGATTGAATCAACCCTTGGATTCATTTTCGACGATTGAAAGAGGTTGAGATCATTGGGAATGAATAGAAGTGATCCTAGTGAACTCGTAGGAGCGATTGCGGCACGAATTGTCGAGAAAATCTGTTGATTTCATTCCGAAACTCCGTTTGCGTGACTCGTTTCAAAGCGTGGAATCCTTGATTAAAGGTATGATATTTATTGAGTTTAAGGTTTAGAATCAATAGATTAAACTTGAATTTTATTTTGGGAATGTGTGGGATTCGATTCAGGTGAAAACGAGGCGAAAAATCGCATCGCTCGAGCGAGGACAGAAGTTAGTTTTTGTCTTCGTTTTCATTTTATTTCCGATATTGTCTTGGTATTTTATCCATAAATTTTTACTTCGAACACTAACTAATATAAGTCTTTTTACGTTGGAAAGATAACATCAAGCCCTACAACTTTCGTGTTTTGACTAACTTATGAATCAATTTTTTTAAAGGATAAAAAATTAGGGGAAGGTTACATTAAATTGTCTTTGATTTTATTTTCTTTCCGATACTATCTTGGTATTTTAGCCGTAACGTTTTACTCCGAACTCTGATTAATATAATTCTTTTTGTGTTGGAAAGAGAACAGAAAATTCGACAACTTTCATGGTTTGATCAACTTGTGAATCAATCATTTTGTAGGTCAAAAAATTAGGAGAAGATTATATCAAATTCTAAGATTGGCACAAACTTGCCCGTTTCGACTCGATTTTGAGGAAACACTTAAATAGGTCTAAATTATTAATGATTAGAGTTAACCGTGATGCATCATCGTATATTGTGATGTAGATTAAGGGTGAGAGGCCATCAATAGGATTTTAGTTGACTTCGTGCAACTCCAAATTTTGGTAGGAGAATCTCATCTTTACAGTATTTTATTTTAACTCGCATGGATATTTTAAATTAGAATTTTTGAACTTGCATATGCCATTGAAATCACATCTGTAAACTAAAATTTGAGATAAAAATTAAAATCTGAATCTACCTGAACCCTGAAACCTGAATCTACTTAAACTCTGAAAAGTTGAAAACCTAAAATCAAGAATCTGAACTATATATAAGAAACTTGCATCTGATTTATATTAGTATCTGCATCTGTTTTATGATTGACCTAAACGACCTCTGAAAAATTCTTGAACATCTTCCTGGCACAAGTTTTCCTCCTGAGTGTAGGGGCTTATTGCATCCTGAAAGGTTCATAAACGACGATGGTAGGTAGGGATTCCCATGGGCTATATTCTTGCTCTCGAGATATAGTTTACTCGGGAGGTATTTTAAGTTGAGGATTAAGTCATGAATTACTAAACTTTGCATATAGAAATTAGAGGTACTAAGACACTGAAATTCTGTATTATTCTTGAATCTATTTTCACATATTTAGAAACTGATCTTGCATATAATTTATGTACTTAAATTCTGTTTTTACCTGCATTTATGGTTTTGACATAATATTCTGATACTTATTTTGAAACCCATGTTAGTTAAAATATAATGTCGTTGATGATATTTTTTTACTGAGCTTTGTTGGTTAGCTCACTCCGACTATCATACGCAGTCCGAAGGGTCTGTTAAGGACTCGAGGCGATCCACGATTACGTACTCGAGGAAGAGCCTGAGGTTCCTCCTGATGAGTATTTTCCGGCTTACGATCTAGTTTATTTTTGCTTTTGATGAGAGTTTGGACTTGGAGTTGTGGGCCTTTTAGTTAGATTTTATATTTTCATACTTGACTTTTGATTACTGTTTGAACCATGTTTCGGGGATGGTCGGCCATCATCGGTGGTTCTTTTATTTACCTTTCGCTTCCGTATTTATTTTAATATTAGATATTATTTATGCTTTACTCTGATGTGTGCTCTGTTTGTCCGGCTTATCGTTCAACTGATAGGTTGGCTGACCGACCGTTCCTATACCTAAGGGATTGGAAAAGTAGGGTCGTCACAGTTGGTATCAGAGCTTAGTTATTAGGTCTTGTTGGGACCCGAGAATATGACAGTAGGTTCTATCAAGACATAAGAGACTCAATTAGGACCTTGTCAAAGTAGAATTTTTGGCTTTAGGTCTTTTAAGGGACTCACAGCTAGGGTTGTAGGTTATGTTCAGAACCTGAGTTGTGGATCTCGCTATCACTTGGAGTGGAGATAATTGATGATTGTGATAGATGTACTGTTATAGTAGGTGAATGAAGTTTTAGATTTTTGTCGGAACCTAGGGCCATGGTGATTGCAATATTTATTAATTGGAACCTTGTGTCATGTTGACAGATCAAAATGGCACCACACAAGAGATCGCAGATTGTACATATCGATAAAAAATGAGTAGAATAGACAGTTGCTGGAGACGATGATCAACACAATGATTTAACAGACTGCATTACTCACGACAATGTTGAGTAAGATGACTCACACCTCTGCCTCCACACAGGTTGAGTCATGCTCAAGTTGTGGGAAACAACACAAGACGAAGAAATGTAGGTGGTCCACAGGTGAGTGTTTAAGATGTGGCAGACTAGGACATCTGATAAAGGATTGCCCTACGATGGAAACGAAGAAGGCAACACCCGTATATCAGCAATCTGGTTAAGGTGTCTATCCTAAACCGACTAAATCTACACCTTCAGGGTCATTCCGTACTTCGAACCCTGCTATAACAGGAGCGTCTGGAGTTCCACAAACTTCACGCACCTCTTCATTCAATTCGATAGCATTCTGCGTAAGGCGCGAGAAATCACACAAGATCGAGGATTGTAGGAGGAATACTGGAGCATGCTTTCGGTGTGGTATAATCGGGCGCATGGTTAAGGATTATCCTTAAGAGGACAAACGAAGAATTATTTTGAGATCTACTCAGAAATTGACCCGACCTACTGTTCAAGGTTGAGCCTATGCAATGACAGCTGAGGAAGCCGAAACGTCGAACGACGTGATCCAAGGTATTATTATAAGTTGAGATGCCTTCTTATTTTATTTTGCTATATATATAATTACTTGGTTTTTAATAAATTTTGTTAATAAGTTATGGATGAACACACATGCTTAGAAAATTTTAATTGAAACTCTTGTCTAAACTAAGGTATCCTTTTTATACGTCGTGAGGGCGACGTAAGTAAAATCAAAGCAAGAGTGTCGATAGACCCCGAGTCTACCCATTCTTTTATCACTCTGTTGTTCACCGAGAAGTTGGGCATCATTCCCAAGGCCATCGATTTCATCTTGGCAGTGTCAGTTCCTACAGGTAACTCAGTGAGCACCGATACCGTGTGTCAATCTGTGAACGTGATGATCGAAGACCACGAGACTATAGTTGATTTGATTATTTTGAGCATGAAAGGATTTAACGTGATACTAGGGATGGATTAGTTATTTGCTTACCACGCGAGCGTGGATTGTTTTCGAAAAATTAAGACATTTCGCCCGTCGAAGAGAAAATCTTTCCAATTTTATGGAGTCAAATCCTGCATGGCACCGTTCATCTCTGCCATTCGAGCAGACCGTATGATGAGGAACGAGTGTTGTGGTTATCTGGCATACTTGTAAGATCATAGGAAGGAGAAGAAAAATGTTACAGATATTATGATTGCTTGAGAGTATCCGAATGTTTTTCCTGAAGATTTACCTGGATTACCACCTGACAGGGAGATTGAGTTTGCGATTGAGTTAGCACCGGGTATCGAACCTATATCGAAAGCTTCATATCGAATGACACCTGCAGAATTGAAAGAGTTGAAAGAACAACTTCAGAAACTGCTAGATAAAGGTTTTATCAAATCGAGTGTGTCACCCTGGGGAGCACCGATTTTATTTGTGAAGAAGAAAAATAGTTCAATGCGGCTTTGTATTAATTATCGCTAGCTAAATAAGTTGATAATTAAGAACCGTTATTCACTTCCGAGAATTGATGATCTGTTCGATCAGTTACAGGGAGCAAGGTTCTTCTCGAAGATTGACTTGAGGTCAGGCCACCATCAATTGAAAGTCAAATATGAAGACATTCAAAAGCCAGTGTTCAGAACCCGATATGGACACTACGAGTTCTTGGTCATGCCATTTGAGTTGACAAACGCACCCGCGTCATTTATGGACTTGATGAGCCGGATATCCAAATTACAATTGAATAATTCTGTAGTAGGTTTTATAGATGACATCCTCATCTATTCAAAGGCGCGAGAAGAACATGAGCAGCACTTGCGAGTAGCTTTACAAACACTCAGAGACCATCAGTTATATGTAAAACTTAACAAATGCGAGTTTTGGCTTGAGCAGGTCAGTTTCCTAGGTCATATTGTCTCTGAGACCGGTATTACGATTGATCCAACAAAGATTGAGTTAGTGATGAATTGGGAACAACCAAAGACAGTTATAGAGGTTCGTAGTTTCCTCGGTCTGGCAGGTTACTATAGAAGGTTTGTAGAGAGTTTCTCTAAGATATCAGGTTTTCTTACACAACTTACAAAGAAGAACACTAAGTTTGATTGGACAGAGCAGTGTGAGCAGAGTGTTCAGGAACTCAAGAAATGATTGACTACTGTGCCAGTACTTGCTAAACCGTCAGGCAGGAGAGGCTTTGTAGTATACAATGATGCATCGTATGGGGGTTTAGACTGTGTGCTTAACCAGAATGAGAGTCATTGCTTATGAGTTTAGACAACTAAAAGACCATGAGAAGAATTATCCGACACACGACCTTGAGTTGGCTGCAGTGATCTTTGCCTTGATGATCTGGAGGCATTATCTTTATGGGGAGACCTTCGATATATTCACCGATCACAAAAGCCTCAAGGATCTCTTCTCACAGAAGGAGTTGAATGTGAGACAACACCGATGGATGGAATTCTTTAAAGATTATGATTGTACCATCCAGTATCACCCCGGGAAAGCAAACATAGTGGCAGATGAGTTAAGTCGGAAGTTTTATGCTCAGTTATCATATCTCACCGCAAGTGTGCGATGATGGCATCTATTGGAAGATATGGCTCTAAGTAGCATGAGATTTGATGTAAAAGGTTCAGGTATGTTAATGGCTACGTTGGTGATACGTTCTACTCTCTGTGAGAACATTCGCAGACTTCATATGACAGATGATGAGCTTATGGCTATCAGACGAGATGTGATTGGGGGAGGTAAAATAGATTTTTCTATCAAAGATGATGGCACATTATTGTTTAGAGACCGAGTATGCGTACCAATTAGTACTGAGCTTCGGGATACTATTTTGGAAGAGGCTCATAAGTCTATGTACGCTATTCATCCTGGTAGTACCAAGATGTACCAAGACTTAAAGAAAAGCTTCTGGTTGAGGGGTTTAAAGAAAGATGTCGCTGAGTATGTCTCAAGATGCCTTGTATGCCAGCAGGTCAAGGTTGATTACCGAAATTTGGCAGGATTGTTGCAACCACTATCGATACTCGAGTGGAAATAGGAGGTCATTTCTATGAACTTTATTTTAGGGTTGCCTAAGACGTTAAGGAAACACAATTCCATCTGGGTCATTGTGGATTGATTGACTAAGTCGGCACACTTCCTGCCTTATAATACATCGTATACTACCAACAAGCTCGCATAGTTATACATCAAGGAGATAGTTAAGCTGTATGGTATACCGGTCATTATCATTTCCGATAGAGACCCGATGTACACATCTCAGTTTTGATAGCGATTTCAGGAAGGGATGGGTTCTAGGCTCGATTACAGTACGACATTTCATCCTCAGACCGATGGATAGACTAAGAGGGTAAATCAGATTATAGAGGATATGCTACGTGCTTGCATGCTAGATTTTCAAGGGTCATGGGACCAACATTTATCGCTGATTGAGTTTGTCTATAATAACAATTACCAGGCTAGCATCGGCATGACACCCTACGAAGACTTATATGGACGGTGGTACATGTCTCCGCTTAATTGGGAAGAAGTAGGCGAGAAACTCATTTTAGGTCTCGAGATTATGGAGAGTACAACCGAGACAGTTTGATTAATCCATGAGAGGTTACGCATTGCTCAAAGTCGTCAGAAGAGCTACGTTGATCTTAAAAGGAACCATGTTGAGCTTCAAGTGAGCTAGCATTGGTCACCTCGATATTATTGTGATTTGTATTTTATCACTAATACTTGCATTTTAGGTGGGAGATAACGTTTTTGCCAAAAGCTCTCCTATTGTGATTTGTATTTTCTCACTAATACTTGCGTTTCAGGTGGGAGATAACATTTTTGCCAAAAGCTCTCCTACAAAAGGCATGAAGCATTTTGGAAAGCGTGGGAAGCTGAGTCTGCGCTATGCTGGACCTTTTGAGGTATTGGGCCGAGTCGGCGAGGTCGCTTACCTTGTAGCCTTACCACCGCAGTTATCGGGCATGCATAATGTGTTTCACGTGTCTATGTTACGGAAGTACGTGAAGGATCCGACTCACGTATTGGATTACTAGCCCATTGAGCTCCAGAAAGATTTATCCTTGGTTGAGGAGCCAATACAAATCATGGATCATAAAGAGCAGATCTTAAGAACCAAGAGCATTCCCTTAGTACTCGTGAAGTGGCGGAACCATTCTTCAGAGGAAGCCATTTGAGAGCGCGAAACAGAATTGTGACCAATTCTCACAACTTTTCGAATGAAGGTAACTCGTAAACTAAGTAGAT
This sequence comes from Chloranthus sessilifolius, assembly GCA_021018995.1. Classification (NCBI taxonomy): domain Eukaryota; kingdom Viridiplantae; phylum Streptophyta; class Magnoliopsida; order Chloranthales; family Chloranthaceae; genus Chloranthus; species Chloranthus sessilifolius. The sequence goes on along the minus strand of CM037594.1, from coordinate 24,094,328 downwards.
ATAAGAAAAATATAAGTACTTTTGACATTTAAAACTCCTTTTTCAAATAAACATTACATATATCTATAACAATCACACAATAAAATCTTAAATATCATATTTATTCATTCTCAATTAGAACCGTGTATCAGTAGAACCCGTGTCATCAGTTAGGACATGTATATCAGGCATGTGGTTACACTTCTGAACAAGTATTCGATTCTGACATCTGAAATTTCTACTCGAGAAATCACCGTCATAGTGTATGTGGTTTAGTGAGAAAAGGGGTGAGGCAGGTGTGTGTGCTAGGTTTGAGTTATAGTGAACAATGTTTCCATGCATGTGACACTTGGGAAGGTATGCATCCATATATGGATGCAATCCTCTATGGCAGTATGGGATGCCACATGCAGTACATCAAGGTTACTACGGATCTCAACCCTTGAAAACTGTGCTTAGTGAAGCCTATCCCATCACGACCCATTCTCTTTAGACATCGGACTGTTTCGATTATGCCTTGATAAGAACTTGTGTTAGAATAAGGGTATACTGTAGACTTACTTAAGCTACCCGTTATATTTTCAAGGACGAAAATTCCAAAGGAGGGTAGAATGTAAAGACTCGTATTTTTGAACCTGAATTAGATCGACCTTGTGTACGTATTCGGTTCGATGACCAGTGTCGCCATTTGCCTTTGATTATTATTTAGATGTGATCGTGCGGACGGATTTTTATTTAGAGCTTAATCAGACACTTGTGTAAATCCGTGCATCGACCTTCGGCGTGATCGCTCAACACCGGACCAAAGTTGTTGGAATTAGAAGTTTAACACACTAAGGTGTGTGTGTACTTAACATATTGAGCAACCCTATTATAAGAGGAATGGTATTCCCGTATGCTTTAGGTTAAGGCCTTCTAAAATTTATTTTCTTAGAGAGAAAGAGGAAATGAGAGTCATACGCCGAAAAACCTAGTTGCGTTTTGAGTCATTTGATTATTACAAAACTTCGCCTTTATCGTGCCACTGATTGTGAGATCTGTTTTGTGAAACCTTTTCTTTAAAACCTTTTGGTTTGGGATCCATAATCCTAGGGCAAGATTGAATCAACCCTTGGATTCATTTTCGACGATTGGAAGAATTTGAGATCATTGGGAATGAATAAAAGTGATCCTAGTGAACTCGTAGGAGCGATCGCGGTACGAATTGTCGAGGAAATCCACTGATTTCGTTCCGAAACTCCGTTTGTGTGACTCGTTTCAAAGCATGGAATCCTTGATTAAAAGTATGATTTTTATTGAGTTTAAGGTTTATAATCAATAGATTAAACTTAGGTTTTATTTTGGGAATGTGTGGGATTCGATTCAGGTGAAAACGAGGTGAAAAATCGCATTGCTCGAGCGAGGATAAAACTTGGTTTTTGTCTTCATTTTCGTTTTCTTTCCGATACTGTCTTGGTATTTTATCCATAACATTTTACTCTAAACTCTGCTTAATATGATTATTTTTGTGTTGGAAAGATAACATGAAGATCTACAACTTTTGTGTTTTGACTAACTTGTGAATCAATTGTTTTGAAGGTTAAAAAATTAGGGAAAGGTTACATCAAATTGTCTTTGTTTTCATTTTCTTTTCGATATTATCTTGGTATTTTAGTCATAACTTTTTACTATGAACTCCAATTGACATGATTCATTTTGCATTGGCAAGAGCACAAAAAACTCTACAACTTTCATATTTTGACCAACTCGAAGGCCAAAGAATTAGGAGAAGGTTACATCAAATTCTAAGATTGGCACAAACTTACCCGTTTGGACTCGATTTTAAGGAAACACTTAAATAGGTCTAAATCATTAATGATTAGAGTTAACCTTGATGTATTATCATATGTTGTGATGTAGATTAAGGGCAAGAGGCCATCAATAGAATTTTGCTTGACTTCGCGCAACTCCTAATTTTGGTAGGAGAATCTCATCTTTACAGTATTTTATTTTAACTCGCATGGATATTTTGAATTAGAATCTTTGAACTTACGTATGCCATTGAATTCACATCTGTAAACTAAAATTTGAGATGTAAAACTGAATATCTGAATCTACCTGAACCCTGAAACCTGAATCTACTTAAGCTCTGAAAAGTTGAAAGCCTAAAATCAAGAATCTGAACTATATATAAGAAACTTGCATCTGATTTATATTAGTATCTGCATGTATTTTCTGATTGAATTGAACGACCCCTCAAAAATTCCTGAACATCTTCCTGGCATAAGTTTCTCTCCTGAGTGTAGGGGCTTGTTGCATCCTAAAAAAGGGTTCATGAACGACGATGGGAGGTAGGGGTTCCCATGGGCTATATTCCTGCTCTCGAGATATAGTTTACTCGGGAGGTAGGGGTTCCCATGGGCTATATTCCTGCTCTCGAGATATAGTTTACTCGGGAGGTATTTTAAGTTGAGGATTAAGTCATGAATTACTAAAATTTGTATATAGAAATTAGAGGCACTAAGACACTGAAATTCTGCATTATTCTTGAATCTGTTTTCACATATTTAGAAACTGATCTTGCATATAATTTCTACACTTAAATTCTATTTTTACCTGCATTTCTGATTTTGACATATAATATTCCGATACTTGTTTTAAAACCCATGTTAATTAAAATACAATTTTGTTGATGATATTTTTCTACTGAGCTTTGTTGGTTAGCTCACTCTGACTATACATCACAGGTCTAGGCACTGACGTGGCTGTTCGGGACTGTGAGACTGATCCTGATTACGTACTCGAGGAAGAGCCTGAGGTTCCTCCTGAGGAATATTTTTCGACTTAGGATCTAGTTTATTTTTGCTTTTGGTGAGAGTTTGGACTTAGAGTTGTGGGCCTTTTAGTTAGATTTTATAGTTTGATACTTGACTTTTGATTACTGTTTGAACCATATTTTGGTGATGGTCGACCATCATCGGTGGTTCTTTTATTTACCTTTCGCTTTCACATTTATTTTAATATTAGATATTATTTACGTTTTATTCTGATGTGTGCTCTGTTTGTCTGGCTTATCGTTCAACCGATAGGTTGGCGAACCGACCGTTCCTATACCTGACGGATTGGAAAAGTCGAGTTGTCATAGGTGGAGTCCCCGAGATTTCCAAATCTTGTGTTTGCTACGGACTGCTCTGTTCCCGCTACGGGATACTTTTGACTGATGATTCTGTGTGATGATGTGTTTCATTCTTTGATATATCTGTTCTTTGAATCATTCTTTGCTATGCTATGTTCTACACTCTAATATGTTCTGCTCTTTGATACATCTCTGCTTCGTTATACACTTGTCTTCGCATATCATCTGCATCATTGCATGACATGTTTCAGAATTATGTTTTGAACCTAGCGGGTTATTTTCTGTAATAAATGTGAGAAAGGCAAGCTTTACATCAAACCTGTGAATTTTAATGATAAATGTGATTTGGCATTATTTCTTTTCCTTACTGAGCTTGGACTGTAGCTCATCCCTCGACTATATATCACATGTGCAGGTATAGACCTGAAGTTGGATCCGGAGTTAGCAGCCGATCCCGATTATCTCCCCGAAGAAGAAGAAGAGCTGCCTCCTAAGGAGTTCTTTCCTTAGCCTATTTTTCTTTGGATCTCCGCATAGTGTGGGATATTTTGTATTTTGATGCTTGGTACAATTTCTTTTGGGATTAAACCATTGGTATAGTTTCGTGTGACTTAGACCACTGTTTAGGTGACGGTCGGCCGTCACTGGTGGTTTGTATAGTTTTGTATAAATAGAATGATGGAAAATTTTGTATAATGCCATATGTTCACTCACCGTTACGCTTCTACACTTACTCTCTTTGCTTCCGCTTTTGCTTAGGCACTCTGAATATCTGATGGTCCAATCTTCCCAACTATTTATCTAAGTGAAGGTCGAGCTGTCATAATAGTAGCAAGCATCCCGATATTAAAGAAAACTCGGTAATCAGATGGAAGCCTATGATCTGACAACTCGGGTTTTGGGTAGGAGAATCCGGGTTGTAGCAATTTAGTACCAAAGCATCCGCTGTGAATTTTGAATATCGAACCTCACGGTCCGATTTTCCCTAAATTTCGTGAAATGGAAATCGAGTCGTGACATCTTGGTATTAGAGCTTTAGGCTTTAAGTCTTATGGGAGACTGAGAGCCATAGCTCTAGGTGTAGGAATTTGACTTAGGTTCGAAACATATGACATCTGTTTTCCATCAAACATTAGGGCTAGATTTTCACGATCATTTTGAATAAGCATGATGTTGATCGTGACAGGTCACTATGCCTTCGAGAGGTAGACAACCCAAAACTATCCATACCAGAACAACGACAGATGGTGAAGGGATAGCTACGGGCTCTAATGCTATTCCTCTGGGCAACAACAACAATGTCTCAGGAGTGGAGAATAATGTTGAAAATGTTCCAGGAGTGGGGAACAACAATGGAAATGATCGACAATTGCTAGAAATCATGGTGAATACCATGGCATTGCTCATCGAAAGACTGCAACTATCGGGCTTTCAAGAATTCAGGAGGATGAGACCTAGCTTTTATAGGCAGATAGATCCGCTTAAAGCAGAGAAGTGGTTAAATCAAATGGAGAAAATTCTTCGGAGAATCCCATGTACCGAAGAAGAGAAGGTGAGTTAGGCCTGATTCCAACTTGAAGGAGAGGCGGATCCATGGTGGAAATCCGTCGAGAGGACCCGAGCACCAGGGACACCATGGACTTGGGCAGAATTCATCGAGGTTTTCAATGAAAAGTACTTCCCCGCCCCTGAGCGGTATCAAATGGAAGTCAAGTTTGCGATGTTGGGGCAAGGATAGATGACCGTGCGAGAATATGAGACCGAGTTCACAAGGCTATCTAGGTTCGCACCACTGCTAGTGGCCATAGAATCAATGAAGGCCCAAATGTTTGAATGTGGCCTGAAGCCGATTATCAAGGAAAGAATTTCGCTGTTTGAGGCAATGACGTATGCACAGGTGATAAGATTGGCCCTCATACCTGAAAGGGATATCGACAGCATGCATAAGAGGAGGGAGGAACAAAACAAAAGCAGAAGAGGTTAAACTTAGTCCTATAACTCAGAGCAGGCCAGCAAAAGGCCGAAATTTCTAATGCTGCCACTCTCCCAACATACTCAAACAGCATCTTCGAGGCCACTTACCTCTACACCCGTGAGGCCTTTTTGCTCCACGAACCCTACCACAACTAGGGTGTCAAAGATGCAACAAACTCCCCGAGCCATTTCATCAGCACCTAGAGAAACGTGTATGAACTGTGGGAAGTCTCATAGGACCTAGGAGTGTAGAAGAACGATTGGAGCATGTTTCAAATGCAGCAAGATGGGGCATATGATTAGGGACTGTCCCGAAGCAAAGGAGACTATGACGACGACACCCACTCAGAGATCATTACAGCCTACAGTACAAGGTAGAGCTTATGTTGTTTCGGCACAAAATGCCCAGGCTAACACGATGGGATCCAAGGTATGATCTCCTATGGGTTGTCAATCTAATTTCTTTTATTTTAGATGAAGAAGGTGCATGAAATAAAATAGGCTTGAATTTGCTACTCTTGTATGCCATGAAACTTTTGTATGTACCTAGGTATCATTCACATGTACCAGAAAAGTGATATATGTTCTCACAAGGCTCGAGTGTTGATAGACCCGGGGTCTACCCACTCCTTTGTCACCCCACAATTCGCAACCGAATTAAGCGTCATGCAAGAGCCTCTTGATTTTATCCCAGCAGTGCCCATTCCAATAGGAAATTCTGTCAGTATGGATACTGTATGCCGATCAGTCATTGTCGCCATTGAAAGCCACGAGACAACAATTGATCTAATTTTGCTAAATATGAAAGGATTCGATGTAATCCTTGGCATGGATTTGTTATCCACCCAGCAAACTAATGTTGATTGCCTTAGGAAAATAGTCACTCTTTGTCCCACGAAGGGCAAGTCGTTCAAATTCTACGACAATCAACCAATAGTCGCACCCTTGATATCCGCTATTCTAGCTGAACGATTACTAAACAAGAGATGTCATGGGTATTTAGCGTTCTTACAAGATCGGAAGGAAGAGAAGGTAGATCTTAATGACGTTCCCATAGTGCGCGAGTTTCTCAATGTGTTCCCTGAAGAACTACTGGGTTTACCGCTGGACAGAAAAGTCAAGTTCACAATAGATTTAACTCCAGGCATAGAACCGGTGTCGAAAGCTCCGTATTGCATGGCATCGGTTGAATTGAAGGAACTTAAGGGGTAGTTGCAAGAACTTCTTGATAAAGGATTCATTAGGCCGAGTGTGCCACTGTGGGGAGCACCTGTACTGTTTGTCAAGAAGAAGGATGGTTCCATGCGGCTTTATATCGATTACCAGCAACCGAATAAGCTGACGGTCAAGAACCGCTATCCGCTCCCAAGGATTGATGATCTCTTTGATCAGTTACAAGGAGCAAGATTCTTCTCCAAGATAGACTTAAGGTCCGGATACCACCAATTGAAGGTGAAAGCTAAAGACATTTCGAGAATAACCTTCTGTATGAGATATGGCCACTATGAGTTCCTAGTGATGCCATTCGGGCTGACCAGTGCACCAACATCCTTTATGGACTTTATGAACAAAGTGTTCAAGCCTCACCTCGATCGGTGCATAGTTGTCTTCGTAGATGACATCCTCATCTATTCGAAGATGAGGGAAGAACAAGAACAACATTTATGCATAGCTTTACAAACACTTCGCGATCACTGATTGTACGCGGAGCTAGGAAAATGTGAATTTAGGTTGGAGTAAGTGAGTTTTCTGGGGCATGCCATTTCAGAAATAGGTATAATAGTGGACCCAACCAAGATAGAAGTCGTGGTAAAGTGGGAGCAACTGAAATTCGGAGCTTTCTGGGATTAGCCAAACACTACAGGAGATTCATTGAAGGATTCTCCAAAATCGTTGGATCACTCACGCAACTCACAAGGAAGAATGCTAAATTTGAGTGAACTGAAGCGTGTGAATGAAGCTTCTAGGAACTTAAGAGAAGATTAACATCTGCACCAGTACTAGCCATACCTACAAGCGGTGGAGGATTTGTGGTGTTCAGCAATGCTTCACATGGTGGTTTGGGCTGTGTATTAAACTAGAACTAGAAAGTCATTGCCTACGGTTCATGGCAGCTTAAAGATTATAAAAAGAACTATCCGACTCTTGATCTAGAATTGGTAGCAATCATCTTCGCCTTGAAGATCTGGAGGCACTACCTCTACGGTGAATCTTTCGAAATATTCACTGATCACAAAAGCCTCAAGTATTTGTTTATCAAGAAGGATCTAAATCTGAGGTAGAGGAAATTGATGGAGTTCCTTAAATATTACGATTGCTCCATTTAGTACGATCCAGAGAAGGCCAACGTAGTGGCAGACGCGCTGAGCCGTAAGTCATCTGGCCAGTTGTCACACCTCATCATGAGAATATGTAGATGGAAATTACTTAAGGATTTGGCCTTAATTGACAAAACATTTGATGTGAAAGATTTTGAAGCCTTAATGGCCAATATTGCTATTCAGTCAACACTTTACGATAAAATCTATGAGCTGCAATTAACCGACGAAGAGCTCATAACCATCAGACGGGAAGAAGTTGAGGGCAAACAACCTGATTTTCATGTCAAGGAGGATGAATCGTTAGTATTCAAAAACTGATTATGCATACCGGCTGACGTTAACCTGTGACGTGTGATTTTAGATGAGGCTCACAAGTTGATGTATGCTATCCACCCAGGGGTTACCAAAATGTACCAAGACCTCAAGAAGAGTTGCTGGTGGAAAAGTTTGAAGAAGGAAGTCACAAAGTATGTAGCAAAATGCCTTCTTTGTCAGCAAGTGAAAGCTGACCATCGACACCCTTCAGGTCTATTACATCCATTGCCAATCCCTGAATGGAAATGAGAGAATATATCCATAGATTTTATCCTTGGATTGCCGAGAACGTAGAAAGGATATAATGCCATTTGAGTAATCGTCGATCGATTAACCAAGTCCGCTCATTTCCTACGTTACAGTACGCGGTATACAACCAGTAAACTCGCAAAGTTGTACTTGAAGAAAATAGTCAGATTACATGGCATACCTGCTAGCATCGTGTCAGACAGGGACCCGCTATATACATCGCAATTCTATCAACGTTTCTAAGAGGGAATGGGTTCAAGGCTAGAATTCAGCTCAATATTTCACCCCCAGACCGACGGACAAACCGAAAGGGTGAATCAGGTGATTGAAGACATGCTCAGGGGTTGTATGCTAGATTTCCAAGGATCATGGAACAATCACTTGCCCTTGATTGAATTTTCATACAATAACAGTTATCAGTCAAGCATCGGGATGGATCATTTTGAGGCACTATAGGGTCGCTGATGTAATTCCCCGCTCAACAAGGAAGAGGTTGGAGAGCGATTATTGCTAGGCCCAGAGCTTATCGAAAAAGCGAATGATGTTATTCGAATCATCCACAAAAGATTGAAAGTCGCCCAGAGCTGACAGAAAAGCTATGCCGACCTCAAGAGAACAAGTGTCGAGTTTCAGGTAAATTTAACTCGCATTAATGTCTCATGTTTCCAATTAAATGTGTATAATACTAACACCCACATTCTTTTCATAATGGATACCACGTTATTAAAATTTTGCTGACCAAGGGTGTGATGCGGGTAAGGAAACGTGGGAAATTAAGTCCACGCTACATTGGACCTTTTGAAAATTTGGGCCAAGTTGGCGACGTGGCATATAGGATTGCTTTGCCTCCGCAACTGTCCGTTGTGCACAATGTGTTCCATGTATCAATGTTGCAGAAATACGTAAAGGACCCGATGCACGTGTTGGATTATCAACCGATAAATATCCAAAAGGATTTGATCGTGACCGAAGAACCGATTCAAATTTTGGACCGCAAGGAACAAATATTAAGAACCAAGCGGATCCCACTTGCTTTAGTACAGTGACGAAACCATTCCACGACCGAAACCACTTGGGAACGTGAAGCAGAGCTCCGCAATCAATACCCAAATCTTTTCTGATTGAATCAGTTAAATATAATCGTACTTAAATCCTAAGGGTTGGAATTGGTTCCTTGGTATGCCGGAAAGTGATATTTTCTCCTTTTTCTAAGCCCTCACTTAACGCACAATGTGCGAGGACCATTATCATTCTAGGTGAGGTAACAAGATTGAACTTGAATCCAGCTTCAGAAATCTTTTGTACGATGCATTGCTTTTCAATATATTGTATTGACCATACTGTAGAACAAAAGAATGCCTTAATAAACCTGAATAAATTCTAAAATGTCACTGGAAACAGGTAATGTGAAAGCCTAAGAATGTAAGAGGTTAGGGTGATGTTAGATGAGGGAAGTTAACTGTGAAAACTTAGGCTACAGCTGAAGGAGGTTAGTCAAAACTAAATGGAGGCCTGAAATACTAACTCAAGCGAGATTAGAAGCTCGCTGGAGTGACCCCATCAGAACCCCAGGCTCGCTCGAGCGACCCTGGACCTAGCTCGAGTGAGAAATTCGGGCCTTTTTTTTTTAAAGAGACCTCACTCGAGCAAGTTTCAACTCTAGCTCAAGCAACTAATGACTTATTTAAAAGGGGCAGAAACCCCAAAGGTTTATTTTGTCTGGATTCAACCCATTCAAACCCCATTCTCTTTCCCTCTCCCATGAGAGACAACCTCCATTGCCCTTCAAACCCCGATTTCGCCTCGAGTTCACGCGGGAATTGCCAGATTTGACTCCTAGGTCACGTGCATGTCCGTCTATGATCATGAGATTCACGAATCTTCTTCCCAAGCCTAGGTAACATCTATAACTGGTTCTAATTCAATTTTTTTTTTGTGTTATTATGGCTTCTAAGAAGAAATTCGCTTCTAAATCATCGACCTCGAAAGCCCAATCTTCCAAACGTTTGAAGAACGACCCTCCACTGAATCCAAGAACAACCTATCTCATGGTGGAATGCTAAGGCATTGGAACCAGAATGGTCTTTCGACCAAGAGCTCTTTATCAATGAGGACACTACCTCATGGCTGATTAATTACATTAAATGGGCAAGATTAGAGGTCTTGCTTAAACTGTTCCATTCACACTACTACCCCCGTCTCATTAAACTTTTTTACCAACATTTACAAATTGGAAAAGGCGACAACGCTAGAGAAATGACAATGGAGATCGATGGTCAAAAATTTTCTTTTGACATTCGCAACATTGCCAATTTGCCATGGGGTATCTCCCAGTCTTCGAGGAGAACCGATGCCTTTTGCCACCACATCCCAAGGATGTACCATACCACCAAATCAATACCAAAATGGCCCAAGGTGATCACGGGTCTAGCAAATCGGTGAGGCGAGCCCAACTACTGGCCGAAATGTGGCCGTTGGACGACATGTTTAGGAAGAATTTGTACCCCCTCAGACACGAGCAAGAACGAAGGGACACTCTCCTCCAAGCCCTATTCTCGGCGCATGAAGGCCGATGGTTTAATGCATCCCGGGTTGTTTTCGACGACATCGTGTATGCCCATGAACAAATGCTGAGCACCACTCCCAAACCCCTACATTCGATACCATACTCTCGTCTTATCTCCCGACTCCTTGAGGGACATGAAGACGCTGAAGAGGATGACCCCTATGTGGTATCAGTCAATGAGGAAAAATGCACTGATAACGTTCACATATGGACCATGCGTGACTGGCGTTTAAGCCTCAAGAAGTTGAGGATCAGTGTACATAACCGACGCCTTTAGCGATTAGCCAAGGGTGCTCAATAAGGAACCGAACAACCCACTCCTATGACTGAGGGTGCCCAGCAGGTCCCAGTTCAGTCACCACCTGCCCAGCACGACGATGTCCTTACACTCACAGAATTCAATCGGCAAATAGGAGTACTACACCAGCAAAATTACTTATTACACCGAAGACTGGACTTCAAGGAGGACATCCTCTAGCACTTGATCGAGAAGGCATACTCGACCAGCTACACCTCGTTCGTAGTCCATGCAAGGGAGTATACGACGGAGTACACCATGGGAGCATCTGGTTCTGGAGTAGGTGCATCTACCTCTGGGGCTAGACGTTGTGAGGAGTAGTCAACAGATCAGCTAGGTGAAAACCAGTAAATAGGTATACATTTTAAAGTATATGGGTGTTTTGAGTGTTCTTGTGCGATACTTCAAACAACGGATGACTGTAATTATAATGTGATGAATTATGTCTTATGATGATGGTAAACAATCTTTTTGGGATGCATGACACTAAGATGCCTTAAACAATGATGAAAGCTTGTGTATAAGTGGTTAATCTGGTATGCTTAATTTTGTTCCACTGATGACTGTAAATGAATGGATTATATGGTGGTGAGAAATGGTAAACTTTTAAGTGAACTAGTAGATTATATTATGACATTGAAATGCTTTAGTCTCGGAAGAATCAATGTTATCAACAACAAATTTCTGCTTTACATGTGCCTACCATAGTTAAATATTCATGCTCACGAAGTGTGTAAATGGCGTCATAGAATCATGGTAGTTAACATAGTTAATATATTTTGATTGATGATCAACTCGACCAGTTAATAGTTAAGGTTCTGATTTTTGAATGATATCCTCGTTTGGGTAATGTGCAGCTCGGAGTGGAACTCGTAAACCATTTCCACTTGTGACCATTGTTGTTACTATGCTTGGGAGCTTATAAAGATGCACGGTGAATCATGACACAACTTTAGTGTAAACCCTTGTAGCTAATTGATGAACCCTTGAATACCCACCATATTGAAAACCTTCATAGATAAATTTTAACGACGTGATGTAGATCGCCAGTAAGGATGTTGTCCAATGAGATGACTTTCGTCCCCCAATAACCATTGTCAATTTTCGAGGACGAAAATTAGGGGGGAGAGGATGTAACACCGTAGAAAATTCAACCCTAGGAATTTCGTAGTGTATGTGCACATGTCAAATGGCCAGGTGCGATCGACGCCTTGGACTGAAAGCGATCATGGTATGTAGATGCAAAGGGTTCCCTTGTGATTGTGTATACGTAATAAATCGCGTAGATAATGACACAGACTCCTAGAGAGCACCTCTGGTAACAAGTTAAACTGGTAAACACATGATCACAGGATCAAAACCTGTTATGAACATTGAACCTTAGTTTTAGTTTTGGTTTTAAAGGCTAATACACCGAAATTGATGTATTAGTTGTGCATTGAATCAAGAACCACATGTATTTAAGTTCTTTCCACACTTAAACCATGCACAAGTTGGAATTGAGAGAAAGAAGAACTGACTCCTTGAAAGAAAGAAGGGAAGCCATCCCTCCTCAATCCCTCACAAGATCTCAGACATTAAATCTCTCCAGGAAGTTCTCCTTACGTTTCGAGAAGAACTCCATCAGCTACAATCGCAAAGATTCTCAATCTCGACATCACTGCGATCGGAGTATGGGAAGTTAGAATGATTGGATGTGAGAACACTTAGACGTTCACATGCATGGAAACTAAGAAGGTAATCCTTGTAACAGGTCCACACAAATATAGATTTCCAAGAATAGGACTCGATCATCGATTCCCATGCAAAGGTTTCAGAGATCGGGCATGTGAGAATAGCGAAACACCGATATACCTCTACGATTGATCACGGAACTCCGTGCATGTGGGCTAATATAAGGTGAGGTGATGAATTAAAGCAATTAAGATAGATTTAGTGTAGATTATGAGTAGATGGATGCATTAAATAGCTGCCTTTTGGGATTAAGGATAGAGAACGAAGGCTGAAAACTTAGAGTTCTGATGAACTCGCTCGAGCGACCTTGGAAGTTAGTTCGAGCGAGTAGTCCAGTAGGCTCAAAACAAGCTGAGTTTTATGTAACTCGCTCGAGCGAGATCCCACTTGAAGCACTCGCTCAAGCGAGTGCACAGTAGATTTTTAGGCTAAAACCGTGTTTTGAGGTGCCACATGAACTCGCTCGAGCGAGCTCCCCTGCTTTTGAATATCTCAGCCTTTCCTCTAAAAGGCTGTGCAAACTCTTGTTGCACATACTCACTACCATTGATACATGTTTTGTGCACCATTATGATGTAGGTGGACTGTGAGAAAATCGTGAGAAAGCTTAGTTGAATTTTGAAATGTTCCCCACGATCTTGAAACCAAGGTAGGGGAAACTTTCAATGCCAGGTTATATTTTAATTGTGAATTCAGGGATATCATGATGGCTCACACTTCAATTGAACTCTTTGAAATCTGTATGTTGGGTAGGAAAGGTTTCACTACGTAATTACATTTTTGAACTGTGGCTATTGATGGGCATGATTTTTCGCATATTTGAACCTCTGTGCATTATAATAGTTTGAGCTCTTATATTTGTAACAACTTGATCTTTTTAGCATGAGCACTTGCATACTACTTCTTTATGCCTTGATACATTTTGAATCTTCATATGTAAATCCTTTAAACTCTAAATTGAATCATTCAGACTCTGTTCCCCGAGGTTTCCAAACCTTGTGTCCGCTACAGACTGCTTTGTTCCTGCTACGGGATACTTTGGCTTGATATGTGTTACACACCAGTTCCAAAGGGGAGTGGAGTCTCTAAGAGAGGGGTGTAGTCACCTGTTATTTTCTACGGACTGCTCTGTTTTCGCTATGGGATACTTTGTACAGATGTTCTTGTGTGATAATGTGTTTCATTCTTTAAAATATTTGTTCTCTGAATCATTCTGTGCTATGCTTTGTTCTGCACTCTGATATGTTCCTGCTCTCTGATACATCTTGGCTTTGTTATACAATTGTCTCCACATATCATCTGCATAATTACATGACACGTTTCAGAATTATGTTTTGAATCTAGCTGGTTATTGTTAGATCAAATACCACTTATTAGCTCTGATACCACTTGTTAGAAATTCTACCCACACTACGTACTCCCGATCGCAATGAATGCAAAAGAATAAGAAGATTCAGGCAATAAAATAATCACACACACAACACAAAGATTTACGTGGTTCACCCAATCGAGGGCTACGTCCACGGGAGTATATGCACTATTTATGAACGTTTATAACGCACACACCTCTTCTCTCTAGTGCACTCTCAATCAAGATCAAACACGATCTTATACAACCAACACACTGTAAAAACAAGGACGCAGTCCTTCAAATAACAGAGAAGATATGCCGGAATATATAACAATTCTGGCACAAGAACGGCTTCAATCAAATCTTCAATCTCCAAGCAATTCTTCAATACCTTTTCTCTCTAAGTATTCTCACCAGTTTTCTCTCTAGGAAAACTTTCTCCAACAATACCTTGAAACCCTTAGAGGAACCTTCTGCAAATAGGCTCCAAACCTTTTGGAAACTTGACCAAAGAAATCTTCTAAACTTGTCAAGTATTCAAAACACTTCTCCTAATAAGCTCCAAACCACATTAGAAAAAATTTGGTTAAAGCAATCTTCCAAAATAGCCAAATATTCAAATTTGCGGATCTGAATCCGCCCAGACGTTAATCGATTAATTTCTCAAACTCAATTGATTGTCCCCTGTGGTTGGGATTAAACCTTGTTCAACAATCTCCACCAAGGTTTCATCCCCAACCACATCACTGTCCCAACGGGCATTAACATCTTCGACAAATGTTAGTCAAGTTTAAGCAATGCCTAAACTTATTCTGCGTAACCAACTTGGTCAACATGTCCGCTGCGCTTTCTTTTATTTCGATCTTCTCAATTGATATTTTTCCATCTTCTATTATATCCTTGATAAAATGATATCAAACATTTATATGCTTTGTTCTAGCATGAAAGACCTGGTTCTTTGCTAGGTGAATGACACTTTGACTGTCACATAAGATATCGATGCTCTCATCAACCTCACCAAATTCACTGACTAAACCTTTAAGCCACGAGGCTTCCTTAGCCACTTTTGTAGCCGCTATATACTCAGCTTCTGTAGCTGACAACGCAACTATCCCTTAGAGCATAGACTTTTAACTGATTTCTCCACCTGCCAAGATGAACATGTACCCTATGGTAGACCTTCTTCTGTCAAGATCACCAGCATAGTCAGAATCGATGTACTCATAGAGATCCAATTTACTTGTATCTCCACCTTCAAACATCAAATCATGTTCAGTTATACCTTTTAGATATCTCAATATCTATTTCACTACAAGCCAATGTTCCTTACTCGGATTCGACATATACTTGCAAACCACACTCAAGGCCTGTGCTAAATCTAAACATGTACTCACCATGGCATACATCAAACTCCCAACAACATTTGCATATAGAATATTTTTCATTTATTCCCTTTCTTCATGTGTGGACAGACTCATCTTCTTTGTGAGTTTAAAATGCTCTGCTAGAGGAATTGGTACAGGCTTGGCATCACTCATATTGTCCTTCTCAAGGAGCTTTTGGATAAAGGTCCTTTGAGTAAGCCAAAACCTTTTTTTCTCACGATCTCTCGTGATTTCCATACCTAAGATCTTATTTGCGGAACCAAGATCCTTCATCTCAAACTTCTGGCTTAATGATTACTTCAGCTTGTTGATTTCAACATTGCTTCTTGCTGCTATCAGCATATCATCTATATAGAGAATTAGGAAGATTCTCTTCCCTTTGCCATACTCTTTTCAATAGACACAATACTGTCTCCTGTGATACCCTATGTCTAGCATATATGAATCAAACTTCCTGTACCACTGCCTGGGTGCCTGCTTGAGAACATACAAGAGTTTCTTTAATCTGTAAATGAGTGATTCTGACCCTTTTGCTTCAAATCCTTCTGGCTGTCTCATATAAATTTCTTCCTGAAGATCTCCATGAAAAAAAGTTGTTTTCACCATCTGTTCTAGTTCAAAATCTTTCTGAGCAATAATAACCAACAACGTGCAAATCGAAGTGTGCTTTACAACCGAAGAGAAGATTTCATTATAATCGATATCATCTTTCTGAGAAAACCCCTTTATAACTAGCCTTGCTTTAAACTTCAGAGTTTCACTCTTATCACCTTCTTTCTTTTGAAAGACTCATTTACAACCGATGACTCTCTTCCCTTTAGGAAGTTCAATGAGATCCCAAGTCTCATTCTTCAAAAATGATTGCCATCCTTCTTTCATAGCTATCTACCACTTTACTGTATCTGTATCCACCCAAGCTTCTGGAACTATGCTTGGTTCTCCATTTTCTGTGATAAGTGCAAGTGTTAAAGGAACCATATCCTTAAATTTTTTAAGACGTTTCTTCATCCTCTTCGACCTTCTCAAGATAGTCTGAACTGGTACTTGGGATTGCAATTCTTGAGAAATTGTGCCATCATGCTCTATCTCAGAGTCTTCATTATTTTTCCCATCTTGCTCATGCCTTTTAACATCAACTTGTACCTGAGGTTCACCAGATGACTGAGGTTTATCTTCCACCTTTTTCATCAAAAACTCATCTTCATTGAAAGTAACATCTCTTTCAACTATCACTTTGTGAGATTGTGTATCCCATAAACAATAACCCTTGACTCCTTCGGCATAGCCAATCAAGATACACTTTTTGGATTTTGATCCAACTTTGATTGTTTACTTCCCCGAAGTAATGCATAAGCTGCACATCCAAACACCCTCAAGTGAGAGTAACTCTTGTGTCTTTCATACCAAACCTCATCTACAGTTTTCGAGTTCAATGTCGCTGAAAGTGATCGATTGACCAAGTAACATGCCATGTTCACTGCCTCTGCCCAGAACCCATGACTCAAGCCAGAATAGTTCAATATACACCGTGCTTTTTCTAATAGTGTTCTGTTCATCCTCTCTGCTACACCATTTTGCTGAGGATTTCCAGGAACTGTTAAGTGCCTAACAATCCCTTGATTTTCACAATAAGCTTTGAACTCTGATGACAAGTATTCCCCACCATTATCTGATATGAAAATCTTCACCTTTTTATCTGTCTATTTTTAAATCATACTCTGCCATTGCCTAAATTTCTGAAACACATTCGACTTATTTTTGATCGGATATACCCAAACTTTCTTAGAGTAGTCATCTATAAATGATACAAAGTAGTTGGCTCCACCTACTGAAGTGACTTTAGCCGGTCCGCATATATCAGAATGTATATAATCAATCAGCCCCTTCGAAGTATGTTTTACAGTGGAGAAACTGATTTTTTTCTGCTTCCCGAAGATACAATCTCTACAAAAATTTAGTTTACAAGTTTGAATTTCAAAAATTGCCTTGTTCTTTATGAGCTCTGTCAGCCCACATTCACTCATGTGACCAAGCCTCTTGTGCCACAAATTTGAAAGATCATTGGAATCTTTTATTGCTGCAATACCACTGCTGCTAATTATGTTGCCTACTAAAGTATATAGATTCCCCATCTTTTCATCTTTCATCAAGGTCATAGCATCACATACAACCTTTAGTTTTCCGGATTCTAGGATAACACGACATCCTATCTCATCCAATGCCCCCAACGAGATCAGATTTTTCTTCAGATCAGACACATGCCTAACCTCAGTAAGAGTGCGAACACAATCATCAAATATCTTGATTCTGATAGAATCAATACCCATTGCTTCACATACACTGTCATTCCCCATCAAAATTGTCCCACCATTGGCTACCTTATACTGGTCAAACCAATCCCTATACGGACACATGTGATACGATGCCCCTAAATCTAGGATCCATCTACCATCAAACTGACTGGAGCTTAACAATGCACACAATAGGTCTTCACTGAAATCTGACTTAGCAACACTAACTTATTGTGAAGTCCCTTCATCACCCTTATTATTATTCAATCTCTACTTGCAATATTTGTGAATATGTCCAGATTACTTATAGAAGTAACAGATAATATCCTTTCTGTCACCCCTGGATTTAGACTTGTTTCCTCTCATTGATTTATTATCCCCTTTGGATTTGTCTCTTTTGCGATCATGGTTCTGACTCCTTTCGCTCAATAGATTAACCCCTTCAGAGTTAGATTCGAACTGTTTTCTCAATTCGTCGGAAAGTACATCAGTCACTTCTTTGACGATAATAGTATCTTTACTATAAATTAATGTGGTAACAAGGTGGTTATAAAATACAGGCAATGAGGTGAGCAAGAGAAGTGTGAGATCTTCTTCTTCAAGTTTCACCTCAATGCTCAATAGTTCACTAACTATTTTATTTAACGAATTCAAATGGACATGAATACGCGTACCAATCTTCATACGAAGGGTGTAGAGTTGCTTCTTCATGAAGAGTCTGTTGGACAATGACTTTATCATATAGAGATATTCCATTTTCTTCCACAGATCTACAGTCATCTTTTTGTGAAGAACATTGTATAAAACTTCATATGACAAGCACAATTGGATAGTGCTTACGGCTCTTTTATCAATAGAGTTTCACTCTTCATCGGACATCTCTGCCTTCTTCCCCATCTCCTTACCAAGTAGAGCATCATCAATGCCTTATTAGACAAGGAGATTTGTGACCTTGACTTGTCACAAAGCGAAGTTGTTCTTCCCAGAAAACTTATCCACCTCGAATCGTGCATTCGAGACCTTCATCGCTATTGTAGCGTAAAACTTGGCTTTGATACCACTTGTTAGATCTGATACCACTTATTAGCTCTGATACCACTTGTTAGAAATTCTATCCACACTATGAACTCCATATCGCGATGAATGCGAAAAAATAAGAAGATTCAGACAATGAAATAATTACACACACAATACAAAGATTTACATAGTTAACCTAATCGAGGGCTACGTCTACGGGAGTATATGCAGTAGTTATGAACGTTTACAACGCACACACTCTCTTCTCTCTAGTGTACTCTCAATCAAAATCAAACACGATCTTATACAACCAACACACTATAAAAATATGGACGCGGTCCTTCAAATAACAGAGAAGAGATCTGTCGGAATATATAACAATTCTGACATAAGAACAACTTCAATCGGATCTTCAATCCCCAAGCAATTCTTCAATACTTTTTCTCTCTAAGTATTCTCACAAGTTTTCTCTCTAGGAAAACTTTCTCCAACAATGCCTTGGAACCTCTAGAGAAACCTTCTGTAAATAGGCTCCAACACTTTTGGAAACTTGATCAAAGAAATCTTCTAAACTTGTCAAGTATTCAAAACACCTCTCCTAATAAGCTCCAAACCACATTAGGAAAAATTTGGCTAAAACAATCTTCCAAAATAGCCAAATATTCAAACTTGCGGATTTGAATCCACCCAGACGTCAATTGATTGATTTCTCAAACTCAATCGATTGACACCTGTGATTGGGATTAAACCTTATTCAATAGTTATTTTCTTTAATAAATGTGAGAAAGGCAAGCTTTACATCAAACCTGTGAATTTTAATGACAAATTTGATTTGCCATTACTTCTTTTCCCTACTGAGCTTGGACTATAGCTCATCCCTCGACTATATGTCACAGGTGCAGGTGTAGACCCAGAGTTAGATCCGAAGTTAGCAGCAGATCCCGATTATCTCCCCAAAGAAGAAGAAGAGTTGCCTCCTGACGAGCTCTTTCCCTAGCCTAGTTTTCTCTAGATCTCCGCATAGTGCGGGATATTTTGTATTTTGATACTTGGTACAGTTTTCTTTTGGGATTAAACCTTTGGTATAGTTTCCTGTAGCTTAGACCACTACTTAGGTGATGGTCGGCCGTCACCGGTGGTTTGTATAGTTTTGTATAAATAGAATGATGTAAAATTTTGTATAATGCCATATGTTTACTCACCGTTTCACTTTCGCACTTACTCGCTTTGCTTCCACATTTGCTTAGATACTCTGAATATTTGATGGCCCCATCTTCCCAACTATTTATCTAAGTGAAGGTCGAATTGTCATAATAGTAGCAAGCATCCTGATATTAAAGAAAACTCGGTAATTAGATGGAGTCCTAAGATCTGACAGCATGGGTTTTGGGTAGGAGAACCCAGGCTGTCCCAATTTACTACCAAAGCATCCTGTGTGAATTTTGAATATCCGACCTCACGGTCTGATTTTCCCTGAATTTTGTGAAAGGAAAATCGGGTTGTGACAAGTTGCTTCGTACATTTATTGCCAACCTCTTCTATGTTGACCACCACAAGGAATGTAAATTTATCATAAATGTCTAACCAAAATGTTTGACTATTTTGCGGATAAAAGAGTAGCGCTTTCTCTTAATACATGAGGTGGAAATGGCTATTGAAAATGTGGGACTTTGCCAAACATTGTCTCAGAAAAGAACTCTTCTCGTATTAGAATGATTTTTTTTAAGAAAAACCAACCATCAAACTGTTAGTAGGTTTCCAAAAGGACAACTAGTGACTCAGAATGTACTTCATCATTCCCAATTCCAACTCTATGTGACAAGTTCAACTTAGCTTCTTAGTCATTCTAGATTTAAGTTTTTTATGTTCTCATTATTCTAGATACCTCTTCAGCATTACATAATGAAAACTTCATTGGACTCCGCACATAAACCCTAGCAAAATACAACACACTCATTATGCCTACTATTGGCTCAAAAAAAGTCTCAATGAGGGGAATTATATTTCTTTTTCCCTTGCCATTCTTCCCAGCAAGGTCTGCAGTTTTCCTTGCAAGGTATAGCAAGGGAAAACCTATTGTGCAACCATGGATCGCGTGGACCCGTCTCGACGATGCGCTAAAAAATGGAGTCGCCACCTGTAGCTTTTGGTGTCCCGGGATACCCAAAATCAATATCGTAAGCACCAAAGTGCAAGATATGAATCCAAATCACCGGTCAAAAACAAAAACTTTAAGGTAAGGACTTCGGTTATCAATCGGGAAGATGTTAGGCACCCGACTAATCCACTCGTAAGCGGTCTCTACTATGACCAAATGTATAAAAAAAATATAAAAATGGGCAGCACTTCCCCTTGCCCGAAGGCACCCGGATCCTATTGAACTCTCCGCAATCATCAAAATTTCGGCAGCGTAACAGTTTAAATCCTAGGATAAAGGAAAAACAAAAAATAAGGTAGAGGAATAGAGAGGAGAGCTAGAGCTCTCGGGCCCTTGTAGCACTATTGTCGGATCTCCGCGTTGATGCAAACACCGGTGAGCTTCTGAAAGCAAATGGTGTGAGGAAAAGGTTCTAGATTTGCTAAAGGTTTGAAGTTTGGGAGGTTAGGAATGATGATATGGTGATATTTGGCCAAAGTTTCAAAGCTTGGAAGGTATTTTGAGTGGAGGGTATGATAGTATTGATGGATACAAACTACTAGGCTTGGGAGGTGTGGAGTTTGGAAATGGGAAGCTATTTGTGTAGAGTTTTTGCTTTTAGAATTGCAAAAAGGTGTCTTAAACAAGGGGGGTGGGTCTCTATTACTAGAGTTTGAGGTGATTAGTGAGTGGTTAAGTTACTAATAGGTTTAACAATTAGGTAATGTTTTGGTCTAAGGTTTTCTCGGATTTCTAGGGCTTGGAGAAGAGGGATTTGGGTTTAATGGTGGATGATAGGGTGATGACTTGAATGACAAAAGGGGGATACCTAAGGGTGGAAGGGATATAACAGTCCTAAAGAAACACACCCCAGACTTTGGGATGGTCCACAAGTCAAATCCTCAAAGTCCAAATTTTCCATTTTTCGAAAATCAAGGTTTTTAAGGCATGCGTACATAGTATGCACGCATGCTTTAAGAGCCAGGTCTAGAATTGAGAAGTTTAGGCCTGCGATGGGGCCCAGTTTTGGAGCAAAGCCAAATTGGCTATGCGTGCATAGAATATATGCATAGGCAAGTTCTGTCCGAAATTGCCTATGCGTGCATACTAAGCACGCATAGCCAGTTTTTGGAAGAAAATAAAAAAGGTGATTTGTGGGCATGGGTTAGGTCCAGTATGGGTTCAGTGGGTTCAGTTCGGGTCTTATGGGTCTGGTTGGAGTTTCTAAGGGTTGGGGAAGGTTTCTAAGTGTACGGGTTGGCTTTTAAGGGTCGAGTTAAGCTCTTAGAGTTCGGTAAGTGCTTTCGAAAGCTCGAAAGTACGCCATTCTCAAAGTATGGGCCAATCGAGCCTTGTGCTAATTCTGGGTGTCTACAGATTTTCCTCTTTGATATCCAATCACTAATGATCGTATGCTAAAGAAAGAGATATCCGAAGAGGTCCAAGGCAAACACTATAAGGTCA
This sequence comes from Chloranthus sessilifolius, assembly GCA_021018995.1. Lineage (NCBI taxonomy): Eukaryota > Viridiplantae > Streptophyta > Magnoliopsida > Chloranthales > Chloranthaceae > Chloranthus > Chloranthus sessilifolius. The sequence continues at coordinate 24,072,132 of CM037594.1, read as the reverse complement.
ACTGTATTCAAAGCAAACTTCAAACATCAATTGGTGAAAAACATGGGGAGTGACGGAAGCCCATAACATTGGGAAAACGTCCACCACTCAAAAATATCGGTTCCCAAGTGCTTAGCGACATTACTGAGCATAACTGTGTGATGGTGTGATTGATGACTCATGATGCTCGAGTTTCATTTTGGACAAAGCAGCCCCGCGAGCGAGATGGTGATCGACCCATACTTAAAGATTGGCGTAAAACAATGACGCGAAGATCCAACGGTTTGCGCCCAATCTCATGAGATATTGATTGCCCCATTTTGATTGGTCATGGGTGCCCCTACATAAGGTAGGGTTCGAGGCCTTTGAGCGTACTCATCAACCCCGAAGTTAATTTAGCACAACTTCCTGGGCGAAATGAATATTAATGTCGAACCGCTTCTTGGGAGTGTATGCCATTTGACAAGCAACACATTTTTTGTTTTGTTTTATATGTATATATAAATACACACACACACATACACACACACATATATATATATATATTTTTTCATTTTTTATGTTTTTCATTGTTTTTTTATTTTTCTTTATATAAGTTTTTTTTTTCTTTTCCTTCTTTTTTTATTTTTTTGAAAATTTGATACTATACACACACAACCATTTTTGGCAAAAAATTAGCTATGCATGCATAGTATGCACGCATAGCTAATTCAGCTACTTAAATCGCTGCCGTGGGCCAGGGGTAAAAAATTCTCCAAATTTTTCAAATTTTTATTCTTTTTTCTCCCAACAATGAACCAGGCACTCTTCCTTTTGCTCCATCGATCCGATTCACACCTCGACATCACGTCGGTGTTGACATCGTCGATCAAACACACACTTTTCTGCCGGATCAAGGTTTCTCTTCAAACAAGGTAACCAATTTAAACCCTTTTTCTTTAAATTTCTTGTTTTTTGTACCAATGTGATAGGTTTTCTTGCATCTAGATGATAAATAGATATTTTCCTTTGTAAATGCAATTACTTATGACCCGTTTTCTTGATTTATAAATTATATTTGCATGGATTTGGTGAAAATTTGATCAAGTTGTACCCCCTTTTTAATTTTTCCTGATTTTTATTTATTAATGCATTAGGGCTTTTGCATTTAGGTGTCAAAGATGATTTTTCTCACAAATGTGATACCCATGTTTGTATTGGATTTTAGCAAAAAATTGGCCGATTTGTGCCTCTTTTTGAACTTGCTTGAAAACTGGCTAGGGTTTTTGCATAAAAATGATTTTCTATGAATGCAACCTATTCTGATCCATTTCTTTGATCCATGTACCCACCTTGAGGGAATTTTGGCCAGAAAATTGGGAAAGTTTTGAAAAAAAAGGTGGCTTCTCCATGCCCAAAGACTGCGGGATTTTTTAGATTTGTTGTTTGGTACCCCTCCCATTTTTGGATTTTTCTAATTTTATTCATCCATGTGCTAGGGCTTGTGCAACGAAATGGTATTCCTTGTAAAGTGCAAATTTCCATTAATGGTTTCCTTCATTTGAATGCACGTTTTTATGAGAATTTTGGTCAAAAAAAGGTGAGGATATTTTGCTCAAAATTTGAAAATTTGATGATCTTTATCATGACAAAAAATGCAAGCCTTTTCTAAAATTGTCTTTTGACAAGCCTTTCCTCTGAATCTGATATAAACAACATGTACATGCAGATTTTTCATGAAATGCGGGGCAATGGGTACCATTTGACAGATTTTATTCTTTTTGTTTGTGCACATGTGTTGAGAACTGGAAAATACCATTTTTCACCCCTTAATCTGGGCCTTGATAGACCCTTGAGAGAACTAAATAAGTGTTTTAAGTGCCTTTGTTGCAGCTAACAATAAAGACAGGCTCAACCATAAAAGCAGCTTAAAAGTGCCAAAAAGATGACAATCCATGTCAGTCCAAAGAAAGGAAGTGAAGAAACAACCTCATCAGCTGTTGAAAGGTCTAAAGTAAAGAGGCAAAGACCTATAGGCGAAGCAGGGAACAATTCGAACAGAGAAATGCACTACAGAGTTCTTTTCGCAAAGAACCTGCACTTTTCGTAAAGAACCTTGAACTCTGCGAAAAGGACTAAAACTCCAGGCATAGCTTTCGAAGAGCATCTGAACTCCTCGAAGAGAAGATTGAACTTTGCGAAAAGGTCCCCAAGCTTTGCGAATAGATCTCCGTTCTGATTCTTTTCGAAAAGGTCTCCAATCTGTGCGAAAAGAGCTTAAGAAGTCACAGCACTTTGCGAAAAGACCCTTAAGCTTTGCGAAAAGGTATTCTGGAGATTCGCCGCTTTAACAAGGGCAATTCAGTAATCTGTTGCACGCGTCCCAATGCGTTTTAAAACCCAAGGACATTCCGGAAGATTCTGAGCACGAACCAAAGGCATATTCCACCCCATGTGAACACCCAAAGATGAAATTACTTGGCGGGAACTTCTAGAAGCTCAAACAGATTTTTGAATTACATAATAGAATTGATGCCTCTGTTTCCTGATTGGCTGAACCAGATCAAGCATTTCTGATTGGCGTAAAGATCCGGATCCCGGTGCTCGACTCCTATTGGTTGATCTGATCTATCCAATTCGATTGGTTGATACACATATGAGCGGCTTAGGGAAAACTATAAATAGACGAACCATTTGCCCAATTTGGGTATCCAGATTTTATTTCTAACCCCATTTCCCAGCATACTTGTCTCAGAATCCTGTAATAGCTTCACTTTGACTAGTAATTGAGAGCTGTGAGACCTTTCTGTAATTCAAAAGAGAGTTGTATTCAAGACTACAAATCTGAGGGCTGTTTAAGCTGCGCTCTGTAATTGTAACGGTAGATTTTAAAAGGTTGCTGTAAACTATGCATTCTCCATTGGACTCATGTCAAGGGTTCTCTCTGATCTCCTCAGTACATTAGACTCCTTTAGATTCATTGTTTTGCATGCAATTTCCCTTAATTCATTAATCCTGTAAGAATTAGTGTTGGTAACCTAGTCTCTTACAGCATTTGTAGTGATGTTTCCTGTTCTGAATCGAGGATTTGGATTAAAGACAATTGGATGGTTTGGGGCCATTAAAGTGGATAGACCATAGCCATAAGTGTAAGCCTAATCCTTGAATTAGATTTATCACTCTTACATCTGTGCTTGTAGCCAGATGAAGATTGGATCATCTCTCAGTTGAGCTGCAGTCATTCTCATTAGTTTTCAAGGACCAAATCAAAGTTAGATATTACTTCTCCATTCTTTGTATAAGTTTACCTCAAACGTTTCCCCAACTCAGATATGGATCATTTAGTTTAACTTTTACTTTTATCATTTAGTTAACGTGACAAATTCAACCTCCCATCTTATGTGCTTTGTAGATAGGATCAGAGGTTAGATCTGGTAGCTCAGATCTGAAGGTTTATCTTAAATTTTAAATCAATTCCCTGTGGACGATCTTTTACTCACTTACATTTAAAACTTGCTACAATTGGCCCTGATCTTGCAGGCTAATTCACTTCTATCTGTGCTGATATTTCTTTACTCTTTTTAATATTCTAGATTCATTATAACTTAGCAGTTGCAAACCTGTTTTCAAAACACAAATAAATCAAGCACACTAAGAAGTAACAACAAGTTTTTGGCGCCGTTGCTGGGGAATAGATTTTAAAATTGGTAGACCTAAGTTTTTCTATTTTATAGATTTGATTTTAATTTTTGCTTTAAACCTGCACTTTGCATTCCAAGTGCTTGATTAAATGTCTACTGCAGTTTTGTATAGAAAACCTGTTTCTTTGTGAATTTTTTTTATTTTACGAGTTTTTAGTCTACGCCTTCTAGTTATTTGAATAAATGCTCGCCACTCTTTTGTCTTTTGTCAAATTCAAGAGTCGAGTTTTCTTTTATTTTGTCAATACTTGAATAAGGTATCGCAGATTTTGGATTTTTGCAGATCTGAGTCAACAAGGAGCATCTGGACTAAAGGAGCAGATCCGCTTGAGTTTGCATCCCTTCTCCTTTGCATTCATTTTCTTTTTAAATTCTTGAGAACCAGCAGTTCTGTTGTGTTTAATGTTTGTTTTGATTATAATTTCTGCTGTCTTTTAGGCATGCTGATTTTTTTTTTTACAAAACCAAATACAAAATAAAAAAAAATGAAAACACAAATAGAAAATCTCTGAGTTGTTTCTCATTATTTTCAGCAGTAGTAAATAAGGGCTCTTGTTGAGCCCGGGCTGATCCAAAACAAGTGAAAAAAAAAAAATAGAAAATTATATAAACAAAAAAAAAAAAATATATATATATATATATATATATATATAGATATCTTCCGGATGGGCTGTTTTTCTCCATTTGCATCCACTTTTCCCATCTGGACCTGCTGAGATCATTTTTTCTTTTTTAGGAATCATGTAGGATAATGAGTAGTGAATCATAGGCTGTTTTGAAAATTCAATGGACCCACTGATTTTATTTTCCTTCGAGATTTCTTCATCATAAATGGGTCTTAGCTGTGTGTGAACCTTGTTTTTAATATGTGCTCCCATGCTTCATTATTCTTTTTTTATTCATACACATCATCAACAAAGGGGTCAGTCTTATGAATCTTGCTTTTCACTGTATTCCTGCTAATCATTTTTATAATCACTTAGATTCATAAGTATCTCAGGCTTTTGGGTTTGTTTCTTTGGGCTTAGGATATATCATTTGGCATTAGATTTTCTGTTTTAGGAATTTTAGTTTCAAATTCTGTTTTTAGATCGCTGATTTTTTTTCTTTCTTAGGTTAATGTGTCCTCGTTTTACTAATTTTCGTCATTTTTCTGTGAGTACAGTTAGTTTCTAACTTTGTTTCCCTATTTTGCATTCACAAATTCTGTTTTTGTATCAACACTTTTCTATTTTTTTTAACTTTATATTCAGTCCCTTACCTTGTTTTTACTGTTTCTCTGTTATTAGCATTAGTTTCCTTCCATTTGCATAGTAATCCTTCTATTTTTTAGATTTTATTTAGCAGTTCTAGCGTTGGTTTGTTGATTTTTCTTGCATTTGTATATCATGTTTTCCATTTCCTTGCTCATATCTTCAGTTTTACATTTTTATTTTCTGCTGCATATAGTTTAGATTTTTTCTGTTCTTAGTTTTCTTTCTTCTTTTACCTACGCCCCTAGTCTCTCATTGTCTAGAACATTGAGGACAATGTTCATCTTAGGTTTGGGGTATGGCGTGTATGCCAATAAAATAAGTTAATGCTTGATGCGACTTATGATCGAAATTTTGAAATGAAGTAATTTCACACTGTTGTTTTGAAAAATGAGAAGTTAAAACTTTTAAAATTGATTTCTAGTGTAATTCTAATACTTTCATGAAGTGAATGTCGGAAAATTTCAAAAAAAATTGATGTTTTAGTAAACCTAAAAGAAAACGGTGATGATATACCTCAAGAATTTGATAGAAAACCACACCCGGTGAGATTTGGGCTGTTCTTTGAAATGTATTCTTTGGAGGTATGAATTGGCAATTTTTACGCTCTAGGGAATTTGTTTGAACTACATTATCACTAGAAGTTACACATATCCAAGTTAAAATAGCTTGGCTGACAATCATGATATTAAAGACATGATGTAAGGCCTTCCTTTTGACGGTTTGAACTTCAAAAAGCCCAACCTTTTAAAGCGCCCTTGATATACACCAATTGAGCTTTATAAATCCAAGATTTCTTTGAAACCTCATCAACCTCATTTAGCCTAACCCTCACTCGAGAATTAGGAAGGTAAAGGAAAAGAAAATTTGAAGAAAGGTGAGTTGGGTATGTTTGGTAAAAGAAAAATAAAAATAATTGAAGGCAATGATGTATCGGAGAAGAAATGTGGCATTCAGGTCAATGTTGCTTTGAAAAAAAAAAAAAAAAAAAAAAGGCATTTCATTGGAAGTTTGAAAAAGAAAGAGAAAAAGATGGCCACTTTGGCTCTGAAAATTCAAAGAAGAAGATGAAATTGTGCTGAATTGAAGAAGGTGTGTCTATCACCTCCTTACCTTGGTGACTTCTCAATTTTGAACTCCATTCCACCTTTATTCTTGATAAATTTCACCCATAAGCCACATTACAACCCAAGTTAAAGTCCTTCTTGATCAATGATGGATTGTGTCATATGGAGATAAGGAGTTTGTGTAATCTATGGTGAAAAAAGTAGTAAATTCAGGCTGAAAAGCAATGCCTATGCTCCACCTTACATTCCTATTTGAGGTATAATTGCTCTTGAGTTGTGAAATAGTGCAACCCTCATATTTGCATGGTGAGTGAAAACCACAGTGAGAGTTGAGTTTGAAATCAAATTATTTGGGGTAACATCAAACTGAATTTTCAAATAGAAGGCAAGCTTTTCATTAATTTTTCTTGTAAAACTTTTTGACACCGAGTGAATGGTAAAGGAATTCTGACAGAATTTTAGTTTTGAACTGATGTTTTCTTGAAAATCTTCTTACAACCTGACTGATGCAGGTGTGAATAATCTGATTGGATGAAAGTTTGCTTTAACAGAATTGCATTGATCTTAACTGATTTATTGGAGAAGTTTGTGGGTACCTTCACTGAAAACCCTCAGGAGACTTCACTCCTCCACTAGGGATCGCTTAGGGGTTTAAAAGGCTTGTTGCATATGCTAAATGCAACTGTGCTCCCTACAAAAATGGCTCTTCATTCTATTTTTAAATTTTGTCTTTGCTCAGGGACTAGCAAAGCTTAGGTTTGGGGGTGTGTTGAGAACTGGAAAATACCATTTTTCACCCCTTAATCTGGGCCTTGATAGACCCTTGAGAGAACTAAATAAGTGTTTTAAGTGCCTTTGTTGCAGCTAACAATAAACACAGGCTCAACCATAAAAGCAGCTTAAAAGTGCCAAAAAGATGACAATCCATGTCAGTTCAAAGAAAGGAAGTGAAGAAACAACCTCATCAGCTGTTGAAAGGTCTAAAGTAAAGAGGCAAAGACACATGGCGAAGCGAGGAACAATTGACAGAAATGCACTATAGAGTTCTTTTCGCAAAGAACCTGCACTTTTCGTAAAGAACCTTGAACTCTGCGAAAAGGACTAAAACTCCAGGCATAGCTTTCGAAGAGCATCTGAACTCCTCGAAGAGAAGATTGAACTTTACGAAAAGGTCCCCAAGCTTTGCGAATAGATCTCCAGAAGTTACAGTTCTTTTCGAAAAGGTCTCCAATCTGTGCGAAAAGAGCTTCAGAAGTCACAGCACTTTGTGAAAAGACCCTTAAGCTCTGCGAAAAGGTATTCTGGAGATTCGCAGCTTTAACAAGGGCAATTCAGTAATCTGTTGCAGCGCATTTAAAACCCAAGGACATTAGGAAGATTACGATTACGAGCAGAACCAAAGGCATATTCTACCCCATGTGAACACCCAAAGATAAAATTACTTGGCGAGAACTTCTAGAAGCTCAAACAGATTTTTGAATTACATAACAGAATTGATGCCTCTGTTTCCTGATTGGCTGAACCAGATCAAGCATTTCTGATTGGCCAGAATAGATCTGGATCCTGGTGCTCGACTCCTATTGGTTGATACAGATCTATCCAATTCTGATTGGTTGATACACATATGAGCTGGCTTAGGGAAAACTATAAATAGACGAACCATTTGCCCAATTTGGGTATCCAGATTTTGAGTTTCATTTCTAATCCCCCATTTCCTAGCCAGACAGTTTGTCTGAAATTCCTGTAATAGCTTCACTTTGATTTGCAATTGAGAGCTGTGAGACATTTCTGTAATTCAAAAGAGAGTTGTATTCAAGACTACAAATCTGAGAGCTGTTTAAGCTGTGCTCTGTAATTGTAACGGTGGATTTGAAAAGGTTGCTGTAAACCGTATTTTCTCAATTGGACTCATGTTAAGGGTTCCCTCTGATCTCCTTATTGCATTAAACTCCTTTAGATTTACTATTTTTCATGCAATTTCCCTTGATTCATTAATCCTGTAAGAATTAGTGTTGGTAACCTAGTCTCTTACAGCATTTGTAGTGATGCTTCCTGTTCTTAATTGAGGATTTGGATTAAAGACTATTGGATGGTTTGTGGCCATTAAAGTGGACAGACCATAGCCATAAGTGTAAGCCTAATCCTTGAATTAAATTTATCTCTCTTACATCTGTGCTTGTAGCCAGATGAAGATTGGATCACCTCTGCTGAGCTGCAGTTATTCTCATTAGATTTCAAAGACCAAATCAGATTTAGATATTACTTCTCCATCTTTGTTTCAATCACTCCCCCAACTCGGATCTGGATCATTTAGTTTAAATTTTCCTTTGTTTTTAGTTTGTTAAACGTGACAAATTCAAACCTCTCATCTTATCAGCTTTCTAGATAGGATAAGAAGCCAGATCTGGTAGCTCAGATCTGGAGGTTTATCTTACATTTTAAACAAATTCTCTGTGGACGATCTTTCACTCACTTACTTTTAAAACTTGCTACAATTGGCCCTGATCTTGCAGGCTAATTCTCTTCTAACTGTGCTGATATTTCTTTAATTTCTTATATGGTCTAGAGCCGCTGTAATTTGGCAACTTTAAAACTGTTTTCAAAACACACATAAATCAAGCACACTTAGAGGCAACAACAACATGGGTATGCACTTTTTCGTGGAGAGATTTTTGTTGTTTTTTTTTCTTTGTTATATTTGTTTGGATTTTTTTTTCCGAAAGTGCAAGTAAACAGAGATTTTTGTTTTGGTTTATTTCTTTTGTAATTGAATGACAGGGCGTGCCCTCTTTTGGTTTCTTTTTTGAAAGTTTGGAAAGGATAGGGCATACTTACCTTCTTTTGGTCTTAGATTTCTTGTGAAGCACCTACTCTCTTCTCTCTTTTTATATTTTATTGTCATCTTCTAACAATTGCTTTCTGATGCCTCTTTTCAGGATGCCATGAGGACATCAAGGTGATGGTGACTAAGGTCAGGGGGCCAGTCCTGACGAGGTCAGGGGTAGTGGGGGTGAGCATCTCCTTTGGGTGCACCAGTGCACCGAGAGGCGCACTCTGGAACAGAAGAAGAGATATTGACTCGAAATGCAAGGAGATGCGGCCCGCAGCGGCCAACTTCATCAACAATACAACCATATATCCAACTTTGGGATTGCTAGCGAGGTATATATCTTTAGTTCGTCCCTTTCATTTATGCAATTTTCATTCATAGCCCTGATGATCTTGCCTTACTGGTACAACCACTACCCTCGCTCACTTTCCGAGATGGGTGGTTCGACCTCTAGCGCCTTTATGCCCGCCTCCCTTATACCGTGAAGATGCTCTTGAGTCAGGCCGGTTTTGGGGATTTTCTCTCTTATCTAGCCATGCGAGGGGACAAGTCATATGTGCATTTTGTCCTGAGACACTGACCTTCCATATGCCTCTCACCGAGATGGCCATTACCCCGGTGGACTGGGGTATCATCACTGGGATCTCGATAGGAGGGGAGCCCGTGACCTACCCTAGCTACTTGCCACGCGAGGAGGTGATCAGATTGATTGGGGCCTATCCCCCTACTGAATGCATGACCAGCCCAGAGGTCAAGCTATCCTTTCTTGCAGGTCTGTTTGGTGCTAACGAGCTACATCCAGAGGACCAGCCCCTCATGGAGATACACATCCCCCTACTTGCGCTCTGGTTCTCGCTCTTGTGTTCCTGCTTTTCCTCCTGGGAAAGACGATCCTTGCGAACACAAGTGGCAGGCGTGACCAAGTTGTCTCTTCTCCATTTGATGGAGAACTGGATAGACGGGCATCGTGTTAATTGGGGAGGTGCCAACTACACCGTGTTGATGGACAACCTGACTCAAGCTTCAGTCGAGAGCTTCTCTTCTCTCTGTGGCTTCTGGCCGTTTGTTGAGGTGGTTTTCTTGCTCTCTTTTTCCTTTGTACCCTTATCTATTTTTCCTTTTCATATGCACATATCCATCATATTTGACTTTTGGCTTTTGTTCCTCTTTTCAGGTCTGGGGGTACCTGCACTTCCAGGCTAGTTCCCCTCTCCTCATTCCGTGGGACGCTACTTACCCTCTGCTAAGCTGTTGGCATGCGAAACACCGATGAGATGTAGGGATGAGCCACTTAGAGCTGGGCTTGAGGTCCCAGTTCGATTTGATGCTTTCGGAGTAGGTCTACAACACTCTTCTTTCTTCTCCTTAGGTCCTTTAATTTTTTTGTAGAATTGTTTGATTTTAAGAAAGTGCCCCCCCTTTTTTTTCTTTGATCAGGTCATGCTAGACTCCTATGCAAGCTCCCCCTTTTTGGTTCGGATCGCCGTCGTGTAGTCTGGTTCTTTGTAGATTGCCAGGTTGTCTTATTTTACTGCTCCTCGACTCGGGTTTACTATCTGGGGGAGAGGGTGACCCACCAGTATCGTGCTTACTCTGCCATGCCTGTGGATCCTCCTGGGGATGTTTTGACACCCAAGGGCACTTTTGAGGAGCTCATGGAGCAGCTCCACCATGCGGGGGTTCAGATCGAGGGCTTCCTCTAGCTAGGCATGGTATGATGCTCTCCTGTACCGTTGTATCCTCCCGCGATTCGTACCTGGCGTCAACTTTGTTACTTTTAGGGGTCCTCTCAGCCAGGTAACTTCGGTCTCCCCTTTGTACTTTTATCTCATTTTTTGTTTATCATGATCATTTTCTGACGATTGCTCTTTCTTTTCAGTTTGGAGCAGCTGAGGTCTCAAGCTTAGATACGGGTGCAGGGCCCTCTGGGACGGCAGGAGCGGGACCATCCAAGACCTCTGGTGCTGGACCCTCTGGGACCTCAGGGGTGGGGCCCTTTGGGATTTCTAGGCATGGGCAGTTTGATGATGGCTCACAGTTGTGCGAGGAGGTTGTGACAACCCAGATTTCCTTACCCAAAATCCATGCCGTCAGATCATACACACGATCTGAATTATAAAGTCATTATTGGTATCAAGGTGCTTAATTCCTTTTGTGACAACTCGATCTTCCCCAAAATAGAAGATTGGAGTGCTAAAAAAAAAGAAATAGAAGATTAGAAAGATCGGGCCATCGATCTTTGGTAAGTTTACTTAAATGCGAAAGCAAAGTGCGTAGATGCGAAACCAGAGCTATAAGGCAAAACATATGGCATCATAAACCAACAAGAGATTCCCATCATTCTATCTTAACAAAATAACTAAACTATACAATCCATCGGTGAAGGCTGACCTTCACCTAAACAGTGGACAAAATGATACAAAACTATACATGAGTCTAAATAGTATACTGTACCAAGTATAAAAAAGAACAAAAAAAATCCACACTCTATGGAGATCCAAAGAAAATAGGTTAAGGGAAGAACTCCTCGGGTGGCTCTTCCTCCTCGTCCGGATTGTAATCAGGGTCCTTTTGTTGTTCAGGATCCCTCTCAAGATCTTCACTTGCAGCTGTGACGTATAGTCAAGGGATGAGCTACAGTCCAAGCTCCGTAGGGAGAAAACATTGCTAAATCATACTTTATCATTCTATTTCATGATATTGATGCATAAGTATAACAGTTTCAAATAAATATCGTATCAATTACATTAGAAAATAGCAAAGAATTTAAACTCATGATCTTAAAACATATCATGTCATGATGCGGTAACGTACGAAAATAATGCAAATCGGATAAAAGAAATCGAAATAGAACTATAGCATATCGACGAAAATAAGCGTATAAAAGGCAGGAGTATTGATAGCAGGAAATCGAATATATCAGATCACATAGCAGAGAATTGAAACATATCTTATCGGATAGCAGAGAATTGGAACATGCCATATCACATAGTAGAAAATCGAGAGCATTTCATATCGGAGTTCATTAGTGTAAGTATCTTGTAACGGGAATAGAGTAGTCCGTAGCGAACATAGGGTCGTAACCCCCGGGACTCCACCCCTCTTGCAGACTCCACTCCCCTTACAACTAACGTAAAGTCATAACAAGTCTCATGGCAAGGCATCCCGTAGCGGGAACTGAGTAGTATGTAGCGGACACAGGGTCATTACCCCGGGGAGTCCACCCCTCTCATGGAGGTTCCACTCCTCGTTGCACATGATTTCGGAGTGAAACATATCAAATCACATATACACAGATCAGAATTCGAGAAATTAGATCATATGTACACATATCAGAATTTGAGAATTTGAAATTCGATGAGTCGAATGCATTACTGTGTCATGGTACCAAGTGAAATGATCATGTGCAGAAACCAAAACTTAACCTTTCAAAGAGTTTTAATATACGCATATAGCACATTGCTGAAAATATATAATTTCATTTGATAATCACAACATAAACCATGAATCGAGAGAACATATAGTCGGGCATCAAGAATCTTCCCTACCTTAATGCGGCATTTGTGTGAACACAAACACTCTAATCCAAGTGGAGTTCCCACCATTGGTCTCCTGTGTTTATCCTAAAACACACATTGTTCTTATACTAAGTGTTAATGAATAGTACGTGACATAAAATGAGGTTTCCAAAGATCATTAGGGACACAAACAAAGGCTCACATGAACAAAGCATCTCGCTGCGGCGACGCCTCAGGGTCACCACGGTGAAGTCTTTAGGTAGTCATGTGGCACCTAAGCTCGCAGTGGCGAGCCACCATAGTGCCGAAATGGCCTGAGTTTTCATGTAGCACTCGCCACGACGAGTGCTTCGGAATTCCCCTCGCCGCAGCGAGGTTCAGGGTTGTCGTGTTGAGTCTGATGAAATTGGCATATTTCTAGTTCTTTCTTTTAAGTATGAAAACCCAACTTTCTTGCGTAATTGCTATCTTAAATGTACCATCTAACCTAGTGTGCAACCATGGGAATCGAGACAATCCCGTCGCGACGATGCACTCTCTAACGAAAATATAGAGTCGCCACCCGGAGCTTTCGGTATCCCGGGAAACCTAGTTCATTTTTATGAGCACCAAAGTGCTAAAAATATGACTCTGAATCCGGTCCACACCAAAGGATCTTGGGTAGGGGCTTCGATTATCGATCGGAAAGGTGTTAGGCATCCGATCAACCCGCTTAACACGGTCTCTACTAATGGCCAAAAATAAAATAAAGTAAAAGAAAAAAAAATGGCTTCCTCTTACCCAAATGGGCCTTAAACCCTATTTGTGCCCCTTTGTTCCTACCGAAAATTCGGTGGCGTAACGGCACAAATGGGAGGATGGGAAGAGCTAAAGAAGAGATAGGAGAAGAAAGGGGAGAGCCGGAGCCCTCGGGCCCTTGTAGCACCGTAGGAGAGCATTGCGTGGCTTGCTTTGATGAGCTCTTGAAGGCTTTGTATGGTGGAAAGTGGGGTTCTAGCTCTTAAGGCTTGAAGCTAAGAGGTAGGGAAGGGAGGCTAGGGGATCACACACACCTAACCTAAGGGTTTTCTATAAATGCTAAGGTCTAAAAGAGTTTTGTGAATTCTAGAATTTGTATGAGGGGTGTGCACCAAAGAGAGAAAGATTTTCTCACTTTAAGCTCTTTCTCGCTTAGGTAGAAATTCTCAACCCCTAAACCGAGGGGTGGGGGGCTCTATTTATAGGAGATGAGTGGATTAGGAGGGTGTTTAGATGCTAATTAGGATTAGTAATTAGGTAATCTCTAATCTAAGGTTTCTTAAGATTTTGAGAGCTTGGAGATGTGGGGGAATGGTTTTAATGGTGGATGATAGGTTAGTGTTTCAAATCACTTAAGAATTACAAATAGGCATTAAAAGGGTGCAAAAAAGTTATCAAAACACACCCTAAGGACTGAGGTGGTCAACAAGTCAAACCTCAATCATGAATTTCAGGGCAAAAACTATGAGTTACTGTTCATATGCTTGGCACAACTAATAGTTGCGCTAGGCAAATGTACAGTAAAACAATAATGAACAGTAGCCTGAAAGTTGGCTTTACGAGGGGTGGGGGGACCCATTTATACTTGGCACAACTATTAGTTGCGCTAGGCCATTTTTAGGAGAAAAAGGCCTGGCGCAACTATTAGTTACGCCAGGCAAATTCAGGGGAGTTGCGCCAGATAAAAATCCCTCTAAAAAAGTATGATTTTTAAATAGTCATAACGTTTGATATACAACTCCGATTGAGGTGATTTTTGGCTCGTTGGAAAGTTGGAGAAGTCTTCTTTCCAATGGTATATGATTTGATATTAGCAGAAGACCATAGATAGTCTTAGGGCACCACTCTTCATCCATTACCCGGGAAGGTTAGGTTTAGGGTTCGAAATAGGTTCTAAGGGTCAAGATTGGTTTCTAAAGGTCTGAGATAGGTTTCTAAGGGATCTAGGGTGATTCCTAAGGGTTTGGAGTGATTCTTAAGGGTTCCATACATGCCATCAAAAGCTTAAAAATGCGCCTCTCTTAAAATATGTTTCGATCAGGCCTTGGGCCAAATTTGGGTGTCTACAGATGCCCCTTTTGATATCTGATCACTAATGATCGAATGCCAAAGAAAAGAGACATCCGAAGAGGCCCAAGGCATTACTGACGGGTCCACTATATTCATAATGAACTTTAAACATCAGATGAGTAACACGGTGAGAAAATGAAAGCCTTGGATGCCAATCTAAACATTCATTTCTCGAGGTAATCGGTTCCCAAGCGCTTAGCGACATTACTGGGCATAACCGAGGTGGAATGAGTTGTGAACACCCTATAGTCGGGAAAGACATTCACTGCTCAGGATGATTTTGAAGGTGTTTGATGTTTAAAATTCATTCTAAATGCAACAGCTTCGTGAGTAAGAGGGATGATTGACCCACATTCAAAGATAGGCGTAAAGTAAACACACGCAAGGCTCCACAGTTTGCGTCTAATCCTATGAGGCATTTGATGGCCCCATCGGACTATTCATAGGTGCCCCTGCTGAAAGCAGGGTTCGAGGTCTTTGGGCGAACCCATCGATCCCAAAGTTTATTTAGCATGACTGCCTGAGCGAAGTAAAATAGATGTCACAACACTTTTTGGGAGTACATGCCATTTTTTGAAAATGTGCCCTGGATCAACATAAGCTAGAGCATCCAGCTTCAACTACCTTGAACAGATCCAACCAAACATTGGGTGTCTCCTAAAAAGGGATATCCAATCCTGGCTTCCGCCGATAATGATCATAGACATCAATTAACTATGCATAATCATGCACCCATCAGGGGCAATAAGCAATAACAAAGGCGATGGAAGTCTCGACCTGGACTTACCCGGGTACAATTTACGGGGACAAACGACCATCATACGGATACCCAGACACACGGCGTACACTTTACAGGGATACCGCTGCCCATACAGGTTTTAAGCCTGCATAAAATAAAAAGAGAAATGATCCCTTCTGAATGTATGGTTGCACATAGTTTGATTGACACATAATCTCATTCTCAATAGGTTGGTCTCAACCAGCGATTGACCTTTTCCAACGGAGAATCTGAAGCTTAAGACACTTAAGTTCACATGAATCCAAAATCGAGCTCTCATCGCAAAGATTTAGCAGTGGAGTCGACTCGATCGAAACATTGACTATTTGACTGGGACTGACACCGTTGCTCCTTCCTTGAAGTAGGATCCAGAATCCAAAGCGTGCCTTAGACTTAGGACGTTATTATAGCACAGTGGTGTTGCTGATAAAATATCGATATTTTACCACATCAGAACACACATGTGTGTAGCTCTGTGGGGAACCACAGATTTATTCTTTTTCTCTTTTTTCTTTTTTTAAAGATTACTTTTTTTCATTTTTTTTTTAAAACAAGCATTATCTGGACCTCGAACCCCGGGAGGCGCACGCCCAGACAATGCATACCAAGAGCCCGTGACTCCGCAATAGATTGCGATGAAGCTGAAGCCAACGTACTCAAGTTTATGTGATATCGAAAAGATTGGGTCAGAATTGGGTGTCCACCGAAGGATACTCAATCTTGGACTTCGTCATCAATGAAGTTACAAATGAACAACTATGCATAAACATGCACCCATTAGGGGCGATAAGCAACAAAGGTGATGGAAGCCCTGACCCGGACCTGCCTGGGTACAATTTACGGGAACAAATGACCATCATACGGGTACCCAGACGCATGGCGTACACTTTACAGGGATACTGCTGCCAATACAGGTTTTAAGCCTATAGAAAAATAAAGGAAATGAGCCCTTTTTCATGCATGTTTGCACATAGTTGTTTGACGTAGTTTCATATCTAACAGGTTGGAATCAATCCAACAATGAATCTTTTCAAGGACGGAGTTATCCGGGCCTCAAATCCCGTAGGGCGCATGCCCAGACAGCGAGGACCAAGAGTCTACACCTCTAAAAATATCATGTGATGAACTTGAAGTACAAGGCACTCAAGTTCACCTGAAACCAAAATATGGAGCGATCAGGGCAAAGATTTAGCGGTGGAATTAATCCAATCCAAGCATTGATTGTTTGACCGAAATTGACACCGTCGCTCCTATTTTGAAATAGGATCCATGGATCCAAGGCGAACCTTAGACCTAAGACATTAATTTTGCACAGCTGCGTTGCCGATAAAATATTGACATTTTACCGCATCGAAAATATGCGAGTGCGTAGCTATGCGTAGGTGGTGAGATGCGCCGGTGGTGAGATGCTTTATCTGATTTCTCCATCGCTGAGAAGTTGCCCTCTTCGAGGCTTTGGACTGTGTGATGTTCCTGCACATTCTCGAGAAAATGTCAGTCCCTTTTTTGTTTATACATATAAAGAAAATGCATCCTAAACAATAGAAGAAAAAGTAGATTTTTACCTACATTTTTTCATTTTCAAGATATTTTTTGGATTTTTGTTTTTGGAGATTTTTTGTTATTTTTCTTCATTTTTGAGATTGAAATATGATGCTGGAAATATGTACATGAAAATGAGTAGAAATATATACACATTTTTTGGTGTTTGGATTTTTCTTGATTTTTTTTTTGGCTTTTTTTTTTTTTTTACCTTGATAGTGAGACGGAGTAAAGGGTTCCAATTTTGAGCATAGTCGAACTCTTTCATGCAGTCGGACATGAGTGAGTTTCCAGATTTTACTAAGGACGGAACGTTGATCCCTTTGGATTGAGTTAAACCTTTCTCCTTACCTCGGGTCATACGTTTGACGGTGCAGGTTTCACAAAGACAATTCTGGTAGGGACCCAATTCGAACTAGCATGAGCGGCCCAGTCGGACAAGAGGGTACAGGAAGAGTAACAAAAGGGTTCCTCAAACATCAATCTTCTCGATCAGTCCAAACCTTTCTTTTTCAATTTTTTTTCTTTTATTTATTTATCTCCCTTTTTCTTTACCCGTGGCGCCCTTTCAGGTTTTCACCACATCCATGGGTTGAGCTCTCTTACCCTAAGCGCCCTTTCAAGTTTTCACCTGGCCCGCACAAGCTTGCTATTTTTACCCATAATGCCCTTTCGGGTTTTCACCACGTCCATCTTACTTTGAGCTTGTATTTTTATTTTTTTATTATTATTTTTTTATTTTTTCATTTCCTTTTTTCAACAGCCACGAGATAGACGTTGATTCCATCATAGCCGACTAGGTGGGGTTTAGGTGTCGTCTCACAACTCGGCTTGTGTTGACTTTAACAGATGCTATGACTGCTTGTGAATCTAAAAATAGGGCTTTCTTCAGAGTGTAGCTTGGCCATGGGTCAGGTTAGGATTTGAAAGTATGCTAGGCTAAAAAGTGTTTCTTTGATACGGCTTCAGTTTTCTCAACATACTTTCTTCCTTGGGGATCTTACTGTACATGCCCCATGATTTTTGTTCTTTTTGTTTTATTTGAGGTAATCCCCCCTTTTTTTTTGGGGTTTTGCTTTTTGGATTTTGATGGTAATTTCACTTATTTTTTTTGAATGTACATACACACATTTTTTTGGGAAAGGAGTTATTGAAATAAAAAAGGCCCAGGCTCAAATGGGGTAGCAAAGGATATCATCATTTTTTAGGGGATGCTTGTTTTTGGCTACTGTGCTTGGAATGATGGCCTCTTTTGGGTGGTTCTTAAGTAGTCACGTATTTGTTTCATCAATACTTACCTTATTGTGATAGACTAAGAGTAGAACCGTCGGACGTATCTAGCGCTGATGGGATCAGGAAGATGATCTCCGTCCATGGTGGCGAGGCAGATGGCGTATCCCGGCAGCACTTCTTGGATGACGTAAGGTCCTTCCTAGTTTGGCTTGAACTTTCCTCTCTGATCAGCATGGAGGGATGGGAAGATCTTCTTTAGCACAATATCTCCTACCTTTAGATCTTGACCGCGGACATGTTTATTGTAAGCGTGTGAGATTCTCCCCTGGGAAACTTGAGTGTGACACACGGCTAGGAGTCTCTTCTCGTCCAATAAGTTTAATTGTTCACAGCGGGGTCTCTCTCTTTCTGCTTCGGGTAAGCCTGATTCTATAAGGATTCGGAGCAAGGGTACTTCAACCTCTATCAGGAGGACGACCTCGGTTCCATACACAAGGGAAAATGGTGTTGCCCCTGTAGCAGTACGGATCGACGTTCGATAGGCCCACAAAGCAAATGGCAGCATTTCACTCCAATCTCGATAAGTGACGATCATTTTCTCAAGGATGCGGACGACTGTCTTGTTTATGGCTTCCACGGCTCCATTAGTTTGAGGCTGATAAGGGGATGAGTGATGGTGCTTGATCTTGTATTGCTCGCAGAAGTCTCAGATGCGCTTATTCGCAAAGTTTGTACCGTTATCCGTGATGATATCTTTGGGTACTCCAAATCGACACACAATATTATTCTTGAGAAACTTCTCAACGTGACTGGCCGTGATGTTGGCATATGACGTCGCTTCTACCCACTTGGTGAAGTATTCAATGGCGATGAGGATGAACCGATATCCGTTTGATGCTTTCGGATTAATCATTCTGACAACGTCAAGACCCCAGGTAGCAAATGGCCAAGAGTGGTCATGCAGTGAAGATCAATGGCAGGAGCATGTATCAGGCTGGAGTGTTCTTAACACTTGTAGCATTTTTGAACATGTTTGCAATAGTTCAATTCCATGGTGGTCTAAAAGTATCCCTGCTGTAGGATTTTCTTAGCGAGCATGTGACCACTGACGTGGGCTCCGCATACTCCCTCATGGATTTCTTTCATAATATTGACCGCTTCACTTTCAGTGAGGCACCTAAGTAAGATGTTATTGTATGATCGCTTGTAGAGGCATTCCCCGCAAATGACATAACCTGCCGCTAAACGTTGAATGGTTCATCGGTCTGTCTTGGATGTACCCTCTGGGAAAGTTAGGGTCTTGAGGAAATTCTTGATATCTGAGAACCAAGGTGGCTCATCATCAGGCTTTATAGGTTCCTTAATCTAGAGGCAGAAGGCCGACTCATTCCTCTGCTCGATCATGATCGGCTTCATTTCAACACCATAGGGAATTTCAATCATTGACGCCAAAGTTGCTAATGCGTCGGTAAAGCGATTCCTTATCCGGGAGACGTATGAGAAAGTCACATCTTGGAAACAAGCTATCAGATCTTCCAGGTGTTCATGATAGGGGATTAGTTTCTCGTCTTTCGTCTTCCAGTCACCATTCGTCTGGCATATGATTAACTGTGAATCACCAAATACTCGAAGGTGAGTTACATTCAGATAGAGATCCGCCTGCAGACCAGCGGCGCAAGCTTCATACTCAGCCATATTGTTAGTGCAAGGAAAGTTGAGCTTGATAGAGACCGGTACATGGGATCCTTTCGGTGAAATCAGGATGGCACCAACTCCTTGGCCCTCGACATTTGCTACCCCGTGAAAGTGCATTACCCATGATTCTTCTGCCTCTTTTATATCGTCTTCTGTCATGAACAGGATGCCCTCATCGGGGAACTCAATTCTCAAAGGCTCATAATCAGGTAAAGGATTGTCGGCAAGATGATCAGTAAGCGCCTGCCCCTTGATCAACTTCTGAGTGACGTACGTGATGTCGAATTCAGATAATAAAAGTTGCCATCGTGCGATTCATCCAGTGAGAGCTGACTTTTCAAATAGGTATTTCAATGGGTCCATTCAGGCCAAGAGCAGAACTGCCTGAGATAGCAAGTAGTGGCGGAGCCTTTGAGTAGCCCATATAAGAGCCAGGCATGCTTTCTCTAGATGAGAGTAGCGTGCTTCATAATCAGTAAACTTCTTTCTCAGATAGTAAATGGCCTGCTCTCTTCTTCCCGTTTCATCGTGCTGCCCCAAGACACATCCCATCGAAACTCCCATCGTGGAGAGATACATCAAGAGTGGTCTCCCTGGCTTAGGAGGTATCAAAATAGGTGGATTAAGGAGGTAGCTTTTGATTTTTTTGAACGCTGCCTAACAATCGTCGTTCCATTCAATGGGTGAATTCTTCCTTAGTAACTTAAAGATTGGCGTGCAGATTGGAGTTAGCTGTGCAATGAACCGACCGATATACTTTATTCTGCCCAGAAACCCTCTAACCTCTTTTTCGATAGACGACAGTGGCATTTCAGTGATGGCTTTGACTTTGCGATCCCCCTCCTGCTGACGATGAACCCTAAAAGTTTCCCTGACATAGCACCAAATGCACAATTCTGTGGATTCAGTCGTAGTTGATACTTCCTCAGCCTTTCAAACAGCTTCTGAAGGTTTACCTACCAGTCGTAGTTGATACTTCCTCAGCCTTTCAAACAGCTTCTGAAGGTTTACCAGATGGTCGCTTCGCTCAGGTGATTTGGCTATTATGCCATCGACATACACTTCAATCTCTCGGTGCATCATGTCATGAAATAGTGCAGCCATAGCTCTCTGGTATGTTGCATCGGCCTTCTTCAGCCCGGACAGCATGACTCGATAGCTAAAGGTTTCTCAGGGGTAATGAGCGTTGTCTTCTCGTGATCAACCTCTGCCATCTTTATCTGATTGTATCCCGAAAATCCATCCATAAAAGAAAGCATCCCGTGTTTGGCAGTATTATCAACCAAGATGTCGATGTGTGGCAATGGGAAATCGTCCTTTAGACTTGCTCTGTTCAAATTGTGAAAATCGATGCACATGCGGACCTTTCCATCCTTCTTTGGTACGAGCACAATATTGGCTAGCCACTGCAGGTACTTGGATACCATGAGAAACCCCGCATCATATTGCTTGATGACCTCATCTTTGACATTCATCATCCATTTGGGTCGGAGACATCTCAGCTTCTGCTTGACTAGCTTCATATCAGGGTAGAGGGGCAACTCATGCTCGACCAAATCAGTATCCAGACTAGGCATGTCCTCGTATGACCAGGCAAAAACGTCTTGGTATGACCGAAGGAAGTCGATCATGCTTTTTCTTTTCTCAGGAGATAGTGACGTTCCGATTTTGGTTATCCTGGGAATCTCCTCAGTCCCTAAATTGACGTCTTTGGTCTCTTCGACAATGGGGGTAGGGCCATACTCAAAGTCGGTAAATTGTTCAAGGTGCTCATTGGGGAGCTCCTCGAAGGGGATATCCTCGTCTAGACTCGTAACGCCTACCTCTTCTTGTATTTCTATAGGAAAGGGATCGATTTTACGTGAGACAGGCATTTTGATTAAGGCATCCTTTTGTGAGACATTTTCTGGAATTTTAAATGACAATATTTTTGGACTTTGGATTTTTTCAATGCTTTTGGGATTTTATATTTTTTTTCATGTTTTTGAGATTTTATATTTTTTCCATATTTTTGAGATTTTTGTTTTCTTCGGAGACGGACCCTTGGCAAGGCAGGTTACTATATACACAAGGTATTGTTTGCCAAGGGCTTCTCTCACTTTTTATAAGTTATTTTTTTTTGGGAAACGGGTGCCAAATGTTAGGGCATTCCCCGATTCCAGGGTTTGGGGCAAAGATGCCCAGTTGCGTACCTGAGGGGTCGCTTCTTTACCTGTTGGGATGGAGGGTGCTGACTGATATGGCTCATTGGAGTCAGCCTCCATCATATTGATCCCCATT
This sequence comes from Chloranthus sessilifolius, assembly GCA_021018995.1. Lineage (NCBI taxonomy): Eukaryota > Viridiplantae > Streptophyta > Magnoliopsida > Chloranthales > Chloranthaceae > Chloranthus > Chloranthus sessilifolius. The sequence goes on along the minus strand of CM037594.1, from coordinate 24,050,189 downwards.
TCGTCTGAGATCATGTCCTCAAATGATAACTCAGTTTTGTGGCGATTCACCACAGGGGGGGTTTGTTCAGGTACCGACCGTCGTTCCTCGAAAAGGGACAACGCGGCTAAATCTATCTCCAAGCTGGGAAGGGAGATATGGGGATTGGTGGGATGGATTGGGGCTGTGGGTTTATGTGGGGTCGAATGGGTTACCCCATTTCGATTAATCTTTATGACCAATACGCTGACAAAGGAATCCCTGATGTGCGGCCTAGGGCAAGGTTTCTCTTCTATGTTGATTCCTCAAGCTCTTACAGCCGCGTCGACCCTGACTTTCTCTTTGGCCTCTCGGACCTCTTCTTCTGTGGGCTTGTATCCTAACCCGAATAGGACCTTCTGCCCCTTGGCGACAACTGGCTCTTTTCTTCCTTGTAATCTGGGTCCCAGACCCCTTCCTTTCTGATAACCCCACTTTTGGAGCATTGCCACTGCCGCTACCATACCACCTCCTGTTTTAGGCATGATGCCCTTAATGGGTTCTGGGAGTATGGCTGATACCTCATATTCGAAACTGTGAAGGTTGACATCCTCAGCAGTGTGCGGTATATCTAACATATTGGGTCTTTCGATGCTATTGGCAGCCTTTTCTTTCTCACTGTGCCCCTCCCTGATGATTGTAACGATCTTGTACCCAGACACAAACTTGAGTTTCTGGTGCAAGGTGGAAGGTATAGCTCCGACCTCATGCAGCCATGGGCGCCCCAATAATAGATTAAATGAAGATTTGATATCCATGACTTGAAACAAGATGGAAAAGGACATTGGCTCTATCAATAGCTCAAGATCAACTTCTGCCATTATTTCTCTCCTGGTATTGTTGAACCCTCTAGCGCTAGTTCTGGTGGGCCTTAACATGCACGGATCGACCCGGATCTTGGTGGCGGTTCTTAACAGGCATATGTTCAATGCGGACCCGTTATCAATTAAAACCAGGGGAATGACCATATTTCTAGACTCAACGGGTATATTTAATGACTTAGAGTGGCTACACCCTTCTTCAAGTAAATCAGCATAAGAGAATGAAATGGCATTTGGAGCCATCACTTGCCCGATTATCTGCCTGACTTCATCTGGGCTAACTTGGAGTGACACATGTGTATTTTTTAATGCCCCCATTAATGCTTGAAAATGGAGTGGGGACGTCATCAATAGATCCCAGACAGTTATATGGGCAGGCATTCTTCTTAGTTGAGTCTCTAGTATATATTCTCGACTCATCTTTTCGAAAGGGTTTACAACACTATCTTTCTTCCCCTCTAGTTGGGCCTGCGGTGCTGTCGGCGCCTCTGGCTGCTTCGATATCCTTCCTGACCTAGTGACAAAGTCCACTGCCCCTTCTCTGCTACTGCTGGCATTGACATTTGTTTGCTCGTAGCTGAGCGAGACTTGATGAGGATAATATGTGGGTCCCTAGACCTGAAAAGGTATGGCTGCCGGTTCTGGAGGCACTTGTGCTGTCGGCTCAGGAGGTGTGGGCAATACTTGATTCACCTCGGTGGTAGCAGGTTGGGTGGAAAGATTGGGCCAAGTGGGGGTGGTGAAGCTTGAGGGTGGTGGTATTAGAGGGAAGGAGGTAAAAGTAAGCCATTGATAGCTGGTGGGTGCTGGCGGCAGATGAGGGGTCTGAGGGGCCGTTGGGGTGGATTTTGTAGGCAGAACTTGGGGTGATGGGATGGGCGTAGGCCATTGGTAATTGCCGGGTGCGGGTGTGGGATTGGGGGCCTGATGGCTTATAGGGTAATTGATGGGGGGTGTGGTGTATGGTGGTAGTTGAAATGGGGCGGGCGCAGACCATTGATAATTGTCGGGTGCGAGTGTGGGATTGGGGGCCTGGTGTCTTATAGGGTAATTGATGGGGGGTGTGGTATATGGTCGTAGTTGAAATGGGGTGGGCGCAGGCCATTGATAACTGGCGGGTGCGGGTGTGGGATTGGGGGCCTGTTGGCTCATCGGGTAATTGAAGGGGGTTGTGGTATATGATTGGTATGCATTGCTACTTACATAATTGATGGGTGTGGTGGACAGAAAGTACGCCCTGAGATCCAAGGGTTCCAATTGCGGGGATGGGTTGGGGAAATATTCTGACAAATTTAGGGGTTTAATTACCTCTATGTTCCCTTCTTCCATATTTCTCGACGAGGGTGCTACATAACTCTCCCGATCACTGATATAGTCGGAAGGGTCAAATTCAAACTCCTCCTCATCTTCTATCATTCCGACGGTGGGTCTGGGACCTGCTCCTCCGGTGGGATGTGGGGGTAGTGGCACTTGGTGGATATTAGCATGCTGGGAAGGTGCAGGGGGAATGATTTTTTCGGCATCGATCAAGTCTTGGATGGTGTGCTTCAATGGGAAGCAGCGATCAGTAGCGTGACCCGGACCCTGGTGAAAATTGCAGTGGGTATTTGAGACATAGTTCCTTGGGATTGGGTGAGGAGGAGGTTGCGGTTTGCAGATAGTGACTAATCCCTTTTCCACTAATAGAGGCAGAAGTACACTCAAAGATTGCCCCAGAGGCGTAAAAACTCAATCGTAGCGGGCTCTCCTTTGCTCCAGGGTCATTTGCATTCCTTGCCCAATCCCCATTCTCTGCATCTGCTCAGGCCTAACGGGTGCTATTGGGGCTGCCTGAAATTGAAACGGGGTAGTATTGTTATTGGGCCTGGTATTGACTATGTTCTGGACATCGCCCCCTGTTCTCTTCTCGTTCCTCTGCTATAAAAATCTTCTAACCCCACTGGGTCCACTCGGCATGTTTTTATTCAGACGCCCCTCCCTGATGGCATCCTCACATCGATTAGCATTCCTTACCAGATCAGCAAAGCTGGACTACTGCTGGTATACCAAAAAGTCCAAAATCACTGGTAGAGTATTCTTCAAAATCATCTCTATCTATTCATCATCAGGTATTCTGTTCCTGACCTGACCTGTCGGTGGTCTCCATCGCCCCAAGTAGTGGCTGAAGGTCTCGTTTTGGTTTTACTTTAAACGGGCCAGGTCGGACTTACACTGCTCGATGTCTATATTATAGACACACTGTTCTTGAAAGAGATGCGTCAAGTCCCTCCACGTTTTCATCATAGACAGTTCTAAAGATGTGAACCATCTTAAAGCCAGACCGGTCAGACTCTTTTGAAAGACTTTTATTAGTAGTCTTTCATCCCCTCCGTATTGGCACATGTCCCCACAGTAGGACTTTAGGTGTGCAATAGGATTGCAAGTGCCATTATATTTGTCGAAGGCTGACATTTTAAACTTAGGGGATAGGGGGATCTCAGCGAACAGACATAAATCTGTGAAGTCCGTGGCATGGATTTCAGCACCACCCATTTTCATCAGCTGCTTTTGTATTTTGTCTAACTGTTCTTTTAGCTGTTCCGACTCTTTTGATACAAGGGCCGCTTTCTCGGCCGTTAGTTGGACTTCACTCTGAGCTACCAGGGGATGGGCAATTACTGGAGGAGGGTTAAGGCTGGTCAATGCCCCAGCATAGGCCCCACTATTCCTAATCTCGTCCTCTTCATACTGCTAGTCGGTATAATGTGCAGCGAGGGCGGGATTCTCCTGTTGTTGTTGTTGTACGGGTTGGATGGGAATGACATGAGTGGGGGTTGGGTGAGCCCATTGGGGGTGAGGAAAGACTTGTTGGGTGATGTGAATTTGGTTTTGAGGTGGGGCCTGGTGGGGCCATTGGGTATGGAGGAAGGTTTGGAGATGGCCTTGGGGTGTGGGGCCATGGGAAAATTGGGTTTGGGGGATGACATGGGTTTGACCCATCTGTGAAGGTTGGGTTAAATGTTGGGGGTATTATAGAAGGTATGAGTGTGGGGTTTGGGTTTGGGCCATGAACCCTTGGCCATTTTAGGCCACGGGCCATTGATAGGTTTGGGCCATGGTCCCTTGGTAGGTTTGGGTCACGGGCCCTTGGGGGGTTTGGCCCAATGGGCCTTGATAGGTCAGGGCAATGGGCCCTTGATGGGTCTGGCCCAATGGGCCTTGATGGGTCTGGGCCATGGGCCCTTGGTGGGTCTGGCTCAATGGCCTTGATGGGTCTGAGCCATGGGCCCTTGGTGGGTCTGACCCAATGGGCCTTAATGGGTCTGGGCCATGGGCCCTGGGTAGGCTTGGGTGGTGGGGTATTAGGCCATGGAGCCCTGGGATACGTGAGGAAAGGGGGTTTAGGTCAATGGGCCTTGGGGTATGTGGGAGTTTGGAGTTTGGGCCATGGGGCCTTGGGGTAAGTGGGTCATGGGGGTTTGAGTGGTGTGGATTATGGGGTTTGATGGGGGTCATGAGGGAGTGAGGCATGAAGATTGGCTAGGGTATGGGATGGGTTCAGGGGCATGGGGTGTGGAGGAGAGGTAGTTTGGGAAGCCTTCCATGAGGAGTAGGCTTGGAACATCTCCTCCATCATGGCCATGGAAGGGGGATCAGATGTGGATGGTGGATTTAAGGGGATGGAGGGAAAATTGGGCGTGACCCCGGTACGATCGGGCATGGCCATGAAAAGAGGTGGGATATGGGGTGGATGAGACGGGAAGGTATGGTGTATGTTTGGGGATGATGAAAGGTTAGGTGTAGGTGTTTGGAAAAAATCGGGCATGGCCCCGATAAAAATGGGCATGACCCGGGTAGATGGGGGGATTTGTGGGGGATTGGATAGGGCGGAAGTGGTGTATATGAATGTGGGTGGATCAGGTCTATAAGGGGATGATGGGAATTGGGGCATGGATGCGGATTGGGAGAACGGGTTTGAGTTTTGTATGGATGTGGATGGGAGATGAGTTGGACTTGGCATGGGCATGGCTTGGGCAAAAGATGGGGAATGGGGGGGTTGGATTTTGGATATTTTGGGGGGTAATGGTTGAGAATATGGGGGCGCCAAATGGGCCGGTGACGGTAAAAGGGGGTTGGGTGAGGGGGATGGTTGAAAGAACTTCTCCCGAATGGGAGTGAGTTGGAGAATGTGGCGGGGATGAGTCGGGATCAGCGTAAGCCGGGTCCACTACCCACGACATTCTACGAGAACGGGTTGGGTAAGGGTGCCTTGGATAAGGCCCAAAAATCCTCCTCTTTCTTCCTCTACGGGACGGTGGAGGGCAAGATGATGCCGTTATGCCGACACCACAAACTATATATATATTTTTTGGGTTTTGATTATATATATATTTTTTGAATTTTTTTTTGAAAAAGTTTTGAAAAATAAAGGTTTCGAGGCCTTGGAATTTCTTTTTCAGGTAGCTCTCGTACCTTAATTCAAGACCCGCGGTGACAATTCCAATGCACTTCGGAAGAATCGAAGGAGAACCTTCGATCTATTGAAGGCACAGAAATCGAGGCAAATAATTCGATCCCCCGGAATGAGCCAAAAAGAAGTTGCCCTCTTTTGACCGGCGGGAGCGTATTGGGTGTCGGAGATGGCAGGGCCGAAACGAGGCACTAAGCACACTGATCGGGGGACTCGGGAGGTGAAGAAGGCCATGATTCGAGGTGTCATTAAATAGACTGGCGCAAACTAATACATGCTGAGTTGGGGCACTATTTTTATACTGGCGCAACTATTAGTTGCGCCAAGCTAAAAATGTGGATTTTAAAGCTGGCACAGCTATTAGTTGTGCCAGTTATAAATTCTAGTTTTTTACACTGGCGCAACTAATACTTGCGCCAAGCAAAAATTGATGCTTCAGAACTGATGACAACAACCACCAACACCCGAAATGAGTCTCTTTTTTTGGTTTTTTGTGGAACCTAGGCTTCCGGGAACTGAGCTATTTTTTAGTGATCAATTCTCTCCTCACCGCACCTAAAGGGTTTGAGTCCGGTATAACTCGCTAGCGCGCTCCCCAAGGGTTTTAAGTTTTGGAATGGGAGACCACCCGATATACCTCCAGCGCGAGCGCCTTCTCAGATACTAGGTGGGATGGGACTTTTCTGGATCATCACCATTAGGGCTGCCGCCATACTAAACCCGGGTGGTTATGTGTTTGCCTAATCCCAACCCCTTTAAAATCTACCCCGTAAAAGCAAATTAATTAAGCTCCTTAACTTGGTTCAATTTTAATTGTTTTCAAAGCCTTTCTTCTTTTTTGAAAGTTTCCTTTAGTTCAAAGACCGGGGGTGATGATCCCGTGCCGCCACTACGGGCCGGCGTCCACTATCGGAATATGTTTGCACAAGTACTCCCGCCAATCGGCTAAGGCACTTTAAATGACGAAAAATTAAATGAATTAAAAGACAATGCTCAAGTAGGCCCGCCGATCCACTAAGGCACTTAAAATGACTGAAAAGTAAAAAAATTTAAAGACTATGCACAAGTAGGCCCGCCAATTGGCTAAGGCTTATAAATGACGTAAAAGTAGGGGTAAGTAAAGAAACTTAATCGAAGGGGTGAGTGAAAAAAACACAGTAAAAATAAAATAAAAAAATAGCAATAAAATGTTAGAAAAAAAAAAGGCCTAGTTCAAGGGGAAGCTCTACTAGCTAGTCCCCAGCAGAGTCGCCATTTGTGCAACCGTGGGAATCGAGACGATCCCGTCATGATGATGCGCTCTCTAACGAAAATATAGAGTCGCCACCCGGAGCTTTCGGTGTCCCGAGAAACCTAGTTCATTTTTATGAGCACCGAAGTGCTAAAAATATAACTCTGAATCCGGTCCACACCAAAGGCTCTTGGGTAGGGGCTTCGGTTATTGATCGGGAAGGTGTTAGGCACCCGATCAATCCGCTTAACGCAGTCTCTACTAATGGCCAAAAATAAAATGAGGTAAAAGAAAAGAAAATGACTTTCTCTTATCCAAATGGGCCTTAAACCCTATTTGTGCCCCTTCGTTCCTACCAAAAATTCAGTGGCGTAACAGCACAAATGGGAGGACGGGAAGAGCTAAAGAAGAGATAGGAGAAGAAAGGGGAGAGCCGGAGCCCTTGGGCTCTTGTAGCACCGTAGGAGAGCCTTGCGTGACTTGCTTTGATGAGCTCTTGAAGGCTATATATGGTGGAAAGTGGAGTTCTAACTCTTAAGGCTTGAAGCTAAGAGGTAGGGAAGGGAGGCTAGGGGATCACACACACCTAACCTAAGGGTTTTCTATGAAATGCTAAGGTTTTAGGAGTTTTATAAATTCTGGAATTTGTATGGGGGGTGTGCACCAAAGGGAGAAAGATCTTCTCACTTTAAGCTCTTTCTCTCTTAGGTAGAAATTCTCAACCCCTAAATCAAGGGGTGGGGGGCTCTATATATAGGAGATGAGCGGATTAGGAGGGTGTTTAGATGCTAATTAGGGTTAGTAATTAGGTAATCTCTAATCTAAGGTTTCCTAAGATTTTGAGAGCTTGGAGATGTGGGGGAATGGATTTAATAGTGGATGATAGGTTAGTGTTTCAAATCACTTAAGGGTTGCAAATAGGCATTAAAAGGGTGCAACAAAGTTATCAAAATATATCCCAAGGACTAAGGTGGTCAACAAGTCAAACCTCAATCATGAATTTTGGGACAAAAACTATGAGTTATTGTTCATATGCCTAGCGCAACTAATAGTTGCGCCAGGCAAATATACTGTAAAACAGTAATGAACAGTAGCCTGGAAGTTGGCTTTGTGAGGGTTGGGGGGACCCATTTATACCTGGCACAACTATTAGTTGCGCCAGGCCATTAATGGGGGAAAAAGGCTTGGAGCAACTATTAGTTGCGGCAGGAAAAAATCCCTCCAAAAAAGCCCAATTTGCAAATGGTCATAACTTTTGATATACAACTCCGATTGCGGTGAATTTTGGCTCCTTGGAAAGCTGGAGAAGTCCTCTTTCTAAGGGTCGGGATTGGTTTCTAAAGGTTCGAGATAGGTTCCTAAGGGATCTAGGGTGATTCCTAAGGGTTTGGGGTGATTCCTAAGGGTTCCATACATGCCATTAAAAGCTCGAAAACGTGCCTCTCTCGAAATGTATTTCGATCAGGCCTTGGGCCAAATTTGGGTGTCTACACCTAGTTTTCATGTCATAGAGTTAAATCATGCATTTCTATCTTAATTTCATGCCCATGCAAAGTCCGAAAAGTTTGTGATCAGAGGAAATTCAGCTGCCATGCCTCTCACGCGTCCGATCGTCGAAATTTCTTTGCATGAAATTTCAGAATTGACTTGATCAGTTCTAACTTATGAAATCAAGGTTCACGATACGGAGTTAAGACATTCACATTTTTGGATTCTTCGCATGCTAAGTCTCTGGTCTTTGTTGACGAAATTTTCATTGTTTGCGTGCTCTACTACATGGTCCCTTGATCGTAGGATTTCGGCAATTGCACAATGCGATGGATTCAACACATCGGCGATTCTTCTTCATTGAAGGATTATCGCGGAGGTTTCTTCAAGAAGATTGTGGAAGAATTAAATAGCTTGAGGTTCTGAATTTGGTAATCGGTTTGGGGCTCTTCAAGGTAGGAGTCAAGGAGAGTTAAGGAGTTTTAGAAGAAGTTCATTTAACGCATGCAAGATTGTGCGTGGGAACTGCTTCAAATATTAGGGGTGTAGCTTCAGTGTGTGGCCGACACACTCGGTATGGTGTACAGGTCTTTAAACAAAATAAAAGAAAATAAACCAAAACTTAAGGTTTCAATTAACCTAACATGCCTTGATCTCATGACCTAGTGTACAATAGTTAACCCTTTTACCAGTAGTGCTCTCTAAGTGTATGTGTACTAGTTACACAATTTAATATTTAGGTCCTATTACAAAGGTACCCAGTTCTCATTAACGACTTGGTTTATCTTGATTATCGGGCATAAGTTGTTTCCGGTCTCGAGTACTAGTACAAACTCGGAGAAATCAGGTTCGAAATCTCTAGGGGGTTACATCCTCCCCCCCTTAAAGGAATTTTCATCCTAAAAAATTGGCGATAGTATTGGGGATGGAAGACGTGTCATCGGATAGTATCCTACCAATGATCTACATCATGCAATTAAAATCTATCGCAAAAGTTTAACAACAAGAGTGTGTGTGATCAAAGATTGATATTAATGCCATGTGACGTGTCTCCGACATGTCATTTGTGACAGCAATATTCATGAACATACTACCCATTCTTGAAGATGATATTGTTTTAAACAAAATCAGAAATTTAACCAATGGACTCGTACTAGTAAACATTAATCTGAATAGGTCACTATCATGATTAGTATAACTAAACGGTGTCATTCAAAATCCTAAACTATAAGCATAAATGAATTAACCCTGCACGAGTATTCATATATTAAAAATTTACTGTTCACAACATTGATTCTTCTATAATTCCAAGCATCTCAACACTATAACAAAATTTATATGCTAACCAAATACTTACAGTTTGTCATATGATTTAACCTATTCATATACAAATCCTTGCATAGAAAATTTGGACACTATTGTTTTAAAATCTCCATAACAAGGGAGTAAGTGTTTACCATTCTCGGATCATTACTGATCTGGCTACTCACTTGGCTGGTCGGCGACTTGTTCCTCATCACGTCTAGTCCCAGAAGTAGATGGACCAGCTCCGGAATCGGAAGCTCCCTTAGTAAACCCCTATGTATACTCCGATGTATGCATCCTTGCATGGGCTACGAACGGGGTGTAGCTGGTCGGGTAAGCCTTCTCTATAAGGGGCAAGAGGATGTCCTCTTGGAAGTCGAGTCGCTGGTGTAGCAAGTGATTATCTTGATGTAGCACTACTAGCTGGCTAAAGTACTATTGTTGCAGTACTTTCATCTACTGGGTGAATTCAGACAATGTGAGGGTGTCTCCTTGCTGAACAGGTGGCTATTGAGACTAACTGGGCGCTTGCTGAGCTAGCATTTGGGGTGCATTCTTAGGTGTGGGTTGTGCTGGGTCTTCTTGGTGAACACCCCCTGCCTGATGCTGAAGTCTTTGATTCTTAACGCTGAGTTGGCACCTTTTGTAGACCAAGTGCCATTTAGTCTTGGTATTCTTCCGGATGATATCGGTCCTCTTTTCTTCGTCTGATGGCACTTTGTACGGGTCATGATTCTCATCATCTTCATGACCCTCGAGAAGTCGGGAGATGAGACGGGCGTATGGGATAAAAGTTAAGAGCTTGGGAACAATACTTAACATTTTCTTGTGGGCGTATAGGATGCCCTCCCAAACAACACGTGGTGTGTTGAACCACCAATTTTCATGCACTGCTAATAAATATTGTAGGAGGACGTCTCGCCTTTCTCGTTCGTGTTGGAGGGGATAGAGATTGCTCCCAGAAACATCATCTATAAACCACATTTCGAGTGGTAGTTGGGTCCTTCTTATAGCTTGGTTGGAACTCTCCTCACCGCCAGCCATCTTTGCGATGATGCGATGGAATGGGACTTCTTTGGGACGCAAGGGTTATAGATCCCGATTTTCTTCAAACTCTGCGCGACAGCCCATGGCGTCGGCAAGGTCAAGAATATGGAGATGGAAAGTCTGACCATTGATTTATGTGGTCATTTTCTCACTAGTTTCTCCATGCTTTAGGTTATGGAAGAAGAGTTTGACAAGGCAGGGGTAAAAGTGTGTATGGAAGGGTTAAAGCAACACCTCCAATCGGGTTTGTCGAATGTAATTCATCGACCATGCAGTCGTGTCATCGTCCAATACCTCTTGGTCAAAAGACCATTCGGGTTCAAACGCTTTTGGGTTCCACCACCCGACGGGTTGTTCTCGATTCGGTGGGGGATCGAAACTCGATGGGGCTTTGCCTTTCAACTATTTAGAGGGTTTTGGTGATACAACGGGGTGCTTAGTTGCGGCTTTCTTCTTGGTAGCCATGAAAATAGGACTGAAATTGAAATGGGGAAGATTCGAGGGTTTTTACCTCGTTGAGAAGCTCAAATCGGAGAAAAATTAGGTTGATGAAGTCACGCGCACACTGATCCTTGAAGATTTAGTGGATTTGACCCAGGGAGATAAATTTTTTTCAAATGAATCAACTCTTGCTCTTCGCGGGAGAGGGAACGAGAGAGGGCCCTACGTTTTCAAAATCGTGGAAATGAGAGATTTGGGGGTCTTCGACCCCTTTTAAATCTCATCAGTGGCCACGACAACCTGAAGTTCTTGCTGCAGCAAGCTATGATCTGAAGCTCTCGCCGCGATGAGGTTTCAATCTCACTGCGGTGAGGTGTACAGAATTCAGGGTTATGTATTTTATTATGTTTTGACTGGCTGCAGTTAAGATTACTACTAGATCTTTACCTTTGTGGACTATTATATAGGATTTCTAAAATTTATAGTTACTATCACCTATGTACATCGATATGATATAGGCACTATTAACATTTGAGCATTACACATTTTCTTTACAATGTGATCACTAAATACACACATAGGACATGATCGATCATTAGTATACCAGTACACTGAAAAGTGGCTAACCTTAGTTGAACAGGCGTGGGTATTGACTGCGAATTTCGGCTTCATGCTTTCACGTCGCTTCAGTGGTAGAATGATTACGCCATTGGACTAGGACAAGTGGAATATGTTTTGTCCTCAATATTTGCTCCTTGCGATCCAATATTTTCATCGGTTCCTCAATCAGTGTTAAGTTCTCGTGGACTTCTATCGGCTGGTAGTCCAACATGTGTGATGGGTCTCTTACGTATTTCCTTAACATCGACATGTGGAATACGTCGTGCACCTTGGACAGTGGCGGAGGTAAGGCAATTTGATACGCCGCTTCGCCAACTCGACCTAAAATTTCAAAAGGTCTGATGTATCGTGGACATAGCTTCCCATGTTTCCCAAATTGCATCACACCCTTAGTCGGCGAGATTTCGATGAACACGTGGTTCCATTCTGATAAAAATGTGAGTGCTAGTGTTGCATATAAATGATTAGAAGGGTAATAAAATCAAATCTAATCGAGTGCACCTGAAATTCGACGTTGGTCCTCTTGAGATCGGCATAACTTTTCTACTGGCTCTGAGTGACTTTCAATTATTCACGAATAATTTGGACTGTCTCATTCGTGCTTTTGATGAGTTTTGGGTCCAACAATACACGTTCTCTGACCTCTTCCCAGTTGAGCGAAGATTTACATCGGCGACCATAAAGTGATTTGAAAGGAGCCATTCCGATGTTTGCCTGGTAATTCTTATTGTATGTGAATTAGATCAAGGGTAAATGTTTATCCCATGATCCTTGAAAATCTAGCATACAAGCACTGAGCATATCTTCAATCACCTAATTCACCCTCTCGGTTTGACCATCAGTCTGCGGGTGGAATGCCGAGCTGAATTCTAACTCAGAACCCATTCCTTCTTAGAACCGTTTCCAGAACTGCAATGTATACAGGGGGTCCCTGTCCGACATGATGCTAGTAGGTATTCCATGTAATATGACTATTTCTTTCAAGTATAATTCTGCAAGCTTGCTGGTTGTATACCGCGTACGGTAGGGTAGGAAGTGACCTGACTTGGTTAATTGATCCACGATTACCCAAATGGCATTGTACCCTTTCTGTGTTCTCGACAGCCCAAGTATAAAATCCATGAAAATATTTTCTCATTTCCACTCTGGAATTGGCAATGGCTACAATAGACCGGAAGGGTGTATATGGTTGACCTTCACTTGCTGGCAAGCCAAGCATTTTGCTACATATTCTGTGTCATTTCTCTTTGACCCTTTTCACCAAAAAAATTTCATGAGGTCCTGATACATTTTCGTGTTGCCCGGATGAATAGCGTACATCGATTTGTGGGCTTCATCTAGTATTGCATGTCTCAGGTCAACGCTAGTCGGTACGCATAATCTATCTCTGAACAAGAACCCATTGTCCTTGGTAGAGAAATTTGGCTTATTTCCATTGATTACTCCTTGCCTGATAGTCATATGTTTTGCATCGACTTGTGGGCTTCATCTAGTATTGCATGTCTCAGGTCAACGCTAGTCGGTACGCATAATCTATCTCTGAACAAGAACCCATTGTCCTTGGTAGAGAAATTTGGCTTATTTCCATTGATTACTCCTTGCCTGATAGTCATATGTTTTGCATCAGTCATTTGCATCTCGGGAATCTTATCAAAAAGTGTAGATCTCACAGTGATGTTAGCCATCAAGGCTCCAGAGTCCTTAACATCAAATTTTATCTCACACAAGGCCATGGCTTTAAGTAAATGCCATATGTGTATCCTTGTAATGAGATGCGAAAACTGGGCGGATGATTTTCTGCTCAGTGCGTCAGCTACCACATTTGCCTTTCCTGGGTGGTATTAGATAAAGCAATCGTAATCTTTAAGAAAATCCATCCATCTCCTCTGCCTCAGATTTAGATCCTTCGGGGTGAACAGATACTTAAGGCTTTTGTGGTCAGTGAATATCTCAAATATTTCATCGTAGAGATAATGTCTCCAGATTTTCAAGGCAAAAATGACCGCTACTATTTCGAGGTCATGTGTGGGATAATTCTTCTTATGGTCTTTCAGCTGCCTTGAACCATATGCAATGACCCTCTCATTCTGATTTAACACAGCATAATCCATTATGGGATGCATCGCTGAACACCATAAATCCTCCACTACCTAAAGGTATGACAAGTACTGGTACGGAGGTTAGTCTTCTTTTGAGCTCTTTGAAAGCTTTGTTCACACGACTCGGTCCACTCAAATTTGGCATTCTTCCTAGTGAGATGTGTGAGTGCTCTAGCAAGTTTAAAAAATCCTTCAACAAATCTTTTGTAGTATCCGGCTAATCCCAGAAAGCTACTAATTTCGATTACGGTTCTTAGCTGCTCCCATTTTACTACAACTTCTATCTTAGTTGAGTCTACTTTTATATCGGCTTCTGAAATGATATGTCCTAGGAAACTTACTTGTTCTAGCCAATATTTGCATTTGCTAAGCTTTGCATACAACTGGCAGTCTCGAAGCATTTGAAATGCAAGCCGCAAGTGTTGCTCATGTTCTTCTTTCGGCCTCGAATAAATGAGAATGTCATCTATGAAGACAACCACCCATTTGTCCAAATAAGGTTTGAACACTTAGTTCATGAGGTCCATGAAGGATGCTGGTGCATTTGTTAGCCCGAATGGCAACACTAGGAACTCAGAATGGCCATATCTCGTGCGGAAGGCTATTTTTGGAATGTCTTCAGCTTTCACATTCATTTGATGGTAACTCGACCTTAAGTCGATCTTGGAGAAGAATCTCTCTCCTTGTAATTGATCAAAAAAGTCATTGATCCTTGAGAGCAGGTAACGGTTCTTTATCGTCAACTTGTTTAATTACCGATAATCGATACAAAGATGCATAGAACCTCCTTCTTTTTGACAAACAGTATGGGCGCTCTCCCATGGAGACACACTTGGCCTAATAAATACTTTATCTAGAAGCTCTTGCAACTGTTCCTTGAGCTCTTTCAGTTCAGTCGGTGCCATACAATAAGGCACTTTCGATATCGGTTCTGTGCCTGGAGTTAAGTTAACTGCGAATTCGACCTCTCTGTTTGGCGGAAAACTGGGTAATTCCTTAGGGGATACATCGAGAAACTCGCACACAAAAGGAATATCTGCCATGTGATCCTTCCCTTCCTTCTTCCCTTGTATGAACGCAAGATACCCAAGACAACCATCGTTCATCAATTGTTCTGCTCGCATTGCTGATATAAAAAGTGCGATAGTCGGTGGTATGCCATGGAATCTTATTGGCTTACCCTTCTTGGGTGGTAAGATAAACTATCTTCATAAGAAAATCGATAGTTGCATGTTGAGTGGATAACCAATGCATTCCAAGGATTATATCGAATCCATGCATCTCTAACACAATCAGATCCACTATTGTCTCATGCCCTTTGATAGCAACAATGATTGACCGACACACTGTGTCTATACTCACTATAAATAAATTCCAATGGGTCAGGAATGAAGCTCAATTCTGCCATGAATTGAGTTGTCACAAACAAGTGTGTAGACCCTAGGCCTATCAACACTTGAGCCCTGTGAAAATAGATATCGGTCCTTTTATACATGGGTAAAGTACCCAGATGTCACACACATTCGTAATCAATTGAGTGATGTACACACAAAAGTGTTCTAGCATTTAAAAAGAGCAAATTCAAAAACTATTTTATTTCATGCACCTTCATCTAAAATATGAGAAAATAGATTGGCAATCCATAGGGATCATACCTTGGATTACATCGTTGTTCGTCTGGACATCTTGTGCCGATACCGCATAAGCTCGACCTTGTGCCGTAGGCCGTGGAGATCTCAGATTAGGTGTTGTTGCTGCAACTATTTTCATCTCAGGGCATTCCTTAATCCGGTGCCCCATCTTTCCACATCTAAAACATGCTCCCGTAGTCCTTCGACACTCCTCTATTTTATGTGACTTTCCGCACTTTGTGCATGCATCGATCAGTGTGGAGAAGGCAGTACGAGAAGTTTGTTGTACTCTTGACACACCCGTTGTTGTAGGGTTCGATGTACTGAAAGGCCTTGGGATCTTGGGGGTAAGGCTGCAGAGTTGAGTGGCCTTGAAGATGCCATTAGAGTAGGTTGAGATGGTGGCGGCATCAAGTATCTTGGTCTTTTGCTGGTCTGCTCTAAACTATGTGCTTATGTCTGACTTTTTCTATTTCTATTTTGTTCGTCTTTCCTCTTAAACATATTATCAACGCCCCATTCGGTGATGAGGGCCAACCTCATAACCTGTGCATATGTCGTCGCCTTAAATAAGGAAATCCTTTCTTTAATCACCAGCTTCTAGTCGCGCTCAAACTTTTGGGCCATCATTAGTTCAGTGGCCACTAGTAATGGTGCAAACCTAGAGAGCCTAGTGAATTCTGACTCATACTCACAAACTTTCATTTACTATTGTAGACACCCAGATTTGGCCCAAGGTCCGATCGAAACACATTTCGAGAGAGGCGCACTTTCGAGCTTTCGATGGCAAGTATTGTAACCTTAGGAATCACCCCAGATCGAAGCCCTTAGAACCCATCCCGAATCTTTAGAACCCCTTCCGAATGCTAAACCTAACCTTCTCGGGCAATGGTCAAGGAGTGGCACACCGGGACTAGCTAAGATCTTTTATTGTGATCAAATCATATACCATTAAAAAGTAGAAGTCTCCAGCTTTCCAACGAGTGAAGAATCACCTCAATCGGAGCCGTACGTCAAAAGATATAGCATTTCAAAGTTTCCAACAAATTAGGGTTTTGGGTGGGGATCCATATGGGATTTGGCGCATGTAATACATGCGCCAAGCCATTTTTGGGAAGAAATGGCCTAGAGCAAGTGTTAATTGCACTAGCCTTATGTGCCCCCCCCCCCCCCCCCCCCCCCACGGGCAAGGAACTTCCCAAACACTGTATTGGCACTGTTTTAATATACATAAGCTTGGCACAAGTATTAGTTGCGTCAGGCTTAGCTACAGTAATTGTGGGTTTTTTTGCTCGAATTTTATCTTTGGGGTTTGACTTGTTGACCATCTTGATGCCCTGGGTGTGCTTCACTTGTTCTATTGCACCCTTCCTTATCCTATTTGCAACCCTCAAGTGATTTGAAACACTCCCCTATCATCCACCATTAAAGCCACTTTCACACTTTTCTAAGCTTCAAAAATCCTAGGGAACCTTAGATGCTTGATTACCTAATTGCTAATCCAACTTAAGCCTCTAAGCATCCTCCTAACCTCTCATTTTCCTATAAATAGAGAGGTACCCTCCCTTTGAAAGGTCTTGAAAAAATTCCCTAAGAGAGAAGATTAAGAAATAAGCTCCCTCTCCCCTTTGGTGCCCCTTTTGCATACAAATTTTAGAATTCTCAAGCTCCCTTTTAGACCTTATCTTTCATTAAAACCTCTTAGTTTAAGTGAGAGCTACCCTCTAGCCTTCCTTCTCTACCTCTTAGCTATCAAGCCCTAGGAGCTAGAACCCTTGTTCTAACCATACAAGCCATTTGGAAGCTCACTGAAGTACGCTTACACAAGGATCCACAACGATGCAACAAGGGCCTGAGAGCTCCGACTCTCCCCTCTACTCCTCTACCTTCTTTCTCCTTTCTCTATCCTAGCATTTGTGCCATTACACCATCAAAATTTCGGTAGGAACGGAGGGGTACAAATAAGATTTTGGTGCCTTAGGGCAAGAGGAAGGACTTTTGCTTCTTTTATTTTATTTTTGTTTTGGCCATAAGTAGAGACCGCATTAAGCGGGTTGATCGGGTGCTTAACACCTTCCCGATTGATAACCGAAGCCCCTACCCAAGAGCCTTTGGCGTAGATTGGTGATTCAGAGTTATTTTTGGTACTTCGGTGCTTATAAAATTGATTTTAGATTTCTCGAGACACCAAAAGCTCCAGGTGGCGACTCTAACGTTTTTAGTAGGGTGCGCATCGTCGCGACGGGATCGTCACGATTCCCATGGTTGCACAGATGGTGACTCCACTAGGAATTAGCTAGTAGAGCTTCCCCTTGAATTTGGCTTTTTTAAAAATATTTTTACTAATTATTTTTTGCTATTTATTATTATTTTTTTACTCACCCCTATGATTTTTCCTTTTTCTCACCCCTACTTTTACGTCATTTAAAGTGCCTTAACCAATTGGCGGGCCTACTTGTGCATTGTCATTTAATTTTCTATATTTTTTCGTCATTTACACGCCTTAGCTGCTTGGCGGGCCTACGTGCGCACTTACTTTACTGCAAACATATTCTATCAGTGGACGCCGGCCCATAGAGGCGGCACGGGATCACCACCCCCTAGTTTTGGACTTTAACCTAATTCTCTCTAAATTTGAAAATTAAAATTGAACCAACAAGGGAGACTTAATCTATTTTTACTGTAACATCCCCAATATTTTGGGCTTTGAATAGTATCCTTGAGATGCATGCCCAACTGGTCATAAGTTGGACCAAGAGAAAGTAACTTGATGACTTAAGTTAAATTAGGTTTGATGTAAATGTGGTCGTAAGCGTGGTGTTAGATGTTACTATGAAGTCATATACACCTGTTATGGGTGTATGTGTTTTACACCAAAAAGACGAAATGAGTTAAGTAGCCTTAAGAATATAGGGAAGTTATTTTTCTTTGAATGGGTGGTTAGGGATTTATGAAGAGAGAGAGAGAGTTTAGAGGGAAGGAAGAAGTAAATGCTAAAGGAGTTAGTGTGGATTTCGAATTGAAGGCATGCTTGAGCATTAACTCCGGAGGCGATGTGTATGAGTTCGGGGAATCGAACTAAGAACCCTAGCCTTTGACCCACGCCATTGAATCAATCATGAGATTGATTTGAGGTGAGTTTTATTAGATTAAAATCTGTATAAAGTTGTGCATTACTTTATTGATTTAATGATGAATTGAAGAGATAGAAAAGAATGAGAAATTGAAAGAAAAGAAAGTTAGAAGAAATGCCCGAAGAGGGCTGAGTTCCTGTCAAAATCGATTAATCAATTTTGAAAATCGATCAATCGATTTTGAACAGAAGGTAAATCTGGACACAGAAGCACGAAATCGATTAATCGAATTGAATTTCAATTAATTGATTTTTAATTTCGATTAATTGATTTAAAATCGATTAATCGTCTGGGTACTCCCAGTGACTAGGAAAAGAGGATTTTGGGAAAATCGATTAATCAATTTTAGAATCTTGATTAATCGATTTGGGATCGACTAATCGATTTTGACAGTTTCTGAGGGAGTTTTGTGTTGGGCCTTAGAGTTCTGGGAGGGTTTTTGTACCTTCTTCTATGCATCGTTCTTGATACTTTGCATGTGATATGATGTAAATTAGGTTGAAAACGTGAATGCAAGCATGGGATACTACTATGGACCTTGATGCTTGGGAATTCAAACGCGTGAGGTAGGTAATACCTTGAACATGTACTTTAATTATAATAGCATATATGTAGTGATATGGAAATGGATATTATGCATTTAAAGCATAGAGATGTGCATGTTTTTCTTGGAAAAGTAGTTAAACATGAAATTAAAGTTGTGTGCGTGTTTGTGAACACTAAGTAAGGAACCAAGTATGCTATAAGTATGTGACATCCCTAGGGGGTGTGAATGTTAAAAAGGGCATCTAAATGATGCATATGAACTGGTTACATCCCAGTGATGTATGGAAATTTGTGAACATCCGAGTGATGTGAAGTAATTAAATGAGAATTGATCGGACCTAAAATACTATGTTTAGCACAATCACACGGTGAATAACTATATATAATTGCACATTTGATTTAAGGTTTGAAGAATACCCCACCGATGCAGCGGTATACCTGTGATTGACTCGGCAGAATATTCGTGACCGATACGACGGCCGATCCGTACACCAGTATGACATCCCAGGGATGTATGTGAGCTTAGTATCCCGTAGCCTACGAGGAAGGGACATGGCTAGCATTACATGAGTAAAAATGGAAATGAAAAATAGTCTGATTCGATGATGATGGTGGGTATTCCATCGGGGCTCGAGGCTATAGTGCATCGAGGATTACTTAAGTTATTGATTTAAGTTATTGAGGCTGATCTTTGTCTTTTGTGAACAAGTTGAAAACAAGTAAACACATGTAGAGTAACAGATGCATTCAGTTCATGCTTTTATTAACTTAAACTGTTTTCCAGTCATTTTATTGATAAATCATGTTTCTAAATATCATAGAATATATGTGAGTAAAGTAGATTTATATGTTCACACTGTTGTTTCCCTATTAGACTATATGTCGCAGGTCCGATGCTTGCTGCTGCTACTACTTCGGGTGACGTTGATCCGGAGGATGCAGATTACTTGCCTAGGGAGGAGTCAGAGCCTCCTCCTGAGGATTTCTTCTAGAGGATCCCTACATAGTTTGATAGTGTTTTGTGAGAGATATTGTGCGGCTTGGTATGTCCAACCCTATTTTTAGAAAATGTAATATATAACGAGATATTCTTTTGGCGAACCATCCAGGGTGATTGTTGTGTCATCACTGATGGTTCGGGTGGGTTCTCTTGCTCATGCAGTGGCATGAGATCAGAACCATCTTTTGGGTTATACTTTCTGACTTACATTATAGAACTGGAGAATTTGTTCAGTACTAGTTCTCTTGTAATTGTTTTACTTTACTGTTGCTTGGGTATACCAATGTTTCGTGCAGGCTTATAGGGCATGGCCTCGAGGGTCGTGCCATTGACACGAGTTTTGAGGTGCAAAAATTTAGACTGTCATAGTTGGTATCAAAGCAGTTTCTTTTAAAATTTCTGACAAGTCTTAATTTTTTCAGAACATAGGACCTTCTTCTAATGAAACTGTGGTTTCACGTGCAGAGGGTGATGTCTTCTAGAGGAAGAGGTCGACCCAGGGGAGGTCATGAAAGAAACTTGCAGAGCAGAGATGGTTTTGTCTCGGCTTCGAATAGAGTGCCATTGGGGAATAGGGAAACCCCAAGAAGTAGTGGTCAAGAGAACTGAGACCAAGCAGAGAATCAAGATAGAGATCGTCAGGATACAGATCAGCGAGAACATGAAAGGGTAAGAGAAAGAAATGAAGAGAGAGAAGAGCATCAGAGGATGATGCATACTATGGAAACCATGGCAACCGCCATAGCTCAGTAAGCAACATCTTTGGCAGCTTATAATGCCAATGATTAGCATCAGCCACCTACACCTCCAGTAGGTACTACACAGACATTGCCCTCTGCATTCACAGAGTTTAGGAGGATGCATCCTCCGAGTTTTTTAGGGTAAGCGGAGCCGATCGATTCAAAAAATTGGCTGAGTGAGATGGAGAAAGTGTTCTGTGTGCTTACATGCACTGAGGATGAAAGTATCCGTTGGGCAGCGTATATGCTAGATGGGGAGGCAGGCCCATGGTGGAAGTCCGTGTCTAGGACTAGGGCTCAGGAAACCCTAGGATTGTCATAGACATGGGAGGAATTTGTGGATGAGTTTATCAAGCAGTACTTCCCTGAAATAGTACGCAATCAAATGGAAGTTAAATTTCTTTAGCTCGAGCAGGGAAGGATGTCGGTGAGAGAGTATGGAATAAAGTTTGTGAGGCTTGCTCATTTTACTCCTGACTTCGTAGTCACAGACTTGATGAAAGCTAAGAGACTACAACGCGGCTTGAGGCCGGACATCAGGGGAAAGGTAGTAGCCTTTGAATTAAATACCTTTGGAAAGGTCATGAGTAAGGCCTTGGTGATAGAAGAAGACAATGAAGATCGATACCGAAGGAGAGATCAACAAGGGAGAGGAAGGACGAATCAAAGAAAAGTGGGGAACTACGAGCTGGTGAACAAAAAGCTGTGATTCATAACACCCATGCAGAGACAGCAATTTCAAACCAGTTATATCCGATCGGCGCAGTAAATAAATTATCAGAGATTACTTGTGCTTGCGTCGGGGAGGCCGATCAGATATGAGAACCCTGCTACCACCACTGGAGTATCAGTTACCCAGGGTTTCTCACGAGCAGCATCTGTTACTACGATTGAAACTTGTGCCAAGTGTGGCAAGTCTCATAAAATAGCGAATTGTAGAAGGGGTACTCGGGGATGCTACAAGTGTGGAAAGATGGGCCACATAATCTAAGATTGTCCTGAGATGAACAAAGAAAGAATGATTTCTACTTCTATGCCAAGATCGATACAAGCAAGGAAGCCGGTCGTACAAGGAAGAGCTTACGCTGTTACTACTCAAGAATCACAGAATACTAACGACGTTATCCAAGGTGAGATTTTCTTTTAAAACAAGAATTTCAATTACTTAAAGTTTTAGATAGAGAGGGTGCATCCATGTAGGAAGTAGAGTACATTCATTCTTGTCCAATTTTTTTTTTTATGTATAAGTATGCTATATATATATATATGTATGATCTAGGTACGTTACAATTGTCCGAAAGGGAAGTGACGTAGCTTATGAAGCTAGAGTGATGATAGACCCGCTCATTTACCACTCCTCGATTTACAAAGAAGATGAAGGTCAACCCAGAGACGTTGGATTTTGTCTTAACGATATTTCATTATATGATGCAAATATCCAGGTGTAAGCTACGAGAGCTTTCTTGGCCAACATCACAGTGAGATCGATGATCTTTGAGCATATTCACGAGCTATAGATGAAAGACCAGGAGTTAACTAAAATTCGACAAGATGTGCTTGAGGGCACTAAATCAAAGTTCTCAGTGAAAGAAGATGGCTCCTTACTATTCAGGAGACGTCTTTGTATTCCAAGGGATGCCGATCTGCGGCAAACTATTCTCGATGAGGCTCACAAATTGAAATATGCGATCCACTCCAGTAACCAAGTACATGTCAAGGTGTTTGACATGTTAGTAGGTGAAAGTAGATCATAGACACCCTGCTGGGTTATTACAACCTCTACCTATACCGGAGTGGAAGTGGGAGTCAATCTCCATAGAATTTATTGTTGGGTTACCGCGTACAACAAAGAGATATAATGCCATTTGGGTAGTCGTGGATTGATTAACCAAGTCAGCACACTTCTTGCCCTACAACACGATGTACACAGCAGGAAGACTCACAGAGTTGTATACGAAGGAGGTCGTACATTTGCACGGGATTCCTAGTAGCATTGCCTCTGATCGTGACCCGTTATATACTTCAAAGTTTTGAAAGAAGTTTTAGGAAGGCATAGGTATGCGATTGGACTTTAGTTTAGCATTCCATCCGCAGTTCGATGGGCAAACAGAGCAGGTAAATCAGGTGATAGAAGACATGCTCAGAGCGTGTATACTTGAATTACAAGGATCATGGGATCAACACCTACCATTGATTAAATTTATATATAATAATAGCTTCCAAGCGAGCATTGGAATGGCACCCTACGAAGCTCTCTATGGAAGGCGATGTAGATCGCCTATCAATTGGAAAGAGACTAGCAAAATGTTTATTTTGGGGTCGGAGTTGCTTGAAGATAACGCCATTGTTGTTCGCATGATCAGAGAGAGACTTAAATCGGCTTAGAGCAAACAGAAGAGCTATGCCGATTTCAAAAGAATGAGCGTGGACCATACCGTTGGCAAGCATGTGTTTGTGAAAGTATCGCCTATGAAAGGCGCCATGAGATTTGGAAAGAGAGGAAAACTGAGTCCCCGTTACCTTGGACCCTTTGAGGTTTTTGGTCGAGTAGGCGAGGTCGCTTGGATTACCACCATTGTTTGATCGGGTACATAACATGTTTCATGTATCCATGCTCTGAAAGTATGTAAATGACCCTGCCCATATCTTGAGAGGTCAACCACTTGAAATGCACCAGGATATGACCATGATAGAGGAAGCGAATCATACATTGGATAGAAAAGAACAAGTTTTACATACGAAGGTGATTCCTTTAGTGCTTGTCAAATGGAAGAATCATCTGGCCGAAGAAGCTACTTGGGAATGCGAGGCGGATGTGAGGGAATAGTATCCGAGCTTGTTTGAGGAGAGCTGAGAGCATGATTGTATCATTCCATGTATTTTTGTAAATTTTACACGTCTATGTAAGCGAAAGTTCGCCGTCTATGGCAACTTAAACAGGAAATGAGAAAAGAAAAAATGTTGGTTGTAATTGGACGTTTTGTGAAGTCACAAGTGTTTAGCATGATGGTAATTGCATCATGAAACAAGTGGACAATAGGTACGGAGAAGAAAAACCAAGGTCAGTACGTGGCTCGCCTAAAAGACATGGAAAACCTGACAAAAAGACAGAAGCAAATGAAGAAAATTAAGAAGAAATTTTTTTTTTTCCAGTTCTGTCAAAACCAATTAATTGATTTATAAATCGATTAATTGATTTTGGTTTTCAATTAATCTAAATCGTTCGATTGAATGACTGGCTCACATTAGTGAGCTGAGAAACTTGGAAAATTAATAATAGTCAATTTCGATTAATTGATTTAAATTCGATTAATTGATTTTGAAAATCGATCAATCGATTTTTGAAACCGATTAGTCGATTTCGAGTAGCTGAGTTTAACTGATGAAAATAGATTAAACGAATTTGAAAATTGATTAATCGATTTTTGCCTATAAGTAACAATTTTGAGATTTTTTCCCCATTTCAAATTTCAAACTAATTTTTTCTTTGGAGCCTTTTTCTCCTTCCTTTGGCTAGTGGAACTTGCGAAGATTTGGGGGCTTCAGAATCGGAAACAAAACGAAAATCCTAACCATTCGGATCGAATACAAAAGGTAAACCCTAAGTCTTTCGATTTCAATTCATTTTGAGTATATTCCAGCCCTAGGTTTTGAAATTCTTTTGCTTTTAAACCAAAAATGCCACGTAAAACTAGGCTAGCTTCGAAGCAAGCGGCTTCTAAGCTTCCCGTACGGTGTAAGAATGCCGCGCCACCACCACCTTCACCCTCACCTTCATCATCATCATCATCATCTTATTCGACGGACGCGTCGTCACGCGACTCGTCACCACCACCACCTCAACCTGAAAATTTGCAGCAATCTAATGAATGGTGGGCGGCAAAAGAATTTGAGTATGAATACATAATGGATCAAGCTCTCTTTGAGGACCCGGAGGGTGAGGGCGAAACTAAATGGGCCCGAAAATACCTCGTCGATGCAGGCCTTGGTAACCTTTTAAAACCATTGCATGATTATTATTACCCTAGGTTAATTAGACTATTTTATCAAAACCTAAAGCAAGGTAGGGAGACCGGCACCGTTACGATCAAGATCAATGGTCGTAAGTACCTTTTTACCCTCCGTCACATACACGAGTCCTTGGAGTGTTTTCCGGTCTACGTACCAGAGACCAATATTTTACCCCCTTTCCCACAGCCCGTGAATTACGAGGAAATTAGAACTGAGATGACAAAGGGTAATAAGGGATCTAGAAAGTCCATACGGAGGGTTGACTTACCCCCTCATTTATAGATGCTTGATTCAATAATCAAGTGCAACCTCTATCCCATGCGCCATGACACCGAGAGAGTGGAGTTGGTCCAACAGGCATTGTACGCAGCCTACCGCGGCCGTTGGTTCAATGCCACTAAATTGGTGATGGAGGGTATGATTTACATTAAAGGAAAAATGATGAAGGGACCTTTGAAACCAAAGGATCGTATGCCTTACGCTCAGCTTATTTCGAGTATGCTTGAGTGCTACTCTGTCGTCGCAGAGTATGTGATTCCTTCAACCGAGCCGAGGGCTACAAATCACGTCAAACATTACTCCATTGCTTCATGGAGCCAAAGCTACAACCTCCTCAAGAAGGTGCTACCACTAGAGGAACCAGCACTTGCCCAAGCTGGTGATGCCCCACCACCACAGCAGGACCAACCAGCAGCGGGGAGTAGCCTTTTGTACCACCATTGGACCAAGCAGTGGAGGACCAGCCTCTTAACCCGGCACCACCTGCGAGGCAGCCTTTAGTACCACCTCCTGCTCCTATGCAGTCCACTCCTACTACGCCTATGCGGTCTCACAGGAGACGGGCATCTCAGGCTCCTGTACCGAGCACTATTGATGGTGTTCTCGCCCTTATGGCTGAGAACAACCGCCAGATGTTGGAGCACCAAAAACACATGGAGGAGAGCAACACTCGGATGGACCACAGGCTGAATTTTCATGAGGCACTGCTCTATTAGACCATGCAATTCATGTATCCCAGTGATTACCATCAGTGCATCGCGGCGGCGCAGACATGGGCTCCTGATGCATCGGGTTCCGGTACATGCGAGCATGATGACAAGGATCAGCCTGGGGACGGGACTGCGTGATTGCTAGTTTTTGATATTTCTTTTTGAGTTGTAATTATATTTTGGGTTGTAATTATTTGAAAGTTAATGTACTGAACTATGTGGCATGGATGCCATTTATTGTGATCATTTTGTGCATTTTGAGAACATTTTGGAAAAATGTAAACGGTTGAGAACTTGAAAATGTATCTTTTTGAGACCATTATGAAATTCAAATCCTTGTTATCTTAAATTCTATTTCCTGTTAATCGTGTGCACATGTCATTAAGTTTATGTAGGATGTGTCTGATGACGTTGTATAAGTTGTTGTCTGCTTGTGTGTATGTGTCTTCCATGAGGGGAAACCCTTGGGTACATTTTCGAGGACGAAAATTCTCAAGGTGGGGGAATGTAATATTCCCAAAATTTTGGGCTTTAAATAGTATCCTCAAGATGCGTGCCCGACTGGTCATAAGTTGGACTAAGAGAAAGTCAACTTGATGACTTAGGTTAAATTAGTTTTGATGTAAATGTGATCGTAAGCATGGTGTTAGATGTTACTATAAAGTCACATACACCTGTTATGGGTGTATGTGTTTTGCACCAAAAACATGAAATGACTTAAGTAGCCTTAAGAATAAAGAGAAGTTATTCTCTTTGAATGGGTGATTAGGGATTTATGAAGAGAGAGAGAGAGAGAGAGTTTACAGGAAAGGAAGGAGTAAATGCTAAAGGAGTTAGTATGGATTTTGAATTGAAGGCATGCTTGAGCATTAACTCCGAAGGCGACATGTATGAGTTCAGGGAATCGAGCTAAGAACCCTAGCCCTTGACTCAAGCCATTGAATCAATCATGAGATTGATTTGAGGTGAGTTTTATTAGATTGCAATGTGTATAAAGTTGTGCATTACTTTATTGATTTAATGATGAATTGAAGAGATATAAAAGAATGAGAAATTGAAAGAAAAGAAAGTTGGAAGAAATGCTCGAAGAGGGCTGAGTTCCTGTCAAAATCGATTAATCGATTTTGAAAATCGATCAATCGATTTTGAAAAGAAGGTAAATCTGGACACAGAAGCACGAAATCGATTAATCGAATTGAATTTTAATTAATCAATTTTTTATTTTGATTAATCGATTTAATATCGATTAATCGTCTGGGTACTCCCAGTGACTGGGAAAAGAGGAGTCTGGGAAAACCGATTAATCGATTGGTGGATCGATTAATCAATTTTAGAATCTCGATTAATCGATATTGGGATCGATTAATCAATTTTGACAGTTTCTAAGGGAGTTTTGTGCTGGACCTTGGAGTTCTGGGAGGGTTTTTGTACCTTCTTTTACGCATCGTTCTTGATGCTTTGTATGTGATATGATATAAATTAGGTTGAAAACATGAATGCAAGCATGGGATACCACTATGGACCATGACGCTTGGGAATTCATGTTTAAAAGGGCATCCAAGTGATGCATATGAACTGGTTACATCCCAGGGATGTATGGAAATTCATGAACATCCAAGTGACGTGAAGTAATTAAATGAGAATTGATCAGGCCTAAAATACTATGTTTAGCACAATCACACGGTGAATAACTCTATGTAATTGCACATTTGATTTAAGGTTTGGAGAATACCCCATCGACTCGGCGGTATACCCGTGTCTGACTCGACAGAATATCCGTGATTGGTACGGTGACCAATCCGTACACCAGTATGACATCCCAGGGACGTATGTGAGCTTAGTACCCCGTTGCCTATGAGGAAGGGACCTAGATAGAATTACATGAATGAAAAAGGAAATGAAAAATAGTCTGATTGGACGGCGATGGTGGGTATTCCATCGGGGCTTGAGGCTATAGTGCATCGAGGATTACTTAAGTTATTGAGGTCTATCTTTATCTTTTGTGAATAAGTTGAAAACAAGTAAACACATGTAGAGTAACAGATGCATTCAGTTCATGCTTTCATTAACTTAAATTATTTTCCAATCATTTTATTAATAAATCATATTCTAAATGTCATGGAATATATGTGAGTAAAGTAGATTTATATGTTCACACTGTTGTTTCCCTATTGAGCTATGATGTAGCTCACCCTTTAGACTATACGTCATAGGTCTAGTGCTTACTGCTACTACTACTTTGAGTGACGTTGATCCAGAGGATTTGGATTATGTGCCTAGGGAGGAGTCAGAGCCCCTCCTGAGGATTTCTTCTAGAGAACCCCTGCGTACTTTGATAGTGTTTTGTGAGAGATACTGTGCGGCTTGGTATGTCCAGCCCTATTTTGAGAAATTGTAATATATATAATGAGATATTCTTTTGGTGAACCATCCAGGGTGACTGTTGTGTCATCACTGATGGTTCGGGTGGGTTCTCTTGCTCATGCAGTGGCATGAGATCAGAACCATCTTTACTTTCTGACTTACATTATAGAACTGGAGAATTTGTTCAGTACTAGTTCTCTTGTAATTATTTTACTTTACTGTTGCTTGGGTATACCAATATTCCGTGCTGGCTTATAGGGCACGGGTTTCGAGGTGCCAAAATTTGGGTTGTCACATTTGCAAGGTTAGATTTTCAAGGGTTGGAATTTCTAGGCAAACATATAAACTCTCGGTTCTTAGTACGACGACAGCCCCTAGTGGTGATGATCAGAAAAAGTACTAGCCCACCTAGTATCTGAAAAAGCGCTTGCGCTGGAGGTATATCGGGTGGACAACCTATCTCGTTACGAAGCCTAAAACCCGTGAGGAGAGAGCGTTAGTAGACCCGCACCGGCCTTGGATCCCTTAGGTTCGGTGAGGAGAGACCCCATACAACTAAGCAGTTTGTCCCCGAAAGCTTTGCTTCCAGAAAAATAAAAAAAAGAGACTTATTTCAGGTTGTTGTTTCTGTTTGTCACCGGGCCTTTCGGTGCACCTATCTTCCCATCCGCCACCTCTCAAAATATCCAAAATCCAACCCCCCATTCCCCATCATTTTCCCAATCCATGCCCATTCTCCCGTCCATGGCCATTCCTAACCCATCCCATATTCCATCAACACCCGTTCAAAACCCGCCCCAATTTCTCGCCTTCACTACCATGCCCCATTTCCCATTTTCCCAACACATACCCGATCCACCCGCATCTACCCATGCCGCATCCGATTTTTCCAATCTCTCATACATCCCTCCATCTACCCAGGTCATGCCCATTTTTACCGAGGCCATGACGAGCTTTTCTCTCTCATCCCTCACATTCATACCCCATCCTTCATCATCCCAATATATACCCAATCCACCCACATTCACCAATGCCTCACCTAATTTCTCCACCCCACCCCACCCCACCCCACCCCATGTCCCACCATTTACCCAGGTCATGCCCAATTTTACTAGGGACATGTCCAATTTACCCACCACTTCCATCCCATCCATACCCATCATCCCTTAGATACACCATCTCCATCCAATCCCTCTCCAATGGCCATGATGGAGGAGATGGTCCAAACCTACACTAGTTGGAAAGCCTCCCAAGACAACATTTCTCATTCACACCACACATCCCTAAATCCATCCCATACCCTATCAAGCCTCCATGCCTCATTTCCCCATGACCCCCATCAACCCCCCATCATCCATATCATCCAAGGCCCAATGGGCCAGACCCACCAAGGGTCAATGGGCCAGACCCACCAAGGCCCAATGGGATAGACCCAACATGCCCAAAGCCTCATGGCCCAACCATCCCAAAGCTTTATGGCCCAACCTTCCAAGGCTTTATAGCCCAAACCCATCAGAGCTCTTTACCCTACACCCAAGCCCAACAAGGTCCAAACCTTGGAGCCTCGCACCCATACCTTTCACAATTCTTCTAAATTTTCACTCACCCACAACCCTCATACCCAGTTCAAACCCATGCCCCTACACCCCAATGTTATCTTCAAGCCTTTCCCCATACCCAATGGCCCCATCATGCCCCACCCCAAAATCTAACTTCCACTAATCCCATCACTCCATAAAATTTCCCTCACATTTAATGGTCTCATCCGACCCCCATTCAGTCCATGCAACAACAACAGGAGAATCTTGCCCTCACTACACCCTATACAGACCAATAGTATGAAGAGGACGAGATCATGAACAGTGGGGCTTATGTCGGGGCATTGGCCAACATTAATCCTCCTCCCATAATAACCAATCCCCTGGTAGCACAGAGTGAATCCCGACAGATTGCTGAAAGTGTAATCCCCCTGTCTAAGGAGTCAGAGAAGTTGGAAGAGCAGCCAGAAAAAATCCAAAAACAACTATTGAAGATGGGTGGAGCAGAAATCCATGCCACGGACTTCTCAGACTTGTGTGTATTTACTGAGGTCCCCCTACCCCCAAAATTTAAAATGTCATTTTTGATAAATACAACGGCACTGGCAATCCCATTGCACACCTCAAGTCTTATTGTGGGACATGTGCCAGTATGGGTGGGATGAAAGACTACTAATAAAAGTCTTTCAAAAAATTTTAACTGGTCCGGCCTTGAGGAGGTTCACATCCCTAGAACCATCTATGATAAAGACATGGAAAGATCTGAATCACTTGTTCCAAGAGAAATATGTCTACAATATAGACATTGAACCTTGTAAGTCAGACTTGGCCCATTGAAGCAGAACCCTAATGAAACCTTCATCGATTACTTAGGACGTTGGAGAGCACTAGCAGCTCAGGTGAGAAACAGAATACCCGATGATGAATAAATTGAGATGATTTCAAAAAATACTTTGCCAGTGATCTCCGGCTTCCTCATTTACCAACAGCAGTTTAGCTTTACTGATTTGGTAAGAAATGCCAATTGTTGCGAGGATGCTATCAGGGAAGATCGTTTGAGCAAGAATGTACCTAGTGGAGCCAGCAGGGTCGGAAGGTTTTATGAGCAGAGAAATGAGAAAAGAGCAGGAGTCGATGTTCAGAATATTTCCAACACCCGACCCAACACTAATATAATCCCGTTCTAATTCAAAGCCGCCCAGCCAGCTCCAGTAAAAAGTGAGTTGATGCAAAGAATCAGGAATGGGCAGGGAGCACAGATGACTCCAGAACAGAGAAGGGCCCGCTATGACCAAGTTTTACACCCTTGGGGCAATCACTGAATGTACTTTTGCCTTTATTAATAGAAAAGGGATTAGCACAGCCCTTCAACCATGACCTCCTCCAAATCCCATCCCGAGAAACTATGACCCCAACACTCACTGTAATTTTCATCAGGGTCAGAGTCACCCAACCGATCACTGCTTCCCATTAAAGCACGCAATACAAGATTTAATTGAGGCAAGTAAAATATCCCCCTGACACTTCCTCAAGCTACCCAGCATGCTAACATACACCAAGTACTGCTGCCCCCACACCCTCCCAGAGGGGCAGGTTTGAGACCCATGATCTGTATGATCGAAGAAGGTGATGAAGAATTTGAGTTTGACCCATCAGATTATATTTACAGTCAGGAAACTTTTATGGCCCCATTACAGAGAGACTGGGCAGATAGAAGTATTGGGGTGATTGAACCCCTGAATTTGGCAGATTACTTCCCCAACCCTGCACCACAAATAGAACCCTTAGATCTTAGGGCTTATTTTCCATTACCCACTCCTGTCAATTACATACAAATTAACACCTATCAACTGTACACTGTCACCCCCACCAATTACCTAATAGCCCACCAGGTCCCCTATACCCCACCACCACATATTAATTATCAATGGTCCACCCCTACCCCATTACCCCCGACATAAGCACCCGCAAACCTCATCACCCTAACCTGGCCTACTTTCGCCACTCACCCATCCATAATCGAGGTGAACCAGGTTTTACCCACCCTTTCTGAGCCATCAGTACAAGCACATCAGATACCGGCAACCACTCTATTTCAGATTTCGAGACCAACTTACAATCATCATCAGGTCTCGCTTAGTTATGAACAGATGAATGTTAATGCCGACAGCAGCAGAGAAGAGGTAGTGGACTTTGTTACCAGATCTGGGAAGATCTCTAAGCAGTCAGAGGCATCAGCAGCAACACAAGCCCAACCAGAGGGGAAGAAAGATACAAGTGCAGTGAACTCATTCGAGAAAATGAGCAGTGAACACATACTGAAAATCCAGTTGAAAAGGATGTCGGCCCACATCACGGTTTGGGACCTATTGATGACATCTCCACTTCATTTTCAAGAACTAATGGGTGCATTAAAGAATGCGCATGTGTCTCTTCAGGTGAGCCCAGATAAAGTCAGGCAGATAATTAGACAAGTGATGGCTCCCAATGCCATCTCCTTTTCGAATGTAGATTTACTTGAGGGAAAGTCATTCCAAATCCCTCAACATCACTATGGAATCCGGAAATATGATAATCCCCTTAGTATTAATTGATAATGGGTTTGCTTTGAATGTATGTCCTCTGAGAATCGCCACCAAAATAGGGGTAGATCCATGCATGTTGAGGCCAACGAGAACCAGTGCCAGAGGTTTTGATAATATGAGAAGGGAAATAATGGGAGAAGTTGACCTTGAGCTAGAAATTGGGCCAATGACCTTCTCCATACTATTTCAAGTAATGGACATCAAATCCTCCTTCAATATGTTATTAGGGTAACCTTGGTTGCACGAAGTTGGGGTGATACCATTGATGCTACATCAGAAGCTCAAGTTTGTGTCCGGGCAAAAAATTATCACCATCATAGGTGAAGGACACGATGAGAAGGAAAGGGCCACCCAAAGCATTGAGAACCCAAAAGTGTTGGATGTGCCACATATAGCTAAGGATACTGACCTCCACAGTTTTGAATACGAGGTATCAGCTGTAGTCCTGGATCTCTCGGAAAGCATTACTCTACAAACCGAAGGAGGAATGATAGCGGCAATGACCATGCTCTAAAAGTGGGGCTATCAGAAAGGAAGGGGATTGGGTCCTCTGTTGCAAGGCAGGAGAGATCCAGTCAATGCCAAAGGTTGACAGCAGGTTCGATTTGGGTTAGGGTACAAGCCCATAGAAGAAGAGGTCCAAGAAGCTAAAGAGAAAGCCTGAGCCGCAGCACCTGCTAGAGCCCGGGGAATTAACTTAGAGGAGAAGCCCTGTCCCAAACCTCACATTCGAAACACTGTTGTGAGCGCAGGGATCATAAAAATAGATCGGATAGTTAACCCCGCACAAGACAACCCCCCCTGTCCAATTTACCAATCCTCAGATCATCCCTCCCAACCTAGAAATAGACCTGGCTGCTCTGTCCTTTTTTGAGGAAGAGTCTCTCATACCTACACAATCCCCTCCTGTGGTAAATCACCACAGGACTCTACTAACATTTAAGGACAGAATCTCAGACGAATCCATGATTGACATGATGGAGGCTGACCCCGAAGAATCCCATCAAGCAGCATCCTCTATCCAAAAACGTAAAGGGGTCACATCGCAGGTACTTAATTGGGTGTCTGTGCCCCAAACTCTGGAAGCGGCAAGTGGCCTGAAATATGGAACCCGTTTCTTAAAAAATAACCTATAAAAAGTGAGATAAGCCCTTAGTAGGCAACAACGTGTATATATAGAGAATTGCGTTGCCAAGAGCCCATTTCCGAAGAAAATAAAAATCCTAAAAACATAGAAAAAATATAAAATCCAAAAAGGTTGTCTTTTAAAATTCTGAATAAAGTTAAAGAAAAGGATGCCTTAATCGAAAGGCCCGTCCCACATAAAATCGACCCCTTTCCTGTAGAAATATAAGAAGAGGTAGGAGTCACAAGTCTGGACAAGGAAATCCCTACTGAGGAGCTCCCCAATGAACTCCTTGAGCGGTTTGCCGACTTTGAGCATGGTCCTACCCCTATTGTCGAAGAAACTGAGGATGTCAATCTAGGGACTGAAGAGACTCCTAAAATTACTAAGATCGAAACATCACTGTCTCCTAAGAAAAGAAAAAGCATGATTGATTTCCTTTGGTCATATCAAGACATCTTCGCATGGGTATGCCTGGTTTGGACACCGATTTTGTTGAGCATGAGTTGCCACTCTACCCTGATATCAAGCTAGTCAAGCAGAAATTGAGGCAACTTCGACCCGAGTGGATGCTGAAAGTAAAGGATAAAGTTATCAAGCAATATGACGCGGGGTTTCTCATAGTATCTAAATACCCGCAGTGGTTGGTTAATATCATCACGATATCGAAGAAAGATGAAAAAGTTTGCATGTGCATTGATTTCAGAAACCATAATAGAGCAAGCCCGAAGGATGATTTTCCATTACCTCACATCAACATCTTGTCGATAAACTGCTAAGTACGAGATGTTTTCATTCATGGATGGATTCTCAGGATACATTCAAATCAAGATGGCAGAAGCAAAACGAGAGAAGACAACGTTCATAAATCCTTGGGGCACTTTCTACTATAAAGTTATGCCATTTGGGCTAAAGAATGTCGGGGCAATGTACCAAAGAGCTATGACTGCACAATTCCATGACACGATGCACCGAGAAATCGAGGTGTACGTCGACGACATGATAGCCAAGTCACCAAAGCGAGGTGATCATCTAATAAACCTTCAGAAGTTGTTTGAGAGACTAAGAAAATATAGGTTACACCTGAATCCTCATAAATAGGCATTTGGTACCATGTCGGGGAAACTATTGGGCTTCATCATCAGCAGGAGAGGTATCGAGGTTGACCCAGTCAAGATAAAGGCCATCACAGAAATGTCGCCACCATCTACCGAGAAAGAGGTCAGAGGATTCTTGGGCAGGATATAGTATATCAATTGGTTCATTGCATAACTCACTCCAATCTGCATGTCAATCTTCAAGTTACTAAGGAAGAATTCGCCCGTTGAATTGAACGACGATTGTCAGACAGTGTTCGATAATATCAAAGGCTACCTCCTCAAACCTCAAGTATTAGTACAACCTGAGCAGGGGAGACCATTCTTGATGTATCTCTCTATGATGGAAGTTTCGATGAGATGTGTCCTAGGGCGGCATGATGAAACAAGAAGAAGGGAACAATCCATCTATTACCTCAGTAAAAATTTTACTGACTACGAGATGCGCTATTCTCATCTGGAGAGAGCATGCCTGGCTCTCGTATGGGCTACATAGAGGCTCCGTCACTACTTACTATCATGGGCCATTCTACTTTTGGCAAGCATGGATCCATTGAAATACTTATTTGAGAAACCAACTCTTACTAGGCAGACTGCACACTGGTAGATTCTCTTATCCGAGTTCCACATTACATATGTAACTTAGAAGTCAATCAAGGAGCAGGCACTCGCTGATCATCTTGTCGACAATCCTTTACCTGATCATGAACCCTTGAGGACCGAATTTCTGGATGAAGACATCTTATTCCTAACAGAGGATGATATAGAAGAAGTAGAGAAATCATGGGTAATGCACTTTGACGGGGCATCAAATGCCGAGGGTCAAGGAGTCAGCACCATATTAATTGATTTGAAGGTCACTCACCTCAGGGTATTTAGTGATTCGCAGCTAATCATATGTTAGACGAATGGAGATTGGAAGATAAAGAATGAGAAACTGATCCCTTACCATGAGCACCTTAAGGATCTGATAGCATGCTTCAAGGATGTCACGTTCTCCTATGTCTTACGGATAAGGAATCACTTCGCCGACGTGTTAGCAATGTTGGCATCAATGGTGGAAATCCATTACGAGGTCAAAATAAAACCCATCATGATTGAGCAGAGGAATGAGCCGGCCTTTTGCCTCTAGATTGAGGAACCTACAAAGCCTGAGGATGAGCTCCCGTGGTTCTCAGATATCAAGAATTTCCTTGAGACCCGCACTTTCCCAAAGGGGACAACCAGGGAGGACAGACGAACCATTGAACGTTTAGCAGCAAACTACATTATATGCGGTGAGTGTCTCTACAGGCGGTCGTATAACAACATCCTACTCCGATGCCTAATGGAAGGCGAGGCAGTGAACATCATGAAAGAGATTCATGAGGGAGTATGCGATGCCCACGTCAATGGCCGTATGCTCGCTAAAAAGATTTTACGTCAAGGGTAGTTTTAGACCACTATGGAATCGAATTGTTGCAAATACATTCAGAAGTGCTACAAATGTCATGAGCACTCTAGTCTGATACATTCTCCAGCTATAGATCTGCACA
Source organism: Chloranthus sessilifolius (assembly GCA_021018995.1). Taxonomy (NCBI): domain Eukaryota; kingdom Viridiplantae; phylum Streptophyta; class Magnoliopsida; order Chloranthales; family Chloranthaceae; genus Chloranthus; species Chloranthus sessilifolius. The sequence continues at coordinate 24,014,372 of CM037594.1, read as the reverse complement.
GCATGACCACTACTTGGCCATTTTCCACCTGGGGTGTCGACGTCATCGAAAAGGTTAATCCGAAAGCTTCAAACGGACATCAATTCATCCTGGTTTCCATCGAATACTTCACCAAATGGGTAGAGGCTGCATCTTACACAAACATCACGGCCGGGCATGTTGAGAAATTCATAAAAAGCAACATAATTTGCCGATTTTGCGTACCCAAGGACATCTTCACGAATAATGTCACTAAATTTGCAAATAACCGCATCAAGGCCTTCTACGAGCAGTACAAGATCAAGCACCATTACTCATCACCTTATTGGCCACAAACCAATGGGGCCATGGAAGCTGCCAATGAAATAGTCATCTGCATCCTAGAGAAGATGGTCGTCACTTATCGAGATTGGAGCAAAATGTTACCATTCACTTTATGGGCCTACAAAACATTGATCCACACTGCTACAGGGGCAACACTATTCTCCCTTATGTACAGACTGAAGCTGTCCTACCAGTAGAAGTTGAAGTACCCTCACTCTATATACTCTTGGAATCAGGATTACCTGAAGCTGAGAGAGAGAGATTCCGCTTTGAGCAGTTGAATTTGTTGGACGAGAAAAGGCTCTTGGCCTTGTGTCATACCCAAGTCTACCAAGGGCGAATCGCACGTGCTTACAACAAACGTGTTCGCGGTCGAGATCTGAAGGTAGGGGACACAGTACTCAAGAAGATCTTCCCATCCCTCCACGTCGATCTGCGAGGGAAGTTCAAGCCTAACTGGGAAGGACCTTACGTCATTTGAGAAGTGCTCCTGAGATATGCCATTTGAGTCGCCACCATGGACGGAGATCACTTTCCTGAGCTCATCAACACTGGGTACGTTCGACGGTTCTACTTATAGTGTCTCTGCAGCAAGGTAAGTATTGATAAAATGGATATGTAACTACTCAAGGACCCCATCTTTTCAAAGCCAGGTAGCCAAAAATTGTCCCTAAACACTCATACCCTTTGCTACACCTGTCGAGCCTTGGCCTTTCTTTCAATAAACCCCTCTCAGGAAAAGAAAAATGTGTATATATACCAACAACAAAAAGAGAAAAGTTATCCTTAAAAATAAAATAAAAATCAGAAAAGCAAAACCCTAAAAAGAGATTGTCTAAAAAAGTAAAAGAAAAAATAGAAAAAATCATGGGCATGTACAGTCAAAATTCCCCAAGGAAGAAGTGTATTACGGTAACTGGAACCAATCAAGGAAACCTTCTTAAACCGAGAATACATTCAAAAAATTCTTAAACCTTACCCATGGCCAAGATACATCCTTGAGGAAAGCCCTCTTTAAGGCCTATGAGCAGTCACAGTATTCGTTGAATCAACACGAGCCAACCTGTGAGACACCAAAGAATTTCATCCATCCCGCTATGACGGAATCGACATCCATGTCGTGGCCTTTAGTAAAATAAATAAAAATAAAAGAAAATAAAAATATATACAAGCTCAAAGCAAAGAGGACGTGGTAAAAACCTAAAAGGGCTCTATGGGTAAAAACAGCGAGTTTGTGCGAACCAGGTGAAAACTTGAAAAGGCACCTGAGGTAAAAATGTATACCCATGGATGTAGTGAAAACCTGAAAGGGCGCTATGGGTAAAAAAGAGGATAACAACGGGCATGACAAAAACCCGTCTTGGGCGTTGTGAGTAAAAAGGTTGAAAAAAAAGAAGAAAATAAAATCTTCAGGTACTCCCCTGCTTACATTTTCAAATTATCTGATCTCCCACTGTCACTCATGGTAGCCCCAATCAAGTGCCGACTAAGTATGTCTTCAAACTGCACCATCAAACATATGACCTAGGGTAAGGAGAGAAAGATTGATTCGATTCAAAGGGATGGATGATCCGACCTCGGTAAAATTTCTGGACCTCACTCAGGTCTGACCACATGAAAGGGGTTCAACTATGCTCAAAGATAGGCTCGTCACCTCATCCGTGCGATTAAGGCATCAAAAAAATAGAGGGAGAAGGAAAGAGAAGAGCAGAAATAAGACTTTTTGAAAACATAATAGATATCACTTCTCCATTTATAAACTATGTACACCACATCCCAAAAAATAATTGGTGTGATGTCTAGCTTCCTTTCATTCTTCTTTACAAAAGTATAAAACAAATAAAAACACAAAGAAAATATATATACCAAAAAAATGTGGGCATCTACATAGGGGTTTCTTATGACCCTTTCCTATGAGCTTGATCTGTGCAAAAAGATATGTGCAGGAGGGAATCGGCAATCCAACTCGCACTTCAACACATCGATCTCTGCACGTAAGGCGTCCTCCCGGACATCCCGCTCAGTCATCCAGCGATCGTGAAGGCTCCTATACCGCTTCTGGTATGCGTTGGTAACACCAAGAGCATCATTCAAGGCTCCTCCTAGACGGAGGACCTCGCACTCAGCTACATCAGCTCTGGCCTCTATCGTTTCTGCTCTAACCTTTTGTTTCTCTGAATGTTCATGCAGAATGCATTTCTCGTCCACTAGCAACTCAATACGGGCTCGAAGCGCCGACTGCTTCTTCGGCCAAGGACCTCCCACATTGTCGCTCTCTGCCTGATCCAGATGATCAGTAGTAGGCTACTTGGATAACAGCCAGGCCTTGTACTCGAGGGAGGATAGAACTAAACACTCTTGCTCCAAGCTGTACATAAGCGTTGATTGACGCGTCTCCCAGAGAGTAGCAATCCAATCCATGTTCCTAGAGGACCCCTAAGAAAAGATCAAATCACATAAAGGGGGTTTCGTCCTGCAAGGCACTTGCTGAGAGTAGCCAAACTGATGTAGCACCCGAAATGGGAAGTAGAAGGTACTGCCAGTCAATCCAAGGAGGGTGTTGCCCTCATGGTCTCTAGAGCAAGCCATTGGGAAGGTCTGATCTAACCAAGGAAGTCTCCATACCAGCTCTGCATCGGTCAGCCAAAGCTTCAACTCTGACATATCTCTCTGTGGAAGCATGTGGCACCTGCCCAAAAAGCATCAGACCACCTCACCACGAACGATATAGAAGCGAGGCACTGGTCCCAAAATGGCAAGATGCTCTCCTAGCTAGACCTAGAGTAGAAGCAGACATCCCTTGAGGCACCCCACCTTGCCCAGAGCAAACGCATCAAGAAAACGATAGAGTTCGGCTAGGACCAGATGCATTACTATCCGGCCCCCTCTAATTCAGTCAAAACGTCGCAGAGAGCAAGAGAGAAGCTCTCTCCCCTAGTGAAGAAAAGGATTTCAGAAATAAGACCTAGAGCAAAGGCCTTCATATTGAACACATTCTGGACTGGTAATTTTTGAAGGCTTTCATCACCAAAAAGTTCTCTTAGGAATTTTATTGAACACCTGGTGGGCCCTCTAATGAGACTTTTCTCATATTCGTATTTCTTCAAACCCAGAGTGAGGTGGACGGCTTTAGCGTAACCCGGCTTGGTCACAACTCTTGCAAGGCCTCTGTGGAGTTTCAAGCCTGACTAATTGAAGAGCTCTTCAAGTGTGGGAGATAGTTCCCGCTTCCCAAAATGGAACACATGGACAATTACATCCCAAAAGGAGGTTATCGCATGAAGTAGGTCCCACCATGGAGGAACCTCAAGGAAGGCAAGCGACGCGACAATCCGAGCCAATCGCAAGTGATGAGATCACTCTCATTCAAACTCCCAAGCCAACTTTTGAGAAAACTGGGCCCTAAGCCCAAAGAGGAGAGTAAATTGGTTCCGGGCCTTCCATATAAGGGAGGGTTGGAAAGCGGGTCCATTGACATACAAGGATTTTTCACAAATATAAAAATTTGATGTAGGACGATGGACCCACCCTTGGGAAGGCAAGGAGAGAAAAAAGTAGTAGAAAAAGTTAGGCCAAAATGAAAAGAGAAGGAAAAAGAGCTTTCTCTTATAAAGGCCGCCCCCCTGGAAGCACTTGGCGCATGTATTATATGCGCCAGTGCATTTTTCCCAAGAATTGGCCTAGCACATGTAATACATGCACTAGACCAATCTGGTCCCCTTTTAGAGCAAATGTGGGGTTTTGAGGGGGAAGTTTTTGGTCTTTGCTAGACCCCCTAGCCAGTTCACTTGTGCTTCATGCTGTGATCACATAACAAATATATATATATATATATATATATATATTGCACCTAACTTATATAAGCATTTATTTGTGCAGGAAAAATCCACACCAAAGGTGAATAAAACATTGAACAAAGTAGGTAGCCTAGGAGGCCCTCTTTTTTGCCAAAATCAAACCCATCCTGCAAGCAATCAAATACAATACAAGGGAAGCATAGCATGCGGTAAAAAGGGAAAAAGCACTAATATTCCAAAGAAGCTGAAAAGCCATCCAAAAGAAAATAAATAAAGCATCACATCATCCATTACAAATTGATCAAATTCCCAAGAATATGTCCCAGAATGTCTAAAAATTCAAAACCAAATGCTAAGCCTAATCCTTGTTGGCGCCCTTCGATTTCTTTCGTCGATGTGAAGAGCTTTGATAGTTCCGAAAGTCTCCGATTTTGGTCCATGCCTGAGAGAGTCGTCTGAGCAGGGAGCGCGACTCCTTTTCACGAGCACGCTGCAGGGCAATAATTGAGATCAGTCGAAAGAAATGGCAAGGCAATAATCAAAGAATGGTCAGTTGATGCTCACCACTTCCACATCCCGGAGACCGACAACGTTGCGATAATATTCGATTTGATTCACGGCCGACTCAGTCCTGCATTTAGAAAAAGAAGGATATTAGCTATAGGGGTGTTACAAGTACAAATACAAGCATATCTCTGAAAAGGTAAAACATGCAGAAATGGAAAAACTTACCCCAGGAACAAACTCAGGAGGGGGAACTCAGATAGCCTCTGCAGATAAACGAGCCCGCTCCTCTACATTAGCGCATAAACTCGTAAGGAATGCATCATCAAGGCGTCTGAAACCCTCCGGGACCTCAATGGCTGAGCTACTCGAAACACCCGTACCGGAGGGGCCTGAAGGACCAGCTCCTGAGGCCGCAGCAGTACCCGCCACCACCCCATCATCATCATCAGGGTCTCCTCCTTGCTCAAACTGTGAAAAGAAATAGGGTTTCCATTAGTAGAGATCACAAGTCAATCAAATCTACGGGGTACCAATCTGAAGGAAGAACTACTTGAGAATGTGGGCCGCCAAAAGCTAAGAAGTTTACACCAGGAACGAAGCGCAGGAGAAGAGACCGATAAGGCAAAGATTCATACCACATCCGATAGTCTCTGGGCATCAAGAAGGCATTGATAGGGACCCCATTTTGAAGAAATCCTATAGTAAGCTCTTCAATAGTACCCACCGGCACCATGACATCTGTAGGATGAGTTGAGGGCACGACAGGATAGTTCTGATATTGATGAAGTACCTGCTCCCCCAGGTAGTAAGCCCTAGCCCAAGCCCCATAGAAATCGCGGCGGTCGATGAAGAAGCCAGATGGACCTACAACGGCTCGATCCCAATAAGGAGAACCAATGTAGGGGTCATATACGACCTGCCCAAATCAAGGAGTGTCCAATCAGTCAAACATTCAGCACAATAAAGGAGAAATTCTGAAATGAAAAAGAGGAAAAATAGCCTTACCTGCTTCGAGATTAGCAGGTCGAATTGGGACCTCAGGCCCATCTCCAAGTGTTTCATGCCAACATCCCTACGATGATACTTATTCCAATTACTCAGAAGTGGATAAGTGTATATATCAGATTGAAGAAGGGGGCGACCAGGCTGAAAGTGCAAATACCCCCACGCCTGATAAGAGCAGTGCATAAAAGACAAGTCAGAAGTAGAGAATGATTATCCAAATAAACTGAGAAAAGCAAAAGAGTTAGAAGTTACCTCCAAAGCAAGCCAAAAGCCGACAACGGACTTTGCATTTCCAACGGAGACTCGAACTAGGCTGGACATCAACACAGCATAACTAGCCCCGCCCCAGTCATATCTATGCATGTCATTCCAGTTGTCCATAAGGGTAAGCAAGTAAGGAGACCCGTCTGCCGTTGGCATTTGTGAAGAGGGTCTTGCCGAACAGCAAAAGGAGCGAGATGCGAGCCAACATCACCGTGCGCTCGGGCTCAATATAAATGTCCACTTCTGGCTACCTTAGATCTACTAACTCATTTAGATAAAAAAGATCAAACAGCCAAGTCATTTAAACCTCAGTACCATGCAGACTTGTGGAGGGAGGATAAGCCCCTATCAATCGGATGACCTCATCACGGTCAGGCACTGTAAGGTTAGCCACCGAAACACCCCCTATTCAGATCCCTGCAATCATGGCCCAATGTACTGGAGTCAAATTCATTTCGGCCATGGCCATATGAAAGGTCATGGTCTCCGAACAGAAATGCTCAATCAAGGCCCTCAGATAGGCCGCATCAGCTCACATGGTGGGGCATGAAAGGAACTCTCTAAAGTCGGCCTGTTCAAGCAGGAACTTCACGATCGATGGGAGGTAGCGATAAAACTACTAAAAGTTACAACCAACCTCCTCGAAACACAATCTGGGGTAGGTCTTGCACCAAAGTAAAAGAGGCATCAGATCATGGAAACATAGCAAGATCGCACACGAAAAAAATTGAACTTATCCCTTTACCTTGCCGGCGATATCGAAATTGGAGATATGAATATGTTGCTGATGAAGGAGACCCACATGGGCGGCCTCGCCCTGCATTTCGTACCAAGAACCGGAAGGGCATTGCACTCCAATGAATCGTTCCCCCCGGGGACCAAAAACCACTTTCGGTCCCTCTTCTTATTCCTTCTCCTGCACGTATTCTTCTTCACTCGACATTCTGGGGCAAATACGAGCAATCATGTCAGGGTTGATCCATGATAAGAAACCATTGTGCTACAGGTCAAGGGAAGGTAAGTATGCTAATCCCCTCTCTTTTTTCCCAAAAAAAAAAAAAAAAAAAACAACAACAATAAAAATTATATATACAAAAATTTCTTTCTTGATGTGCAAAATAAATAAAAACAAAAATTATATATACAAACATTTCTTTCTTTATGTGCAAAAATAAAAATAAAAATAAAAATAATGGATATGTATCCTAATTAAACCCATAAAAAAGCAAAAATAGAGCATCATTCATGGAATAAACATCAAACCCATTATCAATAATCATGCTTAAAAGAGAAATAACCCATTTATCATCTAAGAAAGCAAGATTCATAAACACATTGCAAAAGATTTCAATAAAAATAAAAAAAGAATAGGTTTAAAGTAATTACTTTCAAAAAGAAATTAGCTCTTTTATTCGGCGTAGAGCGGGTGTTTAATCGGTGCGAACACCGGCAATGAAGCTCGCTGGGAATCAATCGGCAATGAAGCTCGCTGGGAATCAATCTAAGGGAACCCTAGGAAGGAGACCTATTTCAGTTTGGAGAGGGAGAGAGAAAAAATTTGAAATAACCATTTTTTGGCTCAAGCTTGAGGGGCTTAAAATCATCCCCGATTTTTGCTTGGCGCATGTATTACATGTGCCAAGTGTATTTTGGTCCCCATTTGGCCTGGCGCAAGTAATACATGCGCCAGGCTACTTTCGGGCTGGGTTCTGGCTAGGTGTGGTTTATACACACTTGGCCTGACCCCTTTTCTTTTGTTTTGTTGTTCTATAGGTGCACACACCCCCAAATAACATATCAACTCTCATTTGACTTGCCCGAGAAGCTTTGCCAGAATAAGTGGATCGAGATCGATGAACATGCTCAAAAAATCTTGGTCACACATAAACATAAAAATTTTAAAAAATTCACATAAAATGATAAAAAGGATTCACATAAAATGATAACATAAAAGTCAAAAAATCTTTTTCCACATAAAATGACAGAAAATAATAATAATAAAATCTGCATAAAATAAATAAAAAATGGCACACACTCTCAAAAAGCATTACGACATCAATATTCGCTCCGCTTGGGTAATTATGCTAAAATAACTTCGAGATTGATGGGTTCGCCCAAAGACCTCGGACCCTGCTTCACACAGGGGCACCCGTGGCCAATCAAACGGGGCAGTCAATGCCTCATGGGATTGAACACAAGCTGTGGACCTTCGCGTAGTTGTTTCACGCCTATCTTTAGGTATGGGTCGATCACCCTCTCACTTATGGAGCTGTTGTATTCAAAATAAAACTTAAACATGAAACATCTTCAATCATCTCGAGAAGCAGACATTTTTCCTACCATATTAGGCTTTCGCAATTCGCTCCATCTCGGTTATGCCTAGTTATATCGCTAAGCACTTGGGGACCGATGTCCTTGAGAAATAGACATTTTTCTCCACATACAGGACTTTCGTTTTCTCACCATATTACTCACCTGATGTTTGAGGTTCATTTTGAATATGGCGGACCCATCAATAATGCCTTGGGCCTCTTCGAATGTCTCTTGTCTTTGGTATTCGATCATTAGTGATCGGATACCAAAGAGGGGCATCTGTAGACACCCAGATTTGGCCCAAGGTCCGATCGAAACACATTTTAAGAGAGGCACACTTCTGAGCTTTTGATGGTAGGTATCATAACCTTAAGAAACACCCTGGATCCCTTAGAACCCATCCCAATCCCTTAGAACCTATCCTGAATCTTTAGAGCCCCTTTCGAACCCTAAAACTAACCTTCCCTAGCAATAGTCGAGGAATGGCACACCTGAACTATCTAAGTTCTTCTACTATATTCAAATCATATACCATTGAAAAGTAGAAGTCTCCAGCTTTCTAATGAGCCAAGAATCACCTCAATTGGAGCTGTACATCAAAAGATATAATGTTCCAAAGTTTCCAACAAATTAGGGTTTTGGGTGGGCATCCATATAGGATTTGGCGCATATAATACATGCGCCAAGCTATTTCTGGGAAAAAATGGTTTGGAGCAAGTATTAGTTGTGCCAGCCTTATGTGCCCCCCCCCCCCCACAGGCAAGGAACTTTCCAAACACTGTTTTAGCACTGTTTTACTGTACCTAAGCTTGGCACAAGTATTAGTTACGCCAGGCTTAGCTACAGTAACTGTGAGTTTTTTTGCTCGAATTTCATCTTTGGGGTTTGACTTGTTGACCATCTTGATGCCCTGAGTGTGCTTCACTTGTTCTGTTGCACCCTTCCTTATCCTATTTGCAACCCTCAAGTGATTTGAAACACTCCCCTATCATCCACCATTAAAGCCACTTTCACACTTTTCTAAGCTTCAAAAATCCTAGGAAACCTTAGATGCTTGATTACCTAATTGCTAATCCAACTTAAGCCTCTAAGCATCCTCCTAACCTCTCATTTTCCTATAAATAGAGAGGTACCCCTCCCTTTGAAAGAGCTTGAAAAAATTTTCTAAGAGAGAAGATTAAGAAAGAAGCTCTTTCTCCCCTTTGGTACCACTTTTGCATACAAATTCCAGAATTCACAAGCTCCATTTTAGACCGTACCTTTCATCAAAACCTCTTAGTTTAGGTGAGAGCTACCCTCTAGCCTTCCTTCTCTACCTCTTAGCTATCAAGCCCTAGGAGCTAGAACCCTTGTTCTAACAATACAAGCCATTGGAAGCTCACTGAAGTATGCTTACGCAAGGATCCACAGTGGTACAACAAGGGCCTGAGAGCTCTGGCTCTCCCCTCTACTCCTCTACCTTCTTTCTCCTTTCTCTATCCTCGCATTTGTGCCGTTACGCCACCGAAATTTCGGTAGGAACGAAGGAGCACAAATAGGATTTTGGTGCCCTAGGGCAAGAGGAAGGACTTTTTTATTCTTTTATTTTATTTTTGTTTTGGCTATAAGTAGAGACCACATTAAGTGGGTTGATCGGGTGCCTAACACCTTCCCGATTGATAACCGAAGCCCCTACCCAAGAGTCTTTGGCATAGACCGGTGATTCAGAGTCATTTTTGGCACTTCAGTGCTTATAAAATTAACTTTAGGTTTCCCGGGACACCAAAAGCTCCGGGTGGCGACTCTAACATTTCTATTAGGGTGTGCATCATCGCAATGGGATCGTCACGATTCCCACAGTTGCACAACCCTTGTTCCAAAGTCGCAAACTTAATTTGCTTTTGGTATCTCTCAGGTGCCAAAAAATATTTTTCATTAAATGCTTCGGTGAATGCTGCCCATGTCCAGGGTGTCCCCGGTGCTCGGGTCCTTTCGACGGATTTCCACCAAGGGTCCGCCTCTCCTTCGAGTTGGAATGAGGCCCAACTCACTTTTTCTCCCTCGGTACACTTGACTCTTTAAAGCATCTTCTCTATTTGATTTAACCATTGCTCCGCTTCCAGTGGATTTGTCTGACCATAGAAACTAGGAGGCCTCATCCTCTTGAACTCCTGAAAATCAGACGGTTGACGTCTTTCTGCAAGGACCGCCATGGTATTCACCATGGTTTCTAATAATTGCTGGTTGTTCTCAAGATTGTCCCCTACTCCAGAGGTATTGCCGACATTATTCTCTAGCCCCAAGGCATGATTGTTGTTGTTGTTGCCTATGGGGGTTGCATTTGGACTTGTGGCTACTCCTACGCCACTTGTCACACCTCTGGTGTGAACGGTCCTTGGTCTCCCTCTTATTGGAGGCATGTTGACTTGTTATAATCAAGCAAAAGCTTAACTCAGGCGATCACAGTAACGTAGCCGGAGGAATGACAGAAGTTAAGACCATATGCTACGAACCTAAGACATAGCTCTAGATCCCTATGAGACTTACAACCTAGGCTTTGATACCACCTGTGACAGCCCGAATTTCCTTACCCAAAATCCATGCCGTCAGATCATACTCACGATCTGAATTACAGAGTCATTATTAGTATCTAGGTGGTTTATTCCTTTTGTGATTGCTCGATCTTCCCCAAAATAGAAGATTGGAAAGATCGGGCCATCGATCTTTGGTAAGTTTACTTAAATGTGGAAGCAAAGTGCATAGATGTGAAAGTAGAGCTATAAGGCAAAACATATGGCATCATAAACCAACAAGAGATTCCCATCATTCCATCTTAGCAGAATAACTAAATGATACAATCGATCGATGAAGGCTGACCTTCACCTGAACAATGGACAAAATGATACAAAACTTTACATGAGTCTAAACAGTATACTGTACCGAGTATAAAAAAAAAACAAAACAATCTGCACTCCACGGAGATCCAAAGAAAACAGGCTGAGGGAAGAACTCCTCGGGTGACTCTTCCTCCTCGTCCGGATTGTAATTAGGATTCTCTTATTGTTCAGGATCCCTCTCAAGATCTTCACCTATAGCTGTGACATATAGTCGAGGGATGAGCTACAGTCCAAGCTCAATAGGGGGAAAACAGTGCTAAATCATACTTCATCATTCTATTTCATGGTATTGATACATAAGTAAAACAGTTTCAAATAAAGATCGTATCAATTCCATTAGAATATATCAAAGAATTTAGACCCATGATCTTAAAACATATCATGTCATGATGCGGATAATGTATGAAAATAATGCAAATCGGAAGTAAGAAATCGGAATAGAACTCATAGCATATCGATGGACACAAGCATATAGAAGGTAGGAGTATTGATAGCAGGAAATCAAACATATCAGATCACATAGCAGATAATCGAAACATATCATATTGGTTAGCAGAGAATCGAAACATGTCATATCACATAGCAGAAAATCAAGAGCATATCATATCGGAGTTCATTAGTATAAGTATCTTGTAACGGGAACAAAGAAATTAGACTGAATAGTCCATAGGGGACACAGGGTCATAACCCCGGGGACTCCACCTCTCTCTTGGAAACTCCACTCCCCTTACAACTAACGTATATTCAGAACAAGTCTCATGGCATGGCATCCCATAGTATGAACTGAATAGTCCGTAGGGGACACAGGGTCATAACCCCGGGGACTCCACCCCTCTCATGGAGGCTCCACTCCTCGTTGCACATGATTTCAGAATCAAACATATCAAATCACATATACACAGATCAGAATTAAAGAAATTTGATCACACGTACACAGATCAGAATTTGAGAATTTGGAATTCAACGAGTCGAATGCATTACTATATCATGGTACCAAGTGAGATGATCATGTGTGAAAACCAAAACTTAACCTTTCAAAGAGTTTCAATATATGCATATAGCACGTTGCTAAAAACATATAATTCCATTTGATAATCACATTAGAAACCATGAATCGAGAGAACATATAATCAGGCATCGAGAATCTTCCCACCGATGGTCTCCCGTGTTTATCCTAAAACACACATTGTTCATGTACTAAATGTTAATGAACAATATGTGGCATAAAATGAGGTTTCCAAAGCTCATAAGGGACAAAAACCAAGGCTCACATGAATAGAGCATCTCGTTGCAGTGAGGCCTCAAGGTCACCACGGCGAGGTCTTCAGGTAGTCATGTGGCACCTAAGCTCGTTGCGGTGAGCCACCATAGTGCCGAAATCGGATTCTTCCATGATCTTCTTAAAGAAACCTCTGCCATAATCCTTCAACGAAGAAGAATCAAATGGCATGAGGTTCTCAAATTGGAAATCGGTTTGGGGCTCTTCAAGATAGGAGTCAACGAGAGTTAAGGAGTTTTAGAAGAAATTCATTTAACGCATGCAAGATTGTGCGTGGGAATGACTTCATATATTAGGGGTGTAGCTTCAGTGTGTGGCCGGCACACTCGGTATGGTGTACATGTCTTAAAACAAAATAAAAGAAAATAAACCAAAACTTAAGGTTTCAATGAATCTAACATGCTTTGATCTCATGAACTAGTGTACAATAGTTAAGCCCTTTACCAGTAATTCTCTCAAGGCGTATGTGTACTAGTTATACAATTAATATTTAGGTCCTATTCCAAAGGTACCTAGAGAAATTGGGTTCGAAATCTCTAGGGTGTTACGGAGGTAGTGGAGTGTGCTTGTCTATCTACTGAGGCTGTTAGAGTACCCCCACCTGAGCTGATCCCTGGGGTGAGTTTGTTTCATTTTATAGATGGATTGGTTCTTTTCATTTGGTTTGGTCATTCTCTTCTTCTCTCTTTTTGCACAGGATTATACATCTGCGATCCAACAAGCGGAGTATTACCGCCACCTTGCTGCCCTTCGGGAAGTTGAGATGGTTGGCATGACACCGGTTTCATTTTTTTTGGTATTTTGGTTCGCCCATATCTCCCTTGTCTGACTCATTTGGGTGATATTTTCAAGAGGCTCGTGAGAGAGAGTCGCAGTCGTTGCGTAGTCGACTGACTCAGATGTGGTCTTCTATTGGAGATGCCGGAACTATGATGCACTAGAGGACGCAACGATGACGGAGGAGGGATGCTTGAGGAGGACCCGGTTCCCTTAATGAGATGCTGCTTCTTCCCTTTTTCTTTTGAAGACCGAATTTTGAAATTTATGGATGATGTAATAAGCCCACATGGGATGATAGATGTGTATTTTTTGGATATTTTGATAATTGCTTGCTTAATCTCTCTTCTTTGTCTATCTCTTGGATGTGACTTTTTCTGCCTGCAAAAAAGAACAAAATAGGTTAGATGGGTGTGAATTAGAATGGTAACTTGTAATCTTCTGCATGTCGGGCCATGTGTTTGGCAAAAGGGAGGATGGTCTCAAGTTATGTACGACCAAAATGGCCGAAGATTCATGTTTTCTTTTCTTTTGCTGTGAGAGTCACCTATAAAGAAATAATAGACAAGTTAGGTGGCAAAAAATAGGTGCCCTAGCTCGTGGTCTGGGGTGCCATTGGTAATGGCAAGAAATGATGTTTTGGTCCATGCTGCCATTGGTAATGGAAAAAATGATGTTTTTGTGTGAACAGGTCCACTACAGGTTCAAAAGCAATTATTTTTTCTCGTTTTCCTTTTTATTTTTTATTTTTTCATTTTTTGGGTCCTGAGTGCATAGTATGCACACGTGCCTTATTTTTTGGCTATGCGTGCATAGCCTTATGAGGCATCATGGTCTTTATAGACCCGAGAAAGCTCTTTTTTTCTTGTATTTTCAGTTGGGTTGGATTGTTTCCTCCATTTTTCTTGCCTTTTCTTTCTGAGGGTGGATCCATCGTTCTACATTGATTCTTGATCCATTGAGACGAATTTGTACTACCATGGACCCACCTTATGACCCTGCTCTTTCGGGGGGTTTTGGGACCTTTACACTTCCCTCTTTGGGTGTAGGACCCACTTTTCTCAAGCAATGGCTCAGTAGTCTAAACGAAAGCGAGCTCACAGGTTTAGATCAACTTGGGCTTGCCCCTCTCCCCTTTTTCTTAATGTTCCTCTATTTTGGGACTTCATCCATGTGGCGGTTTCAAATTGAGATGTGAAAGCCCATGTCTTATGTTTTGGGTCCTATGAGCTGACTCCAACGCTTGAAGAGCTTTCTGTTTTGTCGGGTCTGAGGCTACATCGTGGCCTCGCCAAGGTGGTACCGAAGCCAGGCTATGCTAAGATTGTTCACATGATTTTAGGCTTGAAGAAAAATGAATATGAGAAAAGCCTTGCTGGTGGGCCCACCAGGTGTTCGGTGAAATTTTTGAAAGAAAATTTCAGCGTTGAAAGTTTGCAGAAATTGCCGGCTAGAAATACTTATAATGTGAACTCTTTCCCTCTTAGCCTTCTCTTAGAAGTCCTTTTCTTCACGGTGGAAGAGAGCTTCTCTCTCGCTCTATGTGACATATTGGTGGAGCTTGAAAAGGGCCATTATATTGTTCATTTTGTTTTGGCCGAGCTCTATCGAGGACTTGATGCTTTCGCTTCAGGAATGGTGGAGAACTTTTAGGATGCCTAGTTCTCCTTCAGGTCTGGTGTGGTGAGCACCTTATCATTTTGGAATCCGTGCCTCACTTGTATGCGGTGCGAGGAGAGGTTGTCAGGTGCTTTTTGGGCCGATGCTTTAGGCTACCTCAAGAGAATACACGTGAACTGCGCCTATGGCTAACTGAGGCTGAACTTGTATGGAGGCTTCCCTGGTTTTATGGGACCTTCCCAATAGTGCGATCCCATGATCACAAGGGTATCACACTTCTAGGTTTGACTGGCAATACCCATTACTTCCCCTCGCGAGTGTTGCACCAATTTAGCTACACCCAGTGAGTGCCTAGTGTCGCAAGTATGTGGCTTGATTTTTACTCGGGGGTCTTCAGGGGAACTAGAGAAGATAGCTGCTCTTTGGGTAATGCGTCAATCGACGCATATGTGTGACTTGGAGCAGGGAGACTTTCTGTTGACTTCTCCGGAGTACGAGGCATGGATATCTTTTGTGATGCCCTCTACGCGACGTCTTGATTTGGCAGAGAGCAGTAGCTCGAAGGGACCTTGGCTGAAAAAGGAAGCGGCGTTTCTGACCTGGAGAGAGCTACTTGTAGATGAGAAGCGGGTACTATAGGAACACCTAGAGAGAGAGAGTAGGCAAGAGCTGATGTGTCAGATCATGAAGCCCTTCGTCTAGTAGGGGTCTTGAAAGAGGTTCTCGACTCTATTGATGCTTCTCGGAAGCACTATAAGGGCCTACATGGTCGGTGGATGACCGATCAAAACACCTGTGAGGACTCCTTGCTTGAGAAGATCCATGATTTGGAGCGCGAATTGGGCCGATGACCTGCTCCTGCACATAATTTTTAGCATAGATCAAATACTACAGGGAAAGGGTATAAAACCCCCTTTGACAGATATATATATATTTATTTTATACATGTATTTTTTTATGTTTTTATTCTTTTCAAACTATAAAGGTAAAAAGTAGGGTGCCAAACTGATTATCTTTTTGTGATGTGGTATTAAATGAAATGAAAAAGGAAAATCTTTTTTGGTTTACACATTTTTCTTCTCTATGTATTTTTGTTTGATGCCTTGAGTGAGAGGAAGTAATAGGTCCCATTTTGAGAATAGTCGAATTCATTCACGCTGTTGGGTTAGAGCAAGGTGCATATTTTTTCCTAGGTGGGAATGTCCATCCCTTTGGATTATTTAGCCCTCTATCCTTACCTCGGGTGTTGCATTTGACGGTGCAGTCTGAGAAACTACCTGACCAAGACCCGATTTGAGCTAACATGCGCGACCCTATTGAAGGCTAGATAACTTGAAGATGCAACCCAAAGGAGTGACTTATTTTTTCATTTTTTTTCTTTAAAACCTTTTTACTCACGGCGCCCTAGATGAGTTTTTTTCATGCCCATTATTTCTCTCTTTTTTACCGGTAGCTCCCTTTTAGGTTTTCACTATGTCTATGGTTATTTTGCTTTTTTACCCAAGGTGCATTTTCAGGTTTTCACCTGGTCCACACAAGGTTGCTCTTTTTACCTGTGGCACCCTTGCGAGTTTTCGCAACGTCCATTTTGTTTTGAGCTTGTAAAATACTTTTTCTTTTTTTCTTTTTCAAAGACCCAGAGATAAGGACACTGATTTCGTCATAGCTAGCTGGACGAAATTTCTTTTGTTATCTCTCAGTATGGTTTGTGTTGACTTTAATGGATATCATGACTGCTCGTAGACCTTAAGGAGGGCTTTCCTCAGGGGCGAATCGTGGCCATGAGTTAAAAGGGATAGGTTAGGACCTTTGAAGGTATAAAAAGGGTCCTCTTGATTAGGTTCCTGCCATTGTAATACAACTCTTCTTTGGGGATTTTTTGCTATATATGCCCCTCGATTTTTCTCTCTTTTTTTCTATTCTTTTTGCTTTCTTTCTAGACATCCTCTTTTTGGGATTTTTGGTTTTCTGATTTTTTTTTTTGAATTTGGGCTTTTTGGATGATACTTTCTTTTCTTTTCTTTTTTTGTTTGGTATCTACATTTTCACTTCTTTTTCTCTTCTTTTTTTTGGGAGGGGTTTATAAAAGGAAGGCTATTGACTCAATGGGTGTAGCAAAGGGTGTGAGCATTCAGGGATATTTTTAGCTATTTGTCTTCTGAAATGATGGCCTCTTTTAAGGGGCCCTTAAGTAGTCACGTATCCATTTTTATTAGTACTTACCTTATCGTAGGAGACTTAGGAGAAGAATCGTCACACGTACCCAGTGTTGTCAGCTCAGGAAAGTGCTCTCCATCCATTGTTGCGAGTCGAAGTGCGTATCCAGGGAGTACTTCTCTGATGACATAGGGCCCTTCCCAACTAGGCTTGAATTTTTCTCTTAGATCTGAGTGAAGAGGGGGAGATTTTCTTGAGTACCGTGTCACCAACTTTTAATGCTCGAATGTGAACATGTTTGTTGTAAGCGCATGACTCTTCCCTGATAGACCTAGGTGTGACACAAAGCTTAGGGCCTCTTCTCATCGATCAGGTTCAGCTGTTCGAAATGAGACCTCTCTCTTTTGTCTTTCGGTAGACCTGACTCAGTGAGGATACAGAGTGAGGGTACTTCAACCTCCACCAACAACACAGTCTCGATTCCATACGCAAGGGAGAATAGTATTGCCCCTGTAGCGGTACGGATCGATGTTCGATAGGCCCATAGCGCGAATGGTAGCATTTCGCTCCTATCTCGGTAGGTGACGATCATCTTTTCAAGGATGCCGACGACTGTTTTGTTAGTAGCTTTGAGGACTTTGTTGGTTTGCTACCGGTATGGTGATGAGTGATGATGCTTGATTTTATACTGCTTGCAAAAAGCTCTGATGCGCTTGTTCGTGAAGTTGGTGCTATTTTCCGTGATGATGTCCTTGGGCATGTAGAATCAACAAACAATATTATTCTTGATAAATTTCTCGACATGATTAGCCGTGATGTTTGCTTAGGATGCTGCCTCTACCCATTTTGTGAAGTACTCAATGGCGACGAGGATGAACTGATGCCTGTTGGATGCTTTTGGGTTGACTTTTTTGATGGCGTCGTGGTCCCATGTGACAAATGGTCATAGAGTGGTCATACTGTGCAGACCAATAGCAGGAGCGTGTATCAGACTGGAGTGTTCTTGACATTTGTAGCACTTTTGGACGTGCTTACAACGGTCAATTTCCATGGTGGTCCAGAAGTACCCTTGCTGTAGGATCTTATTAGCGAGCATGAGTCCATTGATGTGACCCCCCCACACCCCCTCGTGGATCTCTTTCATGAAGTTTGCTGCCACACTTTCAGGTAGACATCAGAGTAAGATACTGTTATGCAATCGCTTATAGAGGCACTCACCGCAAATGACGTAGTTCAAAGCTAGGCACAGGATGGTTCGCCTATCCATCTTGGATGTACCTTCAGGGAAAGCTCACATTTCTAGAAAGTTCTTAAAATCTGAGAACCATGGAAGCTCATCATCTAGCTTTGCTAATCCCTCGATCTAGAGGCAGAAGGCATGCTGGTTTCTCTGTCCGATCATGATTGGAATTAATTTCGATGTCGTAGGGAATTTTGACCATCGATGCTAATGTCATCAGTGCATTAGCAAAGTAATTTCTTACATGCAGGATGTAGGAGAAGGTGACCTCGTCAAAGCACGCGATCAGATCTTCGAGGTGCTCATGGTATGGGATCAATTTCTCATCCTTTATTTTCCAATCTCCGTTGGTCTGGCATATCATCAGCTGTGAGTCACCAAATACCTTGAGATGAGTTACGTATAGGTTAAGAGCTGCTTATAGGCCAGCTAAGCAAGCTTCATATTCGACCATGTTGTTGGTGCAGTAGAAATTGAGCTTGATGGAGACTAGTATATGAGACCCTTTCGACGAGATTAGGACAAAGTCGACTCCTTAACCTTCAGCATTCGATGTCCCATCAAAGTGCATCACCCAGGATTCTTCGGTCTCCTCTGTGTCATCCTCTGTCATGAACAAGGTGTCTTCATCAGGGAATTTGGTTCTCAGAGGCTCGTAATCAGGTAAGGGATTCTCAACGAGATCATCAGTGAGTGCTTGTCCCTTGATTGAATTTTGGGTTACATACGTGATGTCAAATTCTAATAGGAGAAGTTGCCAACGTGCAATCCATCTAGTGGGAGCTGGCTTTTCAAACAAGTACTTCAAGGGGTCTATTCGTGCTAGAAGGAGAACTGTCTGAGATAGAAGATAGTGACAAAGTCTTTGTGTAGCCCATACGAGAGCCAGGCGTGTCTTCTCCATCGTGCTGCCCTAGGACACACCCCTTTGAAACTTTACTTGTAGAGAGATACATCAAGAGTGGCCTCCCTGGGACTGGTGGTACCAAAACTGGGGGGTTAAGGAGATAGCTTTTGATTTTATCGAATGTCGCTTGACAGTTCTCATTCCATTCAACGGGGGAGTCTTTCCTTAGTAGTTTGAAAATCGGTGTGCAAATAGGAGTTAACTGTGCAATGAACCAATCGATGTAGTGTATTCTACACAAGAAGCCTTTGACTTCTTTCTCGGTAGAAGGTGGAGGCATTTTGACAATGGCTTTCAATTTTATCGGATCAACTTCAATGTCCCTTCGGTTGATGATGAAACCAAGTAGTTTTCTCGACATTGCGTCGAATGCACATTTTTGAGGATTCAACCATAATCTATACTTTATCAGTCTTTCAAATAGATTTAGGAGGTTCACCAGATGATCGCCTCTTTCTTGTGACTTTGCAATCATGTCATCAATGTACACCTCAATTTCCTGATGCATCATGTAGTGGAACAATATTGTCATCGCTCTCTAGTATGTTGCCCTGATATTCTTTATCCCGAACGACATGAATCAGTAGCAGAAAGTGCCCCATGGAGTGATGAATGTTGAAAGTGCCCCATGGAATGATGAATGTTGACTCTGTAGCAGAAAGTGCCCCATTAAGTCGATGCATATGTGAACCTTTTCATCTTTCTTTGGTATTGGTATGATGTTGGCTAGCCACCGCATGTATTTGGAGACCATGAGGAAACCCGCATTGTACTTCTTGATGACTTTGTCTTTTACCTTTAACATCCATTTGGGCGGAAGGGGTCTTAACTTCTACTTGGCAGGCCTCACATCGGCATACAATGACAACTCATTGCTCGATCAAATCTATATCCAAATCAGGCATATCCTCGTATGACCAAGCGAAGAGGTCTCGGTAGGACCGAAGGAAATCAATCACGCCTTGTCTTTCCTCAAGAGATAGTGACATTCCAATCTTGGTGATTTTAGGATCCTCCTCTGTTCTCAGATTGACCTCTTCAGTCTCTTCAATGATTGGGGTAGGGTCATTCTCAAAATTGTCATATTGCTTAAGGAGCTCATTGGGAAGCTCCTCAGTTGGGACCTCCTCATCTAGATCCGTGACTCCTACCTCTCCTTGTACTTCTATAGGAAAGAGGTAGATTTCACGTTGGATGAAGTTTTCTTTTAAGGCATCATTTTCTCTTTTGTCGAGAATTTTAAACGACAATATTTTTGGATTATATTATATATTTTTTATTTTTTTAGGATTTTCTTTTTTGTCAGAGGTGGACCCTTGGCAAGGCGGGTCTTTATACATGCATGGTATATTTTGCCAAGGGCTAACCTCATTTTTTATAGGGTGTTTTTTTTGGAAAGCCAGAGCCAAATTTCAGGCCACTAGAAGCTTCCAGAGTGATGAGCATTGAAGCCCAATTCCTTACTTGGGGTGCTACCCCTTTACCTTGCTCTGTGGAGGGAGGGAGGAGTGATATGGCCCTCTGGGGTCAGCCTTTAGCATACTTACCATGGGTTCAACTGGAACCTAGTCCTCAAATATTAACACGGGCTTAGGTTGGGTTATGGCAGGTGGTTGTATAGGGGGGCACCTCCTCCTCAAAGAGTGACAAGGAGGCCAGGTCTATTTCAGTTTTCGGGGGGATGATTTGAGGGTTGGACTCATTGACAGTGGCTATCTTATGTGGGGTCAGCTGAGTTGCCCCATTCTGTTCGATTTGATGACCCTGATGCTTAGAAATGTGCTCCTGATATGGGGTCGCGGGCGGGGTTCATCTTCTAAGTCTACCCCTGGCATTGGCAACGACGAATGTGTGGACCTTTCCTTGGCCTCTTGGACCTCTTCTTCTATAAGCTTGCATCCTAAACCAAATTTAATCTGTTCTCCACCTCTTGCTCTGACTGGGTCCCTTCGACCTTGTAGGTGAGGGCCCAATCCTTTGCCTCTCTGCTAACCCTATTTCTGGAGCATTGCTATCACTGCAATCATTCCTCCTTCATTTTTTATGGTGACCTTTTTTAGGGGCTCTAGGCCACTACTGATACATCATATTAGAAACTGTGGAGGTTCGTGTCTTCGACTATGTGCAACACGTCCAACATTTTGAGGTTTTCTATGTTGTGTGTCACTTTTTCACCTTCTTCTCGTCCTTCTCCTAGGATGGCTATAACTTTCTCTTCAGAGATGAACTTGAGCTTCTGGTGTAGGGTTGAGGGCATTGCTCCAATTTCCTAGAGCCAAGGGCGCCCCAGCAACAAATTGAAGGTGGATTTGATGTCCATAACTTGAAAGGGGATAGAGAAGGTCGTTGGCCCAATTGTGAGCTCAAGGTCAACTTCTCCTATTACCTCTCTTGTGTTATCAAATCCTCAGGCTCCTATTTTTATTGGTCGGAACATTGATGGATCGACTCCTATTTTGGTTGCGGTTCTCAAAGGGCATACATTTAACGTCAATCCGTTGTCTATCAACACCAATGGTATCACCAAATTCCCAATTTTTATTGTACTATCAAGGGGACTGGAGTGATTCCTCCCTTCAATTAAAAGGTTGATGTCAGAGAATGAGATGGCGTTTGGAGCCAAAATTTGCCCAATCATTTGTCCCACCTCATCTGGGGAGACTTTATCGAAAACATGAGCGTCTTTCAGTGCTACCATTAAAGCTTTGAAGTGTGACAGAGACGTCATTAGTAAGTCCCAGATGGTGATGTGAGCCAGCTTCCTTCTAAGATATGCTTCAAATGCATACTCTCCGCTCATCCTTTCCATGAGGTGTACTGTTGTTGGTTCTCTTCTTTCCTCAGGTTGGGCCCGTACTAGTACCTCAAGCTGTATGGAAATCCTCCCTGACCATGTGATGACCTCTATTGTTCCTTCATTGCTGCTGCTAGCATTGCCATCAATTTGATTATAGTTGAGCGGGACTTGGTGGGGATCATAGGTTGGCTAGGGGATTTGAAATGGGGTGGATGAAGGTATCAGAGACAGATGGATTGGTGGTGTGGCGAAGCTAGGCCAAATAAGGTTTATGGGGGTTGAAGGTGGATGGAACAATGGGGGTGAGGTAAAATTAGGCACTAAATGATTGATAGGGGTTTGTGTCAGAAATGAATGGTTTATTGGGGGTGAGGCAAAACTGGGATGGTGAGGCAAAACTGGGATGAATATGGTTGATGGGAACCGGTGTTGGGAAGTAGAGCCTCAAATCTAATGGTGTTGTTTGGGGTGTAGGGTTTGGGAAGTAGTGGGCTAGATTCAAGGGCTCGACTACCCCCATGATTTCATTCTCCTGATTTCGTTGCCTTGGGAATACGAAGCTTTCTCCTATGGTGATGTACTCTGAAGGGTCAAATTCTTCCATATCTTCCTTTACCAGTGCTTGAAGTATATTGGTGTGCAGATTTGCTTGGGGAGGTGCCAGAGGGATGATCTTTCCTGCCTCGACCAGGCCCTGTATTGCATGCTTTAATGGAAAGTAGCGATCAGTTGGATGCCCTGGACCCTAGTGGAAATTGCAGTGTGTGTTAGGATCATAATTTCTCAGGATTGGATTCAACAAAGGTCGCGATTGAAATGGGGTAACCAAACCCTTCTCGACTAAGAACAGGATATTAAGGGATTGCCCTAAGGGAGTGAAGACAGTTAAATGGGGCCCTTCTCTTCTCGGGGGTCATCTGTGCCCTTGGGCCATTGCCAGGTTGCTATGTTGGCTCTGCTTGTACTGGAGCTTGCTATACTGCCCCAAATTGAAATGGTGCTATGCTAGTGGTGGGTTATGAGGTCATTATTTTTTAGACCTCTGCTCCTGTTGTTCTCTCATTCCTTTGTTCTGTAATTGCGGGCCCCACTGGCCACGGATTTATTTTAATGACCTCTCTCATCGTGTCTTCACAAAGGTTGACATTTCTTAGTAGGTCAAGAAATTGGCTGCGTCGATACACCGAGTCGAGATATAAGCTTGTCATCTCAATTTGTTCCTCTTCTGGTATGCGGTTCCTCACCTGGGCTGCTAGGGCCCTCCACCTTCCAAGATACTCGTTGAAAGTCTCATCGAATTTTTGTTTCAACCGAGCCAAATCAGATTTGTGAGGCTCGATATCGATGTTGTACACATATTGTTGTTGAAACAGGTGGATGAGATCTCTCCATATTTTTATCATGGATGGTTCAATAAGATGAACCATCTTAATGTTGGGCATGCAAGAATTTTCTGGAACACTTTGATGAGGAGTCGTTCATCTCTGCCATTTTGGCACATATCCCCACAGTATGATTTCTGGTGGGCAATTGTTGATGCCATTATATTTATCAAATGAAGGCACTTTGAACTTAGGTCGCAAAGGCACCTCGGCGAGCAAACACAAATCAGAAAAATTGAAAAACTCGGTAACATGTATTTCAGCTCCTCTCATCTTCATTAGCTGTTTCTAGATCATATCCATATGCTCTCTCAGCAGCTCCAACTCCCTAGATGGTAATGTTGGGGCTACTCCCCCTCTAGGTTGTTCCCATTCATTCATGTCTGCATGTTGGTTGATAAAGGTGGGTTGAAACTGGCAAATGCCCCTATGTTAGCCTCACTATTTTAGGCCTCATCCTCTTCGTATTGATGACCCGCATCAACGAATGGTGGAGGATGGGTGAGATTATCGGGTGGGTTTTGAATGGGTTAAGTGGGTATCTGGTGAGGCCATTGTGGTTGATGGGAACCTAGGTGATTTGGATGGGGGTAAGAGGATGTGGGAAGTGGGGATTTTGGAGGGGTTGAGAGGGTGCTTGGTGAGACCTATGTGGTTGATGGGAACTTAGATGATTTGGTTGAGGGGTGAGAGGATGTGTGAATTGGGATGGTTGAAGGTTTGTGATGTGTTCCCCTGTTGGGTTGGACGCGGATGCTTAGGGCTCATGCGGGGTTGTGGGATTGGGTGGAATGGGTTTTCCATTTGAGGGGGAATGGGGTGTGCTTGTTGGATGTAGGGAAATGGGGCGAAGGTTGGAAATGTTGCCCTTGGGCCTAAATGGGCTTGAGTTTGGACTTAGGGCCTTTGAGGCCCACTTGAGTGGCTCCATGGTTGGTGGTGTGGATTATGGTTGGTTGATTCGGGTTGGTGTTTTGGGTGAATGAGGTGTGAATATTTTGGAGGGTTTGTTGGGGGCTCATTGACGTTTGGGGTGGATTAGGGCGGCTTTGGGGAGCCTTCCATGCCGTGAATGTGCTTATCATCTCTTCCATGATGGCCATAGGATCGGGTATGGGGACAGATGTGGATGGCTCATTTGCTGGGGGAGATGTAGGGGGTGTTGGCAACGATTGGTTTGATGTGTGGGGGGGGATTGGGAGTATCTTGGATGGATGTTGGGGGGGAACTGGGGAATGCTTGGGTTGACGTAGGGGGAAATTTGGGTGTATTTTGAATGGTTGTGGATGGAAATATGGGTGCACCAAATGGACTAGTGAGATTAAATAAGGGTTGGGTGGAGGGATTGGAGATGGAAATTTCCTCTGTGTAGGAATGTGGTGGGGATGAATCTGGGTCAAAGACGGTTGGATCGACCGCCCAAGACATCGTTTGATAACGAGTGGGGTATGAGTTTATCAAGTATGGCCCGGAGGATTTCTTTTTCCTTCCCCTACGGGATGATGGCGGGTTCGGCGATTTCGTGAAGCTCTCTCTTTTTATGGGTCATATATATATATATATATATATATATATATTTTTTTTTTTTTTTTTTTTTTTATTATTATTTTTTTTTTTTTTAATTTTTTTTTTTATGACAATTTTTTGGATTTTTGATGATGATTTTTTTTATTTTTGGATGAGTTTGAACTTTTTGAAATGAATTTTTTAAACTTCTTTCCCATTGATTATTTCCTTCCCTTACAGTGCTTTCCGAGGCCGAACTCCCTTTTCCGACGGTGTTAACACCCCCAAAGCTTCCTACAGCGGGACTCGGATGCCCTCTTAAGAATCAAAGAGAAAAAAATCTCTTGATCATTAAGGGCATAGATTTCCACGCGATATCCCGATCTCTCGAAAGAGCTAATAAAAGGGTGACCTCTCTTGACCAGCGAGAGCATTTGGATACCTTAGAATATATGAAGTGTCGGGAATCTTAAAGCCAAAATGGGGGGCTCAAGAAATTGTGGAAAATGCTCCAAATTTGGACTGCATAGCAAATAAGCTATGCTTGCATACTATGCACGCTTGTACAAAAAATTTGACTTTTTGGCTATGTGTGCATACTATGCATGTAAGGCTTATATATCTATATATATATATATATATATATATATTCATATAATATAATATATTTTCAGCCGCAGATCTGAGTTGGGCTTTAAATGTGGTTTCTTGAGGCAATGCCTCCTGATACTCTTCTTTTAGCCTTTTTCGGGTCCCTCCTTTCTAGGGTTGTGCATTTTTTAGGCCGAACTGACCAAACCGATCAAACTGGACCAAACCGCCGGTTTTGGTCCGGTTTGGACGGGTACCGATTTGGGTTTGGTTTGGCAAAAAGAAAAATCGAAAAGTTTGGTTTGGTTTCGGTTCTGGGCCATCTCAAGCCGAAACTAACCGAACCAAACCGTTGTAAGTAAATTTTATACATATATATATAGACAACTTGAATCAAGCAGACGATTGGGCCTCAGATTTTCGGTCCAAAATTTGGCCCAAATTTAGTGTTTCACAACCTTACTGAAGGCTCGAATCTCACAACACGTTGAATTAGGGAGTAGAGACTTAGGGTTTTGAATTCTAAAAGTTCACTCACTAAAAGTGTATTTGAGCAAAAGTAAAACAACTCCGTAAAAAATGAAAATAGTAAAAGTGTAAGCAGGTTGAGAAATTGGGAAAATTTTGATGTAAAAGTAGAACTGATAGGAAAATCGAAACCAACCGAATCGAATCTGGTTGGTTTGGTTCAATAGTTGGATGGTTTGAACATTTAGAAATAGATTAAAATCAGTTTTGTTTGTGATTTTGGTTCAAAACAGACCAAACTGAACCGAATACACCCCTACTCCATTCCATGCCTAAGGGATACAAGCCAGATTAGATTCTACTTATGCGGTCCCCAAGGTTTTAGGCTTAGTAACAAGTTCGGTCACCCACCTGATATACCTCCGACACGAGTACCTTCTCAGATACTAGATGGGGTGGTTTTGTTTGAGATCATTAGCACTAGGGTTGTCGCTCTACTTCAACTGAGTTGGGTGTATCATTGCCTAATTTTTCTACCCTTTGAAAAAGCTACCCACGAGAAATGAAGTTATTATGTCTTGTCTTGGTTCATTTTAGCATTCAACTTTAAGGGAAGTTCACTTAAGTCAACAAATGGGGATTTCGCCATTGTTTTCAATTCGGGCTATGAGAGTCCCGTGCCGCCGCTATGGGCCGGCATTCAAAGGTGAAATATGACAAGTAGTAAGAAAATGACAGGACTAGTCAAGCGACTATGTGGAAATGTAAGGAAATATAAATGACAAAAATTTTAATCTCATTTATCAAGTAGGCTCGCCAAATGGCTTAGGCGGTAAAAACGTGGCCAGTCAAATGACTAGGCAAAAAGGTGCAAAATCGTAGGAGTAAGTAGCAAAGAAGAAAAAAATGACAAAACAACAAAGAAAAATGACACATGCAACAGAGTCAAAACTTTAAGTGAAAGATTTAAAAACATATCCCCAGCGGAGTCGCCATCTGTGAAACCGTAGATCACGTGGACTCGTCGCGACAATGCACTCAAAAATAGAGTTGCCACCCGAAGTTTTTGGTGTCCCGGGATACCTAAAATCAATATCGTAAGTACCGAAGTGCAAGATATGACTCCGAATCACCGATCAACGCCAAAGCCTCTAGGATAAGGACTTCGGTTATCAATCAGGAAGGTGTTACCCAATTGACCCACTCATAACCGGTCTCTACTATGGCCAAGTGTATAAAAATATAAAAATGGGTAGCACTTTCCCTTGCACAAAGGCACCCGAATCCTATTGAGCTCTTCGCAATCACCAAAATTTCGACAAAGTAGTGACTCAAATCCTAGGATTGAGGAAAAGTAAAAGATAAGGTAGAGGAATAGAGGGGAGAGCCAAAGTTTTTAGGCCCCTGTAGCACCATTGTCGGATCTCCGTGTTGCTGTAATCAACGGTGAGCTTTCGAAAGCAAATGGTTTGAGGAAAAGGGCCTAGATTTGCTAAAGGTTGGAAGTTTGGGAGGTTACGAATGATGGTATGGTGATATTTGGCCAAGGTTTCAAAGCTTGGAAGGTAGGGTATGATGTTATTGATGGATATAAGTTAGGGTTCTAGGCTTGGAAGGTGTGGAGTTTAGAAATGGGAAGCTATTTGTGTGGAGTTTTTGCTTTTAGAATTGCAAAAAGGTGTCTTAAACAAAGGGGTGGGTCTCTATTTATAGAGTTTGAGGTGATTAGTGAGTGGTTAAATAACTAATAGGTTTAGCAATTAGGTAATGTTTTGATCTACGCTTTTCTAGGATTTCTAGGGCTTGGAGAAGAAGGATTTGGGTTTAATGGTGGATGATTGGGTGATGACTTGAATGGAAAAAGGGGGATACCTAAGGTTGGGTGGGGTATAACAGTCCTAAATGTAGACACCCCATTTTCGCCCTCTCGGAGTATACAATCTTGTTCGGTCAACCTTTAACCTTGTCCATGACTTCTGGAAAGGGACTGAACTCTCTCCAAAAGTCTTAAAACCTTAGAACACCCTACACTTGGGACTTGTATACCATAATAATAGTGTACAAGGGAGTCATGGGTTGAGAAATCAACCCATGGACTCAAACCCAACTCGGCCCGGGAGGATCCTGAATTACGCATGTGAACCCATGCGGGCAATTCAATTGCACGCATGATTGCATGCGCGCAATCAGTCCAAGCTAGACTGGGGCACACATCTCCCGTGCACCGCCCTAAATCCCAATTGCGCGCTTAAGCCTATGCACGTAATTGATTGCGCACACCACTCATTGCACACAATTGGTTCAAAGATTGACCAGGACTGGGATTCCCAAGACTGCCCTAAATCCTCAATTATGCACATAGGCCCATGCGCATAATTGAATTATGCGCATATCCCCATGCACGTAATTGATTCCATAGTACAATGGGACTAAGACAGGTTGAGCCAGTCAACCGGTCATTCCCCAGTCAGTGACCGACTTCCAAGGAGATAAGTGCATGGTTCCATGCACACAATTCAACTACATGCATGTCTCCATGCGCATAATTGGATAATTGCACACATGTCCCCATGCATGAAATTATCCGTATACCTATAAAAACCCCATTCCATGACCCCACTCACCAATTTTCTTCTATGAATCTCTTCTCTTAAGCTTGTTCTTTATGAAAATTCAAGGTTATCTATGAGGTTTTCACAGAAAGAGGTCAAGCTGTATACTGGGTGCAAACTCTTCTCTAGAAGCCTTAGGGTAGTCAAGTCGGTGGAACTGGCCTACCAACCTTGACTCTCGAAGGAGTATTGAAGGAACAAGCCCTTCCCTTAGCCTTATATTCATCCCCTAGGAAACCCCTACCGAAATTCTCCCTCAAGAGCTAATTAGGTCCCTAACCCTTCCTAATATTTCCAAAATAACCTCATCGATTTGCCCAAAGGAGCTTACGGAAGGTACTCAGGAACTGGGCCGATCCTCCTTAGCATAGTGGGCCACCACCCCCCTTTTTTTAGATAGATCCTAGTAGGAATAAGAGATCAAACTAGATAGACTTTAGGCAACATGTAGCTGCTGAAGTTGGCCGACCGACGATCAACAAAGGAGTCAACCTACGTCCCGCAAAGCGTGATTAGTGACGGGTTACAACGTCGATAAATATTTGTAGTTGGTGATCGCAACGCCCCAGGTATTCTCCATTTAAAATTCACCTTCTTCTATTTTTCTGCATTTAAATATTTCCCTTTGTTATATAATCTGTCCCCCATCGTAAACAGAGTCCACTCGGGTCCAAATTGGGCCACTTATTCTGGGACCCAAATGGGACCTAGAAAAAGCGCATACTAATAGACTGGCGATTGCGATGGGACTCTTTCTGCTATAGTTGTTTCAGTTAGTTTAGTTTAGTTTTATTTTCCTGCTTTATTTCTATCACTTTTTACACACGCCCACACATGTCTAAGAACCACTTTGAGTGCATAAGCATTCTTTAAAGAGCCGAGATGTCCAAAATACGCCTAATGAACTTTACCAATAATAATGACTTGCCCTTGTGGGGGTTCCACAATTATCCTGCCTATGATGATGGGTCATCCCATCACCCCAAAATTATCATAGATGGAGAAGACAAGTGAATACCACACACACCTCCAAGCACCAGCAACAACAACAACAGAAGAGAAAGTGGCACCAGACAAAATTACACTGTCGAACATATCATAGGTCTGAACCTCCACATGCTATCGAGAGGAGGACCAGAAGCCCAGGAGTTGCTTCAAAGCCTAGGAGCCATATAGAGCCACCATGGAGCAGCAAGAGCGAGAGGATCAAGAACAACGAAGAGAGGTGAAGCCACCTCCCACTCCAAGTAGCACGTCACCTCATTGATCACCACCAAGATAGACCATGTACACTTTTGTTAGTAACAACGCCAGGGGAAATCTCATCCTCAAACCACTAAGAAAGATGCCAGTGTAAAGATGGAGGACCTCACCCAGGTTCTCGATGATTACATGGCTAAGAGAGAGCATTACGAATTTTCATCAAATTTGATAAATTCTGTCGGGACCTAGAATTTAACTTACCAGTAGGCTTTAAGCTTCCCAAATTTAGTAAATACAATGATACGGGGAACCCGAATCACCGTCTGGCGTTGTTTTGCAATGACTGTCGACCCATTCGTAACAATCAAGAACTTCTCATCCACTACTTTCAGAGATCACTTGAAGAGGAAGCTCTCGATTGGTTTGGTGGCCTCCCACTTCACAAGATTGACACGATTGATGACTTATCCAGTTAGTTCCTAGACCAATACAAGCACTTGATCCAGGATGCGGTCAGTCTTAGTGACTTGATGATAATGAAGCAAGACCCTGATGAAGACTTCATAGATTTTGTAGGATGATGGAGGATACTTACAGCCCGTATCAGAAGCCAGATGAAGGAAAAGGATGTGATCAACATCATTATCGATAACATCAGAGAGCCTCTCTGAAGTGCCATCATTATAAAAGAATGCCCGGACTTTGCCACTCTTCATCTACGTGCCTCCAACATACGACATATCAAGAGCGGGGACCTCTCCCTCTCGATAATAGCATTGAAAGGCACCTCTTCCAATGACTCGAAGGTGAAGAATAATAAGAAGACCTCAGGCTCTGAGCAAGTCAACGCAATTGCCAACCAGGGACAAAATTTCATAAGCGAAAACTTCCAGCCAAGAAATCCCGATCAAAACCAATACCAGAATCTGAGTCAACAATGATACCCTAACCAGAACCAGAATCAGTACCAAAACTACAATCAATACCCAAACCAGAACACCTACTAAAACCAAAATCAGAATACAGCCCAAAACCAGACAACTAACCCTCCGAACTATAATAACGTACCATCGCCACAGAATTTCAACCAATAAGCCAAATCCGCTTACCAACCTAAAAGTGAACACTACCGTCCATTACCTGATACCATCCCTAAGATCTTTCATCTCCTTAGTAATCAAAAGCTAATCATATTCCCACCGAAATGACCACGCCCCTGGCCAACACACCTCGACTACAGTAAGTTCTTCACTTTCCATCGATTCGCGGGATACAACTTAGAAGATTATTGGGTCATACGAGATGTGATCTATGAAATGAATGACCGAAACCAAATCGATTGGGAGTCCTTTCGGAACACCAACCAGAATAACACTTAGCCTCTGCAAAACTTGGGGATTATCAATAACCCCATGCCTAACCATCAAGCACCCGTCTCCCACATTAGCATAGTGGATCTCCCTAGCTGACTCCCCATGCATCCTTGGATCCTGATTACCCACATTTATCTCCTAAACACCTTAGCCAACCCAGTTGAAACTCAGAGACTTCCAAATATCCAACCTCATCCTTCGACTGGTAACCCAAATCGAACCACTAAACTCCTCACTGTACCCTAACTTCACCTGGATACGAGTCCAAGCATTCAGAACTAGGAGACCTAATCTCCATAGACAGCCGTTAGAACCTTTGACTCCCTCAAATTCAAAGCCAACACCGTTACCACTTCCCCTGTCCAACTCTAAACCTGAAGCTTAAGGAAACACTTCTCAAGATTTAATGTAGGTCAACGATACTCCATATCAAGAGTCTGAGATGACAACTAAATGCAACTCAAGTGCTAAAAAAGGATAGCAAGATAAGGAACCAAGCATGGAAGTGGCACTGATCTCTACTTTTTTAGAAGAAGATGACATGCAATACCTCCCTTCATGGAATGGCATGACCCCGGTACGTATTCCTTCCTCCAATTTCACCCCGTTTGTGACAAGTGCTTTAGGAAATTCATCAGGACAAGTCACAGCATGGCTCAAGGATCAGCGGTCCATGTATCCAGTTCTCAAATCAGGAACCAACTATCAACCTCCGCCATTCCCCCAGGAGAAAGAGAATATGGGCACTCAGCCGCCAGAGAGGATAACAAGAGACAGGGAGGCAAATCTGTTGCCCCCGCCTCACGTGATTCAGCCACCACCAGCTCCTGTACCTCAGCCACTTAAGCCAGCTGTGAATAAAGCCCATAGGCCTGGAAAAGAATCAGCTCTGGAATCAAGTCAATAATATGACATTCTACGACACCTTGAAAAAGTCTTGGCTCATATTTCAATTCTCGAGCTGATCAAGAAATCTCCTGAGTACTACCATTTACTGATGAAGGCCCTAGCAGAAACTCATGTAGATGAAGACACTACCCTAGACGAGCTACACGAGATTACTTTCATCATGGCACAACCTCCAACACTCATGTTTGCCAACACAGACAAGCCAAAGGAATCATTGTGTGGGAGTTCGACCTCTATATACTTAACGGTGATAATAAGAGGATTCTCAATTCCTCATGCATTAGTCGATATAAGAGCGGGACTAAATATCTGCCCAATGATGACGCTCAAGACCCTCGAGTATACAGAACAGGATATATGACCTTTGTCATTATCCCTCATCGTGTATTATGGCTCCCGACTCTTCATCAAAGGCACCATCAAGCTCCAAGTATGACTTGGACCAGTGACCATCAATACCACATTCCACGTATCGGATGCCTCCAGCACTTACAATCTGATCTTAGAAAGAAAGTGATTAAAATCCATGAAGGCCGTGGCATCTATATATCACCAATGCATCAAGTTCCCCCACGAGGATACTATCATCAGGGTATATGCTAACGCACCTTTTGAGAATATGGATACTGACTACATCGCGAGCATTCTAATAGCTCACGACTCAGTTATCAATTACACCGATGAAGGGTTACCTCTCGCCAAACTAACCAACCAGTGTAGCAATCTTGCAGTCTACGAACTTACTAATGATGAAGGAGAAGGACAAGCCACTGAGGAACACAGGACTTCCAACGGGTCATCATACGCTTCGACGAGCAAACTCAAGCCGCTGTAAAACCTACAGAAGAAATCAACTTTGACATCGAAGAGAAGCCGAAGAAGTTACTGATTAGTGCAATGCTCAGCCCCAAGGAACGTCAAAAACTCATCCAAGTCCTTCAAGATCACCTCACCTCTTTCGCATGGTCCTACGAAGGTATGCCCGATCTAGACCCGAGCCTAGTAAAACATCGTCTAGTCCTAAAACCCGGTGCCAAGCCCGTCAAGCATAAATTAAGAAGAATGCATCCCCAGATAGCACTGCAAGTCAAAGAAGAAGTTGACAAGTTACATAAAGCAAAATTTATCGGAGTCGTACTCTACCCTAACTGGGTTGCAAACATTGTACCAATAACTAAGAAAGATGGCAGAGTACTGGTATGCATCGACTTTCGAAATCTTAATCAGACATGCCCGAAAGATGACTTCCCTCTACCTCACATCGGCACTCTGGTCGATAATACTATCGGACATGAGATGTTTTCCTTCATGGATAGCTTCTTCAGATACAACCAAATGAAGTTAGCAGAATCAAACCAAGAGAAGACTTTGTACACCATGCCATGGGAAACTTACTTTTATGTCGTCATGCCATTCGGCTTAAAGAATGTAGGTGCCACATATTAATGAGCCATGATGGCTATATTTCATGACATGATGCACAAGTGTGTGAAAGTCTACGTCGATGATATATTAGTGAAATCTCAAACTCGTGTAGGACATGCTAAGGCACTTCCACTGGTGCTAGAACGATCTGAGAAGTATCAAGTAAAGATGAATTCAAAGAAATGTGTATTCGAAGTGACCTCTGGAAAGCTACTAGGATTCATAGTCAGCAAGCGAGGAATCAAAGTCGATCCGATGAAAGTCAAAGTCATTCTCGAAATGCCATCTCCCAGTAATATCAAAGCACTACGAGGCCTGATAGGAAGACTATAATTCATTAGGAGGTTTATCTCCCAGCACTCAGACCGATACGATCCTTTCTATAGACTACTAAAAGGAGGAGCCGAGTACATATGGGATGACCAGTGTCAGCAAGCCTTTGACAACATTAAGAAATACCTTCTCAATCCTCTGATACTATCACTATCGATCCCTGAAAAACCCTTGATCCTGTACGTCTCAGCTAATGATAAAGCAATGGGCGTCATTCTGGGACAGCAGGATGAAGACGAGAAGAACGAGAAGGCCATCTACTACCTCACCAGGACAATGGTCAAATATGAATAGAAATATATGACAATGGAGAAGACTTGCCTAACACTAGTATGTGCCTCAACAAAATTACGTCACTACTTCAGAGCTCACAAAATAATAGTACTTGTACACATGGACCCTCTGAAGTATAATTTAGAAAAGCCCGCCACATCCGAAAGATTGCTCGATGGCATATGCTACTTCAGGATTTTGACATCACCAATGTCACACAAAAGTCGATCAAATGACATGAAATCACTGATTACCTCGCTAATCTTCCACTCCCATGCAACGATCCAATGCGCACTGACTTCCCCGATGAAGACCTTCTCTCAATCCAAGAAGAAGAACCCCGTAAAACTTCATGGACCTTATACTTCGACAGGGCTCTTAACCAGAAAGGAAAAGGCACTGAGATAGTCTTACTAAGCCCAGAAGGAGTCATCATACCTAAAGCTTTTCAACTCAACTTCCCAGTCACTAACAACGTTGTGGAATACGAAGCCTTTATTGTTGGACTACGAGTAGCATTACAGCTGGGCATCAAGCACTTGAAGACCATCTGCGACTTCAAACTTGTGATTTCACAAGTGATCAGAGAATGGAAGAGGAAAGAAAGAAGACTGATGACATACTTGGAGACTGCTCAGTTCTTGATAAAGAAGTTCGAGAGGATTTCCTTCATTCATATCCTTAGATTAGAGAACGATTTGGCAGACTCTCTCGCCACACTAGCCTCAAGTTATACAAATACCAATCAGACAAAGCACCAAGTCATTCATCATCGAGAGACTCAGCGCACTTGCACACAAGGTGGCATGAAAAGTAAAACCAGAACTATCAATCCTTCCGAAGGCCACCGAACGAGGAGAATCTATCGCAAAAACTCTCATGAAGAAAGAGGCTATCATCGCAACCTTCAGGTTCCAACAATCTCCAACCGACGACGGACAACCATGGTACCATGTGATGTGGCTATTATTGTACTTAGCCTTTACCTATTATAAGCACACAGTGGAAATTATAGCACTAGTATAGGATCGTTCCCACAGGGAAGGTCAGAATTTTATGTGTGAAAACTTTTATTCGTCTCTTTCACAATTTTATGTGTGAAAACTTTTATTCGTCTTTTGAAAGATCTAATCTACTGGAGAAATAAGAATAAAAGAACGAGTATTTAAACTAAAATTACAGAAAGTAAATTTATTCTAATTTGCCGCCATCCAGATCATAGACAACCTTTTAGTCTTTTGATGTAATGTTACACCGTATAGCAAGTTTTCTATACCTTGGTCATCAATTAATTTCTAGAATTCCCTTTATACAGATCTATTCTAATCTACAACTCTCTAGTGTTTTGGGCGTCAATAAAAAACCAGAAGAATTGAAGATGGAAATTAAAATATCAATACACTAATCTGCAAATTTAAAACTTTAGGTGCTAATTAAAATCAAGAACTTTTAGATGTTTACAAAGCAAGAAAATACAATAAAATTAAATCTAAACTAGAAAGCAAAGTAGAACCATCCAAAGGGTCGATCTTTTAGAATTCCTCGGTCTTGGTTGTCAGGTAAGACTTTCAAAAATCTGTGGACGATTTTACTTGATAAAAAGTACCCTAAGGTGATCTTTCAAAATTCCAACCTCAGTTGTCAATTGATGCTGAAAATTCCTTGAATAAGTTTTCCAATTCTAATAAAAGGAAACTACTAAGAGTAAAAGATTCCTAATATAACTGAAACTTCTAACCCTAGTTCTTCCTTGCTTTGGTTGGCAGATGCGTGCAGAACTTTTCTCCTTAATTCTGTAGCAGAGATCTTCTGGATTTTCTCTTATATCTTCGCCAATCTTCTCAGATCCGTAAATTGCCAGACTTCTAATTCAGGTGATCTTCTAATTCTATACATGGTGGTGTAGTTCTCACATGATCAACAACAATAGAATCTTCAATTTTATAGAATTGTAATTACAATTGTTCTCTTCACAGTACGATTTCTCAATTCGATCAATTGTATTCTATACTTCGGGTCCTCTAGTTTTCAGCGTCTTCTGAGGAATTGTAAATACGATTTCTCCACTTTCGGCTTCTTTCGCTCGAGATTATGATTGGTCATGCAAGGGATCGTAATTCTTCTTTCTTTCGGCTTACAGACTGGGGTTAGATCGTATCTGCATACGATCGTGTTTCTTATTACTTTTTGAGTTCATTTTGATGAAGATTAGCACTTTGGCTCTATTCTGCTATCTGTTCTTAATATTTGCATATTAACATCTCATTAGTAGCAAACTGGGGTCTAGCATCACTAAGTTAAGGGTGATAAAATAGTAAATTATGTAACTGATCACACCCCCAAACTTAAGCTTTGCTAGTCCCTAACAAATAAGGAAAAGTAAACTATCCTAGAATTACAAATTTAAATGCCACTTTCGTAGGGAGCGTGATTGCATTTAGTAGATGCAACAAGCCTTTAAACCGCTAGGTGATCCCTAGTGGAGGAGTTATAGTCTCCTGAAGGTTTTCGGTGAAGTTACCTACAAACTTTAAATATTTTTAGCTTTTTTATAAATTTTTCTAAAACAAAAGAAATTCTATACTACTGTTTACACGAACTAATTATCAATCAGTCATCACATTATTATCATGATTTTCAGAAATATGATTCCAACCATACATGACTTCTCATCCTAGGAGTTATCCTTGATCAAGATCCTTAACAATATCAACTCATATAAAGCATGGAGTGTGTGAGTATCAATGACAAGTTTATTCATCATATATATTTCTAAATTGTAGATTTAGAAAATCTTTTCATCCGAACTCTCATTGAGGCATACTCTCTAAAAGAATATAAAAATTTTTGGGTTCTCACAATATGATGTCTATATGTGGAATAATATCAAGGACGAGAGATAGATAAATAAATCTTATGAAAAAGATAATCTATTCTATTCATATGCTTATCAGAGTTTCCATAGTATGTATCATACACATCTTTACTAGACTCGTGTTGTAAACAAAGGATCAAAAAGGTCTTTATCGGCTTGTAATGGGACTTTGAGTTTAAAATGGTTCCAAGGAAAGGTAGAAAGGGTTCAAAAGTTTTGAGAATTCAGCTCATCTCTCATATCTTCTTCTCTTTCTTTTCTACTTCAGTAAGTATCCCAAAAGTTGGATAACTTCTTCCCATTTACTTGTACTTTTTTTTTCAGTAAATCCCATTTTCTTCGGTTTATTTTCTTTCAGATATCCTCTTGAAATTTTCTTTGGAAGTTTTCTGCTTCTCTTTTTGTAGAATCGTATTTACGATTTCTCTTCCTTTTTCTCCCGTATTTTTCATAAAGTTCATTTCTTTCAGATGTACCTTATTTGGCATATCCCTTATCTATTATTTCATACTCCTTTCACTCCCTATTCCTCCCTTATGTTCTAAATTCTCAAAACAAATTAAGGGAAAAAGATCGAAAGCTTTGGGTAGTACATATGTTTAAGGGTTTATAAAGCCTTAGTACAAAGAAATTCGTTTAGGCTTCTAATATGAGTTTAAGGGATAAATATTTTTGGGATTTTGACTTTTTGGCTCAAACAAATCAAAAGATGGCCTTCTATCATTTCCAGGGTTGCTAGCAAGAATGCCATGTTGCTTTGATGTGTGTAACAAATAGTTCTAGAAAAACTAAAAACATAATCATAGAAATCTTATTCAAATAATAGGAA
Source organism: Chloranthus sessilifolius (assembly GCA_021018995.1). Lineage (NCBI taxonomy): Eukaryota > Viridiplantae > Streptophyta > Magnoliopsida > Chloranthales > Chloranthaceae > Chloranthus > Chloranthus sessilifolius. Next base: position 23,976,751 of record CM037594.1, on the reverse strand, counting down.
TTGATATTTTCCATTGGAATGCAAGTCTAGAAGTTCAAGAAAATTTTAGAATCTGATAATAGCAATCTCTCTCCAAAGAAAGAATATTAGTTCAAAAGCTGACTAGGTATATAATTTTTGAAACTATTATCTAAATTCTATAATTTAAAAAAATGTATAGTTTCAAACAGTCAATTCTCAAAACAGGGGATACTTTAAAAAAATTTTACCATTGGTGCTGCGAGTGTACTGAGCGTATAATCTGTAAAGAAAATCAGAGATCTCCCCCAAACTTAGGGGAAATCACTTCCGACTTAAACAAACAGAAAGAGCACCATAAAGAAAATAATTAGAAATAACAAGAATAATCAAAAGAAATTTTCATATATTGAATGAAATATTTATAGAGTACATGAGAAGGAAAAGTAATTACATAAAAGAGTAAATATAAGAAAAATCTAAACACGGATTAACTACGACACCGACATCAACATCCGAGGTAAAAGATTTCTTCGATAAAGATCGGCCCTCGACTTCTAACCACCTTCAATCAGTCTTATTCTTCCCCGCCAAAAGGAGTATCCACACCACATGCTTCCTTCAGAAGAAATCCAACGCACTCGGGGGAGAGAGTTTAGGACTGGGAAGTGAACACATCTCTAGTCTCCAATAATGTAATGACCTGGAATTTTTGAACACTAATACCCAACTAAATGTACGTGTTTGGCGTTAAGTGTATGTGTTGGCAAAGTGTACGCCACACGCTATGAGTCAAGTAGATTTTAGATCTCATAAGGACCATTGAATAAAGGCTTATACTTGTTTTGGGTGTATTAGATTTACACCGTACCAACCACTTAGGTTAAAAGCAAAGCTGTCACATGGGTTGCTCATTTGCTTGAGAAAATTAGAGAGAAAGAGAGAGAGGAGTTAAAGGAGAAGAAAGAAGGCTCCATCTCCTTGCCCTTCCAAAGCCGAATCGTCATCGATCTCCCTCTTAGACTACATCCTTCTTCTTCCTCTTTGCTGTCACCGTAAGAAAAATTCGACCTTTGGAGCGGTTGCAATTGAGAACGAGAGAACTCTATTCTCCCAAACCCTCTTTTTCATTAAGAAAAGCCAAACTCAATTGATTCCTCTCTAGATCCTTCTATTTCACCCAAGAGAACTTTTGATTTATTGTGTGTATCAGGGAGATTCGATCTATGTCCATTGTGATCGAAGGAAACAAAGGGTTTCAAAACCCCTAGGCGAATGCAAAGCGTAGAAGTCAATTCTTCGGTGTGATCATCGTGGATGTTGTGTGCACAATCTAAGGAGGTAAATCTCATGATTATTTCATGCATTGAACTAAATTTAGGTTGCTCAAATGTGTAAAAAGATTAAAATAATAAAGATCAAATTTTGATGGAAAACAATGAGTTTTAAGAAGGAAAAAATGTGCAAAATTGCGCACAATCTCGCGCGCAAGTTGGAACTCGCACTAGCAAAATGCCTTCAGTAATAGGCCAAAAAGTCCTGCAAACAGTCGCTCACGCGACTGTGACTGAAGGACTGACACTGTCTCGGTATTTGGGCCGTAACATTTTTGTTCAAACTCGGATTGATGTGATTCTCATGGTGTTAGAAAGAGGACAATGAGCTCTATAATTTTGTAAAATAACAATCTCATGATTCGAATATTTTAAAGGTCAAAATCGAGGGGAAAGTTGAGACAAGTTCCACATAATCTGAGATTAGCACGAACTTGTCCATTCCGCCTTAGTTTTGAGAAAACTTAAAGAAACTTCGACATGTGTGATTCATTAGATATTGACATGTCTTTTATGAAATATTTGTGATGTAGATTGAGGGTGGGAAGCCATCGATAGGACTTTGCTTTGCTTCGCGCTACTTCAAAGTTAAGGTAGGGGAAACTCATTTCCCATTTATATTTTTAACTCTGATTCATGGAATTCTTTGATATAATTGATTTGAGTATGATTTGGTAGAAATGGATTTAGAATTTGTCAAATTTAACTACTTTCAAATATTGAAACCTTCGAATTATTGATTTGATTTAGAATTTGATTTCTGGCTCACATCGAGCATTTGAATCTTGGAAATTTTCAAATATCGAATGTGAATTTTTAACCTTTGAATGCATTGAGTCCCAGAACTGTGAATCTCTTAAATTTAAACTATTGAAATTAAATATGATCTAGGAACCATGAGAATAAATGTGAACTTGAATGTGGGGAAAATTCAATACCCAATCGTGTTCTTATTCGAATTCATAGATGCCTTGAAATAATCAAATGAAAGCTTTGAATTTTGACTTATATTTGAATTCTTCGAACTATTGAAACCATTGAGCATTTGAGCTTTGAAAAAGAAATTGGAAACTGAACTATGAATCAAAACTCTGTTAAATATGAATGTCTTTGAATCCGAAATTTGAACATGAAGCATGTGAAGTCTTGAATCTTTGAGATGAAATTCAATCCTTTGAATTATAGAACCCTTTTGAATATAAATATCGGACATTGAAAATCATTAAACTGTGAGGATTGAAGTCTTTGAATTATTAGTTGCATTGGAAATGTTGGAGATGAATCAACGAACTCTAAACATCTGAATGAAATGGACTTAGCGATGAATTGCATGATTTACATGATAGGTTGAATGGAAATGTGACATTTGTAAATGGAATTAGAGTTTGTGAGTTTGATTGCATTTGAATAATTGAGAGCTTTGAATCATTGATTTCTGGACGAACGTTTTGAAATATAGAATCCCTTGAAACTTTAAACTTGAATCTAACTGCATAGTAATGTCTTTAAGTCTTCTGAACCTTGAGCACGTGAAACCTTTGAAACACTGGACATTGGACACTGCTTGACCACTGTACACTGCATATACTGATTGGACCACTGCATACATACTGAACCGGTACGATGGGTTATCTGTACAAATACTGCACACTGTACACTGCATGCATACTGGACCAATACGGCGGGTTATCCGTACACGCTGTATACTATATACATTGACTAGACCGATACAATGGGTTATTTGTACCCACTGTGCACTGCATATAATGACTGGACCACTGCATACATTGACTGGACCGGTACGACGGGTTATCTGTACACACTATAAGATGTGAACTGGAAATTTGGCTACTATAAGATGGGAATAATGGAAATCTAGAAACTGTAAGACATTGAATCAGAATATTGAACATTATAAGTCATTGAATCTGAACACTTAACTTTATAAGTCTCTGAATCCGAACATAAATTCTGAATTTGACTTCGAATATGAACTTGGGAGCTGAGAATGAATTATTGAAAATTGTGTGAATCTCCGAACTATTGATTTTGATTTTGATTTAAGGATATATGCAAATTTTATTTTGATAGTAAATTATCTTTTAGTACTCTGTCATCAAATATATGCATTGATATGATGAGATGTGAAATTGATATTGATATTTCTTCTACTGAGCTTAGACTGTTAGCTCACCCTGACTATACGTCACAAGTGTAGCTCTTGATCGGGATTCAGGACTTGAGGAGAATCCATATTACGGACCGGAGAAAGAAGCACAGTAGTTGCTACAGATTTTAGACTTGGTATAGTTTTGAGTTGATCTCTTTAGCTTTTGAGCTTGGTACTTCTTAGAAATTTTGTAGTACTTTTGTACATACTTTTTGTGTACCACTGTTTAGGTGATGGTTGGCCATCACTAGTGATTTGTTTTTGTCTCCATTGTTTATATGCTTGATATAGAAATATAAAAATTTAGCTCTGCCATATATATCTTTGCTTTGATTTTCGCATTTTGTGTGGATGTAGCAAGTATTCTGTATTCAAAATGTGTTTTGCGATCTGGCAGTCCGAGTCTTCCCAGTTGGTAAACAACAAATATATCTCAGAAAATAATGTTGGGAAAATTTGGGCTGTCACAAATAACCTATACTACTCCCCTGCAAAGACTATGTGAATTGAATGTAATGCAGTTGGGAGGAGAGTATGGGCAATGGAGAGGGGTGGTGAGGGACGGCTCAACCCACCATCATAATATAGGAATTCGCACTCGGGGTTGGTTGTGAGGGTAGAATGGTTAAGAAGTGGTGGAAGTTAGGCAATAGGAGGGGGATTTCAAATTTGGGTTAAGTTTAGGGTAATGGGTAGTTTTGGTGGATGATTCAGCATCTAGTATAGGTCGCTGGCGCTTCAATTTTTCTACTATCTTTATTGCAGCCAAGAGCTCAACCCTTTGTATCTCAAAAATTTGATCAAGTCTTTTACTGAAGTCACCTTGGTCAAGCTCTTTCGCCATAAGGCTAAAGTTTAAAAGAGGAAGACGAAAGAGATGGGGTTTGCTTGGTAAAGGCATGGTTTTATAGGGAAAGGCTAGGGCTTTAAATCGTCGTTTCAAATTAAATTTCGAAGACTAAGCATTGAAGCTCGGGTAGGTGGGGTAGGTTGCAGTTGGTGGTAATAAGTGAGATGCTTGTTTGCTTCCTCAACAATTTAAGTGGATTCGAATTCCAAGGTAATCGATAAGATTGCTCACTGGAATTGCTTGTTCCCTAGAATTGTGCATTACGATTCTAGATCATAGTACTCTGTTCGAACGAACTCTGAGACGACTGAATCATAATCCCTACGATTCTAGATCATAGTACTCTGTTCGAACGAACTCTGAGACGACTGAATCATAATCCCTACGATTCAACAATGGGGACTCACGAGCGAACGCAAATCCATGTGTTCACACATGATTCTATTGCACAAGTCTTTACGACCAAGTGTGTTTTGGCACACTTTAGATTGTAAGGTATTCTCTAACAAAATTTCCTACTAACGCCAAAAGAAATATGCGTACATATGATACAGTAATTTTGCTACGTGTAAGTCAATAGCACGATGAGTCCATGAGGAACTTAGTTTGGATCAAGGGGAGTTGATGTGCCTCCCATAAAGATATGTCATCTAGGGTTGCCAACTGGCTATGATGAAGAATAGCTACTCTCTCTCCTACCAATTAAGATAGTTCCTCAACTTGAGCTTCTAACTTAAAAATAGATTGCTGAAGAGAGAGGAGTGGCTTTGATTGATTCTGGTCATGCTGTTGGCAATTTTTAGATGTCTACAACATGGCGTTCTTTATGGCAACAGTATGGTCTGAGATTCTTGTGGGGCAAAAAGGTACAGCAGGGTACTGAGGGCCCTCCTAAGATGAACCATGGTGAAGACTACAACCTCTCCTCTTTGAGATGTTAGGTGCGATTTTATACCCAACAGGCACTGGATTTTTATCTTCCAAAGCTTTAACTTTGGGAGGCAATTTGTCATTAAATTTAATTCGTCTAGTCCTCCTTGCTTAGGAGGTATATTCCTTAAAGTCTCTGAATCAGTCTCATTCGATGCAGGGTGTTGAACCGAGTCTTCGCTAAGGGTCTTAAAGAATTCCCAATCATCCTCTATAGACAATGTTAGGAACACTCCCCCACAAGCAACATCAATCATGTGTCAGGTTTGCTCATTAAGGCCTTTTTAGAAATCAAGCACTATTTGCCAGCACGGGACCTCATGGTGAGGGCATTTGCTTAGAAGCTCGTTAAGACGTTTCCAACTTTCTCGAAAAGACTCCTCCGAAAATTGATGAAACATTGTGATAATCTTTCGAATTCAATTCATTTTGCTAATTGGGAAGTACCTAGTAATAAACTTGGTTTGCAACTCTTCCCAACTAGTAATTGAATTGCTGGGCAAAGAGTTCCGCAACTGTTTTGCCCTGTCGTTAATGGAAAATGGGAAGAGCCTCAGACAAGTGTGTTCTTCCAACAAATTTTTAATTTTAACTATTGCGCAGATTTCTAAAAAACTCATTATCAGCATTTACGGATCCTCCTCACCAAGCCCATAAAAGATAGGAATTAGTTAAAGCACACTATCTTTGATTTTGAAGGTTCCATCACCGGTCACTGGGGGTAAGCAAATACACGAGGGAGGTGTAAGAGGGGTCAATACATAATGCTCCCCCAACGTTCTGGCTGCAAGTGGTCTTTTCCCATCATATTATTTGGATTGAAGACAAGTCGGGTCGGCTAGAACAATTATTATAAATATCTATTTTTATTTTGATTTTATCGGATTTTTATTTTAGAAAGCAGGGAGAGAGAATAAATCTGAGCCTCTAGCTTCTATTGTCAGAAGAAGTGTCGAAACCTTTGATTAACTGCTTTGAATAAATCTGCAAAAGATTAAGAAGTGATTAAAGAAAATAAAAATATAATGAAAAATAAAAAGAGAACGACAAATATTGGCTTTCAGAGAAAATTTTTGCTTCCCCGGCAACGGCGCCAAAAACATGATGTGGCTATTATTGTACTTAGCCTTAACCTATTGCAAGCGCACAATGAAAATTATAACACTAGTATAGGATCGTTCCCACAGGGATGGTCAAATTTTCATATGCATGAAAACTTTTATTCGTCTTTTGAAAGATCTAATCTACTGGAGAAAGAAGAATAAAAGAATGGGTATTTAAACTAAAATTACATAAAGTTATTTTATTCTAATCCTTCGCCATCCGATCATAGACAACCTTTCAGTCTTTGGATGTAATGATACACCGTATAGCAAGTTTTCCAGACCTTGGTCGTTAATCAATTTCTAGAATCCCCTCTATACAGATCTATTCTAATCTACAACTCTCTAGTGTTTTGGGCATCAACCAAAAACCAGAAGAATTGAAGATGAAAATTAAAATACTGTTACACTAATCAGCAAATTCAAGACTTTAGGTGTCAATTAAAATCAAGAACTTTTAGATGTTTACAAAGCAGGAAAATACAATAAAAGTAAATCCAAACTAGAAAGCAAAGTAGAACCATCCAAAGGGTCAGTCTTTCAAAATTCCTCGATCTTGGTTGTCAGGCAAGACTTTCAGAAATTTGTGGACGATTTTACTTGATAAAAACTACTCTAAGGTGATCTTCCAGAATTCCAACCTCAGTTGTCAATTGATGCTAAAAATTTCTTGGATAAGTTTTCTCCTATGCCGTACCCTCTTATTTATAGATCATAAGGGGTCGGTTTACATTATTCCAATTCTAATAAAAGAAAACTACTAAAAGTAAAAGATTCCTAATATAACTGAAACATCTAATCCTAGTTCTTCCTTGCTTTGGTTGGTAGATGCTCGTAGAACGTTTCTCCTTATTTTAGTAATAGAGATCTTCTGGATTTTTCTCTTATATCTTTGCCAATCTTTTTAGATCCGTGGATTTCCAAACTTCTAATTCAGGTGATCTTCTAATTATGTGCATGGCGGTGTAGTTCTCACGTGATCAGCAGCAGCGGAAGCGTCAATTTTATACAATCACAATTACAATTGTTCTCTTCTTCACAGTATGACTCTTCAATTCAATCAATCGTATTCTTTATTGTGTTCTCCAATCTTCAGCGTCTTATGAAGAATCGTAAATACGATTTCTCTACTTTCGGCTTCTTTCGCTCCATCGAGATTACGATTGGTCATACGATGGATCGTAATTCTTCTTTCTTTTCGCTTACGGACTGGGGTTAGATCGTATCTGTGTATGATCATGTTTCTTACTGCATTTTATGTTCATTTTGACGAAGATTAGCACTTTGGCTCTATCCTCCTATTTGTTCTTAATATCTGCATATTAACATCTCATTAGTAGTAAATTGGGGTCTAGCATTACTAAGTTAAGGGTGATGAAATGGTAAATTATGTGATTGATCACCATGACATTTGAAATTTTCTAAAATACCGATATATCCCTCCTTACGCAACGAGGATCGAGCAAAAGACAATAAGAAACCGATGTGCCAGATACTGCATCCTAGGAGAAGTACTGTATAAAGAAACCTTCACTAAAGGAGTCTTGTTACGATGTGTCACAGAGGCCAGAGGGCAATACATCATCCACGAAGTACACGTTAGTGCCTGCGGTGATCACGCCGGAAGCTAAAGACTCCAAAAAGATTATACGACAAGGCTACTACTGGCCTACAATGACAAGAGATTGTCACGTCTATGTTCAATGCTGCAAGCAATGTCAAGAGCATGTCGCACTTATCAAGGCCCTATCAGCTGCACTAAATCCTACGATCTCACCATGGCCATTTACAATGAGGGCCTTCGATATAATCGGACCCTTCACAGACACAGTCAAGCATGCCTTCATTCTCACTGTAACTGAATACTATACCAAATGGGCGGAAGCTGAATCACTATTTCAACACTTGTAAAGTTTATTATTCGAAACATGATCACGAGGTTTGGAGTTCCCAGAATGTTCGTCACCAACAATGGATCGTAATTCATCGCTGAGAAGATGAAGAGACTGTGAAAGAGATACAACATCGACTTGCAATACTCGTCACCCTTCTACCCCCAAGGGAATGGACAAGTGGAGGCCACAAACAAAACGTTAATCCGAATTCTAAAATGAACAATGGAAACGAGCAATGACTTGACTGGCCTGATCGATTACCTGAGGCACTCTGGGCCTATAAAACTTCTATTCGTACGGCCACTGGCCAAACTCCTTATCTTCTCATGTATGGGATGGAAGCAGTTCAACCCTATGAAAGATATGTACCATCTCCGCATGTCCAGCTTGATGATCAGCTATCCATAGACGAAAGGAGAGTTGCTATACTCACTCAGCTAGAACAACTCGAAGAGGCACGTCTAAGGGCAGCCGATCACGCACAAGTATATCAAAGGAGAATGGCTATATATTGCTTACGCTAAGAAGGTCCTCAAGCGAACTTTCGAAATTAGAGAATTAGTCCTAAAGTAAATCATGCCCTCTAAGCATGCTCACCCAAAAGGAAAACTAAAGCCGAATTGGGAAGTGCCATATGTTATAGTAGCCGCATACCAGGGAAATGTATATAAGCTGGTAAACCAAGATGGGGAGGAGCTTCCTAACACGTGAAATGCCATGTACTTGAGAAAATACTACCCTTAGCATCGTGATCAGCATGTTTCGTAATCAGATATAGATACTTATCTTTACCACCCTCGTAGTCATCATGACTCATTCACCAGTTGTACGCCATTATTTTCGAGGATATCTTTGAAATCTTCTAACTCATCAAGCACCTCCTTATTTAGACAATTTCATCGAAAGGACTAGTGGAATATCCAACTTCTTTTAAAAGTATAGGGAACACCCGATTCCCACCCCTTTTCCCCGCCATTGGAGTTAACGTTAGAGCATAAAAAATGAAGATGTTAGGTATAATCAAAACTCACTAATCTTGTGTTAGCAGGCTGCTTTAAAAATATATACATGCTTTAAGAGATAGACAAAAGCGAGATACCAAAAGAGAGAACGAGAAGAAGCATAACCGAGTGAGAGCAATATGACAAGTGAACAAGTCAATGAGACAAGAGAAACATAAGTAAATTGTGAGAGCATTCCTGGTAATCTTATTAGAAAAGCATAAGCAAACTGCGAGGGCATCCCTAGTGTCTTTACACTACTAGATATCATCGCAAGGTGGTGGGAGGAGGACAAACTCCTGCTAATCATAGAATGTTAGACTTTGATGGTACTGAAACATGACGAAGAGCTCAACTATGACACTACATGCCACCCGAGAAAAAGGTCATGTTTACTTTATTGTTTTATCTTTTATCATGTTTTTGCGTGTTCCTTGTAGATTATCGTTGTAGCTTGTAATTATTGCATGTGTTGTTATTCGTTGTTTTATCTAATCAGGCTTGGGTTTATTCATTGCTCATGGTTCTTGTTAGTTTTAGCATAGTAATTAGTCTTATCTTGTTCATTTTTGTCTTCTTTTTTTCTTTTTGTTTATCACCTATTAAGAGCCCCTGTGCTGGCTATCAGCACCGCGCTGTGGGAGTCCCATGCCTGATACCGTGCTCTGCCTGAGTTCCAGCGAGCACAGTTGATGGCTTTCAGCTTCGGGTCGATTATGGAGTTAGAGCCCTTCTAGGTCGACCGAGGTCTGATCGGGGTGATCTTGGAGAGGTGGAGAGATGAGTAGCAGGCATTGCTCTTCCTAGTTGGGCTGATGATACCGACCCCGGAGGGCTGGGTCCGCATCACCGAACTCAGATTCGAGGGGGAGCCAGTGATCGGTCGGATGGAAGGGGACTATCTGGCAGTATGTGAGGAGATTCTTGGGGTCGCATATCATTTTAGCAGATCAGAGACAGGATTGATCCACGTCACCTGGTTCTTCGATACGTTCGCTAGCGGCTTCATCCCTTCGAGACGCCACTCGGAGCTGAGAGGGTTATTTCAGGCACATTGTGGGGCAATGGCGCGTTGAGAGCTTGTGGTGGAGCTAGGTGTGGCTATAGATCGAGTGCTCCGAGCATTCTTGATGCACTTCCTCAGGGCAATACTCTTTTCTTCTTCCACCCAGGGATGCGTCACCGGGTTGTTTTTGACACTTCATGGGGACCTGGATCGAGTCTCCACTTACGCTTGGGGTGTGGCAGCGTTGGCACACCTCGACGAGCAGTTGTATTGGAGAGGGAGAGGTGTAGCCACCATTGGAGATTTTCTTCCTTTTCTTCAGGTGTGCCTTGGTTAATTATTAGTTCTTTGGTAGTCCTAGTTGTTTATTTTGTCGTTTTAGTGACGATTTTGGGTATTTTTCCAGTTCTGGGCATACGACCACTTTGCTTTCTTACGCCTGCGGGTCCCAACAGATATCACTATCACGTTCCCACAAATGCACGTGTGGCAGGGGGTGTTGGGATGCCATCACCGATCGTCAGACCTGGAGACTGCGTGAGGTCTCTTTGAGGATATGCATGCAGGGCAGGTATGTGTTGTCTGCGTTGTCAATGTCTCAGCTTTTTGAGTTTTGGATTTACTGATGATTGTTTCCTTGTTTTTGGTTGTAGGTGATTTCGAGGCCCTATGCAGCCGGGGAGGATGCCGAGCAGCCAGTGATCCAGTCTGGTCGGCCCTTCTTCGATGTGGACATCTGGGTCCACTGCTTTGAGAAGGTGGAGCGTATCCACCTTTCTCGGGCAACTCAATAGTTTGGGCTTCCTCAAGGAGTCCCTTTGAAGATTTAACACAGGGTGGTGAAAAGGATGACAGGTCCCTCTGGCCAGAACTTTGCATCGCGGATGGAGGCTCAAATTACAGATTTTAGAGCCGAGGGACCAGGGTTACTGGGGCACGCGATGAGGCAGATGCCCGAGAGTTTGCGAGGTGGTTTCGAGAGCTTAGTGGTGGTCGACTCTTTACGCGTCCCTTCCACAGGAGTGGTTCTTTTACTGTGGGTAGTCCTGAGTCTACCTCAACACTGAGGGAGAGGTTGGCCACACTCGAGGAGGGCCACCTCAGTGCGAGTGTTCGCGGAGCGATAGACACTCTACATCGAGCGATGGAGCAGATGGGGCGCGCTCCTCGTCCTGATGAGGAGATGTTGCGCTCCCTGATGGATTCTATCTTCTAAGCCAGGAGAGCAAAGGACGAGCTGAGGGCTCAGCTGGCAGAGACCCGACGATCTCTGGTGAGTTGGTTTACTAGTTTTGGTTGTTTAATACATATTTGTCTGATTTCTCATTAGTTTGATGTTATTATTATTCTTATGTTTGCTAGACTGAGAGGGAGGGCGAGGTTGCCTGCCAGAAGATGTTGGTGGAGCTGCTCAGGGGTGAGCAGCAAGATGGTCGAGAGGTAGAGGCCAGCCTACGTTTAGAGATTGACCGATTGGTGAGTGTTTTGTCATAGTTTTGGGTTTTATTAATCGTTAGCGTTATTTTCTTCGTTACTTCTGCTTATGCATTTTTCATACACGTTGCAAAGGTCAGAGTTAGCAGGCTCTGGGAGATCTGCTCCAACATTCGATCCTTCTTAGGCTACATCATCGAGTCGGGAGGATCCTATGATAGCTCAGCTTCAGGCTGAGCTAGAGCACTGGGTGAGTTTCTTTAGTCTTCTAAGTTGTTCTGCCTTATGTTTCCTAGCATCTTTTTTAATAATGTGTTGTATAGTTTCAGCGTCAGGTTACCGAGGACTTCTAAACTCAGGAAGCAGCGACTGCCTCTTTGCGTTCGGAGAGTCAAGTATGTGTGTGTATTAGTTGTTTTCATTTCTATTGCTTTTGTTTTATCTAACATGCTGCCTAGGTTTTTTTTTGTTCTTGTGCAGGTCATCCCTGACTCTGCTCCCGAGGCTCCTCCTCAGGAGTCTACTCCTATCCCTACTCAGGTATATTGTAGTTGGTGTAGTTATATTTCATTTTGGATTCTTCAGTCATAATATTATCTGATGTTTCTTTCCTTTCTGTCTTGCATTGCAGCCATCTACGTCTAAGGCTCCTCCCCTGCCGCCTGCCGATCTAGTGATTGGTGCGACTATCTAACGCCTTCTCCGAGAGAGGGCGGATCTGGTATACCTCTTATTCTTTTCTTCAGCTTTTCCTTCTTTCGTGAGTGTATTTAGTTCTTGATTTTGTATTATCATGTAAGCTCGTCAGCTCGAGGAGCCACGTTTGGAGGTGGTGCAGGCGCGCGCTACTCCGGGAGCGAGGCGGGTACTCGGAGATTGATCAGTCACATAATCTACCATTTTATCACCCTTAACATAGTGATGCTAGGACTTAGTTTGCTACTAACAAGTTAACGATGTACAGATATTAAGGACAAACAACAAAATAGAGCTAAAGTGTTAATCTTTGTCAAAATGAACTCAAAAAGAAGTCAAAAGACAATTGAGCGTAAAAGACAAATCTTTGCCTAAAAAGAAATGAAGAATCGTGTTTTACGATTGTGCGAAACAATATCCTGAGAAGAGAGAAAATCATAATTTACGATACTCTAAAGAAAAAGTTGTATTAAGTAAAGAGGATATAAGAGAAAGTGAAGAACCGTAATGAAGAATCATTAGCTAGAAGCCTACTGAAAATAGAAAATCGTTATTTACGATTTTCCAAAAAGAATAGAAAGAAGAAATCATAATTTATGATTTCTCAAAAATAGAAGCTTTCCACTGTTGCTGAATGAGAGAGGATACACCGTCATGCATATTTTTAGAAGTCTTTTACAATTAGAAGTTTAACCAACCATGGATCTGAAGATTGACGAAGAATACTTTTAAAAGGACTCTGTTGCTGAAAATCATAGAACACTCTAGAAGCACATCTATGGTTTGAAAGCAAGGAAGAATAAAATTAGGAATTATAATTATATTAAGATATCTTTACTTTAGTAGTTTCTTTTATTAAAATTAGAACTTTGTAAACCGACTCTTTATAATCTATAAATAAGAGAGCCCGATGTAGGAATAAACCATCAAAGAAATTCTCAGCATCAATTAACGACTGAGGTTGGGTTTCTTTTGATCATTAGAGTAGATTATTGTTTTGTAGATTAAATATCCAAGGTTTCTCAAGAGCAATTGACGACTACTATTAGGTGCTGAAGATTATTGTAGATATCCTAGTTTCTCATAAGCAATTGACGACTGTGGCTGAGGGGTGAAAGATATATTTATTTTGCTTTCTAGTTTAGATTTTATTTGTTTTATTTACTGCTTTGTAAACATCTTCAAGTTTTAATTTGAATTGATCACTCAGGTTCAAATTTACAGATTAGTGTAACAGTTTTTACTTTTCCATCTTCAATTTTCTCGAATTTGATTGACGCTCAGATTTTAGGAGATTATTGATTAGATTAAATCTGTGTTAAAGAATTTTAGTTTTTGATTGGCGCACAAATTCTAGAAGACTGTAATACGGTGTAACGGTACTATTTATTTTTATAAATATCTGATGGCTGAAGATTGGGATTGACGACCTCAATCTGAAGGAGGATTAAGATTTATTTTATGCACTTTAGATTAATTAACCACTCTTTATTCATATTTCTCAAGTAGTTTAGAACCTTAAAATATAAATATAAACTTTAAAATAGAAGTAGAAATAAAGATAAGATAAATACTTCCTCGTGAGAATGATCCTATACTAGGTCTACAATTTCCATTGTGCGCTTGTAATAGGTTAAGACTTAATTAGATACACACATACGTAAGTAGCAATCAAGTTTTTGGCGTCGTTGCCGGGGATGGTGATTTATCTTTTTATTTATATTTTCGTTTTTAAATAAATATTTATCTTCCTCTTTTTATATTTCTTTGAATTTTTAACTTTCTTTGATCACTTCTTAATCTTTCGCAGGTTTATTCAGAGTAACAACTCAGAGTCTTAACTTCCCCTGATCAGCGAAGCTCAAAGCTCAGATTTATTTTCTTTTCCTACTTCCTAAAAAATTAAAAAAAAAATCAAAAAAAGTAAAAAATCACAAACTATTTTCATTTCTGGTGCATGCATCATACTTGATCTCAAAGCTTAAACTTCTTTGAGCGTGAACCAGAAATCGAACGAACTCTCATGCGTAATCTCGCACTAAATCGAACTTCCGGGATAGAGTTTCCAACCATGGCTGACGACCGTTCAATTCAAGCACACTTCAGCCCGGTTGCCTTGACCGAGCCCTCTTCTATAGTGATACCAGAGGTAGCGGCAGGCCAAAATGCCGAAGTCAAGTCCCACGTACTCTAGTCTTTACAGACCTTTCATGGGCTTGACAGCAAAGACCCCTATCAACACCTGAGGGATTTCATAGAAATTTGCACCATATTTCAAACACCCAACACCAACAATGAGGCCTTTAAGCTACGACTGTTCCCTTTCTCTCTCAAAGATCGGGCAAAGGCATGGCTAATTTCATTACCTGCTAGAAGTGTTACCACTTGGGAAAGACTCCAGTCCAAGTTCTTAAATGAATATTTTCTAATTGGTAGGACAAATCTAATTCGCCAAACAATCCAAAACTTCAGCTAAAAGCTTAGAGAATTATTCCATGAGAGTTGGAAACGGATGAAGAACTTGTTAAGAAAATGCCCTCATCATGACAGGCCGAATTGGTCCATTGCACAAAGTTTCTATCAAGGGTTGACTGAAACTAATCAGGCTACAATCGACGCCGTAAGTGAAGGAGCCTTTATAGCTCAAAATGGCCAGCAGTCCTGGAACTTATTTAAGAAACTGGTTGATAACTCAAAGCAAAAATAAGCTTTGTTGAGATCTGACCTAGATGTTACCCGCCACACCCCGCTCACGGGGGTGGACTTTACGATATCAGCAAGGATAAATTAAAGAAGGAAGATAACATGAGTGCAGAGGTTGTGGCTCTTGAACAAGAAATCGCGATTTTAATGTCTGCCAGACCAAGCACTGTGAAGAGATCCTTGACAAACTGTTCAAATTGCCAGAATTTCAAAGGAACCGAGAACCCTGTTGCGCCATCATTCCAAGAGGCGGTGGAGACTGAACAAGTTGTGGCCTTCCAGAGGGGAGATTATGGGAATACATACAACCCAACATGGAGGAACCATCCAAGATTTAACTATGGTTCCACCGCTGGATCACAACTAGCACCAACAGTTGCGCAACCTCAATTTTCTCAGACTCAAGTTTTCCACCAAAGACCTCAATTTCCAGCTACACAACCCCAATTTGTTCCACAGAACAGTGCATCTAATGCCACAGTTGTTCAAATCCTCTGGGATTTACAGCAACAGTCACATCAGCATTCCAAGGATTTGCATCAGCTTGCTCAATTCTCTCAGACACTCCATGCACATACACAGTCCATTACGAAGTTGGAGAGCCAGATTGGCCAGCTAGCTTCGCAAGTGGCAAGGAGAGAGTGGATAGTTGTAGACGCAGCCGATCAATAACTCGAGAGGCCAAGTATTTTTGGGGGAGACATCTGCTCCCCATGATCAGAATTGAAATCCTCTAGGGAATCATTGAGTTATCGACTAATCCGTAGCATTGCTTGTAAAATATGTATAATCATTTTCTTTTCTTTTTAGTTTGAGAAGCACATTGTGTCCCAAATCGTTGAGGAACGAAGGATCGCAATGTATGTCCGATTTAATATTTTTACGAACAAATCGTATTGATATACGATTGAACGTTTTTTCTTTATTTTTATTAGCCAATCGTATTGACTACGATTTGACCGATAAAAGAGTTCATAAATCATAGCTGAAAAGTTAGAATCAACCACCGATTCTAGGTTAAAAAATGAGGGATGATCGGTTCAGCAGGTCACCATGAAGATAGGGCCTACATATCTGGGAGAGGATACGTCGACCCCATTATCGAACTTTCCATTTCTGTTTCCATCCTTTCCCTCCAATTTTTTTAAAAAATAATAATAAAATAAAAAAATAAAAAAATCTCCTTGATCAAAAACTCAATCGTTTTCATTCCCTTGCATTTTCAGGTTGATTTTAAAACCCCACTCGAGTTTTGACGAGATAATTGAAAATTAGGGTTTGGTAATTACTCGACAACAAAGTAATTTTTCAATAAGGGACTCTCTGAAATTTATTTCAATTTTATACATGCAAGGTGCCATTTACTAAGCAATTTTTTTTTACAACTTGCAGAAAAGGAATTGCAGAATGTCAGAGATAATAGAAAAATGAGCGGGAGGAGATGAAGAAGAGGAATGTAACAGTTCGGACTCTTCCCCAATTAAACAACTTTTAAAAAGGGCTACTGCCCAAAAAGCTAAATCAAAAGCAGCAGCCCCACCAAAAAAGAAGGCAAAGACCTCAGGGGTGGTCACTCAAGGAACACCTGAGGTAGAAGTAACTAAAGCGATAGATTCCCCTGAAAGGGGCATAAGTATTGATAATGGCAAAAAGCCAATGTCCTCTGAAAGAACATTGGATCGGGTCCCAGATTCAACTAAATACAATTTGGTGGGATCCGAGGTTGCTGTAGATGTCATTTTTTGGGAGCATTTTGAAATTAGTAGAGGAGCTATAAAATATTTTTGAGATGCAGGGCTCCACTACTTTTTAGAGCCCGGAGTTACACAAGTCTACCCGAGGCTAGTAAAACTATTTTATACTAATATGGTTAATAGCAGCAAGGGTTCACTACCGACTTTGTCCACAACCATTGATGGGTTCCCAATTTTAATAACAAAAGTAATGGTTGCGCGAGTGATGAATGCACCCTTAGAAAAACCTGAAGTGCCCTTTGACACGTTGGAAGCAAATATACTTAAAGAACCACTCGAGACCCTTCCAGATTTTGTTCAAATGGCCACAGAAATACTAGGCAACCCCCTAAAAGACAAATCATTTTTCTTGCGAAAGGATTTGCAAGAACGGAGTTTATTCCTTCATTTCCTCGATGTTTTAATTCATAAGACCATCCATCCTATGGGCCACGGAACTCAACGAAGAGCCCTTTTTATGAAAGCCTTATATCTTATGGCTAATCACTACTGGTCTGATGTCCCTTCTGACCTTCTGGAGGTACTGAATACCGAGAGAGAAATTGAGTCTAAATAAGTATCAATCAAACAAACTTTGTCTTCCCTTTGGAGGTTTGATTATGAATTTGTTGATAAATATGAGATATAAAATTAATCCAAAAGAGAAATCCCTACCGAGAAGTGACGAGAGCCTCACAGCTAAGGCTTATCGGAGAACTGTGTGTCGCAAACAAAAAGAAAGTTCCCATTTCAACACAGACGGAGGAGGTCCCATCTGAGCCGGAGACCACCCAAGTTCCCGAAGAACAAGAAGAGCCCACCACAAGGCTCTTAACTGGTATTTTAGTCCAACAAGAAGCAACTACAAAAGAGGTAGTGAGTACTTTTACTCAACCTCATGAGAGCACAGAAATTGGCTCTCAAGTATCAGAAAAAGCAGCTGAGCAAGAACTCTCGGTAGCACCAGAACATGCCATAGATCAAGCTAGTCTATATGACTCAGCTTTGGATTCACCAACGGTGCCTGCTATGCTCCATGAAATTGAACCAACTTCCACCAAAGCAGAACTGGTGAATCCAATCAGCGAAGTAGCAGAGGGAATTCTTGCACCAGTAGAACAACAGGATGTTGAAATGGCTACTTTTAGCCAAGTCCCTATCAGTCTTTAACCAACCGCCCCACCAGAAATGTTATCAATTTAACCTCCTGTGTCTCAAGCAATAGGAGCAAGTCATGGAGTTGAAGTCCCACTCCCTGTTGATCCTATAACCAACATCACAATACCTACAACCCTAGCACCAAAGCAAACTCAGACATCCCAAGCTGTAGGTACAAGACTACATCTTGAAGCCACAAGGGAGAGCTTCAGTGCGTTATTACATCAGGAAATGTCTCCTCCAGCTACTACTTCAGCAGTTCCAATGATTGAACAATCTTTCCTAGACAGAAGATTAAAAGAAGTAGAGCAATGGCAAATTACTAATGCCCAACTACCAAGTGTTGAGAAGGATGATAGAAGAAATCCAGATGTTGAAAAACAGAGTCTGAGATATTAAGCCTAATGCACAAGAACACCAGGAGTTGATAGCAAATCTAAAATGAAAGGCTATAAGAGAACATCATGCATAATGGACAGTTGAAACAGCCAAGAAAGTCCAGGAGGCTACTATTGCACTCCAAGACTAGGTTGTGCAACTCTAAGAAGAGAATAGGAGGCATAGAGAATACCAACAAGCATGGGAAGAAGAAAAGAAAGAGTATGAAGAGAAATTAGCAAATTTGATGGAACAAGTTGGACAGTTCATGGAAGACCCAGATTTTAGAGAAACTGTAAGAGAAAAAGCCTATAAGGAGGCTGTGGAGTTTTTAAAAGCTCAATTACATGAGAAAAATCACATGCTAATAATGACTGAAAGAAATTATGGAAGCTTCAGGATGACAAGGATTCATTAGTCCTAACTTGTGCAGAACAAAAAGAAAAAATTGATTCAATCACAAGCAAGTTCTGGAAGGCAGTAACAGGACTACGCACTGAAGCCGAAAAGTTGAAAGATGAAATAGAATTGAAATCTTCTGTGATCGCAATGTTGGAGGGAAATTTGATAAAGAAAGAAATAGTTGAGGGTCAGTTGAGGGAATGACAAGTGGCAGCAATAACTGAGACCATAAGTTTAGGATTACAATGGAGCCCACAATCAGAATAGGACTGTTCGACAGCAATTTTGTCCAACTCTACGAAAGATCAGATTAGTAACTCCTATTCATTACTAGCCTTGCCAGCACCAGCACCACCTACAACAACCCTTGTACCATATCCATCATCGCTGAGTGAGTAAAATTTATAGTACTTCATAAACCTCACAGGTATGATAATTTCGTTAAATTTTTGCTATGTCCCCTGTTTTGCACAATGAGGACATTATCCTATTTAGGTTTGGGAGGGATACACCACTTTTTGTGTATATTAGTTTAAATTAATTTAATTTTTCATTAAAAATTTTATTTTTAATTTTGTATATATTAATTTAGTTAATCATTATATGCAAGTATGATAGAAAAAAATTGTGAACCTATTAAACTTTACAATCCATCATAGCAAAAGTTTAACAATCAAAATAAAACAGTTGCAATTCATGAATAACACCTTTGAACATTGTATCTAATAAATGTTTGAAACTATACGATTAATTTAAACTGCAAAATTTGGATTGTAGTTTCAAAATTATAATCCAATGAGATCTTGAGCTAATGCATCCTCTTTATATTTAGAAAGAGACTGCTTTTATTTTCAAGCTTAAAATTTCCTTGAACTTTTTCTGAGAAATCTCATATTGCTAAACTTAGAATCAAGATATTTTGTGATTATGATGATTTATTTCTTTAGAACTATCTGTTAAATACATCAAAACAAGAAGAAATATATACTAGTAAATCGTGAAAATGATCAAAGGCCATCTTTTGTTACACTATAGCCAAAAAGGCAAAATCCCATAAAAGATTTTATCCTTTGAACCCATATTAGAAGCCTAAAACTGAATTTCTTTATACCAAAATTTTATAAACCTTTAACCATATGTACTATTGTTGGGATAATTTAAGTGCTTACTACTAACTTTATTGGAGATGGTGATAAGAATGGGATTACAGAGCAGCAAGCCTGAAATATGCACAGTCCTGCAAGATACAGGGCCTGTTGTAGCAAGTTTTAATAAGAGTTTATCCCACAAGGAAAGTTGATCTAAAGCTCCAAGGGAGCTTTCTTTAGTAGGCCCTCCAGATCTGGCTACAGATCTGGCAATCCTAAATGAAAGGGGATTTAAGGTCACTAGTATCTAAATCCTAAGGTAACCTAATGTCTAAACTATAGAAAGGGTTAAGAAGAATGGTGGAGTGTGAGAAAATAAATATAAAAGGGTGAGAAGTATGTTATTAGGTACAGATCTAATGGGTCTTATAACTCAGACTCAGATCTGCTGCTATAGAAGTCCTGTCCAATAGCTACATTATCACCAAAGAGGAGAAAGGATCCAACTCACCCCTATGCCATGATCCAATCCCTTATGGCTATAACCTGTCCACTTAAATGGTAACAGGCTATCCAATAGGGGAACCACAATCCAGAGATGGGTCAGAACAAGTTCATCATTGTAGGCACTACTTCATCCAGGCTACCAGCTCAAGAATCCATAGGAACCTCAACCTCTAAAGTTCTGTGTGGGGCTAGGCCTACAACGTGCACTAGCCTGGACACACAAAACCAGCAAGAGTTTGAGTACTAGTTTTTAAGCTTGACTGTTCACTGCTTTAGAAAGACAGCAGTGATCCAGTCACAAGCCTATAATCTCTATAGCCAGATCATATCTACCATCTGATGGTGGGTCTATACAAATACAGGAGATTCTGTCTCTGTACAATCTCTCACCAGGCTACAAGCACAAGTGCAGAGAAGAAGAATCTGTCTAAGATCTGTGGATTGGCCTCACCCTAGGGCTATAACCTATCCACTTGAATGGTCACAGACTATCCACAGAGGCTATCCTCCTCACAGAGGTCTAAGACAGAACAAGAATATTGCTGCCGCCACCATGTTCACAAGGCTACCAGCTCAAGCTCCCATGGGGATTCAGATTTAGTGGGTCCTGTGGTGGGGTTAGGCCTGCAATGTGCCTAACCTGGACACACAGGTCACTTGGATCTAAGTAAAACCTTAAAGACAATCCTTCATTGCTTACAATACAACGTAGCAATGGAAGAACTCAAGGTAGTAGTCTTGTACAGAACAACTCACAAAACACCAATCCCATACATGCAATAGATCCTATTACAAAAATCCATTAAAACTATACCAAATAATCTTACAAAGGCATAGCCAGCAAGTGCTGGGCTATGGAGAGAAGGAAAAAGGAAAAAGAAACTACCTAAAACCTAACCTTAGCCTACTGAAATTTA
This sequence comes from Chloranthus sessilifolius, assembly GCA_021018995.1. Taxonomy (NCBI): domain Eukaryota; kingdom Viridiplantae; phylum Streptophyta; class Magnoliopsida; order Chloranthales; family Chloranthaceae; genus Chloranthus; species Chloranthus sessilifolius. The sequence continues at coordinate 23,955,488 of CM037594.1, read as the reverse complement.
TAGCTCAATCAAGAACACGAAGTCTGAAAAAGTCTAAGTCTAAAGTCTCAAGTCTTCCAGTCCCCTAAACCTAAGCTAGGCTTAGGCTTATCTAGCAGTCGACTCTCTGTGAATTAGGGTTAGGAAAACCCTAATTTCATCAATATAATTGCGGCCCATCTTATCCCTTGGATGCCTCGGGGCTTGTGCATGGAGATTAGAGCATTGGAGTGTGTGCCCTAATTGCTGAAAGTTCTCAGATTGCCCCTGCAGAAGTGGGGAGAAGTTAAGAACCCGATCCTCGCTGGGTAGAAAAGATTTCCAGATCTTTTCGCATGGTAGAATTGGCGTCGCGGGGTTGAATTGACTTGAAGCTCATGCAATCGCGGAATTGATACTTTGATCATCGCGGGATACTTCTGGTTGTCGCGAGATTGCACTTTCCTTTTGAATGGCGCGAGAATTGCGCTCGCGGTTTGTCCCTTGGTGAATCTCAAGAGGATCCTCGCGAAGAAGCAGTGTTCATAGGCCTACGGATCACGGGAGCATTTCCTTAAAGGTTTGTATCCCGCGGCCACTGTGCGACAGCTGCGCGCAGGAGTGCCTGGAGCTCTCTCTCTTTAGTGAATCGCGCAATGATTGAAGACTCCTTTCCTGAGCTGCGCGAGACTGCGCGAGCGCTGATGACTGAAACTCACGAGAACCTCATGAAGTCTGCTTTTCAATTCTTTCTATCATCAAACCATGTGAGAACGGCGCGAAGACTGCGCGACCAGTTTGTGTGCTATCTTCAGAAGCCCACGACAATTGCGCGCAGGATTTCTCTCTGGTTCAATTGAACCCTGCGACATCTGCGTGAGGCATTCTTCTTGGTTTATTTCTGCTTTGTTGTGCCTATGCTGCAGCCAATTCTCTGTCTGGGTTCAACCTTCATTCTTCTGAGGTGCTTCTGGGGCAACAATAGGCTTCTTGGCATGGTTAGGGATTTATTTGCAGCTGCTGCTTATTACCTACAGAATAGACTTAAAACACATTTATTAAATGATTAAGGGTCTAACAGAGATTAAGTTAAGGGTTAAAAAGTGATACTTTTCAGGTCTTAACACACCCCCAAACCTAATCTTTGCTAGTCCCTTAGCAAAGCTGTAACTAATTAAATGCCACTTTCGTAGGGATCACGGGTGCATTTAGCATATGTACCAAGCCTTTTAAACCCCTAGGTGATCCCTAGTGGAGGAGTGAAGTCTCCTGAGGGTTTTTAGTGAAGACACCCACAAACTTCACCATTAGAACAGTTAAGTATAGTGCAGTTAATGGCAACACAGATTTAAATGTACAAAGCTTCATTCCACACTCATTCTTTAACACTTAGAGGGAACTGCAGCAGTGTTACAGGCCATTTGAAACTTAAAAGTTAACATGTGTTTGCATCACCACCATTCATTTTATATTAGAAATTCAATATGTACCCAGCTTGCCTTAAATTCAAAATTTAGGTTGGATACAACCCCAATGAAGTCAAAATTTAGACCCAATTCTCACTAGGGCTATCTCTCAACATTAACAATCTGAGGGTGTTCACATTCACAATAGCTCAAGAGCAGTTACTGACCCCAAATGGGCCTGCAAGCATGAGCATAGGCCAAGCTTCTAATTTCTGACATCCTCATGACTTTTCACCATAGATTGGACAACTCCTCATCTCCATATGACAGCTCATTTTACTTTAGATCCACAAGGTCTTTTTGAATGGGTTGTAATGTGGCTTATGGGTGAGGGGTGTAAAGAATCAAGGGGTAAAAAGGGAATCAAAATTAAGAAATCAGGAAGGTAGGGAGTGATTCATGACTTCACAACCTTCATTTCAACAAAAACTTCATCTTTCTTTTTATATTCCAGACTCAAAGTGGCCAGCTTCTCCTCTTCTTTTCAATTTTTAGATGATGTTCTTCTCCAGACTTCTCTTTCTTTTTCTCTTTTTGTTTTTATTCATTCTTTTTTATGATGAACTGCCACACAACTGCCATTGATACATTGTTGTTCACAAGTTGCTTTTCTTCACCTTCCACAGAATGTTGGACCATTCTCAGTATCTTTAACTCCTTCTCCTTTACCTTCTGAATTCTCAGAGTGAGGGTGAGGTTGAATCAGGTCATGAGGTTAAGGTGCAAGTATTCTGGTGTTTGTGAATGAAAAGTATGGTTTTAAGGCTCAACTGGTGTATGCAAAAGGGCAGATTTAAAAAGGTTAGATTTTCAGGCTCAAACTGTCCAAATGAGGGCCTTGGATCATTTCCTTAGTATCATGAATGCTGTCAATTAGTTTTGATTTGGAGGTGCACAACTTCTAGTGAAAAAGTCTTGATTCAATCAGTCCTCAGAGCATAAATAATGCCAAAAAAATACTCTTCAAAAGAAAATGATGGGCCCAAATCTCACTAGGTATGGTCATCAAATTTAACCCATGGGGTGTATTTTCATCTGTTTCTCTCCTCTTAGGTTCACTAAGAATTAACTGAAATTTTTTCTGATATTAGCTTCATGGTGGTGTCAAGATTTTAACTTTTTCAGTTTCGAAAAGTCTGCAAAAATATTTTAATATTTTACAAGTTTTCTCATTGTATCAAGTTAAGTAGAAATTGACTTTATTCATCCCAGTTATACCACCATTACTGCACTAAAATTAACTATTCTATTGGCAAACCTATTCGACCACACCCCCAAACCATGAGGAGCAGTGTCCTCACTAGTTCAAAGGTGAGAAAATGCAATAGAGTCCAGTTAGAATAAATAAACACAAAGTAAGATTAAAAAAAATGCTAACTGAACATTATAGAACTAAAAGAAATTTTTATTAAAATAGAAAGAAAATATTACAAAAAGATGTAAAAAGAAAAGGCAAAATGGGGGGGGGGGGGGGGAGAGAGGGATCAAGGGGGAGTCGGTTGGGGAGGGTTTGAGGAAGATGGTGGGGGAGATGCAGGTTGTTCAATTTTTTTTCTTCTTTTTCTCTCTTCTCCTCTTTCTTCTCCTCCTTTGCTAGGATTCGCTAGACTTCTTCATACTCATCCCACAGAAATTGTAACGGGTCCGGCTCCTTAGGCGGAGGGGGGTCCAACCACATAGGGTAAAATTTCTTAGGGAACTCGTTGGGTTTGTCATTCGCCATGGTTGTGAGGAGGGCCGGACAGCTAGGGTTAGAAGAGGAAGGATGAGATGAAGAGGAACTAATGGCCTATTTAAAAGACTTGGACGGTGGAAAATGAATCGGCATATTGAAAGTTTTGTCCCTTTCCAAGCTTAGCAATAAATTGTGAATGTTTGGGGAATGATAAAGCGCACAACTGATTATGGGAAAAGAGAGCGAACAGTAAATGATGGGCTAAAGTTAACCTTTATAATTAAGGGGATCCTGTGGGTCGCGCAGCTGCACAGTGGAAGGTGTGGAATTTTGCTTTGCGCCTAGTAAGGACTCCGCGAGGAGCTCAGACAAGACCCACAATTATGAAAAGGAAACCATTTTACTCCCATGATCAAGGTCAACAGTTGACCTCGATTACCATTGTCTTTGGTGTGTATTTGCACAAGGTCATCCAGCCACCATCTACATCTACCCTTCACATGGATTCCTATTGCAAATGAGCATAGCCTCCCGAAAGTCATCTCCCATGACAAAATTGAACAAAATAAAGACTAAAATAGAAAAAGCTTTAACAAGCACACAGAACAGATCAATATACAAAAAAAAAAATGAAAAATTATATTAACTAGAAAAACTTGTACAATCGTATTTACAAGGAAAAGATTGGAAGGGGACAAAAAGAAAAGCCTAAGTACAATCTAATCTAAGAGGAAGAAGAAGAATCTGAATCATAATCTGTAAGGAAATCCCAGCCCATCTTTTTAGCATGGTCCCTAAGGGCAGCTTTGTCCTTTTTCTTCGTGGCTTGCTTGAACTTTCTTGTTTGGGCTGGAGTTTTCCTCATGGTTGGTGCTTTTGGTGCTCTCACCCTTATTTTTGGTTGCTTGGGTATTTTGGGTTCTTGAGGGGCTTTTCCTTTTCCTTTTACAGGGGGGGTTACAGGGGATTTGCCTTTGCCTTCCTGAGTGGGGGCCATTGGGGATTTCCCTTTTGCTTTGGACTCAGACTGGCCAGGGGCTTGTGCCTCCTCAGACTAGGCAGCTGGCTCTTTGCCAATTTTTATAGAGGCTACTGTGGAAGCAGTCCTCTTAGCAATGACTTTCCTCTATTTAGGATAAGTTTGCTCTGTTGGAGGTGCAGCAGAGACCTTGGTAGGTGGACGCTGCTCTGTAGGAGGTGAGGAAGGAGGAGCAACAGGAGCCTTCCCTTTATCTGGCTTGCCATGTGGATGTGCCTCCTCAGACTGGGCAGATGGCTCGGGAGTAGCTTTAGGCTCAGGGTCCGACATGTGAACAGAGAGTGGGGTGGGCTGCAGAGTTGCAGATCTGGCAGCAGCCAATGCAGCTTCTAATGAAGCTATCTGGATTTGGGATTTGAGGAGGTCAGTCTCATGAATTTCCTTTTGGATTCTAAAGATCTCCTGGGCATTTTTTAGCCTCTTTTCAAACAGTCTGGCCCGCATCTTTTCTGTAGCAGTATTTGCTTTCTCCAGCTCCAAATTCAGTTGATTATACTCAGCCGTAGATTTGGCCTTCTGATAGGCTTCCAAGATATTTGTCCACCCTAAGGAGATGCCCAGTAGTTGCTTTCTATGGGCTTCCTTTATTTCATCAATCTACTGCAGCAGGGGGGTCTCAATTGACTGTCGAAGTTGGGCCATGCCCCTCAGGACATCCTTCCTAAGATATGGATTGTCCCTTATGGCATAGAGGATGGTGAGGTAGGGAGGGATGTAAAAAAAGTGTTTGGGTGCGATGGGCAGAGAGGAAGTAGAAGGAGCAAACTGTGATTGGTCCAGGGTGGGGCTAGGGGGGTGAATAGTGGGTAAGTCTAGTTGTGGGGAGGTAATGAGGTTACAGGTCTGCATTGCACTGTTTGTCAGTATATGTTGGAGGGGGTAGGATAAGAGGTGGGATGGAGGGTATAGGGGGAAAGGAAAATGGGTTAGGCTCAGTTGGAGTAGGGAGTGATGAGGGAGGGAAAATGGGAATGGTGGAAGGTATGAAAGAGAATAGTGGGGTTGTGGGGATTAAAGGGATTGTTGGTGGTGGTAGGGGGGGGGGGTGGGGGGGGGTTGTAAGTCAGGGATGGATTCAGTTTGGGTCTGTTTGTTAGTGTAAAGGACCAGGGGGTTGTAGTGGATTGTTGAGGTATGGGTGGATTGGTTAATGTCTGTAGGGTGGATTGGATGGATGTGAGTTCATTCTGCATCTGGTCCTGGGTGTGTGTAGTGGTGGATAATTGAGATTGAATGTCTTGGATGAGGGAAAGGATGAGTGTCAGTGTGTCTGGGCCGGGAGGTTGAGTTTGCATAGAGGATGGCACAGGTTGGAAAGGTGAGGAAGGGGCATGATGGAAAGTGGAAGGAGGGGGAGATTGGGGGTAAGTAATGTGGTGATATAATTGGGGAGTCCGGGAGGGGGGTGTACTGGCTGGGCATGGTATCAAGGAAACTAGCCATAAAGGCTTGGAATCCGATGGTTGTGTTAAGATGGAGGTCAATGTCTGTTAGTGGAGATGTAGTAGTCATGGCAGGGGTGGTGGCTTCTGCAGGGTGAGGTGTGGTAGTGGGGATGGAAGGGATTGTGGGTGGTGTCTGGGAGATTGTGGGGGTTGTCTCAGGGGTTTTTCATTTTTTTATAGGAAATGAGTGGAGGGCTGTCAGGTTATGTGTAGCTGATGGGGGTATTGGGGTTGTGTAGTGAGGTAGGGTAGGGGATGGGGAGTCCTCCCAGGTACCAATCACAGGTGAAGGGGGAGTGGGCATAGATGATGAGGACAGAGGAGGGTGAGAGAGATGGAATAGGTGTAGTGGATGTTGGAGTAAAAGGTGGGGTGACTGAGGTGGTTGAGGTGGCTGCTGCAGCAGTGGTGGTCATGACAGGCTCTGGAAGCCCTTCTTTGATAGCAGGGGTAAACCTTGGGACAACTTCCTCAGCAGCTTGCTTGGAAGGGACCTGAGCCTCAGCTTTCTTCTTCTTCTGAGCCTCCATCAGGCTCCTGCTGATTCCCCATTGCCTCTTGGCAAAAGTAGTAGGGACAAGGGTGGTAGTCCCCTCAGTTTTCACTATCTTGTACCCCCCTTTCAAAAGAAGTTTGGTAATGATTCTGGCATAGGGGAGTGTGTGAGGCTTCTTGTTCTGCCCTATCTTCTCCACTAGGTCTTTCATTACCACAAAGATGAGCCAGGCTGCATACCTAGAGAGAAAGAATAGACAGCATCTGCAATGGGAGTTCTCCTCTCCTGCTGATGTCCTGAGCAGTAAATGTTCTTTCGCAGGACTTGGTCAATGAAGAGGAGGTCAAGCTTCAATTCTCTTCTTCTGATTGAATCCCCTGAGGCCTTTAATCCTCTAGTCAAAGCCCGTGCAATTATATCAATTGAGGCACTTAGGGGAGGGCCATATCCACAGCTAGGGTCGAATGCGGCTGGGATGCCCAAAACTTCAGCAATCACCTTGGGGCTCACTAACATCTCAAAATCGTCAATCAGCACCAGCAAGCAAACTTGTCCATCCTTGTCCTTTTTGAACCTGATGTGCTGATAAAATAGTTGCACTAGCCTAGGGTAGGCTAGTGCTGGAATTTCTCTCATTAAGGGTGTCAGGCCCGCTTTGCTCATAAACTGCACGGCAGGGGCAGAGAGAGGCTCCTTCTCAAAGAATGGTAGGTCAAAAGTTGTTTCAGGCTCCAATGGGATTGAAGCCAGGAGCTCTGAAGGAGTAGAAAACTTAGGGGTTGGCTCCTCCGCCTTCTCAACCACTTCCTTCCCTTTTTTAGGTGCCTTTGAAGTCTTGGCCTTCTTAGGGTTGGTCTCCACAGGGGCCTTATCCTTGCTCCTCTTCTTTGGGACACTCTTGGGGGCCATTACAACTTCTACCTTCAAATATAGGAAATGGAGACTGAGATCTAAGTGCTTACCCTAAAATCCTAGGGTTTGGTTTGATCTGACGCACAGGGCACCGCGAGATCTCTGAGCAGAGGGTAATAGATGAGAGTGATGCTAGGAACAAATCTGTTGATTTCTGGGGTGAATGATAGGTTGTAGAGTAGATGCTGGAAGAGAGAGAGAAGGGCACCGAAAGGTAGGGTTTCGTAGGGTGAAGAAGGAAGAGAATACTGGGAAGGGAGACAAGCGCAGGGTTAAAATACTTATCGCGAAGCTCTGCGCGCTTTGGAACATCTGGTCGTAGGATTGGAAATGAACCTAGCGAAGGTGTTATTCAACTTTGGATTGCGCGACAATCTCCTAGGTTGACCTTAGAGCACGTGATATTATGTGAAAAATTCCATGTGAATTGTGCGAGCGGCTCCCAGGTCAACATTTGGATTACGCGAAAAACTCTGAGGTTCACTTTGAATCTCACGATAGCCTTAGAATCTCACGACAGCTAATGAAGTATGCACTTTGTATTGTGCGAGAGTCTCCCAAGCTTCTTGCTGAACCTCGCGACAGCTAGTGAAATGGTTATTTAGATCGCGCGATAGCTATTGAATGGTTCTATGTGAACTGCGTGAGAGTCTCCCAGGCTTCCCTACTGAACCTCGCAATAGCCTTTGAATCTCGTGATAACTAATGAAAAGCTCTATGTGGATCGCGCGAGAGTCTCTCAGGCTTACTTTTGGACCCAGCGACAGCAAAGTATAAAATAGAGAGCATGTGTTGTGGTTGGATCCTAGGCATGACTCTCACCATGGGTACCTCTAGGCACATTAAAAATCAACCATTCAAGCAAGGACAATAAAATTCAACCTCCCACATTATACATTCAAACAAAAACTATCAATTAAAGCGCAGTAAACATCAAACCAAGCATAAAAAGTTTAAACCAGACAGGTCCAGATTCAGATGGGACCACTAACATTTCCTAGAGAATTTGAACAAAAGAAAGCAAGATAAATCTACCAAAACCGAAGTACATATGATACAATGATGACACACCTGTAGATCAGTTTGAAGAAAGATCCCCTTGAAAGTGAATGGTGTCCATGGGTTCGGCAGGTTTTTCAAAACAAGGCTTAAGCCTTTGACCATTCACCTTTAAGGTTCTCCCGGACTTAGGATCCTTGATTTCCACAGCACCAGATGGGGAAACATGCATGACAATGTAGGGACCTTCCCATTTGGATTTCCATTTGCCAGAAAAAAATTTAAGTTTGGAGCTAAACAACCAAACCTTGTCACTAACTATGAAACACTTTCTCAACAGCCCTTTGTCAAAGAAAGCTTTGGACCTTTCCTTATAGATCCAGGCATTGGCATACGCATCCATCCTTAGCTCTTCCAATTTTGACAGCTACAACAACCTGTGATGACCAACAGAAGTTAGGTTTAGATTTAAATGCTTAATGGCCGAATAGGCCCTATGTTCTAACTCCACTGGGAGATGACAAGCCTTGCCATAAATCAGTCTGAAAGGGGACATACCAATGGGAGTCTTATAGGCAGTCCTATAAGCTCACAAAGGCATCATTGCTTTTCATTCAAACTTTCCCGATGTGCTTGATCTCCCTATTAGAAATTTCAACTTGCCCACTGGTTTGTGGGTGGTAGGGAGTAGCAATCCTATGGGTGACAGAATATTTCTTGAGCAAGCTCTCGAAATTTCTGTTGCAGAAATGGCTACCCCCATCACTGATAATGGCTCTAGGGGTGCCAAATCTCAAGAAGATATTCTGCTTTATAAACTTGAGGACAACCTGATAATCATTAGTTCTTGTGACAATGGCTTCTACCCATTTGGAAACATAATCCACTGCCACTAAGATGAAATGAAAACCATTTGAAGGAGGAAAGGGGCCCATGAAATCAATACCCCAAACATCAAATAGTTCCACAACAAGGATGGGCTGCAAAGACATTGAGTTTCTTTTAGATAGCCCTCCTAATTTTTGACATCTTTCACAGGTCCTGCAGTGTGTATTGGCATCTCTGAATAAAGAAGGCCAATAGAACCTACACTGTAAGACTTTGTCAGCTGTTTTTCTTCCACTAAAGTGGCCTCCACAGGCATTTTCATGGCACATGGTCAGAATACTGGGGACATCACTCTCGGGAACACATTTCCGGATGATTTGGTTTACATAATACTTGTATAAGCAAGGTTCTTCCCAGAAAAAGAATTTGACCTGTGAGAAAAGCAGGTCTTTGTCCATTTTTGTCCAATGGGTAGAAATCTTGCCTATAACTAGATAATTGACAATATGTGCATACCAAGGAACTAAGGAGTGGATGGCAAACAATTGCTCATCCAGGAAGACATCATTTGTAGCAAGGTCATCAACACCTTTTTCCAAAACAATTCTGGACAAGTGGTCAGCCACCACATTTTCTACACCCTTTTTGTCCTTGATTTCAATGTCAAACTCCTGCAACAGGAGTATCCATCTAATCAGCCTAGGTTTCGCATCCTTCTTGGACAATAGGTACTTTAATCCTGAGTGGTCAGTGAAGATTACAGTTTTAGACCCAAGTAGGTAAGGTTTAAATTTGTCCACAGCAAAAACCACTGCCGGAAGCTCTTTCTCAGTTGTGATATAATTCAGCTGAGCTTCAGCAAGTGATTTGCTGAGATAGGCAATGACCACTGGCAGCTTATCTTTTCTTTGGCCCAAAATAGCACCTATTGCCAAGTCGGATGCATCACACATCAGCTCAAAGGGCAGTGTATAGTCAGATGTTTGGAGTACAGGGGCAGAGGTGAGGCAAATTTTTAAAGTTTTAAAAACCTCAAGACATTCAACAGAAAAGTCAAAGGGCACATCCTGGTAGAGCAGGTGGCACAATGGTTTAGAAATTTTGCTGAAGTCTTTGATGAACCTCCTGTAGAATCCAGCATGTCCAAGGAAAGATCTGATTTGTTTGACTGTTCTTGGAGGGGACAAATTAGCAATGAGGTAAACTTTGGCCTTGTCTACCTCAATTCCATCTTTAGAGACTACATGGCCCAACACAATACCTTGTGTTACCATGAAGTGGCTCTTTTCCCAACTTAAGACCAAATTGATCTCCTCACATGTTTGCAAAACCAGGTGGAGGTGATGCAGACATTGGACAAAACTGTCCCCTTACACAGAAAAATCATCCATAAAAATTTCCAAGAATTTGTTAATCATATCAGAAAATATGGCATACATACACCTCTGAAAGGTGGCTGGGGCATTACACAGCCCAAAAGGCATCCTTCTGTAAGCAAAGGTTCCAAAAGGACAAGTAAATGTAGTTTTCTCTTGATCAAGAGGGTGCACAGGGATCTGATTTTACCCTGAGTACCCATCAAGAAAACAGTAAAAAGCTTTCCTAGCCAACTTATCCAAAATTTGATCAATAAAGGAGACAGGGAAGTGGTCTTTTCTGGTCTTGGAGTTGAGCTTTCTATAGTCGATCCAAACTCTCCAACCAGTGGTCTCCCTGGCTGGTCTCAGCTCTCCAGACTCAGTTGTTATCACAGTTATGCCAGATTTCTTGGGCCCCACTTGGATAGGTGCCACCCATTCAGAATCAGAAATGGGGTAAATTACCCCAGCATCTAGCAATTTGATGATTTCTTTTAGGACCACTTCCTGCATGTGAGGATTCAATTTCCTCTGCATTTCCCTGGAGGGTGTTGAGCGCTCCTCCAACTGAATCCTATGCATACATATTGATGCATCAATCCCTCCTAGATCAGCAATGGTCCAGCCAATTGCCTTCTTGTGCTTCCTCAAAACTGTTAGCAATTCCTCCTCTTGCTCATTGGTAAGAGAAGAGGAGATAATTACAGGAAGTTTTTCATCTTTCTCGAGGAAAGCATATTTCAATATTTCTGGAAGCTTCTTGAGTTCCAAATCAGAGGCTTGTTGGATGGATGGTAGGATTGGTGCTTTGTTGGTTTGACGAAGGGGCAGCAATGTAGGTTTCCAAGTGGAATGCTGCACTAATCCCACAGAAGACTTGAATATGGACGTGTCTTCTGGCATTAAAGTTGGGCTTCCTTCCTCTACCATGTTCCAAACTTTAGTTAAATTTGTGACAATGTTGCCCCACTCCAGCAGAGTGGGCAATTTTTCTTCAATAATTTCTTCTAGTACATCCACTGCAAGGCATTCCTCATTGTCCAATTGAGGGTACTTTGCACTGTTGTACACATTAAGCTCAACTTTTATATGACCAAAAGTTACATCTATTATCCCAGACCTGCATTGAATGCATGCATTGGCAGTGGCCAAGAATGGCCTGCCCAAAATAACAGGCATAGGGGATGTACTCTTGTTGCAGCCCATGTGCAAAACAAGGAAGTCTGCAGGGTAAAAGAACTTATCCACCCCCACCAAGACATCCTCTACCACTCCCATGGGTCTCCTTTCAGACCTATCAGCCATCAATAGCACAATGGGGGTGGGTTTTAGCTCCCCCAAACCTAGCTGCTGATACACACTGCATGGCAGTAGGTTTACACTGGCTCCAAGGTCTAGAAGGGCCCTTCCAATTGTGTGGTCACCAATTATGCAAGGAATAGTGGGTATCCCTGGGTCTTGCAAATTCTCAGGTATTGACATGCTTAATACAGAATTAACTGTATTAGTTGCAAAGACCTTTTTGGACAAATGGCCTCTAGCTTTCCGTTTCTGAGTACAAAGGTCTTTTAGAAATTTTACATAGGCTGGGACCTGTCAAATTGCATCAAGCAGGGGCAAATTGATTTTTACCTGCTTAAAGGTCTCCATCATTTCCTCTATCTGTGCATTCCCCTTATCAAAAGCGGCAGGGCCACTCAAAGCTTGAGGAAATGCCAGCTGAGGTACTGCTGGTTCCTCAGCTGCATGCCTATGACTAAACTTTTATTTTTTTCTTTCCTGCTGAGGCTCAACTATAGCCTTTTTATTTTTCCCTTATTACAGGGTAGCAAGCAACTCTTGGCTCTGTGCTCTAACAAAGTCTCTTTCACTTTCACTCGACAGTTCTTTGGGAATGACCTCTCCTTATTCTTTTCCCACCTGGTTGTCTACTTGCCTGCCAGACCTTAGGGTTGTGATGGCATTAGCCCCCTCAAAATTTGAGGAGCCCTCTCCAATTGAATATTGGCCCTTAGGGTTGGCTACTGGCTGGCTTGGTAACCTGCCCTCTTCTCTTTTGGCCAAGGCATTGGCTATTTGGCCCAGCTATTCTTCTATTTTCTTTATGCTTTGACTGTGAGAAGTCACAGTCTGATTCAAGGGTCCAAGGCTTTGCAATTGGGTCAAAACCTGATCCTCAAAAGAAGTACTTCGGGGCTGAGGTGGGGGGAACTACCAACTGATTTTATTGTTGAGGCTGCTGCTGATGTTGGAAATTTGACCTTGGGGCATATCCCTCGTTAAATTGCTGCTGAGGCCTTTGAGGTAAGGCCAACATCTATTGTGGCTGCATATAATTGTCATATCTCCACCTCAAATTTAGGTGGTCTCTCCATTGGTAACCAGAATTTTGGTGCTGATATCCATATGGCTGTTTGTTGTAGCCAGCAGATTATTGTTGTCCAAATGATTGGGCAGCAGCAGCCTATTCCATCACGTACTTAGGGTATTGCCCTGCATATGGGCACTCTTCCACTGTGTGTTGTGGAGATTGGCATATCAGACATGCCTCCATCACTTGTGCAGCCATTCTGGGCTGCACCACAGTCAAAAGTTTATCAAATTTATCAAAAAGATTGGCCATCTGCATCCTCAGGTCATCATTTCCCCTAACTTCATACATCTTTCCTTTGGAAGTTTCAGCAAGCCCCAGCTTAGGAGAAGGCTCTTCAACAGTTCTAGATGAGGACATCTTTTGGAAAGCATTTTCACTAATAACCTCGAACAAGTCCCATGCCTCATCAGCTGTTTTATGCATGTAAGTTTCACCACAAGAGGCATCTACCATGTCTCTACTTTTCTCATCAATCCCATTATAGAAGCTCTGGAAAAACTGCCAGTCAGGGATCTTGTGGTGGGGACATTGTTTGAGCATCTCCTTAAATCTGTCCCAAGATTGATTAAAATCCTCAGTTGGGGATTGGGCAAAAGCAAGTATGCCTTTCCTCAACTGGCTAGTTTTGGTCTCTGGGAAAAATTTAATCAGAAATCTTGTCTGGAGGTCTTTCCAAGAAGTGATGCTGTTGTTTGGGAGAGTAGCTAACCAGGTGCTGGCCCTGTCCTTTAGGGAGAAAGGAAAAAGCCTTAATCTAGTGGCTTCTGGTTCCAAACCAGCAATGGAGAATGTAGTGCACAGGGCCAAGAATTGGTCAATGTGCTTGTAAGGGTCTTCCTTGCTAAGCCCATGGAAGGAGGGAAGCATCTGGATGATTGAGGTTTTAATCTCATAATTTTCCTGAACATCTGGGAATTGAATGCTGAATGGATAATTATAATCATCAGGAGCATTCAATTCCTTCAATGTTCTGGGCTGCTCTTCACCCATGACCGCTCGCCTAAGTTTCGCCTTTTTGGTCTTCTACCCCTTTCTATCTCATGGTTAGGAGGCTCTAATGTAGGACTGAGAGATCTCCTTCCTAACATGCACACACACCAACAGCAGGGAAGACTACTCACAGACACATTGCACTTAACAAAATTACAACTATCCTAATCAACTGCTATGGACTTTTCAAAGGAGAAATAGACTGAGGTTTTGAGAGTTAGAGAAGTACAAACAGAGGTAGCTAGACTCCCAGTGCAATTCTACTCTCCTTCTCTGCTACTGTTCAAATCTGCAAGAAAAATTCCAAATATAAATCAGCAATATCAATTATTCACAAGTACTGCTACCAAAGAATAAAGAATACAAAAATATAGGGTCTACTAATAGATCAAGATTCCCCGGCAACGGTGCCAAAAACTTGTTGGGATATTTTAAGTGCTTGCTACTAACTTTATTGGAAATGGTGATAAGAATGGGATTACATAGCAGCAAGCCTAAAATATGCACAGTCCTGCAAGATACAGGGTCTGTTGTAGCAAGTTTTAATAAGTAAGAGTCTGTTCCATAGGGAAAGTTGATCTAAAGCTCCAAGGGAGCTTTCTTTAGTAGGCCCTCCAGATCTGGCTACAGATCTGGCAATCCTAAATGGAAGGGGATTTAAGGTCATTAGTATCTAAATCTTAAGGTAACCTAATGTCTAAACTATAGAAAGGGTTAAGAAGAATGGTGGAGTGTGAGAAAATAAATATAAAAGAGTGAGAAGTATGTTATTAGGTACAGATCTAATGGGTCTTATAACTCAGACTCAGATCTGCTGTTATAGAAGTCCTGTCCAATGGCTACATTATCACCAAAGAGGAGAAATGATCCAACTCACCCCTGTGCCATGATCCAATCCCTTATGGCTATAACCTGTCCACTTAAATGGTCACAGACTATCCAATAGGGGAACCACAATCCATAGATGAATCAGAACAAGTTCATCATTGTAGGCACTACTTCATCCAGGCTATCAGCTCAAGAATCCATAAGAACCTCAACCTCTAAAGTTCTATGTGTGGGGCTAGGCCTACAGCGTGCACTAGCCTGGACACACAGAACCAGCAAGAGTTTGAATACTAGCTTTTAAGCTTGGCTATTCACTGCTTTAGAAAGATAGCAGTGATCCAACCACAAGCCTACAATCTCTTCAGTCATATCAGATCTGCCATCTGATGGTGGGTCTATACAAATACAGGGGAGTCTGTCTCTGCACAATCTCTCACCAGGCTACAAGCACAAGTGCAGAGAAGAAGAATCTGTCTTAGATCTGTGGATTGGCCTCACCCTAGGGCTATAACCTGTCCAGTTGAATGGTCACAGACTATCCACAGAGGCTATCCTCCTCAAAGAGGTCTAAGACAAAACAAGAACATTGCTGCTGCCACCATGTTCACAAGGCTACCAGCTCAAGCTCCCATGGGGATTCAGATTTAGTGGGTCCTATGGTGGGGCTAGGCCTGCAATGTGCCTAACCTGGATACACGGGTCACTTGGATCTAAGTAAAACCTTAAAGGCAATCCTCCATTGCTTACAATACAACTTAGCAATGAAGGATCTCAAGGCAGCAGCCTTGTATAGAACAACTCACAAAACACCAATCCCATGCATGCAATAGATCCTATTACAAAACTCCATTAAAACTATTCCAAATAATCATACAAAGTCATAGCCAGCAAGTGCTGGGCTATGGAGAGAAGGAAAAAGGAAAAAGAAACTACCTAAAATCTAACCTTAGCCTACTAAAATTTACAGCTTAATCCAGAAGATGAAGTCTGAAAAAGTCTAAGTCTAAAGTCTCAAGTCTTCCAGTCCCCTAAACCTAAGCTAGGCTTAGGCTTATATAGCAGTCGGCTCTCTGTGAATTAGGGTTAGGAAAACCCTAATTTCATCAATGCAATTGTGGCCCATTCTTGTCCCTTGGATGCCTCGGGGCGTGTGCACAGAGATTGGAGCATTGGAGTGCGTGCTCTAATTACTAGAAGTTCCCAGATTGCCCCTACAGAAGTGGGGAGAAGTTAAGAACCCGATCCTTGCTGGGTAGAAAAGATTTCCAGATCTTGCCGTGTGGTAGAATTGGCATCGCAGGGTTGAATTGACTTAAAGCTCATGCAGTCGCGGGATTGATACTTTGGTCATCGCGGGATACTTCTGGCTGTCGCGAGATTGCTCTTTCCTTTTGAATGGCGTGGGAATTGCGCGCGCGATTCATCCCTTGGTGAATCTCACGGGGATCCTCGCGAAGAAGCAGTGTTCATAGGTCTATGGATCGCACGAGCATTTCCCTGAAGGTTTATATCCCACGGCCACTGCACGACAGCTGAGCGCAGGAGTGCCTGGAGCTCTCTCTCTTCAGTGAATCGCGCGATGATTGAAGACTCCTTTCTTGAGCTATGCAAGACTGCGCGAGTGCTGCGCAGGCACTGATGACTGAAACTCATGAGAACCTCGCGAAGTCTGCTTTTCAATTCTTTCTGTCATCAAACTACGCGAGAATGGCACGAAGACTGCGCGACCAGTTGGTGTGCTGTCTTCAGAAGCCCGCGACAACTGCGCAAAGGAATTCTCTCTGGTTCAATTGAACCCTGATTTGCATGAGGCATTCTTCTTGGTTTTTTTTTGCTTTACTGTGCCTATGCTGCAGCCAATTCTCTGTCTGGGTTCAACCTTCATTCTTCTGAGGGGCTTCTGGGGCAACAGTAGGCTTCTTGGCATGGTTAGGGGTTTATTTGCAGCTACTACTTATTACCTACAGAATAAACTTAAAACACATTTATTAAATGATTAAGGGTCTAACAGAGATTAAGTTAAGGGGTGAAAAGTGGTACTTTTCAGGTCTTAACAACTATCCAAAGCTTTCTACCTTTAACCCTTATAATTTCTTAGAGTTTAGAATATAAAAGAAAGGAAGAAGAGAGAGTGAAAGGAGTATACACTTAACAGATAAAGGATCTGCTGAAAAGGGTACAACTGAGATGAAATATAATCGTAAGAAAAATATGGAAAAAGAAGAGAAAAATCGAAAAAAGACGATTTAAAAGAGTTTTAAAAGAGAAATCATAAAATACGATTCTATAAAAATGGGATTTACACAAGAAAATAAAAGAAAAATGGGAAGAAGTCATCCAACTTTTTAGATACTTACTGAAATAGAAAAGAAGGAAAGAAAATAGAAAAGAAAGAACTAAATTCTCAGAAACTTTTGAACCCTATCTACCTTTCTTTGAAACCCTTTTAAACCAAAGCCACATTACAAGCCGAAGGAAAGACCTTTGTAATTTACGATTTGCAAAAGTATGAGTCTAGTAGAGATGTATGAAATAGATACTATGAATGAACGAAAAGTCATATGACCAGAATTGATTATCCCTTCCATGAGATTTACCTTCTTATTATCCTTTGAATTTATCATGTACATATCATATGTGAGAACCCAAATTTTCATATCCTTTTGAGAGTATGCCAATAGTGAGAGTTTAGATGAAAATATTTTCTAAATTTGTAGTTTAAAAAAATCCATAATGAATAAACTTTTTACTGATACGCACACTCCACGCTGTATAGAATTGAAATTATTGAGTTCTGATCAAAGATAATTACTGTGATGGAAAGTAAAGGTGAAAGATTTGAAATTTTTGAAAATCATACCAAACATATGATGATTAATTTCTAACAAATATTTTGAAAATTTCTTAAAAACCCTAAAAATATTTAAAGTTTGTGGGTAACTTCACTAAAAACTTTCAGGAAACTATAACTCCTCCACTAGGGATCACCTAGGGGTTTAAAGGCTTATTGTATCTACTAAATGGAATCGTGCTCCCTACGAAAGTGGCATTTAAATTCATAGTTTTAGATATTTTATGTTTTCTTTTTTGCTAGGGACTAGCAAATCGTAAGTTTGGGGGTGTGATCAGTCACATAATTTACCATTTTATCACCCTTAAGTTAGTGACGATAGGACTTAGTTTGCTACTAACAAGTTAACGATGTGCAGATATTAAGGAAAAATATCAAAATAGAGCTAAAGTGTTAATCTTTGTCAAAATAAACTCAAAAAGTAGTAAAAAATTGATTGAGCGTAAAAGACAAATCTTCGCCTAAAAAGAAATGAAGAATCGTATTTTATGATTGTGCGGAATAATACCCTGAGAAGAGAGAAAATCGTAATTTATGATATTCTAAAGAAAAGTTGTATTAAGTACAGACGATATAAGAGAATGCGAAAAATCGTAATGAAGAATCGTTAGTTGAAAGCCTACTAAAAATAAAAAATCGTGATTTACAATTTTTCAAAAAGAATAGAAAGAAGAAATCGTAATTTATGATTTCTCAAAAATAAAAGCTTTCCACTACTGCTGAATGAGAGAAGTTACACCACCATGCATATTTTTAGAAGTCTTTTGCAACTAGAAGTTTAACCAACCATGGATCTGAAGATTGACGAAGAATACTTTTAAAAGGACTCTGTTGCTGAAAATCATAGAACACTCTAGAAGCATATCTATGGTTTGAAAGCAAGAAAGAATAAAATTAGGAATTAGAATTATATTAGGATACTTTTACTTTAGTAGTTTCTTTTATTAAAAGTAAAACTTTGTAAACCGATTCCCTATGATCTATAAATAAGAGAGCTCAATGTAGGAATTAACCATCAAAGAAATTCTCAACATCAATTGACGACTGAGGTTGGGTTTTCTTTTGATCATTAAAGTAGGTTTTTATTGTTTTGTAGATTAGATATCCAAGGTTTCTCAAGAACAATTGATGACTACTATTGGGAGCTGAAGATTATTTTAGATATCCTAGTTTCTCAGAAGTAATTAACGACTGCGGCTGAGGGGTAAAAGATATATTTATTTTGCTTTCTAGTTTAGATTTTATTTACTTTATTTACTGCTTTATAAGCATCTTCAAGTTTTAATTTGAATTGACGACTCAGGTTCGAATTTACATATTAGTGTAACGGTTTTTCTTTTCCATCTTCAATTTTCTCGAATTTGATTGATGCCCAGATTTTAAGAGATTGTTGATTAGATTAAATCTGTATTAAAGAATTTTAGTTTTTGATTGACGCCAAAATTCTAGTAGACTGCAATACGATGTAACGGTATTATTTATTTTTATAAATATCCGATGGCTGAAGATTGGGATTGACAACCTCAATCTGAAGGAGGATTAGGATTTATTTTATGCCCTTTAGATTAATAAATCATTCTTTATTCATATTTTTCAAGTATTTAGAACCTTAAAAGATAAATATAAACTTTGAAATAGAAGTAGAAATAGAGATAAGATAAATACTTCCTCGTGGGAACGATCCTATACTAGCTCTAGAATTTTTATTGTGTGCTTGCAGTAGGTTAAGACTTAATTAGATACACACATAAGTAAGTAGCGATCAGATATGCACAGTTGTGAGGACCTGCCGGTTGACATGCTTATTGCGCAGGGGACTCAGACTGAAGCGACAGAGGCCGCTAGCCAGTCAGTGCGGTCGGAGATGCAGGCTATGATAGATCGGCTGCAGTACCGACTGGCGAGGAGTGTGCGAGTCCGTGGGATGGTCGGTCACCTTATCGAGTCGGAGTCGGTGCGCACTGGCTCTCGGGTTGGCCAGCCTCGTCGTACGACGCGTTAGTGTGTCAGGGACTACACTCGTGAGGACTCCATCATCCGGGAGTTACTTGCTGAGGACCCTTCACGCTCATGGTCTAGACGAACCTCCAGTCAGGCGAGCGAGGGGGGTTCAGTTGATATATATATATAGAGAGAGAGATTTTTGGTTTTAGATGTACCTGACTTCGCTTTTCCTTTCTTTATTTTACCTTGCATAGTTTAGCTAGTGACTTTTGATGTCGTCTTCTATTATTGGGACTTGGATGCTCTTTGAGTTGGCCCGGTGATAGTTGAAGGTCGCTTTGTATCTGCACATGAGGAGAGAATTATTAGTTATTTTATTTTCTCGCTTGCTGATTGTCAAGGGGGATGGTGTCTCAGGCCGAGGCCGGGTATTAAAGATAGGTTAATGTATCATTATTTTTGTTCTCCTTTTTTTTTTCTTTTCTTTTGTACTACTATTTCTATTACAAGAAAGGAAAATAGTGCAACAGGGAAAGCAAATAACTGAAAGAAAACTCTAGAGCTAAAAAAATGCCCCAGTGTAGGAGTGTGATGGAATAGGCAGTGCGGTATCTTCAGCGGTCTTCCTGAGATGACTTCATTACTCTGCACCTGTTCATGAACAAGCAGGGGTCTTAAGCTGACTCCTTTTCCAAAATAAAAAAATGCACCCGTGTCAAGGTGCAATGGAGAGTTTCTGATTCTTTTGAGAGTACTTGGGTCTATGAGGAGTGATATGCGTTTTGGTGAATTAGTGTCGAGGAAGTTCCTTGAGACTGTGACCGAACTGGGAGATTCATCTAGCCATATCAGTCATATACTAGGGTTCTACCTTCGGCAGTAATCATCCTTTCCCATAGTCAGTAGTAGAGGGTGGACGGTAGATAGTGAGTGGTTGCATCAGTCGTCATTCACGAGTTTTCGATTTCATATCTGGGGATATCGTAGAAGGGTTTTGACTCATTGTCCAAAAATATAAATTAAGGGTGAAAGAGGGGGTAAGACCAAGGATCAAATTTTCGATCGAAATGACTGAAACTTTGGTCTAAATTATTGGTTTCGGTCCTCACCGAAATGATAATTTGGATCGAAATTTCGGTCAAATTTTTGTATGGGATTGATATTATCGGCTGAAATTCAAATTTTCAACCAAAATTTCAGTTCAAATTTTCGATTTTGGTCCCCTCCAAAACTGAAACGAAACTCGAAATTTTGATCCTTGGGTAAGGCTCAATGATGTGAGAGATTAGTTTGTATCTGACAATTTCGAAAAGAGATAAGTAACAGCCTTTTTCTTGGGAGGATGGGGGTGCCATGATTGAGCTCTCTGTCATGCTTCGGCACCATCAAAGTCTCACATTCTATGGTTAGCAAGATTTTGTCCTCCTCCCGCCACCTTATCACAATATCTAGTAGTATTGGGACACCATGGATGCCCTCGCAGCTTGGTTATACTTTCCTAGTAAGATTATCAGAAATGTCCTCACGATTTACTTATGGTTCCTTGGGCTCATTGACTTGTTTACCCATCGTATTGCTCTCTCTCAGTTATGTACTTGTATATATATTTTTTCCTGAAAGAAACCTACTGATGCAAGAATTATGAGTTTTGATTAAACCTTACATCTTCATTTTTTGTGCTCTAATATCTCCTCCAATGGCAGGGGAAAGGGGGTGAGAATCAGGTATTACTTATACTTTTGAAAGAGGTCAGGTGTTCCACTAGTCCTTTTGATCAGATTGCCCGAATAAGAAAGTGGCAAGTGGGTTAGAAGCCTTCAGGGGTATCCTAGAAATGAAGGCGTACGACCAATGAATGAGCCTCGATGACTGCGGGGGTGGTAGATATAGGTATTTGGCTATGAGCTATGATGATCATGATGCTAAGGGTAGTATTTTCTGAGGTACATGGTGTTCAAGGAGTTAGGGAGCTCTTCCCCGTCCTGGTTCACCAACTTGAATGCGTTTCCTGGGTATGCGGCTGCTATGACATACGGGCCTTCCCAGATCGGATTCATTTTTCCCTTTAGATGGGCGTATTTAGAAGGCATGATTTTCATCAAGATTAATTCTCCAATTTCAAAAGTTCGCTCAAGGACTTTCTTATCGTAGGCTCTGACCATCCTCCTCTAGTATACTTGAGCATGATCAGCTGCCCTTAGACAAGTCTCATCGAGTTGTTCTAGCTCGGCGAGTAGAGCAATCCTCCTTTCATCTAAGGATAGCTCATCATCAAGTTGGATACGTCAGGATGGTATTTGTATTTTATAAGGCAGGACTGCTTCCATCCCGTATGTAAGGAGATAGGGAGTTTGGTCAGTGGCCGTGCGAATAGAAGTTTTATAGGCCCAGAGTACTTCTGGTAATCGTTCAGGCCAATCGGCTCCATTGCTTGCTTCCACTGTTCATTTTAGAATCTAGATTAGAGTTTTATTTGTGGCCTCTGCTTGTCCATTTCCCTGGGGGTATAATGGTGGCGAGTGGTGTAGGTCGATGTCGAATCTTCTATATAATCTCGTCTTGTTTGCGAAGAACTGCGGTCCATTATTGGTGAAGAACATTGTGGGTACTCCAAAGTGGGTGATGATGTTCCGAATGATAAACTTCATGAGTGTGGAAGTAGTGATTCTGAAATATGACTCGGCTTTCGCCCATTTGGTGTAATATTCGGTTGTTGTGATTATGAATGCATGCTTGTGAATATTCTCGACCGTGTCCGTGAAGGGTCAGATGACATCGAAGGACCACATCGAGAATGGCCATGGTGAGGTTATAGGGTTCAATGCAACTGATGGAGCTTTGATGAGCATGGCGTGTTCTTCGCATTGCTTGCAGCATTGGATGTAGAGGTTGGCAATCCCTTGTCATCGTCGACTAAAAGTAGCCTTGCCATATGATCTGATTTGTGAATCTTTGTCTACCGGCGTTAGCGCTGTAGGCACTGGCGTGTGCTTCTTAGATGATGTATTATCCTTCAATAGTCGTGACATACCGTAAAAGTACTCCTTCGGTGAAGGCTTCTTTATATAGGATCTCGCCCAGGATGTAGAACCTTGTGCATCTGTTTCTAATCGTCTTTCGTTTAATCTTCGTAGCATAAGGAGGGACATGGCAATGTTTCAAGAAGTTTCATATATCGAAGTACCATGGTTGTCTATCATTGATTGGTGATTTCTTGAATCTCAAGGTTGCGACGTCGGCTTCTTTCTTCACGGAATTACCCGAGGTAGGTTGTTCTTCATTTATGGCAATTTCTGGTGCAATTGGCAGTTTCGACTTTATTTGTCAAGCAACTTTGTGTGCTAGCATCGTTAATCTCTCGAAGAAGAAGGATTTGGTGCTCTGTCTGAATGGCATTTGAATGACTGAGGCTAGTGTGGTGAGAGAGTTTGTGAGCTCGTTCTCCAATCTAGGGATGTGTGTGAAAGAGATTATTTCAAACTTCTTTATTAGGAATTGAGTTATTTCTAAATAGACCACCAGTCTTCTTTCTTTGGTCTTCCATTCGCCGATGACTTGATATCACAAGCTTGGAGTCTCCTATCACCTTCAACTGCTTAACACCTAACTATAGTATTGTTCATAATCTGGCGATGAAGGCTTCATATTCAGCGATGTTATTGGTGACTAGAAAGTCGAGTTGAAAGGCTTTTGATATGATGACTCCTTCTGAGCTCAGCAGGACTATCCCGATGCCTTTTCCTTTGTGATTGAGACTGTCGTCAAAGTAGAGGGTCCATAAAGTCCTATCGGGCTCTTCATTATAAATTGAGAGGAGATCTTCGTCGGGAAAGTCTTCATGTACAGGCTCGTTGCCCGGGAGGGGAAGGTTCACGAGGTATACGACAATCGCATGTCCTTTGACGGACTTCTGCGTGACATATGTAATGTCAAACTCTTGTAGGAGCATATGCCATCGGGCAATCTTTTCTAATGTAGCGGGTTTCTCAAAGATGTAATTCATAGGGTCCATATGTGCTAGGACTAGTATCTTGTGCACTCTGAAGTAGTGTCGTAGTTTTGTTGAGGCCCATACTAGTGCAAGACATGTCTTCTCCATTGGCATGTATTTGTGTCCGTACTCGACCATCATTCTACTGAGGTAGTAAATGGCCTTCTCTCTCTTGCCATCTTCTTCGTATTGCCCGAGGATTACTCTCATAGCCTTATCATTTGCTGACACGTAGAGGATCAGGGGCCTTCCAAAAACTGGCAGTGATAGTATTGGTAGATTAAGGAGGTACTTCTTGATATTGTCGAAGGCTTGCCGACACTGGTCATCCCATGTGTACTCGACCCTCCTTTAAGTATTCTGTAGAAAGGGTCATATCTATCTGAATGTTGAGAGATAATCTCTTGATGAATTGCAGTCTTCCTATCAGGCCTCGTAGTTCTTTATTGTTGCTAGGAGGTGGCATCTCAAGAATGGCTCTGACCTTTATTGGATCGACTTCGATTCCTCGCTTACTAACTATGAATCCCAGTAATTTTCTGGAAGTTACTTCGAACACGCATTTCTTTGGATTCATCTTTAATTGATACTTTTCTAATCTCTGTAACACCAGTTGTAATGCTTCAGCATGTCCTACCTGAGTCTGGGACTTCACCAATATATCATAGACGTAGACCTCCACACACTTGTTCATCATGTCGTGAAAGATGGCCATCATAGCGCGTTGATATGTGACTCCTGCATTCTTGAGCCCAAAAGGCATGATGACGTAACAGTATATTTCCCATGGTGTAGTGAAGGAAGTCTTTTCTTAGTCAGATTTTATTAATTTAATCTGATTGTATCCTAAGAAGCCATCCATAAAAGATAACATCTCATGTCCGATAGTATTATCGACCAAAGTGTCGATGTGAGAGAGTGGGAAGTCATCTTTTGGGCATGCTTGCTTGAGGTTTCAGACGTCGATACATACCCTTACTCTGTCATCTTTCTTGGTGACAGGTACTATGTTTGTGAACCATTTGGGGTAGAGGACGACTCGTATGAATTTGGCTTTGTATAGCTTGTCAACTTCCTTTTTGAATTATAGTGTTGTCTGTGGGTGCATTCTTCAAAGTTTCTACTTAACGGGTTTTGCATCGGGCTCTAGGACCAAGCGATGTTCTACCAAGCTCGGGTCCAAGCTAGGCATATCTTCATAGGACCACGCGAAGGAGCTGAGGTGATCTTGGAGAACCTGAATGATCTATTATCGCTCCTTGGTGCTAAGTGTTGTGCTAATTAACAGCTTCTTGAGCTTCTCTTCGGTTTCGAAATTGATTTCTTCAGTAGGCTCCGTGGCAGCTTGGGTTTGCTTGTCAAAGCATTTGATGACCCGTTGGAAGTCCTATGTCTCCTCAATGGCTGGCGCTCCTTCTTCATCGTCTGTGAGTTCATACACTGTAAAAGGACTACACTGGGGGTTAGTTTTACCATAGGTAATCCTTCATTGGAGAAATTTATGACTGCAACATCCTTAGTCGGTGTAGGTCGAGGCTATTCATCCTTCTCTCGAAATCGTGGAGTATCTCGTCGAGTATGATTACAGGCTTGTTACTTCGTCGGGATGCTCGGCGACTTTGTGAGGAAGAGGTAGTAGGGGCACTTCGGACCCAGACAAGGTAGGATTTTTTAATGTCGAGGGTAGGACGATGATTATGTGTAATCATGTCGGTTATTCCTTCTTTGATTCCGTTGAGGTGATCACTACTCGTAGCCTTAGGAGAAAAGTCTCCTTGCTAGTCACTGAATGGATCTAGGATGAAGGGCTCCCTCCCTTTTCTGTGGTCTTCTAATTTTTTTGGATTTTTTTGTTTTAAATTTTTATGGGTTTTAGGAATTTCTATTTTTTTAGTTTTTGATAAAAGATATGGTACAAGGTCGTTTGCCTGAAGAGAAATCGGCGGAGAGGATTCTCCTAGTTGGGGAAGCTGGAGTTGTTCGTGCAATTCTTCGGATGACATGGAACCATTCAAAATTTGGCCATTTTTTAGAGTCCTCATCCGAGGTGATCCTTCTGATGAGTGAGGATGGCAATAGTCCCACTGATGTGCCTTCTTCTTCGATCATATGAATTGTTTCATCCTCGAAAAGGGCAGAGAAGCAATAGTCATCTAAGCTCTCATCTTCAAAATCTGTCTAGAGTTATCCTTGCTACTGAAGTTGTTTGAGACATTCTTCTGGACCGGTGAGTTCTTGGTTTAGACCTCATAATGTTCTAGTATGAATATGCACACTCGGCAGTGAGGTTGGTAGAGTTGGGAGATGCAGGGATATCCCCAAGGGCATTCCAATCTTGAGAGGATTGATTAGGCATCTGGGTTGCTGTCGGAATCTGAATCTTCGTGTCAAAGTTCATCCTCTTCTTCGAATATCCTTTGGAGGTCCTCACCTAGCTGCTCTTCCATCTCAAGGGTGGAGAGATCCAACCAGTAGTCCTCATCATCACTCAGCGGCGGTTTCCATTCCTCTTCCAATGAGTTCCAGAATATCTGAAGTTGTGGCGCGTCCGAAGATTGGGGAGTGTCAAGCTCTAATTCTTCTTGGAATTCTATAAAGTCGACATGATGATCTTCCACCATTGTTGTTTGTCATATCTCGCGCAAGATAGCTCTTTCGTACCGCATTAAGATGGATGCGCACAGATTGTAATATGGCAATTCTGGGTAAGGGCAACGGCGCGAACACTACCAATTATCCAGTAAGGATCGATGATCAAGCTTGCCATCAGAGTCTGTTTCCTTGCTTTGAAAGTTGTTGACCTCCTCGAGGAGCTTCAGTCGTTCTACTCTTAAGTGAACTCCAAGTTCTATATCAGTAAGGTTAGTCCAATAGTCTTCTTCATTCGACATTGAGAGTCAATCCTCTCTTCCTGGTTCATGGGACTGGGATGACTCTGGTTCTTCCTCATTTCCCAATGCGACAATGTGGAAGTCCCCCTCGTCGGTCGACTCCCAGTCTGCTATGTTCGGCTTGGATTTCGGTAATTTTCTTCTCTCGGTAGTGCAGGGTTCCTCAATGTCAAAAAGTGGTCCTATGCCCTCAAGTGTCTTGTCGATGTCATCATTGTTTTGGTCGAAGCTTGTCAGGTCTGCAAAGGCCTTGACAATCTGCTCGACTTTAGTTGCCTGTGGTTCGGCAAGGAATGTTTCTTTTCTCCTTAGCACATCGGCCTTTTCGGTGGTTCCATAGATGAAGTGGTCGTAGAGTGACCATTTAGGCGAGGTCGGCAGGAGGTCGGCTTGTTTACCATCTAACTAGTAACCTAATCATGTGTGCTTGCAAACTTTCTTTGGGACGACTGGGTCGACTGACCCTATTCGTCCTTGTCGATTCTTGTCGAGTCTCGTATGTGGGATGTATCTGAGCTAGTACATGAGGTCCCATCGCTTTGTTACGGTAGGGTTTATATCATACATCCGGGTGAGGTCACGTCCAGCTGCTCTCTTTGTTAATCTTGATTGATATGGAGGCGAGCTAGGGTGAGTGACTTCTGCTATTGCGATATAGTCAGGAGATTGTACCTTTCTGATGTGGCTAGCGGATAGGACGGAGTCGTGAGCTGTTGGGATGCTTGCCAGGTAATCAGTGTCTACTTCTTTAAGGGGCGCATAGGAGTATATCCTGACAATAGAGTCTTCATGGGGGAACTTGATGCATTGATGATACGTAGATGCCACAGCTTTCATGGATTCCAGCCATTTCCTTCCAAGGATTAGATTGTAGGTATTAGATGAGTCAAATACATAGAATGTAACGCCTTTAGTGGCTGGTCTAGGGCGGACTTGCACCTTGATGGTTCCTTTAACAAAACGTCGGTGTCGACACCCCCATTTTGTTCTCTCAGAATATATTTTTTATTCGATCAACCTTTGACCTTCTTTTTAAACCCTAATATGGGAACCATGCACTGAAACAATAGTACATGGTTGAACACAGGCTAAAATAATAGCTTTGTGGCTCAGATCCCGACATGGGGATGCTATATACTGAAACGATAGTATATAATCGAAATGCAGATTGAAACAATAGTCTTGCATTTCATTCTAGAGACCAAACCCGAACAACCCCGAATTAAGCACTTGAAACCCTGTGCGTAATTCGATTGCACGCTACTCCACAAACACGCAGTCAGTCCCCCTTTCAAACCAAGCTTCCTTTCCCAGACCTATCCGAGACTCGATCACACGCCTAAAATCAAATTCGTGATCGGATTAAGTGCCACAAAACCAGAGCGCAATTGGCCTACGCCCGACCTAGTCTCATTACCCTTAACCCTTAAGTTCCCTTGATTAAGCGCTTATGACTAACCGCTTAATCAGATTGCACACCTGCCATTACACACGCAATTAGCCCTAATTTTGTTAGGACTGGGAAACTCACTAAGCAAGTCAGCCGATCGCTCACTAAGTCGGTGACCGACTCAAAGCGATTAAGCACCAAGAAACTGATGCGTAATTCAATTAAACGCCTGAAATAGGGCACGTAATTGAAGGAAAACCTATAAAAGCTTTTTTTCTCGAAGAGAGAGAGGAGACTGGAAATTTTTCAAGAGAGAACGAATTTTTTTGGGATTCCAAAACCAGAGAACTCCAAGAATCAACCCATAGAGCATCTTAACCATTATTTCGAGATTCAAGCTTCTAACTTTCAAGATTTCTCTTCGCAGCCCCGACCCTAGGTAAGGATTTAATCTTTTAATTCACAACCATAGCTTCTAATCTCTAGATCTACGAATTCTATTAATTTTTACTTTCAGTTTAGATCGTAGCACCCCTGTTAGGACCAAAATTCTATATATCTAGTTCTAGTTCTCTGTTTCTAGAACCAGTCCTTAATCTATCGGTCCAATATACCGATCTTAGACTTTAATTCAGTTCTAAAATCTCGATTTACAGTCCTATCATTAATCTCTGGTTCTAATCCTTCGATTCAGAACCAGTCCTTAATCATACGGCCTAATTTCTCGATTTCAGACCCGAATTCAATCTTAAAAATTTAGTTTTAATTTTAGTTTCTTATTTTAATATTTCTAAAAAAATTCTAGGTATAATTTCAGTCTTATAATTCTAGTTTTACAATTTAATTCGTAATTATCATTCTGAAATCAACTCTGAAAAGTCCAAAATACTATTCTACGGTCTAAAAATTCAGTTTATTTTCAACTTCAACCACCCGATTTGCCCAAGGGAGCTTACGGAGGGTACTCGGGAACGAGACCAATCCCCCTTAGCATAGTAGGCCACCCCCCCTTTTTTTAGGAATTTCAGAATTAATTAATTGCCTTGGTTTTATACTTTTAGTACGATTGATTAGTAGGTTTATTTCAGCATGCTTAATTAATTCAGTGTCTTAAATCTTCGTATGACTGATTAATCTCTTTAGATCTGAATTTAATTGATCAATTCCTTGCTGCAATTACAATTAAATGGGATTAAATTCGTTGCTTCAATTAGATTCTTTAGCATAGTCAATTCATTGCTTCAATTAAAGATCTTTACAAAATTAGTTTATTTATCTTAATTAGATTTGGTAAAAATTAATTTATTCATCTCAATTAGATGTTATTAGCATTAATTCCTTTGCTTAAATTAGAGTTTCAGTAAAATTAGTCTTTTATTTCAGTTAGAATTCTAACAGGACTACTATAATTGCTTAAATTAGAATTTCAATAGAAGTGTTATACCTTATTCAATCAGAATTCTAGTACACCTGATATGCCTGAACAAATTAAAGTCTCACCAAAAGTATTATGCATGCACTCCTTGTACCAATAGGAGATTGAAACTAATTAGACTTTTAGTAGTATTGGGAAACTAATATTAATTGGATTTCTAATAGAATTGGGAAACCAACATTAACTAGACTCCTAACTGGATTGGAACAAACCTACATATCTAAATTCCCAATAGGATCAAAGGGGATCTAAACTGATCAGAATTATAACTATACAGGGAAATAAAAGGAAATTAAACTATCGAACCTAAGAAACGGAATGCTGCTGACGTTCGCAGGCGGATGATTCAGTATAGAAGAAACCCATACCCGCTCTTAAGCGTGATCATTGACGTGTTGCAGCGCTGATAAATATCTACAGCTGGTGATCGCAATAAATTAAAAACTTTCTAGAAAACCCCTCTTATTATTTATTTTGACCTTAATTATTCCACACACCGCATCGCTAGAGTCTGCTAGGACATAGTTGGAAGCCACTGATTCAACGGGAACCGAAAGGGACCCAGAAAAAGCACGCACCAACATAACTGGCGATCGCGATGGGACTCTTTTGCAAACTCTATTCTAGATAATAAGTTTCTAGCATATTTCCCTATTTTTTCCTCCTTTCCATCGTATCGTTTAGATTCTCTTTTATATACATGAGTCTTCGCCAAAGACTCGAAATGTTTGGTATACAAAGAGTAAGTTTAGGAGACCTGCCATTGTGGGGATATCATGACAACCCCATGTATGGAGAAGAACCATTTCATAATTCTAGCCCACGACAACCTGAAATTAATATGGCTGGTGAGCAAGAGAACCCCTTCTCTACCCCATACACTGGGAACAATCATAATGGGAGAGATGGTGGCATCAGACAAAACCTTACCGCTCAACAAATCGTGGAACTCAGTGTCCAAAGAATACAGAGAGGAGATGATGATTCTGAAGAATTGCTTCGATGGTTGGCCGCCGCATATGAAACCATTAGGTCACGATAATTTTCAGAAGAACAAGAGCGACAAGAGAGGCCACCTCCCACCCTGAGCACGGTGTCAGCTCGGGCCACCTCACCGAGACAACCTGCCCACACATTATTCAATGATGACCCTCTAGACAAGGTTTGCACACAAGTTGCTCCAAAAGACTGCACCATTAAAATCAAAGATCTCCCTAAAATACTTGATGAGTACATGGCCAAAAGAGAGCGCCCCGATCACTCGTTCGAATTCGACAAATTTTATCGAGACATCGAGTTTAATTTATCAATAGGATTCAAGCCACCTAAATTCACTATATAAAATGGCACCAGAAATCCGAATCATCACTTGGCCCTCTTTTGCAATGATTGCCGACCCATACGTGACAATCAAGGACTTCTCATTCACTACTTTCAACGCTCATTAGAAAGAGAGAGCTTTAGATTGGTTTACGGGATTCCCGCTTTATAAGATCGAAACCTTCGATAAATTAGTCAGTCAATTCCTCGATCAATATAAACACTTGATCTAAGAGACAGTTAGTCTCAGCGACCTAATGGCAGCTAAGCAAGGACCTGATGAGGAATTCACTGACTTCATCGCTAGATGGAGAAAACTAGCTGCTAGGACCGGCACTTCAATGAAAGAGAAGGACTCAGTTGATATTATTATTGACAACACTAGGGAACCATTAAAGAGTGCACTCATCATAAGTGATTGCCCCGAATTTGCTACACTTCACTCTCGAGCATCCCGACTAGCGCGGCACATTAAAGGCAGAGATCTCGCGTTATCCATAGTCACGTCAAAAATAGGCCCTCCCAGCCAATTGAAATCAAAAAATAATAAGAAAGCCTTAAGGGCTGAGCAAGTTAACACCATTGTCAACCAAGGGTAAAACTCTAATAACGGAAACTTCCAACCGCAAAATTTCGGACATAACCAAAATCAACAACGGTATACTAATCAAAATCAAGGTGCTAATCTGCAAAGATACATGAACCAAAACCAAGGCCACAATCAAAGTCAAGGCCAATATCAAAATAGGAACCAACACCCTAACGCCCATCAAAACCAAAATGCAACACGGAGTCAACTGGCCCACGCGTCGAATTATAATAACATGCCCTCACCACAGAACTTCAATCCAGCTAGAGGCCCTTACCAACCAAGGTGGGAACACTATCCCCCTTTATCAGATATAATTCCCAACATTTTTCATCTCCTTAATACTCAGAATCTCCTCTGATTCCTACAAGAGAAACCTCGCCCATGGCCTGCAAATCTAGACTATAATAAATACTATGCCTTCCATCGGTATGCGAGACACGATTTAGAGGACTGTTGGGTCCTTAGGGATGTGATTTATGATATGAACGATTAAAATAAAATTGATTGGAAAGCGGTTAGAAATCCCAACCCTAATACTAACCAATCCCAACAAAATTTAGGGATCATAAACAACCCCATGCCCAACCACAACAAAGCAACACCTGCCCAGGTCACTACTATGGATCTCCCCAGTCAACCTTCTTTCCAACCCTCTACTTTAATCACTCGCATCCAACCCTCTACCGCTTCCGTCACACTAGTAAGAGTTCCTTCACCCCCACATCTCTCGGCCCTGACCACTAGAATTGTCCCGCCAAGCCTGCCTCCATACCCAAAATTTACTCAGATACGAGTACGTTCTTTTAGGGCCAGGAGACCATTCCTCCATCATCATCCACCAGAACCTTCAACCCCTCTAAATCCTGAACCAACATCGCTACCACTCTCTTCATCCGATTCTAAATCCAAGTGCGGAGAGCAGGTTCTCCAAACTGCATCTCAAATCACTACACGGGTAGAAAGTGTCACTCGTAAGTGTTGGTGCACGCTTTTTCTGGGTTTCTCTCGGTTTCCATTGAATAAGTGGCTTCCAATTCTGTCCTGTTGGACTCTAGCGATGCGATGTATGTGATAAGGTGGGGATAAATAGTAAGGTGGGGATAAATAGTAATAGGAGGAATTTCCTAAGATGATTCCTAATTGATTTACGATCGCCAGCTGCAGATATTTATCGATGCTACAATATGTCAATGATCACGCATTTAAGCGGGTGTGGGTTACTTCTATACTGAATCGTCCGCCTGCAAATGCCAGCAGCAGTGTCCTCTTTTAATTATATAGTTTCATCTTTCTTTTTAGTTTTCCTTATTGCTATTATGATCGATTTAGATTCTTTTTTTGTTGTGAATTATGATTAGGTGAGCTTATTATGACGGGTTATTTTAGTGTCCTAATGCTATCAGGAGTCCAGTCATTTTCAGTTTCTCGGTATCAGTAGGAATCCAATTAATATCAAAGTCCTGATACTGCTAAGAGTCCAATCAGTTTCAGTCTCCTACTGGTACTAAGAGTGCATGTGTATCAGTTCCAGTAATATTCTGATTAAATAAAAGAGCCAATTATATCACAATTCTAGATAGAGCAGGTATACTAATTTTATTATAATTCTAGACAAAATAGATATATTAATTGTATAGCAATTACTACTAAAGCAATTAAAATAATCTTACTAGAATTCTAATTAAAAGAAGAGAAAACTGATTTTTACTACGACTCTAATTAAAGCAATAAATCAATTTACTAAAAATAGAAATAGATAATCGAGGCAACAAAATTAACTTTTCTTTTAGAATCATAACCTATAGATCGATTATGGTAGAAATCTAACTAATAATAAGCAAATTAATTTTCCTAAATTCTGGTTGAGATAATAAATTGACTGAATTGGAAGACTGAATTGAATCAAAGTAAATAATGATATGAAGGCCTGTTTGATGTAATTAGTCAATTATATTGAAATAATAAAAAAAAACTAAACTATAATTAACTAGTTAACCCTAAACAATCTAAAAAAAAAGGGGGGGTTGGGCCCGCTATGCTAAGGAGGATTGGCCTCATTCCCGAGTACCCTCCGTAAGCTCCCTTGGGCAAATCGGATGGCTGAGATAAAAGATAGGTGAATAATTGAATAATAAAATGGGGGATTTTTAGAATTGAATTCAAAATTATAATAAGAGATTAGATTGAGAAACTAAAGTTATGAACTGAAATTTATATTTTTTTTCAGATTTTTGACGGTATGAAAATATAGAATTAAATTATAGATTAACATTTAGGACTGAATTCGAGTCCGAAATCAGAAAAATCAGGTCGTTTGATTAAGGACTGGTTCTGAACTCTGAGAGTCGAAACTAGAAATTAATGATAGGACTATAGATTACGATTTTAGAGTAGAATCAGAGCATAAGGGCGGTATATCCGACCACTAGATTAAGAACCAGTTCTAGAAACAGAGAACTAGAACCGGCATAGAGATTTTTTGTTTGAAGAAGGTGCTACGGTCTAAAAATTGAAAATAGAATTGAATAATTAAACTAAGGGGAAATCCTAAGTCTAAAATAAAATTAAATTCTTACCTAAGGTCGGGGCTACAGAGAGAAATCCGAAGTTCGAATATTAAAATTATGGCTAATTTGCCCTAGGGATCCGTTCTCAGAGCTCTCTGATTTTAGAATTTACGCTCTCATTTCTCAAAATTTGCAACCTCTGTGTTGTGTTCAAAGAGGATGCTACGGTCTAAAAATTAGAATCGGGGTTGCGGTGAGAAATCTCGGAATTCGAATATTAAAATCATGACTAATTTGCTCTAGGGGTTCGTTCTCAGAAATCTCTGGTTTTGGAATTTACAGTCTCTCCTCTCTAAATTTCGCAGACTCTCTCTCTCTTTGAGAAAAAAAGCTTTTATAGGTTTTCCTTCAATTATGCGCCTATTTCTGAGCATTTAATTGAATTACGCGCTTGATTTTTGCGCTAATCGCTGAGTCGATCAACTCGAGCGCATTTGAATTACTCAGCGGGTTTCCTAGTCCTAACGAAATCAGGACTAATTACGTACGTGATGGGACGTGTGTAATCCTATTAAGCGTGTTACCTGAAGTACTTAATTGAGGAAACATAGGAGTCAAGGGTAGAAGACTAGGTCGGGCATAGGCCAATTGCGCGCTAGTGGTGTAGCGCTCAATCCGAACGCGCATCTATTTCTAGGCGCGTAATCGAGTCTCGAAACGGTCTATGAAAGGAAGGTTGGTCTGAAAGGGGATTGATCGCACGCTTGTGGTTGTGCGCATGATCGAATTATGCGCTAGTTTTCAGGCGCTTAATTTAGGGTTGTCCGGGTATGGTCTCAAGAATGGAATGCAGGACTATTGTTTCAGTCTGCATTTCGACTATATACTATTTATTAGTATATAGCCTCCTACATTGGGATCTGAGCCACAAAGCTATTATTTTAGCTTATGTTCAGCCATGTACAGTTGTATGGTCCCATGTCGAGGGTTAAAAAGGTCATGGGCTAACCAAACGAATTTGTGTACTCCGAGAGGGCGAAATGGGGGTGTCTACAGATGCCCCTCTTCGGCGCGCTCTTGCGAAGTAAGAACGTGTCGAAGAAGTAGACACCCCTCTTTCGAGGTGCCTTCCCATTTCTTGGGAATTCACAAATGTGAATTGGTGATGCTGACATGGCAAGCTTGGCTTTCTTATCTATCAGCATAAGCTAAAATGGAGCATTTGAAGGGCAAATGGTAGTTGTCGAAGGGTATATTCTGAGTTTGTGGGTGGCGCATCCCGTCGCATGGCACGAGCGAACAGAGGGATTTTTATGCAATCGAGATACCGGGGCATCAACCAAATGTCCAAAACAAGGTCTAGGGATCGATAATAAAGAGATAAAATAGTATCTAATATCGAGAGCTTTTGCAAGTCATGTCAAATCAGGCGCGCCATTGCTCATATCAATGCGCGTCAGGCATTCCATTTCCAATAGGCATTTGTAAGTTCTTAGATTGAGTATACTCATTGTTTGGCTTCCCAGGGGAATGGTTGATTTGGGCTAGTAATTGAGGTAACTTTTGTGAAGTGTGCTTAGTTGAATTCTGCACAGTGGCATAATGCACTTGATTCATCTGGACTCATTTTTTTGCGTCTGAATAAGTGATCCTGCACAGTGAGGTATGCGCCTGATTGCGAGTTCAAAGGGCTTTGGGATTTAAAGGTCAAGGCTAAGTGTAGTTGGTTGTGGTATTTAAAGAAAGGTGAGTCGGGTCTATGTATTTTGTTCATTTTGTTCTTTTTCTTTTTTTTACTTTTTTTTTTTTTGCAAGTAAGAGAAGAAAGATTTTTGAAATAAAAGATTTTAGAATGAGTATGGGGTTTTGAAATTTTGGGGATTTTAACTTAAGATCAATTCGGTGGTAAAACGGCAGAAAATGTGACTTTCGAGATGTCTCTGAGCAGCTCCACCGGTACGGGATTTGTGGACCCGACCGTTCATGTGATTGTCAAGACGACACTTGGCATGTCGGATACTCCATCTAACCTTCTCGATGAATACTGATGATTGTCTCTTATGGGAGGACTACAGTAATTTGCGAGTTGAGAGAGACGGGTTTTAAAAATATTTTGACTTAATCATAGATAATTATAATTTAGAAGAAATATCGAGTAATTGAAAAGGGGGTAATACTTACCTGAGGGTGATACTTACCTTAATTGTGCGGTGAGACTTTGGGAATATTGTAGCGGTGGTACTTTGGTAGTATTGTAGCATCGCGATGGGACTTGGTGGCTATCATTGTAATGCAATGTTCCAGGTGCAATGTCATAATAGGGTACCCTTTTTTTCTTTGCTTGTTGCTTAAGCGGTGGTTGGCGGTTGTCGGCGTGATGTCGTGATGGGACCTTGGTGATAGTAGTGGTACCGCAATAGGACTTGAGAGGTATTGTTGGGATGTTCGTGCTGTAGCTTGGCAGTAGTGAAATGCGTTCGGACATGGGAGTAATTCCATGTTTTCTTGCCTTTCTGTTGCAGTGGCGTCTAGTAGGTTTGTGGCGGGCACTTCGGGAGGAGGCTCTTTGTTTCGGCGATGGGACATACTCGTGCTTTTTCCCTTTCTTCTTTTAATGTGACTGGTATTGTTTGAAAAAAAAAAATTTGGGTAGTGGTGTCCCGATGGGAAGTGAGCTAAGTGTTACGCTAGGTAGGGTGTTAATGTGATAAGTGTTTCTAGTTTCTTTCTTTGGCAGATCTCAGGTTTTGGTGAGATTATGTTATAGTTGCATTGTGATTGACTTAGTTTTTTTTTTTTTTTTGGGGTATTTGCGTTTTCGGAAATTTTATTTTTGGCTTTTCGCGATGGGCCATGAGGGCATGGCAACAATTTTGTGATGGGACTGAACGTCAGGGTGGTATCATGTGTGTGTGTTTTTCATTGTGGTGGGACGTGCTTGAGTGGCTGCATGATGGGGCGAGATGGTTTCGATTAAGATGAAATGAACGATGTGGTGAGGGGGTGACGGTGTCACGTGGGGCATATATGTTTTGTCTATAATAGGGCCAAAGGCGTGGTCAACATTCTTTTTTGGTTACGTGATGGAACAACAGCGAGTGACGGTCCCTTTTCACTCTGACTGGCTCATGAGGCTATGATGGGACAAAGGGGATTCTCGCTCGAGAAGGGGTAAATTTCAGGCAAAATCAAGAATTAAGCGCCTGACATCAGTCGCTTAAACTGATCACGTGCCCGATTCCAGGTGGACAATTTAGGGCTTAAAGGAAGTATTTACGCGTGTGTAGGTTAACCTATGATTGGATTGCACGCAATGATTCTTGCACACGATCGGAGCGTTACCGTGTCATCGAGCAAGCGACTTTTCAGTCTTGCACGGCTACTGTGACGTTTAAATCGATTATGCGACATAGCAGGGGCGCGGGATTGAAGAGTCACCAGGTCACTATGCGGGTAACCTTTCACATTGAGCGTCAACTATCTGTCGTTCGATTGGATTGCGCAGTCTGTAGAAAGCACAGGATCGGTAGGTCGCTCTATCTGTGCGGGCGGCAGTCGTATTGCGCACCTGGTTAGGAGCGCGGGTTTTGGATTGTGCGCTATGTGTGTAGCGCGTGATTAAATTAAGCGCATTTTTCCATGCACGTGATCAGGGTCGTGTTCTATATAAGCGGGGGAGCTTCATTTGCTTTTCATTCTCGGCTTTAGTCTCGAGTCTTGACTTTTCTGAGTGTTCTAGTATTCTGAGATTTATGTTTTAGTGATATTGAGTGATCTAACCGTCAGATTGGGATGGGGTTTCTTCCTATATTCGTCATTTTGCGTGATCTTCATCCTAGTGTGATGCTCAGGGATAGTGTCATTCTGGGAATGGGCGGTATTGGGAATGAGGGCACCGATCTTCACACCGTTCCTATCTAGGGAGCAGTGAAGGCAGCATTGATGGGGCGGCGACAGAGGAAGTGAAGATGGCAGGAAGTAGAGGTGCTGTAAATGGAGGGATGTATCCCTAACCCATTTTCCGTCTCTTCTATCGGTGGCTCGTTTAAGTTCTCCAAGTCTGGTGGCAATATTTCTAAAGGCTCTAATTGGATGTTCTGCTCCTCGTTTTGGCTCATTGTAATTCTGGTTTTCATTTTGAGTTGTATGTTAGATTTTAGGTTTTCCGTTTTGGGTTGTAATTCGAGAGGTATGCCTCCGGTGATATTTGTAAAACTTTAAATTATAAATAAAAGGGGCATTTTTTTTATTCCTTGTATTGTGCAGTTGGTTGGCTTGAATTTTGGTTGATGGATTAATTGAACTTATCTACTTTGTCATAGTTTTAAGATTTGAGTTAGCTTATAGTTTTAAAGTTCGTTATGAGAATGACACAAGGTTTATTCATTCGTCCTATTAGGTCCTACTTAGTAGGTTCACTTAATTTTTATTAGGCCTGTTTGGGACATTTTTTATTTTATTATGCTCGTTTATTGATTTAATTTATTGATGGATTAGTTGAATTTATCTAATTTGTTTGATTTATTATAGGATTTAATTTAGTTTAGGGTTTCGCTTCGGATTTATTGATGGGTTTACTTGGTTCTGATGGGTTTGTTGGGAGCATTTCTTTTTTTGGTCTCAAACAAGTCAGGGTCTTATTCTAGAAAATTATTCTTTTATTTAAAGTTTAAAGTATTTTGTTTTAGTCTTTTTATTTGATTTGAGATGACACTTGTTAGAAGCGTATGGATTCAGGGTTTAATTTAAAGTTTCTAGATGGGTGTTAAGTGTTTGAATCCTATTGGCCTATCTAGACTTGAGGAGTTTATTTTTTTAGAGGGGCAAGTGTCGTGTAATTATTGGTTCATCCTGGTTGTCATGGATCGTGGTCTTTTAAAGGGGGATGTGTATAGTTTTGGATCCAATCAGCTTGGTAGGGGGTTCAGATGTGTGGCATTTGTCAGTTGGTGATTCAAAGGACATAGTTTATAAATGTCTGAGTCTGAGGTTTTGGGTTTGAATATTTTATTCTCTTATTAAAAGTTTAAAGTTTGAAAGTTATCTTCCTTCTTTTTTTTGTTTGGGGCATCTTGTGTTTGTAATTTTGGGAGATTTTTTTTTTTTTATTTATTAATGTCTTTTATTCCTTTCTGTTTCGTATCCCAGGTATTGGACCCGATGGACTGTGCTTATTAAGTGGATAATGAGAATGGGCGGGATTGGGAATGCAGGGCAGCAGTCGAATTGCTGCCATGCTAAGGGAAGAGGGGAAGATGGGATTTTTGGTCTCCCGAATAAATCCGGATTCGTGCATTGCCTGAACGTGCGGATTTTAAGTTTCTTGTTTTGAGTTGTATATTCAGAGGGTATACCCTCAGTGTATTTTGTAATTATTTTATTGATCTATAAAGTGGTTGTGTTCTCTATATCTTTTGTCTTGTTTTGGTTCAACTTTCTCGGTATCATGTTTGACTCATGTGATGTTTATTTATTTGGATTTAGTTTAATTTTGATTTATTAAATTCAGGGAGCACCAAGGGTAGTTTCCCCTTCTTTCTATGTGTGTTTTTTTTTTTTTTTAGCTTTAGCTTAAGGGATATAGAGGCATTGGGGGCATTTTTTTGTTATATATATTTTTTGTTGGAATGTATGGAAGATGGGGGCTACCTTTTCTTTTTAGTGTAATTGATGAATGTGAAGGAGAGTGCATTTCTGTCGTACGGCCTTAGTCTTGGGGGGCACTCTTTTTCTTTCGGGGCGCGTGTTTCTTTAAGTTAGAAGTGTTTTTGGTAGTTTTCCCAAGGGTGTAATTCAGGTCGATAGTCAATGTCAGGAATGTCCTAATTTCGGGTTTTGGCTTGTGTCTTGGGTGTGAAAATTTTGTTTCTGGGCAAATTACGCGTTTATCTTCAGGCGTTTAATCTAATTACACACCAAAATTCAAGCGCGCATTTCAGAAGGGTGAAGAGTTATTACGCGAGAGTTCATAGGCGTTTAATTCATTTAATCATTGGAATCTCTGTGCAGGATGAACACAACCGCTGGCATTCCCGCGCTGAGGTGTAAGCATTTGAGATAATTACACTCTCAGTAATGCGCGTGATCAACCGATCGGGTAGATGTGAGCAGGCGACAAACCATTTACGCGCTCATCAGTGAGCGTGTGATCCGAATTAAGTATGTTATGAGTGTCGCATGATTCGTTTGAGCATTTTATTTCAAGCGAGCAATTTGGGTGGCTTCTATAAATAGTTTAGAATTTTTCATTTTCGTCACGCAATCCATTTGTCTTTGATTTTCTTGTTTCCTAGTGTCTGTGTGCTCGTTTTTCATGTTTTTGTGATATCCTGTGATCCGGTTGTCCATTTCGAGTGTCGTTTCTTTCATTTTCTTTAATTTTCCAAGCTCTTTGTATCAGATGGAGGGTGAGGGTGTTGGTAGGCCGGAGCTCACTATTTCTGAGTTAGAGGAGAAGTTGAGGAGCGAGGGAGGTGAGAGTTCGGGGGCACAGGCTAGAGCCGTTGCCATAGAGGCGGATATTAGGGAGATGGTCATGGAGAGAGTCCCCGAGGGTGACCAGATGGTGGTCAGGGAGGAGGTACCTGAGGCTAAGCCAGGGGTAGCCGAGGAGGAGGGCGATAAAGTTGAGGGTGAGCAGGGTGAGGAGCAGCCAGGCGCTGAGCCTCGGGATCGTAGGCATTATCCACTAGAGGATTTCTTTGTCAGAGGCCGGGTAGGTCCCCGTAAGCAAGAGTTCTTCCATTTTCCTGAGCATTCAGGCTATGACATAGGCTCGTTAGGATCCGTAAACCCTTATAATTTACGTCGAACCTGCATTGATTATGGGTCGTGTTTACTTGTGCATTATGACAGCATGTCGTGTTTAGTTATTCTTATCATGTTTTGTGTGTTCGTTCTAAGTTATTATTATGTGGTCTGGGCGTATTTCATCTGCTTGTGCATTAAATTTATTTATCTTTCGTCATAGGTGTGTGTTAGTCTTACTGTCATTATTTGTGTTTCTTTCAATAGGAGCCTCCGCAGCTGGCTATCAGCACGGCATGGACCGAGTCTCACACATGGTACCGTGCCTTGCCAGAGTTTCAGCGGGAGCGGTTGGTGTCCTTTGGGTTTGGGACTCTTTTGGAGTTGGAGCCTTTTCAAGTTGATCGGGGCTTGATCACGGTGATTATAGAGAGGTGGAGCGAGAGGCATCAAGCACTTCTTTTTCTAGTCAGTATGATGCTGTTGACCCCTGAGGACTGGGTCTACATTATTGGTCTTCGTTTTGAGAGTGAGCCGATCATGGGGCGGATGGCAGGGAGTCACTTAGAGGTATGTGAGGAGATCCTGGGTGTACCTTATAGGTTGAGTGGATCAGGGCCCGGTGTTGTTCAGGTTACTTGGTTTTTCGATACATTTGCGAGTGGGTTCACCCCTCTAAGGCGTCATTCAGAGGCAGTAGCCGTTTACGAGGCACGTTGTGCGAGGGTGATGGGCCGAGAGCCCGGGATTGGTCACGGATAGGGTGCTCCGAGCATTCTTGATGCACTTCTTCGACGCAGTACTTTTCTCTTCTTCGACTCAAGGATGCATTACCGGGTTATTTTTTATGATTCTGAGGGATTTAGACCGAGTCTTAACCTACGCGTGGGGTGCGGCTGCATTGGCGCATCTCTACGAGCAGTTTTACCTTTGGGGTCAGGGGATAGTGTCGATCGAAGGTTTCCTCCTATTTCTCCAGGTGAGTTTTAGTTAAATTGGTATCGTGGTGACCCTTTTTTTTTAACCTTTGGTCATAGTGACGATCTAATGTTTGTTGCGTGTGGTCGTTATTGTTATGTTATCATTTTCAGTTTTGGAAATACGATCATTTCGCTTTTCTGCACCCAAGGGTTTCGTCGGAGATTTCGTTCACGTTCTCGCGAAAGTGCGTGTGGAGGGAGGCATTGAGGGGTCATCGTTGGTCTGCTGACCTTCAGACTGGACGAGGCCTCTTTGAGGATATGCATGCAGAGCAGGTATATATATGGCGTTTATGTTTTCATTTGACCTCATCTTCTTTTTTTTTTGCCCTTAGGCTTCACTCATGGATTGATTTGTTCCTTTGGATAGGTGATCTGGAGACCTTATGATAGTGCAGAGGACGCGGGTGAGGCGGTGATTGAGTCTGGTCGACCCTTCTTCGATGTAGACATATGGGTCCATTATTTTGAGCGAGTGGAGAGGATCCACACCTCTCGGGTGGTACGACAGCTGGGACTAGATCAGGGAGTCCCTCTGACGACTAGCCACAGGGTGGCTAAGAGGATGACCGGCCCTCCAGGCCAGAATTTTGCAGAGCAGATGGCGCTCCAGATAGCCGATTTCAGAGCTGGGGGGACTAGAGTCATGGGGGCGTGTGATGTGCTGATGTGCGGGAGTATAAGAGGTGGTTTGGTGCGTTGGGTGGTGGGCGTCTCTTCACACATCC
Source organism: Chloranthus sessilifolius (assembly GCA_021018995.1). Taxonomy (NCBI): domain Eukaryota; kingdom Viridiplantae; phylum Streptophyta; class Magnoliopsida; order Chloranthales; family Chloranthaceae; genus Chloranthus; species Chloranthus sessilifolius. The sequence goes on along the minus strand of CM037594.1, from coordinate 23,913,744 downwards.
TTTTCATGATAGTGGTTCTTCGTTGTCGACGGGCCGGAGTCGGCGTCGGCACTGAGGGAGATGTTGGTCACATTGGAGGAGGGCCACCTCACGGCGAGTGTGCGGGGAGCATTGGACGCCCTCCATAGGGCGATGGAGCAGATGGGGCATGCTCCTCATCCTGATGAGGAGATGTTGTATTCTTTAACTGAATCAGTTGCCAGGGCCAGAGCGGCGGAGGATGAGTTAGGAGTTCGACTAGCAGAGGCTCGTCAGCTCCTGGTGAGTTAATTTACTGGTTATAATTCATCCATGCGTTGTATTGGTTTATTTTGGTAATGTTCTTAACATAGTGGTCTTGTTTTTATCGCGGCTAGTCTAAGAGAGAGTATGAAGTTGCTCGCCAGGCGGCGATGATCGAGCTGTTGTGCGGCCAGCAGCAGGCGGGTCGTGCGGTGGAGGCTAGTTTACGTTCGGAGATCAAGCGATTGGTAAGTACCTTGGATTGAACTTATTAACTATTGACAGTTTGGGGATCCTCGCTAAGGTTGGCATATTGGTGGCATTTTTATATAGCAGAGCTTTCCGTTGCAGGGGCTTCGGCTCGGGCATTTGATCCTTCTTCAGTAGCTTCCTCCAGTCTGGAGGATCCAGCGATAGCTCGTCTACAGTCTGAGTTGAAGCATTGGGTAAGTTCCATCACTCTTCAGTTTACTTGTGTTACTGTACTAATTTGTTAGGTGTTATAATTATGTTGGCTTGATGGTTTACTAACGTGTGCCGGTGTTTCAGCGTCGAGTTGCTGAGGACTTGCTGATGAGGGAGGCGACCGTCGCCTCTCTACATTTTGAGAGTCAGGTATGGTTTAGTGTAACTTAGGTTGGGTTGTTCATTTCTATTTATTCTAACACATTCGTATTGGCTTGTCATTTATTTTTTTTTATTCAGGTAGTTCCGGATTCCGCTCCCGAGGCTCCTCTTCAAGAGTCTGTTCCTATCCCTACCCAGGTATGTTTTAGTCATTGGGTTCGTGTTGAGAACTGGAAAATACCATTTTTCACCCCTTAATCTGGGCCTTGATAGACCCTTGAGAGAACTAAATAAGTGTTTTAAGTGCCTATGTTGCAGCTAACAATAAAGACAGGCTTAACCATAAAAGCAGCTTAAAAGTGCCAAAAAGATGACAATCCATGTCAGTCCAAAGAAAGGAAGTGAAGAAACAACCTCATCAGCTGTTGAAAGGTCTAAAGTAAAGAGGCAAAGACCTGTAGGCGAAGCAGGGAACAATTCGAACAGAGAAATGCACTACAGAGTTCTTTTCGCAAAGAACCTGCACTTTTCGTAAAGAACCTTGAACTCTACGAAAAGGACTAAAACTCCAGGCGTAGCTTTCGAAGAGCATCTGAACTCCTCGAAGAGAAGATTGAACTTTGCGAAAAGGTCCCCAAGCTTTGTGAATAGATCTCCGTGGTTACGTTCTTTTCAAAAGGTCTCCAACTGCATGCGAAAAGAGCTTCGTAAGTCACAAAGATTTCTTAAAAGGCCCTTAAGCTCTGCGAAAAGGTATTCTAGAGATTCGCAGCTTTAACAAGGGCAATTCAGTAATCTGTTGCATGTGTCCCAATGCGTTTTAAAACCCAGGGACATTTCGGAAGATTCTGAGCACGAACCAAAGGCATATTCCACCCCATGTGAACACCCAAAGATGAAATTACTTAGCGGGAACTTCTAGAAGCTCAAACAGATTTTTGAATTACATAACAGAATTGATGCTTCTATCACCTGATTGGCTGAACCAGATCAAGCAGTTTTGATTGGCCAAAATAGATCTGGATCCTTGTGCTCGACTCCTATTGGTTGAAACAAATCTATCCAATTCTGATTGGTTGATACACATCTGAGCTGGCTTAGGGAAAATTATAAATAGATGAACTATTTGCCCAATTTGGGTATCCAGATTTTGAGTTTCATTTCTAATCCCCCATTTCCCAGCCAGACAGCTTGTCTGTAATCCTTGTAATAGCCTACTTTGTACTTGCATTTGAGAGCTGTGAGATATTGCTGTAATTCAAAGGAGAGTTTGCATCCAAGACTGCAAATTCGAGAGTCATGTTGCCGTCAGAATTGTAACGGTGGATTTTAAAAGGTTGCTGTAAACTATGCATTCTCCATTGGACTCATGTCAAGGGTTCTCTCTGATCTCCTCAGTACATTAGACTCCTTTAGATTCATTGTTTTGCATGCAATTTCCCTTTATTCATTAATCCTGTAAGAATTAGTGTTGGTAACCTAGTCTCTTACAGCATTTGTAGTGATGTTTCCTGTTCTGAATCGAGGATTTGGATTAAAGACTATTGGATGGTTTGGGGCCATTAAAGTGGATAGACCATAGCCATAAGTGTAAGCCTAATCCTTGAATTAGATTTATCTCTCTTACATCTGTGCTTGTAGCCAGATGAAGATTGGATCACCTCTGCTGAGCTGCAGTTATTCTCATTAGATTTCAAGGACCAAATCAAAGTTAGATATTACTTCTCCATTTTTTGTATAAGTTTACCTCAAACGTTTCCCCAACTCAGATCTGGATCACTTAGTTTAATTTTTACTTTTATCATTTATTTAATGTGACAAATTCAACCTCCCATCTTATGTGCTTTGTAGATAGGATCAGAGGTCAGATCTGGTAGCTCAGATCTGGAGGTTTATCTTAAATTTTAAATCAATTCCCTATGGACGATCTTTTACTCACTTACATTTAAAACTTGCTACAATTGGCCCTGATCTTGCAGGCTAATTCTCTTCTATCTGTGCTGATATTTCTTTACTCTTTTTAATATTCTGGATTCATTATAACTTAGCAGTTGCAAACCTGTTTTCAAAACACAAATAAATCAAGCACACTAAGAAGCAACAACAGTTCGTAAGTTATTTGTTATCGTAATATTCATCTAATGCATTTGTTTATTCTCGTTATAGCCACCTACATTTGCCGTCCCTCAGGCGCCATCTGCTGATCCTGTGACCGCGAAGACAGTCGAGCGCCTTCTGGGAGAGAGGCTAGATCTGGTATATATGTATTTTCCATTTCGAGTTTTATTATTGTTCGTATATGCATATGTTTGCTTCTTCTGATTCATTAGAGTTATACAGGTTCGTCAGCTCGAGGAGGCACGGCTAGAGGCAGCGTGGGCGCGTGCCACTCCGGAGGCAAGACGGGTCCTCGGAGAGGTGGAGAGTCGTGAGGATCCGGTGGTCAAGATGTTGGTCACGCAGGGGACTCATGCGGAGGCACTAGCGACAGTGTGTCGGACGACACGGGCAGAGATGCAGGAATCCCTGAATCACAGTATCGTCTGACGAGGGGAGAGCACAGGTCGTGTAGGTCGGCCAGTCATCGTGAGGGGTCGGAGTCGGGGGCTACGAGTTCTTCAGCTGGGCAGTCTCATCATACCTCTCGCAGTCGCGATAGGAGCGATAGTCGTGAGGGTTCTGTCATTCGGGGGAGTCATGCGAGGTTTCCTCCTCATTCTCAGTCGAGGCGGTCGATCAGTCAGGCTAGTGAGGGGGGTTCGGTGGCGGGTCCTCGCCGTTTAGAGGTTTCAAGGACTTTGGGTGCCAGGATTGTGTTTTCAGATGATCAGTCTATGGACCTCCGGGCTGACGATACCTGCGATAGCAGCGCTCGTCCTCCTCAGCGGCAGCGTAGGGATTAGGGGTGTGTGTGTGTTTGTTTATATTCATTGTATGTGCATTGTATATAGGGGGAGTGTCCCCAGTGATAAATGTGAAGAAGAAAAAGAAAGGATTACTTTTGTTTTTTGGTACATGTCTATATATATAGGGATTTTTGGTTCAGATATACCTGATTTGCTTCTCCTCCTTTGATTTCCTTTTGGTATTCTTTTTGCCTTGGTCTGTGCCACCGTCATTGACTTGGATGCTTTCTCGGAAGGTCGTTTTGTGTCTATACATGTAAAGGTAATGCTATCAGTAGTTTTGTTTCCCCCCTTGCCAGTTGTCAAGCGGGAAAATATCTCAGACCGGGGTCTGGTGATAGAAAGGTGGATATAAGCCTCTCTTTTTTTTTCTTTTTTTTTTACTTTCTCTCTTTTTTTTTCTTTTTTTTTCTTTTTTTTCTTTTTTAAAATAATAAATAGTGCAACAGGGAAAGCAAATGACAATAGAGATAATGACAATAAAAATAAAAATAATAAATAAATAAAAATGCCTCAACGTAGAAGCGTGGTTGAGCTTGCAGTACAGTATTTTGATAGTGTTCTCTAAGCGGTATCTTCATTATTCTTCATCTTTTGGTGGTCGGGTCGACGCTTCTAGTATAGTTTACCTTCTTTTTCTATAAAAAAAAAATGCCCCAGCGTGTGGATGCAATGAAGCTTTCCTGGGCCTTAAATAAACATTTTGGGTCTATAAGTAGTCATGGGTATTAGGTGAATTAGTCATGCAGAAAAGTGCATCGATACTGTCTCCGAACCGGGGGGAGGTCCTTCGATTAATAGCGTACGGGGGTCTATCTTAGGGTATTGATCATCCTATTCCGTGGTTATTCAGGAAAAGCATGGTAAGTATAATGGGTGATCAATCGTCATTCAGTGGTTTTCAGTTTCATTCCTAAGAATATCCTGTGAAGTCTTGAATTCATCGTCCAAAATAATACTAGAAGCGGGAGAGGTAAGGCTTAGTGATATGGGGAATAATTCATAACTAATACCTTTTCAAAATGGGTAAGTAACAATCTTCTCCTCTGAGGGGTATGGAATGCCATGATCGAGCTCTTCGTCATATTTCGGTACCATCAAAATCTCGCATTCTATGGCTAGCAGGGGTTTATCCTCCTCCCGCCACCTTACGACGACATCTAGTAGTATGAGAATATCAGGGATGCCCTCGCAGCTTGCTTATACACTTCCAGGAAAATTACTAGAGATGTCCTCACGGCCTGCTTATGCTTCCTTGAGTTTATTGACTTGTAAATTCGTCGTGATGCTCTCGCTCGATATATATTTTTTGTGTACATTTTTTTTAAAGCATCCTGCGGGCGCAAGAATGTCGAGTTTCGATTTAACCTAACATCTTCATTTTTTGCTCTAACGTCTCCTCCAATGGCGGGGATAGGGAATGAGAATCGAGTATTTCTTACACTTTTGAAAAAAAGTTTTAGGTAGGTCACTAATCCTTTAATCAAATCGCCCGAGTGTAAATGGTGGGCGACAAGTTAGAGATTTTTAAGGACATTCTGAGGATTGAAGACATACGACCAATGAATGGGTCGTGATAACTGCGGGGATGATATGTATAAGTATTTTAACCACAGGATGTGATGATCATAAGACTAGGGATGGTATTTTCTAAGGTATATGGTATTCCAAGGGCTAGGGAGTTCTTCCCCATCTTGGTTCGCCAATTTGTATGCGTTTCTAGGGTATGCGGCTATTATAACGTAAGGGCCTTCCTAATTCAATTTCAGTTTTCTTTTTGGATGGGCGTGTTTGGAAAACACAACTTTCTTTAACACTAATTCGCCAATGTTAAAGGTTCGTTCAAGGACTTTCTTATCATAGGTCCTAGCCATTCTCCTCTGATATACCTGAGCGTGATCAGCTATCCTTAGGCATGTTTCATCGAGTTGCTCTAACTGAGTAAGTAAAGCAATTCTCCTCTCATCTAACGATAGCTCATCATCGAGTTGGATGCATAAAGATGGGACTTGTATCTCATATGGTAGAACTGCCTCCATCCCATAGGTGAGGAGGTAGGGAGTTTGGCCAGTGGTCATACGAATGGAAGTCCTATAGGCCCAGAGTGCTTCCGATAATCATTCGGGCTAGTTGTCTCCATTGCTTATTTTCATAGTTCGTTTCAGGATTCAAATCAGCGTCTTATTCGTAGCTTCTGCTTGTCCATTGCCTTGAGGGTAGAACGGTGATGAGTGTCACAAATGGATGTCGTACTTCTTGCATAACTTCTTCATCTTTTTCGCAATGAACTGTACTCCGTTATTAGTGATGAACATTCTGGGTACTCCAAATTGGGTAATGGTATTTCGAACTATAAACCTTGCGAACGTCAAAGCAGTGATTCGGACATAAGACTCGGCCTCTGCCCATTTGGTATAGTATTCGATCGCTGTAAGTATGAACGCATGCTTGTGAGTATTTCCAACTGTGTCTGTAAACGGTCCGATGATGTCGAAGGCCCACATCGAAAACGGCCACGTCGAGGTCATGGTGTTTAATGCAACTGATGGAGCTTTGATAAATGCAGCGTGCTCTTGACATTATTTGCAGAATTGAACGTAGAGGTGGCAGTCTCTCATCATCATCGGCCAGAAGTAGCCTTGTCGTGTAACTTGATCGGCGAGTCTTTGTCTACCAGAGTGGGCGACACAGGCGCTGGGATGTGCTTCTTAGATGATGTATTGTCCTTCGGCAATCGTATCGCATCGCAACAGTACTCCTTTGGTGAAGGCTTCTTTGTATAATGTTTCGTCGAGTATATAGAATCGGGTGCACCAGTTTCTTATAGTCTTTCATTCGATCTTCGTGGCATATGGGGGAACGTGTTGATGTTTCAAGAAATTCCAGATATTAAAATACCATGGTGGTTCGTCGTCAGTTGGTGATTTCTCGAATCTGAACGTAGCGACTTTGGTTTCTGTTTTAGTGTGATTTTCTAGAGTGATTATTTCTTTTGATTTCGTGCTGGCAGGAAGAATTGGTAGTTCCCTTATAATGGTCCATGCTACTTTGTGGGCGGATACTGTTAATCTTTTAATGAAGAAGGTCTTGGTATTTTGACCGATAGGTATCTAGATGATAGAGGCTAGTGTTGCTAAGGAATCTGCTAACTCGTTTTCTAATCTAGGGATGTGTGTGAAAGAGATCTTTTCAAAGTTCTTCACCAAATATTGAGCGGTCTCTAGGTATATCATTAGTCTCCTTTCCTTAGTTTTCCATTCTCCTATAACTTGTGAGATTACTAGTTTAGAATCGCCTATGGTCTTTAACTGCTTGACACCTAATTATAGCACTGTCCATAATCCAGCTATAAAAGCTTCGTATTCTGCAATATTATTGGTAACAAGGAAGTCTAATTGGAAAGCTTTGGGTATCACCACTCCTTCCGGGCTTAGAAGGACTATTCCGATGCCCTTCCCTTTGTGATTTAGAGCACCGTCGAAATAGAGAGTCCATGAGGTTTTATCAGGCTCTTCATCATGAATTGTAAGTAAGTCTTCATCGGGGAAGTCCGCGTGTATAGGTTCATCATTCGGGAGTGGAAGATCTGTGAGGTAATCTGCAATGGCTTGCCCCTTGATCGACTTCTGGGTAATGTAAGTGATATCAAACTCTTATAATAGCATATGCCAGCGGGCGATCTTCCCTGATGTGGCGGGATTTTCGAATATGTACTTCAGAGGATTCATTCGGGCTAGCACTAGTATCTTATTGCTCCGAAGTAATGTCATAATTTAGTTGAAGCCCATACCAATGTGAGGCATGTCTTCTCCATAGGGGTGTACTTTCGTTCGTATTCGACCATCGTTCTGCTAAGGTAGTAAATGCCCTTCTCTCTCTTGCCATCTTCTTCATATTGTCCTAAGATTACTCCCTTCGTTTCATCATTTGCTGAAAGGTATAGGATTAGGGGTCTTTCGAGAACTGGTGGCGATAGTATTGACGGGTTAAGGAGGTATTTTTTAATGCTATCGAAAGCTTGCTAGCATAGCTCATCCCATTTGTACTCAATTCCTCCTTTAAGTAGTTTATAGAAAGGATCACATCAGTTTGAATGCTGAGAGATAAATCTCCTGATGAATTACAATCTTCCTATCAAACCTCGTAATTTCTTAATATTACTGGGAGGTGGCATCTCTAAAATGGCTCTCACTTTCACATGGTCGACTTCAATCCCTCGGTTGCTAACTATAAAACCAAGTAATTTTCCGGAGGTGACTCTGAAAACATATTTCTTAGGATTCATTTTTAGTTTATATTTCTTAGCTCTCTATAGCACTAGCTGAAGGGCTTCAACATGTCCTACTCGCGTCTGGGACTTCACTAATATGTCATCGACATAAACTTCTACACACTTATGCATCATGTCATGAAAAATAGCCATCATGGCACGTTGATATGTGGCTCCTGCATTCTTGAGCCCAAAAGGCATGACGACGTAGCAGTAAGTTCCCCATGGTGTGGTGAAAGAAGTCTTCTCTTGGTCAGACTCTGCTAACTGGATCTGATTATATCCAGAGAAACCATCCATAAAAGACAGCATCTTATGTCCAGCGGTGTTGTCAACAAGAGTGTCAATATGTGGGAGTAGGAAGTCATCTTTTGGGTATGCCTAATTGAGGTTTCAAAAGTCAATGCAAACTCATACCCTGCCATCTTTCTTGGCGACAGGTACTATGTTGGCGACCCACTTGGGATAGAGGACAACTCGGATGAATTTAGCTTTGTGTAATTTATTAACTTCCTCTTTGACTTGAAGGGCTGTTTGGGAGTGCATCCTGCAGAGTTTTTGCATAACAGGTTTCGCATCGGGTTCTAAGACAAGACGATATTCTACTAGGCTTGGGTCTAAACCAGGCATGTCCTTGTAGGACCATGCAAAAGAGTCGAGATGTTCCTGTAGGATTTATACAATCTATTGACGTTCTCTAAAATTAAGCGTCGCACTAATTAATAGTTTCTTGGGCTTCTCGTCGGTGCCAAAATCGATTTCCTCCATGGGTTGGGCGGCAGCCTAGGTCTGTTCATCAAAAAGTTTAATAACCTGCCAAAAGTCTTGAGTCTCATCAGGGCCTGGTGTTCCTCCTTCATCCTTGATAAGCTCATATACAGCAAAATTACTAGGCTAGGGATTTATTTTTGTGCAAGGCAAATCTTCATCGGCGTAATTTATGACCGAAAGATCTTTGGCAAAGTGAAGGTTAAGGCTATTAATTCTTCTCTCAAAGTCGTGGAGTATCTCTTTCGGTATGATGATGGGCTTATTACTTAGCCTGAAGGCTTTGCATCCTTACGCGCGAGACAGGTCAGGAGTTAGAGGAGGGAAGTCCCCTCGCTGACTACAGAATTGAGTCGAGATAAAGAGTTCCTTTTCTTTTTCAAGGTTTTTTTATTTTTTTGGGTTTTGTGTTTCTAGTTTTGTAGGGTTTTCTATGCTTTCTATTTTTTAAATCTTTGATAATAAATATGGTACAGGGTCGGTGGCCTCAAGAGGCACCGGGAGATCCGCTTCCTCTAGTTGAGGGAGCGAGACTGCTGCGGGAGCCGTTCGGGCGATCCTTCGGGGAACGCGAACTTGTTGCAAATTTAGCATTTTCTATTTTTTTTTTTGGAGTCCTCATCCAATGGGATCTTTCGAATAAGCAATGTCGATGATAAGGGTATCATAGTTTGAGTTTTCTCTATTAGGTTGATTGTCTCTTCCCTGAAAAAGCTCGAGGGATCATAATCGATTGAACGATCGTCATCGGAGTTATGAGATGATTGTCCTTCCCGAGAGGGGGAATCTCCTAAAGGGTCCCCAAGGGGAGGAAACTCTTTCTCTTGATCTTCATGATATGTTGAGATGAGCGCACATGCTCGGCAGTGGGGCTGGTAATGGTAAGAAATGCAAGGAGATTCCCATGGGCATTCCCATCCTTCCAAGTTATGGTCGATGATATTATCCAACTCACTCTCTGGATCTGATAAGGCGTGAAGTTCTAGGTTGGCTTGCTCTGCCAATTTGAGTGCAGGGAGGTCTATCCAGCAGTCCTCATCATCACTTGGTAGAGCTCGCCACTCTTCCTCAACCGATTGCCAAAATATCTAGAGTTGTGGTACATCTGGGGATGAAGGAGCGTCTAATTCAAACTCCTCTTCAAACTTTAGGAGTGGGACGTGGGTGTTTCCTCCTTAGTCGAATAACTGACCATCGGGTCTTCTCTCTTTTGGTGCCAAGAGCGAGGTTGGTGGATTACTAGTCGTGCTTATGGTTGTAGGGTCAGCTCCGTCCACCTTGGTCGTTATAGGATGTGTGATCTTGTTAACAAATTTCTCTAATATGTGAGTGCATGCTTTGCACCGGAGTTGATATGGGTGAAAGATACAAGGCGAGTCCCACGAGCATTCCCATCCTCCAAGGCCGAGGCAAAGGTGGATGCTATATGAATTAATATTTTCTATCAAGGTGTCATCCCGTTCCCATGGCGACCGCGAGTGTTCTTCGTCATCTCGTAAGGCCGCTATGTGAAAATCTTCGTCATCCGTGGATTCCCAATCCTGTAATTGCGGTTCGATTTCTGGAGGGTCTTTCTTTTTTCCTTCTATAGGATTTTTAGTGTCAAACAAAGGTTTGACTCCTTTGAGGGGTTCGTCGATATCATCATTCAGGTTTATCAAATCATTGAATTCTTTAGATATTAGTTCAATTTCGGTCTCCTGGGGTTTGGTGAAGAATACTCCCTTCTGCTTCGGCACATCTGCTTTCTCAGTAGTTTCATAGACGAAGTGGTCATAAAGAGACCATTTCGATGAGGTAGAGAATAAATTGGTTGGTTGGCCGTTCGATTGGTAATCTAATCCTATGTGCTTGCATATTTTAGTTGGGAATATAGGTTTCACACGCCCTTACTTATCCTTACCGAGTCCGATGTGGGGGATGTATCCGAGTTGGTATATAAGATCCCACCCTTTCATCGTGGTTGGGTTGATGTCGTATAATCTAGTGAGGTCTGAACCAACCTCCCTCCTCATTAGCTCTTATTAACGCTCTGGGTCAAAACTAGGAAGGGCAGGTGAGCAGACTCCTGCGATAGCTGCTTCATCAGGATTTACGTCTTTTAGATGTGGCCTGTGTTTAGTACAGACTCATGGGTCGTCGGAATACTTCCCGCATAATCGATATCTATCTCCTGAAGAGGTGCATCAGCGTATATACGAACAATGGAGTCCTCATACGGGAATTTAATGCATTGATGCTATGTGGACGCGACAGCCTTCATTTATTCTAACCATTTATTGCCTAAAATGAGATTATATGTGCTAGCGGAGTCAACATGGAACGTAACATCTTTTGTCACGGGTCCAAGGCAGACCTAAAGTTTTATAGTTTCTTTTACGAAATGATGCGAGCTGTCATAGGCTATGAGCGACAAGGCCGAGGGCCTGACATCTTGTTCTATGTATTCAAATATTTTCAATGTGGTGAGAGGATAAATATTGAGTCTCGCGCCTGTGTCGACTAGTGCATGGGGCACAGAGAACCCTCTGATTATGACTGTAAGATATATGGGGGCAGCGCTCCCGCGAAGTGACTCCTTAGGCATGTCTGCGTCCGTGAATGTGAGGGCTGGAGGTTGTGCCATGATAGAGGTAATTTGATGAAGCCCATCCAGGGTCGTGTCTTCATTCACTTGAGTGTCCTCGAATGTCCTTATTAACAGTCGATGATGATCAGGCGACTTCTTGATGAGTTCTAGTATAGATATCTGGGCTGGGATCTTTTGGAGATGTCGTAACAAATCATACTCTTGCCCTAGCTCGAGTGCTATTTCTTTGCCCGGCCGATGGGCCATAGGTGCAGGGGACTAAGGTGGTTGTTGTATGAGAATTGGTGGTGGGATGATGTGCAGTGGGGGTGGTAAGTCAACTTCCCTTTCTCTCGTGTTCCCCTCGGATAGTTGTGCATGTATGAAATCTTTATTATGCGAGAAAGGGGGAGGTGCATAGTTGGTTCCTGACTTGAGAATAGGGTAGGCCGGTTGCTGGTCAAACCTATCATGCCTCGATGTCGGTGCATTTGTAAAGCGAGTGAAGTTAAGGTTTGGAGTGCATGTCCGTATGGTACTACTCCAAGGTGGGAGGTATTGTGTGTGATCCTCTTCCTCTAAGAAAGTGGAGACCAACATCTCGCATGGCTTTAGGTATTCTTTTCGTTCACTTTGCTCTTCATCTGACGGATACTCAGTTCTGACTTGACTCTCTTGGTTGGGAGTCATGTGGGCGACACTGTCTATTCGTGCGATAGTCGGAATGACGATTTGGAGAGCATAGTCTCCACACTCAGATTCAGAGTCGGGTGAAGAGAGTGGTAACAATGGTGAGTTGGGATTTGGCGGGGTCAATGGCTCTAGTGGGAAATGATGGAGGGATGGCCTCCTGGCCCTGAAGGAATGGACTCGTATTTGAGTAAACTTTGGATATGGAGGCGGGATCGGTGGCGCGGTCCGTGTGATCAAGGCAAAGGGGTGTAAGGAGGATGGAGTTTTTATAGGGGTAGTAACAGCGTCAGAGGGTAGGATACGAGTGATTAATGTCGAAGGCTGGAAATAAGGTTGACTGGGGAGATCTATAGTAGTGACCTGGGCCGGTGTCCCTTGGTTGTGGTTGGGCATGGGGTTATTTATGATCCCTAAATTTTGTTGGGGTTGATTGTTATTAGGGTCAGGATTCCTAAGTGCTTCCCAATCAATTTGATTCCGGTCGTTCATGTCCTAGATCATGTCCCTGAGAACCCAACAATCCTCTAGGTTGTGTCCCGCGTACCGATGGAAAGAATAGTATTTACCGTAGTCGAGATTTACAGGCCATGGCCTAGGATTTTTTTGTGGGAATCATAAGAGATTCTGGGCGCTAAGGTAGCGAAAAATGTTGGAAATAGTATCGGGTAAAGGGGGATAGTGTTCCCGCTTTGGCTGGTAAGGTCCCCTAGCTGGGTTAAAGTTCTGAGGTGGAGGTACGCTATTATAATTCAGCGCGTGGGCCGGTCGATTCTGTGCTACGTTTTGAGCCTGATAAGCGTTAAGGTATTGGTTTCTATTTTGATATTGGCCTTGGTTCTGGTTTGCGTACCTGTGTTGATTGGCACCCTGATTTTGACTAGTGTATCATTGTTGGGTCTGGTTCTGGCCAAAGTTACGTGGTGGGAAGTTCCCGTTATTCGAATTTTGCCCTTGATTGACAACCGTATTAACTTGTTCAGTTCCTGAAGCTTTCTTATGATTTTTCAATTTTGACTCGTTGGAGGAGCCCACCTTTAACTTGACTATGGATAATGCAAGATCTCTGCCCTTGATGTGTCGCGTCAGTCGGGACGCCCGAAAGTGAAGTGCAGTGAAGTCAGGGCAATTGCTGATGACTAGGGCACTCCTTAGTGGTTCCTTAGTATTGTCAATAATGATGTCAATTGAATCTTTCTCTTTCATTGAAGTACCAGTTCTAGCAACAAGCTTTCGCCATCCATCTAGTGACGAAGTCGGTGAATTCTTCATCTGGTCCTTACTTGGCCGCCATCAGGTCGCTGAGGCTAACCATCTCTTGAATCAAGTGTTTGTATTGGTCAAGGAATTGACCGACTAGCTCATCAAAAGTCTCTATCTTATAAAGTGAGAGCTCCGTGAACCAGTCTAGTGCTTCTCCTTCTAATGAACGTTGAAAGTAGTGAATGAGAAGTCCTTGATTGTTGCGTGTAGGTTAGCAGTCATTACAAAAGAGGGCCAAGTGATGGTTCGGATTTCCTATGCCATTGTATTTAATAAATTTTGGCGGTTTAAATCCTATGGGTAGGTCAAATTCAATGTCTCGACAAAATTTATCAAATTCGAATGAGCGACCTGGGCATTCCCTCTTGGCCATGTATTCATCGAACATTTTTGGGAGGTCTTCGACCTTTATAGTGTTATCTTTGGGAGTGACGCGTGAGATACCCTTGTCTGGCAAACTGTTATTAAAGAACGTGTGAGTATGTTGCCTCAATGGCGTAGCGCAAGTTGACACCGTGCCTGGGGTAAAAGGTGGTCTCTCTTGTTGCTCCTGCTCTCCAGAATTTTGTTGTCCCCTAATGATTTCATATGCAGCAGCCAATCCTTGAAGCAACTTTTCGAAATCATCACCTCCTCTTTGTATTCTTTAGATGGTAAGTTCTACAATATGTTGAGTGGTGAGATTTTGTCCAGAGCTGTTATTTCTGTCGCTATGGCTACGTATGTCAGACATTTCGAGTCTTTGGCAACGACTCATATATATATATATATATATATATATATATATATAATATATCTAAACTTAAATGGCACGACGGGAAAGAAAAAATAGGGAAGTAAAATAAAGCTAACTATCTAAAGAAAAAGAAGGGGTTTACAAAAGTGTCTCATCGCGATCGCTAGTCTGTTGGTGCACGCTTTTTCTGGGTTCCTCTCAGTTCCTATTGAATAAGTGGCTTCCAATTCTGTCCTGTTGGACTCTAGCGATGCGGTGTATATGATAAAGTGGGGATAAATAGTAATAGGAGGAATTTCCTAGGATGATTCCTAGTTGATTTGCGATCGCCAGCTGCAGATATTTATCGATGCTGCAACACGTCAATGATCACGCGTTTAAGCGGGTCAGGGTTACTTCTATACTGAATCGTCCGCCTGCGAACGTTAGCAGCAGTGTCCTCTTTTAATTAGATAGTTTCAACTTTCTTTTTAATTTCTCTTGTTGCTATTATGGTCGATTTAGATTCTTTTTTTGTTGTGAATTATGATTAGGTGAGCTTATTATGACGGGTTATTTTAGTGTCCTGATGCTATCAGGAGTCCAGTCATTTTCAGTTTCTCGATATCATTAGGAGTCCAATTAATATCAAAGTCCTAGTACTGCTAAGAGTCCAATCAGTTTCAGTCTCCTACTGGTACTAGGAGTGCATGTGTATCAGTTCCAGTAACATTCCGATTAAATAAAAGAGCCCAATTATATCGCAATTCTAAATAGAGCTGGTATACTAATTTTATTGCAATTCTAGACAAAACATATATTAATTGTATAGCAATTACTACTAAAGTAATTAAAATTATCTTACTAGAATGCTAATTAAAAGAAGAGAAGACCGATTTTTACTACGACTCTAATTAAAGCAATAAATCAATTTACTAAATATAGAACAGATAATCGAGGCAAGAAATTAACTTTTCTTTTAGAATCATAACCTATAGATCGATTATGGTAGAAATCTAACTAATAATAAGCAAATTAATTTTCCTAAATTCTGGTTGAGATAATAAATTGACTGAATTGGAAGACTGAATTGAATCAAAGCAAATAATAATATGAAGGCCTGTTTGATGCAATTAGTCAATTATATTGAAATAATAAAAAAAAAACTAAACTATAATTAACTAGTTAACCCTAAACAATCTAAAAAAAAAAGGGGGGGGTTGGGCCCGCTATGCTAAGGAAGATTGGCCTCGTTCCCGAGTACCCTCCATAAGCTCCCTTGGGCAAATCGAACGGCTGAGATAAAAGATAGGTAAATAATTGAATAATAAAAAGGGGATTTTTAGAATTTAATTCAAAATTATAATAAGAGATTAGATTGAGAAACTAAATTTATGAACTGAAATTTATATGTTTTTGGATTTTTGACGGTATGAAAATATAGAATTAAATTATAGATTAACATTTAGGACTAAATTCGGGTCCGAAATCAGAAAAATCAGGCTGTATGATTAAGGACTGGTTCTGAACTCTGAGAGTCAGAACCAGAAATTAATGATAGGACTGTAGATTACGATTTTAGAGTAGAATCAGAGCATAAGGGCAGTATATCGGACCGCTAGATTAAGAACTAGTTCTAGAAACAGAGAACTAGAACCGGACATAGAGAATTTCGGTCCGAAGAAAGTGCTACGATCTAAAAATTGGAAATAGAATTGAATAATTAAACTAAGGGGAAATCCTAAGTCTAAAATAAAATAAAATTCTTACCTAAGGTCGGGGCTGCGGAGAGAAATCTCAGAGTTCGAATATTAAAATTATGGCAAATTTGCTCTAGGGATTCGTTCTCGGAGCTCTCTAGTTTCAAAATTTACGCTCTCGTTTCTCAAAATTTGCAACCTCTGTGTTGTGTTCAAAGAGGATGCTACGGTCTAAAAATTATAATTGGTGCTGCGGTGAGAAATCTCGGAGTTCGAATATTAAAATCATGACTAATTTGCTCTAGGGATTCGTTCTCGGAACTCTCTAATTTTGAAATTTACGGTCTCTCCTCTCTAAATTTTACAGCCTCTCTCTCTTCGAGAAAAAAAGTTTTTATAGGTTTTCCTTCAATTACGCGCCTGTTTTCGAGCATTTAATTGAATTATGCGCCAATTTTCTGGCGCTTAATCACTTTGAGTCGGTCACCGACTCAATGAGCGACCGGCTGAATTACTCAGTAGGTTTCCTAGTCCTAACGAAATCAGGACTAATTACGCGGATGACGGGATGTGCATAATCCTATTAAGCGTGTTACCTGAAGCGCTTAATCGAGGAAACGTAGGAGTCAAGGGTAGGAGACTAGGTCGGGCGTAGGCCAATTGCGCGCCAGTGGTGTAGTGCCCAATCCGATCGCGCGTCTATTTCCAGGCGCGTAATCGAGTCTTGAAACTGTATGTGAAAGAAAGGTTGATCTGAAAGTGGACTGATCGCACGCTTGTGGTTGTGCGCATGATCGAATTACGTCAGGGTTTTCAGGCGCTTAATTCAGGGCTGTCCGGGTATGGTCTCAAGAATGGAATGCAGGACTATTATTTCAATCTACATTTCGACTATATACTATTGCTTAGTATATAGCCTCCCTACGTTGGGATCTGAGCCACAAAGCTATTGTTTCAGCTTGTGTTCAGTCATGTACAGTTGCATGGTCCCATGTCAAGGGTTAAAAAGGTCAAGGGCTGACCAAAAGAATTCGTGTACTCCGAGAGGGCGAAATGGGGGGTGTCTACAGTAAGGCTCCAAGCCGAGAGAGTGAAACAAAGACTGAGTGTTTACTGAACGTAGGAGAAAGCTAACAAGGGGAACACCCTGACCCGTGTGAGACACTGGTCTCTGCTTTCATAGAAGAGGAGGATTACACACAGTATCTCCCACCTTGGAACAATGTCGTGCAAGCACACGCTCCGACCCCTAATTTCACCCGCTTCACAAACACATCGACGTTGACTTGTGTCGGGTCTAGCCAGCAACCGACGTGCTCGATTCTCAAGTCGGGAACCAATTACCCACCTCCTCCTTTCCCTCGAAGTAAAGATTTCACAAGCACAATCACCAGAGAGAAATATGAGAGAAAGGTCGACTTGCCTCTCCCGCCTCATATCATCCCTCCACCAATCCCTGCACCTCAATCCCTCCAACCACCTACACCCAAGGTTCACTAGCTAGGCAAAGAAGTGCCACTCGAGCTAGAATAAGAATATGACCTTCTGCGACACCTCCAAAAGATTTTAGCCCAGATATCCATACTAGAACTCATTAAGAAATCGCATGATCATCACCGGTTGTTGATAAGGACACTCGAAGACACGCAAGTGGACGAGGATACGACCCTAGACGAACTTCATCAAATTGCTTCGGTCATGGCACAACCCCTAGCGCTTATGTTCACAGACGCAGACATGCCCAAGGAGTCCCTCCGCGGAAGCGCGGCCCCCGTATATTTCACGATCATAATTAGAGGATTCTCCGTACCACACACATTAGTTGACACGGGAAGAGGACTTAACATCTGCCCTCTCACCACGTTAAAGACTCTTGAATACACAGAACAAGATGTTAGGCCCTCCGCCTTGTTACTCATAGCTTACAACGACTCGCGTCATTTCGTAAAAGGAACTATTAAGCTAAAGGTTCGCCTTAGGCCTGTAACAAAAGACGTCACCTTCCATGTTTCTAATTCGGCTAGTACATACAATCTTAGGAAGAAAATGGCTATAGTCCATGAAGGTCGTCGCATCCACATACCATCAATGCGTCAAATTCTCATACGAGGGCTCCATCATCCGTATATATGTTGACGCACCCCTTCAGGAGATAGACACTGATTACGCGGTGAGCATACCAACCGCTCATGACTACGTATTGAACATGGGCCATATTCAAAAGACTCAGATCTCTGAAGACCCGATCGTCACAGAGGTCCATCCCCCTGACCGTCCTTGTTCTCCCCAATGCGTCAACAAAACTTGGTGAAGAGAGAGGTCGGTCCAGACCTCGCCAAACTTTATGACATCAACCCCACCACGATAAAAGGGTGGGATCTCATGTACCAACTTGGATATGTCCCTCACACCGGACTAGGTAAAAATAAACAAGATCGCATAGGACCTATCGTCCCAACGAAAATATGTAAACACATAGGGTTAGGTTATCGATCGGACGGCTCACAAGCCGGCTTATGCTCTTCCCCACCAAAATGGTCTCTATATGACCAGTTGGTCTATGAGGCCACTGAGAAAGCTGACGTGTCGAAGCATAAGGAAGTATCCTTCACCGAATCCCAAGAAATAAAAATTGAATGAATGGCCAAAGCATTCAATGATATGATGAGTCTCAACAATGATATCGATAGACCACTCGAAGGAGTCAAACCCTTGTTTGATCCTAAAGAGTCCATAGATGAGGGGAGAGAAGAGCCTCCAGAAACCAAACCACGATTAGAAGATTGGGATTATACCGATGAAGAAGACTTTCATATAGCTACCCTGCAAGATGAAGAAGAGCACTTGCACTCAACGTGGGAAGAGGATGATGCTCCACTAGAGAATCTTAACCCGTATAGCATCCCCCTCGGCCTTGGCCCTGGAGGATGGGAATGCCTGTGGGATTCCCCTTGTATCATTCACCCTTACCAGCCCTGCTGTAGGGCACTAGTATATTAGAACGCTTCGCCGAGTGGGTCCGACAGTCTGCGATAGAGGAATCAAACCATTCCAACCCCGTGACGACAAAAATAAGCAATGACCTACCAGCTCAGCGACTGACACAAGGAGTAGAGAATCCCAACAGCTATCCATTTGATCCAAAAGGAAACACTCAACCTGTCTTTATAGAGTTTGAAGAGGAACTCAAACTAGACACTTCTACGTCCTCGAATTCACTCCAAATATTTTAGAAATCTCTCGAAGAGGAATGGCAACCACCCCCGAGTGATGACAAAGACTACTGGATAGATCTCCCTGCACTCGAGTTAGCCGAGTGAGATAATTTAGGACTTCAAGCGTTATCAGAACAAGAAAATGAGTTCGATACCGCCTTCGATTCTAATTTAGAAGGATGGGAATGCCCTTGGGAATCCCCCTGCATTCTTCACCATTATCAACCTCACTGTCGAGCATGTACGCTAATCCCAATATATTATAAAGATCAAGAAAAAGAACTTGCTACCCATGAGGATCCTTCGGGAGACCCCCTCAATGGGAAGAACCGCCATATTATGACCCAAAAGCGGATAGCTCCACTGACTACGATCTTCAGTGTTTCTTCGATGAAGAGGCCATTAACGTAATAGAGGAAAGCCGAACACCAGTGTCACTATCACCAGCGTCACTCATTCAAAAGGTCTCATTAGCTGAAGACTCAAAAAAAAGGTCAAATTTACAATAAGTCTATGTTTCTCGACAGATCACTTGAATGGCTCCACCAGTCGTCTCGCTCCCTCAACTAGAGGAAGCAATTCTCTCGGTGCCCCTTGAGGCGACCGACCCTGTGCGATATTTATTATCAAAACTAAAAATAAAATTAGAAAAAATAGAAAACCCTAAAAATTTAGAAATACAAAATCCAAAAAAATCAGAAAACCTCATAAAAGAAAGGGAACCCTTCGTCCCTAACCAGAGTTGTGGCCAACAAGGAGACCCTTCTCTTAAGGTTTCTATCCCATTCTTCACACAAGGACGTAAAGTGTCCCGGCTAGACAGTAAGCCCGTGATCATACTGGACGAGATACTTCGTGACTTTGAGAGAAGATCAATAACTTTGACCTTTACCTTACCAAAGATCTCTCGGTTATAAATTGTCTCGATGAAGAGTTACCTTTCACAATTTCAAGTCCCCAGTGTAGTAACTTCGCAGTATACGAACTTACCGAGGATGGAGAAAGAGCACCAAATGCTGAGGAGGCACTAGACTTCCAGCGAGTTATCAAGCATTTCGATGAATAAACCCAAGCTACCGCAGAACCCACCGAAGAACTTAATTTTGGCACTGAAGAGAAACCTAAAAGCTATTGATTAGCACAACACTCAATCCCAAGGAACGCCAACAAATTGCACAAGTCTTGCAAGAACACCTCGATTCCTTCGCATAGTCCTATGAAGATATGCCCGGTCTAGACCCTAGTTTAATAGAACATTGTCTTATCTTAGAACCCGACGCAAAGCCTGTTAAGTAAAAACTCCGTAGGATGCACCCACAAATTGCCCTCCAAGTCAAAGAAGAAATCGACAAGTTACACAAAGCTAAATTTATTCGAGTCATTCTTTACCCTAAGTGGGTCGCCAACATAGTACCTGTCGCCAAGAAAGATGGCAGAGTACGAGTTTGCATTGACTTTCAAAATCTCAACCAGGCGTGCCCAAAAGATGACTTCTCACTCCCACACATTGACACTCTAGTCGACAATACTACGGGACAAGAGATGATATCCTTTATGGACGGCTTCTCTGGATAAAATCAGATCAAATTAGTAGAGTCTGACCAAGAGAAGACTTCCTTCACCACACCATGGGGAATATACTGTTACGTTGTCATGCCTTTTGGGCTAAAGAATGCAGGAGCCACGTGTCAACGCGGCAAGATGGCTATTTTTCACGACAAGATGCATAAGTGTATAGAAGTCTATGTCGATGACATATTAGTGAAGTCCCAAACGCGAGTAGGATATGTTGAAGCCCTCCGACTAGTTTTACACAGAGCTAAGAAGTACCAGCTAAATATGAACCCAAAGAAATGCATTTTCAGAGTCACCTCAGGGAAATTACTTAGTTTTATAGTTAGCAAGCGAGAGATCTAGGTTGACCCCGTAAAAGTCGGAGCCATCCTCGAGATGTTGCCTCCTAATAATATCAAAGAATTACGAGGCTTGATAGGAAGATTGCAATTCATCAGGAGATTTATCTCCCAGCATTCAGACAGATGCGATCCTTTCTACAGGCTACTTAAAGGAGGAGCTGAATACAAATGAGATGACCAGTGTCAACAAGCCTTCGACAATATCAAGAAATGCCTCCTTTACCCGCCTATACTGTCGCCACCTGTCTTCGAAAAACTCCTAATTTTGTACCTCTCAGCGAATGACAAAGCAATGGGAGTAATTCTGGGACAATACGAAGAAGACGGTAAGAGAAAGAAGGTTATCTACTATCTCAGTAGGACGATAGTCGAATACGAACGAAAATATACTCTGATGGAGAAGACTTGCCTCACACTGGTGTGGGCCTCCACCAAATTGTAACACTACTTTAGAGCAAATAAAATACTAGCATTAGCCCGAATTGACCCTCTGAAATATATATTCAAAAAGCCCGCAACATCAGGAAAGATCACTCGCTAGCACATGCTATTACAAGAATTCGACATCACTTATGTCACGCAGAAATCGATCAAAGGATAAGCCATCGCTGATTATCTCGTAGACCTCTCACTCCTGAATGACGAACCTATACACACGGATTTTCCCGATGAAGACCTATTCACAATTCATAACAAAGAGCCCGATAAGACCTCATGGACCCTCTATTTTGACGACGCTCTAAACCACAAAGGAAAAGGCATCAGGACAGTCCTCCTAAGCCCGAAAGGAGTTGTCATACCCAAAGCTTTTCAGGTAGACTTCCCTATCACTAACAATGTCACAGAATACAAAGCCTTTATAGCGAGGCTACGAGCAGCACTACAGTTAGGAGTTAAACAATTAAAAACCATCGGTGACACCAAACTAATAATTTCACAAGTCATAGGAGAATGAAAAACTAAGGAAAGGAGATTAATGGCATACCTAGAAATCGCTCAATATTTAATAAAGAAATTTGAAAGAATCTCATTTACCCGCATCCCTAGAATAGAAAATGAGCTCGCAGATTCCTTAGCCATGCTAGCCTCAGTCATCCAAATACCTGTCAAACAAAATACCAAGACCTTCTTCATTGAAAAGCTGACAATACCAGCCCACGAGGTAGCATGGACCGTCAAGAGAGAACTACCCATCCTCCCCACAAGTATAGGACCAAAAGGAGCAATCACACCGAAAAAACATGACAAGACAGAAACCAAAGTTGCCATGTTAAGATTTGAAAAATCACCAACCGACGATGGATAACCATGGTACTTCGATATCTGGAATTTCTTGAAATATCAACATGTCCCTCCATATGCTATAAAAATCAAACAAAAGATTATAAAGAACCGATACGCTCGATTCTGCATACTCGGTGAAACATTATACAAAGAAGCCTTTACCAAAGGAGTGCTACTACGATGCGTCACGACCGTCGAGAGACAATACATCATCTAAGAAGCACATGCCGGTGCCTGCGGCACCCACTCTGGTAGACAAAGACTCACCAATTAAGTTACACGACAAGGTTATTTCTGGCCGACAATGATCAAAGATTGCTACCTCTACGTTTAATCCTGCAAGCAATGCCAAGAACACGCCTCACTCATCAAAGCTTCATCAGTTGCATTGAATACTATGACTTCGCCATGGCCATTCTCGATGTGGACCTTCGACATCATTTGCCCTTTAACTGACACAGTTTAGAACACTCACAACCACGTGTTTATCCTTACAGCAATCGAATACTACACCAAATGGACAGAAGCTGAATCCTATGTTAGAATCACCACTTCAACACTCGTGAGGTTTATCATTCGGAATATTATCACAAATTTGGAGTACCCAGGATGTTTATAACCGACAAATGAACACAGTTTATCGTGAAAAAGATGAAGTTATACAAGAAGTACGGCATCGATCTATACCACTCATCACCGTTATACCGTCAAAGTAATGGACAGGCAAAAGTTATGAACAAAATGCTAATCTGAATCTTAAAATGCACAGTAGAAATAAGCAATGGAACCAACTGGCTTGAACGACTACCTAAAGCACTCTAGGCCTATAGGACCTCTATTTGTATGGCTACTGGCCAAACTCCCTACCTCCTCACCTACGAGATGGAGGCAGTCCTACCATATGAGATACAAGTACTGTCTTTACGCATTCAACTCGATGATAAGCTATCCTTAGACGAGAGGAGAAATGCCCTACTCACGCAGCTAGAGCAGCTCGATGAAAGATGCCTAAGGGCAGCTGATTACTCTCAGATATATCAGAGAGTGGCTAGGGCTTACGATAAGAAAGTCCTCAAATGAACTTTTAATATTGGAGAATTAGTCTTGAAGAAAATTATGCCTTTCAAGCACGCCCACCCGAAAGGAAAGCTAAAACCAAACTGGGAAGGCCCATATGTCATAATAGCTGCATACCCTGAAAATGCCTATAAACTGGCGAATCAAGATGGGGAAGAACTCTCTAGTCCTTGGAATGTCATGTACCTTAGAAAATACTACCCCTAGCCCTGTGATCGTGACATCCGATGGTCCAATACTTATACTTACCACTCCCGTAGTCGTCATGACCCATTCATTGGTCGTACGCCTTCAATTCTTAAAATATCTTTAAGACCTCTGATCTATTGCCCACCTTTTTTTTTCTCACTCGGGCAATTTGATTAAAGGAGTAGTGACCTATCTAACCCCTTTCAAAAGTATAAGTAACACCCGATCCTCACTTCCCTTCCCTCGCCATTGGAGGAGAGTTAGAGTAAAAAAATGAAGATATTAGGCTCAATCAAAACTCATCATTCTTGCGTTAGCAGGATACTTTAAAAAAAGATGCGTATTTACATGTCTAAAAAAATTTGAGTGAGAGCATTACGACGAATAAACAAGTCAATGAGCTCAGGGAAGTATAAGCAGGCCATGAGAATATCTCCGATAATATCACTAGAAGTCTATAAGCAAGCTGCAAGGACACCCCTGATGTCCCAATACTACTAGATGTCATCATAAGGTGGCGGGAGGAGGATAAACTCCTGCTAACCATCGAATATGAGATTTTGATAGTGCCGAAGCATGACGAAGAGCTCGATCATGGCATCCCGCACCCCTCTGAGAAAAAGACTGTTACCTATCCCTTTTGGAAAGCATTAGATATAAACTACTCCTCCCATCACTGAGCCTTACCTCCTTCTGCTATTTTTATTTTTGGACAATAAATCAGAAGCCTCACAGGATATTCCAAGAAATGAAACCAAAAATTGATGAATGACAACTGGCGCAATCACCTACTATACATACCATACTTCTCCCTAAAAACTACGAGATAGGATGACCACCACCCTAGGATAGACCCCGTATACAATTGACCTAATCATAAAGATGACCTCACCAGTTCGGTGACAGTACCGATTAGCTTTTTTCTTCAAAACTAACTCACCAGATACCCATGACTACTTACAGACCCAAAGTGCTTATCTCGAAACTCGAAAAAGCTCCATTGCACCTTGACGCTGGGGCATTTATTTTATTAGAAAAAGAATCATGTCAAAAACGTCAGCATGTCCATGTAGAAGATAAAAAAAAAGAAGTTACCCTCCAGAAAGCACTACCAAAGATACCATACTGCCGATCCTACCACTCTCCTACACTGGGGCATTTTTACTTTAGTGTTTTATTATTATTTCTATTTTAGCTATTTACTTTTCCTGTTGCATTATTTTCGTTTCAAAAAAAAAAGAGAAAAAAAAAAAAAGAAAGGAAAAAAAAAGAGCACATATCCATCTTTGCTACCGGACTCCGGTATGAGATACTCACCCCCCTTGACAATCAGCAAGGGGGCGAACAAAACTACTGATGATGTTACTTTCACATGTGCAGATATGAAGTAGCCTTCAACCATCACTAGGCCAACTCAGGAAGCATCCAAATCCCAATGAAGGTTGACGGCACTAAAGAAACTGAAAGCAAAAGTAGATGCAAGAGGTAACTAAAAGAAAAAAGCAGCCAATCAGGTACATCTAAACCAAAAAAATCTATATATATATATATATATATGTGTGTCAAAAAAAATTTATTTCCTTTTACACCTATCACTGGGGACACCCCACTATATATACAACAACACACGTACTATAGATACAAAAAAAAAAACCCCACACACTCACACACCTAATCCCTACGCTGTCACTGGGACGGTCGAGCACTACTATCCCTAGTATCATCAGCTCGGAGGTCTGTGGACTGGTCCTCTAAAAATATGATCCTAGCACCCAGAGTCGGCGAAACCTCTAAGCAGCGAGGCCCTGCCACAGATCCTCCCTCACTCGTTCGACTAATAGACCGCCACGATCGGGAACAAGGAGGATACCTCACAAGAACCTCACGAACCACTACATCCTCACAAGCATCACCCCTGGCATGATCATGTGACATGTGACGAGACTGTCCAACTAAAGAACCCATCGCCCTTGAGCCCGATCCACCAAGTTGATGAGCTAGCCTATATATCCCCCGCTCACTCCTCAGCAGACAATACTGTAGCAGATCTAGGGACGACTGCATCTCTACCCGCGTCGTCTGATGAGTTGCCTCTAACACCAAAGTATCAGTCATCTGAGTGGCTATCATCTCGACAAATAAGTCAGCATGACTACGCGTCTCCCCAAGGACTCGTCTTGCCTCAGGAGTGGTGCGCGCTCGCACCACCTCTAGGCGCGCCTCCTCTAGCTGACGAACCTACATAATCGCATCAAGTAAAGCAAAAAAACTAATTTATACATGAAAAAAATGAGAAACTTTGAAAAAAAAAGGAAAGAACTATACCAGATCCAGCCTCTCCCTCAGTAGTTGCTCGACTGTCTCAGCGGTCACTGGATCAGCAGGAGGCACATGAGGGACAGCAAACGTAGGCGGTTGCAACAAGAACAGATAAATACATCAAAAATAATATAATAACAAATAAACTACAAACATAATAACTAAAACATACCTGAGTAGGGATAGGAATGGACTCCTGAGGGGGAGCCTCGGGAGCGGAATCCGGAATAGCCTGCACAAAGAACCAAATAATCCAACACAAGATATGTCAGAATGAGATAAAGATGGAATAACCAAAATAGAATTATCCCACATCAAAAGAACTTTACTTGGCTCTCCGGACGTAGAGAGGCAGCAGTCGCCTCCCTCGTCTGAAGATCCTCGGCAACCTGACACTGAAATACCACATAATATTAGTAAACTACTAAAAAAGCAAAACAATGACACTCAACAAGCTAACATAATGACGCAAGCGATATAATAGATTAAACGAAACTTACCCAATGATCTAGCTCAGCCCAAAGCTGAGCCATCACTGGATCCTCCCGACTAGAGGAAGCAACTGAAGATGGATCAAATGCCGAAACAGGACCTCCGGTAGCCAGCTCGACTCTCTACAAATAATAACAAACATATCAGTTGACAATCTCAACAATTAAACAGAACCATACTTGTGAAGATGCTTACCAATCGGTCAATCTCAGATCGTAGACTAGCCACTATCTCTCGGTTAGCTAGATGATGACGGCAATAAACATCCAGTAAGGCTGCCTGACGAGCAATCTCCCCCTCCCTCTCAGACTGTTCAAGACAAAATAAGACAAGACACCACAACCACATCAGAACGACCAAAAGACTAAGCCCACATCATAATAATAATAAAAAAAACATAAATTAACTCACCAGGAGTTGTCGAGCCTCTGCTAACCGAACTCCCAACTCATCCTCGGCTCCCCTGGCCTGAGCGACTGTGGAGACTAAAGACTGTAGCATCTCCTCATACGGACAAGGAGCACAGCCCATCCACTCCATCGCCCTGTGGAGAGCGTCTAATGCCCCCGCGGTGACATGGCCCTACTCCAATGTAGCCAATCTCTCCCTCAAGGCCGACGCAGACTCTAGCCCTCCGATCGTGAAAGAGCCGCTCCCATGGAAGGGACGTGTGAAGAGGCGCCCGCCACCCAACGCACTAAACCACCATGCATACTCCCAGGCGTCTACCTCGTCGCACGCCCCTCTAACTCTAGTCCACGCAACTCTAAAATCTGCTATCTGAAGAGCCATTCATGCCACAAAATTCTGATAGGGAGGGCCAATCATCCTCTTTGCCACTCTGTAGTGAATCTTTGGAGGGACTCCCTGAGCGAGCCCCAGCTGTCGTACCACGTGAGAAGTGTGGATCCGTTCCACCCTCTCAAAATAGTAGACCCATATGTCCACATCGAAGAAGGGTCGACCAGACTTAATCACTGGCACACCTGCATCCTCCCCATCCTCATACGGCCTCCAGATCACCTATAACCAAATAAACGAGCCGATCTCTCAATGAAGACTTAAATCCTAGAACACCAAAACAAACAAAAAGCATATGCATGATAATCTATACCTGCCCTGCATGCATATCCTCAAAGAGGGCTCACGCGGTTTGAAGATTCGAAGACCAGCGACGACCCCTCAATGCCTCCCTCCACACGTGCATCTACGGGAACGTAAACTTTACACCCAACGAAACCCCCGGACGAAGGAAAGTGAAATGATTGTATGCCCAAAACTGAAAAGAAAAGTAACAACAACAACAGCGACACATAAGGAGAAACATCTACCATTAAACGACTTAAAATTAACTGAACTAAAGATATTATGACGTTAATTAATTAAAACTCACATGGATGAATGAAAGAAAACCCCCGATCGATGCGACACCATGTCCCCGATGGTAAAGCTGCTCATAAAGATGCGCCAACACCGTTGCACCCCACGCATAGGTAGGGACTCGATCCAGATCCCCAAGTACCATCAAAAACAACCTAGTGAAGCATCCCAGAGTCAAAGAAGAGAAAAGTACTACACCAAGGAAGTGCATCAAAAATGCTCAGAGCACTCTATCTGCAGCTACCCCTGACTCCACCACGGGCTCCTGACCCGCCACCACTGCACAACGTGCCTCATTGGCCGCCTTCGGCTTCGAATGGTGCCTCGGGGGAACGAAGCCACTCGTAAATATATCGAAAAACCCTGGCCCCAAGCCACTCGACCTATACGGCACACCCAAGATCTCCTCACACACCTCTAAATAATGCCCTACCATCCACATGTAATTTGATTGCACGCTATACCACAAACGCACAATCAATCCCCCTTTCAGGCCAAGCTTCCTTTCCCATACCTATTCGAGACTCGATCACGCACCTGAAATCAGACGCGCGATCGGATTGAGCACCATAAAACTTGCACGCAATTGGCCTATGCCCAACCTAGTCTCATTACCCTTAACCGTTAAGTTCCCTTAATTAAGTGCTTATGACTAAATGCTTAATCAGATTGCGCACCGCCCATTATGCGCGTAACTAGCCCTAATTTTGTTAGGACTGGAAAACTCGCTGAGCAAGTCAACCGATCGCTCACTGAATCGATGACCGACTCAATGAGATTAAGCGCCAGGAAACTGACGCGTAATTCAATTAAATGCCTGAAATAGGGCGCGTAATTGAAGGAAAACCTATAAAAGCTTTTTTTCTCGAAGAGAGAGGAGGCTGGAAATTTTTGGAGAGAGAACGGTTTTTTTTGGAATTCCGAAACCAGAGAACTCCGAGAATCAACCCATAGAGCATCTTAACCATGGTTTCGAGATTCAAGCTTCTAACTTTCAAGATTTCTCTCCGCAGCCCCGACCTTAAGTAAGGATTTAATCTTTTAATTCACAACCATTGCTTCTAATCTCTAGATCTAGGAATTCTATTAATTTTTACTTTCAGTTTAGACCGTTGCACCCTTGTTTGGACCGAAATTCTATATATCTAGTTCTAGTTCTCTGTTTCTAGAACCAGTCCTTAATCTATCGGTCCGATATACCGATCTTAGACTTTAATTCAGTTCTAAAATCTCGATTTACAGTCCTATCATTAATCTCTGGTTCTAATCCTTTGATTTAGAACCAGTCCTTAATCATACGGCCTGATTTCTCAATTTCATACCCGAATTCAGTCTTAAA
Organism: Chloranthus sessilifolius; assembly: GCA_021018995.1. Lineage (NCBI taxonomy): Eukaryota > Viridiplantae > Streptophyta > Magnoliopsida > Chloranthales > Chloranthaceae > Chloranthus > Chloranthus sessilifolius. Next base: position 23,884,863 of record CM037594.1, on the reverse strand, counting down.
AATATAGTTTTAATTTTAGTTTCTTATTTTAATATTTCTAAAAAAAATCTAGGCATAATTTCAGTCTTATAATTCTAGTTTTACAATTTAATTCATAATTATGATTCCGAAATCAACTCTAAAAAGTCCAAAACACTATTCTATGATCCAAAATTTCAATTTATTTTCAACTTTGACCACCCAATTTGCCCAAGGGAGCTTACGGAGGGTACTTGGGAACGAGGCCAATCCTCCTTAGCGTAGCGGGCCCAAACCCTCCTTTTTTTAGGAATTTTAGAATTAATTAATTGCTTTGGTTTTATACTTTTACTATGATTGATTAGTAGGTTTATTTCAGCATGCTTAATTAATTCAGTGTCTTAAATTTTGATATGACTAATTAATCTCTTTAGATCTAAATTTAATCGATCAATTCCTTACTGCAATTACAATTAAATGGGATTAAATTTGTTGCTTCAATTAGATTCTTTAGCATAGTCAATTCATTGCTTCAATCAGAGATATTTACAAAATTAGTTTATTTATCTTAATCATATTTGGTAAAAATTAGTTTATTCGTCTCAATTAGATATTATTAGCATTAATTCCTTTGCTTAAATCAGAGTTTTGATAAAATTAGTCTTTTATTTCAGTTAGAATTCTAACAGGAGTGCAATAATTGCTTCAATTAGAATTTCAATAGAAGTGTTATTCCTTATTCAATCAAAATTCTAGTACACCTGATATGCCTGAATAAATTAAAGTCTCACCAGAACTATTATACATGCACTCCTTGTACCAATAGGTGATTGAAACTAATTGGACTTCTAGTAGTATTGGGAAACTAATATTAATTGGGTTTCTAATATTATTGGAAAACCAACATTAACTAGACTCCTAACCGGATTGGAACAAACCTACATAACTAAATTCCCAATAGGATCAAAGGGGATCTAAACTGACCAGAATTATAACTATACAGGGAAATAAAAGGAAATTAAACTATCTAACCTAAGAAACGAAACGCTCCTGACATTCGTAGGCAAACGATTCAGTATAGAAGAAAACCATACCCGCTCTTAAGCATGATCATTGACATGTTGCAGCGTCGATAAATATTTACAACTGACAATCGCAATAAATTAGAAATTTTCTAGAAAACCCCTCTTATTATTTATTTTTACCTTAATTATTCCACACACCACATCGCTAGAGTCCGCTAGGACATAGTTGGAAGCCACTGATTTAACGGGAACCGAAAGGGACCCAGAAAAAGTGCACACTAATAGTCGGGACCAGTCATATGCGATGAGGGACAAAGATGAGGGCTTTATGTCCTACTTAGTATATTCCAGCATCTTGAGTGTGGTTATAGGACATATATTAAGCCATGCCCCTGTGTCGACCAATGCATGCAGTACCGAGAAGACTCTAATCATAACGGTTAGGTATATTGGGGCGGAGCTCCTACATAGCGATTCCTTGGGCATATCAGCCTCAATGAAAGTGAGTGTCGGGGGTTGTGCCATGACTGAAGCAATTTAATGTAGTTCATCCAAAGTAGTGTCTTATTTACCTACGTCTCATCTAGTGTCTCTATCAATAGTCTGTGGTGTTCCGACAACTTCTTGATGAGCTCAAGGATTGATATCTGCGATGGTATCTTTCCGAGGTGCTGTAAAAGATCGTATTACTGGCCTACCTCTAAAACTAGCTCTTTGTCGGGGTGGTGACCTCTACAGACATTTGGTTGAGGCGGTGGAGGCACTGGTTCTGGAATCGGAGGTGGTGGGATCCTATGAGGAGGTGGAGGGGGGTTTACCAGTTGTTCCCTTGCTATCTTTTCCAACGACTGAGCACCGTCGCTCTACTTTTCCCCGGGGAATGGTGGTGATGGGTAATGGGATCTAGACTTGAGGATCGAGCACGTTGGTGTTGGTACGCGCTTTTTTCTGGGTTCCTTTCAGTCCCCGAAATCAGTGGCCCAATTCGGTCCAAGTGTACTCTAGCAAAGGCGATGATAGAGTAATAAATTAGGAAATAATAAATACAAAAATTAAAGAGGCGAATTCTAAATAAAGAATACCTGAGAAAATGTGATTGCCAGTTGCAGATATTTATCGACGCTGGAACACGTCACTGATCACGCTTTAAGGGGAGCAGGTTGCAGGTTGAACTCCTTTACTGATTCATCCATCGGTGAATGTCAGCAACTGTGGGTTGCCTTTAGTCTAACTAGTTTGGTTTTCCTATTCATGTTGAGATTTAAATTAACTTGGTCTCCTACTCCTATTGGGAGTCTGATTAAGAAAGGTCTCCTAATTCTATTAGACGTCTAACTAATCTAGTTTCCTAATCCTATTAGAAGTCTAATTAATTTAAATATCTTAATCCTATTAGAGGTCTAATTAATTAAGTCTCCTAATCCTACTAGAAGTCTAATTAATTTAAATATCTTAATCCTATTAGAGGTCTAATTAATTAAGTCTCCTAATCCTACTAGAAATTTAATTAATATTAGTCTCCTAATTGTACTAGCGATGCAAATATGTTAATTTTACTAAAACTCTAACTAATTAAAAATATGCTAATTCTATTAAAATTCTAATTAAAGTAAATATATAATTTTACTAAAAATCTCAGAAAAGGGGTTTTGGCTCGTTATGCTAAGGAGGATCGGTCCCGTTCTCAAGTACCCTTCATAAGCTCCCTTGGGCAAATCGGGTGGCTGAGATTAAAGCAAGTTGAAGTTTGGATTATAAGATAGTATTTTTTTGGATTTTTAAAGTCGATTTTGGATTATAATTATGGATTAAATTATGAAACTAGAAATTAAGAACTGAATTATAAATTAGGATTTTAGAAATTTCAAATTAAGGAATTAAAACTAAAATTTAAAATCTAAGGACTGAATTCGGGGATCGAAATCAGAAAATCAGACCGTATGATTAAGGGCTGGTTCTAGAAACTAAGAACAATAACCAGAGATTAATAATAGGACTGGAGATTGAGATTTCAGAACAAAATTAAAGTCTAGGGTCAGGGATTAGGCCGTCTGATTAAGGGCTGGTTCTAGAAACTAAGAACTAGAACCAGATATTAGATATTAAAATTACGGCCTAAAAAAAAAGGGTGCTATGGTCTAAGACTGAAAATTTGATATTAATGGTTAAAACCAAAAAAAAAAAAAAACTATATCTAAGAACTAAAAGCTAGAATCAAAACTAAAAACTAAATATTTACCTAAGGTCGAGGCTGCAGAGAGGAATCTCGAAATTCGAGGCTTGGATGCAGAGGACTTGAAACTCGGATCTTGAAGTCATTGTTGGGTTTCTCTCTGTGTTCGCTCTGTGTGCCCTCTCTTTTTTTGCCCTCTCTTAGGCCAAAATAATAAAAAAGGACTTTTATAGGTTTTTGTCCAATTATGCGCCCTTTTTCAGGTGTTTAACTGAATTGCGTGCCGATTCTCCGACGCTTATTTGCTTTGAGTCGGTCACCGACTCAGTGAGCGATCGACTTATTGGCTCAGCCGAGTTCCCTAGTTCTAATCACATTAGAACTAATTGCGCGCCTATTTTGGAATACGCAATCCGATTAAGCATTTCATTCAAAGCGCTTAATCGTGAAATCTTGGGGGTCAAGGACTGTGAGACTAGGTCGGGTGTAGGCCAATTACACACTTGTGATGGGGCGCTCAATCCGATCATGTGTTCATATGGAGCGCATAATCGAGTCTCCAGGTGGTCTGAAGAAAGGAAGTTTAGTCTGAAAAGAGACTGATTGCACATTTGTGGGTTTACGTGCAATCAAATTATGCGCATGGTTTTTAACGCGTAATTTGGGGTTGTTCGGGTCTGGGTCGGGTCTTAAATGTCAGACTATTATTTCAGCCTGTATTTCGACTATATACTATTGTTTCAGTATATAGTCTCCTTACGTCGGAATCTGAGCCACAGAGCTATTGTTTCGGCCTATGTTTAGCCATGTACTATTGTTTCAGTACATGGTCCCCGCATTAGGGTTAGGGGGTCTGAGCCGCAGAGCTATTGTTTCAGCCTATGTTCAGTCATATACTATTGTTTCAGCATATGGTTCTCACATTAGGGTTAAGAGGTTTGAAATGCCAGAATATTATTTCAGTCTGCATTTCGACTATATACTATTGTTTCAGTACATAGTCTTCTTATGTCGAGATCTGAGCCACAGAGCTATTCTTTTAGCCTGTGTTCAGCCATGTATTATTATTTCAGTGCATGGTCCCTACATTATGGTTAAGGGGCCTGAGCCATAAAGCTATTGTTTCAGCATATGGTCCCCATGTTAGGGTTGTGAAACTTTTCAAAAAGATACGGCAAGGTCAAAGGTTGATCGAACGAATTTGTATATTTCGAGATGGCAAAATGGGGGTGTCTATAGATGCCCCTCTTCGACACGCTCTTGCAGAGTAAGAACCCATCGAAGAAGTAGACACCCCTCATTCGAGGTGTCTTCTGGTTTCTTTTGAGAAATTATAAATGTGAACTGGGGATGCTGACATGACATGCTTGGCTTATCTATCAACGTAAGCTAAAATAGAGCATTCGGAGGCCCAGTGGTAGCTGTCAAAAGGCTTATTTCATGCCGTGGATGTAAGTGATCCTGTCGTGTATCGCGACCTACTATCATAGACAGTCGACGGGGGAAGTCAGTGTATCATAATCCACGGGTGGGTGCAAGGGACATCCCGTCGCATGGCGCGACCTGCTATGAGTGGCAGTCAAACGAAAAGCAGAATTACCATATTCTAATCTATGGGTGCAAGGTACACCTAACCGCATGTCGCGACTTGCTGTAAGGGGCAGTCAAACAGAGGGGTTTGACGCAGTCGAGGTACCGGGGGCGTCATATAAATGTCCATAAATAAGGTCCAGAGACCGATAATAAAAATCATGTAATGTCAAAGGCTTTTACAAGTCATGTCAGACTGGACGCGTCATTGCTCACACCAATACATGTCAGACATTCCTTTTCCAATAGGCGTTTGTAAGTTCTTAGATTAAATATACACATTGCTCAGTTTCTCAAGAGAAATTGCTAGTTTAGGCTGATAATTGAGGTGAATTTTGATAGGTAAGAGGTCTATTTATTATTATTTTGGTTTCTTTTTTTTTGTTTTTTTTTATTTTTTTATTTTCTTTCTTTGGAAGTATGGGGTTTTGAAATTTTGAAAATTTTACTTAAGATCAATTCGGTAGTAAATCTTCGAAAAACGTGGCTTCTGAGACGTCGCTGAGCAGATCCACCAGTATGAGATTTGTGGACCCGACCATTTATGTGGTTGTTAAGACAACACTTGGCATGCCGAATACTCCAACTGTCCTTCTCGACGAATACTGATGATTGTCTCTTATGGGAGGACTACAGCGATTCGTGAGTCAAGAGAGATGGGTTTTGAAAACATTTGACTTAACCATAGCTAACTATATATATCAGAAGCAATATCAAGTAAAAGAGAGGGTGATGATACTTACCTAAAGTGGTGAAACTTACCTGTGTAGCCCGTGATGGGACTGATTGGTTGTAGTGAGGTCGCGATAGGACATGGTGGTCTTTCTTTTCTTCATTTCCGTTGCAGCAAGGACTTGGTGGCCATTATCGTGATGCAGTGTCTTGGGGAAGTGAGTGTTGCGATAGGACATGGTGGTCTTTCTGTTACAATTGTATGCTGGGATGAGTCCTGGTGGTTGCAGGTGCGATGAGATGAGAGAAAGTTCTCTCTCTTGCTCCCTGTTATAGCGGGTCATAGACGTGATGGGACACTGGGGGTCTGTGTTAGGCTGAGGGATTACTAGTGGGATATTTTTTTTAGATGCGATGGGATGTGGGAGGAGTCCCTCTTCTTCTATTGAAGCCTAGCGACTGCTGCGTAGCTAGGGGTTCGGGAAGGGGTAGGCTCTCCACTTCCATGGTGGGACATTGGTTGAGCATAGTTAGAGATGGAATTTTTAGAAGGTTTGACTCTATGCCAATTTCATGATGAGGATTTCGAGGAGGTGTGATTGGTGTTGAGGCTATAAGACAAGATGAAGTTGTTGTGTCGCGATGGGACATGTTCATGATGCTTGGAATCTTAGTTGCATCACGAGGGGACATATTCATGGATGTGTGGTGGGGTTATGTCTGGATGTTTCGGGTAGTGACGTTTGCGATGGGGACGGTGATGGGATATTTGTGCGACAGGTGCGTCATATTTCTTTTTTTAGCTGATCTTAGGTTATATGAGATCACGTTGTGGTTGCACCGTGGTGAGATTCGTCTTTGACTTGGCCATGTGCCTGAGTTTTGGAAAGGTTTGCTTTTGGCTTTTCACAATGGGATGTGCGGTGGCATAGCTGATTCAGGTCAATGAGCTTGGATATTGGGATGGCGTTGTATGTGTGCATCTTATCGTGATGGGATTCTCCCTCTTCAGTCAGATCGTGATAAGATGAGGGAAGGTGACGGTGTCATAATAAGGCATGTATGTCTTGTTGCAATGGAACCAGGGGCGCGATCAATGTTTCCTGTAAAGGCTATGTGATGGGATATGGGAGAAGAATATTTACCAAGATGGGATAAAAGGTGTGAGGGTGGATGAATTGGGTATTGCGCGCCTGGTATCAGGCATTCAATCGAATTGCGCGCCAATTTTCGAGCATGCGATTGAAAGTTCAAAGGAGTATTTACGTGTTTGGATGCCTACGTGTGATCGGATTACCCACGGTGTCACAAGTGCATAATTCAAATGTCACCAGGTCACTGTGCGGGTGACCTTTCAAATTATGCGGCGTAAGTGGGACGTGTAATAGGATTGCGCAGTCTATAGTGGGCACGTGACCGGAGCATCGTGTCGTCTGTGCCAGTGATGGTTTTATTATGCGCGCCGTTCAGAGTGTGTGATTTATCTTGTGCACAGTATAATGTGCGCATGATTGGATTGCGCGCACATGTTCTGGTGCGTGATTAAGGTCGTACTCTATATAAGCAAGGGAGTCTTCATATGTTTTGCATCTCTCGGTTTAGTCTCGAGTTTTACTTTTTTTTAATCCTTTATGCTCTGAAATCCATATTTTGGTGATATTGGGTGATCTAACCGTCCGATTGAGATGTTATTTCTTTCGATGTTCGTGATCTTTGCCCTAAGGTGGTGCTCAGGGTTGGCATTATTTTGAGAATGGACAGCATTGGAAAAGAGGAGGCTAGTCTTCACATCAATCCCTTTTAGGGAGCAGTGAAGGCAGCGTTGAGGAGGCGACAGCGGAGGAGGTGAAGATGGCGGAAGGGAGGTCCTCCAAATAGATGGAAATGGTGTTCCCCAACCAATCCTCTCCTCGATTTTCTATTGCTTCTATCTGGAAGTTCTACACCTGAGCTTTGTGTTTGTTTTAGGTTCAGTTTTCGTTTTAGGTTGTATGTTCAGGAGGTATGCCTCCGGTGACTTATGTAAAAATTTATTATATAAATAAAGAGGTATTTGTTTATTATGTTTGTTTCATTTATGTTTGTTTATGTTTATTGTTGTGTATTTCTTGGGTTACATTGGAGGGAAAAATGGGTACTGTTAGAGTATGGTGTTCATTTATTCAGGTGTATCTCCGTTGTTCTGTTTTATGTGTTCGTTTTGGGGTCCCATGGCGGAAAAAGTAAAAACTAAAATAAAAAAATTTTAAAATGCCCCAATTTGGGATATTCAAGGTGGGGAAGGAAGAACTAAATTGAAAAAAATTAAAAAAATATCCCAGTTTTAGGTATCGTTCCTATGACCTGAGTATCCTTACCAAGGTGCTAGTGCTCTAAAAAAATGCCCCAATGTCAAGTGACGGTGGGACTTTCATCAGCCTCACAGATGTCTTAGAGTGTATTTGTGATGATCCCATGTTGGGAGATAGCCCGATTATTTTGGCCATGTGCCGGGCTCGATTTTGTAAGTGTTGAACGATCATCATGTATCGTAGCTTTTAACAAGATTGAGGTGAATAGTAGGTAATGGGTGATTGCATCACTTATCATTCGAGAGTTTTTGGTCTTATTCTGAAAGAGGTTTTGAAAGTCATTTGACTCATTGTCCAAAAAGAAAATAAAGGGGTGAAGGAGAGGTAAGGTTTATTGATCTGAGGGGAGCTTCTCATTCAACCAAACTTTGAAATAGTATTCAACTACTTTCTTCTTGGGTGGGTAATGCGGTGCCATAATTGAGCTCTCCGTCATGGTCCAGCACCATCAAATCATCAAATTCTATGGTTAGCAGGAGTTTTGTCCTCCTCCCACCACCGTACGACGACATCTAGTAGTGTGAAGATGTCGGGGAGGCCCTCGTGATTTGCTTATGCTCTCCTAATGAAAATATCAAGAATGTCCTCATAATTTGCTTATACTTCCCTGAATTTATTGACTGTTCATTCATCATATTGCTCTCGCTCGGTTGTGCTTCTTATACGTATATATATATTTTTTAAACAACCTGCTAATGCAAGAATTATGAGGTTTGATGGAACCTTACATTTTCATTTTTTTTGCTCTAACATCGACTCCAATGGCTGAAGAGGGTGTATGAGAATCCAAAGTTTTCTATATTTTAGAAAGAGAGGTTCATGATCCACTAGTCCTTTCGATCAACTTGCCCAAATAGGAGGGTGACCAATGAGTCAGATGATTCTCAAAAATGGTTCAAAAGAATAATGACCTATGACCGTCGCATGCCTTGCGATGACCACGAGGGTGATAAATATATAAGTGTTTGTTTAGGTTACGAGACATGATGGTTGTTGAGTTATGATTCCAAGGGTCAAAAAGTCCTTCCCCTGTTGCTGTTTCCTGGGCATGTTGCAGAGATAATATAAGTACTTCCCATGTGGGCTTTGATTTCCTCCAGGCGAGGCAATTGTATAGGCACTGTTTCTTAACACTAGCTCCTCGACTTCAAGTTCTCGGTCGAGTAAGAATTATGAGTTAAAGAAATTGTTACGCAAATGATATATGTATGTATTTTTTTTTATTTTTTTGTCTTGTATATATTTTTTTGATTTTTTTTTGTATTTTTTTGTGTTATGGTACATCATCAGGTCGTTAAGCGGAGATTGACTCAGAAGGTCGGATGTGCAAAGTGACAATTGGATAGTTTGTTTCAGGGTCCTCAATCTCTCTCGATTTGGTCAATCTGGGATGAGAGAGAGGTCATGTTTAGGTTTGTATTTTGGATGATATGAAATTTTTCGAAGTAGGTGTGGTGTCTTTTAACTTCTTCTTTTGATGAGTCTTTTATGGTTGGAGGCTCCTTGTCAAGAGGGATCTTCTTTAGTTTCTCAATGGGGTGAGGCAACTCGTAGAGTTAGGGCGCCGAGTTGTTAGAGAGTACTTCAGGATCATTTGCAGGTAGTTGGAAAGTTGTTTGCAAGTGAAGTTGGAGTAGAAGCCATTGAGAGGGACGGTAGTGTGGTAAAGATAGTGAGAGGATAAGGCAAAGGTAAAGTAGGAGAGGATGCGAAGGTGTGGGCCAAGGTGGACCTTTCCTTCGTGTTGGGCGGCATGGTTTTGTTCAATTATGCTTCTTTTGTTTGATTTGTACTTTGGGTTTGCCACGAGGTTATTTTAGAGTTTTGTTTATAATTGTGTTGGGAGTTTGATGTGGTGACTTTATTGTCGGTTGAACTTTCACAGGGGTTTTAATTGTAAAATCTATAGAAATTTGGACCCAGGAGTCAAAAGTAACCTTAGTTATGATGTTAATTTTATGTTGTGGTAAAATTTGAGGATTTGGCGATATGTTGATTTGGATATTAGTTGGGGTCGTAAGATTTAAGCTTGGTTTAGTTTCGAGAGTGGGAGGAGTGATAGATTTTTAGATTGGTTCATCGATAGGCTTAAGGGTTGATGCTGTAGAGGTAGATTCGATGATAGGTGCGGGTTTGATGAGTTCCAGTTTGGCGACAAGTTCAGGTTTAGGTTTGATAGGTTCATGTTCGGGTTCAACGCTAGGTTCAAGCTTGATGATAGGTTTTGGTTTGACAATGGGTTCAGGTTAGATGGCGGGTTCGCCTTTGATGGTGGGTTCGAGCTCGAGGATGGGTATGATAGGTTCAGGTGTAGGTTCGACGATTGGCTTAAGTTCAATGATAGGTTTGGTTTTGTGTCTGATGACAGATTCAAGTTCGATCATGGGTTTAGGTTCGGTGATAGGTTCATGTTTGAGGATAGGTTTAGGTTCGATAATAGGTTTAGTTTTGATAGTAGGTTTAGGTTTAGGTTTGATGATAAGTTTAGGTTTAGGTTTGATGATAAGTTTAGGTTTTATAATAGGTTTGAGTTTGGGGTTCAGTTTTGTGATTGGTGGAACGGTAAGTTCAATAGTGGGTTTAAGTTCTTGTTTCGGAGTTGAGGGTATGATAAGTTCGGTGGCGAGTTCTGCAAGGGTTGATCCATGAGTTGGTTTTGAGGTCGGTTTAATGGTCAATTCTAAAGTGAGTGAAATGGGTGGTTCGGAGGTATGTTTGGTAATAGATTCGGGTTCGAGATTTTATTTTGAAGTTGGTGAGGTGGTAGTGAGTTTAGGTTCCGAAGTGGGTGTAGAAGTTGATTCGAGAGTTGATTCTGAGGTTAGTGGGGTGATGGGTTTGTTGTTGAGTTTAAGTTTTAAAGCAGGTGTACGGATTGATTTAGAGACTTGTTTTGAGATTGGTGGGGCAATGTGTTTGACAATGTGTTCGATTTTGGGGGTAGATTTGATTATTGATTTGGGTTCAACGTTTAGTTTTATGATTGGTTTAAGTATCAATAGCGTCGTATGATACCGATTGATTGGTTTAAAAATTACTTCTAGAATCGGCACGTGAGCTTATTCGGGGGTAGTTGCGACATTGGTTTAGGCGTCTACTCAGAAAATGTGGGGGTTGATTTGTTTGTTGGTAGGTTATTGACTTATTGGATTCAAGAGTAGGCTGAGTTGGTTCAGGGGTTAATTTGTCGATCTTAACAGCCAACTAGGTTTCTTTGGAATCACGTTTGATGATTTTATTGATAGGCCGGGACATTTCGAAAACATGTTTGGCTATTTCTCTTATAGGTTGGATCAGTGCATTGAGCTTGGCGATGAGTTTGGTGATTTGAGTTAATTTAGGAGTGGATTTGGTGATAGTTTGAATTTTAGTGATCTTAGTGACCGATTTTGGGCGAAAGGTAATTTTGCGTTTATCGGTACATGGGATAGGGTTGGTTAGTTGTGAGTGAATGTTATGGACATGGTCTGAAGGGGGTTCAATTCTGCGAATTAGACTAGCTGGGTGGAATGGGGTGGGGGTGAATGAGTGTATGGTCTCGTATGGGGGTTGAGTTTGATCGAACAATGGGTTGTAATAGACGATGTCAGCTTGTGTGTCACGGGGAGTTGGTTTTGGTCATAGTGCGGGTTTGTGCATTGATTGTTGTATAAAGGTTGGTAAGGGTGTTGATCTTGGTTTATGTGTGATAATTGGTTTTGGTCAGGATATAGGTTTGTGTATAAGTCTTGAGCTTGGTCATAAGGGTGGTATGGTTGAGGGTTTATTTGATTTTGTTCTTGGTTCGTATTGATTTGTTCGGGGCTCAGAGTCTCATTTAGGGTATCTGTCTCAAGGTTATCGGAAGAGGGTAGATGTCAGAGTGGAGAGGTTGAGGCACCCATCCATTATGTAACGTTGTATACGTGTAGCGCGTTGATAAAGGATAACGAAGTTGGGGTAGTCACTTAGGATGAGGGCACTCCGGAGGGGCTCTCAAGTGTTGTTAATCACGATTTCTATCGCATCGCTTTCCTTTATTTGATTCCCCGTTCGAGCGGCGAGCCTTCTCCAGCGGTTGGTGAACGTTGAGAAGTCTTCATCGTCTTCTTGTCTTGTGTGTATCAAGTCAGCGAGACTGATTTCTTCGTGAGTTAGGTGCTGGTATTGGTCCAAGAATCTATCAGCTAAGTCTTCGAAGGTCTCGATTTTGGCTAGAGGCAGATTAGCGAACCAGTCAGGGGCTTCTCCTTCCAGCGATCATTGGAAGTAGTAGATGAGGAGCCCATGATTAGTGCGGATTGGTAGGCAGTCATTACAAAATAGTGTCAAGTGGTGTTTCAGATTCCCTGTACTGTTATATTTGTTAAATTTGGGTGGTTTGAACCTAGCGGTTACAGTGAAGTCAAGGTCTCGACAAAATTTATCGAATCCGAAAGGTCGTTCAAAACGCTCCTTCTTAGCCATGTAATTGTCTAAGAGTCGGTAGAGATCGTTCCTATCTGTGGTGGTGTCCTGTTTAGGTGTCTCGGGAGAGGGTTGTCTTTGGTGGTTGATATCAAAGGAGGTGTTGGGGATGCGTGTGTTATGTGTCGAGAGAGTCGGAGGAGTCAGCATCCTTTCCTCTTGTCTATTCCTCGGAGCAACTTGTCTCTGGTCTCTTATGGATCTGTATAAGTTGGTCAGGAACTGGAGCAAGGCATCGGCATCTTTTCCTCCTTTCGAGAGTGCACTGGCAGTGTGGTCCATAACTTTGCTAGCTGGGTAGCTTTGCTCAATACCACTTTCTTCGTTGTTATCACTGTGATTTATATTTCGTGGAGCAAAGGGGTATTTTCCACTCTCACTAACCATATTTATCCGAGCACGACGCTGGGCTGTCCATGGAGATGGCTTAACGTTATACTCGAGGTCGCTATGGGAGCCCCATAAGGGTGGGTCGATATCATTAAAGTTTAATTTTCTGATGCCAGCCATTTAAAACATTTTTTTTAACCGATGCAAGTGAGTATGTGTAAAAAGTGATAAAGTAATGTGAGGAAAATAAAAAACCAAATTAAATAAAGCAAGGAAAATAGAAAACCAAATCAATTAAACCAGGCAACCTTAGCGAAAAAGAGTCCCATCGCGATCACCAGTCTGTTGGTACGCGCTTTTTTCTCGGTTCCTTTCAATCCCCAGAATCAGTGGCCAAATTCGGTCCAAGTGGACTCTGGCAAAGGCGATGATAGAGTAATAAATTAGGAAATATTAAATATAAAAATTAAAGAGGCGAATTCTAAATAAAGAATACCTGAGAAGATGCGATCGGCAGCTGCAGATATTTATCGACGCTACAACACGTCACTGATCACACTTTAAGGGGAGCAGGGGCTTGCAGGTTGAACTCCTTTACTGAATCGTCCGCCGGTGAATGTCAGCAGTTGTTGGTTGCCTTTAATCTAACTAGTTTAGTTTTCCTATTCATGTTGGGATTTTAATTAACTTGGTCTCCTACTCATACTGGGAGTCTGATTAAGAAAGGTCTCCTAATTCTATCAGAAGTCTAACTGATCTAGTTTCCTAATCCTATTAGAAGTCTAATTTATTTTAATATCTTAATCCTATTAGAGGTCTAATTAATTAAGTCTCCTAATCCTACTAGAAGTCTAATTAATTTAAATATCTTAATCCTATTAGAGGTCTAATTAATTAAGGCTCCTAATCCTACTAGAAGTCTAACTAATATTAGTCTCCTAATTGTACTAGGAATGCAAATATGTTAATTTTACTAAAACTTTAACTAATTAAAAATATGCTAATTCTGTTAAAATTCTAATTAAAGTAAATATACTAATTTTATTAAAAATCTAAAAAAATGAGTTTTCGCCCGTTATGCTAAGGAGGATCGGCCTCGTTCCCGGGTACGCGTCGTAAGCTCCCTTGGGTAAATCGGGTGGCTAAGATTAAAGCAAGTTGAATTTTGGATTATAAGATTGTATTTTTTTGGATTTTTAAAGCCGATTTTAGATTACAATTATGGATTAAATTATGAAACTAGAAATTAAGAACTGAATTATAAATTGGGATTTTAGAATTTTCAAATTAAGGAATTAAAACTAGAATTTAAAATCTAAAGACTAAATTCGAGACTGAAATCAGAAAATTAGACCGTATAATTAAGGACTGGTTCTAGAAACTAAGAACTAGAATCAGAGATTAATAGTAGGACTAGAGATTGAGATTTCAGACCAAAATTAAAGTCTAGGGTCAGGGATTAGGTCGTCTGATTAAGGGCTGGTTCTAGAAACTAAGAACTAGAACCAGATATTAGATATTAAAAGTATGCTCTAAAAAAAAGGGTGCTACGGTCTAAAACTGAAAATTTGATATTAATGGTTAAAACTAAAAAATAAATAAAAAATAAAACTAAATCTAGAACTAAAAACTAGAATCAAAATTAAAAACTAAATTTTTACCTAAGGTAGGGGCTGCAGAAAGGAATCTCAAAATTCGAGACTTGGATGCAGAGGACTTGAAACTCGAATCTTGAAATCATTATTGGGCTTCTCTCTGTGTTCGCACTGTGCGCCCTCTCTTGGGCCAAAATAAAAAAAGGTCTTTTATAAGTTTTTCTCCAATTACGCGCCCTTTTTCAGGCGTTTAACTGAATTGCGCACCGATTCTCTGGCGCTTATTCGCTTTGAGTCTGTCACCAACTCGGTGAGCGAACAGCTGACTGGTTCAGCCGAGTTCCCTAGTTCTAATCATGTTAGGACTAATTGCGCGCCTATTTTGGAATGTGCAATCCGATTGAGCATTTCATTCCAAGCGCTTAATCATGGAATCTTGGGGGTCAAGGACTATGAGACTAGGTCGGGCGTAGGCCAATTGCGCGCCTGTGATGGGGCGCTCAATCCGATCATGCGTTCCATGTGGAGTGTGTAATCGAGTCTCGAGGTGGTCTGAAGAAAGAAAGTTTGGTCTGAAAAGGGACTGATTGCATATTTATGGGTTTGCGTGTAATCGTATTGTGCGCATAGTTTTTAGGATGTAATTTAGGGTTGTTCAAGTCCTGGTCGGGTCTGAAATGTCAGACTATTATTTTAGCCTGTATTTCGACTATATACTATTGTTTCAGTATATAGTCTCCCTATGTCAGGATTGAGTCACAGAGCTATTATTTCAACCTATGTTCAGCCATGTACTATTATTTCAGTATATGGTCCCCGCATTAGGGTTAGGGGGACTGAGCCACAGAGCTATTGTTTCAGCCTGTGTTCAACCATATACTATTGTTTTAGCATATGATTCCCACATTAGGGTTAAGGGGTCTGAAATGTCAGACTATTGTTTTAATCTATATTTCGATTATATACTATTGTTTCAGTACATAGTCTCCCTACGTCGGGATCTGAGCCACAGAGTTATTATTTCAGGCTCTGTTCAGTCATGTACTATTGTTTCAGTGCATGGTCCCAACATTAGGGTTAAGGGGCCTGAGCCACAGAGCTATTGTTTCAGCCTGTGTTCAGCCATATACTATTGTTTCAACATATGGTCCCTATGTTAGGATTGTGAAACTTCCAGAAAAGGTAAGTCCTTTTCAAAAAGACAAGGGCAAGGTTAAAGGTTGACCAAATGAATTTGTATATTCGGAGAGGGCAAAATGGGAGTGTTTATAGTTGGCTGTGGTGTTGACGAACTTACTATAGTACTTTTTACGAACAGAGCGAAATTTGAGGAAGGAATGTGCAGTGGAGCTATGTTGTTCCACGGTGGGAGATATTGAGTATAATCTTCCTCTTCTAGAAAAGTGTAGATTAGGGCTTCTTCCTTGTTGGATTCTTCGTTCAACTAACTCATCTTGGTATTAGGTCGTTGTTTTGTTGTAGCCTCTTGTCATTGTCTTGAGGTATTTTGGGTGACGCTTTCTACCCACGTTGTAATTTGCTCCGCGGTTTAGAGGACATGGTCTTCATATTCAGGTTCAGAATCTGATAGTGAGGGATTTAGTTGTGGATTCGAAGGAATGAGAGGTTCGAGTAGAGGCTGATGGAGGTTCGGCTTTCATGCCCTGAACGACTGGACTCGGATTCGGGTGAAATTTGGGTAGGGAGGCCAACTTGGGGGTGCGACCCGAGTTATTGAAGTAGAAGGGTGTGGCCGAACGGCTAGGGGCCTCGGAGAACTTCCCAGTCGATATGATTCTATCATTCATATCATACATCACATCTCGGAGGACCCAGCAGTCTTCCAAATTGTGTCTCGCGTATCAATGAAATGCACAGAACTTACTATGGTCCAGATTTGCTGGCCAGGGCCACGGCCGTTCCAGTGGAAATTTAAGAAGGTTTTGGTTGCTCAAGACACGGAAGATATTTGGGATGGTGTCGGGTAGCAGAGGGTAGTGCTCTCTTCTTGGCTGGTAGGGTCCTCTAGTTTGTTGATTGAAATTTTGCGACAGGGGCACGTTATTATAATTCTGGGCATTGATTGACCCATTCTGCGTCGTGTTTTGATTCTGATGTTGGTGGGCATTAAGATACTGATTTCTATTTTGATACTAGCCATGATTCTTATTCTGGTTCGGATACCTTTGCTGGTTCTAAGCTTGATTTATATTTGGGTATCGTTGCTGGCCCTGGTTCTGATACTGATTTTGACCGAAATTCCTGGACAGTAGTTTCTATTGCCGGCGTTCTAACCTTGATTGGCAACGTATTGGCTTGCTACTAGCCGGAGGCTTTCGTGGTCACTATTGAAAAGGCAAGATCTCCTCCCTTTATATGTCGTCGGATACAACTGGCACGTAAGTAAGGAGTAATGAAGTCTGGACAATCACTTATGACAACAGCTCTTCGGAGAGGCTCCCTGACATTGTTTATAATTATGTCGATCACATCCTTCTCCTTCATCTGACTTTTGGTGCTGGCCAACTTCCTCCAGCGTGTTACGAAGTCCACAAAGTCTTCCTTAAATTCCTGCTTAGCTGTCATTAGATCACTGAGACTAACTATTTCTTGTATCAGATGCTTATACTGGACCAGGAATTGTCCGACCAGATCATCGAACATGTAGATTTTGTGGAGCGAAAGTCTGGCGAACCAGTCTAGAGCTTCTCCTTCTAGCGATCTCTAGAAGCAGGGTATCAAGAGCCGTTGATTATCGTGCACAGGTCGACAGTCATTGCAAAAAAGCACCAAATAGTGGTTCGTGTTCCCTGTACCGTTGTATTTGTTGAACTTAGGCGGCTTGAATTCTACAGGTAGGGTGAACTCTTGGTCTTAACAAAACTTATCGAATCTGAATGAGTAACCCGGGCGTTCTCTCTTGGCCATGTATTCATCGAGCATTTTTAAGAAATCCTCTACTCTTACAGTAGCGTCTTTTTGGGTAGTCTGAGGGTGAGTTCGGTCTTGGCGATTGTTGTTGAAGAGGGTACGAGTGGCCCTGTCAAATGGCAGCACGTAGGCTAAGACTGTGATTGGTGTGGGTGGTGACCCTTCTTGTCTTAGTCATTCTTACTCTTTTCTATCATGTCGCTCCTTGATGGTTTTGTATGCAGGTGTTAGGCCTCAGAGTAGTTCTTCGGTGTCCTCGCTTGGACGCTGAGCTCCACAAGCTGTCGAGTGGTGAAGTTCTATCTGATACTCTCGTCTCTTCCATCGTGATTATTGCTAGTGCTTGGAGGAGTAAAGGGGTTTTCCTGTTTGCCTGTCATGTTTATCTCAGGGTTGTGCTGAGCGGAATCGCTACACAGATCATGGTCGTATACAAGGTTACCATGGTAATTCCATAACAGAGGATTGTTGTGATCAGTGATATTTATTCTTCGAATTCTCGACATCTCGAGCCTTTCACGAATGCTCATGCACCTTCGGGAAACCTCGATTGTCGAGCAGATATAGGGAGAGAATTGAACAAGAGAAAAAAAATAATAATAATAATAAATAAAACTTAAACTAAACAAAGGAGGCATTGGCGACAAGTCACATCGCGATCGCCAGTCTGTTGGTACGCGCTTTTTCTGGGTCGCTTTTTATTCCCGAAAAGAGTGGCCCAAATTGGTCTATGTTGACTCTGACGTAAGGCGATTGATGGTGAGTGGAAAGTATGGAAATAAAAAAAGGTAAATTCTGAGAATAAAATATCTGGTTCATTGCGATTGCTAGCTGCAGATATTTATCGATACTGTAATACGTCACTGATCACGCCTTTTCGGGGTGTGGGTTTAACTTCTTTACTGAATCATTGGCTTGCCAATGTCAGCAGCACTGGGTCACCTGGATGTTTAGTCTATTTTCTTTTTTTCTAATCCTGTTATAATTCTGATTGCTTTAGTTTCCCTAATCCTACCGAGAGTCTAATTATTCTAAAAGTTTTAATTATTTTAAAAGTTTAATTAAACTAGTCTCCTAGTTATACTAGTAGTCTAATTATCTGAAGAGTTCTAATCTTATTAGAAGTCTAATTAATATCAGTCTCCTAATTCTATTAAGGTCAAAAGTTGACCAAATTGGTCTGCATACTCCGAAAGGGCAAATTGGGGTGTCTACAGTTAGGGCGCATAATAGGGTCTCAAGGCGGTCTACGAAAGGTGGAGGACTTGTCCAAGTTGGACCCCTTGCACGCCAGTGATGAGGCGTGCAATCTGATTACGCGATCTATCCACGGCGTGGAATCGGGTCCTAAGGCTGTCTGTGGGAAGAGCGGATCTGGTCCAAGTGGGACCAATTGTGCACATGTGTTCGGACGCGCAATCGAATTGCGCGCGGCTGTTAGGGCGCATAATTCGGAAGCTTCCCCAGGCTAAGTCGAGACTAAACCACAGGGCTATTGTTTCAGCCTGAGATCAACCATATACTATTGTTTCAGTACATAGTCCTGTCTTTAGGGTTTTAAAGTCTTCGGAGAAGGTCAGTCCTTCTTTGGAGATCGTGGGTAATGTAAAAGGTTGGCCAAATAGGTTTGTACACTCCGAGAGGACAAAATTGGGGTGTCTATAGGCGGGTATTGGTATCTCAGGCTGTTTAGAGATTCTGCCCGACCGGGTTATGAATTCAACGGTCCCTTCATTACTGTTGTCGCCAGCATTAGCATCCGTCTAGTTGTAGTTGAGTGGGATATGATGGGGATCATATGATGGTCCAGGGATTTGGAATAGGATGGATGGAGATATCGGATACGATTGAGCTGGCGAGACTGGTGTGTCAATGTTGGGCCAAATGTGGTTGACTAGTACAAGAGGCGGCTGTACTGATGATGATGTAGAAAAATTGGGCCAATTATATTGGGTTGGTGTTGGAGGTGAATATACTGGTGGCAGTGCGACAACACTAGGCTAGCTGTATTAGGTTGGTGCGGGAGGTGAAGGTGGATGGGTTGATGATGGTATGGAAAAATTGGGCCAAATGTGGTTGACGGGAGCTGATCTTGTGGGTGAGGTAAAAATGGGAACCATATAATTGACGAGGGCTGGTGCCGGAAAGGGATGGTATACTGGAAGTGAGGCCCAACTGGGTTGGACCTGATTAACGGGAGCAGGTGTGGGAAAATATAACCTCAGATCTAGCGGGGCTGCTTGAGTGTTGGGTTTGGAAAATAATCAGCTAAGTTTAAAGTCTTGATTACCCTGATGGTTTCACTTTCTTGGTTCCACTGCCCTAGCGTTTCGTAGCTTTCCCCTGTGCTAATATGTTCTGAGGGGTCGATCTCTTCTATCTCTTCTTGTAGCATGTTAATTGTGGCCCTCGAGCCCACTCCTCCCTGTGGGTGTGGCAGCAACGGCACTTGCAGAATATTGGCATGCTAATTGGCCTAGGGATGTGCTGAAGGAATGAGCTTCCCTACCTCGATCAGGTCTTGTATTACATGCTTTAATGGAAAGCAGCGATTGATTGGGTGCCCTAGTTCCTGATGGAAGCTACAATGTTTGCTTGGATCGTAATTCCTTGGGATTGGATTCGGCGAAGGTCGCGGCTGGACTATGGTGACCAGACCCTTTTTTACCAGTAAGGGCAAAAGGACATTCAGGGGCTGCCCTAGGGGAGTGAACATTCGGTTATATCGGGTCCTTCTCTGTTCGGGGGTCATTAGTGCCCATGGGCCATTGCCCTGCCTCAGAGCTGGATTTGCCTGAGTCGAGGTTTGCTATGTTGCTCCAAACTGAAAAAGGTATCATGTTGGTGTTGGGCTGTGTGGTTATTATGGCTTGGACCTCTGCCCTTGCTCTTCTCTCAGTCTTTTGTTTGGCAAATTTACGGACTCCACTGGTTGCATTTTTGTTTAATCGTCCCTCTCTTACCGCGTCTTCTTAGCAATTAGCATTTCTTATCAAATCAGCGAAGCTAGATTACTGTTGGTATATTAGGAAATCAGAGATAACGGGTAGGGCGGTTTTCAAGATCATCTCGATTTGCTTCTCGTTCGAGATGCGGTTCTTTACTTGGATTGCTAGGGCCTCCACCTTCCAAGGTATTGATTAAACATCTCGTCAGATTTTTATTTTAAATGTGTCAGATCTGATTTGTACGGTTCGATGTCTATATTATAGACATATTATTCTTGGAATAGGTGGGTGAGGTCTTTCCACGTTCTTATCATAGATGGTTCAATGGAAGTGAACCACCTCAATGTCGGGCCAGTGAGACTCTTTTGGAATACTTTGATGAGGAGTTGTTCATCTCCGCCATATTGGTACATATCCCCATAGTAGAATTTCAGATGTGCCATTGTATTTATCAAAAGTAGACACCTTGAATTTGGGTGGCAGTGGCACCTCGATAAACAAGCATAGGTCAGAAAAAATATGTGGCATGGATTTCGACCCCTCCCAGCTTCATCAATTGTTTCTAAATCTTGTCCATTTGCTTTCTTAACAATTTGGACTCTCTGGATGGTAGTACCGGGGTTGCTCCCCTACTAGGTTGCCCTGCCTAGTTCCAAGCTATCTGTTGGTTGGTGAATGTGGGTGGTGGTGGGTTAAAATTGGTGAATGCCCCCACATAAGCCCCACTATTTCGGGCCTCATTTTTTTCATATTGATGACCCACATCAATAAATGGTGGTGGAGGGGTGAGATTATCTGGCTGATTTTGAATGGGTTGGACGGGTGCTTGGTGGAACCATTATAGTTGTGGGAAGCTTTGATGATTGGTTTGTGGGGTAAGTGGATGGGCGAATTGTGGATTTTGAACAGGCTGAGTGGGTTCTTGGTGGGACCAATGGTCTTGACGAGAATTTTGTTGATTGGGTTGGGGGTTAAAAGGATGGGTGAATTGGGGATGGTTGATGGTATGGGATGAATTCCCATATTGGGTTGCGTGTGAGGCATGTGGAGGAATGGGACTCATGTCGGATTGGGGGATTGGATGAGATGGGTTTATCGTTTGAGGGGGAATGGGGGTTTGTTGAGTGTGGATATGTGTGAGGAATTGGGGAAATTGTGGTGGGTTTGAAAATGTGGCCCTTGAGTTTGAGTGAGCATGGGCTTGGGATTGGACATGGGACCTTTGAGGCTCACTTTGATGGTTCCATGAGCCTTGGGTGGTATGGATTATGGGTGGTTGATTGAGGTTGGTATTTTGGGGGAATGAGGTATAGAGATTTTGGAGAGTATGTTGGGAGTTTGATGATGGATTAGGAAGTCTTTGGGAAGCCTTCCATGCAGTGTATGCTTTTACCATGTCCTCCATCATGGACATAGGATTGGATAAGGGGGTGGATGTGGATGGCCCTTCCGATGAAAGGGGTGTATGGGAAAAATTGGGCATGACTTGGGTGAATTAGAGAAAATTGGGCATGGCTTGGGTGGATGTGGGAAAATGAAGTGTATTTAGATTGGATGTAAAGGGAAGGTGGGGTGTATGTGGAGCGGATGGGGGAAAATTGGGCATGGCTTGGGTGGATTGGGAAAAATTAGTCATGACTAGGGTAGATGTGGAAACATGAGGTGTATTTGGATTGGTTGCGAGGGGAGAGTGGGGTGGATTTTGAGTTTATGTGGAGGAAAAATGAGGTGGAAATGTGGAGGGAAAATGGGGTGGATTTTGGCTAGATGTGGAGGAAAAATGGGGTATTGTTTGGATGGATGGGGTAAAATGATGGGGACTTGGAGTGGATGTGGAAGGAAAATGGGGTGTTGTTTGGTTGGACGGGGGAAAATGAGGTGGATTTTGAGTGGTGGTGGATAGAAAATGAGTGCACCAAATGGTTCGGTGACATTAAATCGTGATTGAGTGGGGGGATCGGAGATAGGTATCTCCTCCATGTGGGAATGTGATCGGGATGAATCTGGGTGGCATAAGCTGGATCGATCGCCCATGACATGGTTTAGTGGGGGGTCGGGTATGGATTCCTCGGGTGGGGCCCAAACACTTTCTTTGTCCTTCCCCTACGGGATGAAGGAGGGTAAGGCGATGTCGTGGTTTTGGTACCACAAGCTCTCTTTTTTGAATTTTTGATTTTCTTGATTTTTGATTCTTTTTGTGATTTTGAATTTTTTGGAAATGAAAACTTTTTTTGGATCTCCTTCTCTTTAATTTCTTACGGTGCTCTTTAGGGCCTTGGAACTCCCTTTTCGAGTGGCATTCACACTCCTAATGCCTCCCACGGCAGGATCCCGATGCACTTTGAAAGAATCAAAGGGAACCCTTTGATTTATGTAAAGGCACGAAAATCCACTCGACAACCCGATCCCTTAGAAGAGTCAATAAGAGAGTGACCTCTCTTGACCGACAAGGGTGTTTTGGGTGTCAATGATGTGGGATTTATCGGGGGTATTACAACCACTAAGCGGGGGTTCGGGAAACTGTGAAGTAAGGCCCCAAATTCAGGCTGCTCAGCCAGAATAGGCTAGCATATATATTATATACGCAAGGCTAAAAATTTAAAATTTTGGCTTCGCGTATATATTACATATGCAAGGCAAAAAATTGCGATTTTTTTAGCTTAGCGTATATTTTATGTACACAAAGCTATTTTCTGTGGATTTTGGCCTAGCGTATATTTTATATATGCAAGGCTAAAAATTATATATGTATATATTTTTTTGATAGCAGCAGACCGGAGTTGGTCTATTTTTTTGGGGGGTTTTCTGGAAGCAATGCTTCTTGGAATTATTTTTATTTGTTTTAACGGGTCCCTCCTTTCTGTGCCTAAAGGATACAAGGCCGATTTGGTGCAGCTAACGTGCCCCACAAAGGTTTTAGGCTAAGTAACAAGCTCGGTCACCCACCCGATATACCTCCAGCGCAAGCGCCTTCTCAGATATTGGATGGGATGGTTCCTTTCAAGATCATCACCACTAGGGCTGCCGCTCTACCGCGAACTGGGACTGATGTATCGTAACTTATTTTCCCACCCTTTTGTAAAATCTACCCGCGCAAAGCAAATTGAATTAAATCCCTTGTTGGTTCAATTTTAAGCTCAATTTTAGGGAGTTTTCTTTAGGGAAAATTTTAAAATAACCCCTAAACTTTCACCTTGTTATCAATAACGTACCTAAACTATTAATAATATCAAATAGGCACCCAAAGTACGCTTAAGTTCATCAACTAAGCCCCTACCATCACCTTTCGTTAATGACTGAACGAAAAACGCTGAGTTGGCATACAGCTCAGCAAAATAGCTTGTGTGGCACCCACATGGCGAGGGCTTAGCTGCCACGTGGGTGCCACATTAGCATATAGCTCAGCAAAATAGTATATGTGGCACCCCACGTGGGCGCCCCGTGGGTGCTACGTACGCTATTTTGCTGAGTTGTATGTCAACTCAACATTTTCCATTCAGTCATTAACGGAAGGTGACGGTAGAGGTTTAATTAATTAACTTAAGTGTACTTTGGGTGCCTATTTAATATTATCACTAGTATAGTTGCGTTATTAATGACGGGGTGTAAGTTCAGGGGTTATTTTAAAAATTTTCCTTTTCTTTAAGTCTAAAAACGGGTGGTGAGAATCCCGTGTCACCTCTAAGGACTATCGTCTACTGATGAAATATGAAGCTATATTAACAAGTAACCCGCCAAACAGCTAAGATGAATATAGACGGAATCGTAAATGTTCAAGTAGGCATACCAAATGGTTAAGGCATGTAAATGACAGAATCATAGGGGTGAGCAAAAATGCTCAAGTAGGCTCACCAAATGGCTAAGGCGGTAAATGATAGAATCGTAGGGGTAAGTATAAAAAATACCGAATGGTAGGGGTAAGTAAAAATGACGGAATCGTAGGGGTAAGTGAGCAAAAATAAAGAAAACTAACAAAAGGAAAAACACATACAAGAGGGGTCAACTTCAAGTAGAAACTCTAAAGCAATATCCCCAACGGAGTCACCATCTGTGCAACCATGGGCTCTTGCGAGTCCGTCACGATGATGCGCTCTCTTTTAAAAAGATGGAGTCGCCACTCGGAGCTTTTGGTGTCCCGGGATACCTCAAAATCGATATATAAGTACCGAAGTGCAAAAATATGACTCTGATTTATCAGTCAACGCCAAAGGCTCTTGGATAGGGGCTTTGATTATCGATCGGGAAGGTGTTAGGCACCCAATCAACCCGCTCGTAAGCGATCTCTACTTATGGCTTAATATAAAAAATAAATAAATGAGTGACACTCCCCCTTGCCTGAAGGCACTCCGATCCTATTGAGCCCTTCATATCCAATGAAATTTCGGCGATGTAACAGCTCAATTCTAAGATAGAAGGAAAGAACAAGAAGGTAGAGGAATAGAGGGGAGAGCCGAAACTCTCGGACCCTTATAGCACCGTTGTGAAACTTCGCGTGAGTGCACTTCCGGTGAGCTTCCGATAGCAAACGGGTTGAAAGATGAGTCTTGAACTCTAAGGTTTAAGAGTTTGGAGGTAGGAGAGATAGGTTAAAGCCTTATTCTTCCTAAAGCTAAGGGATTGGTGATGGAAGATGGGGTCTAAAAGGGGAACCTAGGTTCTGGAATTTTGTGGATTTAAAGCTTGAAGAAGGTGGGGAAAACTCTAAAGAATTCTCTCTTTTGGAAAATTTTCAAGCCCTTAAGCAAGGGGGGGTGTCTCGCTATATATAGAAGGAGAAGGGATTAGTGAGTATTAAGTTGCTAATTGGGTTAGCAATTAGGTAATGGGGATCTAAGGTTTTCTAGGAATTCTAGGGCTTAGATAGCTGGGAACTTGGGTTTAATGATAGATGATAGGGTGGGGTTCTAAATGGAAAAAGGGTAGAACTTAAGTGTAGGAGGGGTGCAACAGTCCTAAAGAAATCAACCTCAGACTTTGGGGTAGTCAAAAAGTCAAACCCCACAAGTGAAATTCGGTCATTTTCCCAAAAAAATACTATTCCTAAGCCTTGCGTATATAATATATACACTAGGCTTAAAAACAGTATTCTCTAGGAAAATAGGGAAGTTCAGAGCCCATTCTAGAGCTCAATTCTGAGAAAAATAGCCAAATTTTTCTTGCGTATATAACATACATGCACGACCAATTTCTGTCAAAAATTGCCCTTACGTATATAATATATACACAAGTGTAATTTCCTATACTTTTCTGCATTTTTCAAAATGTCATAACTTTTGATATATAACTTGGAATCAGACGATTATTGGCTCATTGGAAAGCTGAGAACCTCTACTTTCCAATGGTATAGGAATCGGCTCCAGTAGATGTCCAAGTAAACTTTGACATTCTTCTTTCCGTCCGCTGCTCCGACTGCTTCAAAATGGGTCCAGAAAGGGTTCTATAGGTTCGGGTTGATTCCTAAGGGTCTGAGAAATGTTCTATAGGTTTAGGATTAAGCTCTAAGGGTTCGGGGGGTGCTTTTAGAAGCTCGAGTGTATGCCTTTCTCAAAATATGTGTCAATCGGGCCTTGGGCCAAATTTGGGTATCTACAAACATGAAATTCGATAATAACAATAATAATAATAATAATTAAGACAAATTTATCAACTTTGGTAAAGGCGGCCAAGATTTGAAGACTACACACACTTTAAGTGAAAAAGTTTAGGAGAGGTAAAGATTTTTAAAACTTCATGTAAATCATGTCAATTTCAGAAATAAGAAAAAATTAATTCTATAAACTTCCCAACATGTTCATATAGAAATCCACTAAACAGATGCAATAAAAAATTGTGAGAGTTTAAACTAATTACATACTTCACCCTAAAATACGACAAAATTTCAGTTCAAGGTAATCTACAAATCAGATGGAGTAAGTAAATCGTGTGCAAAATATAGGGAAGAGAAGGAAACACCTCAGGTGTGACAGCCCGGATTTTCCTAACCTAAAATTTTTAGACATTTTTTTTTTCTCAACTTACACCAAATGGAAAACTCGGGCCACCAGATCGTAGATCATAATCTAATATAGAATACATGACACATCCATATGCATGCGGAAATCAAAGAAAAGTTAGATATGCGATGAATAAAAATCTCCATGTATAATATCCACCATATACAGAACAAAACAAACACCAGTGATGGCCAACCATCACCAACAATAGTGTACGATGCATGTATAATAGCACGAACGTACCAAGCCCGAACTTACCAAAGCCCATGATGCACTAAACCTACGATCCCAGAACATAGCACAAATTCTTATGCGAAAGCTCCTTTTCTTCAAGTATGTAGTTTGGGACCTCCTCAAAGCTACACCTAAGACATATAGTCAGGATGAGCTAACATCTAAACTCAATGGAGAAAACCAATACCAATATACATCTCATCATATGCATAAATTTAAAGACAAGATCAAAACATTTTCATATTCGAAACCGAAACTGAATTCGAAGGCATACCAATTTCAAAGGCATTTTCTTATCAAAATCGAAACTGATTTCAAAGACATTTTCTTAACAAAATGGAAACTGATTTCAAAGACAAACTGATTTCAAAGACGTTTTCTTATCATAGCCGAAACTGATTTCAAAGACATTTTCTTAACAAAATCGAAACTGATTTCAAAGACAAACTAATTTCGAAGACGTTTTCTTATCAAAGCCGAAACTGATTTCAAAGACATGTTCTCTTCAAAAACATTTTCTTATCTCTGATTTACTGAGTTCACTTGCATTCACTTACACGTCTTATCTTGATTCAGTGAGTTTGATTCGCTTACACATCTTATCATGATTTGCTGAGTTCAAATCACATTCACATACATGTCTTATCTTTCTTACATAGCTTGCTTCATGTCTTACACATTCGTACTTGGCTTACTTATATGCCTTACACATTCTTACTTAGCGTCACTCACATGTCTTACACATTGCCACCTAGCTTACACAGTTTGATTTTCACGAATATTTCGTCGTGTCGGTTCGATTCACGAAAATTGTCGTGCCAGTTCGATTCACGGAGACTGTTGTACCAATTCGATTCACGATTAGCCATCATGCCGGTTTGATTCACAGATATTTCACCGTGTCGGTTCGATTCACAGTTATCCGTCGTGTCAGTTCGATTCACGAAGACTGTCGTACCAGTTCGATTTACGGCTATCCATCGTGTCAGTTCAATTCAAGAAGCCTGCCGTACCAGTTCAATTCATGGTTAGCCATCGTGTAGGTTCAATTCCGCCCTAGCGGCCCACAATGTACCATATAATCTGCCTATAGTGGCCTATGGTGTACTTGTAATCTGCATATAGCGGTCCACGATGTACTTATAATCCGCTAATAGCGGTCCACTTATCTTTTTCTTTACTTATGATTCGATTCACACTTTAAAGATTTATGATTTCGTTTCATATTCATTTATCGTTCAAAGGTTTCCCCTATTAATCAAGATTCAAAACTTGCAAAAACTCACATACGATGTCAAAGACTGAAATTCCTTACATGATTTTCGAATGCTACATAAAATGTTCAAAATAAAGATCATTGCTTGATTCGATAAGTCAATAATTTCCAAAACAACCACTATGTCAAAGATTCGATAATTCAGAGCTTTCAAGCATTTCAAATAATCAAAATATTCAATCAAATATTAGAGTTCAAATATCTAAAGTTTCCATTGCAAAGAGTTCAAATACCAATTCATTTCAAAGCAAAACTTATCATCTTCCATTCGATCATATCAAACATCTATGAAATTAAATCAAAATGTAATTGCGTATGAAAATTTTCCAACCTTAACCTCGAAACTGTGTGAAGCCAAGTAATGTCCTATCGATGGCTTCCCTCCCTCAACCTACATCACAAATACATGATGTATTAAGGATTGACCTTAATTACTATTAATCTCGATGTATTTAAATATTTTCTCAAAACCGAGGTTGAAACGGGCAATTTCGTGCTAACTTAGAATTTTACGTAACTTCCTCCTAAATATTGACCTTTAAAACTTTGGATTCACGAAATGGTTAAAACACAAAAATTGTAGGTCATGTTGTTTTCTTTTCAACACCTTAAGAATCGCATCAATCGGAGTTCGGAGTAAAAAGTTATTGCAAAAATATTAAAACTGTATCGGCAAGCTCTGTCAAATTCAATCGATCGAAATGAATTTCGATCGATTGAATTTCATTTCGATTGATCAAATTTTCATAAAAATCGCATTTCATCAGCTCTTGTCAAAATCGATCAATTGAATTCAATTTCGATCGATCGAAATTGACAGATTTCACCATTCTTAAGGATTTATGTTTCAAAACACATTTTTCTTAAATCTTAACTTTTTTTCTTCTAATTTTTTACCCATAAACATAAATCAAACGCACTCAACTATAAATCATGATTTAACACAATTTTCATACCTCAAATTGATCAATTTCTCGATCCATGAGCTTACGCCCAAGCTAGGGTTTCAGAGTGAATTTCATTGATCTCTCTGGCGTTTGAATAGAAACGAATCCTACAATGGTGCTCGGCTCCAACACGCACTACTCTTCAATCTCCCAACCGCGTATGTCGTGATCACAACGGTTGGTTCTCTCTCTATTTTCAACCCACACACTTAAATCTCTAAAATCTCATCGACATCGGAATCCAATGGCTTTTCGCGGCACACACACTAACACGAGGTTAATACCTTAAAGTCCAACGGATCGATCTGAGCTTCGGACGTCCACTACGATCTCTTCAAGCTCCTTCTCTCCTCTCTCTAGAAAACCCAAGAAAACCTAAAATTGCAACCGGTTAAGCTTCCCTTGGAAGCTTTGCCTTTTATTACTTAAAGGGCTTGATCACTTGTTAAACACATACACCCATTTGGGTGTTAGCCCTATCCAATTAACCTAGTCTCCGTACGAAACGGATACACCTAAGTAAGGTGCTATCTATTTTATAAACAACCCTTTGGTTCGGTGTGGGGCATGCACACACAAATCACTTATCAATCGGATTTGGCGTTAAGCCAATACACACAAGCACGGTGTTTGAATTTGGTCCTAAAAATCTTACACGAGCTCAAATGGACCCAAAACGATTCCATTTGAAAAATTCAAACAATGACATATTTCTTAACAGACAAGCACCCAATCAGGACCTATAGTCGGCTCGAATAGTTGGCTCAATCAGTTGGCCCAACTAGTCAGCCAAATACAGTTGGCCCAATTTGTCAAATAAGTTGTTTAACCATTAATGAACTTTCATTCCCTCTCTAGAACCCAAAAATCATAAGAGAAATAAATTCTCTTAGGCTTCATACACTTATATTAAGTCTTTGGTTTTGGTGTTAAGCACATACACCGCAACTAGGTGTATCAAAACTCATTCAAAGGTTCACGCATAATTTTACTCATTCTGATTTTCACTTAACACATGACCTAATATGACTTATCAATTATTTTCATAGAGTCGGGTACGTGACCAATCGGACACGCACACCAAGGCGTACTGTTCAAAGGTTAAAAATTTTCAGGATGTTACATCGGGTGACTAAGCCACGTCTGTGATGAATCTTCAACAAATCAAAGTCCCAGGTCTGCAACTCTTTCAGTAATATCCCACATCAATTAAAGAGAAGTTCGGAGCCTGGGCTATGAGGTGCGATCAGTCGTTTTATGTAACGATGTGTTTTGGGTAGGGATGACAGATAAGTAACATCTATGTCAGGTAAGGATCTAGGCTCAAAATCGGACAATATCAATGGCCTGTGGGTCCAAGTCGTCACAGAATAATATCATAACTGAGGGGGTCTATAATATCTCACATCGGATAGAGAGAAGTCTGGAGCCTGAGCTATGAGGCTCGATCGACCGTTTCATTTAATGACGCATTTTGGGTAGGGACGATGATACGTAACACCTATGCCATGAACAAATCAATATTGATGGCATGTGGGTATGAGTCGTCACACCTTCTCTCAGACATGGTTTATCAAATCAATATCTTTTTTTTCAAAAGAGGACGACGAAAAAAAAAAAAATATATATATATATATATATATAATGTAAATTTTTTTCCCAAATAAATCACCTTTTTATTTCAAGAGAGGATAAAAAAATAATAAATAAATACATTACATATGAACCTCTCGTATTCTCTTCGGGCACGTTCGTTTCACTAATGTCCAAATAATGCGCGTAAAATGAAAAAAACTCATCTCAACGGTCGAATATTTTACATGGCTGGCGTTCGGTTCGCATTAATGCAAGCTTGCATTAAACTGTTCATTTTGCAGGTAATTTTTTAGTCTTACGAAGCCAGACCCTCGTAAGATATAAAAATTACAGGAGTTTTTTGCAACGGCTATAAAAAAGCTCCGCCATTTTCGTTTGCAAACCCTAAACCCATTTCTCTTCTTCTTCTCCACTCAAACTAACCCACCAAACCCTACACCTCGCAAATCCATGCAAAGCATTTGTCGCCTTCTCAAGCTCCTCTCCACCGAACCCTCTCAAACCCTAACCAATCCCCGCCATGGATCAAAATCTCGGCCGAAAACCCAAAAATTCAAATTATCGGCAGAAATTTGAAACTATCGGCCGAGATCACATTTGACTTTTGAAACATTTTTAAAAGGGTTTAAACCGAATTTTTGCAAAAAAAAAAAATCATTTTTTTCCTTTTTTTTTTTTTTTTTAATAGGGTTTAAACCCAGATTTTGCACAAAAAAAAAAATCTAAATTTTTTTTCCTTTCTCCTCTCCTCCATTTTTTTCTCTTTTTTTCCCTAAAAAAAAGAAGAAGGACTGAAGGAGGTACCTGCTGTTGCCCTAGCCCACGAAATTAGATTTTTAGTTTGTATTTTCCTTCCTTTTCTTCTTCTTCTTCTTCTTTTTCTTCTCCTCTGGTTTTTTTTTTTTCTTTCTCCCTGCGAATGTTGGTGTCTGTAAGTTTAGGAAATGGTTTTGGGTTTAGAAGAGAGAGACCTGGGTTTACAAGGGAGAGAGAGACGGGTTTGGGACTTTGTGTTTCTGTCGGTTTTTAATAGGAGAGAGGGATGGGTTTGACTATATCATATACACACACACATTTTGTAAGTGTTTGCACCGAGGTAAAAGAAAGACTTTTTATTTGAGGGACATGTGACATGTTAAAATGCAATCTAGACCGTCTGATATAAAGTTTATGATCTATAGATCTTTGGTGGATAAGATTAGAGCAAAACACAATATTTATCATATGATCTATTATTGTCGATCGTTAAATAAAATAATAGTGTTTGACTATATTTAATCACATAATGAAGATTATAATTTGTGCCAGCCTTGTCCACTAAGGATCTATAGATCATGAACTTTAGATCAGACGGCCCAGATTGCGTTTTCACGTATCTCACGTCCCTAAAATACAAAGTCTTTTTTTAACCTTGGTGCAATAACTTAAAAAGCGAGTGCAAGTAATGGCTCATAGGATTTAAGGAAAGACATGGTATTTTAGGGACATGTGATATGTAAAAATGCAATGTGGGCCGTCTGATTTGAAGTTCACGATCAATAGATCTCTGGTATATAAAATTGGAGCAAAGCACGATACTTATCATATGATTTATTATAGTCAATTGTTGAATTATATAATGGCGTCAAAGATCTTTAAATCATGTCATTCAAATCAAATGGCTTAAATAGAGTTCCATGTGACATAGGTCTCAAAAATACCAAGTCATTCCTTTTAACTCATGAGAGCCACCATCAGGAAAGTCATGGCTATATCATTGCCGATCATGCCTGATAAAGTCGGATGCTAATAATGATGAATGGAGAATGTCCATTTTGCACATAAATTTAAATAAATTACACAAGTTGTTCTTTTGGGTGTAATGTTAAAAAAACATCAAAAAGTGAATTTTACAAGAAAATTTTACACCCAAAAGAAAAATCATTTTATACCCACATATTGCATGCAAAGTGAATAATACATGTAATCCAATCATCAAAAAATTGCATGCATTCTCCATTTTATAGGGTCCATATTACAACGAAACAAACGTGCCATTCTTCTCTTCCTGGCAAATCAACCTGATAAAATCTTTTCTTTTTGTCTAAAGGGAAAAAGACCGAAATTATTACAGAACATATATCAGTCCAATCTTCTTCTTTCTTCTCCTTCTTCTTCTGTTGGTAGAAAAGGGGAAATTCAAAAGGGAATAACATGAAGTTGTAGAGGACAACTGCAGAGTACACATATTATTTTCATCAAATAGAGGTGAAATCATCGTCTTCTCTAATAGAGGCGCCATTCTGTTAAAAATGGGAGACGTCGATGTCGAATGAAATCAAAGCAATGAAGACGATAACGCAGGCGCCACTGAGAATTCCGGCAACTCTCCGAATTTGGTCCGCCTAGGTTTCATCGCTGGTGTATTTCTCACGGAATGGGATGATGATGTTAGAGATTGTTTAAGCAATCGCTATGTATATTATTAATATACTCTATTTTTATATATTATCTCTTTAAATATCTCTTTAAATATTATGAGATCACAATCAGACATCACACAATAATTAATTACAACAATTCTTCATCTGAAAATATAAATAAAAAATACAACAATTCTTTTTGTTTTGTTTTTTTTGAGAATGTAATTACAACCATTCTAATAATATAAAAATAGGTTATATTAATAATATCCATAGCAATTGCTTAAACAATCTCTAACACGCTTGATATCAAATATATGTTTCCCCTAGGTATCATGGTTTTCAGAAGATGAGCCAATATTATTGAAAAACCATTAAATGCACCCAACAAATCTTTGAGGCTCCGCCGACACTGAAAACCCATTGACTGCATTAAATCAGACGATGGTGATTGTTTTTGGTCCAAAGTTTTCACAAATAGATCTTACAATCATGGGAATACTATGGGACGACAAGATTTTGATTTCACATGGCACATATCCCGAAAATTTGACTTTCAAATCATGCCGCACTAGACACACCTAAACCTGATTAGAAGGCCACTATCTGTGGTTATGGTCTAGGAAAAATTAAAAGTTGATCGTCTGATGGTATGCTCATGATCTCAAGATCCATTGCATGAAATATTGGAATGAAAAATGATTGCCATCGTCTGATTGAAAGCAATCAATGGGTTTCATTATGAGTGCTCTCAAAGATTGGGCGGGTGAATTTAAAGATACTCATACCTCAGGGATCCCATTTTAGAAAAAAATCTTCATATATAGATGCCGGCAGAAGTAATACATGATTGAGATGAGTTTTCAAAATTATTTTTTATTTTAAATGATCTAAGTAATGCACCGACGCTCCATGTAGCATTCAAACAATATTTGGATGCCACATTGACCTCCATTTGAAACTTTGAAGGGCGATCCTCCCATGTAGGACGAACACCTCTTCCTAGTTATATATATAGGAAACAAAGTTCATATATATATATATATAAGAAAATGGAAAAATATGCTTAGGCTTAGAAATATCTCTATGTTAATTGATATGGGCGCAACACGTAGTACCTCTTTTATGAAGTAATGGGTGGCATGAGGTCTACTTTACTAACTAGAGTTAAACTTTTAAAATATTTTAAAGTTATATTCATTTTCAACTGTGATTCTTGACTTTTTCAGAATTTTTTTTAAACTCTCTTTTCTCACACTTCTCTCTTTTTCTAAGAAAGTGTCATACTTACTTTTACAAGTATATATGGTAGCAAAGTACCAAGATGCTACAGAAGCGTCGACTCCTCGTTTCTAGGCGTGGCGCTTCGATTTTAAAAAAATAAAATTTTCTTTTTTTATAAAAGCGCCAGTGCTTCATTTAGAGGCGCCGGCGCTTCGATATTTTTATTTTTATTTTTATGGAAGCGTCAGCGCCCCTAGAACGAAGTGTCAGCACTTCGTTTTAGGGGTGTCAGTGCTTCGATAATTGTCGACGCCTCTAAAATGAGGTATCGACGCTTCATTTTAGGGGCGTCGGCACTTTGTTTCGGGGTATCGACGCTTTGCTCCTTGAGGTGCTAGCGCTTCACTACCGGAAGTCACTTTTTTTGAGTAAAATATGAATGAAAAGGTAAGTCTGATATTTTTTTGGAAAAATAGATAAAAGAAAGATAATTTAAAAAAGTCAAGAATGACGACTGGAAGAATATTTAACTTTTAAAAGTGTAACCCTAGTTAGTAAAGTGGATCTCATGCCACCCATCACTTCACAAAAAAGGCACTACATGTCGCGCTCATATCAATTGGCATAGAGATATCGCTACGACCGGACGCATATCCCCAGGCCTCATATATATATATATATATATATATATATATATATATATATATATATATATATATATATATATATAAAAAATAGGGAGCCGGTTAGGTCTTCCAATGGAGGACGGTGACCGTCCTCCAAGATCCACGTGGAGCTCCACATGGCACCCAAAACACTTTTTGGGTGCCACGTGGAGCACAAGTGGACAGTTTAGATCAATATTAAAAAAAAAAATTTGAAAATAAATTTTAAACCCACAAGTCAAAGTTTGACAATTTTCATTGGTCCACATTTCACGATTCAAAATATACACAGTGGAGATGAGTTTTTAATTTTTAATTTTTTCAAAGATGATCTAAGCAATGCACCGAAGGTGGAAAGTTGGGGGACGGAGGCCTTTTCCATATATATATATACTCCAATGGAGGACGGTGACCGTCCTCCAAGATAAACATGAAGTTCCACATGGCACCCAAAACACTGTTTGGGTGGCACGTGGAGACAGTTTAGATCAATATTAAAAAAAGAAATTTCAAAAAAAACTTTTAAACCATACAAGTCAAAGTTTGATGGATTTCATTGATTCACATTTCACGACTCAAAAAACACATGGTGGAGATGAGTTTTAAATTAACTTTTTTTTCAAAGATGATCTAAACAATGCACCCGAGCTCCACGTGCATCGAAACATTATTTTGGCTGCCACGTAGAGCTCCATGCGGAAGTTTGGAGGACGGTGGACGGTGACCGTCCTCTATATGAGGACGGACACCTTTTCTTTATATATATATATATATATATATATATATATATATATACACACACACACACATACTAGTAAAAAGGCATAGGCAAATGCAGGTTGACATTAGGACCTTTAGATGATTGAAGTTGATTTTTAGACATCTATTGGATGATTTGAACATAAAAGAAATATAGTATTTCAAGCATCCGCTACTATCTTTTATGATTTATTAAAGACATAAAAAACAGTTATTACTCTGTTTCTTATGTCTTCATTATGAATAATTTAAAATTATAAAAAATTTAATAATATATATATATATATATATATAACACTTATATTGTCAACTATAGAATATGAAGATCAAAAATAAAAACTAACAAATAAGTATAATTTAGAAAATTCAATTAAATCAAAAATGGTATTTATTCCTTCTCGACTTTAACTTTCTTGAGGATTTTATTGTCTTCATCATCCGTAGTCTCGTATTTAATACTTTGACATATCTACGACCTTGTAAGATGATTTTGATAAATTCTATCTTGCACTTTGACTTAAAAGAAGTACTCAATTTTTCTGTGAAGAGCACACGTTCATTCACAGGAAAAAATCGTTGATTGCCTTGAATCAAATGAGGAAGATCGTTTTTCGTCCCAATTTTTCACACAATAGATCTTGATATCGTAGCGTCCCTATCAAACGGTCACATGTTGTTTCCACATGGTACACATAAAAAAGAAACGGTTTGATAGGTACACCAACAATCATAATCGATTATAGGGAAGTGTGCCATGTGGAATCACGATCTGACCGTCTGATAGGGGTGCCATGATATCAAGATCTAATATGTGGAAGGTTGCGAAGAAAAATTATCTCCATCATCTGATTCAGGGCAGTCAATTATTTTTTATGGTAAAAATGTGTGTTCTTCACATGTTTAATGGCTGTAAATAATACTACCCTAAGGAGGTAATCCTTTAAAGTCCTAAAAAGGAAGGAGTCCTAGTGAAATTATGGGGCTCCTGATATACATTCTCGAGAGTGTTGGTGAAATTATGCTGCCAAACAGGCTTGAGGAACTTTCGAATTGATTTTTTTGAGTAATTGGGTAAGTTGAGATTGACTCGGAAGCTATATTGAATAATATAACATAGATTAAGATGATAATTATCGAATATGTAATAGAGGAATATTAAAAAAAATAAAAACATCAAGATTCCAATTTTTCAGTCGAAGAAGAAGATTGAAATGAATTATCGAAATTGCAGGGTATTACTCAATTAAAAAAGTCAAAATTTGACTTATACATCTTTACATGGACCATGATCCCTGTGAAGAAGAAGAAATCTTTGTAACTTATTATTGGAACCCTACAGCATAGCGACAAATTTCGCCAAAATTCGGCGAAATTTCACGAAATTCGTCGAAAAGGGGAGAAAATGGAAATTTCGGGAAAATTTCGGTATTTTTCAGCGAAATTTCGATAGATTTTGGTTTTTTTTTTATGTTTATTTATTTTTTTCTAAATATGTTAGTAATTTGGTATATATTGTAGTAATTTTTTTAAAAAATATTAAATTTATTTTTTATATATTTTTAATCCTCGAAACTTTTCCGAATTTTTTTTGAAAAGGTATCGAAATTAATTCGAAATGTACCGAAAGGACCCCCCACAAAAAAATTACCGAAAACGAAATTTGTCACTATGCCCTGCAGAAGAGGCAAATTCAATTCGGTTTCTATCCTTCCAACTTGTCTACTGTCCACCCTCAATAGAGCATGACACCACAAATTTGTACGTTGTACTTCTTTTAGTAAATATTAAATTAAGAAAATAAGTAAATAAAGAGAAGAGGGTACCTGGATGGTGTGCTTTTGATCATCCCTTTGTTGAGGAGTAAATAAAGATCTTGTTATGTGGTCCCGATAAGTTGAAAACTAAAACAAACTCTGATAGTAGGTAGAGTTTCACTCCAATTTAAACTTTTCTCAAGAGAAGAGACTCGAAATTTAAGAGAGTAAAATATAGAGGTATATGAGGTGAGGATATATAAATGTGGTATTGTATGAAGATATGGATGATTTAAAGGAGCCAAGGGTATTTTCGGTATAAAAAAGTGATAGAATCTATTTTTGCTTTTATATAGTAATAAGGATATATAATGGTTATGTGGTCCCGATAAGTTGCAAACTAAGACAAACTCTGATAGTAGGTAGAGTTTCACTCCAATTTAAATTTTTCTCAAGAGAAGAGACTCGAAATTAAAGGGAGTAAAATAGAGGTACATGAGGTGAGGATATATAAATGTGGTATTGTATGAAGATATGGATAGTTTAAAGGAGCCAAAGGTATTTTTGATATAAAAAAGTGATAGAATCTATTTTTGCTTTTATATAGTAATAAGGATATATAATGGTTAAATCCTTTGACTGCAAACAAATTAAGTTTCACTCATAGAAACATATGTGCTACTATTTATAATAACTTTCAACTAGCATTTAAGATATTCTCAATAAATTATTTTGGCATCTTAAAAAGTAAATGTGACACTTTTTTAGAAAAAGAGAGAGGAGAGAGAAAAGAAAAAGATTTTTAGAAAAATAAAAAATAAAGACAGAAAAAAAATATAACTTTTAAAATATTTTAAAAGTTTAGTTAGGAAGGTGGGCTTATGCCACTCATCACTTCACAAAAAAAATGCTATGTGTCACACCCATATCAATTGACATAAAGATATCTTTACGTCCAAACACAATTTTTTTTTTTGTCATATATATATATATATATATATAAAATGACATCAAAAGTTTGTAAACAATAGAATAGGCTGGGATCCAAAGCATAAAAAATCGGGAAGGACAGTAACCAAGAGTGAGAACATAAGAAGTAAATATACATGAATATTTTTTTTTAATAAAGGTAGTCTCTTAATAAAACGAGGAAGAATGACATTAACCAAATCACCCGTAAGAAATATATTATTTACGTATTATATTATGTACTTCATAAAAAAATAATGTTTTACAATTATTGTGACATTTCGTTTTTAGGAATTTTTTGTTGGGGGTCCTTTCAATATATTTTTGGAAAGTTTCGTAGGATAAAAATATATAAAAATATATACTTAATAAAAATTTTAAATGTATAAAATTTTTTTAATCAAAATTTATCCAAAAATATTGAAATTTATTGAAAAATACTAAGAAAACCGAAATTATTAAAAAATATCAAAAATTTCTTGAAATTTTTGTTTGAACCCTACTTTACAAAATTTATTCGCCAAATTTTTTATATATTTGCGACCAAGATTTTCTTTGCTCGGACTCTTTGTGGCCCACGCTGAACTGAATTTTGGGTTGAGCATTTCATGGTCAACCTAGACTCCAATGCCCAACCTCAACCTAAACCGAAGAATTGGGCGTACCTTTGCGCGGGATCTTTGAATCCTTGTCTTGATAGGTCAGGCAGGTTTGTCAACAGCCTAGAATTTTTGCTGGACTGGTTGGACATGTAAATAAACTATAAAGTAATTATAATGCATACAAGGCGGATTATATACAAATGAAGAGCGTCTTTGGACATGTAAATAGAATAATGCTAATTAGAAGGTCATCGAGTCGGATGATTAGGACGGGTTTCGGTTGGGAGTGGGTCGCGGCTCATGCATCTAAAATCGGACAAAACCTAAAATTTCTATTAGGCCGACCTGACTCGACCAACCTGATATCTGAAATTTCTCTTAGGCCGACCCTACTCGATCAAACTGATGGTCATATATTTGTGCCTAACTTGGTTAAAAACTCAGGCAGGGTATTGGGTTGACCCAAGCTATTAGACTGCTGGTGGTGCCCATGCTTGGGCTAATCATAGTGACAAATTTGTTCAAAATTTTTCGAATTTTTTTTAAAATTTACTGAAAAAAGAGTTGCGCGAAACTTTTGATAATTTCTCCGAAATTATTGAAATTTCATTAATTTCGACGAAATTAACGAAATTTCACCAAAATTAATAAATATTTTTTTAAATTTTATTATTTTTTAAATAATAAATAAAAATTTTATGAAATTTAAATATAATTTATATTTATATTTTTTGTACTCCTCAAAATTTTTCTGAAACTTTTTAAATTTTTTTTGAAATTTATCCGAAATAACCACCTACCGAAATGTTGCCTAAAAAGAAATTTGTCACTGTGCTGGTGGTGCCCATGCTTGGGCTAATCTCCTAATAAAAAACTTAATGTGCATAGCTATTAAAAATATCTGTGCCTGTACAAAGGTTAGTGGATGGAGATTGACCCGAGCACCGCTAATCACGCTCGAGTCTGCATACCCAATAATACCAACTCAACTCACTGGGTGAGTGAGAGGATTCTGTTTCAAAATCTGCCACGCGACGGTCAATTTAAGAGAGAGAGAGAGAGAGAGTCGGGAATGATGACGACGATGAGGGGACTTGTCTGCAACTCTTGTTTTAAACTGAGACCATCTTCTTCCCCAACTCCATCACTTTGCAGTAAGAATCAGGGGTTCAACAATGAAAGGGCAACCTCCATCGCTGGTTGCTATGTGGGTCACCAACTAAGAAGAAGAAGAAGCAGCAGCAGCAGCTTAGTAGTAATGTGTAAGTCTCTAAAAGAGGCAACGAAGCAGCAGCAACCTGGTTTAAAAGATGAAGAAAATAGAGGAGGGCATGTGCAGCAGCTGCTCTTGTGGGCCTTGGAGGGCGTCTATGTCTCCTGGCTCTTCTTACTTCCTTACGCCCCGGTACTCTATTCTTCACTTTTTATTTGATTTGATTTGTTTATCTATTTACTTTTTTTCTAATTTTTTTACCATACGTTTTTTCTTTGGCAAATTTCCCTTTTTGTTTAAAGAGTTTTGTGGTTCAATGTAATCGCATTTTTAGAAATCCATCATCGTCTTCTTCGTGTTTATTGACGGTTGAGCAGTTAATCGCAAATACCCAACTGGTAGGTATATGACAAATTAAATAAATAAAAATTGGAAAATAAAAGTTGTTTAAGAAAATACAAATTTATTTATTTTTAGACGGTAACAAAGCCGATATACTAGAAATAAACAAAACAAGGAAGTACATACGTTGGAGGGTAGTAAGAAACTACCCAGGCAAAGAGACGACCCCCCCCCCCCCCCCAAAGATCACTCACAGAGGGAGTCCAGCAAATCTGCAAAGCAAACCAACCCCCATTGCCTAGATAAAGCCCGTAAGAAGCTAAGAATTACAACAATCCCATAGCATGAGAAACTGCTGAAGACTGTCATTAAATTCAATAATCGTAGTGGCATTCTAGCTGATCACCAAGTCTCTAACCTCGCGGATAGCGAAACTGAAAGGTTTGGCCTTTCCACTAAAAACTCTGTTATTCCTCTCCACCCAAATGGCCCAAAAAAATGCGTAAACAGTAAGAGGCCACAACTCCCTCCTCTGATCATCTATACCAATCTCTTTCCACATTTCCATCATTTGAGCCGGCCAAAAAGGAAGTACCCATTTGACATTGAAGATAGAAAATATCTTGTACCATATGGTTCGAGAGAAAGAGTAGTGCATCAGAATATGCGAAACGGATTCTCTCCCCCTCATACAGAGCAGACATTTGTTAATGACTAGTATGTTTCTTCTAATCAGCTGGTCCCTAGTAAGGATTCTCCGCCGAACCACTACCCATGAAAAGAATTTCACCTTGGGTGGCATTTTCACCTTCCAGAAATCAGACCACCACCTGGTTGGGCTGTGATACCCCTCTTGACTCAGCAAATATTTGTACAAAGAATTCACCGAGTATACCCCTTTATTGGTATGATTCCATATTCTCCGGTCCTTATTGATCGAATTAGGTGCCGGCCCCCTAATAATCGTCGTTAGATTCCTAATCTCCTCCCTTTCCCAATCTCTAAGAATTCACCGAGCCATCACATTCCAAATCTGGCTGCTATCCTCCATTTGAACAAAATTTCTTACTACAGTCTCCTTCATATCCGAGATCATATATATCGTTGGAAAAGCAATTTGTAAAGGTTGTTCCCCGGCCCATCTGTCCTTCCAAAATCAAATATGCTGACCATCACTCCAATTGTACCTGATGCCATTCTGGAATTCCCGGCGAAAAAAAATAAATATACCCAGCTATTCCCCTTTTTTCTTTTTTAATTTAATCTTTTAAATTTATTTTTTTATTTTTTATGTTTGTTTTTTACCATCTGCTATTTATTTGCGTATTGGAGAACCCTTGTAATTGATTGTTGAGATAGATAATCTGATAGACTCTAGGAAAGAAATACATCATAAACTTATTTATTGCTATTTTTCAAAACATGTACGAAAGAATGGTAACTAGTGTAGGCATGAGTTAGAATCTCAGTTTTAAGAAAATCTGTCTAATTTTTAGGTATTTTTTTGGACATTTAGCTGGTTTTTTTATTCGTGATTTTG
The DNA here is from genome assembly GCA_021018995.1 of Chloranthus sessilifolius. Lineage (NCBI taxonomy): Eukaryota > Viridiplantae > Streptophyta > Magnoliopsida > Chloranthales > Chloranthaceae > Chloranthus > Chloranthus sessilifolius. The sequence continues at coordinate 23,843,328 of CM037594.1, read as the reverse complement.
ATATATTTTTGGTACATTTGTCTAATTTTTTATAGCAATAATCTCAAGGGACAATTTAGTCATAATTTGACAAGTACAAACAATTGTGAGATGAAGTCTTCATTTTTTGGGTTGCTTGGTTGAGGATTTGGGGAGATGATGTAAGAATCTTCGGTAGAATGAAATCCAAAGCTCCCGAAGCTCCTAATAGTAGGATCAATGTTGCCATCTTGTCGAGATTGATATAATTCAGAAGGTTCCCTTCCTTCAATCCTTTTCCTCCAAATGTTGGAGTGTTGTACATCGTCACATAATCATCACTCCATTGCGCAATTCTTCCAGAACTTTGATATAAGTAGGCAGGCAAACGGTGATAGTAGGCCAGAGGGACATACTTCTCTGTAAGTCTTTCTTTTATGTCCTCCCAATGCGTGGGGTGGCCATCTTGGAGAGTATTTCAAGCGCTCCACATTGGTTCAGAAAAGTCTAGCTTGTCCTACTAATTTCATCTTAGCCAATCTGACTCGACGCTCCTCAGACATGTTTTAAACAAATTGGCCGATACATATTGAGCAATTAGAAATAACAAATTAACTACTAATTAACAAAGGATTATTGCAGAATTCAATTTAGGTACCCACTGGGCATCACAATAGTCCCTACTACTCCAGAAGCGCGGGTTCTCAATATAGAACTTAACTTCCTTCTAGCCTAGTGGATCAAACGACAATCCATGAAGGTGTCTTTTGATTCCATTCTAGGGTTTAAAAGAAATAATACGCTGGAAAAGAGTTAAAATAACAAGGGTTCTCAAACAAAGGATTTTTTAAGGTTGAAACAACATTTCAATGACTAATAGGGCAAAACAAGAATCAAAGATAGAAAATAATTAAACTACTTTGCACCAGTAGAAGGTTAAAGAAGAGAATAAGGGAAAATATCTTGGCCTTGCACCAAACCCTATGGGGAAGATGAATCACTCTTCAAAGAAAAGCTCTCAAGAACTCTTTCTCAATTTTTTAATAATTAAGCATTCATTAACTAATTGTCTTTTACAACTCTATTTATAGGTAAAGAAAACCCTACTACTAAACTTAAATCAAAAGACTAAAATAACCTAAACCTCTCCAAACAAAATTAAAAGCAAGAAAGTTCCACAAGTAGATTTCGCGGACGTAATTAACGGTCGTCAATGATCTTCAATATGGTCGTCCGTGATTTGTGAACGTTTTGTTCTAGTCAGAGAAAAGAGCGATGAAATTTCACGGACGTCCGTGGTTTCAACACAGTCGTTCATGACCATCTTTCACGACACTCTAATCTGATCTTCACGTGTTGGGCACATGGGTCTTCAATCACCTATCCAAAGTGTTTGGGAGGCTTAGGTGCTTTGGATCTCTTCTTACGCCTTGTATACACTTGGTAACGGCCGATGTCTCCATCAAACGTATTCAATCTCACTCAAACCCAAAAAAGAACTTCTAAATTCCATCCAGAGCAAGTAAATACCATGTGATATTCCCCCACAAAGCTCCCCTCGAAAATCTTGAATGTTCAGATTTCTAAGAACTGTTTGAAACACCATGATAGACCTTTCATTAAAGTTGTTCTGCTTGATGATATCAAAACCTCATTAAAAGTTTGAGGCATTCTAGGTCAAATGTTTGACTTTGCTGACATCAGCATAGATGATGTGGCAAGATCGGTTAAAGGTTCCTGCTTTCATACCAAACAGAAATCACCAATAGGTTAGTGTTTGTGTCCAAGTGCTCCCCTCTCTAGTTTTTGCGTGCACAAACTGCTCAGATAACGAGTTATTTCATTTGCCCATCATTGTTTTGGATTCCTTCTAAACTAATAAATGAGATCTGTGGCAATCCGCATGCACAAGCACTATGATTAGCTCCAAAATGTGTTCTGCTGACAATTAGATTCATTTCTGTGATGTTACGTTTTTCGTTTTTTCTGATTAATTTACTATGGCCTCCAAACCAGTGAGTCTTACCCATGCAAAGAATTGTGTTTCTAGTTGGTGACCCACATAGCAATTACTATATATTTTTTTCAAGAGAACTTGGATATAAGTAAAGAGGGTGTGCAATAGTGCAAGACATTAGTTTTAGTTCAGTTTTCGAAACCCACTTATATTGCCTAGCTGGTTTATAATAATACCTTAAGTACATGTGAATCTGTTTTTAGGCTTTTGCTGTTTTGATTAGTAACTATTTGTAATTATGTTGGCAAAAAGGAGATTGTTGTAAATTTGTTTTTTTTTCCTTTGCTTATTCCTGACACAGGGTGACCCTGTTTGGGCAATCAAGACGCAGACAGTCAATGAACTTGTGGACCTTTCTCTTAATTTCTTCTTTATTTTGCCATTAGCGAATGGAGGTATGTTGATTATGCAGTTGTGCTTGTTAGAAGTTTTTTTTTTTTTTCTTTTGAAATTAATACTATTAAAGAACTAGATGTCTCCAATACTTAGTGCTTTACCTTGTCTCATGGCTTTAATCTATGCCTTCTCAATCTGATCAACTGAAAGGTAGAAAGGGGTAGTGGATTCAAAGTATATAGGCAGCAGTTTGGGAGAATTATTAAGTTTGACATAGAAAATTAAGTTTTTAGCTGAAGATGCAGCAGAATGAAATTGTGGGCTTCTTAATTTTATGTCTTTAATCTATGCCTTCTCAATCTGATCAACTGAAAGGTAGAAAGGGGTATTGGATTCAAAATATATAGGCAGCAGTTTGGGAGAATTATTAAGTTACACATAGAAAATTAAGTTTTTAGCTGAAGATGCAGCAGAATGAAATTGTGGGCTTCTTAATTTTATGTCAGTCTCCAATGAGCTATATTCCATTATTTCCAAATTGTGTACTATGACCCCCCTCATAGATTGCATAGAAAAAGCGTACACAGACTAAGGTAGTTAAAGCGGTGTGGCAAGGTCATGGCGAAGAAGCTCGCTACGCCATGACGACACTATTTATTAATTTTTATTTTTATTTATTTATCTATTAATTAATATTATTCTTCTTTTTTTATTTTTTATTTGTTTATATATTTTTTTATATAAGAAGAAATATATATATATAAAGAAAAAAATTCAACTGCTGAAGCACCATACTTTGATTCTAATATTTGAGGATTTCGTGTTCTAGGCATAAATAAATATCAACAAATACAAATTAAATGTAAAACATCAACAAATTTTGATGCAGGAAAATCGCACGCTAACCCTAAAATAGCATAAATCCCGCACAATAGGGGTTCTAAATCTTCTATTAAAATAAAAAAATAAAAGAATAATAAGATAGAAGATCTTCAGATTCGCTCGAAAGAGGCTTGTTGGTTGCGCACCAACGATAGCTTTGAAGAATCACTCCTCAAAGGCGAAAACTCTTCGCAAGTTTTCTACGAAAGATTCATTCTTTCACAATATGCACAAAAACAACCTTAATTTTTCATTCATCATTAACTATTAAATAAAGTCTTTACATTCCTTTATATAGGCTAAGAAAACCCTAGAATTCGAAATAAGAAAGTTCTAAACAATTAAAACTCTAAAATGACAAGTTTTTTGCCTTAAAACTTGCGGACGAAGCTCACGGACGTCCGTCTTATGTTCGCGGATGCCCGTCTTGTGTTTATGGACGCCCGTCGTCTGCGGTGTTCTAAAAAACGGTTTTACCCTTATTTTCACGGACGTCCGTTTTGAAGCCACGAACGCCCGTTGTATGTTGACGAACTTTACTTTACGGGCCGTTTGAAAGCCCATTTATGATCCACTTTCTCTTTGATATCCTATTCTTCTCGACTTAGCCATGATTTCAGCATGCGGATTTAAATTTCACATCAAATTTGTAACATGATAAGTATAAATAAATAAATAAATAAATATGAAATATCAATAAATATAAAATATTAATAAATATTTAAATATAAAGTACACATATTGTAGTGTCGCCGACGTTGGTGTTGGTAGCTATCGTGACGAGAGAGAGAGAGAGAGAGAGAGAGAGAGAGGGTCGAGGATTTTGTGGTTTTGTAACTTATAAGTTGGGGTTTTGTAATTATATATTATGAAAATATTGTAACGTATAAGTATTATAAATTATAACAATGTCATACTTATAACTTATTAATTTTATACATATTACATGTAATTATTCAAAAAAACCAAATGGCGTGCATAACGACAACTTAGTACTATTCTGCCATGGCAACGCAATGGCGTTGTTATTTAGCCAGTATGCCTATTTTATTGTATATGGCGTTTCCCATCGCCATTCGACATGGCGAGGCTATAGCATCCGCCTTGACAACCATAGAACAGACTGCTACTAACGAGCTAATACCTAAAATATAATATCAATGAACTTAATATGGGCGCCATCCTTAGATATGAGAGAAGAATGTTCATCATCTCTCATATAGTTTTTTGTTCGTCTCCCATTTAAACCAATTTGTGTATTCATCAATACAACAATACCTTTTAGGGAAATGATTAGTTCCAATCGGTTGAATCCCATTGGGATTTAACCGGTTTTAAAACCCTTGAATACAAGAGAATCTTGACTAATTGTTTCGATTTAATTGATGGTCGTGAATAACTTGTCATATCAATATTCCCTTATATCCAAGGGTGTTCTTAAAGTAGTTGAATACTATAGAAGGTCTGTAGACACCCAATTTCGGGCCACCCGTCCCCGATCAAAAGCCGCATCGCGCACTCAATCTCAGGCGACACAACTTGAGCCCAATCTAAAAGCCGGCACGCTTGATCTTGTGCCACACATTTAGTTTTAGCAAAATCCACCATGCACGCATCTCGATATGATTTTCGGGGGTAGTAGATGTCCAAAAATTCGTGCTAAAGTAGTTGCCCGCTCTTGGGCATGAGTCAAAGGAAGTTTGACCAGTTTGGGGGATCGGATTTGCAAATCCCTGGGTACAGGAACGCACAAGTTTGATAAACTCGTGCATTTTGAATACGATAGTTTATTAAACTATAGTGTTTCTGTGTATCTAACCGCGACAACAACTTGCCCTTTTGCATGCCTGCCTTGATTCAGGCTGAGGTTCTGGCCCAGGCCTGATTCGGGCAGCAGGTCTACATCCATTTGACCCCATCCTCACCCTCCAATCACCCATCTCACCTACCACTCCACTTGGCATGCATCCAATGGTCATTTTTCCTTCATCCACCATTAGAGAGACCTTGGGCATAGAACTTATGCTGAAATTTCTAGAGAGCTTGAAGTCCAGGTTCTAGATCTTCCAACTCTTGAATCACTCTTGGTTTCTCGAGGCTTGGGAGGATTAGAACTCTAGATCCAATTAAGGCCATGAAGCTCACGAATGTGCAAGCACGCTCCTCGCACCGGAATCCTAGCCCACCCACTCTTTGAGTCCTTGTTTACTCACTAAGAGGTGTGCAAGTTAGCCCATGGTTGTGTGGAACCTAACCAAGACTCTTTAAGGACTACTAACATTGTTCCTTGTCTATATCATATTTGGTTGTGCTTTGCAATTTACGTTCTCTTTTTTATTTTGTTCTAGCACTTCCTTCTCATACACCCCAATTCCATTCTTCTTCTTCTTCTTTATTTATTTATTTTTTTGGATCACTAAGACCATCCAAGCATTGATCTCGGATTTTTATTGTTTATGTAAATTTTTCATATAGTTTATCGCATCGGCCACCGCAAGATGGCTATGATGAAGCTAGGATTCTGATCTGCAAGCTTCAAGCCGATCTAGGTGCATCCATACACACGTGCACATACCCATCATCCTTGGTGAGCCCGGATCAATCTGACACAGTGGATTCGACTCTGCGGCCACCATCATCTTCCAAAATGAAGCAACATGGCCAAACCTTTGGCCCCTTAGCAGGAACTTTCATTCGTTTTCTTTTTCGTTTTACATGAGAGAGTGTCTAGTAAAGACCGATTCTTGTCGAGCGAGCCGAGTGCGCGCAGGCCCTTCCCTGTTCGTAACCGGAGTCCTTACCTGAACTCTCGGTAAAGATGACCATGTGAAGTTAATCGTTTCATTTTTTATCATTTCGGGTAACTAGTTCACCCTTAAAACTTGGCGGCGACTCCCATTTTTCATCTTTTTATTATCCGATTCCATTACTGTAGAAACCAAGCTAGCTCGGGTCATGTGGCCTTGAGGCGGGTTTGCGCGTCTACAAGGTTCAACTGGTTGGACGTGATATAAAAATAATTGTTTTTTGGACATATGAATCACTAGGTCAATGACAAATCTTCTCTATCATGGATCCTTTTTTTAACAATTGCTTGGTGCTATTACCAAAATTTTCATTTTGGTGGTTTTCCTTTCAGCACATTGCGACTTCTAAACATATACTGCGCAATATGCTCTTCGCCAGTGTTCCTCGGTTCTTTCCACCATTGTCGGTCCCAAGCCCGGAAGAAAAAGGAGTAGGGTTAGTGTCGGGTCGACAGCTGACGGTAAAACCCCACTTAATAAGTTACTTGGCAAGACATATCTGCGAAATGCAGACCACAGTATGATGAGATTACCGATAAAAAAAAAGATTACACGTATTGGAAATGATGAATGAGATTTTGACTTCTAAACTTCTTGTGATCATATGGATTTTTTATTTATATATTTTTTTTGTATTTCTATTATTTATTTATTTATTTTTTCTGTAAAAATTCCTTTATGACCATGCTTATCAATAATTATTGGCTTGGAAGGACACAAACTACTTAAAATTGAACTCCATCACGCATTTCAAGATCAAGCATATTGAACGAATCTTGTCTTTATGTGCTATCTTCTCATCGACGTGATGTATTTCTTGGCAGAATAGTTGGCATTCGCGTGATTGATGCCCCAGTTCTTCACCCGGTAAGAATCATCTAAAAGCCCATAAGGTGGCTGAAGGATTATTCAATTTGTTAACTAAAATCGTTTTGTACTTAGGGATCTGTTTCATCAACCATTTTCTTATGACAGGTGGCTGAAGGATTATTCAATTTTGTTATTGGGTGGACATTCATGTTTGCTCCTTTGATCTTCACGGACTGTAGGAGGGACAGATACAAAGGATCGCTGGAGATTCTATGGAGCCTTCAAATGCTCCTCACAAACAGTACGTTTTACCTTAAAACTCTTGCTCGTCTTAGCTGAAAAAAGGGAAACAATTGTTTAAGCTTCTTTGAATGTCGAATTCATGATCAGACAGTGATGGGTGTCTGCTAATGAATTCAATCATGATGGAGCATAGTTGCATGGGCACTTGTTTTTGGTTCTGTACCATCGTTTAGGATTGTACTGCCCCGTACATTCTGGTTCCGTCCTAGAATGGTACATTGTCCTAAAGGGTTAGTACTGCCAGTATTAATCCTTCGCAGTTAATATCATTTGTACTGGCCGGTACAAACAGTATGTAATGGTACCGGCTTTGAATGGCGTCTGTATTAGTACCGAGATTCAATACCTTGTTCTGTACTCATCTCCTGCAATCATACTAAGGATAGGTACAAAACGCTGCCAACATAAGAAACTCAAGACATTCGTGACATTCAGAAACAGTTCTCTCAAACTAGGAAACCAAGTTGCAAAAGCAAGAATTTTCATAGGAACATTTGCAAGAGTTGTATATATATATATATATATATATATATATATATATATATATATATATATATATATATATATATATATATATATATATATATATATAGCTCGACAGATCAATCTCGCTGTTAATTCTAATCAATAAGGGGCTTTTTTTATGTTGTGGACGGAGCCGGCTTCCACGCATGGATCTGTCGCAAAGAGATCTTGATCCCTGGAATGCTCATATCCTTCCCTGACCTGGCTTATGGAAAAATGCTTGGTTCAGTCATTTCTATGCCCCTTTGTCCAAAGGGAGGGATTGTGTCATTGTAACTTGGCCAACCTACTTGACTCGCCAGGATTTCGAGTCCGAGTCGGATGATGCCCCCAAGCGTGTAGCAGTGAGGTCAGGTTCAAATTCCATTCTTACCTATTAAAAAAAAAAAAAAAAACTCGAGGAGTCATCATAACTCAGCCGACCTACTCGACTCGCCAGGATTTCGTCTGATTCGGGTCGAGATTTCGCTAGGAGATGTAACCAGGGTTCATAAACTACCCTTATATAAAAAATATTTTCATGGGATAAGGTTTTAGAAACCATTAAATTACCAATTTTATCAAAATATCTTTCCATTGTTTGAAAAATCTATATTTTTTAAAATATTTACTAACTTTCCGAGTCTGAGTTTATCCCAGTATTCGAATTAAATAGACCCAGCTGACATTCGAGTCGAGTTTTCAGGTTTGAAAACCATGATATACGTCCGATTACTCTTCCTCTGGTTTCGGATCGATATCTCTTCTTTTATTGGCTCCCAGGGGGAATCAAACCGGACGGAGCATTGGATCGAGAGAATCGTGGTGTCCGTCTCCCATGGAGGACGGTCACCGTCCTCCAAGTTTCCATGTTGAGCTCGACGTGGCATCCAAAATGCTGTTTGGATGCCACGTAGAGCACAGCTTATTGCTTAGATCATATTTATGGAAGAAATTTTTTGAAACCTCATCAGCACCGTGTATTTTAAAAGGCTTCATATATATATAGAAAGTTATTAAAAGGTTTTATTATCAATTAGAACTATGTAAAACAAGTTAGTTCTTTAAAAGGATTACTACTATCAGAATATTTGGTTGGACAGTCCAATGATTTATATATTGTTGGAGAGCTCAGCAGCATTTACTTTGAACTTTTATAAGGGCCATTTCTGTGCTCCAACTATAGTGCACGTATCATCTTTTCTGTAAACATGGTACACAGTTTATCAATTGTGGTGTTCAGGTGGCAGGGGACATGTAGATGGGACTCAGCCCAAAATTCATGCTTGTTAGAGGTTTCTAACCATCCGAATCAACGCACTTTTTGTGGCTTAATGTGGACCACTGCCCATAAGTTGTTTAGATGTCCATTTAAAGACTCTTGACCAATCCTAGAAAAAAAATTAATGGCCCAATTTGCTGAAGCTAATCCAAATTATTGCCATTTGTAATTGTACGACATGATACATCAGAAAATTGTCAAATACCTACTCTTATATGTACCAATTTGTCGTTGAACCCTCCAACAACAAAAGATGGCATTGATTGTCTTAGGTAGTTTTTATAAAACTTAAGGGTCTATTTTTAATAATTTTCTCAAATATATGTATGTATCTACGTATATTTGATAGAATTTATAGAAGCTGAGCATCAATTTTTTATTCCTAGTTATATGTAGTAAGGTTAAGGGTTCCCTACAGTAGAGATTTAGAATTCAACTCTACACGTGTAGATCATGTGCCACGTGGCACATGATCGTGAGTTGCACCACATCTCGGGATTACCAGTTCCTCTAGAATGTTAGAAACAAAATTTAAAATTTTTTGCCTTCTTTTTCACAGGTCAGAGATATGGGTTTTTCACCTAAAAATTTTACCCTTGCAGAATTTCAAACTTTGATTACAAAATTGACGGTTTAAAAATAATTCTTTTTTGATGGTCATTGATCGATCTAGTGCATGTCCACATGGCACCTGATACTCAGATTGGGTGCCATGTGGCACGCAAATGACTTAAGTGTGGAGTAGGCTCCTGTTTATGTAGTAAACAAAATGGACTATGTAAACATGAGCTTTTCATCATCAAATCAGACACAAGTAGCATTGTCAATGGGTTGGTTGACCCGACCCCGACCTAGTTTTTTTACAGGGTCAGGCACCTAAACTTGACCTGTTGAGTCGGGTCAAGAATGACAAATCTGATCCAACCTTTGGTTTGGGTTGCTTGGGCAAAATTTGGGCCGGGTTAATGGTTTTGTAGAGTGGGAGTTTTGGTTTTCAGGTTGGGTCAGGCATATGCCATTTCTTGTTGGGTCGATTATGGTCGAGAGATGAACCATTTGGTAGGGTTGGGCATATACGCTAGACCCGTCGGGCAGCCAAAATGTTGGCCGGGTGACCCAACCCGTTGGTATGCTCTACACACATTCAATGCTCTTTTTTTTTTAAACAATCCAATTGATTTTCTGAGTGAAATACTAAAGACTATTAATACCATCAATGGAATGATGATGTAAATGTAATTCCTGTTTGCAATTATCCCTGTTTTTTAGATGATTCGTGGTAAACTATTTATGACTGTAATTAGTTTCCTTCAATATGATCTCATAAAAATGTGTCGGAACTTTTATCCTTCGTTCCTGTTACGGTCCCTACCTCTCAGTTCTGGTAGCTATGTAATGAAGCCTCAAAAACTTGTTGGTCTATTTTAAGTGCTTGCTACTAACTTTATTGAAGACAGTGATAAAAATGGAGTAAATGAAAAATGAGTGAAAGGTAGAGTGATGATTATGGAGCAGCAAGCCTAAAATATGCACAGTCCTGTAAGATACAAGGCTTGTTGTAGCAAGTTTTGATAAGTAAGAGTTTGTCCCACAGGGAAGTTGATCTAAAGTTCCAAGGGAGCTATCCTTAGTAGGCTCTCCAGATCTGACTACAGATCTGGCAATCCTAAATGGAAGAGGATTTAGGGTCACTATAATCTAAATTCCAAGGTATCCTAATGTCTAAACTATAGACAGGGTTGAGAAAACGGATGGAGTGTGAGAAAATAAATATCAAAGGGTGAGAAGTATGTTATTAGGTACAGATCTGATGGGGTCTTGTAACTCAGACTCAGATCTGTTGCTATAGAAATCTTGTCTAATGGCTACATTATCACCAAAGAGGAGAAAGAATCTAACTCACTCCTGTGCCATGATCCAATCCCTTAAGGCTATAACCTGTCTACTCAAATGGTCACAGACTATCCAATAGGAACCACAATCCAGAGATGAGTCGGAACAAGTTTACCATTGTAGGCACTACTTCATCCAGGCTACAAGCTCAAGAATCCATAGGAACCTCATCCTCTAAAGTTCTGTGTGGGGCTAGGCCTACAAAGTGCACGGGCCTGGACACACAGGACCAGCAAGAGTTTGAGTATTAGTTTTTAAGCATGGCTGATCACTGCTTTAGAAAGACTGCAGTGATCCAGTCACAAGCCTACAATCTCTACAGCCAACTCAGATCTGCAATTTGATGGTGGATCTATTCAACTATAGGGGAGTCTGTCACTGCACAATCTCTCACAAGGCTACAAGCACAAGTGCAGAGAAGAAGAATCTGTCTTAGTTCCATGAATTGGCCTCACCCTAGGGCTATAATCTGTCCACTTGAATGGTCACAGACTATCCACAGAGGCTATCCTCCTCACAAAGGTCTAAGAGAGAATAAGAACATTATTGCCTCCACCATGTTCACAAGGCTACAAGCACAAGTTCCCATGGGGATTCAAATTTAGTGGGTCCTGTGGTGGGGGAAGGCCTGCAAAGTGCCTAACCTGGACACACAGGTCACTTAGATCTAAATAGTACCTTAGAAGCAATCCTCCATTGCTTACAAAACAACTTAGCAATGGAGGATCTCAAGGCAGCAGCCTTGTACAACACAACTCACAACAAAAACAACATCCCATACATGCAACAGACCCTATTGCAAAAACTCCATTAAAATCTATACCAAATAATCATACAAAAGGCATAGCCAGCAAATGCTGGACTATGGAGAGAAAGAAAAAGGAAAACGAAAACTCCTAAACCCTAACCTTAACCTCATCGTAATTCTGATTGGTTTTGGAGAAGAAGCACGAAGTTAAGTCCCCAAAGAGATCCCCAAACCTAAGCTAGGCTTAGAAGCTTATATACAATTAGGGTTAGGAAAACCCTAATTTCATTAATGCAATTGCGGCCCATTCTTGTCCCTTGGATGCCTCGGGGCGTGTTCACGGAGATTGGAGCATTGGAGTGCGTGCCCTAATTGCTGGAAGTCTCCAGATTGCCCTTGCAGAAGTGGGGAGAAGTTTAGAACCCGATCCTCACTGGGTAGAAAAGATTTCAGATCCTTCCGCGTGGTAGAATTGACGCCGCGGGGTTGGATTTACTTGAAGTTTATGCAGTCGCGGGATTGATATTTTAATCATCGCGGGGTACTAATGGCTGTCGCGAGATTGAATTTTCAGCTTTGAATGGCGCGGGGATTGCTCGCGCGGTTCGTCCCTTAGTGAACCTTGCGACAGATCTTCGCGAATAAGTAGTGTTCAAGAGTTTTTGGGTCACGCGAGATTCACTAAAGGTCTGTATCTCGCGGTCACTGCGCGACAGCTGCGCGTGGGAATACCTGGAGCTCTCACTTCTGAATGAATCGCGCGAAGCTTTAACGACTCCTCTTTTGAGCTGCGCGAGACTGCGCGAATGCTTCACTCACTTATGGCTGAGCTTCGCGAGAGCCGCGGGAAGACTGATTTGCAATTCTTTCTGTCATCAAATCGCGTGGGAGCAGCGCGAGAACTGCGCGGCCAGTTATTGTGCTTCCTCCAGGGGCTCGTGACAACCATGGATCAAAATATCGTCCGATATCGATACGTATCGGTATCGGACGTGAACGATACGGTACATTAAATGTACCGTATCGCTCATTTGTATTGCAAATACCGGACGATACATTCAATGTATCGTCCGTGCATCATCGTTCGCAGACGATAGTCCTAGACGATGCGTTTTTGACCGACGACACGCACGATTTTCCGGCATTTTAACCCATGGCGACAACTGCGCGAAGGCATTCTCTTTGGTTTATTTCTGCTTTGATGTGCCTATGCTTCAGCCAACTCTCAGTCTGAGTTCATCCTTCATTCTGCTGAGGTAGTTCTGGGGCAACATTGAGCTTCTTGGCATGGTTAAAGGTTTATTTACAGCTGCTGCTTATTACCTACAGAATAGACTTAAAACACACTTATTAAATGATTAAGGGCCTAACAGAGATTAAGTTAAGGGGTGAAAAGTGGTACTTTTCAGGTTTTAACACACCCCCAAACGTAATCTTTGCTAGTCCCTTAGCAAAGTTGTAATTATATGCCACTTTCGTAGGGATCACGGGTACATTCAGCATATGTACCAAGCCTTTTAAACCCCTAGGTGATCCCTAGTGGAGGAGTGAAGTCTCCTGAGGGTTTTCAGTGAAGACACCCACAACCTTCACCATTAAAATCAGTTAAGTATAGTGCAGATAATGACAACACAAATTCAAATGTTTAAAGTTTCATTCCACACCCATTTAACACTTAGAGGAAACTGCAACAATGTTTGCAGGCCATTTAAAACTTAAAAGTTAAAATGTGTTTGCCTGATCACCATTCATTTATCATTAGAATTTCAATGTATAAAAATCAGTACTCTGCTTGCCTTTAATTCAAAATCCAGGTTGGATACTACCCTAATGAGGTTAAAATTCAGACCCAATTCTTACTTGGGCTATCTCTCAACATTAATAACCTGAGGGTGTTCTCATTCTCAACAGCTCAAGAGCAGTTGCAGACCTCAAATGGGCTTGCAAGCATGAGCATAGGCCAAGCTTATAATTTCTGACATCTTCAAGGATTTTTCACCATAGATTGGGCAACTCTTCATCTCCACATGACAGCTCATTTGACTTTGGATCCACAAGGTCTTTTTGAAAGGGCTGTAATGTGGCTTATGGCTGAGGGGTGTAAAGAATAAAAGGGGTGTAAAGGGAATCCAAATTGAGAAATCAGCAAGGTAAGGAGTGGTTCATGACTTCACAACCTTTATTTAAGTAAAAACTTCATCTTCCTTTTTATATTTCAGACTCAAAGTGGCCAGCTTCTCCTCTTTTCTCAATTTTTTTTATGATGTCCTCTAGATTTCTCTTTCTTTTTCTCTTTTTAGTTCTTTATTCATTCTTTTGATAAATGTCACACAATTGCCCTTGATACACATCTGTTCACAAGTTGCTTTTCTTCCCCTTCCACAGAATATTGGACCATTCTCAGTATCTTTACCTCCTTCTCCTTTTCCTTCTGAATTCTCAGAGTGAGGGTAAGGTTGATACAGGTCATGAGATTAAGGTGCAAGTGTTCTGGTGTTTGTGAAGGAAAATTATAATTTTAAGGCTCAACTAGTGTATACAAAGGGCAGATCTTAAAAGGTTGTATTTTCGGGCTCAAACTGTCCAAATGAGGGCCTTGGATCATTTCCTTAGTTCTCATGAGTGCTGTCAATTAGTTTTGATTTAGAGGTGCACAACTTCTAGTAAAGAAGTCCTGATTCAATCGGTCCTTAGAGCAGAAATAATGCCAAAAACACTCTTCAACAGAAAATGCTGGGCCCAAATCTCACTAGGTATGGTTGTCAAATTTAACCCATGAGGTGTATTTTCATCTGCTTCTCTCCTCTTAGGTTCACTGAGTACTGACTGACAAAAATTTCTAATATTAGCTTCATGGTGGTGTCAAGAATTTTTTAACTTTTTATATTTCGAAAAGTCTGCAAAAATGTTTAAATCTTTACATGTTTCCTCATTGTATCAAGTTAAGTGGAAATTGACTTTATTCATCCCATTTTTACTACCATTACTGCACTAAAATTAACTGGTCTATTGGTAGACCTATCCTGCCACACCCCCAAAACTTGAGGAGCAGTGTCCTCACTGGTTCAAAAGTGATAAAAGACAGTAGATTCCAGTCAGAAAAACAAAAATAAACATAGAAGAAGAGAGAGAAATAGAAAATGCGAACTGAACAGTATGGAACTAAAAGAAACTTGCATTAAAATAAAAAGAAAATATGACAAAAAGATGGAAAAGGAAAAGACAAAATGGGGGGGGGGGTCAATGTGTAGCCGGGGGAGGTTTTGAGGAAGATGGAGGGGGAGATCCAAGTGGTGCCATTTTTCTCTTCTTCTTTTCTCTCTTCTCTCTTTGCTTCTTTTTCTGTTCCTCCTTGGCGAGGATCCTCTCGACCTCGTCAAACTCATCCAAGAGAAATTGCAAGGGGTCCGGCTCCTTTGGCGGTGGGGGATCTTCCCAGATGGGATAGAATTTGATTGGGAACCCGAAGGGGTTGTCATCTGCCATTTGTGTGAGGAGGTGTGGACTTCTAGGGTTAGAACAGGAGGGATGAGATGAAACGGAGCTGATGGCCGTTTTAAAAGAGGGGGACGAGTGAACATGAATCGACGGAATTGAAAATGTGCCCCTTTTCAAACTTGGCAATAAATGAGCGTTGTGTGGGGAAAGAAGAAACACATAACTGGTTCTTGGAAAAGAGAGTGAGCATTAACTGAATGTCTAAAGATAGGCATGGTATTTCAAGGGGTCAGTGTATCGCGCGGGGATCCTCGCGAAGAACAATCAGTGATGAGGAGAGTACATTTCTCGCGCAGCTGAGCTGGGGATCTCTGCGAGGTAGCCTGACATGGCTCATTAATTTGAAAAAGAAGTCATTGAAATCCCTGAGGCAGGTATTTGCACAGATTTATTCAGCCACCATCTACATCTGTCCTCCACAGGGATTACTATTTCAAAGAAACATAGCCTCCCTAAACTCATCTCCCATGAATGGCAAAAAGAACAAAATGAAAATTAGCAAACAAACAGAAAGAAGCACACAGATCATAGCAAGAGACAAAAACCAAAAACATTCTATTAAGTGGTAAAAGATGTACAAACGTAGTTACAAGAAACAAAACCTAATATACATTCTAGAAGCTAGGATCTAATCGGAACCCGAATCTGTGTAGAAATCCCAGCCCATCTTTTTAGCATGTGCCCTAAGGGCATCTTTGTCCTGTTTCTTCTTTTCTTCCCTCTCCTTTTTCTTTTCGGCTGGTATTTTCTGTGCAGTTAGAGCTTTAGGTGCCCTCACCCTTACTTTTGGTTACTTGGGAGCTTTTGGTTCCTTGGGTTCTTGAGGGGCTTTTCCTTTGCGCTTAGCAGGGGGGTGGCAGGGGATTTTCCTTTGCCTTTTGTCTTTGACTTCTACTTCTGCAGCGGGGACCACTAGGGATTTCCCTTTTCCTTGGGACTCAGGCTGGCCAGGGGAATGTGCCTCCTCAGACTGGGCAGCTGGAGATGGAGTAGCTTTGGGCTGTGGGATGGGCATTTGAATAGAGATTGGTGTGGGCTGCAGAGGAACATTTCTGGCAGCAGCTAATGCAGATTCCAATGAGGCGATCTGGATTTGATGTTTGAGGATGTCAGTCTCATGGATCTCCTTTTTGGATTCTGTGAATCCCCTGGGCATTGTTAAGCCTCTTTTCAAACATTCTGGCCTTCATCTTCTCAGCAGCAGCATTTGATTTCTCCAGCTCTAGATTCAATGCATTATACTCAGCTGTAGCCTTGATCTTCTGATAGGCCTCCAAAATGTTTTTCCACCCTAAGGAGATGCCAAGTAGTTGTTTTCTGTGGGCCTCTGTCATTTCATCAATCTGCCCCAGCAGGGGGGCCTCAATGGATTGGTGTAGCTTGTCCATCCTTCCTAAGGTAAGCATTATCCCTCATGTGATGGAGGATGGTGAGGTAGGGAGGGCTGTAAAAATGATGTTTTGGTGCGATGGGCAGATATGAAGTGGAGGGAGGGAGCTGTGAGTGGTCCTGGGGGGGAGAAAGGGGGGTAACAGAGGCTAAGTCTAGTTGTGGGGGAAGGTGGATAGGTTCTGGGTCAGTCTGTGTTTGTTTGTCTGTGTACGTTGGAGGTTGGAGGATAAGAGGTGCGATGGAAGGTATAGGGGGAAATGAGAATGGGGTAGGCTCAGTAGGAGTAGAGGGTGGTGGTGGGGGAAAAATAGGAATGGTGAAAGGTATGAAAGGAAATGGGGGGGTAAAGTTGATGGTGATGGTGGGGGGGTTTGAAAGTCAGGAGGGAAGTCTGTTTGGGTCTCTTTGTCAGTGGACAGGACCAGGGGGGTGGAAGTGGATGGTGGTGGGATGGGTGGAGTGGTTAAGGTGTGTAGGGTGGATTGGATGGAGGTGAGTTCAGACTGCATCTGGTCCTGTTTTTGGGTATTGGTGGATAACTGAGCTTGGATGTCTTGGATAAGGGAAAGGATAAGGGGTAGTGTGTCAAGGCTAGGAGGTTGGGTTTGTGAAGAAGAGGGTACTGGTTGGAAAGGCGAGGAAGGTGCATGATGGAAAGTGGAGGGAGGGGAAGAGTGGGGTTCTGGGGAGTGGTGCTGTGAGGTAGTTGGGGAGTCTGGGAGAGGGGTGTAGTAGGCATGCATTGTTTCAAGGAAGGTAGATATAAAGGCTTGGAAGCCTATGGATGTGTTAATAGTTAAGTCAATGCCTGTGAGGGGGAATGTAGTAGATATGGCTGGGGTGGTGGTTTCTTCAAGGTGGGGTGGGTCAATGGGGATAGAAGGGATTGAGGGTGGTGTCTGGGAGATGGTTGGGATGGTTTCAGTAGTCTTTCGTTTTTTGTAAGAGATGAGTGGGGGGCTGGCAGGCTTAGGTGGAGATGAGGGGGGACTTATAGCTGTGTACTGAGGTAAGGTAGGGGATGGGGAGTCCTCCCATGGACCAAGCACAGGTGAAGGGGGAGTGGGCATGGAGAATGGAAATAGAGGGGGGTGAGAGATGGATGCAAGAGGGGTGGTGGATGCAGGGGTAACAGGTCCTGCTGAAGCGATGGAAGTGATAAGCTCTGGGGGCACCTCCTTTGTAGCAGGGGTAGACCCTGATCCGGCTGCCTCTTCTGCTTGCTTGGGCAGGGCCTGAGCCTCAGCTTTCTTCTTTTTCTGGCCCCCCATCAAGCTCCTGCTGATTCCCCATTGCCTCTTGGCAAAGGTAGTAGGGGTAAGTGTGGTGGTCTGTTCAGTCCTTCCTATCTTATATCTCCCTTTTAGCAGCAACAAGGTAATGATTCTTGCATAAGGTAGTGTGTGAGGCTTCTTGTTTGTCCCTATCTTCTCCACTGTGTCTTTCATTGCCTCAAAAATTAGTCAGGCTGCATGGAAGCCATGGCCCGGGTGAAAGTAGTAGACAACATCCGCAATGGGGGTTCTCCTTTCCTGCTAATGTCCTAAGCAATATATGTTCTTTTGCAGGACTTGGTCAATGAACAGGAGTTCAGGTTCCAATTCTCTCCTTCTGATCGAGTCCCCTGTGGCTTTTAATCCTCTAGTTAGGGCCCGTGCAATTGTATCAATCGATGCACTCAGAGGGGGGCTATATCCACAGCTAGGGTCGAATGCTGCTGGGATGCCCAAGACTTCAGCAATCACCTTGGGGCCCACTAACATATCAAAGTCGTCAATCAGCACCAGCAAACACCCTTGTCCATTGTTGTCCTTCTTGACCTTGATGTGCTGATAAAACAGCTGCACTAGCCGGGGGTAGGCTAGTGCTGAAATTTCTCTCATCAATGGAAGCAGGCCCGCTTTGCTCAGAAACTGTACTGCAGGGGCAGAGAGAGGTTTTTTCTCAAAAAATGGTACATCAAAGGTTGTTTCAGGCTCCAATGGAATTGACTCCATGAGCTCAGAAGTAGAGAACTTAGTGGTTGGTACCGCCGCCTCCTCAACCACTTCCTTTCCTTTTGTGGGGGACTTTGAAGTCTTGGCCTTTTTAGGGGTGGTCTCTGCAGGGTCCTTGTCCTTCCCTTTTCTCTTCTGTGCAGTTTTTGGAGTCATGTCTAAGTCTGTCCTATAGTATGAGAAACGGAGGCTGAAATCTAGGGTTTGGTTTGATTTGACGCACAGGGCACCTCAAGATCTCTGAGCAGAGGGCAATGGATGGGGGTGGTATTAGGAACAACTCTGTAGATTTATGCAGTGAATGATGAGCTGTAGGAGTGATGCTGGAGGGGAGAGGGGAGAGCGCCAAAGCTAGGGTTTCGCAGAGGGAAGAAGGAAGAAAATAATGGGAAAGGGACCAAGCGCGGGGTTAAAATACTTATCGCGAGGTTCGGCGCGCTTTGGGACATCTGGTTGCGGGGTTGGAAATAAACCTAGCGAAGGTGTTGATTCAATCTGGATTGTGCGACAATCTCCCAGGTTGACCTTGGAGCGCGCGACAGAGTGAGATTAATTCATGGGAATTGCGCGAGCGGCTCCTAGGGATCTATTTGGATTGCGCGAAAAGCTCTGAGGTTCATTTTGAATCTCGCGACAGACTTAGAATCTCGCGACAGCAAATGAAGTATTTATGTTGAATTGCGCGAGAGTCGCCCAGGTTACTTTGTGAACCTCGCGAGAGTCTTGGAATCTCGTGATAACTACTGAATAGCTCGATGTGGACCACGCGAGAGGTTGTCAGGTACACATGAATCTCGCGATAGGTATGGAATGCTTCTATGCGAACTGCGCGAAATGCTCTCAGACTCCCTTTTTAACCTCGCGACAGCCTGAGAATCTCGCGACAGCAAATGAAGTAAGCTGTCTGTAGTGCGCGAGTCTCTTGGGCTTCAAATTTGACTCAGCGACAGTAAGGTATAAAACAGAGAGCAGGTGCTCTCTGTTATGCCCTTTTGCATGTTTGCTGTGGCATGACCCTTACTATGGCTACTTCTAGACACTCAATCATACAATCAAGGACCACAAAAAATCGACCTCTTATATTAGGCATTCAACAGAAGCTATCAATTGAAGAGCAGGAAGAATCAAACCAAACATCAACAATTTAAAACAGATAGATCCAGATTCAGATATGACCACTAACAAATCCTAGAGAATACAAACGAACGAAAGTAAGAAAAATCAACCAAAGCTAAGTACATATGATACAGTAATGACATACCTGTGGATCAATTTGAAGAAGGGTGCCCTTGAAAGTGAATGGTGTCCATGGGTCCAACAGGTTTTTCAAAACAAGGCTTAAGCCTCTGACCATTCACCTTCAAGGTTCTCTCAGACTTGGGATCCTTGATTTCCACAGCACCAGATGGGGAAACATACATAACAATTTAGGGACCTTCCCATATGGATTTCTATTTGCCAGGAAAAAATTTAAGTTTGGAGTTAAACAACCAAACCTTATCATCAGCTCTGAAACTCTTTCTCAACAGCCCCTTATCAAAGAAAGCTTTGGACCTTTCCTTGTAGATCCTGGCATTAGCATACGCATCCATTCTTAGTTCTTCCAATTCAGACAGCTGCAGCAACCTGTGAAGATTAGCAAAAGTTAGATCTAGATTTAAATGTTTGATGGCCCAATAGGCCCTGTGTTCTAACTCCACTGGGAGATGACAGGCCTTGCCATAGACCAGTCTGAATGGGGACATACCAATGGGAGTCTTATAGGCAGTCCTATAAGCCCACAGTGCATCATTAAGCTTGTCAGCCCAGTCCTTCCTATCAGTCCTCACAATCTTCTCAAGGATATGCTTGATCTCCCAATTTGAAATTTCAACTTGCCCACTGGTTTATGGGTGGTAGGGGGTAGCAATCCTATGGGTGACATAATATTTCTTGAGCAAGCTCTCGAAATTTCTGTTGCAGAAATGGCTCCCCCCATCACTGATAATGGCTCTAGGGGTATCAAATCTGGAGAAGATATTCTGCTTTATGAACTTGAGGACAACCTGATTATCATTAGTTCTTGTGGCAATGGCTTCTACCCATTTGGAAACATAGTCCACTGCCACTAAGATGAAATGAAGACCATTTGAAGGAGGAAAAGGGCCCATAAAATCAATACCCCACACATCAAACAGTTCTACAACAAGGGTGGGCTGTAAAGGCATTGAATTTCGTTTAGACAGCCCTCCTAGTTTCTGACATCTTTCACAGGCCTTGCAATGTGTATGGGCATCTCTGAAAAGAGAAGGCCAATAGAAACCACATTGCAACACTTTGTCAGCTGTTTTTTTCCCACTAAAGTGACCCTCACAGGCATTTTCATGGCACATGGCCAGAATATTGGGGATATCACTTTCGGGAACACATTTTCGAATGATTTGGTCTGCATAATACTTGTACAAGCAAGGTTCCTCCCAGAAAAAAAATTTGACCTGTGAGAAGAACAGGTCTTTGTCCATTTTTGTCCAATGGGCAGGAATCTTGCCTATAACTATAATTGACAATATGTGCAAACCAAGGGACTAAAGATTTGATGGCAAACAATTGCTCATCCGGGAATACATCATTTGTAGTAAGGTCATCAACACATTTTTCCAACATAATTCTGGACAAGTGGTCAGCCACCACATTTTCTACACCTTTCTTGTCCTTGATTTCGATGTCAAACTCCTACAACAGGAGTATCCATCTAATCAATCTGGGCTTTGCATCCTTCTTGGGCAGTAGGTACTTTAATGCTGAGTGGTCAGTGAAGGTGACAGTTTTAGACCCAAGTAGGTAAGGTCTAAACTTGTTCACAGCAAAAACCACTGCCAGAAGCTCTTTCTCAGTGGTTGTGTAGTTCAGTTGAGCTTCAACAAGTGATTTGCTGAGATATGCAAGGACTGCAGGCAACTTATCTTTTCTCTGACCTAGGACAGCACCTATTGCCAAGTCAGATACATTACACATCAATTCAAAGGGTAGGGTATAGTCAGGTGTTTGGAGTACAGGGGCAGAGGTGAGGTAGATTTTTAAAGTTTCAAAAGCCTTCAAACATTCAGCAGAGAAGTCAAAGGGCACATCCTGGCAGAGCAGGTGGCACAATGGTTTAGCAATTTTGCTGAAGTCTTTGATAAACCTTCTGTAGAATCCAGCATGTCCAAGGAAGATCTGATTTGCTTTTGACTGTTCTCGGAGGGGGGCAAATTTTTAATGAGGTCAACTTTGACTTTGTCTACCTCAATTCCATCTTTAGAGACTACATGGTCCAACACAATTCCCTGTGTTACCATGAAGTGGCTCTTCTCCCAACTTAAGACCAAATTGGTCTCTTCACATCTTTGTAAGACCTGATGGAGGTGTTGTAGACATTGGTCAAAGCTATCCCCATAAATCAAAAAATCGTCCATGAAAATTTCCAAGAATTTGTCAATCATATCAGAAAAAATGGCATACATACACCTCTGAAAGGTGGCTGGGGCATTACACAGTCTAAAAGGCATCCTTTTGTAAGCAAAGGTGCCAAAAGGACAAGTAAAAGTAGTTTTCTCTTGATCCAGAGGGTGCACAGGGATCTGGTTGTACCCTGAGTACCCATCAAGAAAACAGTAAAAAGCTTTCTCAGCCAACTTATCCAAAATTTGATCAATAAAGGGGAGAGGAAAGTGGTCTTTTCTGGTCTTGGAGTTGAGTTTTCGATAATCGATGCAAACTCTCCAGCCAGTGGTCTCCCTGGCTGGTCTCAACTCTCCATACTCGGTTGTGATCACTGTTATGCCAGATTTCTTGGGTACCACCTGGATTGGTGCCACCCATTCAGAATCAGAGATGGGGTAAATTACCCTAGCATCCAGCAACTTAATGAGTTCTTTCAGAACCACTTCTTGCATGTGAGGATTCAATTTCCTCTGCATTTCCTTGGAGGGTGTTGAGCCCTCCTCTAGATGAATCCTATGCATACAGATTGATGCATCAATCCCTCCTAGATCAGCAATGGTCCAGCCAATTGCTTTCTTGTGCTTCCTCAAAACTGTTAGCAATTCCTCCTCTTGCTCACTGGTAAGAGAAGAGGAGATAATCACAGGAAGTTTCTCATCATTCTCGAGAAAAGCATATTTTAATGTCTCTGGAAGCTTCTTGAGTTCCAGATTAGGGGCTTGTTGGATGGATGGCAGGATTGGTGTATTATTGGTTGCAGGAAGGGGCAGCAATGTAGGTTTCCAATTGGAATGCTGCACTAAGCCTACAGAAGACTTTACTAGGGATATGTCTTCTGGCATTAAAGCTAGACTTCCTATCTTTACCATGTTCCAAATTTCAGTTAAATCAGTGACAATGTTGCTCCACTCCAGCAGAGTGGGCAATTCTTCTTCAACAATTTCTTCTAGTACATCCACTGCAAAGCGTTCCTCATTGTCCAAAGAGGTACTTTGCCTTTGTTATCGCATTAAGCTCAACTTTCATATGTCCGAAAGTGACCTCCATGATCCCAGACCTGCATTGAATGCATGCATTGGCAGTGGCGAAGAATGGTCTGCCCAGAATAACAGGTATTGGGGATGTACTCTTGCTGCAACTCATGTCCAAAACAAGGAAGTCTGTAGGATAGAAGAACTTGTCTACCCCCACTAGGACATCCTCAACCACTCCCATGGGTTTCCTCTCAGACCTATCAGCCATCAATAGAGCAATGGGGGTGGGCTTAAGCTCCCCCAAATCTAGCTATTGATACACACTGTATGGCAGCAGGTTAACACTGGCTCCAAAGTTCAAAAGGGCCCTCCCAATCGTGTGGTCTCCAATAATATCGGGAATAGTGGGAATCCCTGGGTCTTGCAACTTCTCAGACATTGTCATGGTTAATACAGAATTAACTGTATCAGTAGCGAAGACCTTTTTGGACAAATGGCCTCTGACCTTCCTTTTCTGAGTACAAAGGTCTTTCAGAAACTTTGCATAGGCTGGGACCTGTCGGATTGCATCAAGCAGGGGTAAATTTATCTTGACCTGCTTAAAGGTCTCCATCATTTCCTCGATCTGAGCCTGACATTTATCAAAATGGGCAGGGCCACTCAAAGCTTGAGGAAATGGCAGCTAAGGTACTGCTGGTTCCTCAGCTGCAAGTCTATGACTAAACTTTTGTTTTTTTCTTTTATCTATTTTTATCTCCTGCTGAGGCTCAACTACAACCTCTTTATTTTTCTCTTGTTGAAGGGTAGCAGACAGTTCTTGACTCTGTGCCCTAACAAAGTCCTTATCACTTTCACTTGACATTTCCTTGGGGTAGACATCTCCTTGTTTCTTTCCCACTTGATTGTCTACCAGCCTACCAGACCTTAGGGCAGTTATGGCATTGGCCCCCTCAAAATTTGAGGAACCTTCTCCGATGGAATATTGACCCTTAGGGTTGGCTACTGGCTGGCTTGGCAACCTGCCCTCCTCTCTTTTAGCCAGAGCATTGGCTATTTGGACAAGCTGCTCTTCTATTTTCTTAATGCTTTGACTGTGAGAAGTCACAGTCTGATTCAAGGGTCCAAGGCTTTGCAATTGGGCCAAAATCTGGTCTTCGAAAGAAGCACTTCGGGGTTGAGGTGGGGGAACTACCAATTGATTTTGTTGTTGGGGCTGTTGTTGCTGCTGGAAATTCGACCTTGGGGCATAACCCTGATTAAATTGCTGTTGTGGCCTTTGAGGTAAGGCCAACATCTGATGTGGCTGCATATAATTGTCTTGCCTCCACCTCAAATTTGGGTGGTCTCTTCATTTGTAACCAACATTTTGGTGCTGGTATCCATATGATTGTTTATTGTAGCCGCCAGATTGTTGCTGTCCAAAAGATTGGACAGCAACAGCTTGTTCCGTTACAAACTCGGGGTATTGCCCCGCAGATGGACACTCTTCTACTGTGTGTTGTGGAGATTGGCATATCAGACATGCCTCCATCACTTGTGCAGCCATTCTGGGCTGCACCACAGTCAGAAGTTTATCAAATCTTTCAATAAGATTGGCCATCTGCATTCTCAGGTCATTATTTCCCCTAACTTCATACATCTTTCCTTTAGAAGTCTCAGCCAGCCCCAACTTAGGAGAAGGCTCTTGAATAGTTCTAGATGAGGACATCTTCTGGAAAGCATTTTCACTTATGACCTCGAACAAGTCCCATGCCTCATCAGCTGTTTTATGCATGTACGTTCCACCACAAGAGGCATCTACCATGTCTCTGCTCTTCTCATCAATCCCATTGTAGAAGCTCTGGACAAGCTGCCAGTCAGGGATCTTGTGGTGGAGACATTGTTTGAGCATCTCTTTAAATCTATCCCAGCATTGGTTAAAATCTTAAGTTGGGGACTGGGCAAAAGAAAGTATGCCCTTCCTCAACTAGCTGGTCTTGGTCTCTGGGAAAAATTTAGACAGAAATCTTGTCTGGAGGTCTTTCCAAGAAGTGATGCTGTTGTTTGGGAGAGTGGATAACCAGGTCATGGCCCTGTCCTTCAGGGAAAAAGGAAAGAGCCTTAACCTAGTGGCTTCTGGTCCCAAACCAGCAATGGAGAATGTCGTGCACAGGCCAAGAACTGGTCAAGGTGCTTGTAAGGGTCTTCCTTACTAAGCCCATGGAAAGAGGGAAGCATTTGGATGATGGAAGTTTTGATTTCGTAGTTTCCTTGAGCATCTGGGAATTGAATGCTGAATGGAGAATTGTAATCATCCGGAGCATTCAATTCCTTCAATGTTCTAGGTTGTTCTTCACCCATAACTGCTATCTCAATTTCAATAGGGGGCTCAACTGTAGTGTGTCTATGCCTTCTCGGTCTTCTACCCCTTTCTATCTCAGGGTTAGCAGGCTCTAATGTAGGACTGATGGATCTCCTTCCTAACATGCACACCCACCAACAGCAGGGAAGACTATTCGCAGGCACATTGCACTTAACAAAAATTACAGCTATCCTAATCAATTGCTATGGAATCTTCAAAGGAGAAATAGATTGAGTTTTGAGGGTTAGAGAAGTGCAAACAGAGGTAGCTAGACTCCCAGTGCAGTTCTACTCTCTTTCTCTGCTACAGTCCAGATCTGCAAGAAAAATTCCAAGTGTAACTCAGCAGTATCAATTATTCACAAGTACAGCTACCAAAGAATAAAGAATCGAAAATCTAGAGTCTACTACAAGATCAATATCCCCGGCAGCGGCGCCAAAAATTTGTTGGTCTATTTTAAGTGCTTGCTACTGACTTTATTGAAGACAGTGATAAGAATGGAGTAAATGAAAAATGAGTGAAAGGTAGAGTGATGATTATGGAGCAGCAAGCCTAAAATATGCACAGTCCTGTAAGATACAAGGCTTGTTGTAGCAAGTTTTGATAAGTAAGAGTTTGTCCCATAGGGAAGTTGATCTAAAGTTCCAAGGGAGCTATCCTTAGTAGGCTCTCCAGATCTGACTATAGATCTGGCAATCCTAAATGGAAGGGGATTTAGGGCCACTATAATCTAAATTCCAAGGTATCCTAATGTCTAAACTATAGACAGGGTTGAGAAAACGGATGGAGTGTGAGAAAATAAATATCAAAGGGTGAGAAGTATGTTATTAGGTATAGATCTGATGGGGTCTTGTAACTCAGACTCAGATCTGTTGCTATAGAAATCTTGTCTAATGGCTACATTATCACCAAAGAGGAGAAAGAATCTAACTCACTCCTGTGCCATGATCTAATCCCTTAAGGCTATAACCTGTCTACTCAAATGGTCACAGACTATCCAATAGGAACCACAATCCAGAGATGAGTCAGAACAAGTTTACCATTGTAGGCACTACTTCATCCAGGCTACAAGCCCAAGAATCCATAGGAACCTCATCCTCTAAAGTTTTGTGTGGGGCTAGGCCTACAAAGTGCACGGGCCTGGACACACAGGACCAGCAAGAGTTTGAGTATTAGTTTTTAAGCATGGCTGACCACTGCTTTAGAAAGACTGCAGTGATCCAGTCACAAGCCTACAATCTTTACAGCCAACTCAGATCTACAATTTGATGGTGGATCTATTCAACTATAGGGGAGTCTGTCACTGCACAATCTCTCACAAGGCTACAAGCACAAGTGCAGAGAAGAAGAATCTGTCTTAGTTCCATGAATTGGCCTCACCCTAGGGCTATAATCTGTCCACTTGAATGGTCACAGACTATTCACAGAGGCTATCCTCCTCACAAAGGTCTAAGACAGAATAAGAACATTGTTGCCGCCACCATGTTCACAAGGCTACAAGCATAAGTTCCTATGGGGATTCAGATTTAGTGGGTCCTGTGGTGGGGGAAGGCCTGCAAAGTGCCTAACCTGGACATACAGGTCACTTAGATCTAAATAGTACCTTAGAAGCAATCCTTCATTGCTTACAAAACAACTTAGCAATGGAGGATCTCAAGGCAGCAACCTTGTACAGCACAACTCACAACAAAAACAACATCCCATACATGCGACAGATCATATTGCAAAAACTCCATTAAAATCTATACCAAATAATCATACAAAAGGCATAGCCAGCAAATGCTGGACTATGGAGAGAATGAAAAAGGAAAACGAAAACTCCTAAACCCTAACCTTCGCCTACTGTAATTCTACAGTTGGTTTTTGGAGAAGAAGCACAGAAGTTAAGTCCCCAAAAAGAGATCCCCAAACCTAAGCTAGGCTTAGGCTTATATAGCAGTCGGTTCTCTCACAATTAGGGTTAGGAAAACCCTAATTTCATTAATGCAATTGCGGCCCATTCTTGTCCCTTGGATGCCTCGGGGCGTGTTCACGGAGATTGGAGCATTGGAGTGCGTGCCCTAATTGCTGGAAGTCCCCAGATTGCCCCTGCAGAAGTGGGGAGAAGTTTAGAATCCGATCCTTGCTGGGTAGAAAAGATTTCAGATCCTTCCGCGTGGTAGAATTGACGTCACGGGGTTGGATTTACTTGAAGTTTATGCAGTCGCGGGATTGACATTTTAATCATCGCGGGGTACTAATGGCTGTCGCGAGATTGAATTTTCAGCTTTGAATGGCGCGGGGATTGCTCGCGCGGTTCGTCCCTTAGTGAACCTTGCGACAGATCTTCGCGAAGAAGCAGTGTTCAAGAGTTTTTGGGTCGCGCGAGATTCACTGAAGGTCTGTATCTCGCGGCCACTCGGCGACAGCTGCGCGTGGGAATACCTGGAGCTCTCACTTCTGAATGAATCGCGCGAAGCTTTAACGACTCTTCTTTTGAGCTGCGCGAGACTGCGCGATTGCTTCACTCACTTATGGCTGAGCTTCGTGAGAGCCGCGGGAAGATTGATTTGCAATTCTTTCTGTCATCAAATCGCACTGTTCCGGTACGTATCGTCCGGTACGTACCGGTTTTTTGACCGGATGATACGTACCGGTTTTCCGGCATTTTAACCCATGGCGACAACTGCGCGAAGGCATTCTCTCTGGTTTATTTCTGCTTTGATGTGCCTATGCTTCAGCCAACTCTCAGTCTGGGTTCATCCTTCATTCTGCTGAGGTAGTTCTGGGGCAACATTGAGCTTCTTGGCATGGTTAAAGGTTTATTTACAGCTGCTGCTTATTACCTACAGAATAGACTTAAAACACATTTATTAAATGATTAAGGACATAACAGAGATTAAGTTAAGGGGTGAAAAGTGGTACTTTTCAGGTCTTAACATACGGTCCCTACCTCCCAGTTCTGGTAGCTATGTAATGAAGCCTCAAACACTAATGAGACGGCGTTGGAATCAAAACACTAGATTTTGTAGTGGAAATGCGAAATGTACCAAAATCATGTTTGATAAAGAACATATAGTTTGTGGTGGATATGCGTCTATATGTATCATAGATGCATATGGGAAAGTGTGAGGAATAGTTAGAAGTTTAGAATTATTAAAGATATTTTAGGATGTGACTAGAATCAATAGAGATAATAAATGTAAATATGTCTATTTGAAGACATTCCTCTTCCTAATGAAATTGCTTTAGGATGCATTTGGGTTAGCTCTTTTGGGCCAAAGAGCGGCTCTTTCACACTTTGGCTTCGGGGAAGAACTGTTTTCATATTTGGTAACACAGCTCCTCGCTCTATTTGCTCTGACGAGGAGCTGTTTTAAGTAATAAAACTGTTCTCTTTGTCTCTGCCAGAGCCGATTTTATATGTTCTAGCAAGAGCAGGCAGAGTGCAAATGTAGTCTTCAGTATATATTAGATAAACCACACAGTTGTTTGGCGTGACAGTAGATGACTTGGGTTGCTGCCCGAGGTCATGCTATCAAATCCCCTCCCGAGAATTACTTTATCACATTCAAGTGATCACGAGGATCCATAGGAATTTGCCCTTTCCTCAAAATGGTTGAGACACTGCATGATATGAGAAAAACAGCATATGTTATCAGATCTTCTTTTTGGTTTAGTTTAATTGCAAATTTTAAACATTGACAAAGCTTCTTTCTGTCTCTTTTTTTTTTCTTGTGGTGCTCTTAGCCCTTTTAATACCGTACATGGCAATCCGGATCGCTGAAGTTGACTTGACAAATTCACCCAAGAAGCCCTCAAAATTTGCGTCCACGATGACGAAAGGGGCACCAACTGTCGGACTGGTTGGCGGGGCAGTGTGTCTCATCTCGACATTGTGGGCGCTTTTTGGCCGCAGGGATGGCGGTTTTGGGGCGCTGGCAGATCGATGGGAATTCTTCGTAAGGTACATTGGGTCAGAGAGGTTAGCTTATGCCTTCATATGGGACATCTGCCTTTACATCATATTTCAGCCTTGGTTGATAGGTGACAACCTACAAAATGTTAAAGAAAATAGGGTCAGTAGAGTGAGTAAGCTAAGATTTATACCTGTCTTTGGTTTGGTTGCCTATCTCTTGAATCTCAACTATGAGGAAGAGATTTAAGTGAGTGATATTTGATTTCATTTAATGACCCAAGTTATTCGTTACTCCGAGCGATGAACTGCATCAGATCAGATCTTAACCTCGAGTGATGAGCTGCATCAGATCTTAAACTCGACTCTTACCATGCTGTTATTATTACTTGTCAATGCTGTATGATCGAACACTTGTTGAATGATCTTATATCAGAGGGATCTTGATGCTACAAGCACACCACTATATTCTTCATGCACAGCATTTCTTGTTGCACCTGCACAGCAATTAATTAATTACTCATGACAAATTTTGCTTTAATGTTACTGAGAAAGATCCAAAACATGTATCATTTTGGCAAACGTGTGCTCATAAACTTTTCTTAATTTATGTTTCTTTCAATCAAACAAAACAACTTTTTTTTAAGGCGCACACCATATTTTACTATTTGCGCGGCACTTTATTTCTGGGGAACTTTTCTCAGATATACCTTTCCCCGCAGAGATCCTATATTTTCACCTTTCACCAAACCGACCAGCTCCAAGCTTAGCCAGTTCCAGCTAGCACAAAAAGTCTCAAATACTCGTACACTATTTACCGTTCTATATAGTTTAAAATTTTAAAAATTTGCACTTTTTTATAATTACGTGATGTGAAGCAATATTTATGCCGTCTGATTTGAAGGCCACAACAATATAAAAGATCAATGATGCCAAAGATTGACATAAAAAAAGGTGATATTACCTCTTTGAAAAAAAAAAAAAATGACTGTTTAAAGAGTCGATATCGACCGACTCTTTAAACTCTTTAAACAGTCGGTATCGCCTATTAGAGATAACTATCACACATCAGTTATTTCAACTGATTGTAGTTATTTAATTCAATTGTAATCGCTCACAATTATATTAATCTTATTTAAACACTTTCCTTTTTTTGATAAGATATATATATACTTTCTTATCAAGTATTGTAAGGCATGGTGGTTTCTTGGTGGTTACAATTGGTTTAGATAACTACAATTAGTTGAGGCAACTGATGTGTGACAGTTATCAAATAAGGTACACTTTAATAAGTTATAGCAACTGTGTATTGACTTATTAAATAATCGGTACCGACTTTTTAAACAATTGATTTTTTTTTAATTTAAAAGAGGCGATATCACCTATTTTTTCGTGTCAATTTTTGACACCATTGATTTTTATATTGTGATATTCAGATTAGATGACATAGATGTTGCTTCACATTGTGTAAATATAAAAAAGTGTAAAATTTGAAATTTTAAATTTTAGAACTATTAAAATTTTAAAGATTTTAATCTTTATACAGGCGATTTTTTTTTAAAGAGGCGATATTGCCTTTTTTTTTTTTTTTTTGTATCAATCTTTGATATACTGTATCTTTATATTATAATCTTCAAATGAGACGGTATTCATGTTGGTTGACATTGCGTAAATGTAATAAGTGTAAAATTTTAAAATAGCTAGAACGGCTTGGAAGAATGAAAAAGTGGTGTCCTTGGATTAAAGCAGCGTCACCAACATCAATATTATTGTACTCTTTGGATTTGCAAATACGAGAAGCCAGGATGTCCTTTTTCCGCTCAACTCATGAAGAAAGCCGCCTTTTGGATGGAAGTATGGAGCACTCACGAGTGCACATGGTTTGCCACATGGCACGCGTACTCTAGAACAATCCAAGTCACCCAAATCTGTAAATCATTTTCTCAGGAAAATAAAAAAAGTAATTTGTAAATCATAATATAAACTGCTGTTAGCTTAAAATTGGCGTCCATTGTAGGATTCACGTTACTTCGGCCTGCTATATATATATATATATATATATATATATAATAAATGGTTAATGAGTCTAGACTCACATCTAAACGCCAATTGGTGTTTAAATGATCTTCTTACCTCACATCATTAAAGTGTGATTTATCATTGTCTTATGTGGCACATATTTATGATCAACCTAAAATTTTCAAGTAGCACTCCATCATTTGAACGTCTTAGCTAAGGGATTGAATGAATGTAAACAATCTAATTGATGAATTTTAATATCAGCCATCAAAATTAAGAATAATCGTTAGTATTAGAGTGCACAGATCGAATGGTTTGAATATCTCAAAAAGTGTAATTTTTAGACCCATAGCCCTTCAATTGATGATATACCACTTTGGTGGTATAAATTTCCAAGATCATAGGCCCATTAATGGTGTTTAAATGATGGTTGGGAGAGTCAGTCTCATAAATAAATTGTTGTTCATATCTTGGACTATTAGTTTGGATAACATCCTTTTTTGGCTCGGATTGTTGGTTTGAGTGACTGAGATGCCACTTGTACAACCCCTACAATGTGTGTGATATATACCGTATAACAGTCGTATTAGAGTTACCTATTAGTATATGACTTTAGAGATTATAACCTACGAATGTGAAAATCTTCTTTCTCACAAGTTTTTCCTTATTCTCTAAGGCTAAACCCTAGAGTTGTGATTATCCTTCTATAGTGTCATTAGTCACCGACGGATCCACGTGGCGTATAGATAACATTGTCTTCTCTGGTAGTTGACAGCTCGGATACGAGCATTAAATTATCTCGGCTTTTCTCGAAGTGTGTAAAATCGATCGCGATCCACCCATTGCTTTCGCGCGATTAGGGATCTCAAATCCCAACAGTGGTATCAGAGAAATCATATCGATTTCTCCG
Source organism: Chloranthus sessilifolius (assembly GCA_021018995.1). NCBI lineage: Eukaryota > Viridiplantae > Streptophyta > Magnoliopsida > Chloranthales > Chloranthaceae > Chloranthus > Chloranthus sessilifolius. The sequence goes on along the minus strand of CM037594.1, from coordinate 23,811,300 downwards.
CTTTTGTAAGTATATAGATTTTTTTATCTTATTTTATGGTTAGATTTCGACAATTTATTTTTTATTTAATCTTATACTCGTTGGCGGTATAAAAAGATAAAAAGGATGATGAAGGGAAAGAATTAGAAAAAAAAAAAAAATCGATACCTGTCGGCGATGTCGCCGGCCGGAGTTGGTTGGTTGGCTGCCAGCGATGTCACTGGACTGACTTGGTCTGCCGCCGGCAATGTCGCCGATCACCTGACTGCCATTGCTGGGTAGGCTTTCCCCTTACTCGTTTCTTCTTTCTTGTGTGCTAGGGTTTCCTAGTACACATGATTTCTGAATAGTAGATCTACCGGGTTTGGGTCCATGTCGGGTATAGATGGGTCTGGCTCAGCAGTGGACCGGGTTCTTGATCGGGTCTAGGCCGTTTTGGGCCGGGTTCATTCAGGTAGCTATTGGGCCGGATCTAGATTCGTCTTATTGATTCGAATGGTCTAATCTGATCGATCAAATGTGCACACTATCGCAATTTTTAAAATTGCAATAGTCTGACTGCCTCTTTGTATCATTACTTATTAGATTTAGGCCCATAAGTAGTCGATTTTAATCTACTCGATGAGATCTATTAATTGGACCAGTCGAATTTATTTTTGACAGTTTGATCCATTCCAAAATTAGTGAATATCATTCATAATATTTAATTATCGTCAGTCCCGATGATTAAAAAAAAAAATTTATTTTATTATGAGATGTGGATGAGTGATCATTTACAATTGATTGGTTGTGGGTTATGCACATCGTTATGTTATCGAGTATGATATGCATCGCAGGATATTTTATTAATTGATCAAATTATATTAGATCGAGTCCATGTATAATTTTTTAATTTCTTCATTTTGTAAATTGGTGAGCACATGAATACGAACTTGCACCCTTATAGAGATATACTTATGGCGCAAACGATCAAAAGACGAGATGGAACTCTTAGGAGATGCGTGTCAATTGATGTGAATGAGTAGTTTCATTAGTTTAATAAGGTGTCGCATTCATATGATGACTCGAGTTATAATAAATGGTTTTAATTGTGGAAGAATAGTTTTAGGGCCTAAACTATAAATCCGCATGGGAACTCTTCATGAGCTCTAGTCATTTTAATGTTACTCAATAACGCAACTTTATGTTCGTGAATATTTTATCTTATTATTTCTATGAGATGTAATTGGTTGAATGATTGACTCGTTTACCTTGATAATTTTCGATGATCTTACGTAATTCACCCATCATATATTTGAATACACACTTAGATGAGTAGGTCATTTTTGTTATTGAGACTATTAATGGTGAGATACTCAATACTTATGTGATTAATCTTGATTATTTTTGCAATGTCCAATCGGATATGTGATACTTTCAGGCTGATCTAATAACTGTAAAATTCATCTCAACATCAAGAAATCCCTTTGACATTTTAGAAAATACTGATAGAGATTACGCATAAAATATAATATTATTGTCTAATAATAAATACCTTTTTTTCTTGAAATAGTGATAAAAATGGCTGTCAAATTTCTATTTATTGACTTGATTAAGACTGAAAAGTTAGATGACAATAATTACGATAATTGGTCTCGTCTGATGAGAAGCCTCCTAGATGAGAATAATATCTAATATGCCATAGAAGAAATCATGGACGAGCCTAATGAGAATGTACCCATTGTGGTTATGAAAGCTGCAAATAAGAAATATAAAAAATTACTGAAACATAATTGGACAGCCCAGAATCTTATCCTTCTGAGTCTTTACAAAGAACTTCCTTCCTATGAGTCTTATCTTACCGCGAAGGAGTTATAGGATATTCTTTACGAGGAGTATGCTAAAAAATTTGACGCAAGGATTCGTGCTATGAAAATAGAGTTTCAAGCATATCGTATGCCTCAGGGGTGTACGATTAAAGATCACATTTGTAAGATGAATCAGATGATAGCAGGCCTTAGGAGTGAGGAGAGTAACTTGAGTGAAAAGCAGAAAATCAATACCATATTAGGCTCCTTACCCTCCTCTTAGGATCTTACTAAAAAAATTCTCAATCATAATGAGTCTATCAAAACCTTCAGAGATTTATGTCGTCACCTGAGATAGAAATGAACATAATTCTATCAAAAGCTCTTCTTATCTATTACACTGAGGATCAGAAACACAAAACTCCCACTCGTAAATTTCGAAAGAATAAGAAACCTCGAAAGGATAAGAAGAAAGGTGACATTGGTCCACCTCCATCTACTAAAGCCAAAACTAAGAATTCGTCCTTATCGCAAGAAAAAGTCTCGTGATTAGATCAATTGTTTCGTCTGCGATGAGGCTGACCATTATGCCAGAGAGTGCAAGATGAGAAAAGATGTTGCAAAGGTTGTATCTATCTCTTGTCCTCCCGTTTATTCCTTTGTTTGTTCTGAAATTCTTATAGCTGATACTTCATAGTTTCAATGGATTGTAGACTCTGGAGCAACCAAGCACATCGCGATGGATCACATAGGATTTTCTGACTTCCATCCCGTTGCTATTGGTAGCTACAAAGTCTATATGAGAAATAACTCGTCCGAAGATGTCCTCAGAGTTGGTGCATACCACCTTCAAACGCGTATTGGACAGACATTAATTCTTCAAGATACTTTATATGCTCCAGGGATGAGAAGAAACTTAATATTTATTCCTTATTTAGTTAGAGATAATTTTGATGATAAATTTTATCATTTTAGAGTGTCTTTGTATAAAAATAATATTTTATTTGGTTGGGGCAATTTAGTTGGGGACCTCTTTACTTTAGACATTACTGATTCATTTATTATTAATTATTCAACTTTACTTCCTGTTGTTGCCTTTTTGATGTCTTTATTATTTATGAATTCTTTAAACGACAAGCTAGATTAGGTCACATAGGTAGAGATCGAGTGGATAGATTGGCCAAAGAAGGTCTTTTGGGTTATTTAACTAAAATTGATTTGTTTACTTGCGAGTACTACATAACTGGTAAGGCCTCTAGAAAACCTTTTCCTAAGGCAACCAGATCTCAAGGTCTTCTTCAAATTGTGCATTCAGATATATGTGGACCTTTCAATGTACGCGCCAGAAATAGATGCCAATATTTTATAACTTTTATTGATGATTTTTCTTGGTATGGACATGTATTTCTTATATTATATAAATCTGATGCACTTGTGTGTTTTCAAAGATATAAAACTGAAGTTCAAAATCAATTGGACCGTAGAATCAAAGTGCTTAGTGATGTAATTTTTAATTGTGATGTTTTACTCGCAAGCGCACGAATCAGATTGTATATAGTGGGTGCGGAGTACGAGATCGTTCCCACGAGGACTATTTTGGAAGATCTAAAAAGATGAGACAGTAATTCGAGAAATCTATCAAGGACTAACAGCACGCTACTAATATTATGATCTAGTTTTGTGAGATGACAATTACTGACTACAAACTAAAACTTAATTGATGATTCAAAAATAAAAGTAAAGATGAATATACTAAATCCTCCCATCTTTGGTATGTTCTTCCCGTAATACAAATCTAAGGATTAAATTATGAGATATACCATTGACGAAAACACATCTTTTATGGAAAATAAATGGTCAAAACCCGGATAGGTTCCACGCTGCATCCCTGCAATCAGGACTTAATTTCAGGGATGATTTTCATGTATAGATCTAGGATCAAGGGCATGGCTCGGCACACTTGATCTCAGATTTCAAATAAAAATCATCCCAAAAGTGGGTAAAATTTTTAATAAGAATACCACCATAGATCTGAGATCAAGGGCATGGCTCGGCACACTTGATTTCAGATTAGGGAGTAATTAAGATAAAATTACCATTACAGATCCAAGATCCAGGGCATGACTCGGCACACTCGATCCCGGATCATAATCGTAAGTAGATCCACACGATGAAAGTAAAAAGATCATATAACAATGATTGGGATAAAATTACCGTCACATAACTGAGATTCAGGGCATGACTCGGCACACTCGATCTCAGTTAGTGGCGGAAATTTCATCCGTTCGTGACAACATAACAACCATAAAATAAAATCTTATATTTTAATCATAGATTCATATTATTAAAAGTACATCCCTTGGATGGGAATCATTAGATCCCCATCCCTAAGAAATTAGTCATACATGTTGTAATTAAATGACATAAACAAATAAGGAAGAAAAAATAACATCAATTTAATGAATTAAAAATACCTCAAACTTTAATAGAAATTCTTTGATCCACAAGTACGATAATCTTCAGAAACGAAATTAACAATGCTCTCTACTAATCTTTAAATTTAAACTAGAAATTAATTGAACAAAAATAATAAATTTAAGAAAGGAATGCTGAAAAGATTAAAGGAACAAAAGCTCTAAAAAAGAATAAAAATTCTCTATCTCTACGTCTAGCTATGAAAAAGAAAAATTTAATCTAGCTCCAAAAATTAATTTTCTTCTCGAGTTGTTGGTTTCGCTTTAAATACTCTCCAAGTCGCGCAGCTTTCCTAACCCGAACTGTCAGGGTCGATCAATCGACTAGAGGAAGTCGATCGATCAACTCCTTAAAAATCTGCATTAAGAAGTCCTTTCCGTCTCAAATTTTATCATTTTGGTCGCTTGATCGACTGGAAGGTCGATCGATCGACCTTCCAAGATTTTCGTGAACTCCTGCTCAACTTTGCATCAGATACTGCCTCAGTATTTTGGTCATAACTTTCTACTCCGAACTCGGATGGACATGATTCTTACGGCATTAGAAAGATGACGAAAAGCTCTACAACATTTGTGTTTTAACAATTTCATGATTCAGACGTCTTAAAGGTCTAAATTGTGCTGCAAGTTGCACTAAGTTCTCAATGACCCAAGGTTGTAGTGTTTTGATATTATTTTCAGGATTCTTGGGCTATTTTACACACTTAGATTATATTTATCTGAAACACTTCAAATCTAGTAATTCTCATCAGATAGCCTTCATCGGATAGCTAAATATAGGTATTTAGATGTGAAATATCATCATATTTCACTACTCATCACACCCCCAAACCTACACTTTGCTAGTCCTCGAGCAAAGCAAACTAAAGAAAATAAATGCCACTTTCGTAGGGAGCACGATTGCACTTAGTGTGTGCAACAAGCCTTTAAACCCCTAGGTGATCCTTAGTGGAGGAGTTGTGTCTCCTGAGGATTTATAATGAAGTTACCCACAAACTTCCAAAAATTTCAAACTATCGGCAAAATTGAGTTTTCAAAACATGATTTTTATAATATCTTTAACTTCAAAACTCAAAATCATTAATCAATTTAATATGCGAATTCTCAATTTTAAATAATAATGTTATACTAATCATACTAATATCCATTCAAATTAGTCTAATACTCAAATTGTTAGATAACTCATCCATTCATGCTTAAACGTGTAGTGTGTGCATACCCAAACCAAGATTCATCCGTCTCAGAACTAGTCCAAACGGGAAACCATCGGATCTGTTGTTTTGACTCAATCCTTACTTTAGGTATACTCTTGAAATAAAATCACTCCGATGATGAGTAAGTTTTCACACACATGTGAGAGATTAATACAAAGCAAGCAAAAAATTCTCACATAATAAATGAAACACAATGCAATCAATGAACAAAAATAAATCTCATAAGAAGATACTTGTATATCTTCTGCATATCATATTAAGTATCATAAGTATCACATATTTACTCTTCACAAGGCAGTTACCAATACAAGATCAGATTATGAAGGTCTTTTTAGGGTTGTAATGGGGCTCAGGTAAGGGTAAGAAAGAATTGAAAGTTGGGATTCACAATTTCTTAGAAATCGGAAAGGAAATAACTTTTGATTTTTCTATTTCTTCTTTTTTTCTTTTCTCACTCCTTTTCTTCTTTTGAATTTATTTTCTTAAAGCACCTCATATTTTTTATTATTTTTTATAGTTTTCTTTTTCTTTTTCTCCCCCTTTTTTTTCCTTTTTATTTTTGCCATACACTCTCAATAAACACCACAACTCGGTATCTCTTTACTTACTCTCTTTTCGTTCATTCTCATCCCTCGTTCCTAATTTCTCAGAAATAAGAAGGGTAAAGTTGAATTTTCAGAAATAGTAAAAGGGTAAAGGTTAACGTGGCTTATCAAAGAGTGTATAAAGGTAAATTTTTTAATAGGCTCAAAGGGGTACTAGAAGGAAAAATTTATATAAGGTGAGGTATTTTAAGCACAAACAAGCCAAAGATGGTCTTCAATCATGTCCTTAAAAAATGGTAACCTTGCCTATTTGTCTTGAGTAGATATACAGTATGTTCTAACACAATAGTACAAATTTGATTGCATGCAAAGTCACAAGTTAAAATAAAATGTATGAGATCATGCAAAATAATCTGTATTCAAAGAAAACTCCGAGTTTATGTATTCACTCATCAATGACGAGAAATTAGCTCTAAAGCTTACCGGGTTTAGTCTGTACTAAGAACCTAAGATTCAACGTTCAAAACAGTTCATCGATCTTTAAGTCTTAGTTTGGTATAAGTGCAAAGATTCTAAGCATGAATATCAAAATTACTCACAAAGTATCACATTAAGCTTCATCATCTTAGATATAAGTAATCAAAATATGACATTAATATTCTTAAAATTAAATTCACATGCATCATTAACTAAAGTTTAAAAACTATTGTAAAATAATATGCATGATGGCTTCAAATTTAAATTTTTTTTTCTTTTTTTTTTTCAAACTAAATTAAAAAATAAGTGATGAAAGATAGATAATCATACCCCAAAACCGAAAAATGATAATATCCCCATTGATTGAAATAGGTAGTGTACCCCCAAATCTGTTGAAAATGACCTCAACACAAAGATCAGGTGCAAAGAATATGTGCATCAAAGTGGAACATGACAAACAAGGGAGAGTAAAAATTTGAAGGTATGTGGCTATACTAAGTTGGGAATAAAAAACAACATAAACTAAACTAAAAACTAATAATCTAGAACTAAACATACGAAATAAAGAAATCCTAAGTCCTAAAGTTACAATTTATTATTATTTATTTATTATTATTTTTTTAGAAACGACGAAATTGAGTTGCCTCCCAATGAGCGCTAGTTTAATGTCGATAACTCGACCATATGAATTGCTCAGTCAGGGTGATCCATTAGATAACCCAAGGGAAGAGTGTCAGAGAATGCAATGACATCCTCTAGGAAAGGTTTTAATCTTTGACCATTAACTCAAAAAATATTCCTGTGTCTTGAGTTGATGACATCAACTGCCCCATTGGGGAGTATTCGAGAAATTTTGAATGGACCACTCCAACGGGTTTTTAGTTTCCCTGGCAATAGATGAAGTCGGGAATTGTATAGGAGAACCTGTTGACCAACAACGAAGGATTTACGTAAAATGGATTGATCATGGGCCCGTTTCATACGATCCTTGTAAGATTTAGCACAGTCATATGCGTCAGCACAAATTTCTTCCAATTCATTTATTTGCAAACCCCTTCGATTATCAGATTTTAGGAGATCGAAATTCAATGACTTAATGGCCCAAAATGCTCGATGTTCCAGTTCGACCGGGAGGTGGCAACCTTTACCAAAAACCAACCGATACGACGACATGCCAATCGGAGTTTTAAACGCTGTTCGATACGCCCACAGAGCGTCGTTCAATTTTAGCGACCAATCTTTACGGTTCGGATGGATTGTTTTCTCTAAAATTCGCTTAAGTTCCCGATTAGATAATTCAACTTGGCCACTTGTCTGAGGATGGTATGGTGTAGTAACTTTGTGTGTGACACCATATTTTTTCATTAATTGGGTGAACACTCTATTGCAAAAGTGTTTTCCACTATCGCTGATTATTGCCTTTGGAATACCAAAACGTGAAAATACTTGATCCTTTAGGAATTTGATTACTACTTTGTGATCGCTTGTCTTACACGCCACAGCCTCAACCCATTTCGAGACATAATCAACTCCGACAAGAATGAACGTATTTCCAAACGAATTCGGGAAATGACCCATAAAATCGATCCCCCAAACATCAAACAACTCAACTTCTAAAATTGGATTGAGCGGCATCATGTTGCGCTTTGAGATCCGGCCCAACATTTGACAGTTGTGACAAGATTTTGTACGTCGATGACAATCTTTTAAAGATCGTTTACCAAGAAAACTACTTTTGGAGGATCTTTTGGTCATAGCCTTTTGGAACTAAAGTGACCTTGACAAGCTAACTCATGACAGAACCAGATGATCCGTGGTTGCGCAGATTTAGGAATACACTTTCGTATGATTTGATCAGGACAGTATTTTAATAAATACGAATCTTCGAAAAAGTAGTGTTTCACTCGAGCTAAGAAAATAAATTTCTCGTTCTTAGACCAATGGTGTGGTAATTGCTCGGTGAAAAGGTAATTGACAAGATCCGCATACCAAGGCGGGCAGTCAATCCCGAACAACTGTTCATCCGAGAAGTGCTCTAAGATCTGAACAGGATCATCAGATTTCTCAATAATAATTCGTGACAAGTGATCTGCCACCACATTTTCTGAGCCTTTCTTGTCTTTGATTTCCAAATCGAACTCTTGCAACAACAGGATCCATCTGATTATGCGTGATTTAGCATCTTTATTAGCGAATAGATAACACAGGGCAGCGCGTTCTGTAAATATCACGACTTTAGACCCTAATAAATAGGATCGAAATTTATCCAAAGCGAAAACTACCACCAAAAGTTTCTTTTCGGTGGTCGAGTAGTTCAATTGGGCATCGTTGAGAGTGCGTGTGACAGCCCGGTTTTCGGCACCCCGAAACCCGTGCCATCAGCACGATCATCTTGACCGTGCCCCTTAGCTAAGCACGGAACATTGGCATATCAAGCATAAAATGAAACAATAAAGGAGCTGCGGAATTTAAATCTATATTAAGTAATTCTCCAAAAGACAGTTCTACCCTCATGCCTCTGCATGAGTGGAGAACCGATCCGAACCATCGATGATAGCAATCATCACGGATGGTTCGTCCCAAAAGAATAATCCTAACTCAATATATACATGATTTAAACAAAACAAGGCTTGACATACCAAGCCGTACTAATCTCTCTCAAAAGCCCTCAAAGTGGCACAACGGAGTCCTCTAGAAGAAGTCCTCAGGAGGTGGCTCCAACTCGTCACCGGCCGCAAGGTCCGACTCACCGGGGTCAGCGTCTCCTGAAGCCTCGGCAGCTGCTAGTAGTGGACCTGCGACGTATAGTCTATAGGGTGAGCTACATCCTAGCTCAATAGGGAACAAAACACAGTTGAACATATAAATTATTACTCACATATATTCCATGATATGCCATGCATGATGTGTCTATGCAGTTATTGATGAAAACAGTTAAAAAGCATTTCATTTTACTGTCAATTACTTATGTTTTCATTTATTCATGAATGATGCTGAAAAGGCCTAAAGCAAAACTTAAACTTTCAACTTAAGTAGTCCCCGAGTAATATAGCATCAAGCCCCGATGAGATACCCTTTATCGTCATCTATATAGACACTTTTAACGTATTCCCTGGGAATACCATATAGTACCCAAGCCTCTTTCCCCTGGGGATTGGTGGCGGGGTTTCACTTGTCTCAAATCAACACCCCTGGGGTGTACTTACTATGTGCGGATAAGCCTCCGCACTGGCTTACGGTTTCGCCGCCGTATCGGTCACGGATATCCTGCCGTGTCAGTCGTGGATATCCCGCCACGTCGGTGGGGTACCCTATCAAACCTCAAATAACAAAAATATCGGTGCCTTACATATAGTTATTCACCGTGTAAATGTGCTATCTTATATCAGTTAGGCCCTATCAATCATGATTCAATCTTGGATACATCCCAGGGATGTATCCATTTACTTGCATCACACCTGATGCTCTTATTTCTTTACTTCCTCATCCCTTGGGGATGGCTCATTATAATTACTCTTATAGATGTCACACACACACACACTTTTCACAAACTCTTAAGCAATAAAAATAGTTTGAATTGAATTCTATATCACTACATACATACTCTTATAAAATAAAGTACATGTTCAAGGTGTTCCCTACCTCAAGTCTTTGTTTGCTCAACGCATCAAGGTCCCACGTGGCTCCTTGTGCATTAGTTCACACGTACCACCTATGGTACCACATAACAGGTGAAACACATCACTAAGGATGCAATAAAGAAGGTCCAAGACCCTCAAAGAATCTTAAAGTCAAACTCAAAAGTTAACATAATTTATCTCAGTCGATTAATCAAACTCCAAAATCGATTAATCGAATCTGATTCGATTAATCGATTTCCAAAATCGATTAATCGAAAGTCAATATCGATTAATCGATTCTCAAATCGATTAATCGAGATTTTCATTCGATTAATCGAATCCTAATTCGATTAATCGAATCCTAATTCGATTAATCGAAATTCTCTGTTCAGCCAAGTCGATTCTCAATTCGAGTAATCGAGTTCCTAAAATCGATTAATCGATCCCAAATCGATTAATCGATCCGAAATTCTCTGTTCAGCCAAATCGATTAGTCGATTTTCCCAAGTCTTTTCCTCCAGCCCCCTGGGGTCCACTGGAGGTTCCTAGTCGATTAATCGATACCTAAATCGATTAATCGAAATCCAAAGTCGATTAATCGAAATTCAATTCGATTAATCGAGATCGGGTTTCCTGACTTTTCAACTTCTTGGCCAATTTTGATTAATCGAAACCCAATTTCGATTAATTGAAATTGCCAGATTCAGCCCCTTTCGAGCTGTTCTTCCCAATCTTTCTCTACGCTTTTTCCTATATTTTTCTAAACCATGATCCTATGATTTAAACCATTTTCAACTGCAATTTAACCTCTACAATCTATGCATTTATTCACAAAAATTTACCTTGAATCAATCTCAAATTGATTTCAAATCAAGTGGTTGGAAGGCTAGGGTTCCAGCTTTGCTTCTAGCGGATCCCTCGCATCGAATCCGACGTTTATTGCTCGAATCCCCCTTCCCCAACTAGCATTTACTCCTTGCATTAACTATGCTCTCCTTCTCTCTCTCTTCTTTACTTCTCTCTCAACAACCAAAGCTATTGGTTTTAGGGTTATTAAACCCTTTTATCTTTCCCCTTAGCTTGTGTGTTGAGCACATGTACCTCAATAGGTGTATGTGACTTCAGATTCACAACACACACCACATAACTTCACAACCATCTCATCTCATTCACTCATCACACTCTACGCTAACTATCGAACTCCTAATTGGTCAAACCTGTGACCGATCGGGCACGGATCCCTAGGTTATAGTTTAGTGTAATTTTTCGGGCTATTATAGTGCGACTCGCATAGTAGATTACATGCGGTAATTTTTCTATTCGTTGTCTCAAAATAGCTCCGATTGCATAATCAGAGCCGTCACACATGATTTCGAACGGGGCGTCCCAGTTCGGAGATTGAATTATCGGGGCTTTTATCAATTCAGCCTTAATGGTTTCAAAGGCTTGCAAACATATATCATCAAAGAAGAATAGGACATCCTTTGAAAGTAAGCTGCATAGCGGTCGCGCTATCTTGCTGAAATCTTTAATAAAACGCCAATAAAAATCGGCATGTCTCAGAAAAGATCTTATTTCCTTAACTGTCCTCGGTGGTGGTAGATTGACAATTAAATTAACTTTAGCCTTGTCGACCTTAATACCCTGAGACGATATGATGTGTCACAAAATAATGCCATCTTTAACCATGAAGTGACATTTTTTCCAGTTAAGAACAAGGTTCTTCTCCTGGCATCGTGCAAGCACTAGCGACAAATGATTCAAACAGTCAGCAAAACTGTTTCCATTGATCGAGAAGTCGTCCATGAACTTCGAGGAATCGTTCAACCATATCTGAAAAAATACTCAGCATACATCTTTGGAATGTAGCTGGTGCATTACAAAGCCCAAACGACATTTATCGGTAGGAGAAAGTACCAAAAGGGCATGTGAACGTGGTTTTCTCTTGATGCTCAGGTGCAATAACTATTTGGTTATAACCGGAATAACTATCGAGGAAGCAATAGTAATCATGCCCGGCCAGTCTTTCTAACATCTGATCGATAAACGGAAGTGGAAAGTGATATTTCCTCGTCATCAAATTTAACTTCCGATAATCGATACACACTCTCCAACCTGTTTGAATTTTTGTAGGAATTAGTTCGTTTTCCTTATTTTTCACCACTGTAACTCCCGACTTCTTAGGGACCACTTGTGTGGGGCTAACCCATATACTGTCAGAGATGGGATATATGATTCCAGCATCTAAAAGTTTTATTACCTCATTTCAGACCACGTTATGCATTATAGGGTTCAATCTCCTCTGTGGTTCCCTAGAAGGCTTAACATTGTCTTCCAAATTAATTCGGTGCATACACACCGTCGGACTAATGCCTTTGATATCTTTTATCGACCATCCGAGGGCACTTTTATACTCTTTGAGCACATTCATAAGTTGGCCTTCTTGATTTACATCCAATTTTGATGAGATTATGATAGGTTGAGTTTCATTCTCCCCTAAGTAGGCATACTTAAGATTTTTCGGAAGAGGTTTAAGTTCTAAGGACACTTTCTCTTCCTGTTTCGGCTTTTCCATGATTAATTCAATTGGAGCTCCAAAATCTATTTTCTTTTCTTCTCTCAGAAGCAGTGTGGAGTCCAACATGTGATTCACTTCTTGGATCAGTTGATCCACATCAAAATTTTCTCTAAAATGCGCAAGACAAGCTGCTAAAGGATCTTCAGTTTCGAATGCATGAAATATTTCTTCTACTATTTTGTCGAGTATGCATGCTTGTGCATGTTCATCATCCTCTATGGGTTGCTTGGCAATATTAAAGATGTTGAGTTCCACTGTCATATTCCCGAATGACAGATTCATGATCCCATTTCGAAAATTGATCAGCGCATTGGAGGTTGCTAGGAAAGGTCTTCCTAGAATCACCGGAATGTTATTCTTCAAATTTGGTGCTGGTTCAGTGTCTAAAACAACAAAATCTACAGAAAAGTAGAAAGAATCCACCTTGATGAGGACATCTTCCATAATTTCTCGAGGGATCTTTACAGACCGATCAGCTAACTGAAGGGTCATCGCAGTGGTCTTAAGCTCTCCCAACTCGAGCTCCTTGTAAACAGAGTAAGGCAACGACTTGACACTTGCTCCTAAATTCAAAAGGGCCTGATCAATACGGTTATCGCCGATGATGATTGAGATTGTAGGACAACCTGGGTCCTTGTATTTAATTGGGAGTTTTGCTTGTAACACTGAACTAACCTGCTCGGCTAAGAAAGCCTTTTTCAGAATATTGGTCTTTCTTTTGATTGTGAGCAATTCCTTAAAAAATTTTGCATAAGCAGGCACTTGGCGGATGACATCCAGGAAGGGAATATTAATTTTTAATTACTTAAAAATCTCATTTATTCCTTCCACATCGCAATTTTTTCGTGGTGCCATCAATCTTTGCGGGTACGGTGCTTTAGGAATAAAACTTTTCTTCTGTTCACTCTTTTCTTCTGTTATTCCTTTTGCTTGTACTTTTTATTTAATTTTTTCTTTCTCTTCAACTTTCTTCTTCTCTCCATTAGACTTTTCCTCCTCCTCTGGCAACACTACTGTTATCGACCTGCTTTTCAGATCTCAACGTTGTGATTGCCCGAATTTATTGTTGATCATTATCTTGTGATGAAGTTGGTATTTGTTCAACAGCCATCTGACCTCTTGGGTTAGGAACTGGTTGGCTAGAAAACGATCATTTTTCTCTTTCACAGAGAAAAGTTGTCAATTGCCCAATTTGGGTCTCTATTTTAGAGATTGAGGATGTGTGAGAATGGATAAGTTTCATCAGGTCCTAAGTAGAAGGAGTTTGTGTAGGAGGACGTTGAGCAGTATTTCCTAGTGGATTGTTAAATCCAGGTGGTGAAAATGTTGGCACAAAATTTTGTTGTGGTAGGTTTTAATAACTTCCCATTGGTTGTGCAAACTGAAAGTTTTGATTTAATTGTCGTGGCTGCCCAACCTGATTTTGATTGTATTGAAATTGATTTGAATTATTGAACCCTTGCTGTTGAAATTGCCCTTGACCGTAATTTTATTACGGTCCTTGGTTAAAATTTTGTTGGGGATAAAAGTTCGTCCCCTGTTTCCTGGGCTGTATTATTTGATTATCTTATTTTTATGAAAAATTTGGGTGGTTTCTCCAACTATTTGGGTTATTCTCATTGAAAACGTTTCCTTGATTCCGCCTAAAGTTATTCACAATATTTAGCTGTTCAGATGTGTCTTCATGGTAGTTCTGCATTGAAGGACAATCATCTGCTATATGCATTGGACTTACACAAATTGAACATGGCTCGGGTTGTGTATTTACCATATGCACATTCTTCTTTAGTTTCAATTCCTCTACTTGTTGAGTGAGGAAATCAATTCTAGCCATCAGATCTGGGGAATCCTTTACTACGTATAGTCCTCCCTTCTTGGTTGAACTTTCGGCTTGATCACGAGCTTTGACTGGTTGTTCCCGAGTCTTTGTGAAATCCCAGTACTGAGAATCCTCGGCCAGCTTTTCTAGGAAAGAATAGGATTCATTTCCTTGAGGCTCAGAAATCCTCCTCCATTCATTGACTCCACCAGATGTCTATTTGGTTGACTCAATTCATTGTAGAAACACTAGACCAATCTCCACTTTGAGTATCTATGGTGTGGACATTTGAGTAAAAGATACATGAATCTATCCCAAGCTTCATATAATCTCTCATCTTCCTCTTGCGTGAAATCCGTGATTTCACGTCTGAGGACATTCGCCTTCGCTATGGGAAAGAACTTTGACAGAAACTTTTTGACCATCTGATCCCAGGTGGTTATGGATCTCGATGGTAGAGAATTTAACCAAGTTTTTGCTTTATCCTTTATTGAGAAAGGAAACAAGCGTAGCCTAACAGATTCCTCGCTGAAGTTTTGGTATACAGATGAGCAGACTTCGATGAAGTCTTTAACGTGCTGGTATGGGTCTTCTCTCTCCATGCCATGAAAGATTGGAAGAATTTGGATGACATTTGTACGGATTTCAAACCGGCTGCCAGGTGTGGCGGGATATACAATGCATGATGGGGTATTTGTAGTGATTGGAGAAAACAGTTCTCTCAATGTTGGTTCTTCCTCTTGTTCGAGTTGCCCATTTATGTTGTCAGTCATATTGACTTCAGTGGATGATTCACTAGAGAATTTTTGCCTTGATCTAGCGTCTTTACGATTTGACCGGCAAGCACGTTCGATCTCAGAATTTAAAGGCTCTAAAGTTCTTTCTTTAGAAGACTTAGTGTGCATGCAAATGACGCACAGAGTGGAGGTTTCAAGAAGGAAAACCTCAAAAGGGCATTTTTTTTTTAAACTTTCAAAAATCTAAAATTCAAAGATTACAGAGGAGATTTTTTTTTTTTTTTTTTTTTTCGGATTTATTTTTTTGGAGTCGATTAATCAACAGTTCAGGTCGATCGATCGATCTCAAATTTTTTTTTTTTTTTTGATTTTTTTTTATTCTTTTTATTTTTAGCAGGAATACTAATTTAATCCACGGAAATTCCTAAAATTAATTGTCTATTTCCTAAAAATTCAGATTTTCTTGATTTAGTCCCCAACAGCGGCGCCAAAAACTTGATGTGATTTTTAATTGTGATGTTTTACTCGCAAGCGCACGAATCAGATTGTATATAGTGGGTGCAGAGTACGAGATTATTCCCACGAGGACTATTTTGGAAGATCTAAAAAGGTGAGACAATAATTCGAGAAATCTATCAAGGACTAACAGCATGCTAACAATATTATGATCTAGTTTTGTGAGATGACAATTACTGACTACAAACTAAAACTTAATTGATAATTCAAAAATAAAGGTAAAGATGAAGATACTAAATCCTCCCATCTTTGGTTTGTTCTTCCCGTAATACAAATCTAAGGATTAAACTATGAGATATATCATTGAAGAAAAAATATCCTTTATGGAAGATAAATGGTCAAAACCCGGATAGGTTCCACGGTGCATCCCTGCAATCAGGACTTAATTTCAGGGATGATTTCCATGTATAGATCTAGGATCAAGGGCATGACTCGGCACACTTGATCTCATATTTCAAATAAAAATTATCCCCAAAGTGGGTAAAAATTCTAATAAGAATACCACCATAGATCTGAGATCAAGGGCATGGCTCGACACACTTGATTTCAGATTATGGAGTAATTAAGATAAAATTACCATTACAGATCCAAGATCCAGGGTATGGCTCGGCACACTCGATCCCGAATCATAATCGTAAGTAGATCCACACGATGAAAGCAAAAAGACCATATAACAATGATTGGGGTAAAATTACCGTCACAGATCTGAGATCTAGGGCATGGCTCGGCACACTCGATCCCAGTTAGTGGCAGAAATTTCATCCATTCGTGACAACATAACAACCATAAAATAAAATCTCATATTTTAATTCTAGATTCATATTATTAGAAGTACATCTCTCGGATGGGGATGGGAATCATTAGATCCCATCCCTAAGAAATTAGTCACACATGTTGTAGTTAAATGACATAAATAAATAACAAAGAAAAAATCACATCAATTTAATGAATTAAAAATACCTCAAACTTTAATAGAAATTCTTTGATCCACAAGTACGATAATCTTCAGAAACGAAATTAACAATGCTCTCTACTAATCTTTAAATTTAAACTAGAAATTAATTGAACAAAAATAATAAATTTAAGAAAGGAATGCTGAAAAGATTAAAGGAACAAAAGCTCTAAAAAAGAATAAAAATTCTCTATCTCTACGTCTAGCTATGAAAAAGAAAAATTTAATCTAGCTCCAAAAATTAATTTTCTTCTCGAGTTGTTGGTTTCGCTTTAAATACTCTCCAAGTCGCGCAGCTTTCCTAACCCGAACTGTCAGGGTCGATCAATCGACTAGAGGAAGTCGATCGATCGACTCCTTAAAAATCTGCATTAAGAAGTCCTTTCCGTCTCAAATTTTATCATTTCGGTCGCTTGATCAACTGGAAGGTCGATCGATAGACCTTCCAAGATTTCCGTGAACTCCCGCTCAACTTTGCATCAGATACTGCCTCAGTATTTTGGTCATAACTTTCTACTCCGAACTCGGATTGACATGATTCGTACGGCATTAGAAAGATGACGAAAAGCTCTACAACGTTTGTGTTTTAACAATTTCATGGTTCTGACATCTTAAAGGTCCAAATGGAGCTACAAGTTACACTAAGTTCTCGATGACCCAAGGTTGCAGTGTTTTGATATTATTTTCGGGATTCTTGGGTTGTTTTACGCACTTAGATTATATTTATCTGAAATACTTCAAATCTAGTAATTCTCATCAAATAGCCTTCATCGGATAGCTAAATATATGTATTTAGGGGTGAAATATCATCATATTTCACTACTCACTCATCACTTAGATCAGATAGAAGTGGTAAATACACTTCTAAAAATTTTAAATTATTTTATGAAAGTGTTGACATCCTTAGGCATTTCACCATGACTTATACTCTACAACATAATGGAGTGGTTGAGAGAAGGAATAGAACTCTTTTTGACATGGTCAGATCGATGATCGCACATGCTAATCTCTCTGCAAGTTTTTGGGGTAACGCGCTGCTAATGGCCATCTATGTTTTAAATAGAGTTTCTTCTAAGTCAGTTCCAAAATCTCCGTATGAACTTTAGACAGGAAGACCACCTTCTCTGGATAATCTACGCCCTTGGGGATCTTTAGGTCATGTATGGATCCTTGCGCCCAATCGAAGTAAATTGGATAGTCAAATCGTCGAGTGTATTTTTGTATGCTATCTAGATAATTCAAAGGGTTATATCCTAGTCCATGAAGAGCGTAGATGTTTGATTAAGGTCAAATCTCATGATGTTATGTTTATAGAAGATAAATATCCTAGCAGAAAGCATCCTAGGATCGATAGTGAGTTATATGAATTATAGGACGCAACTCAGGATAGTTGGAGCTCATATGAAATTAATAAAAATGCCCTTGTTGATCCCATAAACAGTGGGAGCATTCTTCAAGGTGATTTGAGACTTGAAGGAGTACATGTGGTAGAATTCCTTAAAAAAAAATTGAGATTGAAGGGAAATTATTCTCGTGTGTAGTCATGAATAATGATGAACCTGCAACTTGTCAGCATGCCATGACTTCTCCTAATTGTGACGATTGGGTAACTGTAATGGATGAAGAAATTGAATCTATGAGGAAGAACCTTGTGTAAGAGCTTATTGATTTTCCTACTGGTCATAAAGCCATTGGTAATGAATGGATCTTTAAAATTAAGAGAAATACATATGGTTCCATAGATAAATTTAAGGCCCATTTAGTCACCAAAGGATTCACGCAGATTAAGGGAATTGACTATGATGAAATATTTTCCCATGTGTCTCGATTTCCCTCAATTTGAATGATCTTATCTTTGATTGCGTGCATAGACTTAGAACTCCATCAGATGGATGTTAAGACCGCTTTTCTAAATGGTGATCTAGAGGAAGAGATTTTCATGCAACAGCCCATTGGTTTTACTGAGAAGGGTAAGACCTCCAAAGTGTGTAAACTTTTAAGATCTCTTTATGGGTTGAGGCAGTCCTCTAAACAGTGATACATTTGTTTTTATACGATCGTTAGCTCGTTTGGCTTCCTTATGAGTGAGGAAGACAACTATGTGTATATTAAGCGGTCTGGTAGACATTTCTTCATTTTATCATTATATGTTGATGACATCCTCTTAGCTGATAATGATAAGTGTTTACTTGCTTCTACCAAAGAATAGTTGTCTTCTAACTTTGAAATGAAAGACTTAGGTGAGGCCAATTTTATTTTGGGCATTAAAATCGATAAGAATCGTTCTAAAAGGTTCTTAGGCCTTTCTCAGATTTCTTACATAGAATGAATCATTGAGCGTCTTCATATGAGTAATTCCAAATCGAAAGAGACTCCAATGGATAAATATGTAAAGTTGAGAAATGATATGTGTCCCAAAACAGATGCTGAGAAATTGGCTATGTTTGTTGTCCCTTATGCTAGCACTGTTGGTAGTCTCATGTATGCCATGCGATGAACACGTCCTGATATCTGTTATGCGGATAGATTGGTTAGTCGTTACCAGAGTAATCCAGGCCAATTACGTTGGCTCGATGCCAAACGGATCTTTCGATATCTTAGAGACACTAAGGATTTGATATTATGCTATGAAGGCACTGATTTGAGAGTGCATGCATACTCTGATGCTGCTTATGGAGATAATCTTGATGAGGGAAAATCACCTCTGGCTTCATATTTTTAATGGGAGGTGGAGCTATTTCATGGAGTAGCAAAAAACATGCGTGTAACGTGCTCTCCACCATAGAAGCTGAATATGTTGCTGCTTGTGCTGCGGTTTAGGAAGGAGTTTAGATTCTAAGATTTTGCAGAGGCTTGGGTGTTATTCCTCACTCCCAAGACCCACTTTCTCTCAAGATGGATAACAAATTTGTCATCGATTTAGCGAAGGATCCCAAATTTCATAAAAAAACGAAGCACATTGAAGTTAAGTATCATTATATTAGAAATCTTGCCAGGGATAAGCAAGTCATACGCCATCAAATTCCTTCCAGAGAAATATTGGCGAAATCCTATGACAAAACCCATTGCGAGAGATGTCTATGAGATACATGTTAGGCATATGAGTTTATGTAGACTTTGAGTGAGTAGACTCAAAGTTATGTAGGTGTCAGTAAGAGTTATGGTTCCATTACTATTTCATATCTTTCATTTATATATGATTGTTATTTATTGGACACAGACATCATTTTATGATTGCGTTTTATTTTTACACTACATTTTGGTTGTTATGCGTAATATAGATAATTTATTATCTTTATCAGTATTTATATATATTCTTATGATGATCATTGTGTGATTGTGCGAGTATGTGCGATCAACTTTACGTGAGAAAAATGATCTTTCGTCTACAGGCCACTTGCCCCCTTGCAAAGGCTAATGACAAGTCCAGAGTAGCAGAAAGTGATAGCTTACACGAATAGGTGATAACCACATCCAAACAGCTCTATATGGGAGTAGGAGCTGTTAAACACTATTACACATGGGTGCGAGCTGCGTTTGGGGATGAGACCTAGAGTCGAATGACGCATTCACAGATATAATCTAGTGATGATGTGTGAATGGGAACCAGGCTAAAGTTGTGGATAGATGTCAATTAGCCTGCGTATTGTAGAACTAATGAGCATTGATTGAGTTTAGCTTGTCTACTTTACGGTGTGGATGAACGACCACGTGTTCGGAGCATCGAGTGCTCCTGAACTTCCTTACCTACTATTGCCTGATCCAATCAGATTAGTGCATAGTGTGAGCTGCCAGTCTCTTAGGTGACTCTCATGGCCTTAGCTACCCACCTTTATATATATGAGGATTAGATTGGGTGTCGCTACTTTAATGTATAATAATGATGATGATTGTGACTAATATGATTGGGTGCATGTACTACTAGGAAAGCGGCTTAGTTGAAATCTAAATTACATAGTTACGTGGGGAAGTTCTTTGACATCAACACCAGACTCCTAGGACCAATGATACGCACTTGTAAATTTATCTGCCGACATCATAAATTACAAAAGATTTAAACGATAATTTTTTTTGAAAATGTATGTATGTTTTAAATATTTTATTTTCAAAATAGATTTGAAGAAACTGTTAAAATTTTTTTTTTATAAGTTAAATGAGTGCATATAATATGGGATTGCGATTTTAGATCGAAAGTCGTATATTCCGGTGTGGTCATGTGGAATAAAGCAGGCATAGGATTGTTGGTGAATTGCACAAATGTTAATGGAAAATAGACCGAAAAAATGGCTTCAAGACACGATTATATCGTTGTCTTTAAGATAATATTTGCCCCCTAAATGCAACGGAATAACAGCAAATTCGCCTCCAGGCTACAGTGAAGGCTCGGTGAAGCACTGATCTGTCACACCCTACGTTGCACTGTAGTGTGCGACCCAACGAAATAAAGACACAGAATGTTCTGATTGACACACAAATTCTGAGGGCTCAGATGTAGGATTCGAAAATTGCAAGTATCTTAGAATCCCTCCTCTAGAAGTGCAAAGTGCACCTTAAAAGCACCAATTGTGCCATTCGCATATCGCACACGCGCGCGTGCACGGCGACGAACCGCCGCTATGAGCTATATTTTTTTTATCAAGCCAAACAATATGAAAGGTAAGTTTCCATATATAAGCCATGAATAATTATTGTAAAATAGTGAGGTGAGATAAAATATTTGCAACACTTTTAAACTTATGGTGGGAAAAGTTTTCTTCCAATATTAATTCAAAATTCAAGTCATTTTGACTTGAAAGTTGAAGGTTCAAGTATTGACAACATCTTTTATTCATGGAACTAAAATATAATGAGCTATTTAAAGATAAGTAAATAAATAAATATTATTAAATTAATAATAATAAATATTTATTTTGATAAATATCTAATATTCCTCCCCTATTTACAAAATAAATATAAACATTCCTCCCCTATTTTGTTAAATAGGTCAATCTGAAATCTGATAACCAAAGACAGTATATATGCACCAGATATTTTGAGCACTTCTTGACTACAATATACATAAATGAAGGTGTCTTAAGGAATTGAATCTTCACTTAGGGATAATACATCAAAGTTGATAAAAAACTTTAGTGATCTAAATTCTTGAACTAATTTTCTTATATAATCAACCAGATATATCACACACATAAATAATCTAAGTTTCATTATATTTTAACAACTAGCACATTTTATAGCCTTGTGCTTATATCCCAGTATTCATGAGTTGTATTCAAGAAAAGCCTTTATCTATATTTGAAGTGGTCACACTTTGTAACTCGTATAGGTCAGTTCTATCATAAATGCCCTTAAAACTTAGACATTTTAATATTATATGTTATAATCTGATTAAGAGAATTGTCTCAACCTCTTTCTTACGTTACAAGTACCACATTATTACTTGAGATGATTGGAGTTGTACACTCACACTTTGTTTAATAATGTGCAATCACTACATATGATTTGTTTTCCCATTGAACCTTTAGTTTTTGGACTTCAGAAAATAGGTCGGGTTACTATCCTAGGTGATGTAATCTATTAGGCTTTAAACCCATCCTTTCTGATGTTTTAATAACTATATCTCTTGCAAGACCTTTTATAAATGGATCCGCTAAATTTATAAAGATTTGTATTGAATTGATAGTAATTACTCATTCACGAAGTAATTGACTAACATAACATAACTGTGTCGTAGACTTATATGTCTAGACTTTTCATTATAAATTTTATTATAAGCTTTAGATAGTGCAGCTTCACTATCACAGAATAAAGAGATTGGTGGCATAAGCTCAGGCCAAATAAGAATTTTTAATAGTAAATTCCTTAACTACTCTACTTCCTTGTTTTTTGTTGCAAGAGCAATAAATTCTGATTCTATAGTTGCATATGTTATGCATGTTTATTTCTTTGATCCTCAAAAAACTGCGGCACATCCAAGAGTAAATACCCATCCACTAGTAGACCTTGATTCATCTGTATCATTATTCCAACTAGCGACTGTGTATCCTTCAAGTACAATAGGATAACCAACATAATGTAAAGCATAATCCTTAGTTTAACTTAATACTCTACTAATTGCTTTCCAATGTTCATGACTAGGATTACTAGTATATCTACTTAATTTTCCTATTGTATAAGTAATATTGGGTCTAGTGCAATGAGTAACATACATCAAACTACCAATTACTCTAGAATAGTCTAATTGAGATACACTTCTGTAGTCGTTGGGTTTTAATTTTATACTTGGATCAAAAGGTGTTGGTGCTGATTTTTCATTATATTTAAATTTCTTTAGCACTTTTTTTATATAGTGTGACTGAGATAAAACAATATTATTATCTTGCTTAAATAATTCTATTCCAAGAATTACATCGACTTCTCCCATATCTTTCATATCAAATTTTGAAGCCAAAAAACTTTTTATATTTTGAATACTTTCTAAATCTGTACCAAAAAGTAAGAAGTCATCTACATATAGACAAATTATTACACATTTATCGTATAATATTTTTCTATAAATACATTTATCTGATTCATTAATTTGAAATCCATATAATAAAATAATATCATCAAAATTTTCATGCCACTGTTTAGGAGCCTGTTTTAGACCATATAGGGACCTAATAAGTTTACAAACTTTATTTTTATGTCCCTGCATGATAAAACTCTCTGATTGATTCATATATATTTCCTCTTTAGGTTCACCATTTAAAAAGGCTGTCTTAACATTCATTTGATGAACTTGAAATTTATATATAGAAGCAAGAGCAAATAAAATCCTTATGGAAGAAATCCTAGTCACTGGAGCATAGGTATCAAAATAATTAATACCATGCTTTTGTCTAAAACCTTTGATAACAAGTCTAGCCTTAAACTTATTTATAGTGCCATTAGGATTAATTTTTTTTTTGAATATCCACTTACAACCTATAGGTTTAGTTCCTTGTGGTAAATCTACTAATTTCCAAGTATTATTGGACATGATAGAATCCATTTCATCATTTATGGCTTCTTTCCAAAATGCAGAATTAATAGACTTAACAGCTTCATCAAAAGTTTGAGGATCTTTATCGATATTAAAAATAAACTTCATTTTCTTAGTTTTCTCATATTTGATTCATTCTACAAGATACACATAGAAATCTGAACCAAAATCAGTAGCTTTCCTAGGTCTCTTACTTTTTCTGTCACAACCTCAGATTTTTGAGATGAGTGCACGACATGCATTACACATAGGTATATGTGTTTCACAAGGAGACCAAAACGAACCAAAGACACTAAGTGTGTACGTGGGAAACACACTAGTATATCCCTAACTTATAGATATAAAAGTGAAAGAGAGAGAGAGGAACCCTTACATAATTCTATTCTAACCTAAATAGAGAGAAGGAGAATATAGAGAGAAAGAAGAGAAGAGCCTAGTAGAGAACTAGGGTTCGTTGGGACTCAAGTCAGCAAAGGAGATTAGAGAAAGAGACTGGAGGAAGAACCTTGGAGGCCTGTTAGCCTAGTAGATTTTCGAATCGTAAATCGAACTTGTGCGTGACTCATCGTCAGAGGTACGTTAAAGACATGATAGATGCCTAGGAATGTTTTAAATAGTAGGAAGAATGTTGGCTGAATGTTTCTTTTTATGAGATTAAGGTAAAATGAAGGAAGGAAGCATGTTCTCGATCCGATCGAGGAACAAAATCATCGTTCCTCGCCGAAGCGGTCTAAAAGGCTCGCCGAGCGAGGATGAACGAGGAAAATATAACTCGGGCTCGCTCGAGCGGTCCCCAAAACTAAAGGGAAGCTTCGCTCGGCGAGGGTCCTGATAATACTCCGATGGCTCGATTTAACTGCTCGAGTGACTCGATTTAACCGCCGGCGAGGTCAAGAGACCGCCGGCGAGGTCAAGTGACCGCCGAGCGAGGTCAAGTGGCCGCTTCGAGCAGGTCCGGTGACCACTTTCGGATCTTGGTTTTTCAATACAAGAAACTTGGGGTCATACACCCCAATAATGCTAGTGATTGTTCTAAACCTATTTTTGAAATGTAGGTTGATGCATTATAACCCTCTCTACGAGCAGGCGTGCCTTGAGATTCGTCGAGGTAGGGAATATTCTTGAAACATGTGCATTATCCCGTGAACTCATATGCGTAGTATAATCTATTTAAATAGTCACATATTTCATGGACCCTCATGATAAGGGTGTGTGTGTGTGTTACAACGTGAAAATCTTGAGGTCCCCAGGGGACGAAAAATCATGTAGTTCAATCAAAGAAGGTGCAGCAGTATGGGGCATCCCAGGGATGCAGATGAAAACTAACAGAGAAACGAAGGTAATGTGATAAGGCCTAATGTAATATAATTAGCACAATCACGGTGAATAACTATATGTAAAGCACATTGATATTTTTATTATTTAAGGTTGATTAGAATACCCCACCGACGTGGCGGGATACCCACGACTGACTCGGCAGGATATTCGTGACCCGTACGGCGGCCAATCCGTACATTTATAACACATCCCAGGGATGTAGATTGAGAATAGACCCCGCCACCTATGAGAAAGGTGCTCGGGCAGTATTCCCAGAGAATACATATAACAACTGTCTAGTTAGATGACGATGGCGGGTATTCCATCGGGGCTCGATGCTATATTGCTCGAGGACTACTTAAGTTAAGATTTAAGTGATTAGGCCAAATTCACAACTAAACTAATAAAGAGATTAAACAAAACCATGCTAAGTAACGACCAAAATCATTGGGTTATTTCCTGTTATTCAAATTATTGTCCGTAAGTGATTACTTTATAATTCTATGCTTGTTAAATTACTGACATATGTGTGAAGGTTGATCTATATGTTCTTTTTGTTTTCCTCACAGCTAGGATGTAGCTCACCCCTTAGACTATACGTCAGTCCGGACTAGACTAGCGGCAAAGACTTCGGAAGAAGTCGATCCAAGGGCTTCGGTTTCGTGTACGTAAGAGTCAGAACCTCCTCCTGAGGAATTCTTCTAGGAAACCCGCTGCATACTTTGAGAGTGAGTTGAGAGAGTACTATGTATGGCTTGGTATATCAAGCCTCTTTATTTCGAATGTTTTAATTACCATTCCTTGACAGAACGCCTAGGATGAACTGTTATTACTAAACATTTGGGTAAGTTCTTATGACCATGAATTGGCATAGGACAAGGACTGCCTTGCGACACCTTGATTATTTTGTTGAGTTTTTTTTTGTGTAGCTATGAGTGCTTCAATTACAGTTTTGGATTGTATATACCAATGTTTCGTAAGGAACCCGGGGCACGACCTTGAAGGTCGTGCTGATGGCACGGATTTTGGGGTTCCAAAATCCGGGCTGTCACAATTGGTATCAAAGCCTTTTTCTTTCCAGGTTCTGACTATCATATCGTCAGAATATAGGGACTTCTGCTAACGAGATTATGGATTCTCATGCAGACCGTTATGTTTCCTAGAGGGAGAGGCCGACCCAGGGGTGGTCATGATAGGAATTTGCGCAGTAGAGATGGGTTCGTCTCACCTACAAACAGAGTGCCATTGGGAAACAGGGAGATTCCCGAGAGCAGTGGCCAGGGAGGAAACCAAACTCAAGCAGAGGAGCAAGATCTAGATAGACAGGATCGAAATCAGAGGGAACAAGATAGGGTGAGAGAGAGAAATGAAGAAAGGGAAGAGCGTCAGAGAATGATGCACACAATGGAGACCATGGCAACTGCCATGGCACAACAAGCAGCGTCCTTGGCAGCGCATACAGTACCAGAACCACAACGAACACCTACCCCTCCAGTGGGACTTACACCCTCAGTGGCCTCAGCATTCACCGAGTTCAGAAGAATGAGACCTCCAAACTTTTTAGACAAAGGCGACACAATGGGGGAAATGGAGAAGGTGTTTAGCGTACTGACATGCACGGAGGATGAGAGCGTCCGTTGGGCGGCATATATGTTAGATGGAGAAGCTGGACCTTGGTGGAAATCCGTTTCGCGAACAAGAGCACAAGAAACTCCAGATATGCCGTGGACTTGGGACGAATTCGTAGAAGAATTCAATAAACAATACTTTCCTGAAGTTGTGAGGAATCAGATGGAGACCCAATTTTTACAACTAGCGCAGGGAAGGATGACCGTGAGAGAGTATGGAGTGGAATTCATGAGAGGCTGCTCGCCCCGGACTACGTAATTTGGGGCGTGATGAAAGCGAAGAGGTTCCAACAGGCTTAAGGTCGGACATCGAGGAGGGTTGCGCCTTCCAAATTTGAAAACCTATGGAGAAGTAATGAGTAAGGCATTGGTAGTCGAAGAAGAAAACAATAACCGATGCCGTCAGAGGGAACAACAAGGTAGAGAAAGCATTGATCCAAGCAGGACGGGGAGTTATGAATCGGTATATAAGAAACTGAGGTTTCTGGCACCGAATCAGAGATAATCGTTCCAGACAGGGTATGGGAGAGCTGCACAACAAGCTACTCATCAAAGTTATTCGTTGCTGGCATCAGGGAGACCGATGAGGTATCAAGGTCCTGCTTTTTCCAGCAGGGCTACAATTACACAAGGTTTTTCGAGAGCTGCTACTTCATCACCAAGGGAAATTTGTGCTAAGTGTGGCAAGTCCCACAAAACAACGGAGTGTAGGCGAGGAATCGAAATTTGTTTCAAGTGTGGCAAGATAGGCCACATGATTAGAGATTGCCCAGACAAGTTAAAGAAAAGACGGCCCCAACTTCCATGCCACAACCTATTCAATCTCGAAGCACATTATTAGAGGAGAGCCTCTGTGATTCGCCAGAAGCGAGGAGTGTACGACATCATCCAAGGTGAGATTTCTTTTAAATAAAGAATTTCTACAATTCTAGAAAGAGAATGGGCTTCCATTAGGATAAATATATATACAACCGTTGTTGAACATTAGAAAAAAAAAAGGGGGAATTTTTATATAGTATATGTTAATGCGTATATGTATGCTTTATAGGTATCGTTACAAATCTATGAGAAAGGGTGCTACGTAGCACATGACGACGAAAGTGTTGATAGACCCGAGGTCTACCACTCCTTCATCACCCCTAGATTTGCAAAGAAGATGAAGATTGTTCCGAGGCCTTTGGACTTTGTGTTATCTGTCCATCCCAAGAGAATTAGTGGACACAGAGTTAGTCTGCAAATCGGTAGTAGTAAGCATTCGGGATCACGTTGTCCACGAATTAGACGCAAATCTAATATGGTTGGACATGCAAGGATTCGATGTAATCCTTGGCATGGATTGGTATCCCATCAACTGCGCAATGCTGGATTGCAAGGATAAAGTTGTTGTTTTCCGTCCTAACACGAGGAGATCGTTTCGATTTCAAGGGGAGAGATCGACTCAGGTACCACTCATATCTGCAGTCAGAGCAGAACGTTTAATCAGAAAGGGGTGTAGCGGTTATTTGGCATTCTTGAAAGAAGATAAAGAAAAGAATATTATCTCCGAGATAGCAGTGGTGCGAGAATTCCCAGATGTATTTCTAGAAGAATTGCCAGGATTACCTCCAGAAAGAGAAGTAGAATTTGCGATAGACTTAGCACCAGGAACGGAACCTGTTTCAAAGGCACCTTATAGGATGGCCCCTGCAGAGTTGAAAGAGTTGAAAGAACAATTGCAAGAGCTCATGGACAAGGGATTCATACGACCAAGCGTGTCTCCATGGGGAGCACCAGTGTTATTCGTGAAAAAGAAAGATGGGTCGATGCGGTTGTGCATCGACTACCGCCAATTGAACAAAGTCACGGTGAAGAATCGATATCCGTTGCCAAGAATAGATGACTTATTCGACCAGTTGCAGGGAGCAAAACATTTTTCCAAGATCGACCTAAGATCTGGTTACCATCAGTTAAGAGTCAGGGCCGAGGACATTCAGAAAACGGCTTTCAGAACACGGTATGGACACTATGAATTTTTAGTGATGCCATTCGGACTGACGAATGCACCGGCGTCGTTTATGGACTTGATGAATCGAGTGTTTAAACCACACCTAGACTCCTGCGTTGTAGTGTTTGTTGATGACATCCTAATCTACTCAAAATCGAAAACGGAGCATGAAGAACACTTACGTGTCGCTCTACGAACCTTGCGTGAACACCAACTGTACGCCAAACTCAGCAAATATGAGTTTTGGCTGGAAGAGGTTAGCTTTTTGGGGCATGTCGTCTCCAAGCATGGTGTCACTGTAGATCCCGCTAAGATCGAGGCAGTAGTGAACTGGGAACAACCAAAAACCGTGACGAAGTTTCCTCGGACTGGCAGGTTATTATCGACGCTTCGTAGAAGGATTTTCAAAGATATCAGGACCTCTTACGAGGCTTACAAGAAAGGACTCAAGATTTGAGTGGAGTGAGGCGTGTGAGAAGAGTTTTCAAGAACTCAAGAAGAGACTCACCTCAGCTCCAGTTTTAGCCATTCCATCGGGCAGTGGAGGATTCGCAGTTTATAGTGATGCTTCGTATAACGGGTTGGGTTGTGTACTAAATCAATATAAAAAGGTAATAGCTTACGGCTCCAGACAGTTGAAAGAGCACGAAAAGAACTACCCAACACACGATCTGGAACTAGCAGCAGTCATATTCGCATTAAAGATATGGCGACATTATTTATACGGAGAAACATTTGAAATTTTCACTGACCATAAGAGCCTCAGATACCTGTTTACACAGAAGGAACTGAATATGAGGCAGCGTAGGTGGATGGAATTCCTCAAAGATTACGACTGTTCCATACAGTACCATCCAGGCAAAGCTAACGTAGTGGCCGACGCCTTGAGTCGGAAAAGTTCGGCCCAGCTGGCTAGTCTAATTTCGGGTATACATCGATGGAAGTTGTTGGAGGATCTAGCATTATGTGGCGCAGACATACAACCACAAGCCACAGGAGCCTTCTTAGCCAACATATCAGTGAAACCAGTGATATTCGAACATATACGAGAATTACAGATGAAAGACCCGATTCTAACAAAGATACATCAAAATGTAACTGAAGGTATTACATCTGAGTTTTCAATCAAGGAAGACGGTTCCTTAATATTCAAAGGGCGACTTTGCATTCCGGACAATACCGAATTGCGGCGAACGATTCTTGATGAATCTCACAAGTCAAGCTATGCTATCCACCCGGGAAGCACGAAGATGTATCAGGACCTGAAAAAGAATTACTGGTGGAGAGGTTTGAAACAAGATGTGGCAGAGTATGTGTCACGATGTTTGACGTGCCAACAAGTGAAAATCGATCATAGACACCCCGCAGGCCTATTACAGCCTTTACCCATACCGGAATGGAAGTGGGAATCTATCTCAATGGATTTCATAGTCAGTCTACCATGAAAGCGCAAGGAGGCATAACGCCATTTGGGTGGTAGTCGATCGGTTGACTAAGTCGGCACACTTCTTGCCATACAATACGATGTACACGGCGGGAAGATTAGCAGAACTCTATATGAAAGAGATCGTCCGTTTACATGGGATTCCAAGTAGCATTGTTTCAGACCGAGACCCGTTATATACATCAAAGTTTTGGAGGAAATTCTAAGAAGGAATGGGGACTAGGTTAGATTTTAGTACGGCGTTTCACCCACAAACAGACGGACAGACTGAGAGGGTCAACCAAGTCATTGAAGACATGCTTAGGGCATGTATGTTAGAATTGCAAGGGTCATGGGATCAACATCTACCATTGATTGAGTTCGCTTATAATAATAGTTTTCAGACGAGCATTGAAATGGCACCGTATGAAGCCTTGTACGGAAGATGATGTAAGTCGCCAATCAATTTGGAGGAAATCGGCGAGAAATTTGTTTTGGGACCTGAGCTACTTGAAGATAACGCTGCTATTGTTCACATGATCAGGGAAAGACTAAAGGCGGCTCAAAGCAGACAGAAAAGCTATGTTGACATCAAGCGGATGAGTGTAGACTTTAAAGTGGGTGAACATGTGTTCGTGAAAGTATCACCGATGAAGGGAGTGATGAGATTTGGGAAGAGAGGGAAACTAAGTCCCCGCTATCTTGGACCATTTGAAGTTTTGGGTCGAGTGGGAGAAGTAGCCTACCGCATTGGTTTGCCACCATTGTTTGATCAGGTACACAATGTATTCCACGTGTCGATGCTCAGGAAATATCTGAATGACCCACGATCCGTCTTTGTCAAATGCATGAAGATATGACCATGATTGAAGAGCCGGTAGAAATTTTAGATTGAAAGGAACAGGTGTTGCGAACAAAAGTTATTCCCTTAGTGCTTGTCCGATGGAAGAACCATCCGGCCGAAGAGGCAACATGGGAACGTGAGGCGGATGTTAGAGAACAATATCCCAATTTGTTCGAAATTGCCAACTGAATGGTTTTATTCTTTTGAGAATATGTGATTGCGGGTACTATGAAGGCTATATATATATATATTTTCTTTTAAAGATATATTGACTACAAACAATGATTGAACCACTTTACGTTGAACTCTTATCTAATGAAACTAGTGATGAGAATTGAAACCGAAAACGAGCAAAATGGTACCAGAGAAATGTTTCTGGTCTCGCTCGAGCGACCACTTATGTTCGCTCGAGCGAACTACATAAAATCACACTTCCTCTCGCTCGAGCGATAACTATTTTCTCGCCGAGGAGCATTTCGGCACCGAGCGAGGCATTGTGACCGCGCGAGCGAGACATTTTTACCGCTCGAGCGACGCATTATAACCGCTCGAGCGAGGCTATAGTATGTAATAAAACTATTTCTGTTCTCGCTCGAGCGAGAACTAATGACCGCTCGAGCGAGGCGGAACTATATATATGGCGGAGGGCAAGACGCCTGTTCATCTTCAAGCGAAAGGGAGAGGAGACGAGCGACGGGTTAGGGCAAGCGGTTTCCAATATTTTCCGACCGATTCCAGCCGGATTTGGACAATCCGATCCGTCAAGACTACTCTCCTAGGTAAAATCTACCTATCCCTGAAATCTTTCTTTTCCTTCTAAACCTTTTATATACTAGATGGCTTCGAGCCCAAACCCCCAACCTAAGAAACGGATGGCGATTCGGTCGCCACCGGCGCGCAACAAAGCGCCACAAACCTCCCAACCATCATCAAACCCGCCCTCCACTCCAATCACATTGGATGATTGGTGGGGAGCCAAGACTTTTGAAGCGGAATGGGATATACATCCCTCATGTTTCGGGGATCCGACGTCCACCCAGTGGACATCGGACTTTCTCACTAACAACCATCTCAAGACCCTGCTTACGCCATTCGGGGATCGGTATTACCCGAGGCTAGTGAAATTGTTTTACCAAACCCTAAACTGGAACGTCGACGAAGACGCTATACTCGTTACAATCGATGGTAATGAGCTAATCTTCAGATGTGCCGACATTTCCTCGATCATGAAATGTCCCCACATCTACACCCCTAGCCCACTCATCCTACCACCTTTTTCTGGGAATGTAGATTTCCCAACAATCATCTCCGACATCACTGGCGGCATGTCCGCCTCGGGACAATCTATTACCCGATCACAACTACCGCCGCGTATGTGGCTTTTAGATATTATCTTTAAAAAGAATCTACACCCAACTGCCATGATCAAGAACGCCGAGATGCGTTTCAAGGGCCCTACACACCGCATTTCATAATAGGAGCATCAACGCACCTATGGTCATCACAACAGGCATGGCGCATGCCTACAAAAAATATGAAGGGTCGTCCTCCACCCATCAATCGATTACCGTATGCTCAGTTGATTTCTCGACTCTTAGACTCACGGAATGGGAAGGGAGGATTTAAGATCCGGGAGGACGAGTTGTTCCTCACTGATAACGTCGTCCCCTACCTTGCCCAAGACTGGAGCCGAAACCTTAAGAGCCTGCAAACCAGCGTCAACAAGAAGAGAGACCGTCAGGTCTCCCGATCAACCACCCATCAGGCACCGGTAGGACCGACCACTCCCTCTACCTCAGTTCCACAGCCCATACCCACTACCGACACGGGCATGATGCGGGAGATCCTTCAGCAAGGGCGGGAGATCAGGTTGCATCAGAGGTTCCAGGAGGCGCTACTTATCGACCTCATGGGCCAGGCATACCCACAGTCTTACATGCAGCGCGTCGGTGCGATGAGGGATGCTATTTTTGGAGCGTCAAGCTCCGGCCCGGCTACAAGGAGTGCCACCGCGGGTACCACAGCCGTCACGGTGGACGATGAGGATGGGGATGGCGAGGACGACGACGACTACGAGGAGGATGAGGACTAGATAGTAACGTAAATTTTTAACACATTACATGTAATATTTTGAGGCATTTGTAAGGAGGTGGGTTCTTGGTCAAAATCTTTTCAAACTATCGTGACATGAATGTCACAAAGTTGTTTTTGTGAATGATAAATATATATGGAATGAGTATAGCGATAATGACCCCTTTCATTTATGTGAAAATTTGTTGGCATGGCCAACTCTTGTTGCTGCGAAATGCGACAACCGTTTAATTACTGTTTTGGATATGCGAGTCGTATAACAGAAGTGGTACCTGTTTAAGAGAATAACATCGATTTTCGAGGACGAAAATCTTATAAGTTGGGGTGATTGTCACAACCTCAGATTTTTGAGATGAGTGCACGACATGCATTACACATAGGTATATGTGTTTCACAAGGAGACCAAAACGAACCAAAGACACTAAGTGTGTACGTGGGAAACACACTAGTATATCTCTAACTTATAGATATAAAAGTGAAAGAGAGAGAGAGAGGAACCCTTACGTAATTCTATTCTAACCTAAATAGAGAGAAGGAGAATATAGAGAGAAAGAAGAGAAGAGCCTAGTAGAGAACTAGGGTTCGTTGGGACTCAAGTTAGCAAAGGAGATTAGAGGAAGAGACTGGAGGAAGAACCTTGGAGGCCTGTTAGCCTAGTAGATTTTCAATCGAATCGAACTTCAGCGTGACTCATCGCCGAGGTAATGCTAAAGACATGATAGATGCCTAGGAATGTTTTAAATAGTAGGAAGAATGTTGGTGAATGTTTCTTTTTGAGATTAAGGTAAAATGAAGGAAGGAAGCATGTTCTCGATCCGATCGAGGAACAAAATCATCGTTCCTCGCCGAGCGGTCTAAAAGGCTCGCCGGCGAGGATGAACAGAGGAAAATATAACTCGGGCTCGCCGAGCGGTCCCCAAAACTAAAGGGAAGCTCGCCGGCGAGGTCCACAATACTCCGATGGCTCGATTTAACCGCTCGGCGACCTCGATTTAACCGCCGGCGAGGTCAAGAAACCGCTCGGCGAGGTCAAGTGACCGCCGAGCGAGGTCAAGTGGCCGCCGGCGAGGTCCGTGACCACTCGGATCTTGGTTTTTCAATACAAGAAACTTGGGGTCATACACCCCAATAATGCTAGTGATTGTTCTAAACCTATTTTGAAATGTAGGTTGATGCATTATAACCCTCTGACGAGCGTGCGTGCCTTGAGATTCGTCGAGGTAGGGAATATTCTTGAAACATGTGCATTATCCCGTGAACTCATATGCGTAGTATAATCTATTTAAATAGTCACATATTTCATGAACCCTCATGATAAGGGTGTGTGTGTGTGTTACAACGTGAAAATCTTGAGGTCCCCAGGGGACGAAAAATCATGTAGTTCAATCAAAGAAGGGTGCAACAGAAGTATGGGGCATCCCAGGGATGCAGATGAAAACTAACAGAGAAACGAAGGTAATGTGATAAGGCCTAATGTAATATAATTAGCACAATCACGGTGAATAACTATATGTAAAGCACATTGATATTTTTATTATTTAAGGTTGATTAGAATACCCCACCGACGTGGCGGGATACCCACGACTGACTCGGCAGGATATCCGTGACCGGTACGGCGGCCAATCCGTACATTTATAACACATCCCAGGGATGTAGATTGAGAATAGACCTCGCCACCTATGAGAAAGGGGCTCGGGCAGTATTCCCAGAGAATACATATAACAACTGTCTAGTTAGATGACGATGGCGGGTATTCCATCGGGGCTCGATGCTATATTGCTCGAGGACTACTTAAGTTAAGATTTAAGTGATTAGGCCAAATTCACAACTAAACTAATAAAGAGATTAAACAAAACCATGCTAAGTAACGACCAAAATCATTGGGTTATTTCCTGTTATTCAAATTGTTGTCCGTAAGTGATTACTTTATAATTCTATGCTTGTTAAATTACTGACATATGTGTGAAGGTTGATCTATATGTTCTTTTTGTTTTCCCTACGGAGCTAGGATGTAGCTCACCCCCTTAGACTATACGTCGCAGGTCCAGGACTAGCGGCAGCAAAGACTTCGGAAGAAGCTGATCCAAGGGCTTCGGTTTTCGTGCCCACAGAAGAGTCAGAACCTCCTCCTGAAGAATTCTTCTAGGAAACCCGCTGCATACTTTGAGAGTGAGTTGAGAGAGTACTATGTATGGCTTGGTATATCAAGCCTCTTTATTTCAAATGTTTTAATTACCATTCCTTGACAGAACGCCTAGGATGAACTGTTATTACTAAACATTTGGGTAAGTTCTTATGTCCATGAATTGGCATGGGACAAGGACTGCCTTGCGACACCTTGATTATTTTGTTGAGTTTTTTTTTGTGTAGCTATGAGTGCTTCAATTACAGTTTTGGATTGTATATACCAATGTTTCGTAAGGAACTCGGGGCACGGCCTTGAAGGTCGTGCTGATGGCACGGATTTCGGGGTTCTAAAATCCGGGCTGTCACATTTTCTAAGTTCCATCTCTTCATCTTCACTACTAGAGAGATGAGAAGAAATAGAAGATTCATCTAAATTAGAGGATGCTAGAGGTTTAGGAATGGTAGAGAAATTATTCTCATAAAAAACTGCATCTCTTGATTCAAAAATTGAATCATTTTCAAAAATGTTACTATGCTCACATACTAAAAATCTATATATAGGACTATTAATAGAATATCCCACAAAAATACATTCAATAGCTTTAGGACCTAATTTTATACGTTTATAATCGAGTACCCTAATTAATGCTTTACAATCCCATACTTTTAAATAGTATAATTTGGGAGGTTTGTTCTTCCAAAGTTCATATAGAGTTTTAGAAGATTTTTTAAAAGGTATCCGATTTAAAATATAACATATAGTAAGCAATGCTTCTCCCCATAAATTCGAATTCAAACCAGAATTTGTTAAAATAGAATTTACCATTTCTACTAGAGTCTGATTTTTTCTTCAAGCAATTCCATTTGATTGAGGAGAATATGGAGCGGTGGCTTCATGAATAATTCCATACTTGTCACAAAAATTTGAAAATTCATGTGACATGTATTCACCTCCCCTACCGCTCGTAATGTCTTAATTTTAAAATCTAATTGATTTTCTACTAAGGCCTTATACGAGATAAATTTACTAAATGCTTCCTCTTTCAATTGAAGAAGAAAAATATATGTAAATTCAGAACAATCATCAATGAAGTGATGAAATATCTTTTTTCTCCTCTGGTAGTAATGTTATTCAAACTACACAAATAAGTATGAATTAAATCTAATAGTTTAGATTGCCTTTCAACACTTTTAAATGACTTCTTAGTCATTTTAGATTAGACACATATGCTACATCTATCTTTATCATAATCTATATGTATTTTAGGAAGAAGTTCTAATTTAATCATATTATTCATAGAACATAAATTTAAATGCTTTAATCTATTATGTCATAAATAAATTAAGTCATACATATAAATCGAAGAAGCAGATTTTTCATTGATATTAAACTTAAACATTTCACAAGTGGCATATTCCTTGCCTACAAACATCCATTTCTTAGAAAATACAATGGAATCGGATTCGATCACAATTTTGAATCTATATTTGTTCATAATACAAGCCGATACAAGATTTTTCTGAATTTCAGGGACATGAAGTACATCATTGAAGGTAACAGATTTTTCCAAAGTAAAGTGTAGAGCAACTTTGCCTTAGCCTACTACTTTGGCAATAGTGGAATTTCCCATGAACAATTCATGTCCATCGTGAGCCTCCTCATAGGATACAAAATTATTCTTATCAGAGGTCACATGCCTAGTAGCCCCTGAATCGAGTCACAATTTATTTCCACCATCTACCATGTTGACTTCGGAGATCACCGCAACGAGATATTCTTCACCGACAATGTTTGCCTGATTTTTACTCTTCAAGAATTCTCGACAATCACGTTTGAAATTGCCGAATTTCTTATAATAAAAACAAGTACCTTTCTTTGCCTTTTCCTTGTATTGTCCTCTCTTGAAATCTTTCTTATTCGACTTTAGTTTGAAGCTCTTCCCTTTGTTCTTCTTCTTCGATGTGGATGCATCTTCAACAATGTGAGCATTGGGGATAACTTCAGTTTTCTCCTTCTCCTTGTCATGTAGACGAGCCTCTTCTTCTATACGAAGATGAGTCAAGAGTTCCTTCATAGTACGATCTTTCTTCATATGTTTCAAACTCTTACGGTAATCTTTCTATCCCAACGGTAATTTTACAATAACCATAGAGACTTGAAAACCTTCGTCTATTGTGGTTCCTTTTGTCACAAGATTATTGAAGATAATCTGCATCTGGTGCATTTGCTCCAAAATAGGTTTAGAATTATACATCTTAAAATTAAATAACTCACTTACTAAGTATGTGTGCACGCCGACCTCTTCTACTTTGTACTTTCGTTTAAGAGCCTCCCATATCTCCTTTGCAATCTTGTAAATTTGATAGACATCAAAAAGAGAATCGACAAGAGCGTTGAGAATATAACCTTTGCATGTGTAATTGCCGCTTTCCCATTTCGTACAGATTCTATCTTCTTTCAGCGTTTCATCTTCATGCTCCGATGATGGTGAGTTTATAGTGAGAACGTATGCGACTTTCAAAGTTGTGAGTAGGAAATATACTTTTGATTGCCATCGTTTAAAATTGGTGTCATTAAAGCACTCGAGTTTCGTGATCTTCGTGTTGGAGAGTTCCATCATCTTTTGCGCCATAGAATATTGTCTTAAAATTATTGGTGAATTGTACAAATATTGATGAAAAATAGACCAAAAAAATGGCTTTAAGGCACGATTATATCGCTGTTTTTAAGACAATATTTGTCCTCTATATGTAACGGGATAATGGCAAATTCGCCTCCAGGATACAGTGAAGCCCCGGTGAAGCACTGATTTGTCACACACTACGCTGCACTGTAGTGTGCGACCCAACGAAATGAAGACACAGAATACTCTGATTGGCACACGAATTCTGAGGGCTCGGATGTAGGACTCAGAAATTGCAAGTATCTTAGAATCCCTCTTCTGAAAGTACAAAGTGCGCCTTAAAAGCGCTAATTGCTCCATTCGCACATCGCACACGCGCGCGGCGGCAAACCGCCACTATGAGCTATCTTCCTCTTATCAAGTCAAACAATATAGAAGGTAAGTTTCCATATATAAGCCATGAATAATTCTTGTAAAATAGTGACGTGAGATAAAATATTTGCAATACTTTTAAACTTACGGTGGAAAAGTTTCCCTCCAATATTAATTCAAAATTCAAGTCATTTTGACTTGAAGGTTGAAGGTTCAAATATTGACAGCATCTTTTATTTATGGAACTAAAATATAAGGAGCCATTTAAAGATAAGTAAATAAATAATATTATTAAATTAATAATAATAAATATTTATTTTGATAAATATCTAACATAGGAAAGCTTGGGTGATGGCGCACTAGAAAGATTGCAACTTAGTGCGCGCATACCTGTGTGAGAGATATGCGATCTCTGCTAGTCCCACTCCACAGGTCCTTTATTTTGCAAAGACTATCACGATTCTATTTTTGGGCTATTGCGAACTTGTTAATCATAACACTACTCCCTTCGGGATTGAGTAAGAAATGTTGGTTTGAGTGGCTGAAATGTCGCTTTTACAACCTTTAGGGTGTGCGTGATATACACTATATAATAGTCATATTAGGATTACCTATTAATATATGACTTTAGAAATTATAACTTACGGATGTGAAAATCTTCTTTGTCACAAGTTCTTCCTTCTTCTCTAAGCCTAAACCCTAGAGTTATAATTATCCTTCTACGGTGCCATCAATCACCGTCAGATCCACGCGGCGTGTAGATAACGTCGTCTTCTCTGGTAGTTGATGACTCAGATCAACGAGTATTAAATTATCTCGACTTTTCTCGAAGTGTGTATAATCGATTGCAATCCACTCATTGCTTCCGCGCGATTAGGGATCTCAAATCCCAACATGGATATGACTTCGACATGATGCCCCCATGGGTCAAAAAATCATCCGATACCGATACGTATCGGTTTTGGACCTGGGCAGTACGATACATTGCCTATGTATCGTACCCCCTAAAAAATAGGGTAATTATCGTCCGATACAGACGATACTTTGAAATTATCGGGCGATAATTTCAAATTATCGTCTGATAATTTGATTTTTAATTTTTTGAAAAAAATAAAAATCAAAATGATACATTTAATGTATCACCGATACGCGATACGTATCGAACGATACAAACGATACAGGCGATACGTATTGTCCGTATCGGACGATAATTTGATTTTTTAGATTTTTTGAAAAAAAAAATGTATTGAAACGATACTCCGATACATTGAATGTGTCGGACGATACGCGATACATATCATCCTGAACTTTAGGACGATACGTATCGAAAATCCGATATTTTAACCCTTGGATGCCCCCTATTGTTAAGTCTTTAATTATGGAAAATGACTCTTTAGGACGTGTTCGTACGGTTTGAATCTTATGTCATGGTTCATTTGGGTTGTCACGTGGAACCCAAATAAAAAAATGACACTTGTTCCCTCTAGAATAAATATGTTCCTTTAGGGTTTTCGAGAAAAATAAAATTCTAGACATTTTTACCCTTCGAATCACAAGTCAAATATTTTGGTTTGCCTAATACACATGATGCATTGGAATTTTTTCAAATTTGACCCAAAACTCGATGGTAGAAAAAACTCTCTAAATTTTTTTGTTTTTTAAAAGATACCCGACTGACTTTGGGCAAGTTGTCGTAACACCTGATCCTCAAATTATTTATCACGTGGTGCCACATGGATTCAGGATCTAATGTTTAGATAGATGTACCTTAATCTAAAAATTTAGGACACAAATTCGGATGAAAAATTGTCTCTATCATCCAATTTAAGGCAGTCAACAATTTTTATGTGTTAACGGATATAAAATAAATAATTGCAAAAGATATATTTTTTATTCTTTTTTTAAATGTTTTTGTAGCGAGAGATGATGTGGGCACCTTGCACTTTTTCGCATTTTGAGGATATTTGCATGGAAAAAACAAATCCAAATCCCTCAAGATTGCAATCCAAACTCCGCATTAGAATTTTGACCAATTCCGATCCAAATCTAATCCAAGGGAAATGGTTAAGTACAACCAAGTTGAATTAGATATCGAGTTCAACCACATGTCCTACCAATGGATATGGGAAAATCTTGATGCTCATGGATTTCAATTTTTATAGGATGACATGCAGTGAAAATTCCCTTATCTCCAAGGGCGGGAGATGTAGTTGAACTCGAAATCTGGATCAACTTGGTTGGACCTAACCATTACCCCTAAAGCCAAATTCAAATTCAAATTCAAATCCTATCAAACTATAGTTCCCAAACATAGAATTGGACTTTCTCATCTCCACGCGGATGCTAACTATATGATCGAATAAACATCAATATTAACTGTTTTTCATCTTTTTATATAAGCTTGAGGTTGATAGCTCTTCACCCTTTATTTTTATTTTTTTCTTTTGGATACGGTTAGACAACCTTGAGAACTGAGGAGCAGATATGCATACACATGTGACAGTTGTAGAGATTTACAAATGTCCATCAATAGTTACACACAGGTAGGGCTGCAACAGATTCGAGCTAGCTCGACAACTCGGCTCGGCTCGGCCCGAAAAATAGGAGCTTTTCCCTTTAGAGCTCGGCTCGAGCTGGGTAGTTTGTAGCTCAAATGAACAGAGCTGAGCTAGAGCTAAGGCTGGCTCGGCCCGGCTCGGCTCTATGGCTCGGTTTATATATATATATATAATTAACTTTGAGAGGTCTATTTTACCCTTCAAAGTAACCTTTTAAGTTTATTCAACAGTTACTTTAAAGGATAAAATAGAAACTTTTGGCCCCTACTTGCCATAATTTTCACTTCATATATTTTATAGTACCCACTGTTAGTCCGACCCACGGTTCTCAATATCACCTCCGTTTGATAGCAAACTACTACGTGAAAATGTAAAAAAAACAACTATCTAAAACAGTCGTTTTCCAAAACAACGACAGTTTTTGACCGTCAAGTGAGCCGTCCTAAAAAAAGTAGTAGTATTTTTTAACGAAATATTTAGACCGTCGTTTATGTCATCAAAATAACGACTATTTTCGATTGTCGACCACAATCGACTGTTTTGAACTGTTATTTTTTATGTCGTTTTATTGAAAAAGACATGACGTATTCTCCCCATAATCGACATATTATGACTGTCATTTCTCTTTAGAATAATCACGTTCATGAAACAACCACGATTTTGAGCAGTCGTATTTTTGTATTTATATATATTTTAAAATATTTAAAATTAAAAAAACAATAATTTTTTAACGTCATTTTTTTAATAATTTTCGTCTAAAATCTAATGAAAACTATAATCATCAAAATACATAAATTTCTAAATTCACCATAAGAAAATTCACATCTTCAAATAAATAAATTGATAATCATCATCCTTAATTACAACTTTCAACTTTCAATTTTGAAATAATCATAAAAAAATATAAAACTTAAAATTCCCAAAAAAAACTACTAAGCATCCAAATCCATTAAATGTCTATAACAAAATAAATCTAATTTATATTATGCCTAACAATAATCATATAAATTGGATAATTGTATCCCCAATTGTAATATCTACTAATGTCCCTTCACTTGCATACAGCTCGGCGGTGATATCGTAAATATCATCTACTATGATGCTAAATGAATCTGTTGATGTTGTCGTCTCTCTATTAATACGTCCCAGTGCAACAAGTTTTTTCCTGAAGTTCTTTAATAAGCAACGCGTGGATGATTGATCCACTGGTGAATCAGGAAGAAATGATGAATGTCGTTGTGCCTACGAAAATAATGATAACTGATTAGTATTAAAAAATTTATAATTTTGAAAAGGAATTTGAGCCTTCATGAGATTAAAATTTGTACCTGAGAAGAACCTGAATCTGACATATGTGTTCCTTGAGAGAGAACTTGACTTGATAATGCATTGACTTTTTTCTCAAGGGTCTTGCGTGCCTTACGGTCCTCATCAGATTGTTGAATAAGTAAATCAAACTTCAATTCAATGTTTTCACGTGCTTTCTTCTCCCGTTGGGCTTTCTCTCTACAAGGCGCTGATGTTTGAATAGCAGTCTTAGATACACCCCTACCCATGCCCCGTACATAACCTCTTCCATCACGGCCACAAACCTAAGCAACAAAATATTTTAGAACTATAAATTTCTTACAAGGAAAAGAAGAAACAAAAAAGAGAGGTGAGCATCATTTACTTTAGCAACATGGTCAGTATCTAAATCGTTATCCCCTAGAAGAGGATTGTTCATAATGATTCTTCTAATATCATCCTACAAAAAAATAAATATTAATTAAATATTTCAATACTAAAATTTTGAAGTAAAATGAACTAAAATAATAGTCTTACTAGTTGATTGCTCATAGCGGGAAAAGGACAAGTCCCATCTTTCTTGGTATGAGAGGCTATATATATTTGTGTCCTAGTGACTCTACCATTAGAACTCTGTTTTTTCTATACAATAAAAATTTTATGTAAATATTAATATTTCAAATAATTATATACAAATAGAATATTGGATATATATTACCAATTCCTTTTTCTAGACGGGCTTGCTCTTGTTCCGTCGAACACATATCAACAAAATTTTCTCAGTCTTCTTTCTTCACACGATTTGATATATCATTTTTCCGTTCCACATTTGTCTGATGTTTATCGTAGTGTATGCGCGGGTCATGTTTCCACTGTTTCTAAGAAGTATTAGCTTTCAATAAGACCATGCTTTTGTGACTTGTTGAAATATCATATTTAACATGTGATAATAAAAAAAAAGAATAAAAAAATTATTAGTAAAACAATTAAATTTGATTTTAAATGATTTACTTCCACTCATAAAGACTTTACTCCATATAATAAAAAAAATATTAAAAAAAATATTAGTAGAATAATTAAATTTGATTTTAAATGATTTACTTCCACTCACAAATACTTTATTCCATATTTGCTCTTTCACGACAATTGGTATGTCACGCCAAGTACTGTATGTAGGTGGGCAATGTGCCATCGCCGTTTGACCTACAAACGTAGAGAATTCTGCTGAACCTTCTCCAACAGGTTGCCCATATTCGTTGAAATGCAGTGATTTTTTAGGCTCACCTAAATGAATAATATCTTGTTAGTAATCTATTCATAACAATTAGTATATAAAAAAGAAGCAAACTAACCAGTCCCTTGAATATCGCTTTGTTCAGACTGATTTTCTTGAGTGTCGTTTTGTTCAAACCCATTTGGTCGAGACTCAAACCCACTTGTTTCAGATTCAGATTCCGCTATCAATTCTTTGCTAAAAATAAAACAAAAAGATCTATTCATTGGTTGCTTGCTTCATAGTCGCAAACAGAACATGTACATTCATTATCTTCACAATAAATATTTCAGAAAAAATATAATTATTCTTTTTAATATTGAATAAACAATTATATTGAATGATATAAACCCCATTTCTGGTGAATGATATAGTATGCATCGATATCAAGTTGACAATATGTGAATAATATATGTGGATAGAATCATAGAAGTATATAGGTATGAGGCATTGACGCAACTTACAGTAAGTTTGTATGTAGCTTTTAGTTGATTTGCTAGAAGTGGAACTGTAGCCCCTCGAATCATAAAAGTTAAAGCAATTGCTGCCCACCTGGAATAAAGATAGTATGAAATAGAAAACATGGGACCAAAATAAAAAAGTACTAGTTTTATTAAAAAAAGAAATAAATGCAAACTACTACTTTTCAGATATTGTGTTAAAGAATCCAAAAGCACTAGATAAAAGAGTGTGTTGCATATGACATTATTCTCTTCAAATCTATTTCTAAAACAGCCTATCTAGATTGAAGCAATATATTGTAAGTATAGTCGGGATTTCTCTCACAAAATTTGTCGCATTGCTGTAAAATAAAAAATAAAATAAAATAGATTTTTAAAAAATATATACGATCCAGCTGGAATCATGGATCGTATCGGACTGTACGATCCAGGGGCATTTTCGATCCGGTCCTAGGATCGGATTGGAAATGTCCCGATCCAATTCAATAATCACATAAATTGGTTGCAAATTTGACACAATTCAATAATCATAC
This sequence comes from Chloranthus sessilifolius, assembly GCA_021018995.1. Taxonomy (NCBI): domain Eukaryota; kingdom Viridiplantae; phylum Streptophyta; class Magnoliopsida; order Chloranthales; family Chloranthaceae; genus Chloranthus; species Chloranthus sessilifolius. The sequence continues at coordinate 23,767,059 of CM037594.1, read as the reverse complement.
AAATTGTTTGCGAACTTCACACAATTCAATAATCACATAAATTGGTTGCAAACTTGGCACAAATAAGTAATCAAATGCCAAAAAAAATAAAAAAAAATCTTGTTAAAGTGAAAACATGAATGCCAGCTTCATATGTGGTACAAAATGAAATAAAACTAGAACTCAAAATAAATTTGGTATCCATAGAAAAGTTCACCTAATCAGAATAGATGAATCTATAGACAATACCAAGTATATGAATTGAGATATTACAAGAGAAAATAGATAGAGGGCGGAGCCTAGAGGCGATGGTCAACCTTATAAGTTAAAATTGAAAAAAATGAACACAGTGTCTGTAATAACCCGAAAAAAATCACGCAAAACTATGACCTCGGGATCCGTGCCCGATTGGTCACAAGTTTGACCAATCAGGAGATCATGAGTTAGCATGGAATGTGATGAACGGACGAGATGTGATAGTTTGAGTGATTATGTAGTGTGTGATGTAAATGAGAAGTCACTTACACCTACGACGGTGTATGTGCTCAACACACAAAGAGGGAGATAGATAAAAGGGTTTAATAACCCTAGATGTGTATTTTTGGTTGTTGGAGGAGAGTAAAGAAGAGAGAGAGAGAGTGAAGAGAGTGATTAATGCAAGGAGTGAATGCTAGTTGAGGAAGAGAGATTCAAGCAATAAACGCCGGATTCGACGCAAGGGGATCCGTTAGAACAAAAGCTGGAAACCCTAGCCTTCCAACCCTAGATTTGAAATCAACTTGAGATCTATTCAAGGTAAGATTTTGTAAATCAAATGCATAGATTATAGAGGCTAAATGGTAGTTGAAAATAGTTTAAATCATAGGATAATGGCTTAGAAAAAATAGAGGAAAAAGTATGGAAAAAGATTGGGAAGAACAGCTCGAAAGGGGCTGAATCTGACAATTTCGATTAATCGAAATTGGGTTTCGATTAATCAAAATTGGCCAGGAAGTTGAAAAGTCAGAGGACCCCGATTTCGATTAATCAAAATTTATTTCGATTAATCGACTTTGGATTTCGATTAATCGATTTGGGGATCGATTAATCGACTGAGAACCTCCAGTGGACCCCAGGGGTTGAAGGAAATGACTTGAGGAAAAATCGACTAATCGAAATGGGATTTCGATTAATCGATTTTAGTTTCGACTATTCGATTTGGGATCGATTAATCAACTTGTGAAACTCGACTGTTCGAACTGAGAGCCTACTTTGCGAAAAGAAGAATTTCGATTAATCGAAATTGGATTCGATTAATCGAATGAAAACTCGACTGTTCGAACAGTGAAATTACTTTGCGAAAAGAAGAATTTCGATTAATCGAAATTGGATTCGATTAATCGAATGAAAACTCGACTGTTCGAACTGAGAATGGACTTTGCGAAAAGGAGAATTTCGATTAATCGAAATTGCTTCGATTAATCGATATTGACTTTCGATTAATCGATTTTGGAAATCGATTAATCGAATCAGATTCGATTAATCGATTTTGGAGTTCGATCAATCGACTGACATAAATTATGTTGACTTTTGGGTTTGACTTTAAGATTCTTGGGGGATCTTATGCCTTCCTTATTGCATCCTTTGTGATGTGTTTCACCTGTTATGTGGTACCATAGGTGGTACGTGTGAGCTAGTGCACAAGGAGCCACGTGGGACCTTGATGCATTGATCAAATGAATACTTGAGGTAGGGAACACCTTGAACATGTACTTTATTTTACAAGAGCATGTATGTAGTGATATAGATTTTCATTCAAATATTTTACTGCTTAAAGAATTGTGAAAAGTGTGTGTGGGTGACATTCATAAGAGTAAACTAATGAGCCATCCCCAGGGGATGAAGAAGTAAAGAGATAAGAGCATCAGGTGTGATGCAAGTAAATGGATACATCCCAGGGATGTATCCAAGGATTGAATCATGTTTGATAGGGCCTAACCGATATAAGATAGCACATTTACACGGTGAATAACTATATGTAAGGCACCGATATTTTTGTTATTTGAGGTTTGATAGGGTACCCCACCGACGTGGCGGGATATCCACGACTGACACGGCAGGATATCCGTGACCGATACGGCGGCGAAACCGTAGGCCAGTGCGGAGGCTTATCCGTACATAGTAAGCACACCCCATGGGTGTTGATTGAGACAAATGAAACCCCGCCACCAATCCCCAGGGGAAAGGGGCTTGGGTACTATTGGTATTCCCAGGGAATACGGTTAAAACTGTCTATATAGATGACGATGATGGGTATCTCGTCGGGGCTCGATGCTATATTGCTCGGGGATTACTTAAGTTGAAAGTTTAAGTTTTGCTTTAGGCCTTCTCAGCATCATTCATGAGTAAATGAAAATATAAGTAATCAACAGTAAAACGAAATGCTTTTAATCTGTTTCATTAACAACTGCATAGTTACATCATGCATGGCATATCATGGAATATATGTGAGTTATAATTTATATGTTCAACCGTGTTTGTTCCCTATTGAGCTAGGATGTAGCTCACCCTATAGACTATACGTCGCAGGTCCACTACTAGCAGCTGCCGCGGCTTCAGGAGATACTGATCCCGGCGAGTCGGACCTTGCGGCCGGCGAAGAGTTGGAGCCACCTCCAGAGGACTTCTTCTAGAGGACTCCGTTGTGCCACTTTGAGGGATTATTTGGAGAGGTTTTGTACGGCTTGGTATGTCAAGCCTTGATTGTTGTTTAAAACCATGTACATAAGGGTAGGGATTATTCTTTTGGGACGAACCATCCGTGATGATTTCTATCATCGATGGTTCGGATCGGTTCTCCATTCATGCACAGGCATGAGGGTAGAACTGTCTTTTGGGAAGTTAATTATTATGGATTTAAATTCTGCAAACTCGTTTATTATACTTTTGATGCTTGATATACCAGTGTTCCGTGCTTAGCTAAAGGGCACGGTCAAGATGATCGTGCTGATGGCACGGGTTTCGGGGTGCCGAAATCCGGGCTGTCACAGTGTCTTCTCAAGGTGGAAATTAAAAGTGGAGGAAAAGGTACCAGCAAAGCAGACAAAGTAGACTTGCCACAACCGCTTGTGCCACACAACAAGACAGTCACAGATTCCTTCCTTTCTCGAATTCTAAAACAACAATAGAGAACTTCAGGGGAACAAGAAAAGGCAAATAAAAAATAGCACAAAATAATAATACATTACATTGATGTCTGAAAAATATCTAACATCACAACTAAAAAAAATTTAGAAGTAAACCTACATCAAGTTTAAGGCATACACTAGTACGATTGACATCCTAGAAATAGCACTGCTGAAGCATTAAAACTGTTTCAGACATTTTCCAATTCTTGGGATGGGGTAGTATTACCTAATCTTTAGATAACAAGATACTTCAAGCCAGTTCATCGGTATCTAATTTAGTGTACACAATAAAAATATATTCATGGTCTCCTTGGATATGATTTTTATAGCATCAGCAGTTTTAACAAACCACTTAGAAATTTTAGCACCCTTTTACTAATTTTTTTCACATATTCTGTGCATATCATTTGGCTCAAATTTTATTTTTGCACATTTATTTTTTGTGCAAGTTTCATGCACAGTATATATATATATATATATATATATAATTGTCACGTAATGCTAAATATTAGTGCACAATTTCTGTTCACTGTTGCCACATATTAGTGCCCAATATATATAAACTTTTCCTCTTTATTCCTGTCTTTTGTTGGCTTTTCAACCAATGCAACTTCCTTTTGAAGAGGCAACACAAAATAATTTTTTCAAGTACCTTTTCTCTACTATAATCGACCCACATTTATAAACCTATAACTCTTCTGTCATACAGATCCCAGACAACTAACAGGTTCAATTTAACCTATAACTCTTCTGCCATTTTAGCAACATGTTAACTCTTTAAGTCTTTAACTTACACTATATTTTATGACTCCTAAATCCTAATTAAGTAACTCAAGTAACTCTACAGTTCCTCCTAATAAAATAACCCTAACAACAAGCTCTTAATCCAATTTGGAAAACTCTGAAATAATACTTACAAAGGTATAAGTAATGCCTTTTGGGGTTGAATGGTCTGCTTCTGTTTGTATATTTATTTATACATTTTGATAGATTCTGTTGGTATATTTATTGTCTTGATGTTGAAGACAAAGGAATGGTTGGTTCTACAGGAAAAGGAGGGTATACCTTCAGATCAATAGAGATTGATTTTTGCCGGGAAACAATTGGAAGATGGCCAAACCCTTGCAGATTACAACATTCAGAAAGAGTCAACTCTCCATTTGGTTTTGAGGCTCAGGGGTGGAACAATGATCAAGGTGAAGACACTCACCGGAAAGGAAATTGAAATTGATATTGAATCAACTGATACCATTGACCGGATTAAGGAGCGGGTCGAGGAGAAAGAAGGGATCCCACCTATGCAGCAACGGTATTATGTTTCTTTTTCTTTCTATTTTAGATCAAAACTCAGTATTTTAGTTTTTTTTACCCAAATTATCTTTGATGGTTTTTCTCCCTCTCTTGTTTCCTCTCATTCTTTCTCATTCTTTTTATTCGCATGGTAACTGCAAGTATAATGTTTGTTCTCTTTTTTTAAAATCTGATTTTGTCATGCTTCTTTTTGTGCCACATGTATATTTTTTTTTATTGATAAAGTATACAATATATTGATAAAGAAAAAGAGATACTAAGTTGCATTATTGTAAGGAGCTAAAGCAACAAGACATGAAAGAAAAAGACCACAGGGAGAACAACAAGGAAGCTCTCGTTGGCCTCGAAGGAAACTAAAAAAAAAAAGAAGACAAAGCCCAAACCGGAAAAACCTAGAGACAGGAAAGCCCAAAGAGAAGAAACAACTCAGGAGGCCACCAAGAACAGGTCAGCCTACCAATTAATGAGGTCTCTTCCCCCATCAACCAACCAATACTTGTCTAGTGTCACCCAGCTAAGTGACCATTCTAGAACTGACCATTCTTGACTTTTTCTAAGTGTAATGAAGTACTCCAGTCCACAGACATTGCTTATGTGTGGAGCAGAGTTGGCTGGCCTTGGTTGACCCTGATTAGTTTTTTGCACACTAGCTGCATCAATATATATTGGTGATTTCTAGAAATTTTAGTTGCACAGGCTTTGTGGATAACTTCTATATATTATGGGTGTGCGTGGTGCTCTTTTTGGATTAACAGCTTTGGAGGACTGCTAGTCTTTTCATTTGCATGCATCACAGCAAATTTTCCCCAACAGCACACAATTGTTGTTGCACTGATCAGCTGAATGTGGGACAATGATGTAATGTCGAAAGAGAGAACGGAGCAATAAAGTTAAGAATTTAAGTTAATAAGATTACCCTTCGGGCGAACTATGGAACAAAACAGAGAGAAGAAAAACACTGAATCTCATGTTCATGGCCAAAAAATATTTTTCACGCAGAAAAAAGGAAATATTTCATTCACTCAAATTTGTGTTCACGGCCAAAAATATTCTTCTCACAGAGAAAACAAGGAAATATTTTCATTCACTCAAACCTGAAAATCAATGACTGTTTTACATGGAAATAGATAAAGTAAAAAAAGTAAAATCCTAAATGCTTTCAAATTTTATCCTAACTTATACTTAACTAGTATAGAATTACTCTAAATGACTTTGTTTACTATCCCTATATTATAGGATCCTAAAAATCCACTCAAAATAAGAATTGAATTGTGGTTTACAACATTTTCCCATTTGTGATTTGATCCACATGTCACTAGTCTCCCACCTTTATTTCTTCTCCAATTTCTCATAAATTTAGCCTCCGAATCTTTCTCCTACCACTGTTTTATAGGTGTCTCAACCATCTTTTGTTTGTTCATGCATGTATACTTACCAAGGTATCTTTTTCCACCTTCATCGCATGATACCATTCGTCACTGTAATATAGCCTTTGAAGACCATTTAGACATGGACAATCCAATGGCTTGAGCAACCTTCCAATCAATGAGGACTCTGTTAAGGTAGAGTCCAACAACTTGATGTAATTAATATCTTGACCCGAAGCTTCCGATAGAGTTTCCAGAAGAAGCAAAAGAAGAAAGAAAGGGAAAAGGAAAAAAGTAAAAAAAAAAGGAGAGGAATTTTTGAACAAAAAGGTTGATAATATTGCAACAGGTTAAATTTCAATTTATCGAGAGAGAGATCGAGGGAGGGAGGGAGGGAGAGGTCTCACACCCTTCAATATTATTGTATATACCACTTACAAAAATAAAATTCACATATGAAACGAAGAGGGATTAAAAATAAAATTCACATATAAAACGAAGAGGGATTACACACACCCTACCTACTAAGTCTGTGATGTGTAACACTTTCAAAAATAAAATATCATCTAAACCAATAAAACTCACTCATAAACGTAGTACTGATTACACACATCCTACTAACAGTGTAGAGACAACCAACATCCCCCCCCCCCCCCCCCCCTTCCCTTAAGAACTGACGAGATGGTGCTTGAGCTGACGAGATGGTGTTGTAAATGGGTCGGTTCGAGGTCAAGCTGATTGTTGTTTACCTCAACCTAAATCCAACCAGACCTGATAATTTCAAGCCTCAACCTGAACCCGATTAGCAAAATGTCGGGTTGGGGCATGTGGGGTTAAAATAAGAGGTTGACCTTGAGGGAGGGACTTATATGATAAACTACCCCTTACGTTTGCCGGCCGGCAAGGCAAACTTTATGGTATGCTTCAAATTGGATAAAACCATGTGAAAGGCAATTTCCACTAGCTTGACTTTGTTTATTTACTTTTCTCAATAAAACTTATGTTTCTTCTAAACAGAAAAAATGCCACTTAATGAGAAGTATATTATTTCTTCTCCTACTATTTTTGACAATGGGTCAGCTCCAATTATCACAAAAACAAAAGACCAATGGGTCAGCTCCTCCCTGTGGAACCGTATAACCGGTTTTCAAACCCTTGACTGGAAGGGATTTTGACATATCCCATTTTCACACTAACCTATAAAATAAGACCAACTTGGGATTCAACTAGTTGGATCTGACCATAGCTTCCATTATTATGTGGTAGCTAACTAGTTAACATGAAAGACCCATGATCTCAATCTCTATTTTATGGAAAATTTGGACAAAAAACGACCTCCATCATTCGATCCAAAGCAATCAATAGTTTTGGCACTTGTAAATCCTAATCACGCTGGTTGCAAATGACAATAGACGGTCAAATTTTAATTCCACATAACACACATCCTAAAAAGAGAAATTAACATCTGATCGTCTAATAGGTGATTCATTATCTAAATATCAGTTTTGTGGAAGATTGGGCTGAAAAATGATCTTCATCACTTGATTCAATCCAGTCAACAGTTTTCGAATCTGAAAACCTTGGTTGCGGATGTAAAATATTCAGTTGCAAATACCTATACCCTCATTCACACTCTACAATTATTATAGAGTTCATTTTTACAACTTTTTCTCCAACAAGCTAAGCACTAAAACACATTACATGGGTGGAAGAGGATTTTTGTTAGGTTGATGATCAGCTGTAAAAATCTTATCAAATCCTTATAAGAAGTGTTTCATTTAAGAAGTGTTTTGCGTCGAGTTGATAGCTAACTATAAATATCTTATCAAATCCTTTTGAAAAAACATTATATGAATCTTTCTTCATTGTAAGTAATTGAGGTCAGGGGTTCAAATCCCATGCTTACTAATAAAAATTAAAATAAAATAAAATAATAATAAAAATCTACAGGAAACAACATGAATATTAAGTGCACAGATTTACAGATCCAAATGCCGGTATGTTGTAATAAAGATTTCACAAGACTGCACTTACTTGAAGTATTCCTTTCATAATTCATTGAAAATTATAGAAGACCCCCCATAAACTAGATGTATTTAATGATGTTTTTTTCACCTATACTAGATCCTTGAAGCTTCGTCTTTGCCTGCACTTCCAAGGAGTACTCCTCAGCTACCACAATTTCAGGTAAAATGTGCTTCCAAAACTATGGTGTCCCAAGGAAATGGAGAGAGGGTTTTAAACTTTTAAGGGTTTTTATTGGTTCAGGAATTTCATTTGAAGACGATGGAGAGGGCTAATCAGAATCCTACAACGGTTCAATATTCTACATATTCGTCATCTCAGGTAAAACCTTCTAGTCAAGCTGATTCTTTAATTGGTGATCTTTATCCTTGTATTTACTTCTCTTGTGTAATTTTGGATACACTAGATATCAGCCCAAAACATGGCACTACCACAAAATCAGGCTGAAGAGGTTGTGGTTTGGGGGTGGGGGGGTCTGTTTATCAGCCCAAAATAGGGCACTACCACAAAATCAGGCCAAAGAGGTTGCAGTTTGAAATCGAGTTATTATCCAATAACAATTGCATGTGCTTGAGAAAATAAATTCTTGAGTGAACTGAATCATTGAGTGAAATGAAGGTTTTATACACATTCATAAATGATAAAAGGAAACTGAATACTAAGACGCAAAATGTCAATCTAACAATAAGAAAAAAGACACCGAAGAGATAGTGCTATAAACTAATCTCCATCTTCTTCCACAACATCAGTCACTAACGTTAATGCTAAAGCATCTGTTGTTGTTGTTGCCTCAAATACTGAGAGATCTTCATAAGCATCGACATCCTGGTTCAATCTCTTTGGAGCATCTAAGACGACATACCAATCATCCCTGGTTTGATCTTTGCAGTAAAATACTTGAGTGGCTTGAGAGACAAGAATAAATGGCTCATTATCCTCATGCGAAGTCTTCATAAGCCTTCAAAGATTAACAAACACTAAGCTTGTTTCTGGATCAACTACACATCCATTTGTTTTATCCTCAATACGCACCCAATCACAATAAAAGACGGTTTCCTTAAAGCCATCATAATCCAATTCCAATATTTGTTTGATAATGCCATAATAAGTGACTTCTTCTTCAATGATGTTCTTATCCTTCGCACTGGATCTGAAACTAGTTAAAGCCTTCATGGAGACTTTGTATGCTTGTACTCATTTCTGACTGTGATGTACAAAAAAGATATCCATTGACTGCGTAGGCACTATATGATATGACATTAAAGTTCGGACCATCAACAAGCCTCTTTAGCATAGTAAGTTGTTTATTTTGTAATTGTTCTCTTAATCAAGGAATATAGTTGCCTCTCTGATGCTTATCGCTTGACTTGTGGCGTTGAAGATAAGCTTGATACTTCCTATAAATGTTAAAATTTAATTAGATTAAATTTCTACGTATGAAAACTAAATATACAATTAAGAAGATGTAAAAAATATATTACTTACGCCTTCCATTCAACATTTTCTAGTGAATGTTCTAGAACCCATCTACGCACTTGCTGATATTGCACGTTTTGAAGACAATAGGTTTTACCCCTTTTATCGATTGGGTACCCACAAGAAACATCGAGGCCCACGAACAACATTTCTCCTCGCTTATCGCTTCCTTTACTACCATCCGGCATGTACTCCATGCAATACTTCATACATTCTTCCATGAGATATTGCTCTGCAATAGATCCCTCTAGGTAGGTCTGATTATTTACGTAATGCTTATATGTCTTCATCATCCTACACATTATTATTTTTATTTAAAAATTAATATTTATACCGTTAAATAAAATAATTTACCAATTATATAATTTGAATTTACCTCTCAAAGGGATACATTCATCGATATCGAATGGGTCCACAAACCAGTGCCTCCTCTGCCAAGTGCACAACAAGGTGGGTCATAGAAACAAAAAATGAAGGTGGAAAGTACTTTTCAAACACACATAGTGTTTCGGCTATGCGTGCTCTCATGTTCAATAGCTCGCACGTGTTATGACCTTAAAACATAGGACATTGAAAAATAACGATAATTGTCGAATAGCGGCTCTCAAAGGCTTCTCTTTTTTGAAAGCATGCATCAAAAGCATTGGCAGCAATTGTTGCATAAGAATATGATAGTCGTGTGACTTCAGACCCTTGAGTTCAAAATCCTCCAAGCTTATGTTATATTTTCAATTTGCACTGTATCCAATAGAAACTTTAAGGTTATGCAAGGTTTTACAAATTATTTCTTTTTCCTCTTGAGACAATCAAAATGGAGTTCTAAGGTAATGCCACTTGTCATTCTTTTGCACGGGCTAAAACTTCTTCCTTATCTTCATATCCTTGAGGTCAAAATGGGCTTCAATACCATCCTTAGTTTTACCTTTTGTGTCCATAATAGTTGCAATTAAGTTTTCTACAATATTTTTTTCCACGTGCATTACATCTAAATTATGACGAATGGGTAGATCCTACACATATAAAGTATTTATGTTAGTATTCAAGGGATGTACATAAGAGATCACATTAATATAATAAAATATTTTATTTATTACCTTCCAATATGGTAAGTCATAAAAGATTGATCGCTTTGGCCATGCACTATTCTCAATCGTGGACCTCTTTCTCTTCTTTCTTGCTACATTTCCAAAGTTGGTCTGAATGGTTTCCATTTTGCATAGTACTTCAGAACCTCTCAAACGACGTGAATGTTTGTCATGTTCTTCCTTCCTATTAAACTGTGACTTTTGAGTCCTAAAAGGATGACTTAGATCTGTAGGAAATCTTCTGTGGCCCATGTAATAACCATACTGAATCAACTCCTTCACTGCAAACAGGACAACCATAATGTGCTGATGTCCTACAACCTGAAAGAGGGCCATATGCTGAAAAATCATGTATAGCCCACAATAAAATTGCTTTCATATTGAAGTTAGACTTTGTATACGAGTCATAAGTGTCGACTCCGGTAGACCATAATTTAGTCAAATCTGCTACCAATGGCTGCAAGTAGATATCAATTTCATGACCAGGACTTTTTGGGCCAGGAATCAATAGTATTAGCATTGTAAATTCCTTTCGCATGCACAAAGACGGAGGAAGATTGTAAGGAAAAATCATAACGGGCCAACAACTATAAGAATTATTTTTGTTCCCAAAGGGTATAAATCCATCTGTTGCAAGTCCTAGACGAACATTACGCGTCTCTAAAGAAAAGTCATTCCAATGAACATTAATTGATTTCCAACATGAAGAATCCACAGGACGACGCATGTAATTGTCATTTTCAACTAACATTGCATGCCATCTCATTTGCTCTGCAATCCACGGAACACTATACATTCTTTGTAGCCTACGAGATAATGAAAATATCTTAACTTCTTCCACGGTAACTGTTTAGTCTTCGGCTTCGAAGGATCCATTGGTTTCCATCTACTTTGATCACATGTAGGACATTTGTCCTTATTTGCATGATCTCTCCAGTATAATATGCAATCATTGGGGCATGCATGAATAATTTCTTGCTTTAGGCGCAATGACTTGATTAACTTCATCGAATTGTAAGTGCTATCCAGCAAAGTATTTTTTCAGGAAGAATTTTTTTTATAAGATTCAGTAACTCCGTAAAGCTATTATTAGACCATTGATGTCTAGCCTTCATGCTCAATAACTCAATTGTGATTGACAATTTCGTATGATTGGGTTGACATGAAGGATACAGGGGTTCTAATGCAGATTTCATCAACTTATCGTACTTCATATTCTCTTATAATTCATGTGGTGCTTGACCATCCTCTTCATCATGAGCTTCATTTAAGCATGCATCTAGGTCTTCAGGACGAACACGTCCAAATGTATCATCCAACATATCTGTCAGTCTTGTGGATGTATTTTCATTTTGGTTAGTAGTTGATGCACTGGGAGCCCCAACGTTGACCTTACTTTTCAGAAACTGTTTCCCGTGGTAGTTCCATGTTGTGTATGGCTTATCTATGCCATCACAAATTAAATGCTCTGATATGACTTCTAAGTTATGCTTTCTAAGGTTACGAAGTTGACGCAAGGACAAAAACACCAATCAACATCTTCTTCATTTTGTTTTGCGAATGAAATAAAGGATTAGACTCCTTCTATGTATTCTTTAGTCATGCGATTTTCCATAGCCATCCACTCTTTGTTTGGAATTGTCGAAGACATCTTCTACGAACAAAAATATACCGTAAGACAATATGAGATTAGTTAGTTAAACAATAAGATACATAATTCTATGATCATCCTTGTTATCCCTACATTGGAAACAACTATCCATAAGTGATCAAGTGAGGCCAGACTCTCAGCATACCAATCACTGGCACAAATAGAAAAAAAAAAAAAATCCTATAGACCAGACTTTTTAGCAGAAAATAGAAACTTAAGAACTTATGAGACTTGTGAGAATCTTCTCACTTATGAGACATGAGTAGTTCATTGTCTCTGTGACTGAACTTGATTAATGTTAATGTACCAAAGTAATGAACTCCGCAATTGCTACATAATGATGGAATTGGAATCAATTTAGTTAAGTGAATAGCCATGTGATGTAAGATAAATTTAGCAAGAAAAAAAATTTCGACTCACAAGTTTCCAAGACCCACCATTGCTAATTAACTGGATATATTCTACCTGCCTGCCCGCTTATCGCATTAACGTGTGTGCGGGTCATGATACAGAATTATAGATAAGGCTAATATTTGTGTCGTGAAATAGATGGTATCAAAGATGGAGCCTAGGCTTTAGATCTCCTGAGGATTGCAGGATTAAGTTTAAGTAAGATCTATTGTGGACTGAGGATTTTAGGATTTCGTCAAGAAGGGCTTAGGCAAATTGAGTAGATGTAAGTTATACTAAGAAGATATTCAAAAATTGGAGGCTACTAGAAGAAATAGATTTTCAAGAATTAAGAAGCTAAGCGTTTCGACAGATTTGAGACCATTTGTATTAAGAGATGACCAATGGCTGAAGACATAACATTTGACTACAGACATAGCAAGTGAGAAAGAAGTGAATGATATATAGTTGAAACTGACTATTTATAGTGCAATGTTTTTGGGTTGGGCCTTCTCAATGGAAGGTTTACATTCTTGCAGCCATTAGGTCACAGGTTCAATACCAGCTTACCCATCAAAAGAAATAAATTGAACAATATTTGTAGTAAGAATGCATTGGCATTCCTCCTAAACTAGTTTCGCAGAAATGTGTGCAACAGGGCTAGGTTGCCAAGTGATTAAAAAACCTAAAACTACATACAAACCTTTTAATAGAGAAATTTTATCCACCAACAAGCAAATTGCAAGAGATCCTTAATCAAATAGCCTGTTTTTGTTTGGAAATTCAAGACTTTTTAACGATAACAACAAAAAAACAAAGTATAAGACTTACAAACATCAATTTTTAGTTCATGATGGCTTTGACCTTTTACAACTCTTTATCTAGAAGATGTCTAAAAGAAGCAAGTTGTAGTTGAAAATCAATCCTAGATCAGAAAGTGGACTGTAAACCAGGTTAGCATTAATTCAACAACTTGCTGATCTATACAGTTGGCAAGGATTAACCATTTTCGTGGCACCCTTGAGTTCCTCTTTTGTCAAAGGTTGGAAAGGATTGAGTTCCCAATTTACTTTCTTGAATCTTTTTCCCCACAAGGACCAATCATTTTCAAGATCCTTTCTGTTTTTGGGTTAGGAAGGAAAGAGATGCCCTAAAACCTTCAACTGACCAGCACCCTTTTCTCCCCAGAGCATTTCACTAGATGGCCTTGTGAGACAACTTGCTGACCAGAACCAACTTGATCACCACTCCACCACATTACATGAACTTGCTATTTAACTTGTTCACTGAGCGGCTAAACATGCACAAAGTCTAAAAATTTAAGGCCAAAATTATCCCAAATAGGAGCATGACAAGATGATGAACTTTTTCTAATTGGATGTGAACTTTTTCAACTACCCTATAAGTGTAGGTCATGAATCATAATACTAGAACAAATGCCCAAGTCAAAAGTTCTGTACTCTGGAAGTTGGGACTTGGTCTTGACATCGGCGACGAACACTACGTGAAAATCGGAAAAAAACAACGGCCCAAAACCGTTGTAAATATCATAAGCTACGGTTTTGAGCCGTTGCAAGGGCCGTTGTTTATAGAGCAGTGGTTATTGTACACAACGGTCCGAAACCGTTGTTTTTGTACCAGATATACCACGGTCCATGTCCGTTGCAAAAGAACAACGGTTTGAAGCCGTTGTTTTAACGAAAAAAATGGTTGTTATTTTTCTTCCGAAACCACGGTCTAAATCAGTGGTATATGTAAACAACGGTGACAAACCGTTGTTAATTCCCTCTGAGAAACAACAGTTATGGGCCGTTGTTTGTGGCTGTTGCAAAATAACAACAATGTTAAGCCGTTGTTCCTAATGGGAAAAGTGTTTTTTTTTAATTTCGAAACCACGGCCTAAATCAGTGGTATATGAAAACAACTGGTATGGACCGTTGTTTTTTTTATTATTTTATTTTTTTTTAATTTGAAAAACTTTCATTTTTTTTACTATAATGAGAGCCATTTTACCTATTACAATTATTGTATCAACCACAGATCACTCTACAAGGGACAAAATTCATAATCCATTCAACTAAATGAAAAAATAATAAGCCAAAAATAAAATCAACATCGTATTAATACATTCAACACCATCTCATTAAAATATTCAAAGATATTATATTAATATATTCAACAATATCCTATAAATACATTCAACAGTGCCTTAGAGCATGACTCGAATTGCTAATAAGCCCAATGGCAGAATTTTAATGTCTCATTGCTTGACACCTTTTATTGAGCACATTTCAACTCGTTGTCAAGATGACTTTTCTTTTATGATTTGTCCGCCCACTTCTTGTGTGTTTTCAGCTTGCGCCTAGCTCCCATACCACGAGTTTTCCTGCCATAAAAATAAACTCAGTTACATTAATAAATTTCATAATAAAATGATACTCAAAATTTGCATGGTCACAGTGCATATAGAACTTCTTCAAAACACACATTGCATGGAACTCAAATCCTAGATGCTCTGACTTGTTGAAAATAAGGATTGAATATACTAACATTCTTCACCACTACTGTTATAAAGGATAGCTATCTTTCGTAAATTAAGATATAGAACTCAGACAAACCACTCACTCCATTCATATGATTTTTTTTTAAATTAATGAAACCAGAGCAGCACAATTGGAAAAATACCTGCTGGGATGGTAACCTTAACCTCCTTAACTCCTTCAACCATCCCAGATCCTCTGCATGCGAGACAATAATCCTGCAAGCCAAGAGATATACTATAAAAGATATTCAACACCAAGGAATCAAACTCAGATATCGGTATCAATTAGCGGTCCATCTTGGATGCATACGATAGTCGACATCGAATTGGTCTTCTTTTTTCCGAAAAAAAATAGAAAGAACAATATCGATCATCGACCAGTATTGGCCCAATACCAATCGGTACCGATACCAAAACCTCTATCAAGGTGGAATCAGTATCGTTTCTTGGCGAAACCAATATGTATCGCTGATATGCGGTATCAGCCGAGTTTTGATACCATGTTCGACGCCATTAAGAAATCAAGTGCATAGAATTTGCTCCGAATACCAGACGCATACCTTTATAATCCGACCCAATCCTTTACATTTATTGCATGTTGAGGTGAATGGAGCAAGCGTAACCTGAATAAAAATTATGAGAACATTACATATATATATATATATTACAAAACTAATATGTATTACTAATACGTATCAATATCGGCCGAGTTTTGATGCATGCTTGTAAATATAAATAATTAACAGATAGCATAGATGGATGTGCATCCCCAGCTGGTTAAGGTGATATCCTACTGTTAAACGGGTCATGTGCTTAAAGCCTTAAACCTCAATCAAGGCATATTTGTAATTTTTAGGCATAACTAAGTCGACTCGCCAACTTTGGAAGAGTTTAGACCGAATCTCAACTGAGTTTTGAACATAATTGTCAACAGTAGACTAGCCTCAGATATTAATTGAGCCCAGATCAAGAGAACTTTTTAAAGAGGTAGTGGCTCCTTAGAAGCCTTCTAAGATGGACCTCCTCAGAAGCCTAGTATTAAGCCACGAGGCACAAGTGTTTGAGCAATCCAACTCATCAAAGTGGCAGATCATATACTGATATGAAGTGAGCCCAAAAGCCACACATATTGGAGGCTTTGAACCATCTGGTTGATGCTCTTTATACCAACCATTGATCATCCTTAATACCATAATAAACCGCTATGATTTTGTGGTAAAAATCCTTTGATTGGGGTAATTTTTGATGGATGCAGTATATAGATAATGACCATCCAGGTGGAATACTTGGATTGACCTAAGAAGTATGCCAAGTAGCGCCACACAAATTAATAGTGGCTTGTAAGGAGGTCCATCTTAAAGGATTTGAAGGAGAGTCGGTCAAACCTGAATGAAATCCTTTTTGCCCATTGAGAGGTACTGTGCTTTTCCACATCTGGATAAGTAGTTCAAGATTGCAGAGGCCTCATTGGATCCATTACATATGCTCTGAAACCTTCCCATTGTTATAACACAAGTAGAAGTCCAATGGCTTTCAGACAAGCGTTTGATTACTTCAGCAGCTCTTTCCTAATAAAGATCTTTATATTCATTCTTGGTAATATGGAAGAAGAGGAAAGTAAAGTTAGAATACATATAGGCGCTGACCGAAAGGATAAAAAAAGGACTTTGATACATGCCAGCAGTAGCATCCGTAGGATGAGACGATCGTCTAATATTACTTGTTGATGATCTTGATGTACCGATTAAATGTACTACTCTCTTAAACATCCGGTAGAGACGCTCATGGTTGGATCATTCATGAGATCTCCACTCAGAAAAATGTCACCAGCATTGTGCATTTCGAGCTAACAAGTAACAAAATCAGAGGGGAAACAAAACAAATGAATAATCAAATTAAATTGGAAATCAAATCACATAGGGATCAGGATCTCTGATGTGTAATTTTGAATACTACTACGTAAAGAGACAGAATGCCGTGAACCACCTGAGATTCATCACATTATCTTATCCTTTTCACCTAACAGAGTAAAATAACCAAATTCCCCCAGATGAATCTAGCTGCTTTGCAAATCTATAGATCAGTCAAGTTTCAGAAATTAAATAGGGAATATTCCAAACAAAGGACATGGTAATTTCCTAATTTACCTGTAAGTGAAGAGCCATGTAATTACAATGTGGAAGGATTAGAGATTTTCTAAAAATTTCAGCAAAATCAATCTTTAAAGATAAAACAACATCAAAAGTTTAATGAAAAAGATACTGAATAATAAGTTATAAGAGACTGAACAAATGTATAAATATATAAATAAAATAAATTTGGAATACTATTGGGCCTCACAGCCAAGACTTCGCCCAATCCCTACCTAGGCCCCACTAATCTCTCAGGAGGTCAAGTTGTCACAGTGCATATAGAACTTCTTCAAAACACACATTGCATGGAACTCAAATCCTAGATGCTCTGACTTGTTGAAAATAAGGATTGAATATACTAATTGTATCAATCAATATCGGCCGAAACGTTAACAAACTATAGGCTAATTATGCATGAGGAGGTTGTTACCTTCAATAATCAAAGCCAGGGGAATTCTACCAGATCCGACACTTCCTTCAAATTTTTGTGAATCCGTGAACATTGCTGTAATTTTCCAAGACACGTCCATTGCTGTGATTTTCCTGGACATGAACATTGTTGTTATTTTTCTAGACATGTCCACTATCGAAGTCATGTCACCACTAGTAACATTGCTGTTATTTTTCTAGACATGTCCACACGGCATCTAACCTGCATTGCCCATAAATGGGTATTTAAACAATCACAAGCTTCATAAGTTACAAGTCAAACACGGGCAGGAGCGCCAACCTGATAGCACATACAAAAAACTATGGTGTCAGCTAGCAGGCGAGATTTCATCTCCCAAATATCTAGGTAAAGTACAAAATAGAAAGCTCTATGGAAAAACAGTGGCTGTAATATATAATTAGGCATTCAACGGAAGTAATTCCACATAGAAGCAGCACTAAAGAGTACGGTGGCGGAGCTTTCTGTGGTTCAAGGTGAATTAGGGCTTTCAAAATCACAAGTCCTGGATTTGGAGCAGAAGCTTGCTTATGGGGAAGGCTTATTAAATGAAGCAACACATGAATTAACTCTGCATAAAGCTTCAGAAGTACAGATGAAGGATGATATACTAGCTTCAGAAAATCTGTCCTTGGCATCCAAAGAAGAACTGAAGACAAAGATCTCTGAATTTGAAGAAATTAAGTCGAAGCTTGAAGAGGAGGTGAAGATGAGGGAAACAGTCGAAGCTAGCTTGAAAAACCAAGAAGTGCAGATATCTCATGTGCAGGAGGAATTGGTGAAGGTGACTGGAGAGAAAGAAGATCTGAAGAGTTATGCAGACTTAGTAATATATTGCAGTTGAAAGAGGGCTGCAGTGATCTTGAGAGCAAGTTAAAGCTTTCAGATGAAAATTTCCTTAAGTCAGATTCACTTCTGTCGCAAGCTCTGTCCCAAAATGCAGACTTAGAACAGAAGCTGAAGTCACTCGATGAACTGCACCAAGAATCTAAGGTACTTTCTGCTTCCGCTGCAGAAAAGCACCTAGAATTAGAGGACATAGTTCGAGCCTCAAATGCAGAAGAGGAAGCAAAATCTCGGTGAAAGAGATCGAGATGCGATTGATATCCTCAAGAATGTAAGAATTTGGAGCTTGAGCAACAGTTAAATCTGGCAGAACTAAAAAGCAACAACATTGATAGAGAATTAAAAGAATTCAGTGGGAAAACAACTGAACTCACTACTATGTTGAGTGGAGCCGAGGAGCAAAGTGCTCTGTTGAAGAGCCAGGTGCAAGATTATGCAGATAAGATAATTCAATTGGAATCTTCTTTGAGTCAGTCATCTCTAAGGAACTCAAAGCTTGAACAGGAGTTGAAGGTCGTTGCAGAGCAATGTGCCGAACATGAGGGCCGGGCCACCATGACACATTAGCGTGGCCTTGAATTGGAAGACTTGATCCAGATGTCTCACTCCAAAGCAGAGGATGCTGGAAAAAAGGTAGGTGAATTGGAGCTACTTTTGGAAACTGCAAATTACAAGATACAGGAGCTGGAAGAGTAGATGTCTCACTCTATGCATTGCTGCATGCTGAGGCTTAGATGATTATGCTTGTGGTTATTAGGTTGGATTTTGGCCCATCTGTGCTGTTTATGGTTTTGAATTTATTTTGTATCTTGAGTTTAGCTATCAAATTCATCCTTGTTAATCTTTTAGTATCATTCATGAATTAGAATGTTTTAGTATTTATTTGTGTTTCAAATCTCTCAATCAAAAAACTGATTTATTTGTTTAAGGCAAACCAGTCTCAGATCAAGAGTCGTGATAGATATGATGTGAAACAGGCTTAATTGTGGTTCACATCAGGTGATCAGGATCAGTAAATGGTTCATGTTACCCGACAGAAAATAGATATGTATCAAGCTATAAATATGAATTGAAAAATATTTTAGTCATTTTTTTTTTAAGTATGAAGCTTTTGTTCTTGTGTAGAAAATTTAGTTACTGTATGTTTTATTTTAACTTTATTATTATTTAACTTATAAAAGATATTGGTTGAAAGCTTCCCTTTCCATTAAAAAAAAGATATCTGGATTGCCCAAAAAAGGGAAAAAGGATCTGGATTAACTCTAAGCAGTGTTCTGGAATACGTCTTGATCTTTTGTCATTGTTCAATAATTTGGACTCAGCGAGCACCCGGGTCTGAATCTTGTTGAAACTTGATCCAGTGCTCGATCATCTTTGTTTGATAAAAAAGGTATTGGAAGGAGATTGCATTTGGAGAGAACAACTGTTGTTACCATGAAGAAAGACTTTGATCAAACCTTCCGGGACATGTAAGATTTATTCTTCATTTTTTATGCCCATTTTAAATGATAGTTCTCCTTCCAGGGATTTTTGGACTAGTTGGACCAGCATATTGGGCTGGCCTTAGAAAGCCCTGCAATCCGCAGAAGGCATTCAGTTGTAAGTGATTAACACAGAGCTCCCTAAGTGTTCCATTGGTGGAGCTACTCGGAGACGAATTACATGTTGTTCACGCGCTAGTGTCAATGCAATTTGGCTAGTGTCAATGCAATTGGTGAGCATAGAAGAAGATCTCACATCAAATTCTCGTCGAGATACAGTTCATAACATGTTAATGCTTCAATGAACTATATAGAGCATCATAGCTATCAATTCTCAAAAAATCACACATTTTGTGAATATATATATATATATATATATATATATATATATATATATAAACTCAAATAGAATTTGGATCACTCTTTATAAAATTGAACTGTAAACTGCAAAAATTTAACATCTACAGCTGCAAAATAACCACACAACAATAAAATTAAGTTATAACTAACACTCAAAAAAGTAAAAGTAACCTGAATCATCTTCTCCGTCGACTACATCCATTTGATCTCTCGACAGCATCCGTTTGTACATCGATGATGCTTCACGGATAGTCGGGCGACCCCGCATACCCTAAGCAGCTCACAAGTCCCCCGGGAATCCCTAAATCAAACAACAGATCATTTTCAGCTATCAATTTGTTTGAACTCCATAGATCGTTTAGCTTCATTCCAATTCAGTATCACTGTTCAATGTAGACAACTAAATATTCGAACCTAAAATGAACTAATTTGAAGAGAGAGAGAGAGTGATAGAGAATGAAATTGAACCCAATGCTGAACTAATTTAAAGTATAAATTGCCATCAGCAATTGAGTGTATAGCATTATCTGTCAGTCCACTGAAGATGCTCATTGTAGACCAGCAACAAAACCCTGTAGAGAGAAAGTTAAATAATTTAGATATTCCGTTAGAGATAAGTAATTTTAACAAAATAGTGAAGTAGTGGAATTTGTGTTACCCATAAAAAAGGAATTGGCCATATACCTCTAAGTACAATCAACTAAAATGAACAAGACTTTTAGGCCATGTAATTATATCACCCGGTGTAATATCTCCCAAGGTTCCATCACGAGCATACAGCTCTGCAGTGATGTCGTATATGCCATCTACTATGATTGTATATGATAAGTTTGATTGACTTGCATTTCTATCAACACGTCCCATGGCAACATTCTTATTCTTGAAGTTCGTTAATATGCAGTGAGAGGGTGGTTGTTCTATGTGACCGTCTAGATGAAACGATGATTGTCTCACTTCCTACATAAATTTAGGAAAAATAAATGAATTGATCGATATTCACTAATGATATGAGGTAAAATAGAAATTTTGATTGGATATTTAAATTTTTACCTGATAAGAAGAACTCAACTGATCACTCAAACGAGTCATAGGTGCTCCATGAGAACTATCTTGTCTTGGTAATGCATTGAATTTCTCCTCAAGTACCTTGCGTGCCCTAGTCTCCTCATCAAGTCGTCGCATAATTGTTTCATAGTTCGACTCCACACTTGCACGTGCTCTCTTCTCTCGTGAAGCTATTTCCCTAGAAGGAGCTGATGAGGAAAAAGTTGTCTTTGATATACCTCTACCCATACCTCGTACATAACCTCTTCTATCACGACCAAAAACCTAGGATTCAATTTTATTTATAATTACGATATTGATTTAAAGAGCAATAATTCAATCATCTAATTTGAGAGGAAGGCATTTACATGTGCAACAGGGTCATCATCTAAAATTGCTTCTCCTTCAACCGGATTATCTTCAACCATTTTCTTAATTTCATCCTGTAAAAAATAAATAATGATAAAATATTATAATGATAAAGTCTCACAGTCCTTTATAACTATTGAAGTTAATGAAATGAATAATAACATATAGGAGCAGACCAATTTTTCAATCATAAATTGTGAAGGGCATGTCCCGTCTTTCTTGGTATGTGTGGCTATAAACAGTTCTGTCCTGGTAACTACACCATTAGGATTCTGCATTTTCTGTACAATTCAATGATCATAAGTAAGCATTATTTCTTTAGAAAATTATATTAAAGTAATATTTCAGTGAGATTACCAACTCCTCTCGCCATCTTAGCCGCTCCCCACGAAGCTGGTGTGTGGGTTTGTCATCTTTTCTCTAGAACTTCTCCCCTTTTCTCGACGTGCGACATATTCTTTGGTAGAACATATGTGAATAAATGTCTTCCAATCTTCCAACTTCACACATTTTGGTGGATGTTTTTCCCGCTCTCCATCCGTCTCATATTCATCATATTTTTTTCGAAGCTCATGCTTCCATTGCTTCCAACATCCATTAGCTTTCGATAATACTATAGCTTTGTGTTGAATTTCAATATCATATTCATCCTATAATAATATAAAGATAAGTTAAAATCATGGAAAAATAGTATAAGTAAATAATATATGTACTCACCAAGATAGTGCTCCATATCTTATCCTTCACATTTTTTGGCACATCATGCCATGTCATGTATGTAGGTGGACAATGTGTCCTTGCCACCTGACCTACTAACGTCGACAAGCTCGATGAATATGTTCCAATTGGCTGCCCATGTTCATTAAACTTAACTTGTTTCGTATGCCTAGACAAAATATATGTTATTAGCAATATATCTAAACATCGATTATTAAAAAAGAATAGATTTAAAAAATATTAGACAAACCTTTCTCGCTCCTCGCTTTGTTCTAAACGACTTGATTGAGGTTCATATGTTTCCATGCTCAATTCTTTACTGAAAATAAGTAAATAGTATTTGCCAAGACCATATAATGTATCAAGACATGTCAAAACCATGTTTATTAGTAAAATAGAGTATATCTTCCAATGGTAATTACAGATGTAGAGAGAACATAGAGTGGACCACATGAGTTTTCAAAGGCATGTAGAGGGAACAAAATTGTAAAAAAGAGAATTGTGTTTTAGTATTCATCATCTTCCAATGGTAATTACAAAAAAATGAAAAATATATTTTAGTATTCATCATCTTCCATGACATCAGAACCAATGGCGATGCTAAAGTATCTGCATTAATTCTTGCCTCAAATACTAATGGATCTTCATAAGCATCTACATCTCGAGTCAATCTCTTTGGAGCATCTAAGACAACATACCAATCAGCTCTAGTTTGGTCCTTGCAATAGAAGACTTGGGTGGCTTGGGAGGCAAGAATAAACGGCTCGTCATCTTCATGTGAACTCCTCATAAGCCTCCCAAGATTAACAAAATTAAGCCTCGCTCGGATCAACAACACATCCATTTGTTTTATCTTCTATACGTACCCAATCACGAGAAGACCTGCTTTCTTTAAAGTTACCATAATTCAGTTTCAAGTATTTGTTTGAGGATGCCATAATAAGTGACTTCTTCTTCCACAAGGTTCTTATCTTTGACACTAGCCCTAAAATTAGTTAAAGCCTTCATGGAGACTTTGTACTGCTTCTAATTCGACCGCATAAAAAAGATATCCATTAACCACATAAGAATTATACGATATGGCTTTGAAGCGGACCATGACCATCGAAGACTCTTCAAGGTAGAAGACTCTTCTTTTTCTAATTGTTGTCTTAACCAAGGAATGTAGTTGGCCCTCAGATGTTTATCACATGACTTGTGGCCTTGGAGGTTAGATTGGTACTTCCTATAAATGTTGAGTGTTAATTAGATCAAGTATTTCAATATTAATTGAGGAAAAATAATGACGATATTTATAAATATTACTTACATCTCCCATTCAACATTTTCTGGAGAATGTGTGAGAATCCATTTACGCGCTTGTTGGAATTGCAAGTTTTGAAGGTAATAGACTTTTCCTTTTTTATCGAGAGGGAAACCATGTGTAACATCATAATCCATGAACATTATATCTCCTCGCTTATGCCCTCCTGCATTATCATTTGGCATATACTCCATACAGTACCTCATGCATTCTTCCATTAGATATTGCTCTGTAATAGACCCCTCTGGATAAGTCTGATTTTTTACATAATGCTTGTAACTCTTCATCATCCTATACAATTTTCTTCAATTAGATATCAATAATACTAGTAAAAAGAAATACTTTAAAAGTCATATTATGAAGGTTTACCTTCAATGGATACATCCATCGATATCGAACAGGACCACATGTTAGCACCTCATCCGCCAAGTGAACAACAAGGTGTATCATAGAAACAAAAATGAAGGCGGAAGTACTTTTCAAACACAAGCTTCGATCATGCGCTCCTCATGTTTATAAGCTCAACCCGATCTATAACTTTGGAACATAGGACATTAAAAATATTGACATTTGTCGGATAGTGCTCTCAATGGCTTTTCTTTCTTGAATGCATGCATCAACAACACGTAGTAGTTGTTGCATGAGGATATGATAGTCATGTGACTTGAGCCTTCATTGAAAATCCTCCAAACTTACGTTATACTTCCAATTTGCGTATCCAATGGGAACTTTCAAATTATACAATGTTTCACAAATTAGTTTTCTTTCATCTCGAGATAAGACAAATGGAGCTTTAGGGCAATACACCTTGTCATTTTTCGCACAATCCATAAATTTTTCTTTATCTTCATTTCTTTAAGATCATATCGGGCCTCAATTCCATCCTTACTTTTACCTTTTGTATCCATAATCGTTGCAATTAAATTTTCCGTAACATTCTTTTCCACGTGCATTACATCCAAATTATGACGAACGGGAAGATCCTATATTTATAAAGTAAAAAATTAGTATTCAAACAAAGTTTATTGGAGATCACATAATAAAAATGAAAGGAAAATTTTATCACCTTCCAATATGGTAAGTCAAATAGGATTGATCGCTTTGACCATGCATAACTCTCTTCATTCGTGAGATTTTTCCTCTTCTTTGCCTTTTCAACGTTAGTGCGAATTGTTTCCATTTTACTTAAAACTTCAACCGCTCATACGGGCGTGGATGTTTCCTATGTTCTTCCTTACCATTAAATTGGGATTTCGAGTTCGAAAGGATGATTTAAATCAGAAGGAACTTTGGTGGCCCATGTAAGCAAATTTCTTTCCGTGATATAACCATACTGAGTCAACCTCTTCACTACAAATAGGACAACCATATCTTCCTGTTTGTCCTACAACCCGAAAGATGACCATATCTTTGGAAAATCATGTATAGCCCATAATAAAATTCCTTTCATGTTAAACCTAGTTTTTGTATAGGAATCATATGTTGTTGCTCCAAGGACCACAATTCATTTAATTCTACAAGCAATGGCGCAAGTAAACATCAATGTCATGTCCGACCATTGGGCTAAATCAATATGCTCAACATTGTAAACTCCTTGCGCATGCACAATGATGGAGGGAGATTGTACGGAACAATCATAACAGGCCACCAACTATAAGACTTATTCTTATTCCCAAAAGGATTGAATCCATCTGTGGCAAGGCCTAGACGAACATTACGCTTTCTCTAAACCAAACTCTTTCCATTTGAACATTAATTGATTTCCAACAAGAAGAATCTACGGGATGCCATGTGACTGTCATTTGCAACTGAGTTTGCATGCCATGTCATTTTCTCTGCAATCCACGGTACACTATACATTCTTTGTAGCCTCGGAATTAATGGAAAGTATCTTAATTTCTTCCATGGCAACGGCTTAGCCCTCGGCTTTGAAGCATTTGGTGGCTTCCATCTGCTCGTACCACATGTAGGACAAGTATCCTTATTTGCATAATCTCTCCAATATAATATGCAATCATTGGGGCATGCATGAATAATCTCATATTTCATACGTAAAGACTTGATCAACTTTTTCGCATTGTATGTGGTATCTGGCAAAGTATTTTCTTCAGGAAGTATGTTTTTTATCATTTTCAACAGCTCTGTGAAGCTTTTATCAGACCACTGATGCCTAGCTTTCATGCTCAACAACTCAATCGTGACTGACAATTTTCTGTGCTCATTTTTACATGACGGATACAAAGGTTCTAATGCACATTCCATCAAGTTACTATACCCGCATCATCATGTAAATCATGTGACGTTGCTCGTCATCTTCATCATAAGCATCATTTAAGCAAGCATCTAAATCTTGACGAACACCTCGAATGTGTTATTCAACATATCTTCCATTCTTGAAACCTATCTTCGTTTGGGGTAGAAGTCGATGTACTAGTCCCCAAATTGGTATGACTATTAGAAAATGATTCTCCATGGTGCTTCCATATCGTGTAAGACTTATCTATACCATCACAAAATAAATGTTCCATAATAATCACGAGGCTATGCTTTTTAAGATTTCGACAGTTGACACAAGGACAACAACACCAATCAGGATCTTCTACATTTTCTTTTGCGAATTTGATAAATGAATGAAGACCTTCGATATATTCCACAGTTGTATGATTTGGCGTCATCCACTCTTTACTTGGGATTGTTGAAGACATTCTACAAAACTAAATGAAGGAAAAATCACAACAATGAAGGAAAAAAATTGAAGTTTTAGAGAGAGAGAAAGAGAGAAAAAGCACAAGTGATAGGTGCCCATATGACTGATAATGGCTTATTTGAACCAAAGATATATGAGCCGGTATTACGATTTTGTATACTCATATCTTCATATCGTATTAGATCAGGCCTAACACGATATATACATGTCACGCCCATTTTTAAAACTATGCCGATTATCATTTTCCTAAAATATAGAAACAACCCAAAGAAACCGGAGTTTCTGACAACAACAAACAAAATTTCAACAACCCAAAAGATTAGAAAACAAGAAGATTGAATTATGATAAGCTCATGGACTCAAGATCCATTGTGTGGAAGATTAGGGGTGAAAAAGGATCTCTATCGTATGAATCCAAGAAGTCCACAAGTTGATCTTTTACTTTTTATCGAACAGTGTTCAACATTTTCTTATTATCTAATAGGGTCCCGGACCTTGAACTTTTCATTTCTTTTATTAAGCATAAGCAAAGGGGTCTAAATATTTGACATATGTTGAAATTTAATTTAATTGAAAAATGGGTTAGATGAAAATTTCCTTAGGTTTCATATGATACTGCTCTTATATAAGATTGATCGCTTTTATGTTAGGTGAAAATTCCCTACAAGTGACCGATCAATCTCATAGTGGACTGGTCTGACTTGTACGGGGGGACCAATCTCATGTTGATGGAGTTTGTTTTTCGCACCTATCTTTGATCTAATTGATCTTTAGATCATGAACATACAATCACATCGTTAGATTTTGATTTCACATCTTGAAAAGTGAGTCAATATCGGTTGACATCTCAAAAACTGAGTTAGCATCGATTGACGGAGATACTGATACAGATCGCTGATATGTATGTGTCGGCCAACACTTGATACCATGATTCTAACATAATTTCAACACATAATTAGCATAATTTTTTACATAATTTACATAGAAAACTGACCAAAAATCTGCCCGCCAAATCGGATCGAAACTACCAAAAAGCAAAAGAATCAACCGATTCCCAATCGGTTTGCTTTCGCTTTTGAGTGGCCAAAATCGAAAATGCCAATTGGGACATAAAATCGAAAGAACTTAACCGATTCCCAATCGCCGCCATGAGCAGCTAAAACCGAAAACCGGTTGGGACCCAAAACTAAAGAAGACTGGAAAAAAAAGAGAATTAATATTTAAATATTTTTGAATAAATCAAAGAACCAAGTGAATCGAATCGATTTTTTGCGCTTTGTTTGATTACAAGTTTTCGGTATTTAACCAATTTGTTTCGTTCGGTTTCCATTCAGAATCGAATCTAAAAAATCAAAATTTTAAGTTTTAGTTTAGTTAATCGAATCTGCACTCCTAGGTACCCAACAAAACTGCATAATGTCAGTTATACAGACTTTAATATATATATATATATATATATATATATATATATATATATATATAGATATATATATCACTGGGCTTATACATACAATACATAACAGCATTTTAAAAATAAAAAAGCATAATGAGAATTTAACAGTAAAAAAAGTAAATATATACATCAGGCCAACAGAGGCCAGAGTACATAATTTGAGTATATAAATTCATAAAAATAAAAAAAAACATTTCAACATATAGCATGGGTAATCCTTTTAAGAAAGAAAAAAGACTTTCTTAAAAAAATTTAGTATTTAGAAAACAAAAATGCAAAAATTATGGGAAGAGAAAATAGAACATGAGAATAGCAAATCATATAAAACAGTAGGGTAATAGAACATGAGAATAGCAAACCAATCGGTTTTCGGTCTGATCCCTGCACCCGGATGTTAGATAGCAAACCATATAAAACAGAGGAAAATTTAGGAAAATACCTCAAAATTTGGGAAAATACCTCGAAATACAATAGGGTAACCAAGCGGATTTAGCGGCTTCAAGATGGAGGAGCCGCTTAAGAAAAAATAAAATAATCCTTCGTAAAAAATAAAAGAAAATAAAACCATAACTCGAAATTTAAAAAATATTTTGATAATCAAAAACAAATAGATTTTAAAAACTATTTCTAATTAGGGTATGCCAAATTCTAGTGATTTGGGTATAATCCTTTTTAATATTTTAGAAAAAATAAAATAAAATATAACCCCTACCTGATCGTTTCCTCAATGTCGCTTTGGCGAGCTTTAATCGCTAGGCATATCGGAGAGTACTGATGCATAGATAAATTTCACCATTAATGGCTTCAAGTTTGTGGGCATCCGGAGACGACGAGGATGGCGCCGAATCAAAGCTTCGGCTTATGGAGATGAGGAGGTTTGCATTGAATCAAACTTTAAATTTTGGAGATGAGGAGGACCGAATCAGATCAAGCTTCGGCGACGAGGAAGATGGCATCAAATGAAGAGGAATAGGAAGGGCAAAGAGGAGAAGCTGGACAGACGTTCCGTTCCCGCGCTCTGGAGTTCCTTATAAGCTATTTTTGTATTGGCGCCTAGTATACCTTAGAGGGTCGAGGTTCGAATCGCCTAACCTATAACAAACCGGGCCGTTGCATTTGAGAAACGGATGCCCAATTTGTTTTATATCTTGAGGTCACAGGTTCGAATAGGCTTAATTATACAATATTAGGCCGTTGCATTTTAGAAACTACGGTTTTGGACAGTTGTATCAGTTGATTTGTCCACAACGGTCAGAGTCCGTGGTTTTCTTTAAGCAAGTAGTGTTGCTTATTCTTCATTTTCACGTAGTGGAATGTCTAAAAATGACGAAAATAGGGCATCTAAAGAATTTCTGGCAAAATTGTAGATGCTAAGAACCTTTCCCATGAATTGCAATGTAGGCTAATTATGAAGACCTTGTCTTTCTATGGAGTAGATTTAATCATGTTCATCAGCATAGTAACCATTGATTAGTGTATATGATATATTGTCCTTGGTGCATTGTTATCTATATAGGTTCTAGATTTTTTATTTTTCTGTCAGAAAAGATGGGATTTAGTCATATGTGCGCCTTCCGGTTAAGCTAAATGCCCAACCCCTATTTTGTCATTGGTTATGGAAGGAATTACAAATTAAAGTCCATGACTATGTTGGCATCAAAGTATTCACAAGAGCTGATTCCAATTTTTTTTTTCCATTCATAAATGGTAGTTTCTCTAACTAGTCTCCCATCTTCAATCAACTTACTGACTCTTAAATCAATGTAGGGCTCCACTCAATGGGATTCCCTCCAACTAAGTAAGATTTGCTGAGGTCATTGTAACCCCTAGAAATTTGTATTTATATGTAGGTATTGGGTACCATGTAGGTCACATGAGTAGGATGTGACTGAATTCAGGAAGAAAACCTAAACAGTCTTTTTTTTTATAGGTAAGCCGGGCTCGAACCCGCAACCTTGATGTTGCAATATTCTCAACCAGAAAAGTTTTATACCCACGTTTGCTACCTTTCCATTGATATTATGTATTTTCATTATTTTCTTCAGGTTTTGTGTTAATTTTTGCTTGTATCTTTTTATTGGATAGTTCTTGGGTTTATTTAGAGTTTGTCTGCAATGAGCCATTACAATGAACCCTGTCACGTCAGCTGTGTAGTGAGTGGATCTGATGACATGCACAGACTTAGAGAATAAACATCCATGACGTTTTAAAGTTCAAATAAAAGGACGACCTACAAGATGTTGGCTCAATGCCTGCAATTACAGATAAACTTGTTTATTAATACCGTTTATTTTTTCATAATATGCATCCAATTTTATGAGACCTATCAAAGAAATCACCACTATTTTATGGAAGCCTGTTCATTTTAAAAGGTGTTTAAGAGATCAAATGCCTTCAATCATAGAAAACATTCCTTGGAATGCAAACAAAGTACAAAAATGAGAAAATAAATCAGAGCAGAGAAAACATACCTTGATTTACTGATTGTCGGCTTGAACAGAGACCTTGGAATGCGAACAAAGAACAAAAATAGGAAAATAAATCAGAGAAAAAAAAAACCCTAAATAAATTTGGGGGAGAAGAAGATAAAAATAAATCAGAGCAAAAAAAATCCTAAATAAATTTGTGGGAGAAGATACAAAAAAGAGATTAGTAAACCCTTAAAAATAAAAATAAAATATGCTATATTAATCTGTTAATGGAATGCACGCAAATCTGACTTCTGCGGAGTGAGTGTTAACGCGAGAGAGAGAACAAGAGAGAGAGAGAGAGAGAGAGAGAGAGCACCGTGATTTCTAGATGAGGATTCGAAGGAGGAAGAAAGAGAACTAGAGAGTTGGAGAAGTTGGGCGTGTCGAAGAGGTCGAGAGTGAGTGGGAGAGTTTGTTAGGATTGTTTAAGTAATTAGAAAACTTTTTTATTTGCAACCACAGTCTTTGAGGGCAGCTTCGCCCTAACACATTGATTGGTTTGAATTAAATGTTGGAGATCATTTTTTAGGTCCATATTCAACTCATTAGATCTTGACATAATGAGAATACCATCTGACGGTCCATTTTTTATTTCCATGGTGACCGCATCCAAAAAATTTGAATAAAAGACACATGCATGATATCAATCTTAAGCGTATTTTCATGTAACTTGTGCCATATGGAATTTAAAATGCACCATCTGATAGTAAGTGCATGATGTCAAGATTCATTCTGTGAAACATTGGGGTAAAACATGATCTCTACCATTTGATTCAAAACAGTCAATATTTGTTTAGCTTAGGTGCCCTCAAATATTGAATATGTGCAAATAAAAGTAACTTCTCTTTTATTTTTGCATGGAGCGTGACGGCGTAAATTACTCCTACAATCTCTCAAAACCCGATGAAAAAAACCCGGGAAAGTAACTACAACACAATAAACAACCGTTTTAGGATGTCGATTTATTTACAAGTGTTTTTAGCCGTGGTTCTTTTATACTGGTTAATGTTATTTTTTTTGGATTTTCACGTAGTGAACTGAGATGACTAGTGAATCAGATCAAACTAGTGAAGCCATTTTTATCATTTTATATTTTTAAAAAATAATTAGTACTTTTATCTACCATATTTTTCATCTTGACTTATATATTTTATTAAGGGAATACAATAGTTATCAAGCATATTTCAAGAGTTCAAATTATTATAAAAATATATTATTTTTCTTAAATTTTTTAAAAAGTTATGCACTCAACTGACTTCACTCAATTGATCTACTTTCATCAAAGTTCATTATGCTACATGAGTCTAAGAAAATTTTCAAATCCATCGTTTGACCATCAAATTAACCAATAAGGAGATGCAAATCAAATAATAAGTGTCATTCAAAAGGATATCTACTAAAAAGGTACGTGATTTATATTTTGAATTCATTTTTTATAATAGAACATATTTGGCTTGAAGCTCGGCTCGAGCTCAGAGAGTCGAGCTAGAGGTTGAAATTTTTGAGCTCGAAGAGCCTAGAGCTCAGATAAGGTAGAGCCGAGCGAGCTGACCGAGCTGCTCTGCCCACTCGGCTATTCTTGACCCTACACACAGGTAAACCATTCATTTCTTCTTTTCATACATTTTCTCAAGGATAGTGTTATATGGAGGACAAATTTTGTGCAGACAAAGTGTAGGCGGCTGATGTGGCACAATGCAATTGGTTGGAAGGGCGGTGGAGCTCAATTAAAGCAAGTCAGTGCAGCCAATCATCACGCTAGCCTCCTGCACTTTGTCCTCAACAAATCTGTTCTCTGTCTGTCCTTCGTTTATCATTTTCCATTTCGGGATTTTGCATATACCCCCTGAGATATGCCGATATTACATCAAACCCCCTGAGTTATGGGAATTTATTCTGGAGCCCTTACTTTTGTGTTTCTGTTTCATATACCTCCCTTGCCATTAACTAGCCGTGAGTTTATGGACGGAAGGACTATTTTGCCCTTAATGAAACCAATATTCTAAAAATATCACCATTCTAAAAGCTCATTCATTCATCTATATTTACAAGTCGTGCCATTAAAATTTGCCACCATTTTAAAAGGCCCTTCATTCACCTTTATTTACAAGTCATGCCATTATAGTTTACCACCATTCTAAAAGGAGTAACTTTAAATCCATCCAAATTTTTTTTGAGTGCACCCACACTGAAACACATCGACTGCATTGAATAAGACGATGGAGATTGTTTATCGTCCCAATCTTTCATAAGATTGATCTTTAGATCATCGGTGTACCATCAGACGATAAATTTTTTATTTCATGTGGTACACACCCATAAAAGTGACCTTAAAATCAATTTTAAGCCTACGTGTGATGTTAAGGTCACTTTTCTAAGATGTGTGCTACGTGAAATAAAACACTAATTGTCTGATGGTTCGCCGATAATCTCAAGATCCATCGTGTAAAATATTGGGAGGATAAATTATCTCCATCGGCCCTTCATTCACCATCATATTCAAGACCCATCGATAGGTGATTCACAAACATTTATGATTTAAAGGATTCGATGCTATTTCAGAAGATTCTTCCTCCAATTTGCAATATGATTCAAGACCCATTAGGGTATTGACCGATACTTACCGATATAATTTTTTTCTCAATATTAGCCAATACTTACCGATACAATTTTTTTTCTACATGTTTTTAAAAAAGACCGATTTGGTATTATTGGTGGTACCATATCCATATCAGCCGATATGTATCAATGTAAGATGGACCAATACCTAAAACCAATATTGATACCCCGAGTGCAGGTCGGATTAGCCAAACCTTGATGCTTTTTGCATTTGGTCTTGCATTGCGGACAAGATTGGTTCCCATCTTTCAGGATTAGCCAAACCTTGATGCTTCTTGTATTTGGTTTGGCTAATCCAACCTGTACTCGGGGTATTAATATCGGGATCAGGTATCGGTCCATCTTGCACTGATATATATATCAGCTGATATGGATACGGTACCACCAACAAATCGATCTTTTTTTAAAAATATGTAGGAAACAAATTATATCCGTAAATATTAGCCAATACCGAGAAAAAAGATTATATCGGTAAGTATCGGCCAATACCAATCGGTCTTTCATCTGATGAGTCTTGAATCATATAGCAAATTGGAGGGTCGGGTATTTTGAGTGGATAGATTGAAGGTTTTCTTTACAAGAATAATTGCATCGTTTGCCACAAATCCTCCATTGATTGAGTAT
Organism: Chloranthus sessilifolius; assembly: GCA_021018995.1. Taxonomy (NCBI): domain Eukaryota; kingdom Viridiplantae; phylum Streptophyta; class Magnoliopsida; order Chloranthales; family Chloranthaceae; genus Chloranthus; species Chloranthus sessilifolius. The sequence continues at coordinate 23,733,492 of CM037594.1, read as the reverse complement.
TCGTCCAAATGTTGGCATGCTTTAATGTTGGCATGCTTTAATGGGAGAATCACCCGTCTGATGGGTCTTGAATCCGAAGGGCCTTTTAGAAGAGAACCTTTAAATCCACCCACCGAATATTTTAGTTCACCCACGCTAAAACACGTCGATTGAATTGAATCAAACGACGGAGATAATTTATCCTCCCAATATTTCACACGATGGATCTTGAGATTATCGGCGTACCATCAGACAATTAGTGTTTTATTTCACGTAGCACACATCTTAGAAAAGTGACCTTAACATCACATGTAGGCTTAAAATTGATTTTAAGGTCACTTTTATGGGTGTGTACCATATGAAATAAAAAACTGACCATCTGATGGTACACCCATGATCTAAAGATCGATCTTATGAAAGATTGGGATGATAAATAATCTCCATTGTTTGATTCAATGTAGTCGATGTGTTTCAGCGTGGGTGAACTCAAAAATTTTGTGGGTAGATTTAAAGGTACTCCTTTTAAATTATAATGGCATGACTTATAAATAAAGGTGAATGAAGGGTCATTTAAAATGGTGGTAAATTTTAATGGCATGACTTATAAATATAGATGAATGAAGGGCCTTTTAGAATGGTGGTATTTTTAGAATATTAGTTTCATTAATGGCAAAATAGTCCTCCCGTTCATAAACTCACGGCTAGTTAATGACAACATATCTCAAGGGTAAATGCCAAAAAAAAACCTTTCTTCTCTCAATCAACTATGTTATAAGATTTGCTGCCAAACATAAATACACAAAACGGGTGCCATTATTAATCTTCCTAGGCATTCAATAGCACTAGAAACCACGGAGCACACTGCAGAAGCACTCAAATAAAGAGCAAGGAAATAGTCAGGTCGAACAAGGTTAAACCGGATTTTGAGTTCAATTTATAGCCTTTGAAAATAAGATAATCTTGATTGCATCCCATAAGAAGTGAATCATGAATGTGAAGATTCTCTGATATGGGAGGGCTGCAGATGTGATTGAACTCGAGTTCAACCTGGCCATTGCCCTAAAGAGAAAATTCTCAATAGTTCACATATTTTACATTAAATGCCCCAAAGAGGAGCCATGCCCAATAGGATCCGTGAATCTATCGTTTCATCCCGTCGTTGAGGGTCGGAGCCTGGATCACGCCACGGGTTTGTCTTTCCACGTTTCCTTGCCACCCTATAACAATTCAAAAAGGCAGTTCCCCTATATTATAAGATTGAGGGATGATGTCCCCACGGACCCCAGAAAAGTTACTCATTAGGGGATTCAAATACTCTTTATCTGTACACTGCTAATATGGCCAATATATCTTTCTTACAGGTCAATATTAAAGTATATTGTTCGAATTGTTCCAATCCTCTTACAAGTGTGATTCTTTGGGTGAAATGTGTGAACAATGGGCTATCAGTTGAACTGCTTGGATTCATCAAATATACTCACTTATAGGCATAAAATTGGGTAGTCGTGGCCCTATGAAGAATAGAGAAAATTAGATTTGCTCGAGAGAGATCTTGATGTCGTTAGATCCAATTGGTAATTTAGGAGGACACCATATACCATGTTGTAAATAATTGTTACTTAATACTATTTTTTCTAAAACAACAACAACAAAAATAATAATAATATTCTCGAAAAAATATATAAATAAATAATAATAATAGGAAAATGTGAAATGGGTTTGAACCTATACTAGGGTGTTGGGTTTGAACCCCATATCACATGCCACGTGGCACATAATCTCAAAACAACACTTGCTTAGGGATTATGTGCCACGTGGCATGTAATTTATAAAAGAATTAAAAAAAAAAGGTTTTTTTGTGGTTAAAATTGTGGTCAAAGTTTTGGTATTGCCCACACATCCTAGTGCATTCAATTTTTTCCTCTTTGACTGCATTTTGGGAGGTGAGTGCATTGGATCATGCCCAATTTTTTTGGGTGGCCTCTGATCGTCCTTGGGCAAGTTGCCAAAGAATTCGACCTCTCAGATAGAGGCCACATGGACCTTTTGAACCGAGCGCCGAAGATGAATTTGAACCCTTATATAGTATAGGGCCTAATAATAATAATAATAATAAGAAGAAGAAGAAGAAGAATATGGGAGCCATTCCTTGCACTCAAATAGTTGGCCCTTGAACTTTATTTAAAGAAAGAATTGCATGTTTGGCAACCTCTGCTATTTGAAAATACCATCTAAACCATTTGATTTGCAGGCCATGATTTAAAGATATTAACTGCAAAAGATTAGAACGAAATATAATCTTCATCACATAATTAAATATAGTCAAAGGCTATTTTTTGATTTAACAGTTGACTATAATAGATTATGTGACAAGTATCATGTTCTGTTCCAATCTTATGAACTTCAAATCTATAGATCCTAAACATCAAAATTGCATTTTTACATGTCACATGTCCTTAAAATACCAAGTCTTTTTTTTTAAATTCATTGCAAGTGCGAGAGCAAGTAATGACTCCCTAATAATAATAATAATAATAATAATATGGAAAAATACAAATGGTGGACAACTCTTGGTAGACAGTTTTGCAGGTCGCTTATGTGCAGCCAGCCACGTCGCGCCACATATGTTGCTTGCAAAATTATCTTCCCAAAATTATTCACTTATAACATTGTCCTAATAATGATAATAATAATAATATTATTATTATTAATAAAAGAAGTCTTAGTTTCAAAATTTCTCATGCTCTTCTGCCCAATAAGAGGGGAGGTGGCCTGGCCCACGTACAGGTTGTAGCTTAACCAGCAGGTGCACAAGACACAACCTTGAGAGTTGAGATAGCAGTTCACCCCCACCATTCCTAACAAGAATAAATAAATACCAACAACATAAATGAATGAATGAGAGAGAGAGAGAGAGAGAGAGAGAGAGAGAGAGATTGAGTGTACCCATGGACATGTCGAATCCACGGCTTTTGAGCTCTCTGTATTCTTGACAAAGTGCGCATGACTCACAACAACAATGAACAAGGCAGTCAGTGGAAGAGTTGCCAGGCACCGAATACTGTTGCCTCAATTTGGCTCGATAGCAGCAGGAATAGAAGCAAGGAACACCAATCACCAACAGTATTACAGTGTATAGTGCTCCAGCCGTTGCACATGCTTAATACACATCAATATCATACACTATTAATCAATCATGTTTGAAATATCAATACATATATAAACAAACTAATTTATTTTATTTTATTTTTCATTTTAATTATGGTGCTTACTCGTAGACCCTCTATCAACGATCTCTGCAATCCGACCAAACATGATGCATGGGCACCAAAATGTCAAGCAACCTGTACATAGTTACCAAGTTTAGCGGACAAAAAATATAAGTTACTAAGGGCTTGTTTGGACAGTGAGAATCTTGGATGGCAAAAAAGTTATATATATATATATATATATATAAGTATCAATGCTTAAGGTTTAAGATTTCAATATCCGCATTTGGTGGTGTTTTCAAACTCATATGTTGGCTAAAACATTTAGGGTAGCTCTATTCAAGCAATCGCGCCCAACTTTTTTTTTTTTTTTTTTTCACCCCAATCTTTCACCGGATGGATCTTGAGACCATGGCATCACACGATCAGTTTTTTTATCCCAAGTGACACAGATCCCAGAAATATACTCAAAATTAAACCACTTGACACATATCACACTCAAAAGTGATTTCACTTATTTGGATTTGTGCAAGGTGGAAACAAAAACTGATCGTCCGATGATACGGCAATATCTCCATGGTATGAAGATCCATCTTCTGAATGATTGGATGAAAAGCAATCTCTCTCATCTAATTCAAAAAAGTCAATAAATTTTTAATGTAGGCGCCCTCAATAACTCGATCGATAGGCGTGAAGAGAGCTACCCAAAATTTGCAAAATTTCAATTAAAGAAAAAATAGAGTTTAAAACAATAAAACTTCATACAATTTCGGCAATCTTCATGGCAACTGCACAAGCCAGTGGACCATAGCCCTGGTGCTTTAGAATGGACTCCAAGAGGAGCAGGCGTATTTGTATCCATAGCCAATAGAAGTGATCCCTATGGTTCTCAGATTCCTCTGCTTAGGGTGGTGACAAAGATGATTGTGTTTTTTTTCATTTATAAAACGTAAGCGTGTCCATATATAAGCACAACACACATTAGTAAAATATGAGGATATTATTCTAAAAATAAATAAAATAATAAAAAATAAGAAAATAAAATTGAGGATATTAATGAGGGAACCTCTATTCGTGCCCACCTACTGATGCGGGCAGTGCGGTGGGCCCTAGCGTGCTTTGATTAATTGGGGGATATTAACGAGGGAGTCGCTATTCGTGCCCACTCTATTCGTGCCCACTTGTTTAGTTGATAGCGCCACCTAATATGGGGCGGTGCGGTGGGCCATAGCGCGCTTTTTTTATAAAGGGCTTTGTACAAAACGGCGCCCTGCGCCTGATTTTATCACAAAAAAAATGTCAGATATTTTTTAGGGAAATTTACCTGACAGCCCCTGTCAGATGCGCTTTTTACGTCAGAAGCCCTGTAGTTTCACTTTTATCCAAACAAATCAGTTTCAAACCTAGTCGACCCTAAGGAGAGTAAAAGGTCAAAATTATCTCCTTCTATGACCTTCTTTAACCAACAAAGCATCATCTTCTTCCTTATTTTATCCTGCAAAAAAGTTAGAAGTGTAAAATCCTAAACGACGTCTCCTTACTTAGTCTAATCTGCTCCGATCTGCTATTTCGAAGAAGAAAACAGAGGCTTGGGAGAAGAAGCCCCTGCATTTCTTCATTGTGGCAAAAAGACCCTGAAGTTTGTCCTTGCGACGCGAGATATCTTACTTAAACCTCATTTTCGGTTTATTAGTGTCTCTTAGTGATGCCGTATCTCTTATTCGTGTAGTATAAGAAAGGTCTTTTTATCTTTCGATCCGTTTTTTTAAAAATATATATCAATTGTAAATACAATCGTCATCGACTCCATATAGAGTCGATGACGATTGTATTTACAATCAATATCGATTGTATATGTAGTCGTTATCGACTCTATATACAATCGACTAAGATTTATAGTCGTCTTTTCTCTTTTGTTTCATCAGTCTTATGACCCCTTCCTTCTCATTCTTAAACACACAATGACGGACGTGAGGATTCCTCTTCTTTGTCACTATAATGGCCTTTTTGTAAACGATGATGGCTTATATGAAGATGGCCGGCGGAGGCTTGTTAACATTCCAACTGAAATTTCTTATGAATAATTTATAAGGCGAATGTCTGCTGTCAGTTTTGTGAAAGCGGATGAAACAATTTCCACAAAGTTTCATATGAAGATAGTGAATACGCCTGTGGTTGCCGACATTTTGGACTCTGATGATTTGGCTACCTTATTTACGTTTTATAAATCCGCGGTGGACGTTATAAAAGTATTCATCATTAAAGAATCGTCATCCTTCCCAGTTGAAGTTGAACAAGTAGATCTTGACGGGACTGATTTTGTGACTCATTCATTTCAGCCATGTAAGTTTGAGGATGAAACTGTATATGATACCGTCCCGTTAGGCGATTACGGTTATATTGCGGTGAACGATGGCAGAGGGAAAGCAACATTTGATTTAAACGAAACTCTAATTGAATCGTATGATGACCTAGTAAAATACATGCATGAGTAACAACAATGTAGTCAATGGTTAGACTATACTTCAGAAAGGGTGGTGGATACCGACGATTTCAGTCATATCTTTCCCGGTAGATGGATAGCTTGGTTTACTCAAGACTTATGTTCTACCATGCCATCGATGGGAATTACCGGAGAAACTCAACCCCATGTCCATACACATGAGCACCCCTTCGGTGAAGGGCCTAGCCAATCATGCCATTATCCATTCGGTGAATGATCCGATCAATCACATCAGAACCCTTTCGGTGAAGGATCTAGTCAACCATCCGAGAACACTGCTAGTGAATGGCGTAGTCATCCTCAAGCCATGAATGAAGATACCTTAGAAGAAGAATATGAAGGCGAACCGGATGGGCTTATCAAAGACGATCCGAAATTTTTTATGAGAAACATTAACAATCCCCTAGTAGACGGAGATTACGAAATGTCAGAGACATTAGGCGACTCCTCCGATGAAGAGGTGAAAACTGAATATCGGAATTGGACGTTTAAAATTAGAGAGATTTTTCGAGACAAAAACATTTCAAAGAGCACGCGATGGAGAAAAACTTTCAAATTCGGCCTTTGAGGATCGCTAGTTATCGAGTAACAGCCGGATGCTACGAACCCGATTGTTCGTGGCAAATACATGCTTCTAAATTGACTGGGCTCGATTCTTTCCAAATCAAGACATTCAATAGTATTCACACATGCGGAGCTGCTAAGATCGGACCGCACGATCACCGTAATGCAACAATCTCCTTCGTAGCGAACTATGTACGGGATAAACTTATGGAAGGATTCGACTACACACCGGCGTCGATAATGTTTGATATTGCAAAAGCTTATAATGTGCAAATCTCATATGCAAAGGCTTGGAGGGGAAAAGAACTTGCCCTTAATAATGTTAGAGGCAGTTGGGAAAAACAATTTGTTGATCTATCGGCCTACGTGAAGGAGATGGAGAGGGTAGATCCTAATGTACAAACATCCTTTCAACTTACTCTTGACAGTAAGTTTCAAATATTTTTTTGGAGTTTTGGCCCATGCATCGGAAGCTACCGCAATACACTTCGTAGCATATTGCTTGTAGACGGCACACACCTACGAGGACGTTTCGAAGGGATCCTACTTATCGCCTCTGCGCAAGACGGTAATGGTCATATATTTTGCCTACAGTATGTTAAACTTATAAAGTTATCCAGGTACTGCGTGGCTGCCAAACATCTGAAGGGTTGCACCACCAGCTTATACTTGCCGACAGTGTTTACATATTCGCTGCATAAATAATGGCCAACTTAACGAATCTTCACGATAAATATATAATAATAAAGTTAAGGATTTAGGGAAGAATAACTTACTCGTCCTCCTTCAGAGGCTTGTTCCATATGTCTAGCATATATTTTTGCTCTGCTGTCAGCTCCGGTGGAAGCTCAGCAGGAGCATCTTCAGCCATAGACCCAGGACCAGCGGTAATGACCGCCACTGGTCCAGGCTCAGCAGTTGGTCCTTCGTTGGCCTTCTCGGTAGGCTTCTTTGCGGCCGCTACACTTCGCTATGCCTTAGGTTTGACGGCAATTACTTTGCTGAGTTTTGCTTGCCTAGGTCTTAAGCGAGGCTCAGTTTGTTAGTGAGGCAATTGGAAAGAGGTTTCCTCTTCACCAACAGGACCCTTATCAGTTTGAGTCTCAAGCTGTTCGTCAGCAGCTGCCGTCACCTCATCAATGGGAGGAGGAGGAGGAACCTGATGCGCAGGAGCTGATGGTTCCTTATCGACAGCTGTGTCGCACACCTTCGATATCAGCTCCTCCATAGCCACATCCTGTACATCGAAATAATGGTGCAAAATAAGAATTAATTTTTGGTTCACATTTTAAAAAGTCCAAATCGATTTTAAATATAATCGTTATCGACTATACATATAGTCGATATCGATTTTATATATGATCGTTATCGATTATATATATAGTCGATATCGATTGTAAATATAATCGATATTGACTGTATATATAATCGATAACGATTGCATATATTATCGGTATCGACTCTATATAAAGTTGATAACGATTGTGTATATAATCGTTATCGACTCTATATACAGTCGATATCGATTTATGTTAACAAAACTGAACATATAAAACCAGATTTCAACACATACCTTAGGTCTCGCCTCCAATAAATTTTTAAGGAGTTCTTTTATATTCGACTGGCCCTTTCTGACCAAAGAGTTGTAGTGATTTAACTTCTGCAACTCCGCATCCCTTGAGTTCAGCCTCTCTTTGAAGGAGTTGCATAGTTTCTCTACAGAAGCGCAACGTTTAGCCAGGGCCTTATTCTCTCCCTCCAAATCGCTTACTCTTTGGGTGAGCTTCAAGTTCTCCATCGTCAAATGATCGACCCTCCTCATCAAAGGATCATTGGAGGTGGACGGTTCAGCTGGGCTATCTTTCACTGCCAGGCTCTCCTTGGTGGCTCCCCTAGTTCTTGGCCGACCCTCTCCGACATGGACGGGGCCCTTTTTCGAGGGGGGTTCTTCTTCTGACGTCGATGCTTCATCCCATTCTTCCTCATTAATATTCTTGATCGAAATGTAATTTCTTTTCTTCTTTGGCCGTATCTCTTCCACAGCTTTCTTGACCGGTTCTTTCCTCTCCCCCCCAACCTCCTTTTGAACCCGTAGATATTCTCTTAACACGGGTATCTCTAATTCAAAGCCCTGAGGCACGAGGGGAGCACGAACCTTTTGAAAGAAAAGGAAACATGGTGAATAACAGAATAAAATAATCATATATATAATAAATCATTCTCGATTATGTAAAGAATCGGTACCGACTATTTAATAAATCGGTATCGATTCGTTAATGAATCGCTATCGATTATTTAATGAATCGTTTTCGACTACTTAGTAAGTCGTTATCGATTCCGAAATGAATCGCTATCGACTTCCTAAGTAGTCGATAACGATTCTGTACTGAGTCGCTATCGACTTCTTAAAAAGTCGTTATCGATTCTGTAATGAATCGTTATCGATTCTAGAATGAATTGGTAAGTTGTTTTTTGAATTGGCAATAGACCTCATACCTTGCTGTCTAACATCTGTCTGCGAGTGTAACATTTGATCCTTGACTGTGCCCTGTCCGACCATTTCAGCAGCCGTGGGAAAGGGTCCTTGAGGCCTAGCTGAGATGACGATATATCGGGCAGGATCTCATAAGTCCACCATTGAAGTACACATATGCATCCATATGTGTTGTACGTCTTCAGGGCTTTATCCATCTCGGCAGTCTTTCTATTCGCCGCGCCCTTCATTATATACTCGATCAAGTCTTGGTAGACGTGCAGACCTCATGGAGTTCGGTTAAAGTTCTCCACATCATCGATGAGGTCGATGTGGTCTTCCGAAAGCTGATGGTGGGACCCGGGGAAGAGAAATATGCACAGCACAAATAGAAGGGACAACTTTACAAAGTCCTCATCACTTTCCGCTCTACAAATTACAGCATCTATATGAGACCGGAGAATTTTTCCAAGAGGCATTCCACGAAAATATTTGTATCGAATGGTTTGTTCTTCCGATGGTTTAACGGATGGGGTACACTTTTCTGGGCCAACTACGGCAAGGCCCAGTATCAATGCAATGTCTATCTTCCGAAGATAGACATCAGTCTTCCTAATTCGGAAGTGGTTTTTCTCAACCCAAAATGTTAACATCGCATCCATCACATAGGAAAGAAATCCCACACCCTTAGGCATTTGAAATATTCCACCAAAAATGGAATCTCTCAACAACTTCTTCCGAGCTGGGGTAGCATTTTCGTAGAGATTCGAAATGGCACTGGGCGAACACTTGGCAACAGCTCGGTGTACAATCATCTTGACAGCCTTTTGAAATGAACTGTAATAAAAAAGAAAGGACTGAGCCCCATACTAACAAGGATAGTTTAAATGTTGAATGAAATATATATATATATAACCTATATCGATTACATATAGGGTCGATATCGATTATATATGTAATAGTCGGTATCGAGTCTATATATAATCGATACCGATTCTATATGTAATCGATATCGAGTCTAGATGTAATCGATATCGATTACATATGAAATCACCATCGACTCAATATAAAGTCGCAATGATCTCAAAATATTTATTTATATAGAAAATATTTAATTTACTGACTCAAAAGATTTCATGAAGTCGCCATTGAATCAAAATGTTTCATTTACTTTCAAAATTTTTCAATTACATTCATAATATTTCAATTACAATTAAAAATAAAAATAAAATCTTGCAGCAACGTCCTAAGGAAGATTCTTCGATAAAAGCGGTCCTCCGCTTCTAACCAAAATTTAGGAAGATGGATGAAGAGCAGGTGGTGGATGGGGTGGAGAGGCGGGTGGTTCCGTCTTAAGTTTCTTTTTCTTTCTTTTATTCTTTTTCTTTTCTTCCTTCTTTTTCTTTTCTTCCTTTGCCAAAATCTCCATTACTTCATCGTACTCGGCCCCACGTGAACCGAGAGGATCTGGTGGTGGTGGTGGGTCCTCCCATACAGGCTCAAACTTGATTGGGTTATAGTAGGTTTTTTCTTCGTCGTTTGACATTGGAAAAAATATGGGCTGGTAGGGATGATAGGTTTGCTAAGGACGAATTAAATCTGTACTTAAAGCTCCTAGATGGTGGAATACGAATCGTTGTATTAAATTTTCTCATTCTTCCAAACTAACTTGCCATAATGGTTTTACAAAAGGGTAGTTGGCAATAAATTGAACGTCGGCTGAGATAAATATAAAACCTCGTATGATTTATTATGGCATCGAGGGTAATAACTATAGGGAAATTAATTCATATGATGGGTATTAATTATATTCATAGAGAGTCGATATCGATTTTTTATAGAGTCATCATCGACTATTTATATAGTCGATTACGACTACATATATAATCGTTATCGACTCTACATGTAATCGATAGCGACTCTACATGTAATCGATAGCGACTTAATATGTAATCAGTAACGATTGCATAAAAGATTGATATCGATTACATATAAGATCGATATCGATTACATATAGGAAAACCTAAAACAATTATGTCAAAATGTGCACCAAAGAGAGGAGAAAAAAAAAAGATGGAAGGTAATTTTAATTCTAACTTACAGATTTGGTAGCTTGAAGGTTGTAGATTTGAACGCCAACGTCCACGAAGCGACAACGACTCTCCACCGACTTCGAACGAAAAAGTAAAAAGTAAACAGTAAATGATTTGAAAAGAGGACGGCTATTTATTACATTGGGGGTAGTTTGGGCATTTCCTACAGGCGTGCGTCAGCTCGGCGCGCAACGGGTTTGTTTGGGTAAAAGTGAAACTACAGGGCTTCTGACGTAAAAGGCGCATCTGACAGGGCCTGTCAGGTAAATTTCCCTGTTTTTTAACTATTTAACGCGCATGCGTTCCTTTAACACCCTCTTATGCCTAGAAACTCACGCATGACCTTTTGATTATTTACAATTTTATCCTTTAATAATATCCCCTTATAAGTCACTTAAATTTTAAAATTGCTATTAATATAAAGCCTCTCTCCTCCTCACTCTAAATCAGAATGGTGGCTTTTTTGATGAGAGAAAAAGAAGAGTAAGAAGAACATGAAAGAGACAGAGCCTTAGTGCTCGCCCTCTTTCTCTCAAATCGAGTTCTGAATCAATGGTTGATATCTCCTTAATCCTCCTCCTGATCATCCTAACAATACATCTGCCACCACCAACCCCATATCCCGACAAAAAAGCCTACTCAACAAACCTAAAACAAACCCTAATAGACCCAACCAACAGTCTCAACAATTGGACGAAACCCACCTTCAAAGCGCCATGCTACGGCTTCACCTCCTACCTCCAAGGCGCTACTTGTAACAACGGCCGAATCTACAAGCTCACCCTCCAGAACCTCTCTCTAATTGTAGAGAGAGAAGGAAGAAAAGACCATGCCAACAACACTCAGAATCTCTCTCTCACTAACTTTAAAAATAAATCCTTTCTTTGGTGTTGGCTGGCAACTCAGGTACGCAATCGCCGGCGATGGATCGCTGGAGAAGACACTTAAAAGTTGAAGGACTATTCAAGGGCTATTCGGTAAAACACATTTGCACCGTGAATCGATGCGGGCGGTGTAAAAGTTGCAGGGGCATTTTTTTGTAATAATTTTTTTTTTCAGGGAAATGATAATAAAAATTGTGGAGGGGCATTTTATCGTACTTTTCTCTTTTAGTAATTGGGCACTGGCATTGGCCGTTTGGCGGGCGTTCAGTAATTGGGCACTTTCACCATTAACTGGGCACTGTCACGGTGCAAATGGAGGTTCCTTATTGTTAATGTATCTTTTAAAGGGGCATATGGAGTGTAGGGATTGAAGTTTGGTGTACCAAAAGTGAACCAATACCTTTTTTCGGTTTCCGGGTCAGTTCAGTCTAAACCAATACCTTTTTCAGGTTCGGTATTTTTTTTTATAAACATAAAGTGATCCCAAACTGAAATATTTCATTTTTTTCGGTTCGGTTTGGTATTTTTTATTTTTTATAATATATTTTGCCCAATTTCAGGTTTTTTCAGTTTTCTTCAATTTTTTTGGTTTTCTCATCTTACCCCCTTGGTTTTCAGTTTTTGGCGCCCTAAATCGAAATTGACCAGGAATCAGTTTGGTTCATATCGATCTGAGTTGATTTTCGAACTAGTTCGGTTCGCTCAATTTTCAATTCAGTTTCGGATATCGGGTCAAAGCTTGCATAACTAAGGAAATGCTTGGAAAATGTCCCACGGTAGACATGGATAACCATTGCTGAAATTTAGTAAGTGTACACAATGACCTCTAACAACCATTCAATGAAGTCTAACCTAATTTTGTTTTTAATAAGCTTGAAATTGTGTACCGAGACGTCTCGGCGAGATGGCACGAAACGAACATAACTTTTTGAATTATCTTACACTATTAAAAGAGGTGTTTAATTTTATACCATCAAAGAATACCTCACTATTATGCCATGTTATAACTATTTGAGCTCAATCTAAACAAGTCCAGTTGGCCGATCATGATTGAAAGACATCATAGTAAAAAAAATCACACTTATTAATCAATTGTATACTATTCGATCAAGGATCTTTAATATTAGCCGTTAAAAAATATGTATAGATTTGGGCACACTATGATAGTCATTTACAAGATTATCACATAAACATGATGCGATAGATAAAAAAGTGATGCAAATACAAATAGAGTGAGTAGTACAATAGTGTATAAGCCTAACACTCAATATAAACTAAAATATAAAACTAATTTTTTGCATGTTACTTCTCGGAACGAATCATACCCTTATCTCGCTCCATTGAGGCACGAGATACGAGACGTCTTACCCAAGATGTCATCTTGGGCAAGATTTCAAACCATGCTTCTATATCATTTTACTAGTAAAATGAAGTGTTCTTAGAAGAGTTAAAAAAGGCCACCATTTAGGGCGAGTAGTGGGACCCACGAAATGATTCAATCGCCCAATTGTACTTACAAATAAAGGACAATGTTAAATGGCAGGCAGATTTTTTGCAGGCGATTGACGTGCCGCGATGAAATTGGCTGCAAGTGCATTGTGGCCTAAGTAATACAGGTTGGGACAGTCAATCACATTGTGCCATATTTGTCTCCTGCACTTTGCCTACACAAAACCTGCCTCCAATTTATAATTTTCCATAAAAAAAATAAAGGGTGCCCGTATTCTCACCAATTAGGGACCCAGTGTTTGGTGCAACTATAATAGGGCCCACTTAATTTGCATTTATAAAGCCAAAGCTGGTAATGGCACTTTGTTCTCTATATGCGTTTACCTTTTGCACTTCCTTCTTTTATTAAAACTCTTAAAATGCACCCACTTTTTTTTCTCTTATTTTTTTTTCCTCAACTTCGATGAGTCATACAGCCATTAATTTCAACCGGGCCCACACTTTTTCTTCTTCTTTTGTCTTTTGGTTTCTTAGTATAATACCTATGAAACCGTCTTGAAACAGAACTGAGAAAATTCCCTGTTCTTTTTCTTCTTCTTTCGTCTTTTTGTTTCTGCTATAAAACCTATGAAACTCTCTTTGAACTGAAAAAATTCACTGAAATGAAACTCATGAAACCCTCTTGTTGAAGCTAAGGAAGAAAAGCAAAAATAAAATGATGGTGCTTATTTTATTAAAACATAAGCGATTGCTACTGAGGAATCTCTAAAAGAAAAAATTAAAAATAAAAAAGGTGGGTGCCTTTTTCTAGATTTGGTAGATCCAAATGAACATACCCATAAATAAGGTTGGTGTCACTGCCGCACCACTTTAGGTTATATCCACCCCACTTAAGCAAAATAAAAATTTGTTGACTACTCTGAATAAGATGATGTAAATGACTTTTCATCCCAAGCTTCTACACAAAAGATATTGAGATTATGGGTGTACCATCAAACCGTCCGATGTTGATGGTATCATTTGTTTACATTCACTCTTTGAGATATGCGCCACATGTAATTAACATCTTACCGTCTGATGGTATGCTTGTGATTAATTTCAAGATCTATTGTAAGGACGATTGGAGTGTAAAATGATCTCCACCATTTGATTCAAAGTAGTCAATGCTCTTTTAATTTGATTTAGTGAGGTGGCCATAGCATAAAGTGGTGTGGCTATAACAGCAGCCCTAAATAAATAAGAGAGGAGGTTTTGTTTTGGGAGCCATTACTTGCACTCAAAAATTTGGTCCTTGCACTGAAGTTAAAGAAAGACTTGATATTTTAGGGACATGTGATGATGAATATGTAATCTGGGTTGTCCGATTTGAAGTTCATGATCTAGAAATCATATTTAGTGCATAAGGTTGGATCAAAACATGAACTTTATCATATGATTTACTATAGTCAACTATTGAATTAAATAATAGCCTTTAACTATAGTTAATCACATGACGATGATTATGTTTCGTGCTAATCTTTTACAGTTAATATTTTTAAATCATGGTGGTTAAATCAAACGAGTCTTTGGTTTAAATTCGGTAGTGCAAGGGCTAAGTTTTCTAGTCCAAGTAATGACTCCCTTTAATTTTTTTCTTAGCCAATTTATTTCTTTCGATGGTTTTAGTTTATGACAATCCAATTCCATCTAGTATGATATTGTTCGGTTCAAATTTATAAGAGCAAGCCTTTCTTCACACCAGGGCAACAATTCATTTTTCCATATGATTTGGCTCATCTAACAATTATATGGCAAAATTTATAATGCACATTGGGCAGTGGGCTCTCTAGGTTTAAGAATGCGTCATATTTGGAAGGAAATATTTTCAATTATAGCCCAATATCACTACAATTTTGCAACTAATGTGGGATTAAACATCCTATTAGGCTGAGCATCCCGTTAAGCGAGAAGGCCTCTTCCCCTCCTTTGACAATGGGCAGTTTGTGAAGCAATCAAGATCATCCAAATGGAAAGTATTGATCCAACGGTTGGATTGGTCGATTCTGACATGGCCCCTTACAGCAGGCATCGGTTGGTAAGCATGATGTCAAGGGTTTTAATTGTTGAGTTTTTGAGAGTGTTTTTTATTATGTTTTTTTGATCGGTTCAGTGAGAATGGAGTTATTGTAAGGGAGGGTGGGCCCGTACGTGCTAGAGATATTATCTAAAAAGGTGAGCTGGTTTTTCATTTATTTATATTTATTTATAGGCCAGGGACCATATGGGACGTAGAGATTTACCTATGCCGACCGTCAGGTCGCTATGATGTGGCGTTCTAATTCGAGGATCGGCTGCAATGAGAACTGAGGCAAGGTCGATAATATCCCATTCAAAAAATAAAAATTATAGCATTTCACTGCTTAAAATGTGGCTAAAGTTGGTGAAAATTACTATACCAATGTTTTAAGCTGCTACCTAATCTTTGACCCATCATTCGATGACCAAAGTTTTGGGTACGATCAAGGCCATCCTTGAACCAAGGCCAGCTAGGTAAGAGCCTTGAGCCCCCAATTTTTAGGGGCCCCCAAATCTTATTTGCCTATTAAAAGATAAGGTTTTTTTTATTAAAAAAAAAAATTTCATAAGGCTAAAGGGCCCCGAATTTGGTTACCTTATTTTTACCCGATATCAATTTTGTGTCTTTTCGAGCTAAAATTTTATTTAGAAATTCTATCATTTTCATCAGAGTAGTTAATTATTTTCTTTAAAAGTCTATTTGACTATTTGCACCCACACGTTTTCTAAAAGCTCCCTCGTGTGTAGTCCCATAAATTCGTTGATTAGGTCAGATCAGAGTCCGATGGAGATTTTTTTAACCCCGATCTTCCACACAAGGGATCTTGAGACCATATACCACCTATCATAGGTTCAATTTTCTATTCCACATGTCACATATGACATTTATCCAAAAAGTGGATCTTGTGTGCAATGGCATACATCACGCTCAAACGTGATTTTAGGGTCATGTTTTGGGGATGTGACATGTTGAATAAAAGTAATCATATGATAGGTGGGAGACATGGTCTTAAGATCCATTGTGTGGAAGATCGAGGTGAAACACGATCTACATCGTCTGATCCGACCCAATCAATAAGTTTTAAGAGGATTAGGAAAATCTTTTTTCTACATGAGTTCATATCAAAATCTCCATAAAGATTTGACCACTCAAATGGTCATATGTATAAGTCTTGTTCTATTGACTTTTATTTAAAAAGTGAAGATTTGACCAAATACTAACTGATCTATTGGATTGGTACCTGTATAAATCAAGTGAACCTTATTCCGTAGGATCTATAAAAGACAATAGGTATTAGGATCAATCTAGGACCATTTATTGCATTTATAGTTTCATCATCATCTTCATCATCATAATAGTCTTCCCATCTATTTAGAGTCGGCTTTTAGGGAATTAACAAGATATTTTTACAATCATTTTTCAACGTGACACCAACCCCCTCTTTTCTCATCGGGGATTAGGATCGACAATTGCCTCATAAAATTATTTAAAGGCTATTTGATTTGAGAAGAGAAGGCGTATGATAGATGGCTTCCTTCAACATTTTTTTCTAGAATTTCTTATACAATCTGAATTTTTTTAGTATTAAAATTTCTTTTTTTGTTGTAATTTCCTTTAATATTTACTTGTATTAAATTTTTAGTTACATTATCAAATTATATATATAGTAAACTAGAATATGAGTACTATTTTAGGAGCCCCCAAATCTTATTTGCCTATTAAAAGAAAGACTTGCAAGTTTGGAGACCTCTACTATATGAAAACATCATCTAAGTCGTTTAATTTGAAGGCTATGATTTAAAGATATCAATGGCAAAAGATTAGAAAAAAATATAATTTTCATCATTTGATTAAATGGAGTTAAAGGCTATTATATAATTCAACAGTTGACTACAATAGATCATATGACAAGTATCGTGTTTTGCTCCAATTTTATGCCCCAGAGATCTATTGATCATGAGCTTCAAATCAGACGGCCCATTTTACAATTTTACATATCACATGTCCCTAAAATATCAAGTCTTCCTTTAAATTCGGTGCAATCACTTGAAAAATGTGTGCAAGTAATGGCTCCCCTATTTTATTTGTCAAAAAAAATATGTGGCGAATTTTTTATATATTATAAAGTAATATGAAGCAAGGGCCCCATTTTAGGAACTCGCCTTGGGCCCCCAAAATGTCAAGGTCGGCCCTGGATATGATGAAAATTAATGCACCAAAGTTTTGGGGCATTACCCAATCTTTGACCCATCATACAATGAAAATCAATGCACCAAAGTTTTGGGGCGTTATCCATTCTTTGACCCATCGTACAGAGGGCAAAAAAGTATTTTTCTTTCCAAATCACCTTTTCCATGGATGATCAACCCAAAACAAGATTTTTTTGAGTTGATCATGCCATGTGACATGTCACGTGCCCAACCCCTTTATTCATTATTATAGTTTTAGTTTGGTAAGAATTAAGTTGTTAGAAAGGAAGGTGGGCCCTAACTAGTAGTGCTCTCAATGGGCCCGATTAGAGTTAAACCCCGCTTGGCCTTGCTTCAGCCGAGTTTGGGTTCTTCGCAACCTTGCCCTAATCGGGGCCTAAAAGTACTCAGCCCAAGCCCGGACCTAATGGACTGAGCTGTATTGTGGGCTTTTTTTTTGTGTTAAATTTTTTTTCAAATCAAATTTTTTTAGCTAAAAATTTTTACATCATTTTTTCAATATAAATCAAAAGCTCCCTAACATTAATTTTTAAGAGCATTTTAGTCTCGCTCTAACCAAAACTACTTATAACTCTCTCATTATATATATATAACAGATGGGATAATCTATTCGGGCATAGAGATACTTCTAAATTCGACCAATGAGAAGCGAACGCGTGAAAAGTGTCTTTGACACTAATCGGGATTGGCCACAACAGAGATATCCTAAGATTTCTTGCTGACAGAGGTTACAAGGTAGGTAGGTAGCTCAGGGCCTCAGGTCACACCTGAAAATAAAAAGAATGTCAAGTCAAAGCAACATTTTTTAGGGCAGTGAAAGAATTTCAAAAAAGCACTCTCACTGCATCTCTCTCCCTCCATCTTTGTCATCTCGCTCCATCTTTTGCATCCTCTCTCTCTCTCTCTCTCTCTCTCTCTCTCTCTCTCTCTGCCATTCAAAAAAGGCACTCTCGCTACGTTGACCTTTGACAGTCTCTCTCTGGCATTCAAAAAAGGAGCTCTCTATCTGACATTCAAAAAAGGTGTTCTCGCTTCATTGAGCTACTCTCTGTGGATAAGATCTCGCTCCATCTCTTTGGCCATTATCTCTCTATTCAAAAAAGGCGCTCTCGCTTTATTGATCTTTGGCAGTCACTCTCTCTCTCTCTCTGGCATTCAAAAAGGCGCTCTCGCTTTGTTGATCTTTGGCAGTCTCTCTCTCTCTCTGGCATTCAAAAAAGGCGCTCTCGCTTCATTGAGGTACTCTCTGTGGATAAGATCCTGCTCCTTCTCTTTTGTCATTGCCTCTCTATGCAATACAACTTTACTTGTACTTTTATGATCTATAATGTGAAAAGTTGCTACCTATAGAAAAACATCAAATTTATAAAAGCTTATATAAAATGACTTGATTTATCACAAAATACAGGTGATGACTTTACAATGTATAGATCATAAAATTAAAAGCATTCAAAATATATAAATTGACATTACTTCTTCTGTGAAGTGATTGCCCCTCTGAATAGTCGCATCATTGCTTCCTCTGTGAAGCGATTGCGCCTCAGAATAGACGCTCAATTGCTTTTTCTGTGAAACGATTGCACCTCAATATTGCAGCGCCATTGCTTTTCTTGTGAGGCGATTGCGCCTCATTTTTGCAGCATCATCGCTTTTCCTGTGAGGCGATTGCGCATCAGTTAAGAAGCGATGGCACTTTGGAATTGAGGCGCAATCGCTTCAGAGAAAAAGCGATGGCGCGACAATAATGAGGTGATTGCGTGATAGTGATACATCTTATTTGCCTGTTATTGATCGATCTTTTCTGCTAATGCAGGGTCTGTAATGGACTCGTTTGGAGAATTTAATTTAGGTGGTATTGATTTGAACCTCACTCATGACATTGTTTCTTTAGAAAGAGATTCATTTGGTTGTAATAGGGATATTGAACTGCTGGATTGTTATAGGGTCAAAGTGCCCGACGTTTCTGAGAATATCCGTGAGAAATGGAAGTCACATATCGACTTAAAATTTTAAACTGAAGAGGAGGCATAAAACTTCTATAATTTATACGCGAAAAAAGTTGGTTTCAGTGTTAGGAAAAGTATCACTTACAAATTGGCAAATGAGAAAATTATAAAGAGAAAATTTGTATGTTATTTTGAAGGTTTCAAGCATCAAGACAAGTGAAATTACATGCCGATATATAGTGTTCAAGAGACAACAGATGTTAATGTGAGGCAATGTTGAAGATTAGGATTGATGAGCAAAAGTTGTGAGAGGTAATGAAATTTAGAGAGGCGCATAATTATTAGTTGTTTACACCTATGAAGGTCAAGGAATTATGATCTCATAATAAGATGAGGGTGACAAATAAATTATTAATAGGAGCATTTGATGGTATCATAACTATTGCTTCCTCCTTCGAAGATCTCTACTATTTTGTCGAGTTTGGATGGAGAAGCTAGTGTAACGGTAAGTCCTCAACAAACTCGAGATTACCTAAAGAAGATAAGAAACGAGAGTAATATTCATTCGATGTGCATGACCATCATCAAAACCTTTATTGATAGACAGAATAAAGAAGATGATTTCTTCTTTGAAACCGAACTAGACAAAGAATATTGAATGCGAACTACATTTTGGGTTGACCATAAGTCACAAATTAGGTATCAATAGCTTGGTGATGTCGTGGTATTCGACACCATTACGGGGGTCAACCATCATTGGTAGATGACCTTATCTGACCCAAAAGTTATATAAAATATCCTCAAATCTCGGCCTTGTTTGACCTCCATTAACTACTAGCAAGTGCTTTTAGTGCGTGTTGTGTTGCAACAGGTGCATAAGCTAGTTAAATGTAAAAAGTGTTAAAGGAGCAAAGTCAAGAAGAAACCCAAGTAAATGGCGCAATGATCCAAGGGACTGCAGCTGAAAGGAGTGCTTTAAAAGGTCTAATGGACCGGTCGAAACAACGCAGTAGAGGAGATCCTCAGCAGAAGAGAGAAAGTCCTAAATGGACTGGTTGAAGCCTCACTTTCGAGCAGTCAAAACTCTAAAAGGGCTTTAGAAATACAAAGAGAGACCGGTCAGGATTTAGCTGACTGGTCGAATTCGAGCTAAACATAGAATAAACATCTCAGAGGAATTAATCGACCGGTCGATCCACAAAGTCGACCGGTATATTAAATTAAGAAGCCAAAGCACCACGAGTCGTCTTCTACCTGGAGAAGGAAAGTAAAGCCGACTGGTCAGTTCTCCAACACCGATTGGTCGAAACAGAGTTTTTGCGAGAGAAATCAGGTCGGCAACAACTGTAGATATCTTCGAATTCCAAGATCTTCTCCGGGATTCTCTTCAACAGCCTGGATAACTCCAAATCGGTGCGGATTCCTTCCAGTTTTATCTTCCTTGGAGGATTTTTATGATCTAGAGAGTACTTGTCGTGTATAAGTATTCTAGGGCCTTGTAACTCTATAAAGAAGGACCCTAGGGTTTAGTTTGAGGGGACTCATACGCCAGAATCTTTTTAGAGAGCTCTAACGTAAGTTTCCGTAGTTTTAGATTAGGAATAGTTCTAGAATAGAGAGAGATTGGATGTAATCATCGATCAAAGTATGCATCAACAATGATGGAGATCTCTTAGTCGATGCGCGCTTAAAGATTCAGGTTGGATCTCGTGTATTCTAGATAAGTATTTTTAATAAAGTTTTGTTTCTTTTTCTATTTGTGAATTCCATCAATGGTACGATTTCATGTTAGAGGTTCCGACTAGATCGAGAACGAGATAGTAACACTGCAATCTTATTTAGTTTAATTCAGTGGCCTTCTAGGGATTGGGTTAACCTAGATAGGATATTCACTGATAGACTAGGCCTTGTAGGGTAGTTTTGTTGGTTCGTGCAATGTTTCTTTGAAGATTAGGTATTTTCTAACTCGCGATTAGATTTACCTAAGTCATTTACGAAGTGACTGAGTTTGTAGCCAGGAGCGGGGGTACTAGGGATTCATGGTAGAAAAGAAATAGGGTTTATTATGGTACGAGTTTGAAATCTAAGAGGGATTCCAATCTACTTTCCCCTTTCTTACTTCTAAAACTATGTAGATTTCTTTATTTATTTTAGGAATCTAATGCTATAAAATACTTCGTAAAATGAAATTAAATAAGAGATAAACAATAAATCCCTGTAGTTTGACACCCTTGTACTTGCCCTAGTACATTCGGACTTGTGCACTTGCAAGGTCATATTTTAAGACGATCACGACGCTTTTGGATGTGCGTTGCTCACGGATGAGACAAAAGAAATATTCATTTGGTTGTTTAAAACGTGGCTGAAGTGCATGGGTGATAAGCAACCTAATGTAATTATCATCGTTCAATGCAATGAGATGAGCAAGGTAATCTTCAAAGTCTTTCCAGAAACCACACATCGCCTCTGCCTATGACACTTTGGAAGGAATAAAACAAATCATCACTGTCAATTGAAGCTAAGGTATGAGAATTTTGGCATAAAGTACAATAAGTGCAAGTTTAGTTATACAGTTGGTGATTTTGAAATAAGATGGGTAGAACTCATCGAAGAGTTTCAATTGCAAGACAACATGTGGTTTAAATAAATGTACGGTCTTATAAGGAAATGAATTTCATGCTACTTGAGAGATACCTTTTGGGCTGGCATGACCACTACGCAACGTGGTGAAAGTATAAATTCTTTCTTCGATACCTATGTCAATGCCCAGACGGGTTTGATAAAATTTATCAAGCAATACAATCTTGCGGTCCAATCTCGTCGCGATAAAGAAAATAGAGAGGATTTCGTCTCCATATCTACGACACTGGATCTCTTGTTCAAAAATTCAATTGAGAGTCATGCCGCTAATGTGTATACGAGAACCATATTCGATAGATTCCACATTGAGTTCTGAAAGTTTACCTCTTTTTAGTCTCAAAAGCTAGTCGAAGAGGAAGCCGAGGCGGTTAAAGTATACGAAGTGCGTAGAAGTGGTGAGGATGGCACAGAGGATATCGGTCAAACATTCAATGTTCGTTTCGAATGGGGAGATGCCTCGGCCGCTTGTGATTGCAAATACTTCGAGTCCGAGGGCGTGTTGTATTCTCACATATTTCATGTTTACTACAAGAAATATATAGACCAAATTTCATCTAAGTACATTCTACCCCGATGGACGAAAGACGCTGGATAGAGTATTATATATTTGAGGATTGGTGAGAAAGAGGAATCCAATTGTGTATCTACGATGAAAATATGAAAGGTGAGAGAAGCCGGATTCAAGTCAATTCAGTTAAGAATACAATCGCTTTGCTTGGCGGATTACACGTTAGGAGGGATGATGAAATTATTAGAAGGCATAGAGGCCATTAGAAGGGAAGAGGAGAATAAAATATGCACTAGCATCATGGCGCCTCTCAGGGCGGCTCCCCCCAAGTCGACATTACAATGCGAGATCCAGTACGATGTACTACCAAAGGTAGGCAAATAAACAATGATAGAATTAAGTCTGGAATGGAGTTTAGTATTGACCAATTTAGTATTGAATAATCAAAGAAGTAGAGAAGGAAGTGTAAAGGTTGTAGTGATTTGGGTCATAAAATCACAACTTGTCCGATAAAGAGAGTCAGGATGATGGCTGCTAGCGCTGGAAAGAGTTAAACAGAATAGGACGATGGAAAGTGTAGTATCACAGAGTCACATTGACTCAATTTTATGAATAGCATAATCACATCGTTTTAGAAGCGATGACGCTTCGTATTGGAAGGTTCGACGCCTTGTCTATGAAGCGACGATGCTTCCAATATGATGCGTGAGCCCTTCGTTTAAGAAGCGTGGCCACTTCGTTTATGAAGCATGGACTATGGTAATTCTTTTATGTGTTGATTCTTTTTTTTATATATGTGTTTATTCTTAATTTGAATGACTGATTCCTTTTTTTAATACGGTTGGGCTACAATTATAATTGATTCCATTTTTTCTTTAAATGAGAGGAAGCATTTCTCAGACAGTTATTTTGAAATTTAAGCCACAAAATGATTTCTTTACAACCTCAAAACGATTTCTTTACATTGTTGACAAAAAAGGGCTATATAAAATACAGCTAAGTCTAAGGGCATGTTCACTTCGTTGTAAAACAGCAATATTATGCGCAATCCCATTATTTTACCGTAAAAGGTATAATGTTCGTTGTTCATTTCGCAGTAATTTTTTGAGTTTTGTGCCAATAAAATTACCTGTAATAATTTTGACTTACGAGGCTGGCGCTCGTAATGTCGATTTGTTGCAGGTAAAATAGCAACGATCAAATAAATTCAGCTCTCCTTGTGGCGATACACTCTACTAAAATGAGAAGTAAACGTAGTGTATCATTCGTCTTCTTCATCAACACTTAAAACCAGTGCAACGTATCATTCATCGTCATCTTCAACAACCAAAATGAGCACCCTAAAACAGAGTTTACGCTTTCAGACAATCCTAAGAGAAATCCCCAAACCTTCGATCAGATCTCCCAACTGAACGAACCAATGCCCTAGATCTGGTGCTCCTTTGCTATCTCCCTCCCTATATACCACGAGATGGGTGAGATCTGATTGTATCCGTTGTTGAAGAGATTGCTCCATTGTTTTTGTTTTTTTTCACCATATGAACTAATGGTTTTGAGACATACAATTTGGGGTGATGGGGTTTTGAGGTTTTGGGGTTCAGAGAGGTGGCCATTTGGGCAGTGGTGTTGGGGTTTTGAGGGTTGAATATGGGGTTTTGAGGGTTGAAGAGATTGCTCCATTGTTTTTGTTTTCTTTTTTCACCATAGTCGAGTCTGTTGCTAGTTGGATGTGATTTGAGAAATCTAACCATCTAATCAAGTAATTGACGATTATAATTGCCAAATTGATGTAGATTTGGTTGTTGCCCATCTAAGTTGTAGGCAGATTCATTCGTGGTCGGAGATGTGGGAACCATCATTTGTGATGGTGTTAAGAACTTGATATATTTTTTGTTTTTCTTTTTTTCATTTTCTTTGGCATTCGATTATACATAAAAAATTTGATTTTGTATATGTATTTTTATAGTGCTTTTTTTTTAAATTAACAATAATGCTACATACATAACTTTATTAATTAATATCATGAAAATAAGTATTTAATTAATTAATTTATTTTTTGGGGGGAGGGGAAATTCGTAGATGGATTCATATATTTATGAGCTGACTATAATGCCCTTTTACTTTTACAAAATTTCATATTGAATACAACAAAGTGATGATATTTGTTGGTTTACTGTTTGAAAATAAGCTTCATTTATGCTAACATAACAACTACTATTTTACGATAAATAATAAAAATGCCCCTAACAATCATTCTAAGGATCCCACACTGTCCGAACAAGAGTTTGCATCTAACGGTGGTCAACTCTGTTTAGCGTGACATGTGCCACCTGTAGGGTAGAAGAAGATCAAATTGGTGTATTTGGGTGGATTATAAGTAGTGTGATTTGATTCACATTCTCTGTGAGCTCTTCGTTTTTATAATGACGTGGGTAAATGTGAACCGATAGATTGACTTGAACGGGGATGGATGATACTCCCCTAAATTTTCATGCGAAATAGACACTTTTATAATGACCGATGAAGAGATAGAAAATGAGTGGGCATGACAATTTCAAATAGTCAAGAGTACATGCAAAAAATTACAGAAATCGTTCACTTCGCTGTAAAGTAAATAGTAGCCCATAAAGTAGATTTTACACCTTCATTTTACAGTAAACTGAACAGCCATATTACACCGGAGGTGTACCTTCTTACAAGTAAAAAAAGTATACTTTATTACATGTAAAATGATTATCACATGTAATTGGATTGCATCGAAGTGAGTGTGCCCTAAGTGTCGGGAGAAGACGTCTCACGGGTCGGCCGGTTCTAGAGTTGAGAGATACAGGATCGACTCTAGAGCCGAGAGAAGAAGGAACTGCTCCTCCCCAGGAAGAAGTTGCAACTCTGAAGCCGGTGGAGCTTCCACCAACATTATAATAAGGTCGTCGTCATCCGGAATGAGGACCACCTCCGGGCGGGGGGGGGGCACATGTTTATTGTGGTCGGGAACAACAACAAGCTCATTGTCATTGGGGATGCCGATAATTGAACGATCGTAACTACGGATGAAACGCTGGTGCGCCAATCGGTGACTCCTCCGTAAACTATTGTATTGCATTTTAGTCTTAGAGGGTGAGGCAGATGAGAGGAGAGGAGACAAAAAGAAAAGGAGAGATGTGACTTGAAAATTTGCTGATTATTTTGATTTGAACCTTTAAATAGCTAGCTACTGTGACTGCTCTACAACTGTAGTCATTACTGTGCACTGCCCCAAAGGGGTACTGACGACTGATGGATTTGCCTATTTATTTTTCAACATTATTGCAGCAGATGTATGTTTTCCATCATCATAGCATGACTATTTGGTTTTCCACGATTATTGACACGAATACTCACAAGTCATAGCTATGACAGAGGGAAAGAGGCGAATTGAGTGCTGGCGCTTCAACAAAAAAGTGTTAGTGTTACGAATAAGGAGTGTTGACGCTTCTTTGGGAAAATGTAGTAATTAAATGAATTGAGCATCAGCGCTTCGACTTAGAAGCACTAGCGATACGAATCGCAGGAGCGCTTCGACTTAGAAGCACTAGCAATACGAATCGCAGGAGCGCTAATGCTTCATTAGACAAATGAAGTTATGGATGGTGTTAGCTTCTGCATTGCCATAGTTTTGTCCAGTCGATTGAATCTTCTACGATAAAATGTATAAATCTTAGAAGGATAAAATTGTAAAGTCATTTTCCTTGTTATAAAGTGTCATTTTCATTGTATAAATGTCTACAAAGATAAATTGTACAATTTTAATTAGATCGTTGTATAAATCTTATAGAAAGAGGTACAACAACATAGTTTAAGTTTACATTGTATAACAACTAATTTAAGACAACGCTTCAACCTCGTTATTGATACGCGTTTTCGGGAACCCTCTCGGATTCGGGAGAATGACCCAATGTGGTCACATGGAACTCTGTTTGCGAAGGGTGGTGAAGGTGAGTAATGGTAAACAGATATAGTTAATACCCTACAAGAAAATTTGTTAATAGCAGGCAGACATGTTGACATAAATAAAAGATGTGATCGCCACCTACAGATTTTTATCGACGTTGTAGAACATTGATCGCGGGGTCGGGGGATTGTGGATTGGACTTCTATACTAAATATAGGTATGACGATTTTAGCAATTAGGGTTGCCTAAGGTCTTAGTTAATTCAAAATTTTAACTTAAGGGGATCTAATTTATAAGGAGTGTGATGTCCCGTTATGCGTAGGAGGATCGAACCCGTTCCCGAGTACCCTCCGTTGGCTCCCTTGGGAAAATCAATTTAAAGGCTATGATGGTTTCAAAAAATGCAAGGTGTGGACTTAATTGGATCTAATGTTACAAATTTTGGTAGGGGTATCCTAAGGGAGAAAGGCTCTAAGGCTAATTTTATCTCTCTTCGGAAAACTCGATAATCGAAGTAGAAGGGCCAACCCTAACTAAAACGACTACTCTACGAGACTCGCAGAGGAAAGTTGAAGTTCTAAACCCAATGTTTAGAGTTCAACTTTGTTCTAATTCGGAATCTTAGAGCCAACCTCGAAAATTCCAAAGAGAACCCAACGTATAATTAGTCCGTCTCGGACTAGGAAACCCAATAGGACCCGATAACTCCCAAGCCGGCACAACAAGTTGTCTCCTATTCGAACTCGTGATTATACATTGTATTCACAGTGTATAATTCACTAGAGTCATACCTGGACTCTGAGTCCAAGCCCAAGCGGTTGCTTTAGCTGATTTTCCTGAAGCCGGTTGAATTATACGCTGAAACCTCAATGTATAACTTAATATATGCTTGATTTTCAGCGTATAATCTAGAATATATGTCGGACTTTTACTGTATAATTTATAATTACACGTTGGACTCCTAGCGTATAATTGGTTGAAACTATAAATAGGCCCCTACCCCTCTTATTCTAAAAAAGACATTCATTCACGTTAGGTTTCTTCTTTAAATAGATCTTTTAAGATCTCTTTTCACCTATTCCACCTCCTTCTTCTTCTTCCCTTTCTCTTGATAAATCAATGGCTGGTATCTGATTCAGAACACGCTTTGCTTGAAAAAAAATTGAGGAGTCAGCAAAGAAATCCCTCTGTCAAACAGAATTGATCTCACCAATATTGAGATCATCGATCTCGAGGCGCCTGTTGCACCTCATGCACCCATCCAGGTCCCTGCTCCAGGTTCTCCACTTCTCACTCACGAGATTTGGAATATGTTGGTGTCAGACTCAAGGCCAGAACTCATGGAAGAAGGGAATGCTTAGGGAAGTTAAGAATCTAGGTAGTTCTTCGTTTTTTAGTCTTAGATCTTATCACATTTTAGATTTCTAGGTTTAGGTCTTAGGTTTTATTTCAATAAAGTGTAATCACAACATTATAATAAAAAATTTATATTGTTGGTGATTCCAATTGTTATTTTCAATCTTAAATTTCTGCAATATGATCATAACTTTTATCCATAATTTTGTTCATGCTATTCCCTCAAAATATTCATGGAAAGGAGTTTTCAACTGCAGGTTTGGGGGGAATCCCACAAATTGACCAACCTTATGATAACATTAGGGACATTGGGGATAATGTCGGATTTGGTTTGGGGGAGTCTCAGTAAGTTCAACAATTATTCTCTTTGTATTAGTTTTTATTTTAATGCAAAAAAAAAAAAATTGGGCCATCTAATGCAATATTTTGTCATAGTTTTCAAACTTAAATTAATGATACATGTGTATTCAAATTTTAGAATGTTAATATCATATATCGAATGCTCATATGCAAGATGATGAAATTTAAAGTAAAATTTTTTGTGAAATCTTGATCTTCATACATAAATTCATTATCACTATTACCAAGCTAGGGTTTTAGAAATCAATGAACTCTTTTGAATAATTAACCTTAGGTTCTTAGTGGAGACTAAACCTGATGAGCTTTAGAGTCATTTCCGTCCTTGATGAGTGACCATGAAAACTCGGTGATTTCTTTATGGATTAATTTTGTCATAACTGTTAAATCTCATATTGTTTTTAATTTTGATTTGTCACTTAGCATGAAATTAAGTCTATAACATTGTGCTAAAACATGTTGTATGTTAACTCGAGACAAAGAGGCAAAATTACCTACACTAGAAGACATGATTGAAGGCCGTTATTTGATCATTTGAACCAAAAAGACATACTCCATTCAATTTTACGTTGCTATAACCCCTTTTGAGCCTTAAATGATTGATTTTTCTTGATAACCCAATCCAGAAACCCTTCACCACATTGAATTTAAGCTTATCAAATTGGAAGTGGTGAAACGATGAAAAGTGAAAAAAAAAAAAAAAAGAAAAAAAAAGAGGAGAAAATAGGAGGGTGAGAAGAATAGAGGTATTTTTGGGAAAGTGAACAAGTAATTAAAAAAAAAAGAGGGGAATTCAAGAAAAGAAAAAGTACTTAAAAAAAATAAAATGAGAGAAATTGTGATGAAAAGATGAGGAAAAAGAACTTAATTTATTTCTTTCTCACCAATTTCTCAGAAATTTTTGAACCCCTAATGCCTTTTCTATGGATCCTAACCCTTAAATCTATTACAAGCTGAGAAAGACCTTCATGATCCGATTTTGCTTGGTAATTGCTTTGTGAAGAGTAGATGTATTGCATCTATAGTACTTTATGTGACATGCTTAGGATAGATAAAATATCTTCCAATGAGATTTGCATACTTTTTCTTTATCTCGTGCTTTCTTTATGTGTGATATTTTAGCCATCATTGAAATTTTTTTATTGAGAAAATACTTCTACGATGACTTTTCAGTCAAGACATAAGATCCGACGATTTATTATTTAGATCAGTTTTGAGACAAATAAATCTTAGTCTTGGTATGCATGCACACACTACACATTTGTGCATGAATGGATTGATTACTTCGAGAATTGGATCAATAAACTAGTTTGAATAGATATGAGTACAATCAATATGGCATTGAAAACTCTGATTGAAAATATGCATGTTGAATTAATTAATGGTTATATATTTTGAATGTATCTATACATATGAAAACCATATTTTGAAAACTCTTTTTCTCTTTATTTTACTTTATTTTTTATTGAAGCTTTGAAAGGTTTTGGAAGTTTGTGGGTAACTTCACTGTAAACTCTCAGGAAACAAAACTCCTCCACTAGGGATCACCTAGCGGTTTAAAGGCTTGCTACATATGCTAAATGCAACCGTGCTTCCTACGAAAGTGACATTTAAATCATTCAACATTAACCTTGCTTAAGTAGTTTCTCTCTCTTTGCTCGAGGATGAGCAAAATTGTAGGTTTAGGGGTGTGATAAGTGTTGAAATATGATAATATTTCACACCCTAAAATATACACTTAGTAGTCCGATGAGAGTGATCTAACGATTTTGTAGATATTTGATAATTTCAGGAGAAACCAACTCTTGGATCAACTCTAAAGCATAACAGAGCATAATAAAGACATTCACCGGAATATGGAACCAAGGGAGCACTTCAAACAGAATTCGAGGAAAATCAATCAATCGAGTATTCAAGTCAATCGACCGAGATTTACAATCCATAACTCGTCCAGATTGGAGCTCTTTGTCAGAAGCAAAATCGATCGATCGAGGGTTATAGAAAAAATATGTACACTCTATTCGGATCAAAATTGATCGATCGATTTTCCGAATCAATCGATTGATTTAAGTGATCAAGAATGGAATTTTGAAATTCAAAATTAAGTGGGAAAATAATAGGATTTCAAAAAAGAACCCTGTAATAGGGAAAGTAAGAGTTAAGGTTGAGAGCACTTTTTTACGTTGTCATGAATTTCCTTCTACTTTTCTATCATTTTTAGCTTTATAAAAACGGATTAGCCCTCATTATTTTAGAATTTTTTGTACGGGAGACTAAATCATAGCAGTTTCTTGGATTAAAGCTGTTTTGTGGAGCTATTTGGAGATTCCATTCGGGCATTTTCATGGATTGTTTTTATTTTATTTTATTACAAATTCTGTGTTGAAATGTTTGGCTAATCATTTAGAGTTTTAGGGTCTAATGGATCCCATATGAGGATTCATCCATAAATTAGATCTATTGTTGGTATTTTATCATATGCTTATGTTGATTAATAGTCATGTGTTCTTGTCGTTTATTGGGATCTAATCATAGATCCAAGATATGAGAATTAGTCATGTTTTTTTCATGATCTTAGATCTGTGATTAGAAACCTTAATCTTGATTCAAATGTTAAAAATTTAGACTCATTAATTCATTGTGATTAGATCTTTTTAATACAGTGGATGTTTTGACTCTTTTGTTTAGAGGATTTGAAAGAGCATTACATTGGGGTTTAATATTGATTTAATTGTTTTATTTTTCATATATTATTGATTGAATTTAATAATTTATGTGGTGTTGCATCTATGCGATTCCAACTATTAAATCTAAAAATATGGATGATGAATCAAAGATGGGAGGATTTCTTGTGAGTAATTTTATATTACGAAGAATTGTTTAATCTTTCTACTCTCCATATTTGGTAGGCTAGGTTAAGACTAGTGTAATTCAATTATGCTCTTAGATTGGTGTATTGTGTCATTTTAATTTCTATCTAACATCCTTGAAGGTGTGACCTTGTACTCTACAGCTGTTCACTACGGTCCGACTTGTGGGCTTGCAAGTATCATTTATAAATTGACAACTATGGTTGTTGGGCTTGAGTGATAAAAGCATTGGATGTTTTGTTTTGTAAGGATTTAAAGGCTTGGGCCTTAAACTTTAGGGTACCTTAATTGGCCTTGGAAGGTATTATGATATTTAGGCCTTGGGAAGCTTTATAAAACTTAATCGTGAAGTTTTGGTTGTTTGGGCCTTCTAAGGCTTTAGAGATTTTAAGTCATAGAGGTATTGGGTGTTTGGCTTTATACAACTTTGAGGTTTTGGGCCGTAGAGGTTTAGGGTACTTGGGTTCTTTGATGATCTATGATATTTGGAGGTTATGAGGCTTTATGGTATTTGGCTGCAAAGGAATTGATTGTTTATGGTGTGTGAGGCTTTAAAGAATTGGGCATAGAGGCAGTGAATGGTTGGGCCTTGTGAGTCTCCAGTATTTGATCCATAGAGGCTAAAGTCCTTGGGCCATTTGAGGGTTTACAATATTTATGCCTTGATTATCAATTTGGAACATGTCCGAGTGTTGATTTATAAATTTATATAGGCATTATTTTTCATAGTTGATTTTAGCCATCCATTTGAATTTCAAAGGAACAGTTCTTAGATTGTACAGATTTATGTAACTATTCTCTTGATCCTTGACTTTAGAGTATATCGGAGCGTTGAATTTTAAGTTTAATCATTTATCCTAAAATATATCCGAATTTGGCTATTATTTATTACACAGATTTACATTAATCCATACACCTATCATTGGTTAGAGTGCCTCGGAGTATTCGGTTATGGCCTGAATTTTAGAGTTAAGGCGATGGTTGATCGCATATGCATGAACTCTTACGAAAATTTAGCATCACCTCTTAATTTTATATTTTAATATTTTAATATTTTTAATATTTGTTAGTGACCCTAATACATAAAACTCAAGTGAGTGGTGACAGAGTGTCCTGTCAAGGCCTTAGGTGGCATGTCTCGGACTAGTTCGAGCTCAGCCATGCTGGCGAATCATTTTCTTTTAAGTGCTTGGCTCAAATATTACAGCTAGTGCTTGGCATGTTAGGAATTCAACCCACACTAGCAAAATCTCAATTGCGATGAATGCAAAAAAATAAAAAGATGCAAAGAATAATCACACACACAACACAAGATTTACGTGATTTATTCAATCGAGGGTTTCGTCCACGGGAATATATGCACTATTTATGAACGTTTACAACGCACACACTCTTTTATCTGTAGTGCACTCTCAAACAATATCAAATCCGATCTTCCACAGCCAAATCGCTGTAAAACTCAAGGACATCCTTAAAAAATAGAGAAGAGATATATCGGAATATAATAACGATCCCGACACAAGAACAACTTCAATCCCTAAACAATTCTTCAATACTTTGCCAAATCCTATTTCTAACTCAAGAGAAATAGCTCAAAAAACCAGACTCTGCACGTAACTAAGTTATCACTGGTCGCTCGAGCAAAAACCAAAGTCACTTGAGCAATTGGGACCCAAAACTTTTCCTTACAGAGTACGCAGGTTGTTCGAGCGAGAACCAAATTCGCTCGAATGACTTTTCCCCGAAAGTTTGCTCTTGTTGCTTGTTTACCTCGCTCGAGCTGATTTGGTTCCCACTCGAGTGACCTGCGTTGGGATAAAACTATAATAACAATCTCCACCTAGGTTTCATCCCTAACCACATCACCGCCCCATCAGGTATCACCATCTTCGACAAATGTTAATTAAGCCGGCTTAATCAATATGTTCACTGCGTTCTCTTTCATACATGCAAGTGTTAAAGAAATCATATCCTTAAACTTTTCAGAACGTTTATTCGTCTTTTCTGACCTTCTCAAGGGAGTCTGAACCGAAACCGGTACCTGGGGCTGCAAGTCTTGAGAAATTGTGTCATCTTCATTATTTTTTTCATCTTGTTCAAGCCTTTCAACATCAACTTGTGTTTGAGGTTTTCTAGATGATTGATGTTTGTCTTCCGCCTTTTACATTGAAAAAGTAATAACCCTTTCAACAATCACTTTGTAAGATTGTGTATCCTAGAAACGAAAACCTTTGACTCCTTAACCTTAGCTAATCAAGACACTTTTTGAATTTTGGATCAAACTTGGATCGTTCACTTCCCTGAAGTAATGCATAAGTTGCACATCCAAACACCCTCAAGTGAGAGTAATTCTCGTATCTTTCATACCAAACCTCATATGTAGTTTTTTAGTTTAATGCCGCTGAAAGCGACTTGTTAACCAAGTAACATGCCGTGTTCACTGTCTCTACCCAGAACCCATGACTCAAGCCAGAATGATTCAATATACACCGCGATTTTTCTAATAGTATTTTGTTCATCCTTTCTGCCACACCATTTTGCTGAAGATTTTCAGAAACTATTAAGTGTCTAATAATTCCTTGATTTTCATAGTAAGCCTTAAACTCTGATGATAGATATTCCCAACTATTATCTGATCTGAGAATCTTCACTTTCTCGTCTGTCTGCTTTTCAACCATACTCTACCACTACTTGAATTTCTGAAACACATCTGACTTGTTTTAATCGAATATGCCCAATCTTTCCTAGAGTAGTCATCTATGAATGACACAAACTAGTTGACTCCACCTACTGAAGTGACTTTAGCTGGTCCCCATACATCTAAATGTATATAAGCAATCAGCCCCTTTGAAGTACATTTTCCTGTTGAGAAACTGACTTTCTTCTGCTTCCCGAAGATGCAATCTTCACAGAAATTTAGCTTATAAATTTGAATGCCAGAAATTGCCTTATTCTTTATGAGTTTTGTCAGTTTACGTTCACTTATGTGACCAAACCTCTTGTGCCACAAATTAAATAGATCCTTGAAATTTGTCGTAGCCGCAACACCATTGCCGCTGGCTGTGTTGCCTATTAAAGAATACAAATTCTCCACATTTTCACCTTTTATCAAGGTCATAGGACCACGTACGACCTTTAGTCTACTTGATTCTAGAATGACTCGACATCCTATCTCATCAAATGCCCCCAACGAGATCAGATTTTTCTTCAGATCAGGCACATGCCTAACCTCAGTAAGAGTGTGAATACAGCCATTAAACATCTTGATTTTGATAGAGTCAATACTCACTGCTTCACATACACTGTCATTTCTCATCATTATTGTCCCACCATTGGCTTCCTTAATACTGGTGAAACAAATCCCTGTAGGGACACATGTGATACGATGCCCCTGAATCTAGGATCCATCTACCATCAAACTGACTGAAGCTTAACAATGCACACAATAGGTCTTCACCGAAATCTGACTTAGTAACACAGGCCTGTTGCAAAGTTCCTTCATCACCCTTATTTTTATTCAATCTCTGCTTGTAATATTTACAAATATGTCCATATTGTTTGCAGAAGTAACAAGACCTGTTGTTTCCTCTCGTTGATTTATTTTTTCCTCTAGATTTGTCTCTTTTGCGATTATGGTTCTAACCCCTTTCGCTCCCTTCGGAGTTAGATTCGAATTGTTTTATCAATTCGTCGAAAAAAAGTGCAACAGTTAATTCTTCAACGACAATAATATATTTACCATAAATTAATATGGTAGAAAGGTGCTCATAAGATGGTAGCAGTAACGTGAGTAAGAGAAGTGCAAGATCTTATTCTTCAAGTTTCACCTCAATGCTCAATAATTCACTAACTATTTTATTAAATGAATTCAAATAGTCATGAATACGTGTACCAGCCTTCATACGAAGGGTATAGAGTTGCTTCTTCATTAAGAGTCTGTTAGATAATAACTTTATCATGTAAAGAGATTTCATTTTCTTTCACAGATCCATGGTCGTCTTCTCGTGATGAACGTTATACAGAACTTCATCGAACAAACACAATCTAATAGTGCTTACGATTCTCTTATTAATAGAGTTTCACTCTTCATTGGACATCTCTACCTTCTTCCTCATCTCCTTCCCAATGAGAGCATCATCAATGCCTTGTTGGAAAAGGAGATCTGTGACCTTTACTTGTCACAAGATAAAGTTATTCTTCCTCGAAAAAATTTTCACCTTGAATCGTACATTCGAGACATTCATCGCCATTATAGCATAAAACTTGGCTCTGATACCACTTATTAGAAATTCAACCCACACTAACAAACTCCCGATCACGATGAATGGGGAAAAATAAGAAGATGCAAAGAGTAATCACACACACACAACACAATAATTACGTGGTTCACCCAATCGAGGGCTATGTCCACGGGAGTATATATATACACTATTTATGAACGTTTACAACACACACACTCTCTTCTCTCTAGTGCACTCTCAAATAAGATCAATTCTTCAATACTTTGCCTCTCGAGCAATTCTTTAATACTTTGCCTCTCAAAGTATTCACAAAGTTTTTCTCTCTTGAAAACTCTCACAAAAGCTCTCTCAAAGCTATCTAATTTGTCCATAAGCTTTTCCTTCGTATAGGAGACCCGAATCCTACTTCTAACCTAAGAGAAATAGCTCAAAAAATCAGCCTATGCACGTAACTAAGTCGTCATGAGTCGCTAGAGCAGAAACCAAAGTCGCTTGAGCGACTGGGACCCGAGACTTTTCCCGTACGGAGTGCGCAAGTCGTTCAAGCGAGAACCAAATTCACTCAAGCGACTTTTCCCCGAAAGTTTGCTCTTGTCGCGTGCTCATCTCACTCGAGCGGATTTGGTTCCCACTTGAGCGACTTGCGTTGGGGTAAACCTATAATAACAGGGCAATGGGCTCGCCCGACCCATTGGCATCGTTATTAATTGTGTGGAACACATGCACGGGTACATATGCAAATTCATTTTACGGTAGCTCTATTCGCGCATACCAAATTATTGAGGGTGCCTACGTGAAAAACTTGTTGAATGCATTGAATAAAATGGTAGAGATCAGTTTTCATCTCAGTCTTCCACATGATTGATCTTGAGATCATGAGCATACCATCTAATGGCGATCACTTCTCTATTCCATTATCCCAAAAAAGTAACTCACATGGCGCATATTACACTTAAATGTGATTTTTTGTTCACTTTTTGGGATTTGTCCCTCATGGCACGCATATGCCCTCATCATCAATCTTGTGGAAGATTGGGATGGCAATCAATCTCCATCATCTGATTTTACACGGTCTCAATGCGTCTGCAGCGTAGGAGCCCGAGTTATTGGATAGGCGTGAGTAGAGCTGCCCTTCATTTTATGAGAGGGGCTTATTATTTTGGAGACCTGCTCAAAATACTAAGGTTGCAGGTAGTGGCGCCCTTTTTCTTCTTGTCGAAAAGTTAGCCCTCGCCCACAATTTTCAAAAAAGACTTGGTGTTTTGGAGACCTGTGCTCATGTATCAAGCCAAAATATCATCAAAGCTATCTGATATAAATGTGCTCATGTACCAAGCCAAAATATCATCAAAGCTATCTGATATAAAGATGTTTGATATAGAAGTTTGAGACAAAACACATCTATATCATATGATTCATATTCATCGCAGTGATATATTGTGTTTCATGCCAATTTTTGTCACGAGAGATATTTCGATCGTTAGCTTCAAATCAAGCATTCAAATCGAATGATTGATTCTTTTGCCCTTTCTTTAATTAACGGGTGAGGAGCAGCCATCCACCTCAAGCTTACCGATAATAAAACAAAACCACACATAGTTTTGGACCGACAGAACATCACACCAAAGTCCAACCTCTCTCTACCAACGAATCAGTCAAAACAAGACAAACATATATACCTAAAATATCCAGACATGGTTATTTTATCATCCCCAAAATAAAATAGAAAAGATTATTCACACAAACATATTATATTCCCACAACTATCCTCTTACTCTTCTCTAACGAGTGACAAAGTAACAATAAACAATTGGGTACATCTCTTCGCGCCTACTTGATTTTTGACGGTGCCTATGTTCCATACCCACTGAAACTTGTGTGCTGCTTGGTTCAAATGATAATCTTTTACACCATGGAAGTATACCATCAGTTAGTTTTCGATTCCACATGCGGCCATGTTTGGAGGATTTGTGCCACGTGGAATAAAAACAGAGAGTAAGATGATACACTTATAGTCTCCCGATCCCTAAGGCGTAAGAGG
Source organism: Chloranthus sessilifolius (assembly GCA_021018995.1). NCBI lineage: Eukaryota > Viridiplantae > Streptophyta > Magnoliopsida > Chloranthales > Chloranthaceae > Chloranthus > Chloranthus sessilifolius. The sequence continues at coordinate 23,696,182 of CM037594.1, read as the reverse complement.
GGGGCTGAAAAAACGATGGATTAGATGAATCCAAGCAGTTTACGGGTTTCAATGGGCTTCGAACATAGGCACACTCTAAAATCATCTAGGCACGAACAAAAGTAGGCTAAACAAATAGAGAGGCAGTCTCTTATCCCATGCATAAACGATTTCTAGCGGGTCATCCCTCCTTGCATCACGGGAGCTTCTGTGACTCCACGACTTTGTTTATCCAAATTCCCTTGCCATCCTAAAACACCCAAGAAACCAACAAAAGTCAACAAAGCAACTAAGAGTCTATGGACTAAAAGTTACAAGAGCTCGTAACCTATATGCTCCAAATGGTAAATTGGAAAGGATCACTAATTTTAATCAAGTGTGACCTATGATTTCAAAAGCGTTTCTAATTTCGATGGTTGGAGGCTTGCAGAAGATTGAGACAAAAAATACATTTCTATCGTGTGATTAGTCTCATATCACACCGATCTGTCTCATGAGCCATAAGGATATTTTCGTCCAACCAATTTTTTCACTTAAATTGAATTTCAGTACAGCCAAATATTTAAACCCTGTTTGCTTAGTTTTTTTTTAAAAAAATTGAGAGAGAGAGAGAGAGATTGTACCTATGGACATGTCGAATCCACGGCTTTTAAGCTCTCTGTATTCTTGACAGAGTGCGCATGACTCACAACAACAATGAACAAGGCAATCAGTGCATGGCTTCTCAGTCAATGAATATTGGCCCCTCATTTTTGATCGATAGAAGCACGAATACAAGCAAGAACAACCCGTAACACACATAATAAGTGTGTAAAGCGCTCCACTCGTTGCACATGCTGCAAACACACGATGCCAATCACACGGTTAGGAATCAATCTCCTAATCCAATTTTCCATGATCACCCAACACAAGATACTTATACCACAAATACTCATATCAGAAAACCGATTCTCGGCTAAAATACAACTACTTACAAGTTGACCCTCTATCCACGAGCTCCGCAATCTGGCCGAAAGTAATACATGGGCACCAGCAGGTTATGCAACCTGTAAATGACTAAGTTAGAAATAATCTCTGATCATGATTTGCCAAGTTTTCTCTCAAATTAAGTTTAAGTGCCTGAGGGTTGACAACTTTGGGTATGCTCCCAAGATCAAGATTCACAATGTTAAGGTCCTAAGCGCCAAGTTAATTCCTCATTTTTTTGAGGTCGTAACACATCACTACCCTCCGTAGCCTACTTCTCACTCCGGTAAACCCTTTGGGGACCCTAGGTCGCCCTTTCCAAGACTCAACGATGGCCCACTCGGTGCCGGCGGTAACCCTCCCTTAAGGCTCCCAGATAGACCTTTCCCCAAGTAGACCCTTCCGTGACTCGAATCATCATAATACAGAACAACACCACGTTCCGAGCACGAGTTGCGAGAGGGGAACAACCTAGCGAAAGGGATACTGAGGGCATAGTTCCCAAGTTGGAATTCGGGAAAAGCATTGTGAGGAAAAATAATATATATATATAATTAAAAATACTAAAAGATAAATATATTTTTGACAAGAATGAGGGAAATTGCGGAAAAATATTGTAAAATACCGCTACTTTTGAAACAAACGCGTTTTAAACGTGTTTCTGACGGTTCATTAAAAAACGCGTTTTAAATGAGTTTTTCTAAAAAAAAATCAAGATTTTGGTAACTATGCCTAAAGGCCCGAAAAAGGGGTACAAAAGTCAAAGCTGTAACAGCGTAGGCCGCCACGAAACCCGAGAATAGGCGATCTCAGAAAAAGGTTCCCTACAGACACAAAGTGAGAGATACTTAGAGGTATCTCTCTTAATGTCACTTGTTGGTTTTGGTTGTCTTGTATTTCCTACCTTCTCGCTGGTTTGATTTTTCGCTTATTTAATATATAACACTTTTATTATATGAAAAAAAAAAAAAAACACGTCACTACAAAATCACGAATCAGAACACTAATTTAGGGACAAATACTTGAGATTTCTTTTTGAGAATTAAATAGTAGAAATACATACAATTTCCGACGTCGGAACCACAATCGCATAGACCCGAGGACCAAGGAACAGGTGCTTGAGATTGGACGTGGAAAGTAGCAGGGGCGTGGGATGGGTAGAATTGACTTGGTGAACTCACTGGGATTCCCGTGGATGGGTGGCCGTGCTGTGCTGCCTGCGGCGGCACAGTGGGCATTGGGGGTGCCGAGTACTTCTGGTAGTCATTTGGGTTAGAGGAATGCATGGTGAGAGGGAGGGAGCGAGAGAGAGAGAGAGAGAGATCTGAATTCTGATGTGCTTGTTGAAGAGAAATGAGTTTTGGCTGTTTTTTTTTTTAATTTTTTGTAAGGAGTTTTGGTTGGTTTTTATGGATGGGTAATGGGTGGAAAACAGTTAGTCAAACGCCGCCAGGGTTGACCACCAAGAGTTATCATGAATTGGTATTCCGTGTTCGGGCCCTAAAGTGATCGGGTCAATGCCCAGATATATCCCTGCAACTCACAATAATTGACGGCTTCAAGACGAGGGATGCTAAGCGCAAAGAAAATTGTTGGTGTGAAATTATATTTTTTTCTTCCTTTACCGTCAAAAAGAAAATTGTTGGTGTGAAATTATATTTTTTTTTTATGTTATTTCGTCAAAATTAGGCTTATATGTTCATTGTGTTGTTCCCTATTGAGCTAGGATGTAGCTCACCCTTTTGACTATACGTCGCAAGTCCATTGATAGCAGCAGCGGAGACTTCGGGAAACGTGGATCCGGGTGATTCGGATTACGTACCTGGAGACAAGTTAGAGCCTCCTCCCAAAGACTTCTTCTAGGTGACTCTGCTGAGCACTTTGATAGAAAGTCAGTTTTGTGAGCAGTTTAGTGCGACTTGGTATGTCAAGCTTTTATTTATGAAACAATGTAATTAAACTAGATTTTCTTTTGGCGAACCATCTGGGGTGATCTATGTATCATTGATAGTTCGGGTTGGTTCTCTATTCATACAGTGGCATGAGGGTAGAACTGTCTTTTGAATATGCCAGTTGGGCATATTAATGTTTTCCACTTTAATGAGATTAATTATTTTATTTATTGTGTGATGTTTGTTATACCAATGTTCCGTGCTAAGCTTTGGGGCACGGTCTGGAGGATCGTACTGATGGCACGAGTTTCGGAGTGTCGAAACCCGGGCTGTCACAAAGAATGTGATAAAAGCGTCTGTGTGATGCGAGTAACTAAGATCAAGTAATCTAATGAGAATGAGACATCCTTAGGGGATGAGAAAATAATAAAGGCATCAATGTGATGCGAGTAAGTTATACATCCCAGGGATGTATATATGATTGAATAATTACTGTTGAGGCCTAACTGATATAAGATAGCACTTTACACGGTGAACAACTATATGTAAAGCACATTTTATTTTTATTATTTGAGGTTTGTTTAAAATACCCCATCGACGTGGCAGGATACCCACGACTGACGTGGCAGGATATCCGTGACCGGTACGACGGCCAATCCGTACAACAGTGCGGAGGTCTATCTGTACACAGTAAGCACATCCCAGGGATGTTGAGTGAGATTTAACCCCGCCACCTAGTGAGAAAGGGGCTTGGGTAGTATTCCCAGGGAATATATTTTTTTTACAACTGTCTATTTAGGCGATGATGGTGGGTATTCCATCGGGGCTCGATGCTATATTGCTCAAGGTTTACTTAAGTTGAAGATTTAAGTTTTGCTTTAGGCCTGTCCAGTGTCATTCATGATAAATCAACAGTAAAGTAAGACATATAAATTACCAGTAAATCTTGAATGAAATTACTATCTTTTAAACTGTTTTCTAGCTAATGCATAGACACATCATGCTTAGAATATCATGAAATATATGTGAGTGTTGATTTATATGTTCATTGTGCTTGTTCCCTATTGAGCTAGGATGTAGCTCACCCCTTTAGACTATACGTCGCAGGTCCTTTGTTAGCAGCAGTTGAGGCTTCGAGAGACGTAGATCCAGGTGATTCGGATTACGTGCCTGGAGACGAGTTGGAGCCTCCTCCCGAGGACTTCTTCTAGGAGACTCCGCTGAGTACTTTGAGAGAGAGTTTTTGTGAGCGGATTATACGGCTTGGTATGTCAAGCCTTTATTATTGATAAACATGTAATTAAATTGATTATTTCTTTTGGCTAACCATCTGGGGTGATTTGTTTATCACCGATGGTTCGGATCGGTTCTCTGTTCATGCAGTGGCATGAAAGTAGAATTGTCTTTTGTTTGTGCCAGATGGGCATGTTGCTTCTCCGCGTTATGTAATTATTTGCTTTATTCATCTATCATTGCTTGTTATACCAATGTTTCGTGCATAGTTTTGGGACACGGTCTGGAGGACCGTGCTGATGACACCGGTTTCGGGGTGCCGAAATCCAGGCTGTCACACTGAGAGTATTCTGCTGTAGACTGCAAGGCCTACAGGCTTGGGCCATCGATAGAGTCCACCTAGTGGCCCATCTCATTCCACAAATTTTTATATTTTAACCCGAGATGACACCAGATTGATCCCAGATTAATCGAGATCCCTTTTTAAGTTCCGTCCTATTGATTTAACGACACGAATCATTGTCGTCACTATCCTATTCGTCAAGTACGATTCTAAGCTTATATCGGGTAAATTCGGGCTAGCCTTGTTGGCCATCACATCAATTCTAATTTTTTTGAGTACGATCAAGTTTTTCAAAACATCATCTTATCAGAGATTGATTTTATAAAAATTAAAATTTTCAAATCATATTCCGATCGAATTTCAAAATCAATTCACCATGGTCACTAGGGCCTAAATTACCTGAATTTATGAGGATTTATCGATAATTAATCGCTCACCGTTGATCACTCATGATCAATAGTGGTCGTGAGTTTCCAAGGTCTAGAAACTCATTAGGCCACAAGTCAATTAAAGTGATCACATTTCAAATATTAAACCATCTAAGGGTCCTAAATAATGTTACACTATAGTGTGAGCATACTTAACATTTCTAAACAAGCACAAATCACCATTCAATTTATCCATGATCAAACTCATAATTTTCATTACATACATTCCATAAATAAATCTTAAACTAATCACATCAGTGAATCAAGCTAATTCACATGATCAAGATCAAATTATCCATGCATTCTAGGTAAGATTACCAAGTCTAGCATGTAAATTTAATAAATCTAAGTTCATGCATTTTTTGACCATTCGATCACATCATCATCAAAACAATAAATCAAAGTCAATTTTCTGAGAAAATAAATCCGAAATATATCTAACCATAGCAATGATCATGCTATTATTACCATCTTATTTTATGGAAAAATGGCAAAATTTTCAATACTACACTATACTGCTTAGCCTTCAATCCTATAATGCATCTATAAACATTCATTCACATCTAGAAAACAGTGATCAAAATCAATAATTCTGGAATCTAAACCATGTGATCTACCATCATAACCAATAGATGTCATATATTCAATTCCTTCTATCCAAATAAAATAGTGTTAAAATTCAAGATAAAAATTTCGAAAAGTTTTGCTAAAACAGTTCGGTATGATTAAAGCCATTCATTTTTCTTCAAAATTATGATCAAAACATAGATGTTTTTCACCATCTTTGAGATCATATGGTCATCATAGTGGTATCCTATGGAGGAGGAATCATGTTAAGCCATGATGACACATGTTCTCTACTCAAACTCTAATTGTGCCATGATTGCTTCAAAAGCAGTCATAGACCATTCGATCATAGAAATAGTAATGTGTGATCATCACAATCACGCAAATTACTTCCTCATCTTAGGCCATACAATATAAACAAAAATCAGAACCGAAAATTTAAGAAAACCTTCATAAAAATCTAATTTTCAAAATAATTTCCATGCTAGCTATATCTAGACCATCAATGGACATAGTCCATCTTGGATCAATTTGGACCATTGGATGGCCTTGCATAATCATCAAAATCACATACATGAAATCCTAATGTGACAGCCCGAATTTTTCCCAACCTGAATTTTTCGAGATTTTTTTTTTTTCTTCAAACACTAATGGGAATACCCGGACCGTCAAATCGTAGATCACAACCTGATACAAAATACTTGGTACGAAACATAGCATAAATAAAATATCTAATTCTAATATTAAATATTACAATAACTAATAATGACCACCGATGATGTACCAACATCACTAAACAGTGGTGTACAACTAGTATATAATAACACATTGTACCAAGCCACACTCACCAAACTCCACAAGGCACTCGATCTATGATCCCGAAAATCTCAGCACTCCTCAAGTCCTCAATTTACAAGTCTGGTGTTTTGATAGCATTATACCTGTGACGTATAGTCGAGGTGAGCTACATCTAAGCTCAGTAGAGAAAATCGATACCAATGTACATGTCATCAGTCATACATAGATCCAAAGACGAAGATCAAAATATTTTCATATTAAAAACTGGTGACATTTTCAAACTCACAATAGAAACTAAATTCCAAAAGCATTTTCTTATCAAAAGCGAAACTGATTTCGAAGGTATTTTCTTATCAAAATCGAAGTTGATTTCAAAGGCAAACTGATTTCAAAGGAAAACTAATGTTAAAAGCAAGCTGATTTCAAAAGCAAATTGAATTCAAAGGCAAGCTGATTTCAAAAATAAACTGAATTCAAAGGCAAGCTGATTTCAAAAGCAAACTTATTTCAAAGACATTTTTTTATCAAAACTGAAAATGTTTTCAATTCATTTACATGTCTTATCTTGATTTACTGAGTTTGCTTACATTCACTTACGTGTCTTACACATTCTTGCATAGCTTCACTTACATGTCTTACATATTCTTACATCACTTACAAAGTCGATTAACGGATATCCTACCGTGCCGGTTCGAATCACGGATATTCCGCCGTACCGATCTTACTTATTCTTACATAGTGAGTTCGGAGTTTCGGATTCAATATTCGAATTTCAAAGCACGATACAAATAGCGAATTACAAATAAACTGCCGTACCAGTTCAAATTACGGATATCCCGTCGTACTGGTTCAAATTACAGAAAACCCTCCGTACCGGTCAAATTACGGTTCTTATGTTCAAATTACATGTCATACAGATTCGATTTATGAAGTTCGATTTGCTTAAATGACTTATACATCTTATTTGCGAAGTTCAATTCATTCACGTGACTTACTAATTTGATTTACTTATAATCTGCCCTAGCGGTCCAATTCCCACGAACAATCCGCCCTAGCGGTCTACAAATGCACATAATCTGCCCATAGCGGTCTATAGTGTACTTATAATCCACCCATAGTGGTCCACAATGTACTTATAATCCGCCCATAGCGGTCCACAATATACTTATAATCCGCCCATAGCGGTCCACTTCAATTTACTTAACTTATGGTTTGATTTACTTATTTTAATTTTAATATTTCGTTTTAGATTCGATCTTTTTAAAACTTCGGAATAGAGCATTTTCAATCCTCCAAATGATTCCAAAGCAAAACACATTTTCGATATTTTAAGATGTTTCAAACGGATGTATTTTCGATATTTAAAAAGGGTAGAAAGCACTATATGTTTCGAAATCTCAAAAGTTATAAGGCAAACACACAAATCCATATATCGATATTTCAAAAGATTTCAAAGCAAACATGCATTTGATATTTCAAAGAGTCTAAGTATAATTCAAATATGGTCAATTTATCACACATTTTGAATGATCATATCTAAGCATCTATGAAAAATCAAATCGAAATACAATTGTGTATGGAACTTTCCCCGCCTTAACCTTGAAGTTGCGCGAAGCCAAGCTAAGCCTTATCGATAGATTCCCGCCCTCAATCTACATCACAAATATATGACGATGTATCAAGGATCAATTCTAATCACTAATAACTTAGACTTATTTAAGTATTATTTTCAAAGCCGAGTCGGAGCGGGCAATTTCATGTCAATATAGAATTTGATGCAACTTTCTCCCTAAATTTTGACCTTTAAAATTATAGATTCGTGAGTTGGTCAAAACACAAAAGTTGTAGATCTTTTTATTATCTTTCCAACACCTTAAAAATTACATCAATCAGAGTTCGGAGCAGAAAGTTATGGTTAAAATACAAAAAATCATACTGGCGAGCAGAGTCAAAATCGATTAATTGATTCCTATATCGATTAATTGATTCCAAATCGATCAATCGAAATTCAAAAATCGATCAATCGAATTAAATTTGATTAATCGGTTTCGCTTCTCAAAAAATCAGCATTTGACCCAAATTATTACTAAATTTTGACCTTTAAAATGGTTGATTCACAAATTAGTCAATTTATGAAAGTTGTAGGTCTTGCTGTCCTCTTTCCAATGCAATAAGAATCATGTCAATCGAAGTTTAGCACAAAAAGTTATGGCCGAAATACTACAATAGTGTCAGCAAGCTCATGCAAAATCGGTGTACTTAACGATTTGGGTATATTAGCTCTCATCCCAAGGACTAATTCCCATGTAGAACCGGTATACTTATCTCGGGTGTTACATCATAAAAATGATCTTTGATTCGGTATGGGGCCTACTCACCCAACCCATCTATCCATCGGATTCGGTGTTTAGCCAATACTTCAAAGCTTGGTGTATATTAAAATTATCTAATGACTAACACACCATCTTGTCAATCTTTTCCACTTAAGACCTAACCCAAAGTAACTTGATTAATTAATTTTATAAATTCGGGTACGTGACCAGTCGGGCATGCACCCCAAGGCACACTATTTAAAGTCGGGCATGCATCCCAAGGTACACTATGTAAATTTGAAATTTTCCGGATGTTACATTCTTCCCTCCTCATAAAATTTTCGTCCTCGAAAATTGCCGAACTTATTTCTGAAAGAATCAGGGTTATTACATTCTCCTCCCCTTAAAGGAAATTTCGTCCTTGAAATTCATGACTCATTTGGTTGCAAATATGCATAACCAACCTAAAGAATATGACTACTATTGGTGGTATGGTATGAATACTGAGGGTACACCACAATGGTCAAACTAAATCAATCACATTAATCCACGTAATTTTCACGAAACGACTAACAAGATATCGACAACTAAACTGAACATTTAGCCACAACGAAATTATCCCTTTATTCTTTAAGCTTGGCAGGCTATTGATGCATCCTAGACAATCAGGATTATGAAAATGATAATTAAAACCTTCATCCATAACTTACAACCATTTTAGATATTTACCACAACCACCATTATCCATATAGGAAATAAAACCATTCTATAAAATAACCATCCCATAAACATGGAGGCTATGTAAAGCATTACCTTGCAATTCATTACTATTTGAGCTACAACTATAACCATAAGGAATCCTGCACCTATTTATCATATGTCATTCACCTCTACAAACGCAATCAATCGTGAAGACAACCTAGTCACAATAGTATGTCCAACTATCAGCAAAATACATCAATAATATCCAAAAGGTACAACCATCAATAAAACAGATCCAACCATTCACAAATTAACCAAAGTAAGGGTACAATATCTATGCGCAAATGATAAAATAATCATCTAACTATAACAACCAAAATCGTCTAGTGTAGGGTTCGAGCATTTGAAACTTGATCTTAAATTGTAGGTCGGGAGGGCTCATGAGGGCTTATCAACGTCGCCTATCCTTTCTTCACCACAGGACAATCCTTTATCAAATGTCCTTGTCGGCCACACTTGAAACATGCGCCTTTGACCCACCTGCACTCTTCTGTCTTATGTTGCTTCCCTCATTTTGAGCACGACTCAATTGGGATGACAGAAGCAGTGTGTGAAGTCGATTGCACCCTTGGCTGGAGCATCGTTGTAGGGTTCGGAGGACGAAAAGACCTCGTAGGTATAGACATGGGTGGTCGCGAGTGGATACGCTGAGCAGGCAGACTAGGTGTTGGCATCAAGAACTTCGGTATCTCGGTTGCCTGTTTGTGAGCATAGTATTTGACTTGCCCTGCCACTACTCTGTTGGTCCCTTCTCTTATACTTTTCTTCCATGTCTTCTTCCACCACAAGAGCCTTGTTCATTACTGTGCCATAAGTTTTCAACTCAAAAGCAGCGACTTTTCCCCTGATATCCGGCCTTAAGCCGCGTTGAAATTTCTTGACCTTCATCAGATCCGTCACCACGAACTCAGGAGCAAAGCGAGCGAGCCTCATAAACTCGACTTCATACTCTCTCACAGACATCCTCCCCTGTTCAAGCTGTAGGAATTTCACTTCCATTTGATTTCTCACTACCTCAGGGAAGTACTATTTGTTGAATTCTCCCATGAATTCCTCCCATGTCCAAGGCAATCCTGGGATCTCTTGCGCTCTAGTCCGCGACATGGACTTCCACCATGGGCCTGCCTCCCCATCTAGCATATAGGCCGCCCAACGTACACTCTCATCCTCAGTGTACATAAGTACACTGAACACCTTCTCCATTTCGCTTAGCCAATTTTCTGCATCCATTGGCTCTGCTTGCCCTGAAAAGTTAGGAGGACGCATCCTCCTAAACTCGGTAAATGCAGAGGGCACTGGCTGTGTAGAACCCACTGGAGGTGTAGGTGGCTGATGCTGGTCACTGGCAGTGTGAGCTACTAAGGATGCTTCCTGTTGTGCCATGGTTTCGATGGTATGCATCATCCTCTGATGCTCTTCTCTCTCTTCGTTCCTTTTTCTTACTCTTTCTTGCTTTCGTTGATCTCGGTCCTGACAATCTCGATCCTGATTCTCTACCTAATCTTGGCTCTCTTAGCTACCACTACCTGAAGTCCCTCTATCTCCCAAAGACACTCGATTGGTGTCAGAGATGAAATCATCTCGACTACGCAAATTTCTATTATGATCGCCCCTGGGTTGGTCTCTTCCCCTAAAAGACATCACGGTCTGTACGTGAAACTAAAGTTTCGTTAGTAGAAGTCCCTATGCTCTGACAAAAATAATGAATGTCAAAATTTCTAAAAGAAACGCTTTGATACCAACTGTGATAGCCCGAATTTTTCCCAACTTGAATTTCCCGAGGTTTTTTTTTTTTTTTCTTCAAACACTAATGAGAAAACCAGGACCGTCAGATCATAGATCACAATCTGATACAGAATACTTGGTACGAAATATAGCATAAATAAAATCTCTAATTCTAATATTATATATTACAATAACTAACAATGACCACCGATGATGTACCAACATCACCAAACAGTGGTGTACAACTAGGATATAATAACACATTGTACCAAGCCACACTCACTAAACTCCACAAGGCACTCGATCTATGATCCCGAAAATCTTAGCACTCCTTAAGTCCTCAATCTACAAGTCTGGTGTCATGATAGCGTTATACCTGTGACGTATAGTCGGGGTGAGCTACATCTAAGCTTAGTAGAGAAAATCGATACCAATGTACATGTCATCAGTCATACATAGATCCAAAGACGAAGATCAAAATATTTTCATATTAAAAACTGATGACATTTTCAAACTCACAATAGAAATTGAATTCCAAAAGCATTTTCTTATCAAAAGCCAAACTGATTTCGAAGGTATTTTCTTATCAAAATCGAAGCTGATTTCAAAGGCAAACTAATGTTAAAAGCAAGCTGATTTCAAAAGCAAACTGAATTCAAAGGCAAGCTGATTTCAAAAATAAACTGAATTCAAAGGCATGCTGATTTCAAAAGCAAACTTATTTCAAAGACATTTTCTTATCAAAATTAAAACTGTTTTCAATTCATTTACATGTCTTATCTTGATTTACTGAGTTCACTTACATTCACTTACGTGTCTTACACATTCTTACATAGCTTCACTTACATGTCTTACACATTCTTACATCACTTATAAAGTCGATTCACGGATATCCCACCGTGTCGATTCGAATCACAGATATTCCGCCGTGCCGATCTTACTTATTCTTACATAGTGAGTTCGGAGTTTCGGATTCAATATTCGAATTTCAAAGCACGATATAAATAACGAATTACAAATAAACTGCCGTACCAGTTCAAATTACGGATATCCCGCCGTACTAGTTCAAATTACGGATATCCCGCTGTACCGGTTCAAATTACGGATAACCTGTTATACCGGTCAAATTACGGCTCTTATGTTCAAATTACATGTCATACAAATTCGATTTACGAAGTTCGATTTGCTTAAATGACTTATACATCCTATTTTGCGGAGTTCAGTTCATTCACGTGGCTTACTGATTTGATTTACTTACTTATAATCCGCCCTAGCGGTCCACGATCCCACGAACAATCCACCCTAGTGGTCTACAAATGCAGATAATCCGCCCATAGCGGTCTATAGTGTACTTATAATCAGCCCATAGCGGTCCACAATATACTTATAATCCGCCCATAGCGGTCTACAGTGTACTTATAATCCACCCATAGCGGTCCACAATATACTTATAATCTGCTCATAGCGGTCCACTTCAATTTACTTAACTTATGGTTTGATTTACTTATTTGATGTTCAATATTTCGTTTTAGATTCGATCTTTCTAAAACTTCGGAATAAAGTATTTTCAATCCTCCAAATTATTCCAAAGAAAAACACATTTTTGATATTTCAAGATGTTTCAAATGGATGTATTTTCGATATTTAAAAAGAGTAGAAAGCACTATATGTTTTGAAATCTCAAAAGTTATAAGGTAAACATACAAATCCATATATCGATATTTCAAAAGATTTCAAAGCAAACATGTATTTTATATTTCAAAGAGTTTAAGTACAATTCAAATATGGTCAATTTATCACACATTCCAAATGATCATATCTAAGCATCTATGAAAAATCAAATCGAAATGCAATTGTATATTGAACTTTCCCCACCTTAACCTCGAAGTTGCGCGAAGCCAAGCTAAGCCTTATCGATAGATTCCCGCCCTTAATCTACATAATAAATATATGACGATGTATCAAGGATCAATTCTAATCACTAATAACTTAGACCTATTTAAGTATTTTTTTCAAAGCCGAGTCGGAACGAGCAATTTCATGCTAATATAGAATTTGATGCAACCTTCTCCCTAAATTCTAACCCTTAAAAATTTAGATTCGTGAGTTGGACAAAACACAAAAGTTGTAGATCTTTTTATTATCTTTCCAACACCTCAAGAATTGTATCAATCGAAGTTCAGAGCAGAAAGTTATGGTCAAAATACTAAAATAGTACTGGCGAGCACAGTCAAAATCGATTAATCGATTCCTATATCGATTAATCGAAATGCCAAAATCTAATTTTTTTCAGCCATTGGAAGTACCCATTCGATTAATTGATTCAAAATTTATCAATGTTAATTTAAAAATCGATCAATCAAATTAAATTCGATTAATCGGTTTCGTTTCTCGAAAAATCAGTATTTGACCCAGATTATTATTAAATTTTGACCTTTAAAACGGTTGATTTACAAGTTAGTCAATTTATAAAACTTTTAGGTCTTGCTATCCTCTTTCCAATGCAATAAGAATCACGCTAATCGAAGTTTGGCATAAAAAGTTATGGCTAAAATACTACAATAGTGTCAGCAAGCTCAGGCAAAATCGATTAATCGATTTTCAAAATCGATCAATCGAAAATTTCTTCGATTGATCGGTTTCGTGAAGTTCCTCTTAAATTTCTATTTTGTCAAAATCGATTAATCGATTTTGGTAGTTTCTGAGCACTTTTCGAGTTTGAACCTTGAAACCCATTTTTTTACATCAAAATTCAATCCTTTTTATCATAATCTTTTGCACACATCTAAGCAACCTATATTTAGTTAAATTCATAGAAGAATTGTGTTATTTACCTCTTTAAATCGGCAATCTACCCGTAGATCGGATCGTTCTCTTTATTGCACAAAAGGGTTTCTAAAACCCACATCGATCCTTTTCGAGCTCTACAATCACGACCAAACTAACGAATTCGTCGGTGATCCTTCCTCACACGCCACACCCAAATCTCGCTACGATTTGTGGCCCAAAACACACGATCTCTTCGTGAGAAGAAAAAGCTTTCAAACTCCAATCGGCTTCAATCACGTCACACGACTCCCCAATATCGAAATCAACGATATTTCTTTTCCTTATGCAAGCTCATACATTATTTTCCACGGAATTCCGAGCTCGGCGCACACGGATCCGACCATTCCTTCTCTTTCTTCTTCTTCCTCTCTCTAAATCCTAAAACCCCCAAAATAGTGCAAACCGGGTGTTAGCTTCTAAAGGAAGCTATTTGCTTTTCTTTAATTCAATGGGACTAGTTCCCATACAAAATACATACGCACCACTTTGGGTATATCAACTCTCATCCCAAGGACTAATTCCCATGTAGAACCGGTATACTTAACTCGGGTGTTACATCATAAAAATGATCTTTGATTCGGTATGGGGCCTACACACCCAACCCATCTATCCATCGGATTTGGTGTTGAGCCAATACACCAAAGCTTGGTGTATATTAAATCATCTAATGACTAACACACCATCTTATCAATCTTTTCCACTTAAGACCTAACCCAAAGTAACTTAATTAATTAATTTTACAAAGTCGGGTACGTGACCAGTCGGACACGCACCCCAAGGCACACTATTCAAAGTCGGACATGCATCTCGAGGTATACTATTTAAATTCAAAATTTTCAGAATGTTACACCTAAGGTTCTAGTCTAATCAATGCTACAGAATTTCAAACTTCTTCAAAAGAAATCAAACAAGACCTCAATTTATATCAAAATCCCACACTACAAATGGATATTGTCCATTTTGAACAATTTAGGACCATTGGATGACCTTGCATGATCATTAAGATCACATGCATGGCATCCCATTGTTCAAATTTATCCAAGTTATATAATTTTCAAAACTTCAAACAATATAACTCTAAAAAAAAATCAAATCTATGCCAAAAATCCTACTATACTTGTCTAGAAAACTCAAAACAAACTAACAAAGACATTACCTTACTTTGTTTCTCCTTGCTGAATTGATCAATATTTTGTGGTACAAATAGCTGGGATGGAGCTCAACTCAAGGTATGTTGTTAAGGAGAGGATGGGGAGTAGTTTTATGGTTTTATATCTCAAGTTTTATGGTGGGATTGGGAGGGAAAATTCAAGAGAAGGTGGAGCTCTAATGGTGGAATGAGAGGAAGAAGAAGATGAGAATGAAGAGTCCCCTGCAAAATTCGAAATTTGCGAGGGCTAGGGGACAAGCTCTTCAAAGCTTTGGATAAGCATCCAAGCTTCTCTGCCCCATAGAGCTCTCTCTCTCCTCTCTCCTCTCTCCTCTCTCCTCTCTCCTCTCATACACATGCGTATGGGAGAAGTGGACTCTACATGAGTTCACTTCCCACCACTCCTTTACTCTCATCTTATCTTTTGCTTGCTTTAATGCCCTCAAATTTTTGTGAATTTATAATTTTCAAACTCATCTTGTGGTGAATGTGTAAGAGTCCATTTCTCATCATAGATTTCTCCAAAGTTTTTCAATGGTCTTAGATGAGTCAAAGTTTAATCAACTTGATGGATGGTTGAGATTTGCTAGAGATTAGCAAAAACCTAATTTATAATTATAGAAATTAGGAAATTCAATTGTAAATGCTCTTAGGCGTAATTAATATTTACAAGAAATGTCATCGCACCATGTAAGACACAAACACAATATCTTGAATATTAGTGTATCTAGTCTTTTAGGTTTCATGGGTCTATGTTTTGTTCGATATTTTAAAGGTTTTAAAAATAAGCTTTTGAAATTGGGATTTTTCTCACATTGTGTAAACTCTTTTTTGGGTTTGACTTATATATCATTATCTTGGCTCAAGGCTTGTAGCCTTCACCAAGGGGGCACCGAATTTTATAGCTTCCACCGCAATGCAACCCATCAGTCACACACACGCGCGCGCCGAGCCGAGTCGAGTCGAGTCGGGACGGGCACGAGCACGTGTACGTGGCGTGGCGATACGGTAATTTAATTGAACTTTTGAACAAGTATGTAATCGCCCATTTGAATTTTAAATCATTCAGTTATTTTTTAAACAGATATGTTTTATCCGGCCATTCAGTTATATGCAACGGATATGTCCGTTCGATTATACTTGTTTTATCTATAAAAGGGCCCCAAGACCCCTCATTTTAAATACTGCATATTTTCGCAAATTTCTTCTCCGCAAGTTTAAGCTTTTTTCCTTCTCAGAGTTCCGCTTTGGTTTTTAGTATTCTGGTTGCGTGATCAGATTCACCAAATCTGATCACACGGATACGCTCCCGGTTCGTTGTATTTTGGAACCGATTTGCCGGTAACCTATTGGTGACCACTAGATCATAGTGGTAAGAGCAAATTTTGGTTTAAAGACAACGATATTTAACGTGCCTCGAACCGGATCAGTGTATATTTTAATTCCGATTTTTATCTTCTTTTGCAACTTGAACTTATTGTTCTAACATGTTTGACCCAAATCATTGACTATTATCATGATAATCATCGAAATCTAAGTCGTTGGTGATGATATCCACATAAATACTAAGGCTCAGTCTCAATTTGGGTCAGAGTCCATAAAAAATCAGTCCGGACTTCTCATGTAATTGATGTGTGTTTTACTTAATTACTATAAAAGAAGTGCCCTATGGTTGCCTTAAGAAATGATATTATATCATCAAGTTAAAAGTGAGTGCCTAATATTTGGTTGCTTGAGTCATTGACACCCGTGAATCAGATTGTGGAGATCATTTTTTTCCTAATACTCTATCCAATAGATCTTGAGATAATTACCCCAAAAGTGGACTTAAACGTCTTTTGATAGTGACCCTTGAGGATGTGTGACATGTGGAATCTAATGTGATTCCACGTAGTTTTTAGTTGACTACCGATGCTATTGTAGACTTGTAGGAACCGGCAAAACATTTTGGTACTGAAGCATCTGATATCATCCCGCGGTTTTTCTTTGACTTTCTATGCCTAATGGAGTCCAATCCCTAAATCGTTGACCCCGTCTCTTACGCGTAAACCCCAAAGACTTATTTAATCAAGGAAAATTATAAATTATAGACAATTTTTATAGACAATATTGTAGATAATTTATGTTCGTCATGACTGGCTGTAGTGTTTGGGCCTCACTCTGTGTGTAGCCAGTCACATCCTGCCTCATAAGCTACCTGCAAATTTGTCTGTAAAAATTTATTCACTGTATAAAACTGTCCTTAAATAATTACTGCAGCTTGGATTTTACCCTTGCCGATGGGTATTTTCTTTTACAATGGCTTTTCGAGGAAGACAAATGTGTAAAGACCAAAAGGCCCTTCGATTGAATATGGGAATTTCTTTTTTTTTTGATAAGAATATGGGAATTTCATTTTAAAACTATTTACTCCGAGAAAAAAGGATCGGTGCCTCCGGTAGCTTGATAATTTTTGAGGCTCCTTAATACCGTATCTGGTAATGAGAACCTCATTCGGGATTCTTTGGAAGCCCGAATCGGGCTACCATTGATGCCATTTAATTTTTAAATTTTTTTAATAGAGGAAAAAAATTCATTCTTTTTTATGCATAATTAGCAAAACAGGATCGGGAATATAAAGATTTGCAGTAATATACCAAAATGAAATTTTTTTGCATAATCAAGATGCACCCTATTCCAGTGTCCTTGAAATACGTAAATACTAGTTTATAATTCGTGAATACTCAAAATTTTGAACCCAAACAATTCGTGCAGTCCTGATTACGCAAAATCTTTTGAAGTAGTATAAAAAAAAATTTAATCCTCTTTTCACTAAGTGTTGAAGGCTGAATTGGGCTTCTGGAGCCCAAAATAGACTTCTGACCCTTTATTTTATTTATTTTATTTTATTTTTGATAAATCCATTGGAAGCCTAAGCTGGGACAGGCTTTTGGTGACCCATTGGGCGATCAACCAATCACTTCAAGCCCGATCAATAACCAATCATTATGATTAGCCACTCACTTTGAGTGTAAGTAGTGATCATAGCCATCAAACGCTTTATTATGTTGATCTTTCTCGTAATAATATTAAAGGGCACTTTAGAAAATAATGCCTCAAAAACAATTTTTTTAGCAAAAAAGACCCGACCTCAAACGTCTTAGAAAAACAGTGCTTTCACGAATTTTAGAACTTCAGAAAATCGTGACAGCACCGTTTTTTTAAATTCTTCAGAAAATCGTGACAGCACCGTTTTTTTAAATTCTTCAGAAAACTGTGAAAGCACCGTTTTTTTTAATTCTTCAGAAAACTGTGAAAGCATCGTTTTTTTTTAATTAAAAAAAAAATATGCTTTCACGATTTTCTGAAATTTTAAAATTTGTAAAAACACCGTTTTTCTAAAACGTTTGAAGTTGAGTTTTTTTTGCTAAAAAGTTTATTTTGAGACATATTTTTGTAATTATCCCAATATTGAATCCATGTTCTTAGCCAAGCTTCACAAAATCTAAGTATTCAGTTCCTCAAACACAGGAGTTAGAGGAGAAAGTTGGAAAAACAAGAGGAAAATACTTCTCTTATTCCTTACCTTGTGGTCTCTGACAAAACATACCAATGAAAAGAAAGACTTCTCACGTACAGGTGGTAATGCTTATTTCAAAAGACTTTCCTGCAGATTGTGAGCCAAATGTTACTCATTTTGGGCAGATAAAGGGTAAATCCTTGTCGGACACAGGTTTAGCAAATATGAAAGCTGCGTATGGTATTGCTCTTTGTTAACTCATGTCATAGCAAAGCTCACTTACTTTAGCAGGCTCTTATTCTCTTTGCTAACATCTTGCTATTTGCTTTAGCAGGTATCCCTTCTCCTTGATAACTCCTTACATAACAAGATTTTATGCAAGATTTATTTATTCAGTAGTTCTACCTTTCTCTCTACTCTCTCCTTGTCAGAGTAGATTTTAATTGTTCTGATAGAAAGTTAGTAGAAAGCAGAGAGATTGCTGTTAGAGCAAATAAATCCTTATTTAGAAAGAGTTAAAAAAGAGAATAAGAATCAACCGAAGCATGTGAACTATGACATGATAGAGACCAACAAAGAATTATGCCATATGCTGCAGAAGTTTCCCATTACTAAGCTCTTTGAGGAGAGTCACATCAATGTTGTTGAAATAGCAAACTTTGAATATTACACCAATTTCAAGGATATCAACTTTTTGTGCGTTTTAGTTTATCCAATCGTCACATGTACCCCACCTAGAAATTTTAATTACGCCAAAATCGCTCCCCTGTTGGTTCATGCTTCAAGAACCCAAATCGACAAGCTACTTGAGGTTGAACTTACCTACGTACTATGGGTCCAAGTTCGATTGCAAGTTGAGCTCTATAAAAGTCTATGAAGTGGACAGTATCAAGCAAATGCTTGAAGGCCTGATCATCGTTTCTCTGAGATTGAATTGAAACTAACATTCGGTGACAAGGGGGCGACAGTTCCGTTCATAGTGGAGCATATTCTTTCGATAGAGGGGTAGAATGGGATGACACAGAAAGGAAGATAAGCCCTCATCAAAAGATGGGCCTTCATCATCAGTTGCCGAAGAAGCGCAAAGTATGTCAAACAAAATGTATCAAGTTAGTTAATGGGAACTCGAGAATGTGTTCTTTCGATGGGGAGGAGAATGATGCAGTTTGTCCTGCCATGTGGCATAAAATTTGGCACAATTTGATTTTTCAACTTGGCATCCTTTGTGGCACTTTTACGATGTATGATTGTTAGGTTATTAGTAATCATAGTCTTAATTACCTCTAATTAGTAGTTGGTGTTGGAAGTTGAAGCTGTTAATTGGGCTCTAACTTTAAGTTGAAGTCGCTCGAGCGAGAACCAAATCCGCTCGAGTGAAATGCACACTCAACAAAGACGATTTTACGAGTTAAAGTCGCTCGAGTGGTTTTTGGTTCTTGCTCGAGCGACTAGGGCATGGTTCAAAGGGAAAGCTTATGGGTTTTAGTCGCTCGAACGACCCGTGACGTCCGAGTTATGTGCAGACTCGGGATTTGACCAATTTCTCCTGGGTTAGAAGTAGCACTCGGGACTTCTATATATGGGAGAGCTCATGGATGAATTGGTGAGCCTTTGTGAGAGAGAGATATCATTGTAAAGCTTTGGAAAACTTATCTAGGATTTTGGAGAGAGCTTTGGTGAGACTTGAGTATTCTTGTGTGATCATCAATATAGTAGATTATCCCTGCTTGTGGACGTAAGCATATTCCTGAACCACATAAATATTGTCTCTTATGTGTTTGTGGTTGATTTTCTTTTATTTTTACGTTCTTATTTGATTGTTCATCGTGAAATCATTGGTTAGTATGTGAGCTTTCGCGCAATAAATTAGTATCAGAGACAGGTTTCTGTTCTACGATCAGAGATGACATTGAAGTCTGCAAAAGTTTTGAACGCGAGGTTCGAGGTTTGGAAAGGTTAATTTCGGCTTGTGACAAGTACATGTTCGGGATATCTTGATTCAATAAGGGTTGCACAAGGCATTGAAATGGCGTTCGAGTAAGTCGGCGGATATGTCCGATGGTGATTGGGAAGGAATCGAACTTCAGGCGTGTAGTACGATTCGACTATGTCTAGTGAAGGAAATTACGTATAACGTAATGAGGGAGAACTCGGAAGCTTCGTTGTGGGCTAAATTGGAGAGTCTCTACATGACAAAATTTCTGACGAGTCGTCTATATCTCAAGAAAAAATTGTACAAGTTGCACATGAAAGCAGATACTTCTCTCAATGAACATCTTAATGAATTCAATAGAATAATATATAAATGATTAAATATTGGAGAAGAGGTTAAGGATGAAGACAAAGCACTATTACTTTTGTCTTCCCTCCCTGATTCCTATGAGCGCCTGGCTACTACGCTGCTCTATGGGAATGATACTATTGAACTGGAGGTAGTTACAATGGCACTACTTTGTAACGACATGAGGAAGAAAGGTTCGGATAGTGATACACCAGCAGATGACTTGTTGGTTAGGAGAGAGCAGAGACTTACAAATCAAGAAGGAGTAGATCAAAGTCCAGATCTAAATCTAAAATTAAAAAAACAGTAGAATGTTATAAGTGTCACGAAAAGAGTTACATCAGAAGGCATTGTTCACAATTACAAACAAATTAAAGAGGGACAATGTTCAGGATAAGAAGCAGAAAGGAGCCATTGATGAGGCAGGTATAGCCGAACAAGCTCCAGATGATAATGAAAACGTGTTATCAGTGATTTCAAATAAATACTCGTAAAATGTATGGATACTTGATTCAGGGTGCTCCTACCATATATGTCCAAAAAGTGACTGGTTCATGTCTTATAAAGAGGTGGATGGTGGAACAGTTTTAATGGATAACAATATGGCCTGTAAAACAGTTGGAACGGGGAGTATCAGAATAAAGATGCACGATGGGGTTGTGAGAACATTGATTGATGTATGCCATATTTCAGAACTAAAGAATAACCTCATATCGCTTGGTACATTAGACTCCAATGGGTTCAAGTTTGCAACTTAAGGTGGAGTTTTGAAGATGATAAAGGGATCTCGGATTGTGATGAAAGTGAGAAAGGTTGGGAACCTTTACTTTCTATCAGGGAGTACAATGACAGGCGGAGCAGCAGTATCTACGTCAGATAATAGTGGTTTGTCCTCTATACAGCTATGACATATGTGCCTAGGACATATGTCAGAAAGAGGGATGACAGAGTTGAGCCATCAGGGCTTGTTGAAAGGTGTAAAGACTGGCAAAGTCGAATTTTGTGAGCATTGTGTCTTTGGGAAATAGTGTAGACTTAAGTTCAACACAACGATTCATACTACAGAAGGCACAGTAGACTATATACATTCAAATGTATGGGGGCCTTCAAAAGTTCTCTCTAAAGGTGGTGCCATGTACTTCGTCTCTTTCATCGATGATTACTCTCGATATGTATGAATCTACATAATGAAGAGTAAGGATGAGGTGTTGGAAATCTTCAAGAAGTAAAAAATACTGTTTGAGAATCAGACTAAAAGGAAGGTCAAGCGGTTAAGAATTGATAATGGTGGTGAGTATACCAGTGGACAGTTTCAGGAGTTCTGTGAAGAGAACGGTATTGTTAGGCACTTCACAGAGAGGAATACACCATAACAAAATAGGATAGCAGAACGTATGAACAGAACTCTACTTGAAAAAGCGAGATATATGTTATCCAATGTGGGATTAGGTAGAGAGTTATGGGCCAAAGCAGTCAGTGTAATGCTTTATCTAGTAAGTATATCACCGTCTACAACAGTAGAGTGCAAGACTTCAATTGAGGTGTTGATCGTTTCATTTCAAAACCTTCCAAGTGAACAAGTTCAAATGTACTTGGGCGAGTACAAGAGTGTTGAACCATAAGGACAAGTCGTTTATTTTAAACTAAAACTTTATTAGAAAGGAGAATTTTAGAGAAGTAATTTTTTAATTATTTTATCTAGCAAAGAAAAAAGATACGGAAAATATTGAAAGAACAACCTGGGATCTCTCTTGGATCTCAGACTCGTAAATAACAAACCCCTATCCTTCTCCTATTTTGAATCCCAGGTACCCCCCACTCTAGGCTACAAGCTCTAGGGTTTCGTATAAGAATTAGATAAATCTAATCGCAAGTTAGACAAATCGAAACATCAAAGCACTATTGCACGAACCAACTAAAACTAGCCTACAAGGTCGTAGCTCGTCGGTGAATATCTATCTAATCCAACCCCAATCCCTACAAGGCCATTGAGATTACATTAAATAGAATTAAACCTTTATAATCGCTCTTGAAACCTCAAACATGCAATCTTACCATTAAAACGGAATTTACAAATAAAGAAAGAAATAGAAATAAAGTTATTTACTTATCTTTGATCGTACAAGAGATCCCAAACTTCGGGACGTTTAGCCGCACATCGTTTTCATGATCTTCATTATTGCTGAATCGATCATAGAACGATGATTACAAAATCCTCAGTCTCACAAACTCTTGCATATCTGAAATCTAAACCTAAACTACGAGCAAAAAATCCTACGACTGAAAGTTATTTTATTCCTAACCTCGGGTCCTTATTTATAGATGTATAAAGCCTTAGAATATTGATTTCTGCTAGGAAGCAAACCCTAGAATGAATCTAATCTAAACTAAGAAGGTAGAAGATCTTGGAGTCTTAATTTTAAGAAGAAACTCAGCTATTTGCGCCTAAAAATAAGCAAGAATACCCATCCTCGAGCCTAAAAATAACAAGAATTAGAATTTTGACCGATCCAAAATTGCATTTGGACCGATCACAAATTATAATTCTGAAGCTTCCTTCTGTTGGTGGGTTTGGACTGGTCGAAATGGACGTTTTGACCAGTCCAAAATCACATTTATGAAGCTATTTAGCGCTGGAACATGCCAAATTCGCATCTAGAACCAGTTTGGACCGGTCACAATGTCATTCTCAACTGGTCAGGAAATTCCTGCACTTTTCTGTGTTTTTGTGCAAACTCCATTCTTTCATAACTTTTGATATACAGCTCGAAATTTGGTGATTCTTGGCTCGTTGGAAAGTTGAGATAGTCCTTTTTCCAATGGTATAGGCCTCAACTTAAGTAGATCTATGTGTAAACTTTGAAACTCTTATTTCTCTCTGCTATTTTGGTTGGTTCTTGTCATAACTTCAAAACTCTCTTTACTTTATTCTTTTAACTACATTTGCGCTTTAAGGCCTTCAAAACCTGTTATATTCAATCTTACCCAAAATTCAAATATTAGTAATTAAATGAGGCCTAACAATATCGAGATTTGAGTCTAAATTATGTAACTTTTAAGGCCAATCACACCCCCAAACTTCAACTTTGCTAGTCCTTGAGCAAAGATAATCTTCAAATCCTACCCAAAAGTAAACTAATCTAATATTGTACAAGCTAATCTATGAAAATAAGAGTCACTTTAGTAGAGAGCACGATCGCATTTAGCGTATGTAACAAACCTTTAAACCCCTAGGTGGTCCCTAGTGGAGGAGTTGTGTCTCTCTTGAGGGTTTACAATGAAGACACCCACAAACTTCCAAAACATTTTTTGAAACCGTCGGTAAAATGAGTTTTCAAAAATAGTTTTCATAATATATATACTTTTAAAAATAAAAACTAGTAATTGCTTGAACATGTAAACTTTCATTCTCAAATACCAATCCTATATTAAACCTACTGTTGCCTATTCAAATTAAACCAATGCTTCGATCCTTGGATAAATCTTTCCTTCATGCCTAGAGTGTCATGTGTGTGTTTACTAATGCTCAAGTTTTCCTATCTCGAGATTAATCCAGACAAAGAATCATCGGATCCCAAGTCTCGACTCAATCCTCACCTTTGATATACAATCAAAATAAAATCGCTTCGATGAATGATTCACTTTTTCACTCACATGTGAGAAGGAGTTACGATGCAAATAAAAAAGTCTCACACGATATAAGAAATACGATTCATCAATGAATTTATAAAAAATCTCATAAAGAAAAATATTTGTATCTTAAGCACATCATATTAAGCACGAAAAATATTTAAGCACATCATATTAAGCACTATAGACATTGCACTATCACTCTCCACAAGGTATTTACCACCCAAGATTGGATCGAGAAGGTCTTTTTTTTCTGGTTGTAACGGTTCTCGGGTAAAGTTTAAGAAAGAAAAGGGAAGTTAGGGATCAAATTTCTTTGAGAAATTAGAAAAGAAACTCATTTGATTTTTCTAATTTTTCACTCTTTCTTTTTCAAATCTCTCAAAAAAATTTCTTTTTCTTTTTCACAACTTTCTTTTCTTTTTACTCCGTTTCTTTTGAAATCACCTCAAATTTTCTTTTCTTTTTCTACCTTTTTCTCTTTTTTTTTTTCCTTTTTCATATAATTTTCTGCCATATGCTCCCAATAAACACCACTCTCATGCCTCTCCACTTACTCTCTTCTCATTCACTCTTATCCCTCTTTCCCAATTTCTCAAAGATTGAAGGGTAAAGCTTAAATTTTCAAAAATGGTATCGGGATATGGTTAACATGGTTTATCAAGAAATATATAAAGACAAAATTTTCAATCAAGGCTCAAAAAGGGGTGCTAAAAGGTAATTTAGTATGAGGTGGGGCATTTTAGGTTCAAACGATCTAAAGACGACCTTCAATCATCTCCTCACAAGTTGGTAAAGATGCCTATTTGTTTCAAGTTAAAGGGCAATGTGTTCTAGTACAATGATAACAATGCAAAGTAAACAAACCAAGTGAAGCATATGAGATTTAACAAGTAAGCACGAATTCAAGGATACACTGAATTTATTTTAGCACTCATCAAGAACGAGGTAAAGTTCTAAAGCTTTCCAGGTTTAGTCTTTCCCAAGATCTTAAGATTTAAAGTTCAAACTAATCCTTTGATTTTTAGACTTAAGCATGGTAGAAGTGAAAAAAAAATTCAAAGCATGAAATTCAGACCGATATTTAAATGTTCTCATTGGAATTAATAATCCCAGACAACAGCAGTTCCACATGGCATCAATATTCTAAAATTAGAATTTACATGCATCAACAGCTACAGTTTGAAAACTATGGTAAAATAAAGCAGTGATAGTTTAAGAACTATATATAAAACATGGTATTGAGGGTGTACTAAATTGTGGTTCAATAGAAAATGCAAAAATTTTAAAATATAAACCACATAATAGGCCCAACACCTCCAAACCTGAATGGTACAATGTCCTCATTGCACAAAATCATAAGCAATGAAAACAACAAGAGGGCAATCTAAAAATATATAAAATACAACACACGCACCATCTATGCACACCAAAAGAAAAAGATATGGCATGGAGTTACCTTTAAAGCGTGAAAATCATTGATTGTGGCCACAAGATGCCAAGAGTCGATCCCTCACGTTGAACTTATATGTGGAGCGATGGAACGTGAAATGGTGATCGATACAGAGCGGCGGAAGATGAGGCGATGTAGTGTAAATTTACCCGTGAATGAAGGTGTGTGGAGTGGAAGGTGAAATGGCATGCAAAGGAATAAAAAATTTGGACAGTAACATCGCGGGAGCTCAAGGAAGGAGTCGGGGAGCTAGGGTTTAGACCGATAAAAAATGAGATTTTGACCGATCACAGGACTTTAAATAGCCCTGGAACCCAAAATCTTGACCGGTCAAAATTATAAGAGAATATACTCTCTTCCAACAGTGTCTGTTCTGAAGCTCACTCCTGATCTCGACCGGTCGAAACCATTTTGACCGGTCGAAGTTATAACATCAACTCTGTTTGCTGTTATATAAATATAATTTCGACTAGTCGAGACAACTCGACCAGTCAAAATTCTTCTCCTTTCATAGTTCTTGAGTATTCCGACTGGTCGAAATCTAGTATAGAGCGAAGTTCTCTGCCCAGATTTTACCAATTACTCACCTAAATTTTATTTCTTTTTATATTTTTAACTTTTTTTTTTTAACTTTATTTTACAATCCTACTACCTGCACACACACGAGCTCCATTAAATCTAATAAACGAAAAATAAAAATCCTAAACTAATATTATACAAGGAGTTTGGGTTACCTCTCAAGAAGCGCTAAGTTTTTGTTTTGCAGTCTTCAGCCGGACCACCCTCAAGCCACGATAGGAACAAGAAAGGGTCTTTCATCTGGCATGTTTTGGTTGCCCTTTCTATGAATTAGGGGCTTGAGACTTTTTGTGAGTTGACCTTCAACTAGCTCATCCACCCTATATACCATGACGTATTCGGATTCAATGTATGTTGGCAATTTAGGAGTACCGAATACATCATTGTTTAAAACGAATCAACTTGAGAGTTTGTCGAAGCATTGTAAAAATAGATCGTTGGGCAATTAAAGTGCCTCATATGTAATGCTCGACTGTTCATTCAATGTCAAACAAGGACTTGTATCCTCCTCATGCAATTGTTCTTTAGGTATTAGAGGAGTAACATAGAGTGATTGACTATCATCCACTATTTCAGTTTTATGTGGGCTAACCACATCATCCTTGTAATCTATATCATGTCTGCCCCAAAGGGCCATGGTCTCATCTTCAGGCTCATGGGCAGGGGTAGTTCCTCCTCTCAACTCCTGGTCTTTCAAGATGCTTATATATTGACTAAGTAAGGAATCTTCCTCCCAAGTGATGGCAGCGGCTGTCTGCCCCATTTGGTATTTGCTTCTCGCAAGAGATAGTATCTGAGAGTGGATTCTTTCTAGAAAGTCTGGATTAGTTTGGAGTTCTTCATCTAAAATGGCTAATCCATCTTCTTCGAAATCAGAACTCCATGGAGAGTGAGGTTGGTTTAAAAAATTTAGCACAAAAGATTGACCCCCCACCGATTAGGTCCATTCTCCCCAGACTCATCCCAATAGTGGTATGGAATCTCATAATCAAACCCATCAGATGATGGGGGTATCGAATTTATAGGAAACTCTATATCACACAGACATATACTAAGACACAAAAATACAAAAGTAAAAACCTAACTAGATCTTAAAACAAAGGCACGTACCTTGGCCTCTCGCGGGCGTCCCCTTCGAAGCTTTGATAGGCGCAGACCTCGGTCTCCAAATATGAAAAAGAAACGAAACTAGAATTAGCAAACTACTACTACAAACTAACAAAAAGGCAATAGTTCAAATGAAATCATAGTCCACGACAGCGGTGCCAAAAACTTGATGGTTTTATTTCAAAACCTTGCAAGTGCATAGGTTCGAATGTACTTGGGCGAGTACAAGGGTGTTGAACCACAGGGACTAACATTTATTTTAAACTAAAGCCTTATTAGAAAGGGGATTTTTATAGAAGTAATTTTCTAATTATTTTATTTAGCAAAGAAAACAGATCTGAAAAATAGTGAAAGAGCAGTCTGGGATCTCCCTTGGATATCAGACTCGTAAATGACAAACCCCTATCCTTCTCCTATTTTGAATCCCAGGTATCTCCCACTCTAGGCTACAAGCTCTAAGGCTTCGTATAAGATTTAGATAAATCTAATCGCAAGTTAGACGAATCTAAACATTAAAGCATCATTGCACAAACCAACTAAGACTAGCCTACAAGGTCGTTGCCCATCGGTGAATATCCTATCTAATCCAACCCCAATCCCTACAAGGCCACTGAGATTACATTAAGAATTAAACCTTTACAATTGCTCGTTCTCGATGACTCTCAGAACTTCGAACATGCAATTATACCATTAAAATGGAATTCACAAATAAAGAAAGAAATAGAAATAAAGTTATTTACTTAAGTTTGATCGTATAAGATATCCCAAGCTTCGGGACGTTTAGCCGCACATCATTTTCATGATCTTTATCATCGCTAAATTGATCATAGAACAATGATTACAAAACCCTCAATCTCACAAACTCTCGCATATCTGAAATCTAAACCTAAACTACGAACAAAAAACTCTACGAATGAAAGCTATTTTATTCCTAACCTAGGGTCCTTATTTATAGATATATAAGGTCCTAGAGCATTAATTTCTACTAGAAAACAAACCATTGAACGAATCTAATCTAAACTAGAAAGGTAGAAGATCTTGGAGTCTTAATTTAAGGAAAAAACTCAGCTATTCGAGCCTAAAAATCAACAAGAATACCCATCCTCGCGCCTGAAAATAGCAAGAATCAGAATTCTGACCGGTCCAAACTTGCATTTGGACCGATCACAAATTGTAATTCTAAAGTCTCCTTCTGCTGCTGGGTTTGGACTGGTCGAAATGGACATTTCGACCGGTCCAAAATCACATTTCTGAAGTTGTTTTGTGTTGGAACATGCCAAATTCGCGCCTAGAACCAGTTCAAAATGGACATTTCGATTGGTCCAAAATCACATTTATAAAGTTGTTTTGCGTTGGAACATGCCAAATTCGCATCTAGAACCAGTTTGGACTGGTCACGATGTCATTCTCGACCGGTCAGGAAATTCCTGCACTTTTCTGTGTTTTTGTGTGAACTTCATTCTACCATAACTTTTGATATACAGCTCGGATTTTGGTGATTCTTAGCTTGTTGGAAAGTTGGAAAAGTCCTCTTTCTAAAGGTATAGGAGTCAGCTCTAGAAGATATATGTATAAAATTTGGCACTCTTATTTCTCTTTAATGTTCTGGTCGATTCTTGCCATAGCTTTAAAACTTCCTTAACTTTACTCTTTTAACTACGTTTACGCTTTAAAGTCTTCAACACCTGTTATATTCAATCTTGCACTAAAAGTAAATATTAGTAATTAAATGAGGCCTAACAATGTCATGATTTGGGCCTAAATTATGTAACTTTTAAGGCCGATCAGGTGTAGTCAGGGAAGCCTGCATATTTCAGTGAATTGAGGGTTTTTGGTTGCGCAGTCCACTATCATGTCAGAGATAGTAAAATTGACTCAAGGGCTAAGAAAGCGATTTTTTTAGGGTATGAAAATAGTATAAAAGGATATAGGTTATGGTGTCATGAGAGAAATAAAGTTGTGATCAGTAGAGATGTGACCTTTGATGAATCTGTTATGTGAACTTCTAATAAACAGATCATGAAAATTAGAGAATAGGTGACGAAAGATCAGTTTGAGGTAGAGTTAAGAACTCCTACAGTTATTATATTAGAGGAAAGTGTAGAAACAGTTGAAAGAGAGCCAGAACAATCCTTAATAGGTGGAAGACCCAAAAGAAATATTAGAGCACTAATTTGCAATGATTACGAGGATATGGTCGCCTACGCGTTGGCGTTGGATGGCAATAAACCATCTTCATTCAAGGATGCAATCCGTGGTAGATGTGCATGGGAATGGAAGACTGCAATGGGTGGAGAGATGAATTCTCTTTATAAGAATCAAACTTGGAAACTAATAGAGTTACCTAAGGGAAAGAGAGTGATTGGGTGCAAGTGGGTTTATAAGAAGAAAGATGAATCTCTGAATAGAAGTGGCGCAAGATACAAAGCACAATTGGTAGCAAAGGGCTATGCGCAAAAGGAATGCATTGATTACAATGATGTGTTTTCACTGGTTGTGAAACGTACTTCAATCCGAGTTTTGTTATCAATTGTAGCACAGTTAGACTTAGAGTTAGAGCAACTTGGTATGAAAACAACATTTCTACATGGTGATTTGGAGGATGAGATCTATATGAACCAACTTGAAGGATTCAAGTCACCTAGAGAATAAAGGTTAGTGTACAAACTGAAGAAATTCTTGTACGCGTTGAAATAGTCGCCGAGACAGTGGTACAAGAGGATTGACACATTCATGGTGGGCCAAAATTATATTTGAAGTGAATATGAAAACTATGTTTACTTCAAGAGGCTAGCAGATGGCTCATTTATTTACCTTCTCATGTATATCGATGATATGCTCATAGCTGCAAAGAGCAAGATGGAGATCAACAAGTTAAAATCTCAACTTGGCATATAGTTTGAGATGAAGGATCTTGACACAGAGAAAAAGATTCTTGGGATGGAGATTCAGAGAGACAAGAAGAAAGAGCAATTGTATTTGAGACAGAAGAGTTATCTAGAGAAAGTACTCTCACAGTTTGGGATGGAGAACTCAAAGGCTGTGAGTACTCCATTAGCAGCTCACTTCCATCTTTTAGCTAGCATGTCTCTTACTACAGATGAGGAGCATGAATTCATGACTCATGTTCCCTACGCGAGTGCAGTTGGTCGCTTGATGTACAGTATGGTAGACACTCGACTGGATATTTCACAGGCTATTAGCGTGAGGCACATACGAGGTACCAAGGATGTCAGGGTGATTTTTTATAGTGGTACAGATCATCAGTTATACGATTATGAAGATTCAGATTACACGGGTGATTTGGATAAGCGTTGGTCTACAACAAAATATGTGTTTACACTATCAGGTGGTTCGATTAGCTAGAGGTCAATGCTACAGGATACAATGGTTTTGTCTACTAAAGAGGCAGAGTATATTACTGTAACAGAGGCAGTGAAAGAAGCAATGTGGCTTTAGGGCTTAGTTGATGACTTGAGAATCACACAGGAAAGTGTCGATGTGTTCTGCGATAGCCACAGTGTTATTTACTTAGCAAAGAATCACGTTTATCATGTTCGCACTAAGCACATTGATATATGATATCATTTCGTACGAGAAGTAATCGAAGATGGCGAGATATCTTTGAAGAAAGTGAATACAAAGTACAATCCTACGGATATGATGAAAAAAGTATTATCGGTGGTCAAGACTAAATATTGTTTGGAGTTGATCAATGTTTAGCAGGTTTGAGCGCCCTCGGGGTGGTGATGGCAGTGGTGATATGAGTATAACGATGATCGGAAGAAAGAGTACATGCTGAAGCTTAGAGCTAGGTGGAGAATTGTTAATTAGGCTCTAACTTTAAGTTGAAGTCGCTTGAGCGGGAACCAAATCCGCTCGAGCGAAATACGCACGTACTCAACAAAGGCGATTTTACGAGTTAAAGTCGCTCTAGCGATTTTTGGTTCTCGCTCGAGCGACCGGGGCACGATTCAAAGGGTAAACTTATGGGTTTTAGTCGCTCAAGCGACTCGCGACTTTCGAGTTACGTGCAGACTCAGGATTTGACATGCTTCTCTTGGGTTAGAAGTAGGACTCAAGACTTCTATATAAGGGAAAGCTCATGGACGAATTGGTGAGCCTTTGTGAGAGAGAGATATCATTGTAAAGTTTTGGAAAACCTATCTAGAGTTTTGAGGAGAGCTTTAGTGAGGCTTGAGTATTCTTGTATTCTTGTGTGATCATTAATATAGTGGATTATCGCTATCCGTGGATGTAGGCATATTGTCAAACCACATAAATATTGTCTCTTGTGTGCTTGTGATTGATTTTCTTCTATTTTTACGTTCTTATTTGATCGTTCATCATGAGATTGTTGGTTAGTTTGTTAGCTTCCGCGCAATAGAATTGTCACATGGGAATTCTTAAAGATTATTTTGGGATTTGAAAAGTCACTTAAGAAATATGGTAGGTTTATATAAATTGAGCATTTGGTGAATGTAAAGAAAAAGAAGAATATTTGAATTATTTATGTTGAGAGCTTGAAGCCTCCATTATAGAGTGAGTGATTCCTCTAATTAGGTGAGTGAATCCCTAACCAAGGAGAGAGAGTCCCTAATTTTGGCGTGAGTGATTCCGTCGGTTGTAAGCTATTCCACCAACCCTTAATATAGCTGGTACAACCTCAAGTGGTAAAGTATCTTTGTACTATGTCAATAACATACTTAGAGGGGCAATTCAATCTTTTAAACAATATATTTGAATGGTAAAAAAGAGAAGTTAAAATTCAAGGACCAGTATTGTTGTCATTTTCAGTCAAAAAAAAAAAAAAAGTATTATTGTCATTTTATATTGAAGTGGTAGTTAAAGTAGGATTGTACACAGTGGCGGACCCATTCATGGGCAACTGCGGGTGAGCGCCCGCACTGAAACCAAACCCCTTTTTTTTCCATTAAAAAAAAAACCCTTTAAGCCCTAAAAACGCTAACACAGCAACGGGATCTCCTTCCTTCTTCTCCTTCTCCTTCGCCCTCCCCTCTTCAGCTCTTCTCCATCGCCTTTGGCTCAATACCGCGAGGCCTGAGATGACGCCCTCTCACTCTCCGACACCTGATCAATCCGTTTGCGGTCGGCAGGCTTGATACGGCGACTACGAGGCGCGATGCCTGATCAATCTGTTTGCGGCCGACAGGCTTGATACAACGACTACAAGGCGCGACGCCCTCTCTCTCTCTCTCCATCACCCGATCAATCTGCTTGCCGCCGGCGATCCATCCACTTGCCGCCGCCCAAATTTGTAGGTGAGAATTAGAAATCCTTTTCTTCCTACAATTTTCTTTCTTCTTTAATTGCTTTCTATGCATTTGGGCATGGTTTTTCTTCTATTTTATATTTTCTTTCATATTGGAAGAACACTGAGTTAAAAATGAGTCAACCCAGTTGACACTCACTTGGATTGATTTTTTTTAAAGGTGTCTGTGTTTCTTGTGTGTTGAGTTCTTGATTTTTATGGGTTTTTTTTTTTGGAGATGTGAATTTGTGTTTCCCAAAACACCATATATAAACCAAAACACCAAAAAGGGTGGAGACTTACAGAGTTTAAGAGGGTATCTGCATGCCTGTTTGGCTATTTCCCACTGGCTCTTAGACTTGCAGAGTTTAAGAGGGCCGGTAGAGATAGTTTAAGAGGGTATAAATACCCCTATTTTTTTTGGGATATGAATTTGTGTTTCTATTGATTTAATGTGAATTTAGGTAGGTTGGAATCATTAGCAAGCTGAGTTTTTGTTGTGAATTGATTTTATTTTATATTTTTACTTTTGTTTAATCTGATAATTTTCATTTTGTATTTTTAATGTTTCATGGACCTGGTATATTTGGGTGATTTTGGTAGAGAATTTAAATTATTCTTATTGTGCTTTTATCTTGATTTAGGCTGCGTTTATGTAATTTATATTCATCAACGAGATAGGTTAATCTGGTAATGTTCATTTTATAGTTATTTTTCTTGTTTCATAAGTATGTTTTATTTTGGTGATCTTGGTAGGTAATTTAATTAATTTTAACTAAGTTAATTTCAATGAAATTAAAAAAAAGTTGGGTTTTTAGTGAGGGAGCTGCTTCTTAGCATGCCGATTAGGCATAGTGTGACAGCCCGGATTTCCACGCCCGAAAATCTATGCCATCAGGATCATACTCTGGATGATCCCCAGGACAAATCACAGTGTCTGCTCATATAGCAAAAACCAAACAAACACTGTCCAGCAGTGGTAGGTCAAGCCATCACATAAGACATTTAACATAAATGAGTACAATAAATAAAACATGTATTTCTATATACCAAAAGAATATACATTCCCAAAAAGGAGCCAAGAAGAATCACTGGTGATGGACATCCATCACCCAAACAATGGTTCCTGATAGTGGTTCCAATAGAATGTATAAAAGCATATAAATAAAATATCTATAGTAATATATATACAGATGGTGGCCACCAGGCATACAATAATTCGGAATATCAAAATATAAAATATCGGACTCAAGTACCCAGGCTACGGGTAGAACTCGTCTGCCTGAATGTTCGTCTCCTCGTCCTCGGCCTCAACCTCTGGGTCAGGCTGGTAATCTGGGTCGCTCTCGGTGCCGGGAACTACAGTCTCAGAACATATAAATGATACAGGGTGAGCTACATTTTAGCTCAATAGAAGAATTCCAGTTAAAGTTGCATCTTAATTGTAAAACATGGTTGCAGAAGATGTAATCGTAACAGAACAGATGTGAACAGATGTGTCAGATATGCAGAATTTATCAAAGCAGGCAGATCTTATAAGAGTTTATAGAATGTGATGCATATATTGTTTAATGACTTAGAATAATTAACTTAAATAACTCCCGTAAATATAGCACGTAATAGCCAGATTTGGTCCGATGGGTAATCCCGACCATTGTTGTTCACATGAACAATTTCAGGAATGCAACAATGCCTCAACTACAGGGTGCAATTGTGCAAAGGATTTTCAAGCAGATGCACGAGTGTGCCAGAAAACGGATATACCGCTGAGTCGGTGGGATTCATCAGAATATTAAACCATAAATCACATGCAGATATAATGTAACGACTCCCAGATTTAGCACTGTAGCACTGTAGTGATAAGAGACTGGTCAGGTCATGTGCACGTTTCCACCACGACACCCTAAGGACCTCACTAGGTTAGACCTTCAATCTTAGAAAGTTAGACTTCAAGCTAGACACAGCTATATTAAATTAAAATATTAAACTACTTTAGCAAGTAATCAGTTTTAGATATACCAACAGTGGTATATATTTTTTCACTAAAGCCAAAACCATTTGGCTTTACCTATACACAGCCAAAATCGGGTGGGTATTGTATAAATACCCCAACCCAAGATTTAATTGTAAAATAAGCCTAGGTTATTGGATAAGCCTTTTGCTGGTTATTCTGGGTTTTCATTTTTGTTTTATCTATCGTATACACAGCTACCAAGTGTGAGTCTTACATGCAAGCTAACACTTTCTTTGTTTTTTTATGAGATACCTTCTGTGGGTACTATGCTTAACACAACAAGTTAATCTCAAACAGCATATAAGCTGCTTGTATCTCAAATGCAATACACGACTCACATGAGTCATTTTATGTTTGCATGCACGCAAAGTGCAACTGCGACCTCTATAACCTTCAATGACACCTCCTCCATCTTCTTCGCCTGAAATCTCTAGTAGAATTATTCAAAACAAATTTTGTAGAGAAAACCAAAGCCAATCTGTTTACGACCTCTATTAAGTATAAAACAATCCTTGTAATTCGCTGGCTCGGCAAGCGCAGCGTCACTAGATGATCGGCACCGCACCGATGCGACTGTAATAAATACCAAAAAGGTTAGTGATCTGTTGTTCTTATACAGAAAATATGATCCTAAGAACTTGCAGCTCAGAAATTAGCCTGAGTATGCATTTGAGTGCAGGTTGCTGCACTCTGGATCTTCATTAAAGACCTGTAAATGGAAAAATAAGAGATATATAAATATATAAAAAAATACTACAGATATATACAAATATATGTATATATATATAAGAATATGCATATAGAAAACATATAAATATATATAAGCAAAAGAAGGGAGGAACAACAAATTACAAGAACCAGAAGGAACCCACCTGAACACCGACAAGCCAGGCTTGCCGCAGCAACCTCAAGGGGTTGCCGCGGCAAGACACCATGCTGAAGGGCTTGCCAAGGCAACACTATAAGGTTGCCGCGGCAAGCCTTATGTGTTGCCGCGGCAACCCTATGCTCAGACCACTGTGTGGTATTTCGGTCATACCTTTTGACTCCAAACTTCAAATGGTACGATTCTTAATGCGTTGGAAAGGGAACAATAAGACCTACAACTTTTATGAAGTAACTAAGTTCTGAATCTAATGCTTAAGAGGTTAAAAAGTAATGACAAGTCGCGGCAACATGCAACTGCAAAGCTTGCCGCGGCAACAGTATACTCAGACCACTGTGTGATTATTTAATCATATCTTTTGATCCCGAACTCCGATTGATACGATTCTTGATGCGTTAGAAAGGAGACAACGAGCCCTACAACTTTCGTGAATGAACAAATTTCTAAATCCAATGTTTAAGGGGTCAAAAAGTAGTGACAAGTCGTAGAAATATGCCACTAAAAAGCTTGCCGCGGCAACCTATGTTGCTTGCCGCAACAACCCTGCATCTGACACACTTGGCGACACCTCTGGCAGGGGTTTGTGCTATGATGAATTTCTAAGTTTGACTATGAGACTTGGGACCATAAATGGTCCATATTTTGGGTCTATGTTGACCCAATAAATCATTAAAAATACTAAACCTATGAACGACATTCTTAGGTGCCACTTGGTGTACATGGCGCGTTTGCTTGAAGACGTGCGTGTACGGGAAATCAATTACACGTAAACCTGGTATAAGGTAGGGAGTTTACCTTACAAATTTATATGTTGTTTTCTCATTCTCATCTGATAGCAAGTTAGTGAGAATACTCATATATGATCATGAATGCTTATATAATTTTATTCTCATGCCAGTTTGTTGTCGCTCCAAGTGTGCCATAATTGTGTGCATTATGAATCAAAAATTAAAGAATTAAAGAATGCTAGGTTATATGGATGTTAACTTATGAAAGGGATATCAGCACATTGGGGCTAACACTGGCCTGCAAGATCAGGGCCAATTGTAGCAAGTTTTAAAAGTAAGTATTTCAAGATCGTCCACAGAGAATTTTGTCTAAACTGAGAGATAAACCTCCAGATCTGTGCTACCAGATCTGGCTCTATAATTATCTAAAAAAAAGAATAGATAAAAGAGAGTGTTGGATTGTGTCACATTTAACTATAAGCAAATAAAGAAAAGAACTAACTACATGATCCAGATCCGAGTTGGGGAGATGTTTAAAATAAGACAAATGCAGAAATAATAGCTTCATGTACTTTAGCCTCAATTTTAATGGAGAATCAGAGTTCAACAGAGATTCAATCTTCATCCTGCTACCAAAGACAGATGTAAGAGAAATAAATCGAATTAAGGAATAGGTTTAGACTTGTATGGCTATGATCCGTCCACTTAAATGGTCACAGATCATCCAATAGTTGTGGCCTATTCTTTAGTTCGAACATGAACATCATCAGAATGCTTTGCTAGAATTAGGTTACCAACGCTAATTCGCATGTACGTGATGAATTAAGGAAGTTGCATGCGGATGAGTGAATCTAAAGAAGTCTAATGCACTAAGGTGAACATTCGTAACCCTCGACATGACTCCAATGGAGAAGACACAAATTACAACAACCTTTTAAAATCCAAAATTACAATTACAGAAAGACGGCTTTAGAGAGCCCTCGGACTTTCACTTGAATCCAACTCAAAGTACAAATCACTCACAATGGCTCTCAAAAGTAAACTACAAGAAGGATTACAGGGGTTCGGATAAGCTATCCGGAACCGAATGAGGAAAAGAGATGAAAACTCTAAAATCTGGATACCCAAATTGGGCAAATGGTTCGTCTATTTATAGTTTTCCCTAAGCCTCAAATGTGTATCAACCAATCAATTGGATAGATCTGTATCAACCAATAGGAGTCGAGCACCGTGATCCGGATCTGCTCGCCAATCGTAATCGCTTGATCTGGTTCACCAATCAGAAACAGAGGCATCAATTACATTATGCATTTTGAAAGTTTGTTAGAGTTTCTAGAAGTTCCGCCAAGTAATTTCATCTTTGGGTGTTCACATGGGGTGGAATATGCCTTTGGTTCGTGCTCGAATCTTCCAAATGTCTCTGGCTTTTCAATGCATTGCATTAGCGCATCGAATTGCCCTTGTTAAAGCCGCGAATCTCCGAATACCTTTTCGCAGAAGTTCGGGGCCTTTTCAAGAAAGTTCAATGACTTCAAGCTCGCTCGCAAAGTTCAATCTTCTTTTCGAGGAGTTCAGATGCTCTTCGAAAGCTACACCTGGAGTTTTAGTCCTTTTCGCAGAGTTTAGGGGCCTTTTCACAAAGTTCAATGACTTCTGAAGCTCTGTTCACAAAGTTCAATCTTCTTTTCGAGGAGTGTTTTCTTCTTTTCGCAAAGTTCAAGGTTCTTTACGAAAAGTGCAAGTTCTTTGCGAAAAGAACTCTGTAGTGCATTTCTCTGTTCGAAATGTTCCCTGCTACTCTTACAGGTCTTTGCCTCTTCTATTTAGACCTTTCCACAGCTGATGAGGTTGTTTCTTCACTTCCTTCCTTTGGACTGACATGGATTGTCATCTTTTTGGCACTTTTGAGCTGCTTTTATGGTTAAGCATGTCTTTATTGTTAGCTGCAACATAGGCACTTAAAATACTTATTTAGTTCTCTCAAGGGTCTATCAAGGCCCAGATTAAGGGGTGAAAAATGGTATTTTCCAGTTCTCAACACAGTTTTATATAGTGTAGTACGAGTTCATGTCAGTAAAAGTCATGTGATACAGTTACTATGCCAAGTTTTAGAAGTCATGTGATACAGTTACTATGAGGACAGTTAATAAGTGGTTACAGATGACTATGCCAGTTCAGTCTTGATGGATCATCGAGAATAATAGATATCAACGTTGATGTATATTTTGTATAACTACTTAAGTCGGTTGTGAGTTATGATCATGATAGATTCAAATTCGACGTCTGATTTTGTATGGATATGCCATAGTTAGTCTCTTCTTTGCATCTTGGATCGTACATGAAATATATATACTTGCTTTCGTTTAAGTAAATGTTAAATTTGATATATTGATATACATGTGAGGCTATACGTCTGAGGTTCTATTGTAAGGATGCTAGTAATATGTGTTCTGCTGATCGCATGCTTATGATCCGATCACGGTATGTTAGTTCAGTTAAATTTGATGCATGTTTATGATCATCAAATCAGCTTGATGTATGAGCATATGCTAATTCAGTTTTAAAGATGATATATGATAGCTCATATCAGTTCGATAAGATTAGCTTGACATATATTATTATGTTAGGAATATTGTCAAACCAATTTAGATGCCTTGATATAGATCAGTAGATGAATGTGTGTGTATGATGATACTAGATGAGTTTAGAGAAAGTATAATTTATGCACATGCTAGTTTTCAATGTATGACCATGACTGATGGTGTTAGATCAGCTTAGGAAGCTACAGACTTGATGTAGGCTTTGTAATGATTATGATGCTAGTTCAGCTTGGATACATGAATATCAATGATTATGATAGTTGCAGTCATATATGATCATGTGGGTTCAATTATTCAAATCAGTTTTGCTATATGGTATATGTTCACAATGTGGTCGCATCTCGCATATATACCATGCATTGTTCATATTATGTTATCCTTGATGTCATGTACAGGTCTTTAATTCATCTCGTCCAAGTAATCCCGCTAACTCGGGAGCTTGATATCCCGTCCAAGTGATCCCGCTAACTCGGGAACTTGATATCTCGTCCAAGTGATCCCGCTAACTCGGGAGCTTGATTTTCTCGATCCAAGTGATCCCGCTAACTCGGGAGCTTGATTTTCTTGTTTCTTGTTCTTGTACATGTCTTGTTTCAGCATGATTCATTGATCTCGCCTGATTCTTTTTCAGCATGAATATGTCAGCATGCATAAGGTAGCATGATAAAATAATTGCATGTTTTAGTGTTTATTTTGTTAAGTGCTGCTAGAATAGATTAATGCTAGACTAAACTTAAGATAAGATGACATGTGTTTTATTTTATTTGCTTCTAGACATGAATGAAAAAGCTAACATATAAATTAGTTGTGTAATTATCCCTACTGAGCTTCGATGATAGCTCATCCTACGACTTTATATCTTAGCTGCAGATATTGCTCAAGTTCCTGAGCACGAAGCTGATCCTATCTACCAGTGTGAGGAGGAAGACGAGGAGGAAAGTTCTACTGAGGACTTCTTTCCTTCAGAGGTTTGGGAGAGAGAGATATTTGTTTTTAAACATTAAATATGTATAAACAGCAGTGTGATTTAAGATAGTTTACTACTTCACGTATAGGTTTCTGTTTATATTTCTTGTTCAATTTACTGCTTTAGACAAAGGAATGGATATCAGTTATTGTCATATTTCTTCGTATCAGAGTTAATTAAATTCGCTTCCGCATATGTAACACTTTGTACACGATGCCCTTGTATGACAGGATCATATTAGGTAATCCAACCGCGCGACCTTTCCCATTTACGAGAGGGGGAAAAGTCGAGTTGTCACAATATCTTATTGAACAGGAATCAAATGACAGATATCAGAGTTATCACACATATGCTGGACGTATCTGGACGGTAAAAATTTAGACTATGCAGTCAAATACAGAAAATTTGGAACCATGAGATCAAAAATAAATACAATTTTAATTGAATTCCCCTACCTTAGGTCAGACATCTTCTAAACAAATCCAAAGCTTTTCAATGCGTCATGGTCTGATCCTAGACCATCAACATAGTATTCTGCATGTCAAGAATGTCGGAAAGTAAACTGGCACGATGTCTAGTGGTGTTTACTTTACAAAAATCAAAACAGGCAGAAACAGGGGTGATTGATCGATCAATCCCTCTTGTTGATCGATCAATGACCCCATTGATCGATCAATCCTCTCTCAACCCTTAACTAGCAACAGAGTCAATTGATCGATCAATAGCCCCTATTGATCGATCACCACTCATCATTGATCGATCAATCCTCTCTCAACCCTTAACTAGCAACAGAGTCAATTGATCGATCAATAGCCCCTATTGATCGATCACCACTCATCATTGATCGATCAACAAAGGTATTGATCGATCAATAATCCCTTCTCTCCTCACTTTAGTACAGCCAAAATTGATTGATCACCAGCTTGGTTGATCGATCAATGCCTCTTGTTGATTGATCAATTCCCTCATTGATCGATCAATAGCCTAAAATCTCAATTTTCTCACCTTCTGTTCACATTTAAAATTTATACAGATTGATCGATCAATGCCTTCATTGATCGATCAATATACTCCAGTGATCGATCAATGCCTTCATTGATCAATCACCTCCAGTCATTGATCGATCACCCTCTCTGTGATCGATCAATACTCAGGATTGATCGATCAATCCACAAATTGATTGATCAACACCCTTCGAGCATTGAACTTCTGAGAATTTCAGGGCTTATGTTTCCTTCTTTGTCCTATACAGATTGATCGATCAATGGTCTTCATTGATCGATCACCCAAGTATTGATCGATCAATCTTGTCATTGATCGATCAATAATGACAGAAACTCTGTCATTAATGGAGGTCATCTACTTCCCTATTTTAACCCATCTTTATTAATGGTTTCTTGCAACCATTAATACACACTCAATACACATATAAGGGCTCTCCTTAGCCCAATTTAAACGTACATACTCACCTTTAGTTGGGCCCTTTTTGGGGTTTCGACAGATCGATTCAAAAGAGGGTTTCGGATCTGGAACTTGGGATTTGTCACCCCTTGACTCGGAACTGGCAGTTAGCGGCTCCGCTTTGACGCATAGCGAAGGCACACCTTCTTGCCGAATCAGAGACGACGTACTAACATCAATTTTTCACACTCCAAGGTCACGTAAACACTAACCTAAGTGTTCTCGGCTCGTGGTTCTTCAAGGACCATGCTAAACCATCATCTACCACTTAGGGTTTATCAGAACAAGAGGAAGAAGAAGAAGAAAAATGAACTCCCAGGTTCCTTTCCTTCTCTTTTAAGCTAATGACCTGAAATATCTCTGATATTTCAGTTCATTCCTAAGTTTTGTTCCGGTGTTAAGCGCGCACATGTCGCTACAGCGTAACGTGCTACGTTGACACCTTATATAACTCAGACTTAAGCGAAAATGTACGTGCGAACTCATCTCACTATGATGCAACCTTATATCAACTATTATAAATCTTTAAATCGGTCTCGATTTTCATGCCAGGCACGTAGATCGAAACAATTAGTTTCTTATTTAGAATTTTCGGGTCGTTACACATAGGATCTTTAGAGTTTATCCTAAATAAAAAATTTTGAGTCCATGGGAAACCTCCTTGGAGAACAGTAATTTTGCAGTACTTATTTCTTTTTGGTGTTTTGGTTTATATATGGTAGTAGAAATTGTAAAATTAATGTTTTGTAAGATATTTGGAAATTGATTTATTTTTTAAATACTTTCAAAAATGATACGATCGCTAAATACCTTCAAAATATGACAATTCGTCAAGGAGAATTGTCTTAGCGAAAATTTTTACTACCATTGTCATTAATTTTGGAGATTGGTTTTTTGTAGATGAATGATATATTATTATCAATATCTTGTTAATGAAAAGTTCTTTTTTTGTATGCAATTTTTGTGAAAATTATATTTTATAAATAAATAATTATTAATTATTTTTTATGTATATAATTTATAAAAAAAAAAAATCTAATTCAACTTACGCCACGGCTGGATGAAAATCCTGGTTCTGCCACTGATTGTATAGTTTGGTGAAGCATGCATCTTGTAAATTTAAAAATATCAAGGGAAATCTTTATTTTAGAAACCTGAATGATAAGATCTTGTTTCCTTTCCAAAGTAAGAATTGTTGGCTCCTTAAATCAGACAATGGAAATCGTCTTTCATCCCACCTATCGGACGCTCAGAAACTGATTCTACGTGGCACACATTCTCAAAGGTTACACCAATTATCATAGGCGTACATGAGAACCAATTTTATTTTTATTATTTATTTTTTATTAATATTCTTTTTTATGAATAGCATGAGGAGATGATATAAATCCACGATTGTATTTACAGATTTTATGACAAATAAATTAAAAAAAAAAATAGATATGAAAAAAATGTTTTTCCACTATATGAGGGTGGATGGTCCTCCAAATGTCCTAACAATTTCCAATTTCAACTTGAATAAAGTTAAAATATTAACTACCCACAATTACATTTAAATTTTAAATAATAACTTCCTATAACTACTTAATAATGCTAGATGGATATACACATAAGAACTGGTGCATATGTGAGGTGCGTGTCATATCATTCTCTCCCATCTGAGATTACCTTAGCCTCAAGGTGGATCAACCAACACCTCTTATGAACTTCATTCCTTCAATAATCTCTAATTGTGCCTTAGATGCGTACAAGGGGAGAATCTTTCATCACCCTTCAATAATCTCCAATTTTGCCTTCTTTCAATGTCAACCGTTTGATAATGGGTAATCCACTGGTACCTTACCAAGGTACCGCATCGCCTGAGAGATGTATGGTCCCCAAAACGATCATCAGGGATATGATTAAAATCTTTGAACTATTCTGCATATATTAAAAACCCAACATGTTGAATCTCCACCGTCAAATCATGGAAAGTCTACCTTGAACGAACGGTGATATGTTGGGCCTCGAAACGAACCAATACCTTCTTCAAACTTATGCCGCTGGAAATCTCGTCGAGGACTATCGTCGTGATCAGATCGATTGGCGTTGGTCTGTCTAGACCGATTTCTGATAGACCCGATCTGCTCATGAATCGTTTGAAACAAACTTGTAATCTGATCAAACAGCTAGAAGATACCCTGTCGCAGTTGATCAAACCATTGATTCATCTGATCAACGTTTTGAGCAAGTTTAGCGTTAGTAGGCAGGCATGTTGTCTTCCAACCAAACCTGCTCTGGTACCAATTGATGCATCCCGATGGTATTTACGAATTTTATGACAAATAAATAAATAGAAATAGAAAAGGGTGGCATTATTTGCACCCTTTTTCCCTGTGAAGAGCACACACTCTTCTACCATAAAAGTTTGTTTACTGCCTTTAATCAGACGATGAAGATCTTTTTCATCCTAATCTTATACACAATAGATTTTGAAATCATGGCGCATATATCAAGACAGTCACATGTTGATTCCTTGTGGATCACATCTCCAAACGTGGTCGTATACGTTAGCCATGTTAAGAAAATAGATGTTTATCCCCTATATGAGTACGATTCCCAATTTCAACTTAATTCGTGCATACTTTTTCCATATTACAAACTTGTAATAATGCGAGATGCCTAATTTATTTTTCACGCGAAACGCATACACACAAGAACTGGTGCACTTGCATATCAGGAGAATAATGATAATGGGCCTCACATAAGAATCTCGAGTCACTTTCATACACAAAAGGATACTTTTTTTTTTTTTTTTTGATAGGGCTATTTTAGGGTAAGACAGCCTCGAGAACCGAGGAACGCATATGACAATTGGGAAGCAGCGTGAGAGAGCATCAACTACAGTGGTGAGGGTTAACTAACAGAATCCAACCCACACCTTGTAAAGACAAGGGTGGGAAATAACGTGGAAGACGAGTATTGAGCCCACGACCTTCTCCTTCACAATGGAGGGAGGTTGGCTAATGCCTCTTTGGTCACAAAAGGATACTTGATCGTTTCTCAACTTGGATTTTACATGCTTAATTCGTTGACATCT
This sequence comes from Chloranthus sessilifolius, assembly GCA_021018995.1. Classification (NCBI taxonomy): domain Eukaryota; kingdom Viridiplantae; phylum Streptophyta; class Magnoliopsida; order Chloranthales; family Chloranthaceae; genus Chloranthus; species Chloranthus sessilifolius. The sequence goes on along the minus strand of CM037594.1, from coordinate 23,651,642 downwards.
TTGAATCACATACTTTTTTCAACCCAATTTTAGACGAAATAGATTTTGAGATCATGGGACAACAATGAGATGGTCAAATTTTAATTTCACCAAAAAATGAATATGATCATGGGTGTATTTTAAACCTGATTCTTATATCACCTTTGGGGATGTATGCCATGTGGAATCAAATATGACCGTCTGATGGTTGACCCATGATCTCAAGATCTACTGTATCAAATATGGTAACGAAAACTATCTGTATCATATGACTCGAAACAGTCAACGATTTAAGCTTGTGAAAATTAGGTTGCAAAAGGAGGATCCTGAGATAGAAATAAAGGTTCCCTTTATGAATAACATTAGTCCATTATTAGTAAAACTAAGAGGAGAGAAGTTCTCAGGGAAGACATTGATCCATTATTACATGGAGACTATGAGCAATCGCTCACTTATTTTTAATATTGAAACAGCATATCAAACACTATATAAGCTACAAATTTCTTCAACACAGGCAACTAACAGGAGCCAAGGATTAGCCCATAAGGTTATCGACTCATCCCTCCTTGCATGGCCGGAGCGTTCATCATTTCACTATTCTGTCTTTCCAAGTTTCCATGCCACCCTATAAAATTCAAAGAACCACCATCAAGCCCATGTTAGATCAGATATATATATATATATATATATATATATATATATATATATAGAGAGAGAGAGAGAGAGAGAGAGAGAGAGAGAGAGAGAGATGCACCTATGGACATGTCGAAGCCACGGTTTTGAAGCTCTCTGTACTCTTGACATAAGGCGCATGACTCACAACAGCAATGAACAAGGCAATCGGCGCAAGGCGTCTCGCTCAAGAAATATTGACCCCTCATTTTCGATCGATAGAAGCAGGAATACAAGCAAGAGCAACCCGTCACGCACATTATCAATGCGTAAAGTGCCCCACTCACCCCACATGCTGCGGAGTTATCCAAATTGCACAGTTAGAAATCAACCTCCAAACCTAAAAATAATAATATTAAAAATAAAAAAAATAAAAAAAATCATAATAATAATAATAATAATAATAATAATAAATCAATCTCCACTCACCCGACATGTTGTGTGATTTTTTTTGGGTGTTTTGCATTTACACCCCCTCATATTTGTCTTATTTATACTCCGCCTTTGTGTTTCACAAAAAATAAGACTATTAGCAACAGCCAAAAACTATCGTTATTAACAAAAAAATTGCCGCTAATAATTTTAATAGTTTTTTCATTAATAGCAACAGTCTTTTGTCATAAAAAATTATCGCTAATAGTCTTAATTTTTTATAATGCTGTGTGGCCCTTGCTCTTTGATTTCATTAACTTATTATCCTTAAAGTGACATACTCTCTTACTTCATAAACTTGAACTGCTTTAAATTAGATAAGGGAGATTATATTCACCCTTATCTTTGTAAACTTGGTTTGATTGTAGGCACATGAATCAAACGGTCTGATTTTGGATCACATGGAACACATCTCAAAAAGTGATCTAGAGACCAAATTTGATGTACAACTATGATCATATTAGCTTTTTGGGATGTTTGTCATGTAGAATCAAAATTTGAGTGCTTGATGGTGGGATCCCAATCTCAAGATTCATTGGGTGAAGGTTTGTAGTGAAAAATGATCTCTATAGTCAAATTCAAGGCAGTCAAAAGGTTGGTTCTCTAATAGTCAACAACTGATGCTTGAGGACAACAATAAGTAAAAGAAACACCAAAGCAAAGGGTCACAGTGGAAATTGATAAACACAAGAGGTGGAGTGTAAATAAGACATATCTTAGGCGGGTAAAGGGAGCCATTACTTACACACATTTTAAGTGATTACATCAAATTAATTAAAATTTGTCTTTGCGCAAGCTTCCGGTAATGGTAATTGCTCCTAAATTTTAAAATTCTTTTTTTTCTTTCATTACGTAGAAACTTACAGGTTGATCCTCTATCAACAATCTCCACAATCCGGCCGAATGTAATGCATGGGCACCATATTGTCAAGCAACCTGTCATATCAATTATAATTTATACTATTTTATGTAGAATATATATATATAGGCAAAAGGGAGAATGCGCCGGGTGCATAGGATGACCCGTGCGCCCGTTCACATTTTACATGTCATGTGACATGATCAATCCAAAACAACTCTCGTTTTGGATTCATCAGCCATACGACATATGATTTAAGAGAAATATTTTTTTTAACTTTTTTGCCCTCCATTTGATGGATCAAAGATAACACTCCAAAAATTTAGTGCATTATATTAATTTTTATAAACTTTGTCCACATTTTTATGTGCGGAAAAGTCATAAAATCTTTTTATTTTAATGAGGCCTGGTCAACTTCGCCAAAGTTACAGCGGCACCTGATCCTCACAATGAATGCCACATGATGGCCAACCAACAGCGGCTGTAGAGATTTCTCTACACCCGGGACATAGTCCCGGGCCTCTTTAATTTAATGGGAAAAGAACAACAAGAATGATCCATATTATGGACATGGATCTTTGATCAACCAAATTTGGCACCATCACTTGGTATCGGCGTCAAAAATTATAATCTACATCGCCCGACACCTACTTTATCAGCCCGATATTTAAACGATTGATGAGAATACGTACAATTTCCGACATTGGAGAAGCAATCGCAGAGACCAGTGGACCAAGGGACTGGCTTTTGTCGTTGGATTTGCAGCGCAGCAGGGGTGTTCGAAGGGTAGAATTCCTTTGTCGAAGTTAGAGGAATGGCGGTGGATGGCGGAAGTGGCTCCATTGAAGAGAGAGAAATTTATTCTGGTTTGGAGTTTTATAATAAGAAAGGGTGTCAAAATTTCAGTGAAACGCCGCCACGGGGACTTAACCGTTACAGAGTACCGTTGGTATCAAGCGTCTTAACCCGAGTAGGAAGTGGGGTGCTTACTTGATCTCTATTGTACAAGTGTCGTTCTTAATGAAGTATTCGTGAGATAGGGTGTAGTCAGAAGTTTGAAAGGATTAGAATTTTTAAACCGTCCGATTTATTTGACACCCTTGTACCCGCCATTGGGTGACTTATACCTCATCATTCGATCATTTAAGTACGATAGATCGTGCTTAGCCATTTGCAACTAATATTAGGTTACGTGCCATTTCTACCCTGACGAAGGGACGAGCCACGGTGAAAGCTGACGTCATCTATGACAAGTTTGGCCAATAGTTATTTATCTTGACAATATTTTAAGCACACTACATGTGCTTAAAACATTGTCCTGGCAAAATTCAAGCGATCGTGTAGAGGGACTCAAGCAATGCAAGTAGGGCAAGGGGCAGCCCAGTCACGTCACGCCATTATCCGCCTGCAATTTGCCACCACAAAACCTGCCTCCCATTTGAAATTTTTTATTTTATTGTTGCTCTGCAAACTTTAAGTAAGTACATGTCCTTTACCAAAGCACAGAGTTAACTGGAATGGTATGAAAGAGGCATCATGAGATTTAGAGATACCATCAAATCCAGATTGAAAGTATTCTTATAAAAAATAAAAGTAATCTTATTCAAGAATACGTGTGAGGGACAAACAATGCTTCATTCAGGAACTGATGAGGATGCTAAGGTTTCAGAAGCAATGAGAATCTGTCGATTGCATCTTCGGCCTCCTATTAGACGATTGGAAGAAGCTTGGGACAAAGTTTTTGAAACTTATCTTTTTCAAAGACATGTATTTTTTCGAAGTTATGTGTCCTTCAAAATAAGTATTTTATAAAGTGGTGTCTTTTTAAAAAAAGTGTCTTTCTAAAGTGGTGTCTTTTCTCTATGGATGCCTTTAACACCTTTTCATAAGAAAATTATGCATTAACACACTACTTGATTTTCTATTTAACACACCACTTGACTTTTTATTTAAAGAATATAAAATTATCGTTTTTTCAACACATTGGAGTCACCTTTCTTCTCTCTGATTCTGCCTTTAAAGGTCTTTATCAGAGCGTTCTTGCAATATTTGGTGTTCGGATAGCGTGATCGGATTTGTCAAATCCTTCACAAGAATAAACAGTTGGTTCGTTATATCATTGAACTAATTTGCCGATAACTTGTTGGTGACCACTATGTCGAAGTGGTGGAGGCAAATATTGGTTTAAAAACAGTAATATTTCTCATGCCTCGGACCAATTTCATATATTATTTCGAGTCAACATTTCACAAGTTTTCAACAATTTTTAACCATTATTTATTAATTTCAAATAAGTTATAGCGGAGGAATCGTGATGTCGAAATTTATTGCGAAACACTATGGTGACGCGCCCATCTTATACAGAGAAATCGTCTTTGCACTTGAAATTTTCTTTTTAATATAGAGAAGCCTGCTATGGAGTCAAGAGCAGCGATGACCCCACTACAAAAACTAAGACTATTAGCGGCAGTCATAAACTGCGGCTATTAACAAAAATGCTGTCGCTAATACCCTTACCACTAATAGTCTTAATAGTTTTTTTGTTAATAGCGGCAGTTTTTTGCAGTAAAAAACTGTCGCTAATAGTCTTATTTTTTGTAGTGCCCGTCTGAGCGTATTGTTGGATTTGAGGCGACTTTTGGATTTGGGTAATTATTGTGTCTAGTTCTTATACATGAAAGTTTAGAGCATGAGAATGTTGCAGTTGGCCAAAGAGATAAAATCGTTTCATGAAGTTGATTTATGTTTCCTTTTAGTAACGGATAAGTAGAATTTGACTTCATTTATTATTATTAATTTTTATTTTGGTTGTGCCATCTCCAAGACATATATGCAATTACACTTGTTAGGATATGTTTTGATGTTTGAAAAAGTACGAAACATGATATTTCTTTCAAACATTAGTTTTATTAAATTTTCTATTAATTCAAGGATTATAGAGGTATATCATTCCACTACTATGATGCATGACAATCTGAATAATCAAGATGGTTAGAATTCAATGACTTGATTTTGAATAAATCAAATGTGCCAATGATGGAATGATTGTTGGGCTACTTTGATAAATCTAACATGTGTATCATATTGCTAAAAGTGGGCATCAATATTTTTTCCCTATTATTTATGATGTGAGGGTTGGCTCATTGAATGAGTGATACGAAAACTTGATAAATCTTTGTTGAGATGAGGTTTAGCATTCATGTGTTTAAATGTGATCACATACGTGCGATTTTAATTAAATGACCTAATTTAGCTCTATGGCCATTGAATGGCCTTAATTGATTGGGCATTGCATTGAATTATTAGCAATGATCAATTCTCATATTTTTTTGCAACATTGAGTTATTATCAAGAGGATTGGTAGGATCATTTATAGATGTTCAAATAATTCTGATTAGATTATTTATTTTATAAAAATTTTAGCTATTTGCTTTAAGGAACATGATTATTTTGTTTCAAACATGGATGAAACTCTGATATCTTTCATTACATTAATGTTCTATTGCATTGAATTCATTGAAAAGTGAATTGAGCATAAATACTAAGAACTATCTTAAGAAGATAATGGATTTAAATTTGAAAATCTAAATCATTTGAAGATGATTTCCCTTTAATAAATGAAGTAATGATTTTACAAGAGACATTAAGAAGCAACTATAAATCTCATTACGTGTGTTGTTTGTTCAGCCTCGCAAAAGATGTTAAGAATGAATTATGAATCTCATTGAGTGTTGTTTGTGTTGAAATAGTTAGAGAAATAAATTGATTTAAGGGTCTATTGATAGACGCGCCAATAAAGATTAAGTCAAAATTTTTAAATTCTCTATGAAACTTGTTTCCTTGTCAATGACCAAGAAGAGAAATGATATGTGGTTTCAAGCAAAAATATTTGAAGAAACACTTTATGTGTTGATAATTGCAATTATGAGCAATTATGAAAAGTATTAGTCTAAAAGAAGAATCGGGATGAGTTTAAAGTCATTTACCCAAACAGTCACTTACAATGGGAATCCTACCTAATATTTGTTTGGTCAAAGTTTAGGTTCAAAGGAAAGAACAAGTCGTAAATCCGTGACGAATAAAGGAGCACTACATTGATGAGAATTAAATTCTCATAAACATTACAGAAAGGGTAATGTTTTACTTGTAATGGGTAAGGGGAGGTTGAACATTGTTCTTAATAAACGTTGTAATACTATATGTTGAGATGTTAAAGTTACAGGAATATCTCTTATAGGTCTACCTATAATAGTGTGATGGTGGAGTTGCCTTCAATGAGACATGACTTTATCTCATAAACGCTTATGAAAATTAGAGTACTAGCATAGGGCCTAAATGTGCTATTCTATTTATTTAACACTAAATATATGAAATATGTGTGTTGAATAGATCCGATTTGTTCTATAAGATCTTTAGTTCAAGACTTAGTTTCACTAAAGACCTTGACAAATTTTGAGTTATTTTCACTAAAGTGAAAATTCAAGTCTGTAAGACATTTTCATTTATGCACATATTTCAGGCTTTGCTCTGATCTATAACTTTTAAATAGTGGGGAATTGTTAGATATTTAAAATTTTTTAAAACTTATCTTTTCCAAAGAAGTGTATCTTTTCAAAGTTATGTGTCCTTTCAAAAGAATTATCTTTCCAAAGTGGTGCGTCTTTTAAAAAGAAGTGTCTTTCCAAAGTGATGTGTCTTTTCTAAAGGAATGCCTGAGACAATTGTGCATTAATAAATCACTTAATTTTCTATTTAAGGACTCTAAAATTATTATTTTCTCAGCACATTGGAGTCTCCTTTAATTATTCTCTTTGATTTTGGCTTTAAAGGTCTTTATTAGAGCATTCTTGCAATATTTAGTATTCGGATAGGCTAATTGGATTTATCAAATCCTTCACAAGAATACACAGTCAGTTCATTATATCCTAGAACCAGTTTGTCAGTAACTTATTGGTGACCACTTTGTCGAAGTGGTGGAGGCAAATATTGATTTAAAGCAAGCGATATTTCTCGTGCCTCGAATCGTTCTCGATAGTACTTCGGGTCAACATTTCACAATTTTTTCAATAGAGAAGGTCTCACCATGTTTCCCAAAACTCCTTCAATTATGTTTCTTGTTTGGAAGCCTCAAGTGTTTTCATTAAAATCGGCTTCGAAAGATGACGTCGAATAACTTGATATGGCACATGATAAGTTAATGACAATAGACAATATGGCTAAAAGATGAATCCATTGTGCTCAGGTGGACGGGTGCAACTGATATTCCTCCGAAACATGTTTGGATATAGGGAAAACATGGTAAAATATCTTACAAAAATTCAATTGTTTGGTTATTTTAAATGGATTAACCCTTTTTATCACAAATCCCCATTTTGGATTACCACCTCCTCCCAAAAGAATAGGTATCATATAAAATGTGGTATGATAAAACATGGGCGGTTGGCTTATCTCTCTCTCTCCCCTCATTTTTTCTAAAACCTTAATTTTCTTTCACTCCATTTTACTGTGTTTTCCAAATTTTAACCAAAACACTAGATTTTAAATATTCTTGCATTTCTCACTCAGACAATTCTCTATCCAAACAGTGATAAGTGCGATAAAACGTAAGCTTCCTGCATACTGCTGTGTAGTTCTGCAAGTTGGACACCTTCAGTCCATTTACGAGGTTCCTATGTAATCTTTCCTGCATCAAATAAGGGTGAGGACCCCAACCTCAATTAATTATACATTAAAAAAAAATGGAATTCAGGCCGGAGACAAAGGCTGCGTATGGCAACACTCCGTGGGGGCACGAAGCGGCTCTCTGCGATTGGTACAACAAGTTTCTAGCTCGGTGATAGGGACACATACACCAAATCGGAGGTTTGTGAGGAGCGGAAGAAAGCGGCTCTACGGTAACGGGCCTTGCGATGAGCATTTGCGGGAAGCAAATGTTTGTGCACGGTATCCATTAACGTATGCAAATACCGAAAATGCCTCTTATAATTATCAAAGCGAATTTTCAAACCCACGGCTCCTCTTCTCCAGCCGCATCGTCCCTTAGTTCGTCTTCTCCAGCCGCATCGTCCCTAAGTTCGTCTTCTCCAGCCCAACCCTAATGGCGATTTCTTTTGGATTTTTATGGAATAGAGGAGGTAAAAGAGGGTTCTGTGAGTACTATTGCTTATAAATTTGCTTAGGTTAGGGTTAGGTTTTTTTTTTAGATACATGTTCTCATAGATTGAAGGCGAAGGTTTGTGTTAGGGTTAATATGATGTTTTTTTTTCGATTTCACCGACAGATTGGTTGTTAGAGTTAGGATTAGGGTTATATTTCAGTTATTTATTTTTATATTTTCAATTCATACCTAAATCTTCATCGCGGTTGTCGTTTTTTCCAATGATTTGAATTTGTCCTGTGATGCAAAACTGGTTGGTACGATCTGAAATCTCTGATCAAGGTCTCTGATGCAAAAACCCAGCTCTCTCGGGTCTTTTTTAGGGTTTGTATAATTAATTATTTTTATTTTTATTTTTATTTACAGATTTAAAGCTATGATGAGTTAACATAGAATACCATTAAACGCTGAATGGGGGTCTTCCCTTTTTATGTTAATTCCTTTATTGTTTATTGGCTTGCTACAGAGGATGTAACTAGACATTGTTTTGAATATGACCTGTTTGTTGAAATTCTTCAACCACATCAAATATTACTTTTCAAAACCATGTTGGCTGGTTAGTGTGCCAGTCTACCGAACACAATCGTGTTGGGTTTTTTTTTTAAGCTAACATATGAATTTTGTAAAAATGATACAGCTTCTCATATTACAAAACTCACTAGTCCCTTGTCTTTTGTCCCAATATGATGGCCTCCAAAATGATACACTTATGTGTATAGTCGACTTATGCATATGACCTGCTTGTTGAAATTCCTCAACCACATCAAAATATAATTTTTTAACCATGTTGGCTGGTTAGGGTGTCAGTCTAATGAACACAAACGTGTTAGTATTTTTTTAGGCTAACATATGAATTTTGTAAAAATGATGCAACTTCTCATATTACAAAACTCACTAGTCCCTTGTCCTTTGTCCCAATATGATCGCATCCAAAATGATACAGTTATGTGTATAGTCGACTAGTCAAATTAACCATTTTATGAAAATAGATAACTAATCTAAGTTGGATAAACAAACCAAATGTTATATTCAGGTATATTACTTTGTTGTTGAATGAATCCATGATCTGTGAATTGCCGAATTAATGCCAAGTATTTTACTAGTTTTCCAAGCTTTCACTTTATTTTATTAGGTAGTTCTTTAAAGTCCTGCTAGTTTTCCAAACTTTTTTGGTTTTTTTATAGCAGTTTTTGTAGTTTTTTATATTACTCTTTGCTTGTTATATAATTTTATATTGTTAACATGTTTAGTTGTGAATGAATTGATGCCTGATGCTATGCTGATTGCTAAAACTACAAAAATATTAATATTTGCAAGAAGTATAAACAAAGGATTTTAAATTGACCTTGAATTTTGATTAAGAGGGAATAAAATCCATCTTTTTAACTAGAAGAATTATAAATATAATCAACACCCTCTTGGGTCCTTCGTAATGTTTATTTAACTTAGTTGCATTAGCACCTGAACGGACATTTATGTGCTTAACATCAAAATCCCAACTTATTGGAGAAAAACAAATTATCAATAAATTATAACTCTCAACCTAATCTTGTCAATGCATCTTATAGCTAAAGAAAAATACCCAATGTAGATTAAAGAACACCCAAATCTTGTCACAACCTGCATCCTGTTTATATAATTTGTCAATACTTGTTATGATTGCATGATGTTACCAATCAAAAGAATAGAAGAGAGAGTTGCATGATCTTGGGCTTGTTAGAAAGCTAACACCATAGGCTTTCGAACATTGTTTGTTTATATTTCTTTATTGATCTCCCTTTTAAAGTAGGCAAAATCATGGATGACATGATTAGCTTGACCCATCTTTTAACGACCATGCATAACATGCACTCCTCCCCTAATGCAGCTTGTAGGCCCATGCAAGCATTTCATTTTAAGCCTTGAATATTATTCAAACCCATAATTTGAAGGGTTGGGATTAGGCACCCACACTGCTCATGTCAGTCTCCTTCTGCCACAATAGTCAAGCCTAGTGAACTACACAGCTATTTATGAGCATTAAAATCGGTGACAATATGGTTTTGAACTTTCACTGATTTTGTGGTAAAAAATATCTACACATTTCCTATGGTTGGTGGAGAGAAGTTGACCTGAGGACTACTGGAAATGCTCGGTTAGGTACCTAGTACCTTTTAATTTGAAATACAAAGCAATTATATATTCAATTTATTGACAACCATCATATCCTGCCGCACCTTGCATTAGGAAAAGTTTAGAAACTCTTTCGAGTCTTTCCAATCAGTCACACAAGTTGTTGCCCATGGAACATCATGGAAGAACAGGTGGAAAATAGCTTGGTTTGCAGTTCCAAACATAATCCTATTTATCACTACACGAATAATAAGCTTTGGGGTGAGGTGGATGTCCTTAATATGATCAGATGGCTAAGGATGCTCTACTGTATTGGAATATTAGGAGGAAATCATATCACTCATATTGACAAAGAAGAAAATATAAGGTCGGTTGAGCTAGCAAACTTTGGAAATTGGCACCAGCAGGGATGAAGTTCATTGGAGAAAAGCTAGTAGAATTTTTATTTCTGGTTTCATTTTCAATTATATTTTTTTTATGGGTCCTGGTGCCATTAATTTTTCTGTTATTGTGTGCTTTTCTTGGTTTTAAATAAAATATAGGAGTTTGAAGAAAAAAAATGGTAAGACTTTCGGGCGACTCAATTTCGGTGTAGCCTGATTCTAAGTATATGGTGGTTTGATTTTATAGCATGACTTGATTGAGTTGCAATGTGCTTGGCTTGGTCGTAACCTAGTTGACTAGGTGTTAGTCCTTCAGCCGAGTTGATCACTTATATCGAGTGAAGCACTGTTAAAAAGAAATTTGCATAGTGAGGCTTTTCGTGTGCCATAATCTTAATTACTTACTTCTATTGTGCCAATGTCGAAACTACTACTTGCTTAGGGATGGATACAGAGACTTGTGCCAAAAAATGCCATTCGTGTCATATATGTGTAGCTATTCTCGAGTCTTGTGGGTTTTGTTTATAAAACTAATTCCGATCTTTTCATGCTTACATTTGGATTATAGAAGGATAAATGGAGCGTGACTGCCCTATTTGGATTATAGAAGGATAAATGGAGCGTGACTGCCCTATTACAGATTGGGGTGTGACTGCATCATTTTTAGGCCACGTGTTTGAGCAATCCAAGCCATCGAAGTTGTAGCTCCAATTTGGACCTACCATGGGCCCAAAAATCACATGCATTGTGAGATTTGAAGTTATCATTTGATTTCTGCACTCTAATATGGATGGTTTTGCATAATTTTTTATTGGCCCTTACTAAACTGCACCAATTGGATGGTTCGACCCTCTCATAGGCGTCATTTTTTGGTTGAAGCTTGCCAATGATGGATTGCTAGTTGGACCACTCGGATTGATGGAAGCCATGCACCATGTAGCATAAATTTGGGCTGTCATGACCCTATTTGTGTACATGAGAATGACAACTGACGATGTGATAGAGGAGAGCAAGTTATTCTACTTCACTGGATAAGCGACTACATCGGTGTTGAGTATGTTGGCAACTGCGTGCAAGGGAAGAGGTTTTGCAAGTCTTTGGGGGAAAGAAAACCAAATTTTGATGGCTTAAACCACCTTAAAATTGGAAGTATTACTTTGGTATTCCATATAATTGACTACACTGCTTAACCTCATATTCGTCACCTATAGGCATCTACTAACAGTTACTCTTGAAGTTTAGTTATATACTTCTTTTTTTTAAGGTCTTCTTGTTTTTTTACAAAGGTTACACGTGGTGGTTGGACCACCCGGAGAGTCCGTGAACGGTCCAATTTGCAATCATTCAATTGACAAAAATTAGCTATCTCAAATATGGATGAGCCCCGAGAAGGAATTTTACCTTCTTTCCTTAGTTGACCATCTACTACTTTGTAGCCATGGATTGGAATCCAAATAACAAAGTATTGAGTTAGTGCTTGCATTTTTTTCAAGCACATTCTCTGTTTGTAGCTTTGTTTTCCAATTCTTTTACGACGAGCACCTATTTAGCTGCACTATGTGAACTTCATGAAGAAAGAGATTCTGTGTCACAAGGACCATCATTTTGGCTCAGGCAAATATAACTCATTACCTTTGTTTCTCATTTTTAGAGCAGGTGTTCCACCAATTCAGTTGGATGATTCCGTGCAACTCATGTTTCCTTTTTATTAATGAGCAATAAGATAAAAAGTGGTGACATTTTGTTCATTGTCATTCAAATTTGTTAAATGTATTCTCTTTCATTTAATTGGGTTTTTAGTTTTTTCTTACCTGCTTATGATTCTTAACATTGTTCATCAGGCTCATGGGATGCTTCGATCAATAAGAAAATCCAACAGCTATGATGGTAATGGAGACTATTGTGATGATAAAAAATCATCTAACGATGATCGCGTTGTTGGGCATCTATCATGATTCTTGCCTTTTCAACTAAAAAAAATAGATACCAGATTATGCTCTATCTCTCTCTTCAAAAAATGAAGAAAAAAGAATAATTATTGTTATTATTAATTTGTATTGAAAATAAATGTATATTACCTTTTGAATATTCTATTATGAGATTTGATCTTCAATTGTTAATGAGTTCCTTGGGTGAGAAATTTGATCTTCAATTGTTATAACTCACTATTAGCAAAAATATTTGGAGCATTTTCTTATAAGAGGCTTGAGATTTTGCACCCAAACCAGCTGGCAGCACTACATGGCACCCATTACAAGGGTCGGGTACCATGACAACTTGGTTAATATTGATTAAGTGTCATATAAAAAATTTGGGCATGATTCAATACATATTGACCGTCAAAAATATGGTCAAAGGTGCACAAGATCAATGCATCAAATTTTTGGGGTATTACTTTATCTTTAACCCATCAAACAAAGGCTAAAAAGGTTTAAAATTTGTATTTTTTTAATCACTTGTCAAATGGTTAATCCACATAAAATGAGTAGTGTTTTGAGTCGATCATGCCATATGACATGTGATTCAGGCACTAGGATGCAGCTATCTTAGGCTTCGGACCCATTTCCCTTCTCTTATTATAAATCATTATTTTAAAGTATAAATTATACAAATCTTTTAAATTGTTTAAGGACATTTTAGTCATTAAGCTAAAATCTTATATAGAGAAGTTATTTTATCAAACAATAACTCCTATAACACTAGTCTTCACGTTGCTTTCTAATGACAATTATCAAACACCATCTCCGATAACAAACGCTATGCAAAAGGCTGCCATACAAATTCACTCTCTAGGAGCTGTCCACTATTGGAGGGAGTGTTGCTAGCAGCCAAAGACGATAATGAAGTCGCCTATAAAATAGAATTTGAAAAGAGTTGTGCTACGAGCAAGGGTCAAAATCTCGGGTATCCGATATGTATTGTCCGAGCTCCAAACCGATACGTATCGGACGATATATATCAAAACAGTAACTTATCGGACGATACATTGAATGTATTGTCCGAGCATTTGTATGTAAAATGGACGATACTGTACATTGAATGTACCGTATCGTCCTGATCTAATACCGATATGTATTGTCCGATACGTATCAATATCGGACAAAATTTTGACCCGTGGCTACGAGCATTAGTTTTACGTCTCTTGGATAATACAATAATAAGGAAATGAAGAGAATATGTCTTAAATATTATCTCTTACAAAGAGAAAAATTATGCGGCCCCCCTTCTAGTCCTTTGTCCACACAATTTCAATATTTAAAAGAAAGAGTCCCTCCTTTGGAGACATGCGGCATGTTGAATGCATGCATCATCAGGAAACACCGCATTAAAGCCGTCTGATTTGATAGTCAAAAGTTTGGACAAAACGTGATTTGTATCATATGATATTGTATGATTTAACCAAGTCAAAGGCCATCCTCTAATTCAGATCGTTGATTATCATAAGATAGAGATTTTTAGATTATTGCTTTAAAATCAGACTGTTTATATGTTGTTCCCCATGGTAGAGGCCTTCAAAATACCAAATCTTTCTTTTAAATTTTGTACAAAGATCATACTTTGTGTGGGCAAATCGACTCCCTTTTAAAACTGTTTTCAAATAAAAATAAAAAAAAATAAGGTTGCGAAGAATTCGATGATGCTATAGTGATTGAAGCATTCCAATCACAAAACTAATGACTAGTTTTGTGATCAGGCCGAAATTACGGCTAATGGGTTAGGTAAGGGGGCCAAACTTTTGGATGCCCAATGAGAAGATGGCATATGCCCAAACTGACAAAATTGGTTGCCATATAAGTGACTCAAATGACAAATTTGCATAATGACTCAAATGGGGAAATGGTGGGGGCCCTATGAAAACACCATTTTCAAATCATTCATATTTCTAATAAGTTTGTGTTCGAAATTTAAGGTGGAAATGAAATCACGTGGGATAATTTTGTCGTTTCAGTTTTCAACATGTGAAAATGAAATCATGTAGGACCTATTTTTGGTTTTTATATTATTTCGTTTGGGTAAAAATACCATGTTCCAACTCCACATTAAGTTAATAAAATAGAATTGCAATTCCAAATAAGTCATTGTCCAAGCAATATATCAAACAAGATTCACCTCTCAATAAATTAGCACGAAATTCTTAATACACTTCCCAAATTTCAACTCTGAATAATCAAACACAGCTTAATAGTATTTCATACGTTATACATAAATTAACAAAAATGTAAAATAAAATAAATTAGAAATCACAATTTTTTCCATAATATGACTATTTTGAGTATCATATTATGCTAATGCTTTTGAACAAAGAAAGTGCCAAAAAATTAAAAAATTAAATAAAAGAGTGCTGAGTAGTTGGAGGGGAATGTTGTAGGGATCCTTTGTCACCTTTCTTATGCAATATAGTAGGAAAAGCTGTGTAAATTGATCCAAAAAAACTGTGGAGGTGGACTTGATAAATGTATTCAAACCTCTGTAGGACAATGCACTCGTTTACAGTATGCATGGATCCAAACCTTTGTAGAACAACGCACTCATTTACAGTATGCATGGATCCAAACCTTTGTAGAACAATGCACTCGTTTACAGTATGCATGGATCCAAACCTTTGTAGAACAATGCACTCATTTACAGTATGCAGACACTACAAAAAACATGTAACAAAGGGAGCTAATGAATATAAAGGCGATCCAAAAATGCTATAAAGCAATTTCGTGCTAAAGGATAAACCTTAGGAAAACTATAATCTATGGATTGAAGGGGGATGAGGCCACTGTTATGGAGCTTGTGAGGTTACTGGGATACGAATAGGCTAGCCTTCTTTCCACATATTTGAGACTCCCTCTATGTGTTGGAAATTGAAGGTAAGATAGTGGGGATCCGATCGTTGAAAGACTTAGACAAGAAGTTGGCTGGTTAGAAAAATACACAATGATTAAGGCTATCATGTCAACTTTCAAATATACTTATTTGAGTGCCGATTACCGTCATAACAAGACTGAAGATTCAAATAAAAAAATATTGCAGTGTGGAAGAAATGTGGAAAAAAAGATCCATATTGTCAACTGGGATGTAGTGCGCTTCTCGAAGAAAGATGGAGTGGGAATTCAATCGCTCAGAAACGTCAATTTGGCAATATTGGGAAAATGGTTATAAATAAATAGAGAAGTCTTCGTCAGTTATGAGTATTGCCCAAAAGTACGAGAGGGAAAAGTGTAGTGGTCCATTAGGAGCCTGATAAGAATCTAGGATTGGGTTGGTGGAAAGGTGTGCAAAAAACTGTAAGGAGCTTCAAAGAAAAAACCAGTTTTAGTGTGGGCTTTGATCTTAGAGCTAGTTTTTATAAGGAATGAGGCATTAGCTAGATGCTATAGCTTGACCGTTAATTTGGTTGTTAAGGAGGAGACAGTAGGGGAAGTATAGGAAAGAGATGAAAGCAACAACAAATAGAAAATTCAACTTCGTAGGAGCTTTGAGAGATTGAGGAATTCTCATGGCTCTTATAGGAATTAAGCTCTTTGGAAGATGATCAAAGTTCATAGTGAAGTAGGGTATGAGATAAGGAGAAAATAGAAAAGATTAAAAATGTTTTGATAGGAGACCATTGGTGATCAAACAATGACGGTGATATAGAGTTCAGAGTTAAGGTGTTGACTTTGAAGGTGACATCAGGATGGATCAAATGATGACGGTGATATAGAGTTCAGAGTTAAGGTGTTGACTTTGAAGGTGACATCAGGGCGAGTATTAGTGTGTCCAATTTCGAGTTCCGGTTTTAATTGGATGGTCAAAGAACTCGTGATATCAAAATGTGGGATCATCTGGAAATCTTTTCCAGTGACAATCTTCTGGGAAATCTAGAATGAAAGAAATAAATGCAAGTTTTTTGGTTGGTGCAATCATTGAGGATCAATGTTGGTGGTGTATGTCTGGGACTTCTCTTGGGGAAAGCATCACGTTGTGCCTTCTTTGATCCGTGTAATTTCACTCCCCTCTAATGAAATTATGTCTATAATTAGATTAAAAAAAACAAAAATAAAAAAAACTGTTCAATTAGCATGCATAGTTCATCTTTTCAAAATTTAACATAACTACTGTACATTTCAAAATGCATACTTATAGCCCATTGGTCCCTGGTGTTACAGAACTCTTACCCTATTAGTGCACACATGGTATTAGCAATCAGTGTATATCAGTCCTTAGGACGTGCCAACCATAGCGAACTGAGTGCCCGCAAACGCGAGAAGTAATCACTGATAGCAAGCAAGGCACGGGCTGCTTGGCGAGTCGTCAATATCCGATGCATTTGCTGTAATGTCTGCTGCCGCAGGAGATCAGCCTATAAAAAGAAAGACGAGGTAATGATATATATTTTTATTGTTGTAACATCTATGGGCTTTCTTTTTAATTGAAAAAGCCCAGAAAAGTTTAAACATCTTAACTTCTGAGCTACAACCCAAAAACTCACATGGTCTCAGAGCACTTACTGGTGATCAAATAACATCCCACTTGAGGGAGGCTCAATAAAGTTATGGGTAACTATCCACAAAAAAGCCAATGCATGAAGTGCCCATATCATCCAATGTAATATTTTAAGGCTATGGCCCATCCAAGAGTGGCCTTCTGATTTGATCATAGTCTAAATTGATGAGTACGGCAACCAATAGGTTCAAATGAGGCAAGGGCATTGATTTAAAGACTGATATATATATATATATATAGACACACACACACACACACACACACATTGGCCGGGTCCCAGGCGATACATATCGGATAAATGGGATATGTATAGGCTAAACTGTCCGATATTGAAGGTACCTGTTTTATTTTTTAATATAAAATACAGAAAAAATATTGCCCAAAGGGCATTTTGGTATTTTGTCTAGGTCATATCAGCTTATATGGGCCGATATGACCCAATATCGAACCGGGGGTGTGTACAAGCCACAAGGATTTAAAGTCCGATAGAAATCTGCATATCGACTGGGTCTCAAGCTGATATATATCCGATATATCGGATACATATCGACCAAACCAGCCGATATTTAAGCACCTTTTCATTTCTAAAATAATTATTATTATTATTATTTTATATATATATATATATATATAAAAATATAAACAAGAATAGCATTTTGGTATTTTGTCCGAGTCATATCCAGTACATATCGGCCAACATGGCCAAGTCATATCGGGTGTATATCCATATCGGATGTGGCTTAACCCTATACATATCGGCCGATATATTATTGGATATGGCCGATATTTAAAACCATGGGTGTGTATCATTTTGGATGGAGCCTAACCTGTTACTTATCAGCCGATAGATATATCGGTTATGGCCAATATTTAAAACCACGGGCAAGGCACTGAGTAATAATGATGAACCTCATTAAAGCATCAATCATTATTAAAATAAATTATAAATTATATTTACTAATATGTGCAATGTGGTGGATCCTCCATACCGCCTACTCATTTAGATGCTTTTCTGGCATGTAATTGAGACAAAAAGTGCCTGAGCTCGCATTGAGCTTATGTTACCTGTCGAAGAAAATCCTCGAGTGTGCCTAGCTTGCCCATCGCAATTGCCATCTGAGCCATGTAATTGGCAACATCACCAGAACTCGAAGGACCAAGAGATCCAGTGGCAAGGGTCTCCCCAAGAGATTGTTGCAAGGCCTCCATCCCTTGCGAAAGGGCATCTTCAGCCTGTTGGGCCGACTGCTGCAGATTACATATACCCATCAACTGTTGATCTGTTAAAGGTTCGAGTTGGCTTGCAAGTATCTGTGATTCAAGGTTCCACAACTGTGAATCTCTATATTACGAGAGCAAGAATTCCCGCTCCAAAAATAGAAAGGAAGAAACAAGTGCCTTGGAAGCCAATATTCTTCAACTCACCTTCAAAAGTTCGGAGGCACGGAAGCCCCCCAACCACATGAAGCACCTTTCCACTGGTGTATTCCACATGCCCGAAAGCATATGGAATACATCAGACCTCACACCGATGCTCTTCAGCCAAAAAATCTCATCATAATGGCCCATCAAAGCATCAACAAGAATGCGGAGGTCATTATCGTCGACGCGAGAATTTACAGCGGATCTCAGCTCATTGATCTGCCGTTGATGCTCATCGAGCCAACGCGTGTATTCCATATCAAATGCCGAGGCTCCTGGAAGTTTTTATTCATAATCAAAGATTTTTATTAATGAAAAAAAGAAAATTACAAAAACAGCAATGGCGAAAGCCAGAGGAAACTCTATATCCAAATTAGATTCAAGGAAATAATATAAGACAGTTACTTGACTAAAACAATTTAAATAAATGTTGAGGCTGGCTCTGTAGCTATGTAGAACCCATACTTAATGTTGCTATCAGCGCTTTCTGAGACTAACCATAAGCAATGGAATACCCAATATGCCTAAGTGATTGCCCAGTAACTAGGTAACCCCTAAAATTCCTTGATCATATAGCAAATATCCACTTCAAATTTACGAATTTACATATAAATAACGAGAATGCAAAAATGTATTGTCTAACATCCGCAACAAATAAACATCATGATAGACATACAAAAGAAAATCCCATGAACATATTATATAAATATTTAAAAACTCAATAACACGGTCGCCTAGCATCTTCCCTTCATGATTTTTAAACTTATAAGACAGTGCCCCATAAGAGGGTTTAGATCTTATATATAAGGCTAGTTTATCTTCGATTAGAAGTAGGATTTAGTGTCTTCTATATAAGGGAAAAGCTCTTGGACGAATAAAAGGAGTTAAGATATCATTGTAAAGCTTTAGTAAACCTATCTAAGATTTTGTAGAGTTTTGGTGAGGCTTGACTGTTCTTGTATTCTTGTGAAATCATCAATATAGTGAATTATCGTTGTTCATGGATGTAGGCACATTGCCGAACCACGTAAATATTGTCTCTAGTGTGATTGTGTTTGGTTTCCTTTAATTATGCATTCTTATTTGATCATTCATCGTGAGATTTTTGGTTAATTTGAGAGCTTTCACCCAACAAATTGGTATCAGAGTTACTAGGTTTATGTTCTACGATCGGAGATGGCATCGAAGTTGGCAAAAGTTTCGAGCGCGAGGTTCAAAGTTGAAAATTTTGACGGGAAAATTAATTACGGCTTATTGCAAGTACAAGTCCGGGACATTTTGATTCTACAACGGCTACACAAGGCGTTGAAAGGGCTTATGGGTATACTGGCGGATATGTCCGATGGTGATTGGGAAAATTTTGAACTTCAAGCGTGTAGTATGATTCGGCTATGTCTAGCGAAGGAGATTACGTACAACATAATGTGGGAGAACTTGGCGCCCGCGCTGTAGGCCAAATTAGAGAGTTTCTACATGACGAAATCTCTGATGAGTTGTCTATATCTCATGAAGCAACTCTACAAGTTGCACATGAAGCAAGGTACTTCTCTCAACGAATATCTTAATGAATTCAGTAGAATAATATATGAATTATTAAATGTTGGAGAAAAGGTTAAGGATGAAGAGAAAGCACTATTGCTTTTGTCTTCCCTCCCCGATTCCTAAGAGCACCTAGTTACTGCGATGCTCTATAGGAAGAGGACTATTGAACTAGACTCGGTTACAACGACATTGCCTTGTAATTACATGAGGAAGAAAGGTTCGGATAATGATAATGATACACAAGCAGATAATTTGTTTGTTAGGGGGAGATTAGAGGATCATAAGTCAAGAAGGGGTAGATCAAAGTTCAGAACTAAATCCATAAATAGAAAAACTGTAGAATGCTACAAGTGTCACGAGAAGGGTCACATCAGAAGGCATTGTCCTCAGTTGCAAACTAAGAGGAACGATGCTCATGATAAGAAGCAGAAAGGGATTGTTGAAGATGCTAGTATAGTCGAACAAGCTCCGCATGATGGGAACGTGTTGTCAGTAGTTTCTGATAAATACTCACAGAATGCATGGATACTTGATTCTGGGTGCTCCTACCACATGTGTCAAAATAGGGACTGGTTCATGTCTTATAAAGAGATGGATGGTAGAACAATTTTGATGGGGAAAAATATGGCCTGCAAATAGTTGGAAGGGGAAGTATTAGAATAAAGATGCACAATGGGGTTGTGAAAACAACGACTAATGTATGTCATGTTCCGGAACTGAAAGGAACCTCATATCGCTTGGTACACTAGACTCCAATGGGCTCAAGTTTGCATTTCAAGGTGAAGTTTTGAAGGTGACAAAGGAATCGCTGGTCGTGATAAAAGCGGAAAAGGTTGGGAACATTTACTTTCAATCAGAGAGTACAATAACAGGTGGAGCGACGGTATCTACGTCAGATGATAACAATTTGTCATCTATACAGCTATGGCACATGCCCCTAGGACACATATTAGAAAGAGGAATGCCAGAGTTGAGCAAGCATGGCTTGTTAAAAGGTGTAAAGGCTGACAAATTTGACTTTTGAGAGCATTGTGTCTTCAGGAAACAATGCAGGGTTAAGTTTAACTCAGCGGTTCATACTATAAAAGGCACACTGGACTATATAAATTCAGATGTATGGGGGTATTAAAGTTTTCTTCTAGAGGTGGTGTCAGGTGCTTCGTCTCCTTCATCAACGATTACTCTTGGTATGTATGGATCTACATGATGAAGAGTAAGGATGAGGTGTTGAAAATCTTCAAGAGGTGGAAAATATTATTTGAAAATTAGACTGGAAGGAACGTCAAGCAGTTGAGAATAGATAATAGTGGTGAGTATACCAGTGGACAGTTCCAAGAGTTCTGTGAAGAGAATGATGTTGCTAGGCACTTCACAATGAGGAAACAGAATGTGTAGCAGAACGCATTAATAGAACTATACTTGAAAAGGCAAGATGTGTGTTGTCCAATGCGAGATTGGGTAGAGTTCTGGGCTGAGGCAGCCAATACGGCGTGCTATCTAGTAAATAGATCACTGTCTACAGCAATAGAGTGCAAGACTCCAATTGAGATGTGGTCAGGGACGCCTACAGATTACAGTGCATTGAGGGTCATTAGTTGCGCAACTTACTATTATGTCAGAGACAGTAAAATAGACTCAAAAGTTAACGCAATTTTCTTAGGGTATGCAGATGGCGTGAAAGGATACAAGTTATGGTGTCTCAAGCAGAATAAGATTGTGATCAGCAGAGATGTGACTTTTGATGAATATGTTATGCAAATTGCTAATAAACAGAGTATGAAAATTGGAGATGTGGCGGAAGATCAGTTTGAGGTAGAGTTAGAATCTCCTATAGTTACTACATTAGAAATAGGTGTACAAATTTCAAGTGTAGAAACAGTTGAGGGAGAGCCAGAGCAATCCTTAGCAGGTGGAAAACCCAAAAGGAATACTAGAGCACCAATTCGCACGATTACGAGGATATGATTGCTTACACGTTGACATTAGATGACAATGAGTGGTTTTCATTCAAGGATGCAATCAGTAGAAGATGTACACGGGAATGGAAGGTCGGAATGGGTGAAGAGATGGATTCTCTTTACAAGAATCAAACTTGGGAACTGGGAACTGGCAGAGTTACCTACGGGTAAGAGCAATTGGGTGCAAGTGGGTTTATAAGAAGAAAGAGGGTTCTCCAAAAAGTAGTTGTACAAGGTACAAGGCACAATTGGTAGCCAAGGTGTTTGGAACATCTAAGTCAAACTTCCCTTTATCCTGTTCCGAAGACGCGAGAAGAAGCCCAATAAGCTTCAGACAATAAGTGTCGGCAAGGGAGTACGAGTCTTTTCCTAGACTCACTCGAGTGACAATGGATCCCGGTCGAGCGAGATCGACGATGAGTTAACCGAAACCTCTATGCGCAAACTCGCTCGAGCAACATCGGTTCCCGCTCAAGCTAGAATCAATAGAAAGATTGAGCGTTGGCAAACCAAACTTTGCGCTCCTCGGACATGACATAACAATCAAAATAGGCTTCCATGTCAGTCACCCACATAAGATAAACTTTAGATTGTCTTTTTCCATCAAAAGTAGGAGGTTCCATCTTGATGGGCTTTATGATTTTTTCGTCCTGATTGGGTGAGATATTGCGCCGGTGAGGACTGTCTCTTCCACAGTCATTGATGTGGACTCGAAAATGGCCATCGATGATAACCCTATTCATTTCCTCGACATGGGTCACTAGAGCCTCATGGTGGGCTTTGTTGATCATGCAACTGATTTTGTAACTGAGTATGATGATGATCAAATATCTGGGCTTGAAAATCTACCTGACTCGTGGTCATCTTAGTTGCAAGTTTATTAATAAGGACTTCTATCCTAGAGAAATCCATAATGATGCAAGACAAACGAATATGAAACCTATAACATATATGAACACTGACGATCCTAAACTGACGACGCTATGATACCAAATATAATGCAAAAACTAACACGATGCAAATATGATGGGCTGAGATTATTTGAGAATTAACATGAGTAATTGAAATAAGAATTTCCTAACAAGTTAACACATAAAATAAAAAGAATTTCAATTAAATAATTTGATTTAGCTTAAAACAGTGTTACTTTCGCCGTATGTTCCCTATAAGATCTAGAAGACTACGGTTCTTAGCGAACAACTAAATCTCCGACAATTTAGGGCTTCGAACGAACTCACAAGTGGATTCTTTCGAATCTGCGCGGAATTAACAATAAAAGGATTCTAGGTCTAACAACAAAAGGATTCTAGGTCTTTCGAAATCAAGTCTCAAATAGAAGAAATTGGACGATTGAGCGAATCTTAGGTTTGGTTAACGAAGGATCGAGCAAGCAAAACACACAATTAGTTTCGAATTTTAGGAATAAAATTAGATAGAAGATCAACCAAACACTTACGTTAGATGGAGATAAAGGAGACAAGAAGGATAGAAAAGTTGGCCTCGCACCAAACCACACGCGAAAAGAAGAATCGCTCTTCCAAATCTTGAGAGAATTGCACCCTCAAAGAAAACTTTGATAAAAGCTCTCAATTTGCAAAAGCAATATTCAATAACCATTAACTAATTAAAATTGTATTTACAATGCCTTTATATAGGCAACCAAACCCTAACTAAAAAGGAAACTAAAACCTAATTTTCAAGTAAAATTAAACTCCGTGCGTCACTTCCGTGCAAAGTCGCTCGAGCGAGCTTGGGTCAAGCTAGGCTTTACTGGATGGGTATAAAACATCGTAGACAATCCCAGGGTCTTCTACTCATTTCCATGTGGGCAGACATGAAGCTCCAACTAAATGGGAAGTACGTTCCCCTTTCCTACGATGAACGTCTCTTTGATCAGTGCCACACACTTCGCTAGGGGAATATGTCGGTCGCAGAGTACATTGATAAATTTAAGGACTTGATGTTCCAAGCTAATGTGGAGGAACAGGACAAAGTTACCTTATCTTGATTTCAGATGGGCCTCCGCCCAGAATTGCAAAGGGAACTTATTTCATGTCATGTTGCTGATCTAAAAGAGTGTTTCTCTCGAGTCAGAGAGTTAGAACGATACCTTAAGACCCCCCAAACCAAACGTTCCGATACTAGTGGGTCTGATTACAAGTCTTAACTATTATGAATTTAAGCCTAATGTCAATATCCATTCAGCTATGTTCAATTCATTTACCACACTGGTGACTAAAGTTGATAAGGGTAAGAATCCAATGTTCAAAGGCCCCAAAAGTGGTGGTCTAAACAAGTGCTACAAGTGTCATGGCTTTGGACATTTTGCAGCACAATCTCCTTCTCGAAATTTGTTCATAACAGAGGAAAGTGGAGATGAACAAGAAGATGGTGAAGTAGAAGTCTATACGTCTGAGTCGCTCCCTTGTGATGAGGAGGATCATGTAGGGGAACGAACAGTAGCTTGTATTAGGGAAGTCCCTACCCCGTTGAAGAGGGTAATACCTCGCAGGCACTTGTAGTTAGATGTGCTCTAGCCCAATCAAAGGAGAGTGAAGATTGGCGTAGGGATAACATTTTTTATACCGTAGCCAGATGTGGTGAAAACGATTGCATGATCATAGTTGATAGTGGAAGTTGTATCAAAAAGTACAGTTTCTCGCTTGAGACTTACACCTATTCCTCACCAACAACCCTACAAAGTGGGTCAATTCATCATCAATTCTAGTTTCACAAAGGTATCAGATTCTTATATAGTTTGGTTCGTATAAGGACACCTTTTTGTGTGATGTTGTGCCTATGGATGTGGGGCATGTCTACCTATGAAGGCCTTGGTTGTACGATAAGGACGTTACACTATACGGGAGATCGAACGCGTTCTTTCACACACAAAGGAAAGAATTAAAATAAACCCTCTACCTCCTAGAGCACCTAATGTGAAAATAAGCAAGTCAAGTGATAAAGGCTTGGTTGAGAGAGAAAACAACTAAGGCCATTAATATTGTTAGCCCTATAAAGTTCAAACGAGGTGCTAAGGAAGAGAACATTGTCTATGTTCTTATCACAATCGAGTCACCCAAAGAGTCAAAGTGTTGAGTTTCCTAAAGAGGTTGGACCTATGCTGAGAGAGTTTTAGGATGTCTTTCCCAAAGACTTTTCAAATGAATTATCACCTTTAAGGGATATTGATTTGGTTCCCAGTTCTACTTTACTTAACTTGCCTCATTATCGCATGAAACCATTCAAACACTCGAAGTTGAAAAGGCAAGTTGATGAACTTCTTCAGAAGGGATTCATTAGGGAAAGTATGAGTCCATGTGTTGTGTCAGCACTACTCACACCTAAGAAAGATGGGCCTTAGAGGATGCGCGTCGATAATCATGCCATAAATAAAATCATGGTCAAGTATCGATTTTCTATACCGAGGTTGAACGACATGTTAGACATGATGGTTGGTGCCACAATATTTTCAAAGATCGATTTGAAGAGTGGATACCATCAAATTCGAGTTCGTCTCGAGGGCGAATGGAAAATTGCATTTATGACCAAGGATGGTTTATACGAATGGTTTGTCATGCCTTTCGAGAGCTCTCAAGTGCCCCAAGCACATTTATGTGGATCATGACGCAAGTGTTGGGGCATTTTATAGGCAAATTCCTCGTGGTTTACATCAATGATATCCTTATTTATAGCCGCGACGATGAACAACACTTAACTCATTTACGACAAGTTTGTTTGACTCTCAAAGGAGAGAAGTTATACGCACACCTAAAGAATTGTACTTTCATGACGACTAGTGTTGTCTTTTTAGGGTCTGTCGTAACCTCTAAAGGAATGACTGCGGACCCAAAAAAGGTCAAGGCTATTGTGGAGTGACTTGAGCCTAAGAGCATTCACGAAATCTGTAGCTTCCATGGATTAACCGCTTGCTACAGGCGGCTCATTTGTAATTTTAGTACGATAACGACCTCTATCACCGATTGCATTAAAAAGGGAGAGTATAAATGGACACCTGCTGCGGTAAAAGCATTTAAGGAGCTTAAGTCTCGTATGACCGAGGCTCCAGTTATGCACCTTCCTCATTTTATAGAGTCTGAGGTGGCGTGTGACGCGTCAGGCTTAGGTATTGGTGCAGTCTTGAGCCAAGAGGGTCACCATATAGCTTCTTTCAATGAAAAGCTAAATGAGGCTAGGCATAAATATGCTACGTACGATAAGGAATTCTATGCGGTATTACAATCTCTCAAATATTGGAAACACTACTTATTACTGCAAGAATTTGTTTTATTATCAGATTATAAGGCCCTGATATTTTTTAGCTCTCTAAAGAAGTTATACCCGCGACATGCGAAATGGTTGACCAACTTCTATGGTTCACCTTTGTGCTGAAACATAGGGCTAGAGTGGACAGTAGGGTTGCTGATGCGCTTAGCCGTAAAGTGACGACGTTGCACTCCATGAATGTTGAGGTGACTGGATTCGAGCATTTATTAGATGATTATCCTACGTGTCCAAATTTTGGAGAAAAGTACGCCTCACTCATGAGTGACCAGTCTGATAGAGTGTGTAAGTATACCCTACACGATAGGTATTTATTTTTGAAACACCGCTTGTGTATTCTCCTCACTTCTCTACGAGATTTCCTCATGTAGGAATTACATGTCGGTGGTGTCGCCAGAAATTTTGGCCACGACAAGACTGTTGAATTGGTTGAAGATAGGTTTACTGGCCCAATCTCACACAAGATATTATCAAAATCATCAATCAATGTCGCGTTTGGCAAAACAAAGGAAGCAAAACACAGGGTTGTATACACCTTTACCTGTGCCACATACTCCATGGCAAGATCTTTCTATGGACTTGTGTTAAGGCTTCCTAAGACCCTCTGAAAGCATGATTCGGTGATTGTTGTTGTAGACCGTTTCTCAAAAATGGACCATTTCATAGCTTGTTCAAAAACCTCATATGCAAGTAAAATTACTACACTTTCTTTACTGAGGTTGTTCATTTGCACGGTTTGCCCAAAACCATTGTGTCAGATAGAGATGTTAAGTTTGTCAGTTATTTCTGAAAGACATTGTAGCATAAAATGGGGACTAGGCTTTAATTTTCATCGGCATATCATCCCCAGAAATAACTGAGGTTGTTAATCGGAGGTTGTTAATCGGAGTTTAGAAAATCTCTTGAGGTCTCCTGTAAGTGAACATGTTAGAAGTTGGGATTCCATCTTACCTGTCGCGGAATTTGCATATAACAATTTGGTTAATAGAACCACAGGGTTGAGTCTGTATCAAGTTGTGCACGGTTATAAACCTAAGACACCCATAGATCTTATTCCGATATCAGTTCATCAGAGGTCATCAGGGTATGCATCTACATTTGCTCATCGCATTCATGAACTTCATGTTGGGATTAAAAGAAGAATTAATGTGAGTAATGAAAAATATATTTTCTGCAAATTCTCATCGAAGGTTCAAAGAATTTCAAGAGGGTGATTTTGTGATGGTTCGAAATAGACCTAAGAGTTTTCATCAAGGAATTGCTAAGAAGTTGCAGGCTCGTAGTGTTGGACCCTATAGGATTTTGAAATATGTCGGTCATAATGCTTATGCATTAGACTTACCACCAGATTTGGGTATAGCACGACTTTCAATGTGGAGGATCTCATTTCATCCTATGGCCCTGCAATTACACCACCTAATCCTTTTGAACCTTCCACAGTATCTTGTCAAGTGGAAGAATAAGCAAGATTCAGAGAATACGTTAATAAAAAAAGAAGAGTTCCAACAGATCGATCCGGATCTCCTCGAGCAATATCACGATCAATATTCATCGAGGATGAACTCTTCTAACCTGAGGGGAATTGATGGGGACATCTAAGTCAAACCATCATTTATCGTGTACCGGATACACAAGAAGAAGCCCAAGTATCTTCAGATAATAAGGGCCAGCAAGAGAGCACGAGTCTTTGCCCAGACTCGCTAGAGCGACAATGGTTCTTGTGCGAGCGAGATCGACGACGAGTTGAGTGAGAACTCTTTGCCCAAACTCGCTCGAGCGACATCGGTCCCCGCTTGAGCGAGAATCAACAGAAAGATTGAGCGTCCTTTGAAGACTCGCTCGAGCGACAATCAAGCTTGCTCGAGCGACCTTGCACAGAAGCGAGGCACTGAGTTTAATTTTACTCGAAAATTTTGGTTTTAGTTTCCTTTTTAGACTAAGAGTCTTTCTAAATTCAATTATATGCTTAGTTAGGGTTTTGTTTGCCTATATAAAGGCATTGTAAATACAATTTCAATTAATTAATGGTTATTGAATATTACTTTTGCAAATTGAGAGCTTTTATCAAAGTTTTCTTCGAGGGAGCGATTCTCTCAAGACTTGGACTAGTAATTCTGCTTTCAGCGTGCGGTTTGGTGTGAAGCCAACTTTTCTATCATTCTTGTCTCCCTTATCTCCATCTAACGTAAGTGTTTGGTTAATCTTCTATTTAATTTTATTCCTAAATTCCGAAACTAATTGCGTGTTTTGTTTGTTCGATCTTTCCATAACCCAACCTAAGATCATTCAATTGTCCTAACACGGAATTTCTTCTATTTGAGCCTTGATTTATAAAGACCCAGAATACTTTTGTTTTTAATTCCGCACGGATTCGAAAGAACCCATTTGTGAGTTCGCTTGAAGCCCTAAATTGCAGGAGATCTAGTTGTTCGCTAAGAACCCTGGTCTTCTAGATCTTATAGGGAACATACGGTAAAAGTAACACTGTTATGGGCTAAATTAAATTATTTAATTGAAATCCTCTTTATTTTCTGTGTTAACTTGTTAGGAAATTCATATTTCAATTACTTGTGTTTATTCTCAAATAGTCTCAACCCATCATATTCATCGTGTTAGTTTTTACGTCACAAGGGCTATGCGCAAAAGGAAGGAATTGATTACAATGAGGTGTTCTCACCGGTTTTGAAATACACTTTAATCCGGGTTTGCTGTCAATTGTAGCATAGTTGGACTTAGAGTTGGAGCAACTCAATGTGAAAACGGTGTTTCTACATTGTAATTTGGAGGAGATCTAGATGAACCAATCTGAAGGGTTCAAGTCTCCTGGAGAAGAGAGGTTAGTGTGCAAACTGAAGAAGTCCTTGTACGGGTTGAAGCAGTCCCCGAGACAGTGGTATAAGAGGTTTGACACGTTCAAAATTACATTTGAAGTGAATACAACAGTTGTATTTACTTCAAAAGGCTAGCAGATGGCTCAAATATTTATCTTCTCTTGTATGTTGATGACATGCACATAGCTGCAAAGAGCATAATGGAGATCAACAAGTTGAAATCTCAACGTAGCATTGTAACAGTTGCCATAATTTAAAACCACACTAACCGGAATGGCCATGGGTCAGGTCAGTCGTGTGCCTAACACCGGACACAATGGTCAGTTCTTAACCTTAGTACCAAGTACATTTCTAACTGGGTAGACAAACATATACTTGAGTGTTTCCATCACTATACATATAAAGTACACTAAATTTAATTGCAAGTGTAACAGAAATAAGAGGCAAACCCTTATGCCCTTATGGCTAAGCCAACCAATACACCTCTTAAAGTGTAGCAGAGTTATACCTGAAAATTTGGACCCAGCCTTATACCTTTACACTAAAGATGCACCCCTACTATACACAATGATTTATGTGTTAGCCTTACACTAGATATAGTCACCCAGCTAAACATCTTTAAAATTTTGTAAAAGCTTTACATTACAGCCCAGCCCAACCTTACACACTTAACCCAGATATAGTAACTTATAGTAAAGCTAAGCCTCTTTTAGCATTTCTGTGTATACCACAATAGAACTGGTATTGGTTTACAGAAGAGGCAAACCCTTATGCGCTTATAAGCTGCTACACCACATTTTGACTACACGCATGCATGAGTCATCCTTCGACTCCATGCACGCAAAGTAGACACCAACCATTATAAAACTAGCCAAACAGAAACTTCTTCATGCTTCAATCCCTTCGCAAACCGACCCTGCAGATACATGAAACCACAACCATTGAAGTAAAATCTCAGTAAATTGCAGAGAAAAGAAACCACTGCTGCTAGCTTTTAAAACCACCTCCATTGCCACCCTTGTACACCTTTGGATTCAGACCCTGCGAACCATAGATCACAAAGTAACCAGCGATTCAATGAGAGGATTTCAAAGACGACTCTTGGTCTCGACAAGCTCCTCGCATCACTGACTTTTACAACGAGCTCGGCGAACGCGATCCCGACACCAATTTGGCGTTGTCGTAACCTCTTGTCCACCAAAAGGTATGCAGTCAAAACGAACCACGGCTTAGAGTTCATTTACACTAAATGTTAAGGTCTTTAATGCCAATTTCACCAGCTTGAATCAACAGCGCAAAAATCAGATCGTGTATGAAGGTTTCGGAGTCAAGAGTTCCATTGAATGCACTCCGAACCTTTCATACCAGATTTGATAACTACCATAGAGTGTGCACAAGATAAATCTATATACGGTACAAAGGTCAGCAGACCAAGAGAATCCAAAAGCAAAAGAGGAACCAAAAGGCACCACGGCAAGCTGGTATCAAGCTTGCCGTGGCAAGCTTGTGAGCTTGCCACGGCAAGGTGCTCAGATGGGGAGCTTGCCGAGGCAAGCCTGTGTCTGGGCCTTGTGTGTGTGCTTTATAATGTCTTGTGTTATTGATATGTATTGGGTATTGACCTAAGGTTAGAACACCATCAAAGTCACTTAGATGCAGCCTATGATGACCAGTAAACTAGTAGAAAGACAAACTATGAACCTAAATTCTAGGAGCTTGGTGCACATGATGAACGCGTCACAATAAGTTTTGCTTGGATGCATGCGTACACGGGTACTCAGTCACACGTACACGCGAAGTAAGGTAGGGAGGTAACCTTGCTAGTTTATGTTTTGGTTCCTTATTTACCTTTGATTAGCAAGATATATGTATATATAATTGCATATCAGTTTTGAGGTACGGAATACATATGATCATGAGAATTTCAGTTCGATGACTCCATAGACTCATGATAATTTTAGTACGATGAATGGTTACAGATATGCTAGTTTATGTAAGGATAATTTATAGTTCAATCCGATAACTAGTTCTGATATGAGTTTTCATTCACAATGTATTCGTTCACAATATAGTGAAAAATGAACATGCTACTGCAGTGCAGTTATGGATATAGATGCTAGCCAGTTTTGAGAGAGTCAGTTTAAAGAAATACTTATTGTCTCACTAGGTTTATGTCAGTTAAATGAACGCTTTTGCATGACTATGCTCATGGCAGTATCGAAGACTAGATGAGTATGATCATGATACAAGAAGTTTCGATACATGGCTAATTCAAGTTTATAACTGATGATGCCAGATCAGTTTCGATGAATGGTTAGGAAGAATGATGTTCATGTATACTCATGTAGGATAATATATAGTTTTGATAAGAATAATGATGCTAAGTTCAGTTCGATCTATGATTATATGCTAATTGCTCATGATGTTCACGCATACACCCTGCATAGTCATGTCTTGTTATCCTTGCTGTTAATTACTAATTTTGCTTTGTTTTGAGCCAAGTGATCCCGCTAAATCGGGAGCTTGACTGTGTACTTCTTGAATACAAGTGATCCGACTAACTCGGGAGCTTGATGTCTTGGTCCAAGTGATCCCGCTAACTCGGGAGCTTGCTTTGTCTTGATCCAAGTGATCCCGCTAACTCGGGAGCTTGATTCTTTTGTTCCTGTACATATATATTTATATTTGATAAGCTTGTTTAAGCTAAGATTGTTTCAGCATGATTCCTTGTTTCGCATGATTCCTCGTATCTATTGCACCATGATTTATGGCTTTAATCACCATGTCAGCATGATCAATTAGTCGCATGATAATGACTTATTTATATTATATGTTGCTAAAATATGCTTCGATTGTATTTTATGCATCACGAAGTGAATTGGTAATCTAATATATAAATTAGCAAGGTAAATGTCCCTGCTGAGCTTTGATGATAGCTCATCTTACGACTTTAATGTCTTAGCTGCAGATCTTGATCCAGAGCACGAGGGTGATCCCACTTACTAGCCGGACGAGGAGGACGAGGAGGAAGAATTTTTTCCAAAATAGGTTTGAGAGAGAGAGAGAGAAATCTTTTAAACACTTGTATTAACCATGTATTATGTTTTGTTTTGAGATATTTTATACTACATGTATAGATTTTCTTTCCATTGTTTAGATGACGGGTGGCCGTCATCGGTGGAAAGCTATACATCGCATCAGTTAGCCTTTGTTGATAGATCTTGATAGTTTACTGTTTAGATGAGTAAATATCAATTTTGCCATATTATTTCATGTCAGAGTTGTTACATTGCTTCCGCATTTGCAATACTTTGTACAATATACGACGCACTTGTATGATAGATCATGTTAGGTGATCCGACGACGCGACCTTTCCTATATACGATAAAAGGGAAATGTCGAGTTGTCACAGGCATGGAGTTTGAGATGAAGAATCTTAGCACAACAAGAGATTCTTGGGATGAAGATTCAGAGAGATAGAAAGAAATGGCAGTCATGTCTGGACACAACAAAGTTATCTGAAGAAGGTACTCTCACGGTATGGGATGAAGAACTCAAAGAAGGTTAGTACTCCATTGACAGCTCACTTTCGTTTTTCGGCTAGCATGTCTCCTACTACGGATGAGGAGCGTGAGTACATGACTCTTGTTCCCTATGCAAGTGCGGTTTGTAGCTTGATGTACGCTATGGTGTGCATTGCTGGATATTTCATAGGCCGTTAGCGTGATTATCAGGTATATGGCTAATCCGGGCAAAGAGCATTGGCAGACGATAAAATGAATTATGAGATACATTGGCGGTACCATGGGTGTTGGGTTGGTTTTTCGCAATGATACAAATCATTAATTATGTGGTTTCATAAATTCAGATTTTTGGATAAGCGTCGGTCCACAACAGGATATGTGTTTACACTTTCAGGTGGTCCGATTAGTTGGAGGTCGATGTTACAGGATACAGTTGCTTTGTCTACTACGGAGGCAAAGTATATGGCAGTAACAGAGGCAGTGAAGAAGCATTATGGTTTTAGGGCTTAGTTGGTGATTTGGAGATCGCACAGGAAAGTGTTGATGTGTTCTACGATAGCCAGAGTATTATTTATTTAGCAAAGAATTATGTATATAATGCTCGTACCAGGTACATTGATATACGATATCACTCCATACGGGAGGTATGACGAGATATCTTTAAAGAATGTGAGTACGACAATCATGTGGATATGTTGACAACGATAGTACCGTGGTCAAGTCTAAAGATTGTTTGGATTTGATCAATGTTCAACAGGTTTGAGTTCCTTCGGGGCGTTGGTGGCAACGGTAATACTAATTTAGCGATGACCGAAAGAAAGAGTACATGGTGATGCTCAGAGTCAGGTGAAGAATTATTGTTTTAGGCTCTAACTTCTTAAATTATAAGTAGGATTTAGATCTTCTATATAAGGCTAGCTTCTCTTATATTAGAAGTAGGATTTAATGTCTTTTATATAAGGGAGAAGCTCTTGGACGAACTAAAGGAGTTGAGATATCATTGTAAAGTTTTGGTAAACCTATCTAGGGTTTTGTAGAGACCTTTGGTGAGGCTTGAGTGTTCTTTTATTCTTGTGGAATCATCGATATAGTGAATCATCGTTGCCCATAGACATAGGCATATTGTTGATTCACGTAAATATCGTCTCGTGTGTGATTGTATTTGATTTCATTTTATTTTGCATTCTTATTTGATCATTCATTGTGAGATTGTTGGTTAATTTGAGAGCTTTTGCGCAACACCAGACGCTACCTGTGAGCCAACTAGGTGCCATGTGGCACCCAACCCAAAGACCGAGCGTCACGACAACTTGCTCAATTTCGATTAGGTACCATGAAAAAAAAAAATAGGGTACTTATCCACCGTTGAAAATGTGGTCGAAGTTCAAAAAATTTAAATGCACCAAGTTGGGTTGGTGGTGCTGGGTCACCTTATATTAGACCTGTGATTTGAAGGGCAAAAAAGTCATAAAAAAATTTAAAACATGTGTCACATGACTGAACACTCAAAAATGGGTGTTATTTTAGAGGTCATGTGCCACATAGCAGGTGATTTAGCCCACCGAGAGTCAAGCATCGAGAGTCTAAAAAAACAATTTAAAGAAATGATCTACCACCATCCATCATGTGTCAAAACTGAAAATTTTGAATGACAATTTTTGGTGGAAAACGCATATGATGCGGAATTGAAGCCTACATGCCGAGATCGTAGCCGAATAAAGAGGAGACATCGAAAGATAAATTAGACCCGTGAATGAGTTTTCAAAAGACTTGTTAAAGACCTGTGTGCACGCTATTTTAGACATTTTTATCTAGATTTAGTTTCCTTTTTATTAGGATTCTTTTAATAAGTATGTTGTTTTAGGATTAGTTCCCTTATTTGAATTCTCTCAAAAAAAAAAGTTTCCTTATTTGAATTATTTAGAAGTCAGGCACATATATGTGATATGTGATTATTAATTTCGTCACTTTAAGCGCAACCATCGGAAAAGTGGTCATAAGTCTATCAATATTTGTTGGAATTGTGTGATTCTTATCTTATTGAAAAACTACTTCGATAAGCTTTCAAATAAGACCAATTTCGCATCAATCAGACATCGGTTGACCCCTCAAAAGTGGTTGCGTAATAAAAAAAATGGGACTAATAATGAAATTAATTATGACCGTTAGATTAGAAAGTTTTAATGGTTTATTACGAATTTTAATCTTAGTAGTATTTTAGGCTTTCTTCTCTTTATAAATACACATTGTAATCTCTTACGATGATATTGAATGGAAGATTAATAAAATTTATGAGTTTTGCTTTGTGCGAATTCTAGAAAACTTGAGATGAGTTTTCTTTAGAAGAGTGATTCTTCTCCCGCGTGCGGTTTGGTGTGAGGCCAACTATTTTCCTTCGAACGATTCTTTGGATCTTCTATCCTTTTTCTATTTTGTCTTTTGATTATTGAGAGGTAATTTATCTAGTTTGTTTCTATTTTAGTCTTGAATTTTAGAGACTTATAATCTTCTAATATATTAATTCCGCAATGATTTGAAATTGTCACTTGATGCCCTAAGCTAGATCGAAACTAGAGTCTATCTTTAGACCTATTTTCTATATCAGAAAGTTTATATGCTAACATATGCTAAATCGAATCAATTAAATTGCTCTAATGAAGTTATTAAATATTTTATGCGTTTTGGGATAAATTTTTATATCTCCGCTGCTCAATTAAATCTCAAACTGATTTTAAAATTGCATAACTAGGGTTTTAGCAATTTTTCTGATTAAATTAGTATCATAGCACAGTTTTAGTTTAAGGTGTTTACATTAGGAAATTTATTTTGTTTGACTGTTATGCCAAATAGAGTTAGGGGATACCCTCATCATTGTGAACTCAAGTACGACCCTACCAAGAAGTTTCTAAAATCTATTTGAGATCAGGTTTCAAATTTTGAAGGACGAATGAACCCTAAAACCTTCGTCGAGTGATTGTCTAGTATAGAGGAGTATTTTGATTGGTATGGCGTATCGGATGAGTACAAAAGTAGGCTAGTTAAAACAAAGTTGGAGGGTAACGCCCAAAGTTTTTGGACTCGTATAGAACGTCGTATTGAATTTCTTTAGAGTCAACCCATCTCCACATGGGAGGAAATGAAGATGAGACTTATTGAAAAGTATGTTCCTTTAACACACCGTCACCTTCTACAGAGTTTAAAAACCAAGACGAATAAGTGTCCTGATTGCTCTAAGTGTCAAGGGTTCTGATATTTGCCTATCAATGTCCCACGAAATTTTCTTTTCAAAGCTTATTCATTAAAGCTAAAGAAAATAAGTAGCGGGAAAATTTGAAGATAGAAAAGGAAGTGTATGGCCCTAATGCCGTGATGAGTGAGAACGAGATAGAAGAGTGTATGACCCTAAACCTAATTTGTGTTGAGGAAACGTCTATTTCCGTTATGAATAATAGTTCCGTGTTGGTCCCATATGAGTCACTAGAGTCACTCACACATGAGTCGTTGGTGTCAGTAGTGTCACATACACATGAGCATATAGAGTCCGTAGATGCACGTACACCTCAAATTCTCGAATTGCATTTTGAATCATCTCATGAGTTGCATACTGATTCACGATTCACGATTCACATTCGAAGTCATCTTGTGTATCAAGTCTTGAGTCACATTTTGCATTGCATTGTGGGTTACTATCTGATTTTCAACTTGAGTTGCATGAAATTAATAATAAGATTGTATTGAGTAATGGAAGTATCGAAAACTTTTCTAACTCACAAAATTTATTTAATGAATTTAAGGATGCTGATTTTGTTTTAGTTCAATTTAGACGCAAACAAATCCCGCAAGAAATTGTAGAAGGTTTGTTCAGGTGTTATATTGGAAATATTCCGATCTTTAAAATGGGTCATTATGATAGTCTAAATTTTCCTCTAGACACAAGTATTAATGCAATGATTACATTGGGGGATCTTACACAGTTTTTAGGTCCAGCAACAAAACCTTTAGACCCATTCCTTGATGCCCATTCACCTTAGCCCAATCTTATCTATCCATTGATTTTCAAATACCTGGACAATATGTAAAAAGGTCAGATGGAAAAGTTTTGGGATATCCTTTGTTACCAAGGTAAAGACATTCCAAACATTTTGAGAATATCTTTTCAGGTGGAAAAGTAAATCGAAAATTGACAACGCTTGGACTGCAAGGAGAAAGCAATATGGGAAATATCAAGTATACCTCATCAAGTGGAAGGGTAAGTCGAATACTACAGCTACACGGATAATTAGAAGTATGTGTACCGAAAAGCGTCAACAATACCTTATCAAGTAGAAAGGCAAGCCCAAGGTTGAGAGTACATCAATTGCGATGAGTAAACCACCTAACTCATCGGACTTATATGTTATCTGTGACCTCCGCGTTGAAAATCCATGTCAGCCAAAGTTCAAGGTCGAACTTCTTCAAAGTAGGAGGAATGATGCGGAATTGAAGCCTACACTCCGAGATCGTGGCCGAATAAAGAGAAGACATCGAAAGAGAAAGTGGACTCGCGAATGGGTTTTTAAAAGGCCCATTAAAGACTCGTGTGCATGTTATTTTAGGCATTTTTATCTAGGTTTAATTTCATTTTTATTAGGATTCTTTTAATGAGTATATTGTTTTAGGATTAGTTTCCTTATTTGAATTATTTAGAGGTCAGGCACATATATATGATATGTGACTGTTAATTTCATCACTTTCAACACAACCATTGGAAAAGTGGTCATAAGTCTATTAATATATGTCGGAATTGAGTGATTCTTATCTTGTTGGAAAGCTACTTCGATAAGCTTTCAAATAAAAATAATTTCACGTGAATCGGACATTGTTTGACCCCCTCAAAAGTGGTCGCATAATAAAAAAACGGGATTAATAATGAAATTAATTATGACCATTAGATTAGAAAGTTTTAATGGTTGATTAGGAGTTTTAATCTTAGAATATTTTTAAGGTTTCATTTCTTTATAAATACACATTGTAATCTCTTATGAGGATATTGAATGGATGATTAATAAAATTTATGAGTTTTGCTTTGTGCGAATTCTAGAGAACTTGAGATGAGTTTTCGTTAGAAGAGTGATTCTTCTCTGACGTGCGGTTTGGTATAAGGTCAACTATCTTCCTTGGAGCGATTCATTGGATCTTCTATCCCTTCTCTATTTTGTCTTTTGATTATTGCCAGGTAATTTATCTAGTTTGTTTTTATTTAAGCCTTGAATTTTAGAGACCTATAATCTTCTTATTGATTAATTCTGCAAGAATTCGAAATCGTCGCTTGATGCCCTAAGCTAGATTCGAAACTAAAGTATATCTTTAGATCTATTTTCTAGATTGAAAAGTTTTTAACAGACGCTAAATCGAATTAATTAAATTACCCTAATAAAGTTATTAAATATTTTGTGTTTTGGGATAAATTTCTATATCTCCGCTGCTCAATTAAATCTTAAACTGATTTTAAAATTGCATAGCTAGGGTTTTAGCATTTTTACTACATCAGCATATCTTTGACCCGTGAAATGAAAGAGCAAAAATCCCCATAAAAAATGAAAAACAAAATTCCAAATATATCAGTTAGCAAGAACAGAGCTAACGATCAATGATCGAATAATACCTAAACGTATGTAATTTTTGTAGGATCGACCCCAAAATCACCTCACTCAAGTTTGAAATTCCTTCAAAAACTGAACCAATTTCTTTTGCTATGATAGCACTAAAAAATTACAACACAGCAAGTTTTATTTTTTTTTTATGGGTAAGCACAGCAAGTTGGAAGTTGTGGCTTCATAAAGGTAAGTTGACCCCGACGAGGATTCATATACGAGTGGAACTCTTAAATCAACTACTTTCCTGCCTCAGTGTCACCTTCAAACTGATAGCCAGGAGCAAAAATAAATTTGGACATGTAGGCTGCCAAAGTAGTCCTTGGCAGTTAGCATCCCTCACCATTTTTTCCTCCATAGATTCCTGAATATATCGTACAGACCTCTGTTATGTGAAAAAATGTTGCATCATAAACAGCCAGATGGTATTTTTTTCAGATCCATATGAACAGTAAAGGCATAACTAGATTCTGATGCCATATCAAATAAATAGATCCCATATGAATCGATCACTGCCAAGTTATATGAAACCATATCAAATAAATAAATTCCATAGGAGATGACCACCGTACAAACCAGAAGCAATTAATATCATTTATCCATAGGTTGACTTTCGGCAGATAATTCAAACGAATCAATCATACTTGAACAGATCAGGCAGAGTAGGATCTTGGAAATCAAAGAATATAGAGTATGTTAGGTTTCAACTTTAATTTCTCCACGAATAAAAATAAACTGTATCAAAAAACATCTCAATAAAAATCACTATACATTACTTATAAAAATTATCTCGATGCTACTTATATCTCTGGCAATCGTTCTAATTGCCGACTTCAGCAAGACTAACAGGCAATGTTACCAAGGCACTCGTACTTTTGAAATTTTTGCCGTGCCGACACTTGGAGGCATTTTGACACTGAACAAAATATGACACTTCTATACATGTATGAAATAATCCCACATAATACCATCAAAATGTCCCTTGCAAATAAATTCATTTTATGGAAAACGGTGTAAACTTTTGTAAATTATAAATAAACAACTTGGGTCCTTGAAAACCATTCGTATTATATGGAATAGTGTATATTAGCCTCATGACATTGATTACTTATACTTGTACCTTTGAATTATCTCACTTGCCTCTCTAAGATTTCCCTTCAACTTTATTTTTCTACATATAGTATTTTCATTTCTCATGGTGGTAAAATAAATTCATTTTATGGAAAATGGTGTAAACTTTTGTAAATTATAAATAAACAACTTGGGTCCTTGAAAACCATTCGTATTATATGGAATAGTGTATGTTAACCTCATGACATGATTACTTATACTTGTACCTTTTAATTATCTCACTTGCCTCTCTAAGATTTCCCTTCAACTTTATTTTTCTACATATAGTATTTTCATTTCTCATGGCCGTGCCACCGTATTGGATACTTTAAAAATTGATGTACCAACCATCTATGACATCTTGACCACTTAGAACCTATGCCACGTGTCTAGGTAGCACTGCTAACAAGGTGATGTCAGCAGCTGAGCAGCTTTGCAATTTCACATGAGAAGTTTTCACTTCTCTCAATCAAGACATACTTTTTATTATTTCTGAAGATTCAACTATCACCTTTTCAAACTCTACAGTAGGATCTAGAACCTTTTACTTCTGATTAAATTGAATGGAGCTTTGAGAATAAGAAATCTACATTTCCAGGAAGGAAGCTACAACTTCAGGGGAAGATTGAGATAAAGGGAAGAAAGTTGTGGTGTGCTTCCCATTGTGACGATGGAAGATCTTGAAGAAGTTGTTAAAGACCATGAAAAAGATAAGGAAGGGGCTATAGAGAAGCAACCTCAATTTGATAGATTGGTAAAAGGCGTGTCTTTGTGAGGAAGAAGTTTGGGAGAACTCAAGTTCAAGAGGACTCACCCATGGGTCAAAATATCGTCCGATACCGATACGTATCGGACGATACGTATCGGTATCGGAGGGTGGCGGTACGATACATAGGGTATGTATCGTACCCCCCCAAAAATTACCTATTTATCGTCCGATACGGACATATTATCGTCCGTATCGTCCGTATCGGACGATAACTTCAAATTATCGGGCGATAATTTGAAGTTATCGCTCGATAATTTGAAAAACCCCAAAAACCCTCCCGATAGGTTAAATTATCGTCCGTATCGGACGATATTTTGAAAATATCGTCCGATACGAACGATAATACCAAAATACCGGACGATATTTTCAAAATATCGTCCGGTATTTTGAATATTCCGTGGGGCCCACCCCCAATTTCGAAACTTCTTCCTTTCTTCTTCCTTTCTT
Source organism: Chloranthus sessilifolius (assembly GCA_021018995.1). Classification (NCBI taxonomy): domain Eukaryota; kingdom Viridiplantae; phylum Streptophyta; class Magnoliopsida; order Chloranthales; family Chloranthaceae; genus Chloranthus; species Chloranthus sessilifolius. The sequence goes on along the minus strand of CM037594.1, from coordinate 23,611,054 downwards.
CTTCTTTTCTTCTTCCTTCTTCTTCCTTTCTTCTTCCTTCTTCTTTCTTCTTCTTCCTTCCTTCGTTTTGGGAGATCTACACCGCAAATCCGCGCCAAATCGCATAAAAAATTCACGCCATCTACGTGTAAGGTTCGTTTTATCGCTTTATACCGCTTTATTTCATTTTAAATTAGAAAATAAGGTAGATCTACTAAAAGTGTAGATCTACCTTATTTAAGAGATCTCACTAATTTTGGTGTAGATCTCATCCAAATAATGTAGATCTACATTTATTTTAATAGATCTACACTAATTTAGTGTAGATCTCACACTAATTTAGTAGAATCTACTAATTAGTGTGATCTACAGCAGATTCTAGATCTACACTAAAAAAGTGTAGATCTACCTTATTTAATCCTAATTGTAGATCTACACTAATTTAGGATCTGGATCTACTTATTTAGCAGAGATCTACACTAAATTAGTAGATCTACACTTTTTGAAATGAGATTCACACTAAAAAGTGTAGATCTACCTTATTTAAGCAGTAGATCTACACTAGTTAGAATAGATCTACCCCAAATTAGGTAGATCTAACTTTAAAATTTATCATTTACCTATAATATTAATTATAGGTAAATGATTTAAAATAATTAATATTATTTAAAATAATTAATATTATTTAAAATAATAAATATAATTTAAAATTAGTAAATTAGTATTGATCTACCTTACTTAAGGTTAGATCTACAATAAATTAGTGTAGATCTACCCTTACATAAAGTAGGACAACACTTATAATATTATATAAATTAAAAAGAGGAAAATATAATTTAAAATATATCAAATATTTAAATTAAATAAAATAATATAAATAATGGGTTAAAATAATTATATGTGACTCATAAAATATTTAAATTGATGGGTCAAAAATAATATAAATAATTATAATTAGGTCACATATAATATGCGTCACATATCATATGGGTCACATATAATATGGGTCACATATAATTTAAACTTAAAATTAATATGGGTCAAAGATAATTAAATTTATGGGTCACATATTAAATTATATGTGACCCATAATAATTTTATGTTTAAATTTAATTATATGTGACCCATATTGATTATATGTGACTGTCACATATAATTAAAATAATTAATATTATGGATATGTCCCATAAAATATTAGAATAATATGGAATAAATTTCAAATAAAATTTTAAAATAATATCAAATAAATATTCATAAATTAAAATAATATCAAATAAATATTCATAAATTAAAATAATATCAAATAAATATTCATAAATTAAAATAATATCAAATAAATATTCATAAATTAAAATAATATCAAATAAACATTCATAAATTAAAATAATACCAAATAAACATTCATAAATTAAAATAATATCAAATAAACATTCATAAATTAAAATAATACCAAATAAACATTCATAAATTAAAATAATATCAAATAAACATTCATAATTATAATAATTTATGAATAAACATTCATAAATTAAAATAATATCAAATAAACATTCAAAATTATAATAATATCAAATAAACATTCAAAATTATAATAATATCAAATAAATATTCATAAATTAAAATAATATCAAATAAACAATCATAAATTATATAAAGTATCTAATTAATTTGATAAAATTTATTCTAATATTTTAAAATAGTAAAATAAATTTTATTTTCAAGTGTAAATTAGATGTTTACTCGTAAATTTTATTTGCAAGTGTAAATTAGATATTTATTTTCAATCGTTTGCTCATTCATGCAGTGAAATAAATAAATATGATGCGTTAATGAGATCCAGTGGCAATATGGTACACCAATAGATGGTAATAGACTCCAGATTCAATGTAATCTTTGTGGAAAGAAACTACTGGGAGGAGGTATCACACGATTAAAGGAGCATCTGGCTCATGTAAAGGGAGAGACAAGAGGGTGTCCTACTGTACCCAGGGAGGCCAGAGAAAATATCAAAGCCAGCTTTACAAAGGGAAAGAAAAAAAATGAGGCCGATCGTGATAGAAAATGTATGAGAGAATCTGGGAGGCCGATCCAGCTTTATCATCGTGAGGATTATGAGGATGAGGATGAGGATGAGCGATGGCAAGAGCTATGAGAGAGAGTCTAGGGAAGCATCAATGGCGAGATCGTGAAGAAGCCGATTATCGATTTGATCCAGTTGAGGGGCCCATCCATGCCTGCTCCCGGTGGTGGATCTAGTCATAGGCCTCCTGTTGTTGATGTTGATGAGGATGTTGAGGAGCCTGCCGGGTTGCGTAGGGCAGCATCAGTGAGGGACACTAGACCGACTACTAGAGGCCGCACTACAGCCCCCATGGATCCATTCATGTATCGCACTGAAAGCTCCAAACAAACCAAATTGAGTGCGATGTCACTTGCAAAATGGGGAAGAAGCTTGGAAAATCCATTGCCAAGTTTTTATATACAACCACATTCGAGCCAAGTGGCAGTACTACCAGACTTTAAAAGCATGATAGATACAAGTGCGAAGTTGGTCCAGAGTTAAAAAGCCTTCTCCATATGAGATATCCGCCCTTACTATGAGATGAGTACGATGAGATAACCGCCACGTCTGAGCTTTGAGGATGTATGGGATGAGAGAGGTTGTACAATTATGTGCGATGGATGGGTGGTCCCACAAAGAAGAGCTTGATAAACTTTTTGGTTCGATCTTTGAGACGATATTTTGAAATCGTTGATGCTTCAAGGCACGTAAAATGGCCGACTACCTCTTTAAACTAATGGATATGGTAGTTGATGAGGTTGGAGAGCTGAGTTGTCGCAGTGTGGTAGCGAACAATGCAAACTACAAAGCACGGATTAAAACTAATGGCGAAGAGACGCCACCATCTTTGGACCCTGTGCCGTGACACTTTGCTGTGGACCTCATTCTTGAGGATTTAGGGAAAAGAAGCAAGGCACAGAAACTATTCAAAAGGGAAGAACGACATTCCTACCTGCATAACAAAGGATAAGTCGGTAAATTTAATGAGAGCCTTCACGAACAATGAGTTGCTCGACCAAGGACATTACGCTTTGCAAATACGCTTCTTAGCCCTGTAGTTTGGCTAGATATAGGCGTGGTGAAAAGCATGGTGTCGTAAGAATGGAATCAATATGAAATAGGACTCCCACGAGCAAAGAGACTAGCTTGCAATCAAGTTGTTGACCGACCTACAAAGACGCAGCTTTTGGGCGTATGTAGACCACTTGATCGCCGTCACTACCCCGTTGGTGCAAGTTTTGAGATTGGTTGATGGTGATGACAAACCAACGATGGGGTACGTTTATGAGTCAATGGATAAGGCAAAATTGGCTATAAAAACCAAATGCCCTACAAAGTATAAACGATCTTTGGGCGATTATCGACAAGAGGTGGGATGCACAATTTCACCAAGATTGCATCGTGCAGGTATAACATGTTGCACAATTATGTAGTGATTTTTTTTTATTTATTCATTATTTTCACATACTGATGAAATTACTCATATTTGATGTGTAGCACATTACTTGAATCCACCTTTTCGATTATCGCGACGCTTGGTGACGACGATGAAGTGTATCTTGGTTTGCAATGTAATCCAAAAGAATGCTCCACGAGTTGGCGGACCAAGGCCAAGGCGATAAGAGATGTGAGTGATCATAGTATAATACCTTATAAGTAATAAGTCAAATGTCATGTGATATAATCATCTATTTATTGATATGTGCCTTCGTGTTTCATCTTTATAGATTGACATATTTACTTAGAGACATGGGTCATTTGGGACCCGGCAGTAATCCCAAATTAAACACGACAAACCCTGATTGGTGGATGCACTATGGAGGTGAGGGTCCGATATTGAGGTGGCAATGAGGGTATTATGTCGCAACGTGTTCCTCGTCCAATCATGGCGGAATTGGAGCACTTTCTCTCTCATTCATACAAAGACAAGGAATAGACTAACTATGGACCGATTGGAAAAGTTAGTCTCGCCACTACAACATGAGATTAAGGGTTAGGAATATCTGAGAGAACCAACCGTGGTAAGCAATTACATTAAGTCTCGGATCCTCAATTATATCAAGTCTTACTTACATATTATACTAATTCATCTATCATATTCTACCTTGCAGACGGTGATTATTTTGATCCCATCCAGGTGGATTATATATTCGAAGAGGGTGACCCTTTGGATGAATGGATTGAAGAGAGAGAAGAGCCAGTCTTGGATAGTGAAAACCGAATGGTATTTGGACAAAATTTGAAAGAGTAGCGGAGCAAAGGGCTTCCCAACCACCGAGGCGGAAAAGAAGATTGAATGGATGCTCGTCATTTGGATCTGGCGATAATGACGCAGCCGGTAGTGATGATGGGAGTGGTGAGGATGATGGTGGAGGACATGATGGTGGAGGACGTTGGCACTAGTGGTGGAGGAGGAAGGGGTACCTCGATCCTAATAGAGATATGGCGGCATGGGACGATAACTCACGCCATTAACACGATTCGACACTCCTACATTTAGAATGGGAGGGGTTGAAGGAAGAGGGCGTCGGGATCATATCAAACACCACCACCACCACCACCACAAGATGATATGATATGGGTTATATGACTTCTAGCGGGGATTTTTAAAAAATCAAGACTCAAAGAACTAGTAACCCATACTACCAAACCCACACCAAACCTATTCTTTGCCATATGACCGTTGGTCGATTTTTGGAGGTCCGTCCTTTACGTACTACATCGATCCTCGGTTTGAAGGGGCACATATAATCATGGGTATCGATGGGCAACATTATAGGCAAAGGCCGGAACCTCAGCAGATGATGATGATGATGAGGGCCAAGAACCACCACGAAATTCAATGTGGCTCTAAAGTAAGTTTTTCATGTACAATTAAAATTTATTTTTATCAATATAACTATTATTTATGAAATATTGTTACAAATGTGATCTTAAGACAAAATAAATTACAAAATAGGCATCTTACTGATGGATCAAATTATCGTCCGATACCGATACGTATCGGACAATACGTATCGGCATCGGAGGGGGGCGATACGGTACATTAAATGTACCGTATCGCCCATTTATATGCCTAATACCCCACGAAATTCAATGTATCGTCCCGTATATTCTTGTTAGATGCGTATCGTCCGATACATACCGGTTTTTCCTCTAAATAATGCATCAAATAAGTCAAAAATAAAAGCAAAAATAGTTAAAATAAATAAATATAATTTTTGGGATTTTTTGGGATTTTTTGGGGATTTTTTTGGATTTTTCGGGGAAAAAACCGGATTTTTGAATGTATCAAACCGATACATTCAATGTATCGCCGATACATTGAATGTATCGGCCGATACCCGGTACGTATCGCCCGGAAGGACCGGACGATACGTACCGGAAAACCGGTATTTTGACCCATGGACTCACCTATGCCTTAGGTCCCAGAAGTACAAGCAGAGTCTCCATCTCAGGCTAATGACCATGAATCTTTACCGAAGATAAATCCTCCTAAAGAACTTGACTTCGTATTGCTCAAAGGAAAGGTACTAGAAATCCTATTCAAAAGTTTGTCTCTTATAAAGGACCATTTGCTTCTGATTAATCTTTTATATCTTCCCTAGATCCTATTAGGTTTCCAACCACTGTTTCTAGTGCTTTGTCTCAGCTAGTGTGGAGGGGGCCTTGGAGCATAGCAGAAATGGAACGTTGTCGTCTTAATTGAAGGTAAGAAAATAGTGGAATGCAAATGGGTATCCACAGTGAAGTAGAGGCCAGATGGTTCAATGGAATGGTACAAAGCTAGACTAATAGCTTGAGGGTTCACTCGGACTCAAGGGGTTGATTACCAAGAAACGTTTGCTCCAGTTGCAAAATCAAATATTATAAGAGTGCTCTTATCCTTGGCAGCTTACAAAAATTTGCCCTTATCACAACTAGATGTGAAGAATGCTTTCCTTCATGGTGATTTGAAGGAGGAAGTTTATATGGCACTCCCACCTGGATTTGTGTGGCAAGTTAAATAAGTCCATTTATGGGCTCAAGCAATCACCTTGTGCATGGTTCCAAAACTTTAGTGATGTCATTATGAGGTGTGAACTTAGGATGAGGAACTACGATCACACTCTTTTTGTGGAAAGAGGGATATTACTGTTGTATTGGTATATGTTGATGATATTATCCATTGGGGATGACAATGATGAAATCCAAAGACTAGAGCACTATTTGAGTCTAACTTTAGAGATAAAGGATTTGGTGGCCCTAAAATATTTCCTTGGAATTGAGGTAACAAGATCTAAGAAGGGTATTGTATTGTCACAGAGAAAGTACTCTGGATTTGTTACATGACACAGACGTGTTGGGATGTAAGCCTGCAATTAATCCCATTGAACATAATCATCGACTGAATAGCAAAGGAGGTGAACTTCTCAAGGACCCGCACGTGTACCAGAGGCCCGTGGGGAAACTCATTTATTTGACTATGACTCTGCCTGATATTGCCTATACAGCGAGTGTTGTGAGTCAGTATATGCATTGACCACGGAGTGTCCATCTTGATGCAATGTATCGGATCTTGTGATACTTAAAGGGAAGCCCAAGTAAGGGGCTCTTATATGGCAATCATGTCCATCTTGATGTAGAGATATTTGTTGATGCAGTTTGGGCCGGGAGTCTGGATGATAAAAGGTCTACTATCTTATATTATACTTTCCTAGGAGGAATATGGTAACATGGAAATCTAAGAAGCAACTAGTGGTAACAAACTCTAGTGCAGAGGGGGAGTACAGAGCCATGTCACAAGGGGCTAGAAAGGAATTGTGGTTGAAGCACATCTAGCCCGATTTGGGAATCAATGTTTCTTTACCTATGATTCCCTATGGGGATAATGAAGCCACCCACCATATTGCAAAGAACTTGGTCTTTCATGAGAGAACCCAACACATTGAAGTGGATTGCCTCTTCATCAGAGAGAAGGTTGAATCAAATGAGATTAGCATTCCTCACATTAAATCTGAAGATCAACTGGGGGTTATTCTTACAAAAGGTGTTCGAGAAAGTAGACTGAATGATATCACCTCCAAGTTGGGCATGATTGACATCTATGCTCCAACATGAGGGGGGTGTTGATTATGATATTGCATTTGGTGTGTATATAGCCCTAGTGTGGGTGTAGATAGCTAAGTTAGTGTGTGTGGGTACCCTTTATATCTTTACTCTTTATGTAAGTTAGTGTGCCAACAACATTGTGCAAGTGAGTGATATAAATACCAATGAATGAAAGGTTTGAGATATGTTTTTACTCAACCCTAATTTCTCCCAACTCTCTCTTCCTCTCTAGTCATCACCTAACCTAACCATTTCTTAATTAACGATGATAAATTTGTGCATCCAACTCAAAACCAATTAGCAATGAGTGGAGAGGACAAGATATTATAAGGGGAGAGACTAAGGCTATAATTTAACCAATGTGGGACTAAACTTCAACACGCCTCCGCATGTGTTGGCGGGACTGAGCCAAATCACGTGGACAATTGAACTGGGTGACATGGAGTGGAGAAAGGCATGCTCTGATACCATGATAAATTTGGGTATCGTCTCATAACCAATTGGCAATGAGTGGAGGGGCCCAGGATATTATAAGAGGAGGGGGGGGGGGATGGCTATAGTTTACCCAATGTAGGACTAAGCTTCAACACGCCCTTGCACGTGTTGGCCGAACTGAGTCAAATCACGTGGACAATTGAAATGGGTGGTGTGGAGTGGAGAACAAGCCTGCATTGACACCATGTTAATTGATGGTTAGGTTACGTGAAGACGAGAGAGGAAGAGACAGTTAGGAGAAATTAGGGTTGAGTAAAAACTATTGCAAACCTTCATTCATTAGTATTTATATCACTCACTTGCACAATGTTGTGGGCACACTAACTTACATAAAGATTAATGACATAAAGGTACCCACACACACACCAACTTAGCTATCTACACTCACACAAGGTCTATATACAACAAAAATATAACTTGCACTCGAGATTTGTACCGTTTTAAGAGAGACTTGGTTTTTGCGATCGGTGCCGTGGAATACCATCTAAGCCGTCTAATGTGAAGGCCATGATGTAAAGACCTTTGGTGCCAAAGATTGGCACGAAACACGGTCTCTATCATCTAATTCAACACGGTCAAAGTGCCTCATCTGATTCAATGGTTGACTGTGACGCATCAGATGCTAGAGATAATATTTGGTCACAGCCAACCATTGAATCAGATGAGGTGCTTTGACTGTGTTGAATCAGATGGCAGAGACCATGTTCTGTGCCAATCTTTGGCACCATAAATCTTTATATCATGGCCTTCACAAATAGACGGCTTAGATGGTGTTCCACGTGCACAGATCCTAAAAATACCAACTCCTTTTAAAACTGTGCCAAGGTACAAATCCCATGTGCAAGTTGTAGCTTGCTTTCAGGAATCAGGCCTTTTAACTTTAGTCATATATACCAGGATTGAATAAATCATGTTAAATTATGCATAACATATCTAATATGTAAAATCCGTCATAGCTAAGGTAACATACAGATACTTTCCAACATACAAACAGTACATCTAACAGTAAAAAAAAGGTAGAGCTGATTGATGTAGCAGCCTTATGATTGAAATTTTAACGGCTACAAAAAGAAATTAAGTCCTTACTAATTAACAAGGTTGGTCTGGTGCGTACCATTTCCACCAATTGAATGAATCTGATCTGCGGCGCACCCACTTGTAGTGAAAATCCCCTGCACCACAGGAAAAATGTAAAATTAGACACAGGTGATGAGGCTAAAATTAGAATAGTAAAGCAATTGCCGCATTAAAATATAATGGCCGATTTGGACAGCATGTTTTTTGCGGATTGCACAATTTTTGGATGGCGCAACTGATGTTTTAACGTGTTGCGTGTTTGAACAATCTCTAAACGTTGGACTTTGTGCAATTGACATATTGTGTTTCTTGTCCGAAACGTCAATGGCCCAAAAGTAGATGCCACCTACTTTTTTCTATTTGGTTTCTTATGAATGTTGTATAGGGGAACAAGCCTGTCCAAACAGGTCCTAAAGCACTTAGCATATGGGTACCTCTATTCGCGCCTACCAAATTCCTGGTAGGCGCCTACACTAAAAACTGTTGGCCACGTTGAATTACACGATCAGGATCGTTTTTCATTCGAATCTTCCACATAATAGATCTTTAGACCACGGGCATGCCATCAGACGGTCAATGTTTTGATTCCATGTGACACAAATCCCAAAAAGTGGCCCTAAAGTCATGTTTGAGTGTGATGTGTGCCATGTGATTTTAGGGCCACATTTTGGGATCAGTGCCACGTGTTCGCAAATATAGGTACCCTTAGCATATTACTAAGTATACTGTAAAAGAACCAATTTTATCACACCTGCTGCCGTGCTCGTACAAGCTCCTGTTCAAGTTGTGTTAGCTTTAGCCTACTACTCTCGAGCTCTTGAACATAGGCCTATCCAAACAAAAGCCTATCAAAACAGTTTTTATTTTAACAATTTCAACAAGAGAGATACAGAATAAATCAATAATTATTTTAATACATAAACTTATTTACCCTACGATATTTTCGTTTTTATAAAATTGTCGACGAATAATGATTAAAAGGGTAAATAAAAAGAATTAAATAAACAAAAAAAAAAAAACTCTTAAAGATGAGAGGTTATTGAATTACTCTTAGTTAAAGTTCAGATGTAACATGCTACAGCTTACTGTAAAAAAGAAAAAAAGTTTCTTGCAGGGAAACATGCAAAAAAAAGGAATAGAAAGGATTATTGTTAAGATAAATTCATAAAATTTGTTGTAATCAAAAGGTATTATTACTATGAGAAAAAAATAAAGAACAGAAGATTTATAGTTAAGATAAATTCAGATTTGGGTATGTTACTCTCAGGTCACTAGTTGCTAAAGGACACTAATCAAGGACAGCCTAACTAGATCATTTACAAATTGTTTGGTTCACTAATCCAATCTCATCACACTCGTACATTAGATATAATAAGTAAACAATCGAGCACTACTTACATAAATGCTTTCTTATTCATGATCAATAATGCACTATAGTGCGTAGGGCTGTCTAGGTCGGATCAGCCCAGTACCTGACCCGACCGACCCTCTTTTTTTTTCAGGTCAAGTCGGGCATGAAGCCTCCAACCCAACATTTGGTCGTGTCAGGATGACTTCAAGGTCGGTGCTGGCAAAAATCGGGTCAGGTCAGTTCGACTTATATATGAAATGAAGTGTATTGAACAGGGTCAGTCGAGTTTTCGGGGTGGGGTCAGGTCGAGTCAGGCATATACCCTTGACCCGTCGGGACAGGTCGGCCAGGGTGTACCATCGGGTCCGGTCGTTTCAGGCATATAACCTTGACCAGTGGGCAGCCAAAATTTTGGCCCGACCTGACCCATTGATTGCCCTCATTGCATGAATTGTTTTTGTTCCTTCTGCATGCCTTGGTACTACTGGAAGGAATAACAAAAAGGAGGTTTAGGTATCACTCAAATTGAGCATAGTAATTCTTGGAATATTAGAGTTACCAAAAAGGCATCATAAAAATGTTTCAAAAACTGGACCAAGTGTCAAATTGATGCAGTGTGCAGTCAGGTTCAAACTGGTTCAACTGCATGATAAATAGAAAGTTCATGTTATGAAAGAAAAATCGAAGAGTTCAAAGCAGTTCAACCAGCTCGGCAACCAAACTAGACCAACTTGACCAGTTAAGCAATCAAACCACACTAGGTTTGAATGGTTTTCGTAAATTTCTAGGTTTACAACAGAACCAGACTAGTTTTGTAACTAGTGATTGATAGACATGATATCCTACAGAAAGTGTAATGAATTGATAGCAAAAATGAAGCTAAAAATAAACTTACTTTCTTTCTTAACCGACTTTTTCTTGCTGCTTCACGATTCTGAGCAAGCCTACGAAGCATCTGCTTGAAAGTTAAATAAACAATAATACTTCAGCTACCAACCAGCTTAAGAATAGTTGGATTATATAGTAAAATAAGAATACAAAAAGAAGATACAGGTTAGAACCTTTTGATCCCCTGGTTTGTCTTTTGATCTATCCATAGAATCCAAAGATAGATGAGTTCCATGTTGACCACCTCCAAACTAATAAGTGAAAAATATATATATATATATATACATAAGATCTAACATGTGTGAGCTAGAGGCCATAACAATCACTAAAATTGGTGACATATTAATTGGCTCAATGAGGAGCACACATGTGAGTTTAAGGCTGATTGCATTAGTGCATCAGCCTCAAAAGCTATACATGTGTCTTATGGAATATTATGCATAGCATATAACTATACGCATTCAATTAATCTCTATGCATATATATGTAATATTCAAAACACCTTAAGAAAATGAAACCACTTTTAGAAAAAAGGAGAAATTACATTTACACATGGCAGAAATAAAAGATAAAAAAAAATACATATGCTTTATAATAGTCAGAAAGGTTAGAAAAAACATGGAAAAGATCTAATCTGCTTATGAATATGTACAACACGAACCTCTTTTCTGGATTTTTAGGGCATTTTTATGATTTTTAGATTTTTATTTACTATTGGCAATATTATACTTACAATACATAATAGATGTTATTATTTAAACATACTTGCATCATGGCGAATATGAAGTATCTGAGATATCTTAGATTCACTATGTCTGAGACCACGTATCTGTCCGTATATACGTGAAAATGGATCAGACGTTACACCCACAATAGACAATACAACTCCAGGGATATATTGAGTTCGTCGACAAAATTGATGAACACTAACCACAGAATGGCACATACAGTGAAATAAGAACACGATTCAAGACACCTCACAGAATCGTCGTGCAAGACGTCACACAAAAAATATAGTTTAGGCAGCAGTTAATCGCAATGCAAGACGTCACACGGAAATAAAATTTGGCCACCAGTTAATCAAGATACAAGACGTCCCACAGAATTATGATGCAAGACATCACACAGAAAATACGGTTTGGGCACCAGTTAAACATACAATGACTCAGTGAAGACTCAACAACATGATTGACCAGATCAATCAATCAGTTAACATCAATTTAATCAATCAGCCCATGGGTCAAAATCTTGGAAATTCGATACATATTGTCCAAGGCCCAGGATGATACGTACCATTTGTACCGGCCGAGACATTATAATGTAGCGCCAATATATTGATCAATGAATAGCTAATAAAATTTTTTGTTCTAATGTATTGCCGATACTTAAGTGACCATTTAAAAAATTAAAATAAAATAAATCGGATGATACATTGAATGTATCATCCGATATAAACGATACATTGGACGATACAAACAATACAATGGACAAAACATACCCCAGGAGATATTTAGTTTATGCACAGTACCGCTCTCTACCGTATCGGATGATACATACCGGTATCGTCCGAGATTTTGACACATGAATCAGCTGGTCGCGTGGTCACAAGGATAACAGCCACGAGATTGATTGTTCACTATTTAGGTCAAGGTTACCGGATCACACCTATGCATCCAATGTGTTTTCTAAGATGCAGTATAGTGGATGGTTCAGGACTACATAACCTATTGAGAAAGAAAAGAGAACAAGTAACAAGCCCCATGACCATCTAGAAAGTGGAGTATGGCTGTGAGTCAAGCGGGCAGATGAAGTGGAATACAACTATTAGTCAAGCTGACAAATGCATTAGAATACAGTTGTCAGCCAAGCTGGCAAGTGAAGTGGCAGACAGCTCAGTTGCTTACCGAAATGCATGCAAGCTGTAAGTTACAGTCAGCTGAATTAGTTAAAGAATATTCCTGAGAGTTGTACTTAGGACAAAATCGAATGAGTTGTAGAGGTTTTTGAACCATTGATTGATCAGAAGTTAAAGATCCCAGATCAGAATACTCGCTTCAATCTAAGTGCTGCAGCATCAAACTAATCAAAATCTAATCAGGCATGTGCCAGCACACGTTGTAGGTGGGTTAAGCAGGGACTCTCTCAGGACTTCGAGGTTGGGGAAAACGATTTTTTTTTTTTTTAATCGGGAAAATACTCAATTCCATTGCAAAAACTCCAGCGAGAAGCTGGGAAAGGATACAAAGGGAAAAGAAAAAAACGAAAAGAACAAAGACTAAGGAAACTAAAAAGGCCGGCCACCGAAAGCCAAAAGGCCCACTCCCCATGAACACCCAGAGGAGCTATGCAGTAAAACCATCGGAGCCCCTATTCCCATCCATCTCGCAAGATACCCACAGATACATGAGATCTCTAATACTCTTCAGAATAGAACCACTCGGATGGCGCTTTCGATTGAACACCCGGTTGTTCCTTTCAAGCCATATACCCCAAAGAACAACAACAGCAACCACTCTCCAAAAAACTCCTACGACACCGACAAAGTTGTAGCCGTACCAAGAGACCAACAACTGAGGAACCGATTCCGGGGAGCACCCAACTCAGCTCAAAAGATTTCAAAAGAGTTCCAAATTTCAGAAGCCACCCAACAGTGGATAAAGAGGGAGAGATAGACTCTTCGGCAAGGAGACACATAGGACATCGGTTAGGGATGATTTTGCCCCTGACCAAAAGCTAGTCTATTGTCAAAATTCACCCAAGAACCGTCGTCCAGCAGAAAAACCTCACCTTCGGCGAGCCAGGGGCTTTCCAAATGAAGTTCACTCAACCGCTATCATCGAATGACAAGAGAGGATCCAGTAGAAAGATTTAACCGAGAATAATCCATTCTTTGATGCCAACCAAATTCGAGCATCCCTTTGTTGTTGGTTCCGCTTAGCACCGTGAAGGAGAAAAAGGCGTTGGAATTTCTCCTCTCTTCATCAAAGAGAGACCTCCTAGTGAGTATGTTCCAAACAGGAACACCTCCAATGTCATTATACATCTCGGCAAGCGAAGCTCAGGGGTTACCCACAAATTCTCAGAAATAAGGAACTCAGTGGTGAAAGTTTGATCCACGAATCCTCCCAAAACTGAATACGAGAACCATCTCCCCAGCTAAAACAGGTCCACCGAGAGAAGTCCATCCAAACTCCGCATATTCCCTTCCACCACGGAGAGACCCTCCTAAAAGTGGAAACGTTAATGCCCCGGAGGCCTTGTGACCGACCATACTTCTCAGCCAAAACAACTAACCAAAGGCTACCCCTTTCGGAATCAGACCCAGACAGCCATAACCACTTTCCGAGGAGGGTCATGTTGACCAAATGAAGGTTCCGAACATCTAAGCCCCCAAACCGCTTAAGGAGTAGGCAAGTCTCCCACCGAACCAAGTGGTTTTTCTTCTCTAGACCAGAGCCCTCCCACGGGAAGTCTCTTTCAATTTTTTTCTAGCTTCCGGATGACCTCCATGGGGCACCTAAATAGGGCCATTAACAAGAAACGAAGGCTCGAGAGGACAAATTTAACCAAGCACAGGCGTCCCCTATTACTTAATAGTTTACCTTTCCAAGAAGAAAGTCTCCCTTCGAATCTTCGGACGACCGGGTCCCAGGCACGGGCATTAGGCTTACCTACCCCGAGAGGCAAACCCAAATAAGAGATAGGAAGCGCATCGACCTCACAGCGCACCTACCGCGTCAACAGTCAATCCCTATACCGGTCACCTTAGATTTGGCTAACACGTTACCCCGACACCGCTTTGTCTATCGTGAGCACATTAGCAAAGGCTTGGATCTCGTCGAGTTGAGCCCTACAAAACAGGATCGTGTTGTCGGCATATTGAAGGTGAGATAACACCCGACCGAAACGGCCAACCGGGATGCCCGAAACACAACCAATAAAGCGAGCACACTCGAGAAGGCCTCCCAGTGCTTCACCAACGATATTGAACAAAAAAGGGGATAGCAGATCTCCCTGTCGAAAGCCCCTGGGGCTCTTGAAATAACCGGACGGAAACCCATTAACCAAAACCAAGAGCCATGCCGAAGAGTAACACGCTTTCATCCATCTTCTCCACCTTTCTCCGAAGCCAAAGCTCTCGAGCCTGTAGTCAAGGCATTCCTAGTTAACTCGGTCGTAAGCCTTCTCCACGTCGACCTTCCAAACGACGGCTGAAAATGTGGACAGAATGAATAACCTCCTGCGTCACTGCCACCATATCTATCAACTATCTGTTAGGAACAAAGGTCCCCCTGATTGACCGAGATGATCTTCTCCATGACGGGTTTTAATCGGTTAACGAGGACTTTGGAAAGAATTTTGAACAAGCAATTGATCAGGCTAATAGGCCGGAAATCTCGGAGGTCCTCAGCACCATCTTTCTTAGGAATGAGCGAGATGAAAGTCGAGTTGAGGCTTCAACCAACAGATGCACATGAGTGAAACTCGTGAAAGAATGCCAAGATATCCGCTTTTAGAATTAACCAAAAACTCCTGCCACTGAATTTGATCGCAGCCCACACCTCCTTCTCATTAAAAGAGGATTCCAAAATGTCCCAATCCACCACAGGGAGAGAGGGGAAAGGGACAATTTTGGAGAGATTAGTTCCAAAAAATTAGGGAGAGGAAAATTCCTGAAGGGATTGCTGTTTGTTTACCACTCTGATCTTGATAAGAGCTTGAGCTTCATTAATCTCTAGTTCAAATCCAGAGGAACCGGTAAGAGAATTGATGAGGCTCAGGTGATGATCTCAATGAAGGTGGATTAGCTTCTTTGTTGTTTGCTCATTCTTTTCTTTCTTTGTTGTTGACATATGGAGACACGATCTCCTACCCATTATTGTAATTATCACATTTTCTTATCAATGAAAAGAAAATAGCGATTTATGAAAATTTCACAACTCATTCTTACAAAACAACGATCAACAACCTTTGGACGATAGTTTCATAGAGCGACCTGTTGTAGGAAGCCAATAAATCTGGTCACTATTAGGTGTCATGGCAATGGATGAGGGTGACAAACTTGTTCATCAGTATGCCATGATGCCACCAGTTTCACTGGAAGATCAGATCTCATCAGCTTGATCTATGAGATCTGCTCCTCTGATATAGTTTGGTGTGGTAGTTGGAGATCAGAAAAGGAGGCACAAGCGGAAACAATGGCAAGATTTTAGTTCAATCGCATCTTCGCAATTCCCCGTCTGTTCCCAACTATTAGCATTTTACACATGTATGTATATAGGAGCATGCATACACACGCACGTGTGCGCACTCATCTATATATATATATATATATATATATATATAGTCTGAAGGGTAGAACATTCATGCATATGCCCCAGGTACACAATTAGAACACATAAAATGCAGAATATTAAGAAAAGCATAAGCATTAAACAAAATATAATGACACTAAAGGCAGAAACGATTGGCAATTCCACATGGTTATAGTAATTCAGTTTGTGTTCAATCATCAATTGAGAATCAATATCCCAAAATATGAAAAAAAAAAAAAAAAAGGAGGGGGGGGGGAGGAATTTATATATTCTAAACCACAAAAACATTCAACCCTATGTTGATGAATAGATAAACAGTGTTAAAATTATGAATTGCTTAGAAAATGTTATCTAGTTAGATTAATTGAGAATAAAAGATTTCAATGATAAGATATTATTATTGAAATTTATGCAAGATAATTGATTGTAGTCATTAGATATGGTTTATACTTTTAATTCCTTTTCTCAACAAATAGTGATATATTTTGAGTGTGAGCCAAGCATGTTGAAATAACATACGATTTTTTCTGAAATGTCATCCGCCTATCTTCTCATTTTTTCGTCTTTCACATCTTGCCTCATTTTTTCATCTTATTTCTGCATTAACAAATATAAAAGTGAGTACCATTTATTTTTTTCCATTATTGCATGGTATAGAAGACCTCGGGCTTTGATCTCAAGCAGAAGAACCACAGAACGTGGATGTTGCAGCTGAATAGTATCTTGTTGGGACAAGAGCTTCAGTACATTGTTGATAGATCCAAAGCAAAAATTAGTTAATCAGCCTGGATTCATTTTCTTGGAGGAAGAATGACGAGAAGGCTCTACAGCTGATCCAAATCTCATGAAGATCAGATGTAGTTTATTATCTAAGGGAGCTAGAATTGGTAAAAGATACTTGGGAACCGGTTGGCGATTACACAGGAGAAACTTTTGGAGGTAGAATTGTGTTCATGTAAGAAAGGTAGTGATTCCATTGATGGATTATCTCATAAAATCGAATCCCTTTATGATCAAATAGAAGGGATAGGCATGAGAAAGTTAAATGACTCCCAGGGTATAAGCATCCCAATAATCTAAGAACCCAAAAAATACATATGACCTATAGAACAAGCAGTAGCCTCTTCCTCTGAGATGAAAACTTCTCAAGAAAGATGGGAGTAATATTCGAGTATATAAAGATCCCATATACTTCATAGCGAAAGGAACAATCAATGAAGGTGTTTTCTAACATGAGTACAGTTCAAACTTACAAGTAGTATATAAATTGAACCAGAGTTCCCCATGTAAGCATTTCTCATCAGAATTTTGTTTCAATATGAGTTTGGATTGCATATTAGGGGTAAGTAAACAAGAACCCATGATGGCATTGCCGTCTATAGAATTTGGGCATTGGCCTGCCATGTTAGCCACGTGTGAAGTCTGCAGTTGACCCGATTGTTAGAAGAACTAGGAGAAAAGGTTGATCTTAGCATTTCAAACTTTCAATCAAAAGCAGCAACATAGCCTCAAAATTGCTGAGGTCTAATCCTACATTTTCTGCACAAACGGAGCTAATAGAGGTTCAAGTATCATTTTGTTCGTAAGAAGGTTCTGAACAAAGGACATATTTTGATCTACATCCCAAAAAAACAATAAAGTGGTATGATTTTATACATGGGGTTACAATGTAACAAGAATTCAATTTAGAAATGTCAAATCTTTCAAAATTAGTTGGGATGGAGGATGTCAGCACAACTAAAGCAATAGGGGGAGTGTCAACATTTGCTTTTTCTTCCTTATTTTTTTATTTTTTGCTCGGCTAAGGTTAACATTGCTTAGATAATATTTCTTATCTAATTAGATTAAGATCAATAGATAAGATATGATAAGATAAGGTTAATAGATTAGATAGGTTAATTTATAAGGTAAGATTTAGATGATAAGATGGCTATCGATTAATTTATCTAAGATTGTTGCCAATAGTAGATAGATAGTGCATCTATCTTTTCGAATAGGTAAGTTGGGCTCAAACCTGCGACCTTGAGGTATGGTGCATCCATTTCATTTATTCTCTGTATAAATAGTAAACTATAAAACAGATTATCAAATGCTCCATTGGCTCACCTTGCATTTATGAAGACTTGGCGGCCACTCATCAATGAAAAAGATAAATTGGATGAGATGCAAGTATAAAGAAATAATATAAAGCATTTTCCGTTAGCTGACATTTTGCTTCATATTTCTTATTTTAATTCTCAATTAAAAATTGTGCAATTATAATTTATAAATGTCATTATTTGAGAACATAATCACCTGGCTTCTCCCATCTGTGTCACCATCAGTAGAACTGTCTGTCCGTGGACTGGTAACTGCCATTCCAGAATCACCCCAGTGCTCAAAATGGCTGTTCGGCAACTCAACAGCAATAGGTGTCACTCCTGTTTCTGAAGAAGGTATTTCGGAAGAAGGGATATTCTGTGGGGAGGGGACAAAAGAAAGAGCAACAAATTAGCAAAAGACTAGGCATCAAGTGCATGGGGTCAGGGATCTAAAAACCGATTCATATCAGTATATCGGCCAGTTCACGGATCGGCCAATATCTAAAACGTTGGGACTAGCTCCATGGTTCTTGTCAACTATATTGAGGTTTAAACTTTAAACTGTTGATGTGGAGCCATGCATCCTTTGGCTCCAATGATGAGATGATAGCTAAAGGTATTGCCCGATATGAGCATATATAATTGGATGATACAACGTGAAAATGGCACCATCTTAATTTGCATCATCTGATACAAGTTGATGTGGATTGACTTCGCAAGCTACAATCTTGAGATGTATCAAAAAATATGTTCTGAAATCATCCATGTTTCAGAACTAAATGTGTGTGTGTGTGTGTGCGAGCGATGGGGGAAGAGGGGGTTGTGCAACAGAAAAAGACAATGATGAAATGAAAATTACAGTGTGATCAAGTGCCTATGGAATGAAGAGCCTACGAGAACTCGTAAAAATAGATCAATAGGCATTACATATGATCTTGATCGACAACGGTCCATATTGAATGTATATTGCATTCCATCGAATACCTAGAATTCTTTAACCTATGTGATTTCCCAGATGAGTCCCACCTACCTAATGGCCTCCCACATGTCATAATATGCCACATTGTATATTATAAATTTTACCCAAACACCATTTCTAATGCTAATGCCCAAGCACCTTATACAAAGTGGGTTGGGCCTGGCAGCTCAATGGGAAGGCTGGCAATATTTCAACCTTGAAGTCGAGGGTTCAATCGCAACCAGGGATTTAAAGACCGATATACATAGGCAGACTGGGCAGGTCCCAGGCCAATACCTTAGGCCAACCTACCAATATTTAACCACCTTTTTAATTTTTTAAATAATTAATATATATAAAAAAATTACAAAATGGGCATTTTTTGGTATTTTGGCTGGTTCACATTCAATACAAATGACCCGATATGGGACCATATTTTACCAGTTTGACCCGATATTTAACCCCAAACGGAATTGAGGGTGTATATTGTATCCGATAAGGCCTACCCCCACACATATCGGCTGATATTTAAAACTATGATCACAACTTACACCTTTAAAAGTAAATAAATAAATTTTTAAAAAACTTGTTCCTTTTCTAAGGAAAAGCTATCAAAAACATGCCTATCAACCATACAACCAAATTATAGCCCAGCCCCATCAGCATATGGTTCAGGATATCACTATACTACTCTGTAATTTCACATCTCACCATCCAGAACAATAAAACCCAACTCCCAAAAAATCAAATTGGTAGTATTTCAAAAACAGAAAATAATAATAATAATAATTTCACCCTTTTCACATATCACACAAGGCAAAGGTTTTCCTTCTATTAAAATGTAAGAGGTTTGCAAAACTGTTATGAAATCGATTGCAGAACGCATGCTACTACAATTTAACGACGTAAAAATTTCAGAAGTGAAATGAGAGAGAGAGAGAGAGAGAAAGAGATGCTACATTGTTTAAGCCTCCAAACTCCAACACAACGGCTAGATGAGCTTCAAAACAACACACAAACCAGCAATTTAGTCCCAAAATAGAAAGAAAAAAAACTTGGTCTCATTAAATCATCTGAAAAGAGAGAAAGCGAAAACTTACACGGGCTCAAGTTAAGAGTTTCGTCCAGATAAAGACGTCGACCCTCTTCACCACCTCTGCATCACCATTAATGCACCCCCTCAGTAAACAAGAAAGTTATAGAGAGAGAAAAAAACAGAAAGAAAGTAGAAGAGAAAGCGATACCGAAGTGAAGAAGAGAAAGAATAGATTGCAAAAGGCGACGAGCTCTGAATCTGCTGCTGCATTTTAGTTAAAGCTAGTGTTCTTCGGAAGAAAACGAAGAGACTTCTGTGAAAGATGAAAGAAAAGATATCGTTTTGGTTGGTTTTCAAATGGGGGTTGCGTATCGGTACGGGGGTTGCAGTTGTGTATCTTTAATGGGTGGGAGTTGGGGTTCCCGATGATTTGGGCTGGAGGAGAGAGAGAGAGAGATGAACTTGGAGGCTTTGCTTGAAAGAAAAGAAACCTGTTTTCTTTCTCCGAACTCTGAAATCTGAATCGCAGAGTGCAGAGGGCTTCCTTCCACGCCTCCCCAAATGCTGCCATGTTTATACGAACCCCGTACGATTTTATCACTCTCTGACGTCTCTGTTGCGCTCTGATATAATGCCCAACTCTTGATTGATAGTCCAAAGATCTCCTCTCTCTCTCTCTCTCTCTCTCTCTCTCTCTCTCTCTCTCTCTCTCTCTCTCCTATGAGAGAGAAGAAGAAGTAGCATTCTGGCATGAAATTTTGTCTCTCTCTCTCCCCCGGCTGTGAGAGAGAAGATCTCTCTCGTCTCTCTGCAACGTATTCACGGACGAAAATCATTCACTCATTTGAATGTTGAGATTATGGCGCGCCGGTCAGATGTCGATTAAACACGTGCGATATAATTTTATGATTTGTTTTTCGATAAGGTTGTATTTTAACTTTTTGAGAAGTGTATCATATGAAATTATAATTTAATATTTAATAGTTTTACGATACGCCCACTCTCAAAAGATCTATTACATAGAAAATTAAAAATTCCTCGGGCGG
This sequence comes from Chloranthus sessilifolius, assembly GCA_021018995.1. Lineage (NCBI taxonomy): Eukaryota > Viridiplantae > Streptophyta > Magnoliopsida > Chloranthales > Chloranthaceae > Chloranthus > Chloranthus sessilifolius. The sequence goes on along the minus strand of CM037594.1, from coordinate 23,589,675 downwards.
CATTTATCTCAAGGTCCATAACCATTGTACGAAAGACGTTTAGCCATTATCACAGGATCCAATGGTATAAAAGATTGGGATATGAGGTGATTCAAAGGGGTCAACAATAAAAGACGTTGAAAAGCTTGTTTTAAAGTCAATGGAATAATTTGTATTAGATGCTAAGCTACATAATACTAGCTTTTGGCTAAGAAGGATATAGGGACACTGGACCTAAGTCAACTATTTGGCCAGATTACAATTTTGAGTGGTACATAATCACGTGGAATCATCTCTTCTGTTCATTTTTTAAAAGGTAGCTCTGTTCACACTCACGAATTCTCAGAAAGCACCCATGCAAGCAACCATATTAAAACTCATTAATTGAGTCAGATCAGACGATGGAGATTATGTTTCACCCCAATCTTCCACCCAATGAATCTTGAAACCATGTAGCACCTATTAGATGGTGAGTTCTTTATTCCACATATCACATGCCACATATCTCCAAAATATGCATCATGTGTGCAACGGCACACATCATGCTCAAATGTGATTTTAGGGCTATATTTTGGGGATTTGTAACGTGGAATTAAAAATCAACCGTCTAATAGGTGCAACATGGTCTCAAGATCTATTGTGTGGAAGATCAGGGTGAAACACGATCTCAATCATCTTATTCGACCCAATCAATGAGTTTTAAGGGGTATTTGATGAAGGTGCTTTCAGAGATTGCGTGGGTGCAAAAAAAATTGGCCATTTTTAAATGATTGATCACTTGTAATCTTTTTAAAGAGTTTTTTTATTCGCCTTTCACTATACCATATGTTCCATAGGGTCTAAGGTTTTGCTTAATACCCAATAGGGTCTCAAACCTTCCAACCTTTTTTTTATTTTTATTTTTATTTTTATTTTTATTTTTTCAACTTTTAAAACAGAATCTAATAATTGACATGTACTTAAATTGACTTAAATTCAATTTTAGTAAAAGTATAATTTGAAAGATAATGCCCTATGATTCCATATGAGACCAACCAGTAATACATATATACAAGACTGATAAGTCCATTACAGTACCAATTGGTTCAGTCTCACATGAAACTTATTAGTCTTATAATGGATTGGTCGGTCTCATAACTAACTAATCAATCTCATGTGAGACCGAACAATCTCATATGAAACCAATCACTCTCATATGAGACCTAACTTGATCGATTTTATAGTGGTCTATTCGGCCTCATATGTCTTTGATCGATAGATCTCATTTGGGACGGATTGGTCAATCTCATACGAGATTGAATGGCATTTCTGTCCACCTCATTATTTCAGTTAAATTGAATTTTAGTACATGTCAATTAGAGACCTTGTTTCCAAGGTTTTTATTAAAAAAAAAAAAAACAAAAAGGATTAGGTATATAGGACCTTATTGGGTAATAAGTGAAACTTTGGAGACTGTATAAATGTAAAAGGTTTGGATCCTACTGGGTAAAATTTGCTGTACTTTTAAAAAAGGAAACAGGTACCGATATCGGGTATCCGTCCAAGGAGGATCGGTACAAATCGGCTGATATGTACCAGCCGATATCGAGCTGTATCGGAATATTTTAAAATAATAAAAAAATTGGGAGGTATGTATCGGTTGATACTCGATATGTATCGGTTGAAACAGGCCTGTATCACACAATACGGTGTTCGATACCCGATTTGATACTTGATACATATGTGCCCATATATTTTCAGTTTTCCAAAAAATTAATACATATTGGTATCCGCTCATATTTGGTGTCTTGCCTGAGACAAACTCATTTTAAAATGTGGATCAACGTATTATATCAGCGCCCCTTCTTCCCGAGCAGGTGTCTCAATATATCGATCACTTATTTCAAGAGAATTGAAACCTGTACAAGTCAGCTTTTGATTTGTAGACAACTTTGTGAGGCTCCTTTAAGAGGAAAGTGAATCTGTTGTTGGCTTCTGTGCATGCCGTTTCAACTGCCAAGTGGAATTTTATATTTTCGAGGAAGGTTGACGTCCTCGCTAGACTCCTCTATTTATGCCGTTGGATCTACTTGGGTTCCTCTTTGTCATAGTATAAAATCTCTAAAACAATATTTTAAATAGAACAGTATTATATAGTAATATTTTTTTAATAGATACTTAAGTCACTGGCTGCATACAGTAGGGCCTAAACACTATAGCTAGTAATGCCGTGTGACATAAGCTGTTGGTAAAACTATAAAAAATTATCTATCATTTATAATTTTTTATTTAAAATAATTTTATATCATTAAAAGGAAAAGTATAGAGGTGAATAAATTTTGATAGACAATTTTATAGACAGCTTATGTGGCACATGATGATTGGCTGCAATGCTTGGCCCCACTATATGCAACCAATCACATCACATAAGCTGCCTAGAGATTATCTTTAAAAATGTCTACTATATAACACCATCCCCATTAAAATAGGTATTTAATTTGACATCATTAAAAAATAGCTCACAGTTGTGGCACATTAAAAATACTTATGATGAACCTAATCAGTTCAAGTGATTGTCAATGATTGAAACAGATTTCAATTAAAGAATCACACTTACAAATTAATTGTGAACCATCCGATCAATAAGCTTCAATAGTAGCCATTAATAAATAAGAATATAATAGAGTGCATAGATTTAGACATATCATAATGGCCGTTCATGAGATCATCACATAGAGTGGATATGATGATACACTTGAATGTCATGTGTACAAAAATATGAGTATGCTTTCATTGGTGTACTAAATTAACATCCTATATAAACTAATGTTTAAAAAATACACTACAATATCTGACTCAGAAAGAAAGACACGAATCAGTCTCGGGGGAAATTTAAATAAAGGATTTGATATTGGGTGCCTCTCTATTCACGCCACCAAGCTTAATGAAGCGTTAGTGTCCGAAATCCCTTCAAACTCGGTGACTACTTGAAATTATACTATTGAAATTGTTTTTGTTACTACCCTAATAATTATTGATTTTTGATGAATGTGATCAATTTGACTAATTTGACCTTGATCAAGCCTTTGACCAATGTAAAATGAGCCTTGGACTGACCCTTTTTGTAAGCAAGGTTCACCCATGCTCGGCTTGACCCGACTTTCACAATCGAGCCCTCAATATTTATAAAATGATAATAATAACAATAATCTATGCGACCATACACAAATTCTAACCCCAACATGAACTCGGCCCGAACATACACCTATGTTTTGTGTTGAGATCCCTAAGTCAACACTTGGGCTTGATGCAACTCAAACTCAGCAAGTAACCCTAGGTTGCTCAGATCTAGTGCCTTGATATAACACCGATCATCATAATAAGCGTGTGGTGTTAAATGGGGGCACCATGTGGACTTGGTATCAGTGCCCAATAATCAAACCCAATCAAAGACCATCAACTTCCTAATATGCCCTATAAAAGCAAACCTTCCTCTAATCACGTGGCACCCAACTCCACCCAACCAGCCACACATTAATCTCTCCTTATTTGACACCATATAATAGTCTCTATATATTATTGCCTAACACACTAAATGTAACAACCCAGATTTTTAGATTTTATTTTAACGGTGTTAGATGCTGCACCACATTATGTACTATGCTAACGCTCCACATCAAAATCGAAACCCACCTTTTAAAATAGAAAATTTCTAATTTTTCCCATATCAAAATTAGACTCATTGCGAAGTGCTCGTCGATACGATTCCAACGATATATAATTTGACGATTTCTGACAAGAATATAAAAGGTTATACCCATTTTAACTAATCAAGCAAGTCAAAGGGTATAATTGTAATTTCGGGAGAGAAACACCAATTGGTTTGGTGCTTATGCAAAACGCTGGAACGAAACCTTTGCTCAAGCTATCCAAGTTACGTTATTCCGTGTAAAAATCTCCTATTCTATTAAATCTCCCACGAAAAGTGTTAATTAGAGTTGACCTAAAATTTTATACCATTATAAATAAAACTTTAAAAGTTCTCTCCTCTCTATAATAAGAAATTATTCTCTCTCGAGAGTTAGAGGAGCCGATGCCTTGGGAATCGACCTTTTCAACCAGAATCGCCGTTGATCTTCCGTTCACGCTTCAAGAGGTGGGTACCCATCAATCCATTTTGTTCTTCTCAGATCCCGCCGCGTAGAATGCGTTCGATCGCGCGTCGACGGGTTTAAAAATCTTATTTAAACCCAAATATCTCATAAATTAATAGATTTATATATTTAATATATGTTTTCCCTTGAAAGTTATATATTTAATATATGTTTTCCCTTGAAAGTTATATATTTTGTAAATTGGGTTTATATGTTATTTCTCTTTTCTTTTCAAAAAAATTCTTTTTGTTTGAGCCATTAATATTCTACCTTATATTAGTCTCAGATATTTAATATATTTACTTTCTTTTTACGTCTCAGAAATTAATTAAATTTTAATACTTATAAATTTGATAGATTGACTTAATTGGCATAATATCATATTGATATTATTTATTTCTAAATCTATATAGTATAAATTTATTCTTCTACTAAGACTATAATAATATATATTATTGTTGCAAGTTTATATTATTATTTATTTAAAATTAATTAAGCCCAAAAATTAAATTATATTTTTATTTTATTTAAATAAATAATAGATTGTACCAACTTAAAGTTTCGGGTCCGAACTTGCGGCTACGAACCCGAATTCACGTCCATGAACCCGACCTCACGACCATTGATGCACCTGTCTCGATATTTTGGTCATAACGTTTTACTCCGACCTCGGATTAATGCGATTCTTACGGCATTGGAAAGAAGACAGCGAGCTTTACAACTTTATGTGAAATAGCCATTTCACGAATTTGACTTTTTAGAGGTCAAAATAGAGCAACAAGTCGGGTTTAATTTTGAATGAATCAAGGCTATTCGAATTTAATATTATTTTCTAAATATCATGACCAAAGTTCTTATGTATATCATATTGTAAAGTCTTTCGATCGATGGTCATGATAAATCATAACTTAATAAGTATAAATATTATTTAATTTAATTATCTAATTATTATATATATATATATCAATTTTATCGCTTCAACGCGACCTCTTCGATAATACAAAGTGTTAGAACTTCTATGTCTTTATAAAATCGAACTCTGACTTTTATGATTATCGAAATCACACTTATAACTCTATTCTATAATTATATTGGTGTGGTATGTAAATAAACATAAATATAAGCATAATCAAAATCTAAGTATAAACCGTTCTGTATGTGTGATACTTTTGTATTTGCAACTTAATCAATTTATACGAGTTAAGAATATGTTAGATCATGAGTACGAGAGTGTATGAGATCATGCCTACGCTTTGGCGTGGTGATTCACCGAGATGGTATCGAAGCGAGGAATACACCGTATTCACATGCCTTATAACTCATAGTGGAATGGGACCCATGACGAGTCGGGTGAGTGTGAATTCAGTGTAACTTCATACACGGTGGCATATACAGTGATCCTATCACCCCGAGTTTTAATACGAGAGGATAAGATATGAGATATGATATGAGATATGATATGAGAATCGGGCGTTGGGCCTTTAGCTGTGGTAAGGTTTCTTTTACGGTCACGTGAAACTCAGAATATTGGCGTCCATGTACGGATGCAACACCTCTATGGTAGTATAAACTATCACATCCAGGTTACTAAGGAACCTTTTCTTGGGAAGCGTGAATTATAAAGGTTGCCTCACTATAGTTTGTCATATGATTAAGTATAAGAGTATGATAAGATATGAGTATGAGATAAGATAAGTTATGATACGAGTACGATAATAAGACATCGCTGTGTAGGCCAGCAAAAGATAAAGAACTTAAGTCTCTGTACGTGCCGTTCCTTGCGTAGCCACCGTAAGGGCAACAACGTCTTTCAGCCAAGACGGATCTCTGGGAGAGATTATGAGTATGAGTGCGTTATGAGTGAGTTTGGCCATTATGTCTCCCCATTGGCTGGGTGGTGGAGTATGAGTATGACACGAGGGCGTTATAATATGGTGGTATGATACTATGTTGACCCTCCCATAGTAGCTCGAGCAGCGACTCTGGCACAGGTCATTTAGGATTTCACTAGTATGTTAGTTACGCTCATGCGATGTACAGACGTATGTGCGAGAATGATAATAAGACATGATATAATATGTTATGAGATATGGTAAGGTACGTTAGGATACGAGTGTCTAGATCATAGTCTTGCATTTATGATATGATATGAGTTTTACGATATGCACATGATTTTGTCTTCCTTTTGTTATCTGCTTTGAGATATTATGTTTATCACTCACCAGATGCACCCACAATGCACCTGAGTAGTATGGGGTGGATTGGTGGTGTATCCCACTGAGTTTACGTGACTGAGTAAACTCATCCCACGATAATCTAACAGTTGCAGGTGATTACGCTAGTGGAGTAGACGCCGGCCATCTAGATCTCGCCGACGCTAATTTCATTGATTCCGCGGGCGTTGAGTACCAGGAGCCTTTGGAGGGCGACGCTGCCGGTTATCAGGAGGACTACGGTGCTGATCTTGATTCGAGTGCCAGTTACTGATCATTGTGGACTTGGTATTGAGTTTTATTGATACTAGTATTGCAAATTTTATAGTTTATTTTATCGGATTTGTCTCCGACTTTCATTATCATTTTATTGGCGGATTATGATTTTATTACATTTATTCAGCATTTATGATTACATTTATATTCCACCCTATTTGTTGGATTTCAGGGATTTCGTGGAATCATTATTGCACGAGAACTCTGATTAGGTGTATGTCTGCTTAGCATATCCAGGATATGTGCGGGTCATAACTCGGAATTCTAGGCCCTCGGGATGGGGTAGAATTTCGGGTCGTGACACTAAACCTCTACCTAATAGCTCTTTATACAAGAGTATTAAAGCCACTTGTAGATATCTCATGATTTGGATACCACCAACCACCAAAATCGGTCTCCAAGCTTCACACCCTATCACATCTTGCAGTTATATATATATATATATATATATATATATATATATATATATATATAAATTATGAATTCGGTGGCGTGGCACGGAATTCCTTTCCTCTCTTTTTCTCTTTCCCTTCCTTTCTTTTCTCCCTATACGCAGCAGGTAGAGTCTCTCTAGGAGTCTCATATGTGGCAAGATCTCCTAGCCCCAACTCTCTCTCTCTCTCCCTCACTCTCCTCCCATGTGCAATACAACCGTTCACCTCCCCCTCTCTCTATAAAACTACCATAGACGAGAGAAGATAAGTTCTCTCTTATCTTTCTCCAGATCCCTCGGCCCCCTTTCCTTCTTTCTACCTTTGGCTTCGTAACTCGAACACCATCGCCCCAAAAATCGAAAGCCCCTCATCAGTGATACTATCGAAACACCATCTCCTTATCTCGCCTCTTTCCATTCAGAGCACGTAGTGAATCTTGACAAGATTCACAGCAATCCCTCTTGCTCTGCTATCCCTTCGAATCCTAGCACTGAAACTCAACGCTAGTTGCTGCAACTATTGCTCTTGGAACCACCTTTATCTCCTCGATTTGTATCTGCTCTTCTCCTACCTTTTGGAGCAAACAACATGACACCAACAAGGTGGGCAGCAACAGCAACATTCAAAAGTAATAACAATTGAATGAGTAGCAATGGCGCCGCACAACAACATACAACAACCCCTGAAATCTCGGTGTTTGATTGAACTCGAAGAATAAAATTTCAAAGAAAACAATGATTTGAGGCAATAGAAACCGACCCAAACCACTCACACTCATGTCGGCAAAGGTGAGTGCCCTCTTATCTATCTAAATCTACACATTTATACTTATATGTGATGATTTTATGCTGATTATATTAAATTAAAGGAAGTTTAAGGAACATTGCACCTTCTTATTCCTACGTTTTTGCGTGAATTCACAAAACTATTATGCTAAAAGGGTTGACCTTTTGGTCGAATCCATCGACCAAGAACTAGAGGGTATTATACCCTTCCATGTGGCATACAAATGTGCCAACAAAACAAACCCTAAAGACTTCAAAATCGGGCACTAAGTTGCTCAATACATAGCAACGAAGTTTGGTTAATGAACTGCTACCCTTATAATTTTGTGTGCTTGCTTTAGGGGTCTTGTTTGACCACCTATTACACCCAAACTATGGACCATTGGTCCAAGGCCGTCGGCCAAATCTTATACCATTTAACCATCTATAAAATGGATGGTCAGATCCTCCTGAAAATAAACATTCCTCGGCCTTAGTATCACTTCAAAAATGAAAAAAAAAACTCATTACTATTGTGTGTGTCACTTGAAATTTTAAGTCAAGGTCATCTTTGACCCCTCAAATCTTGAAAATCAGGTCAAATCAGTCCTCATACTCAGGTCTATAATAATCTAGACAAAAACATAATCAGGTTCGTCAGATAAACAATAATCTCATCGCGTCTATTGACATGCTTTTGAACACATGGAAATCTACAAAGAAATAAACTAAGAGATTTAAGCCCTTGTATAATTAGTGTAAAATTGTCTGTTTGACTCACTTTTGGTCGAACTAGTGAATTGGCCAAATACAGACCCCACCTAATTTATGGAAAGCGGTATCGTCGCTAGGCTTGATCATTCCAGTGATCCGATAGCCCAAAAAAGTTACCTAAATTTACATGTGAGCCCTTCTTATTATAAATCACTACACGCATCATTTCATGTGGATTCTTCCACACTTGGCAAAAGTTTAGAATGAGAAAATGTCTCTTTTTTTATCGATTTAGGTCAATAATAAATTTTAGATTAAAATCACTCACATATCTTGAGATGCGTGAAATGTTAGATCCATGGCTATAGGGGCTATTAGTAAATACTATATTTAAGGCTATTTTATAGCAATTGGGCCATAATCGAAACACATGAGACCCATACCATTAACCATATGGGTCTTTCAAGACGTCCGATCATCATAAATGCACATGGGCCTTCTCATGGTGGCTCATCTAGTCTATGAGCCCGTAATAGGCTCATTTACCCTAAAAGAGCCACTTACTCTTTTCTGAGAAATCAGGGTCCAACCTCTAGGGTAGACCTATCCCACCTTTTAAGATTAGGAGAATCTTCTAGATAGATCTTAAAATCATGCTAAGATGGTGTACACCTGTAAAGACCTGAAAACATCGACTTTCGAATCATATGACTCGTGATCCGTACCCGACGGGTCACGCAGCTCGAGAAAACAAATTTGATCCGATAAGTGAAATAAGAATCAGAACTAAAGATGAAATAATCGTTTGATGAGATGAGGTACACCAACGTATGTTGTGCTGACTTAACACCCAAACTAAAACTTTAAGTATAAAAGCTAGATTTAGATGAGAAATTTCGTTTCTTGCCTAGTTGCATGAAACCCAACTTATAAAGAAGAGAGAAGAGAGGAAGAGAACCCTCATGTGTGTTGATTCGACCATGAGGAGATAGAATTGCAAAACTTTGATGCGTAAGGAGTCAAGATTTAAAGACCTAGACCGTTGGTGTACAAGGATTATGATTTAAGGTAGGAATGTGTTTTAAAATCAAATGTGTTGTAATGAGTAGTTGAGAAATAAATGCCCTAAAAGAATAGAATTAAAGGGTCATTAGGCTGAGTAATCAATGCCCAAAGGGATTGGAATTTAGTGTGCAACCATGATATATGGTTGGGCATTAAATGTCCTAGAAAGTCGTAATAAATGTAATGGGTTTTGAGAAACAAAACCTAAGAAGAAAAGCTCGTAGGGCTGAGAATTTGTCAAAACCAATCAATCGAAATGAGAATCGATCAATCGATTTTGACAAAAAACAGATATATATATATATATATATAGAATAAAAAAGTGTGACTTTTGAAGGGAAAACCGACCAATCGAATGGAAATTCAATCGATTGAATTGTGCCTCGACAGGCTCTGTGCTCAACTCGAGAGGTTCTCGTTTGGTTTGTTTATGTTCGAGTGGATGTTGTAAATTACCACGACATATATGATAAGTGTGTGTGTAAGTATGAACTTTAGTTAGATCTGTATACGTGTGTGTGCGACATATATGTGTGAGTGAACTTCCATTCTTCAATCCTAAACCTAGCTATAAATTACCACGACACACGGTGATAAACTATAAGTTAGCTCTATACTTTGATTTAAGGTTTGTGTGAGAATACCCAACCGGCGCGGCAGTATATCCGTGACTGACGCGATGGGATATCCGTGACGGGTACGACGAGATATTGGTATAACATTGTGTGACCAGTACGATGGGATATCCGTACATTGTGGACATAGAATGGTTAATGTGAGCTCAAGTGACTCTGTTAATGTAGCTCAGGGGCTTGGCATTATGAAATAATTCATTGAACGACGATGGTGGGCATTCTCATCGGTATATTGTGGCTCTCGATGCTATATATGCTCGAGAGATTAGTCAAGCTATCAATTTAAGTTTTCCTTGGTGTCAGATGTGAAAAGCTTTGGAAACCATGTTATACTCAAGATTCTGCATATGATTCGTTTCGTTTTGATTTAAATGTCATTCAATGTGCTCTTTAAATATTTTGATATCTATCATGAGATATATATATGATGTGATAAAAATAAATGTTATGGATATTTTCTTTATTGAGCTTGGATGAAACTCACCCTTCGACTATACGTCAAATATACAGGTGAAGGCACCGGCACTGAAGACATTGAATTGGAGGACTCCGAGTACGTTCCAGGGGAGGAGTCAGAGCCTCCGCCTGAGGAGTTTTTCCGCCAGTGAGAGTGCTTAGTGTGAGATTTTGTGAAGATACGGCTTGGTACGTCCGACCTTTTTATAGTAGAGATTCAAATACTTGTAATTATTTCAACTATTATTTTATAAACCATGTTTCGGTGATGGATGGTCATCACATGTGGTTCTTTTCGGTTCTTTTGTTCATGCGTACTCGCATGAAATTAGAATTGTTATTTTGAGCGCACTTTGATATTAGAACTGGGAGTTTCTTGCTTATATGATGACTCTATCTACATAGTTAAAGTTCGGCTTTATTTTTCGTTTTGTGTGTGAATGTGCCAAGTGTTTCGCTCGATACGTTCGGGGTTCGATCTTACGGACCAACCTGACGGCATGGGTTTCCGGGGCCAGAAATCCGGGCTGTCATAGTTGGTATCAAAGTTAAGCATTAGAAAATTTTAATTTTCTCAACACGTAATACATGTTTGAGACATTGCATCAGAGTATAGGGACCATCTGCTAATGAAACTTTGGTTTCATTTTCGCAAAACGTATGTCGAATAGAGGTAGAGGATGGCCAAGAGGCGGCCATAGGTGGAATTTAAGAAGTGGAGAGGAGATCCCCACAAGTTCAAATAGAGTTCCAATCGGACATAGGGTAATTTTGGAAACAAGTGTACCGGATCGAGAGAATTAAGAAAGGGAACAAGATCGAGAGGACAGACAAAGGAAGACTCAAGCCATGGAAGCTGTGCAAATGCCATGGCTCAACAAACTGTGTTATTGGCAGCGAACAATGCCAATAACCACTAACAACAGCCTCCGACACCACCTCCTGTGCCACCTCAACCATCCGGATTTGTAGAGTTTAGGAGATTGAAACCTCCTAGCTTTTATGGTCAAACGAATCCGCTAGAGGCGGAAAAGTGGTCGAACCAAATAAAGAAACTACTACTAAGATTGACATGTATCGAGGAGGAAAATGTGAGTTGGGCATCATTTCTGTTGGAAGAAGATGCCAATCCTTGAACATGGAAGGCGGTGTTGATAAGGAGAGAACAAGAGAGGCAAGACGAGCCATGGACAAGGAATGAATTTGTCGAGATATTTAACAAGGAGTATTTTCTGAGGCAGATTAGAGATCAAATGGCAGCAAGGTTTATGACCTTGGAATAAGGAGGAATGACCGTACCGGAATACGGTACGGAGTTCGTTAGACTTTCAAGATTCACACCAAAATATGTGGCCACAGAAAAGATGAAGGCCAACAAGTTTGAGCGTGGGTTAAGACCAAGCATCAAGGATAGGGTATCCATGTTTGAATTAGAAACTTATGGAGCGGTTATGGGGAAGGTCATAGTAGCAAAGAGAGATATATCGGAGATGTATCAGAGACGTGATCAGCATAATAGGGGAAAGACAGTTCAAGGGAGACAAGGAAATTTTGAATCAGTGAATAAAAAGCCGAGGTTTATAGCACCACTCCTGAGACCACCTATCCAATCGAATTATACGAGGCCATCGATGCTTACTCAAGGGAAACCTTTTCGTCAAGAGAGTCTTACTTCAACTACTGGGGTATCAGTCACCTAGGGATTTTCAAAGGTCACATCATCTATTTCCACAGACTTGCGCCCTTTGTGGCAAGGCACGTAAAACAATGGAGTGTAGACGGGGTACGGGTGGATGCCTTAAATGTGAAAAGATGGGTCACATGATCAAGGACTGCCCAATTTTGACAAAGGAGAAGATGACTACAACTACTATACCACGACTGATAAGGGCCATGAGGCCGACAGTTCAGGGTCGTGTGTATGCAGCTATAGCTCGGGATGCCCAACATACAAATGAAGTGATCCAAGGTATGACCTTGAATATGGTATCAATCTATTTTGATAAATTTTAGATGCAGAAGGTGTATGATGCATGATAGGATAATATAACTTCCATTTACTATTCTTTTCATTGCAAGTTTAAAGCTATTTGACATTTATACACATCTAAGTAGATTATGTATATGAAACTTAGGTGCCTCACAATTATACAAGGAGGGTGACTATTGTTGTTATGAAGCTTGAGTGTTGATAGACCTAGGGTCTACCCACTCATTTATGGCCCCTCAATTTGGGTGGAAGATGAAAGTTGCTCCAGAACTGTTAAAGTTCATCTTGGCAGTGTCACTTCCGATGGGGAATTCTGTGAACACCGATATAGTGTGTAGGTCAGTAGTTGTTGCAATCAGGAATCATACAGATCATGAGGCGGCAGTTGACCTAGTTTTGTTTGATATGCAAGGATTCGATGTGATCCTTGGCATGGATTGGTTGTCCACTCACAATTCAAGTGTGGACTGCCAAAGAAAAATAGTCACATTTCGACCTAAGGGAGAGCGATCGTTCAGATTCTTTGGTATGCGATCGACTATCGTACCATTTATATCTGCAATTCGAGCATAATATTTGATGAAGAGCGGATGTAGAGGGTATCTTGCTTTTCTACAAAAATAAAAAGAGGAGAAATATGTCATAGTCGACATTCTAGTAGCATGTAAATTTGAAGACGTGTTCCCAGATGAGTTACCAGGGATGCCACCTGATAAGTAGAGTTCGCAATTGACTTAGCACTAGGTACGAAGCCAGTTTCTAAAGCGTCATATCAGATGGCTCTGGCTGAGTTGAAGGAATTAAAGGAACAACTCCAAGTGCTTCTAGATAAGAAATTCATAAGACCTAGTGTGTCTATGTGGGGAGCACTTGTCCTATTTGTGAAAAAGGACGAATCGATGAGATTGTGCATCGACTATCCTCAGTTAAATAAGTTGACTATAAAGAACCGATACCCGTTACCAAGAATAGACGACCTCTTCGATCGTTATAAGGTGCAACATTCTTTTCTAAAATCGATTTGAGATTGGATTATCACTGGTTGAAGGTCAAAATGGAAGATATTCAGAAGACGGCGCTTAGGACCAGATATGGGCACTAGGAATTCCTAGTAATACCATTTGGACTGACCAATGCGCAAGCTTCATTCATGGACCTCATGAATAGAGTATTTAAACCACATCTGGATATGTGTGTAGTTGTATTTGTGGATGACATCCTAGTATACTCAAAGTTCAACGAAGAGCACGAGAAACTTTTAAGAATAGCTCTATAGACACTACGTGAACACCAACTTTATGCAAAGCTCAACAAGTGTGAATTATGGTTAGAAAAAGTGAGTTTTCTACGACACGTGTCTAAGGCGGGTGTCACAGTAGACCCAGCAAAGATTGAGGTAGTGGTAGATTGGAAGCAACCGACGATGATAACAGAAATTCAAAGTTTCCTCGGTCTACAGAGTTATTATAGAAGGTTTGTAGAGGGATTCACTAAGATCTCAGGGCCACTCACCAAACTCAAAAGGAAAGACAGTAAGCTTGAGTGAACTGAAGAATGTGAGAAGAGTTTTCAAGAGCTGAAGAAGAGACTCACCTCTGCCCCAGTCTTAGCTATTCCATCCGGCAGTGGAGGATTTGTCGTTTATAGTGATGCTTCTTACAATGGATTGGGATGTGTGTTGAACCAACACCGGAAGGTCATTGCGTATGGGTCTAGACAACTGAAGGACCATGAGAAGAAATATCCAACGCACAATTTGGAATTGGCTACAGTGATCTTTGCTTTAAAGATATGGAGACACTATCTATATGGTAAAACGTTTGAAATCTTTACAGATCATAAGAGTCTTAAGTATCTATTTACACAGAAAGAGTTGAATATGAGGCAACGAAGATGGATTGAATTTTTGAAAGATTACGATTGCTCAATTCAGTATCACCCAGGCAAGGTTAATGTCATGGCAGATGCCTTGAGTCGGAAGAGTTCGGCTCAACTATCTAGCCTGATTATGGGGATTCATAGATGAAAATTATTATAGGATCTTTCTCTGTATGATACGAAGATTGAAGTACAAGATTCAGGTGCCTTGTTAGTAAACATTTCGATTCGGTCGACGATCTTCGATCAAGTGTATGAATTCCAGATGAAAGACACGGAGTTATTAAATATCAAATAAGGGATAACCGACGGAGCAAGTTCACATTTCTCTGTACAAGAGGATAGATCGCTAATCTTTAGAGAACGTCTATGTATACCAACAGATGCCGACCTCCGGCAAACTATTTTAGACGAAGCACACAAATCAAAATATGTTATTTATCCTGGTGGTACGAAAATGTACCAAGACTTGAAGAAAAATTTTTGGTTGCTAGGGTTGAAGAAAGACGTGACTGAATATGTTTCAAAGTGTCAAGTATGTCAGCAAGTGAAAGTGGATCATAGGCATCCAATAGGCCTATTGCAACCTTTGTCGATACCAGAATGGAAATGGGAGTATATCTCCATGAACTTCATTTTGGGATTGCCACGGACAGTAAGAAGACATAACGCTATTTGGGTTGTGGTTAATAGATTGACCAAGTAAGCACACTTTTTGCCTTATAACTCTACATATACAGTGAGTAAATTGGCAGATTTGTACATGAGAGAAATTGCCTAACTACATAACATTCCGATGAGCATTATTTCCGATCGTGACCCACTATATACCTCACAGTTTTGGTGATAGTTCCAAGAATGAATGGGTAGAAGGTTGGACCCTCAAATAGATGGACAAACAGAGCGGGTGAATCAAATCATTGAAGATAAGCTCAGAACGTGTATGCTCGATTTTGGAGGATCATGAGATCAACACTTGTCGTTGATCGAATTTGCATGTAATAATAGTTTTCAGACAAGTGTCGATATAGCTCCATATGAAGCACTTTATGGACGGCGATACAAATCACCGATAAATTGGGAAGAGACCGGTGAAAATTTTATATTGGGTCTAAAAATTATTGAGAGCAATGCCGATTCCGTTTGTCTAATACGTGAAAGAATCAAAACAGTTCAGAGCAAACAAAAGAGTTATGCCGACATCAAGAGGACGAGTGTCAATTTCCAAGGTGGCGAACATGTGTACGTCAATATCTCGGACCTTATGAGATTTTGGGACGAGTTGGAGAAGTGGCATACAGAATCGCGTTACCCCCGCAACTTGATGGAATGCACAATATATTTCATGTATCAATGTTAAGAAAATACATGAAAGGCCCTACTCACGTATTTGATGACCAACCGATAGAGGTTTACAGGGATTTGACTGTTAGGGAGGAGCCTGTTGAGATACTTGACCGAAATGAGCAGGTGCTACGTAAAAAACATATTCATCTAGTGTTGGTGATATGGAAGAACCATTCCCGAGAGGAAGCTACCTGAGAGCGTGAAGCGGAGATTCTCGAGCAATACCCACAATTATTTCTAGAAGGGACTCGAGAAAATGTGGATGTTACATAGCTAGTAGTGCAAGAGAATTGTAACTTGTTCGATTTATGAAACTAGTCATTAAATTATATAACTTTTGAATCGATGTCAAAGTGCCATCAAGAATTAAATGATAAGGATTATTTAGAAATTTGAACTTAAATGCACTAAATCAAGTAGAAGGAGAATTGTAAAGCATGCTTAAGAGATTAGTTAAGTTATCAATTTAAGTTTTCCTTGGTGCGAGATGTCAAAAGCTTTGGAAATCATGTTATACTGAGGATTCTGCATATGATTCATTTCGTTTTAATTTAAATGCCTTTCAATGTGCTCTTTAATTATTTTGATATCTATCATGAGATATATGTGTGATGTGATAAAAATATATGCTATGGATATTTTCTCTATTGAGCTTGGATGAAGCTCACCCTTCGACTATACGTCACAGGTACAGGTGAAGGCACCAGCACGGAAGACATTGAATTGGAGGACTCCGCGTACGTTCCGGGGGACGAGTCAGATCCTCCGCTTGAGGAGTTTTTTCGCCAGTGAGAGTGCTTAGTGTGAGATTTTGTGTAGATACGGCTTGGTACATCGGGCCTTTTTGTAATAGAGATTCAAATACTTGTAATTATTTCAACTATTATTTTGTGAACCATGTTTCGGTGATGGATGGCCATCACCTATGGTTCTTTTCGGTTCTTTTGTTCATGCGTACTCGCATGGAATTAGAACCGTTATTTTGAGCGCACTTTAATATTAGAACTGTAAATTTCTTGCTTAAATGATGACTTTATCTGCATAGTTAGAGTTATGCTTTGTTTTCCGCTTTATGTGTGGATGTGCTAAGTGTTCTGCTCAATCGGTTTGTCTTGACTTGGACCGACAAAATTTTCAAAGCTAAGCGTTAGAAATTTTTGATTTTCTCAACACGTAATACACGTTTGAGATGTTACGTCAAAGTATAGGGATCGTCTGCTAATGAAACTTTGGTTTCATTTTTGCAGAACATATGTCGAATAGAGATAGAGGACGGCCAGGAGGCGCCCGTAGGTAGAATTTAAGAAGTGGAGAGGAGATCCCCACAAGTTCAAATAGAGTTCCAATCGAAAATAGGGTAATTCCATAAACAAGTGTACCGGAGCGAGAAAATCAAGAAAGAAATCAAGAAAGGGAACAAGATCGAGAGGACAAACAAAGGATGACTCAAGCCATGGAAGCTGTGGTAAATGTCATGGTTCAACAGACTGCGTTGTTGGCAACGAACAATGCCAATAACCACCAACAACAGCCTCCGACACCACCTCCTGTGCCACCTCAACCATCCGGATTTGTCAAGTTTAGGAGATTAGAAACTCCTAGCTTTTATGGTCAAACAGATCCGCAAGAGACGGAAAAGTGGCTGAACTAAATAGAGAAACTACTACTGAGATTGACATGTACCGAGGAGGAAATGGTGACTTGGGCGTCATTTCATCCTTGAACATGGAAGGCGGTGTTGATAAGGAGAGAACAAGAGAGGCCAAACAAGCCATGGGCATGGAATGAATTTGTCGAGATATTTAACAAAGAGTATTTTCCGAGGTAGATTAGAGATAAAATGGCAGCCATGTTTATGACCTTGGAACAAGGAGGAATGACCGTACGGGAATACGGTACAGAGTTTGTTAGACTTTCAAGATTCGCACCGGAATATATGGCCATGGAAAAGATGAAGGCTAGTAAGTTTGAGCGTGGGTTAAGACCAAGCATCAAGGATAGGGTATTCATGTTTGAATTAGAAACTTATGGAGCGGTTATGGGGAAGGCCATAGTAGCCGAGAGAGATATATCTGAGATATATCAGAGATGTGATCAGCAGAATAGGGGAAAGGCAATTCAAGGGAAACAAGGAAATTTCAAATCGGTGAATAAAAAGCCGAGATTTACAGCACCACTCTCGAGACCCCCTATCCAATTGAATTATACGAGACCACCGATTCTTACTCAAGGGAGACCTTTTCGTCAAGAGAGTCTTACTTCTACTACTGGGGTATTAGTCACCCAGGGATTTTCAATGGCCGCATCGTCCATTCCCACAGAGACTTGCGCCCTTTGTGGCAGACACATAAAACAACGAAGTACAGACGAGGTAAGGGCGGATGCTTTAAATGTGGAAAGATGGGCCACATGATCAAGGACTGCCTAGTTTTGAGATAGGAGAAGATGGCTACAACTGCTACACCACGACCAATAAGGGCCATGAGGCCGACTGGTTAGGGTCGTGCGTATGCAGCTACAGCTCAGGATGCCCAACATACAAATGAAGTGATCCAAGGTAGGACCTTGAATATGGCATCAATCTATTTTGATAAATTTTAGATGAAGAAGGTGTATGATGCATGATAGGATAACATAACTTCCATTTACTATTCTTTTCATTGCAAGTTTAAAACTATTTGACATTTGTACATATCTAAGTAGATTTTGTATATGAAACTTAGGTACCTTACAATTATACAAGGAGGGTGACTATTGTTGTTATGAAGCTCGAGTGTTGATAAACCCAGGGTCTACCCACTCATTTGTGACCCCTCAATTTGCACGGAAGATGAAAGTTGTTCCAGAACTGTTAGAGTTCATCTTGGTAGTGTCACTTCCGACGAGGAATTTCGTGAACATTGATATAGTGTGTAGGTCAGTAGTTGTCCCAATTAGGAATCATATAGATCATGAGGCGGCAGTTGACCTAGTTCTGTTCGATATGCAAGGATTCGACATGATCTTTGGCATGGACTGGTTGTCTGTTGCGATTCCCAGTGTGGTTACTTTATTTGTTGGTAGTAAAAGCAATTTAAAATCAAAGTAAAATAGAGGATGAAATCAGCACAACTGAGAAATCCTAGACCTGCAAGATACAGGGTCCATTGTAGCATGTTTTGATAAGTAAGAGTTTGTCCCACAAGGAAAGATGATCTACGGCTCCAAGGGAGCCATCTCTAGTAGTCCCTCCAGATCTGACTACAGATCTGACAGTCCTAAAAGGAAGGGAGTTTAGGGTCACTTATTCTAAATATCCTAAGGTAGCCTAATGAATTAACTACAGAAAGGGTTGAGAAGATGGATGGAGTGTGAGAAAATAAATATAAAAGGGTGAGAAGTATGCTATTGGGTCTAGATCAGAGGAGTTTTATAACTTAGATTCAGATCTGATGTTATAGAAATCCTGTCCAATGGCTACATTATCACCACTGAGGAGAAAGAATCCAACCCATCTCTGTGCCATGATCCAATCCCTTAAGGCTATAACCTATCCACTCAAATGGTCACAGGCTATCCCATAGGGGAACCACAGTCCCGAGATGGGTCAAAACAAGTTAATCATTGTAGGCACTACTTCATCCAGGCTACAAGCTCAAGAATCCATAAGGAACCTCAACCTCTAAAGCTCTATGTGTGGGGCTAGTCAGAGTAGGACCATGTTAGCCTGCATACGTAACCAAAGCAAGGGATTGAGTACAACCTTCGATCTAGCTGTCCATTGCTTGAGTGGGACTACAATGGTCCAGTCACAAGCCTACAATCTCCATAACCAGATCAGATCTAACATCTGATGGCCGGTCTATACAAATATAGGGGAGTCTACCTCTGTACAATCTCCCACAAGGCTACAAGCACATGTGCAGAGAGGAAGAATCCATCTTAGATCCTACAGATTGGCTTCACCCTAAGGCTATAGCCTGTCCACTTGAATGATCACAGACTATCCCAGAGGCTATCCTCCGCATAGAGTCCAAAACAGAACAGTAATATTGCTACCACCACCATGGGCACAAGGCTACCAGCTCAGGCTCCCATGGGGATTTCAGATCTAGTGGGTCCTGTGGTGGGACTAAGGCTGTATGGGACCATGATAGCCCAGACACACAGGTCACTTGGATCTGAATGGATCCTTAGAATCAGCCCTCCATTGCTTTGAATCACAGCCAAAGCAATGGCGGATCACAAGGCAGCAGCCTTGCACAGAGCAACTCTCATTCGCACACATCCCATAAAAGTACATATCCTATTACAAAACATCCATTAAATTAGTTCAAAAATACATACAAAAGCATAGCCAGCAAGTGCTGGACTATGGAAAAGAAGAAAAAGAAAAAGGAAAACTACTTACAACTACAGAAGAACAGAAAAAAAAATGATCTCAAATCTCGTATCAGTGATAAAGTCTCCCCTTAAACCTAAACCAAGTTTGGGTTTATATAACAGTGGTGCGACGACGCATTAGGGTTAGGAAACCCTAATTTTAACGATGCCATGTGGCCGAATACTGTTCCTTAGATGCCTCGGGGCACGTGCACAGAGATTTGAGCATGGGAGTGCGTGCCCTAATCTTTGGAAATTCTCAGAAAGTCCTCTGTTGAAGCGATGGAAGGTTAAAGTTCAGCGCTTCGCTAGGTAGCCATCGTTTCCCAGACTCGTCGCGTGGTAGCTCTGTTCTTCGCGTGGTTGAGTTTAACTCTGAAGCTTCAGCTGTCTCGAGGTTGGTGCGCTTTCGCTGGATTGAGCTTCGCAAGGTAGATAGTTAAGCTCTCGCTGGATTGGGCTTCGCGCAGTTAGATTGCTACTTGTGAATAGTGCGGGAACTGCGCGAGCATCACTCCAATGGATCTTCGCGAGGCTTTGAGGCTTTTCTGAACTGCATGACAGGTTCTCTTGACATTTGCATCCCGCGGCTACTGCGCGACAGCTGCGTGAGGCAGGATTCTGAAGCTAGTCTGTCACTCAACTGCGCGAGAAGTTGTTGTGAAGTCTTGGGAATTCACGAGGACTATGCGAAGCATATTTTTCTGAATCCTCTGAAGCTTTGGGAAGCTGCGCGAGGCTCTTCTCAGGTCTGGATTCAGTTCTTATTCTTCTGAGGGACTTCTGGGGTCAAAACATGCTCCTTAGCAGGATTTATGGCCTTATTGCACTGTTGTTTATTACCTACAAAAATAGCTTAACAAACTTTATTAAAGGGCTAAAGGTCTAATCACAAGTTAAGTTAAGGGGTGAAAAGTGGTACTTTTCAGGTCTTAACACACTCCCAAACCTAATCTTTGCTAGTCCCTTAGCAAAACTACATTAAATCAATTACAAAAATTAAATGCCACTTTCGTAGGGAGCACGGATACATTTAGCATATGTACCAAGCCTTTTAAATCCCTAGGTGATCCCTAGTGGAGGAGTGAAGTCTCCTGAGGGTTTTCAGTGAAGACACCCACAAACTTCTCAATGAGACAGTTAACAAAAGTGCATTATTATCAAGTGAGCAGTCAAGAAACAGAGTTAGTTCACCCTTGAATCAGAAAGAGATATAACAAATTCAAACACCTTGGCTGCATAGAAATTTAAACAGTATAAGCTTCTCATGAAAGCACAACATTTCCAATCAGTTTACACCAAAGACCAATTCACATGTGTGTCAGCACTGAGCTCATCACTAGATCAAAAATTAGGTTATAGGTCACACCTAATGCATTCAAGATCATACCCAAAACTCTCCAGGGCTTACTCTCATAAAGAACTGTGGAGGGTTTCATTTTCTCTCAAGCTCAAGAGCAGTTACATCCCCCAAATGGGTCTGTAAGCATGAGCATAGGCATAGCTCTTAAGTGTTGGCATCATTGACAGATCCTCACCATAGATTGGATAACTCTTTATCTCCACATGACAGCTCACTCAACTTTGGATCACAAGGGCTTTAACTGGGCTGTAATGTGGCTTATGGAGTGGGGTTAAAAAGAATGGAAGGTTGAAAAGGGGTTCAAAATTGAGAAATCAGTAGGTGAAGGAGGTGATTCATGACTTCACCTTCTTTAATTCAGCTCCTTTCATCTTCTTTGAGGTTTTCAGATTTGAAGTGATCAGTTTCTCTTCTTGATTTCGATTTTCCCAATGAAAGTTCCCTCTTGACTATCTCTCTTACTCCTCTTCATTATTGTTTTTGTTTCTTTTTTATGTATTTTTCTTCTTTTTATTTTGTTTTTGCTTTTCTGAAATGCCACCATTTTCTCAGTTACCATACTGCCAGAATTTGAGGTACTTCTTCTTTATTCACCTAATGTTGACCATAGCTAGTCCATCTTCAACTCTTGTTCCTTTACCTTCTAAATTCTCAGAGTGAGGGTAAGGTTAAATCAGATACGTGGGTTCAGGTGCAAGTACTCAGGTGTATTTTTGAAGAAATTTAAGATTTAAGGCTCAAAGGGGGTATGAACAAGGGCAGTTGCTTAAGGTTTGTCTGTTTAGGCTCAAACTGTCCAAAAGAAGGCCTTGATCCTTTCCTAAGTATCATGAGTACTGTCAGTTGTTTCAATTTGGAGTTGCCTAACTTCTAATGAGCACAGTGACTCAGCCAGTCCTTAGAGCTAGAAGAAATTGCCTTAGTCACTCCTCAAAGAAATTTTTTTTGTATAGGCCCAAATCTCACTGGTTATGGTCTTCCTTTGAATTCTTAAGTATGTCCTTACCTTTTTCTCTCTCTAATGATTCACTAAGTGCTGATACAAGTGAGTTTCCTTGGTGATCTCATCATGGAAATGTGAAATTTTAAAAGTTTGTAATGCCTAAAGTCTGGAAAAAATTTAAAATTTCATTATTTTTCTGATTCTCCAGTGAACATGACCCATTTCCATCTTACTCACATGAATCTGCTGCACTTAGGTTAACTATTCCATTGGCAGGATCTGCCTGCCACACCCCCAAACCTATGAGGAGCAGTGTCCCAACTGATTCAAAGGTGGGTGTGCAGCAGATTTATTGTCAGAGAAAAGGAAACAGCAAGAATGAAAACAACCAAAAACAGAGAACTTTACAGAATAACAGGAAAAGAAAATTTCATTAAGACTAAAAGATTACAAAAATAAAACTCCTAAGAAGAAAGGAGAGAGGGATCAAGGATGTGGGGGTTGAGAAGGTGGTGGAAGGGGTTGAGTGGAGGGGGCAGGGGATGGCTGGGATGGTGGCTGGGTCAATGTGTATGGTTGCAATGGTTGTACAAAGAGTAGGGTGTGTCTGTGAGGGAATGGTAGAGGTTGTGGTCTTCCTTTTTAGGTAGGATATCAGGGGAGGGTTGTTAGGGTTCTGTGCAGGTGATGGAGGAATTGGGGCTGGGTATTGAGGTAAGGTAGGTGAAGGTAAAGGGCTGTCATGGGGGTCAATGTCCTCAACAGTACTAATCACAGGGAAACGTGAGGGTATGGATAAGGGAGACAAAAGAGGAAAAGAGAAAGATGGAATAGGCAAAGGAACTGATAGAGGGACAGGGAGGGCTGGAGTAGGAGGTGTGGTGGATGGAGGGACTGCTGTAGTAGTAGAGATGACAGGAGCTTCCACCACCTTCTTCAGAGCAGGTGCTCTAACCATCTTTTTGGGAGTAGGGGTGGCCTTTGCAACAGCAGCTCCTGCTCCTTGCTCTGTAGCAACCTGAGCCTCAGCCTTCTTCTTCTTCTTTTGGGGATCCATTAGACTCCTGCTGATCCCCCATTGCCTCTTTGTAAAAGTTGTAGGGGTGAGGTCATCAGTTAATTCTCCCACTGGTATCTTGTACCCCCCCCCTCAAAAGTAATTTGGTAATGAGTCTTGCATAGGGGAGAGTGTAGGACTTCTTTTTCTGTCCTAGCTTCACCATCACATCCTTCATTGCTTCAAAAATTAACCTTGCAGCATGAAAACCGTGGCCCAGAGAAAAGGAATAAACAGCATCAGCAATAGGGGTCCTCATCTCCTGCTGATGGCCAGCACAATAAATGTTCTTTCGCAGAACTTGATCAATGAACATAAGTTTAGGGTCCAAGTCTCTTCTCCTGATGGAATCCCCTGTAGCCTTTAATCCTCTGGTAAGGGCCTGTGCAATGGTATCAATGGGGGCACTCACAGGGGGGCCATATCCACAGCTGGGGTCAAAGATAGCAGGGATGCCCATCACTTCAGCAATCAACTCAGGACTGAGTAACATTTCAAAATTATCAACTAACACAAGGAGGCCTGGCTGCCCATGTTAGTCTGGTCTAGCCCTAATGTGCTGGTAAAAGAGTTGCACTAGTCTAGGGTAGGCTAGTGCAGGGATAGCTTGCAGCAGGGGGGTCAAACCAGCCTTGCGCATGAACTCAATGGCTGGCCGGAGGTTCCGTTTCAAAGAAAGATAGGTCAAAAATAGCTTCAGGCTCCAAGGGAATGGGAGTCAGGAGCTCAGAGGGTGTAGAGTAATCAGGTGTTACTTCAGCCACTTCCTGAACCATTTCTTTCCCTTTTTGCGGCGCCTTTGAGGACTTGGCCTTCTTGGGAGTGGGCTTCATGGGAGCCTTTTCCCTTGCTCTTTTCACAGGTGCGCCCTTAGGGGCCATTGAACTTCTCCTCTGTGAATGTGTAGTTTGAAAAATGATAAGAAAAGGTTGAGAGCTGAGTCTTACCCTAAAACTTAGGGTTCTGTTCAATCTGATGCACAAAAGACCGCGAGAGCTCCTATCAGAGGGCAATTGGTGATGGAGGCTATAGGAGCAAATCCCCAGAATTTGAAGGTGAATGGAGGACTGTAGAAAGGATGCTGGAGGAGAGAGATTAATGGGAATCAGAGTTAGGGTCTCGCTGGCTGGAGAAGAAAGAGAAAATAGAAAAGGAAAGCAGCGCGGGGTTGGATTGTATATATGCGAGGCTTGGCGTGCTTTAAAATTATCTGCTCGCTGGATAGAAATGAGTGGGTCGCGAGATTGGATGTTCATCTAAACTGCGCGAGGAAGCCCAGACAACTACATTTGAAACTCGCGGCAACTAAGCAGAGTAGTTCCTTATGACCTGCGCGAGAGGAAGCCAAGCCAAATCTTCAGAACCTCACGATGGCTTAAACAGAGTAAAAAAATCACACACCCACTAGTTAGCCTTTGGCCTTTGTCTTGTAGGTGGATTCTCTCATATGCTCTCGTCTAGGGACACCCTTAGTCATTCTAAACAGGACTCTCCATGCTTTCCCAACAATTAATCATGCAATTACTCAAAAAACATTTAATCAAAACCTCATATAAAAAAAAAAGCATTCTCATTATCAAAACATTATAATCATCATTCATTCACTCAAAATCATCAATTCAAAGGGGACAAGAAGCAAAGCTACCAGAAGAATTTTCAGGTCATATACACTCAGACTCCGACAAGATAACTAGAAATTCCTATAAACAGAAAAAAAAATGAACCATACTAAAATACATAACATACACAATGCACAGTTCTGTGAATCAATTTAATGAAAGTTCCCCCTACCCATGGGTTAAAATATCGGGTTACCGATACGTATCGTCCGAGCTCCAAAACGATACGTATCGGACGATACGTATCGGTACCGGTCTGTATCGGACGATACATTGAATGTATCGTTCGAGACATTCAATACATTTGAATGTATCGAACGATACATTCAATGTATCGTTCGAGTCCAATACCGATACGTATCGTCCGATACGTATCGGTATCGGACGATATTTTGATCCATGCCCCTACCCCTCAAGGTTTGAGGATCCTTCACCAATCAAAAATTGGCCCTTGGGATTAACCACTGGCTGACTGGGCCACCTCCCCTCCTCTCTTTTAGTTAAGGCATTCACTAGTTGGCCAATCTGCTCTTCCATCTTCTTTATGCTCTGACCATGAGAATTCACAGTCTAAGCCACGGACCCTAGGTTTTACAGTGAGGTTAAGACCTGGTCCTCGAAAGAAGTATTTCTGGGTTGAGATGGGGGTAAGACCAATTGATTTTGTTGCTGATGGGGCTGCTGCTGGTGTTGGAAATTAGACTTAGGGGCATATCCCTGATTGAATCGGCTAATTTTGGGGTAAGGCCAACATTTGCCGAGGTCGCATATAATTGTCTTGCCTCCACCTCGATTTGGGTGGTCTCTCCATTGGTAACCAATATTTTGGTCTTTGGTATCCAAATGGTCGCATTATAGCCACCATTGTTGCCGCCAAAAGATTGTGCAAAGTGACATGTTCTAATACCAATTCAGGATATTGCCCTGCAGATGGACATTCCTCTACTATGTGTTGTGGGGACTGGCATATCAGACATGCTTTCACCACTTTGAGCAACCCTTCTAGGTTGCATCACAGTCAGTAATTTGTCAAACTTCTCTGAGAGGTTTGCCATCTGCAGCTGCAGATCGTTGTTCCCAGACATCTCATAAATTTTTCCTCTTGACAATGCAGCAGGCCCACTTTTGACACAGACTCCTGACTAGTTCTTGCCAGGGATAGCTTTTGAAAAGCATTTTCACTGATTACTTCAAACAATTCCCATGCCTCATCAGCAATCTTGTGCATGTAGGTTCCACCACAAGAGGCATCAACCATATCTCTATTTTTCTCATCAATCCCATTGTAGAAGCTTTGTACAAGCTGCCAGTCTGGGATCTTGTGGGGGCATTATTTGAGCATTTCCTTAAACATATCCCAGGCTTGATTAAAATCCTCAGTTGGAGATTGGGCAAAAGCAAGAATTGCCTTCCTCAACTGGCTAGTTTTGGTCTCAGGGAAGAACTTTGTCATGAACTTGGTTTGTAGGTCTTTCCACGAAGTGATGCCATTGTTGGGAAGTGTAGCCAACCAGGTACTAACCCTATCCTTCAGAGAGAAGGGAAAGAGCCTGAGCCTAGTAGCCTCAGGTCCCAAACCAGTGATATTGAATATGGTGCACAAGGCCAAGAACTGGTCAATGTGCTTGTAAGGGTCTTCCTTGCTAAGCCCATGGAAAGAGGGCAACATCTGGATGATTGAAGTTTTAATTTCATAGTTCCTTGAACATCAGGGAATTGAATGCTAAATGGAGAGTTATAGTCATCCGGAGCATTCAACTCCTTGAGAGTTCTAGGTTATTCTTCACCCATGGCTACTGTCTCAGATTCAATTGCGGGCTCTACTGTGGTGTGCCTGTTCCTTCTAAGTCTTCTACCCCTTTCTAGCTCAGGGTTGAAAGGCTCTAAAGTAGGACTAAGAGATCTCCTACCTAGCATACAAACACACCACCAGCAGGGACAATTCCTTGCAGGCACATTGCACTTGACTCAAAGAATTTATCTAACAAATTTACAGCTATTTAAGAAAACATAAATTTGCAACTATCCTAAATAATTGCTATGAAATTTTCAAAGAAACTAGACTGAGTTTTAAAGGTTAGAGAATTGCAAACAGAGGTAGCTAATCTCCAAATGCAGTCCACTATCCTTCTCTGTTGTTGTCTAGATCTGCAAGAAAGATTCAAAATTACATCAGCAGTATCAATTATTCACAGCTACAAAGAATACTAAAAATACAAAATCTAAGGGTCTACTAATAGATCATCTTATCCCCGGTAATGGCGCCAAAAACTTATTGCGATTCCCAGTGTGCTTACTTTATTTGTTGGTGGTAAAAACAATTTAAAATCAAAGTAAAATAGGGGATGGAATCAGCACAACTGAGAAATCCTAGACCTGCAAGATACAGGATCCATTGTAGCAAGTTTTGATAAGTAAGAGTTTGTCTCACAGGGAAAGATGATCTACGGCTCCAAGGGAGCCATCTCTAGTAGTCCCTCCAGATCTGACTCACGGATCTAAAGGAAGGAAGGAAGGGAGTTTAGGGTCACTTATTCTAAATATCCTAAGGTAGCCCAATGAATTAACTACAGAAAGGGTTGAGAAGATGGATGGAGTGTGGGAAAATAAATATAAAAGGGTGAGAAGTATGCTATTGGGTCTAGATCAGAGGAGTTTTGTAACTCAGATTCAGATCTGATGTTATAGAAATCCTGTCCAATGACTACATTATCACCACTGAGGAGAAAGAATCCAACCCATCTCTGTGCCATGATCCAATCTCTTAAGGCTATAACCTGTCCACTCAAATGGTCACAGACTATCCCATAGGGGAACCACAGTCCAGAGATGGGCCAAAACAAGTTAATCATTATAGGCACTACTTCATCCAGGCTACAAGCTCAAGAATCCATAGGAAACCTCAACCTCTAAAGCTCTATGTGTGGGGCTAGGGCTGTATAGGACCATGTTAGCCCAGACACATAGAACCAGCAAGGGATTGAGTACAACCTTCGATCTAGTTGTCCATTGCTTGAGTGGGACTACAATGGTCCAATCACAAGCCTACAATCTCCATAACCATATCAGATCTAACATCTGATGGCCGGTCTATACAAATATAGGGGAGTCTGCCTCTGTACAATCTCCCACAAGGCTATAAGCACATGTGCAGAGAAAAAGAATCCATCTTGGATCCTACGGATTGGCTTCACCCTAAGGCTATAGCCTGTCCACTTGAATGGTCACAGACTATCCCAAAGGCTATATTTCGCATAGAGTCCAAAACGGAACAGTAATATTGCTGCCACCACCATGGTCACAAGGCTACCAGCTCAGGCTCCCATGGGGATTTCAGATCTAGTGGGTCCTGTGGTGGGGCTAAGGCTGTATGGGACCATGATAGCCCAGACACACAGGTCACTTGGATCTGAATGGATCCTTAGAATCAGTCCTCCATTGCTTTGAATCACAGCCAAAGCAATGGCGGATCACAAGGCAGCAGCCTTGCACAGAGCAACTCTCATTCGCACACATCCCATAAAAGTACATATCCTATTACAAAACATCCATTAAATTAGTTCAAAAATACATACAAAAGCATAGCCCGCAAGTGCTGGACTATGGAAAAGAAGAAAAAGAAAAAGGAAAACTACTTACAACTATAGAAGAATAGAAAAAAAAATGATCTCAAATCTCGTATCAGTGATAAAGTCTCCCCTTAAACCTAAACCAAGTTTGGGTTTATATAACAGTGGTGCGACGGCGCATTAGGGTTAGGAAACCCTAATTTTAACGATGCCACGTGGCTGAATACTGTTCCTTGGATGCCTCGGGGCACGTGCACAGAGATTTGAGCATGGGAGTGCGTGCCCTAATCTTTGGAAATTCTCAGAAAGTCCTCTGTTGAAGCGATGGAAGGTTAAAGTTCAGCGCTTCGCTAGGTAGCCATCGTTTCCCAGACTCGTCGCGTGGTAGCTCTGTTCTTCGCGTGGTTGAGTTTAACTCTGAAGCTTCAGCTGTCACGAGGTTGGTGTGCTTTCGCTGGATTGAGCTTCGCGAGGTAGATAGTTAAGCTCTCGTTGGATTGGGCTTCGCGCAGTTGGATTGCTACTTGTGAATAGCGCGGGAACTGCGCGAGCATCACTCCAATGGATCTTCGCGAGGATCCTCGCAAGGCTTTGAGGCTTTTCTGAACTGCGCGACAGGTTCTCTTGACATTTGCATCCCGCGGCTACTGCGCGACAGCTACGCGAGGCATGATTCTGAAGCTAGTCTGTCACTCAACTGTGCGAGAAGTTGTTGTGAAGTCTTGGGAATTCGCGAGGACTGCGCGAAGCATATTTTTCTGAATCCTCTGAAGCTTTGGGAAGCTGCACGAGGCTCTTCTCAGGTCTGGATTCAGTTCTCATTCTTCTGAGGGACTTCTAGGGTCAAAACAGGCTCCTTAGTAGGATTTATGGCCTTATTGCACTGCTGTTTATTACCTACAAAAATAGCTTAACAAACATTTATTAAAGGGCTAAGGGTCTAATCACAGGTTAAGTTAAGGGGTGAAAAGTGGTACTTTTTAGGTCTTAAACTTGTCCACTCACAATGCGAGTGTGGACTGTCGAAGAAAAATAGTCACATTTCGACCTATGGGAGAGAGATCATTCAGATTCTTTGGTATGCGATCGACTATCGTACCATTTATATCCGCAATTTGAGCTGAGCGTTTGATGAAGAGAGGATGTAGTGGGCATCTTGATTTTCTACAAGAGTAAAAAAAGGAGAAGTATCTCATAGCCAACATTCCAGTAGCATGCAAATTTGAAGATGTTTTCCTAGATGAGTTACCAGGGATGCCACCTGATAAGTAGAGTTTGCAATTGACTTAGCACCAGGTACGAAGCCTGTTTCTAAAGCGTCATATTAGGTGGCTCCGACTGAGTTGAAGGAATTAAAGGAACAACTCCAAGAGCTTTTAGATAAGGGATTCATAAGACCTAGTGTGTCTCCGTGGGGAGTACTGGTCCTATTTGTGAAAAAGAAGGACAAATCGATGAGATTGTGCATTGACTATTGTCAATTAAATAAGTTGACTATAAAGAACCGATACCCGTTACCAAGAATAGATTAGCTCTTTGATCAGTTACAAGGTGCAACATTCTTTTCTAAAATCAATTTGAGATCGGGTTATCACCAGTTGAAGGTCAAAACGGAAGATATTTAAAAGACGACATTTAAGATCAGATATAGGCACTACGAATTCCAAGTAATGCCATTTGGACTGACCAACGCGCCAGGTTCATTCATGGACCTCATGAATAGGGTATTTAAACAACATCTTGATATCTGTGTAGTTGTATTTGTGGATATCATCCTAGGATACTCAAAGTCCAATGAAGAGCATGGGAAACATTTAAGAATAGCTCTACAGACGGTTCGTGAACACCAAGTTTATGCAAAGATCAACAAGTGTGAATTATGGTTAAAATAAGTGAGTTTTCTAGGACACGTTGTGCCTAAGGCGGGTGTCACAGTAGACGCAGCGAAGATTGAGGCAGTGATAGATTGGAAGCAACTGACGACGGTAACAAAAATTCGAAGTTTCCTCGGTCTAGCGGATTATTATAGAAGGTTTGTAGAGGGATTCTCTAAGATCTCAGGGCCACTCACCAAACTCACAAGGATAGACAGTAAGTTTGAGTGGACTGAAGAATGTGAGAAGGGTTTCCAAGAGCTGTAGAAGAGACTCACGTCTGCCCCAGTCTTAGCTATTCCATCCGGCAGAAGAGGATTTGTTTTTTATAGTGATGCTTCTTACAATGGACTGGGATGTGTGTTGAACCAACACCGGAAGGTCATTGCATATGGGTCTAGGCAATTGAAGGACCTTGAGAAGAAATATCCAACACACGATTTGGAATTGGCTGCAGTGATCTTTACTTTAAAGATATGAAGACATTATTTATATAATGAAATGCTTGAAATCTTTACAGATCATAAAAGTCTCAAGTATCTATTTACACAGAAAGAGTTGAATATAAGGCAACGAAGATAGATTGAATTTCTGAAAGATTATGATTGCTCAATTCAGTATCACCCAGGCAAGGCTAATGTCGTGGCAGATGCCTTGAGTCAGAAGAGTTCGACTCAACTATCTAGCCTGATTATGGAGATTCATAGATGAAAGTTATTAGAGGATCTTTCTCTGTATGATACGAAGATTGAAGTACAAGATTCAGGTGCCTTGTTAGCAAACATTTGGATTCGGCCGACGATCTTCGCTTAAGTATATGAACTCCAGATGAAAGACACAGAGTTAGTAAAGATCAAACAAGGGATAACCGAGGGAGCAAGTTTAGATTTCTCTGTAAGAGAGGATGGATCGCTAATGTTTAGAGGGCGTCTATGTAAACCAACAGATGCCGACCTCCGATAAACTATTTTAGACGAAGCACATAAATCAAAATATGCTATTCATCCCGGTGGTACGAAAATGTACTAAGACTTGAAGAACAATTTCTGGTGGCGAGGGCTGAAGAAAGACGTGGCTGAATATGTTTCAAAGTGTCAGGTATGTCCGCAAGTGAAAGTGGATCATAGGCATCCAACAGGCCTATTGCTACCTTTGTCGCTACCAGAAAAGAAATGGGAGTCAATCTCCATGGACTTCATTTTGGGATTGTCACGGACAGTAAGACAACAAAATGCTATTTGGGTTGTGGTTGATAGACTGACCAAGTCAGCACACTTTTTGCCCTATAACACTACATATACATCGAGTAAATTGGTAGATTTGTACATGAGAGAAATTGTCCGACTACATAGTATTCCGATGAGCATTATTTCTAATCGTGACCCACTATATACCTCGCAGTTTTGGCGAAAGTTCCAAGAAGGAATGGGTACAAGGTTAGATTTTAGCTCAGTATTTCACCCTCAAACAGATGGACAAATAGAGCTGGTGAATCAAATCATTGAAGATATACTCAGAGCGTGTATGCTCGATTTTGGAGGATCATGGGATCAACACTTGTCGTTGATAGAATTTGCATATAATAATAGTTTTCTGACAAGTATCGGTATGGCACCATATGAAGCACTTTATGAACGGCGATGCAGATCACCGATAGATTGGGAAGAGACTAGTGAAAAGTTTATATTGGATCCAAAAATTATTAAGAGCAATGCCGATTTCGTTCGTCTAATACGTGAAAGAATCAAGACAGCTTAGAGCAGACCAAAGTGTTATGCCAGCATCAAGAGGAAGAGTGTCGATTTCCAAGTTGGCGACCATGTGTACGTCAAGATCTCGCCAGTGAAATGGGTTATGCATTTTGGGAAGCGTGGAAAGCTAAGTCCGCGCTATCTCGAACCTTATGAGATTTTGGGACGAGTTGGAGAAGTGGCATACAGAATTGTGTTACCCCCGTAACTTGATGGAATACACAATGTATTTCATATATCAATGTTAAGAAAATACGTGAAAGACCCTACTCACGTATTTGATGACCAGCCGATAGAGGTTTACAGGGATTTGACTATTAGGAGGAGTCTGTTCAGATAATTGACCGAAAGGAGTAAGTGCTACGTAATAAACATATTCCTCTAGTGTTGGTGAGATGGAAGAACCATTCTCGAGAGGAAGCTACCTGGGAGCGTGAAGCGGAGATTCTCGAGTAATACCCACAATCATTTCAAGAAGCAACTGGAGAAAATGTGGATGTTACATAGCTGGTAGTGCAAGGGAATTGTAACTTGTTCGATTTATGAAACTAGTTATTAAATTATATAACTTGTGAATCGATGTCAAAGTGCCATCAAGAATTAAATGATAAGGATTATTTAGAAATTTGAACTTAAATGCATTAATACACGTAGAAGGAGAATTGTAAAGCAGATTAAGGGTTTTTGATAGAACCGATCAATCGAATTTTAAACCGATTGATCGATTTATGTCGAGCAATTCAGTTTTGAATGTCAACAGGATCAATTAGCCAATGGGCTTCAGAACGTGAAAATCGATCGATCGAAAACTTCTCGAGAGGTTTAGTTTTCAAGCTCGACAGGTCCTATTTTCAACTAGGTTTGCAAGTCGACGGGATCATTTAATACGCAAACTGATCGATCGATTTTAGAATCAATTGATCGATTTCAGTAATATAAAAGGAAATCGGGATTCTATTTCCCATTTGCTTGAAAATTTTGGGGTTCTTTTAGCTTCTCGTTGCTGCGTGTGTGAGGGGTTTCTAACCACCAACTTCAATCATTAATCTTCAACCTTTGGAGTATGAATCTTCAAGGGTTTTCTACTAGATAGCTTCAAAAGGTAAAATTGCACCTTTCTTTCAGATTCTTTAGCATTTCTTTGCATCCAAACCCTAGTTTTCGATTTTCTTCAGATTTAATGGAGCCAAAAGGGAAACAACCTGCTAAACCCTCGACTTCGAAGCAACCCACTACACATTCGGGTTCTTCGCATCGATCGACTTTTGAAAGACCCAATGCATGGTGGGCAGCAAAGGGTTTCATGGTGGAGCGGACCTTTGACCTTGCACTTTTCAAGGAGATTCCTTTGACTCGATGGGCCCTAGACTACATCAAGAAACCTGGACTTGATGGTCTGCTTAAACCTTTAGGAGACTACTACTACTCGAGACTAGTAAGGTTGTTTTATCAGAACATGTATGAAGGGGAAGATGATAAGGTGATATACACTAAAATTGATAACATAAAATACAAATTTGACTATAGCAGTATCAGTGATGCCCTAGAGTGTTACCCTAGGTACGGTGACAATATAGAGTTGCAAGAACCCTACCCAGAAGAAGTAGAGTTCCATGAGGTGTGTGCGAGGATGACCCAGAGACGACACGGGTTTGGCCAAGCGATAAAGAGGGTCAATTTACCCTGCGACATGTGGATGTTAGACACAATTTTCAAGGCAAACCTATACCCAATGAGACATAAAACTGAAACAGTGGAACTTTTACAATAGGCACTGTATTCGGCATTTACAGACCTATGGTTTGATGCATCAGAATTGGTTCATGACGGTATTGTATACATGATAAGGAAAATGTTAGAGGAAGTAGCAAACCCTAAGGATGATATGCCCTATGCTCGCCTGATATCGTCAATGATCGAATATTATGTAGAGAGATGAGAAGACTACGAAATTTCTGAAAGCGAACCACCTTTAAAAGACAATTAGAAGCTTTATTCATTCAAGGACTGAAAGAAGACATACAATTAGTTAGTGAAGAGTGTGCAAGTCAGAGGGTTGGAGCCAGCACCAACTGCGACACAAGGACTTGAGCAGCCAGTACCACCAGCTCAGCAGCAGCCACGTGTGCCAGCACCCAACGCAGCTATGATCGACGATGTTATGGACCTTATGGCTGAGAACACTCATCAAATGGATGAGCACGCGAGGCGAACGGATGAAAACCTTAGTCAGCTTAGCTGGTGGTTGGACTATCATGACGCACTGTTGGGGGAGACCATGCGATTTATGTTCCCTGACGACTATCTGCAACGCATGGCGGCGACACAGACTTATACACGTGAGGCATCTAATTTGGGATCAAGAGGACCTGAGGAGACTGATGAGGAGCGGGCAGGACCTTCTGATTTACCGCGAGAACCTTGAGATGGGAGTGAAATATAAACTTTTAGCTATTTTGATTAAAGGTTTTATATAAATAGTGAATTATTAGGTCTTGGTAGACCTTTAAAAATTTTCTTTTTGGGCTCTATTAATATATGGTTTTGAATTCAGTTTTCATTAAGAATTGTGTTTATGTGCATATGGTTGTGAACATTAGCAATGCGTGAATATTGAGATTGGATGTGGGATTTTATGCATGTACGATGGTTGAGTCAAATTGACTCCTGTAAATTAGATGTGTGATTGATTAGTGAACGTTAGTATTTACATGTGATGCAAAATGCAGTATGACCTAGACTTGACTAGGAATTTTATAAAAGCTATGAGTTAGTACGACCTCATTAAAGGATTGAGTTCTCTAAAGGGGGAAAAAATTGTTTAGATTAGGTGTCTTTTCGCTGTGTCACAACCTACTCTCAAACCAAAGCACCTTAACCAATTTTCGTGGACGAAAATTCCCAATTAGGTGAGAATGTAAAGACCTGAAAATGTTGACTTCAGAACCATATGACTGGGGATGCGCGCCCGACGAGTCACTTAACTCAAGAAAATAAATTTGATCTAATAAGTGAAATAAGAATCAGAACTAAAGATGAAATAATCATTTGATGATTTAAGGCACACCAACGTATGGTGTGTTGACTTAACACCCAAACTAAAACTTTAAGTATAAAAGCTAGACTTAGATGAGAAATTTTGTTTCTTGCCTAGTTGCATGAGACCCAACTTGTGAAGAAGAGAGAAGAGAGGAAGAGAACCCTCATGTGTGTTGATTCGACCATGAGGAGATAGAATTGCAAAACTTTGATGCGTAAGGAGGAAGAAGTCGAAGATTTAAAGACCTAGACCGTTGGTGTACAAGGATTATGATTTAATGTAAGAATATGTGTTTAAAAATCAAATGTGTTGTGATGAGTAGTTGAGAAATAAATGCCCTAAAAAAATAGAATTAAAGGGTCATTAGGTTGAGTAATCAATGCCCAAAGGTATTTGAATTTAGTGTACAACCATGATGTGTGGTTGGGCATTAAATGCCCTAGAAAGTCGTAATAAATGTGATGAGTTTTGAGATAAACAAAACCTAAGAAGAAAAGCTCGTGGGGCTTAGAATCTATCAAAATCGAGCGATCAAAATGAGAGTCGATCGATCAATTTTGACAGGAGACAGATTTATATATATGCATATGGAATAGAAAAGTTTGATTTCTGAAGGGAAAACCGACCGATCGAATGGAAATTCGATCGATCAAACTATGCCTCGACAGGCACTGTACTCAGCTCTAGAGGTTCTCGTTTGGTTTGTTTCTCTTCGAGTGGATGTTGTGCAAACTCGACAGGTTCAAATGTGACTTCGACAGGATGGTCGACAGGTTCACCTGAAGGGTCGATAGGTTGAAAGTGTGACGTGAGATTGGTTTCTGAGTAAACCGATCGATCAATTTTATAATCGATCGATTTGTGAACCCGATCGATCGGTTTGGGAACCGATCGATTGAGTGTTAAATAGGTTATACAAACCGAGAATTGTATATTTATGAAGGAAACTGACCGATCAAAATGGATTTCGATCGATCGATTTTTGAAACCGATCTGTTGGATTGAGGATTCGATTGATCTATTTTGCCAGATTCTGGCATTTGTCAGTTTTTAGAAAGACGACTTTTGAGACCTCTTTTGCTTCGTCATTCTGATATGTAAGATATAATTTGATGTGTTCTAGGTCCAGACTGTGAGCTTGTGAGGTAAAAATGCTTGTGGAACGAAAAGGCTTCACGTGGATTGCGCGTGAGGTACGGAAAGTCCTATAGCATGAACCTTTGTTGCGATAAACATATGAGCTATGATGTGATTAGTGTGTATGTGTTGGAAAATCATAACACTTTGTCATTTCAAATACATGAGCTTTGTACACGGATTCAAGTGTGATAAGTGTGTGTGTGTGAGTGTGAACTTCAGCTAGATCCGTATACGTGTGTGTGTAACATATATGTGTGAGTGAACTGCCATTCTTTAATCCTAAACCTAGCTATAAATTACCACGACACACGGTGATAAACTATAAGTTAGCTTTGCACTTTAATTTAAGATTTATGTGCGAATACCCAACTGATGCGGTGATATATCCGTGATAGATGCGGCAGGATATCTGTAACCGGTACGATGGGATATCCGTACAACTTTATGTGATTGGTAACGGCGGGATATCCGTACATTGTGGACGAAGAATGGTCAATGTGAGCTCAATTAACCCTGTTAACGTAGCTAAGAGGCTTAACATTATGAAATAGTTCATTAAACGACGATGGTGGGTATTCCCATCGGTATATTATGGCTCTCGATGCTATATATGCTTGAGAGATTAGGTAAGCTATCAATTTAAGTTTTCCTTGGTGCCAGATGTGAAAAGCTTTGGAAACCATGTTATACTCAGGATTCTGCATATGATTCATTTCGTTTTGATTTAAATGCCTTTCAATGTGCTCTTCAATTATTTTGATATCTATCATGAGATATATGTGTGATGTGATAAAAATACATGCTATGGATATTTTCTCTATTGAGCTTGGATGAAGCTCACCCTTCGACTATACGTCACAGGTACAGGCGAAGGCACTGGCACGGAAGACATTGAATTGAAAGACTCCGAGTATGTTCTAGGGGAGGAGTCAGAGCCTGCGCCTGAGGAGTTTTTTCACCAGTGAGAGTGCTTAGTGTGAGATTTTGTATAGATACGGCTTAGTACGTCCGACCTTTTTGTAATAGAGATTCAAATACTTGTAATTATTTCAACTATTATTTTGTGAACCATGTTTCGGTGATGGATGACCATCACCTGTGGTTCTTTTTTATGTTCTTTTGTTCATGCGTACTCACATGAAATTAGAATTGTTATTTTGAGCGCACTTTGATATTAGAACTGGAAAATTCTTGCTTGTATGATGACCCTATCTGCATAGTTAGAGTTCTGCTTTGTCTTCTGCTTTGTGTGTAGATGTGTCAAGTATTCCGCTCGATACGTTCGGGGTTCGGTCTTAGGGACCGACCTGACGGCACATGTTTCTGGGGCTAAAAATCCGGGCTGTCACAACACCACTCAATGACTGTACAATGATACGATCTTGACCAATATATTGGACTATTCAGTTAATGATCTAAATAATCAAACCAATAGTAGCAATCATAGGGTATCTAAACATCTATTACACTGATGACATCGAAATGATTAGATTATTCTAAACTCGAACACATTCACCTTAAAATGTATGTATCAAATATTCGATGGTCTATAAGTGATTCAATTATATAGACCAAATCTTATCAGAATCACATAAATAGCTAGTCAGTTTTCATCAAATCGATCTAATGAGAACAATCTATCATCATGTTGTGACATATATCATAGGGTCATGTATCAATTTATACGTGACCTCTTTATATCTCTCTATCCTTTAACGGAAAGATGATTGTCCCTAGGAGACTCTAAACTACTTTCTTACATGGTTAAGACTTTAGGTCTCCATCTAACATCATAAGTCAAAGTTTGACTTTTATTGTTATTTGTAACTGACTTGTGCTTAGTTCACTGACCCTTTTATTTTGGTATATTATTTGTTTGACTTTTCTGTGACTTATTAATAGAATAAGTTCTATTTATGATTAAGCTTTAATTATTGATGTTGCTGGAGTTATATAAGATATATGCTATATTAAATATTTTCATCGGCGCTGCATTACATCCATATCATAGAAATATGATAGGACATATGCATGATAAGTTATGGAATAAGATACGACACTTGACTTTTAAACTTTCGTCATGGTGAGGTTCCTTTTACGATCACGTGAAACTTAGAATGTAGGCATCCATGTGTGGATGTAATACCTCTATAAGAGTATGAGCTGTCATACGAAGTATATTCAGATTACTATGGAACCCATCCCTTAGAAAGTGTGATTTAGTGAAACTTATTACACTATAGCTCACTCTAATTTAAGTTATATGCAAATGATAAGAAAATGCAAATATGATAAGATATAAATAAGATAAGATATAAATACGATAAGATACGCTGTGAAGATCAGCTGAATATAAAATTAAGTTCTACACGTGTCATACCTTACGAGTCACCGCAAGAGTACAACATCTGCAGTCAAAATGAGTCTTAAGGACAATACGATAGGATAGTGTCCGAATGTAAGGAGACACTAATACGCGTAACCTCATCAAGTTGGATGGTGGTTTACTATATGATACAAAGGTTAGGTGATTATCTATACGTGGACCTCGCGTGATAGACTCGAGCAGCGTCCGTGACATAGGTCGTTTACGTAAAAAAAGTATGATGCGAAGTACATTGTGTAGATGTATTGAGCTACAATAAGACTTAAGATATACCACATAAGTTAAGTTGATGAGACAGTAAAAAAAGTGATAAGCATTAAAAGCATCATATATACTAAATATTGTTACGTTCTTTCAGTTTTATAGTTATGAAATATTTATGAGAATTTATCTTATGTTGTTTATATGAAATTATAAAGGATTCACTTCACTCATAAGGTTGCACTCACGATCACATGGGTAAATTGTGGTGGATCTGTTACATAACCCACTGAGTTTACGTGACTGAGTAAACTCATCTTACGAAAAACTAACAGTTATAGGTTAAGATATGGACTATACTACCTTGGTAGACTTGATGCGCCGATAGATGATATAGTTTATGAGGGTGACGACGTGGATGACCAGTTAAACGATGTCAGGTATGTATTAAATATTTAGAAAGATTTTCCAGTAGTTGACCGTACCTTTATTTATGGTCATTTAGTTTAATGGACTCAAAATTCAATGTAAGCTTAATGAAGGAAATTTTAATGTACGAAGAACTTTTGGTTCACGATTTTTGGGAGTTCAGTTTTATGTATATTCATTTATTGCCATAACAAGTGTGCGGTGTCATAACACGGAATTTTAGGTCTTTAAAATCGGCTAGGATTCTGGGCCGTGACAGTTTTCCACTCTAATCTTCCACACAATGGATCTTGAGACTATGATCTTACCATCAGTCGATCAGTTTTTTATTCTGTGTCACGAATCCCTAAAAAAGTGGCCCTAAAATGACGGTTGAGCGTGATGTATGCCATGTGATTTTAAGACCACTTTTTGAAGGCTTTGCTTGAAAGAAAAGAACCCGCTTTCTTTCTCAGAATTCTGACATCTGAATCAGAGAGAGCAGAGGGCTTCCTTCCACGCCTCCCCAAATGCTACTATTTTTATATGAACCCCATACACTTTTGTTGCACCTCCACTAATTAATCTCTGACGTATCTGTTGCACTCTGATATAATGCCCAACTATTGATTAACACTCCAAAGATCTCTCTCTCTCTCTCCTTATGGCCCCATTCAGGACTTTTGTCACTTGGAAAATGCAAAGAATCTGAGTAGGTCATTTTCTAGTAGATAGTGACTTCATCACAAATTCTTGACCTGAAAAAATTCATTTTTGAGATGCATAGAAAGTGCATTTTATGAGCAATACAACATTTTCCTTTGTTCAGGTAATTCTGGACCACCATTAGAAAATGAGTAATCAACATCATCCATTACTCACGTATCTTATTAATCTGATGTCTTCGAATAGTTAGAATCGCCTAAATTTCGTCCACTGATCAATCTAGTGAAGGCCGAATGAAGTGAAGTGAACCGTTCAAATTGAAAATGAAGGAATCGCACTATGCATGGTAGTTGGATCGGCCAACTAAAAGTGTTTGTGGCTAACATATGGGCTACCCCATACCCAAGTGAGATGTTCCTATATAAATAAGGTTTTGATAGTCGCAAAAGCCACAATCTAGCAACAACAGTCATATTTAAAAAGGGATAATGGCTTATGACCGACATTTGGTGTTTAAATGATCTTACACTATTAAAATATCACTTTTTATCTCACACCATTGAAGAGTGATTTATCATTGGGCCATGTGGCACACATCTATGATAAATCTAAATTTCCCAAGTAACCATTCATCATTGGAACATGTCTCAACCAAAGGTTCATGTTTTTAAGTGGATATAAACCATCCGATCGGTGAACTTGAATATCAGCCATCAAAATTAAGTACAATCGTTGGTATTAAAGTGCACAAATCAAATGGTTCGAACCTCCCAAAAAGTGTAATTTTTAGACCATAGTCCTTCAATGGATGATATATCACTTTGATGGTATGGATTTCCAAGATCATAGGCCAATAAACGGTGTATGATCGTTTAAACACCATTTGGTGTTTAAATGGCGGTCAAGAGAGTCAATCCTATTTAAAAATAAAATGGACCCAACCTACTATATAGCCAATATTCGGCCATCATGCTAATTATTAAGAGCCCTAATTTCAATGTTGCTATGGCTCATTCGGAAAGTTCTGGAGTAAATAAGTGTTGCTTCCCGCGAAGGCATGGAAGTGATCCCATGTTATTCTGTCAGAGGAGTATACTCCACCCTTGCTTTCCCTGCACCTAGAAAGTGGACATTTTGAAAAACATCTTGTCCGAAAATTTAAGGCTCTATTTGCGCGAAAAACATCTTGTCTGACATGAGGTCCACAGTTACTTAAAAATGGATGAAAATAACTTTTCGAGAAGGCAAAGCCACTTTTCGTGAAAAATGCACAAAATTTGGCACTTTTTCCGCAGTCGATCAGGGCCCATATATGAGAAAAAGAAGAGGTAGTATGACATTTCTGCCAAAGTTGTTGTGGAGTTTGACTTTTCATTAAAAAAGGTTTAAGTTCGACTGTTGATCAACCTTCAAAATCAAACAATTTAGACCTGAATCTCAAAATTGCTAGGCCTCGTATGATCACTAATATCTACCTTTAGTATTTCATGTACAAGAGGTTTTGAGGAGCCAAAGGCAAGAAAAGAGTTAAAAGAATATAGAAGGAAAGAATTGGAAGCAACCAACCAAAATAGAGGAAAGAAAGAAAATTACCAAGGTTTAAATAAAGATTTGCAAAACTAAGGCTTATACTAATGGAAAGTATTCCAAGCTTTCCAATGAGCCAAGAAACGCCCAAATCCGAGTTGTACATCAAAAGTTATAAGGAAACAAAGTACCCGAAAAAGTGCAAGAAAATGACATCTCGACCAGTCGAGATTGGAAGTGGACTAGTCGAGTTTGGACTGGTCCACATACAAAAATGGACCGGTCGAGATGGAAACAAGCTTCAAAAATATCAGTTTTGACTGGTCCAAATACAAATGAATTAGTTCAAATGTAAAGTGGACCGGTCGAAATTGAATAGTAAAGAAAAAGAGAAATAAATAGAAAAGTGGACTTGTCCAAATATCAAAGTGGATCAGTCGAGGTTCATTAAGCTTCAGAAATATCAAAATTGAACTAGTCCAAATGCAAAGTGGACCAGTCCAAATCAAACGGAAAATCCACTCCGCGAGGCGCTGAATAAAATACAAAATGGACTGATCGATCGACTGGTCAAGATAGAGATTTGCTACTATTCTGCACACCGATAGTTCCTGAATTAGAGACTCTGAGATTTTCTTCTTTCCTAGTTTAAAGTTGAGTCGTTCTAGGAAGTATTTTCTAGTTTAAATCAATTTTCTAGGACCTTATGCATCTATAAATAAGGACCCTAAGTTTAGGAATAGACGACTTTTAGCTCATAGCTTATATTTAGTTTTCTAGTTTCAGAATTTTAGCAAGTAGAGAGTTTTAGCTTTAGGTTTACTTTCCCGTTTTTAATTTCTGCGAGTTTGCGAGATTGAGGGCTTTGTAATTCATTATATGATGATCGATTCAACAATGATGATCATCATAGTTATGATGCATGGCTAATTCCCGAAGCTTGGGATCCCTTGTACATCAAGGATGAGTTTTTAATTCCAGATTTTATTCTATTTCTAATTTGAATTCACTATGATAATGATTGCACTATTGAGGATTACTTTTGTTATCATAGATATTTCTAAAAAGTTTAATTCTGTTTTTGATAATTCTAATGGCCTTGCAAGTATTAGGATTAGATCAAATAGGATTTGCACCTTCGAACTAGTACTTGTAGTCTAGTTTGATAGGTTTCGTATAATGATGGTTACGGATTAGATCGCTAGAGATTAGACGGATCATATCGTCCCGACTGGTCCGTGACTATGAATAGGATTTGATTATTTTACCTAGCTTTAGCTTATAGCGAAAAGAATGTTGATTACCCAGAATTCATATTAGAATAGGAATAGAGTACGGGTTAAATACGAGTCTGTGATTAAAAGGGATCCCATGCTGTTTTCTCACAACTTTCTAAATCAGAATTTACTTGCCCTCCTAGATAGCTTAATTAGAATTTCCTTTTACAAACCTTTCTTTTAATCAGGGCTTTAGTTAAGATAAATGACTAGTCCTTGTGGTTCGACGCCCTAGTACTCGCCTTAGTTCCACGAACTTGTGCACTTTCAAGGTTTATAGTATTTAGCGAACAAGTTTTTGGCGCCATTGTCGGGGACTACCCTTTTATTTGAATTATTGCCTTTTAGTTAGTTTGTATTAGTAATTTTCTAATTATAGTTTATTGTTTTCCATATTTGGACACCGAGGTTCGAGTCTTCCAAAGCTTCGAAGGGGACGCACGTGAGAAGCCAAGGTACGGACCTTTGTTTTTAGATTTAGTTAGGTTTTTGTATTTGTATTATTTTCGTTTCCTAGTTTATGTCTATACGATATGGAGTTTCCCATAATTCCGATGCCCCCATCTTTTTATGGGTTAAATTATGAGATTTCATACCAAAATTGGGATGAACATGGGGAGAATTATCCTAATTGGTGGGAACCAAATCAGGGTTGTGAATTAAATCAGTTTTTAATGCCAATTTTTTCAAACCAACCTCAGTTTGATCCACAATACTCACAATCCCCATGGAGTTCCGGTTTCGAAGACCAGATTTTAACTATGTTAGAAGAACTTCAATCCCAATCTAACCATGTTGAATTACTCTACTCTCATACTCAGTCTATTGCGATAATTGAACATCAAATAGGGTAGTTGGCCGATGCCATTGGTAGGGAGGAAGACTCTTTGCCTAGTCAACCAATAAATATTCCACATGACGAGAATTTGAGAGGAGAAACTATCCCCGCCTATGAGTATGAGGTTGCGATCGTGACCCTTAGGAGCAAA
Source organism: Chloranthus sessilifolius (assembly GCA_021018995.1). NCBI lineage: Eukaryota > Viridiplantae > Streptophyta > Magnoliopsida > Chloranthales > Chloranthaceae > Chloranthus > Chloranthus sessilifolius. The sequence continues at coordinate 23,545,619 of CM037594.1, read as the reverse complement.
CATGAGCTATATAGCAAGGAAGACGTTGTTGGCAGACAAAAGATTAAAATAGTGGTCGATAGCCAACAAATTTGTGATATCTCTCTAATACCAAGAGAATAATTATATGAGGACACAATTCCTTGTCCTATATCGATTGAGCAGTCTAACATTGTATATAAGGCACCTAGTGTGCCATGAGATCCTTCCTACAGTGCTTGGAAGAACCCTCCAGTCGATTGGTTTTAAATGATGATATATTCGATGCTCTCAAATTGCCGAAACATAATGAGTCCAAATACTTCATGGTTTATAGGGTGGATGAGATTGTTGAAAGACCACCCTCGAATAGACTCAAGACGGTAATTAATGAAAATTGGTAACCAAAACATGTTATATGGACAACCCTTTCAGATACCTCTGATAGATTGAGGGGGTCCTGCTAAAGACCAAAAACTTAGCGCTTCTTGGGAGGCAACTCATGTTTGTACTATATTAGTTTAGTTAGTTTTGCTTTTGTTTTATCTATTTTTATCCTGATTTAACGAGTTTGTTCATCTTGTAGGGTGGAGTTTTTTACTCCACTTCACTTTTTCTGTGGAGGTAAAAGAAATAAAAAGGAAAAATAAATAAATAAATATACATATATATATAAGGAGATAAAACATAAAAAAATGAGTTTGGACACAGAGCACAGTGCTCTCTGTCCAAAATCAACCGGTCAAGATTGGTTCTCAACTAGTCGAGTTGGTTTTTCTTCATTAAAAGAAGAGAGAGGATGGAGAGCACACTACTCTGTCCAATTTCGACTAGTTGAGAATGGAACTCGATTGGTCGAGCTCTTTTTGTTGCTTCAGGAGGGAGATAGGGTAGAGAGTTGTCATTCTCTGCCCACTCTCGACTGGTTAAGATTGGTTCTCAACCGATCGAAATCAAAATAAATAAATGTTTTGTTGAGATTTTACATCTCGACCGATCGAGTTTGGGTCACTGCTTCAGATTGAAGTAGGGCAGAGAGTATTTACTCTTTGTCCCATTTTGACCGGTCGAGACTCCATCTTGACTGGTAGAGATAAGACTCGACCTATATAAGGCCTCGCGATTGGTCAAAACCCATTTCGATCGATCGAGCCCCTCCTTCCATTTCCACCACTCTAGTTCCTGCTCTACCCCTCCCTTCTTTATCCCAATCCATCCCTTTCTCTCCATCCCCTTTCCCAGTGTTAGGAGACCATTCTTTCTCTCCTCCTTCCCCGCGACCTATCTCCATTAACCTTCACCGCTACCACACCCACTTCTACCCCCCCTCTCACCCGGCACCTTCGGCATCGGTGTCGATGACTTTTGAGGCCTTATGGAGGGAACCACCACCTCTTCCCCCGTAGTTGCAAGGGACACTCTAGATGAGCCTACTGGCGGGCTCTCTATGGCTGTAATTGGGAGGAGCGAGGGTCCTCTTGACCTCATTTCTTCTGACTCCTCAACCTGGGCCATTGTGCCTTATATTGGAGACCCTCTTCGGTCCCAGGTCATTGTAGATGCAACTTTATTCCACTCTATGAGTGCATATGTTGAGATCCTTGAGGAGGAGTTGACTCGGTCCAACATTGCATTTGTGGCTGAGCGATCCGTGTCAACTTCTCGCCGGCGTGATTGGATCAAGCTGTGAGCCGATTATGATGCCTTGGCCCTCTGGTGGAGCTATGAGTGCTACTATCATGATGGGGAGGCCAGGCGGCACACGGAGGAGAAAGGTAAATGGGTAGTTGAAATGAATGATATACAATCTCAGTAGTCATCCATTGACCTTGATTCTGGTGATGGTGCTGACATAGGCAGAGCCCCACCTTCTTCTTGTGGAAAAGGGTTTGTTGTGAATCCTACGTCCCCTCACACTGTCTCATGGATGGAGGGGACGGTGATTCTTTATATATGGTGCTTGTGCATTTATTGCTTTATTTTTTGTTTTGATGCCCTATTGTCTTGATTTATTGTTTTTTTCATTTGTACAATGAGGGCATTGCACCATTGAGGTTTGGGAGTATTTTGTGGTCCCTTTTATGATCTTTATTTTGTATGTATGCATCGTTTATAGGCCATTGCTTGATATCGATATATTGATATACCACTGTTTTGATATCCCTTAAAACCAATTTCTTTGAAACTTTGAGCCATCACATGCTATTTTGGTGTAGTTTTAAAATTTTAATTGATGATCGATGCATGTGAATTTGATTTTGATAATATTGATGTTATATCTTGAATGCTTGTATATAGGATTATGAAATTTAATGTGATAATTTTTTTATAATTTTGAAATTCATGCTTAGATTCTTTTGCACTTATACCATGCTAGGATTTAGAAATCAAGGAACTAGTTTGAACTTTGAATCTTAGGATCTTAGTGGAGACTAAACCCAGTGAGCTTTTAAGCCAAATTTTCGTCTTCGATGAGTGTTTACATAAACTCAGAATTATCTTTGAATACGAATTAATTTTTCCATAATCTCATACATTTGTGCTTTGACTTGTGACTTTGCATGAAATCAAATTCATATCATTATGCTAGAACATGTTGTATATTTACTCAAGACAAATAGGTAAGATTGTCATCTTTTGAGGACATGATTGAAGACCATCATTGGCTCGTTTGTGCTTAAAATATCCTACCTGATGTAAGTTTTATCTTTCTAGTACCCCTTTGAGCCTATTGAAAATTTTTTCTTTATATATTATTTGATAAGTCATGTTAACCTTTACCTTTACACAATTTCTGAAATTTTAATTATACCCTTCTTATTTATGAGAAATTAGGAACGAGGAATGAGAATAAATAAAAAGAGTGTAAGTGGAGAGATATCGAGTTGTGATATTTATTGAGAGTATATGGTGAAAAATTAGATGAAGAAGAGAGAAAAAAAATGAAAAATATGAGGTATTTCAAGAGAATGAAATTCAAAAGAAGAAAGGAGTGAGAAAAGAGAAGAAAGTTGAGAAAAAGAAAAATATTGAGAAAAATAGAGAGAAATTAGAAAAGAAAAAGAAGTGAAAAATAAAAAAATTAGGAGTAGTTCCTTTTCCAATTTCTCAGAAGCTTTGAATCCCAACTTCCTTTATTTCATATCCCTTTCCTAAGCCTCATACAACCCAAGAAAAGACCTTCATGATTTGATTTTGCTATGGTAATAACCTTGTGGAAAGTGAATATATTGCATCTATGGTACTTGATGTGACATACTTAGGATAGACAAGTATCCTTCTTATCAGATTTTCTTTTATTCATTGATTGTATCGTGCTTCTTTTATTATATGAAATCTTATTTATTTGCTTTGTATTGATCTCTCACATGCGTCTGAAAATTTACCCATCATTAGAGTGCTTTTATTTTTGAGAATGTATATATGGTTAGGATTGAGTCAAAACATGAAATCTGATGGTTTATTGTTTGAATTGGTTCCAAGATAGATAGATCATAGCTTTGGTATACACACACTACACGTTTAGGCATGAATGGATGAGTTATTTGGAATTTGGAGCATTAGACTAATCTGAATAGATGTGAGTATGATTGGCATGACATTGATATTTGAAATTGAGAATTTGCATGTTAAATCGATTAATGGTTTTGTGCTTTAAAAGTATATATGTTTTGAAAATCATGTTTTTGATCAAAACTCACTTTTACTGATGGTTTCAAAAATTTGGAAGTTTGTGGGTAACTTCACTGAAAACCTCAGGAGACACAACTCTTCCACTAGGATCATCTAGGGGTTTAAAGGCTTGTTGCATAAGCTAATTGCAATCGTGTTCCTCACGAAAGCAATATTTATTTTCGTAGAGTAGTTATTTTTAGTTTCTAGTTTTTATTTTTGCCTTTTGCCTTTGCTTGAGGACTAGCAAAGTTGAGGTTTGGGGGTGTGATTAATGTTAAAAATTATACAATTTAAACCGAAATCTAGATGTTACTGGGCCTTGTATGATCACTAATGTCTACCTTTAGTATGCTTTCATATACAAGAGGTTTTGAGGAGCCAAAGGTAAGAAAAGAGTTAAAAGAAGATAGAAGGAAATAATTGGAAGCAACCAACCAAAACAGAGGAAATAAAGGAGATTATCAAGATTTAAATAAAGATTTTCAAAAACTTAAGCTTCTACCAATGGAAAGTAGAGGTTCAAGCTTTCTAACGAGCCAAGAAACGCTCAAATATGAGTTGTACATCAAAAGTTATAAGGAAACGAAGTACACGAAAAATTGTAGGAAAATGGCATCTCGACCAGTCGAGATTGGAAGTGGACTGGTCGAGTTTGGATTGGTCCAAATACAAAAATGGACTGGTCGAGATGGAAACAAGCTTCAGAAAGATCAATTTGGACTGGTCCAAATACAAAATTGACTAGTCCAAATGTAAAGTGGACAGGTCGAAATTGAACAGTAAAGAAAAAGAGAAAAAATAATAAAGTGGACTGGTCCAAATATCAAAGTTGACCGATCGAGGTTCATTAAGCTTCAAAAATATCAAAATTGGACTGGTCCAAATGCAAAGTGGACCAGTCCAAATCAAACAGAAAATTCACTCCAAGAGGCGCTAAATAAAATACAAAGTGGACTGGTCGAGATTGCAAACTCGACCGATCGAGATAGAGATTTGTTGTGATTCTTCACGCTGATAGTTCCCGAATTAGAGACTCCGAGAGCCAAGATTCATGGGGAAGAATATATGCAAACTCACCTCAGTTCACACCTACACAATTACTAATGGCGCCTATGCTGTAAACTTGTTGACTATTGGACCATGGAGATCGATTTCCATCCCAATCATCGAGTGGATTGATCTCGACACCATGGCTATACTTTACCATCAGAACACCAGTTTTGTATTCCATGTGTCACAAATACCAAAAAGTGATCCTACAATCACTTTTGAGCATGATGTAAATTTGTGTCATGTGGAGTACAAAAATGATGGTCTGATGGTACGCCTATGGTGTCAAGATCAATCATGTGGAAGATTGGGATGAAAATTAATTTCCATCGTCTGATTCAACGCAGTCAACAGATTTACAACATAGGTGCCTTCAATATTGGATAGGCGCAAACAAAGGTATGTTGTTTAAAATAGGGTGCCTTCATATACAGCCCAAGTTTTTTCCTTCTCAACTCATGTTTCGCATGTAAGCACTTTAGTGCTTTGAACCATACCATAGAGATCGTTCTTTCACTCCAATCTTTCACATAGTGGATCTTGAGATCATGACCTATCATCAGATGATCAAATTTTGATTCCATATGGCAAACATCTCAAAAAGTGCTCTAGGAATCATATTTGATGGATGCCCTGATCATATTTACCTTTTACGATGCTAGCCACGTGGAATCAAAATATGATTGTTTGATGATAGACACGTGATCTCAAGAACCCTTTTGTGAAAGATTAGGGTGAAAAACAATCTCCATCGCATGGTTCCAAAAGTCAACCGTTTAAGCAAGTGACACCTGAGCTGAGAAGGAAGAATCTTAGGTTGTAAATAAAGGTACCTTTAAAATAATAATAATAAGTATAGTACCTTTTTCTGCAACCATAAATTCTCTTAGCGGGGAGGGTTTACATGTACAAAATTGTTATTTGCTCATGAATCAGAGGATGAAAATTATATGTTCACTTTTTGGGATTTGTATCATTTGGAATCAAAATCGGATCGTTTGATGGTACGCCCATTCTCTCAAGATTTGTTGCATATAGAATAAAAAATTGATCGTATGATTGTACGCTTATTATTTTAAGGATCCATATATATTGTATGAAAGATTGGGATAGAAAATGATCATCATGTGATTCGAAGGAGTCAACAATAAAACACATGAAAAGCTTGTTTTGAAGTTAATGGAATGGTTTGTATTAAGTGCTATGCTACATAATACTTAGGGTTTGGGTCAAAGGATAAAGGGTCACTGGTATGGTTTAAAATCTCACTTGGAATGGTTTGAATCGTTAGGGGGCTCAAATCACACCATATCTCGCCTAGATATACGAGATCTCGACAATCTCTAGCATCTCATTTGAGATGAGCAAGATAAAGTATATCTTAGCGAGATATGGTGTGATTTGAATTGTTTTGAAAAAAAGGTCCTTGTATTTACAATCCAAGATTCTTCCTTCTCAACCTAGTTTTCTATATCCTTCAGTAATTGACTTCTTTGAATAATATGGTTGAGATTAATTTTTATCGCAATCTTTGACATGACAAATCTTGAGATCACGGGCCTACCATTGGACGACCTGATTTTGATTTCAGGTGGCACACATCCAAAAAAATGAACATGATCTTGAGCGTATATCAAACATGGTTCTCGAGTCACTTTTCGAGAGTTGTGCCATTAATATCAAATCTGACAATATGATGAAATGACCATGATCTCAAGATCTACTGTGTCGAGGATTATAACAAAAAATTAACAATCCCCATCATCTGATTCAGAGAAGTCAAAGGTCTAAGCATGTAAAATTGGGGTTGACAAAGAAGAATCTTAAGTTGTAAATGAAGGTACTCTAAAAGAAAGTACCCACTAAGGCTACTACCCAGATTCCAAGGATTCTTCAACCAGTTTTTATGCTTATATATAGTTAAATAATTTTATTATGTTTATATATTTTTAAATTTGAACTTAATTATTAATTTAAAATAAAAATAAATCATTTTTTTCTCTCAACATATCACACCATATATCTTTGATTTCCGAGATTTAAAACCCTGCTCAGGTGTGAGAGGATCCCCCTCTCTCGTGTTTCAGAGTGCCTTGCAAAGGTGTGAGAGGATCCCCCTCTCTCGTGTTTCAGAGTGAAGAAAATTTATTCTTATGGAGGATAATATTGACGGTATTCTTCCTGATCTGGATCAAAAACTGAGTCTAACTGGTGATGAAAAAGAAGTTATTGTGGCAACAAATGCGGAGATTACAGATCCGCGTGAGCGTTGCTCTCTCGGAAAGCTTATATGCTCGAGGAAGATGAATCCAGAGGCCTTCAAGGATAGTATCCGATTATATTTTCCCCAACCTCTTTGATCTTCAGTTCCTTCTTTAAATTTTCCTTCCCTAATGAAGCTCATAAATTGAGAATTATGAGACTTGGCCCATAGAGTTTTGATAACAATCTACTTGCTTTATCTGAATTCAGAGCCAATGCTCCCATAGATGATGTTGATTTTTCTAATGTTGCTTTTTGGGTTCGCCTCATTGGCCTCCCCATGGGAGCAATGATGGAATCTAAAAAGATCTGACGATCCGACCATCCAAAATTAAGCCTAAAGATCTAGGCGCACGATCAATCAAAAACCAATAAATATACAAACTATAAATATGCACACCTTGAGCGTTAGCCATTAATGGTTGCCGATCTTCAACGATGTTCTCGCGTTCAATGTCTCCTAGCACAATGGGGATGCTCTCGCCAATAGGGACGATTGAATTCTATCGAGCTATCGTTGGGACCAGGCACCCCTTATATTTATAGCCATAGAATCCTATCCCATTAAGGACTGAAATTGCTAATTATAGTGTGATTAGAAATCACAATCATACCTTAACTAAAAGACTCAATAAGCAGTTGCCTATTCTCTTCAAACTCACCAGAATAGCAATTGTACATCTCAAGGTTGATCTTATACCATTCACCGGTCAACGGGTTTGACCATAGTGATGGCCACCAAAATAGGAACTTCTAACAGTCTCCCACTTGGCCAAACTATGTCAATAAACTCCGATTACCCAATGTTAGCTAACTTTCTTTGAATGGTAAGTCACAATCAATCTCAATCAAAGTCTTAATTATCAGTCCGGTCTAGTGAGAATTTCAACACAGAATCAATGTAGGCAATATATCATATCATCGATATATGATCGCTCATAAGTCACTGTATTGGAAGTCATCACCGACATGGATTCCAACTAGTATGATTTCACATAGATTGTAAGTTTACAAACTGAATGGTGATTACATGTAAACTCAATCTAATATTGGTCCTACTTTATTGCCATCTACTGGCACCATATGTTCCAAAGAGGTATTTGCATAAAAATAGAAAAACAAATAAATAAGTTTTATTTTTGAATCAATTAAACAAATGTATTCACTCGCATATATCCACTCTCAAAGGCTATCAAAATTATCCGTTAACCCCATGCGCGCAACATGCTCCAAAAAGAGCGTGGGAGGTAAACCTTTAGTGAGAGGGTCAGCCAACATGAGTGTCGTACTTATCTTTTCAACAGATACAATTTGATTTTGAACTTTCTCCCTTACAACAAGATATTTTATATCAATATATTTGGAACCCCCACTAATCTTGTTGTTATTGGAGATAACAATCGTAGCGGAATTGTCACAAAAGATTCTCAGTGGCTTTAAAATAGTATCAACAACTCGAAGCCCTGAGATAAAATTCCTCAACCATATCGCCTCACATATTGCCTCAAAACATGCAACGAATTCTGCTTCCATAGTGGACGAAGTAGTCAGCGTTTGTTTAACGCTCTTCCAAGATATAGGTCCACCTGCAAGCATAAAAATATAACCCGATGTGGACTTACGAGTGTCTTGACACCCAGCATAGTCAGCATCTGAATAACCAATAACTTCAAGGTTATTCGACCTTTTGTATATGAGCATGTGTCCTTTAGTCCCTTGTAAATAGAGAAAAACCTTCTTAGCTGCTTTCCAATGATCCAAACCAGGATTACATTGGTACCTGCCAAGCATGCCAACTATATACGCTATATCTGGATGAGTACAGACTTGTGCATACATGAGACTCCCAACTGCCGATGCATAGGAAATTGCCTCCATCTGTTTTTTCTCCAGATCGATCCTGGGACTCTGAAGTAGACTAAATTTATCACCCTTAATGACAGGGGCAACAGTAGCAGAACAATTGTGCATGTTAAACCTTTTAAGAACTTTATCAATATAAGCTCTTTGAGACAATCCCAATATGCCACGGGCTCTATCTCGATGAATCTCAATTCCTATCACGTAGGAAGCTTCACCAAGATCTTTCATATCAAAACTCTTTGATAAAAAGTTCTTTGTCTCATATAACATGCCTAAATTGCTACTCGCAAGTAAGATATCATCAACGTATAAAACAAGGATGATAAACTTACTCCCACTGATTTTAAGATATATGCATTGATCCACAGTATTTTCTTTAAAACCAAAATTTGAAATGACTTCGTGAAATTTTAAGTACCATTGTCGAGATGCCTGCTTTAAACCATATAGAGACCTTTTGAGTCTACAAACTAAATGACTCTCCCCCTCAACCTGAAAACCTTCAGGTTGTGTCATAAAGACATCTTCATGCAAGTCGCCATTCAGAAAAGCAGTTTTAGCATCCATTTGATGCAATTCTAAGTCAAAATGAGCTACTAATGCCATGACTATCCGAAAGGATTCCTTTCTAGAGACAGGAGAAAATGTCTCTTTATAGTCTATTCTTTCTTTTTGACTGAAACCTTTAGCGACTAATCGGGCCTTGTATCTTTCTATGTTACCTTTAGAGTCTTGCTTGGTTTTAAATACCCATTTACAGCCTACAGGCTTGACTCCATTAGGTAACTCACAAAGATCCCAGACCGAGTTATGTTTCATTGATTCCAACTCATCTTTCATGGCTTCGAGCCATTGAGTGGATTTGTCGCTCTTCATGGCTTGGCTAAAGGAAACAGGATCTGATTCCTTTCCAAAATCAAACTCACTCTCATTTAGGTAAACTATATAGTCATCAGAAATGGCAGGCTTCTTTGCTCTCTCTGATCTATGCAATGGTAGATCATTGGCAGTCGCCATGGGAGCAAAAGCCTCCTCAATGTGGGGTGTGTCAATAGGTATAGCCACAGGTGCATCAACACTGGCTTGAATAACTGGTGTTGGTGCCACTTTTTCTTGGATAAAAGGGATAGGAATTATAACCCGATTCTCCTCAAAAGTGATTTTCCTAAGCTCTATACTCCCACTGATCTCACGATCCTCAAAGAATTTTGCATGTCTAGTCTCAACAATCCGGGTACTATGAGTGGGGCAATAAAATCTGTAGCCTTTTGATCTATCAGGGTAACCAATGAAATGACAACTTATAGTTTTAGGGTCCAATTTTCCTAATTGTGGGTTGTACACCTTTGCTTCAGCCAAACAGCCCCAAATGTGTAAATATCCTAAAGTCGGTTTTCTTCCTACCCATAGCTCATAAGGAGTTTTGGGAACTGCCTTACTAGGAACTCGATTGAGGATATGCACCGCTGTTTTCAAGGCTTCTCCCCACAAGAACGTAGGCAACGTAGAGTTGCATAACATGCTTCTCACCATATCCATAAGAGTACGATTTCGTCGCTCAGCTACACCGTTCTGTTCAGGTGTTCCCGGCATGGTGTATTGAGCGACAATGCCATGCTCTTGTAGATACAGGGCGAAGGGTCCTGGATTGCGACCTGTTTCAGAGTATCTACCATAGTACTCTCCGCCTCTATCAGATCTCACAATTTTAATCTTCGAATTGAGTTGTAACTCAACTTCGGCTTTATAGATTTTAAACATATCCAGGGCCTCAGATTTCTCGTGAATGAGAAATATATAACCAAAACGAGAATAATCATCAGTGAAGGTAATAAAATACTTTTGACCACCAATAGCGGGAGTTGGAAACGGTCCACAAATATCAGTGTGGACTATTTCCAGCAAACTCGTGCTTCTGAGAGCCCCTTTCTTATTAGTCTTTGTGAGTTTTCCTTTAACGCAATCAATACAAGTATTGAAATCAGAGAAATCGAGTGCATCGATTATATCATCTTTAATCAACCTCTCCGTTCTATCCTTAGATATATGGCCTAAACGTTTATGCCATAAAATGGAGGAGTTATCGAGTGCTCGTTTTCGTTTCTTACTTATTTTATCATTCACATGCATAGAAACTAAAGATTGGACATAAGATGAATCCAAGTTCAACTGATAAAGATTGCCCACTAATGAGCCACCACCCACAATATCGGAATTAAATAATAGAGTAAACATATTATGTCCAAATTTAAATTCAAAACCTAATGAATCCAATTTAGAAATTGAGATAAGGTTTCTAGTGATGCTGGGAACATAAATAGTATTAACTAAATCCAAAATGAAACCACTATCTAAAATGAGACGGAGAGTCCCAATGGCCTCCACATCTGCTTCTACTCCATTCCCGAGTTTGATGGTACGTTCGCCTTTACTTAGCTTCCTGCTGGATCGAAATCCCTGCATTGAATTACTTATGTGAATAGTTGTACCAGAATCTATCCACCAAGTATTGCGTGGAGCATCAACATAAAGTGATTCAAAACACACAAAAGCAAGGTCATTACCTTTCTTAACTAGCCAATCTCTGTATTTCTGATAATTCTTCTTAATGTGTCCCTTCTTCTTACAGAAGTGACACTTGATGCCAGAAGTAGATGTGCTAGCTTCTCCTTGTTTGGTTTCTGGTGGAGGAGCTTTCACGTTCTTTCCTTTATATTGTCCCGGTTTTCTTTTGAAATTTCGTTTCGATGGGCCAAGAGCGGCGTAATGGGCACTTTCAGGTTTTTCAGCCCGAAGTCGTTCTTCTTCTTGGACACAGTGAGCAATTAGCTCGTTCATCTTCCACTTCTCTTTCTGCGTGTTATAATTGATCTTGAACGGGCCAAATTGTGCAGAAAGGGAAGTCATAATGAAGGAAACAAGATAACCCTCAGAAAAACCCATGTCCAGTTCTTTCAATTGAGTTGCCATGCCACTCATTTTCATAATGTGCTCCCGGACGCCGCTATGACCATCATATTTCATGGTTCCCATTTTAACAATTAGACTACTGGCAAGGGCTTTAGAAGTCCCTTGAAATTGTTCCTTAATGGCTTGCATGTATTCCTTTGCAGTGTGCGAGTCAGGAATACCTCCCCGAATCGCATCAGCAATGGAACTCTTGATGATCATGAGGCTCATATGATTTGATCTATCCCATTTTTTTAAATCCGTATGGTTCACTACCAGATCCTCAGCCGAGGCATCAGCGGTGAGCACCTTGGGTTTATCAGATCGTATAGCATAGTCAAGATCCATGCAGCCTAGAACAATTGCAACTTGTTCCTTTTATTTCTTATAATTTGATCCACTCAAAAGTTCAATTCCACCAATCATACTGGTTATGATAGACGGGTTCAATGCTGCACAATAATTAAGGGCTTTATTATGTCCACATACAATCGAAGTAACTATCAATTCCATAAGGTTATAATTATAGTATGTGACGCGAAAATTAAAATATGTCAAGGAATATAAAAATTAAAACCAATATGATTTTATTGAGAAACGATTTGTGTCATTATAACCCTCCGTTGGGTCGAGCCATAACACACTAGTCGCTTCCTCAATCTATATTAATGATTGTGGTACTAATTGCGTCGTTATGACCCTCGCTAATCGAGTCACAACACGCGAGCAAAGACTCCACACACACAAAATAATGAATAGTGAAACACAACCATCATATAACATTAAGTGATTCATCACCGCTAAGGCGAAGAATCTTTATGTTGTAACGCCAACGTTCACTACACACTTTCACTGGATTTGTAACACGGTCTTGGACAAAATTAAACCTCACTATGAAAACCATGACACTAGGAAGGATCATCACTGTTGGGCAGAAGAATCTTTCCAAGCCATGTTTTCAAATTAGGCTTGATGATAATTTAGATGATCACAAAACGTGTTATGAGGAGGTGTCAAAATAGACAACAAACGAGCATTATAATGTGTAAGTACCAGCCATGGTGGTGGAGCACAACCTCCACTACCCAATTCTAATGAATGATACTTGAACAAAAATTGATTACACAATTAAAAAATAGAAAAAATAACATCAGGTCATGAAAATATCATAATAGAGAGCTCATTATTAAAAATATACCTCAAAAACGGATCCGGAATGTCCGAGATAGTCAAAATGCATATATAATGTCCGAAAATCGGACCTGTAAATAGCCCAGAAATGGCCCGAGAAGATTAGGAAATAGTGTCGGAATAATTGGGCCGGGTATCGTGCCATACCATGGGCCTTTGTGGTCGAATGGGCTATGGTGTGGATGGGCCAGCCATGAGCCAAAGGGTGGACCTCACCAAGGACCAAATAGGCCTGCAGACGGTCGGTGGGTCAAGAGGCCCACAGGTTGGGTCGGTCGGCCAAGTAGGCCCAGACGTCGTCTCGGCCAAAGCGGTTTGCCAAGTAGAGCTGACGGTCGGCGTCAGCCAAGTAGGCCCAGACGGTCAAGGCATGGGTCCGATAACAGTAGGCCCAGAGGTCAGGTGTCAAAGGCGGGTTTGGCAGGATTCAATAGGAACAGACGGGTTGGGCTGGGCAGTCGGGCCAACTAGGCCCAAGCGGATCAGGACCGGACCCGATCCGGTCCGAAATACCCTAATCCTCCCCCATCCACTGTTCATCTTCCCCAATTTTTTTTTTTTTTTTTTGAACCAGAGTTGCAGGATGCAACACACCGACCGGCTCACCTGCGTTTCCCCCCCACCACCCACGGCCACGGTTTTGCTGTATTGGCCGGTGCCATTCCTTGTCACGGAAGAACTCTCGGCGACGGCCCAAAGAACCAAATATATATATATATTTTTTTTTGATTTGCAAGCAGCCTTAAGGGCTTACCCATGCTGACCAAAGGATCGACGCCGACGGTCCGGCAGACCGATCGTCTCGGGCGCTAGAAGTCGGTACCGGTGAAAAGGCCACCGGCGGATCATGGGCCAATACAAAAACCCCAAAATTTTGTTTTTTTTTTTTTTTTGATTTTTGATTTGCAGCGACCCCCCGCTCCTCATCGGTGATCAGACCCGAGGGTCTGGTGAGCCATCCAGTTGGCCATGACGCCGGCGTGGCCCCCCTTTTTGTTTTTTTGTTTTTTTTTATAAAACAGCCATATAAAAAAATAATAATAATAATAAAAGCTCATTTTAAAGTTTTGACCGATCATAACGCCAATCATGGCTCTGATACCAATTGATGGAATCTAAAAAGATCTGACGATCCGACCATCCAAAATTAAGCCTAAAGATCTAGGCGCACGATCAATCAAAAACCAATAAATATACAAACTATAAATATGCGCACCTTGAGCGTTAGCCATTGATGGTTGCAGATCTTCAACGATGTTCTCGCGTTCAATGTCTCCTAGCACAATGGGGATGCTCTCGCCGATAGGGAGGATTGAATTCTATCGAGCTATCGTTGGGACCAGGCACCCCTTATATTTATAGCTATAGAGTCATGTCCCATTAAGAACTGAAATTGCTAATTATAGTGTGATTAGAAATCACAATCATACTTTAACTGAAAGACTCAATAAGCAGTTGCCTATTCTCTTCAAACTCACCAGAATAGCAATTGTACATTTCAAGGTTGATCTTATACCATTCACCGGTCAACGGATTTGACCATAGTGATGGCCACCAAAATAGGAACTTCTAACAAGCAATGTACAAGATAGTAGGAGAGAGGTTGGGGAATATAATCGGCTCTGATCCAAAGGTGGATGGGGATGAGGATGGTAATTGTTGGGGTCGGTGAATCCTTTTCAAAGTCAATGGCCAAGAGGCAAGATGGATCCAGGTTTAATACGAAAGATGGATCCAGGTTGAACACGAAAGACTACCGTCATTTGCTATTCGTGTGGAATTATCGGTCACGTTGAAAAAGACTGCCTCCTCATATCATCTGCTGAGAGAAACGAATCTAATAAAACCACACGATATGGAGCTTGGCTCAGAGCTTCTACCTCAAAGCTCTCTGCCACACGATCGAATCAACAAAATTATTCTAAAGGAAATAATGAGTATCCTAGCCCCGCTCGGTCTAATCGTGACCCGATGTACAACATGGGCCCCAATGACAGAGACAGCCGGCGAGAGCAAAAACTTCAAAGTCAGGCGATGGAGAAGATGACTCCTTCACGAATCTCAGAGCGATGGAGATATGGAAGTGGAAATGCCACCGGGGATCCAAAAGAGAGGGGAAATCGGGATGAATACGGTTTCCAAGGAAGTGGCTGAAAATGCGGTGCACAATTTCGGCGAGAAGGAGGGCAATCTGCGTGAATCTGTTTCAAACAAGGAGGGATCTTGGGAAACCGTATCGACAGCTGGAGGTAACAAACAAAACTCAATCTTTAAATAGAATATTAGCTCCACGTTGATCTCTGATGACCATTCCAAATATAGCCTTCTTGACTCTTCCCCTCAGATAATCCAAGTCTCTAGCCAACCTCCTACATACCCACAAAATCCCTCAATCTTAAAAATACGACCCAAGCCCAAATCTATTGCATACCAATCCGGTAACATGTGAGAGTCCTACCTTTGGTGCAACTGAAGGAAAGCCAAACTTTAAAAACCCACATGATCGCGACCCTACCATCCCATCCAAACTTGAACCCATGCACTATCCTAGACCCAACACCCTCCCCCTCGGTTATAATCTCCCATCCCCCTCTTCCTCCCCTCCACTAGCAAATACTTGTCCCAAGAGCCACATGGATGGAGACCTCCAGAATCATAATCTTATTTCACCCTTAGAGGTTCTAAACACTAGGATCTCAAGAAAAAGGAGGCGGTTGGTTGGGGAAGCAGAGGTTGTGGCTTCTACAAAACGGGTTTCTTCAAATGATGATAAGGATTTCTCTTCCCAATCGGCCATGGTTGCTATGCAACCTCACCGATCACAATTAAAATACTAAGTTGGAACTGTCGGAGGCTTGGGAACCACAGCACAGTTCGGGCTCTTAGACTTATCATCCAAAGAGAAGATCCTTGCTTTATTTTCTTGATGGAAACAAAGTGTAATTCGAGGCAAATGGAGGTCACAAAATACAAAATCGGTTTCCAAAATGGTGTATTTGTAGATGCAATTGGACGCTCGGGTGGGTTAGCGTTCCTTTGGAAAGAAGGGTGTAATATCGATCTTCTATCTTTGTCCAAGCACCATATCGATGTGGCGATGTTGGAAGATTCTCTTGATAAAAATTGGCGATTCACTGGTTTTTATGGAGCGCCTGACAGTCAGAACAAAAATACTTCTTGGGCTACTCCAGAAAATTTGGGCCGTACATTTGATCTACCATGGGTATGTGTTGGTGACTTCAACGAGATCCTCTTTTCTCATAAAAAAGGGGAGGTAATCCTAAATCCTAGGGGCACATGGATGTATTCAGATCTGTTGTTGACAAGTGTGGGCTCCGAGATTTGGGCTACAATGGGAGGAAGTTCACCTGGTCCAATAAAAAAGATGGAGTTGAACTACAAAAAATAAGACTATTAGCGGCAATTTTTGACAGCCAAAAACTTCCACTATTAACAAAAATGCTATTAAGACTATTAGCGGCAAGGGTATTAGCGGCAGTTTTTATTAATAGAGGCAGTTTTTGGCTGGCGCTAATAGTCTTATTTTTTGTAGTGTTGAGTTAATAGAAGAAAGGTTAGATAGAACGTTTGCTTCCCGAAGTTGGTCTTGACTCTTCCAGAATGTATGTGTCAATCATTTGGTATCTTCGCGATTCGATCATAGCCCTCTCTTAATCAGTGAAAAACCGAGTGTATCAACTTGGCCAAGGGGGCCAAAGATATTTCGCTTTAAAGCCATGTGGACCCATGCAGATGAATGTCAAAGACTCGTTGGGGACAATTGGGACTCGTGGTGTGGTTCTAATCCTTTGTCTACATTGTGTGGCAAAATAGCAGGAATATTGAAAAAATTAGAAGCTTGGAACAAAAACACTTTTGGCAATATTCAAGGTCAGCTGCTGATACTTCATGACCAACTGTCTTAGATTGAAAGGTCAGGGCCGAATGAAGCAAGTTGGGGAGAAAAAGAACACATAAAATCCAAAATTGATGAATTATTGGAAAGGGAGGAAATTCTGTAGCTACAACGGTCCAAGGATCTATGGATGAAAAATGGAGACAAACATACCCACTTTTTCCATTCCAATGCTAGCCAAAGGAGAAAACAAAATAAATTGATTGGTCTCTTCAATGATGAAGGGCTATGGAAAACTAGGATGGAAGATGCTGAGGAAGTTTTATCGACACATTATACAAGTCTCTTTACCACCTCAGATCCTAAGAAGATTGAGGAGGCTCTTGTTGGAATCAAACCTGTGATATCCAATATGCAGAATACGTGGCTTATGAGAGACTTCTCATGTGATGAGATCCATAAAGCTATTTTCCAAATGAAACCATTGAAATCTCCTGGCCTTGATGGTATGTCCCCTATTTTCTTTCAAAAGTTTTGGTCTAAGGTTGGTCTATCTGTTTCTAACTTTGTGTTTGATTATCTGAATGGTATTAACTATGATCTCTCATCTGTTAATAAAATTCATATCATCCTCATTCCTAAAGTTAAAAAACCAACCCACTTGTCTCAGTTTAGACCGATTAGTCTGTGCAACGTCATTTACAAAATTATTGCGAAAGTATTAGCTGACCGTCTTAAAAAAGTTCTCCCGAGATTAATTTCCGAGTCTCAAAGCGCTTTCGTCCCAGGGAGACTCATCTCTGATAATTCCTTAGTTGCCTTTGAAGTGGCCCATTTTCAAAAAAATAAAAGAAAAGGAAAAGATGGGTGGTGCTCCCTGAAGTTAGACATGAGCAAAGCTTATAATCGTGTTGAGTGGCCTTTCCTTGAAAAAATTTTACTTAAGTTAGGGTTTTGCAATAGGTGGGTCAAATTAATTATGGGATGTGTGACATCGGTGTCTTTTAATTTCTTGGTTAACGGCCATAGCCTTGGTAATGTGTCTCCATCTCGGGGTCTTGGACAAGGTGATCCATTATCGCCATTCCTATTCATTCTTTGCGCTGAAGTTTTTTCAAGTCTTCTAAAATCAGCGATCTCTCAAAATAAAATTTCTGGTCAAAAGATATGTTGTGGGGCTCTTATTGTTTCCCATTTGTTCTTTGCCGATGATAGCTTAATCTATCTTCGGGCAAAAGAATCGGAATGTGGGAAAATCGTGAACATTCTTAATCATTACAAAGAAGCGTCTGGTCAAAAAATCAATTTTGATAAATCTATGCTCTCTTTTAGTAAAAATGTTCAAAATGTTTTGCGGAGTCAAATTCAAAATATTTTAAATATTAAGAGGACAACTCCTGAGGACAAATATTTGGGATTGCCAATGGCTATTGGTAAATCTAAGAAAGCGGTATTTGATATTATCAAGGAAAAGATATGGAAGAAACTCATGGGCTGGAAAGGGAATCTTCTTTCTAGAGCCGGTAAAGAGGTTTTAATCAAGGTAGTGATTCAAGCTGTGTCAACTTACTATATGAGCTGCTTCAAGTTTCCTAACATTATTGTGTAGGAAATCTCCTCTCTCATTGCATGATTTTGGTGGGGTAAAGTCGGAAACGAGAAAGGCATCCATTGGAAGAAGTGGGGAGATTTGTGCAAACCAAAAGAAGTGGGAGGTTTGGGTTTTAAGCATCTCGGTGCTTTTAACTCCGCGATATTAGCCAAGCAAGGGTGGAGATTACAAACCAATCCTAATTCCCTCACGACTCGGATATTTAAAGCTAAATATTTTCCGACGTTGGAATTTCTCGAGGCTCGAAGACGGAGGAATGCATCTGATACTTGGGTCAGTATTCTATCTTCAATCCCGATATTGGAAAATGGGATGATATGGAGAGTGGGCAATGGAAAATCGATCAAGGTGTGGGATGACCGCTGGATACCGAGGGGATCTACTTACAAAATTATAACACCTAAACCGGACTGTCAGCTAAACTGGGTATCGGAACTTATTAGCGATCAGCCTAGACAATGGGATGAGGATACCATTCGAAATGTTTTCTTCAACATGGATGCCGATGCTATTTTGAGAATTCCTATGGAGCTTGTGTATCCCAAATAAAATGAAGTTGTTCATGTGGAGAGCCTGCCTCAATATCCTACCCGCTAGGTCCCGTCTACACAACAAAATTCCAGCTATATCTCTTATTTGTGAAATCTGTGATCTAGGGTTTGAGTCGGTGATACATGCGATTAGAGACTGCCCGAAGGCTAAACAGATATGGTTCGTATCATCTCTTGGGGCGCGCACGTCCACCTCCAAGAAGTTATCTTTTAAAGATTGGGCCATTGAGGTTTATACCACCTTGGAAAAAAAGGATTTTGATAGATTTTGCTGCATAGCTTGGGCGATTTGGAACGAGAGAAACAAAATCACACATGGGGATAAACCAATGGACCCACTTCATGTTCCTAGGGATGCCGAAAGATATTTTCGGGCCTTTGTTCGTGCTAACAAAGATTAGAATGGGCTACAACAATGTTTACCAGTCAATTCTACCAACAAATGGACTCCCCCCTCGGAAGAATTTTACAAAGCCAACTTTAATGGAACATAGATTGACATTGACAAAAATGCTGGTGTCGGTATTACTATCCGCAATTATGAAGGTAAGGTGATGGCGTCGATGGCAAAAAACTACAATAATCTCTCATCCTCTGATCATTGTGAGGTAGTTGCTTTTCATAATGCTGTTGGTTTTGCCTTAAAATGTGGTTTTCGCAGAGTAATCTTTGAAGGTGACTCGCTATAGGTGATAAATGCTGTAATGGACTAGGAAGAGGACCTATCTTCATTGGACTCACTGATTGAAGATATCAAATTTGAGTTTCGTGGCTTTGATAGTCATTTGTTTAAACATGTGAAAAGGTCAGCTAATCAGGCAGCTAATTCCTTAGCCAAACTAGGCTTGAGAGATGGATGTAATGAGATTTGGATGGAGGATGCTCTACCACAAATCTTCGATATTATTTCTTTGGACTTTCCGAATTAATGAATATTTTTTTCCATAAAAAAAAAGAAGTGAAAGAATGAATTATAAGAAAATGTCTTTCGACTCCAAATGATATCGATGAATCAATCCCATATGAGATCGACCAATGAGACTGATCAGTCCATTACAAGACCAATGAAGCTAGTCTCATATGAGACCGATTGTTCTTATAATAGATTGGTCGCATGGTTTGAAATCTCGAAAATCTGAGTTGTCTCGGACACCTCCAAGACCGAGACATCTCGCGTCTTGGCGAGATGGTGTGATATACTGAGACAAAAAAATGATCTATCTTTAATTTAAATTAAAATTAAAATTTAAAAAGTATTTATAATAATTATATTTAAGTTAAAAATAAAAAATATATATATATTTTAAAAATATATAAACGTAATAAATTTATTTTAAACATATATAAGTATAAAAGTCGGTTGAAGAATCCTTGGAATCTCGATAGTGGCCCCATTGGGTACTTTCTTTTAGGGTACCTTCATTTACAACCTAATATTCCTCCTTCTCACCCCGGTTTTTACATGCTTAGACCTTTGACTTCTTTGAATCGGATGATGGAGATTGTTTTTTGTTCTAATCCTCGACACAGTAGATCTTGAGATCATGGTCATCTCATCATATTGTCTAATTTGATATCACATGGCACAACTCCTGAAAAGTGACCCGAGAACCATGTTTGATATACGCTCAAGATCATGTTCATTTTGTGGATGTGTACTATGTGAAATCAAAGTTTGACCGTTTGATGGTAGGCCCATGATCTCAAGATCTGTCATGTCGAAGATTGGGCTAAAAAAAAATCTCTACCATATGATTCAAAGAAGTCAATTGTTCAAGGATATAAAAACCCGGGATGAGAAGGAAGAATCTTGGATTGTACAAACAAGGACCATTTTTTTAAAACAACTCAAATCACACCATATCTTGCTGTGATATTATACTTTATCTCGCCCTTCTTGAACGAGATGCCCGAGATTTGCCGAGATCTCATATATCTCGGCGAGATATGGTGTGATTTGAGCCTCCTAACGATTCACACTTGAATCTCGTAACGCGGTCGCCGGAGACGACGTCTTGTCTCGGGCGAGATTTCAAACCATGATTGGTTGGTCTCATAAATGACTAATCACTCTCACGTGGGACCGAATAATCTCATATGGATCCAATTGGTCTATTACACACTACAAAAAATCAGACTATTAGCAACAGTTAAAATTGTCGCTATTAACTAAAAACATGCCGCTAATACTCTCGTCGCTAATAATCTTAATAGTCTTTAATAATATTTTTATTAATAGCGGTAGTTTTTGGCCGCCTCCATTAATCTTATGTTTTTGTAGTGACAAGACTGATCAGTCTTATATGAGACTCGACTCAATCGGTTTTATGATGGACTGTTTCGTCTCATATGAGTCTAATCCATAAATCTCATATGAGACTGGTCAGTCAGTCTCATACTTGCGGCCCACCAAATTGACTAATGCCTGAGGATCAAATTCAGACAGGTAGGCTCTCTCACTTATGCAGCCCGCGCATGCACCTTGATGGTTGAGTGCCTGCCTAATCAGCCACTACCTTACAGACAATCAGGAAGGAGTTTAGCAAACTCCCTAGTGAATGTAGTTAACCCCTGCCACGGTTGCTCCCAGCTAAGGTACACATCTTTACGATAATCTAATTGGGGCAATGGTCAGGTCCTATTAGATAGTACCGGATATTCAGTCCTACTCCATCCAATTTTGACAGTAAGTCATGCTATAAAAAGTGAAAACTAAAAAATTTTAAGATTCTCTAATTTCTAAGGACAGCAGATGGGATAGGACCATTCCCCAATCTAATTGATATTGTCTTATTGGTTCTGCAGACGGTCCTTAATGAGAAGAGATTAGCTACCTTGTTTACCCTTGGTCTGGCTTTTATGGATACTTATTGTCGGTCACTTTTTGGAACTTAATCATATTTATTGGTACTACTATAAGTCCCTTTATTGTCCTAGTTATACTATTCTCTCTTTTTGTGGCAATAGTCTCCTGTGGTGGAACATTATATGTATATTTCTTATTAAGTTGTTATTCGGATCCGTGTCTTAGTTTACTTACGGTCCAACGTACGATAAGCTCGGTTCCGTCAGGCCATTCAGTATATGCCAGTTATGAGCATGGCGATCAATTTTGTTTTCGGTAATTTTTTGGTGGGGAGTCCTTACGGTATATTTCGAATTAATTTCGATACATTTCGAAAAAATTTCGAAAAAGTTTCGGGGATTAAAAAAATATAAAAAATATATTTAATATTAAAAAAAAAAATTAGCAATTGATCCAAGTGGCCAAGCATTGACGCCAAGCTCAAGCATAGAACTATAGAAAACAAATTGACAAAGGGTACTGTCATACTCACCCCAAGAAGGCTGCTTTTCACCCCACCTATTTCACCTGGCATGCATTGATCACATTTTAATCAGATGGTAGAGGTTATTTTTCTTCCCCATCTTTCGCACAATAGATCTATGGATTGTAAGTGTACCATCATAAGGTTGGGTTTTAGTACACATGACACATATCTCAAAACGTGACGCTAAAATCATATGATAATGTTTTAGGATCATATGATTTTAGGATCACTTTTTGAGATGTGTGTCATGTGTAATGAAAAACCGACCATTCGATAGTACCCCACAATCCATAGATCCATTGTGGAGAAGATGGGGACAAAAAACTATCTCCACCATCTGATTTAAAGGCAATCAATGCATGCCATTAGAAGAGGTGGGGTGAGAAAGCAGCTAGTAGGTGAGTTTAATGGTACGACTGTTTTCTACCTTCCGTTTAGTCCCACATCGACAAGGCTAAGAAAGTTGGACGCAAGAGTCACCTTATATAAGGTATTGCATTCCCCAAAGCAACGTACAGCTGACTATCCTTTGGATGCCTACAGTTCTTACACAGTGTAACCAACATGCTTTTGACGAAAATTATCGAAAATTTATAGAAATTTCGTTGAAAATTATTGAAAAGGGCAAAATTATTGAAAAGGTCGAAATTTCGACGAAATTTTCGTTTGACCTCTAATTTGGCGAATTTCGACGAAATTTGTCACTATAATTATGAGACTTTGTTTCCAAAATTAAAAAATAAAAATAAAAATCAAAGATTTAGGACCTTATTGGAGAATGCGTAGAGCAATGTTTTTAAAACAGGACTGGACCGGTCTGTTGAACTGGTTTAAATCGGAATCAGACCAAATTGCAGTCCGATCGTGTAATATTAGTACTTGTTCTATTAAATCACTTTGAATCATTAAACCAGCGGGTTTGACTGCTAAATCGCTCATATCAGACTGATTAGAGAACCACGATTCTTAATATTTGTATATCGAGAATCGAATATCTTTAAAATTAGTGTAAAAGATATTGAGTGAGTTGTATTCTATAACACTGATAAATTAGTGAAGAACACGCACATAGAAAATCATTGACTGGATTAAATCAAACAATGGAGATCATTTTTCATCCCAACCTTTTACAAATTAATCTTGAGATCATGATGCACCTTTAGACGGTCATATCTTGATTCCATGTGATATACATATGCAAAAATAAGTGTGTTATTCAAGTTAATTAATGATTTTCAATGGAAAATATGAACGTGGTCTTCACCGCTACTCTATTAGACACGGAAACAAGATAATTATAACTTTATGAGAATATGAAGAGTAACAATATAATTATGACTTTATTGGAATTAGAAGAGTTTCCTTGTGGCTCCTCTCAATGTCTTTTATCAAAAGCAAAAAAAAACAACTTGGTAAAGCAACAGTAGATCCCTTTTTTAGTGTCTCTCCATTCCCCAATAAAAGTGTTTGATATTTTTCTCTTCCTCTACATTTTTTTCATTAAAAATTAATGCTTAAAATTTTATGCATGAACTCTTCATAGCTTGAGTATGTTTATTAATGCCCACCAAATCTTGATTTTCACCCATGATGAAAATCTATTGATCGGACGATAGAGATTGATTTTACCTTTTTGGTCTCAAATCTTTTACTTATGGGTCTTGAGATCATTGGCTTATCATTAGAGGCCCAATTTTTGAAATCTATTTCATGTGCAATAAAATTAATAATATTGGATTTTATTTTTTTTCTCTACATATTAATATAAATGATAAATATTTAAATAGATTGATATAAGGTAATTTTTTATATTAAATTTTACATAAATTTTTTTTACTATTTTTATAATTTTTTATAATTTTATTATTAATGTTATGATTCTTTCATGATTTGTTCGGCGTTGAACCAATATGAACCGAGCAAGACTCTTTTTTTATTTGAATTCCGATTTGATTTTAAAAAATAATTATAATTAATTAATTTATTAATGTTGTCACAGTTGAACTAAGGTCTGACTGCGGTTTAACCAGTTTGAACCAAACTAGCCCCTCTTACTGATCAAGCTCAGGTCCCATTTTAAAAACTTTGACTTAGAGATTTGAAACCTGCACACGTCAGCTTTTGATTTCTAGACAACCTTGCGATGCACTGCCAACTGTCAAGTGGAATTGTGACGTCCTCTCGAGACTTGTCTATTTATAACATTGACAACTTGGATGTTGTTGGGATCTACTTGGGTCCGTCCGATCTTATGGTCGTAGTTGTCACGAATAACTCTGAGAATGAGACGTCTCACAATTTTACTAATATAACATCCTATAAAAGTTACTATTTTCAAAATATACCATCTCACAACGAAACACATATGAGTCTCGTCTCGCTGAGCCCCTAGATGTGGATTTCATTTTAGGTAACTCTAGTTGCGTCAATGGGCTTATTGAAAGTGCCATCGTCTAAAATCCTTGAAATCTATTGATGGTTTGAGATTATATTATGAAGATTATTTTTCACCCCATATTTTATACAATAGATCTTGAGACCAAAATTTTTGTATAAGCCGATCAATTTTTTATTTCATGTGTTTCAAATTTCAAAAAAAGTCTTAAAATCATATTTGAACGTGATATGTCCCATATAATTTAAAGGGTCACTATTTAGGTGTCTGTGCCACGGGGAATAATCAATGGACCATTTGATTGTACGCTCATGGTCGTAAGATTCAATGTGTGTAAGATCGAGGTGAAACATGATTTCCATCATTTAATTCTAAGCAGTCAATGGGTTTCGATCGTTGGCGCTTTTAATGAAACATGTTGACGAGAATAGAGAAACCTGTTGTTTCTTAATGATGAGACCATGGTTTAGACTTTAGAATGTCAAGCAGCCTGCCTACATGAATCGGATTTGCTCCCCTCCAATGCGATGTGATATACACGCCCAATATGATACAGGGAGTCTGTCAATATCAATCCATATCGTGTCATGTCAGCATATATTGGCCATGATTTTAAAAATCGGCAATATCCAAAAGTCAAATATTGGGTAAAAATGGTCAAATATCAGTCTATATCATGTCCGCCGATATGGGTTACACCCCATCCGATACAAATTATACACCTCGATTTTTCATTGGGTCAAATGTAAGTTCAAATAGATCAAATATTGGATCATAGAGGCCCACATAGGTCCTATATTTATGACCCGAATAAAATACCAGAAATATCCTTTTTATAAAAAAATTATATATTTATAATTTTTATGAGTCTCAAAAACAGAAAAGGATTTTAAAAATTGGCCGGTTTAGCTGTGATACCTATAAGATATATCAAATGTGTATTGGCTTGGGACCTAGCCGATATGCCAATATACATCAGACTTCAAATCTCTAATATCAGTCAATATTAGTCCATATCGAGTCATATTGGGTCATATCGGCCGATATGAATACAATATGAAGCGAATATAATACTAAAAATAACCTTTAAGCAAATTTTTTATTATTTATAATTTTTGTTTATTTTAAAATAAGAAAAAAACACTTGAATATCTGCCAATTTAGCCCATTCATCACTAAAAAAAAAACTATTAGGAGCAGTCATAAACTGCTGCTATTAACAAAAAACTGCCGCTAATAGTCTTAATAGTTTTTTTGTTAATATCGACACTTTTTGTGTCACAACTCGAAATTTTACCCTATTCTGAGGGCCTAGAATTCCGGATTATGACCCACACATATCCCACACATATCCCAAATATGCTAAGCGGACATACACCTAATCAGAGTTCTTGAGTAAATCTGGTTCCACGAAATCCGTGAAAGCCAACAATTAAAAGTGAACTATAAAGTAATAATAAATAACGAAATAAAAGCAATAAATCCAAATAATCTACCAATAAAACAATAATGAAAGTCAAACACAAATCCGATAAAATGAAATCATATAGTCATCGACAAGAATAGAAACGAAACCCAATACCGAGTCTACAAACGTTAATAGCTGGCACTCGGGTCAAAGTCAACACCAAGGTCCTCCTAGTACTCAGCGGCGTCACCCTCTTAAGGCTCCTCGTACGCCGCATCAACGCGATGACCCGTCCGCGATTTTGTCTTCTTCTTCTTCCTCGATCTTGATGGCAGAAATAACTCACGTTATTTTTTATGAAAGAAAACACTAAAGATTTATGAAAGAATTTAAAGGGTTTTTAGAAAAGTGTGGGTGGAGAAGGAGAAGAGACGATTAGTGGTTTAAGAAGAAGAAGAGAATAAAGACGGCTAGAGTTTTCTTAAAAGATGAAAAGTGTAAATTAGTTTACGTAACTTACACTTAAATAGAGTTCTCTTAATTAGGTTAGGTTCTGGTGTGGAACACTAACACCGTACTCAGTGCAAAACACATCTAATATCACAAACTTAAGTTTTGAAAAATTCGGGTCATTACATTCTCTCCCCCTTATATAATATTTTCTTTCTCGAAAATTACGTACCTGTAGTGATGAGCTCCGGGTACTTCTCTAAAGTCTTGACTTCAACTTCTCAAGTGGCTTCGTTCAGCGAATGATGCTGCCACTGTACGATGACAAAGGGAACGGATTTACCCTTGATGAGCTTCTCTTTTCGATCTACGATGCGAACCGATTTCTCTATGATGGTCAGATCATCCCTGACTTCAGTCGACTCAATATGAAGGATATGATATGGATCGGGTAGGTATTTGTGCAACATAGACATATGAAACATATTGTGTATACCGACTACTATGTGAAAAAGCCAAAAAAATATTGCCTTAAACAATGGCTTTTTCAAAAAATCACTATCAAAAGATAGTGATTTTTTTTCAAATGATCACAGTAGTTTATGAACTTCAACAACGACTGCTCTTAACAGTCATAAAAAAAATCATTGCTTTTGACAGTGATTTTTATATGCAAATTTTTTTTAAAAAAATACTACTTTTTTTTATAAAAAAATTATATCGACGATTTTTTATACAATTTTTTTAAAAATAATGTTTTTTTATGCTTTTTTTAATGCAAATTTTTAATATTTTTTTTAATGCTTTTTTTAATACAATTTTTTTAATGCTTTTTTTTTAATACAATTTTTTTAATATATATTTTTTTAATGCTTTAAAAAAATATATATAAAGAAAAAAAGTCATTAACCTCATATTTCAACACATCCATTCAACTCAAATGTAAATAATTCAATGCCATTAATAAAAAAAGTAGAAGCCCAATTATTTTATTCAAACAAAATGTTTCATTTTAACCTATGATCCAACCTTTCAAATCAGTCAATTATTTTAAACTCTACATATCCAATCCTTTTATTCAAATAAAAGAAGAAAAGAAAGAGTTAACAATATGAGAACCCCATGGCCCATTTGCAAAATTAAAAATAAAATAAAATTGCTTCGCCTCTCTTGCCAAGTGTCCCCGACCCCTAGTGATCCGTTTGAGGTGAGCATGAAATCGGTCGCCTGAAATCAAAAGGAGAATATCATTAAAGTCTAGGCCATGGTGCATTAATAGATTAAATCCCTTGCTTTTATAGTATTTATTCGGATGGCAACAGAAATATCCGTGCATGTAGCAATTATGTCAATGCCCTATATACAGGCAAATGGATTAAATGTATGACAACACAAATTTCTGTAATGAAGAAGATAAAATTTTTAATTGCCTCTTTTGGTTCAAGGATGCCTTGTCTGATAGAATTGCCAATGCTGTATTTTTGTTCCTGTTAAGCCACCATTCATTTAATATGATGAGTACCACAAATAAAGTAAATATAGAAATGGTACAATCATCTATGCAGGTCATGATGTCATTTTTTGCTTAAACAAATGTAATATCTATCTACCAGTCACAGCATCTATGACTTTCGATGACAAAGAACAACTATAGGCTATGATACATAGATCCTTCGCTCTCATGGAGAAATCAAACCCAACATGACATAGTAAGTTCGTATTATGAAAAAAAAATGAAGCAAATGTAGAAATTTATATATTTACTTAAACAAATTGCATATCTATCAACCGGTCACAACATCTATGACAATCCATCACAAAGAACAGCTATAGGGACAGTGAGAATCTCGGACGGCATAAAAAAAAAAAAAAAAAAAAAAAAAAAAAAAAAAAAAAAAAATATATATATATATATATATATATATATATATATATATATCAATGCTTAAGGTTTAAAATTTCAATATCAGCATTTAGTGGTGCTTTCAAACTCATATGTTGGCTAGAACATTTAGGGTAGCTCTATTCAATCAATCACACCTACTTTATTACTAAGGGTGCCTAGGCTGAAAAACTATTGACTGAATTAAATGAGAGAATGGAGATCAATTTTCACCCCAATCTTTCACCAGATGGATCTTGAGACCATGGCATCACACGATCAGTTTTTTATTCTACGTGGCACACATCCCAGAAGCAGTGACTCAAAATTAAACCACTTGGCACATATCACACTCAAACGTGATTTCATACAGAGCCCCTCTACCCAATGTTGTGAAAAGTTGAGTTTTACATTTGGACAAATGTCAGAGCCCTAAAATCTGTAAAATAATAGAACATAAAATGTACAAGTAGATATGAAGAAAATCTTACAGAAAGAATCTTTCCTTAGTTTAACATGAACATGATTGAGTTTATCCAAATCAACACCATCCAATTTAGGGAAGACATTCAACTTGGCATATGTTATGTACTTCTTGAGCATATCTTGAGAAAGTATCTGAAAGTTGAAGTATATTGTTAGCCAAATGAGCATAGGAAACTCATAGGTCTAAGAAGTGGTTGACATGGCCATTGAGACGAGTTTTAGAACCATGCTTTAGAGATATAACAAGGAAAAGGAATAGCACTAGGGATCAATAAACTAACCTCATCATTTCTCGTAAACCTTTCTTTCTATATAATGTTATTTTTGTTTGGCGCAGGAAATTTATGTTCTTATACGATCGGTGACACTAAAAAGGAGATTAAATGAACTATTCTTACCAAAACCATAAGCAATCATCGCCCACAGGAAGTAGCCGGCTCTTAAATTCTTCTTTTCGGCCCAATCATACCTGCAAATGCACCCCACTTACAGACAGGATTCTGGCTAGTGAAATTTAATTATAAACAAATCAACTAGCAAATATTTTCTTAATTGTATTTCAAAAGAAAGAACTATATATAGAAGGAAAGTGACTTAATTATATACAGAATTAATTCTGGCTAGTGAAATTTACCCATTAAACCATTAAAAAGAGTATAGAGCATAGATCAAAATTTCACTTGATAGAAGACATTTCAGAAGCCTACTGATACAATATATTGGTTTGCTTCGGACGACATAAAAAAATGTCCTTTTTTCTATTGTATCAGAAACATAGTTTGTATCAGCGATACCCCCAAGGCGATACGTCTTTGTGTTGGCACAGACTGATACTGAGATTTTTAATCATTTCTTGAGTAAGCATTAGAAAGCCACTCACAACAATGATGTGGAGATTTGAAAGAAAAATAGAGTACACTATATAAGGCAGTAACTTACCCATTAGACCTTTAGAAAGAACAATGAAAACAACAATATTAGAGCACCGCCTATTATTGATTAAAAAGTACAATCTACTGTGGTTATTCTATCTTTTTCTTCAAATTTAAACACAAAGAAAGAAGGTTTCATAGCTATACAAACTATCCTTGCATTGTTCTTCCTCGTGGTTTGAAAATTGTCTACTTCAAATAGAATTTTCCCTTAAGACCCAAGTTGGTGAACCAGACAATCATCAAGAAGTCATCTTCTTGTGGATCTCACTAGATTAGCCTATCCTTTGGTGCACCAGACACTCAGTCACACACACATAGGTTGGCATATGCTTTGGTTGATTTCTCCAACAAAGTGTTTAAATCAATGGCTGATAATGGAAGTTCTCTTCAGTGGCATTAGGAATCACCACTCGAACCTCTCTTCTTAAGGATAGAATTAACTCTGTTATTAATTGATGCAAACCTAAGCCTACTCCAATCAAGATAGTAGAACAAGAAAAAAAAAATCCCGTGAAGAACTAGAGAAGAAATTCACAAATGACTCAAAGCTAGCATCCCAGCAATAAAGTCAAACAAAAGTTTGAACTGTATTTTGGAATCCATCAAATAGGCAGGCCACCAGCCACAATACCTGAATGGGGAATAATTTTTTTTTTATTCATAAAAAGGTGGCTATCCAAACAGACCCATGATTTGGACCAAATTAAATGTCAATTGGCACTGGACTACTAAGATGAACCGTGCAAACTATCAAGATAAGAAAAAGGAAACATAGCAAAATTACACATATAAAGCATACCTCTGTGGTCTGCTATCACTAGCAGTCCGAGTACAAAGTGCAACATCAAGCTTTTCGTCAGCATTGCTGTAGAGCAATTCATAGGATCAAGAACCATGATTGACCCATTATAAGAGAGAACAGTCTCACTATGAATCAACTAAAGATCCATCCAAAATAAATACCATTCACTTAAATTCATGTAGCAGGCCATCAACAAGAAATCAAAAAGTTAACTCCTCGTACTCATCATGAGCCCAACTAAACGTGCAAGAACAGCTCCAGTACCTGTAACATAATTTTTAAATGGTTAAACCAGTAAAAGATTATGTGAAGGACTCTATATAGTTTGATTTTTATCTTTCCACATTTGGCACATATCGGCCAGCTCCAAAACAGATGTGTCGAATGATACTTATCAGTTTTGAATGATACATTGGTTGGTATTTGTCAGTCGGTACATACTAATATATATGGGTTGATACATATCAGTTCCGGACGATATGTGTCAACCCGGTAATGTTCGAAACCAATATGTATCAGACGATTTGTATCAGTATCGGACGATATTTTGAACCATGCATATACCTAAGGAGCTGATCAGATAGAAACAAAATGAGACAAAATGGATGTAAAGCACTAATTAATGGCTAAAAAACTTTGTACAACACCTTGTTCTGTAGCCGCACCGATGATCTTTGTCGTCTCCTCCAATCGATTCCCCCTCTCCTTTCTCCGGTGGTAGATCATGATTCTCTCACCATGCAAGAATCTAGGGTTTATTCCTTCCTCAACTGCAATGTTCTCCGTCCCTTTGCATTTTTATCCTATTCAATTGATTGATGCAGTTATTAGAAGGGCTTCCTAACTAATAGTTGGTATTAGCTAGGAACCCGGTAAGGTATACCAAAAAATGCCCTTAAAAAGATTGATGCAGTTAACCGTGAACTGAAGTATCTTGGACAGAGCTGCCAGAAGAAGGTGAATGATTTCTTCTTTTGCCCTTCTAAATTTCCCATTAATTATATATTAGTGATTTCACTATAATCACAATCCAGAATTCACTATAATCACAATCCAAAATTCTGTTCTCTTTACCTATAACTAGAGATATTTACTATTCAATCCTAGTTCTAATTAAGATTATTACAACACAAAAAATACAAAAATCTTAGGAGAAGGAATACAGAGAAGCCCTTGAGGCTGTCAATGAGAAAAACAAGGAGAAAGCTCAATTGATCACCAAATTAATGGAGGTGAGTTTGCACCATGTCTATAAAAGCAAGCCATTTTTTTGCTTTAAAAGATCATTCTCATACATAACTCACTATCCTTTTTTTTCTAATTTTTTTTTCTTGTTGATTATTTGAGCAGGTAGTAAGTGAGAGTGAGAGACTGAGGATGAAGAAGTTGGAGGAGCTGAGCTAGAACATAGATTCATTACACTAAGATGTGTGCTAATGTTGGCTAAGGGATTAGGATTGTGTGATTTTATTTAAACTTTTGGTCAATGGATGTTTTGGATTTGGAGTCGTGAAATGATTGATGTTTTTGTATTTTCCTGGCTTGTAATTGATGGTTATGCTAATTTAGGAAAGAAATACTTTCCACGCAGGTTTGTAAATGAACCCATTTCTAATTTCAGAATTTCTTGTGTCTTCTATTTGTTGTTTTCATGAGCGTTATTTGTAACTGAACTCATCACTAATCAGATTGAATATATTACCCCTTTTAATGCCAATGCATTCAACTTTACATATGGATCCTCTATATGAAAAACTAACAACAGAATTTTAGTTTATACATTTTCTTTAGTATGAACAGTAGTATAGTAGTATAGTAAGATTCTTAAACAGTTAAGAATCAGACTAAGAAATTACTTACAAAACATATCTAGACACTTCGTCCGATACATATCGGTTTTAGGCTTGGACGATACGTATCGGTTTTCCGATATTTTAATCCTTGATTAGGGCTTCATAAACCTTACCTTTGAAACTGAAGAATCTTCCACGGATCAATGAGGAGAGGGATCGAACCGAAGATCGAATTGTACGATGGATCGATCACTTGGAGGTTGTTTAGGTTACTGATCGTCGCAGGGATTTCTCCGATGAGCTGATTGTGAGACAGAAATCTCCCCTGCAAGCTGTTCAAATCCGTGATCCCTATCGAAACTTTGCTAGAGAATCTATTGTGAGAGAGATCTAGAAGAACTAGTCCCAATTTGGCATCGATCGTGCTCGGGAGAGGACCGGAGAGATCGTTGAGAGAGAGGAAGAGGAGAGGAAGGCTAGGGTTTCAGAGAGAAAATGAAAGAGTTGAGAGAGAGGTGTTTTGTTAGGAGAACAACAAGAAGGCCTCCGGCTCGGAGCAAGTCAATACCGTCGCCAATCAGGGCCAGAACTTCGGCAATGGAAACTACCACCCAAGGAATGCCGGTCAAAATCAGTATCAGAACCAAGGCTAGCAACGATACCCGAATCAAAATCAAGGTCAGAATCAGCAAAGGTATCCGAATCAAAATCAGAATCATGGTCAATATCAAAATAGGAACCAGTATCCTAATGCATACCGGCACCAGAATCAAAACATAGTGCAGAATAGGCCAATCAACACCCAGAATTACAATAATGTGCCTCCGCCAAAAAATTTCAATCAACAAACTAGACGACCTTACCAGCCAAGAAGAGAGCACTACCCTCTGCTACCCGACACCATCTCAAATATCTTCCACCTCCTAGTAACCAAAACCTTCTTAGGTTCCCACCGGAATGGCCACGACCCTCGCCGACAAATTTGGACCATAGTAAGTTCTACGCATTTCATCGATACGTGGGACACAATTTGAAAGACTGCTGGTTCCTCCGAGACGTGATCTATGATATGAATGATAGAAACCAGATCGACTGAGAAGCTCTCTGAAATTCTCATAATCAACCATTGCAAAACCTGGGGATTGTTAACAACCCCATGCCAAACCACAACCAAAGGCTAGTGTCCCACATCACTACAGTAGACCTTCCCCGACGACCCTCTTTCTATCCTTCTTCCTTAATCACTCGCCTTCCCTCACCTACTGCCATTGTCGATCCAGTAGAGTCTCCAAGGCCCCCAACTATTCTGCTTCAACCTCAATCACTCGGGTCACACCCCCAAGCCCGCCTCCCTACCCAAAGTTTACCCGAATCTGAGTTCAATCGTTTAGGGCACAGAATTCGAACCTCCATCAGCCTCCGCCTGAACCTCTCACTCCTCCAAACCCACAGCTAACT
The DNA here is from genome assembly GCA_021018995.1 of Chloranthus sessilifolius. Classification (NCBI taxonomy): domain Eukaryota; kingdom Viridiplantae; phylum Streptophyta; class Magnoliopsida; order Chloranthales; family Chloranthaceae; genus Chloranthus; species Chloranthus sessilifolius. The sequence goes on along the minus strand of CM037594.1, from coordinate 23,511,711 downwards.
CCCTCACCGTCCGATTCTGAGCCTGAATACGAAGACCATGTCCTCTAAACTGCAGAGTAAATTGTAGCATGGGTGAAAAGCGTCACCCAAAATACCTCGAGACAACGACATGAGGCTACAACAAAGCACCGCCCTGATACCAAGATGAGTCTGCCAAGCTAAGGATCCGACAAGGAAGAAGCCTTGATCTCCACTTTTCTAGAGGAGGAAGATTACACTCAATATCTCTCACCGTGGACCGGCATAGCTCCTTTGCGCATTCCTTCCTCAAATTTCACTTCGTTCGTACGAAGTACTATGGCAGGTTCATCGACACCTTAGCCAATGTGTCCGGCCCTCAAATCTAGAACCCATTACCCACCACTACCATTCCCTTGAGAAAAGTAGAACGACGGTGCTCAGTCATCAGAAAAGATAGTAAGGGAACAAGTGGTAAACCTACCTCCACCTCCTCATACGATCCCACCACCTCCGATTCCAGAACCAGTGCCTCCACTGCCTCAGCCAAATGTCAGCAAAGCTCACCGCCCCAGCAAAAAGCCAGTTTTAGAGGCAGGCCAGGAATATGATCTTCTGTCGCACTTCAAGAAAATATCAACGCAGATATCAATCCTTGAGCTCATCAAGAAGTCACCGGAACACCACATACTATTGATAGAGACACTAGATGAGACGCATGTAAATGAAGATACCACCTTGGATGAGCCACATGAAATTGCTTCAGTCATGGCATAACCTCTGACGCTCACTTTCACTGAGGCTGATATGCCCAAAGAATCACTGCACGGGAGCTCCACCTCAATATACCTGACCGTTATGATTAGAGGCTTCTCGGTATCGCATGCACTGGTCGACACAGGAGCAGGACTTAATATATGTCCCATAACCACACTTAAGACACTGGAATATACTGAGCAGGACATAAAGCACTCATCTTTGTCCCTCATCGCATATGATGGGTCCCGACATTTTGTTGAAGGAACCATCAAGCTGTAAGTCCGCCTTGGACTGGTCACTAAAGGCGTTACATTCCATGTCTTTGACTCGTCTAGTGCCTACAATCTAATCCTAGGAAGGAAATGGCTGGAGTTCATGATAGCTGTGGCATCTACGTATCATCAATACATCAATTTCCCCCATGAAGATTCTATTGTCAGGATATAAGCCGATGCGCCCCTTAAAGAAATAGATTCTGATTACGCGACAAGTATTCCAATAGCCCACGACTCTGTCCTATCCACCGGCCACATCAAAAAGGTATGATCACCTGACGATACCACAATAGCAGAAGTCACTCACCCTAACTCGCCTCCATATCAATCAAGATTAACAAGGAGAGCAGCTGAAATTGACCTCACCCGGACTGTACGATATAAACCCTATCGCAACAAAGGGATGGGACCTCATATACCAACTCAGATACATCCCCCATATGGGACTCGGCAAGAATCGACAAGGACAAATAGGGCCTATTATCCTGAAGAAAGTTTGCAAGCATGCAGGATTGGGTTACCAGCCAGACAGTAAACAAGCTGACCTCCTGCCAACCTCGCCTAAATGGTCACTCTACGACCATTTTATCTATGGAACTACCAAAAAGGCCGATGCGCCGAGAAGAAAGGAAACATCCCTCACCGAACCACATGCGACTCAAGTCAAACATATTGTCAAAGCCTTCACGGACCTGACAAGCTTGAACCAAAATGACGACGACATTGACAAGCCGCTTGAGGGCGTAGGACCGCTTTTTGAAACTGAGGAACCCTGCACTACTGAGAGAAGAAAAATATTGGAATGCGAGCTGCACATAGAAGACTGAGAGTTGACCGACGAGGAAGATTTCCACATCGCTGCTTTGGCAAATGAGGAAGAACCAGAGTCATCCCAGCCTCATGAACTGGAAGGAGAGGACTGACTCTCAATGTCGAGTGAAGAAGAAGACTACTGGACTAGTCTTACTGATATAGAACTTGGAGATCACTCAAGAGCGGAACGGCTGAAGCTGCTCGACGAGGTCAATAACTCTCGGAGCGAAGGGACGGACTCTGATGATGAATTTTATTATCAATCCTTACTGGATAATTGGCGGTGCCCTCGCCACTACCCTTACCCAGAGTCACCCTATTGCAGCCTGTGCGCATCCATCTTAATACGATGCGAGAGAGCGATCTTGCGTGAAATACGACGAACAATAAGGGTGAAAGATCATCATGTCGCCTTTATAGAATTCCAAGAAGAAATAGAGCTCGACACTCCCCAATCTCCCCATGCGCCACAACTTTTGATATTTTAGAGCTCGCTGGAAGAGGAATGGAAACTGCCGTCGAGTGATGATGAGGACTACTGGTTGAATCTCCCCGCTCTTGAGATGGAAGAACGGCTAGGCGAGGACCTCCAAAGATTATTCGAAGAAGAGGATGAACTCCGACGTGAAGATTCAGACTCCGACAACAACACAGATGTCGAATCAATCCTCTCAAGTTGGGAATGCCCATGGGGATATCCCTGCATCTCCCAACCCTACGAACCTCGCTGTCGAGTGTGCATATTCATCCTAGCATACTATGAGGTACAAAGCCGAGAGCTCACTAGCCCAGAAGAATGTTAGTTGGACTCGCCCAACGAACAACCTTAGCAACGGGGATATTTCACTCCAATTCTAAAGATGAGAGTGTAGACAATTACTGCCTCCCTACCCTTTTCGAGGAAGAAGCAATTTTCGTAGTAGAAGAAGAAAGCACATCAGCCGGACTATTTCCATCCTCGTTCATTGTGAGGATCACCCTGGACGAGGACTCTAAAAAAGATGCAAAATTTTGAAAGGGTTTGCATCATCCGAAGACTCGCACGAACAGCTCCAGCAGCCGTCTAACTTCCCCAACTAGAAGAAGCAACCCTGCCGGTTCCTCTTCAGGTAACCGACCTTGTGCCATATCTCTTATCAAAAATAAAAAAAATAGAAAATTCTAAACCCCATGAAAATTTAAAAATAGGAAATCTCAAAAAATCGGAAGACCACAGAAAAGGGAGGGAACTCTTCATCCCAGACCCCTTCAGCGACCAACAAGGAGACTTTTCTCCTAAGGCTATAAGTAGTGGACGAACCAATGGAGTCAAGGAAGAAATAACCGATATGATCACACACGGTCATCGTCCTACCCTCAACATCGAAGAAACTTGCCTTGACTCGATTTGAAGTGACCCTACTACTTCTTCCTCATGAAACCGTCGAGTGTCCCAACGAAGTAACAAAACCGTAATCATACCTGACGAGATACTCCACGACTTTGAGAGAAGGATGAATAGCCTCAGCCTACACCTGACAAAGGATGTCATGGTCATAAATTACGCCGATGAAGGGTCACCTCCCGTAAAACTAACCCCTCAGTGTAGCCATTTTATAATATATGAGCTCACAGACGAAGAACAAGAAGCACCAGCCGTTGAGGAGACACAGGACTTCTAAAGGGTCATCAAACGCCTCGACGAGCAAACTCAAGCTGCCGCAGAACCTATTGAAGAAATCATTTTGGCATTGAAGAGAAGCCCAAGAAGCTGTTAATCAGCACAACACTCAGCCCCAAGGAGCGACAACAGGTTATCCAAGTCCTCCAAGATCATCTCAACTCTTTCGCATGGTCCTACGAAGATATGCCTGACTTAGACCTGAGCTTAGTAGAATATCACTTGGTCCTAGAGCCCGATGCAAAACTCGTCAAGCAAAAACTTTGAAGAATGCACCACCCTCAGACAACACTGCAAGTTAAAGAGAAAGTCGACAAGCTGCATAAAGCTAAATTCATACGAGTCTTCCTCCACCCCAAATGGGTCGCAAACATAGTACCTGTCGCCAAGAAAGATAACAGAGTAAGAGTATGTATCGACTTTCGAAACCTCAACCAGGCATGCCCAAAAGATGACTTCCCGCTCCCTCACATTGGCACTCTGGTCGACAATACTGTCGAACATGAGATGTTATCCTTTATGGATGGCTTCTCCGGGTGCAATCAGATCAAACTAGCAGAGTCCGACTAAGAAAAGACTTCCTTCACTATGCCATGGGAAACGTACTACTACGTCATCATGCCTTTTCGGCTCAAGAACGCAGGAGCCACATATCAAAGTGCCATGATGGCTATATTCCACGACATGATGCATAAGTGCATGGAAGTCTATGTTGACGACATATTAGTGAAGTCCTAGACTTGGGCAGGATATGCTGAAGCATTACGATTGGTGTTACAGAGATCAGAGAAGTATCTGTGGAAGATGAATACGAAGAAATGCGTGTTCGGAGTAACCTCCAAAAAACTACTAGGATTCATAGTTACCAAGCGAGGAATTGAAGTCGATTCGATAAAGGTCAGAGCCATTCTTGAGATGTCACCTCCTGACAATATCAAAGAACTACGAGGCCTGATAAGAAAACTGTAATTCATTAGGAGATTCATCTCCCAGTACTCAAATAGATGTGATCCTTTTTATAGACTACTTAAAGGAGAAGCAGAGTACATATGGGATGACTAGTGTCAGCAAGCCTTCGACAATATCAAGAAGTATGTCCTTAACCCACCAATATTATCACTGCCAGTTCCTGGAAGACCCCTGATCCTCTACGTATCAGTAAATGACAAGGCTATGAGAGTAATCTTCGGATAAAATGAAGAAGACGGCAAGAGAGAGAAGGACATTTACTACCTCAGCAGAACGATGGTCGAGTACGAGCGCAAATACACGCCAATAGTGAAGACATGCCTCGCACTAGTATGCGCCTCAACAAAACTACGACACTATTTCAGAGCGTACAAGATACTAGTCTTAGCACATATGAACCATCTGAAGTACATCTTTGAGAAACCCGCTACATCCAGAAAGATCGCCCGATGGCATATGCTCCTACAAGAGTTTGACATCACATATGTCACACAGAAGTCAGTCAAAGGACAAGAGATCACCAACTACCTCGCAAACCTTCCACTCCAGGGCAATGAGCCTGTACACAAAGTCCTCTCTATTCACAATGAAGAGCTCGACAATACTTCATGGACCCTCTACTTCGACAACACTCTTAATCATAAAGGAAAAGGCATCGGGATAGTCCTGCTGAGCCTAGAAGGAGTTGTCATACCGAAAGCTTTTCAACTCGACTTCCTACTCACCAATAATGTCACTGAATAAGAATCCTTCATCGCCGGACTACGAAAAGCGCTACAGTTAGGTGTCAAGAAATTGAAGACAATAGGTGACTCCAAGCTTGTGATATCACAAATCATCAGAGAATGGAAGACCAAAGAAAGAAGACTGATGGCATACCTGGAAACAGCTCAGTTCTTAATAAAGAGGTTCAAAAGATTCTCTTTCACGCACATCCCTAGACTGGAGAACGAGCTCACAGATTCTCTCGTTGCCATACAAATAAAGCCAGAACTGCCAACTATGCCGAAAGCAGTCATGAACGAAGAACAACCTACCTCAGGCAATTCCATGAAGAAAGAAGCCAACATCGCAACCTTCAAATTCGAGAAATCACCAGCCGACGACGGACAGCCATGGTACTTCGATATATGGAACTTCCTGAGGCATCACCAAGTTTCTCCTTATGCTATGAACATTGAACGAAAGGCAATCAGAAACTGATGCGCGAGGTTCTGCATCCTAGGTGAGACCCTATATAAGGAAGCCTTCACCAAAGTAGTACTGTTGCGGTGTGTCACGACTGCTGAAGGATAATCTATCATCCAAGAAGCATACGCCAGTGCCTGTGACGCTCACACCAGTAGACAAAGACTCGCAGATCAGTTCATATGACAAGGCTATTTCTAGCCGACGATGACAAGGGATTGCCACCTCTACGTCCAATGTTGCAAAAAATGCCAAGAACACGCCGCACTCATCAAAGTTCCATCAGTTGTATTGAACCCTATAACCTCACCATGGCCATTCTCGATGCGGGCCTTCGACGTCATCGGACCCTTCATGGACACGGTCGGGAATACTCACAAGCATGCATTCATACTCACGGTGACCAAATATTACACCAAATGGGCTGAAGCCAAGTCATATGTCAGAATCACTGCTTCCATGCTCGTGAAGTTTATCATTCGGAACATCATCACCCGCTTTGGAGTACCCAGGATGTTCATTATCGACAATGGACCGCAGTTCATCGCAGAAAATATGAAGAGATTATGCAAAAGATTCGGCATTGACCTATATCACTCGTTGCCATTCTATCCCCAGGGAAATGGACAAGTAGAGGCCACAAACAAAACTCTAATCCAGATTCTAAAATGAACAATGGAGATAGGAAATGGAGCTGACTGGTCTGAATGACTACTAGAAGCACTCTGGGCCTATAGAACTTCTATTCGCATGGCCACTGGCCAAACTCCCTATCTCCTTAAGTACAGAATGGAAGCAGTCCTGCCTTATGAAATACAAGTACCATCCCTATGTATCCAGCTTGATGATGAGCTATCCTTAGACGAAAGGAGGATTGCTCTGCTCGCGAAGCTAGAACAACTTGATGAGACATGTCTAAGGGCAATCGATCATGCTCAAGTATACCAGAGGAGGATGCCTAGAGCCTACGATAAGAAAGTCCTTGAGCGAACTTTTGAAATTGGAGAATTAGTGTTGAAGAAAATTATGCCTTCCAAATACGCCCATCCAAAGGAAAAACTGAAACCAAACTAGGAAGGCCTGTATGTCATAGCAGCCGCATACCCAGGGAACACATACAAGCTGGTGAACCAGGATGGGGAAGAGCTCCTTAACCCCTGGAATGCTATGTACCTCAGGAAATACTACCCTTAGCCTCATAATCATCATATCCTGTAATCAGCCACTTATATCTATCACTTCCGTAGTCATCGAGACTCATTCATTGGTCGTACGCCTTTATTTCCCATGATATCATTGAAGGCTTCCGACCCACTGCCCACCTTCTTATTCGGGCAATCTGATCGAAAGGACTAGTGGAACACTTGACCTCTTCCAAATGTATAAGTAACACCTGATTCTCACCTCTTTTCCCTCGCCATTGGAGGAGATGTTAGGGCATAAAAAATAAAGATGTTAGGTTTAATCAACACTAATCATTCTTGTGTCAGTAGGCTGGTTTCAATATATATACACACATAATTGAGCGAGAGCAATACGACTGGTGAACAAGTCAGTAAGCCCAGGGAAGCATAAGCAAATCGTGAGGACATTCCTGATAACCTTACCAAGAAAGTATAAGCAAGCCGTGAGGGCATCCTTGGTGTCCCAATACTACTAGATATGGTCGTAAGGTGGTGGGAGGAGGACAAACTCCTGCTAACCATAGAATGAGAGACCTTTGATGGTGCCCGAAGCTTGATGGAGAGCTCAATCATGGCACCCCCATCCCCCTGAGAAAAAGACAGTTACTTATCTCTTTTTGAAATTGTTAGATACAAACTAATCCCTCACATCATTGAGCCTTACCCCCTCTTCACCCGTAATTTAGATTTTCAGTCAGTGAGTTAGAACCCTCTTAAGATATCCCTAGATATGAAACTGAAAACTCGTGAATGACGATTGATGCAACCACTTACTATCTACCGCTCACTCTCTACTACTAACTATGGGATAGGATGATTACTGCCGAAGGTAGAACCCTAGTATATGACTGATATGGCTAGACGATCTCCCCCAGTTTGGTGACAGTCTCAAGGAATTTGCTCGACACTAATTCATCAAAACGCATATCGCTCCTCATAGACCCAAGTACTCACAGAAGAATAAAAAAAACTACATTGTACCTTAACACTGGGGCATTTTTTTGGAAAAGGAGTCAGCTTGAGACCCCTGCTTGTTCACAGACAGATGCAGAAAATTGAAGTCATCATCTCAGGGAGACCGCTGAAGATACCGCACTGCCTATTCCATCACGCTCCTACCTTGGGCCATTTTTTTTAGTTCTAAAATTTTCTTTCAGTTATTTTCTTTCCCTGTTGCATTATTTTTTCTTTCTTGTAATAAAAAATAGTAGTACAAAAGAAAAAAAGAAAAAGAAAAGAAAATGATACAATAACCTATCTTTAATACCAGGCCTCGGCCTAAGACACCACTCCCCCTTGACAATCAGCAAGGGGGAAAATAAAATAACATATAATTTTATCCTCATGTGTAGATATAAAGCGACCTTTAACTATTACCGGGCCAATTCAAAGAGCATCCAAGTCCCAATAATAGGCGACGGTACCAAGAGCAGGCACTCATAGTAAAGAGGTAACAAGAAAAGAAAGCACAAAAGACAGGTACATCTGAACTCAAAAGATCTCTATACATATATCAAAATTTTTCTTTACATCTGTCACCGGGGGCATACCCCCTATATATACAATGAACAAAAGGGAATACAACACATGAACCCTACTACCTACGCTGCCTCTGGGATGGCCGATCGCTAGCCTCAGTATCATCGATTCGTGGATCAGGAGTTTGAACCTCCGAAGTCTCCATCCAAGCCCTTGGAGTAAGTGGGCACTCCTTGGGAAGGGAAGGTCCAGCAATTGAACCCCCCCTGCTTGCCTGACTGGCAGTCTGTGAGCGTGAAGGGCCCTCAGCAAGTAACTCCCGGATAATGGAATCCTCATGAGCGTAGTCCCTGACACGCTCACGCGTTGTACGATGAGGCTGGTCCGCCTGAGAACCAATGCCCACAGACTTCGACTGGGCAAGACGACCGACCATCCCACATACTCCTCGCTCACTCCTTGCCAGTCGGTACTGCAGCCTATCTATCATTGCCTGCATCTTCGATCGCACCGACTGACGAGCAGCCTATATCTCCTCAGTCTGAGTCCCCTGTGCAATAAGCATGTGACCAGTAGGTCCTCACAACTGTGCGTTTCTCCGAGAACCCGCCTCGCTCCTGGAGTGGTGTGCACCTGTACCACCTCCAGACGTGACTCCTTGAGCTGATGAGCCTGCAGGATCACACAGAGTCAAGAACTAAGTATACTCACAAAGGAAGGAAAAGTTGGAAAAGGAAACGAGAAACATACCAGATCCGCCTTCTCCCAAAGGAGACGCTCTACAATCGCGATGGTCACTGGATCGGCAGGCGGCGGAGGAGGAGCCTCAGACGTAGATGGCTACAACACAAGACAGAAAGGAAAGACATATCAAATAGTATTATGACTGAAGAATTGAAAATGAAATATAACTACGCCAACTATAATATACCTGAGTAGGGATAGGAGTAGACTCCTGAGGGGGAGCCTCGAGAGCAGAGTCAGGGATGACCTGCACAAGAACCAAACCAGCCAACATGTCAGATAAAACCAAATCAACAATAAAAGTAAAATAAACTAATACACATACACACTGTACCTGACTCTCAGGGTGCAGAGAAGTGGTTGTCGCCTCCCTCACTTGAAAATCCTCGACAACCTGACGCTGAAATATCACACAACATTAATAAGCCAAAAAGCAAAGTGAAACATAGTAAACAAAATAACTCAGAAGACAAAAGAAATTCACCCAGTGCTCCATCTCAGCCCGTAGCTGAGCTATCATGGAATCCTCTTGACTGGATGACGCAGCCAAGGAATGATCGAATGCCGGAGCGGACTTCCCAGTACCTGTGAACTCTGACCTCTGCAAACACGACGGATACTATATGCATCAGAAGAGACAAAGCAAACAATGCTAATGATTAATAAAACCCAAGATTAAGATAAAACACTCACCAATTAGTCAATCTCTAAACGTAGGCTGGCCTCTACCTCCCGACCAGCCTGCTGCTGACCCCTGAGCAGCTCAACCAATGCCGTCTGGCGGGCAACCTCGCCCTCCCTCTTAGTCTAGCAGACAGAAAAGATCAAAATCAAATAGTCATATTAAACCAACCAGGTAAATAGACCGACAAGTAGAACTAATGAACCAACTCACCAAAGAGCGTCATGTCTCTGCCAGCTGAGCCCTCAGCTCATCCTCCGCCCTCCTGGCCTGGAAGACGGAGTCTGTCAAAGAGCACAACATCTCCTCATCAAGACGAGGAGCGTGTCCCGTCTGCTCCATTGCCCGGTGCAAAGCGTCTATCGCTCTGCGAACACTCGCACCGAGGTGGCTCTCCTCGAGTTCAGCCAACCTCTCCCTCACCATTGAGGCGGACTCAGGACCACCAACAGCGAAAGAGCTACTCCCATGGAAGGGACGTGTGAAGAGCCGACCCCCACCAAGCTCTTAGAACCACCTCATGAACTCTCGAGCATCCACCTCATTGCGTGCCCCCGTCACCCTGGTCACTTGGCTCTAAAATCAGCAATTTGAGCCTCCATCCTCGATGCAAAGTTCTAGCCAGGGGGACTAGTCATCCTCTTTGCCACCCTATGGTGAATCTCTAAGGGAACTCCCTGAGGGAGCCCCAACTGTCTAGCTGCCTGAGAAAGGTGGGTGCGCTCCACCTTCTCAAAGCAGTGGACCCAGATATCCACGTCAAAGAAGGGCTGGCCAGACTATATCACTGGCTGCTTGGCGTTCTCCCCGTCTGCATAGGACCTCCAAATCACCTACAGCCAAAACAAGGAAACCATTATCAGTGGATCCAAAACTTGAAACGTAAAACATATTGACAATATAAATAACACATACCTGCCCTGCATGCATATCCTCGAAGAGACCTTACACAGTGTGCAGGTCTGAAGATCGGCGACGGCACCCCAACGCACCCCGCCACACGTGCATCCGAGGGAATGTGATGGTGATCTCTGCTGGACCTCGCGGGCGTAAGAAGGTGAAGTGGTCATACACCCAAAACTAGAAAGAAGATGGAAACTGTCACTAAAACATAACATTGAAGCAACTAAGATTACCAGAGAACCAACAATTAACGAAGACTCACCTGAAGAAAAGGAAGAAAACCTTTGATGGTGGCGACACCCCTCCCTCTATGGTACAACTGCTCGTAGAGGTGCACCAATGTCATTGCTCCCCAAGCATAGGTGGGGACTCGGTCTAGATCCCCGAGCAGTGTTAGAAATAACTCGGTGACGCACCCCCGGGTGGAAGAAGAAAAGAGTACTGCTCCAAGGACGTGCATCAAGAATGCACGGAGCACACGATCCATCGCATGACGCGCCTTAAATAACACTCTTGGCTCCGAATGGCATCTCGAAGGAACAAAGCCACTAGCAAACGTGTCAAAGAACCAGGTGACACAGACCTACCTTGAGCTGGACCCATTGTGACGATATGCGACCTCAAGAATCTCCTTGCACACAGCCAGATAGTCCCCCTCCATCTGGCCGGTCACCGGCTCCCCCTCGAACTTGAGTCTGGTAATGTGGACCCAGTCCTCTAGGGTTGGCAGCAGCATCCCAACTGGGAAGAGCAATGCCTGCTGCTCATCTCTCCACCTCTCCAAGATCGCCCCGATCAGACCTTAATCGACCTAGAAGGGCTCCAACTCCAGAATTAGCCCGAAGCCGAAAGCCATCAGCCACGCTCGCTGAAACTCAGGCAGGGCATGGTACTAGGCAGGGGACTCCGACCACGTGGTGCTGATAGCCAACACCGAGGGCTGCTAACAGGTGATAAACGAAAAACAAACAAAAATGAACAAGATAAGACTAATAATTACGCTAAGACTAACGAGAATTATGAGCAACAAGTAAACCTAAGCCTAATAAGATAAAATAGTGAACAATAACACATGCAATAATCACAAACTACGACGATGATCTACAAGGATCATGCAAAACATGATAAAAGACAGAATGATAAAGTAAACATGACCTAAAACTAGATACAAAGATGATGCATGAATGTACACACACACTACACTAGATGCGAGTTTGACGTAAATTAAAGAGTTTGTAGATCCTAAGAAGTCTACGTTATGACCCACATGCCTAAGTAGTAAAAGAAAACTCTTGCTTACGGGTACCTACCTGGTCTCGCGTGAAGAACTCATCTAGAGGGATGCGTATCGCACCCTCACCCTGAGGCGGGGCAGCATCATCCTCATCATCCTCGTCACCACCCTTCGGTGCGACCTACCTCACCACCATCTCAGTATTGCCCTCCACCACGGCCTCAGTGCCGCTACGAACCTCGGAGGTCTCACCAACTTCCCCCACCATCATCTGCTCCAACTCGGAAGCAGTAAAGTCAAGTCTATCACTGCCCTCAGGCTCCATCTCAGAATGAAAATCTTGAAAAAATGAGAAGAATGGAAGAAACCGCGCTCGAAACTGACGAGCGGATTGTGAGATAACGCAGAAACATGAAAATTCAGACATTAGGAAGCAAGGAAAAGCAGAAACTGGAGAAGAAAACCAATAGCATAGGTAAAATGAGAATTTTTTGAAGCTTATATAGGATGCGGCCTAATTGAGCGCCATGAAACAAGCGTTCAATTGGATTGAGCACAAGAACAAGGGCGCGTAATCCCAATCATGCGCCTGTAAAATGGCGCCAACTGCTTTGTCACCTGCCCAAAAGATAATCGCGCGCTCAAATTCCTGCGTGCAATTCAAAAGTCACCTACACAGTGACCAGCTGACTCCTCCATTATCCGCAACTTACATGGCGTGTAATTGGAATATGCGCTTGAGAATGGATGCGCAATTGATCCTCCAAACAACTGGATTATGCGCACCTATCCTAGCGCGCAATAGAGTTAAGCGCCCTACATGTTGCGCGCAATTACCCAGGCTTGACTGAACAAAAATATACCTGGCAGCAGCAGCCAGGGATTAACTTTTACACTTAGTTACGTTTAGGACTATACATGCAGCCAGAGCCAACATGCCTATATTTAAGCACTCCAAAAAGTAAATAAAAAAATGCCCCCTTACACACTTGAAAATTCAAAACCTCACCGCCACCACTTAAAACATCTAAACATGTCAATGCCCGTCAAAATCCAAACCAAGTCGACATTAAACCAAACTAAAACATACCTGAACACTTTAGATCCCAAAAATTCTGACCGAATTAAAAACAACCCCAACTAAATAAACCAAGTCAAATTAATCAAACAGACCAAAATTAAAATTGAACAATTAGAAATAAATTTTCATAAATGTGAAAAATTATTACAAATTACACCGAGTGCATCCCCTCTGAATATAAAATATAAAGTAAGGATTTGAAAATCAGCACGTTCAGGCAGTGCATGCACGAATCTAAATTTTCCGAGCGAAAGACGACGGAAAAGCCCGAGAAGGAAGCACATCCTGAATGAATTATACCAAAAATCTCGTGTTCACTTCGTAATTTCCCTGAAATGCCACTTATGATGCAGTCCTCCAAGTTACACAATTAATCATCGGCATCGCAGAGCCCCGAGCTGGCAGAAAAGAAAGAGTGACTCATAGAAAGACACTCAGGAGTCGATGCAAACGCCCACGAAGAGTCATCACGAAAATCTCCCAAGGGAAAGCTCGCAAAAGATTAATCCTCAGAGCCTACCAAGGAGCAACTGGCATCGGTCATGAGAACTCTAGCATAGCTCTTTCCTTTTCTTTCATTCCACCAACCTTTGGCTCTTCCATCTCTTCCACCAATAGGGTGGCACTTCGGGTCAGATTGACATCATCAACCCTAGCACCACCCTGAATTCCCAATACCGCTCATCCTCAACAAAAATGATAATAATAATAATTATGAGCATAACATCTAAAAATAAAAGAAAATAATAATAAGAATTCCCCAAATACACAAAAGATTACAAATTAAATCACAAGTCCAAATAAAGTTCAAAACAAAAGCCAGACCCTTAGCCCCTATTTATAAACCATGTCCCTTCACCACAATGTGATAAGTGCCACATTTCTAAACACCCTTCATCTAATTAAATCCAAACCAGGCACATACTCCCCCAAAGACCATAATCCATGACAAATTTGGATTAACCAATAAATACATAACACTTACCCTTCAGAGAAACACAAATCCTCCACAAAGTAGATAAATCAATGGGATTGAAACATCTAACACCCTTCTAAATTCTAGAAATTAAACTCACACACCTTTGACAAGTGTCACCTCAAACTAAACCTCAAATTAAAAATAAGACAAAACTCATACCTTAAACAAAACAAATACTGAGAATTTCTTAAAACTCTCGGAGGTAAAACTCTAACCCATCCAGTCCACATGATAACCTTAGGAAAACTTTAAACCCTCCAAATAAAAGTCAAATCAAATCCTACATAGATCAAATAAACCAGATAAATCTTAAATTAATCCTAAATCAAATAAATCTCAAATAAATCCTAAAAACCTGAATCCTAAGTAAAATCGAATCCTAAAATATAAAAAGTCTTAAATAAATCCTAAGTAAAAGTAAATCCTAAAAATAAACCTAAATTGAATCCTAAAAATAAGCCTAAATCAAATCCTAAAAATAAACCTAAATCGAATCCTAAAATAAACGTAACTAAATCCTAAATAAATATGTCAAATAAATTCTAAATCAAATCCAAATAAAATCCTAATAAACCAAGCAAGTCAAATGAAGTTGAATAAATCCCGGTAAAGTCCATAATAAAACAGATGCCCAAATCGGTCTAATTAAATCTAAATTGATCCTCAGAGGAAGATAAACAATAAATAATAAACATAAGTAAAACAAATACAATAAACAAAACATCTCTTTATTAATATAATAAAATTTTATATCTGTCACCGGAGGCATACGTCCTGAATATACAATCTGAAAGGCGGGGAGAGGATTGGTTGGAGAACACCCTTTCCATCCATTTGGAGAACTTTCCTCCCGCCATCTCCGTCTCCTAACAATAATGAAAGATGTATACCATCCCTCGATTTTCGATACCTCTCAAGCCATAACTGCATCCCTGTTCCAAGGTAACTTTAGGACAAAATGCTCGCTAAACGACGAAGATCGGAAGAAATGACATTGGAATCACCCAATAAAAATACCCTATACTCGTTCACTCAGATAAAGAGAGAGAGCGAAGAAAAACAAAGCAAATTCGAATATATAGGCACTTGTCTGATTGAGCGCTGGAAACATAGCGCGCAATCTGATTAAGCGTATGAAGATCGGCGCGAAAACCAAATCGCGCGCGCTAGTTTGGGGGCCCAATCAAACTACCGTCTGCCTTGAAAGACCTGACGCGTCGTTCCCGCGCCGGAGAGCCCGTGCGTAATCAAATTACATGCTTATATGGCCACACATAATTCGAAAAGTCATCTGCACATTTTTCCCTTGTGGGCGGGTGACACTCCAATAACGTGCACGAAATTTGACGCATAATAGGATATTACACACATATGAAAACGTGCAATCAAACTTCTGAACCCTCAATCACGCGTGCCAACTAGGCGTCAATTAAACTCCCACTTACTGGCGTGCAATTTTCGGCGACGACACACACCTTGAGCAGAATACACACCTCCGACGGAATAAACATATGCCCTCGACAAAAAAACTAAAAAAACAAACACACAACACGCCCTATCGCCCCCTCGCGACACAAAGCGAGAATTGACAGTGACGAAGTACCCAAGCATGTTACTCGCCCATCACGATTAGGATCACTCTCCCTTATCCCATCATGATCCGACCAGAGAGAATCCCATCGCACAACCCCACATATCCTAGCAATAACACGTTCCATCGCGACACTAAAACCACACCACGTGACCTCACACGCCACGCAACCGAAGGTAGGCTCGACTAACGTCCCATTGCGAAGAGCTAAGAATGAGCCTCCCTAAAAACCCTGCCACATCACCAAGCCCAAAGGGCAAGTCTCGTCGCGATCTCAAAACACCACTCAAACTGACTCTGACCCATCATAAACATAGCTTTCCTCATTACATAACCCCCAATGTCCCATCGCCGACTACACTTCCCCGAAATTTCATCACAACCCACTACGACACATAACCAGAAAGAAAGGCTCATATAATATCTCATTGTAAAGAGCCGGACCTCCCTCCGAAGGCCTTGCCACGACAATCATCATGTCTCATCGCGATGACTCTTGAATACCCCAATCATGTGGCAGTTACCAGACTCCACCGCAACCACGACACACGCTCGCTGACAGTAGAGGAGGATAACCCCTATTACAGAAATTAGCAGAAGAAAGACTTCCCCAACGTCCTATCACATCCATAAACTATCAAGACCTGTCGCGAACATTTCATTGGATGATCCGGACGCCCCGTCACACTGGCAGCCATTAGGCCCCATTATGATAATTAGCGAAGGGAAAGAATAGACCCTCTGATGTCCCATCGCTAATCACACCCTTATAAAATGTCCCATCATGACACTCCCCCCAAGATATGAAGTGGCACACAAGAAGTTACCTTGACAAGGCATAAACACCAACAAGAAGGCTTTGAGTTCATGTGGAAAAATTCACACGAAAGCTTAGTAGCCTGAAGTCGACAAAGCCCATTGAATGATGTGGGTTGTTTTGCATGCTTCCACAAGGAGCCTGAGTCCCTTCAATGACTTCACCACTAGACGCTTTTGTCCCATCACATAACCTTTCACATCCCATACAAGGAGCAACTCAAACCAGTGCGAGGAGCTGCTCGTAGTCCCATTGTGACAGAACCACGAGAGCAACAACTAGCAAGCCCCATCGTAAGCAAAAGCCTCCTGCCAACAACAAATCAGGTAAGTAAAACCCCCCTTCCTTCACTCGATATTCTCTATAAAATATAGTTAGCTATGATTAAGTCAAAAGTTTTCAAAACCTGTCTCTCCCAATTCGTAAATCATTGTAGTCCTCCCATAAGAGACAATCATCAGTATTCACGAGAGGATTAGACGGTGCCTTCGGCATACCAAGTGTCATCTTGACAACCACGTAAACGGTTGGGTCCACAAATCCCGCTCCAGTGGATCTGCTCAGCGACGTCTCGGAAGCCACATTTTTTGTTGATTTACCATCGAATTGATCTTAAGTTGAAACCCCCAAATTTACAAAAAATATATACTTAAAAATAAAATAAAATAATAATAATAATAACAAAAATAACAAATAAATATCCTATCTATCAAAATTCCCTTCTCATCACTCCAATCCGTTCTATCCCCTGGGAAACTGAATACTAAGTATGCTCAACTCTGAGAAATCACAAATGTCCACTGGAAAGGGACTCCTGACGTGCCATTGGTGTGAGCAATGACGCGTCCGGTTCGACATGACTTGCTAAAGCCTTCACCATTATATGATATTACATCTTATTATTTGGTCACTTGACCTTGTCTCTAGACATTCATATGACGGCCCCCGGTACGTCGACTGCGCCATTTTTCTGCTGTTTGACTGCCCCTTGCAGCAAGTCGCGCCATGCGACGGGATGCCCCTTACACCCACAGATGAGGATATGATGATTCTCCTACCGTTTGACTGCTCCTTGCAGCAGGTTACGACATGCGATGGGATGCCCCTTATACCCGCGGATTAGGATACACCAACTTCCCCCATTGGTTGCTACTCACAGCAAGTCGCGATACACGACGGGATGCCCCTCGCATCCATGACATGAAATACCCCTTTCGACAACTACCACTAGGCCCCCGAATGCTCCATTTTATCTTGCACTGATAGATAAGAAAGCCAAACATTTCATGTCAGCATTCCCAGTCCACATTTGTGATTTCCTAAAAGAAACAAGAAGGCACCCTTGGAAGAGGGGTGTCTACTTCTTCGACGCATTCTTACTTCGCAAGAACGCGCCAAAGAGGGGCATCTATAGACACCCCAATTTTGCCCTTTCGGAGTATGCAAACATGTTCGGTCAACCTTTGACCTTGCCCATGACTTTTGAAAGGGAATTACCTTGTCTGAAAGCTTTAAAACCCTAATACGGGGACCATATACTGAAACAATAATATATGTCTGAACATAGGTTGAAACAATAGTTATGTGGCTCAGACCTCATAACCATAATACGGGAACTATATACTAAAACAATAGTATTGTCGAAGTACAGGCTGAAACAATAGCCCTGTGGTTCAGACCCGACCTAGACAGGGGAGAATCCTGAATTACACGCATTATACACCGCGCGCAATTCTATTGAGCGCCATATAGCTGGCGCGCAATTGGTCTAATTTGGACTAGGATCCACTCCTTCCGAGAATTGAAAGGGGCCCAGAAAAAGCGAGTTCCAAAAGATTCGTCTTGCCAATTGGGAAGTACTTCATAGAAACTTGCTCTGTAAAGCTTCCCAGCTCGTAATCGAATCCCAGGGCAAAGAGTTTAGCCACTACTTTGCCCGATCCTTAAGAGAGAACGAAAATAGCCTTAATCGAGTGTCCTCTTCCATCAGGGTGGTAATTTTGAAAATAGTGTAGACTTCTAGAAAGTCAATCAAGTGCTTGTAGGGATCTTCGTTATTAAGCCCATGAAAGCTCGGAAACATTTATATAAAGTTGGGCTTAATTTCTAAGGTCCCATTACCTGTGACTGTAGGAAAGCGAATGCACGAGGGAGATGCAAGAGTTGATGGTGTATAGTACTCCCTTAGAGTCTTAGCCAACGATAATTCTTCTCCCACCATATTGAAGTGAATAGTGGGAAGACCTGGACGACTAGATCGGTCAAAACTGACGACTTGTTGAGAGGAGTGTGAACTAGTATGAATACGCCAGCAGGTCCTCTCAGTCTCAAGGTTGAGTCGCTATGAAGAGGAAAAATGCGACCACAACCTTGGCATAAATTAAAACAGAAAATAATGTAAAAACAACAAACTTAAATCTACTGGAACTTAAAGACAAGTATCGTAGCCTCTTACGTTGTCCCTTGACAAGCTTTGGTAGACTCTAGCCTTGATCTCCAAACCTACAAAACAGAAGCAAAAGCAAACTAGGGTTAGACAATTTACAAGATTTACAAATTAAGAGAGTAATTGAAAGTAAAGCCGAAGTCCTCGACAGTGGCGGAAAAAACTTGATCGTTCTAAATTGAAACCTTACAAGTGCACAAGTCCAAAGTACTAGGGTGAATACAAGGGTGTCGAACCACAGGGATTTGCTGTTTACTTCTAACTACAGTCTTAACTAGAGAATATTTTTGAATAAAGTTTTTTAACTAAATTAACTAAAAAGCAAACAAAACAAATATGGAAAAGATGTGAGAATACAGCCTGGGATCCTTCTTGGACCACAAACTCGTAAATAACATAAACTCTATTCCTATCCTATTTTGAATTTCGGGTAATAGTCCTGCTCTTCGCTACAAGCTAAAGAGAAGTATAAGAATCATGTCCTATTCATAGTCACAGACTAGTTGGGATGATATGATCTGTCTAATCTCTAGCAACTAAATAGTAAGCATCATTGCACATAACTGACAAAACTAAGCTACAAGAGCTAATCCAAAGGTGCCTATCCTATTAGATCTAGTCCCAATCCCTACAAGGCCATTAGAATTAAATAAAACAAAAATAAATTGATAAAAGTATGTTTACGATAGCAACCATAAACCTCAAACATGCAATCGTAACACAAAATTCAAAATAGAAAGAGAAATAGAATTTATATTAAAAGCTTATTTGTGATGTTACAAGATATCCCAGCCTTGGAGAAGTTAGCCACACATCGTCGGATTGATCTTCATCATCATTGATTCGATCATCGGACACTGACTACAACTTACACAGTCTCTCACAACTCTCTAAAACTGGAAACTAAAACCTAGAAAGAAAGAAAAATTAAACCTATGAAGAACTCTCGGCTAAAGGCTCTCTCCTTACTCTAACCCTAGGGTTCTTATTTATAGACCATAAGGCCCTAGTACAATGTTTAAACAAGGCAAGTAATCCCTAGAATCGCCCAAAAAATCAGCTAGAGAAGAAGGATAAGGAAGGACTCTCGGAGGCCAGCAGAACCAGGCTGTAAAGCCTGATAATTCGCAGAGAAAACTTATTTCGACCGATGGAGAATGGATCTCAACTGCTCGAGCTCTGAATTTGTTTCATGCCTTGTAGATCTTCAATTTCTTCTAATTCTACTTGATTTGCTAAATTGTGTCTCTAGACTCGTTTGGTCGAAAATGATTTCGATCGGTCGAGATTATACCAATAAGCAAGCCCACATTCTCTGTTTGGTCTCGATCCAGCTGCTTGATTTGCTTGATTTGCTAAACCAGTCAACCGGTCCAGCTGCTTGATTTGTTAAACCAGTTGAATTGGAAATCTCGATCGGTTTAGTTCTGTTATTTCTTTACTTCTTCTTTTCTTTTGCTGCATCATCTCGAGCGGTCCAGATGCAATCCTGACCGGTCGAAATTGATTCTTTAGGGCTCTTTCTCCTCTATTTCAGTGCAGTGCTTCTGCCATGGCTTTGGGTCTTCAATATTGATCAATTTTAAATTAACCCTTGCAAGTGTACAAGATCTGTTCTAGTAAGGCAAGAACAAGGGTGTCGAACCCACAGGGAAATCTGAAATTTTATTCAATTCTTCCTAGAGATGTAGAAAATATCCCCGAGGAAGTACCAAGGGGCAGATTTAATTTTTACCAAGAGTTAACACTTTTCTAATTGCAAGAAAGAAAATAAATTAATCTAAAAATTAGGTAATGAGAAATCTAAGAACAAAATTTAAAAACAAGATCAAGGAATTTGCTACCCCAGATTTATACCCTTTTCTATTTTTAAACCCACAATTTTATTAACATCAACACACCATCATTCTAAGAGAAACATGACTGGTAATTAAGCATGATCATTAACCCGGCATACCCTATCTAAAAACAATGACTCAGCCTAATCGCGGTATGAATCATGTGAAAAGCATAGCGTATCTCATGGTATTTTAGATCAAAACACTAAAAACATGATCACTACACTTTGAGAAAAATGATTTGATGATGAAATTATCAATCTATGGTATTAAACATAAAATATAGGTACTTATCTGGGGATCGCATCCTCCTTGATCTACAGCCTTTAGCCTCTCATCCTTGGTGCAAGATCTTCAATTGTATTCAAAACCATTCCGAAAGTAAAGAGCAAAAAGGTGTAAAAGAAATATATCTTCTCAGGAAATCTCAACACAATTTTATTACTCTCAGAAAACCCTCTTACAAAAGTCTCTAATTATTACACAAATTTTTCTCAAAAATAAAGACTCTCTATTCAAAATAATCTCTCTAAAAAAACAACTCTCCCCCTTTACAAAGCCGTAGGCCTCTTATTTATAATATCCGATTGAAACTAACCCTAATTGCCTCAATCGATTGAGTTTCATGTCTCAATCGATTGACTTTGAGTTCGAATCCCCTTAGGGCACTTCTGCCTTCATGTCTCAATCGATTGAATTTCATGTCTCAATTGATTGACTTTCTAGGGTTGAGTTTTTCTCCATCTGTCAATCGATTGACCATAATGCCTCAATCGATTGACTCTTCAATGCAAATTCTTCCCTTTCTTGATGGAAGTTGATTCTCTTCATGGCTTTCAATGCTTCTTTGGACCTTTTTGTCCATAGCTCTTTTATAGCCTGTAATTTCTTTCTTTTATGCACTTGAACGATCTAACTGTCAGAAACACCTGTAAACATCAAAACCTCACAACAACCATCAGATGCTTTCATTGAACAGCTAAATGTAGGATTTAAAGTGTGAATTATAGTCATATTTCAGCACCGATCACACCCCCAAACCTACACTTTGCTAGTCCTCGAGCAAAGAGAATAATAAATATAAAAATAAACTAACATCCTAAAATTTAAATGCCACTTTCGTAGGGAACACGATTGCACTTAGCATGTGCAACAAGCCTTTAAACCCCTAGGTGATCCCTAGTGGAGGAGTTGTGTCTCCTGAAGGTTTTCAGTGAAGGTACCTACAAACTTCAAGGCTATTAGGATTGATTAATCATGTCCTTTAGCAATTAGATGCCCCTGAAAAATCTTTTTAGAATACATCTAACCATGTTTATTCCATTTATGCCACATTCAGTTCAGACCATTGTCTTCTAATATTCATATTTCATGCCTCAATGTCATGAGATCATCACTGCCCAAAGTTCTTATGTCAGAGGACAAGCTTAAACTGGAACTTTTAGATCACATGTCTAGACTCCAATCCTCACCATGGGTATACACTCAGAATGAAATCACTCCCGATGAATGAGATGGAATTGTAACACCATTAGGAGAAAATCTCACAAGTTTAAAGAAAGACGGTGTATCAAAGAATTATAAGGAAATCTCATTAAGAAAGATATCTGTATTTTAAGCATGCATATATCAAGCACCATAGACAATTATGTACTTACTCTCCACAAGGCATTTCATCACTCATGATTGGATCAAAAAGGTCTTTTCTAAGGTTGTAATGGGGCTCGGGTTAAGGTTAAGAGAAGAAAGGAAGGGTGGATTCAAAAATTTCTGAGAAATTGGAAAAGAAACAACTACTGATTTTGTATTTTTATTCTTTTTCTTTTCTAGTCTCTCACCATTCTTCTCAATATATTTTTCATTGTTTTTACAATTTCCTTTTCTCCCCTTTTTTTTTTTTTCAGTACACACTACAACACATATAATCCCCACTTACTCTCGTTTCACTCATTTTCATCCCTTGTTCCTAATTTCTCAGAAATAAGTAAGGGCAAGCTGAATTTTCAGAAGCGGTAAGGGGTTAAAGGTTATTGCAGCTTATCAAAGAATGTATAAAGGTAAATTTCCAATAAGCTCAAAGGTGTACTAGAAGGATAAATTTATGAGGTGGGGCATTTTAAGCACAGACGAACCAATGATGGCCTTAGATCATTTCCTTTCATGATGGTAAAATATGCCCATTTGCCTTAAGTTAGTACACAATGATTTCTAGTGTAATGTTATAACACACATAAAATCACAAATCAATGGGTTTTAACAATTGGAACAAGGATTTCAAGGATACTCCGAATTTATTTCAGCACTCATTAAGAACGAGGACAAGTGTTTCAAAAACTTTCAAGGTTTTAGTCTTTCTTTGTGATCTTTAGGATTCCATGTTACACACTTAATCCTCCGATTTTGAGATTGAGAGCGAGTGATGAAAACAATTATTTTTAAGCATGATTCATGATCATTAATGTTCAATATCTACACCTTATGGGCACTCATAAAATAACCATGGTATGATAGCATTGATTAAAGAAATTCAGGAAGAATCTTCATGCTGACAAATATGAATAATCAATTAAATTACAGCATTTGCCAACCATCAGTTAATCGATTGAGACCAAATTCTCAATCGATTGACAGATTGGACTCAATCGATTGACTGAGCCATAAATTCTTATATCCTTTAATGTTTATCAGTTGATCGATTGAGACAGTAGGATCAATCGATTGACTGGTAAACATTCAAAAATCCGAGAATCAGCTAAAAGGTTTTTTTTTTTTTTTTTTTTTAGAAAACAACCAATTACCCCCAAACTGAGCGGCCAATGTCCTCATTGGTGATGATGTGGAGAAAGGAAGAAGGCCTCCCCAAACACATTCGATGCAATCAAAGGACAAAACAACCGAGCAAGGGAAAGAGAGAAAATACAAATACGAAACTAAATTGTTATTAAAAAGAAAATTATTACAAAGTAAAGCAAAATCTAACGTGATGCAACACGAAACAAACGAATCCAAAACGAAAACAAACCGAACTGAAACAACGAAAACATAAGAACACCCCTACCCTAAAGACATGTAAACTGAGATCCTAAAAACCGAAAACAAATCCTCTAGTCCGCCATGGTAGAGATTCCGCCCCGTGGCTTTGGAAAAGCGTAGCGCCACATTTCTTTAGAAATTCCAACCGCGCTGACAGGTGGGATTGGGGCCCGAGGTGGTGATAAGGGTGGGGTAGGGGTGGTGAGGACGGGTGATGAAACAGATTCGTCATCAAGGTGGAGGATGTCATGGGTGGACCAATCAATGGGTGGTGGAGCGGTGTCAGACGCGTTTGCGTCTTGGGCTCCATTAACTTTTGAATTGCGGCTCGTGTACGAGGGCGGATGGAAGACATGGCGACAAAGCGGGGGGAGCGCAAATTTGGACTAAAAGGAGGACCCGGCAAGTGCCCGAAATAGCTAAGAATTTCCTAAAAGAGGGACACTTTAAAGAAAAAAAATTCGGAAGTCGGTGCATGGAGAAATATTTAGAAAGAAGTAACAGTCAATCGATTGACATGTTTGTGTCAATCGATTGACAAGAGAGGGAAAAGATGGTAAATCCGAGCTCCACATCAAATATTTGGAGAAACTCCCCTATTCCAGCAGGGGTTGACTGGCTGACCAAGTAAGTGTCAATCGATTGGCACCTAAATGTCAATCGATTGATAAACCATACTAAAAATAGAGACCAAAACCAGGAATGTCCAAATTTAGGTGCATCATTCAATCGATTGAGATAGAAGTTTCAATCGATTGACGGAGGAAAATATAGGAGGGCATGAGGTAGCTCAATCGATTGAGAGAGAGATCTCAATCGATTGACTGAGAGCCAGAAACCAAACACAAATATGCCCAAAACAAAGCAAACATTATCATTGAAGCTTGCAGCCACCGATCCGATACATCAACCAAAAAAACTTCAAAACAAAACAAGACAATCAGACATCATCATCATCATCTTCATCTTCATCTTCCAGTTCCCGCTCCTCGTTCATTGCCGCTCGCGCGCTGTCGATGAAATGGTTGGCACGACCCGGGAATGACTTCATGAGCCATCCGCATAAGGAGAGCGGTTTGAAACCGGACCGCCTATCCACACCACCGGCCGTGCATTCAGCCCGTCCATCCGCACCTCGGCGAAACAGCGGCCGCCTCGGCATCAAAATCGAGGGACCTCTTGGGGCGAGGTCGCTAACACCGCCACGTTGGCGGGCGGGTTTGGGCGGGAGGAGGAGGAGCATCCTCAACCGGGGCCGATTGCACGTGGATGATCGCCTTGATGCTCTTGACCCACACATTCACACCATATTGATAGAATTGCATGTCACCCATCTCTTCATCGTCATAGATGGGGCAGCCAAGGTGCTCCAGAAGGTGCATCACATAGTGTGGGAAGTGGAGGAGAATCGCAGCACGCTTGGCGGGTACGGCGGCGCTGGCGATATCACTATGGTAGCGGTACATCTCCGCGAGCATCAACCCAGGCGCATCAAACCAAGTATTGGTGTGTGCCGCGTAGAGCGCCTTCACCCGACCCAAAGTCCTCTCGGTCTTTGTACCATGTGGCAGAAGGTTATTGGCCATAACGATGTCTCAAAAGAGGATATCCATGGGCAACACAGCGCGCTTTGTGGCCTGACCGGTCCCACGACGACCACCACACATATTGTTGATCATATCATCTTGGCTACGCTCGATAGCCGGAGGAAGGTGGTGGTTGTGGGGACGAACCTAAATAGAAATTAAAAGCACGGGCGAGATCAGCGGCATGGAGGTTATATTGCCAGTTATCGATCTCAATGGTGATGAACGGCAAGCCGGTTGGGGAGAGGGTCTCGGGCACCCACACCATCTTTTGATAGAATAGCCGAATGATGCGCGGGGCTACATCGATGGGTGGTGGGGTGAGCAGCATTTCCAAACGGAGGGCCTCGATGAATTCGATCGACCGTGCGCATTCCGCGATGTTCCGGTACTTTACCAAGTCGAAAAAATTCTCCGTTTGGAATTGGCGATCGATATAATGCTCATTAGGGATGCGCGGTGGATCATTGGCTGGGCGCGGTGGTCGGATAAGGGCAGCCATTTGATCGAAACAAGGATGAGCAAAAGATCTCGGCTTGAAAATTAGGCTGGAATTCGAATGAGGACTCCACGGGTGGGGAGGACCATATATATAGTGTGAGCCTCAATCGATTGAGGCTTACTGCTCAATCGATTGAGGATGCATGGACTTCCCACGTCGCGAGGTGGGAGCGGCAACGTGGCACTGCTTGGGAGAAGGGGCTCGTGCCATTACTCCACTATTGAATGTCAATCGATTGACACTAAGGTGTCAATCGATTGAGGATTGATAGCGCCGGTTGGTGTCCTTGGAAATGGAAGGGCATTAAAGGGTCACGGAAAACCAACCCAAGAAGGCAGCTGCCATGACAAGAGTTGTCGGGTGGCGGTCCAAATTCCAACACAAATGCACAAACTCTTAAGATGTCAATCGATTGAGGCCAAATTCTCAATCGATTGAGACAAAAGACTAAAAAAAATGATGATGAAGCTCAATCGATTGACACAGACCCTGCAATCGATTGAGGAATCTCAGTCAATTGATTGTCATAGACCCTTCAATCGATTGAGGAATCACAGTCAATCGATTGACTGTGGACTCTTTTTTTTTTTACAACAAGCTGGGGTGCCTCGAGGCGCTGAGTTTACATGTCGTATTTCGACCTTTGGGGATCGGTCCCAGAACGCGGAGGTGCATCGCCTCAATCTGTAACTGGGTGACGGGCTCAAACATTGGTTTGAGTCTTTGCCCATTAACTTTACAAATGCGATTGTCAACAAGGCTCCGAATTTCAATGGCACCATGCGCACTAATGGACACTACCTGAAATGGGCCTTCCATCGAGATTTTAATTTTCCGGGTGGAGCTTGATCGGAATTGAATAACCAAACTTTTGGCCAATGTGAAATTCTTTTCGAGAAATGGATGCATCATCTTTTTATACCTTTCCTTGTACATTTGAATTCTCATACGCCCGTGGCGTAATTCCTCAATTCATTCAATTGCAATCGTGATGCGACATTTGCTTGCATGTCGAAATTAAATCTTTTATCGCCCGAATGCTTTATGCTCCAATTGACGGGAAGATGGCAAGCTTTGCCGTAAATAATTGACGGAGACATTCCAATGAGTCTTGAATGCGGTCCGATATGCCCACAGAGCCTCACGAGAGCGGTTTGACCAATCTTTTCTATCCGGTCGGACCGTTTTTCTAGAATTCGCAATTTCCGATTAGACACTTCCACTTGACCGCTAGTTCATGGATGGTACGGTAACAACTTTGTGAGTGACGTGCATTTCTTCTTCGATTAAGGTGGCAAAATGGCTATTACAAAAATGCGAACCGCCATCGCCGATGATTACTCTTGGAATCCCGAATCGGTAAACACATTGTCTCGAGGAATTTGACCACAACCTTATGATCATTCGATCGGGTTGCCACGACTTCTATCCATTTGAGACATAATCAACGACCACTAGAATATATGAAAACCCACAGGATGGGGGAAAGGGACCCATAAAGTCCATCCCCCAAACATCAAAAATTTCAACAATCAGAATTGGATTAAGGGGCATCATATTCCGTTTTGAAATATTGCCAAGCTGTTGGCATCGTCGGCATTCCTTGCAAAATTGAGCGGTTATCACGAAAGATGGAGGCGAGAATCCGCTTTGAAGGATTTTCTGGCGGTCTTACATCCTCCGAAATGGCGCCATAGCCCCAAAGATGACACAAGTATAGGACGCTCATTTGCTCTTCTTGGTACACATCTCGATGATCGATCTGGCGAAATTTGAGCAGGACATGGTTCATCCCAAAATAGTATTTTATTTGGGAGAAAAAGAGATTCTTATCATTCTTACCCCACTCAGTGGGGATTCTGCCAGTAACCAGATAATTCACAATGTTCGCAAACCATGGAACCTTTGCATCAGCTACATCAATTACTAGCAAATGTTCATCCGGAATCCTATCACGGATGGTCTCAGTTTTTGCAGTTTCTTCAGGTAGTATTCTCGACAAGTGATCAGCCACCTCGTTCTCAACCCCCTTCTTTTCCTTAATCTCGAAATTGAACTCTTGGGCGAAGGATCCAACGGATTAATCTCGGTTTAGTATCCTTCTTTGCTAGAAGATATTTGAGCGGAATGATCTGAAAAGACCACTATTTTTTATCCAAGCAAATAGGAACGAAACTAGTCTAGAGCATACACCACAGCTAATAATTCTTTCTCGGTGGTGGTGTAATTGAGTTGGACATCAATTAATGACTTGCTAGCATAATAAATTACGTGAGGTAATTTATTCACCCTCATCTAGGATGACTCAATTCTTGTAATCAGATGCATCACACATGAGTTCGAATGGGAGAGAATAATCCGGTGGCTGGATGATTGGTGCATTGGATAAGAGCTCTCGCAATTTCAAAAATGCTTGCATGCAGACCTCAGTAAATTGAAAAGGATCAGCTTTGCCAAGCAAGGAGCACAATGGTTTAGCCACCTGGCAGAAATCCTTAATGAACCTTCTATAAAATCGTGCATGACCCAAGCATGATCGAATTTGTCGAACAGTGTTGGGTGCCGCCATGTTAGCAATCAGATCAACTTTTGCTCTATCCACCTCGATTCCTTTCCGTGAAACAACGTGCCCCAGAACAATCCCTTGTTTAACCATAAAATGGCTCTTCTCACTAAGAACAAGTTTGGAGTCAACACAGCGTTCGGCACTTGTGAAAGATGATTCAAACAAGAATCAAAGGTTCTCCCAAAAAGAGAAGTCGTCCATGAATACTTCAATGAATTTGTCGATCATATCAAAATATGGCCAACATACACCGTTGAAATGTGGCGGGGGCATTACATAGGCGAATGGCATCTGCGGTATGCAAGCGTACCATAAGGGCATGTGAGCGTTGTCTTTTCTTGATCGGTGGGTGACAGGCACTTTTGATTGTATCGAATACCCATCAAGAAAACAGTAAAACTCTTGCCCAGCTAACTTCTCATGGATTTGATCAATGAACGGAAGGGTAAAATGATCCTTTCTGGGGGCGGGGTTTAATTTCCGAATGTCAATGCGAACCGCCATCCAGTTTCTCAGTGGGGACCAATTCTCCTTGATTTCCTTCACGGTGATTAGGACTTTTTGAACAATTTGGGTGGACTAACCCATTCACTATCGGAGATCGGATAGATGATTGCATCAAGGAGTTTAATGACTTCTTTTAGGACGACTTCTTGCATGTTTGGATTAAGTCGCTTCTGTGGTTCCCTTGAAGGTTTACTCTCATCTTCCAAATGTATTTTATGCATACATACCGATGGGTCAATCCCTTTTAGATCAGTTAAAGTCCAACCGATAGCTTCCTTGTGCTCTTTCAGCACCTTCAACAACTCTTTTTCTTGTTACGACAACGTGGATGATATTATTACTGGAAGTGTTTCATGAGGTCCCAGAAAAGCATACTTGAGGGACTCTGGCAATTGTTTCAATTCCACAAGTGGTGGTTGCTCAAGTGATGGAGGCAGCACGTCCTTCACCTCAACAGGTAATGATTCTATCTCAGGCACACTCGCATCTAAGTGATCATCCTGGCATGATGAGCTAGACTCTCTCTCGTCAATTTGCTTCTCTTAGATCCTTTCTCTTCATAGATGGCCAACAAAGCATTTTCAAATTCCTCTTTGGTAAGCATTGAAGGTAATGCCTCATCCACCACTTCATCTATCTGATCGATGTAAAAACATTCGACCTCATCCTCGTTTGGGAAATGGTTCATCGCATGGAAGATATTCAATCGAACCTTCATGTTTCCAAAAGAAATGTCCATGACTCCTGTTCGACAATTAATGCACGCGTTGGCCGTAGCGAGAAACGGACGTCCAAGGATGATGGGGACTTGATTAAGTGACTTAACGGTGTGTCCATGTCCAAAACAACAAAATCCTTTGGAAAGACAAACTTATCTATTCCAACCAAGACATCAATAACGCCCCTCGGCGTCTTCCGATCTATCTGCGATTCTTGATGACCGTAGTGGGTCTCAATTCACCCGGTCAAGTTTCTCGTACAATGAATATGGGATTAAATTAACCTCCCAAATCCAATAACGCTTTCCCAACTGGTTGCCCACCAATGACACATGGAACAGTAGGAACTCCAGGGTCTTATAGTTTTTGTGGGGTTTCCAATTGCAATATAGAACTGACGTGATTAGTCAAGAACACTTTCCTCGAAACATGATTACGTGCCTTTCTCTTCCGAGTGCATAAATCTTTGAAAAACTTTGCATACTCAGGCACTTGCTTGATTGTTTCAAGCAATGGAAGGTTTATCTTTACTTGCTTAAATGTTTCGAAAATATCTTCCATTTTTGTTGGTCCCTTTCCCATTCTTGATGGAGGAGTTAGGCATTGAGGAAATGGTGCCTTTGGGACAAAAGGTGCGGGTTCCCCTTCTGAATCTTCGTCTTGTCCTTGGTGGGCAGTTGAGGAGACTCATCCTCTATCACCTTTTCTTTTCCTTTCTCTCTTCTTTTCTCTTCCTCCTTCTCTTTTCTTTTTTTTAGCTCTTTCTCTTTTCTTCTCTCTTTCTCCGCTCTTCTCGCTGACTCTTTCTCTTTCTCTGCTTCCTGCTCTTTGTCTGCTTCACTTTCTTCCTGTGCTTCCACAGGCAATTCCACTTGATTATGAACTTCCCGTCCACTTCGCAACACAGTAACAGCTTTCAACTGTTGACTATTTAATGGTCCTTCATCAGATGATGCTTGGCCGCGAGGATTGTTGATGGGTTGGCTGGGAAGCTTACCCTCCTCTCGTCCGGTTGATTTGCCAATTGGTGACTTGGTCGATTATCATCTGTTGAAAAGATTGCATCTGCATTACCTTTTCTTCGGATCGAGAATCCTTTGAAGTGCTTGTATGAGATTGATTAGGATTCTGATTGAAATTCTGATTTTTTCGGAAATCAGAATTTGGATGAGAATATGGAGCATTCTGCTGAAAGTTAGAATTCTGGTGAAAATTAGAATTCTGCTGAAAATTCTGTTGTGGACGAAAATTTTGTGGAAAAACTTGTTGTCCATTCGTAGGATTGGCTCGGTATTGCTGGTTGACCTGACCAGTTTGGTTTGATCCACCCCATCCTAAGTTGGGGTGATTTTTCCACTCTGGGTTGTAGGTATTTGAGTACACGTTTCTACCTTGTCACGATAAGATTGAGTGACATTTATCCGCTCGGAAGAGTAGATTCATCTGTGAAGGAATGTCAAGGTAGTTGGGCACTCATTTGCCATATGACACAGGTGTTCACAAATTGAGCATCGTGGGGTGACAGGAACTCTAGCTTGCTTGGTTGCAGTTAACAACATGTTCATCTGTTTGGACAGCATATCAACCTTGGTTGATAGATCAGAGTTATTATTGTTGACCTCATACAATCCGTCTTTGGTCAACACATGAGATTTAGGTGCTAAGTCCAAAGTGGTTCGGTCTCACTTTGAATCGAGGTTTGATACAATTTCTCAAACAATGCCCACAACTCATCGGCCTCTTTCGTGGCACAAGATCCACCGCAAGATGCATCAACCATGCGTCTTTCTTGAGAATCGATCCATTGTAGAAACTTTGGACTTGTTGCCACCTTGGAACTTGATGGTTAGGGCAACCGATCAACTCCTTAAAACGCGTTCCCAACATTCATGGAATGTCTCGAGGTTGTTGGGAAAAGAAAAGGATCTTTGACGCATCTCTATGGCTTTAGTCATAGGAAAATACTTTGGCGATGTAGCTCGCCCAACTACGAATAGATTGCGGTTCTAAAGAATAGAACCACGTTTTGCCTTGTCTCTTAAAGAGAACGGAAAGAGTCAGACTTTGCTATCTCAGTAACATTGTGGACTCTGAACATTTTGCATACCGGTGAACTTCGTTCGATGAGCGTGATTTTCGTTTGCCAAACCATGGAATATTGGTAGCATTTGAATCATCGCCGATTTGAATTCATAATGATTCCCTGGAATGGGAGCATGCATGATGCACTCCTGATCCTCGTAAAAACCAGGATCATTATAGTATTCAAGTGTTCTAGGTCCCCCATAGTAATTATTGTTCCCATTATTTCCATTATTCACATTGTTGCCATTCTGATTGTTGTTTTCATTCATTTCTTGCTCTTGATCAGCCATGGTATCAGTAGGATGATACTGACTCCGTTGGATTCTATGGTTGTCTCGCAAAGATCGTTCGATCTCCGGATTAAACGGTAGCAACTGTGGGTGATGAGAACGAGTAAAGCTCATACACCACACCCACAATCAAAGGTTTGAAGAACCCAAAATAAGTCCTCAAACAGACTCAATCGATTGAGACAGTGGTCTCAATAGATGGACAGAAGCACATAAAATTTTACACAAATGACTTGTCAGTCAATCGATTGAGGGGATACTCTCAATCGATTGAGGTTCCAAGAGTCAGAAAGCACACAGAATATCAGAAAAAGACTTTGTCAGTCAATCGATTGAGAGGCTTCTCTCAATCGATTGAGGTTCAAAGATTAAAAACACCCAAGAATTCTGTCAATTGATTGACATAGGAATGTCAATCGATTGAGAAAAGAGTAGAGAGCACACAGAAAGTGGCTCAGTATCAATCGATTGATAAAGGAGCTTCAATCGATTGAATGCTGCTAGGAACAGAGAGCAAAGTAAGAAAAAAAAAAGGAAAGAAAACCACTCAATTTTTATTTTTATTTTTATTTTTTATTTTTATTTTTTTATTTTTTTATTTTTAAAAAATTAAAATTCAGAAAAATAAAAAAAATAAAATCTAAATTCGAAAATTTAGAAATTAGAAATTAAAAACCTAGAAAACCTTTCCTAAAAGAAAACTTCTAAACTAAGAATATAAATTTCCTGAAAATATAAACTCCCTAAAATATAAACTTCCTAAAAGAATAAAAAATAAAAATATAAACTTCCTAAAAATAAAAACTTCCTAAAAACTATTTTTAGAAAATCCTATAAAATCTAAAAAAAATAAAATTTTTTTAAAAAAAAAAAAATCTTACTAAACTAAGAATTTCTAAAAATCTAAACTTCCTAAAAGAAGATTGCAAATTCTAATCTAAGAGAGAAGAATTAAGGAAAGAAATTTGTTTTTGATTTTTTTTTTTTTTTTTTCTATTTTCAGCTTTCAATCTATTGACAGAGTTGTGTCAATAGATTGAGACACAATTATTGCTAAAAACACACACAGTCAATCGATTGAGAAAAAAGCTTAATCGATTGACTCACAAGCAAACACACACACAAAATAGAGTCAATCGATTGAGGGGTTATTCTCAATCGATTGACTGCTATAAAAACAAAAATCTCTAATCGGAATTAACCAAAATTTCGCCGATTTCCCCGGCAACGGCGCAAAAAACTTGATCAATTTTAAATTAACCCTTGCAAGTGTACAAGATCTGTTCTAGTAAGGCAAGAACAAGGGTGTCGAACCCACAGGGAAATCTGAAATTTTATTCAATTCTTCCTAGAGATGTAGAAAATATCCTCGAGGAAGTACCAAGGGGCAGATTTAATTTTTACCAAGAGTTAACACTTTTCTAATTGCAAGAAAGAAAATAAATTAATCTAAAAATTAGGTAATGAGAAATCTAAGAACAAAATTTAAAAACAAGATCAAGGAATTTGCTACCCCAGATTTATACCCTTTTCTATTTTTAAACCCACAATTTTATTAACATCAACACACCATCATTCTAAGAGAAACATGACTGGTAATTAAGCGTGATCATTAACCCGGCATACCCTATCTAAAAATAATGACTCAGCCTAATCGCGGTATGAATCATGTGAAAAGCATAGCGTATCTCATGGTATTTTAGATCAAAACACTAAAAACATGATCACTACACTTTGAGAAAAACGATTTGATGATGAAATTATCAATCTATGGTATTAAACATAAAATATAGGTACTTATCTGGGGATCGCATCCTCCTTGATCTACAGCCTTTAGCCTCTCATCCTTGGTGCAAGATCTTCAATTGTATTCAAAACCATTCCCAAAGTAAAGAGCAAAAAGGTGTAAAAGAAATATATCTTCTCAGGAAATCTCAACACAATTTTATTACTCTCAGAAAACCCTCTTACAAAAGTCTCTAATTATTACACAAATTTTTCTCAAAAATAAAGACTCTCTATTCAAAATAATCTCTCTAAAAAAACAACTCTCCCCCTTTACAAAGCCGTAGGCCTCTTATTTATAATATCCGATTGAAACTAACCCTAATTGCCTCAATCGATTGAGTTTCATGTCTCAATCGATTGACTTTGAGTTCGAATCCCCTTAGGGCACTTCTGCCTTCATGTCTCAATCGATTGAATTTCATGTCTCAATCGATTGACTTTCTAGGGTTGAGTTTTTCTCCATCTGTCAATCGATTGACCATAATGCCTCAATCGATTGACTCTTCAATGCAAATTCTTCCCTTTCTTGATGGAAGTTGATTCTCTTCATGGCTTTCAATGCTTCTTTGGACCTTTTTGTCCATAGCTCTTTTATAGCCTGTAATTTCTTTCTTTTATGCACTTGAACGATCTAACTGTCAGAAACACCTGTAAACATCAAAACCTCACAACAACCATCAGATGCTTTCATTGAACAGCTAAATGTAGGATTTAAAGTGTGAATTATAGTCATATTTCAGCACCGATCAAATATCTTTGCTCTTTTAACCACTTTTGCACACTTTCAGCCTTCAAACTTGTTCACAATATCTTGCACTAAACGTAGCCGTTAGTAGTTAAGTGAGACCTAGCAATGCAGAGATTTGGGTCCAAAATATGCAATTTTGAAGGCTGATCAACACTTACACTGGATTTTAACTTTGTACAGTTGATTTACTTTTGTTTAAGACCAGTTTGGTTTATTATTTTATAAAACCATTGGTCTCATTGTAAATATTTGGATTTTGAATTTATTTTGATTGAAAGAGCGCATACTTTTGTTTTAGCTTGTCTTTTCGAAGGAACTCGTGTTTTCCTTAAGTGAATTATCGAATTTGGAAACTGATCAGGTTAAGAAAATGAGATTTTTCGTAATAAATAAACTTTGTATTTTCCTCAGAGTTGGAAGAAATTTTTTAATATTGAACACTGGTAATCGAGGTGTGTTGCGTCGACTCGGCTCGTGGATTAGAACGTGTGGGGCGCGAGTGCTGCCCGGTGTGCTAGGCCAGGGGCTGGGGGCGTGACACAATGTCTATCCTGTCTCTGGAGTTTTTTGTCGTGGAACGATGTAAGCGGTGAAGCTTAATAAAGTATTAGCTAGATTTATCAATGCAATTCTAGTAAATTCTCATAATTCAGCCAGTGTTTTCAATCAAGTTTCATCGATTGCCTATCTTAATTAATAATACCATATCCATATATCTCAGTTCCAAATCTATCAATCTATCCAACAATGACACATTAGGCACTAATGAGACAATGACAATAATGTTCAAGAACCCATTTGATACAAAGTGATCATTCTATTCCCACTTTCAAGACATTATCAATCAAAATTTCTAATTATCAACATCACTAAAGTCATGTCAAGTTCGATTTCAATCACCTATTCTATCAGTACAAATTCTACAAATTTCAACACTAACATATCAAATTAAGTTACTAATCAGCCATTCAAACAATGACATCGAGAAGTATCAGGTTGCTTCATTGCAATCTAATTATGGTTTTCATTTGAAATAGATTTAAATTTTCTACTTAAAAATTCAGATAAAAAGAAAGTATGCAAGATTCTCAATTTTTCAAGATTTTAAATTATCAGAATTTTTAAGAAAAAGATTATAGAGTTGTCAATTTAAACCAATCATAAAAATAGGGGTGATTAGAGTTTTTACAAGAAGTTTTTCTCTGAAATATCAAAATAATCCATCCATAATTAGTTTCCCACAAGATTCTATAAATTTTCTTGCTTTCTCCGCCAAAACATATTGGCATAAAATTTAGTTTCCAAAATGATTAAGTAAAAACATCATAAAACAACTGTTTTTCCCAACTTTCAAAATATTCGCCTTTTCCGTAAAACAGTTGGCAAGGCACCAAAATCTTATGAAGCATAAAAAAGGTTTTTGTTTTCCCCAAATAATTTCATTCTCCCATTCTTCTTAAAAGGCTCTTAACTTCTTACAGTGGTTCAGAAATCTCTTCTAGTTTGTTCTCTGCACGCCTAATCTGGGATGTAGCTCTTCTAATGGTCTTGTCAAGGCCTTCTATTAAAAGGATAGAGCCTTACATTGCTTCCTCATCAATAAAGTGACAGTTTTTGCATCACTTTAAAGATCGCAGCTCTGCTGATATTTGCCTCATCTAGTATTAATTCCCATTTGTTGCATTCGGATGTCCATTTGTCTTGTTCAGCTTTCAGCGTGTCACGTTGCTTCTTCAATTTTGGAATCTAGGTCATGGTATCTAAAATTTTTTATACATTAAGTAGATGAAGGGTTAGGATCGAGATAAAATCTTCAATTAAGTTGATGATAAGTGAGATTTTGTCTCCTCTTCAAGTTTTAGGAGGTATTGATTGACTGACCTTGACAGTTATCGCCTACGGCCTAGGCGCTAAAGATTTTTACTTAGGGTGGGATTTGTTTGTCGGTAGGTGTTGATTTATTCTTTATCAATCAATTGAAAAAATCCTATTAATTAAAATCTCTCGAACACATAGTCAATCTATGACTTTTATTTATCGGGTCAAATTAAATCTAAGCAGTCAATGTCAATCAATCAAATCTATAACACCGTTATGGTGACATCAAATAATCTAGCTATGTCAATCAATCAGAGACTATCAATACGAGCAGAATCAATATCAAAATCATATCAGGTCCATAGAATCAATCTATATCAGAAAAGGAATGCTAGAGAATAATCACGACAATATCAATCGATCGAAACAATATCAAGTAACATGAGCCATATCGAGGAATCCAAGCGATATCAATCAGTCAAAATGATGCCGAGTAATACCAAGAAGTCAAATAGTTCGGTTCATATCAATCAGTCAATATCATTTCAAGTCATTAAGACTATTTCGAGTAATCAGGGCCACATCATGTAGTTATCAAGCAGTTAAAATCAATTCAAAATTATCATGACGATATCAAACATCAAAATACATCAAGCAATCATAATCATATTCATATTATAAATTTTAAGGTAAATGTTGGTACCCTCAAATAGATGGGGGTAGTATGTCCGCATTTTAGATTCTAACTCCCAGGTATCACTTTCGACATCTTGATTTCTCCAAAGTACTTTCATCAGGGGAATCATTTTGGAACACAATTGCTGCTCCTTTTGATCTAGAATTTGAAATTCTCTCCGTGTAGGTTAAGTCTTCTTGCAGTTCAACGACTTCTTCAGGAAACAAGTGACTTAGATCTGGAATATATCTTCCCAATGTAAAGATATGGAAGAGATTATGTACACGTGCCATCTCGTCAGGGAGTTGCGGCTAGTAGTCCATGGTTCCAATGCTCTCGATTATCGGGTAAGGTCCAATGTAACGGGGCTTCAGTTTGCCTCATTTACCAAATCGAATTACACCTTGAGACAGGGACACTTTAATGAAAGCTTTTTCTCCAATATCAAATTTCAGGATTCGCCTCTTCTTGTTAGCAAAACTCTTTTGTCGATCCTGTGCGGCTATCAACTGGGATTGAATCAACATAATTTTCTCGACAGTAACCTGGACCAGCTCAAGGCCAAGTATCTTCCTTTCGTCGACTTCACTCTAACAAAGCGAAGATCGACAAGGTCTCCCATACAAGGCTTCGTATGGTGCCATTTTAATGCTGTTCTGATAGTTGATATTATAGGAAAACTCGTATAAGGGTAAGTATTGGTCCCAACTTCCTTGAAAGTCGAGAACACAGACTCTCAGCATGTCTTCTAGTATCTAAGTTGTTCGTTCAGACTGTCCATTAGTCCGGGGATGATGAGTTGTACTGAAAAATCTATGAATTACATTTTGTCTTAACCTATTGCAAGCAGATAATAGAAATTATAGCACTGTGATAGGATTGTTCCCACGAGGAAGGTTGAAACTATATGAAAACTTTTATTTGCCTTTAAAAAATAAAGAATGATTTTATTAAACTAAGGTGCAGAAAATAAATCTAATTCCTCCAACTTTCAGATCCTGGTTGTCAATCAGTCTCCTTCGGTTCTCGAATGTTTACAAAATTAAAATACCGTTACAATATATCTCAGCCTTCCAGAGTTTGGGCGTCAATAAACAACTAGAATTCTTCAATATAGATTTATACTAATCTGCAAATGACCAGAGTTTGGGCGTCAATCAAACACTAGAAAATTGAAGATGAAAAAGAAAATACCATTACTCTAATCTTTCAAATTCTCAATCTTAGGCGTCAATTTAAGTCAAGAACTATCAGATGTTTATAAAGCAGGGAATTGCGTAAAATAAATCTAAACTAGAAAACATTAAAAAAATCTTTCATCTCTCAGTCACAAGCGTCAATTGCTCATGAGAAACTACGAATACTCTGCTCTAATCTTCCAACTCCCAATCTTAGGTGTCAATTGATCTTGAGAAGCCTTGGATATCTAAATTACAAAATAAATAAAAACTACTCTAAGTTGATCTTCCAAAATTCCAACCTCAGTAGTCAATTGATGCTGAAATTCCTTGGATAAAGAATTCTAGGTGCCGAACCCTCTTATTTATAGATCATAAGGGGTCGGTTTACATTATACGAATCCTAATAAAAGAAAAATTCTAAAACAAAAGATTTCTAGAATTACAAAACTTATAATCTTAATCTTCCTTGCTTTCAATAGTAGATGCACGCATGACTCTTTACCTTAATTTCAGCAGTAGAGATCTTCAGGATTCTTCTTCACCAATTATCTCAGATTTGTGGAATGCACAACTTCTAATTCAAATTTCTTTCTATTTTGTGCATGGCGGTGTAATCTTCACATAATCTTCAGCAGTAGCATGAGCTTTTTAGTAAAAAATAGTAAATACAATTTCTTCTCTGTTCAATACGATTTCTAACTCTTATGTTTGATCATATCTTCTCTTCGTGCTTTCTAGTCTTGAGCGTCTTTTGTAAAATCATAGGTACGATTCCTTCTTTTCTATCTTTGATTTTTCTCTCTCGAGATTACGATTTCGCTCACAACTGGTCCTCTAACACGATTAGGATCGTATTTTTGAGCGATCTTCTCTCTTACTACTTTTTAAGTACATTTTGGAAAAGATTAATACTTTTACTCTTTTCTACTGTCTAATCTAAATATTTGTACATCAGTATCTCATTATAGCAAACTGGGGTCTAGCATCACGAAGTTAAGGGTGATAAAATGAAAAATTATGTGACTGATCATGTACTCATTTTAATCTTGGTTCCCAGTGCTTTCTGAAATGATCGCCAAAATTCTGAGGTAAAGTGGGAATCTCGGTCCGATACAATGGACAAAGGAACGCCATGGAGTCGTACAATCTCAGAGACGTACAAATTGGCTAATTGCTTAAGCGGAGTAGTTAGCTTGGTAGCCATGAAATGCGTTGATTTCGTCAGGCGATCCACGATTACCCAAATCTTCTCAAAATCTTTACTGGTCGTAGGGAGTCTTGACACAAAGTCCATGGTGATGTGCTCACATTTCCACTGGGGGGATATCTAATGGTTGTAAAGGTCTTGTAGGTCTCTGATGTTCTACCATCACTCGCTGACACACCAAGCATCGACGAATGAATTCAACGTCTTTCTCCATTCCAGACCACCAATAATTTCTCTTCAGGTATACATCTTGGTATGCCTGGGTGAATGACATACTTCGAATGATGTGCTTCTGTTAAGATTTCCTTTCTCAACTCACCATCATTCGGAACACACAATCTCTTTCGAAAACATAAGGCTCCGTTAGACGAAATAGGAAAATTAGGAAGTGCACCGTCTATCACCTTTCTATAGTTTTCTAACTGAGGATCTAAGTTTTGCACTTCGATCACCTAATTCCTTATTAGAGGCTTCAACTTCAAACTAACTACTACAAACTTAAGACCACCACTATTCAGAGGGTTTTGACTAAAAGACAGATGAGCAAAGTGTGGAAACATGTTCTGCTTTCCTGCTCAAGGCGTCGACAACCAAATTTGCCTTCCCTTCATGATTCCGAATCACACAATCAAAATCCTTAAGGGTTTCCATCGAACGTCTCTGCCACAAATTCACTTCCTTCTGAGTAAAAAGGTATTTCAAACTCTTATGGTCAGTAAAGACGACCAATTTCTCACCATACAGGCAGTGTCGCCATATCTTCAAAGCAAACACGACAGTAGCCAACTCTAGGTCATGCGTTGGATAGTTTCTCTCATGGTCTTTCAACTGTCGTGGCACATAAGCTATCACTCTACCATTCTGTATCAACATGCAACCCAATCCTAGATAGGATGCATCGCAGTAGACTTCATAACCATCATTTCCCGTGGGAAGAGTTAGGATCGGTGCCGTAGTCAACCGCTTCTTTAGCTCTTGAAAACTATGTTCATGAGTAGGCTCCATTCAAACTTTGTCTTCTTCTTGGTCAGTTTAGTGAGGGGTTTTGCCAACTCGGAGAATCCTGCTAGTCTGAGGAAACTACGCATCTCGGTCACACTGGTCGGTCTCTTTCAACTCATCACGACTTCGATCCTAGCGGGATCAATAGAAACTCCATCTCTGGACACTACATGTCCTAAGAAGGCAACTTTCGTCACCTAGAACTCACATTTAGAGAACTTAGCATACAACTGATATTCTCGAAGGGTTGTAAAGGTAATTCTTAAGTGATTCTTGTGTTCTTTTGGATTCGGTGAATATACCAGGATATCGTCAATGAAGACCACACCAAACTTATTGAGGTAGGGCTTGAAAATTCGGTTCATAAGGTTCATAAATGTTGTTGAGGCATTCATCAGACCAAAAGGTATAACGGTGAACTCATGTGACCGTGTTAGGTTTTGAAGGCAGTCTTCAGAATATCTTCTTCACAA
Source organism: Chloranthus sessilifolius (assembly GCA_021018995.1). Classification (NCBI taxonomy): domain Eukaryota; kingdom Viridiplantae; phylum Streptophyta; class Magnoliopsida; order Chloranthales; family Chloranthaceae; genus Chloranthus; species Chloranthus sessilifolius. The sequence goes on along the minus strand of CM037594.1, from coordinate 23,470,930 downwards.
ACTCGCAATTGATGGTAGCCGGTTCTCAAGTCAATCTTAGAAAAGACTCGAGCGGCATGCAGTTGATCGAACATGTCGTCAATCTTGGGTAAGGGGTACTTGTTCTTTATCGTAACTTGGTTTAGTTTATGATAATCTATGCATAGACGTAGGGTACCCTCCTTCTTCTTGAAAAATAAGATTGGAGATCCCCAGGGTGAGGAACTCTGTCTGATATATCCTTTGTCTTCAAGCTCTTGCAACTGCTTTTTCAATTTGTCCATCTCCTTTGGTGCCATTCGATAAGGTGGTTAAGATATCGGATTCGTTCTAGGTACTAGGTCAATTCAGAACTCAATCTCTCGGGACGGTGGTAAGTCAGCCAATTCTTTAGGGAATACATCCGAGAACTCTCTAATTATAGGGACTTGATCGATTGCGTGTTCAAATTCCTTTTGCACTAGGTTAGAAGCGACAACAAAGGCATGTTGCAATGACGAAAGGTTCTTGGATTAATTATAGAAATGTTTCAGATTGACCAGGAAATTTCAAAGTTAGAGTTTTATCAAAACAATGGAGACAGGCATGCTGAAATGAAGGCCAATCCATTCCAAGGATGGTATCGAAGTCTCTCATATTCCGTAAAAAGCGGTTGGCTTCTAGGGAGTAGTCTTTAATATATAAGGTACACGATGGGTACATAGTTCGGATCTTAACTTCTTCACCAATAGGGGTGATTACATACCATTTCTCAGCAAGTTTCACAGGTTCTACCATTATCTTGATAGCAAAAGATGGCGATATAAATGAATGAGACGATTCAGGGTCTATCAAAACTTGAGCTAATTGTTGGGAAACGAACATTGCACCTGCGATGACAACAAGGGATGCTTTCGCTTCTCCTTTAGTCAGGGTGTAGACTCGTCCTTGAGTCACCGGTTTCTTCCCTTCAACTTTCTCTTACTTAACTTGGCGAGTTGGACAGTCTCTCATCAGATGTCCTTTCTGTCCACAGCTGAAGCACGCGCCTAGTGCCAGATAGTAGGTTGTTGAGGTATGACTAGCCTTTCCACATTGCTGGAAGGGTTCTATTGTGGGTTTCGACAGTAGGGGTTACTTTCTCAATCTTCTGTTTCTTATCCTTGGGTTTCTCTCCCTTCCTAGATTGGGGGTTGGGTCAGGGTTTTCTAGTTAGAATCTTTCGGTTATTCTTGTTCCTCAGATCATGGCTCGCGAAGAATTCTTCATTCTTGGCCTCAATCAGAAGAGCCTTCTCAAGTATTGCCGCATAGGTTTCCAGCTGGTAAGGAGACACGAAGCGGTGGAGACTGGGCTTCAATCCCCCCTCGAACCTTCTTGCCTTCCATTCCTCGTCTTGGACCAGTCGGGTCGCATACCAAGCGAGCTAATTGAAGTGGACGCTTTATTGCTACACGTCCAGAGCACCTTGCTCTAACTCGAGGAATTCAGTTTCCTTCTTCGGTCACTACGCCTTGGTGAAATAGGATTGATGGACAAAGCTTATGAATCGCGGCCACAATATAGGGGATTTATCTGCCGGGATTCCTTCTTCAATCGTTGCCCACCAATTTCTAGCTTCTCCTACGAAAAGAAAGGCCTCCATATTGACCCACTCTATTTTAGGACATCGAAGAACCATCAACAGTATTTCAAATCTCTTTAGCCAACTGTCGGCTACCATCGGTTCACAAGTTCCCATGAATGATGGTGGCTTCATCTATTGAAATCGCTCTACCATCGAGCGTCCTCGATATTGATTCGTGGCCATTATAGCCGTCATTCACTCCATATATTGATACAATCTGGCCCAAGGTTCAGGATCAAGGGTTCTTTCGGCATTATGATTTGGAGTCGATGAATTAGGAGGAGTATGTTGGATTCTCCTAGTGGTCGTCATCCTAAAGGATAAGCAGAACACATAGGGTCTCTTCTTGACAGAGGAATCTCAGTAATGATAGACTGAAATTCCTAGAGAAATATTATCTACTAAAAGGGGTATTAATTTTCTTCTTATTTAGATTTTACAGATCTAACACACAACACTTAGTCAAAAAAGTTATTACGTATCTTTGATTTAGTTCAAGTTGCAACACTTCATTAGGCCTTTCCAACTTTCAGAGAGAGATCCATCAGCCAAGCTCGTAGTCATATCAGGTTCTAGTCAGGGTGTCAATCAATCCTAATGTCAAGAGTCTCTAAAGATATATTATCTAAGTCTAGGTGATCAGATCACCCAAAAGTGCCAAGTGCAATTTTTCAAAATTCTTTGGACAACACTCAAATTCAAGTAAAATAGTTTTTCAAAAACAACATTTGTAATACCAAAGAAGTTTTACAAGCCTTTAGCTTTGATACCAACTCCGGTATGTCACGCCTCTCGGCCTCCCCCGTCGCGATCTGCAATGCCGAGGTGGCGCAACCATGCGGTACCAATATCGATTACTTTAATTGTTTTCAAAACTTATTGCGATTTCATAATTCATTTCTCAAACTCGGTTAAATCTCAATTCAATTCATATAATTTTCCATATATATATATATATATATATATATTTTAAAACATCACGGAAAATGCTTTCTATTTTCACATAATTGCAGAAACGTTTTCATTTCATTTTCAATATAATTGCGGAAGCATAATTAAATTCTTTTTCATTTATTTTCCCATTCTCGCTAACCTAATCGGGCAAAATTCAATTTTACGACTTTTAATGTAAACTAACCTTACTAAGTGCGGAATCTTAAATAAGGCAATTCAAAGATGTCTTCCAAAGAGTTCAACGACAAAAAGCTAATATTTACAAAAGTTCAAATACAAAGATACATCGATTATTTTTTAAAAGTACTGGACTTAAAACAGAAATAAATGAAAGGAAAAGATCCTATCAAAATCAATTGTAAAGAGGTCACACATGTGCAAGGGCTGATAGCTCTATAGGCAAAATGAGCTCAAAATATCAGCTCGGTGATCTCTCTTAGATCTCTCCTCGTCCAACTCTTCTAGCATTGATTGGGTGACTACTGTTGGCCTCTGAAATTTTTTGATCATAAACGGACCGTAAGCCATGAAGCTTAATAAAGTCTTAGTTAATTATGTTGTGGGTATCAGTACAAGTAATGTAAGAGAATTCCATATGTGCAAGTGCTAGTGAGGTTTCCAACAATTGTAATATCATGGAAATAATTAAGATTAAACTTATGCTAACAGAAAAATTCAAATATAGTTCACATTAAAACATTATCTAATCATGACATAAACATTCAAAATACAATATAAGCATACCACTTATCATGTAATATTAATAACTAAAGCATGAAAATATTATTCTACAGATGACAAAATATAACATTAACAACCACAAAGATTTACAATTATAATAATCCGATCTATCGGTCCTAGTTCAGGTCATAACATCCTAGGTGAGAATCCTCTCCTAGAATTCACACCTTCATTTTTGATTATCCGATTTATCGGTCCTGGTTCAGGTCATAACCTAAGGTTTTAATCAGTTTTCTCATTTGAGCATTGTAAATCTCCTTAGAGGATTAAGAGGTATTCATTTATTTATGTTTTTCGGATATGGACCTTGGGTCCACTCCTTTTTTATTAAAGACTCACATTGGGCCTCGGGTCCTATGGGTTGTAGTCTTATCCTATTATTTTAGTGATTGGGCATAAGGATGCCATCCACTTGTCTATGTCGGGTCTTCGGACCGGGTATTTGAACTTAGGCAAATCCAACCTATGAGTTCAAGGTCCATGAGTCCTTTCCTAAGTGTGTTGGGTCTAACTAGATCCAATTCTAGCTATACGACCCTTTTCAAGGTTCGAGCCCATAAACAGGTGTATTCATTCTTCGTGGGGGTGCCTTTATTAATTTCTTTCAAAACATTTTGGGATGGGCCATAGCTTTAGAAATTCATGTAAGGCTCAACGGGCCATGGGCAGGGTAGTCAGGTTTTTATAAATTTTTACTTACAATTTCTTAGTATTTTGGGCTCTTGGGCCATCTAAAGTTCTATTCTAATAACTTAGTTGACCAAGTCAACTCAAGTCCCACTATAAAATATCCTCACAGTAGTCGCTGTGATCTGGTATTGCCCAGATGGTCACAGGTCTCAAGGAAAGTCAAGGTGACCATATTCTTTTAAATTGCAGATTTTTCTATAAGTGTACCAAACACTTTGTAGTAAATTGCTCGCCATTTTCAACTCCGGTTTAATTTTTGAGTCTTACGAAAACTGGGCGAAAGAGTATCGATAGCCGCATCTTTTCCAGGTGGTGACACTAAAAAATATGATCAGACTTTATCATGGTCGACAGATTGCTGAGATCTATCCTCCTTTATTAGGTTATCAGGCCAAATTTATTGGTCCTCAAAGCCGGTTCCGTAACTCTTTCTACCGATATCAAATTCACGCATTTAATGGCTTTCTCGAAAGCTCAAAGAGTTATCTTTAATTTATTTTTATATTTTAGGGGTCAAAAGTCGAAGGATCTGGATGTAATCAGGTCCATCCAATCAGAGGCCAGTTCTTGTTACTGGCTGGGTGCCATGTGACACAATTTTGCGTCCCGAAGTTCTAGAGTATCCAGCCGATAGTTTCTATGAAATTATCACATGAAATTTCAACCAAGTATTGGGGATTGGTCAAGGTTTGATCCTGATTTATCCCAAATTTTTCTAAAGGGTCTTGGGCATGGAAATCTTAGCTTTTCAGGGGCTAAGATTTCTGGTGCAATAGGGCAGATCCGCTGCCTTGTGCTCCAAGTTCCATAAAATTCAAAATACGGGGAGTCGGGATCCAAAATTTTAACTTAGTATCAGGAGCCTGCTAATTTATTTATCCTAATATTTTGGGAATTTTTTGAATATTATTTTAGGCTGTTTTGCTCTCGGGTCTGAGAGTAACCTGTTGTGCGTTGCAAGGCCTACAGTTTTGGGCCATCGATGGGGTCCACTTAATGGTTCATCTCATGCCACAACTTTTCAGATTTTAACTCGGGATGACTCCAGATTGATCCCAGATCAATCGATATCCCTTTTCGGGTCCGTCCTATTGATTTAACAATACAAATCGTTTGCTGGTACTATCCTATTTGTCGGGTACTATTCTAGGCTTATACCAGGCAATTTCGGGTTAGCTTTGCGAGCCATCCGATCAATCCTAATTCTTCGGGTACGATTCAATTTTTCAAAACTAATTCATGAATATTTCTATGGCGTAAATTACCCGAATCTCCGAGATTTCATTGATAAGCAATCGATCACCGTTGATCATTTAGGATCAACAATGGTCATGATCTCCTAAGGTCTGGGATCTCATCAGGATACATGTCAATCAAAAAGGTCAAATTTCAAGTATTAATAGTCCTACACTTTACTACACTACATAGTAGTCATATTTCAAAATTCATATACAAGCATTTATCACCAATCAAATTTTCTATGATTAGTTCTCATAATTCAAACACACATATTTATGGAAATCAATGATTTATCCAATCACATCAGTAGGTCTAATTCACAAGATTAAAATCAAATTATTCCATAAATTCTAGGCAACTATACTAAGCATAATAAGCAATTCTATCAATTCTAAATTCAAGCAATCTTAGCCATTCGACCGCATCATCATTAAAATAGTAAATAAAAATAATTTTTCTGAGATATAATTTCACAAACTTAGTTAATCACAGCCACTAATATGCTTAGATTATAATATTATTTTTATGGATAAATGGCAAAATTTGAACACTACACTATACTTAGCCTTATTTCCTATCATGCATCTATGACCATTCATTTCCATCATCACCAAAGTAATAATTTCAAGTAAATTTTTCTGAGGACTTACATTAGAATTTCATCTAAATTCAGTGAACATTATGCCAAAATTTTCATTCTTATGCTATGCAAAAGAAATGACAAAATTTAAGATTACACTATACATAGTCCTAACTATCATCATGTATCTATAACCATTCATTTATATCCATAAAGAGTGATAAAGAATCTGAAATTCTGGGATCTAAACTAAATAATCTAACCAACATAATCAACAGATGTCATCTATGTGATCCACTTTATCCAAATAAGATAACATAATAATTCAAAGCTAAATTTAAAAAAAAAATGCTATGGTGAATCAATTCGATCAAGACCATTCATTTTCCTTCAAAATCTGATTACAACAAAGAGGTTCTTTATTATTTCTGAGATCACGTGATCCTAATGGTGGTATCATATGGAGGAGTCATGCTAAGCCTTAATGACACATGATCTTTACTCAAACTCCAATTTTATCATGATTGCTCCAAAAGCAATCATAGGCCATTCGATCATGAAAAGAACAATGTGTGATAATTAAGATCACACATATTACTCCACATCTCAAGTCACAAAATAAAAGATAAAAAATCAGAACCGAAATTCAAAGAAAACTCTATAGAAATCATATTTTTCAAAGCATTTTTACTCTAGTTTTAGGCTATTGATGGACATAGTTCAAGTTTGACTGATTTGGACCATTGGATGACCTTGCATGATCACAAAATTAACATGCATGACATCTTATGGTTCTGGTCTAGCTATGTTCCATAATTCTTTTCAAAAATTCAAATAAAAATCTATATATCCAAAGATAAATCAAAATTTCCTACACTAAGATGAACATAGTCCCTCCTTGACTAACCTAGACCATTGGATGGCCTTGCATGATCATTAAGATCACATGCATGGAATCCCAAGGTTATGGTCTAACCAATATTATAGAAATCTTTAAAATTTCTAACAAAAATTAAATCTTTCTTCAAAATTTCAAAAGAATTCTACACTACAATGGTCATAGTCCATTTGACCAATCTAGACCATTGGATGACCTTGCATGATCATTAGGATCACATGCATGTCATCTCATGGCTCAAACTCAACCATGCTACAAAAATTCAGAATTTAAACAAAAAAAAAGTTTCAAAAAAATCAAGTATATGGTAAAAATCCTACATTACTATACTACAAACACAAAAAATATAACTAAGACATTACCTTAGCTTGGTCTCTTAAGCTTGGTAGTTTGCATTTAGTTTTGTAGTGAATGAGTTGGAATCGGGCTCAATTTTAGATATGTGGGTCTAGAGAGGATGGGGAGTTGTTTGGTAGTTTTAGATTCAAATTGGATGGTTGGATTAAGATGGCAAATTCAATAAAGAAGTAGGAGCTCTAACAGGGCTTCAGAGGAAGAAGAAGATGGAAATGGAGTGAATAGAGGAGCCCCATAGGAATTCGATTTTCGATTTTTACAGTGGGAAGAGGGGACAAGCCTCTTAAAATTTGGACAAGTGTCCACATCCCACTTCCCAAGCTTACCTCTCTCCTCTCACCTCTTTTTCCCATATGCAAATGGGAGAAGTGGACCCCACTTGGGTTCCATTCTCACCACACACAAGGTCCTGTCTTGTCTTTTGTGCACTTCATTGCCCTCAAAATTTGCGAATTTAAACTTTTCCAACACATCTTGTACTGCATGTGTGAGAGTTCATCTCTCATCAAAGATTTCCCCAAAGTTTTTCAATAGCTTAAGATTGATCAAATTGAGTCAATGAAATGAGTGGCTAGGATTTGCTAGAGATTAGCAAAATCCAAATTTATAATTAGGAAAAGTAGGAAATTAATTTGTAAATGCCCTTGGGCTTAAGTTAAATTTACAAGAAATGCCATTGCTCCATGCAAGGCAGAAACACACTACTTGGAATATTAGTGTATCTAGTCTTTTAAGATTTATGGGTCTAAGTTTGACCCAAACCATTGGCCAATATCATGATCATCATCGAAATTTGATCCGTTGGCAATGATCTCCTTATCAATATCAAAGCTTAGTCCCAATTCAAGTCAATTTTCGAATCAGTGTCCATAAAAAATCAGTCCGGGTTTCTCATATAATGTGAGATGTGGTGTGTGTTTTACTTAATTACTAACACACCCATTCAAATAAAAAGGGTGCTCTATGGGTGCCACTAGAAATAAGCACTATCCCATCGATCTAAGTTGGGTGCTTAACAAATTTGGATGGACTTGACCTCAGGCAGTCACCTGACACAGTCAGGTCTCATCAAGTCTCAGTCAACAGGTTGACCAACACAGAATTCGAGCGGCTAGTGTTACAACCCGTCTGATGGTGCACCCATGATCTCAAGATCCGTTGTGTGAAAGATTGGAACGAAAAATAATCTCCTTTGCTGATTCAAAGTAGTCAATGATTTTCAGCTGTAGTTAGTGTGGGGGTAAGTACCCGACCCTTTAAAATAGGTCATTGTTGTCTAATCAGTTTGTTCTCATGGGCTAAATTAAGCTTTGCAGCATGTGCTTTTATAAGTTTTGAAAGAGGAAATAAAAAAATTTGGGCTTAATAACTTGTTCTCATTGATCAAAAGAACTGTGAAACATAACATGTCCAACTTGGAAACATAAAAAGTCAAATCCTCTAACGAAACAGAACCATTGGATTTGGAATATTGTAGATCTTCAAGCTTCTAAGCTCTTTACAAACACTATCTAACATGCCCAGAAAATCTCTCACAATCACAAAAATACGTAGCGGATTTGCTTCATCTTTGCTCACATCTCCATGGAAATATTCCGTAATCTCTCTTACATGCCGTAGGACCCGGCCTTCGTCTTCGCGCACCTCCTTTATACTTCCTTCAGCATGAGTAAGGAAAGATTTCATTGAACACACAAAACCACCAATTAGGTCGTCTACCGATAAATCTTCTTGTATTAAATGTTTGATCTTAACCATTCCATCCGAAAGATTTGAAACCGAGCTCGCCAAAACATCCAAGTCTATAGTAGCCGTTTTCTTCACATTGCAGAGCTCGGTGCTCAGGCCTGAAACAAGATCAAGACCCATAATTCTGTAATGTTGTTCCCTTTCTTCAACAGTCTTGGGCTTAGTCTTTTGATTGCTCTTCTCTTTAGCAATGTCTGACATTCTAACCCCTTCGGAGCGAGTCATTTCTTGAACAACGAAATGAAGTAAGGTTGTCTTCCCGTCCGTTCCTTTCACATCAGCGAGTTTAAGGAGTGCGTCAAGCTTGAATGCTCGGGCACCTCCTCTAATCGTTCCAACATTCATTCGGTTTCCTGTTTTGAGGACGGCTTCGAGCAATTTCAAGAACAGCCTACTGGATCTCAGTTCCTTGCATGCTTCCTGAGGAAAAATAAAAAACAGTAGGATTAATATTGTATGGAGGTGTCTTGTGCTCTGATTCGTTATCTAAGAGCATCTCCAATGAAAAGTAGTAAAAGTAGCTGTTAGAGAATGACAAGGCAAATTTGAGTACTTGATTCCAGGCTACAAATTTTCGGAGCTTCATTGGGGACGTCAAATTACTGTATTAAATGAGTAAAATTAAAGCTCATATTTTTTATATAAAATACTTTTATTTGAATTTGATGCTTGGATATTGACTACCTTGGAGCTGGTATCCTATTCCCTGCGTTGGAGATCTTTTGGGCTCAAAAGGAGTCATTGGACTCAACTGACGTGGAATTGGCGTCTCCATTGGAGATGCTCTAATTCAAGGATCCACTGTTCACTTGGCCTGAGAATTTATAATTCCCAGTATATAAAATTAACTGATTTGACTCGGGTTCCTAAGGTGCCACATGATCTTCTTCCCCTTTTCTTAACTCGTGGTTGAATTCAAGTGAAAATCATAGAAGAATAAAATGATTGTTAGAGAAATTAGTTGCATATATGACATGTAATTCGTATGATTCATCATGATCATTGAACATTCCATGTAAATTCTTAAATTGTAGGAGTTAGTAAGAAAAGAAGAAAAAAATTAACAGAGATAAAATTAGTTAATTAACTATACATGGTGCCAATGAAGAAAGTACATATATATATATGGACTATGGTGCCATGTGGCAGACACTTTTTTATTTATCCAGCTCATTTAAGTGACAAAATATTAAATGGGGTTTCCATCAAAATGCCCATTAGAGGCTCCATTCCAACTGATTTGAACACTTCGACATGGACCCTATGCGAAACATGAACAGTGGACTATATTAAAGTGTCTGGATCAAATGGTACCAATCCGAGCATAATTTTGAAGCTAGCATAAAATGTGCATCATGCAGCCTAAACAGTGTAAAAAGTGAGGGATTTATCAATCAACATCCGTGACATCCTATAAATCTTTATCGATTTTTCGTGTGTGTGACTTTGATTTTTATTTTTATTTTCTGTTTTTCAGTTTATCACGAATCCCGTTTCTTTCAGTTTTTCTACAACAATTTGTTCATCTACAAGGTGAAATTGACTCTCCAATTGTTACCTCTAGCATTGCAAAGGACCTTCGGAGATGAACTACTTCATCTTCAAAATTGTCCCTGTACAGCATGGCCTCGATTCTCAGAAATGCAAATGGTATCTGCAACATCGCTTTAACAAACTTCTCGGCTGAACCCAGCTCGTTCATGTCTCCCTGATAGTTTAACAGTTTTTCTTCTTCTTCCTTTGTGGGCACCATCCTCACAAGTGCCTCTAGCTGTTGCACACACAATCCGTCCCCTGATCCATCCGATCGGCCACATTAATGAATCTTCATACGTCGTATAATTTTTAGCTGTTTACATGATAATTACAAAATATTTACCTCGCTTCAATGCATCACAGACTTGTTCGGTTGTTGCATTCAATGCCTTTGAGAGTATGGTAATGTTCTGTAATCTTTTGGTGTCTAGAACATGCTTGCTTGGAGATGGACTCTTGCTCTTAGCTTCTTCGGTTTTCTTCAGACTTTGAAGGTTGTAACCGAAGAGAGATTCGATCATTTCCTCATCTAATCTGTTCATAAATGCCAGAATTAGTCAATAATAAAATCTAACACACAAAGGTTCATGTTAATTTCCATAATCAGCTTACTTACTCGAAAGTGCTTGATCTCAGTTTGTCCCATACCATTGAGCGATCAGAGGCGCGTACTTTGTCCCAGTGGAGCGGTTTCAATTTTGGCAAAGGGGCTCCGTCTTTGCCGAATGCTGTAACTTGCTGAAATTGGCACGGAGGGGGCGGAGGCGGAAACGTTGAACCGTTTGCCTTTGGACATGGGGGTGGTGGGGGATGTGTAGGAATGAGTGCTCTCGGAAATGGGGGCGGCATGGAAGGTGGTAATGGTGGGCATGGTGGTGGAGGAATGCTTCCAGTGGGAACCAATTGTTTTGCGAAAAGTAGAGGCGGTTTTTGGACGGGCGAAGAAAGAGGTTCTTTCTTGCCGGAGGAAGAAGGTGGTGTGATTTGGTTTGATACAGGAAAAGCCTCAGAATTCGAAGATGGTGGTGAGTTGTTAAGATCACTTGTAGAAGAATCTGGTTCGGTTGATGTAATTTGCGTGCAATGAGACCCAGATTGTGAAGGAAAAGAGGAAAGTGACGAATTGTTAGCTCGTTTCGACCAATTTGGAGAAGAAGGAGAAAACCCCAGATTTAAGGCTAGCAGAGGGGTGAAATCTGGTGTCACAGTTGGGCTTGGCGATTTTAATGGAGAGAATAGGGTAGGTTCTCCAAAAATATGATTTGGTGACGATGATCTCTTTGAGAAACTCGATACAGCGGAAATCTCCGACGGGTTACTCAAATTACCTTCGGAAACATTGGAAAGCCGGAGATTCACTGAACGGGAATCAGAGAGAGAATGGAAGGATTCATCATCGGATGACCAAGATTCGATGGGAAGAATTTCTTCAGCAGAAGAACAACTATCGTTATCGAGTTCACAATTCATCCGTTCTCTACTGGATTCACCCTCCTCCCGCAACGGAGAATGTGGCGGGTTTTCATTGGATAAAATATTTTTAGTTTCACTAGTCTCTTTAATATTAGTTACATAGAAAAGCTCTGGACCGGGATCGAAACTCACCTTGTTAACAGAATTAACAGAATTCCCGAACTTGAACCTTGGCGATCCAATGCAGGTGCCAGAAAACAGATTGGTTGGCCTCGATTGCTTCTGCCGACGACCTCGAAACCTCCGGCAGACCACAACGGCTATAAGAGCAGCAATTAAGAAGGTGGCTCCAGCAGAAACAAAGACTGATATCATAATTCTTCGAACTCTGGCCTTATTTCTATTTCTCCCGTGACCATCCAAATTGTGGCGCGGCACAATCAAACCCGAATGAGGTGACAGTGAGCGAGAGTGAGCACTAGTAGGAACTGAAAATGATGGAACAGGAGCTGGAGTTGAGGCCTCAATTGGGGCTGGTGAAGGCGAAAACCTGTGTTCAATTCGACCTTGATGGCCTTTGGAACTCTTTAGTCCAAGCAGAGTCCTGAATTTTTCGACTATATTTGTTCCCATTTCTTCACTCATATCACCTCCTGGGACCTCTTCAATCTTGCTCACAAACCCATCTCGATTGTCAGCATTGTCTGAAGATTTTTGTTTCAGATTGAAAGTAGAAGCAGAGATCATAACAAAGGTGGTGAAGAAAAGGAGAAGATGGAGAGGTTTTGAGGGAGAGCCCATTTCTGGTTCTAACACAGGGATTCTCAGTAAGGTCAACCATCTTTATGGTTATGAAGTTTGTTCATTTTATTTATTTATTTATTTATTTTTTGTTTGTTGTGTGCATTTGGGTGGTGATGTATTGGAAATTCCATCCAAAGCTTTAATGCTACTCCAAGGAATCCCTGATCTCTGGCAGTTGCAGTTGTGGTACTGGCCCTCTTTTTACCTTTTAGTCAATGCTTCTTTACCCCCCCTCTCTCTCTCTAAATTTCTCTCCCTCTCTCTCTCTCTACACTCCCTCTCTCTCTAAAAAGTTACCACCTTACATGTGGTAAGTTATGTCAAACCAGAAATTCAATGTAGCAATCCACCGTATATGGATCACCTCCAATATTACACACCGACAAAAATCTAGTTCAAGAACCTGGACTGATCGAACAGATCACATGAAAAGGTGCACTAGTTAGAAAGCTAGTGTAGTTCTACTCTTTTTTTGCCCTAGACAATTAAAATATTTCGTTAGAAGCAGTACTAATTTGGGCCAAACATAGCGAATGAGACTTACATTTATATGGTTTTGGTCAGGTCCAATTGGTTGAATCCTAAATGGGGTTCAACTAGGGGTGTAGGTTCAGTTAACCGCATGGAACTGAAACCAAAATTTGGGTTTTCGGGTCGGTTTCTGCAAAACCGAAACCTAACAGAAGTATTTCAGTTTCGGTTAACTAAACTTTTCAAACCCCAAACCGAAACCGAACAGAACCCTTCCAATTTTGGTCTCAGTCAGTTTATATATTTTAATATTTTTCTGTTTTTTTTGCTTTTTTGGTTTTTTCCCACATTTCTCACCCTACCGGACCGGTTTTCGGTTTTTAGGTACCAAAACGAAAGCGAACCGGGCCAAATCAGTTTGGTTCGGTGTTGTTTTTCAATCGGTTTCGATCCGATTCGGAAGGCTTGGTTTTCGGTTCTTTTTTGCACCCTTAGGTTCAACTAATTAATTTTAAAACTATCGGATGCAAGGAATTCAAAAATCAGGTCAAACTTAATAAAGTTAGTCAAGATTCCCTTTCATCCAATGGTTTTAAAAATGATTAATGGACTTCACACAGAAAATGATCTCTATCAAACACACTAGGGGGTGTTCTATTAATCCCTTTTTATTACTGTGCTTATCTTTTTGGTAAACAATCCCATATTTCTTTTTCAAATTGACATATGATTTTGAGAGTGTTAAAAGACTATTAAATACTATATTTATTAGATTGGGTTTTTTTTTTGAACATTGATTAGGATTAGATTAAAGTACTTGAGTTTGAATAGTAGTGTAATCCCGCTTATATATTGGTAGAAACACAGTAATGAAAAGGGACTGCTACTAACCCCCACCAAATTATCAATATGCCCAGTAACTAGAGTTGACTTCTTTAAATCAGACCATGGAGATTGTTTTTTCTTTCCAATCATGAGCCTACCATCAGACTGTCAAGCTGATTCTGACTCCACATGGCACACATCCTAAAAAATGAATGCAATCATGGTATCATAAAATGTTGTTTTAAAATTACTTTTTGGAAGATGTTCCACATGGAATAAAAATCTGACCGTCTGGTACGCCCATGTCTCAAGATTTATTGTGTGAAATATTGGGAACAATTTCTATCATTTGACTCAAAGTAGTCAATGATTTTCATCTGTGGTTAGGGGGATGTTTAGTATTTCTTGGGTGGATAGTAGAAGCCCATAATAAAATGAGGTCCAACATTTATCACAATGCAGTTCTCTCCCCTTCTCTCACAGTGAGTTCTCTTTTCTGGTCACATAAAGCTTCACATAAAGCTTCACATGGTTTTCTGCTCTTCATCATTTAAACCATCATTCTTTGTAAAGCTCTAAAGATAATTTGGAGAATGAATAGCTTTTAGAGAGCCTGAAACATGGGGTAGCAGAAGAGTCGCTTTTAGAGGAATAAGCGACCAAGCTATAGAAAATGGGTTGGTTTGTGTGTGGGGGACCAATGGGTTTTGGATTGCTTGCCTCTCAAGAGGATGACAGTGTAAGTTTCCCAACCTTGATGATTAGAGAGAGAGAGAGAGAGAGAGAGAGAGAGAGAGAGAGGTGACCCATCACTTTCTCATGTGATTTGGTCGTTAAAACACCAAAAAATCTATCTCAAATGCATGAAAAATGTCTCTGATTTAGAATTACAGAGTGAGTCATTTGACTAAATTTAGTTACCTTCTCTGCATTATTTATTAGTGAAGTTGATCTACTTGCCCTCATGTGATGTTTTGCATTGGATGCCTTGTCACCTCCTTTTAGAGAGAGAGAGAGAGAGAGAGAGAGAGCAGTTGAGCATTGGCTTGACTTCTCCGTTACTTGCCACGTCTCCATCTATTCTATGTGGTATAACAAGAGTTGGATATAAAGGTCGAAGAAAAAGTGTTGAAAACGTCATTATGGGTAAAAATTGTTGCACATTTAAAAAACGATTCTTTTTTTTACAATCCAACATTCTTCCTTCTCAACCCAGATTTCACGTGCTTAAACGGTTGACTGCTATGAATCTGATGATGGAGATCTTTTTCATCCCAATCTTCGAGACAATAGATCTTGAGATAATGGTCACCATTATCGCAAATTTTGATTCCACGTGTCACACTTCTCGAAAAGTAATCCAAGAACCATGTTTGATGCATACCTATGGTCATGTTCATTGTTAGAGATGTGTGTCACATGGAATCAAAATCTGATCATCTGATTGTTGGCCCATGTGATCTCAAGATCTATTGCAAGGAAGATTGGGATGAGTAAAAATGATCTCCATCGACATATTCATAACAATCATCGGTGAAGCAAATTTTGCAAGGCCTAAAGACGATGTCAACATACGAGGGCAATGTCTCATTAGGAAATTATGCTGCTTAAGCCAATTTTAATTTTGGAATTGTCTGACATATGGGGTATTGACTTCATGGGGCCTTTTTTCACAATCTTGTGATGATTTGTTTATATTGGTAGCAGTTGATTACGTTTCTTAATGGGTCAAACACATTGCTACCAAAACGAATGATCATAAAGTTGTGGTGAATTTTCTCAAGAGTAATCTTTTTTCCCGATTTGGAACTTCACGAACCATTATAAGTGATGGTGGTAGCCATTTTTGTAACAACTACTTTGAGAGCTTGCTCAAAAAGTATTCGATTACTCATCGCATTGCTACACCCTTGTAGACACCCCCATTTTGCCCACTCGGAATATACAAATTTATTCGGTCAACTTTTAACCTCTTAACCCTAATATGGGAATCATGCACTGAAACAATAGTATATGGCTGAACACAGGCTGAAACGATAGCTCTGTGGCTCAGATCCCAATGTAGGGAGACTATATACTGAAACAATAGTATATAGTTGGAATGCAGACTGAAATAATAGTCTTACATTTTAGACTAGAGACCAGACCCGGACAACCCCGAATTAAGCGCCTGAAACGCCACGCGCAATTCCATTGCACGCTAAACCACAAACGCGCAGTCAGTCCCCCTTTCAGATTAAACTTCATTTCCCAGACCATCTTGAGACTCGATCAATCGCCTGAAATTAGACGCGCGATCGAATTGTACGTCTGATCACCAGTGAGCAATTAGCCTATGCCGGACCTAGCCTCATAGTCCTTGACCCCTAAGTTTCCTTGATTGAGCGCTACCAAAGAAACGCTTAATCGGATTGCGCATGTCCTAACAAGCGCGCAATTAGCCCTAACGCTATTAGGACTAGAAAACTCGCTAAGCAAGTCAGCCGGTCGCTCATTGAGTCGGTGACTGACTCAAAGCGATTAAGCGCTGGAAAATTGGTGCATAATTTAGTTAAACGCCTGAAAAAGAGCGCGTAATTGAAGAAAAACCTATAAAAGATTGTTTTCTTAATTCGTCTGGGAGGCTGGGCAATTTTCGAAGAGAGAACGAATTTTTTTTGGGATTCCGAAACCAGAGAACTTCGAGGACAAACCCATAAAGCAACCTAGTCATGATTTCGAAATTCAAGCGCAGAATCTTCGAGATTTCTTTCCGCAACTGCGATCCTAGGTAAAAATCTTAGTTTTAGACCTAGGATTTTTCTTTTAGTTTTAATCATAGATTTTAATTTTCAGTCTGAGACCATAACACCCTTTTTTAGACCACAAATATTTTATATCTAGTTCTAATTCTCCAAATTCAGTACCATTTCTTAATCCGACGGTCTAATTTATCGACCGTAGGCTTTAATTTCGTTCTAAAATCTTAATTTCCAGTCATGCCATTAATTTCTGGTTCTAATCCTTGGATTCCAGAACCAGTTCTTAATCATACGGTTTGATTTTCTGATTTCGGACCCGAATTCAGTCATAGAAATCTAGATTTTAATTTTAATTCCTTATTTTAATATCTCCAAAAATCCTAAATATTAATTTTAGTTTCTATCATTTTAGTTCATAACTTAATTCATAATTATTATTCTGAAATTAATTCCGAAAAATCCAAAATACTATTTTACAGTCTAAAACCCAATTTATCTTCAATCTCAGCCATCTGATTTGCCCAAGGGAGCTTACGGAGGGTACTTGGGAATGAGGCCAATCCTCCTTAGCATAGCAGGCCCAAATCCCCTTTTTAAAAGAATTTTAGAATTAATTAATTACTTTTTTTTTATCTTTTTAGTATAATTAATTAGTAGATTTATTTTATTTCAACATAATTAATTAATTAAGTTAATTAGATTTTAGTATGATTGAGTAATTTCTTTAAATCAGAATTTAAGTGGTTAATATCTTGCTTTTATTAGAATTTAATATGATTAATTCGTTGCTTTAATTAGATTTTTAGTATAGTTAATTTATTGCTTTAATTAGAATTTTAATAAAATTAGTTTATTTATTTCAATTAGATTTTTAATAAAATCAGTTTATTCGTTTTAATTAGATTTTAATAAAATTAATTTATTTGCCTTAAATTAGAGTTTCAGTAAAATTAGTTTTCTATTTCGATTAGAATTCTAGTAAGACTGTTATACTTGATTTAATTAGAATTCCAATACAACTAGTATACTTGCTCTGCTTAGAATTCTAGTACAATTAGCATGCTCAAATTAAATAAAGTTTTACTAGAACCAACATGCTTGCACTCCTAGTATAATTAGGAGACCTGATCATAATTAAACTTCTAATAGGATTAGGAGGCTAAGATTAATCAGACTTTTAGTAGTATTAGGACACTTAATTAATTAGACTTTCAATAAGGATAGGGATAGTAAAAATTAATTAGACTCTTGATAGAACTAGAATATTAAATTAAATAAACTACAATAGATTACTACCCAACCAAACTCACAATAGAATTAGAGAAGTCTAAACTGACTAGAACTATAATTATAAAGGGAAATAAAAGAGAAATTAAACTATCTAAATTAAGAAAAATATATAGTTGCTGACGTTCGCAGGCAGACGATTCAGTATAGAAGTAACCCATACTCGCTCTTAAGCGTGATCATTGACGTGTTGCAGCATGATAAATATCTGCAGTTTGCGATTGCAACCCGTTTATTATTTTTACCTCCACTATTCCAAACGCCACATCGCTAGAGTCCACTTAGACAGAATTGGAGCCACTGATTCAACGGGGACCGAGAGAAACCCAGAAATAGCGTGCACCAATAGACTGGCGATCGCGAAGGGATACTTTTGCAAACTCTCTTTTTCTAGATAGTTAGTTTTCATCTTATCTGCCTATTTTATTTTATTTTTCCATTGTGTCATTTAGATTCCCTTTTATATATATATATATATATATATATATATATATATATATATATATGAGTCTTCATCAATGACTGGAGATGTCTAGTATACGAAGAGTGAGTTTAAGAGACCCACCGTTGTGGAGATATCATGACAACCCTACGTATGAAGAAGAATCATTTCACCATTCTAGCTTACGACAATTTGAGATTAACATGGTTGACAAGCAAGAAAATTCCTTTTCTACCTCACACACTGGTAATAATCATAATGGGAGAGATGGTAACATCGGACAAAACCTTACCGCTCAACAGATCGTAGAACTCAGTATTCAAAGAATACAAAGAGGAGATGATGACTCAGAGGAATTGCTTCGAGGGTAGGTCTCCGCATACGAAACCATTAGGTCCCGACAATTTTCAGAAGAATAAGAGAAATAAGAGGGCCCACCTCCTACCCAGAGCACGGTGTCGGCCCGCGCCACACAATTGAGACAATTTGCTCACACACTCTTAACGATGACTCTTTAGACAAGGTTTGCCCATGGGTCACTCCAAAAGACAGAACCATTAGAATCGAAGATCTCCCTAAAATGCTCGATGAGTATATGGCCAAAAGAGAGCGCCTCGGTCACTCATTCAGATTCGACAAATTTTGCCGGGATGTCGAGTTTAATTTACCAATAGGATTTAAGCCACCGAAATTTACTAAATATAACGGCACGGGGAATCCGAATCATCACTTAGCCCTCTTTTGTAATGATTGCCGACCCATACGTGATAATCAAGGACTTCTCATTCACTATTTCCAACGCTCATTAGAAGGAGAAGCTTTAGATTGGTTTGCGGGACTCCTGCTTTATAAGATAGAGACCTTCGATGAGTTAGTTGGTCAATTCCTAAACCAATATAAACACTTGATCCAAGAGACAGTCAGTCTCAGCGATCTAATGGCACCCAAGCAAGGACCTGATGAAGAATTTACCGATTTCGTCGCCAGATGGAGAAAACTCGCTGCTAGGACCGACATCTCAATGAAAGAGAAGGATTCTGTAGACATTATCATTGACAACACTAGAGTCATTAAAGAGCGCACTTGTCATAAGTGATTGTTCCGACTTAACTGCACTCTACTCCCAGGCGTCCCGACTAACGCGACACATTAAAGGCGGAGACCTTGCTCTATCCATAGTCATATCAAAAGTAGGCTCTTCTAGTTAATCAAAATCGAAAAATAATAAGAAAGCCTTAGGAACCAAACAGGTCAATACCGTTAATCAAGGACAAAACTCTGGGAACGGAAATTTCCACCCACGAAACTTTGGGCAAAATCAAAATCAGTAACGATATGCGAACCAAAACCAAAGCACTAATTAGCAAAGATATGCAAGCCAAAACCAAGGCCATAACCAGAATCAGGGCTAGTATCAGAATAGAACTCAATATCCCAATACCTACATGAATTAGAACACGGCGCAGAATCGATCGGCCCACAGGCTGAATTACAATAGTGTGCCTCCACTGTAAAACTTTAACTAGCCAGAGGCTCTTATCAGCCGGGGTGGGAACACTATCCCCCTTTACCGGATACGATTCCTAACATCTTCCGTCTCCTTAACACTCAGAATCTCCTGCGATTCCTCTAGAAAAAACCCCGCCCAAGGCCGACGAGTCTAGACTATAGTAAATATTGTGTCTTCTATCGATACGCAGGACAAAACCTAAAAGACTGTTGGGTCCTCAGGGACGTGATCTATGACATGAATGATCGAAGTCAAATCGATTGGGAAGTGCTTAGGAATCCTAATCCTAATAATAACCAACCCTAACAAAATTTAGGAATCATTAACAATCCTATGCCTAACCACAACCAAGCAACGCCGGGTCATGCCACCACCGTGGACCTCTCCGGTCGATCCCCCTTCCAACCTTCCACCTTAATCACTCGTATTCAACCCTTCGCTACTCCCACCATACCAGTTTGAGCTCCGCCACCCCCACATCCCTCGCCCCTTATCACTCGCATCGCCCCGCCGAATCTACCTCCTTATCTAAAATTCATTTAGATACGAGTCCATTCCTTTAAGGCTAGGAGATCATTTGTGACAGTCCGAATTTTGGTACCTCGAAACCCGTGCCATCAGTAAGGCCCTCTAGGCCGTGCCCTCGAAGTCCATACGGAACATTAGTATAATCAAGCAATCACTACTCAAAATGAAACATGTAAACTGAATAACATGAGATAATAATATGCTAAACGCTCAAAACACAGTTCTTCCATGTCAACACATGAGCAGAAGAACCGACCCGAACCATCGGTGATAATCTGGATCACCCTAGATGGTTCGCCACAAGAATATATCATTTAATTACATCTTTTCCACAAAAAAAGGCTTGACATACCAAGCCGTATAGAAGGCTTTCAAAACTCACTCTCAAAGTACGCACAGGTCCTCTAGAAGAAGTCTTCAAGAGGAGGCTTTAACTCTTCCCTGAGCACGTAATCCGAATCCCCCGGATCTACGTCTCTCGAAGCCTCGACAGCCGCAAGCAATGGACCTGCGACGTATAGTCTAAAGGGGGTGAGCTACATCCTAGCTCAATAGGGAAACAACACAATGAACATATAAGTCAATTCTCACATATATTCTATGACATAGGTAGCATGATGTATTAATGAATTTACTGGAAAAATAGCAGTTTAAATGACTGAAAAAGAAGTATGCATGGAGTTTTACTGGTATTTCATATGTTCTCATTTGTTCTAAAATTTTTTCATGATTCGACCTAAAGATTTAAATCTATAACTTAAATATTCACTAACTTTCTATAGAGTCGGGCGCCCATGGAATACCCTCTATCGTCGTCTAAATAGACAGTTTTCATATCATTATTCTCATTTTCAATACAACCCAGGTCCCTTTCTCATAGGCTACGGGGTCTATTCTCATATTAACATCCCTGGGATGTGATACTGGTGTACAGATTGGCCACCGTACCGGTTACAGATATTCTGTCGAGTCAGTCGTGGGTATCCCGCCACATCGGTGGGGTATTCTGTTTAAACCTTAAATAACAAAAGTATCAAATGTGCACTACATATAGTTATTCACCATGTACTTGTACTAAATAATATCGATTAGGCCTTTTCATTCTTTGTTCACTTTTGCTTTACAATGTCTCATACATCCCTGGGATGTCAAAGTTCACCGCATCACACTTATGCCTTTACCTCATTCTCATCCCCTTGGATTGTCACATTTTCATTTACTTTCATTGTATTCACATACGCAATGGATTTATAATTTTCTATGCATTAGCATTATTTTCTATATCACTACATACATGCTCTTAAAATTTAAATATATGTTCAAGGTGTTCCCTACCTCACGTCTCTGAATGTCTAAGCATCAAGGTCTAACATGGCTCCTTATGCTTGCGTTCCCTTGTACAACCTATGGTACACCATGGCATGTGTTAAGCCTTAAGAAAGATGCAATAAATAAGGTACAAAACCCTCGTTGAACCTCAAAATCCAATTCAAAAGCCCTCTAAAACTGTTAAAATTGATTAATCGATCTCTCAAAATTGATTAATCAAAATCCCAAATAGAGTAATCGATCCCAAATCGATTAATTGAAAATCCAAACTTCGATTAGTCGATCCCAAATCAATTAATCAAAAATCTAAACTCGATTGATCGATTTTAAAATCGATCAATCGATTTTACCAGCTCTCCATTTTTCAGCCACTGGAAGTGCTCAGACGATTAATCGATTTTAAATCGATTAGTTGAATTTTCAGAATCGATTGATCGATTTCAAATTGATCAATTGATTTCAGGCCATTCTGCCCAGATAACTTCCAGACCAAAATCAATTAATCGATTTGATCAGAAACTCAGCGCTTTTTCGGGCATTTCTTCCAAATCTCTTCCTTTTCATTTCCCTTCATTTTCATTCCTTATTTCTTTATTTAAACCTCATTTAATCACACAATAGCATGTTTAAAACAATCTCAACATACTCACCCTTAGATCAACCCTTGGTCGATTCAATGGTTTGGCATGAAGGCAAGGGCTCCCAGCTTTTGCTTCAACGGTTCCCAACGCGTTGAATCCGGCATTCAATGTGCAAACCCGTCTTTAATTTTCAATGTGCATTAGCCTCCTTAGTATTCACTCCTTTACTCCCTCTCTCTCTTCTTAACTCTCTTCTCACCAACTAAACAAAGAGAAATAAATTCTCTGAGCCATTAACCCTCTTAACTCTCTCTTTTGCCTTAGTGTTAAGCACATACACCTTAGATAGGTGTACGTGACCTTAAAACAAACATCTAATCCTATACTTAGGATACATTCATATCATATTTAATAAATTTTTTTGAGTCCACTGTTTGACCATCAAATGGTCAAACCTACGACCAGTCGGGCACGCATCTCGAGGTCACTGTCCATTGTTCAAATTTTGGGGACGTTACATTCTCCCCACCTTGGGAATTTTTATCCTCGAAAATGAATCCAAAGGTACGTCGGTGGAATCTCCCACACATAGATAGACATCTATCGATTCAATCGCAATTTCACGAGAACTAATGACATTTAACCACATGCAATGCACAATTTGTGTGAAAAGTAAGCGCATTTGCTATGATAAAACAAACAATTCGCAACAAAATTTTGATTTTTCATAAATTGATAAGTACACTTCGCAAACTGTTTACAAAAGTTTACTATTTGTTCAAAATTTATAATTTCTCTACTAATTACAATCCAAAAGTAAATTACAACGCAAAAATCAAAAAGTCATCAGCTCCAGCTCATGCCGTCCCCTCTCCTAGCTTGTCCGCTACTGGCTGATCCATCTCACTCGGCTGCTCCGTCTCGCCAGGTTGATGTGGACCCAAACCAGAGGTGCCGGCATCGACTATACCTGACACAGATGCGCCTGGAGTCCATGTCTAATCCTCCGCGAGATGCTATTGGAAGTCATGTGGGTAGATGTACCGCATAGTGTGGTACATCAAGAAATCCAAGCAGCGGTTCATCTGTTGATTGTTGGCCTCCATCCGGGCCAACACATCGTTGCTAGTGGGGGTGGGGCGAGTCGGTCGTCGACGATAGGATGATGTAGGTGTAGTAGCTACTGACTGTGAAGGTGGATGAGGTGGCACCAAAGGCTACTGCTCAAGTGGAACTGAGCCATGAGATGGTGCTCCCTCAGCTGGTGGATCCTGATGTGGTGGTGGGGGTGGTGGTGGTGCTGGTCCCTCTACTGGTAGGGCCTTCTTTAACAACCTATAACTATGGCCCCACAAAGCGCTGGAGTAGTGCTTCACGTGGTTCGTAGCCTTCCTCTCAATAGGCAAAATTGCGTACTCTGGGGCGTCAGAGTAGCATTCCAACATGCTCGATATAAGCTGAGTATATGTCATCTTCTCCTTGAGTCTCAAAGGCCCTTTCATCATTTTTTCGTTTATGTATATCATCCCCTCAATGACAAGCTTGGTCGCGTCGAACTAACGGCCACAGTAAGCTGCATATAAGGCCTGCTGAACCAACTCGACCCTCTCTGTATTGTGTCGCATTAGGTATAAATTACACTTGATTATGGAATCAAGCATCCACATATAAGGAGGTGGGTCCACCCTCCTTATAGACTTCCTCGATCCCTTCTTCCCATTTGTCATCTTGATCATAATGTCCTCAACTTTGGCTTCCTCAGTAAATGGTGGAAAAAGGGTGGTCTCGGGTACAAAATCTAAGTAGCACTCTAGGGATTCGTACACATGTCAGCGGGTAAATGTGTAGCTATGACCGTCAATCTCGGTCGTAATCGTGTCATAAACTCGTCCCGCCTTTAGGTTTTGATAAAACAGGTGTACGAGTCGAGGATAAAAGTGCCCGTGCAGAGGGTTCAAAAGGTTTCCGAGACCTGCCCTTTAACGGTATTGTCGGGCCCATTGGGTCTCGCCCTCGACATCGGGGTCGGTAAATAAGACTTCATCGATGATGTACTCATCTTCGAATTCCTTTGTCGCCCACCACTCATTTGGTTGGGGCAAATTTCTGGGTGGTGGTTGGGGTATCGGCGACGGCCCGCGTAAAGACGTGTTCGTCGAATCAGATTCAGAATCAGATGAAGAAGGTGGTGATGATGGGGGTGATGGTGATGGTGGTGGCGGTGCGGCATTCTTACGCTGAACTGGTAGCTTGAATGTTGATTGCTTCGTGGTCAATTGCGTTCGCGGTGGCATTTTTGATCAAAAACATGAAAACCTAGGGTTGTGATGGTCCAAATTGAAAAGAACTGTGGATCTAGGGTTTACTTGAAGCACTAGATCCAAATGGCTGGGTTCTGATGCGAAATCGATCCACAAAAGTCCCAAAACCTAGCTGCTATGGTAGCTAGAAGAGGAAAGAAAAATGGCGCCCGAAAGAAATACCAAAACTGGATTTCAAATGGGAACCAAAAAATCCAAATCTGTTACATATAGGCAAAAATCGATTGATCGATTTTTTTTTAACTTAACCTGAGTTGCGTGAAATCGATTGATCGATTTCAAAATCGATTAATCAATTTTACAAAATAGATTGATCGAATTCCACTCGATTAATCGAAATTTAACGCATATAATTTCCAGGTTTGTGACCTCACTGGTATGTGCCAGTTGTTCAATCGACCAAAATCGATTGATCGATTTCCAAAATCGATTAATCGATTTGGAAATCGATTAATCGGTTTTGACAGATTTTCCAAAAATTTTCTATTTTATTTTTCCTTCATTTTTCTTGGTAGTTCTTGATCAGTTGGTCATTGGCTTTGTGAAGCATGCCTTCATTAGTCATTGCATGACATAATGAACATTAGCCATGCATTCATCATCGCATCACGGTACGGTTTCGGTTCACACTCTTTCCATTGAATAGGTTGGCCAAATGGTCAACCTTTGATTACAGAATTGGTTTAGATTTACAATATGCTTGCGATGATATAATTAAACTCTCAACCTGCTGCAAACAAGTCCGAGTATTGCTCTCTCACGTCGACTTCTCTTTCCCATGTAGCTTCTTCGGCCGGATGATCTTTCCATCGAACAAGTACTAAAGGGATCACTTTGGTGCGCAATCCTTGTTCCTTTCGATCTAATATCCCCGTCGGTTCTTTAATCATGCTCATATCCTCATGCATCTCTAATGATTGACTGCTCAACACATGATCAGGGCCATTAATATTCTTCCTGAGCATAGATACGTGGAAGACGTTATGTACCCGATTAAATAACGATGGAATCCAATGCTGTAAGCAACTTCCCCAACTCGACCCAAAACATCAAATGGTCCTAGATAGCGGGGACTCAACTTCCCTCTCTTTTCGAATCTCATCACGCCTTTCATCGGTGACACTTTTACAAACACGTGTTCACCCACTTTATAGTCTACACTGGTCTGCTTGATATCGGTGTAGCTTTTCTGCTTGTTCCGAGCCGCTTTAAGTTTTGCTCTTATCATAAGAACATAAGTGGCATTATCTTCAAGTACCTCGGGTCTCAAAACAAATTTCTCACCGGTCTCTTCCCAATTGATGGGTGATCTACATCGCCTTCCATAGAGAGCTTCATACGGTGCCATGCCAATGCTTGCTTGGAAACTGTTGTTGTAGGCAAATTCAATCAATGGTAGGTGTTGGTCTCATGACCCTTGCAATTCAAGCATACACGCTCTGAGCATGTCCTCTATCACTTGGTTCACTCACTCTTTTTGCCCATCAGTTTACGGATGGAAAGCTGAACTGAAGTCCACTCACGTTCTCATTCCTTCTTGAAATTTTTTTCAGAACTTTGATGTATATAATGGGTCACGATTAGAAATGATACTGCTCAAAATTCCGTGTAGGCACATGATCTCTTTCATATACAATTCCACAAGTCTTCCTGCTGTGTACATCGTGTTGTAAGGCAGGAAGTGTGCTGACTTGGTCAGTCGGTCTACGACTATCCAAATGGAATTGTATCTCTTTGCAGTACACGGTAATCCACAATGAAGTCCATAGAGATCGATTCCCACTTCCACTCTGGTATGGGTAGAGGCTGCAATAACCCTGCAGGGTGTCTATGATCGATCTTCACCTGCTGACATGCCAAGCATTGTGACACGTACTTAGCCACGTCTTGCTTCAAACCTCTCCACCAATAATTCTTTCTCAAAACTTGGTACATTTTAGTGCTACTAGGGTGAATCGCATAATTTGACTTATGAGCCTCATCAAGGATAGTTTGCCGCAGATCGGCATTGTCTGGAATGCAAAGGCGGCCCTTGAACAATAAGGAACCATCTTCTTTCACTGAGAACTCAGGTTTGATGCCTTCAATCACATCTTGACGAATCTTAGTTAGCACTGGGTCTTTTATCTGTAGCTCATGGATATGCTCAAATATCACTGGTCTCACTGACATGTTACCCAAAAAGGCTCCTGTAGCTTGCGACTCGATGTTTACATCATATAGTGCAAGATTTTTAAATAACTTTCATCGGTGCATACCCAAAATCAAACTAGCCAACTGAGCTAAACCCTTCCGACTCAAGGCATCGGCTACTACAATAACCTTGCCTGGATGGTACTGTATAGAACAGTCATAGTCCTTGAGGAACTCCATCCATCTGCGTTGCCTCATGTTTAGCTCATTCTGTGTAAACAGGTATCTGATGCTCTTATGGTCGGTGAAAATCTCAAAGGTCTCACCATACAAGTAATGTCGCCAGATCTTCAATGTAAATATGACCGTTGCTGATTTCAGGTCATGCGTCGGGTAGTTCTTTTCATGCTCTTTCAACTGTGTTAACCCGTACGCTATCACCTTTTTGCGTTGGTTGAGCACACAGCCCAAACCATTATACGAAGCATCACTGTATACCGTAAACCACCATCCACTGCTGAAGGAATCGCTAGTACTTGGAGCTGAAGTGAGTCTCTTCTTGAGTTTTTAAAAACTCTTTTCACTCACTTTAGTGCATTCGAACCTTGCATCCTTCCGTGTAAGTCTCGTGAGTAGCCCCGATATCTTTGAAAACCCCTCAACGTCACTCCATTCGAACCTTGCATCCTTCCGTATAAGTCTCGTGAGTAGCCCCGATATTTTTGAAAACCCCTCAACGAAACGTCGATAATAGCCTGCTAGTCCAAGGAAACTACGGATGTTGATCATGGTCTTTGATTACTCCCAATTTACTACTGCTTCAATCTTAGCTAGATCTACCGTGACTCCATACTTTGAGACGACATGTCCAAAAAAGCAAACTTCCTCCAACCAAAACTCGCACTTACTGAGCTTGGCATATAGTTGGTGTTCACGCAAATTTTGTAGAGAAATCATCAAGTGTTCTTCGTGTTCTGCTTTTGATTTGGAGTATATTAGGATATCGTCAACGAATACTATGACGTAGGAGTCCAGGTGTGGTTTAAACACCCGATCCATCAAATCTATAAATGACGCCGGAGCGTTCGTCAACCCAAACTACATCACCAAGAACTCATAGTGTTGGTACCGTATCCTGAATGCAGTTTTTTAGATGTCGTCTGGCTTGACTCTCAACTGATGGTATCCAGAGTTTAGATCAATCTTGGAAAAATATCTCGCTCCTTATAGCTCATCGAATAGGTCATCTATCCTAGGCAAAGGATATCGGTTCTTTATGGTGAGTTTGTTCAATTGGCGATAGTCAATGCACAATTGCATCGACCCATCCTTTTTCTTTACAAACAAGATCGATGCTCCCCATGGAGACACGCTCGGTCTTACAAACCTGTTATCCATGAGCTCTTGTAACTGCTCCTTCAACTCCTTCAACTCAGCAGGAGCCATTCTGTATGGTGCTTTCAAAATAGGCTCCGTTTCTGGTGCTAAGTCGATGGCAAACTCCACTTTCCTCTCTGGAGGTAATCCTGGTAATTCCTTCAGAATTACATCTTCAAACTCTCGCACCACTATTATCTCGGAGATAATATTCTTCTCTTCCTTATCCTCTTTCAAGAATGCCAAATAACCGCTGTACCCCTTTTTGATCAAGTGCTCGGCCCTGACTATAGAGATAAGTGGCATATGCGTCGATCTCTCTCATCGAAATCGAAATGATCTCTCTCCTGGAAATCAAAATGATCTCCTTGCGTTAGGTCTGAAGATGACGATCTTATTCTTGCAATCTACGGTCGCACAATGTTGTGACAACCAATCTATGCCAAGGATCACATCGAATCCTTGCATGTCTAGCAGTATTAATTTTGCATCCAGTTCATAGACTTCTCCATCATTGATGTCAACTATCACTGACTTGCAAACTAATTCTGTGTCGACTAATTCCCCAGTCGTAATAGACATTGATAGAATAAAATCCAACGTCTCCGAAATGATCTTCATTCTCTTTGTAAACCTTAGGGTAACAAAGGAATGGGTAGACCTTGGGTCTATCAAGACTCTTGCTTCGCATGCTACATAGCATCTCTTCTCATACACTCGTAATGTACCTATAACACACACATATACATATATAGCACATATTTTATTTAAAAATTTTTATCGTACAAAAAGGAGTCTACACATTTTTTTAATGAATGCACCTTCTCTATCTAAAATTTTAAGGAATGAAATTCTTTATTTAAAAAAGAATCTCACCTTGGATGATGTCATGCACATTCCCTGCTTCTTGGCTGGTGACTACGTAGGCTCTCCCTTATACGACCGACTTCCTTATTTGTATCGATCGTGACATTAAAACAGAAGCTGCCTTATCCTTGGTCACCTCAGGGCAATCTTTAATTATGTGGCCCACCTTACCACATTTGTAGCATCCTCATGTCCCTTTCTTGCAATCTGCCATCCTGTGCGACTTGCCACACTTGGCACAGGTCTCCCTAGGTGTGGAAGAAGCAGCTCGTGAAAAGCCCTGTGTAACTGTAGCTCCAGTGGTGGCAGCAGGGCTCTTACAACGTATCGGCCTCCCCGACGCAAGCAATGGGAATCTCTGATAGTTGGTCTATTGTACCGGTCTCCCATACCCTGCTTGGAACGGTGGTCTCTGATTAGGTGCTATGAATCTTAGCTTTTTGTTTACCGGCTCATAGTTCCCTGCTCTACTCTGATCTACACTCCCTCGTCCCTACTGTCTCCTTTGGCGGTATCGATTATTATTTTCTTCCTCAACCATGAGAGCTTTACTCATGACCTCTCCATAGGTCTTTAGCTGAAACGGTGCCACCCCCCCTTTAACGTCCGGTCTCAAGCCTTGTTGAAACCTCTATGCTCTCATCACCTCAGTAATTACGTAATCGGGAGTGAAGAGAGCAAGCCTCATGAACTCCACTCCATACTCCCTTACCGTTCATCCGTCATTGTAAGAGTTGCAAAAACTGTATCTCCATCTGATTCCTCACGACTTCGAGGAAATGCTATTTGTTGAACTCCTCTATAAACTCATCCCACGTTCAGGGCAATCCTAGGGTCTCCTGAGCCCTAGTCCTAGAAACGGACTTCCACCAAGGCCCAGCCTCCCCATCTAGCATGTAGGCTGCCCAACGGATGCTCTCATCCTCTGTGCACGTAAGCACGCTGAACACTTTTTCCATCTTGCTAAGCCAATTCTCAACAATCATCGGCTCCGCTTGTCCTGAAAAGCTAGGAGGTCGCATCCTCCTAAACTCTGTGAATACAGAAGCCACTGGCAGTGTAGAACCTATTGGAGGTGTAGGTGGCTGATGCTGATCACTGACAGTGTGAGTCGCCAAGGATGTTGCTTGTGCCATGGCAGCCGTCATGGTTTCCATGGTGTGCATCATTTGCTGACGCTCTTCTCTTTCCTCATTTCTTTCTCTGATCCTCTCTTGTTCCCTCTGATCTCGATCCTGATTTTCTGCCTGATCTCAATTCTCTGGACCACTATCCTCGGGAACCTCTCTATGTCCCATAGGTACTCTATTCGTAGACGAGATGAAATCATCTCTGTTATGTAAATTTCTATTATGACCGCCCCTGGGTCAGCCTCTTCCCCTAGAAGACATCACGGTCTGCACGTGAAACCAAAGTTTCGTTAGCAGAAGTTCCTATGCTCTGACAAAAATAATGATTGTTAGAATTTCTAAACGAAAAGGCTTTGATACTAATTATGACAGCCCGGATTTCGATACCCCAAAACCCGTGCTATCAGCACGACCCTCTAGGCCGTGCCTCCGAAGTCCATATGGAACATTGGTATAATCAAGCAATCACTACTCAAAATAAAACATATAAACTGAACAAAATGAGATAATTATATGCTAACCTAAAGAAAATGCTCAAAAGACAATTCTTCTTCCATGCCAACACATGAACAGAAGAACCGACCTGAACCATCGGTGATAATTTGGATCACCCTAGATGGTTCGCCAAAAGAATATATCATTTAATTATATCTTTTTTTTTAAAAAAAGGCTTGACATACCAAGCCGTATAGAGGGCTCTCAAAACTCACTCTCAAAGTACGCACGAGTCCTCTAGAAGAAATCTTCAAGAGGAGGCTCTAACTCTTCCCCGGACACATAATTCGAATCCCCTGGATCTACGTATCCCGAAGCCTTGGCAGCCGCAAACAATGGACCTGTGACATATAGTCTAAAGGGGGTGAGCTACATCCTAGCTCAATAGGGAAACAACACAATGAACATATAAGTCAATTCTCACATATATTCTATGACACTAGGTAGCATGATGTATTAATGAATTTACTGGAAAAACAACAGTTTAAATGACTGAAAAAGAAATATGCATGGAGTTTTACCGGTATTTTATATGTTCTCATTTATTCTCAAATTTCTCATGATTCGGCCTAAAGACTTAAATCTATAACTTAAATATTTCCCAACTTTCTATAGAGTCGGGCGCCTGATGGAATACCCTCCATCGTCGTTTAAATAGATAATTTTCATATCATTGTTCTCATTTTCAATACTACCCAGGTCCCTTTCTCATAGGCGACGGGGTCTATTCTCATATTAACATTCCTGGGATGTGCTACTAGTGTGCGGATTGGCTGCTGTACCGGTTATGGATATTTTGCCGAGTCAATCGTGGGTATCCCATCATGTCGGTGGGATATTCGGTTCAAATCTTAAATAACAAAAAGTATCAAATGTGCACTACATATAATTATTCACCATATACTTGTGTTAAATAATATCGATTAGGCCTTATCATTCTTTGTTCACTTTTGCTTTACAATGTCTCATACATCCCTGGGATGTCTAAGTTCACTGCATCACACAGATGCTTTTACCTCATTCTCATCCCCTGGGGATGTCATATTTTCATTTACTTGCTTTGTATTCACATACGCAATGGATTTACAAGTTTCTATGCATTAGCATTCTTTTCTATATCACTGCATACATGCTCTTAAAATTTAAATATATGTTCAAGGTGTTCCCTACCTCACGTCTCTGAATGTCCAAGCATTAAGGTCTAACACGGCTCCTTACGCTTGCGTTCCCTCGTACCACCTATGGTACACCATGACATGTATAAAGCATTAAGAAAGTTGCAATAAAGAAGGCACAAGACCCTCTTTGAACCTCAAAATCCAATTCAAAAGCCAACTAAAACTGTCAAAATCGATTAATCGATCTCCTAAAATCGATTAATTGATCCTAAATCGATTAATCGATCTCAAATCGTTTAATCGAAAATCCAAACTTTGATTAGTCGATCCCAAATCGATTAATCGAAAATCAAAACTCGATTGATCGATTTTAAAATCGATCAATTGATATACCCAGCTCTCCATTTTCCAGCCACTGGAAGTGCTCAGACGATTAATCGATTTTAAATCGATTAGTCAAATTTTCAGAATTGATTGATCAATTTTAATTCGATCAATTGATTTTGGGCCATTATGCCCAAATAACTTCCAGACCAAAATTGATTAATCGATTTGGTCAGAAACTCATCCATTTTTCGGGCATTTCTTCCCAATCTCTTCCTTTTCATTTCCCTTCATTTCCATTCCTTATTTCTTTATTTAAACCTCATTTAATCACACAATAGCATGTTTAAAACAATCTCAACATACTCACCCTTAGATCAACCCTTGGTTGATCCAATGATTTGGCATGAAGGCAAGAGTTCCCAGCTTTTGCTTCAATGGTTCCCAACGCGTTGAATTCAACATTCATTGTCCAAACCCGTCTTTAATTTGTAATGTGCATTAACCTCCTTAGCATTCACTCCTTTACTCCCTCTCTCTCTTCTTAACTCTCTTCTCATCAATTAAACAAAGAGAAATAAATTCTCTTAGCCATTAACCCTCTTAACTCTCTATTTTGCCTTGGTGTTAAGCAGATACACCTTAGATAGGTGTACGTGACCTTAAAACAAACATCTAATCCCATACTTAGGATACATTCATATCATATTTAATAAATTCTTTTTGAGTCCACTGTTTGACCATCACTTGGTAAAACTTACGACCAGTCGGGCATGCATCCCGAGGTCACTGTTCATTGTTCAAATTTCAGGGATGTTACACCATTCCTCCATAGTCACCCACCAGAGCTTTCAACCCCTCCAAATCCTGAACCAATGCCATTACCGGTCCCTTTGCCCGATTCTGAACCCGAGTATAGAGATCACGCTCTCCATACTGCATCCTAGATTGCTGCATGGGTCGAGAGTGTCACCCGAGAGACTCCAAGCCAAGACAATGAAACTACCACCAAGCTTTTACTGAATCTAGAAGAAAGTGGACCAGAAGAACATCCTGACCCGTGCAAGACGCTAGTCTCTGCTTTCCTAGAAGAGGAAGATTACACACAATACCTACCACCTTGGAGTGGCACCATTCAGGTACGCGTTCCAACCTCGAATTGCATCCATTTCACCAATACATCAGCATCAAGCCACATCGGGTTCGGTCAACAACCGACTTGCGTGATTCTCAAATCAGGAACCAATTACTCGCCTCTGCCTTTCCCTCGAAATAAGGATTTCATGAACGCGCAACCACTAGAGGGGAATGTGAGAGGAAGAAAAGTTAACTTGCCTCCCCCACCTCACATCATCCCTCCACCAATTCTTGCACCTAAACCATTCCAACCACCTGCACCTAAGGCCCATCGGCCAGGTAAAGAAACTGCGCTCGAACCAGGATAAGAATACGACCTTTTGTGGCATCTCTAAAAGATTTTGACCCAGATCTCCATACTAGAACTCATCAAGAAATCGTTTGATCATCACCGATTGTTAATAAGGACACTTGAAGAAACGCAAGTGGATGAGGATACGACCCTAGATGAGCTTCGTTAAATCACTTCGGTCATGGCACAACCTCCGTGCTCACTTTTATAGACACAGATATGCCTTAAGAGTCACTCCGCGGGAGTGCGGCCCCCATATATCTTACGGTTATAATTAGAAGATTCTCTGTACCACACGCACTCGTTGACACGAGAGCAGGACTTAACATCTACCCTCTTACCACGTTAAAAATGCTCAAATACATGGAGCAGGATGTCAGGCCCTCCTTACTATCACTCATAGCTTATGATGGGTCGCATCGCTTTGTCAAAGGAACTACCAAGCTATAGGTTCGCCTCAGACCTGTAACGAAAGATGCTACCAACCATGTTTCTAATTCTGCTAGTACATACAATCTCATTTTAGGAAGGAAATGGTTGGAGTCGATGAAAGCCGTCACATCCACATACCATCAATGCGTCAAATTCCCATATGAGGACTCCATCGTCCATATATATGCCGATGCACCTCTCCAAGAGATGGATATAGATTACACGGCGAGCATACCAACCGCTCACGACTATGTATTGAACATGGGTCATATTCAAAAGACTCGAATCCCTAATGAGAAAACCACTGCGGAAGTCCGTCCCCCTACCTCTCCTAGTTCTCCCCCAACGTGTCAACAAAAATTAATGAGAAGAGAGGTTGGCCCATACCTCGCCAAACTCTATGCCATTAACCCTACCTCGAAAAAAGGGTGGGACCTTATGTACCAACTTGGATGCATTCCTCACACCGGACTCGGTAAAAATAAGCAAGGTCGTGTAGGACCCATTGTCCCAACGCAAACACGCAAGCACATAGGGTTAGGTTACCAATCGGACGGCCCGCAAGCTGACTTGTCCCCTACCTCACCAAAATGGTCTCTGTATGACCACTTTTCCTATGGAACCACTGAGAAAGCAGACATGCCAGAGCATAAGGAAGTGCCCTTCACTAGATCCCAAGAAGTGGAAATTGAGCGAATGACTAAAGCGTTCAATGATTTAACCAATTTAAACGACGATATTGATAAACCGCTTGAAGGAGTCAAGCCCATGTTTGACACTAAGGAATTTATAAAATAAATGCAAGAAGAACCTACAAAACTCGACCCACAAGTATAAGATTGAGAATCCACTAACAACCAAGATTTTCATATAGCAGCCTTGCAAGATAGTAAAGAGTACTTACGCTTAACATGGGAAAGAGATGATACTCCACAAGAAAATACTAACTCATATAGAATCTGCCTCGGCCTTGGCCTTGAGGGATGGGAATGCCCTTGGGGCTCTCCTTTTATCGCTTACCCATGCTAGCCCTCCTGTATGGCATGCGCCAGCATATTAGAGCGTTTCGCTAGTTGAACTCGAAACTCTATGATAGAAGAATCGAATCACTCCAACCTTGTGACCACAGACACAAGTGATGACCTATCAGTTCAGCTACCGACATAAGAAGCAGAAAATCCCAACGGTCATCTAGTTGACCTAGGGGAAAATGCTCGCGTCACCCTCATAGACTTTGAAGAGGAACTTGAACTAGACACTTCAATGCCCCCAGATTTGCCACAACTCTAAATATTTTGGAAATCTCTCGAGGAAGAATGACAAACTCCCCCGAGTGATGAGGAGGATTACTGGATAGACCTCCCGACACTCGAGTTCACGGAGCGAGCTAATTTAGGACTTCAAGCACTATCAGATCAAGAAGATGAATTTGATACCGTCTTCGACTCTAATCTAGAAGGATGGGAATATCCTTGGGAATCCCTCTACATTCTTCACCATTATCAACCTCACTGTCGAGCATGCGTGCTCATCCTAACATATTATGAAGATCAAGGAAAAAAACTCGCAACCCCTGAGGATCCTTTGGGAGATCCCCCTCAGTGGGAAGAATAATATTATTACCACCGAGAGGATGATAGTTCAATTGACTACGATCTTCAGAGCTTCTTCGAAGAAGAGGAGATCAATGTGACAGAAGAAATCTAAGAGGTAGTGCTGCTGTCACCAGCTCCACTCATTCAAAAGATCTCATCAGACGAGGACTCTAAAAAAAAAATATCAAATTCACAACCAAGTCTGCATTTCTCGAAGAATCGCCCGAACGGCTCCAGCAGCCATCTCCCTCCCACAACCAGAGGAAGTAATTCTCCCAACGCCCCTTGAGGTGACAGACCCTATACCATATTTATTATCAAAAATAAAAAAAATAGAAAAACAGAAAACCCTAAAAATTCATAAATACAAAATCTAAAAAAATCAGAAACCCTAAAAAAGAAAGGAAACTCTTCATCCCGAACCAAATTTGTGGCCAACAAGGAGACTTTTCTCCTAAGGTTTCTATCCCATTCCCCGCACAAGGACGTAAAGCATCTCGGCTAGACAATAAGCCAGTGATCATATCGGACGAGATACTTCATGACTTTGAGAGAAGAATCAGTAACCTTGACCTTTTCGAAAATCTCTCAGTCATAGTTTGCGTCGATGAAGGATTACCTTTTGCAAACTTAGATCTCCAGTGTAGCAATTTCACAGTATATGAACTTATCGAGGACGAAAAAAGAGCACCAGTTGTCGAGGAGGCACTGGACTTCCAACGGGTTATCAAGCGTTTCAATGAGAAAACCCAAGCTGCCGTAGAACCCACGGAAGAACTTAACTTTGGCACTGAAGAGAAACCTAAGAAGATACTGATTAGCGTAATGTTTAACTCCATGGAATGCCAAAAAATTACACAAGTCTTGCAAGAACACCTTGATTCCTTCGCATGGTCCTACAAGGACATGCCTGGTTTAGACCCAAGTTTGGTAGAACATCGCCTCATCTTAGAACCCGATGCAAAGCTTGTAAAGCAGAAACTCCGCAGGATGCACCCACAAACTGCCCTCCAAGTTAAAGAGGAAGTCAATAAGTTACAAAAAGCTAAATTTATTTGAGTCAGTCTTTACGCTAAGTGGGTCTCCAACATAGTACCTGTCGCCAAGAAAGACGGCAGAGTACGGGTTTGCATCGACTTTCGA
This sequence comes from Chloranthus sessilifolius, assembly GCA_021018995.1. Lineage (NCBI taxonomy): Eukaryota > Viridiplantae > Streptophyta > Magnoliopsida > Chloranthales > Chloranthaceae > Chloranthus > Chloranthus sessilifolius. Next base: position 23,434,306 of record CM037594.1, on the reverse strand, counting down.
AACCTCAACCAGGCATGCCTAAAAATGACTTTTCACTTCCACACATTGACACTCTAGTCGACAACACCGCTGGACATGAGATGCTATCCTTTATAGATGGTTTCTCTGGATATAATCAGATCAAATTAGCAGAGTCCGATCAAGAGAAGACTTCCTTTACTATACCATGGGGAACATACTGCTACGTCATTATACCTTTTGGGCTCAAAAACGCAGGAGCCATGTATCAATGCGCCATGATGGCTATTTTTCATGACATGATGCATAAATGTGTAGAAGTCTACGTTGATGACATATTAGTGAAGTCCCAAATGCGAGTAGGACATGTTGAAGCACTCTGATTGGTGTTACAAAGAGTTAAGAAATATCAGCTAAAAATGAACCCAAAGAAATGTGTCTTCGGGGTCACTTTCGAAAAATTACTTGGTTTCATAGTTAGCAAGCGAGGGATCAAAGATGACCCTGCAAAAGTCAGAGCCATCCTTGAGATGCCGCCTCCCAATAATATCAAAGAGTTACGAGGCCTGATAGGAAGATTGCAATTCATCAAAAGATTTATCTCCCAACATTCAAACAGATGCGATCCTTTCTACAGACTTCTTAAAGGAGGAACTGAGTACAAATGGGATGATTAGTGTCAGCAAGCCTTCGACAATATCAAGAAGTACCTCCTTAACCTGCCAATACCATCACCACCTATCCCCGGAAGACCCCTAATTCTATACCTCTTAGAGAACGATAAAGCAATGAGAGTAATTTTGGGATAATATGAAGAAGAAGGCAAGAGAGAGAAGGCTATCTACTACCTCAGTAGGACGTTGGTCGAATACCAATCAAAATATACTTCAATGGAGAAGACTTGCCTCACATTGGTGTGGACCTCTACAAAATTATGATACTACTTCGGTGCGCATAAAATACTAGTACTAGCCCGAATGGACCCTCTGAAGTACGTATTCGAAAAGCCCACAATATCAGGAAAGATCGCTCACTGGCATATGCTCTTGCAAGAATTCGATATCACTTACGTCACATAGAAATCGATCAAAGGGCAAGAAATCATTGATTACCTTACAGATCTCCCACTCCCTAGTGATGAACCCATGCACGCGGATTTCCCTAATGAACCTATTCACGATTCATAATGAAGAGCCTGTTAAGACCTCATAAACCCTTTATTTCAACGGCACTCTAAGTCACAAAGGAAAAGGCGTCGGGATAGTCCTCCTAAGCCCAGAAGGAGTTGTCATACCTAAAGCTTTTCAACTAGATTTCCCTGTCACTAATAATGTCATAAAATACGAAGCTTTTATAGCTGGACTACGAACAGCGCTACAATTAGGTGTTAAACAGTTAAAAACTATCGGTGATTCCAAACTAGTAATTTCATAAGTCATAGGAGAATAGAAAATAAAGGAAAGGAGACTAATGGCATACCTAGAAACTGCTCAATATTTAGTAAAGAAATATGAAAGTATCTCTTTTAAACCCTCTAAACAAAGCTCAATAAAATGAATTAACCTCAAGATAGGCCCTAAATAAGTTCGGAATGAATCCTAAGCTAAACCAAAACTAAGTCAAATAAATCAGATAAATCCAACTAATCCGCTAACAAACAAACAAGAACAAAATAAAAAAAGGCTCCTTTATTCATAGCTCAAAAATTTTACAAATTGGAGGCATACCTCCTAAATTTACAACCCAAAGTGAAAACCTAAAACTTTAACCTACAACCCAAAATGAAGACTGGGTTCAAAACAGAGACGAAGCGAGGAGCAGATTCTGCTTGGAGCGTCCAATTGGAGACTTCAGGGAGCATTGGTTGGGAAATACATCCCTCCACTTTTTACTCCTCTTTCGCTATCTTCACCTCCTCCACCGCCGCCTCCTCAACGCTACCTTCACTACTCCCTAAAAAGGATCGATGTGAAGACAAGTGCCATCATTCCCAATATCGCCCACTCTAAGAATAACGTCATCCACGAGCATCTCCTCAAGACGGAGATCACGTGAAAAAATGAATATAAGAAGAAACGACATCCCAATAGGACAGTTAGATCGCCTAATATCATTAAAACACGAATTTTAGAATGTAAGATATATAGAAAAATGCCAAAACTCGAGACTAAATCAGAGAATGAAAAATAAATAAAAGCTCTCTCACTTATATAGAGTACGGCCTTAATTACGCGCTCAAACACGTGCGTTTAATTTGATCACACGCTAGGCATGCTGCGCACAGTCCAAAACACGCGCTACCACCCAAACTCGTAAATAAGCCATCGCCCGCGCCAACTGCGTGATGCTTCGATCACGCGAAGCCCACGAACCGCGTAAATCTATCAAACGACACACTCCACCGCGTGACTTGAACGATCACCCGTACACTGACCTGGTGACGCTCAGACCACGTGCTTATATTATAACGTGTAATACAATCACACGCACACTCATACATGCGTAAATAACCCTTCGAGCCCGAGATCGCACGCCCGAAAATAGGCGCGCAATCATATTGAGCGACCTAAAACAGGCGCGCAATACCTAACTTTAGATGAAATTTACACCCTTAAGATTCTTTTATCCCATTGCAGTCAAGATTCTTTTGTCCCATTGCATAGCCTCACAGACTCTTCTAAAAAAAAAGACTTACTCACCCGTCCCATCGAGATAATGTGTACACATGCAATATCACCTCGATATCCAGTCCCATCATAATAAATTAACCATACTCTCATGACCCATCACTTGAAGTCGAAAGAAAATCTCCAGAGAACGTGAGCATGCCACCACTAACTACGCTCAGTCGACATCCCATCGCGAACATCATTACCTAAAAAAAAAAAAGAAAAAAAAAGAGCTCAAATAGCACATGTCACGCCGTATGACAAAGAGAGGGAAAGCTTGAGTGCTCCCATTGCTAAGGCAAAGGGCTCTCCCTCTCTCCCGAATTGATCCCCACGTCCCACCAGGATTGACCCAGCACATAGCCAAAGAAAGGAAGAATCCTCAGGTCCCATCGCGACAACATATCTCCCAAGACATCACATCACAACTGCCAAGCCCTCCCACAACAGACCTGAAGAGAAGAAATCCCCAAAGTCCCATCGCGACACTACAACATCATCAATCCTACCACAAGATACGCACAACCCAGGTAAGTATCACCCTCAGGTATGTACTACCCATTTTTCAATTACTTGATATTGCAAATATATATAGTTAGCTATGATTAAGCCAAATGTTTTCAAAATTCGTCTCTCTCAACTCGCGAATCACTGTAGTCCTCCCATAAGAGACAATCATCAGTATTCATTGGGAAGGTTAGACGAAATATCCGACATACCAAGTGTCGTCTTGACAACCACAATAACGGTTGGGTCCACAAATCCCGTATTGGTGAATCTGCTCAGCGACGTCTCGGAAGCCACATTTTTCACCGTTTTACCACCGAATTGATCTTAAGTTAAAATTCCTAAAATTTCAAATTTTCAAAACCCCTTTATTTCAAAAAAACCCTTTACTTCACAAAATAAAAGCAAAAAAAAAAAAAAAGGAGAAGAAAAGAAGAACAAAGCAACAAGATAAATAGGCCCAACTCACCTTTCTTTAAATACCAAAAAAAAAAATTGATTAAGCGCCCCATCACCTGTGCACAATATATTACACTTAGACTCGACCTTTAACTCCTAAGACCGCCTGAACTTGCAATCAAGCACATATCCCACTACACAAAATTGGATCGAGCGCATACGCCACTGTGCAGAATCGTTTGTTCAGACACATTAGGACTAGAATACCCAACTTATAGACCAACCCCTGAACTCGCAATTAAACACATACCCCACTGTGCATAATTATTTGTTCAGATACATTAGGATTAGAATTCCTAACTTAGAGGCCGATTTCAGATGAATCAAGCGCACGCGCAACTACGTAGAATTCAATTGAGCACACCTCACAAGACCCACCTCAATTACCAGCCCAAACCAGCCATTCCCCTTAGAAAATTGAACATTGAGTATATTTAATCTAAAAACTTACAAATGCCTAGTGGAAAAGGAACGCCTGACGTGCATTGGTGTGAGTAATGACGCGCCCGGTCTGACATGACTTGCAAAAGATTTTGATATTATATGATACTTTATTTTATTATTATCAGTCCCTAGACCTCGTTTTGGACATTTGATTGATGCCCCGGTACCTCAATTACGTAAAATCCCTTTGTTAGCCTGCGCCATGTGACAGAATGCGCATGCACCCATAGATTCAGAATGTGCCCTTTGACAGCTACCATTTGCTCTTCAAATGCTCTATTTTAACTTGCGCTGATAGATAAGAAAGCCAAGCATGTCATGTCAATATCACCAATTCACATTTGTGATTTCCCAAGAGAAACGAGAAGACACCTCGAATGAGGGGTGTCTACTTCTTCGACGCGTTCTTACTTCACAAGAGCGCGCCGAAGAGGGGCATCTATAGACACCCCCATTTTGCCCTCTCATAATATACAAATTTGTTTGGTCCACCTTTGACCTCTTAACCCTGATATGGGAATCATGCACTGAAACAATAGTACATGGCTGAAACGATAGCACTGTGGCTTAAATCCCAACATAGGGAGACTATATATTGAAGCAATAGTATATAGTCGGAATGCAAACTGAAATAATAGTCTTGCATTTCAGACTAGAGACCAGACCCGGACAACCCTGAATTAAGTGCCTGAAACCCCGCGCGTAATTCGATTGCACGCTAGACCACAAACGCGCAATCAGTCCCCCTTTTAGACCAAACTTTCTTTCCCAGACCATCTCGAGACTCGATCACGCACCTGAAATCAGACGTGCGATTAGATTGCACGCTTGATCACTAGAGCGCATTTGGCCTCCTCTCGACCTAGGCACAGTCCTTGACCCCGAAGTTTCCTTGATTGAGCGCTTCTGAAGAAATGCTTAATCGGATTGCACATGTCCTAACAAGCGTGTAATTAGCCCTAACACTATTAGGACTAGGAAACTCGCTAGGCAAGTCAGCCGGCCGCTCACTGAGTCGGTGACCGACTCAAAGAGATTAAGCGTCGAGAAACTGGTGTGTAATTCAGTTAAACACCTGAAAAAGGGTGCATAATTAAAGAAAAACCTATAAAAGATTATTTTCTTAATTTGCTCGGGAGGCTGGGCAATTTTTGAAGAGAGAACGGATTTTTTTTGGGATTCCAAAATCAGAGAACTTCGAGGACAAACCCATAGAGCAACCTAGTCATGATTTCAAAGTTCAAGCGCAGAATTTTTGATATTTCTCTCCGCAGCCCCGGTCTTAGTTAAAAATCTTAGTTTTAAACCTAGGATTTTTCTTTTAGTTTTAATCATAGATTTTAATTTTCGGTCCGAGACCGTAGCACCCTTTTTTAGACAGCAAATATTTTATATCTGGTTCTAATTTATTGACCCTAGGCTTTAATTATGTTCTAAAATCTTAACTTCTAGTCCTATCATTAATTTCTGGTTCTAATCCTTGGATTTCAGAACCAGTCCTTAATCATACGGTCTGATTTTCTAATTTTGGACCCGAATTCAGTCCTAGAAATCTAGATTTTAATTTTAATTCCTTATTTTAATATCTCCAAAAATCCTAAATATTAATTTTAGTTTATATTATTCTAGTTTATTACTTAATTCATAATTATTATTCCAAAATCAATTTCGAAAAATCCAAAATACTATTTTATAGTCCAAAACCTAATTTATCTTCAATCTTAGCCATCCGATTTGCCCAAGGGTGCTTATAGAGGGTACTCGGGAACGAGGCCAATCATCCTTAGCATAGCAGGCCCAAACTCCCTTTTTTTAAGAATTTTAGAATTAATTAATTACCTTTTTTTATCTTTTTGTATAATTAATTAGGAGATTTATTTTATTTTAGCATAATTAATTAATTAAGTTCATTAGATTTTAGTATGATTGATTAATTTCTTTAAATTAGAATTTAAGTGGTTAATATCTCGCTTTAATTAGAATTTAATATGATTAATTCGTTGCTTTAATTAGATTTTTAGTATAGTTAATTCATTGCTTTAATTAGAATTTTAATAAAATTAGTTTATTTATTTCAATTAGATTTGTAATAAAATCAGTTTATTCGTTTTAATTAGATTTTAATAAAATTAATTCATTTGTCTTAAATTAGAGTTTCAGTAAAATTAGTTTTCTATTTTGATTAGAATTCTAGTAAGACTGTTATACTTGATTTAATTAGAATTCCAATACAACTAGCATACTTCCTTTGCTTAGAATTCTAGTACAATTAGCATGCTCAAATTAATTAAAGTTTCATTAGAACCAACATGCTTGCACTCCTAGTACAATTAGGAGATCTGATCATAATCAGACTTCTAATGGGATTAGGAGGCTAAGATTAACCAGACTTTTAGTAGTATTAGGACACTTAATTAATTAGACTTTCAATAAGGACAGAGATAGTAAAAATTAATTAGACTCTTGTTAGAACTAGAATATTAAATTAAATAAACTACAATAGATTACCACCCAAACAAACTCACAATAGAATCAAGGAAGTTTAAACTGACTAGAACTATAACTATAAAGGGAAATAAAAGGGAAATTAAACTATTTAAATTAAGAAAAGACATAGCTGCTGACGTTCACAGGCGGACGATTCATTATAGAAGTAACCCATACCCGCTCTTAAGCGTGATCATTGACGTGTTGCAATGTCAATAAATATTTGCAGCTAGCAATCGCAACAAACTATGAACCTTCATAGAAAACCCCTTTATTTTTTTCACCTCCATTATTCCAAACGTCGTATCGCTAGAGTTCACTTGGATAGAATTGGAGCCACTGATTCAACGGGGACCGAGAGGAACCCAGAAAAAGCGCGCACCAACAACCCTACCACCCGCAAACTAGTGGCCAAGTTGAGGTTTCAAACCAAGAAATTAAAAATATCCTTGAGAAAATGGTGCGCCCTAATCATAAGGATTGGTTCCTGCGCTTAAATGATGCCTTCGGGCATGCCGTACTACTTACAGAATTCCTATAAGGATGTCTCCTTATCGTTTGGTTTTCGGGAAAACTTGTCACCTACCAGTCGAGTTGGAACATTGCGCCTATTAGGCTGTGAAGGCCTTTAATTTTGATATGACAAAGGCCGGATCACAGAGTCGTCTCTAACTTGAAGAGTTAGACAAGTTTCAGAGTGAGGCTTATGAGAACGCTAAGTTGTATAAGGCAAAGACGAAGGTTTTCCATGAGAAACACATTTTGAGAATGACCTTCATACCCGGACAATGTGTGTGGCTCTTTAATTCCAAATTATGCCACTTTCCCAGCAAACTACGTTCTCGATGGGATGACCACTATGTTGTCATTGATGTCTTCTCTCATGGCGCGGTTATTATCCTTGACCCTAAAGATAATAGGGTTTTGAAGGTCAATGGTCAAAGGTTGAAGCCTATGATCGAACTTGAGATTCCTCCTGAGGCTGAGTGCATTACTTTTGATGCTCCTCTGCCTTTAATTTGAAGTTCTTTTGACCTTGTCGAGCTACCGACTCATCTGTAGCACTTCTTGGGAGGCAACCTAAGGGTGTTGTTTATTCCTTTCATTGAGTTGTCTTTTGTTTTTGTTTAACGTGTTTGTTGATTGTTGTAGGGTTGAACTTTTCAGTTTTCCTTTTTCCGTGTGGTTGTTTTCAAATCAAAGAAAAAAAAATATTTTGCGAAAAGCACAAAAATGTGAGTAGGGCAGACAGCCAATTGCTCTCTGTCCAAACTTGATCTGTTGAGATTGGTTCTCGACCAGTCGAGATTATATGAGACAAAGAACATTCTTCTCTGTCCCCTTTCGATTAGTCGAGTATGGGTCTTGACCGATCAAGATCATTTTTTTTGTCACAGACTGGGCAGAGAGTCCCACTCTTGACCGGTTGGGATTGGTTCTCGACCGGTCGAAAAGTTTTAAAAAAATAAAAAAATCTCGACCAGTCGAGTTTAGATCTTGACCGGTGATTGGCTTACTATGTATCTAATTAAGTTTTAACCTATTGCAAGTGCATAATGAAAATTGTAGAGCTAGTATAGGATCGTTCCCACGAAGAAGTATTATCTTATTTATATTTATATTTCAAAGTTTATATTTATCTTTTGAGGTTCTAAACTACTTAAGAAATATGAATAAAATAATGGTTTCTCAATCTAAAGTGCATAAAATAAATCCTAATCCTCCTTCAGATTGAGGTTGTCAATCCCAATCTTCAGCAATCGAATATTTATAAAAATAAACAGTACCATTACATCGTATTACAGTCTTCTAGAATTTGGGCGTCAATCAAAAACTAAAATTCTTTAACACAGACTTATTCTAATCAACAATTTCCTAAAATTTGAGCGTAAATCAAATTCGAGAAAATTGAAGATGGAAAAGTAAAATCTGTTACACTAATCTGTAAATTCCAACAAGAGTTGTCAATTCAAATTAAAACTTGAAGATGTTTACAAAGCAGTAAATAAAGCAAATAAAATCTAAACTAGAAAGTAAAGTAAATATATCTTTCACCCCTCAGCCGCAGTCATCAATTACTTCTGAGAAACTAGGATATCTACACTAATATTCAGCACCCAATAGAACTCATCAATTGCTCTTGAGAAACCTCTGATATCTAATCTACTCTAACTATTTTACACTACTGATTGGAAGAAAATCTAACCTCAGTCGTTAATTAATGCTAAAATTATTTGATCCCTTATTCCTACGCCGGGCTCTCTTATTTATAGATCATTAGGAGTCAGTTTACAAAGACTTCTAATTCTAATAAAAGAAACTACTAAAAATTAAAGATTCCTAATATAACTCTAATTCCTAATTTTATTCTTCCTTGCTTTCAACTGTAGATGTGCTTCTGGATTGTTTTCCTTTATTTCAGCAACCGAGATTTCCTAAGAGCTTATCTTCATCAATCTTCTCAAATCCGTGATTCACCAAACTTCTAATTTCAGAGATCTTCTAATTCAGTGTATGGCGGTGATAGTCTTCACTCACGTGATCAACAACAGTAGATGTAGCAGTGGGAAAGCTTTACACAATTGTAAATTATGATTGTCTCTTCTTTTTTTGGAGAATCGTAAATCACGATTTCTCATTTTCACACAGCTTTCTTACAGGATGATTTTCTATTTCGAACGATTGCTTTTCTTTCATCGCTTTTTACTCTTTTGTTGCTTTCTGAAGAATCGTCTTTTGAAGAATCGTAAAGTATGATTTCTTAGTTCTCTTTCTTTTCGTCTTCAGCTTTAACACACAATCGTAAACTACAATTTCTTGACTTTCAGCAGCGGCGAATCATCTTCTTTCGCTAAATCGTCTTTTTAGTGCCTTTTGAGTTTATTTTAATAAATATTAACACTTTGTCTCTCTTTTACTGTTTTTCCTTAATATCTGCGTATCGTTAACTTATAGCAAATTAAGTCCTAACATCACTAAGTTAAGGGTTATAAAATGATAAATTATGTAACTGATCATACCCCCAAACTTAAGTTTTACTAATCCCTAGCAAACAAGGAAATATAAAATATTTAAAACTATAAATTTAAATGCCCCTTTCGTAGGGAGGACGATTATCTAGTGGAGGAGTTATAGTCTCCTGAAAGTTTTCAATGAAGTTACCTACAAACTTCAAATATTTTTGAATTTTTCAAAATATATTTTAGAAATAAAATCTATACTACTAGTTAAATTAATCATCATATGTTTGGTATGATTTTCAAAAATTCTAAATCTTTTACCTTTACTCTCCATTATTGTAATTGTTCTTGATCAGAACTCAACAATTTCAATTCTATACAGCATAGAGTGTATGCATATCAATGAAAAGTTTATTCATCATAGATTTTTTTAAATTGTAGATTTAAAAAATATTTTCATCCAAACTCTCACTATTGGCATACTCTCAAAAAGATATCAAAATTTTTTGTTCTCTCGCTATAGTATGCACGATTAATTTTAGAGGACAATCAATTAAGAAGGTAAATCTCATGGAATGGATAATCAATTTTGATCATATGACTTTTTCTTTTATTCATAATATCTATTTCATACATCTCTATTAGACTCATAGTTCTGCAAATCGTAAATCACAAAGGTCTTTTCTCCGGCTTGTAATGGGGCTTTGGGTTAAAAGGTTTCAAAGAAAGGCAGATAGGGTTCAAAAGTTTATGAGAATTTAGTTCTTCCTTCTCTATCTTTCTGTTCTTCTTTTCAATATTAGTAAGTATCCAAAAAATTGGATAACTTCTTCCCATTTTTCTTTTCTGTTTTCTTGTAAATCCCATTTTCATAGAATCGTATTTTACGCTTTCTTCTAAAATTTTTCTAAATCGTATTATTTTTTTTTCTTTTTCTTCTTTTCCCACATTTTTCATACAATTATATTTCTTCTCAGTTGTACCCTTTTCAGCAGATCCTTTATCTATTCTTGCTCATACTCCTTCCACTCCCTCTTCTTCCCTTCTTTTACATTCTAAACTCTCAGAAATTATAAGGGTTAAAGGTAGAAAGCTTTGTGTAGTATATATGGTTAAAGGTTTATAAAATATTGGTATAAAGAAATTCGGTTTTAAGCTTCTAATATGGGTTCAAAGGATAAATTTTTCTTGGTATTTTAGCTTTTTGGCTCTGGTTTAAACAAAAGATGGCCTTTGGTCATTTTCACGATTTATTAGCATGGATGTCTTATTGCTTTGATATATTTAATAGACAGTTCTAAAGAAATAAATCATCATAGTCACAGAATATCTTGATTCTAAGTTTAATAATATGAGAATTTTCAGTTGTAAAGAAGTTTAAGAAAAAATTTAAACTTGAATAAAATAGTCTCTCTCAGAATATAAAGAGGATATATTAGCTCAAGATCTCACTGGTTTATAATTTTGAAACTATAATATAAATATTGTAGTTTAAATTAATCATATAGTTTCAAACATTCATCTGATACAGTGTTCAAAGGTGCTATACATGAATTGCAAATGTTTTATTTTGATTGTTGAACTTTTGCTATGATGGATAGTAAGGTTTTCAAGACTCACAAATTTTCTATCATAATTTGTATATAATGATTAACTCTAGACTAAAATTGCTATTTTTCTAACTAAAAATAGAGAACTAAATTTTTTTTTTTATTTTCCAAAATTTTAGATTTCAAAATAAAAACTGTTACCTATTAATATATACAGGTTCGTATATCTCCCCAAACTTAAATAAGACAATGTCCTCATTGTGCAAAACAGGGGACACAGCGAGAAAAAAATATTTTACCTTAATGGTGCTTTTTAAGTTATCGGGTCTATGATCAGCATTAAGATTCAACAATGATCCCCCAAACTTGGGAGAAACTGGTTTTAGTATTATGGAAACTAAAAGTGCTCCAAAAAAATAATTAGAACAAAAGAACTTTTCATATATAAATGAAATATATACAGAAACTTGGAAAGAAAACTAATCAAATTAAAAGAGAAACCTAGGAAAAATCTAGACATACATTAAACTAAGACACTGGTAGCAACATCTGAGAGCAAAGTTTGCCTTCAATAAAGATCGGTCCTCAGCTTCTACCACCTTCAATTAGAGTCTCTCATTCCTTCCTACCAAAGGAGTATCTACTCCTTGGCAGGGTCGCTCCCCCAAGAGCTGCGGAACATTATCTGTGCCCTTCTTTATCTCCCCTAAACAGAGAACCTCACATTCCTTCCGTGGAATAGATGCAATGCCATACAGGGAGTGCTTTGAAGGATGAGGAAGTGAACACATCTCCAGATCACCCATCAGCCTATATTGCTTCCTTATGACGCTATGTAAAGGGAATATAGCGCAAGCGAAGGGAGAAGATAAGCAATGGAGAGGGGTGGCGAGGGATGGCTCAACCCACCATCATCATATGAGAGTTTGCATTCGGGGTGGGTTTTGGGGTTGTGATGGTGTAAAGGTTAGGAAGTGGGGGAAGATGGGTTCTTGGTATATGGTTTCAGGTTTTCGTTAGGCTTAGGGTAAAGGGTATTTTTAGTGGACGACTTTGCATCGGGTATAGGTCGTTCGCGCTTCAAATCTTCTACTTTCTGTTGTACAGCCAGGAGCTTAGCTCTATGCATCTCGAGGATTTTATCAAGTCTCTTGCTGAAATCGCTCTGGTTATGTTCTTCCATCATGGGGTTTTAGGTATGTAAGATGGAAGATGAAATACATGAGATGGTTTATGGATGGGTATGGATTTATAGGGAAGAGGTTCGGCTTTAAACCGTCACTTCGATTTAAATGTTGAGGTGTAGGTTTTTAGGCTAGTGTAGTTGGGAAGTGGTAGTCTTAAATGTGAAGTTTGTTTGTTTCCCTTATTAATTTAATGGGTTCGAATTCAAATGTAACTGATAAGACAGACCACTGGAATCGCCTGTTTCCTAGAATTGTCGTTTACAAATCTAGCTAACAATGAATCGTTGAAAAGACTCTTCACCTGTTGAATTGTATTCGCTATGATTCAGCATTCTTAATCACAGTTGCTCGTAAGTCTATACATTCAAACATGATTAAAGAGAGATATCCATACAATCAGATGTATTGTTTACATTGTAAATCGTATGAGATAATCGAAAAGAAAGAAAAATAATACTAACAATAATGATATACATATGTTACAAGATTTTGCTACAGGTGAGTCGGTAGCTCGACGAGTCCATGAGGAATTCAATAGTAACCAAGGGGAGTTGATGCACCTCCCATGAAAGTATTTCCTCCTGGAGTGCCAACTGTTAGCGAGAACGAATAGTTACTGCCTCTCGAGTTAGCCAAAATGGTTAATTGCTTGACCTAAGCTTCTAACCGTGTAATGGATTCCAGGAGATTATTAAATAACTGTGTTTGAATCTGGCCATGCTGCAGCCAACTTTCGACTATTTGCATAAAAGGGTGTCCTCAGCGTCAGTATGGTCTTGGGTCTCTGTGGGATAGAAAGGAGTGATAGGACACTTTGGAGCTGTTTGAGTTTGGCTATGATTAGGGCCACAAGCTTCACCTTGTCTAGATGTTGGGCGCAATTTTATACCCACCAGAGATTGAATTTTTCCCTTCCAAAGCTTCATCTTCGAAAGATCTTGCGTCATTGACTTTAATTTATATAATCCTCCTTGCTTAGGGGGCATATTCATTACGATCTCTATATCAATCTCTCCCGATGCTTGGTGTTGCACTGGTTCCTCGCCAAGGGTCTCAAAGATTTCTCAAGCAACTTCTGTGGTTAACATTCTAAACATCCCACCACAGGCAACATCAACCATCTGCCAGGTTGCATCGTTAAGGCCTTCATAGAAAGTGAGCACTATTTTCCCTCTCGTGACCCCATGGTGAGGACACCTATGCATAAGATCGTTGAGGCGATTCCAGGTCTCCCAAAGAGGTTCATCCGGAAATTGTTGAAATGTTAAGATCAAGTACCAGATTCGATTTGTTTTGCATGTTGGAAAGTACTCTACAAGAAATTCTTGTTTCAATTCCTCCCAATTAGCAATCGAATTTCGGGGCAGAGAGTGCAGCCACTGCTTTGCCTCGTCTCGAAGAGAGTAAGAGAATAGCCTCAAACGAATGCATGTATCTAGCAGATTCGTGATTCTAATGATATTGCATATTTCTATGAATTTATTTAGATGCAATGAGGGATCTTCCTCTATCAGCCCATGAAAGATAGGAAGTATTTGGAGTATATTGGGCATGATTTCAAAAGTCTCAATACCGGCGATATGGGGCATTTGAATGCACGGGGGGGTCGTAAGAAGTGTCAATGTATAATATTCTCCCATGGTCTTAGTCATGTTCTGACCGTTGTCCATCATAATTAATTGTTTTAATAATAAGACAGTTTGGTTAGAACTGTTATTATATTTATTTTTGTTTTCAATATTTTCTACTTTTTATTTTAGCAAGCAGGGAGAGAAACAAATTTGAGCTTCTAAATTTTGTGGTCGGCAGAAGTTGGAAACTTTTAATTCACTGCTTCGAATAGTCCTGCAGAAGATTAAGAAGTGATCAAAGAAAGTTAAAAATATAAAAAAATATAAAAAGAGAAAGATAAATATTTATTTTTTAAATGAAAATATAAAAAAAAAGATAACAACTTCTCCGGCAACGACGCCAAAAACTTAATCGACTTACTATGTATGTATCTAATTAAGTCTCAACCTATTGCAAGCGCACAATGAAAATTGTAGAGCTAGTATAGGATCCTTCCCACGAAGAAGTATTATCTTATTTATATTTCTATTTCAAAGTTTATATTTATCTTTTAAGGCTCTAAACTACTTGGGAAATATGAATAAAAGAATAGTTTCTTAATCTAAAGTACATAAAATAAATCATAATCTCCTTCTTTAGATTGAGGTCGTCAATCCCAATCTTCAGCCATCGGATATTTATAAAAAGAAACAATACCGTTACACCGTATTGCAGTCTTCTAGAATTTGGGCGTCAATCAAAAATTAAAATTCTTTAACACAGATTTAATCTAATCAACAATTTCCTAAAATCTGGGCGTCAATCAAATTCGAGAAAATTGAAGATGGAAAAGTAAAAATTGTTACACTAATCTGCGAATTTCAGCCTGAGTCGTCAATTCAAATCAAAACTTGAAGATGTTTATAAAGCAATAAATAAAGTAAATAAAATCTAAACTAGAAAGCAAAGTAAATATAACTTTCACCCCTCAGCCATAATCATCAATTGCTTCTGAGAAACTAGGATATCAACAATAATCTTCAACACCCAATAACAGTTGTCACTTGCTCTTGAGAAACCTCTGATATCTAATCTATCCTAACTATTTTATACTACTGATTAAAAGAAAATCCAACATCAGTCTTCAATTGATGTTTAAATTCTTTGATCCCTTATTCCTACACCGGGCTCTCTTATTTATAGATCATGAGTCAGTTTACAAAGACTTCTAATTCTAATAAAATAAACTACTAAAATTAAAAGATTCCTAATATTACTCTAATTCCTAATTTTATTCTTCCTTGCTTTCAACTGTAGATATGCTTCTGAATTATTCTCCTTTATTTTAGCAATCAAGATTTCCTAAGAGCTTGTCTTCATCAATCTTCTCAGATCCGTGATTCACCAAACTTCTAATTTCAAAGATCTTCTAATTCAGTACATAACGGCGATAGTATTCACTCACGTGATCAACAGCAACAGATGTAGCAGCAAAAAAACTTTACACAATCATAAATTACGACTGTCTATTCTTTTTCTGGGGAATCGTAAATCACGATTTCTCATTTTCACACAGCTTTCTTACTAGACGATTTTCTATTTCAAACGATCACTTTTCTTTTATTGCTTTTTTACTCCTTTGTTGCTTTATGAAGAATCGTCTTTTGAAAAATCGTAAAGTACAATTTCTTAGTTTTCTCTTTCTTTTCGTCTTCAACTTTAACGCACAATCGTAAACTACAATTTCTTGAATTTCAGCAGCGGTGAATCGTCTTCTTTTGCTAAATCATCTTTTTACTGCTTTTTGAGTTCATTTTGATGAATATTAACACTTTGGCTCTCTTTTACTATTTTTCTTTAATATCTGTACATCGTTAATTTATTAGTAGCAAAGTAAGTCTTAGCATCACTAAGTTAAGGGTGGTAAAATGGTAAATTATGTGACTAATCAACCGATCGAGTTAGAATTTTTCTCCAGGTCGTGAGGGAAGAGAATTGATTACTCTCTGCCTACTTTTGACTGATCGAGTTTGAATTTTTCTCCAGATCGCAAGGGCAAAGAATTGATTACTCTCTGCGAACTTTCGACTAGTCGAGATTTGTTTCGCAAGGCCTATTTAAGGCCTAGCGATTAATCAAAATGGGCCATTCCCATTTTCGACCCTCAACTTTTTCGATTTTCCTCGCCTTCCATCCGTTTTCCCTCCCTTTTCCTTTTCCAACGGTTCAACTTCCCATCCATTTTTGAGCTCGTCATCACCAGTGCTTTCCCCGGTCGTCTTCCTCCACACTCCGGGGTTGTTGCGCTAGGGCTTGGTAACTCCTTTTATTTGTTTATTTTCATTGTTTTTTGTATTTTGCACTTCATGGATCCTAAGAGGGACAAGGGTAAGGTCCCATTGGTCCATGCCCCTCCGAAAAAGAAGGCACAGACCGCATCGTCGAAACCCGAGCGTCGGAATTCATATGGACACTCGAGCATCCATCGCCTCGGCCAACCAACCCACCACAACCACACACACCACATCGCCTGCAGTTCCCCCAGCCATTTCACCACTCCCTAGGCGCGACAGACCTGCTGAGGTCTTGTTGCACCACGAGTTCCTTGTCGAACCCCTTGTTTGGCATGGAATTTTTTGAGGTTCTCCCTGAGGCCCATTTCTCCCTGACGTACCTTCGTCGGGCCGGGATGGAGACTCTTTTGGTGTTATCACCTACTGTGGTATACCCCCAGTTGGTCTGACTCTTTTATCAACACCTAGTGTATCACGCCTCTGGACCAGACCATTTTACGACCCAAATCGACGGATTCGATTTGGAGTTCAATCGAGTAGACACACCCAGCTTATGGGCCTTCCGGGAGCACCACTCGAGGGGTAGTCGTATGCCTCGTTGCCACGATTTGTAACACCTGGCCCTCAAATTTTGTGTCAGTCAACTAGTTGATTGAGGCCTGATGGGACATGACTATGCCAATTAACTGCCTAAGGCTATATCCAAAAATTTTAAGCACGCCCCTGATGGGACATGACTATGCCAATTAACTGCCTAAGGCTATATCCAAAAATTTTAAGCACGCCCCTGGAGATTGATGGGATAGTACCATTTCTAATGGCACCCATAGGGTACCCCTTTTATTCAATTGGGTGTGTTAGTAATTAAGTAAAATACACACCACATCTCACATGACATGAGAAGCCTGAAATTGTGACTGATTGACCCTGACCTGAGAATTTGCTCGGATTAGGACTGAGCCTAGGTGATGATGTGGAGATCATCATCAATGGTTTGAATTTTGATGATCATCCTGATGATGATCAATATTTTAGGTCAAACATAGACCCTTAAATTCAAGAAGACTAGATGCACTAACACTTTAAGCATCATGTGTGTGCCTCATATGGAATAGTAGCAATTCTTGTATATAGTTATAAAGCCCAAGGGCTAGTATAATTAATTTCCCTAATTTCTTTAATTAGAAATTAAAATTTTTGTAAAGTTTTAGCACATCCTTGCCACACATCTACTTGAGCAATTTTGACCCCATCTTAGACTATTGAAAAATTTGGAGAAATCTACGGTGAAAGATGGGCTTTCACACATGCACCACAAGATCAAATTGAAAGGTGTACATTCACTAGATTTGAGGGCCAAGAGAGGAGTAAAAGACAAGATGAGACATTTTAGATGGTGGGAAGGGAACCCATGTGGGGTGCACTTATCCCATGCGCATGAAGAGTTTGGAGGAGAGAGGAGAGAGAGAGAGAAAGATTCTTGGAAAGTAAGAAAGGGACACTTGCACTACAAAAATAAGGTGTGTCTGCGACACTTGCTGTTAAGGTAGTTTTTGGTAGCGACAAGACTAATAGCGACAATTTTTGGTAGCGACAAGACTAATAGTAGCAATTTTTTTGTTAATAGCGGCAGCTTTTGGCTTCTGCTAAGAGTCTTATTTTTTATAGTGTTGGCAAGCCATTGGAAGGCTTTATCCCCTCACTCCTTGCAAAAATTGAAATTCTTTGGTGGTCCCTCTTCATTCATCTTCTTCCTCCAAAAACTCCATTAGAGCTCATATTTCTCCTTTAGCCTTTGCCCTCTCAATCCAACCATTGAAACTATGATCCAACCCCACCAATACACTCCCCATCACTCCTAGAAACATATATTTAGATTGAACCTCATCCCAGCCCTTATCACTATATAAATTTGATCAAACCAACAAGAGATAACTTGGAGATCAATGTAAAGTATTAGTTTAGAATAATTTTTTGAAAATAGTCATATTATTTGATTTCTTTTGGAATATTATGAGTAAAGATTTTGCATGAGTTAGATGTCATTATAAATTTATGTAAATCATAGTGTGTTTGATGTTCTTTTTATGATTGATTTGAATGGTGATAGATGTTACCTGATGATATATATAGATTGGTTTACTAACCATATTAAATTGATTTATTGATCATGATGGTTAAGATGTCTTGATAGGAATAATAATAATAATAATAATATATGGTACTTATACATTTCACAAAAATCAAGTACTTAATATTTTGATGATCAGAAAATTGGATGGTGTGAGATTTACAAGAAAATTTTGATGAATATAGTCACTGTTTTAAAAATATAAAAAATTTTGATTTTGACTTATCTAATGGCCATGATTTGACCAATGTGTAGACTTAGAAAAATTCTAAAAAATTCATGGACGTGCATACATAAGTACATAGCATCTCTGTAAAATTTTAGGCATTGATTCACTGTGATTGGATCGACATAAATTTTGATGTGGAACTTGTAGACACCCCCATTTTGCCCTCTCGGAATATACAAATTTATTCAGTCAACCTTTGACCTCATAACCCTCATATGAGACTATATGCTGAAACAATAGGATATGGCTGAACACAGGCTGAAATAATAGCTCTGTGGCTCAGATCTTGACGTAGAGAGACTATATATTGAAATAATAGTATATAGTCAGAATACATATTAGAACAATAATCTCGCATTTCAGTCCCCTAACCCTAATGTGGGACCATATAGTGAAACAACAGTATATGGCTGGACACAGGTTGAAACAATAGCTCTGTGGTTCATGCCCCATACCCTCGATGTGGGAACCATGCACTGAAACAAATGTATATGGCTGAACATAGGCTGAATACAATAGCTCTGTGGCTCAAATCCCAACGTAGGGAGACTATATACTGAAATAATAGTATATAGTCGAAATGCAGATTGAAACAATAGTCTGACATTTCAGGCCCAACCCGGACAACCTCAAATTAAGCACCAAAAACCAAGCGCTCAATTAGATTGCATGCCAAATCACAAGCGCGCAATTAGTCCCTTCTCAGACCAGACTTCCTTTCCCCATACCATATCGAGACTCGATCACGCGTCTATCATGAGACACACGATCGAATTGAGCGCCTCATCATCGACGGGCAATTGGCCTACGCCCGGCCTAGCCTCACCATCCTTGATCCTTAAGTTTCCTCGATTAAGCACTTCGAGATTGGCGCTTAATTGGATTATGCACCCCAAAATGGGTGCGCAATTAGTTCTAACGCTATTAGGACTAGGAAAATCGCTGAGCAAGTCAGCCGGTCGCTCACTGAGTCGGCAACGGATTCAAAGCAATTAAGCACCGAGAGACCGGCGCGCAATCTAATTAAACGCCGAAAACAGGGCGTTTAATTGGAGAAAAACCTATAAAAGATTTTTTTCTAATTCGCCTCGAGAGGCTGACAATTTTTGAGAGAGAATGGATTTTTTTGGGATTCCGAAACTAGAGAACTCCGAGAATGAGCACATAGAACAACCTAACCATGATCTCGAAATTCAAGAGTAGAATCTTCGAGGTTTCTCTCTGCAGCCCCGGTCATAGGTAAAAATCTTAGTTTTAAACTTAGGGTATTCCTCTTAGTTTTAATTATAAGTTTTTATTTTCAGTCCGAGATTGTATCACCTTTTTTAAACCGCAAATTTTTTATATTTGGTTCTAGTTTTTTGAATTTAGAACCAGTCCTTAATCCGACGGTCTAATTTATCGACCCTAGGCTTTAATTCCATTCTAAAATCTCAATTTTTAGTCCTATCATTAATTTTTGATTCTAGTCCTTGGATTCTAGAACTAGTCTTTAATCATACGGTCTGATTTTCTGATTTAAGACCCGAATTTAGTCCTAGAAATTTAAATTTAAATTTAATTTCTTAGTTTAATATTTCCAAAAATCCTAAATATTAATTTTAGTTTCTCAAATTTACTCATAATTATTACTTCGAAATTGACTCTGAAAAATCTAAAAAAACTATTTTATTATCATGAATCCAATTTATCTTTAATCTCAGCTACCCGATTTTCCCAAGGGAGCTTACGGAGGGTACTCGAAAACGAGGCCAATCCTCCTTAGCATAGCGGGCCCAAACCCCCTTCTTTTAGAATTACTTAGTTCCTTTAACTAGGATTATAATATTAGTTCCATAATTTCTTCTTCGGATTTTAGTATAGTCAATTTGCATGCGTTATTTCAATTAAATCCTTAGAATAATTGCTTTGATTAGAACTCCAATAAAATTAGTTCCTTTATTTTAATTAGATAATTCTAGCCTAGTTAATTCCTCACTTTCTTAGACCCCAGTATCAGTAATCAGTCCTTTTATTTCAGTTAGAATCTTATTATAATTGATTCATTGCTGTGATCATAATTCTAGTCAAATCAGCCCTTTATTTTAATTAGAATTTAGTATGATTAATTCATTGCTTTAATCAGATTTCAAGTATAGTTAATTCATTGCTCTAATCAGAATTTTAATCAAATTAGTTTGTTTCTCTTAATTAGATTTTTCTATTTTATTCATATGAAATTAATTCATTGCCTAAATTAGAGTTTTAGTAAAACTAGTTCTCTATTCCAATTAGAGTTCTGGTACAACTAGTATATGTGCTTTACATAGAATTCTAGTATAACTAGCATGCTTGGTTTAATTAAAGTTTCATTAAAATTAATACACCTGCATTACTAGTACAATTAGGAGACCGATGTTAATTGAACTTTTAGTAGTATTAGGACATTATATTAATTAGAATTTTAGTAGTGCTAGGAAACTAAAATTAATTAGACTCCTGATAGAATTAGAATACTAGATTAAATAAACTATAATAAATTCCCACATAACTAAACTCATAGCAGAATTGGGAAGTCTAAATTGATTAAAATCACAATAATAATAAGGGTA
Source organism: Chloranthus sessilifolius (assembly GCA_021018995.1). Lineage (NCBI taxonomy): Eukaryota > Viridiplantae > Streptophyta > Magnoliopsida > Chloranthales > Chloranthaceae > Chloranthus > Chloranthus sessilifolius. Next base: position 23,413,289 of record CM037594.1, on the reverse strand, counting down.
GGGAAGAAAAACTAAACTATCTAAATTATAAGAAATGACATAGCTGCTGACGTTCACATGTGGACGATTCAATAAAGAAGTAACCTACACCTGTTCCAAAGCATGATCATTGACGTGTTGCAGCGTCGTTAAATATCTGCAGCTAACGATCGCAACATACTAGGAACCTTTCTAGAAAACCCTTTATTTCTAACATTCCAAACACCGCATCGCTAGAGTCCACTTGGACAGAATTGGAGCCACTGATTCAACGGGACAGAGAGGAACCCAAAAAAAGTGCGCACCAATAGATTGGCGATCGCGATGGGACACTTTTGCAAACTCTTTTTCTAGATAGTTAGCTTTCGTCTTATCTCCCTATTTTTCTTTCCATCGTGTCATTTAGATACCCTTTTATATATATATGAGTCTTCGTCAAAGACTCGAGATGTCTGTTATACGAAGAGTGAGTTTAGGAGACCCACCATTGTAGGGATATCATAGCAACCTCATGTGTGTAGAAGAATCATTTTACAATTTCAGCCCACGACAACTTAAGATTAATATGGCCGACGAGCAAGAAAATCCCTTCTCCACCCCACACACCGGTAATAATCATAATCGGAGAGATGGTAACACCGGACAAAACCTCACCGCTTAACAGATCGTAGAACTTAGTATTCAAAGAATACAAAGAGGAGATGATGACTCCAAGGAATTGCTTTAAGGGTTGGCCGTCGCATATGAAACCATTAGGTCATGATAATTTTCAGAAGAATAAGAGCGACAAGAGAGGCCACCTCCTACCCCGAGCACAGTGTCAGCCCGCGCCATTGAGACAACTTGCCTGCACATTCTTCAACAATGACTCTTTAGACAAGGTTTTCTCACGGGTCGCTCTAAAAGACATCACCGTTAAAATCGAAGATCTCCCTAAAATGCTTGATGAGTACATGGCCAAGAGAGAGCTCCCCGATCATTCATTTGGATTCAATAAATTTTGCAGGGACGTCGAGTTTAATTTACCAATAAGATTTAAGCCACCGAAATTTACCAAATATAATGGCACGGGAAATTCAAATCATCACTTGGCCCTCTTTTGTAATGATTGCCGACCCATACGTGATAATCAACAACTCTTCATTCATTATTTCCAACGCTCATTAGAAGGAGAAACTTTAGATTGGTTTGTGGGACTCCCGCTTTATAAGATAGATACCTTCGATAAATTAGTCAATCAATTCCTAGACCAATACAAACACTTGATCTAAGAGACAGTCAGTCTCAGCGATCTAATGGCAGCCAAGCAAGAACCTGATGAAAAATTTATCGACTTCATTGCTAGATGGACAAAACTCGCTGCTAGGATCGACACTTCAATGAAAGAGAAGGATTCAGTGGACATTATCATCGATAACACTAGAGAATCGTTAAAGAGCGCACTTGTCATAAGTGATTGGCCCGACATCACTGCACTCCACTCCCGGGCATCCTGACTAGCGCGACACATTAAAGGTGGAGACTTTGCTCTATCCATAGTTACATCGAAAGCGGGTTCTTCCAGTGAATCAAAATCAAAAAATGATAAGAAAGTCTTAGGAACCGAATAGGTCAGCACCGTTGTTAATCAAGGACAAAACTCTGGGAACGAAAATTTCCACCCGCGAAACTTCGGGCAAAATCAAAATCAGCAACGATACACGAACCAAAACCAAGGCACTAATCAGCAAAGATATACAAACCAAAGCCAGAATCAGAATCAGGGATAGTATCAGAATAGAAATCAATATCTCAACACCAGCCAGAATCAGAACACAATGCAAAATGGATCGGCCCACGTGCTGAATTACAATAGTGTGCCACCACCGTAGAACTTTAACCCAGCCAGAGGCCCCTACCAGCTGAGGCAGGAACACTATCCCCCTTTATCGGATATGATTCCCAACATCTTCCGTCTCCTTAACACTCAGAATCTCCTCCGATTCTCGCAAGAAAGGCCTTGTCCATGGCCGACAAATCTAGACTATAGTAAATACTGTGCCTTCCATCGATACGCGAGACACAACCTAGAAGACTGTTGAGTCCTTAGGGACGTAATCTATGACATGAATGATCGAAGTCAGATTGATTGGAAGGCAATTAGGAATCCTAACCCTAATAATAACCAACCCCAACAAAATTTTGAGATTGTTAATAACCCCATGCCCAACCACAACCAAGCAACACCGACTCAGGTCACCACCGTAGATCTCTCCGGTCGATCCCCCTTACAACCTTCCACCTTAATCACTCGCATTCAACCCTCTACTACTTCTGCCATACCAACGAGAGCTCCTTCGCCCCCGCATCCCTCAACCCTGATCACTCACATTGCCCCGCCGAATCCACCTCCTTATCCAAAATTTACTCAGATATGAGTCCATTCCTTTAGGGCCAGAAGACCATTCCTCCGTAGTCACCTACCAGAGCCTTCAACCCCTTCAAATCTCGAACCAACACCATTACTACTCCCTTTGTTCGATTCTGACCCCGAGTATGGAGATTATGCTCTTCAAACTGTAGCCCAAATTACTGCATGGGTAGAAAGTGTGACCTGAAAGACTTCAAGCTAAGACATCGAAATAATCACTGAGCGTTCACTGAATGTAAAAGAAAGTGAGCCAGAAGAACATCCTGACCTGTGCGAGATGCTGGTCTCTGCTTTCCTAGAGGAGGAAGATTACACACAGTACCTCCCACCTTAGAACGGTACCATTCAGGTACGCGTTCCAACCTTGAATTTCAACCATTTTACAAATACCTCCGCGTTAAGCCGCGTCAAGCCACGTCGAGTTCGGTTAACAACCGACTTGCCCGATTCTCAAATCAGGAATCAATTACCCGCCTCTGCCTTTCTCTCAAAATAAGGATTTTATAAACGTACAACCACCAAAGGGAAATGCTGAGAGAAAGAGAAGTTAACTTGCCTCCTCCACCTTACATCATCCCTCCACCAATTCCTGCACCTCAACCATTCCAACCACCCGCACCTAAGGCCCATCGACCAAGCAAAGAAATTGCGCTTAACCCAGGGCAAGAATACGACCTTTTGCAGCATCTCCAAAAGATCTCGGCCTAGATATCCATACTAGAACTCATCAAGAAATCGCCTGATCATCACCGATTGTTGATAAGGACACTTAAAGGCATGCAAGTGGATGAGGATACAACCCTAGATGAGCTTCATCAAATCACTTCAGTCATGGTGCAACCTCAGGTGCTCACTTTTACAGATGCAGACGATAGAAGAATCAAATCACTCCAACCTCATGACCACCGACACAAGTAATGACCTACCAACTTAGTTACATACGCAGACATGCCTAAAGAGTTACTCCGCGGGAGTGCGACCCCCATATATCTTATGGTCATAATTAGAGGATTCTCCGTACCACACGCACTCGTTGACACGGGAGCAGGACTTAACATCTGCCCTCTCACCACATTAAAAACGCTCGAATATACGGAGCAGGATGTCAGGCCCTCCACACTATCACTCATAGCTTATAATGGGTTGCGTCACTTTGTCAAAGGAACTATCAAGCTATAGGTTTGCCTCGGACTTGTAATGAAAGGTGTTAGCTTCAATGTTCTGATTCCGCTAGTACGTGCAATCTCATTTTAGGAAGAAAATGGCTGGAGTCAATGAAGGCCATTGCATCCACATACCATCAGTGCGTCAAATTCTCATACGAGGACTCCATCGTCTGTATATACACTAATGCACCACGCCAGGAGATGGATACTGATTACACGGCGAGCATACCTACTACTCACAATTATGTATTGAACATGGGCCACATTCAAGAGACTCGAATCCATGGTGAGACAACCGTTGCGGAAGTCCATCCCCCTACCTCTCCTAGTTCTCCCCCAACGCGTCAACAAAAATTAGTGAGAAGAGAGGTTGGCCCAGACCTTGCCAAACTCTATGCCATTAACCCTATCATGACAAAAGGGGGGGACCTTATGTACCAACTTAGATATATTCCCTACAACGAACTCGATAAAAATAAGCAAGGTCTTTTAGGACCCATTGTCCCAACGCAAATACGTAAGCACATAGGGTTAGGTTACCAATCGGACGGCCCGCAAGCCAACTTGTCCCCTACCTCACCAAAATGGTCTCTATATAACCACTTCGCCTATGGGATCACTGAGAAAGTAAATGTGTTAAAGCATAAGGAAGTGTCCTTCACTAGATCCCAAGAAGTGGAAATTGAGCGAATGACTAAAGCGTTCAATGATTTAACCAATTTAAATAACGATATTGATAAATCGCTCGAAGGAGTCAAGCCCATGCTTGACGCTAAGGAATTTGCAAAAGAGAGGAGAGAAGAACCTCTAGAACCCGACCAACGAGTAGAAGATTGGGAATCCACTGACAATGAAGATTTTCACATAGTAGCCTTGCAACATAGTGAAGAGCACTTACGCTTAACCTGGGAAAGAGATGACACTCCACAAGAAAATACTAACTCGTATAGCATCCGCCTCGGCCTTGGCCTTGAGGGATGGGAATGTGTTAAGACATGAAAAGTACCACTTTTCACCCCTTAACTTAGCCTCTGTTAGACCCTCTAATAAATGTGTATTAAGTCATTTCTGTAGATAATAAATAGCAGCTGCAATAAGGCCTGAACCTTGTTAAGGAGCCCACTTTTGCCCCAGAAGTCCCTCAGAAGGATGAAAGTTGAACCTACACAAGAATTGAACCTCGGGCAGCTTGCACAAGCTTTAAAGGATTCAGAAATTAAGCCTCGCGCAGTCCTCGCGAGTTTCCCAAGACTTCATTTCCAATTGCCTGCACTGTTCTCACACAGTTGAGTGACAGAGGGGCTTCAGAATCATACTTCGCGCAGCTCTCGCGAAGCTCAAATATAAATGCTCATGCAGCTCAAGAAAGCAGCTCTCAAACCTCGCACAGTTCACTCAGATCAACTGAGGAGAGAGAGCTCAAGGTATTTTGGTGCGCAGCTGTCGCGCAGTGGCCGCGGGATGTAAAACTTTAGAAAAACCTCTCGCGTAGTTCAAAGACCAATGCACATCACGTCCTCGCAAAGATCCATTGAGAAATAAATTGCTCGCGCGATTCCCGTGCCATTCAGAAGGAAAATGCAATCCCGCGAAGACCAGAGCAATCCAGCGAGGATTCAATGCTCTATCGCGTAACTGCTTTAGCTGTAACTAAGACAACCCCGTGACGGCTAGAATTTCAAGCTAATCTAATCTCGTGAAGACCATGCTACCACGCGACAGTCTTGGAAACCAGTGCTACCTGGCAAGGCTCTGAACTCTAACTCTCCCTCACCTCTGTAGAGGACATTCAGGGAACTTTCAGCAACTAGGGCATGCATTCCAATGCTCTAAGTTATGTGCATGCACCTCGAGGCATCCAAGGGATAGTATTAGGCCATGTGGCATCATTAAAATTAGGGTTTCCTAACCCTAATGTGCCGCCAAACTAACTGCTATATAAACCTAAACCTGGTTTAGGTTTAGGGGGACTCTCTGCTTAGAATAGAATTTAGTCTATCTTCTTCTTGCAGTAGCTGCAGATCTCTAATAAGGTTTAGGTAGTTTTCTTTTTTACTTTTTCTTCTCTCCATAGTCCAGCATTTGCTGGCTATGCCTTTGTATGATTATTTGGAATAGATTAATGGAGTTTCATGATAGGGTGTTTTACTTTTTTGAGATTTTTGTGAGTTGTTCTGTACAAGGTTGTTATCTTGAGATCCTCCATTGCTAGGACATATTGCAAGCAATGGAGGACTAATTTTATGGTTTATTCAGATCCAAGTGACCTGTGTGTCTGAGATAACATGCTCCCATACAGGTCTAGCCCCACCACAGGACCCACTAGATCTGAAGCTCCCATGGGAGCAATGAGCTTTTGTAGCCTTGTGAACATGGTGGTGGCAGCAATGTTTCTTGTTATATCTTGAGCTTTGTGAGGAGGATAGCCTCTGGGATAGTCTGTGACCATTTAAGTGGACAGGTTATAGTATTAGGGTGAAGCCAACCCACAGACTCAAGACGAATTATTCTTCTCTGCACTTGTGCTTGTAGCCCTGTGAGAGATTGTGCTGAGACAAACTCCCCTGTATGTGTATAGACCCGCCATCAGATGGAAGATCTGGTTTGGTTATAGAGATTGTAGGCTTGCGACTAGATCACTGCAGTCTCTCTAAAGCAGTGAACAGCTGGATCTAAGGCTGCACTCAAACTCTTACTGGTTCTATGTGTCTGGGCTAACATGCTCCCATACAGGCCTAGCCCCACACATAGCACTTTAGAGGTTGAGGTTCCCTATGGATTCTTGTGCTTGTAGCCTGGATGAAGTAGTGCCTACAATGATAAACTTATTCTGACCCATCTCTGGATTGTGGTTCACCAATTGGATAGTCTGTGACCATTTAAGTGGACATGTTATAGCCATAAAGGGATTGGATCATGGCACAGAGATGAGTTGGATTCTTTCTCCTCAGTGGTGATAATGTAGCCATTGGACAGGACTTCTATAGCAGCAGATCTGAATCTGAGTCATGAAATCCATCAGATCTGAACCTAATAGCATACTTCTCACCCTTTTATATTTATTTCCTCACTCCATCTTCTTTCTTAACCCTTTCTATAGTTTAGACATTAGGATACCTTAGAATTTAGGATTTAGTGACCCTAAATCTCCTTCCATTTAGGATTGCCAGATCTGTAATCAGATCTGGAGGGCCTACTAAAGATGGCTCCCTTGGAGCTTAAGATCAACTTCCTTGTGGGACAAACTCTTACTTATCAAAACTTGCTACAACAGGCATTGTATCTTGCAGGATTGTGCATATTTTAGGCTTGCTGCTCTGTCATTTTCAATCCACCTTTCATTCATTTTCATTCACCCCATTCTTATCACTGTCTTCAATAAAGTCAGTAGCAAGCACTCAAAAAAATAGCCTAACAAGTTTTTGGCGCCGTTGCCGGGGATATTGATCTTTTAGTAGACTCTAGATTTTTGATTCTTTATTCTTTGGTAGCTGTACTTGTGAATAATTGATACTGCTGATTTACATTTGAAATTTTTCTTACAGATTTGGACGTAACAGAGAAGGAGAGTAGAATTGCACTGGGAGTCTAGCTACCTCTGTTTGCACTTCTCTAACCCTTAAAACTCAGTCTATTTCTCATTTGAAGATTCCATAGCATAGCAGTTGATTAAGATAGTTGCAATTTTTATTAAGTGCAATGTGCCTGCAAATAGTCTTCCTTACTGTTGGTGTGTGTGCATGTTCGGAAGGAGATCCCTCAGTCCTACATTAGAGCCTGCTAATCCTAAGATAGAAAGGGGTAGAAGACCGAGAAGGCATAGACACACCACAGTTGAGCTCCCTATTGAAATTGAGATAGCAGTTATGGGTGAAGAATAACCTAGAACATTGAAGGAATTGAATGCTCCGGATGATTACAATTCTCCATTCAACATCCAATTCCCTGATGTTCAAGGAAACTACGAAATCAAAACTTCCATCATCCAAATGCTTCCCTCTTTCCATGGGCTTAGCAAGGAAGACCCTTACAAGCATATTGACCAGTTCTTGTACATGCACGACATTCTCCATTCTGGTTTGGGACGAAGCCACTAGGTTAAGGCTCTTTCCTTTCTCCCTAAAGGATGGGCCATGACACAGTTATCTACTACCCTAAACAACGATCACCTCCTGGAAAGACCTCGGACAAGATTTACATCTAAATTTTTCCCAGAGACCAAGACCAGCAAGTTGAGGAAAGGCATACTTTCTTTTGCCCAATCCCCAACTGAAGATTTTAACTAGTGCTGGGATAGATTTAAAGAGATGCTCAAACAATGTCCCCACCACAAGATCCCTGACTGGTAGCTTGTCTAGAGCTTCTACAATGGGATTGATGAGAAGAGCAGAGACATGGTAGATGCTTCTTATGGTGGAACGTACAAGCATAAAACAGCTGATGAGGCATGGGACTTGTTCGAGGTCACAAGTGAAAATGCTTTCCAAAAGATGTCCTCTTCTAGAACTGTTCAAGAACCATCTCCTAAGCTGGGGGTGGCTGAGACTTCTAAAGGAAAAATGTATGAAGTTAGGGGAAATGATGATCTAAGAATGCAGATGGCAAATCTTACTGAAAGATTTGATAAACTTTTGACTGTGGTGCAGCCCAGAATGGCTACACAAGTGATGGAGGCATGCTTGATATGCCAATCTCCATAGCACATAGTAGAAGAATGCCCATCTGCGGGGTAATACCCTGAGTTTGTAATGGAACAGGCTGCTGCTGCCCAATCTTTTAGACAACAACAATCTGGTGGCTACAATAGACAACCCTATGGATACTAGCACCAAAATGCTGGTTACCAATGGAGAGACCACCCAAATTTGAGGTGGAGGCAAGACAATTATATGCAGCCACAGCAGATGTTGGCCTTACCTCAAAGGCCACATCAGCAGTTTAACCAGGGTTATGCCCAAAGGTCAAATTTCCAACAACAGCAGCCCCAGCAATAAAATCAATTGATAGTTCCCCCACCTTAGCCCCGAAGTGCTTCTTTTGAGGATCGGGTTTTGGCCCAATTGCAAAGCCTTGGACCCTTAAATCAGACTGTGACTTCTCACAGTCAAAGCATTAAGAAAATAGAAGAGCAGCTTGGCCAAATAGCCAATGCTCTGGCTAAAAGAGAGGAGGGTCGGTTGCCAAGCCAACCAATTGCCAACCCTAAAGGCCAGTATTCCATCGGAGAAGGCTCCTCCAATTTTAAGGGGGCCAATGCCATAACTGCCCTAAGGTCTGGTAGGATGGTAGACAACCAGGTAGGAAATGAACAAGGAGAGATCTATCCTAAGGAAATGTCATGTGAAAGTGATAAGGATTTTGTTAAGGCACAAAGTTAAGAACTGCTTGCTGCCCTTCAACAAGGGAAAAATAAAGAGGTTGTAGTTGAGCCTCAGCAGGAAATAAAAATAGAAAAAAGAAAAAAATAAAAGTTCAGCCATGGGCTTGACTAAGGAACCAAAAGAAGATTACCGGCCATTTCCTCAAGCTTTGAGTGGCCCTTCCCCTTTTGATAAGGGTCAGGCACAGATCGAGAAAATGATGGAGACCTTTAAGCAGGTCAAGATAAATTTATCCTTGCTTGATATAATCCGACAGGTCCCAGCCTATGCAAAGTTTCTGAAAGACCTCTGTACTCAAAAAAGGAAGGCCAGAGGCCATTTGTCCAAGAAGGTCTTGTCTGATGAATTCTCAGTAACCATGACAATACCTGAGAAGTTGCAAGACCCAGGGATACCCACTATTCCCTGTATTATTGGTGACCACACGATTGGAAGGGCCCTTTTGGACCTTGGAGCCAGTGTTAACCTGCTGCCATACAATGTATATCGTGATTAGGTTTGTCAGGAGCCAAGCCCACCCCATTGTTCTATTGATGGCTGATAGGTCCGAGAGGAAACCCATGGGAGTGGTCGAGGATGTCCTAGTGGGGGTAGATAAGTTCTTCTATCCTGCAGACTTCCTTGTCTTGGACATGGGCTTCAACAAGAGTACATCTCCAATACCTGTTATTCTAGGCAGACCATTCTTGGCCACTGCCAATGCATGCATTCAATGTAGGTCTGGGATCATGGAGGTCACTTTCGGACATATGAAAGTTGAGCTTAATGTGTACAACAGTGCAAAGTACCTCAGCTGGACAATGAGGAATGCTTTGCAGTGGATGTACTAGAAGAAATTGTTGAAGAAGAACTGCACACTCTGCTGGAGTGGAGCAACATTGCCACTGATTTAACTGATGTTTGGAACTTGGTGGAGGAAGGAAGCCTAGCTTTAATGCTAGAAGACACACTTCTAGTGAAGTCTTCTGTGGGCTTAGTACAGCATTCCAATTGGAAACCTACATTGCTTCCCCTTCCTCCATCTAACAATACACCAATCCTACCATCCATACAACAAGCCCCTGATCTAGAGCTCAAGAAGCTGCCAGAGACATTAAAATATGCTTTCCTCGAGAAAGAAGAGAAACTTCCTGTGATTATCTCCTCTTCTCTTACCAGTGAGCAAGAGGAGGAGTTGCTAACTGTTTTGAGGAAGCACAAGAAAGCAATAGGCTGGACCATTGCTGATCTAGGAGGAATTGATGCATCAATCTGTATGCATAGGATTCATCTAGAGGAGGACTCAACAGCCTCCAGGGAAATGCAGAGGAAACTTAATCCTCACATGCAAGAGGTGGTTTTGAAAGAAATCATTAAGTTACTGGATGCTAGGGTAATTTACCCCATCTCTGATTCTGAATGGGTGGCACCAATCCAGGTGGTACCCATGCCAGTGAGAGTTTGCATCGATTATCGAAAACTCAACTCCAAGACTAGAAAAGACCACTTCCCTCTCTCTTTTATTGATCAGGGTATAATCAGGGTATAATCAGATCCCTGTGCACCCCCTTGATCAAGAGAAAACTACATTTACTTGTCCTTTTGGCACCTTTACTTACAGAAGGATGCCTTTTGGACTGTGTAATGCCCCAGCCACCTTTTAGAGGTGTATATATGCCATTTTTTCTGATATGATTGACAAATTCTTAGAAAATTTCATTGATGACTTTTCGGTCTATGGGGATAGCTTTGACCAATGTCTACAACACCTCAATCAAGTCCTACAAAGATGTGAAGAGACTAATTTGGCCTCAAGTTGGGAGAAGAGCCACTTCATGGTAACACAAGGAATTGTGTTGGGCCATATAGTCTCTAAAGATGGAATTGAGGTAGACAAAGCCAAAGTTGACCTCATTAAAAATTTGCCCCCTCCAAGAACAGTCAAGCAAATCAGATCCTTCCTTGGCCATGCTGGATTCTACAAGTGGTTTATCGAAGACTTTAGCAAAATTGCTAAGCCATTGTGCCACCTGCTCTGCCAGGATGTGCCCTTTGACTTCTCTGCTGAATGTCTGAAGGCTTTTGAAACTTTGAAAATTTGCCTCACCTCTGCCCCTGTACTCCAAACACCTGACTATACCCTGCCCTTTGAGTTGATGTGTGATGCATCTGACTTGGCAATAGGTGCTGTCTTGGACCAGAGAAAGGATAAGCTGCCTGCGGTCATTGCATATCTCAGTAAATCACTTGTTGAAGCTCAACTGAACTACACAACCACTGAGAAAGAGCTTCTGGCAGTGGTTTTCACTGTAGACAAGTTTAGACCTTATCTAGTTGGGTCTAAAACTGTCATCTTCACTGACCACTCAACATTAAAGTACCTACTATCCAAGAAGGATGCAAAGCCCTGATTAATTAGATGGATACTCCTGTTGCAGGAGTTTGACATCGAAATCAAAGACAAGAAAGGTGTAGAAAATGTGGTCGCTAACCACTTGTCCAGAATTATGTTGGAGAAAGGTGTTGATGACCTCACTACAAATGATGTATTCCCGGATGAGCAATTATTTGCCATCCAATCTTTAGTTCCTTGGCATGCACATATTGTCAATTATCTAGTTATCGGCAAGATCCCTTCCCATTGGACAAAAATAGATAAAGACCTGTTTTTCTCATAGGTCAAATTCTTTTTCTGGGAGGAACCTTGCTTGTACAAGTATTGTGTAGACCAACTTATTCGAAAATGTGTTCCCGAAAGTGATATCCCCAGTATTCTGGCCATGTGCCATGAAAATGCCTGTGGGGGTCACTTTAGTGGGAGAAAAATAGCTGACAAAGTGTTGCAGTGTGGTTTCTATTGGCCTTCTCTTTTCAGAGATGCCCATACACACTGCAAGGCATGTGAAAGATGTCAGAAACTAGGAGGGCTGTCTAAATGAAATTCAATGCCTTTACAGCCCTTTCCTCCTTCAAATGGTTTTCATTTTATCTTAGTGGCAATGGACTATGTTTCCAAATGGGTAGATGCCATTGCCACAAGAACAAATGATAATCAGGTGGTCCTCAAGTTCATAAAGAAAAATATCTTCTCCAGATTTGGTACCCCTAGAGCCATTATCAATGATGGGGGGAGCCATTTCTGCAATAGAAATTTCAAGAGCTTGCTTAAGAAATATTCTGTCACCAATAGGATTGCTACTCCCTACCACCCACAAACCAGTGGGCAAGTTGAAATTTCAAATAGGGAGATCAAGCATATCCTTGAGAAGACTGTGAGGATTGATAGGAAGGATTGGGCTAACAAACTTAATGACACACTGTGGGCTTATAGGACTGCCTATAAGACCCCATCCAGTATCCCTTCTGATCTATGGCAAGGCCTGTCATCTCCCAGTGGAGTTCGAACACAAGGCCTATTGGGCCATCAAACATTTAAATCTAGATCTAACTTCTGTTGGCCATCACAGGTTGCTGCAGCTGTCGTAATTGGAAGAACTAAGGATGGATGCATATGCCAATGCAAGGATCTACAAGGAAAGGTCCAAAGCTTTCTTTGACAAAGGGCTGTTGAGAAAGAGTTTAAATGTTGGTGATAAGGTTTGGTTGTTTAACTCCAAACTTAAATTTTTTCCAGGCAAATTGAAATCTAGATGGGAAGGTCCTTATATTGTCATGCATGTTTCCCCATCTGGTGCTATGGAAATCAAGGACCCTACGTCTGGGAGACTCTTGCAGGTGAATGGTCAGAGGCTTAAGCCTTGTTTTGAAAAACCTGCCGGCCTTGTCGACACCATTCACTGTCAAGGGGATCCTTCTTCAAACTGATTCCATAGGTGTGTCATTACTGTAGCATATGCACTTAGTTTTTGGTTGATTTATCTTGCTTTCTTTAGTTTCTATTCTCTAGGATTTTCTAGTGGCCTTATATGAATTTTTCCCTATCTGTTGTGAACTTATGATGCTTGGCTTGATTCTTACAGCTTTTGAATTGATAGCTTCTGTTGAATGCCTAATGTGGAAGGTCATTTTTGTTGACCTTGAGTGCATGATTGAGTTTACATGTGTCTAAAGAGAGTCATAGGAGAGAGTCATGCCCAGGATTCAACCACAACAAAAATGCAAAAGGGCAGAACAGAGAGCACATGCTCTCTGTTTTATACCTTACTATCGCTAGATTCAAAATGGAAGCTTGGGACACTGTCGCGAGATTCATAAGCTCTCGCGAGGTTAAAGGAGGAAGCCTGGGAGACTATCATGAGATTCATATGCTCTCGCGAGGTTAAAAGAGGAAGCCTAGAAACCTATCGCGAGGTTAAAGGACGGAGTCTAAGAGAAGTTCGTGCAGTTCACCTGGTCACATTCTATTCGCTGTCGCGAGATTCATGTGTAGCTGAGAGCCTCTCGTGCAATTCATATAGATGTTAAGACCTGAAAAGTACCACTTTTCACCCCTTAACTTAGCCTTTGATTAGACCCTTAGCCATCTAATAAAGGTTTGTTAAGTGTTTTCTGTAGATAATAAATAGCAGTGCAATAAGGCCATAAATCATGTCAAGGAGCCTGTATTGGCACCAGAAGTCCCTTAGAAGAATGAGCCATGAATCCAGACCTGAGGTAAGCCTCGCGCAGCTGACAAAGCTCCAGAGGATTTAGAAAAATATGCTTCGCGCAGTCCTCGCGAAGTCCCAAGACTTCACAACAACTTCGCATGAGTTGAGTGAGACTAGCTTGAATCTTGCCTCGTGCAATTGCCAGCTGAAGAAGAGCGGATGCAAATGTCAAGAGGAGCGCGATTCGAGAAAATCCTTAAAGCTATCGCGAGAATCCTCATGAAGTTTCATTAAGAGGTGAACTTCTCGCGTAGTTCTCGCACTATTCAGGAAGAAAGCAGCCTCGAGAAGCCAAAGTTAGCCTCGCGAAGATCTATTGTGAAATGGAATGCTCACGCAGTTCCCGCGCTATTCATAAGTAGCAATCCAACCTCGCGAAGCTCAATCCAACGAGAGCTTAACTATCTACCTCACGACTGCTCAAAGCATCAAGAGGCTGCAACCCCGTGACATCTGAAGTTTTAATGCTAACTCATCCTCGTGAAGTAAGTGCTACCACGCGACAAGTCTAGGAATCGACTGCAACCTGGCGAAGCTCTGAACTCCAACTTCCATCATTCTGTAGAGGACATTCTGGGGATTTCCAGTGATTAGGGCACGCACTCCCATGCTCAAATCTCCATGCACGTGCCCCAAGGCATCTAAGGATCATTAATAGGCCACGTGGCATCACTAAAATTAGGGTTTCCTAACCCTAATGCACCACCACACCCACTGCTATATAAACCTAAGCTTGGTTTAGGTTTGCAGGACCTTTTTTTAGACTTAGAGCCCCGGAAGAGCTCAGACCTTATCACTGATAAGAGATCTGAGATCGTTTTCTTTTCTGTTCTTCTGTAGTTGTAAGTAGTTTTCCTTTTTCTTTTTCTTCTCTCCATGGCCCAACACTTGCTAGCCATGCCTATGTATGTTTATTGAGATTAGATTAATGGAATTTGTGATTGGGTGCTATACTTTTATGGGATTCGTGTGTTTGTGAGTTGTTCTGTGCAAGGCTGCTGCCTTGTGATCCGCCATTGCTTTGGCTTAGATTCAAAGCAATGGAGGACTGATTCTAAGGACCCATTCAGATCCAAGTGACCTGTGTGTCTGGGCTATCATGGTCCGATACAGCCTTAGCCCCACCACAGGACCCACTAGATCTGAAATCCCCATGGAAGCCTGAGCTGGTAGCCTTGTGACCATGGTGGTGGCAGCAATATTCTTGTTTTGTTTTAGGCTCCATGAGGAGGATAGCCTCTGGGATAGTCTGTGACCATTCAAGTGGACATGTTATAGCCTTAGGGTGAATCCAATCCGCCGATCCAAAATGGATCCTTCTTCTCCAAGCCTGAGCTTGTAGCCTGGTAGGAGATTGTACAGAGGCAGACTCCCCTATATTAGCATAAACCCGCCATCAGATGACAGATCTGATCTGGGTATGGAGATTGTAGGCTTGTGACTGGACCATTATAGTCCCACTCAAGCAATGGATAACTAGATCTAAGGTGGTACTCAATCTCTTGCTGGTTCTATGTGTCTGGGCTATCATGGTCCTATATAGCCTTAGCTCCACACATAGAGCTTTAGAGGTTGAGGTTCCCTATGGATTCTTGAGCTTGTAGCCTGGATGAAGTAGTGCCTACAATGATTAACTTATTTTGACCCATCTCTGGATTGTGGTTCCCTTATGGGATAGTCTGTGACCATTTAAGTGGACAGGTTATAACCTTAAGGGATTGGATCATGGCACAGGGATGAGTTGGATTCTTTCTCCTCTTTGGTGATAATGTAGCCATTGGACAAGATTTCTATACCAGCAGACCTGGATCTGAGTCATAAATTTCAGTAGATCTGAACTCAATAGCATACTTCTCACCCTTTTATATTTATTTTCCCACACTCCATCCATCTTCTCCTTTCTGTAGTTAATTCATTAGGCTACGTTAGGATACTTAGAATAAGTGACCCTAAACTCCCTTCCTTTTAGGACTGCCAGATCTGTAGTCAGATCTGGAGGGACTACTAGAGATGGCTCCCTTAGAGCCGTAGATCACTTTTCCCTATGGGACAAGCTCTTACTTATCAAAACTTGCTACAAATGGACCCTGTATCTTGCAGGTCTAGGATTTCTCAGTTGTGCTAATTCCATCCCCTATTTTACGCTTTTACAACCAACAAATAAAGTAAGCACATCTGACATGCAACAAGTTTTTGGCACCGCTGCCGGGGAAAATATGATCTATTAGTAGACCCTTAGTTTTTATATTTTTAGTATTCTTTGTAGCTGTGAATAATTGATACTGCTGATGTAATTTTGAATCTTTCTTACAGATCTAGACAGCAGCAGAAGAGGACAAGTGGACTGCATTTAGAGATTAGATACCTCTGTTTGTAATTCTCTAACCTTTAAAACTCAGTCTAGTTTCTTTGAAAATTCCATAGCAGTTATTTAGTATAGTTGTAAATTTATGTTTTCTTAAAATAGCTGTAAATTTGTTAGATAAATTCTTTAAGTCAAGTATAATGTGCCTGCAAGGAGTTGTCCCTGCTGGTGGTGTGTTTGCATGCTAGGTAGGAGATCTCTTAGTCCTACTTTAGAGCCTTTCAACCCTGAGCTAGAATGGGGTAGAAGACTTAGAAGGAACAGGCACACCACAGTTGAGCCCCCAATTGAATCTGAGATAGTAGCCATGGGTGAAGAACAACCCAGAACTCTCAAGGAGTTGAATGCTCCGGATGACTATAACTCTCCCTTTAGCATTCAATTCCCTGATGTTCAAGGGAATTATGAAATTAAAACTTCCATCATCCAGATGCTGCCCTCTTTCCATGGGCTTAGCAAGGAGGACCCTTACAAGCGTATTGACCAATTTTTGGCCTTGTGCACCACATTCAATATCGCTGGTTTGGGACCTGAGTCCACTAGACTCAGGCTCTTTCCCTTTTCTCTGAAGGATAGAGCTAGTACCTGGTTGGCCACTCTTCCCAACAATGGCATCACATCTTGGAAAGACCTACAGACCAAGTTCCTGACAAAGTTTTTCCCTGAGACCAAAACTAGCCAGTTGAGGAAGGAAATTCTTGCTTTTGCCCAAGCCCCAACTGAGGATTTTAATCAAGCCTAGGATAGGTTTAAGGAAATGCTCAAACAATGCCCCCACCACAAGATCCTAGACTGGCAGCTTGTACAAAGCTTCTACAATGGGATTGATGAAAAAAATAGAGATATGGTTGGTGCCTTTTGTGGTGGAACTTACATGCACAAGACTGCTGATGAGGCATGGGAATTGTTTGAAGTAATCAGTGAAAATGCCTTTCAAAAGCTATCCCTGGCAAGAACTAGTCAGGAGTCTGTGTCAAAAGTGGAGCCTGCTGCATTGTCAAGAGGAAAAGTTTATGAGGTGTCTGGGAACAATGATCTGCAGCTGCAGATGGCAAACCTCTCTTTGAAGTTTGAAAAATGACTGACTGTGATGCAATCCAGAAGGGCTGCTCAAGTGATGGAGGCATGTCTGATATGCCAGTCCCCACATCACACAGAGGAATGTCCATCTGCAGGACAATATCCTGAATTGGTATTGGAACATGCTGCTGCTGCATAATCTTTTGGCTAGCAACAATCTGGTGGCTATAACAGACAGCCATTTGGATACCAGCCCCAAAATGCTGGTTACCAATGGAGAGACCACCCAAATCTGAGGTGGAGGCAAGACAATTATATGCAGCCCCAGCAAATGTTGGCCTTACCCCAAAGGCCACAGCAATAGTTCAATCAGGGATATGCCCCTAGGTCTAATTTCCAACACCAGCAGCAGCCCCATCAGCAACAAAATTAATTGGTCTTATCCCCATCTCAACCCAGAAATACTTCTTTCGAGGACCAGGTCTTGACCTCCTTTGCAAAACTCAGGTTCAGAGTTGCTCAGACTGTGAATTCTCATGGTCAGAGCATAAAGAAGATGGAAGAGCAGATTGGCCAACTAGGGAATGCCCTAGCTAAAAGAGAGGAGGGGAGGTTGCCCAGTCAACCAGTGGTTAATCCCAAGGGCCAATTTTTAATTGGTGAAGGATCCTCAAACCTTGAGGGGCAGGGGGAACTTTCATTAAATTGATTCACAGAAGTGTACATTTTGTATGATATGAACTTTAGTGTGGTTTGTGCTTTTTACTGTTTATAGGAATGCTTAGTGATATCATCGGAGTCTGAGTCTATATGCCTGAATTTTCCTACCTGCTTTCATTCTTATTCCCTTTGAATTGATGATAGTGATTGAACAAATGATGGTGGTACTGTTTTGATAATGAGAATGCTGTTTGGATATGATGTTTTGATTAAATGCTTTTTGAGTAATTGCATGCTTAAATGCTGGGAACGCATGAGGGAATCCCTTTTAGAATGACTATGGGTGTCCCTGGAAAAGAGAATGTGAGAGAATCCACTCACAAAACAAAGGAAAATGACAGACTAATGGGTGTGTGATCCTTGTCACTGTTTTAGCTGTGACGAGATTCTGAAAAATAGGCGTGGTTTCTTCTCGCGTAGTTCATAAGATGTTATCCTGCTAAGCTATCGCGAGATTCAATACAATTGTGTGGCCTCTCTCGCGCGATCCAAATGAAAGTCCAATCTCGCGACCCACTCCTTCCAATCTAGCGAGCCGACATTTTCAAAGCGCGTCGAGCCCCGCGATATATATAATCCAACCTCACGCTGCTTTCCTCATCTGTTTTCCCTTTCTTCTCCAGCCAGCAAAACCCTAGCTCTGACTCCCATTAATCTCTCTCCTCCAGCATCCATTTTACAGCCCATCATTCACCTTCTAATTTTGGGGATTTGCTCCTACATCCTCCATCACCAGTTGCCCTCTGATAGGAGCTCTCGCGGTCTTTCGTGCATCAGATTGAACAGAACCCTAAGTTTTAGGGTAAGACTCAGCTCTCAACCTTTGCTTTTCATTTTTCAAACTACACATTCTCAAAGGAGAAGTTCAATGGCCCCTAAGGGCGCACTTGTGAAAAGAGCAAGGGATAAGGCTCCCGTGGAGCCTACTCCCAAGAAGGCCAAGTCCTCAACGATGCTGCAAAAAGGGAAAGAAATGGTTCAGGAAGTGGCTGAACTAACACCTGATTACGCTACACCCTCTGAGCTCCTAACTCCCATTCCCTTGGAGCCTGAAGCTATTTTTGACCTATCTTTCTTTGAAACGGAACCTCTGTCAGCCCCTGCCATTGAGTTCATGCGCAAGGCTGGATTGACCCCCCTGCTGCAAGCTATCCCTGCACTAGCCTACCCTAGACTAGTGCAACTCTTTTACTAGCACATTAGGGCTAGACCAGACCAATGTGGGCAGCCAGGCCTCCTTGTGTTAGTTGACAATTTTGAAATGTTACTCAGCCCTGAGTTGATTGCTGAAGTGATGGGCATCCCTGCTATCTTTGACTCCAACTGTGGATATGACCCCCCTGTGTGTGCCCCCATTGGTACCATTGCACAGACCCTTACCAGAGGATTGAAGGCCACAGGGGATTCCATCAGGAGAAGAAACCTGGACCCTAAACTTTTGTTCATTGATCAAGTTCTATGAAAGAACATTTATTGTGCTGGCCATCAGCAGGAGAGGGCCCCAATTGCTGATGCTGTTTATTCCTTTTCTCTGGGCCACGATTTTCATGCTGCAAGGTTGATTTTTGAAGCAATGAAGGATGTGATGGTGAAGCTAGAACAGAAAAAGAAGCTCCACACTCTCCCCTATGCAAGACTCATTACCAAATTACTTTTGAGGGGGGGTACAAGATACCAGTAGGGGAGTTAACCATTGATCTCACCCCTACAACTTTTGCAAAGAGGCAATGGGGGATCAGCAGGAGTCTAATAGATCCCCAAAAGAAGAAGAAGAAGGTTGAGGCCCAGGTTGCTATAGAGTAAGGAGAGGGGACTGCTGTTGCTAAAGCTCCTACTCCCAAAAAGGTGGCTAAAGCTCCTGCTCCCAAGAAGGTGGTGCAAGCTCCTGTCACTACTGATTCTGCAGCAAGACCTCCATCCACCACACCTGTCCCTCCTTCAGTTTCTTTGCCTAGTCCATCTTTCCCTTTTCCTCTTTTGTCTCCCTTATCCGTACCCACTCCAGATTTCCCTGTGATTGGTTCCTGGGAGGAAAACATTGACCCCCATGACAACCCTTTACCTTCACCTACATTACCTCAGTACACACCCCCCATTCCCCCATCATCTGAACAGAACCCTGACAGCCCTCCCCTGATATCCTACCTAAAAAGGAAGAACACAACCCCTGCCATATCCTTACCTACACCAACCACCCCTATCATTCCCACAGAAATCGTACACATTGATTCAACCACCATCCTAGCCATCCCTACTTCACCTCCACTCATAGACCTTGACTTTAACCTCGCCACTACTTCCGGATATCAGGCCTTCATGACTACATTTCTTGACACCATGCCAACCCATGATATCTCTCTCCTAGATTCCCCACTTCCTTCCCCACATCACTCACCAGACCCTCCATCTCCCCCTCCTACAACCTTCCATCATCCAACCTGTTCCCTCTTCTTCTCATACTCCACCCCAACCAAACTCAGACACACTTACCCATATCCTTTTCCTAATACATGAAAAGAAACTTAACAATGCTCAGGAGATCCACAGGCTCACTAAGGGGCTTTCTGATGCCAAACTCCTTTATGCTGAAAAGCAGATTGAAATTTTGCAAAAAAGGATTGCATCTCTGACTGACCAACCAATTCAGGCCACCCCTCTTGCTACTGCACCCCCTGAGGCCCCACCTTCCACACACCCCGAGCCATCTTCTTCCCCTACCCCTGCTCCTACATCTACATCTCCTCCTCCACCTCCTACTCAAGTACCTCCTCCACCTCCTGCTTCAGTGCCTCCCCCTGCTAAATCTCCTGCACCCAAGAGAAAAAGGGCTGCTCCCAAGAAACCTTCTCCCTCCAAAAGAGCCACTGCTGCCCAAAAAGGGAAAAAGCCTGCACTGCCATCCCCACCCCCAAAGGCCACTAGAGCTTCTGCTCAGGATGACCCCCATGGTCGGTTGTTTTCAAAAGATGAACGCAGACAGGCTGCTGCAGCCCTTGGATTGGACCCCACTGCTCTCTTTCCCTCTGATTTCGATTCTGACTCTGCACCACCTGAGGATCCAAGTGCTCAAAGTCCTATTGCTCCTCCTTCATCAGACCCTGCTGAGCAAACTTATCCTCAGAGAAGGAAAGTTACAGCTAAGAGGACTACTCACACATCTGCCTCTCTAAAAATTGGAAGAGAACAATCTGCCCAGTCTAAGGAGGCACCACCACTGAACAAGAAAGATAAAGGCAAGAGCCCGACTGTCCCTCCTGAGCCAGAAAAAGCAAAATCTCCTCTTATTCCCCCTCAGACTCAGCAAGGGCAAGGCCCAAAAGGGAAGGGCCAAGAGGGGAAGAGTCCCAAAGGAAAAAATCCTATCAATTCACCTGAGCAAACCACAGACAAATCCCCAGTGATCCCACCTGCACCAAAGGCCCTCAAAATGAGGGTGAGGGCACCAAAAGCTCCAACCATGCCCAAAACTGCAGCCCAAAAGAAGGCAGAGAGGGAAAGAAAGAAAAAAGAGGAAGAGGCTCTCCTTCGAGAGCAAGCCAAGAAGATGGGTTGGGACTGGTTTTGATTCAGGCTCCGATTAGCTTGTACCTAGGATTTTTCTGTTTCTGCATTTTCTTTTTCTCCTGTTGTTTTTCATTTTGTACATTTCTCTCTTATAATAGATCTTCTTCTTTTGTCATTACTATTTGTCTTTGTCTTGTGTCTGTTTTGCTCCATGTTATTTCCTTTTATTTTGCCATAAATAAATCTGCTGCACACCCACCTTTGAATCAGTGGGGACACTGCTCCTCATAGGTTTTGGGGTGTGGCAGGCAGATCCTGCCAATGGAATAGTTAACCTAAGTGCAGCAGAATTGTTTGAGTAATATGGAAATGGAATCATGTTCACTGGAGAATCAGAAAAATAATAAAATTTAAAATTTTTTCCAGACTTTAGGCATTACAAACTTTTAAAATTTCACATTTCTATGATGAAATCACCAAGAAAACTCACTTGTATCAGCACTTAGTGAATCATTAGAGAGAGAAAAAGGTAAAGACATACTTAAGAATTCAAAGGAAGATCATAACCAGTGAGATTTGGGCCTATACAAAATTTTTTTCCTTGAGGAGTAACTAAGGCAATTTCTTCTAGCTCTAAGGAATGGCTGAGTCACTGTGCTCACTAGAAGTTAGGCAACTCCAAAATTGAAACAACTGACATCACTCATGACACTTAGGAAAGGATCAAGGCCTTCTTTTAGACAGGTTGAGCCTAAACAGACAAACCTTAAACAACTGCCCTTGTCCATACCCCCCTTGAGCTTTAAATCCTAAATTTCTTCAAAAATACACTTGAGTACTTGCACCTGAACCTATGTATCTGATTTAACCTTACCCTCACTCTAAGAATTCAGAAGGTAAAGGAACAAGAGTTGAAGATGGACTAGCTATGGTCAACATTAGGTGAATAAAGAAGAAGTACCTCAAATTCTGGCAGTATGGCAACTGAGAAAATGGTGGCATTTCAGAAAAGCAAAAATAAAACAAAAAGAAGAAAAATGCAAGAAAAAAAGAGACAGACACAATAATGAAGAGGAGTAAGAGAGGAGTCAAGAGAAAACTTTCATTGGAAAAATCGAAATCAAGAAGAGAAACTGATCACTTCAAATCTGAAAACCTCAAAGAAGAAGAAAGGAGCTGAATTAAAGAAGGTGAAGTCATGAATCATCTCCTTCACCTACTAATTTCTCAATTTTGCATCCCTTTTCAACCATCCATTCTAGTTTTAACCCCACTCCATAAGCCACATTACAGCCCAGTTAAAGCCTTTGTGATCCAAAGTTGAGTGAGCTGTCATGTGGAGATAAAGAGTTATCCAATCTATGGTGAGGATCTGTCAATGATGCCAGCACTTCAGATCTTTGCCTAGGCTCATGCTTATAGACCCATTTGAGGGATGTAACTGCTCTTGAGCTTGAGAGAAAATGAAACCCTCAACAGTTCTTTATGAGAGTATGCCCTGGAGAGTTTTGGGTCAGATCTTGAATGCATTAAGTATGATCTATAACCTAATTTTTGATCTAGTGATGAGCTCAATGTTGACACACCTGTGTAGTGTCTCTGGTGTAAACTGATTGGAAATGTTGTGCTTTCATGAGAAGCTTATACTGCTTAAATTTCTGTGCAGCCAATGTGTTTGAATTTCTTATATTTTTACTGATTCAAGGGTGCCCTAACTCTGTTTCTTGACTGTTCACTTGATAATAATGTACTTTTGTTAACTGTCTCATTGAGAAGTTTGTGGGTGTCTTCACTGAAAACCCTCAGGAGACTTCACTCCTCCACTAGGGATCACCTAGGGGTTTAAAAGGCTTGGTACATATGCTAAATGTATTCGTGCTCCCTACAAAAGTGGCATTTAATTTCTGTAGTTGATTTAATGTAGCTTTGCTAAGGGACTAGCACAGATTAGGTTTGGGGGTTTGTTAAGACCTGAAAAGTACCACTTTTCACCGCTTAACTTAGCCTTTGATTAGACCCTTAGCCATCTAAGGTTTGTTAAGTGTTTTCTGTAGATAATAAACAGTAGTGCAATAAGGCCATAAATCATGTTAAGGAGCCTGTATTGGCACTAGAAGTCCCTCAGAAGAATGAGCCATGAATCCAGACCTAAGGCAAGCCTCGCACAGCTGATAAAGCTCCAGAGGATTCAGAAAAATATGTTTCGTGTAGTCTTCGCAAAGTCCCAAGACTTCACAACAACTTCTCGCACAGTTGAGTGATAGACTAGCTTCAGAATCCTGCCTCGCGCAGTAGCCGCGGGATGCAAATGTCAAGAGGAGCTATCACGCAGTTCAGAAAAGCCTCAAAGCTATCGCGAGGATCCTCACGAAGTTCCATTAAGAAGTGAACTTCTCGTGCAGTTCTCTCACTGTTCAGGAAGAAACCAGCCTCGCGAAGCCAAAGTTAGCCTCACGAAGATCTATTGTGAAATGGAATGCTCACGCAGTTCCCGCGCTATTCACAAGTAGCAATCCAACCTCGCGAAGCTCAATCTAGCGAGAGCTTAACTATCTACCTCGCGACTGCTCAAAGCATCAAGAAGCTGCAACCCCGCGACGTCTGAAGTTTTAATGCTAACTCATCCTCGCAAAGTCAGTGCTACCATGCGACAAGTCTAGGAATCGACTGCAACCTGGCGAAGCTCTGAACTCCAACTTCCATCATTCTGTAGAGGACATTCTGGGGATTTCCAGTGATTAGGGCATGCACTCCCATGCTCAAATCTCTATGCACGTGCCCCGAGGCATCCAAGGATCATTAATAGGCCACGTGGCATCGCTAAAATTAGGGTTTCCTAACCCTAATGCGCCGCCGCACCCACTGCTATATAAACCTAAGCTTGGTTTAGGTTTGTAGGACCTTTTTTTAGACTTAGAGCCTTGGAAGAGCTCAGACCTTATCATTGATAAGAGATCTGATATCGTTTTCTTTTCTATTCTTCTGTAGTTGTAAGTAGTTTTCCTTTTTCCTCTTCTTCTCTCCATGGCCCAGCACTTGTTGGTCATGCCTATGTATGTTTATTAAGATTAGATTAATGGAATTTGTGATTGGGAGTTGTACTTTTATGAGATTCGTGTGTTTGTGAGCTGTTCTGTGCAAGGCTGTTGCCTTGTGATCCGCCATTGCTTTGGCTGTGATTCAAAGCAATGGAGGACTGATTCTAAGGACCCATTCAGATCCAAGTGACCTGTGTGTCTGGGCTACCATGGTCCGATACAGCCTTAGCCCCACCACAGGACCCACTAGATCTAAAATCCCCATGGAAGCCTGAGTTGGTACCCTTGTGACCATGGTGGTGGCAGCAATATTCTTATTTTGTTTTGGGCTCCGTGAGGAGGATAGCCTCTGGGATAGTCTGTGACCATTCAAGTGGACAGGTTATAGCCTTAGGGTGAATCCAATCCGCCGATCCAAAATGGATCCTTCTTCTCCGAGCATGAGCTTGTAGCCTGGTAGGAGATTGTACAGAGGCAGAATCCCCTATATTAGCATAGACCCGCCATCAGATGGCAGATCTGATATGGGTATGGGGATTGTAGGCTTGCGACTGGACCATTATAGTCCCACTCAAGCAATGGACAGCTAGATCTAAGGTGGTACTCAATCTCTTGCTGGTTCTATGTGTCTGGGCTATCATGGTCCTATACAGCCTTAGCCCCACACATAGAGCTTTAGAGGTTGAGGTTCCCTATGGATTCTTGAGCTTGTAGCCTGGATGAAGTAGTGCCTACAATGATTAACTTGTTTTGACCCATCTCTGGATTGTGGTTCCCTTATGGGATAGTCTGTGACCATTTAAGTGGACAGGTTATAACCTTAAGGGATTGGATCATGGCACAGGGATGAGTTGGATTCTTTCTCCACTTTGGTGATAATGTAGCCATTGGACAGGATTTCTATACCAGCAGATCTAGATCTGAGTCATAAATTCCAGCAGATCTAAACTCAATAGCATGCTTCTCACCCTTTTATATTTATTTTCCCACACTCCATCCATCTTCTCAACCCTTTATGTAGTTAATTCATTAGGCTACCTTAGGATACTTAGAATAAGTGACACTAAACTCCCTTCCTTTTAGGACTGCCAGATCTGTAGTCAGATCTGGAGGGACTACTAGAGATGGCTCCCTTGGAGTCGTAGATCACTTTTCCCTGTGGGACAAGCTCTTACTTATCAAAACTTGCTACAAATGGACCCTACAGGTCTAGGATTTCTCAGTTGTGTTGATTCCATCCCCTATTTTACGCTTTTACATCCAACAAATAAAGTAAGCACATCTAAAATGCAACAATAGAGCCATACATTACCTATCGCGAGATTATCAGTCTGTCGCGAGCTTCAAGATGAACCTCAGAGCTTCTCATGCAATCCAAATAGAGCAGTAGGAACCGCTCATGCAATTCACATGAATTAATCTCACTCTGTAGCGCGCTCCAAGGTCGACTTTACAGATTGCCGTGCAATCCAGATGTAATCAACACCCTCGCTAGGTTTATTTCCAACCCCGCGACCAGATGTTCCAAAGCGCGCCAAGCTTCACGATAAGTATTGCAACCCCGTGCTTTGTCCCTTTTTCATTATCTGCTTCCTTCTTCCCTCTGCGAAACCCTAGCTTCTGCTACTCTCCCTTCTCTCCTCCAGCATCACTCCTACTGCGTACCATTCGCTCCACAAATCTATACAAGTGTTCCTATCATCACCCCCATCCATTGCCCTCTGCTGAGAGATCTTGAGGTGCCCTGTGTATCAAATCAAACCAAACCCTAGCTCTCCGTCTCCATTGCTCATATTAGAGGACAGAGTTAGAAATGGCTCCCAAAATTGCACAAAAGAGAAAGGGGAAGGACAAGGACCCTGCAAAGACCACCCCTAAAAAGGCCAAGACTTCCAAGTCTCCCAAAAAAGGAAAGGAAGTGGTTGAGGAGGCGGCTGTACCAACCACTAAGTTCTCTGCTCCTTTTGAGCTCATGGAGTCAATTCCATTGGAGCCTGAAACAGCCTTTGATGTCCCATTCTTTGAAAAAGAACCTCTCTCTGCCCCTGCAATATAATTTATGAGCAAAGCGGGCCTGATGCCACTGATGAGAGAAATTCCAGCACTAGCCTACCCAAGGCTAGTGCTTTTGACCAAAGACATCAAGGTCAAGAAGAACAGCGATGGATAAGAGTGCTTGATGGTGATGATTACGATTTTGATTTGTTAGTGAGCCCTAAGATGATTCTTTGAAGTATTGGGCATCCCAAAGAAGATTCAATTAGGCGTGGATATGGCCCCCCTCTGCATGCATCAATTGACACAATTGCAAGGGCCCTAACAAGAGGATTAAAAGCCACCGGGGACTCAATCAGAAGGAGGGAACTTGAGCCTGAGCTGCTATTCATTGACCAAGTCCTGCAGAAGAACATATATTGCTCAGGACATCAGCAGGAGAGAAGAACTCCCATTGCGGATGCTGTCTACTCCTACCACATGGGCCATGGCTTCCATGCAGCCTGACTGATTTTTGAAGCTATGAAAGACACAGTGGCAAAATTAGGGTCAAACAAGAAGCCTCACACCCTACCCTATGCAAGAATCATCACCTTGCTACTGATCAAGGGGGGCTACAAGATAGGAAGAACCGAGCAAACCACCACCCTTACCCCTACTACCTTTTCCAAGAGGCAATGGGGAATCAACAGAAGCTTGATGGGGGTCAGAAAAAGAAGATAGCTGAAGCTCAGGCCACCGGCAAGCAAGCAGTGAATCGAGTCTACCCTGCTACAGCAGTGCCTCCAGAGCTCATCACTTCCATCCCTGCGTGACACCCACACCCCCTCCACCTTTTATTCCTCCATCCTCTACTCCTCTTGCATCCATCTCTCACCTCCCTCTGATTCCATTCTCCATGCCCACTCCCACTTCACCTGTGCTTGGTCCATGGGAGGACTCCCCTTCCCCTACCTTACCATAGTACATTGCCACAATTCCCCCCTCCATTCCAACTAAGCCTGCCAGCCCCCCACTCATCTCCTACAAGAAACGAAAACCTACGCAAACCATCCCAACCATCTCCCAGACACCACCCTCAATACCTTCCATCCCCATCCCACCCCACCTTGAAGAAACCACCACCCCAGCCATATCTACTATATCTCCTCTCCCCGACATTGACTTAACCTTAAACACATCCATAGGCTTCCAAGCCTTCATCTCTACATTCCTTGAAACCATGCCTACCTACTACACCCCTCTGCCAGACTCCCCAACTACCTCACAGCACCTTTCCCTAGAACCACACTCTTCCCCTCCCTCCACTTTCCATCATGCTCCTTCCTCCCCTTTCCAACCAGTACCCTCTTCTTCCCAAACCCCACCTCCTAGCTTTGACACACTAACCCTCATCCTACCCCTGATCTAAGACATCCAAGCCCAATTATTCACCAATAACCACAAACAGGACCAGATGCAGGCTGAACTCACCTCCATCCAATCCACCCTACACACCTTAACCACTCCACCCATTCCTAACCCATCCACTTCAACCCCCCTGGTCCTGTTCACTGAGAATACCACCCAAACAGACTTCCCTCCTGAATCATTACCCCTCCCACCATCACCATTACCTCTTCCCCACCCTTTTCCCCATTCCAATTTTCCATCCCCCATCACCCCCAACTCCTGTTGAGCCTACACCCTTCACCTTTCCCCCTATACCCTCCATCCCCCTCTTACCCTACCCCCTCCCACCTTCTCTGCCAAATCTACCCAAACAGACCCAGAACCTGACCCCATTCCTCCACCACTTGACTTCCCTACTATCATTCCCCCTTCCCCCCCCCAGGACCAAGCACACTTCTCTCTTTCCACCTCCTATCTGCTAATTG
This sequence comes from Chloranthus sessilifolius, assembly GCA_021018995.1. NCBI lineage: Eukaryota > Viridiplantae > Streptophyta > Magnoliopsida > Chloranthales > Chloranthaceae > Chloranthus > Chloranthus sessilifolius. The sequence goes on along the minus strand of CM037594.1, from coordinate 23,385,245 downwards.
CACCAAAACATCATTTCTACAGCCCTCCTTACCTCACCATCCTACATCACATGCGGGATAATGCTTACCTGAGGAAGGATGTCCTGAGGGGTATGGCCCAGCTACGCCAATCAATTGAGACCCCACTGCTAGAGAAGATTGATGAGATGACGGAGGCCCACGGCGAGCAACTATTGGGCATCTCCTTGGGGTGGAAAAATATTGTGGAGGAGTATCAGAAGACGAAAGATTCAGCTACTTATTATCAGATTAATTGGGAGTATGAGAAATCCAATGCTGCTGCAGCGACTGCCCGGGCAAGAATGCTTGAAAAATGACTTAACAATGCCCAGGAAATCTAAAAAATCCAAAAGGAGATTCATGAGACTGACGCCCTCAAATTTAAAGTCCAGATAGCCTCATTGGAATCCGCATTGGCCGCTACCAGAAATGAACCTTACCACCCAACCCCACTCTCTGTTCCAGTGCCTCAGCCTGCGCCAACTACCACTCTAGCTCCACCTGCCCAGTCTGAGGAGGCAGCACCTAAGCCCCAAAAAGATAAAGGCAAAGCTCCTGCTTCACCTCCATCGGCGCAACCAACAACTACTGAGCAGCCTCTACCTTCCAAGGCCTCTGCTGCACCTCCCCAAGAACAAACTTATCCGCAGCGGAGGAAAGTCACAGCCAAGAGGTCTGCTCCCAATGCTGTCCCCTTAAAAATTAGCAAAGAGCCTGCTGCCCAGTCTGAAGAGGCACAGTCCCTTGCCAAACTTGAGTCCACTGGTAAAGGAAAGTCACCAGTGGTCCCCACTGCGGAACCCAAAGCTAAAGGAAAAGAGAAAGCCCAAGTGGTCTCCCCTGCAGAAGCTGAAGCTAAAGGCAAAGGAAAATCCCCTGCCACCCCCCTGCTAACCCAAGGAACCAAAGGCTCCCAAGGCGCCAAAAGTAAGGGTGAGGGCACCTAAAGCTCCTACTACGGCGAAAACACCAGCCAAGAAGAAAAAGGCAAGGGAGGAGAAGAAGAAAGAGGACAGAGCTGCCCTCAAGGCAAAGGCTAAACAGATGGGCTGGGATTTCCTTACAGATTCTGATTCAGATTAGGCCCTAGCTTCTAGATTGTATCTTAGGTTTTTCTTTTTGTAATTCCACTTGTAACTATTTTTATTCCCCTTTAATAGAAATTCTACTTTTCTCTATTATTTTGTTTTGTGTGTTTCTTTCTGATTGTTTGTTACTTGTGATTTTTTTTTCTTTTTTCATGAGAGAAGAGTTTTTGGGAGGATATTTTTCTTTAAACCAGTATTCCATGTCGCGGAGATGGTGTTTATATAAATTTGTGCAAGTACCTGCTTTCGGGATTGCAATGGCTCCTTCAAATTGATGTGCCATCATAAGTGTACCTCGCGAAGATCCCCAGCTCAGCTGTGCGAGAAATGTCCTTTCCTCATCACTTATTGCTCCTCGCAAGGATCCCCGCGCACTACACTTACCTCTTTAAATACCATGCCTCTCTTTGGACATACATTTAATGCTACTTATCTTTTCCAAAGAGTTTGTTGTGTATTTTCTTCTTTCCCCACACAACCCTCATTTATTGCCAAGTGTGAAAACGGGCGCAATTTTAATTCCGCCGATTCATGTTCCCTCGTCCCTCTCTTTTAAACCGGCCCTCAGTCCCTTTTCATCTCATCCCTCCTCTTCTAACCCTAGAAGTCCATAACTCCTCACACAAATGGCGGATGATAGCCCCTTTGGCTTTCCAATCAAATTTTACCCCATCTGGGACGATCCCCCACCGCCTAAGGAGCCGGACCCCTTGCAATTTCTCTGGGATGAGTATGACGAGGTCATGCGGATCCTGACCAAGGAGGAAAAGAAAAAGAAAAAAAGGGAGAAGCGAGAGAAAAAGAAAAAGCAAAATATGGCACCACCTGCATCTCCCCCTCCATCTTCCTCCAACCCTCCCCCGGCTACACCTTAACCCCCCCATTTTCTCTTTTCTTTTTTCCATTTTTTGTCATATTTTCCTTTTCTTTTAATGAAAGTTTTCTTTTAGTTCCATACTGTTCAGTTTTGCATTTTTATTTCTCTCTCTTCTTCTGTGTTTGTTTCTGTATGTTTCCTTAGATTCTACCGTTTATTCTCACCTTTGAACCAGTGAGGACACTGCTCCTCCTAGGTTTGGGGGTGTGGTAGGTAGATCTGCCAATAACATAAATTAACTTAAAGTGCAGCAGAATCATGTGAGTAACATAGAAATGGAGCTGTGTTCACTTAAGAATTATGAAAATTAAAGAATTTAAAACTTTCTGCAGATCTTTAGACATCATAAATTTCTAAATTTTCATATTTCCATGATGAGAACACCAAGAAAACTCACTGGTATCAGTACTTAGTGAATCATTGAAGAGAGAAAAAGGTAAGGACATGCTTAAAAGTCCAGACGAAGACCATCACCAGTGAGAATTGGGCCTACAAATTTTTTTTTTGAGGAGTGATTGAGGCAAATTTTTTCTAGCTTTAAGGACTGGCTGAGTCAATGTGTTCACTAAAAGTTAGGTAACTCAAAGTTGAAACAACTAACAGCACTCATGACACTTAGGAAAGGATCAAGGCCTTCTCTTGGACAGTTTGAGCCTAAACAGACCAAACCCTAAAGCAACTGCCCTTGTTGTTACACTCTTTGAGCTTCAAAGTCCAATTTTCTTCAAAACACACCTGAGTACTTGTACCTGAACCTATGGATCTGATTTAACCTTACCCTCACTCTGAGAAGTCAGAAGGTAAAGGAGAAAGAGTTAAAGATGGACTAGCTAGGGTCAACATTGGATGAGTGGAGAAAAATTATCTGAAATTCTAGCAATGTAACAACTGAGGAAAAAGGTGGCAGTTCAAAAAAAAAAAAAAAAAAAAATCAAACAAGAAGAGAAACTGATCACTTCAAATATGAAGATTTCAAAGAAGATGAAAGGAGCTGAATTAAAGAAGGTGAAGTCATGAATCACTTCCTGCACCTACTTATTTCTGAATTTCAAACCCTTTTTTCAACCTTCCAATTCTTTTTATAACCCAATACCATAAGCCACATTACAGCCCAGTTAAAGCCCTTGTGATCCAAAGTTGAATGAGCTGTCATGTGGAGATAATGAGTTGTCCAATCTATGGTAAAAATCTGCCAATGATGCCAGAACTTGAATGCTATGCCTATGCTCATGCTTACAGACCCATTTGGGGGATGTAACTGCTCTTGAGCTTGAGAGACAATGAAACCATCAAAAGTTCTTTATGAGAGTATGCCCTAGAGAGTTTTGGGTCTGATATTGAATGTATCGGGCATGACCTACAACCTAATTTTTAATTTAATGATGAGCTCAGTGCTAACACACATGTGTAGTTTTCCTATTGTGAACTGATTGGAAATGCTATGCTATCATAGGAAGTTTTTGATGCTTAAACATCTGTGCAGACAATGCATTTAAATTTCTTATATTTTTACTGATTCAGGGGTGAACTGATGCTCTATTTCTTAACAGCTGACTTGAATCTATCACTTCTGCTAACTGTTTTATTGAGAAGTTTGTGGGTATCTTCACTGAAAACCCTCAGGAGACTTCACTCCTCCACTAGGGATCACCTAGGGGTTTAAAAGGCTTGGTACATATGCTAAATGTATCATGCTCCCTCTGAAAGTGGCATTAATTTCAGAGATTTTAGTGTAGCTTTGCTAAGGGACTAGCAAAGATTAGGTTTGGGGGTGTGTTAAGACATGAAAAGTACCACTTTTCACCCCTTAACTTAGCCTCTGTTAGACCCTTAGCCATCTAATAAATGTGTGTTAAGTCATTTCTGTAGATAATAAACAGCAGCTGCAATAAGGCCTGAACCCTGTTAAGGAGCCCACTTTGACCCCAAAAGTCCCTCAGAAGGATGAAAGCTGAACCCAGATAAGAATTGAACCTCGCGCAACTTGCACAAGCTTTAAAGGATTCAGAAATTAAGCCTCACGCAGTCCTCGCGAGTTTCCCAAGACTTCATTTCCAATTGCCCGCACTGTTCTAGTGCAGTTGAGTGACAGAGGGACTTCAGAATCATACTTCGCGTAGCTCTCACAAAGCTTAAATATAAATGCTCGTGCAGTCTCGCACAGCTCAAGAAAGCAACTCTCAAACCTCGCACAGTTCACTCAATTCAACTGAGGAGAGAGAGCTCCAGGTATTTCGGCACGCAGCTGTCGCGCAGTGGTTGCGGGATGCAAAACTTTAAAAAAACCTCTCGCGCAGTTCAGAGACCAATGCACATCACGTCCTCGCGAGGATCCTCACGAAGATCCATTGAGAAACAAATTGCTCGCACGATTCCCGCGCCATTCAGAAAGAAAGTGCAATCCCGTGAAGACCAGAGCAATCCAGCAAGGATTCAATGCTCTATCGCGCGACTGCTTCAGTTGCAACTAAGACAACCCCGCGATGGCTAGAATTTCAAGCTAATCCAATCTCGCGAAGACCGTGCTACCATGCGACAATCTTGGAAACCAGTGCTACCTGGTGAGGCTCTGAACTCTAACTCTCCCTCACCTCTGCAGAGGACATTCTGGGAACTTCCAGCAATTAGGGCACGCATTCCAATGCTCCAAGTTCTGTGCACGTGCCCCGAGGCATCCAAGGGACAGTATTAGGCCATGTGGCATTGTTAAAATTAGGGTTTCCTAACCCTAATGCGCCGCCAAACTAACTGCTATATAAACCTAAGCCTGGTTTAGGTTTAGGGGGACTCTCTGCTTAGAATAGAATTTAGTCTATCTTCTTCTTGCAGTAGCTGCAAATCTCTAGTAAGGTTTAGGTAGTTTTCTTTTTACTTTTTCTTCTCTCCATAGTCCAACATTTGTTGGCTATGCCTTTGTATGACTATTTGGAATAGATTAATGGAGTTTCATGATAGGGTGTTTTACTTTTATGGGATTTTTGTGAGTTGTTCTGTACAAGGCTGTTATCTTGAGATCCTCCATTGCTAGGACATATTGCAAGCAATGGAGGACTGATTTTATGGTTTATTCAGATCCAAGTGACTTGTGTGTCTCGGCTAACATGCTCCCATACAGGCCTAGCCCCACCACAGGACCCACTAGATCTGAAGCCCCCATGGGAGCAATGAGCTTTTGTAGCCTTGTGAACATGGTGGTGGCAACAATGTTTCTTGTTCTATCTTGAGCTTTGTGAGGAGGATAGCCTCTGGGATAGTCTGTGACCATTTAAGTGGATAGGTTATAGCCTTAGGGCGAAGCCAACCCACAGACTCAAGACGGATTATTCTTCTCTTCACTTGTGCTTGTAGCCCTGTGAGAGATTATGCTGAGACAAACTCCCCTGTATGTGTATAGACCCGCCATCAGATGGAAGATCTGGTTTGTTTATAGAGATTGTAGGCTTGCGACTAGATCACTGCAGTCTCTCTACAGTAGTGAACAGCTGGATCTAAGGCTGCACTCAAACTCTTACTGGTTCTATGTGTCTGGGCTAACATGCTCCCATACAGGCCTAGCCCCACACATAGCACTTTAGAGGTTGAGGTTCCCTATGGATTCTTGTGCTTGTAGCCTGGATGAAGTAGTGCCTATAATGATAAACTTGTTCTGACCCATCTCTGGATTGTGGTTCCCTAATTGGATAGTCTGTGACCATTTAAGTGGACAGGTTATAGCCATAAAGGGATTGGATCATGGCAAAGAGATGAGTTGGATTCTTTCTCCTCAGTGGTGATAATGTAGCCATTGGACAGGACTTCTATAGCAGCAGTTCTGAATCTGAGTCATGAAACCCATCAAATCTGAACCTAATAGCATACTTCTCACCCTTTTATATTTATTTCCTCACTCCATCTTCTTTCTTAACCCTTTTTATAGTTTAGACATTAGGATACCTTAGAATTTAGGATTTAGTGACCCTAAATCCCCTTCCATTTAGGATTTCTAGATCTGGAGGGCCTACTAAAGATGGCTCCCTTGGAGCTTAAGATCAACTTCCCTGTGGGATAAACTCTTACTTATCAAAACTTGCTACAACAGGCCCTGTATCTTGCAGGATTGTACATATTTTAGGCTTGCTGCTCTGTCATTTTCAATCCACCTTTCATTCATTTTCATTCACTCCATTCTTATCATTGTCTTCAATAAAGTCAGTAGCAAGCACTCAAAAAAATAGCCTACAGAATGCCCTTGGGACTCGCCTTGTATCACCTACCCATACCAACCCTGCTGTAGGGTATGCACCAGCATATTAGAATGCTTCGCTAGTTAGATCCGACACTCTACGATAGAAGAATCGAATCACTCCAACCTCATGACCACCGACACAAGTAATGACCTACCAACTCAGCTATCGACATAAGAAGCAGAAAATCCCAACGGTCATTTGGTTTACCTAGGGGGAAACACCCACACCGCCCTCATAGAATTTGAAGAGGGACTTGAACTTAACACTTATACATCTCCAGATTTGCTGCAACTCCAAATATTTTAGAAATCTCTAGAGGAAGAGTGGCAACCTCCCTTGAGTAATGACGAGGATTACTGGATAGAGCTCTCGGCACTTGAGTTAGTGGAGCAAGCCAATCTAGGACTTCAAGAACTATCAAATCAAGAAGATGAATTCGATACCATCTTTGACTCTAACCTAGAAGGATGGGAATGCCCTTGGGGATCCCCCTGCATTCTTCACCATTATCAACCTCATTGTCCAGCATGCGTGCTCATCCTAACATATTATAAAGATCAATGAAAAGAACTCGCTACCCCTGAGGATCCTTTGGGAGATCCCCCTTGGTGGGAAGAACAACATTATTACAATCCAGAGGATGCTACGTCGATCGACTACGATCTTCAGAACTTCTTCGAAGAAGAGGCGATCAATGTGGCAGGAGAAGTCCAAGCATTAGTGTCGCTGTCACCAGCATCACTCATTCAAAAGATCTCATCAGATGAGTACTCTAAAAAAAAAAGAGATGCCAAATTCACAATAAGTTGCATTTCTCGAAGAATCACCCAAACAACTCTAGCAGCCATCTCGCTCCCTCAGCTATAGAAAGCAATTCTCTCGGTGCCCCTTAAGGCGATCGACCTCGTACCATATTTATTATCAAAAATAAAAAATATAGAAAAAAATGGAAAACCTTAAAAATTCAAAAATATAAAATCCAAAAAAATCAGAAAACCCCAGAAAAGAAAGAGAACTCTTCGTCCTGAACCAAATTTGTGGCCAGTAAGGAGACTTTTCTCCTAAGGTTTCTATCCCATTCCCCACACAAGGACGTAAAGCATCCCAGCTAAACAACAAGCCAGTGATCATACCAGATGAGATACTTCGTGACTTTGAGAGAAGAATTAGTAGTCTTGACCTTCACCTTTCCAAAGATCTCTCAGTCATAGATTGTAACGATCAAGGGTTACCTTTCACAAACTCAGATCCCCAGTGTAGCAATTTCGCAGTATACGAACTTACCGAGGACGAAGAAAGAACACCAGTTGTCGAGGAAGCGCGGAACTTCCAACGGATTATCAAGCGTTTCGATGAGCAAACCGAAGCTGGCATGAAACCCATAGAAAAACTTAACTTTGGCACTGAAGAGAAACCCAAGAAGCTACTGATTAGCGCAATGCTTAACTCCAAGGAATCCCAATAAATTGCACAAGTCCTATAAGAACACCTCGATTCCTTCGCATGGTCCTACAAGGACATGCTCGGTTTAAACCCAAGTTTAGTAGAACATCGCCTCATCTTAGAACCCGTTGCAAAGCCTGTTCAACAGAAACTCCACAGGATGCACCCACAAATCACCCTCCAAGTTAAAGAGGAAGTAGACAAGTTACACAAAGCCAAATTGATCCGAGTCATTCTTTACCCTAAGTGGGTCGCCAACATAGTACCTGTCATAAAGAAAGATGGAAGAGTACTGATTTATATCGACTTTCGAAACCTCAATCAGGCATGCCCAAAAGATGACTTCCCACTTCCACACATTAGCACTCTAGTCGACAACACCGCTGGACATGAGATGTTATCCTTTATGGACGGTTTCTCTGGATATAATTAGATCAAATTAGTAGAGTCCAACCAAGAGAAGACTTCCTTCACCACACCATGGGGAACATACTGTTACGTCGTTATGTCTTTTGGGCTCAAGAATGCAGCAGCCACTTATCAATGCGTCATGATGGCTATCTTTTACGACATCATGCAAAAGTGTGTAGAAGTCTATGTCGATGATATATTAGTGAAGTTCCAAATGCAAGTAGGACATGTTGAAGCGCTCCGACTGGTGTTACTAAGAGAAAAGAAATATCAGCTAAAAATAAACCCAAAGAAATGTTTTTTCGGGGTCACTTCCAAAAAATTACTTTGTTTCATAGTAAGCAAGCGAGGGATCGAAGTTGACCCTGTAAAAGTCAGAGCCATCCTCGAGATGCCGCCTCCCAGTAATATCAAAGAGTTACGAGGCCTGATAGGTAGATTGCAATTCATCAGTAGATTTATCTCCCAGCATTCGGACCGATGTAATCCTTTCTACAGATTACTTAAAGGAGGAACTAAGTACAAATAAGATGATCAGTGTCAGCAAGCCTTCAAAAATATCAAGAAGTACCTCCTTAGCCTGCCGTTACTAATGCCACCAGTCCCCGGAAGACCCCTAATTCTATACCTTTCAGCAAACGACAAAGCAATGAGAGTAATTCTGGGACAATATGAAGAAGATGGCAAGAGAGAGAAGGCTATCTATTATCTCAGTAGGACGATGGTCGAATACGAACGAAAATATACCTCAATGGAGAAGACTTGCCTCACTTTGGTGTGGGCCTCTACCAAATTACGACAGTACTTCGGAGCACATAAAATACTAGTACTAGCCCGAATGGACCCTCTGAAGTACGCATTCGAAAAGCCCACAACATCAGAAAAGATCGCTAGCTGGCATATGCTTCTACAAGAATTTGATATCACTTACGTCATGCAGAAATCGATCAAAGGGCAAGCAGTCACCAATTACCTCGCAGATCTCTCACTGTCGAGTGATGAGCCCGTGCATGCAGATTTCTCCGATGAGGACCTACTCACGATTCATAACGAAGAGCCCGATAAGACTTCGGGGATCCTTTATTTTGACGGTGCTCTAAATCACAAAGGAAAAGGTATCGAGATAGTGCTCCTACGTCCAGAAGGAGTTGTCATACCTAAGGCTTTACAATAAGATTTCTCTGTCACTAAGAATGTCGCAGAATATGAAGCCTTTATAAATGGACTACGAGCAACACTACAATTAGGTGTTAAACAGTTAAAAACCATTGATGATTCCAAACTAGTAATTTCACAAGTCATAGGAGAATGGAAAACTAAGGAAAGGAGACTAATGGCATACCTAGAAACCGCTCAATATTTAGTAAAGAAATTTGAAAGAATTTTTTTCACGCACATCCCTAGATTAGAAAATGAGCTCACAAATTTCTTAGCCACACTAGCCTCGGTCATTCAAATACCTATAGGGTAAAATATGAAGACCTTCTTCATCGAAAAGCTGACAGTACCCCTCACAAGATAGCGTGGATCGTCAAGAGAGAATTACCTGCCCTCCCCACAAGTACAGGACCGAAAGAAGCAATCACCCCAGAAAAGCACGTCAAGATAGAAATCGAAGTCGCTATGTTTAGATTTAAAAAATCACCGACCGACGATGGACAATCGTGGTATTTCGACATCTAGAACTTCTTGAAATATTAATACGTCCCTCCATATGCCATGAAGATCGAACGAAAGACTATAAAGAACTGATGCACCTGATTCTACATACTCGATGAAATATTATACAAAGAGGCCTTCACTAAAGGAACACTACTACGATGGGTCACAACTGCCAAAAGACAATACATCATCTGAGAAGCACACGCCAGTGCTTGTGGCACCCACTCCGGTAGACAGAGACTCACCAATCAAGTTACATGATAAGGCTAGTTTTGGCCAATAATGATCAGAGATTGCCATCTCTAAGCCCAATCCTGCAATCAATGCCAAGAACATGTCGCACTCTTCAAAGCTCCATCAGTTGCATTGAATACTATGGCCTCGCCATGACCATTTTCGATGTGGGCCTTCGATGTCATTGAACCTTTCACAGATACCGTTGGAAATACTCACAAGCACGCGTTCATACTTACAGCAATCCAATACTACACCAAATGGGCAGAAGTTGAATCCTATGTCAGAATCACCACTTCAACACTCGTAAAGTTTATTGTTCAGAATATCATCACCAGGTTTAGAGTACCCAGGATGTTTGTTACTAACAACAGACCACAGTTCATCATGGAGAAGATGAAAAAGTTATGTAAGAAGTACGACATTGATCTGCGTCATTCATCACTGTTCTACCCTCATGGCAATGGACAGGCAGAAGCTATGAATAAAATATTGATTCGAATCCTCAAACACATAGTAGAAATGAGCAATGGAGCTGATTGGCCTGAATGACTACCAGAAGCACTCTGGGCCTATAAGACCTCTATTCGTACGACCACTGGCCAAACTCCCTATCTCCTTTCCTACGAGATGGAGGCAGCCCTACCATATGAGATACAAGTACCATACTTATAGATTCAACTTCATGATAAGCTATCCTTAGACGAGAGGAGAATTTCCCTACTCAAGTAGCTAGAGGAGCTCGATGAAACACGTCTAAGGGCAGCTAATCATGCTTAGGTATATCAGAGGAGAGTGGCTAGGGTTTATGATAAGAAAGTCCTTGAATAAACCTTTAATATTGGGGAATCAGTCTTGAAGAAAATCATGCCTTCCAAGCACGCCCATCTAAAAGGAAAACTGAAACTAAACTGGGAGGGCCCTTATGTCGTAACAGCCGCATACCTTGGAAATGCATACAAATTGGCAAACCGAGATGAGGAAGAACTCCCTAGCCCTTGAAATGCCATGTACCTTAGAAAATATTATGCTTAGCCCTGTGATCATCACATCCCGTGGTTAAATACTTATACTTATCACCCCTGTAGTCGTCACGGTTCATTGGTCGTACGCCTTTAATTTTCAGAATATCCTTAAGACCTCCAATTTATCGCCCACCTTTTCTCACTCGGACAATCTGATTAAAAGATTAGTGACCTATCTAACCTCTGTCAAAAGCATAAGTAATGCCCGATCTTCATTTCCCTTCTCCCGCCATTAGAGGAGACGCTAGAGAAAAAAAAATAAAGATGTTAGGTTCAATCAAAACTCATTATTCTTATGCTAGCAGGATGCTTTCAAGAATACATATATCAAAAATTTTGAGTGAGAGTATTACGACGAATGAACAAGTCAATGAGCTCAGGGAAGCATAAGTAGACTGTGAGGATATCCCTGGTAACATTACTAGAAGTCTATAATCAATATGCGAGGGCATCCCTGATGTCCCCATACTACTAGATGTTGTCGTAAGGTGGCGGGAGGAGGACAAACTCCTGCTAACCATAGAATGTGAGGTTTTGATGGTACCGAAATATGATAAAGAGCTTGACCATGGCACCCCGTATCCCCCTGAGAAAAAGATTGTTACTTACCCCTTTTGGAAAGCCTTAGATACAAACTATTCCCCACATCACTGAGCCTTACCCCCTCTTCTATTTTTATTTCGGACGATAAATCAGAAGCCTTACAGGATGTTCCTAGAAATGAAACTGAAAACTGATGAATGATGATTGATGCAATCACCTACTATACCTATCGTACTTCTCCCTAATAGCCAAGGGATAGGATGACCACCACCCTAAGATAAACCCCATATACAACTAACCTAATCAAAGAGACCTCCCCAGTTCGATAACAGTATCGATCAACTTTTATTCAAAACTAACTTACCAAATACCCATGATTACTTATAGACCCAAAGTGCTCATCGCAAAACCCAAAAAAAAAGCTTCATTGCATCTTGACGCTAGGGCATTATTTTGGATTAGAAGAAGAATCATATCAGAAGCACCGGCTTATCCACAAAGAAGATGAGGAACGAAAAAGTTACTATCCGAAAAGTGCTACCGAAGATACCATACTGCCAATCCTACCACGCTCCTACATTGGGGCATTTTTATTTTTTATTATTTTATTATTATTTCTATCTTAACTATTTGATTTCCCTATTGCATTGTTGTCATTTCAAAAAAAAGAAAATAAAAAGAAAATAAAAGCACATATCTATCTTTTACTACTAGACCCCGGACTAAGACACTTACCCCCCTTGACAACTAGCAAGGGGGAGAATAAAAACTACTGATAGCATTACTCTCACATGTGCAGATATGAAGCAACCTTCAACCATCACCGAGCCGGCTTAGGAAGCATCCAAGTCTTAATGACGGTCGATGGCGCTAAAGCAACTAAAAAGCAAGAGTAGATGCAAGAGGTAACTAAAAGAAAAGGAGTCAATCAGGTACATCTAAACTAAAATCTCTCTATATATATATGTCAAAATCTTTTCATTTCTTTTTACACTTGTCACTGGGGGCATCCCCCCTATATATACAATGCACACATACTATGAATACAAAAAACACACACACATCCCTACTCCCTATGTTGTCGCTAGGACGATCGATCACCGCTGTCCCCAGTATCATCAGCTCGGAGGTCTGTAGATTGGTCCTCTGAAAATACAATCCCAGCACCTGGAGTCCTCGGAACCTCTAAACGACGAGGCCCTGCTATAAAATCTGCCTCACTCGTCTAGCTAATAAACCGCCTTGATTGAGAATGAGGAGGATACCCAGCAAGAATATCACGAACGGCCAAATCCCTATGAGGGTCATCCCTAATGCGGTCATGTGACGTGCGAGGAGACTGTCCAGCCGAGGAACCCGTAGCCCCCGATTTCGAGCCATCAAGCGACTAACCAACCTACGCACCCCTCACTCACATCTCGTCAGATGATAGTGCAATCGATATAGGGACACTTGCATTTCCGCCCGCATTGTCCGACGTGCCGCCTCTAATGCCTCGGTCTGAGTCCTCTGTGTGACCATCATCTCAATGACCAGGTCCTCATGACTCTACATCTCCCTAAGGATCTGTCTCGCCTCAGGAGTGGCATGCGCTCGCGCCGCCTCTAGGCGTGCCTCCTCAAGCTCACGAACCTGCAAAACCATACCAAGCCAAAGAAAGCTGACATATATACATGAACATTAAAAGAGGAGGAAAACTTTGAAAAGGAAACAGTCATACCAACTCCAACCTCTCCTCCAGAAGTCGCTCGACCGTCTCCATGGTCACGGGATCAGCGAGCGGCACCCGAGGGACAACAAACATAGATGGCTGCAATGAGAACGAATAAATACATTAGATAAATACTATAATGAAAAATAAGCCACGAACACATTAACTAAAATATACCTGAGTAGGGATAGGAGCAGACTCCTGAGGGGGAGCCTCGGGAGCAGAGTCCGAAACAGCCTGCACAAAGAACCAAACAAACCAACACAAGACATATCAGAATAAAATAAAGATGAAATAACCTAAACAGAATTATGCCACAAAAAAAACTATACCTGACTCTCTGGGAGTAGAGAGGCATCAGTCGCCTCCCTCGCTTGAAGATCCTCGGCAACCAGACGCTGAAATACCACATGATATCAGTAAGCTACTAAGAAAGCGAAACAATGACACCCAACAAGCTAATGCAATGATATAAAGAAGATAAAAGATTGAATTAAACTTATCCAATGATCTAGCTTGGCCTGAAGCTGAGCCATCGCTAGATCCTCTCGACTAGAGGAAGCAACTGAAGATGGATCAAATGCCGGAATAGGACCTCCAGGAGCGAGCTCGGCTCTCTATGAATAATAATAAACACATCAATTGGTAAGCTCACAATTCTAACAATTAACAAAACCATATTTGTAAAGACACTTACCAACCAATCGACCTCAGAACGTAGACTGGCCGCTGCCTCCCGGTCAGCTAGCTGCTGACTGCGATAGACATCTAGCAGGGCCGCCTGACGAGCAACCTCACCCTTCCTCTCAGATTGTCCAAAATAAAAATATGAGACACCACAACCATGTCAGAATGACCAGAAGACCGAATCCACATAATACAAAAAAAAAAAAACATAAATTAACTCACTAGGAGCCGTCGAGTCTCTGCTAGCCGAGCCCCCAACTCATCCTCTGCTACCCTAGCCTGAGCAACCAAGGAGGCTAAAGAGTGCAGCATCTCTTCATCTAGATGAGGAGTACACCCCATCCACTCCATCGCCCTATGAAGGGCGTCTAATTCCCCCCGCACGCTCGTGGTGAGATGGCCCTGCTCCAACGCAGCCAACCTCTCCCTCAAAGCCGATGCCAACTCTGGCCTACCGATCACGAAAGAGCCACTCCCATGGAAGGGACGTGTGAAGAGGCGCCTGCCACCCAATGCACTGAACCACCGCACATACTCTCGGGCATCCGCCTTGTCACGCGCCCCTGTAACCCTGGTCCCCCCAGCTCTAAAATCTGCTATCTGAAGTGCCATCCGCTCCGTAAAATTCTAGCTAGGAAGGTCGGTCATCCTTTTCGCCAGCGAATCTCTGGAGGGACTCCCTGAGCGAGCCCCAGCTGTCGTACCACTCGAGATGTGTGGATCCTCTCCACACTCTCAAAACAATGGACCCATATGTCTACATTAAAGAAGGGTCATTCAGACTGAATCACTGGCACGCCCGCATCCTCCTCATTCGCATACGGTCTCCAAATCACCTACAACCAAGCAAACGATTCGACCCCTCAACGAAGACTCATATCCTAAAAGAATGAAACGAAACGAAAAAAAAAAACACATGCATGACAATCTATACCTGCCCCACGTGAATATCCTCAAAGAGACCACGTGCGGTCTGAAGATTCAAAGACCAATGACGACCCCTCAACGCCTCCCTCCACACGTGCATCCGCGAAAATGTGAACCTCACCTCCAATGGAACCCCAGGATGAAGAAATGCGAAATGATCATATGCCCAAAACTAGAAAATAAAATAGAGGAAACGCTAAGTAGATGCTACTATCAAAAGACCAAGAAAAAAAGATAGACACTATGACATTAATTGACTAAAACTCACTTTGAGGAAGGGAAGGAAACCTCTGATTATCACGACACCCCATCTGCGACGGTAAAGCTTCTCATAGAGATGCGCCAATGGGGCTGCGCCCCAGGCATAGGTGAGGACTCAATCCAAGTCCCTAAGAACTATCAAAAATAACCTGGTGATGTATCCCCGAGTCGAAGAAGAGAAGAGTTCCGCACCAAGGAAGTGCATCAAGAATGCTCAAAGAACCTTATCCGCAACCAACCCCGGCTCCACCACGGGCTCCCGGCCCGCCACTATCACACAACGCGCCTCATAAGACGCCTTCACCTCTGAATGGCGCCTCGGGGGGATGAAGCCACTCGCAAACGTATCGAAGAACCAAGTGACTCGAACTACACCCGGCCCCGATCCACTTGATCTATATGGCACACCCAAAATCTCCTCACACACCTCCAAATAATGTCCTGCCATCCGCCCTGTGATCAGCTCACCCTCCAAATGAAGGCCAGTGATGCGCACCCAGTCCTTTGGAGTCGGCAGTATCATACCAACTGGAAAGAGAAGCGCCTGATGCCTCTCCCTCTACCTCTCCAAGATTGCCGCGATCAGCCCACGATCGATGTGAAAGGGCTCCAGTGCTAGGATTGGCCTAAAACTGAAAGACACCAGCCACGCCTGCTAAAACTCCGGCAAGACATGGTACCAAGTATGAGACTCGGTCCATGCCGAGCTGATAGCCAACTGCAGGGGCTCCTATTGAACAAAACACAAATAATAACAGTCAGACTAGCACATACCCATGATGAAAGATAAATAAATTTAAAACTAAAAGTAAGTCAAATATGCTCCAAACACAATAACAATTTACAACAAACACATAAAATGTGATAAGGGCAACTAAATAGAAACATGACCTATCTCTAGATGTTGCCATGACGCATGAGTGAGCACATAACCAAGGATCAATGCTGGTATGACATAAATTAGAAGGGTTTAAGAGCCTAATAAGCCTATGTCATAACCTAAATGGCTAAGAAAATGAAAGAACTCTTACACATGGGTGCTTACCTGGCCTCCAGCGAAGAAATCCTCCAACTGGAAGTGTCTGCGATCTCGATGCTCCTCACCCTGGTGCTCTTCAGCCACACCTCAGTCGCACCCTCAGTTCTCTCACCCTCATCCTCAACAACCCCCTGCTCAATCTCAAGCTCCTCCCTGACCCCCGACTAGTCAACCTTCAGTACCTCCTCTCTAACCACCTCCGCAACATCCACCTCCCTGACTACGTCGGTCCGAGCCTCAAAAGTCTCACCTATCTCCGCCCCTAACATCCTCTCTAACTCAGAAATAGTAAGATCACACCCACCAATGCCCTCACCCTCCATCCTAGAACGAAGAGCTCGAAAAACTGAAGAGAACAATGGAAACGACGCCTGAAACGGATTGTCGGATAGCAAAATATCATGAAAATATGAAAATTAGAGCACAAATAAATAAGGAAATAGACAATCGAAGACTAAAATAGATCGCGCAACAAAAATGAAAAGTTTTGAACTATTTATAGGACATGCCAAAATCGCGCACATAAATTCATACGCTCAAACCAATCACACACCACTATCACCGTGCTTAATTTAGATCACATGACCGGTCTTGAGTGCGTAACCTAATCGTCACCCGCTCAAACCAATCTGACCATCTGGTTACACACAGCCTATAAGCGCGTAATCGCTTCAAGCGTCCACACAGTGGCACTTGAATGCCAATGGTCACTTGTACAGTGACCAGCCATCACTCTAATCACGGGCCTGGTACCATGCGTTTAACTAGGTCAAATGATCGAAAACTGGCGCTTAAAGAAGTTTTGACACTCTGAACGTGCGTTCACCCTCTGGCGCGCAATTAATTTATGCGCTCGGAGTGAAGCGTGCAATTTGCCAAAAACACAAAAAAAGAATGCCCAAGACAGCACGTTCACAGGCCTAAATTGGGTGATCTCTGACACTAATTATGAGCCTAAACCACGCCCTTGTTAAGCCAGATCCAAAACATTCCAGACTTAAAGAAATACGCATCCCAATAACTAAAAGAAGATGCTCCAGACTAAGACCAAACCAAAAAAAAATGCCCCGACACCGTTTACACACTCCAACCAAAACTAAACGAAAAAAACTTGCCCCAACTAAGGCGAAACTAAACAAGAAAAATATCCTCATTGTTCATACCCTCCAACTAAGCCCAAACTAAGTCAAAATAAAAAATGCTCCTAACGTACCCCGATCCAAAATAAATAAATTAAGCAAGTAAACCTCGCACTCAAAATAAATCAAATAAGCTACAAAATAAACTAAACCTGAATTTACAAATGAAATACAAAACATAATCACTTTATAAATAAATAATTTAATTACAAAATACACCGAGGGCATACCCTCGGAATATACAACTTAAAATAAGAAACTTAAAAAATCCGCATGTTTAGGCAATGCACAAATCTAAATTTATTCGGGAAACCAAAAATCCCATCTTCCCCTCTTCCCTTAGCAATTCAACTGCTACCTTGCATTTCCAATCCCATCCATTCTCAATAATCCACGTAATAAATACAACTCTTCGGGTCCAACACTCGGGATACAAAAAAGAAAGGAAGAAAAAATATTAATGAACAAGAAAATTCAAAACAATAAGAACTCAAAACTTTTAGCTCACACATTTATAAACTATACCTCCTGAATTACCAAATGACAAGTGTCACACCTTTAAACCCTTCCAATCTAATTAAATCTAAACCAAACACATACCCCCTGAAAGACCACAATCCCTGACAAACCCAGATGAACCAATAATTACACAACACTTACCCCTTCAAGGAAACACAAATCCCAAACCAAAGTAAATAAGCCGATAAGATTTGAACACTTAACACCCATCCAAAACTTTTGAAAACTGACACCTTTTTAACAAATGCCACCTCAAGTCAAACAAAAGACTAGAATAAAATACCTTATACTTCACTTTAAAAAAATGAAACCCTAAATTGTTCGGGACCCCGCCAAGAAAAATGCCCCAACCAAACCCACCGGAACCAAGTAAACCCTCTAAACAAACCCCATAAAACAAACTAAACTTCAAGCTAAACTAAATCCTAAAATAAGTCAAACAAATCACATAAATCTAGCTAATCCGCTAATAAGTTTAAACGAATAAACCAGCACGACGAAATAAAAAAAATGCCTCTTTATTTATAATTTAAAATTTTACAAGTTTCACCGGAGGCATACCTCTTGAATTTAAAACCCAAAACGAAAACCTAAAACTTTAACCTACAACCCAAAATGAAGACTGGGTTCAAAATTGAGACGAAGCGAGGAGCAGATTCTGCTTGGAGCGTCCAATCGGAGACTTCAGGGAGAATTGGTTGGAAAATACATCCCTCCACTTTTTACTCCTTCTCATATGCTATCTTCACCTCCTCCACCACCGCCTCCTCAACGTTGCCTTCACTGCTCCCTAAAAAGGACCGACGTGAAGACAAGCGCCATCATTCTCAATACCTCCCATTCCCAAAATAATGCCATCCACAAGCATCGCCTTAGGATGAAGATCATGCAAAATAACGAAAATAGGAAGAAATGAAATCCTAATCGGACGATTAGATCGCCAGATATCACTAAAACATGAATTTCAGAACACAAGATATCAAGAAAAAGGTTAAAAATTGAGACTAAACCAAAGAATGAAACACAAATGAAGGCTCCCTCGCTTATATAGAGTATAGACTCAATCATGCGCCAAAGCACATGTGTTTAACTCAATCACGTGCTAGGCACACTGCGCACAATCCAAAACATGCGCTATGACTTAAGCGCTCAATGAAACTATAATATCCCAAAAAATTTTGTTGAACAGTGACCTCGAGAACCGTGCCTGATTGGTCATAGGTTTGACTAGGTGGGAGTTCACTAATTGACTGGAGAGGTGATGAACGGATGTGATGTGAAAATGATGTAAGTGTGTGGAGTGTGAGGTTAAATGAGAATCACATACGCCTATCTTGGGTGTATGTGCTCAACACAAAGAGAGTTGGGATATAAGGGTTAAAGAACCCTAAAGTCATTTATTGGATTGTTGAAGGAGAGTAAAGAAGAGAGAGAAAGAGAGAGAGAAGCTAGTTAATGCAAGGGAGTTATTGTGGCTTGTTGGAAGGGGGGATTGAGCAACAAAAGTCGGATTCGACGCGATTTGGAGCCGTTGGAACAAAGCTGGAACCCTAGCCTTTCCAACCTCTAAATCTAATCAAATTGATATTTGATTGAGGTAAATTATTATTGAATTAAAAGCATTGATTGTAGAAGTTTAATTGTAGTCAAGAATACTTAAAATCATAAGATAAAGGCTTAGAAAAAAAAAGAAAAATAGGTTGAAGAAGAGTTGGAAGATCAGCCCGAGAGGGGGCTGAATCTGACCAAATCGATTAATCGAAATTAGAGTTCGATTAATCGATTTTGGTCTGGAAGTTGAAAAGTCAAGTAAGCCCGATTTCGATTAATCAAATTTGAATTCGATTAATCGATTTGGATTTCGATTAATCGATTTAGAAATCGACTAATCGACTGAGCATCTCCAGTGGCTGGAGAAACAAGACCTGGGGAAATCGACTATTCGATTTGAGAAATCGATTAATCGATTTTGGATTTCGATTAATCGATTTGAGATCGACTAATCGATTTCGGACTTCGACTACTCGATTTAAGAATCGACCTTGCTATGCCAGAAATTTCGATTAATCGATTTGAGATTGATTAATCGATTTTGGACTTCGATTATTCAATTTTGGGAATCGATTATTTAATTTGGGTTTCGATTAATCGATTTTGGGAATCGATTAATCGATTTTGGCAGACTCAGTTGACTTTTGAAATTTTCCTTAAGATTGAGGGAGGGTCTAGGACCTTCTTTATTACATCTTTAATGATGGATTACATGTGTTATGATGTACCATAGGTGGTACGTGTGAGCATGAGTACAAGGAGCCGCGTGGGACCTTGATGCTTGGAATTTCAAAGACTTGAGGTAGGGAACACCTTGAACATGTACTTTAATTTACAAGAGCATGTATGTAGTGATATGTAATTTAAATTAGAAATTATTTTAGCTAAGTAAAGTTTTGTGAAAAGGGTGTGTGTGTGACACCAACAGTGTAACTAAGAATAAGACATCCCCAGGGGATGAGAAAGTAACAAGATAACCAAAGGATAAGAGAAATTGGATGCATCCCAGGGATGTAGACAAGATTGAGTAACATTCGATAAGGCCTAATTGATATAAGATAGCACACTTATACGGTGAACAACTATATATAAAGCACCTGTTATTTTTGTTATTTGAGGTTTAACCAGGATACCCCACCGACGTGGTGGGATACCCACGACTGACGCGGCAGGATACTGT
The DNA here is from genome assembly GCA_021018995.1 of Chloranthus sessilifolius. Lineage (NCBI taxonomy): Eukaryota > Viridiplantae > Streptophyta > Magnoliopsida > Chloranthales > Chloranthaceae > Chloranthus > Chloranthus sessilifolius. The sequence goes on along the minus strand of CM037594.1, from coordinate 23,364,722 downwards.
GATCGATACGACAGCGAAACTGTAAGCTAGTACGGAGGTTTATCCGTACATAGTAAGCACATCCCAGGGATGTTGAGATAAGATTGAACCCCGCCGCCGATTCCCAGGGAAAAGGGGCTTGGGTAGGTTTGTATTCCCAGGGAATACGTATAACAACTGTCTATTTAGATGACAATGAAGGGTATCTCATCGGGGCTCGATGCTATATTGCTCGGGGATTACTTAAGTTGAAGATTTAAGTTTGCCTTAGGCCTTTTCAATGTCATTCATGATCTAGTAAAAGAGATGTGAAAACGGTAAACTGTTTATTAAAAGCAAATGTACTTTACCATCTTTTTAAACTGTTTTCTCAGTAATGGCATAGATCCATCATGCTTAAAATATCATGGAATATATGTGAGGTTTTAACTTATATGTTCACTGTGTTTGTTCCCTATTGAGCTAGGATGTAGCTCACCCTTTAGACTATACGTCGCAGGTCCAGTACTAGCAGCAGTGGAGGTATCAGGTGACGTGGATCTGGGTGAGTTGGACCACACGCCCCTGGACGAGTTGGAGCCACCTCCAGAGGACTTCTTCTAGAGGCCTCTGCTGTGCATTTTGAGAGAGTTGTTTTGTGAGCTTTTTGGGTATGACTTGGTATGTCAAGCCTTTATTTCTGTTTAAACAATGTAATTAAATTCAGATAATTCTTTTGGGCGAACCATTTGGGATGATCAGTTATCATCGATGGTTCGGATCGGTTCTCCACTCATGTAGGGGCATGAGGGTAGAATTGTCTTTTGAGAAAAGGTTTAATGTCATGATGTTTTCGCTTTGAGTTATCATTTGTTTCTTTTGGTTATAAGTTGCTTGATGTACCAATGTTCCGTGCATAGTTGGGGCATGGTCTAGAGGATTATGTTGATGGCACGAGTTTAGGGGTGCTGAAATCTGGGCTGTCACAGTTGGTATCAGAGCCTTTTCTTTTAGAAATTCTGAGAATCATTCTTTTTGTCAGAGGATAGGGACTTCTACTAACGAAACTTTAGTTTCAAATGCAGCCGTCAATGTCTTCTAGAGGGAGGGGTCGACCGAGGGGCGGCCAAAATAGAAGTCTACGTAGTGGAGATGAGTACATCTCTCCTACAAATAGAGTACCCATAGGAGATGGAGGGGCTTCTGGCAGTGGTGGCCAAGGAAGCCAAGATCAGAGAGAGAACCAAGATCGAAATAGACAGGAGCAAGATCAGAGAGAACAAGAAAGAGTTAGAGAGAGAAATAAGGACAGAGAAGAGCGCCAAAGGATGATGCACACCATGGAGACCATGGCAATTGCCATGGCACAGCAGGCCGCATCCTTGGCAGCTCATACCGCCCGAGAGCAGCAGCCACCTACACCACTAATAGGACCTGCACCGCCTATAGCTTCATCATTCACCGAGTTGAGGAGGATGAGACATCCTAACTTTTCTGAGCAGGCAGACACTATGGCAGCTGAGAATTGGCTTATGGAGATGGAAAAGTGTTTAGAGTGCTGACATGCACGGAAGATGAAAGTGTACGTTGGGCAGCCTATATGCTAGACGGGGAGGCTGGGCCTTGGTGGAAGTCTGTGATACGGACTAGGGCTCAGGATACCCCAGAGTTGCCCTGGACCTGGGAGGAGTTTGTTGAGGAGTTCAACAAACAATATTTTTCGAAAGTAGTGAGAAACCAGACGGAGATTCAGTTTTTACAATTAGTGCAAGGAAGGATGAGCGTAAGGGAATATGGAGTGGAATTCCTACGACTCGCTCGTTTTGCTCCTAATTACGTCGCCACCGACGTGATGAAAATGAAGAGGTTCCAACAAGGCTTGAAGCCTGAGGTAGGGGGAGGAGTAGCCCCATTCCAACTGAGGACCTATGAAGAGGTCATGAGCAAAACACTTGTTGTTGAGGAAGAAAATAATAACAGATATCGACAGATAGAGCAACAGAGGGGAAATACATACCAAAGCAGAATGGGGAACTATGAGCCGGCGAATAAAATGCCGAGATTCGTAACCCAATTCCAAGGTCAAAAACCACAGTTCCAAGGGGGTTTTGGAAGACCGGCGCAACAAAACAACCAACAGAGATTTCCATTACTTGCATCGGGGAGACCGTTACGCTATGAGAGCCCTGCCTTGACTACTGGTGCTACCGTCACACAGGGATTCTCAAGGACAACTTCTTCAGCACCTCGGGAGACTTGTGCCAAGTGTGGCAAGTCTCATAGGACAGTGGACTGCAGGATGGGAACTCGGGGCTATTTTCAATGTGGCAAAGTGGGCCACTTGATCAAGGATTGCCCTGAGGTTGATAAAAGGAAGACGGCTTTGGGCCAAAGACCTATTCAAGCACGTGAAGCCGTTCATGGAAGAGCCTATCCGTCAGAATCGAAACGTGCATGATGTTATCCAAGGTGAGATTTCTTTCGAATAAAGAAATTTCAATTTCCTTAAAATTTTAGATAGAGAAGGTGCATTCAATTAACAATAGCATAGATTCTTTTCCTAAACGTTAAATTGAAATGTAATCTACGTGTGTATATGTATGTATGTATGTATGTATATTATAGGTACATTAACTGTATACGAGAAGGGATGCTTTGTAGGATATGACGCTAGAGTGTTGATAGACTCAGGGTCTACCCACTCATTTGTCACCCCTCGATTTGCAAAGAGGATAAAGATTGTTTAAGAAACGTTAGACTTTGTTCTATCTGTGTCTATCCCGACTGGAGAGTTAGTGAACACGGAGTTAATTTACAAATCAGCCATTGTGGCTGTTCAGGATCGCGATGTTCACGAGTTAGACGCAAAGTTGATACTACTGAACATGTAGGGGTTCGATGTAATCCTTGGCATGGACTGGTTGTCGCAACATTGTGCAACGGTCGATTGCAAGAACAAGGTCGTCATATTCAGACCCAACAGAAGGAGATTGTTTAGATTTCAAAGAGTGAGGTCGTCGCACATGCCACTTATCTTTGCAGTCAGAGCCGAACGCATGATCAGAAAAGGCTGTAGTGGTTACTTGGCATTCTTGAAGGAGGATAAGGAGGAGAAAAATGTTATCTCAGAGATAGCAGTAGTGTGAGAGTTCGCCGATGTGTTTCTGGAGGAGTTGCCTGGATTACCTCCAGAAAGGGAAGTGGAATTCGCCATCGACTTAGCACGAGGAATGGAGCCTGTGTCTAAAGCACCATACAGAATGGCTTTTACTGAGTTGAAGGAGTTCAAAGAGCAGTTACAAGAATTAATGGACAAGGGTTTTGTTAGACCAAGCGTGTCTCCGTGGGGAGCACTGGTCTTATTTGTCAAGAAGAAGGATGGGTCAATGCATTTATGCATTGACTATCGACAACTGAACAAACTCACTGTGAAGAATCGCTACCCTTTGCCTAGAATTGACGATCTGTTTGATCAACTACAAGGAGAAAAGTACTTTTCCATGATCGATATGAGATCTGGGTACCATCAGTTGAGAGTCAAAGCAGAGGACATCCAGAAGACAACTTTCAAGATGCAGTATGGACACTATGAGTTCTTAGTGATGCCGTTTGGGTTGCCGAATGCTCCGACATCGTTTATGGATTTAATGAATAGGGTGTTTAAACCACACCTGGACTTGTTTATCATAGTGTTTGTTTACGACATCCTGATATACTCTAAATCAGAAGCGGAACATGAAAAACACCTGAGGATTGCTCTACAGACTCTACGTGAATACCAACTGTATGCCAAACTCAACAAGTGTGAGTTTTGGTTGGAGGTTAGCTTTTTGGGATATGTTGTCTCAAAGCATGGTGTCACTGTAGACCTAGCAAAAATAGAGGCAGTGGTTAGCTAGGAGCAACCAAAGACAGTGACCGATGTTCGAAGTTTTCTTGGATTAGCAGGGTTCTACCGACGTTTCGTCGAAGGTTTTTCAAAGATATCGGGACCTCTCACGAAGCTTACGAGAAAGGATTCAAGATTCGAGTGGAGTGAGGCATGCGAGAAGAGTTTTCAAGAACTCAAGACAAGACTCACTTCAGCCCCAGTGCTAGCGATTCCTTCAGGCAGTGGAGGATATGCAGTATATAGCGATTCTTCATACAATGGCTTAGGTTGTGTGCTAAATCAACACAAGAAAGTGATAGCTTACGGATCGAGACAGCTGAAAGAACACGAGAAAAACTACCTAACTCACGACTTGGAACTAGCAGCGGTCATTTTTGCGCTGAAGATTTGGAGACATTACCTATACGGTGAGACGTTTGAGACTTTCACCGACCATAAAAGTCTCAGATACCTGTTTACACAAAAAGAACTCAACATGAGGCAGCGTAGATGGATGGAGTTCCTCAAGGACTATGACTGTTCCATACAGTACCATCCAGGTAAGGCAAACGTAGTGGCCGATGCCTTGAGTTGAAAGGGTTCAGTTCAGTTAGCTAGCTTGATTTTAGGTATACACCGATGGAAGTTATTTGAAGTTCTGGCACTATATGATGCGAACATCGAGTCGCAAGCTTCAAGAGCCTTTCTGGCTAACATATCAGTGAGACCAGTGATATTTGAGCATATCCACAACCTACAGATGAAGGATTTGACGCTAACAAAGATTCGTCAAGATGTGATTGAGGGCATTCAACCGGACTTCTCAGTGAAAGAAGGTGGTTCCTTATTGTTCAAGGGCCGTCTCTGCATTCTGGACAATGCCGATCTAAGACGAACAATTCTTGATGAAGCCCACAAGTCAAGCTATGCTATCCACCCTGATAACACCAAAATGTACCAAGACTTGAAAAAGAACTATTGGTGGAGAGGTTTGAAACAAGACGTGGCAGAGTACGTGTCACGGTGTTTGACGTGTCAGCAGGTGAAGGTTGATCACAGACATCTTGCTGGATTATTGCAGCCTCTACCAATGCCGGAGTGGAAATGAGAATCGATCTCTATGGACTTCATAGTTGGATTACCGCGTACTGATAAGAGATACAATTCCATTTGGGTAGTCGTAGACCGATTGACCAAATCAGCGCACTTCTTGCCTTACAACACGATGTACACGGCAGGAAGACTGATAGAATTATACATGAAGGAGGTCGTCCGACTACACGAGATTCTGAGCAGCATTGTTTCAGATCGAGATCCACTGTATACGTCTAAGTTTTGGAAGAAATTTCAAGAAGGAATGGGAACGCGACTGGATTTCAGTTCAGCTATCCATCCTCAATCTGATGGTCAATCAGAACGAGTGAACCAAGTGATCGAAGACATGCTCAGAGCATGTATGTTAGAACTTCAAGGATCGTGGGATCAGCACCTACCATTAATTGAGTTTGCATACAACAATAGTTTTCAGACGAGCATTGGGATGGCACCATATGAAGCTTTATACGGAAGGCGATGTAGATCACCTATTAATTGGGAGGAAACCAGGGAGAAATTTGTTTTGGGACCCGAATTACTAGAAGACAATGTCGCCTATGTTCATATGATAAGGGCCAAACTCAAGGCAGCGCAGAGCAGGCAGAAAAGCTATGCCGACCTCAAGCGGACTAGTGTCGACTACAAGGTGGGCGAATACGTATTTGTCAAAGTCTCGCTTATGAAAGGTGTGATGAGATTTGGTAAGAGAGGGAAATTAAGTCCCCGCCATCTTGGACCGTTTTATGTTTTAGGTCGAGTAGGGGAAGTGGCTTCCCGCATTGGATTACCACCGTTGTTTGATCGGGTACACAATGTATTCCACGTATCGATGCTCAGGAAATATGTGCGGGACCCATCTCATGTGTTAGGAAGTCAACCCTTGGAGATGCATGAGGACATGAGCATGATAAAAGAGCCAGCGGAGATTTTGGATCGGAAAGAACAAGTACTGCGTACCAAAGTGATCCCCTTAGTGCTTGTTCGATGGAAGAATCATCCGACCGAAGAGGCTACGTGGGAACGAGAGACTGATGTGAAAGAACAATACCCGGACTTGTTTACCACGACTTGAGAGTCAAAATTGTATCATCGCAAGAATGTTTGTAGATTTAAATTGTATGTGTAATGCAATGACGATGTTATGATCAATTTGCTTAAGAGAACAATTTTATCCACATAGACTCTCAAACGCTGTATTAAACGCGGAATTGGAATTCATCGTGGTCACGACATGGCCGTAATGATGTGTTTTGTAGAACCAATGACCAGTTGATATCATAGTTCACCAAGAGAAATCAAAGAGACAGGAAAATTTTTAAATTTGAAGAATCTGATCAAAACCAATTAATCAATTTTCAAATCGATTAATCGATTTTGGTCGATTAGTCGACTGGCATGCGCCAGTGACTGGAAATTGGAAAGAGATTCAGAAAAATGATAAAGTAAAATTTCGATTAATCGATTTTGGTTTTGATTAATCGATTGATGATTTTGATTAATCGAATAACTTCAGAATTTTAGAGAAACTTGAAGAAATTTTTTTTCGATTTCAATTAATCGAAGTACAATTCGATTAATCGATTTGAGATTTCGATTAATCGAATTGGAGTTTGACTAATCAAGTAACTTAAGAATTTTAGAAAAAATTTCAAGGACTACACGATTTCGATTAATCGAAATAAATCTTGATTAATCGATTTTAAGATTTTAATTAATCGAAGTGAAACTCGATTAATCGACTGGCTCACGCCAGTGAGCTCCAAAACTTAAAATTTTTAACGGATACGATTTCGATTAATCGAAACGATTTCAATTAATCGATTTTGAGTTTCGATTAATCGATTTTGAAAATCAATTAATCGATTTCGCGTGGCTTAACCTAGTTTTGAAAACTCGATTAATCGATTTTGGAAATCGATTAATCGAACCGGAGGCTATATATATAAATCGAAGGGATTTTCTTCCCATTCGAAATCATTTGGAATTTTTGTTTTTGCGCCTTTTTCTTCTTCTTCTTCTCCAACCGACCGAGATACCTAGGGCTTGGGCATTCCAACTCGATTTCAGGGTGAAATCGCGTGACATCGAATCAAAGACCTAAGGTAGACCCTATATTCGAGTCTTTTCTTTCAATTTGAGCTATAAGAACCCTAGTTTTGTCCTATTTTCACCAAAATGCCACCCAAAACCCGATTGTCTTCGAAGAAGGCAACCTCCAAACTTCTGGTCCGGCGTAAGAATGCCGCACCGCCACCACCTACCCCATCACCGGTGAGGACTCCATCACCGTTGGCATCGGAGACCACCTCCGGTTCGACGAGCGCGTCTTCGCGCAAGTCTTCACGTGAGTCTACTCCTATGCCACCACCTCCAACCAATGTGCTCCAACCAAATGAGTGGTGGGCAGCCAAGACCATCGATGATGAGTACATCATCGATGTGGAATTGTTTACAAATCTCGATGTACTGGGCGAGACCAACTGGGCTCGTAATTACCTTCAAAAGGCCGGACTCGGTAACCTCTTACAACCAATCCGTGGGTCCTACTACCCTAGATTGGTCCGTTTATTCTACCAGGGGCTTAAGGCGGGGCCCACTGACGACATAGTCACGACCACTATTGAGGGTCGCGACTACACTTTCATGCGTTGCCACATACACGAGGCGCTCGAATGTCCCTCGACTTTGTACCTGAGACCACCCTCTTCCCACCCTTTGAACAGGAGGTGCGATTTGAGGAGATCATGACCCGCATGACCGGGGGAAAGAAGGGGTCGGGATCCTCCATTAGGAGGGTCGACCTTCCCCACTATATGTGGATGCTTGATTCAATAATCAAGTGTAACCTTTACCCCATGCGCCATGACACCAAGCGCATAGAGAAAGTGCAACAGGTGCTTTACGCGGCCTTCTGTGGCCGTTGGTTTGATGCTACAGCGATCATCCTCGAGGGGATGATCTACATCAAAGGAAAGTTGATGAAGGGCAATCTAAGACCTAAGGAGAAAATGCGCTACACTCGGCTCATCTCGATCATGTTGGAGTGTTACTCCGACGCCCCCAACTACGCTATATCGCCTCACGAGGTAAGGGCTACGGATTGCGTGAAGCAATTCTCCATTGCTTCATGGAACCGTAGCTACAACCTCCTCAAGAAGACCCTACCAGCAGTAGCACCACCACCCCCACCACTATAGCAGGATCCACCCGTTGGGGGAGCATCACCAGTGGGGGACGCCCCACCCGTCATCCCACCAGCTAAGGGAGTCCCATCTCACCCCTCAGTATCAGCTGGGCATTAGCCCATTGTGCCACCTTCCACCACATCAGCTACACAAACCTCACGATCAGCCGCAGCGACACCTACTTCATCCTACCGCCGCCGACCAGCTCACTCCGACCCTATCATTGAGGACGTGTTGGCCCGCATGGAGGCTAACAATGAACGGATGAACCGGCGGATGAACTTTTTGATGTACCATACTATGCGGTACATCTATCCGTTGGACTACTACCAGCGCCTAACTCAGGAGGAGGAGTGGACAGCAGGCCGGACCGCCTTCCATAGGGGTCCAGTCTTCCATCCGAGCACATCGACTGCCGATGCATCTGGCTCGGTGCCCGAGCAGCCAGCTGAGACGGGTCACCCACGACCTCTCGAGATGACCCGGCCAATCCGGCCGAGCAGCTCACGCACCGGATCGAGGGAGAGGGGCGGCATGACTTCTGGATGTTTCTATTTCCGTTATCTCTTGTATGCATATTTTGGGAGCTTATATATGTATCAAAAAATTGTACATTTTGATTAATGAAATACAGAACCAATTTTTGTGTATTTATGTTATTTGGTTTTCTTATATTGTGTAATGTGTTCGTCGTTTTGTGTATGGATACGTGACACCCCAGTGTGCGGGGTACCCAAGCCAGCACCGTTGGGTTATTTTCGAGGATGAAAATTCCCAAGGTGGGAAGAATGTAATATCCTAAAAAATTTCGTTGAACAGTGACCTAGGGATTCATGCCCGACTGGTCATAGGTTTGACCAGGTGGGAGTTCACTAATTGACTGGAGAGGTGATGAACGGATGTGATGTGAAAATGATGTAAGTGTGTGGAGTGTGAGGTTAAATGAGAATCACATAAGCCTATCTTGGGTGTATGTGCTCAACACAAAGAGACTTGGGATATAAGGGTTAAAGAACCCTAAAGTCATTTATTGGATTGTTGAAGGAGAGTAAAGAAGAGAGAGAAAGAGAGAGAGAAGCTAGTTAATGCAAGAGAGTTATTGTGGCTTGTTGGAAGGGGGGATTGAGCAACAAAAGCCGGATTCGATGCTATTTGGAGCCGTTGGAACAAAGCTGGAACCCTAGCCTTTCCAACCTCTAGATCCAATCAAACTGAGATTTGATTGAGGTAAATTATTGTTGAATTAAAAGCATTGATTGTAGAAGTTTAATTGTAGTCAAGAATACTTAAAATCATAGGATAAAGGCTTAGAAAAAGAAAGAAAAATAGGTTAAAGAAGATTTGGAAGATCGACCCGAGAGGGGGCTGAATCTGACCAAATCGATTAATCGAAATTAGAGTTCGATTAATCGATTTTGGTCTGGAAGTTGAAAAGTCAAGTAAACCCGATTTCGATTAATCAAATTTGAATTCAATTAATCGATTTGGATTTCGATTAGTTGATTTAGAAATTGACTAATCGACTGAGCATCTCTAGTGGCTGGAGAAACAAGACCTGGGGAAATCGACTAATCAATTTGAGAAATTGATTAATCGATTTTGGATTTTGATTAATCGATTTAAGATCGACTAATCGATTTCGGACTTCGACTACTCGATTTAAGAATCGACCTTGCTATGCCAGAAATTTCGATTAATCTATTTGAGATCGATTAATCGATTTTGGACTTCGATTAATCGATTTTGGGAATCGATTAATCGATTTGGGTTTCGATTAATCGATTTTGGGAATCGATTAATCGATTTTGGCAGACTCAGTTAACTTTTAAAATTTTCCTTAAGATTGAGGGAGGGTCTAGGACCTTTTTTATTACATCTTTAATGATGGATTGCATGTGTTATGATGTACCATAGGTGGTACGTGTGAGCATAAGCACAAGGAGCCGCGTGGAACCTTGATGCTTGGAATTTCAAAGACTTGAGGTAGGGAACACCTTGAATATGTACTTTAATTTGCAAGAGCATGTATGTAGTGATATGTAATTTAAATTGGAAATTATTTTAGCTAAGTAAAGTTTTGTGAAAAGGGTGTGTGTGTGACACCACAGTGTAACTAAGAATAAGACATCCCCAGGGGATGAGAAAGTAACAAGATAACCAAAGGATAAGAGAAATTGGATGCATCCCAGGGATGTAGACAAGATTGAGTAACATTCGATAAGGCCTAATTGAAATAAGATAGCACACTTACACGGTGAACAACTATATGTAAAGCACCTATTATTTTTGTTATTTGAGGTTTGACCAGGATACCCCACCGACGTGGCGGGATACCCACGACTGACGCGGCAGGATATCCGTGACCGATATGACGGAAAAACCGTAAGCCAGTACGGAGGTTTATCCGTACACAGTAAGCACATCCCAGGGATGTTGAGATAAGATTGAACCCCGCCGCCGATTCTCAGAGAAAAGGGGCTTGGGTAGTTTTGTATTCCCAGGGAGCGACGATGAAGGGTATCTCATCGGGGCTCGATGCTATATTGCTCGGGGATTACTTAAGTTGAAGATTTAAGTTTGCCTTAGGCCTTTTCAATGTCATTCATGATCAAGTAAAAGAGATGTGAAAACTGTAAACTGTTTATTAAAAGCAAATGTACTTTACCATCGTTTCAAACTGTTTTCTCAGTAATGGCATAGATCCAGCATGCTTAAAATATCATGGAAATGTGAGGTTTTAACTTATATGTTCACTGTGTTTATTTCCTATTGAGCTAGGATGTAGCTCACCCTTTAGATTATACGTCGCAGGTCCAGTACTAGCAGCAGCGGAGGTATAGGGTGACGTGGATCCGGGTGAGTCAGACCACACGCCCCTGGACGAGTTGGAGCCACCTCCAGAGGACTTCTTCTAGAGGACTCTGTTGTGCATTTTGAGAGAGTTGTTTTGTGAGCTTATTGGGTACGGCTTGGTATGTCAAGCCTTTATTTCTGTTTAAACAATGTAATTAAATTCAAATAATTCTTTTGGACGAACCATTTGGGATGATCAGTTATCATCGATGGTTAGGATTGGTTCTCCACTCATGCAGGGGCATGAGGGTAGAACTGTCTTTTGAGAAAAGGTTTAATGTCATGATGTTTTCGCTTTGAGTTATCATCTGCTTCTTTTGGTTATAAGTTGCTTGATGTACCAATGTTCTGTGCATAGTTGGGGCATGGTCTGGAGGATCGTGCTGATGGCACGGGTTTCGAGGAGCCAAAATCCAGGCTGTCATAGAAACCATCGCCCGTGCCAACGGCGCGACACTCTAGTCATGTGCACTCTATGGACCGCGTGATCTCATTAAATGATACACTGCAGATGTGCAATACTAAAGGTCACCCATACACTTACCTGGTGACGTCTCGATCACGTGCTACGGTTATAGTGCATAAAACAATCACACGCACACTTATATGAGCGTAAATGACCCCTCAAGCCTGAGATCTCACGCTCGAAAATAGGCGCGCAATGCCTGACTTTGGACAAAATTTACACCCTCACACCTTTGTATCCCATCTTGGCCAAAATTCTTCAGTGCCATCGCGTAGCGTTACAAGCTGTTCTGACAGAAAAGAAAGACCTACTCACCCATACCATCACATACCCTTACATGAGAAGGAAGGATCGGCAGCACCCGTCCCCATCGCGATAATGTGTACACATGCGATATCACCTCAATATCCAGTCCCATCATAATAAATTAACCATACCCTCATGACCCATCGCGAGAAGTCGAAAGCAAATCTCCCGCGAATGTGAGCATGCCACCACTAACTATGCTCAATCGACATCCCATCGTGAACATCATTACCTAAAAAAAAGAAAAAAAGAGCTCAGATAGACTGCCACACTGTATGACAAAGAGAAGGAAAGCTAGAGCGTCTCCCATCGCTAAGGAAAAGGGCTCTCTCTCTCCTGAATTGATCCCCACGTCCAACCAGGACTCACCCAGCAAGCAGCCAAAGAAAGGGAGAACCCCAAGTCCCATCGTGACATCATTCCTCCAAGACGTTTTATCACATCGGCGACCGCCAACCCCTGCCACAGCCGACTCTAAGAGAAGAAAGCTCCAAAGTCCCATCGCGGTACCACCCCCAACAACCCACCAGTCCCATCGCAGGCCACACAAGCTGCACTCCATCTAGGTAAGTATCATCCCTAGGTAAGTACTACCCACTTTTTTATTTTACTCGATATTCCTCGTAAATATATAGTTAGCTATGATTAAGTCAAATATTTTCAAAACCCGTCTCTCTCGACTCACGAATCACTGTAGTCCTCCCATAAGAGACAACCATCAGTACTCGCCGAGAAGGTTGGACGGAGTATCTGGCATGCCAAGTGTCGTCTTGACAACCAAAATAATGGTCGGGTCTACAAATCCCGTAGTGGTGGATCTACTCAGCGACGTCTCGGAAGTCATGTTTTTCGCTGTTTTACCACCGAATTGATCTTAAATTAAAATTCCTAAAATTTTAAATTTTCAAAATCCCATTACTAACAAAAAAAAAAAAGCAAAAAAAGGGAAGTAAAGAAGAATAAAACAATAAGATAAATAGATTCGACTCACCTTTCTTTAAATGCCAAAAAAAAAGAACTGATTAAGCGCCCCATCACCCGCGCACAATAAATTACACTTAGCCCCGACATTCAACTCCTAAGACCCCCTAAACTCACAATCAAGTGCATACCCCACTGCAAAAAATTAGACCAAGCGCATACACCACTACGCAGAATCGTTTGTTCAGATCCATTAGGACTAGAATTCCCAACTAAGACCGTCTCAACTCACAATCAAGTGCACACTCCACTGCGCAGAATCATTTGTTCAGACACATTAGGACTAGAATTTTCAACTTAGAGGCCGAATCCAGATGAATCAAGCGTACGTGCCACTACGCAGAATTCAATTGAGCACACCTCACAAGACCCTCAACTAATCTCACCCAAACCAGCCATTCCCCTAGGAAGCCAAACAATGAGTATATTTAATCTAAGAACTTATAAACGCCTATTGAAAAAGGAACGCCTGACGCGCATTGGTGTGAGTAATGACGCGCTCGATCTGACATGACTTTCAAAAGCCTTCGATATTATGTGATACTTCATTTTATTATTATCAGTCCTTGGACCTTGTTTTGGACATTTGATTGATGCCCCGATACCTCGATTGCATAAAATCCCTCTATTAGCCCGCGCCATGCGGCGGGATGCGTCATGCACCCACAGGCCCGGAATGTGTCCTTCGACAGCTACCATTTGCCCTTCAAAGGCTCCATTTTAGCTTGCACTGCTAGAAAAGAAAGCCAAGCATGTCATGTCAGCATCCTCAGTTCACATTTGTGATTTCCCAAGAGAAACGAGAAGACACCTCGAATGAGGGGTGTCTACTTCTTCGACGCGTTTTTACTTCGCAAGAGCACGCCGGAGAGGGGCATCTGTAGACACCCCCATTTTGTCCTCTCAAAATATATAAATTTGTTCGGTCAACCTTTGACCTCATAACCCTGATATGGGACTATATGCTAAAACAATAGTATATGGCTGGACACAGGGTGAAACAATAGCTCTGTGGCCCAGGCCCCATACCCCCAACGTGGGAACAATGCACTGAAACAATAGGACATGTCTAAACATAGGTTGAAACAATAGCTTTGTGGCACAGATCCCGACATAGGGAGACTATATACTTAAATAATAGTATATAGTCAGAATGCAGATTGAAATAATAGTCTTGCATTTCAGACCCCTAACCCTAATGTGGGACCATATACTAAAACAATAGTATATGGCTGGACACAAGCTGAAATAATAGCTATGTGGCTCAAGCCCCATACTCTCGACATGGGAACCATGCACTGAAACAATAGTACATGGCTGAACAGAAGCTAAAATAATAGCTCTATGGCTCGGATCCCAATGTAGGGAGACTATATACTGAAATAATAGTATATAGTCGAAATGCAGACTGAAACAATAGTCTGACATTTCAAGCCTGACTTGGACAACCCCGAATTAAGTGCCCAAAACCAAGCGCTCAATTCGATTACATGCCAAATCACAAGCATGCAATCAGTCCCTTCTCAGACCAGACTTCCTTTCCCCAGACCAACTCGAGACTCAATTACGCGTCTATCATGAGACGCGCGATGGGATTGAGCACCCTATCACCGGCGCGCAATTGGCTTACGCCCGACCTAGCCTCACCATCTTTGATCCCTAAGTTTTCTCGATTAAATGCTTCGAGAGTGGTGCTTAATTGGATTAGGCACCCCAAAATAGGCGTGCAATTAGTTCTAACACTATTAGGACTAGGAAACTCGCTGAGCAAGTTAGTCGGTCGCTCACTGAGTCGGCGACCGACTCAAAGCGATTAAGCACTGGGAGACCGGTGCGCAATCCAGTTAAACGCCTGAAATAGGGCGTTTAATTGGAGAAAAACCTATAAAATATTTTTTTCTAATTCGCCCTGAGAGACTGGAAATTTTTGAGCGAGAACGGATTTTTTTGGGATTCCAAAATCAGACAACTCCGAGAATGAGCACATAGAACAACCTAACCATGATCTCGAAATTCAAGGGGAGAATCTTTGAGGTTTCTCTTCGCAGCCCCGGTCCTAGGTAAAAATCTTAGTTTTAGATTTAAGATATTCCTCTTAGTTTTAATTATAGGTTTTAATTTTCAGTCCGAGACCGTATCACCTTTTTTAGACCGCAAATTTTTTATATCTGGTTCTAGTTTTCCGAATTTAGAACCAGTCCTTAATCTGACGGTCTAATTTACCGACCCTAGGCTTTACTTTCGTTCTAAAATCTCAATTTTCAGTCCTATCATTAATTTTCGATTCTAGTCCTTGGATTCTAGAACCAATTTTTAATCATACGGTCTGATTTTCTAATTTTGGACCCGAATTCAATTCTAAAAATTTAAATTTAAATTTAA
The DNA here is from genome assembly GCA_021018995.1 of Chloranthus sessilifolius. Lineage (NCBI taxonomy): Eukaryota > Viridiplantae > Streptophyta > Magnoliopsida > Chloranthales > Chloranthaceae > Chloranthus > Chloranthus sessilifolius. Next base: position 23,349,625 of record CM037594.1, on the reverse strand, counting down.
TTTCTTAGTTTAATATTTCCAAAAATTCTAAATATTAATTTTAGTTTCTCAATTTCACTCATAATTATTACTCCGAAATTGACTCTGGAAAATCTAAAAATACTATTTTATCATCATGAATCCAATATATCTTTAATCTCAGCCACCCAATTTGCCCAAGGGAGCTTACGGAGGGTACACGAGAACGAGGCCAATCCTTCTAGCATAGCGGGCCCAAACCTCCTTCTTTTAGAATTACTTAATTGCTTTAATTAGGATTATAATATCAGTTTCATAATTTCTTCTTCGGATTTTAGTATAGTCAATTTACATGCTTTATTTTAATTAAATCCTTAGAATAATTGCTTCGATTAGAACTTCAATAAAATTAGTTCCTTTATTTTAATTAGATAATTCTAGCCTAGTTAATTTCTCACTTTATTAGACCCCAGTATCAGTAATCAGTCCTTTTATTTCAATTAGAATCTTAGTATAATTGATTCATGCTGTTATCATAATTCTAGTCAAATTAGTACTTTATTTTAAGTAGAATTTAGTAAGATTAAGTCATTGCTTTAATCAGATTTCAAGTGCAGTTAATTCATTGCTTTAATAAGAATTTTAATCAAATTAGTTTGTTTCCCTCAATTACATTTTTTTATTTTATCCATATAAAATTAATTCATTGCCTAAATTAGAGTTTAGTAAAACTAGTTCTCTATTCCAATTAGAGTTCTGGTACAACTAGTATATGTGCTTTACTTAGAATTCTAATATAACTAGCATGTTTGGTTTAATTGAAGTTTCATTAAAATTAATACACCTGCATTCCTAGTACAATTAGGAGACCGATGTTAATTGGAGTTTTAGTAGTATTAAGACATTATGTTAATTAGAATTCTAGTAGTCCTAGGAAACTAAAATTAATTAGACTCCTGATAGAATTAGAATACTAGATTAAATAAACTATAATAAATTACCACATAACTAAACTCATAGCAGAATTGGGAAGTCTAAACTGATTAAATCCACAGTAATAATAGGGGAAGGGAAGAAAAACTAAACTACCTAAATTATAAGAAAAGACCTAGCTGCTGATGTTCGCAGGCGGACGATTCAGTAAAGAAGTAACCCACACCCGCTCCAAAGCATGATCATTGACGTATTGCAGTATCGTTAAAGATCTACAGCTAGCGATTGCAACAAAGTAGGAACCTTTCTAGAAAACCCTTGATTTCTAACATTCTAAACACCGCATCGCTAGAGTCCAGTTGGACAGAATTGGATCTGATTCAACGGGGATCGAGAGGAACCCAGAAAAGTGCCCACCAACAGAACTGTCCTAATCTACCTAGTATAGTGTATCAGAAATCTAGCTGAGATTGAGCTTGTGAATCTCTTAATGTGAATTTGTCTAAAAATTCTGTAAAAATTTGAGGATGGAGAAAATCTGTTCAATATGGCACATCTAGTGACTACTATTGGACAATTGATCAGATGACTCTGTTTCCATAATGATCAAAATATTTTTATTGCTAAAAATATATAGAAATATCGTGGAGGACTTTGAGAGCTTTCTAACAAGCTTTCATCTATCTGATTTTGATATCGGCAATAGAAGTTTTGGCTGATTATCCGAGGCCTTAAAATCTGGTATGATGACCAATTGAATTAAAAATACGTTCTGTAAATTAATGGCCCTGATAAAATCTTATCTAAATTTTGAGTACCATCACTTGTGAAAGATGAGGCCATCTGTCATCTTCCACTGGCTTTTGGAATCACTCAAAAATTCAATCGGGATTGAAAATGACAACTTGATTATCGGTCTGATACCCTTACCTGAAATTTATAAAATGAATAGGTTAAGTCAAAATCTTGACTTTCTCCTTAAATATCATGATATTGTGACTATGAAAGATCACAAATAAGGTTTTAATGGTCATTGATGACCTGTAATCAAAATGGTTGACCGTAGTTGACAGTCAAAGATTGACTCTTAGAGGCCCAAAAGTCGTTATGGTCGGAAAATGACCCAGTTTAGAGCTATCATCTCATGGGTGAAAGTGACCCCAAAAATTATATAAAATTTTGGAAAGTTGAAATTATAAATATATTGAATTCATCCAAAGATTCGACCTCTGACTAGATCGGTTTAGATGGATAGAAAACTTGGAAAATGAGGGTACGAAATCATGTCAAGTGGCACACACTATGACCACTGTTGGACATCCGATCAGATGCTCCGGTAGTCTACGTTCCACCACCTACTGGCCCAGCATCCGGAGCATCCAACCACCTATCCCTTCACCCATTCCCTTGTCTACCACTCCCATTCCTTCCCTTCCTATCCCTTCTTTCGCCCAACCCATTCCTTTCACTCCATCACCATCCCTTTCCCATGTCGCAGAATGCCATACCTTATCTCCCCCGTCGCCCCGACCACCATCTCGATTCACTTACATTGAGACCCCTCCCATTCACCCCACCATTTCACTTCCACCAGTCATAACACTCTTCAATGATACCATCATCACTTCAGAAGCGTGACTTCCACACACACATCCCCTCCCTTTTCACATAGCACCTTCGGCATCAGTGCCGGGGGATTTTGTGGCTTGATGGAGGAGGCCCTCCATGATGGGGCTGCTTCGGCTATGGACACGCCTTTCACTCATACTTTTTAGTCCACAATGGACTAGCGCCTCAGTACTTTAGAGGCGAGGCAAAAAGAGATCCACACTCAGCTCGCCTCTATGATGAGTGTGCAACCGTGAGATTCGTGACGATCCCGTCGCGGCGATGCGCTCGCTTGCAAAAACATAGAGTCGCCACCCGGAGCTTTTGGTGTCTCGGGATACCTATATCATTTTTATAAGCACCGAACTACCACAAATATGACTCTGAATCTGGTCCACACCAAAGGCTATTAGGTAGGGGCTTTGGTTATCGATCGGGAAGGTGTTAGGCACCCGATCAACCCGCTTAACGTGGTCTCTACTAATGACCAATACAAAAATAAAGTAAAAGAAAAGAAAATGGCTTCCTCTTGCCCAAATAGGCCTTAAATCCTATTTGTGCCCCTCCATTCCTACCAAAAATTTGGCTGCGTAATGGCATAAATGGGAAGATAGGAAGAGCTAAGGAAGAGATAGGAGACGAAAGGGGAGAGCCGGAGCCCTCGGGCCCTTGTAGCACCGTAGGAGAGCCTTGCGTGGCTTGCTTTGATGAGCTCTTGAAGGCTTTGTATGGTATGGAATAGGGTTCTAACTCCTAAGATTTGAAGCTAAGAGGTAGAGAAGGGAGGCTAGGGGATCACACACACCTAGGCTAAGGGTTTTGGATGCAAGAACAAGCTTGAAATAAGGTTGGGAGATTCTAGAATTTGGGTGAAAAATGGTGCACAAAAGGGAGGAAGAACTTCTCACTTTTAACTCTTTCTCTCTTAAGAAAATTTCTCAACCCTTAAACCAAGCGGTGGGGGTCTCTATTTATAGGAAATGGGTGGATTAGGAGAGTATTTAGATGCTAATCAAGGTTAGAAATTAGGTAATCTAGCACCTAAGGTTTTCTAGGGTTTCAAGGGTTTTAGAGAAGTGTGAAGATGGGCTTTAATGGTGGATGATGGGTTAATGGTTTAGATCACTTATGGGTTATAAATAGGTGTTAAAAAGGGTGCAACAAAGCTATTAAAACATACCCCAAGGACTGAGGTGGACAATAAGTCAAACCCTAGCTTCAAAATTCGAGGCAAAAACCAGAAGTCACTGTTCATATGCCTGGCGCAACTATTAGTTACGCCAGGCAAATGTATAGTAAAACAGTTATGTATAGTAGCTTGAAAGTTGGCCCTGCGAGGGGTGGGGGGACCCATTTATACCTGGCACAACTATTAGTTATGTCAGGCCATTCTAGGGGAATATAGCTTGGCACAACTATTAGTTGCGCCAGACAAAAATTCCTCTAAAATGACCGATTTTTAAATTGTCATAACTTTTGATATATAACTCAGATTGAGGTGATTTTGACTTATTGGAAAGCTGGAGAAGTCCTCTTTCCAATGGCATATAACTCAACTCTTGAAGATGCCTGTGTAAATTTTGGCACTCATCTTTCCAACCGCTACTCGGGAGGGTTTGATGCTAGTCCAAGAAAGGGTTCTAATGGGTTTGGGAAGGTTAGGGTTGATTCCTAAGGGTTCGGGAAGGTTCTTAAGGGTTTGGGAAGGTTTTTAAGGGTTTCATACATGCTATCAAAAGCTTGAAGGTGCACCTCTCTCAAAATATGTTCCGATCGGGCCTTGGGCCGAATTTGGGTGTCTACAGATGCCCCTCTTTGGTATCCGATCACTAATGATCGAATGCCAAAGAAAAGAGACATCTGAAGAGGCCTATGGCATTACTGATGGGTCCGCTACATTCAGAATAAACTTCAAACATCAGATGAATAATATGGTGAGAAAACGAAAGCCCTGGATGGCAGGCTAAACATTCGTTTCTCAAGGTAATCGATCCCCAAGCGCTTAGCGACATTACTGGGCATAACCGAGGTGAAATGAGTTGTGAAAGCCCTGTATACCAGGCCAAACATTCGCTTCTCGAGATGATTTGAAGGTATTTGATATTTAAGATTCATTCCAAATGAAACAACTTCATAAGTAAGAGGGGTGATCGACCCACATTCAAAGATAGGCGCGAAGTAAACATACGCAAAGGCTCCACAGTTTGCATCCAATCCTGCGTGGCATTTGATTACCCCATCTGACTATGCACGGGTGCCCCTACTCAAAGCAGGGTTCGAGGTCTTTGGGCGAACCCATCGATCTTGAAGTTTATTTAGCATGACTATGCGAGCGGAGCGAATAGACGCCGCAACCCTTTTTGGGAGTACATGCTGTTTTCAAAAATGTACCGTAGATCAACATGACCTAGAGCATTCAGCTTTAACTACCTTGAACAGATCCAACCAAACATTGAGTGTCTCCCAAAATGGACATCCAATCCTGGTTTCTATCAACAATGATCATAAATATCATTTAACTATGCATAAACATACACCGATTAGGGGCGATAAGTAACAAAGGCAATGGAAGCCCCGACCCAGACCTGCCCGGGTATAATTTAATGGAACAAACGACCATCATACGGATACCCAGAGGCATGACATACACTTTACAGGGATACCACTACCCATACAGGTTTTAAGCCTGTAGAAAAATAAAAGGAAAATGAACCCTTCTGAATGCATGGTTGCATATAGTTTGATTGATACGTAATCTCATTCTCAACAGGTTAGTCTCAACCAATGATTGACCTTTTCCAACGGAGAATCTGAAGCTTAAGACACTTAAGTTCATATGAATCCAAAACAGAGCGCTCATCACAAAGATTTAGATTGGAGTCGACTCGATCGAAACATTAACTGTTTGATCGGGACTGACACCGTTGCTCCTTCCTTGAAGTAGGATCCAGAATCCAAGGCGTGCCTTAGACTTAGGACATTACTATAGCACAGTGGTGTTGCTGATAAAATATCAATATTTTACCGCATCAGAACATGCATGTGTGTAGCTCTGTGGGGAAGCACAGATTTATTCTTTCTTTTTCAAAATGATTTTCTGTTCTTTTTTTTTTTGAATAGACCTGACAGCAGTGGTGAGATGCTTCATCTGATTTGTCCATTGTTGAGAAGTTGCCCGCTTCGAGGCTTTGGACTGTGTGATGTTCCTGCATATTCTTAAGAAAACATTAGTCTCTTTTTTTTGTTTATATATATATAAAGAAAATGCATCCTAAATAACAGAAGGAGAAGTAAATTTTTACCTACCTTTTTTCATTTTCAAGATATTTTTTTGGATTTTTATTTTTGGAGATTTTTTACTATTTTTCTTCATTTTTGAGATTGAAATATGATGCTAGAAATATGTACATGAAAATGAGTAAAAATATATGCATATTTTTTGGTATTTGGATTTTTCTTGATTTTTTTATTTTTCATTTTGATGCCTTGACAGTGAGACAGAGTAATGAGTCCCATTTTGAGCATAGTCGAACTCTTTTATGCAGTCGAACCTGAGTGAGTTTTCGGATTTTATCAAGGCCGGAACGTTAATCTCTTTGGATTGAGTCAAACCTTTCTCCTTACCTTGAGTCATACGTTTGAACTAGCATGAGCGGCCCAGTCGGACAAGAGGGTACAGGAAGAGTAACAAAAGGGTTCCTCAAACATCAATCTTCTCAATCAGTCCAAACCTTTCTTTTTTAATTTTTTCTCTTTTCTTTTCTTTTTTTATTTATCTCCTTTTTTTACCCGTGGCGCCCTTTCTGGTTTTCACCACGTCCATGGGTTTAGCTCTCTTTCCCAAAGCGTCCTTTTAGGTTTTCACCTTGTCCGCACAAGCTCGCTGTTTTTATCCATAATGCCCTTTCGGGTTTTCACCACGTCCATCTTGCTTTGAGCTTATATTTTTAGTTTATTTTTTTATTCTTTTTATTTCTTTCATCATTATTTTTTTAACAGCCACGACATAGATGTCGATTCCATTATAGCCGGCTGGATGGGGTTCTGGTGTCGTCTCACAACTCGGCTTGTGTTGACTTAATAGATATTATGACTGCTTGTAAACCTAAAAGAGGGCTTTGTTCAGGGTGTAACTTGGCCATGGGTTAGGTTAAGATTTGAAGGTATGCTAGGCTAAAAGGGTTTCCTTGATTCGACTTAGTTTTCTCAACATACTTTCTTCCTTGGGGGTTTTACTATACATGCCCCGTAATTCTTCTATATTTTTTTTCTTTTTGCTCCATTTCAGGCAATCTCTTTTTGAGGTTTTGCTTTTCTAATTTTTTTAGATTTTGATGGTAACTTTACTTCCTCTTTTTTGTATATGTACACACACATTTTTTTTGGGAGAGGGGTTTTTTGTTTGAAAGAAAGGCCTAGGCTCAAATGGGGTAGCAAGGGATATCATCATTTTTAGGGATGCTTTCTGGCTACTGTGTTTAGAATGATGGCCTCTTTTGGGTGGTTCTTAAGTAGTCATGTATCTGTTTCACCAATACTCACCTTGTCATGATAGACTAAGAGTAGAACCGTCGAACATATCCAGCATTGATGGGCTCAGGAAGATGATCTCCGTCCATGGTGGTGAGGCGGATGGCGTATCCCGATAGCACCTCTCGAACGACGTAAGGTCCTTCCCAGTTTGGCTTGAACTTTCCTCTCGGATCGGCGTGGAGGGATGAGAAGATCTTCTTCAACATAGTGTCTTCTACCTTTAAATCTCGACTACAGACACGCTTATTATAAGCGCATGCGATTCGCCCCTGGTAAACCTGAGTATGACACAAGGCTAGGTGTCTCTTCTTGTCCAAAAAGTTTAATTATTCAAAGCAGGATATCTCTCTCTCTGCTTCGGGTAAGCCTGATTTTATGAGGATTCAGAGCGAGGGTACTTCAACCTCAACCGGTAGGATGGCCTCGGTTCCATACACAAGGGAGAACGGTGCTACCCCTGTAGCGGTACAGATTGATGTTCTGTACGCCCACAAAGCAAATGATAGTATTTCACTCCAAGCTCAGTAAGTGATAGCCATCTTCTCAAGGATGCAGACGACCGTCTTGTTCGCAGCTTCTATGGCTCCATTAGTTTGAGGCCGATAAGGTGACGAGTGATGGTGCTTGATCTTGTATTGGTCGCAGATGGCTCGAATGCGCTTATTCGTAAAATTGGTGCCATTGTCTGTGATGATATCTTTGAGTACTCCAAATCGGCACACAATATTACTCTTGAGGAACTTCTCGACGTGATTGTTCGTGATGTTGGCATATGACGCTGCTTCCACCCACTTGGTAAAGTATTCAATGGTGACGAGGATGAATCGATGTCCATTTTATGCTTTTAGATTAATCATTCCGACGACGCCAAGGCCCCAGGTAGCAAATGGCCAAGGAGTGGTCATGTAGTGAAGATCGATGGCAAGAGCGTGTATCAGACTAGAGTGTTCTCGACACTTGTAGAATTTCTAGACATATTTGCAGCAATCTGATTCCATAGTGGTCCAAAAGTATCCTTATCGCAGAATTTTCTTGGCGAGCATGTGACCGCTGATGTGGGCTCTGCATACTCCCTCGTGGATCTCCTTCATGATATTGGTTGCTTCACTTTTTGTAAGGCACCTGAGTAAGATGTTATTATGGGATCGCTTGTAAAGGCATTAACCGCAAATGACGTAGCCTGCCGCTAAACGTATGATGGTTTGCTGGTCCATCTTGGATGTGCCCTCAGGGAAAGTTAATGTCTCGAGGAAATTCTTGATATCTGAGAACCAAGGTGGCTCATCATCAGGCCTTGTAGGTTCCTCAATCTGTAAGCATAAGGCTGGCTCATTCCTCTGCTCGATCATAATCGACTTCATCTCAGCACCATACAGGCTTTCTATCATTGATGCCAAAGTGGCTAATGTGTCGGCAAAGTGATTCCTTATCCGGGGGACATAGGAGAATGTCACGTCTTGGAAGCAAGCTATCAGATCCTCGAGGTGCTCATGGTAAGGAATCAGTTTCTCATCTTTTGTCTTCCAGTCCCCATTCGTCTGACATATAATTAACTGTGAATCGCTGAACACCCAGAGGTGAGTTACATTCAGATCGAGAGCCGCCTGCAGACCAGCAACACAAGCTTCGTACTCAGCCATGTTGTTAGTGTAAGGGAAGTTCAGCTTGATAGAGACTGGTAAATGGGATCCTTTAAGTGAGATTAGAATGGCACCAACTCCCTGACCTTTGGCATTTGCTGCCCCGTCAAAGTGCATTACCCATGACTCTTCTGCTTCTTCTGTATTGTCTTCCGTCATGAACAAGATACTTCATCTAGGAACTCAGTTCTCAAAGGCTCATAATTTGGCAAAGGATTGTTGGCAAGATGATCGGCGAGTGCCTGCCCCTTAATCGAGTTCTGAGTGACGTACGTGATGTCGAATTCAGATAATAAGAGCTGCCAGCGTGCAGTTCGCCCAGTGAGAGCGGGCTTCTCAAACAGGTATTTCAATGGGTCCATTTGGGCTAAAAGTAAAACGGCTTGAGATAACAAGTAATGGTGGAGCCTCTGAGTAGCCCATATAAGAGACAGGCATGCTTTCTCCAGATAAGAATAGTGTGTTTCATAATCAGTAAACTTCTTGCTCAGATATTAAATGGCTTGCTCTCTTCTTCCCGTCTCGTCATGCTGCCTTAAGACACATCCCATCGAAACTTCCATCATGGAGAGGTACATTAAGAGTGGTCTCCCCGGCTCGGGTGGTACCAAAATAGGTAGATTGAGGAGGTAGCTTTTGATTTTATCTAATGCTGCTTGACAGTCGTCATTCCATTCAATGGGCGAGTTCTTCCTTAGCAGCTTAAAGATCAGCGTGCATATTGGAGTTAGTTGTGCAATGAACCGACTGATATACTGTATTCTGCCCAAGAACCCTCTAACCTCTTTCTCAGTAGACGGTGGTGGCATCTCTGTGATAGCTTCGACTTTGACTGGGTCAACCTCGATCCCTCTCTTGCTGACGATGAATCCTAACAATTTTCCGGACATAGCACCAAAAGCGCACTTCTGTGGATTCAGACGTAACCTGTACTTTCTCAGCCTCTCAAACAGCTTTTGAAGGTTTACCAAGTGATCGCTTCACTCCAGTGACTTGGCTATCATATCATCGACATATACTTCAATTTATTGGTACATCATGTTGTGAAACAGCGTAGTCATAGCTCTTTGGTATGTTGCACCGACATTCTTTAGCTTAAACGGCATGACTTTCTAGCAGAAGGTTCCCCAAGGAGTGATAAACGTTGTCTTCTCTCGATTCGCCTCTGCCATCTTAATCTGATTGTATCCTGAGAATTTGTCCATAAAAGAAAGCATCCCGTGCTTAGCAATGTTATCGACCAAGATGTCGATTTGTGGCAATGGGAAATCGTCCTTTGGGCTCGCCTTGTTCAAATTTCAAAAATCGATACACATGTGGACCTTTCTATCCTTCTTCGGCACATGCACAATATTGGCTACCCACTGTGGGTATTTGGATACCATGAGAAACCCTGCATCATACTTCTTGATGACATCATCCTTGGCTTTCAGCATCCACTCGGGTCGGAGACGTCTCAGCTTCTGTTTAGCCAGTTTCATATCAGGGTAGAAAGGCAACTCATGCTCGACCAAATCAGAGTCCAGACCAGGCATGTCCTCGTATGACTAGGCAAAAATGTCTTGGTATGACCAAAGGAAGTCAATCATGCTTTTTCTTTTTTTGGGAGACAGCGATGTTTTGATTTTGGTAATTCGGGGAATCTCCTCAGTCCCTAGATTAACGTCCTCAGTTTCCTCAACAATGGGGGTAGGGCCATGCTCAAATTTGGCAAATCGGTCAAAGAGCTCATTGGGGAGCTCCTCCAAGGGGATATCCTTGTTCAGACTCGTAACTCCTACCTCTTCTTGTATTTCTTCAGGAAAGGGGTTGATTTTACGTGGGACGGGTATTTTGATTAAGGCATCTTTTTGTGGGACTTTAGCTAGAATTTTAAAAGAGAATATTTCTGGGTTTTATATTTTTTCAACTATTTTGGGATTTTGTATTTTTTCAATATTTTTGAGATTTTTGTTTTATTCGGAGACAGTCCCTTAACAAAGCAGGTTGCTATATATACAAGGTATTTCCTGCCAAGGGCTTATCTCACTTTTTACAGGTTATTTTTTTTTGGGAAACGGGTGCCAAATGTTAGGCCACTCCCCGCTTCCAGAGTGTGGGGCAAAGATGCCCAATTGTATACCTGACTTGTTGCCCCTTTACCTTTTTGGATGTAGGAGGCTAGCAAATGTGACTCTTCTGGACCGGCGTCCATCATATAGACCATAGGTTCGTCTGAGATTTCATCCTCAAACGTCAGCAAAGTCTTGTGGTGGTTTACCACAGGAGGAGTTTGTTCAGGTATGGAATGTTGCTCCTCAAATAGGGATAGGGCAGATCTATTTCAAGATTGGGAAGGGAGATGTGGGGATTGGTGGGATGAACAAGGGCTATGGGTTTGTGTGGGGTCAAATGGGTTACCCCATTTCGATCGATCTTTATGAGCCCAGCGCTGATAAAGGATTCCATGATGTGCGGCCTAGGGCGAGGTTTCTCTTCTATGTTGATCCCTCGAGCTCTTGCAGCTGCAGCGACCCTGGCTTTCTCTTTGACCTCTCAGACCTCTTCCTCTGTGGGCTTGTAACCTAACCCGAATCGGACTTCCTACCCCTTGGCAACAACTGGCTCTCTTCTTCCTTGCAGTTTAGGCCCGAGCCCTCTGCCTTTTTGATAGCCCCATTTCTGGAGCATGGCAACCACTGCTTCCATTTCGCCGTCGGTTGTAGAAGTGATGTTTCTCGGGGGTTCTGGGCCTACTGCCGATACCTCATACTCGAAACTGTGGAGGTCGATGTCTTCCTTAGTATGTGGCACATCCATTACTTTAGGATTTTCAATGCTGCGAGTGGCCTTGTCTTTCTCATCGTGCCCTTCACCAATGATGGTGATCACCTTCTGCCCGAATATGAATTTTAGCTTTGGATGAAGGGTAGAAGGTATTTCCCCGCCCTCGTATAACCACGGGCGTCCTATTAATAAATTAAAAGAAGATTTGATATCCATCACTTGAAAAGGTATAGAGAAGGTCATGGGCCCAATTCCTAATTCCAGATCGACGTCTCCCATTATTTCTCTTCTTATATTATCAAATCTCCGAGCGCTAGTCCTTGTCGACCTTAGCATACAAGGGTCCACGCTGATCTTGGTGGTAGTCCTCAACGGGCACACATTCAGAGCTGACCCGTTATCAATTAGAACCAAGGGAATTATCATGTTCTCATATTCGACAGTAATGTTGAGGGATTTAGCATGACTGTTTCCCTCCTCTGGCAGATCCGCATCCGAAAATGAAATGGCATTGGGTGTCATTACCTGTCCAATTATTTGCCCGACCTCGTTTGGGCTCACCTATTGGGACACATGTGCATTCTTTAACGCCCCCATTAGATCTTGGAAATGGAGTGGGGACGTCATCAAAAGATCCCATACAGTGATATGGGCTGGCATCCTTCTTAATTGAGTCTCGAGAATGTGCTCCCAACTCATTTTCTCAAACGGGTGGACCGCACTGTCCTTCTTCCCCTCTGGCCGTGTTGGTGCTGCTGTTGTAGTTGCTGCTATTATTTCCTCGGGTTGTTTTGAGATTCTTTCCGATCTGGTAACAAATTCCACTGCCCCCTCCCTGCTGCTGTTGTCGGCGTTAGCATTGGTTTGCTCATAGCTCAGCGAGACCTGATGTGGATCATAGGTTGGTCCTGAGAGCTGGAATGGTATGGTTGTCGTCACCTAAAGTGCATGTGCTGATGGCTCAGGGAGGATAGGTAAGACCTGGCTTATCTCAGTGATGAATGGGTGGGTGGTATAATTGGGCTAGGTAGGGGTGGTGAAGCTTGTACTGGGGGTAGTGGGGTGGGCGTAGGCCATTGGTAATTGATGGGTGCGGGTGGAGAATTGGGGCCGGATGGCTTACGGGGTAATTCAAGGGGGTGGTGGAATATGGTTGATACGTATTTATTTGTACGTAGTTGATGGGGGTGGGTGATGGGAAATAGACCCTAAGATCTAGGGGTTCAACTGCTGGTGCAGGGGTAGGAAAATGGTCTGCCAGATTCAGGGGCTCAATCACCCCAATGGTTCTTTCTTCTTGGTCTCGCTGCCTTGGGACCACAAAATTTTCTCTGTTATTGATATAATCAGAGGGGTCAAATTCATACTCTTCCTCAATTTCCTCTACCCCCCCTATGGTGGGTTTGGGACCTGCTATTCCGATAGGGTGTGGTGGTAAACGCTCCTAGTGAATATTCACATGCTGGTTTACTTGGGTGGGTGCAGGGGGAATAATCTTCCCAGCATTGATTAAATTTTGGATCACGTATTTTAATGGGAAGTAGCAATCAGTCAGGTGAATCGGGCCTTGGTGGAAATTACAATGAGTATTCGGGTCAAAGTTATATGGAATCGGATTGGGAGGAGGTCATGGTTGGAGTACAGTTACTAATCCCTTTTCAATTAATAAAGGTAAAAGTATGCTTAAAGATTGCCCTAAGGGCGTAAAAACACGAATATAACGGGCTCTCCTTTGCGGGGTCATTTGTACCCCCTGTCCGTTCCCTGCTCTTTGTATTGGCCTTGGCCTGACGGGAGCTGGTTGTGCCGCCTTAAACTGAAAGGGGATTACATTGTTATTGGGCCTGGTATTGATCACATTCTGTACATCTGCCCCTGCCCTCCTGTCGTTTCTCTGTTCGGCAAACCTTCTAACCCCGCTAGGTCCCCCTGAAGCATTCTTATTCAACCACCCTTCTCTGATGGTGTCCTCACAGCGGTTGGCATTCTTTACCAAGTCAGCAAAACTAGATTGCTGCTAGTATGGCCCCATCAGGCCCCACCCCTAAACCAAACTACTACTCATCCCATCACCCCACAAGACCTCCCTTACATTTAAGGGGCTCACCTAACCCACATCCAATCCAATCCCATCCAGTCTATGCAACAACAGTATGAGAACACCGTCCTCACTGCACCCTACATATATCAGCAATATGAGGAGGACGAGATCAGAAACATTGGTGTCTATGTCGGAGTAGTGACCACTATTAATCCTCCGTCAGTAGCAACCCCACCCCTGATAGCACAGAGTGAGTCCTGACCGGCTGTTGAAAAAATGGCCCCCATGTCCAAAGAATCGGAATAGTTAAGGGAGCAACTAGACAAGATCCACAAATAATTGTTAAAGATGGGTGGTGCTGAAAACTATGCCACAGATTTCACAGATTTGTGTCTGTTTGCCTAGGTCCCCCTGCCCCCAAATTTAAAATGCTAGTATTCGACAAGTACAATGACACGGGCAATCCGATTGCACAACTCAAGTCCTATTGTAGGGACATGTGCCAGTACGGGGGGACGAGAGACTGCTAATAAAAGTCTTTCAAAAAAGTTTGACCGATCCGCCCCTAAGGTGGTTCACGTCTCTTGAACAATCCATGATGAAGACATAGAAGGATTTGACACATTTGTTCTAGGAACAGTATGTCTACAATACTGATATTGAACCGCGTAAGTCTGATTTAGCCTATTTGAAACAGAATCCCAACGAGACCTTCGGAGATTATTTGGGGCATTGGAGAGCACTGACAACTCAAATCAAGAATAGAATACCAGACGATGAGCAGATAGAGATGATTTCAAAGAACACTCTGTCGATAATTTTCGATTTTCTTGTAACCCTTGCTTCAGCGTGTCTAAATGATCACAGGAAGATAGAAGACGGATCTTTCATCGAAGCTTAAATTGACCATGGCTTATCCCTTAGGAAATTGAATAGGCATCCTTTGGTATTTCCTTCCTTGAATTGACCAGGGCTTAATTATGACAACACAATAATGTACCCCCACACCATGTTGCACCTTCATAATAGTGACGGTGATACTAACCCCCAATCAGTAGATATTTCTTGAAGTATAATAGTATAATATAATATAAAGATTGAAGCATGGTCAAAATGCGCAGCTTCATAAATAATATAATAAGTGGCGGTGCTTCTAACCCCCAATCAGTAGATATATCCAGAACTATAGTAGTATAATATAATATAATGATTTAAGCATGGTCTAAAATATCGGTATCAACCTTTGAATCACTCCGGCTAACAAATGATGGGCATCGGCCAATCTGGCTGCACCTCAAAGAAGAAAGCAATTAGGTGGGGGCGCTACTAACCCCCAACAAAAGACTCACTATCCCCGGCTAACAGATTGCACTGAATAAGACGTTGAAGATTGTCGTTCCGATCTTTCACGCAATGAATATTAAGATCATGATCATGCCATCAGATTGTCAGATTTTTCATCCACATCCACACATCCCAAAGAAATGAAGATGAATTTGATTCAGCTTGGCAGACATTAGGAAAAACGAATATGACAATGGCATACAGGCACCACATAGTTTTTGGATCACTTTTTGGGATGTGTGCCTTGTAGAATCAAAATTTTATTATTTGATGATAGGCCAATGATCTGAAGATCCGTTGTGTGAAAGATTAGAATAAAAAATTATCTCCATTGTCTCATTCAAAGTAATCATAGGTTGTGTATAAGATTGGGATAAAAAATGAACTAAAGATCTGCTCCTGATTCAGGCTTGCACACCCATCTACCACGTGCTACAATACAAGGGAACCGAATCCCATATTCGTATGATACGATATGCAGAAACACAAAGTCATAAGGGTTTGTTCACGAACCAACTCAGTCATCAGCAGCACCAGACTTGTAAGACTCTACAAACAAATGGCATTTTGCCAAAGCAAGTAATGGCCCCGCAAATGCCATGAATTCAAGAATGATGTTTGATGAAAGGGAGACCTTGCTTGCACTCGGTTTTTAAGTGTTTGCACTGTGATTAAAAAAAAGACTTTGTATTTTAGGGATATGAGACATGTGAAAATACAATCTAAGCCGTCTGATTTAAATTTTATGATTTATAGATCCTTAGTGGATCTATAGATAGAGATTGGTTTTCGTCTGTTATCAGACTGTAAGATATTTGAGTATACGTGGCACACATCCTAAAAAGTGAATATGAACCATATTTGATGGTTCGTCACATGAGGAATAAACATTTAACCGTTTGATAGTAAACTTGTGATCTCAAGATCTATTGTAGGGAAGATTAGGGTGAAAAACAATCTCCGTCATCAAATTCCAAATAATCAACAAATATTTTCTATGCTTAAGTGAGGTGACTGTAAAATAAAGTGTAGGGTCGTCTCTAAGCATAAGCAAGCAAGAGGGCGCTATACTTGGACCCAAATGGGCCCTCAATTCTTCAAAGGCCAATTGCCTAAATTTTTTATTTTTTAATAAGCCCCATTTTAATTCTCATTTATTAATTTGGCCTATAAAAATAAGCAAGAAAAAACTAATAATATTTGAGGTCAGAAAAATTATGGCACCGTCGTTGGCTAGCACCTCGGTAGAGAAGTGCTAGCACCCCGAAAATAAGGCGTTGACACTCCGATACCGAGGCCCTGGCACCCCGGTGGCGAAGCGCTGGCACCTCAGCGCCAGTGTGTCAAAACCTCGTTTTAGGAGCGTCGGTGTCTCGTCATTTTTTTATTTATTTTTATTTTTTATATCGAAGCTCCGACACTTCAATACAGATGCGTCAGTGCCCCTAAAACGAGGCACGGACTCCCCTTTTTTTGTTTTTTTAGCGAAGCGTCGAGACCTTGGTGTCAAGGTGCCAGTGCCTTGCTATCGGAGTGTCGACCTTTCACTGCCCGAGGTGCTAGCGCTTCACTATCGGACGCTCATATTTTTTGAGTAAAATATATCTGAAAAAATAAGTCAGACACTTTCATAAAAAAAAAAAAGATAAAAGAGAGAAAAGAAAGAGACTTTAAAAAGGCTTCTAAAAAAGTCAAGAATGCCGGCTGAAAGGAATATAACTTTTAAAATATTTTAAAAGTTTAACCCTACTTCATCTCAAAAAAAAAACTTTAACCCTAGTTATTAAAGTGGGTCTCATGCCACTCATCACTTTACAATTACCGTAGAAATATCTTTACAAGCACATTTTCCTTTTTTCCATATATATATATACACACACCTGATACTCTCTCTCTCTCTCTCTCTCTCTATATATATATATATATATATATATATACCTGATTGGCTCTGTGAGATACACCTTTTACGTCAGAGGCCCTGTAGTTTCACCTTTACCCAAACTGACCAGCTCCAAGCCTAGCCGACCCTAAGGAGAGTAAAAAGTCTAAATTACCCCCTTCTATGACTTTCTTTAACCCACAAAGTATCCTCTTCTTATTTTAATCTGCTAAAAAGTTAAAGGTGGGTCAGGTCACAGGTGACGACGTCTTCTTCCTTAGTCTGATCTGCTCCGATCTGCTATTTCGAAGAAGAAAATAGAGGCTTGGGAGAAGAAGCCGTGCATTTCTCCATTGTGACAAGAAGACCCTGCAGTTTGCCCTTGCAACATGAGGTATCTTACATAAACCGCATTTTCAGTTTATTAGGGTGTTTTAATGGGGCAATATAAGAAATAATTTAAGTTTATTGGTCCACATTTTCAGTTTGTTAGGATCTCCTATTCGTGCAGTATAAAAAAGTCTTTGTATCCTTGGATTATTTTTTGAAAAGTATATATCGATTGCAAATATAATCATCATTGACTTTATATACAATCGATATCGATTGTAAATATAATCGTTATCGACTATATATTAATCAATAACGATTGTCTATAAAGTCGATGACGATTATGTATACAATTGATATCGAATGTATATAGAGTCGATGACGATTATATTTGCAATCTATATCGATTGTATATACAGTCAATATCGATTGTATATACAATCGTCCTTTCTTTTTTGTTTCATCAGTCTTATGACCCCTTCCTTCTCATTCTTAAACAGATGATGACGGACGTGAGGATTCCTCTCCTTTGTTACTATGATGGCCTTCTTGTAAACGATGATGGCTTGTATGAAGGTGGCCGGAGGAGGGTTATTAACATTTCGACAAGTATTTCTTATGAACAATTCATGAGGCGAATGTCTGCTGTCTGTTTTGCGAGGGCGGATGAAACAGTTTTCACAAAGTTTCATATGAAGATAGTGAATACCCCTGTGGTTGCCGACATTTTGGACGCTGATGATTTGGCTACCCTATTTACGTTTTATAGATCCAGGGTGGACGTCATAAAGGTATTCATCATTAAGGAACCGTCATCCTTCTGAGTCGAAGCTGAACAAGTAGATCTTGGTGGGACTAAATTTCAGCCAAGTAAGTTTGAGGATGAAACTGTATACGATACCGTCCCATTAGGTGATGACAGCGATATTACGACGAACATGACTGCCAGGAAAGCAACTTTTGATTTAAACGATGCTCCGATTGAATCGTATGATAACCCACTAAAATACATGCATGGGTCACAACAATGTAGTCAATAGTTAGACTACACTTCAGAACGGGTGGTGGATACTGACGATTTTAGTGATATCTTCCCTGGTGGATGGACAACTTGGTTTACTCACGAATTATGTTCTACCATGCTATCGATGGGAATTACCGGAGAAACTCAACCCCATATCCATACACATGAGCACCCCTTCGGTGAAGGGCATAGTCAACCACGCCATTATCGATTCGATGAAGGATCTAATCAATCACATCAGAACCCCTTCGGTGAATGATCTAGTCAACCACCTGAGAACACCGCTAGTGAATGGCATAGTCATCCTCAACCCACTAATGAAGATACCTTAGAAGAAGATTATGAAAGCGAACCGGATGGGTTTATAAAAGAGGATCGAAAATTTTTGTGAGAGACATTGATAATCCCCTAGTAGACAGAGATTACGAAGTTTCAGAGACATCGGACGACTCCTCCGATGAAGAGGTGAAAACTGAATATCGGAATTGGATGTTTAAAGTGGGAGAGATCTTTTAAGACAAACAAACATTTCAAAGAGCAATGAAAAAATATACGATGGAGAAAAACTTTCAAATTCGACCTGTGAAAACCGCTAGTTATCGAGTGATAGCCAGATGCTACAAACCCGATTGTTCGTGGCGAATACATGCGTCTAAATTGACTGGGCTCGATTCTTTCCAAATCAAGACATTCAATAGTACTCACACATGCGGGGCTGCTAAGATTGGACCACACGGTCACCGTAATGCAACAATCTCCTTCGTAGCCAACTATGTACGGGATAAACTTATGGAAGGATTTGACTACACACCGGCATCGATAATATTTGATATTACAAAAGCTTATAATGTGAAAATCTCATATGCAAAGGCTTGGAGGGGAAAAGAACTTGCCCTTAATAATATTAGAGGCAGTTGGGAAGGACAATTTGTGAATTTACAAGCCTACGTGAAGGAGATGGAGAGGGTAGATCCTAATGTACAAACATCCTTTCAAATTATGCTTGATGGTAAGTTTCAAAGATTTTTTTGGAGTTTTGGCCAGTGCATCGGAAGCTACCGCAATACACTTCGTCGCATATTGCTTGTAGACGGCACACACCTACGAGGACGTTTCGAAGGGATCCTACTTATCGCCTCGGCGCAAGATGGTAATGGTCATATATTACCGTTAGCATTTTTCGTCGTCGAGTTAGAAGAAGAGGATAAGTGGATGTGGTTTCTTGAACGGGTAGGTGCGTTCGTGATCGATGGATTTAACGAAGATTTCATTTTTATCACTGATAGGTCAAACGGTTTAATAAATGCGGTGAAATATATCTTCCCTAACGCATATCACAACTACTGCATGCGACATATGACACAAAATTTGGCACACAAGTATCCCAAGAACAATGTGAAGGGTCTATGGTGGAAAGTTGCGCATGCATATTCAGTAGAGAAATTTGATTATTTTATGAACGAAATGAAGAAAGATCCTGCTAATCCTCGGTCGTACAGTATATTTCGAAAATAGACTCGAAGCATTGGACAAGAGCACATATGGAAGGAAGGCAGTATGATTCTTTGACTACGAATAATGCGGAAAGCTTAAACAGCGTACTAAAGATAGCTCGAAAGAGACCAATTATCGACTTAATCAAAACTACTAGAGAAAAAGCCGCCGATCATTTTTAAAAGCGTAGATAAATATCTGAGAAATAGACCACCCTCCTCTACCCGAAAGCAGACGAGCATATGAAGAAGGTGTTACAATGGGCCGATAGAAAGAGAGCTCAACCATACGGGAGCGATCAATTCCAAGTCAACTCCAAAAATTTCATTTATCACGTCGACTTGGAACACAAGACGTGTAGTTGCTGCCGTTGATACATTCATGGCTTGCGTTGCTCCCATGCCGTGGCGGCCATCAATCGGAGAAGTTACGACTACCATAACTTCTGTGAGAAGTGATTTTTCACCGCTTACTTTAGACAAACATACGACGAGCAATGACTTTCCACCCTCGATAAAAGCCAATGGGAGTTCCAAGCAGAGCAACTCCCTGAAAATATGAAAGTGAGACCATCCTATAATTGCCGAAAGCAAGCCAGCCGTTCGAGGAAGAGAAGGATAAGGTCTAAAGGTGAGGTTAAGGCCCTACAGTGTAGTAGGTGCAGTGAATATAATCACAATCGTAGGAGTTGCATGGCAGTGAGACCGATGGGTTGATAGTGTATATTTTTAATAAAGATAGATGGAATGTAAACGAGAATATATATTTGTTCAGAAATTCAGAATCTAGATTTTTTTTATTCGTAATAGTTATAATTTTACTGTACAGTTACACAGAAACATGCAACCAAGAATGCACAAATGAGCCGTCAGCGGCTGTATATATAGTCATTGACGACTGTATATATAGTCGTTGTCGATTATTTATAGAGTCATCATCGACTATATAAAAAATCGATAGCGACTCTATATAGAGTCGCTATCGACTATATAAATAATCGGCAATGACTGTATAAATAATTTTAGAATTAATATCAATTATTAATATAGTCGATAACGACTCGAAATAAAGTCGATAGCGACTCTATATAGAGTCGTTATCGATTATTTGTATAGTCGATAACGGCTATATATAAAGTCGATAATGACTGCTATTTCTATATTATAATCACTGCTACTTAAAAATATTTCAATTATATTAAAAATGTTTCATTTACAAAAAATGTGTCATTTATATTTATAAAATATTTCATTTATATTATAACCACACTACTGCTGCGCCTCCTCCTCTTTGTCGTCCTCCTCCAGTTCTCCTCCCCCATTGCCGGTGTATATAGCCAGTGTATGGCCAATTTCTGCCCTGATCCTATCCATATCTGATTGCGCGAAGTCAAATTTCTTCTCCAACATAAAGTACTCCACATACTTCACCACAAACACCCCACAATCACTCGAATTGATCTGTCGGGGAAGGGCTTTGATCTGGCAGTCCCTAGATGACCAAGGATAGGTCTTCGTGTTCAGTGCAGTGGAGTCACCGTACGAATATAAAACCGCGGGAAGGTATTGGGTTTGTTTTAAAATAGAGGAATGTCAGATATGCTAAGCTAACAATGATGAAAGATATGCTAAGTAAAATATCTTACCAGTGTTTTTAATTGGGTCAGATATCTCTTCTTAGAGGGCCTATTAAATATAGGGTCGACGACCATTATCGATCATTCAACTACCTTCACGATCGCAAGCGCCTAGTGTAATGGTTGTTGGGAATGAAATGACATAAATATTTATAAAAAAGCAATATAATCTCAAAAGGTATGATAGAAAAATTATAAAGAGGTTAGAAGCATACTATGTTCCACTCGTGAGCCCACAAATTCCGAAACTGATTGAAGAAGAAAATTTTCATCAGCTTCTTGCCTTGGCTTTGTTCTTGTTTATAGGCAGCCCACCGTTTAATTTGACTCTCGAACGATTTTTCATATAATTTGTCAGCGAGAAGGAACTTGTTGAAATCGTTCAGTTCAATGCCCATGTACGTCAGAGTGGTAGGGCTCATAAGGAAGCTTTTGTGCTTTACATCAGGATGAATATCATCATCAATTACTTCCAAGTGTCTCAGGTAGGCGCCCATAATCTAAAACCAAAGCAGTTAGAGTTAAATAATCGGTATCGACTCATTTTATAGTCGATGGCGACTATAAAAATAATCGTTATTGACTTTACAATGAATCGATATCGATTCGTTGGAGAGTCGATAACGATTATATATATAATCGCCATCGACTATACAATGAATCGATACCGATTCATTGTAAAGTCGATAACGATTATATAAGTCATCGTCATCGATTATAAAATGAATCGATACCGATTCAGTGTAGAGTCGATAATGACTCTATTTCGAGTCATCGAGAGCTTTAAATTGTTTATTTGTGCCTACAATAGCTACAATAGCTTTACTTTACTTATAAAATTATCCATGTACTGCGTGCTCGCCAAACATCTGAAAGAATGCACCACCAGCGTATAGTTACCGACGGTGCTTACGTAGTCGCTGTATAAATAAAGGCCAATGTAACTAATTTTCGTAATACATTTAAAAATTTATAATAATAAAGTGAAAGATTCAGGCTTGTTCCTGGGAAGAATAACTTACTCGTCCTCCATCTCAAGCTTGTTCCATATCTCTTGCATGTATTTCTGCTCCGCTATCAGCACAACAGTAGCATCATCAGCTGTAGACCCAGGCTCAACAGTAGCATCAGTCATCGGTCCAGGCTCAGCAATTTTTCTTTCAATGGCCTTCTCGGTTATAGGCTTTTTTACCGTCGCTACCCTTCGCTGTGTCCTAGGGTTGACGGCAACTGTTTTGATGAGTTTCTCTTGCCTAGGTATTAAGCGAGGGTCAATTTGTTGGTGAGGCAATTGGGAAGAGTTTTGCTCTTCATCAGCTGGACTCTTATCGGTTTGAGTCTCAGACTGCTTGTCAGCAGCTGCCGTCACCTCACCCATGGGAGGATCCTGATGCAGGGGAGCTGATGGTTCCTCATCGACCGTTGTGTCGCACACTTTCGATATCAGCTCCTCAATACCGCCATCCTGAACATCGAAATAATGGTGTAAAATATTTTAAAAAGTTCAAATCAATTTTACATTTAATCATTCTCAACTGTATATATAGTCGATAACGATTCAATATACAGTCGTTATCGACTGTATATATAGTCAATAACGATTAAATATATAGTCGTTATCGATTGTACATATAATCGATATCGACTCTATATAAAGTCGATGGCGATTGTCAATATAATCGTTATCGACTCTATATAAAGTCGATGGCGATTGTCAATATAATCGTTATCGACTCTATATACGGTCGATATCGATTTATGTTAACAAATCTGAACACATAAATACCACGTTTCAACGCATACCTTAGGTCTCGCCTCCAATAAATTTTTAAATTCTTTTATATTCCCTTGACCCTTTCTGACCAACGAGTTGTAGTGATTCAACTTCTGTAACTCCGCATCCCTTGAGTTCAGCCGCTCATTCAAGGAGTTGCATAGTTTCTCTATGGAAGCACAATGTTTCGCCAGAGCCTTATTCTCCTCCTCCAAATCGCTCACTCTTTGGGTGAGCTTCAAGTTCTCCAGCGCCAAACCATCGACCCTCCTCAACAACGACTCATTGGAGGTGGACGATTCAGCTAGGCTCCCTTTCTCAGTTAGGCTCTCCTTCATGGCCCCCCTAGTTCTCAGCTGCTCTACACCTGCATGGACGGGGCCCTTTTTCGAGGACGGTTCTTCGTCCGACGTCGATTGGTCATCCCATTCTTCCTCTTCAATATTCTTGACCGAAATGTAATTTCTCTTCTTCTTTGGCCGCATCTCTTCCACAGCTTTCTTGACCGGTTCATGAGGCTCTTTCCTCTCTCCCCCAACGACATTTTTAACCCGTAGATATTTTTTTAAGACGGGTATCTCTAATTCGAAGCCAACAGGCACGAGGGGAGCGCGAACCTTTTGAAAGAAAAGAAAATATGATCAATAACAGACTAAATTGATCATATATTCCAAATTCAAAGTATCGACTATTTAATAAATCACTATCGATTCTGTAATGAATCGATACCGACTATTTGATAAATCATTATCGATTCTGTACTGCATCGCTATCGATTACTTAAGGAATCGGTATCGACTACTTAGTAAGTCATTCTCGATTCTGTAATGAATCGTTATCGACTTATTAAATAGTCGTTATCGATTTTTAACAGCATCGCTATCGATTACTTAATGAATCGGTATCGACTACTTAGTAAGTCACTATCGATTCTATAATGACTCGTTATCGATTCTAGAATGAATCGGCAAGTTGTTTTTTGAGTCGGCATCGGGTCTCTCTACTCCTTTTATTTGAATTATTTAATAGACCTCATACCTTACTGTCTAACATCTGTCCACGTGTGTAACCTCTGATCCTTGACTGCGCCCTATCCGACCATTTCAGCAGTCGTGGGAAAGGGACCTTGAGGCCTATCTGGGAAGGCGAGATATCTGGCAGCATCTCGTAAGCCCACCATTGAAGTACACATATGCATCCATATGTGTTGTACGTCTTAAGAGCTTTATCCATCTTGACGGTCTTTCTATTCGCCGCGACCTTCATTATATACTCTATCAAGTCATGGTACACGTGGAGACCCCACAGAGTTCGGTTAAAGTTCTCGACGTCATCGATGAGGTCGATGTGGTCTTCCGCCAGTTGATGGTAGGACCCAGGAAAAAGAAATATACATAACACATATAGAAGAGATAACTTTACGAAGTCGTCATCACTTTTCGCTCTCCAAATTGCAGCATCTATATGAGAGCGGAAAATTTTTCAAGGAGGCGTTCCACGAAAGTATTTGTATCAAATGGTTTATTCTTTCGATGGTTTAACGGACGGGGAATACTTTTCTGGGCCAACTACGGCAAGGCCCAGTATCAATGCAATGTCCAACTTCCGAAGATAGACATTAGTCTTCCCGATTCAGAAGTGATTTTTTTCAACTAAAAACGTCAGGATCGCATCGACCACATCGGAAAGAAATTTCACACCATTAGGCATTTGAAATATTCCGCTGAAAACTGAATCTTTCAGCAACTTCTTTCGAGTTGGGGCATCATTATCGAAGAGATTCGAAATTGCACTGGGGGAACACTTGGTAACAGGTCGGTGTACAACCATCTTGATAGCTAGTTGAAATGAACTGTAATAAAAAAGAAATGACTGAGTCCCATACTAACAATGATAGTTTAAATGTTAACTAAAGTGTAATATATAAAACCGATATCAACTCTAAATGTAATCGATAACGACTATTAATAAAATCGATAACGACTCTAAATGTAATTGATATCGACTCTAATTGTAATCGTTATCGACTCTAAATGTAATCGATATCGACTCTAAATGTAATCGATATCGATTTTATTTATAGTCGTTATCGATTACATATAAAGTCGATAACGATTAAAATTAGAGTCGATATCGATTACATTTAGAGTCGTTATTTAATTTACAAACTCAAAATATTTCATGAAGTCTCCATCCACTCAAAATGTCTCATTTACATTCAAAATATTTCATTTACAGTTAAAAATGAAATCTGGATACACTAAACCAAGACTCTGGCAGCAACGTCCGATAGAAGATTCTTCAATAAAGATCGGTCCTAGGCTTCTAACCAAAATTTAGGAAGATGGATAATGAGCAAGTGGTGGATGGAGTTAAGAGTTGGGTGGTTCTGTCTTAATTTTCTTTTTTTTTTTCTTTTCTTCCTTCGCCAAAATTTTCTGCACTTCCTCGTATTCGTCTTATAGGAACTGCAGAGGATTTGGTTTTGGTGGTGGTGGTGGGTCATCCCATACTGGAAAGAACTTGATTGGGTTATAGTTGATTTTTCTATCGTCTGTCATGGGGAAAGATGGGCTGGTAGGGATGATAGGGACTCATTTTGCTAAGGACGAACTAAACCTGTATTTAAAGCGCCTAGATGGTGGAATACGAATCATTGTATTAAATTTTCTCATCCTTCCAAGCTTACTTGTCATAATGGTTTTACAAAAGGGTAGTTGGCAATAAATTGAAGGAAATTAAACGTCAACTGAGATAAATATAAAATCTCGTATGATTTATTATGGGTTATGGCATCGAGGAGTTAATATGATGGGTCATAATTATATTCATAAGATGGGTATTAATTATATACAGAGAGAGTCAATATCGATTTTTTATAGAGTCGTCATCGACTATTTATATAGTCGATTACGACTACAAATACAATCGATATCGATTCTATATGTAATCGATAATGATTACATATACAGTCAATATCGATTGTATATAGGATAACCTTAAAAAATTATATCAAAATGTGCACCAAAGAAAGGAGAAAAAAAAATATACAACAATGGAAGGTAATTTTAATTCCAACTTACAGATTTGGTAACTTGAAGATTGTAGAACTGAGCGCTAGCGTCTACGAAGTGACACCGACTCTCCACCGACTTCGAACGAAAAAGTAAAAAGTAGAAAAAAGGTAAACAGTGAAGGGTTGAAAAAAGAGCGGATATTTATTACATTGGGGGTAATTTGGGCAATTCCTAAGGGTGGCGGACGGCTCGGCACGCAGCGAGTCGGTTTGGGTAAAAGTGAAACTACAGGGCTTCTGACGTAAAAGGTGTATCTGACAGGGCCGGTCTGGTAAATTTCCCTAATATCAATGTCCCACCGGCCATTGTCTAAGGTTTATGGATCCTTCCAAATAAACAGTAAACTTTTCTGGTGTCGGTTGTCTGGTGTCGGTTAGTGAAAGGGTTGTTAATATAAGCAGTTCATGTTTCTAAGATCTAAAACCCCACATATGGCTCCAACTCTGCTACAATGGATAGAACACCTTGGTTTTCTGGTACCTCTACTCTTCATTCTCTTATTTTTAGTTAGGTTTAATAGAGTTTGTTCACATTACCCCAATCTACCACCTTCTCCTTCCAAGCTTCCTCTCATAGGAAACCTTCACCAGTTAGGCTCTCTCCCTCACCGCTCTTTACAAGCTCTATCTCGTAAACATGGACCCCTTATGCTTCTTCATTTAGGCTGCATCCCGACTCTAGTTGTTTCTTCGGCAGAGATGGCTGAAGAGATCATGAAAACTCATGATCATGTTTTCCCAAGCCGTGCATCCGTGAAGGCAGCCAAGAAGCTTTTTTATGGATGCAGCGATGTGGCATTCGCTCCCTACGGAGAATATTGGAGGCAAGTAAAAAAAATTTGTGTGCTTCAACTGTTGAGCGCCAAGCGGGTGGAATCTTTTCGGTTCGTAAGAGAAGAAGAGGTCGCCCTTATGATAAAGAAGGTCAAGCGTTCTTGCGGTTCGATGCCTTCCATTAATCTTACAGAGACTTTACTCTCACTCGCGAATAGTATAGTTTGCAAGGTGGCTTTGGGGAAGAAGTACATAGGTGGCGAAGGAGAGGAGAATAAATTCGCTAAACTGAGTAAAGAATTGGAGAGCCTCTTGGGGAATTTTAGCTTTGAGGATTACTTGCCATGGATGGGGTGGGTTGATGCTTTGACAGGGTTGAATGGGAGGTTGAAGAGGAATTTCCATGGTATGGATGGTTTTCTAAATGAAGTGATTGAAGATCACCTTGTTAATGAAAAAGATGAAGACGACAGCAATCGAGTTGACTTCGTCGATGTATTGATCCAAGTTCAGAAGGATAAGTCACTTGGCATCCACCTCACAAAAGATAATCTCAAAGCAATAATCTTGGTAAGCTCTCTCTCTCTCTCTCTCTCTCTCTCTCTCTCTCTCTCTCTCAAGTACTATTCAAGTTGAACATATCTACTAGCCAGGATCACGTCTCAAGACGCGGTGGTTCTGAGTTTGAAGCCCACACCTTCTGTCCGCCTGTCCGCTGTATTTAACTGTCCGCTGTCTCTCTCTCTCTCTCTCTCTCTCTCTATATATATATATATATATATATATATATGCATCCGTGACTCTGTGTCTAACCGTCCGCTGCATGCAACTGAGGTTCCCAAGATGAAAACAGACCGTTCACGCCCATACATGGAGCAGGGGAGGAACTTGTCAGTTAGATTGACAGCGTCAGCATACAGGCATTAATTAATTCTGTCACGGCCAATCCCCTCTCTTTTCAAAATTTTGAATTGTTTGGGTACCTCTGGTTGTACCCTCCCCTTCATTAATTAATTATGTCTTAGACCCATTGAAACTGTTGATTGCATCGGATTAGATGATAGAGGTCATGTTTCACCCCTATCTTTATAAAATAGATCTTTAGATTATGACAAACATATTAGACGGTTAGTTTTTATTTAACCCTATCAAAGATTCTTCAAAAATGGCTTCGAAATCACGATTTGATGTGTGCCTCATGATTCATAGGCCATATTTTTGGGTTTTGTGACATGAAATCAAAATCTGACAGGTCGTCCATGATCTTAAGATCTATTGTGTAGAAGATCGTTGTGAAATATGACCTATATCATCCGATCCAATGTAATCAACGATTACCAAAGGATCTCGGATGTAAGCGCTTTAAGTAAACAGGTGGACGTGAACAGAGTCAGACCATTTGATGGGTTATCCATGATCTTAAGATCTATTGTGTAGAAGATTGTTGTGAAATATGACCTATATCATCCTTTCTAACGTAATCAACGGTTACCAAATGATCTGGGATGTAAGGGCTTAAAGTAAACAGGTGGACGTGAATAGAGTTAGCCCTAATGCTTTCCGGCTGGCCCTTTAATATTTCACTACAAAATATAAGACTTTTGGCTACAGTCAAAAGCTCTCGCTATTAACAAAAAACTGCAGCTAATACTCTTGCTGCTAATAGTCGTAATAGATTTTTTATTAATAACGCCAATTTTTTGCTCTAAAAAACTGCTGCTCATAGCTACCAACCTGTCTCGAGAAGCTGTGCACTGGGCTGTAAGTGGATACACACTTACACTATCGGTTCTTTGGGGCACCACTTCTAGCCCTTTTTAAACAAACAAAAAGCAAAAATCTCTACTTTTATGTATCTGTTTTTTAAATATGCCCAAAAGATAAATGGAGTTGCTTGGTACAAAAAGTGTGGTCGCTTATAAGAGAAACGTCGTCGCTTCTTTAATGAAGCGTGATTGCTTTTTTGACGGAGCGCCATCGCTCCATCAATGGAAGCGGGATTGCTTCTCTAAAGAGGCGATAATGCTTCTCTAGTTTTGATAAAATCGTTCGGTTTCTCAAAGTTGAAAACAGGACCAGCCCTCGACCAAGACTCAAGAGGCGGTCGCCTCGAGCCCTGAATATTTAGAGGCCCTAAATCTTGAAAGTCTTTGCTCTTTACCATCTAATTGTTTAATATGATTTTAAATGTATAAATGTATTAAAATAATCCCATTGTTTAGTTGGTTAAGTGACTAGTATTGTTTTACTTTTTACCCAACAGGTTGTGGGTTCAACTCTTATCGGGTCTCATATTTACATTTTTTTTTAAATGGGTCATAGATCAGGTCTCGGCCGGGTTGGTGAAGGTCATTGGTAGGGTCACTGACCTCACTGGGTCAAGCCATCCATATACATTGACCTAGTAGATTCTCTAGCCCAATTTTTTACTGCACCAAATTTGTTTGATCAAATCCTTTATATATAGGGTACCTCTAAATGCGCCCGCATGTTATCCGAAAGCGCCCATGTCTCAGATCCCTTGAATCATTGATTCCTTTGAATGAGATGATAGAGATCACTTGTCAAACCTATCTTTCACAAAATAGATCTTCAGGTCATGTCCCACCAATCAGACGATCAATTTTTATTCCATGTGTCACAAATCCCCAAAAAATGGCCTTGAATCATATGGCACACATCACGCTCAGATGTATTTTATGGCTATTTTTTTGGATTTATGATACGTTGAATCACAAATCGAGTGTTTGATAGGTGCACCTGAACTCAAGATCTATTGAGTGAGAGATATGAGTGAAAAACGATCTCCATCATATGATTCGAAGGGTTCAATGGTTTTCAAGGGGTCTAGGATGTGGGCATGTTTAGAGGTACCTCATATCTTTGAAAGAGCCCATGTCTCAGATCCCTTGAAAACCATTGATTCCTTCAAATAAGATGATGGAGATCACTTTTCAAACCTATATTTTACAAAATAGATCTACAAGTCATGACCCACCTATCAAACGGTCAAATTTTATTTCATATGTCACAAATCTCCAAAAAATAGCCTTGAATCATATGACACACATCACACTCAAATGTGATTTTGTGGCCATTTTTTTGGGATCCATGACACATGGAATCACAAATCGACTTATTGATAGGTGCACCATGAACTCAAGATCTATTGAGTGAAAGATATGGGTGAAAAATGATCTCCATCATATGATTCGAAGGATTCAATGATTTTTAAGGTGTCTAGCGATTTCATACTTGTTACAGTTTCATTTTTTGCAAATGATTTGTCAATTTTGATCTATTCAACGAGACTTATCCAATGAACCTAGTTTTGAAATTTTTTAAGACTGTTAATGTGCTAAAAAATGACAGTGAAAGATTCAATGGCAGTTAGAATAATAAAAAATCTTAAAATGTTTTTGGTTGGGTTACTAGATCGGTCGAGTACATTTTACTATATAGCTTCTCTTTTTGTGTTGCATTTTTTTTAATATAGACTTTCGTTAATTTGTTAGTTATATTTTGAAATTATAAACAATAGATAAAATATGAAGATATTTGTAATGTAAATGCAATGAGTACTGTTTTATTTGTAAGAAAAAAAAAATTATAACATTTGATTTTTTAAGATTAATATGAAAGAGGGCCTCATTTTAAGAACTCGCCTTGGGCCCCCAAAATATTAGAGCCGGCCCTGATTGGAAAATACACCGACTGATCTGTGGCTGGTATGCCAATATATCTCACCTCCATATTCAATAGCTCGCCATTGAGGCGTGTTCACATGTTTAAGGCGCATCTTAGTTGTTGACGCTTTTTCGCGGAAGAGTCAATGCTTCTACAAAAAAGCATAACCACTTCTTAACGAAGCGTTAAGGCTAGGGGAGCACTCAAGATTAGGTTCATCAGGGCGGGGAGCGGGGAGGGGGGTGGGTGGAAAATGATGAGGATGAAGATAGAAAAGGAATATCATAATGATAATGATGATGATGATGATGAAAGCGTTTGCGCTTTTATGTTGAAGCATCTACGCTTTCAGGGTGGTGGTGAAAAATGACGATGATGAAGCGTCTACACTTTCATATCGAAGCATCTTTCTCTTCTTATTCTTCTTCTTCTTTGAAGTGTCTATGCCTTCATATCAAAGCGTTTACGCTTTCAAGGTGGTGGTGGAAAATGACGATGATGGAAGAGGAAGGAGATTATGATAATGATGATAATAATTACGATGATGATTATGATAATGATGAAGATCATTCTCATCATCAGCGTAATCATCATCACCATCATCTTTCACTTCTTCTTATTCCTCTTCTTTGTCTTCTTTCTTCTTCTTCTTTGTCGGAAATGAAAAGTAAATTATGATGGTGATTTCACTCCTTTGCCGCCTTAAGTACACCGGCCATTTCAGACCCCGATGTCAGGTGTCGTAATCCCATTGCTTCTCTTCCACTTTACACTTCGAATTTTTACATCAGTAACTGTCATTAAAGAGCGGTTAAATGAATTAAAACACTACATGTGACAGCCCGAATTTCTATAATCGAAACCCATGCCATCGGATCACCTGTTAGGGTGATCTCTTGCTTACAAAACGCTTGGCACATCCACACATAGCATAAAACAATGCTGAGATCTCTAATATGCAGATAGAGTTATCATAGTCAGTAAAAAAAAGTTCCAGTTATATATATTCAAAATATATCAAAATAATGGTTCTAAATTTTATGCCAAAATACATGGACAAAAGAACCAAAACGAGCCATGGGTGATGAACAACCATCACCAAACAGTGGTTCACAAAATAATATCCAAAAATATATATTACATTATTAAATTTTCTAACTCAAAAAGGTTGAACGTACCAATCTCAAAAACACAGAACAAGCACAACCACTCTGAATATCAACTTAGGAAAGAACTCCTTTGATAGGGGTTCAATTTCCTCCTCTGGTTTGTACTTTGGATCGCTCTCCTGATCCAATTCTTTCTCTAAGTCCTCACCTGTGACGTATAGTCGAAGGGTGAGCTAACATCTAAGCTCAATAAAAGAAAACATTAGTAGTATTTAAATCTCATATCTCATATCATGAAATTTCATAACTGATTTTCATATGCATATTTCACATTTTTCACATTTAAATTCTATATGTGGAAATTTAATCACACATACACTTAGATCACATGCTTTGTTTTGAAAACATTGTATATAATTTAAAATAGTAACTTAAATTATCACTCCAAGTAAATATAGCATTGGGAGCCACATATATACCGACGAGAATCCCAACCATCGTTGTTCAATGAGCCATTTCACGAAGATGCTCAAGCCCCTGCACTATGAGGGATACTTGTACCGAACGAATCATTTCCGTTTGCTAGTAAGAGAATGAACGAATATCCCGCCATACCGAAGCACAATAAATGGATATTCCGTCGTACCGGAGCACAATGAATGGATATTCTGTAGTACCGAAGCACAATTTGGGATTCGATATACTAAACCTTAAATCATAGTGCAAAGTCTAACTTATAGTTTTCACACCATGTAAAGTGAGTACTTATATTATTTTTGGAAACTTAATAATCATATTTCAATTTGGAGCTTACAAGAACACACGCATTATATCACATAACATTTTATGTTTCAAAACTTGTTTGAAAGATTTGATAGAGAACACATATATCACATCGCATTACTCAACTTATACAATGTACATCAAATTAAATGGTTGTAAGTTTTCCCTACCTTAAGTCACGCCTCATACAATCCACACTAAACCTTTCAAGAACTTACACGCGTACTCGACACTTCAACCTACATCCCAAATCATTCAAAGAGTCCTTTGAAATGTGTAA
The DNA here is from genome assembly GCA_021018995.1 of Chloranthus sessilifolius. NCBI lineage: Eukaryota > Viridiplantae > Streptophyta > Magnoliopsida > Chloranthales > Chloranthaceae > Chloranthus > Chloranthus sessilifolius. The sequence continues at coordinate 23,316,956 of CM037594.1, read as the reverse complement.
GAAAGCCTAAAGATATATATTTATGAAGAATTTACACAAAAAAGGTCAAAATAAGTCTGACCCTGTTTCTCGTGCGCGCGAGCTATAAGGTTAGGCGCGAGCTCACAAGCACTCACAGGCCTCGAGCGAGCGATTGAAATTCATCTTACTGAAGCTGAATTTCTTTAGCCGCCCCAGGCAAGCGAGACCGTCGCACGAGCGAGAAACACAGCTCGCGCTCGCTCGCTCATGAATCACTTAAATTCTCGCGCGAGCGAGAATTAGAGGCTCACTGGAGTATCCATTCTCGGTCAAGTGAGGCTCACCTATGCCCTTCTGAAGGCTTCTGGTGCGAGCGAGCCTTAAAGCTCAGGCGCGCGAGAACAAGAAAATCTTCAGATCTGAGTTTTCTTAACTCGGCCTCTTCGCTATTTGTTCTCTAATCTCTTCAACACTTCTTACACATCTTATTACACTTCTTATTCTACAATTTGTACACATTTGGGTGTCGATTTCTTACCTTTAAAACATCGAAATCGTGCAAGGATCGGAGCTCTCTCTATTCACAAAGATAATGGGTTTCAAAACCCCTTTCGATCTCTCCAAGCTCCACAGTTACACGACGATCCTACGGCTCAGAGCACATGGATTTAAGCGAATCCCTTTTGTTTTCTTCAAACCCTTCTTCTCTTTCTCTTAAAATAAGTAAAGATAATAAACCCAATAATGAGTCTTGCACGTGAAATATCCCTCACTTATCCAAACAACACTTTGCTTTCTTGCGAAGTACTAACACCAAGTTGTGTGTCACCTATTCTCACTTGATTTACTTGGTATATAGCACATACACACCCAAGTGTGTTTTAAGTTCTTTGGATTCCGTTGTGAACCACACACCACATCAGTACACACTTATTTGACTTATGCGGTTTCCAAAATTTTGGGGATATCACACCATACATTGCTTCACATTCTTCTTTCGAAAAGGGTGTCACGCGTGAAGTTCATATTGATAGGCGTAGAGATATTTTTATGCCCGATAACATAGACCCAGGCCTATATATATATATATATATATATATATATATATATATATATATATATATATATATATATATATATATATATTGAGAGAGAGAGAGAGAGGCCCGAGGATATGCGCCCGGACGTAGAGATATCTTTACGAATGCGACATGTCGCGTCCTTTTTGTGAAGTGATGGGTGACATGTGCCCATTATACTAACTAGGGTTTTTCTTTTAAAAGTTAAATATCCCTTCAGCTGCCATTCTTGACTTTTTTAAAGTATCTTTCTTTTTTCTAATTTTTTAAGAAACTGTCAGTCTTACTTTTTTATGCATATTTTACTCAAAAGTTGTGGCAACACCCCGAAACGAAGCATCAACGCCCCTAAAATGAAGTGTCGGAGCCGCACTTTAGGGGCGTCTTCGCTTCGTTTAGGGGCACTCGCGCTTCCATAAAAATAAAAATAAAAAAATTAAAAAAAAAAATATTTTTTAATCGAAGCACTGGCGCCTATAAACGAAGCGTCGACACTTCTCTATAGAGGTGCTAGTGCTTTGTTATTGGGCACTCATATTTTTAACTAAAATATACGTGAAAAAAAGTATGACACTCTCTTAGAAAAAGAGAGAGAAGAGAGAGAAAATAAATAGAGTTTAAAAAGATTTCTAAAAAAGTTAAGAATGACGGCTGGAAGGATATTTAACTTTTAAAATATTTTAAAATTGTAACCCTAATTAATAAAGTGGTTCCAATGTCACTCATCACTTTACAAAAGGGTGCTACGTGTCGCGCCCATATCAATTGGCATAGAGATATCTCTATGCTCGAGCGCATTTTCCCTTTTTTCATGTATATATATATATATATATATATATATATATATATCGAGAGAGAGAGAGAGAGAGAGAGAGAGAGAGAGAGAGAGAGAGAGAGAGGCCCGAGGATATGAGTTCCAATGCATGATGGATCCATGCATTCAAATAAGGTGGGCTCCACGTGGCACCCATCAAAGGGATCTGGTGCCACAACCACTTGCTAAAGAATGATAGGAGATCACCAAAAATATTTCATCATGATCCAAGCATATCTACCGTCCAAATTTTAGTCAAGGAGAGAAAAATTCAATGCAGTAGGATGTGTTGTGCAATATCCAAATTTTGACAATGGTTTTGAACACCAAAAAACTTTTTTTAAATTTCTTTTATAGATCACATGCCACATGGCACATGATCCCAAAAATGGGTGTTGTTTTGAGATCAAATGCCACGTGGCACGTTATCTAGGGTCCAAATGCATGGGTTCATTCCCCTTTCCTTATATATATATATATATATATATATATATATATATATAAGGACCTCACCTCTAGTTAATTTGGTGCATTAAATTTTTACGACCGTTTTGCCCTAAAAATGTGGTCAAATTTGGACCTCACCTCTAGTTAACCTGGTGCATTGAATTTTTTCAACTTTGACCATGCTTTGGACGGTGGATAGGACGTATGATTTTATTTTTTCTTTCTAGGAATGGATGTGATCGACCTTGCACACATTGCCTTGGCGCTTAATCTTTGGATTTGGTACCACTTTGACACCAAAAGAGTACTAGGGCAGCGTTGAACGCTACATGGCTTATGTAGCATCCCGTTATATATATATATATATATATATATATATATATATATATATATGAAAATGGCTCCCTAGGATGTGGTTATAGGGATAAAAAATTATCCATTCTTAAAAAATATTTTTCAGATGGTAGATGATTGATCGTGGACAAGTTGCTGTGGCACCCGATCGTTGGTTTGGATGTCACATGGTGCCCAATTGGCCACATCATAGGGTTCAACCCTACAACCAAGTCGGAGGACATATATATATATGAAAATTACTAAAAAAGACATCAAAAAATTATTTTACCTCCCTTTTATTTAGAATCTTACCTTAATTTAGTTTTAAAATAGTATAACATAAATCAGAGGTACCATAGCTCTAACCCTCAAACTATATTAGCTATGTTCTTATTTTGTTTTCTATTACAGGACATGTTTACTGGTGGAACAGATACAACATCTACAACATTAGAGTGGATAATGACAGAGCTTATAAAGAATCCAAAAGCGATGAAGAAAGCACAATCAGAAATAAGAACTTTGGTGGGCAATAAACGAAAGGTAGAAGAAGACGATGCTCGTCAAATGGCGTACTTGAAATCAGTAGTAAAGGAGACTCTGAGATTACATCCTCCAGCTCCCTTGCTAGTTCCTCGTGAATCCACCACCGCAACAAAGCTGCAACAATATTATATCCCCGCGAAAACAAGAGTCTTCATCAATGCATGGGCAATTGGGAGGGACCCCAAGTCGTGGGATCGTGCAGATGAGTTTCTCCCAGAGAGATTTATTGATAATCCCGTTGATTTCAGAGGACTTGACTTTCAGTTTATTCCTTTCGGCAGTGGGAGGAGAGGTTGCCCTGGGATTTCATTTGCCGTAGTTACTATTGAGCTTGCACTGGCCAACCTTTTATGCTGGTTTGATTGGGAGTTACCTAGTGGTGTAAGCAAGGAGGATTTGGACATGACTGAAGCCTCTGGTCTAACAGTCCATAAAAAATCTCCACTTCACCTTGTGCCGATATCTCATTGCTCTTAAAATTAGTGGAATAAGAAATAAAGGAGCGTTTTATGTCTGGTGAATGTAGAGGAGAAATAATAAATGGGCAGAATCTCTTGCGTGAAGAGGTGCGGATGTGAGCACTATAGTCCGATCATTCGATAGTGATGTAACTCCATCCGAAATTATCTCTCTCGCTTTCGAAGATTTGTATGAAAAGAACTATCATGTATAATCTTCTTATGGAAAGATTAACGGGAGGAGGCCCTTTGACCCCAATTAGTTATAGAAAAAGAAAAATAATACTAAACGATAGAGATCTCCAATAAGCACATTGCACTTGTCCAAGTGTTGCACTGATCCAGAAGGATATTGACTTTCCTCACACACAGTCACCAAGTCGGGGTGGCAATAATTTGGTAAGGTTAAAATTCAGAAAGTTCCGAGAAATATTCAGATCAAAATCAGAGAAAATAAAAAAGAAAAAAAAGGATTAAAAGTAAAAGAGAAAAATAAAAAACATTAAATATCACGATTTATTGAAAAAAATCAGGAAATATTTGTGATTTATTTGCATTTTAAAACACGTGAAGTTTTTTAAATATTGAATAATTCGAGAATAATTCGTAGAACCTGAAATTCAAGAATTATTCGCAAATTGTTTTACTATGCTCACACACACTATCACCTAGGTGGTACAAGATCTAAGCCACCACAACCCATGAAAATTACCGTTTAAAGACTTTTAATTCTCATCTTTTCTTAGGATTCATGGCTCAAATGGCATACCACTACATGATGCATCTGTGGACCATTAGTTTCAAACAAAATGTTCCAAATAATAGTGTGTATTTGGTGCAACAACTACCGTACTCTCTACACCTCTTATCCAAAAAGACGGTATATCCTATACTGAGCCTAATAAAATTGCCCAAATTGCGATTGATTTCTATGCCAATTTATTCAAAGAGACCAATCATAGCAGGCCACGGCTCAACAGCATTCAATGGAAGGTAATTTTCAGGAGGATGAGATATTGGCTGCTATGAAGGGTTGCAAATCTGAGCGTGCTCCTGGGCCTGATGGTTTTTCTTTTGATTTCTTTTAGAAGTGTTGGCCCATCATCAAATCTGATGTTATGAGGCTTGTTGACAAATTTTGGGAGGATGGTCATATTCATAATTCTAATAATGCTACTTTCGTTGTTCTTATCCCTAAGGAAAGAGGTGCATCTGAAATGAGAAAATTTAGTTGCCAATCTCCTTGGTTACTAGCATTTATAAGCTCATTGCAAAATTGTTAGCCAATAGACTCAAAAGGGTAATCGGTATGGTGATTTCCAAATATAAGGCGCTTTCATTGAAGGGAAATAGATCCTCGACCTCACGGTAGTCGCACAAGAAAGGATCCATTCTAAGTACTCCAAGAAAGAACAAGGTGCTTTAATTAAGGCGCTTTCATTGAAGGGAAACAGATCCTCGACCTTGTTGTAGTCGTACAAGAAAGCATCCATTCTAAGTCCTCCAAGAAAGAAGAAGGTGCTTTAATCAAAGTCGATATGGAAAAAGCTTATGATAGAGTCAGCTGAGACTATTTGTTATGGATGATGAGAACATTGGGCTTTGGGGAGAAATGGAGAAATTGGATTCACGATTGTTTTGCTACAACTCATTTTTCTATCATCATAAATGACAAAGCGTATGGGTTTTTCGAGGCTTTCAGAGGACTAAAGCAAGGATGCCCATTTTCGCCTTGTTTATTTGAAATAGCTAACAAAGGTCTTGCGCTCATTTTCCAAACGGCGGAGCTAGAAGGTATGATTGTCGGTTTCTCAAGCCCAAGGAATAATTTTAATATTAATTTACTTCAATATGCAGATGATTCTCAGATTATGTGTGATGATAGTGCTAACCAAATCCGTCAAGTGTGCAGCCTCCTTAGAGCTTATGAACAACCTTCTAGTCACAGGGTAAATTATGATTAATCTAGTATTTATGGCATCAATACAGATGATTCACAATTGAGAAGTTTTCCTTGTGCTAGCCCAATTCCCTTTCAAGTACCCCCATCGGGATTGGTAAAATAAAGACCTTTGACTGGGACTCGGTCATAAATGACTAAAGTCAATAATAGACTTAGCTCAATTCCCTTTTAAGGGCGAATAGATGATTTTAGTTCAATCCGTCTTAAGTGCTATCCCCACATACTACTTGTCATTCTACAAATGTCCGACCAGAGTCTATCAAGAGATCGAAAGGCTCCAAAGAAATTTTCTAAGGGATGATCTTCGGAACAATAGGAAAATGAACCTCATCAATTAGATAAAATAACTAAACTCAAGGGGACAGGGAGTGTCGGTATTAGGCCTATTGATAAGATGAATACTGCTCTGTTGATGAAGTGGTGGTGGCATCTTGGTGGCAATAGCAACCAATGGTGGAAAGACGTAAAAAAATACCTCATGAACGAAGAGGTCTGGGAAATAAAGAATTCTAGGTACACAAGTCTTTATGGGGGTGGAAAGGCATTCTCTTAGTTCGAGAGGAATTCTTAAACAATATCTCCTTCATCCTTAGAAAGGGCGATAGTATACACTTTTGGACCGATAAGTGGATCAGTCCCAACCTTAGTCTCAATATTAACTTCCCAAATCTTTTTTGCATAGGTGCTGACCCAACCGCTGAAGTAGATGTTATTTTCTCTTCAGATAATCATCCCTATTAGCACATCAATTTAAAAAACAGACTTACTGATATATTCTGAGATAGAAGAATACAACGAAATGTCTGGTTTCCTTGACAATATCAAAATTAGTCCCAATATCGGAGATACTAGAGTTTGGCGCCGCCAAAGCAGCAAATCCTTCTCTCTGAAGTCGGCTTTTCATGCTATCAATGTGGATGCTTCAGAGGTGGATTGGGAATGGATTTGGAACCTTAAGATTCCTTCAAAAATTACTTTCTTCATATGGTCTTTATGTTGGAATAAAACTGTTACCATCACAAATCTTAATAGAAGGGGAATGGTTATCAATCAGGACTGTTTCTTTTGCAATATCATGGACGAAAATTCTGATCATCTTTTTTTTTTCATTGTGCCAACAACTGGCCAATTTGGGGAAAATGCTTCAAGGCCATCGGATTGTCGTTCTGCGTTAGTAATACTATTGTGGAGTTTCTAAGCTATTGAGAAAAGGTTTCAGGAAGCAAGATTAAGAGGTGGATTTGGGACCTGAAATTTCGTTGGTCTACAAAATTTATCGGGTATTCGAATAATTTTGATTAATCTAGAGATTATACAATATTACGCTAACAATCTTCACAACACAAAAAAATATGTGGAAACCCAATCTTTGGGAAAAATCACGGGACCTAAGTCCACAAGCCAAATCTACTATGAAAATGAAAGATTACAATGAGTTCGAATGATCTACCGACAAATGCGCATGCCCTATCAAACCCCAATCCAAAATCACAACCCTTCTCGGGTCACCTCTATAGCTTCTAATTCAGACGCTTTTCTTTTCCGTTGATGATCACACAACGAACCGCCTTGCGACACTCAAGGTTATCAAACGCACACCCTAATCTCTAGGGATGACCAACACTCAAAAGCACTTGAGCAAAATGAGTTAAAATGAGGGTAAAGAAGAATAGAGCTCTTTGAGTAAAAATCCTTTTTGCCTACACACCAAGAGATTCAAAGAGTGAAGAAGAACAAATCTAGGGGTTTTTTCTTAAGGAGGAAGAAGCACTTGCTTGCTTAAACCATAGTTTTTCAAAATAGCCTTTTATATTAAAACATCAAAAACCCAAAATATTGAAAAAAAAGACAAAAAATACCTTTTGGCAAAAGACAAGCTAACTTGTCGAAATGCTATCCCGATACCCATGGTGCGCTGTGAGACATGTCACGGCGCGCTGTGATGGCAGCGCGCTGTGACAGGAATTACAGCGCACTATCACTGTAGGAATAACACACACCAAGCAAAAAAAAATAGACTTAGTTTTAGCGAGTTTTTCAACATAATTTTAAGAGCAGGTCAAAGGGTAATGACTGATAACCTTGATCCAATCAACAAAGATCACCTGCATCTTAGCACACACATATCCTAAGGAGATCGACACGAAGTTTGGAGTAGAGTGTGACAAACAGGTTCTTACAATCTCCCCCTTTGTCACATTCTACGACAAAACATGTTTACATCAAAATAAATTACAATTCATCAAATAAGCCCCACTAACCTATACAATGATCTATATGAGAGAAAATAAATATGCAATAATATATGGACAACGATCTCCCACTAAATCTATGCCTATCCTAAGCCAAGATGGGTCTCAATCCGTCACCTGCAAAACAGATAGAAATAATACCGTGCATCCAACAACAATAATATATGGACAAAGGGAGACAACAACGCCAATCACCACAACACGACATGGCCCACCAAATCAGTAAAGCAATAACAAGGCACATACACCAACTACGCAATAAACTGAAAAACAGTTATAAACAGGAATAAACGAACCATTAATCAAATGTAATACATGTCGAAATATCCAGAAAAAAATTATAAACCAAACATCCAAGAGAGTAACTATCCCAATATCCAAAAGATCCAACTAGCAAGAGTTAAGAAATACTTCCCTGATCATGGGGATGGTGCACCACCAGTCCCACCATCTCCCTCATCATCCGTAGCCATGGTGGCCCACAACTGATCAAACTCATCCACCAAAGTATCCACCGACGATCGCACAACACCCAATTCTGCCTGAAGCACCCGAATATACCAATCGAAGGAGTCGAACCAAGTGATAACCAAGTTTTGAAAGTCAAGGGTTGAGAAAGCATGATCACGCACGAGAGCCGATGACGATGCAGTCGCGGTGGAAGAAGGCGGAGAAGGAGGAGGAACGACAGGCTCATTGTGATTCTTCCAAGTGGTATCAATATTGTTAAGATAGGTTTTCAGGAAATCAGTGCATTGAAGGATGATAGGAGAATGAACTGGAACACTCATGAAAGAATCTAAAATTTTGGATACAGTGATGGGAAACGGGATGGTAGGCTGATCGCGTGGTTTGATGCACTGAGCACGAATCAATCGCCAAATGGCAGTGCATGCATAGACCAGATGATCGCTGTCGATCAACCACATAAGATAAATTTCAGGGAGACGAACTTCATTCAGATTACTGATCTTCGGCCAGAGGGTGTCGAAAATTAGTATCCGTAGGATATAAAAATGGCGTTTGAGGAACTTCGCAGGAATAGCAGTTTGAGGGTTGACGCTAGGAAAGAGACAAACATAATCAACAAGATCTTGCCATATGAACTCAGACGGCGCGACGGGGGCAGTCGAGTCACGGGGAAAAAGAAACCCGTTAAGAGTGAGTGGGATTCCGAGAATTTGGGAAATAAGCCCAGGGGTGACCGTGACCTTTACACCATTAACAAAGGACACCAACAATTTCTCAGCGTTAGAGGAAACACTGGACGCGGGATCATAGTTGGCGTAAAAGAAGGGAACTAACTCCTTATAAGCAGAACCACAAATGGAGAAGAGCAGACCCCAACCACCAGAAAAAATCTTACCCTAGAAGGAGTACTCCTCAAGGCAACTAAGATCGAAATGTCTCTCCGTAGCCAATGGTCGCCCTTGAAGATAGGTGAAGTTTTTCTTAGCCTCCTCAGAACGAAAGAGATTCGAAGATGCGGCACCGAAAGAAGAACCACCGGTCTTTTGCTTCTTAGAACGAGCCAAGGAAGCAAGGGCAAGAAGAGATGAAACCAAACAAAGAGAGAAGACAGGAGGAAGATAGGAGGAAAGGAAGGAAGAAGAAAGAAAGAATAAAAAAAGTGCAAGCTTTTAAAAAAAAAATCAAGGCCCACGGCATGCTGTGAACCATATGACAGCACGCCGTCATGAAGGGAGTAACTACTCTCACCGAAAAATCGTTTTAAAATGGCCTAGGAAATAGAAACCATAAATGGCGGCGCGCCGTTATTATCACCGCAGTGTGCTGCCAAGCTGGCAACGTCAAATCACTAGATGAAACGTCTTCGACACTCAAAGAGGCAGACATGACATACTTGACGGCGTGCTGTGGACTAACCGCGGCGCGCTGTCACAGGGAGAGTAGGAAGACATAGTGAAAGAACCAGCCACATTGGCGGCGCGCCGTTACAACATTGCGGCACGCAGTCGAAAGAGTAGAAAAACAAAAAAAAGTCAGGAGGCTGCAGTGCGTTGCCACAATGAATACCAAGGGAGAAAAAATCTTAGACACAAAACCCAAGCAGCGCGTTGTTGGATTCCTGCGGCACGCTGTCAAAATAAGGAAAAACCTTAAGTGAAATTGAAGTCACGGTGCCCTTTGGCAGTATCACAGCGTGCTGCTAAAGTAGACAGTAGATGAGGCAGCCAGAACGTCGTGGCACGCTGCTAGGGACGGGAACAAGAAAACACCAAATGCAGCCGTAGCGTGTTGTGTCAGATCCACAGCACGCAGGCAAAGTAGACAACACTAAAAAAACAAGACCCAAAAACAATGGCAGCGCGCTGTGAATTCCCACGGTGCGCTATCAAATAAAAAAAAAATTTCCCTTTTTTTTTTTTTTTTTTGAAAACATGAAAAATGGCCATATAGATCTGGAAAACAAACACAGACCGAACTAGAGACAGAGGTTATGCCACTGGTACACCACCTATTCACAAACATGGAGCATCAATAGTCAGAACAGAGTTATATAAGTAAGAGGGTCACAAAGCTACAACCATGATTCTAGAAACAAAAAAAAAAAAAAATCTCATGAAGAACCAACAGACTCCCATTGTCACACATGTAAGTTTAGCCGTAGACAAACACTAGGAAGGAAGACCCTAACCGAAGTATTGCTTAGAGGTGGATTAAAGACGGAAAATATAACAATCACGCGCTTGCCTCTCCTACGAGACGTGAATATAGGCATAATGCCTACGTGGGTAAGACGCTCGGCAAGGTCGCCCATCTAGCTCGCAGTGGGTAGCTCTAGCTCGCAGTGGGTAGCTCTCACAATATAAAAACAGACACTCATGTAGAGTACCCATAAAATTTTCTTTACCACTTGACAGCCATAGTCCAGAAGTGTCAAAACATGAAGAACACACATGGGGCAAGAGAATAAAATACACAACACACTTTCTTATAATCTTTAATTCGTCCAGACCAAAGGAAGCTATCTCACACAACCTGCGAAGTGATACGCCAACTTACACTAATTAGGTATGTATTATGACTACCACATAGTAAGGAGAGCTTCACATATCCACATGAGATACAAGGGCCAAAAGGTTATCCGAAGTACACACCAACAGATAAACTGAACAAAAAATAGATAATGGGAGAATAAGACTTCATGAGACAACAATATATCAAGAACACACAATCATGTGCAGCAAAAAGACCAAATACGCCAACAGCTAGGTTCAGACACACAAAGACAACTCATAAGTCATTAAAGATACTATAACAAGAGTATAACATCAATCACAAATTCCATCAAAAGCAAGTAAGAATATAGGCAGCATTAAGAAAAATGATTGGTAAAACAATAAACAGTAGCTAAGAGCAAACACTAGGGAATGGAAGAACAAGCAACTATCAACAAAGCAGTAACAAAAAAAATAGAAAGAACCAAAGACCCTACTTAATACAGCTTAGACCAATAGATTTGCGGAGATATTCAAATCAAGCAACATTTAGAGGTTTGGTATGAATATCGGCTAGTTGACGTTCAGTGTCAATATGAGTCAAAGAGATCACCTTGTCCTCAACAAGCTCACGAATGAAATAAAACCGAATGTCTATGTGCTTAGTGCGAGAGTGTTGAACCGGATTTTTAAAAATGTAAATTGCACTAGTATTATCACAATGGAGAGTAATCACATCCTGATCAATCACATAATCTTGAAGCATTTGCTTCATCCATAAAATTTGAGTACAACAACTCTCAGTAGTAATGTACTCAGCCTCGACAGTAGATAGAGAGATGGAGGAATATTTTTTGCTAAACCAAGACACGAGGCAATTTTCAATGTAAAAATAACCACCACTAGTGCTCTTACGATTATCCGCATTACCAGTTCAATCGGCATCAGAAGATGAAGTATCAAATGGGTACCAAAGACCAAAACCAGAAGAGCCATTCACATAATGGATGACACGCTTAACACTTCAAATGAGATTCACGAGGTGAAGCCTGATAACGCGAATACAACCCAACACTAAAGGCAATATTAGGACGAGTGGCAGTCAGATAGAGCAAACTCCTGATCATACTATGATACAAAGTGTTGTTCACCTCCACTCCCACAATATCTTTAGAGAGTTTAGAGGTAGTGCTCATAGGAGTCTGAACATGCTTACAGTGCATAAGCCCAAATTTCTTAACCAGGTCACATGCATACTTGGATTGAGAGATGAAAATGCCAAAAGAGCATTGCTTAATTTGCAATCCAAGAAAGCATGTGAGCTCACCAAGAAGACTCATTTCAAACTCAGATTTCATCAAATTAGAAAATCATTCAATTTTGGGCTCATGTGTGGATCCAAACACAATATCATCCACATAAATTTGTGCCATAGTTAAGGCACCATCCTCTCTTAAGACGAAGAGAGTTTTGTCAACTCCTCCTCTACCAAAACTATTTGACACAAGGAACGTCATCAGACATTCGTACCAAGCACGAGGAGCTTGCTTTAACCCATAGAAAGCCTTCTTCAACTTATAGACATGAAGGGGAAAGTGAGGGTGAGGGTCTTCGTAATCTTTCGATTGCTTAGTATATACTTCCTCCTTCAACAAACCATTTAGAAAGGTACTTTTAAAATTCATTTGAAAAAGTTTAAAACCAAGATTGCAAGTAATTGACAGCTCCATTCTAATGGATTCCAATCTAGCAATCAGGGCAAATGTTTCATGAAAATCAATACCCTCAACTTGGGTAGAGCCTTGGGCAACCAAACTAGCTTTATTTCTAATGACACTCCCTTTTCATCCGTCTTGTTCTTAAAGACCCACTTTGTCCCAATAGCACGAGTGTTAGACGGACGAAGAACAAGATCCCACACATCATTTCTTACAAATTGAAGTAACTTATCTTGTATGGCCAAAATCTATTTTTCATCAAGAAGAGCTTCCTTCAAGTTTTTTGGCTCAATTTGGGAAGTGTAGCAAACATTGCAAATGACATTAGCTACTTGCTTCAAACTACGATGTGTTTGAAGACCGACACTTGGATCTCCCAAAATATCACTTGAGGAGTAACTTTTCATGTCCCTAGCATAAGAAGGGTGCTTCTTTCTAACACTAAGGGGTTCCTCCACAGTAGAAGTGGGAGAGTCATTGTTCACAATGGCAGGAGGACTCTCATCAACAGGAGTAGACAGAGGACAAGTGTCAGAAGAGCGATGAGGAATCGGATTGTCATTACCGTTATCAGCCGCATGACTAGAACTAACAAGATCATCAATGACCACATTGTATGATTCCATCATGGACTGAGTCCTCAAATTAAAGACACAAAAGACCCGACTATTTTGAGCATAGCCAAGAAATATTCCCAAGAAATATTCCAAGGTCACTCTTAGGATCAAATTTTCTCAAATTGTCCCGATCATTCAAGATATAGCATTGACTTCCAAAAGTCTGAAAATGAGTTACTTTAGGTTTCTTCTCATTCCAAATCTCATAAGGTGTCTGGATAGTACCGGGACGCACAAACACCCTGTTAGAAATATGGTAAGCGGTCGAGATAGCTTCAGCCCAAAAGTGTTGAGCCAAATCCTTGGCATTTAACATGACACGAGCCATTTCTTGAAGCACACAATTTTTTCTTTCAGCAACTCCATTTTGCTGAGGAGTGTGAGGTGAGGAGAACTCTTGCATAATTCTCAGAGAATTATAAAAATTATCAAATTTGAAGTTATTAAACTCACCACCCTTATCACTCCTGATACGTGTAACATTAAAACCTTTCTTCACTTGGCATCGTCTAACAATAATGACAAATTCATCAAAGGCATTTGACTTCTCTCTCAAAAAGGTGATCCAAGCATATCGAGAAAAGTCATCAACCATAACTAAGATATATCACTTTCCTCCAATACTACTAACTTTCATAGGCCCAATAAGATCAAAGTGAATAAGATCAAGAACCTTGGAAGTAGAAGTAGTGGAGAGTTTCTTATGAGACGCTCAAGTCTGCTTGCCCAATTGACAGGCACCACAAACTGATTCAGATATCTTTCTCAGTTTGGGAAGGCCCTTGACAATTTCCTCATTAGCAATTTTCACAAGGTCCTTCGTATTCATGTGACCAAGACGACGACGCCACAACTATAGCTCACCACTAGAAGTCAATAAGCAAGTGGGTTCAGATAGCACATGAAAAGTATAACAATTGTCAGACGATCTAATTCCACTTAAGAAGATTTTTTCAGATTTATCAAAAATAGAATATCCAGACTTAGTAAAGGTGATGTTCATTCCTTCATCACACAATTGACTGACACTAATAAGATTTGCTTTTAACCCATCAACATACAAACATCAAAGACTTTAGGACACCTAGGAGCATCAACCACTCATTTTCTAATAATTTTTGAGCAACCCTCATTTCCAAAAGTGACAGAACCAGATTCATATTTTTCAAGTGAAGAAAAATAAGTCTTGTTCCCAGTCATGTGTTTTGAACAACCACTGTCAAGAAACTACTTAGATGGCTCAAAAGATTACAGAGCAATGTGTGCAACCAACACATTTTTAGACAGTTTCTTCACCCATTTCCACTTCATCAAATTTCCAAGACTCCTTAACCGATAGAGTATAGTTGTGTCATGCTTTTGGTGAAAAAGATCCACTTTTCTAACAGGACACAATAGATTTATATGCCCTTTTTTTCCATAATAAAAACAGATAGGACCTTTTCCGCCACTAGCCAATCTACCATGAGAAGGAGTAGGCAAGAGAGGAGGTAGAGTGGAAGAAGAACCACAGTTATAACTACTTTGGACTTTGGGAAAAAAAATCATTTATTCTCTTTTTATATTTTTCACAAGATAGGAGTGATTTAATTCCATAAAACCCAAACCAGGTTTATCACCCCAACTCCTGCAAGCCTCCCAGGCTTTATGAGTATCAACCCTAGCATTTTGTAGCTTTCCTAGAGCAATTTTTTCATTAGAGAGCTCATTCCTGAGCCTATCATTTTTAACAATCAAACTATTGTATTTTGAACAATACTCGGCTTCCTTAAATTCCCAAAACTTAATTTTATCCCTTAAGTTTTTTATCTTATCTTCCAATGATTTAGAATTTTCAATCAAAAAAATATTCTCAACATCTTTTACGACACATGATGATGTGAGAGATGACACATCATTGACCGACATCATCTTCTCGTTATTCAATTTAACACTCACAAGATAGAGCTTATCATAAACTTCAAAGATGTCGACATCATCCTCCTCTTCATCCAAGTCAATAAAACAGGTGTGGGAAACACCACGAGCATCCTTATGAATAGAGGCAACAAATGCTCGAAAATCATGAGAAGCATAAGACTCATAAGAGGAATTTCCATCACTAGTGTCATCTTCTTTTGCCGCAACCATGGCTTTAGGTTTTTCAAGATTTTTCTTCTTGTTGGGACATTCATGAGAAAAGTGCCCATAGCCGCAAAATTTAAAGCATTGAGTTTCCTTAGATGACTTCTTGTGAGGTTTTGATATGGGAATCTTAGGTTTATCATAGGATTTGCCACCACTTTATTTATTTTTAAAAATTTTCTTAAATTTCTTTGTAAACAAGGCAAGATCCTCATCATCACCACTTTCCCCATCCTCATCATCAATCTTTTTCTTAGAGGACCGGAAAGCCACACTTTTTTGCTTTTGGTCGACCTGAATCTCAGATTCATAAGTTTGAAGAGATCCCACGAGTTCATCAATGTTGATCTTATCAATGTTATAACTCTTAGAGATAGTAGTCACCTTATATCTAAACCTTTTAGGCAAAGATCTTAGAACCTTCATAATAATTTTATAAGATGGTATCTCTTCACCAAGGTAGAAAGACCCATTGACAATATCATTCAATTTAGTATAGAAGTTCGTAAACTTCTCATCATTATTCATCCTAAGATTTTCAAATTGTATTGTTAACATTTGCAGTTTGTTAATCTTTACTTGTGGAGTCCCCTCAAAAGTGGTCTCAAGGATCAACCAGGCATCCTTCGCCACCTCACAGTTACACACTCTTTTAAACTTAGAAGCCGTCATAGCTCCAAAAATGGCATACAAAGCCCTAGAATTATCATTAGCAGCATATTTTTCTTTGTCACTGTAATGATTTACGGGTTTAATGGTTATTTTTTCAATTCCATCTAGATGAACCATTTCTTGAGGTGGAGCCCAAGTCTCAACAACAGACTAGACCATGATGTCCATGGATCTGAGAAAGGCCCTCATCCGAGCCTTCCAATAAGGATAATTATGACCATCAAATATTGGAGGTCGTGTTGTGGAAATGCCCTCCCTAGGTAAATCAGAACTTCCTGAATACGCCACAGACGCTTAATTCAGAAAGAATCAATACGAGTGAACTTGGCTTTGATGCCAATTGAAATTCTGTCGGTCTACAAAATTTATCGGGTATTCGAATAATTTTGATTAATCTAGAGATTACACAATATTATGCCAACAATCACCACAACACAAAGAAATACATGGAAACCCAATCTCTGGGAAAAACTACGGGACCTAAGTCCACAAGCCAAATCTACTATAAAAATGAAAGATTACAATGAGTTCGAATGATATACCGATAAATGCGGATGCCCTATCAAACCCTAATGCAAAACCACAACCCTTCTCGGGTCACCTCCATAGCTTCTGATTCAGACGCTTTTCTTTTTCGTTGATGATCACACAACGAACCGCCTTGAGAAACTTAAGGTTATTAAGCACAGAACCTAATCTCTAGGGATGACCAACACTCAAAATCACTTGTGCAAAATGAGTTAAAATGAGGGTGAAGAAGAATAAAGCTCTTTGTGTAAATATCCTTTTGGCCTACGCACCAAGAGATTCAAAGAGTGAAGAACAAATCTAGGGTTTTTTTCTTAAGGAGGAAGAAGCACCTACTTGCTTGCTTAAACCCTAGTTTTTCAAAATAGCCTTTTATATTAAAACATCAAAAACCCTAAAAATAAAAAAAAAGACAAAAAATACCTTTTGGCAAAAGACAAGCTAACTTGTCAAAATGCTATCCTGATATCAATGGTGCGCTATGAGACATGTCACGGCGCGCTGTGATGGCAGCGCACTGTGACATGTATCAAGGTGCGCGGTGAAAGGAATTACAGTGCACTGTCAGTGTAGGAACAACACACATCAAGCAAAAATAAGCAGACTTAGTTTTAGTGGGTTTTTCAACATAATTTTAATAGCAGGTCAAAGGGTAATGACTAATAACCTTGATCCAATCAACAAAGATCACCTCCATCTTAGTACACACATATCTTAAGGAGATCGACATGAAGTTTGGAGTAGAGTGTAACATCCTGAAAATTTAGACTTTGAACAGTGTACCTCGAGATGCAAGCTCGACTTTGAATAGAGTACATTGAGATGCATGCCCGTCTGATCACTTTTTTGATCAAGTGAAAGTCAGCTTCATGACTTTGATTGGACTAGTTTTGGTGTGGAAATGCACACTAGAGTGGTATAAGAACCATTGGATTGGGGCATATACACCTATTAAGCGTATGTGTGTTTTGTAAGCGAGCCAGACTCCTTATGTTACAAGAAGGAAGGGCTTCTCTTAGAAGCCATTCGTTTGGAGGGTTTTGGGGTTTGGGTTTCCTTGTGAGAGAAAGAGGAAGAGGAAGAGAGAGTGGGAGAGTTGTTGCTTGTGATTTGATGCATGATTTGTGCGTAGAAGGCGTGCAAATGGGTGGAACTCAGTGGAAATCGCACGTGATTTGGGGATTTAAAAGCTAAGAACCCTAGCTCTTGATCCAAGCTACTTAATCAATCATACGGTGGATTTGAGGTAAGGTTTTATAAATCTTTGATGTGTATGATGATTTAGTTTAGATTTATTGTGTAAACGATGGATTAAGAGAAGAAAAGGAAAGAAAAATTGAGACAACCAAGGATTGGGCGAAATCTTTCTTTTCGATAGATCGAAATGGATTCGATCGATAAAATTTGGCTTGAGATCGATCGAAATGTGTTTCGATCGATCGAGTTGAAAACTCGATCGATCGAAAAGTATAAAATAGGAAGTATTATGTATTTCTGTTGGAATTCGATTGATCGAAATGGATTCGATCGATTGAACTGGATTCGATCGATCGAATTTTATTGTGCGTGCCAATACTATTTTGGTATTTTAGCCGTAACTTTTTATGCCAAACTGCGATTGATGTGATTCTTATTGCGTTGGAAAGACGACATCGAGCTCTACAACTTTTATGTTTCGACCAACTAATGAATCCTAAATTTTAAAGTGTTAAAAGTTTATGAGAAGTTACGTCAAATTTCAGATTAGCATGAACTTGTCTGTTTCCGTCTCGTGTTGGGAAACATTTAGAGATGTCTAAGTTTTTAGTAACTAGAGTTGGTCTTTGATATATTATATGTTTGTGATATAGATTGAGGGTGAAAGGCCATAGATAGAGCTTCACTTTGCTTCGCATAGTTTCGAGGTTAAGGTAGGGGAAATTCAACCTAAATTTATACTTTTGACATGATTCATAGTCTTAGATATGCGGGTTGAATGTGATTAGGTAATTGTGGTTGGATTCGTAGATGAGTAAATTATGATGGGATCATTAGATTGGAAATATATGATTTAGAATATACTCATGAGATCATGAAGTGTGAATATGCATGCGATGTTGTTCGATGTTAGATAACTTTGGATTTTGTTTGAGTTGATTTGTGTTTTGAAAGTAAGACTTTGTGATAGTTGTGACACTTGTGTTTCATTTTGACCCTTTATATTGTGAACTCATGACCCTTGGATATGTGCATTACATCCTTTGGGCCGGTACGGTGGCCTATCTGTACACACATTCATATTTTATATTGCATCCCTTGGGTCGGTACGGGGGCCTATCCATACACACATTCATACGTTGCATTGTATCCCTTGGGCCGGTACGACGGCCTATCCGTACACGCATTCATACTTTGTATCGTATCCCTTGGGCCGGCATTGCGGCCTATCCGTATATGCATTCTTACATACATTGCATTGCATCCCTTGGGCCGGTACGATGGCTTATATGTACACGCATTGTATCCCTTGGACCCCTTGGAATCATTGGACACCTTTGGAACCCTTGGAATATCATTGCATCCCTTGGACATTTTGGGAACTGTGAACACCCTTGGAAAGTTGGGACACTCTTGATTATGATGCTTTTCGATATGTGCATGGTTGGATGAAACATCGGTGAAAGTAACTATGTAAGGTTAGTTTTGAATGGAAAGTTGTGATGAATGTTTTACATATCTGCTTTGAATAGAAGGAAATTATTAAGGCTTTGGAATTTTGAGTTTTTATGATGGTTTTACTTTTGGATAAATTCTATGTTTTTGATGTTAAATATGATTTTAGGTTGTCTTTCCTCTACTGAGCTTAGATGTAGCTCACCGATGTTGAGGACTTGAGAAGTAGTAAGATTTTGGGATCGTAGATCTGTATTTGAGCTTTGGTATGTTTAGTTTGTAATTCTTTTAATATACTTGTATATATTTATTTTATTTACTGTTCCTTCATTGTAGAATTGAAGTTTATGTTTCTGCTTTGTTGTACCAAGATTTTTTGTATCAGATTGTGAACTACGATTAGGCGGTCTGAGTTTTCTCATTTGGATTAAGTAGAAAAAAAAATATGCCTCAAAATTTTAGGTTGGGAAAAATCTTGGCTGTCACAGTTGGTATCAAAGCTTAGGCGTTAGGTCTTCTAGGGAATGAGCGGAGTTAGATTCTGTCAGGCGTTAGGGGGGGAATTCACCATCCCTAATTTGATTTCTCTGGGTGACATTAGATTTCGTCTGATTGTGATGAGACTTGCTTTAGACTTTTATGTTTACTTTGATTGAAATTTATTTTCATCATGAGAGTGTACGATGCCTCCAAGAGGTCGATCTAGAGGCGGTCATGAAAGGAATAGGAGTGGGGAGGAAATCCCTTCTGAATCATGGAGGGATCAGAGACACCCTCCTATGGAGAGAGGTCATAGGGACAAAGGAACGGATAGGATGGCTAGAGCCATGGAGGCCGTAGCCACTGAAATGGCCCAACAATCTCAACAGACTGCGCTATTGACTAAGCAGATTACATTTTTGGCTGCCAATAATGTGGGTAATCATCATCAGCCACCACCACCTCCTCCAGCATTGTTGCCCTCATCCTTGGTCAATTTTAGGAGATTAAGACCTAGTTTTTATGGGCAGACAAATCTATTAGAGGTTGAGAAATGATTGAACTAGATGGAGAAGCTTCTAGAGAGACTTCAAAGTACTGAAGATGAGAAAGTTGGTTGGGCTTCTTTCCAACTTGAAGGTGATGCCGACTCATGGTGGAAATCGGTGTTAAGAAAGAGAGAAGTTGAGGGTCTTCGCGACCCGTGGACATGGGCTGAATTTGTTAGAGTGTTTAACAAGGAATATTTTCCAAAGCAAGTAAGAAATTAGTTGAAGGACTTTGCTAATTTGGAGCAAGGGAGTATGATTGTACGGGAGTATGGTACTGAGTTTACAAGGTTGCCGAGGTTTGCACCGGAACTAGTGGCCACAGAGGAAATAAAAGCCAGCAGATTTGACGAAGGCCTGAGGCCAGACATGCGAGATAGAATTTTCATGTTTGAATTAGAGACCTATGCGGAAGTGATGGGAAAGGCAATTGTGGCCGAGAGAGGTATAGAAGGTATGTACAAATGACAAGAGCAACAATGCGAGCATGTGGCAAATCAAGGGAGGTCTGCACCACCTCCATCTGTGCACACCGCCTACTCAAGACCATCTATGTCTTCGCTTGTGGTGCCCCATCGCTTTGTTCACCCCATGACTGCCGGGACGTCGAGTGTTCTTCTGACTTCCCACACTTCTTCGTCCACACCGTCTGCATCATGCTCTAGATGTGGGGGACGACATATGGCAGAGCGATGCCGGTGGACCACTGGTGCTTGTTTCAATTGTTTTAAAGTGGGATATTAGGTACAATTTTACCCGGCGCCGAGGAAGGACAGGACGTCAGGATGATCGATGTTATGTTGTTTGTTTTGTATTAGCAAGATTTCATCTTTGTATTTTAGGGGTATGATCGATGTTATTCGAACTTCTTTTGATATATGTATGTGGGATGTATTAAATCAGTTAATGGTTCGTTTTGGAAATTATGGGTGTGAAAGTTTCCTTTTCTTTTATGGTGATGGTCAATTTTGTATGGTTTATATTGATCCTTTGTGGGTGTGACGATGAGTATTAGCTTCTTGGATGTGTCCATGCTGGGTGTGGTCTGTAATATAACTTCAACAAATGATTATATTTTGAGACATCGTCGCGTGAGGGGGGGGGGGGGTTATCAGTGGAGTGCCGATCTTTTAATGTATGGATTTTCTTCTGGTGTGTGTGTGATTTTTTTTATTTATGTGATTTGTGTCAAACTGTGGACTGCAGGTTGGATATCCGTCTGATTCTGGATGTGTGATGTTGCTTTGGCCATCGTTGAGATAAGGCGTGTTGGTTAGGATAACGTGTGCCGTAGATCTGATTTGTTTGTATCATTTTCACAGACGAAAATTTTTAAGGAGGGAGGAATGTAATAACCGCACTTTATTTTATTGTGTACTAATCGATTTGTATTCTAATGTGTATGCTAAATTGATGTGAGTGGTAAGACCTTGTGACTAGGGGTCATTTTCAAAGATGAAATTTTATAAGGTGGGAAGAATATAACATCCTAAAAATTTAGGCTTTGAATAATATACCTCAAGATGCGTGCTCGACTTTGAATAGAGTACCTTGAGATGCATGCCCGTCTGCTTACTTTTTTGATCAAGTGAAAGTCAGCTTGATAATTTTGATTGGACTAGTTTTGGTGTGGAAATACACACGAGAGTGGTATAAGAACCATTGGATTGGGGCATATACACCTATTAAGCGTATGTGTGTTTTGTAGGTGAGCCTGACTCCTTATGTTATAAGAAGGAAGATTTTCTCTTAGAAGCCATTCGTTTGGAGGGTTTTGGGGTTTGGGTTTCCTTGTGAGAGAAAGAGGAAGAGGAAGAGAGAGTGGGAGAGTTGTTGCTTGTGATTTGATGCGTGGTTTGTGCGTAGAAGGCGTGTAAATGCGTGGAACTCCGTGGAAATTGCGCGTGATTTGGGGATTTAAAAGCTAAGAACCCTAGCTCTTGATCCAAGCCACTTAATCAATCATATGGTGGATTTGAGGTAAGGTTTTGTAAATCTTAGATGTGTATGATGATTTAATTTAGATTTATTGTGTAAATGATGGATTAAGAGAAGAAATGGGAAAAAAATTTGAGAAAACCAAGGATTGGGCGAAATCTATATTTTTTCGATCGATCGAAATGGATTCGATTGATCGAATTTGACTTGGAAATTATGAAATTCAATTTCTGAAGGATTTCAATCGATCGAAATGTGTTTCGACCGATCGAGTTGAAAACTCGATCGATCAAAAAGTATAGAACAGGAAGTATTATGGATTTCTATTGGTAATTCGATCGATCAAAATGGATTCGATCGATCGAGTTTCAAATTTGATCGATCGAAATGGATTCGATCGATTGAATTTGACTGTGCGTGCCAATATTGCTTCGATATTTTAGCCTTAACTTTTTATGCCGAACTCCGATTGATGTGATTCTTATTGTATTGGAAAGATGACATCGAGATCTACAACTTTTATGTTTTGACCAACTCATGAATCCAAATTTTTAAAGGTCAAAAGTTTGTGAGAAGTTACATCAAATTTCAAATTAATATGAACTTGTCTGTTTCCACTTCATGTTGAGAAACATTTAGAGATGCCTAAGTTTTTAGTAACTAGAGTTGGTCTTTTATACATTATATGTTTGTGATATAGATTGATGGTAGAAGGCCATAGATAGAGCTTCGCTTGGCTTCACGCAGCTTCGAGGTTAAGGTAGGGGAAATTCAACCTAAATTTATACTTTTGATATGATTCATTGTCTTAGATATGCGGATTGAATATGATTAGGTAATTGTGGTTGGATTCGTAGATGAGTAAATTCTGATGGGATCATTAGATTGAAAATATATGATTTAGAATATACTCGTGAAATCATGAAGTGTGAATATGCATGCGATGTTAGATAACTTTGGTTATTTTGTAAGTTGATTTGTGTTTTGAAAGTAAGACTTTGTGATAGTTGTGACACTTGTGTTTCATTTTGACCCTTTATATTGTGAACTCATGACCCTTGGATATGTGTATTGCATCCTTTGGGCAGGTACGGCGGCCTATCTGTACATGCATTTATATGTTATATTACATCCCTTGAGCCGGTACGACGGCCTATCCGTATACGCATTCATACGTTGCATTGCATCCCTTGGGCCTGTACGGTGGCCTATTCGTACACGCATTTATACATTGCATTGTATCCCTTGGGCCGGCATGACGTCCTATCCGTGCATGCACTTATACGTACATTGCATTGCATCCCTTGGGCTGGTACGGCGGCTTATCCGTACACGCATTACATCCCTTGGACCCCTTGGAATCATTAGACACCTTTGGAATCCTTGGAACATCATTGCATCCCTTGGACATTTTGAGAACTGTGAACACCCTTGGAAACTTGGGACACTCTTGATTATGATGCTTTTCGATATGTGTACGGTTGGATGAAACTGCGGTGAAAGTAACTATGTAAGGTTAGTTTTGAATGGAAAGTTGTGATGAATATTTTGCATATCTGCTTTGAATAGAAGGAAATGATTAAGGCTTTGGAATTCTGAGTTTTTATGATGGTTTTACTTTTGGATAAATTATATATTTTCGATGTTAAAATATGATCTGCTAAGTTTAGATGTAGCTCACCCTTCGACTATACGCCACAGGTTTGGCAGTTATCAAGATACAGGCTTCGAGGTTGAGGACTTGAGAAGTAGTAAGATTTTGGGATCGTAGATCTATATTTGAGCTTTGGTATATTTAGTTTGTAATTCTTTTAATATACTTGTATATATTTATTTTATTTACTGTTCCTTCGTTGTAGAACTGAAGTTTATGTTTCTGCTTTGTTGTACCAAGATTTTCTGTATCAGATTGTGAACAACGATCTGGCGGTCCGAGTTTTCCCGTTTGGATTAAGTAGAAAAAAAAATATGCCTCAAAATTTTAGGTTGGGAAAATCCGAGCTGTCACATAGAGTGTGACAAATAGGTTGTTACAGGACCATCTTCACTTAGCCATTTGTTGGAATATATGGCTTGCTACAAATGACTTAAGATGCAGTGGAAGCCTATTTTGTCAGAATAAGCTTATTCGTTCCAGCATCATTCTCATCTGCAACTAGGCATCCGCTGAAGGTGTCGACAATCCCTCGATTTCTAGAATTAGATCTCTTGATGTCGATCAGCTGCTCTTGTTCTTCAACTCCTTGTAACATTTTTTAGGGTTTCTTTGGGATTATGTTGTAATCTAATAGGATTTCGTCCTATTAGCTAGGGGTCTTCTTTATTTTTATTTTTTCTTGAAGGTTTCTTTCAGACATTTCGGTTTCCTCCCATGTAGGTTTTTCTCCTTGCATCAGGGTTTCCTACGTCTCACCCAAGTATCTCTCTGATTTTCTTGGGAATGAACGGTTTTCTAGAGAGCAATGCTTGTGGTGCTTGCTAATGTATTACTCGATCCCTCTGAGGCATTAAGCAAGCTTTTTATATAATACAAAACAATTTTAAAAAATCTACCGTACTCTAGAAGCCAACAACATAGTCAACACTAATTCAAAAGAATCATAAATTATATGGACGAAACAGTGGAGAAATTGGTCAGATTATTCCATTTTCAAAAAATATGGAATGAATTTGGCTTCCAAGATATCCATATTCTTACATTTTTACATGATTGATAATTGTCTTTGTAGCTCCATCCTATTTGAAGAAAGTCTTTCACTACATTTCTCTAACTAACGTGGTTTAGCCATGAATATTCTAACAACCAACATCTAGGGATGCAAACCTAAATTGAACACCGAAATTTAAAATTGGCCCTCCAGAACCGGCTTGAACCACTCGAAAACTGACTTAAACCAAACCAAGCCGAACCGAAGTGAAATCGGTTTGGTTTTCAATTTGGGTGGCTGGAAATTGAGAACCGATTGGGTAGGTTGAGTAAACCGACCCATTAATGGGCCAAAACCGGTCTGAACCGTCCCAAACCGACCCAAACCGGCTCCCCAAACCGCACCTACACTGAACCGGTGCCTTGCTGTTAAGGTGTATTAGCGGCACTTGTTGTTAAGGCAATTTTTGGTAGCGACAAGACTAATAACGGCAGTTTTTGGTAGCGACAAGACTAATAGCAGCAATTTTTTGTTAAAAAACTGCCGCTAATAGTCTTATTTTTTGTAGTGCTCTCTCTCTCTCTCTACAGCTGTCCAACTCTCAAGCAACGTCCAATCATATCACTACTGCAACATCTTCAATTCAGCTCATTTAAAAAAAAAAAAAAAAAAAAAACGTCCAAATCATACATCTGGACCAACTCCCCAAAGCTAAGTATATATATTGTATTATATATATATAATATCATATATATATTATATACAACGTCCAAATCTGTCCCAACTCCCAAAGCAAACTAGCTAAGTATATATATATATATATATATATATATATATAAAATATAATATATACTATATTATGATATATATATATATATTATATACTAGTAAACTATTATAATCACTTACCCGACCCGACCCAAGCTCCCTCCGAAATCCTCTCCCTCCCCGAGCTCCCTCCCAAATCCCAAATCTGAACCAGTCAAGTGGGCCTCATTAGAAACCTTGGGGTCGTCGCCGATGTCAGCCACTTCAACATCAGATCGGAGGTCACCGGGTACAAGATGCATCTCTTTTTCTATTTCTCTCTCTACATGCGCGAAGATCAGCTAGGGTTTCGGTATTTGGAGGGGTTCGATCTCGCATCATTTCGGCTGGCGTTCCTTGAAAATTGGGAAACCGACTGAACCGAACCAAACTGAATACCGAAAATATCAGTATCGGTTCGGTTTTGATTTGGGCATTATTGTGAATCGGTAGATCAAACCGAACCGATTCAAATTTCGGTTCGGTTTCGGTTTGTAGTGTACCGAACTGAACACCGAAAAAATCGAGTTTGGTTTGGTTCGGTACACCAAACTTGCATCCCTACCAACATCCATTAAGAATTAGTTTTAGATGGGCCTTGGCTCTCTGTCTGGATACTGGCTTCTCTTTGCTGTGGGCCATATTCTTGGGCACCTTAGAAAAAACGGGTCTACTTGAAAACATAGACCAAATTTGCCGAGTTTTATAAAAAGTCGTGAATAATTCACAAATTTTTGAAGAAAAAAAAATCTGAATAATTCATGAATTTTTTGAGAAAATTGCAAATAATTCTCGAATTTTGAAATAAAATCTGAATTTTCTGAAAAATCGGGAATTTTCTGAATTATATGCGTATTTTATGACAATTTCCCAAGTTTTTCCCAATTTTGGTCGAAAACAATATTTTTTTTATTTTTATAATCTTTTATTAATACATTTATAATTTTCCATTTTTATTTTTTCCAAATTTTGACCATATTTTTTGCAAATTTGACAATTTTACCAGATTTTTTCAAAATATTTCCAAGCCGATTTGTAATCGAACCCCATCTTGGTCCCTATGCTTGGAAGCAATTTTATGTTATTGTCCCACTTCAACTAGTTTTAGAAAAAGGGCCTAATTAAAGTTTAGAAAAACATGCGTATCCGTGGGTGGCTCCACGTGGCGCCATCCAAGGATCAGGTGGCGTGGCAACTTCCCCCTGAACGATCAAATATCAAGTAAAAAAAATTTATGCATGATGCGATGCATATTGACCATTGAAAATATGGTCAAAGGTTCCCAAAAACAATACACCATATTGGAGGCATTACCCTAACTTTGACACATCAAATGAACAGCAAAAATTTCCTAAAAATTTGTTTTTTTTTAAATCACGTATTTAGTAGTTGATCAGTCTAAAATGGGTATTGTTTTGGGATAAACTCTACTTTTGAAAACTACAAAAGCCCTTTTTTCTAAAACTTATTGAAAAATGAAGGGAGGTAATCAAGGTACCAAAAATCGACCGATACCGATACATATCGGTGATACATATCAGTTTTTCGGTAAACCGATACGTATCGGTTTGGATACGTATCGGTCCTCCAACTCGGTATCATTATTCGTATCAGCTTGAGCAGAGACATGGTTTTTTTTTTATAGGGTCGACACGACGGTGTCGATTGTCGATTCGTCGTGTCGGACCGATTCTTAGTCACATAATTTACCATCTTGATGCCCTTAACAAAGTGATGTTAGCCCACAGTTTGCTACTAATGATGTGTGGATGTGCAAATATTTAGAATAATAAGTAGAAAAGAACAAATTGTTAATCTCTGTCAAAGTGAACTCATAAAGCAATAAGAAAGCAGATTGCAAAAGAATCATAGCTGAAAACACCAGTTCTCGAGCTATTGAAGAGAAATCGTGAAGCTCAGGAGTCACATGAAGCACAATCGAGAGCCAAAACATAGAGAATGAAGGAATCATAATTTACGATTCTGCTGAAGAGAAGACTGAAGAGAGCAAGGTGAATCATGATCGATTGAGTAGAAGCTTAAGTGAATAAATAGAAAGAATACAAAATCGTACACTCGATTTTGTACATTAAAGCTTATGAGTACTGCTAAAGATCCCGTTGAACTCTAAAAAAAGAAAGTCATGCAATCTACAGATCTGAGAACATTGGTGAGAATCACTGCTACTAAAAATCAGGAGAAGAAATCATACACGTCTCTAGTAGTGGAAGAAAGAAGGATTGGTATTATAAAGAAAGTTCGTTTTAGGCAATTTACTTTATTTAGAACCTGAAATCAATGTAACAGACCTCTTATGGTTCTATAAATAAGAGAGCTTGGCACCCAAAATAATCATCTAAGGTCTATCGATCACAATTGACAACTGGGATTGAGAATCCAAAGATCAACCTTAGGATAGATTTTATTTTCAATCTTTTTATTTTATGTCTTTTATTTTCTACAAAATTAGAGTAGTTTGTATTCAAGGGTTTTCAATCTTAATTGACAACTAGAATCTAGAAGGCTGAGGATTAGCTTTATTTTTCTGTGAATTTATTTTTCTGCAATTTTACTTTCTGCACTTAGGATTTTGAGAGTAATTCAGGTTTTAGTTGATGCATAAGTTCTAGAAAACTTGAGAGCTAGTGTAACAGTTTTAAAATTCATAGATAAATTTATTTCTGCATCTTAGCTTACAAAAAAACCAATAATTTTTTATTCTTTGAAGGTAAATAGAAGTTCTTCAGTTACAGACTTTCTCGTGGGAACGATCATGTACTAATGCTACAATCACCGTTGTGTGCTTGCAATAGGTAAAACAAGGTATAATTTAAGATTCACCAAGTTTTTGGCGTCGCTGCTGGAGAAGCAATATCTGAAAGCCATTATTTATCTTTCTATTTTTCTTTTCTTTATTTTTATTTTTCTTTTCTCAGTTCTTATTCTTTTACAGGTTTGAGCCAGAACAGTAGATTAAAGTTTCAAAACTTCTTCTAACAAAGGAAGCTAAAGGCCTAGATTTGTCTTTTCTCTACATGTTTTCTAAAATTAAAATCAAATAAAAAATAAAAAAATTAGTTCTGGTGTATGTACCACTCTCGATCTCAAATTCAAATCTTTTTGAGTGTGACCCAGAAATCGCGAGGACTCTCTTGTAGAATATAGCTTCCAGCCGATTTTTTGAAAGAGAATCTGTCATGATGGTGGAAGATCTCCCCATTCGTAAGCACTACATCCCAATTCTATTGACCGAACCCTCATGCTCGCTTTGCCTGAGGTCGTGAATGGTCAACACTTCGAGATCAAGCATTCCATGCTACCAGCCCTACCAAATTTTCACGGGCTTGATCGCGAAGATCCCTATCAACACCTCAGGGATTTCATAGAATTTTGCACCATGTTAAAAATGACAACATTTAATGATGAGGTTGTTAAATTATATTTGTTCCCCTTCTCTCTCAAGGACAGAGTGAAAGCATGGCTGATCTCACTGCCTGCTAGGAGTATTACCTCTTGGGAAGGACTCTAGGGAAATTTCTGATCAAGTACTTCCCGATTGGTAAAACTAACCAAATTTGCATGCGATTAAAAACTTTCGACAATTGTCGGGAGAACAGTTTCATGAGAGTTGGGAACAAATGCAAGACCTTTTACGAAAATGCCCTCATCATGAAGTGTCGGACTGGTTGATAGCGCAGAGTTTTTATCATGGATTAACTGAGGGACAATAGCAGATGGTAGATGTTGTGAGCGGAGGGAACATCATGGCCCAGAATGGATAGCAGTCCTGTGATCTTTTTGAGAAACTGGCCAATAATTTATTATAGAAACAGGCCCTGCAAAAGGTAGATTCCGATGTGATTCGCCACACTCCTCTTGCTAGGGGTGGCCTTTACGATGTTAGCAATGACAAAGTAAAGAAGAGAGTGACATTAGCACTAAGGTAGATGTCTTAGAATAGAAACTCACATCATTAATGACTTCTAAGCCTAGTGTTTCAGATAGACTCATTGCAGCCTTTGCGATTTACTAGAGCTTGACTCATGTTGTAACCGAATACCTAGCTGCCCCATTGTACCCGAATGTGGTGGAAAAGGAACAGGTTTGTGCGTTCCAAAAGAGTGATTACAGGAATTTGTATAACCCATAGTGGAGGAATCATCCAGGCTTCAATTATGGCTCCACAAATGGGGGCACAACAAGGATCATCCGTTGTGCAGCCACGATATCCTCCTACTGTGCAGCCACATTATGGGCCACAGAGCAATGAAATTGATGCCACTGCTATTCAGCTTCTCCAGGATTTACAACAATAGTTGCATCATCATTCTAAAGATCTAGCACAACTTGCTCAATTCTCTCAAGTTTAATACTCACATACCTAGTCCATCACAAAGATGAAAGGCCAAATTGGTCACCTAGCTTTGCAAATGACAAAGAAAGAAAGTGGCCAGTTACCCTTGCAGCTAGTAAGCAACCCGAGAGCACAAGTGATTATGGGGGATACATTCGTCCCCACTGATCAAAATTGCGTTCCTCAAAGGACCCGTCGAGCTACCGACTCACCTGTAGCAAAATCTTGTAAAATATGTGCATTAATTCTTTTGTTTAATTTAGGAAGTTTTTGTTTAAGGAAGTGCATTATGATTTAAATCATGATAAAACACGATTGATCATAAGACATTCTCTGATGTATACTATTAGATGTGAGTGAATGTATGGATTTACGATTTCATAATTTTCTGTTTTCCATGTAAATTACTTAAGATGGTCAAACAATAGTGATTACAATTTGAATCGTGAAAGAGTTTCTTTCTTCGAGAGCTGAAAGGCTAGAATTGAACCCTTGATTCTAGGTTACCAACGAGCATCGTTACCTTTTCAGCCGGTCATCTTGGAAGTTGAACTCATTTAGTCGTCGGGGAAGTAGGACACACATCGCATTCATTATCGCCACCTGCCCCTACCCAAGCTTAAATGCATAGCCCTTAAAAATTTATTTTGAAATGATGTTTCAAATCCCTAGCCTTTTCCTTATAAAGCCATGTCCCATCACAAACCTTCTCCATTCAAAACCCATCTTCTTTACCTTTTGTCTCTAAACCCTATCATCATGGCAGAAGAACTCGACCATGACAAGCTCGGTAAATGACTTGATCACCTTATTGAAAGGGAGGAAGCCGAGCTTCTTGCGCTTGTGGGCAACTTAGAGCGGCTGAAGGGCTAACGACCCATCCCAGACGCTGAGTCGCCTACCACAATCCCTCTTCGCCATACACCACATCCTAAATCTACACCTCTTTCCAACTGCATTCCTTCTTCCTCTTCTTCTTAACCTCACCTCCACCTCCCGACTTGTAGCTCCTCTCCCAAGGGCAATAAGTTGAGGACATCCCAAAGTCGGGGAGGTGACAATCTTTTGGCGGGAAACTTTTGAAGACCCCGAGACCACTCTATATATGCAAATCTTTTTGTCTCGGTGGTTTCGGCCAGTGCATGTGTCTGTCCGTGTCTAGATTCTTCCTAGGATTTATTTTTGTAATTAGTTTTCTTTTCTTTTCTTACACAGTCTTTGTATATATTTTCTTGTGAATACTAATAGAAAGTTTCTTTTTGTTATCTTTAATTTTCTATTTTCTTGCTTAGTTCTGTTTTAAATGCTGCCAGATGTAATCTTCTCCAAGTTAGGGGGAAAGATTTTGCTTGTTTACATACCTTTTGCCCGGTACTTTTGGCACCATGCATTTTTAGGTATCTCATGTTTTGTATACAATGAGGACATTGTCCAATTTAAGTTTGGGGGGGGGGGGGTACACACTCTATGTATAATATTTCCTAAATAATAAAAAAAACTTGTTTTTAGTTAGTTTGTTTCTTTAAGGTTTAGTTTTGTATTTAATTCTATTTTGAGGATTATTTTTAGAATTATAGTTTGTTGCTAGGTTTATTTTAACCCTTTGTTTTCTAGCTAACCATCACATGTGAGTAACGATTAGATAAAATTTGATTCCAAACACATTACCATCATCTTAATAGAAGTTTGAAAATCAATGATAGGAAGCAGAAAATATTCATGTTTAGTCCATTTGCACACCTGTATCATAACTGAATTTTTTGAACAATATATTGCTTTAAATTGCAGAATTTATATCATAGTTTCAGAAATATTACACCCAGTGAGCTTTTGGAACATTTCTTTTCTTTGAGAGAGACTGATTTGCCTATGATCGTCTTAAAATAAAACCTTGTAAGCGCACAAGTCCAAAGAACTAGGGCGAGTACAAGGGTGTCGAAGCATAGGGATTTGTCGTTCATCTAATCTAACCTCTATTTTATTCTAAAGAAAAGTGTATAAAATTAAGTTTCCTAAATAAAATAAAATAAAATAAAATAAAATGAAAACCTATAATAGTTTTGAAATAAGAGATGAGAAGGCAGTCTGGGATCTCTCTTGGATCTCAGACTCGTAAATAATAACTCTTATTTCTTTCCTATGATGAATCCCAGGTACCCCCGCTCTAGGCTACAAGCTCTATCGCATCGTATATGAATTAGACGAATCTAAATATCAAGGCATTATTGCATATGACCAACTAAAACTACCCTACAAGGCCTAGTCCGTCAGCAAATATCCTATCAAATCTAACTCCAATCCGTATAAGGCCACTAGGGTTGCATTAAACAAAATTAAACATTTACAATCACGCGTTCTCGATGACCTCAGAACCTCCAACATGCAATCGTACCATAAAACAAAATTCAAAATAAACAGAAATAGAACTTTATTTTATACTTATCTGAAATTTACAAGAGATCCCAACCTAAAATCGTTTACCCTCGCAATGATCGAAGGACCTTCATCATCGCTAACTCAATCTTCTCTCGATGATTACAATTAATCTCACTCTATTTCAAAATTGAACCTAAACCTAACCTACGAATACTCACACCAAACCCTTCTAGAAAAGCTTTGTCATCAGAATTACCTAAACCTAGGGTCCTTATTTATAGATGTATAAGGCCTAAAAAAATTGTACATGGCAAGTATCTCAAGAAATCCCAAGAAATCATTTTACTGAAGAAGAATCCAGAGGAGATCTCAAAAGCCAGAAGAAATCTAGCTGGAAGAGCTAACTTCTCATGGGGAAACTCCATTTTGACAGGTTGAGATTGAATCTCAACCGGATGACCTTATGATTGCCACAGGTCGCACCTCATGGTTCTTTGATGGATTTAGAATTCAAAACTCGACCGGTTGAACTCTGGTTCCAACCGATCGAGATTATATTTATATAATCGCTTCCACTGTTCTGTTCCATCTCGACCAGTCGAACTGGTTTTGGCCAGTCCATTTTATATCACCATAAGCTTTGAGAATCTTGATCGGTCGAAATAGCCATTTCGACCGGTCCAAATGGACTCTTCTCCTTTCTCTCTGTTCTCTTCTGAGTAGCTCTGTACTGAGTGATCTCGATCGGTCGAAATAACCTTTCAGTCACTTCTTCAGCTGGTTTCCCTTGGATTACTTGCCAATGCCTTGGGTTTCTCTTAACTTTTCTCTTTTAACCACTTTTACGTTAATCCGACCTTTGCACCTGTTGCAACACAACATGAACTAAAAGCATCTATTAGTAGTTAAGCGAGGGCTAATAAGGCCAAGATTTGGGTATATTTTATACCAATTGGAGATCGATCACACCCCCAAACCTCAACTTTGCTAGTCCTCGAGCAAAGACAATATTAAAACATAACCTAAAGCAAAGTAACCTACTCATGTTCAAGATAATCTATGAAAATAAAAGCCACTTTCGTAGGCAGCACAATTGCATTTAGCATATGCAACAAGCCTTTAAACCCCTAGGTGATCCCTAGTAGAGGAGTTGTGTCTCCTGAGGGTTTACAGTGAAGACACCCACAAACTTCCAAAACTATTTCTAAAACCATCGGCAAAATGAGTTTTCAAAATTGGTTTTCATATAATATATATTTTTGAAAAACAAAAACCAATAATCATTTCGGCATGCAAATTTTCTTTCTCAAATATCGATGCCATATTAATTCTATTGTTGCTTATTTAGACTAACCTAATGCTCTGATCCTTAGACAAATCTTTCATTCATGCCTAAGGTGTCGTGTGTGTGTGTTTACCAACACTCAAATCGTTCTATCGCCAGATTAATCCAAACAAAGAATCATCAGGTCCCAAGTCTTAGCTCAATCCTCACCTAAAACAAATTCGAGCTGATAAATGATTCACATTTTTACACACATGTGAGAAGGAGGTACAATGCAAATCAATACGTCTCACACGATATAAGAAAAACGGTTCATCAATGAATTTAAAAGAAATCTCATAATGAAAGTTGTTTGTCTCCTAAGCACATCATACCAAGCACCATATACATTGCATTATCGCTCTCCACAAGGCATTTACCAACCAAACTTGGATCACGAAGGTCTTTTTATCTAGGTTGTAATGGGGCTCGGGTAAAGGTTAAGAAAGAAAGGGAAGTTGGATTCAAATTTCTCTGAGAAATTGGCAAAGAAACACATTTGATTTTCTCATTCACTCTTTCTTTTGCAAATTTTTTAGAATTTTCCTTTTTTGCTTTTCCCAACTTTGTTTTCTTTTCATTCCTTCTTTTTCTTTTCTTTTTTACATCACCTCACATTTTTCATTTATTTCCAATCTTTTCTTTTTCTCTTCTTTTTTTTTTTTTCTCTCCCCCTTTTCATATGCATATGCTCCTAGGCAATACCACTACCTTGCCATTTCACATACTCTCCTTCCATTTTACTCTCATCCCTCATTCCCAATTTCTCAGAGATTGAAGGGTAAGGCTTAATTTTCAGAAATGATGTTGTAGTATGGTTATCATGGCTTACCAAGAAACGTTTTAAAGTAAAAATTTTCAACAAGGATAAAAAAGGGTGCTAAAGCATAAAATGTATGAGGTGGGACATTTTAGGTTCAAACGAGCCAAAGATGACCTTTAATCATTTCCTCACAAGGTGGTAATGATGCCTATTTGTTTCGAGTAAGAGCACAATGTGTTCTAGTACATTGATATAAAAATGCAAAGTAGACAAACCAATAAAAATGCATGAGATTTGAACAAATAAGCATGAATGCAAATAAATACTTCGAATTTATATCCACTCATCAAAAATGAGAAAACAGTTTTAAAGCTCACGGGGTGTAGTCTTTCTTAGGATCCTAAAATTCAACATTTAAACTAATCCTTTGATTTTCGGACCTGAGCATGGCAAAAGTGCAAAAAAATTTCTAAGCATTAAATTCAAATCGATCCTTAAATGTTTACATTGGAAAAGTAATCCTAAGCAACAACAGTCCTAGCATAGCGTAAATATTTTCAAATTAGACTTACATGCATTAGCGATTACAATTTGAAAACTACGACAAAAATAACAAAGATGGTTTAAAAACTATATACAAAATGTTGTATTGAGGGTGCATTTAAAACATGGTCAAGTAAATGATGCAAACATGAAAGACATGAACCACACATGTAGCAAAACACCCCCAAACCTGAATGGTGCAATGCCCTCATTGCACAAAACAATAATCATCACAAAATCGTAAGAGGGCAACAGAAAAATAAAGCAAATCGACACGAGCACCAATGAATGCTGCCTATCCTCCCTTACGCTTCCTGGATGACCAAGGAGGAGGGGTAGAGCAATTCCCTTCCTTCGAGAGAAAGGAGGTGCTCCACCCAAATCAACATCATCGACGCCGAGAACGATGGAAGACAATTGATTATGCAAGTTGTTCATTTCTTTTTCACATTGTGTTTGTGCCTTTGCATGCTTTAGCTAGTCTCCGGAGCACTACTGGCTCCTGGCTCTCCTGATGAAGATGGGGGAGTGGGGCCAGCGGGCTCCGAAGTCGGGACCTCAGGTGGGGTTGCGTCTGGACCCTCCTCCATGAAGGGCTCATCTGATGGAGGTGGGGAGGTGGACTAGGAGGAGTAGGTCCGTCATCATGGGAAGATCCACTCGGACTTGTCCTCGATAATAGAATGGCAATTCCCCCCATCACCTCATTTTGATCTGATTATATCCAGAGAATCCTTCCATGAATGAGAGCATCCTGTGCTTAGCAGTGTTATCGACCAAGATGTCGATATGCAGTAATGGGAAATCGTCTTTCAGGCTCGCTCTGTTCAAGTTTCAGAAATCAATGCACATGTAGACCTTTCCATCCTTCTTCGATACCAAAATGATGTTAGCCAACCACTGTGAGTACTTGGTGACCATGAGAAAGGCTGCTTCATACTGCTTGATGACCTCGTCTTTTACTTTCAACATCCACTCGGGCACTCAGGTCGGAGTTGTCTCAACTTCTGCTTGACTGGCTTGATATCAGGGTAGAGAGGTAACTCATGCTCGACCAAATCAGTGTCCAAACCAGGCATGTCCTCGTATGACCATGCGAAGATGTCTTGATATGATCAAAGAAAATTAATCATGCTTTTTCTTCCTTCGGGAGATTGCAATGCTCCGATCTTGGTGATTCTTGGAATCTCCTCAGTCCCTAGATTAACGTCTTCTGTTTCCTCAATAATAGGAGTAGGACTGTGCTCAAAGTCAGCAAACCATTCTAGGAGTTTATTAGAAAGCTCCTTAGTAAGAATCTCCTCGTCCAGACTCGTGACTCCTACCTTTTCTTATTTTTCTACAGGAAAGGGGTCAATTTCACGTGGGACAGGCACTTCAATTAAGGCATCATTTTCTTTGATTTTATTCAGAATTTTAAAGGACAATATTTTTTATTTTATATTTTTTCTATGTTTTTGGGATTTTCGTTTTCTTCGAAAATGAGCCCTTGGCAAAGCGAGTCCTTATATATACACGGTATTGCCTACCAAGGACTTATTTCACTTTTTACAGGTTATTTTTTTTTGGGAAGCAGGTGCTATAGTTCAGGCCACTCGTCGCTTCCAGAGTTTGGGGCATAGACACCCAATTGCATACCTGAGATGTCGCTCCTTTACCTGTTTGGATTGGGATGGAGGGTGCTGACTGATATGGCTCTTTAGAGTCAGCCTCCTCAAATGTTAGCATAGTCCTGTGATGGTTTACCACAGGGGGAGATTGTGCAAGTATGGAACGTCGTTCCTCAAAGAGAGGCAACATGGCCAGGTTTATTTCCAGGCTGGGAGGGATAATCTGAGAATTGGGAGGTGAACATGTGTCACGAGTTTACGTGGGGTTAATTGGGTTACCCCATCTTGATCGATTTTCACAACCTCGACGCTCACAAATGAATCTCTAATGTGAGGCCTGGGACAAGGCTTCTCATCTAGGTTTATCCCCCTGGCTCTTGCGGCTACCGTGGCTCAGGCTCTCTCCTTAGCCTCTCGAACTTCTTCTGTGGGCTTGTAACCTAACCCAAATCTGACCTGCTGGCCTCTCTTGGCCTTGACCTGTTCTCTCCTGCCTTGCAGTCGGGGCCCTAGTCCTTTATCCTTTTGAAAGCCCCATTTCTGGAGCATGGCCACTACCACTACCATTCCACCTCCGGCTCTTGAAGTGATGCTTTCCGGGGGATTTGGGACTATAGTCAATACCTCGTATATGAAATTATAAAGGTCGATATCTTCAACCGTGTGTGACACATCTAGCACTTTTGGGTTCTCAATGCTGTGGGTGGCCTTTTCCTTCTCATTGTGTCCTTCACCTATGATGGTGATAATTTTCTGCTCGGACACAAACTTAAGCTTCTGATGCAGCGTTGATGGTATCACACCAACTTTGTGTAACCATGGGTGCCCCAATAATAAATTGAACGAGGACTGGATGCCCATTACCTGGAAGAGTATGGAGAAGGTCATTGGCCATTATCTCCCTTCTTGTATTGTCAAAACCTCTGGCGCTAGTTCTTGTAGATCTCAACATGCACGGATCTACACTAATCTTCGTAGCTGTTCTCAGGGGGCATACATTCAGAGTAGACACATTATCAATTAATACCAAGGGGATTATCATGTTTCCGGATTCCACAGTGATATTGAGGGATTTTGAGTGACTCTTTCCCTCCTTCGGTAAATCGGCGTTTGAAAGCGAAATGGCATTGGGAGCCATCACCTGTCTGATTATCTGGCCGACTTCATCTTGGCTCACCTGAAGAGGTACGTGTGCATTCTTTAATGCCCCCACTAAGGGTTGAAAATGAAGTGACGATGTCATCAATAAGTCCCAAGCTGTGATATGAGCTGGCATTCTTCTCAGTTGAGTCTCCAGTATGTGTTCTCTACTCATTTTCTTGAACGGGTTCACTACACTATCCTTCTTTCCCTCTGGTGCAGGTGCCGAAATTGGTGCATCCATTTGCTTGGAAATTTTTCCAAACCTGGTGACGAAGTCAACTGCCCTTTCCTTACTATTACTAGTATTGATGTCTGTCTGCTCGTAACTGAGGGGGACCTGATGAGGATTGTAAGTTGGTCCCAAGATCTGAAATGGAGTGGCTATCGGTATCTGATGTGCTTGTATTGATGGCTCAGGAAGGGTAGGCGAAACTTGGCTAATCTCCGACAAGGATGGGTGGTGGATAAAATGGGCCAATTGGGGTGGCGAGGTTTGTGGATGGTTGCATCGGGGGTAATGGGGTAGGGGTGGTCCACTGATAATTAATAAGTGGTGGTGGGATATAGGGGACATGATGGGCTATTGGGTAATTAATGGGGTGGCAGTGTATGGTTGATAGGCATTACTTTGTACGTAATTGACAGGAGTGGATAATGGGAAATAAGCCGTAAGGTCTAAGGGTTCAATTTGGGGTGTAGGGTTGGGGAAAAAATCTGATAAATTCAACGATTTAATCACCCCAATACCTCTTTCTTCTTAATCTCTTTGCCTTGGTGCTATAAAAATTTCTCGATCACTGATGTAATCTGACGGGTTAAATTCAAACTCGTTATCACCCTCTTCTATCATCCCAATAGTGGGTTTTGGACCTGCTCCTCCAGTAGGGTGTGGTGGCAGCGATGCTTGATGTATGTTTGTGTGTTGGTTCACTTGGGAAGGTGCTGGTGGAATGATTTTCTCGGCCTCAATTAAATCTTGTATCTCATGCTTTGGAGTCATCTGTGCTCCCTGCCCATTCTTGGTTCTTTGTACTAGCTCGGTTCTGGTGGAATGATTTTCCACCAGAACCAAGCTAGTACAATGAGTACATTCAGTGATTAGTCACTTGGGAAGGTGCTGGTGGAATGATTTTCACTTGGGAAGGTTGGTGAAAGTTACAATGAGTGTTGCGGTCATAGTTCCTCGGGATGGGATTTGGAGGAGGTCGTGGTTGGAGGGCTATGACTAATCCCTTTTCTATTAATAAAGGCAAAAGTACATTCAGTGACTGCTCCAAGGGTGTAAAAACTCGGTCATAGCGGGCCCTTCTCTGTTCTGGAGTCATCTGTGCTCCCTGCCCATTCTTGGTTCTTTGTACTAGCTCGGTTCTAACTGGAGCTGACTGAGCGGCTTTGAATTGGAACGAGGTTATAGTAGTGTTGGGCTGGGTGTTGGAAATATTATGAACATCGGCTCCTGTTATTTTCTCATTTCTCTGCTCAGAAACCTTCTGACCCTGCTGGCTCCACCAGGTGCGTTCTTGTTTAGATGACCTTCCTTGATAGCATCCTCGCAACGATTGACGTTTCTCACCACATAAGCAAAGCTAGACTGCTGTTGGTAAGCGAGGAAGTCTGAGATTACTGGCAAAGTATTCTTTGAAATCATCTTAATTTATTCGTCATCAGGTATTCTATTTCTTACCTGAGCTGCCAGTGCTCTCCAACACCCTAAGTAATCGTTGAAGGTTTTGTTAGGGTTCTGCTTCAATCGGGCCAAGTCTGACTTGCGAGGTTCAATATCTATATTGTAGATATATTACTCTTGGAACAAGAGAGTAAGATCTTTCCACGTCTTTATCATAAATGGTTCTAGGGACGTGAACCACCTCAAGGCCGGACCGGTTAAACTTTTTTGAAAAACTTTTATCAATAGTCTTTCATCTCCCCCATACTGGCACATGTCCACACAATAAGACTTGAGGTGTGCAATGGGATTTCCTGTGCCATTGTCTTTATAAAAAATCGGCATTATAAATTTTAGGGGTAGGGGGACTTCAACAAATAAACACAAGTCTGAGAAGTCTGTGCATGGATTTTGGCTCCACCCATCTTCAGCAATTGTTTCTAGATTTTGTCTAGTTGCTCTTTCAATTGCTTTGACTCCTTAGACAGGGGGGTTATCCTTTCAGCAATAGATCGGGATTCACTCTGTGCTACTAGGGGATTGGTTATTATGGGAGGAGGATTAAGGTTGGCCAATGCCCCGGCATAAGCCCTACTGTTTCTGATCTCGTCCTCTTCATACTGTTGGTCTGCATAAGGTGTAGTGAGGGCGAGATTCTCCTATTGTTGTTGCATGGACTGAATGGGGGTCGGGTGAGACCATTGAATATGAGGGAAATTTTGTGGAGTGATGGGATGAGTGGAAGTTATATTTTTGGGTGGGGCCTGATGGCGCCATTGGGTATGGGGAAAAGCTTGAAGATGGCTTTGGGGTGTAAGGGCATGGGTAAATTGGGGTTGATGCAAGGCATGGGTTTGAACTGGGTATGATGGTTGTGGGTGAGTGAAATTTTGGAGGAATTGTGAAGGGTATGGGTGCGAGGCTCCAAGGTTTGGGCTTTGCTGGGCTTGGGTGTAGGGTAAAGAGCTCTGATGGGTTTCGGCCATAAAGCCTTGGGAAGGTTGGGCCATAAAGCCTTGGGAGGTTTGAGCCATGAGGCTTTGGGAAATTTAGGTCTGGCCCATTGGGCCTTGATGGATATGGCCCAATGAACCTTGGTTGGTCTGACCCATTGGGCCTTGGTGGGTTTTGCCCATTGAGCCCTGGTGGGTCTAGCCCATTGGACCTTGGGGTATATGGGTCATGGGCCCTTGATGGGAGTTTGGGCTATTAGGCCTTGGAGGTTTTGGGTAATGGGGGTTTGGAAGGCTTGATAGTGTATGGGAGGGATTCATGCATCTGTGGTGTGAATGAGAGGGGTTGTTTTGGAAGGCTTTCCAACTGGTGTAGGCTTGAACCATCTCCTCCATCATGGCCTTTGGAGAGGGATCGGATGGAGATGGTGCATCTATGGGATGGAGGGGTATGGATGGGGTGGATGTGGTGGGAAAATGTGGCATGGCCCCTATAAAATCGGGCATGACCTGGGCAAGTAGTGGAATATGGGGTGGGTTAGAGAAACTAGGTGGGGCATTAGTGAATGTGGATGGGTCGGGTCTATATTGGGATGAAGAATGGGGCATGGATGTGGGGGATGAGAGCGAAAAGCTGGTCATGGTCCTGGTAAAAATGGGCATGACTTGGGTAGATGGAGGGATGTATGGGGGATTGGTAAAATCGGATGCGGCACGGGTAGATGCGGGTGGATTGGGTATGTGTTGGGAAAATGGGAAATGGGGCATGGTAGTGAAGGCGGGAAATTGGGTTGGGTTTTAAATGGGTGTGGATGGAATATGGGATGGGCTAGGAATGGTCATGGATGGGGGAATGGGCATGGCTTGGAAAAATGATGGGGAATGGTGGGTTATATTTTGGATATTTTGAGAGGTGGCGGATGGGAAGATAGGGGCACTGAATGGACCGGTGACGGTAAAGGGTGATTGGGTGAGGGGGATGGATGTGAAAGCCTCTTCTGTATGGGAATGAGTTGGGGAATGTGGCAGGGATGAGTCGGGATCTATGTATGTCGGATCCACAGCCCATTACATGGCTCGGTATCGAGTAGGGTACAGATGCCTCGGGTGGGGGCCCGTAAAGCTTTCTCCTTCTCCCCTTGCAGGATGACGGAGGGTATGCCGTTGTGCCGGTACCACAAATCTCTATTTTGGTTTTTCTTATTTTTTATTTTTTATTTTAATTTTTGGGATTTTTTCTTGTAAATGAAATGCTAAAGGATTTCGGGGCCTTTGAATTCTCGTCTCGAGTGGCTTTCGTACCCTAAATAAGTTCTGCAGCAAGACCCCAATGTGCTTTGGAAGAATTAAAAGGGAAACCCTTTGATCTATTGAAGGTGAGGAAATCAATGCAGACAACCCGATCCCCCAGAGTGGGTCAAAAAGAAGTTACCTTCTCTTGACCGACGAGGGCGTATTGGGTGTCGGATAATGCATGACCTAAAAAGAGGTGCTAAACCACTAATCCGGGAATTCAGGAAGGTGATATAGGCCTCAGATTCAGGTTGCACTGCTCAAACCAAACTTGGCGCAAGTATTAGATGCACCAGGCCAAACTGGTCAGGTTTTAAGCTTGGCGCATGTATTAGTTGCACCAGGCAAAACAGTGGGGTCAAATAGTTTTGACAGCATAACAACAACCCGAAATTGGTCTCTTTTTTTAGGTTTTTCTGGAAGCAATGCTTTTAGAGATGGATTGCTTAGTTTTATCGGGTCTCTCCTCACCGAACCTAAGGGATACAAGGCCAGTGTGGGTCTACTAATGCTCTCTCCTCAAGGGTTTTAGGCTTCGTAACGAGATAGGTTACCCACCCGATATACCTTCAGCGTAAGCACTT
This sequence comes from Chloranthus sessilifolius, assembly GCA_021018995.1. Lineage (NCBI taxonomy): Eukaryota > Viridiplantae > Streptophyta > Magnoliopsida > Chloranthales > Chloranthaceae > Chloranthus > Chloranthus sessilifolius. The sequence goes on along the minus strand of CM037594.1, from coordinate 23,274,796 downwards.
TCTCAGATACTAGGTGGGCTGGTACTTTTCTGGATCATCACCACTAGGGGTTGCTGCCCTACTAAGTACTGGGAGTTTATATGTTTGCTCAGAAATCCCAACCCTTGAAAATATAACTGCGTAAAACTCAATTAAGTCCCCCTTGTTGGTTCAATTTTAATTTTCAATTTTAGAGGGAATTTGCTTAAAGTCCAAAACTGGGGGGTGATGGTCCTGTGCCACCTCTACGGGCCGGCGTCCACTGATAGAATATGTTTGCAATAAAGTAAATGCACACATAGGCCCGCCAAATGGCTAAGGTGTGTAAATGACGAAAAAATAAAGAAAATTAAATGACAATGCATAAGTAGGCCTGCCAATCAGCTAAGGCACTTTAAATGACATAAAAGTAGATAAAAGTAAATACAATGTGGAAGTAGGCCCACCGATTAGCTAAGACACGTAAATGACGTAAGAGTAGGGGTGAGAAAAAGACAGAATCATAGGTGTGAGTAAAAAAAAGCAATAAAAAATAGCAAAAATGGTTAGTAAAAATAAATAAAGAAGGCCAAATTCAAGGGGAAGCTCTACTAGCTTTCCCCAGTAGAGTCGCCATCTGTGCAACCGTGAATTTTTATCAAACCCGTCACGACGATGCACACTCGTGAAAAATTTAGAGTCGCCACCGGGAGCTTTTGGTGTCCCGAAAAACTCAAATTAATTTTATAAGCACCGAAGTGCCACAAATATAACTTTGATTTACCGATTCACGCCAAAGGCTTTTGGGTAGGGGCTAAGGTTATCGATCGTGAAGGTGTTAGGCACCTGATCGACCCGCTTAATGCGGTCTCTACTTATGACCAAAATAAAAAAAAATAAAAGAAGCAAAAGGGTCCTTCTTGTTGCCCTAGGGCCCCAAAATCCTATTTGTGCCTCTCTGTTCCTATCAAAATTTTGGTGGCGTAACGGTACAAATGCGAGGGCGTAACGACACAAATGCGAGGATAGAGAAAGAGCAAAGAAGGTAGAGGAGAAGAGGGGAGAGCTGGAGCTCTCGGGCCCTTGTTGCATCGTTGTGGACCATCGCGTAGGCTTGCTTTGGTGAGCTTCTAATGGCTTGGATGGTTAGATTATGGGTTGTAACTCCTAGAAGATGATAGTTAAGAGATAGAGAGGGAAGGCTAGAGGGTAGCTCTCACCTAAACTAAGAGGTTTTGATGAAAGGTAAGGTCTAAAAGGGAGCTTGGGAATTTTTGAATTTGTATGCAAAAGGGGCACCAAAGGGGAGAGGAGCTTCTTTCTTAATCTTCTCTCTTAGGAAAATTTTCAAGCCCTTTCAAAGGGAGGGGTACCTCTCTATTTATAGGAAAAGGAGAGGTTAGGAGGATGCTTTGGATTAGTAATTAGGTAATCAAGCATCTAAGGTTTCTTAGGATTTTTTAAGCTTAGAAAAGTGTGAAAGTAGCTTAATGGTGGATGATAGGGTAGTGTTTCAAATCACTTGAGGGTTGCAAATAGGATAAGGAAGGGTGCAACAGAACAAGTGAAACACACTCAGGGCATCAAGATGGTCAACAAGTCAAACCCCAAAGAAGAAATTCGAGCAAAAAACCCACAGTTACAGTAGCTAAGCCTGGCGCAACTAATACTTGCGCCAAGCTTAGGTACAGTAAAATAGTGTCAAAACAGTGCTTGGGAAGTTCCTTGCCTGCGAGGGAGGCCCACATAAGGCTGGCGCAACTAATACTTGCTCCAAGCCATTTCTTCCTAGAAATGGCTTGGTGCATGCATTACATGCGCTAAATATCATATGGATCCCCACCCAAAACCCTAATTTGTTGGAAACTTCAGAACGCTATATCATTCGATGTACAGTTTTGATTGAGGTGATTCTTGGCTTGTTGGAAAGCTAGAGACTTCTACTTTTTAATGGTATATGATTCGATTGTAGTAGAAGATCTCAGCTAGTCCCAATACACCACTCTTTGATCATTGCTCGGGAAAGTCTAGGTATGGGTTTGGAAGGGATTGGTTTCTAAAGGTTCGAGGAGGTTTCTAAGGGATCAGGGGTGATTCCTAAGGGTTTGGGATGACTCCTAAGGTTTTAAGAAGGTTCCTAAGGTTATGATATCTGCTATCGAAAGCTTGAAAGTGCACCTCTCTCGAAGTGTGTTTCGATTGGGCCTTGGGCCAAATTTGGGTGTCTACAGATGCCCCTCTTTGGTACCCGATTACTATTGATCGAATGCCAAAGACAAGAGACATCTGAAGAGGCCTAAGGCATTACTGACGGGGCTACTGTATTCAAAACAAACCTCAAACATCAGGTGAGTAACATGTTGAGTAAATGAAAGCCCTGTATGTCGAAAAAAATGTCTCTTTCTCAAGGTTATCGGCCCCCAAGCGCTTAGCGACATTACTGGGCATAACCGAGATGGAGCGAGTTGCGAAAGCCTAATATGCTAGGAAAAACATCGTCTTCTCAAGATGATTGAAGATGTTTGATGTTCAAGTTTCATTCTAAATCCAACAGCTCCGTGAGTAAGAGGGTGATCGACCCATACTTAAAGATAGGCGCAAAGCAAATACGCAAAGGTTCACAGTTTATGTCTAATCATATGAGGCATTGATTGCCCCTTCTGACCAGTCACGGGTGCCCCTGCATGAAGCAGGGTTCGAGGTCTTTGGGCGAACCTATCGATCCCAAAGTTAATTTAGCACGATTACCCGAGCAGAGCGAATAGATGTTGCGACACTTTTTGGGAGTACGTGCCACTTTTGATTTATTTTATGCATATTTTTTTGTTATTTTTTATCATTTTATGTGGAAAATTTTGACTTTTATGTTATCATTTTATGTGAATTTTTATGTTATCATTTTATGTGATGATTTTTTTTTTGACTTTTATGTGTATGTGTGACTTTTTTTTTTGTATTATGGAATTTTATGTTTATGTGTGATCGAGATTCTTTGAGCATGCTCATCGATCTCGATCCACTTATTCTAGCACAGCTTCCCAAGCAAGTCAAATGAGAGTTGATATGCCATTTGGGGGTGTGTGCACCTACAAAATATCAAAATAAAAGAAAAGGGGTAAGGCCGGGTGTGTATACACCTCTCTTAGCCAGAACCCAGCCCAAAAGTAGCTTGGCGCATGTATTACTTGCGCCAGGCCAAATGGGGGCCAAAATACACTTGGCGCATGTAATACATGCACCAAGCAAAACCTGGGGATGATTTTAAGCCCCTCAAGCCCGAGCCAAAAGAGGGTTATTTCAAAAAACCTCTACTTTCCTCTCTCAAAGGAAAACGAGACCTCTCCCTAGGGCTCCCCTGGATCGATTTCGAACATGCTTCATTGTCGGTGTTCACTCGCGCCGATTAAACCCCCGCTCCACGCTAGATCAAGGACCCACTTTTCTTGATTTTTCTTAAATTTTCTTGTAATGTGGTTATGATCTTTGCATTCCTAGATGATAAATGGGTTATTTCTCTTGTAAGAATGATTATTGATAGATGGCTTTTGCAAGTCATGTCAGACGAATGTTCAGGGACAAGGGCAAGTGACTTGATAATAATATACATGTAGTGGCGAAGGCTTTTGCAAGTCATGTCAGACCGGGCGCGTCATTGCTCACACCAATGGCACGTCAGACGTCCTTTTCTAGTAGACATTTGTGATTTCTCAAAGTTGAGTATGCTTTGTGTTCAATTTCCCAGGGGATAGAACAGATTGGAGTAACGAGATAGAATTTTGATAAATAGAGGGTTTATTTATTATCGTTTTTTTGTTTTGTTTTTGAAAGTATATATATATTTGGAAATTTGAGGATTTTAACTTAAGATCAATTTGATGACAAAACGGCGAAAAATGTGGCTTCCGAGACATCACTGAGTAGATCCACCAGTACGGGATTTGTGGACCCGACCGTTCATGTGGTTGTCAAGACGACGCTTGGTATGCCGAATACCCCATCTAATCTTCTTGATGAATACTGATGATTGTCACTTATGGGAGGACTATAATAATTCGCGAGTCGAGAGAGACGAGTTTTGAAAACTTTTGACTTAATCTTAGCTAACTATATTTTATAAGGAATATCAAGTAAAAGGAGGTATTTACTTACCTGATTTATTACCGACGGGAGGCTTTTGCTTGCGATGGGACTGTGAGCGGCTCCCGTGATTGTGTTGCAATGGGACTACGAATGATTCCTCCTTCTGGTTTGAGTCGCCCTTGCCTGGCGTGTAAGATGACGCAATGGGACAAAAGCGTCTGAAGGTGAAGTCGTTGAAGAGATTTGACCTCTTTGTGAAAGTATGAGAAATCACACAATCACACACATCGTTCAATGGGCTTTGTTGACTTCAGGCTGCTAAGCTTTCTTGTGAATTTCTCCACATGAACTCAAAGCGTTCTTGTTGGTGTTTATACATTGTCAAGGTGATTTCCTATGTGTTGCTTCATATCTCTGAGGGAGTGTCATGATGGGACATTTTGGAGGGGGTGTGGTTTACGATGGGACATTGGTTGGCCCTCCTTTTACACGGGGTCACACGAAGGGACGTCAAAGGGTTTTATTCCTCCTTATAATTTCTGTAATGGTAAGGGGCTCGCTGGTTATTAGCGCAATAGGACGGTGGAGGGTTTATTCCTCCTCTACTGTTAGCAAGCGTGTGTTGCAGTTATGCCAGAGTCTGTGGTTGACGCATAATTGAGTATTCAGGAGTCATCATGATGGGATGTGATGATTTTTGTGGTAAGACATCTGGAGGGTGGTTCAGCTCTTTGCGATGGGACTTGGTTGAGCTTCCTCTTTCTAGTTGTGTGTCGTGGCAAGTTACGACAAGGTTTTAGGGAATGTAATTGGTGATGGGGCATTAGTGGTTATGTGATGGGGAAAGCTATGACGAGATCAAATTGTGGCTGTATTGCGCCGAGGCAAGTTTGTGAGTGTGTGATGGGGTGTTGGTCTGATGACTCCTTAGCTTTCTTAATGCCCTGATACGATGATGATGATGTTTCTTCTTGGCAAATCTTTGTTGTATGATGGGTTGTAGTCGATTTGAATGGTGTTTGAGATCACGACGGGACTTTCCCTTTTGCCTTGGTGATATGGAGGGGTTTTAGGGTGGCTCATTTTGTTACTTTTTGCGATGGGATATTGGTCGAGCCTACCTTTGATCACATGGCGCGTATGGTCACGTGGTGAGGCTTTAACATCCTGATGGGACACATGGGCGTGAGCTTAGGTGTTGCGATAACATTGGTTATGAGTTTCCTGTTGTGACGGGACGTGGGTTATTATGGGGGTGGGTGATGGGATATGAGCGATAACATTGGTTATCACCTGTTAGGAGCCCCTGATGCTGGCTATCAGCACTGCGTGGTCAAAGTCCCATGCCTGGTACCGTACCCTACCTGAGTTCTAGTGGGTGCAGTTGGTGGCTTTCGGCTTCGAGCCGATTCTGGAGTTGGAGCCTTTCCAGGTTGACCGAGGTCTGATTGAGGCGATCTTGGAGAGGTGGAGGGAGGAGTAGCAAGCACCGCACTTCCCAGTTGGGATGCTATTGTCGACCCTGGAGGATTGGGTCTGCATCACCAAACTCAGATTCGAGGGGGAGCTGGTGACTGGCCAGATGGAGGGGAACTATCTGGCGGTATGCAAGGAGATTCTTGGAGTCACATATCGTTTTAGTAGATCGGGGATAGGAGTGGTCCGTGCCACATGGTTCTTCGATACATTTGCTAGCAGCTTTATCCCTCCGAGAAGCCACTCAGAGCCGAGAGGGTCATTTCAGGCTCGTTGTGAGGTGAGGGCACGCCAAGAGCCTGTCGTGGAGCAGTGAGTGGCGGAAGACCGAGTGCTCCGTGCATTCTTGATGCACTTTCTTGGGGTAGTACTGTTTTCTTCTTCCACCTAGGGATGTGTTACCTGGTTATTTCTGACACTTCTTGGGGACTTGGACCGAGTACCCACTTACGCCTGGGGCGTGGCGGCATTGGCGCACCTCTACGAGCAGTTGTACCGTAAAGGGAGAGGTGTTGCCACTATCGGCGGTTTCCTCCATTTTCTTCAGGCGAGTCTTCATTAATCATTGGGTTCTTCATTTTCTTAGTTGTCTAGTTTTTTATTCTAGTGATAGTTTTGGTGTTCTTCTAGTTTTGGGCATACGACCACTTCACCTTCCTACGCCTGCAGGTTTTGGCAAAGATAACCATCACATTCCCACAGATGCACGTGTGGCTGAGGGCGTTGGGGCACCGTCGCCATTCTTTAGACCTATAGACTGCATGAGGTCTCTTCGAGGATATGCATGCAGGGTAGGTATGTGTTGTTCATGTTGTCAATGTCTTAGGTTCCCTGGTTTTAAACGTACTGATGATTGTTTTGTTTCTGACTTTAGGTGATTTGGAGGCCCTATACAGTTGGGGAGGATGTCGAGCAACCAGTGATCCAGTCTGGCCGACCCTTCTTTGACGTGGACATTTGGGTCCACTGCTTTCAGAAGGTGGAGCGCATCCACCTTTCTCAGGCAGCTAGACAGCTGAGGCTCCCTCAGGGAGTCCCCTTGGAGATTCGCCACAGGGTGGCGAAGAGGATGACCAGTCCCCCTGGCCGAAACTTCGCGTCCAAGATGGAGGTTCAAATTGCTAATTTTAAAGCCCGGGGGACCAGGGTGACAGGGGCACGCGATGAGGCAGATGCCCGAGAGTTTGTGTGATGGTTTCGAGATCTTGGCGGTGGTCGACTCTTCACTCGTCCTTTCCATGGGAGTGGTTCTTTTACGATTGGCGGTCCTGAGTCGACATCGACTTTGAGGGAGAGGCTAGCCACATTAGAGGAGGGTCACCTCGCTGCGGGCATTCGCAGAGCGTTGGATGACCTCCACAGGGTGATGGAACAGATAGGGAGTGCTCCTTGTCCTGATGAGGAGATGTTGGGCTCCCTGAAGACCTTAATATTTCAGGCTAGGGTGGCAAAGGATGAACTGAGGGCTCAGCTAGCGAATACTCGACGTTCTCTGGTGAGTTGGTTCATTTGTTATAGTTGTCGGTCTATTTACTTGGCTGGTTTAATATGATTGTTTGCTTTTTCTTTCTGCTAGACTGAGAGGAAGGGCGACATCACCCATTAGACAGTGCTAGTTGAACTACTCATGGGTCAGTAGGAGGCCGGTCGGGAGGTAGAGGCCAGACTATGTTCAGAGATTGATCAATTGGTGAGTGTTTTTCTTAGCTCAATTTTATTAATCATTAACACAATTTGTTTTACCATCTCTGATGTGTTTATTATGTGTGTTACAGTCGCCAGAGTTATCGAGTGCTGGGGCATCTGCTCCAACATTTGATCCTTCTTCGTCTACTTCATCCAGTCAGGAGGATCCCGTGATAGCTCAGCTCCGGGCTGAGCTAGAGCATTGGGTGAGTTTCTTCGGTCTTGTAAGTTGTTTTGTCTTATGTTGCCTAACGTCTTTTGCTAATAATGTGTTGTATATCTTCGGTGTAAGGTTGCCGAGGACTTATAGACTCAGAAGGTGACAACTGCCTCCTTGCTTTCGGAGAGTTAGGTATGTGTGTGTATTAGTTGTTTTCGTTTTTGTTGATTTGGTTTTATCTGACCTGTTGACTGGTTTGGTTTTTGTGTAGGTCATCCTTGACTCTGCTCCTGAGGCTCCTCCTCAGGGGTCTACTCCTATCCCTACTCAGATATATTGTAGTTGGTGTAGTTGTATTTCATTTTTATTCTTCAGTCATAATACTATTTGATGTGTCTTTCCTTTCTATCTTGTGTTGCAGCCATCTACGTCTGAGGCTCCTCCTCCGCCGCCTGCCGATCTAGTGACCACCGCAATTGTAGAGCGTCTCCTTCGGGAGAGGGCAGATATGGTATGTTTTTCATTTCCTTTTCCGGGTTTTCTTTCCTTTGTGAGTATACTTTGTTCTTGACTTTGTGTGAATCCTACAGGCTCGTCAACATGAGGAGTCACGTCTGAAGGTGGTACCGGCGTGTGCCGCTTCGGGAGCGAGGCGAGTTCTCGAAGATACGCACAGTCGTGAGGACTTTCTGGTTGACATGCTTATTGCACAGGGAACTCAAACTGAGGTGATAGAGGTTGTTCGTCAGTCAGTGTGGTCAAAGATGCAGGCTACGATAGATCGGCTGCAGTACCGACTGGCGAGGAGTGAGCGAGGAGTCCGTGGGATGGTCGGTCGTCTTGCCCAGTTGGAGTCAGTGGGCACTGGTTCTCGGGCTGACCAGCCTCCTCGTACGACATGTGAGCATGTCAGGGACTACGCTCATGAGGAGTCCATTATTTAGGAGTTACTTGCTGAGGGCCCTTCACTCTCACGGTCTAGACGGACTACCAGTCAGGTGAGCGAGGGGGATTCAGTTGCCGGACCTTCCCTTCCCAGGGAGTGCCCACCTACTCCGGGGGCTTGGATGGAGACTTCAGAGGTTCAGACTCCTGATCTACAGGTCGATGATACTGAGGCTAGCGATCGGCCATCCCAGAGGCAGCGTAGAGAGTAGGGTTCATGTGTTGTATTCCCTTTTGTTCATTGTATATACAGGGGGTATGCCCCCGGTGAAATGTTTGTAAAGAGAAATTTTGATATATATATATATATAGTGATTTTTTGAATTCAGATGTACCTGTCTTTTGTGCTTTCTTTTCTTATTACCTCCTTTACTATGAGTGCTTGCTCTTGGTACCGTCGCCTATTATTGGGACTCGGATGCTCTTTGAGTTGGCCCAGTAATAGTTGAAGGTTGGTTTTTATCTGCACATGAAGATAACATTGTTAGTAATTTTATTTTTTCCCTTGTTGATTGTTAAGAGGGGTGTGTAGACACCCTCATTTTACCCTCTCAGAATATACAAATCTGCTCGATCAACCTTTGGCCTCATAACCCTAATTGGGGCCATATGTTGAAAAAATAATATATGGCTGGACACAGGCTGAAACAATAGCTCTGTGGCTTAGGCCCCATGACCCTAACGTAGGGACAATGCACTGAAACAATAGTACATGGCTGAACACAGGCTAAAACAATAGCTCTGTGGCTCAGACCCCGACGTAGGGAGACTATATACTGAAACAATATTATATAGTCGAAATGCAGATTGAAACAATAGTTTGACTTTTCAGACCCCCTAACCCTAACGTGGGAACCATGCACTGAAACAATAGTACACGACTGAACACAAGCTGAAATAATAGCTTTGTAGCTCAGATCCCAATGTAGGGAGACTATATACTGAAACAATAGTATATAGTCAGAATGCAGGTTGAAACAATAGTCTGGCATTTCAGACCTGACCCAAACCCGGACAGCCTTGAATTGCACGTCTAAAACAACACACGCAATTCGATTGCACGCAAAATCCCAAACGTGTAATCAGTCTCCCTTTCAGACCAGACTTCCTTTCCCAGACGGCTTCGAGACTGGATCACGCGCCCACCATGAGACGCTCGATGGGATTGAGTGCCCTACCACCACTGCACAATTGGCCCACGCCCGACCTAGTCTTACAGTCCTTGACCCCCAAGCTTCCTCAATTAAACGCTTCAAATGAGACACTTAATCGGATTGCGCACCCTACACCAAGCGCGCAATTAGTCCTAACTTTTTTAGCACTAGGAAACTCACTGAGCAAGTCAGCCGGTCGCTCACTGAGTCGATGACCGACTCAAAGCAATTAAGCACCGGGAAACCGGCGAGCAATTCGATTAAACGCCCGAAACAGGACATTGAATTAGAAAAAAACCTATAAAAGATTTTTTTCAATTCGACCCGAAAACAACATGAAGGAGAGAGAGGAGAACAGATTTTTTTGGGATTTCGAGACCAGAGAATTCCGAGAACGAACCCATAGAGAAACATAGCCATGATTTCGAGATTCAAGCTTCGAATTTTCGAGATTCCTCTTCGCAGCTCCGACCTTTAGGCAACAATTTAATTTTAGTTTCCGACCGTAGTTTTTAGTTCTTAGATCTAGAATTTTTCTTAGTTTTAATTGCTAGTATTAAATTTTCAGTCTTAGACCGTAGCACCCTTTTTATACCGTAATTTTAATATCTGGTTCTAGTCCTTCGATTCTAGAACCAACCCTTAATCTGACGGCCTAATTCACCGACCATAGACTTTAATTTTGTTCTGAAATCTTAATTTCCAGTCCTTAATCATACCGCCTGATTTTCTAATTTCAGACCCGAATTCAGTCCTTAGATTTTGAAATCCTAGTTTTAATTCCATAGTTTAATATTTCAAAAATCTCAAATATTAATTTAATTTTCTATAATTCTAGTTTCATAATTTAATTCATAATTATAATCTCGAAATCGACTCTAAAAATCCAAAAATGCTATCTTATAATCTAAAAATTTAATTTGCTTTAACTTCAGCCACCCGATTTGCCCAAGGGAGCTTACGGAGGGTACTCGGGAACGAGGTCAATCCTCCTTAGCATAGCGGACTCAAAACCCCTTTCCTAGTATTCTAGTATAATTAATTTGTTACTTTGATTAGAACTAGTAAAAGTTAGTTCCTTTATCTCAATTAATTTAATATAGTTAATTCATTATTTTAATTAGATCCTTAATAAGTTAACTCCTCGACTTAATTAGAAAATTAGTAAAATTAGTTCCTTTATTTTAATCAGATTTATGGTATAATTAATCCATTGTCTTAATTAGATTTTTAATATAGTTAATTGATTGCTTTAATCAGAATTTTAGAAAAATTAGTCTATTTGCTTTAATTAGAATTTTAATAAAATTAGTATATTTGCTTTAATTAGAGTTTTAGTAAAATCAGTCTTCTATTTCAATTAGAATTTCAGTAGGACTATTATATTTTCTTTAATTAGAATATCAGTCAAATTAGTATACCTGCTAAATTAGAATTTTAATACAATTAGTATATTTACTTTAATCAGAGTTGCAGTAGAATAAGCATACTTACTTTACTTAGAATTTCAGTATAATTAGCATGCTTGATTTAATTAGAGTTTTATTAAAATTAATATATTTGCATTCCTAATACGATTAGGAGACTAATATTAATTAGACTTCTAGAAGGATTAGGAAACTGAATTAATTGGAATCCTAATAAGATTAGAGCATTTAAATTAATTAGACTCCTAGAAGGATTAGGAGACTTAATTAATTAGACTTTCAATAAGATTAGGAAACTCAATTAATTAGACATCTAATAAGATTAGAACACTTAAACCAAGTAGACTCCTAATAGGATTCGGACACTAGACGATTAATTCATTCACTACAACAAATTCACAACTAGACTCACAACAGAATTAGGAAATTTAAACCAATCAGTATTATATCAATCACAGGGAAAGAAAAGAAAACTAAATAATCTAAATTATAAGGAAGAGCCATAGCTGCTGACGTTCGCAGGCGGACGATTCAGTAAAGAAGTAACCCACACCCGCTCTAAAGCGTGATCACTGATGTGTTGCAACGTCGTTAAATATCTGCAGCTGGCGATCGCAATCAACTAGGAACCTTCCTAGAAATCCCTTTTTTTTTTTATTACCAACATTCCAAACACCGCATTGCTAGAGTCCACTTGGACAGAATTGGGCCACTGATTCAACAGGGAGCGAGAGGAACCCAGAAAAAGAGCGCACCAACAAACTGGCGATCATGATGGGACACTTTTGCAAACTCTGTCTCTCTTAAATAATTTTTATTTTACTTTCTCGCTTTTATTTCCATCGCATTGTTTAGACTTTCTCAAATATATGACTCTTCGTCAAATACTCAAGATGTTTGGCATACGAAGAGTGAGTTTAGGAGACCCACCATTGTGGGATATCATGACAATCCCATATACGAAGAAGAACCACTTTACAATCCCAGCCTACAACAACCTGAGATTAACATGGCTGGCGAACAAGAAAATCCCTTCTCTACTCCACACACCAGTAATAATCATAACGGGAGAGATAGTAACACTGGACAAAACCTCACTTCTCAACAAATTATAGAGCTCAATATTCAGAGAATATAAAGAGGAGATGATGACTCTGAGGAATTGCTTCGAGAATTAGCTGCTGCATACGAGACCATTAGGTCACGACAATTTTCAGAAGACCGAGAACGGCAGGAAAGGCCTCCTCCTACCCCGAGAATGGTGTCAGCCCGCGCCTCACCATTGAGGCAACCTACTCACACATTCTTCAACGATGATTCTTCGGACAAGGCTGACTTGCGGGCCGCTCCAAAAGATAGCACTATCAAGATTGAAGATCTCCCTAAAATGCTCAATGAGTACATGGCCAAGAGAGAGCGCCCTGGTCACTTGTTCAGATTTGAAAAATTTTGTTGGGACGTTGAATTTAACTTACCCATAAGATTTAAACAGCCAAAATTTACCAAATACAATGGCACTGGAAATCCAAACCATCACTTGGCCCTCTTTTGCAACGATTGTCGACCCATACATGATAATCAAGGACTTCTCATTCATTATTTCCAACGCTCATTAGAAGGAGAAGCTTTAGATTGGTTTGTGGGACTCCCGCTTTATAAGATAGAAACATTTGATGATTTAGTCAGTCAATTCCTAGACCAATACAAGCATTTGATCCAAGAGACAGTCAGTCTCAGTGATCTGATGATGGCAAAGCAAGGACCCGATGAAGAGTTCACTGACTTCATCACCCGATGGAGGAAACTCACTGCCAGGACCGGTACCTCAATAAAAGAGAAAGACTCGATAGATATTTTCATTGACAATACTAGAGAACTGTTAAAGAGCGCGCTTGCCATAAGCGATTGCCCCGACTTCACTGCACTCCACTCCCGGGCATCCCGACTAGTGCGACACATTAAAGGCAGAGACCTCGCCCTATCCATAGTCACGTCGAAAATAGGCTCCTCTAGTGAGTTAAAATAAAAAAATAATAAGAAAGCCTCAGGAACCGAACAGTTCAACATTGTTGCCAACCAAGGACAAAACACCGAGAACGGAAACATTCAATGAGAAACTTTGGGCAAAATCAAAATCAACAACGATACAAAAACTAAAACCAAGGCACTGACCAACAAAGATATGCAAACCAAAACCAAGGCTTGAACCAGAATCAGGGCCATTAACAGAATAGATATCAATATCCTAACACTTATCAGAACCATAATACAATGCAGAATCGACTAGCCAATGCGCGAAACTATAATAACATACCCCCGCCATAAAACTTTAACCCAAGTAGAGGCCCCTACCAGTCGAGGCGAGAACACTATCCCCCTTTCCTCGATATGATTCCCAATATCTTTCATCTCCTTAATAGTCAGAATCTCCTTCGATTCCTGCAGGAAAGTTCCCGACCATGGCCGACAAACCAAGACTATAGCAAATACTATGCATTCCATCGATACGCGAGACACAACCTAGAAGACTGATGGGTCCTCCGGGATGTGATCTAAAACATGAATGACTGGAACCAAATTGATTGGGAAGTACTTACGAATCCTAACCCTAATAATAACCAACCCCAACAAAATTTACTGATCATTAATAACCCCATGCCTAACCACAACCAAGCAACACCAGCTTAGGTCACCACTGTAGACCTCTCCGGTCAATCCTCCTTCCGACCCTCCACCTTAATCACTCACATCCAACCCTCCAACACTTTTACTACCGCTGTGAGAGTTCGTTCACCCCCACACCCCTTGGCCTTGATCACTCGCATCGCCCCGTCGAGCCCGCCTCCCTACCCGAAATTCACTCAGATACGAGTCCATTCCTTTAGGGTCAGGAGACTATTCCTCCATAGTCACCCACAAGAACCTTCAACCTCTCCAAATCTTAAACAAACGCCATTGCCACTCTCTTTGTCTGATTCTAAACTTGAGTATAGAGATCACGTTCTTCAAACTGTAGCCCAAATCGTCGCATGGGTAGACAGTGTCACCCAAAAAACTTTAAGCCAAGAAAACGAGACAAAGACTGAGTGTTCACTAAACATAGAAGAAAGTGAGTGAGAAGAGCATCTCGACCCGTGTGAGACACTAGTCTCTACTTTCCTAGAAGAAGAGGATTACACACAGTACCTCCCACCCTGGAGTGGCCCAGCGCAAGTATGCGCCCCGACCTCAAATTTCACTCACTTCATAAGCACCTCAACGTTGAGCCACACCGAGTTCAGCCAACAATCGACTTGCCCGATTCCTAAATCAGGAACTAATTATCCACCTTCACCCTAAAATAAGGATTTCACGAACACACAACCACCAAAGGGGAATGTGAGAGAAAGAGAAGTTAACTTGCCGCCCCCACCTCACATTATCCCTCCACCAATCCTTGCACCTCAACCACTCTGACCACCTGCACCCAAGGCTCATCGGCTAGGCGAAGAAATTGCACTCAAGCCAGAAAATGAATATGACCTTCTACAGCATCTCCAAAAGATCTCGGCCTAGATATCTATACTAGAACTTATCAAGAAATTGCCTGATCATCACCGATTATTGATAAGGACACTTGAGGACACACAAGTGGATGAGGACACAACCTTAGATGAACTTCATCAAATCGCCTCAGTCATGGCACAACCTCCAGCACTCACTTTCACGAATGCAGACATTCCTAAAGAGTCCCTCTGCAGAAGCACCACTCCCATATACCTTACGGTTATAATTAGAGGATTCTCTGTATCTCATGCATTGGTCGATATAGGAGCAGGGCCCAATATCTGCCCAATCACAATGTTAAAGATGCTCGAGTATACCGAGCAGGATGTCAGGCTCTCTGCACTATCACTTATAGCTTATGATGGCTCGCATAATTTTGTCAAAGAAACTATCAAACTCCAGGTTTGCCTTGGACCTGTAACGAAAGACATCACTTTCCATGTTTCTGATTCTACTAGTACGTACAATCTTATCTTAGGAAGAAAATGGTTAGAGTCAATGAAGGCCGTCTTATCAACATACCATCAATGCATCAAATTCCCATACGAGGACTCCATTGTTTGTATATACGCTGATGCACCCCTCTCGGAGATAGACACTGATTACACTATGAGTATTTTGATAGCCCATGATTCCGTATTGAACATGAGCCACATCCAAAAGACCCGAATCCCTAATGAGACAATCATTGCAAAATTTCGTCCCCCTACCCCTCCTAGTTCTCCTCCAACGGGTAAAAATAAATTAATGAGAAGAGAGGTTGGCCCATACCTCGCCAAATTTTACGACATCAACCCAACCGTGACCAAAGGGTGGGACCTTACGTATCAACTCGGGTACATGCCCCACACAGGACTCGATAAAAACAAGCAGGGTCGTGTAGGGCCTGTCGTCCCAAGGAAAATACGTAAACACATGGGATTAGGGTACCAATCAGACAGCCCACAAGCTGACTTGTTCCCTACCTTGCCAAAATGGTCTCTATCCTGCCACTTCGTCTACGAGACCACCGAGAAAGCTGACATACCAAGGCAAAAAGAAGTGTCCTTCACTAAATCCCAAGAAGCGGAAATCAAGCGAATGGTTAAAGCATTCAACTATTTAACCAATTTGAAAGACGATATTGATAAGCCGCTTGAAGGAGTCAAACCCTTGTTTGGTACTAAAGAGCTTACAGAAGAGAGAAAGAAAAAACCTCCAAAACTTGAGCCGCAAGTAGGAGATTGGGAATCCACTGACGAAGAAGACTTCCACATAGCTGCCTTGCAAGATAGTGAAGAGCACTTGCACTCAACATGGGAAGAAGATGACACCCTACAAGAAAATCTTAACTCTCATAGCATCCACCTCGGCCTCGGCCGTGGGGGATAGGAATGCCCGTGGGACTCCCCATGTATCGCTCACCCATACCAACTCTGCTGTAGGGCCTGCACTAGTATATTAGAATGCTTCGCTAGTTGGAGCCGTTACTCTGCGATGGTAGGAAGGAATGACTCCAACCTCTTGGCAACAGAAGCAAGTGATGACCCACCAACTCAGTTACCTATCCAAGAAGCAGAAAATCCCAACAGTCATCTAGTCGACCCAAGGGGGAACACCCACATCACCCTCATAGAGTTCGAAGAGGAACTTGAACTAGAAATTCCTCCATCCCCAAACGCGTCATAACTCTAAATATTATGGAAATCCCTCAAAGAAGAATGGCAACCTCCTCCGAGTGATGACGAGGACTACTGGATAGACCTCCCTACTTTAGACACCCCCATTTTGCCTTCTCAAAATGTGCAAATCTGTTCGATCAACCTTTGACCTCATAACCTTAATTGGGACCATATGCTAAAATAATAGTATATGGCTGGACATAGGCTAAAATAATATCTCTGTGGCCCAGGCCCCAAAACCCTAATGCAGGGACCATGCACTGAAATAATAGTACATGGCTGAACGCAGGCTAAAATAATAGCTTTGTGGCTCAGATCCCAACGTAGGGAGACTATATACTAAAATAATAGTATGTAGTTAGAATGCAAACTGAAATAATAGTCTTACATTTCAGACCCCTTTTTCCCTAATGTGGGACCATATACTGAAATAGTACTATATGGCTGAACACAGGTTGAAACAATAGCTTTGTGGCTCAGGCCCCATGACCCTAACGCGGGGACCATGCACTAAAACAATAGTACATGGCTGAACACAGGCTGAAATAATAGCTCTGTGGCTCAGATCCAAACGAAGGGAGACTATATGCTGAAATAATAGTATATAGTCAGAATGTAAGATGAAAAAATAGTTTGGCATTTCAGCCCGCCCCGGACAGCCTCGAATTATGCGCCTATAGCCACGCACGTAATTCAATTGCACGTAAAACCACACACCTATAATCAGTCCCCTCTCAGACGAGACTTCCTTTCCCAGACTGCCTTGAGACTCGATTACGCGCGCCACATGGCACGCGCGATCGGATTGAGCACCCCACCACCGATGAGCAATTGGGCTACGCCCGACCTAGTCTTATAGTCCTTGACCCCCAAGCTTCTTTGATTAAACACTTCAAAAGAAGTGCTTAATCGGATTGTGCACCCCATAATTGGCGCGCAATTAGTCCTAGCGTTATTAGAACTAGGAAACTTGCTGAGCAAGTCAGCCGGTAGCTCACTGAGTCGGTGACCGACCCAAAGCAATTAAGCACTGGGAGATCGGCGTGCAATCTAGTTAAATGCCTGAAATAGGGCATTTAATTGGAGAAAAACCTATAAAATATTTTTTTTCTAATTCGCCCCAAGGAGGCTGGCAATTTTGAGTGAACGGATTTTTTTTTAGGATTTCGAAACCAGAGAACTCCGAGAACGAACACATAGAGGAACATAGTCATGATTTCGAGATTCAAGCTTCGAATCTTCGAGATTTCTCTCTGCAGCCCCGACCCTAGGTAAAAATCCAACCATTAGCCTCCACCCCTTAGTTTAATTTTAGTTCTTAGACCTAGGACTTTTCTTAGTTTTAATTATTAATATTAATTCAGTTTTAGAACGTAGCACCCTTTTTTCGGTCCGTAATTGTAATATCCAGTACTAGTTCTCCGTTTCTAGAACCAACCCTTAATCTGACGGTCTAATTCACCCACGCTAGACTCAACTCCGTTCTAAAATCTTAATCTCCAGTCCTATCATTAATCTCTGGTTCTAGTTCTTAGTTTCTAGAACGAGTCCTTAATCAAACGACCTGATTTTATGATTTTGGACCCGAATTCAGTCCTAGAATTTTAAATTTTAGTTTTAATTTCTTAATTCAATACTTTTAAAATCCCAAATATTAGTTTAGTTTTCTAAAACTCTAGTTTCTTAATTTAATTCACAATTATAACCCCAAAATCGACTCTGAAAATTTAAAAATACCAATATTATAATTTAAAATCTAATTTATCTTTAATCTCAGCCACCCGATTTGCTCAAGGGGGCCTACGGAGGGTACTCGGGAACGAGGCCAATCCTTCTTAGCATAGCGGGCCCAAAAACCCTTTTTTTAGGATTATTTTGTTGCTTTAATTAGAATTATAAAATTAAGTCCATAATTTTCTTAGATTTTTAGTATAAGTAATTTACATGCTTTATTTTGATTAGGTCTTTAGAATAATTACTCTGATTCTAATTCTAATAAAATTAGTTCTATATTTTAATTAGATTTTTAGTATAGTTAGCTTATTTGTTTTAATTAGATTTTTAATAAAATTATTTTATTTGTTTTAATTAGATTTTAATAAAATTAATTCATTGCTTAAATTAGAGTTCTAGTAAAATTAGTTCTCTATTTCAATTAGAATTGCAGTAGGACTAGTATACTTGCTTTACTAAAATTTTTAGCCTAATCAGCATACTTGATTTAATTAGAGTTTCATTAGAATTAATATATCTGCATTCTTAGTATAATTAGGACACTGATATCAATTGGACTTTTAGTAGTAGTAGGACACTAAATTAATTAGAATTCTAATAAGATTAGGAAACTAAAGTTAATTAGACTCCTGATAGAATTATAATATTGGACTAGATCACTATAATAAACCCACAAAACTAAATTCACAATAGAATCAGGAAACTCAAACCGATCAGAATTACAGCAATAACAGGGGAAGAAAAGGAAAACTAAGCTAGCTAAACTATAAGGAAGAGCCATAGCTACTGACGTTTATAGGTGGACGATTCAGTAAAGAAGTAACTTACACATACTCTAAAGCGTGATTATTGATGTGTTGCAGCGTCGTTAAATATCTGCAGCTTGCGAATGCAACAACTAGGAATCTTCCTAGAAAACCCTCCTTTTTTTATTTTACCTCTACTATTCCAAACGCCGCATCGCTAGAGAACACTTGGACAAAATTGGGCCACTGATTCAACGGGGACCGAGAGGAACCCAAAAAAAGCGCGCACCAACAGACTAGCGATCGCGATGGGACAGTTTTGTAAACTCTTTCTTTCTTGGATAGTTAGTTTCCATTCTATTTTCCTGTTGTTTTTTTCTTTTCTTTTCTATTTCCCTCGCATTAACTTTTAAATATATGAGTCTTCTTCAAAGACTCGAGATGTCTGGTATACGAAGAGTGAGTTTAGGAGACCCACCATTGTGGGGATATCATAATAACCCCATGTACGATGAAGAATCACTTTACAATTCTAGCCTACGACAACCTGAGATTAACATGGTTGGCAAACAAGAAAATCCCTTCTCTACCCCACACACCGGTAATAATCATAATGGGAGAGATGGTAACACTGGATAAAACCTTACTACTCAACAAATCGTAGAGCTCAGTATTCAGAGAATACAAAGAGGAGATGATGTCTCTGAGGAATTACTTTGTGGATTAGCTGTCGCATTCTAAACCATTAGGTCATGACAATTTTTAGAAGACCAAGAACGACAAGGAAGGCCACCGCCTACCCTGAGCACAGTGTCAGGCCGTGCCACACCATTGAGAAAACTTGCTCACACATTATTCAACAATGACTCTCTACACAAGGTTTGCTTATGGGCTGCTCCAAAAGACAACACCGCCAAGATCGAAGATCTCCCTAAAATGCTCGATGAATATATGGTCAAGAGCGAGTGGCCCGGTCACTCATTCGGATTCAAATTTTTTTTTCGGGACGTCGAATTTAACTTACTAATAGGATTTAAACCGTTGAAAATTTCCAAATATAATGACACGGGAAATCCGAATCATCACTTGGCCCTCTTTTGTAACGATTGTCAACCCATACGTGATAATCAAGGACTTCTCATTCACTATTTCCAATGCTCATTAGAAGGAGAAGCTTTAGATTGGTTTGTGGGACTCCTGCTTTATAAGATAGAAACCTTCGATGATTTGGTCGGTCGATTCCTAGACCAATACAAATACTTGATCTAGGAGATGGTCAGTCTCAGTGATTTGATGGCGGCCAAGGAAGGGCCCGATGAAGAATTTACCAACTTCGTCGCCAGATGGAGAAAACTCGCTGCCAGGATCGGCACTTCAATGAAAGAGAAGAACTCGGTGGACATTATCATCGATAATACTAGAGAACCGCTAAAAAGCGCACCCCCGACTTCACTGCACTCCACTCCCAGGCATCTCGACTAGCAAGACACATTAAAGGCGGAGACCTCGCTCTATCCATAGTCACATTGAAAGTAGGCTCTTCCAGTGAATCAAAATAAAAATAATAAGAAAGCCTTAAAAATCGAACAGGTCAACATAGTTGTCAACCAAGGACAAAACTTTGGGAACGGAAATTTCCAACCGTAAAACTTCTGGCAAAATCAAAATCAACAATGGTACACCAACCAAAACCAAGGCCCTAATCAACACAAATACGCAAACCAAAGCCAAGGCCAAAACCAGAATCAGGGCCAGTATCAAAATAAAAATCAATATCCCAACACCTATCAGAACCAACCGGCCCACGCGTCGAACTACAATAACGTACCCCCATCCAAAACTTCAACCCAGCTAGAGGACCCTACCAGCTGAGGCGGGAACACTATCCCCCTTTCCCTGATATGATTCCCAACATCTTCCATCTCCTCAACACTCAAAATCTCCTCCAAATCCCGCAAGAAAAACCTTGCCCATGGCCGACAAATTTAGACTATAGCAAATACTGTGCATTCCATCGAGACATGGGACACAACCTAGAAAACTGCTAAATCCTCCGGGATGTAATCTATGACATGAATGATCGAAATCAAATCGATTGGGAGGTGCTTAAGAATCCTAACCCTAATAATAACCAACCCCAACAAAATTTAGGGATCATTAATAACCCCATGCCCAACCATAACCAAGCAATACCAGCTCAGGTCACCACTGTAGATCTTTCCAGTCGATCCTCCTTCCAGCCCTCCTCCTTAATCACTCGCATCCAACCCTTTAATACCTCTGCCACACTTGCAAGATTTCCTTCACCTCCTCACCCCTTGGCCTTGCTCACTCGCATCGCCTCGCCGAGCCCGCCTCATCCAAAATTTACTCAGATACGAGTCCACTCCTTTAGGGCCAGGAGACCATTCCACCATAGTCACCCACCATAACCTTCAACCCCTCCAAATCCTGAACCAATGCCATTACCACTCCCTTTGTCCGATTCTGAACCCGGGCACAGAGATCACGTTCTTCAAAATATAGCTCAAATTACTGCATGGGTAGAAAGTGTCACCTGAAAGACTCCAAGCCGAGAGAATGAAACAAAGACTGAGTGTTTACTAAACATAAAAGAAATTGAGCGAGAAGAACATCCCGACCCGTGCAAGATGCTAGTCTCTACTTTCCTGGAAGAGGAGGATTACACACAGTACCTCCCACCTTGGAGAGGCACCGTGCAGGCACGTGCTTCGACCTCAAATTTCACTCACTTCACAAATACATCAGCTTCGAGTAACACCGGGTTCGCTCAACAACCAACTTGCCCGATTCTTAAGTCAGGAACCAATTACCCACCTCCACCTTTCCCTCGAAATAAGGATTTCATGAACGTACAACCACCAGAGGGGAACGTGAGAGAAAGAGAGGTTAACTTGCCGCCCTCACCTCACATCATTGCTCTAATTCTTGCACCTCAACCACTCCAACAACCTGCACCCAAGGTTCATCAGCTAGGCAAAGAAATGGCACTTGAGTCAGGACAAGAATATGACCTTCTGCGGTATCTCTAAAAAATTTTAGCCCAGATATCCATACTAGAACTCATCAAAAAGTCACCGAACCATCACCGATTGTTAATAAGGACACATGAAGACACACAAGTGGATGAGGACACAACCTTAGATGAGCTTCATCAAATCACTTCGGTCATGGCGCAACCTCCAGCGCTCACTTTCACAGACGCAGACATGCCTAAAGAGTCACTCCACAGGAGTGCGGCTCCCATATACCTTACAGTCATAATTAGAGGATTCTCTATACCCCATGCATTGGTCGACACAGGAGCAGGACTCAATATTTGCCCTCTCACAATATTAAAGATGCTCGAATACATAAAACAGGATGACAGGCCTTCGGCACTGTCACTCATAGCTTATGATGGTTCGTGTCGCTTTGTCAAAGGAAATATTAAACTCCAGGTTCACCTTGGACCTATAACGAAAGACGTTACCTTCCACATTTTTGATTCTGCTAGTACGTACAATCTTATCTTAGGAAGAAAATTGCTAGAGTCAATGAAGGCCGTCGCATCTACATACCATAAATGCATCAAATTCCCATATGAGGACTCCATCGTCCGTATATATGCTGACGCACCCCTTCAGGAGATGGACACTGATTACGCTGTTAGTATTCCGACACCCCATGATTAAGTGTTGAACACAGACCATATTCAAAACACTCAAATCCCTGATGAGACAACCGTTGCGGAAGTCTGTCCCCCTACCCCTACTAGTTCTCCCCCAATGCGTCAACAAAAATTAATGAGGAGTGAGGTTAGCTCAGACCTCGCCAAACTTTATGACATCAACTCCACTACGACAAAAGGGTGGGACCTCATGTACCAACTTAGATACGTCCCCCACACCGGGCTCGACAAAAATAAGTAAGGCCGTGTAGGACCTGTCGTCCCAACAAAAATACACAAACACATAGGGTTAGCTTATCAATTGGACAACCTACAAGTTGACTTGTTCCCTACCTCACCCAAATGGTCTCTATATGACCACTTTATCTATGGGACCACTGAGAAAGCAGATGTACCAAGGCAGAAGGAAGTCTCCCTCACGAGATCCCAAGAAGCAAAAATTGAGCGACTGGCTAAAGCATTCAATGATTTAACTAATCTGAACGACGATATTGATAAATCGCTTGAAGGAGTCAAACCCTTATTTGACACTAAGGAGTTTACAGAAGAGAGGAAGAAAGAACCTCCAGAACTCGAGCCACAGGTAGAAGATTGGGAATCCACTGATGACGAAGATTTTCACATAGCAGCCTTGCAAGATGATGAAGAGCACTTACACTCAACATGGGAAGAAGATGACACCCTAAGAAAATCTTAACTCGCATAGCATCCACCTCAGCCTCGGCCTTGGGGGATGGGAATGCCCCTGGGACTCCCGTTGTATCTCTCACCCATACCAACCTCACTGTAGGGCATGTACCAGCATATTAGAATACTTTGCTAGTTAGATCCGACATTCTACAATAGGAGAATCGAATTAATCCAACCTCGTGACAACAGAAACAAGTAATGACCTACCAGCTTGGCCACTGACAAAAGAAGCAGAAAATTCCAATAGTCATATAGTTGACCCAGGGGAGACACCCAACACACCCTTATAGAGTTTGAAGAGGAACTTGAACTACTGGATAGACCTCCCTGCACTCAAGTTAGCAGAGCAAGCTAACCTAAGACTTCAAGCGCTGTCAGATCAAGAAGATGAATTTGATACCGTCTTCGACTCTAACTCAGAAGGATGGGAATGCCCTTGGGGATCTCCCTGTATTTCTCACCATTATCAGCCTCACTGTCGAGCATGCGTGCTCATCCTAACATACTATGAAGTTCAAGGGAAAGATCTCACTACCCTTGAGGATCCCTTAGGAGATCACCCTCGACAGGAAGAACAACTACATTATAACTCAGAGGAGGATAGTTCGATCGACTATGATCACAAGAGCTTCTTCAAAGAAGGGTAAATCAACAGGATAGAGGAAATCCGAGCGTCAATGCCATTGTCACTAGCATCACTTATTTAAAAAGTCTCATCCGATGAGGATTCCAAAAAAAAATGCCAAATTCAAAATAAGTCCACATTTCTCGAAGAATCGTCCGAACGGCTCCAGCAGTCGTCTCGCTCCCTCAGTTAGAGGAAGCAACTCTCCCGGTGCCCCTTGAGGTGACCAACCCTGTACCATATTTATTATCAAAAATAAAAAAAATAGAAAAAATAGAAAACCCTAAAAATTTAGAAACATAAAATTCGAAAAAATATGAAAACCTCGAAAAAGAAAGGGAACCCTTTGTCCTGAATCAAGTTTGTGGCCAACAAGGAGACTTTCCTCCTAAGACTTCTACCCCATCTCCCGCATGAGGACGCAAAGCAACCAGGCTAAACAACAAGCCAATGATCATACCGGACGAGATACTTTGTGACTTTAAGAGAAGAATCAATAGCCTTAACCTTCACCTTACTAAAGATCTCTCAATCATAAATTACACCGATGAAGGGTTACCTTTGGCAAAATCGAATCCCCAGTGTAGTAATTTTGCAGTATATGAGCTTCCCGAAGATGAAGAAGGAACACCAATCACCGAAGAGGTGTCAGACTTCCAACGGGTTATCAAGCATTTCGATGAGCAAACCCAAGCTGCCGCAGAACCTACGAAAGAAATTAACTTCGGTACTGAAGAGAAACCCAAGAAGCTATTGATTAGCGCAATGCTCAACTCCAAGGAATGTCAACAGATCGCACAAGTCCTACAAGAACACCTCCACTCCTTTTTCATGGTCCGATGAAGATATGCCTGGTTTAGATCCAAGTTTAGTAGAACATCCCCTTGTCTTAGAACCCGATGCAAAGCCCGTTAAGCAGAAACTCCATAGGATGCACCCACAAACCACCCTTCAAGTTTAAGAGGAAGTCGACAAATTACACAAAGCCAAATTCATCCTAGTCATCCTCTACTCCAAATGGGTCACCAACATAGTACCTGTCGCTAAGAAAGGCGGCAGAGTACATTGCATTGACTTCTGAAATTTCAACTAGGCATGTCCAAAAGATGACTTCCCACTTCCGCACATTGACACTCTAGTTGACAACAATGTTGGACATGAGATGCTATCCTTTATGGATGGTTTCTTTGGATATAATCAGATCAAATTAGCAGAGTCTGACCAAGAGAAGACTTCTTTCACCATACCACGGGAAACTTATTGCTACGTCGTCATGCCTTTTGGGCTCAAGAACACATGGGCCACGTACCAACGTGCCATGATGGCTATTTTTCATGACATGACGCATAAATGTGTAGGAGTCTATGTTGATAATATATTAGTGAAGTCCCAAATGCGAGTAGGACTTGTTGAAGCACTTCGATTGGTACTACAAAGAGCTAAGAA
Organism: Chloranthus sessilifolius; assembly: GCA_021018995.1. Lineage (NCBI taxonomy): Eukaryota > Viridiplantae > Streptophyta > Magnoliopsida > Chloranthales > Chloranthaceae > Chloranthus > Chloranthus sessilifolius. The sequence continues at coordinate 23,249,771 of CM037594.1, read as the reverse complement.
GTATCATCTGAAATGAACCCAAAGAAGTGTGTCTTTGGAGTCACCTCTAGAAAATTACTTGGTTTCATAGTCAGCAAGCGAGGGATCGAAGTCGACCTTACAAAATTCAGAGCTATCCTTGAGATGCCACCTCCCAGTAATATCAAAGAAATATGAGGTCTGATAAGAAGATTGCAATTCATCAGGAGATTTATCTCCCAGCATTCAGATAGATGCGATCCTTTCGACAGACTACTTAAAGGAGGGGCTGAGTACAAATGGGATGACCAGTGTCAGCAAGCCTTCGATAATATCAAGAAGTACCTCCTTAACCTGCCAATACTATCGTCACTAGTTCTCGAAAGACCTCTTATCCTATACCTCTCAGCGAATGACAAAGCAATGGGAGTGATTCTGGGACAATATGAAGAAGACGACAAGAGAGAGGGCTATCTACTATCTTAGTAGGATGATGGTCGAGTACGAATGAAAATATACTTCGATGGAGAAGACCTGCCTCACATTGGTGTGGGCCTTAACCAAATTACGATACTACTTTAGAGCACATAAGATACTAGTACTAGCCCGAATGGACCCTCTGAAGTATGTATTTGAAAAGCCCACAATCTCAGAAAAGATCGCTTGCTAGCATATGCTATTGCAAGAATTCGATATCACTTACGTCATGCAGAAGTCGATCAAAGGGCAAGCAATTGCCGATTACCTCATAGATCTCTCACTCTCGAGCAATGAGCCCATACACGTGGATTTACCCAATGAAGACCTACTCATGATTCATAACGAAGAGCACGATAAGACGTCATGGATCCTCAATTTTGACAGTGCTCTAAACTACAAAGGAAAAGGCATCAGGATAGTCCTCCTAAGCCCCGAAGGAGTTGTCATACCTAAGGCTTTTCAACTAGATTTTCCTATCAATAATAACGTCACAGAATATGAAGCTTTTATAGCTGGAGTACGAGCAGCACTATAATTAGGCGTTAAATAGTTAAAAACCATCGGTGATTCCAAGCTTGTAATCTCACAAGTCATAGGAGAATGGAAAACTAAGGAAAGGAGACTAATGGCATACCTAGAAACTGCTCAATATTTGGTAAAGAAATTTGAAAGAATCTCTTTCATGCACATCCCTAGACTAGAAAACGAGCTCGCAGATTACTTAGCCACTTTAGCCTCGGTCATCTAGATACCCGTCGGCCAAAGTACCAAGACCTTATTCATCAAAAAGTTAACAGTACCCGCCCATGAGATAGCATGGACTGTTAAGAGAGAATTACCAATCCTCCCCACAAGTATGGGACTAAAAGAAGCAATTACTCTGAAAAAGCACGTCAAGGCAAAAATCGAAGTCGCTATGTTTAGATTTGAAAAATTACCAATCGATGATGGACAGCCATGGTATTTCGATATCTGGAACTTCTTAAAGCATCAATACGCCCCTCCATATGCCATGAAGATCAAACGAAATACTACGTGAAATCGATGCGCCCGATTCAGTATACTCTGTGAAACATTATACAAAGAAGCCTTCACCAAACGAGTACTGCTACGATGCATCATGACTGCCGAAGGACAATACATCATCCGAGAAGCACACACCAGTGTCTGTGACACCTACTCTGGTAGGCAGAGACTCGTCGAACAAGTTACACGACAAGGCTACTTCTGGCCGACGATGATCAAAGATTAACACCTCTATGTCCAAAGCTCCATCAGTTGCATTGAACACTATGACCTCGCCATGGCTGCTTTTGATGTGGGCCTTCGATGTCATCGAACCTTTCATAGACACGTTGGGAACACTCATAAGCACGCGTTCATACTTACAGTAATGGAATACTACACCAAATGGGTAGAATTTGAATCCTATGTTAGAATCACCGCTTCAACACTCGTGAGGTTCATCGTTCAAAATATCATCGCCAGGTTTGGAGTACTCAGGATATTTTTTTTTGACAACAGACCACAGTTCATCGCAGAAAAGATGAAGAAGTTATGTAAGAAATTCAGCATCGATCTACGTCACTCATCACCATTCTACCCTCAAGGAAATGGACAAGCAGAAGCCATGAAAAACATGCTGATTCAAATCCTGACACATACAGTAAAAACAAGTAATGGAGCTGACTAGCCTGAATGACTATCAAAAGCACTTTGGGCCTATAGGACCTCTATTCGTACGGCCACTGCCCAAACTCCCTACCTCCTTACCTACGGGATGGAGGCAGTCCTACCATATGAGATACAAGTACCATCCTTATGGATTCAACTCGATGATGAGCTATCTTTAGACGAGAGGAGAATCGCCGTACTCACACAGTTAGAGCAACTTGATGAAACATGTCTAAGGGAAGCTGATCACGCTCAAGTATATCAGAGGAGAGTAGCCAGGGCTTACGATAAGAAAGTCCTCGAACGAACCTTTAATATTGGAGAATTAGTCTTTAAGAAAATCATGCCTTTCAAGTATGCCCATCCGAAAGGAAAACTAAAACTGGACTGGGAAGACCCTTATGTTATAATAGCCGCATACCCTGGAAATGCATACAAATCGGCGAACAAAGACGGGGAAGAACTCCCTAGCCCTTGGAATGTCATGTACCTTAGAAAATACTACCCTTAGCCCTGTGATCATCACATCCTGTGATTAAATACTTATACTTACCACCCCCGTAGTCCTCACAACCCATTCATTGGTTGTACGTCATCAATTCTCAGAATATCCTTAAGACCTTTAGTTTATCGCTCACTTTCTCACTCGAGCAATCTGATTAAAGGACTAGTGACATCCCTAATCTCTTTCAAAAGCATAAGTAACACCCGATCTTCATTTCCTTTCCCCCACCATTGGAGGAGACATTAGAGCAAAAAAAATGAAGATGTTAGGTTCAATCAAAACTCTCTATTCTTGCGTTAGCAGGATGCTTTCGGAGAATGCATATATCAAAAATTTGAGTGAGAGTATTACGACGAATGAATAAGTTAATGAGCTAAGGGAAACATAAGCAGGCCGTGAGGACATCTCTGGTAATTTTACTAGAAGTGTATAAGCAAGCTGTGAGGGCACTCTCGATGTCCCCATACTACTAGATGTCGTCGTAAGGTGGCGGGAGGAGGATAAACTCCTGCTAACCATAGAATGTGAGATTTTGATGGTACCGAAATATGACGAAAAGCTCGATCATGGCATCCTGTATCCCTCCGAGAAAAAGATTGTTACTCATCCCTTTTGGAATGCATTAGATACAAACTATTGCCCATATTAGTGAGCCTTACCTCCCTCTTCTATTTTTATTTCGAACGATAAATCAGAAGCCTTACAGGGTACTCCTAGGAATGAAATAGAACATCGATGAATGATGATTGATAAAATCACCTACTATACCTACCGTATTTCTCCCTAATAACCACGGGATAGGTTGACCACCACCCTAAGATAGACCCCCGTAAACAACTGACCTAATAAAAATGACCTCCCCCCAGTTCGATGATAATACTGATGAACTATTCTTCAAAACTAACTCACCAAATATCCATGACTGCTTATAGACCCAAAGTGCTCATCTAAAGCTCAAGAAAGCCCCATTGCATCTAGACACTGGGGCATTTTTTTATATTAGAAGGAGAATCACGTTAGAAGTGTCAACTTGTCCACGGAGAAGATGAGCAATAATGAAATTACCATCCAAGGAATGCTACCGAAGATGCTATACTGCCAACACTACCACACACCTACACTGGGGCATTTTTATTTTATTGTTTTTATTCCTTCTGTCTCAGTTATTTGCTCTGTTGCATTATTTTCATTAAAAAAAAAAAAAAAAAAAAAAGGTAAAAAAGAAAAGAAAGCCCATATCCACCCTTATTACTAGACCCCGGTCTAAGATACACCCCCATTGACAACTAGCAAGGGGGAGAACAAAAATGACTGATAGCGTTATCTTACATGTGCAGATACGAAGCAACCTCCAACCACCACCGGGCCAGCTCAGGAAGCATTTAAGTCCCAATGACGGTTGGCGACGCTAAAGAAACTAAAAAGCAAAAGTAAACACAAAAGATAACTAAAAGAAAAGGAGTCAATCAGGTACATCTAAACAAAAAAAATCTCTATATAAATATATCAAAGTTTTAATTTTTTTTTACATTTGTCACCGGGGGCATCCCCCTTATATATACAACGCACACACAATGGACAAAAGAAAAAAACACACACACCCCTACTCCCTATGCTGCCACTGGGATGGACGAGTGCCGCTGTCCCCAGAATCATCCGCTCAGAGGTCCGTGGATTGGTCCTCCAAAAACATGATTCTGACACTCAGAGTCCTCGGAACCTCTAGACGATGAGGCTCCACCACAGAACCCCCCTCACTCGTTTGACTAACGGACTGCCTTGATCGAGAATGAGGAGGATACGCCGCAAGAATCTCACGAATGATAGAATCCTCATGAGCGTCACCCCTGACACGATCACGAGATGTGTGACGTGACTGCCCAGCCGAGGAACCCGTAGCCCTTGACTCCGATCCACCAGGCTGACTAGCCAACCTACCTACCCCCTGCTCACTCCTCGTTAGATGATATTGCAACTGGCCTAGGGACACCGGCATCTCTGCCTGTATCGTTCGACGCACCGCCTCCAATGCCTTAGCTCGAGTCTTCTGCCCAACCATCATCTCAACAAATAGGTCATCATGACTCTGCGTCTCCCTAAGAATCCGTCTCGCCTCGGGAGTGGCGCACACTCGCATCACCTCTAGATGCACCTCCTCAAACTGACAAACCTACATAATTACACCAAGTCAAAGAAAACCTATATATATATATATATATGAACATAAAAAAAAAGAAACTTTGAAAAGGAAAGAATCATACCAGATCCAACCTCTCCTCCAGAAGTCGCTCAATAGTCTTGGCAGTCACTGGATCAGCAGGAGGCACGAAAGGGATAGCAAACGTAGGCGACTGCAACGAGAACAAACAAACATATCAGATGACACTATAATAACAAATAAACCATAAACACAATAACTAAAACATACTTGAGTAGGGATGGGAACAGACCCCTGAGGGGGAGCCTCAGGAGCGGAGTCTGGAACGACCTGCACAAAAAAAAAATTAAACCAACACAAAATATATCAGAACAAAATAAAAAGAAATAACCTAAACTAAATTACACCAAACCAAAAACTATACTTGACTCTCGGGATGTAAAGATGCAGCAGTCGTCTCCCTCGTCTGAAAATCCTCGGCAACCTGACATTGAAATACTACGTAATGTTAGTAAAATATTAAGAAAGCGAAACAATAACATCCAACAAACTAATAGAATTATAAAAATGAGTAAAAGATTGAATGGAACTTACCCAGTGCTCCAGCTCGGCCCAAAGCTGAGCCATCGCTGGATCCTCCCGACTAGAGGTGGCAACTGAAGATGGATCAAATACCGGAACGAGACCTCCAGCAGCGAGCTCGGCTGTCTATGAATAATAGTAAACACATTAGTTGGCAAGCTCACAATGCTAACAATTAACAAAACCAAGTTCATATAGACACTTACCAATCGATCAATCTCAGATTGCAAACTGGCCTCCACCTCTTGTTCGGCCTGCTGCTGACCGCGTAACAACCCTATCATCGCCACATGACCAGCGACGTCGGCCTCCCTCTTAGACTGTCCAAAAACAAAATGGGTCACCACAACCATATCAGAACGATCGAAAGACCAGGACAACTAATACATAAAAAAACTAATAAATCAACTCACCAAGAGTTGTCGAGCCTCCACCATTCGAGCCCCCAACTCATCCTTCGCTCCTCTAGCCTAAGCAATCGAGAGGGCTAAGGAGTGCAGCATCTCGTCATACAAACTAGGAGTACACCCCATCTGCTCCATCGCCCTATGGAGAGCATCTAATGCCCCCTGCACACTCGCGGCGAGATGGCCTTGCTCCAATACGGCCAACCTCTTCCTCAATGTCGACGCCGACTCTGACCTGCTGAATGTGAAAGAGCCACTCTCATGGAAGGAACGTGTGAAGAGACGCTCACCACCCAGTGCACTAAGCCATCTCCTATACTCTCGGACATCCGCCTTGTCATGCTCCCTTGTGACCCTGGTCCCCCCAACTCAAAAATCGGCCATCTGAAGCGCCATCTTCTCTGCAAAGTTCCTGCCCGGGGGGCCGATCATCCTCTTCACCACCCTGTTTCAAATCTCTGAAGGGACTCCACGAGCGAGCCCCAGCTGTCGCACCACTCCTGACAGGTGGATCCTCTCCACCTTCTCAAAACAGTAGACCCATATGTCTATTGGGCTATTTTTAAGTGCTTGCTACTGACTTTATTGAAGATAGTGATAAGAATGGGGTGAATGAAAATGAATGAAAGGTGGATTGAAAATGACAGAGCAGTAAGCCTAAAATATGCACAATCCTACAAGATACAGGGCTTGTTGTAGTAAGTTTTGATAAGTAAGAGTTTGTCCCATAGGGAAGTTGATCTTAAGCTCCAAGGGAGCCATCTTTAGTAGGCCCTCCAGATCTGACTACAGATCTGGCAATCCTAAATGGAAGGGGATTTAGGGTCACTAAAATCTAAATTCTAAGGTATCCTAATGTCTAAACTATAGAAAGGGTTAAGAAGAAGATGGAGTGAGAAAATAAGTATAAAAGGGTGAGAAGTATGCTATTAGGTTCAGATCTGCTAGGTTTCATGACTCAAATTCAGATCTGCTGCTATAGAAGTCTTGTCCAATGGCTACATTATCACCACTGAGGAGAAAGAATTCAACTCATCTCTGTGCCATGATCCAATCCCTTTATGGCTATAACCTGTCCACTTAAATGGTCACAGACTATCCAATTGGGGAACCACAGTCCAGAGATGGGTCAGAACAAGTTTATCATTGTAGGCACTACTTCATCCAGGCTACAAGCACAAGAATCGATAGGGAACCTCAATCTCTAAAGTGCTATGTGTGGGGCTAGGCTTGTATAGGAGCATGTTAGCCTAGACACATAGAACCAGCAAGAGTTTGAGTACAGCCTTAGATCCAGCTGTCCACTGCTTTAGAGAGACTGCAGTGATCCAGTCGCAAGTCTACAACCTCTATAATCAAACCAGATCTGCCATCTGATGGCGGGTCTATACACATACAGGGGAGTTTGTCTTGGCATAATCTCTCATAGGGCTACAAGCACAAGTGCAGAGAAGAACAATCCGTCTTGAGTCTGTGGGTTGGCTTCACCCTAAGGCTATAACCTGTCCACTTAAATGGTCACAGACTATCCAATTGGGGAACCACACTCCAGAGATGGGTCAGAACAAGTTTATCATTGTAGGCACTACTTCATCCAGACTACAAGCACAAGAATCCATAGGGAACCTCAACCTCTAAAGTTCTATGTGTGGGGCTAGGCCTGTATAGGAGCATGTTAGCCCAGACACATAGAACTAGTAAGAGTTTGAGTGCAGCCTTAGATCCAGCTGTCCACAGCTTTAGAGAGACTGCAGTGATCCAGTCGCAAGCCTACAATCTCTATAACCAAACCAGATCTGCCATCTGATGGCGGGTCTATACACATATAGGGGAGTTTATCTTAGCACAATCTTTCACAGGGTTACAAGCACAAGTGCAGAGAAGAACAATCCGTCTTGAGTCTGTGGGTTGGCTTCACCCTAAGGCTATAACCTGTCCGCTTAAATGGTCACAGACTATCCCAGAGGCTATCCTCCTCACAAAGCTCAAGATAGAAAAAGAAACATTGCTGCCACCACCATGTTCACAAGGCTACAAAAGCTCATTGCTCCCATGGGGACTTCAGATCTAGTGGGTCCTGTGGTGGGGCTAGGCCTGTATGGGAGCATGTTAGCCTAGACACACATGTCACTTGGATTTGAGTAAACCATAAAATTAGTCCTCCATTGCTTGCAATACGTCCTAGCAATGGAGGATCTCAATGTAGCAGCCTTGTACAGAACAACTCACAAACAAAAATCCCATAAATGTAAAACACCCTATCATAAAACTCTATTAATCTATTCCAAATAGTCATACAAATGCATAGCTAGCAAGTGCTGGGCTATGGAGAGAAGAAAAAGTAAAAAGAAATCTACCTAAACCTTACTAGAGATCTACAGCTACTGCAAGAAGAAGATAGACAAAATTCTATTCTCCGAGGACCCTAAACCTAAACCAGGCTTAGGTTTATATAGCAGTTAGTTTGGCGGCGCATTAGGGTTAGGAAACCCTAATTTTAACGATGCCACATGGCCTAATACTATTCCTTGGATGCCTCAAGGCACGTGCATAAGACTTGGAGCGTTGGAGTGAGTGCCCTAATTACTGGAAGTTCCCAAAATGTCCTCTGTAGAGGTGAGGGAGAGTTAGAGTTCAGAGCCTCGCCAGGTAGCACTGGTTTCCAAGACTGTCGCATGGTAGCACGGTCTTCGCGAGATTAGATTAGCTTGAAATTCTTGCCATCGCGGGGTTTTCTTAGTTGCAGCTGAAGCAGTCGTGCGATAGAGCATTGAATCCTCGCTGGATTGCTCTGGTCTTCACGTGATTGCACTTTCCTTCTAAATGGCATGGGAATCGTGCGAGCAGTTTGTTTCTCAATGGATCTTCGCAAGGACGTGATGTGCATTGGTCTCTGAACTGTGCGGGAGGTTTTTCTAAATTTTTGCATCCCACGGCCACTGCGCGACAGCTACGTGCAGAGATACCTGGAGCTCTCTCTCCTCAACTGATCTGAGTGAACTGCATGAGACTGCGCGATCATTTATATTTGAGCTTCGCGAGAGCTGCGTGAACTATGCTGCAGGAGATCTTCTGTCACTAAACTGCGCGTGAACAGTGCACGCAATTGGTATGATGTCATGGGAACCTCACGAGGATTGCGCGAGGCCGGCTTTCTGAGTCATGTGAACCTTGCGACAGCTGCGCGAGGCTCATTTATTTCTTTGCTGATGTTGTGCTCTGCCTTCATGCAGTCAGGTTCTCTGTCTTCCATTCTTCTGGGAGACTTTTGGGGCAAAAGTGGGCTCCTTTGCAGGATTAAGGCCTTATTGCAGTTGCTGTTTATTACCTACAGAACAGGCTTAAAATACTTTTATTAAATGATTAAGGGTCCAACAGAGATTAAGTTAAGAGGTGAAAAGTGGTACTTTTCAAGTCTTAACACACCCCCAAACCTAATCTTTGCTAGTCCCTTAGCAAAGCTACACTAAAAATCTATAGAAATTGAATGCCACTTTCGTAGGGAGCACGGATACATTTAGCATATGTACCAAGCCTTTTAAACCCCTAGGTCATCCCTAGTGGAGGAGTAAAGTCTCCTGAGGGTTTTCAGTGAAGATACCCACAAACTTCTCAATAAAACAGTTAACAATAGTGCAAGATTGTCAAGTTAGCAGCCAAGAAACAGAGTATCAGTTCACCCTTGAATCGATAAAAATATAGGAAATTTAAAATACATTGTCTGCACAGATGTTTAAGCAACATAAACTTCACATGATAGCACAACATTTCCAATCAGTTCAGAGCAGGGAAACTACGCATGTGTGTTAGCACTGAGCTCACCATTAAATTAAAAATTAGGTTGTAGGTCATGCCCAATACATTCAATATTAGACCCAAGACTCTCCAGGGCGTACTCTCACAAAGAACTTTTGAGGGTTTCGTTGTCTCTCAAGCTCAAGAGCAGTTACATCCCCCAAATGGGTCTGTAAGCATGAGCATAGGCATAGCATTCAAGTTCTGGCATCATTGGCAGATTTTTACCATAGATTGGACAACTCATTATCTCCATATGACAGCTCATTCAACTTTGGATCACAAGGGCTTTAACTGGGCTGTAATGTGGCTTATGGTATTGGGTTATAAAAAGAATTGGAAGGTTGAAAAAAGGGGTTCGAAATTCAAAAATCAGTAGGTGCAGGAGGTGATTCATGACTTCACCTTCTTTAATTCAGCTCCTTTCATCTTCTTTGAAATCTTCAGATCAGTTTCTCCTCTTGTTTGATTTTTTTTTTTTCAATGAATGTTTTCTCTTGATTCCTCTCTTACTCCTCTTCATTATTGTTTTCTTTTCTTTCTGGTGCAGTTTTCTTTTTATATTTTTTTGTTTTTGCTTTGATGAATTGCCACCTTTTTCCTCAGTTGTTACACTGCTAGAACTTCGGATAATTCTTCTCCACTCATCCAATGTTGACCCTAGCTAGTCCATCTTTAACTCTTTCTCCTTTATCTTCTGACTTCTCAGAGTGAGGGTGAGGTTAAATCAGATCCATAGGTTCAGGTACAAGTACTCAGGTGTGTTTTTAAAGAAAATTGGACTTTGAAGCTCAAAGAGTATGAACAAGGGCAGTTGCTTTAGGGTTTGGTCTGTTTAGGCTCAAACTGTCCAAGAGAAGGCCTTGATCCTTTCCTAAGTGTCATGAGTGCTGTCAGTTGTTTCAACTTGGAGTTACCTAACGTTTAGTGAACATATTGACTCAGCCAGTCCTTAAAGCTAGAAGAAATTTGCCTCAATCACTCCTCAAATAAAAAAAAATTTTGTAGGCCCAATTCTCACTGGTGATGGTCTTCCTTTGAACTTTTAAGTATGTCCTTACCTTTTTCTCTCTTCAATGATTCACTAAGTGCTGATACCAGTGAGGTTTCTTGGTGTTCTCATCATGGAAATGTGAAAATTTAGAAATTTATAATGTCTAAAGATCTGCAAAAAGTTTTAAATTCCTTAATTTTCATAATTCTTAAGTGAACACAGCTCCATTTCTATGTTACTCACATGATTCTGTTGCACTTTAAGTTAACTATGTTATTGGCAGACCTACCTGCCACACCCCCAAACCTAGGAGGAGCAGTGTCCTCACTGGTTCAGAGGTGAGAATAAACGATCGAATCCAAGGAAACATACAGAAACAAACATAGAAGAAGAGAGAGAAATAAAAATGCAAAACTAAATAGTATGGAACTAAAAGAAAACTTTCATTGAAATAAAAAGAAAATGTGACAAAAAGATGGAAAAAAGAAAAGAGAAAAGGGGGGGGGGGTTAATGTGTAGCCGGGGGAGGGTTGGAGGAAGATGGAGGGGGAGATGCAGGTGGTGCCATTTTTTTCTTCTTCTTTTTCTCTCGCTTCTCTCTTTTTTTCTTTTTCTTTTCCTCCTTGGCCAGGATCCGCTGGACCTCATCATACTCATCCCAGAGAAATTGCAAGGGGTCCGGCTCCTTAGGCGGTGGGGGATCTTCCCAGATGGGGTAAAATTTGATTGGGAAGCCAAAGGGACTGTCATCCGCCATTTGTGTGAGGAGGTATGGACTTCTATGGTTAAAAGAGGAGGATGAGATGAAAAGGGACTGAGGGCCGGTTTAAAAGAGAGGGATGAGGGAACATGAATCGGCGGAATTGAAATTGCGCCCCTTTTCACACTTGGCAATAAATGAGTGTTGTGTGGGGAAAGAAGAAAATACACAACTGGCTCTTTGGAAATGAGAAGTAGCATTAAATGAATGTCCAAAGATAGGCATGGAAATTAAAGTGGTAAGTGTATTGCGCGGGGATCCTCACGAGGAGCAATAAGTGATGAGGAAAGGACATTTCTCGCGTAGCTGAGCTGGGGATCTTCACGAGGTACACTTATCATGGCACATCAATTTGAAGAGGACACCATTGCAATCCCTGAAGCAGGTATTTGCACAAATTTATATAAACACCATCTCCGCGACATGGATTACGGGTTCAAAGAAAAATATCCCCCCTAAAAGCTCTTCTCCATGAATGCTAAAAAGAACAAAATCACAAGTAACAAGCAATCAGAAAGAAACACACAGAACAGAGTAATAGATAAAACTAGAATTTCTATTAAAGTGGAATAAAAATAGTCACAAGTGGAATTACAAGAAGAAAAACCTAAGATACAATCTAGAAGCTAGGATCTAATCCAAATAAGAATCTGTAAGGAAATCCCAGCCCATCTGTTTAGCCTTTGCCTTAAGGGCAGCTCTGTCCTCTTTCTTCTTCTCCTCCCTTGCCTTTTTCTTCTCGGCTGTGTTTTCGCCGCAGTTGGAGCTTTAGGTGCCCTCACCCTCATTTTTGGTGCTTTCGGAGCTTTTGGTTCGTTGGGTTCTTGAGGGGCTTTGCCTTTACACTTAGCAGGAGGGTGGCAGGGGATTTTCCTTTTCCTTTAGCCTTGGGTTCCTCTGTGGGGACCACTGGTGACTTTCCTTTTCCAGTGGACTTAGGTTTGGCCGGGGACTGTGCCTCTTCAGATTGGGCAGCAGGCTCTTTACCAATTTTTAAAGGGACAGCTTTGGAAGCAGGCCTCTTGGCTGTGACTTTCCTCCGCTGAGGATAAGTTTGTTCTTATGGAGGTTCAGCAGAGGCCGTGGTAGGGGTAGGTTGCTCAGTAGATGGAGGCTGCTCCTTAGGAGGTGAAGCAGGAGCATTACCTTTGTCTTTCTGGGGCTGAGGTGGTGCCTCCTCAGACTAGGCAGGTGGAGCTGGAGTAGTAGTTGATGCAGGCTGAGGCACGTGAACAGAGAGTGGGGTTGGGTGGTAAGGTTCATTTTCTGGCGTGACAATCTGATTCAATGAGGCTATCTGGACTTTAAATTTGAGGCTCAGTCTATGAGATCTCCTTTAGATTTTTAGATTTCTTGGGCATTGTTAAGTCATTTTCAAGCATTCTTGCAGGCGATATTCTGATGACATTGGATTTCTCATACTCTCAATTTATCTGATAATAAGTAGATGTAGCTTTCATCTTCGCATATTCCTCCACAATATTTTTTCACCCCAAGGAGATGCCCAGTATTTGCTCTCTGTGAGCCTCCGTCATCTCATCAATCTTCTCCAGTAGGGGGGTCTCAATTGATTGGTGTAGCTTGGCCATGCCCCTCAGGACATCCTTCCTCAGGTAAGCATTGTCCCGCATGTGATGGAGGATGGTGAGGTAAGGAGGGCTGTAGAAATGATGTTTTGGTGTAATTGGCAGATAGGAGGTGGAAGGAGCGAAGCGTGCTTGGTCGTGGGGGGGGGGAAGGGGTAATGATAGTAGGGAAGTCAAGTGGTGGGGGAATGGGGTTACGTTAGGTGCATTTGGGTAGATTTGGCGGAGAAGGTGGGAGGGTAGGATAAGAGGGGGATGGAGGTATAGGGGGAAGGTGAAGGTGTAGGCTTAACAGGAGTTGGGGGTGATGGGGGATGGAAAATTGGAATGGTGAAAGGGGGTAAACGAAATGGGTGGGGAAGAGGTAATGGTGATGGTGGGAGGGGTAATGATTCAGGAGGGAAGTCTGTTTGGGTGATCTTGTCAGTGAACAGGACCAGAGGGTTGGAGTGGTTTGGGTAGGGATGGGTGGAGTGGTTAAGGTGTGTAGGGTCGATTGGATGGAGGTGAGTTCAACCTGCATCTGGTCCTGTTTTTAGGTATTGGTGGATAATTGGGCCTGGGCCTATATGTCTTGGATAAGGGGTAGGATGAGGGTGAGTGTGTCAAAGTTAGGAGGTTGGGGTTGGGAAGAAGAGGGTACTGGTTGGAAAGGGAAGGAGGGAGCATGATGGAAAGTGGTGGGAGGGGAAGAGTGGGGTTCTGGGGAATGGTGCTGTGAGGTAGTTGGGGAGTCTGGCAGAGGGTGTAGTAGGTAGGCATGGTATCAAGGAAGGTGGAGATGAAGGCTTGGAAGCCTATGGATGTGTTGAGGGTTAAGTCAATGTCTGGGAGAGGGGATGCAGGTTTCTTTAAGGTGGGGTGGGTCAATGGGGATAGAAGGTATTGAGGGTGGTGTCTGGGAGATGGTTGGGATGGTCTGAGAAGGTTTTTGTTTCTTGTAGGAGATGAGTGGGGGGTTGGCAGGCTTAGTTGGAATTGTGGCAGTGTACTGAGGTAAGGTAGGGGATGGGGAGTCCTCCCATGGACCAAGCACAGGTGAAGGGGGAGTGGGCATGGAGAATGAAATCAGAGGGGGGTGAGAGATGGATGCAAGAGGGGTAGAGGATGCAGGAATAAAGGGTGGAGGGGGTGTGGCTGCTGCTGCAGGGATGGAAGTGATAATCTCTGGAGGCACCTCCTTTGTAGCAGGGTTAGACCCTGATCTGGCTGCCACTTCTGTTTGCTTAGGCATGACTTGAGCCTCAATTGTCTTCTTTTTCTGGCCCCCCATCAAGCTCCTGCTAATTCCCCATTGCCTCTTGGCAAAGGTAGTAGGGGTAAGGGTGGTGCTTTGCTCGGTCCTTCCTATCTTGTAGCCCCCCTTGATCAGCAGCAAGGTGATGATTCGTGCATAGGGTAGGGTGTGAGGCTTCTTGTTTGACCCTAATTTTTCCACTGTGTCCTTCATAGCCTCAAAAATTAGCCAGGCTGCATGGAAGCCATGGCCCATGTGATAGGAGTAGACAACATCCGCAATGGGGGTTCTCCTCTCCTGCTGATGTCCTAAGCAATAGATGTTCTTCTGCAAGACTTGGTCAATGAACAGCAGTTCAAGTTCTAGTTCCCTCCTTTTGATTGAGTCCCTGGTGGCTTTTAATCCTCTTGTTAGGGTTCTTGCAATTGTGTCAATTGATGCACGCAGAGGGGGGCCATATCCACAGCTAGGATCGAATGCTGCTGGGATGCCCAATACTTCAGCAATCATCTTAGGGCTCACTAACAAATCAAAATCGTCAATCATCACCAACAAGCACTCTTGTCCATCGTTGTTCTTCTTGACCTTGATGTGCTGGTAAAACAGCTACACTAGCCTTGGGTAGGCTAGTGCTGGAATTTCTCTCATCAATGGCATCAGGCCCGCTTTGCTTATGAACTGTACTGTAGGGGCAGAGAGAGGTTCTTTCTCAAAAAAGGGTACATCAAAGGCTATTTCAGGCTCTAATGGGATTGACTCCATGAGCTCAGAAGGGGTAGAGAACTTAGTGGTTGGTACCGCCACCTCCTCAACCACTTCCTTTCCTTTTTTGGGGGACTTTAAAGTCTTGGCCTTTTAGGGGTGGTCTCTGCAGGGTCCTTGTCCTTCCCCTTTCTCTTTTGTGCAATTTTGGGAGCCATTTTTAACTCTATCCTCTAGTATGAGCAATGGAGACTGAGAGCTAGGGTTTGGTTTGATTTGATGCACAGGGCACCTCAAGATCTCAGAGCAGAGGGCAAAGGATGGGGGTGATGATAGGAACAACTCTGTAGATTTATGAAGTGAATGAGGAGCTGTAGGAGTGATGCTAACGGGAGAGGGGAGAGCGGCAGAAGCTAGGGTTTCACAGAGGGAAGAAGGAAGCAAATAATGAAAAAGACACAAAGCTCGGGGTTGAAATACTTATCGCGAAGCTCGGCGCGCCTTAGAACATCTGGTCGCGGGGTTGGAAATAAACCTAACGAGGGTGTTAATTATATCTGGATTGCACAACAATCTCTAAAGTCGTCCTTGGAGTGCGCGACAGAGTGAGATTAATTCATGTGAATTGCGCGAGCGGTTCCTAAGGCTCTATTTGGATTGCGCGAAAAGCTCTGAGGTTCATTTTGAATCTCATGACTTAGAATCTCGAAAAATGGAATATTTTGTTGAATTGCGAGATTCTCCTAGTTTATCTTGTGAACCTCATGACACTAATAATCTCACGAATGTAATGGCTCTATATGAATTGAGAGGCTCTTAGCTACACATGAATCTCGACAACGAATAGAATGTGTCCGTGTGAATCATGAACTTCTCCTGCACTTCCTCCTTTAACCTCGCATAGGTTTCTGGGCTTCCTCTTTAACCTCATGAGCATATGAATCTGCGATAGTCTCCTGTGCATCCATTTTGGACCCGATAGAGTATAAAAAGAGCATGTGCTCTCTGCTCGCCTTTGCATGTTTGCTGTGGTTGAATCCTGGGCATGACCCTCTCCTATGACTGTCTTTAGTCATATGTAAACTCAATCATACACTCAAGGATAACGAAAACGACCTCCCACATTAGGCATTCAACAGCAACTATCAATTCAAAACAGTAGGAAGCAAGCGAAGCATTAAAAGTTCAAAAATAGATAGGGCAAAAATTCAGCTAAGGTCACTAGCAAATCCTAGAGAATAGAAATGAAAGAGAGCAAGATAAATCAACCAAAAACAAAGTACATATGTTATAGTAATGAGACACCTGTGGAATTAGTTTGAAGAAGGATCCCCTTTACAGTGAATGGTGTCCAAAAGGTCGGCAGGTTTTTCGAAACAAGGCTTAAGCCTTTGACCATTCACCTTCAAGAGTCTCCCAGATTTAGGATCCTTGATTTCCACAGCACCAGATGGGGAAACATGCATGACAATGTAAGGACCTTCCCATCTAGATTTTAATTTGCCTGGAAAAAATTTAAGTTTGGAGTTAAACAACCAAACCTTATCACCAGCATTGAAACTCTTTCTCAACAGCCCTTTGTCAAAGAAAGCTTTGGACCTTTCCTTATAGATCCTTGCATTGGCATATCCATCCATCCTTAGTTCTTCCAATTCCGACAGCTGCAGCAACCTGTGATGACAAGCATAAGTTAGATCTAAATTTAAATGTTTGATGGCCCAATAGGCCTTGTGTTCTAACTCCACTGGGAGATGACAAGCCTTGCCATAGATCAGTCTGAAAGGGGACATATCGATGGGGGTCTTATAGGCAGTCCTATAAGCCCACAGTGCATCATTAAGCTTGTCAGCCCAATCCTTCCTATCAGTCCTCACAGTCTTCTCAAGGATATGCTTGATCTCCTTATTTGAAATTTCAACTTGCCCACTAGTTTGTGGGTGGTAGGGAGTAGCAATCCTATGGGTGACAGAATATTTCTTGAGCAAGCTCTGAAATTTAAGTAAATGGCTCCCCCCATCACTGATAATGGCTCTAGGGGTACCAAATCTTGAGAAGATATTTTGCTTTATGAACTTGAGGACCACCTGATTATCATTAGTTCTTGTGGCAACGACTTCTACCCATTTGGAAACATAGTCCACTGCCACTAAGATAAAATGAAAGCCATTTGAAGGAGGAAAGGGGCCCATAAAATCAATACCCCACACATCAAACAGTTCTACAACAGGGGTGGGTTGTAAAGGCATTGAATTTCATTTAAACAGCCCTCCTAGTTTCTGACATCTTTCACAGGCCTTGCAGTGTGTATGGGCATCTCTAAAAAGAGAAGGCCAATAGAAACCACACTGTAACACTTTGTCAGCTCTTTTTCTCCCACTAAAGTGACCCCCACAGGCATTTTCATGGCACATAGCCAGAATACTGGGGATATCACTTTCGGGAACACATTTCCGAATAATTTGGTCTGCACAATACTATACAAGCAAGGTTCCTCCCAGAAAAAGAATTTGACCTGTGAGAAAAACATGTCTTTATCCATTTTTGTCCAATGGGAAGGGATCTTGCCTATAACTAGATAATTGACAATATGTGCATACCAAGGAACTAAAGATTGGATGGCAAACAATTGCTCATCCGGGAATACATCATTTGTAGTGAGGTCATCAACACCTTTCTCTAATATAATTCTGGACAAGTGGTCAGCCACCACATTTTCTACACCTTTCTTGTCTTTGATTTCGATGTCAAAATCCTGCAATAGGAGTATCCATCTAATCAACCTGGGCTTTGCATCCTTCTTGGATAGTAGGTACTTTAATGCTGAGTGGTCAGTGAAGATGACAGTTTTAGACCCAAGTAGGTAAGGTCTAAACTTGTCCACAAAGAAATACCACGCTGTAAGCTCTTTCTCAGTGGTTGTGTAGTTCAGTTGAGCTTCAACAAGTGATTTACTGAGATATGCAATGACCACAGGCAGCTTATCCTTTCTCTGGCCCAAGACAACACCTATTGCCAAGTTAGATGCATCACACATCAACTCAAAGGGCAGGGCATAGTCAGGTGTTTGGAGTACAAGGGCAGAGGTGAGGCAAATTTTCAAAGTTTCAAAAGCCTTCAGACATTCAACAGAGAAGTCAAAGGGCACATCCTGGCAGAGCAGGTGGCACAATGGTTTAGCAATTTTGCTGAAGTCTTTGATAAACCTCCTGTAGAATCTAGCATGGCCAAGGAAGGATCTGATTTACTTGATTGTTCTTAGAGGGGGTAGATTTTTAATGAGGTCAACTTTGGCCTTGTCTACCTCAATTCCATCTTTAGAGACTACATGGCCTAACACAATTCCTTGTGTTACCATGAAGTGGCTCTTCTCCCAACTTAAGACCAAATTGGTCTCTTCACATCTTTGTAGGACTTGATGGAGGTGTTGTAGACATTGGTCAAAGCTATCCCCATAGAGAGAAAAGTCATCCATGAAAATTTCTAAGAATTTGTCAATCATATCAGAAAAAATGGCATACATATACCTCTGAAAGGTGGTAGGGGCATTACACGGTCCAAAAGGCATCCTTCTGTAAGCAAAGGTGCCAAAAGGATAAGTAAATGTAGTTTTCTCTTGATCAAGGGGGTACACAGGGATCTGATTGTACCCTGAGTACGCATCAAGAAAACAGTAAAAAGCCTTCCCAGCCAACTTGTCCAAAATTTGGTCAATAAAAGGGAGAGGGAAGTGGTCTTTTCTGGTCTTAGAGTTGAGTTTTTGATAATCGATGCAAACTCTCTAGCCAGTGGTCTCCTTGATTGGTCTCAACTCTCCAGAGTTGGTTGTGATCACTGTTATGCCAGATTTCTTGGGTACCACCTGGATTGGTGCCACCCATTCAGAATCAGAGATGGGGTAAATTACCCCAGCATCCAGTAACTTAATGATTTCTTTCAGAACCACCTCTTGCATGTGAGGATTAAGTTTCCTCTACATTTTCCTGAAGGGTGATGAACCCTCCTCTAGATGAATCCTATGCATACAGATTGATGCATCAATTCCTCCTAGATCAGCAATGGTCCAGCCAATTGCTTTCTTGTGCTTCCTCAAAACAGTTAGCAACTCCTCTTGCTCACTGGTAAGAGAAGAGGAGATAATCACAAGGAGTTTCTCTTCTTTCTCGAGGAAAGCATATTTTAATGTCTCTGGCAGCTTCTTGAGCTCCAGATCAGGGGCTTGTTGTATGGATTGCAAGATTGGTGTATTGTTGGTTGGAGGAAGGGGCAGCAATCTAGGTTTCCAATTGGAATGCTGCACTAAGCCCACAGAAGACTTCACAAGGGGTATGTCTTCTGGCATCAAAGCTAGGCTTCCTTCCTCCACCAAGTTTCAAACTTCAGTTAAATTAGTGACAATGTTGCTCCACTCCAGCAGAGTGGGCAGTTCTTCTTCAACAATTTCTTCTAGTACATCCACTGCAAAGCATTTCTCATTGTCCAGCTGAGGGTACTTTGCACTATTGTACACATTAAGCTCAACTTTCATATGCCCGAAAGTGACCTCCATGATTCCAGACCTGCATTGAATGCATGCATTGGCAGTGGCCAAAAATGGTCTGCCCAGGATAACAGGTATCGGAGATGTACTTTTGTTACAACCCATGTCCAAAATAAGGAAGTCTGCAGGGTAGAAGAACTTGTCTACCCCCACTAGGACATCCTCAACCACTCCCATGGGTTTCCTCTCATACCTGTCAGCCATCAATAGAATAATGGGGGTGGGCTTTAGCTCCCCCAAACCTAACTGCTGATATACACTGTATGGCAGCAGGTTAATACTGGCTCCAAGGTCCAATAGGGCCCTTCCAATCGTGTGGTCACCAATAATATAGGGAATAGTGGGTATCCCTGGGTCTTGCAACTTCTCAGGCATTGTTATGGTTAATACAGAATTCACTGTATCAGTCACAAAGACCTTCTTGGACAAATGGCCTCTGGCCTTCCTTTTCTGAGTACAGAGGTCTTTCAGAAACTTTGCATAGGATGGGACCTGTCGAATTGCATCAAGCAGGGATAAATTTATCCTGACCTACTTAAAGGTCTCCATCATTTCCTTGATCTGTGCCTGGCCCTTATCAAAAGGGGCAGGGCCACTCAAAGCTTGAGGAGATGGTAGCTGAGGTACTGCTGGTTCCTCAGCTGCAAGCCCATGGCTAAACTTTTGTTTTTTTGTTTTTTCTATTTTTATCTCCTGCTGAGGCTCAACTACAACCTCTTTATTTTTCCCTTGTTGAAGGGCAGCAGGCAGTTCTTTACTTTGTGCCCTAACAAAATCCTTATTACTTTCACATGACATTTCCTTAGGATAGACCTCTCCTTGTTCCTTTCCCACCTGGTTGTCTACCATCCTACCAGACCTTAGGGTAGTTATTGGATTGGCCCCCTCAAAATTGGAGGAGCCTTCTCCGATGGAATACTGGCCTTTAGGGTTGGCAATTGGTTGGCTTGGCAACCTGCCCTCCTCTGTTTTAGCTAGAGCATTGGCTATTTGGCTAAGCTGCTCTTCTATTTTCTTAATGTTTTGACTGTGAGAAGTCACAGTCTGATTCAAGGGTCCAAGGCTTTGCAATTGGGCTAACACCTGGTCCTCGAAGGAAGCACTAAGGGGCTGGGGTGGTGGAACTACCAATTGATTTTGTTGCTGGGGCTGCTGTTGTTGGAAATTCGACCTTTGGGCATAACCCTGGTTAAACTGCTGCTGTGGCCTTTGAGGTAAGGTCAACATCTGTTGTGGCTGCATATAATTATCTTGCCTCCACCTCAAATTTAGGTGGTCTCTCCATTGGTAACCAGCATTTTGGTGCTGGTATCCATATGGTTGTTTATTGTAGCCACCAGATTGTTGTTGTCCAAAAGATTGGGCAGCAGTAGCCTGTTCCATTACAAACTCAGGGTATTGCCCCACAGATGGACATTCTTCTACTATGTGTTGTGGAGATTGTCATATCAGACATGCCTCCATCACTTGTGCAACCATTCTGGGCTGCACCACAGTCAAAAGTTTATCAAATCTTTCAGTAAGATTGGCCATTTGCATTCTCAGATCATCATTTCCCCTAACTTCATACATTTTTCCTTTAGAAGTCTCAGCAAGTCCCAGCTTAGGAGAAGGTTCTTGAACAGTTGTAGAAGAGGACATCTTTTGGAAAGCATTTTCACTTATGACCTTGAACAAGTCCCATGCCTCATCAGTTGTTTTATGCATGTACGTTCCACCACAAGAGGCATCTACCATGTCTCTGCTTTTCTCATCAATCCCATTGTAGAAGCTCTGGACAAGCTGTCAATCAGGGATCTTGTGGTGGGGACATTGTTTGAGCATCTCTTTAAATCTATCCCAGCACTGGTTAAAATCTTCAGTTGGGGACTGAGCAAAAGAAAGTATGCCTTTTCTCAACTGGCTGGTCTTGGTCTCTGGGAAAAATTTAGACAGAAATCTTGTCTGGAGGTCTTTCCAGGAAGTGATGCTGTTGTTTGGGAGAGTAGATAACCAGGTCATGGCCCTGTCCTTTAGGGAGAAAGGAAAGAGCCTTAACCTAGTGGCTTTTGGTCCCAAACCAGCAATGAAGAATGTCGTGCACAGGGCCAAGAACTGGTCAATGTGCTTGTAAGGGTCTTCCTTGCTAAGCCCATGGAAAGAGGGAAGCATTTGAATGATGGAAGTTTTGATTTCGTAGTTTCCTTGAAAATCAGGGAATTGGATGCTGAATGGAGAATTGTAATCATCCGGAGCATTCAATTCCTTCAATGTTCTAGGTTGTTCTTCACCCATAACTGCTATCTCAATTTCAATAGGGGGCTCAACTGTGGTGTGTCTATGCCTTCTCGGTCTTCTACCCCTTTCTATCTCAGGGTTAGCAGGCTCTAATGTAGGACTGAGGGATCTCCTTCCTAACATGCACACACACCAACAACAAGGAAGACTATTTGCAGGCACATTGCACTTAATAAAAATTACAACTATCCTAATCAACTGCTATGGAATCTTCAAATGAGAAATAGACTGAGTTTTGAGGGTTAGAGAAGAGCAAACAGAGGTAGCTCGACTCCAAGTGCAATTCTACTCTCCTTCTCTGCTATGGTTCAAATCTACAAGAAAGATTTCAAATATAAATCAGTAGTATCAATTATTCACAAGTATAGCTATCGAAGAATAAAGAATCAAAAATCTAGAGTCTACTAAAAGATCAATATCCCTGGCAACGGCGCCAAAAACTTGTTGGGCTATTTTTAAGTGCTTGCTACTGACTTTATTGAAGACAGTGATAAGAATGGGGTGAATGAAAATGAATGAAAGGTGGATTGAAAATGACAGAGCAGCAAGCCTAAAATATGCACAATCCTGCAAGATACAGGGCCTGTTGTAGAATATTTTGATAAGTAAGAGTTTGTTCCACAGGGAAGTTGATCTTAAGCTCCAAGGGAGCCATCTTTAGTAGGCCCTCCAAATCTGACTACAGATCTGGCAATCCTAAATGGAAGGAGATTTAGGGTCACTAAAATCTAAATTCTAAGGTATCCTAATGTCTAAACTATAGAAAGGGTTAAGAAAGAAGATGGAGTGAGAAAATAAGTATAAAAGGGTGAGAAGTATGCTATTAGGTTCAGATCTGCAGGGTTTCATGACTCAAATTCAGATCTGCTGCTATAGAAGTCCTGTCCAATGGCTACATTATCACCACTGAGGAGAAAGAATCCAACTCATCTTTGTGCCATGATCCAATCCCTTTATGGCTATAACCTGTCCACTTAAATGGTCACAAACTATCCAATTGGGGAACCACAGTCCAGAGATGGGTTAGAACAAGTTTATCATTGTAGGCACTACTTCATCCAGGCTACAAGCACAAGAATCGATAGGGAACCTCAATCTCTAAAGTGCTATGTGTGCGGCTACGCCTGTATAGGAGCATGTTAGCCCAGACACATAGAACCAGCAAGAGTTTGAGTGCAGCCTTAGATCCAGCTGTCCACTGCTTTAGAGAGACTGCAGTGATCCAGTTGCAAGCCTACAATGTCTATAACCAAACCAGATCTGCCATCTGATGGCGGGTCTATACACATACAGGGGAGTTTGTCTCAGCACAATCTCTCATAGGGCTACAAGCACAAGTGCATAGAAGAACAATCCGTCTTGAGTCTGTGGGTTGGCTTCACCCTAAGGTTATAACCTGTCCACTTAAATGGTCACAGACTATCCCAAAGGCCATCCTCCTCACAAAGCTCAAGATAGAACAAGAAACATTGCTGCCACCACCATGTTCACAAGGCTACAAAAGCTCATTGCTCTCATGGGGATTTTAGATCTAGTGGGTCCTGTGATGGGGCTAGGCCTGTATGGGAGCATGTTAGCCCAGATACACAGGTCACTTGGATCTGAGTAAACCATAAAATCAGTCCTCCATTGCTTGCAATACATCCTAGCAATGGAGGATCTCAAGGGGATCTGATGTAACAACTCACAAACAAAAATCCCATAAATGTAAAATACCCTATCATAAAACTCCATTAATCTATTCCAAATAGTCATACAAAGGCATAGCCAGCAAGTGCTGGGCTATGGAGAGAAGAAAAAGTAAAAAGAAATCTACCTAAACCTTACTAGAGATCTACAGCTATTGCAAGAAGAAGATAGACAAATTTCTATTCTCCGAGGACCCCTAAACCTAAACTAGGCTTAGGTTTATATAGCAGTTAGTTTGGCGGCGCATTAGGGTTAGGAAACCCTAATTTTAATGATGCCACATGGCTTAATACTGTTCCTTGGATGCCTCGAGATGCGTGCACGGGACTTGGAGCATTGGAGTGCGTGCCCTAATTGCTGGAAGTTCCCAAAATGTCCTCTGCAGAGGTGAGGGAGAGTTAGAGTTCAGAGCCTCGCCAGGTAGCACTGGTTTCCAAGACTGTCGCGTGGTTGCACGGTCTTCGCGAGATTGGATTAGCTTGAAATTATAGCCGTCTTAGGGTTATCTTAGTTGCAGCTGAAGCAGTCGCGCGATAGAGCATTGAATCCTCACTGGATTGCTCTGGTCTTCGCGGGATGGTACTTTCCTTCTGAATGGCGTGGGAATCGCCCGAGCAGTTTGTTTCTCAATGGATCTTCGTGAGGATCCTCGCGAGGATGTGATGTGCATTGGTCTCTGAACTGCGTGAGAGGTTTTTCTAAAGTTTTACATCCATCCCGCGCGCGGCAATTGCCACAGAGATACCTGGAGCTCTCTCTCCTCAGCTGATCTGAGTGAACTGCGCGAGGTTTGAGAGCTGCTTTCTTGAGTTGCACGAGACTGGGCGATCATTTATATTTGAGCTTCGCGAGAGCTGCGCGAACTATGCTGCAGGAGCTCTTCTGTCACTAAACTACGCGAGAACAGCGCGGGCAATTGGTATGATGTCATGGGAAACTCGTGAGGATTGCGCGAGGCAGGCTTTCTGAGTCATGTGAACCTTGCGACAGCTATGCGAGGCTCATTTCTTTCTTTGCTGCTATTGTGCTTTGCCTTCATGCAGTCAGGTTCTCTGTCTTCCATTCTTCTGGGAGACTTCTAGGATAAAAGTGGGCTCCTTAGCTAGATTACGGCCTTATTGCAGCTGCTGTTTATTACCTGCAGAACAGGCTTAAAATACTTTTATTAAATGATTAAGGGTCCAACAGAGATTAAGTTAAGGGGTGAAAAGTAGTACATTTCAGGTCTTAACAATGTCCACATTGAAGAAGGGCTGGCCAAACTGAATCACTAACATACCCACATCCTCCTCGGCCCCGTATGGCCTCCAAATCACCTAATCAAACGAGCAAGCCAACCCATCAATGAATCCTCAGTTCCTAAAAGATTGAAACAAAATGAAACAAAATATACATACGATGATATATACCTACCTCGCATGCATATCCTCGAAAAGACCGCGTGGGGTCTGAAGATCCGAAGACCAGCGACGATCCCGTAGCGCTGCCCTCCGCACATGCATCCGCGAAAACATGAACCTCACCTCCAACGGAATCCCCGGTCGAAGAAAAGCAAAATGATCATATGCCCAAAACTAAAATAAAACACAAAAGAGAAATGCTAAATAGATACCATTAAAAGACCAAGAAAACAAAAGACACTATGGCATCAACTAACTAAAACTCACTTGGAGGAAGGGAAGGAAACCTCCGATCGTCACAACGCCCCATCCCCGATGATAAAGCTGCCATAGAGATGCACCAATGCGGCTACACCCAATGCATAGGTAGGGACCCGATCCAAGTCCCTAAGAACCATAAAAAACAACCCGTTGACGCATCCCGAGTCGAAGACGAAAAGAGTACTGCACCGAGGAAGTGAATTAAGAATACTCGGAGCACCCTATCTATAGCCCCTGGCTCAACCACGGGCCCCCGACCCGCCACCACCACACAATATGCCTCATAAGATGCCCTCGCCTCTGAATGACGCCTCAGAGGGACAAAGCCACTCGCAAACGTATCAAAAAATCAAGTGACTCGAACACACCTGGCCCCGAGCCACTCGACCTATACGACACACCCAAAATCTCTTAACACACCTCCAAATACTCTCCTGCCATCCGTCCCATGATCGGCTCATCCTCAAAATGAATACTGATAATGTGGACCCAGTCCTCTAGAGTCGGTAATATCATGCCAACTGGAAAGAGAAGCGCCTGATGCTCCTCCCTCCACCTCTCTAAAATCACTGTGATCAGGCCACGATCGACCTGAAAGGGCTCCAGCTCCAAGATAGGCCCAAAACTAAAAGACACCAATTGCGCCCGCTGAAACTCTAGTAAGGGACAATACCAAGTATAAGACTCGATCCATGCCGAGCTGATAGCCAGCTGCGGGGCTCCTATTGAATGGAACACAAATAATGACAGTAAGACTAACACATACCTATGACGAAAGACAAACAGATCTAGAGCTAAAAGCAAATGAAATATGCCCCCAAACACACAATAATAACTTACAACAAACACACAAAACATGATAAGAACAACTGAAGAGAAACGTGACCTATCTCTAGATGCCATCACGATGCATGAGTGAGCACACAACCAATGATCAATACATGTTCAATATAAATTAAAAATGGGTTTCTGGTTCCTAATAAGTCTATGTCATAACCTAAATGCCTAGAAAATGAAGGAACTCTTGCTCACAGGTACCCACCCGACCTCGAACAAAGAAATCCTCCAGCGAGAAATGTTTGCGATCACAACGCTCCTCACCCTGGTGCTCCTCGGCCTCATCCTTAGCTCTCTCCTCCTCGACCGTCTCACCCTCCTCCTCAGCCACACCCTGCTCAATCTCAGGTACTTCCTCCCTGAACTCCACCTAGTCAACCTCCGGTACCTCCTCTCTAGCCACCTCCCCGACATCCACCTCCCCAACAATGGCGTCGGTCCGAGCCTAAGAGGTTTCACCTATCTCCCCCATCATCATCCTCTCCAATTCAGAAATAGTAACATCACGCCTATCACCACTCTCACCCTCCATCCTAGAATAAAGAACTCAAAAAATTGGAAAGAACAGAAGAAAAGGCGCCTGAAATGGACGACCGAATCACAAGATATCATGAAAACATGAAAAGTAGAGCGCAAGGAAACAAGAAAACAGAGAATCAAAGACTAAAATGGATAGCACGGGAAGAATGAACAAATTTTAAACTATTTATAAGACATGGCTGGATCACGCGCGTGAACTCACGCGCTCAACCAAATCACGCACCATGGTTCCTGCTCATAATTCAGATTAAACACTCATCCTCGAGTGCGCAAATGGATTGTTGCTCGCTCAAACTAACTTGACCACCTGGTTACGCATTGTCCACCAGGTGCGTAATCACCTCAAGCGCCTGAACCCGTGCGCGCGAATGCCAACAGTCACTACAATAGTGACCGGCCACCGCCCCAATCCTGTGCCCCATGACATACGCTGAACTCGATTAAACGATCGGACTCCGATACTTAATGACCTTCTGACCCTTCGAAATGCGCTCTCCCATTCTAACGCATAATTAGTTCATGCGCTCGGAGTGAAGCGCGCAATTTCCCAAAAACATAAAATATGTGCCCAGAACAAGCAGGTTCAGAAGACAAAATTAAGAGACTGTTAAGACCTGAAAAGTACCACTTTTCACCCCTTAACTTAGCCTTTGATTAGGCCCTTAGCCATCTAATAAAGGTTTGTTAAGTATTTTCTGTAGATAATAAATAGCAGTGTAATAAGGCCAGAAATCATGTTAAGGAGCCCATATTGGCACCAGAAATCCCTCAGAAGGATAAACACTAAATCCAGCCTCGCGCAGCTTCCACAAAGCTTCAAAGGATTCAGAAAACTATGCTTCGCGCAGTCCTCGCGGGCTTCCCAAGACTTCACAACAAGTACTCGCGCAGTTGAGTAACAGAAGAGCTTTAGAAGCACAACCTCGTGTAGCTCTCGCGAAGTTTAGGAGTAAATGGTCGCTAGCCTCTTGCAGCTTCACTCATAACGGAGGAGAGAGAGCTTGAATCCCGCCGACAATGTCACACATGGTCATGGGGATGCAAATGTCAAGAGAACTCATCGATTCGAAAAGCCTCAAAACTATCATGAGGATCCTCGTGAAGATCTATCAAGAAAAGAAGCTGTCACACGGTTCAGGAAGAAAGCATCCTCGCAAAGCCAGAGTTAGCCCCGCGAAGTGAAATGGAATGCTCGCGCAGTTCTCGCATTTTTCACAAGTAACAATCCAACCGTGCGAAGCCTAATCCAGCGAGAGCTTAACTATCTACCTCGCGACTGCTCAAAGCATTAAGAAGCTACAACCCCGCGACGTCTGAAGTTCTAATGTTAAACTCAACCATGCGAAGAACAGAGCTACCACGCGACAAGTGTGGGAATCGACGACAACTTGGTGAAGCTTTGAACACCAACTTCCATCATTCTGTAGAGGACATTCTAGAAATTTCCAAGGATTAGGGCACGCACTCCCATGCTTAAATCTCCATGCACGTGCCTCGAGGCATCCAAGGATCATTAATAGGCCACATGACATCGCTAAAATTAGGGTTTCCTAACACTAATGCGCTGCCACACCCACTGCTATATAAACCTATCCCTGGTTTAGGTTTAGGAGGCCGGAAAGAGTTCAGTTTTTGCTCTATTTTTGGCATTGTAGTCTTGTTTTTCTGTAGCTGTAAGTAGTTTTCCTTTTTCTTCTTCTTCTCTCCATGGCCCAGCACTTGCTGGCCATGCCTTTGTATGCTTATTAAGTTTAGATTAATGGAATTTGTGATTGGGTGCTGCACTTTTATGGGATTCATGTGTTTGTGAGTTGCTCTGTGCAAGGCTGCTGCCTTGTGATCCGCCATTGCTTTGGCTGTGATTCAAAGCAATGGAGGATTGATTCTAT
This sequence comes from Chloranthus sessilifolius, assembly GCA_021018995.1. Taxonomy (NCBI): domain Eukaryota; kingdom Viridiplantae; phylum Streptophyta; class Magnoliopsida; order Chloranthales; family Chloranthaceae; genus Chloranthus; species Chloranthus sessilifolius. Next base: position 23,221,503 of record CM037594.1, on the reverse strand, counting down.
GGTCCCATTCAGATCCAAGTGACCTGTGTGTCTAGGCTGTCATGGTCCTATACAGCCTTAGCCCCACCACAGGACCCACTAGATCTAAAATCCCCATAGAAGCTTGAGCTGGTAGCCTTGTGACCATGGTGGTGGCAGTAATATTTTTGTTTTGTTTTGGGCTCCGTGAGGAGGATAGCCTCTGGGATAGTCTGTTACCATTTAAGTGGACAGGTTATAGCCTTAGGGTGAATCCAATCCGTCGATCCAAAATAGATCCTTCTTCTCTGAGCCCGAGCTTATAGCCTGGTAGGAGATTGTACAGAAGCAGACTCCCCTATATTACTATAGACCTGCCATCAGATGGCAGATCTGATCTGGGTATGGAGATTGTAGGCTTGTGACTGGACCATTGTAGTCCCACTCAAGCAATGGACAACTAGATCCAAGGTGGTACTCGATCTTTTACTGGTTCTATGTATCTGGGCTATCATGGTCCTTTACAGCCGTAGCCCCACACATAGAGCTTTAGAGGTTGAGGTTCCCTATAGATTCCTGAGCTTGTAGCCTGGATGAAGTAGTGCCTACAATGATTAACTTGTTTTGACCCATCTCTGGATTGTGGTTTCCCTATGGGATAGTCTGTGACCATTTAAGTGGACAAGTTATAACCTTAAGGGATTGGATCATGGCACAGGGATGAGTTGAATTCTTTCTCCTCTTTGGTGATAATGTAGCCATTGGACAGGATTTCTATACCAACATATCTGAATCTGAGTCAAAAATTTCAGTAGATCTTAACCCAATAGCATACTTCTCACCCTTTTATATTTATTTTCCCTCACTCCATCCATCTTCTCAACCCTTTTCTGTAATTAATTCAGTAGGCTACCTTAGGATACTTAGAATAAGTGACCCTAAACTCCCCTCCTTTTAGGACTGCCAGATCTGTGGTCAGATCTGGGGGGACTACTAGAGATGGCTCCCTTGGAGCTGTAGATCACCTTTCCCTGTGGGACAAACTCTTACTTATCAAAACTTGCTACAAATGGACCCTGTATCTTGTAGGTCTAGGATTTCTTAGTTGTGCTGATTCCATCTCCTATTTTACTTTGACTTTAAATTGCTTTGATTTTACCACCAACAAATAAAGTAAGCACATATGAAAATCACAACATGTTTTTGGCGTCGTTGCCGGGGAACAGATGATCTATTAGTAGACCCTTAGTTTTTATATTTTTAGTATTCTTTGTAGTTCTGAATAATTGATACTGCTGATGTAATTTTGAATCTTTCTTGCAGATCTAGACAGTAGCAGAGAAGGACAGTGGACTGCATTTGGAGAGTAGCCACCTTTGTTTGCAAATTCTCTAACCTTTAAAACTCTGTCTATTTCTCTTACAATTTCTATAGCAGTATTTAGGATAGTTGTAAATTTATGTTTTCTTAAAATAGCTGTAAATTTGTTAGATAAATTCTTTAAGTCAAGTGCAATGTGCCTGCAAGGAGTTGTCCCTGCTGGTGGTGTGTTTGAATGATAGGTAGGAGATCTCTTAGTCCTACTTTAGAGCCTTTCAACCCTGAGCTTGAAAGGGGTAGAAGACTTAGAAGAAACAGACACACCACAGTAGAGCCCCCAATTGAATCTGAGACAGTACTCATGGGTGAAGAACAACCCAGAACTCTCAAGGAGTTGAATGCTCCGGATGACTATAACTCTCCATTTAGCATTCAATTCCCTGATGTTCAGGGGAATTATGAAATTAAAACCTCTATCATCCAGATGCTGCCCTCTTTCCATGGGCTTAGCAAGGAGGACCCTTACAAGCATATTGACCAATTTTTGGCCTTGTGCACCACATTCAATATCGCTGGTTTGGGACCTGAGGCTACTAGGCTCAGGCTCTTTCCCTTCTCTCTAAAGGATAGGGCTAGTACCTGGTTGGCCACTCTTCCCAACAATAGCATTGCATCTTGGAAAGACCTACAGACCAAGTTCCTGACAAAGTTCTTCCTTGAGACCAAAACGAGCCAGTTGAGGAAGGAAATTCTTGCTTTTGCCCAATACCCAACTGAGAATTTTAATCAAGCCTGGGATAGGTTTAAGGAAATGCTCAAACAATGCCCCCACCACAAGATCCTAGACTAACAGCTTGTACAAAGCTTCTATAATGGGATTGATGAGAAAAATAGAGATATGGCTGATGCTTCTTGTGGTGGAACCTACATGCACAAGACTGCTGATGAGGCATGAAAATTGTTTGAAGTAATCAATGAAAATGCTTTTCAAAAGCTATCCCTGGCAAGAACTGGTCAGGAGTCTGTGTCACAAGTGGAGCTTGCTGCATCGTCAAGAGGAAAAGTTTATGAGGTGTCTGGGAACAATGACCTGCAGCGGCAGATGGCAAACCTCTCTTTGAAGTTTGACAAATTACTGACTGTGATATAACCCAGAAGGGCTGCTCAAGTGGTGGAGGCATGTCTGATATGCCAGTCCCCAAAGCACACAGTAGAGGAATGCCCATCTATAGGGCAATATCCTGAATTGGTATTGGAACATGCTGCTGCTGCACAATCTTTTGGCCAGCAACAATCTGGTGGCTACAACAGACAACCATATGGATACCAGCACCAAAATATTGGTTACCAATGGAGAGACCACCCAAATCTGAGGTGGAGGCAAGACAGTTATATGCAGCCCCAGCAAATGTTGGCTTTACCCCAAAGGCCACAATAGCAGTTCAATCAGGGATATGCCCACAGGTCTAACTTTCAACACTAGCAGCAGCCCCATCAGCAACAGAATCAATTGGTATTACCCCAACCTCAGCCAAGAAATGCTTCCTTCGAGGACCAGGTCTTGACTTCATTGTAAAACCTGGGGTCCTTGGCTCAGACTGTGCATTCTCAGGGTCAGAGCATCCATGAAATGGAAGAGCAGATAAGCAAAATTTCAAATGCCTTGGCTAGGAGAGATGAGGGGAGGTTGCCCTGCCAGCCGGTTGCTAACCCCAAGGGTCAGTTTTTAATTGATGAAGCTTCCTCAAGTTTTGAGGGAACCAATGCTATCACTACCCTAAGGTCTGGCAGGCTGATAGACAACCATGTGGGTAACAGACCAGCAGAGGTCATTTCCACAGATTATTCGAATGAGCGTGATAAGGATGTTGTTGGAACACAGAGCCAAGAATTGCCTACCACCTTGCAGCAGGAGAAAAATAAAGAGGCTGTAGTTGAGCCTCAGCAGGAAGAAAAACAAGAAAAAAGAAAAAAACAGAAGTTTAGTCATGGGCTAGCAGCTGAGGAACCAACAGTACCTCAGCTGCCATTTCCTCAAGCTTTGGGTGGTCCTGTCCCTTTTGAGAAAGGGAATGCCCAGATGGAGGAAATGATGGAGACCTTCAGGCAGGTGAAAATCAATTTGCCCCTGCTTGAGGCAATTAAACATGTCCCAGCCTATGCAAAGTTCCTGAAAGACTTCTGTACCCAAAAGAGAAAAGCTCAAGGCCATCTGTCCAAAAGAGTCTTTGCAACTGATACAGTGAATTATGTATTTAACATATCAATGTCGAAGAAGTTACAAGATCCAGGGATACCCACTATTCCCTGCATAATTGGAGACCATACAATCGGGAAGGCCCTTTTAGATCTTGGCCGCCATACAGTTGTATATCTCATACTAGGTTTGGGGGAGCTAAAACCTACCCCCATTGTGCTAATGATGGCTGATAGATCTGAGAGGAGGCCTATGGGAATGATTGAGGATGTCTTGGTAGGGGTAGAGAAATTCTTTTACCCTGCTGACTTCTTAGTTTTGGACATGGGCTGCAGTAAAAGTACTAATCCCATACCTATTATCTTGGGCAGGCCATTCTTGGCCACTACCAATGCATGCATTCAGTGCAGGTTTGGAGTCATGGAGGTAACTTTCGGACATATGAAAGTTGAGCTGAATGTGTACAATAGTGCAAAGTACCCTCAAAAGGACAATGATGAGAGCTTTGCAGTGGATGTACTAGAAGAAATTGTGGATGAAGAATTGCCCACTCTACTGGAGTGGAGCAACACTGTCAGGAATTTAGTTAAAGTCTGGAATATGGTGGAGGAAGAAAGCCCAGCTATGATAACAGAACACATGACCACATTGAAGTCTTCTGTGGGCTCAGTGCAGCATTCCATTTGGAAACCTACATTGCTGCCTCTTCCTCCAACCACCAATGCACCAATTTTGCCATCCACTCAACAAGCCCTTGATCTGGAACTCAAGAAGCTTCCAGAAACATTAAAATATGCCTTCCTTGAGAAAGGTGATAAACTTCCTGTGATTATCTCCTCCTCTCTTACCAATGAGCAGGAAGAGGAATTACTAACAGTTTTGAGGAAGAACAAAAAGGCAATTAGTTGGACCATTGCAGATCTGGGAGGAATAGATGCATCAATTTGCATGCACAAGATTCATCTTGAGGAGGGATCACTACCCTCCAGGGAACTGCAGAGGAAGTTAAATCCTCACATGCAGGAAGTGGTCCTCAAGGAGATCATTAAATTGCTAGATGCAGGGGTGATTTACCCCATCTCTGATTCTAACTGGGTGGCACCTATCCAAGTGGTGCCCAAGAAATCTGGCATAACAGTTATTAAACCGAATCTTGAGAGTTGAGACCAGCTAGGGAGACCACTGGCTAGAGAGTTTGCATTGATTATAGAAAGCTCAACTTAAGACCAGAAAGGACCACTTCCCTCTCCCCTTCATTGACCAAATTTTGGATAAATTGGCTGGAAAAGCTTTTTACTATTTTTTTGATGGGTACTCAGGGTACAACCAGATCCCTGTGCATCCTCAAGACCAAGAGAAAACCATCTTTACCTGTCCTTTTGGTACCTTTGCTTACAGAAGGATGCCTTTTGGGCTGTGTAATGTGCCAGCCACTTTTCAGCGGTGTATGTATGCCATATTCTCTGATATGATTGACAAGTTTTTGGAGATTTTTATGGATGATTTTTCTGTCTATGGGGACAGTTTTGACCAGTGTCTACAACACCTCAGCCTAGTTTTACAAAGATGTGAGGAGACCAATCTGGTCTTAAGCTGAGAAAAGAGCCACTTCATGGTAACCCAAGGCACTGTGTTGGGCCATGTAGTCTCTAAAGAAGGGCTTGAGGTAGACAAGGCCAAAGTTGACCTCATTGCCAATCTGCCCCCTCCAAAAACAGTCAAACAAATCTGATCTTTCCTTGGGCATGCAGGATTCTACAGGAGGTTGATTAAGGACTTCAGTAAAATTGCTAAGCCATTGTGCCACTTGCTCTGCCAGGATATGCCTTTCTACTTGTCGGCTGAATGTTTAAAGGCTTTTGAGACTTTGAAACCTTACCTCTGCCCCTGTGCTCCAGACACCAGACTATACCCTGCCCTTTGAATTAATGTGTGATGCATCAGATTTGGCAATAGGTGTTGTCTTGGGCCAAAGAAAGGATAAGCTGCCTGTGGTCATTGCTTATGTCAGCAAGTCACTTGCTGAAGCTCAGCTGAATTATACCACAACTGAGAAAGAGCTTCTGGCAGTGGTGTATGCTGTTGACAAGTTTAGATCCTACCTGCTGGGATCTAAAACTGTAATCTTCACTGACCACTCAGCATTGAAGTACCTATTGTCCAAGAAAGATGCTAAGCCCAGGCTGATTAGATGGATACTCCTACTGCAGGAGTTTGACATCGAAATCAAGGACAAAAAGGGTGTGGAAAATGTGGTGGCTGACCACTTGTCCAGAATTGTGTTGGAGAAGTGTCTTGATGGTCCTACAAATGATGCCTTCCCGGATGAGCAATTATTTGCAATCCAATCCTTGGTCCCCTGGTTTGCCCACATTGTGAATTATCTTGTTATAGGAAAGATTCCTGCCCACTGGACCAAAATGGACAAAGACCTGTTTTTCTCACAGGTCAAATATTTTTTTTGGGAGGAACCTTGCCTATAGAAGCACTGTGCAGACCAAATCATCCGAAGATGTGTTCCCGAAAGTGATGTCCCCAGTATTCTAGCCATGTGCCATGAAAATGCCTGTGGAGGCCACTTTAGTGGAAGAAAAACAGCTGACAAGGTCCTGTAGTGTGGGTTTTATTGGCCTTCTTTATTCAATGATGCATATACACACTGCAAGGCATGTGAGAGATGCCAAAAATTAGGAGGGCTGTCCAAAAGAAATTCAATGCCTTTGCAGCCCATCCTTGTTGTCGAACTGTTTGATGTATGGGGCATAGACTTCATGGGCCCTTTTCCTCCTAATGGTTACCATTTCATCTTAGTGGCAGTGGATTATGTTTCCAAATGGGTAGAAGCCATTGCCACAAGAACCAATGACAACCAAGTGATCCTCAAATTTGTAAGGCAGCACATTTTCTCAAGATTTGGAACCCCTAGAGCTATTATCAGTGATGGGGGTAGCCATTTCTGCAACAGGAATTTCGAGAGCTTGCTCAAGAAATATTTTGTGACCCATAGGATTGATACTCCCTACCACCCACAGACAAGTGGGCAAGTTGAAATTTCTAATAGGGAGATCAAGTACATCCTTGAGAAAACAGTAAGGACTGACAGGAGAGATTGGGCTGATAAGCTCAATGATGCACTGTGGGCTTATAAGACTGCCCATAAGACTCCAATTGGAATGTCCCCATTCAGACTGGTCTATGGCAAGGCTTGCCATCTCCCAGTATAGTTAGAACACAAGGCCTATTGGGCCATTAAAAACTTAAATATGAACCTAACTTCTGCTGGTCATCACAGGTCCTTGCAGCTGTCTGAATTGGACGAGCTGAGGATGGATGCCTACGCCAATGCCAGGATCTACAAGGAACGGTCCAAAGCTTTCTTTGACAAGGGCTTACTGAGAAAAAGCTTCGTACCTGGTGGCAAGGTTTGGTTATTTAACTCCAAACTAAAATTCTTTCCTGGCAAACTAAAATCCTGACGGGAAGGTCCTTATATTGTCTTAAATGTTTCCCCATCAGGTGCTGTGGAAATCAAGGATCCCAAATCTGGGCGGACCTTGAAAGTGAATGGTCAGAGGCTTAAGCCTTGTCTCGAAAAACCGGCTGACCCTATGAACACTATTCATTTTCAAGGTACCTCTTCTTCTACCTAACCCACAATTGTGTCCATGTTGTACTATACTACTTTCGTTTCTTCAATAGTTTTTAGGAAATTATAGTGTCTTGATGGGGTCTGAGTCTGTTGAGTTTGATAGAGTTTATGTAGGTTGGTATGATTACTTCTTCTTCTGCGATTTGCTGATTTTTGAATTGAATGTATACTGTTTGAATATTTTTGATGAGTATTCTGCACTGCATGAATTGCTCCCTGTTGGGTACTAAGCCCTCGCGCATTCCAAATTGAGATTTGGGAAGCTCTCGTGCAATTCACAGAGTATTTATTACACCATCGCGAGTTTTAACAAATGATGAAGAGTCTCTCGCGCAGTGCTTGCTGCAACATCCATCATCGTGAGATTCCGTTCCTATCTCGCGATCCCCTTGACCAGCTGCGCGAGTTACATGCATTTGTCATTCCCCACGCTAATTGCTGTAACTTTTCACTTCCCAACTCACCCTCAATTAATTGCAGCAACTTGGATGTTATTACACCGATTCATCTTCCACCATCCTCGTCTTTAAATACACAGGGTGTCCCTTTCATATTCATCTCATCCTTTCTCCTCTCACCCTAGTGGTCCTTCCCTAGTCCTAACAATGGCAGATGACAAGCCTAATGATCTGCCTAATAAGTTTTACCCGATGTGGTTGGAACCGCCCCCACCTAAAGAGCCGGACCCCCTGCAACCCCTCTGGGATGAATACGAGGAGGTTCTGTAGATCCTGGCGAAGGAGGAGAAGGACAAGCACCAGCCGAAGAAGAAAAAGCAAAAGATAGAACCATCCCCATCCCCTGCCCCCTCCACTCAACCCCCTCCACCACCTTCTCAGCCCCCACATCCCTGAACCCTCTCCCCTCTCTTCTTAACAATTTTCCTTTTGTAATTTTCCTTTTTTTTTTTTTTTTTTTCAGTCTTAATGAAATTTTCTTTTCCTATTATTCTGTGAAGTTCTTTGTTTTTGTTTGTTTTCATTCTTGCTGTTTTCTTTTCTCTGATAATAAATTTGCTGCACGCCCACCTTTGAACCAGTGAGGACACTACTCCTCATAGGTTTGGGGGTGTGGCAGGCAGATCCTGCCAATGGAATAGTTAGCCTAAGTGTAGCAGAACCTTGTGAGTAAGATGGAAATGGAACCATGTTCACTGAAGAATCAGAACAATAATGAAATTTAAATTTTTTTCCAAACTTTAGACAGTATAAACTTTTAAAATTTCACATTTCCATGATGAGATCACCAAGGAAACTCACTTATATCAACACTTAGTGAATCACTAGAGAGAGAAAAAGGTAAGGACATACTAAAGAATTCAAAGGAAGACCACAATGAGTGAGATTTGGGCCTACTATACAAAAAAAAAATTTCTTTGAGGAGTGACTGAGGCAATTTCTTCTAGCTCTAAGGACTGGCTGAGTCACTGTGCTCACTAGAAGTTAGGCAACTCCAAGTTGAAACAACTGACAGCACTCATGAGACTTAGGAAAGGATCAAGGCCTTCTCTTGGACAGTTTGAGCCCAAACAGACAAACCTTAAAGCAATTGCCCTTATCCATACCCCCTTTGAGCTTTAAATCCAAATTTCTTCAAAAATACACATGAGTACTTACACCTGAACCTATGTATCTGATTTAACCTTACCCTCACTCTGAGAATTCAGAAGGTAAAGGAACAAGAGTTGAAGATGGACTAGCTATGGTCAACATTAGGTGAAGAAAGAAGAAGTACCTCAAATTCTGGCAGTATGGTAACTGAGAAAATGGTGGCATTTTAGAAAAGCAAAAACAAAATAAAAAGAAGAAAAATGCATCAACAAGAAACAAAAACAATAATGAAGAGGAGTAAGAGAGGAGTCAAGAGGGAACTTTCATTGGAAAAATCGAAATCAAGAAGAGAAACTGATCACTTCAAATCTGAAAACCTCAAAGAAGATGAAAGGAGCTGAATTAAAGAAGGTGAAGTCATGAATCACCTCCTTCACCTACTGATTTCTCAATTTTGAACCCCTTTTCAACCTTCCATTCTTTTTTTTAACCCCACTCCATAAGCCACATTACAGTCCAGTTAAAGCCCTTGTGATCCAAAGTTGAGTGAGCTGTCACGTGGAGATAAAGAGTTATCCAATCTATGGTGAGGATCTGTCAATGATGCCAGAACTTCAGAGCTATGCCTATGCTCATGCTTACAGACCCATTTGGGGGATGTAACTGCTCTTGAGCTTGAGAGAAAATGAAACCCTCAACAGTTCTTTATGAGAGTATGCCCTGGAGAGTTTTGGGTCTGATCTTGAATGCATTAACTATGATCTACAACCTAATTTTTGATCCAGTGATGAGCTCAGTCTAACACACATGTAAATTGTTCTTTGGTGTAAATTGAATGGAAATGCTGTGCTTTCATGAGAAGCTTATACTGTTTAAATTTCTGTGCAACCAATGTGTTTGAATTTCTTATATTTTTACTGATTCAAGGGTGAACTCACTCTGTTTCTTGACTGCTCACTTGATAATAATGCACTTTTGTTAACTGTCTCATTGAGAAGTTTGTGGGTGTCTTCACTGAAAACCCTCAGGAGACTTCACTCCTCCACTAGGGATCACCTAGGGGTTTAAAAAGCTTGGTACATATGCTAAATGTATCCGTGCTCCCTACGAAAGTGGCATTTAATTTCTGTAGTTGATTTAATGTAGCTTTTCTAAGGGACTAGCAAAAATTAGGTGTGGGGGTGTGTTAAGACCTGAAAAGTACCACTTTTCACCCCTTAACTTAGCCTTTGACTAGGCCCTTAGCCATCTAATAAAGGTTTGTTAAGTGTTTTCTGTAGATAATAAACAGCAGTGCAATAAGGCCAGAAATCATGTTAAGGAGCCAATATTGGCACCAGAAATCCCTCAGAAGGATAAACACTGAATCCAATCTCACGCAGCTTCCACAAAGCATCAAAGGATTCAGAAAACTATGCTTTGCGCAGTCCTCGCGAGCTTCCCAAGACTTCACAACAAGTGCTCACGCAGTTGAGTAATAAAAGAGCTTCATAAGCATAACCTCGCGTAGCTCTCGCGAAGTTCAGGAGTAAATGGTCACGCAGTCTCGCGCAGTTCAAGAAGACCTGAAACCAACCTTACACAGTTCACTCAGAACAGCTGAGGTGAGAGAGCTTCAGAATCCTACCTCGCGCAGCTGTCACGCAGTGGCTGCGGGATGCCAATGTCAAGAGAACCTGTTGCGCAGTTCAAAAAAGCCTCAAAGCTATCGTAAGGATCCTCGCGAAGATCTATTAAGAAAAGAAGCTGTCGCGCGGTTCAGGAAGAAAGCAGCCTCGCGAAGCAAAAGTTAGCCCCACGAAATGAAATGGAATGCTTGCACAATTCTCGCATTTTTCACAAGTAACAATCCAACCGCGTGAAGCCCAATCCAGCAAGAGCTTAACTATCTACCTCGCGACTGCTCAAACCATTAAGAAGCTGCAACCTCGCGATGTCTGAACTTCTAATGTTAAACTCAACCATGCGAAGAACAGAGCTACCACGCGACAAGTCTGAGAATCGACTGCAACCTGGCGAAGCTTTGAACACCAACTTCCATCATTCTGTAGAGGACATTTTGGAAATTTCCAAGGATTAGGGCACACACTCCCATGCTCAAATCTCTGTGCACGTGCCCTGAGGCATCCAAGGATCGTTAATAGGCCACGTGGCATTGCTAAAATTAGGGTTTCCTAACCCTAATGTGCTGCCACACCCATTGCTATATAAACCTAAGCCTGGTTTAGGTTTAGGAGGCCGGAAAGAGTTCAGTTTTTACTCTATTTTTGGCATTATAGTCTTGTTTTTCTGTAGCTGTAAGTAGTTTTCCTTTTTCTTCTTCTTCTCTCCATGGCCCAGCACTTGCTGGCCATGCCTTTGTATGCTTATTAAGTTTAGATTAATGGAATTTGTGATTGGGTGCTGCACTTTTATGGGATTCATGTGTTTGTGAGTTGCTCTGTGCAAGGCTACTGCCTTGTGATCCGCCATTGCTTTGCCTGTGATTCAAAGCAATGGAGGACTGATTCTATGGTCCCATTCAGATCCAAGTGACCTGTGTGTTTGGGCTATCATGGTCCTATACAGCCTTAGCCCCACCACAGGACCCACTAGATCTTAAATCCCCATGGAAGCCTGAGCTGGTAGCCTTGTGACCATGGTGGTGGCAGCAATATTCTTGTTTTGTTTTGGGCTCCGTGAGGAGGATAGCCTCTGGGATAGTCTGTGACCATTTAAGTGGACAGGTTATAGCCTTAGGGTGAATCCAATCCGCCGATCCAAAATGGATCTTTCTTCTCTGAGCCTGAGCTTGTAGCCTGGTAGGAGATTGTACAGAGGCAGACTCCCTATATTAGTATAGACCCGCCATCAGATGGCAGATCTGATCTGGGTATGGAGATTGTAGGCTTGTGACTGGACCATTGTAGTCCCTCTCAAGCAATGGATAGCTAGATCCAAGGTGGTACTCAATCTCTTGCTGGTTTTATGTGTCTGGGCTATCATGGTCCTTTATAGCCTTAGCCCCACACATAGAGCTTTAGAGGTTGAGGTTCCCTATGTATTCCTGAGCTTGTAGCCTGGATGAAGTAGTGCCTATAATGATTAACTTGTTTTGACCCATCTCTGGATTGTGGTTCCCCTATGGGATAGTCTATGACCATTTAAGTGGACAGGTTATAACCTTAAGGGATGAGTTGAATTCTTTCTCCTCTTTGGTGATAATGTAGCCATTGGACAGGATTTCTATACCAGCAGATCTAGATCTGAGTCATAAATTCCAGCAGATCTGAACCCAATAGCATACTTTTCACCCTTTTATATTTATTTTCCTTCACTCCATCCATCTTCTCAACCCTTTTCTGTAATTAATTCATTAGGCTACCTTAGGATACTTAGAATAAGTGACCCTAAACTCCCCTCCTTTTAGGACTGCCAGATCTGTGGTCAGATCTGGAGGGACTACTAGAGATGGCTCCCTTGGAGCTGTAGATCACCTTTCCCTGTGGGACAAACTCTTACTTATCAAAACTTGCTACAAATGGACCCTGTATCTTGCAGGTCTAGGATTTCTCAGTTGTGCTGATTCCATCTCCTATTTTACTTTGATTTTAAATTGCTTTTACCACCAACAAATAAAGTAAGCACATCTGAAAATCGCAACAGAGACTTCCGACACTGATTACCAATCTAAACTACGCCCTTGTTAAGGCCAATCCAAAAAAACTTCTGACGAAGAACATATACACCCCAAACCAAAAATTGAAAAAAAAAAATACCCCCCAACATCGTTTATACACTCCAACTAAGACCAAACTAAACAAAAAATGAAGAAATGGCCCCATCACTTACACACTCCAGCTAAGGCCAAACTAAACAAAAAAACTAAAAAAGAATGACCCCCATCATTCATGAACCTAAACTAAACTAAACCAAAAAATGCTCCCAATACACCCCAGATCAAAACAAATACACAAGATCAGACCAAACTTAAATAAATAAACATCACACTCAAAATAAGTCAAAGCAAGCTACCAAATAAACCAAACAAAAATTTACTAAATAGAAATGATCACAAATGAAAAAAATATAATCACTTCATAAATAAAAAAAATAATTACAAAACACACTAAAGGCATACCCTCTGAATATACAACTTAAAATAAGAAACCTAAAATTCGCCTGTTCAGGCAATGTCCGAATCTGGATTTATTCAAGAAATAAGAAAACTCAGAGAAGCCCGGAGTAGGAACGCTCTCTGAATAAATTCTAATAATGACAACCTTTCCACACCCCAAGCCAGTAGAAAAGAAAGAGTGGCTCACAGAAAGCCACCCAGGATCTACGGAATCCACCTTTGGAGGCTCACCTTGGAAAGCATAACAAGGAGGAGCAACAAACGCTGAATCCGTAAAGCCTACCGAGGAAGCATAGGCATCGGTCACAAGAACTCTTATCATGCCTTATTCTTGGGTTTCCTTTCTACCACCTTTTTCTCCTCCACCTCTTCCCTTAGCAAGGTAGCAATTCGACTGCTACCTTGCATTCCCAATCTTGTCCATTCTTAATAACTTACGTAATAACATAACTCTTCGGGTACAATACCCGGGATATGAAGGAGAAAGGAAGAAAAGACATTAACAATAAAAACAAAATACCCCAAAACTTCTAATCCTAAAACTTGAAATAAAATTCAAAACAACAAGAACTCAAAGCTTTTAGCTCACACATTTATAAACTATAGCTCCTAAATTACTAAATGACAAGTGTCACACCTTCGAACCCTTCCAATCTAATTAAATCAAAACCAAACACATACCCCTTTGAAAAACCACAATCCATGACCAACCAAATAAACCAATAATCATGTAACACTTATCCTTTCAAGGAAACACAAATCCAAAGCAAAGTAAACAAGTCAATAGGATTTAAGCACTTAACACCCATCTAGAACCTTTAAAAACTCACACCTTTTAATAAGTATCATGTTGAATCAAACAACAAACCAAAACTCAAGTCAAATCAAACCTTAAACCAAACAAATGACAAAATAGGTTTTTCCAAGATGAGACCCTAACTTGCTTAGGACCACACAAAAAAAGCCTTCGACAAACCCATTAGAATCAAGTAAACCCCCTAAACAAAATTCCATAAAAACAAAACTAATCTCAGGATAAACTCTAAGCTAAATTCAATCCTAGACTAAATCAAATAAAATATGCATGGCTAATCCATTAAACAAGTACTAAGCACAATAAATAAAATAATACTCTTTTATTTATAACTTAAAATTTATACAATATCATCAGAGGCATTCCTCCTAAAATTACAACCCAAAACGAAAACCTTGACCCTAACTTATAACCCAAAATGAAAACTAGAAATCCGAAATCAACACAAAGCGAGGAGCAGAACGCCCAATCAGAGGCCTTAGAAGGATTACCACTAGACTTGGGGTGTCCAATCGGGGACTTCAGGGAGGACTGGTTGGGAAACACTTCCCTCCACTTGTTACTCCTCTTCTGCCATCTTCATCTCCTCCTTCGTCGTCTCCTCAACGCTGCCTTCACTGCACCCTAAAGGGGATTGATGCGAAGACTAACGCCCTCATTCCCAATACCGCCCATTCCCAAAATAATGACGTCCTTGAGCATCACCTCAGGACAAAGATCACGCGAAATCACGAACATAGGAAGAAACAACATCCCAATTGGACTGTTAGATCATCCAATATCGCTAAAACACAAATTTTGGAACACAAGAGATCCAGAAAAAGTAAAACTCGAGACTAAACCAGAGAATGAGAAACGAATGAAGGCTCCCTTCCTTATATAGAGTACGAACTTAATCATGTGTCTGAACACGTGTGCTTAACTCAGTCACGCGTAATGCACGATGTGCTCAATCCAAAACACGCGCTCTGACCCACAATAGAACCATCGCCCGCGCCAATGGTGGGACGCTCTGATCATGTGCAAACTACAGACCGCACAACCCTATTAAGCAACTCCTAGGAGCTGCGCAATATGAAAGGTCGCCCGCACAGTGACCTGGTGACTCCTCAATGACGCGCAAGGATTAAAGCGCATAACTCAATCACACGCACACTCAAACACGCGTAAACAACCCTTTGAACATGTCATCGCAAGCCCGAAAATAGGCACACAATCATATTGAGCGACACGTAACAAGCACGCAATACCCGAATGAATCCATCCTCACATCTTTCTACCTCACCTTGATCAAAACTCTCCTGTCCCATCACATACCCTCACAGGTTGTTCAGAGAGAAAGAAGAAGAAAGGGGTAACCCCGTCATGCACATCCCACCATGATAACAAGCACGCACATGATACAACCTCAATATCCAAACTCATTGACCTAAATCAGCCATGCCCTCATGTCCCATCGTAAAAATCCAAAAGAAAATCCCCTGAAAACACGGGCACACCGCAAAAAAAAAATAAAGCCAATCACGATGCAACCACAACATGATCTCACATAATTCAAGATCTGCCAAAGAAAGAAATATGACATATCTATCACGTAAATATCCTATCAGCATCCCATCAGTAACTATGCATAGCCAGTATCCCATCGCAAACATCACTACCCGAAATGCTCAAACAACACCTGCCACGCCATATAAAAAAGGGAGAAAGCTCGATCTTTTCCCATCAGTAAAGCAAAGAGCCCTCCTCCTGAATTGCTCGCTACGTAACAGCCACCCAGACTCATCCAGCATGCAGCCAGGAAAGGAAGAATCCCCAAGTCCCATCACGGCCTCACTTCCCCAAGACATCCCATCCCACCAGGACCGCCAAGCTCTGCCACAACGGATAAGAAGAAAAGAGAAGAAATCTCCAAAGTCCCCTCGTGACACTACGACACCACTAGACTATACAAGCTGTGCACAATCCGGGTAAGTATCACCCCCAGGTAAGGACTATCCACTTTTCAATTACTCGATATTGCTTATAAATATAGTTAGCTGTGATTAAGTCAAATATTTTCAAAACCCATCTCTCTCTCGACTCGCGAATCACTATAGTCCTCCTATAAGAGACAATAATCAGTATTCACCGAGAAGGTTAGAAGGAGTATCCGACATGCCAAGTGTCGTCTTGACAACCACATCAATGGTCGGGTCCACAAATCCCGTGCCGATGGAGTTGCTCAGCGACGTCTTGAAAGTCATGTTTTTCACCGTTTTACTACCAAATTGATCTTAAGTTAAATTTTCATAACTTAAAAAAAAAATCTCTTCTCAAACCAAAAATATTTTACTTTAAAACCAAAAATCTCTTACCTCCATAGAAAAAACAACAAAACTAATATAAAAAAACTAAAAAAATAATAATAAATAAAGAGACTCAGTTACCAAAATTCACTTTAATTACCAGCCTGAACCGGCCATTCCCCTGGGAAGCTGAACCATGAGTATATCTAAGAACTTACAAATGTCTATTGGAAAAGGAATGCCTGAAGCGCATTGGTGTGAGAAATGACGCGCTCAGTCTGACATGACTTGTGAAAGCCTTCGCCATTATTTTGAATTGTATTATTATTGGTCCCTGAACCTATTTATGGATATTTGTATGATGCCCCCGATACATCGACTGCGTCATACCCCTCTATTTGACTGCCCCTTGCAGCAGGTCACGACATGCGGCAAGATGCCCCTTACACCCATAGATTAGGATATAGTGATTCTCCTTTTCGTTTGACTGTCACTCGTAGCAGGTCGCGCCATGCGACGGGATGCCCCTTACACCCATAGAATAGGATACGCTGACTTCCCCCATCGACTGTCTATAACAGCGGGTCGTGATACACGACGAGATCGCCCCTGGGCATCCACGACATGGAACACGCCATTCGACAGCTACCACTGGGTCCCCGAATGCTCTATTTTAGCTTGTGCTGATAGATAAGAAAGCCAAGCATGTCATGTTAGCATCCCCAGTTCACATATTTGAATTCCTAAGAGAAACGAGAGGACACCTCGAATGAGGGGTGCCTACTTCTTCGATGCGTTCTTACTTCACAAGAGTGCACCGAAGAGGGGCATTTGTAGACACTTCCATTTTGCCCTCTTCGAATGTATAAATTTGTTTGGTCAACCTTTGACCTCATAATCCTAATTAGGACCATATGCTGAAATAATAGTATACGGTTAGAAACTGGCTGAAACAATAGCTCTGTGGCTCAGGCCCCACAACCCTAACACGGTTACCATGCACTGAAACAATAGTACATGGCTGAACGCAGGCTGAAACAATAGCTCTGTGGCTCAGATCTCAACGTAGGGAGACTATATACTAAAATAATAGTATATAGTTGGAATACAGACTGAAACAATAGTCTTGCATTTCAGACCCCTTTTGCCTTAATGTGGGACCATATACTGAAATAATAATATATGGCTGGGCACAGGCTGAAAAATAGCTCTGTGGCTCAGGCCCCATGACCCTAACACGAGGACCATGCACTGAAACAATAGTACATGGCTGAACACAGGCTAAAATAATAGCTCCGTGGCTCAGATCCCAATGAAGGGAGGCTTTATGCTAAAACAATAGTATATAGTCAGAATGCAGGTTGAAATAATAGTCTGATATTTCAGACCTAACCCGGACTCGAACAGCCCCGAATTACGCGCCTACAACCACGCGTGTAATTCGATTATACGTAAAGCCACACACATGCAATCAATCCCCTCGCAGACCAGACTTTCTTTCCTAGACCGCCTCGAGACTCGATTACGCGTGCCACATGACATGTGTTATCGGATTGAGTGCCCCACCACCAACACGCAATTGGCCTATGCCCGACCTACTCTTATAGTCCTTGACCCCCAAGCTACCTCAATTAAACGCTTTGAAAAAAATGTTTAATAGGATTGCGAACCCCATAATTGGTGCGCAATTAGTTCTAACATTGTTAGTCACCGAGTGACCCAAAGCAGCTTAAGCAGGGAGCACCGGCAGATCTAGTTACGCAATCTAGTTAAACGCCTGAAGCAAGGCGTTTAATTGGAGAAAAACCTATAAAATTTTTTTTTCTAATTCGCCCCAAGGAGGCTGGAAATTTTGAGAGAACAGATTTTTTTTGGGATTTCGAAACTAGAGAACTCTGAGAACAAACACATAAAGGAACATAGTCATGATTTCGAGATTCAAGCTTCGAATCTTTAAGATTTCTCTCCGCAGCCCCGACCCTAGGTAAAAATCCAACCTTTAGCCTCGACCCCTTAGTTTAATTTTAGTTCTTAGACCTAAGACTTTTCTTAGCTTTAATTATTAATATTAATTCAGTTTTAGACCGTAGCACCCTTTTTCGGACAGTAATTGTAATATTTGGTTCTAGTTCTCCGTTTCTAGAACCAGTCCTTAATATGAAGGTCTAATTCACCGACCCTAGACTCAATTCCATTTTAAAATCTTAATCTCCAGTCCTATCATTAATCTCTAGTTCTAGTTCTTAGGTTCTAGAACCAGTCCTTAATCATACGACCTAATTTTCTGATTTCAGATCCGAATTCAGTCTTAGAATTTTAAAATTTAGTTTTAATCTCTTAATTCAATACTTCTAAAATCCCAAATATTAGTTTAATTTTCTAAAACTCTAGTTTCTTAATTTAATTCACAATTATAATCCCGAAATCGACTCTGAAAATCCAAAAATACCATTATTATAATTCGAAATCTAATTTATCTTTAATCTCAGCCACCCGATTTGCCCAAGGGGCCTTACAAAGGGTACTCGAGAACGAGGCCAATCCTCCTTAGCATAGTGGGCCCAAAACTCCTTTTTTTAAAGATTATTTTGTTGCTTTATTTAGAATTAGAAAATTAACTCCATAATTTTCTTAGATTTTTAGTATAAGAAATTTACATGCTTTATTTTGATTAGATCCTTAGAATAATTGCTCTGATTCTAATTCTAATAAAATTAGTTCCTTTATTTTAATTAGATTTTTAGTATAGTTAGTTTATTTGTTTTAATTAGATTTTTAATAAAATTAGTTTATTTGTTTTAATTAGATTTTAATAAAATTAATTCATTGCTTAAATTAGAGTTCTAGTAAAATTAGTTCTCTATTTCAATTAGAATTACAGTAGGACTAGTATACTTGCTTTACTAAAAATTATAGTATAATCAGCATACTTGATTTAATTAGAGTTACATTAGAATTAATATATCTGCATTCCTTGTATAGTTAGGAGACTGATATCAATTGGACTTTTAGTAGTAGTAGGACACTAAATTAATTAAAATTCTAATAAGATTAGGAAACTAAAGTTAATTAGACTCCTGATAGAATTATAATATTAGACTAGATCACTATAATAAACCCACACAACTAAACTCACAATAGAATCAGGAAACTCAAACCGATCAGAATTACAGCAATAATAGGGAAAGAAAAGGAAAACTAATCTAGCTAAACTATAAGGAAGAGCCATTGCTGCTGATGTTCGCAGGCGGATGATGTAGTAAAGAAGTTACCCACACCCACTCTAAAGCGTGATCATTGACGTTTTGCAGCATCGTTAAATATCTGCAGCTGATGATCGCAACAACTAGGAATCTTCCTAGAAAACCCCCCTTTTTTTATTTTACCTCCACTATTCCAAACAGCACATTGCTATAGTCCACTTAGACATAATTGGGCCACTGATCCAACGGGGACCGAGAGGAACCCAGAAAAAGCGCTCACCAATACCTACACTCGAGCTAGTAGAGCAAGCTAACCTAGGAGTTCAAGCGCTGTTAGATGAGTTCGATACCGGGCTCGACTCTAACTCAGAAGGATGGGAATGCCCTTGCACTACGTGAAAATGGCACATAAACCACACCTGTAAATATATAAAGAATCACTGCCCAAGCAGTAGCATAATAATCTACTACCAAAACAGGTGGTTTATCATAATAAAACCGTGGTTTAATTAGTTAATCCATATCACGTGCAACTCTAACCATCATCACCTGCCAAATCTATTGGGCCCTATTTCTAAACTTTCTCTCTTTATTATACAAACAAAATTACCGTCTCCCTTATTCATCTTTTTTTTTTTCTCTCTCAAACCCTAGCCTCTCTCCTCTTCCTCTCTCTCAACAACCCCTTTGCACGAGTTCATCCAATCCATCTCAAACCCTAGCCTCATCTTTGTTGCCCTTCGATGGCCACCCTGTCTCCGAGCTCTTCACCGGTAGGTGCGAGTACCTTAGCTCCACCAATGCCGAGTAAATAGCGTCGATCTACGCGAACAACATGTTGTCATAGCAGAGATTCGAGATCGGATCCAAAAACCCTTGGTTTGGCTGAAACAACAGCATGAAATCCAGAGGGACTTGCTTCGGATTCCCCTTGTATGCAAAAAACGGATAAGCGTTGATGAGGAAAGTTGATCCGATTGTCGATTGGAAGCTCAAGATGGGAGAAATCACGTCCGTCAGATCACTCCGAAAAGATCCTGCGGACGGTGGATAAGATGTCTGAAGCACGGCTAACGAGTGTACTATTGTGACGCTCACTTGCTTATCTAACCCTAGCGTCACAAGTGTCGCCTGAATGTTCTGCATCACGGGGAGAAGGTTTCCGATCAGAACCTTGTCTTCGCCGGTCACTACCTCATTACCGATGGTGACACAGGTGATTTTTGTCTCCGGCAAGTAGGTCTGCACATTCATCTTTACCCAGGTCACGACATTCGACGGATCTCCCATTCTCGCGAGCTGCTTGTTGCCAAAGCCGACGATGAACTCGACTCCGATGTTTGCGAATGCATGGAGAACCCGTGGATCTGCATCATTGAGCTACACCTTGTTGACGCTGATCGATTGTAGGATCGAGACGACGCTTCCTAAGCAACGGAGATTGTTCTAATCCGCCGTAGTTGATGCCGATCGAAGTTGGAAAAGCGGCTGGAAGCAGAGAACCTGCATGAATTTTGAGGATTTCCCCTAAAAATGTAAGGAAGGTTGATTGTAGAATAACTCATATATATATATATATATTATTATTTCTTTGCCTCTTTTTTTGGAGACTAATAACTGTTTCAAATTTAGAGAATGATATAATTATTTCTTTTATGCTAAGTGAAGATTGAACATCTAACTTCAATCCTTAGAATGAGCTCTATAATTTGTATTTGGATCCTTTCTTATTTTTTATTTTGTTATTTATTTTTTCTTATAGTAGGTTCCAAGTAAAAAAGAAGCAGTTTTTCCGCAATTTCATTACAATCATGCTGTTTGGAGCAATTGGAACATTGATTTCTTTTGGAATAATTTCTCTTGGTATGTTCTTCAACTCAAACAATAACCTAAACATGCTTTCACATATGATAAATGGACTGATTAGAGATTCTAAAACTGGAGGATGGAGCAATTTTAGGTTCCGTGATGTGTTTAAATTACTAAACCGATTAATCACATTTTCATCCATTGTGATGTTGTCTTTCTTGTCTGGGAAAATGTTCTTACGGTCTTGAGGATTCATTGGTGTTCTGAGCTTTGGTCATGGCAGCTTTTGGGGTTGTTGCGCTTTCGGGCCTCATTGTTTTTTAATAGGTAAGTTGGGCTCGAACCTATGACCTTGAGGTTGCAATATGTCAACTTTCCGTCATGCTACAAGCTCTAGCCCAACTTGGTCATGCTCCTTGGCAGCTCTCACCTGTTGCGACCATTCGGGCTATTTGGACTGAGCGAAATAACATACTTTTCTGTCATCAGCACAGATCTCTCACCCTCATCCAGTCTTCGGTGTCGGAGCTGATCATTCGATGGAGCTACATTTTTCGCAGTTTAGTGACCCATCCAGATCGGTCATTCTTTGGGATTGGTCAGCTTGACCTGGCTAACCTTCCCCTCGGTCCTAGTCTCTCCTCAGGATCCCTATTTTTGGTTCCCCCTTTCGCTTTCTTGCTTGCCTCTATTTGTTTTTTCCCCTTTTCTCTTTTTTTTTTTTTACTTTTTTTTCTTTCTTTTGGTTGGATGACACTACTACTTCTCTAGTGCTGTAATGTGTAATTTTTGTTCTTTAATGGTAATTACCTCTTGCTGATAAAGAAAAAATTTGTGAACAAAATGCTAGAATTCCGTAACTTTTTCATTGATGGAGACTCGGTATTGAATTATAAAAGTAAATCCATGTTGTGCATCTTGGGAGAATTTGTTCAAAGCTTAGTTATGGCGGGAAGTATGTAGTGTGTTAGGACGAGAGTGTCGTCAAAAGCTTGAAATTACATTATTTTATGGTCAGGAGCGGGATTTCGAAGCGAGAGCAGCCCACTAAGTAGAAGATTCCTGCTACTAATCAAAGTGAAGGTGGCAATAATGATGGGATTGGACAAGTTCGGAATACATCTTGGAGAATTTGTGCCTCAGAAATTGTAAAACGTGAACATTGCAATGAGGGGATTGATTGAGTACTAAACTCATCTATATGGGTCTGATATGATGGTGCATTTTGTAGACTGAAAGTGCATGACCATAACATTGAAAATTCTGTAAAACCTTTAATTTGGTCCAATTATTAACCTTTAGTCTAGATCCCTAGGAAAAGAGCAAGCTTTAGTGGATTTATGTAGCTCTGGAAGGATGCTGAGATTAGAAGCTCTAGAAGAGTTTAAGACATTCTGTGAGGGCTTCTAAAAATTTAGGTATCTATACATACTAACAGTTCGAAAGGCTATTAGAGGAGCTCTGGAAAGGTTGAGTTGGCTCTTTTACTTGGTATAAAAGTATGTAGGAATTTGAAATGTTGGGAACCTCTTGAAGTGCAAGAGTTTCCTATAGGCTAGATACTTTAGAAGGGTCGATCTTAGTGGAATATCCCCAAAATGGTCCTAACAGAAAAGAAACGATTTATTTCGAACAAACCTGATCATGCAATAGATCTATGTAATCTTATGGCACTTCTTGTACGAAGCAGTTTGGG
The DNA here is from genome assembly GCA_021018995.1 of Chloranthus sessilifolius. NCBI lineage: Eukaryota > Viridiplantae > Streptophyta > Magnoliopsida > Chloranthales > Chloranthaceae > Chloranthus > Chloranthus sessilifolius. The sequence continues at coordinate 23,198,902 of CM037594.1, read as the reverse complement.
TTAGTCGTCAGTGACAGAGCATGCCAAAGTGGTTCCCTGTCAAAATAACACCTGTCAAAATAACATCTTGCGCACAGCCGTAACAAATACAAATTTCTGGAGGGGTACTCCTGTCTGGACCCAACTACGGATTAGAGCCTGAGGGGTCCAAGCAAGAAGAAGCCTCTTAACTGGGCGAGCTACCAGAATTCTCCAGTTTATTTGCTTTATATGCGCTTTCCATCAAAGTAGATTGGGCTGGATGACTTTTTTAGTGAGTTGAAACGAATGTTCTAAAAACCGGATTGAATGGGCCATTAAACTCGATTCAACCTGAGTTGGTATGCCAAGAGATCTAGTTCTACCTTAAGAACCATATTTATAGGTTTTTAACACTGAACCATTATTTGGGCCATTTTTTCAGTGGATCCGGTTTGTTCATCAGTTTTTTGCATACACATCTAAAGTTTTATGTAAAACCTCATAAATAGTTTTTAAATATTTTTTAATGAACCAATCCGGTCGAACCCGGTTCGACCCAATCCAATCGGACCAGTGCATTTGGCAGTTCTATGTCTTGCCTGATTTTTGAAACATTGGTTGAAACAACACATAACCCAAGGCTGCATGTACTCATCTTTTGTCGATTTAATTATATGCCTAATGGAAAATTACAGGTTGACTATCTTATCATAAGTATAGTAGTGTAGTCATGTCCATCAGGGAGTTTCAAATGGTTCAAATTCAATTGAAGACATAAGGTTTACCTTTGAAGGAATGAGAATGTAGTGGGGTAATAATATGTATGCTGATGTTACTTATCTTATGGTATACGGCCAATTGTAAGCATGTTGAGGACCACAGAAAATGAGTGATTGAAATTTGATCATGGAGATGTTATAAGCCAAAATTAAACAATAGAAGTGTAGTGGCTGAAACTTGCCCTGGATGAAAAGGAAAAGCAGTGAATAAATATGGATGCTAAAGCTATTTGGTACCTGTGCAATGTGTCTAGGCACAACTGGTTACTTGTGTTCCTTGGTATCTACCTAACATGAATAGATTATTATTTTAACAAGCATTAATGGATTAACAAAAGAGTGAAAACACATTTTAAAATTTGCTCTTTATATGCTTGTTGTACCTGCGATTGGTGCCCATCTATTTATTTACTTGTATAATGTAATTGCTTGAGTGTTATGAGGTCTCAAACTTATTGCATTAATTAATGAAAACTGCAGCTGTTAACCTTTCAGTATGCTAGACAAGTTATAGTAGCTCCACATTTAGTTAAAATTTGAGCTTTTTGCCAATATAGTATTGGATAAATTAGTGAAATTTATGATTTAGTGCCTCTTGTGGAGTGAATGTATAGCCAGCCTGCTGCATTAATCTTGTAGAAACATAAAAAATGATAACCATGATTAACGGTGTATTTATTTACATTGACCTAAAATTTGAATCATAGCTTTTGAATTGTTCCGAATTTGAGTGCAGCTGTTGTGGACTTAAATATGTATCAGCTGCTAACGTTCATCTTATAATGTTAGTGAGAAGAGTCAGTTACAATCCTACGTGGTTTTGCACTCAACTAGTTGTATTTTTAAAGATACCTATTCTCATGGGATGAGTGTAGTTTGTGTTGCGTGGATTATATGTTGAGTTTGTAGTACATATTGGTAAACCATAGCATTGAGGAATAATTTGGGAAATTTTTCTACCCATTTGTCTTTCCATATTTGAATAGTCTAATCTGACGATAAATACAAGCAAACATTTGGTGATAATTTGCATGCTCGAAACTGGTGATTTCTGATTTAATTAGATCTTAACTTTCACATGTTCCTTCAATTATCTATAGATTTGGACAACACCCAATAAATGAGTGGAATGTTTAGTAGTCCTAGTTTTTCTCTAATTCTGAATGGGAATCAAAATGCATAAAGAGGGCAACACAACCCAAGTCTCAGTTATCCCTCTTATGAGCTCCTTATCTGGAAAATGATAGCCATTTTTCTAGCATTAGCCTCTAGAAACTCAGAGTAGTTACTTCCATGTTTATTATGTGATTTGATTGAACTGCATTACATATTTGGTTTATTGTTTGGTTGATTCCAATACCCACATGTGTGTATTATTAAGGGTGATTTTCGATCTAATACCAATAGTTGTAAGAGTTCTGTGTGGAATTAATTTAGAAATGTGCTTTATGATCATTCCTTGCAAATGCTTCTCTGTTCCATGAATTTTCATTCATTGGGCGTTGAGTGATTGTTTTAAAATCTATCTGAGCTAATTAGAACTGAAATGATAGCATTATCATCCAGTCTCATAATAATGCTAATTCCCTCTGCATACTCAATAATGCTCATTAGTCTCCCCTTTATATTTTACTTCCGAATGCTTGTATCACAACAATTGTTCATATACGAGCTGTTTTAGTCACCCGTGATAAAGACTTTTCAGTCAATCTCCTTTGTCCAAATGGTCAAGCCTCTGGAGTCTCACAGAATGGGCATGCAAATCAGTAAAAGTTCACAGAATGGGCATGCAAATCAATTGGGATTGCATATGCCAATTGATTAGTTTTTACAATTTGGTTTTATTAAGCTTTGCATCAATGTAATTCCTGCCCACTATATATTACCTATAACATTAGGTCGATTTGTATTACTTGTACCTAATTCCTATTAACAACATGGGAGGGGAACTTTACAATGCCATTGCTTGCCGAGTAAAATAACAGTGTTCGCCAAATAATGTCAATAGTTAAACATACCTATAACAATGGCTCTGTTTCAACCCTGTTTAGTACTCTAAACTGCTGTGCTACCTAATTCTAACTCTTTTTAAAATAATGAGTGCTAAGTTGAAACCTGTTCGTAAGCATTAATGGAACTCACTTAAAAAGTACTAATATTGCTGCCACATTTCCCCATTTCTAAAATCTGATGAAATTGCTTTGAACAAGTAGCAAATTTGTATTGTGTTTTTGCAGTCAACTTTCCCAAACTTTATGAGAAACCCAAGTCGTAGTGATGTCTGGTACTTGTACCCAGCTAACCATTTATTCGTACATATTATGCGTCTAATTTCGTGGAACCTGTCATTGGAAGCCACTACGTCTAATTTCTTGAATTAAAGTCACATTTTAAAGAAAAATTGCATTTTTTCATCATTAGATCTTTGTTTTTATCATGAACTGATGATGATAGGTGAGTTGCTCTTCATATTTATTAATTCTAAGGCTGAATGACTCAACAATCTTCAATTCCTAATAGTTTTTCTTCATGATCCAATGGCAGCTCAGATGCAACGAATGCAGAGTCGCATTGAACAGTTGCAAGCTGAGCTTTCGTGGTGATGGTGCCCCTTTATTATCATGAACTGATGATAATAAGCTAAAGTCCTAGTTCAAGCTTCACTTGGACTAAATAAGGTAAACTCTAGAAAACAACAAGCTTCACTTCGAACCCATTTATGGTCACGCAAAAGAAATTAATTTAACTATATAGGCTATCTAATCCAACTATGAAGGGCTAAATCAAATTGAAGGCAGACAACTATTAGGCTTTGATCTAAAAGTCCCTTTTTGACAATCCTTAGGGGTACTCAGATTGATCACAGATATGGCAGTCATTGTCCTCTCACTTTATGTAGAATGCAGTTTTACAAGTGATAAAAGAGGAGTTGTTGTTAAAAAGATAGCAGTAGTGTTGGTATGGAATCTAGGACTTATTGATTCTAGAAATAGATGACTCATATTTGAAAATGGATCCAAGGTAGGCATTTTCCTTGTACCTATGCATCTATTTAACATGCTTCCATCGTACCCTTTCCTTTTAATGTTTATATCCTGTCGACATGAATGGATGTGATGAAACTAGTCATATCTAAATTCTTAATTGCTCCACCTTATAGGCACATTTTGCATATACAGGAAAGGATGTATTGCTGATGGGCATTGGTTAGTGTTTTTCTTTTGTTAAATAATTTGTAGAATAGGAAAACTCAGGGCTAGCTTATAATCTCACGTTGCCTTGCCAGAGGTTGTGACGGGCTCTTATGAGCAAGTCTCTCAGGGGCTAGGTCTAGGTCTTCTCTCAGGGAAAATCAGAGTGTTTGATCGAATGTGCCAGGTCTCAAAATTGTGGATACCTTTTCTAGTTGGTGTTTTTTTGTGTTCTTGCTAATGGCATGTTGAGATGCCTGCCATAATATCCAAATCCATCTCCATACTGTTAGATGTAGGTCTTGAAACGACCATGTTCAGCATTGGTCAGTTCTTGAAGAGCCCACCACTAAAACAAAGTCGAGGAACAGAAGCTTTCAACCGTTTAAAAAAGTATATTATATGACTAAACAGTTCTTTCAAAGAGTGGCTCATTTGGGCTGAGTTTTTTTTTTTTTTCTTATCTTATCTATGTTTGTTTATTGTTAAATTGGTGAAAATATGAGAAATAATACTATCTATGGTAATGGGGTGGCTTTAGGTGGAAAAACATTTTTAGTGATGCTTTAGGTGTAACTTTGAGGAACCATAGGGCTACCAGATGGTGGGATTTGGACGTGCAAGCAGGTGGGGGAATAATATGTATTTTTTTAAAAAGATCTACGCCGACGGCTGAAGCTTCAGTTTCTCTATGGCAACCAATATTCGTTACTAATTAGAGTAGTGATTTTCAGTTTCTCTAAGCTGGACCAAACAAGACTTAAGTGGTGTGCGTAGGGTCTCCATACATGTAGATACCTTCACCAAATATTTCCACTACTAAAAATAAAAGAAACTAAAAATCCATCCCCTGCAAAGTATTTTCTCATGTAGTGGAATATCAGCGCTAATTACAGAGTATCAGATCATTCAATTCATAGTGATGTTTTTTTTCATCTGTTATGTGAGGGTCAGTTAGTCCTCCTCATGTTTCAAACACTGAAAAACTGATGATTGTTCTAGCCTCATTATGAGTCTAAATTTGCAGCAATTACAGAAGGAATATTGATGACATAATTTATTATTAGTGACATGGGTAATTTTTTATTAGTGACATGGGTTGGCAACACATCAAGCGCTTGGGCTTGTGCTCCACTAAGATGTATGTGGACATATTGGCTGTTTTTTTCTTTTTCTTTTCCATTTTTCACACATTTTTCAATTTTCAATGCTGTACTCTTTTCTTATTTTGATAAAGATTAATAGACTTCACTTTTGATCCACAGAACACATCATGTGCTTATTTTTAAGTCAATACTGCAAGATAGGAAGTCTGATGAGAAAGATTATTCAGACTGGATGTATGCTGATCCTAGTCTTTATCAAAATTAGCTTATGTTATATGTTGGTAAAAGATATATAAATACCTTTTGACAAGATATCTGAATTTGTGAAACTGCATGTCATAGATACTATTTAACATGTCCTTATCACTGCCGACATAATCGGCTTACGTAATTGTTACCACTTTTGTGAATTTAAGACCTTTTGACTAGATATCCAAATTTGCAAACTTGGCATTTTTTCCTTGTTTGAGTTGATTCTTGTGCAGAATGTAATAACTGATGGAGTCTTCTCCTAGATGTTCATGACAAATCACTAATTTGATTTCTACTTCTTTTTTTTTGAAAATGATTTTGGTTTATAAAACATTATTAGTGTTAAAATTGGGCAAATTTTTGTTTTAAAAAATGTAACATATGGTAGCTTACTAAGTCTTTTTTCTCCTTTCCTTTTCATTTCGCAGCCAACTGTTGATATCAAAACAGTCTTATCGCAGCTAATGGAGAGATAATCAAATTATGCTGCTTCAAGTGCGGAAGTGAGTTATCATGGCCTTGATTTGGTGGTTTTTTTTTTTGGGCAGTTCAGTTGAGGCCCTTGATTTGGTGTTTAGTTCCTTATTCTTTTATGTTGCAGGTTTTGCCAGAATATTTGCAAGCAGAGGCTTTTGCCAGATTGAGCAATGCAATTGGGAAGGTAAACTTCTTTTTCGTGATTTTAAATAGCTATTAAGTTATAATGGTCTCTTATTTATGCCAGTGCATTTTGGCATTGAATTGTTGTTTTGGTTTACTTTTTTCTTGAGTTATAATAATCGTTGAAACTGGACAACTAAACAATCCCAAATCGATGAACTTTAGACATGATACTATTAGCGTTAAACATAATGTCGAGTTGCTATTATCCTTGAACACTGAAACCAATATTACTTCTCAATTCTGAATGAAAACCTGAATCCAACATAGATGCAGGAGGGGATAGCTTAATTATAAAAAATAGGTTCCCCTGTATTTGTAAGCATTTAACTATTTTATGATTGAAAGCATTTAACTATTTTCTCCCTTGAAAATTCTGGTGGCAATGCAAGAATCTTAAGTTGCAAAAACAGGTCCCCTTAAACTAATGTGTGTCAATTTTTTGGCCTTGAGATTCATGGAATTTGATTTTCTATGGGTTCTCAGTAAGGTTCAAAATCTTGGAATACTGCTTGTTATATTAAAATATCAGTAACATCTGCCAAATATTGCTCGATATTCCAAATTTACTTTCTATATTAGTGTATTTTTTAACTTTTATCATTTCATTGCATTTTTTCTCTTTCATTAATTTTTTTTTTGAATTTGCTACTATATTTACTGGTAAATATCAGCAAGTACTTTGGGTATATATCAGTATTGTTGTAACTGGTACCAATATTGGAGCTGAGATTTTGAATCTTGGTTCCCATGGATAAGTCGGGTGAGTTCCCTTTTTTTCTAAATGAACCTGGTTCTAAAGAGAGGTCTTGATGAGCACTTCAATATTCAATGCGAGATCGGAGTCTCGCTCCAACTACTAAAAAGATTTAGGGCAGGTTCACTTCGCTTTAATCAGTTTACATGCAAAGTGGGCATTACCTATAATATTTCAAGAAGATATCACTTGTAATTCCTTACTTTACATGAGTAAAATGTGTTTGTTTTACTGCATTGTTGTGTGTAATGTCTACTTTACTTAAATCATAGCAGTTCATCAAGTTAGTTTCGCTTTAGGAGACTAAAAAATCCTAAATCCTTGCTTTTTCCCACAGCTTTAATTTCCATAAATATAGCTTTTTCCTTAAGTGTGCATGACATACTCATGCACCATGTGGACCTTGAGGCATGCAGACTTTAAGAACAAAGAGATCGAGATGCACCTGAACTGTGCATGCTATACGCTATTGTAAAGGTTAGGCACCTAATACTGACTGTTTATTTCCATACATGTTTTCGGCTGTAGATGACTGTGAGTGGCAAGAAAGGGAAACCAGGAAAGTGACTTGTTGAAGAGGGTTATCGGCAGGCAAAATAGTAAAGGCCATAAAGAAGGCACACGATGCTGGCAAGATTGTGAGAAAGGCAGGCAAGACATTGAATAAACCTCCCCATAGGACTCAAAATAGAACGGAAGAGATGCAAGAACTATTTCAGACTGATATGAGTGAAAGAAAACAATTGCGTAGGTCGAAGGGAAGTTTGCATGGAGCAATGAAGAAATCTTCGTTCAAAAGCAAATCACGGTAACGATTGGATTGTGGGCTTTCTTCTTTTTTTTCAATTTTTTTCTTCTTCTGTGCTTTTAGGAGGCAGGTTTTTTCCTCTGTATGGGTTGTGATAGACTGATAGTAACATGTTTTTCTAATTTCTGTTTTGTGAGTGCAATTTAAATTCATCTGAGATTTGTGGGTTTCCATAAAATGCGTCTTTTTTATGAATTGGTATTTGGTAGCTGACTTGTTCCCAATCTAGATTTCGATTTGGTCATTGATTTTGGACAAGTGGCATTATATTTCATCATGTACTTTATGTGACGTGAAGGACCTGATGTGAAGATCTGGTGGATTGCAGATTGCATCGAAACAAACTTCTCCAACGTGCGATTCAAAGCAGTAAAACGCCTTTAATAGAATGGCTACTAGTTTTAGTTGTTGCTTTGTATCTGATGGTAGAGATGTTTCTTCAAGGCAATCTTCAACGCACTCGATCCTCACATCGGGTCCTATGCATCACGTGGCACACATGATGAAAAATAGTGTCACATGTCCAAGATCAGTGACCCGATCCCAATCTTGATTGGGAGCGGGTCGGTATCCATATTACCAGCTCGTCTATTATAGTCTGTTTTTTTTTTTTTTTTCTGTTTGGGGAGTTGTTTTATGTTTTAAACTTTATATATTGGCAAGCTCCTAGAAAAAATACTGAGTTAAATTTGAAGAAAACATCTAATTGCTTTTATAAACTTTGGTTTTGCAGTTATAAGCGCAAAAAATGAACAAATTAGTTTTTGGATTTTATCAACATATCCTCAATTCTTGAATCATCCAGACCAATGGACCCAAGTACATTCAACTAAAGCGCAAAGGCAAGTTGTTTGATCACTCTTGATCGATTTTTGTGCATCTATTGGGTTCTCTTTTTCCCACAAATTATGGAATATATAATATGTTTTGTCCTAGAAAGAGAGATTAAATCCCACTGCTTTGTAGGTTTGACTAGGTGAGCAATGTCTTTGTTGATTTTCTTTGTAATTGCATTACTACAGGTCTAACATTGGATTGCTGAATGTTTTGGCTCAAGCTTCTCTAGTTATTGAATTATTTTGTTGCCCATTTTTTCTTTCTTATTCTACTTCTACTTCAACTTCAATTTCTTGGCTCTAGGCCCATTTCGTTGCTAACTAGAAATCCTTTTAGTGACACCTGCAGCCGAAAACATCTTTTTTTGGTGCTTCTTAAGGCCATTTGAGTGTTAATGTGTTAAAATCTTGTCTGTTTTACCCCTTTTCAGCCCAAAAATCCTTTTAACTTAGAATTTATTTTGTTTGACTTGGATGGCCTTAAATCTAATTTAATTTACGCTCCGGTTGGATGAAAATACTTTTTCCGCTACTGTATACATTCACATAATGTTCTTTTGGTATTCTCCTAACGTATGTGAATATTTTAAGTTCTTACTACTATATTATGCGCGATCCCGCTACTTATATTTTTATACTTGGCACTTTCCTAATCCCAGACCCAAATCCACTTATGCCCTCACGTTACCAACAAAGGGAATAAACCTAGTAGGCAAACTAGCTTCTACAAATCACTAACATAATTGCTTACCAACAAAGCCCCTCCCTACTCTATGGAATTCTGCCAAATTCTTGTTTTCTGTCAAGCCCCTCCCTACTTATTGGTCATATCAACCTTTCTGGGTTTCTCTTGATTGAAGACTCTCTTATATTTTCTGTTCAAGATTAGACCCCAGTTACTATTGAACCTTTTTCTTGATTGATATTTTTTGTTCAAGTAGAGTTTATATATATATATATATAGAGAGAGAGAGAGAGAGAGAGAGAGAGATACAAGTCTATAGAACCTATGAAGTACAAAGAACTCCATATTAAAAATTGCATAAAGTGATGGAGCTGTCAGTTGAAAAAAAAATTTCTATGTATTTTTAACACAATTTTCTATGCAAACTTTGCAATGCATATTCACACCAATTTCTTTAAATGCAGGGATAGACAAGGATACTCCATTGCTTTCTTAAAGGATTGGCATGTTTGGGGGAAGCATGTGATGAACGGGAGGGCCGAACACATTTGTACACTATGGGCATGATGATAAAATTTGTATTTATTTTTATATTTATATCTTCTGTTGGTATTTATATTTATGTAAATTTGTATTTCTTTTTATACTTATCCTTAGCGTAAAATTGAAAATTTGAGTATTTTCTATAGTCAATGTACTTTTTCTGCACTCATTCTTGATTCATAGGTTTAATTGTATTTTCAGTTTTGGACCCCGACCTGTTATCTACTTTTTGACCTGACCTGGATCTATTAAAAAAATGATATACCTACATATTGTGTAGCAAACAGGTACCAGGTTGGGTTCAGGTCGGGTTTGGGCTAACTTGAATACAACCTATTTATATAATAGGTCAATATTTTCAACCGGCTTATTAGATGAGGACTCCTTAGATGAAAGTCATCACTATTGCAGTTTAATGATGTTTTTCCTTTTGATTTCAGGCGATCGATTTTAAGCTCATCTCAAACGGATCACCAGGGGTCGGGGAGGCAAAGCAAATTTATTTATTTATTCTTTTATTTTGAAAATGGGCCATGGTGTTCTCAGATTGTTAACTCTCTTTCTTTTCTTCTTCTTTTTGTTTGAATAAAAGGATTGGACATATAGAGTCTAAAATATTTAGCTGATTCGAAAGGTTGGATCATAGGTTGAGATGAAATATTTTATTTGAATAAAATAATTGGGCTTCTATTTTTTTTATTAATGACATTGAATAATTTACATTTGAGTTGAATGAATGTGTTGAAATATGAGATTAATAGCATAAAAAAAATATTATTTAAAAAAAAATGCATAAAAAATCGTCGACGTAATTTTTAAAAAAAAAAAAAATGTATTTTTTTCAAAAAAAATTTGTATAAAAAAACTACTGCCAAAAGCTGTGGTTTTTTCTATGACTGTTAAGAGCAGTTGTTGTTGAAGTTCATACACCACAGTCTTGTATAGTGGTAAAAAAAAACCACTCCTTTTTTTACAACTATTTAGGGCAGTGGTTTTTTGAAAAAAAACCACCATCAAAGATAGTGGTTTTTTGAAAAAACCACTGTTTAAGGCAGTGGTTTTTTTTACTTTTTTACGTAGTGTTGGGGATCTCCCTGCATTTCTCACTATTATCAACCTCGCTGCTGAGCATGCGTGCTCATCCTAACATATTATGAAGTTCAAGGAAAAGAGCTCACCACCCTTGAGAACCCCTTAGGAGGTTACTCTCAATAGAAAGAATAACCATAATATAACTTAGAGGAGGATAGTTCGATCGATTACAATCTCCAGAGCTTCTTCGAAGATGAGGCAATCAATATGATAGAGGAAATCTGAACGTCAATATCACTGTCATTGACATTGCTTATTCAAAAGATCTCATCAGATGAGGACTCCAAAAGAAAAATGCCAAATTCAGAACAAATCCACATTTCCTAAAGAATCGCCCGAACGGTTCCGGTAGTCGTCTCACTCCCTCAGTTAGAGGAAGCAAATCTCCCGGTGCCTTTTGAGGTGACCGACCCTGTACCATATCTACTATTGAAAATAAAAATAATAGAAAAAGTAGAAAACCCTAAAAATTCATAAATACAAAATCTAAAAAAATCAGAAAACCTCATAAAAGAAAGGGAACCCTTCGTCCCAAATCAAATTTGCGACCAACAAGGGAACTTTTCTCCTAATACTACTATCCCATCTCTCGTGCGAGGACGCAGGGCTTTCAGGCTAAACAGCAAGCCAGTGATTATACCAGACAAAATAATTTACGACTTTGAGAAAAGGATCAATATCCTTGACCTTCACCTTACCAAAGATCTTGCAGTCATAAATTACACCGATGAAGGGTTACCTTTCACAAAATCGAATCCCCAGTGTAGCAATTTTACTGTATATGAGCTTACCGAAGATGAAGAGGAAATATCAATCGTTGAGGAGGCACCAAACTTCCAACGGGTCATTAAGCGTTTTGATGAGTAAACCCAAGCTACCATGGAACCTATAGAAAAAATCAACTTTGACACCGAAGAGAAACCCAAGAGGTTACTAATTAGTGCGACGCTCAACTCCAAGCAACGTCAGCAAATCGTACAAGTCCTACTAGAACATCTCGACTCCTTCGCGTGGTCCTATGTGGATATGCCTAGTTTAGACCCAAGTTTAGTAGAACATCACCTTGTCTTGGAACCCGATGTAAAGCCTGTTAAGCAGAAACTCTGTAGGATGCACCCACAAATAGCCCTTCAAGTTAAAGAGGACATTGACAAGTTACGCAAAGGAAAATTCATTCGAGTTGTCCTCTACCCCAAATGGGTCTCCAACATAGTACCTGTCACTAAGAAAGACGGTAGAGTACGGGTGCATTGACTTCCGAAACCTTAATCAGGCATGCCTAAAAGATGACTTCCCACCTCCGCACATTGATACTATAGTCGACAACACCGCTGGACATGAGATGCTATATTTTATGGACGGTTTCTCTAGGTATAATCAGATCAAATTAGTAGAGTCTGACCAAGAGAAGACTTCTTTCACCACACCATGGGGAACTTACTATTACGTCATCATGCCTTTTGGGCTAAAAAACACAGGAGCCACGTATCAACGTGCCATGATGGCTATTTTTCATGACATAATGCATAAACGTGTAGAAGTCTACATCGATGACATATTAGTGAAGTCCCAAATGTGGGTAGGACATGTTGAAGCACTCTAACTGGTGCTACAAAGAGCTAAGAAATATTAGTTAAAAATGAACCCAAAGAAATGTGTCTTCGGAGTAACCTCCAAAAAATTACTCCGTTTTATAGTCAGCAAGCGAGGGATCGAAGTCGACCCTTCTAAAGTCAGAGCTATCCTTGAGATGCCACCTCCTAGTAATATCAAAGAATTATGAGGCCTGATAAAAAAATTATAATTCATCAGGAGATTTATCTCCCAGCATTCACACATATGCGATCCTTTCTACAAACTACTTAAAGGAGGAACTGAGTACAAATGGGATGACTAATGTTAGCAAACCTTCGACCACATCGATAAGTACCTCCTTAGCCCGCCAATACTATCGCCACCCTTCCCCGAAAGACTCCTAATCCTTTACCTCTCAGTGAATGATAAAGCAATGGGAGTAATTATGGGACAATATGAAGAAGACAATAAGAGAGAGAAGGCTATCTACTACCATAGTAGGACGATGGTTGAGTACGAATGGAAATATACTTCAATGGATAAGACCTGCCTTACGTTGGTGTGGGCCTCAATCAAATTACGACACTAATTCAGACCACATAAAATACTAGTACTAGCCTGAATGGACCTTTTGAAGTACGTATTCGAGAAGCCTGTAACATCAGAAAAGATCGCTCGTTGGCATATGCTATTGCAAGAATTCAACATCACTTATAAAATGTAGAAGTCGATCTAAGGACAAGCAATCACCGATTACCTCATAGATCTCTCACTCCCGAGTGATGAGCCCATACACGCAGATTTTCCTGATGAAGACTTACTCACAATTCATAACGAAGAGCCTGATAAGACGTCATGGACCCTTTATTTTGACGGTGCTCTAAATCATAAAGGAAAAGGCATCGGGATAGTCCTCCTAAGCCTGGAAGGGGTTTTCATTCCTAAGGCTTTTCAACTAGACTTCTCTGTCACTAATAATATCATAGAATATGAAGCTTTCATAGCTAGACTACGAGCAGTACCACAATTAGCTGTTAAACAATTAAAAACCATCGGTGACTCCAAGCTAGTAATCTCACAAGTTATAAGAGAATGAAAAACTAAGGAAAGGAGACTAATGACATACCTAGAAACTGCTCAATAGTTAGTAAAGAAATTTGAACGAATCTCTTTCACGCATATCCCTAAATTAGAAAATGAGCTCGCAGACTCCCTTGCCACGTTAGCCTCGGTCATCCAAATTCCCATCGAACAAAATACCAAGACCTTCTTCATTGAAAAACTGACAGTACTCATCCACGAGGTAGCATGAACCGTCAAGAGAGAATTATCGATTCTCCCCACCAGTACAGGACCAAAGGAAGCAATCACTTCAGAAAATCACGTCAAGGTAGGAATTGAAGTTGCTATATTTAGATTTGAAAATTCACCAACCGACGATGGACAGCCATGGTATTTCGACATCTAGAACTTCTTGAAGCATCAAGACATTCTTTCATACACGACGAAGATCAAACGGAAAACTATAAGGAATCAATGCGCCCGATTCTGCATACTCGGCGAAACATTATACAAGGAAGCCTTCACCAAAGGAGTACTGCTATGATACGCCACAATCGTCAAAGGACAATACATCATCAGAGAAGAACGTGCCAGTGCCTGTGGCGCCCACGCCGCTAGGCAGAGACTCACCGATCAAATCACACGACAAGGCTAGTTCTGGCTGACAATGATAAGAGATTGCCACCTCTACGTCCAATTCTGCAAGCAATGCCAAGAACACACCGCACTCATCAAAGCACCATCTATTGTATTGAACACTATGACCTCATCGTGGCCATTTTTGATGTGAGCTTTCAATGTCATCGGACCTGTCATAGACACAGTCGGGAACACTCACAAGCACACATTCATACTTACGGTAATAGAATACTACAACAAATGGGTAGAGGCTGAATCTTACATCAGAATCACCACTTCAACACTCGTAAGGTTTATCATTCGGAATATCATCACTAGGTTTAGAGTACCCAGAATGTTCGTTATCGACAACGGTCTGCAATTTATCACAGAGAAGACGAAGAAGTTATGCAAGAAGTTCGGCATCGATCTATGCCACTCATCACCGTTCTACCCTCAGGGTAATAGATAAGCAGAAGTTATAAATAAAATGCTGATTCAAATTCTAAAATACATAATAGAAATGAGCAATAGAGCCGACTGGCCTAAACGACTACCAGAAGCACTCAAGACCTATAAGACCTCTATTAGTACGGCCACCGGCCAAACTCCCTACCTCCTTACCTACGGAATGGAGGCAGTCCTACCAAGTGAGATACAAGTACCATCCTTACGGATTCAACTCGATGATGAGTTATTCTTAGACGAGAGGAGAATTGCCCTACTCGTGTAGCTAGAGAAGCTCGATGAAATATGTCTAAGGGCAGTTGATCATGCTCAGGTATATAAGAGGAGATTGGTCAGGGCTTATGATAAGAAAGTTCTCAAATGAACCTTTAATATTAGAGAATTAGTCTTAAAGAAAATCATGCCTTCCAAGCACGCCCATCCGAAAGGAAAACTGAAATAGAACTGGGAAGGCCCTTACGTTATAACAGTCGCATACCATGAAAATGCATATAAACTGGCCAACCAAGATGGAGAAGAACTCTCTAGCCCTTGGAAAGCCATGTATCTTAGAAAATACTACCCTTAGCCCTGTGATCATCACATCCCATGGTTAAATACTTATACTTATCACCCTCGTAGTTGTCACGACCCATTCATTGGTCGTACGTCATCAATTCTCAGAATATCCTTAAGACCTCCAATTCATTATCCACTTTCTTATTTGGGTGAATTGATTGAAGGACTAATGACCTACTTAACCTCTTTCAAAAGTATAAGTAACACCTGATCCTCATTTCCCCCTCCCTCGCCATTGGAGTAGACGTCAGAGAGATAAAAATGAAAATGTAGGTTCAATCAAAATTCACTATTCTTGCAATAGCAGGATGCTTTCAAAAATACATATATCAAAAAAATCGAGTGAGAGCACTACGACGGGTGAACAAGTCAATAAGCTCAGGGAAGAATAAGCAAGCCGTGAGGACATCTCTGGTAACTTGACTAGAAATGTATAAGCAAGCTGTGAGGGCAACCCTGATGTCCCCATACTACTAGATATCGTCGTAAGGTGGCGGGAGGAGGATAAACTCCAGCTAACCTTAGAATGTGAGATCTTGATGGTACCGAAATATGACGAAGAGCTCAATCATGGCACCCCATATCCCTTTGACAAAAAGATTGTTACTCATCCCTTTTGCAAAGCGTTAGTTACAAACTATTCCCCACATCATTGAGCCTCACCCCTCTTCCACCTTTTTTTGTTTTCGGACAATGAATCAGAAGCCTCACAGGGTACTCCTAAGAATGAAGCTGAAAACCGATGAATGATGACTGATGGGATCACTTACTATACCTATCATACTTCTCCCTAATAACTACAGGATAGGATGACCCCCACCAAAAGGTAGACCCTTGTACACAACTGACTTAATAAAATGACCTCCCCCCAATTCGATGACTATACTAATAAGCTTTTCTTCAAAACTAACTCACCAACTACCTATGACTTCTTAGAGACCCAAAGTGCTCATCTAAAACTCAGAAAAGCTCCATTGCATCTAGAAACTAGGGCATTTTTTTGGTCTGAACGAGAATCACCTTAGAAGCGCCAACTTGTCCACGAAGAAGATGAGGAATAACGAAGTTATCAACCGTAGAATGCTATTGAAAATACTATATTGCCAATCCTACCACGCTCCTACACTGGGGCATTTTTTTTATTATTTATTATTTCTATTATTTCTATCTTAGTTATTTGCTTTCCCTATTGCATTATTTCTACTTAAAAAATAATAATAAAAAAATGAAGAAGAAAAAAAAAAGCGAGAAAAAAAGAGAGACCACATGTCCATCTTTTACTACCAGACCCCGGTCTGAGACACTTACCCCCCTTGACTACTAGCACGGGAGAGAATAAAAATTATTGATAGTGTTACCTTTACATGTACAGATACCAAGCAACCTTCAACCATCAGTAGGCCAGCTTAGGAAGCATCCAAGTCCCGATGACGGTTGACGGCTCTAAAGAATCTAAAAAGCAAAAGACAAATACAAGAGGTAAGCAAAAGAAAGAGCCGATCAGGTACATCTAAATAAAAAATCTGCATATATATACATCAAAATTTTCATTTCTTTTTTTACACTTGTCACCAGGGGCATCCCCCCTGTATATACAATGGATACACAATAGACAAAAAGGTACACACACACACACACTCCTACTCCCTACGCTGTCGCTGGGATGGCTAATCACCGTTGTCCCCAGTATCATCAGCTCGAAGGTCTGTAGACTGGTCCTCTAAAAACATAATCCTGGCACCCAAAGTCTGCAAAACCTCTAGAAGGCATGACCCCGATATAGAATCCCCCTCACTCGTCTAACTAACAGATCGCCTCGCTCGAGAACGAGGAGGATACCTCGTGAGAACCTCATGAATGACAAAATCCTTACGAGCATCACCCCTGACACGATCACATGACGTGTGACGAGACTGCCCGACCGAGGAACCCGTAGCCCTTGACTTTGATCCATCAAGCTGACCAGCCAACCTGTGCAGTCCCCGCTCACTCCTCATCAGACGATACTGCAACCTATCTAGGGACGGTTGTGTCGTCCGACGCGCTGCCTCTAATGCCTCAATTTATGTCTTCTGTGTGACCATCATCTCAACGAATAGGTCATCACGACTCAGAGCGTCTCCAAGGATCCATCTTGCCTCAAGAGTGGCGCGCGCTCGCGTCGCCTCTAGACACTCCTCCTCAAGCTCACGCACTTGTGCTACCACACCAAGTCAAAGAAAATCAATACATATTTATATGAACATAGAAATTTTGAAAAGGAAAGAATCATACTAGTTTCGCCCTCTCCCCCAGAAGTCACTCAACCATCACAGAGGTTACTAGATCAATAGGCGGCATGAAAGGAACAACAAACATAGGCGGCTACAACAAATACAAACAGATATATCAGAAAACATTATGATGACGAATAAACCATAAACACAACAATAAAAACATACCTGGGAAAGGATAGGAGCAGACCCCTGAGCGGGAGACTCAGGAGTAGAGTTCGGAATAGCCTGCCCACAAAACTAAACAAACAACACAAGATGTGTCAAAATAAAATAAATGAGATAATCTAAAACTTAATTATGCCAAACCTAAAACTATACCTGACTCTTGGGGCGTAGAGAGGCAGCAATTGCCTCCCTCGTCTGGAAGTCCTCGGCAATCCGACACAAAAATACAAACACAATGTTAGTAAACTATTAAAAAAGAGAAATAATAACACCCAACAAACTACTACAATTATACAAATGAGTCAAAGGATTGAGAAAACTTACCCAGTGCTCCAGCTTGGCCCAAAGCTGAGCCATCATTGGATCCTCCCGATTAGAGGAAGCAACTGAAGATGGATCAAATGTCAAAGCGGGACCTCCAACAACAAGCTCTACCCTTTGCAAACACTGAAAAATGTGCCAGAACTAATTGAACCCACAAATATCAACAACTAATAAATCTAAATAAGACACTTACCAATCAATCAATCTCAGATCGTAGGCTAGCCTCCACCTCTTGACCAGCTTGCTGCTGACTGCGTAGCAACCCGTTCATCGCCACATGACCGGTGACCTCGGCCTCCCTCTCTGACTGATCAAAACAAAATGAGACACAACAACTATATCAGAACGACTAGAAGACTAAGTCAATGTGATACATAAGCAATTAAGCCAATACACCAACTCACCAGGAGCCATCGAGTCTCCGCTAGCTGAGCCCCCATCTCATCCTCCGCTCCCCTAGCCTGAGCAACCGAGGTGGCTAGGGAGCACATCTCCTCATCAGGTCGAGGAGAGCACCCCATCTACTCCATCGCCCTGTGAAGGGCATCTAATGCGCCCTGCACACTCATTGTGAGATGGCCCAACTCTAATGCGGCCAGTCTCTCCCTCAACGGTGATGTCGACTCAGGCCCACCGACTGCTAAAGAACCGCTCCCATGCAAAGGACGTGTGAAGAGGTGCCCACCTCCAGAACTCGAGCTGCAAGTAGGAGATTGGGAATCCACTGACGACAAAGACTTCCACATAGCTGCCTTGCAAGATAGTGAAGAGCACTTGCACTCAACATGGGAAGAAGATGATACCCCATAAGAAAATCTTAACTCGCATAGCATCCACCTCGGCTTTGTCCTTGGGGGATGGGAATGCCCGTGGGACTCCCCTTGTATCGGTCACCCATACCAACCCTGCTGTAGAGTCTGTACATGCATATTAGAATGCTTCACTAGTTGGAGCTGACACTCTGTGATGGTAGGAACGAATGACTCCAACCTCGTGGCAACAGAAGCAAGTGATGACCCACCAACTTAGCTACCTGCCCAAGAAGCAGAAAATCCCAACAGTCATCTAGTCGACCCGGGGGGGAACGCCCACATCACCCTCATAGAGTTTGAAGAGGAACTCAAACTAGACACTCCTCCATCCCCAAATGCGCCGTAACTCTAAATATTCTAGAAATCTCTCGAGGACGAATGGCAACCTCCTCCGAGTGATGACGAGGTCTATTGCATAGACCTTCTTGCACTTGAGTTAGCAGAGCAAGCTAACCTAAGACTTCAAGCACTGTCAGATAAAGAAGATGAGTTCGATACCGGCCTTGACTCTAACTCAGAAGGATGGGAATGCCCTTGGGGATCTCCCTGCATTTCTTACCATTATCAGCATCGCTGCTGAGCATGCATGCTCATCCTAACATATTATGAAGTTCAAGGGAAAGAGCTCACCACCCTTGAGAACCCCTTAGGAGGTCACTCTTGGTAGGAAGAACAACCATATTATAACTTAGAGGAGGATAGTTCGATCGATTATGATCTCCACAACTTCTTCGAAGATGAGGCAATAAATATGATAGAGGAAATCCGAACATCAATACCTATGTCATCGGCATCGCTTATTCAAAAATCTCATTAGATGAGGACTCCAAAAAAAAATGTCAAATTTAGAACAAATCCACATTTCTCGAAGATTCGCCCTAACGGCTCTGACAGCCGTCTCGCTCCCTTAGTTAGAGGAAGCAAATCTCTTAGCGCCTTTTGAGGCGACCGACCCTGTACCATATCTACTATCAAAAATTAAAAAATTAGAAAAAAAAGAAAACCCTAAAAATTTAGAAATAAAAAATCTAAAAAAATTAGAAAACCCCCGAAAAGAAAGGGAACCCTTCGTCCCGAATCAAATTTGCGACCAACAAGGGGACTCTTCTCCTAAGACTACTATCCCATCTCCCATATGAGGACGCAGGGCATCCAGGATAAAAAAACAAGCCAATGATTATACCAGATGAAATACTTCACAACTTTGAGAAAAGTATCAATAGCCTTGACCTTCACCTTACCAAAGATCTCTCAGTCATAAATTATACCAATGAAGGGTTACCTTTTGCAAAATCGAATCCCTAGTGTAGCAATTTTACAGTATATGAGCTTACCGAAGATGAAGAGGAAACACCAATCGCAGAGGAGGCACTAGACTTCCAACGGGTCATTAAGCATTTTGATGAGCAAACCAAAGCTCCCGCGAAACCTACAGAAGAAATCAACTTTAGCACAAAAGAGAGACCCAAGAGGTTACTAAGTAGCGCGACGCTCAACTCCAAGGAACATTAGCAAATCGTACAAGTCCTACAAGAATACCTCGACTCCTTCGCGTGGTCCTATGAGGATATGCCTAGTTTAGACCCAAGTTTAATAGAACATCGCCTTGTCTTGGAACCTGATGCAAAGCCTGTTAAGGACAAACTCCGTAGAATGCACCCACAAACAACCCTTCAAGTTAAAGAGGAAGTTGACAAGTTATACAAAGCCAAATTCATTCGAGTCATCCTCTACCCCAAATGGGTCGCCAACATAGTACCTGTCACTAAGAAAGACAGTAGAGAACGGGTTTGCATTGACCTTCAAAACCTTAACTAGGAATGCCCAAAAGACGACTTCCCACTTCTGCACATTGACACTCTAGTCGACAACACCACTGGTCATGAGATGCAATCCTTTATGGACGGTTTCTCTGGGTATAATCAGATCAAATTAGAAGAGTTTGACTAAGAGAAGACTTCTTTCACCACACCATGGGGAACTTACTGTTATGTCATTATACCTTTTAGGCTAAAAAATATAGGAGTCACGTATCAACGTGCCATGATAGCTATTTTTCATGACATGATACATAAATGTGTAGAAGTTTACATCGACATATTAGTGAAGTTCCAAATGCGGGCAGGACATGTTGAAACACTTCGACTGGTGCTACAAAGAGCCAAGAAACATCAGCTAAAAATGAACCCAAAGAAATGTGTCTTCGGAGTCACCTCTGGAAAATTACTCGGTTTTATAGTTAGCAAGCGAGGGATCGAAGTCGACCCTGTTAAAGTTAGAGCTATCCTTGAGATGCCACCTCCCAGTAATATCAAAGAATTACGAGGCCTAATAGGATGATTGCAATTCATCAGGAGATTTATCTCCCAGCATTCAGACATATGCGATCCTTTTTATAGACTACTTAAAGGAGGAACTGAGTACAAATGGGATGACCAATGTCAGCAAGCCTTCGATAACATCAGGAAGTACCTCCTTAACCTGCCAATACTATCGCCACCAATCCCTGGAAGACCCCTAATCCTCTACCTCTCAGCGAACGACAAAGCAATGGGAGTAATTTTGGGACAATATGAAGAAGACGACAAGAGAGAGAAGGTTATCTACTACCTTAATAGGATGATGGTCGAGTACAAATGGAAATATACTTTAATGGAGAAGACCTGCCTCATGTTGGTGTGGGCTTTAACCAAATTACGACACTACTTCGGAGTACATAAGATACTAGTACTAGCCCGAATGGATCCTCTGAAGTAAGTATTCGCAAAGTCTGTAACATCAGGAAAGATCGCTCGTTGGCATATGCTATTGCAAGAATTTGACATCACTTACGAAATGCAGAAGTCAATCAAAGGACAAGCAATCACCAATTACCTCGCAGATCTCCCACTCCTGAGTGATGAGCCCATACACATGGATTTCTCTTATGAAGGCCTACTCACAATTCATAACGAAGAGCCTGATAAGACATTATGGACCCTTTATTTTGACGGTGCTCTAAATCATAAAGAAAAAGGCATTGGGATAGTCCTCCTAAGCCCGAAAGGAGTTGTCATTCCTAAGGCTTCTCAACTAGACTTCCCTGTCACTAATAATGTCGTAGAATTTAAAGTTTTCATAGCTGGACTACGAGCAACACTACAATTAGGTGTTAAACAATTAAAAACCATTGGTGACTCCAAGCTAGTAATCTCTCAAGTTATAGGAGAATGGAAAACTAAGGAAAGGAGACTAATGGCATACCTAGAAACCGCTTAATATTTAGTAAAGAAATTTAAACAAATCTCTTTCACGCACATCCCTAGATTAGAAAATGAGCTCGCAGACTCTCTTGCCACGTTAGCCTCGGTCATCCAAATACCCATCAAACAAAGTACTAGGACCTTCTTCATAGAAAAACTGATAGTACCCGCCCAAGACGAAGCATGGACCATCAAGAGAGAATTACTGATTCTCCCTACCAGTATAGGACCAAAGGAAGCAATCGCTTCAGAAAATCATGTCAAGGCAAGAACCGAAGTTGCTATGTTCAGATTTGAAATATCACATCCCTCCATGCGCCATGAAGATCGAATGGAAGACCATAAGGAATCGATGCACCCGATTCTACATACTCGGCGAAATACTTTAAAAGAAGTCTTCATCAAAGGAATACTGCTACGATGCATCACAACCACCGAAGGATAATACATCATCTGAGTAGCACACGCCAGTGCTTGCGGTGCCCACGCTGGTAGGCAGAGACTCTCCAATCAAATCACACGATAAAGCTACTTTCGGCTGACAATGATAAGAGATTGCCCCCTCTACGTCTAATTTTACAAGCAATGCCAAAAACACGCCACACTCATCAAAGCTCCATTAGTTGCATTGAACACTATGACCTCGCCATGGCCATTTTCAATGTGGGCTTTCGATGTCATCGGATCTTTCATAGATACAGTTGGGAACACTCACAACCATGCATTCATACTTAGGACAACTGAATACTACACTAAATGGGCAGAGGCTGAGTCCTATGTCAGAATCACTGCTTTGACACTCGTAAGGTTTATCGTTTGGAATATCATCACCAGGTTTGGAGTACCCAGAATGTTCATTACCGACAACGGTCTGTAATTCGTCACAGAGAAAATAAAGAAGTTATGCAAGAAGATTGGCATAGATTTATGCCAGTCATCACCGTTCTACCCTCAGGGCAATGGACAAACTGAAGCTACAAACAAAATGCTTATTCAAATTCTGAAATGCACAGTAGAAATGAGCAATGGAGCTGACTGGCCCGAACGACTACCAGAAGCACTTTGGGCTTATAGAACCTCTATTCATATGGCCATCGGCGAAACTCCCTACCTCCTTACCTATGGAATGGAGGCAGTCCCACTATACAAGATATAAGTACCATCCTTATATATTAAACTCAATGATAAGCTATCCTTAGATGAGAGGAGAATTTCCTTACTCGCGCAGCTAGAGCAGCTCGATGAAACATGTCTATGGGCAGCTGATCACCCTCAGTTATATCAGAGGAGAGTAGCCAAGGCTTACGATAAGAAAGTCCTTGAACGAACCTTTAATATTGGAGAATTAGTCTTAAAGAAAATCATGCTTTCCAAGCACGCCCATTCGAAAGGAAAACTAAAACCGAACTGGAAAGGCCCTTACGTTATAACAGTCGCATACCCTGGAAATGCATACAACTGGCGAACCAAGATGGGGAAGAACTCTCTAGCCCTTGGAATGCCATGTACCTTAGTAAATACTACCCTTAGCTCTGTGATCATCACATCCCGTGGTTAAATACTTATACTTATCACCCCCGTAGTTGTCACGACCCATTCATTGGTCGTACATCATCAATTCTCAGAATATCCTTAAGACCTCTAATTCGTTGCCCACTTTCTTATTTGAGCAAATTGATTGAAGGACTAGTGACCTACCTAACCTCTTTCCCCTTCTCCCGCCATTGGAGGAGACGTCAGAGCAAAAAAAATAAAAATGTTAGGTTCAATCAAAACTCACTAATCTTGTGCTAGCAGGATGCTTTGAAAAATATATATATCAAAAAAATCGGGTGAGAGCATTACGACGAATGAACAAGTCAATGAGCTCAGGGAAGCATAAGCAGGCTATGAGGACATCTATGGTAACTTTACTAGAAATGAAAAGCAAGCTGCGAGGCATCCCTGATATCCCCATACTACTAGATATCGCTATAAGGTGGCGGGAGGAGGCTAAACTCCTGCTAACCTTAGAATATGAGAACTTGATGGTACCGAAACATGATGAAGAGCTCAATCATGGCACCCCGTATCCCTTTCAGAAAAAGATTGTTACTCATCCCTTTTACAAAGCATTATTTATAAACTATTCCCCACATCACTGAGCCTCACCCCTCTTCTACTTTTTTTCATTTTCGGACAATGAATTGGAAGCCTCACAAGATACTCCTAAGAATGAAGTCGAAAACCGATGAACGATGAATGACATGATCACTTACTATACCTACTGTACTTCTCCCAAATAACCACAGATTAGGATGAGCCCCACCTAAAGGTAGACCCTTGTACACAACTGACCTAATCAAAATGACCTCCCCCTAGTTCGATGACTGTACTAATAAGCTTTTCTTCAAAACTAACTCACCAAGTACCCATGACTTCTTATAGACCCAAAGTGCTTATCTAAAACCCAGAAAAGCTCCATTGCATCTAGACATTGGGGCTTTTTTTTCTGTCAGAATGAGTATCACCTTAGAAGCACCGACTTGTCCACGAAGAAGATGAGGAATAATGAAGTTACCATCCGGAGAATACTACCGAAGATAGTATATTGCCAATCCTACCACGCTCCTACACTGGGGCATTTTTTTTAAAAATTATTTATTATTTTTATTATTTCTATCTTAGCTATTTGCTTTCCCTGTTGCATTATTTTTATTTCAAAAAAAAGGAAAAAAAAGAAGTAGAAAAAAAAGAGAAAAAAAGAGAGACCACATATCCATCTTTTACTACTAGACCCCGGTCTAAGACACTTGCCCCCTTGACAACTAGTAAGGGGGAGAACAAAAATTATTGATAGCATTACCTTTACATGTGCAGATACCAAGCAACCTTCAATCTTCCCTAGGCCTGCTCAGGAAGCATCCAAGTCCCGATGACGGTTGACTGCACTAAAGAAACTAAAAAGCGAAAGACAAATGCAAGAGGTAATCAAAAGAAAAGGAGCTGATTAGGTACATCTAAACCAAAAATCTCCATATATATATATATATATATATATATATATATATCAAAATTTTCTTTCCTTTTTTACACTTGTCACCGGGGGCATCCCCCCTATATATACAATGCACACACAATGGACTAAAAGGTACACACACACCCCTACTCCCTATGCTGCTGCTGGGATGGTCAATCACCGTTGTCTCCAGTATCATCAGCTCGGAGGTCCACAGACTGGTCCTTTAAAAACACAATCCCGACACCCAAAGTTCATGAAACCTCTAGAAGATGTGGCCCCACTACAGAATCCCCGTCACTTGTCTGACTAACAGATTGCCTTGATCGAGAGCGAGGAGGATACCTCACAAGAACCTCATGAACGATAGAATCCTCACGAGCATCACCCCTGACACGATCACGTGACGTGTAACGAGACTGCTCGGCCGAGGAACCCATAGTCCTCGACTCTGATCCATCAAGCTGACCAGCAAACCTACGCACTCCCCGCTCACTCCTCATTAGACGATACTGCAGCCCATCTAGGGATGCTTGCATCTCTGCCCACGTCATCTGACGCGCCAGGAGTGGAGCGCGCTCGTGACTTGGAGCGTCTCCAAGGATCCGTCTCACCTCAGGAGTGGCGCACGCTCGCGTTGCCTCCAGACACACCTTCTCAAGCTCACGCACTTGCGTTACCACACCAAGTCAAAGAAAACCAATACATACATATATATATATACATATGAACATAGAAATTTTGAAAAAGAAAGAATCATACCAAATCCACCCTCTCCCCCACATACCTGAGTAGGGATAGGAGCAGACCCCTGAGGGGGAGCCTCGAGAGCATAGTCCGCAAAAGCCTGCTCATAAAACCAAACAAACAACATAAGAAGTGTCAAAACAAAATAAATGAGATAATCTAAACTGAATTATGCCAAACTTGAAACTATACCTCACTCTCGGGGTGTAGAGAGGCAGCAATCGCTTCCCTCGTCTGGAAGTCCTTGGCAATCCGACACTAAAAGACCAACACAATGTTAGTAAACTATTAAGAAAGTGAAACAATAACACCCAACGAACTACTATAACTATACAAACGAGTTGAAGGATTGAGGAAACTTACCCAGTGCTCCAGCTCGGCTAGAAGCTGAGCCAACGCTGGTTCCTCCCGACTAGAAGAGGCAACTAAAGATGGGTCAAATGCCGGAGTGGGACCTCTAGCAACAAGCTCGGCTCTCTACGAATAATAATAAACACATCAGTTGGCAAGCTCACAATGCTAATAATTAACAAAATCATGCCCATATAGACACGTACCAATCGATCAATTTCAAATCGTAGGCTGGACTCCACCTCTCAGCTAGCCTGCTGCTGACTGCGTGGCAACTCGATCATCGCCACATGACCGACCACCTCGGCCTCCCTCTCAGACTGACCAAAACAAAATGAGACACAACAACTACATCAAAACAACTGGAAGACTAAGTCAACATGATACATAAGCAATTAAACCAATACACCAACTCACCAGGAGCTGTCGAGTCTCCGCTAGCCGAGCCCCCAACTCATCCTCTGCTCCCCTAGCCTGAGCAACTGAGGTGGCTAGGGAGCACAACATCTCCTCATCAGGTCGAGGAGTGCACCCCATTTCCTCCATCCCACTGTGATGGGCATCTAATGCCCCCTGCACACTTGCTGTGAGATGGCCATGCTCCAATACGGCCAGTCTCTCCCTCAACGCTGACATTGACTTAGGCCAGCCGACCGCGAAAGAACCGCTCCCATGGAAGGGACGTGTGAAGAGGCGCCCACCACCAGAGCACTAAACCATCTCCCATACTCCCGGACGTCCGCCACTTCATGCGCTCCCATCCCCCAGCTCTAAAATTCTCCATCTGAAGTGCCATCCGCTCTGTGAAGTTTTGGCCAGGGGGGGCGGTCATCCTCTTCGCCACCCTGTGGCGAATCTCTGGATGGACTCCTTGAGCGAATCCCAGCTATCGCACCACTCGAGATAGGTGGATCCTCTCCACCTTCTAAAAACAATAGACCCATATGTCCATGTCAAAGAAGGGCTAATCAGACTGAATCACCGGCACAACAACATCCTCCCCATCCTTGTAGGGCCTCCAGATCACCTATAACCAAACAAGCAAGCCAACCCGTCAATGAAACCTTAGATCATAAGAGCCCAAAACAAAATGAAATAAAATGAGAACATGATGATATATACCTGCCTCGCATGCATGTCCTCAAAAATACCCTGTCCAGTCTGAAGATCAGAAGAGCAGCGATGACTCCTCAATGCTGCCCTCCACACGTGCATTCGCTGAAACGTGAACCTCACCTCCAACGGAACCCCCAGATGAAGAAAAGAAAAATGATCGTACGCCCAAAACTAAAAAAAAAACAACACAAAAGAAATGTTGAATATCTGCTATGATCAGAAGAACAAAAAAAATTGAAGACACCATGACACTGATTACCTAAAACTCACCTAGAGGAAGGGAAGGAAACCTCCGATCGTTGCGACGCCCTGTCCCTGACGATAAAGCTAGCTAGTCATAGAGATGCGCCAATGCAGCTGCACCCCACGCATAGGTAGGAACCCTATCCAAGTCCCTGAGAATCATCAAAAACAACCAGGTGACGCATCCTCGAGTCAAAGAAGAAAAGAGTATTACACCAAGGAATTACATCAAGAACGCTAGAAGCACCCTATCCGCAGCCAACCGCGGCTCAACTACAGGCTCCCGAGCCGCCACCACCACACAACGTGCCTTGTAAGATGCCCTCACCTCTGAATGATGCCTCGAGGGGATGAAACTACAAGCGAACGTATCGAAGAATCAAGTGACCCTAACTACATCTAGCCCTGATCCACTCGATCTATATGGTACACCCAAAATCTCTTCACACACCTCCAAATACGCTCCTGCTATCCACCCTTGATCGGCTCACCATCAAAACAAAGACTAGTAATGCGGACCCAGTCCTCTGGAGTCGGCAACAACATACCAACTAGAAAGAGAAGCACCTGATGCTCCTCCCTCCACCTCTCCAAGATTGCCACAATCAAATCGCGATCCACCTGAAAGGGCTTCAACTCTAAGATCGGCCCGAAACTGAAAGACACAAACTGTGCCCGCTGAGACTCTGGCAAGGCACAATACCAAGTGTGAGACTCAGTCCATGCCGAGCTGATAGCCAGCTGCGGAGGCTCCTATTGAACGAAACGCAAGAAAAATAAAATAAGACTAATGCACACCTATGATGAAAGACATGCAGAACTAAAGCTAAAAGCGAATAGAATATATTCAAACACCCAATAACAATTCATAATAAACAAGCAAAACATGATAAGAATAGTAAAACAAAAATGTGACCTGTCTCTAGATGCGGTCATGATACATGAGTGAGCACACAATCCATAATCAATGCACCTAAAAAAAATTGAAAGAACTCTTGCTCACGGGTACCTCCCGGCCTCGAGCGAAGATATCCTCCAACGGGAAGTGTCTGCGATCTTGACGTTCCTCACCCCAGTGCTCCTCAGCCCCATCTTGATGCTCCTCAGTTCTCGCATCCTCACCCTCTCAACATCATCCTCAGCTACACCTTGCTCAATCTTAAGTACCTCCTCCCTGACTTCTACCTGGTCAACCTCTGGTACCTCCTCTCAAGCTACCTCCCCAACATCCACCTCCCCAACAATAGCATCGGTCTAAGCCTCGGAGGTCTCACCTATCTCCCCCATCATGGTCCTCTTCAACTCAAAAATAGTAAGATCGTGTCTACCACCACCCTCAGCCTCCAACCTAGAATAAAGATCTCAAAAAATTAAAGAGAACGGAAGAAACGGCGCCTAAAACGGACTATCGGGTTACGAGATATCACGAAAACATGAAAACTGGAGCGCAAGGAAACAAGGAAACTAGAGAATCAAAGACAAAAATGGATAGCGTGAAAATGAAAATTTTAGAACTATATATAGAGCATACCCAAATCGCGTGCGTCAACCGACGCGCTCGACTGAATCACGCACCATGGTCCACGCGCTTAATTCGGATCAAATGCCCACCCTCGAGCGCAGAAACAGACCATCACCCGCTCAAACTAACCTGACCATCTGGTTGCTCGCAGCCCACCAGACGCGTAATCACCTTGTGTGCCCACACAACGGCGCCTAAATCCCAAAGATAACCGCATACAGTGACTGGCCACCACCCTAATCCTGCACCTCATATCGTGCATTTAAGTCAGTTAAACAACCAGACACTGCCGCTTAATGACTATCCAACTCTCTGAAACGCGCGCTCCCATTTCGACGCGTAATTTGTTTATGCGCCCGGAGTGAAACACGCAATTCCCCAAAAACACAAAACATGCCCATTATAGTGAGCTCATGTCAAAATTAGGAAAATTTTGACCCTAATTACCAACCCAAACTATGCCCATGTTAAGACCAATCCAAAAACACTCCTGACTTATAAAATATACACCCTAAACTAAACTAAAAAAAAATGTCCCCCAACATCATTTATACACTTCAACTAGGACCAAAAAAAAAAGAGAAAAAAAATGCCCCCCATCACTTACGCATGCGATAATCTCGGGACAAACCCTGAATAAACCTGGAATGAATCCCAAAATTCTAAGATAAGTCTAATCCTAAGTTAAAGCCTAAACCAAATCAAACAAATCAGATAGACTAATCCATTAATAAGTCAAAACAAATAAATAAACACAAAAAAAAAAACACTTCTTTGCTTATAACTTAAAAAATAAATTTACTAGTATCACCGGAGGCATACCTCCTGAACTTAACACCCAAAACGAAAACCTAGAACCTAACTTACAACCCAAAACAAAAAACTGAAAACTTAAAATCAACACAAAGCAAGGAGCAGAGTGTCCAATCGAAGGCTTCAGGAAAGATTGGTTGGGTAATACATCCCTCCATTTGTAACACCTTCTCCTCCGCCATCTTCACCTCTCCGCCGCCACCTCCCCAACGCTGCCTTCACTGCTCCCTAAAAGGGATCGATGTGAAGACTAGCGTCCTCATTCCTAATACTGCCCATTCCTAGAATAATGTCATCCACGAGCATCACCTCAGGGCTAAGATCACACAAAATTATGAATATAGGAAGAAATGACATCCCAATTGGACGATTAGATCATCTGATATCACTAAAACACAAATTTTAGAACACAAGAGATCTTGGAAAGGTAAAATTCTATACTAAATTGAGGAATGAAAAGCAAATGAAGTCTCTCTCGCTTATATAGAGTACGGACTTCATCACTCGCCCAGACACGTGCGCATAACTCTATCACGCGCAACGCACACTATGCTCAATCCAAAACACGCGCTCCGACCTGAACGCGTAATGAAACCATCACCCGCGCCGACGGCGCGACGCTCCGATCACGCATCGATTATATACCGTGCAAACTTATTAAATGACATACTCATGCTGCACAATACAAAAGGTCACCCATACACTGACCTGGTGATGCTTCGATCACGTGCTCATTGTGAACCATGCAATCCCATCAAACGACCACCTCACGCCACGCGATACAAAGGTCGCCCATATAGTGACCTAGTGATGCCTCAATCACGCGCAATGATTAGAGCGCATAATCCAATTATGCACATACTCAGAAACACATAAACATCGCTTCAAACCTACGATCGCATGCCCAGAAATTTGCACGTAATCATATTGAGCAACCTAAAGCAGGCATGCAATGCCTAACTTTGGACAAAATCTATACATTCATATCTTTTTATCCCATCTCAATCAAAATCCTATCCCATTGCGTAGCCTCACAGGCTATTCAAAGAGAAAGAAGAAGGGATAGCAGCTCACACATGTCCCATCATGATAAGACGTACACACATGATACCACCTCAATATCCAGTCCCATCGCGATAAATCAATCACGCCACCACACATCCTCTCATGAGAAGATAAAAATTGAGCCAATCACGACGCAACCACAACGTGATCGTACAACCCAAGATCTGCCAAAGAAAGAAATGAGACACACCTATCGCTCAAATATCTTACCAGTGTCCCCTCATTTGGTCCTCCAACAAAACATTCAGTCACAACCCCACCACACATTCATGAATATGTCCCCTTGCGAGCCGACTACGACCCATTCTCACCACAAACATGCCCCATCGCGACACAACATCCTCAGTTGGTCTTATAGCCCCGAATCAATCACACCTCCCCGAAACCCCATCACGAAACAACGTATGGAATCAAACCTTCCAAAAGTCCCCTCGCTAACTATGCTCAGCCAACATCCCATTGCAAAAGCAGAGGGACTCCTCCCAATGTCCCATTGTAAACAACACTACCCGAAAAGCTCAAACAACACCCGCCACACCATATGATGAAAAGGGAGAAAGCTTGATCGTGTCCCATCGCCAAAAGTAAAGTGCCCTCTTCTTGAATCGCTCGCTATGTAATAGCCACCAGACACCACTGCCGCAGTAGAAATGCATGAAGATATGGGACTCCTCCCATTGCATCTGACAAATGCCAAGTTCCAGCGCGAACATCCTGTCAGAATCCCCACGTCCCACCAGGACTCATCTAGCACCCAGCCAAAAAAAGGAAAATTCCCCAAGTCCCATCACGACATCACTTCCCTAAGACACTGCATCACAGTAATGACCGCCAAGCCATGCCACAGCGGATAAAAAAAAAGAAGAAGAAATCCCACCAGCCTCATCGCGGTATCTCCTCAACAACCCATTAGTCCCATCACGGACTATACAAGTTACGCACAATTCAGGTAAGTATCACCCCCAGGTAAGTACCACGCTTCCCTTTTACTCGATATTGCTCATAAATATAGTTAGCTATGATTAAGTCATAATGTTTTTAAAACCCATCTCTCTCGACTCGCGAATTAGTATAGTCCTCCCATAAGTGACAATCATCAGTATTCGCGGAGAAGGTTAAATGGAGTATCTAGCATGCCAAGTGTCATCTTGACAACCACATAAATGGTCGGGCGCACAAATCTTGTACCGGTGGATCTGCTTAGTGACGTCTCGGAAGCCACTTTTTCTGTCGATTTACCACCGAATTGATTTTAAGTTAAATTTCCAAAACTTTATAAAAAAATCTCTTACTTCTCAAACCAAAAATCTTTTACTCCAAAACCAAAAATCTCTTCCAAAAAAAAAAACAACAAAACCAACAAAAAAAAAACAAGATAAGAATAAACAGAAAGACCTCTTACCTACCAAAATTCACTTCAATTACCAGCCCGAGCTGGCCATTCCCCTGGGAAACTGAATAAAGAGTATATTTAATCTAAGAACTTATAAACGCCTACTGGAAAAGGAACTCCTGACGCGCATTGGTGTGAGCAATGATGCGCCCGATCAGACATGACTTGCGAAAGCCTTCGACATTATATTGTATTTTATTATTGGTCACTGGACCTTATTTATGGAAATTTGTATGATGCCCCCCGGTACCTCGACTGCGTCATTCCCCTCTGTTTGACTGCCCCTTGTAGCAGGTCACGACATGCGGCAGGATGCCCCTTGTACCCACAGATTAGGATATGGTGATTCTCCTTTCCATTTGATTGTTACTCGCAACAGCTCGAGCCATGCGATGGGATGCCCTTTACACCCATAGAATAGGATATGCTAACTTCCGCCGTCGACTGTCTATGACAGCAGGTCACGATACGCGACGGGATCGCCCCTGGGCATCCACGGCATGAAACACGCCTTTCGATAGCTACCACTAGGCCTTAGAATGCTTCATTTTAGCTTACACTGATAGATAAGAAAGCCAAACATGTCATGTCAGCATCCCCGATTCACATTTGTAATTTTCCAAGAGAAATGAGAAGACACCTCGAATGAGGGGTGTTTACTTCTTCGATGTGTTCTTACTTCGCAAGAGCGTGCTGAAGAGGGGCATCTGTAGACACCCCCATTTTTCCCTCTCAAAATACACAAATCTGTTTAGTCAAACTTTGACCTCATAACCCTAATTGAGACCATATACTGAAACAATAGTATATGGCTGGACACAGGCTAAAATAATAGCTCTGTGGCTCAGGCCCATGACCCTAACGTAGGGACCATGCACTGAAACAATAGTATATGGCTAAACATAGGCTAAAACAAGAGCTCTATGGCTTAGACCCCGACGTAGGGAGACTATATACTGAAATAATAGTATATAGTCAAAATGTAGACTAAAATAATAGTTTGACATTTCAGACCCCTAACCCTAACGTGGGAATCATGCACTGAAATAATAGTACATGGCTGAACACAGGCTGAAACAATAGCTCTGTGGCTCAGATCCTAATGTAGGGAGACTATATACTAAAATAATAATGTATAGTCAAAATTTAGGCTAAAATAATAGTTTGGCATTTCAGACCCGACCCGAACCCAGACAACCCCGAATTATGCTCCTAAAATCATATGCGGAATTCGATTGCACGCAAAACCCCAAAAGTGCAATCAGTCCCCCTTTCAAACCAGACTTCCTTTCCCATACCGCTTCGAGACTCGATCAAGCACCCACCATGAGACGCGTGATTAGATTAAGTGCCCTACCACCGACGCGCAATTGGCCTATGTCCAACCTAGTCTTACAGCCCTTGACCCTCAAGCTTCCTCGATTAAATGCTTCAAATGAGACACTTAATCGGATTGCACACCCTACACCAAGCGAGCAATTAGTCATAACTTTGTTAGAACTAGGAAACTTACTGAGCAAGTTAGCTGATCGCTCATTGAGTCAGTGACCGACTCAAAGCGATTAAGCACCAGGAAACCGGCGTGCAATTCGATTAAACGCCTGAAACAGGGCATTTAATTAGAAAAAAACCTATAAAAGATTTTTTTTAATTCGACCTAAAAACAACATGATGGAGAGAGAGGAGAACGGATTTTTTTGGGATTTCGAGACCAGAGAATTCCAAGAATGAACCCATAGAGAAACATAGCCATGATTTCGAGATTCAAGCTTCCAATTTTAGAGATTCCTCTCCGCAGCCCCAACTTTAGGAAAAAATCTAATTCTAGTTTTCAATCGTAGTTTTTAGTTCGTAGATCTAAGATATTTCTTAGTTTTAATTGCTAATATTAAATTTTTAGTCTTAGACCGTAGCACCCTTTTTAGACCGTAATTTTAATATCTGGTTCTAGTCCTCCGTTTCTAGAACCAGTCCTTAATCTGAGAGCCTAATTCACCAACCCTAGACTTTAATTTTGTTCTGAAATCTTAATTTCTAGTCCTTAATCATACGGCCTAAGTTTCTACTTTCGAACCCGAATTCAGTCCTTAGATTTTGAAATCCTATTTTTAATTCCTTAGTTTAATATTTCAAAAATCCAAAATATTAATTTAATTTTCTATAATTCTAGTTTCATAATTTAATTCATAATTATAATCCCGAAATCGACTCTAAAAATCCAAAAATACTATCTTATAATCCAAAAATCCAATTTGCTTTAACTTCAGCCACCCGATTTGCCTAAAGGAGCTTACAAAGGGTACTCGAGAACGAGGCCAATCCTCCTTAGCATAGCGGGCCCAAAACCTCTTTTCTAGTATTCTAGTATAATTAATTTATTGTTTTGATTAGAACTAGTAAAAGTTAGTTCCTTTATCTCAATTATATTTAGTATAGTTAATTCATTATTTTAATTAGATCCTTAGTAAAGTCAACTCCTCGACTTAATTAGAAAATTAGTAAAATTAGTTCCTTTATTTTAATCTGATTTCTGGTATAATTAATCCATCGTCTTAATTAGATTTTTAATATAGTTAATTCATTGCTTTAATCAGAATTTTAGCAAAATTAGTTTTTTTGCTTTAATTAGAATTTTAATAAAATTAGCATATTTGCTTTAATTAGAGTTTTAGTAAAATCAATCTTCTATTTCAATTAGAATTTCAGTAGGACTATTATATTTGCTTTAATTAGAATTTCAGTCAGCTTAGTGTACTTGCTAAATTAGAATTTCAATACAATTAGTATATTTACTTTAATAAGAGTTGCTGTAGAATTAGTATACTTGCTTTACTTAGAATTTTAGTATAATTAGCATGCTTGATTTAATTAGAGTTTCATTAAAATTAACATATTTGCATTCCTAGTACTATTAGGAGACTAATATTAATTAGACTTCTAGAAGGATTAGGAAACTGAATTAATTAAAATCCTAATAAGATTAGAGCATATAAATTAATTAGACTTCTAGTAGGATTAGGAGACTTAATTAATTAGAATTTCAATAAGATTAGTAAACTCAATTAATTAGACTTCTAATAAGATTAGAACACTTATACCAAGTAGACTCCTAATAGGATTAGGACACTAGAAGATTAATTCATTCACTACAACAAATTCACTACTAGACTCACAATAGAATTAGGACATTTAAACCAATCAGTATTATATCAATCACAGGGAAAGAAAAGAAAACTAAACAATCTAAATTATAAGGAAGAGTCATAGTTGTTGACGTTCGTAGGTGGACGATTCAATAAAAAAGTAACCCACACCTGCTCTAAAGCGTGATCACTGACGTGTTGCAGCATCGTTAAATATCTGCAGCTGACGATCGCAATCAACTAGGAACCTCCCTAGAAATCTCCTTTTTTTATTACCAACATTCCAAACACCGCATTGCCAGAATCCACTTGGACAGAATTGGGCCACTGATTCAATGGGGACCGAGAGGAACCCAGAAAAAGCGCACACCAACAGGGTGGTGTCTCAGGTCGAGGCC
This sequence comes from Chloranthus sessilifolius, assembly GCA_021018995.1. Lineage (NCBI taxonomy): Eukaryota > Viridiplantae > Streptophyta > Magnoliopsida > Chloranthales > Chloranthaceae > Chloranthus > Chloranthus sessilifolius. The sequence continues at coordinate 23,163,343 of CM037594.1, read as the reverse complement.
TGATATTACAGATAGATTATTGTATCATTTTTTCTTTTTTCTTTTTTACTTCTTTTTTTTTGTTCTCTTTTTTTTTATACTACTATTTTTCATTACAATAAAGGAAAAAATGATGCAACAGGGAAAGCAAATAACTGAAAGAAAAATCTAGAACTAAAAAAAATACCCTAGTGTAAGAGCGTGATGGAATAGGCAGTGCGACATCTTCGGCGGTCTTCTTGAGGTGATGACTTTAATTTTTTGCATTTGTCCATGAATAAGCAGGGGTCACTAGCTGACTCCTTTTCCAAAAAAATGCCCCAGTGTCAAGGTGCAATGGAGCATTTATAATTTTTGTGAGTACTTGGGTCTATGAGGAGCAATATGGGTTTTGATGAATTAGTGTTGAGGAAATTCCTTGAGACTATCACCGAACTGGGGGAGTTTGTCTAGCCATATCAGTAGTATGCTAGGGTTCTACCTTGATAGTAATCATCTTATCTCATAGTCAATAATAGAGGGTGAGCAGTAGATAGTAAGTGGTCACATCAGTCGTAATTCATGAGTTTTCAGTTTCATATCTAGGGATATCTTAGGAGGGTTCTGACTCACTGTCCGAAAATATAAATTAAGGATGAAAGAGGGGATAAGGCTCAATGATATGAGGGATTAGCTTGCATCTGACAATTTCAAAAATAAATAAGTAATAATCTTTTTCTCAAGGGAATGGGGGGTGCCATGATTGAGCTCTCCGTCGTGTTTCGGCACCATCAAAGTCTCACATTCTATGGTTAGCAGGAGTTTGCCCTCCTCCCACCACCTTATGTCGATATCTAGTAGTATTGGGACACCAGGGATGCCCTCGCAGCTTGCTTATACTTTCCTTGTAAGATTATCAGAAATGTCCTCACGATTTGCTTATGCTTCCTTGGGCTCATTGACTTGTTCACCTGTCATATTGCTCTTTCTCAATTACGTATGTGTATATATTTTGAAAGCAACCTGCTGACATAAGAATGATGAGTTTTGATTGAACCTAACATCTTTATTTTTTATGCTCTAACATCTCCTCCAATGGCGGGGAAAAGGGGTGAGAATCGGGTGTTACCTATACTTTTGGAAGAGGTCAGGTATTTCACTAGTCCTTTCGATCAGATTGCCTGAATAAGAAGGTGGGAAGTGGATCAGAAGCCTTCAAGGATATCCTGGGAAATGAAGGTGTACGACTAATGAATGAGTCATGATGGCTACGGGGTGATAGATATAGGTAGCTGATTACGGGATATGATGATTACAAGGCTAAGGGTAGTATTTCCTGAGGTACATGACATTCCAGGTGTTAGGGAGCTCTTCCTCATCCTAGTTCAGCAGCTTGTATGTGTTCCTTGGGTATGCGACTGCTACGACATATGGGCCTTCCCAGTTTGGCTTCAGTTTTCCCTTTGGATGGGCGTGTTTGTAAGGCATGATTTTCTTTAAGACTAATTCTCCAATTCCAAAAGTTTGCTGGAGGACTTTCTTATCGTAGGCTATGGCCATCCTCCTCTAGTGTACTTGAGCATGATCAGCTGCCCTTAGACGTGTCTCATCGAGTTGTTCTAGCTTAGCGAGGAAAGTAATCCTCCTTTCGTCTAAGGATAGCTTATCATGAAGTTGGATACGTAGGGATGGTACTTATATTTCATAAGGCAGGACTGCTTCCATTCTGTACGTGAGGAGATAGAGTGTTTGGCCAGTGGTCATGCGAATAGAAGTTCTATAAGCCCAAAGTGCCTCTAATAGTCGTTCAAGCCAGTCGACTCCATTACTTGCTTCCACCGTTTATTTTAAAATTTGGATTAGAGTTTTATTCATGGCCTCTGCTTGTCCATTTCCCTGAGGGTGGAATGGTGACAAATGATGTAGGTTGATGCCGAATCTTTTGCATAATCTCTTCATCTTTTCTATGATGAACTGTGGTCTATTGTCGGTGATGAATATCCTGAGTACTCTGAAGAGGGTGATGATGTTCTGAATGATAAACTTCACGAGCATGGAAGCAGTGATTCTAACATATGACTCAGCTTTCACCCATTTGGTATAATATTCAGTCATTGTGAGAATGAATGCATGCTTGTGAGTATTCCCGATCATGTCCGTGAAGGGTCTAATGACGTTGAAGGCCCACATCGAGAATGGCCATGGTGAGGTTATAGGTCTCAATGCAACTGATGGAGCTTTGATGAGTGTGGCGTGTTCTTGGCATTGTTTGTAGCATTGGGCGTAGAGCTGGCAATCCCTTGTCATCGTTAGCCAGAAATAGCCTACCGTATGATCTGATCTGCGAGTCTTTGTCTACCGGTGTGAGCGCCGCAGGCACTAGTGTATGCTTCTCGGATGATGTATTATCCTTTAACTATCGTGACACACCGCATTAGTACTCCTTTGGTGAAGGCTTCTTTTTATAGAGTCTTGCCCAGGATGTAAAACCTTACGCATCAGTTTCTAATCATCTTTCATTCAATCTTCATAGTGTAAGGAGGGACATGGCGATGCTTCAGGAAGTACCATATATCAAAGTACTATGGTTGTCCGTTGTCGGTTGTCGGTTGGTGATTTCTCGAATTTGAAGGTTCCGATGTCGGCTCCTTTCTTTGTGGCATTGCCTGGTGTCATTAATCTCTCGATGAAGAATGATTTGGTTTTCTATCCGACTAGTATATGAATGACTGAGGCTAGTGTAGCGAGAGAGTCTGCGAGCTCTTTCTCCAGTCTAGGGATATGCTTGAAAGAGATTCTTTCAAACTTCTTTATCAGGAACTGAGCTATTTCCAAGTATGCCATCAGTCTTCTTTCTTTGGTCTTCCATTCTCTGATGACTTGTGATATCACAAGCTTGAAGTCGCTTATTGTCTTCAACTGCTTGACACCTAAATGTAGCGCTGCTCGTAGTCTGGCGATGAAGGCTTCATATTTAGCAACATTCTTAGTGATTGGGAAGTTGAGTTGAAAGGCATTCGGTATGATGACTACTTCTAGGCTCAGCAGGACTATCCCGATGCCTTTTCCTTTGTGATTGAGAGCGTTGTCAAAGTAGAGGGTCCAGGAAGTCTTATCATGCTCTTCATTGTGGATTGAGAGGATATCTTCATCGGGAAAGTCCTTGTATATAGGCTCATTGCCCAGGAGTGGAAGGTTGGTGAGGTAGTCGGCAATCGCCTGTCCTTTGACGAACTTCTGCATGATATATGTGATGTCGAACTCTTGTAGGAGCATATGCCATCGAGTGATCTTTCTGGACGTAGTGGGTTTCTTAAAGATGCACTTTAGAGGGTCCATATGTGCTAGGACTAGTATCTTGTGCGCTCCAAAGTAGTTTCATATTTTCGTTGAGGCCCATACTAGTGTGAGGCATGTCTTCTCTATTGGCGTGTATTTTCGTTCGTACTCGACCATTATTCTGCTGAGGTTGTAAATGGCCTTCTCTCTCTTGCTGTCTTCTTTATATTATCCGAGAATTACTCTCATAGCTTTATCGTTTGCTGATACGTAGAGGATTAGGAATCTTTCAGGAATTGGTGGTGATAGTATTGGCTGGTTGAGGAGGAATTTCTTGATATTGTCGAAGGCTTGCTGACACTAGTCATCCCATATGTATTCGACCCTTCCTTTAAGTTGTATGTGGAAAGGATCACATCTATCTGAGTGCTTGGAGATATATCTCCTGATGAATTATAGTCTTCCTATCAGACCTTGCAATTCTTTGATATAACTGGGAGGTGGCATCTCAAGAATTGCTCTAACTTTTACCTGATCGACTTTGATTCCTTGCTTGCTAACTATGAATCCTAGTAGTTTTCTAAAAGTTACTCCGAACATGCATTTCTTTAGATTCATCTTCAACTGATACTTCTCTGATCTCTGTAACACCAGTCGTAATGCTTCAGCATGTCCCCCCAAGTATGGGACTGCACTAATATGTCATCGATATACACTTCCACACACTTATGCATCATATCATGAAAGATGGCCATCATGGCATGTTGATATGTGGCTCCTGTGTTCTTGAGCCTAAAAGGAATGACGATGTAGCAGTATGTTCCCTATGGGGTAGGGAAGGAAGTCATTTCTTGGTCAGACTTTGCTAGTTTGATCTGATTGTATCCAGATAAGCCATCCATGAAGGATAACATCTCATGTCCGACGGTATTACCGACCAGAGTGTCAATGTGAGGAGCGGGAAGTCATCTTTTGGGCATGACTGGTTGAGGTTTCAGAAGTCGATACATACCCTTACTCTGTTGTCTTTTTTGGCGACAGGGACTATGTTTGCGAGCCATTTGGGATAGAGAATGACTTGTACAAATTTGGCTTTGTTAGCTTGTCAACTTCCTCTTTGACTTGTAGCGCTATCTGATGGTGCATTCTTTGAAGTTTCTGCTTGACGAGTTTTGCATCGGGCTCTAGGACCAAGCGATGTTCTACTAAGCTCGGGTCCAAGCAAGGCATATCTTCATAGGACTATGCGAAGGAGCTGAGGTGATCTTGAAGGACTTGGATAATCTGTTGTTGCTCCTTGGGGCTGAGTGTCACGCTGATTAGCAGCTTCTTGGGCTTCTCCTCGGTATCAGAATTGATTTCTTCGATAGGTTCTGTGGTAACTTGAGTTTGCACATTGAACTGTTTGATGGCCCATTGGAAGTCCCGTGTCTCCTCAACGACTGCTGCTCCTTCTTCATCATCTATGAGCTCATACACTGCACAATGGCTACATTGGGGGGTTAGTTCTACGGGAGGATCGGTGCAACTTATGATCGTGACAGCTTTAGTCAGGTGTAGGTCAAGGCTAGTCATCCTTCTCTCAAAGTCATGGAGTATCTCATCGGGTAAGATCACGGACTTATCACTTCGTCGGGACGATCAATGCCTTCGTGAGGAAGAGGTAGTAGGGTCACTTCGAACCGAGTCAGGGTAGGGTTCTTCGATGTTAAGGGTAGGACGATGACCATGTGTGATCATGTCAGTTATTCCTTCCTTGATTCCTTTGGCATGTCCACTACTCGTAGCCTTAGGAGAAAAGTCTCCTTGTTGGTCGCTGAATGGGTCTGTGATGAAGGGCTTCCTTCCTTTTTTGTGGTCTTCTAATTTTTTGGGATTTTTTATTTTAAAATTTTTATGGGTTTTAGGATTTTCTATTTTTTTTATGGGTTTTGATAAGAGATATGGTACATTATCGGTTGCCTAAAGAGGAACTAGCAGAGAGGCTTCTCCTATTTGGGGAAGCTGGACGACTACGAGAGCCTTTCATGCGAGTCTTCAGATGATGTGGACCCGTTAAAATGTGGCATTTTTTTTAGAGTCCTCGTCCGTGGTGATCCTCCTAATGAGTGAAGATGGCAATAGTCTGGATGATGTGCTTTCTTCTTCTATTGTGTGAACTATTTCATCCTCGAAAAGGGTGGAGAGGCAGTAGTTGTCCAGCCTCTCATCTTCGAAATAAAATTGAAGATGTTCTCGCTATTAAGGTTGTTCGAGAAATTATTTTGGACCGGTGAGTTCTCGGCTTTGTACTTCGTAATATGTTAGGATGTGTATGCATGCACGACAGCGCGGCTGATATGGATGAGAGATACAAGGATATCCCCAGGGGCATTCCTCGCCTTCGTCTTTGAGGTTGCCATTGTTGATGTTGAGGTCATCTTCCTCGTCTGACTGCTCTTGCAACCCTTGGGCTAATTATTCTGCTAATTTTAGCGCCGAAAGGTTTATCCAATAGTCTTCATCATCGGTCGGCGGCGGTTGCCATTACTCTTCTAGTGAGTTCTAGAATATCAAAAGTTGTGGGGCATCCAGAGATTGGGGAGCGTCGAGCTCTACTTCTTCTTGAAATTCTATAAAGGCGACATGATGATCTTCCGCCCTTCTTACTCGTCATATCTTGGGCGGGATAGCTCTTTCACATTGTATCAAAATGGATGAGCATAGGCTATAATAGGGTGACTCTGGGTAAGGGCTGCGACATGAGCACCGCCAGTTATCCAGTAAGGATTGATAATCAAGTTCATCATCAGAGTTTGTTTCTTCGCTTCGGGAGTTATTAACCTCCTTGAGGAGCTTCAGCCATTCTGCTCTTAAGTGATCTCCAAGTTCTATATCTGTAAGACTAGTCTAATAGTCTTCTTCTTCGCTCGACATTGAGAACCAGTCCTCTCCTTCCGGTTCATGATGCTGGGATGACTTTGGTTCTTCCTCATTTTCCAATGATGTGACGTGGAAGTCCTCTACGTGCGGCTTTGATTCCGATAGTTTTCTTCTCTCGGTAGTGCAGGGTTCCTCAATGTTAAAAAGCGATCCTACACTGTCAAACGGCTTGTCGATGTAGTCATCATTTTGGTTCAAGCTTGTCAAGTTCGCGAAGGCTTTGACGATCTGCTCAACTTCAGTTGCATGTGGTTTAGTGAGGGATGTTTCCTTTCTTCTTGGCACGTCGGCCTTTTTGGTAGTTTTGTAGATGAAATGGTCGTAGAGTGACCATATAGGTGAGGTTGGCAGGAGGTCGGCTTGTTTACTGTCTGACTGGTAACTCAATCATGTGTGCTTGCAAACTTTCTCTGGGACAACTAGCCTTATTCGTCCTTGTTGATTCTTGTCGAGTCCCATATGTGGGATGCATCCGAGCTGGTAATGAGGTCTCATCCCTTCATTGCAGTAGGGTTTATATCATATAGCCGGGTGAGGTCAGGTCCAGCTGTTCTCTTTGTTAATCTTGATTGATATGGGGGCGAGCTAGGGTGAGTGACTTCTGCTATTGCAATATCATCAGGTGATCGTACCTTTTTGATGTGGCCGGTGGGTAGGACGGAGTCGTGGGCTATTGGAATACTTGCCTTGTAATCAGTATCTGCTTCTCTCAGGGGTGCATCGGCGTATATCATGACAATAGAGTTTTCGTGAGGGAACTTGATGCATTGATGATACGTAGATGCCACAGCTTTCATGGAATCCAACCATTTCCTTCCTAGGATTAGATTGTAGGTACTAGACGAGTCAGAGACATGGAATGTAACACCTTTAGTAACTGGTCCAAGGCGGACTTGCAGCTTGATGGTTCCTTTAACAAAACGTCGGGACCCGTCATACACGATGAGGGACAAAGATGAGGGCTTTATGTCCTACTCAGTATATTCCAGCGTCTTGAGTGTGGTTATGGGACATATATTAAGTCTTGCTCCTGTGCCGACAAGTGCATGCGGTACAGAGAATCCTCTAATCATAGCAGTCTGGTATATTGGTGCGGAGCTCCCGCATAGTGATTCCTTAGGCATATCAGCCTTAGTGAAAGTGATCGCCGAAGGTTGTGCCATGACTGAAGGAATTTCATGTAGCTCATCCAAGGTGGTATCATCATTTACATGCATCTCATCTGGCATTTCCAACAACGGTATGTGGGGTGTTGATGAACCTGCCATAGTACTTTTTGCGAACAGAGTGAAATTTGAGGAAGGATGTGTAGAGGAGCTATGCCATTCCACGGTGGGAGATATTAAGTGTAATCTTCCTCTTTTAGAAAAGTGGAGATCAGGGCTTTTTCCTTGTCTGATCCTTCGCTCGGCTGACTCGTCTTTGTATCAGGGCAGTGTTCTGTTGTAGCCTCAGTTGCTGTCTCGAAGTATTTTGGGTGACACTTTCCACCCAGATTGTAATTTGTTCCGCAGTTTGGAGGACATGGTCTTCGTATTCAAGTTCAGAATCAGACGGTGAGGGTGTTGGCTATGGGTTCGGGCAAAGGTTGATGGAGGTTCGATTTCCATGCCCTGAATGATTGGACTCGGATTCACATTGGAGTAAATTTACGTAGGGAGGTGGACTTGGGGGTGTGACCTGAGTGATTGAGGTCGAAGGGTGTGGCCGAACAGCTGGGGGCCTTGGAGACTCTACTGGATTGACAATGACAGTAGGTGAGGGAAGGCTAGTGATTAAGGAAGAAGGATGGAAAGAGGGCCGTCCGAGAAGGTCCACTTTACTAGTGTGGGACACAGGCCCTTGGTTGTGTTTTGGCATGGGGTTGTTAATAATCCCCAGGTTTTATGGTGGCTGGTCGTGAGAATTTCGGAGTGCCACCCAGTCGATCTGCTTTCTATCACTTATATTGTAGATCACGCCTCGGAGGACCCAACAATCTTCTAAATTGTGTCCGACGTATTGATGAAATGCGCAGAACTTACTAGGGTCCAAATTTGTCGGCTAGGGTCGCGGGCATTCCGATGGGAATCTAAGAAGGTTTTGGTTGCTAAGGAGGCAGAAAATGTTTGGGATGGTGTCGAGTAGTGGAGGGTAGTGCTTTGGTCAGTCACATAATTTACCATTTTATCACCGTTAACTTAGTGATGCTAGGCTTTAGTCTGCTACTAATGAGATACTGATGTATAGATATTGAAGCTAAATAGTAAAAGAGAGCCTAAGTGTTAATCGTTGTCAAAATGAACTGAAAGAGCAGTAAAAAGACGATTGAGCGTAAAAGACAAATCTTCGCCTAAAAAGAAATGAAGAATCGTGTTTTATGATTGTGCGGAATAATATACTGAGAAGTGAGAAATCGTAATTTACGATTCTCTAAAGAAAAGCCATATTAAGTAAAGACGATACAAGAGAAAGTGAAGAATCGAAATGAAGAATTGTTAGCTAAAAGCCTACTAAAAATAGAAAATCACAATTAACGATTTTCCAGAAAGAATAGAAAGAAATTGTTATTTACGATTTTCTAAAAATAGAAGCTTTCCACTATTGCGGAATGTGAGATCTATCACCGCTATGCATATTTTCATAAGTCTTCTACAATTAGAAGACTGACCATTCATGGATCTGAGAAGATTGATGAAGATGAACTCCTAAGGACTCTACTGCTGTTAATTAAAGAACACTCTAGAAGCGCATCAACTAAAGAAAGTAAGGAAGAATAAAATTAGGAATTAGAGTTATATTAGGATACTTTTATTTTAGTAGTTTCTTTGTAAACCTACTCCTTATGATCTATAAATAAGAGAGCTTGGGATAGGAATAAGCATCGAAGAATTTCAACATCAATTGACGCCTGAGGTTAGATTTTCTTCCGATCAAAGTAGAGTAACATAGTTAGAATAGATTAGATATCAGAGTTTTCTCAAGACCAATTAACGACTGCGATTGAGTGTTGAAGATTAGTGTAGATATCTGTAGTTTCTCAGGAGCAATTAACGACTGTGGCTAACGGGTGAAGGATATATTTTACTTTGCTTTTTAGTTTAGATTTATTTGCTTTATAAACATCTCCAAGTTTTAATTTAAATTGACGACTCAGGTTAGAATTTGCAGATTAGTGTAACGGTTTTACTTTTCCATCTTCAATTTTCTAAGGTTTGATTGACACCCAGATTTTAGGAAGTTATTGATTAAATTAAATCTGTATTGATAGGATCTTAGACTTGATTGACGCCCATTGCCAGGAGACTAGAATTATTGTGTGACGGTACTGTTTCAATTTATAAATATTCGAAAGCTGAAGATTAAGATTGACGACCTTAATTTGAAGGAGGATTAGTATTTATTTTATGCACTTTAGATTAAAAAACAATTCTTTTATTCATATTTATCCAGTAGATTAGATCTTAAAGATAAAAAGAAGCTTTTAAAGATAAGGATTTAAATAAAAGATAAAAATAAATAAATAATAAGATAATAAACTTCCTAGTGGGAACGATCCTATGCTAGTACTATAATTTCCATTATGTGCTTGCAATAGGTTATTACTTGAATTTAACATAAATTATTTATATAATCAATATGCTAATCAAGTTTTTTTCGCCACTGCCGAGGAAGCAGAATTTATCTTTATTTCAAGCTTTTATCTATTATTTTTATTCTTTTAAACACCAATATTTATCATTCTCTTTTTATATTTCTTTATATTTATATTTTTCTTTGATCACTTTTTAATCTTTTTGCAGGTTTATTCAGTCTAGGCAAATCAAGGTTCCAACTTCTCCTAATCACAGAAGCCAGAGGCCTAGATTTTTTCTCTCCTTGCTCTTCTAAAAAAAATTATATAAATTTTATATACACAAAAAGATTCATTTTCTGTTGTATGCATCATTCTTGGTCTAGAGGACTAGATTCTTTTGAATACGATTCAGAAATTGAGAGGACTCTTTTGCGTAGACTCGCATTAAACCGATCCTCTGCTAGAGACTCTCAACCCATGGTTGACGAACTTTCAATAGAAGCACATTTCAGCCCAATAGCTTTGATCGAGCCGTCTTGTATAGTTATACTAGAGGTAGCTGAAGGTCAAAACTATGACATCAAGCCCCACACACTCCAAACTCTACCTACTTTTCATGGGCTTGATAGAGAAGATCCTTTCCATCACCTGAGGGACATCATAGAAATCTTCACAATACTACAGACCATGATCAGTAAAGAAGCTATAAGTCTGCGTCTGTTTCCTATCTCTCTTAAAGATAGGGCAAAGGCATGGTTAGTCTCACTACCTGCCAGGAGTATAACCACTTGAGAAGACTTATAATCCAAATTTTTGGGTGAATACTTTCCAATTGGTAGGACAAACCAAATTCGCCAAGCGATTCAAGGCTTCAGGTAAAAATCTGGAGAATTATTTCATGAGAGTTGGCAATGGATGAAAGATTTGCCACGAAAATGCCCTCATCACGAGGTGCCGAATTGGTCTATAGAATAAAGTTTTTACTAGGGATTGACTGAGACTAACCAGTCCACAGTCGACATCGTAAGCGGAGGAGCCTTCATGGCTTAAAATGGCCAGCAGACCTGAAATTTATTTGAGAAATTGGCCAACACTTCAAAGCAAAAATAAGCTTTGCTGCAGACTGATCCAGAGATTGCTCGCCATACCACGCTAGCAAGAGGAGGGGTTTATGAGATCAATAAAGAAAAAGTGAAAAATGAGGACTCCATGAGTGCAAAAGTTTTAACTCTTGAGCAGAAAATTGCCACACTCATGAATTCCAACCCTAACACTCTGGATAGGTCCATGGAAAACCATTCTAATTGCCAAACTCACACATATACTGAAAACTCTACTGTGCCACAATACCAGGAGGTGGTCGAAATTGAACAGGCAATGACTTTTTAGAGGGGAGATTACGGGAATGCCTACAACCCGTCCTGGAGAAATCATCCAGATTTAACTACGGTTTTACGGTGGGAGCACAACTAGCACCAACAGTTGCACAACCCCAATTTCCCCAGACCTAAGTTTTCCACCAAAGACCCCAAATGTAGGTGGCACAACCCCAAGTTGGACCACAGAGCAATATTCCTAATGCTACGATTGTTCAAATCCTTCAGGATTTGCAAAAACAATCGCACCAGCATTCAAGGGATTTGCATCAACTTGCTCAATTCTCTCAGACCCTTCACTCACATACTCAGTCCATCACGAAGCTAGAAAGCCATATAGGTCAACTAGCCTTATAAGTGGCAAGGAGAGAAAGTAGAAAATTACCCACACAACCTATAAATAATCCTAGAGGCCAATCTTTCCTGGGGGAGACAACTGCTCCCCATAATACAAATTAAAAGACCCTCATGGATCGTCGAGCTATCGACTCATCCAGAGCACCAAATGTAAACTATTTCATTTTATTCATTTCATTTCATTTTATTTCGTTCTTTTATAAAGTATTATATTACAACCTAAATCATTGAAAAAATAAATAGATCATAATTTTTACTTATTAGTATGACGAACAATCGTATGGATTTACGATTGATCGTGAGTGTGTTTAAACATAAGCGCAACGATTGCGATTCTCAACTCACCCACATGTATCTTCAAAATCAATTGTCCCATATCCTGCATCACCTAGTGAGTAAATTTCTAGATAAAACACGAGCCTCACAGGTAGGAAAACTTTGATAATTTAGAATATTTTTATTGTACATATTTAATTCATATATAAAGTTTTCTTTTGGCTAATTTTTTTCTAATTTTGTTACTAACATCTAAATTTGTAGTTCTATTAAATCAGAAGTATTTTTCTCCCAAGTTTGGGGGGAAGATATTTTATTTTATTACAGATTATAAACCCGATTACTAACTTAGCAGTAAAATAAGGTAACATTTTTCTATATGTACTCTGTTTTGTACAATGAGGACATTGTCCTATTTAAGTTTGGGGGGGGGGGGGGGGATACATTACATCGGATATTAGTAGAGTAGTTTTTGTTTACTTTTTCAATAGTAGTTTTTTTTACTTTTTGATAAAAATAAAATTTTTATATTTTTAGAATTCTTAGTAAGAAAGCTAATCATTATATTCAAATGATGATAAAAAGAATGAAAATCTGAATACTTAGCAATCCATCATAATAGTAGTTAAAAAAAAATTAAAATAAATATTGTTACAATTCAAGAAAAGCATCTCTAGAAACACTGCATCAGATGAAAATTTGAAACTATACGATTGATCTGAACTGCAAATATTTTAGACTATAGTTTCAAAATTATATAGCCAGTGAGCTATAGAGCCTATTTCCGCTTTTATTCTGAGAAAGAGAGACTGTTTTTATTCATGCTAAAATTTCCTTAACTTCTCTACTATCTGTAATCTCATATTGTTGAACTTAGAATCAAGATATTTTATAAATATGATGATTTATTTGTTTAGAGCTGTCTATTAAATATATCAAAGCAATAAGATATCCATATTAGTAAATCGTGAAAATGACCAAAGGCCATCTTTTATTAAACCAGAGCCAAAAAGTCAAAAATCTCAGAACATTTTATCCTTTAAACCCATATTAGAAGCCTAAAACTGAATTTCTTTATACCAATATTTTATAAACATTTAACCATATGAACTACCCAAAGCTTTCTACCTTTGACCCTTACAATTTCTGAGAGTTTAAAATATAAAAGAAGGGAAGAAGATGGAGTGAGAGGAGTATATGCTTAACAGATAAAGGATTTGCTGAAAATGGTATAACTGAAAAAGAAATATAATGACATGAAAATATGAGAAAAGAAAAGAAATAGAAGAAATCGTAAAAGACGATTCAATGAAAAAGAGAAGAAAAAAGCTTCCAACCAGAAAAGAATGGGATTTATACAAGAAAAGAAATGGGAAGAAGATACCCAAAATAAGGATACTTACTGAAGCTAAAAAAAATAAAAGAAGAAGAAGAGCTAAATTCTCATAAATAATTTTAAATCCTCTTTACATTTTTCTTGAAACCTTCTGAAAACTCAAAGCCCCATTACAAGCTGAAGGAAAGACCTTTGAGATTTATGATTTGCAAAAATATGAGTCTAGTAGAGATATATAAAATAGATACTATGAATAAATAAAGAAGTTATATGAACAAAATTGGCTATCCTTTCTATGAGATTTATCTGCTTAGTAATTATTAGATTTTTGCATATGTATCTACAATATTGTGAGAACCCAAAAATTTTGATTAATTTTTTAGAGTATGCCAATAAGTGAGAGTTTAGATGAAAATATTTTCTAAAAACTGTAGTTTAGAAAAATCTATAATTAATAAACTCTTCACTGATATGCACACACTCCACACTACACCGAATTGAACTTATTGAGTTCTGATATAGGATAATTACGATGATGGGAGGCTAAGAATAAAAAGATTTGAAATTTTTAGAAATAATGAACATATAATGATTGACTGAGTATTTAGTATATAAAAATTAGTTGTATTTTGAATTTTAGTTAATATATATATATATATATATCTATTTTTAAAAATCCAAAAATATTTGAAGTTTGTGCGTAACTTCACTGAAAACCTTCAGGAGATTACAACTCCTCCACTAGGGATCACCTAGAGGTTTAAAGGCTTGTTGCATCTGCTAAATACAATCGTGTTCCCTACGAAAGTGGCATTTAAATTCATAGTTTTAAATATTTTATGTTTTCTTGCTTGCTAGGAACTAGCAAAACTTAAGTTTGGGGGTGTGATTAGTCACATAATTTACCATTTTATCACCCTTAACTTAGTGATGCTAGGCTTTAGTTTGCTACTAATGAGATATTTATGTGCGGATATTGAAGTTAAACTGTAAAAGAGAGCCTAAGTATTAGTCATTGTCAAAATGAACTCAAAGAGCAGTAAAAAGACAATTGAGTGTCAAAGACAAATCTTCACCTAAAAGGAAATGAAGAATCGTGTTTTACAATTGTACGAAATAATATAATGAGAAGAGAGAAATTGTAATTTACGATTCTCTAAAGAAAAGCCGTATTAAGTAAAGATGATACAAGAGAAAGTTAAGAATCGAATTGAAGAATCATTAGCTAAAAGCCTACTGAAAATTAAAAATCGCAATTTACGATTTTCCAGAAGGAGTAGAAAGAAATTGTTATTTACGATATCCTAAAAATAGAAGCTTTCCACTATTGTGGAACGTGAGATCTATCACTGTCATGCATATTTTTTTAAGTCTTCTACAATTAGAAGACTGACCAACCACGGATCTGAGAAGATTGATGAAGATGAACTCCGAAGGACTCTGCTGTTGTTAATTAAAGAACACTCTAGAAGCGCATCAACTAAAGAAGCAAAGAATAATAAAATTAGGAATTAGAGTTATATTAGGATACTTTTATTTTAGTAGTTTCTTTGTAAACTGACTCCTTATGATCTATAAATAAGAGAGGTCGACATAGGAATAAGCATCGAAGAATTTCAGCATCAATTGACGCCTGAGGTTGGATTTTCTTTTGATCAAAGTAGTGTAACATAGTTAGAATAGATTAGATATCAGAGGTTTCTCAAGGGCAATTGATGTTAGAATAGATTAGATATCAGAGGTTTCTCAAGAACAATTGATGACTGCGATTGAGTGCTGAAGATTAGTGTAGATATCTGTAGTTTCTTAGGAGAAATTGACGACTGCGATAGAGGGGTGAAGGATATATTTTACTTTGCTTTTTAGTTTAGATTTATTTACTTTGTAAACATCTCTAAGTTTTGATTTGAATTGACGACTCAGGTTAAAATTTGCAGATTAGTGCAACGGTTTTACTTTTTCATCTTCAATTTTCTAAGGTTTGATTGATGCCCAAATTTTAGAAAGTTGTTGACTAGATTAAATTTGTATTGATAGGATCTTAGACTTGATTGACACCCAATGCTAGGAGACTAGAAATATATTATAACGGTATTGTTTAAACTTATAAATATCAGAAAGCTGAAGATTAAGATTGACGACCTTAATCTAAAGGAGGATTAGGATTTATTTTTTGCACTTTAGATTAAAAATTCATTCTTTTATTCATATTTCTCTAGTAGATTAGATCTTAAAGATAAAAAGAAGTTTTTAAAAATAAGGATTTAAATAAAAGATAAAAATGAAGAAATAATAAGATAATAAACTTTCTCGTGAGAACAATCTTATGCTAGTACTATAATTTCCATTGTGCGTTGCAATAGGTTAAGACTTGAATTTAACATAAATTATATATATAATCAATAAGCCGATCATGCTCTCTTCTTGGCTGGTAAGGCCCTCTAATTTGTTGATTGAAATTTTGTGGCGGAGGCATGTTATTGTAATTTTGGGTGTTGATTGGCCTGTCCTATGTCTTGTTTTGATTCTAGTGCTAATGGGCTTTAAGATACTGATTCCTATTTTGATACTGGCCATGATTCTGGTTTTGGTTCGGATACCTTTACTGATTTTGACCTTGATTTTGATTTGGGTATCGTTGCTGGCCTTGGTTCTGATACTGATTTTGACCATAATTTCTTGGCTGGTAGTTTCTATTGCCAAAGTTCTGGCCTTGATTGGCGACGGTATTTACTTTCTTCGAGTCGGAGGCTTTCTTGTTGTTCTTATGCTTTAAATTGTTGGAGGTAGCTCTCTTCGAGGTTACTATTGAGAAATTGAGAAGGCGAGATCTCCTCCCTTTATACGTCGTTGTATGCGGATGGCACATGAGTGAAGAGTAGCGAAGTCTGGACAATCACTTATGATGAGCGCTTCTAGGAGGCTCCCTGACATTATTTATAATGATGTTGATCGTGTCCTTCTCCTTCATCAAACTTTCGGTGTGGGTGGCTAACTTCCTCCAGCGTGCTATGAAATCCGCAAAGTCATTCTTGAATTCTTGGTTAGCTGTCATCAGATCACTAAGACTAACTGTTTCTTGTATCAGATGTTTATACTGGTTCAGGAATTGTCTGACCAGATCATCGAACGTGCCGATTTTGTAGAGTGGAAGTCCGAAGAACTAGTCGAGAGCTTCCCCTTCTAGCGATCTCTAGATATAATGTATTGGGAGCCCTTGATTTTCACGAATGGGTCAACAGTTATTACAAAAGAGCGCCAAATGGTGGTTCAGATTTCCGGTACTGCAATATTTGTTGAATTTAGGCGGCTCGAATCCTGTAGGTAAGGTGAACTCCAGGTCATGACAAAACTTATCGAATCCGAATGAATAATCAGGGCATTCTCTCTTAGCCATGTATTCTTCGAGCATTTTGGGGAAATCCTCTACTCTTATAGTGGCGTCTTTTTGGGTGGCCTGAGGGTGAGTTTGGTCTTGGCGATTGCTGTTGAAGAGGGCACGAGCGGCCTGGCCCAATGGTGACACTTAGGCTGAGATTGTGCTTGGTGTGGGTGGTGACCCTTATTGCCTTAGTTGTTCTTGCTCCTGTCTATCTTCTTGCTCTTTGATGGTTTCATATGAAGCTACCAGGCCTCAGAGCAGTTCTTCGGTGTCCCCGCCCCCCTTCTGTAACTTCTAGATGCTGAGCTCCATAAGTTGTCGAGCGGTGAAGCTTGGTCCAGTACTCCCGTCTTTTCCATCGTGATTATTGCTAGTACTAAGAGGAGTAAAGGGTTTTCCTGATCACCCGTCATATTAATCTCGGGGTTCTACCAAGCGGACTTGCTAGACAGATCCTTGTCGTATACAGGGTTACCATGGTAAGTGAGAATTATTCTTCGTATTTTTGTCATCTCAAGCCTTTGACAAATGCTCATGCACTTTCGGAAATTCCTCGGTAGTCAAGTGGGTGTGGGAAAGAAATTGAACAGGAAAGAAAAAAATGAATAAAAGAAAATTTAAACTAAAGGGAGGAGACTTTGGCAACAAGAAAACCCATCGTGATTGTCAGTCAGTTGGTATGCGCTTTTTCTGGGTTCCTTTCGGTCCTCGAAAAGAGTGGCTCAAATTGGTCTATGTGAACTCTGACGTAAGGTGATTGATGGTAAGTGAAAAGTGTAGAAAAAAGAAAGGTAAATTCTAGGAAGAAAATATATGGTTCGTTGCGATCGCCAGCTGCAGATGTTTATTGACACTGCAACACGTCATTGATCTCACCTTTTTGGAGTATGGGTTCAACTTCTTTACTGAATCATCGGCCTGCCGATGTTAGCAACACTGGGTTACTTGTATGTTTAGTTTGTTTTCTTTTTTCTAATCCTTCTCTAAGTCAGATTGCTTTAGTTTTCCTAGTCCTACCGAGAGTCTAATTATTTTGAAAGTTTAAATTATCTTAAAAGTTTAATTAAACTAATCTCCTAATTCTACTAAGAGTAATTAATCTAAGTATCCTGATTAACTCAAGTATCTTAATTCTATCAGAATTCTAATTTAGGTATACCACTCTTATTAGAACTCTAATCAATTTAGGTACTCTAATTTTATTAGAATTCTATCTAATTTAAGTGTTCTAACTCTATTAGAACTCTAATTAATTTAGGTATTCTAATTTTATTAAGATTCTAATTAGTTTACCTGATCATGACCCAATTTGGGCTAATCATAAGCAGTTCAAATGACGATCAGATAGCTTGAAAATGTAACTGAAGGAGCAACCAATGATATTTTTCTTTTCTTTTTCTTTCTCTTTTTCTTCTTTTTTGTTCTTTTTGGTTTTTTTTTTTTAAGACATTCTCTTTGGGATTTTACTTTTATGATTTTTTGGGATTTTTTATGGTAACTATTTTTCTCCTTTTTCTTTCTTCTAAAAGGGGGGTATGAAAGAGAGGCTATTGGCTCAACAGGTGTAGGAAGGGGTGTGATTATTCAAGGATGCTTTTTGGCTACCTGGCTTTGAAATGATGGCCTCTTTTAAGGGGTCCTTAAGCAGTCACTCATTCATTTGTATTAGTACTTACCTTATTGTGGGAGATTAAGAGTAGAATCATCGCATGTATCCATCGTTGATGGGCTTGGAAAAATATTCTTCGTCCATGTTGGCGAGGTACAGCGCTTATCTCGGTAGTGCCTCTCCGATGACGTAAGGCCCTTCCCAATTGGGCTTGAATTTTCCTCGAGGACTCACGTGGAGAGAGGGAGAGATTTTCTTGAGTACCGTGTCACCCACCTTTAAATCTTGAATGCGAACATGTTTGTTGTAAGCACGTGCGATCCTCCTCTGATAGGCCTGGGTGTGACACAAGGCTAAGAGCCTTTTCTCATCGGTCAGATTCAGTTGTTCCAAATGGAATCTTTCCTTTTCAGCTTCTTATAAATCATACTCGATGAGGATACAGAGTGAAGGTACTTCAACTTCAACTGGTAGCATGACCTCAGTTCCATACACAAGGGAGAACGATGCTGCCTTTGTAGCGGTACAAATAGATATTCGGTAGGCCCATAGTGCCAAAGGGAACTTTTCACTCCAATCTCGATAAGTGACGACCATCTTCTCAAGGATGCGAACAACTATCTTAGTGGTGGCTTTGATGGCTCTGTTGGTTTGCGACTAATATGGTGACGAGTGGTGATGTTTGATCTTGTACTGCTCGCATAAGGCTCTAATGCGCTTGTTCGCAAAGTTGGTGCCATTATCTGTGATGATGTCCTTGGGCAGGCCGAATCGACATACAATATTGTTCTTGATAAACTTCTCGACATGACTGGCTGTGATGTTTGTGTACGATGCTACCTCTACCCATTTGGTGAAGTACTCAATGGCGACGAGGATGAACTAATGCCTGTTAAAGCTTTCGGATTACCTTCCTGACGACGTCGAGACCCCATGTTGTGAATGGCCATGGAGTGGTCATACTGCGTAGATCTATGGCTGGAGCATGTATCAGACTAGAGTGTTCTTAGCATTTGTAGCACTTTTGAGAGTGATTGTAAGAGTTAGTTTCCATGGTGGTCCAAAAATACCCTCGTCGTAGGATCTTTCTAGCGAGCATGTGCCCATTCACGACATTGGCGTCCTCGCCCATGGTTAGACATCTAAGAAGGATATTATTATATGATCTCTTGTAGAGGCATTCACCACAGATAACATAATTTGCTACCAAATGTTGGATTGTTCGTCTATCCGTCTTGGACGTGCCTTTAGGAAATGCTCGTGTTTCGAGGAAATATTTGATATCTAAGAATCATGGAGGCTCATCATCTTTATATGTGGATCCCCCATTTTGGAGGAAGAAGGCTGGCTCATTTCTCTGCTCGATCATGATCGGCTTCATATCGATGCCAAATGGAATTTTGACCATTGATGCCAAGGTTGCGAGTGCATCGACAAAATGATTTCTCGCTCATAGGACATAGGAGAATGGCTGAAGCTGGCGATCAGATCCTCCATATGTTCATGGTAAGGGATCAGCTTTTCATCCTTCATCTTCTTGTTTCCATTGGTTTGACATATGATTAACTGCGAGTCGCCAAATTCCCTGAGATGAGTTACGGTCAGGTTAAGAGGTGCTTGTAATCTAGCTGTGCAAGCTTCGTATTTGGCCATATTATTGGTACAGGGGGAATTGAGCTTGATGGGAACTGGTATATGAGACCCCTTTGGTGAGATTAGAACCACGCCTATTCCTTATCCTTCAGCATTTGATGCCCCATCAAAGTGCATTACTCGGGACTCCTCTGTCTCTACTATGTCATCCTCTATCATGAACAAGATGTCTTCATCAGGGAATTCAGTTCTCAGAGGCTCGTAGCTAGGTAAGGGATTCTCGACAAGATGATTGGCGAGTGTTTGCCTCTTAATTGACTTTTGGGTGACATGTGATGTCAAAGTCTTATAAGAGAAGCTGCCAGCGTGCAGTTTTTCCAGTGAGAGTCGACTTTTCAAACAAATACTTTAACAGATCTATTCATGCCAGGAGGAGAACTGCTTGAGATAGCAGGTAGTGGCAAAGCTTATGTGTAGCCCATACGAGAGTCAGGCATGCTTTCTCTAGATGAGAATAGCATCTCGTAATCAGTGAACTTCTTGCTCAGGTAGTAGATAGCTTGCTCTCTTCTTCCAATTTTGTCGTGCTGCCCTAGGACACATCCCATCGAGAATTCCGTCGTTGAGAGATACATCAAGAGTGGTCTCCTGGGCACCTGTGGTACCAACAGTTGAGGGTTGAGGAAGTAACCCTTGATTTTATCGAATGCAGCTTGACAATCATCATTCCATTCAACGGGCGAATATTTTCTTAGTAGCTTGAAAATCAATGTACAGATAGGAGTTAATTGTCCAATGAACCGACTAATGTATTGTATTCTACCTAGGAAGCCTCTGACCTCTTTCTCAGTAGATGGTGGTGGCATTTGGAGGATAGCTTTGACTTCACTAGATCGACCTCGATGCCCGTTCTGCTAATAATGAAGTCAAGTAATTTTTCAGACATGGCACCGAATGCGCAGTTTTGTGGGCTTAGAAATATCCTATATTTCCTCAGTCTTTCAAACAACTTTGGGGCAACATATCTTGTATTTCTTCAATTTCTTAGTGCATCATGTCATGAAACAATGCTGTCATGGTCCTTTGATATGTTGCCGCAACATTTTTCATTCTGAATGGCATGACTCGGTAATAGAAAGTTCCCCATGGAGTGATAAATGTTGTCTTTTCTCAGTCTACCTCGGCGATTTTGATCTAGTTGTAATTGGATAATCCATCCATGACTGAGAGCATTCAATGCCTAGCAGTATTGTCGATCAAGATGCCAATGTGTGGTAAGGGAAAGTCATCCTTTGGGCTCGCCTTGTTGAGATTTCTGAAGTCTATGCACATGTGAACCTTTCCATCTTTCTTTGGTATTAGGACGATGTTGGCCAACCACTGTGGGTATTGAGAGACCATGAGGAAACATGCATTGTATTTCTTTATGACCTCTTCTTTCACTTTTAACATTCATTTTAGCCTGAGACACCTAAATTTTTTCTTGAGAGGTTTGACAAGGGATACAGCGGTAACTCATGTTCGATAAAATCGGTGTCTAAATCAGGCATGCCTTCGTATGACCATGCGAAGATGTCTTGGTATAACTAAAGGAAATTAATCATACTTTTTCTTTCCTCGGGAGACATCAATGTTTTGATCTTAGTGATTCTGGGATCCTCCTCGGTACCCAGATTGACATATTTAATCTCTTCAATAATCGGGATAGGGTCATGCTCAAAATTGGCATATTGTTCAAGGAGCTCATTGGGAAGGTCCTTGATTAAGTCATCACCATCCAGATTTATGAATCTTACCTCTTCTTGTACTTCTATAGGAAAGAGGTCGATTTCACGTCGGACGGGCTTTTCAATTAAGGCATCATTTTCTTTAATTTTTTGAGAATTTTAAAAGACAATATTTTTAGACATTTTTATATTTTTTTCATGTGTTTAGGATTTTTCTTTTCTTCGAAGATGGGCCCTTAGCAAGGTGGGTTTCTATATATACATGGTATTGTCTGCTAAGGGCTAATCAGGTTTTTTTTTTTTTGAAGCCAGTGTCGTATTTATGACCATTTGATGCTTCCAGAGTTAGGGGCATTGACGCCCAATTCCTCACCTGAGGCGTCGCACCTTTACCTGGTCTAGTGGAGGAGGTTGTTTGAGATAGCTTTTGAGGGTCCGCCTCCATCATATTCATCACTGGTTTGTCTGGGACGTAGTCCTTGAATGTTAACACGGGCTTGGGGTGGGATAGAGCAAGTGGTTGTATTGGCAAGGGTATCTCTTTGTTAAAAAGTGATAACGAAGCAAGGTCTATTTCAATCTTAGGGGAATGATTCAGGGATTGGCTTGGTGGATGGTGGCCTTTTTGTGTGGTGGGCTATGTTGCCCCCATTTTGATCAATTTTAATGACCCCGACACTTACAAATGTAGTCCTAATGTGGGGACGGGGTTCATCTTCCAAGTCTATCCCCTTGGCTTTGGCAACGGCAATGGTTCGAACCTTTTCCTTGGCCTCTTGGATTTCTTCTTCTGTAGGCTTGTAGCCTAAGCCGAATCTAACATGTTGACCGCCTTTCGCTACGATTGTGCCCCTTCTGCCTTGCAAGCGAGGGTCCAACCCTTGACCTCTCTGGTAACTGCACTTTTGAAGCATTCCTACCGCTGTAATCATTCCTTCTATTTTTTTCATGGCCTTTTTGGGGGATTCTGATGCCACTGTTGTTGACACATCATATTAAAAACTATGAAGCTCTATGTCATTAGCTTGGTGCGGTACATCTAGCATCTTGAGATTTTCGATGTTGTGGGTCATTTTTCTATTTCTTCTCACCCCTCTCCCATGATGGTAATGACCTTCTCATCTGATATAAACCTGAGTTTTAATGTAAGGTAAAAGGTATTGCCCCAATTTCGTGCAACCATGGGCACCCTGGAAGTAGATTGAAGGTGGATTTGATATCCATGACTTGTAACGAGATGGAGAAGGTCATTGGCCCAATGGTGAGCTCAAGATCGACTTCTCCTATCACTTGTCTCCTGGTGTTATCAAACCCTCGGGCTCCAGTCCTGGCTGATCAGAACGTCGACGGATCGACCCCTATTCGATTCGCCGATCTCAAAGGGCACACATTTAGTGTTGATCCGTTATCTACTAGTACCAAAGGGATCACCAAGTTTTTCGTTTCTACCATAATATTAAGGGGTCGGGAGTGGTACCTCCTTCAGCCGGGAGATCGGCATCTGAGAATGAGATGGCATTAGGAGCCAACACCTATCCAATCATCTATCCCACCTCATTTGGGGAAACTTTACTGAAGGCATGAGTGCCTTTCAGTGCCCCCACTAGAGCTTGGAAGTGGGGCGGAGATGTCATCAGTAAGTCTCAGATGGTGATGTAAGCCGACGTTTTTTTGAGCTGTGTTTCTAATGTGTGTTCTCGGCTCATCTGTTGCATGGGGTGTACTGCCATTGGTGCCCGTCTTTCTTCAGGTTGGGTCGGTGCTGACACCTTGATCAGTCACAGAATATACCATTTTACCACCCTAAACTTAGTGATGATAGACCTTAGTTTATTACTAATGAGATGTTATGTGCAGATATTTAGATTAATGAGTAGATTAGAGCCAAAGTGTTAATCTTTGCCAAAATGAACTAAAAATGCAGTAAGAATTACGATCGTACAAAGAAACAATCCACTTGAATGAAGGACCAGTCAATGAGAAAGAAAAAGAAATATCGAATGAATGTAAATCTCGAACGAGCGAGAAAAGAAAGGAAAAATAGAAATCGTGATCAATGAATGTACGAAAGAAGCTACGAGGAACGAAAATAAAATCTCGAACGTTTGACAGAGCTGAAATCGTATAGAAAGGAGAACAACCGTACACATAATTGTACGAAATGCTGCTGATCACGTGAAGTTAACACCACCATGCACAAAATTAGATCTCTGGGATTAGAAGTGGGCAACTTACGGATCAGAGAAGATTGGCGAAAGAACTTGGAAGATATCTGCTACTAAAATAAAGGAGAAAGTCTTGCACACATCTACCATCCAGAGCAAGGAAGAACTAGGATTAGAAGTAGTACTATATTAGGAATCTTTTGTTTAGAAGTTTTCTTTTATTAGAATTAGCATAATGTAAACCAACCCCTTATGATATATAAATAAGAGGGCTCGACATAGGAATTCTTTATCGAAGGAACTCTCAGCATCAATTGACGACTAAGGTTGCATTTTCTTCTGATTAAAAGTAGAGTGGAATAATTTAGATATCCAACGTTTCTCGAGAGCAATTGACGCCTATGATTAGGAGCTGGAAGATTAGAGTAGAGTATTTGTAGTTTCTCAGAAGCAATTGACGACTGCAATTGAGAGATGAAAGATCTTTTTATTGCTTTCTAGTGTAAATTTATTGTCATGCAATTTTACTGCTTTGTAAATATTCAAAGTTTTTTATTTGAGTTGACGACTCAGATTGAGAATTTATAGATTAGCGTAATGGTTTTACTTTTCCATCTTCAATTTTCTTGAGTTTGATTGACGCCCAAATTTTAGGAAGATTATTGATTAGTTTAAATTTGTGTTAAGGAATTCTAGCTTTTGATTGATGCCCAAATCCTAGAGGACTAAGATAGAGTGTAACGATACTTTATTTTGTAAACATCCAAGATCTGAAGGATTGTAATTGACAACCATAATCTGGGAGGGGAATTTAGATTTAATTTCTGCAACTTAGTTTAAACAAACCATTCTTTTATTTATATTTCTCTAGTAGTTTAGGATCTTCAAAGACAAATACAAGTTTTTAAAGAAATAAAAATACATAAGAATAATCACCTTCCTCGTGGGAACAATCCTATGCTAGTTGTAGACACCCCAATTTTGTCCTCTCGGCGTATACAAACCTATTCGGCCAGCCCTTGACCTTGCCTATGACTCTTGGAAAGGGACCAAGCCTCTCTAAGAGTCCTAAGACCATAAAAACCTAACAATCCGGGAATTATGCCCCATAACAATAGAGTATAGTTAAGCCCAGGCCCTGTTGACTGAAGGTCAAAGGTTGAGCCAGAACCCTGACAATATATTCCCCATTTGAAATTCCAAATGTGAACTTTTTTTATTGGACTTTGGTATTTTAGTAATACTTTGATATAATAGAATTTATGGCTTTAAAGTTTCACAAAAAGACTTGCCATTTGAAAGTTAGAAATTTGACCAAATTGCAAAAAATCAGATTTTGTTCTTGAACTGAAAAGTTGACTTTTTATTCTTTGAGATTTTTGATCCGATACTATTTTTATTGAATTTAAATGGAGGGTATTTCGTTATTTACATGTAATATCTTAAGTAGACATTTACTTAAATGATATTACATGTAAATATATATGCCTGCCTGTCTTAACCTGCCTACCTGTCTATCCATCTTAGCCTGAAATGTCTGTCTGTACTTGATTGGACTACTTATATATATATCTAATTATGTCTTAACCTATTTCAAGTGCACAATGGAAATTATAGTACTAGTAAATGATCGTTCCCACAGAGATAGGTTAAACTATATTAACTTAATTTTTATGAAAACTTATATTTATCTTTTAAGTTCCTAAACTACTGGAGAAATATGAATAAAAGAATTGTTTTTAAACTAAGTTATAGAAAATAAATCCTAATCTACCTTCTTCAGATTATAGTCATCAATCACAATCTTAAGCAATAAGATATTTATAAATTTAAACAGTACCGTTATAAGAGTTTCTTAGCATTGGTCATCAATCAATACTAAAATCCTATCAATACAGGTTTAATCTAATCAACAATCTCCTAAAACTTGGGCGTCAATCAAACTTTAGAAAACTGAAGATAGAAAAGTAAAAACTGTTACACTAATCTGCAAACATCAATCTGAGTCATCAATTCAAATTTAAATCTGAAGATGTTTATAAAGCAAGAAATAAAAGAAAATAAAATCTTAACTAGAAAGCAATAAAAATTATATCTTTCACTCATCAGCCGCAGTCATCAATTGCTTCTGAGAAACTACAGATATCTACACTAATCTTCAGCTCCTAATTGCAGTCGCCAATTGCTCTTGAGAAACCTTGGATATTTAATCTACAAAGCAATAAAAATCTACTCTAAATTTGATCGAAAGAAAACCCAACCTTAGTCATCAATTGATGCTGAGAATTTCTTCGATGATTATTCCTATACTGGGCTCTCATATTTATAGATCATAAGGAGTCGATTTACAAGACTACTAATTCTAATAAAAGAAATAACCAAAAACAAAACTATCCTAATATAATTCTACTTCAATTTTTATAGTTCCTTGCTTCCTTTAATTGATGCGCTTTTGGATTGTTCAGTAGTAGAGATCTTCTTGAGTCTATCTTCATCAATCTTTTCAGATCTGTGATCAACCAAACTTCTAATTTAAGAGTTCTTCTAATTCTGTTCATGACGATGGAATCTTCACGTGATCAACAGTAGTGGCAGTCAACAGGAAAGCTTTATAATTGTAATCGTAAATCATGATTATCTCTTTTCTTCCCTTTTTCTGGAAAATCGTAAATTACGATTTTCTATCTTTCATAGCTCTCTCTCTGGATGATTCTCTAAATTACGATTCCTCACTTTTCATTCTATATCGCTTCTGTTTCTTGAATATCTTCTGGAGAATAGTAAATTACGATTTCTTATTTCTCTCTTAGTAGCAACGTTGAATCATCTTTTCACAATTTTCTAGCTCTCAATGTACAGCGAATCATCTTTTTACGCTTAATCGACTTTTACTGCTCTTTTTGAGTTTATTTTGATAAAGATTACTATTATGGCTCTCTTTTACTAATTTTCCTTAATATTTGCACATTATTAACTTATTAACATGGAAAGGTGATCTACAGCTCCAAAGGAGCCATCTCTAGTAGTCCCTCCAGATCTAACTACAGATCTGACAGCCCTAAAAGGAGGGGAGTTTAAGGTCACTTATTCTAAGTATTCTAAGATAGCCTAATGAGTTAACTACAGAAAGGGTTGAGAAGATGGATGGATTGTGGAAAATAAATATAAAAGGGTGAGAAGTAGTTTATTGAGTCTAGATCAGAGGAGTTTTTGTAACTCAGATTCAGATCTGATGTTATGGAAATTCTGTCCAATGGCTACATTATCACCAATGAGGAGGAAGAATTCAACTCATCCTTGTGCCATGTTCCAATCCCTTAAAGTTATAACCTATCCACTTAAATGGTCACAGACTATCCCATAGGGGAACCACAGTCCAGAGATGGGTCAAAACACATTAATCATTGTAGGCACTACTTCATCCAGGCTACAAGCTCAGGGAATCCATAGGGAATCTCAACCTCTAAAGCCCTATGTGTGGGGCTAAGGCTGTATAGGACCATGACAGCCCAGACACAGAACCAGCAAGAAATTGAGTACCACTTTAGATCTAGCTGTCCATTGCTTGAGTGGGGCTGCAATGGTCCAGTCACAAGCCTACAATCTCCATAACCAGATCAGATCTAACATCTGATGGCGGGTTTATACAAATATATGGGGAGCCTGCCTTTGCACAATCTCCTACCAGGCTTAACAGCTCAGGCTAGAGGAAGAAGGATCCATCTTGGGTCGGCGAATTGGATTCACCCTAAGGCTATAGCCTGTCCACTTAAATGGTCACAAACTATCCCAGAGGCTATCCTCCTCACGGAGCCCAAGACAAAATAAGTTAATTGCTGCTACCACCATGGTCACAAGGCTACCAGCTCAGGCTTCCATGGGGATTTTAGATCTAGTGGGTCCTGTGGTGGGGCTAAGGCTGTAAAGGACCATGATAGCCCAGACATACAGGTCACTTGGATCTGAGTGGATCCTCACAATCAGTCCTCCATTGCTTTGAAACTCAACCAAAGCAATGGCGGATCACAAGGCAGCAGCCTTGCACAGAACAGCTCACAAATACCCAAATCCCATAAGAGTACAAATCCTATTACACAAACTCCATTAATCTAATCTCAATAGACATACAAAGGCATGGCCAGCAAGTGCTGAGCCATGGATAGAAGAAAAAGAAAAAAAAGAAAACTACTTACAGCTACAGAGAAACAGAAAAGAAAATGATCTCAGATCAAAAAGTCTAAAGAATTCCCAAAAGAAAGATCGATCTAAAACCTAAACCAGGATTAGGTTTATATAACAGTGGCTATGGTGGAGCATTAGGGTTAGGAAACCCTAATTTTAGCGATGCCACGTGGCACATTAATGATCCTTGGATGCCTCAGGGCGCGTGCACGGAGATTTGAGCGTGGAAGTGCGTGCCCTAATCCTTGGAAATCCCCAGAAAGTCCTCTGCAGAGTGTTGGAAGTTGGAGTTTAGAGCTTCACCAGGTTGCAGTCGATTCCCAGACTTGTCGCGTGGTAGCCCTAGTCTTCACGTGGTTGAGTTTAACATTAAAGCTTCAGACGTCACGTGGTTACAGCTTCTTGATGCTTTGAGCAGTCGCGAGGTAGGCAGTTAAGCTCTCGCTGGGTTGGGCTTCACGCAGTTGGATTGATAATTTGTGAATAGCTCGAGAACTGTGCGAGCTTTCCTCTTCACTTCGCGAGGCTAATTCTGGCTTTCGCGAGGCTGCTTTCTTTCTGAACAGCGCGAGAACTGCGCGAGAAGTTCACTTCTTCATGGATCTTCGCGAGGATCCTCGCGAGGCGTTGAGGCTTTTCTGAACTGTACGACAGGTTCTCTTGATATTTACATCCTGCGGCGACTGCGCGAGGCAGGATTCTGAAGCTCTCTCTCCTCAGCTATTCTGAGTGAACTGCGCGAGGTGAGAGGGGTCATCTTGAACTGCGCGAGAGCTGCGCGACCTTTAACTTCTAAACTTCGTGAGAGCTGCGCGACTCAAGGCTTCTGAAGTTCTTCTATCACTCTACTGCGCGAGAACTTGTTTGTGAAGTCTTGGGACTTCGCGAGGACTGTGCGAAGTGTATTTTTTTGAATCCTCTGGAGCTTTGTCAGCTGTGCGAGTCTCTTCTATGGTTTGGATTCATGGTTCATTCTTCTGAGAGACTTCTGGTGCCAAAACAGGCTCCTTAGCAGGATTCATGGCCTTATTGCTCTGCTGTTTATTACCTACAGAAAACACTTAACAAGCATTTATTAGATGGCTAAGGGTCTAATAAAAGGCTAAGTTAAGGGGTGAAAAGTGGTACTTTTCAGGTCTTAACATGTGTGACCCATTGTGTAGAATCTGTTCGACTTAGACTTGGCCTAAGTTTTCATGTGTCGCTTGAAGTTCCTGATTCCGCACATATACATCTGCACAAAATTAATTCCACGTGTAATTCCACATGCATAATTCATCTAGACTTGGATTGGGACTCTAATTCCCCTGACCACTCGAACTCCCCGATCTCGCACAAATCCCCCTGCACAAAATTAGTTCAGAGGCCTACTGGAACTAGAATGCCACGCATGGCTGGTCACTCCCTAGTTAGTGATCGACTCAATGTGAATTAAGCGCCAACATACATGCACAAAATTCAATTAAGGACCACCGGTCACACACGAAATCGGCCAATTCCACACATTCCCACATGCGAGGAATTAGCCCGACACCTATAAAAAGATCCCTTACCTCGCCCAAAAGGGAGATCCAACAATCAAATTTTTGAGTTTCTCGCTTCCAAGTTTAGGAATTTCGAGACTCTCTTTGGCGCCTGACTTCAGGTAATCTTTCAGGGTCTAGTCTCTAGTTCTTAATTTCTAGTTTTCAATTCTTAATTCTTAAGTTCTAGATCTTAGTTCTCTATTTTTATGGTAGTTCCTAATTTCTTTATTCTAGTTCTTAACTCTTAATTTCTAAATCTCAGTTCTTAGTTCCTGATCCCTAATCCTTAAAATTTTAAATTTTCAGTTTTTAATCCTTCCGCCTTTAACCATCAATTTAAACTGTCTTTTCAAAATTAACCTTAGCCACAAAAACAATTTACTATTCTTCTTTCTTTCAAGCCTCTCCCTTTAAAAAAATTTGAGGTTCTCTCTAGGGCTTCCAAAAAGGGATCGAGATGCCTTTTAGACTTCTAGAAATGAAAACTCTTCCCCGAGAGCCCCAGGTAGTCAAGCTAGTGGCCCTAGCGTGCTAGTATTGAATCTCGAAGAAGTATTGAAGGAGGAAGCGCTTAGCCTAGAACCGATTAGGTCTCTAACCTCTTCCAGTTTTCAACCCTTAGCCACCCGATTTGCCCAAGAGAGCTTACGGAGGGTACCTGGTGTTGGTACATGCTTTTTCTGGGTCCCTTTCGGTTCCCTGAAAGAGTGGCCCAAATTGGTCTATGTGGACTCTGACGTAAGGCGATTGATGGTGAGTGAAAAGTATAGAAGTAACAGAGGAAAAGGTAAATTCTATGAAGAAAATACCTGGTTTGTTGTGATCGTTAGCTGCAGGTGTTTATCGACGATGCAACATATTACTAATCACACCTTTCCAGGGTGTGGGTTCGACTTCTTTACTGAATCATCAGCCTGCCGCTTTCAACAACACTGGGTCACTTGGATATTTAGTTTGTTTTCATTTTTTTGCTCTAAGTCTGATTATCTTTTAATCTTTCCTATTCCTACCAGGAGTTTAAAAGTTTTAATTATTCTGAAAGTTTAATTAAACAAGTCTCCTAATTCTATTAAGAGTCCAATTAATCTAAGTGCCCTGATTAACTCAAGTATTTTAATTTTATTAGAACTCTTCTTAATTTTATTAAAACTCTAATTAATTTAAATATCCTAGTTTTATTAGAACTCTAAGTAATTTAAATATTATAATTCTATGAGAACTCTAATTAATTTAAATGCCCTAATTTTATTAGAAGTCTAATTATTCTAAATATCCTATTTCTAGTAGAAATCTATTTATTTTAGGTTTTCTACTTTTACTGGAAATCTAAAAAAAGGGGTTTGAGCCCATTATGCTAAGGAGGATAGGCCTCGTTCCCGAGTACCCTTCGTAACCTCCCTTGGGCGAATCGGTTGGCTAAGAGTCATTAAAAGTAGTATTGATTGAAAACTGATATTTATATTAAAAAATTAGGATTTTGAAGATTAAAATTAGAGGATTTTCAAGGTTAAGATTATAACTGAAATATTATAAACTAGGAGAAATTAAAACTAGAAATAAATACTATGAACTTGTAGACACTCAAATTTGGCCCAAGGCCTGATCGAAACATACTTCGAGAAAGGCATACCCTCGAGCTTTCGAAATCATTTTCCAAATCCTTAGGAGTCATCCCAATACCCTTAGGAATCATCCCAAATCCTTAGGAATCAATCATAGCCTTCTCAGACCCATTAGAACCCTTCCGGGGCCCGATTCGAACCCTCCTGAACAGCGGTTAGAAAGAGGAGTGCCAATACTTTTATAGATAGTTGTCCAACCTAAGGCATATACCATTTGAAAGTAGAGTTTCCCAGCTTTCCAATGAGCTAAGAATGGCTTAATTTAAAGTTGTACATCAAAAGTTATGGCGAATTGAAGATCACGGATTTGTGCAGGAAA
The DNA here is from genome assembly GCA_021018995.1 of Chloranthus sessilifolius. Classification (NCBI taxonomy): domain Eukaryota; kingdom Viridiplantae; phylum Streptophyta; class Magnoliopsida; order Chloranthales; family Chloranthaceae; genus Chloranthus; species Chloranthus sessilifolius. Next base: position 23,132,158 of record CM037594.1, on the reverse strand, counting down.
TTATAAAACCGGGCTAGGCCCTTGCGGGTTTTCAACTTCGAACAGTTTGAGCCTAATTTTCCTTCAAAAAATGGTAAAAATTGACATTGAGGGTTTGACTTGTGGACCATCCCAAAGTCTGGGGTGTGTTTCTTTAGGACCCTAGTGACCCTATTAGCTTAAGTTATTACCCTTTTGCCATTCAAGTCATCACCCTATCAAATGCTAATAAATACGAATCCCTCTTCTCCAGGCTCTAGAAAATCTCAAAAACCTTAGATTGCCTATTACCTAATTTTTAAACCTATTAGTGACTTAACCCTTCGCTAATCATCCCTTCCTCTATAAATAGAGAACCTCCCCCTTTGTTTAGGGCTTGAAAAAAATTCCAAAAGAGAGAAAAGATTAAGAGAGACCTTTTCTCCCCTTTGGTGCCCCAATCCCATACAAATTCCAGAATTGATCTTTACCCTTTAAATCTCATTTTCTAGCATCAATCATTGAGATTTAGCTATAGCTATTCCCTAGCCTCTTCCTCTACCTGTTAGCTACCAAACCTTTGAGATTAGAACCCTTCTCCTAACCCGTTTGCTATCAGAAGCTCACCGGCGATGCTCTCACATGAAGGACCACATCGATGTTACAAGGGCCCGAGAGTTCTGGCTCTCCCCTCTATTACTCTACCTTCTTTAGCTTTTTCTCTATCTTAGAATTGAGCCGTTATGCTGCCCAAATTTTGGCAAGCAGGAAAGGTTCAATGGGATCGGTGTGCCTTCGGGCAAGGGAAAGTGCCGCTCATTTTGCTTCTATATATATATATATATATATATTATAAATCAGCCCCACATAGACCCGACCATAATAGAGACCGCTTACTACCAGGTTGATCGGATGTTTAACACCTTCCTGATCGATAATCGAAGCCCCTACCCAAGAGCCTTTGGCGTAGACTAGTGAATCACAGTCATATGTTTGCACTTTGATGCTTTTAATATTGATTTAGGTTTCCCAGGACACCAAAAGCTTCAAGTGGCGACTCTTTATTTTTCACATGAACGCATCATCATGACGGATTTGATAAAAATCCACGGTTGCACAGATGGCGACTCTGCTAGGGATGTTTAGAGCTTCTACTTGAAGTTGGCCCCTTTTGCATGTGTTTTCCTTATTTTTACTAACTTTTTATTTCTTTCATGTTTGTACTTACCCGTACGATTCCGTCATTTTTAGTTACCTCTACTTTTCCGTCATTTACGTTCCTTAGCCGATTGGCGGGCCTACTTGAGCATTGTCTCTATGATTCATTTACTTTTTCGTCATTTATGTGCCTTAGTCGATTGGCGGGCCTACTTGAGCATTGTCTTTTCGATTCATTTACTTTTTCATCATTTACATGCCTTAGCCGATTGGCGGGCTTACTTACGCATTTACACGCCTTAGCCATTTGGCGGGCCTACGTGAGCTTTTACTTTTCGCAATCATATCTCATCAATGGACACTGGCCCGTAGAGGCAGCACGGAGCCATCACCACCCATTTTTGAACGTTAAGCATACTCCCTTAAAAATTAAAGTTAAAATTGAACCAAGAGGTAGACTTAATTGAAATTTTTACGGGGGTAGATTTTATAAGGATTGGGAATTTTAGGCAAAGATACAAACGTTCTGATTCTTAGTACGGCGGCAGCCCCTTGTGGTGATGATCCCGAAAAGAATCACTCCATCCAGTAACGGAGAAGGCACTTGCGCTGGAGGTATATCAGGTGGGTGACCAAGCCGATTATAAAGCTTAAAACCCTTGGGGAGTGCGTTTAGTTACCTTGAATCAACCTTGTATCCCTAGGATCGGAGAGGAGGGACCCTTTACAACAAGGAAATCAGTCCCCGGAAGCATCGCTTCTAGAAAACTAAAAAAAGAGACCAATTTCGGGCTTGTTGTTCTACTGTCAATATAAGTATATACCCTATTTCTGCCTAGCGTATGTAAAATATACGCTAAACCAATTTTTTTCAGAATTTCTTTGGCTTGTATATTACACATGCCAAGCCTAACCTGCCCATATTTAGCTCTGGCGTGTATAATACACACGCCAAGCCAAAATACCACCCAGGTTTTAAACCAACATACTTCCCATTTTCCCTCCACATCCAATTCAAGTCCATCATACTTCCCCTCATCTACTCAAATCTTACCAAATTTTCCTTCCACATTCAATCCAAATAACCCTAATTTTTCCCCATCCACCACCTCTCAAAATTCACCCCATTTTCTCCCTCCTTTACCCAGGTCATGCCCAACTTTCCCCAAACCATGCCCAATTTGCCATTTTTCCAACACACACCTCATTTCCCCCGCACCTCCACCCAATATATGTCCCAATTTTCTCCATCCATGCCAACCATGCCCACATCCAATCCAAACCTATCGCATTCCCTCCCATCTACCCAATTCAAGCCTGATTATACCCAGGCCATGCACACCAATCGAATCCATGTCCCATGCTCCCCCTTATCGAATGGACCATCTACAACCACCCCCACACCCGATCCCATGATCATGATGGATGAAATGGTCAAGGCCTATACAATTTGGAAGGCTACTCAAAGCCTCCCCCATCCATCCCACACATCTCCAAACTCATCCCATGCACTCCAAAACCTCCATGTCTCTTTCCCCCAAAATGTCGACCCTAATCAAACCCCCATTGTTCATAACACCCAAAGCACCCATCAACCATGGGTCATTTGACTGGGCCTCATGGTCCAACACCCTATACCCTAGCCCACCAAGGCCTAATCGCCTAGACCCACCATGGCGAATGGCCCAAGCCCACCAAGGCCCAATGGCTCAAACCCACCCAGGCCCAATGGCTCAGACCCTCCAAGGCCCAATGGCTCAAACCCACCAAGTCCCAATGGCCCAGCCCACCAAGGCCCAATGGCTCAGACCCACCAAGGCACAATGGCCCAAACTGAATAAGGCCCAATGGCCCAGTCCCACAAAGGCCTAACGGCCCAAACCCAATAAAGCCCAATGGCCCAGACCCACCAAGGCCTAATTGCCCAAACCCAGTAAAGCCCAATGGCCCAAGCCCACCAAGGCCCAATGGCCCAAACCCACCAAGGCCCAATGGCCCAGACCCACCAAGGCCTAATGGCCCATACCCACCAAAGCCCAATGGCCCAAGCCCATCTAAGCTCCATGCCCTACGCCCAAGTACGTCAAGGCCCACACCCGGGAGCCCCATTTGCAAACCCTCCATCACTCCCCCAATATTCCACATTCACTTACACCCAACAAGTCCCCATTCCTCCTCAAATTACAAACCCATTATTCCCAATTCCTCAAACGGATATGAGCCCCATCTATCCATGTCCATCATACCCATCCCAACATGGGAACCCATCTCCAACCATCCAAAATTCCTAATTTTCACATCCTATTACCCATTCACTCATTCTCCAAAATTCCCAAAATGCATAATGGTCCCATCCACCACCCAAAACCTTCAATTCATCCACCCCCTAACCCCACAAGCCACTCATGAAAGCTTTCCATACCTGCAATGGCCCCATCAGATCACCCCATGCAGCCCACTCAGAATCAACAAGATGACCTCATCCCTCCCCCATTCGTTGATACGGATAACCAATATGATGAGGAGGAAGCCAGAAATAGTGGGGTCTACATGGGGGCATTTGCTAATTTCAATCCCCAACCATTTACCGATGCAAGTTATTAGTATGAGGAGGATGAGGCCCAAAATAGTGAAGCCTACATGGGGGTGGTCGTTAGTTTCAATCCCTCACCCCCAAAAGTTCAAGCTATCAGACTGTCGAATGATGGAGACATCGTTGATGGTATGTGGTTCTTTGATGACCAGAGGATGAGGATGAGACATTTGAAAGTGAGGATTATAAGTTAACATATTCGAGTCCTTGCTTCTCAAAATCAGTGCAATATGAAGGCCCAACCTTGGCCCTACTCAAATGTCTCTCATCTATGCCAACTAGTGTGTGACCCAAGAAAACTTGGAGATGCCAATTCAAAGACCCATTGCCTTCATCTAATCCAAAGCCCCACGAAAGTGGCAAATTCTCCAATGATCCACAATCGTTAGATGAGCCCGGGGAGGCATTGGATCGAGATGAGGATGAAGGACCAAGGCAAAGTCATCCCCAAGGAGAGGCGTACTTATACCGTCATAGAAAAATAAAGGAGCAAGTCAATGAACACCTCATGACCTCTTTAGAATGGTTACTTGAAAGCCAAGAGGCACCAGAGTCAAAAGCGTTGCAGATCGAGGTGGCCGTTGAAAGTCTGCCAATAATGCCTTTGGAAATACCCATGATGCTGGTCAAAGAAAATCTCCTAACTTGAGATTCAACTCTCGTGGTGAAATGGCAGAAGAATACCATTGCCCCCAATGGCCAAATGGTTTCACATAAAGGCCCGAACAGTTTTGAACCCCTCCAAACCAGAAAAAAGGGTAGTGAAGGATCAGAATTAAATTTCAGCATGTCTTTTATCGGTCACAACTTGTCTATGGAACCATGCACAGGGGACCAAGAAGCCCAATGAGACTAATAAAGGGTGATATCGATAACAAGCTTTATGTTGAGCCCATGGCAATCATGGTCGTTAAGCTCACTCCACATTCAGAGCATCTGTGGGCCCGTAATGCCCAGAGCATCGCATCGACATACCATGCCAAGAGTCTTTCTATCGCTCTTAATGTCAAGGCTTCGATGGGATTGGGAAAGGATACCTTGTTGATGAAGAATTCTCCCCTCAATAAAAAGGAGCAAGTGATGACCCAAAGGTTAGGATGGTATGATATGGTAATGATAAATGATGAAAAGGCCTGTATCTCTTGCACTAATTTGAACTCGAAATTTGGGTTTATCACATGGTGGGTCTCAATTATGAGTACGAAAGTATTGGAAAACATAGAGAGCAATGCCTAATTGACCATTGGATCCCCAAATTTGAAAATCACTGTGCCTTCTTCTATTTTACAAAGGAGGCAATTATGCTCTAAAGAAATAGTCAGGACCCCACCTTTGGTTCGAGATGAGGAACTTGCCACAAAACGTCTTAATTGCATTATCCGTAATCCTTGGAGATCGTTCCTTTACCCATCCAGTTCCCAATATCCAAAGTCGTTCATTCCCCATAAGCTAAAATCCACCTTTCCCGCTAATCCAAAATTAGTCAGCTCAATAAACCTAAGGTTATTCATCCCCCCAAGGATGAAATCATTTGCACTCAGCAACCTAAAATCGTTCACATCCATCCTCTCAAAGCCATGCAAATCATCCTCATTCACCATTATGAACCTGGGACCCATGATGCCATTCCCATCATCAATGCTTATTTTGAAGTCAAAGTCATTTAACCTTTCTTTCAATAACTCATGGACTGAACTCTCCATGTTGTATCACCCTTTTTTGGGTAAACCAACAGGTCATATCAGGAATCTTATGCGAGGGTTCAATGCTCGCAAATTCTACTTAGTTCATCGAGCCCTGCCTGTCCAAATAAATGGCCACGCCTTTGCGACGCCAAATCTCCTACAGAGAGGTAGCAAAGGTATGGTTCCATTAGGGGAATTTGTCCCATTCATTATCCAGGAGGCACTTTACCTGGATCAAAATGTGTCAGGTCATGTGATATTTTGAAGAGCCCTTGGTAGGCAATACCCTATGTATATAGAGATCCGCCTTGCCAAGGGCCCACCTCTGAAGAAAAAGAAAAATCTAAAAAAAATAATAATAAAAGAAATACAAAATATTTCAAAAATATTGTCTTTCAAATTTCTCGATAAAATTAAGAAAAATGATGCCTTAAATAAAAAATCCGGCCCACGTGAAATCAACCCCTTTCCTATAGAAATATAAGAAGAGGTAGGAGTCACGAGTCTGGATGATGAAATCCTTATTGAGGAGCTCCCCAATGAGCTCCTTGACCGGTTCGCCAATTTTGAGCATGGCCCTACGCCGATCGTTGAAAAGATTGAAAATGTCAATCTGGGTAATGAGGAGATTCCTAGAATCACTAAGATTAGAACGTGCTGTCCCCTAAGGAAAGAAAAAGCATGATTTATTTCCTTCGGTCATACCAAGAAGTCTTCGCATAGTCATATGAGGATATGCCTGGTTTAGACACTGATTTGGTCGTGCATGAGCTGCCGCTATATCTAGATATTAAGCCGATCAAGCAGAAGTTGAGGCTCCTCAGGCCAGAATAGAGGCTGAAAATAAAGAACGAGGTCATCAAATAGTACGACGCTGGGTTTCTCATAGTCCCCAATAATTCTCATTAGTTAGTCAGCGTCGTCTCGGTACCAAAGAAAGATAGAAAGGTTCACATATGCATGAACTTTAGAAATCTGAACAAGATGAGCCCAAAGGATGACCTCCCATTGCCACACGTCGGCATCTTGGTCGATAACACTACTAGGCATGGGATGCTGTCATTCATGGATGGATGTTCTAGGTACAATCAGATCAAGAAGGCCGAAGTAGACCCAGAGAAGAAACGTTCATTACTCCATGATAAACTTTCTGTTATAGAGTCATGTCATTTGGGTTGAAGAATGTTGGCGCAACATACTAAAGGGCGATGACGGCACACTGATCCAAGAGGAAAATTCAAGCCCAACTAGGAAGGATCTTATGTCATCCGAGAGGTGCTGCCTGGATATGCGCTCTTTCTCGCCACCATGAACGGTGATCACTTTTCGGAGCCCAACAACGCTGGATATGTTCGACGATTCTACTCCTAGTCTCCTGCGACAAGGTAAGTATTGATAAGATGAATACGTGACTACTTAAGGACCCAATAAAAGAGGCCATCATTTTAAAACCAAGTAGCCAAAAGCATCCCCAAAAACTTATAACCCTGCTACACCCTTTTGAGCCATGGGCCTTTCTTTCATAATCCCCTCCCCAGAAAAGAAGACAGAAAAAGTGTATATACCAAATAAAAAAAAGGGAGAAAAAGAGTTACCATCATATCCCAAAAAATTATAAAAGCGAAATCCCAAAAAGAAAATGTCTGAAAGAATAAAAAAAGATGAGAAAAAAGGTGGGGCATGTACAATCAAAATCCCCCAAGGAAGAAGTGTGGCAGCTGGAATCCAATCAAGGAAACCTTTTAAAACCCATAATACCTTCAAAATTTCTAACCTATCTCATGACCACGATACATCCCGAGAAAAATCCCTCTTTAAGGTCTACAAGCAGTCATAGTATCCACTGAGTCAACACAAGCCAAGCTGTGAGGCAAAAAAAGAATCCCATCCAGCTGACTATGACGAAGTCGATGTCCATGTCGTGGCCTTTGAAAGAAAAAAAGAAAAGGAAAAGAAAATACAAGCTCAAAGCAAAATGGACCTGCTGAAAACCCGAAAGGGTGCTACGGGTAAAAACAGCGAGCTTGTCCAGACCTGGTGAAAACCTGAAAAAGGCGCCTGGGGTAAAAATGCATACCCATGGACGTACTGAAAATCCGAAAGGGCGCTACGGGTAAAAAAGAGGGCGATAGCAGGCATGGCGAAAACCCATCTTAAGCGCTGTGAGTAAAAATATTTAAAAGAAAGAGAATAATCATCAGGTACTCTATTGGCTACATTTTTGGGCAAGCTGGTCTCCAACTGAGCCGCTCATGTTAGCTCAAATCGGATTTTGATCAGGTGTATCTTTAGACCTCACTGTCAAATGTATGACCCGAGGTAAGGATAAAGGGTTAATTCGATCCGAAGGGATAGACGTTTCAACCTAGGTAAAATTTTAAACTTCACTTAGGTCTGACCGCTGGAACGAGTTTGGCTATGCTAAAAAAGGGACCCGTTACTTCGTCTCACTGTGGGTCATCATCTTCCAATAGTTTGGGCCTGATTTTCCTTTAAAAAATGGCCAAAATTGACATTGGCGGTTTGACTTGTGGACCATCCCAAAGTCTGGGGTGTGTTTCTTTAGGACCCTAGTGACCCTATTAGCTTAAGTTATCACCCTTTTTCCATTCAAGTCACCACCCTATCATCTACCATTAAACACAAATCCCTCTTCTGCAAGCTCTAGAAAACCCCAAAAACCTTACACTACAAAAAATAAGGCTATTAGCGGAAGTTTTTAATAACAAAAAACTGCCGCTATTAACAAAAAAACTATTAAGACTATTAGCGACAAGGGTATTAGCAGCAGTTTTGACTGCCACTAATAGTCACATTTTTTGTAGTGTTAGATTGCCCATTTCCTAATTTCTAAACCTATTAGTGACTTAACCCTTCACTAGTCATCCCTTCCTCTACAAATAGAGAGCCACACCCCTTGTTTAAGACTTGAAAAAAATTCCAAAATAGAGAAAAGATTAAGAGAGACCATTTCCCCTCTTTGGTGGCCCAATCCCATACAAATTCCAGAATTGATCTTTTCCCTTTAAACCTCATTTTCCACCATAAATCATTGAGATTTAGCTAGAACTACCCCCTAGGCTTCTACCTCTACCTTTTAGCTACCAAGCCTTAGAGATTAGAACCCTTCTCCTAACCCGTTTGCTATCGAAAGCTCACCGGCGACGCTCTTGCGCGAAGAACCACATCGGTGCTACAGGGCCCGAGAGCTCCGACTCTCCCCTCTATTCCTCTACCTTCTTTGCCTTTTCCTCTATCCTAGAATTGAGTCATTACTGTAGACACTCCCATTTTGTCCTCTCGAAATATACAAATTTGTTTGGTTAACCATTGACCTCATAACCCTGATGTGGGACCATATACTGAAACAATAGTATATGGTTGGACACAGGCTGAAATAATAGTTCTATGGCTCAGGCCCCATACCCCCGACGTGGGAATCATGAACTGAAATAATAGTATATGGTTGAACATAGGCTAAAACAATAGCTTTGTGGCTCATATCCCGACATAGGGAGACTATATACTGAAATAATAGTATATAGTCAGAGTGCAGACTGAAACAATAGTCTCGCATTTTAGACCCCTAACCCTAATGTGGGACCATATACTGAAATAATAGTATATGCTAGACACAGGCTGAAATAATAGCTCTGTGGCTCAGGCCCCATACCCCCAACGTGGGAATCATGCACTGGAACAATAGTACATGACTGAACACAGGCTGAAATAATAGCTATGTGGCTCAGATCCTACTGTAGGGAGACTATATGCTAAAATAATAGTATATAGTTGAAATGCAGGCTAAAACAATAGCCTGACATTTCAGACCCGACCCGGACCCGGACAACCCTGAATTAAGCACCTAAAACCAACCGCTCAATTAGATTACATGCCAAATCACAAGCGCGCAATCAGTCCCTTCTTAGACCAGACTTCCTTTCCCTAGACCAACTTGAGACTATATCACGCGTCTATCATGAGACGCGCGATCGGATTGGTCCCATCACCAGCGCGCAATTGGCATGTGCCCGGCCTAACCTTCCCATCCTTGATCCCTAAGTTTCCTCGATTAAACACTTCGAGAGTGGCGCTTAATTGGATTACGCACCCCAAAATGGGCGCGCAATTAGTTCTAATGCTATTAAGATTAGGAAAATCGCTAAGCAAGTCAGTCGGTCGCTCACTGAACCGGTGACCGACTCAAAGCGATTAAGCACCGGAAGACCGGCGCACAATTGGATTAAATGCCTGAAACAAGGTGTTTAATTGGAGAAAAACCTATAAAAGATTTTTTTTCTTAATTCGCCCAGAGAGGCTGGCAATTTTCGAGAGAGAACGGTTTCTTTTGGGATTCCGAAACCAAAGAACTCCGAGAATGAGCACATAGAGCGACCTAACCATGATTTCCAAATTCAAGCGCAGAATCTTTGAGGTTTCTTTTGGCAGCCCCTGTCCTAGGTAAAAGTCTTAGTTTTAGACTTAGGATCTTTCTCTTAGTTTTAATTATCGGTTTTAATTTTTAGTCCAAGACCGTAGCACCCTTTTTTTTGGACCACAAATTTTATATATCTGGTTCTAGTTCTCTGAATTCAGATCCAGTTCTTAATCCGACGGTCTAATTTACTGACCCTAAGCATTATTTTTGTTCTAAAATCTCAATTTCCAGTCCTATCACTAATTTCTAGTTCTAGTCTTTGGATTCTAGAACCAGTCTTTGATCATACGGTCTGATTTTCTGATTTCAGACCCGAATTCAGTTCTAGAATTTTAAATTTCTAGTTTAAATTTCTTAACTTAATATTTCTAAAAACCCATAATTAATTTAATTTTCTAAAATTTTAGTTTCTTAATTTAATCCAAAATTATAGACCAGAAATCGACTCTGAAAAGCCTAAAATACTATTTTATAATCCCAAATTCAATTTATCTCTAATCTCAGCCATCCGATTTGCCCAAGGGAGATTACGGAGGGTACTCAGAAACAAGGCCAATCCTCCTTAGCATAGCGGGCCCAAAACCCTTTTTTTTTTCTAAGAAGTTCAGAAATAATTAATTGCTTTTCTTATCCTTTTAGTATAATTAACTAGTTGATTTATTTTATTTTAGCATAATTAATTAATTAAGTTAATTAGATTTTAGTATGATTGATTAATTTCTTTAAATCAGATTTTAATTGGTTAACTTCTTGCTTTAATTAGAATTTCAGTATGATTAATTCATTGCTTAAATTAGAGTTGTAGTAAAATTAGTTTTCTATTTCAATTAGAATTCTGGTAAGACTGCTATACTTGATTCAATTAGAATTGCAATACAATTAGTATATTTGACTCAATTCGAATTTTAGTACAATTAGCATGCTCAATTTAATTAGAGTTTCACCAGAACTACTACATGTGCACTCCTAGTACAATTAGGAAACCTGATCACAATTAGACTTCTAATAGGATTAGGAGACTAAAATTAATCAGACTTCTAATGGGATTAGGACACTTAATTAATTAGACTTTCAATAAGGATAGGAATAGTAAAAATTCACTAAACTCATAACAGAATCAGGGAAGTCTAAACTGATCAGAACTATAACAATAATGGGAAATAAAAGGAAACTTAAACTATCTAAACTATAAGGAAGAGCACTGCTGCTGACATTCGCAGGCGGGCGATTCAGTAAAGAAGTAAACCACGCCCGCTCTAAAGTGTGATCATTGACGTGTTCCAGCGTCATTAAATATCTGCAGCTGGCGATTGCAACAAACTAGGAACCCTCCTAGAAAATCCTTTATTTCTAACACTCCAAACGCCGCATTGCTAGAGTCCACTTGCACCAAATTGGAGCCACTGATTCAACGGGGACTGACAGGAACCCAGAAAAAGCGCGCACCAACAGTTATGCTGCATATATTTCTACAAGCGGGAAAGGCTCAATAGGATTGGTATGCCTTTGAGCAAGGGGAAGTGCCGCTCATTTTGCTTCTATATATATATATATATATATATATATATATATATAAACCAGTCTCACATAGACTCGGCCATAGTAGAGACCGCTTACGAGCGGGTTGATTGGGTGCCTTACACCTTCCTGATCGATAACCGAAGCCCCTACCCAAGTGCCTTTGGCGTAGACCAGTGAATCAGAGTCATATTTTTATACTTCGGTGCTTTTAATATTGATTTAAGTTTTTCGGGACACCAAAAGCTCTGGGTGGCAACTCTTTATTTTTCACATGAGTGCATCGTCACGACGAATTTGATAAAAATGCACGGTTGCACAAAACTAGAGTAATTAAAAACTAAAAATTGGTGATGAGATTAAGAACTAGGATCCTAAATTTAAGGACTAAAGCTAAGACCTGGTTCTAGAAATTAAGATCTAGAACCAGAGATGAGGAAATTATGGATTTGAATCTAAAAGGGATGAGTTAAAATTAAAAATCTAAAAATTGTGAGATTATAAACTAGAAGAGAAAAACTAAGAAAGGAAGTAAGATTTAAAACTAAAATCTAGAGCAAACATTTAAGGGTTAAAAGCTAAGACCTAGTTCTCGAAGCTAAAAAATTAAGAACTAGAATTAAAATTTGAAGTCTAAGACTGGAAATTAGAATCTAAGATCTATTAAAAGCTAAAAACTAGATCTTAAGAACTAGAACCTAGAATTAGAAAAGAAATTTAAAAAACTAGAGCTACAAAAATACCTAGGCGCCGGAGGGGATCTCGAGGTTCCTAAACTCGAAAGGAAGGAACCTGAAAGCACGATTGCCGGATCTCAAATTGTTGTCGTGTGTTTTATATTCGGGGTAAGGGGGTCTATTTATAGGTATTTCGGCAATTACGCGCCCTGTGGGGTGCGCTTAATTAGTCGGTTGAATTCAATTATGCGCCCTGTCTGGGTCGCTTAATTGAATTACACGCCAATTTTCAGGCGCTTAATACACTTTAAGTCGGTCATGACTTAGTGGGTGGCTCAGTCGGGTGTCCTAGTTCCAATCTACTTGGAACTAATTGTGCGCCCTGTTTGCTGCATGCAATTCGATTAAGTGCTCTAGTTCAAGCGCTTAATAAGGGAGTTTAGGCGGTCTGGGGAATTAGAGGATAGGGCAAAAGGGGACCAATTGCACGCCAGCTATGGGACGTGTAATCGAATTGCTTGTGTTGTATACGGCGCGTAATCCACTCCTAAGGTGGTTCGTGGGAAGGATAAGCTTGGTCCAAAAGGGACCAACTGTGCACCAGCTATGGGACGTGTAATCGAATTGCTCGTGGTGTATAGGGCACGGAATTCAGAATCTTCCCTGGGCTAAGTCGGGCCCGAACCACAGGGCTATTGTTTCAGCCTGTGACTCGACCATATACTATAGTTTCAGTATATAGGCCTTGTATCAGGGTTGTGGGGTATGAGCTATAGAACTACTAATTCAGCCTTTGTTCAGCCATATACTATTGTTTCAGTGTATGGTCCCTGTATTAGGACAAGGCCAAAGGTTAACCGAACATGTTTGTACACTCCGAGAGGACAAAATTAAGGTATCTATAGATGTCCCTCTTCGACGCGTTCTTACGATGTAAGAATGCGTCGAAGAAGTAGACACCCCTCTCCCGAGGGTGTCTTCTCATTTCTTTTGGGAAATCACAAAGGTAGACTGGGGATGCTGACATGAAATGCTTGGCTTTCTTAACTACTAGCACAAGCAAAAATGGAGCATTCGGGGTCCCAGTGGTAGCTATCGAAAGGCATATTCCATGTCGTGGATGCGAGGGGCATCCCGTCGCGTATCGCAACCTGCTACGAGTAGCAGTCAATGGGGGAAATCGGTATATCCTAATCCACGGATGCAAGGGGCATCCCGTCGTGTGTCATGACCTACTACAAGGGACAATCAAACAGTAGGAGAATCATCATATCCTCATCTGCGGGTGAAAGGGGCATCCTATCGCATGGCGCAACTTGCTGCAAGGGGCAGTCAAACAATGAGAAAATGACACAGTCGAGGTACCGGGGGGCGTCATACGAATGTCCAGAGACAATGTCTAGAGATTGAATAATAAGATGTAATATCATGTAATGGCAAAGGCTTTTGTAAGTCATGTCAGACCAGGTGCATCATTGCTCACACCAATGGTGTGTCAGGTGTCCCTTTCCAGTGGACATTTATGATTTCTCATAGTTGAGTATATTTAGTGTTCAGTTTCCCAGGGGATAGGATGGATTGGAGTGATGAGGAGTGAAGTTTGATTATTATAGGAGGTTTATTTAATAGTATTATTTTTTTGAAAATGTGGGGATTTTAACTTAAGATCAATTCGGTGGTAAAATGATAGAAAATATGGCTTTCGAGATGTCGCTGAGCAGATCCACCGGTATGGGATTTGTGGACCCGACTGCTTGTGTGGTTGTCAAGACAACACTTGGTATACCGAATACTCCGTCTGACCTCCTCGGCGAATACTAATGATTGTCTCTTATGGGAGGACTATTGTGATTCACAAGTCGAGAAAGACGGGTTTTAAAAATATTTAACTTAATCATAGCTACTTATATTTTGCAAGGAATATCAAGTACAAGGAGTGTTTTACTTACCTGATTTGTCTCTGGCGGGAGGCTTTTTCTTGCAATGGGATTGGGAGTTGCTCCCATGGTTATGTTGCGATGGGACTACGAGTGGCTCCTCCCTCTGGTTTGAGTCACCTTTGCCTGGCGTGTAAGATTATGCGATGGGATAAAAGTGTCTGGCGAGCGGAGTTGTTGGAAGGATTCAAGCACCTCTGTGGAAGCATGAGAAATCTCACCACCACCCACACCGTTCAATGGGCTTTGTTGACTTCAGGCTATTGAGATTTCAGGTGAATTTTTTCACATGAACTCAAAGCCTTCTTGTTGGTGTTTATGCATTGTCAATGTGACTTGCTGTGTGCTACTTCATATCCCGGGAGGAGTGTTAGGATGGGATATTTTGAAGGGGTGCGGTTTGCGATGCGTCATTTATTAGCCCTCCCATTCCTATCGTGTGGGGTCACGTGATGGGATATCAGAGGGTCTGTTGTTTCCCCTCTTTTGATTATTGTAGCAAGGCCTGACGACTGCCAGTGTAATGGGATGTCTGAATTATTTGATGGGATGATCGAATCACCTAATGAGATGTTGGCGATGGGGCTTGATATGTGTTGGGTGTGATAGGTTGTCAGAGGGTTTCCTCTCTTCTTTTGATTTCTATAATGGATTGGGCTCGCTGGTTATTGGCACGATGGGATGGTGGAGGGTTTATCCTCCTCTACTGTTAGCGAGTGCATGTTTCGGTTGCAGTGGAGTCTGGTGACAGCCGCGTGATTGAGTATTCAGGAGTCATCATGACGGGACGTGATGATTGTTGTGGTAAGGCATTTGGAGGGAGGTTCAGCTCTTTGCGATGGGGTGTCGGATGAGCCTTCCCTTCTAGTCATGTGCCGTAGCAGGTTGCGACGAAATCTCAGGGAAGTGTAGTCGGTGATGGGTAGTTATGTGATGGGGAAAGCTATGTTTATTTCTTTCTTTGGCAGATCTTGAGTTATATGACGAGATCAGGTTGTATTTGCATTGCGGTGGGATATAAGGGTGCGATGGAGTGTTGGTCTGATGATTCTTTGCTGTTTTGATGTCGTGCTGGGATGATGATGTCTTGAGATTGCGACTGGACTTGCCCTTTTGCTTTGGTGATGTGGCGAGGTTTTCGAGAGGCTCATTTTTGGCTTTTCGCAATGGGACATTAGTCGAGACTACGTTCGGTTGTGTGGCGTGTCAGGTCATGTGATGAGGTTTTAGCATCACGATGGGACATGAGGCATGGCTGATTTAGGCCAATGAGATTAGGTGTCGGGAAAGAGTTGAATATGTGCATCCTGTCATGATGGGACATGGGTTACTGTGAGGATGTGTGATGGGGCATCAACTGTTCTCTCTCTCTGGTCGGCGTGTGAGGTTACATGATGGGATAAGGGAGAGTGATTCTGATCGTGATGGAACAAGTAGCGTGATTGGCTACTTCGTCGTCGTTAATTCTCGCTTTGTGTCACGAGTGATGATTTTATTTTGTCGACTTATTTTGCGCAGCGGATGTTACGGAGTGGTCATATGTACTTGTGCGTACGCAATGAGACTCTTAGGGAATAATTTTGATCGCGGTGGGGGGTTAATTCGCAGTAGGTCGTTAGGGGGTGGTTTGGTGGCAATGGGTTAAGGTGATTATGTGTGTGTCTTATTACGATAGGATGTGTTGGGTGTTTATTTTGTCTTGTGTTTTTATGTTAAGGGGATATATTTATTTTGGTTAGGGTGTGTATTTGGTTCGAAGTGTGTGTCATAGCAGGGTAATTACGAGCTTGGTATGGGGCGTTTAATTCAATTATGCGTTTGGTTGGGCACGCGCGATTGAGGGTTCAGAAGTTTGTGGTTGGGGGTTTAGATGTTTGAATATACGCGTGTAATCCTATTATGCGCCAGATTCTGTGCGCGTGATTGGGGCGTCACCCAGCCACAAGGGCTGGGTGTGTGGATGACTTTTTGAATTCCGCATAGCCATACAAGTGTGTAATTTGATTACATGCGGATCTTCGACATGGGATCGACTCGTCGGGTCTTTCAGGTGGACAAAAGTTTAATTGCGAGCTCGATCTACCACGCGTGATTTGGTTTATGCGCACATTTTCCTATGCTTAATCGGATTGCACGCTATATTTTTGGTGCTTAATTAGGCAAGTGCCTACATAAACATCTAAATTTGCTTTGTTTTTCTTCATTCTCTCTTTTTATCTGGGTGAACGAGTATAGGGTATTTTTACTGGGTGGTTCCAATGTCATTTCTTTCGATCTTCGTCATTTTGCGAGCTCTTCGTCCTAAAATCATCTTGGAACGGGGATGCAGTTATGGCTTGGGAGGTATAAAAAATTGAGGGATGCTATACATCCTTCATTATTGTTAGGAGGTGAAGATGGCAGGAGGGAAGTTCTCCAAATGGATGGAAAGGGTGTTCCCCAACCAATCCTCTCCCTGCCTTTCTGTTGCTTCTGATTAGATGCTCCGTGCATCAAGTTTTGAGTTTGTGTCCATTTTGGATTTTGGATTTGGTTCTAGGTTGTAGGTTAGGTTCTAGGCTTTTACTTTGGATTGTATGTTCAAGAGGTATGCCTCCAGTGACAGATGTAAAATTTTATTATATTAATAAAGAGATGTTTTGTTTATTGTGTTTGTTTTTGTTTATTGCTTATCTTTTTAATTGTTTATTGTTCATTATTTATCTTGTTCTAAGCGTTAATTAGATCTAATTAGACCTATTTGGGCATCTATTTTATTCTGGGCTTTACCGGGATTTATTCAACTTCATTTGACTAGCTTAGGATTATTAGGATTTAGAATTATTTTGACTTATTTAAAATTTATTTAGGTTTTATTTAGGTTTATTTTAGGATTCGATTTAGGTTTATTTGTAGGATTCGATTTAGGTTTATTTTTAGGATTCACTTTTACCTAGGGTTTATTTAGAATTCAATTTGGTCTTATTTAGGATCTATTTATTTAGGATTTATTTAAAATTTTATTTAGTTTTATTTAGAATTTATTTAGAATTTTATTTGGTTTTATTTAGGATTTATTTTTACTCAGGGTAGGTTTTTAGGATTTATTTGAGATTTATTTAATTCCGAATTTATTTTAGGATTTATTTTGGATTTATCTGGGTTATTTTTGATTGATCTAGGATTTATTTTATTTATTTAAGATTTCGTTTGATTTGACTTTGGAGGGTTTAACGTTTTCGTGAGGTTATCATGTGGACCACGTGGGCTAGGGTTTTATCTTTGGGAGCTTAAAAGGAATTCTCAGGATTTGTTCTGTTTATGGTGTGAGTTTTGTTTGTTTTTAGTTTGAGGTTTAGTTTGAGGTGACTCTTGTCAAAGGTGTGTGAGTTTAATTCCTAGAATCAAGATAGGTGTTAGATGTTTCAATCATATTGGTTTATCTGCTTTGTGGAGGATTTGTGGTTCTTTGAAGCGTTGTGTGTTTATTGGTTAGTCTAGGTTTATCATGGATTGTGGTTCTTCTAGGGATATGTGTTTGGTTTGGATTTAATTAGATAGAGGGTGTTAAGAAATGTGGCACTTGTCACATTGTGGTGAAGGGATATAGTTTATAAATAGGGGGTTAAGGGCTTGGGTTTTATTTTGAACTTTATTTGTAACTTTGAATTTGGGCCATTTTTATTATTATTATATTTTTAAATGTTATGCTTTAAGAGGTTTGTAATAATTGTTATTACTATTATATTTATTGAGGATGAGCGGTATTGGGAATTTAGGGTGGTGCTAGGGTTGATGACGTTAATCTGACCCGAAGTGCCACCCTATTGGTGGAAGAGAAGGAAGAGCCAAAGGTTGGTAGAAGGAAAGAGCATGCCAGAGTTCTCATGATCGACACCATTTGCTCCTTGGTGGGCTCTGAGGATTAATCTTTTGTGAGCTTTCCCTCGGGGGGTTTTCGTGATGACTCCTTGTGGGCATTTTTATCGACTCCTGGGTATCTTTCTATGAGTCACTCTTTCTTTTTTGCCAACTCGGGGCTCTGCGATGCCGATGCTTGGTCGTGTAACTTGAAAGATCACATCATAAGTGGCATCTCAGGGGAATTACAGAGTGAAGATGAGATTTTTATTATAATTCGTTCGGGATGTGCTTCCTCCCCGGGCTTTTCCATCGTCTTTCACTTGGAAAATTCAGATTCGGGCATGCACTGCCTGAACATGCTGATTTTCAAGTTTTTATTTTATATTGTGTATTCAGAGGGTATACCCTCGATGTGATTTGTAAGAATTTTTCACATTTATTTGAAGAAAATTTTGAATTTGGTTCATTTTGATTTGGCTTAGTTAATTTAGTTTGGTTTAATTTAGTTAGTTGAGTAGGTTTCGATCCGGCCGATGAATTTTGAAATCTTAAGTGTTTGGGAATGTTTTAATTTGATTTGGTATATTGTCAACTTGGTTCGAGTTTTGACGGGCTTTAACATGTTTAAATGTTTTAAGTGGCCATGAGGTTTTGAATTTTCAAGTGTGTAGGGGCATTTTTTGTTTACTTTTGGAGTGCTTGGACATAGGCATGCTGATTCTAGGCTGTAGGTATAGTCCTAGATGCAACTAAGTGAACAAATTCACCCTTTTCTACTCCAGCCAAGAATATTTTCTTGTGCCTGAGCAATTGCGTGCAGTGTGTAGGGCGTTTAATTGAATTATGTGCCAGGACAAACGTGCATAATCCAAATGTCTATAAGGTCAATTGAGCGCATCTGCACAGGCATTTATTTTGATTACGCGCCCTTTCCGGCGCGCATTATAGGCGAGTCAACTAGTCACTATGCAGGTGACTTTTGAATTGCGCGCAGGAATCTGGGCCCGCGATTGACTTTTGGGCGGGTGACAAATCAGTTGCGCACCATTTTATAGGCATGGGATTAGGATTGCGCGCCCTTGTTCATGCACTTGATCCAATTGAGCACCTGTTTCATGGCGCTCAATTAGGCTGCGTCCTATATAAGCTTAAAAAATCCTCATTTTACCTATGTTGTCTGTTTTCTTCTTGAGTCTCTGCTTTTCCTTGCTTCCTAGTGTTCGGATTTTTGTGCTTCTGTGATATCTCTCGATCCGTTCGTCCATTTCGAGCGCGGTTTCTTCCATACTTTTGAGTTTTTTGAGCTTTTCATTCTGAGATGGAGTCTGAGGGCAATGACAAACTTGACTTTACTACTTCCGAGTTAGAGGGGATGATGGTGGGGGAAGTTGGTGAGACCTTAGAGGTTCGCACCGGCACTGAGGCCGTGGTGGAGGGCGATACTGAGATGGTGGTAAGGGAGGTCACACCGGAGGGTGGTGACGAGGAGGAGGATGATCAGGACAATGCTGCTCCGCCTTAGGATGAGGGTGCGATATGAATTCTGCTAGAGGAGTTCTTCACGCGAGACAAGGTAGGTACCCATAAGCAAGAGTCTTCCTTTCGGTACATAGGAATTTAGGTTATAACGTAAACTTCATAAAATCTAGAAACCCTTTAATTTACGACGAACTCGCATCTAGTGTAGTGTGCGCGTGCATTCATGCATCATCTTTATTTCTAGTTTTAGGTCATGTTTACTTTATCACTCTATCTTTTATGTTATCATATTTTGTGTGTTCCTTGCAGATCGTCGTCGTAGTTTGTGATTATTGCATGTGTTATTATTCACTATTTTATCATATTAGTCTTAGCTTTATTCGTTGCTCATAATTCTTATTAGTTTTAACGTAGTGACTAGTCTTATCTTGTTTTTTTTATTGTTTATCACCTGTTCAGAGCCCCCGATGCTGGCTATCAGTAAGCATGGTCAGAGTCCTACGCATGGTACCGTGCCTTGCCTGAGTTCCAGCGGGCACAGTTGGTGGCTTTTAGCTTCGGGCTGGTTCTGGAGTAGGAGCCCTTCCACGTCGACCGAGGTCTGATCGGGGCGATCTTAGAGAGGTGGAGAGATGACCAACAAGCATTGCTCTTCCCAATTGGGCTGATGCTGCCGAGCCTAGAGGATTGGGTTCGCATTACCAGACTCAAATTCGAGGGGGAGCCGATGACCGGCTAGATGGAGTGGGATCATCTAGCGGTATGCGAGGAGATTCTTGGGGTCGCATATTGTCACAGTGGGTCTGGCTTAGGGTAGGTCCGAGTTACATGGTTCTTTGATACTTTTGCTAGTGGGTTCGTCCCTCTGAGGCGTCACTCAGAGAAGAGGGCACTGTTCCAGGTGCACTATGTGGTGATGGTGTGTCAAAAGCTAATAGCAAAGCCAGGATTGGCGGTGGATCGAGTGCTCCAAGAATTTTTTATGCACTTTCTTGGTGCAGTGCTATTTTCTTCCTCGACTTGGGGGAGCATCACTGGGTTATTTCTGACACTTCTTAGGGATCTAGACTGAGTCCCCGCCTACGCCTGGGGTGCAGTGGCATTAGCGCACCTCTATGAGTAGTTGTACCGTAGAGGGAGAGGTGTTGCGACTATCGGAGGGTTTCTTCCTTTTCTTCAGGTGGGTCTTTGTTAATCATTGGTTTCCTCATTGTCTTAGTTGTTCAGTTTCTTGTTTTAGTGACGATTTTGATATTCTTCCAGTTTTAGGCATACGACCTCTTCGCCTTCTTACGCCTGCTGGTCCCAACGGAGATCACTATCGTGTTATCGTGGATGCATGTGTGGCGGAGGGTGTTGGGACACCGTCGCCGATCTTCAGACCTGCAGACCACGCAAGGTCTCTTCGAGGATATGCATGCAGAGCAGGTATGTGTATGCAGTCAGGGAGGATGCCGAGCAACCAGTGACACAGTCTGGCCGGCGCTTCTTCGATGTGGACATCTGGGTCCACTACTTTGAGAAGGTGGAGCGCATCCACCTTTCTCGAGCAGCTAGACAGTTGGGGCTCCCTCAGGGAGTCCCCTCGGAGATTCACCATAGGGTGGCAAAGAAGATGATAGGTCCCCCTGTCTGGAACTTTGCATCATGGATGGAAGCTCAGATTGCTGATTTTAGATCTGAGGACACCAGGGTGATAGGGGCACGTGATTAGGCGGATGCCTAAGAGTTTACAAGGTGGTTCCGAGAGCTTGGTGGGGGTCGACTCTTAATGCGTCCCTTCCATGAGAGTAGTTCTTTTATTGTTGGCGGTCCTGAGTCTGCCTTAGCACTGAGAGAGAGGATGGCAGCACTCGAGGAGGGCCATCTCGGTACTGGTGTTCGCAGAGTGATAGACGCTCTACACTGGGTGATGGAGCAGATGGGACATGTTCCTCGACCTGATGAGAAGATGTTGCGCTCTTTAACTGATTCCTTCTTCCAGGCCAGGAGGGCGGAGGACTAGCTGAGGGCTCTGCTAGGAGAGACACGATGCTCTCTGGTGAGTTAGTTTACTTGTTTTAGTTATCGGTCTATTTACCTGGTTGGTTTAATATGACTATTCAATTTTCTGTCTGCTAGACTGAGAGGGAGGGCGAGGTTGCTTGCCAGACAGCACTAGTTGAGTTGCTCAAGGGTCAACAACAGGCTAGTCGGGAGGTAGAGGCCAGCCTACGTTCAGAGATTGACCGATTGGTGAGTGTTTTGCCTTAATCTTGGGTTTTATTAATCATTAGCATTGTTTGCTTCATCATTTGTTCGGACACATTTTTCATATGCATTACAGAGGCCAAATTTAGCTGGCACTAGGAGGTTTGCTCCAGCATTTGATCCTTCTTTGGCTGCTTCGTCGAATCGGGAGGATCCCGTGATAACTCAGCTTCGGGCTGAGTTGGAACAGTAGGTGAGCTTCTTTGGTCTTCTAAGCTATCTTGTCTTTTATTGCCTAACATCATTTGTTAATAATGTGTTGTATATTTTCCGCATCAAGTTGTCGAGGACTTCCAGACTCAGGAGGTAGTGGCTACCTCTTTGCATTCGGAGAGCCAAGTATGTGTGTATTAGTTGTTTTCGTTTCTGTTGATTTGGTTTTATCTGACATGCTGGCTGGGTTTTTGGTTCTTATGTAGGTCATCCCTGACTCTGCTCCCCAGGCTCCTCCTCAGGAGTCTACTCCTATCCTTGCTCAGGTATATTGTTGTTCATTTAGTTACATTTGATTTTTGATTCTTCAGTCATAATATTTTCTAGTGGGTCTTTCCTTTCTATCTTGTGTTGTAGCCATCTACACCAGAGGCCCCTCCTTTGTCGCCTGTCGATTCAGTGACAGCAGCGACTGTTGAGCGCCTTCTCCAGGAGAGGGCAGATCTGATATACTTATCGTTCTTTCTTCAGCTTTTCCTTCTTTCGCGAGTGTGTTCGGTTCTTGATTTTGCGTTATCATGTAGGCTCGTCAGCTTGAGAAGTCACGTCTAGAGGTGGCGCGGGCACATGCTACTCCTGGAGCGAGGCGAGTCCTCGAAGACAACAGTCGTGAGGACCTGCTGGTAAACATGATCATCGTGCAGGGGACTCAGACTAAGGCGATAGAGGTCACTCGTCGATCAGTGCGGTCAGAGATGCACGCTACGATAGATCGGCTACAGTACCGACTGGCCATGAGTGAGCATGGAGTGCGTGGGATGGTTGATCATCTCGCCTAGTCAGAGTCAGTGGGCACTGGTTCTCTGGCTGGCCAGCCTCGTCATACGATGCATGAGCGTGTCAGGGACTACGCTTAGAAGGACTCCATTATCCGAGTGTTACTTGCTGAGGGCCCTTCACGTTCATGGTCTAGACGAACTGCCAGCCATGCGAGCGAGGGGGGTTTAGTTGGGCCTTCCCTTCCCAGGGAGTGCCCACCTACTCCAGGAGCTTGGATGGGGACTTCGGAGGTACAGACTCCTGATCAGAGGGTCGATGATACCAGGGATAGCGACCAGCCATCCCAGAGGTAGCGTAGGGAGTAGGGTGTATACTTACATCATTTTGTTTACTATATATACAGGGGGTATGCCCCTGGTGTCAGATGTAAAAAATTGATGTATGTATAAAAAGATTCTTTGGTTTAGATGTACTTGTTTTCTCTTTCACTCTTGCTTTACCTTTCGGGCTTTAGCCTCTTTTACTCTTGGTGTCGTCGCCTATTACCTCCCAGTAATTGTTGAAGGCCGCTTCATTTCTGCACACGAAGATAACATTGTTAGTAATTTTATTTTTCCCCCTTGCTGATTGTCAAGGGGGGTGGTGTCTTAGGCCGAGGCCTGGGATTAAAGATAGATTATTGTATCATCATTATTTTTTTTCTTTTTTTTCCTTTTTTTTTTCTTTTTTGTACTACTATTTATTTCATTACAAGAAGGAAAAAAATAATGCAACAGGGAAAGCAAATAACTGAAAGAAAAATCTAGAACTAAAAACAAATGCCCCAGTGTAGGAGCGTGATGGAATAGGCAGTGCGATATCTTTAGCGGTCTTCATGAGGTGATGACTTCAATCTTCTGCATCTGTCTTTGAACAAGCAGGGGTCTCAAGCGGACTCCTTTTCCCAAATAAAATGCCCCAGTGTTAAGGTGTAATGGAGCGTTTCTGATTCTTTTGTGAGTACTTGGGTCTATGAGGAGCGATATGCGTTTTGATGAAGTGGTGTCGAGGAAATTCCTTGAGACTGTCACCGAATCGAGGGAGATCGTCTAGCCATACCAGTTATATACTAGGGTTCTACCTTCGGCAGTAATCATCCTATCCCATAGTCTGTAGTAGAGGGTGAGCAGTAGCTAGTAAGCGGTTGCATCAGTCATCATTCACGAGTTTTCAGTTTCATATCTGGGGATATTCTAGGAGGGTTCTGACTCACTGTCCAAAAATATAAACTAAGGGTGAAAGAGGGGGTAAGGCTCAATGATGTGAGGGATTAGTTTGTATCTGACAATTTTGAAAAGAGATAAGTAATAATCTTTTTCTCGGGGGGATGGGGGTGCCATGATTAAGCTCTTTGTCATGCTTCGGCACCATCAAAAGTCTCTCATTCTCTGGTTAGTAGGCGTTTGTCCTCGTTCCACCACCTTACGATGATATCTAGTAGTATTGAGACACCAGGGATGCCCTCGCAGCTTGCCTATCCTTTCTTGGTAAGGTTACCAGGAATGTCTTCACGATTTACTTATACTTCCCTGGGCTCATTAACTTGTTCACCTGTTGTATTGCTCTCGCTCAATTATGTATGTATATATTTTGAAAGCGACCTGCTGATGCAAGAATGATAAGTTTTAATTGAACCTACCATCTTCATTTTTTTGTGTTCTAACATCTCCTCCAATGGCGGGGAAAAGGGGTGAGAATCAAGTGTAACTTATACTTTTGGAAGAGGTCAAGTGTTCCACTAGTCATTTCGATCAGATTGCCATAATAAGAAGGTGGGCAGCGGGTCAGAAGCCTTTAAGAATATCCTGCGAAATGAAGGCATATGACCAATGAATGAGTCTCAATGACTGCGAGAGTGATAGGTAGCTAGTTACAGGATATGATGATTACGAGGCTAAGGGTAGTATTTCTTGAGGTACATGGTGTTCTAGGGATTAGGGAGCTCTTCCCCGTCCTGGTTCACCCAACTTGTATGCATTTCCTGGGTATGTGGCTGCAATGACATATGGGCATTCCCAGTTTGGTTTCAGTTTTCCCTTTGGATGAGCGTGTTTGGAAGGCATGATTTTCTTCAAGACTAATTCTCCAATTTCAAAAGTTTGCTTGAGGACTTTCTTATCATAGGCTCTGGCCATCCTCCTCTGGTACACTTGAGCATAACCAGCTGCCCTTAGATGCGTCTCATCGAGTTGTTCTAGCTCGGTGAGTAGAGCAATCCTCTTTTCTTCTAAGGATAACTCATCATCAATTTGGATCCGTAGGGATGGTACTTGTATTTCATAAGGCAGGACTGCTTCCATTCCATACATAATGAGATAAAGAGTTTGGCCAGTGGCTGTGTGAATAGAAGTTCTATAGGCCCAGAGTGCTTTTGGTAGTCATTCAGGCTAGTCGACTACATTACTTGTTTCTATTATTCATTTTAGGGTTTTATTTGTTGCCTCTGCTTGTCCATTTCCCTGGGGGTTTAATGGTTACAAGTGATGCAGGTCAATGCCTAATCTTTTGCATAATCTCCTTATCTTTTTTGTGATGAATTGTGGTCTATTATCGGTGACGAACATCCTGGGGACTCCAATGCAGGTGATGATATTCAGAATAATAAACTTCATGAGCGTAGAGGTAGTGATTCTGACATATGACTCGGCTTCCGCCCATTTGTTGTAATATTCTATCACTGTGACTATGGATGCATGCTTGTGAGTATTCCTTACTGTGTCTGTGAAGGGTCCGATGAAGTCGAAGGCCCACATCGAGAGTGGCCATGGTGAGGTTATAGGGTTCAATGCCACTGATAGGGCTTTGATGAGCACAATGTGTTCTTGGTATTATTTGTAGCATTAGACGTAGAGGTGGCAATCCCTTGTCATCGTCTATCAGAAATAGCCTTGTCGTATGATCTGATCTGCTAGTCTGTCTATCGGTATGAGCACCGCAAGCACTGGCACGTGCCTCTCGGATGAAATATTATCCTTCAGCAGTCATGACGCACTGTAGTAGTACTCCTTTGGTGAAGGCTTCTTTGTATAGGGTCTTGCTCAGGATGCAGAATCTTGCGCATCAGTTTCTGATCATCTTTTGTTCATTCTTCGTAGCATAGGGAGGGACATGGCAATATTTTAGGAAGTTTCACATATCAAAGTACCATGGTTGTCTATCATCGGTTGGTGATTTCTCAAATCTAAAGGTTGTGACGTCAGCTTCTTTCTTCGTGGCATTGCTTGGGGTAAGTTGTTATTTGTTCATGACATCTTCTGATGCAGTTGGCAGTTTCATCTTTATTTGTCAGGTGACTTTGTGTGCTGACATCATTAATCTCATGATGAAGAAGGAATTGGTGTTCTATCCGACTGGTATATGAATGACTGAGGCTAGTGTGGCGAAAGAGTCTGTGAGCTCATTCTCCAGTCTCGGGATATGCATGAAAGAGATCCTTTCGAACTTCATTATCAAGAACTGAGCTATTTCTAAGTAGGCCATCAGTCTTCTTTCTTTGGCCTTCCATTCCCTGATGACTTGTAATATCACAAGCTTGGAGTTTCCTATTATCTTCAACTGCTTGACTCCTAACTATAACGGTGTTCGTAATCCAATGATGAAGGCTTCATATTGAGCGATGTTGTGGGTGACTGGGAAGTCGAGTTGAAAAGCTTTTGGTGTGATGACTCCTTCTGGGCTTAGCAGGACTATCCCGATGCCTTTTCCTTTGTGATTAAGAGCGCCATCGAAGTAGAGGGTCGATGAAGTCTTGTCGAGCTCTTCATTATGGATTGAGAGGAGGTCTTTGTCGAGGAAATCTTTACGTACAGGTTCATTGCCCATGCGTGGAAGGTCTGCGAGGTAGTCGGCAATCGCCTGTCCTTTGATGGACTTCTGCATGACGTAAGTGATATCTGAACTCTTGTAGGAGCATATGGCATCGGGCGATCTTTTCAGATGTAGCGGGCTTCTCAAAGATGTACTTCAGAGGGTCCATATGTGCTAGGACCAGTATCTTCTGCGCTCCGAAGTAGCATTGTAATTTCGTCGAGGCCTTTACTAGTATCAGGCATGTCTTCTCTATTGGCGTGTATTTTTGTTCATATTCAACCATCATTCTGCTGAAGTAGCAAATGACCTCTCTTACCGTCATCTTTATATTATCCGAGAATTGCTCCCATAGCCCTTTCATTTGCTAACACGTAGAGGATCAGGGGTCTTCTCGAAACTGGCAGTGATAGTATTGGTGGGTTGAGGAGGTACTTCCTGATATTGTCAAAGGCTTGCTGACACTGGTCATCCAATACGTACCCGGCCCCTCCTTTAAGTAATCTGTAGAAAGGACCGCATCTATCCGAGTGCTGGGAGATGAATCTCCTGATGAATTATAGTCTTCCTATCAGACCTTGTAGTTCTCTGATGTTGTTGGGAGGTGGCATCTTGAGAATGGTTGTGACCTTTACTGGATCAACTTTGATTCTTCACTTGCTAACTATGAATCCTAGTAGTTTTTTGGAGGTTACTTCGAACACGCATTTCTTCGGATTCATCTTTAGCGGATACGTTTTTGCTCCCTGTAACACCAGTCGTAACACTTCAGCATGTCCTGCCCGAGTCTGGGACTTAACTAATATGTCTTTGACATAGACTTCCAAGAACTTACGCATCATGTCGTTGAAGATAGCTATCATGGTACATTGATATGTGGCTCCTGTGTTCTTGGACGTAGAAGTATGTTCCCTATGGAGTAGTGAATGAAGTCTTATCTTGGTCTGACTCTACTAGTTTGATGTGATTATACCCGGAGAAGCCATCCATATTGGACAACATCTCATGTCCGGCAGTATTATCGACCAGAGTGTCGATGTGAGGGAGCGGGAAGTCATCCTTTGGGCATGCCTGGTTGACGTTCCAAAAGTCGATACATACCCTTACTCTGCAGTCTTTCTTGGTGACAGGTACTATGTTTGTGACCCATTTGGGGTAGAGGATGACTCGTATGAATTTGGCTTTATGTAGCTTGTCAACTTTCTCCTTCACTTGTAGTGTCATTTGCGGGTGCATTCTTTGAAGTTTCTACTTGATGGGTTTTGCATCTGGCTCTAGGACCACACGATGTTCTACTAAGCTTGGGTCTAAGCCAGGCATATCTTCATAGGACCATGCGAAGGAGCTAAGGTGATCTTGAAGGACTTGAATAATCTGTTGTCGCTCCTTGGGGCTGAGTGTTGCGCTGATTAGCAGCTTCTTGGGTTTTTCCTTGGGGCCAAAATTGATTTCTTCAGTACGTTCCACGATAGTTTGAGTTTGCTCGTCAAAGCATTTGATGACCTGTTGGAAGTCCCGTGTCTCCTCAATGGCTGGTGCTTCTTCTTCGTCTGTGAGCTCATACATTGCAAAATGGCTACATTGGGGGGTTAATTTTATGGGAGGTAACCCTTCATCGGCATAATTTATGAAGAATAAATTACCATGGCTACATTGGTAAGTGATTTCTTCACTGACCACAACAACCCTCCGTTATAGAATTACCATGGTAACCCTGCATACGTCTCGAAACCTCACTTGTTATAATTGGGGTTACGTGCCAAGTACGTTAAATCACAACTGAGTGTTTACGTGTTTTGCACATTGCACACGAACCCAATCCCAATATTTGAACTTGGACCTCTACCTGAATACACGAACCATTGATCCAACCATTTGGGCTGACTTGGGCCTTAATTAGGACCTTTAGATATGTAACGATATTTACCGACTTGGGTGTGTGGGCTTCACACCTAACCAAAACAAGTGGATTAGACAAACGTTTACTTTAGTGTGCATGCTTAACAACAAACCGTAAGCCATTTGCTTATAAGTGAAACTTCCTTTGGAAGTTTCATTCGATTGAAAGAGACGAGAGAAGAGAAAGAGAGAGAGCTTCTTCTCAACCCTCTCGTGAGACCCAACCGGGAGATCCCTTCACAAGCCACTTCATTTTCCTCGCAAGGAGCATCGTAGTTTCTGATCGCTCTTGTGATTTCGACCACAAAGAACCTCCGTTTCCATTAAACCCGTTTTTTTTAGAGACTCTAGATCCCATTGATCTTCCTCTCATATATTTGTCATATCTTTCAAGAAGATTCATGTTTATTTCAGCCAAACGAAACTTTGATTTCGACCCCGTACAATCGAAGAGAAAGGATCGGACCGTCGAAGAAGCAAGAGGGTTTCACATGTGGGTTTCACGTCAATCTTGCACATAGACGTTGCATGCTCATAGATTGAGGTAAGAATCATGATTTAATAGTATGGATTTAGTTTAAGATTCATTTGTGTGTGAATTAGAGTGAGTGGAATGGCTATAAAATTTGTCAAAACCAATCGAATTTTGAATCGATCGATCAATTTTGACAGGACCGAGATATGTGAATTCCGAAGGAATCGAACAATCGATTCTAGAAAATCAATCGATCAAATTAGAAGCTGATCGTTTGATTTGAGAATCGATAGAGCGAGTTTGACAGGAGTGATATGGCAATTTTCTGAAGAAATTGAACGATCAATTTGGAAATCGATCGATTTCTTCTGTTTCTGGCTTTTTCAATTTTTCTTTGGAAAAACTCTGGGAGACTTTGAGACACCTAGTTTCAACACTATTGACACGTAGTTTGGTGTTAATGAAATCTAGGTTAAGAATGGGAGGTCATATATGAGGACCTTTGGATTGCTTCGAAAAGTTTCGAATTTAAGGTAAGAGAAACTCAATACAAATTACATTTTGACTGTGATTCATAGATATCATGATATAACTTGTTTTTATTTTTGATTCATAGGCACTTGTGATATAATTTGAGTGCATTAGAATTTGTGATTTAAGTTTACAACCTTGAATTCTTTAAAGAGTGTTGAACAACTGAACTTGAAATATGGACTTGAGATTTTGGTATGAATTGACACCTGCAATTTACATATTTGACTTGAATCATCGTTTAGTATGAATTTCGTAAATTGATATCTTGAATCTAATTTGACGTGATATCCATTTGAATGAAGTTGTGATCATAGCAATGGATTTAGAACTTGTTAATTTGACTATATTTGAATATTTGGATTAAAAAGTGATAATTAAGATTTGAACCTGAATTTGTAAGACAGGCTGCAATTGAGAAAATGAATCTTATTTAGGGTTTAGGGAAATAAAAATATTAGTTGCATTTAGTTAACGAATGATTTGACGTTAAACTTTGATATTGGTAGACTGAGCTTTGACTACTCATTTGTACCTTTGCATGCATATTGAATTTGATACGACGGCTTTTCCTACTTAGCATACTTTATTTGGACGGTCGGGTTATCTGTACACACTATACACTACATGCATACTGGACCAATACGGCAGGATTTTTTTGTACTACATAAACTGGCTGGATACTGACTGGACCGGTACAATGGGTTTTTCGTACATACAGTATATACTGAGAGACATTGAAAGATATTAGAAGATATGAATACTAAAAGATATTAGAAGACATGAACACTGAAAGAGATTAGAAGATATGAGTACCAAAAGATACTGGATGATATGGACACATTGGATGATAGAAATCTGAAATCTGAACCTTAGGACATTGAACACTGTAAGACGTGAGCACTGTGTGATGTGAGTAAACCTAATCTGTTTTTGCTTTTGTTTCAATCATTGAATATCTACTTTGTTTTCACTTTTGTTTCAAATACCTACTCTGTTTCTGCCTTTGTTACAATCCTTGAATATTTGCGCAGTTTCATTTTTTTCTGTCATTAAAACTATATGATGATATGATAAGATGTCAATTGAATTTGAGATTCTTCTACTTAGCTTAGACTGTTAGCTCACCTGACTATATGTCACAGGTGTAGGTATTGATTGGGATCTTGGCTTTGAGGAAGATCAAGACTAAGTACTGGACGAAAAAGATCATCCGCATGAGGATTTGAACCCTAGTTCAGGGATCGTAGATTTAGTATGTTGTGGATTTTGATAAGTTTGGCTTGATACATTCGTGCTATTATACACCACTGTTAGGTGATTGTTGGCCATCACTGGTGGTTTATTTAGTTACTATTTATGTTCGATATTAGAGCTGAAGATTTTAATTATGCCTTATGTATTATCAGTTTTGATTTTCGCATGTGTGTGGATGTACCAAGTATTCTGTATCAGATTGTGATCTGCGATCTGGCGGTCTGGGTTTTCCCATTTAGTTTAATGTTTGAAAGAAAAAAATATATATTTCTCAGAAATCGTGATGGGAAAATCCGGGTTGTCACACATCCCCTAAGGGAAGTTCCCATCTGGGGAAGATCTGAATCTTCTTCAGGACTGTAATCAGGGTCGTAACTATACTTTTGTTTGAGACATATTGTCGATAGGTGAGCTAACAGTCTATGCTTAATAGGGGGAATATCAAAAACATTCATATCATATTTTCAAAGCATAGATTTCCTGACTAATTTCTGAAACAAATTGCACTTACAACTAAATTTTAAAGATGCTTGCATAAAATAAAAATAGAATTTAAGCACAAGTTCGGAATTTGTTTCTTTATTCCTAATCTCATGATCGTTTTTTGATTTTACATGCCTTTTCATATCTCATCATGACTTAAAACAATAACTTAAATAGTCTCTCAAGCGAAATATAGCGTTGATAGCCACACATATACCGATGGGAATCCCCGAACCATCGTCCTTCAATGAATCATTTTCGGAATGCGCAAGCCCCTATGCTATGAGGGTACTTGTGCTGCTAAAGTTTACAGTTGGCTGATGTAAATGTATGGTTATCCCATCATACAGGTCCATGATGGGGATTCATTCCACATGAACCTTAAATCATTGTGAAAATTCAAACATATAGTTTAACACCATGTTGTGTACTTATTTCATAGCTAGATTCGCAACTCAGAATTTAATACTCACAAACGAAGTTCATATTCGGAGTCACACCCACATATACAAATTGCGTTCACATTTCAAATCATGTATTTTAGAATTCATGTATGAAGCTTATTTTGAAAGATTCATAAGTTAAAGATTTAAATGCATATCGAAATTATCACCATTGTCATATCACATCACACTATCTATACAATCACATCAAATAGAATGTTATTGAATTTCCCCTACCTCACGACTCACGAAACCACGTAATTTATGCAAAATGAGGTGAAGATCCCCATGGACACATCTAATTTATAACCTATATTACAATGCATCCAAAGGGAATGAATCAATGCCTAAAGAAGCATACTCATAAAAGTTTTAGAGAATTTCCCCAAAAATATCCAAAATAGCCAAAATTGGCTCAGTCACTCGTGCGAGTTCCAAAGTCGCATGACCGACTTCAGTCGTGTGAGTGACTGTTCTCACTTATTCCTTATCAAAATAGCCTAAGGCATTAGCGCGCACGAGTTCCAAGTCATGTGAGCGACTTCTCCTGGCACATTCTTAGTCGCGCGAGCGACTGTTTTCATCTGACTTCATGCCTATCCTGAAGCTTATCTCGCATGAGCGACTTTAACTCACGTGCACAAGTTTCAAGGTCGCACGAGCGACTGTCAGGATTTCTTCAATTCTTCTCGAACTGAGATTTCCTTTTTAGTTTCTTTCTTATCCTTCTCAACCCCACATTAATCACCGAACATTTATATCAAACCCATATTAACTACCTAGCATTCATGGTAATAACCTCCAACACTAATCATAAACGATCGACGAGATCTTACCTTTCGATCCGGAACTAATGGCGCTCTCGCCACACTCATACAATGGGTTTGAAAACCTAACTTCTTGAAGTCAGATCGTGACACACGTGAAAATCAATTCCTTCCTAACTCCTGCAATTTTATGTCCATGCACGAAGGAAATCTTGAGACGGAGTTCTCCACAAAAAGGGTTCCCAACAAAGAAAAAAAGGGTTTGATTGGCAGGTAGCTCGCGGATCACAACCGCGTCCGAGATCAACGCTGTCCTATGGTAACCAATCGAAACAAAAGAAGAGATTGAGAGGGAGATCCACAACTCATTCAAGGTTTCGGCGTGCAATGAGGCACTCGTGAGGAAAAATCCTTTCTCTCCTCTTTCTCTTCAATTCCATGCTAGGTTATGCAATTGGAAGTGTAATATCCCAAAATTTTGAGCGTTAAACAGTGACCTCGAGATCCGTGCCCGACTGGCTGTAGGTTTGACCATGTGATGGTCAAACAAGAGACTCATGAGGTGATGAACTAATGCGATGTAAATTTGACTTAAGTGTAGTGTATGGTGTGAGTTAATGGTCACGTACACCTATCTCTGGTGTATGTGCTTAACACACAAGCTGGAAAGAGGATATAAAGGTTTAATAACCTAGTTTTCCATTGTTTGGTTGGCAAAGAGAGTTAAGAAGAGAGATAGAGAGAGAGAGAGAGCCAAGGTGAGTTAATGAAAAGGAATTAATGTGGCTGGATTGAAGGAAAGATTGAGCAATAAATGCCGGATTCAACGTGATTGGATTCGTGAGAGCAAAAGCTGGAACCCTAGCTACTTAACCAACCAATTCATCTTTGTAGAGATTGATTTGAGGTGAGTTCTTATTAGATTTAAATGCATAAGACTTGATGGTTAAAATTAGCTAAATGTAGTTAAAAAGATAGATTAAAGGCATAGAAAAAGGGAAAGAATTGATAAGGAAAAGACTTGGAAGAACAGCCCGAAAAGGAGCTGAGTCTGGCCATATCAATTAATCAATTTTGAGAATCGATTAATCGATTTTGGTCTAGAAGTTGAAAAAGCAAGGATGCCCAATTTTGATTAATCAATCTGAAAATCGATTAATCGATTTTGAATGTCGATTAATCGATTTGGAAATCGACTAATCGACTGGGTACCTCCAGTGGCTGGAGAAATAAGACTTGGGGAAATCGACTAATCGATTAATCAATTTTGGATTTTGATTAATCGATTTGGGATCAACTAATCAATTTCAAATTTTCGACTACTCGATTTGAGAATTGACTTAACCGTTTTGGTGATTTTGATTAATCGATTAATCGATTTTAGATTTTCGATTAATCGATTTTGGGAATCGATTAATCAATTTTGGCAATTTCACTTGACTTTTTAATTGAACCTTGAGGTTCATGGAGGGTATAGGACCTTCTCTATTGCATCTTTAGTGATATGTTACATGTGTTATGATGTACCATAAGTGGTACGTGTGAGAGCAAGCATAAGGAGCCGTGTGGGACCTTGATGCTCGAACCTTGAGAGACTTGAGGCACCTTGAACATGTACTTTAATTACAAGAGCATGTATGTAGTGATATAGAAATAAATTTGAAAATATTTTAACTGCATAAATCTTTGTAAAAAGGGTGTGTGTGTGACACCAAAAAAGTAAATGAGAATGAGACATCCCCAGGGGATGAGAAAGTGATAAAGGCATCAGTGTGATGCGAGTAGCTGAGACCAAGTAATCTAATGAAAATGAGGCATCCCCAAGGGATGAGAAAGTGATAAAGGTATTAGTGTGATGCGAGTAATTTAGACATCCCAGGGATATTGGTAAGATTGAATAACGACTGATAATGCCTAACTGATATAACGTAGCACTTTTACACGGTGAATAACTATATGTAAAGCACAAGATATTTTTGTTATTTAAGGTTTGAATAGAATATCCCACCGATGTGGCGGGATACCCACGACTGACTCGGAAGAATATCCGTGACGATGACTGACCAATCATGCCGATACGAGAGGTTTATCCGATACGATAAGCACATCGGGGATGTTGAGATGAGATTTAACCCCGCCGCCTATTGAGAAAAGGGCTTGAGTAGTATTCCCAGGGAATACATATAACAACTGTCTATTTAGGCGATGATGGAGGGTATTCCATCGTGGCTCGATGCTGTATTGCTCAGGGACTACTTAAGTTGAAGATTTAAGTTTTGCTTTAGGCCTAATCAGTGTAATTCATGAACAATTTGAGAATAAATGAAACATGCAAACCACCAGTAAACTTCAAGGCATAATTATCATCTTTTAAACTATTTTTCTAGCAAATGCATAGATACATGATGCTTAGAATATCATGGAATATATGTGAGATTTTAACTTATATGTTCATTGTGTTGTTCCCTATTGAGCTAGGATGTAGCTCACCCTTTAGACTATACGTCGCAGGTCCAGTATTAGCAGCGGCCAAGGCTTCGGGAGACGTGGATCCAGGTGATTCGGATTACGTGCTCGGGGAAGAGTTAGAGCCTCCTCTCGAGGACATCTTCTAGGAGACTCTGTTGATCACTTTGATAGAGTGAGTTTTGAGAGCTTGTTGTGCGGCTTTGTATGCTAAGCCTTATTTTTGGGAAATGTAATTAAATTAATATAATTCTTTTGGCGAACCATCTGGGGTGATCTGTTTATCACCGATGGTTCGGATCGGTTCTCTGTTCATGCAGTGGCATGAAGGTAGAACTGTCTTTTGAGTTTATACTTAGAATAATATTTTTACTTTCGCATCATGTAGTTATTGTTTCATTTTATCTTATTATTCCTTGTTATATCAATGTTTCGTACATAGCTATGGGGCACGATCTAGTGGATCGTGCTGATGGCACAGGTTTTGGGGTACTAAAATTTGGGCTGTCACAGTTGGTATCAGAGCATTTTCTTTTATAAATTATGACAATCATTCTTTTGTTAAAGGATACGGACTTCTGCTAACGAAACTTTGGTTTCACGTGCAAACCGTTATGTCTTCTAGAGGAAGGGGCCGACCCAGGGGCGGCCATAATTGAAGTTTGCGTAGCGGAGATGATTTTATCTCGGATACCAATAGAGTGCCTGTAGGAGATAGAGGAGCTTTAGGCAGTGGTGGCCAAGGGAGCCAGGATCAGGCGGAGACTCAGGATCGAGATCAAAGAGAACAAGAGAGTCAGAGAAAGAAACGAAGATAGAGAGGAGCGTCAGAGGATGATGCACACCATGGAAACCATGGCGGCTACTATGGCCCAACAGGCAGCATCCTCGGTAGCTCATACTGCTCATGAGCAGCATCAGCCACCGACACCTCCAGTGGCTCCGACACTGCCAATGTCTTCTGTGTTTATTGAGTTTAGGAGGATGAGACCTCTTAGTTTTTCGGGGCAGACAGAGCCCATGGCAGCTGAGAACTGGCTGAGTGAGATGGAAAAAGTGTTTAGTGTACTCACATGTACAGAGGACGAGAGCGTTCGTTGGGCAGCCTACATGTTAGATTGAGAGGCTGGGCCTTGGTGGAAGTCTGTTTCACGGACTAGGGCTCAGGAGACTCCTGATTTGCCCTGGACGTGGGATGAATTTGTTGAAGAGTTCAATAAACAGTACTTCCCAGAGGTAGTGAGGAACCAAATGGAGATTCAATTTTTGCAGCTTGTGTAAGGGAAGATGACTGTTAGAGAGTATGGAGTGGAGTTCATGCGACTCGCTTGCTTCGCGCCTGACTACGTCATCACGGAGATGATGAGAGCGAAGAGGTTTCAGCAAGGGTTGAGGCCGGACGTGAGGGGAGGAGTGGCACCATTCCAGATGAGGACCTATGGAGAGGTCATGAGCAAGGCCTTGGTGGTAGAAGAAGAAAATAATAATAAATACCGCTAGAGGGAACAACAAGGAAGGTGGAATGTGGACCAGAGCAGAATGGAGAACTACGAGCCGGTGAACAAAAAGCCGAGATTCGTACCAAACAATCAGAGACCACCATTCCAAGGAGGTTATGAGAGATTGGCACAACAGACCAACCAACAGAAATTTCCATTGCTTGCGTCGGGGAGACCGATAAGATATGAGAGCCCTGCTATCACTATCGCAGCTACAGTTACATAGGGTTTCTCGCGAGCAGCTTCTTCCACACCACGGGAGACTTGTGCCAAGTGTGGCAAGTCTCACAGGACAGTGGAATGTAGGTAGGGAACTCGGAGCTATTTCAGATGTGGAAAGGTGGGCCACTTGATCAAGGATTGCCCTAAGGTGAACAAAGGGAAGACGGCTTCAGCTCCTATGCCACGACCTATCCAAGCAAGGAAGCCAATCGTACAAGGGAGAGCCTATGCAGTCACAGCTCAAGAGGCTCTAAATACGAATGATGTGATCCAAGGTGAGATTTCTTTAAAATAAAGAATTTCAATTCTTGAAAATTTTTAGATAGAGAAGGTGCATCCATATAGAAAATAGAAAAGAACTTACATATAATAATTTCTAGTATGGTGATATACATTATATATATGTGTATGTATGATTAGGTGAGTTACAAATCTATAAGAAAGGAAGCGAAGTCACATATGAAGCTCGAGTGTTGATAGACCCGGGGTCAACCCACTCATTTTTTATCCCTCGCTTCACATAGAAGATGAAAGTTAACCCAGAGGAGTTAGACTTTGTGTTAACCGTGACTATTCTGACTGGGAAATCGGTTGATACCGAGAAAGTTTGCAACTCCGTGATCGTGAGAATCATGGATGGTGACGACTTTGAACTACCCGCGAACCTAATTCTGTTAGACATGCAAGGATTCGACGTGATCCTTGGCATGGATTGGTTGTCGACTCACTGTACGACGATAGATTACAAGAACAAGGTCGTCATCTTTAGACCCAATACGAGGAGATCATTTCGGTTTCGAGGAGAGAGGTCGACGCATATGCCACTTACCTCGGCAGTCAGGGCCGAGCGCTTGATCAGAAAAGGGTGTAGTGGTTACTTGACATTCTTGAAGGAGGATAAAGAAGAGAAGAATATTATCTCCGAGATAGCCGTGGTGCAAGAGTTTGAGAACGTGTATTCGGAAGAGTTACCAGGACTACCTCTAGAGAGAGAAGTGGAGTTCGCCATCGACTTAGCACCAGGAACGAAGCCTGTTTCTAAAGCACCATATAGAATGGCTCATGTTGAGTTGACAGAGTTAAAAGAGCAGTTACAAGAACTCATGGATAAGGGGTTTGTTAGACCGAGCGAGTCTCCATGGGGAGCATCGGTCTTGTTTATAAAGAAAAAAGATGGGTCAATGCATTTGTGCATTGACTATCGGCAATTGAACAAACTTACCATGAAGAATCGATACCCTTTTCCTAGGATAGATGACCTGTTTGATCAACTGTAAGGAGCGAGGTACTTTTCTAAGATCGATCTGAGATCTGGATACCATTAGTTGAGAGTTAAGGCAGAGGATATTCAGAAGACTACATTCATAAGGACACTAGGAGTTCTTAGTGATGTCGTTTGGTTTGATGAGCACATTGGCGTCGTTTATGGATTTGATGAATCGGGTGTTTAAACCACACTTGGACTCTTGCGTCGTGGTGTTCGTTGACGATATCTTGATATACTCCAAGTGAAAGGCAGAACACAAAGAACACTTGAGGATTGCTCTACAAACTTTACATGAACACCAACTGTATGCCAAACTCAGCAAGTGTGAGTTTTGGTTAGAAGAGGTTAGCTTTTTGGGACATGTCGTCTCAAAGAATGGTGTCACTGTAGATCCAGCGAAGATAGAAGCAGTAGTCAATTGGGAGCAACCAAGGACTGTGTCTGACGTCCGTAGTTTTCTTAGATTAGCGGGTTATTACCGACGCTTTGTAGAGGGATTTTCAAAACTATCGGGACCTCTTACAAGGCTTACACGGAAGGATTCAAGATTCGAGTGGAGTGAGGCATGCAAGAAGAGTTTTCAAGAACTCAAGAAGAGGCTCACTTCAGCTCTAGTACTGGCGATTCCTTCAGGAAGTGGAGGGTTCGCAGTATATAGCGATGCTTCGTACAATGGTTTAGGTTGCATACTCAACCAACACAGGAAGGTGATAGCTTACGGGTCGAGACAGCTGAAAGAACATGAGAAAAATTATCCGACACATGATCTGGAACTAGCAGCGGTCATATTTACACTAAAGATTTGGTGACATTACTTGTACGGTAGGACTTTTGAGATTTTTACCAACCACAAGAGCCTCAGATATCTGTTTACATAGAAAGAATTAAATATGAGGCAACGCAGATGGATGGAGTTCCTCAAAGACTATGACTATTCCATACAGTACCATCCAGGCAAGGCTAATGTAGTAGTCGATGCCTTGAGTAGAAAGGGTTCAGCTCAATTGGCTAGTTTGATTTTGGGTATGCATCGATGGAAGTTGTTTGAAGATCTGGCACTGTATGATGCAAATATCGAGTCGCAAGCTACAGGAGCCTTTTTGGCAAATATCTCAGTGAGACTAGTGATATTTGAGCATATCCACGAGCTACAAATAAAAGACCCAACTTTAATCAAGATTTGTCAAGATGTGATCGAAGGCATCAAACCGGACTTCTCAGTGAAAGAAGATGGTTCCTTATGTTCAAGGGCCGTCTCTGCATTCCGGACAATACTGATCTACGACAAACTATTCTTGATGAATCACAAGTCCAACTATGTGATTCACCCAGGTAGCACGAAATTATACCAAGATTTGAAAAAGAATTACAGGTGGAGAGGTTTGAAATAAGACGTGGCAGAGTACGTGTCATGGTGTTTGACATGTCAGCAAGTAAAGATCGATCATAGACACCCTGCAGGATTATTGCAGCCTCTACCTATACCGAAATAGATGTGGAATCGATCTCTATGGACTTCATCGTTGGGCTACCACATACTGCAAAGAGGTACAATGTCATTTGGGTAGTGGTCGATCGATTGACCAAGTCAGCGCACTTCTTACCTTACAACACGATGTATACAGCAGGAAGACGCGTAGAGCTATACATGAAAGAGATCGTCTGTTTGCATGGGATTCTGAGCAGCATTGTTTCTGACCGTGACCCATTATATACATCAAAGTTTTGAAAGAAATTTCAAGAAGGAATGGGAACGCGATTGGATTTCAGTTCAGCGTTTCATTCGCAAACTGATGGGCAGACAGAGCGGGTCAATCAGATCATCGAGGACATGCTTAGGGCGTGTATGTTAGAATTATAAGGATCATGGGATCTACACCTACCATTGATTGAGTTTACATATAACAACAGTTTTCAGACGAGCATTGGGATGACACCGTATGAATCTCTTAATGGACGGCGATGTAGATCGCCCATCAATTGAGAAGAAACCGGTGAGAAATTTATTTTGGGACCCGAGATACTTGAAGATAATGCCACCTATGTTCGGATGATAAGGGCCAAACTCAAAGCAGCTCAGAGCAGGCAAAAAAGCTACGCTAACATCAAGAGGACGAGTGTAGACTTTAAGGTGGGTGAACATGTGTTCGTGAAAGTGTCACCTATGAAGGGGGTGATGAGATTTGGAAAGAGAGGGAAGTTGAGTCCCCTCTATCTTGGACCATTTGAGGTTCTGGGTCGAGTAGGAGAACTTTCTTACCGCATTAGATTGTCACCATTATTTGATCGGGTACACAATGTGTTCCACGTATCTATGCTCAGGAAATATCTTAATGGCCCTGATCATGTGTTGAGTGGCCAACCATTAGAGATGCATGAGGATATGAGCATGATTGAAGAACCGGCGGAGATTTTGGATCGAAAGGAACAAGTGTTACGGACAAGAGTGATTCCATTAGTGCTTGTTCGATGGAAGAATCATCCGGCTGAAGAAGCTACATGGGAACAAGAGGCCGACGTGAAGGAACAATATTCGGACTTGTTTGTGATGGTGTGAGAGCCAGAATTGCATCATCGCAAGCATGTTTGCGGATTTAAACCATATGTTGTAATCCAATGTCGATCTTTTGATCAATTTATTCAGTAGAAACAATTTCAATCCGCATGGTGTTCCTAATATGATGTTGAATACGTAATTAGAATTCATCATTTCCATGAAATGACTGTGAAGTCACACTTCACGAAACCAATGACCAACTGGTCATGTGTTATCAAGAAAACAAAGGAGACATACAAATAAGAAAATTTGTGAACTTTCTGATGAAAACTGATTAATCAATTTTGGTCGATTAGTCGACTGGCATACGCCAGTGAGTGGAGATTGAATGGGGATTCAGAAAATTAACAAAGTGAAATTTCGATTAATCGATTTGGGGATCGATTAATCAATTTTGGATTTTGATTAATCGATATTGAAATTTGATTAATCGACTCACACATGTCAGTAACTTGGGAATTTTAGAAAAGTTTAAGGACATTACGATTTTGATTAATCGAGGTGAAATTCGATTAATCAATTTTGGGAAATCGATTAATCGACTGGCACACGCCAGTGAACTGGAAAGCCT
The DNA here is from genome assembly GCA_021018995.1 of Chloranthus sessilifolius. Taxonomy (NCBI): domain Eukaryota; kingdom Viridiplantae; phylum Streptophyta; class Magnoliopsida; order Chloranthales; family Chloranthaceae; genus Chloranthus; species Chloranthus sessilifolius. The sequence goes on along the minus strand of CM037594.1, from coordinate 23,091,406 downwards.
AGAAATTTAAGTGACCACGATTTCAATTAATCAAAATTAATTCAATTAATTGACTTTGAGTTTCGATTAATCGATTTTGGAAATCGATTAATCAATTTCGCGCGGCTGGAGTAAGTTTTTGAAAATCGATTAATTGATTTCAGAAATCGATTAATCGAATCAGGCCTATATAATCAAAACGAAGGGGATTTCTCCCCATTTGAAAATTTTAGGGTTTTGTTCTCTTGCACGCCATTTCGTCTTCATTCTCGAGCAACCTTACCAACCTATGGTTTTGCGGTTTAGGATTTTGCGGTTTAGGATCGATTTTGGATCGAAATCATTGCCATTTGGGATCGAATACCTAAGGTAAACCCTAGATTCGAGCTTTTTCTTCAATTTGAGCCATTAAACCCTAGTATTTATTGATTTTTCACCAATATGCCACCTCAAACTCGCTTGACCATGAAGCAAGTGGCTTCAAAGCTTCCAGTTCGGTGTAAGAACGCCGCACCACCCCCACCTACCCCATCGCCTGTGAGAACCCCATCACCGTCATCATCGGATACCACATCCGGTTCGGCAATGGCGTCTTGGCAGTCTTCCTCTTCCACCACCACCGTGGCGTGAACCAAATGAATGGTGGGTGGCAAAGAGCTTTAAAAATGAATATATCATTAATGACAATTTGTTTACCGACCCCGACGTCGAGGGTGAGACCAAATGGGCTAGGAACTATTTAGTCAAGGCGAGCCTCGGCAACCTGTTAAAGCTGCTCCACAGGTGTTATTACCCTAGGTTGGTATGCCTATTTTACCAGGGCTTGGAGGAGGGCCTGACCAATGACATCGTTACGACTAAGATTGATGGTCGTGACTACACCTTCACCTGTCGCCGCATTCACGAAGCCCTCGAGTGTTATTTGGACTTCATGCCTGAGACCACCCTCTTCCCACCATTTGCGGAAGAGGTGAGATTTGAGGAGATCATGACCGAGATGACCAATGGGAAGAAGGGGTCCGGATCGTCCATTCGGAGGGTCGATTTGCCCCATTACATGTGGATGCTTGATTCTATAATCAAGTGCAACCTCTACCCGATGCGTCACGATTTCGAGAGGGTGGAGTTAGTCCAATAGGCCCTATACACGACATTCCGCAGCCGTTGGTTCGATGCCACAAAGATCGTTTTAGAGGGGATGACGTATATATAGCGGAAGTTGATGAAGGGTCATTTGAGGCCCAAGGAGAAGATGTCGTATGCTCGCCTTGTTTCGAGCATGCTGGAGTGTTATTCCGACGCTTCAGGGTACGCCATCTCACCGCATGAGGAGAAGGCTATGAACCGCGTGAAGCACTACTCCATCACTTCATGGGGTCGTAGTTATAGATTGCTGAAGAGGACCCTGCCAGTTGCGAGCCCAGCAGCATTGACAGCAACAACACCACCACCACCACCACGTTAGGACCCACCCATGGGGGGTGTACGCCCCATTATTCCACCAGCTGAGGGGGCGCCCTCTCATACCACTGCATCCCCTACGCCACCATCGCAGTCAGGGACTGCCACACCTATCTCAGCATACCGCTGACAAGCGGCTCGCCTCGCGCCCATGATCGAGGATGTGTTGGCCCGGATGGAGGCCAACAACCAGATGATGAATCGACGGATGGACTTCATGATGTACCACACCATGCAATACATCTACCCGTTGGACTATCAGCAATGCCTTGCGCAGGAGGAGGCATGGACTGCGGGCAGGACCATTTTTCATACGGGTGCAGCGGATGTCGGCACATCTGGCTCGGCGCCTCAGCAGCTAGAGCAGCCAGCCGAGACGAGTCAACCACTGCGAGCCCAGACAGAGCAGCCCGCCCCAGCACCAGATTAGCCGGGAGAGGGGATGGCGTGAGCTGAGACGAGGATCTTTCTTTTATGGCTGATTTTTTTTTTTAGTTTTGAATTGTAATTAAAAGGATGTACATGAACAAGTTGTAACTTTTGAGAATTGAAGAGTGAAATATTTATCAATTTTTTTTGGAAATTCGCTTGCATTACGTTACATTCTTGCATTGTATGATATATAGTTAATTTTTTGTGATCGAGTACGCGACACCCCAATGTGTGGGGTACCCAACAAACGCACCTTTGGATTTATTTTCGACGACGAAAATTCCCAAGGTGGGGAGAATGTAATATCCTAAAAATTTGAGGGTTAAATAGTGACCTCGGGATCCATGCTCGACTGGTCGTAGGTTTGATCACGTGATGGTCAAACAGTAGACTCATGAGGTGATAAACTAATGCGATGTAAATTTGACCTAATCGATTTTAGATTTTGATTAATCGATTTTAGATTTTGATTAATCGATTTGGGATCGACTAATCGATTTCGAATTTTTGACTACTCGATTTGAGAATCTACTTAAACCATTTTGGGGATTTCGATTAATCGATTTGGGATCGATTAATCGATTTTGGATTTTCGATTAATCGATTCTCTTGACTTTTTAATTGAACCTTGAGGTTCATGGAGGTCTAGGACCTTCTTTATTACATCTTTAGTGATATGTTGCACGTGTTATGATGTGTCATAGGTGATATATGTGAGAGCAAGCAGAAGGAGCCACGTGGGACCTTGATGCTCGAACCGTGAGAGACCTAAGGTAGGGAACACCTTGAACATGTACTTTAATTGCAAGAGCATATATGTAGTGATATAGAAATAAATTTGAAAAGATTTTAACTGCGTAAATCTTTGTAAAAAGGGTGTGTGTGTGACACCAAGAAAGTAAATGAGAATGAGACATCCCCAGGGGATGAGAAAGTGATAAAGGCATCAGTGTGATGCGAGTAACTGAGACCAAGCAATCTAATGAAAATGAGGCATCCCCAGGGGATGAGAAAGTGATAAAGGCATCAGTGTGATGCAAGTAATTTAGACATCCCAGGGATGTTGGTAAGATTGAATAACGACTGATAAGGCCTAACTGATATAAAGTAGCACTTTTATACGGTGAATAACTATATGTAAAGCACATGATATTTTTATTATTTAAGGTTTGAATAGAATACCCCACCGACATGGCGGGATACCCACGACTGACTCGGCAAGATATCCGTGACCGGTATGGTGGCCAATCCGTACATCGGTACAGAGGTTTATCTGAATATAGTAAGCACATCTCAGGGATGTTGAGATGAGATTTAACTCCGCCGCCTATTGAGAAAGGGGCTTGGATAGTATTCCCGGGGAATACATATAACAACTGTCTATTTAGGCGACGATGGAGGGTATTCCATCGGGGCTCGATGCTATATTGCTCGGGGACTACTTAAGTTGAAGATTTAAGTTTTATTTTAGGCCTAATCAGTGTAATTCATGAACAGTTTGAGAATAAATGAAACATGCAAACTACCAGTAAACTTCAAGGCATAATTATCATCTTTTAAACTATTTTTCCAACAAATGCATAGATACATCATGCTTAGAATATCATGGAATATATGTAAGATTTTAACTTATATGTTCATTGTGTTGTTCCCTATTGAGCTAGGATGTAGCTCACCCTTTAGACTATACGTCGCAAGTCTAGTATTAGAAGCGGCCGAGGCTTCGAGAGACGTAGATCCGAGTGATTCGGATTACGTGCCCGGGGAAGAGTTAAATCCTCCTCCCAAGGACTTCTTCTAGGAGACTCTGCTGAGCACTTTGATAGAGTGAGTTTTGAGAGCTTGTTGTGCGACTTGGTATGTCAAGCCTTATTTTTAGGAAATGTAATTAAATTAATATAATTCTTTTAGCGATCCATCAGGGGTAATTTGTTTACCACCGATTGTTCGGATCGGTTCTCTATTCATGCAGTGGCATGAAGGTAGAACTATCTTTTGAGTTTATACTTAGAATAGTATTTTTACTTTCACATCGTGTAGTTATTGTTCCATTTTGTTTTATTATTGCTTGTTATACCAATATTCCGTACATAGCCATGGGTCACGGTCTAGAGGATCGTGCTGATGGCACGAATTTCGAGGTGCCAAAATTCGGGCTGTCACAGGAAGCCATTGTCAAACTTAATTTCCTTGGGCATTGCTTCTTGTGAAGCACACACACACACACCAACATGTGTTTGTCAATCGGTTTGGTTCATTTGTGAACCCAATACACCTAAGTCAAGTGTTAGCCTTTTGTCCAACAAGTTTAAAGGGACCTAGAACAAATCAAAATAATTCGTCCAAAAATTCGAAACTGTATAAGGTGTCACAACTGATACATACATCTAACAAAACATATTCTGTTCGAAAATTTGGGGATATTACATCCTCCCCTCCTTACAAAACTTTTCGTCCTCGAAAATTGTTCACAAAACGTAAAGGTATCTGCCATTACATCATAAAGCCCATTTGTTATGATTGACATCCATCGACAAGGATTAAACAAAATTCACTTATAGAATCCACAATAAAACCATACATTTTCCACAACAAATCCATACTGTTACTCCAACAAAACCAATCACCATCAAATCAAAAATCCATAGCAACAAACTCATAATTAGCTTACTCACCACAAGAACCATAACGCATAACGATATACACATTTATTCATATCACAATGCGAAATAAAACTACATACTTACAATTAAATCAGCCACAGCTAATTTAACATGCCTCTTGCAACAAACACGTCCATAATTATACATTGATCATTCACCATGATCTCCCAATTCTATTTACCCTGCAATATCAAAATCACATTCACGTCTAACCATACATTCTCACATTCTATATGATTTATTTGGCGTTATTCACAACTATGATCTTCCATAAAAATTTACAAATTTTAGCTACACAAATTCATCCACTACTATGTAATTATGCTAGCCATAATGAAAGTATGCACACATGTAGCTACTAAGCAATGAAACCATATTCCACCCATTCACAATCATATTAACCAAGTCAATTACACGAAGATTAATCAAAATTTTAAACTATTTTAGCATGACAACCATGCTACGATTTACATCAGAACAAAACATCATCGCGTCAATTAATTACAAACTTTCACCAAAATTGCCAACCATTGTTTTAAAACCAATTCCCTCACACTATTTACAAAATTTAATTACATGCCTAAAAACATACCAATTTAACCAAAAACCAAAAAATCCCTTAACCCAAGTCCTCGACTAGTCCTCCACACCACCTGCCTGATCGGCCTCATCAAGTACTGCACCAGCTCCAAAGCTAGACGAGTTTGGCGTGTATTCTCATGCCATTGCCATGCACTGCAAGTAATCGAATGGGTACATGTATCGCATTGCGTTGTCTAGCATGGCCTCGTGGTAGTAGAGTTGGCGCGTGTTCTACTCGTTCAGCTGCTCTAACCTCCTATGCACCAAGTCTTGCAAGTCCATTCGTCTGAAAAGTTTCGTCGCGAAGTCCACACCATTGTACTAAGGAATCGATGGTTGGACTGGAACTTGGTGTGGTGGTGGTAACCGGTTTTGAGCCGCTTGATCCAGCTCATGGGGTGACTGTTGGTGTTGCTGTTGTTGTGCACGTTGTACAATTTCTTCAGTCTGGCGGCATTTAATGCTCACATTGAAACTAGTGAGGCTAATCTTTAAATCCTCAAATCTATACCGCTGAGTGTTGCTGGTGAATCGGGGCTCATCTTGTGAAATCTGGTATCCCCCTTCTACATCCCCGTATTGCTCGATCATCTGTGTGATCAACTGAGCATAGGGAAGACATTTGAGGGGTGTCTTGTGAGCCCCCTATCTTCCATTGTTACGTACATACACTATGCCTTCACCTAGCACAGCAGGGGCGGAGAACCACTTCTCCTAATAGGCTGAATATAAGGCCTGGAGCAAAACGTCCCTCCTCTCCTACTCATGTCCCAGGGGAAATAGATTCTTTCGAAAGATATTGTCTAATGTCCACATGTAGTGGGGCAACTGGGCCCTCTTAACCGACAATCCGGACCCAATTTTCCCTTTTGTCATTTCACAGATAACTTCTTCGAATGGTACTTTTTCAGGATTTGGGGGTTGCAATGCCCCATCACTCACATACCTCGATGGGCATCCCATCGCGATAGCGATATCGCTTAGATCAAATTGAAATTTGTGACCATCAATTTCGGTCACTAATTTCATTTCATCCGCACTCATTTTTAGATTTTGGTAAAACAGGCGCACCAGCCTAGGGCAATAAAAATAGTGAAATGACTCTAGGTTCGATTTCATGTCCGCGGCGGTCAAATATTCGAGAGTCCATTGCGTGGTTCCATGGCTCTCGAATATGTTGTTATTAATGTACCATTCTGCTTCAAACTTCTTTGAATCCCACCATTCGGAGGGTTGTTCTCTTACAATCGGTGGAGGATCCACCTTTGGATTGATGATGAGGGTTTAAAAGCCGCCATCTTTCGAAGATCCATTTCAACTATTTCAATGAAAAATGAAGGAAATTGAACTCAAATTTATATATCTTACCCTTTTGTGGAGAGAAAATCTGAAGAAATGTCCTTTAGATCAAAGGCGTAAGCAAATTTGAGATGATTCTGAAGCGAATGGGACAAAAAAATTTTAACGAACGGGACAAAAACCTAGCTCCCAGGAAGTTTTCGCGCTAAAATTTTTATGAAGAAAATGACCCGCAAGCCATATATACCCCGATAGTCGTGCGAGCGACTTACAAGGTCGCGCGAGAGACTTACAAAGTCATACGAGTGACTGATAGAGAAATTTCATGCTGGAATAATCGCACGAGTGACTGTTCTAGCCACTCTTTTTGCTTGGCCTTCTGAAGAAGTCACACGAGCGACTCTAAATTCGCACGCGCGAGTTTTGCAATTTCTTGTGTTTTTTGTTTGGGTTCCATTTATCATTTTAAACATACCCTTTTTCCCTTCCGTCTACATCCAAAATTTGTGTATACAATCTGTACACATCTATTTACCATTGGATTAAATCGTGGATTTCTTTTAGTTCATTTTTAGTGATGCGTGACAATTCATGATGTGCGAGTGGCACTCTTAGCACAGCAGTAACCATTCGATGATAAGCACACTTGATAAATAAAATGTACATAAAAGTGATTCACTAGTCTTGTAGATCACATTGAAATAACGCAAAATTTTACTTGGCTCCTTCGCTCAAAGTTCATCCTAAGAGTTGCAGATACGCATCGCTTATGTCTGACTCTCGCTCCTAAGTAGCTTCTTTGACGAATGGTTTTGCCATCTCACAAGTACCGATGGAATACATTTGGTACGCAACAGTTGCTCCTTTCGATCAAGAATTTGTACTAGTTCTTCTCTAATATTCAAGTCTTCTTGAATCTCGATCAGTTGATTGTCTAGGTCGTGAGTTGGATCCTTCACCTACTTCCTTAGCATTGACACGTGAACTATGTTGTGCATGCTCAACAGTTGCGGCAGTAAAGCAATCCGATACACAACTTCTCTGACTCGTCCCAACACTTCAAATGGTCTTACATAACGTGGACTCAACTTCCAATGTTTCCCGAAGCGCATTACACCCTTTGTGGGTGAAATTTTTATGAACACGTTTTCTCCGTGTTAAAACTCAACGCTCGTTCTTTTCAGACCAACGTAGCTTTTCTGTCGGCTTTGTGCTACCTTTAATCTCTCACAGATCAAACGTACTGCTTCGGTAGTGCTTTCAATAATTTTTGGACCAAAAATAAACTTCTCCCTGATTTCTTCCTAGTTAATCGAAGATTTACATCTTTTTCCATATAGTGCTTCATAGGGAGTCATACCTATACTCTTCTGATAACTGTTATTATATGCAAACTCGATCAGGGGTAGATGTTGATCCCATGATCCTTGAAAATCAGGCATACAAGCTCGTAGCATGTCTTCTGCAATCTGGTTCACCCTTTAGGTCTGTCCATCTGATTGTGGGTGAAATGCAGAGCTGAAGTCTAACCTTGAACCCATTGCCTCCTAGAATTTTTATCAAAACTGTGATGTATACAATGGGTCTCTATCTAAAACAATGCTCACAGGAATACCATGAAATCGGACGATCTCTTTTAGGTACATCTCTGCAAGTCTACTCACTGTATACTTTGTGTTGTAAGGCAAGAAATGAACTGACTTGGTTAGCCTATCGATGATTACCCATATAGCATTGTGTCCTTTCATCGTTCTTGGTAATCCAAAAATGAAATCCATGGAAATGCATTCCCATTTCCATTCCAGTATCGGTAGAGGTTGTAATAGACCCGGTGGATGTCGGTGATCCACTTTCACTTGTTGACACACCAAGCACTTTGAGATGTACTCGGTAACATCCTTCTTCAAACCTCTCCACCAAAAGTTCTTCTTCAGATCCTGGTACATCTTGGTACCACCTAGATGAATAGCATATTTTGACTTATGGGCCTCTTCTAGGATAGTATGCCGAAGATCGACATCGGTCGGTATACTTAGACGCCCCCCGAACAGTAGCAATCCATCCTCCTTGATGGTGAGATCTGATCTAGTACCATTGATCATACTTCGTATGATCTCGGTAAGCTTCGCATCTTTAATCTGAAGCTCGTGGATGCCATCAAAGATCGTCGGTCTTATCGTGATGTTTGCCACTAAGGCTCTGGGATCTTTCACCTCGATCTTTGTGCTATATAATGAGATGTCTAGTTTTCATCAATAGTTCACCATGATGAGGCTCGATAAATGAGCCGATGTCTTTCGACTCAAAGCATCTGCCACGACGTATGCCTTACTTGGGTGATATTGAATGGAGCAATCATAGTCTTTAAAAAACTCAATCCATCGTCTCTGCCTCATATTCAGATCCTTCTGAGTAAATAGGTACTTGAGGCTCTTATGATCACTGAATATCTCAAAGGTTTTCTCGTAAAGGTAATGCCTCCATATCTTCAATTCAATGATCACAGTTGCCAGGTCAAGATCATGAGTTAGGTAAATATTTTCTTGATACTTGAGTTATCTCAAACTATAGGAAATAACTTTCTAGTTCTGATTAAGCACACAACCTAGCCCACTATGTGACGTGTCGCTAAAGACGACAAAACCTCCAGTGCCTAATGGAATAGCAAGCATTGGTGCAGAGGTTAGCCTTCTCTTAAGTTCCTAAAAACTCTTCTCACATGACTTGGTCCATTCAAACTTCATGTTTTTCCTCGCGAATTGTGTGAGCGGTCCTGATATCTTGGAAAAACCTTCTACAAACCTTCTGTAGTAGCCAGCCAATCATAGAAAACTTTGTACTTCTATTACGGTCTTCAGCTGTTCCCATTGTACAATAGCCTCAATTTTTACTGGGTCGATGTGATACCTGTTTTAGAGCCAACATGTCCTAAGAAACTCACTTATTCTAACTAGAACTCACACTTCCTAAGCTTCACATAAAGTTTGTGTTCACGTAAAGTCTGTAGAGCGATCTGTAGATGCTGCTCGTGTTCCTCCTCTGACTTCAAGTAGACGAGAATATCATCTACGAACATGACTACACATTTATCGAGATGTGATTTAAACACCCTATTCATAAGGTCCCTGAATGAAGTTGGTGCATTAGTCAAGCCAAAAGGCATCACTAAGAACTCGCAATGCCCATATCTGCTTCAAAACGCCATCTTCTGAATATCTTCGCTTTAACTTTTAACTGGTGGTAGCCAAATCTCAAATCGATCTTGGAAAAGAACCTTGCTCCCTACAACTGATCAAAGAGATCATCAATCCTTAGAAGAGGATAACGGTTCTTGATCGTCAATTTGTTCAACTGATGATAGTCGATGCACAACCTCATCAACCCCTCCTTGACAAATGAGATCGGTGCTCCTTATGGAGAAACACTTGGTCTTATGAACCCTTTGACTAAGAGTTCCTACAATTGCTCTTTCAACTCTTTCAATTCAGCTGGAGTCATCCTATAAGGTGCCTTAGATACTGGCTACGTGCCTGGGGCTAAGTCAATTGTGAACTCAACTTTTCGATCTGGTGACAATCCTGCTAGTTCTTCAGGAAACACATCTTAAACTCACATGCAACTGGAATATCGGCAATGTTGTGCTCTTCCCATTGCTCTTGCAAAAATGTGAGGTATCCACTACATTCATTTCTCATCAGTCATTCTTCTTGAATCACAGAGATAAACGATGCTACGTTCGTTCTGACACTATGAAATCGGAATGACTTTCCTTTCGGAGGGCGAAAAGTAACTATTTTTCATAGACACTTGCATGGTAAGCGAACAGTCAATCCATGCCAAGGATCGCATCGAATCCTTACATATCCAATAGGATGAGATCTGCCGTTGTCTCGTGACCCTCAATTGAAACGACAATCAATCGACAAAACATATTTGTGCTCACTGCACTTCCCATAGGAACTGCCACGACCAAAATAAAATCTAAAGGTTCAAGGATGACACTCAATTCAATCACGAACTGTGAAGTTACGAAAGAGTGTGTAGAACCTCGGTCTATCAATACCCGTGCTTCATGCTGACATATGTCGCTACATTGATACATTTGTAGGGTACCTACATGTGATGCATGCAATTCAGCTCATAAGAAAAATGTATGATGCCACCCATGACTTGAAATTTGCTTGTAATTACTATAATGGCATTTGCTAATGGAACTAAAGCAAAATTTATAACCCAATTTAAATTATACCTTGGATGATGTCGTTGGATGTCTAAGCATTCAGGGGAGTAACAGCATATGCACGACCTTGAATGTAGGTCACGTAGGTTGTGTAGGCCTCTGTGTGGGAGCTGATGTCATCCCTTCTTTTATGAAATTAAGGCAATCTCTTATCATGTGCCCCATCTTACCGCACTTAAAGCATGCTCCAGAGTTTTGTCTACAATCCACTATCTCGTGTGATTTTTCGCAATGAGCGCATGTTTCCACCGGAGTAGAGGATGCCACTCGAGAATGACCTTTTGTAACAAATGCTCCAATTGTCATAGTAGGACCTAGTGGACAAGAAAATCTACTAGGTGTAGGCACAAATGCTCTTGAGTAGACACTCTGAGCAAGTTGCCTTGGTGCCGGTACTGTGAACCTCGACTTCTTGTTTACCGATTCATAGTTATTTGACCACACTTGACTTACTTTACCTTGACTTTGTTGGTCCCTTCTCTTATATATTTCTTCGATATCTTCTTCGACGATAAGAGCCTTGCTCATCACTCCTGCATATGTCTCTAACTAAAACATCGAGATCCTATCACGAATATTTTTCCTTAAGTCGCATTGGAACTTCTTTGCCTTCATTGTATCTAAGGCCACATGTTCCGGTGAAAATCTTGAAAGTCCTCTAAATTTCATTCTGTTCTCTCATACGGACATCTTACCTTTTTCCAAGTTAATAAACTTAACCTCCATCTGATTCCTTACCACTTTGGGAAAATATTCCTCATTAAATTCCTCCACGAATTCTTCCCAAGTCCACAGCATAGTTGGGTTCTCTTATTCTCTAACTCTCGACACAGATTTCCACCATGGGTTAGCCTCCCCATCCAACTTGAAAGCAACCGACCTAACCTTATTATCCTCAGTGCAAGGAAGCACGTTGAAGATTTTCTCCATCTCATTGAGCCACTCTTCTGCCTCAAGTGGATCGGCATGTCCTGAGAAACTTGGAGGACGCATCCTCCTGAACTCTATGAATGTCAAAGGCTGAGGCAGATGACTATTCGCATTGTTTGCAGCCATCAAGTCTGTCTGTTGTGCCATCGCATTGGCCACAGTCTCCATGGCTTGTGCCATTCTTTCCCTCTCATCTCTTCCTTGATTTTCTTCTACTGGAGGATCTCTCTCACCAATTGGAATCTTATTTGGACCAGTGATGATTCTTTCCCCACTCCTTGTGTTTCGGTTATGACCACCTCTTAGTCTACCTCTAGCAGACATCCTGATCTGTTATCATGAAATAAAAGTTTCATTAACAGATGGGCCCTATATTCTGACAAAATCTTAAACTAGGAGTCTAGGTCTTATCGGAAATTTTTAAAGCCATAAGCTCTGATACCAACTGTCATAGCTCGGATTTCTAATCCCCAAAATCCAGACTGTGGATCGTCGATAACGACGATCCCTGAAATGGAACACTTGGCATATCCACACACACACAACAGAATTCAAAGCAGGCATCTACATATAAAAAAAGAAACCTCCATTTCTATATGCACATGAATCAAGACAAAATAATGGTTCTATCATTATGTAGCTCATAAGTATGACAAAACCAAAATGAACCACCGGTGATGATCGACCATCACCTAAATAGTGGTTCACAAAACATCTAAATATTACATGAATCCCAATCCAAAGTTCTAAAACAAATGAATGGCTGGACGTACCAAGCCTTAGTCACAAGATTTCAAAATAATCAGGCATCCCCTAAGGGAAGTACTTGTCTAGTGGAAGATCTGAATCTTCTTCAGGAATATAATCAGTGTCTTCCTCACGCCCTGAATCCTCAATTGTCGTATCTACACCTGTGCATGTGACGTAAAGTCGAGAGGTGAGCTAATAGTCTAAGCTTAGTAGGGAAAATATCAACAACATTCATATCATATTTTCAAAGCATAGATTTCATGACTGATTTAGAAAACAAATTGCACATAAAACTGAATTTTCAAGATGCTTGAATAAAACAAAAATAGAATTTTATCACAAGTTCGGAATTTGTTTCTTTATTCCTAATCTCTTGATCATTTTCAGATTTTACATGCCTTTTCATATCTCATCATGACTTAAAACAATAACTTAAATAGTCTCAAGCGAAATATAGCATTGAGAGCTACACATATACAGATTGGATTCCCTGAATCATCGTCGTTCAATGAACCATTTTCAGAATGCACAAGCCCTACGCTATGAAGGCACTTGTGCTGCTAAAATTTACCTTTGTCCAGTGTAAATGTAAGGATATCCTGCCGTGCCGGTACATGATGGGGATTCATTCCACATGAACCTTAAATCATTGTGTAAATTCTAACATATAGTTTAACGCTGTGTAGTGTGCTTATTTCATAGCTAGATTCGGAACATAGAATTTTATGCTTACACACGAAGTTCATATTCAGTGTCACACACACATATGCAAATCACATTCACATTTCAGATCATGCATTTTAGAATCCATGTACAAAGTCTATTTTGAAAGACTCATAAGTCAAAGATTAAAATGCATATTGAACTTCTCACAATTATCTTATCACATCGCACTATCTATACAATCACATCAAATAGAATGTTATTGAATTCCCCCTACCTCACGGCCCACGAGACCACGCAATTTATGCAAAATGAGACAAAGATTCTCACGCACACATCTAATTTATAGCTTACATTCTAATGCATCCAAAGGGCATGAATCAATGCCTAAAGAAACATACTCATCAAAGTTTTAGAGAATTTTTTCAAAAATATCCAAAATAGTCAAAACTGGCTTAATCATGCGCGCGAGTTCCAAAGTCTCATGACCGACTTCCCTTGGCACACCCCAGTCTCGTGGCCTCACACAAGCGACTGTTCTATCTTATTCCTTATCAAAAAAGCCTAAGACAGTCATGCACGCGAGTTCCAAGTCGCACGAGCGACTTCTCCTGGCACACTCTCAGTTGCGTGAGCGACTATTTTCATCTGATTGCATGCCTATTCTGAAGCTTATCTCGTGCGAGTAACTTGAACATACATGCACGAGTTTCAAGGTCGCGCAAGCGACTATCGAGATTTCTTCAATTCTTCTTGAATTAAGATTTCATTTTCAATTTCTTTCTTATCCTTTTCAAACCCACATTAATCACCTAGCATTTATGTCAAACCCGTATTAACTACCTAGTATTCATGGTAATAACCTCCAACACTAATCATAAATGATCGACGAGATCTTACCTTTCGATTCGGAACTAACGGCGCTCTTACCACACTCATACAATGGGTTTGAAAACCTAACTTCTTGAGGTCGAATCGTGACACTCGCGAAGTTCAATTCCTTCCTAACAGCTACAATTTTAAATTTATGTACGAAGGAAATCTTGAGACGGAATTCTCCACAAAAAGAGTTCCCAATGAAGCAAAAGAGGGTTGGCATGTAGCTCCCGGATCTTGACCGCGTCCGAGATCAACGCTCTCCTACGGTAACCAATCGAAACAAAAGAAGAGATTGAGAGGGAGATCAACAACTCATTCAAGGTTCTGGCGTGCAACGAGACTCACATGAGGAAAAATCCTTTCTCTTCAATTCCATGCTAGGTTATCCAATGGGAAGCCATTGCCAAACTTAATGTCCTTGGGCATTGCTTCTTGTGAAACACACACACACACCAACATGTGTTTGTTAATCTGTTTAGTGAATTTGTGAACCCAATACACCTAAGTCAAGTTTTAGCCTTTTGTCAAACAAGTATAAATGGACCTAGAACAAATCTAAATAATTCGTCTGAAAATTAGAAACGGTATTAGGTGTCGCAACTGATATGTACATCTAACGGAACACATTCGATTCGAAAATTTGGGGATATTACATGTAGTCTCCAATAGCCCCGTCTCCAATGTTTTTAGAAACCAAACATTGGAAACGGCTTTTGACCATCCCCAATGTTTGAGCTTATCGAAGACAGCCATAAGCCGTCTCCATTTTCATATCAAGGCATGTTGGAGATGGCTTTCAACCGTCGCTAATAAAAATCTTCTACTATTGGAGACGGCTTGATGCCGTCTCTAATAAGTTTCCTTTTGTTATTGGAGACGGTTTTCAGCCGTCTCCAATAAGTTTTCTTATGTTATGGAGATGGCTGCAAGCTATCTCTAATATGTTTTACTCTGTTATTGAATGAATTTTTTTTTTTTTAATGCTATTTTTTTTCTCCAGCCATCATATTGCCTAGCAGTACACATCCATAACTTGTAAATAATACAAAAGAAATAATTATTCTATTTTATATTTAGCACATCCAAAATATTCAAAAATTTAGATAAATATATAAGTTGCATTTAATTGGGAAGCAAAATTATTTATAAAAAAAAACAAAAAAAAAATAGTAATAGGTTTTTTGCTTAGCACCAACAATAACCTCAAATTTTTAACTATTTACATGGAAAGAAAGGGAAAAATAAAAAAGAAAAAAACTACACATTCACATGTTCCAGATATACAAAACAGTTAACTGATCTATTCTGGGGTTCAAGCTCATATTTTTCCCTTGGCATGCCAAGTAATGGTCAAATAAAAGATCATTTATTTGATTATAGCTCTACTTCTAAATTCAAATGCACGCAAAAAAAGGCCATTAGAATTCACTGCTAGGTACTGAGATCCCACACCATGCAACAAGAGCATCTACATCATCAAGTTCAAGATTTTTTGAATTAATACTTGAAATGGGAAAGCAAAAAATATCAAATGGGTAGAGTACTAGCAAATCATTAGTTAAATTTACCTGCCAATCTATTTAAGCTATACCCATTAGCAACATGTAGTTCATTGTCAGTTTTATTTGTTAAAAATTGCTCAGAAATGGCAAAAGAAATGCCAAAAATTACGAAAATTCTGCAGAGTTTCCAATCTATTAGGTTCCTTTGTAAGGAATCCATTAGAGGGATTAAAGCTTCGGCAAAGTTGCCAATCCAAAAAATTGGGATTTTCCAATCCATTAGGCTCTCCTTTGTAAATAATCCATTAGAAGGATTAAAGCTTCGATAAAGTTGCCAATCCAAAAAAAGGGATTGTCCAATAAGGACAGAAAAGCTGTGTTTCCCAGTGAATGAGATTTTCTATTTTTTTTTATTTAGTTAAGTGTAGATGGATAATTATTAACATGGACACTACATACATCACAAATGGGCATTGTTATTGGTCATAATAACCTCAATAATTGTGCATTGGCCAATTTTTATCAGCTTCTATATTGAAATTACTTAACCCAAAGGCAACACTAACTAAATAAAAAAATTAGGTGTGCACTATACACAACACTAAAACCAATCACAAAGCTTCAATTACTTTTAAACTCAATTACCACTGCTTATTTTATTGCCCTAAGGTAGAGTTTTTAGAAGCACCTGTAAAAAGATTGATTTTTCACCCTAGAGAACCCTCCGAGGGTCCAATTGCCCACGACAATAACTGGAAGGAACGACTGAGATCTCCTGTCTTCCTTTCCATTCTTTGCCAGATTTCAGAGTGATGGGCTTCTCAACAGCCGTATGTGATGTGGTCACAACCCTGGTGCATAACGATGCACATTGATCCACTAGCAAGCAAGGGGAGAGGGCCTTGTAGCTAGGCTGAGCCGTAGGCAAAGCGTGTTAGGAGAACTCTTGGGTGAAGACACACAGTGTCGAGGTACTAGAGCAAACTACGATCACTAATGCTTAGTGCATGCATAGTGATAGACTGCGTGGATTCGGAGCCACACGAAGCGGCATAGTGATGGATTGCGTTGGTGCAAAGCCACGCGAAGGACTAGGGGGTCCTTATCCGTAGGCAAGGATGAAACCAAGATGAACTAGCGAGGAGGTATTAAACCTCGGGGCTAGGTACTTGTGTGGACCTTGCATGGGCTGAAGACGAAAGTCGAAGAACTGATGCAGGTCTTGGTGCCAGTAAGACGACACGATTGCCTTTGAATGAGGTGTATGGATAGTAGGTAGGCGGGCGGACCTAGTAGCTAGCTGTGTAGTGCGTGTGCGTAGAGGCACGTGGCCCTGCGACGCGTGCAGGTGTCCCTTATGCGTGATGCGATGGTGACCTGAACTAAGTTGCAATCAAGTATGGTGACTAGACACGTGAAAGGCTTAGAATGCAGTGCTCTGCATAGGGGCACTCGACGTGGTGCCAATAGGGCACGCGAAGTCCTGGTGCCATAAGGCACATAATGCGGTGCTTCGCGTAGGGCACGCTATGTAGTGTCAAGAGGACACGTGACATCCTAGTGCTATGAGGCACGTGAGACATTGTGCCAAGAGGACACGCAAAATCCTAGTGCTATGAGGCACGCGAGACGGTGCCATGACAGCGTGCGATGTGGTGTCAAGAGGGCACGCGCCATCTAGCTTGTACGACAAGTAATGCGGTGCTAAGAGGGCACGTGATACAATGCCAAGAAGGCACACGACATCCGAGTGCAATGACGAACCCGACTTAGTGCCGAGTGGGTATGAGACACAGTCACGACTCAGACGTGATGTGGTGCCACGAGGGTATGCCATGTGGTGCCATGAAGGCACGCAATCTGAGGCCATGAGGGCCTTGCGACATGGTCGCGACACAGATGCGACATGGTCGTGACACGGATGCAACATGATCGCGACACAGACGCGACATCATTGCGACACGGTGCTATGTGGGCATGAGGCCATGAGGGCCTCGCGGCGTGGTCGCGATGTGGACGTGACATGGACGCAACACGGATGTGACACAATCACATGTGGGTAAGACACGGGAGTGACATGGTCGTGAAACAGATGCGACAGGGCCAAGCTAGGCTAGCGATGCGAAGGTGTTGCGGTATGTCAAACTAAGGGGTTTGAGGTACTCCTGCCATTCTGGCTGAATGACTGTTTTACCCTTATATAGGGGGAAGGGAGCTGTGGAGCTATTCTCCCACACATGAGACCTTACATTGCGGGACTAGTGCATGGGATTTCTAGGTTAGGGGTGGGCCTAGAACATCGCTGCAGTGATGCGACGCTGTGGCAATGCCATGTGTCACCTCGGGTGAGGTTACAATGTGGCCCCGTGCCGGCGTCGTGGTATACATGGGTCGGTGACCTCACAAGGGCACTCAAGGGCTACGTGGGATGCAGTGGTGCGCATTAGCTGAGGGCCTGATGTGAACATGTGCTAGTCGTGTGGGCCACACACGATGCTTAGTTTGGATAGCATGAAGAGCTGCATGCTACTCCAAGTGTGTTGGTCGCGTGGGCCACACATGATGGTTGGCTTGAATGGCATAAAGAGGAGGAACTAGTGCACCTGTGAGGGTGAAGTGGGCGGGCCAATTGTGAGTCTTGGCATGTGTGTGCGATTAGACACGATGCATTGAGAGGGTTTGCCTCGAGTAAACGTAACTATGATGCGGGAGTTCCCATCCTTTAGGCGGGTGGTATCAGAGTGATGGTTGGATAAGTTGGTCTCGCTGTGCACGACAGCGAGATGTTGCACTCGTTAATCATTGTTAGGTTATGCTTCGTGAAAAATTAGTATCTGAGTTAGGCTGGCCTCGCTGTAGCGGCAGTGAGGTGCCACACAAGCGTCGAAGAAAGTTACCCCATGACATTTGGTTTCAGAGCCAGATCATTCCGATTGGGACTACATTGGCGAGCTAGAGCAATGAGGTGTGCTCTAATTTTATGACAACCAGAGTTACTTGGGTGCAATTGAGTTGCACGTCTGCGATAGAGGTGTAATTGAGTCGCATGCAGAGGGATGGTACTGCTGGGTTATATATCGTGAAAAAGGAGCTTGACGCTAGTTGGCCATGTGAGCCACGCGTTGAGTTAGCAAGTCGGTCCGATGTGGATGGACGTTGGTGACTTTCAACATGAGACGTGAAGTCACACAGGTGCTGAGAGCACCGTTGCCATGTTGACAGGGAACGGGAGATGCTCCGTTCTCACTTTGTGATGATTGTTGCCCATGAGGGCTATACGTCATGATAGTAGGTCGGTCTAGGATGGATGACCGCTAGTGACCCCAATATGAGACGTTGGCTCACGTTAGTGCTGAGAGCACCATTGTTATAAATGACATGGAGCAAGTAGGATACTCCATTTACATTTATCAACTTATTGGTCGTGAGTGCCACATGTTGAAGTAGTGGGTTGGTCTGAGGCAGATGGATGCTGGTGACTCCAACCTGAGATGTTGGATCACGTTGGTGCTGAGAGCACCGGTGCCATGGATGGCAAGGAGCATGTAGGATGCTCCATTCTCACTTGAGGAAGTTGAGATTTTAGAATTCGTCGTTGGTATATGAAATGAGGGTCTAGACCGCTGGTATACGGTAATGTAAGGATCAATATGTTGTGATGAGCTAGGGTTGAGGATATAGTTAAGCAAGATATCATGAGAACTAGATTGAGCTAGGCTGAATCAGTGCAGGAGTCAGAAGCTCATTGCTTTGTTATGTGACGATAAGGCATAATATCCCTGAGAGATGGATGGCTGGATGAAGATTCAGCGTGGCTTCCGAGGAAGCCAACGGAAGAACCAAATTATAGTGTGAGAAGCATAGAGCTTCGTTGATTGAGCAAGGTGCTCATGGCAGGCTCTTGGGTGAAAACACAAAGGTGTTGAGGCACTAGAGCATTACAGGATCGTTGAGGGCTTGTGTGGTGATCAAGTCTAAAGGTCTGACAAAGTTGGGTTCCATCGGTTGCTGCGATCGAAAGATATAAACAATGTTGCAAATTTTAGCATTGTGAAGCATAATGCTTTGTTGGGTTGGGCGTGGTCGCTCACCGGCAGTCTCTTGGGTGTGGTCGCTCCCCGACAGTCTCTCGTAGGTAGAAAACCTATGTCGCGGTACTGGAGTTCTACAAATCAGACGCAGGTCGAACTCTTGGGCGAAGACACAGAGGAATTGAGGTGCTAGACAGCAGTGTGGATGAAAGATAGACTCCTGGGTGAAGACAGACTGTTGGGAACCTATAGAGCTGCGAGGCGCAATGTGTTATGCGGATTTAGAGCCAATGATGTGAACATCAAAGGCACAATTTGCTTGATTTTGGCTATCGATACAGGCAGTAATCAGAATGATGCTATTGATCAAGTTGCTTCTGATTGTATGAGGAACTGGTATATAAAGATACCTGGGTGAAATATTAACCAAACCAAGTTATTCACAACACTACGTGGGGTGAAGACATATAAAATGGTTGAAGTACTAGCACAGAATTGTGAATGAAAGTAGCGAAGTGCAATAACTGCGATTCAAATTCGAGTTGTGCTTCGGTGAAGACCAAAATGTGTGTCGAGGAACTGACGTAGGAGTTTGGATGTTGACGAGGTCGTCAATGCATTAAGTTGGGGATATTGTGACGTGGTCACGACCCTGGTGCATAACGATGCACATTGATCCACTAGCAAGCAAGGGGAGAGGGCCTTGTAGCTAGGCTGAGCCGTAGGCAAAGCGTGTTAGGAGAACTCTTGGGTGAAGACACACAGTGTCGAGGTACTAGAGCAAGCTACGATCACAAATGCTTAGTGCATGCATAGTGATAGACTGCGTAGATGTGGAGCCACGCGAAGCGGCATAGTGATGGATTGCGTTGGTGCAAAGCCACGTGAAGGACCAAGGGGTCCTTATCCGTAGGCACGGATGAAACCATGATGAACTAGCGCGGAGGTATTAAACCTCAGGGCTAGGTACTTGTGTGGACCTTACATATGGTTAAGACGGAAGTCGAAGAACTGATGCAGGTCTTGGTGCTAGTAAGACAGACACGATCGCCTTTGAACGAGGTGTATGGCTAGCAGGTTGACAGGCGGACCTAGTAGCTAGCTGTGTAGCGCGTGTGCGTGGAGGCATGTGGCCCTGCGATGTGTGCAGGTGTCCCTTATGCGTGATGCGATGGTGACCCAAACTAAGCTGCGATCTAGTATGGTGACTAGACTCGTGAAGGGCTTCGAATGCGGTGCTCTGCATAGAGGCACGCGACGTGGTGCCACGAGGGCACGTGACGTCTTGGTGCTATAAGGCACATAATGTGGTGCTTCGCGTAGGGCACGCGATGTAGTGTCAAGAGGACACGCGACATCCTAGTGCTATGAGGCACGCGAGAAGGTGCCATGACCACACGCGATGTGGTGTCAAGAGGACACGCGACATCCTAGTGCTATGAGGCACGCGAGACGGTGCCATGATGGCACACGATGTGGTGTCAAGAGGACACGTGCCATCTAGCTTGTACGACAAGTAATGCGGTGCCAAGAGGGCACGTGATGCGGTGCCAAGAGCGTATGCGGCATCCAGGTGCAATGATGGAACCGACTTAATGCCGAGTGGGCACGAGACACAGTCATGACTCAGACGTGATGTGGTGCCACGAGGGTATGCCATGTGGTGCCATGAAGGCATGCAATCTGAGGCCATGAGGGCCTTGTGACATGGTCGCGACATGGATGCGACGTGGTCGTGACACGGACACAACATGATCACGACACAGACGTGACATGGTTGCGACACAGTGCTTTGTGGGCATGAGGCCATTAGGGCCTCGCGACGTGGTCGCGATGCGGACATGATGTGGACGCGACACGGATGCGACACTGTCTTATGTGGGTAAGACACGAGAGTGACCCGGTCGCGACAGGGCCAAGCTGGGCTAGCGATGCAAAGGCGTTGTGGCATGTCAAACCAAGGGATTTGAGGTTCTCCTGCCATTCTGGCTGAATGACTGTTTTACCCTTATATAGGGGAAAGGGAGCTGTGGAGCTATTCTCCCACACATGGGACCCTGCATTGCGGGACGAGCGAATGGGCTTTCTAGGTTAGGGGTGGGCCTAGAACATCACTGCAGCGATGCGACATTGCGGCGATGACATGTGTCACCTGGGGTGAGGTTACCATGTGGCCCCGTGCCGGCGTTGCGGTGTACATGGGTCATTGACATGATGCATTGAGAGGGTTTGCCTCGAGTAAAGGCAACCACGATGCGGGAGTTCCCGTCCTCTAGGCGGGTTGTATCAGAGTGATGGTTGGATAAGTTGGTCTCACTGTGCGCGACAACGAGATATTGCACGAGTGTGATAATCAGTGTTAGGTTATGCTTCATGAAAAATTGGTATCTAAGTTAGGATGGCCTCGCTGTAGCGGCAACAAGGCGCCGCACGGACGTCGAAAAAAGTTACCCCGTGACATGTAGCTTCCAGACGTAACATGTGTTTATACTCATCATCCCCACAATTTGGCATCGCCTTTGCCTTCTTATCCCAAGGATTCCATACCACTGCAGAAAATCAAAAAATGCATCGAGCAGTCAATATGCCAAAATCAAATACTACCAAATTAGGCATAGTATTTTAATGGAATTTTTGGGATCAATATAGGAATTTTTTTTCTATAATTCTAAATTTTATATAGCTGTCTAAATAACAAATCATTTGTAAGAGTTCCGATTGATTACAGCACTTCATACTCATGGTCGGGTTTTCGCTGTACATTGATAGAACAACCACAAGTGATCAAAACTGAAAAAACTTGGTGAAAAATGATTGAGAACTACATAAAATGTAAATAAATACTTTTTGACTTCCAATTCTCTAGTTCTACTTCTTCCACTGTTTATTCCTCTGGCATTTTTTTGATTTCATAAAATGTTAAAGCTATAAATATAAGATGAAATTGATATCAATTGTTGAACCTTCATAGAAAATTTGAATGTGGACAGTATTTTGAATTTCGCAAATAGTGTGGGTTATAGGTTGTATGAAGTAATTTCATGGAAAAACCCTGCCACTCTTATTGTAAGTGGTTTTTGTTTACCCAGACTAAAATTCCAAAAAAACAAAAAAAACAACTAAATGGGAGCAAGTGGGCATAGCCAAACTCACCATCATCTGGAAGTCCATTTTTCCGCAAAACAAATGTCATCTTCTTTTCATGGACCATAATTGCAATTTTGGTATGTGTGTTGAGATATATTTTGTCCACCTTTTACACATAATAGTGTTAGTATCAAATTGGAACAAACAAGATAATAAAACACACAAACTCATACTCACTTGTCATTCAAATGTAATAGCTTCTGCCTGTTCTGTGAATCGTTCCCTATCTTGTAGGTTGTTTAGATAATCCAGAGTCTCCAATCCTTCCACCCTGACTTCACTGAACAAATGTTATTGAAGTTATTGTGAAAATACCAAAATTGCTCATTTACATCTATCAAAAGAGGATCTGTGAGCATGGTGTGTGGATTAAAATCAGAAATACAAGTTAAGAAAACTTTTAAGAGAATGGGCTTCTCCTTGGAAAATGGAAAGTGACGCACATTTCATCAATGCTTTGTGTTCCTAGAGGATTTTCTTGACCAATTTTCCCACATCTTCAGAGATGGGCTAAACACTTAGTGATCTGGAACAACCAACCCATTCTCGATATGAAATTTGAATAAAATAGAATATTTAAATTTATTAATTCGGTAAATGCCCACTGTAGGATGTCACTCCTAGCTACGAATCACAACAACTTTGCGTATATATGTATCTATAACAAGTATAGACCTATATACTTCATCTCTGTTTCTTAATTTAAGGTATACCTATGATAGAAAAGAGGATAATTAAAGAAATTCTCATACATGCATTAATCCTTATTAATAGAAATTAGTTGAGGACCGGTGAATGCATTCACTGTGCTATAGAATCACCAGATCTCAAGTTTCTCAGGCATAATCCATATAGTTTAACTATTGCTAATGAATGAAAACATGGAGCAACTTTCATTATGAATAAACTATATGATGCATTCATGATGTACCATTTTACAAATACACCCAAAATATCACTTCAGACATTTTCAACTTTACTAATTCTAGTTATGCTAACAAAACAATTTGTATCAAAGGATCCTATAATTATATTATTAAGGCAACAACTATTAACCACCAGCAAGCACAAAGCAAGTTTACAACATATTGATCGACATACCTAATATCAGAAACAGAGAAATAAGTATGATATGCAAATGTGAAGGTGAACGGCTTTCCATCGGTACTAGTATTTCTGATGCGGGATGTCAGCATCAGATCTCCTCCAGGTCCTAGAGTTACTCTTAGACGGAACTCATAACTGAAATTGACAGCAAAGAAGCATATTGACACAGCCAAATAAGAAAATAACTTCAATATACCTTTTCATGAGGTTATGTAAGCAAAGACAAGCTTGACACCTGTCCAGACAACAATATTATGAATAAAAGAAACTAAAAACAAAAAACAAAGAACATGAGCTAGAACGAAGTTTATATTATAAAATGTCCCCAAAGATGATGAATTGATGTGTACTGTAATAGAAGGAAGTGGAAACCAGTTAAATGAATTTAAATAAAAGCCAAACAGCCTAAAACTGAATTTTCACACAACCATGTGGACTCTGGTTTCTCCTCTGTTGTTGGTTCATGGTAAGGGAATTAGATGAAGGTTTCTGGCTTTTTCATGGGGACTGTTATTCGCAGGTTCAATCTCAGCTTACCCATTTAAAAAAATACAAAATAAAGTATTAATCAATAAGAAAAATGGAGAAATTTTCTCAAATTTTTAATAGGGAGGTATGGAAGGTTCAATGTCAGTTTATCCATTGTTTAAAAATTAAAAGAATAAAAAAGATAGAGAAATCTTCTTATATTTTAATGGTGAGGTGTTTGCAGGTTTCTTTCCAGCTTACCCATAATTTTTTATTTTTTTTTGAAAAGGAAAAATCTTCTGGCATTTTAATGGGGAGAAATCTATTGTGTTTTTAGAGAAATGCAACAAGAAAGAAAGGTTTCCTTCTCACTAATCCCCCTTCGTTGGAGAATGTGCAGTAACTTCCCACCAGGATGTTTCCAGCTATTGTCTGCCTGAACACTTCTACTCCAAGGACATCAGCAATCAGCTCCTCTGTTTCCTGAAAATGTATAAATAGTAATAAGTAATAAAATAAATCCTTACAATTATAATGAGAAAATACCAAATATTACCAACTATTAATTTTCTTTCTAACGACAAAAATACCAATCGTTATGATTAACAAAATCAGCAAACCTTCAACAAAAAGAAGGGCATAAAAGTCATTTTAATTGATTCTTATAAATATAGAAAAGCAGACCCTAAACCCGCCCCCTTTAAACCCACTAGTAGATATAAAAGTTGCCTCTAAAACTTCTTTTATAATTTCGAACACTGTAGCAATAGTTTATAGAACCATATATACAATATGTCTTCACCATCAAGTCAATTCTTCCTATCTGATCCATAGCCCACCGAAGAGCCGTAACTTTCAGTCGACTTCTCTCATCCTAAAGCCTCTGGTAAAGAATGTAAAGATCCCATTAAGAAAATGCATTTCACATATTTTGAAGCCCCAAAAATTTGTGAGCACTATTCCAAATTGACAAAGTGTGTTTCCACTTTCCACAACTTTCTGGGGCCCCTCACCGAACTGCAAAATGGTGCACAGTTCGGGTCGATATGCTTCTAGTGAACCAGTTCGGCAGGGTCGCTTGAACCAAGTTGGTTATTTTAGCCCTTTTAAGTTTTCTTTTATAAATATAAAGTAAATTACATGTAAAGAGATTTGAACCTTGATAGTTTTTTTTCTTAAGCCAAAGCAATAAGCTATAATGTAGTTGATGCATTAGGAAGACTTCCATTTAAAGTTACCAAACTATTTTACTTTTTCATTTAAAACTCATCCTGCTCCTACCAAACCTGGTTCACTCGACAACAGAGAACTGCAAACCACGAACCTGAATTCAAACCAAGCGATTGAGTAATCTAAATAGGTGCGTTCTTTGTAATCCAGATGTGAGGCAGTGGGCAATCACCTCTTAATCTGTTGTCAGATTTCTTAGATATGGGACCATTTCCTTCACTGTTTTGGTATATTGTAGGTGATGCTTTCTCCAAATAGCGTCTCCTTTGGGTCTTAGCCATCAGCAAAGTCACCAAATTCTCATGACTTTATGAAAACCCGCATTTAAATTCTCATGACTTTATCAAAACTATTTTTAAGCCATACTGAAAAAAACAAGAAGTCATCAAAATTCATATATAAAATGAACAAGTTATGATTTTATTTTTCTTCTTCTTAAATTGTTGAATATTTTGTCGCAATCACGATCAAATATAGAAGTGCTCCAATATACCAAGTAAATTCAGTGGTTCGGATGGACGGACATCCGTGAATGGACTCACGAACATCCGTGAGTGATTCACGGGCGTCCGTGTTCTGGCGGTTCCAACAGTTATAGGAAGTTAACGACGGTTCCGACGGTTATGAGAAGTTATTTGAAGGACATCCTTGGTCAAGGACATCCTTACCCCGATAGTTTAAAAAGGGATATGTGTGATTCGGGATGTAAGGGATTTTGGGAATAGTATTTCAATTTTAAAAATTCTCTCGAGAATTCTCCATATCCCTTCTCTTTGAGATATTCTTGTGTTTGCTCGGAATTGATGTAAATCTCAAAGAATATTTTTGTCGTAGCGTTTCAAGAATGTATTGGCTCTTGTAGATCAAGTGGGCTTGTGTGAATCGAGTGGACCATCGTGAGAGACGACGGTTGAAGGCGATAGCATTACATTATGAATGGGATGATTGTGAGAGGCGATCATTATTGGTGAGATGAGTGAAAGAGAATTTTATTCATTAGCACTGTAAGAATGTATTGTTCATAGTGGATTGTTTGCCTTCGATCTGAGAGAGATCCCGTGGTTTTTACCTGTGAAAGGGTTTTCCACATTAAAATCGTCTTTGTTAATTTTGTTATTGTGTTTACATTATTTCTCTTTTAATATCATCGTTAATCCTTAATTTTCAATTGGTATCAGCGCCAGTACACTTTGTCTGATTCTCATGAATCGAGTGTCATGACCAACTCGGGGTATCATGATCTTTCTAGAGAAGCTACATCTACAACCTCTTGTATTCGATGGTCCGACTTGATTTGATTTTACTTGGAAAATAGTGTAGGGGGAGCATATAGAGTTATAATTTTTTATTTTCATACAAGATTAACGTATAGGACTTAGAAGAGAGCAAATATGATGTATTTTTTATTTCTTTGAGTCCTTGTAATCTAGATTTTATCATGATTGTGACAAAGGGGGAGATTGTTGAATATTTTGTCGCAATCACGATCAAATCTAGAAGTGCTCCAATATACCAAGTAAATTCAGTGGTTCGGATGGACGGACGTCCGTGAATAGACTCACGAACATCCGTGAGTGATTCACGGACGTCCATGTTCCGGTGATTCCAACGGTTATAGGAAGTTAGCGGCGGTTCCGACGACTATGGGAAGTTATTTCAAGGGCATCCTTGCCCCTGTAGTTTAAAAAGGGTATATGTGCGATTCAAGATGTAAGGGATTTTGGGAATAGTGTTTCAATTTTAAAAATTCTCTCGAGAATTCTCCATATCCCTTCTCTTTGAGATATTCTTGTGTTTGTTCGGAATTGATGTAAATCTCAAAGCATCTTTTTGCCTTGGCATTTCAAGAATGTATTGGCTCGTGTAGATCGAGTGGGCTAGTGTGAATCGAGTGGACCATCGTGAGAGATGACGGTTGAAAGCAATAGCATTACATTATGAATGGGATGATTGTGAGAGGCGATCATTATTGGTGAGATGAGTAAAAAGGAATTTGATTCATTAGCGCTGTAAGAATGTATTGTTTATAGTGGATTGTTTTCCTTGGATCTGAGAGAGATCCCGTGATTTTTAATTGTAAAAGGATCTTTCACGTTAAAATCGTCTTTGTTAATTTTGTGATTTTGTTTACATTATTTCTCTTCTAATATCATCGTTAACCCCGAATTTTCATAAATGTTAGTAGAAGCCATCAGGTACAAGAGATATTAAACAAACATATAAACACAAATATAGTACAAGAGATATTAAACAAACAAAAAAACATAAATAGATGCACCCACTTTTTTTGAACCTTGAAAGGTCAACCATGTACTTTCTTTCATTTGCGTTCTCATAAATAGTTGTGTGCAGTAGCAAGGTCAATATATGTACTAAAAAAAAGGGATCACGATCAATAGGCTTTTCTTTCAAGAGGGTAAGTTATAGTGAGCAAGGTATCATACATATCTAAGCATATGGAGCAAGATAATTTTAAGGGTTATGAACAAAAATTAGCTTCTGAAGCTCCCCAAAAATTAGCCTCTTAAAGATTAAAAAATATGTGACTTCATCAATAAGTAACATACCCATCCAAAATATGCACCTATTCACAGTGTTGTGGAGGAGAGGGCCTATTGTTGAGGTGGCGGCAGTGGAGGAGGCTACAGAAAGAAAATGAATGCTTGTTAGCATGACAAATTATAGAAAATTACAAGAGAAAAAATTGTATAAAAGTTTTAAATTAATGTTTACCATTGTTCGTCAGGCGGGATATCCATCCCTTCCTCAGGATTGTAGTCCGGATCGTTCTTGTAGCCTTGGTCCTGAGCAATATCGACACCTATGATGTATAGGCGGGGTGAGCTAACAATCTGAGCTCAACAGAAGAAATCTCAACCTCAATTACATCTTATCATAACAAGCATGATTTCAAATAACATAACTCATAGCAGGATAACAGGTGATTTTCAAAGCAGATATTCAAAATGGATTAAATAACTTAATTTCAAGGACTAAGATTAGATGCAATTTCTTGTACAAAATATTATTTCAAATTATAAATTCGAATTCACACAAATCAGGATTTCAGATAGTTTTGGATTCTTAATTGTTCTTAACTTGTACATGCAATGTTTACCTTATCAGTGACTTAAATCATAACTTAAATAACCTCCCAAGAAATTATAGCTTGGGAGCTCTAGATTTCCAATGGGAGCCCCTACCTAACCATCGTCGTTCAATGAACACTTTTCGGAAGATGCGACAAGCCCCTGCATTATGAGGGAAACTTGTGTTATTCATATTTACCATCAATACGGTTCAAAGAGTGGAGGGGTTCGTTCGTGTGAACCTTAAATCATCATGCAGATTCTAACCATAATTCATATCGTATAATGTGTTTACTTTATATCAAATTTCAGAGTTCGGAGTTCAAACATCATAATTCAAAGTTCGGATTCATATTTGAATTTAATAATAGAGCTTCTCATTAGAGGTTCAGAATCAAGTTCAAAACATATTCAAAGCAGAAATCATAATTCAATGTAAGGAGTTCAAGTCACTAGATCCATGAATTCAGAAACATGCAAGTAAGTCTGAGTTTCCCCTACCTTGGCTATGAGTCACGTAAAGCGATCCTAGATCCTTACGGACATTCCCAAAATCCCGATCTACATTATATTGCCCACATACAACACGTATTAATGATTTAAAGATTCAACACGCCACAGATTGCAAGGTTTTTCGAAGAAAACTGACACAATCAGATACAGGGCAAATCGATTGATTGATTTCCAAAGGCAGGGAAAATTAATCGATCGATTTCCCCAAAATTTTTACACTTCCCTGCCCTGTCAAAATCGATCGATCGGTTTTGACAGATTCTGTAGCCCACTAGGGCTTCTTCTTCTTTGGTTCATTTTACCCCAAATCTTCACCTGATTCAATTCAAACTTCATCCATTCATTAGTCTAAGCTTAGGAAAATTAATATAATGTTAAAACACTAATATGCTCACTCTTCGAGGTCATTCACTTGGCTTGTGATGCTTTCTATCCAAAAGGGATTTCGAAGTAAATCTTGCAGTTTCTTACGGAGATCGGGATCAAAACAGAGCCCCACACAATGGCTCACACTCACGTATTGATCTTGACCTTCTCAAATCATGAACGGTGCGTCCACGACGATCGGCTCGCACTCGTTCCAAAACTACTCTCTCACTCTCTTAGTTCCACTCAATATCGGAATTCAAAGGTTTCTCGCGGTCAGAATTTACAAGAGTATGAATATGATTCGTCCTTCGCAGAGAAACCAAAGCTCGCTAAGTGATCTTCCCAAATGGTTTCTCACGAGTGGTTGGAGGAGAGGGGCATGCTCTTCTCTCTTCTCTCTTACAAAGCAAAACAAAACGAGATACATATCTTAGATATTTATTTCAATTTATCCACTTGACTTAAGGGAACGGATTAGGTGTTGAGCAGGCACACCGTGATTCGGTGCACAACTCACTTTCCTAAAAGTTAAATAAGAATTCTATACCTACTTCACACATATATTATTTTCTCATCAATTATTTGGTCGAAAAGTTCAAGGCGGCATTGGTCACCGTGCCGGGCACGCACACATAGTCGGTCGCGTTCGGGTTCAAATTTTTTTTTTTTTGAGACATTATAGCAATGGTATATACCATTAATGTAGCATCAAAGGTATCGAGTAGTATGAAGCTAAGGTTTACCTAATTTACTAACATTCACATCAAAACTCATAGAAATACTAACCAGAATCAACATAGGTGAAAGGATTGAAAATCCCATCGATATAGAATTGAAATCCTTACACAACAATCTAAAATCAATTTTCATCTTCTTTGTCATCAATGAATCCATCAGAAGGACATTTTCGGGTACAAGGGGCTTGGAAAGGTGCATCTACAATTGCTCCAACCACATCTTCCCTCCAAAAATTAAAAGTGCTATCATCTTCTCGGGCATCAATTTGAACTTGGCTACCATATCCTTCACTGTCTAGTAGAATACTGTCGCCTCCACTCATATCGAAAGTGTCCCTGGGCTTGTTCTTGATGACAACATGCCAGCCTGGTTCGGTTGAATCTTCGATGTAGAAAACTTGCATTACTTGAGATTCTAACACATAGGGTTTGTCTTTCTAAGATGCAGATAAATGTGTATAATTCACAAGCGTGAACCCTAACCGGTCCATTTTAATACCTTTGCGTTGTCCAACTTCAACCCTGTCACACTTGAATAGCACTAATTTCATCCCTTGGCAATAAGTCAACTCAATTATGTCCACGAGACGTCTATAATATGTGATCTCCCCTGAAATTGGATTTTTGTCCTTTGTGCTTAAATAGCTTGGAGTGCTTGTAATGACCATCACAACACTATTTTGTGTTGTAGGCTTCCTCTGTTTATTAGTTGTTCAAAATTTATAACCATTGATAGTGTATCCAGTGAATCTTCTCGCATGAGTGTACGAAAAATCAGTTAGTAAATCGAGTCTCACTGGCACTGTACTATTGGCCTCAATCATTGATTTAATCTATTAGATGCGCATAATAAACTTAGTACCTCTTTTAAGTGTATAAAAATAATTATCTCCTCACACTTACATGCGATTTAAACCAATCTCCAAACTGCTCTTTGTGTATATTTTGTTTCTCATAATCAATTTTACGCTTACGGTACTTCAGGTTAATATATGATTTATGTTGTCTGCATTAAATGAATGTAAGGTGAGCATAATGGATTGAATTCAAATGGTCTGACAATATAAAGAGGTTGGGAGTTATTACTTCACATATCAAACGATGCTATCATCATTGAACAACACATAGTTTTGCATTTTTTTACGTTCAATATTGGTGAGAATGAATTGTTCGGCACCTCCAATTGCAGTGTCTTCAGCATACCTGACAGGTCTATTCAACCGTATTTCAATATTTTGTAAGTACCTCGAGCAAAATGTAAGACAATCATCAGTGAGGTATCTTTCTTCGATGGACCCTTCAAGATAGGCTCTGTTGCATACATATGACTTAAGTGTGTACAAGTATCTACATACATAGATATGAATGTACTTCCATTGAGGAAAATCAAACATAATTGATGAATGTAAAGATAGTTGCAGAGACTGTATGGATCATATCATTCGATGGGATACATCCAACGGTAATGGACAGGTCCACCAAGCATTGCTTTTGATTCTAAGTGTATGGGTAAATGGACCATAATATCAAAAAATGAAAGTGAAAAAATTTACTCTAGGTTGCACAAAATCAATGGTATGCGCTCATGTAGATATTTGAAGTCATCAACCCAGCATGTTTTAGAGAATAACTCACGAAAAAACATGCTTAGTTCTATTAGAGCAGAACTAACATTTTTTGGCACCGTCTTCCGAATAGCAAGAGGTAGAAATTTTTGTATAATAACGTGTGAGTCATGACTTTTGAGCCTGGCTATCTTTCGATCTTTGACATTAATGCACCTTGAAATGTTAGAGGCGTAACCATCAGGAATCTTAATGCTTTTCAGGATTAGAAGAAACATCTCCTTCTCACTTTTATCCTTAGAGTAGCATGTAGATGGTAGATACACTTTAATGTTATTTGCATGCTCTTTTGGGTGGAGCTCATGTCTTATGTTCCTTGTCATCAAGTCAAGACGTGCTTTCAAACCATCCTTTGACTTCTTGCTAGGTCCAGTAGTGTGCCAACCACATTGTTGCATATATTTTTCTCGATATGCATAACATCCAAATTTTGTTTTAGTAAATTTTCTGACCAATATGGGAACTTGAAGAATATACTCAACTTCTTCCAATTATTCGACATTGTTGGTATAGGAGGTGCATTTTTTGTTATTTTTTTTTTCATCTTCTATGGCTTCCTCACAAAATAGTAAATTTTGGGGATCTTGCCAACGGTATGTTGATAATTTCCTAACTTCCTCAAAACTTGCTTACCAATTAGTGGGGTTGGAGCTTCTCTTTCTTCGATATTTCCATTGAACCATTGTTTATTCTTTCAAAATCTATGATCCAAAGGTAAAAATCGGTGATGACCCATATAACAAAGCTTCCCAAAATTTGGCAACCGTTCACTGCATGTATTCTCATGGCAATAAGGACACGCTTTATATCCTTTAGTGCTCCAACCCGAAAGCATAGCATATCCTGGGAAGTCACTAATTTTCCAAAGCAAGCCCGCTCGCAATTTGAAAATCTCCCTCTTTGATGAATCTTATGTTTCCAACCCTTCTTCGCATAATTCTTTTAGCTCATCTATCAAAGGCCTCAAGTATATATTGATGTCATTTCCAAGACTTGTTAGACCCAATATAAGCAATGAGAGGAACATGTTCGACTTCTTCATTTACAACCAAGGGAGCAGATTATATGAGATAAGTACAACAGGCCATGTGATGTGCGCAATACTCATTGTCCGGAATGGGTTGAAACCGTCACTTGCTAATCCCAATCTTATATTGTGATTTTCCTCTGCAAAGGTTGGGTTGATCTTGTCAAAGTGTTTCCATGATGGAGAATTTGCTGGATGTCTTAACACCCCATCTTTAGTGTGTTTCTCATCATGTCATCTCATGCCAACTGCAATTTTTGATGACAAATACAAACATTGCAATCGTTGTTTTAAAGGAAAGTGATGAAGAATCTTTGCAGGAGTCTTCTTGTCATCATCAATCTCATGATTCTTCCATCGCGATGTCCCACATATGTCACATTTTTCTTTCTTTTTAGACTCCTTCCAGTACAATATACAATCGCAAGGGCATGTGTTGATTTTACTATAATCTAGTCCCAATCCTGAAATAATTTTTTTGCTTTGTCAGAAGTTCTCCGGCAACATCGACTGTTTAGGCAAACCTCCCTTTGTAAGTCAAGCAACAACATAAAAGCCTTGTTGCTCCATCCACCAAGGGCCTTGATATGCCAAAGTTTCATAATGAAAGACAACGTCGTATGTGTGTTACATCCAAGATATAAGGGATTCCCCATATCATGTACATATTTATAAAATTCAGCAGCACTAGCATTGGGTACATAACTTTGTTCTTGCTCCAAACCATCTGCATCTTCATTTGGGTCAGGAAATCCAAAGGCATCTTGCACCATCCCCCTGATGTCACCAATCAAAACATTCTCGTTGTCATCGGCTCTAATATCTACCATGATTTCATGTCTAGGCAGTGGTCCTCTCTTCTCTCCATGATAAGTCCATACAACATAACTTTTCATCATCCCATTTATTACCAAATGCTCCTTCAATAAGTCAGGTTCTAGGTAAACACAATTACAACATCTTGTACAAGGACACTTGAGCCTCCCATTGCAAGTAAGTCCATGGGCTAAACCGTGATCAACAAATGCAGCCAACCCTTTGTCATACTCTCTAGACCATCTCGACTTTTTTACCCAACTCTTTTCCATCATATAAAAGTTTCAAACCCCTAAAAGTATAGGGAATGTATAGTTTAATATTTTTTAAAATGATAAAGGTTTATATTTCTTGTACCATATTCATTAGTTTTGCCCATTCGACAGTATCAAGTCATATTTAATTATTCACATAATATGAGTTTAGAGTTTCCCTAAAAATTTTGACAGCATCTCTACGTAGTTCTTCAAATACGCGAACTTTTCATACTATTTTATACTTTTCATTATCCACAATAGACAATGAAAAATACAAAATGATATATGAAAGTACGTATCTGACGAACAAAGGAGAAATATGTCGAAATCATTTCAGAAAGCTCTAAAAATCATATTAGTGAACAACTAATGTACATGATATTCCC
Source organism: Chloranthus sessilifolius (assembly GCA_021018995.1). NCBI lineage: Eukaryota > Viridiplantae > Streptophyta > Magnoliopsida > Chloranthales > Chloranthaceae > Chloranthus > Chloranthus sessilifolius. Next base: position 23,057,224 of record CM037594.1, on the reverse strand, counting down.
AAACTATCTATCTTCAGATAGATAATCTAAAAGGTTATATGTCAATAATTCAACATATAACTTTTCAGACGGGCACTTATTCTGTATGATGATATTCATATGTAATCAATTGTATATTGACTATTAATCTATAACAAAAGTTATAGATTAATCTGCTGAATAATGAAAGGATGTGCGGACCACTTTACTGCTCATAATGTATGGATCACCCATCAAATAGAAGCTCAAAGATAAATGAGATCTGAAAAAGCGTGATTTCCTAAGAAACCGAGCTAGTGAAAGCATAGTAATATTAACATGACGTTTACCACAACTATATAATAAATCTAGTTTCATCTATATAATAAAGAAAATTAGAAATGTTAGCTAGAAGATATACACCAAGATCCTTTGTCCTCGGATGCTTTTTCGTTGAGAAGAAAATCCCTTGGGTTATCTCAATAATAGAATAATAAGGCAGTCCTTAAAAAATTCAATATGTCTTGTTTCCTATAGCTCTGATTCAATTTGGTGAAGAATGAAAAAATAGAAAAAACAACAAATATGCGCATGCCACAAACAAAAATGAATGGGCTATATAAATGGGATATTGCTCTAATTCCAACTTTTTTACTATGGCAATAAGCATCAACAAAATCACCTTTTGGTTATTCTCAATAATAGAATAATGAACCAGTTTTGTACAATATGTCATGTTTGAAATATATATGACTGCAACCATAAACCAGTAAAAGAACCTTAATTGATAATATTCTAAGATACCTAAAATAGAAAAACAAATATGAATGGGCTAGTAATGTGTGGACCAACTTAAGGTCACGAAAAAGTACCATGTCGTCTCTCAATGGATATTAGTAAGGGGAGAAATTGTGAGAATTTATCATGCATAAATTGAGAGAATAATCACAGTAAGCTCCTAAAAGGTGTCAATCCTAATTTAAATCAAATAAAACATTTTTTTTCTGGTAGATATGAGTCCCACCTCTAAAATGAATATATGAGAATTCATTCTTCCTCTTCTCCCTCTCTCTATTGAATAATAGTTTCTTTTTCTTCTCTCACTTTGACATAAGAGAACACATCACTTTCCCATGCCTAGTTGACAGACAATCCCATGGGCATAATTTGTAATGGACCTCCAAGACTTAGATTTATTGCTAGAAACATTGACAAGTACTACACGTTAACCCCAATTGAAGGGAGTGAAGAGGTACAAGGGAGGGAAGAGGACATGGTGAAGCATTTTAAGTTAGAGATTTGAGAGATTCATGTCTGGTTGGATGGAAGGGCAAGTTAGGTTTTTCTGCCTTTAGAATTTTCTGAAATTGTCCCTATGTATTGGGGACTTTAGCCCATTTCCTAATTGCTTCATTTATTTCCTTGTTAATAAACTCACTATAAAAAAAGTAAAGATAATAGTAAATTTGGTGCTTTTTGGTATATTACTCTTGAGCTCTAGGCCTACCATATCATAGTGACTGCTTTGATATGAATCTCTCTAGCAGTTTCTACATTTCTTAACATCTTCATTTGATTTTCTTATAATGATTTTGAAATTTTTTTAGTGAATTTTGTTAGTCTTGGAGCGGAAACTTGCAAATGCTGAATTTTCTGAGGAAGAGCAAAACAATATTCTAAAATACTTGGAGAAATAGGAAATAGAATATATGCATCTTCAAAGACATAAAATGGGTGTTTATGACTTTGAACTTCAAACCATCATAGGGACGGGTGAATTTGGGGAGGTCTCTTTTTCTCTCTCACATATGTGCTCTGCAATTTCACTAGCTCCTTTTTGTTGGAAATCTCTTCAAGTGATTGAAAATTAATGGCTCCTTTTTGTCTTGAGGCTAAAATCTAGAGTTTGTATTGCGTAAGCGGCCAGAGTGCAAAGTGAATTCGTTTACGAGTCACTTTTGGGGCCACATATCATGTGAATTGAAAACCATGATCTATAGACCTATGGTATAAAAGAATATGACGAAAAAAATATTTTCATCATGTGATTCAAAGAGACAATACCTTTTAAAGTAATGGGAACCCTGCAAATCTTCATCACCCTTAATTTTATAAGGGTGGAATGCTTTAAATTACATGATCCAAATGTTTTTTCATCTCAATCTTTGACACCACAAATCTTTAGATCAGATCTTCAAATAACATGGCACATATGATAAAATCGCATGCCTTGTGTCAACTAGTGAACTAGGTCACTTGGTGCCTGGGCTGCTTACATAATACTAGCTCTAAAATCTAGCCTAACCTGCTTACTACTAATTGAGCCTGAAAATTAGGCAAGATGGGAGTGGTGGGCTCAGGGAGTCCTTAATAGAAATGGGTTTGAAAGTAAAAAAATTGGTTCAACCAATTTATTTGTAGGTTCATTGTTTCAACCATAGCCAAGATTTGGTCAACAACACTGGGCCTCATTGCGTAGGCTCTACCTAAGCCCCTTCTAACATTGAGGTCCACTGCCTGAGCGATGTCTAGCCCCATTTGTTTATAGCATTTCTACTATTGTTATGAAAATGTTGAGATTGAGAAAACTAGTGTGTGTGTTTTTGTATGTTTAATATGATAGTTTATAGTTTATATGTAAATATTTTTCAAACATGTTTAATTCATAGGATTTTCCATTTAAAACATTTGATCTAAATGTGTAGGTGAGACTTTGAAGAGAAAAGACCACCAGCCACATTTATGCAATGAAAAAACTTAAGAAATTAGAGATACTTCGTAGAGGCTAGGTATTATGATCACTTGAACCTATCCTCTATTATTACTGCATTTGTGGTTATTACAAGTGGAGCATGTTAAAGCTGAGCAGAATCTCGTTGCTAAGGTTGACAGTGCTTGCATTGTCAAACCTTATTGCTCCTTTCAAGATGAAGAATTTTTCTATCTCATCATGGAATATCTTCCTGGGGGAGACATGATGACATTACTTATGCGTAAGGATACCTTAACAGAACATGATGCCAGATTTTATGTTGGGCAGATAGTACTAGCTATTGAATCCATTCACAAGCATAACTATATTCATAGGTTTGTCCTTTAGTCGTTTATGTTACGAAATAACATAAACGAGCAAATGAGATGCACAGACAGAACCTGAAGCAAATCAAATTGAACTCTCCCTTCAACTGCAACCTCTTTACTTTTAAAGAGATTTTGAATTCCAAACATAAGATCTGCCAAGCCATCATTTAGATATGGTGTACTTTTTCCCGAGCAACCAACTCCTAAACCTTAGGAGACGCCAAAGGCAATAAACGACATTACTGATTAGATTTTGAAACTATTCAAACAGAGCATCCACATATGATGCTCTAATTTTTGCATTTACAAATGCCTAAAAATGATAAAAAAATGTAAATAAAAACCAAAAGAGATCAGTGAATTTTTACATGAAAAATTCATATCAGTGAGTATTTTGTATTTAAAATCAATAATAATAAGATATTTATAGAAATAAGAATAAGAGCTAGAAATAAAACAAAATATAAACTTATAACCAAAACAATAATCAATTAATTATTACCTTTTTGCAGGTGAGGGGAGATGCGAGGAAATAGTCACAATCAGTGAATCACTTCTGCAAATCGGTCAGTGAGAAGGTTTCACTTGATTTGATCCAAACTCCGTTAGATGACGATCAAAATTGATCATCAAACTATTTTCCAGAAAAAATTCTACTAATTCCAAAAAAATAATCGTATAATTCCAAACAAATTGCAAACAAATTTTACAAATTCAAAATCTACTTGATCTGAATCAAAATCAAAATTCGTTCACTTGCAAATCAAAATTTGAAATCGACTTGGAAGCTGAATCGAAATGCAGCTTGAATGGAAATCAAAATTGAACCACACCTTCTTTGTCTGACTTAGATTTAAGCAATTAGAGTTCGCTATTTTGGATCCGATTCAAATTGCTAGGGCACCAAAATCAAGATCATTCGAGCATCATATTCGCCTAGATTCACTTACATTTGATTCAAGCAATTAGAACACGTCAGCTTTTTCGATTTCTTCTAACATGTTTGAAACAAAATTGAGCCGAGATGGTGAATCTTTTTTTTAGATGAAGAGATGGTGAATCGGATTGCAGATTTCAACAATCTTTTAAGAGTGGGAGATTGGAGAAAGAGATTAGAGAGAAAATTGGGAGATCAATTAGGTTCCACGATTTCAAAGACCGGAGAGAAAGAAGGAGAAAGGGTTTCGCTTGGATTTTCCTCTCGGTGATCAAAGAGGTCGAGACTGAGTTGTCCCTTCCCGATGAGTTGTAGATGTGAAGTAGATTTTTCAGCGTTGCCTATATATAGGGCCAGACTGAGTTAGGTTATCTGTAGCCGCCAAAACTATAACGACCTATATTTGATTGTACACTAAAGTCCAAATTGCTAGATCTCTTAGAGACAGCAGAAGCCGTCTCTATTGGTGTTAATGAGACTTTTAGAGATGGTTTTTCATGTAGTCTCTAAAGTTTCCACCTACTTATACATGAAGTGAACCTTTTGGAGACAGTCAAAACCATCTCTATATGTTATTTTATTTAGGGAGACGGCTATAGCCGTCTCTAATAAAAGAACTCGAGATCGCTTTTGAAATGGTCGTCCCTAATAAATGGTTCCAAAAGTCCTTTATTTTATAGTGTATGAAATAGTGAAAGCTCTTAACATATGCTACTTCCGACATTAGGCCAAAGTCCTTAAGACCATTTCTATAAATCAATTGTCCCTTCCTATTATTGGGAACCCTGTGTTTGGAACTAATGGTCCAAAGTAGCACCATCTAATTGTCCTACATCGGGTCCCTTGAATCCTAAGAAAAGATGAGATTATGAGGACATAGAAATTTGCAAGTGGTAGTTTGTATGGAATTTGGTGGCTTAGCTGTTATAGCAGCTAGTAATAGTGTAGGTGAGGAGAGTTGATATATTTTTAGAGGGGAAATTAGGAAAACATGCTCCATTTGCAAATGTTTTAGGCTATTATGCTAGAAAAAAAAGTTTTCGGTAAAAGGGATTTCACAGAAATTTGGATTTCTAAGAGGTGTGAGATCAGAAATGTGACAGCCCGGATTTTCTAATTGTGAAAGCCGGACTGTCAGATCAACACTAAGGCTGATCCCCAAAAGGAACACTTGGCACATCTACATGCAAAGTGGAAACAAAGCGGAAACCATCACTAAACAAATATAAACATCATATGCAAATTTAAATCTCCGATTCTATATCTCGAAAGTTCAAAATAACGGTTCTAATCCCATGTACAAACTCATGGGCAGAAGAACCGAGAAGAACCACCGGTGATGGCCGACCATCACCGAAACATGGTTCGCAAAAGAATAGTAGACCTAACTCAATATATCCATATTTTTTGCATCACCAAAATATATCCAAAAATACTCATACTTTAACCCATCCATCAAAGTCAGACCTACCCATGCTTTGCACAAACAAAACGATCCTCAGGATGAGGCTCTGAGTCCTCCTCCAAAGGCACGTAATCTGAGTCCTTTCTATCCTGGTCTTCAGTACTAGTATCTTCGCCTATACTTGTGATGTATAGTCGAGGAATGAGCTACATCTAAGCTCAGTAGGGAAAAATCAATAGCATGTGTATCTCAACAAAAGCATATATCTCATGACATGATCAAAAACATGATTTTTCTTATAAAGATGTAAAATTTCAAAGATAACTGAATGAAATGAAGCATATTTTCTAAACTTGGAAAGCCTATCACATGATCTTCTACTGATTCACATAACATAAGAATGAAACTTAAAATACTTCACTTAAATAATTGCTCGAGCGTATATAGCATCGAGCCCTCGATGGAATGCCCACCATCGACGTTCACATGAACTATTCACACATGGTGTGCAAGGTCCAAAAAATAGTGGACGCTTGTGCTGAACATAATTTACCTTTGGCCGGTAGGATTCATAAATTCACAAGGATTGTACGAATATCCCATCGTATCGGTCGCAAATATCCCGCCGCGTCGGTCGCGGATATACCGCCGTATTGGCCGCGTATTCACATGTGAAGCTCAAATCATCGTGCATAACATATAGTTTATCACCGTGTGATGTGGTAATTATATCTACTTAAATCACATGCATTCACGCACTTGTTTCCCATTCTGAATTAATCTTGAAAGATTCTACATGCATATCACATTATGAAAATGAATTTTGAAAGATTCTCACATAGATGGCATACTTTCCTTATCATGGTTTTTCAAAACACACACACATGCTTACACATTTATAAACTCATCGTATTTAAAACAAACATCTCATATCATAAAGAACATGCTAAACATATCAAATGCACATGGTATAGACCTTTCCCTCACGTACGCATAAGCTCAACCTACGCACATCAATTCACAATTCATAGTCAGAAATGACGCGAATCAGAAAGACGTAAGATCTCTCCAAAGCCCTTCAATAAAACACCACAATTCTCGAATCTAGTAAATTCGATCGATCGATTTCCCAATTTCGATCGGTCGATTCCCTCCGAAGCCAAACTTCTGACACCCCAACTTTGATCAATCAATTTCTAATTCAATCTATCTGATTCAAAATTTGATCGATCAAAATATATTTTGATCAGTTGAATTTCTTCATAAATCTTTAAATATTCCTTGTTATATACTTTTCGATCGAACGAGTGTCCAGCTCGTTCGAATGAAATACAATTCGTTCGATCAAATTTCATCTTGATTGATCGAAATTCCCCAGAAATCGTATTTCACCTTCTCAAGTCAAAATCGATCGATTGAATCCAATTTCGATCGATCGAATTTGGCAGATTTCATCAATTCCTCAATTTTTATCCTTCCAAACCCAATTTTCTCCCACATCGATATCTTACTTTCTAAATTTAAACCCAAATCCACAACTAATACAATCATTCACATCTTAACAAAACTATCACAACACAATTTATCATAAATTTCCTCACCTTAGTTTGATCGATCGCTCGATCTACGAGCTCAAGTCAAATTCAAGGGTTCCTATGAAATAATGTGGGGATTCGCTTCGATCTGAAATCCATGTTTCATGCACGGTTCTCGATCACATATGCAAACACAATCACACATAAGTACGTATAGAATTCTCTCTCTCTTCTTAAATCCCAACAACCTTTGCAAGAGAATTGAATGCAACGCATCCCATTTGCATTTATTTCAACTTATAACTAAGCCCTAGGCTTAGATGTTAAGCTACCGCACCAAACATAGGTGTATGCAATTCCACTTAACGGTCTAAACATAATCTAATTCCATCCTTTCCACTTAAGATTTAATCCGACTTAATTAATTATTTGTAGAATTTGTACTACACTAGTTGGCACGCATACCAAACCGAACTATTCAAAGGTTAAATATTTTGGGGCATTACATTCTCCCCACCTTAGGAATTTTTATCATAAAAAATGGTTTAACAATAGAAAAGTAAGACAGTAAAGGTTACCTTGAAAGGTACCACACATGGCTAAACAAGCAAATTACTTACTTAATTTCTACACATGCAACGATTCCTACAACATACAATCTACATCCGGTAAGAAAATACTAATATAAAACCATTCACATCCATAAAACAAAATATGCAAATATGGCAACCATACCACCATAGTTGTAGAGACTTATACAATTTCTCCCAAAAGAAAATACTATCTTTCCTAAAAGAAAAATTTCCCAAAATGCAAAAAGTTCTTCCAAACTAACACTTTAGTCATCAGCCGCTCCCTCAGCTCCAGTAGGGTTATCTACTCCATCAGCTTTGTCTGTTCCGTCAGCTAGTAGGTCCTCAGCATCTACTCCTGAAATAGAAGCGTCAACCGTACGAGCCCGCATCACCGCCATCCGTGAAGGTAGTCTGTCGGATACATGTAATGCATGGTATCCTCCAATATGAATTCATGGTAATCGAGGCGCCGATTCAGCTGACGGTTGCTCTTCGCGATGAGGGTTGCTAGCTCCTCATTGGTCATGCAGACAACTTGCTGATGTGGAGGCATGGGAATGTGAGCATATTGTGGAGCGGGAGGTATGATTTCAGGTTGTTCTTTGAAAGCCTCATCATGGGGTGGTTGTTCTTATTCTGGGGCATCCTAGGTAGGCTGTTCTTGGGCTTGGGGACCAGTAGGAGTAGGAAGTTCTTGTTCATCTGATTGTAGACGTTGTTCATCTGATTGTAGACGTGGCTTTAACTGATTATAGGTCTTCTTCCAGTCCTTAAAGGTGTAGAGTTCCACGTTATCAGTCAATTTAGGCTCATGGTTGGAAATCTTATATGTGGGGCCTCCCGGATACTCCTCAACCATGCTAGATATGAGGTCACGTATGGTATGTACTCTTCTGGCTTGTCTGCACCTTCTAACATCTTCCCCCTGGCATGTTTCATGCCCTCAAAGATCACTTCTGCAGCATTAAACCACTGCCCTTTGAATGCTGAAAACAACGCATGCATTATCATCCCGAGTCTCTCGGTCTTATGGCGTAGGGGGTATAAGTTGCTTTTAAAAATTGTGTCTAGCATCCACATATGGCTAGGAAAATCCGCTCGCTTAATTGCTCGACCAAATTCAAGTCGACCGCGAGTCATTTGCTCAGCTATTATAAGACGAGGTATTGGTTCAGGGTTTGGGGTAACAAGTCGACACCTGGGCCATAACTGTTGTAGTACTCTAAAGATTTACATGCGAGGCCATGGGTGAAAACATAGTCTCTTCCATCAATCTTAGTACAAACGGTATTAGGGTTCTTATCGTCGTACCTATTTTGGTTAAACAAACACACAAGGCAAGGGTAATAGTACTCGTGAAGGAGTTTTAATAGGTTATCCAATTCGACCTTCCCTAAGTAATCGAGTACCCAACCGTCTATACCCGACACGTTGGGCATTTCAAAAAGGGCTGAATCGATCTTATACTCATATGCAAACCCTTTGGCAGTTCACCATTCCTTAGGTCGTTCAAGTGGTGGTGGTTGTGAACTAGGTGGTGGTGTTGGTTTTCGTGAAGAAATTGGTGGTGGTTGCAAAGAACCCGCTAGAGTCTTGGGTTTCTTCAAAGTCAAAACCTTAGACACTTGTCTCATCTTAGGAGCCATAGGTTTCTAACTAGAAGCTGGGTTTCCACAATCCAAACAAAATACGTGAATTTGAATGCAAGATTTCCCAAAAATTTAGTGTTTTACCTTTTGGAGGAAGTTTGGATGCAATTCCTAGGAGAATCCAAGCTAGAATGGTCGGTCCTCTGATCTCTAAGAAGAAGCACTCGAAAAACCACAAGAAAAGCCTCAAAATTTTCTTCCTTTTTCATTTTTCAATGGTCGATTTTCTTATATACTACGTGAATTGATCGTTCAAATTCAATTTCAATCAATCAAAATCTACCCAAACTGAACTGGTCCACAATTTCGATCAATCAAATTTTATTTCAGTCAATCGAATTTTCAAATTCGATCGAACGAGTTCATTTTCGTTCGGTCTAATTTCTCAGACAAACTGTGGCACTTAATATTTTTGATCGATCGATTTACAATTTGATCGGTTGAATTTCAAATTCGATCGAATGAGTTTCATTTCGATCGGTCGAATTTAATATGCTCCACTTTAGTGTGAAAATGCTTCCTGTTTGTTGGTCTCCATCGATCGATTCCTACTTCACTCGGTCAATTTATAATTCATTCGATCAAATTTAATTTAGATCGGTTGAATTGGTTAGAGACACTTGAATTTTGCATTTTTCAATTCCCTTCTTTTTATTGCAACGCTCAAACTTTCTAATGGTTTTCTTTTCATTAACTAATAGAGCTATTTTACATGTAAAAAGGGTCATAAAAAGACTTTTACAATTCATTGTTTCTCCTCGTTCATTGAAACAACAAAGGGAATTGGTCACGAATCTCGGCTTCGCGCTCCCAAGTAGCTTCCTCTTTAGAATGGTTCTTCTATTTGACTAGTACTAAGGGAATCTATTTTGTATGCAACACCTGTTCAGTTCGATCTAAAATTTGCATCGGTTCTTCCACAACAGTCAAGTCTTTGTAGACTTCAATCGGTGGCGCATCTAGTATATGAGTCGGATCCCTCACATACTTTTAGAGCATGGAAACGTGAAATACATCGTGTACTCTATCAAGTTGCGGGGTAAAGCAACCCTATATGCAACTTCGCCAACTCTCCCCAATACTTCAAAAGGTCCAATATAGCGAGGACTTAGCTTTCCATGCTTTTCGAAGCACATCACACCCTTCATTGGTGAAATCTCCAAAAATACATGATCTCCAACTTGAAAGTTCACGCTAGTTCTCTTGATATTGGCGTAACTCTTCTGCCAACTTTGAGTTGTCTTAATTCTTTTTCGAATGTTACGAATGATTTTCACATTTCTCTTTATCACTTTCAGACCCAATATAAACTTTTCGCCGAATTCTTCTCAATTGATCGGAGATCTACATCTCCGTCCATACAACGCTTCATATAGAGCCATCCCAATGCTCTGTTAGAAACTATTGTTATACGCAAACACTCAATCAACAACAGATGCTGATCCCATGATTCATGAAAGTCGATCATACATGCTCTAAGCATATCTTCAATGATTTAATTGACTCTCTCAGTTTGACCATCTATTTGTGGATGGAATGCCGAACTGAAATCCAACCTCGTGCCCATGCCTTCTTAGAATTTTTGCCAAAATATTGAAGTATATAATGGGTTATGATCCGAAATAATGCTCGTCGAAATGCCGTATAATTGGACGATCTCCTTCATATTCAAGTCTGCCAATTTGTATGTCGTATATGTTGTGTTGTAGGGCAAAAAGTGTGCTGATTTGGTTAGGCGATCTACGACCACCCAAATAGCATTATAACATTTCGCCATCCTTGGTAATCCTACAATGACATCTATGGAGATTGACTCCCATTTCCACTCGAGTATTGGTAGAGGTTGTAATAGACCCGCTGGGTGTCTATGATCTACTTTGACTTGCTGACAAACCAAGTATTTAGAAACATACTCGGCGATATCCTTTTTCAATCTTCTCCACCAATAGTTCTTCCTCAAATCCTAGTACATCTTGGTACCACCAGGATGAATACCATACTTGGATTGATGAGCTTCGTCTAATATAGTTTGCCACAGATCGACATCAATCAGTATGCATAAACGTCCTCTGAATAGTAACGATCCATCTTCTTTAATAGAAAAGACTACTCTAGTGTCGTCTGTGACCCCTTGTCTGATCTTTAAGAGTTCTGTTGTGACAGCTCGAATTTTGTCGCTCCAAAATCCGTGCCATCAGCACGACCCTCGAGGTCATGCACCTTATATCTATGCGAAACATCAATTAACAAGTAAAAACCAACAATTCAAAATACCAAAGCTTTGAACTAGCTAAGTCCCCGTGTTTCATCAAAGTCTAGCAACCAACAGACAGTTCCGGTCTCATGCCAATTCATGAGCAAAGGAACTGTCCCGAACCATTGGTGACAATCATATCACCCCCGATGGTTCGTCAAAAGGAAAGTATAGTATTTAATTACATTTAAAAGAAAGGACTTGACATGCCAAGCCACGAGTACTCTCTACTCACCACTTCTAAACGTAAAGAACTTCTAAAAGAATTCCTCAGGAGGAGGTTCTAACTCTTCTCCGTCCGCGAAATCCGAACCTTTTGGACCAACGTCTCTCGAAGCCTGTGTTGCCGCGAGTGTTGCACCTGCGACGTATAGTCTAAGGGGTGAGCTACATCCTAGCTCAGTAGAGAAACGTAAAGAACATATAGATTAATTCTGACATATATGCTGTGCAGTAAAAGAAAAATACAGTTTATCTGCTGTTACGATCTGGAAGGACAATCGAAATAACTGAAGGGAAAGATGAATACAACTACTTACTTTGCATGGTTTTGTTCTTTCTCATCTTACTGTTTAGTTGTGAATTTGGCCTAATCACTTAACTTTTTAACTTAAATAGTCCCCGAGCAATATAGCATCGAGCCCCGATGGAATACCCACCATCGTCGTCTAACTAGACAGTTATCAATTTTATATTCACAGAATCGCCCAAGCCCCTTTCTCCTAGGTGGCGGGGTCTCTTTATTAAATCTACATCACAGGATGTGCTCATATCTGGATTAACGTGCCCAAGGATATCCTGTCGAGTCAGTCGTGGGTATCCCGCCACGTCGGTGGGGTATTCTAAACAAACCTTAAATAACAAAAATATCAAGTGTGCTTTACATGTAGTTATTCACCGTGATTGTGCTAATTTTAAATATATTAGGCCTTATCACCTTACTTTCTTTTCCCCACTGCTTCTCATACGCACTTACCCTGGATGCTCTTTGGTATATCGTATCATATAGGTATTCATCTTGTAGTTCTTGCGTCCCCTTGGGACCTCTGGCTTCATTTTCTGAAGTCTACACACGCACGCTCTACTTACGTGACATGATGAGATACTTAGTTTAGCAATTAAATTTGTACTACACATATGCGAAATTGAACAATGTACATGTTTCGATAAGGTTCCCTACCTCAAGGCAAAACCCAGTGGTCCCTTCACGTAATGATAACACGTACTGATCTCACGTAAATCTACATTTCATGCGAAAGGACATGCCTTAGAATGGTCACTAGTGGTCACTAGCACTCCTAGAGCGCATAGTTCATATCAAGTATATTTATATATATAAAAGAAATTAAATTTTTAGTTTGTTTTTGGGGCCTCGCTCGAGCGGTTACTTAGCCTCGCTCGAGCGACCTCTCAACCTCGCTTGAGCGATTGCCCAGCCTCGCTCGAGCGTCCTCTTATCCTCGCTCGAGCGGTTAAAATGAGGTGTCAGATTACCTCGCTCGAGCGGTTGCCCAGCCTCGCTCGAGCGTCCTCTTATCCTCGCTCGAGCGATTAAAACGAGGTGTCAGATTACCTCGCTCGAGCGAGCCTATTCTTTCAATATGGGTCTCGCTCGAGCGAGCCCAGAACGCACTATTCTCAGGTATATATTCTGTCCTTGCTCGAGCGAGACGTTTAGATCGCTCGAGCGAGGAGCGGAAACCTTCACTCCGTGATCCTTCAAGAAAACTATCCTATTTCCTTAAATCTTAAATATGATTAATCGGCCATTGCCCGATACATTGCAGGTTATCATTAAGACATACCTAAGCACTTATCACGCATTATCTCTTACCTAAATCGGCGGATCTCGAAATGACTCGATCTAGCGTTCGAATCCCTGTTACTTCAAAGAGTTCTCTACATTTCTGGTCCGACCTTTTCTCCAGGTCTTCCACCGGTTTACCTCCAACAAGGCCTTAGCCTTTTTTCTCTACAAGACTCTCTTTTCTCTTTCTCTATTTTCCTCCTCTCTATTTAGGTTAAAATTATGTTACGTAGTGGAGAGACTTCTCTCCATTTTCACTTATATAGTGAAAGGAAGGGAAAAATATAATATGTTACTTTACATATACCCACCGTGTGTATATGTTGACCCAGGTTTCCTTGTGAACCACACATACACGTGCGTGGCATATGGCTTGTACGGTTCCGAAAATCTGGGGTTGTTACATTCACCCCCACTTATAAGATTTTCGTCCTCGAAAATCGATCATGACCCAAAGCAAAAACTACATATCTACGGCTGTGTCCCTGATTAACTCATACTCATTTATTAGTTAGACATATGGTCCCGTGACCTGAAAGATCTATTTAGAGATTACAAGTGTTTGTAACCACCCGAAACGGCCTGATGAGTTTAGAACCTGACAACCGATCATTTTGAGAATTGAAAAGTTGTTCATACCACACCACGCATGAAGACTTTTGTCATGTTCTACGATCATTCTATCAGAATCATTTAATCACAACATGCATATATATATAACATAAATTTAGTGCCCATTAATTATAATTTGTGACAATCATGTCACAGCAGTATCAAGCATTCACCATACTAACAAAATTTTTTTTGTTTCATAATATTACAAAAAAGTATATCCACAGCGACCTAGTCGTCTTCCTCCTCGTACTCATCGTTGTCATCGCCTGTGTCCCATTCTTCGTCACTCTCCGCACCGTCTCCCTCGCCCTCACCAACGGTCTCACCAGCATGGGTGGCACCCTCTGTAGTGGTCCTAGCCGCCTGGGCCGAACTAGATGTCCCAAAAATGGCATCCCTCATCGCCGCAACTCGCTGTCGGTACGTCTGCGGATAAGCTTGACCCATAAGGTCAATGAGAAGCGCCTCCTGGAACCGCTGATGTAGTCGGGTCTCCCGTACCTGTTGGAGAATCTCCCCTAACATACTGGAGTCGGTGGTATGTAGATGTGGTGGAGGCACAGTGGAGGGAGTAGCCGGTCCAGTCGATGGTGGCTGTGGTGCTTGCCTTGCGGCCTGGCGATCTCTTTTCTTGTTCACACTGTTTTGAAGCCCCTTTAGGTTTCGGCTGAGGTCCTGGGCTATGTAGGGTACAACGTTATCGGTAAGCGATAACTCATTGGTGTTGATCTTGAATCCATCCTTCCCATTACATGTATCGAGGAGTCGGGAGATAAGACGCGCGTATGGGAGGCGGTTTATCGGCGGAGGAATAACGCCCCTGACATTTCTCCTATAGGCATGCACCATGCCTTTTATGACGACCATTGGGGCGCTAAACCACCTATTGTGGAAAGCGGAGTGAAAGGCCCATAAAAAGGTGTCACGACGCTCTTGGTCATGACCGGTAGGGTGTAAATGTTTCTTGAAAATGATGTCCAAAAACCACATGTGTGGTGGTAACTGGGATCGGGTGATGGATTGACCCGATGCGGACGCGCCGCCAGTAATATCATCAATGATCGTCGGAAACCCGACGTTCCCAACAAGTGGAGGTTGTGTGTTTGGTGTCGGGGTGTAGGTGAAAGGGCAGTTCATGACGGCGGATACATCGCCGCCACCAAAGGACAAATCCTTCCCATCGATTGTGACGAGGATGGTGTCTTCATTTACATTGGTCTTGAGGGTCTGATAAAATAATTGAACTAATCTCGGATAATACCGAGGTCCAAACGGTGTAAGCAAAGGTCAGAGGTGGTGGTTTGTCAGGAAATCCGACGTCCATTTCGTGGATGTCAGATCAATAAAGCATGAGGGATGAATTTCCCACTCGGGTTCCATTTCTTTCGTGCCCCACCAATCATCAAGTTGGATCGGGATGGATGCCGGTGGTGGAGATGGTTGTTGTTGTGATGCCTTGTTTTGCGATGATGGCGATCGGGTCGCCATTCGCTTCCTCGGTTGGGGATTAGGGCTTGAAGAAGCCATTAGAGTGATAGAGTTTTAAAAACATAAAGGAGTGTGGAGAAGGTAGATTTTTACCTAGGAAAATGGTTTGGACGGTTCAGATTTTTCGAATCCGGCTTGAATCGGACGGAAAATGCTTGAAAGTGAAAACCCTAGACCTTCGCTCGGCACCAAACTCCTCGCGTGAAGAAGAAGTGGGCGTTTTAGCAATCTGTCCACTATATATAGTATGTCCTCGCTCGAGCGGGCATTAGTTATCGCTCGAGCAATCACAGAACTGTAAATGGTATATAATTTTGGCCTCGCTCGAGCGGCTTGGAATCCTCGCTCGAGCGACCAATACACCTCGCTCGAGCAATCACTATCCCTTGCTCGAGCGATCCCAAACATGTCTATTTTGTTATTTTATGTAGCTCGCGCTCGAGCGAGTATGAGGTTTCACTCGAGCGAGCCAATCATATGATTCAGTGCCCATAGGCTCGTATCTTGTCTTCCTCCGTTCTTACGTTCGGGAACATTGTGATCCAAATCATCTCCTAACATCACTTAAGGACACGGTGATCGGAAACGCATGAGGAGGCCGCCATAACAAACAATTTAAGCTAGAAAAATATAGGAATTTATACTTGAAGTCAAAGTGTTGTGTGACGTCACCAATTACAAACAATTCTAATTGACCCTCTCAAACAACTTGGGGTATTGTTCCTTGACATCAGCCTCTCGTTCCCATGTTGCTTCTTCGGTCGGATGATTCTTCCATCGAACAAGTACTAAGGGAATGATTTTGGTGTGTAGCACTTGGTCCTTTCTATCCAGTACCTCTGCCGGCTCTTCTATCATACTCATGTCTTCACACATCTCTAGTGATTGACCCTCCAAAATGTGGGAAGGATGATTCACATATTTCCTGAGCATAGAAACGTGGAAAACGTTATGTACTCGATCGAAAACCGGAGGTAAGCCAATGCGATATGCAACTTCGCCAACTCGGCCCAAAACTTCGAATGGTCCCAGATATCGTGGAATCAATTTTCCCCTCTTTCCGAATCTCATCACTCCCTTCATAGGTGACACCTTGACAAACACGTGTTCACCCACCTTATAATCGACGCTGGCCCGCTTGATATCGGTAGCTTTTACATACGCTTTGAGCCGACTTAAGTTTCTCCTAATGATTCGAGCAGGGTATTTTCTTTTCAGACTCGGGCCCTAAAACAAATTTTTCTCCGATTTCCTCCCAATGGATGGGCGATTTACACCGCCTTCCGTATAATGCTTCATATGGCGCCATTCTGATGCTTGTTTGGAAACTATTATTATATGCAAATTCGATTAACGGTAAGTATTGATCCCACGATTCTTGCATTTCCAACATACAAGCTCTGAGCATGTCTTCTATTACTTGATTTACCCGTTCTGTTTGTCCGTCTGATTGCGGATGGAAAGCTGAACTGAAGTCTAGCCGTGTCCCCATCCCTTCCTGAAACTTCTTCCAGAATTTTGATGTATATAACGGATCTCGGTCGGAGACAAAGCTACTTGGAATTCCGTGTAGGTGTACTATTTCCTTCATATAGAGTTCCGCTAGCTTTCCTACTGTATACATCGTGTTGTAAGGTAGGAAGTGTGCTGATTTGGTCAGTCGGTCCACGATTACCCAGATGGCATTATATCTCTTTGTCGTACGTGGTAGTGCAACGATGAAATCCATAGATATTGATTCCCATTTCCATTCTGGTATTGGTAGAGGTTGCAACAATCCTACAGGGTGTCTATGGTCAATCTTCACTTGTTGGCACGTCAAACATCGTGAAACGTATTCTGCTACATCTTGTTTTAAACCTCTCCACCAATAATTCCTTTTCAGATCTTGGTACATTTTTGTGCTGCCTGGGTGTATCGCGTAACTTGATTTGTGTGACTCGTCAAGGATAGTTCGCTTTAGCTCAACATTGTCTAGAATACAGAGTCGACCCTTGAACAACAAGGAACCATCCTCCTTGATTGAGAAATCTGATCTGATGCCCTCAGTTACGTCTTGACGACTCTTCATTAACGCTGGGTCCCTCATCTGTAGCTCATGGATGTGCTTGAATATTACTGGTCTCACTGATATGTTAGCCAAAAAGGCCCCTGTAGCGCATGGCTCAATATTTGCATCATACATCGAAAGAACTTCAAACAACTTCCATCTATGCATACCCAGAACCAAACTGGCCAACAGAGCTGGACCCTTCCGACTTAGGGCATCGGCTACTACGTTAGCCTTACCTGGATGATACTGTATGGAACAGTCATAGTCCTTAAGAAACTCCATCCATCTGCGTTGTCTCATATTTAGTTCCTTCTGTGTGAACAAGTATCTGAGGCTCTTATGATCGATGAAAATTTCGAAGGTCTCACCGTATAAATAGTGTCGCCAAATCTTCAACACAAATATGACTGCTGCTAGCTCTTGGTCATGTGTCGAATAATTCTTCTCATTTTCTTTCAACTGTCTTGACCCGTAAGCTATCACTTTCTTGTGTTGGTTGAGCACACAACCCAAACCATTGTTCGAAGCATCACTGTACACTGCGAATCCCCCATTGCCTGAAGGAATTGCTAATACCGGGGCTGAAGTGAGTCTCATTTTGAGTTCTTAAAAACTCTTCTCGCACGCATCACTCCATTCGAATCTCACATCCTTCCTTGTCAGTCTCGTGAGAGGTCCCGCTATTTTTGAAAACCCCTCAACAAAACGTCGATAGTAACCTACCAGTCCAAGGAAACTACGGATATCGATCACTGTCTTAGGCTGTTCCCAATTCACTACTGCTTCGATTTTGGACGGATCCACTGTGACACCATGCTTGGAGACGACATGTCCCAAAAAGCTAACCTCTTCTAACCAAAACTCACATTTGTTGAGTTTGGCATAAAGTTTGTGTTGACGCAAAGTTTGTAGAGCGAGTCTTAGATGCTTCTCATGTTCTTCTTCTGACTTGGAATATATCAAAATGTCATCGACAAACACTACGACGCAAGAATCCAGATGTGGTTTAAACACCCGGTTCATTAAGTCCATGAACAACGCCAGTGCGTTTGTCAACCCAAACGGCATCACTAAAAATTCGTAGTGTCCATACCGTGTTCTGAATGCAGTTTTCTGAATGTCTTCGGCCCTAACTCTCAACTGATGGTATCCCGACCTGAGGTCGATCTTAGAGAAATACCTTGCTCCTTGCAGTTGATCGAACAAATCATCAATTCTAAACAGCGGTATCGGTTCTTCACAGTTAGTTTGTTTAACTGTCGATAGTCAATGCATAAACGCATTGACCCATCTTTCTTCTTTACAAATAAGACAGGTGCTCCCCAAGGAGACACACTTGGTCTTACAAACCCTTTATTCATAAGTTCCTGTAACTGTTCCTTCAATTCCTTCAACTCAGTAGGAGCCATTCGGTATGGTGCCTTTGAGACAGGTTCCGTTCCTGGCGGTAAGTCGATAGCGAATTCCACTTCCCTCTCTGGAGGTAACCCTGGCAATTCGTTTGGGAACACATCTTCAAACTCTCGCACCACTGCGATTTCCGAAATGGCATTCTTCTCTTCCTTATCAGCCTTCAAGAATGCCAAGTAACCGCCGCAGCCCCTTCTGATCATTTTCTCGGCCTTTACTGCTGAGATCAGTGGCATAGATGATGACCTCACTCCTTGAAACCGAAATGATCTTCTTGTGTTGGGTCTGAAAATGACGACCTTGTTCTTGCAGTCGACTGTTGCATTATGCTGCGCCAACCAGTCCATGCCAAGGATCACATCAAACCCCTGCATGTCTAGCAGTATCAATTTCGCTTCCAATTCATGCACCTCTAGGTCTCGAACTGCTATAATGACGGATTTGCAAGCTAACTCCGCGTTTATTAATTCTCCAGTCGGAATAGACACAGATAGGACAAAGTCCAACACCTCTGGAACAATCTTCATCCTCTTGGAAAA
Organism: Chloranthus sessilifolius; assembly: GCA_021018995.1. Classification (NCBI taxonomy): domain Eukaryota; kingdom Viridiplantae; phylum Streptophyta; class Magnoliopsida; order Chloranthales; family Chloranthaceae; genus Chloranthus; species Chloranthus sessilifolius. The sequence goes on along the minus strand of CM037594.1, from coordinate 23,037,918 downwards.
TTGTGGGGTGACGAATGAGTGGGTAGACCCTGGGTCTATCAACACTCTAGCGTCATATCTAAAGACACATCCTTTCTCATACATGGTTAAAGTACCTATAGTATACATACATACATACATACAAAAATTTACACATCCTTTTACATCCCTAGCTCACGAATAAATTTAGTGTTTAGCAAAAGAAACTACACTATTTCTATTGAATGCACCTTCTCTATCTAAGGAATGAAATTTCTAAAAAATTTAAATATTTCTCACCTTGAATGACGTCATGCACGTTCCCTGCTTCTTGAGCAGTGACTGCATAGGCTCTCCCTTGCATGACCGTTTTCCTTGCTTGCATCGGTCGTGAAATCAAAGCTGAAGCTTTCTTCTCCTTGTTTGCCTCAGGACAATCCTTAATCACGTGGCCCATCTTGCCACATTTAAAACGACCTCGCATCCCTTGTCTGCAATCAGCCGTTTTGTGGGACTTGCCACACTTGGCACAAGTATCCCTTGGTGTTGGAGATGTAGCTCGTGAGAAGCCTTGTGTTATCGCAGCTCCAGTAGAAATAGCAGGATTCTCATATCTCATCGGTCTCCCTATTGCCGGAAATGGAAACCTTTGATATGTGCTCTGTTGTGTCGGTCTCCCATATCCTGCTTGAAACGGTTGTTTCTGATTTTGTACTATGAATCTCGGCTTTTTGTTTATTGGCTCGTAGTTCCCAGTTCTGTTCTGATTCACGTTTGTTCTTCCCTGTTGTTCCCTTTGACGGTAGCGGTTGTAGTTCTCTTCTTCCACTACTAGCGCCTTACTCATAACCTCTCCGTATGTTTTCAGCTGAAATGGAGCAACTCCTCCTCGAATATCTGGCCTCAAACCCTGTTGAAACCTCTTTGTTTTCATCGCTTCTGTAACCACATAGTCGGAAGCGAAACGAGCAAGTCTCATGAACTCCACTTCGTATTCCCTTACCGTCATGTTTCTCTGTTGGAGTTGTAAAAACTGTACTTCCATCTGATTTCTCACCACTTCGGGGAAATACTGTTTATTGAATTCTTCCATGAATTCATTCCACGTCCATGGTACATTTGGGGTCTCCACAGAGCCTAGTTAGGACACAGACTTCCACCAAGGTCCAGCCTCCCCATCTAACATGTACGCTGCCCAACGGACGCTCTCATCTTCCGTGCAAGTGAGTACGTTAAAAAGTTTTTCCATCTCACTTAGCCAATTTTCAGCAGCCATAGTGTCTGCTTGTCCTGAAAAGTTAGGAGGTCTCATCCTCCGGAATTCCGTAAATGCTGAAACTGCTAGGGGTGTTGGCACCACTGGAGATGTAGGTGGTTGATACTGATTACCAGTATTTTGAGCCGACAAGGATGCTGCCATGGCAGCCGCCATGGTTTCCATAGTGTGCATCATCCTCTGACGCTCCTCTCTCTCTTCATTTCTCTCCCTGATCCTATCTTGTTCTCTCTGATTTTGACCCTAACGGTCTTGATCGTGATTTTCGGTCTGGTCTTTGTTCCCTTGACTACTACTCTCGGGAATTTCTCTTTCTCCCAACGATACTCTGTTCGTTGGCGAGATGAACTCACCTCTACTGCGTAAGTTCCTATCATGACCACCCCTTGGTCGCCCTCTTCTTCCCGAAGACATCACGATCTGCATATGAAACTAACTTTCGTCAGGAGAAGTCCCTATGCTCTGACAAAAGAATAATTTGTCAAAATTTCTAGAAGAAACGCTTTGATACCAACTGTGACAGCCCGAATTTCGTCACTCTAAAATTCGTGCCATCAGCACGACCCTCGAGGTCATGCACCTTATATCTATGCGAAACATCAATTAACAAGTAAAAACCAACAATTCAAAATACCAAAGCTTTGAACTAACTAAGTCCCCGTGTTTCATCAAAGTCTAGCAACCAACAGACAGTTCCGGTCTCATGCCAATTCATGAGCAAAGGAACTGTCCCGAACCATTGGTGACAATCATATCACCCCCGATGGTTCGTCAAAAGGAAAGTATAGTATTTAATTACATTTAAAAGAAAGGACTTGACATGCCAAGCCACGAGTACTCTCTACTCACCACTTCTAAACGTAAAGAACTTCTAAAAGAATTCCTCAGGAGGAGGTTCTAACTCTTCTCCGTCCGCGAAATCCGAACCTTTTGGACCAACGTCTCTCGAAGCCTGTGTTGCCGCGAGTGTTGCACCTGCGACGTATAGTCTAAGGGGTGAGCTACATCCTAGCTCAGTAGAGAAACGTAAAGAACATATAGATTAATTATGACATATATGCTGTGCAGTAAAAGAAAAATACAGTTTATCTGCTGTTACGATCTGGAAGGACAATCGAAATAACTGAAGGGAAAGATGAATACAACTACTTACTTTGCATGGTTTTGTTCTTTCTCATCTTACTCGTTTAGTTGTGAATTCGGCCTAATCACTTAACTTTTTAACTTAAATAGTCCCCGAGCAATATAGCATCGAGCCCCGATGGAACACCCACCATCGTCGTCTAACTAGACAGTTATCAATTTTGTATTCCCTGGGAATACTGCCCCAAGCCCCTTTCTCCTAGGTGGCGGGGTCTACTGTTAAATCTACATCCCAGGATGTGCTATCAGATCTGGATTAACCGCCGAGCCACGGATATCCGCCGAGTCGAGGGTATCCCGTCGGTGGGGCATTCTAAACAAACCTTAAATAACAAAAATATCAAGTGTGCTTTACATGTAGTTATTCATCGTGATTGTGCTAATTTTAAATATATTAGGCCTTATCACCTTACTTTCTTTTCCCCACTGCTTCTCATCTGCACCCCTGGGATGCTACTGATATATCGTATCATATAGGTATTCATCTTGTAGTTCTTGCGTCCCCTTGGGACCTCCGCTTCATTTTTACGAAGTCTACACACGCACGCTCTACTTACGTGACATGATGAGATACTTAGTTTAGCAATTAAATTTGTACTACACATATGCGAAATTGAACAATGTACATGTTTCGATAAGGTTCCCTACCTCAAGGCAAAACCCAGTGGTCCCTTCATGTAATGATGACACGTACTGATCTCATGTAAATCTACATTTCATGCGAAAGGACATGCCTTAGAATGGCCACTAGTGGTCACTAGCACTCCTAGAGCGCATAGTTCATATCAGGTATATTTATATATATAAAAGAAATTAAATTTTTAGTTTGTTTTTGGGGCCTCGCTCGGCGACTTCAACTCGCCGAGTGATTTCGCTCGAGCGTCCTCTTATCCTCGCTCGAGCGGTTAAAACGAGGTGTCAGATTACCTCGCAAGAGCGAGCCTATTCTTTCAATATGGGTCTCACTCGAGCGAGCCCAGAACGCACTATTCTCAGGTATATATTCTGTCCTCGCTCGAGCGAGACGTTTAGATCGCTCGAGCGAGGAGCGGAAACCTCCACTCCGTGATCCTTCAAGAAAACTATCCTATTTCCTTAAATCTTAAATATGATTAATCGGCCATTGCACGATACATTGCAGGTTATCATTAAGACATACCTAAGCACTTATCACGCATTATCTCTTACCTAAATCGGCGGATCTCGAAATGGCTCGATCTAGCGTTCGAATCCCTGTTACTTCGAAGAGTTCTCTACGTTTCTGGTCCGACCTTCTCTCCAGGTCTTCCACCGGTTTACCTCCAACAAGGCCTTAGCCTTTCTTCTCTACAAGACTCTCTTTTCTCTTTCTCTATTTTCCTCCTCTCTATTTAGGTTAAAATTATGTTACGTAGTGGAGAGACTTCTCTCCACTTTCACTTATATAGTGAAAGGAAGGGAAAAATATAATATGCTACTTCACATATACCCACCGTGTGTATATGTTGACCCAGGTTTCCTTGTGAACCACACATACACGTGCGTGGCATATGGCTTGTACGGTTTCGAAAATCTGGGGTTGTTACATCTGTACGTTTCATCTGAAGTTCATAGATGCGGTCAAAAATTGTTGGTCTAATTGTAATGTCAGCCAACAATACTCCTAAAACTTTGACCTCAAAATTCTTATCATACAAGGAAATGTCTTCCAACAATTTTCCTCGATGGAGTCCCATAATAAGACCAGCTAACTGAGTCGAGTTCTTCCGACTTAAATAATTTGCCATGATGTTTGCTTTACCTGGGTGATACTAAATAGAGCAATCGTAGTCTTTAAGAAATTCAATCCATCTCTGTTGCCTCATATTCAAATCTTTCTATGTAAATACGTACTTGAGGCTTTTGTGGTCTGTGAAGATCTCAAAGGTTTCACCGTACAAATAGTGTTTCCATATCTTTAATGCAAATATCACCGCGGCTAACTCTAGATCATGCGTTAGATAGTTCTTCTCATGATCTTTCAACTGTCTCGATCCGTAAGCGATGACCTTCATCTTCTGATTTAGTACACAGCCTAACCCACTCTACAAAGTATCACTATAAACAGCGAATACCCCACTACCTGATGGAATAGCTAACACAGTTGCAGAGGTAAGCCGTTTCTTCAGTTCTTGGAAACTCTCTTCACATTCATTAGTCCACTCAAATTTAACCTCTTTCCTTGTAAGTCGCGTGAGTGATCCTGAGATCTTAGGGAATCCCTCTATAAATCTTCGGTAATACCTAGCCAGACTGAGAAAACTGCGAATCTTAGCCATCGTCTCCGATTGTTCCCAATCCACCACTGCCTTAATCTTTGTTGGATCAACTATCACACCTGCTTTTGAAATTACGTGGCCTATAAATCTCACTCGTTCTAACCAGAACTCACACTTGTTGAGTTTGACGTATAACTGATGTCCACATAGCCTCAATAGTGCAATGTGTATGTGTTGCTCATGTTCTTCCCTAGATTTCGAATAAATGAGGATATCGTCCACGAACACGACCACACACGTATCAAGATATGGTTTAAATACTCTGTTCATATGAACCATAAATGAAGCTGGTGTGTTCATCAAGTCGAAAGGCACCACTAGAAACTCGTAATGCCCATATCTAGTTCTGAATGCAGTCTTCTGAACATCTTCGACTTTCACTCTCAACTGATGATACCATGATCTCAAGTCGATCTTTGTAAAGAACTTTGACCTTTACAACTGATCAAAGAGGTCATCGATCCTAGGCAAGGGATATTTGTTCTTTATTATCAGCTTGTTCAATTGACGATAGTTAATACATAGTCTCATCAACCCGTCCTTCTTGACGAACAAGACTGGTGCTCCCCTAGGAGACACACTAGATCTTATGAAGCCCTTGTCCAACAATTCATGCAATTGTTCCTTCAACTCTTTCAATTCAGTAGGAGCTATTCTGTCAGGTGCTTTAGATATTGGCTTTGTGCCTGGTGCTAAATCGATTAGGAATTCAATCTCTCGATCCGGTGGTAACCCTGGTAAGTCATCGGGAAACACGTCTGCAAACTCGGAAGCAATCAAAATATCGATGATGGCATTCTTTGCTTCCCGTTGCTCTTGCAGAAATGTTAGGTATCCATCACATCCCTTCCTCATCATCTGCTCAGCTCATATCGCAGAGATGATTGGTATGATCTTACCCTTCTCACCGACAAATCGGAAATACTTCTGTTTCGGTGGACGAAATGTGACAACTTTTTGTAGAAAATTCATGCTTGCATGATAAGCGGATAGCCAATTCATACCAAAGAGTACTTCGAATCCTTGCATATTCCACAAAATGAGATCAATCATCGTCTCAGAATCTTCAACCCGTATGACAATAGATCGGCAACATGTGTCTGTAGTCACTAGATTTCCCGTAGGAATTAACACGTCCAAAATGAACTCCAAAGCTTCGAGAATGACTTTACAAATTCCGGAGTCACAAACGAGTGGGTAGACCTTGGGTCTATCAGAACTCGTGCTTCACAATGATCACCGTCATTTTTTTGATACAGTTGCAAGGCACCTATGTTAATACATATACTAGATTAATTCAAGCATGCAAGGTCAAACATTCACAAAATAGTACCCTATTAGATCACTCTTATTTATACACCTTCTTCATCTAAAATGCAATTAACTAAATTAAGCAATTAACAAGACAATTAACGAAATTAATTAGGCAATTATACCTTGGATTATGTCATTACTCACCTGAGCATCCTCAGCGGTCACTGCAAACGCACGGCCTTGTATGGTGGGCCTCGTAGATCGCATACGCCTTTGCGTGGTAGCAGTTGAAATTGTACCCTCTTTTCTCAATTTTGGACAATCTCGGATCATATGGCCCATCTTTTCGCATTTAAAACATTCCCCTGTGCCCTGTCTATAATCAGAGCTCTTATGAGATTTGCCGCAATGAGCACACGTGACCTAGGGACTTGAAGATGCTGCTCGCTATAGACACCCCCATTTTACCTTCTTGGAATATATTTTTTGTTCGGTCAACCTTTGACCTTCTTTTTAACCCTGATATGGGAACCATGCACTAAAACAATAGTATATGGCTGAACACAGGCTGAAACAATAGCTCTGTGGCTCAGATCTCGAAATGGAGAGGCTATATACTGATGCAATAGTATATAGTTGGAATGCAGACTGAAACAATAGTCTTGCATTTCATTCTAGAGACCAGACCCTAACAACCCTGAATTAAGTGCCTGAAACGTCACGTGTAATTCGATTGCACGCTATACCACAAACATACAATCAGTCCCCCTTTCTGACCAAACTTCCTTTCTCAAACCTATTCGAGACTCGATCACGGGCCTTAAATCGGACGGGTGATCAGATTAAGCGCTACAAATCCAGTGCGCAATTGGCCTACTCCCGACCTAGTCTCACTACCCTTAACCTTACGTTTCCTTGATTAAGCGCTTCTAAGGAGCCGCTCAATTAGATTACGCACGTACTACCAAGCGTGCAATTAGCCTTAACGCTATTAGGACTAGGAAACCCGCTGAGTAAGTTAGCCGGTCGCTCACTGAGTCGGTGACCGACTCAAAGCGACTAAGCGCCAGGAAACTGGCTTGTGATTCAATTAAACGCCTGAAATAGGGCGCGTAATTGAAGAAAAACATATAAAAGATTTTTTTATTAATTCGCCCAGGAGGTTAGACCAAAAAATGCTAGAATTTTCGAGAGAGAATGAATTCCGAAACCAGAGCACTCCGAGAATCAACCCATAGAACATCTTAATCATGGTTTCGAGATTCAAGCTTCGAACCTTCGAGATTTCTCTTTGTAGCCCCCAACCCTAGGTAAGGATTTAATCTTTTAATTCCCAGCCATAGCTTCAATTCTCTAGATCTAGGAATTCTATCAATTTTTATTTCCAGTCTTAGATCGTATCCCCCTTTTCGGACCAAAATTTTATACATCATGATCTAGCTCTCTGTTTCTAGAACCAGTCTTTAATCTATCGGTCTGATACACGGATTCTAAACTTTAATTCAGTTCTAAAATTTTGATTCACAATCCTATCATTAACTTTTGGTTCTAATCCTTTGATTCAGAACCAGTCCTTAATCATACGGTCTGATTTTCTGATTTCGGACCCGAATTCAATCTTAGAATTTTAAATTTCTAGTTTTAATTTCTTAACTTAATATTTCGAAAATCCCATAATTAATTTAGCTTTCTAAAACTTTAGTTTCTAAATTTAATCCATAATTATCACTATAAAATCAATTCCAAAAATCCAAAAATACTATTTTATAGTCCGAAATTCAATTTACTTTAATCTCAGCCACCCGATTTGCCCAAGGGAGCTTATGGAGGGTACTTGGGAATGAGGGCAATCCTCCTTAGCATAGTGGACCCAAACCCCTTTCTTTCTAATTAATTCAATTTCTAATTAAAATTAGAATATTTAAATTAATTAGACTCCTAGTAGGATTAGGAGACTTAATTAATTAGATTTCTGAAAGGATTAAGACATTTAATTTAATTAGACTTTTAATACGAATAAGAGACTTAATTAATTAGATTTCTAATAGGATTAGGATGTTTAAATTAATTAGACTCCTAGTAGAATTGAAAGACCTTTCTTTAAATTAGACTCCTAGTTGAATTAGGAGACCCTTTCTTAATAAGACTCTCAGTCGGATTAGGAGACCAAGTTAAATAAAATCCTGACAGGAATAGGAAAACCAAACCAGTTAGACTAAAGGCAACCCACAGCTGCTGACGTTCGCTAGCGGACGATTCAGTGAAGGAGTTCAACCTACATGCCCCCACTGCTCTTAAAGTGTGATCAATGACGTGTTGCACCATTGATAAATATTTATAGCTGGCGATCTCATCTTCTCAGGTATTCTTCATTTAGAATTTACCTCTTTAATTTTAGCATTTAATATTTCTTAATTTATTACTCTATCACCATCATCGCCAAAGTTCACTTGGACCGAATTGGGCCACTCTTTTCAGAGACCGAAAGGAACCCAGAAAAAAGTGTGTACCAACAGACTGGCGATCGCAATGGGACTCTTTTTCGCTAAGGTTGCCCCGGTTTAACTAATTTAGTTTTCTATTTTCCTTGCTTTATTTAATTTGGTTTCATAGTTTTCACTTTTTATTTTGTTTTGCTTTACCACTTTTCTACACACACTTGCACGTGGATAAACTTTTTCAAAAAAAAAATAAAAAAATAAAAAAAACCAAAAAAAACTATTTTAAAATGGTCGGCATCAAAAAATTAAATTTTAATGATAACGACCCATCCGTATGGGGCTCCCATAGCCACCCCGAGTATAACGTTAGGCCGTCTCCGTGGACAGCCCAGCGTCGTGCTCGGTTAAACATAGTTAATGAGAGTAGAAAATACCCCTTCACTCCGCGAAATATAAATCATAGGGATAGCACTGAAGAAAGTGGTATTGAGCGAAGCTACCTCGATAGTCAAGTTATGGACCACACTCCTAGTGCACTCACAAAAGTAGGAAAAGAAATCGATGCATGGCTCAGGTCCCAAAGACAAGTTACTCCGAGGAACAGACAAAAGGAAAGGACGCCGACTCCCCCAACACATAACACATATACCTCTCACACCTTTCACAACAACAACTGCCGAGGACAACCCTCTCCCAAGGCACATAGAAAAGTCACTATCATAAACATAAACAACTTCCACCAATTTCTAGATGACTACATGGCTAACAAAGAACGCTTTAGTCACACTTTTGGATTCGATAAATTTTGCGAAGAAATCGACTTCACTATACCGCTGGTTTTAAACCTCCAAAATTTAATAAATATAATGGTACGGGAAAACCAAAGCACCACTTGGCCCTATTCTGTAATGACTGTCGACCAATCCGCATTAATCACGGGCTCCTGATCCATTACTTTTCGAGATCACTAGAAGGAGAAGCCCTTGACTAGTTTGCAGCCTTACCTTTAACTAAAATTGAGACATTCGAAGACTTAGCTGACAGATTCTTAGATCAAATTAGTCTCTCTGACTTGATACACACATGTAGACACCCAAATTCGGCCCAAGGCCCGATCGAAACACATTTCGAGAGAGGTGCACTTTTGAGCTTTTGATGGTATGTATGAAACCCTTAGGAATCATCTCAAATCTCTTAAAATTTACTCTGAACCTTTAGAAACCAATCCCAGACCTATTAGAACCCTTCTCGGGCACGATTCGAACCACCCGGAATAGCTGATGAAAAGAGGAGTGTCAAGATTAGCCCAGATAGTTTCCCAACTTGAGGCCCATACCATTGGAAAGTAGACTTTTCCATCTTTCTAACGACCTAAGAATCGCCTAATTTGGAGTTGTACATAAAAAGTTATAGCAATTTAAAAAAGCTAATTTATGCAGGAAATTGCAATTCGGGCTGGGCCCCTGCGGGTCTTCAACTTCCAACAGTTTGGGCCTGGTTTTCCTTCAAAAAATGGCCAAAATTGACATTGGGGTTTTGACTTGTGGACCATTCCAAAGTCTAGGGTGTGTTTCTTTAGGACCCTAGTGACCCTATTAGCTTAAGTTATTACCTTTTTGTCATTCAAGTCACCACCCTATCATCCACCATTAAACCCAAATCCCTCTTCTCCAAGCTCTAGAAAATCATAAAAATCTTAGATTGCCATTACCTAATTGCTAACCCAATTAGGACTTTAACCTCTCACTAATCCTCACTTTCTCTATAAATAGAGAGCCACCCCTCTCGCTTAAGGGTTGAAAATTTTTACCTAAGAGAGAAAGAGCTTAAAGTGAGAAGATCTTTCTCCCTTTGGTGCACCATTGCCTATACAAATTTCAAAATTCTAAAACCTACTTTGAGTGATATTTTCTACCTTAGATCCCCTAGTTTAGGTGTATGGTACCCATTTACCTTCCCTCTATACTTCTTAGCTAGCAAGCCTTAAAGCTTAGAACTCCTATTTCCACCATACAAGCCTTCAAAAGCTTATCAAAGCAAGCCAACGCAAGGCTCTCCTATGGTGCTACAAGGGCCCAAGGGCTCCGGCTCTCCCCTTTCTTCTCTTCTCTCTTATCTAGCTCTTCCCATCCTCCCATTTGTGTTGTTATGCAGCAGAATTTTCGGTCGGAACGGAGGGGCACAAATAGGATTTAAGGCCCATTTGGGCAAGAGGAAGTCATTTTTTTTTCTTTTACTTTATTTTTATTTTGGCCATTAGTAGAGACCGTGTTAAGCAGGTTGATCGGGTGCCTAACACCTTCCCGATCGATAACCGAAGCCCCTACCCAAGAGCCTTTGGTGTGGACCGGATTCAAAGTCATATTTTTAGCACTTCAGTGCTCATAAAAATGATATAGGTATCCCGGGACACTAAAAGCTCCGGATGGCGACTCTATATTTTTGCTAGCGGGTGCATCGCCGCAACGAGATCGTAAAAAATCCCACGGTTGCACAAATGGCGACTCTGCTAGGGACTAGCTAGTAGAGCTTCCCCTTGAACTTGACCTATTTATTTTTTTATTTTACTAACCTCTTTATTGCTATTTTTTATTTATTTTGTTAGTCACCCTTCCTATTATGTCATTTGCTTTTACATCATTTACGTGCCTTAGCCGTTTGATGGGCCTACTTACGCATTGTCTTTTAATTTTCTTTACTTTTCTGTCATTTTAGTTTCTTAGCCGATTGACGAGCCTACTTGCGCATTGTCTTTTAATTTTCTTTAAATTTCCATTATTTAAAGTGCCTTAACCAATTGGCTGACCTACTTTTGCGAGCATATTCTAACAGTGGACGCCTGCCCGTAGTGGCGACACGAGATCATCACCCCCGGTCTTTGAACTAAAGCAAACCTTTGTAAAAAAAAAGAGAGTTTTGAAAAAAATTAAAATTGAACCAAGAATAGGGAGCTTAATTAACTTGCTTTTATAGGATAGATTTTAAAAGGGTTGGGTTTAGGCATACATACAACCACTCGAGTCTTAGTATGGCGGCAGTCCCTAGTGGTGATGATCCAGAAAAGTTCCAGCCCACCTAGTATCTGAGAAGGCGCTTGTACAGGAAGTATATTGGGTGGGTTCCCATTCCAAAGCTTAAAACCTTGGGGAGAGCGCTAGCAAGTTATACCGGACTTAAACCTTTAGGCTTCGGTGAGAAGAGAATCGATCACATATAAATAGTAAGTTCCTGGAAGCCTAGTTTCCACAAAAATAAAAAAAGGATTGTTGTTTCTTTGTCATATACATCTCGGAGCCCCATTTTAGCTTTGGCAAGCAAGTATTAGTTGAGGTAAAAGGCAAAATTATAACTGGCGCAACTATTAGTTGCGCTAGCTTTAATCCCGACCACTTTTACCTTGGCGCAACTAATAGTTGCACTAGTGTAAAAGGGGGAGCATTTTGACTTGGCGCATATATTAGTTACGCCAAGCCTGTCTGGACAGCAGCTACCCGAATCTGTGGCCTTTTTCACCTCACGAGTCCTCTGATTAGTGTATTTAGTACCTCTGATTGGGCCCCGCCATCTCCGACACCCAATACGCCCTTGCCGATAAAAAGAAGGCAACTTCTTTTTGGCTTATTTTGGGGGATCGGGTTGTCCGTCTTGATTTTCATGCCTTCAATAGATCAAAGGTCTTCCTTTGATTCTTCTGAAGCGTGTCAGAATCATCGCCACGGGTTCTAAATGAGGGTACGAAAGCCACCTGAGAAGGGAACACCAAGGCCTCGGAACCTTTATTTTACAAAAAAAGTCTTTCCAAAAAAAAAATTATTAAAAAAAAAAATCCTCAAAAAATAGAGTTCTTGTGGTGCTGGCACAACGACATCGTCTTACCCTCCATCATCCCGTAGGGGAAGAAGGAGAAAAAATTTTGGGCCTTATCTAAGGCACCCATACCAGACCCGTTCCTGAAGGATGTCGTGGGTAGTGGATCCGGCTTACGCCGATCCCGACTCATCCCTGCCACATTCTCCAATCCACTCCCATTCGAGAGAAATCTTTTCCACCATCCCCCTCACCCAATCGCCCTTTACTGTTACCGGCCCATTTGGCCCCCCCATTTTCCCAACCACCACCTCCCAAAACATTCTATCCATAGAATTGGGAGTTAGGTCTCTAGTTTTTTTTGAATTTTTTAATACTCAGGGCTTTGTACGTCCAGGAAATCTAGTAAAATAATAAGATCAGTACATTGTATATTCATTTTGTGAGCCATTGTTTGGATGATGGTCGGCCGTCACCGGTGGCTCATTTTGACCTTTTGATTTATCAGTTCTCTATAGGCATAGAATCTTTTTATTGTCATATATTGATATCTGCTTGATTTCTGCTTATGTTATGGATGTATCAAGTCGATGGCGAGCCAGCTTTCCTGGTATTTCGTTCATAGGAAAGTCGGGTCGTCACAATTGCTATCAGAGATATTGCATTAGGTCCGGATCCAATAGGACGATGGGCTTAGTTGTTTCACAATCAATGCTGGTCAATGTTGTTGTTAAACAATGGTAGATTAGTATGGCCCCATGCTTCAGGGCTAGGGACGGACCGAGAATGGTTCGTGTAGAAGACGCCCCAGAGGGCATAGGTACGTCAAGGGGTGTAGGGATTGCTACCGATTCTAACGCCGCCATTGTAAGGGGGAGAGGTACTGAAGGACGTGTTGAGAAAGTACTGAAAACCATTGCCAAGACAATGGCACAATAGACCGCGTCAATGGCCCAAAAGACAAAGTTACTTGCAGCCAGAAACCAACCTTCTAAATTTGCGAAATTCAGGAGGATGAGTCCTCCGAACTTTTCGGGTCAAACTAATCCGCTTGAAGCTGAGAGGTGGCTGAACGAAATGGAGAAAATATTCAATGTGCTTCCTTGCACCAAAGATGAAAAGGTGAGGTGGGCAGCCTTCAAGTTGGATGGAGAGGCTGACCTATGGTGGAAATCGGTATCCAGGACTAGAGAACAGGAGATTCCAAATATTTCATGGACATGGGCAGAGTTTGTTGAAACATTCAATGACGAATACTTTCCCAATGTAGTGAGGAATTAGTGGGAAGTATAATTTATACAATTGAAATAAGACAAGATGTCCGTACGCGAGTATGGGGCCGAGTTCACTAGGCTATAGAGGTTTGCACCTCAACAGGTGGCCACATAGTTGATGAGGGCCAGAAAGTTCCAACGTGGCCTAAGGCCTAACATTCAGGAAAGTGTTAGCTAGAGATGTATGCAGGGGTAATGGCTAAGGCCCTTATCATCGAGGAAGACATCGAGAAGATGTTTAAGAGGAGAGACTAGATGAATAGATATAGAAGTACCCGAGTACAATCAAATGTCGATGAACAGGCAAATAAAAGGCCAAGGTTTTTGAGACTGTCATGCTATCCTACTTAGACGGCCTGTTCACGATCGACTACCTATTCGGGACCGACTTCCTATCCAACGCCGCCTGTGCCCTTGCCATAAGACCCTTCCATCCTTTAGGCCCTACCTCAACTAGGGCATCAACGACACAAGGATCTTCACGTGGCGCATCTTCCACTCTGATTGATGTATGTGCATGGTGTGGGAAACCACACAAGACGGAAGACTGTAGGAGGACCTCTGGAGCATGCTTCAAATGTGGCAAGATAGGACACCTGATAAGAGATTGTCTAGAGGCAAGCAAGGAAAGGACAACATCGGCATCTACTCATAGATTTTCTCAACCTATTATTCAGGTCGAGCTTATGCTGTTTTGGCACAAGATGCTCAAACATCAAATGATGTTATCTAAGGTATAAATCCGTTATCGACTGTCAAAGTATTGCCTAACTTTCAATTGATAAATATCCCTAACAATTGTTTTGTTTGTAATCTTTCTCGAATATAACAAAAGCATCGTTGTACAATTAACTAAATCACATGCATGAAACTTAGGTACATTACCTCTATACCAGTGTAGCGACATCTGTCATCACAAAGCACGTATTTTGATAGACCCAAGGTCTATGCACTTGTTTCTCACGCCTCAATTCATGATAAAACTGAGCATCACTCCTGAGCTCCTGACTTCATTTTAGCAATGTTAGTTCCTACGAGAAACTTGGTGATCACAGATACAGTATGTCGATCGGTGATCGGTGTGATTGAAGGCCACAAGACGATAGCCTATTTTATCCTATTAGATATGTAAGAATTTGATATAATCCTTGGGATGGATTGGCTATCCGCATACCATACTAGAGTGGATTGACTCCAGAAAGTGATAACTTTCCACCCTCCAAAGGGAAAATCCTTTCGATTTTGTGGAGTCAAGTCCAACATCGCACCATTCATCTCCGCCATCCGAGTAAAGCGTATGATGAGCAATGGATGTCATGGGTACCTCGTATCCGAGTTCCCAGATGTATTTCCTGAGTACCTCCTCGAATTACCACATGATAGGGAGATCGAGTTCGCGATTGAATTGACTCTAGGTATCGAGCCGTTATCGAAAGCTCCATATCCCATGGTGCCAGCAGAGCTAAAAGAACTTAAAGAGCAGCTACAAGAGCTTTTAAATAATGGATTTATCAGATCAAGGGTCTCCTTGGGGATCACAAGTCCTATTTGTCAGGAAAAAGGATAGTTTGATGCAACTCTACATCGATTACCGCTGGTTGAATAAGTTGACGAGTAAGAATCATTATCAACTTTCACGGATTTATGACCTCTTCAATCAACTATAAGGTATAAAATTCTTCTCAAAGATTGACTTGAGGTCAAGCTACCATCAGTTGAAGATCAAGGCTAAGGATATTTCAAAGACCACATTCCGCACTAGGTATGGTCACTATGAGTTCCTAGTGATGCCATTTGGATTGACGAACGCGCCAGCGTCATTTATGGATTTGATGAATCGGGTATTCAAACCACACTTGGACAAATCAGTGGTTGCTTTCTTAGATGCCATTCTCATCTATTCGAAAACAAGGGAGGAACATGAACAACATTTGCGTATCACCCTTCAGACACTTCGCGATAATCAATTGTATGCAAAGTTAAACAAGTGTGAGTTTTGCCTGGAGCAGGTCAGCTTCTTAGGACATGTTGTCTCTGAGACTGGCATAACCGTCAATCCAACAAAGATTATAGCCATTGTAAAGTGGGAACAGCCAAAGGCGGTGATAGAAGTTCTTAGGTTCCTTGGATTGGCTGGGTACTATAGGAGATTCGTCTATGGTTTCTCCAATATTTCAGGTCCCCTCACACAACTCACAGGGAAGAGCACTAAGTTTGGGTGGACTGAATAGTATGAACAGAGTTTCCAGGAGCTTAAGAAGAGATTGATCACCATGCCAGTGCTTGCCATACCATCAGGCAGCGAAGGTTTTATGGTGTATAGTGAAGCTTCATACAGTGGATTAGGCTGTGTGCTTAATCAAAATGAGAGAGTCATTGCTTACCGCTCTTGGCAGCTCAATGATCATGAGAAGAATTATCTGACTCATGTCCTCGAGTTAGCAGCAGTCATCTTTGCCCTAAAGATCTGGAGGCATTACCTTTACGAGAAGACGTCTGATATATTCACCGATCACATGAGCCACAAGTACCTTTTCACACAAAAAGATTTGAATATGAGGCAAAGGAGGTGGATGAAATTTCTCAAGGATTATGATTGCTCCATCCAGTACTACCCCAGGAAGGCAAATTTAGTGGTAGATGCGCTGAGCTAAAAATCTTTGGCTCAGTTATCACACCTCATCGTAAGAGTGCACCGGTGGCACTTACTTGAAGATATGGCCCTGTGTGGCATAAGATTCGATGTTAAAGGCTCATGAGCTTTA
The DNA here is from genome assembly GCA_021018995.1 of Chloranthus sessilifolius. Taxonomy (NCBI): domain Eukaryota; kingdom Viridiplantae; phylum Streptophyta; class Magnoliopsida; order Chloranthales; family Chloranthaceae; genus Chloranthus; species Chloranthus sessilifolius. The sequence continues at coordinate 23,021,703 of CM037594.1, read as the reverse complement.
ATGGCCACTATTGTCATTCGGTCAACACTTTATGAGAACATTCACAAACTATAGATAGTAGATGATGATCTCATGACCATTAGATAGGATGTGATTAGTGGATACCGACCCGATTTCTCCATCAGGGAGGACAGATCACTTCTATTCTGAGGTCGGATATGCATACCAACAAATGCCGAGCTTCGAGAGACAATACTAGAGGAAGCTCACAAGTCGATATATGCCATCCATCCTGGGAGTACTTAGTTGTACCAGGATCTGAAGAAGAGTTTTTGGTGGAGAGGCCTTAAGAAAGATGTGGCAGAAAATGTTTCGAAGTGTTTAGTATGTCAACAGGTGAAGGTTGATCATCAAAACCCATCTGTTCTATTACAACCATTGTCGATACGAGAATGGAAATGTGAAGTCATATCTATGGACTTCATTCTTAGTTTGCCAAGAACTGTGAAAGGACAGAACGCTATCTGGATCATCGTCGATCGATTGACCAAGTCTACCCATTTCTTACCATACAACACAAAGTATACAACCGGCAAGTTTGCAGAGCTGCATCTCAAAGAGATTGTCAGATTACATGGTGAACTGGTCAACATCATTTAAAATAGAGATTCATTATATACTTCACAATTTTGGCAGCGATTCTAAGAAGGAATGGGTTCATGATTGGATTTTCGTTCGGTGTTTCACCCTCAGACCGATGGACAAACTGAAAGGGTGAGCCAGATAATTGAAGACATGCTTCAATCTTGTAAGCTCAATTTCCAAGGATCATGGGATAAGCACCTGCCCTTGATCAAAATTTTCTACAATAATAGTTACCAGGTGAGTATTAGGATGGCTCCATATGAAGCTTTCTATGGTCAGAGATGCAAGTCTCCACTGAATTGGGTGGAAGTTGGTGAGAAGCTCATTTTGAGTCGGGAGATTGTGGAAAGTACGATCGAAATAGTTCAGCTAAACCGCGAGAGGTTATGAGCTACACAGAGTTGCCAAAAGAGTTATGCCAACCTCCAAAGAACACATGTCGAGTTTCAGGTGAGCGTGATGACATTAATAACCTTTAGTTTCCTCCATCTTATATAGTATTAACGGCCCACATTTTTAGATAGGGGACGATGTCTTTGTCAGTATCTCGCCTACTAAGGGCGTGATGCGTTTCAGAAACTGTGGGAAGCTAAGCCAACGTTATGTTGGACCCTTCGAGATACTAGGTCGGGTTGGCGAAGTCGCATATCGCCTTGCTTTGCTACTGCAACTATCAAGAATGCACAACATATTCCATGTATCAATATTGCAGAAATATGTGAAGGACCCAACTAATGTCTTGGATTACCAACCCATAGAACTTCAGGAGGATATGATCGTAGCAGAGGAACCGATCCAAATTTTGGACCGTAAGGAGCAAACCTTGCGAGCCAAAAAGATTCCTTTAGTACTTGTGAAGTGGTGAAACCATTCTTCTGAGGAAGCCACTTGGGAACGCAAAGCAGAGATCCATGATCAATACCCCCATTTATTTGAGTGAAACTTGTCAATTCGGTGAGTAACAATTCGATAAAAATGTCAAAATTCTATGTGATCTCGTCTCAATGCGATTTCCTTCAATATATGTACTCATTGTTTCATTTTGTGGGACTTGTCGCTTGTTGTGTAAATTAGGATTTTTGTTTAAATTCTATAATATTATGGCAATCAAAAATTGAAGGCCCAAATCTTATTTAATGTGATATGGATGAATGCGGGTGTGCCAAGTATAAGTGTACAAGTACAGAAAATGAAGTTATTTAAAGTATTCAAAACAAGTGTAGGGGAATTTATTCAAGAAATTTCAGGCTTAAAATTTTATGAGAAAATCGACTGATTGATTTTTCTATTTGAATAAATCGATCGATTAGTTTTGTCGAGTGGCAGTGTGTATAAAAATATCGATCAATCGGTTTTAGAAACCAATCGATTGGTTCTGACAATATAAAAAGGGGTCGTGGGTTGATTTTTTTTATTTGCACGACTCCAATCAGAGAAATTAAGGGATCTTCTTCCCTTTTTCTTCCCTTTCCCATGAGAGTTCACTTTGATTCAGCCCAGATCCGCGAAAGCTTCAAATCCTTCGGTGAGAATCAGATTCAACCAATCTAGAAAGGTAACCCTGCCTTTTTCCTTCAGGTTTAAATTCTAGATTCTCCCATTTTCTTTCGAATACAATGGTACCTAAGGCGAAGGCTGCCGTTAAAAACCCTACATCTAAGAGACCCGCGTCGAAGGTCAATTCCTCAAGGAAGCGCGCCAACGACGATCCCCCATCACCGCCACCGCGCGAGAAATCGAATGTGTGGTGGGATACGAAGAAATTTGAGGTTGAATGGTCCTTTGACCACGAGCTTTTTTATAAACAAGAGATGACCGCATGGGCATTCGAGTATCTCAAAAAAGCGGGGTTGAAACCATTGCTCCAACCTTTCCACCAGTATTACTACCCACGAATGGTAAATTATTTTACCAAAACATGTACCCTGGCGAGGACAAGGATACCCTATACACAAAGATAGACAACAAGGTCTATGAAATCATCCTTGATCACATTGCCAAGCCGATGCAATGCCCCTTAGCATTCAATCAAAACATGGTTTTAATGGCACCAAACCCCATACCTGTAGTGTATCATATAGTTATCGATAAGATGACTCACAAAGAACATGGGTCTGGGCAGTCAGTAACGAGAGCGCAATTACCGGACAAAATGTAAATGTTGGATCTTATTTTTAAGTGTAATCTATACCCATTGAGGCATAAATCGGAGAGAGTGGGAGTCATTCAATAGGCTCTATTCTCAGCTTTTAAAGGGTAATGGTTTAGTGCCACAACGATGGTACTTGAAGGGATAAATTATGCCCGTGAATGCATGTTGGAAGGGAGGGCGACACCTCTGAGGATAATCCCTACGCTCACCTCATCACCAGTATAATTGAGGAGTATCAGACCGATATAGGTGATTATCAAATATTTCTAGATGAGCAACTGTTGAGTTACAACGTTAAGAGATATAGGATGAAGGATTGGAGGAAGAGTTTCCATCAATTGGAGAAAAGGGTTCAGGAGAAACAAAATCAGGACGCGACCGAGCACGCCGAACAAGAACAGGCACAGTCGAGATCCGCAACAAAGCCTCCTCAAGCTACCCCACCTCATAGATCTCCACCTCAGCAGGCACTTGCCACATCGATCGACGATGTACTCGCCCTAAGAGCGAAAGCAATAGTCAGCTGAACCACGAATTGAATTTCCACAAGGGTTTATAAATGTACCTGATGAGACACATGTGTAGATAGCCCAATTTTTCCCTCTCGGAGTATACAAACCTGTTCGATCAGCTTTCGACCTTGCCCATGACTTTCGAAAGGGACTTACCTTCTCTGAAAGGTTTAAAACCCTAATACGGGGACCATATACTGAAACAATAGTATATGGCTGAACACAGGCAGAAATAATATATTTGTGGCTCAGACCACACAACCCTAATTTAGGAATTATATACTGAAACAATAGTACATAGTTAAAGCACAGGCTGAAACAATAGCCTTGTGGTTCAGACCCGACTTAGCCCGAGGAGAATCCTGAATTCCACACCCTATATAGCGCGTGCAATTCGATTGAGCGCCACACAGCTGGTGCGCAATTGGTCAAATTTGGACCAGGATACTCTTCCCGTGGACCGCCTTAGGATCGGATTTCGTGCCTAGGAAAGGGCGCATAATCGATTACGCACCCCACCACCCGCGTGTAATTGGTCTACTTTGGACCTGTAATCTAGTTCCCTTGACCGCTTGAATTCCTTGATTAAGCGCAGCTGAGCAGTCGCTTAATCGAATTGGATGCTCCTAGCAGGGCACGCAATTAGTTCTAATTTGATTAAAACTCGGACACCCGGCTGAGTCAATCAGTTGGTCACTCACTGAGTCCGTCACCGACTCAAAGTGATTATGTGCCTGGGATAGGGCGCATAATCTGATTAAGCACACTAGACAGGGTGCGTAATCGGGTTTGACCGCCTAATTGTGCACCTCTCACAGGGCACGTAAGTACCTGAATATCTATAAATAGACCCCCCTACCCCACACATCAACACATGACGCAAACGAGTTTTCGAGTTCCTTTCTTCTGAGCTTAAGGATTTCGAGATTCTCTTCGGCGCCTAGGTAACTTCTTAGCTCTAGTTTTTAATTTCCTTTTCTAGTTCTTAAGTTCTAATATTTGGTTCTTAACTTCATAGATCTTAGATTTTAATCTCTAGTCTTAGATTTTAGGTTTTAATTATAGTCTCTAATTCTAGTTCTAAATCTCTGGGTCTTAGCTTTTAGAACCAGTTCTTAGTTTTTTAGTCCTTAAATTTCCGTTCTAGACTTTAGCTTTAGTTCTAAATTTTAGTTCTCTTCCTAATTTCTAGTTTTTCTCTTCTAGTTCATAATCTTTCAATTTTTTAGATCTCCGATTTTAACTCTTACTCTTTAAATTCAAATCCGTAATTTTCTCATCTGGGATTCTAGATCTTAAATTCTAGAACCAGTTCTTAATTGTAGTCTTTAAATTTATGGTTCTAGTTCTTAATCTCTAGAACCAGTTCTCAGTCTTTAATTATTCTAAATGGTAGCCTCTATTTTTAAACTCTAGTCTTGACATCTTCTAATTTATAATTTTCTCATAAAACCCCTTTAGTTTTAATCTTCAAAACTCAAACTTTCCAATACAAAAAAAAAATCAAATTTTCAATCTATACTACTTTTAATGACCCTTAGCCAACCGATTTTCCCAAGGGAGTTTACGGAGGGTACCTGGGAAAGGGGCCAATCCTCCTTAGCATGGCGGGCCCAAACCCCCCTTTTTTTAGATTCCTAGTAGAAGTAGGAAACCTAAAATAATTAGATTCCTAGTAGAAATAGGAAACCTAAAATAATTAGATTCCTAGTAGAAGTAGTAAACTTAAAAGTAATTAGATTTCTAATAGACTTAGGATATCTAAGTTAATTAGACTTCTAATAGAATCAGGACATTTAAGTTCATTAGACTTCTAATAAAAATAGGATAGTTAAATTAATTAGATTTTTAATAGAATTATGATACTTAAGTTAATTAGAATTCTAATAGAGTTGAGATACTTAAATTAATTAGAGTTCTAATAAAATTAGGATACCTAAATTAATTAGAGTTCTGATAGAATTAGGATACTTGAGTTAATCAAGATACTTAGATTTATTAGACTTTTAATAGAATTAGGAAACTAGTACCAATTAGACTTCTAATAAGATTAGGATTCTTAAGATTCCTAGCCAAGTTAGTATTTCTTTGATCAATTGAAATTCCTAGTAGGATCAGGAGGTTAGTTTGATCAAACTTTTAGAAAAATTAAAAGATTAGATTAATTAAACTCTCGGTAGGACTAGGAAAACTAAAGTAATCAGACTTAGAGCAGGATTAGGAAAATTATATAAACTAAACACCCAGGGGAATTAGTGTTGCTGACATCGGCAGGTCGACGATTCAGTAAAGAAGTCGAACCCACACTAGAAGAGGGGTGATCAGTGACGTGTTACAGCGTCGATAAATATTTGCAGTTAGCGATCGCAATGAACCAGGTATTTTCCTCTTAGAATTTACCTTTTATTTCTATATTTTTAACTTACCATCAATCACCTTTTGCCAGAGTTCACATAGATCAAATTGGGCCCCGCTTTCCAGGGACCGAAAGGAGCCCAGAAAAAGTGTTTAGCAACAGACTGGCGATCACGGTGGGACGTCTTGTCACCAAAGTCTCCTCTGTTTAGTTAAATTTGCTTTTATTTCTCTTTCCCGCTCTATTTCTTTCCTGCATCCACTCGACTACCAAGGATTCTCCGAAAGTGCATGAGCATTCATTTAAGGCTCGAGATGGCAGGAATACGAAGAATAAATCTCACTAACCGTAATGATCCTCCAATATGGAACTACCATGGCAAACCCTTTATATGGTGAGGATCTGTCTAACGAGTTCGCTTGGTACAACCCCGAGATTAACATGACGGGTGATCAGGAAAACCCCTTCACTCCTCCAAGCGCTAGCAACAACCATGACGGAAGAGATGGCAACACCAGACAGAATTTCACCGATCGACAACTCATAGAGCTCAGTGTCCAGAAGTTAAAGAAGGGAGGTGATGATGCCGAAGAACTACTCCGAGGCTTGAAAGTCGCATACGAGACCATCAAGGAGCGGTAAGACAGACAAGAGCAAGAACGATTAAGCAAGAAGGGTCACCACCCACACCACGCATAGTCTCAACCTACATGTCGCCATTGGGCCGGACTGCCCGTGCTCTCTTCAACAGCAATCTCCAAGACCGAACTTCCCCCCAGGTTACCCCAAAAGACGCTACTATATATGTAGAGAATTTTCCCAAAATGCATGATGAATACATGGCTACGAGAAAATGTTCTGGTTACTCATTTGGGATCAATAAGTTCTATCAAGACCTAGAGTTCACCTTACCTGCAGGATTCAAGTTGCCCAAGTTTAACAAATACAACGGTACGAGAAACCTGAACTACCATTTGGCACTCTTTTGCAATGGCTGTCGACCCATTCACGATAATTAAGGACTCCTAATACATCATTTCCAGAGATCGCTAGAAGGGGACGCTCTCGACTGGTTCGCCGGACTCCCACTTCAAAGAATCGACACGTTCGATAATCTGGTCAGACAATTTCTAGACCAGTATAAGCATCTGATACAAGAAACAGTTAGTCTCTGTAATCTGATGACAACTAAGTAAGAATCTGAGGAAGACTTCACGGATTTCATAGCACATTGGAGGAAGTTGGTCGCTTGCATCGGAAGCCAAATGAAGGAGAAGGATGCGATCAACATCATTATAAATAATGTTAAAGAGCCTCTCCAAAGTGTTCTCGTCATAAGCGATTGTCTGGACTTCACTACTCTTCACTCACGCGCCAGCCGTATCAGCGACATATAAAGGGAGGAGACCTCGCCTTTTCAATAGTAACTTCGAAGGCCGCTACTTCCACTGATTCAAAGTAGAAGAATAATAAGAAAACCTCTGGCTTGGAGCAAGTCAATACTGTCACCAACCAGGGCCAGAACTCTGACAACAAAAACTACTAGTCGAGGAATGCTGATCAAAATCAATATCAGAATCAGAATCAGTAGTGATATCCCAATCAGAGTTAGAACCAGTACCAAAATCGAAACCAATACCCTAACCAGAACACTCATAACTAGAACGCCGCTTGAAATAGGCCAATCAACACCCAAAATTTAATAACGTGCCTCTGCCGTAAAATTTTAATCAATAAACTAGAGGACTTTACCAGCCAAAAAGAGAGCACTACCCTCCGCTACTCGACATTATCCCCAATATTTTTCGCCTCCTAAGTAACTAGAACCTTCTTAGATTCTCACCGAAATGACCGCGGTCCTGGTCGACAAATTTAGACCATAGTAAGTTCTGCACATTTTATTAATATGCAAGACACAATTTGGATGACACATGAGTTCTCCGGGAAGTGATCTACAATATGAGTGATAGAAACCATATCAACTGGGAGGATATCAGGAATTCTCATCCCAATCACAACCAGCCACCGCAAAACCTGGGGATTGTTAACAACCCCATGTCGAATCACAACCAAAGCTCAGTGTCCCACATCACCATAGTAGACCTTCCCGATCGACCCTCTTTTCATCCTTTCGCCTTAATTACTCGACTTCCTCCGCCTGCTGCCTTTGTCAATCTAGTAGAGCCTCCAAGCCCCCCAGCTATTCAGCCACACCCTTCGACCTCAATCACTCAGGTCACACCCCTAAGTCGACCTCCTTACCCAAATTTTACCCAAATTTGAGTCCAATCGTTCGAGGCATTGAAATTGAACCTCTCACTCCTCCGAACTTACAATCGGCTCCATCATCGTCCGACTCTGAACCTGAATAAAAACTATCCTCCAAGCTGTAGAACAGATTGCGGCATGGGTGGATAGCGTCACCCAAAATACTTTGTGATAACAACATATGGCTATAGCAGAATAATACCCCGATGCCAAGATGAGTCAACTGAGTGAAGGATCTGACAAGGAAGAAGTCCTGATCTTCACTTTTCTGAAAGAGGATGATTACACTCAATATCTCCCACCATGGAACGACATAGCTCCTTTACGTATTCCATCCTCAAATTTCACCCCATTCACGATAAGTACTATAGCGGGTTCGTCAACACCCCAACATCAACAGCCAACATGCTTGGTTCTCAAATCTAGAGCCCATTACCCACTACCGTCATTCCCTCAAGAAAATCAGAACGACGGTGCTCAGTCGTCAGAAAAGATAGCAAGGGAACGAGTAGTAAACCAACCTCCACCCCCTCATATAATCCCTCTGATTCTAGAATCAGTGCCTCCACCACCTCAGCTAAATGTCAACAAAGCCCACCACCTTGGCAAAGGCCAACTCTAGAGGCAGGCCAAGAATACGACCTTCTGCGGCACCTCGAGAAAACACCAGCCTAAATATTAATCCTTAAGCTCATCAAAAAGTTGCTGAAACACCATCGACTGCTAATAGAGACGTTGGATGAGACACATATAAATGAAGATACCTCCTTGGACGAGTTACATGAAATCGCTTCAGTCATGGCACAACCTCCGATGCTCACTTTCACTGAGGCTGATATGCCTAAGTAATCACTGCGCAAGAGCTCTGCCCAAATATACCTGACTGTTATGATTAGAGGCGTCTCAGTACTGCATGCATTAGTTGACACAAGAGCGAGGCTTAATATATCTCCCATAACCACACTCAAGACGCTCGAATATACTGAGTAGGACCAAAGGCCGTCATCCTTGTCCCTCTTCGCATATGACGATTCCCGACGTCTTATTAAAGGAACCATCAAGCTACAAGTCCTCCTTGGACCCATCACTAAAGTCATCACATTCCATGTCTCTGACTCATCTAGTACCTATAATGTAATCCTAGGAAGGAAATTGTTGGAATCTATGAAAACTATAGCATCCACATATCATCAATGCATCAAGTTCCTGCATGAAGACTCTATTATCAGGAAATATGCTGATGCGCCCCTCAAAGAAGAAGATACTGATTATGCGCCAAGTATTCCAATAACTCACGACTTCGTCCTATCAATCGGTCACATTCGAAATGTACGATCACCTAGTGATACACCAATAGCAGAAGTCATTCATCCTAGCCCGCCCCCATACCAATCAAGATTAATGAAGAGAATAGTTGGACCTGACCTCACTCAGTTGTATGATATAAACCCTACTGTGACAAAGGGGTGGTACCTCATGTACCAGCTCAGATACATCCCACATACAGGACTCGGTAAGAATTAACAAGGATGAATAGGGTCAGTTATTCCAAAGAAAGTCTACAAGCACACAGGATTGTGTTACCAGTTAGACGACAAGCAAGCCGACCTCTTGCCAACCTCACCTAAATGGTCACTCTATGACCATTTCATCTACGGAACACCCGAAAAGGCCGATGTGCCAAGGAGAAAGGAAACATCCCTCACCAAACCACGAGTAACTAAAATTGAGCAGATTGTTAAAGCCTTCACAGACCTGATAAGCTTCAACCAAGATGACGAAGACATCGACAAACCACTTGAGGGTGTAGGACCGTTGTTTGAGACAAAGGAACCGTACATTGCTGAAAGAAGAGGATTACCAAAATCCGAGCCGCACATAGAAGACTGGGAGTCGACCGACGAGGAGGACTTCCACATCCTTGCTTTAGGAAATGAGGAAGAACTAGAGTCATCCCAGCCTCATGAATCGAAAGGAGAGGATGGACTCTCAATGTTGAGCCAAGATAAGACTACTAGACTAGTCTTACTGAAATAGAACTTGGAGATCACTTGAGAGCAGAATGGTTGAAGTTGCTCGAGGAGATCAATCACTTTCAGCGCAAAGGGCTGGATTCTGATGAAGAACTTGATTATCAATCCTTACTGAACAATTGGTAGTGCCTGCGCTGCTGCCCTTACCCGAAGTCACCCTATTGCAGCCTGTGCACATCTATTTTAATACAGTGCGAAAGAGCTATCCTGCGCGAGATACGATGAACAACAAGGGAAAAGATCATCATGTCACCTTTATAGAATTCCAAGAAGAACTAGAGCTAAATGATCCCCAATATCTAGAAGCGCCACAACTTCTGATATTTTAGAACTCACTGGAAGAGGAATGGCAACCGCCGTCAAGTGATGATGAAGACTATTGGATAGACCTTTCGGCACTTGAATTAGTAGAACAGTTAGCCCAAGGCTTTCAAGAGCAGTCAGACGAAGAAGATGACCTCAACGTCAATAATGACGACCTCAAAAATGAAGGCTGGGAATGCCCCTGGGGAGATCCCTGTATATCTCACCCATATCAACCTCACTACCTGGCCTGTATACTCATCCTCTCGTTCTACCAAGTCCAAGGGAAGGAACTATCAAGTCCAGAAAACTCCAACTCCGACAGTGGCAGCTTTGAACGCCCCTTCACCATATAGGAATGCCCGCAGGAATCTTCATGCATCATTCGGTCGTGCCAGCCCCACTGTAAGACTTGTACCATGATATTAGGAGACCTCGAACGAGAAGGTAAGATTAATCCCCTTCCCATACTATGGGCAATGGTTGAAAGAAGTCCAGAGTCAGTGATTAGACTTATTGAAGAATATGTTTGGTTGATACGAGAAGAAGGACACCAGCTAGCCTCACCCCAGGAGGAACGTCACCTCACCCCAGGAGGAACGTCAGCAACAAAAATACCTCCAGTCTGATTTTGAAGATGAGAGCATAGACGACTACTGCCTCACTACCCTTTTCGTGAATGAAGAAGTTTACATGATAGAAGAAGAAAGCACACCAATTGGACCGTCGCCATCCTCACTCATCAGGAGGATCACCCCAGACAAGGACTCTAAAAAAAATGCCAAATTTTGAACGGGTCCACGTCATTAGAAGACTCGCATGAACGGCTCTAGCAGCCGTCCAGCTTCCTCAACTAGAAGAAGCCTCCCCGCCAATTCCTCTATAGACAACTGACCCTGTACCATATCTTTTATCAAAAACCAAAAAAATACAAAATCCTAAAACCCATAAAAATTTAAAAACAAAAAATTCCAAAAAATTAAAAGACTATAAAAAAGGGAGGGAGCCCTTCATCCCAGATAATGACCAATAAGGAGACTTTTCTCCTAAGGCTACGAGTAGTGACCACACCAACGGAGTCAAGGAAGGAATAACCGACATGATCACACGTGGTCATCATCCCACCCTCAACATTGAAGAACCCTGCCTTGACTCGGTTCGAAGTTACCCTACTACCTCTTCCTCACGAAGGGGCTGAGCATCCCGACAAAGTGATAAGCCTGTAATCATACCCGATGAGATACTCCATGATTTCGAGAGAAGGATGAATAGTCTCGACCTACACCTAACTAAAGATGTCACGGTCATAAATTGTGTCGATGAAGGGTTAACTCCCGCAAAACTAACCCCCCCTAGTGTAGCCATTTTGCAGTGTATGAGCTCACAGACAATGAAAAAGGAGCCCCAGCCGCTGAGGAGACACAGTACTTCCAACGGATCATCAAATTCTTTGACAAGAAGACTCAGGCTGCCATGGAACCTATAGAAGAAATCAATTGTGGCACCGAGGAGAAGCCCAAGAAGCTGTTAATCAATGTGACACTCAGCCCTAACGAGCGACAATAGATTATCCAATTCCTCCAAGATCACCTTAGCTCCTTCGCATGGTCCCACGAAGATATGCCTTGTTTGGACTCGAGCCTAGTAGAACATCGCTTGGTCCTAGAGCCTGATGTAAAACCCGTCAAGTAGAAACTCAGACAAATGTACCCGTAGACAGTGCTACAGGTCAAGGAGGAAGTTGACAAGCTACATAAAGCCAAATTCATACGAGTCGTCCTCTACCCAAAGTGGGGAGTAAACAGAGTACCTGTCACTAAGAAAGACGACAAAGTAAAGGTATGCATCGACTTTCGAAACCTCAAACATGCATGCCCAAAAGATGACTTCTCGCTCCCTCACATTAACACTCTAGTCAACAATACTACCCGACATGAAATGTTATCCTTTATGGATAGCTTCTCTGGATACAATCAGATGAAACTAGCAAAATTCGACCAAGAAAAGACTTCATTCACTATGCCATGGGGAATGTACTGCTACGTAGTCATGCCTTTCGAGCTCAAGAATGCAGGAGCCACATATCAAGACACCATGATAGCTATTTTCTATGACATGATGCATAAGTGCATGAAAGTATATGTCGATGACATATTAGTGAAGTCCCAGACTCAGGCAGGACATGCTGAAGAATTACGACTGATATTACAGAGATCAGAAAAATATCAGCTACAGATGAATCCGAAGAAATGCGTGTTCGGAGTAACATCTGAAAAACTATTGGGATTCATAGTTAGCAAGCTAGGAATTGAAGTCGATCCTTTAAAGGTCAGAGCCATTCTCGAAATGCTACCTCCTACCAACATCCAAGAATTACGAGGCCTGATAGGAAGACTGCAATTCATCAGGACATTCATCTCCCAGCACTTAGACAGATGCGACCATTTCTACAGACTATGTAAAGGAGGAGCTAAGTACATATGGGATGACCAGTGTCAACAAGCCTTTGACAATATCAAGAAGTACCTCTTCAACCCGCCAATACTATCACCACCAATTCTCGAAAGACCCCTGATCCTCTACGTGTCAGCAAATGACAAGGCTATGGGAGTAATCCTCAGACAATATGAAGAAGACGACAAGAGAGAGAAGGCCATTTACTACCTTAGTAGAACGATGGTCGAGTATGAATGAAAATACATGCCAATGGAGAAGACATGCCTCACACTAGTATGGGCATCGACGAAACTATGACACTACTTCAGAGCACACAAGATACTAGTCCTAGCACATATGGACCCTCTAAAGTACATCTTTCAGAAGCCCGCCACATTCGAAAAGTTCACTCGATGGCATATGCTCCTACAAGAGTTCGATATCACTTATGTCAAACAAAAGTTTATCAAAGGACAGGCGATCGCCGACTACCTCGCGAACCTCCCACTCCCGGGCAATGAGCTTGTGCACGAAGACTTTCCCGATAAAGATCTCCTCTCAATTCACAACAAAGAGCCCAAAAAAAATTCATGGACCCTTTACTTCGATGGCGCTCTTAATCACAAAGTAAAAGGTATCAGGATAGTCCTGCTGAGCCCAGACGAAGTCGTCATACCGAAAGCTTTTCAACTCGACTTCCCAGTCACCAACAACGTCATTGAATATGAAGCCTTCATCGCGAACTATGAACAACATTGTAATTAGGCATCAAGCAGTTGAAGATGATCTGCAACTCCAAGCTTGTTATATCACAATTTATTAGGGAATGGAAGACCAAAGAAAGAAGACTCATGGCCTACTTGGAGATAGCTCAGTTCATGATAAATAAGTTTGAAAGAATCTCTTTCACGCACATCCCTAGACTGGAGAATGAGCGCGCACACTCTCTCTCGCCACACTAGCCTCAGTCATTCATATACCAGTTAGACAGAATACCAAAACCTTCTTCATCGAGAGATTGACAACACCAATACACGAAGTCGCCTAGCAAGTGAAACCTGAACTGCCAACTAGATTAGAAGCTGGCATGAATGAAGGGCAACCTACCTTAGGAGAATCCACAAAGAAAGAAGCTGACATCGTAACCTTTGGATTGGAGAAGTCACCAACTGATGATGGACAACCATGGTACTTTGATATATGGAACATCTTGAAGCATTGCCATGCCCCTCCTTACACTATGAAGATTGAACAAAAGACTATTAGAAACTGATGCGCAAGGTTCTGCATCTTGGGCGAGACGCTATACAAAGAAGCCTTCACTAAAGGAGTACTGCTACTGTATGATTACGACTGCTAAAGGACAATACATAATCTGAGAAGCACAAGCCAGTCCCTACGGCGCTCACACCGATAGATAGAGACTCTTAGATTAGATCATACGTGTAGACACCCAAATTCGGCCCAAGGCCCGCTCAATTTGTACTTCGGGAGAGATGTACCCCTGTGATTCCGATGGCACCCTTGAACCCTTAGAAATCTATCCAGACCTCTAGGAATCACCTAAAACTCATTAGAACCATTCCCCAACCCTTAGAGATCACCCCTAAACCCTAGGATCCCTTCCCAGATTGAACTTAAACCCTTCTGAGCAATTGATGGGAGGATAGCTATAAAATTTTACACAATCTACTGCTAAGGATGATCCATATACCATTGCAAAGAGGACTTCTCCAGCTTTCCAACAAGCTAAAGATCACTCAATTTAGAGCTACGGTTCAAAAGTTATGGCCGATTGAAGTTTCACATAAAATCATAAAAAATTTTGCTCAGGAGTGGATATTACATACGCCCAGCCAATTTAGCCCCAGATTAGTCAGGCGTATATATTATATATGCCTGCCTATTTTGGGGGAAATTTGGCTGGGCGTATATAATATATACGCCCAGCATAGGTGGGACCCACCACGGGCTTCATCTTCCCAAAGCTCCCCTATTTTTGGTGAAATTTACTGTTCCTAAACTGGGCGTATATAATATATACGCCCAGCTTAGCTATAGTAACTGTCATCAATTGCTCGAATTTCCTTCATCTAGTTTGACCCTTTGACCATCCCCTTTGTTGGGGTGGGTGTCTTGAGGTTGGTTGCACCCCCTTTGAGCTTATTGGCAACCCTTAAGTCACCCATGGTCTCACCCCATCATCCACCATTAAAATCAGTTTCCCAAAACCCTAGAACCTTGAAAACCGAGTAAACCTTAGATGGGGGATTACCTAATTGCTAAACCCATTAGCTCTTAAGTAAGCCCCTAACCCATCCCTTCTCTATAAATAGAGAGGCCCCCCTCTTCCCAAAGGGTTGAAATTTTGGTTGAAAGGTTAGAGAGTGCTTAAGAGAAAACCTAGTGAGAAAAAATGCCAATATTTTTCCAAAATTCCAGCATGCATATCCCACCTATTTCAGTCAATTTCCCCCATTAGATCACTCCTTTTAGCTAAAGCCTAGCCTTTAGCCTCACCCTACACTTCCTACTTTACTGAATCCTAGTGTTAGAATCCATTTCCATACCGTTTAAGCCATTGGAAGCACGCCAAAGCGAAGATCTTCCACGATGCAACAAGGGCCCGTGAGCTCCGACTCACCCCTCTCTTCCTCTACCTTCTTGGTGTCTCTTCCATCCAAGGATTCAAGCCGTTACGCCGCCAAAATTTCAGTTTGGCTCAAAGCTTGATAGGACCGTATTGCCTTCAGGCAAGGGGAAACTCTGCCCTTTTTTTTTTCATTTTGGTCATAGATAGAGACCGCTACATGCGGGTTGATCGGGGGCCTAAACCCTTCCCGATCGATAACCGAAGCCCCTACCCTAGAGTCTTTGGCAAAGACCGGTAAATCAGAGTCATATTTAGCACTTCGGTGCTCAAAATATTGATTTGAAGGTTTCCCGGGTCACCAAAAGCTCCGGGTGGCGACTCTACATATTATCAAAGGCGAGCTCCTCGCCGTAACGAGTTCGCCAGGATCCATGGTTGCACAGATGGCGACTCTATTGGGGATATCACCCTAGCGCTTCCCCTCTTATTGGCCTTGCTTTTCTTTGTTACTAACCATTGCTATTTTCTTCTTATTTTTTGCTATTTTTTTTTATATTTTTGTTGTTTTTACTAACGTACTCACCCCTACGATTCAGTCCTTTAAGTGCCTTAGCCGATTGGCGGGCCTACTTGCGCCTTTAAATTTCAGCTTTTACGATTCTTGTCATTTAAGCCGCCTTAGCCGTTTGGCGGGCCCACTCGCATTTACTTTTCACGTCATTTAAATTTCAGTCATTTACAAGCCTTAGCCATTTGGCGGGCCTACTTGCGCACTTTATTTCGGTCATCATATCTCACCTTTGAACGCCGGCCCGTTGAGGCGGCACGGACTTGTCATCCCCGACCCTTTTTTTTGGACTTAATTTCACTCCCCTTTAAAATCTGTAATTAAAAGTGAACCAACAGTATGGGGACATAATTGAATTTATTTTTGCATTTTTGGGTAGTTTTCGGGGGGTTTAGGCGCAGATATACTTTACCCGGTTCCCAAAGAAGGCTGACATAGTGGTGATGATCACGAAAGAACCACCTTCCAAGACTGAGAAGGCGCTTGTGCCGGAGGTATATCAGTTGGGTTGCCAATTCCGATCAAGCCGTAAAACTCGCATTGGTGAGAGCGTAGACAACCCAAAATTCAGCCGTGTATCCCTAGGAAACGGAAAGGAGGGACCCGATAACATACAAAGTAGTCCCTGGGAGCATTTCTCCCAAGAAACCAGTTCAAGGACCCACATTCGGGCTTGTTGTTCACTGTCAAAATTAATTGATAGAACTGTTTTTGCCAGGCATATATATTACATACGCCCAGCCAAAATCCCCAGAAAATAGCCAGGCGTATATAATATATACGCCCAGCCAAAATCCCTAGATTTATGCCAGGTGTATATAATATATACGCCCAGCCAAAATCTGCATTTTTTTGGTTGGGCGTGTATAATATATACGCCCAGTATATACTGGGCCACAGCAACCCGACCTAAGGCCCAATTGACCACCCCAATTCCCCGATTAGCGGTATTAGTGCCCACAGTAGCCTCCCACATTCTCTAACACCCAATATGCCCCCGCCCAGTCAAAAGAAGGCGACTTCTTATTGATTTGCTCCGGGGGATCGGGTCGTTTACGTGGATTCCTTCACCTTCAATAGAACGAAAGGGTTCCCTTTCGCTTCTTCCGAAGTACGTCGGATCCCGCCATGGGACCCACTAAAGGTATGTATATCACCCGAAACGGGAGTTGACCCTGGGCACCAGGTCATCATTCTAGGTAGAGGGGAGTTAATTTCCATTATAAAAAAAAAAAAAAAAAAAAAAAAAGAGAAAAAGAAAAATCCTCATCTTCAGAAAAAATCCACCTTCAAAAAAAAAACTCAAACAAAAAAAAACCAAAAAATCATCATTTTCCAAAAACCAAAGAAAAACAATCAAAAGAATATATTTTGGTGTGACCGCCACCACGGCGACTTCAAACCTGGCCTGTAGAAGGAGAACCAGGAAGGTATTCGGCCCTTATCCGAGACATCGATACAACACTCGTCAGCGGATCATGTCAAGAGCCGATACATCCCCACCGTCATCCCCATTCCATTCCCATGTAGGAGAAGACCCGATCACCGACACCTTCACCCAAACCCGGTTCAATATCACGGGTCCTTTTGGGGCACCCGTGTTCACCTCCACCCCATCCCCCTCCCTCACATTCTCCCAACATACCCCCTTTTCATCCCCTACTGAAACCCCTCATTTCTCAACCAATTCATACATCCCCATCTCCCATCCAAACACCCTTATCCCATCCCCGTATTTCTAAAGACCCCATAGGGAGCCCCATCCCCCGCCTACTTCCCACATTCCATCCCTCTCATCATCCATGCTACCTACATCCCACATCCCATCCACCTCATCCCACATACCATTCCCACCACCTGGCCCATCCACATCCCAACATACCCCGCCATTTACTCGTGTTATGCCTAATTTCTCCCAACCCCCTCCATCCTTAAGTGAGCCATCACCCCCCAATCTCACACCTGAATCCATGCCCTCAATGGAGGACATGAGAATGATGTACGCCCTGTGGGCTGCTTCTCGGAACCCTACATCTCAAACCCCGCATCCAAATTTCCAAAACCTCCATACCCCATTCCCTCCTAACCATGCCCAACCACCCATCATCCATACCTCCCAAAATCCCCCACCTCAATGCCAAACCCAAACCCATACAAATCCATGGGCCCAAGCCCAAACACCTCTAGAGCCATGAGCCCAAGCCCAAGCCCATCAGGCTCAGGCCCAAAACCCTCAAAATCCATGGGCCCAAGCCCAGGCCCAAGCATAGGCCCAAGCCCAAGTCCATCAGGCCCAGGCCCAAAACCCTCAAAACTCATGGGCCCAAGCCCATCAGGCTCAAATCCAGACCCGAAACCCTCAAAACCCATGGGCCCAAGCCCAAACCCATCAGACCCAGGCCCAAGTCCAAGCCCCCCAGGGCCTTTGGACCCAATCCTATCAAGCCCAAGCCCAAGGCCCATTGACCCAAAGTCATACTAACCCCCACACCCAAGCCCAAGGCCCATCAATCCAAGCCTTCCAAAACCATCAAACCCAATTCCCTCAAACCCAAGGCCCATCCACCCACGCTCATCAAGGCCCATTCACTAACCCCAGACCCCCCCACCAGTACCCTTCATTCACCTATACCCCTTACGCCCCCATCCCACCTCCAACAGGAAATCCAATCCATCCCGTTCCTCAAACCATGAACATCTCGCCACCTCAACCACACCTCCCTCACCCCCAGAATGTGCACCCAGCTCAGCACATCACTTACCCACAAACCGCTCATCTATTTATCCCTTCTCATCCCCTACAAACCATATGGCCCCACTAGGTCATCCAACCCCTCACCTCCCAAGTCCAAATAGCAGAACTCGCCCCTCACCAATACCATGACCAACAGTATGAGGAGGATGAGATCCGCAACAGTGGAGGAGTTGCCAGCTTCAACCCTCCCGGGCCCACCATCATCACACCTAGGGTCGAACAAAATCAGGGGGAAGCAGTCCCCACTACAGCCTCAAAAGAACCAGAACAGTTGAAAGAACAAATAGACAGAATACAGAAACAACTGATGAAGATGGGAGGAGTAGAACTGCATTCAACAGACTTTTCAGACCTATGTCTGTTCTCCGATGTCCCCCTGCCACAGAAATTCAAGATGTCAGTGTACGATAAGTATAATGGCACTGACAACCCTTTGGCCCACTTAAAATCTTACTGTGGGGATATGTGCCAGTATGGCGGAGATGAACGGCTCCTCATCAAAGTGTTCCAAAAAAGTCTAATGGGCCCAGCTCTGAGATGGTTCACATCCCTGGAACCATCCATGATAAAAAATTGGAAAGATCTGACACGATTATTTCAAGAGCAGTATGTCTATAACATGGACATAGAGCCAAGGAAGTAAGATTTGGCCCATCTAAGGCAAAGACATGATGAAACATTCAGTGCTTACTTGGGAAGGTGGAGGGCATTGGCCGCTCAGGTAACTCATCGGATTCCTGATGATGAGCAGATTGAATTGATAACCAAGGGAGCCCTCTCAGTCATCGCAGATTTTTTAGTATATCAGCAGCAGTCTAGTTTTACTAATCTGGTCCGAAATGCCAATCATTGTGAAGATGCCATTACAGAGGGCAGGTTAGGAAGGAATGTGGCCAATGGGGCCACCGGGGTTTGAAAAGCTGTCGAACCAAGAATTGAAAGAAGACCAGGGATAGAGGTACAGAACATTGTTTACCCCCAGGCCAATACCAATGCCCCCCCGATACAGCTCCAGGTTACACAACCACACCCGGCCCATTTCGAGCAAGTACCAAGGCCAAGCAACGGACCAAGAGCCCCGTTTACCCAGGAGCAGATGAAAGCACATTTTGAACGAGTGTTCACACCATTGGGGCAATCCTTCAGTGTCTTATTGCCAGTATTGCTACAGAAAGGCCTGGTCAATTTACTCCAACCTCGCCCGCCACCCCATCCCATACCGAGGAACTATGATTCTAATATGCATTGCAATTTCCACCAGGGACCGAGTCACCCTACGGACTGGTGCTTCCCGTTAAAGCACGTGGTCCAAGATCTGATAGAGGCGAGAAAAATCATTCCCCCGCTACTTTCTCAAGGGCAGAACCAGAATATCCATCAAGCCCCTCTGCCACTGCACCTAGGAGGCCCCAGGCCTAACATTCATTGGATAGAAGAGGAAGAAGAAGAGTTTTACCCTTCGAATTATATCAGTAATCAGGAGGAATTTTCACTCCCCAGGTCGAACGAAGATGAACTATGTGTTGGGGTGATCTAGCCGTTGTATCTAGCTGATTATTTCCCCACACCGGCATACCAAGAGGATCCCTTAGATTTAGGGTAGTATTTTTCCACCCCTGCTCCAGCCTATCAAATCCAAATGGGCGCAGCCCCGCCGCAATCATACACATATCCACCCCATGCCCAATTTACCCCATACACCCCTCCGTCACACCCAAATCACCCCACACCATACACAACTCCGCCATCCCCGTATTATCCTACCCCATACACACCCTCAAATCTCTCCACCCAATACACTACTCTGCCATCCCTGAGTTACCCCATTCCATACACACCTTCAAATCCCACCACCCAATTTACCCCATACACCCCTCCGTCACCCCCAAATCACCCTGCTCTAATGCACAACTCCATCATCCCCAATCTATCCCATTTCATCCACAAACCCATCATCATCCCACCATGCCACAAACCCTTCATATCCCCTTATTCCACCCACTACCCCGCCATGTCCCAATCATCCCGCTCCATGCTCCACTCCATCACCCCTAATTTACCATACGCCATCCACGAATCTGTCATCATCCCACCATGCCACCCCATATACAAACCCTTCATATCCCTATCACCCCGCTCCTCAGATGTCTCCCCATCCCTCCATCCCAGTCACACTCCCGCCATCCCTTCGTTATTTTGGCTCCAACCGCAAGCAACCCCACACCCAATCCCCTTATCACCTGCTCCCAATAACCACTGGTCTTACCAAGCCCAGGCAATACCTGTAGAAGCCCCCCCTGCACCCATAAATTCAACCCTGCCAATTCCCACCACTACCATTCTGCCCCCCACTGGAGTCAACTTGGTGGGACCCGAGAAACTGGCATGTCCAACCCAATCCTCCCCAGAATTACCATGCACTCCTTTCCTTATCCTGAAACCTGCCTATGACCCGCATCAAGTGTCATTAAGCTATGAACAGACAGACATGAATGTCGGGTGCAACCAAGAGGAGGCTGTTGAATTTGTTACCTGGTCAGGCCAGATTTCTACACAGCCAGAAGCATCAGGGGCCGTTAGAGGAGAAGAAAAGAAGAAAGAATAGGCTGCGGGGAATCCCTTTGAAAAAATGGCCAGAGAGCACATACTAGAGACGCAGCTCAAGAGAACACCCGCACATATTACTGTGTGGGACTTGTTAATCACGTCCCCCCTCCACTTCCAAGCCCTGATGGGAGCACTCAAGGA
Organism: Chloranthus sessilifolius; assembly: GCA_021018995.1. NCBI lineage: Eukaryota > Viridiplantae > Streptophyta > Magnoliopsida > Chloranthales > Chloranthaceae > Chloranthus > Chloranthus sessilifolius. The sequence continues at coordinate 23,000,394 of CM037594.1, read as the reverse complement.
CGCACATGTCTCCACTCACGTAACTCTAGATGAAGTAGGAGAAATAATAGGGCAAGTGTTGGCCCCAATTGCCATCTCATTCACTGATGCGGACCTACCAATCGAGGGGAATGACCACTCTAAGCCCTTGAATATAACATTAGAAGTAGGAAACTTGGTGGTGCCGTTGGTCCTAATCGACAACGGGTCGGCATTGAACGTATGCCCTCTAAGAACGGCAATCAAAATTGGGGCAAACCCCGACACCTTCCGGCAATCCATATCAAGCGCCCGGGGATTCGACAACACCAGAAGAGAAATCATAGGAGAAGTAGACCTCGACCTGATCCTCAGGCTGCAAACCTTCACCACCCCCTTTAAGGTGATGGACATCAAGTCTACTTTCAACCTGCTGTTAGGTCGGCCATGGATACATAAGCTCGGAGTAATACCATCTACCCTGCACCAAAAGCTCCGATTCATCTCAGAAGGAAAAATTGTCACTATCTTGGGCGAGAGCAGAGAAGACAGGGAGAGAAGCACTCTGCACATTGAGAATCCAAAAGTGCTGAACATACCGCACACAGCAGAGGACGCCGATCTTCACCGATTCGAGTATGACTTCTCAGCCGTCACCCTCGGACCAACTGAAAAGACCCCGGATAAAATTAGGGGAGGAATGGACACAGCTATGTTCATGCTCCACAGATGGGGCCATCAAAAAGGGAAAGGGTTGGGCCCAGGGCTCTAAAGGAGAAGAGACCCCGTCAAGGCCAAGGGACAACAAACTAAATTCGGCTTAGGCTACAGGCCCAGAGAAGAAGAAGTCAGAGAGGCCAAGGAAAAGATGAGAGCCGCAGCAGTCGCCAAGGCCAGAGGAATCATCTTAGAAGAGGAACCTCACGCTCTCCCCCACATCCGTGAAACCTTTGTGAGCGCCAGGATAGTAAAACTTGATCTAAATGGGGAGACGAGGGTAACCCCACATAAGCCTACTTCAATCCACCCCACCAATCCCTACATCATCCCCCCAGACTTCGAAATGGACTTAGCCGCCCTTTCCTTATTCGAGGAAGAAGTTCCCCGGTCCACCCATCGCTCCAGCGCTACCCACTCTGGGCCCATCCTAACCATAGAGGATAGGGTCCCAGAGGATCCCTCTATAAATATGTTGAGGGAGGAACTGCAAGAGCCTACGATGCCGCTCCCAATCAAAGAGGTAAAGGTCAAGCCTCGCAGGTGAGTAACTGGGCATCCTTGCCCCAACTCCTGGGAGCCGCCAAATACCGTGAAAACGACATCGACTCCCCAAAAAAAAACAACCTATAAAAAGTGAGGTTAGCCTTTGGACCACTCTACCTTGTATATATAGAGATCCACCTCGCCAGGGACTGACCTCCAAAAAAATGCAAAATACCATAAAAATAGAAAAAATACCAATTTCAAAAATATTGTCCTTTAAAATTCCCAATAAAATTAAAATTGATGTCGTGATATCCGTCCCGCGTGAAGCCGACCCCTTTCCTATAGAAATACAAGAAGAGGTAGGAGTCACGAGTCTGGATGAGGAAGGTCAAACCGATGAGCTCCCCAATGAGCTCCTCAAACAATTTGCCAATTTTGAGCATGACCCCACCCCGATCGTCGAAGAGACGGAGGATGTCAATTTGGGCACTAAAGAGGCCCCAGAATCACCAAAATCGGAACATCGCTATCCCCTGCGGAGAGGAAAGGTATGATAGACTTCCTTCAGTCATACCAAGACGTCTTCACATGGTCGTATAAAGGCATGCCTGGTTTGGATACCGATCTGGTTGAGCATGAGTTGCCACTCTACCCCAATGTTAAGCCGGTTAAACAGAAGCCGAGACGCCTCCGACCCGAATGGATGTTGAAGGTGAAGGACGAGGTCATTAAATAGTATGACGCAGGTTTCCTCATGGTATCCAAGTACCCAGAGTGGCTGGCCAATATCGTTCCCGTATCGAAGAAGGATGGAAAGGTTTGAATGTGTATCGATTTCTGCAATCTCAACAAGGCAAGCCCTAAGGACGACTTCCCGCTACCCCACATCGATATCCTAGTCGATAACACTGCAAAGCATGGAATGCTCTCATTTATGGATGGATTCTCAGGATACAATCAGATAAAGATGGCAGAGGTTGATCACGAGAAGACAGTGTTCATTACCCCCTGAGAACCTTCTGCTACAAAGTATTGCCATTCGGGCTGAAGAATGCTGGGGCAACCTATCAAAGAGCAATGACGGCCCTGTTCCACGACATGATGCACCAAGAGATCGAAGTATATGTCGATGACATGATTGCCGAATCACCAGAAAGGGAGGACCACTTGATAAACCTTCAGAAGCTATTCGAGACGTTGAGAAAGTACAGGTTGCGGTTGAACCCCCAGAAGTGCGCCTTCGGCGCTATGTCAGGAAAGTTGTTGGGCTTTATTGTCAGCAAGAGAGGGATCGAGGTCGATCCAACCAAGATCAAGGTCGTCACTGAAATGCCGCCACCGCTTGCAGAGAAGGAAGTCAGAGGCTTTTTAGGCAGAATCTAATACATCAGCCGATTCATCTCACAGTTAACTCCGATATGCACACCAATCTTCAAACTACTGAGAAAGGACTCACCGGTTGAATGGAATGATGGCTGCTAGGCTGCATTCGATAAGATTAAAGGTTACCTCCTAAAACCTTCGGTATTGGTATCGCCCATACCTGATAGACCTCTGATAATGTACCTATCAACGACAGAGTTTTCCATGGGCTGTGTTAGGACAGCATGATGAGACAGGAAGAAGAGAGCAGGCCATCTACTACCTGCGCAAGAAGTTCACTGATTATGAGACGCGCTATTCTCATCTGGAGAAAGCATGCTTGGTGCTCGTTTGGGCTACTCAAAGACTTCGGCACTACCTGTTATCCCAAGCCGTCCTACTTCTAGCACGGATGGATCTGCTAAAGTACCTATTCAAGAAACCTGCACTCACTGGCCGAACTGTACGATGGCAACTACTCCTATCCGAATTTGACATTACTTATGTCACCCAAAAGTCAATCAAGGGGCAGGCACTCGCTGATCATCTTGCTGAGAACCCTCTGCCAGACTATGAGCCTCTAAGGACCGAATTCCTTGATGAGGACATTCTGTTCATGACTGACAAGGATACAGAGGAAACAGAGGAGTCCTGGGTAATGCACTTTGATGGAGCATCGCATGTTGAGGGCGAAGGAGTTGGCGCCATTCTTATCTCACCCAGAGGATCACATATACCCATCTCAATCAAATTGAACTTCCCATGCACCAATAATATGGCCGAGTATGAGGCCTGTACAGCTGGTTTACAGGTGGCTCTTGATCTAAATATAACTCACCTTAGGGTCTTTGGAGATTCGCAGTTAATTATATGCCAGACCAACGGAGATTGGAAGACCAAGGATGAGAAACTGATCCCATACCATGAACATCTTGAGGATCTAATAACCTGCTTTGAGGAGGTCACCTTCTCCTATGTGCCACGAGCAAGAAATCGGTTTGCTGATGCCTTGGCCACCCTAGCCTCTATGGTTGAGATTCCATACGGAGTTGTGATGAAGCCGATCATGATAGAGCAGAGGGATGAACCGGCTTTCTATCACCTGCTCGAAGGACCTATAGAGTTAGATGATGAACCACCCTGGTTCTCAGACATCAAGAATTTCCTCGAGACCCAAACTATCCCAGAAGGAACATCGAAGGTAGACAGATGCACCATCCAACGATTGGCAATGAACTACGTCATCTGCGGCGATCTCCTGTATAGACGGTCTCACGACAATATTCTGCTCCGATGCCTAACCCGAAAAGAGGCGGTTGAGATCATGAAGGAGTCTGCGGGGCACACGTCAGTGGACACATGCTTGCAAAGAAAATTCTAAGGCAAGGATACTTTTGGACCACTTTGGAGACCGATTGCTACAAGCACGTGCAGAAGTGTTACAAATGCCAAGAGCACTCCAGTCTAATACACGCTCCGGCCATTGACTTACACAGCATGGCCACTCCTTGGCCGTTCGCCACCTCGGTCTCGACGTCATCGGCAAAATCAATCCTAAGGCTTCCAATGGGCATCAGTTCATCCTCGTCGTGGTAGAGTATTTTACGAAATGGGCATCAGTCTCCTATATGAACATTAAGGCCAGTCATGTCGAGAAATTCATCAAGAACAATATCATTTGCAGATTTGGTGTACCCAAAGATATCATCACTGATAATGGCACTAATTTCGCTAATAGGCGCATCTGGGCCTTGTGTGAGCAGTTCCAGATCAAGCATCATCGATCATCCCCATACAGGCCACAGACGAATGGAGCTGTAGAGGCAGCCAACAAAACTTTGATCCGCATCCTGGAGAAGATGGTAGTTACTTACAGAGATTGGAGTGAGCAGTTACCCTTCGCACTTTGGGCCTATAGAACGTCTATCCGCATCATACAGGGGGCAACACCATTCTCCCTTGTGTATGGGACCGAGGTGTGCTACCGTTGAGGTCGGCATGCCCGAAGATCCTTTTGGAATCCCATCTACCTGAAGCTGAGAGGGAAAGAGCCCATTTTGAACAGCTAGACTTGATTGATGAGAAAAGACTCCTAGCCTTGTGCCACACCCAGATCTATCAGAGGAGAATTGCACGTGCTTATAATAAGCATGTCCGCGGTCAAGATCTGAAGGTAGGAGACACTGTACTGAAGAAAATTTTCCCGTCTCTCCACACCGATCCAAGAGGGAAGTTTAGGCCAAATTGGGAAGGACCTTATGTTGTCCGAGAGGTTCTGCCAGGATACGCCGTTCACCTCGCCACCATGGACGGAGACCACTTTCCTGAGCCCATCAACGCTGGATACCTCCGTCAGTTCTACTCATAGGTCTTGAGACAAGGTAAGTTTTGATAAAAGTAGATGCGTGACCGCTTAAAGACCCCATAAAAGAGGCCATCATTTCAAAGTCAATTAGCCCAAAAGAAATATTCCCTGAAAACCTTCACCCTTTATGCTACACACGTCGGGCCAATAACCATTTCTTTCATATACCCCACCCAAAATTCCAAGAAAAAAGAGAAAAGAGAAAAGAGAAAAGAGGAAAAATCCAAACTAAAAAAAAAAGAGAAAGAAGAAGAAGAAAGCAAACCCCCCCAAAAAAAGGATAGGGGGACCAAGGAAAAAGAAATGGCTGGGGCATAAAAAGCCTTCGGAAAGAAAGAGGAGTCCCCGAATCTAGAATTCACTTAAAACTTAGATCCAAATCCCCAGGAAAAACCCAACCCGTTTGAACCCCAGCCACGTTACAACCCAGAAGAAAGCCCTCTTTAAGGTCCACAAACACTCATAACATCTACTGCATCAGAACAAGCTGAGTTAACAAACCACATAGAACTTCATTCAGCTAGCCATGACGGAATCGATGTCCATGTCGTGGCCTTCTGGTTCTAAAAAAAAAAAAAGAGAAAGAAAAAAAACAAAAAAATTAATTTGGGTTCAAAGCAAGATGGACGTGGTGAAAACCCGAAAGGGCACCACGGGTAAAAACAGTGAACTCATGCGAACCAGGTGAAAACCCGAAAGGGCGCCTGGGGTAAGAAAGCGAACCCATGGACATAGTGAAAACCCGAAAGGGTGCTACGGGTAAAAACAGGGATGACGGGCATGGCGAAAACCCGTCTTGGGCACTATGAGCAAAAATGTCAAGGAAAGAGAGATTAGGAGAAGACCTGTTCTGGCCCACCCATTTCAGTTTGAACCCCTTGAGCCCCTTTCCCCCCTTTTCGATGGCCACTCATGTGAAAATTAGATCAGATCCCGATCAAGTATGTCATCCCTACCGCGGCGTCTGACGCATGACCAAAAGGAAAGACAGGAGACTAGACCAATCCTTGGGAAGCCGACCTTCCAATGTTTAAAGAAAAAAAACCTGTATCTCATGAACAGGGTTCGACCGTGCTCAAAAAAGACCCACTAGTTTGGCCTTGTAATTACCGACATCACAAAAGACCCAAAGGGAGAAAATTTCAAAAAAGATAATAGATTTTCCTTTCCCATAAAAAACCCCACACTGTGGAGGAGAAAATTTCAAAAAAGATAATAGATTTCCCTTTCCCATAAAAAGCCCCACACTATGGAGGAGAAAATTTCAAAAAGGATAATAGATTTCCCTTTCCCATAAAAAGCCCCACACTGTGGAGGAGAAAATTTAAAAAAAAAAAGATAATAGATTTCCCTTTCCCATAAAAAGCCTCAAATTATGGAGGAGAAAATCTCCATAAAAAGCCTTACATTGCGAAACGTACGAAGGAAAAAGTCAAAAAATGAAAAATATATGTATGTATAGATTTCATTCCATTTCTTACAGTATTATGTGCGGAGTGTCACGTCCTAAAAAGATAACGACATGACACACTTTCTATTTTCGCTTTTCTTCGGATAGATAAAACCAAAAATATATATATATCTATATATATATACAACAAAAAAAGAAGAAAATAACCCAAAAGAGATCTACGTTATAGGGCATTCCTCCTCCTCCGTGTGTATGATCTAGGAGCAGGTGAGGCAGGGAGCATGCTTCAAAGTGCTAATCTCTGCAAGCAGAGAGTCCTAGTGAGCATTTCGATCAGACATCCACCTACCATGAAGACTCTTCTGCCGTCTCCATGAAGCTTCAGCTGCACTGCGACGCTCAATCAAAAGCCAAGTCAACCGAAGAACCTCACTCTCGGCTGTGGCAGCTCTCACTTCTGCAATCTCTGCTCTGACCCTTTCTTTCTCCAATGCCTCAGCCAAAGCTAGCCTCTCTACAGAAAGAGACTCGATCCTGGTCCGAAGCATCGCTTCCTTACAAGGCCAAGGCCCCGTCTCTATCACATCTACCAAAACTGGGCTAGGGGTAGGTAATTCCTCAGATACCAAACCTCGTGTCGAGAGACGCCCCAAACTAAGTGCACATGTGTTGATTGTGAGTCTCCAGAGGGTGGCTATGCGGTCGAAATCACTGAGAGAACCTTGAGAAAATATCAAAGAGCACAGAGGTGGCCTCACAGAGCATGTCACATGTTGAGTATACCCAAACTGACGAAGCACCTGATATGGGAAATAATATGTGCTACCGGTCAACCCCAATAGGGTGATACCCTCACAATCTCGAGAGCGGACAATCGGAAAGGTACCATCCAACCAGGGAAGCTGTCAGATCAGCTCCGCATCTAATAGCCACGTACTCAGCTCCTCGGTGCTCCCATGAGGCAATCTCGAGCAACGAAACAGAAAGCCTTGAGCCACATCCCCTCTTATCAAACACAAGCTCAGCACAGGCCCCATGATAGCCAAATCTGAACAAGGAGCGGGCTCCCGCTGAGAATCCCAACCCGGCTCGAGGCCGAGGCATCCAGGCCCCGATACATCTCAGCCAAGACTAGGTGCACCAATGAGCGGCCTCCCTCCAACTCAGTCAAGACGTCGCACAGCCCAAGGGAAAAGGTCTCTCCCCCAGTGAAGAAGAGAACTTCCGACAGCAAATAAAGGGCAAAGGCCTTTACATTGAAGGGATCTCGAATGGGCAACTTTCGAAGACTCGAGTCGCCGAAAAGTTCTCTTAGGAATTTCACCGAACACCTAGCGGGCCCTCCGGTGAAACATTTCTCATACCCACCCTTTTTTAAACCGAGAACCGCATGGACCGCCTTTGCATACCCCGGTTTGGGCACCACTTTTGCAAGGCCTCGATGCATCTTCAAGCCAGTAATAGAGGCCAACTCTTCCAAGGTTGGGGTCAGCTCCCTAGACCCAAATCTAAAGACATGGGCCCTATGGTCCCACGACGCCAAAGCCGCCTGCAGCAGGTTGAGCAACAGAGGGATAGCAAGGAGAGAGGAAAGGCGGGACAACCCGAGGCAATTCAGAATAGCAAGCTCGCTCTCAGCCAAGCTATCATGCCATTTTTGCAAAAAACTGGGCCCCGGGTCCAAACATGGAAGTATACCAGCCCCTGTATAAGAGCTTGGGCCCCTTTTCAAAGGCAGGTCCATCGACGTACAAAGATGTTCTTTATAAAATCAGTCAATATATGACGATGGACCCACTAGAAAAAAGAAAGGGAAGGAAAAGATGAAAGGAAGGGCAAAAAGGCCAAACCAGGATGGAGGAGGAGGCAACGGGGGACCAGGCTTGGGTTATAAAGAGCCCGCTGAGCCTAAATTATAGCGAGCGTATATATTATATACGCCAAGGCAAAAGTTTGAAACATTTTGCCAGGCGTATATAATATATACGCCCGACCATTTTAACTATGGAATTGCCAGGCGTATATATTATATACGCCCGACCATTATTGCTGAACATTTGCCGGGCGTATATAATATATACGCCCAATTTAAAGCCGGCGCTGGCAAGGCCCCCTCTCACAGTGGTCCATTTTTATTCCCCAAGGAGGAACTTATTTTTTGGTTGGCCCACTCTTTCATCTCGGGGCAGTCCATAGGCGGGCATACTCGCACACCCGTTGGAAGCCCCCGGAGGACGCACTACCCGTAGCTTATGTACGAAGAATCACCTGCAAGATCGACTCCATCATTGGAGGGGTGCCGGCCCGTGTCCGGCCCAACAAAAAACAAAAAAGGAAACCATCAAAGCAAGGGGATAACCAAATGAAACATTCATATAAAGCATAAAAATTATAAACCATCCAAAAAAAAATTATTGTTTAAAAGTTATTACATATCCCCAATAAAGCCAAGTTTAAACTGTTTCATTGTTTCAAATTTTCAGAGAATGAACTAGTCCTGGGCAGCCCCCTTCGACTTCTTCCGGCGCCGGCTCGCGCTTTGAAAGGTACGAGTCTCCCCCACCCGAGTCCACGCCTGAGAAATATGGCTGAGAAGGGAACGCGACTCCTTTTCACGAGCACGCTGTAGGAACACACCAAAAGCCATCAGATAGAGAAATAGGCGGAAAGTAAATAAAGAAAATAACTAGGTTGGGTCAGCATTCACTCACCACCTCGGTCTCCCTAAGCCCAACAAGGTTATGATAATATTCGGCTTGACTCACTGCCGACTCATAATCCTGGCCAGTAAGAAAAAGGAGGTGTTAGTCACACAGGCCATCAGCATAATTCAAAGGGAAGGAGAACAAAGCAACAAGATAGAGATTACCCCAGGGATCAGCTCAGGAGGTGGGACCTAGATAGCTTCAGCAGAGATTTGTGCCTTCTCGACCACATCGACACACACACGCGACAAAAAGGCATCATCCAAGCGCTTGAAGGTCCCCTGGACCACGGTAGGCGAACTGCCAGAAGCACCAGCACCAGAAGGGTCAGAGGATCCAAAGACCAAGCCACGCCGGCACCAGCCTCAAGGATCGGAGGGTCCAAAGACCAGAGCATCATAAGGAGCAACCGCCTCATCCCCCTCATCCGAGTCGCCGCCCTGCTGAAACTGTAGAGAGAAACATTTTATCATTAAAGGTGGTAGGTCAATCAAAGTAATCACAAGGAAGTTGCTAAATAAAAAGAGAAAAGGGGCATTACCTGAGATCGCGGCCCGCCAAAAGCTAAAAAGTTAGCACCAGGCACGAAGCGGGGCAGCAAGAAATGATAGGGCAGGGAATCGTACCACGACTGATACCCCTCGGGCAAGGGAAGGTCATCAATAGAAACCCCATGGTGAAGAAAGTGAGCAGTAAGCTCATCAATGGAGCCTTCTGGAGCCAACACATCGGCGGGAGGAGCTTGGGGCATGGCAAAGAGAGGGTGATACTGATGAGCCACTCTCTCCCCTAAATAGTAGGCCCTAGTCTAGGACCCATAAAGGAAGATGATGCGACGGTCTAGCAAAAAGCGAGAAGGACCCACTTAAGCCAAGTTCCAGAAGGGAGATCCTATGTAGGGGTCGAGGATGACCTGCAAAAGAAGAGAAAATAGAGGAAGGATACACACATTTGGTCAGAACCCATAGCACACAAGAGCTGCCAAATTTATAAAAAGGGAATTATTTTACCTGCTCTGGGATCAACAGGTCAAACTGAGAGCGCAACCCTAACTCCAAATGCTTCATACCTACGTCCCGACGGTGACTCACGTGCCAGTTACTCATGAGGGGGAACGTAGCAACTTCGGACTGAAGTAGAGGGCGACCCGGTTGGAAGTGAAGATACCCCCAGATCTGAGAAAGCAAGCAGATAAAGACAGGTATGCTATAAAAGAAAATTGGACAAGCTAAAACCAAAGGATAAAATACCTCAATTGCAGGCCAGAAACCCACAATGGAGCTAGACTCCCCAAGAACGGCTCGCTTTAGGCTGGACATGAGTACAGCATAGCCGGCGCTGCCCCAATCGAATCAATGCATGGTTTCCCAGTTCACCATCAGGCTAAGCAAGGACAATGAGACTCACCCTTCGCTGGTGTTGGAGAGGAGAGTCTTACCCCGGAGGAACAGCAGAGCAATGCTGGCCAGCATATGTGCGCATGCGGGCTTGAGATATATGGCCATGTCAGGCTGGCCCTGGTCCACTAACTCGTGAGGCTCAAACTGATCAACCAGCCAGGACAGCTTGACCTCAGAACCCCGAATATTCCCAAAGGTCTGGTAGGCCCCTATCAGTCGAATCATTTCCTCCTTACCTGGCATACGGGTAGGTACCACGGGCACCCGTCCAATACGGACCCCAGTGATCATAGACCAGTCCGCAGGTGTAAAGGCCATCTCTGCCACGGCCATGTGAAATGTCATGGTCTCGGGGTGAAAACACTCTATCAGAGCCTTCAAATAGGCCGTATCGGCCCTCACGGCAGGACACAAAATGAAATCCCCGAAACCGGCATTGGTGAGCAGGTCCTTCACCACTGGGGGAAGGTAAAGCACGAGATGCTGGAGGTCGAACCAACCGCCTCGGAACATAATGTGCGGCAGGGGCTGCAAATAGAAGGCATCAATTAGATAGGGGCAAGGTGGTATAATGAAGACATCAAAGGAAAACAAAAGCGAAAAAAAGGGGGGGGGCTCATCTGTTTACTTGATCGACGATCCCAAAGTTGGACATGTGGGTGTGCTGGCAGTAGAGGAGGCTGGTATGGGCAGCCTCGCCTTGCATTTCATTCCAAGGCTGGGAGGAGCGCTGAGACATGATGAACTGTTCCCCACAGGAACCGTAGGCCATCCCCGGCCCTTCTTGCTGATCATGCCCTTCTTCACCGGGCATCCTGAAAATATGAGACGCATCGGCATATGAGAAGGGTGCCAACACAAAAAAAAAAGGGAAAAAAATATATATGCACTAATCCAAAGACAAAAAAATCTCATCAAAAAAAAAAAAACCATGTGTGTATGTACTAATTCATCAAAAAAAAAAAAACAAAAAAACAAAAAAAAAATATATATATATATATAATAAATATATATGAGTATGCTAACCCGTCAAAAAAAAAAAAATGTGTGTGTGTACTAATCGAAAAAAAAAAAATGTGTGTGTACTAATCCAAAAATAATGTGTACTAACCCATTAACAAAAAAATGTGTGCGTATTAATCCAAAAAAAAAATGTGTATAAATGTACTAACCCATCAACAAGCCAAAAAAATGTGTGTGTGTGCATACTAATCCACCAAACAAAAAATAATAATAATAAAATAAAATAATACATATATACGTATACTAATATATGTATGCACTAATCTCAAAAAAAAAAGGAGAGGCACCAATCCATCAAATAAAATGCACTAATCCATCAAAAACAAAAAAGAGAAAGAAAAACAAAATAAATGAATGATGGATGGAAAATAGGCCTAAGGAATCAAATATTTCAAAAAAAATAAAATAAAAGGGGGAAAACAACAAAAACAAAAAGAGAGAAAAAGGAATATAGGCATCACAGAGCATTTCACCATATATAAAAAAAAAAAAAATGAGAGGCAATATCATCAAAAATTCAAAAGAAAAATAAAGGAAGGGTAATGATTACCTTTAATGAGAGAGAAAAACAAATATCGGCGGAGGATAAGCGTCTTTCGATCCACACCCGCAACCGCCAGTAATAGAACTCAAGCCAAATCAAATGTAAAAACCCTAGGGGGCTGTCCCGAACTTAAGAAGGAAGGAAGGAGAAAGACAGAATTTGAAAAGGGGGGGCCCCTTTTGTGCTCGGGCTCGGGCAGTTTTGTAACTGCCAGTTTTTAGACAGGTGTATATAATATATTCGCCCGACCATTTTCTCCAGATTTTGGTCAGGCGTATATAATATATACGCCCGACCAGAAATGGTAGTTTTTTTTAACTACTCGGCCATTTTCGATTTTGAGGCCCGATGGACCCCCTTGTATGCTATAGACATCGGTCCAGCCCCCCCTTAGAGGCCCACGTATCATCGGGCAAGGGTGCACGCATCCCCAAATGACCCTTCGAGTTCCCTTCGATTGGCCCAAAGGGACCGTGCAACAATAAACGGATCTAGGTCCGTAGGCGCCCACCTATTGCGCCCACAAAATCAAACAAAAAAAAAAGAAAAAAGAAGAAAGAAAATGCTGAAAGTGACACTAGTTCTCAAAAGAGTGCTGCAATGACCATTTGCACCACTCCGAGAACCGTGTTAAATCAATTCGGAATGATCAGGGTCCACCCGAAAGTTCTTGAACCCCGTCTTACACAAGGACACCCCATACCTGATCCGACAGGCAAATGAATTTAGCCCCAGATCTCCCCCAGCAGAGGTCGAGGCCTAATCCGGCAGGCAAACCAAGAACCCATCACCGGAATGCACACGTCCCTATGGTATATCAACATGGCAAGTTGATTCGCCTAAGGATACATGCAGAAATAAGGGCAGGTTGAGCATGCCCAGAGTCTCAACCTGACATGAAAAAAAGAAAAAAGAGAAAAAAAAAAGAAAAAAAAGAGGGAGAAGAAATAACAACCTGTTGCTGCTTAGTAAAAATCCTTAGTGGGTTGACCCCACCTTCCAAGCATTCACTCTGGTCACCCCCCTTCGGATCTATGTTGACCAAGAGTGCCCCCGACTTCAGACCATTCGAAAAGTCTATTGTCAGTTGAAACTGACCCGTCAAAAATGAAATTACCACCAACCAAACTATGTGCAAACATACAGACTGAAGGGCTCATTCCCTTTTATTTCCTTTTACACAAGCTTAAAACCTGTATAAGCACAGTGTCCCTGTTGAATGTACGCACTTGTGTCTGGGTATCCGCAGGATGGTCGTTTGTCCTCGTAAATTGTACCTTAGGGTCGAGGCTTCCATTCGCGCCTATTTTGCTGCTTATTGCCCCTGATGGGTGTCTGTCTGTGCATAGTTAGTAAGATGTGATTTCATTAGGGATGGAGGCTAGAATTGGACATCTCTTTCAAGGGATAATCGGTCCTAGCCCGATCTTTTGCTTTGTCTTAAGTTAAGGCACTCTGGTTCATGTGAATCAGGAGCACCTCGCCACCAGAACGAGCACATCCCCAAGGTGTACCTATCCCCGGCATGGTGCACGCACTCTTAAAAGCGTATCAACTGGCATTTGATCCACTTAAAGAGTTGTGTAAGAATAAAGTTGTCAGAGGTCCTTGAGTTTTGCTTAGAGGCCTCGAAACAAAAGAAAATTTAGAAAATGACACAAAAAAATTACTCGAAAAATGGGCATGCATTCCCAAGAAGTGTTGCGACATCAATATTCACTCCACTCGGATAAATCATGCTAAAGCAACCTCGAGGTTGATGGGTTCGCCCAAAGACTCCGACCCTTACTTAGGTAAGGGCACCCGTGGCTAATCCAATGGAGCTGTCAATATCCCATAGGATTGGACACAGTTTGAAGGCCTTCGCTTTGTCTGCTTCGCATCAATTCCGAAGCATAGATCGATCATCCCGTTTCATGGAGCTGTCTGGTTCAGATTAATACTCAACATCACAAATTTATAATTTCCCTTAAGAAGTGGACGATATATCGACTATCGGGCTTACACTTTTTATGATCATCGCAGTTATGCCCAGTAATGTCGCAATGCGCTTGGAGATTGTTAGCTTTGAGGTACGGACGATATCCCGAAATGAGTGGGCTTACGTACACTCCCCATCACCATGAATGTTTGAGAATTGAGTTGAACCAGGCGGACCCATCAAATGTGCCTTGGACCTCTTCGGATGTCTCTTATCTTTGACATCAGATCATTAGTGATCGAATACCAAAGAGGGGCATCTGTAGACACCCAAATTCGGCCCAAGGCTCGATCAATCTGTACGTCGGGAGAGATGTACCCCTGTGCTTTCGATGGCACCCTTGAACCCTTGGAAATCTATCCAGACCTCTAGGAATCACCTAAAACCCATTAGAACCATTCCCCCAACCCTTAGAGATCACCCCAAAACCCTAGGATCCCTTCCCAGACTCAACTTAAACCCTTCTGAGCAGTTGATGGGAGGAGAGCTGCAAAACTTTACATAATCCATTGCTGAGGATTACCCATATACCATCGAAAAGAGGACTTCCCCAGCTTTCCAATAAGCCAAAGATCACCCAATTTGGAGCTACGGTTCAAAAGTTATGGCCGATTGACGTTTCACATAAAATCATAAAAATTTTGCTCAGGCGTGGATATTACATACGCCTAGCCAATTTAGCCAGGCGTATATAATATATACGCCCAGCATAGGTGGGACCCACCACGGGCTTCATCTTCCCAAAGCTCCCCTGTTTTTGGTGAAATTTATCGTTTTAAATCAAGCGTGATATAATATATACGCCCAAATTAGCTACAAAGAATCGCCATCAGTTGCTCGAATTTCCTTCATCTAGTTTGACCCTTTGACCATCCCCTTTGTTGGGGTGGGTGTCTTGAGGTTGGTTGCACCCCTTTTGAGATTATTGGCAACCCTTAAGTCACCCATAGTCTCACCCCATCATTCGCCATTAAAATCAGTTTCCCAAAATCCTAGGACCTTGAAAACCTAGTAAACCTTAGATGGGGGATTACCTAATTGCTAAACCCATTAGCTCTTAAGTAAGCCCCTAACCCATCCCTTCTCTATAAATAGAGAGGCCCCCCTCTTCCCAAAGGGTTGAAAATTTGGTTGAAAGGTTAGAGAGTGCTTAAGAGAAAACCTAGTGAGAAAAAATGCCAATATTTTTCCAGAATTCCAGCATGCATATCCCACCTATTTCAGTCCATTTCCACCATTAGATCACTCCTTTTAGCTAAAGCCTAGCCTTTAGCCTCACCCTACACTTCCTACTTTACCGAATCCTAGTGTTAGAATCCATTTCCATACCGTTTAAGCCATCGGAAGCACGCCAAAGAGAAGATCTTCCACGGTGCAACAAGGGCCCGTGAGCTCCGGCTCACCCCTCTCTTCCTCTACCTTCTTGGTGTCTCCTCCGTCCAAGGATTCAAGCCGTTACGCCACCGAAATTTCGGTTTGGTTCAAAGCTTGATAGGACCGTATTGCCTTCGGGCAAGGGGAAACTCTGCCCTTTTTTATTTTCATTTTGGCCATAGATAGAGACCACTACATGCGGGTTGATCGGGGGCCTAAACCCTTCCCGATCGATAACCGAAGCCCCTACCCTAGAGTCATTGGCAAAGATTGGTAAATCAGAGTCATATTTAGCACTTCGGTGCTCAAAATATCGATTTGAAGGTTTCTCGGGTCACCAAAAGCTCCGGGTGGCGACTCTACATATTATCAAAGGCGAGCACCTCGCCGCGACGGGTTCGCGAGGATCCATGGTTGCACAATACGGCAAGGCTATTACTGGTCGACGATGGCAAGGGATTGCCACCTCTACATCCAATGCAACAAAGAATGCCAAGAACATGTCGCGCTCATCAAAGCTCCATCAGTTGCATTGAACCCTATTACTTCACCTTAGCCATTCTCGATGTGGGCCTTCGATATCATCGGACCTTCATGGATACGGTCGGGAATACTCACAAGCATGCATTCATACTCATCAAGTTTATCATTCAAAAGATCATCACCTGCTTTGGAGTCTCCAGGATGTTCGCCGCCGATAATGGACTGCAATTCATCGCAGAAAAGATGAAGAGACTATGTAAAATATTTAGCATCGACCTACATCACTCGTCGCCATTCTCTCCCCAAGGAAATGGACAAGTAGAGGCCACAAATAGTGGAGATGAGCAATGGAGCTGACTAGCCTGAATGACTGTCGGAAGCACTCTGGGCCTATAGGACTTCTATTGACATGACCACTGGCCAAACTCCTTATCTCCTCACGTATGGGATGGAAGCAGTCCTGCCTTATGAAATATAAATACCATCCCTACGTATCAAAATTGATGATGAGCTATCCTTAGACAAAAAGAGGATTGCTCTGCTCGTTGAGCTAGAACAACTCGATGAGACGCGTCTAAGGGTAGCCGATCATGCTCAAGTATACCAGAGGAGGATGGTCAGAGCCTACGATAAGAAAGTCCTTGAGTGAACTTTTGAAATTGGAGAATTAGTCTTGAAGAAAATCATGCCTTCTAAACATGCCCATCCAAAAGGAAAACTGAAGCTGAACTAGGAGGGCCTGTATGTCATAGCATCTGTGCGCGCCCAGGGAATGCATACAAGCTGGTGAACCAGGACAAGGAAGAGCTCGCTAACCCCTAGAACACCATGTACCTCAGGAAATACAACCCTTAGTATCATAATTATCATATCCCATAATCAGCTACTTATATCTATAACCCCCGTAGTTATCAAGACTCATTCATTGGTCGTACGCCTTCATTTCCCATGATATCCTTGAAGGTCTCTAAACCACTGCCCACCTATTTATTTGGGCAATCTGATCAAAAGGACTAGTGGAACACCTGACCTCTTCCAAAAGTATAAGTAACACCTAATTCTCATCCCTTTCCCCCACCATTGGAGGAGATGTTAGAGCACAAAAAAATGAAGATGCTAAGTTCAATCAAAACTCATCATTCTTGCGTCAGCAGGTTACTTTCAAAATATGTACACATACATGATTGAACAAGAGCAATACAATGGGTGAACAAGTCAATGAGCCTAGGGAAGCATAAGCAAATCATGAGGACATTCCTGGTAACCCTACTAGGAAAGTATAAGCAAGTCGTGAGGGCATCCTTGGTGTCCCAATACTATTAGATACCATCGTAAGGTGGTGGGACGAGGACAAACTCCTGCTAACCATAGAATGTGAGACTTTGATGGAACCAAAATATGATGGAGAGCTCAATCATGGCATCCCATCCCCCTGAGAAAAATACTGTTACTTATCTCTTTTCAAAATTTTTAGATAGAAACTGCTCTCTCATATCATTGAGCCTTATCCCCTCTTTCACCCTTAGTTTCTATTTTCGGACAGTAAGAACCCTCCTAAGATATCCCCAGATATGAAACTGAAAACTTGTGAATGATTGATGCAACCACTTACTATCTACATCTACCCTCTACTACTGACTATGGGATAAGATGATTACTATCGAAGGTAGAACCCTAGTATACGACTGATATGGCTAAACGATTTCCCCCGGCTCGGTAAACAGTATCAAGGAATTTCCTCGACACTATTTCATCAAAATGCACATGGCTCCTCACAGGCCCAGGCACTCACGAAGAAAAAAATCAGAAATGCTCCATTGCACCTTAACACTGGGGCATTTCTATTTCAAAAAAGGAGTTGGCTTGAGACCCATGCTTGCTCACAAACAGGTGCAGAATAATAAAGTCATCACCTCAGGAAGACCGCTGAAGATGTTGCACTGCCTATCCCATTATGCTCCTACACTGGGGCATTTTTTTTTCCTTTTAATTTTTGCTTTCCCTGTTGCATTATTTTTCCCTTTCTTGAATTGAAAAATAGTAGTATAAAAAAAAAGAAAAAGAAAACTAGTAGTATAAAAAAAAAACATATAATGATCCATCCTTTATGACCAGGCCTTGGTCTGAGACACCACCCCCTTTGACAATTAGCAAGGGGAAAAATAAAATTACTAATAACTTTATCTTCATGTGGAGATATAGAGCAACCATCAACTATTACTAGGCCAACTCAAGGAGCATCCATGTCTCGATAATAGGCAATGGTACCAACAGCGAGCAATCAAAGTAGAGGAGGTAACAAGAAAGGAAAAGACAAAAGACAGGTACATCTAAATTCATAAGATCACTATACATATATCAAAATTTCTCTTTATAACACGTCACCGGGGGCATACCCCCTGTATATACAATAAACAAAAAAGGGAATAAAAAATGCCCTACTCCCTCCGCTACCTCTACGAGGGACACTCATCACCCTCTCCAGCGTCATCAACCTGAGGACCAAGAACTTGGTCCACTGATGCCTCAGCTGAAGCCTGAGGCCTGGATGGAGGCCTCCTCGAAGAAGAAGGTATGGTAACAGAACTCCCCTCGCACACCTGATTGGAGGTCGATCGAGACTGTGAACGCAGGGAGCTAAAGGCAAACATAGGCCCAGTCTGCCTAACCATATGCCCTCAAACGCTCACAGGTCTCTCGACAGATCTCCGCCAGTGAGCCGCTAGCCCTCGATCCCAACCCCGGGAGGTGATCAACCATCCCTAGCACTCTCCCACCTATCCTCGACAACTCGTGCTGCAGAAGCTCGATTGTCAGCTGCATTCAGCACGGGCGATGGCTTAAGCGCTCTCTAGCTCCGCTGCCCGAGTTTGCCGATCAACAGCAAGGTCCATGGTCAACTCTTGGAGATGATGCTCAGTGGTATCAGAAGGGACCTCATGAGTCTCCTGGCGAACCTGAGCACGCTGCACCTCCAGACGTGGCTGCTTCAACTCACGCACCTGCACAAGGGTAAGGCTAAGAAGATAGATTGACATAGCAAGAAACAGAGCCAGAATGACGAAAACATACCAGATCAGCATGCTCCTGCAGAAGGCACTCTACCGCAGCAGCAATAACTGGATCAGCTAGAGGTGTCAGGGGAAAGGCAACCGGAGCCTCGAGTGCAAATGGCTACAAAACGGAAGAAGAACATCAGAAATACTAAGACTACAGAATTAGAAATGAAATATAATTACACCAATTACAATATACCTGAGTAGGGATCGGAGTAGGCTCCTGAGGAGGGGCCTCGAGAGCAGAGTCAGGAATGACCTGCATAAGAACCAAACCAACTAACAAAACACATTAGATAAAACCAAATCAATAGAAGTGAAATAAACTAATACACACACATTATACCTGACTCTCGAGACATAAAGAAACAGTTGTTGCCTCCCACGTCTGGAAGTCCTCGGCAACCCGATGCTGAAAATACACAAGACACTATTAGCGAGCTACTACGCGGCATAGAACAAAATAACTAAGAACATCGAAGAAACTTACCCAGTGCTCCAGCTCAGCCTGAAGTTGAGCTATCACTGGTTCCTCTCGACTGGATGACACAACTGAAGAGGGATCATATGCTAGAGCAGATACCCCAGCACCTGATAACTCAGACATTTGCAAATATGACACATAACAAACGCATCAGAAGTGACCAAATGAACCGTGCTAATGATTAATAAAATTGAGTTAAGAGAAACACTCACCAATCAGTCAATCTCTGAAAGTAAGCTGACCTCTATCTCACGACATGCGTGCTATTGACCTCGTAGCAGCTCGATCATCGTCGCCTGGCTGGAGACCTCACCCTCCCTCTCCGTCTGACGAGCACAAGGGAAATAAAACAAAGCAATGATGTTAAACTAACTAGAAACTAGACGAATATGTGTAACAACCAAAACTCAATAGACTAACTTACCAGAGATCGTCGGGCCTCAGCTAGTTGAGTCCTCAGCTCGTCCTCTGCCATCTTGGCTTGGAAGACTAAGATCGTCAGGGAGTGCAGCATCTCCTCATCAGGATGAGGAGTGCACCCTATCTACTCCATCACCCTGTGGAGAGCATCCGACGCTCCGCAAATGCCTGCGCCGAGGTGACCCTCCTCCAATGCGACCAACCTCTCCCTCAACGCCAAAGCCGACTCAAGACCGCCAATCGCAAAAGAGTCTCTCCCATGGAAGGGACGCGTGAAGAGTCAACCACCGTAGAGCTCCCGGAATCATCTCACAAACTCCCAGGTATCCGCCTCATCGCGTGCCCCAATCACACTGGTCCCCCCGGCTCTAAAATCAGTAATCTGAGCCTCCATCTTTGACGCGAAGTTTCTGCCAGGGGGACCGACCATCCTCTTCGCCACCTTGTGGCGAATATCTGAGGGGACTCCCTAAGAGAGCCTTAGCTATCGAGCTGCTCGAGAAAGGTGGATACGCTCCACCTTCTCAAAGCAGTGGACCTAGATGTCCACGTCTAAGAAGGGCCGTCCAGACTGTATCACTGGCGGCTCGGCATCCTCCCCAACTGCATAGGGCCACCAAATCACTTGTAGCCATGAAAAAAGAAATAATCGTCAATAAATCCAAAACTTGAGAACCTAAGACATTGACAACATAGGCAACCCATACCTGCCTTGCATGCATGTCCTCAAAGAGACCTCGCACAGTCTGCAGATATGAAGACTGGCGACGGCGCCCCAACACCCTTCGTCACATGTGCATCTGTGGGAATGTGATGGTGACCTCTGCTGGGACCCGCGGGCGTAAGAAGGTGAAGTGATCGTATGCTCAAAACTAAACACAACTGTTGAAACCATCATTATCAAGAAAGACTATGCAACTAAGACACCGAAGAAACCAACGATTAACAAAATCTCACCTGAAGAAAGGGAAGAAAGCCTCGAATGGTGGCCACGCCCCCCCTCTATGATATAACTGCTCATAGAGGTGTGCCAATGTCGTTGCGCCCTAGGCGTAGGTGGGAACCCGGTCCAGATCCCCGAGTAATGTCAAAAGCAACCTAGTAATGCATCCCCGAGTGGAAAAAGAAAAGAGCACTGCCCCAAGAAAGTGCATCAAGAATGCACAGAGCAGTCAGTCTGACACCACTCCCGGCTCCACGACAGGCTCTCGGCACGCCATCGCCTCACAAAGCGCATGGAATAACACTTTCGGCTCGGAGTGGCGTCTCAGAAGGACAAAGCCTTTGGCAAACGTATCGAAGAACCAGGTGACGTGGACCACTCCTGATCTTGATCTGCTTAAGCGATATGCGACTCCAAGAATCTCCTCGCATATCGCCAGATAGTCCCCCTCCATCTGGCCGGTCACTGGCTCCCCCTCGAATCTGAGTCTTGTGATGCAGACCTAGTCCTCTGAAGTCGAAAGTAGCATCCTGACTGGGAAAAGTAGTGTCTGCTGCTCCACAAAGAGTCATCACAAAAAACCCCCAAGAGAAGGCTTGCAAAAGATTAATCCTCAAAGCCTACCAAGGAGTAACTGACATCGGTCATGTAAACTCTGGCATAGCTCCTTCCTTTTCTTTCCTTCCATAGGGTGGTACTTTGGGTCAGATTAACATCATCAACCCTAGCACTACCCCGTATTCCAAACACCACTCATCCTCAAAAAAAAAAAAATGATAATAATAATTACAAACCTCTTTGGGTGTAACACCCGAGAAACAAAATAAAAAATGCCCCAAACTATCAATAAAAAAATTACAAATCCAAAATTCAAAACAAAACCCAGGCCCTTAGCCCCAATTTATAAACTATACCCTTAAAACCACAAAATGACAAGTGTTTCACATTAAAACACCCTTCATCTAATTAAATCTAAATCAGACACATGCCCCCTAAAAAGAACCAAAATCCCTAGCAAACTTAGAGTAGCCAATCATTTCAAAACATTTACTCGTCAAGAAACACAAATCCAAAGCAAAGAGTATGAACCAATAAGATTAAAATACCTAACACCCATCTAGAAACCTAAAAAGCTCCACATTATTAACAAGTGTCACCCCAAATTAAACATTAAACCCATATATATATATATATATATATATATATATATATATATATATATACGATAAATAAAACAACAACCTTGAGATCCTCAATATAACCTCAATAAATCAAATAAAATTCTAAATAAATCCTAAATAAATCATATAAAATCCTAAATCTTAAATAAACTCCTAAATAAATCAAATAGATTCCTATATCCTAAATAAAATCCTAAATACTAAATAAAATCTTAAATAAATCAAATAAAATCCTAAATAAAGTAAAATCTTAAATCCTAAATCAAATAAAATCCTAAATAAGATAAAATCCTAAATAAATCAAACGAAATCCTAACAAACCAAGTAAGCCAAGTAAATAAATCCCAATAAATCCTGAACCAAATCAAATAAATGCCCAAATGCGTCTGATTAAATCTAATTAAATATCCAAAATAAGACAAACAAGAAGAATACAACAATAAACAACGATAAACGAACACAATAAACAAAACTCCTCTTTATTTATATAATAAAATTTTACAGGTGTCACTGGAGGCATACCTCCTGTAAATACAATCTAAAATGAAAACCTAGAACCTAACCTACAACTTAAAACAAAGACGGAACCCAAAACAGATACAAACCCAAAACAACGATGCGTGAAACATCCAATCATAAGCAACAACAAAGAGGGTGGAACAGTTGGGGAACACCCTTTCCATTCATTTGGAGGACTTCCCTCCCACCGTCTTCACCTCCTAACAATAATGAAGGGTGTATAGCACATCTTAATCCCAACACCCCCCAAGCCATAGATGCACCTCCATCAGAAGCCACTTCGGGATGTAAAGCGCACGAAATAATGAAGATCGAAAGAAATGACATCGAAGTCGAATAGCTCTATCACACAATAGAGATACTCTAAACGCTTGCTCACTCAGATCAAAAGAGAATGAAGAAAAATAAAGAAGTTCGGACATAAATAGGCACTCGCCTAATTAAGTGCCAGAAACTCAGTGCGCAATGCAATTTAGCGCGGGATCACCTACGTAGAATCCGAATCACACGCGCCAACTTGGGTGTGAAATTAAACTACCGACCACCCAAAAAGACCCGACAAATCGATCTCATGCTGAAGATCCCGCTCGTAATCAAATTACACACCTATGTTGTTGCACGGAATTTGAAAGGTCACCCACACTGTGGCCGTGTGACGCTCCAATCATGCGCACTGATCAAGGTGAGTAATTAGATTACACACGCACACCCACACGCGTAATTGATCCCCTGAAGTTCTCAATTGTGCGTGCCCAACCAGGCGTGCAATCTTATTGAGCACCTAGATTCATGCACATAATTCCCAGCTATAATGCACTCCTCAACTCGTACTTCAGATGAAATAAACATATCCCCTCAACAAAAACCCTAGCAAATAGATTCGCAAGACGACATGTCCTATTGTAGTAAGATACATACATAATCATCTTAACCCATCACAAGCAAATCAGGGGTGAGGACATCTCCGCGCAGTACCCTTGTGACCAAATCACCCCCTGACAACCAACTGTGAATTAACGTCCCATCGCGATCAAAATTATTCCTCGGAGTCTCATCGCGTACTCACAAGTACTCGTCACCACTCCTAACACCCACTGCACAAAACATGTCGTCAACATAAAAAATAAAAAAAAATTGTTACTCACGGCCCCATTGCCCCCCTCACGACACGAAGTGAGAATTAACGATCACAAAGTAGCCAATCATGCTAGTTTTCCCATCACGATCAAAATCACTCTCCCTTATCCCATCACGTAACCTTACACGCCGACCAGGAAGAGAGAGAGAGAGAGAGAGAGAGAGCCATTGATATCCCATCACGCATCCCCCCAATGACATATCCTATCGCAATAAAACACACATAACCAACGATATCCCAACACCTAAGCTCACTGGTCTGAATCAGCCACACCCTCGTCTCCCATCGTGACTCCAAAACCCCATCACGTAACCTCACACACCACGTGACCTCGCACGCCACGCGATCGAAGATAGGCTCAACCAATATCCCATCGTGAAGAACCAAGAATGAGCCTCCCATCATGACCCCAAGACGCCACCTGTCAAAGAGAAAAGACACCATCATCGTCCCATCACATCACAATAGAGTCATCAGACTAACACCCCATCTCACACTCATGTCACGTCACAATACAAGTACAACCTGATCTCGTAACATAACCCAAGATCTTCCAAAGAAAGAAATAAACATAGCTTTTCCCATCCATAACCACCAATGTCCTATCATAAAGAGTTGAACCTCCCTCCGAACGCCTTACCTAATCATCACGTCCCATCACACCAATCAACTACCAAGTCCCATCCAAAGATCTCATCAGGAAATCTGAACGTCCCATCACACCAAGCAACCATCAGCCCCTACTACATGGCCACCAGAGGGGAAAGAACAGACCCTCTGATGTCCCATCACGTGACCCTGCACAAATAAACACGATAAAAAAAGGGAGGGCCAACCAATGACCTGTCGCAGACCACACCCCTCCAAAATGTCCCATCACGACACTCTCGCAGGAATATGAAGCGGCACACGGAGTCACCTTTACAATGCATAAACACCAACAAGAAGGCTTTGAGTTTATGTGGAAAAATTCACATGAAAGCTCAGCAACTTGAAGTCAACAATCAATTGATGCGAATGATGTGGGTGATTGTGTGATTTCTCTTGCTTCCACAAAGAGCTCAAATCCCCTCAATGACTTCACCTTCAGACACTTTTGTCCCATTACGTAACCTTACACGCCAGGCAAAGGCGACTCAAATCAGAAGGAGGAACTGCTCGCAGTCCCATCGCAGGCAAAAGCCTCCCGCCGACAACAAATCAGGTAAGTAAACACCTGCTTTTATTTGATATTCCTTATAAAATATAGTTAGATAATATTAAGTCAAACATTTTCAAAACTCGTCTCTCTTGACTCGTGAATCACTGTAGTCCTCCCATAAGAGACAATCATCAGTATTCGTTGAGAAGGTCAAACGGAGCATCCGACATACCAAGTGTCACCTTCACAACATGCAAACGGTCGGGTCCATAATTCCTGCACCGATGGATCTGCTCATCGACATTTCAGAAGCCACATTTTCCATCATTTTGCCACTGAATTGATCTTAAGTTAAAACCTCCCAAATTTCTAAAAAAAAATTCAAAAATCAAACACAAAATCATAATAATAATAAATAAACTCTCCTATCTATCAAATTCACTTCTCATTATTCCAATCTGTTCCTTCCCTTGGGAAATTGAACACTAAGTATGCTCAACTCTGAGAAATCACAAATGTCCACTTGAAAGGGACGCTTGACGTGCCATTGGTGTGAGCAATGACACTCCCGATCTGACATGTCTTGCGAAAGCCTTCTCCATTATATGGCATCTTATTATTATCAGCTCACTTGACCTTGTCTCTAGACACTAGTATGATGCCCCTCGGTACCTCGACTGCATCATTTTCTTGCTGTTTGATTGCCCCTTGTAGCAAGTCGCGCCATGCGATGGGATGCCCCTTGCACACGCAGATGAGGATATGATGATTCTCCTACTATTTGACTGCCCCTTATAGTAGGTCATGACATGCCACCAGATGCCACTTGCACCCGCGAATTAGGATACGTTGATTTCCCCCATTGACTGCTACTTGCAGTAGGTTAGGATCGCGGCATGATGCCCCTCGCATCCACGACATGGAATATACTTTCCGATAGCTACCATTGGGCCCCCGAATGCTCCATTTTAGCTTGTGCTAATAGATAAAAAAGTCAAGCATTTTATGTTAGCATCCCCAATTCAGATTTGTGATTCCCAAAAGAAACGAAAAGGCACCCTCAGAAGAGGGGTGTCTACTTCTTCGATGCATTCTTACTTTGCAAGAACGCACCGAAGAGGGGCATTTGTAGGCACCCCAGTTTTACCCTCTCGGAGTATACAAACCAGTTAGGTCAGCCTTTCACATTGTCCATACCTTTCGAAAGGGACTTACCTTCTCTGAAAGCTTTAAAATCCTAATACGGGGACCATATACGAAAATAATAGCATATGGCTTAACACAGGCTCCACAACCCTAATATGGGGACTATATGCTGAACTATAGTATATAGTCGAAACACAGGCTAAAATATGGGGACTATATACTGAAATATAGTTCTGTGGCTCAGACTCAACCCTAATATGGGGACTATATACTGAAATAATAGTATATAGTCGAAACACAGGCTAAAATAATAGCCTTGTGGTTCGGACCCGACTTAGCCTGAGGAGAATCTCGAATTCATCGCCCTATGTAGCGTGCATAATTCGATTGAGTGCCACATAGCTGGCGCGCAATTGGTCAAATTCAGACCAGGATACTCTTCCCATGGACTGCCTTTGGATCTGTTTCCATGCCTAGGAAAGGGCGCGCAATCGATTATGCGCCCCACCACCCACTCGTAATTGGTCTACTTTGGACTTGGACTCTAGTTCCCTTGACCGCTTGGATTCCTCGATTAATCACAGCTGAGCTGTCACTTAATCGAATTGCACGCTCCTAGCAGGACGCACAATTAGTTCTAATTTGATTAGAACTCAAACACCCGGCTAAGCATTCAGCCGGTCACTCACTGAGTCGGTCACCGACTCAAAGTGATTATGCGCCTAGGATAGGGCGCATAATCCTACTAAGCGCACTAGACAGGGCGCGTAATTTGGTTTGACCGGCTAATTGCGCACCTCCCACAAGACGCGCAATTACCCGAATATCTATAAATAGACCCCCCTACCCCACACTTCAACACATAAAGAAATCAAGTTTTCGTGTGACAACCTGGATTTTCGTACTCGGAAACCCATGCCATCAGGATCATACTTTGGATGATCCCCAGAACAAGACAAAGAACGTCGGCTCATCTATCAAAAATCAGAGCAGACACTATCAAAGAGGTAGATAAAGTCATCATATAAGACATTTAAAAGAAAGAGAAACACACACATATATATATATA
This sequence comes from Chloranthus sessilifolius, assembly GCA_021018995.1. Lineage (NCBI taxonomy): Eukaryota > Viridiplantae > Streptophyta > Magnoliopsida > Chloranthales > Chloranthaceae > Chloranthus > Chloranthus sessilifolius. The sequence continues at coordinate 22,973,485 of CM037594.1, read as the reverse complement.
TATATCAAAAAGAAAATATATCCACAAAATAGGAACCAAGAAGAACCACTGGTGATGTACATCCATCACACAAAATCAATGGTTCCCATAAGATGTATGCAATAATAACTAAAAATAATTACAGAGTTTAATACAAAACGGTGGCCACCAGGCCAAATAATCCAAAATGCGACTATAGATCCCAAAAATACAAAACTATGTACCCTAGCTATGGATAAAACTTGTCAGTTGGGATATCAATGTCCTCCTCCTCAACCTCTGCCTCAGGCTGATATTTTGGGTCACTCTTAGTGCCTGGCACCCGAGTCTCAGAACCTATGATATTAAAAATAGGGTGAGCTAACCATCTCAGCTCAATAAAAGAAATTTAGTTAAATTTGCATCTAAAATATAAAACATGTTTTTGCAAAACATAACTCAGAATAGATGATCAAGAATAGAGAATGCAGACAGAAATAATCAAATGGCAGATGCTAAATTTTAAAGAACAGAACAGATACAGAGTGTCAAGCATTAGACAGAAGTTTCAGAGCTTTCAGATGCTATTCATATAGTATTTAGTGACTTAAATAATATACTTAAGTAACTCCCGTGAATATAGCACGTGGTAGCCAGATGTGTGCCTATGGGTAACCTAGACCATCGTCGTTTAACGAACAATTTAAAGTGTTTTCATCAAGCCTCTACTAAGGAGAGAAGCTTGTGCCATTGGATTTTCAAATCAGATATACGAATATCCCACCGTGCTGGTCGTGGGTATCCTGCCACGTCAGGGGGATTCATCACATGAACTTTAAATCAATACACATAAAGGCCTCAGAATTAGATTATAGAATCAGATGACATAATCGGATAGCAGAATCAGATGGCAGAAATAGATGACAAAATTAGATAACATAACTTTTATAATATGCAAGGCATGCTTTTAAAAGATGGAAATCAAATACATATACTCAGAAAACATGCAGTCAAAATCAGGTACAAGTGAAGTTGAATTTCCCCTACCTCAAATTAGACCTTTCTAAGTAAATCCAAAGCTTTATAAAGCATCACAGTCTCATCCTAGACCATAAATATAATATACTAAGTGTCAGAGATGTCAGGACATCAGCTGGTACAATGTCCAGTAGTGTTTTCCCCATAAAACCAAAATAGCAGAAACATGGATAATTGATCGATCAATCTCCTTGTTTGATCGATCAATCTTCCAATTTGATCGATCAAATACCTAATTTGATCGATCAATCTCCCAAATTAACTCACACAGAACAGAGGAAATTTGATCGATCAACTTCCTTGTTTGATCGAACAATTTTTCAATTTGATTGATCAATGTCTACATTGATCGATCAAGCAAGTCAGACCTAAATTTTCCAAAAATACAGACTTCCTGTTTGCATACTAATTTATATGATTTGATTGATCAATTTCCCAATTGATTGATCAATCTTTCACATTGATCGATCAATGTCCACATTGATCGATCATTCTCACACTTGATCGATCACTTCCAAATAATCTATCAACCTTTCACATTGATCGATCATTTCTCAAAATGATCAATCAACTTTCAATTTTGATCGATCAATGTCTGTCGGGCATGAACTTCCAGAAAAACACACTTCTTGTTTCATTAAGTGCATATAAGATTTGATCAATCAATCTTTCACATTGATCGATCAATTCTAAATTTGATCGATCAAATACCCAATTTGATCAATCAAATATGGCAGTTTCTGTCATTAATGCCATTCATTAACTCGACCTATTTTCATCCTTAAACCTTAACGATTCTTAACAATTTACACATACACATGCATCTACTGATTTATTAGGTCTTAAATCTTACAATTAACCTAATAACTCACCTCCTTTAGTGTCGCTCTCGGGTTTTCGGCAAATGAGATCCGAAGAGGGTTTCGGATTCAAAATCAGGAATTTATCATCATTTATCACCGTCTATGATCCAAAGAGCAGATGTGCGGCTCCGTGTCAGCACACAGAGATGATAATCTCTCTCAGAACAAACTGAACGTATTGACATTGATTCCGCACTCCTAGATCAAGCTATCACTAACTTAGGTTTCTTCTAATAGTGGTTTCTCAGAGTAATGACTTAACAATCCAAATTCCTTAGCTACGGATTAACAAGAAGCAAGAAGAAGAAGATAAGAGATATGTATCCTAACCCTCTCCCTTCCCTTATAAGCTAAACCAATGAAATATCTTTGATATTTAAATTTTCTTCTAAGTTTAAACTCCGGTGTGGAGCACAGACACAAACTCTTCGGCATACCACGCCTCATCAAACATCTTACAAAACTTGGATTTATGTAAGAAGTCACACATGACTTTGCCTAACTATGGATTAATATTAATTTATCTCGATTTTCATGCCTGGCACGCATATCATAGCATTTGAATTCCGTTCAGAATTTTAGAGTCATTACATTATCCCCCCTTAGTAATTTTTGTCGTCGAAAATGTCTAACAGATACTAACAATTCTAACCCTAACAAACGTGCACAGTACGTCAAAACTAATATAGGCATAATGATACGTCAGGTGGCAGAACATAAGCAGAAGACAGGACGGATAGGCATATCGTCAGTGTAGGCAGAAAGCATTCAGAAAAGATCAGACATAATATAAAGTATGCAGGTATAACTGAGAACCAAATTTGAAAAGATAACCGTAAAAGCAATGTAAATAATAACTATAGATAGCATTACAAGGGGTAAGGTGATTACCTACCGGTGGCTCAGAATGCCCGACCTCATCAGGTGTGAGTCCACTGGGCCTGGATGGCACATTGCGATAGTCGTGCGGGTCCACAACATGCAAGCGGGCATGAGCTAGCATCGAGGTAGAAGTGGTAGCATACGAGTGCTGCATCAGTAGCATGAGCATCCCCTCTTGATAATCCAAGCGTCGATGCGCCTAACAATGAAACTTCTACATCTCATCCAGTCGCTCGTGCACCCTCTTATTGCCCTCGTTAAACGCCTTGAGCACTGCTTTGAGGGTAATGGTGGAAGGCACAGGTCTGCATGAAGTAGTGGCATGGGCAGATTAGCGCAAAGGAGTAGGGGCCTGTCTAGTAGACACCTCGGGTTGAGGTGGATGGTCAGGTTGTGCCTCCCCTGCATCTGGAGCTCTCTGCCGCCTCTGCTCCAGCCTCAACTAGAGGAACCTCCTCCTCTTCAGGTAACCACTTCACTAACAAATTGTTGCTCTTAGTCTAGTCCTTGCACTTGAAAATCTTAATGTTGTTGGTCAATGTAGGCTCGCCAGGAGCCAGGCTATACTCTTCTCTCAATGCAATATACTGCTTGACCATTCGTATTATCAATCGAGCATAGGGTTGCTATTTCTTTGAAGCAGCCTTCGTCTTCTTAGAATCAGTTCCCTGGCATTGATCATGCCATCAAGAACCAAATCGGCAACGGAGAACCAATAGTTCTCGAAAGCCGTAAACAGTGCCTGTTGCGCAATGCCGCTCCTCTCGGACTTGTGCAAAAATGGGTTTAGGGCACACTTGATAAAAGTGTCAAGCATACATAATCTATCAGGGAGTTGGGCTCAGGTAATGGATTGACCTAAACCACGCTGACCTTGCGTCATTTTGGTAACCACTACATGGTATGGGACATCCTTGACATATGGTGGCAATAGACCACAAGTCTCAAATACAGTGGAGAATATTGTAAGGCGGTGGCGACATGAAACTGGTTAAATTTATAGTCAAAGTCGTCAATTTTGGTGACTAATTGGTGACGACTGTCACCCCGACAAAGATTTTAATAAAAGAGCCTCACGATTCTAGGACAAAAATGGTCGTGAATTGGCTCGTGTAATGGTTTCAACCGTAGTTTAGCAATATAGTCGATTGCCCATGCCATTTTGGGCCGATCCTTGAATAGCGTAAAGTCGAAAGCATATTCGAGCAAAAATGTCTTGGAAGCCCACCACTCGTTTGGCAATTCACGTTGGATTAGTGGTGGCTGTGGGTTTAGAACGGGTGGCACAACATTTTTGGTGGGTGCCATGGGTGGCACGATGGGTTGTGCGACCGGTTCATCGGGCGGCACTGATGTATGAGCCCGGGATGTAGGGATTTTACGTGACAGATTCTTCAATCGCGGTTCCATAACTTAAAATGCATCAAAAAGGTACAAAAAAAACCCAAGTTAAGAAAAAAATTAGATTTTATCGCAATAGTTGAGCAAAATGCAATCCAATGAAGCAAAGCAAGAAGCTCCGATAGTCGAAAAACAATCAGAAATGTCCCTTGACCTCGAAGGAAGTAAAGCTCTCTCGAACGATTGAATTTCGTAGTCGTGTGAGTGAACCTAAAACCCCAAAAGTAAGTTAAATCGATAAATTTGATTGATCAATGCTAAATGTGATCGATCAATGTTTTAACTTAAAAAGCCCTAGCCTGATAACGTTGATCGATCAATGCACATATGTTGATCGATCATACTATAAGTTTGATCGATCAATCTTCCAGAATTGATCGATCAGACAATTCTTTCATAGAAAATAGTTTAAAATGTTGTGATCGATCAACCCTATCTTTGATCGATCAAACACCTAATTGATCGATCAAATTACTAATTTTATCGATCAAGCATGAAAGTAAAGCTCTTTCTTTAAAATACATGTCTTTAACTCAAATGAACCTTGTTTCAAGAAAGATAACTTGGTGACCATGTATACAGTATCAGTATACGCAAATTAGACAATTCAAAATGCTCTTAAGTGTACTTGACACGCACTCAAAAACAATAATTAATTTAATTCAAAATCGCAAAATTACCTCTCATATCAGGTGAAAAAATGAGGGTATTGCTCGCGAATTTCTGCTTCGCGCTCCCAAGTAGCCTCTGTACCTGAATGATTACGCCACTTTACTAATACAAGTGGAATCAACTTGGTCCGCAAAACCTGATCTTTATGGTCCAAGATCTCGACAGGTTCCTCAATCAGAGTCAAATCCTCTTAAAGTTCAATTGGCTGAAAATCCAATACATGAGTTGGGTCTCACATATTTTTGTAGCATAGAAACATGGAAGATGTTATGCATACTTGCCAATTGTGGTGGCAAAGCAATCCTATACGCGACTTCACCAACCCGACCTAGTACTTCAAAAGGTCCAATATAATGTGGACTCAGCTTTCCACGTTTTCCAAAATGTATCACGCCCTTAGTTGGTAAGATTTTCACGAATACCTTGTCTCCTACCAGAAAATAAGTATTAGTTTCATACCAATTGAACAAACAGGAAAACCTATGTTTTTGAACACAACTAAGTATACCTGAAACTCAACGTGCGTCCGATGAAGATTGGCATAACTCTTTTGGCACTTTGAGCAACCCATAATCTCTTGCAGATCAACCAAACTGTCTCTGTAGCACTGTCCATGATATCAGGTCTCAAAATAAACTTTTCACCGACTTCCTCCCAATTCAAAGGAGATCTGCATCGGCATCCATGTAAGGCTTTGTAAGGCACCATACTAATAATAGAATGATAATTGTTATTCTAAGCGAACTCAATCAAAGGCAAATGCTGATCTCATGACCAATGAAAGTTCAACATACATGCACATAACATATCCTCTATGATTTGGTTCACTCTCTCAGTCTTCCCATCTATCTGAGGATGAAAAGCTGAGCTGAATTTCAGTTTAGACACCATGCCTTCTGGAAATCGACTCAAGAATTGCAACGTATAAAGTGGATCTCTATCACACACAATAGTGACGGGTATACCATGAAGCCGAACTATCTCTTTCATGTACAACTCTGTGAGCTTGTTAGCTGTATACATAGTCGTATAAGGCAGAAAATGTGTAGACTTAGTCAGTCTATCCACAATAACCCAGATGGCATTGTGTTTTCTCAATGTCTTTGGTAATCCCAATACAAAATCTATAAAAATGGCTTCTCATTTCCATTCAGGCACTGGTAATGATTGTAATAACCCTGCAGGATTCCAATGATCTACTTTCACTTGTTGGCAGACCAAACATCGAGATATGTATTTTACAATATCTTTCTTCAATTCTCTCCACCAGAAGCTTCGCTTCAAATCTTAATACATCTTGGTACTCCTAGGCTGTATAGCATATATTAACTTTTAAGCTTCTTCTAAGATAGTGTCTTTAAGCTCCTTGTTAGCAGGTATGCACATCCGATCTCGAAATAATAAAGTACCACCATCCTTGATAGTGAAATCCATTATGATCTTGTTGATCACATCCTTTCTAATGGCTATGAGATCATCATCAATCATCTGGAGCTTACGTATATTATCAAATAACGTGGGCCGTATCACAAGGGTAGCCATCAGTCCTCCTGAACCTTTGACATCAAACCGTGTATCACATAAGGCCAGGTCCTCAAGTAGATGCCACCTTTGTATTCTGGTGATAAGATGTGACAACTGAACAGAAGATTTCCTGCTCAAAGCATCCACCACAACATTGGCCTTCCTAGGGTGATACTGGATAGAACAGTCATAATCCTTTAAGAACTCTATCCATCTGCGCTGCCACATGTTCAAGTCTTTCTGGGTGAAAAGATACTTAAGGCTTTTATGGTCGGTGAAAATATCAAACGTTTCACCGTACAAGTAATGCCGCCAAATCTTCAAAGCAAAAATGACAGCTACTAACTCAAGATCATGTGTGGGATAGTTCTTCTCGTGGTCTTTGAGTTGTTTAGAACCGTATGCAATAACTTTCTTATTTTGATTGAGTACACAACCCAAACCACTGTAAGACGCATCGCTGTAAATTGCAAAACCTCCTCCACCAGAAGGTATAGCTAACACTGGTGCTGTAGTTAACCGTGTCTTGAGTTCTTGGAAACTTTCTTCACACTACTCAGTCCAAGCAAACTATTTCTGGTTTTCTTCCTCAGAAATGAGAGCCTTAGACATAGCCGCCGCATATGTCTCTAACTCCCATAGGGCCACTTCTTTCTGTATGTTTGGCCTCAAGCCAAGCAAAAAATTTTGAGCTCGCATCGACTTGGTGGCCACGTGTTGTGGAGAAAACCTTGACAATCTATCAAACTCCGCACTATACTCGCGCACCATCATAGCTCCTTGCTCCAACCTGATAAATTGGATGTGATACCTCACTATCTTGGGAAAGTACTTCTAGTTGAAGACTTCAACAAATTTAGCCCATGTCCAAGGGACATTGGGAAGCTCTTGCTCACGGTGTCTTAATACTGATTTGCACCAAGGCCCCGCTTCACCATCTAGCTTGAAGGTTGCCTAGCGCACCTTCTCTACATCAGTGCATTGAATTACTTCAAAAACCTTTTTCATCTCCTCTATCCATCCCTTGGCTTCAATCGAGTCTATCTGACCTGAGAAATTTGGAGGTCTCATCCTCCTAAACTCAACGAAGCCTCTAGGTTGGTGAGGTGGTCTAGCTACTTGTTGATTAAAAGTAACAGTCTGTTGATCTACGTTGGTAGCGAAAGCTTCCAACACTTGCTCCATTATGCTATTACTAGCTTTGTTAGGAACCCTAATCCCCTGGATGTACCGGTAACATCGGGAATCTCTCATTAAGGAACCTCTCTCTGTCCTTCAACCTAAAGCCTACTCTTTGATACCAACTATGACACCCAAACTTCTGAACTCGAAAACCCGTGCCATCAGGATCATACTCTAGATGATCCCCAGAATAAGACAAATAATGTCTACTCATCTAGTGGAAATCAGAGCAAACACTATCAAAGAGGCAGAAAGAGTCATCATATAAGACATTCAAAACAAAGAGAAACATATGTATATATATCAAAAAGAAAATACATCCACAAAATAGGAACCAAGAAGAACCACCAGTGATGTACATCCATCACACAAAATCAATGGTTCCCAATAATGGTTCCCATAAGATGTATCAATAATAACTAAAAGTAATTACAAAGTTTAATATAAAATGGTGGCCCCCAGACCAAATAATCTAAAATGCGAATACAGATTTCAAAAATACAAAACTAAGTACCCTAGCTGCGGATAAAACTCATTAGCTGGGATATCAGTGTCCTCCTCCTCCTCAGCCTCTGCCTCAAGCTAGTAATCTGGGTCACTCTCAGTGCCTAGCACCCGAGCCTCAGAACCTACGATATTAAAAATAGGGTGAGCTAACCATCAAAGCTCAATAGAAGAAATTAAGTTAAATTTGCATCTAAAATGTAAAACATGTTTTTGCAAAATATAACTCCGAATAGATGATCAAGAATAGAGAATACAGACAGAAATAATCAGATGAGAGATGCTAAATTTTAAGGAATAGAATAGATGTAGAGTGTCAAGCATCAGACAAATGTTTCAGAGCTTTCAGATGCTATGCATATAGTATTTAGTGACTTAAATAATATATTTAAGTAACTCCTATGAATATAGTACGTGGTAGCCAGATGTGTGCTGATGGATAACACCGACCATTGTCATTCAATGAATAATTTAAAGTGTTTGCATCAAGCCTCTACTAAGGAGAGCAACTTGTGCCATTGAATTTTCAAATCAAATACACAGATATCCCGCCGTGCCGGTGGTAGGTATCCTGCCACGTCAGGGAGATTCGTCACATGAACTTTAAATCAATACACATAAAGACCTCAAAATCAGATGACATAATCGAATAGAAAAATTAGATGGCAGAAATAGATGACAGAATTAGATAACAAAACTTTTATAATATGCAAGGCATGCTTTCAAAAGACGAAAATCAAATACAGATACTAAGAAAACATGCAGTCAAAATCAGATACAAGTTAAGTTGAATTTCCTCTATCTCATATCAGACCTTTCTAAGCAAATGCAAAACTTTTTAAAGCATCACGGTCTCATCCTAGACCATAAACATAGTATACTAAGTGTCAGAGATGTCAGGACATCAACTGGTACAATGTCTAGTAGTGTTTTCCCCATAAAACTAAAACAGTCGAAACAGGGGTAATTGATCGATCAATCTCCTTGTTTGATCAATCAATCTTCCAATTTGATCGATCAAATACCTAATTTGACCGATCAATCTCCCAAATTAACTCACACAGAACAGAGGAAATTTGATCGATCAACTTCCTTGTTTGATCGATCAATTTCTCAATTTGATCGATCAATGTCTACATTGATCTATCAAGCAAGTCAAACCTAAATTTTCCAAAAATATAGACTTCCTGTTTGCATACTAATTTGTACGATATGATCGATCAATTTTCCAATTGATCGATCAATCTTCACATTGACCGATCAATGTCCACATTGATCGATCATTCTCACACTTGATCAATCACCTCCAAATGATCTATCAACCTTTCACAATGATCGATCAATTCTCAAAATGATTGATCAACTTTCAAATTTGATCGATCAATGTCTGTCGGGCATGAACTTCTATAAAAACACAGTTCCTGTTTCATTAAGTGCATATAAGATTTGATCGATAAATTTTTCACATTGAACGATCAATTCTAAATTTGATCGATCAAATACCCAATTTAATCAATCAAATAATGATAGTTTCTGTCATTAATGTCGTTCATTAACTCGACCTATTTTCATCCTTAAACCTTAACGATTCTTAGCAACTTACACATACACATGCATCTACAGATTTATTAGGTCTTAAATCTTACAATTCACCTAATAACTAACCTCCTTTAGTGTCGCTCTCGGGTTTTCGACAAATGAGATCCGAAGAGGGTTTCGGATTCGAAATCAGGAATTTATTGCCATCTACGATCCGAAGAGCAAATGTGCAGCTCCGCGTCAGCACATAGAGATGATAATCTCTCCTCATAACAAACTCAACGTATTGACGTTGACTCCGTACTCCCAGATCAAGATAGCACTAACTTAGGCTTCTTCTAACAGTGGTTTCTCAGAGTAATGACTTAACAATCCAAGTTCCTTAGCTATGGATTAATAGGAAGCAAGAAGAAGAAGATAAGAGATATGTATCCTAACCCTCTCCCTTCCCTTATAAGCTAAACCAATGAAATATCTTTGATATTTAAATTTTCTTCTAAGTTTAAACTCCATTGTGGAGCACACACACAAACTCTTCAGCGTACCACGCCTCATCAAACGTCTTACAAAACTTGGATTACGTAAGAAGTCACACATGACTGCCTAACTATGGATTAATATTAATTTATCTCGATTTTCGTGTCGAGCATGCATATCAAAGCAGTCGAGTTCTAGTCATTAAGTTCTAATGTTTAGTTCATAATTTCATAGATCTTAGGTTTTAATATCTATTCTTAGATATTAGTTTTTAATTCTAGTCTCTAATTCTAGTTCTAAATCTCTGATTCTTAGCTTTTAGAATCAGTTCTTAGTTTTTTAGTCCTTAAATTTCCGTTCTAGATTTTAGTTTTAGCTCTAAATTTTAGTTCTCTTCCTAATTTCTATTTTTTATCTTCTAGTTTATAATCTTTCAATTTTTTAGATCTCCAATTTTAACTCTTAATCTTTAAATTCAAATCCGTAATTTTCTCATCTCTGGTTCCAGATCTTAATTTCTAGAACTAGTTCTTAATTTTAGTCTTTAAATTTATTATTCTGGTTCTTGATCTCTAGAACCAGTTCTCAGTCTTTAATTATTCTAAATCGTAGCCTCTATTTTTAAACTCTAGTCTTGGCATCTTCTAATTTATAATTTTCTCATAAAACCCCTTTAGTTTTAATCCTCAAAACCCTAACTTTCCAATACAAAAAAAAATCAGTTTTTCAATCTATACAACTTTTAATGAGGCTTAGCCAACCGATTTGCCCATGGGATTTTATGGAGGGCACCCAGGAACGTAGCCGATCCACCTGAGCATAGCGGGCCCAAACCCCCCTTTTTAAGATTCCTAGTAGAAGTAGGAAACATAAAATAATTAGATTCCTAGTAGAAATAGGAAACCTAAAATAATTAGAATCCTAGTAGAAGTAGGAAACTTAAAAGTAATTAGACTTCTAATAGACTTAGGATACCTAAGTTAATTAGACTTCTAATAGAATGAGGACATTTAAGTTAATTAGACTTCTAGTAAAATTAGGATAGTTAAAGTAATTAGATTTTTTATAGAATTAGGATACTTAAGTTAATTAGAATTCTAATAGAGTTACAACACTTAAATTAATTAGAGTTCTAATAAAATTAGGATACCTAAATTAATTAGAGTTCTGATAGAATTAGGATACTTGAGTTAATCACTATACTTAGATTAATTAGATTTTTAATAGAATTAGGAGACTAGTACCAATTAGACTTCTAATAAGAATAGAATTCTTAAGATTCCTAGCCAGATTAGTGTTTTTTAGATCAATTGAAATTCCTAGTAGGATCAGGAGGCTAGTCTGATCAAACTTTTAGAATAATTAAAGGATTAGATTAATTAGACTCTCGGTAGGACTACGAAAACTAAAGCAATCAGACTTAGAGCAGGATTAGGAAAATTATATAAACTAAACACCAATGTGACCCAATGCTGCTGGAGTCGGCAGACCGACGATTCTGTAAAGAAGTCGAACCCACAATCCGAAGAGGCGTGATCAGTGACGTGTTGCAGCGTCGATAAACATCTGCAGCTGGTGATCGTAATGAACCAGGTATTTTCCTCTTAAAATTTACCTTTTATTTCTATATTTTTAACTTATCATCAATCGCCTTCCACCAGAGTCAACATAAACCAAATTGGGCCACTCTTTTCGGGTACCGAAAGGAACCCAGAAAAAGCGTGTACCAACAATGCGTACCCTGCCACCTACACTCCATACGTTGTCGACGCACGCACCTATGTTGCTGACCCACATGACTATACTACTAGTGCATCTATTTCCAGAGTTAGAGGGGCATCGGACTAGGATGCTGGGCCATTGGGTGACCAAGCAGGTCAGTGAGGAGAGTTATCGGTAAACTATTTGGTTAAATTTTTGTGAATTTTGAATACTTTTCATATGATTGTGGGAACCATCAGGTCTTAGAGACTCTACTTTAATTTTGTTATGGTTTTGTTTAGTTATTAGCTGGGGGTGATTGGATTACTTTGGTTTTCAGTTATGAATAGTGATGGTGGACTTGATGGTCATGAGTACTTTATGGACATGAATTCTTGTGGATAACTTTGTTAGCTAGCTACTTTGTGGTTAGATGTTAGATGTGGATAATTGCTACATGTGGATAAAATTCACTGTGGATAATAAAGGTTGATTGATGCATACTTCTTGCTCAGTTATGGATATTAGGACTGCTACTGGTGTGTGTTTTGTATGATGGATAACAGGAAGTTATCTTGGTGTTTTGGGAATGCATGTCCTATTTTAAATATAATTTAAAATGCATTCTAACTGTTGTGGATGCATTTTTTATTTTGTGAACTTATCGGTGTTTTGTATAAATGCATGGTTGGCTGATTGACGGATATCCTGAAGCCCTAAGGGATAATGGTATACTCGATCGTCTTACTTTTGAATAAATCATTTGAATTTTAAATTCAGTTAAAGCATTAGGTTCTCTTAATAAAGAGACTTTCAATCTCCTTAACTGTTCTCTTGAGTGGTGAGACCATGTTTTAGAATAGATGTTGTCTTATGCACCCGAACGTTACGTACCTAACTTTCGAGGATGAAAATTTCTAAAGGAGGGGAGAATGTAACATCCCGAAAAAAAAAATCGAACCTGAACGCGACCGACCATGTGTGTGTGTCCAGCAAGGCGACGAATGCTAGCTTGAACTTTTCAACTAAATAATTGATGAGAATATAATATATGTGCGAAGTAGGTATAGAATTCTTATTTGACTTTTAGGAATGTGAGCCGTGCACTGAATCGCGGTGTGCTTGCTGAACACCTAATCTATTCCCTTAAGTTAAGTGGATAAATTGAATAAATAATTAAGACATGTATCTCCTTTTGTTTTGCTTTGTAAGAGAGAAGAGAGAAGAGCAAGCCCCTCTCCTCCAACCACTTGTGAGAAACCATTTGGGAAGATCACTACGCGAGCTTCGGTTTCTTTGCGAAGGTCAAGTCGTATTCATCGCAAGAACTCCATACTCTAACAAATTATGACCATGAGAAACCTTTGAATTCCGTTGTTGAGTGGATCTAAGAGAGTGAGAGAGTAGTTTTTGAATGACTGCGAGCCGATTGTTGTGGATGCGTCATTCGTGATTTGAGAAGGTCAAGATCAATACATGAGTGTGAGCCGTTGTGTTGGGCTTTGTTTTTATCCCGATCTCCGTAAGAAATAGCAAGATTTGCTATGAAACCCCTTTTGGATAGAAAGCATCGCAACCCCAGTGAATGACCTCGAAAAGTGAGCATATTAGTGTTTAAACATTATATGAATTATCCTAAGCTTAGAATAATGAATGGATGAAGTTTGAATTGAATCGGGTGAAGATTTGGGGGAAAATGAACCAAAGAAGAAGAAGAAGCCCCTGTGGGCTACAGGATCTGTCAAAACCGATTGATCGATTTTGAAAGGGCAAGGAAGTGTTAAAATTCTAGGGAAATCGATCGTTCAATTTTCCCTACATTTGGAAATTGATCAATTGATTTGACCTATATCTAACTGTGTCAGTTTTCTTCAAAAAACCTTGCAATCTGCGACGTGTTGATTCTTTAAATCATTATTTCGTGTTGTATGTGTGCAATATAATGTAGATCGGGATTTTGGGAATGTCCGTAAGGATCTAGGATCGCTTTGCATGACTCGTAGCCAAGGTAGGGGAAACTTTGACTTACTCTCATGTTTATGAATTCATGGATCTAGTGACTTGAACTCCTTGCATTGAATTATGATTTTTTTTAAAATGTGTTTTGAACTTGATTCTGAACATGAATTCTGAACCTCTGATGAGAAGCTTTACAATTAAATCCGAATATGAATCCAAACTCTGAATTATGACGTTTGAACTCCAAACTCTGAAATTTGATATAAAGTAAACACATTATACGATATGAATTATGGTTAGAATCTGCATGATGATTTAAGGTTCACACGAATGAACCCCTCCACTCTTTGAACCGTGTTGACGGTAAATATCAATAGCACAAGTTTCCCTCATGACACAGGGCCTTCTCGCATCTTTCAAAAAGTGTTCATTGAATGACGATGGTTAGGTAGGGGTTCCCCTCATAAATCTCCGGCTCCCAAGCTATAATTGCTCAGGAGGTTATTTAAGTCACTAATAAGGTCAACATTGCATGTACAAGTTAAGAATAAATAAGAATCCGAAACTTTCTGAAATCCCGATTTGTGTGAATTCGATTTATAAAATTTGAAATGATATTTTGTGCAAGAAACTGCATCTGATCTTAGTCTTTGAAATTCAATTATTTAATCTGTTTTGAATATCTTCTTTGAAAATTACCAGCTATGAGCTATGTTATTTGAAATCATGCTTGTTATGATAAGATGGAATTGAGGTTGAAATTTCTTCTACTGAGCTTAGACTATTAGCTCACCCCGACTATACTTCACATGTGTAGATACTGCTCAGGACCAAGGCTACGAGAGTGATCCGGATTATAATCTTGAGGAAGAGACGGATATCCTGCTTGACGAATTCTATACATAGAATTGGGAGTTGGGTCTCTAGTTTTTCTTGGATGTTTCAGCACTCTGGGCTTGGTACGTCCAACAAATCTTGTAAAATATTAAGATCAGTACATTGTATATCCGTTTTGTGAGCCATTGTTAGGATGATGGTCGGCCATCATCGGTGGCTCGTTTTGTGCTTTGATTTATCAGTTTTGTATAGGCATAGAATCTTTTTATTATCATATATTGATATCTACTTGATTTCTGCTTATGTTATGGATTTATCGCGTTGACGGTGAGCTGGCTTTCCCAGTATTTCGACCATGGGAAAGTCGGGTCATCACAGTTGATGTTGCATAATAATACGAGAAAGAACAACCACCCAGCAATTAGGTGTTCTAGCTTAGTTCCTCAATGTAACGCCCCCAATTTGTTGAACCATGTACATTTCACTAAGTGTACGTGTCGGTTACGACGCACGGTGCGCGATAGAATTTTAAGGACGTATTATTTTCATTGGGGTTTTAATGGAAAATTTTGGGAAAGGCTAATACGAGTTATGGGTGTGCGAGATTCCCACCAAAGCAAAGTATTTTGAGTGAAAGCTGACACTCTAAATTGGTGTGCTAGCTTCACACTGAATCTAGTTGATAGGTAGTTGCGTGTGCTAGCTTCACACTGGACCAAGCCTCTTTTGAGTAAAGTGCTAATACCTCACCTAGGTGTGTGGGCTTCACAATGGGGCCAAGCTTAAGTTGATAAGAGCTAACACATACATTGGTGTGTATGCTTCACATGGACGCAAGGGCCTTGGATATTTAAGTTCAATGGCTTCTCATGTACGCCCCTCCCTTGATTTGCATGAGAAAAATAGAGAGAGAAAGAGTGAGAACTTGAGGAGGAGAAACCCTTTCCCTTGTCATTTGATTGTTGATACCCTTCTCAACTTTCTCCCTCGTTGATTGGTTACTGCAAGTCATCATCGATCTCAACGGGATTGTGATCCATGGTTGTGAGAGGATTTCGATCTCCCAAACCCTCTTTTGCTTCATTTTGAAACCCCACATGCGTGAGATATCTAGACCGCCTTCGCGCTTGAATTCATAGCCGTCGTGTGTGTTAGGAGGGTGGGATCTTCAAATACGTCTCCATTAAGATAGCTAAAAGGTGGGTTCTAAACCATTTGGCGTGTGGGGCTTGGGCGCTGTTATTTCTGTCGATCATCTCTCATCGTACGCGATTCTTGCACGAGCTTGAAGGTAAGATCATATGGATTTATTATAGTTGTAATTGATGATTTAATTGCCTCTATTATGTGCAAAAAAATGTGGGTTTGAATGGAAGAATAGTTAGAGAGAAAAAAATTCTGAAAAAGGGGCAAGATAGCAGAGTTTTAGATAGTCGCTCGCACAACTTTGTAAACTCGCGTGCGCGAGTTGCCTTTAGGTCTGAAAGTCATGCGCGCGACTGACACATGCTAAAATAGCCTAAGAACCACACAGGTTTTGACTCGCCCGTGTGACCTTTGTGTGTCTAGAGGAGTTGCTCACTCGATTGAGCCAGTTTTGCCTATTTTGCTTTTTCTTCGAAAAATTGTTTGAGACTCGATTTTTGTGATTCCTCGATTATTCACGAATGACCTTTGAATGTCATAGGAACTAGATGAGGACCGAGATCGTTCGTTAGGATTCTCGCATTCATTTCTGCGTGTTTTGTGTGTTGCGTAACCGAGAGGTAGGGGAAACTCAATATTACTTACATTCTTACTTGATTATCATGGACATTGTGGTTTGAACTCTTGAATTTGAATTCCGATTTCCATTTCCAAATATGAATTTGAACTTTGAATTTGAATATGACTTTGAACTTTATGAAATCAGAACTCCGAGATTAGCTATATTATTATTAAATACACTTCACTACGTGACTTATGTATTAGAATATGCACATTGATTTAAGGTTCGCATGAACGAATCCCCTGAACACTCTAACCGGTATGGCAGTATATCAGTCCATCTGAACGAGACAACGGTGTCTGAAAGATTATTCATTGAATGACGATGGTTAGGTAGGGACTCCCATAAAAATCTTCGGCTCCCAAAGCTATATTTGCTTGGGAGATTAATTAAGTTATTGCTTTAAGTTAAATGTTCAGATAAGAAACTGCATGCAGTACCTTCTCTTTAAGACTTTGTTTTGACACGAAAATACATATGAACTTTTCATTTGAATTACGCTTTGAATTATGTTCGATAATTGCTCTGAATTTTGTTATTAAATTCGTGTCTGAATTGATAAGATGCTATTGATATTAAGCCTTCTTCTGCTGAGCATAGGCTGTTAGCTCACTTCGACTATACATCATAGGTGTAGAGACTGACTTGGATCAACGGCTAGAGAACGATCTAGACTACGATCCAGAAGAAGAAGAGCTCCAGCCTGACAAGTTCTACCCATAGATTTGGGGTTTAGTTTTGGTGTAGTTTTACGATTTTGAGTCCTTTGGACTTGGTATGTCTATTGAGTGTTGTGAATAATAGTATCAGTTTAATCGTACATTCATTTTTGAGAACAATGGTGAACCATTGTTTAGGTGATGGTCGACCATCACCGGTGGTTCATTTTGTTCTTTTGTTCATTTGTTTTATATAGAAATGGAGATTTCTTTCTTTTGCCACATAATATATTTGTTGAGGTGTAATATCTACTCTGATTTCTATCGTTGTATGGATGTGCCGAGCCGATGGCGAGTCAGTTTTCCTGATCAATCGCGTGCAGGAAAGTCGGGTCGTCACACTCAATGATGTTATTCACAATTTTGTCTAGGATTTTTTACTTATTTAACCTAAGAATCCATTTTTTAAAAATAAATTGGCCTAAGCTTTATTGTATCCCGGTTAGCTTTGATGTTTTTCTATACTGAGGACTAGTGTATCTATAATTTAAAAATAAATTGGCCTAAGCTTTATTGTATCCCAGTTAATTTTATGACAACTTGGCCTAGGGGATTGCATTGAATTATTTGCATATATATATATATATATATATATAATTTTATTTTATTTTATTTTTTATTTTTTCTTTCTTAATTTGTTGTCTCAGAACACTTCTTATTGACATGTTTCCCATAGGAAATTATAATTCCTTCTAGTAATAGCAATTTTAACTATTTGCGTTGAGTTGAATTTGGAGCCCACCATTATTGGTAGTGCCAAACAACATAACATAAATTCATAGGCATTTGAAATCTCCACAATGGCAATTTCATTTTAAAAGATTGATGTGTAAAGTATGATTCATTTGGTTTCCCTTTATAGATTCCCATAAATAAAACAAGATAACGATCATTTAAATATTGATGATATATGATTCCTAAGCATTTTTACTACGAAAAAAGGATTCTTTAACTAAAATTTGCTTCATTTTTAGGCAATTTTGATTTTTCATTAGATGTTGTTTCATGTTTGGGGTTATTTGCTATAGGGGCCAGCGAACTTGTTTCAATTCACATTGCTTCCTTCTTCACCGTTTAAAAGCCTACCAGAAAACCCACTTTATTGATTCAATTCACATTGCTTCCTTCTTCACCATTCAAAAGTCTACCAGAAATCCCACTTCATTGATTCAGTTCACATTGAATCCTAAGTCATCAAAGAAAGTAATTTGATGCATGCTACACAGTTAAATGTGAGCAGATGAGGACAAAACTCTCTGAAAAAGGTATTATGTAGTGGTATGAATTTGGAAAGTTGCATAGTGAAATCAGCCAACAACTTGAAACTTCCTTCTCTCTGTTCACAATGGATCAAGCAAAGCTTAATTACTGATTCCATGTTAACTAGACCTGAAAACTTGCAGTTTCTCTCTGTTTTATGCACTTCATAAGCTTAATTACTGATTCCATGTAAATTTGTAGTTTCCCCGTACTTTCTTTTAATATAATTTTCATTGCTGGTGTGAATTTGGAAAGATACATGCTAAAAGCAACGCTTGATAGATGAAAAAGAAAAGGTTAAAATCTGGTATAAATGTGGTCCCATTCTATTTCCATATCTCTTGGTTGGATTACTCCAAGATCACTGCAATTAATATGGGTTAAGTGTCATTTGTCCATAAGAAACCAATTGGTTTCTAATGTTTGTAATTTCTATTACCAGTAATAGTTCCTTAATTAATTAAAATATTTTTAGACCCATCAACTTCTTTTTAAATATGCAGGTGACTTAAGTTTTGGACTCTCCCATCACATTTAAACATGGAAAATTATAATGAGCGACCCTCAAATAGCAGACCGACAATGGATTGCTTAGGTGGCGCCATGCAAGTGACTGGCCCGACGTGCATTGTTGAGACCCACTGCGCTTGCATCACGCCACATAAACGGTTCATGGAATGGTCTGTTGTTTGTGTCTGTCATATATTAGTGTCCTTTAAACATTAAAGGATTGACGCTCCTCACCACACTAGACTCAACTATTAACTTACAGCTCAAAGTGAACCTTGTTCTCTTGGTTTGCAGCATTCACCAGGTTTGGAATTTCGAAAGAATTTACATTAATTTATGAGTATAGTAAAGGTGCCTTGACTACCATCAGATCCCTTCATGATATAATTCTTTTCAACAGATTTTAGCATTTAGAATGAGGACATGAGTTTCAGTCACGCTCTTCATAGCACCAGCATTGTCCAATTCTCCCCATTAATTGTGTACTGATGGGCGAGTAATGCTAAAATTGATCGACAGTTTTGATGGGCTTTTATCTCAGATTTGTGGTCATTAATAATATATTAGTAGAATCATCTCAGATTTGACCTTTCACTGATTTGGCACTTATTTTGTAAGGTTGGCATGCTGAAATTAAACCATGTGCCACCCTTGTTGCTTGGGTCGAGTACACAAAGATTTCGAATGCCTGAATTATATGAGATTCAGTTTTTGGATTTTAATTATGATAATGGTTATGAGATTCAGTTTTTAATAATTATTTGCGTCATTTTGGTTATATTTTGAACATGTTGAGATTTAGTGGTTATTTGACATTTTTATTTGTGTCAGATGGCCGACGTAGATCCATCCCTACCCTGTAACGTTAAGAAAGGGCAAGGGAAAGAAATATTTGGATTTAAAAATAAAATGAAAGAAGGGGAGAAAATTCTTGTGCTATTGTATAAGGGGCATGTCATAGGGGACAATCAAAGTAAGATGTCCTCGATGATTGCGCAAATATCGAAGGATTGTGTTAGATTTCCTGTGGATGTTCCAAACTTTGTAGATATTCCTGAGGAGAGTTTCAAGAGTTCTTATGAGGAGTTGATGGTAACAAATAATATAGTTATATTAAATATTAAATTCTTTATTTTCTATTTCATATTCATATTGATTGATAATCAATTTTGTTGATTAAATCTAGGAAGTTTTTGACATGCCTCCCTATGACGACATTTATCGAAGGTTGCACTATACCTTGTTTCAAAGATGGAAGGCTAATCAGTATCATATAAAAAAAAAGCACTTCGACCCCTACACAACTACGGGAAAATGATTTGCCCATTGCCCCGATAATGTGGATTACGACCAGTGGAATTGTAACGACCCTAAAATTTTGAAACTTCTGACTACTTTGGTATACGCGCCTGGCACAAAAATTGAGACAAATTTAAAATTTGGTAATGTGATTATTAATATAAAGATTAATAATCCATGGGCATGCGAAGTGAGATATCACTTGCAACGTAAGTCCGTGATGCAATTAGATCCACTTGTAGAATACAATACGCGTGAGTGTTGTGTGTGTGCTCAACAACGGATCAAAGTATTTGAAATGAAAATATCTAAGATATTTCCATTAGAAGCTTATAGGAGAAGGAAGGTTAGGAATACCTGATACCTCATCTCCTTGCTTTGAACCCTTGCTTGCAAACCTATTGCTAGAGAACTAACTTTGTGAGAAAACCAAAGCTCGAGGAACCCTAGGTTACGGAATCTCTGATTTAGAATGTGAGTGAATTGACAGGTGTGCGTCAATCTATTAAGAGAGAAAAACACATTGGTGTGTTAGCGTGGAGTCGTACCTCTAATTCTTCGGAGCGCTCAAAGCAGCACTCCTAAATCCCGAATCCGAAACCACTGTTAACCAAGGATGCTGTGAACGAAGGAGTAGCCATCAAAGAGGTGATTTACTACGTTTATATAGAGTCTTTGATGTCATAAAGATGTATTTAAGTGTGTTTGAATGGTTTATGGAGAATCATAAAGGCTAGGGTTGAAAAAGGTTAAAAAATAAACGAACTATATTAATGACAGAGAACGTCATTTTCGATCAATCAAATTTAGTATTTGATCGATCAAATTATAACCCAATTGATCAAATTGGAGATTTGATCGTTCGAATTGTATAAAGCCCTCTATGGAACAGTAGGGCGATTTTCTTAGAAGTTAGAGGCCGATATGCTCGATCGATCAAATTGGTGATTTGATCGATCAAATTTGGAACTGATCGATCAAAATATGAAATGATCGATCAAGTGTGAGCTGATCAATCAAATGAGAATTGATCGATCAAACTGTGAGATTGATTGATCGAATTTTATAAATAATGTATAGAATAGAAGGTATGTTTTTATGAAAATTTTGACTTGGAATATCCGATCGATCAAACATTAGGATTGATCGATCAAATTAAGGATTCGATTGATCAAATAGGAGATTGATCGATCGAATTTCTTCAGTTCTGTACTTGTGAAATTTGGAGTTTTGATCGATCAAATATGAAAATTGATCGATCAGATTTTCTCTATTCTGTTTGAATAGGAGTAAGGCATCTAATCGATCAAATGATGAGATTGATCGATCAAATGTGAATCCAATTGATCAAATAGGGAATTGATCGATCGAATTCCTTGTTTTAGCCTGTTTTGGTTTTCTAGGAAAAATATTGTCGGGCAGTGTACCATTATCTGTTCTGACACTTCTGACACTTAGTACATTATACGTATGGTCTAGGTCAGACTAGGATGCTTTAAAAAGCTTTGAATTGGCTTAGAAAGACCTGATCTGAGGTAGGGGAAATTCAACCTAACTTGTATCCAATTTAACTGCATGGTTTTTGAGTATCCGTATATGACTTCTGTTGTTTCAATAGCATGCCATGCATATGATATAGCTCTGTTATCTCTATTTTCTGTATCTCTGCTCTGCTCTGCTCTGATTCCTAATCTATGCTCTGATTTAAAGTTCATGTGACGAATCCCCCTGACGTGGCAGGATATCCACGACCGGCACGATGGGATATCCGTGTATCTAATTTGTAAACCCCCTGGCATAAGTTACTCTCCTTTGAAGAGGCTTGATGCAATTATCTGAAATTATTTATTGAACAACGATGGTCGGGGTTACCCATCGGCAAACATTTGGCTACCACGTGCAATATTCATGGGAGTAACTTAAGTATAGAATTTAAGTCATTAAATATTGTATGCACGCATTTGAAAACCCTAAGAATCTGTCTATTTCTAATAATTCTTCATCTGATACCTGATCATCTGTCTGCATCTATTCTATTCTGTCTGCACTCTCTAATTTAATCATCTGTTTAGAATTATGTTCTACAAACCATATTTTACATTTTAGATACAATTTACTTGAGTTTCTTCTATTGAGCTTAGATGGATAGCTCACCCTATTTTTATATAATAGGTTCTAAGGCTAGGGCTCCCGGCACGGAGAGTGATCTTGATTATCAGCCAGAGCCAAAGGCTGAGGAGAAGGAAGACACGGACACCCCTGCTAACGCGTTTTATTATCAGCTTGGGTATTAGTCTTATTTTGGGTTATGTACTTATATTTTAGATTATCTGTGTGCCTAGTGGCCACCGCTTTGTATTATTTACTATAGATTTTTATTTACTTTTTATATATTCTATAGGAACCACTATTGGGAACCATTATTTTCAGTGATGGATGTCCATCACCAATGGTTCTTCTTAATTCTTTTTTCAGGTTGTATAATCTTTTGATTTCATATATATAGTTTTATTTCATTTTTTTTCTTTTAAAGCCTTATATGATAACTTGATCTGCCACATCGGACAGTGTCTGCTTTGATTTCTGCTAGACGAGCAGACACTCTTTGGTTTGTTTTAGGGATTATCCAGAGTTATGATCCTGATGGCACGGGTATTTAGGTGCGAAAATCAGGGCTGTCACAGTTGGTATTAGAGCATAGGCTTCAGGTTGAACCACGGGCTTAAGTTTGATTGTTTTTACAATCTATGTACTGATCAATATTATTGTTTTCACAATGACAAATCAGTATTATGAGTCCACGGCTCAGAGATGGACGCAGTAGAGGAAGAGAGGGACCGCGATTGGTTTCGATGCGAGAGATCCCTAAGATTCCTGATGCATCTCGGGGATTAGGGTTCCTATCAGGTGAGAATGCTATTCTGGTAGGACCAAGAGGAGGAAGAGGAGGTGGTGATAGTAGAATGGAGTAGGTGTTGGAAGCTTTGGCTGCTAACGTATCTTAATAGATGGTTGCAATGAATCAACAAGCAGCTAGACCACCTCACCAACCCGGCGGTTTTACCAAGTTTAGGAGAATCAGACCTCCTAATTTCTCATGTCAGATAGATCCTATCGAGGCCAAGGGTTGGATAGGAGAGATGGAGAAAGTCTTCGAGGTACTTCAATGCACGGATGTAGAGAAGGCGTGTTAGGCAACCTTCAAACTTGACGAGAAAGCGAGGCCTTGGTGGAAATCAGTATCAAGACACCGAGAGCAAGAACTTCCCAATATTCCTTGGACGTGGGCTGAGTTCATTGAAACTTTCAACAATAAGTACTTTCCCAAGATAGTGAGGCATTAATGGAAAGTAAAGTTTATAAAGTTGGAACAAGGTGCTATGATAGTGCGCGAGTATAGCTCAGCGTTTGATAGATTATCGAGATTTGCTCTGCAGCACGTAGCCACCGAGTCGATGCGAGCTCAAAAGTTTCAGCTTGGATTGAGGCCAAACCTACAAAAAGAAGTGGCTTTATGGGAGTTGGAGACATATGCAACAATTATTTCCAAGGCTTTCATTTCTGAAGAGGAGAACCAGAAACAGTTTGCTTGGAGGGATAGGCAAAACAAAGATAGGTCATTTCAGGGACAATCTCAGGACCCTGATCAGAACAAGAGGGCTAGGTTTTCCAGACCTCCTAGATACCCTACTCACTCTAAGCCAACTATATATTCAGGATCGAGTTCTTATCAGAGCCCGACAGTACCTGTATCATGTAGACCATTCAGATCATCTAGATCTTCTGTCAGTGGAGCTTTTATCGCACAGGGATCTTCACGGGTCTCTTCATTCACTCCGGCTCCATCATGTGCCAAGTGTGGGAAATCACACAAGACTGACGACTGTAGGAGAGATACATGAGCTTGCTTTAGGTGTAGCAAGATGGGCTACATGGTCAGGAATTGCCCTGAGGAGAGCAAGGAAAGCAAGGAGCGGGCTAGATCAGTATCTACTCAGAGATCTTCTCGACCTGTAGTTCAAGGTCGAGCATATGCCATCACTGCAATAGATACCCTGATATCAAATGATGTCATCCAAGGTATAGTTTTCATGCGTCGTATGGGTGACGTGAGTCAAGCAAAAGCTCTCGTATTAATAGACCCTGACTCTAGTCATTCATTTATTTCTCTGTCGTTCTCTGAGAAGTTAGGCATCATGCCCAAGACCCTTGATTTTATTTTAGCTGTATCAATCCCTATTGGAAGCTCAGTCAGCATGGATACAATATGTCAATCAGTTACTGTGATGATTGAGGATCACGAGATGATGACAGATATGATGACGTTGGATATGGAAGGATTTGACGTGATCCTTAGAATGGATTGGCTGTCAACATACCATGCGAGTGTGGATTGTCTTCAGAAGATTGTAACCTTCTGACCCCCAAAGAGAAAGTCCTTTCACTTTTGTAGAATCAAATCCAAGGTCGCACCGTTCATTTCAGCTATTTGAGCGAAGCGCATGATGAAGAATGGATGATATGGATATCTTGCTTACTTGCAAGATCATTAGGAGAAGAAAAGGGTCGTCGCTCTAATCACTGTTGCATGTGAATACTCAGATGTCTTTTGTGAGGAATTACCCGAATTGCCACCTGATCAGGAGATCGAGTTCGCAATTGATTTAGCACTGGGTACTAAATTGTTGTCAAAGGATCCGTACAGAATGGCACCTGCAGAGTTAAAAGAGCTAAAGGAGCAGCTTCAGGAGCTCTTGGACAAAGGTTTTACTAGGCCGAGTGTATCTCCTTAGGGAGCACTGATACTATTTGTGAAGAAGGATGGTTCGATGCGGCTATGCATCGATTACCGTCTGTTAAATAAGATGACGATTAAGAATCATTACCCACTGCCGCGGATTGACGACCTCTTTGATCAGTTGCAAGGTGCAAGGTTCTTTTCAAAGATTGATTTAAGGTTGGGTTACAACCAACTAAAGATTATGATGGATGACATTTCCAAGACTTCATTCTGCATGTGGTATGGTTATTATAAGTTCCTGGTTATGCCGTTTGGGCTAACGAATGCATCGACATCATTCACAGACTTGATGAATCGGGTATTCAAGCGACACATCTATAAATTAGTGATTGTATTTGTTAATGATATCCTCATATATTCAAAGACAAGGGAGGAACTCGTTCAACATTTACGAGTTGCTCTGCAAACACTCAAGGACAACCAACTGTACGCGAAGCTTAGTAAGTGTGAGTTTTTGCTTAATCAGGTCAGTTTCTTAGGCCATGTTGTTTTTGAGGATGATATCACAGTAGATCCTACAAAGATCGAATCTGTAGTGAATTGGGAGCAATCAAAAATGATAACAGAAGTCTGTAAGTTTCTTGGCTTGGCTGGACACTATAGACGCTTTGTAGAAGGGTCTCTAAACTCTCAGGTCTGCTTACTCAGCTTACAAAGAAGAATGCTAAGTTTGATTGGACAGAGCTGTGTGAGAAGAGGTTTCAAGAACTAAAGACGCATCTGACTACAGCACCAGTGCTAGCTATACCTTCTGGTGGAGGAGGTTTTGCTATATATAGTGACGCATCTTACAGTGGACTGGGTTGTGTTCTCAATCAACACAAGAAGGTTATCGCTTATGGCTCTAGACAACTCAAAGACGACGAGAAGAATTATCTCAATCATGATCTAGAGTTAGCAACGGTAATTTTTACTTTAAAGATCTGGAGGCACTACTTATACGGTGAGGCATTTGATATCTTCACCGACCACAAGCGCCTTAAGTACCTGTTCACCCAGAAGGACCTGAACATGCGGCAACGAAGATGGATGGAGTTCTTGAAAGATTACGATTGTTCCATCCAGTATCACCCTGGGAAGGCCAATATTGTGGTGAATTCTTTGAGTCGAAAGTCTTCAGTTCAGTTAGCGCATCTCATTATGAGAGTGCATCAGTGGCGCTTGCTTGAGGACATGGCCTTGTGTGATGCTAGGTTCGATGTGAAAGGTTCAGGTGCTTTGATGGCCACCCTAGTTTTCAGGCCGACCTTATTTGAAAACATTCGCAAACTTCAAATGGTCGATGATGAGCTTATGACCATTAGACAGGGTGTGATCAGTGAGACCAGAACATATTTCTCCATAAGGGAGGATGGCACTTTGTTATTTTGGGATAGGGTGTGCATACCTACTAGTGTTGAGCTTCGAGACACTATTTTAGAGGAGGCACATAAATCAATGTATGCTATATATCCTGGGAGTACCAAGATGTATCAGGACTTGAAGAAAAGCTTCTAGTGGAGAGGCATGAGGAAGGATATAGCAAAGTATGTGTCTAGATGCTTGGTCTGTCAGCAAGTTAAGGTAGATCATTAGAATCTGATAGGATTGTTGCAACCTTTACCTATACTTGAGTGGAAATGGAGAGCCATTTCTATGAATTTTATATTGGGGTTGTCAAAGATATTGAGGAAACACAATGCTATCTGGGTCATTGTGGATAGACTGACCAAATCTACACATTTTTTATCGTATCGTATGACATATACTGCTAGCAAGCTAGCAGAGCTGTATCTTAAAGAGATAGTTAAACTTCATGGTATACCGATCAGTATTGTGTGTGATCGTGATCCGCTTTATACATCACAGTTATGGCAGAGATTTTAAGAAGGTATGGGGTCTAGACTTGATTTCAGCTCAGCATTCCATCCTCAGATAGATGGGCAGACTGAAAGAGTGAACCAAATCATAGAGGATATGTTGCATGCATGCATGTTAGACTTTCACAGGTCATGGGAAAAATATTTGCCTCTGATTGAGTTCACATACAATAATATCTATCAGTCTAGTATTGGCATGGCTCCCTACGAAGCTTCATACGAACAACGATGCATATCTCCATTGAATTGGGAGGAAGTCAGTGAAAAACTTATTTTGGGACCTGATATCGTGGACAGTACAACTGAGACGGTTCGATTGATTCGTGAGAGATTAAGAGTTGCTCAAAGTTGTCAGAAAAGTTATGCCGATCTTCATAGGATGCAGGTCAAGTTGTAGGTGAGCTTGATTGTGCTAAATCTAATAAATCTTATTCTCAGTTCATTGGTATGGGATTAACACCTGTTTTCAGGTAGGAGACAAGGTCTTTGTCAAGATCTTGCTAACCAAGGGCGTGATGTGTTTTGGGAAACTTGAAAAGCTAAGTCCGCATTACATTAGACCTTTTGAAGTGCCACGTCAGGGTTAGAGAAGTCGCATATCGGATTGCGTTGTCACCACAACTGGCAAGCATCCATAATGTATTTCGTGTTTTAATGTTGAAGAGATACGTGAAAGACCCAACACACGTCCTAGATTTTCAACCGATTGAGCTTCAAGAGGATCTGACCCTGATAGAGGAACCTATGCAGATTCTAGACCGTAAGGAGTAGGTGTTACTGACTAAGATGATCCCACTTGTGCTAGTAAAGTGGCGGAATCACTCTTCTGCAGAGGCTACCTAGGAGCACGAAGCCAAAATTCGTGAGCAATACCCACATCTGTTTAACTGATATGTGAGGGAATTTTGATATTCAATTTAATTATTGATTATACTGTGTCTTTGTTAAATTCATTGAGCATATGTTAAATTGGTATGCAATGCTTAACATGATGCTATGACTGGGTGGTTTAACCGTTGGACTATGACGAAGTTTACGGGTCCTTTAAACCTGTAAATTTAGAGAATAACATTATTGTTAAATCTGATCGATCTAAGTATGATTTGATCGATGAAACACTAGTCCGATCGATCAAACTAACAAGTTGATTGATCAACAATAATTTTTATTTAATGACCTATTCGATCGATCAAAAGGAGTATTTGATCAATCAAATGTGAATCTGATCGATCAAACTAAGAGTTGATCGATCAACTAACTTTGAACGATGTGTTACTTTTAAACCTATCCGATCGATCAATTAGACAAATTGATCGATCAAATTTGGAATCCGATTGATCAACCTAAAGGATTGATCAATCAAACCTATCGGGTTAGGGCTTTTTCATTTTCAAATCCGATCGATCGATTAAGCATTGATCGATCGAATTTATCATTTAAGTGGTGCTGGGTTTTAAAAGTGTCCATTTGAACGATCAACAAAACCTAATCGTTCGAGAACCCTTTGCTTCCCTTGTATTCAAAGATTACTTTCGGCTATTTCTGGCTACCGGAGCTCTGCATTTTTGATTCCTTGGATCATGTGTTACTCCCTTAACACGGTAAACCCTCGATTTCTCAATTCTTTTGGGGTTTTTGGTTTATTTTGTCATTTTTTAATCTATGGGACCGTGAACGAAGAATGCGTCGCATAAAGTCCCCACCTCGCGGGCTCGTGTGCCCGTGCCCCAGGTTGAACTAGTCGTACAACTTATTGTACCACCCGTGGCACCCATTCAACCACCCCAACCACCCCAACCACCACTCATCAAGCATGAATTACCAAATTACTAGTGGAATGCCAAGACCTTCTTGCCTGAGCATGAGTTTACCTCGACTCTCTTTGAAGATCGACCCGAGATGGCATGGGCGATCAAGTACATCACCAACCTAGGGCTCAAACCCATGCACAAGCCCTTTCATGACTATTATTGCCCAAGAATAGTTTGTCTATTTTGCCAACATCTTTGACCGTTGGTAACCATCATCTAATGGTTATGAAGATAGATGGGTTGGAATACAAGTTCAACCAATTCCACATCTCCGCCGTCTTGCAATGCCCATTCGGGTATGTGGAGACGTGTGGTTTGGGGGTACCTTACCTAAAGGATGTGCCATTTGAGGACGTCATCTCTAAGATGACGCACGGGCTTCAAAGATTGGGCTAATCAATCAAACGGGCCCAACTCCCCGATAATTTATGGATGCTTGATACCTACATCAAGTGTGACACTTACCCATTCTTGCATCGATCCGAGCGTACGGGTATCGTACAATGGTTCCTATTTTTGGCCTTCGAGAACTGTTGGTTCTCTGTTTTCGACATCGTCATTGACGGCATGCTTGACGTTGTTGAGAGGATGTCGGAGAAGAAGGTCATATCAAAGAAGGAGATGCCATATGCCCGACTAATTACACGGATGGTCGAGCAATACAACGTCATACGGGAGGTGTATAGTATCGCACCAGGAGAACCAAGACGGAACGACAACATTAAGGTTTTTCAACTAGAGGAGTGGACCAAAAGCTACAACCTTTTGGTGAAGAAGTTACCCGATGAGGAGGTTCCACCAGTTGAGGCCGGAGCCGAGGCTGCTGAGCGAGCTCTAGCTGAGGGGGAGGCACAACCTGATATTCCACTTTAGCCTGCCGTGTCCATTCGACAGACACCCGTTCTTCCACGCTGACTTGCTCGTGCCAGTACCTCGCATCGTCTTGAGTCCTCCTCCACTTCTCTAGAAAGTGTGTTGGCCGTGATCAACGAGAACAATAAGAGAGTGCACGAGAGGCTAGACGAGATGCAGGAGTTCCATCGTCGGGTGCATCGACGATTAGACTTTCATGAGGGGATGCTCACACTACTGATGCAGCACGCTTATGCGACCACTGCTACCCCCATGATCGGTCATGCCCGCCTGCATACAGTGGATCCTCATGACTACAGTGCCGAGCCATCCAGACCCAGCCGACAGGACGTACCTACGGAGCCAAGTTCATCATCCGCCACTATACCTTTTATGTTGTTTTTATAATTATGTAGGTATACAAAATTTTTGTTTTTCATATTACACCTCTGCTCTGCATGCACGATTATTCTTGCATGACTGCTGCTTTGATTGTTTCTGCCTGTTTTATTCGATATCTGTTTGCATGCTCTATACTTTGTTTATCTGGTATACTTCGCATTTGCCCTGTAATCAGTTCTGTCTGACATCTCTAATTTAAATTAGATAAATACTGTGTGTATGTTCCGTGTGTGCGTGTGTGTGTTTGAGTCACCATGGAGTGTTCTTCCGAGCACGTGACCTTTGGGACGGATGCAATCCACTATGGCATTCTCGGATGTCACACGCAGTACATCCAGGTTACTACGGATCCCGACCCTTCATACGCGTGCATCACGAAGACTATTGCATTGTGACCCATTCTTACAGTTAGGACTGTTAGTTCTGCTTCGTCCTGAAGGTTAGGACTTGGGAATACCATAGACCTGTCTGAGTCTATCTGACATTTTTTAGGACGAAAATTCCTAAGGGAGGAGCATATAATGATCCTAAAATTCTAAAACTTCTGACTACTTTGGTATACGTGCCTGGCACAGAAATTGAGACAAATTTAAAATTTAATAATATGATTATTAATATAAAGATTAATAATCCATGGGCGTGTGAAGTGAGACGTCACTCGCGACGGAGGTCCATGATGCGATTAGATCCACTTGTAGAATACAATACACGTGAGTGTTGTGTGTGTGCTTAACACCGGATCAAAGTATTTGAAATAGAAATATCTAAGATATTTCAACGTGGATTCGTACCTCTGGTTCTTCGGAGAGCTCAAAGCGACACTCCTAAATCCCGAATCTGAAACCAATGTTAACCAAGGATGCCGTGAACGAAGGAGCAACCATCAAAGAGGTGATTTACTATATTTTTATAGTCTTTGATGTCATAAAGATGTATTTAAGTGTGTTTGAATGGTTCATAGAGAATCATAAAGGCTAGGGTTGAAAAAGGTTAAATAATAAATGAACTGTATTAATGACAGAGACTGTCATTTCCGATCGATCAAATTATAATCTGATCGATCAAATTAGAGATTTGATCGATCGAATTATATAAAGCCCTCTATGGAACATAAGGGTGATTTTCTTAGAAGTTAGAGCCCAATATGCTCGATCGATCAAATTGGTAATTTGATTGATCAAATTTGGAATCGATCGATCGAAATATGGAATGATTGATGAAGTGTGAACTGATCAATCAAATGAGAATTGATCGATCAAACTATCAGATTGATCGATCAAATAGGGGATTTTATGGATCGAATTTTATAAATAACATATAGAACATGAGGTATGTTTTTCTAAAAATTTTAACTTGGAATATCTGATCGATCAAACATGAGAATTGATCGATCAAATTGAGGATTCGATCAATCAATTACGAGATTGATCGATTGAATTTCCTTTGTTCTGTACTTGTAAAATTTTGAGTTTTGATCGATCAAATATGAGAATTGATCGATCAACTTGTGAATTCGATCAATCAAATAGGGAATTGATCGATCATATTTTTTCTATTCTATTTGAATAGGAGTAAGGCATCTGATCGATCAAATGATGAGATCGATCGATCAGATGTGAATCCGATCAATCAAATAGGGAATTGATTGATCGAATTCCTTGTTTTGGCCTGTTTTGGTTTTCTGGGAAAAATACTGTTGGGCAGTGTACCATTTTCTATTTTGACACTTCTGACACTTAGTATACTATACGTATTGTCTAGGTCAAGACCAGGACACTTTAAAAAGCTTTGGATTTGCTTAGAAAAACCTGATCTGAGGTAGGGGAAATTCAACCTAATTTGTATCCAATTTGACTGCATGGTTTTTGAGTATCCGTATATGACTTTTGTTGTTTCAAAAGCATGCCATGCATATGATAAAGCTGTTATTTCTAGTTTTTGTATCTCTGCTCTGCTCTGATTCCTAATATATGCTCGGATTTAAAGTTCATGTGATGAATCCCCCTGATGTGATAGGATATCCACGATCGACACGATGGGATATCCGTCTATCCGATTTATAAATCCCGTAGCACAAGTTGCTCTCCTTTAAAGAGGCTTGATGCAATTATCTGAAATTGTTCATTGAACAATAATAGTCGGGGTTACCCATCGGCACACATCTGGCTACCACATGCTATATTTACGGGAGTTACTTAAGTATAGAATTTAAGTCATTAAATACTGTATGCATGCATCTGAAAACCCTAAGAATCTATTTGTTTCTAATAATTCTACATCTGATAGTTGATCATCTGTCTGCATCTATTCTATTATGTCTGCACTCTGATTTAATCATCTGTTTAGAGTTATGTTCTATAAATCATGTTTTACATTTTAGATACAATTTACTTGAGTTTCTTCTATTGAGCTTAGATGGATAGCTCACCCTATTTCTATATAATAGGTTCTGAGGCTAGGGCTCCCGGCACGGAGAGTGATCCTGATTATTAGCAAGAGCTAGAGGCTGAGGAGGACACTGACACCCCTGTTGAAGAGTTCTATTAGCAGCTTGGGTATTAGTCTTGTTTTGGGATCTGCACTTATATTTTAGATTATCTGTGTGCATGGTGGCCACCGTTTTATATTATTTACTATAGATGTTTATTTACTTTTTATACATTCTATAGGAACCACTATTAAGAACCATTATTTTGAGTGATGGATGTCCATCACCAGTGGTTCTTCTTGATTCCTTTTTGAGGATGTATATTCTTTTGATTTCATATATATAGTTTTGTTTCATTTCTTTTCCTTTAGAGCCTTATATAATGATTCGATCTGCCACGTCGGACAATGTCTACTCCGATTTCCATTAGATGAGCAGACACTCTTTGATTTATTTCGGAGATCATCCAGAGTTATGATCTTGATGGCACGGGTTTCCAGGTGCAAAAATCCGGGCAGTCACAGGAAGTCCATTGTCCGTTAATGGGATTGTGAGGAGTTTAAGGTAAATCTCTAACTCATTGCTTATTTTAAAAAATTCCTTTTATTAATATAAAATATAATAATTTTGTATGATATAGGTGATTAGTGAGCGTAATAAAAGAAATCGCGCAAAGCTAATCATGCCGAGTATAGCCGGAAACATTACTCACATAAATAAATTTTACAAGGTATTAACATGCAAATATAAATGGTAATTTGTCAATAAACTTCTACTTTTTATAATTTACACATTAAACTCGTCATTTTCTGTAGTTAAAGCAGATAGAGGGGAGATTACCTCCAAGGGTGCGGAAATAGAAGTTGAATCACACAAAAAAAGATGGCAAATCGGTGAATGACGCGACAATAGAGATAATGGTAAGATGATTTTTTTAATTTATAAGATTTTTTTTAAATAATAAGTAAATATTTAATTTATATTAAAATATTTCAGCAAAAGATAGATGAACGACTTGCGGAGGGCTCACAAGAGTTCACTGGGCGAGATGATGTATTATCTTAGGTATTGGGATCAAACACACGTGGTCACATCTGGGGCTTTAGGGGGGGGGGGGGGGGGTTAGTGACCCCACAATGAAGAGGTTGATCATTCAATTGATCATCAACCCCCAACTCTCCATCTTTTGCCCAAACCATGCCCATGCCAAATCCAACACCTTTTCCATCCATGTTCATGACAAACCCAAACCCATTCACCAAATCCACATCCATGCCCTATTTCCCATCTTCCCCCTATAGGCCCGATCCACCCGCATTCACATACACCACTTCCGTCTTATCCAACCCCCCACAAATCCCCCCATCTACCCGAATCATGCCCATTTTTTTCGAGGCCATGACTGGTTTTTCTCACCCCTCCTCATCATACCCCTCATCAGCCCAAAACATACCCGATACATCCCCTCACCTCTCCAATCCACCCCATATTCCCTCACATACCTGGGTCATGCCCGATTTTACCGGGGCCATGCCCAATTTATCCTCAACACCCATCCCACTTCTACCCCATCACCCCTTAAGTCCACCATCCACATCCGACCCTCCTTCCATGACCATGATGGAGGAGATGTTCCAAGCCTACTCCAGGTGGAAGGCTTCCTAAAATGCCTCCTCTCCTCCACACCCCTTGTCCATGAACCCATCCCACACCCTAGCCAATCTCCATGCCTCACTCCTCTATGACCCCCATCAACCCCCCATAATCCACACCATCTAAACTCCCACCTCCCACATGCTCCAAGGCCCATTGGCCCAAACCCCTCTTTTCCAAAGCCCAATGGCCTAGTATCCCACCACCCAAACCCACCAAGGGCCCATGGCCCAAACCTATCAAGGGCCCATGGCCCAAACCCACCAAGGCCTACTAGGCTGAACCCACCAAGGGCACATGGCCCAAACCTATCCAAGGCCCATGGCCCAAACCCACCAAGGCTTACTGGGCCGAACTCACCAAGGGCCCATGGCCCAAACCTATCAAGGGCCCATAGCCCAAACCCACCAAGGCCCACTGGGCCAAACCTACCCAGGGCCCATGGCCCAAATCCACCAAGGCCCACTGGCCTAAACTCACCCAGGGCCCACGACCCAAGCCCACCAATGGCCCATGGCCCAAACTTATCATGATCAAGGTTTCATGGCCCAAGCCCAAATCCCACACTCGTACTCCCCCAATACCCCCAACATTTCCCCCAACCTTCACACCTGGGCCAAACCCATGCCGTACTCCAAACCCAATTTTCCCATGGCCCCGTACCCCAAGACCATCCCCAAACCACTCCCCATGCCCAATGGCCCCATCAGGCCCCACCCCAAAACCAAACTTCCACTCATCCCATCGTCCAACAAACTTTCCCTCACTCCCAATGGGCCCACCCAACCCCCGCTCATGCCATTCCCATCCAACCCATGCAACACCAACAAGAGAATCCCGCCCTCGCTGCACATTATGCCGACCAACAGTATGAAGAGGATGCGATTAGAAATAGTGGAGCCTATGCTGGGGCATTGACTAGCCTGAACCCTCCTCCCATAATTGCCCACCCCTTGGTGGCCCAAAGTGAAGTCCAGCCAACGGCCGAGAAAGCAGCCCCTGTATCGAAAGAGTCAGAGCAGCTGAAAGAACAGTTGGATAAAATTCATAAATAGTTAATGAAGATGGGTGGTGCTAAAATCCACGCCACGGACTTCACAGATTTGTGTTTATTCGTCAAGGTTCCCTTGCCCCCCAAATTTAAAATGCCAGCCTTCGACAAATATAACGGCACTGGCAATCATATTGCACACCTAAAGTCCTCCTGTGGGGACATGTGTCAATATAGAGGGGATGAAAGACTACTAATAAAAGTCTTTCATAAGAGCCTGACCGATCCGGCTTTGAGATGGTTCACATCTTTGGAACCATCCATGATGAAAACAAGGAATGACTTGACACACCACTTTCAAGAACAATATGTCTACAATGTAGACATTGAGCCGCATAAGTCGGACTTGGCCCGCTTGAGGTAGAACCCAAATGAGACCTTCAGCGACTATCTGGGACGTTGGAGAGCACTGGCAGCTCAAGTCAAAAACATAATACCTGATGATGAGCAGATAGAGATGATCTCAAAAAATACTCTACCAGTGATATCAGACTTTTTTTTGTACCAACAGCAGTCCAGCTTTGCTGATCTGGTAAAGAACGCTAGTCGATGCGAGGATGCCATCAGGGAAGGCCATCTGAATAAAAACGTGCCAAGTGGAGCCAGTGGGGTTAGGAGATTTTCAGAACAAAGAACTGAGAAGAGGGCATGGGTCGATGTTCAAAACATTGCTAATACCAGGCCCAGTAATAACATAGCCCCATTCTAATTTCAAGCTGCGCCCCTAGCGCCAGCTAGAACTGAGCAGATACAGAGGGTAAGAAATGGCAAGGAATACAAATGACCCCGGAGCAGAGGAGAGCCCGCTATGATCGAGTATTTATACCTTTGGGAAAATCATTAAGTGTACTTTTACCTTTATTAATAGAAAAGGGATTAGTTACTATCCGTCAGCCACAACCTCCTCCTCACTCGATCCCAAAGAACTATGACCCGAATACCCACTGTAATTTTCATCAGGGTCCGGGTCACCCAACTGATCGCTGCTTCCCATTGAAGCACGCAGTCCAAGACTTAATCAATGCTGGAAAGATCATTCCCCCTACACCCACTCAAGAAAACTAGGATGCAAACATCCACCAGGTGCCTTGGCCACCACATCCTACCAGAGGAGCCGGTCCCAGACCCACCATCAGAATGGTAGAGGAATATGAGGAGGAATTTGACTTTGACCCGTCCGATTACATCAGTGAGCGGGAGAGCTATGTAGCTCCATTACCAAGAAATGTAGAAGAAAGGAATATCAGAGTGATTGAACCCTTGAATTTGTCAGATTACTTCCCCAACCCGACTCCACAAAATGAACCTTTAGATCTCAGGGCATACTTTCCATCACCCACACCCGTCAATTATGTGCACATAAATGCATATCAACCATACACCACCACCCCCATTAATTGCCCAATAAACCAACAGGCCCCTAGTCCTCCACAGCCAATAAACTACCAATGGCCCACACCCACCCCGTTACCCCTAGTTCAACCATCTGTAAACTCTATCACCCCCATCAATCACCTAAGGGCCCATCAAACCCCTAATCCTCCACCACCCATCAGCTACCAATGGCCTACTTTTACTCGGTTTCCCTCGGTACCACCACCCTCAAGCTTTATCACCCCCAT
Source organism: Chloranthus sessilifolius (assembly GCA_021018995.1). NCBI lineage: Eukaryota > Viridiplantae > Streptophyta > Magnoliopsida > Chloranthales > Chloranthaceae > Chloranthus > Chloranthus sessilifolius. The sequence goes on along the minus strand of CM037594.1, from coordinate 22,936,913 downwards.
TTGGCCCAATTCGATCACTCAATCGGCTATTACTGAAGTAAACCAAGCGTTGCCCACATCTCCTAAGCCATCAGTACATACACCTCAAGTATCAGTAGCTATACCTTTCTAGCTCTCGAGGCTGACATATGATCCCCATCAGGTCTCGCTAAGCTATGAGCAAACTAATGCCAACGCCTGCAGCAGCAGCAGAGAGGGGGCAGTGGACTTTGTCACATGATCTGGGAGGATATCAAAGCAGCTAGAAGCACCAACAGCAGAACAAGCCCAACCAGAGGGGAAGAAAGATAGCACAGTGAACCCATTCGAGAAAATGAGTTGAGAGCATATACTTGAGACTCAGCTGAGAAGAATGCCTGCCCATATAACTGTGTGGGATCTGTTAATGACGTCTCCAATTCATTTCCAAGCATTAATGGGAGCATTAAAGAATGTGCATGTGTCACTTCAGGTTAGCCCAGAAGAAATCGGGCAGATAATTGGCCAAGTGATGGCTCCGAATGCCATTTCATTTTCTGATGCTGACTTGCCAGAGGAAGGAGGTGGCCACTCGAAGTTTTTGAATATAACAGTCGAATATGGAAACATGGTAATCCCCTTGGTCTTAATCAATAATGGGTCCGCATTGAATATATGCACATTAAGAATCGCCACCAAGATCGGGGTCCATCCATGCATGTTGAGGCCCATAAGAACCAACGCTAGAGGTTTTGACAATACCAGGAGAGAAATAATGGGAGAAGTTGATCTTGAGCTGTTAATCGGGCCAATGACCTTTTCCATTTTGTTTCAAGTAATAGACATCAAATCCTCATTTAATTTATTGTTGGGCGCCCGTGGCTGCACGAAGTCAGAGCCATACCTTCCACATTGCACCAGAAACCCAAGTTTGCATTTGGGCATAAAATTATTACAATCATCAGAGAGGGGCATAGTGAGAAAGAAAAGGCCACCAATAGCGTTGAGAAATCCAATATACTGGATGTACCACAGACCATTGAGGATGTTGCCTTCCATAATTTCGAATGTGCAGTGTCAGTAATACTCTCAGAACCCATTGAGAGCATCATTCCTAAATCCGAAGGCGGAATGGTAGCAGCAGTGGCTATGCTCCAAAAGTGAGGCTATCAGAGAGGAAGGGGTCTGGGACCCAGATTACAAGGAAGGAAAGAGCCAGTTATTGCGAAAGAGCAGAAGGTCTGATTCGGGTTAGGTTATAAGCCGACGGAGGAAGAGGTCCGAGAAGCTAAAGAGAAGGCCAAGGTCACCGTAGCTACAAGAGCTAGAGGAATCAACATAGAAGAGAAACCTCCCCTAGGCTGCACATCAGGGATTCTTTTGTCAGCGCTGGGGTCATAAAGATCAATCGAAATGGGGTAACCCATATGACTCCACATGAACCCACAACCCCTGTCCATTCCACCAATCCCTACATCACCCTTCCCAGCCTGGAAATAAACCTAGCCGTTCTATCCTTATTTGAAGAGCGAGGTCCCCTACCTGCATAATTTTCCCCTGTGGTAAATCACCATAAAACTATGTTAGCGTTTGAGGACATGATCTCAGACAAAATGGGGTCAACATGATGGAGGCTGACTCTAAAGAGCCATATCAGTCAGCACCCTCCATCCAAATAGGTAAAGGAGCGGCCTCTCAGGTACGCAACTGGGCATCTTTGCCCCAAACCCTAGAAGCAGAGAGTGGCCTAACATTTGGCACCTGTTTCCCAAAAAAAACCAACCTTTAAAAAGTAAGATAAGCCCTTGGCAGGCAATACCTTATATATACACAGACTTGTGCTGCCAAGGGTCTATCCCCGAAGAAATACGAAACCTCAAAAATATTGAAAAAATACAAAATCCCAAAAATATAGAAAACATACAAATTCAAAAAATATTGTCTTTTAAGATTCTAGATAAAATCACACAAAAAGATGCCTTAATTGAAATACCCGTCCCATGTGAAATCGACCCCTTTCCGGTAGAAATATAAGAAGAGGTAGGAGTTATGAGTCTAGATAAGGATAGTCCTTTGGAGGAGCTCCCCAATGAGCTCCTTGACCGGTTTGCTAAATTTGAGCATGGACCTACCCCCATTGTCGAAGAAACTGAAGACGTTAATCTAGGGACTGAGGAGATTCCTCGAATTACTAAAATCGGAACGTCGCTGTCTCCTGAAGAAAGAAAAAGCATGATCAACTTCCTTCGGCCATACCAAGACATTTTTGCCTAATCATACGAGGACATGCCTGGTCTGGACACCGATTTGGTCGAGCATGAAATGCCTCTCTACCCTAATATGATGTCGGTTAAGCAGAAGCTGAGACGTCTCCGACCTGAGTGGATGTTGAAATTTAAAGACGAGGTCATCAAGCAGTAGGATGCGAGGTTTCTCATGGTATCCAAGTACCCGTAGTGGCTAGCCAAAATTGTGCCTGTGCCAAAGAAAGATGGAAAGGTCCGCATGTGCATCGATTTCTGAAATTTGAACAAAGCTAGCCCGAAGGACGATTTCCTATTATCGCATATCAACATCTTGGTCGATAACACTGCTAAGCACGAGATGCATTCTTTTATGGATGGATTCTCAGGATACAATCAGATTAAGATGGCAAAGGCGGATCGAGAGAAGACAACGTTTATCACTTCTTGGGGAACCTTCTGCTATAAAGTCATGCCATTTGGGCTAAAGAATGCTGATGCAACATCCCAAAGAGCTATGACTATGCTGTTGCACAACATGATTCACCAAAAAATTGAAGTATATGTCGATGATATGATAGCCAAGTCATCGGAGCGAAGCGATGACTTGGTAAACCTTCAGAAGTTTTTTGAGAGGCTGAGAAAGTACAGGTTATGTCTGAATCCATAGAAGTACGCTTTTGGTGCTATGTCCGAAAAATTATTAGGATTCATCGTCAGCAGGAGAGGGATCGAGGTCGACCCAATCAAAGTCAAAGCTATCACAGAGATGCCACCACCGTCTGCTGAGAAAGAGGTTAGAGGATTCTTGGGTAGAATACAATATATCAATCGGTTCATTGTTCAACTAACTCTAATCTACACGCCGATCTTCAAGCTACTAAGGAAGAACTCGCCCGTTGAATGGAATGACGACTTCCAAGCAGCATTTGATAAAATCAAAAGCTACCTCCTCAATCCACCTATTTTGGTACCACCCGAGCCGGGGAGACCACTCTTAATGTACCTCTCCACGACGAAAGTTTTGATGGGACGTGTCTTAGGGCAACATGACGAGACGGGAAGAAGAGAGCAGGCCATTTACTATCTGAGTAAGAAGTTTACTGATTATGAAACACGCAATTCTCATCTGGAGAAAGCATGCCTGGTTATTGTATGGGCTACTCAGAGGCTCTGCCATTACTTGATATCTCAAGCCATTCTACTTTTGGCCCTAATGGACCCATTGAAATACCTGTTTGATAAGCCTGCTCTCACTGGGCGGACTGCACGCTGGCAACTCTTATTATCTGAGTTCGATATCACGTACGTCACTCAAAAGTCCATTAAGGGGCAGGCACTCGCCGATCATCTTGTCAACAATCCTTTGCCAAATTATGAACCTTTGAGAACTGAGTTCCCAGATGAAGATATCTTGTTCATGACGGAAGATGATACAGAAGAAGCAGAAGAGTCATGGGTAATGCACTTTGACGGGGCAACAAATGCCAAGGGTCAGGGAGTTTGCACCATTCTGATTTCATCGAAAGGATCTCACATACTCATCTCTATCAAGCTCAACTTCTCTTGCACTAACAACATGGCTGAGTACGAAGATTGTGCCGCTGGTCTGCAAGCGGCTCTAGATTTGAATATTACTCACCTTCGAGTATTTGGCGATTCGCAATTGATCATATGCAAGTCAAATAGAGATTGAAAGATGAAAGATGAGAAACTAATCCCCTATCATGAGCACCTCGAGGATCTGATAGCTTGCTTCCAAGACGGGACACTCTCATATGTCCCCTGGATAAGGAATCGCTTTGCCGATGCACTAGCCACTTTGGCATCAATAATAGAAATCATGTACGGTGCTGAGATGAAGCCGATCATGATCAAGCAAAGGAACGAGCTGGCCTTCTACCTTCAGATTGAGGAATCTACAAAGCTTGATGATGAGCCACCTTGGTTCTTAGATATCAAGAATTTCCTCGAGACACGAACTTTCCCTGAGGGTACATCTAAGATGGACTGACGAACCATTCAACGTTTAGCAACGGGCTACGTCATCTGTGGGGAATGCCTTTATAAGTGATCCTACAACAACATCTTACTCAAGTGCATTACAGAAAGTGAAGAGATTAATATCATGAAGGAGATCCATGAGGGAGTATGCGGAGCCCACATCAGCGGTCACATGCTTGCTAAGAAATTTCTATGGCAGGGATACTTTTGGGCCACTATGGAATCGGACTACTGCAAACATGTTCAGAAATGCTACAAGTGTCAGGAACACTCTAGTCTGATACACACTCCTGCATTGATCTTCAGTGCATGACCACCCCTTGGCCATTTGCCACTTGGGGCCTTGACATCGTCGGAATGATTAGTCCAAAAGCATCAAATGGGCATTGGTTCATCCTCGTCGCCATTGAATACTTTACCAAGTGAGTAGAAGCGGCATCATACGCCAACATCACGGCCAGCCACGTCGAGAAGTTTCTCAAGAGTAATATTGTATGCCGATTTGGAGTATCCAAGGATATCATCATAGATAACAACACAAACTTTGCAAATACGTGCATCCGAGCCTTCTACGAGCAATACAAGATCAAGCACCATCGCTCGTCACCTTATTGGCCTCAAACTAATGGAGCCGTGGAAGCTGCTAACAAGACGGTCATTTGTATCCTTGAGAAGATAGTTGTCACTTATCGAGATTGGAGCGAAATGCTACTATTCGCTTTAGGGGCCTACAGAATGTCCATCTGTACCGCTATAGGGGCAACACCATTCTCCCTTGTGTATGGAATCGAGGCTGTCTTATTGGTTGAGGTACCCTTGCTCCGAATCATCATGGAATCAGGCTTACTCGATAGCAGAGAGAGAGATCCTGCTTTGACCAATTAAACTTATTAGACGAGAAAAGACTCCTAGCCTTGTGCCATACTCAAGTTTACCAAGGGCAAATCGCACGGGCTTACAATAAACGTGTCTGCAGTCGAGATCTGAAGGTAGGAGAAACTGTGCTGAAGAAGATCTTCCCATCCCTCCATGCCGATTCGAGAGGGAAGTTCAAACCAAACTAAGAAGGACCTTATGTTGTTCGAGAGGTGCTATCGGGATACACCACCAGCCTCGCCACCATGGACGGAGATCATCTTCCTGAGCCCATCAACGCTGGATAGGTTCGACGATTCTACTCGTAGTCTATCACAATAAGGTAAGTATTGGTGAAACAGACACGTGACTGCTTAAGAACCACCCAAAAGAGGCCATCATTCCAAGCACAATAGCCAAGAAGCATTCCTAAAGATAATGATATCCTTTGGTACCCCCATTTGAGCTTGGGCCTTTCTTTCAATAAACTCCTTTCCCAAAAAAAAATGTGTATACATATACAAAAAAGGAAAAGTAAAGTTACTATTAAACTCTAAAAAAATTGAAAAAGTAAAACCTCAAAAAGAGATTGCCTGAAATGGAGCAAAAAAAACAAAAAATAGAAGAATCATGGGGCATGTACAGTAAAACCCCCTAAGGAAGAAGTATGCCGAGAAAACTAAAGTTGTATCAAAGAATCCCTTTTAGCCCAGCATACCTTCAAATCCTAACCTAACCCATGGCCAAGCTATGCCCTGAAGGAAGCCCTCTTTTTAGGTTCACAAACAGTCCTAATATCTGTTAAGTCAACACGAGCCGAGTTGTGAGATGACACCAGAGCTTCATCTAGCCGGCTATGACGAAATCGAAGTCTATGTCATGGCTTTTAAAAAAAAATGAAAGAAAATATAAAAAAAATAAAGAAAAATAAAATAAAAATACAAGCTCAAAGCAAGATGGACGTAGTGAAAACCCGAAAGGGCGCTACGGGTAAAAACAATGAGTTTGTGCGAACCAGGTGAAAACCCGAAAGGGCGCTTGGGGTAAGAGAGCTAAACCCATGGACGTGGTGAAAACTCGAAAGGGTGCCACGGGTAAAACAGGGAGATCAGAAAGAATTAAAAAGGAAAAGAAAGGTTTAGACTGATTAAGAAGATTAATGTTTAAGGAGCCCTCTTGGTTACTCTCCCTGATCTCCTTTTCTGGACCACTCATGCTAGTTCAAATCGGGTCCTAACCAAGTGTGTCTTCAGAACTGCTTTGTCAAACGTATGACTCAAGGTAAGGAGAAAGGTTTGACTCAATCCGAAAGGATGGACGTGCCAGTATTGGTAAAACTGTTGAAATGCTCTCAGACTCAACCATTCGAAAGAGGGTTCGACCATGCTCAAAAGAGTACCCGAGGTCTCACCCGGTGATTAAAGCAGCACACCAAAAAAAAAAGAAGAAAGGAAAGAAAAAAAAAAGAACAAAAAAATCAAGAAAAATCTAAATATAAAAAAAATTGTATATGTTTCTACTCTTTTCCATATGTTACAGCATCGTACTTTCATGTCAAAAATAAAGAAAAAGAATAAAAAAATCTTTGATAATAAAAATCCAAAAAATATATATAAACCTTGAAAATGAAAAAAATATAGGTAAAAGTTTGTTTCTCCTTTTTTTAACTAGGATGCATTTGCTACTTATATAAAAAAAAAGGGACTGACGTTTTCTCGAGAATATGCAGGAACATCACACGGTCCAAAGCCTCGAAGCGGGCAACTTCTCAGCGATGGACAAATCAGATGAAGCATCTCACCACTGACATCAGGACTATTCAAAAAAGAGTGAAAATCATTTTGAAAAAGAAAGAATAAATCTATGTTTCCCCACAAACCTACTCACATACGTATTGTCAATGCGGTAAAATGTCTATATTTTATCGACAACGCAGCTGTGCAAAACTAATATCCTAGGTCTAAGGTTCGCCTTGGATCCATGGATCCTGCTTCAAAGTAGGAGCAGAGGTGTTAATCTTGGTCAAACAGTCAATGTTTTGATTAGGATGATTCCATTGCTAAATCTTTGAGCTAAGCGCTCTGTCTTTGATTCATACGAACGTGAGAGTCTACGCTTCAGATTTTTCACGAACTTTTCAGAGGTGTGGACTCTTGGTTTGCGCAGCCTGGGCGTGCGCCCTACGGGATTTAAGGTCTGGACAACTCCGTTGGAAAAGGTCAATCGTTCGTTGAAACCAACTTGTTAAGAATGAGAGTACGCATCAATCAAACTATGTGCAATCATGCATCCAGAAGGGTTCATTTCTCCTTTATTTTCTGTAGGCTTAAAATCTGTATTGGCAGCTGTATCCCTGTAAAGTGTATGCCATGCGTTTGAGTATCCGTATGATGGTCGTTTATTCCCGTAAATTATACTCGGGCAAGTCCGGGTCGGGGCTTCCATCACCTTTGTTGCTTATCGCCCTTAATGGGTGCATGATTATGTATAGTTAAATGATGTTTATGATCATTGTTGGCAGAGACCAAGACTGGATGTCTCTTTTGATAGACACCCAATTTTGGTTAAATCTATTCAGAAGTATCTGAAGTTGGATGCTCTAGGTCATATGGATCTAGGGCACATTTTTGAAAATGGCACGTACTCGCAAAAAGCTTTGCGACCTCTATTCGCTCTGCTCGGGTAGTCATGCTAAATAAACTTTGAGATCGATGGGTTCGTCCAAAGATTTTGAACCTTGTCGCAGGTAGGGGCACCTACAAATAGTCAGATGGGGCAATCAAATGCCTCGTAGGATTGGACGCAAAATGTGGAGCCTTGCGTATGTTTACTTCATGCCTATCTTTGAATGTGGGTCGATCACCCCTCTTACTTGCAAAGTTGTTGTATTTAGAATGAATTTTAAATATCAAATACCTTTAAATCATCTCGAGAATCGAATGTTTGGCCTTACATATAGGGCTTTTGCAACTCATTCAACCTCGGTTATGCCCAGTAATGTCGCTAAGCGCTTGGGGACCATTTACCTTGAGAAATGAATGTTTGGCCTATCATGCTGGGCTTTCGTTTTCTCACCATGTTACTCATCTGATGTTTAAAGTTCGTTCTAAATGTAGTAGACCCGTCAGTAATGCCTTGGGCCTCTTCGGATGTCTCTTGTCTTTGACATTCGATCATTAGTGATAGGATACCAAAGAGGGGCATCTGTAGACACCCAAATTCGGCCTAAGGCCCGATCGGAACACATTTCGAGAGAGGTGCACTTTTGAGCTTTTGATGATATGTATGAAACCCTTAGGAATCATTCCAAATCCTTTAGAATTTACCTTGAACCTTTAGAAACCATTCCCATACCTATTAGAACCCTTCTCGGGTACGATTCGAACCCCCCTGAATAGCTGATGAAAAGAGGAGTGCCAAGGTTAGCCCAGATAGTTTCCCAACCTAATACTATATCATTGGAAAGTATACTTTCTCATCTTTTCAACGAGCCAAGAATCACCTAATTTAGAGTTGTACATCAAAAGTTATGGCAATTTAAAAAAAGTAGATTTATGCAGGAAATTGCAAACCGGGTCGGGCCCCTGCAGGTCTTCAACTTCCAACAGTTTGGGCCTGGTTTTCCTTCAAAAATGGCCAAAATTGACATTGGGGGTTTGACTTGTGGACCATCCCAAAGTCTAGGGTATGTTTCTTTAGGACCCTAGTGACCCTATTAGCTTAAGTTATCACCCTTTTGCCATTCAAATCACCCCCCTATCATCTACCATTAAACCCAAATCCCTCTTCTCCAAGTTTTAGAAAACCATAAAAACCTTAGATTGCCCATTACCTAATTGCTAACCCAATTAGGACTTTAACCCCTCACTAATCCTCCCTTTCTCTATAAATAGAGAGTCACCCCTCTTGCTTAAGGGTTGAGAATATTTACCTAAGAGAGAAAGAGCTTAAAGTAAGAAGATCTTTCTCTGGTATACCATTGCCCATACAAATTCCATAATTCCAAAACCTCTTTTGAGTGATATTTTCCACCTTAGATCCCCTTATTTAGGTGTATGCTACCCATTTACCTTCCCTCTCTACCTCTTAGCTAGCAAGTCTTAGAGCTTAGAAGTCTTATTTCCACCATGCAAGCCTTCAAAAGCTCATCAAAGCAAGCCAACGCAAGGCTCTCCTACGGTGCTACAAGGGCCCGAGGGCTCCGAGTCTCCCCTTTCTTCTCCTCTCTCTTATCTAGCTCTTCCCATCCTCCCATTTATGTCGTTACGCCGCTGAATTTTTGGTAGGAACGGAGGGGCACAAATAGGATTTAAAGCCCATTTGGGCAAGAGAAAGCCATTTTCTTTTCTTTTACTTTATTTTTATTTTAGCCATTAGTAGAGACCAGTTAAGCAGGTTGATCGGGTGTCTAAAACCTTCCCGATCGATAACCGAATCTCCTACCCAAGAGCCTTTGGTGTGGACATGATTCAGAGTCATGTTTTTAGCACCTCGGTGCTCATTAAAATGATATAGGTATCCCGAGACACCAAAAGCTCTGGGTGGCGACTCTATATTTTTACTAGCAAGCGCATCGCCACGATGGGATTGTCAAAAGTCCTACGGTTGCACAACATAAGACAAGAGGACGGTGAAGACTTCTCGACATTCACCAACCATTGGAGAAGACTTGTCGCTCGAACGGGGAATCAAATAAATGAAAACGGTGTGATAGAAATTGTGATTAGCAATACCCGAGAGCTTCTTCGGAGCATTCTCATCATAACCGACTATCATGACCTCGCTAGCCTTTATCAATGCGCCTCATGCTTAGAACGTCGACTGAAGAATGGAGACCTCAGCTTTCCTACCTTAACATCCAACGGACCCTCCTCTGACAGCCCTGAGACAAACACCCTAAAAGAAGCCATAGACTCCGAACAAATCAATGCGAACCAAGAACAAAACCAAACTAACCCTCAACCATACCACCTATATGACCAAGCTCAAGACCTCTACACAAACCTGTGCCTTGACTATAACCAACCTCTATACCCTGTCCAGGACCAACCACTATACACCAACCAATATATGAACCCGTACTATGACCAAAAGCAGTGCCCCAATGACACGCAAACTAACATCACCTATTACAACTCATTGTTCGATCAAACTCAAGTCACATACGAGACTGTACACTCATGCACCTTCACCCCATTCCACCCAGCTAGCCTGATATGAAGAATTGAACCTCCCTCAAAGCAAGACCATACCATTCACTTACAACCAACCAACCATCTCCCATGCACCTATAAACGCGAAGTTACCTTTCGCCCTAAACCGGTTACCAAGATCAGTAAAATCCAAACTATCACCGAATCCACCCCTAAACTAACTCAACCCATCACCAAACTCATCGCCGAGCTCAACATGCTTATCTTCGAACCAACTCAACCTACCCTTGAATCTGATAACCTACCAACAAACGAATCAACCCCTACACCTCCTGAACAGACGTCCAAACCAATGACACAAACTACCCCCGAGCAGGCTCACGTGCCGACTCTAGAGGTAGTTTTCGAACCAATCAATCGATGTTATACGAAGCCATTCTTACTTAAATTAATCACAAAACTAAACTCTGAACCCAAATCAGTAATCAAATCTACTCCCAAAATCACCAGCCCTCTCGCTTCCAAATCAACTCCGAAACTAACCCCCAAAACCGAATACATTGCCCCACCAGTCTCAAAACAAGTCCCTGAATCGATCCCTACACCTGCTTTAAAACTTGAACTCAACAACAAACACATCACCCCACTAACCTCAGAATCAACTCTCGAATCAACTTCTACGCCCACTTTGGAACCTAAACTCACTACCACCTCGCCAACTTCAGAACAAGATCTTGAACTCGAATTTGTTACCAAGCATACCTCTGAACTACCCATTTCAGTTACTTCAGAATCAATCATTAAACAGGCCTCAAAACCAACTCATGGATCAACCCCTACAAAATTTGCCACCAAATTTATCATCCCCTCAACTCCGAAACAAGAAGTTAAACCCACTATTGAACTTACCATTCCACCAACCACGAAACTTAATCCCAAACTCAAACCTATTATAAGACCTAAACCTATCATCAAACCTAAACCTAAACTTAGCATCAAACCTAAACCTACTATCAAAACTAAACCTATTATCGAATCTAGACCTATTATCAAACCTAAACCTATCCTTAAACATGAATCTATCACAAAACCTAAACCCATGATCGAACTTAAACCTGTCATCGGACACGAAACCAAACCGATCATTGAACATAAACCAATCTTCGAACCTAGACCCAGACCTCTCATCGACCCAGCACCCATCCACAAGCTCGAACCCTCCATCAAAGGTGAACCCGCCATCAAATCCGAACCCATTGTCAAACCTGAACCTATCGTCAAAACTGAGCTTATCACCGAATACAAACCTAACTTCAAGTCTCCAACCATCAGCGAATCTAAATCGACCCTTGAACCTAAACCAATCACCGAACACAAACCTGTCATCAAACCTCAAACTATCAACAAATCCAAGCCCATCATCAAACTTGAACCCATCATTAAATTCGAACATGTTAACGAGCACGAACTCGGTACTAAAATCGAACCTATTCCTACAATGCCAACTCCACTCATCTTTGAGCCTACCATAAAACCTATCAAGGAGTCGATCATCACTCCCACTTTCGAAATCAAACCAAACTCAAATCTTATGATGTCAATCACCATCCAAATCAGCATACCTCAAATCCCATCAAAACATGAAATCAATGTCACAACTGAAATCACTTCTGATCATCATATCCAAATCTTCGTGGGCCTCACAATCAAAACCTTCACCGAACTCCAATCCGTGACAAAACTACTACATCAAACTTCTGATACTCAACCTCCTCGAAAAATTATAAATAAAACTTTAAAACAACCACACGATAAACCCAAAGTGCGAATCAAACCAAACAAGTATAATCAAACAAAACTGGACAACCCCACACGTAGGAAAGGCCAACCATGGACTACACCCTCGTGTCTCCTCCTCCTACTCTACCTCTGCCTTATCTTATCACTACCTTTACAAAACTACCGTCCTTATCAACGATTTCCACTCTAACTTCACTCGCAAACAACTGTCCAACCACCCACAAACAGCCCCGAAGAACTCTTTAACAACTCTATGCTTCATCTCTATGAGATGCCTCACTTTGTCAAAAAATAAAAGAAGGTCCGTCCAGATAAGGAGGCCCCAGACACAAAAGACTTATCAAAGGAAGAAATCAAATGATGCCACACTTATTTTGATAAACCCTATACCATCCAAAACACAATCCAAAACATAACCTCACTCTCATCCCTCATCGACCAGATCGGAAGGGATCGAGGACCCCGAAACAATATTATCTAACCGAACAGTCACTTCGACCATCCAATATGTCCCATCAAGCAGACTTCCTGAGTCAGTTTCTAGCCTAAGGAACTGATGCTATACCATAACACAATAGTAATAATAAAAAGATAATACAAGAAAAAAACAAAAATATAGAAAAGCACGAAAAAACTAAAGGTATAAATGCCCAAAATGTAAATACTCAAAAATAAAAAATACTCTTCTATGCCCCAAACCCTTCGGACTCATACTCGACCGAGAACTCAAAACCGAGGAGCTACTGCTAGAAACAAATTCCTATACAATCACCTCGCCTGGAGGAAATCAAACCCATAAGAGAAGTACTTATATTATCTCGACAACATGCCCAGGAAACAGCCATGGGGGAAGGACTTTCTAACCCTTGAAATTATAACTCAATGACCCTCATGTTTCGTAGCCATAATAAACATACTTATGTACCTATCATCCTCGTAGTCATCACAAGGCATTCGCCAGTCGTAGGTCATTATTTTCAAAACTATTTTAGGTATCATTTGACTCATTGACTACCCTCCTACTCGAGTGAATTGATCAAAAGGGCTAGTGAATCATTTTTCTGAAATATAGAAAATTCTCGATCTCATACACCCTTCCAACCATTGGAGTTGATGTTAGAGTAGAAAAAATGAAAATGTAAGGTTCCATCAAACCTCATAATTCTTGCGTTAGTAGGTTGTTTAAAAAATATATATATATGGATAAGAAGCACAACCGAGTGAGAGCAATACGACGAATGAACAGCCAATGAATTCAGGGAAGCATAAGCAAATTGTGAGGGTATTCCTGATATTTTCATTAGGAGAGCATAAGTAAACCGCGAGGGCCTCCCTGACATCTTCACACCACTAGACGTCGTCGTATGGTGGCAGGAGGAGGACAAAACTCCTGCTAACCAGAGAATTTGAGACTTTGATGGTGCTGGACCATGACGGAGAGCTCAGTTATGGCACCGCATTATCCACTTGAGAAGAAAGTAGTTGACTACTATTTCAAAATTTGGTTGAATAAGAAGCTACCCTCATATCAATAAACCTTACCTCCTCTTCACCCTTTATTTTCTTTTCAGACAATGAGTCAAATAATTTTCAAAATCTCTTTCAGAATAAAACCAAAAAATCTTGAATGACAAGTGATGCAATCACTATTTATCTACCATAACCCTCAATCTTTGTTGAAAACTACGATGCATGATGATCGTTCAACACTTTCCAAAATCAAGCCTGCCACGTGGCCGAAATAATCAAACTACTTTCCAACATGGGATCATTACTACTACACTCCAGGACATCTGTGAGGCCGATGAAAGTCTCACTGTCACTTGATACTGGGGCATTTTTTTTAGAGCGCTAGTACCTTGGTTGCGATACTCAGGTCACAAGACCAATACCCCAAACTGGGGCATTTTTTTATTATTTTCAATTTAGTTTTTGCTCTTCCACCTCGAGTACCCTAAACTGGGGCATTTTATTTTATTTTTTTTAGTTTGTACTTTTCCACCGTGGGACCCCAAAACGAACACTTGAAATAGAACAATAGAGATACACTCGAAAAATAAGCACCATACTCTAATACAACCAATTCCCCCTCTAACGTAACGTACAACGACAAACATAAACAAACATAAATGAAATAAACACAATAAGAGAAAAATATCATTCATTCTCAGCAATAAAGAAAAAATAATATAGTTACAAACTTCTTAGGATTTAATTCCTGGGATGCAAAATAAAAAGGAAGAAAATTCATTAAAAACTAAAAATGCCCCAAACTTTTAAATCCTAAGTTTAGAAATAAAATTCAAAACAAAACCAAACCCCTTAGCCTCTATTGATAACATACACCTCCTAAATTACAAAACAACAAGTGTCACCCTCACAAATATCCTCCACCTAATTAAATCTATGGCAAGCCTAGATAAGCCAATAGGATTCAAACACTTAACACCCATCTAGAAACTTTAAATTAAGCCCTAAATTCACACACTTCTAACAAGTGTCATCTCAAATGAAATAAAAGACTAAAACAAAATACTTTAAACTTTAAACAAAAAATAATTTTTTTAAAAATAAGACCCTGACTTGCTTAGAACCAAAAAAGAAATGCCCCCAACAAACCCATCAGAACCAAGTAAACCCTCTAAATAAAACTCAATGAAATAAATTAATCTTGGGATAAACCCTCAATAAATTCAGAGTGAAACCCTAAACTAAATTAAATCCTAAAATAAATCAAACAAATCAAATAAATCCAACTAATCCATTAATAAGTTTAAACCAATAAATAAGCACAATAATAATAAAAAAAAAACCTCTTTATTTATAATTTAAAATTTTTATAATATCATGGGAGGCATACCTCCTGAACTTATAAGTCAAAACGATAACCTATAACCTAACTTACAACCCAAAACAAAAACTAAACTCAAAATTGAGACGAAGCGAGGAGCAGATTCTGCTTGGAGCGTCCAATCAGAGACTTCAGGGAGCATTGGTTGGGAAACACATCCCACCACTTTTTACTCCTCCTCTTCCGCCATCTTCGCCTCCTCCACCGCCGCCGCTTCAACACTGCCTTCACTGCTCCTTAAAAAGAATATATGCAAAGACAGGCCCACTCATTCCCAATATTGCCCATTCCCAGAACAACATCGTCCATGAGCATCACCTTAGGACGGAGATCATGCGAAATAACAAACATAGAAAGAAATGACATCCCAATTAGACGGTTAGATCACCCGATATCACTAAAACACAAACTTCAGAATACAAAATACATTAAAAAGGTCAAAACTTGAGACTAAACCAGAATGAAGAACAAATGAAAATTCTTTCGCTTATATAGAGCACGCACTCAATCACGCGCGCAAACACGTGCGCTTAATTAGATCACGCGCCACTCACGTGGCGCTGTAATCAATCGCGCCTCGACGGGCGCTGAATTGAACCATCGCCCGCGCCATCCGCTTTGGCCGCTCGACGCCCGACTATAGACCGCACAAACCAATTAAATGGCCCATTTAAACCCATAATACGAAAGGCCACCTATACACTGACTGTACGCTGACTGACCAGGTGACACTTCAATCACGTGCAAGGATTATAGTGCATTTTCCAATTGCATGCACACATACACGCACGTAAATGACCCTCAAGTCTGAGATTGCACACCTGAAAATGGGCGCACAATCGTATTGAGCAATAGAAAAAGGGGCATGCAATACTTAATTTTGGTGGAAATCTACACCCTTACACCTTTGTATCCCATCTTGGTCAAGATCCTTCTGTCCCATTGCGGCCAAGATTCTTTTATCATGTCGCGGTCACACCCTTTTGTCCCATCGCGTGGCCTCACAGGCTGTCCCGACAAAAAAAAAAACAAAAAAAAGGAGAGGCATACTCACCCATCCTATAGCGTCAATCGTCCCTTAGTCCCGTCACGGCAAGACACACGCCCCTTACTGCAATGCCCTCATGATACCACCAAAGAAGAAAAGACCCACTCACCCATCCTTATTGCGGTAACATGCACACACACAATGTCACCTCAATGCCCAATCCCATCACAATAAATTAATCGTACTCTCATGACCCATTGCAAAAAGCCAAAAGTAAACTGCCCAAAAATGAAGTCAATCACAACGCAACCATGACGCAATTTTTTGGTGTATCCCAAGATCCACCAAAGAAAGACAACGACATCCCATTGCGCAGAATTCAATTGAGCACACCTCATAAGACCCCATTTCAATTACCAGCCCAAATAAGCTATTCCCCTAGGAAACTGAACATTGACTATATTTAATTTAAGAACTAACAAATGCCTATTGGAAAAGGAATGCCTGACTCGCACTGGTGTGAGCAATGACGCGCCCGATCTGACATGACTTGCAAAAGCCTTCGATATTGCATGATATTTATCTCATCTTTTTATTATCAGTCCTTGGACCTAGTTTTGGACATTTGATTGATGCTCCGGTATCTCGATTGCATAAAATCTCTCTGTTAACTTGTGCCATGCGACGGGATGCGCCATGCACCCACAGACTCGGAATGTGCCCTTCGACAGCTACCATTTGTCCTTCAAATGCTCTATTTTTGCTTGCACTGATAGATAAGAAAGCCAAGCATGTCATGTCAGCATCACCAATTCACATTTGTGAATTCCTAATAGAAGTGAGAAGGCACCTCGAATGAGGGGTGTCTACTTCTTCGACGCTTTCTTACTTCGCAAGAGCGCGCTGAAGAGGGGCATCTGTAGACACCCCCATTTTGCCTTCTCGAAATATATTTTTTTGTTCGATCAACCTTTGACCTTCTTTTTAACTCTGATATAGGAACTATGCACTAAAATAATAATATATGGCTGAACACAGGCTGAAACAATAGCTCTGTGGCCCAGATCCTGAAATGGGGAGGCTATATACTGACGCAATAGTATATAGTCGGAATACAGATTGAAATAATAGTCTTGCATTTCATTCTAGAGACCAGACTTGAACAACCCCGAATTAAGTTCCTGAAACCCCGCTCGTAATTCAATTGCACACTAGACCACAAACGCACAATAAGTCCCCCTTTTTTACCAAACTTCCTTTCTCAGACCTATTCGAGACTCGATCACGCGCCTTAAATCGGACGCACGATCAGATTGAGCACTACAAAACCAGCGCGCAATTGGCCTATGCCCGACCTAGTCTCACTACCCTTAACTCTTACATTTCCTTGATTAAGTGCTTCTAAGCAACTACTCAATCAGATTGCGCACGTACTACCAAGCACGCAATTAGCCCTAACGCTATTAGGACTAGGAAACCCGTTGAACAAGTTAGCCGGTCGGTCACTGAGTCGATGACCGACTCAAAGCGATTAAGTGCCAGAAAGCTGGCACGTGATTCAATTAAACTCTTGAAACAGGGTGTATAATTTAAGAAAAACCTATAAAGGACTTTTTTCTTAATTCGCCCAGGAGGTTGGATGAAAATGGTTAGAATTTTTGAGAGAGAATGAATTCTGAAACCAGAGCACTCTGAGAATCAACCCATAGAACATCTTAATCATGGTTTCGAGATTCAAGCTTCGAACCTTCGAGATTTCTCTCTGCAGCCCCCAACCCTAGGTAAGGATTTAATCTTTTAATTCACAGCCATAGCTTCTAATCTCTAGATCTAGGAATTCTATCAATTTTTATTTTCAGACTTAGACCGTA
Source organism: Chloranthus sessilifolius (assembly GCA_021018995.1). Classification (NCBI taxonomy): domain Eukaryota; kingdom Viridiplantae; phylum Streptophyta; class Magnoliopsida; order Chloranthales; family Chloranthaceae; genus Chloranthus; species Chloranthus sessilifolius. Next base: position 22,919,190 of record CM037594.1, on the reverse strand, counting down.
TCCCCCTTTTCGGACCAAAATTCTATACATCTGGTTCTAGCTCTCTGTTTCTAGAACCAGTCTTTAATTTATCGGTCTGATACACAGATTATAAACTTTATTTCAGTTCTAAAATCTCGATTTACAATCCTATCATTAACTTCTGTCTCTAATCCTTCGATTCAGAACCAGTTCTTAATCATACAATCTAATTTTCTGATTTCGGACCCGAATTCAATCCTAGAATTTTAAATTTCTAGTTTTAATTTCTTAACTTAATATTTCTAAAAACCCATAGTTAATTTAGTTTTCTAAAACTTTAGTTTCTTAATTTAATCCATAATTATCACTCCAAAATCAATTCCAAAAATCTAAAAATACCATTTTATAGTCTGAAATTTAATTTACTTTAATCTCAGCCACCCGATTTGCCTAAGGTAGCTTATGGAGGGTACTCAAGAACGAGGCCAACCTCCTTAACATAGCGGGCCCAAACCCCTTTTTTCTAATTAATTCAATTTCTAATTAAAATTAGGATATTTAAATTAATTAGACTCCTAGTAGGATTAGGAGACTTAATTAATTAGATTTCTAATAGGATTAAGACATTTAAATTAATTAGACTTTTAATAAGATTAGGAGACTTAATTAATTAGATTTCTAATAGGATTAGGATGTTTAAATTAATTAGACTCTTAGTAGAATCGGAAGACCTTTTTTTAAATTAGACTCCGAGTAGAATTAGGAGACCCTGTCTTAATAAGGCTCCTAGTAGGATTAGGAGACCAAGTTAAATAAAATCCCGACAGGAATAGGAAAACTAAATCAGTTAGAGTAAAGGCAACCCATAGCTACTGACGTTCTCCAACGGATGATTCAGTAAAGGAGTTCAACCTACAAGCCCCCGCTGCCCTTAAAGCGTGATCAGTGACGTGTTACAACGTCGATAAATATTTGTAGCTGGCGATTGCATCTTCTCAGGTATTCTTCATTTAGAATTTGCCTCTTTAATTTAAGCATTTAATATTTCCTAATTTATTACTCTATCACCATCGTCGTCAGAGTCCACTTGGACCGAATTGGGCCACTCTTTCTGGGTATCGAAAGGAACCCAAAAAAAAGCGTGTACCAACACTTGCGAGAACCCCTGAGTAATTGATGCCCAAGATGTCTGAGTCTGCGAGGGCCCTCTATATGGAAAGGTCTCATAGGAGTAGACCAGTTGAAAGTTTAAGTTTTGCTTTAGGCCTCTTCAGCATCATTCATGAATAAATGAAAACATAAGTAATGAACAGTAAAATGAAATGCTTTTAACTGTTTTCATCAATAACTGCATAGACACATCATGCATGGCATATCATGGAATATATGTGAGTTATAATTTATATGTTCAACCGTGTTTGTTCCCTATTGAGCTAGGATGTAGCTCACCCTATAGACTATACGTCGCAGGTCCACTACTAGCAGCTGTCGAGGCTTCAGGAGACGCTGACCCCGGCGAGTCGGACCTTGCGGCCGGCGAAGAGTTGGAGCCACCTCCTGAGGACTTCTTCTAGAGGACTCCGTTGTGCCGCTTTGAGGGCTTTTAGAGAGATTTTGTACGGCTTGGTATGTCAAGCCTTGATTTTATTTAAAACCATGTATATAAGGAGTTGGGATTATTCTTTTGGGGCGAACCATCCGTGATGATTTCTATCATCGATGGTTCGGATCGGTTCTCCATTCATGCAGAGGCATGAGGGTAGAACTGTCTTTTGGGGAGTTAATTAATATAGATTTAAATTCCGCAATTTCGTTTATTATACTTTTTGGATGCTTGATATACCAGTGTTCCGTGCTTAGCTAAAGGGCACGGTCAAGATGATCGTGCCAATGACACGGGTTTCGGGGTGTCAAAATCCGGGCTGTCAAATCACACCTCCAAACTTAAGTTTTGCTAGTCCCTAGCAAACAAGGAAATATAAAATATTTAAAACTATGAATTTAAATACCACTTTTGTAGGGAACATGATTGCATTTAGCATATGCAGCAAGCCTTTAAACTCCTAGGTGATCCCTAGTGGAGGAGTTATAGTCTCCTGAAGGTTTTTAGTTAAGTTACCCACAAACTTCAAATATTTTTGAGTTTTTCAAAACTAAAAATTCAAAATATATACAGTAAATACTTAGTCAATCATTATATGTTTATTATTTCTAAAAAATTGCCAATCTTTTATCCTTAGCTTCCCACCATCATAATTATCCTTTATCAGAACTCAATAATTTCAAGTCGGTGTAGTGTGTAGTGTGTGCATATCAGTGAAAGTTTATTCATCATAGATTTTTTTAAAATGTAGTTTTTAGAAAATATTTTTATCCAGATTCTCACTTATTGGCATACTCTAAAAAATAATCGAAATTTTGGGTTCTCACAATAATGTAGATATATATGAAAAAAACTGATAATTACAAAGCAGAGAAATCTCATAGCAAGGATAATCAATTCTGTTCATATAACTTCATTATTCATTCATAGTATCTAGTTCATATATCTCTACTAGACTTATATTTTTGTAAATCGTAAATCTCAAAGGTCTTTCCTTCGGCTTGTAATGGGGCTTTGGGTTTTCAGAAGGTTTCAAGAAGAGGAAAAGAGGATTCATAAGTTTTCTAAGAATTTAGCTCTTCTTTTTCTTTTTTTTCTTCAATTTTTCAGCTTCAGCAAGTATTCTTATTTTGGATATCTTCTTCCCAATTTTTTTTCTTTTTCTTCTATTAATCTCAGTTTCACAAAATCGTATTTTACGATTTCTTCTTTTTCTTTCCTTTTTCCCATTTTCTTCATACAATTATATTTCTTTTTCAGTTGTACCCTTTTCAGCAGATCCTTTATCTGTTAAGTATGGGTTAAAGGTAGAAAGCTTTGGACAGTACATATGGTTAAAGGTTTTATAAAATTTCGGTACAAAGAAATTTGGTTTTAGACTTCTAATATGGGTTCAAAGGGTATATTGTTTTAGGATTTTTGGCTTTCTGGCTCTGGTTTAACAAAAGATGGCATTTGGTCATTTTCACGATTTACTAATATGGATGTCTTATTATTTTGATATACTTAATAGATAGTTCTAAACAAACAAATCATCATATTTATAAAATATATTAATTCTAAGTTCAGCAATAAGAGATTATAGATAGTAGAGAAGTTCAAAGAAATTTTAGCATAAATAAAAACAATCTCTCTTTTTCAGAATAGAAGAGGAAAATAGGCTCTATAGCTCACTGGTTATATAATTTTGAAACTATAATCTAAAATTTTTACAGTTCAGATCAATTGTATAGTTTCAAACATTCATTTGATACAGTCTTCTAGAGATGCTACTTGAATTGTAACTATTTTTATTTTTATTTTTGAACTACTACTATGATGGAGTGCTAAGTATTTTGAATTTTCATATTTCTATTATAATTTACATATAATGATTAACTAAAAAAAATTTAAATTTTCTAAAAAAGTAAAAAAAATCAAAAATAAAAAACTACTATACTATGCTATGTAATGTATCCCCCCTAAACTGAAATAGGACAATGTCCTCATTGTGCAAAACAGGGGGACATACATAAAAATTTTACCTTATACTACCACTAAGTTAATAACTGGGTTTATAATCTGCAAACGAAATAAAAAAAATTTCCCCCAAAACTTAGGAGAAAAATACTTTCGATTGAAGGAACTACTATGTTAGATGTCAGTAACAATGTTAGCAAATAAAAAGAAAGAACTTTTTCATATATATGAACTAATTACAGAAATATGGAAAGAAAACTAATTACATCAAAAGAAATTCCTAGGAAAAATTTAGACACACACTAAACTATGACACTGGTAGCAGCGTCTGAGATAAAGGAATCTTCGATAGAGATCGGTCCTGGACTTATAACTACCTTTAATCAGAGTCTCTCATCCCTATCCATCAAAAGGGGCTCCAACCTTTAGAGGGATGCTACTCTAAGAGCTGTCGAAACACTCCCCACAGCTCTTCGAAATCCTTCGCCGCCCCTCCTCATCTTTGGAGAGGAGTTGGAAGATGACAAATCTCAACTCCCTATTCACCCTGTACTGCTCCCGTGTGGAGATTTTTCAAGGAGACAGTAGAGTTGGGAAGGGTAAACTAGGGGCAATGGAGAGGGCTGGTGAGGAGATCAAGGATGGGATGAGAAATGACATTAGAAATTGTAGCCCATTCTCATCATACAAGAAGTCGCACTTTGGGTGGGTTGTAATGGTATAAGGGTTAGGAAGTAGGGAAAAATGGATTCCTGGTATATGGTTTCAGATTTGGGTTAGGTTTAGGGTAATGGATAGTCTTGGTGAATGATTCAGCATTAGAGACAGATCTCTGACGCTACAAATTTTCTACTATTTATTGTGCAGTCAGGAGCTCAGCTCTATGTATCTCGAGAATGCTATTAAGTATTTTACTAGAATCACTCTGGTGATGTTCTTCTGTCATGGGGTGTAGGGTTAAGGATAGAGGAAGAAGAAAGGTTATTGGATGGTTTTGATTAATGGATGTGTGTGGATTTTATAGGGAAGAGCCTTGGTTCTGAACCGCCACTTTGAGTAAATGTCGATATGTAGGTTCCTAGGCTAGGGTGGTTGGGTAGTGGTAGTCTTGAATGCAAAGCTTGTCTGCTTCCTTTATAAATTTAATAAATTTCTATTTCCAATGCATCCGATGAGACTGATCACTAGGTTCTCCTCTTCTCTAGAATTGTCGTTTGCAATTCTGGATAACGATCACGAGAATCTAAGACAGGAAAAAAAATCGTACCCGCTACGATTTGACTCTATGTTCACGAGAATTGCAAATTCATTCGCTTCAAGTGATTGAAATAAAGGAAAGAGCCTTTACGATTAGTATTAATTTATAATTCATAGAGGGGTCTTTTCAAAGCCTTATAGATACATATGTTACACGGGTTTTACTACGGGTGAGTCAGTAGCTCAACACGTTCTAGGGGGAATTTTAATGACGATCTAGGGGAGTTGATGTCCCTCCCATAAAAGTAATTCCTCTTGCGATGTCAAGTGACCATGAGGAAGAAGAATTACCCTCTCTCGAGTTAACCAAAATAGTTAGTTGCTCAACTTGAGTTCCTAATCGTGTAGTGGTTTCCAGGAGATTTTGGAGTAATTGCATTTGAATTTGGCCATGCTGCATCCAGCTGTCGACTATCTACAACAGGGCTTCGTCAATGTCACTGTGGTCTTGGGTCTGTGTGGGGCAAAGTATAGGAGAGTGCTGAGGAATTATTTGAGTCGGGCCATGGTTAGGCTCACGGGCTTCTCCTTGTTGAGATGCTGGGTGTGATTTTGTACCCACCAGAGTCTGAATATTTGTCTTCCAAAGTCTGAATTTGGAAGACAATTCATCATTGACTTTAATTTGTATAGTCCTCTCTGCCTAAGAGGTATAGTCTTTGTGGTCTCTAATTCAATCTCTCCCAGTGCTTCGCATTGCACTGGGTCCTCGCTAAAGTTCTCAAAGAATTCCCATGCAATCTCAGCAGATAAAATATGGATCACCCCCCCACAGGCAACATCAACTATGTGCCGAGTTTTATTATTCAGACCTTCATAGAAAGTGAGGATTATTTTCCAGTGGGGTATTTCATGATTAGGACACCCACGTAAAAGTTTGTTGAGGCGCATCCATCCCTCTTGAAGAGTTTCATCCGGATATTATTTAAAAGTTTGAATAAGATACTAGATTTGATTTGTTCTATGTATTGGGAAGTATTTCATGAGAAATCCTCATTCCAAGTCCTCCCAGTTAGCGAACGAATTATGAGGCAAGGAGTGTATCCACTGCTTTGCCTCCTCTCTAAGAGAATATTAGAATAGCCTTAAACGAAGAGATGTTTCTGGCAAATTATTGATTCGGAAAAGGTTGCACACTTCTGTAAACTGTCTTAAATGTAAATAGGCATTTTCATCCCTTAGCCCATGAAATATTGGAAGTGCTTGAAATATTTTAGGCGTGATTTTAAAAATCTTATTACTGGTCACAGGGGGTAATAGTATGCATGGGGGAAGTGTACATAGTGTTAATGCGTAGTCATCCCCCATTATTTTGGTCAAGGGTCAATTTATTCCTGCCATATTTGTTATGAGGCAGGCTGGCTAAAATTAGATATCTCTAGTGTTGTTTTGATTTTATATACTATTTATGTGAGCACGTAGGGAGAAAGAAAAATCTGAGTTCCTAGTTCCTGGGGCCCTCAAGAGCGTTGAAAGTCATATTCGTTACTCCGAATAAACCTGCAATAGAGTAAGAAGTGATCAAAGAAAATTAAAATATAAAGAAATATAAAAAGTGAAAGATAAATATTAGTTTCCTAAAGAATAAAAATATCAGATAAAAGCTTGAAAAAAAAAAAAATTAGATAATTCCGCTTCCCCGGCAGCGGCGCCAAAAACTTGACTTACGGATTTATGATGTATTATATTTATATTAAATTCAAGTCTTAACCAATTACAAGCATATAATGGAAATCATAGTACTAGCATAGGATCATTCCCACGAGGATGTTTGTTATCTAATTTCTTTAGTTTTACCCTTTATTCAAATTCTTTTCTTTAAAAATTGCTATTTATCTTTAAGATCTAATCTACTAGAGAAACATGAATAAAAGAATGGTAGCTTAATCTAAAATGCATAAATTAAACCCTAATCCTCGTTCTTCAGATCAAGGTCGTCAATCTTAATCTTCAGCTATCGGATATTTATAAAATTTAAGCAGTATCGTTACACTATATTTCTAGTCTCCTAGCATTAGGCATCAATCAATTCTAGGATCCTATCAATACAGATTTAATCTAATCAACAATTTCCTAAAATCTGGGCGTTAATCAAACCATAGAAAATTGAAGATAGAAAATTAAAACATTTACACTAATCTGCAAATTCTAACATGAGTTATCAATTCAAATCAAAACTTGAAGATGATTACAAAGCAAATAAATCTAAACTAAAAAGTAAAGTAAAATATATCCTTCACCCCTTAGCCGCAGTCGTCAATTGCTCCTGAGAAATTACAGATATCTAGACTAATCTTCAACATTGAATTACAGTCATCAAATGCTCTTGAGAAACCTTTGATATGTAATCTACTCTAACTAGTATACACTATTGATCAGAAGAAAATCCAACCTCAAGCGTCAATTGATGTTGAAATTCTTCGATGTTTATTCCTATGTCGAGCTCTCTTATTTATAGATCATAAGGAGTTGGCTTACAAATATCTAATTCTAATCAAATAAACTACTAAAAATACAGGTATCCTAATATAACTCTAATTCCTAATTTTTTCTTTCCTTTGCTGCAGCGGTTGATATACTTCTAGAACTTTCTTTATTTTTCAGCAACAGAGTCCTTCAAAATTTTCTTCATCAATTTCCTCAAATCTGTGTTGTGCCAAACTTCTAATTCAAGAGATCTTCTATTTCCAGTTCGTGGCGGTGATAGTTATCACGTGATCAACAGCAGTGAGCTAAGCTTTCTGTAGAATTGTTAATAACGATTTTTTGTTCTTTCTTCTTTAGTAGAAAATCGCACATTACAATTTTCTGCTTTCAATAGGGTTCATAGAGGAAAAATCACAAAAGACAATTCTTCAGTTTTGTCGATTTCTGTAAAATCGTAATTGACAATTTTATACTTCTTCATATTGTTCATTCTTATGACTTTGATAGACTTGGCGGACAATTCTCTGAAAAAACGTAGATACTTCTCTTCAATGAGCAGTTTTTTCTGTAGAATCATAAATTACAATTCTTTGACTTTCATAGTCTCTCACTCTGGGAAATCCATAAATAGTGATTTTTCATTCTTTACAGTAGATGGAGCTTCCGTCTTTCAATCTATTGTTATTCTTACTACTTTTTGAGTTACTTTTGACAAATATTATCACTTTTGCTCTATTTTACTACTTTTTCTTAATATCTGCACATCAATAGCTTATTAGTAGCAAACTATGGTTTAGCATCACTAAGTTAAGGGTGGTAAAATAGTAAATTATCTGACTGATCAAAAAGCAAATTTTCCTCTACCATTTTTGTTGATCTCCCTCTCAAAATTTTCTTCTTCTTCGTTTATTAATGCAAGAAAACTCCAATCCTTGACGTTGTTACAATTCGCAATCGTGAGAGAATTCTGTCTCTCCCAAACCCTCTTTTCCTTTGATTAGAAACCCTGACTCCGTTGTGTTCTCAAGGTCCTCATCCTTGCAGGAACCCTTGATTTCTCGGGTACAATCCGAGGGATTCAATCTTTGAATCCGTTTTGTTCCAATTATGAGAAAGGGTGGGTTTTGGAGCCATCGGACGAATAAGAGGCGTGAGCGCTGATATTCTGAAACTGGTCATCATACGCATTATTTACCCAAGTTTAAAAGATTAGAAATTAAAGCTCTTTTATTATTAGATTGATGGTTTAATTCCCTTAAGGAAGATATAAAATGTAGGAAAAGTGTAGGAAGAAAATCTGAAAATCGGGCAAAGGTGTGAAAAAAAAACCCACAAATTCGCTCGCGCAAATTGCCTTCAGGTATAAAGGGAAAAGCTCTGAGAAATTCACGCACGAAAATTCAGGCCAAAATTACACTCGGTTTTGTCGCGCGCGTGATTTTCCCTGTTTAGCTTATTTTAAAGTTTTCTTTGGAAAACTTCTATGACTTCTACATTTGTGCTACCTTAGTCATGTATAAATGAATTTTGGAATGCCTTAAAATATAGGTTATGGTTTGGATTCACCATAAGGATTTTCGCGTAATTCTCGCAGGACTCGTAACCGAGGTAGGGGAAAACTTAATGTCAATTGCATTCCGTCTTGATTTTCATGGATATATGATATGATTGAATGAAATATGATAAACCTGAGTGCATTTTGAATTGTAATTGAAATTTTGTATTCAATTTTGAATCTGCTTTCGAATATGATCATCGAACTCTGAATTTTGAATCCATTTTTGAATAAGAATTATGAAGCTACAATTGCATCTGATCTCCGAACTCCGAATTCTGAAAATAGTTATAAATTAAGCACATTGCACTATGTTGAATTATGTATTAGAATCTGCACATTGATTTGAGGTTCATCAAAACGAATCCCCCCACTCTTTGAATTGGTACGACGATTTATCCATACGCTCTGAACCGTTATGACAGTAATCTAACCCACACAAGTATCCCTCATAAAGCAGAGGCTTGTTGCTCTTCCAAAAAGTGTTCATTGAACGACGATGGTTACATGGGGATTCCCTCAAAATATTTTTGGCTTCGAATGCTATATTTGCTTGGGAGATTAGTTAAGTTATGGTTTTAAGTTAAGCATTCAGATTAGAAACTGCATGTGAAATACGAACTAAATAAGCACCCAGAAACATGTGAGGACTCCACTATGTTTGCTTTTGATTTGAACATTGTCCTTACATTTTTGTTTTGATACAAAAATGCACATGAACTTATCATTGAAAACTCCTTTTGAACTCTGTCACCGAATCTCTATATTGATATTGTTTTGAATTTTGTCATTTGAACCCATGCTTGAGCTTAGAATATTAGCTCAACCCGACTATACGTCACAGGTACAAGCCTTGATCTGGACACAGAGATGGAGACAGATCTTGATTTCATTCTAGAAGAAGAAATGAATCTTTACCCGACGAGTTCTATCCGTAGATTTCAAATCTCAGACTTAATACAGTTTAATTGGATTTTAGGGCTTAGTACATCCACTGATTTTTGTAGGATGTTAGAACCAATATTTTGTACCTACATTTTGTGTACCACTGTTTAGGTGATGGTCGGCCATTACCGGTGGTCTATTTTGTTCATATGTGTGTATAGAAATAGATCTCTTTGTATATTATCATATATAATATTGATATCTGCTTTGATTTCTGCATCTGTGTGGATGTGCCGAGTTGATGGCGAGTCGGCTTTCCTGAGATTTCGCATGCGAGAAAGTTGGGTCATCACAGTTGGTATCAGAGAATTATGGCAGTAGATTTTTTAGAACCTTGGGTTAGGTTGTACGATCTTCACTGATTATACCTTTGGTTTAATCTTAATAGGTTAGTAGGCCTCCACGTGGCAGACCGAGGATGGTCCGCATTAGGGGAGGATCCTCGTTAGGCGAGGGCACATTGCATGGTGAAGGAATCGCCATTGGGCCTAACACCACTCCATTGGGAGAAGGAAATGGAGGTGAAAGCAATAGGCAATTGTTGGAAACTATGGCCAATGCAATGGTACAACAGATGGAGATACTTGCGACGAGAAATCAGTCTTTCGGGTTTCAAGAATTTAGAAGGATGCATCCTCTGAGTTTCTCGGGTCAAGCCGATCTACTTGAGGCCAAGAAATGGCTAAATGAAATGGAGATCTTCAGTGTGCTACCTTCCACCGAGGATGAGAAAGTGAGGTGGGCAGCCTTCAAACTTGATGGAGAGGTTGATCCCTGGTAGAAGGCAGTACTAAGAGATAGAGTGCAAGAAATTCTAAATGTACCTGGACTTGAGCAAAGTTCATTGAGAAGTTCAATGACGAGTACTTCCCTACTGTAGTGAAGAATCAGCGAGAAGTTCAATTTATAACATTGGAGCAAGGCCGAATGTCCGTACACGAGTACGTGGCTAAGTTCACTAGACTTTCGAGGTTTGCACCTCTACACGTGGCCACCGAATTGATGAAGGCCAAGAAGTTTCATCACGGCCGAAGGTCGAACATACAGGAAGAGTCTCCTTGTTTCAGCTAAGGACGTATGGAGAGGTAATGGTCATGGCCCTTATAACCAAAGAAGACATTGAAAAGATGTACAAGAGAAGAAATCAATTCAACAGGAATAGGACCAGTTAGGTGCAGTCAAATGCCTATGGGCAACCAAATAAGAAACCGAGGTTTTCGACACCAGCGCCACATCATCCTGCTCAGACTGCCTATTCTAGACCAACTACCTATTCAAGATCGTTTGTGCCCATGCCTACAAGACCTTTTTGTCCTTCAGGTCCTACTACAGTTGGGGCATCAATGGCATAAGGATCTTCACGTGCCACACCATCCAATCCAGTTGAGTTATGTGCACGGTGTGGAAAGCAACACAAAATGGAAGAATGTAAGAGGAACACAGGCGCTTGTTTCAGATGTTGAAAAATGGAACATCATATAAGAGATTGTCCTGAAACAAGGAGAGAAAGGACGATGTCAGCATCTGCTCAAAGGCCTTCTCGACCTACTGTTTAGGGTCGAGCCTATGCCATTATGGCACTGGATGCTCAGGCATCAAACGACATTATCCAAGGTATGATTTCACCACTGATGGTTAAATTATTACCTTATTCTTAGTTTATGAATGTCCTTGAAATGTGTTTTCGATTAGAATGTTTTGTGCATGTTATTAAACAACCTTGAATACACTTGACTGAACCACGTTGAGTAAAACTTAGGTACCTTATATATGCACCGAAGAAGTGACATCTATTAGCACACAACTTGAATATTTATAGACCCAAGGTCTTCTTACTCATTCGTGACTTCTCAATTCGCTGTCGAATTGAGTATCACTCCTGAGACGTTGGGCTTCATTTTAGTAGTGTCAGTTCCTACAGGAAGCTCAGTAAATAAGGACACAGTGTGCCGATTGGTCATCATTCGGATTGAAGACCACAAGACCATGGCCAATCTAATTATGTTAAATATGGAAGGTTTCGATGTAATCCTTAGAATGGATTGGCTATCTGCTTACCATGCAAGTGTAGATCGCCTTAGGAGAGTGGCGACTTTCTGCCCTCCAAAAGAAAATCCTTTCGATTTTATGGCATCAAGTCTGGCGACGCACCATTCATCTCTACTCTTCGAGCTGAGTGTCTGATGAGGAGTGGAAGTAGTGGGTACCTTGCATTCTTATAAAAGTGTAGATACCCAAATTTGGCCCAAGGCCCGATTGAAACACCTTTCGAGAGAGGTGCAATTCTGAGCTTTTGATGACATGTATGAAACCTTTAGGAACTCCCCTGAAACCCTTAGGAACCTTTCCAAACCCTTAGGAATCACCCTAGATCCCTTAGGAACCTGACCCGAACCTTTAGAAATCAATCCCGACCCTTAGAACTCGTTCTGAATCTAAACCTAACCTTATCAAGAAAATGGTTGAGGAGGGGTGCATTGGAACTAATTATAGCCCTCTACTATGATCGAATATCATACCATTGAAAAGTAGAGGTCGTCAACTTTCCAACGGTCTAAGAATTGCCCCAATCGGAGGTATACATCAAAAGATACGGCAAACCAAGCCCAGAGGGCATAAGAGTAAAATCAAGTGGGCCCCCCTAGGGATTTGGCTGAACTAATAGTGTTGCCAGGCTATTTCTCCCCAGAAATGGCCTGGCGCAACTAATAGTTACGCCAGTGATAATTTTGCCTGGCGTAACTATTAGTTGCGCCAGGCCACTTCTCCTAGGATTTAAGCCTGGCGCAACTAATAGTTGCGCCAGTATTATTTATGGACCCCACCCTCGCGAGCTAACTTCCAGGCACTGTTTAAACACTGTTTTATTGTATATTTGCTTGGCACAACTATTAGTTGTGCCAGGCATATAAACAGTAGCCTCTGGATTTTGCCCCAAAACTTGTGATTGGGGTTTGACTTGTTGACCACCTTGACCTTTGGGGTGTATTTTGATAGTTCTGTTGCACCAATTCACTACCTATTTGCAACCCCTTAAGTGGCTTAAGGCCTCACCCCATCATCCACCATTGGATGACCTTCTCATACATCTCAAGGCTCCAAAAACCCTAGGAATCCTTAAATGAGAGATTACCTAATTGCTAAACTCATTAGCTCTTAAGTGGTTTCCTAATCCACCCATTTCCTATAAATAGAGCCCCCCACCCCTTGGTTTAGGGGTTGAGAACTTTTACCTAAGAGAGAAAGAGCTTAAAGTGAGAAGATCTTTCTCCCTTTGGTGCACCATTACTCATACAAATTTCAGCATTTCAAAACCCCCTTTGAGTGGTATTTTCTACCTTAGATCCCTTTGTTTAGGTACATGCTACACATTTACCTTCCCTTTTTACCTCTTAGCTAGCAAGCCTTAGAGGTTAGAGCTCCTATTTACACTATACAAGCCTTCAAGAGCTCATCAAAGCAAGCCACACAAGGCTCTCCAATGGTTCTACAAGGGCCCGAGGGCTCCGGCTCTCCCCTTCCTTCTCCTATCTCTTCCTTAGCTCTTCTTATCCTCCCATTTGTGCCGTTATGCCGCCGAATTTTTAGTAGGAACGGAGGGGCACAAATAAGATTTGAGGCCCATTTGGGCAAGAGGAAGCCATTTTATTTTCTTTTACTTTATTTTTTGTGTTGGCCATTAGTAGAGACCGCATTAAGTGGGTTGATCGGGTGCCTAACACCTTCCCGATCCATAACCAAAGCCCCTACCCAACAGCCTTTAGTGTGGACCAGATTCAGAGTCATATTTTTAGCACTTCGGTGCTTATAAAAATGATGTAGGTATCCCGGGACACCAAAAGCTCCGGGTGGAGACTATATTTTTTGCAAGCGAGTGCAGCACAACGACGGGATGGTCACAAATCCCACAGTTGCTTAGATGGCTACTCTGCTGGGGATAGCTTGTAGAGCTTCTCCTTGAAATTTGGCCTTTTAATTTTGATTTTACTAACCATTTTGTTATTTTTTTATTATTTATTTTATTTTATTTTTATTTTACTCACCCCTACTTTTCCGTCATTTACATGCCTTAGCCGATCGGCGGGCTTACTTGTGCATTGTCTTTATTTTTTCCATACATTTCCATCATTTTGTGTGCCTTACTAGATTGGTGGGCCTACTTGAGCATTGTCTTTCAATTTCTTTAATTTTCTATCATTTAAAGTGTCTTAGCCGATTGGCGGGCCTATTTGTGCAAACATATTCCTACAGTAGACGCCAGCACGTAGTGGCGGTACGGAGTCATCACCCCCGTCTTTTAGACTAAAGAAAACTTCCATAAAAAAAAATATTTTGAAAAAAGAAGTTAAAATTGAATCAAGAATAGGGAGCTTAATTAACTTATTTTTACGGGGTGGATTTTCAAAGGGTTGGCTTTAGGCACACATACAACCACCCGGGTCTTAGTATGGCGGCAGCCCCTAGTGGTGATGATCCAGAAAAGTTCCAGCCCACCTAGTATCTAAGAAGGCGCTCACGCCGGAGTATATCGGGTGGGTTCCCATTCCAAAGCTTAAAATCCTTGGGGAGCGCTCTAGCAAGTTATACCGGACTGAAACCCTTTAGGTGCAGTGAGGAGAGAATCGATCACCAAAAAATAGCTCAGTTCTTGGAAGCCTAGCTTCCACAAAAAACTAAAAAGAGACTCATTTTGGACTACTGCCTCTGCTGTCATAATATTCTGAAACCTCATTTTTGCTTCGCGCAAATATTAGTTACGCCAGTGCAAAAATTGGAAATTTATAACTGGCGCAACTAATAGTTGCGCCAGTGTAAAAAAAGGGTCCTGCTACCTGGGTGCATGTAGTAGTTGCATTGGGTCTATTTAACAGCACACCAGCCCGAATCTGTAGCCTTCTTCACCTCTCGAGTTCCCCGATCAGTGTGCTTAGTGCCTTGTTTAGGCCCCGCCATCTTCGACACCCAAGACGCTCTGTCGGTCAAAAGAGGGCAACTTCTTTTTGACTCATTCCGGGGGATCGGGTTGTTTGCCTCGATTTTCGTCCTTCAATAGATCGAAGTTCTCCATCAATTCTTCCGAAGTGCGTCGGAATCGTCACCGCGGATCTTGAATTAAGGTATGAGAGCCACCCGAAAAGGGAATTCCAAGGCCTCGAAACCTTTATTTTTCAAAACTTTTTCAAAAAAAATTCAAAAAATATATATATAATAAATCAAAACCCAAAAAAATATATATTTTGTGGTGCCGGCACAACGACATCATCTTGCCCTTCGTCATCCCGTAAGGGAAGAAGGAGGAGGATTTTTGGGCCTTATCCAAGGCACCCATACCCAACCCGTTCCCGTAGAATTTCGTGGGTAGCGGACCCGACTTATGCGGATCCCGACACATCCCCACCACACTCTCAAACTCATTCCCATTCAGGGAAAGTCTTTTCCACCATCCCCCTCACCCAATCACCCTTTGCCATTACCGGCCCATTTGGCGCCCCCATTTTCCCAACCACTACCTCCCAAAATATCCAAAGTCCAACCCCCAACTCCCCTTCTTTTGCCCAAACCATGCCCATACCAAATCCATCACATTTCCCACCCATGTCCATACAAAACCCAAACCCATTCTCCCAATCCACATCCATGCCCCATTTCCCATCTTCCCCCTATAGGCCCGATCCACCAGTATTCACATACACCACTTTTGCCCTATCCAACCCCCACAAATCCCCCCATCTACCCGGGTCATGCCCATTTGTACCAAGGCCATGCCCGGTGTTTCCCAAACATCTACACCTAGCCTTTCATCATCCCCATACATCCACCATACCTTCTCCTTTCCCAATGACCCATCTCATCCACCCCATATCCCACTACCTACCATGGCCATGCCCGATCATACCGGAGCCATGCCCAATTTTTCCTCCACATCCCCCCCATCTACGTCTCATCACCCCTTAAATCCACCACCCACATTCGATCCTCCTTCCATCACCATGATGGAGGGAATGTTCCAAGCCTACTCCTTATGGAAGGCTTCCCAAAACACCCCCCATCATCCACACCCCACATCCATAGACCCATCCCATACCCTAGCCAATCTCCATGCTCCACTCTCCCATGATCCCCATCAACCCCCCATAATTCACACCATCCAAACCCCCATCTCCCACATGTCCCAAGGCCCATTGGCCCAAAACCCCACCACCCATGATCTCTAAGGCCCATTGGCCTAAAACCCCACCACCAATGATCTCCGAGGCCCAATGGCCCAACACCCCATCACCCATGATCTCCAAGGCCCAATGGCCCAACACCCAATCACCCATACCCAAGGGCCCATAGCCCAAATCCATCAATGGCCCATGGCCAATACCCCTCAAAACCCAGTGGGCCAGGCCCACATACCCCAAGGGCCCATTCCCCAAACCCTTACCCAAGGGCCAATGGCGCAAGCCCAAACCCTCCAAGGGCCCATGGCCCATACCCCTCAAAACCCAGTGGGCTAAGCCCACATACCCCAAGGGCCCATTGCCCAAACCCTTGCCCAAGGGCCCATAGCCCAAACCTATTTAGCCCAAGCCCAAACCCTCCAAGGGCCCATGGCCCAAGCCCTCTAAAGCCCAATGGGCCATACCCATCAAGGCCTAATAAGCCAAGATCCCCGAAATCCCATGTCCTTTACCCAAACCCAACCTGATCAAGGCCTTGTGGCCCAAACCTACCCCGGGCCCATGGCCCATACTCATACCCTCCACAATACCCCCAAAATTTCACTCACCCCCAACCTTCACAACCAGGTCATACACATGCCATACCTCAGACCCATCGCCCCACACCCCAAGGCCATCTCCAAACCTTCCCCCATATCCAATGGCTCTATCAGGCCCCACCCCAAAACCAAACTTCACTTTATCCCATCACCCAACAAACATTTCCTCATCCCCAGTGGGCTCACCCAACCCCCACTCATGTCATTCCCATCCAACCCGTGCAACAACAACAAGAGAATCCCACCCTCACTACACATTATGCTGACCAACAGTATGAGGAAGATGAGATTAGGAATAGCGGGGCCTATGCTGGGGCATTGACCAGCCTTAACCCTCCTCCCATAATTGCCCACCCCTTGGTGGCCCAGAGTGAATTCCAACTAACGGCCGAGAAAGCGGCCCCTGTGTCAAAAGAGTCAGAGCAGCTGAAAGAACAGTTGGACAAAATAGAAAAGTAGCTGATGAAAATGGGTTGTGCTGAAATCCACGCCACGGACCTCACCGATTTATGCTTGTTCGCTGAGGTCCCCCTGCTCCCAAAATTTAAAATGCCGACCTTTGACAAATATAATGGCATTGGCAATCCTATTGCGCACCTGAAGTCCTACTATGGGGACATGTGCCAATACGGAGGGGACAAAAGACTACTAATCAAAACCTTTCAGAAGAGTCTGACCGGTCTCGCTTTGAGATGGTTCACATCTTTAGAACTATCTATGATGAAAACGTGGAGGGACTTGTCGCACCTCTTTCAAGAACAATATGTCTACAATATAGACATTGAGCCGCGTAAGTCAGACTTGGCCCGCTTGAAACAGAACCAGAACCAGAACGAGACCTTCAGTGACTACTTGGGACGTTGGAGAGCACTGGCAGCTCAGGTCAGAAACAGAATACCTGATGATGAGCAGATAGAGATGATTTCAAAGAATACCCTGCCAGTGATCTCGGACTTTTTGGTGTACCAGTAGCAGTCTAGCTTTGCTAATCTGGTGAGAAATGCTAACCGATGTGAGGATGCCATCAGGGAGGGCCGTCAGAGTAAGAACATGCCAAGTGGACCCAGTGGGGTCAGGAGGTTTTCAGAGCAAAGGAACAATAAGAGAACAGGAGTGATGTCTAGAACATTGCCAATAGCAAGCCCAATAATAATACAATCCCGTTTCAATTTTAGGCTGCCCCGCTAGCACCAGTCAAGCCTGAGTAGATGCAAAGAATAGGGAATGGGCAAGGAATGCAAATGACTCCGGAGCAGAAGAGAGCCCTCTACGATCGAGTTTTCACCGCCCTAGGGAAATTGTTGAGTGTATTTCTGCCTTTGTTAGTGGAAAAGGGATTAGTCACTATCCGTCAATCGCAAGTTCTTCCTCACCCGATCTCAAAGAACTATGACCCGAATACCCACTGCAACTTTCATCAGGGTCCGGGTCACCCAACTGATCGCTGCTTCCCATTGAAGCACGCAATCTAGGATTTGATCGATGCCAAGAAAATAATTCCCCCTACACCTTCTCAGCATGCTAATATTCACCAAGTGCCACTACCCCCACATTTACTAGAGGAGTAGGTCCCAGACCCACCGTCGAAATGATAGAAGATGAGGAGGAGTTTGAATTTGACCCATCCGATTATATCAGTGATCGGGAGAGTTATGTGGCACAATTATCGAGAAACATGGAAGAAAGGAACATAGGGGTGATTGAACCCCTAAATTTGTCAGAATATTTTCCCAACTCGACCTTGCAAATTGAACCCTTAGATCCAGGGCATACTTTCCATCTACCACACCCGTTAATTACGTACATATCAATGCATACCAATCATACACCACCACCCCCAACAATTACCCGATGAGCCAACTGGCCCCCAATCCTACCCCAGCACCCTCCAGTTATCAATGGCTCGCACCCACCCCATTTCCCCCAGTTCAACCACCGGCAAACTCCACAGCCCCATTAATTGCCTAATAAGCCATCAAACCCCCAATCAAACACCCACACCCATCAGTTATCAATGGCTTGCGCCCATCCCATTACCCCAAGTTTTGCCTACAAACTCCACCACCCCGATCAATTACCTAACGACCCATCAGACTCCCATCTCCTACCAGCGCCCACCAACTATCAATGGCCTACTTTTGCCTCATTCCCTCCCATCTCCTACCAGCGCCCACCAACTATCAATGGCCTACTTTTACCTCCTTCCCTCCAATGCGTTCCATTAAGCTTCACCACCCCTATCTGGCCCAATTTTTCCACCCAACCCGCTACCACCGAAATAAATCAGGTGTTGCCCACACCTCCTGAGCTGACAGTACAAGTGCCTTAAGTACCGGCAGCCATACCTTTCCAGCTCTCAGGACCAATCTATGACCCTCATCAGGTTCCGCTAAGCTACGAGCAAATAGATGTCAATACCGGTAGCAGCAGCAGAGAAGGGGTAGTGGATTTTGTCACACGGTCTGGGAGGATATCAAAGTAGCCAGAAGCACCAGTAACAGCACAAGCCAAACCAGAGGCAAAGAAGGATAGCGTAGTAAACCCCTTCAAAAAAATGAGTCGGGAACATATACTAGAGACTCAGCTAAGGAGAATGCCAGCCTATATCACTATGTGGGATCTGTTAATGGCATCCCCACTCCATTTCCAAGCATTGTTGAGGGCATTGAAAAATGCGCATGTGTCGCTCCAAGTTAGCCCCGATAAAGTCGGGCAGGTAATTGGGCAAGTGATGGCTCCGAATGCCATTTCATTCTCTGATGCTAACTTACCTGAAGAAGGGTGTAGCCACTCCAAGTCATTAAATATAACCGTTGAGTCTGGAAATATGGTTAATCCCCTGGTTTTAATTGATAATGGGTCTGCATTGAACATATGCCCGTTAAGAACCGCCACTAAGATCAGGGTCGATCCATGCATGCTGAGGCCCACCAGAACTAGCGCAAGAGGGTTTGACAATACCAGGAGAGAAATAATGAGAGAAGTTAATCTTGAGCTATTGATAGGGCCAATGACCTTTTCTATCTTGTTTCAAGTAATGGATATCAAATCCTCGTTTAATATATTGTTGGGCCGCCCTTGGCTGCACGAGGTCGGAGCCATACCTTCCACTTTGCACCAGAAACTCAAGTTCGCGTCTGGGCATAAAATTATTATAATCATTGGTGAGGGGCACAACGAGAAAGAAAAAGCCGCCAATAGTATCAAAAAACCCAATATGTTTGATGTGCCACACACTGCTGAGGACGTTGACCTCCATAGTTTTGAATATGAGCGATACTCCTAGAGCCCATTGAGGGCATCATGCCTAAAATGGGAGGCGGTATGGTAGCAGCGGTGGCTATGCTCCAAAAGTGGGGCTATCAGAAAGGCCGAGGGATCAGGCCTAGACTGCAGGGTAGAAGAGAGCCAGTTGTGGCCAAAGGACAGAAAGTACAATTTGGGCTAGGATACAAGCCCATGGAGGAAGAGGTTCGAGAGGCCAAAGAGAAAGCCAGGGTCGTCGCAGCTGCAAGAGCTCGAGGAATCAACATAGAAGAGAAACCTTACCCTAGGCCGCACATCAGAGATTCCTTTGTCAGCGTAGGGGTCGTAAAAATTAATCAAAATGGGGTAACCCATTTGACCCCACACAAATCCATAGCCCCTACCCATCCCTATCCCTGTTGTTGAAGAGACAGAAGACGTCAATTTAGGGACTGAGGAGATTCCCAGAATAACCAAAATCGAAACGTCGCTATCCCCTGAAGAAAGAAAAAGCATGATTGACTTCCTTCGGTCATACCAAGACAATTTTGCTTGGTCATACGAGGACATGCCTGGTTTGGACACGGATTTGGTCGAGCATGAGTTGACTCTCTACCCTGATATGAAGCCGGTTAAGCAGAAGCTGAGACGTCTCCGACCCGAGTGGATGTTGAAAGTCAAAGATGAAGTTATCAAGCAGTATGACGTGGGGTTTCTCATGGTATCCAAATACTCGCAGTGGCTAGCCAATATCGTGCCTGTAACGAAGAAAGATGGAAAGGTCCGCATGTGCATCGATTTTTGCAATTTGAACAGAGCGTGCCCAAATGATGATTTCCCATTGCCACACATTGACATCTTGGTTGATAACACTGGTAAGCACGGGATGCTTTCATTTATGGATGGATTCTCAGGATATAACCAGATAAAGATGGCAGAGGCCGATCGGGAGAAGACTGCATTCATTACTCCTTGGGAAACCTTTTGCTACCGAGTCATGCCATTTGGATTGAAAAATGCCAGTGCAATATACCAGAGAGCTATGACTGTGCTATTTCACGACATGATGTATCGAGAGATTGAAGTATTCGTCGATGACATGATAGCAAAGTAACCGGAGCAAGGCAATCACTTGGTTAACCTTCAGAGGCTGTTTGAGAAGCTAAGAAAGTACATGTTATGTCTAAATCCACGGAAGTACGCTTTTGGTGCTATGTCCGAAAAATTGTTAGGATTCATCGTCAGCAGGAGAGGGATCGAGGTCAACCCAGTCAAAGTTAAAGTTATCACGGAAATGCCGCCACCGTCTACTGAGAAGGAAGCTAGAGGGTTCTTAGGCAGAATACAATATATTAGTCGGTTCATTGCACAACTAACTCCAATCTACACTCCGATCTTTAAGCTACTAAGAAAGAACTTGCTCGTTGAATGGAACGACGACTGTCAGGCAGCATTCAATAAAATCAAAAGCTACCTCCTCAACCCACCTATTTTGGTACCACCCGAGCCGGGGAGACCACTCTTAATGTACCTCTCCCCGACGAAAGTCTCGATGGGATGCGTCTTGGGGTAGCATGACGAGACAGGAAGAAGAGAGCAGGCCATTTACTATCTGAGCAAGAAGTTTACTGATTATGAGACGCGTTATTCTCATCTGAAGAAAGCATGCCTGGCCCTTGTATGGGCTACTCAGAGGCTCTGCCATTACTTGCTATCCCAGGCCGTTCTACTTTTGGCCCGAATGGACCCGTTAAAATACCTGTACGAGAAGCCGGCCCTCACTGGACAGACCACGCGCTGGCAACTTTTATTATCTGAGTTTGACATCACGTACGTCACTCAGAAGTCAATCAAGGGACAGGCACTCGCCGACCATCTTGCCAACAATCCTTTGCCAGATTATGAGCCTTTGAGAACTGAGTTCCCCGATGAGGACATCCTATTCATGACAGAAGACGATACTGAGGAAGCAGAAGAATCATGGGTAGTGCACTTCGACGGGGCAGCAAATGCCGAAGGCCAAGGAGTTGGCGCCATTCATATTTTGCCAAAGGGATCCCACGTACCCGTCTCTATCAAGCTCAACTTCCCTTGTACTAACAACATGGCTGAATACGGCTGGTGCCACTGGCCTACAGGCGGCTCTCGATCTCAATATAACTCACCTTCGAGTGTTTGGCGATTCACAGTTGATCATATGCCAGACGAACGGTGACTGGAAGACGAAAGATGAGAAACTGATCCCCTATCATGAACACCTCGAGGATCTGATAGCTTGCTTCCAAGACGTAACATTCTCATATGTCCCCCGGATAAGGAACCGTTTTGCCAATGCACTAGCAACTTAGCGTCAATGATAGAAATCCCGTATGGTGCTGAGATGAAGCCGATCATAATCGAGCAGAGAAGTGAGCCGGCCTTTTTCCTATAGATTGAGGAACCGACAAAGCCTAATGATGAGCCACCTTGGTTCTCAGATATGAAGAATTTCCTTGAGACACTAACTTTCCCTGAGGGTACATCCAAGACGGACCAGCGAACCATTCAACGTTTAGCAGCAGGCTACGTCATTTATGGGGAATGCCTTTACAAGCGGTCGTACAATAACATTCTACTCAGGTGCCTTACTGAAAGTGAAGCGACCAACATCATGAAGGAGATTCACGAAGGAGTATGCGGAGCCCACGTTAGTGGTCACATGCTTGCTAAGAAAATTTTGTGGCAGGGATACTTTTAGACCACTATGGAATTAGATTGCTGCGAACATATTCAGAAATGCTACAAGTATCAGGAACACTCCAGTCTGATACATTCTCCTACCATCGATCTACACTGCATGACCACTCCTTGGTCATTTGCTACCTGGGGCTTTGATGTCGTCGGAATGATTATTCTGAAAGCATCAAATAGGCATCGGTTCATCCTTGTCACCATTGAATACTTCACCAAGTAGGTAGAAGCAGCGTCGTATGCCAACATCATGGTCAGTCACGTCGAAAAGTTTCTCAAGAACAATATTATGTGCCGATTTAGTGTACCCAAAGATATCATCATGGACAACGGTACAAATTTTGCAAATAAGCGTATCCGAGCCTTCTGTGAGCAATACAAGATCAAACACCATTGCTCGTCACCTTATTGGCCTCAAACTAACGAAGCCGTGGAAGCTGCCAACAAGACGGTCGTCCGCATCCTTGAGAAAATGGTCATCACTTATCGAGATTGGAGCGAAATGCTGCCATTTGTCTTATGGGCCTACAGAACGCCGATCTGTACCACTACAGGGGCAACACCATTCTCCCTTGTTGATGGAACTGAGGTCGTCCTACCAGTAGAGGTTGAAGTACCATCGCTCCGAATCCTCATGGAATCAGGCTTACCCAAAGTAGAGAGAGAGAGATCACGCTTTGAACAGTTAAACTTATTAGACGAGAAGAGACTCCTAGCCTTGTGTCACACTCAAGTTTACCAAGGGTGAATCGCATGCGCTTATAATAAACGTGTTCGCGGTCGAGATCTAAAGGTAGGAGACACTGTGTTGAAGGAGATCTTCCCATCCCCCCATGCCGATCTGAGAGGAAAGTTTAAGCCAAACTGGGAAGGACCTTACGTCATTCGAGAAGTGCTGCCGGGATATGCCATCCGCCTCCCCACCATGGACGGAGATCATCTTCCTGGGCCCATCAATGCTGGATACATCCGACGGTTCTACTCTTAGTCTATTGCGATAAGGTAAGTATTGATGAAACAAATGCATGACTGCTTAAGAACCACCCAAAAGAGACCATCATTTCAAGCACAGTAGCCAAAAAAAAAATATCCCTAAAAAAGATGATATCCTTTGCTACCCCTTTTTGAGCCTAGGCCTTTCTTTCGATAATCCCCTTCCCCAAAAAAAACTATGTGTGTACATATAAAAAAAAGGAGATAAAGTAAAGTTACCATCAAAATCCAAAAAAATTGAAAAAGAAAAACCTCAAAAAGAGATTACCTGAAATAGAGCAAAAATAACAAATGTAGAAAGAATCACGGGGCATGTACAGTAAAAACTCTCAAGGAAGAAAGTATGTTGAGAAAACTGAGTCGTATCAAGGAAACCCATTTAGCCCAGCATACCTTCAAATCCTAACCTAACCCATGGCCAAGCTACTCCCTGAAGAAAGCCCTCTTTTAGGTTCACAAGCAGTCATAATATTTGTTAAGTCAACATGAGCCGAGTTGTGAGATGACACCAGAACCCCATCTGGCCGGCTATGACGGAATCGACGTCTATGTCGCGGCTTTTGAACGAATGAAAAAAAAAAGTGAAAAAATAAAATAAAAATACAAGCTCAAATCAAGATGGACGTGGTGAAAATCCGAAAGGGCATTACGGGTAAAAACAGCGAGCATGTGAGGACCAGGTGAAAACCCGAAAGGGCGCTTGGGGTAAGAGTGCTAAGCCCATGGACGTGGTGAGAACCCGAAAGGGCGCCATGGGTAAAAAAGGAGATAAATAAATAAAAAAGAAGAAAAAAAAAAATAAGGAAGAAGAAGAAAAAAAAATTAGCAGCCCTCTTGGTTACCCTCTTTGATACCCTTTTTCGACTGGACCGCTCATGCAAGTTCAAATCGGGTCTCGACCATAATTATCTTTGTGAAACTGCTTTGTCAAACATATGACCCAGGGTAAGGAGAAAGGTTTGACTCAATCCAAAGGGATTGACGTTCCAGTCTTGGAAAAGCTGTTGAAACCCACCCAAGATCCGACTACTTAAGAGGGGTTCGACCATGCTCAAAAGAGGACCCAGGGTTTCACAAGGTTATTAAGGCACCGTACAAATATATATATATGCATAAAATAAAAATACCAAAAAGTCTATGTAAATGTTTATAATAAACTACCTTTTATTTACAAAATACACAACTAACACCACATCCCAAAAATAGCCGGTATGATGACTAGCGTGTTTTACTTTTTTACAAATAAAAACATAAAGAAAATATGTATACAAAAAATGTGTGTATCTGTAAAGGAGTTTTTATGCCCCTTTTCTGTGTATCTGATCTGTGTAAAAAAGTTCTGTGTGCATGAAGGAGTTAGCGCCCCAGCTCGTGCTTCAATGAGCTAATCTCAGCATGAAGGTCATCCTCCCGGACATTCCGCTCAGTCAGCCAGCGACCATGCAGGCTCTTATACCTCTTCCGACAAGAGTCGGCAGCTCCAAAAGTGACGCTCAGTGATCCCTTCAAACGGAGGACCTCGCTCTCTGCTGTTGATGCTTTAACCTTTTCATGTGCCAAAAGTTCTTGCAGGACCCTCTTCTCATCCAACAGTAGCTCGATGCGGGCTCGGAGTACCATCTCTTTCATTGGCCAGGGGCCTCTAGTGTCAATGATCTCTTATGAATTTAGACCATTAGTAGCAGGCCGCTCAGTCAACAGCCAGGCCTCGTACTCAGGAGAAACCTGAATCGAATCTCCCTGCTCGAAATCACACATCAGCGTCGATTGATGCGTCTCCCAAAGAGCAGCAATCTAATTTATGTCCCCAGAGGACCCCTTAGAAAAGATCATATCACATAAAGGGGGTCTGGCCTCACAAGGCACCTGCTGAGGGTAGCCAAACTGATGCAACACTAGGAATGGGAAGTAAAAGGTGCTGCTAGTTAATCCTAGGAGGGTGATGCGCTCATGGTCTCTAGAGCAAACTACTGGGAAGGTCCGGTCCAACCAAGGAAGCCTCCATGTCAGCTCGACATCGGTCAACCAAAGTTTCAAAGCTAACACATTGCCCTGTGGAAGCAAATGACACCTACCCAGAAAGCACTGACCCGCCTCACCTCAAGCAATATAAAAGTGGGGCACAGGCCCCAAGATAGCGAGGTGCTCACCCAACCAGACCTAAAGCAATAAGGGGCACCCCCGAAGGCCCTCCACCTTGCCCAAAGCAAATGAATCAAGGCCACGATACAGCTCGACGAGCACCAAATGCATCATGGATCAGCCTGCCTCCAGCTCCGTCAAAATGTCACAGATTGCCAACGAGAAGCTCTCCCCCCCAGTAAAGAAGAGGATTTCAGAGATGAGGCCGAGTGCTAGAGCTTTCACGTTGAAAATATTCCTAACCAGCAATCTTCAGAAGCTTTCGTCACCGAAAAGTTCTTTGAGGAATTTTAGCGAACACCTTGTGGGCTCCCCAATGAGTCTTTTCTCATACTCGAGTTTCTTCAAACCGAGAGTAAGGTGAACGGATTTGGAGTAGCCCAGCCGAGGTGTGACTCTTGCAAGGCCCCTGTGAAGCTTCAGGTCCGACAGATTGGATAGCTCCTCAAGGGTTGGGGTTAGCTCTCGCTTTCCAAAATGGAATACATGGGAATTCATATCCCAAAATGAAGCGGCTGGGAAAAGGAGTTCCCACCGTGGAGGAACCTCTAGAAAGGAAGGACGGCAAGATAGCCCAAGGCGCTCCAAGTCGGCGAGCTCACTCTCATTCAAGCTCCCAAACCAGGCTGTTAGAATTTTGGGCCCCAAGCCCAAGGAAGGGGGTAAATTGGCTCCAGGCCCTCCACGTAAGGGAGGGTTAGAAAGCGGGTCCATGAACATACAAAAATCTTCTAAGAAGATAAAAATCGATGTATGGTAATGGACTCGCCTTGGAACAACCTGGCGCAACTAATAGTTGTGCCACACTATGGTCCCCCTCTTCAGCCATCCCAGGACCCAACTATGGGGACTTACACCCCTTTTGTTTTTTCACACACATCCTTTCACTAACAGTTTGGCAATTATTTTATTTATTCATATGCAGAACTGATCCTACATCAAAGCATACGCCCAAGGAGTCGCTTTCTAAGAACATTTTGGGCAAACACATCCTGCAGAGAAACAGGTCCAATACAAAGAGACCGTGGCATAAAATCAAAGCATAAATTCTAAAAATATTTTCCAAAAAATGATCCAAAGTATCACATCAACCATCCCCAAAATGATTAAACAAATCCAAATCGAATTCCGAAGAGTACTGAGTTTTCAAAACAAAAACTAAAAGCCTATTCTTTGCTCGCGCCCTTTGATTTCTTATGACGGCGAGAGGAGCTCTGGAAGGTCCGAATGTCCCCCACCCTAGACTATGCCTGCGAGATCCTACTGAGTAAAGAACACGACTCCTTAGTAAGAGCACGCTGTAGGGCACAGTCAAAGTCAAGAGTCAGGATCAGTTAAGGGAGAAATGATAATGAGATGAATGAGAGGAGTAGAGCAGCAAGGTACTCGCTGTCTCCACCTCCCTAAGCTCTACAAGATGATGATGATACTCCGCATATTCCATGGCCGAATTGAAGTCCTACGTTTAGAACAATATAACATCAATTATCAGGGCAATCTTAAAGCATGTGCAATAGGAGGCTGAAATGGAAAGAGATTGAGCCGTCAGCAGACTTACCCCTGGAACCACCTGAGGAGGAGGGACAAGGGCCGCCTCAGCAGAAAGCCACGCTTGTCGATCCGCGTCCGCGCAGAGGCTCAAAAGGAAGCTGTCATCCAGGCCCCGAAAGGTCCCATAGACCATGGGCGGATCGCCACCAGGGATACCAGCATGAGAGGTACCTGACGGGCCATCGCCCGAGGAGCCCTCTCCCGAGGGACCCACACCAGAAGGGCCAACACTGGAGGGATCTTCCCCTAACATATCAGTTGCACCCATCCTGCCTTCACCATCCGAATCATCCCTTGGAGTAAACTGTGAACAAAATAAAGATCCCCTTAGAAGGAATGAAGGGCCGAACTAAAGCATAAAGGGAACTAATCCAAGCTAAGAAGAATTACCTGGCCAAGAGGGCCATTGAACGTAAGAAAATTAGTGCTAGGTACAAAGCGCGGCAAGATAAACCGGTATGACAGGTACTCGTACCAAAGATGATAGTCCCCGGGGACATAGAGAGCATGGTGGGAAGCCCATTGTTGAAGAAGGCCACGGCAAGCTCCTCGATACTGCCAACAGGATACCAAACATCCGCTGGAGGGTCCACAGGTATGGTATAATAACCTTGGAATGGGTGCACGACTCACTCCCCCAGATAATAGAATTTGGCCCATGCTCCATAGAAGAAAATGATGCGGTGATTGTTAAATAGGCGGGAAGCGCCTACAGCTGCTCGGTCCCAGAAGGGGGATGCAAGGTAAGGGTCAGGGAGGATCTGCCCAAGTCAAAAGAAAAAAAAGAGAGAATCCAAGCAGTTAGCACATCAGTAAAGGGAGATTCCCGAGCTAAAAAAAAATAAAGTTGAAAGAGAGTTTTACCTGCTTAAGAACCATCAAGTCAAGTTGGGACCTCAGACCCATCTCCAAGTGCTTTAAACCTACATCACGACGTCGAGGCTAATTCCAGTTGTTGAGGAGGGGATAGGTAAGCACCGCTGAGAAAAGAAGTGAGCGCCCAGGGAGAAAGTGATGGTATCCCCATACCTAAGAAGGGGGGGCATTGCACAAGAGCCGGTCAGTAGCATATATGGATCATTAAAAAAAAATGGCAAAGGTAAAGGAATGAGGAATTACCTCCAGGGCGGCCTAAAATCCAACAACAGACTTTGAATCCCCTGTCATGACCCAAGACAAATTGTACACCAGCCATGCATACTCTGCCCCTCCCCAGTCATACCTGTGGATGTCACCCCAGTTGTTCATCACACTCAGCAGGGCTAGGCTGACTCGACCACCACTCGCATTGGTGAAAAGGGTCTTACCAAGTAGGACCAAGAGAGTAATGTGGGCTAGGATGATCGCCCGCTTGGGCATGATGTAGAGCACCCTGTCTGGCTGACCCAGATCCACTAATTCATCAGGTGTATAAAGTGAGGTCAGCCAAGACATCTTGACCTCGGTGCCATGTGTTTGCCCATGAGGAGGATAGGCCCCAATCAATCAAATGATGTCCTCTCGACTCGGCACTACGAGATTGGATATCAGTATCCCCCCTATCCTGATGCCGGTAATCATGGCCCAGTCGACGAGCGTCAAAGTCATCTCTACATACGGCATGTGAAAGGTCATCGTCTTGGGGCGAAACCGTTTAATCAGGGCTTTCAGATAGGCAGCGTCGGCCCTCATGGCGGGGCAAGATAGAAATTCTTCGAAGCCCACCTGTGCTAGAAGGACCTTTACTACGGGAGGGACGTAGAGGTAGAATTCGTGGAAGTCAAGCCACCTGCCACGGAATACAATGTTGTGCAGGTCTTGCACCTAAGAAAATGCGCATCAGATCACAGGGGTAAATCAAAAATTGCATAATGGAAATGAATTGAACCTCTCTTTTACCTTGCCCGCTATCTCGAAATTTGAAATGTGGGTATGTTGTTGCTGAAGGAGGCCGACCCGGGTGGCCTCACCTTGCATCTTGAGTCACGGGCCCGCTCTCCGATCTACTCAGATGAACTGCTCCCCCCGCAAGCCGTATACAATCTCGGGCCCCTCCTCGTGGCCCTCAGGAATATGCTCACCCTCGCCCGACATTTTGGGGTAACAAAAAGTAGTCACGTTAGAGCAAATCAATGATAAAGAGCCATGATATTCTATGTTGCAAACAAGAGGTAAGTATGCTCACCCTTCCCCCTTTCTTTTCACATATTTTAAAAAATGAGAGATACACATGCCTAAACGAAAAAAAAGAGATCCCTTTTAGGTTGAAAATGCAAAAAAGTCTTTTCTTCAGAAAATGACACAAAAATAAAATTTCCCCTTCCTGTATTTGAAATAGAGTAAGTTAGAATCAAATAAAATCATTTATGTTTCTAAAGAAATAATAAAAGAGGGCCCTTCTTTTACACTTAGAAAAACAAAAAAAATCCTCCCTTTATGTCTAGGAAAAACAAAAGAAAACAAAGGGAGAGAAAGAAATCATCATCACGCTTCTAAACAAAAAACTCGAAAACAAAAGTTTTTCCTTTACCTTATTCACAAAAAAAATTTTAATCCTTTACTTTGTTTGTCAAAATAAAAAGTAAAAACCAAAAAACAAAAACTTCTCTTCACTTTACCTTGCAAATATAAAAACAAAAACAAAAAAATCCTTTACTTACAAAAATAAAAGAAATCAATCAACAAAAAAATCAAACAAACAAAAAAAAAAATCCTTTGCTTTTTTTTTAATAAAAACAAAAACTAAAATTTTCTTTGCAAAAAATATAAACCAAAAAATCCCTTTCCATATACACAAATAAAAACAACAAAAAATATATATATATTAGGCACCAATAAATCCATGAGATAACAAAATAGAGCATTGCTCAAGAAGAATCATCCACACTTTATCAATAAAGATACACACCATATAAATAAACCATTACTCATCAAAGAATACAAGATCATGATCAAATCTACAAGCAAAAGCAAGAAAAATCAAAGAAAATGGGTTTCAATGGTTAACTTTACAGAGAAAAGGGTCTTTGATCTAGCTTGAGCCGATGATCGATCCACACAAGCAGAACAACGACAATGGGGCACGCGTAGAGGCAATGTAAAGGAACCCTAGGAGGGGGGGTTTTCGATTTCAAAGAGGAAGGAGGGGGAGAATAATTCGAAATAAAACCCCCAGCCAAGCCTGGCGTAACTAATAGTTGTGTCAGGCAAAATGTTTCCCACCGTTTGCTTGGTGCAACTATTAGTTGCGCTAGGCTATTTTGAGGTCCCTAGTGGCCTGGAGCAACTAATAGTTGCTCCAGGCACTTAGGTCGGGTCTTGGGCTTGGTACGGGCCAGATGGGAAGACCGGTCCCCCCACTCTTTTTGTTTGTTTTATCGCTCCCGGCAGATGCACGCGCTCCCAAGGCGGCATTTCGATCATCCTTCGACTTGCCAAGAGAGCCATGCTCGAATAAAAGCAGATCGAGATCAATGAGCTCCTCAATCCTACACAAGAAAATATAAAGAAGAATAAAAAAAAATCCCCATAGAGAAGCTGGAAGTATTCACAAGAAAAATCCACATAAAATAATAGCTTCAAAATTTCAAAAAATCACATAAAATAATAACTTCAAAACTCAAAAAAATCACATAAAATAACAGTTGAAAAATTCAAAAAATCCCAGAAAATGATAGAAAAATCAAAAACAGATTTGTATTCCCCACAGAGACGCACAAGCATAAGGCGGTAAAACGTTAATATTTTATCCGCAATATAGTTGTGCCATACTAAAGTCCTGAGTTGGAGGTTCACCTCGGATTTTTGGATCCTACTTTAAGGAAGGAGCAATAGTATCGGTCCCGATCAAACAGTCAATGTTTCGATCGAGTCAACTCCACGACTAAATTTTTGCGACGAGCGTTCTATTTTGGATTCATGTGAACTTAAGTATCTTAAGCTTCAGATTCTCCATTGGAAAAGGTCAATCGTTGGCTGAGACCAACCTATTGAGAATGAGATTACGTGTCAATCAAACTATATGCAACCATGCATTCGGAAGGGTTCATTTCCCTTTTTATTTTTCTGCAGGCTTAAAACCTGTATGGGCAGGGGTATCCCTGTAAAGTGTACACCATGCGTCTGGGTATCCGTATGATGGTCGTTTGTCCCTATAAATTATACTCGGGCGGGTTCGGGTCGGGGCTTCCATCACTTTTGTTGTTGCTTATTGCCCCTGATGGGTGCATGATTATGCATAGTTAAATGATGTTTATGATCATTGTCAGTAAAGACTAGGATTGGATGTCCCTTCATGGAGATACCCCAATATTTGGTTGCATCTATTCAAGGTAATTAAAGTTGGATGCTCTAGGCCATGTTAATCTAAGGCATGCTTTCGAAAATGGCACTCACTCCCAAAAGGCATTGTGACATCTATTCACTTTGCTTGAGCAGTCATGCTAAATAAACTTCGTGGTCGATGGGTTCGCCCAATGACCTCAAACCCTGCTTTCAGCAGGGGCACCTGCAAATAGTCAGATGGGGCCATTAAATGCCTCGTAGGATTGAACGCAAACTATGGAGCCTTGCGTGTGATTACTTCGCGCCTATCTTTGAATTGAGTCGATCCGCCCCCCTTTTTTTACTCATGAAGTTGTCGCATTTAGAATGAATTTTAAACATAAGACACCTTCAAAATCATCCTGAGAAGCAAATATCTTTCCCGAATATAGGGAGTTCGCAACTCATTCCACCTCAATTATGCCCAATAATGTCGTTAAGCGCTTGGGAACCGATTACCTCAAGAAATGAATGTTTAGCCTGGCGTCCCAGGGCTTTTATTTTGTCACCGTGTTACTCATTTGATGTTTGAAGTTCGTTCTGAATGCAGCGGACCCGTCAGTAATGCCTTGGGCCTCTTCGGATGTCTCATTTTTTCTTTGGCATTCGATCATTAGTGATCGGATACCAAAGAGGGGCATCTGTAAACACCCAAATTTGGCCTAAGGCCCGATCGAAACACCTTTCGAGAGAGGTAAAATTCTGAGCTTTTGATGACATGTATGAAACCTTTAGGAACCCTTAGGAACCTTTCCAAACCCTTAGGAATCACCCTAGATCCCTTAGGAACCTGACTCGAACCTTTAGAAATCAATCCCAACCCTTAGAACTAGTTCTGAACCTAAACCTAACCTTACTAAGCAAATGGTTGAGGAGGGGTGTACTAAAACTAGCTATGGCCCTCTACTATGATCAAATCTTATACCATTGAAAAGTAGAGGTTGTCAGCTTTCCAACGGTCCAAGAATCGCCCCAATCAGTGGTATACATCAAAAGATACAGCAAACCGAGCCCACTAGGCATAAGAGTAAAATCAAGTGGGTCCCCCTAGGGATTTGGCACAACTAATAATTGCGCCAGGCTATTTCTCCCCATGAATGGCCTGGTGCAACTAATAGTTGCGCCAGTGATAATTTTGCCTAGCGCTACTATTAGTTGAGTCAGGCCACTTCTCCCAGGATTTAAGCATTAGTTGCGCCAGTATTAATTGTGGACCCCACCCTCGCGAGCTAACTTCCAGGTACTGTTTAAACACTGTTTTACTATATATTTGCCTGGTGCAACTATTAGTTGTTCCAAGCATATGAACAGCATCCTCTGGATTTTATCCTGAAAATCGTGATTGGGGTTTGACTTGTTGACCACCTTGACCTTGGGGTGTGTTATGATAGTTCTGTTACACCCATTCACTACCTATTTATAACCCCTTAAGTGGCTTAAGGCCTCACCCCATCATCCACCATTGGATGACCTTCTCACACATCTCAAGGCTCCAAAAACTCTAGGAATCCTTAGATGAGAGATTACCTAATTGCTAAACTCATTAGCTCTTAAGTGGTTTCCTAATCCACCCATTTCCTATAAATAGAGCCCCCCACCCCTTGGTTTAGGGGTTAAGAATTTTTACCTATGAGAGAAAGAGCTTAAAGTGAGAAGATCTTTCTCCCTTTGGGGAACATTGCTCATACAAATTCCAGAATTCCAAAACCCCCTTTGAGTGATATTTTCTACCTTAGATCCCTTAGTTTAGGTACATGCTACCCATTTACCTTCCGTCTTTACCTCTTAGCTAGCAAGCCTTAGAGGTTAGAACTCCTATTTCCACCATACAAGCCTTAAAGAGCTCATCAAAGCAAGCCACGCAAGGCTCTCCTACGATACTACAAGGGCCCAAGGGCTCCTGCTGATAAGTAGTGAAAAATACCATTTCTCACCCCTAAACATGAGCCTTGAAAGACCCTTGAGAGGACTAAATAAGTGCTTTAGTGTTCATATTGCAGCTAACCAAAAAGACAGGTCCAAATCCGAAAACCATCCTAAAATGATCAAAAAGCTGACAACGCATGTCAAGCTCAAAGAGGGAGTGAAGAAATAGCCTCAGCAATGGCTAAAAAGGTCCTAAAAGAGCAAGAAAAGACCTGAAGAAGAAGAAGGATCCATTCGCAAAGAAGAATGGAAGCTAAAAGTCAATTCGCAAAGAACTTATACTATTCGCAAAGAACCTTGAACTTTGCGAAAAGAAGAAAACACTCCTCGAATAGAAGAATGACCTTTGCGAAAAGAAGAATGACCTTTGCGAAAAGATCTCCTGAAGCCAAAATGCTTTGCGAAATGAACTTCTGAAGCCAAAATGCTTTGCGAAAAGAACTTCTGAAGCCAAAATGCTTTGAAAAGAACTTCGGAGCCAAACTACTTTGCGAAAAAGCCTTAAACTATGCGAAATGGCATTACGGGGATTTATTTCGTCCAAGAAGGGTATTTCAGAAACTTTGCACGCGCCTTAAAACCCAAGGACATTCCGGAAGATTACGAGCACAAACCAAAGGCATATTCCACCCCATGTGAACACCCAAAGATGAAATTACTTGGCGGGAACTTCTAGAAGCTCA
The DNA here is from genome assembly GCA_021018995.1 of Chloranthus sessilifolius. Classification (NCBI taxonomy): domain Eukaryota; kingdom Viridiplantae; phylum Streptophyta; class Magnoliopsida; order Chloranthales; family Chloranthaceae; genus Chloranthus; species Chloranthus sessilifolius. The sequence continues at coordinate 22,885,144 of CM037594.1, read as the reverse complement.
AACAGATTTTTGAATTACATAACGAATTGATGCCTCTGTTTCGATTGGTGAACCAGATCAAGCATTTCGATTGGCGTGATCTCGATCACGGTGCTCGACTCCTATTGGTTGATACAGATCTATCCAATTCGATTGGTTGATACACATCCGAGCTGGCTTAGGGAAAACTATAAATACGAACCATTTGCCCAATTTGGGTATCCAGTTTAGAGTTTTCATCTCTGTTTCCCTCATTCAGGTCGGATAGCTTATCCGAACCCCTAATCCTTCTTGTAGTTTACCTTTGAGAGCCATTGTGAGGATTTGTACTTCCAAGTTCGGATTCAAGATCAGAAATCGAGGGCTCTTCTGAGAAGCTCGGTATGTAAGTCCGAGGGCTCTCTAAGAAGCCGTGCTCAGTAATTGGATTTTAAAAGGTTCTTTGTAATTTGTGTCTTCTCCATTGGAGTCATGTCGAGGGTTCAATGATCACCTTAGTGCATTAGACTTCTTTAGATTCACTTATCCGCATCCAACTTCCTTAATTCATCATCCTGCGAATTAAGCGTTGGTAACCTAATTCAAGCACATTTCTGATGTTCATGTTACGAACTAAAGAATAGGCCACGACATTTATGGATCTGTGACCATTTAAGTGGGGATCACGACCATAAGTCTAAACCTATTCCTTAATTCGATTTATTTCTCTTACATCTGTCTTTGGTAGCCAGATGAAGATTGAATCTGCTCTGTTGAACTACTGATTCTCCATTAAAATTGAGGCTAAAGTACATGAAGCTATTATTTCGCATTTGTCTTATTTTAAACATCTCCCCAACTCGGATCTGGATCATGTAGATAGTTCTTTTCTTTATTTGCTTATAGTTAAATGTGACACAATCCAACACTCTCTTTTATCTATTCTTTTTAGATAATTATAGAGCCGGATCTGTAGTACAGATCTGAGGTTTATCTCGCTTTAGACAAACTTCTGTGGGACGATCTTGAAATACTTACTTTTAAAACTTGCTACAATTGGCTGATCTTGCAGCGATGTTAGCCCAATGTCTTGATATCCCTTTCATAAGTTAACATCCATATAACCTAGCATTCTTTAATTCTTTAATTTTGATTCATAATGCACACAATTATGGCACACTTGGAGCGACAACAAGTTTTTTGGCGCCGTTCTTGGGAAGTTTGTTCTAAAATAGATAAACCTATGTTTATTTTCATTTATTTTAATTTTTGCTTTAAACACGCACTTTGCATTCCAAGTGCTTGATTAAATGTCTCTGACTTTTGTATAGAAAACTGTTTCTTTTACAGAATTTTATTTTTTTATTTTTACGAGTTTTTATTCTTTGCCTTCTAGTTATTTGAATAAATCTGCTGCCACTCTTTTGTCTTTTGTCAAATTTGGGCGTGCTTTGAGTTTTCTTTTATTTTTGTCAATACTTGAATAAGTCTGCTGCGGCTTTTTGGATGTTTGCAGATCTGGAGCAGGTAGTCAACAAGAACATCTGGACCAAAGCCTGGAGCAGATCTGCTTGCATCCTTCTCCTTGGCATTCATTTTCTATTTTTAAATTCTTGAGAACCAGCGGATTCTAGTGTTTAATGTTTGTTTTGATTATAATTTTCTGCTGTCTTTTAGGCATCTTGATTTTTTTTTTACAAAACCAAATACAAAATAAAAGAAGTCGAAACACAAATAGAAAATCTCTGAGTTGTTTCTCATTATTTTCAGCAGTAGTAAATAAGGGCTTTTGTTGAGCCCGGGCTGATCCAAAACAAGTAAAAAAAAAAAAAAAAAAAAAATATAATAAAAAATTAAAAAATTAAAAAAACAATAAAGATATCTTAGGATGGGTTGTTTTCTCCATTTGCATCCACTTTTCCCATCCGGACCTCTTTGAGATCATTTTTTTTTTTTTTTTGGAATCATGTAGGATAATGAGTAGTGAATCATAGGCTTTTGAATATTCAATGGACTCACTAATTTTATTTTCCTTGAGATTTCTTCATCATAAATGGGTCTCAACTGTGTGAACACGCTTCCACGAGAAAGAAGGAAAAGGAGATCAAATTCAAAGGAGTTTGCTTTGTGCAAGGCACTCACCAACAGTCATCAAGTTCTCTCTCTTGGAGACCTGCTCCTCTCCCTCTTCCACAAGTTACCAAGGTACCTTTGCTACCCTCTTCCCTCAGCACCATCCTCACTCCATTACCTGAGAAAATTTACCCAAGGATGACAAAGTTGTGGTATCGAACCTCACCACAGTCACAGAGGAACATCTTGATGTGCCAACCCTAGTTATTTTTATGAACAAGCTGTGACTTAATCAGGATCGCGAGGACATTGGACATGCCCTAGGGATACCTTTTCAATTCAATCTGATGGACCCTTGGATCGCTCCTGAAGTTGCCTCTTTCAGAGATATGGGCGCCCATTTGACACGAGGGCATGGTGGGTTCTGGGCAATCAATAATGAGAAGAGATCTGCCTCAATATCTCTTGATGGATTCCATACTCAGGGAGTTTTTTATGTTCTTGGGCACACCCAAGAGGCGAACCCCATCTTAGAAGCCCTCTTTCACTTCTCTAAGGGCAATTCTTCAATGCCCCCATGTCGATCTCAAAGCAATGGTAATGATGTGAGTGCCAAGGTAAAAAAGGAATGAAGATTGCTGGCCTCCCTTTGGAAGACTCATTCTGACCCTCTTAAGAGCCAAGTTTGACATTGATAGGGAAGAGCCCTTTGAGGTACTCACTCCTCACAACTTTGGCAAGAAAGCACGGACCACAAGTCGTGCCATGTTAAGAAGAATGAGGAAGTAGGAGAACCAGCCCATGCCCCCTTTGCACTGCACCTATTGCTGCCCTCTGAACCCATAGCTTTTGAGCAGAGCTAGTTCTTCACTGAGCACGACAGAGAACCAAGCCACGAAAGTGTGGGTGGGCATCTGCGAAGTGGAAATTGCTGTGGAGCCTCAACCAGCCCCTACCAAAGATACAAGCCCAACTCCTGTGGTGACCGGCTCTTAATTGCACCACTTCTGCTTAGTCCACACAGTCTGAGGTAGCAGTTTACAAGCCCAATTCATCAATTGTCTCTTTCTTATTTTCTTATTTTCGCTTTTATTCTATTGCAATTTTTTCTGTTATAAGTGCCTAACCAAATTGCTTTTGTTCTCCCTACTTGAAAAAGACAAAATAAACCCTCACCCTTACTCCCTTTCCCTCTTTTCCTTTTATTTTCAGAAATTTCGTTCATACAATTTGCTTTGCAATTCTCCATGCTATTATTTTTTTCATTGTTTTCCCTAATAAGCTGTGACTATGCCACCTTTGAACGGTGAGGACACTGGTTCCCCATAGGTTTGGGGTGTGGCAGAGTAGGAATAGTTAACCTAAGGACAACAGAATCACCTAAGTAATCAGAAATGAATTATTTTACTTAAGAATCATGACAATTAGGAAATTTAAAATTTCTTTGCAAAATTTAGACATCATAAACCTTTCAATATTCTACATTTCCATGATGCTAGCACCATGAAAACCTCTTTGGTATCGACATTTAGCAAGTCAAAGGAAGAGAAAAGGTAAAGATATACTTAAAAGCTCAAGGAAAAACCATAACCGGTGAGAATTGAGCCCATATATTTTCCATCTCATTGAAGAGTGATCGAGGCAATTTTTTCCGATTCAAAGGATTGGTGAGGCATTAGATCCACTAGAAGTTAGGAAACTCCAAATTAAAACAAGTAAGCACTCATGAACGAGGAAAAGATCAAGGCCTTCTTTGGATGACTTGAACCTAACAGAACCAACCAAGAAAAATCTGCCCTGTTTGTACCCCATTTGAGTCAGAATCCTACAATTCTTCATCAAAAATACTCAAAAGTACTGAACCTATGGAACTAATTCAGCCTTCCCTCACTCGAGAATTCAGGAGGTAAAGGAGAAAGAATCAAGATGGACCATTTCAAGGCAACATCAAGAAAATGAAGAGAAAATACCTCAAAAACAGCAATATGGGTGAGAAAAGAAGAGACAAACAATGTGAAAAAGTTGCAAGCAAAAAGGCAAAAAGGGACCTTATGTTGAAAATGCAAGATCAAAGAAAGAACTGATCCGTGAATGTGAGAATCTCAAAAGAAGAAGAAAGAAGCTAAACTCAAAAAGGTGGAGTCATGAACCATCTCGCACTTCCCGAGTTCTCAAATTCAAACCTCTCAAATTGCCTTTCCTTGAAACTTCACTCCATAAGCCATACAAACAAACCTAGATTAAAAGCCCTTGTGATCCAAAGTTGAGTGAGCGTCATGTGGAGATGAGAAGTGACCCAATCTATGGTGAGGAGATGTCAATGATGCCATTGCCTAAGAATCATGCCTATGCTCATGCTTACGATCCATTTGGGAGATGTAAGCTTGAGCTTGAGTGAAAATGAACCCCTCAACAAAAACAGCGATGAGAGTATACCACGGTGAGTGTTTGGGTTGGAACTTGAGCACCTTAAGTATGACTTATAACCTAATTTTTATCCATAGGATGAGCTTATGCACATTTGTATGATTTTCTATGACCTGTTCACAGTTGGAAATATTGAAACATTCATGAGGTTTATAAATGTTTAAATTCTGTGCAAACAATAATCAAATTTTCTGTTTCATCATTGATTCAAGAGTAACTAACCCTGCTCCTTGATTGCTCATTTGATAATATTGCCGATGTTAACTATTTCATGGAGAAGTTTGTGGGTACCTTCACCAAAACCCTCAGAGACTTCACTCCTCCTCTAGGGATCACCTAGGGGTTTAAAAGGCTTGTTGCATATGCTAAATGCACTGTGCTTCCTACAAAAGTGGCTCTTTACTTTGTTTTTTATGTTTCTTTGCTCGAGGACTAGCAAAGCTTAGGTTTGGGGTGTGATAAGTAGTGAAAAATACTATTTCTCACCCCTAAACATGAGCCTTGAAAGACCCTTGAGAGGACTAAATAAGTGCTTTAGTGTTCATATTGCAGCTAACCAAAAAGACAGGTCCAAATCCGAAAACCATCCTAAAATGATCAAAAGTCGACAACGCATGTCAAGCTCAAAGAGGGAGTGAAGAAATAGCCTCAAGAATGGCTAAAAGGTCCTAAAAGAGCAAGAAAAGACCGAAGAAGAAGAAGGATCCATTCGCAAAGAAGAATGGAAGCTAAAAGTCAATTCAAGAAGAACTTATACTATTCAAAGAACCTTGAACTTTGCGAAAGAAGAAAACACTCCTCGAATAGAAGAATGACCTTTGCGAAAGAAGAATGACCTTTGCGAAAAGATCTCCTGAAGCCAAAATGCTTTGAAATGAACTTACGAAGCCAAAATGCTGCGAAAAGAACTTACGAAGCCAAAATGCTGCGAAAAGAACTTACGGAGCCAAACTACTTTGAAAAAGCCTTAAACTATGCGAAATGGCATTACGAGGGATTTGCTCGTCCAGAAGGGTATTTCAGAAACTTTACCGCCCCAATGCGTTTTAAAACCCAAGGACATTCCGAAGATTAGCACAAACCAAAGGCATATTCCACCCCATGTGAACACCCAAAGATGAAATTACTTGGCGGGAACTTCTAGAAGCTCAAACAGATTTTTGAATTACATAGAATTGATGCCTCTGTTTCTGATTGGTGAACCGGATCAAGCATTTACGATTGCGAAACGGTCTGGATCACGTGCTCGACTCCTATTGGTTGATACAGATCTATCCAATTCGATTGGTTGATACATCATGGTGGCTTAGGGAAAACTATAAATAGACGAACCATTTGCCCAATTTGGGTATCCAGTTTTAGAGTTTTCATCTCTGTTTCTCATTCATTCGGTCGGATAGCTTATCCGAACCCCTGTAATCCCTTCTTGTAGTTTACCTTTGAGAGCCATTGTGAGGGATTTGTACTTCCAAGTTCGGATTCAAGATCAGAATCGAGGGCTCTCGAGAAGCTCGGGTAAGTCGAGGGCTCTCTAAGCCGTGCTCTGTAATTGTAACGTTGGATTTTAAAAGGTTCTTTGTGTCTTCTCCATTGGAGTCATGTCGAGGGTTCCAATGATCACCTTAGTGCATTAGACTTCTTTAGATTCACTTATCCGCATCCAACTTCCCTTAATTCATCATCCCCATGCGAATTAGCGTTGGTAACCTAATTCAAGCGGCATTTACGATGATGTTCATGTTACGAACTAAAGAATAGGCCATGCTAGGTGACGGATCGTGACCATTTAAGTGGGGATGATCACGACCATAAGTCTAAACCTATTCCTTAATTCGATTTATTTCTCTTACATCCTGTCTTGGTAGCTGATGAAGATTGAATCTGCTCTGTTGAACTACAGATTCTCCATTAAAATTCAGAGGCTAAAGTACATGAAGCTATTATTTCTGCATTTGTCTTATTTTAAACATCTCTCCAACTCGGATCTGGATCATGTAGATAGTTCTTTTCTTTATTTGCTTATAGTTAAATGTGACACAATCCAACACTCTCTTTTATCTATTCTTTTTAGATAATTATAGAGCCAGATCTGGTAGCACAGATCTGGAGGTTTATCTCTCAGTTTAGACAAACTTCTCTGTGGACGATCTTGAAATACTTACTTTTAAAACTTGCTACAATTGGCCCTGATCTTGCAGGCCAGTGTTAGCCCCAATGTGCTGATATCCCTTTCATAAGTTAACATCCATATAACCTAGCATTCTTTAATTCTTTAATTTTTGATTCATAATGCACACAATTATGGCACACTTGGAGCGACAACACCTGCTCTCCCCTTTCTTCTCCTATCTCTTCTTTAGCTCTTCCTATCCTCCCATTTGTGCCGTTACGCTGCCGAATTTTTGGTAGGAACGGAGGGGCACAAATAGGATTTGAGGCCCATTTGGGCAAGAGGAAGTCATTTTCTTTTCTTTTACTTTATTTTTGTGTTGGCCATTAGTAGAGACCGCGTTAAGCGGGTTGATCGGGTGCCTAACACCTTCCCGATCGATAACTGAAGCCCCTACCTAAGAGCCTTTGGTGTGGACCGGATTCAGAGTCATATTTTTAACACTTCGGTACTTATAAAAATGATATAGGTATCCCGGGACACCAAAAGCTCTAGGTGGCGACTCTTTATTTTTTTCAAGCGAGCGCATCGTCGCGATGGGATCGTCACAAATTCCACGGTTGCACAAAAAGCAATGGGAAGAGAAGAACAACATTACCAACATCCCCGTTGTGTGCGAGTTTCCAGATGTGTTCCCTGAAGAACTACTAGGATTGCTGCCAAATCAGGAAATCGAGTTTACAGTCGATTTGGATCCAAGCACGGGACTGATATCAAAGGCACCATATCGTATGGCTCCGACAGAACTAAAAGAGTTAAAGGAACAACTACAAGAACTCTTAGACAAAGGATTTATAAGACCAAGTGTTTCTCCTTGGGGTTCACTAGTTCTATTTGTCAAGAAGCGGGACGGGTCGATGAGACTATTCATTGACTATCGTCAGCTGAACAACCTAACTATCAAGGACCGATATCCACTTCCATGAATTGATGATCTTTTCGATCAGCTATAAGGAGCACGGTTCTTTTCGAAGACAAACATGAGATTCGGTTATCACCAATTGAAGGTTAAAGTCGAAGACATTCAGAAAATCGCATTCCGTACCAGAGATGGGCACTACGAGTTTTTGGTGATGCCTTTCAATTTAAGTAACACACCAGCATCATTCATAGATCTCATGAGCAGGGTATTCACACAACACCTGGATAAATGTATTGTCGTCTTTGTAGATGACATTCTCATCTACTCAAAGTCACGGGAAGAGCAAGAGAAACACTTACAAATTGCTCTTCACACACTCCGCAGCCATCAACTCTACGCAAAGCTTAGAAAATGTGAGTTCTGGTTAGAGAAGGTCAACTTCTTGGGATATGTCGTCTCTGAGGCTGGTATATCAGTCGATCTAGAAAAGATCGAAGCCATTGAAAATGGGGAACAACCAAAGACCGTGACAGAAATTCACAATTTTCTTGGTCAGGCAAGCTATTATAAGAAATTCGTTGAAGGTTTCTCCAAGATTTCAAGACTGCTCACTCAACTCACAATGAAGAATGCTAAATTTGAGTGGAGCGAATTGTGTGAGGAAAACTTTCAAGAGCTAAAGAACCGGCTAACCTCCATACCAATACTTGTTATACCTTTAGGCAGTGGAGGATTTGTGGTATTCAACGATGCACCACACAGTGGTTTGGGTTGTGTGCTTAACCAAAAGGATAGAGTTATCGCTTACGGTTCACTACCACTTAAAGATCACGAAAAAAATTTTCCGACACATGATCTTGAACTAACAGCGGTAATTTTTACTTTAAAGATCTTGAGGCACTATCTTTACGAGGAAACTTTTGAGATATTCACCGATCATAAGAGCCTCAATTATTTATTCACTCAAAAGGACCTGAACATTAGACTGAGAACACGGATAGAGTTTCTTAAGGACTATGACTGTTCCATTCAGTATCACCACGATAAAGCAAATATTGTGGCTGACGCATTGAGTCGGAAGACATCTGCTCAATTATAGAGCTTTATCATGAGAATTCATAGATGGATGTTATTAGAAGGCATATCATTATACGACACAAAGATCGAGGTGAAAGACTTAAGAGACTTGATGGCTAATGTCACCATCTAACCAACAATCTTTGATAACATCTATGAACTTCAGATGAAAGATGAGGAACTTTCAAAACTCAGACAAGATGCGATCAATGGTACTAAACCCGATATCTCCATTAGGAATGAAGGATCGCTACTATCCAGAGGGCGTTTATACATACTGACTGATGTCGATCTATGACATACAGTTTTGGAAGAAGCCCATAAATTAAAATACATCATTCATCCTGGTTATACCAAGATATACCAAGATCTGAGGAAAACCTTCTGGATTGTATGTAATTAATATTACTTTCGTTCTAATTAACCTTAAATCAAATGCGGATACTAAACATATAGGATTGTATGTAATTAATGCATTTCCAGATTTCAGAGTTCTAATGCATATTTTAGATTCAAAGGTGAGGTTCGGAAGTTCCAAAATTTCAAAGTTCCTATGTTATTTCCAAGTTTATTCAGAATTTCTTAAGTAAAAGTAATGCTAATCAGAATCATGTTTCTATTCAAATAATTTCAGGATCTATGCTTGAAAATAGATTAACAAATACTTAGATAAAATGCCATAAGTTTTAAGGTTCCCCTACCTTTGACTTTGACTTGCTTTAAATTCACATCAAAAGTCCTCACAGTGGACTCATTCTATTTAGAACCTACAAAGATTAACACCACAATGTGTTAATGGAGTCTACGAGGTCAGATGAAAGTTCCCCACAAATTATCCAAGAAAGTTTAGAATTTCAGAAATAGGACAAAATTCGATCATTGAATACCAAATTCGATGTTCGAATTCCTCCAAAAGTGCATCAGTCAGAAAACCCAAAATTCGAACCTTGAATCTATTTTCAATGTTCGAATTCCTCCAAAAGTGCATCAGTTAGAAAATCCAAAATTCAAACCTCTAATCTATTTTCGATGTTCGAATTTTGAATTCGAAGTTCGAATTTAAATTCAAACTTTGAATTTCTCCAGGTCTGTGTTGTTCGAAATTTGTTCTTCTTAACTTGATTTCTTCCAAAAAACCAAACTACCATCAATTCAAAATTCACAGTTTATCTAATCTAATCTAGGTAACAAATAACTTAATCAAAAGAATTTAAAAGCCTACCTTTTAAGGTCGACTCTTCCGGCTTTCGATGATCCAATTTCCAAGCACCGGATCAATCTCCAAGCCCTTAACTAGTCGGACTCCAGATTCAGTCCATCTCCCACCTTGTTGCTAGAGCAACAGACAGCCCAGATTCACTCACAAAAGTACCACTCTCCCCTATCCTTCCTTCTCAATATATCAAAGCAAAACAGAGGCTGAACTCAAAGCATGTCTATGGTTGAGATGGGGAGTGAGTGTAAGCACGAAGGGATCTAGCAAAGGAGACAAGGAAGTTCCAAGAGCTTCAAGCTTTGGTTCTCACGAGAGGAAGGAAGAATGAAACTTCTCCTTTACTCTTCACTCTTTATAATACAAATATCATAACCAAAATATCATGATATTTCCTCAAAATATCATGATCTTTTATTTACAAATTCTATCCACTTAACTTGCATTTACTTTCAGTGTTGAGCACATACATACACCTTTGTGTATAAGTTATCAAAAATAGGACTTCCTCAACTCCCAATCCGACTTCCTTTGACCAATTTTCTTTCTTTTAGTTAACTTACCCAAATAATCCTAATCCATCCTGTAACTTTTCTAGGCATGCTTATCGAGGTAATTGAAAACGGGTCTAAAATATCTAGGATATTATATTCTCCCCTTAGGAATTTTCGTCCTCGAAAATGTAAAACATACACAAATAGGTCTACAAGGACCCCCTTCCTAAGCGAAAGTCCGAACACAAAGCGAAAGCAAACAAGTCTAAGGCGAAAGAACATGGGTCGCAGTGCGATGGCTTCACAAGGCACGCAAGTCAAGTGACAGGATCCGTAGTAACCTGGATGTACTGCGTGTGGCACCCTATGGGGCCATAGTGGATTGCATCCATACATGGATGCCTACCCCAAGTGTCACGTGCCAGAAAACATAGCCCACTGTGACTCAAGGTGAACAATCAAGAATGTAATCAAAACAGGTGATCAAAGTACAAATACCCACATTGGAAAACCAAAGTAAGCAGTCCAGTATGGTCAAATAGATCGAATCACAGAATCATACTCAACATAAATATTGAAGCGGAAAGCAAAGAAGAACCAATTGTAACCAACATGAGAAACCAACTCAAAATCCCATAACCCATAGGCATATAATCCATAAATCTCATAATTCATATGCGAAATAAAAACAAAGCTAACCATAACATAAAGCAAACCAGAAATTATAAAAAGATGCAAAAAGTAGAACCACCAGGTTCTAATAATCCATCAACATTTAAATAATTACAATCCCAAAAATAGATTGCAAAAAGTAAAACCATAAGTTCCCATCGCTTCGCTAATCCTCCCTATCCGGACCGGATCCAGCTGCCTAATCAATCTGTGCCTGATCATCATCCCCGTCGTCATCTCCAACATCCGTAGGCACCTCATCACCTGCTCCAAAAGTACAAGCGCGGTGCACAGATGCGCGAATATCAGCCATGTATGTCGCATAATCGGTAGGATAGGCTTGCTGCATCAGATAGGTCAAAGCCCCCCATGAATCTCTAACTCCCTGCTCATGGAGCTAGTGTGTTAAGTCAGCACCTGGATCTGCTGATCCATAGTCGTCATCTGTCGAGTGAACTCTGATAAAGTGAGCGCGTCAGTGTGTGGGGGATTGGTCTATCTCGGGAGCAATATGTTCAGTAGCTAGTTGATCTTCATCTTCCTCATCATCATCTGGAACCACAGTGTCTTTGGGAGCCTTCAACAACTTGCTATAGCTTCGACCCCAATCAACCAATTTATAGGTTTTAAAGTTGGCATTGGACTTAGGCTCATCATTAGGAATCTCATAGGCCAGTCCTGCGCGATAATCTTCAAGCATCAAGGATATCAACCGGGCGTAAGGGATGCCTTTAGCGGAAACCTTCACCTTTACCCATCTTTTCACGCGCCTTGATGAAACCTTCAAATACCACTGCCAGTGCATTGAACCATTTCTCTTGGAATGCAGAGAATAGGGCTTGTTGGATGGTGCCCCTTCATTCCGACCAGTGTCCAAAGGGATAGAGGGTTGCCTTAAAAATTACGTCAAGCATCCACATCGTATTCGGCAGTTAGGAACGGGCTACAGATCTGTCGGATCCATAGCATCCTTGGGTCATCCGGGCAATCACATCATGACTTACCACAGGTTTAGTGTTTGGTGCAGCTAGGCACATGGTGGGTGAATGCTTGGTTGGACAATTCATTGCCGCAGCAATGCCATCGACATCAAAGGCGTAGTCGCGCCCATCGATGATGGTGTATATTTTCTTCTCATCACCCCGTCGCATGCGTTGGTAAAAGAGGCGTACCAACCGGGGGTAAAAATGGCTATGAAAGGGCTGTAACAAGGATTTTAACTGAGCTCTTTCTAGGTAATCAGAGGCCCATTGTGTAGTGTCTTGCTAATCAAATAGCTTAGGATGAAAGATCCACTCATCAGTAAAACCCTTAGCACCCCAATACTCATTGGGTTGCTCCCGAAGTGGTGGGGGTTGTATGGGTTGCTGAGGTAGTGGAATCCGCTGTTGAGGTTGTAGTGGAGGTTGGCTAGAAGATCTAGCCCTAGAAGCTGGTCTTTTGGAAGTAGGAACTCTAGGGACTATGTTCTTCTTAGGTCCCATTGAAAACAACAAATAAATTCGAAAATGGAAATGCAAATGACAAATCTAGCTAGGGTTTACCTCCTTAGGATGAAAGATTTGCTCCTTGTCAACGCACACCAATGCCCTTTGCAAATCCGAGAGAAAACCACCTTGATTTTTTCTAAGGAGCAAGAAAACCCTAAAAACCCCAAAGAAATTTGAAGCTCTGCCTTTTTAAAAGGTGTGAAATGATAAAATAACAAAACTCAGCCAAACTTAACCCGACAAATTCGATCATCGAATTTGAATTCGAGCATCGAATTTTAATTCGAACTTCAAATTTGCCCAAAACCTTGTCAGGTGTAGTGAAAATTCAAACTTTGAATTTGCATGTCGATGTTTGAATTTGACAGTAACTGTCCACTTCAAAAAATTTCAAAATTTTTGAGTTTTTAAAGTCTCTTTTGGTTCTTTATTGCCATTTTTAAGCCCTTACATGTTCAACACCTAATCCAGTCTATGACGTAAGTGCACATCCCATAATTCGCTATTTCAAATTACTAAATCAATCTAGTCTTAGCCCAATTGATCGCATGTGATTTAGCCACATTAAACACAAGTATATATATAGAAAAAAATTAGGATCCTATTCATAATTTATATATAGACCATGATACACATTGCAACTTAAAATCTTCATACATTATACACACAGCCCTAATTACAGAAAGAAAACATAATATCACTCGAATGAGTGCAGAAACTAGTCTTGGATTTCAGCCTCGAGCTCCCAAGTGGCTTCCTCCGATGTATGATTCCGCCGTTTTACGAGAACCAAAGGGATCCTCTTAGTTCGTAGGATCTGTTCCTTACGGTCTAAGATCTATACTGGGTCCTCGATTATCGTCAAACCATCATGAAGCTGAATGGGTTGGTAATCAAGCACATGAGTTGGGTCATGAATGTATCTCCATAGCATGGTCACATGGAACACGTTGTGCATGCTGGATAATTGCAGCGGTAAAGCCACTCTGTATGCAACCTCTCCGACTCGGCCTAATATCTCAAAAGGTCTAACATACAGAGGACTCAGCTTCCCTCATTTGGCGAATCGCATCACGCCTTTCATAGGTGAGATTTGAACAAAAACATTATCGCCGACCTGAAAATCCACATGCCTCCTCTTGAGATCTGTGTGGCTCTTCTGACAACTTTGAGCCACACGTAGTCTCTCGCGGATCAACTGAACTGTCTCGGTCATACACTCCATAATCTTAGGACCTAGAATGAGTTTCTCACCCACTTCTTCCCAATTCAGCAGAAACCTACACCTCCGTCCATACAAAGCCTCGAACAGTGCCATACCGATGCTTGCTTGGAAGCTATTGTTGTAAGTGAATTCGATCAAAGGTAAGTATTGGTCCCACGACCCGTGGAAATCCAACATGCAATCTCGAAGCATGTCCTTAATGATCTAATTCACTCGCTCAGTTTGGCCATTGGTCTGAGGGTGAAATGTTGTGCTGAAGTCAAGACGAGAACCCATTCCTTCTTGAAACCATTGCCAAAATTGAGATGTAAACAACGGATCTCTATCTGACACAATACTGGCAGTTTTGAATTCAAAGTTCGAATTTAAATTCGAACTTCAAATTTCTCTAGGTCTGTGTTGTTCAAAATTTGTTCTTCTTAACTTGATTTTCTTCCAAAAAACCAAACTACCATCTAATATAGGTAACAAATAACTTAATCAAAAGAATTTAAAAGCCTACCTTTTAAGGTCAACTCTTCCGGCTTCTGATGATCCAATTTCCAAGCACTGAATCAATCTCCAAAGCCTTAACCAGTCGGACTCCAGATTCAGTCCATCTCCCACCTTGTTGCTAGAGCAACAGACAGCCCAGATTCACTCACAAAAGTACCACTCTCCCCTATCCTTTCTCAATATATCAAAGCAAAATAGAAGCTAAACTCAAAGCATGTCTACGATTGAGATGGGGAGTGAGTGTAAGCACGAAGGGATCTATCAAAGGAGACAAGGAAGTTGCAAGAGCTTCAAGCTTTAATTCTCACGAGAGGAAGGAAGAATGAAACTTCTCCTTCACTCTTCACTCTTTATAATACAAATATCATGATATTTCCCCAAAATATCATGATCGTTTATTTACAAATTCTATCCACTTAATTTGCATTTACTTTCAGTGTTGAGCACATACATACAACTTAGTGTACAAGTTACCAAAAATAGGACTTCCTCAAGTCCAAACCCGAATTCCTTTGACCAATTTTCTTCTTTTAAGTTAACTTATCCAAATAATCCTAATCCATCCCGAAACTCTTCAGGGCATGCTTACTGAGGAAATCGAAAATGGGTCTAAAATATCTGGGATATTACTGTTACACTAATCTGTAAATTCTAACATGAGACGTCAATTCAAATCAAAACTTGAAGAAGTTTACAAAGCAAATAAATCTAAACTAGAAAGCAAAGTAAAATATATCCTTCAACCCTCAGCCATAGTCGTCAATTGCTCCTAAGAAATTACAGATATCTACACTAATCTTCAGCACTCAATTACAGTCATCAATTGCTCTTGAGAAACCTCTGATATGTAATCTACTCTAACTAGAATACACTACTGATCGGAAGAGAATCCAATCTCAAGCGTCAATTAATGTTGAAATTCTTCGATGCTTATTCCTATGCCGAGCTCTCTTATTTATAGATCATAAGGAGTCAGTTTACAAATATCTAATTCTAATAAAATAAACTCCTAAAAATACAAGTTTCCTAATATAACTCTAATTCCTAATTTTATCTTTCCTTTGTTGCAGTGGTTGATATACTTCTAGAACTTTCTTTATTCATCAGCAGCAGAGTCCTTCAAAATCTTCTTCATCAATTTCCTCAGATCCATGTTTCGCCAGACTTTTAATTTAAGAGATCTTCTATTTTTGGTTCATGGCGGTGATAGTTATCACGTGATCAGCAACAATGAACTAAGCTTTCTGTAGAATTGCTAATAAAGATTTTCTATTCTTTCTTCTTTAGTGAAAAATCGTAAATTATAATTTTCTACTTTCAATAGGGTTCATAGAGGGAAAATCGCAAAAGACAATTCTTCAATTTTGTCGGTTTCTGTAAAATCGTAAATGACAATTTTATACTTCTTCATACTGTTCATTCTTATGACTTTGATAGACTTGGCAGAGAAATCTCTCGAAAATTATAGATACTTCTCTTCCTTGAGCGGTTTCTTCTATAGAATTGTAAATTACAATTCTTTGGCTTTCATAGTCTCTCACTCTGGGAAAATCGTAAATAGCAATTTTTCATTCTTTTCAGTAGGTGGAGCTTCCGTCTTTTAATTTACTATCATTCTTACTGTTTTTTGAGTTACTTTTGATAAATATTATCACTTTGGCTCTAGTTTACTGCTTTTCCTTAATATCTGCATATCAACAACTTATTAGTAGCAAACTATGGTTTAGCATCACTAAGTTAAGGGTGGTAAAATGGTAAATTATGTGACTGATCAAAAAGCATATTTTCCTTTGCCATTTTTGTTGATATCCCTCTCAAAATTTTCTTCTTCTTCGTTTATTAATGCAAGATAACTCCAATCCTTGGTGTTGTTATAATTTGCGATCGTGAGAGAATTTTGTCTCTCCCTAACCCACTTTTCCTTTGATTAGAAACCCCGACTCCATTGTGTTCTCAAGGCCCTCATCCTTGCAGGAACCCTTGATTTCTCGGGTACAATCCAGGGGATTCAATCTTTGAATCCATTTCATTCCGATTGTGAGAAAGGGTGGGTTTTGGAGCCATCAGACGAATAAGAGGCATGAGCACCGATATTTTGAAACTATTCATCATACGCGTTATTTACTCAAGTTTAAAAGATGAGAAACTAAAGCTCTTTTATTATTAGATTGATGGTTTAATTCCCTTAAGCAAGATATAATATGTAGGAAAAGTGCAGTGTGAATTGCCTTCACTAGTTATAAAGGGAAAAGCTCTGAGAAAATCATGCGCGAAAATTCAGGCCAAAATCACAATGGGTTTTGTCGCGCATGCAATTTTCCCTGTTTAGCTTATTTTTAAGTTTTCTTTGAAAAACTTCTAGGACTTCTACATTTGTGCTTCCTCAGTCATGTATAAATGAATTTTTGAATGCCTTAAAATATAGGTTATGGTTTGGATTCACCGTAAGGACCTTCGTGTTTGAGATAGCCTGGATTTCGACACCCCGAAACCCATGCCATCGGCATGATCCTTAAGATCGTGCCCCATAGATATATACGGAACATTGGTACGACAAGTAATACTAGACATGATAAAACAATTAACTGAACAATGCAGAAAACAATATGCTAATCTAGGTGTGACCTCAAAAGACAGTTAACTTTCATGCCAACGCATGAATAGAGAACCGATCCGAACCATCGGTGATGAACAGATCACCTCAGATGGCTCGCCAAAAGAATTATGTTAATTTAATTACATTTCCCAAAAATTAAGGCTTGACATACCAAGCTGCACAATAAGCTCTCAAAACTCACTCTATCAATGTGCTCAGTAGAGTCTCCTAGAAGAAGTCCTCGGGAGGAGACTCCAACTCTTCCCCGGGCACGTAATCCAAATCACCTGGATCCACGTCTCCCGAAGCCTCGGCCGCTGCTAGCACTGGACCTGCGACATATAGTCTAAAGGGTGAGCTACATCCTAGCTCAATAGGGAACAACACAATGAACATATAAGTCAAATCCTCACATATATTCCATGATATTCTTAGAATGATGTACTTATAAACTTTCTTAGAATGATTACAGTATGCATTGAAGTTTACTGATAGTGTACATGTTACATTTATTATCAATTATTCATGAACCTCACTGAATAAACCTAAAGAAACTTAAATCTTCAACTTAAGTAGTCCCCGAGTAATATAGACAGGTCTAATCTTCAACTTAAGTGGCATACCAAGCATCGAGCCCCGATGGAATACCCTCCATCGTCGTCTAAATTGACAGTTGTTATATATATCCACTGTGAATACTACCCAGGTCCCTTTCTCATAGGCGACAGGGTCTAATCTCATCTCAACATCCCTGGGATGTGCTACTACGTATGGATAGACCGCCGTACCGATGTACGGATTGGCCGCCGTACCGGTAACGGATATCCTGCCGAGTTAGTCGCGGGTATCCCGCCACGTCGGTGGGGTATTCTGTTCAAACCTTAAATAATAAAAATATCATGTGCTTTACAAAGATTCTCATGATTTAAAGCATTATCAATTTATTTCTATATCACTACATACATGCTCTTGTAATTAAAGCACATATTTAAGGTGTTCCCTACCTCAAGTCTCTGAAGGTCCAAGCGTCAAGGTCCCACACGGTTCCTTATGGCTGTGTTCACACGTACCACCTATGGTACACCATAACATATGTAACATATCAATAAAGATGCAATAGAGAAGGTCCAAGACCCTCCATGAACCCCAAGGTCCAATTAAGAAGTCAAGTTAAACTGCCAAAATCGATTAATCGATCTCTAAAATAGATTAGTTGAAACTCTAATTCGATTAATCGATTCTCAAATCGATTAATTGAAAATCCAAAATTGATTAATCGATCCCAAATCGATTAATCAAAAATCCCAAAGATAGTTAATCGATCCTAGATCGAGTAGTCAAAAATCTAAAATTGATTAATCGATTAATCAAAATTCAAAATCGATTAATCGATTTCCTAATTCGATTAGTCAATTTTCCCAAGCCTTATTTCTCCAGCCACTGGAGGTACTAAGTCTATTAGTCGATTTCTAAATCGATTAATCAACTTTCAAAATTGATTAATTGATTTCAAGATCGATTAATCGAACTCAGGGATTCCTGCCTTTTCAACTTCTAGACCAAAATTGATTAATCGATTTGGCCAGAACTCAGTCCCTTTTCGGGCTGTTCTTCCAAATATTTTTCTCTCTATTTTTCTTTCTTTTCTATCATTTAATTCTATGTTTTTAACTACACTTGACTGAATTTAATTATCAAACATTTATGCATTTAATTCTAATAAGACTCACCTCAAATCAATCTCTTAAGGGAATGGATCGGTTGGTTTGATGGCTAGAGTTCCAGTTCTTACTTTGACGGTCCTTCACACGTCGAATCTGACATTCAATGCTCCAACCCTTCCTTTAATTAAGCCGCATTAACTCCTTGCCATTAACTCACCTTGGTTCTCTCTCTCTCTCTCTTCTTAACTCTCTTTACCAAACAAAACAAAAGAACCCTTAGGCTATTAAAACCCTTATAACCTCTCTCCAGTTTCGATGTTAAGCACATACATCAGAAATAGGTGTATGTGGCCCTAAACTAACACCATACACTACTCTTAGGTCATGCTACCTCACATCTATACATTCTTTCCTAGTTCCACTGTTTGACCCCCACTTGGTCAAACCTACGACCAGTCGGGCACGCATCTCGAGGTCACTGTTTAAAGCTCAAATTTTTGAGATATTACATTCTTCCCACCTTGGGAATTTTTGTCCTCGAAAATAAACCCAAAGGTGTGTCGCTGTGGTCCCCCACACACAGAGAATGCCACACATCCATTCACATACTAGCTTAGTACATCAACACATGCATGCAAGAAAGATAATGTCCATAAATAAATAACACTGGTATTGACAATGAAAATATTTTTCTATTCATTTTCCAAAAGATTACAATTTATTCATTTACATTCCCTTAATTACATTGCACCCCCCCCCCAATTACAATAAAAAACTCCAAAAATCACCCACAAAAGAAACATCCTCGTCTTAAGCTCGCGTCGTTCCCTCTCCCGACTAGTCTGGTGTCTATCTGAAATTTATCTGGCCGTCTTGGGCACCGGCGTATGTGTCATCTACTACACCCGTATGGAAACTGGTCACGCCCGCAATCCAAGTTTGCTCCTGCACGAGGCGCTGCTGGTAGTCCAATTGATTGATGTACCGCATGGTGTGGTACATCAAAAAGTCCATGCGCCGATTCATATGTTGGTTGTTGGCCTTCATCCGAGCCAACACATCCTCAATCGTAGGCACTGGGCGAGCCGCTCGTCGGCGGTAGGATGAGATAGGTGTGGCAGTCGCTGACTACGATGGTAGCGTAGGGGATGTGGTGGTATGAGAGGGTGCCCCCTCAACTGGTGGAATAATAGGGTGTGCTCCCCCTACTGGCGGGTCCTGATGTGGTGGTCGGGGTGGTGGTGGTGCTACTGGTGCTGCTGCTACTGCTGTCGGTGCTGTTGCTGCTGAGGCTGCTGGGCCCCCAACTGGTAGGGTCCTCTTTAGCAATCTATAGCTGCGACCCCATGAAGCGATGGAGTAGTGCTTCACGTGGTTCGTAGCCTTCTCCTCATGGGGCGAGATGGCGTACCCTGGAGCGTCAGAATAGCACTCCAGCATGCTCGAAATGAGGCGAGCGTATGAGATCTTCTCCTTTGGTCATAAATGACCCTTCATCAACTTCCCCTTTATGTATGTCATCCCCTCTAAGACGATCTTGGTGGCGTCGAGCCAATGGTCACGGAATGCCGCATATAGGGCTTATTGGACCAACTCCACCCTCTCGGTATCATGGCGCATCGGGTAGAGGTTACACTTGATTATAGAATCAAGCATCCACACGTAATGGGGCAAATCGATCCTCCTAATGGACGATCCGAACCCCTTTTTTCCATTAGTCATCTCGGTCATGATCTCCTCAAATCTCACCTCTTCCACAAATGGAGGAATGAGGGTGGTCTCAGGCATGAAGTTCAAATAGCACTCTAGGGACTCGTGAATGTGGCGATGGGTAAAGGTGTAGTCACGACCATCAACCTTGGTCTTAACGATGTCATCGGTAGGACCCTCCGCCAAGCCCTGGTAAAATAGGCAAACTAGCCTAGGGTAGTAATACCCGTGTAGCAGCTTTAATAGGTTTCCGAGGCCAGCTTTGACCAAATAGTTCCTAGCCCATTTGGTCTCACCCTCGACGTCGAGGTCGGCAAACAAGTTCTCATCAATAATGTATTCATTTTCAAAGCTCTTTGCCGCCCACCACTCATTTGGTTGGGGCAAATTTACGGGTGGTGGTGGTAGGGTCGGTGAAGATTCACGAAAAGATGTACTCGTCGAATCAGATGTGGTATCCGATGATGATGGGGATGGGGTTTATAGAGGTGATGGTGATGGTGGTGGCGGTGCGGTGTTCTTATGCCATACTGGAAGCTTCGATGCCACTTGCTTCGTGGTCAAGCGGGTTCGAGGTGGCATTTTTAATCAAAATGCAAGGAAACTAGGGTTTTATAGCTTGAAATGAAAAGAAAACTTGAAATCTAGGGTTTACCTAGGTTTCGATCTGAAATCGACTCAAAATCCCCAAAACCCTATCTCGGATGGTAGGTAGGAGAAGAAGAAAAAATGGCGCCCAAAAAATGAAAGTTCAAATGATTTCCGAATGGGAACCAAAAACCCATTTTCTCTATATATAGGCCCGATTCGATTAATCAATTTCTAAAATCGATTAATCAGTTTTAAAAACTTACTCCCGCCGCGCAAAATCAATTAATCGATTTCCAAAATCGATTAATCAAAATTCCAAAATCGATTAATCAAATTCATTTCGATTAAGTGAAATCGTGGTCATTTAAAATTTCTAGGTTTTCCAGCTCACTGGCATGTGCCAGTCGATTAATCGATTTACCAAATCTATTAATCGATTTTCCCAAATCGATTAATCGAACTTTACCTTGATTAATCAAAATCATTCTACTCTTAAATTTTTCCAAAATTCCCAAGTCACTAGCATGTGTTAGTCGATTAATCGAATTCCAAAATCGATTAATCGAATTCCCCTCGATTAATCGAAATTTCATTTTATTAATTTTTCTGAATCTCTACTCACTGGCGTATGCCAGTCGATCAGTCAACCAAAATCGATTAATCGAATTTACAAATAGATTAATCAAATTTACAAATCGATTAATCAGTTTTGATCAGACTTCATGAATTTTTGTTGCTTCTTGTCTCCTCTGTTTGCTTGGTAACACATGACCAGTTGGTCATTGGTTTTGTGAAACATGTCTTCCTAGACATTGCGTGGCATGATAAATCCTAACTATGTAATCTATATCGCATCACGGCATGATTCCCAATTGAAATTTTCTCTATTGGATAATTTGGCCAAATGGTCAATATTGGACTACAATGAATGGTTTAAATCTGCAAACATACTTGTGGAGATACAATGTTGACTCTCAAGCTGTCGCAAACAAGTCTGGATATTGTTCTTTCACGTCGACCTCTCGTTCCCACGTAGCTTCTTCGGTCGGATGATTTCTCCATCGAACAAGCACTAATGGAATCACTTTTGTCTGCAACAGTTGTTCCTTTCGATCCAATATCTCCGTCAGTTCTTCTATCATGCTCATGTCTTCATGCATCTCTAATGGTTGACCGCTCAACAAGTGATTAGGGCCATTAATAGACTTCCTGAGCATAGATACGTGAAACACATTGTGCACCCGATCGAATAGCGATGGTAATCCAATGTGGTAAGCAACTTCCCCTACTCGACCCAAAACTTCGAATGGTCCAAGATAGCGGGGACTTAACTTCCCTCTTTTTTCAAATCTCATCACCCCCTTCATAGGCGACACTTTCACGAACACGTGTTCACCCACCTTAAAGTCTACACTGGTCCGCTTGATATCAGAATAGATTTTCTGCTTACTCTGAGCCGCTTTGAGTTTGGCCCTTATCATCCAAATATAGGTGGCATTATCTTCAAGTATCTCGGGTCTCAAAACAAATTTCTCACCGATTTCCTCCCAATTGATGGGCGATCTATATCGCCGTCCATAAAGAGCTTCATATAGTGCCATGCCGATGCTCGTCTAAAAGCTATTGTTATATGCAAACTCAATCAACGGTAGGTGCTGATCCCATGATCCTTGCAATTCTAACATACACACCCTAAGCATGTCCTCGATGATCTGATTGACCCGCTCAGTTTGCCCATTGGTTTGCGGATGGAATGCTGAACTGAAATCCAATTGCATTCCCATTCATTCTTGAAATTTCTTCCAAAACTTTGATGCATATAATGGGTCACGGTCAGAAATAATGCTACTCAGAATCCCATGCAAACGGACGATCTCTTTCATATATAGCTCTGCGAGTCTTCCTGTCGTATACATCGTGTTGTAAGGCAAGAAGTGCGCTGACTTGGTCAATCGATCGACCACTACCCAAATGGCATTGTACCTCTTTGCAGTACACGGTAGCCCAATGATAAAGTCCATAGAGATCGATTCCCACTTCCATTCCAGTATAGGTAGAGGCTGCAATAACCCCGTAGGGTGTTTATGATCGATCTTCACTTGCTGGCACGTCAAACATCTGACACGCACTCTGCCACATCTTGCTTCAAACCTCTCCACCAGTAATTCTTTTTCAAATCTTAGTACATTTTTGTACTACCAGGGTGAATAGCATAATTTAACTTATGAGATTCATCAAGAATAGTTTGCCGTAGATCGGCATTGTTCGAAATGCAGAGACGGCCCTTGAACAATAAGGATCCATCTTCTTCCACTGAGAAGTCCGGTTTGATGCCTTCAATCACATCTTGACGAATCTTGATTAGCGCCGGGTTTTCCATCTGTAAATCATGGATATGCTCAAATATCATTGGCCTCACTAAAATATTTGCCAAAAAGGCTCATGTGGCTTGCAACTCAATATTCGCATCATACAGTGCCAGATCTTCAAACAACTTCCATCGGTGCATACCCAAAATCAAACTAGCCAACTGAGCTGAACCCTTCCGACTCAAGGCATCAGCTACTATATTAGCCTTGCCTGGATGGTACTATATGGAACAGTCATAGTCCTTGAGGAACTCCATCCATCTGCGTTGCCTCATATTTAGTTCCTTTTGTATAAATAGATATCTAAGGCTCTTGTGGTCGGTGAAAATCTCAAAAGTCTCACCGTACAAGTAATGTCACCAAATCTTCAGCGCAAATATGACCTCTGCTAGTTCCAGATCATGTGTCGGATAATTCTTTTCATGCTCTTTCAACTGTTTTGACTCGTAAGCTATCACCTTTTTGTATTGGTTGAGCACGCAACCCAAACCATTATACGAAGCATCGCTATATACCGCAAACCCTCCACTGCTTGAAGGAATCGCTAGTACTAGAGCTGAAGTGAGTCTCTTCTTGAGTTCTTAAAAGCCCTTCTCGCATGCCTCACTCCACTCGAATCTTGAATCTTTCCGCGTAAGCCTCGTAAGAGGTCTCGATAGTTTTGAAAACCCCTCTACAAAGTGTCGATAATAACCCGCTAATCCAAGAAAACTACAGACGTCAGTCACGTTCTTTGGTTGTTCCCAATTGACCACTGTTTCTATCTTAGTCGGGTCAACTATGACACCATGCTTTGAGACGACATGTCCCAAAAAGCTAACTTCCTCTAACCAAAACGCGCACTTGCTGAGCTTGGCGTACAGTTGATGTTCACGTAAAATTTGTAGAGCAATCCTCAAGTGTTCTTCGTGTTCCGCTTTTGACTTGAAGTATATTAGGATATCGTCGACGAACACCACGATGCAGGAGTCCAGGTGTGGTTTAAACACCTGATTCATTAAATCCATAAACGACAAAGGTGCGTTCGTCAACCCAAATGGCATCACCAAGAATTTATAGTGTCCGTACCGTGTCCTGAAAGAAGTCTTCTGAATGTCCTCTACCTTGACTCTCAACTGATGGTATCCAGATCTCAGATTGATCTTGAAAAAATACCTTGCTCCTTGCAGCTGGTCGAATAAGTCATCTATCCTAGGCAAAGGGTCCCTATTCTTTATAGTGAGTTTGTTTAGTTGCCGATAGTCAATGCACAGACGCATTGACCCATCTTTCTTCTTTACAAACAAGACCAGTGCTCCCTGTTGCGATGTTTGCCTTCCCTTCAAAGAGGGTCTAAAATCACTAATAAAACTAGGCAGAACACACTCACACAGACCTGCAAGTATCAAGGTCTGTTGTAGCAAGTTTTAAAAAGATGGTGAGTAAGGGAATGTCCACAGGGAGGTTGGTTTAAAAATGTGATAAATCTCCAGATCTGTAAGAGATCTGGCACCCTAACTAATGCTAAGTTAGCTAAAAGACAGGGGGGAGGTTTGAAAGGGATTGTCACTTAAGCTAAGCTAAAATTAAACAAAAAATAACTTGGATTGAGTTTGGGAATCTAAATCTCGCACGGGAAAGGAGTAAAAAGCAGAAAATGGAGAAGAGTAGCATCAAAATTGGTCTCACTGAAATCAGGTTAGATTAATCATGCTGCAGAGGTTCAGGCACACAATTCTCTCAACTGGCTATAAGCACAGCAGCAGGGTAGAAGACTCCACTCCAAATCACAGGATCTCACTGGTCTTAAGGCTATGATCTGTCCACTTGAATGGTCACAAGCCATCCTATAGACTTTATCTGATCCAAGGATTTACAGCAGACGAATCCAATTGGAGCCTGAGCTTGGACTAATCTTAAGGTTATGATCTGTCCACTTTAATGGTCACAGATCATCTTAGGGATCTCTTCCAAAGTAAAAGCATCAATCAGAACAAATTAAACCACTACAGATGTTGCAATTCCAAGGTCACAGACTCAGGGAATTACAGGAGTATCAGATCCAGGGAGATCGGATGGTATCCAAGAGGTTTACCAGTTAAGTGGGTGAGCTGATCTAAAGACTCCTCTACACAAATCCGATCAAGCACCAAATGAAACCAAAGGAACTTTAGAATTAATTATAGCATTAAAAATAATATTTACATTGCAATCAAACTCACTCTATAATGGAAATGCTCTCAGATCTGTAGTCTGTGAAGCAGTGAACCCACAATAGCACTCTCAACCTTACCCAATTATAGATCTAACCTCTCTCCTCGCTACTCCAAGGGAATTAGCCAACGATTGTTGGGCTAAAAGAGGGAAAATAGAATTTCACTGCAAGTTCTAATCTCCAGAATTTGGCTTAAATCTCGATCCCCCCAATTGCAATTGGGGGTCTCTATATATAGCCTTCTCCTCTATTTTTTCTGCTAAAAATCTCTTCTAGAAGGTCCTTAGAGTTTGTTAGGGTTCTATTAGAGCACGTGGGTCGGTTTGGGCATCTTCTAGAATAGTCGTGTCGGTCACCAAGTGCCTCGGATTGCATGCAGCAGGTCACCAAGTCACAGCATGTAAATAGTTGAGTTTCTAAGAAGTTTTGTACACAATTTCGATAGGTTTGAGAAGCTTCCGACAGGTTCTGGTAAAGCTTTTTAGTCATTTTGCCAGGTTCTCCAATCCCTTTGATAGGCTCCGACAGGATGAGCTTTTAGGCTTCAGCTTCACTACACTTTATCTGGAGCATTCAACAAGTTGGAGGGGTAATTCGATAGGTTGGGAGACCGTTTCGTCAGGTTGTAGCTTTACATTCCATCACTTCGATAGGATGGCTCCCACTCCTATCGAAAGGCTCAAACATTCTTCAATAGGTGCTGATCCAGCACCTCCATTTCATTAGGTTCAGGCGGTCTTCCGATAGGTTCTGGAGGCCTTTCGATAGGTTCAGGAACCCTTCGATAGGTTCCCTTTTCTCCTCAGGTAGATTTCGTCAGGATGAAATCTGTCTTTCTCTCAACTGTTCGATAGGTTCTTGGATCCTATCAAATTTCACAATCCTCATGACTTCTTCTTTTTGCCTTCAGATCCTATCAAAACCTCGCCAATCTGCACGAATTCCTCTAATTCAACTCTCAGCTCCTATCGAAATCTTCAGATGTCCTCTCGATAGGATGTTTTGGCTTTGTCTTCACTTCTTCCTTCGTTCTGCAAGCACTCTAAGGGTCCAGTGATGTGCTACCCTCTGGTGTGCTATTGCAGGGTCTGTCCTATGCTGAGAGATGGCCCCTTTGTCAGCATTCTTGAGTGATTTTCTACATTAGTATCATCTTTTATTGCTGTCTACAAAATACACTCGACAGAGGCTTATTAGTGTGCTCACAGGTCTATCAATGGTCAGGTTCAAGGGTGAAAAGTAGCATTTTTCACCACTTAACACACCCCCAAACCTAAGCTTTGCTAGTCCCTGAGCAAAGGAGAATTAAAAAGAATTAAAAATTCCAAGCACAGATGCATTTAGCATATGCACCAAGCCTTTTAAACCCCTAGGTGATCCCTAGTGGAGGAGTGAAGTCTCCTGAGGGTTTTCAGTGAAGGTACCCACAAACTTCTCCAATTAAATTTAGTTAATCATAGTGCAACCAGTTAAAGCAGAGTTTTAGTAGATAAAATGGATTCCCACCATGCACCTTTAGAGAATTTTCAACAGGGAGAGAATCCCTTTGAATCATGAAAGTCTGTTGCAATTTCTTCATCATCCCTCAGTTCATGTCAAGGCCTTTTTTTTTCAAAAAATTGATGCAGAGCTCACCATTCATTTAAGCTTTCTGTGCTGATACTACCCATGTCAAATTGGATTGCAGGCCCAATTGCCCAGGGTGCATCATATCACTCAGCTCAAGAACAGTTACAGCCCTCAAATAGGACTACAAGCATGACCATAGGCATTGCTCCGATTTCTGACCTCTCCATATCCTTACACCATAGATTAAACAGATCCTTATCTCCATATGACGGCTCAATCCATTTCAGGTCAGTAAGGTCTTTTTATTGGGTTGTAATGTGGCTTAGGGCTTAGGCTTGTAAAAGAATGAAAGGGTAAAAGGGATTCAAATTGAGAAATCAGTAAAGGTAAGGAGGTGGTCTACAGCTCAACCTTCTTCATTTCAGCACCTCTTCACTTTCTTTTTGGAATTTCAAACTTGAAGTAATCAGCTTCATCAGCTTCTTATCTTCTTGTAGATTTTCAAATGAAGTGACTTCTCTTTCTCATCCTTTTGCTCTATTTATTTATTTTTATTTTTTCTTTTTATATGTAGGAATGCCACAATGGCCACCAAATGAGCTTCCTTCTCTTTCAACCAAAAGTCAAACCTTACTCCTCTAACCTCACTTCTCCTTTTTCCTGATTTCTTAGATCAAGGGTGTACTAAAACAGGCCAAGGGATTTTGGGTTCAAATTTCCTGGTTTTTAGCAAAGAAAATTTAGGATTTTTAGGGCTCAAAAGGTGTGTATCGAGGGCAGTTCAATGATAGGGAGTTTTAGGCTCAAACTGTCCAAGGAATGGCCTTACTTCATGTCTTCAATGTCAAGAATGTTGTTAAGCTGTTTCAACTTGGATGTGCCTAACTTCTAGTGGTCAAGATTAGGTCCAGTCCGTCCTCAGAGCAGAAAAAATTTGCCACAGCACTCTTCAAAGAAAAATTTCCAGGCCCAATTCTCACTGGGTAGGCCTTCCATCAAATTTTCTAAGGAGTATCCTCACAATTTTCTCTCCTTTCAGGTTCACTAAACATCAATTTTTATTTTCAAAATTTGTTGGCATTCACTTCATGAACAATGTTAAAAATGCAGTTTATTTCAATTCCAAACAAGTTTTCTGAATAAGGTGAGAGTTAACTTTTTTTTCCTCAAACACCTTTTTACACCTGGCTATACTAAAATTAACTAATTTATTAGCATACGTACCACGCCCCCAAACTTAAATTAAACAGTGTCCTCACTGTTTATAGCAGTGGAGTATAGCATAGGAAAAATATAAAAGAAAATAAGACAAGAGAAAGACAGTACCAAGAAGAAATTTCTATATAAGCAGCAAACATAAGTATAAAAGGTATAGAACAAGAACTAAACTACAGTTATTTACATGCATCATCAGGCCAATCACATAAATCTTGAAGAATTTTCAACTCCGCCTTTGATAAAGGAGTTTTGGGTGTTGGTTGAGGCTTTTTGGTGGGCTTCTTGGGTTTAGGGGGAGAAGGTTGGGCAGGAGGAGGAATTTGTGATGGAGGAGGTGGAACAGTTACAGGTGGGGAAGGAATAGTTTGAGTGGGGGATCAGTAGGTGGTGGAGCAGTAGGCTGAGTGGTAACGAGTGAGAATTTCATTCCATCCTTCTAAGATATCACGCAGCTGGATCCTCTGCTCCAATTCTAGTAGGGCAATCCTTTCCTCATACGAAACCTTTGAGTGAGTGCGGAGGGCTGTCATACCATGTAGGACATCTCTTCGGATGAAGGGGTTGTCTCTCATGACATAGAGTAGGGTGTGGTAAGGGGAAATGTAGATGTTGGATTTGGCGATGATGGGCAAGGAAGGGGGTGGAGCGGAAGAAGAGGAGGGGGTGGAAGAGTCCAGAACCTCACAAGGATCAGTTTGGGTGGAGCCATCTTGGAAAACAGGTGCGGAGGTGGTGTGGGGTAGAGGGGATTCAACTACTGCAGAGGCAAGTAGATCTGGTGATGAGGGTAAAGTGGCTGGTGGTGAGGAAAGTATGGGGAGAGCTGGTGCTGCTACCTCCTCAAACTGGGTAGTAGCAGGGGGTGGGGTAGGTTTGGGTGAAGCAGGAGGGGATATGTGAGAGGGTTGAGGGGCTGGATAGGATGGGATACGTGTGGATTAAATTAAGTGGAGGCATGAGCTCATGAGGGTTTGGTTGTCGGTGTTAATGGTTAATTGGGATTGAATGGACTTAAGGAGGGATAGATTTTGAGTGAGGGTGTCAGGCATGGTGGGGGTAGAAGGGGCAGGTGTTTGGACGGGATGGAAGGGAGAAGAGGGTGCGTGGTTAAAATAAGGGGTTGTAGGGTGTGGGGAGTTAGGAAGTGGGGTGTATTCATGAGCCACATCCTCAACAATGGAGGTCATGAGGGCAGTGAATCCAGTAGTGGTGAACTGGTTCACATCCTGTGTATGGAGAAGGGTTTGGTCAGTGGGTGGAGATGGTATGGTAGGGGTAGGCTCTGAAAATGGTTGAAGGTCAAGGATTTTGGGTGGGAAGACCTAAGTGGTGGTTGAATGTAAAACTGGTTCAGAGGTGGTTGAAATGGGGCCTATTGGAAGAGGAACTGATATAAAGGGAAAGAGCAATGTGGGTGGAGGGGTGGGTAATGGGACAGGTAGGGTAAGTGGAAGGGTGGATGAGGGTATTTCAGTAGGGAGATTTGCTGCTATTGTCGTGGGTATTTCAACCTCCTCCACTCCGGCTGGCTTATTTTTCTACATCAATGTGAGGCTTGTGGACCATGCCCTCTTTCTAAATACCTTAGGGGTCACCTTCTCCACTGGCTCATTTTTATTGATTGCAAATTTCTCAGCCTTCAGCAGACTTGTGATGAGTCTACTGAAGGGCATCCCACCTTCCTTTGCAAAAGCTTGCCTTTTTAACACCTTGTCATTAATGTCCACCATTGCTTCAAAAATTAACTTGGGTGCATTCACAAATTGCCCCTTTAAACAATAGTATAGGGCATCCACTAATGGGGCTCTCCGCTCTTGCAAATGCCCAGTGACATAGACATTTTTCCTCAAAATAGTGTCCATGAGTCTTAAGGTATGAGGGAGGTCTCTTCTCATCAGAGATTCACCAGAGCCCACAATACCATTTGTGAGCTATTTCGCCATTTCCCTAAAAGAAGGCCAAATAAGTGCTCCCTCAACTCTGGTGGAGTCAAATTGATATGGGACTCCTGAAGCCATCCCAATGTCTTTGCAGTCTATAATCAGCTGCCAATCGTCGATCAAAATTTCAAGTGCATCCTCAGTCCCAGGTACCACCTTCTTGGTCAGGTTTTGACACCACAATTTCACCAGCCTGGGATAAACCATTTCCTTCAAAGGCGAAAACAGGGGTAACATACCTTCTTTCTTCAAATAGTTCAATGTCCCCTGGCACTCTCTAATGTTGGCAAAGTATGTCAGGTCAAAATCTGTCTCAGGGACAAGACTCAAAGTGTCCACAAATTCATTGGGGGTAGTTAACCCAACTGGAAGGGTGGGCAAAGGTATTTCTGCACTGGGGGCAACTCTGTCTAAAGGTGTTTCTACCATAGGCTCCTGAATTGCAATGAATTTGTCTTTCTTGACTTTATGGGCCTTCTGGGGTGCCTCTTCAGAGAGCTTCCTTTTGATAGGTGGTTTGGTGGGGGGCTTTGCTTTCTTGGTAGATTTAGGGGTGGAAGCAGTTGGTTGCTGAAACAGGTCAGCTAGGGTTTCTTTAAGATCGGCCATTTCTGCTTTCAAAAATGGAATAGTATCTAGGGAAAACGTGGAATGAGTTGCTAGGAAAATGACGGAGGGAAGCAGAAAGACAACTTACCCTAAAATCCTAGGTTTTCTTTTAGATATCGCAATTTATAGCACCAATTTCTCTAAAATTCGAGGCAAAATGCTCCCTTGTGCCGACAAAATGGACTGACAAAGTGGCAGACTGAATAGATGACGATTTCTATGGTATTTAGCAGAGAGAACAGGGAGGCAAAAAATGAGGAGGAGAGCTAGGGTTTTCAGCCGGTACCAATCTGGGGTGAAAATGACTTGTCGATAGGTATTTAAAGGATGATATACGATTTCGATAAGATGAATAGGCTGGTTTCGATAGGTTGATGCATCCTATCGACAGCGTGAAAGTCAAAACTTTTTAAAGTGGATGATTCGATAGGTTCACGATAGGTGGAATCATCTTTCTGATAGGTGTAGGAGTACCTGATCCATCTTTTCGATACGTTCCCAATAGGTATCCAGAACTTATCGAAATCAATATTTTTCCCTTGCTGACCTATCGAGAAGTCGGTTTTACCTGTCGATTATGTTCAGTACCTATCGAAACCCCCAATTATCCTATCGAAGCCATATAGTGACCTAACGAAAAGTGCAATTGATCTATCGACAGCTCCTAAAACCACACAAAACTACAATTCCAGGCAGTCTCAAGCTGTGACTCGAGCTTCCTCATGGACAAACTCCCATTATCTTAGGCCAGGTTGAAATGATGGTCTGATGTTTGTGATAGCATGTTTATTGCAAAAAAAAAGAATTTCACTGGAAGCCTAAAATAAATACCTAGAACAACAGAAAACTATAATACATATGGTACATACTGGACTGTAGGGGCTAATCCGGAGGATCTGGGAGGTCCGCAGCATCTGCATGATCAGTACCTTTCGTGGATTCTTTCCTCAGCCAGTGTCCTTCCCCTGAGTGTAGTTTTCCATCTATGAACCAAGCATTGTCCTGCAACAGCAAATATATATTTTCATGCATCACCTTCTTTTGTACATTAATGGAAAAACAAGCCTCTTCAAGAGAGGGTTGATAGCCAGTGCTATACACATTCAGCTTAACCTTCATGTTTCCAAATGACACTTCCATGATTCTAGACCTGCATTGTATGTAAGCATTGGCAGTGGCCAAAAAGGGCCTGCCTAGAATCACAGGTACGGAAGTAGCATACTTAGTTGGTTCCATATCTAACACTAAGAAGTCAGCAGGATAGAAAAATTTGTCAACTCCAACCAACACATCTTCAATTATCCCCATAGGTTTCCTTTTAGATCTGTCAGCCAGCTGTAGGACCACATGTGTGGGCTTTAATTTTCCCAAGCCCAGCTTCTCATATATTGAATATGGAAGTAAATTTATACTGGCTCCCAGATCTAATAAGGCCTTGTCAATGGTGTGATCCCCAATGATGCAGGGGATAGTGGGGGTTCCAGGGTCTTAAAGTTTGGGGGGAGTTGTAATAGACAGGATTTGCTTCACTTTTTCTGCTGCAAATAACTTCTTGGATAGGTGTACCCTAGATTGTCTTTTATGGGTGCACAGGTCTTTCAAAAACTTAGCATAGGCCGAGACTTGTTTAATGGCATCAAATAAAGGCAAATTGAGCTTTACTTGTTTGAAAGTCTCCATCATTTCCTTAATTTTATCTTGCCCTTTATCAAAAGGGGACGGTGCTTGCAATGCTTCAGGAAATGGCAAATGTGGGATTGACCCCTCATTTGCAGCCTTAGCCAATGGGGTCTCTTTCTTTTTTATTATTTTCTTTTCTTGAGGATCCTCATTATCCTCTTTATTGACAGTAAGTTGTTCCTTTAAGTCCACCACTGGTGGCCTTTGTTGTGTTCTTATAGAAATCATTTCATTTTCTTCCTCCAAGCTCCTCACAGGCTCAAAGCCCACTTGGTTGTCTACTAGCCTACCACTTCTCAATGTTGTAACAGATTTGGCTTCCTCATGGGTGGAGGAAACTTCACCCACTACAAACTGTCTTCGTGGGTTGTCCTGTGGTTGGCTAGGCAGCCTCCCTCCTTCTCTTCTAGTCAAGGCATCAGACAGCTGACCAAGTTGATCCTCTATCCTTTTGATGCTCTGGTTGTGAGAGTGCACAGTTTGGGATAAGGAATTCAAGTTCTGCAGTGAAGATAGAACTTTTTCCTCAAAGGAAGATGCTCTCGCAGCTGGAGGAGTGCAGTCTTTGCAGGAGGAGTCTGAGTTAGGCCATGGGTTTCGTCGAGGCTGGGGACATAACCTTCTCGATAGGGTTGAGCATTTCTGTAGGGCATGGGCTGCTAGGGCTGTTACTACTGGTTGGGGTATGCATCTTGTCTCCATCTAAGATTGGGGTGGTTTCTCCATTGATACCCAGCAGTAGGCTGCTACACATAAGATGGAGCTGCAGCCACATGCTCTGACAAAATCAGAAAACTGGCCAGCAGATGGGCATTCTTCAAGGGAGTGACCAGGGGACTGGCATATGGCACATGCCTCCTCCACCTTAGTAGCCACAGGTGACTGCATTGCTCCAATCATCTTATCAAATTTTAGGGCTAGGCTGTCCACTTTCCTTTCCAAATCACTTGGCACACTCACTTCATATAACTTCCCTCTTGAAGTAATCTCTTTCACCAACCTAGGAGGCTCTAGGTCCTTAGCCAAGGTTTCCCTTTGTATAGAGTTCTTACTAATGATGTCAAACAGCTCCCATGCCTCCTCAGCAGTTTTATGGAGGTAGGTGCCACCAAAGGAAGCATCCATCATGTCTCTGCTCTTAGAATCAATTCTCTGATAAAAGCATTGAACTAATTGTCATTCAGGGATTTGATGGTGGGGTCACTTCTTTAGGAGTTCCTTAAATCTCTCCCAAGATTGATGAAAATCTTTTGTTGTATCTTGAGAAAAAGAGATGAAACCCTTCCTCAACTGGCTAGTTTTTGACATAGGGAAGAACTTGGCCAAAAATTAACATTGGAGGTCACTCCAGGATTGAATGTTGTTGGGTGGATGCAAGGACAACCAGGTCCTGGCTCTGTCCTTTAATGAAACAGGAAAGAGTCTCATCCTGGTGGCCTCCTCCCCCAAACCTGTGATGTTAAATATAGTGCACAGTCCCAAGAACTCATCAATGTGCTTGTAGGGGTCTTCTTTATTCAGGCCATGAAATGAGGGTAGCATTTGAATTATGGAAGATTTTATCTCATAGTTTCCTTGAGCAGCTAGGAATTGAATGCAGAAGGGGAATTGAATGCAGCTGGGAATTGAATGCAGCTGGTGCATTAAACTCCTTGAGGGTTCTCAGCTGTTGTTGCTCATCCATTTCTATAGAGTTAATTGCAACAGATGTGGGTGTAGTTGGTCTGGATCTGAGAAGTCTTTCAACCTCTGGATTTAGTGGAATAATCTGAGGTTGGAGAGTTCTCCTACCAAACATACAACACTCAAAATCTGAATGCAGAACAAATCCTCAACACAACAAGTAGAATCAACCACACTTTCTAACTACTCTAAAAATCAACAGATTTGAAAAATAAAAGGGGAGTAGAGGGATGCAAACTGCAGAGCAGCCTCCAACACAATTCTCCTCTCACACTGCAACCTCAGATCTGATGAAATGCACACAAAATACTGAAAAATAATAAAACTCACAAATGCAGTTAGTAAAATAAAACAAACAAATATAGATCTATGATCAAAACTTAGATCTACCAATTTCTAAACACACCTCCCCGGCAACGGCGCCAAAAACATGTTGGGGTGTTTGCCTTCCCTTCAAAGAGGGTCTAAAATCACTAATAAAACTAGCCAGAACACACTCACACAGACCTGCAAGTAATCAGGGTCTATTGTAGCAAGTTTTAAAAAGATGGTGAGTAAGGGAATCTCCACAGCGAGGTTGGTTTAAAAATGAGATAAATCTCCAGATCTGTAAGAGATCTGGCACCCTAACTAATGCTAAGTTAGCTAAAAGACAGGGGGGAGGTATGAAGGGGATTGCCACTTAAGCTAAGGTAAAATTAAACGAAAACTAACTTGGATCGAGTTTGGGAATCTAGATCTCGCAGGGGAAAGGAGTAAAAAGCAGAAATGGAGAAGAGTAGCTTGGAAATTGGTCTCACTAAAATCAGGTTAGATTAATCATGCTGCAGAGGTTCAGTGGCTATAAGCACAACTGCAGGGTAGAAGACTCCACTCCAAATCACAGGATCTCACTGGTGTTAAGGCTATGCTCTGTTCACTTGAATGGTCACAGACCATCCTATAGACTTTATCTGATCCAAGGATTTACAGCAAATGAATCCAATTGGAGCCTGAGCTTGAACTAATCTTGAGGTTATGATTTGTCCACTTTAATGGTCACAGATCATCCTAGGGATCTCCTCCAAAGCAAAAGCATCAATTAGAACAATTAAAACCACTACAGATGGTATAATTCCAAGGTCATAGACTCAGGGAATTACAGGAGTATCAGATCCAGGGAGATCGGATGGTATCCAAGAGGTCTACTAGTTAAGTGGGTGAGCTGATCTACAGACTCCTCTACACAAATTCGATCGAGCACCAAATGAAACGAAAGGAACTTTAGATTTAATTATAGCATTAAAAACAATATTTACATTGCAATCAAACTCACTCTACAATAGAAATGCTCTCAGATCTGTAGTCTGTGCAGCAGTGAACCCACAATAGCACTCTCAACCTTACCCAATTACAGATCTAATCTCTCTCCTCGCTACTCTAAGGGAATTAGCCAACCATTGTTGGGCTAAAAGAGAGAAAATAGAATTTCTCTGCAAGCTTTAATCTCCAAAATTTGGCTCAGATCTCGATCATCCCTCAATTGCAAATGGGGGTCTCTATATATAGCTTTCTCCTCTATTTTTCCCGCCAAAAATCCCTTATAGAAGGTCCTCAGAGTTTGTTAGGGTTTTGTTAGAGCACGTGGGTCAGTTAGGGCATCTTTTAGAACCGTCGTGTCGGTCACCAAGTTCCTCGGGTTGCGTGCAACAGGTCACCAAGTCACAGCGTGTGCATAACTGAGTTTCTGAGATTTTCTGCACATGATTTCGACAGGTTGGGGAAGCTTCTGACAGGTTTTAGAAAAGCTTTTCAGTCCTTTCGCCAGGTTCTCAAATCCCTTGATACGTTTTGACAGGATGAGCTTTAAGGCTTCAGTTTCACTGCACTTTATCTGGAGCATTCGACAGCTTGGAGGGGTAGTTCGATAGGTTGGGAGACCGTTTCATCAGGATGTAGCTTTGCATTCCATCACTTCGATAGGATGGCCCTCACTCCTATAGAAAGGCTCGAACATCCTGCAATAGGTGCTGATCCAGCACCTCCATTTCGTTAGGTTCAGGCGGTCTTCCGATAGGTTATGGAGGCCTTTCGATAGGTTCAGGAACCCTTCGATAGGTTCCCTTTTCTCCTCAAGTAGATTTCGTCAAGATGAAATCTATCTTTCTCTCAACTGTTCGATAGGTTCTTGGATCTTATCAAATTTCACAATCCTCATGACTTCTTCTTTCTGCCTTTATATCCTATCGAAACCTCGCCAATCTGCACAAATTCCTCTAATTCAACTCTCAGCTCCTATCGAAATCTTTAGATGTCCTCTCGATAGGATGTTTTTGGCCTGTCTTCACTTCCTTCACCTTGTTCTGCTGCAACCAAGCACTCTAAGGGTCCAGTGATGTGCTACCCTCTGGTGTGCTATTGCTGGGTTTTTCCTGTGTAGAGAGATGGCCCCTTTGGGGGCATTCTTGAGTGATTTTCTGTATTATTATCATCATTTATTGTTGTCTACAAAATACACTCGACAGAGGCTTATTAGTGTGCTCACAAGTCTATCAATGGTCAGGTTAAAGGGTGAAAAGTGGCATTTTTCACCACTTAACACACCCCTAAACCTAAGCTTTGCTAGTCCCTGAGCAAAGGATAATTAAAAACAATTAAAAATGCCACTTTCGTAGGGAGCATGGATGCATTTAGCATATGCACCAAGCCTTTTAAACCCCTAGGTGATCCCTAGTGGAGGAGTGAAGTCTCCTGAGAGTTTTCAGTGAAGGTACCCACAAACTTCTCCAATTAAATTTAGTTAATCATAGTGCAACCGGTTAAAGCAGAGTTTTAGTAGATAAAATGGATTCCCACCATGCACCTTTAGAGAATTTTCAACAGGGAGAGCATCCCTTTGGATCATGAAAGTTTGCTGCAATTTCTTCATCATCCCTCAGTTCATGTCAAGGCCTTTTTTTAAAAAATAATTGATGCAGAGCACACCATTCATTTAAGCTTTCTGTGCTGATACTACCCCTGTCAAATTGGATTGCAGGCCCAATTCTCACCAGGGCTGTTCACTCATTAATACAAGGAAGAGGGGTGCATCATATCACTCAGCTCAAAACGATTCTGACCCTCAAATAGAATTTGCAAGCCATAGGCATTGCTCTGATTTATGACCTCTCCAGATCCTTACACCATAGATTAAACAAGTCCTTATCTCCATATGACGGCTTAATCCATTTATGGTCAGTAAGGTCTTTTTATTGGGTTGTAATGTGGCTTAGGGCTGAGGTTTGTAAAAGAATGAAAGGGTAAAAGGGATTCAAATTGAGAAATCAGTAAAGGTAAGGAGGTAGTCTGCAGCTCTCAACCTTCTTCATTTCAGCACCTCTCACTTTCTTTTTGGAATTTCAGACTTGAAGTGATCAGCTTCATCAGCTTCTTATCTTCTTGTAGATTTTCAAATGAAGTGACTTCTCTTTCTCATCCTTTTTCTCTGTTTTTTTTTTTTTTTTATTACAGGTAGGAATGCCATAATGGCCACCAAATGAGCTTCCTTCTCTTTCAACCAAAAGTCAAACCTTGCTCCTCTAACCTCACTTCTCCTTCTTTTTCCTGATTTCTCAGATCAAGGGTGAACTGAAATAGGCCAAGGGATTTTAGGTTCAAATTTCATGGTTTTTAGCAAAGAAAATTTTGGATTTTTAGGGCTCAAAAGGTGTGTATCAAGGGCAGTTCAGTGGTAGGGAATTTTAGGTTCAAACTGTCCAGGGGAAGGCCTTACTTCATATCTTCAGTGTCATGAATGCTGTCAAGCTATTTCAACTTGGATGTGCCTAACTTCTAGTGGTCAAGATTAGGTCCAGTCAGTCCTCTGAGCAGAAAAAATTTGCCACAGCACTCTTCAACGAAAAATTTTCAGGCCCAAGTCTCACTGGGTAGGCCTTTCATCAAATTTTCTGAGGGGTATCCTCACAGTTTTCTCTCCTTTCAGGTTCACTAAACATCAATTTTTTTTTTCAAAATTTGTTGACATTTACTTCATGCACAATGTTAGAAAAATAGTTTATTTCAATTCCAAAAAAGTTTTTTGAATTAGGTGAGAGTTCACTTTTATTTCCTCAAACTCCTTTTTACACCTGACTGTACTGAAATTAACTAATTTATTGGTATACGTGCCACGCCCCCAAACCTAAATTAAACAGTGTCCTCACTGTTTATAGTAGTGGAGTATAGCATAGGAAAAATAGAAAAGAAAATAAGACAAGAGAAAGACTGTACCAAGAAGAAGTTTCTATATAAGAAGCAAAGATAAGTACAAAAGGTATAGAAGAAAAACTAAACTACAGTTATTTACATGCATCATCAGGCCAATCATATAAATCTTGAAGATTTTTCAACTCAGCCTTTGATAAAGGAGTTTTGGGTGTTGGTTGAGGCTTTTTGGTGGGCTTCTTGGGTTTAGGGGGAGAAGGTTGGGCAGGAGGAGGAATTTGTGATGGAGGAGGTGGAAAAATTATAGGTGGGGAAGGAATAGTTTGAGTGGGGGCATCAGCAGGTGGTGGAGTAGTAGGCTGAGTGGTAACGAGTGAGAATTTATTTCCATTCTTTCGAGATATCACGTAGCTAGATCCTCTGCTCCAATTCTAGTCGGGCAATCCTTTCCTCATACGAAACCTCCGAGTGAGTGCGGAGGGCTGCCATACCATGCAGGACATCTCTGCGGATGAAGGGGTTGTCTCTCATGGCATAGAGTAGGGTGAGGTAAGGGGAAATGTAGATGTTAGATCTGGGGATGATGGGAAAGGAAGGGGGTGGAGTGGAAGAAGAGGAGGGGGTGGAAGAGTCCAGAACCTCACAAGGATCAGTTTGGGTGGAGGCATCTTGGGAAACAGGTGGGGAGGTGGTGTGGGGTAGAGGGATTGACTCTGCGAGGCAAGTAGATCTGGTGATGAGGGTAAAGTGGCTGGTGGTGAGGAAAGTATGGGGAGAGCTGGTGTTGCTACCTCCTCAAACTGGGCAGTAGCAGGGGGTGGGGTAGGTATGGGTGAAGCAGGAGGGGATATGTGAGAGGGTTAAGGGGCTGGATAGGATGGGATAAGTGTGGATTGAATTAAGTGGAGGCATGAGCTCATGAGGGTTTGGTTGTCGATGTTGATGGTTAATTGGGATTGAATGGACTGGAGGAGGGATAGAATTTGAGTGAGGGTGTCAGGGATGGTTGGGGTAGAAGGGACGGGTGTTTCGACGGGATGGAAGGGAGAAGAGGGTGCGTGGTTAAAATGAGGGAGAGTAGGGTGTGGGGAGTTAGGCAGTGGGGTGTATTCATGAGCCACATCCTCCACAATGGAGGTCATGAGGGCAGTGAATCCAGTAGTGGTGAACTGGTCCACATCCTGTGTATGGAGAAGGGTTTGGTCAGTGGGTGGAGATGGTATGGTAGGGGTAGGCTCTGAAAATTGTGGAATATCAAGGGTTTCAGGTGGGAATACCTGAGTGGTGGTTGAATGTAAAACTGGTTCAGAGGTGGTTGGAATGGGGCCTATTGGAAGAGGAACTGATATAAAGAGAAAGAGCAATGTGAGTGGAGGGGTGGGTAATGGGACAGGTATGGTGGAAGGGTAGATGAGGGTATTTCAGTAGGGAGATTTGCTGCTATTGTCGTGGGTATTTCAACCTCCTCCACTCCGGCTGGCTTATTTTTCTACATCAATGTGAGGCTTGTGGACCATGCCCTCTTTCCAAATACCTTAGGGGCCACCTTCTCCACTGGCTCATTTTTCTTGAATGCAAATTTCCCAGCCTTCAGCAGACATGTGATGAGTCTACTGAAGGGCAGACCACCTTCCATTA
Source organism: Chloranthus sessilifolius (assembly GCA_021018995.1). Taxonomy (NCBI): domain Eukaryota; kingdom Viridiplantae; phylum Streptophyta; class Magnoliopsida; order Chloranthales; family Chloranthaceae; genus Chloranthus; species Chloranthus sessilifolius. The sequence goes on along the minus strand of CM037594.1, from coordinate 22,845,345 downwards.
CAAAAGCTTGCCTTTTCAGCACCTCGTCATTAATGTCCACCATTGCTTCAAAAATTAACTTGGGTGCATTCACAAATTGCCCCTTTGAACAATAGTATAGGGCATCCACTAATGGGGCCCTCCGCTCTTGCAAATGCCCAGTGACAGATATTTTTCCTTAAAATGGTGTCCATAAGTCTTAAGGTATGAGGGAGTTCTCTTCTCATTAGAGATTCACCAGAGCCCACAATACCATTTGTGAGCTATTTCGCCATTTCCCTAAAAGAAGCCCAAATAGGTGCTCCCTTAGCTCTGGTGGAGTCAAATTGATATGAGACTCCCAATGCCATCCCAATGTCTTTGCAGTCTACAATCAGCTGCCAATAGTCGATCAAAATCTCAAGTGCATCCTCAGTCCCAGGCACCACCTTCTTGGTCAGGTTTTGATACCACAATTTCACTAGCCTGGGATAAACATTTTCCTTCAAAGGCAAAAGCAAGGCTAACAAACCTTTTTTCTTCAAATAGTTCAATGTCCCCTGGCACTCCCCAATGTTGACAAAGAATGCTAGGTAAAAATCTGTCTCAGGGACAAGACTCAAGGTGTCTACAAATTCATTGGGGGTAGTTAACCCAACTTGAAGGGCGGGCAAAGGTATTTCTGCAGTGGGGGCAGCTCTCTCTAAAGGTGTTTCTAGCACAGGCTCCTGAATTGCTATGGATTTGGCTTTCTTGACTTTATGGGCCTTGTTGGGCATCTCTTTAGAGAGCTTCCTTTTGGTAGGTGGTTTGGTGGGGGGCTTTGCTCTCTTGGCGGATTTAGGGGTGGAAGCAATTGGTTGCTGAAATAGGTCAGCTAGGGTTTCCTCAAGATCGGTCATTTCTGCTTTCGAAAATGGAACAGTATCTTGGGAAAACGTGGAATGAGTTGCTAGGAAAATGACGAAGGAGAGAAGAAAGACAACTTACCCTAAAATCCTAGGTTTTCTTCCAGATAACGCAATTTATAGCGCCAATTTCTCTAAAATCCGAGGCAAAATGGTCCCTTGTGCCGGCGAAATGGACTGAGAAAGGGGCAGACTGAATAGATGACAATTTTTGTGGTATTTAGCAGAGAGAATGGGGAGGCGAAAAATGAGGAGGAGAGCTAGGGTTTTCAGCCGGTACCAATCTGGGGTAAAAATTACTTGTCGATAGGTATTTAAAGGATGATATATGATTTCGATAGGATGAATAGGCTGGTTTCGATAGGTTGATGCATCCTTTCGACAGTGTGACAGTCAAAGCTTTTTAAAGTGGATGAGTCAATAGGTTCACGATAGGTGGAATCATCTTTCTGTTAGGTGTAGGGGTACCTGATTCATCTTTTCGATACGTTCCCGATAGGTATTCAGAACTTATCGAAATCAATATTTTTTCCTTGCTGACCTATCGAGAAGTCGGTTTTACCTATCGATCATGTTCAATACCTATTGAAACCCCCAATTATCCTATCGAAGCCATATAGCGATCAGACGAAAAGTGCAATTGACCTATCGACAGCTCCCAAAACCACACAAAACTATAATTCCAGGTAGTCTCATTTCTGACTCGTGAGCTTCCTGCTGGATGGACAAACTCCCATTATCTTAGGCCAGGTTGAAATGATGGTCTGATGTTTGTAATAGCATGTTTATTGTAAAAAAAAGAATTTCATTGAAAGCCTAAAATAAATACCTAGAACAACTGCAAACTATAATACATATGGTACATACTGGACTGCAGGGGCTAATTCGGAGGATCTGGGAGGTCCACAGCATCTGCATGATCAGTACCTTTCGTGGATTCTTTCCTCAGCCAGTGTCCTTCCCCTGAGTGTAGTTTTCCATCTGTGAACCAAGCATTGTCCTGCAACAGCCAATGTGTATTTTTATGCATCACCTTCTTTTGTGCATTAATGGAAAAACAAGCCTCTTCAAGAGAGGGTTGATAGCCAGTGTTATACACATTCAACTTAACCTTCATGTTTCCAAATGACACATCCATGATTCTAGACCTGCATTGTATGTAAGCATTGGTTGTGGCCAAAAAGGGCCTGCCTAGAATCACAGGTATGGAAGTGGCATGCTTACTTTGTTCCATATCTAGCCCTAAGAAGTCAGCAGGATAGAAGAATTTGTCAACTCCAACCAACACATCTTCATTTATCCCTACAGGTTTCCTTTCAGATCTGTCAGCCAGCTGTAGGACCACATGTGTGGACTTTAATTCTCCCAAGCCCAGCTTCTCATATATTGAATATGGAAGTAAATTTATACTGGCTCCCAAATCTAATAAGGCCTTGTCAATGGTGTGATCCCAAATGATGCAGGGGATAGTGGGGGTTTCAGGGTCTTGAAGTTTGGGGGGAGTTGCAATAGACAGGATTTGCTTCACTTTTTCTGCTACAAATACCTTCTTGGATAGGTGTACCCTAGATTGTCTTTTATGGGTGCACTTGTCTTTTATGGGTGCACAGGTCTTTTAAAAACTTGGCCAATGGGGTCTCTTTCTTTTTTATTTTTTCTTTTCTTGAGGATCCTCATTATCCTCTTTATTGACAGTAGGTTGTTCCTTTAAGTCCACCACTGGTGGCCTTTGTTGTGTTCTTGTAGAAATTACATCATTTTCTTCCTCCAAGCTCTTCATAGGCTCACAGCCCACTTGGTTGTCCACTAGCCTTCCACTTCTCAATGTTGTAATAGATTTGGCTTCCTCATGGGTGGAGGAAACTTCACCCACTACAAACTGTCTTCGTGGGTTGTCCAGCAGTTAGCTAGGCAGCCTCCCTCCTCTTCTAGTCAAGGCATCAGAGAACTGACCACGTTGATCCTCTATCTTTTTATGCTCTGGTTGTGAGAGTGCACAATTTGGGATAAGAAGTTCAAGTTCTACAGTGAAGATAGAACTTGTTCTTCAAAGGAAGATGCTCTCGCAGCTGGAGGAGGTGCAGATTTCTGCACAGGAGGAGCTACAGGTTGGGCCATGGGTTGCTGATACTGAGGCCTGGGGACATAACCTTCTCGATAGGGCTGAGCATTTCTGTAGGGCATGGGCTGCTGGGGCTGCTATTGCTAGCTGGGGTATGCATCTTGTCTCCACCTTAGATTGGGGTGGTTTCTCCATTGATACCCAGCAGCAGGCTGCAGCCCATAAGACTAAGCTGTAGCCACATGCTTTATGACAAAATTAGGAAACTGGCCAACAGATGGGCATTCTTCAAGGGAGTGAGCAGGGGACTGGTATATGGCACATGCCTCCTCCACCTTAGCAGTCACAGGTGACTGCATTTCTCCCATTAGCCTATCAAATTTCAGGGCTAGGCTGTCCACTTTCCTTTCCAAATCACTTGGCACACTCACTTTATATAACTTCCCTCTTGAAGTATTCTCCTTCACCAATCTAGGAGGCTCTAGGTCCCTAGCCAAGGTTTTCCTTTGCATTGTGTTCTCACTAATAATGTCAAACAGCTCCCATGCCTCCTCAGTAAGTTTATGGAGGTAGGTGTCACCACAGGAAGCATCCATCATGTCTCTGCTCTTAGAATCAATTCCCTGATAAAAGCTTTGAACCAATTGCCATTCAGGGATTTGATGGTGGGGGCACTTCTTTAGGAGTTCCTTTAATCTCTCCCATGATTGATGAAAATCTTCAGTTGGATCTTGGGAAAAGAGATGATACCCTTCCTCAATTGGCTGATTTTTGACATAGGGAAGAACTTGGCCAAAAATTAACATTGGAGGTCACTCCAGGACTGAATGCTGTTGGGTGGAAGCAAGGACAACCAAGTCCTGGCTTTGTCCTTTAATGAAATAGGAAAGAGTCTCATCCTGGTGGCCTCCTCCCCCAAACCTATGATGTTAAATGTAGTGCACAGTCCCAAGAACTCATCAATGTGCTTGTAGGGGTCTTCTTTAGTCAGGCCATGAAATGAGGGCAGCATTTGAATTATGGAAGATTTTATCTCATAGTTTCTTTGAGCAGCTGGGAATTGAATGCAGAAGGGGAAATTATAAACCCCTGGTGCATTAAACTCCTTGAGGGTTCTCGGCTGCTATTGCTCACCCATTTCTATAGAGTCAATAGCAACAAATGTGGGTGTAGTTGGTCTGGATCTGAGAAGTCTTTCAACCTTTGGATTTAATAGAATAATTTGAGGTTGTAGAGTTCTCCTACCACAGATACAACACTCAAAATCTGAATGCAGAACAAATCCTCAACACAGCAAGTAGAATCAACCACACTTTCTAACTACTCTAAAAATCAAAAGATCTGAAAAATAAAAGGGTAGTAGAGGGATCCAAACTACAGAGCAGCCTTCAGCACAATTCTCCTCTCACACTGCAACCTCAGATCTGATGAAATACACACAAAATACTAAAAAATAACAAAACTCACAAATGCAGTTAGTAAAATCAAACAAACAACCACAGATCCATGATCAAAACTTAGATCTACCAATTCCTAAACACACCTCCCCGGCAACGGTGCCAAAAACTTGTTGGGGTATTTGCCTTCCCTTCAAAGAGGGTCTAAAATCACTAATAAAACTAGGCAGAACACACTCACACAGACCTGCAAGTAATCAGGGTCTGTTGTAGCAAGTTTTGAAAAGATGGCGAGTAAGGGAATGTCCACAAGGAGGTTGGTTTTAAAATGTTATAAATCTCCTTATCTGTAAGAGATCTAGCACCTTAACTAATGTTAAGTTAGATAAAAGACAGGGGGAGGTTTGGAAGGGATTGTCACTTGAGCTAAGTTAAAATTAAACGAAAACTAACTTGCATCGAGTTTGGGAATCTAGATCTCATAGGGGAAAGGAGTAAAAAGTAGAAAATGGAGAAGAGTAGATTGGAAATTGGTCTCACTGAAATCAGGTTAGATTAATCATGCTGCACAGGTTCAGGGCACACAATTCCCTCAACTGGCTATAAGCACAGCTGCAAGGTAGAAGACTCCACTCCAAATCACAGGATCTCACTGGTCTTAAGGCTATGATCTATCCACTTGAATGGTCACAGACCTTCCTATAGACTTTATCTGATTCAAGGATTTACAGCAGAAGGAATCCAATTGGAGCCTAAGCTTGAACTAATCTTAAGGTTATGATATGTCCACTTTAATGGTCACAGATCATCCTAGGGATCTTCTCCAAAGCAAAAGCATCAATCAGAATAATTAAAACCACTACAGATGCTGCAATTCCAAGGTCACAGACTTAGAGAATTACAGGAGTATCAGATCCAGGGAGATCGGATGGTATCCAAGAGGTCTACCAGCTAAGTGGGTGAGCTGATCTACAGACTCCTCTACAAAAATCCGATCGAGCACCAAATGAAACCGAAGGAACTTTAGATTTAATTATAGTATTAAAAATAACATTTACATTGCAATCAAACTCACTCTACAATGGAAATGCTCTCAGATCTGTAGTGTGCTGCAGTGAACCCACAATAGCACTCTCAACCTTACCCAATTACAGATCTAACCACTCTCCTCGCTACTCCAAGGGAATTAGCCAACCATTGTTGGGCTAAAAGAGGGAAAATAGAATTTCTCTGTAAGCTCTAATCTCCATAATTTGCTCAGATCTCGATCCCCCCCAATTGCAATTGGGGGTCTCTATATGTAGCTTTCTCCTCTTTTTTTCTTGCCAAAAATCCCTTCTAGAAGGTCCTCAGAGTTTGTTAGGGTTCTGTTAGAGCACATGGGTCAGTTAGGGCTTCTTTTAGAACCGTCGTGTCGGTCACCAAGTGCCTCGAGTTACGTGCAATAGGTCACCAAGTCATAGCGTATGCAAAGCTGAGTTTCTGAGAAGTTCTGAACACGATTTCGACAGGTTGGGGAAGCTTCGGCGGAGTTACGGTAAAGCTTTTGGTCCTTTGCGAGTTCTCAATCCCTTGATAGAGTTACGACAAGATGAGCTTTGAGGCTTCAGCTTCACTGCACTTTATCTCGAGCATTCGACAGGTTGGAGGGGTAGTTCAATAGGCTCTCACTTCGATACGATGGCTCTCAGTGGGTAGCTTTGCATTCCATTTTGTCAGGTTGGAGACCATTTCGTCAGGTTGTAGCTTTGCATTCCATCACTTCGAAACGATGGCTCTCACTCCTATCCAAAGGCTCAAACATCTTTCAATAGGTGCTGATCCAGCACCTCCATTTCGTTAGGTTCAGGCGGTCTTCTGATAGGTTATGGAGGCCTTTCGATAGGTTCAGGAACCCTTCAATAGGTTCCCTTTTCTCCTCAGGTAGATTTCGTCAGGATGAAATCTGTCTTTCTCTCAACTATTCGATAGGTTCTTGGATCCTATCGAATTTCATAATCATCACGACTTCTTCTTCTTTCTGCCTTTAGATCCTATCGAAACCTCGCCAATCTGCACGAATTCCTCTAATTCAACTCTTAGCTCATATCGAAATCTTCAGATGTCCTCTCGATAGGATGTTTTTAGCCTGTCTTCACTTCCTTCGCCTTGTTCTGCTGCAGCCAAGCACTCTAAGGGTCCAGTGATGTGCTACCCTCTGGGGTGCTATTGCTGGGTCTATCCTGTGCTGAGAGATGGCCCCTTTATGGGCATTCTTGAGTGATTTTCTATATTACTATCATCTTTTATTGTTGTCTACAAAATACACTCGGTAGAGGCTTATTAGTGCGCTCATAGGTCTATCAATGGTCAGGTTAAAGGGTGAAAAGTGGCATTTTCACCACTTAACACTCCCCATGGAGACACGCTCGGTCTAACAAATCCCTTATCCATGAGCTCTTGTTACTGCTCTTTCAACTCCTTCAACTCAGCAGGAGCCATTCTGTATGGTGCTTTAGAAACAGGCTCCGTTCCTGGTGCTGAGTCGATGGTGAACTCAACTTCTCTATCTGGAGGTAATTCAGGTAATTCTTCCAAAAACACGTCAGCGAAGTCTCGCACAACTGCTATCTCTGAAATAATATTCTTCTCTTTTTTATCCTCCTTCAAGAATGCCAAGTAACCGCTGCACCCCTTTCTGATCAAAATTGGAATGATCTCCTCGTGTTGGGTCTGAAGATGACGACCTTCTTCTTGCAATCTACCGTCTCACAGTGAGTCGACAACCAATGCATGCCAAGGATCACGTTGAATCCTTGCCTGTCTAACAGAATTAGGTTCACTGGTAGTTCACAGATGTCTCCATCCATGATTCTCACGATCACGGAGTTGTAACCCTTTTCGGTATCAACCGATTTCCCAGTCGGAATAGTCACGATTAACACAAAGCCTAACTCCTCTGGGTTGACTTTCATCTTCTTTGTGAAGCGAGGGGTAATAAATGAGTGGGTAGACCCCGGGTCTATCAACACTCGAGCTTCATATGTCACATCCCTTCCTTTCTCATAGATTTATAACATACCTAGTCATACATACACATATATATATAATGTATACCATCATACCAAAATTATTGTATACAGGTTCTTTCCTATTTTCTATATAGATGCACCTTCTCTATCTAAAAATTTTCAGGAATTGAAATTCTTTATTTAAAAGAAATCTCACCTTGGATCACATCGTTTGTATTTTGGGCCTCTTAAGCTGTGACTGCATAGGCTCTCCATTGGACGATCGGCTTCCTTGCTTGTATAGGTCGTGGCATAGACGTTGAAGTCGTCTTCCCTTTGTTCACCTCAGGACAATCTTTGATCAAGTGGCCCACCTTGCCACAGCTGAAATAGCCCTGAGTTCCCTGCCTATAGTCCGCCGACTTGTGAGACTTGCCACACTTGGCACAAGTCTCCCGCGGTGTGGAAGAAGCTGCTCACGAAAAACCCTGTGTAACTGTAGCTCCGGTAGTGATAGCAGGGCTCTCATATCGTATCGGCCTCCCCGACGCAAGCAATGGAAATCTCTGTTGGTTGCCCTGCTGCGCTGGTCTTTGATACCCTCCTTGGAATGGTGGTCTCTGATTGTGGGCTACGAATCTCAGCTTTTTATTCACCGGCTCGTAGTTTCCCGTTCTACTCTGATCCACACTCCACCTTCCTTGTTGTTCCCTCTGACAATATTTATTATTATTTTCTTCCTCTACTATGAGCGCCTTGCTCATGACCTCTCCATAGGTCCTCATCTGGAATGGTGCCACTCCTCCCCTCACGTCCAGTCTCAACCCTTGCTGAAACCTCTTCGCTCTCATCATCTCCGTGATGACATAGTCAGGCGCGAAGCGAGCGAGTCACATGAACTTCACTCCATACTCTCTAATAGTCATCTTCCCTTGCACGAGTTGCAAAAACTAGATCTCCATCTGATTCCTCACAACTTCTGGGAAATACTACTTATTGAACTCTTCGACGAATTCCTCCCACGTCCAGGGAAAATTCGAGGTCTCCTAAGCCCTAGTCCTAGAAATTGACTTCCACCAAGGCCCAGCCTCCCCATCTAACATGTAGGCTGCCCAACGGACGCTCTCGTCCTCTGTGCAAGTGAGCACACTTAATACTTTTTCTATCTCACCCAGCCAGTTCTCAGCTGCCATGGGCTTTGCCTACCCCAAAAGCTAGGAGGTCTCCTCCTCCTAAACTCAGTAAACGTAGAAGACACTGGTGGTGTCGGAGCCACTGGAGGTGTCGATGGCTGATGCTGCTTATGGACAGTATGAGCTGCCAAAGATGCTGCCTGCTGTGCCATGGCAGTCGCCATGGTTTCCATAGTGTGCATCATCCTCTGACGCTCCTCCCTATCTTCGTTTCTTTCTCTGACTCTCTCTTGTTCTCTTTGATCTTGATCCTGACGATTGCGATCCTGAGTCTCTGCCTGATCTTGGCTCCCTTGGCCACCACTGCCTGAAGCCCCTCTATCTCCCATTGGCACTCTATTGGTATCAAAGATAAAATCATCTCAACTACGCAAACTTCTACTATGACTGCCCCTGGGTCAGCCCCTTCCTCTAGAAGACATAATGGTCTATACATGAAAACCTTAGTTTCATTAGCAGAAGTCCCTATGCTCTGACAAAAAGAATGATTGTCAGAATTTCTAAAAGAAAATGCTTTGATACCAACTGAGACAGCCCAGATTTCAGCAACCTGAAACCCATGCTATCAGCACTATCCTCAAGACCGTGCCCCATAGATCTATACGAAACATTGGTACGGCAAGCAATACTAGACATGATAAAATAATTAACTGAACAATGCGGAAAACAATATGCTAATCTAGGTGTGACCTCAAAACACAGTTCTATTTTCATGCCAACGCATTAATAGAGAACCGATCTGAACCATCGGTGATGAACAGATCACCTCAGATGGTTCGCCAAAAGAATTATGTTAATTTAATTACATTTCCCAAAAATTAAGGCTTGACATACCAAGTCGCACAATAAGCTCTCAAAACTCACTCTATCAAAGTGCTCAGCAGAGTCTCCTAGAAGAAGCCCTCAGGAGGAGGCTCCAACTCTTCCCTGGGCACATAATCCGAATCACCCGGATCCACGTCTCCCGAAGCCTCGGCCGCAGCTAGCACTAGACCTGCGACGTATAGTCTAAAGGGTGAGCTACATCCTAGCTCAATAGGGAACAACACAATGAACATATAAGTGAAATCCTCACATATATTCCATGATATTCTTAGCATGATGTACTTATGAACTTTCTGGAAAACAGTTTAAATGATTACAATATGCATTGAAGTTTACTGGTGGTTTACATATTATATTTATTATCAATTATTTATGAACCTCACTGAATAGGCCTAAAGAAACTTAAATCTTCAACTTAAGAAGTCCCCGAGCAATATAGCATCGAGCCCCAATGGAATACCCTCCATCATCGTCTAAATAGACAGTTATTATACGTATCCATTGTGAATACTACCGAGGTCCCTTTCTCATAGGCGACAAGGTCTAATCTCATCTCAACATCCCTGGGATGTGCTACTGCGTACGGATAGACCGTCGTACCAGTGTACGGATTGGCCGCCATACCGGTCACGGATATTCTGCCGAGTCAGTCATAGGTATCCCGCCACGTCGGTGGGGTATTCTGTTCCAATCCTAATAACAAAAATATCATGTGCTTTACATATAGTTATTTACCATGTAAATGTGCTACTTTATATCAATTAGGCCTTATCAATCTTTGCTCAGTCTTACTTTACAATTTCACTTACATCCCTGGGATATCTAATTTACTCGCATCACACTGATGCCTTTATCACTTTCTCATCCCCTGGTGATGTTTCATTCTTATTTACTTTTTTGGTGTCACACACACACACCCTTTTTACAAAGATTCTCTTGATTTAAAGTATTATCAATTTATTTCTATATCACTATATACATGCTCTTACAATTAAAGTACATGTTCAAGGTGTTCCCTACCTCAAGTCTCTGAAGGTTCAAGCGTCAAGGTCCCACACGGCTCCTTATGCTTGTGTTCACACATACCACCTATGGTACACCATAACATATGCAACACATCAATAAAAATGCAATAGAGAAGGTCCAAGACCCTCCATGAATCCCAAGGTCCAATTAAGAAGTCAAGTCAAACTGTCAAAATCGATTAATCGATCTCTAAAATTGATTAGTCGAAACTCTAAATCGATTAATCGATTCCCAAATCAATTAATCGAAAATCCAAAATCGATTAATCGATCCCAAATCGATTAATCGAAAATCCCAAAGATAGTTAATCGATCCTAGATCGAGTAGTCAAAAATCCAAAATCGTTTAATCGATCCCAAATCGATTAATCGAAATTCAAAATCGATTAATCGATTTTCCCAAGCCTTATTTCTCCAGCCAATGGAGGTACTCAGTAGATTAGTCGATTTCTAAATCGATTAATTGATTTCAAGATTGATTAATCGAACTTAGGCATTCCTGCTTTTTCAACTTCTAGACCAAAATCGATTAATTTATTCTCCAAATCGATTAATTGATTTGGCCAAAACTCAGCCCATTTTCGGTCTATTCTTCCAAATCTTTTTCTCTCTATTTTTCTTTCTTTTCTATCATTTAATTCTATGTTTTTAACTACACTTGACTGAATTTAATCATCAAACATATATGCATTTAATTCTAATAAGACTCACCTCAAATCAATCTCTTAAGGGAATGGATCGGTTGGTTTGATGGCTAGGGTTCCAGTTCTTACTTTGACGGTCCTTCATGCGTCGAATCCGGCATTCAATGCACCAACCCTTCCTTCAATTAAGCCACATTAACTCCTTGCCATTAACTCACCTTGGTTCTCTCTCTCTCTCTCTCTCTCTCTCTCTCTCTCTCTCTTCTTAACTCTCTTTACCAAACAAAACAAAAGAACCCTTGGGTTGTTAAAACCCTTATAACCTCTCTCCAATTTCGGTGTTAAGCACATACATCAGAGATAGGTGTATGTGGCCCTAAACTAATACCATATACTACTCTTAGGTCATGCTACTTCACATCTATACATTCTTTCCTAGTTCCACTGTTTGACCCCCACTTGGTCAAACCTATGACCAGTCGGGCACGCATTCCGAGGTCACTGTTTAACGCTTAAATTTTTGGGATATTACAGAGTTATTCTTGCGTGACTCGTAATCGAAACTTAATGCCAATTGCCTTCCGTCTTGATTATCATGGATACATGATATGATTGAGTGAAATATGATAAACCCGACCGCATTTTGACTTGTAATTAAAATTTTGTATTCAATTTTGATTCTGCTTTCGAATATTATCATCGAACTTTGAATTTTGAATCCATTTTTGAATAAGAATTATGAACCTGTAATTGCATCGGATCTCCGAACTCCGAACTCTGAACTCTGAATATAGTTATAAATTAAGCACACTGCACTATGTTGAATTATGTATTAGAATCAGCACGTTGATTTGAGGTTCATCAGAACGAATCCCCCCACTCTTTGAATTGGTACGGCGGTTTATCCATATACACTGAACCGTTATGACGGTAATCTAACCCGCACAAGTATCCCTCATAACGCAGGGGCTTGTTACTCTTCCAACAAGTGTTCATTGAACGACAATGGTTAGGTGGGGATTCCCTCAAAATATCTTTGGCACCCCATGCTATATTTGGTTGGGAGATTAGTTAAGTTATGATTTTAAGTTAAGCATTTAGATTAGGAACAGCATGTGAAATACGAACTGAATAAGCACCCAGAAACATGTGAGGACTCCACTATGTTTGCTTTCTATTTGAACCTTGTCCTAACAATTTTATTTTGATACAAAAATGCACATGAACTTATCATTGAAAACTCCTTTTGAACTCTATCACCGAATCGCTATTTTGATATTGTTTTGAATTTTGTTATTTGAACCGATGCTTGAGCTTAGACTGTTAGCTCACCCCGACTATATGTCACAGGTACAGGCCTTGATTTGCACTCAGAGATGGAGACAGATCCTGATTTTGTTTCGGAGGAAGAAACGGATCTTCTACCTGATGAATTCTATCCGTAGATTTCAAATCTTGAACTTAATACAGTTTAATTGAGTTTTTGGGCTTGGTGTGTCCACTGATTTTTGTAGGATGTTAGAACTAATATTTTGTACCTACATTTTGGATACCACTGTTTAGGTGATGGTCGGCCATCACCGGTGGTCTATTTTGTTCTTTTATCCATATGTGTGTATAGAAATAGATCTCTTTGTATATTACCATATATAATATTGATATCTGCTTTGATTTTCGCATCTGTGTTGATGTGTCGAGTTGATGGCGAGTCAGCTTTCTCGAGATTTCACGTGCGGGAAAGTTGGGTCGTCAGAGTTGGTATCTGAGAATTATGGGTGTAGATTTCGTAGAACCTTGGGTTAGGTTTTAAGATCCTCACTGATTAAACCTTTGGCTTAATCTAAATAGGTCAGTAGGCCTCCACGTGGCAGACTGAGGATGGTCCGCATTAGGGGAGGATCCTCGTTAGGAGAGGGCACATCGCATGGCGAAGGAATTGCCATCGGGCCTAACACCACTCCATTGGGAGGAGGAAATGGAGGTGAAAGCAATTGACAATTGTTGGAAACTATGGCCAACGCGATGATACAACAGACGGAGATACTTGCGACGAGAAATCAGTCTTTCGGGTTTTAAGAATTTAGAAGGATGCATCCTCTGAGTTTCTCGGGTCAAGTCGATCTTCTTGAGGCCAAGAAATGGCTAAATGAAATGGAGAATATCTCCAGTGTGCTACCTTCCACTAAGGATGAGAAAGTGAGGTGGGCAGCCTTCAAACTTGACGGAGAGGTTGATCCCTGGTAGAAGGCAGTACTAAGAGATAGAGTGCAAGAAATTCCAAATGTACCATGGACTTGGGTAGAGTTCATTGAGAAGTTCAATGACGAGTACCTCCCTACTGTAGTGAAGAATCAGTGGGAAGTTCAATTTATAACATTGGAGCAAGGCCGGATGTCCGTACGCGAGTACGGGGCCGAGTTCACTAGACTTCCAAGGTTTTCACCTCTACATGTGGCCACCGAATTGATGAAGGCCAAGAAGTTTCAACTAGTTCAACAGGAATAGGACCAGTCAAGTGTAGTCAAATGTCTATGGGAAACCAAATAAGAAACAGAGGTTTTCAACACCAACATCACGTCATCCTGCTCAGACTACCTATTCCAGACCAACTACCTATTCGAGATTGTCTGTGCCCATGCCTACAAGACCTTTTCGTCCTTTAGGTCCTACTACAGTTGGGGCATCAATGGCGCAAGGATCTTCACGTGCCGCACCATCCACTCTAGTTGAGTTATGTGCATGGTGTGGAAAGCAACACAAAACGAAAGAGTGTAGGAGGAACACAGGCATGGGACATCATATAAGAGATTGTCCTGAAGCAAGGAGAGAAAAGACAATGTCAGCATCTGCTCAAAGGCCTTCCCGACCTACCGTTCAAGGTCGAGCCTAAGCCGTAACGGCACTGGATGCTCAGGCATCAAACGACGTTATCCAAGGTATGATTTCACCACTGATGGTTAAATTATTACCTTATTCTTAGTTGATGAATGTGCTTGAAATGTGTTTTCGATTTGAATGTTTTGTGCATGTTATTAAACACCTTGAATACACTTGACTGAACCACGTTGAGTAAAACTTAGGTACCTTATATATGCACCAAAGAAGTGACATCTATTAGCACACAACTTGAATATTGATAGACCCAAGGTCTACTTACTCTTTCGTGACTTCTCAATTCGCTGTTGAATTGAGTATCACTCCTGAGACATTGGACTTTATTTTAACAATGTCAGTTCCTACAGGAAGCTCAGTAAATAAGGACACAGTGTGTCGATCGGTCATCATTCTAATTGAAGACTATGAGACCATGACCAATCTAATTATGTTAAATATGGAAGGTTTCGATGTAATCCTTAGAATGGATTGGCTTTCTACTTACCATGCAAGTGTAGATTGCCTTAGGAGAGTGGTGACTGTCCACCCTCCAAAAGAAAAATCCTTTCGATTTTATGGCATCAAGTCTGGTGACGCACCATTCTTCTCTACTATTTGAGCCGAGCATTTGATGAGGAGTGGAAGTAGTGGGTACCTTGCATTCTTACAAGAGCAATGGGAAGAGAAGAACAACATTACCAGCATCCCTGTTGTGTGCGAGTTTCCAGATGTGTTCCCTAAAGAACTGCCAGGATTGCCGCCAGATCGGTAAATCGAGTTTACAATCGATTTGGCTCCAGGCACGGAACCAATATCAAAGGCACCATATCACATGGTTTTGACAGAACTAAAGGAGTTAAAGGAACAACTACAAGAAATCTTGGACAAAGGATTTATATGACCAAGTGTTTCTCCTTGGGGAGCACTAGTTCTATTCGTCAAGAAGCAGGACTGGTCGATGAGATTGGGCATTGACTATTGTCAACTGAACAACCTAACTATCAAGAACCGATATCCACTTCCACGAATTGATGATCTTTTTGATCAGCTATAAGGAGCACAGTTCTTTTCGAAGATAGACTTGAGATCCGATTATCACCAATTGAAGGTTAAAGTCGAAGACATTTAGAAAACTGCATTTCATACCAGAGATGGACACTACGAGTTTTTGGTGATGCCTTTCGGTTTAACTAACACACCAACATCGTTCATGGATCTCATGAGCAGGGTGTTCACACAACACCTGGATAAATGTGTGGTCGTCTTTGTAGATGACATTCTCATCTACTCAAAGTCACGAGAAGAGCAAGAGAAACACTTACAAATTACTCTTCAGGCACTCCGCTACCATCAACTCTATGCAAAGCTTAGCAAATTTGAGTTCTGGTTAGAGAAGGTCAGCTTCTTGGGACATGTCATCTCTGAGGCTGGTATATCAGTCGATCTAGCAAAGATCGAAGCCATTGAAAAATAGGAACAACCAAAGACCGTGATAGAAATTCACAATTTTCTTAGTCTGGCGGGCTATTATAAGAGATTCGTTGAAGGTTTCTCCAAGATTTTACGACCACTCACTCAACTCACATTGAAAAATGCCAAATTTGAGTGGAGCGAATTGTGTGAGAAAAACTTTCAAGAGCTAAAGAATAGGCTAACCTCAGTACCAATACTTGTTATGCCTTCAGGCAGTAGAGGATTTATGGTATTCAGCGATGCGCCACACAGTGATTTGGGTTGTGTGCTTAACCAAAAGGATACAGTTATCACTTACGGTTCACGACAACTTAAAGATCACGAAAAGAATTATCCGACATATGATCTTGAACTGGCAGCGGTAATTTTTGCTTTAAAGATCTGGAGGCACTATCTTTATGAGGAAACTTTTAAAATATTTACCGACCACAAGAGCCTCAAGTATTTATTCACTCAAAAGGACCTGAACATTAGGCAGAGAAGGTGGATAGAGTTTCTCAAGGACTATGGCTGTTCCATTTAGTATCACCACGGTAAAGCAAATGTTGTGGCTGACGCTTTGACTCGAAAGACATCTGCTCAATTATCGAGCCTTATCATGAGAATTCATAGATGGAAGTTATTAGAAGGCATATCCTTATATGACACAAAGATCGAGGTGAAAGACGCAGGAGCCTTGATGGCTAATGTCACCATCCGACTGAAAATCTTCGATAACATCTATGAACTTTAGATGAAAGATGAGGAACTTTCGAAAATCAGACAAGATGAGATCAATGGTACTAAACCCGATTTCTCCATAAGGAATGATAGGTCGCTACTATTCAGAGGGCGTTTATGCATAAAACTTGTTGCGAAATCTCAGTGTGCTTGCTTTATGTGTTAGTGGTAAAAACAATTTAAAATCAAAGAAAGAGTAAAATAGGGGATGGAATCAGCACAACTGAGAAATCCTAGACCTGCAAGATACAGGGTCCATATGTAGCAAGTTTTGATAAGTAAGAGTTTGTCCCACAGGAAGAGGTGATCTACAGCTCCAAAGGAGCCATCTCTAGTAGTCCCTCCAGATCTGACTACAGATCTGGCAGTCCTAAAAGGAGGGGAGTTTAAGGTCACTTATTCTAAGTATTCTAAGATAGTCTAATGAGTTAACTACAGAAAGGGTTGAGAAGATGGATGGATTGTGGAAAATAAATATAAAAGGGTGAGAAGTAGGTTATTGAGTCTAGATCAGAGGAGTTTTTGTAACTCAGATTCAGATATGATGTTATGCAAATCCTGTCCAATGGCTACATTATCACCAAAGAGGAGGAAGAATTCAACTCATCCCTGTGCCATGATCCAATCCCTTAAGGTTATAACCTGTCCACTTAAATGGTCACAGACTATCCCATAGGGGAACCACAGTCCAGAGATGGGTCAAAACAAATTAATCATTGTAGGCACTACTTCATCCAGGCTACAAAAGCTCAGGAATCTATAGGGAACCTCAACCTCTAAAGCTCTATGTGTGGGGCTAAGGCTGTATAGGACCATGATAGCCCAGACACATAGAACCAGTAAGAGGTTGAGTACCACCTTCGATCCAGCTGTCCATTGCTTGAGTGGGGCTGCAATGGTCCAGTCACAAGCTTACAATCTCCATAACCAGATCAGATCTAACATCTGATGGCGGGTCTATACAAATATATGGGGAGTCTGCCTCTGCATAATCTCCTACCAGGCTTAACAGCTCAGGCTCGGCGAAGAAGGATCCATCTTGGATCGGCGGGTTGGATTCATCCTAAGGCTATAACCTGTCCACTTAAATGGTCACAGACTATCCCAGAGGCTATCCTCCTCACGGAGCCCAAGACAAAACAAGTTAATTGCTGCTACCACCATGGTCACAAGGCTACCAGCTCAGGCTTCCATGGGGATTTCAGATCTAGTGGGTCCTGTGGTGGGGCTAAGGCTGTAAAGGACCATGATAGCCCTGACACACAGGTCACTTGGATCTGAATGGGTCCTTAGAATCAGTCCTCCATTGCTTTGAAACACAGCCAAAGCAATGGCGGATCACAAGGCAGCAGCCTTGCACAGAACAGCTCACAAATACACTAATCCCATAAGAGTACAAATCCTATTACACAAACTCCATTAATCTAATCTCAATAGGCATACAAAGGCATGGCCAGCAAATGCTGAGCCATGGAGAGAAGAAAAGGAAAAAAAAAAAGAAAACTACTTACAGCTACAAAGAAACAGAAAAGAAAATGATCTCCGATCAAAAAGGCTCAAGGATTCCCAAAAGAAAGATCAGATCTCCCCTAAACCTAACCAGGCTTAGGTTATATAGCAGTGGCTGTGGCGGCGCATTAGGGTTAGGAAACCCTAATTTTAGCGATGCCACGTGGCACATTAATGATCCTTGGATGCCTCGGGGCACGTGCACGGAGATTTGAGCGTGGAAGTGTGTGCCCTAATCTTTGGAAATCCCCAGAAAGTCCTCTGTAGAATGTTGGAAGTTGGAGTTCAGAGCTTCGCCAGGTTACAGTCGATTCCCAGACTTGTCGCGTGGTAGCTCCAGTCTTCACGTGGTTGAGTTTAACATTAAAGCTTCAGACGTCGCGTGGTTGCAGCTTCTTGATGCTTTGAGCAGTCGTGAGGTAGACAGTTAAGCTCTCGCTAGGTTGGGCTTCGCGCAGTTGGATTGATAATTTGTGAAATAGCGTGGGAACTGTGCGAGCTTTCCTCTTCACTTCGCGAGGCTAATTCTGGCTTTTGCGAGACTGCTTTCTTTCTGAACAGCGCGAGAACTGCGCGACAGGTTCTCTTGATATTTGCATCCCGCGGCGACT
The DNA here is from genome assembly GCA_021018995.1 of Chloranthus sessilifolius. Classification (NCBI taxonomy): domain Eukaryota; kingdom Viridiplantae; phylum Streptophyta; class Magnoliopsida; order Chloranthales; family Chloranthaceae; genus Chloranthus; species Chloranthus sessilifolius. The sequence continues at coordinate 22,827,156 of CM037594.1, read as the reverse complement.
GCGCGACAGCTGCGCGAGGCAGGATTCTGAAGCTCTCTCTCCTCAGCTGTTCTGAGCGAACCGCGCGAGGGTGAGAGGGGTCATTTTGAACTGCGCGGGAGCTGCGACCTTTAACTTCTAAACTTTGCGAGAGCTGCGCGACTCAACGCTTCTGAAGTTCTTCTGTCACTCTACTACGCGAGAACTTATTTGTGAAGTCGTGGGACTTCGCGAGGACTACGCGAAGTGTATTTTTCTGAATCCTCTGGAGCTTTGTCAGCTGCGCGAGGCTCTTCTATGGTCTGGATTCATGGTTCATTCTTTTGAGAGACTTCTGGTGCCAAAACAGGCTCCTTAGCAGGATTCATGGCCTTATTGCCCTGTTGTTTATTTCCTACAAGAAACAGTTAACAAGCATTTATTAGATGGCTAAGGGTCTAACCAAAGGCTAAGTTAAGGGGTGAAAAGTGGTACTTTTCAGGTCTTAACATATACCGACTGATGTCGATCTACAATATACAATTTTGGAAGAAGCCCATAAATTGAAATACGTCATTCATCCTGGTTATACCAATATGTACCAAGATCTGAAGAAAAACTTCTGGTGGAGAGGTTTGAAGAAAGAGGTCGCCGAGTACATGTCGAAGTATTTGGTGTGTCAACAGGTAAAGGTGGACCATAGGAACCCATCAGGTTTATTACAACCTTTGCCAATACCTGAATGGAAGTCAAAAGCGATATCCATGGATTTGATCCTTGGATTGCCAAGGATAGTTAAAGGGCATAATTCCATCTGGGTGATGGTTGATAGATTGACCAAGTCAGCTCACTTCCTGCCATACAGTATGAAGTATACAGCGAGTAAGCTTACAGAGTTATATCTCAAAGAGATCGTCAGGCTACATGGTATCCCTGCGAGCATTATGTCAGATAGATATCCGTTGTATATGTTGCAGTTTTGGCAATGATTTCAAAAAGGAATGGGATCGAGGCTAGATTTCAGCTTCGCATTTCACCCTCAGACTGATGGATAGACAGAGAGGGTAAACCAAATCATTGAAGACATGCTCTGAGCTTGTATGCTAGATTTTCAAGGGTCATGGGATCAATATCTACCTCTGATCGAATTTGCTTCTAATAATAGTTATCAGTCAAGCATCGGAATGGTTACATACGAAGCATTATATGGGCAAAGATGCAAGTCTCCGCTTAATTGGGATGAAACCGAAGAGAAATTCATATTGGGTTTGAAAATTATTGAGAGCACAATTGAAGCAATACGCGTGATCTGTGAAAGGTCAAAGGTCGTACAAAGCAGGCAAAAGAGTTATGTCGATTTGAAAACAACGAACGTCGAGTTTCAGATTAGAGACAATGTGTTCATTAAGATTTCTCCTATGAAAGGTGTAATGCATTTTGGAAAGCGTGGAAAACTAAGTCCGCACTACATAGGCCCGTTCGAGATATTGGGCCGGGTAGGCGAAGTTGCGTACCGGATTACTCTACCGTCGTAACTCTCAAGCATGTACAATATTTCACGTATCCATGCTAAGAAAGTACGTGAAGGACCCGACTCACGTTTTGGACTATCAACTAATAGAGCTTCAAGAGGATATGACTGTTAGAGAAGAACCGGTGCAAATTCTCGATCGAAAAGAGCAAGTACTATGTACCAAGCAGATTCCTCTAGTACTTGTAAGATGGCGAAATCATTCTCCAAAAGAAGCCACCTGGGAGCGCGAGTCGGATAGAAGCGATGCATATCTACAACTTTTTGAATGAAGCACAAAGATTTTAAGAGAAGAAATAATTGATATCGCGGGTTGTGACTCCAAAATTTGGAATATCATGTAATGTAATCAGAAGAATTATGGATTTATAATGTTTTTGTTGAATAAAAAACTGAAGCCTTTTATTTTATTTTGATTTGTTTCCATGTAGGTGTGCACACATAGTATAGTCGATGGTTTAACCTTTATTATTTATCATCGCTGAATGATAATTGAGGTCCAAATTTTAATTCCCCTTAATAGATGAATGTGTGTGCAAAGGTGGATGAAAATATAGTACAAGTGATGAAGAAAAGATGGATTTAAAAATTGGGAACAAATTTCAGCAAAAAACACAAAATCTGAAGAAATCGCGTGCGTAATTTGAAACCGCCAGTGCGATTTCTTCAGAAACCAAGAACAGAGAGTTCTGAGTAAATCGCGTGCACGAATTTAAAAATCGCCCGCACGAATTTCAGCGTATAAAAGGGGATGCGCCCCCAATCTTCCATTTTCATGCAAAATCAAAACGATAAATAGGTTTTCTTCCTTCTTCTCCGCGAGAACTCACCCTTTTTCTCTGGATTCGCTCAAGTCCTTCATCCAAGAGGTGATCTTTTTTATTTTTCTTCACACCCAAAAGTAAGTTTTTACTTTTATTTGAGATTTTTGTATTTCCAAGCATTTGAATCTCTAGAAAATGGGGCCTAAGAAGAAATTAGCATCTAAGAACCCTACTTTGAACGTAAAGACTTCGAAGAAGCCAAAAGTTGACCCGCCTCCGATCGCACGCAATCAACCCTCCTAATGGTGGGAGGCAAAATGGTTTGCAAACGAATGGTCGTTTGAAAATGACCTATTCGAAGGGCAACAAGTAACTAAATGGACCCTTGATTACCTCACCGCTGTCGAAATGAAATCACTTCTCAGCCTTTTCACGATTATTACTATCCTAGATTGGTAAAATTATTTTACCAATATTTATGTATGAGTGAAGATGGATTGGGATTCTACACCACGATCGACCGGCGGATGTTCCATTTCGATCTCAATCATATCGCTGCTTCCATGGGATGTTCATCGACTTTTATCCCTGGTCAACGTTCACAAGAAACTGTTGATGGCATTACCGTACACTCGATTGATCACCCATATGATTGAGTTGTACGAGGACCTAGAGGAAGATGAGGAATACAAAATTTCCCAAATGAACCACAATTCACCAATAACAACAAGAAATATCGAATGTACGATTTGAACAAAGTTACGTCGAGTTAAATGCAAGTGTACAACACCGCCAAGCGCAGGAAGTAATGAGGCATGCTCAGCAAGAACAGGAGCAAGCACAGATTAACCAAGCAACTCAACACCTAGTACCCCCTTCACAGCAAGTTTCGACCCAATAGCCACCCGCCCAGCGTAGTGAGGTACCTATTTGGACTGATTTTGCGCGAAGGATGGACTTACATGAGCAAATGCTTAAGCAAATGTCACAGCAGCAAAACTTCCATGAAGTTATGCTTATGGATATGATGCACTGCAAGTTTTCGAGCTCTGCCTCCGAGTGCATCGATAAAGCACGAGCGTACACACCTAGTGCTTCTAGTTCTCAAAGAGACGGGACTGCTGGAGATGGTGCAGGCCTGGCGGGCAATGGCGCGGACTAGCAGGAGATATTTTAATTGGGATATTATGCTTTTGGTGAGCTTTGTGGTTAATTTTTGAGGAATTGAGGAAAATTGATGAGTCTTAAAACAATCTCTGGATATGTTTTATAAATAATTGGTTGTGAATATTTAGTGTCATAGAAGTTTTAGTTTTGTTAAATGATTTAAAATGTGTAAATGGTTTTAGTACAATGCTATCCTTTGATGGTTGTTAGAATGGGTTGAGCAATGCCAGATTTTGTGTTTTATTAGTTGTTAGTTATTGAAATGGTTAAAGTTTGTAGATCACTGATTAGTGTAGATTAAATAATTAGTTGTAGATTTACAGCTTAATTATGGATTCATAGTTGTGAATGGATCATGGTTATATTCGTGGTGGATATCTTGCTATAGATATGTCTTCTGTAATGCAGGGTGAACAAATTGTTCAATTCGGTATAGATAATCTTGTTGTGAATTCATGGTTTAGTTGTGACTATAATTGTTTGGATTCATGGTTATGAGTGGATGTCTTTGTGCTTAAGGCAGGTTTAAATGGTGTGTCATTGTTGAGAATAATCTGTTATGATGAATAACAGGGATTTTGAGAGATACTGGAAGTACCTAGTGGTTTATGGTTGTGATTATGTATCCTTAGCTAGACTAGATGGGTTTCTTTTCTTTTTATTTAAATGCATAGTTGGGTGATTGACTAAATCTTAGCTAGTGTAGATGTGTTTTCTTTTTAGTATAAATGCATGATTGGATGATGGACTAAATCTAAATTTTGTGTAAGAATTGAGACGGTGTTAAAGATTTTGACGAGTGACCCTATGACTTCCAACCCAAAGTAAACGTACTAAATTTTCGAAGACGAAAATTTCTTAAGGAGGGGAGAATGTAACATCCCAAAAATCTAGAACCCGAACACGCTCGACAAAGTGTACGTGTCAGTTACAGCACACGTTACACATGTACTAATTTACGGATAAGTTTTGGATATACTCTAGCTTCATTTGAAATTTTTCTAAAAAGCTAAGTAGCTTATTTGGGTGTGTTAGCTTCACACCGAACCACTGGGTTGCATACCGAAGCGAACCCATGTTTATATGCAAAGCTTCTCACGTAAGTCATTGCATTGCATGGAAATTTTAAGAGAGAGAAAGAAAGAGCTTGAGGGAAGAAAAGCATATGTTCCTCTGCCATTGTTGTTAATCTCCCTCTCAAAATTCTCTTCTTCTTCGTTTATTAATACAAGAGAACTCCGATCATTGACGTTGTTAAGATTTGACAGTGTGAGAAAATTTCGTCTCTCCCAAACCCTCTTTTCTTTTCATTAGAAACCTCAACTCCGTTGTGTTCTCAAGGTCCTCATCCTTGTAGGAACCTTGATTTCTCGAGTACAATCCAGGGGATTCAATCTTTGAATCCATTTCGTTCCAATTGTGAGAAAGGGTGGGCTTCAAAGCTATCGAATGAGTAAGGGGCACAAGTGCCGATATTCTGATACCATTAATCATACGCGTTATTTACGCAAGTTCAAAAGGTGAGAAATTAAAGCTCTTTTATTATTAGATTGATGGTTTAATTCCCTTAAATTCATGCCAAAGAGCAAGATATTAAATGTAGGAAAAGTGCAGGAAGAAAATATGAAAATCGAGCAAATGTGTGAGAAACAAATACACAAATTCGCTCGCGCAAATTGCCTTCGGGTATAAAGGGAAAAGCTTCGAGAAAATTGCGCGTGAAATGCGCACGAAAATTCAGCCCAAAATCACACTGGGTTTTGTTGTGCAGGCGATTTGGAAATCGCACGCGCGGATTCCTGTTTAGCTTATTTTGAAGTTTTCTTTGGAAAACTTCTATGACTTCTACATCTGTGCTTCCTTAGTCATGTATAAATGATTTTTTGAATATCTTAAAATATAGGTTATGATTTGGATTCCCCGTAAGGATCTTCGCGTTATTCTCGCGTGACTCGTAACTGAGGTAGGGGAAAACTCAATGCCAATTCCCTTCCATCTTGATTTTCATGGATATATGATATGATTGAGTGAAATTTGATAAACCCGGCCGCATTATGAATTGTAATTGAAATTTTGTATTTAATTCCAAATATGCTTTCGAATATGATTGTCGAACTCTGAAATTTGAATTCATTTATGAATATGAATTATGAACCTGAAATTGCATCTGATCTTTGAACTCTAAACTCTGAAAATAGTTATAAATTAAGCACATTGCACTATGTTGAATTATGTATTAGAATCTACACGTTAATTTGAGGTTCATCATAACGAATCTCCCCGCTCTTTGAACTGGTACGACGATTTATTTGTACACTCTGAACTGTTATGACGGTAATCTAACCTGCACAAATATCCCTCATAACGCACTGACTTATTGCACTTCCGAAAAGTATTCATTGAACGATGATGGTTAGGTGGAGATTCCAATCAGAAGATCTTTGGCTCCCAATGCTATATTTTCTTAGGAGATTGTTAAATTTTAGTTTTAAGTTAAGCATTCAAATTAGAAACCGCATGTGAAATACAAACTGAATAAGCACCCAGAAACATGTGAGGACTCCACTATGTTTGCTTTCGATTTGAACCTTGTCCTTACAATTTTGTTTTGATATGAAAATGCACATGAACTTATCATTGAAAACATTTTTTGAACTTTGTTACTGAATTACTGTTTTGATATTGTTTTGAATTTGTCATTTAAACTCAGGCTTGATATGATAAGATGCAATTGATGTTGAGTTTTTCTTCTACGGAGCTTAAACTGTTAGCTAACCCCGATTATTCGTCATGGGTGCAGGTCTTGATCTGGACTCAGAGATGGAGACAGATCCTGATTTCATTCCGGAGGATGAAACGGAACTTCTACCCGACGAGTTCTATTCGTAGATTTCAAATCTTGGACTTAATACAATTTAATTGGATTTTTGGGCCTGGTGCATCCACTGATTTTTGTAGGATGTTAGAATCAGTATTTTGTACATACATTTTGAGTACCACTGTTTAGGTGATGGTCGGCCATCACCGATGGTCTATTTTATTCTTTTGTTCATATGTGTATATAGAAATAGATCTCTTTGTTTATTGCCATATATAATATTGATATCTGCTTTGATTTTCACATCTGTGTGGATGTGTCGAGTTGATGGCGAGCCGGCTTTCCCGAGATTTCGCATGCGGGAAAGTTGGGTTATCACATCTACAGGCTCTTCAAATTGTAGATTATTATATTATATTATATTATAATATACTATTATAAGCTAATATTAGATTATATTATAATATAATCACTACAAAAAACAAGACTATTAGCGGCATCCAAAGATTGCTGCTAATACCCTTACCGCTAATAGTCTTTAATAGTTTTTTGTTAATAGCAGCAAAAGCAAAAATTGCCGCTAATAATCTATTTTTTTGTAGTGAATATATTATAATCTATATCACATTTATAATATAATATATAGCACATTTAACTTTTAATAAACATTATTTTTTTTAATATCATTTATTGAAAAACCCACTTGACAGTTGACCATTGTCTGTTTCGATGTGTTGTGATTTGTGAAGGCAAACTTTAATTAATTATGGTTGATTATTCATTTCTTTATAGAATGTTGAAACTTAATTTTGTGAAAGATGATTTATTGTTAAAATTAACATATGCACATGTATTTAAGAATTAGTAAATGGCGAGTTGATATAATTTTTGGGTGCTTTATACAACGTATTTTTAATATCTAAATGCATAAATATTAGTTTAAAGCTTTTTCTTATATATTTCTAATTTTTTCATAATTCCCAACTTTTCCCCGATGTTACCGATTTTTCCCCGATTTTGCCAAAGTTTCCCAATATTTTCCCTTGCCAATTCATTGCCGACTTGCTGACTTGTCACTATGGATGCACCCATTACACCCAATACACCCTACTATCAGCTTGATGCAACAAAGTAAACTTATAAATCCAAGATGTTCCTTTTAACTCTCTCAGTCTAAGAACTACCCAATAGAGTTGAATAGTAAATATATTTATGCCTAATAGTGAGTTTGCTAATATACAGTGTAGCTTCATCCAAGTTCAATGTATGTGATACTTGCATTCATATACATACTTATGGCCAAGAAATCCCCATGTCGCCTTGGTGGACAACATCATATAACACAACCTTGTAAATTACTTCTCAACGCACTCATTATGAGTAGTTTTACGTGGAATCCGTCAGTCAGATCTGCCTTGAACCAAGGATCAAAATATCGTCTAAAATTTCGGCCGAAAATTGATAATTTTGCTGAAATTTCGGCCGATAATTTGAATCCCATACAAAATATGACCAAAATTTCGGTCATTTCAGCCGAAATTTTGATCCTTGCCTTGAACTATGAAACACTGAAAGCTCTTAACATATGCTACTTCCGGCATTAGGCCAAAGTCCTTAAGACCATTTCTTTAATTCCATTGTCCCTTGATATTACTGGAAACAAGGATCAAAACTTCGGTTTTCGTTTCGGTTTCGGTGGGTACCGAAACCAAAATTTCGGCCGAAATCTTCCCACAGACTGAAAATGACCGATAATATGAGTTTTCATTTCGGTTTCTGTGGGACCGAAACCGAAACATTTCGGCTGAAATTTTGAACCATGATTGGAAACCTTGTGTTTGGAACTAATGGTCCAAAGTAGCACCATCTAATTGTCTTACATCGGATCCCTTGAATCCTAAGAAATGATGAGATTATGAGGACATAGAAATTTATAAGTGGTAGTTTGTATGGAATTTGGTGGCTTAGTAATAGCGTATGTGAGGAGAGTTGATATCCTTCTTGATCAGTGCAACATTTGGACAAGGGCAATATAATTATCGGAATGTTTCTTCTTTCTTTCTTATTCGACAAAATAAAATAACAATATCCAGTATTTATTGTAGAACTTAGGACGCATGGTAATAAGATGCATTCGACCACCCATACCATCAAATCTCTACTACTCTAAAGGATATTATAATTTCAAGAGAAGTGAGATATTGGGACGATATGGACAGTTAGACCAGAGGCTTCAGTTATGTCTTAATTTATGTATGTTATGTTGTTACATAACATAACAGACGTTTTGAAGACATATCTGTCACACTCATAGTGATCACAGAAAGATAGAAGAGGGATCTTTCAACGGAGCTTGAATTGAACATGGCTTATCCTTAGGAAATTAAATAGGTATCCTTTGGCATTTCCTTCCTTGAATTGACCATGGCTTATTTATGACAATACAAAAATGCACCCCACACCAAGTTGCACCTTCATAATAGTATAATATAATAAGTGACGGTGCCATTAATCCATAATCAGTAGCTTTTTCTTCAACTATAATAGTATAATAAAATAGAATGGTTGAAGCATGGTCTTAAATGTGCACCTTCATAATAGTATAACATAATAAGTGGCGGTGCTACTGACTCCCAATCGGTAGATACTTCCTGAACTATAGTAGTATAAACTAATATAATGATTGAAGCATGGTCTAAAATATTGGTATCAGCATTTGGATCGGTCCAGCGAACAAATGATGGGCATCGGCCAATCTGGCTGCACCTCAAAGAAGAAAACAATAAGTGGGGGCGCTACCCCGGCTAACAGATTGCACTGAATAAGACATTGGAGATTGTCGTTCCAATCTTCCATGGAACGGATATTGAGATCATGAGCATGTCATCAGATGGTCAGATTTTTAATCCACATGCACACATCCCAAAGAAATGAAGATGAATTTGATTCAGCATGGCAGACATTGGGAAAAATGAATATGGCAATGGCATGCATGCAACATATAGTTCTTGGATAACTTTTTGAGATGTGTGTCATGTGGAATCAAAATCTGACTATTTGATGATAGGCCAATGATCTGAAGATCCGTTCTGTGAAAGATTGGAACAAAAAATTATCACCATTGTCTCATTCAAAGTAATCAACGGTTGTGTGTAAGATTGAGACAAAAAATGAACTGAAGATCCGTTCCTGATTCAAGCTTGCACACCCATCTACCATGTACTACAATACAAGGGAACCAAATCCCATATTCAGATGATAAAATTAGCATAAACACAAAGTTAAAAAATTATTAAATCTCTCTCTTTTTCTCTTTCTCTCCACCACTTGCCTTATATTTTAAAAATATATTAAAGTGAAAACAAAAAAATTATTATTTTAAAGGAGCAGTTAGCTAGCTCACCACTTGCCTTATATTTTAAAAATATATTAAAATAAAAACAAAAAAAATATTATTTTAAAAGAGGAGCTAGATAGCTCACCACTTGCCTTATATTTTAAAAATATATTAAAATGAAAACAAAAAAAAAATTATTTTAAAGGAGCACCTGAAATAACTATCCTTAGTGAAAACTTGTTTTGAAGGGCTCAAAAAGGGATTTTAGCTATTTAAATATAGCCATCCTTGCTGGAGATGCTCTTAGCCCACGAACCAATTCAGTCAATAAGAATCATATGATACTATCTCTAACCAGACAAACTCATCAGCAGCACCAGAGTTACTCTACAAACAAATGGCATTTTGCCAAAGCAAGTAATGACCCCACAAATGCCATGAATTCAAAAGAAGATAATTTGATGAAAGGGAACCGAGGTTAAAAAAAGACTATATTTTAGGGACATGTGACATGTGAAAATGTAATTTGGGCCGTCTGATTTAAATTTCATGATCTATAAATCCTTAGTGGATCTATAGATAGAGATTAGTTTTCGTCTGTTATTAGATGGTAAGATATTGAGTATACGTGGTACACATCCTTAAAAGTGAATATGAACCATGTTTGATGATTTATCGCATGAGGAATACACATCTAACCTTTTGATGGTAAACTCGTGATCTCAAGATCTATTGTAGGGAAGAATAGGGTGAAAAATAAGCTCCGTCATCATATTTAAAATAATTAACAAATTTTTCCTTTACTTAAATGAGGTGGTTGTAAAATAAAGTGTATGGCAGGCTCTGAGCATAAGCAAGCAAGAGGCCGCTATAATTGGACCCAAATGGGCCATCAATACTTCAAAGGCCAATTGCCTAATATTTTATTTTTTTTTAATAAGTCCTATTTTAGTTCTCATTTATTAATTTGGCCTATAAAAATAAGCATGAAAAAACAAATAATATTTTACGACTATCATGCACCCTCTATCAGAAAAATCCTGGCTCCGCCGCTAGCTAGCACCTCGGTAGAGAAGTGCTAACACCCTGAAAACAAGGCGCTAACACTTCGATACCGAGGCCCTGACACCCCGGTGGCGAAGCGCTGGCACTCTGGCACCAGGGTGTCAAAACCTCATTTTAGGGGCGCTGGTGTCTCTCTATTTTATTTTAAAAATTTTTTTTTTTTATAATATCGAAACATCGGCACCTCGACGTAAAGGCGTCGGGGCCCCTAAAATGAGACACTGACTCCTCATTATTTTTTTTTTATTATAGTGAAGCATTGATACCTTAATATAAAGGTGTTGGCACCTCGGCGCCGGGGTGCCAGCACCTTACTATCGGAGTGTCGACTTTTTGCTACCTAAGGTGCTAGCGCTTCGCTATCGGACGCTTATATTTTTTTAATAAAATATACACTACAAAAAATAGGACTATTAGCGGCAGCCAAAAACTGTCGCTATTAACAAAACACTGCTGCTAATACCCTTGCCGCTAATAGTCTTCATAGTGTTTTTATTAATAGCGACAGTTTTTTGAAGTAAAAAACTGCCGCTATTAATTTTATTTTTTCTAGTGATATCTGAAAAAGTAAGTCGAATACTTTCATAAAAAAACAAAGAGAAACGAAAGAGACTTTAAAAAAACTTCTAAAAATGTCAAGAATGACAGCAGAAGAAAATATAACTTTTAAAATATTTTAAATAATCCTAATTAGTAAAGTGGGCCTACGCAACTCACCACTTTATAAAAAAAATACTATGTGTCGTGCGTATGACAATTGATGTAGAAATATCTCTAAGGGGGCATTTTTCCTTTATCATATATATATAGTACTCTCTGTATTTGACTATTTTATATTTGACTATTTATATTAAAATAATAGTAATAATAAGAAGATGACGTAGATGTGAAAAAAAATGTTTTACACTACTTTATTTTGGTACCATCTCATGTGATAAGGTGTCAAAGCGGGTATGGATCCATAAAGGACTGATATGCATCGGCTGATATCGATACGTATGTGCTACTTCACCAAAAGAAAAACATGTTGCTGATTAGCCCATTTAGAACGGTGTAGCACTGAAGCCCATACATATGGTCTACCTCTGACATGCACATGATATTTTTAAGGTGGGAAAGAGAAAAGATAATATAAACATGTCGCTTGTGATTGAAGAATTTAGACAATTACATTTAAATGGACAAATGAGGTGACATGATAGCATTATTTCGCACACTAGTACTGCTTTCGCTTGTGATTGAAGAATTTAGAAAATTAAATTTAAATGAACAAATGAGGTGATACCAACACGGACTTCTATTGGTGCTCACGTATTTACAGAAAGCGCTCACGTCTTAGACTGCTTGAAAATCATTAATTGCCTCATATCAAATGATAGAAGTCGAGTTTCATCCAAATCTTCCAAACAATAGATTTTTAGGTCATTGCACACCTATCAAACGATAAGTTTTTAATTTAACGTATCACAGATTCCAAAAAATAGCCTTATAATTATATTTGAGCGTGACATATTTTATATAATTCAAGGGCATTTTTTGGGAATTTGTAATACATGTAATCAAACACTAACCGTCTGATAGGTCCGCGGTGATCTCAAGATCTATTTTATGACAGATCTGGGTGAAATACGACTTTCATCATTTGATCTGACGCAATCAACGATTTTCAAGGGGTCTAAAATGTGGACGCTTTTACTAAACAGGTGAGTGCGAATTGAGGCACCCTTTTACCTAACTCTGCTATGGACTGGAGAGGACTATCAGCGTCATATGACAGCACACAAAAAATGCTGCCTAAACGAAAAATAGGAGCATGAAAACTAAAACCGTAGCACAGAAAAAACAATACAGATAAACGCAATACCTTTTACGTAACCAGGCTGATACTTATCGGTTGGCTAGTAAACCGATACGTATTCGTATTAACCGATGCCAGATGATAGTTTATGTTTTAAGGAAAATTATTAACGGTAGGCAATTTTTTAAAGAAAACTTTGCAGGCAGTTTATGTGATGCGACGCGACTGGCTGCATTTCTTGGGTCATACTGTGCTTGCACCAATTACATTGCACCACATAAATCGTCTGCAAAATTATCTATCAAACACTTACCGTATAACACTAGCATCGAAAATTATAAGGAGCGGGCCTTAAATAGTTGACCAATAATGAACTACAAAAGTAAGTGGCCACTACAAAAGTAAGGTGTTTCAATGGCACTTGATGTTAAGGCAATTGTTGGTAGCACGAGGATTAATAGCGGCAATTTTTAGGTAGCGACAAGACTAGTAGCATCAGTTTTTAGTCTTATTTTTTTTTCAGTGGTCCTCCATTGCTGGTAGCGAGCCACTGCGCTTGCATCACGCCACGTAATATCAATGTCCCACCGGCCATTGTTTAAGGTTTATGAATCCTTCCAAATAAACTGTAAACTTTTCTAGTGTCGGTTGGTGAACGGGTTGTTAATATAAGCAGTTCATGTTTCTAAGATCTAAAACCCCACATATGGCTCCAACTCTGCTACAATGGATAGAACACCTTGGTTTTCTGATACCTCTACTCTTCATTCTCTTATTTTTAGTTAGGTTTAATAGAGTTTGTTCACATTACCCCAATCTACCACCTTCTCCTTCCAAGCTTCCTCTCATAGGAAACCTTCACCAGTTAGGCTCTCTCCCTCACCGCTCTTTACAAGCTCTATCTCGTAAACATGGACCCCTTATGCTTCTTCATTTAGGCTGCATCCCGACTCTAGTTGTTTCTTCGGCAGAGATGGCTGAAGAGATCATGAAAACTCATGATCATGTTTTCCCAAGCCGTGCATCCGTGAAGGCAGCCAAGAAGCTTTTCTATGGATGCAGCGATGTGGCATTCGCTCCCTACGGAGAATATTGGAGGCAAGTAAAAAAAATTTGTGTGCTTCAACTGTTGAGCGCCAAGCGGGTGGAATCTTTTCGGTTCGTAAGAGAAGAAGAGGTCGCCCTTATGATAAAGAAGGTCAAGCGTTCTTGCGGTTCGATGTCTTCCATTAATCTTACAGAGACTTTACTCTCACTTGCGAATAGTATAGTTTGCAAGGTGGCTTTGGGGAAGAAGTACATAGGTGGCGAAGGAGAGGAGAATAAATTCGCTAAACTGAGTAAAGAATTGCAGAATCTCTTGGGGGATTTTTGCTTTGAGGATTACTTGCCATGGATGGGGTGGGTTGATGCTTTGACAGGGTTGAATGGGAGGTTGAAGAGGAATTTCCATGGTATGGATGGTTTTCTAAATGAAGTGATTGAAGATCACCTTGTTAATGAAAAAGATGAAGACGACAGCGATGGAGTTGACTTCGTCGATATATTGATCCAAGTTCAGAAGGATAAGTCACTTGGCATCCCCCTCACAAAAGATAATCTCAAAGCAATAATCTTGGTAAGCTAGCTCTCTCTCTCTCTCTCTCTCTCTCTCTCAAATTCTATTGCAGTTGAACCTATCTAGTAGCCAGGATCACGCCTCAAGAAGTTGAGGTTCTGACTTCCAATCCACTCACAGTGATTTATCCCTGCAGACTGGTAACTGGATGTGCAGGCATTGCACATACCCCGTTGTCAAAAAATAAAAGTATTGAAGTTGTCAGTGGCAAGGTGTCAACATACTTCAAAAGCTGCCGGTAATAGTTTTACTGGGGGCTCACTATCCGCCACTAATCCCTATGTCGGGATATTATTACTGGCAGCCCAAGTATTTTTGCCGGCAGCCCGGTGAAATTTTTGCCGGCAGCCCGGTGAAATTTTTGCCGGCAGTCCCGAGCGGCCGGCAAAAAATTTATAATGGTCACTACCTGCGCCGGCAAAGTTTTTTTCCGGTCACTACCTATTTTCATTACCGGCAGCCAAAGTTTTTTTGTCGGCGGCTACAAAAGAAGAACCTACCCCAACTTTATATACAACGGTTAAGCGAGAGCTCCGAATTCAAACAAAATAAAAACTCCGAAGAGGCTTGTAATCAAATTTAAGCCACAAAAAAATTCACTACGTTCCAAGAACCCATAAAATGGAGCTACAGTATACTCTCAATGCCAGCTATTATAATATTCATGTTTACTTGATTTGACTGCAAAAGCTAGATGGAACGTAGCATTTTATATTCAAGCTATTTGCTCCCCTCCATTTCACAGTCTAACTAATCAGAAATTTCTCTAAAGGCATCAATGCCACATTGTCGACTCCAAAATTTGCTGACGCTTCATCCATATGCCTAAAACTAAAGTTGGGCTAATAAAAAGGAAACCACCCAAATCAATAAAAGCCCTAATGATCCAAACACCCCCAAGTGACGGCTTTGATTACAATAGCAATCAGTCTGCAAACAATAGCTGTATCCATAACTCACCTTTATCTTCATTTTTGAGGTTACAATCAAGCCATGTTGTAAGTGGGGAAGGGTGGGTATGATGATATCATGATGAACATACGTGTTCGAATCGCCATCCCTCAAATATCCATACCTGCTGCAAAAAAACATCAAACTTAAATGCATGCCAAATGAACGAATGCATATTCAGTGCATCCCGTCACCCATCACTAGTGGTGTAAATTAAAACCAAAAACCAACGCTCCCGAATCGGATTGTAGGTGACTTAAAACCGACACCGAACCGGTGTGACTCGGTTTTGGTTTTGGTGGCATAAAGACCAAACCCAACTAAGTACGATGAGAAAATCGATCGAAAAACCAAAATAATAGGAGAAAAAAAAATCGATAAATATAAAATATCTATTTAAAAATCCGATGAAAAATACATTGATGTGCAGAATTTTAACTCCCATCCATGCCCAAAAAACACATAAATGCGTACAATTACTCATAATTTTATACAATAAAAAAGACCAAAGGAAGAAGAAACTAAATTTGCTAGAAACTCTTACTGAAGATATATGAGAAACATGTGAGATTGCAGTCACAATGAAACTTACAAAATTTGCAGCTCCAACACAACAGTCGCAATCTCATACACCACTAGTACGACAACTTCATATGCAGCAGCTTGAACTACAAACAGCCATAAACACTGGTATCTGCTAATAAGCTATACAATCAATCAAGCTATAAATAGCTTCATGAATAAAAGCTAGATTATTACTAACAGCAGGGAGCTTTGTACTCTGCCTCAAACAATAACAGGAACAGCCAACAAACAATAATAGCCATATTGCAAAAATCATGTCTAAAAACCTTACCATTAACAACTTTTTGTGCGGATCCCTCTTAAGCATTTCATCAAGCACCTATAGTGTATCCCTTTTACAACATGGCCATCATCTCCTCCTCTATTTGTTCTAAGACATATATATATAAACTGAAATTTCTACAAGTCATGCATTTTAAAAGACACATACTCACAAATTACCTGTTGATAATATCAAGAGGAATTCCTTCATTATGTATATGGTAAAGTAATTTGGGTCGTGATCTACAATTCATAGATATAAAAAAAAACTTCATCTCCATGAAACCACAATGAAAGTTCTAATATCCCAAAGAATAATTTTCACCTCCATTAAAAATAATATCCACTTTGACAAAACAACCAAATAAAACATGCATATCTCGCAAAGTAATATCATGAACAATAAACGGGAAATCAACTTGAAATGACAGTAGCAACAACGGCAAGCCAAAAATCTGCATAAATAGGTCTTTCCGAGCAGCTCCTTGAAAGGATTGCAGTTATAAATTTAGTGTATTTAAAGTGTCCATAGAGGGACTAGCATTACAGCTCAGACTAGTATTGCATCCCACCTACAAGACAAGCCAAAAAGAGAATGATATAAAAAAGATTAGAGATATAACATAGTAAAATCAAATGAAAAAAATATAATAGCATAACTAAAAATACATGGCAAAAGATACAATTGAAGCATTATACCTGCCTCATTAGAGCTTCGATAGTAGCTCTATACTCTTCACTCTCTGTGACAGCCCGAACTTCAACACCCCGAAACCCGCACTGTCAATACAACCTTAAAGGTCGTACCCCATTTCTCACATAAAACACTTGGTACATCTACGCCTGAGCGGAAACAAAGCATGTCTAACTAATCAAATAGATTCATCATAAAGCAGTTGAACATTCAATTCTATATAAGATAATTCTAACGACAAAAAATGGTTCAATTCTTATGCCAATTGCATGAATAAAAGAACCGAGCCGAATCATCAATGACACAACAACAGCCACCACAGGATGGTTCGCAAAAAGAATAAAATATCTCAACATAATTGACTTCTTACAAATATAAATGGCCGGTCGTACCAAGCCTTATAATGATTTCGCAAAAACTATCAAAGTGCCATAGCGCACGTCTACTAAAAGAAATCATCTGGAGGGGGCTCCGACTCTTCCAAGGGCACGTAATCTGAGTCTTCTAAATCCGGGTTCTCAGTATCCTCAGCTAACTCGAAACTTGTGACATATAGTTGAAGGGCGAGCTACATCATAGCTCAATAAGGAAAATAATAGCATGGATATCAACTTATATCTCACATATCTTTCATGACATATTTCGAAACATATTAATAAAATCTGAAGCATTTATTAGACTAAACAAACTATCCAAAGCATAGTTTTGAAATACATTTCTCATTATTGAACGAAACACACCCTTATATACACACACTTAAAGGAATCACTTAAATAATTGCTTGAGCAATATAGCATCGAGCCCCCGATGGAAGTACCCACCATCGTCGTTCACATGAACCATTATACAATGTCCAAGTCCCTTTGCATGAGGTGACTTGTACCAAATGAAGTATTTTCACTATTGGAAATCAAAGAACGGATATCGCGCGGAACCGGTACACAATTTGTACGGATATCTCGCCGTACCGGTCACGGATATCCCACCGTGTCAGTCATGGATATCCCGCCGTATTAGTTCGGTATTCACAATTAAACCTTAAATCAAAGTGTAAGTTTACATATAGTTTATCACCGTGAGTTGTGCTAAATATAATAATTCAAGGTTCTCACATGTCCACACGTACTTAAGTTCTTCACTATTGGTGTCACACACGTGTTCGTCACATATCACACAAATAAGGACTTCGAACTCACACACATAGTAGACACACACACACATATTTCCTCTTAGTGCTCACATTGTCTAATTTAGTATATGTACAATTACAAATAAGGACTTTGAAAATAAAGGTCGGAAAGCATACACATTTCTATTACATCACTGCATACATGCTAGTTGAGAGAGAATACACGTGCCACGAAGTTTTCCTTACCTGAAACGAAGTCACACCCGGATTACACCATTTGCATTCCACACGAGCTCACATCCTTTTCCACACGTCAACCCTAGAGTCAAGAGTGTCCAAACATTCTATGAGAATGCCTAGAAGAACGCAAGGCATAAACTACTGAAGAATTTAAAAGAAAAGAATAAGGTGAAGTACCATGTTCCTCGCGCTAGTGAGCCCCCGAGGCTCGGGCGAGCGAGCCCAAACTGATCAAAACCTCACACAATCGAACGGACATTTAGTTATCTGGAGAGTATCGCGCGAGGCCTCGGTCGAGTGAGCCTTATTACACTTAAAGTCCTCGCACGAGCGAGGCACAGGATTCTCACAGCCTTTCTTAAGTTCTCGCGAGGCTTCTCAAGTCAACTCTCTGAGGCTCGCACGAGCGAGCTCTTAAGCTCGTGCGCGCGAGGATCAGAGATATTGAGATCTAAGTTTTTCCCCAAACTCGATCCTCACCAAATCTTAACCATTTGAAATACCCTTTTCTAAGAAACATTTAATGCTATAATTACAATATAAATAGCATTAAATTCATACATTTAATTCCTCTAATGCTCCATGGATTGGATCTTTTTTCCTTGAAGAAATCAAAAAGGTTTTCACAACCTAGATCTACTCCTCTCTTCACACTAAGCTCCCGGATTCACACGATTTTGTCTAAATCGTGAAGCTCGAATCCCCATGCACCTTCACACTACTTCACTTAACTTCTATTAGATCTAATCACTTAGATCCCACCATCCTTACTATTTTTCTCCACAAACCCCTTTCCTTTCTCCACTCTCTCTCTCTCTCTCTCTCAAATAACTCAAACAAACACACAAAGGAGTCCCAAGTGGGAGACCCCCCTTTATCTCAAGAACTTGAGTTTGTCATCTTATTACTCACACACACCACACATGAGTGTTAATTAACCTCTAACACCTAATGTGTTAGACACATACATATTCTAAGTTATGTACATGTGCATGGGTTCCCTTGTGAACCACCTACACACGTGCTCACACCAAACTTATATGGTTTACGAAATTTGGGGTTATTACATTCACCCCACCTTATAAAATTTTCAACCTCGAAAATTATCATAAGTCACACGTATAAGGTTATAATGACAATTGAAATGCATAGCGGACTATAAATTTACATCCTGCAAAAGAATACCATGTACTCTCATACCCCATACTACACACATTGGAGTAGCCACTTACATCACCAAACAACCCATATTTAATGTAACATGTCCCTTTAACTAACACATACATCCATTACATTAATCAACTCATTGACAAGATTTCCCTATTTATTAGTTACCATAACTAATCCTGTCATAAAAGTTAACATTTATAAGATAATCCAGTCACTAAAATAAGCCATTAACGAAAATAATCCATTCACCAAAGATAAACCATTCAACAAAATAAGATGTGACCACTATGCCATCATCGTTCCACCATTTAACTTGTAATTTACATCAAAACAATAAAAGTAGCAGCCATGTCACATTAGTTTAGTAGTTTAATCTCAAAATGACATAAAATTTACACTTGTGCTTTCAAAATTTAGAAACCATTCACATGAGTTTTTCCCCAAACTCAATCCACACCAAAACTTAACTATTTTAAACCCCCTTTTCTAAGGAACAATAAATACTATAATTACAACATAAATAGCATTAAATTCATACTTTTAATGTCTTTAATGCTCAATGGATTGGATCCTTCTTCCTTGAAGAAATCCAAAAGGTTTTCACAACCTAGATCTACTCCTCTCTTCACACTAAGCTCCCGGATTCACACGAGCTCATCAAAATTGTGTAGTTTGAATCCTTGCGCACATTAACACCACTTCTCTTGCCTTCTTTTAGATCTAATCACTTAGATCCCACAATCTTTCCTATCTTTCTCCTCAACCCTTCTCTTTCTCTACTCCTCTCTCTCTCAACAAACTCAAACAAACACACAAAAGAGACCCACGTGAGAGACCCCTCTTATCTCATAAGTTGAGTTAGTCAACTTGCAAAGCACAAACACCAAATAAAGGTGTTACCCATCCTCTAACACTCAATGTGTTAGCCACATACACATTCTAAGTTGTGTACATGTGCATGGGTTCCCTTGTGAACCACATACACACGTGCTCACACCAAACCTACACGATTTACGAAATTTGAGGTTATTACAATTATCATTGATATCAGTGTCGTTAATTGAATATTGCTCCCCATATGGCATGCTATCTAATAATGAATCATCTATCTCACCCATATCATATATGTCCCTGGGTTTATTCTTCATGACGATATGCCAATTTTGTTCAATGGGATCTGGAACATAGAAAAGTTGGTTGGCTTGAGATGCCAAGACATATGGTTCATCTGACACTTGTTTGGCTGAGAACAATAATTTAGTAAAATTTACAAGTGTGAATCCCAACTCATCAGTCTTCACTCCTTTACCTTGTTCCCTTATATCAACCCAAACACACTTGAACAAAATGAACTTGAGACCCCCGAGATGTGCCAACTCAATTATGTCCGTTAAACAACCATAATATGTTATTTCTCCTGCGACCGGGCTATTGTCCTTTGCACTTGCATAGCTCATAGTAGTTGCTGAGATTGTGACACCACTATTTTGAGTTTTAGCCTTCTTCTCCTTATCGAAGATTCAAAATTTATTTCCATTAATTGTGTATGCACTTATTATATTTGCTATAGAAAATGGGCGTTGGGCGAGAAAATAAATTTCATCAGTTAACTCACTGGATGAACCTCGTAACATATCAACCTATTTAAAATGAGCAACAAGGTTAAACACTCCTCAATATTTTCAAAAATAGTGAATGAATTTAGTTATCAATTATCGTAGCTTACATATTCCTCAAACCAATCAGTGAACTGTTCGTTGTGCATTTTATGCAACTCATGCACACTTGCTCGACAATTCTTCATCTTGGGTTTTCTGCATAAAACAAGAGCTAATGCATAAATACATCATTCTGAGAATAATTTTGAACATAATTTTACAAACGTAAAAGTTCTTATGTTAGATAACTGGTGACTTTAGGGTGGTTGAACATCACATAGTGATGTGCTTGCCTCCTTTCAATCTCAGTAAGTATGACAAGTATGCCACACATAATTGCACGTTCTTCATTATTTCTCAAAGGACAATTTAGCCTTGTCTCAACATTGAACAAGTATCGCGAGCAAAATGTGAGACATTCTTCTACGAGATATCCTTCTACAATGGACCCCTCAGGTTGAGCCCTATTATGCACATATGACTTCAACGTATATAGGTACCTACGTGTGAACAAATGATAAAAACATAAGTGAAATCACATGTAGACATATTATAAATACTGCTAAAAAAATTTATGACACACTTTTTAATTGGATACATCCACCAATAATGTATAGGTCCAGTTAGCTAATAGATGCCCCTTTTGTTTAGAGGAGGAGAAGATCATTGATCATTTGTGCATTCAATGAAAAGTGGTTGCTGACATTTGGGACAGCTCTTTGAGTTTGGTCAAAGGGTGGAGAATTGATCTGTTCTCCTTTTAAGAAGTGTGGAAAGGTCTTATGGAATTTAATGCCCTTTGCCATTGCTTGAGGCCTGTGGAAGGAGAAATTGCAGCAGCTTAGAGGACAGGGCGAAATCCACCTCTCAAATTCATGACAAGATCATATATTAATTGCGCTTTTATTGATCCCTGTTGGTGTAAAATTGATGGGCTATTATTTTGTTGGAAAATGTGAAAACAAAACAAATGAAATGAAAAGTGGAAGTGGAATGAAATCAGCACATAACATCAGTTCTAGACTCAGACCTGCAAGATACAGGGCCTGTCGTAGCAAGTTTTAAAGGAGAGTAAGGGTTGTCCACAAGGAAATGTGATCTAAACTTTTGGTAAATCTCCAGATCTTCTATAGATCTGGCAGTTCCTATCTATTTTAAAAGCAAGAAAGATAGGAAAAGAGTTTAGTTGTCACTTTAAACTAAAACAAAATTAAGCTAGATCTACTTAAAATTTGATAAAAAATGATAGAAGAGAGAATTGAGAATGAGAATAAAACTGCAAATGTGGAGAATGAACAGCTTAGAGAATAGCTTTCACTATAAAACAAATTTACAATACATAGTAGAAGGTAGATATGCAGTTTTCCTTCATTTGGCTACAAGCACAAATGCAAGGTATAAAAATTTAGATCATCCCTGAGATATGGATTAGTCCTAGGGTTATACTTTGTCCACTTGAATTGTCACAAAGTATCCCATAGATATGATCCAGACATGGGGGAAAGAAGAAGAACAATAAAACCACAACAGATGCTATGGATGCAAGGCTACAAGATCAGGCATCCATAGGTCTATAAATCTATGAAAATCAGGCAAAGAACACCAGATCTATAGATTTACTGAACAATAAAAACAACAATTCATTGAATTAAACAATCCTCACAACAAATTGCTCTCAGATCTGTTGTCGCTACAACACCTACTCTTCATACAATTTCTCACAAATCGAATTATAGATCAGCTATCTCTAGCTATTACAAAGCTTTAGCCAACCATAGTTGGGCTAAGGAGGGAAAGGGAAAGGAAGGAAAGAGAATTGGCGGGAAAAAGGGGATTCAAAATTGCTCAAACTTTGGATCCGAAAAAAGGAGTGACGATCCTGTTGTAATTCCTACTATTTATACAAATTCCTAACTGCCTCAGATCGGTTTTAGCCAATTAGAGAGAAGAGGCACCAATTCTGTTACCTGACTTGATGAGGTGGCTTTGTTTCCTCCAAGAGTTCCCAAAATATTATTAGAATCAGTTGAACCCACATGTGGCAGTTAGGCAATTCTCCTCTGTGCCATTTTCATTCCAAAAATACCCTCTAGAGATGTTAGATAGCTTCGAAACACGTGCATCAAATCTTTGAGTGACTAGCAGTCTTAGTCGGCAAGTGGGAAGCTTAGAATTCGCATCTCGAGAGGTTTAGAGCACCATTCGAGAGGTTTCAGCTACGGATTTAATCACTTCGATAGGTTACTTGTATCTCTCGAAAGGTTCTAAGCCCAGCTCGATAGGTTAGTTTAGACTACTCGAGATCTTTATTTGCTTCAGCAAACCTCTCGACAGGTTGAAAGCTTCAGAACTTAGGATTCGCGAGGTTGATTGGCTTTCAAGTAACTTCTTGAATTCTTCACTGAACTGCTCGGGATGTTCAACATAGCTTCAACAATTTATTCAACAGGTTCAAAGGACCTCTCGACAAGTTCTCTTTTGCTTGCTCAATAGCATGTAAGCCACTCGATAGGTTCAGGGCACCTCTCGGATACTCTTCTCAACCTCTTGACAGGTTTCTTTCACATGCTCAATAGCATGTATACCTCTCGTGAAGTTCACTCTTCATCAATTGCAACTACTACTGCAAACTGATTTGCTCTAGTGTGTGGCTGTATCATGGTCTATTGTGATTCCTCTCTGCTGCAACTACCAATCCTCTCTTCTTGATGCTTTTATATGGATTTCAGAACTATGGCGGCAATTTATTGCTAACTACAAAACAATACTCAAAACACATTATTAATCAGCTCATAGGTCCATCAAAGGTCAGGTTAGGAGGTAAAAATTGGTATTTTTCACTGATTAACACACCCCCAAACCTAAGCTTTGCTAGTCCTCGAGCAAAGGAAAAATTAAACACAATTATTAAAAAAAGTAAATGCCTCTTTTGTAAGGAGCACAGATGCATTTACCATATGCATCAAGCCCTTTAAACCCCTAGTTGATCCCTAGTGGAGTGAAGTCTCTTGAGGGTTTTTAGTGAAGGTACCCACAAACTTCCATGTGAAAATGGTTAAATCAAGTGCAAACAATGATAAGTTAGATTTTAACAAATTCAGCTTCATTCCACACCTCGCTTTCTCAAAATCAGAAGTTTTAAAATAGTCAATGTAAACATTTTAATACCTAAATCCTTATGCAAACTTATCACAACCAATCTGTAATCATCAAGAATATAATATGTGCAAATCAGTAGAGAATTCACCACTAATTTGAAAATCCTGTTCAAACAGTGCCCAAATAAATCCAATTTCAGACCCAATTCTCTCAAAGGCCTACTCTCACAAATGAATTTGAAGGGGTTTAATTTCACTCTAGCTCAAGAGCAGTTATAGCCCTCAAATAGGACTGCAAGCATGAGCATAGGCATGGCTACTAAATCCTAAAATCTTCTATCTCTTTTCACCATAGATCACACAATTCCTCATCTCCATATGGCAGTTCAATCATCTTCAGATCAGTAAGGTCTTTTTATTGGGTTGTAATGTGGCTTATGGTTGTGGTTTAAAAGAATAAAGGGAAATAAAGGGATTCAAAAGTGAGAAATCAACAAGGAGAGGAGATGATTCATGACTTTACTTTCTTTATTTCGGCACAACTCCATTTTCTTTTTGAATTTTCAGAGCCAAAGTGGTCAGCTTCTTCTGTTCTTTTCAAATTTACCAATGAAGTACTTTTTGTTTTTTTTTTGGACTTCTCATTCTCTTTTTGTTTTATTTTATTTTTTCTATGGGCTGGAATGCCACAGCTACACAGTTGTCATCAAATGTCCTTTCTTCTTCTTCCACCAAATATTACATCAGCTCTACCTTCTTCAACTTCTTCTCCTTTACCTTCTAAAATCTCAAAGTCAGGGTCAGGCTGAATCAGGTCACTAAGGTTTGGGCTCAAGTTCTCTAGTTTTTTTCAAAGAAAGCTTAGAATTTTTTTTAAGGCTCAATTGGTGTGTATCAAGGGCAATTCAAAGGTAGGAAAGTTTAAGCTCAAACTGTCCAAAGATGGCCTTACATCATTTCTTTAGTGTCATGAGTTCTGTCAAGCTATTTTAACTTGGAGTGCACAACTTCTAGTGAAAAAGAGTAGGTTCAATCAATCATTAGAGCAGAAATTTTTTGCCAAAACACTCTTCAAAGAATTATTTTACAGGCTCAAACCTCACTGGGTATGGTATTTCTTTGAACTCATAAGGCATATTCTTACCTTTTTCACTTCTTATTGATTCACTATATACCGATGATGACAAACATTTCTTGATGGCTTCCTTCATGGAAGTATTGAATTTTTTTACAGGATCCTGGCATTAAACAGTCTACTATATATTTTAAATCTTCCTTTTTCAAAATTGCTTGATTGAAATTTTGTTAAATTTGTTTTAATCGTACTAACACTACTGCACTTAGCTTAACCATCTCATAACACCCTGCCATACCCCAAACCCATGAGGAACAGTGTCCTCACTGGTTCAAAAGATACATGTAGAGGGCAACAGGGTAGTAAAACAGAAATAATAATGCTACTAATCAATGAACAAAGTAAGAAATATAAGACAATATAAAGAAGCACACAAACAAGTTTCATTAATTAAGTAAAATGTACAAGATAGCATACAAGTAAAAGACTGAAATTAGATAATATATGACAAACAAACCTGAAAATTAACAACTAATGACAAACTGACTGAACTACATCCTAGAGCTAATCTGAATCTGAATCTGAACTAGATAAAGTAACTGGGTCCCATCCATATTATTTAGCCATTTTTTGATAATCCTTCTTCAAATTTTCAGTTTTGGCAGCACCAGCCTTTGATCTCTTGGCAGCTGGCTTCTGTGGCTTGGTGATGCCATTCTGTGGAGAGGGCTCCTTGATGGATACTCCAACAGATGAGGGTGAGTGTATCACTGAGATGGATTTTTGGAGTGTGTCCACAAGTTTTCCCAACATCTCTGATTTCTGCTTTTGCTCTTCATATAATTGGAGGGTATCCATCAACAATTGCTCCCACTTCCTCTTCTCCACTCTATGATCTAGCTCCAACTGGGCAATCTCAGTTAGGAATGGCTGCTTGATTGCAGTACTTATCTCAGCCATCCCTCTTAGGACATCCCTCTTGATGTAGGGGTTTTCATTCATGGCTCTTTTGAGGGTGGAGAATGGAGGCATGGGGTTTGAGTCAGCAGAAACCAATGTTCTCTCAGTGGGGTCATCAAAAATATGATATGGAGTGGAAGAAGATGATGGGATAGAAGGGGAAAGTGCAAGGATAGGTGTCAGCTCCTCCTTGATAGGGTTAGGTTGGGTATGGGAAGAGGATAGGGTGAAGGTAGAAATAAAGGTCAAAGGGACTGATGCTAAAGGTAGGTCTTCCACCTCAGGATCAATTTGAGTGGAAGAGTCAAGGGTAGAAGGAAGGATGGGCAAGGCTGCTGGCTCAGGATCTGTTCGGGTTGAAATGGCTGTGGAGGTTGATGGAATAGGGAGCAGCTCAGCAGACTCAAAGTTTGACTAAGTGGCAACAAGGGAAGTGGCTACTAAAGGGGATGTCTGAGGAGTAAAATGTGATGGTGATATAGGAATGAGTGGTGTAAGAGAATGAGGTTGAGTGGTTGAGGTAGATGGGAGTAAAGTGGACTGGATGGACTGGAGGCAAGTGGCCATGACAGACTCATTTTTTTTATTGGTATGAAGCTGAGATTGGATAGATGTAAGAAGGGAAAAAAATTGAGCCAATGAATCTTGTAAGGCCGGGGTAACAGGTGGAGTAGATGAAATGGGTTGGAATGGTGATGTAGAGGCATGTTGGAATGGAGAAGGGTGTGGAGAATTTGGGAGAGGAGTGTATTTGTGCCCAATGTCTTCCACAATGGAATCAATTAGGGATGAATACCCCTCAGAAGTGTAATGCTCTAAATCTTAGGTATGGATAGGGGAAATAAAAGTAAATGGGGCAGACTCAGAGGGTATATCAGTGAATGGTGAAGATGAATCAGTGAGGATAGGGTCAAAGCTTGGAATGGATGGGCTAAATGTACTGGGTGATGGCTGAAGTAGTTTGGATTTTCCTTGATAAGTGGTCTTAATGAAAGGTGTGGGCAAGGTCAATGGATCAATGGTAGGAGGAGCTGACAAAAGTGAGATTGTGGCGATTGTAGAAGGAGTGGCTGTGGAACTGAGAGCCATAGGTGCAAGTATGGAGGGTAAGGCAATGGATGAAGTGATGATGGCTGGTACAGCAGATGTAGTAGCTAATATTATGGAGACAGGTGCTGAAATGGTTAAAGGAGCAGTAATTGCAGTGGTGACCATAGGGGCTTCTTACAAAGGGCTCTCAACCTGCTTCTTCCTCCTACCAATCAAGGTCATACTGGTTGACCATGCTTTCTTTCCAAATGCTTTAGGAGGCAATGCCTCAGTTGGCTCTCCTACTTTGAATGCATACTTCCCTTGCTTCAACAGAGCAGTGATAATTCTGTTGTATGGTAAACCTGGCATAAGTTGTGCCTTCTTGATTTTGTCATGAATATCCACCATCCCTTCAAATATCAGCTGAGGGGCATTGAAAAATTGGCCCTTGGAGTAAAAATAAAGGGCATCCACAATGGGGTGCCTTCTCTCTTGTTGATGCCTAGTCACAAAAACAGTCTTTCTCAAAATAGTATCGATGAAAAATAAACAGGGATCCAAATCTCTCCTCATCAAAGATTCTTCAGATCCCACAATTCCCTGAGTCAAGTGTTTGGCCATGACTCTAAATGATACACTGTCAGGAACTCCTAAACTGCTGGCTGGATCATACTAAAATGGAACCCCCAACACCAAACCAATATCCTTGTAATCTACTACAATCTCCCATTCATCAATCAGAACCACAAGCACAGGGTCAGTTGCCCCTGGCTTCTTCTTCAACCTTATATTCTGATACCACAATTTCACTAATTTGGGGTATACCTTCTTATTCAATGGTCAACAGAGGTTTCAAAGAAGCTTTTTCCAAATAGGTTACAGTGTCACCACACTCCTCTATTTTGGTGAAATAGGGTAAATCAAAGAATGTGTCAGCTATCTGACCCAAAGTATCCACAAATTCATTAGGAGTTGTTAGAGGCATAGGTAAAACAAGTAACTCCTCAGCAATGTCCTCACTATTTTTTTTTTGCTTAGATTTCTGAGTGTTCTTGGGTTTGTCCATACTCAACTTCCTCTTAGCAGGTGGATCCACTTGAGATTGTGAGGAAGCTAATCTACTAGATTTTTGGGTGGATTTGGGAGGGGGGGGGGGATTGGAGTAAATCGGTCAAGGTATCCTCAAGTCGATCAGGATCGACCATTAAAAACACAGAACCTTACAAATTAATCCCAACAATCACAACATAACCCTTTCGTACTTCAAATAAATTTCTCCCCCAAAGAAAACTTCCTCAAAAATCAAGACTCAAAGCATTTGAATTCAAAATTACTGAAATAGGGAAAAACTTACCCAAAAACTAGGGTTTCTCTGCAAATTCAACACAGTGGACCGATCCAGCAGCAACAAAGTCTAAACTGACGACTTTTCAATGGGGGTTTACCTGACAAGAGCAAAAAGCAAATAGAGAGATAATAGATGAGATGGACAAGTTAGGTGTAGAGCAGTTTACGTGAAGAAGAAATAGGGGTTTCGAGCATAAGCAAAAAATGCTCAAAAGAAACCTGTCGAATGGTTTTAAAACCCAAAAATACGATTTCGATAGGTTAATGATTCCCAGAATCAACCTATCAATCAGATGAACTCTTCAAATAGCAACCTGTTGGACATAAGAAACCCCGCGAAAAGACAATTAACTTCAGAATGAAGGGTTCGAGAGGTTCCAAAAACCTCTCGACAAGTGCACTGTCTTTAGGAAATAGGATTCGAGAGGTTGTTCAAAGCTCTCGACAGGTGCTCAGAACCTGTCGAATCCTTATAAAATATCCTCAGAACTTATCGAGTATTCCTTTCAACCTCGCGATAGGTCTCAGTACCTTTCGAATCCACATGAAAAACCTTCAGAACCTGTCGAATACTCTTTGCAACCTATTGACAAGTCTCAGTACCTCATCAATGAATCTCCCTCATATGTGTACTTTCCATATTCAACAAAAATAACAAATCCACCTCAGTACAAACTCATTTCTCAATCATACAATCATCACAGAACCCCCCCCCCCACATCTCAGATATTATTCAGAGGAAAAATCTAAGCAAAAGTTACACAATCATACAAAGTAAAAGATAGAATTAAAAACAATAGAAACATCACTAATGACAGCTATGTTACATAATTTACAGTGGTGAAAATCATAAAAAATTGGGAGGTTCCTGAAGGTTAATGGTCTCAGCAGGCTCCACTGTATTTTCAACACAAATTTTCAGCCTTTGACCATTCACTTTCATGACCCTTCCATCCTTGGGGTTCATAATCTCAACAGCTCTAGATGGGGATACATGCAACACAGTGTAAGGTTCATCCCATCTGGATTTTAATTTCACTGGGAAAAACTTCAGTTTTGAATTAAAAGGCCATACCTTATTACCTTCAACAAACTCCTTCCTAAGAAGATGTTTATCATAGAAAGCTTTGGCCTTTTTCTTATAAATCCTGGCATTGGCATAGGCATCTAATCTCAATTCCTCCAATTCTGATAGTTGCAATTTCCTGTGAAGACCAGCAGAAGTTAGATCAAAATTTAATGCTTTAATGGTCCAGTAGGCCCTATGTTGTAACTCCACTAGAAAATGGCATGTTTTGCCATATACCAATCTAAAAGGAAACATCCTATAAGCCCAAAGAGCATCCTGCAACTTCAGGGACCAGTCCTTCCTATCAATCCTCATAGTTTTCTCTAGGATGTGCTTAATCTCCCTATTAGAAATTTCAACTTGCCCACTAGTCTGTGGGTGTTAGGGAGTGGCTATCCTGTGTGTGACAGAGTACTTTTTAAGCAAGCTTGTAAAGTGTCATTACAGAAATGACTCCCCCCATCACTAATGATAGCTCTGGGGGTGCCAAATCTGAAGAAAATATTATCTTTCAAAATTTTGAGGACAACTGTGTGGTCATTGGTTCTTGTGGTAATGGCTTCTACTCATGTAGACACATAATCTACAGCCACCAAAATAAAATTAAACCAATAGGAAGGAAGAAATGGACCCATGAAGTCTATTCCCCAAATATCAAACAATTCTATCACAAGTATGGGGTGCAAAGGCATTGAGTCTCTCTTGGATATGCTCCCCATCTTTTGGCATCTCTCACAAACCTTGCAATGCTCCATTGCATCCTTGAACAAGGATGGCCAATAAAATTCACATTAGAGTGCCTTTGCAACAGCTTTCTTGCCACTGAAATGACCTCCACAGGCCTGCTCATGACACATTATAAGAATGTTGTGAAACTCATTTTCAGGTACACATCTCCTAATCACCTGGTCTGCACAACTTTTGTAAAAGTAAGGATCCTCCCACAAAAAATATTTAATTTGAGAGAAAAATAGGTCTTTGTCCATCTTAGACCACTGTGGGGGAATCCTACCAACTACAAGATAGTTCACAATGTTAACAAACCAAGGTACACTCATATTAATGGCAAAAAGTTGCTCATCAGAGAAAGAATCATTCACAGGCAGTTCAGCACAGTCAGCACTCAAGATTCTAGACAAATGATCTGCTACCATATTCTCCACACCCTTTTTATCTTTAATCTCAAGATCAAACTCCTGCAGTAGGAGGTTCCATCTGATTAATCTTAGTTATGCTTCTTTCTTGAATAAAAGGTACTTCAAAGCTGAATGGTCAATAAGCACAACAATTTTAGATCCTATCACATAAGATCTAAATTTCTCCAAAGTAAAGACAACTGCCAACAACTCTTTCTCAGTGGTGGTATAGTTCAGCTGAGCATCAGTCAGTATCTTACTTGCATAAGAAACTACACTAGGTAGTTTGTCCTTTCTCTGTCCCAAAACTGCACCAATTATAAAGTCCGATGCATCACACATCAGCTCAAATGGCAGAGAGTAATCAGGAGCTTGTATCACAGGTGCAGAGGTCATACAATTTTTTAATACCTCAAAAGCAGTGAGACATTCATCAGTGAACACAAATGGTACCTCTTGACACAACAGGTGGCATAGAGGTTTGGAAATTTTACTAAAATCCTTGATCAATCTCCTATAAAAACCAGCATGTCCTTAAAAAGATCTAACTTGTTTTACAATTTTTGGAGGAGGCAAATGTGAAATCAGATCAATTTTTGTCATGTCCACCTCAATCCCCTTTTTAGAAACAACATGACCAAGAACAATTCCTTTGGTTACCATGAAATTGCTCTTTTCCCAGCTCAATACTAGGTTGGTTTCCTCACATCTCTGAAGCACAAGGGAGAGGTGATGAAAACACTGATCAAAATCATCACTATACACAGAAAAATTGTTCATAAAAATTTTCAAAACTTATCCAACATGTTAGAAAATATGACATACATGCATCTCTGAAAAATAACAGGAGCATTACACAGTCCAAATGGCATCCTTCTGTAAGCAAATGTACCAAATGGATAAGTAAAGGTAGTCTTCTCTTGATCTTGTGGATACACAGGGATCTGGTTATAACCAGAGTATCCATCAAGAAAATAATAAAAAGCCTTGCCTGCTAGTTTATCCAAAATCTGGTCAATAAAAGGCAGAGGGAATTGGTCTTTCCTAATCTTGAAGTTCAATTTTCTGTAGTCTATGCAGACTCTCCAACCAGTGACCTCCCTGGTTGGCGTTAATTCCCCAGACTCATTGGGTACAATAGTGATGCCAGATTTCTTGAGGGCCACCTGAGTAGGTGACACCCATTCAGAATCTAAAACTGGGTAGATGACTCCAGCATCTAGTAATTTGACCACTTCTTTCATCACTACTTCCTGCATGCGAGGATTTAACTTCCTCTGCATCTCCCTAGAGGGTTTGAAACCCTCTTCCAAGTAAAGCTTGTGCATACACACAACTAGACTAATTCCTCCTAGATCAACAATAGACCATCCTATTGCTTTTCTATGCATCTTGAGCACAGAAATTAATTTTTCTTCTTGTTCCTTAGTGAGGGAAGAAGAAATGATCATTGGCAAATTCTAATCCTGCCCCAAGAATACATATTTGAGAGACTTTGGGAGATGTTTCAACTCCAAATCAAGTTGACTGATGAGTGAAGGTACCAAAGGTTCCTTAGAAGGTGAGGGAAGAGGCAGCACATCAGGTTTCCATTGAGAGTGCCTTGCTAGCTCCACTGCAGAATTCAATGTTTTTACCTCTTCAGTCAAATGTGTGGGGGCCTCCCCTTCAATAGTTTCAATCCAAACCTCCTCAAAAACATCAACAACATCATCCCAGCTCAGCAACTTGGGCATAGTCTCCTCAACAAGCTCATCAAGCAAATCAATCATGAAATAGTCCTCATTCTCAAAGTGAGGTTGATTTACTGCATTATAGACATTTATCTTTACCTTCATGTTTCCAAAAGATACCTCCATCATCCCAGACCTGCACTGGATGCAGGCATTAGCAGTGGCCAAGAATGGCCTACCCAAAATCACAGGGATTGAGGTAGTGCACTTACTAGGCTCCATGTCCAAAACCAGGAAATCTGCTGGATAAAAAAAATTGTCAACCCCAACCAGCACATCTTCTATAATGCCCACAAGTCTCCTCTCAGATTTGTCAGCCAATTGCAAAACAATATGTGTGGGTTTTAACTCCCCCAAACCTAACTTCTCATATATAGAATATGGAAGTAAGTTAACACTGGCTCCCAGATCTAATAGTGCTTTCTCAATGGTGTGATCCCCATTAATATAGGGAATTGTGAGAACTCTAAGAACTTGGAGTTTAGCTAGGGTTGTAATGGACAAAACCTGGTTTACTTTTTCAGCAGAAAAGACTTTCTTGGATAGATGAATCCTAGACTTTCTTTTATGGGTGCACAAATCCTTTAAAAATTTTGCATAGGCTGGAACTTGCTTAATGGCATCAAGCAAAGGTAAATTAATTTTTACCTGCTTAAAGGTTTCCATCATTTCCTGCACATTAACATTCCCCTTATCAAAACAAGAAGGTGCTTGAAGGACATGAGGAAATTGTAGATGAGATACTGGTCTTTCATCTGCAGCCTTTGCATTTTTTTCAATTTTTTCTTTATTTTTATTTTCATTTTTCTGTTGAGACTCAACAGCAGCCCATTTATTTTTCACATGTTGCTCTTGCTGCATACTGTCATGGACTAGTTTCTCTTGTCCTGCACTCCTTGGGATCTCACCATCAATTTTGTTATCCACCAATATGCCACTTCTCAAAGTAGTTATGGCCTTAGCTTCCTCATGAGTTGAAGAAGACTCACCCACCATATACTGCCCCTTAGGATTGTTCATTAGCTGATTTGGTAGTCTGCCCTCTTCTCTCCTAGTCAAAGTATTAGATAGCTGACCAAGATGGTCGTCTATCTTTTTGATACTTTGGCTATGAGAATTTACAGTTTGGGATAAAGAGCTGAGGTTCTGTAATGAGTATAAAACCTGTTCCTCAAAGGAGGGTGCTCTTGCTTGTGGAGGTGCTGGTACTGGTGGACTTTGGTGACTTGGCTGAGCCATTAACTGTGCCATCGGCTGTTAGAACTGATGCCTTGGGAAGTAATTTTGCTGATATGGTTGGGAAGGTCTGTATGGCATACCCTGTTGCTGCTGGGATTAAAAATTGTCTTGCCTCCACCTCAGATTGGGGTGGTTCCTCCAAGCATACCCAGTAGGCTGCTGCTGCCCAAAAGACTGAGCAGCATTTGCATGGTCCATGACAAGCTTTAGGAGCTAACCAGCAGAAGGACATTCTTGAATAGAGTGTGTGGGGGACTGGCATATCAGACATGCCTCCTCAATTTGTGCACCCATTTTAGGCTACATTACACTCATCAACTTATCAAATTTTATGCTCAAACTGTCTAGCTTTTTTTCCAGGTCATTAGACATATTGACCTCATACATTCTTCCTCTAGAGGTGGCTTCCCTTACCATTTTAGCTGGAGTCTCAATATCATTGCAAGATAGAGACTCTTGTTGTATGGAATTCTCACTGATTACATAAAAAAACTCTCAGGCCTCATCAACAGTCTTGTGGAGATAAGTACCTCCACATGAGGCACCCACCATATCCCTGCTCTTGGGATCAATTCCTTGGTAGAAGCTTTGAACAAGCTGCCACTCAGGAATTTGGTGGTGGGTACTGACCAATAGAAATCTAGGGATATGGGTTCGAATGCATGATGGATCCATGCATTCGAATAAGGTGGGGTCCACGTGGCACCCATCCAAAGGATCGAGTGCCACGGCCACTCGCTCAAGGATGATACGAGATCACCCGAAATATTTGAGCATGATCCAAGCATATCTACCATCGAAATTGTGGTCAAAGGGAAAAAAATTCAATGCACTAGGATGTGTTGTGCAGTACCCAAATTTTGACAATGGTTTTGAACACCAAAAAACTTTTTTTAAAACATTTTATAGATGACATGTCACATGGCACATGATCCCAAAAATGTGTGTTGTTTTGAGATCGAATGCCACATGTCCCGTTATCTAGGGTTCAAATGAATGGGTTCTTGCCCCTTTCCTTATATATATATATATATATATATATATATATATATATATATATATATATATAAGCATAATGGAAAATTGTCTTAGAGGTTTATCGTTGGAACGCTACACCAGTCTGACATCATGTCCCACATGGCAAACAATCCCAAAAAAGCACCCATTTTGGGATCATTAGCAACATGGCATGTGATAAAAAGAAAAATTATTTTTATGACCGTTTTGTCCTAAAAATATGGTCAAATTTTGACCTCACCCCAGTTAACTTGGTGCATTAAATTTTTTCAACTTTGACCATATTTTGGACGGTGGATAGGATGTATGTTTTTATTTTTTCTTTCTAGGAATGGATCTGATCGACCTTGCACACATTGCCTTGGCGCCTAATCTTTGGATTTGGTGCCACTTGACACCCAAAGAGCACTAGGGTAGCGTGGAACGCTACATGGCTTATGTATCATCCCGCTATATATATATATATATATATATATATATATATATATATATATATATATATATATATATATATATGAAAATACCTCTCTAGGATGTGGCTGTAGGGTTTAAACTCTACGGTGCGGTCCATTTCGGCTACAACGTGGCACCCTAATAAAAAAATGACACCTGTTTCCCCTAGGGTACTCCGTTCCCTCAGGGTTTTAGAATAAATGAAAAAGTATTAGACTTTTTTTCCCCTCAAATCATAGGTCAAATATTGGGTTTGCCCAATAAAATGGTGTATTGAATTTTTTTCAACTTTGACACAATCTTGAACGACCAAAAATTATCCTTTCTTAAAAAGTATTTTTCAGATGGTAAATGATTAATCATGGGCAAGTTGTTGTAGCCCCCGATCGTTGGATTGGATGCCACATGATGCCCAATTGGCCACGTCATAGGGTTCAACCCTACAACCACATCCTAGGGAATTGGCTTATATATATATATATATATGAAAATTACTAAAAAAGACATCAAAAGTTTATTTTACCTCCCTATTATTTAGAATCTTACCTTAATTTAGTTGTAAAATAGTATAACTTAAATCAGAGGTACCATAGCTCTAACCATCAAACTATATTAGCTTTGTTCTTATTTTGTTTTCCATTACAGGACATGTTTACTGGTGGAACAGATACAACATCTACAACATTAGAGTGGATAATGACAGAGCTTATAAAGAATCCAAAAGAGATGAAGAAAACACAATCAGAAATAAGAACTTTGGTGGGCAATAAACGAAAGGTAGAAGAAGACGATGTTCGTCAAATGGCATACTTGAAATCAGTAGTAAAAGAGACTTTGAGATTACATCCTCCAGGTCCCTTGCTAATTCGTTGCGAATCCACCACCGCAACAAAACTGCAACAATATTATATCCCCGTGAAAACAAGAGTCATCATCAATGCATGGGCAATTGGGAGGGACCCCAAGTTGTGGGATCGTGCAGATGAGTTTCTCCCGGAGAGATTTATCGATAATCCCGTTGATTTCAGAGGACTAGACTTTCAATTTATTCCTTTCGGCGGTGGGAGGAGGGGTTGCCCCGGGATTTCATTTGCCATAGTTATTATTGAGCTTGCACTAGCCAACCTTCTATGCTGGTTTGATTGGGAGTTACCTAGTGGTGTAAGCAAGGAGGAGTTGGACATGACTGAAGCCTCTGGTCTAACAGTCCATAAAAAATCTCCACTTCACCTTGTGCCAATATCTCATTGCTCTTGAAATTAGTGGAATAAGAATAAAGGATCATTTTATGTTTTGTGAATGTAGAGGAGAAATAATAAATGGGAAAAATATCTTACGTGAAGAGGTGCAGATGTGAGCACTATAGTCTGATCGTTCGATAGTGATGTAATTCCATTTGAATTTATCTCTCTCGCTTTTGAAGATTTGTATAAAAAGAACAATCATGTATAATCTTCCTATGGAATGATAAAAGGAGGTTGCCCTTTGACCCTAATTAGTTATAGAAAAAGGAAAATAATACTAAATGATCGAGATCTCCGATAACTACATTGCACTTGTCCAACCGTTGCACTGATCCAGAAGGATATTGACTTTCCTCACACACAGTCACCAAGTCAGGGTTTGACAATAATTTGGTAAGGATAAAATTCAGAAAGTTCGGGGAAATATTCGGAGCAAAATCAGAGAGAAAAAAAAATGAAAAAAAGGATTAAAAGTGTGACAGCCCGGACTTTCGCACCCGAAAACCTGTGCCACCAGGATCATTATCACCGACGATTCCAAGAATATATACACACATGTCTGCTCGTAGTGGCGGAAATCAAGCAAACACGATCTAAGATGCATATAGAGACAACTAATAAAATGCAACATAAAAGATAACAATTATATAAACAAAATCTAAGTATACATCTTCAAAAAGGAACCAGGAAAAACCGTTGGTGATGGTCGTCCATCACCCAAAATAATGGTTGCCAATAATGGTTCCTACAAAATGTATACTACTATAAAGTAAAGTAGCTATAAACAAAAATATAGAATAGAGTGGGCCACCAGGCCCAATAATCCAAAATATCATATACCAATCCCAAAAATCACAAGTCTAAATACCCAGTCCCATTACCAATGAACTATGGATAAAACCTCCACTGCGGAAGATTTGCTTCCCCCTCCAGCAAAGACTCAGGGATTTCTCCAAGCCTAAGGTTCTGCTTACAACCTGTACCTGTGATGTATAGTCAGGGTGAGCTAACCATCTAAGCTCAATAGAAGAAACTCAATTATATTACATCATAACTATAAAGCATGGTTTTCATAACATATATCAAAACAAATGATTCAAGAGTAGATATTTAGAGCAGGCAAATCATAAAACAATTGCTAAGGTTTGAATATTGAAACAGATGACAGAAAGAACATATAATTTAACCAAGCTAATCATATAACAGATGTTGAGGTTTTAATTGCAAAAAACAGATATAGAATACCAAGAATCATAGGCATTTTCATTTAAAGGAACCGACGAACATGAAATCATGTTTATGTACAAAATCTTCAGATGCGATGTGTACTTTATTTAAATGACTTAAATAATATAGACTTAAATAACTCCCATGAATATAGCACGTGGTAGAAAGATGTTTGCCGATGAGTAACCACGATCATCATCGTTCAATGAACAATTTTAGATATTTGCATCAAGCCTCTTCAAATGAGAGCAACTTGTGCTAGAAGGTTTATAAATCAGAAACATGGATATCCCGCCGTGCCAGTCATGGATATCCTACCATGTCAGGGGAATTCGTCACATGAACTTTAAACCAAATGCATATATATAATATCAGGAATCAGATGCTAGGAATAAGATATGACAGAACTTTGATTTATGTGTACGGAATATCTTTAAAAATAGTAAGCATAAACCATGTGTCAGAATACGAGTCTTAATAGTCCATGAAATTAGAATAAATGCAATTCAGATTGACTTTCCCCTACCTTAAGTTCGGAGCCGTTCAAAGCAATCCAACGGTCCAAATCTACGATCTCGAACTCTCAATCTATATCACATATACGATGATGTATTAAGGATTAATTCTAATTACTAACAAATTTGACATATTTATATGATTTCCCAAAAATGATGCGAAAATGGGCAAGTTCACGCTAACTCAAAATTTGACCCAATTTTCTACTTAATTTTGACCCTTAAAACATTTGATTCATGAGTTTTTTAATTCATAAATGTTGTAGAGCTCATTGTCCTCTTTCCAACACCGTAAGAATCACATTAATCAGAGCTCAGAATAAAAGGTTATGGTAAAAATACCGAAGCAGACCGAACAGGGGAATTCGATCGATCATTTTCCCAACTCGATCGATCAAATTTATCAGCTCCAACATCCCAAAAACACACCTTCTATTCTATAGATGTTTTATATAATTCGATCGATCATTTCTCAATTCGATCGATCAATTCCTAGATTCGATCTATCAATTTCCCAATTTGATCGATCAATTCCCAATTTGATCGATCAATTCTTAATTTGATCGATCAATTCCTAATTTGATCAAACAATTCTCAATTTGATCAATCAATTCCTAATTTGATCAATCAATTCTCAATTTGATCGTTCAATTCCTAATTTGATCAATCATTTCTCAATTTGATTGATCATTTCCTAATTTGATCGATCAAATCCTTCAGAAATGTAAATTTGATTAATCAAATCCTAAATTTGATCGATCAAATTTGACTGCACCTCTACGATTTGTTATTTTTCATCTATTTTTATCCAGATCTTCGATGATCTATATCGAATCACACAAACACATAAACACAAAACTAAAATACGGTTTATTCTACGATCTAAATCATTAAAATCAAAGAAAATCTAACCTTAGATCGATTTCTTGACTTTAAGGATCGTTGCCGAAGAGGGCTTCGAAACGAAACTTCTGGATTTCCACGGCGAATCCACAAAGATAGATTAAAATGTGTTCAAGATGAAATCGTCAATGATCCACGCATCGATTTCAACCTTCTCAATGCTTGGCTAACGATTGTGAGGTGGAACGCTTCTTTAAAATGGGGTTTCTAAAGAAAAGGGGTTTGAATGGTTCAGTTTGGAATTTACAAATGGCAGAGTACCATAGATTCTGGTGTCACGAGTTCCGCGAAGAGTGCAGAGTTTGCGGATGATCACACGATCAAAAACCTCACAAGGATTGAAGGCGATGGATTTTCGAAAATGAGCTCAGCTCTCCTTCTCAAATTTGCAAGAAGCTAACAACTTAGCCTCTAAGCAAAACCCTCGCGTCTCTCTCTCTCTTATATCCCAACTAAAACAAAGTAAATATCTTAGATATTTATACTCTAAGTTCTATCCTTTTAACTTAGGCTTGGTTTCGGTGTTGAGTGGCACACCGCAAGTCAGTGCACGATTCATCTACTAAAGGCCCAACAACATTTAAACCTTAATCCGTTCCACACAAAGTTATCCTAATATTATTTAATGATTTATTTATATATATAAATCTATGGTGACATCGGTCACCATGCCTGACACGCACATGGGTTCAATCTAGTTCAGGTTTGGATTTTTTGGGTTATTAAATTCTTGAAAATTGACGTGCCATATTCAACAATGTACGAGCATGATTCAACATTAACAAAAATAATCAGAGTTATTACATTCACCCCTCCTCAAAGGAATTTTCGCCCTCGAAAATGTAAAACATACCTAAACAAGTCTACAGTAATCCCTCATCCTAACAAGCGTTCATAACAAGGCATAATCAAAATAGTCATAGGTCCATAGAGAATGGGTTAGAGTCCATAGAGAATAGTAACCCGAATGCACTTCCTGTGGCATCTCATAACACCATAGAGGGGTTGCATCTATACATGGACACCTACATTCCAAGTTTTACCTACTTGGGAAAGAAACTCCACCCTGACTCAAACTTATCACACATATCTCTTATGTTTTCTTATCAGACGGCCATTTACATTCTAACAGAATTTAATCAGAGTTTGGAAATAATTTACCTGCCTGATAACTCACAGAATCACAACCAACCATAAAGTCTACAAAAATCGGAGTTCACGTATGCATGCCAATTGATAACTCTCATTGAAAATGAATAACAGGTACACATACACGGAACCTCACACAGTCTACTATCCACACAGGTTTAAACAAAGCAGTGATAATTATGTCACAAAATTTTATTGTATAATAGTAATAGATAAGATAGAACAACTAAGTTCTAAATTTTTTTTTTTAATCATTATTATTATTATTATTATTATTATTATATATATTTTCGACCATGTAACTTACAATTTAAAAGAAAATTTTATTTGAATCAAAAAGTCGTAAATAGTTTGAAGTACATGTATATTTCATATAACACAAGCTTTTACAAAATTTAACATTCACTCAAAAAGGTGTGGAAACTACGCGCATATTTCAGCCTCACATTCCCAAGTGGCTTCCTCCGAAGAGTGGTTCTACCACTTCACATGCACTAAGGAAATCCTCTTGGTCCGTGAGGTTTTTTTTTTTATGATCTAAGACCTGTATTGGTTCCTCAACCAATGTCAGACTGTCTTGAAGCTCAATGGGCTGTTAGTCTAACATGTGAGTCGGGTCTTTAATATAGCTCCGTAGCATGGACACGTGAAACACCTTGTACATGCTAAATACTTACGGTGGTAAAGCTACTTGGTAAGCAGCCTCGCCGACTCGGCTCAATATCTCAAAAGGCCCAATATAAAGCGGACTCAATTTCTAATGCTTCCCGAAGTGCATCACACTTTTCGTAGGAGAGATTTTGACAAATACTTTGTCTCCTACCTTAAACACAAGTATTAGCTACCAAAACAAAATCCACAACAGAACTAAGGTGACCAAGGTCATAAAGCTGACCTAAAACTCAACATGGTTCCTTTTGAAATCGGCATAGCTCTTTTGGCGACTCTGAGCAATGCGTAACCTCTCACGAATTAATCGAACTGTCTCGGTCGTACTTTCCATAATCTTTAGACTTAAAATGAGCCTCTCACCCACTTCATCCCAATTAAGTGGAGGCCTGCACCGCCGTCCATACAAGGCCTTAAATGGTGCCATTCCGATGCTAGGCAAGTAGCTATTGTTATAGGCGAACTCGACCAAAGGTAAGTGTTGGTCCCATGACCCTTGAAAATTCAATATGCAAGCACGTAGCATGTCCTCAATGATCTGGTTCACCCGTTCAATTTATCCATCGATCTGAGGGTGAAATGGCAAGCCGAAATCAAGCCTAGAACCCATCCCTTCTTGGAATCGCTGCCATAACTGAGATGTGTAGAGCGGTTCTCTATTAGATACAATACAGACTGGTATACCATGCAGCCTGACTATCTCTTTAAGGTATAACTCTGCTAGTTTGCTGGCGGTATACGCCATATTAGACGGCAGAAAGTGCGCGGATTTAGTCAACTGATCCACAATGACCCAAATGGCATTGTGTTTCCTTAGTGTCCTTGGCAACCCCAGAATGAAGTTCATAGAAATAGTTTCCCATTTCCACTCAGGTATCGATAAAGGTTGCAATAATCTCACCGAATTCTGATGATCCACTTTTACCTGCTGGCAGAATAAATACTTGGACACATACTCAGCAACATCCTTCTTCAAGCCTCTCCACTAGAAGCTTTTCTTCAAATCCTGATACATCTTGGTACTCCCAGGATGTATGATATACATTGACTTGTGAGCCTCTTCCAAAATAGTGTCTCAAAGCTCAACACTAATAGGTATGCACAATCTATCTTGAAATAACAAGGTACCATCTTCCCTGATGGAGAAATCTGCTTTACTTTCCCCCAATCATATTCTGTCTGATAGTCATAAGCTCTTCATCAGTCAGTTGTAGCTTGAGAA
Organism: Chloranthus sessilifolius; assembly: GCA_021018995.1. Lineage (NCBI taxonomy): Eukaryota > Viridiplantae > Streptophyta > Magnoliopsida > Chloranthales > Chloranthaceae > Chloranthus > Chloranthus sessilifolius. The sequence continues at coordinate 22,785,324 of CM037594.1, read as the reverse complement.
TGTTCTTGAATAGAGTAGAATGTATCACAAGGGTAGCCATCAAAGCTCTGAAACCTTTAACATCAACCTCGGGTCATACAAGGCCATATCCTTAAGTGTCACTGGTGCACTCTAGTAATAAGATGTGATAATTGAGCAGAAGACTTTCGACTTAGATCATCTACTACTACATTGGCCTTTCCAGGGTGATACTGGATGGAATAATAGTAATCTTTTAAGAACTCCATCCATCTTCGTTGTCGCATGTTTAAGTCCTTCTAGGTGAATAGGTACTTAAGGGTCTTGTGATCGGTGAAGATATCAAATGTCTCACCATACAAATAGTGCCTCCAGATCTTCATGGCAAAAAATTACCACTGCTAACTCCAAATTATGTGTGGGATAATTCTTCTTGTGATCCTTGAGTTGGCTGGTGCCATACGCAATGACTCTCCCATTCTAATTCAACACGTAGCTTAATCCCCCGTATGAAGCTTCACTGTATACTGTAAAACCTCCACTACCTGAAGGTATGGCAAGTACTAGTGCAGTAGTTAATCACTTCTTGAGCTCCTGAAAACTCTGCTCACACTGCTTTGTCCAATCAGACTTAGCATTCTTTTTCATAAGTTGTGTAAGCGGTCCTAAGATCTTGGAAAAATATTCTACAAATCGCTGATAGTATCCCGCCAAACCAAGGAAACTACGAACTTTTGTCACTGTCTTCAGTTGTTTCCAATTCACCACTGATTCAATCTTTTCTAGATCAACCGTTATACCTATCTTAGAGACGACGTGGCCTAGGAAACTATCCTACTCAACCCAAAACTCACACTTGCTAAGTTTTACATATAATTTATGATCTCTGAGAGTTTGTAGAGCCACTCGTAGGTGTTGCTCATGTTCCTCTCGTGTCTTCGAATAGATGAGGATGTCATCTATGAACACAACTACCGACTTGTCTAAGTGTGGTTGGAATATACCATTCATCAAGTCCATAAATGACGCGAGAGTGTTTATCAATCCAAATGGCATCACCAAGAACTCATAGTGTCCATATCGGGTTCTAAATATTGTCTTCTGAATGTCTTTAGATTTGACTCTCAGCTGATGATAGCCTGATCTCAAGTCAATCTTAAAGAAAAACCTCGCTCCTTGTAACTGATCAAAAAGGTCATCTATTCTCGAAAGCGGGTAACGATTCTTAATCGTCAACTTGTTTAGCTTACAGTAATCGATGCAGAACCGTATCGAACAGTCTTTTATCCTAACAAATAAGACTGGTGCTCCCCAAGGAGACACACTCGATCTAACAAAGCCTCTATCTAACAGATTCAAAAGTTGTTCGTTCAACTCTTTCAATTCCGTAGGCGCCATACGATACGGAGCTTTCAACAATGGTTCGATACCTGGAACTAACTCGATAGTGAACTCGATTTCTCATTTCAGTGTCATTCTAGGTAGGTCTTCGGGAAATACACCTGGGTAGTTACAAGTAACAGAAATATCAGCAATGATATTCTTTTCTTCTCGTTACTCTTGTAGGAAGGCTATGTATCCACTGCACCCATTCTTCATTAGACGTTCAGCTCGAATAACTGATATAAAAAGTGCTACCCTAGTCTTCACTCCGTAAAATCAAAATGACTTTCCCATAGGAGGATGAAAAGTTACCACTTTCCTCAGGCAATCAATGCTTGCATGGTAAGCGGATAGCCAATCCCTTCACAGTATCATGTCAAAACCCACCATATTCAATAATATCAAATATGTCCTAGTCTCATAATCCTCCACTCAAATGATGACTGATTTGTTCATGGTGTCCGTCTTCACTGAACTACTCGTAGGAACTATCACCGCTAATATAAATTCTAACGTCTTAGGCGTAATGCCCATACATGCTGAGAACATCGGGGTAATAAAGGAGTGAGTAGACCCAGGGTTGATTAATACTCATGCCTCAGTTTCACATATGCCAACATTCTAATACAAGTGTAAAGTATTGAGGTTTTATGCCTACATTTTTAGCTAAGTGTATATAAGATAGCATCATGATATTACCAAAATGTCACAATAGCATATAACTTCTAAGGACATTCATCAAATGAGAATAGGTAAATTCTTAACAATCAATAATGGATTATACCTTGGATGACTTCATTCGGTGGTTAGGCATCGTGCTGTGATGATGGTCCCAGAATAGATATTGATACCTTATTCCTTTGATTCGGCTCTGGGCACTCCTTCGCCAGATGTCCCACTTGACCACATCTAAAGCATGCACCCAACGCGAGCCTACACTCCTCTGTCCTATGCTTCTTTCAGCATCTTGCCTACATATCAATTGATTCGAATGAGGAGACACATAATGCTTGTCGTACTGCAGATGCTCTAGCTATTGCTGAAGCTGAAGAGCGAGAGGATACTTGAACAACTCCTCTGACTGCCTGAGCGTTCCGTGCAGAGATGGAAAGGACACGATCCTGAACCATGGACTGAGAGGGATCCTGAGTTGTTGCCAATGTTGTCGCCTCTCTCCCCAAATGGGGACAATCTCTTACCAAATGTCCAATGTGTCCACACCTAAAACACACACCTGTTGTCCTTCTACACATCTCTGTCATGTGTTGCTTACCACACCGAGAGCATAACTCAACCTGTGTGGATGGAGAAGTGTGCGCAATGTCTCGCAATAACGTCATGAGTAAATTAGTCTGTTGGACCATTGTGTTGACCATTGTCTCCAGCAGCTGCCAAGTTTGCTCATGTTCGTGTTCTCCGGTACGTATAGTTTTGGCTCTCTTTTGCGGGGCGTCATATCGATCTGTCAAAATGAAACAAAGGTTTCAATTAACAGATGGTCTCGATGTCTTGACAGAAAGCCTATGTTTAGATAGACCTAATGTGATATTCCTGCACTTAGCTCTATGGCTCTGAGTCTCCCATAAGACCTAAAGCCTAGGCTCTGATACCAACTGTAACATCCTAGACTTCTGCACCCAAAAACCCATGCCACTAGGATCATCGTCACCAACGATCCCCAGAACAAGTACACACATGTCTGCTTGTAGTGGCGGAAATCAAGCAAACACCATCTAAGATGCATATAGAGACAACTAATAAAACGCAACATAAAAGATAACAATTATATAAACAAAATCTAAGTATACATCTTCAAAAAGGAACCAGGAAAAACCACTGGTGATGGTCGTCCATCACCCAAAATAATGGTTCCCAATAATGATTCCTACAGAATATATACTACTATAAAGTAAAGTAGCTATAAACAAAAATACAGAACAGAGTGGGCCACCAGGCCCAATAATCCAAAATATCATATACCGATCCCAAAAATCACAAGTCTAAATGCCCAATCCCATTACCAATGAACTATGGATAACAACCCCACTGCGAAAGATTCGCTTCCCCCTCCGGCACAGACTCAGGGTTTTCTCCAAGCCTGAGGTTCTGGTCACAACCTGTACCTGTGATGTATAGTTAGGGTGAGCTAACCATCTGAGCTCAATAGAAGAAACCCAATTATATTGCATCATAACTATAAAGCATGGTTTTCAAAACATATATCAGAACAGATGATTCAAGAGTAGATATTTAGAGCAGGCAAATCACAAAACAATTGCTAAGGTTTGAATATCGAAACAAATGACAGAGAAAATAGATAATTTAACCAGGCTAATCATATGACAGATGTTGAGGTTTTGATGGCAGAAAATAGATACAGAATACCAACAATCATAGGCATGTTTATTTAAAGAAATAGACAGACATGAAATCATGTTTATGTACAGAATCTTCAAATGCGAGGTGTACTTTATTTAAATGACTTAAATAATATATACTTAAATAACTCCCGTGAATATATCACGTGGTAGCCAAATGTTTGCCGATGTTTAACCCCGACCATCATCGTTCAATGAATAATTTTAGATATTTACATCAAGCCTTTTCAAAGGAGAGTAACGTGTGCTAGAGGGTTTACAAATCATATACACGGATATCCTGCCGTATTGGTCATGGATATCCTGCCACGCCAGGGGGATTCATCACATGAACTTTAAACCAAATGCATATATATAATATCAGGAATCAGATGCTAGGAATCAGATATGACAGAACTTTAATTTATGTGCATGAAATACCTTTAAAAAATAATAAGCAGAAACCATGTGTCAGAATACAAGTCTTAATAGTCCATGAAATTAGAATAAATGTAATTTAGATTGAGTTTTCCCTACCTTAAGTTCGGAGCCGTTCAAAACAATCCAACGGTCCAAATCTACGGTCTCCAACTCTTAATCTACATCACACATATGATAATGTATTAAGGACTAATTCTAATTACTAACAAATTTGATGTATTTATATGATTTCTCAAAAATGAGGCAAAAATGGGCAAGTTCGTGCTAACTCAGAATTTGACCCGATTTTCTACTTAATTTTGACCCTCAAAACATTTGATTCATGAGTTTTTTAATTCATAAAAGTTGTAGAGCTCTTTGTCCTCTTTCCAACACTGCAAGAATCACATTAATTGGAGTTTGGAATAAAATGTTATGGTTAAAATACCGAAGCAAACCGAACAGGAAATTCGATCGATCATTTTCCCAATTTGATCGATCAATTCCTAAATTTGATCGATCATTTTTCCAACTCGATCGATCAAATTTATTAGCTCCAACATCCCAAAAACACATCTTCTATTCTATAGATGTTTTATATAATTCGATCGATCATTTCTCAATTTGATCGATCAATTCCTAGATTCGATCGATCAATTTCCCAATTTGATCGAACAATTCCCAACTTGATCAATCAATTCTCAATTTGATCGATCATTTCCTAATTTGATCAATCAATTCTCAATTTGATCGATCATTTCCTAATTTCAAATCCTTCAGAAATGTAAAGCCATAAGGCTTTGTTAGATTTGATCACTCAAATCCTAAATTTGATCGATCAAATTTGACTGCACCTCTACGGTTTGTTATTTTTAATCTATTTTTATCCAGATCTTCGATGATCTACATCAAATCACACAAATACATAAACACTAAACTAAAACACGAATTTATTCTATGATCTAAGCCATTAAAATCAAAGAAAAACTAACATTTCTTCGATCGATTTTACGACTTTAAGGATCGTTGCCGAAGAGGGTTCGGAATTAAACATTCAAATTTTCACGGCGAATCCACAAAGATAGATCACAACGTGTTCAAGATGAAGTCGTCAATGATCCACACATCGATTTCAGCCTTCTCAACGCTCGGTTAATGATCGTGAGGTGGAACGCTTCTTAAAAATGGGGTTTCTAAAGAAAGGGGTTTGAATGGTTCGGTTGGGAATTTAAAAACGGTAGAGTACCGTCGATTTCGGCATCACGAGTTCCGTGAAGAATGCGGAATTTGCGGACGATCACACAGTAAAAAAACTCACAAGGATTGAAGGCGATGGATTTTTGAAAATGAGCTCAGTTCTCCTTCTCAAATTTGCATGAAGCTAACAACTTAGCCTCTAAGCAAAACCCCATGTCTCTCTCTCTCTCTCACTCTCACTCTCTCTCTTATATCCCAACTAAAACAAAGTAAATATCTTTGATATTTACACTCTAAGTTCTATCCTTTTAATTTAGGCTTGGTTTCAGTGTTGAGCGGCACACCTCAAGTCAATGCATGGCTCATCTACTAAAGGCCCCGACAACATTTAAACCTTAATCCGTTCCACACAAAGTTATCCTAATATTATTTAATGATTTATTTTTATATAAACATCCATGGAGACATCGGTCACCGTGCCGGGCACGCACACGGGTTCAGTCTAGTTCGGGTTTGGATTTTTTGGGTTATTACAAAAAGGAAAAAAGAAAAATAAAAAGCATAAAATATCATGATTTATTAAAAAAATCAGGAAATATTTATGATTTATTCACATTTTAAAACACTTGAATTTTTTTAAATATTGAATAATTCGAGAATAATTCACAGAACCTGCAATTCAAGAATTATTTGCAAATGTTTTTACTATGCTCACACGGACTGTCACCTAGGTGGTACAACATCTAAGCCACCACAACCCATAAAAATTACGGTTTAAAAACTTTTATGTCCATATAATTCTCATATTTTCTTAGGATTCGTGGCTCAAATGGCATACCACTAGATGATGCATATGTGAACCATTAGTTTCAAACAAATTGTTCCAAATAAGAGTAAGTGCATGTGTATTGGGTGCATCATCTACCGTACTCTCAATACCGCTTATCCAAAAAGACGGTATATCCTATACTGAGCGTGATAAAATTGCCCAGATTGTGATTGATTTCTATGCCAATTTTTTCAAAGAGACTAATCATAACAGGCCACGGCTCAACAGCATCCAACCAAATACACTATCTCCTTCAGATGCCGAATCGTTGGAAGGTAAATTTCAGGAGGATGAAATATTGGTTGTTATCAAGGGTTGTAAATTTGAGCGTGCTCCTGGGCCCGATGGTTTTTCTTTCAGTTTCTTTCAGAAGTATTGGCCCATCATCAAATCTGATGTTATTAGCCTTGTTGACAACTTTTGGGAGGATGGTCATATTCATGAATCTCATAATGCTACTTTCATTGTTCTTATCCCTAAGAAAAGAGGTGCATCTGAAACGAGAAAATTTAGGCCAATCTCCCTAGTTACTAGAAGTTATAAGCTTATTGCAAAATTGTTATGCAATATACTCAAAAGGGTAATCAGTATGGTGATTTCCAAATATAAGGCACTTTCATTGAAGGGAAATAGATCCTCGACCTCCCTGTAGTCGCATAAGAAGCATCCATTCTAAGTACTCCAAGAAAGAACAAGGTGCTTTAATTAAAGTTGATATGGAAAAATTTATGATAGAGTCTGCTGAGACTATTTGTTATGGATGATGAGAAGATTGGCTTTGGGGAGAAATGGAGAAGATGGATTCACGGTTGTCTTGCTACAGCTCATTTTTCTATCATCATAAATGGCAAAGCGTGTGGTTTTCGAGGCTTCCAGAGGACTAAGGCAAGGATGCCAACTTTCGTCTTGTTTATTTGAAATAGCTAACGAAGGTCTTGCGCTCATTTTCCTATAGGCGAAGCTCGAAGGTACGACTGCCGATTTCTCAAACCCAAGGAGTAATTTTGTAACATCCCGAAAATTTCGACCATTGAACAGTATGCCTCAGTGTGCATGCCCGATTGGTCACGTACCCGACTTTGTGAAAAATATTAAGTAAGTTATTTGGGGTTGGGTCTTAAGTGAAAAAGGCTATTTTAGATTGTGTGTGGGTCATTAGATGATTTCGTATACACCAAGCTTGGGTGTATTGGCTTAACACACAAGCCTATCTTTAAAACATAAAAAGGGAATTTTTAAACATGAGAAGTTATTTCTCTTATGCTTTGGGTTCTAAAGAGAGAGAGAGAGAGAGAGGAAGAGAAAAGAGAAGGAAGGGAGACAGAGCTTGTGTATGTGGGCTTGTGCATGCAAGGATTTAAGTTTTGCATGAGATTGCAGACTTGGGATCGTGTGGAATCAAAAGCTTCAAATTTCAAAACCCCAGTTGCATGTGAGAGCGTGAATCGAGAAATCGATCAACCTAAGGTATAGAAATTGTGTTAAATTATGAGTTAGAGTTGAGTTAATTTGATTTATGTTATGGATAAGAAATTTGAAGGAATAAAAGATGATAGATCTGAGAAAATTTGGATTTGAAATGAGAAAACGATGTAACAGACGAAATCTGTCAATTTCGATTGATCGAAAATGGACTTGTCCGTTTCTACCTCGTTTTGAGAAGACACTTTAATATGTCTAAGTTATTAGTGATTATAGTTAATCCTTGATGAATCATTGTGTACTTGTGATAGATTAAGGGCAGGAAGTCATCGATAGGACTTTGCTTGGCTCCGTGTAACTTCAAGATTAAGGTAAGGGAAACTCAACCTAAATTTATATGCTTGACTTGATTCATAGTATTAGATGTGTTTGCGTGAATATGATGAGTTGATCAAAGTTGGATATATTAGAATTGGAATCTTATGATTTAGAATATGAACTCGTGAAATCGTGAATATGCATGTGATAATGTTCGATTTTAGATAACCTTTGATATTGTTAAGTTTGACTCGTGCTTTGAAAGTAAGATCTTGAGATTGCTGGTGACACTCGTGAATCATTTTGACACCCTTGGAACTATGATTTACTCAATGACGCTTGGACTTTTGTCATTGTATTTACAATATGAGTCCTTTAGATTCTTTGACTACATCCCTTGGGTCAGTACGGCGGCCTTTCCGTACACGCATTCATACATATGCTGCATATGCATCCCTTTGAGCATCATTGCATCCCTTGGATACTTTAGAATCATTGGACACCTTTGGACATCATTGCATCCCTTGGAAACTTTGGAATCATTAGACACCTTTGGACACTTTTGGACATAATTGGATCCCTTGGACACTTTGGAAATATTGAACACCCTAGAAAACTTGGAACACCCTTGGACACCCTTGTGCTGTTTGTGTTTGCAAATTTGACATTGTTTGCAAATTTGTATGAAATCTTGGATACTCTTGGATAAGTCTAATTGTTTTAAGATTCTTTTCGATATGTGTACTTTTGGATGGAATATTATGGTAAAGTTAAATATTTAAGGTTGAGTTTTGAAATAGAAAAAATTGATGAATGCTTTAAAAAAGATGTGTTTGAGGAGAAGGAAAACGATTAAGTTTTTGGAAGCAGAAATTAAATGATGGTTTTGACTCTTTACAGAAGCTATGTTTTCGAATATTAAATGTAAATTTATGTTGTTTGTCCTCTACTGAGCTTAGATGTTAGCTCACCCCAACTATACATCACAGGTGTAGGTTTGAGGAGAGCCCAGATTACATACTAAAAGAAGGGTGCTTCCGCATAAGGATTTGTACCCTGTTCTAGGATCGTAGAATTAGTGCTTTGTGGATTTGGTGAGTTAAGGTTTGGTGCATTCGTACTAGTGTACACCATTGTTAGGTGATGGTTGGTCATCACTGGTGTTTATTTAGTTTTGTTCTTGTAGGATATTAGAAATGGAGATTTAAATTATGCCATATATTTTACCTGCTTTAATTTCTGCATGTTGTGGCTGTACCAAGAAATTCCTGTGTTCAGATTGTGATCTACGATCTGGCGGTCCGGGTTTTCCCGTTTGGATTAAGTGTGCAACCTCCTTAGAGCTTATGAACAAGCTTCTAGTCAAAGGGTAAATTATGATAAATCTAATATTTATGGCATCAATATAGATGATTCACAATTGAGAAGTTGTGGGGCTAGCAGTGTTTCTCTCGTGCCAGCCCAATTCCCTTTCAAGTATCTCGGTACCCCCATCGGGATTGGAAAAATAAAAACCTCTGACTGGGACCTAGTCATAACTAAAGTCAATAATAGACTTAGCCCAAGTCCCCTTTAAGGGTGGACGGCTGATTTTAGTTCAATCCGTCTTAAGTGCTCTCCCCACTTACTACTTGTCATTCTACAAATACCCGACCAAAGTCTGCCAAGAGATCGAAAGGCTCCAAAAAAATTTTCTATGGGATGATCTTGGGAACAATAGGAAAATGCACCTCATCAGTTAGATAAAATAACTAAACCCAAGGGGGCAGGGGGTCTTGGGATTAGGCGGATTGATAAATTTAAGTGGCAACCTCATTATAATGATGGGCTGATTTGAAGTTCTTAACCGATAAGCTTTGGAGATTGGTTTCGGTGCGTGATTTGGTACAACGGAAGCAAAGGTTTAAACTACAAGAGGTAGGCCTTTAATCCTCTTTGTGCCATTTAAATTTATGTTTTGTTTAGAGTAGAGTGTGGTATGTTTAATTAAGATAAGAAGGTTATGGTTGAATAAGAAAGAAAGAATCCGGGGATGAAAATTTTGACAGCCATAGACCTGAACAAATTCGAGGGTCGAATTCTAATTCAAGGGTCGAATTTGGAATTCGACCATCTATTTGAAATTCGAAGGTCAAAAAGTGAATTTTCAAGCTTGATGTAGTTTTCAAAATTCGAGGGTCGAATTTGGAATTCGACCATCGAATTGAAAATCGAGGGTCGATTTTCGAATTTTCAAGCCTGATGAGATTTTTGGAATTCGAGGGTCGAATTTGAATTCGACCATCGAATTCCAAATTTGACCCACAAATTTGAATTTGAGGGTCGAATTCTGCCCTGTTTCATACCTTTGAAATTTTTGTCGGATTTTTCTCGACAAGTTTTGGGTTTGACTTTTGGTCTTATATTAACACTGAGAGTGTTAGTCTTTGTAGGTTTTGAATATTGGGAGTCCTTTGTGAGGACTGCTTATGCTTGTTTTGAACCTTCCTTGTTGAGGTAGGGGAACCCTACACTTCATTTGCATTCTATTATAAGTAAGAAATTGTTTTGACTGTTTCAGTAAGAAGCATAAATTTTGGAACATAGTTTGCACACAGCATGAATAAGAATTTGAACATATGACACAAATCCGAAATTTGGAAACTTTGTTATGACTAAGAACTTGTAATTTGAACCTCAGAATCTCAGTTTATTTTTGAATCAGAACTTTGAATCAGAACTTCAAAAAATCAGTAATATGTTATGAATAATAAGCTTTGATATAAGTTAGCATTTGCATTCGATTTGAGGAACATACGAACGATGCCCTAGATTCTACCAACCGTGTTGACGACATTTACTTAGGCGCAAGTTTCCCTCATAGCCTAGGGGCTTGTTGCACTTCAGAAAATGGGTTCATGAACGATGATGGTCAGTAGGGTTTCCCATCTATCACGTAGTCCGCTCTCATGCTATAGGAAATTTGGGAGATAAAATTAAGTTATAAATTTAAGACAAGAAGCATGCTAATTTAGAAGATTTTGAACACATCAGATGAATATTCTAGTTTTGACTCATGATTAGAACTGGAGATTTAATTTGCAATGCATCATTTGAAAACCATATTTGATCCGATTTCTGTCTTTTGAAAACCTTTACTTACAATGAAATGCAAATAGATCTGTTTCCTCTATTGGGCTTTGTTGTTAGCTCACCCTCGACTACACGTCACAAATGCTAAGACTGACCTAGGGTCAGAGGATCTGGAGGACTCCGACTACATTCCTGAGGAGGAATTGGATATACCTGCCGAGGAGTTTTTCCCTTGATTCTTGATACCTTCTTTTGGTACTTTGTTAGAATATTATTTGAATATTGGGCCCTAGGCCATTTTTTTGTTCTTTTGATATCACTCGAGGAACCATTATTGTGAACCACTATTTTAGGTGTTGGATTGGCCATCACCGGTGGTTCTTCTTTGTTCCTCATAGTGATATATTTTTGTTGTTAAAAGCTTTTATTTTTGAATTATTTTATGCTTTGCCTCTGTCTTTAGATCATTGTTATGTTGTCGGCTTCTGTTTGTTACGGCTTATTGAGAAATCAATAAGTTGATGAACCGGCCTTTCCTATACCTTAGGGATTGGAAAAGTCGAATTAAATCCTGATTAATGTCGAGCAAGGCTCTAGGTTCAGAGTCTTAGGACTAAGGGTTGGATTGTTTTAACAATCAATACTGATCAATTGTTATTGTTTTTCAACAATGATAGATCAGCATGCCTTCGCGGTTTAGAGGCAGAGGTCGAGGTAGAGAAGGATCTCGTATGGCTCGCATAGAGGAGATTGATGAGGGCGTAGGCACCTCACATGGCAGAGAGAGATTCATATCTGGCCCTAATGCATATCCTTTGGGAGCTGCTAGGCCTGAAGGGGGAAATGTTGACCAGGTGTTGGCAGCCTTGGCCAACAACATGGTTCAACAGACTGCAGCCATAGACCGGCAGACTGAGGTGCTGGTAGCCAGACATCAACCAAGAGGATTCACAGAGTTTAGGAGGATGAGACATCCTACATTCTTAGGGCAGACAGATCCTATGGAGGCCGAGGCATGGCTTGATGAGATCGAGAAGATTTTTGAGGTGTTGCAGTGTACAGATGTTGAGAAAGTACGCTGGGCATCCTTCAAAATTTTGGGCGAGGCCAGCCCGTGGTGGAAGTTTGTTTCCAGGATGAGAGAGCAGGACTACCCCAATACTCCATGGACTTGGGCAGAGTTCGTGGAGACGTTCAACGATCAGTATTTTCTGAAGATCGTACGTAACCAGTGGGAAGTCCAATTTATTGAGCTGAAGCAGAATGAGATGTCGGTGCGTGAGTATGGCGCAGAGTTTGATAGACTTTCTCGATTTGCACCCTTACACGTGGCCATTGAGATGATGAGGGCTCATAAATTTCAGAGAGGGTTGAGGCCGAATATTCAGGAGAGGGTGTCGATGTGGGAGATGGAGATGTATGCGGACGTCATGGCAAAGGCTCTCATTGGAGAGGAAGACATTCAAAAATAGTACTTGAGGCAAGAGCAGGGAAATAAAAATCAGTTTGGCCAGGGACAAATGAGTGCTTCAGAGCAGGTGAACAAAAAGCCAAGGTTCTCTAAACCTCCTCCCTATCCTAGTCAGCCATTGTATTCCAGACCGGCTGTTGCTTCAGGACCAGTGACGTCTTCCTATCAGAGACCAGTGACGTCTTCCTATCAGAGACCACAGAGTTCGTCACCAGGGCGACCTTTCAGAGCCGGGAGCACTACTGCGAGTGGAGCTTCTGTGGGTCAGGGTTAAGTGCGGGGATCAGCTGTTACTCCTGTTTCTACCCCAGTGTGTGCAAGATGTGGGAAACCATATATGACAGAGGATTGCCGACAGAACACTGGAGGATGCTTCAGGTGTGGACAGATTGGTCACATGATCAAGGATTGTCCTACCGTTGAAAAAGGATGAACTACGACAGTCTCTACGCAGAAGTTGACGCGACCTACAGTTCAAGGTCGAGCTTATGCGGTGATTGCACAAGATGCCCAAACGTTGAATGATGTAATCTAAGGTATCATTAAAGTTGACATGTCAATTCTGCATTGATTCTATTATTTAATGTTAAATTCATTCAAGTAGATTTTAAACCACATTGGAATCATTGCATATAATTAACGAACTTTTTAAATAAAGGTAATGAGTCGTCGAGGTGACCTAAGTAAAATTGAAGCACGAGTACTTATAGACCCCGGGTCTACACACTCGTTTATTACTCCTCCCTTCTCAGAGAAGTTGGGTATCACTCCCGAACCCCTTGCTTTCATTTTGGATGTAAAGATCCCTACGGGAAGTTCAGTATGCACTAATACAGCATGTCAGTCGGTCATCATGATGATTGATGAGCACGAGACAGTGACTGACATGATTACATTGAGCATGGAAGGGTTCGACATCATTCTCGGAATGGATTGGTTGGCAACTTATCACGCGAGCGTGGACTGTCTACAGAAGATTGTGACCTTCCGGCCGCCAAAGAGAAAATCCTTTCTATTCTGTGGAGTCAAATCAAAGGTTGCACCGTTGATTTTAGCCATTAAGGTCGAGCGCATGATGAAGAATGGTTGTAGTGGGTATCTGGCCTACTTGTAAGATTCTACAGAGAAGAAGAATGACTTGGCTCTTATCACGGTGGCCTACGAGTATCCTGATGTCTTTTCAGAGGACTTACCTAGATTACCACCTAATCGAGAGATTGAGTTCGCGATTGAGCTAGCGCCGGATACATAACCGTTATTTAAAGCTCCATATCGGATGGTGCCTGCTGAGTTGAAAGAACTCAAGGAACAGCTTCAGGAGCTGTTAGACAAAGGCTTTATTCAACTGAGTGTTTCTCCTTGGGGTGAACTGGTTCTTTTTGTGAAAAAGAAGGATGGATCGATGCGTCTGTGTATCGATTATAGGCAGCTCAACAGGATGACGATTAAGAATCGTTATCCTCTTCTGCGGATAGATGACTTATTTGATCAATTGCAAGGTGCAAAGTTCTTCTCGAAGATTGATCTGAGGTCAGGCTATCACCAGCTCAAGATCAAGGCAGAAGATATATCCAAAACTACATTTCGAATGCGTTATGGCCACTATGAGTTTTTAGTGATGTCGTTTGGATTGACAAATGCGCCTGCATCTTTCATGGATCTGATGAACAGAGTGTTCAAACCACATCTTGATAAATCTGTGGTAGTTTTCGTAGATGACATCCTCATCTATTTGAAAACCAGAGAGGAGCATGTGCAGCATCTGAAAATGGCTCTTCAAACACTCAGGGACCATCAGTTGTATGCCAAACTCAGTATGTGTGAGTTTTGGCTTGAGCAGGTCAGTTTCCTGGGCCACGTCATCTCTGAAGTGAGTATCTCAATGGACCCTATAAGATAGATTCTGTGGTGACCTGGGAATAGCCTACGACAGTTACAGAGGTCCAAAGTTACCTTGGTTTGGCAGGGTACAATCGGAGATTTGTCGAGGGTTTCTCAAAGATATCGGGTCCACTCACGCAGCTCACGAGAAAGAATGTGAGGTTCGATTGGACAGAGCAATGCAAGCAGAGCTTTCAGGAGCTGAAGCGTCGATTGACTAAGGCACCAGTACTTGCTATACCTTCTGGCAGAGGAGGCTTCGCAGTGTACAGTGATGCTTCTTACGGCAGATTAGGCTGCGTGCTTAATCAACATGAGCGGGTCATTGCATATGGTTCTAGGCAGCTAAAGGACCATGAAAGGAATTATCCGATGCATGACTTAGAGTTAGCAGCAGTTATATTCGCCTTAAACATCTGGAGACATTACCTCTACGGTGAGATATTTAATATATTCACCGATCAAAAGAGTCTCAAGTACCTATTCACTCAAAAGGACTTGAATATGAGGCAGCGACGATGGATGGAGTTCTTGAAGGACTACGATTGCTCGATTCAGTACCATCCGAGAAAGGCGAACGTCGTTGCTGATGCTCTTAGTAGGAGGTCTTCAGCACAGTTGTCACATATTGTTAGATGGATTCAGAGATGGAAGCTTTTGGAAGATATGGCTTTGGGCAGCTCACGGTTCAATGTAAAAGGCTCGGGAGCATTGATGGCCACACTTGTATTACGCCCTACGCTCTTCGAGAATATCAGGAAGCTTCAGATGATCGATGATGAGCTGATGGCAATCAGACGAGATGTCGAGAATGGCAGCAAGAAGGATTTCTCCATACGAGTAGATGGGACCTTGTTGTTTCACGACTGTGTATGTGTACCGTCGAGTACCGAGCTTCACGACACCATTCTGGAAGAGGCTCACAAATCCATGTATGCCATACATCCTGGTAGCACCAAGATGTATCAGGACTTAATGAAGAGTTTCTGGTGGTGAGGTTTGAAATGCGACGTCGCTGAGTACGTATCGCAGTGCTTGGTTTGTCAACAGATTAAGGTTGATCATCAGAATCCTGCAGGCCTATTGCAGCCTTTACCTGTGCCTGAGTGGAAATGGGAAGCTATTTCAATGGATTTCATTCTCGGGTTGCCGAAAACACTGAGGAAGAACAATGCCATTTGGGTCATTGTCGATCGGTTAACCAAGTTTGCTCATTTCTTGCTATACAATACCACGTATACAGCCAGTAGACTTGCAGAGTTATACCTGAAGGAGATTGTTAGACTGCATGGGATACCGGCTTGTATTGTGTCAGGCAGAGACCCGTTGTTTACTTCACACTTTTGGCAGCGATTTCAGGAGGGAATGGGTTCTCGTCTTGACTTTAGTTCGACGTTTCACCCACAGATGGATGGCCAGACTTAGCGAGTGAATCAGAACATAGAGGACATGTTGAGAGCATGCATGTTGGATTTTCACGGGTCATGGGACCAACACTTACCTCTGATCGAGTTTTCTTACAACAATAGTTTTTAGGTGAGCATCGGTATGGCTCCGTTCGAGGCTTTCTATGGACGACGGAGCAGATCACCATTGAACTGGGAAGAAGTGGGTGAGAAGCTCATTATTGGCCCTGAGATAGTCAAGCGCACGACCAAGATGGTTCGGTTGATTCATGAGCGACTACGAGTAGCTCAGAGTCGTCAGAAGAGCTACGCTGATCTCAAACGGAGACACGTGGATTTTAAGGTAGTTTAACTACACTAATGTGTATTTCATCACTTGATACATATTCCACGTGACAATTGGCTCTAACACTAGTCTTTTTCAGGTCGGCGAGAATGTTTTCGTTCGGATTTCGCCTACGAAGGGCGTTCTGCGATTCAAGAAATGAGGGAAACTGAGTCCTCGGTACGTTGGGCCTTTTGAGATATTAGGACGAGTCGGAGAGGTTGCATACCACGTGGCGCTACCGCCGTAATTGTCAAGCATGCACAACGTCTTCCATGTGTCGATGCTACGTCGATACATACGTGACTCGACTCACATACTTGATTACCAACCCATCGAGCTTTGGGATGGTTTGACGGTGATTGAGGACCCGGTTCAGATCTTGGACCACAAGGAGCAAATCCTATGCACTAAGAGGATTCCTTTGGTTCTCGTCCGATGGTGGAATCATACACCGGAGGAAGCCACTTGGGAGCGAGAGGCTGAGCTCCGATACCAATTTTTGAGCCTTTTTGTTTAAATTTTGAGAAATTTTGTTTTCACTGTATAATACTTAGCATATTTTTTTTTGTGTACTTATTTATGAAGGTCTATAATTTTTGCGAGTAATTTTGGTGACCCTTTGGTATCTATTAATTTTGTGCCAGTTTAACCGTACCTACCTTATGGAAAACCCGATGAGTTTTAGGCCTTCGACCAAAACCGGGGATGTTACTTCCTAATGGTCTTTGACATAAATAGAGCTTTTTATTAAATACTTCATTTACTTTATTTTCTATGTTAAATTCGGCTCTATTTGATGCCAGAAATGTCGCATTCCATAATTGAAGTGAATTGGGCTGTAAGGAAGTCACTTTGGACCTAAGGAATGGACCTCATTTTCAAAAATTTTGAATTTTTAGAGGAAAACAAACCTCGAGAAATTCGAGTGTCGAAAATGGAAATCGAGGTTCGAATTTCCCTGCACAGTACCCAGGCATTTTAAGCACAAAAATCAGGCCTGAGAAAATTTTGCAGAAATCAAGAGTCGATTTCAAAATCGAGGGTCGATTTGAAATTCGACCCACGAATTTGAAATCGAGGGTCGAATTTCCCGATTAAGTGGGGGTTCTGTTTTATTTTGGCATTTTCATGTTTGGACAACTGAGGGTTTAGGCTTAGGGTTTTCGAGGGTTTTGGGATTTTTGGAGCTCTTGTTCATATTTTTGGCTGGATTCAAGGGGATTTCACTCTGATTGCACAAAGGGCCTTGGATTTCCACCATTGGAAATCGGATTTGGGGCTTCTCAAGGTAAACCCTCACGAACACTTCTCATTTTGGAGTTTTTCCTTCTGATATCTATTAGATTTGTTGTTGCTACAATGGGGCCTAAAAAGCAAGCTCCTATACGCAATCCAACCTCTAAACAACCAGCTTCAAAGGCTGCATCGACAAGTCGAGCTAAACAACCAGCCCCATAGCCCGAAGAGCCACCTACTCAGTCAGCTCCACCACCCCCTCAGCCAACTCCACCTGTGTCCCCTCCAATCCGAGAGCAACCCACTAAATTTTGGGGCATTAAGGGCTTTGCCACTGAGTATGTGTTTCACCCCGAGTTGTTTGATCAACAAACAACCACTCAGTGGGCGGTGGAATACCTAGAAAAAGCCCAGATGACTTCACTTTGCACAACATTTAGCGACCATTTTTACCCTCGTTTGGTGTGCCTATTTTATCAACATATGCGCCAAGAGGATGGGAAAAAAATTTATACTTCAATTGATGGGAGGGATTACACTTTCGACCTAGAGGACATTGCCGTAGCAATGCGTTGCCCGCTGGCACATTCTAAGACAATGGGATTAGGTCCTCCTTTCCCCAAACTTGTCCTCTTTCATGATGTTATTACCCAAATGACGCAGGGTTGTCATGGGTCGGGTAAGTCTATTGTCCGTACACATGCCCGACTCTATGTGGCTTTTAGTCAAAATTTTCAAGACAACCCTCTACCCGTTTGGTCACAAGTCCGAGCGTGTCGGTCCCCTCCAACAGATTTTGTTTGCCGCTTACAAGGAGCGTTGGTTTAGTGCTCCTGAAATAATTTTAAAGGGAATTATTAAAGCTCGGGAAAAAATGGGGAAGCAGGTAAAGAAACCGAAAAAGGGCATTCCCTATGCTCGTTTGATTTCTATGATGATCGAGATTTACCGAGCGGGCCCCGCGTATGATATCCCTCCTACAGAATCGAAATCTATTGACGGTCTTAAAATGTATAACCTTGTCAATTGGGGTCAGACCTATGGTAGACTTGTTAAGACCCCCAAGGACCCAGTAGTTCCTGATGAGCATGAGGATGAGGACCAGACACATGTTGCCCCTGACACGGCTGCTCCTACAACCACTCAGCCACTACAGAGCGACATACTTACACTATCAGAGTTTACGCGCCAGATGACTGCGGTGAGCTAGCAGATCCAGGAGCTCACACGGCATACCAGCTCCATGCATCAGGAGTTGGACATTCATGGCGGGGCTCTTACCTACTTGATGCAGCATGCATTCCCCACCGACTATGCTACGTATATGGCCGACATCCGTGCGTCCATTCATCGCCCTTCGACATCAGGCGCTGGTTCCAGCATGCCTACTCAGGCCGGAGAGGATGGTTGGTGGCCTTGGCGATGATGGGGGGCGATGACGGGATCAGTGTTGTTTTGGGGGATGTGATTTATTTTTCTGTTTTGGGGCATGTATTTATTATTTCATGCATGGATTATTTAGGACCTGGTGGTCCTACTTTTGCTATCTTTTATATTTCTTGTTTTGGGGTTTTGATCGGATACTTTGTTTTGTTTAGTCTTGTCTGTATTTGTGCTAGACATTGTTTTGTTACTATCTATATGGTTTTGTCTTTTATCTTCTGTTGCTATGGTGGGATTCTATTTTCTTTGACGTTTTCATGCGTCACTGTGCGGCGGTCTCCCGGCACGTGACACTTGGGGTGTAGGCATCCATGTACGGATGCAATCCACTATGGCCCTTCTAGTGCCACATGCAGTACATCTAGGTTACTACAGATCCCATCCCTTGACTTGTGTGCCCTGTGAGATCAGCGCACGATGGCCAATGTTTTCTTTTTGTTTCGTTGTATGGTGTCTGTTTCATTACATTTTCGAGGACGAAAATTCCTGAGGGGAGAATGTAATATCCTTGATATTTTTGGCTTATTTTCATTTACCTCGGTATGCATGTCTGGAAATTATTGAAGAATTTTTTTGGATTTTTGGAAAGCTAAGGCTATGATAAGACTAATGACCAAAGGATTTTGTCTGAAGATATGTGCAAGTCATGTAATCGATGATGTACACAATAAGGTTGGTGTTTATGTTTAGCACCGGAAATTTTTATAATTTAAGTGGATAAGATGACAAATATAAAATCTAGATATTGTTTTGTTTGGTTTTTAGGTTATAAGAGAGATTGAAAGAGAAGTGTAACCTCTCCCTCTCTCGGTTGGATTAGAATATAGGAACTTTTGCCTCTCCACTTGATATTAAATCTTAGATCTTGTGAGACTTGAAAATTCGCTCCCCATCCCTACCATTGAAAAGCTCCGTATTGAAATTCTGATCAGTTTGAGCTATTAGAAGAGAAGGATAGGGGAGTGGATATTAACCAATGGGGATCTGACCTGTGCACTAAAGAGAGGTTTAAGTGGCAACCTCATTATAATGATGGGCTGATTTGAAGTTCTAAACCAATAAGCTTTGGAGATTGGTTCCGGTGCGTGATTTGGTGCAACGGAAGCAAAGGTTTAAACTACAAGAGGTAGGCCTTTAAACCTCCTTGTGCCATTTAAATTTATGTTTTGTTTAGAGTAGAGTGTGTTATGTTTAATTAAGATAAGAAGGTTGTGGTTGAATAAGAAAGAAAGAATCCGGGGATGAAAATTTTGACAGCCACAGACTTGAACAAATTCGAGGGTCGAATTCTAATTCAAGGGTCGAATTTGGAATTCAACCATCGATTGAAATTCGAAGGTCAAAAAGTGAATTTTCAAGCTTGATGTAGTTTTCAAAATTCGAGGGTCGATTTCCAATTCGAGGGTCGAATTTGGAATTCGACCATCGAATTGAAAATCAAGGGTCGATTTTCGAATTTTCAAGCCTGATGAGATTTTTGGAATTCGAGGGTCGAATTCTGCCCTACTTCATACTTTTGAAAATTTTGTCGGATTTTTCTTGACAAGTTTTGGGTTTGACTTTTGGTCTTATATTAACACTGAGAGTGTTAATCTTTGTAGATTTTGAATATTGGGAGTCCTTTGTGAGGACTACTTATGCATGTTTTGAACCTTCCTTGTTGAGGTAGGGGAACCCTACACTTCATTTGCATTCTATTATAAGTAAGAAACTATTTTGACTGTTTCAATAAGAAGCATAAATTTTGGAACATAGTTTGCACACAACATGAATAAGAATTTGAACATATGACACAAATCCGAAATTTGGAAACTTTATTATGACTAAGAACTTGTAATTTGAACCTCAGAACCTCAGTTAATTTTTGAATCAGAACTTTGAATCAGAACTCCGAAAAATCAGTAATATGTTATGAATAATAAGCTTTGATATAAGTTAGCATTTGCATTCGATTTGAGGTACATACGAACGATGCCCTAGATTCTACCCACTGTGTTGACGGTATTTACTTTGGCGCAAGTTTCCCTCATAGCGTAGGGGCTTGTTGCACTTTAGAAAATGGGTTCATGAACGACGATGGTCAGTAGGGTTTCCCATCGGTCATGTAGTCCGCTCTCATGCTATAGGAAATTTGGGAGATAAATTAAAATTATAAATTTAAGACAAGAAGCATGCTAATTTAGAAGATTTTGAACACATCAGATGAATATTCTAGTTTTGACTCATGATTAGAACTGGAGATTTAATTTGCAAAGCATCATTTGAAAACCATATTTGATCCGATTTCTATCTTTTGAAAATCTTTACTTATAATGAAATGCAAATAGATCTGTTTTCTCTATTGGGCTTTGTTGTTTGCTCACCCTCATCACGTCTTTGCCTGACCCACCTAGGGTCAGAGGATCTGGAGGACTTCGACTACATTCCTGAGGAGGAATTGGATATACCTGCTGAGGAGTTTTTCTCTTGATTCTTGATACCTTCTTTTGGTACTTTGTTAGAATATTATTTGAATATTAGGCCCTAGGCCATTGTTTTGTTCTTTTGATATCACTCGAGGAACCATTATTGTGAACCACTATTTTAGGTGTTGGATTGGCCATCACCGGTGGTTCCTCATAGTGATATATTTTTATTGTTAAAAGCTTTTATTTTTGAATTATTTTATGCTTTGCCTCTGTCTTTAGATCATTGTTATGTTGCTGGCTTCTGTTTTTTACGGCTTATTAAGAAATCAATAAGTTGATGAACCAGCCTTTCCTATACCTTAGGGATTGAAAAAGTCGAGTCGTCACAAGATCTTTCTAAGCAAATCCAAAGCTTTTTAAGATATCCTGGTCTTGACCTAGACCATACATATAGTGTACTAAGTGTCAGAAGTGTCAAAACCATAATTGGTACACTACGCACTAGCGTTTTTCCCAGAAAATCAAAACAGGACAAAATAGATAATTTGATCGATCAATTCCTCTATTGGATCGATCGGATTCACATCTCATCAATCAATCACTTCAATTGATCAATCGGATGCCTTAATCCTTTACAGGCAGAACAGAGGAAATCTGATCGATGAACTCCCTATTTGATCGATCGAATTCTCAAGTTGATCGATCAATTCTCTTGTTTGATCGATCAGAACCCAAAATTTTATAAGTATAGAACAGAAGAATTTGATCGATCAATCTCCATATTTGATCGATTAATCTTCATGTTTGATCGATCGAATTTCAAAGTTTTAAAATTCAAAAATGCAGACATCCTGTTATATAAAGTTTATATAGCATTCAATCGATCAAATCCCTAATTTGATCGATCAATCTCACAATTCGATCAATCAATTTCTTTATTGATTGTTTAGTTCACACTTGATCGATCACTTACATTTTGATCTATCAATCTCAACTGTCATTTCCATGAAGTAGCCCTCCTATTATATAAGTGTTCATATAATTCAATCAATCAAATCCCAATTTTGATCGATCAGATTATAATTTGATCGATCAAATACTCAATTTGATCGTGGTAGTTTCTGTCATAAATTTCTTTCGTTGATTTTTAACCTAAATCTTTTATAACTTTTATGATTCTCCACGAATCATTCAAGCACACAATTAACCCATATTTATGACATCTAATCTACAGAAAACCCACAATAACTCACCACTTTTAGAGTTGCTCCTCGATTCACGGAGATTGCGGCTTGAGGTGGGTTTCGGATCCGGATTCAAGGATTCGTCCCCATTTGTGATCCGTAAGAGCAAATGCGCGACTCGATGTCAACACACAGAGATGTCACACTTCTCCAAGTATGACACAACAGATTCACAACTCTTTTACACAAATGGATCAAGATCCCAGGGTTCTACAAACCTATATTTTCATAAAGGAGTTCTCTAACACTCAAGCCACATACTACGCGAGGTGTTAACCGCACTCCACGTGATCTCTCAGCCAGAAAACCAGTTCAAAGATGAAGGAGAATTAGGAGAGGTGAAGGTCTACCCTCTTCCTTCCCTTATAAGATAACCAGGAGAAATATGTACGATATTTATATTTCCCAAGTCTTTCACTCCGGTGTTGAGCACGCGCACTACACTCACGCGTATTCTATTCTACCAAAGGTCCAATCGGATTTCAGATAAGTGCCACAAGTGACTTATGGCATCATGTGCTTACAGACTAAGAATCTTGCTATTGATATTATTATTATAAATTTTTTAATTCATCTCAATTTCTATGATAGGCACGTATACCAAAGCAGTAAAAAAGCTTCAAAATTTTAGGGTCGTTACATTCTCCCCCCTTAGGAATTTTCGTCCTCGAAAATGTCAGACATATTTAGATAGGTCTACAGGGTTTCCTAATCTGAACAGTCCCTCAAAACAAAACAGAAATAACCTGCCCTAACAGTAAGAGTGGGTCACAGTGCAATAGACTCTGTTAAGCACGTGTATGAAAGGCCGGGATCCATAGTAACCTAGACGTACTGCGTGTGACATCCGAGAATGTCATAGAGGATTACATCCGTATGTGGATACATCCATCCCAAGTGTCACGTGCTCGGAAGAACACTCCACAATGACTTAAAGAACCACACAGACAAAACACACACACGCAACATTTAACCAATTTAAATCAAAGGTGTTAGATAGAACAAAATATAGGGCAAGTATGTCATATACAAGGTGTACAGAAATAGAGCATGCAAAACAGATAGTAAACATAGCAGGTACAAGTAGTCAAAATGGAAATCATGCAGGAAGCAATCATGCATGCAAAGTAGAAATTTAATATGAAAACAAGACTATATATATAGTTATACAATTAAATACAACTCATAGCGGTTACTTGCTGGCGGAGCAAATGATGATCCAGGCCCCGTGGGTGCAGGTCTACTAGGTTTGGGTGGCTCGGTACGGTAGTCACGTGGATCAGCGACGTGCTGGTGAGCGTGCCCGATCATAGGAGTAGCAATGGTCGCGTACGAGTGCTGCTTAGTAAAGTGAGCATCCCCTCTTGAAAGTCCAAATGCCGATGCACCTAATGATGGAACTCTTGCATTTCGTCTAGCCTCTCGTGAACCCTCTTGTTACCCTAGTTGAATGCCGCAAGCACACATTCTAGGGTGATGGTGGAAGGCTCAGGATGGTGTGCGGTGCTAACACGTGTAGGTCAGCGTGGATGAATGGGGGCCAGTCTAGCAGGTACATCAGGCTGAAGTGGAAGATCAGGTTGTACCTCCCCCCCATCTGGAGCTTGTGCAGCAGGCTCGGCTCCGGTCTCAACTAGTGGAACATCCCCCTCTTTAGGCAATTTCTTCACCAAAAGGTTATAACTTTTGGTCCAATCTTTAAGCTAAAAAGGCTTGATGTTATTATTCCTCCTAGGCTCCCCTGGTGCCATGCTATACGCGTCCCATATGGTGTTATACTGCTCGACCATATGTGTGATCAATCGTGCATAAGGCATCTCTTTCTTAAACTTTGCCTTCTTCTCGAACATCTGATCCATGGCATCTATCATGCCATCAAGGACGACGTCGGCAACGGAGAACCAACGGTTCTCGAAGGCCGAAAAGATGAATTGTTGTACGATACCCGTATGCTCAGACTTATACAAAAATGGGTAAATGGTACACTTGATAAAGGTATCAAACATCCATAGATATCAGGAAGTTGGGCTCGCTTGATGGATTGGTCCAATCCCTGTTGATCGTGTGTCATCTTAGCGATGACGTCCTCAAATGGCACATCCTTGATGTAGGGTGCCGCCAAACCACATGTCTCAACGTACCTAGATGGGCATTGTAAAGCGGCGGAGATGTAGAATTGGTTGAACTTGTACTCTAACCCATCTATTTTGTAATTATTTGGTGATGGTCACTGCCCCGTCGAAGGTGTTGGTAAAACAAGCGAACTATTCACGGGCAATAGTGATCATGAAAAAGCTCGGGTAATGGTTTGAGCCCTAGTTTGGTGATATAGTTGATCGCCCATGTCATTTCGGGTCGATCCTCGAATAGAGTCAGGGCAAACTCATACTCGGGCAAGAATAGTTTCAAATCCCACCACTCTTTTGGTAGTTCTCGTTCGATGAGTGGCTATTGGGATGGTTGGACGGGTGGGACGGGTTGTACATGTGGTGCCACGGGTTCTACAATAGGTTGTACGACCAATTCAACTTGTGGTATGGGTACACGAACCAGCGAGGTAGGAATCTTACATGAAGCGTTCTTCGTTTGCGGTCCCATGGTTTAAAATGACCAAAATACACAAAAACCCCAAAGAATAGAAAAATTTAGGGTTTACTGTGTTAGAAGAGCAAAATGCGATCCATGGAAGCGAATACGTGAAGCTCCGGCAGTCAGGAGTAGTCGAAAATCAAGTTCGAACGCAAAGGAAGCAAAGTGCTCTCGCTCAATTGAGTTTTCTTGATCGTTCAAATGGGTATTTTAAAAACCCAGTGCTACTTAAATCGATATGTTCGATCAATCAATGCTAAATTGATCGATCGAATTTCAAAACCAAAATTCCCTAACCCGATAGGTTTGATTGATCAATCCCTATATTGATCGATCAATTTGTCCAATTGATTAATCAAATTGGTCAAAAATAGTGCAACGTTCAAAGTCAGTTGATCGATCAACTCTTCAGTTTGATCGATCAGATTCACATTTGATCGATCAAATACTCACTTTGATCGATCAAATAGGTCTTAAGTAGAATTCATGGTTGATCGATCAATTTCTCAATTTGATCGATCGAACTAGTAATTGATCGATCAAAGCCTCAATTTGATCGATCGAATTTAACAGTAAAGCTATTTTCCAAATTTACAGGTTTAAAAGACCTGTAAGCATCGTCATAGTCCAACGGTTATATTTCAATGTCATACTAACATGTTAAGCAATATATATAACCCTAAAACATGCTCAAAAGATTTAACAAAGACACAGTACATTAAGGAATTGAATCCAACATCAAAATTACTTTGCATATCAGTTAAACAAATACGAGTATTGCTCGCAAATTTTGGCTTCACGCTCCCAGGTAGCATCTACAGAAGAATAATTCTGCCACTTTACTAACACAAGTGGGATCATCTTAGTTCGTAACACCTGTTCCTTACGGTCTAGAATCTGCATAGGTTCTTCTACCAAAGTCAGATCCTCTTGAAGCTCAATCGGTTGAAAATTCAAAACATGGGTTGGGTCTTTCACGTATCTCTTCAATATGGAATATGTTATGCATGCTTGCCAGCTGTGGTGGTAAAGCAATCCTATACGCGGCTTCTCCAACCTGACCTAACACTTCAAATGGTCAAATGTAACATAGACTTAACTTTCCACATTTCCCAAAATGCATCACGCCCTTGGTTGGCGAGATCTTGACAAAGACTTTGTCTCCTACCTGAAAATAGGTGTTAATTCTATACCAATAAACTGATAACAAAAGATCTATTATATTTAACACGATCAAGCTCACCTGAAACTCGACCTGCGTCCTATGAAGATCGGCATAACTCTTTTGGCGACTTTGAGCAACTCTCAATCTCTCACGAATCAACCGAACGGTCTTAGTTATACTATCCACGATATCAGGTCCCAAAATAAGTTTCTCACTGACTTCCTCCCAATTCAATGGAGATTGATATCATTGTCTATATAAAGCTTCGTAGGGAGCTATCCAATACTAGACTGACAACTATTGTTGTATGCAAACTCAATCAGAGGCAAATGTTGGTCCGATGACCCGTGAAAGTCTAATATGCACGTACGCAATATATCCTCTATGATTTGGTTCACTTTTTCAGTCTGTCCATCTGTCTGAGGATGGAACGCTGAGCTGAAATCAAGTCTAGACCCCATGCCTTCTTAAAATCTCTGCCAGAATTGTAATGTATAAAACGGATCGCGATCACACACAATACTGACCGGTATATCATGAAGTCTAACTATCTCTTTAAGGTAAAACTCTGCAAGCTTACTGGCGGTATATATCGTACGATACGGCAGAAAATGTGCAGACTTGGTTAGTCTATCCATAATGACCCAGGTGGCATTGTGTTTCCTCAACATTTTTGGCAATCCTAATATAAAGTCTATAAAAATGGCTTCCCATTTCTACTCAGGTATTGGCAAAGATAGCAACAATCTCGTTGGATTTCGATGATCTACTTTTACTTGCTAGCAGACCAAGCATCTGGACACATACTCTGCTATGTCCTTCTTCAAGCTTCTCCACCAGAAGCTTTTCTTTAAGTCCTGATACATCTTGGTACTCTCAGGATGTATAGCATACATTGATTTATGAGCCTCCTCTAAAATAGTGTTTCGAAGCACAACACTGGTAGGTATGTACACTCGATCCCAGAATAACAAAGTACCATCCTCCCTGATGGAGAAATCTGCTCTGGTCTCACTGATCACACCCTGTCTCATGGTCATAAGCTCATCATCGACCATTTAGAGTTTACGAATATTTTCAAACAGTGTCGACCTGATAACAAGGGTGGCCATCAAAGCGCCTGAACCTTTCACATCGAACCTTGTATCACACAAGGCTATATCCTCAAGCAAGCACCATCGATGCATTCTCGTAATGAGATGTGATAACTGAACTGAAGACTTCCGACTCAAAGCATCCACCACTACATTGGCCTTCTCAGGGTGATATTGGATGAAACAATCATAATCTTTCAAGAACTCCATCCATCTTCGTTGTCGCATGTTCAAGTCCTGGGTGGACAAATACTTAAGGCTCTTATGGTCGGTGAAGATATCAAACGTCTCACAGTATAAGTAGTGCCTCCAGATCTTCAATGCAAAAATTATCACTGCTAACTCTAAATCATGAGTAGGATAGTTCTTCTTGTGGTCCTTGAGTTATCTAGAGCCGTAAGCGATAACCTTCTTGTGCTGATTGAGAACACAACCCAATCCACTGTAAGATGCATCACTATATCCACCAGAAGGTATTACTAGCATTGGTGTTGTAGTCAGACACCCCTTTAGTTCTTAAAAACTCTTCTCACACTACTCTGTCTAATCAAACTTAGCATTCTTCTTTGTAAGCTGAGTAAGTAGACCTGAGAGTTTAGAGAACCCTTCTACAAACCGTCTATAGTATCCCGCCAAGCCAAGCAAACTACAGACTTCTGTTATCGTCTTTGATTGCTCCCAATTCACTACAGATTCGATCTTTACAAGATCGATCGTTATACCCTCCTTAGAAACAACGTGGCCCATGAAACTGACCCGATGAAGTCAAAACTCACACTTGCTAAGCTTGGCATACAGTTGATTGTCCCTGAGTGTTTACAGAGCAACTCACAAATGTTGAACGTGTTACTCTCTTGTCTTTGAATATATGAGGATGTCATCAATAAAAACCACTACTGATTTATATATGTTGAAGGTGTGGCTTGAATATCCGGTTCATCAAGTCCATAAACGATGCAGGTGTGTTCGTTAGCCTAAAAGGCATAACTAAGAACTCATAATGACCATACCTCGTGCGGAATGCGGTCTTGGAAACATCATCCACCTTAATCTTTAATTGATGGTAACCCGACCTTAGATCAATGATTGAAAAGAACCTTGCACCTTGCAACTGATCAAAGAGGTAATCAATCCGCAGCAGTGGGTAACAATTCTTAATCATCATCTTGTTCAATTGGCGGTAATCGATGAATAGCCACATCGAACCACCCTTCTTCTTCACAAACAGTGTCGGTGCTCCCCAAGGAGACACACTCGGCCTGATAAAATCTTTATCCAAGAGCTCCTGAAGCTGCTCCTTCAGTTCCTTTAGCTCAGCAGGCGCCATTCTGTACGGAGCCTTTGACAACAGTTCAATACCCGGTGCTAAATCAATCGTGAACTCAATCTCCCGATCAGGTGGCAATCTAGGTAATTTCTCAAGAAAGACATCTGAGTATTCACATGCAATAGTGATAAGAGCGATGTCCCTCTTCTTCTCATGATGATCTTACAAGTAAGTAAGATATCCATAGCATCCATTCTTCATCATACGTGCCGCTTGAATAGCTGAAATGAGCGGTGCAACCTTGGATTTGATTCCACAGAAGCGAAAGGACTTTCTCTTAGGAGGTCAGAAGGTCACAATCTTTCGAAGATAGTCCACACTTGCATGGTATGCTGACAGCCAATCCATTCCAAGGATCGCGTCAAACCCTTCCATACTCAAAGTAATCATATCGATCATCATCTCGTGATCCTCAATCATCATGATAACTGATTGACATACTATATTCGTGCTGATTGAGCTTTCAGTAGGGACCGATATAGCCAAAATAAAATCCAGGGATTTAGGCACGATGCCTAACTTCTTAGAGAACGACAGAGTAATAAACAAATTACTAGACTCAGGGTCTATTAGTACACGAGCTTCTGCTTGACTCACGTCACCCGTACGATGCATGACAAGTGTACCTTTTATTGGTATATTAAACATGCAGAGTTCAGGGTACAGAAATCACTAACATTCCTATGTATAAACTTATCAAAACATGCTATATTACATGAATATAAAATAATTAAATTAACTCTCAAAGCATAAAGATACCTTGAATGACGTCGTTTGATGTCAAGCCATCTGTTGCTGTGACGGCATATGCTCGACCTTGAACAATAGGTCGAGAAGATCTCTGAGTAGATACTGATCCAGCCCGCTCCTTGCTTTCCTTGCTCTCCTCAAGGCAATTTCTAACCATGTGGCCCATCTTGCCACACTTGAAGCAAGCTCCTATATCTCTCCTATAGTCCTCTATCTTGTGTGGTTTCCCACACTTGGCACATGATGGAGCTGGAGTAAAAGAAGAGATCCATGAATATCCCTGAGCGATAGAAGCTCCACTCACAGAAGATCCTGAAGATCTGAATGGTCTAGATGATACAGATGCCGCTGGCCTCTGATAAGAACTCGGTCCTAAAGATATAGCTGGCCGAGAGTGAGTAGGGTATCTAGGAGGTCTGGAGAACCTAGCCCTCCTGTTCTGATCAGCCATGAGATTGTCCCTAAAATGACCTCTCCTTATTTTTCCTATCTCTCCAAACAAACTGCTTTTGATTCTCCTCTTCAAAAATGAGAGCCTTGGACATAACTGCTGCATATGTCTCCAACTCCCATAAAGCCATTTCCTTCTGCATGTTTGGCCTCAAGCCAAGTTGAAACTTCTGAGCCCGCATCAACTCGGTGGCTACATGCTGCGAAGCAAACCTTGATAATCGATCAAACTCAGCACCATACTCTCGCACGATCATAGCACCCTGTTCCAACTTGATAAACTTCACTTCCCACTGATGCCTCACAATCTTGGGAAAGTACTTATCATTGAAAGTTTCAACAAACTTAGCCCACATCCAAGGGGTATTGGAAAGTTCTTGCTATTGGTGTCTTGATATTGATTTCCACCAAGGCCTCGCTTCCCCATCAAGTTTGAAGGTTGCCCAACGCACCTTCTCTACATCAGTGCATTGAACCACTTCAAAAACTTTCTCCATCTCTTCTATCCAACCCTCGGCCTCAATAGGATTTATTTGACCTGAGAAGTTAGGAGGTCTCATTCTCCTAAACTCGGCAAAGCCTCCAGGTTAATGAGGTGGTCTCGCTGCTTGTTGATTCATCGCAGCCGTTTGTTGAGCTACGTTGACAGTCAAAGCTTCCAACACCTGCTCCATTCTTCCATCACCACTTCCTCTTCCTCCTCTTGGTCATACCAGAACATCATTCTCACCCGATAGGAACCCTAATCCCCTAGATGTACAAGTAACCTCAGGGATCTCTTGCATTGGAACCAATCTCGGTCCCTCTCTTCCTCTACTATGTCCGCCTCTGAACCATGGGGCCATAATACTAGTTTGTCATTGTGAAAACAATAACATTGATCAGTACATAAATTGTAAAAATAATCAAACCTATAATCCCCGTGGTTCGACCTAAAGCCTAGGCTATGATACCAACTGTGACAGCCCGAATTTCCTCACCCAAAAATCTGTGCTATCAAGATCATAACTCTGGATGATCCCTGAAACAAAACAAAGAGTATTTGCTCATCTAGCAGAAATCAGAGCAGATACTAGCAAATGTAGCAGATCGAGTCATCATAAAAGGCTCTAAAAGAAAAGAAAAGAAACAAAACTATATATATGAAATTAAAAGAATATACATCCTCAGAAAAGAATCAAGAAGAACCACTGGTGATGAACATCCATCACTCAAAACAATGGTTCATAATAGTGGTTCCTATAAAATATATAAAAAGTAAGTAAACATCTATAGTAAATAATACAAAACGGAGGCCACCAGACACACAGATAATCCAAAATACAAGTACAGATCCCAAAAATAAGACTAATACCCAAGCTACTAATAAAACTTGTCAGCAGGGGTGTCAGTGTCCTCCTCCTCAGCCTCAGCCTCTGGTGCCGGCTGATAATCAGGAGCACTCTCCGTGCCGAAACTCCTAGCCTCAGAACCTATTATATAGAAATAGGGTGAGCTAACCATCTAAGCTCAATAAAAGAAACTCAAGTAAATTGCATCTAAAATGTAAAACATAGTTTGTAGAACATAACTCATAATAGATGATTAAATTAGAGGATGCAGAAAGAACAAAGTAGATGCAAACTGATGATCAAGTATCAGATGCAGAACTTTAAAGAATAGAATAGATGCAGAATTATCAGAAACAGACTATATTCTCAGAGTTGTCAGATGCATGCATATAGTATTTAGTGACTTAAATTCTATACTTAAATAACTCCCGTGTATATAACACGTGGTAGCCAGATGTGTGCTGTTGGGTAATCCCGACCATCATCGTTCAATGAATAATTACAGATGTTTGCATGAAGCTTCTTCAAAGGAGAGCAACTTGTACCAGGACGTTTACAAATCAGATACACGAATATCCGGCCGCGCCGTTTGTGGGTATTCTGCCACGTCAGGGGGATTCGTCACATGAATTCTAAATCAATACACATAAAGGACCTTAGAATCAGATAATAGAATCAGATGCCAGAATCAGATAGCAGAATTAGATGACAGAATCAGATAGCAGAATCAGATAACAGAGTTTTATCATATGTAAGGCATGCTTATAAAATAGAAGAAATCAAATACAGATGCTAGGAAACCATGTAGTCAAAATTGGATACAAGTTAAGTTGAATTTCCTCTACCTCAGAACAGATCTTTCTAAGGAAATCCAAAGCTTTTTAAGATGTTGTGCAACCGTGGGATTTATGACGATCTCGTCGCGGCAATGCACTCACTTGCAAAAAAATAGAGTCGCCACCCGGAGCTTTTGGTGTCTCGGGATACCTATATCATTTTTATGAGCACCGAAGTTGTAAAAATATGACTCTGAATCCGGTCCACACCAAAGGCTCTTGGGTAAGGGCTTCAGTTATCATTCGGGAAGGTGTTAGGCACCTGATCAATCCACTTAACGCAGTTTCTACTAATGGCCAAAACAAAAATAAAGTAAAAGAAAAGAAAATGGCTTCCTCTTGCCCAAAAGGTCTTAGAATCCTATTTGTGTCCCTCCGTTCCTACCAAAAATTCAGCAGCGTGACGGCACAAATGGGGGGATGAGAAGAGCCAAAAAGAGATTGGAGAAGAAAGGGGAGAGCTGGAGCCCTCGGGCCCTTGTAGCACCATAGGAGATCCTTGCGTGGCTTGCTTTTGATGAGCTTTTGAAGGCCTTGTATGGTGGAAAATGGCGTTCTAACTCCTAAGGCTTGAAGCTAAGAGGTAGGGAAGGGAGGCTAAGGGATCACACACACCTAGGCTAAGGGTTTTGGATATAAGAACAAGCTTGAAATGAGGTTGAGAGATTCTGGAATTTGGATGAAAATGGTGCACAAAAGGGAGGAAGAACTTCTCACTTTGAGCTCTTTCTCTCTTAAGCAAATTTCTCAACCCTTAAACCAAGGGGTGGGGGGCTCTATTTATAGGAAATGGGTGGATTAAGAGACCATGTAAATGGGTTTAGCAATTAGGTAATCTCACATCTAAAGATTCCTAGGATTTTTGGAGCCTTGAGATGTGTGAGAAGGTCCTCCAATGGTGGATGATGGGGTGAGGTCTTAAGCCACTTTAAGGGTTGCAAATAGGTAGGGAATGGGTGCAACAGAACTAGCAAAATACACCCCAAAGGTCAAGGTGGTCAACAAGTCAAACCCCAATCATAATTTTTGGGGCAAAATCTCAGGGTTACTGTTCATATGCCTGGCGTAACTAATAGTTGCACCAGGCAAATGTATAGTCAAATAGTTGTAAACGTGCCTGGAAGTTGCCTCGCGAGGGTGGGTCCTACTTTTAAAAGTGGCGCAACTAATAGTTGCGCCAGGCCAAGTTATCACTAGCGCAACTATTAGTTGCGCCAGGCCATTTCTAGGGAGAAATAGCTTGGCGCAACTATTAGTTGCACCAAATCCCTAAGGGGCCCACTTGATTTTACTCTTATGTCCTCCGGGCTTGGTTTGTCATATCTTTTTATGTATACCTCCGATTGGGGCGATTCTTGGACCGTTGGAAAGCTGACGACCTCTATTTTTCAATGGTACAAGATTTGATCACAATAGAGGGCCATAGCAAGTTTCAGTGTATCCCTCCTCAACCATTTGCTTGATAAGGCTAGGTTTAGGTTTATAACGGGTTCTAAGGGTCGGGATTGATTTTTAAAGGTTCGGGTCAGGTTCCTAATGGATCTATGGTGATTCCTAAGGGTTTGGAAAGGTTCCTAAGGGTTCTAGGGGGGTCCTAAAGGTTCCATACATATCATCAAAAGCTCAGAATTGTACCTCTCTCGAAAGGTGTTTCGATCGGGCCTTGGGCTAAATATGGGTGTCTACAGATGCCCCTCTTTGGTATCCGATCACTAATGATCGAATGCTAAACAAAAAGAGGCATCCGAAGAGGCCCAAGACATTACTAACGGGTCTGCTACATTAAGAACAAACTTCAAACATCAAATAAGTAACACGATGAGAAAACGAAAGCCCTGGATGTCGGGCTAAACATTCGTTTCTCGAGGTAATCGGTTCCCAAGCACTTAGCGATATTACTGGGCATAACCGAGGTCGAATGAGTTGTGAACTCCCTATAGTCGGAAAAGACATTCACTTCTTGGGATGATTTTGAAGGTATTTGATGTTTAAAATTTATTCTGAATGCAACAGCTTCGTGAGTAAGAGGAGTGATCGACCCACATTTAAAGATACACTACAAACAATGTGTTTATTGGAGACGGCTTTTGGCCGTCTCCAAAGGTGTCTAAGTCGTATCCAATAGTATTGGAGACGGCTTCCATGTAGTCTCAAATAGTCCCGTCTCCATTGTCTTTGGAGACCAAATGGAAGCCGTCCCTAATAGTCAAGATTATTGGAGACGGCATATGACCGTCTCCAAAGATATGTTGGAGACACCTTAAAGTTGTCTCTAATAAGTCATCTCTTATTATTGGAGACGGCTTTTGACTGTTTCCAATAAGTGATCTAATGTTATTGGAGACGGCTTGCTTAAAGCCGTCTCCAATAAGTGATCTCCAATAATTTTTTTTTTAATGCTATTTAATTTTTTTTGCTCCAATAATTATATTTCCCAGCAGTACACATCTATAACCTGCATTTTGTTTATTTATTTTTTATGAAAATCCATAACCTGCATTTACATACTCACATTTTCATTTACATTAGTTCAAAGCTCATTCAAAAAAATAAATTTTAATTCATAACACCGCAGTTTCATTCACAACAAATTTATGTGTACAAGTAATGACTCCCATTTTTTCTTGCTACAGTGTTACAAAAGAAACATGCATAGCATATTTTGACATATTGGTCATCTGCTGGCAAAAATAGAGGATCGATCGGAGCTTCCTACATCCCTCGGAAATTGCAACAAGAACCATGTCCGAAATGGGTCCATCGCTGTCTTCCCGGGTATCGAAGGGGAAAACTCAAAGCTCCCGAAGATCCTTACATGTCGTAGCGACAGCCTGGAGCCCTTCATCTCTTACAGAGTCAAGAACCTGCATTCGATCAAATATTCAGGACTCAAATTTGGCTAAAATGCTATAAACTAGCAAAAAATTTGGATCATTTCAAAATCTTGGCCAAATTACCTTGAAAATTTGTTGACCAACCAGTTTTTAAAGGAGGCACGATCACATGTACCATGGGCACATGGTTTACAAAGAAAGAGTTGGTATTTTTAGGATCTATGCCACATGGAACACCATCTAAGCCATCTGATATGAAGGCCATGATGTAAAGATATTCCCTGCTAAAGATTAGCACGAAAAGTGATCTCCATCATCTTATTTAACACAATCAACCATTGAATCTGCTGATGGTGTTTGACTGTGTTAAATCAGATTATGGAGACCGTGTTTCATGCCAATCTTTTGAGAGAAAGATCTTTTACATAACTACCTTCCAATCAGACAGCTTAGATGGACATTAGAGCAACATTAGTTACAACTACAAGGTATCAAACTTGAACTTATAACTAAAAAATGGTATCGACCTTCAACATCTTGTTTTGTGCTGGGAGCAACTGATTTCATTGTTGAAGCTGTTCTATCATCACCTGAGCAGCTAGTGCATCTGCTTGCCTTTGATTGATTTCTTCGATAAAGCTACAAAATATGAACACTACCTGAAATTAAGTCCAAGGAAACCTCAAGTGTAGCATCATTTTGAACCCAAGATTCTTCCTTCTCAACCTGGGTTTCATGTGCTTAAACCTTTTGACTGCTATGAATTAGATGATGGAAATCATTTTTCAATCCCAATCTTCATATATTGTAAGATCACGGTCCTATCATCACACAGTCAGATTTTGATTCCCATGGCACACATCCCAAGAAGTGACCCAAGAACCACATTTGGTGTACACCCATGAACATGTTCACTTTTTGGGATGTGTTCCATATGGAATCAATCAAAATCTAAATGTCTGATGGTGGCCCCATGATCTCAAGATCTATTGTATTGAAGTTCGGAATGAAAAACAATCACCATCTTCTGATTCAAAGCAATCAACAGTTTAAGCATGCGCAACACAGGTTATGAAGGAAGAATCTTGCATTGTAAATAAAGGTAACCAAACCTAAAACGACAAACATACATAATAGCTTATAGCCGTGTAGTAAATAGTCGGAAACTAGAAAGTAGTAGAATTATAATCAAGTCCGAAACAAGCCAGGTCAGAAACCGACCCCTAGATTGATTTCAACCATTACATAACAAGCAAACCAACGTGAGACAATCCACAGATTTTCACAAACACACGTTTAGCATGGTAATTTCATAGAATTCCCTACTAACTAGAAGAGTACATAGTTTCCTTAATTGCAGACTTTCCTTACCGTCAGATAGCCATCACTCGTTTGCCATTTACTTCTTTCCTCGTAGTTTGGCACCGAGAACCCTCTCCAATTTTGTGATTACTAGTTGGTTTGGGATAGCTTTCCCGGATTCGTACTCTTGAATCACTTGGGGCTTCTCATTGATAAGCTGAGACAAAACTCACATTCAAACAAATGTAAAAGATACAGATCCAACTCTCCTGACCGTCATTTAAACACCAAAATGGTGTCTAAACGATCTTTTGCAATCAATGGTTTAAGATGTGGAGGATCCGTACCGTCAAAATGACAGATCATAAATTGAAGTTCACCATGTCCAAAAATGGTGTTATAGGGAGATTTAGACCATCCGATCTGTGAACTATAATATCAACTGTTGTTTTTAGTTTTAATGGCTGATATTGAAGTTCATCAATCGGATGGTTCACATTCATTTATAGGCATGTTACTTTGGACTAAGACATGTTTCAATGATAGATTGCCACTAGGACAAATTAGATTGATCACAAATGTGCTTCACAATGGATCATAGTGTGTCAGGAATCGAGGGGATCAGGGGGTCCAAAGCTGACCCTCTGATCAAGCTGCAAAAAGGGGCTGAGACCCATATAGATGCAGCCCTCTGATCAGAGGGTCCAAAGCTGACCCTCTAATCATGATTTTAGGGACATTTTTTTGGGGATTTGTGCCACATGGAATCAGAAACTGACCATCCGATGGTGCTCTCATGGTTTCCAGATCCATTGTGTGAAAGATTGAGGTAAAAACGAAATAAGCATATTTAGTGCTTATTATTAAAACTACCTCAATTTTATTATATTCTCAGAATTTTGCTTGTGAACACTATTATAGCCAGTATCAATAATAACTCTATTTGTTCCAAATCAATATAAATTCAGTGTCTAATTAGGATGGATATCTCAACAGTATATGTATCAAAGTGCTATATTAGTTTGTAGTTAACAGGGAAAATTAAAAACAGCAACACACTTTAATAAGATAGCCTATCAATTCTGATTCATAGCATCAACTAGTAGCTAAACATCAGTAGTATGTAATTTGAAAGGAGCTGCAATAGCACCACATATCTTAAGATCAGATCCTAGTAAGATCAGCCTCAAAGACTGATGATCTCAGCAGAAATCAAAGGTTCAGAAACCTCGAAACAGTAATTAAATTAGTGTCAAAAGACTAGATTTTTTGCAGCCAGGAGAGGATCAAAGTCCTCCAGAACATAAGCTGGTACAACA
This sequence comes from Chloranthus sessilifolius, assembly GCA_021018995.1. Taxonomy (NCBI): domain Eukaryota; kingdom Viridiplantae; phylum Streptophyta; class Magnoliopsida; order Chloranthales; family Chloranthaceae; genus Chloranthus; species Chloranthus sessilifolius. The sequence continues at coordinate 22,747,954 of CM037594.1, read as the reverse complement.
GGAGCAAATCTATGGAGTTAGCCTGGGGTAGATCTCTGAAGAGCGATTACAATAAATCAGGGGAAAAGAGAGATCTTCTGCATGGAACATATGTGGAGAAAGAAACCTCACATGATCACATGAAGTGACCACATTGGGATAGATTAAGAAAATATAAATCAGGATCACAGGTCTTTTAGAGGTTTATGTTTTAATTTCCTTTTTAAATGTTATCAGATCCTAAATCTCATGGACCATGTATAGATGGGAAAGCTACTTTATTTTCACTTAGGGCCTAAGTTACTTTATTTAGGAGTACTATTTTTACTAATACTTGAAATCCACTTTATAATAGGACTTCTAAATAGGGTCTTATACTGATTAGTATTAGGATTGACCGAGAGGGGGATAGTGTTCTTTATATATTTATTTTTACAAAAAATAATTTTACAGAACTATACAATAATTTTTTTGTATTGCTGGTAATCTTTTAGCACCCGAGACAACTTTCAACCATAAAAACTACCTAGTTTTTGCATAATCTAAAGCCATATCTCCCTACATATATTGTTGGTTTTCTATGTTGCCTCTATTACTGCTAAATTGCTGCTTTCACATTATTTAAAATTTGATAATACTGCTGGTTCACTCTGTTTCGGCCCCTATTTACTGAAGTCAGTGGATTCTTGGAGCAGCACTGTCATAGGGATAATTGGACTGTTTTAGAGAATTTTATCGCTGCCGACAAATCTGTATCAGTACAGATTTGTAGGGACCGATTGAAGATCTCTTCATCACTCAGCTATTTAGTTCCTCCACTTAATCTCTCGCAGGTTCACCTATTCGAGCATTGTGGGCTGCGGTTCACATTAATAGAGGGACTAGAGGTGAACCATTCGGAGGATGTAATGAAACTTGTGATCCCATGACATCTATGCAGTGTTTTTGGAATGCACAAAAAATATATAACATGTGTAAGAATTGTATCCAAAGCCAAAGCATAAATTTAGTATAGAACGAATTCCATAGACAAAACTATGTAAAAATGATTATCATATTAAATGATACAGACCGCTTTTCATGTCAATCATCATATAATTTTTTCACGCACATCAACCCACCCATCCAGCCGAGTTCCCTTCGATCCGTGATACTCGAAGCTTCAATGTCCCTGGAGTACTCGTGTTCAACATGTGGGGTCCTTGTTGAATATGACTCAACCATACCCAACTATTTTCTAATAAAAATACTAAATTTTGATCAACATAATTACATCACATAGCAGATTATAAAAATATTTTGATCAACATCATGACATATTACATATAAAATATTTATATTACAAAATTACTAAAAGATTATACACATAGCAGTATCCTTGTATCCTGATATCTGGGGATCAAGCCAGTTCAACACAGGCTACACATAGCTGTATCCTTATATCCTGACATCTGGGGATTAACCAAGTTCACATAGCAGTATCCTTGTATCCTGCCTATGTCCATATGGCACCCAAACTTGTGTTTAAATGCCACATCGCATTGATCTGACGCTAAACCAGTGTTTTGGGCTGGTCCCTGGTCCCTTTTCTTCTTTGGGTCATTTTGACGTAGTGCACTATGCTGCTACGAGACTGTGACTAAAAGTGAACTGAGTAATCAAACTATGAGTACCAATTCTGAGCTTCTAAACTAAACTGAGATTAAAATGGCATGGTAAACTAACCAGAGCTATCAAATTGGGATTTCAAACTGCATGGGAAACTGAGCTTGAAAGTGAATGCTACCACATCCTCAATAGTTCAACATAAAAAGAACTGTTGGGCTTCTTTAAGCTAAAAGAAGAAAAGGTTTTAAAATGTCTTTGATTGGGTCGTCTTTGGTCTTGATTTTTCAAAAGAGTATTGAGAGTGCAACATCACCATGTCAATTCCTCTTATCATGGCCTCATTGATAGTTTAAAATAACCATCTTCAATGCATTATAATATCAAACAAGACTGAGATTAGAAACCAAAATTCTAACCCCAAGCCATTTGTAAATATGGAGGTGAAAATTTGTTTCAAAGCCTCTTGTGCCAAACATAAAGTGAATTGGGGGCAGTAATAGCACGCATATTTACAACAATCATGCTAACCATATGACCAATAATAGAAAGACAAAATACCAAGAATGGGGCAAAGCCTCCACCAATAGAGGTTATTGCAAGTGGTTGTTAGCAAAGTAGTTTCTGACTCCAAGCATTATGTCAGTGAACAATAAAATCAAAGAGATACTAAACATGCAAAGATCATTTTACCTAACATTTAGAAGTCCTCTGTAAATATACTAAGCTAGATGTCTTCAAATCAAAGGAAAATTATCTAACCTTCTTCTTTGTTTGCCTCTAAACAACACCACTAATGTATCTTAAGATGGCAATCCACAAATATTACAATAGAACACTATTACAAAGGCTTTGAATGAGATTTTTTGCAATATCTCTAAATAAACGAGATTTTTTTCTTAATACCTGAGGTTGGGTTAAAAACTATTTCATATTAATTTGTAAATTTATATAAGGTACATGAGATGCACTTACATGGATAGAGGCTGATCAAGCTCCACCACTACCCTTGTCAAATACGTAGGCTTTGATGGGTTTTGGTACTGCAATTAAACCGTACAGGCCAGTAGAGGTAATGGCCCATCTACCTAACAACAACTCAAAAATAAATGAGGTTGCTGGACCATCCTTGCTTGCAGGACAGAATGAGGGGTCACTTAGAGCACCAAAATTGGCGTTTGTGCCATCAGTACCACACACAAGAATGAGGGGTCACATGAATATTCACAGATATATACCATAGTTATTTCTATATAACTCCAATAATATAAGTTAAAATGTATTAAAACTACATTTCAATCTATTGTCATTAATGCATAAGCATTATATCAAAAACCTAATAGGCGAGTAATCAAAACACAAGAAGAAGATTACGAAAAAAAAGGATCTCAGGATTGAAGAGCTTACAGTGAAGCGAGGGTTTCGTTGGGCATGAACTCGGCCACAAGCAATCTATCATCACCTTCGCAACAACAACCAATAAGATTCGCCCGCCAGCCTCTCGCTGCAAAGCTAGTCAACAGATAAGTAAGAAAGCATAACACTAGAAAAATAAACAAAATGAAAATTTATCAAGTCACAAAAGCCAATGAGGAATATGGATTAAAATTTTGAACGATACCAAGAAATTCTGTTTGAGACAAATCAGTATCGAAGCACAATAATACAAACTTAGATCATCCAATATGGATTTGTCTCATCTAGAATGTGGTATATTTGACAATTTTATCATCCAATAGAATCCGAAACCATATTTAGAAGTTACATACTAAGATTTTTAGGCTTGAGAGTGGACATTCTCAGAATTGACCTACAAGCATTAGATTAGATTAATCTTCTGGAGTTCGATCTTTAAAACTCACTACAATTTGTAGCTTAAAATATCACATAGATCATTCCAAAATTAATTTCTTTTACAAGTGATCCACAGTCAACTCTACTTCATGTTTAAGATCCAATTCTAACTATAACAAACTGACAAGTTGACTCAGTTTCCCCAACACAATAGCAAAACAGCAACGAGAGCAAATCCTAGCTTCCCCAGAGCAAAAAGGAAATATTTAAGCATAAAAACTCTAAATATATATCGAGATCCATGGATCGACAGACGAAAACAGATAAACACAGACATAATGCGGAAAAAAAAATCAATAAAAAGTAAAAAAATCCCACAGATCTACAAAAAACCAAAAAAAAAATAGCATATTAGCTAAAAAAATAAATCAGGAATCTAGTAACTTGAAGAAGATAAAAAGGTGTACCTTGGATTACAAACGAGATGACCTTGTTTATGAGAGGCCTTTGGATCACTAGCTTTATACTTGTGATTCAACGCGTCCGAGATTTCTCTCCAAATCCAATAGCATTTATTCCTTTGAGATTCTGCAATTTAAATCTCTAGATAGGGTTTTGAAGAGGGAGATGGAGGCTAGGGTTTTGAAGAGGGAGATGGAGGCTAGGGTTTTGAAGAGGGAGATGGAGGAAGAGGAGAGAACTCGTATTTCAAGCAATTAGGAGAGAGATTTCGTAGCTCACCAGAGAAATTTCCAATACATTGATGAATCAAACGTCCCAAATCTCGAATTCTAGCCAAAACAAGCAAGAAATCGTGCAAAATCTATCATCGAGAGAGAGGAAGAGGAGAGGGAGGCTAGGGTTTCAAAGAGAAAAAGAAGGAAGAGTTGGGAGATCGATTAGGGATAAGGGTTTCGCTTGGGTTTTCCCCTCAGAGATCAAAGCGAACGAGTATGAGTTTCACCTCACGACAAGTTACAGAAGTGAAATAAATGTGTTAGCGTTGCTTATTTATAAGACCATGCTGAGTTAGATTATTTGCAGCCACAAAAAATATAAGACATATTTTACTATACACTAAAGACCAAACTAGATCTTTTAGGGACTAACTTTACGGCTTGAAGCAGTCTCTATTAGTGTTATTGAGACTTTTTGAGACGGTTTTCCAAGTAGTCTCTAAAGGATTCACCTACATACACATGAAGTAAATCTTATGAAACCGACTCTATATGTTATTTTATCTAGGGAGACGGCTATAACCGTCTCTAGTAAAAGGATTCGAGACGGCCTTTGAAATGATTGTCTCTAATAAATGGTTATTGGAGATGGCTTCGAAAAGTCGTCTCCAATAACGGTCTCTAAAAGTCCTTTTTTTTGTAGTGATAGGCGCGAAGTAAACATACGCAAGGCTCCATAGTTTGCGTCCAATCCTACGAGGCATTTGATGGCCCCATCAGACTATTCACGGGTGCCCCTGCTGAAAGTAGGGTTCGAGGTCTTTGGGCGAACCCATCGATCCCAAAGTTTATTTAGCATGACTGCCCGAGCGAAGTAAATAGATGTCGCAACGCTTTTTGGGAGTACGTGCTGTTTTTGAAAATGTGCCCTGGATCAACATGACCTAGAGCATCCAGCTTCAACTACGTAAAACAGATCCAACCAAACATTGGGGTGTCTCCCTAAAGGGACATCCAATCCTAGTCTCTGCTGATAATGATCATAAACATCAATTAACTATGTATAATCATGCACCCATCAGAGGCAATAAGCAACCACAAAGGCGATGGAAGCCTCGACCCGGACCCGCCCGGGTACAATTTACCGGGACAAACGACCATCATACGGATACCCAGATGCATGGCATACACTTTATAGGGATACCGCTGCCCATACAGGTTTTAAGCCTACAGAAAATAAAAAGGGAAATGAACCCTTCTGAATGCATGGTTGCACATAGCTTGATTGACACATAATCTCATTCTCAACAGGTTGGTCTCAGCCAACGATTGACCTTTTCTAACGGAGAATCTGAAGCTTAAGACACTTAAGTTCACATGAATCCAAAATAGGACGCTCGTCGCAAAGATTTAGCCGTGGAGTCGACTCGATAAAAAACATTGACTGTTTGACCGGGACCGATACTGTTGCTCCTTCCTTAAAGTAGGATCCAAAAATCTGAGGCGAACCTCCGACTCAGGACTTTAATATGGCATAACTGCATTGTTGATAAAGCATTGACATTTTACCGCCTTATGCTTGTGCGTCTCTGTGGGGAATACAAATCTGTTTTTGATTTTTCTATCATTTTATGTGATTTTTTTTTTTTTTTTGAATTTTTCAACTATTATTTTATGTGATTTTTTTGGAGTTTTGAAGCTAATATTTTTTTTGGTTTTTTTTAGATTTTTGAAGCTATTATTTTATGTGGATTTTTCTTGTGAATACTTTCGGCTTCTCTGTGGGGATTCTTTGTTGGATTTTTCTTTATATTTTCCCGTGTAGAACTGGGGTGCTCATTGATCTCGGTCTGCTTTTATTCTAGTACGGCTCTCTTAGAAAGTCAAAGGATGATTGAAATGCCGCCTTGGGAGCGCGTGCATCTGCCAGGGGCGACAAAAAAAAAAAAAAAGAGTCGGGGGACCGGTCTTCCCATCTGGCCCGTACCAGGCCCAAGACCTGGCCTAAGTGCTTGGCGCAACTATTAGTTGTGTCAGGCCACTAGGGGCATCAAAATAGCCTGGCGCAACTAATAGTTGCACCAAGTAAGAGGTGAGCATAATTTTGCCTGGTGCAACTATTAGTTGCGCCAGGTTTGGCTGGGGGAATTTAAACAGCCCGAGTTCGGGCTAGAGGTTTTATTTCAAAATTTCCTCTCCCTCCTTCCTCTTTGAAACCGAAAACCGTCCCCCTCCTAGGATTCCTTTACATTGCCTCTACGCGTGCCCCATTTCCGTTGCTTTGCTTGTGTGGATCGATTGTCGGCTTACGCTAGATCAAAGACCCCTTTTCTCTCTAAAGGTAACCATTAAAACTCATTTTCTTTTATTTTTCTTGCTTTTTCTTGTAGATATGATCATGATCTTGTATTCTTTGATGAGTAATGGTTTATTTTTATGGTGTGTATATTTGTTGATGAAGTGTGGATGACTCTTTATGAACAATGCCCTATTTTGTTATTTCATGGATTTATTGGTGCCTAATATATATATTTTTTATTGTTTTTATTTGTGTATATGGAATGATTTTTTTGTTGCTTTTTGTTTCTGTTATTTATTTATTTTTTTGTTTTTATTTTGCATATAAAGCAATGGATTTGGGGTTATTATATATATATATATATATATATATATGTATATATATATATATATATTTTGTGAATACTAATTTTGGGGGAAAAGAAATGATTTTTGCTTTTTATTTTTCGAAAGTTAAGGAGAATGATGATGATTTTTTTTTTTTTTTTGCATATATATTTTTGAAAACCGACTAAGGAAAAGGCTCTTTTTTTTTTTTTTTTTTTTGTTCTAAGGACTTGGTTTTATTATTATTTTTTTTAGTTATTTGTATTAAAAAGGGCCTTGCTTCTTTTTGCACATAAGAGGAAGAGACTGCTATTTTTTTTTGGTTTGTTTTTAGGAATAGAAAGAAATATATTTTTTGTTTCTTCCCCCTTTCTTTTTTTTTTTTTTCTTCTTTTCTTAAAAAAAAAACATAAGGACTTTTTCTCTGTTTTTTTTGTTTTATAAAAGAAAGACCTAAAACAAGTCTTCTCTCTTTTTTTGTTTTGTTTTTATTAAAATAAAGCAAAAGATTTTTTTATGATGATTTTTTTTGTAAGTAAAGTAAAGGATTTTTTTTGTTTTTTTTTTTTTTTTTAAGTGTAAAAGAAAGGTTTTTTTTTTTTATTTCCATTTTTACAAACATAAAAGAATAATTTTATTTGATTCTAACTTTCTTTATTTTCAAAGAAGGGGAAACTTTATTCATTATTATTTTCTGAAGAAAAGTTTTTTTTGCATTTTCAACCTAAAAGGGATCTCTTTTTTTTGTTTAGGTATGTGTATTTCTTATTTATGAAAATATGTGAAAAGAAAGGGGAAGGGTGAGCATACTTACCTCCCTTTTACAGCATAGAATATCATGGCTCTTTATCATTGATCTGCTCTGACGTGATTTCTTTTTGTTTCCCCAGAATGTTCGGTGAGGGTGAGCATATTCCGAGGAGGGGCCTGAGATTGTATATGGCCCGCGGGGGGAATAGTTCATTTGGGTAGAGCGGAGGGCAGGCCCATGGCTCGAGATGCAAGGCGAGGTTGCCCGAGTCGGCCTCCTTCACCAACAGCATACCCACATTTTCAATTTTGGGATAGCGGGCAAGGTAAAAGAGAGGTTCAATTCATTTTCATTATGCAGTTTTTGCTTTGCTTCTGTGGTCTAATGCGCATTTTCTTGGGTGCAGGACCTGCCCAACATTGTGTTCCGCAGGGGGTGGCTCGAATTTCACGAGTTCTACCTCTACGTCCCTCCCGTGGTAAAGTTCCTTCTGGCACAGGTGGGCTTCGAAGAATTTCTATCTTGCCCCGCTATGAGGGCGGACGCTGCCTATCTGAAATCCCTGATTGAAAGGTTTCGCCCCAAGACGATGACCTTTCACATGCCGTATGCAGAGATGACTTTGACGCCTGTCAATTGGACCATGATCATTGGCATCAGGATAGGGGGGATACCGATATCCGATCTCGCGGTGCCGAGTCAAGAGGACATCATTCGATTGATTGGGGCCTATCCTCCTCGCGGGTAGACACATGGCACCGAGGTCATGATGTCTTGGCTGACCTCACTTTATACACCTGATGAGTTAGTGGATCTGGGTCAGCCAGACAGGGTGCTCTACATCACGCTCGAGCGGGCGATCGTCCTAGCTTGCATTACTCTCTTGGTCCTGCTTGGTAAGACCCTTTTCACCAATGCGAGCGGTGGCCGAGTCAGCCTAGCCCTGCTGAGTGTGATGGACAACTGGGGTGACGTCCACAGGTATGACTGGGGAGAGGTAGGTATGCATGGCTGATGTACAATTTATCTCGGGTCACGACCGAGGATTCAAAGTCTGTTGTTGAATTTTGGGCCGCCCTGGAGGTAATTCCTCATTCCTTTACCTTTGCCATTTTTTTTTTTTGAATGATCCATGTACGCTACTAACCTGCTCTTGTGCAATGCCCCCCTCTTTAGGTATGGGGATACCATCACGTTCACCCTGGGTGCCCGCTTCTTTTCTCGGAGGTGCTTACCTATCCCCTCCTCAATCAGCTGGAATCGGCCGATGTAGGTTTGGCACTTTCGACTTGATGGTTCTGGAGGTAAAACTCTCTTTCAACTTTGTTTGTTTTTAGCTCAGAAATCTCCGTTTACTGATGTGCTAACTGCTTGGATTCTCTCTTTGCTTCTTTTGACTTGGGTAGATCCTCCCTGACCCGTACCTTGCATCCCCCTTCTGGGACCGAGCAGCTGTAGGCGCTTCCCGCCTATTTAACAATCGCCGCATCGTTTTCTTCTATAGAGCATGGGCCAAATTCTATTATCTAGGGGAGCGAGTCGTGCACCAATTCCAGGGTTATTATGCCATACCTGTGGACCCTCCGGCGGATGTTTGGTATCCTGTTGGCAGTATCGAGGAGCTTACCGCGGCCTTCTTCAATAATGGGCTTCCCATCCATGCTCTCCATGTGCCCGGGGACTATCATCTTTGGTACGAGTGCCTGCCGTACCTATTTATCTTATCGCACTTTGTACCTAGCACCAATTTTCTTGCGTTCGGCGGCCCTCTCAGTCAGGTAATTTTTCTTAGCTTGGATTAGTTCCCTTTATGCTTTAGTTCAATCCTTCAGTCCTTCTAAGCGGATCTTTATTTTGTTCACAGTTTTCTCCAGGGGATGATTCGGATGGTGAAGGCGAGATGGGTGCAGCTGATATGTCAGGGGAAGATCCCTCCGGTCTTCCCCTGGTGTGGGTCCCTCGGTGAGGCTCTTCTGGTCTTTGGTGTGGTACCTCTCATGCCGGTATCCTTGGTGGTGATCCGCCTGTGGTCTATGGGATCTTCCGGCACCTGAATGATAGCTTCCTTTCAGGCCTCTGCACTGATGTAGATCGACAGGCGCGGCTTTCTACTGAGGCTGCCCGTGTTCCTCCTCCTGAGGTGGTTCCAGGGGTAAGTCTTCTGATGGCCTAATCTCTCTCCATTTCGGTTTTCTTCTGCATATGCTTTTAAGATTGCCCTGACAAGTGATGTTATATTGTTCTGAACGTAGGACTTCAACTCGGCCATGGAATATGCGGAGTATCATCGTCATCTTACAGAGCTTAGGGAGGTGGAGACGGTGAGTACCTTGCTGCTCTACTCCTCTCATTCTTTTCATTATCATTTGTCCCTTAACCGATCCTGACTCATGACTTTGACTCTGCCTTGCAGCGTGCCCATGCTAAGGATTCACGTTCTTTGCTCAGTAGGCTCTCGCAGGCATGGTCTAGGGTGGGGGACATTCGGACCTTCCAGAGCTCCTCTCGTCATCGTAAGAAATCAAAGGGCACAAGCAAGGACTAGGCTTTTACTTTTAGCTTTGAAAACTCAGTACTCTAGGGAATTGATTTGGATTTGTTTAAACATTTTGGGGATGGTTGATGTGATAGTTTAGATCATTATTTTTGGAAAATATTTTTAGTATTTCTGCTTTGATTTTATGCCATGATCTCCTTGCATCAGACCTGTTTCTCTGCAGGATGTGTTTACCCAAATTTTTCTCAGAAAGCGACTCCTTGGGCGCATGCTTTGATGTAGGATTAGTCCTGCATATAAATAAACAAAATAATTGCCAAACTATTAGTGAAAGGAGGTGTGTGAAAAGACAAAAGGGGTGTAAGTCCCCATCATTGGGTCCCTAGATGGCTGAAGAGGGGGGACTGTAGTGTGGCGCAACTATTAGTTGCGCCAAGTTGAAATCCCAGAAGACATGTATTGGTGCAACTATTAGCTGCGCCAGGCATAAATGGGGACCAAAATGTACTGGCACAACTAATAGTTGTGTCAGGCTCAACCTGGGGGAGAAAAACACTGGCGCAACTAATAGTTGCGCTCTGTTTAACCTGGGGAGCAGTGGGTCCTTATATACCCGAGTTAGTCTAAAAATTACTTCTTTTTTGTTTGACTTGGCCCTTTTGACCGCTTTTTTTTGCTATTGCTTTTCCAAGGCGGGTCCATCACCATAGATCAATTTTTATCTTCTCAGAAGATCTTTGTACGTTCATGGACCCGCTTTCTAACCCTCCCTTACGTGGAGGGCTTGGAGCTAATTTACCCCCTTCCTTGGGCCTGGGGCCCAACTTTTTAACAGCCTAGTTTGGGAGCTTGAATGAGAGTGAGCTCGCCAACTTGGAGCGCCTTGGGCTATCTCGCCTTTCTTCCTTTCTAGAGGTTCCTCCGCGGTGGGAACTCCTTTTTGCTGCCACTTCATTTTGGGATGTGAATTCCCATGTACTCTGTTTTAGGAAGCGGGAGCTAACCCCAACCCTTGAGGAGTTATCCAATCTGTCTGGCCTGAAGCTTCGCAGGGGCCTTGCAAGAGTCACACCTTAGCCGGGCTACTCCAAATCCATCCACCTTACTCTCGATTTGAAGAAACTCGAGTATGAGAAAAGTCTCATCGGGGGGCCCACAAGGTGTTCGCTAAAATTCCTCAAAGAACTTTTCGGTGATGAAAGTCTCCAAAAATTGCCGGTTAGGAATATTTTCAACTTGAAAGCTCTAGCACTCGGTCTCATTTCTGAAATCCTCTTTTGTACTGGGGGGAAGAGCTTCTCATTGGCAATTTGTGATGTTTTGACGGAGTTGGAGGCGGGCTGATCCATGATGCATTTAGTGCTCGCCGAGCTATATCGAGGCCTTGATTCATTTACTTTGGGCAAGGTGGAGGGCCTTCGGGGGTGCCCCTTGTTGCTTCAAGTCCGGTTGGGTGAACACCTCGCTGTCTTGGGGCCTGTGCCCCGCTTTTATATTGCCCGAGGTGAGGTGGTTCAGTGCTTTCTGGGTAGATGCCACTTTCTTCCACAGGGCGATGCATCAGCTCTGAAACCTTGGTTGACCGATGCCGAGCTGACATGGAGGCTTCCTTAGTTGGACCGGACCTTCCCAGTAGTTCGCTGTAGAGACCATGGGGGCATTACCCTCTTAGGATTGACTGGCAGTACCTTCTACTTCCCATTTCGGGTATTACGCCAATTTGGTTGCCCTCAGCAAGTGCCTTGCTAGGCCAAACCCCCTCTATGTGATTTGATCTTTTCTAGGGGGTCCTCCGGAGACAGATCGGATTGCTGCTCTTTGGGAGACGCATTAGTCGACGCTGATATGTGATATTGAGCAGGGAGATTTGGTTAGAACTTCTCCTGAGTACGAGGCCTAGCTACTGACTGAGCGACCTGTTACTGATCGTCCAATTTTGGCAAAGATGGTTGATACTGGAGGCCCCTAGCCAAAGAAGGAGACGGCATTCCGAGCCCGTATCGAGCTACTTATGGATGAGAAGAGGGTCCTGCAAGAACTTTTGGCACATGAAAAGGTTAGAGCAGAAACAATAGAGAGCGAGGTCCTTCGTTTGAAGGGATCACTGAGCGTCGCTTTTGCAGCCGTCGACTCTTCTCGGAAGAGGTATAAGAGCCTTCATGGTAACTGGCTGACTGAGCAGAATGTCCGGGAAGATGACCTTCATGCTGAGATTAGCGCATTGAAGCACGAGCTGGGCCGCTAACTCCTTCCTGCACACATAACTTTTTGCACAGATTAGATACACAGAAAAGGGGCATAAACAAACCCCTTTACAGATACACACATTTTTGGTATACATACTTTCTTTATGTTTTTACGGTTTTTTGTTTATTTGTAAAATGGAAAGCACGCTAGTCATCATGCCGGCTATTTTTTGGGATGTGGTGTAAACAGTGCATTTTGTAAATGAAAGGTAGTTTATTATATACATCTACATAGACTTTTTGGCTTTTTTGTTTTGAGCATATATATATATATATATATATATTTTGTGCGGTGCCTTAATCACCTTGTGAAATCCTGTGTCCTCTTTTGAGCATGGTCGAACCCCCCCTTTTGACTGGTTGATTCTGAAAGAGTTTCAACAGTCCTACCAAGGCCGAAACCTTCATCCCCTTGGGTCAAGTCAAACCTTTCTTCCCACCTTGGGTCATACGTTTGACAAAGCACTTTCACAAAGATAATTCTGGTCGGGACCCGATTCGAACTAGCATGAGTGGCCCAGTCGAAAAAGGGTATGAAAGAGAGTAACCAAGAGGGCTGCTCAAGCATCAATCCTCTCAATCAGTCCAAACATGTCTTCTTTTCTTCTTTTTTTCATCTCTTTTTTTTCATTTATATCCTTTTTCACCCGTGGCGCCCTTTCGGGTTTTCACCACGTCCATGGGTTTAGCTCTCTTACCCTAAGCGCCCTTTCGGGTTTTCACCTGGTCCGCACAAACTCGCTGTTTTTACCCGTAGCGCCCTTTCAGGTTTTAACCACGTCCATCTTGCTTTGAGCTTGTATTTTTATTTTATATTATTATTATTTTTTTTTATAAAAAAAAAAAGCCACGACATAGACGTCGATTCCGTCATAGCCGGCCAGATGGGGTTCTGGTGTCGTCCCACAACTTGGCTTGTGTTGACTTAACAGATATTATGACTGCTTGTAAACCTAAAAGAGGACTTTCTTCAGGGTGTAGCTTGGTCATGGGTTAGGTTAGGATTTGAAGGTATGCTAGGTAACAAGGGTTTCCTTGATGTGGATTCAATTTTCTCAGCATACTTTCTTCCTTGGGGGTTTTCACTGTACATGCCCCATGATTTTTCTATATTTTTTTATTCTTTTTGCTCCATTTCAAGCAATCTCTTTTTGAGGTTTTGTTTTTTCAATTTTTTTAAAGATTTTGATGGTAACTTTACTTCCCTTTTTTGTATATGTATACACTCACATTTTTTTTTGGGGAAGGGGGGTTATTAAAATAAAGGTCCAGGCTCAAATGGGATAGCAAAGGATATCATCATTTTCAGAGATGCTTTTTGGCTACTGTGTTTAGAATGATGGCCTCTTTTGGGTGGTTCTTAAGCAGCCACATATCTGTTTCACCAATACTTACCTTGTCGTGATAGACTAAGAGTAGAACCGTCAGACGTATCTAGCATTGATGGGCTCAGGAAGATGATCTCCGTTCATGGTAGCGAGGCGGATGGCGTATGCCGACAGTACTTCTAAAATGATGTAAGGTCCTTCCCAGTTCAGCTTGAACTTTCCTCTCGGATCAGCGTGGAGGGATGGAAAGATCTTCTTCAGCACAGTATCTCCTACCTTTAGATCTTGACCGAGGATACGGTTATTGTAAGCGCGTGAGATTCGTTCCTAGTAAACCTGAGTGTGACACAAGGCTAGGAGTCTCTTCTCATCCAATAGATTCAATTGTTCAAAGCAGGATCTCTCTCTCTCTACTTCGGGTAAGCCAGATTCCATGAGGATTCGGAGTGAGAGTACCTCAACCTCAACTAGTAGGACGACCTCAGTTCCATACACAAGGGAGAACGGTGTTGCCCCTGTAGCAGTACAGATCGACGTTTTTAGGCCCACAAAGTAAATGGTAGCATTTCGCTCCAATCTCAGTAAGTGACGACCATCTTCTCTAGGATACGGATGACCGTCTTGTTAGCAGTTTCCATGGCTCCATTAGTTTGAGGACGATAAGGGGACGACCGATGGTGCTTGATCTTGTATTGCTCACAGAAAGCTCGGATGCGCTTATTCACAAAATTGGTGCCATTGTCTGTGATGATATCTTTTAGTACTCCAAATCGGCACACAATATTACTCTTGAGGAACTTCTCGACGTGACTAGCCGTGATGTTGGCATATGACGTCACTTCTACCCATTTGGCAAAGTATTCAATGGCGACGAGGATGAACCGGCGTCCATTTGATGCTTTCGGATTAATCATTCCGACGACGACAAGGCCCCAGGTAGCAATGGCCAAGGAGTGGTCATGTAGTGTAGGTCGATGGCAGGATCATGTATCAGACTGGAGTGTTCCTGACACTTGTAGCATTTCTAAACATGTTTGCAGCAATTTGATTCCATAGTGGTCCAAAAGAATCCCTGCCATAGAATCTTCTTAGCAAGCATGTGACCGCTGATGTGGGCTCTGCATACTCTTTCGTGGATCTCCTTCATGATATTGGTCGCTTCACTTTCAGTAAGGCACCTGAGTAGAATGTTGTTGTAGGATCTCTTGTACAGGCACTCCCCGCAAATGATATAGCCTACCGCTAGACGTTGAATGGTTCGTCAGTCCATCTTGAATGTACCCTCAGGGAAAGTTAGGGTCTCGAGGAAATTCTTGATATCTGAGAACCAAGGTGGCTCATCATCAAGCTTTGTAGGTTCCTCAATCTGGAGGTAGAAGGTCGGCTCACCCCTTTGCTCAATCATGATCAGCTTCATCTCAGCACCATACGGGATTTCTATCATTGATGCCAACGTCGCTAGTGCGTCGGTGAAGCGATTCCTTATTCGGGAGACATATGAGAATGTCACATCTTGAGAGCATGCTATCAGATCCTCGAGGTTCTCATGGTAAGGGATTAGTTTCTCATCTTTTGTCTTCCAGTCGCCATTCGTCTGACATCTTGAAAGCATGCTATCAGATCAAGAGCTGCCTGCAGGCCAGCGGCACAAGCTTCATATTCAGCCATGTTGTTAGTGCAAGGGAAGTTGAGCTTGATAGAGACGGGTACGTGGGATCCTTTCGGCAAAATCAGAATGGCTACAACTCCCTGACCTTCTGCATATGTGGTCCCGTCAAAGTACATTACCCATGATTCCTTTGCTTCCTCAATATCATCTTCCATTATGAACAAGATATCTTCATCTGGAAACTCAGTTCTTAAAGGTTCATAATTTGGCAAAGGATTGTCGGCAAGATGATCGGCGAGTGCCTGCCCCTTAATCGACTTCTGAGTGACGTACATGATGTCGAACTCAGATAATAAGAGCTGTCAGCGTGCAGTCTGCCCAGTGAGAGCAGGCTTCTCAAACAGGTATTTCAATGGGTTCATTCAGGCCAACAGTAGAACGGCTTGGGATAACAAGTAATGGTGGAGCCTCTGAGTAGCCCATACAAGAACCAGGCATGCTTTCTCTAGATGAGAATAGCGCGTTTCATAATCAGTAAATTTCTTTCTCAGATAGTAAATGGTCTGCTCTCTTCTTCCCGTCTCATCATGCTGCCCTAAGACCCATCCCATCGAGACTTCCATCATGGAGAGGTACATTAAGAGTGGTCTCCCCGGCTCGGGTGGTACCAAAATAGGTGGGTTGAGGAAGTAGCCTTTGATTTTATCGAATGCTACCTGACAATCGTCGTTCCATTCAACAGGCGAGTTCTTCCTTAGTAGCTTGAAGATCGACGTGCAGATTGGAGTTAGTTGTATAATGAATCGACTGATATATTGTATTCTGTCTAAGAATCTAACTTCTTTCTCGGTAGATGGTGGCGGCATCTCAGTGATAGCTTTGACCTTACTGGGTCGACCTCGATCCCTCTCCTGCTGACGATGAATTCTAACAATTTTCCAGGCATAGCGCCAAAAGCGCACTTTTGTGGATTTAAACATAACTTGTACTTTTCTCAGCCTCTCAAATAGCTTTTGAAGGTTTACCAAGTGATCGCCTCGCTCCGGTGACTTGGCTATCATGTCATCAATGTACACCTCAATCTCTCGGTGCATCATGTCATGAAACAGTGCGGTCATAGCTCTCTAGTATGTTGCACCGGCATTCTTTAGGCCAAACGGCATGACTCGATAGCAAAAGATTTCCCATGGAGTAATGAATGCAGTCTTCTCCTGATTGACTTCTGCCATCTTTATCTGATTGTATCCTGAGAATCCATCCATAAATGAAAGCATCATGTGCTTAGAAGTGTTGTCGACCAAGATGTTGATGTGTGGCAGTGGGAAATCGTCCTTCAGGCTCGCCCTATTCAAATTGTAGAAATCGATGCACATGCGGACCTTTCCATCCTTCGACACTGGCATAATACTAGCTAGCCACTGTGGGTACTTGGATACCATGAGAAACCCTGCATCATACTGCTTGATGACTTCATCTTTGACTATCAACATTCACTCAGGTCGGAGACGTCTCAGCTTCTGCTTAACCGGCTTCATATCGGGGTAAAGGGGCAACTCGTGCTCGACCAAATCGGTATCCAGACCAGGCATGTCCTCGTATGACAAGGCAAAAATGTCTTGGTATGACCGAAGGAAATCGATCATGCCTTTCCTTTCTTCAAGGGACAGCGACGTTCCAACTTTGGTTATTCTGGGAATCTCTTCAGTCCCTAAATTGACATCTTCAGTTTCCTCGACAATGGGGTTAGGGCCATGCTCAAAGTCAGCGAACCGGTCAAGGAGCTCATTGGGGAGCTCCTCCAAAGGACTATCCTCGTCCAGATTTATAACACCTACCTCTTCTTGTATTTCTATAGGGAAGGGGTCGATTTTACGTGGGAGGGGTATTCCGATTAAGGCATCCTTTTGTAGGACTTTTTCTGGAATTTTAAATGACGATATTTTTAGACTTTGGATTTTTTCAATGTTTTTGGGATTTTGTATTTTTTCATTGTTTTTGAGATTTTTGTTTTCTTCAATGTTTTTGAGATTTGTATTTCTTCGGAGGCGGGTAGTGCGAGTCTGTGTATATACAAGGTATTGCCTGTCAAGGACTTATCTCACTTTTTATAGGTTATTTTTTTTCGAAAATAGGTGCCAAACTTTAGGCCACTCCCTGCTTCCAGAGTTTGGGGTAAAGATGCCCAGTTACGTACCTGAGGAGTTGCTCTTTTACCTATTTGGATGGAGGGTATTGACTGATATGGCTCATTGGAGTCAGCCTCCATCATGTTGACTCCCATTTCGTCTAAGATGATATCCTCAAATGTCAATAACACTTTATGGTGATTTACCACAGGGGGTGTTTGTTCAGGTACTGGCCGTCGTTCCTTGAAGAGGGACAACACAGCCAAATCTATTTCCAGGCTGGGAAGGGAGATCTAGGGATTGGTGGGATGTATAGGAGCTGTGGGTTTGTGTGGGGTCAAATGGGTTATACCATTTTGATCGATCTTTACGACCTCAGCGCTGATAAAGGAATCCCTGATGTGCGGTCTAGGGTGAAGTTTCTCTTCCATGTTAATTCCTCTAGCTCTTGCCACTGCGGCGACCCTGGCTTTTTCTTTGGCCTCTCGGACCTCTTCCTCTGTGGGCTTGTACCCCAGCCCGAATCTTACTTTCTTTCCCTTAGCCACCACTAGCTCTCTTCTGCCTTGTAATCTGGGCCTAAGTCCTTGGCCTTTCTGGTAGCCCCACTTTTGGAGCATAGCCACCGTCGCTACCATACCGCTTCCTGTTTTAGGCATGATGCCCTCAATGGGCTTCGAGGGTATCGCTAACACCTCATATTCAAAACTGTAGAGGTCAACATCCTCAGCGGTGTGTGGTATATCTAACACATTGGGTTTTTTGATACTATTGACAACCTTTTCTTTCTCATTGTGCCCCTCACCGATGATTGTAATAATTTTGTGCCCAGATGCAAACTTGAGTTTCTAGTGCAAAGTGAAAGGTATGGCTCCGACCTCGTGCAGCCATGGATGCCCCAACAATAGATTAAATGAAGATTTGATATCCATGACTTGAAACAAGATGGAAAAGGTCATTGGCCCTATCAACAGCTCAAGATCAACTTCTCCCATTATTTCTCTCCTGGTATTGTCAAACCCTCTTACGCTGGTTCTGGTGGGCCTCAACATGCATGGATAGACCCCCGATTTTAGTGGCGGTTCTCAACGAGCATATGTTTAATGCAGACCCATTATCAATCAAGACTAGGGGAATGACCATATTTCTAGACTCAACTATTATATTCAAAGACTTTGAGTGGCTACACCCTTCCTCAGGTAAATCGGCATCAGAAAATGAGATGGCATTCGGAGCCATCACTTGCCTAATTATCTGCCCGACTTCATCCGGGCTAACTTGAAGTGATACATGTACATTTTTTAACGCCCTGATTAATACTTGAAAATAGAGTGGGGACGTCATCAACAGATCCCAGATGGTTATATGGGCGAGCATTCTTCTCAGTTGAGTCTCTAGTATATGTTCTCAACTCATTTTTTAGAAGGGGTTCACAGCGCTGTCTTTCTTCCCCTCTGGTTGGGCTTGTGCTGCTGTTGGCACTTCTGGATGCTTCTATATCCTCCCTGACCTAGTAACAAAATCTACTGCCCCTTCTCTGATGCTGCTGTCGGCATTGACATCTGTTTGCTCGTAGCTTAGCAGGATCTGATGAGGATCATAGGCTGGTCCCGAGAGCTGGAAAGGTATGGCTGCCGGTACTTGAGGCACTTGCACTATCGGCTCAAGAGGTGTGGGCAACACCTGATTTATTATTGTGGTAGCGGGTTGGGTGGAAAAATTAGGCCAGATAGGGGTGGTGAAGCTTGAGGGTAGTGGCATTGGACGGAAGGAGGTAAAAGTAGGCCATTGATAGCTGGTGGGCGCTGGCGTGAGATGGGGAGTCTGATGGGCCGTTAGGTAATTGACCGAGGTGGTGGAGTTCGCAGGCAGAATTTGGGTGATGGGATGGGCACAGGCCATTGATAACTGACGGGTGCGGGTGCAGGATTGGGGGCCTGATGGCTTATTGGGTAATTGATGGGGGCGGTGGAGTTTGCCGGTAGTTGAACTGGGGGAAATGGGGCGGGCACGGGTCATTGATAACTAGAGGGTGCGGGCGTAGGATTGAGAGCCTATTGGCTCATCGAGTAATTGCTGGGGTGGTGGTGTATGGTTGGTATGCATTGATATGTACATAATTGATGGGTGTGGTGGATGGAAAGTATGGCCTGAGATCCAAGGGTTCAACTTGCGAGGTCGGGTTGGGGAAATATTCTAATAAATTTAAGGGTTCAATTACCCCTATGTTCCTCTCTTCCATATTTCTTGACAATGGTGCTACATAACTCTCCCGATCACTAATATAATTGGATGGGTCAAATTCAAACTCCTCCTCATCTTCTATCATTTCGACGGTGGGTCTGGGACCTGCTCCTCCGGTAGGATGTAGGGGTAGTGGCACTTGGTGAATATTAGCATGCTGAGAAGGTGCAGGGGAATATTTTTCTGGCGTTGATCAAATCTTGGATTTCATGCTTCAATGGGAAGCATCGATCAGTTGGGTGACCCGGACCCTGATGAAAATTGCAGTGGGTATTCGAGTCAAGTTCTTTGGGATCGGATGAGGAGGAGGTTGCGGTTGACGGATAGTGACTAATCCCTTTTCTACTAACAAAGGTAGAAGTACACTCAATGATTGCCCCAGAGGCGTAAAACCTCGGTCGTAGCAGGCTCTCCTCTGCTCCGGAGTCATTTGCATTCCTTGCCCATTCCCTATTCTTTGCATTTACTCAAGCCTAATTGGTGCTAGTGGGGATGTCTGAAATTGAAATGGGGTAGTATTGTTTTTGGGCCTGGGATTGGCAATGTTCTGAACATTGGCCCCTGTTCTTTTATCGCTCCTTTGCTCCAAGAATCTTCTAACTCCACTGGGTCCACTTGGCATGTTCTTACTCAGACGGCCCTCCCTGATGGCATCCTCACATCGGTTAGTATTTCTCACCAGATCGGCAAAGCTGGACTGCTACTAATACACCAAAAAGTTTGAGATCACTGGTAGGGTATTCTTTGAGATCATCTCAATCTGCTCATCATCGGGTATTCTATTTCTGACCTGAGCTGCCAGTGCTCTCCAGCGTCCCAAGTAGTCGCTGAAGGTCTCGTTTTGGTTCTGTTTTAAGCGGGCCAAGTCTGACTTTCGCGGCTCAATGTCTATGTTGTAAACATATTGTTCTTGAAAGAGGTGTGTCAAGTCCCTCCATGTTTTTATCATGGATGGTTCTAAAGATGTGAACCATCTCAAAGCCGGACCGGTCAGACTCTTTTGAAAGACTTTTATTAGTAGTCTTTCATCCCCTCTGTATTAGCACATGTCCCCACAGTAGGACTTTAAGTGCGCAATAGGATTGTCAGTGCCATTATATTTTTTAAAGGCAGAAATTTTAAATTTGGGAGGGAGGGGGACCTCAGCGAACAGACATAAATCTGTGAAGTCCGTGGCATAGATTTCAGCACCACCCATTTCATCAGTTGCTTCTGTATTTTGTCCAACTGTTCTTTCAGCTGCTCTAACTCTTTCGATATAGGGGCCGCTTTCTCAGTCGTTAGTTGGACTTCACTCTATTATGGGAGGAGGGTTAAGGTTGGTGAACGCCCCAGCGTAGGCCCCGCTATTCTTAATCTCATCCTCCTCATACTGCTGGTCGGCATAATGTGCGGCAAGGACGGGATTCTCTTGCGGGTGTTGCATGGGTTGGATGGGAATGACATGAGTGGGGCTTGGGTGTGCCCATTGAGGGTGAGGAAAGGTTTGTTAGGTGATGGGATTTTGGTTTAGAGGTGGGGCCTGATGGGGCCATTGGGTATGGGGGAGGTTTGGAGATGGCCTTGGGGTGTGGGGCCATGGGAAAATTGGGTTTGGGGTATGGCATGGGCTTGATCCGGTTGTGAAGGTTGGGTGAAATGTTGGGGGTATTGTGGAAGGTGTGAGTGTGGGGTTTGGGTTTGGGCCATGAAGCCTTGTTTATTTTGGGCTATGGGCCACTGACGGGTTTGGGCCAATGGGCCTTGGTGGGTCTGGGCCATGAGCCCTTGATGGGTTTGGACCAATGGGCCTTGGTGGGTATGGGTAATGGGCCCTAAGTGGGTCTGGGCTTGGGCCCTTGATGAGTTTGGCCCAATGGGCCTTGGTGGGTCTGGGCCATGGGGTTTGGCCCAAGGGGCCTTGATAGGTCTAGGCCATGGGCCCTAGGTAGTTTTGGGTGGTGGGGTATTGGGTCATGGGGCCTTGGGATATGTGAGAAAAGGGGATTTGGGCCAATGGGCCTTGGGGTATGTGGGAGGTTGGAGATTGGGCCATTTGGCCTTGGGGCATGTGGGTAGTGGGAGTTTGGATGGTGTGGATTACGGGGAGTTGATGGGGGTCATTGAGGAGTGAGGCATGGAGATTGGCTAGGGTGTGAGATGGGTTTAGGGACATGGGGTGTGGAGGAGGGGAGGTGTTTTGAGAAGCCTTCCATATGAAGTAGGCTTGGAACATCTCCTCCATCATGATCATGGAGGGAGGATTGGATGTGGGTGGTGGAGATGGGATGGAGGGAAAATTGGGCATGGCCCTGGTATGATCGAGCATGGCCATGGTAAGAGGTAGTATGGGGTCGATTGGAGAGTCGAGGTGGGGCAAAGGATGTGGAAGGATTAGGGATGTTAGGGGTGGATGGTTGAAAAAAATCGGGCATGGCCCCGGTAAAAATGGGCATGACCCGGGTAGATGGGGGGATTTGTGGGGGGTTGGATAAGGAGGAATTGGTGTATGTGAATGTGGGTGGATCGGGCCTATAGGGGGAAGACAGGAAATGGGGCATGGATGTGGATTGGGAGACTGGATTTTGTGTGGATGTGGAAGGGAAATGGGTTGGACTTGGCATGGGTATGGTTTGGGCAAAAGATGGAGAATGGGGGGTTGGACTTTGGATATTTTGGGGGGTATCGGTTGGGAAAATGGGGGCACCAAACGGACCGGTAACGGTAAAGGGGGGTTGGGTGAGGGGGATGGTGGAAAAAACTTCTCCCGAATGGGAGTGGGTTGGAGAATGTGGTAGGGATGAGTCGGGTTCGGCATAAGCCGGGTCCACTACCCACAACATTCTTTGGGAACGGGTTGGGTAAGGGTGCCTTAGATAAGGCTTAAAAATCCTCCTCCTTCTTCCCCTATGGGACGGCGGAGGGCAAGATGATGTTGTTGTGCTGGCACCACAAACTATATCTTTTTTGGGTTTTGATTTATATATATTTTTTGAATTTTTTGAAAAAGTTATAAAAAATAAAGATTCCGAGGCCTTGGAATTCCCTTCTCGGGTGGCCCTCGTACCTTAATTCAAGACCCACGGCGACAATTCTGACGCACTTCGAAAGAATCGAAGGAGAACCTTTGATCTATTAAAGGCACAGAAATCGAGGCAAACAATCCGATCCCCTAGAATGAGCTGAAAAAAGTTGCCTTCTTTTGACCGACGGGGGCGTATTGGGTGTCGGAGATGGCGGGGCCTAAACAAGGCACTAAGCACACTAATCGGGGGATTCGGGAGGTGAAGAAGGCCACAGATTCGGGCTGGTGTGGTGTTAAACAGACCTGGCACAACTAATACCTGCGCCCAGGTGGTAGGGGCAAATTTTTACACTAGCACAACTATTAGTTGCGCCAAGGTAATAACTTAGATTTTAAAGCTGGCGCAACTATTAGTTGCGCTAGATATAAATTCTAGTTTTTTGCACTGACGCAACTAATACTTGCGCCAGGCAAAAACTGATGCTTCAGAGCTGATGACAGCAACCACCAATACCCGAAATGAGTGTCTTTTTTTTTTTTTGTGGAAGCTAGGCTTACGGGAACTGAGCTATTTTTTGGTGTTCGATTCTCTCCTCACCGCTCCTAAAGGGTTTGAGTCCAGTATAACTCGCTAGCACGTTTCCTGAGGGTTTTAAGCTCTGGAATGGGAACCCACCCGATATACCTCTGGCGCAAGTGCCTTCTCAGATACTAGGTGGGCTGGGACTTTTCTGGATCATCACCACTAGGGGCTGCCGCCATAGTAAGACCCGAATGTTTGTGTGTTTGCCTAATCCCCACCCTTTTAAAATCTACCCCGTAAAAACAAATTGATTAAGCTCCCTAAGTTGGTTCAATTTTAATTAATTTTTTTTTAAAGCTTTTCTCTTTTTTTTTCGAAGTTTTCTTTAGTTCAAAGACCGGTGGTGATGATCCCGTGCCGCCACTACGGGCCGGCGTCCACTGTTTGAATATGCTTGCACAAGTAGGCCCGCCAATTGGCTAAGACACTTTAAATGATGAAAAATTAAATAAATTGAAAGACAATGCTCACGTAGGCCCGCCAATCGACTAAGGCACCAAAACTGACGGAAATGTAAGGAAAAAATAAAGACAATGCACAAGTAAGCCTGCCGATCGGCTAAGGCATGTAAATGACGAAAAAGTAAATGGCGTAATTCGGAGGGGTGAGTAAAAAAATAAATAAATAACAGCAAGAAAGAGGTTAGTAAAATAAAAAATAAATAAATGGGCCAAGTTCAAGGGGAAGCTCTACTAGCTACTCTCCAGCAGAGTCGCCATCTATGCAATCGTGGGATTTGTGACGATCTCGTCGGGGCGATGTGCTCGCTTGCAAAAAAATATAGATTCGCCACCTGGAGCTTTTGGTGTCCCGGGATACCTATATCATTTTTATGAGCACCGAAGTGCTAAAAATATGACTCTGAATCCGGTCCACACCAAAGGCTCTTGGGTAGGGGCTTCGATTATCGATCGGGAAGGTGTTAGGCACCCGATCAACCCGCTTAACGCAGTCACTACTAATGGCCAAAATAAAAATAAAGTAAAAGAAAAGAAAATAGCTTCCTCTTATCTAAAAGGGCTTAGAATCCTATTTGTGCTCCTCCATTCCTACCGAAAATTCGGTGACGTAACGGCACAAATGGGTGATGAGAAGAGCCAAAAAGAGATAGGAGAAGAAAGGGAAGAGCCGGAGCCCTCGGGCCCTTGTAGTATCATAGGAGAGCCTTGCGTGGCTTGCTTTGATGAGCTTTTGAAGGCCTATATGGTGGAAAATGGGGTTCTAACTCCTAAGGCTTGAAGCTAAGAGGTAGGGAAGGGAGGCTAGGAGATCACACACACCTAGGCTAAGGGTTTTTGATGCAAGAACAAGCTTGAAATGAGGTTGGGAGATTCTGAAATTTGGGTGAAAATGGTGTACAAAAGGGAGGAAGAACTTCTCACTTTGAGCTCTTTCTCTCTTAAGCAAATTTCTCAACCCTTAAACCAAGGGGTGGGGGGCTCTATTTATAGGAAATGGGTGGATTAGGAGACCACTTAAGAGCTAAATGGGTTTAGCAATTAGGTAATCTCACATCTAAGGATTTCTAGGGTTTTTTGAGCCTTAAGATGAGTGAGAAGGTCCTCCAATGGTGGATGATGGGGTGAGGCCTTAAGCCACTTGAAGGGTTACAAATAGGTAGAGAATGGGTGCAACAGAACTAGCAAAACACACCCCAAAGGTCAATGTGGTCAACAAGTGAAACCTTAATCACAATTTTTGGGACAAAATCCCAGGGTTACTGTTCATATGTCTGGCGCAACTAATAGTTTTGCCAGACAAATGTATAGTCAAACAGTTGTAAACAATGCCCGGAAGTTGCCTCGTGAGGGTGGGTCCCACTTTTAAAAGTGGCACAACTATTAGTTGTGCTAGGCTTAAAATCTGGGAGAAATGGAGTGGCGCAACTAATAGTTGCGCCAGGCAAAGTTATCACTGGTGCAACTATTACTTGTGCCAGGCCATTTCTAGGGAGAAATAGCCTGGTGCAACTATTAGTTGCGCCAAATCCCTAGGGGGGCCACTTGATTTTACTCTTATGCCCTCCGGGCTCAGTTTGCCATATCTTTTGATGTATGCCTCTTATTGGGGCGATTCTTAGACCGTTGGAAAGCTGACGGCCTTTACTTTTCAATGGTATGAGATTCGATCACAATAGAGGGCCGTAGCTAGTTTCAGTGTACCCCTCCTCAACCATTTGCTTCATAAGGTTAGGTTTAGGTTTAGAATGGGTTCTAAGGGTCAGGATTGATTTTTAAAGGTTCGGGTCAGGTTCCTAATAGATTTAGGGTGATTCCTAAGGGTTTGGAAAGGTCCCTAAGAGTTCAAGGGGGGTACCTAAAGGTTCCATGCATGTCATCAAAAGCTCAAAATTACACCTCTCTCGAAAGGTGTTTCGATCGGGCCTTGGGCCAAATTTGGGTGTCTACAGATGTCCTGGTCTTAACCTAGACCATACATATAGTGTACTAAGTGTCAGAAGTGTCAGAACCGTAATTGGTACACTACCCAGCAGCATTTTTCCTAGAAAACCAAAACAGGACAAAACAGATAATTCGATTGATCAATTCCTCTATTGGATCAATCGGATGCCTTAATCCTTTATAGGCAGAACATAGAAAATCTGATCGATCAACTCTCTATTTGATCGATCAAATTCTTAAGTTGATCGATCAATTCTCTTGTTTGATCGATCATAACCTAAAATTTTACAAGTATAGAACAGAGGAATTTGATCGATCAGTCTCCATATTTGATCAATCGAATCCTCAATTTGATCGATTAATCTTCATGTTTGATCGATCGAATTTCAAAGTTTTAAAATTCAGAAAAACAGACCTCCTGTTATATAAGGTTTATATAACATTCGATCAATCAAATCCCTAATTTGATTTATCAATCTCACAGTTTGATCGATCAATTTCTCTATTGATCGATCAGTTCACACTTGATCGATCACTTACATTTTAATCAATCAATCTCAAATCTGATCGATCAAATCCCAGATTTGATCGATCAGATTTATCAGGCCTGAACTTCCATAAAATAAGCCTCCTGTTATATAAGTGTTCATATAATTCGATCGATCAAATCCTAATATTGATCGATCGGATTATAATTTGATTGATCAATACTCAATTTGATCGATCAAAAATGATAGTTTCTTTCATAAATGCCTTTCGTTGATTTTTAACCTAAATCTTCCATGACTTTTATGATTCTCTACGAATCATTCAAGCACACAATTAACCCATATTTATAACATCTAATCTACTGAAAACTCACAATAACTCACTTCTTTTAGAGTCGCTCCTCGATTCACGGAGATTGCGGCTTAAGGTGGGTTTTAGATTCGGATTCAAGGATTCGTCGTCGTTTGCGATCAGTAAGAGCAAATGCGTGACTCGATGTCAACACACAGAGATGGCACACTTCTCCAAGTATGACACAATAGATTCACAACTCTTTTACACAAATGGATCAAGATCCTAGGGTTTTACAAACTTATATTTTCATGAAGGAGTTCTCTATCACTCCAGCCACATACTACGCGAGGTGTTAACCGCACTCCACTTGATCTCTCAGCCAGAAAATTGGTTCAAAGATGAAGGAGAATGAGGGGAGGTGAAGCTCTACCCTCTTCCATCTCTTGTAAGCTAACCAGAAGAGATTTTTGGTGCGCTCTTTTTCGGGGTTCCTCTCAGTTCTCGTTGAATAAGTGGCTTCCAATTCTGTCCTGTTGGACTCTAGCGATGTGGTGTATGTGATAAGGTGGGGATAAATAGTAATAGGAGGAATTTCCTAGGATGATTCCTAGTTGATTTGCGATCGCCAGCTGCAGATATTTATCGACGCTGCAACACGTCAATAATCACACATTTAAGCGGGTGTGGGTTACTTCTATACTGAATCGTCCGCCTGCGAGCGTCAGCAGCAATGTCCTCTTTTGATTAGATAGTATCTGCTTTCTTTTTAGTTTCTCTTGTTGCTATTATGGTCGATTTAGATTCTTTTTTTGTTGTGAATTATGATTAGGTGAGCTTATTATGACGGGTTATTTTAGTGTCTTGATGCTATCAGGAGTCCAACCACTTTTAGTTTCTCGGTATCATTAGGAGTCCAATTAATATCAAAGTCTTGATACTGCTAAGAGTCTAATCAGTTTCAGTCTCCTACTGGTACTAGGAGTGCATGTGTGTCAGTTCCAGTAATATTCTAATTAAATAAAAGAGATCAATCATATCGTAATTCTAGATAGAGCAGGTATGCTAATTTTATTACAATTCTAGACAAAACAGATATGTTAATTGTATGGCAATTACTACAAAAGAAATTTAAATAACCTTACTAGAATTCTAATTAAAAGAAGAGAAGAGTGATTTTTACTACGACTCTAATTAAAGCAATAAATCAATTTACTAAAAATAGAAATAGATAATCGAGGCAACAAAATTAAATTTTCTTTTAGAATCATAACCTATAGATCGATTATGGTAGAAATCTAACTAATAATAAGCAAATTAATTTCCTAAATTTTGGTTGAGATAATAAATTGACTGAACTAGAAGACTGAATCGAATCAAAGCAAATAATGATATGAAGGCCTGTTTGATGCAATTAGTCAATTATATTGAAGTAATAAAAAAAACTAAACTATAATTAACTAGTTAACCCTAAACAATCTAAAAAATGGGGGGGTTGGGCCCGTTATGCTAAGGAGGATTGGCCTCATTCCCGAGTACCCTCCGTAAGCTCCCTTGGGCAAATCGGATGGCTGAGATAAAAGATAGGTGGATAATTGAATAATAAAAAGGAAGATTTTTATAATTGAATTCAAAATTATAATAAGAGATTAGATTGAGAAACTACAGTTATGAACTTAAATTTATATTTTTTTAGATTTTTGACGGTATGAAAATATAGAATTAAATTATAGATTAAAATTTAGGACTGAATTCGGGTCCTAAATCAGAAAAATTAGGTCGTATGATTAAGGACTGGTTCTGAACTCTGAGAGTCAGAACCAAAAATTAATGATAGGACTGTAGATTATGATTTTAGAGTAGAATCAGAGCATAAGGGTGGCATATCGGACTGCTAGATTAAGAACCGGTTCTAGAAACAGAGAACTAGAACCGTACATAGAGAATTTCAGTCCAAAGAGGGTGCTACGGTCTAAAAATTAGAAATATAATTGAATAATTAAACTAAGAGGAAATCCTAAGTCTAAAATAAAATTAAATTCTTACCTAAGGTCGGGGCTGCGAAGAGGAATCATCAAAGTTCAGGGGTTTGAATCTCAAAATCATGACTAATTTGCTCTAGGGGGTTCGTTCTCGGAGCTCTCTGGTTTTTGATTTTACGGTCTCTCCTCTCTAAATTTTGCAGCCTCTTTCTCTCTCTTTGAGTAAAAAAACTTTTATAGGTTTTCATTCAATTACGCGCCCATTTTCGGACGTTTAACTGAATTGAGCACTAGTTTTCTGGCGCTTAATCTCTTTGAGTCGGTCACTGACTCAGTGAGCAACAGGATGACTTACTCAGCAGGTTTCCTAGTCCTAACGAAATTAAGACTAATTACGTGCGTGATGGGACATGCGTAATCCTATTAAGCATGTTATCTGAAGCGCTTAATCGAGGAAACGTAGGAGTCAAGGGCAAAAGACTAGGTCAGGCATAGGCCAATTGCGCGCTAGTGGTGTAGCGCTCAATCCAATCGCGCGTCTATTTCCAGGCGCGTAATCGAGTCTCGAAATGGTCTGTGAAAGGAAGGTTGGTCTGAAAGGGGACTGATCGCGCGCTTGTGGTTATGTGCGTGATCGAATTACGCGCGAGTTTTCAGGCGCTTCATTCAAGGTTGTCCGAGTATGGTCTCAAGAATGGAATGCAGGACTATTGTTTTAGTCTGCATTCTGACTATATACTATTGCTTAGTATATAACCTCTCTACATTGGGATCTGAGCCACAAAGCTATTGTTTCAGCTTGTGTTCAGCCATGTACAGTTGTATGGTCCCATGTCGAGGGTTAAAAAGGTCAAGGGCTGACCGAACAAATTTGTGTACTCCAAGAGGGCAAAATGGGGGTGTCTATAGATGCCCCTCTTCGGTGCACTCTTGCGAAGTAAGAACGCGTCGAAGAAGCAGACACCCCTCTATCAAGGTGCCTTCCCGTTTCTTAGGAATTCACAAATGTGAATTGGTGATGCTAACATGACAAGCTTGGCTTTCTTATCTATCAGCGCAAGCTAAAATAGAACATTTAAAGGGCAAATGGTAGCTCTCGAAGGGCATATTTCAGGTCTGTGGGTGCATAGCGCATCCCGTCGCATGGGCCGAGCTAATAGAGGGATTTTATGCAATCAAGGTATCGGGGCGTCAATCAAATGTCCAAAACAAGGTCCAGTGATCGATAATAAAGAGATGAAATAGTATGTAGTATCGAGTGCTTTTGCAAGTCATGTCAGATCGGGCGCGTCATTGCTCACACCAATGCGCGTCAGGCATTCTGTTTCTAATAGGCATTTGTAAGTTCTTAGATTGAGTATACTCATTGTTTGGCTTCCCAGGGGAATGGTTGATTTGGGCTGGTAATTAAGGTAACTTTTGTGAAGTGTGCTCAGTTGAATTCTGCGCAGTGGCATATGCGCTTGATTCATTTGGAGTCATTTTTTTTTACATTTGAACAAGCGATCCTACACAGTGGCATATGCACTTGATTGCGAGTTCAGAGGGCTTTGGGATTTAAAGGTCAAGGGTAAGTGTAATTGGTTGTGGTATTTAAAGAAAGGTGGGTCGGGTCTATGTACTTTGTTCATTTTGTTCTGTTTCTTTTTTTCTTTTTTTTTTCTTTTTTTTGGCAAGTAAGAGAAGAAAGATTTTTGAAACAAAAGATTTTAGAATGAGTAAGGGGTTTTGAAATTTTGGGGATTTTAACTTAAGATCAATTCGGTGGTAAAACGGCAGAAAATATGGCTTCCGAGATGTCGTTGAGCAGCTCCACCGGTACGGGATTTGTTGACCCGACCATTCATGTGATTGTCAAGACGACACTTGGCATGCCGGATACTCCATCTAACCTTCTCGGCGAATACTGATGATTGTCTCTTTTGGGAGGACTACAATAATTCACGAGTTGAAAGAGACGGATTTTGAAAACATTTTGACTTAAACATAGATAATTATAATTTAGAAGAAATATCGAGTAATTGAAAAAGGGGTAGTACTTACCTGGGTGTGATACTTACCTGAATTATGCGGTGAGACCTTGGGAATATTGTAGCGATGGTACTTTGGTAGTATTGTAGCGTCACGACGGGACTTGGTGGCTATCATTGTAATGCAATGTTTCGGGTGCAATGTCATAGTAGGGTACCCTTTTTTCTTTGCTTGTTGTTTAAGCGGTGGTTGGCGATTGTCGGTGTGTTGTCGCAATGGAGCCTTGGCGATTGTAGTGGTACCGCGATGGGACTTGAGAGGTATTGTTAGGATGTTCGCGCTGTAGCTTGGCAGTAGTGAAATGCGTTAGGACATGGGAGTAGTTCCACATCTTCTTGCCTTTTTATTGCAGTGGCGTCTAGTAGGTTTGTGGCGGGCACTTCGGGAGGAGGCTCTTTGTTTCAGTGATGGGACGTGCTCGTGCTTTCTCCCTTTTCTTCTTTTAGTGCGACCGGTGTTGTGAAATTTTATTTTTTTTGGGTATTGGTGTCCGCAATGGGTAGTGAGCTAAGCGCTACGCTGGGTAAGGTGTTTGTGATAAGTGTGTCTAGTTTCTTTCTTTGGAAGATCTCGAGTTCTAGGGAGATTATGTTGTAGTTGCGTTATGATTGACTTAGTTTTTTTTGTTGTTTGGTGTATCTGCGTTTTTGAGAAATTTATTTTTGGCTTTTTGCGATGGGCCATGAGGGCATGGCAACAATTTTGCGATGGGACTGAACGTCAGGGTGATATCATGTGTGTGTGTTTTTTCATTGTGGTGGGACGTGCTTGAGTGGCTGCATGATGGGGCGAGATGGTTTTGATTAAGAAGAAATGAACAATGTGGTGAGGGGGTGACGGTGTCACGTGGGGCATATATGTTTTGTCTGTAATAGGGCTAGAGGCGTGGTCAACGTTCTTGTTTAGTTACGCGATGGGACAAGAGCGAGTGACGGCCCCTTTTCACTTTGACTGGCTCATGAGGCTATGCGATGGGACAAAGGGGACTCTCGTTCGAGAAGGGGTAAATTTTGGGCAAAATCAAGAATTAAGCGCCTAACATCAGCCGCTTAAACTGATCACGCACCCAATTCCAGGCGAGCAATTCATGGTCTAAAGGACGTATTTATGCGTGTGTAGGTGTTAAGACCTGAAAAGTACCACTTTTCACCCCTTAACTTAACCTTTGATTAGACCCATAGCCACCTAATAAGTCCTTGTAAAGTATTTTATGTAAGTAATAACCAGCAGTGAAATAAGGTCAGGAATCCTGCTAAGGAGCCTGCTTTGGCACCAGAAGTCTCTCAAAAGGATGGACTCTGAATCCAGACCTGAAATGAGCCTCGCACAATCCAGCTGAGCTTCCCAAGACTCTACAACAACTTCTCGCGCAGATGATTGACTGAAGAGCTTCAGAAGCATAAACTCGCGCAGCTCTCGCAAAGCTCAAGAGTAGAACACATCGCACAGTCTCGCGCAGTTCAGAGCAAACCTCTCTCAACCTCGCGCAGTTCGCTCAGAATGGCTGAGAAGAGAGAGCCTCAGAAGATTCCTCGCGCAGCTGTCGCACAGTCGCCGCGGGATGCAATTTTCAGAAGAGAACTCCTCGCGCAGTTCTCACACCATTCAAGAAGAGAGCATCCTTGCTAAGACAAAGCCACCCTCGCGAAGATCAGTTAAGACATGGAACCTCGCACAGTTCAGATCTCATTAAAGCCTCGCGAGGTAACTCGCGAAGTCCAGTGAAGATAAGTGCTCGTGAAGTTCTCGCGCTATTCAAATCTGTCCTCGCGAAGATCAATCCAGCGACTGCTTGAACTCCAACCTCGCGACTGCTTGAACTCCAACCTCGCGACTGCCTGAAGAGCAAACCAAGCCAACCTCGCGATGGCTGAAGTTTCAATTTCAAATCGTCCTAGCGAAGAGCAAAAGCTACCACGCGACAAGTATGAGAAACAATGGCTACCTAGCGAAGCTCTGAACCTCAAACTTCCACCTCTTCAGCAGAGGACTTTCTGGGAATTTCTAGCGATTAGGGCATGCACTCCCACACTCAAATCTCTGTGCACGTGTCCCAAGGCATCGAAGGATCACTATTTGGCCATGTGGCATCATTAAAATTAGGGTTTCCTAACCCTAATGCGCCGCCACACTACTGTTATAAATACCCATACTTAGCTTAGGTTTGAGGAGAGCTTAGACCATCCATTCTTTTCTACATCCTGGAATAGCTGGGAACACATCTCATTTCTTGGAGACTTGATTTGAGATCATTTTGTTTTTCTTTTCGTGGTTGTAAAGTAGTTTTCTTTTTCTTTTTCCTTCTCTCCATAGTCCAGCACTTGCTGGCTATGTCTTTGTATGCATTTTGAACTAGATTAATGGAAGTTTTGTAATAGGATCTGTACTTTGTGGGATTTGCGTTTGAATGTGAGATGCTCTGTGCAAGGCTGCTGCCTTGTGATCCGCCATTGCTTTGGTTATGTTTCAAATCAATGGAGGACTGATTTTTAGGGCCATTCAGATCCAAGTGACCTGTGTGTCTGGGCTATCATGGTCCTATACAGCCTTAGCCCCACCACAGGACCCACTAGATCTAAAATCCCCATGGGAGCTTGAGCTGGTAGCCTTGTGACCATGGTGGTGGTAGCGATATTCTTGTTTTATCTTGGGCTTCGTGAGGAGGATAGCCTCTGGGATAGTCTGTGACCATTCAAGTGGACAGGTTATAGCCTTAGGGTGATTCTAATTCACCAATCCAAGATGGATCCTTCTTCTTTACACCTGAGCTTGTAGAAGCCTGGTGGGGGATTGTATAGAGGCAGACTCCCCTATATTTGTATAGATCCGCCATCAGATGTTGGATCTGATCTGGTTATAGAGATTGTAGGCTTGTGACTGGACAATTGTAGCGTCACTCAAGCAATGGACAGCTAGATCGAAGGTTGTACTCAATCACTTGTTGGTTCTATGTGTTTGGGCTATCATGGTCTTATACAGCCTTATCCCCACACATAGAGCTGTAGAGGTTGAGGTTCCCTATGGATTCTTGTGCTGGTAGCCTGGATGAAATAGTGCCTACAATGATTAACTTGTTATGTTTTAACCCATCCCTAGATTGTGGTTCCCCTATGGGATAGTCTGTGACCATTTGAGTGGACAAGTTATAACCTTAAGGGTTGAATCATGGCAGAGTGATGGGTTGGATCCTTTCTCCTTAGTGGTGATAATGTAGCCATTGGACAGGATTTTTATAACATCAGATCTGAATCTGAGTTACAAAACTCCTTTGATCTGGGCTCAATAACATACTTCTCACCCTTTTATATTTATTTTTCACACTCCATCCATCCTCTCAACCCTTTCTATAGTTTAGACATTAGGATACCTTAGAATACTTAGAATAAGTGACCTTAAACTCCCCTCCCTTTTAGGACTGCCAGATCTGTAGTCAGATCGGGAGGGACTACTAGAGATGGCTCCTTTGGAGCTGTAGATCACCTTTCCCTGTGGGACAAACTCTTACTTATCAAAACTTGCTACAATGGACCCTGTATCTTGCAGGTCTAGGATTTCTTAGTTGTGCTGATTCCATCCCCTGTTTTACTCTTTCTTTGATTTTAAATTGTTTTTATCACCAACCAATAAAGTAAGCACACACTCAGAATCCGCCAACAAGTTTTTAGCGCCGCTGTCGGGGAACGATGATCTATTAGTAGACCCTTAGTTTTTGTATTCTTAGTATTCTTTGCAAATGTGAATAATTGATACTGTTGACATAATTTTGAACCTTTCTTGCAGATCTAGACAGCAGCAGTGAAGGATAGTTGTACTGCAATTGGAGCTTAGCTACCTCTGTTTACAAAGCTCTGACTTTTAAAACTCTGTCTATCTTTCTTAAAAAAATTTCTAGCAGTATCTAGGATAGTTTTAGATGTATTCTTTGAATACCTATAAACTAGTTAGATAAAATTGTTTAATTGTACAGATATTCTTTTGCAATGTGCTTGCAAGAAGCTTTCCTTGCTGTTGGTGTGCTTGTATGCTGGAGAGGAGATCTCTCAGCCCTGCTTTAGAGCCTCTTAACCCTGAGTTAGAAAGGGGAAGGAGACTTAGAAGAGACAGGCACACCACAGGAGAGCATGAATCTGTGATGAATTATGGGTGAAGAACAACCCAGAACCCTCAAGGAGTTGAATGCTCCGGATGACTATAACTCCCCTTTTAGCATTCAATTCCCTGATGTTCAGGGGAACTATGAAATAAAAACTTCAATCATCCAGATGTTGCCCTCTTTCCATGGGCTTAGCAAGGAGGACCCTTACAAGCATATTGACCAGTTCTTGGCCTTGTGCACCACTTTTAATATCACTGGTTTGGGACCTGAGGCTACTAGGCTCAGACTCTTTCCCTTCTCTCTGAAGGATAGGGCCAGTACCTGGTTGACCACTCTTCCCAACAATAGCATTGCTTCATGGAAAGACCTGCAGACCAGGTTCCTGACCAAGTTCTTCCCTGAGACCAAAACTAGCCAGTTGAGGAAAGAGATTCTTGCTTTTGCTCAATCCCCAACTGAGGATTTTAACCAGTCTTGGGATAGGTTTAAAGAAATTCTCAAACAATGCCCCCACCACAAGATCCCAGAGTGGCAGCTTGTACAAAGCTTCTACAATGGGATTGATGAGAAAAATAGAGATATGGTCGATGCCTCTTGTGGTGGATCCTACATGCACAAGACTACTGAGGAGGCATGGGAATTGTTTGAGGTGATTAGTGAGAATGCTTTTCAAAAGCCGTCCCTGGCAAGAACTAGTCAGGAATCTGAGTCAAAGGTGGGGCCTGCTACTGGATCAAGAGGAAAAGTTTATGAGGTGTCTGGGAACAATGACCTGTAGCTGCAGATGGCAAACCTCTCTATGAAGTTTGACAAATTACTGACTGTGATGCAACCCAGAAGGGCTGCTCATGTGGCGGAGGAATGTCTGATATGCCAGTCCCCACAGCACACAGTGGAGGAATGCCCATCTGTAGGGCAATTTCCTGAATTAGTTTTGCAACATGATGCTGCTGCTCAATCTTATGGCCAGCAATAATCTGGGGGCTACAATAGACAGCCATATAGATACCAGCACCAAAATGCTGGTTACCAATGGAGAGACCACCCAAATCTGAGGTGGAGGCAAGACAACTACATGCAGCCCCAGCAGATGTTGGCCTTACCACAAAGGCCACAGCAGTAGTTCAATCAAGGGAATGCCCCTAGGTCTAACTTCCAGCACCATCAGCAGCCCCATCAGCAATAAAATCAATTGGTTGTACCCCCATCTCAACCCAGAAATACTTCTTTCGAGGACCAGGTCTTGACCTCACTGCAAAACCTAGGTTCCTTGGCTCAGACTGTGAATTCTCATGGTCAGAGCATCAAGAAGATGGAAGAGCAGATTGGCCAACTAGCGAATACCTTAGCCAAAAGAGAAGAGGGAAGGTTGCCCAGTCAACCAGTGGTTAACCCCAAGGGCCAATTTTTGATTGGTGAAGGATCCTCAAACCCTGAAGGGGATCTTTCATTGAATTGATGATAAGAACTGTGCACCTTTGTATGATATGTACTTTACAGTTTAGAGGAATTTGTAGTGATCTTGTTGGAATCTGAGTTTAGTGCTTTATGCCTACTTTTATTCTGGTTCCCCTTGTTTGCTAATTTCAAGTGATTGAATGATGATAGTATTATTTGAATGCTTTTCATGATGTGTGAGTTTAATGCTTTGAGAGTATGGAAATTTTAGAATGTTTTATAATGCTTACGGGTGTCCCCGGAAGAGAGCCTGTGAGGGAATCCACCCACAAAATCAAGGTCAAAAGGCTGACTAGGGGGTGTGTGAATTCTGACTCTGTTAAGCCATCGCGGGGTTCTGAAAATTTGGTTTGGTTTCCTCTCGCACAGTTCATAAAGAAACACTTTGCTTTGCTGTCGCGAGTTTCAGATATAGCTGGGTGGGCTGCCTCGCGCAGTAAATGAACATCTAATCTCGCGACCCATTCATGCCTATCCAATGAGCGGATATTTTCAAAGCGCACCGAGCCTCGTGATATTTAAAATCCCACCCAGCACTGCTTTTCTTTACTGCTTTCTCTCTCCTCTCCTGCCAGCGAAACCCTAGCTCCCACTCCTCTCAATCTCTCTCCTCCAGCATCCTATCTACAGTTCATTGCTCACTTTGAAATTCTGGATTTTTGTTCTTAAAGCTTCCATCAACAGTTGCCCCCTGCTAGGAGCTCTTGCGATCTACCGTGCATCAAATTGAACATAACCCTAACTTTTAGGGTAAGACTCAGCTCTTAATCTTTTCTTTCAAAATTTCAATTACACACTCACCAAGGAGAATCTTGATGGCTCCTAAAAGTGCACCTGTGAAGAGAGCCAGGGACCAGGCCACCGTGGAGCCTGCCCCTAAGAAAACCAAGTCCTCTATGGCACAACAAAAAGGGAAGGAGGTGGTTCCTGAGGTGGCTGCAAAAACACCTGATTACTCTACTCCCTCTGAGCTCCTCACTTCCATTCCTTTAGAGCCTGAAGCCATTTTTTATATATCTTTCTTTGAATCTGAGCCGTTGTCAACACCTGCCATTGAGTTCTTGCGCAAGGCTGGTTTGTTCCCCTTGATTTAAATGATTCCTGCACTAGCCTATCCTAGATTAGTGCAACTCTTTTACCAGCACCTTAGGGTCAGACCTGACACACATGGGCAGCCAGGCCTCCTTGTGTTAGTTGACAATTTTGAGATGCTACTCAACCCAGCGTTGATTGCTAAAGTCATGGGCATCCCTGCCATTTTTTATCCCAACTATGGTTATGGCTCCCCTGTGAGTGCCCCCATTGACACAATTGCACAGGCCATTACTAGAGGTTTGAAGGCCATAGGGGACTCCATCAGAAGAAGACATTTGGATCCCAAACTATTGTTCATCGATCAAGTGCTGAGGAAGAATATCTATTGCTCCAGACATCAGCAAGAGAGGAGGACACCAATTGCTGATGCTCTCTACTCCTCTCTGGGCCATGGATTTAATGCTGCATGGTTGATTTTTGAGGCCATGAAGGATATGATGGTGAAACTCAGGCTTCAAAAGAAGATCCACACTCTCCCCTATGGAAGACTCATCACTAAATTACTTCTGAGGGGAGGATACAAGATACCAGTGGGGGAGTTATCTGCTAACCTCACTCCCACCACTTTTTCCAAAAGACAATGGGGGATCAGTAAAAGTTTGATGGATCCCCAGAAGAAGAAGAAGGTCAAGAAATTTGCTCAGTTGTTTAGAGAGGGAGCTGCTGTGGCAAAGGCCACCCCTGCCCCCAAAAAGAAGGCTAAAGCCCCTGGTCCAAAGAAGGTGGTGCGAGCTTCTGTCACCTCTGCTTTTGCAGCAACACCTCCATCCACCACACTTGCCTCTCCATTAGTTTCTTTGCCTATTCCATCCCTCCCATTCCCTCTCTTATCTCCCTTTTCCATTCCACCTCCCACTGTGATTCATTCCTGAGTTGAAAGTGTTGAACCCCATGACAACACTCCACCTTCACCCACCTTACCTCAATACACTGCCCCAGTATCTCTGAAATCATTTGACCTAAACCCTGACAGCCCTCCCTTGATCACATACCTTAAAAAGAAAACCTCTCACACAATAGCTACCATACCTTTACCTACCCCACCCACCCCTATCACTCCCACAGACACTCCACATATTGACCAACCTTTAGTCCAACCTCTCCCAACTACATCTCCACTCCATGATCTTGACTTTAACCTAGCCACCACTTCAGGGTATCAGGCCTTCATGACTACCTTGCTTGATACCTTGCCCCTCCCAGATTCCCCACTCCCTTCCCCACATCACTCACCAGACCTTTCATCTTCTCCCCCTACAACTTTCCATCATGCCCCCACTTCCCCTTTCCAACCTGTTCCCTCCTATCCTCATACTCCACCCCAACCAACCTCAGATACCCTTACCCATATCCTTTCCCTCATATATGACATCCAAACCCAACTCTCCAACACCACACAGACCCAAGCCCAAATACAAACTGACATCACCAACATACAATCCACCCTTCAAACATTAACAAACCCACCCATCTCTATACAACCTCCTACCACCCCACTCATCCAGCCCCCTTCAACCTCTGACTCCATAGTGCACCCAGACCTCACCCCAATTGACTTACCTACACCCTTCACCCTCCAAGACACCATACCCCACCACTCCTTCCCCACTCTACCTATCCTTCCCCCACTAATATTACCTCCACCACAATTTACCAACACTTCTACCCAAACAGACCCCATTCCCTTCCCATCCACCTTTCCCATTCAACCCCACCTATTTGTAACCCCACCCCTTCCATTTCGACCCTTCACCATTCCATTCTTCCCTTACCCAGAACCATCCACATCCACTGACCTTCCTTCATTTCACTTTCCACCCATACCTTCCATTCCACCTCTTCTCCCACCCCCTCCTCAATTCTCTGACCATTCAACACAGACTACCCCAGCCACTTCCACCCCTCCTCTTGACTTCATCCCTACAACGCTCACTTTGCCCCCCCAGGATCAATCACCTTCTACTTCTTCCACTCCATTTCTACCCATCTTACCCAGACACTCCTATTACACCCCTCCCTACATCACCTTCCTCCATGCCATGAGGGACAATGTCTATATCAAGAGGGATGTTCTCAATGGCATGGCCCAACTTCGACAAGCCATCGAATACCCCTTGCTGCAGAAAATGAGTGACTTGAAGCTTGCTCACAGCGAGCAGCTGAGAGATATTTCCAAGGGGTGGGAGGTAATTTTGGAGACACTCAATGCGAACAAGTCTGTGATAACTTATTACAGAATGACTACTGAGATTGAGAAAGCCAATGCAGCAAGGGCGAAAAAGCACAACCGATTATTAGAAAGGAAACTGAACAATGCTCAAGAGATCAACCGACTCAGTAAGGAGCTTACAGATACCAATCTCCTGTGGGCTAACAAGAAAATTGAGATTTTAGAACAGAGGGTTGCCTTCCTACAATCCCAACCAATACAGGCCACCCCTCTCGCCACAGCACCCCCTGAGGCCCCATCCTCTTCCACACAAACATGCCCATCTTCTTCCACTCCCCCTGCCCCTGCCCCTACACCTACACAACCTGTTCCCCCTCCCCCTACAGCCCCAACTCAGGTACCTCCTCCTGTTCCTACTCAAGTTCCTGCTCCTGCTAAAGACCCTACTCCAGCTCCTGCTCCTGTCTCAGTGCCTCCCCCTGTTCCCTCTCCTGCCCCAAAAGAAAACGGACTCCTTCTAAGAAACCTCCCACTTCCAAAAGAGCCACTGCAGCTCAAAAAGGAAAAAGGCCAGCCCCTCCATCCCCACCTCCAAAGGTCACCAGAGCTTCTGCTCAGGATGATCCCCATGGTTGCCTACTTTCCAAAGAGGAACGCAGCAGTCGCTGCCTTGGATTAGATCCTCTAGCTTTCCTTGACTCGGACTCGATTTGCACCCCCTAGGGATCCCGGTTCATACTCACACATGCTCCTTCATCAAGCCATGCTTAACAAACTTATCCTCTGAGACAGAAGGTTGCTGCCAAGAGGACTACTCCCCCAACTGCCTCTTTGAAAATTGGAAAAGACAAATCTGCCTAGTCTGAGGAGGCACCACCAATAGGCCAGCCAGTGAAAGGGATGAGCCCTACCATTCCTCCTGTAAAATAATAAGACAAATCTTCTGTGGTTCCCCCTAAGCTTGCAAAAGGGAAATGTCCTCTCCTACCTCAGATGAAAGCAAAAGATAAATCCCCTGTTGTCCCTCCTGAGCTAGCACAAGCCCAATCCCCTCTTATTCCCCCTCTGACTCAGCAAGGGCAAGCCTCGAAAGGGACGAGCTCCAAAGGTAAGGGCCCCAAAGGAAAATCTCCCACTAAACCCCCGGAGCCAACCACTGATAAATCTTCCGAGATCCCTCCTGAACCAAAGAGGAGAAAAATGAGGGTCAAGGCTCCAACAATACCCCAAACTATCGACCAAATAAAGGCAGAGAGAGAACGAAAGAAGAAAAAGGAGGAGGCTTACCTTCAAGAACATGCCAAGAAGATGGGTTGGGACATGTTTTGAGCCAGATTCTGACTAGATTGTACTTAGGATTTTCTTAGTTTCTACACTCCTTTGTTTAAGTTTTCTTGTAGTTTGTACATTTCTCATTCTTAATAGACTTTATTCCCCTAT
This sequence comes from Chloranthus sessilifolius, assembly GCA_021018995.1. NCBI lineage: Eukaryota > Viridiplantae > Streptophyta > Magnoliopsida > Chloranthales > Chloranthaceae > Chloranthus > Chloranthus sessilifolius. The sequence goes on along the minus strand of CM037594.1, from coordinate 22,707,432 downwards.
CATTACTATCTTGCTTTGTCTATTGTGTGTTCTGTTTTTTGTTCTTTCCTTTTCTTTTCCCATCAATAAATCTGCTGCACAGACACCTTTGAACCAGTGAGGACACTGCTTCTCATAGGTTTGGGGGTGTGGCAAGCAGACCCTGCCAATGGAATAGTTAACCTAAGTGCAGCAGACTCATCTGAGTAATATGGAAATGGATATATGTTCACTTAAGAATCATGAAAATAAGAAATTAAAATTTTCTACAAACTTTTGACATTATAAACTTTTAATATTCCACATTTCCATGATAATATTACCAAGGAAACTTACTTGTATAAGCACTCAGTGAATCATTAGAGAGAGAAAAAGGTGAGGACATACTTAAAATTTCAAAGGAAGACCATAACCAGTGAGAATTGGGCCTATAAAATTTTTTCCATCCTTTGAGGAGTAACCAAGCCAATCTCTTCTAGTTCTAAGGACTGGCTGAGTCACTGTGCTCACTAGAAGTTAGGTAACTCCAAGTTGAAACAACTGACAGTACTCATGAGACTTAGGAAAGGATCAAGGCCTTCTCTTGGACAGTTTGAACCTAAAAGGACCAACCCTAAAGCAACTGCCCTTGTCCATACCCCCCTTTGAGCTTTAAATCCTAAATTTCTTCAAAATACACCTGAGTACTTGAACCTGAACCTATGAACCTGCTTTAGCCTACCCTCACTCTGAAAATTCAGAAGGTAAAGGAGAAAAGGTTGGAAATGGACTAGCTATGGTCAAGAAGCATCTCAAAAAATTCTGGCAGTATGGTAACTGAGAACATGGTGGCATTTCTGAAAAGCAAAAACAAAAATAAAAAGAAGAAAATTCCATCAAAAGGAAACAAAAATAATAATGAAGAGGAGTAAGGGAGGAATAAAGAGGAACTTTCATTGAAGAATCAAAATCAAGAAGAGAAACTGATCACTTCAAATCTGAAAATCTCAAAGAAGATGAAGGGAGCTGAATTCAAGAAGGTGAAGTCATGAATCACCTCTGTCACCTACTGATTTCTCAATTTGAAACCCCTTTTCAACCTTCCATTCTTTTTAACCCTACTCCGTAAGCCACATTACAGCCCAGTTAAAAGCCCTTGTGATCCAAAGTTGAGTGAGTTGTCATGTGAAGATAAAGAGTTATCTAATCTATGGTGAAGAACTGCCAATGATGTCAACACTTAAGAACTCTGCCTATGCTCATGCTTACAGACCCATTTGGGGGATGTAACTGCTCTTGAGCCTCTGAGAAAATGAACCCCTCAACAAAACCTTTATGAGAGTATGCCCTGCAAAGTTTTTGGGTCCGAACTTGAATGCATTATGTATGACTTATAGCCTAATTTTTAATCTGATGATGAGCTCAGTGCTGGCACACACTTGTGCAGTTTCTTGTGGTTGTAAACTGATTGGAAGTGCTGTGCATTCATGAAAAGTTTATGCTGTTCTGTGCAACCAATGGATTAAATTTCTTTTATGATTACTGATTCAAGAGTAAACTAAGTCTGCCCCTTGACTGCTCACTGGATGATATTGCACTTTTGTTAACTGTTTCATTGAAGAAGTTTGTGGGTGTCTTCACTGAAAACCCTCAGGAGACTTCACTCCTCCACTAGAGATCACCTAGGGGTTTAAAAGGCTTGGTACATATGCTAAATGTATCTGTGCTCCCTACAAAAGTGGCATTTAATTTTTGTAGTAGATTTAATGTAGCTTTGCTAAGGGACTAGCAAAGATTAGGTTTGGGGGTGTGTTAAAACTTGAAAAGTATCACTTTTCACCCCTTAACTTAACCTTTGATTAGACCCATAACCACCTAATAAGTCCTTGTAAAGTGTTTTATGTAGGTAATAACCAGCAGTGAAATAAGGCCAGGAATCCTGCTAAGGAGCTTATTTTGGCACCCGAAGTCCCTCAGAAGGATGGACTCTGAATCCAGGCCTGAAATGGGCCTCGCGCAGTCCAGCTGAGCTTCCTAAGACTCTATAAAAACTTCTTGCACAGATGATTGACTGAAGAGCTTCAGAAGCATAAACTCGCGCAGCTCTCACGAAGCTCAAGAGTAGAACACATCGCGTAGTCTCACGCAGTTCAGAGCAAACCTCTCTCAGCCTCGCGCAGTTCACTCAGAACAGCTGAGAAGAGAGAGGCTCAGAAGACTCCTCGTGCAGCTGTCGCACAATCGCCGCGGGATGTAATTATCAAAAGAGAACTCCTCGCACAGTTCTCGCGCCATTCAAGAAGAGAGCATCCTTGCGAAGGCAAAGCCACCCTCGCGAAGATTAGTTAAGACATGGAACCTTGCGCAGTTCAAATCTCATTAAAGCCTCATGAGGTAACTCGCGAAGTCCAGTGAAGAGAAGTGCTCGCGAAGTTCTCGTGCTATTCAAATTTGTCCTTGCGAAGATCAACCCAATGACTGCTTAAACTCCAACCTCGCAACTGCTTGAACTCCAACCTCGCGACTGCCTGAAGAGCAAACCAAGCCAACCTCGCGATGGCTGAAGTTTCAATTTCAAATCATCCTAGCGAAGAGCAAAAGCTACCATGCGACAAGTCTGGGATACAATGGCTACCTAGCGAAGCTCTGAACCTCAAACTTCCATCTCTTCAGCAGAGGAATTTCCAGCGATTAGGGCACGCATTCCCATGCTCAAATCTCTGTGCACGCACCCCAAGGCATTGAAGGATCACAATTCAACCACATGGCATGGTTAAAATTAGGGTTTTCTAACCCTAATGCACCACCACACTACTACTATAAATACCCATACTTAGCTTAGGTTTGAGGAGAGCTTAGACCATCCTTTCTTTTCTACATCCTGGAATAGCTGGGAACACATCTCATTTCTTGGAGACTTGATTTGAGATCGTTTTGTTTTTCTTTTCATAGTTGTAAAATAGTTTTCTTTTTCTTTTTTCTTCTCTCCATAGTCCAGCACTTGCTGGCTATGTCTTTGTATGCATTTTGAACTAGATTAATGGAAGTTTTGTAATAGGATCTGTACTTTGTGGGATTTGTGTTTGAATGTGAGATGCTCTGTGCAAGGCTGCTGCCTTGTGATCCGCCATTGCTTTGGCTGTGTTTCAAAGCAATGGAGGACTGATTCTAAGGGCCATTCAGATCCAAGTGACCTGTGTGTCTGGGCTATCATGGTCTTATACAACCTTAGCCCCACCATAGGACCCACTAGATCTGAAATCCCCATGGGAGCTTGAGCTGGTAGCCTTGTGACCATGGTGGTGGCAGCGATATTCTTGTTTTGTCTTGGGCTCCGTGAGGAGGATAGCCTCTGGGATAGTCTGTGACCACTCAAGTGGACAGGTTATAGCCTTAGGGTGATTCTAATTCACCGATCCAAGATGGATCCTTCTTCTTTACACCCGAGCTTGTAGAAGCCTGGTGGGAGATTGCACAGAGGCAGACTCCCCTATATTTGTATAGATCCGCTATCAGATGTTGGATCTGATCTGGTTATAGAGATTGTAGGCTTATGACTGGACCATTATAGCCTCACTCAAGCAATGGATAGCTAGATCGAAGGTTGTACTCAATCGCTTGCTGGTTCTATGTGTCTGGGCTATCATGGTCCTATACAGCCTTAGCCCCACACATAGAGCTTTAGAGGTTGAGGTTCCCTAAGGATTCTTGTGCTGGTAGCCTGGATGAAATAGTGCCTGCAATGATTAACTTGTTATGTTTTGACCCATCCCTGGATTGTGGTTCTCCTATGGGATAGTCTGCGACCATTTGAGTGGATAGGTTATAACCTTAAGGGTTGAATCATGGCAGAGTGATGGGTTGGATCCTTTCTCCTCAGTGGTGATAATGTAGACATTGGACAGGATTTCTATAACATCTGATCTGAATCTGAGTTACAAAACTCCTCTGATATGGGCTCAATAACATACTTCTCACCCTTTTATATTAATTTTCCACACTCCATCCATCCTCTCAACCCTTTCTGTAGTTTAGACATTAGGATACCTTAGAATACTTAGAATAAGTGACCTTAAACTCTCCTCCCTTTTAGGACTGCCAGATCTGTAGTCAGATCTGGAGGGACTACTAGAGATGGCTCCTTTGGAGCTGTAGATCACCTTTCCCTGTGGGACAAACTCTTATCAAAACTTGCTACAATGGACCCTGTATCTTGCAGGTCTAGGATTTCTTAGTTGTGCTAATTCCATCCCCTGTTTTACTCTTTCTTTGATTTTAAATTATTTTTATCACCAACCAATAAAGCAAGCAGACACTCAAAATCCGCCAACAGTAGGTTAACCTATGATTGGATTGCACGCAATGATTCTTGCGCGCAATCGGAGCGTTACCATGTCATCGGGCAGGTGACATTTCGGTCTTGTGTGACTACTATGACGTTTAAATAGATTACGCTACATAGCAGGGGCACGAGATTGGAGAGTCGCCAGGTCACTATGCGGGTGACCTTTCACATTGAGCGTTAACTATCTGTCGTTTGATTGGATTACACGGTCTGTAGAAAGTGAGGGATCGGGAGGTCGCTCTATCTATGCAGGCGACAGTCATATTGCACGCCTAGTTAGGAGCTTAGGTTCGGGATTGTTCGCTATGTGTGTAGCGCGTGATTAAATTAAGGGCATTTTTCCTTGCGCGTGATCAGGGTCGTGTTCTATATAAGCGGGGGAGCTTCATTTTCTATTCATTCTCAGGTTTAGTCTCGAGTCTTGACTTTTCTGAGTGTTCTAGCATTCTGAGATTCGTGTTTCAGCAATATTAAGTGATCTAACCGTCAAATTGGGATGGGGTTTCTTTCTATATTCGTCATTTCGCGTGATCTTCGTCCTAGTGTGATGCTCGGGGATAGTGTCATTCTGGGAATGGGCGGTATTGGGAATGAGGGCGCCAGTCTTCACATCGTTCCTTTCTAGGGAGTAGTGAAGGCAGCGTTGATGGGGCAGTGATGAAGGAAGTGAAGATGGCGGGAAGAGGAGGTGCTGTAAATGGAGGGATGTATCTCTAACCCATTTTCCGTCTCTTTTGCCGGTGGCTCGTTTAAGTTCTCCAAGTCTGGTGGCAATATTTCTGAAGCCTCTTATTGGATGTTCTGCTCCTCGTTTTGGCTCATTGTAATTCTGGTTTTCGTTTTGAGTTGTATGTTAGATTTTAGGTTTTCATTTTGGGTTGTAATTCGAGAGGTATGCCTCCGGTGATATTTGTAAAACTTTAAATTATAAATAAAAGGGGCATTTTTTAATTATTTTTTTATTCCTTATATTGTGCAGTTGGTTGGCTTGAATTTTGATTGATGGATTAATTGGACTTATCTGCTTTGTCATAGTTTTAAGATTTAAGTTAGCTTATAGTTTTAAAGTTCGTTATGAGAATGACCCAAGGTTTATTTACTTGTCCTATTAGGTCGTACTTAGTAGGTTCACTTGATATTTATCAGGCTTGTTTGGGGCATTTTATTTTATTTTATTATGCTCGTTTATTGATTTAATTTATCGATGGATTAGTTGGATTTATTTAATTTGTTTGATTTATTTTAGGATTTAATTTAGTTTAGGGTTTCACTCCGGATTTATTGAGAGTTTATCTCAAGATTAATTTATTTTATTGAGTTTTGTTTAGAGGGTTTACTTGGTTTGTTGGGAGCATTTCTTTTTTGGTCCCAAACAAGTCAAGGTCTTATTCTAGAAAATTATTCTTTTATTTAAAGTTTGAAGTATTTTGTTTTAGTCTTTTCATTTGATTTGAGATGACACTTGTTAGAAGCGTATGGATTCAGGGTTTAATTTAAAGTTTCTAGATGGGTGTTAAGTGTTTGAATCCTATTGGCCTATCTAGACTTCAGGAGTTTTTTTTTTTTTAGAGGGGCAAGTGTCGTGTAATTATTGGTTCATCCTAGTTGTCATGGATCGTAATCTTTTAAAGGGGTATGTGTATAGTTTTAGATCCAATCATCTCGGTAGGGGGTTCAGATGTGTGGCATTTGTTAATTGGTGATTCAAAGGACATAGTTTATAAATGTCTAAGTATGAGGTTTTGGGCATGAATATTTTGTTCTCTTATTTCAAGTTTAAAGTTTGAAAGTTTTCTTCCTTTTTTTTATTTGGGGCATCTTGTGTTTGTAATTTTGGGGCATTTTATTTATTTATTTATTTATGTCTTTTATTCCTTTCTGTTTCGTATCCCATGTATTGGACCCGATGGACTGTCCTTATTAAGTGGATAATGAGAATGGACGGGATTGGGAATTCAGGGCGGCAGTCGAATTGTTGCCATGCTAAGGGAAGAGGGGAAGATAGGATTTTTGGTTTCCCAAATAAATTCGGATTCGTGCATCGCCTGAACGTGCGGATTTTAAGTTTCTTGTTTTGAGTTGTATATTCAGAGGGTATACCCTCGGTGTATTTTGTAATTATTTTATTGATCTATAAGGTGGTTGTGTTCTCTATATCTTTTGTCTTGTTTTGGTTCGACTTTATCGGTATTGTGTTTGACTCATGTGATGTTTATTTATTTCAGTTTAGTTTAATTTAGATTTATTAAATTCAGGGAGCACTAGGGGTAGTATCCCCTTCCTTTTTTGTGTTTTTTTTTTTAATTTTTAGCTTAAGGGATATAGAGGCGTTGGGGGGCATTTTTTTTGTTATATATATTTTTTGTTAGAATATATGGAAGATGGGGGCTACCTTTTCTTTTTGGTGTAATTGATGAATGTAAAGGAGAGTGCATTTCTGTCATACGGCCTTAGTCTTGGGGGGCTCTCTTTTCCTTTCGGGGCGCGTGTTTCTTTAAGTTAGAAGTGTTTTTGATGGTTTTCCCAAGGGTGTAATTCTGGTCAATAGTAAACGTCAGGAATGTCCTAATTTCGGGTTTTGGCTTGTCTTGGGTGTGAAAATTTTGTTTCTGGGCAAATTACACGTTTATCTTCAAGCGTTTAATCTAATTGCGCGCCAAAATTTGAGCGCGCATTTCGAAAGGGTGAAGAGTTATTACGCGCTAGTTCATAGGCGTTTAATTCATTTAATCGTTGGAATCTCTGCACAGGATGAACACGACCGCTGGCATTCCCGCGCTGACGTGTAAGCGTTTGAGATGATTACACACTCTTAGTAACGTGCGTGATCAACCGATCGAATAGATATGAGCGGGCGACAGACCATTTGCGCCCTCATCAGTGAGCGTGTGATCCGAATTAAGCATTTTATGAGTGGTGCGTGATTCGTTTGAGCATTTTATTTCAAGCATGCAATTTGGGCAGCTTCTATAAATAGTTCAGAACTTCTCATTTTCATCACGCGGTCCATTTTAGTCTTTGATTTTCTTGTTTCCTAGTGTCTGTGTGCTCGTTTTTCATGTTTTTATGATATCCTGTGATCCGGTCATCCATTTCGGGTGCCGTTTCTTCCATTTTCTTTAATTTTCCAAGCTCTTTATATCAGATGGAGGGTGAGGGTGTTGGTAGGCCAGAGCTCACTATTTATGAGTTAGAGGGGATGTTGATGAGCGAGGGAGGTGAGAGTTCGGGGGCACAGGCTAGGGTCGTTGCCATAGAGGCGGATATTAGGGAGATGGTCGCGGAGAGAGTCACCGAGGGCGACCAGATGGTGGTCAGGGAGGAGGTACGGCTAGAGGCAGCGCGGGGGCACGCCACTCCGAAGGCGAGACGGGTCCTCGGAGAGGTGGAGAGTCATGAGGATCTAGCGGTCGAGATGTTGGTCACGCAGAGGACTCATATGAAGGCACTAGCAGCAGCATGTCGGACGACACAGGTGGAGATGCAGGTGTCCCTGGATCGGTTACAGTATCGCCTAACAAGGGGCGAGCGGGGGTCGCGCAGGTCTGCTAGTCATCATGAGGGGTCGGAGTCGAGGGCTACGAGTTCTTCAGTTGGGCAGTCTCATCATACCTCTCGCAGTCGCGACAAGAGTGATAGTTGTGAGGGTTTCGTTGATCGAGGGAGTCATGCGAGGCTTCCTCCTCATTCTCAGTCGAGGTGGTCAGTCAGTCAGGCTAGTGAGGGGGGCTCGGTGGTGGGTCCTCGCCGTTTAGAGGTTCTGAGGACTCCTGGTGTCGGGATTGTGTTTTTAGATGATTAGTCTATGGACCTCCGGGCTGACGATACCGGCAATAGCGGCGCTCGTCCTCCTTAGTGGCAGCATAGAGATTAAGGGTGTGTGTGCGTTTGTTTATATTGGTTGTACGTGCATTGTATATAAGGGGAGTGTCCCCAGTGACAAATGTGAAGAAGAAAAAGAAAGGATTACTTTTTTGGTATATATCTATATATATAGGGATTTTTGATTCAGATGTACCTGATTTGCTTCTCCTCCTTTGATTACCTTTTGGTATTTTCTTTTTACCTTCGGTGCCGTCAGCCGTCGCTGGGACTTTGATGCTTTCTGAGCTGGGTTGGTGCTAGTTGGAAGGTCACTTTGCATCTGCACATGTAAAGGTAATGCTATCAGTAGTTTTGCTCCCCCCCTTGCCAGTTGTCAAGGGGGAAAATTTCTCAGACCGGGGTCTGGTGATAGAAAGGTGGATATAAGCCTCTTTTTTTTCTTTTCTTTTTTTTTTTTTTTACTTTCTCTCTTCTTTTCTTCACTTTTTTTTCTTTTTCTTTTTTTGAAATAATAAATAGTGCAATAAGGAAAGCAAATGATAATAGAGATAATAACAAATAAAAATAAATAATAAATAGAAAAAATGCCCCAACGTAGAAGCATGGTTAAGCTTGCGGTACGGTATTTTGATAATGCTATCTGAATGGTATCTTCATCATTCTTCATCTTTTGGTGGTTGGGTCGGCGCTTCCGGTATAGTTTACCTTCTTTTTCCATAAAAAAAAATGCCCCAACGTGTGGATGCAATGGAGCTTCCCTGGGCCGTAGATAAGCATTTTGGATCTATAAGTAGTCATGGGTATTAGGTGAATTAGTCTTGCAGAAAAGTACATCGGTACTGTCTCCGAACCGGGGGGGAGGTCCTTCGATTAATAGCGTACGGGGGTCTATCTTAGGGTATTGATCATCCTATTCCGTAGTTATTCAGGAAAAGCATGGTAAGTATAATGGGTGATTGCATCAATCATCATTCAATGGTTTTCAGTTTCATTCCTAGGAATATCCTGTAAAGTCTCGGATTCATCATCCAAAATAAAACTAGAAGGGGGAGAGGTAAGGCTTAGTATATGGGGAATAGTTCGTAACTAATACCTTTTCAAAAGGGGTAAGTAACAATCTTCTCTTCTGATGGGTATGGACTGCCATGATCGAGCTCTTCATTATGTTTCGGTACCATCAAAATCTTACATTCTATGGCTAGCAGGGGTTTATCCTCCTCCCGCCACCTTACGACGACATCTAATAGTATGAGAATATCAGGGATGCCCTCGCAACTTGCTTATACACTTCCAATAAAATTACTGGAGATGTCCTCACGCCTGCTTATACTTCCTTGAGTTCATTGACTTGTTCATTCGTCGTGATGCTCTTGCTCGATATATATTTTTTATATACATTTTTTTTTAAAACATCCTGCTAGCATAAGAATGACAAGTTTCGATTGAACCTAACATCTTTATTTTTTTCTCTAACGTCTCCTCAAATGGCGGGGATAGGGAATGAGAATCGGGTGTTTCTTACGCTTTCGAAAAAAAGTTTTAGGTAGGTCACTAATCCTTTAATCAAATAACCCGAGTGTAAATGGTGGGCGACAAGTCGAAGATTTTTAAGGATATTCTGAAGATTGAAGACATACGACCAATGGATGGGTCGTGATGACTACGAGGATGATAAGTATAAGTATTTTAACTACAGGATGTGATGATCATAAGACTAAGGATAGTATTTTCTAAGGTATATGGCATTCCAAGGGCTAGGGAGCTCTTCCCCATCTTGGTTTGCTAATTTGTATGCATTTTCAGGGTATGCAGCTGTTACAATGTAAGGGCTTTCCCAGTTCGGTTTCAGTTTTCATTTTGGATGGAAATGTTTGGAAGGCATAACTTTCTTTAAAACTAGTTCGCCAATGTTAAAGGTTCGTTCAAGGACTTTCTTATCATAGGCCCTGGCCATTCTCCTCTGATATACCTGAGCGTGATCAGCTGCCCTTAGGCGTGTTTCATCGAGTCGCTCTAACTAAGTAAAGCAATTCTCCTCTCGTCTAAGGATAGCTCATCATCGAGTTGGATGCATAAAGATGGGACTTGTATCTCCTATGGTAGGACTGCCTCCATCCCATAGGTGAGGAGGTAGGGAGTTTAGCCAGTGGTCGTACGAATAGAGGTCCTATAGGCCCAGAGTGCTTCCGGTAGTCGTTCGGGCCAGTCGGCTCCATTGCTTGTTTCCACATTTCATTTCAAGATTCGAATCAGCGTCTTCTTCGTCTTTTTCGTAATGAACTGCTGTCTGTTGTCGGTGATGAACATTCTTGGTACTCCAAACCGGGTAATGATATTTTGAACTATAAACCTCACGAGCGTCAAAGCGGTGATTCAGACATAAGACTCGACCTTTGCCCATTTGGTGTAGTATTCGGTCGCTGTAAGTATGAACGCATGCTTGTGAGTATTCCCAATGGTGTCTGTAAACGGTCCGATGATGTCAAAGGCCCACATTGAAAACGGCCACTGCGAGCTCATGGTGTTTTGTGCAACTGATGGAGCTTTGATAAGTGCAGCGTGCTCTTGACATTGTTTACAGGATTGAACATAGAGGTGGCAATCTCTTATCATCGTCAGCCAGAAGTAGCCTTGTCGTGTAACTTGACCGACGAGTCTTTATCTACCGGGGTGGGCGCCGCAGGCATTGGCGTGTGCTTCTCGGATGATATATTGTCCTTCGACAATCGTAATGCATCGCAGCAGTAGTCCTTTGGTGAAGGCTTCTTTGTATAATGTTTCACCGAGTATATAGAGTCGGGCGCACCGATTTCTTATAGTCTTTTATTCGATCTTTGTGGCATATGGGGGAACGTGTTGATGTTTCAAGAAATTCCAGATATCAAAATACCATGGTTTTCCATCGTCGGTTGGTGATTTCTCGAATCTGAATGTAGCGACTTCGGTTTCTGTTTCAGCGTGATTTTCTGGAGTGATTATTTCTTTTGATTCCATGCTGGCAGGGAGAATTGGTAGTTCCCTTGTAACGGTCCATGCTACTTTGTGGGCGGGTACTGTTAATCTTTCAATGAAGAAGGTCTTGGTATTTTCGCCGATAGGTATCTGGATTATAGAGGCTAGTGTAACTAAGGAATTTGCTAACTCGTTTTCTAATCTAATGATGTGTGTGAAAGAGATCTTTTCAAATTTCTTCACCAAATATTGGGCGGTCTCTAAGTATGTAATTAGTCTCATTTCCTTAGTTTTTCATTCTCCTGTGACTTGCGAGATTACTATTTTAGAATCACCTATAGTCTTTAACTGCTTGACTCCTAATTGTAGCATTGTCCGTAGTCTAGCTATAAAAGCTTCGTATTCTACAACATTATTGGTAACAGGAAAGTCTAATTGGAAAGCTTTGGGTATCACCACTCCTTCCGGGCTTAGAAGGACTATTCCGATGCCCTTCCATTTGTGATTTAGAGCACCGTCGAAATAGAGAGTCCATGAGGTTTTATCAGGCTCTTCGTCATGAATTGTGAGTAAGTCTTCATCGGGGAAGTCCGCGTGTATAGGTTCATCGTTCGGGAGTGGAAGATCTATGAGGTAATCTATAGTGGCTTGCCTCTTGATCGACTTTTGGGTGGCGTAAGTGATATCGAACTCTTGTAATAGCATATGCCAGCGAGCAATCTTCCCTGATTTGGCAGGCTTTTTGAATATGTACTTCAGAGGATCTATTCGGGCTAACACTAGTATCTTATGTGCTTCGAAGTAATGTCGTAATTTAGTTGAAGCCCATACCAATGTGAGGCATGTCTTCTCCATAGGGGTATACTTTCGTTCGTATTCGACCATCATTCTACTAAGGTAGTAATTGGCCTTCTCTCTCTTGCCATCTTCATATTGTCCTAAGATTACTCCCATCGCTTTAACGTTTCCTGAAAGGTATAGGATTAGGGGTCTTCCGGGAACTGGTGGCGATAGTATTGGTGGGTTAAGGAAGTATTTTTTAATTCTATCGAAAGCTTGCTGGCATTGGTCATCCCATTTGTACTCAATTGTAGAAAGGATCGCATTGGTTTGAATACTAAGAGATAAATCTCTTGATGAATTGCAATCTTCCTATCAAACCTTGTAATTCCTTAATATTACTGGGAGGTGGCATCTCTAAAATGGCTCTCACTTTCACAGGGTCGACTTCAATCCCTCAGTTGCTAACTATAAAACCAAGTAATTTTTTGGAGGTGACTCCGAAAACACATTTCTTATGATTCATTTTTAGTTGATATTTCTTAGCTCTCTGTAGCACTAGCCGAAGGGCTTCAACGTGTCCTACTCACGTCTGGGACTTCACTAATATGTTATCGACATAAATTTCTACACACTTATGCATCATGTCATGAAAAATAGTCATCATGGCGTGTTGATATGTGGCTCCTGCATTCTTGAGCCCAAAAGGCATGACGACGTAGCAGTAAATTCCCCATAGTGTAGTGAAGAAAGTCTTCTCTTGGTCAAACTCTGCTAACTTGATCAAATTATATCCAGAGAAACTGTCCATGAAAGACAACATCTCATGTCCAGCGGTGTTGTCAATAAGAGTGTCAATATGTGGGAGTGGGAAGTCATCTTTTGGGCATGGCTGATTGAGGTTTCAAAGGTCAATGCAAACCTGTACCCTGCCGTCTTTCTTGGCGATAGGTACTATGTTGGCAACCCACTTGAGATAGAGGACAACTCGGATGAATTTAACTTTGTGTAACTTGTCAACTTCCTCTTTGACTTGAAGGGCTGTTTGGGGGTGCATCCTGCAGAGTTTCTGCTTAACAGGTTTTGCATCGGGTTCTAAGACAAGATGATGTTTTACTAGGCTTGGGTCTAAACCAGGCATGTCCTCGTAGGACCATGCGAAAGAGTCGAGATATTCCTGTAGGATTTGTACAATCTGTTGATGTTCTCTAGAATTGAGCGTCGCACTAATTAAAAGTTTCTTAGGCTTCTCGTTAGTGCCAAAATCGATTTCCTTCGTGGGTTTGACAGCAGCCTGGGTCTGTTCATCAAAACGTTTAATAACCTGCTGGAAGTCCTGAGTCTCATCAAGGCTTGGTGTTCCTCCTTCATCCTCGATAACCTCATATACCGTGAAATTACTAGGCTGGGGATTTATTTTTGCACAAGGGCACTCTTCATCGGTGTAACTTTTGATCGAAAGATCTTTGGTAAAGTGAAGATCAAGGCTATTAATCTTCTCTCGAAGTCGTGGAGTATCTCTTCCGGTATGATGACTGACTTATTACTTAGCCTGAAGGCTTTGCGTCCTTGCGCGCGAGACGGGTCAGGAGTTACAGGAGGGAAGTCCCCTCATTGACTGCAGACTTGAGTCAGGATAAAGAGTTCCCTTTCTTTTTCAAGGTTTTCTTATTTTCTTGAGTTTTGTGTTTCTAGATTTTTAGGGTTTTCTATATTTTCTATTTTTTTATCTTTGATAATAAATATGGTACATGGTCGGTGGCCTCAAGAGGCATCGGGAGAGCCACTTCCTCTAGTTGAGGGAGCGAGATGGCTACGAGAGCCGTTCTGGCGATCCTTCGGGGAACGCAAAATTATGACAAATTTGGCCTTTTTTTTTTTGGAGTCCTCATCCAATGAGATCTTTCGAATAAGCAATGCTGATGACAAGGGTATCATAGTTTGAGTTTCCTCTACTAGGTTGATTGTCTCTTCCCTGAAGAAGCTCGAGAGATCAAAATCAATTGAACGATCATCGTCAGAGTTATGAGATGATTGTCCTTCATGTGAGGGAGAATCTCCTAAAGGGTCCCCAGGGGGAGGGAACTCTTTCTCTTGATCTTCATGATATGTTGGGATGAGCGCACATGCTCGACAGTGGGGCTCATAATGGTAAGAAATGCAGGGAGATTCCTAAGGACATTCCCATCCTTCCAAGTTATGGTCGATGATATTATCCAACTCACTCTCTGGATCTGATAAGGCGTGAAGTTTTAGGTTGGCTTGCTCTGGCAATTCTAGTGCAGGGAGGTCTATCCAGTAGTCCTCATCATTACTTAGTGGAGGTCACCACTCTTCCTTGAGCGATTGCCAAAATATCTGGAGTTGTGGTGCATCTGAGGACGAAGGAGCATCTAATTCAAACTCCTCTTCAAACTCTAGGAGTAGGACGTGGGTGTTTCCTCCTGGGTCGAATAACTGACCATCGTGTCTTTTCTCTTCTAGTGCCAAGAGCGAGGTTGGTGGATTACTGGTCGTTCTTATGGTTGTAGGTGTTGTCGCTCCAAGTGTGCCATAATTGTGTGCATTATGAATCAAAAATTAAAGAATTAAAGAATGCTAGGTTATATGGATGTTAACTTATGAAAGGGATATCAGCACATTGGGGCTAACACTGGCCTGCAAGATCAGGGCCAATTGTAGCAAGTTTTAAATGTAAGTGAGTAAAAGATCGTCCACAGGGAATTGATTTAAAATTTAAGATAAACCTCCAGATCTGTGCTACCAGATCTGGCTCTATAATTATCTAAAAAAAAAGAATAGATAAAAGAGAGTGTTGGATTGTGTCACATTTAACTATAAGCAAATAAAGAAAAGAACTATCTACATGATCCAGATCCGAGTTGGGGAGATGTTTAAAATAAGATAAATGCAGAAATAATAGCTTCATGTACTTTAGCCTCTGAATTTTAATGGAGAATCAGAGTTCAGCAGGCGATTCAATCTTCATCGGCTACCGGCCGGGATGTAAGAGAAATAAATCGAATTAAGGAATAGGTTTAGACTTATGGGTGATCATCACTTAAATGGTCACAGATCGCCTAGGCATGGCCTATTCTTTAGTTCGAACATGAACATCATCAGTAAATCTTTGCTTGAATTAGGTTACCAACGCTAATTTCAGGATGATGAATTAAGGGAAGTTGGATGCGGATGAGTGAATCTAAAGAAGTCTAATGCACTAAGGTGAACATTAACCCTCGACATGACTCCAATGGAGAAGACACAAATTACTGACAACCTTTTAAAATCCAACGTTACAATTACGAGCACGGCTTCTTAGAGAGCCCTCGGACTTATATCGAGCTTCTCGAAGAGCCCTCAGTTCTGATCTTGAATCCGAACTTGGAAGTACAAATCACTCACAATGGCTCTCAAAGGTAAACTACAAGAAGGGATTACGGGGGTTGGATAAGCTATCGGACCGAAATGAGAAACAGAGATGAAAACTCTAAAATCTGGATACCCAAATTGGGCAAATGGTTCGATCTATTTATAGTTTTCCCTAAGCCCATTTCGGATGTGTATCAACCAATCGAATTGGATAGATCTGTATCAACCAATAGAGTCGAGCACGGGATCGCAGATCTGTTTCGCCAATCGAAATGCTTGATCTGGTTCACCAATCGAGAAGCAGAGGCATCAATTACATTATGTAATTCAAAAATCTGTTTGAGCTTCTAGAAGTTCCCAAGTAATTTCATCTTTGGGTGTTCACATGGGGTGGAATATGCCTTTGGTTTGTGCTCGAATCTTCAGGAATGTCCTTGGGTTTTAAAAGCATTGGGCGCGTGCAAAGTTTCTGAAATACCCTTGAGGCTGCAAATCCCGAATGCCATTTCGCATAGTTTAAGGCTTTTTCACAAAGTAGTTTGGCTCGAAGTTCTTTTCGCAAAGCATTTTGGCTTGAAGTTCTTTTAAAAGCATTTTGGCTTTGAAGTTCTTTTTCATAAAGCATTTTGGCTTGGAGATCTTTTTAAGGTCATTCTTCTTTTTTCGCAGGTCATTCTTCTATTCGAGTGTTTTCTTCTTTTCGCATAAAGTTCAAGGTTCTTTCTGAATAGTAGAAGTTCTTCTTGAATTGACTTTTAGCTTCCATTCTTCTTTGAATGGATCCTTCTTCTTCTTGGTCTTTTCTTGCTCTTTTAGGACCTTTGTAGCCATTTCTGAGGCTATTTCTTCACTCCCTCTTTGAGTTTGACATGCGTTGTCAGACTTTTGATCATTTTAGGATGGTTTTCGGATTTGGACCTGTCTTTTTGGTTAGCTGTAAAATGCACACTAAAGCACTTATTTAGTCTTCTCAAGGGTCTTTCAAGGCTCATGTTTAGGGGTGAAAAATGGTATTTTTCACTACTTAACACACCCCCAAACCTAAGCTTTGCTAGTCCCACGAGCAAAGAAACATAAAAACAAAGTAAAGAGCCACTTTTGTAGGAAGCACAGTGCATTTAGCATATGCAACAAGCCTTTTCAACCCCTAGGTGATCCCTAGAGGAGGAGTGAAGTCTCTGAGGGTTTTCATGAAGGTACCCACAAACTTCTCCATGAAATAGTTAACATCAAATATTATCAAATGAGCAATCAAGGAAGCGAGGTTAGTTACTCTTGAATCAATGATGAAAGAAAATTTGATTATTGTTTGCAGAATTTAAACATTTATAAACCTCATGAATGTTTCAATATTTCCAATCTGTGAGCATCATAGAAAATCATACAAATGTGCCTGAGTAGCTCATCCTATGGATAAAAATTAGGTTATAAGTCATACTTAAGGTGCTCAAGTTCCAACCCAAACACTCACCGGTATACTCTCATCAGTGTTTTTGTTGAGGGGTTCATTTTCACTCAAGCTCAAGAGCGATTACATCTCCCAAATGGATGCGTAAGCATGAGCATAGGCATGATTCTTAGGCAATGGCATCATTGACATCTCCTCACCATAGATTGGGTCACTTCTTATCTCCACATGACACTCACTCAACTTTGGATCACAAGGGCTTTTAATCTAGGTTTGTTTGTATGGCTTATGGAGTGAACTTTCAAGGAAAGGCAATTTGGACAGAGGTTTGAATTTGAGAACTCGTGAAGTGCAGGAGATGGTTCATGACTCCACCTTTTGAGTTTAGCTTCTTTCTTCTTCTTTTGAGATTCTCACATTCCACGGTGATCAGTTCTTTCTTTGATCTTGCATTTTTCAACATAAGGTCCTTTTTGCCTTTTTGCTTGCAACTTTTTCACATTGTTTGTCTCTTCTTTTCTCGATCACCATATTACTGTTTTTGAGGTATTTTCTCTTCATTTTCTTGATGTTGCCCGAAATGGTCCATCTTCGATTCTTTCTCCTTTACCTCCCGAATTCTCGAGTGAGGGAAGGCTGAATTAGTTCCATAGGTTCGGTGCAAGTACTTTTGAGTATTTTGATGAAGAATTGTAGGATTCTGACTCAAATGGGGTACAAACAGGTGATTTTTCTTGGTTGGTTACATTAGGTTCAAAAGTCAAAAGAAGGCCTTGATCTTTTCCTCGATTTCATGAGTGTTGTTACTTGTTTTAATTTGGAGTTTCCTAACTTCTAGTGGATCTAATGCCTCGGCCAATCCTTTGAATCGGAAAAAATTGCCTCGATCACTCTTCAATGGAGATGGAAAATATATGGGCTCAATTCTCACTTTGGTTATGGTTTTCCTTGAGCTTTTAAGTATATCTTTACCTTTTCTCTTCCTTTGACTTGCTAAATCGATAGTGAGTTTTCATGGTGCTAGCATCATGGAAATGTAGAATATTGAAAGGTTTATGTTGTCTAAATTTTGCAAAGAAATTTTAAATTTCCTAATTGTCATGATTCTTAAGTAAAATAATTCATTTCATGATTACTTAGGTGATTCATTGTCCTTAGGTTAACTATTCCTTGGCGGGACACATGCCACACCCCCAAACCTATGAGAACAGTGTCCTCAACGGTTCAAAGGTGGCATAGTCCACAGTTATTAGGGAAACAATGAGAAAAATAATAGCATGGAGAATTGCGAGAAAGCAAATTGTATGAACGAGAAATTTTCTGAGAAAATAAAAGGAAAAGTGGGGGAAAGGGAGTAAGGGTGAGGGGTTTATTTTTGTCTTTTTCTGAAGTAGGGGAGAACAAAAACAGACTGGTTAGGCACAGCTTATAACAGAAAAAATTGCAATAGAATAAAAAGCAGAAAATAAGAAAATAAGAAAGAGACAATTGAGATTGGGCTTGTAAATGGCTACCTCGGGAATGTGGACTAAGTGACAAGTGGTGCGGCTAAAAGCTGGTCACCACAGGAGTTGGGCTTGTAAACTAGTAGGGGCTGGCTGAGGCTCGGGGGCTGGTTGAGGCTCCTGCAATTTCCACTTACTGCGGCATGCCCACCCACACTTTCGAGGCTTGGTTCTCTGTCGTGCTCGGCAAGAACTAGCTCTGCTCAGTGCTATGGGTTCGTTGAGCAGCAATAGGTGCAGTGCGGAGGCGGGGGCATGGGCTGGTTCTCCTACTTCCCTCATTCTTCTTAACATGGCACGACTTGTGGTCCGTGCTTTCTTGCCAAAGTTGTGAGGAGGAGTACCTCAAAGGGCTCTTCCTATCAATGTCAAACTTGGCTCTTAAGAGGGAATGAGTCTTCCAAAGGGAGGCCGGCAATCTTACATTCCTTTTACCTTGGCACTCACATCGACCATTGCTTTCAGATCGGCATGGGGCATTGAAGAATTGCCTTAGAGAAGTGAAAGAGGGCTTCTAAGATGGGGTTCGCCTCTCTTAGGTGTGCCCAGAACATAAAACTCCCTCGGAGTATGGAATCTATCGATGAGATATTGGCGGCAGATCTCTTCTCATTATTGATTGCCCAGAACCCACCATGCCCTGTCAAATGGGCGCCATATCTCTGAAAGAGGCAACTTGAGGAGCGATCAAGGGTCCATCAGATTGAATTGAAAAGGTATCCCTAGGGCATGTCCAATGTCCTCGGCGATCCTGATTAAGTCACGCTTGTCTATAAAATAACTAGGGTTGGCACATCGGCATGTTCCTCTGTGACTGTGGTGAGGTTCTACGATACCAGCCTTTGTCATCCTTGGGTAAATTTTCTCGGGTAATGGAGTGAGGATGGTCTTTGAGGAAGAGGGCAGCAAAGGTACCTTGGTAACTTGTGGAAGAGGGAGAGGCAGTCTCCAAGAGAGAGAACTTGATGATTTGTTGGTGAGTGCCTTGCACAAAGCAAACTCCTTTGAATTTGATCTCCTTTTCCTTCTTTCTCGAGAGCGAGTTCACACGCAGTTGAGACCCATTTATAATGAAGAAATCTCAAGGAAAATAAAATTAGTGAGTCCATTGAATATTCAAAACAACCTATGATTCACTACTCATTATCCTACATGATTCCAAAAAAAAAAAAAAAATGATCTCGAGTCGGATGGGAAAAGTGGATGCAAATGGAAAAAACAACATCCTAAGATATCTATATTGTTTTATAATTTTCTAATTTTTATTATAATTTTTTTTTTTTTTTTACTTGTTTTGATCAGCTCAACAAGAGCCCTTATTTACTCTTGAAAATAATGAGAAACAACTCGAGATTTTCTATTTGTGTTTTACTTCTTTTATTTTGTATTTGGTTTTGTAAAAAAATCGCATGCCTAAAAGACGTGAAATTATAATCAAAACAAACATTAAACACAGTGAGTTGGTTCTCAAGAATTTAAAATAGAAAATGAATGCCAAGGAGAAGGATGCAAACTCAAGCGGTCTGCTCGACTTTGGTCCAGATGCTCCTTGTTGGGCCACTGCTCGGATCTGCAAACATCCAAAAAGCCGGCAGTGATACCTTATTCAAGTATTGACAAAATAAAAGAAAAACTCAAAGCACGCCCAAATTTGACAAAAAGACAAAAGAGTGGAACATTTATTCAAATAACTAGAAGGCAAAGAATAAAAACTTCGGAAAAATAAAAAAATAAAATTACCTTTCTGATAAAAGCAGGTTTTCTATACAAAGCTACTGTAGACATTTAATCAAGCACTTGGAATGCAAAGTGCGAGTTTAAAGCAAAAATTAAAATAAATGAAAATAAACATAGGTTTATCTATTTTAGAACAAACTTCGGCGGCGCCAAAACTTGTTGTCGCTCCAAGTGTGCCATAATTGTGTGCATTATGAATCAAAATTAAAGAATTAAAGAATGCTAGGTTATATGGATGTTAACTTATGAAAGGGATATCGACATTAGGGGCTAACAACGGCTGCAAGATCGCCAATTGTAGCAAGTTTTAAATGTAAGTGAGTAAAAGATCGTCACAGGAATTGATTTAAAATTTAAGATAAACCTCCGGATCTAATGCTACCGGATCTCGCTCTATAATTATCTAAAAAAAGAATAGATAAAGAGAGTGTTGGATTGTGTCACATTTAACTATAAGCAAATAAAGAAAAGAACTATCTACATGATCCGGATCCGAGTTGGGGAGATGTTTAAAATAAGACAAATGCGAAATAATAGCTTCATGTACTTTAGCCTCGAATTTTAATGGAGAATCGTAGTTCAACAGGCGATTCAATCTTCATCAGCTACCGGACAGATGTAAGAGAAATAAATCGAATTAAGGAATAGGTTTAGACTTATGGCGTGATCATCCACTTAAATGGTCACGGATCCATCATTAGTGGCCTATTCTTTAGTTAACATGAACATCATCAGTAAATCGCTTGAATTAGGTTACCAACGCTAATTACAGGATGATAAATTAAGGGAAGTTGGATGCGGATGAGTGAATCTAAAGAAGTCTAATGCACTAAGGTGAACATTAACCCTCGACATGACTCCAATGGAGAAGACACAAATTACAAAGACAACCTTTTAAAATCTAACGTTACAATTACGAGCGACTTCTTAGAGAGCCCTCGGACTTCTGATCGAGCTTCTCGAAGAGCCCTGATTCTGATCTTGAATCCGAACTTGGAAGTACAAATCACTCACAATGGCTCTCAAAGGTAAACTACAAGAAGGGATTACAGGGGTTCGGATAAGCTATCGACCAAAATGAGGGAAAGCAGAGATGAAAACTCTAAAATCTGGAAACCCAAATTGGGGAAATGGTACGTCAATATATAGTTTTCCCTAAGCCAGCTCAGAAGTGTATCAACCAATCAGAAATGGATAGATCTGTATCAACGAATAGGAGTCGAGCACCGGGATCCGGATCATTACGGCCAATCGAAATGCTTGATCTGGTTGACCAATCGAGAAGCAGAGGCATCAATTACATTATGTAATTCAAAAATCTGTTTGAGCTTCTAGAAGTTCCCGCCAAGTAATTTCATCTTTGGGTGTTCACATGGGGTGGAATATGCCTTTGGTTTGTGCTCGTAATCTTAGGAATGTCCTTGGGTGTTAAACGCATTGGGGCGTGCATGCAAAGTTTCTGAAATACCCTTGGACGAGCCAAATCCCAGAATGCCATTTCGCATAGTTTAAGGCTTTTTAGCAAAGTAGTTTGGCTCGAAGTTCTTTTCAAAGCATTTTGGCTTCGTAAGTTCTTTTCGCAAAGCATTTTGGCTTCGAAGTTCTTTTCAAAGCATTTTGGCTTGGAGATCTTTTTGCAAAGGTCATTCTTCTTTTAGCAAGGTCATTCTTCTATTAAGTGTTTTCTTCTTTTCGCAAAGTTCAAGGTTCTTTGCGAATAGTAGAAGTTCTTTGCGAATTGACTTTTAGCTTCCATTCTTCTTTGCGAATGGATCCTTCTTCTTCTTCAGGTCTTTTCTTGCTCTTTTAGGACCTTTTTAGCCATTGCTGAGGCTATTTCTTCACTCCCTCTTTGAGTTTGACATGCGTTGTCAGCTTTTTGATCATTTTAGGATGGTTTTCGGATTTGGACCTGTCTTTTTGGTTAGCTGTAAAATGCACACTAAAGCACTTATTTAGTCTTCTCAAGGGTCTTTCAAGGCTCATGTTTAGGGGTGAAAAATGGTATTTTTCACTACTTAACAGTAGGGTCGGCTTCGTCCACCTTGGTCGTTATAGGATGTGTGATCTTGTTAGCAAATTGCTCTAGTATGCGAGTGCATGCTTCGCACTAGGGTTGATATGGGTGAAAGATACAAGGCGAGTCCCACGGGCATTCCCATCCTCCAAGGCCGAGGCAAAGGTGGATGTTATATGAATTAATTTTTTCTTGCAAGGTGTCTTCCCGTTCCCATGGCAACCGTAAGTGTTCTTCGTCATCTCATAAGGCCGCTATGTGAAAATCTTCTTCATCCGTGGATTTCCAATCCTATAATTGTGGTTCGATTTCTGGAGGGTCTTTCTTTCTTCCTTCTATGAGATTTTTAGTGTCAAACAAAGGTTTGACTCCTTCGAGGGGTTTGTCAATATCATCATTCAGGTTCGTCAAATCATTGAATGCTTTGGATATTAGTTCAATTTCGGTCTCCTGGGGTTTGGTGAAGGATACTCCCTTCTGCTTCGGCACATCTGCTTTCTCTGTAGTTCCATAGACGAAGTAGTCATAAAGAGACCATTTCGATGAGGTAGGGAATAAATCGACTGGTTGGCCATTCAATTGGTAACTTAATCTTATGTGCTTGCATATTTTAGTCGGGACTATAGGTTTCACATGCCCTTGTTTATCCTTACCGAGTCCGGTGAGGGAGACGTATCCAAGTTGGTACATAAGATCCCACCCTTTTATCGCGGTTGGGTTGATGTCGTATAATCTAGTAAGGTCTGGGCCAACCTCCCTCCTCATTAGCTCTTGTTGTCGCTCTGGATGAAAACCAAGAAGGGCAGGTGAGCAGACTCTTGCGACAGCTGCTTTATCAGGAATTCGCATCTTTTGGATTTGTCCTGTGTTTAGTACGGACTCATGGGCCATCAGAATACTTGCGGCGTAATCAGTATCCATCTCCTGAAGAGGTGCATCAGCGTATATATGGACGATGGAGTCCTCATACGGGAATTTAATGCATTGATGGTATGTGGGCGCGATAGCATTCATTGATTCTAACCATTTTCTGCCTAAAATGAGATCATATGTGCTAGCGGAGTCAGTAACATGGAACGTAACATCTTTTGTCATGGGTCCAAGGCAGACCTGAAGTTTGATAATTCCTTTTACGAAACGACGCGAGCCGTCGTAGGCTATGAGCGATAAGGTCGAAGGCCTGACGTCTTGTTCTGTGTATTCAAGTGTTTTCAATGTGGTGAGAGGGCAAATATTGAGTCCTGTGCCTGTGTCGACTAGTGCATGGGGCATAGAGAACCCTCTGATTATGATTGTAAGATATATGGGGGCAGCGCTCCCACGAAGTGACTCCTTAAGCATGTCTGCATCCATGAATGTGAGGGTGGGAGGTTGTGCCATGACAGAGGTAATGTGATGAAGCTCATCCAGGGTCGTGTCTTTATCCACTTGAGTGTCCTCGAGTGTCCTTATTAACAGTCGATGATGATCAGGCGACTTCTTGATGAGTTCTAATATAGATATCTGGGATGAGATCTTTTGGAGATGTCGTAACAAATCATACTCTTGCCCTGGCTCAAGTGCTATTTCTTTGCCCGACCGATGGGCCCTAGGTCAAGGTGGCTGAGGTGGTTGTGGTGCGGGAATTGGTGGTGGGATAACGTGCGGTGGGGGTGGTAAATCAACTTCCCTTTCTCTCGTGTTCCCCTCGGGTAGTTTTGCATACGTGAAATCTTTATTTCACGGGAAAGGGGGAGGTGGATAGTTAGTTTCGGACTTGAGAATAGGGTAGGCCGATTGCTGGTCAAACCTATCATGCCTCGGTATCGGTGCATTTGTGAAGAGAGTGAAGTTAAGGTTAGAGTGTGTGTCCATATGGTACTACTCTAGGGTGGGAGTTATTGTGTGTGATCCTCTTCCTCTAAGAAAGTGGAGACCAACGTCTCACATTGCTTTAGGTATTCTTTTCATTTACTTTGCTCTTCATCTGACGGATACTCAGTTTTGTCTTCACTCTCTTGGTTGGGAGTCATGTGGGCGACACTGTCTATTTGTGCGACAGTCGAAATGACGGTTTGGAGAGCATAGTCTCCACACTCAGATTCAGAGTCGGGTGAAGGGAGTGGTAACACTGGTGATTCAGGATTTGGCAGGGTCAATGGCTCTAGTGGGGAATGATGGAGGGATGGCCTCCTGGCCCTAAAGGAATGGACTCATATTTGAGTAAACTTTGGATATGGAGGCGGGATCGGTGGCGCGATCTGTGTGATCATGGCAGAGGGGTGTAAGGAGGATGGAGTTCTTATAGGGGTAGTAACAGCGTCAGAGGGTAGGATATGAGTGATTAATGTTGAAGGCTGGAAATAAGGTTGACTGGGGAGATCTATAGTAGTGACCTGGGTTGATGTCCCTTGGTTCTGGTTGGGCATGGGGTTATTTATGATCCCTAAATTCTGTTGGGGTTGATTGTTATTAGGGTCAAGGTTCCTAAGCGCTTCCCAATCAATTTGATTCCGGTCATTCATGTCATAGATCACGTCCCTGAGAACCCAACAGTCCTCTAAGTTATGTCCTGCTTACCGATGGAAAGAATAGTATTTACCGTAGTCGAGATTTGCAGGCCATGGCCTAGGCTTTTCTTGTGGGAACGTAAGAGATATTGGGTGCTAAGGAGGCAGAAAATGTTAGAAATAGTATCGGGTAAAGGGGGATAGTGTTCCCGCTTTGGCTGATAGGGTCCCCTAGCTAGGTTAAAGTTCTGAGGTGGAGGTACGCTGTTATAATTCGGCACGTGGACCGGTCGATTATGTGCTGCGTTTTGGGCCTGATAAGCATTAGGGTATTGGCTTCTATTTTGATATTGGCCTTGGTTCTGGTTTTGGCCCTAGTTCTAGTTTGCGTACCTGTGTTGATTGGCGCCCTGATTTTGATTAGCGTATCATTGTTGGGTCTGGTTCTGCCCAAAGTTGCGTGGTGGGAAGTTCCCGTTATTCAAATTTTGCCTTTGATTGACAACCGTATTAACTTGTTTGGTTCCTGAGGCTTTCTTATGATTTTTTAGTTTCGACTCGTTGGAGGAGCCCACCTTTGGCGTGACTATGGATAATGCAAGATCTCCGCCTTTGATGTGTCGCGTCAGTCGGGACGCCCGAGAGTGAAGTGCAGTGAAGTCGGGGCAATCGCTAATGACTAGGGCACTCCTTAGTGGTTCCTTAGTATTGTCAATGATGATGTCAATTGAATCTTTCTCTTTCATTGAAGTACCAGTTCTAGCAGTAAACTTTCGCCATCTAGCGACGAAGTCGGTGAATTCTTCATCTGGTCCTGGCTTGGCCGCCATCAGGTCGCTAAGGCTAACCGTCTCTTGAATCAAATGTTTGTATTGGTCTAAGAATCGACCGACTAACTCATCAAAAGTCTCTATCTTACAAAGTGGGAGCTCCACGAGCCAGTCTAGAGCTTCTCCTTCTAATGAATGTTGAAAGTAGTGAATGAGAAGTCCTTGATTGTTACATATAGGCCGGCAATCATTACAAAAGAGGGCCAAGTGATGGTTCTGATTTTCGGTGCCATTGTATTTAGTAAATTTTAGCGGTTTAAATCCTATGGGTAGGTAAAATTCAATGTCTATACAGAATTTATCAAATCCGAACAAGCGACCTGAGCATTCCCTCTTGGCCATGTATTCATCGAGCATTTTTGGGAGGTCTTCGACCTTTATAGTGTTGTCTTTGAGAGTGACGCGTGAGATACCCTTGTCTGGCAAACTGTCATTAAAGAACGTGTGAGTATGTTGCCTCAATGGCGTAGCGCGGGCTGACACTGTGCTTGGGGTAGAAGGTGGTCTTTCTTGT
Organism: Chloranthus sessilifolius; assembly: GCA_021018995.1. Lineage (NCBI taxonomy): Eukaryota > Viridiplantae > Streptophyta > Magnoliopsida > Chloranthales > Chloranthaceae > Chloranthus > Chloranthus sessilifolius. The sequence goes on along the minus strand of CM037594.1, from coordinate 22,681,700 downwards.
CGCTCCTGCTCTCCCAAATTTTGTCATCCCCTAATCGTTTCATATGCAGCAGCCAATCCTCAAAGCAACTCTTTAGAATCATCGCCTCCTCTTTATATTCTTTGGATGCTAAGTTCTACGATTTGTTGAGTGGTGAGATTTTGTCCAGAGCTATTATTTCTGTCGCTATGGCTATTACCGGTGTGTGGTGTAGAAAAGGGGTTCTCTCGTTCACCAGTCATGTTGACTTCAGGTTGTCGTGGGCTAAAAGTATAAGGTGGTTCTTCCTCGTAGGCAAGGTTGTTCTGAAATCCCCACAACGGTGGGTCTCCTAAACTTACTCTACGTATGCCAGACATTTTGAGTCTTTGGCGACGACTCATATGTATATATATATATAAATCTAAATTTAAACGACACGACGGGAAAGAAAAATAGGGAAGTAAAATAAAGCTAACTATCTAAAGAAAAAGAAGGGGTTTACAAAAGCGTCCCATCGTGATCGCCAGTCTGTTGGTGCGCGCTTTTTCTGGGTTCCTCTCGGTTCCCGTTGAATAAATGGCTTCCAATTCTGTCCTGTTGGACTCTAGGGATGTGGTGTATGTGATAAGGTGAGGATATATAGTAATAGGAGGAATTTCCTAGGATGATTCCTAGTTGATTTGTGATCGCCAGCTGTAGATATTTATCGACGCTACAACACGTCAATGATCACACGTTTAAGCGTGTGTGGGTTACTTCTATACTGAATCGTCCGCCTGCGAACGTCAGCAATAGTGTCCTATTTTAATTAGATAGTTTTAGCTTTCTTTTTAGTTTCCCTTATTGCTACTATGGTCGATTTAGATTCTTTTTTTATTGTGAATTATGTGATTAGGTCAGCTTATTATGACAGGTTATTTTAGTGTCTTGATGCTATCAGGAGTCTAGTCATTTTCAGTTTCTCGGTATCATTAGGAGTCCAATTAATATCAAAGTCCTGATACTGCTAAGAGTCCAATCAATTTCAGTCTTCTACTGGTACTAGGAGTGCATGTGTATCAGTTCCAATAATATTCCAATTAAATAAAAGAGCCTAATCATATCGCAATTCTAGATAGAGCAGGTATGCTAATTTTATTGCAATTCTAGACAAAACAAATATGTAAATTGTATGGCAATTACTACTAAAGCAATTAAAATAATCTTACTAGAATTCTAATTAAAAGAAGAGAAGACTGATTTTTACTACGACTCTAATTAAAGCAATAAATCAATTTACTAAAAATAGAAATAGAAAATCGAGGCAACAAAATTAACTTTTCTTTAAGAATCATAACCTATAGATCGATTATGGTAGAAATCTAACTAATAATAAGCAAATTAATTTTTCTAAATTCTGGTTGAGATAATAAATTGACTGAACTAGAAGACTGAATCGAATCAAAGCAAATAATGATATGAACGCCTGCTTGATGCCATTAGTCAATTATATTAAAAAAAAAAAAAAACTAAACTATAATTAACTAATTAACCCTAAACAATCTAAAAAAAATGGGGGGTTGGGCCCATTATGCTAAGGAGGATTGGCCTCGTTCCTGAGTACCCTCCGTAAGCTCCCTGGAGCAAATCGGATGGCTGAGATAAAAGATAGGTGGATAATTGAATAATAAAAAGGGAGATTTTTAGAATTGAATTCGAAATTATAATAAGAGATTAGATTGAGAAACTAAAGTTATGAACTGAAATTTATAATTTTTTGGATTTTTGACGGTACGAAAATATAGAATTAAATTATAGATTAAAATTTAGGACTGAATTCGGGTTCGAAATCAGAAAAATCAAGCCGTATGATTAAGGACTGGTTCTGAACTCTGAGAGTCAGAACCATAAATTAATGATAGGGGTGTAGATTACAATTTTAAAGTAGAATCAGAGCATAAGGGCGGTATATCAGACCGCTAGATTAAGAACCAGTTCTAGAAACAGAGAACTAGAACCGGATATAGAGAATTTCGGTCCGAAGAGGGTGTTACGGTCTAAAAATTAGAAATAGAATTGAATAATTAAACTAAGGGGAAATCCTAAGTCTAAAATAAAATTAAATTCTTACCTAAGGTCAGGGCTGCGAAGAGGAATCATCGAAGTTTGGGGGTTTGAATCTCGAAATTATGACTAATTTGCTCTAGGGGGTTCGTTCTTGGAGCTCTCTGGTTTTTTATTTTACGGTTTCTCCTCTCTAAATTTTGTAGCCTCTTTCTCTCTCTTCGAGAAAAAAGCTTTTATAGTTTTTCATTCAATTACGCTCCCATTTTCGGACATTTAACTGAATTGCGCGCCAGTTTTCTGGCGCTTAATCGCTTTGAGTGATTCGCCGACTCAGTGAGCGACGAGCTGAATTACTCAACGGGTTTCCTAGTCCTAACGAAATCACGACTAATTACGTGCGTGATGGGACGTGCGTAATCCTATTAAGCGTATTACCTGAAGCGCTTAATCGAGGAAACGTAGGAGTCAAGGGTAGGAGACTAGGTCGGGCGTAGGCCAATTGCACGCTAGTGGTGTAGCGCTCAATCCGATCGCGCATCTGTTTCTAGGCACGTAATCGAGTCTCGAAACGGTCTGTGAAAGAAAGGTTGGTCTGAATGGGGACTGATCGCGCGCTTGTGGTTGTGCGCGTGATCGAATTATGCGCAGTTTTTCAGGTGGTTAATTCAGGGTTGTCCGGGTATGGTCTCAAGAATGGAATGCAGGACTATTATTTCAGTCTGCATTCCGACTATTTACTATTGCTTAGTATATAGCCTCCCTACGTTGGGATCTGAGCCACAAAGCTATTGTTTCAGCTTGTGTTCAACCATGTACAGTTGCATGGTCCCATGTCGAGGGTTAAAAAGGTCAAGGGCTGACCAAACGAATTCGTGTACTCCAAGAGGGCGAAATGGGGGTGTCTATAGAAATATCTTGGATATTTCTATTTCCCAAGTCTTTCACTCCAGTGTTGAGCGCACACACTACACCACGCGAATTCTATTCTACCAAAGGTCCAATCGGATTTCAGATAAGTGTCACAAGTGACCTATGGCTTCATGTGCTTACAGACTAAGAATCTTGCTATTGATATTATTATTATAAATTTTTAAATTTGTCTCGATTGCCGTGCCAGGCACATATACCAAAGCAGTCAAAAAGTTTCAAAATTTTATGGTCGTTACAATATCAAAATTAGTCTCAATATCAGAGATACTAGAGCTTGGCAGGGTCAAAGCAACAAATCTTTCTCTGTGAAGTCGGCTTTTCATGCTATCAATTTGGATGCTTTAGAGGTGCATTGGGAATGGATTTGGTACCTTAAGATTCCCTCAAAAATTACTTTCTTCATATGGTCTTTATGTTGGAATAAAATTGTTACCATCACAAATCTTAATCGAAGGGGAATGAATATCAATCAGAACTGTTTCTTCTGCAATATCATGGAAGAAAATTCTGATCATCTATTTCTTCATTGTGCCAACATCTGGCCAATTTGGGGAAAATGCTTCAAGGCCATCGGATTGTCGTTCTACGTTAGTAATACTATTGTGGAGTTTCTAAGCTATTGAGGAATGGTTTTAGGAAGCAGGATTAAGACGTGGATTTGGGACCATCTTCACTTAGCCATTTGCTGGAATATATGGCTTGCTAGAAATGACTTAATTAAGATGCAGTGGAGGCCTATTTTGTCAGAATAAGCTTATTCGGTCCAGCATCATTCTCGTCTGCAACTGGGCATCCGCTGAAGGTGTGGGCGGCCCCTTGATTTCTAGTATCAAATCTTTTGATGTCGATCAGTTGTTCTTGTTCTTCAACTCCTTGTAACCTTTTTTGAGGTTTCTTTGGGATTATGTTGTAATCTAATAGGATTTTGTCCTATTAGTTGGAGGTCTTCTTTATTTTTATTTTTTCTGGAATGTTTTTTCCAAACAATTCGGTTTCCTCCCATGTAGGTTTTTTCTCCTTGCATCAGGGTTTCCTACATGTTACCCAAGTATCTCTCTGATTTTCTCCTGAATGACCAGTTTTCTAGAGAACGGTATTTGTGGTGCTTGCTAATGTATTACTTGATCCCTCTGAGGCATTAAGCAAGCTTTTTATATAATACAAGACAATTTCCAAAAATCTACCGTACTCTAGAAGCCTACAACATAGTCAATACTAATTCAAAAGAATCATAAATTATATGGACCAAACAGTGGAGAAATTGGTCAGATTCTTCCTGTTTCAAAAAATATGGAATAAATTTGGCTTCTAAGATATCCATATTCTTACATTTTTACAAGATTGATAATTGTCTTAGTAGCTCCATCCTATTTGAAGAAATCTTCTGAATCAACTTTCATTTCATAAAGTCAAATAATATCAAAATTTAATAAAGGGGTTGCGTTATTTGCAACCTGTTTTTCCTATAAAAAACATGCACATTTCCTCCATAAGAGGTCGTTGACTTTTGTGAATCAGACAATGGAGATCGTTTCATCCTGATCTTCCACAAAATAGGTCTTGAGATCATGGCGCACCTATCAGACGGTCACATGTTGATTCCATGTAGCACCAAGGTGTCAATTCGGGTCCCAGTTCATGGAGGACCGATACGAACAGCCGGTATGGATTGGTATCTTGATACAGATCTGTGTATTTTTAAAGAAACAAAAAATTGTATTGTCCCATATCGGTGAATTCCCGATACGTATCGGTTGGCTAGAAAACCGATGCCACTACAAAAAATAGGGCTTACGCTGATGGCTGGTATTAAGAAGTCATCGGCGTAATATAACCTACGCCGACGGCTATTATGGGAAGTCATTGGCATAGCTTCAGTATATAACCCAGCCTAATTTTTTTTTTATTCTCTCTCCCTCTCCCCCTCTCGTCAAAACCTTAGCTACGTAATGGAAACCCTAGCTGCGCATCAGATATCATAACACATCAATGGTCATCGAATCGGAGGTCCAAGGAAACTTCATCAACTCCACTCAATATTGTAGATCAGATCAGCAAAAAAAACCCAAAGGTACATCGGAAGCTCTAAAATTTTCTTGTTGTTCAATGTAGATCAGATCTACGAGCTTTTCTGCTATTTTTTTGGTGTTCTTGAGACTTTAATCAAAATCGCTACTATTTTTTTTGGCTTGCTACTACTTGTTTTTAGTTTTAATTTATGATAGGGCTTTTGCTTGCTGCTGCTTGGCTTTTGTTTTATTTTATATACAAGATCTATGTACTAGAGAGCTAAGTTCTCTGTTATAGTAATACAACCCTCTAAGAATTTTTGAGTGAATCATTTAATCAAAATTTTTTCTAATTGATGTTAGGGTTTGATAATGTTATGGATTTAGGGTTTGTTCTTTTTTATGAACTTGTTATCCTCTTTACTTTACCTTGTTTAGTTTCAATTGTTTAAATGATTTTTTTTTTCAATAGATTTGATTATTTTAGAATTTTAGAATTTCAATTTTCAATAGATTTGATTCCTAGCTGATGATTTTGATCAAAGGCATATTTTCATCATTTTAGATTTTTCTGTCCAGCATTTCTGCCTAGGCTGTGTAAATTGGAAGAGCATTTGATTGATTCCTCCAAAATTTCTGCCTCATTTAATTCCTTTGTGAAGAACCTATTGTTAAAAACATGCCTAGGCATAGCGAGAGCCATTATAACAACCTCAAAATTTTCCACCAGAAATACATGAAAATTCCCGGATCGTTAGATCAAAGATCATAATCTAAATATAGAAGTTCTTTAGTATCAGTAAGAATAATTTATTAGATTAAAACCATAGCATAATTATCCATAAGAAAACTTAAACGAGAAAATAAAACCACCAATGACGATCATTCGTCACACAAACAGTGGTGAACAAAAAAATTATCAACATCAATAGTCTCAAAAGTTCATTTAAACTATACCAAGTCTAAGTGTCCAAAAGAAATCTACGGATAAAACTGCTCAGGAGGAAGATCTGCCTCGTCCTCTGCTATGAAGTCTGGATCTTCTTGTAACTAAGGGTTCCGAACTACTTCAGTACCTGTGACACATAGTGTCGGGGTGAGCTAACAGTCTAAGCTCAGTACCTGTGACACATAGTGTCATTCATGACAGCACACTGTCATATATACCACAGCGCGCTGTGGTACTTGTCACAGCACGCTGTGACATATGACAGTGCATTGTGGCTCTTATCATAGCGAGCTGTCATTGGGGCTTTTTTTTTTTTAGCATCCAAGTTTCTTATTCATTCGAGATTCGAAATTTGTGATTCGTATACTATTCTAATGATTTGGAAAATCGTAAACTTGATTATCTATCAAGATTTCAACCCTAAAGATCATCATTAATGATTAGAGTTACCTTTCGTAGCGTGACCAATGATCCTACAGTAGTTTGCTAAAGTCCTAAAGTTCCACGCTATACGATTCTTCTTTTCCTTTGTATGGATGGTGGTGATCAAGGTGCTCTATGGAGAAACACCTTAATGGTTTGAAGAAGGTTTAAGAAGAAGGCTAGGCTTTCTTACGGAGGAAAATAAGAATAAGGAACTAAAGGGTTAGGGTTCCTTTTTATAGAGAACTCTCCAAGTTCTATTCTTAGAAAAAACCTAATAGGTTTCTAATTTGGAAATCTAGGGAGATTCTAATTTAGTCTCCCCGTATTTGTTGGGGGTCATCCCATGCGGAGCCAACACACCAAGTGTTGGGTGTATAAGCTCTTAGCCAAAAGTTCAAAAATAGGATTTTACTCCACATAGCATGGTTTGATCCCTAGACCTCTTGCTTAAAATTCAAGCCTCCTACCACTAATAGTCTCACGGAGCTTGTGAATTTATTTATACAATTATATATTTGAGTTATTTAAATTAAGGAATTTATTTTTCATAATATTTTAAAGGAAATTTTGTGGCATGAGTTGTATATCTTACTAAGCGCATATATTTAACTAGTGTATTAGTGTTTTGAAAATTTTGGGATGTTACATCCTCCCCCCTAAAAGGATTTTTGTCCTCAAAAATTAACATACCTCATATGAAGAGGTGTGGTTACTGATCACGAATCTTTGCTTCTCATTCCTAGTGGCTTCTTCAGATGAGTGATTCTACCACTTAACAAGCATGAGCGGGATCCGCTTGGTACGTATGGTTTGCTCCTTACGATCGAGGATTTGAACAAGTTCTTCGACTACTATCATATCTTCTTTAAGCTCGATGAGCTGGTAATCCAAGACGTGAGTCGGGTCTTTAACGTATTTCCTCAACATGGATTGGTGGAACACGTTATGCATACTGGACAACTGAGGTGGTAATGCAATCTGGTATGCTACTTCTCCGACTTGGCCCAATATCTCAAAGGGTCCGACGTAGTGTGGGCTTAGTTTCCCACGTCATCCAAATCACATCACACCCTTGGTAGGTGAGATTTTGACAAAGACATTATCCCCCACTTGCAAGGAATGCGTTGTCTTAGTGATGCTTAAGTCACAGGGAACTAACTAACAATTCTCACTAAGTTTACCTGAAATTCATACTCGTTCGCTTTAGGTCAGCATACCTTTTCTTTTAATCTTTCCCGAATCAACCGAATCACTTTGGTTGTGCTCTCAATAATCTCTCTCCCTAATATGAATTTCTCCCTTGTCTCTTTCCAATTGAGCGAAGACTTATATCTTCGACCATAGAGTGCTTAAAACAAAGCCATTCCAATGCTAGCCTGGTAACTATTATTTTCGGCAATCTCTATCAAAGGCAGGTGTTTGTCCCATGACCTTTGAAAGTCTAACATGTAAGATCGAAGCATGTCTTCTATGATCTGATTCTTCCTTTCAATCTGACCATCTGTCTGGGGGTGAAATGCGAAACTAAAATCCAATCTTGTGCCCATTCCTTCTTGAAATCATTGTCAGAACTTCATTGTGTACATCGGATCTCTATCTGAGACGATGCTGGTTGGGTTGTCGTGTAATCTGACAATCTCCTTGAGATATCACTCTACAAGCTAACTGGTCGTATATCTCGTGCTATATGGCAGGAAATGTACAGATTTGGTTAAGCGATCAACTATTACCCAAATCGCATTGTGCCCTTTCACGATTCTAGATAATTCAAATATAAAATCCATGGGTATTGCCTCCCATTTCCATTTAGGTATTGGTAAAGGTTGTAATAAACTAGAGGGGTTTCGATGATCAACCTTCACTTGTTGACATACCAAACATGTTGATACGTATTCGACTATATCTTTCTTCAAGCCTCTCCACCAGAAGCTCTTCTTCAGATCCTGATACATCTTTATACAACCAGGATGGACGGCGTATATTGACTTGTGTGCTTTTTCAAGAATTAGACGTCGAAGGTCAGTATCTAACGATACACATAATTGATCTCTGAATAGTAAGGAACTGTCCTCTCTGATGGAGAAATCTGGTTTATCCCCATTGATTACACCCTGTCTGATCGCCATAAGTTCTTCATCAGTCATCTAGAGTTCTCGGATATTATCGAATATTATTGGCTTGATGGTATTGTTGGCGAGTAATGCTCCAGATTCTTTAATCTCAAACTTCTTGTCATATAGTGATATATCTTCAAACAATTGCCATCTGTGAATTGTTGGCCAGTAATGCTCCAGATTCTTTAATCTCAGCCTAGTGGTAATCCTGATAAATCCTCAGGAAACACATTGGAAAACTCTCATGCAATGGGAATATCGGTAATGGTGACCTCTTCCCGTTGATTTTATACGAATGTGAGATAATCGTAGCATCCATTGTTCATTAATCGTTCAGCTCGAATAGCGGATATAAAAGGCATAATTTTTGGCTTAGTGCCATAAAATCTGAATGATTTTCTCCTCTCGGGGCGAAAAGTGACTATCTTTTTAAGGCAATCCACATTTGCATGATGAGTAGATAGCCAGTCCATGCCAATGATTATGTCAAATCCTTGCATATCCAAAATAATCAGATCAACTGATGTCTCATGGTCTTCAATCAGAACGATTACCGATCGGCAGATAGTGTCTGTGACTACAAAGTTTCCTGTAGCGACTGATACCGATAGGCTAAAGTCCAAGTCAGGAGTGATACTCAATTCAGCAGCGAATTGAGGAGTGACAAAGGAGTGCATAGATCCAGGGTCTATCAATACGCGTACCTTATGTTGACAGATATCACAACTTTGGTACATGTGTAAGGTACCTAAGTTTCAAGCAAATAATTTAGTTGTGTACATATCAAAGTGTCGTGGTCTTCATATAATGGTATAATTGAAAATAATTTCTAAAGGTATCCATTTAAAGTAGTAATTGGACAATTAATGATGTAATTATTCCTTGGATGACGTCGTTCGTCATTGGGCATCTCATGCAGAGACGACATAGGCGCGACCCTGAACTGTAGGTCAGGAGGTGACTTGTCGATTATGATGTATTATGTTTATGTTAATTTCAAGTCTTAACCTATTGCAAGCGCATAATGGACATCATAGTACTAGCATAGAATCGTTCCCACGAGGAAGTTTGTTTATCTAGTTATTTCTTTATTTCTATCTTCTATTTAAATCCTTATTTTTAAAAACTTCTATTTATCTTTAAGATCGAATCTACTAGAGAAATATGAATAAAAGAATGGTTTTTAATCTAAAGTGCATAAAATAAATCTTAATCCTCCTTCTTCAGATTAAGGTCGACAATCTTAATCTTCACCTTTCGGATATTTATAAAAATAAACAGTACCACTATACTATATTTCTAGTCTCCTAGCATTAGTCGTCAATCAAGTCTAAGATTCTATCAATATAGATTTAATCTAATCAATAATTTCCTAAAATCTGGGCGTCAATCAAACCTTAGAAAACTGAAGATGGAAAAGTAAAATCCGTTACACTAATCTGCAAATTCTAACCTAAGTCGTCAATTCAAATCAAAACTTAGAGATGTTTACAAAGCAAATAAAATCTAAACTAAAAAGCAAAGTAAAATATATCCTTCACCCCTCAGCTGCAGACGTCAATTTCTTCTGAGAAACTACATATATCTACACTAATCTTCAGCACTCAATTGCAGTCGTTAATTGCACTTGAGAAACCTCTGATATCTAATCTACTATAACTATTTTACACTACTTTGATCGAAAAAAATACAACCTCAAGCGTCAATTGACGCTGAAATTCTTTGATGGTTTATTCCTACGCTGGGCTCTCTTATTTATAGATTATAGAGTCGGTTTACAAAGATCTAATTCTAATAAAAGAAACTACTAAAAATAAAATATTCCTAATATATCTCTAATTTCTAATTTTAGTCTTCCTTGCTTTCTTTAGTTGATGCGCTTCTAGAGTGTTCTTTAATTAGTTGTAGCAGAGTCCTTCAGAGAATGTCTTCATCAATCTTCTCAGATCTGTGGTTCACTAGACTTCTAATCTCAAAGATCTTCTAATTCAGTAAATGGCAGTGATAACTGTCATTCACATGATCATCAGCAGCAGATAGCAGCAAGAAAGCTTTTATAATCACAATCGTAGATAACTATTTCTTCTACTATAGCTGCTTTCTGGAAAATCGTAAATCGCAATTTTCTCTTCTTTCATAGCTTTCATAGTCGAACAATTCTTTATAACGAACAAATGCTTTTTCTTCTGCATCGTCTTCACTCTTTTTTGTCGCTTTCTGAAGAATCGTCTTCACGATTTCTTATTTCTTTCTTTCTTCTTACTTTAGCAGTAGCACAAAATAGTTAGTTACGATTTCTCAGTTTTCTTCTATTGGCGAATTGTCAGTAACGCTTAATCATCTTTGTATTGCGTTTTGAGTTTATTTAGAAAAAGATTAAAACTTAGGCTCTCTTTTATTATTTATCTTTAATATTTGTACATTAGTAACTCATTAGTAGCAAACTAAAAGCCTAGTATCACTAAGTTAAGGGTGATAAAATGGTAAATTATGTGACTGATCAGAAGGGCTTCTGAGTAGGTGCCGATGTCTTTTCTTTCTTCAGTTCAGGACAATCCTTTATCATATATTCGTTCTGGCCAAAATTGAAGCACGAACCTGTGCTCCATCTACAATCTTCCAACTTATGTCATTTTCCTCATCATGGGAAAGACTCCGTCGGTGATGACGCAATAATGTATGAAGTCCTTTGTGCTACTAATGCATCAGAGGTAGTCGGTCGTGAAGGACGGAAAGACTATGTAGGTGAAAATATGGTTGGTTTTGAATAGGCAGTCTGGGCAGGTCGGGAAGGTGCTGAAGTCGAGAATTTTGCCCTCTTGTTTGCCTGGTCATCGGTATAAGATTGTGTCTGTTATTATTCTACTACTCTCTTCTCTTATACATTTTATCTATGTCACGTTCGGTAATTAAGGCCTTCTCCATTACCTCAGCATAAGTTGTTAATTGAAATAATAAGATCCTCTCTTGAATTGCTAGTTTCAACCCACATTCGAATCTCTTTGCCTTCATTAATTCTGTAGCCACATGAAAAGGGGCATAACGCGAGTCTTGAAAATTCAGATTTGTACTCTGACACAGCCCTATTTTCTTGCATGAGAGCAATAAAATTGATCTCCCATTGTTCATGGACGAATGTTGGAAAATATTTTTCATTAAACTTTTCCAAAAATTTGTTTCATGTCCATGGAACTTTCTCTTGGGTTTGATTCTGGTTCTCTGAACTGACTTCCACCAGGGATTGGCATCCTTTTCCAACAGAAATGTGACCCACTTTACCTTTTCATCTCTCATGTATGCCATTACACCCAAATTTTCTCCATCTGATTGATCCAATCTTCTGCCGCTTCTGGATCAGCCTTTCCATAAAAACTAGGAGGTTTCATCCTTCTGAATTCTTGAAATTTGATGGGGTGTTGTCTAGTGGTCAGTAGAGTAGTCTGTTGTGTCATTGCATTTGCAATAGTTTCCATGTATCGTTCAACTCTTTCGTTGTCACTTCCTCCTCCCAGTGGTATGCCATTGGGACCAGTGGCGATACGCGTTCTATTGGAGGGGCCCTCTATGTTAAGGGTCTCTGATCTACGATGAGGTGCCATGAGGACCTAGCACGATTTAATAAGGGTATAGTCATAAGAAATCGTTAGAGTCCGATCTATGTTCTGACAGGACTTAAAGCTATTGTGGTGTCACATGTAATCTAATGTCATGTCTCTAATACCAACAGTGACACATGATGTCACGATTGACTCGTTCTTTTGGTGGCAAATGAATCTAAAGCTATAGCTCTGATACCAACTGTAACTACCTCAAAATTTCTAACCCAAAACACATGGAAATTCCCGGATCGTTAGATCATAGATCATAATCTAAATATAGAGGTTCCTTAGTATCAATAAGAATAATCCATTAGATTAAAACTATAGCATAATTGTCTATAAAAAAGCTTAAACAAGAAAGTAAAACCATCGGTGACGGTCGTTCGTCACACAAATAGTGGTGAATAAAAAAATAATCAATATCAATAGTCTCAAAAGTTCATTTAAACTATACCAAGTCTAAGTGTCCAAAAGAAATCTACGGATAAAACTACTTAGGAGGAAGATCTGCCTCGTCCTCTGGTATGAAGTATGGATCTTCTTCTAACTCAGGGTCCAGAACTACTTCAGTACCTGTGACACATAGTGTCGGGGTGAGCTAACAATCTAAGCTCAGCAGAGAAAGTTCAAGGCTGAATTACATCTTATCCACTCAATGCATAGTTTCAATGACAAATTGAACAATAATTGGTAACAAAGCAAAGTTATCAAAGATTCTTGAGTACAATTTCAAAGCATCTAAGGTTCAATTTCTCATAAGGTTCAAAGGTGACTTTTCTTGGTTTTTAGATGAATATCAATTTAATCTAATCATTATCAGACTTTGTATATAGGTGTCTTAGGTTCAATGCATGACTTAAATCAATAACTTAAAATAATTCCTTACGAATATAACGCTTAAAGTCTTGGTTAACCGATGGGAATCCCCTCCTAACCATCATCGTTCGAGATTAATTTTTCTCAGAGCCCAAGCCCCTGCATTGTGAGGGATACTTGTGCGGTCCAAAGGGGTCGTCGAAATGGTTCAAAGTACAGGATTCATTGTCATCAACCTTAAATCAAATGCAAGGTTCTAATACATAGTACGATGTTCATATTTCATACAGAGCTTATATTCGATTTTAAAGTTCAAAATTTAAAGGTTCAAATAATTTGATATTCAAGAGCCTAATAATTCAATGTTCATAGAGTTCAGATGATTCAATATTCAAAGATTCAATGATTCAATATTAAAAAAAAACAATAAGATTCAATGAGTTTGAGTTCAGTTTCTTGATGATCATGAGTGCATGCTTCAATATATATCATTAAAGCCTATGATTCAAATTCAAAAAAATAATTGTGCATTGAATTTCTCCTACCTCTATTTCGAAGATTGTACAATTCGGGACAAGATATTCTCCTTGCAATAGGTTCAATTCTCCCTTCTATGGTCCATATATAATTTACACATAAGGGAACAAATCACCAAAAGTTTAGAGTCGAATGACTGAATCGTATAAAAATATTCCTAATTTTTTAGTGCTCACAGTGAACTGTGGCTGCAAACACTAAAAATATAAACTATTTCGATATCCACAACGTGCTGTCATATATACCACATAGTATTATAGGTACTTTCATGCCCATTGGATGCATCATCTCGAGCTACCCCAAAACGATATATTATAATGGTCAATCGAAGTTTTCTATCAAAAGTTATGGTCGTCGAAAGAAACTATCTTCACAACGGCACTGATTTTCGTTTCAGTGATTGCGAGTTGTTGTGTTACCACAATGTGTTGTCATTCATGACAGCGCGTTGTCATATATACCACAGCACACTATGGTACTTATCATAGTATACTGTGGCATATGACAGCACATTGTGGGTCTTGTCACAGCGAGATGTCATTGGGGTTTTTTTTTTTTAGCATCCGAGTTTCTTATTCGTTCGAGATTCGAAATTTGTGATACATATACTATTCTAATGATTTGAAAAATTGTAAACTTGATTATCTATCAAGTTTTCAACCCTATAGATCATCATTAATGATTAGAGTTACCTTTCGTATTGTGACCAATGATCATACGGTAGTTTGCTAGAATCCTAAAGTTCTATACTTCACGATTCTTCTTTTCCTTCTTATAGATGGCGATGATCAAGGTGCTCTATGGAGAAATACCTTAATGGTTTGAAGAAGGTTGAAGAAGAAGGCTAGGTTTTCTTACAGAGGAACATTATAATAAGGAATTAAAGGGTTAGGGTTCCTTTTTATAGAGAACTCTCCCGATTCTTTTCTTAGAAGAAACATAATAGGTTTCTAATTTGGAAATCTACGGAAATTCTAATTTAGTCTCCCCATATCCAACCTCTTTCTAATTTGTTGGGGATCATCCAATGCGGATCCAACACACCAAGTGTGGGTGTATAAGATTTTAGTCTAAAGTTTCGAAATAGGATTTTACTCCACATAGCAAAGTTTGATCCCTAGACCTCTTGCTTAGAATTCAAGGCTCCTACCACTAATGCTCTCACAGATCTTGTGTATTTATTTACACAATTATATATTTGAGTTATTTAAACTAAGGAATTTATTTTAATGGAAATTTTGTGGCATGAGTTGTATATCTTACTAAGCGCATGTATTTAACTAGTGTATTAGTGTTTTGGAAATTTTGGTGATATTACAGCCTTGGATTTGTCTCTGGGAATGAAATGAGCCGTGATCAGTGCATTATAGACTGAAGTGTCAAGCTGACATCCACTAGTCCGAATTTTGGAGAACTTCCGCGTCTGGCCTTTCTTACCCATGAGGGATATCAACTTAGAATAAATACCATTATCTACAATATACCAACGATGTTTCTGCATGCACCTGAATACCTAAAATATGAATAAAACCACCAAAAGATTAGAGTAGTTGTAACAACATAAAATATACTTCTAAAAAATATCACGCTATTAAGAGCATTTTCAATACTTAGTGAAGACAGCTTTCTTCACATGTGTTGTATGATCATTAGAGTTGCAAACAAGTCAGGCTATGTCAATTCGAACCTGACTCAACCCGAGTATTTTAGGCCTCAACCTGAACCCAACTTGAACCGATTAGTAAACAATATGGTTGCCCCATGTTAGGTAAGGATAAGGTAGGGAGATGGATGAGGTCGGGTCGGGTCGGTCGGGTTGGATCAAGAATTCGGGACTTGAATCCGACTAGACCCATTTAATACAAGTATCGAGATTTATCAACCTGATCCGATCCGAGGGATTAGAGTTTTGGACCCAAACGTGGGACTCGACCCATATGCAGCCCTAATGATGATCCCAGTGGGGACTATGCTTCTATGGGTGGGTGACTTCATGTTCTGTGTAACCTTAGAGAACCTTAATTCAGAGTGTTTTTTTACAAAGCAACATACTAGTGCAAGTTAGAGGGCTTTGATTCATTGTTTTCTGTTCTACGCTAGCCCCTTGCTATGTCACACTAGTATCAATTTTTGCTCAAATAAAGTTAGGTTTTCTGTGATTGTGCTCATGGTTATAATATCAGCCATATCCGTTACATATCAGCTGATATGTATCGAGTGAGGGCCCCTCTGATGTGGTATACTCCCCCGATATGATACAGGCTCCAATATCGGGTCAAATTAATCAAGTATCAGTTATTATAGGGATATATCAACCAATATAATACCAAGGGCTTTTCTGTTTATAGATTTGAGAAAATTATCTGTATCCTTTTCCTTTTCTGTTTATATTCGACTAAAATCAAGCATGGATCTTTTCCTTGTTTAAAATGTTTGGATTTCATGTTCTAGAGTTTCTGCATAATTTTTCTATGAAACCATCTGTTGCTTGAATGCATAATTAGCCCAACATGTGCCCAAGAAGGCCATATGATTGATATCAGAACTATCGTTCTGTTGTCATTAGATCAGAGCTAGACAACCTAATTCTTGAAGGTCTAATTTCTCATGGTTTTTTGACAAATTAGTAGATTTTGAGGACCCTATTTTAATGGTGTTTTGAACCATGTAATATGTTAAATTGAATGATTAAATCTTTAGATATTAATTCGACTTGATGTGCAAAATATTTAGGGGGTTTCTTCAAGGATGGGAGGGGGTAAAGATTTGACACTAAGCACTGAGATTGTCCTTTTTAGACACCAATCGAGTTTGGACTCCACCCCATATCTTTTGGTTTTTAAAGTTCGCTCGGAAATTTTAACATTCCAAATATGACCTTTTGTGTTAAATGTAGAATATCCCGGGGTATTCTTTGATATTAATAATTAAAAAATAAATTCAACTTTTCCTAGAATTTACAAACTTAAAGCATAGCAGAATACGTAGTTGGCTAAAACAGATATTTCTGTACTCTTGATTGCAATAGAGGATCAAAGTCAGGTATTTCCTGGATTTTTACAAACCGAACCCATTTTTTAATTATCATTCTTAGTTTCAATAGTAGTGGCTAAAACAGAGGATTAGAGAATCTCATGGTTGGTGCAAATGCTATGTTAGCTGTATCTTGATTGCAATATGGAAATGATGGGTTTCTTTTGCTCTTTCAGGTTGTAATTAAGAAAAAATATTGTCAAGATTGTACTAATGTTGGTGATGAAGGTGGATTTGCCCTAATTTTCAGGTTTGCTACTATTTTCATGGTGATTGTTAATTTCTGGCATATTAGCTTCTTTATATATATATATATATATATATATATATATATATATATAACCAAATTGTTGTTATCAACAATTTGAGCTATTTTGCATGAATGCTTCAGCAAGGATGTCTTATCTGTGGGGTTGAGCCTGTAGCTCACCAGGAGGCAACATGATGACCCAACCTTGAGCTGAGTTACGAAACCAATTCAACTAACCCAAGTTGACGTTCGAGCTGAGTTACTAGAAAAAAAGTACACCATCTTTGAATTAATATTGAACTCATTAATTATTTTTAATTAGTTTTTTTAAGGTAGCCCCTGAATTGATCACAGGAGACATTGAATTTAAGCAGAACAAATTTTTGCTAGCATAAAAACAAATCTTAACTGCGAATCCAGACATAAACATTGTCTGTAATGTTTGCTCTTTTTCTTATCAGTTTTCTTTGACTTATGGAGGATTAAATTCACACCCATTAGGTTGATATTTGTGATGTTAACGACTTCGTCGTTCTAGCATGTGGTGGCATTTGGTAAGTTTTTCCATGTATTGTTTTATTTTTTTAATCAATTTTTAAAATACTTTCTTAATTAACTGAATTCTTTATTAACCTTAATTATCAGTCTTATTATGTTTTAGATGTACTATACACCTATTATTCTTTCAATATGTTTGTGCGAGTAACTGTATTAGGCTCTGCAACACCCTATAACCCTACTGATGACTAGAGCCAATAGGCCAATTTTCTACTATAGTTTTTGCTCTATATTTATATTGTAGTTATCTGGTATGGTGTGGCCGATGACTTCTACTTGGTGCCTAGCTTTGCAGGATGAATGTGAGAGAGTCTCCACACAAAACATGAGATTAGATATATCTACAAAATTCCATGATGCAATTAAGGTTTGTGTAATTTTCACTTCTATCCTTTTTGGTGGAAACTGTTATCAATACTATGTTCTATTTTCAAATTTCAAGGATTAAGTTAGGAAATAATTAGATTTGAGAAATAGGTCAATGTGAGGAACAATCTCACATTCATTTCGTAAGGATCAGCAAAGTAACTCATGAATGAAGATGTAATGTGTTATTTTTCTTTTACTTTGTAGTTTCTAACAGAGGTTATCTAAATAGATATTAGTTACGGGGGATCTTTAGTGATATTCACACATGTGATATGGAATGAGGGTGTTAAATCTCAAGGCTAACTATGATGGCTGACTCTCTATGGAGATTTATGAACAGAGTTGGGGATATAGGCCGCATACTTAAAGGAGTGGGCGGTGTTTGATGCTTTCATATTCATAGAGAAGGTAATTCTAAGGCTGATTGCCTAGCCATTAAGGGACCAACCAAGGGCCCACCAACTAGTTATCAGCGCTGTTTTTGAGAACATGACATAGGACATGGATTTGGACTGTATCTTTTGGGTTCTTGCACTACAAAACAAGGGGCATACGCCGACTACTATTATTGGACGTTGTCGGCGTAGGATGAGTGTATATTAACCCCTATCGCAGCTTTTTTTTAACTCAAATCGCTATGTTTTTTTAAATCAAATCGCCCCTTCTCATGAACCCTAAATCCCTCTCGTCGTCCTCCCTTCTCGCCCTCGCCTAGCCCTAATTTTTTCTCGCCCAACCCTAAATTCCTCTCCCTCAAACCTATGTTTCACAAACCCTAAGTTTTGGACATGATTTTTATTTAGGGTTTCTACACAAACCCTAAATTTCGGACATGATTTCTATTTAGGGTTTCTGTCGATTTTGCTTCATCTCAGCACAGATTTCATCATATTTCGATCATCTAAAATGTATAAACGGAAGTGAACAACAACAAGGCCCACGATTTGAGTGCAATTTCAGTTCCATCTCATCACTCCAGGTTCAAATCTACTATTTGAGCTAAATTCAAAAAAAAATTCATTTGTTTTTCTCTCTCTCTCTCATAGTAACATAAGCCATCAGATCCGAATTTTGTTTTTCTCCCAATTTGTAGACATCTAATTGATAGAAACACCACCCCGGAGATCATCCTTTGCAAAGAATGTTTAATGTCCAATCGGAAATGGATGGATGAAATTGAAGGATCTATTTGGAGATCGGATTGATGGGGAACTGTTTTAGCTTCGAAGAGCTGTTGAAGCCTGGTATTTATTTATTTTTTAATATTTGTTGTTGCTCAATATCATGGACTGCACGATCTCCCAAATCTGCAGCCATAGCTCCTCATATATATATATATATAGTTGAACGTCCGATCGGAAATGGATGAATGAGATTGAAGGATCTATTTGGAGATTGGATTGATGGGGAACTATTTTGGCTTTGAAGAACTGTCGAAGCCTGGTATTTATTTATTTTTTAATATTTATTCTTGCTCAATATCGATATACAGCATCGAAATTGGCCAAAGTTGATCTAAGAGAGATAGTCCGACTACATGGGATACCGGTGAGTATCGCGTCAGATCGCGATCCTTTATATACCTCCCAATTCTGGCAGGGTTTCCAAGATTGAATGGGTTCCAAGTTGGAATTCAATACTGTGTTTCATCTTCAAACTGACGGACAGACGGAGAGGGTGAATCAAGTGATAGAAGATAAGTTACGGGCATGTATGTTGGATTTTCAAGGATCATGAGATAAGCACTTACCCCTGATCGAATTTGCATACAATAACAGCTTCCAATCGAGCATCGGCATGGCACCATTTGAGGCACTGTATGGACGCCGATGTAAATCTTCGATTAATTGGAAAGAAGCTGGCAAACGTCTTATTTTGGGCCCTGACTTGATAGAAAGCACTAATACAGTTGTCCATGTTATTCGAGAGAGACTGAAGAGTGCTCAGAGTCGGCAGAGGAGTATGCCGATCTCAAGCGAACTAGTGTTGATTTTCAGGTAACTAAACAACTATAAGTGTATTTATTACATGAACTACATTACGTATATTGTAATTCTAACGTATGTCGTACAAATTGGCGATCACGCCTTTATCAAAATATTTTCGACAAAGGGCGTGATGCAATTCGGGAAACGAGGCAAGTTGAGTCCTTGTTACGTTAAACCATTCCTAGTTTTGGGCAGAGTGGGTGAGGTCACATATTGAGTTACATTACCTCTGCATTTATCCAGCGTACATGACGTATTCCACGTGTCTATGCTGAGGAAGTATGTTAGTGATCAAATACACGTGTTGGATTATCAGCCACTTGATGTTCAGGAGGATTTAACGGTCACCAAAGAACCAGTACAAATATTGGATTGTCGAGATCAAATCTTGAGAATGAAACGGATTCCACTCATTGGTCCAATGGAAGAATCATGGTTCT
Source organism: Chloranthus sessilifolius (assembly GCA_021018995.1). Lineage (NCBI taxonomy): Eukaryota > Viridiplantae > Streptophyta > Magnoliopsida > Chloranthales > Chloranthaceae > Chloranthus > Chloranthus sessilifolius. The sequence goes on along the minus strand of CM037594.1, from coordinate 22,661,675 downwards.
CATGAGGCCACGTGGGAACGCAAAGCTGATATTCGCACTCAGTATCCCCACTTATTTACCTAAGGTACACCGCTTATTGCATTCGTTCGAAGAAAATTATTGCATACGCTATAAATGTTTTGCGTATACATTGCAATTAGATATGCATATAAATTAACTAATAATTTTTTATACACTATATATGAACTAATAATAAATATAAATGCAACTGTTTAACTTAAACACAGTCACAGTAGACACAAATTTATGTTTCAATGTTAACTCGTGACTTAGTTAAATAAATTTGGTTATATGTTTGTAGAAATAAAATAAAAGGGAGCTTGTATCAAGATCAAATTTATCATCGAATATTTTTCGATGATACATAATGATGTTTGACACATAAATGTGTCAAAGGTTTGACCCAAAGCCAGTCAGCATGTAGTGACTGGACCAGACCAAGGTTAGCATGTAGTGATGGCCTTGCCGCAGCAAGGGATAGGCTGGCTGTGGCAAGCATGTTGGGTTGCCGCAACAACCATCTCAGAATTTAATTGGGGCCAAAACCCCCATTTTCACATTTTCTGATCTTCTCTTGTGGGGTCTCTGTGTATTTTTTCCTCCCACGCTATACACGGTATATTTGAGGGTAAAAACACCCTGATTTCGCGCCGAAATTCATTGCATGTCGGAGAAGCAAACTTGGCTGAGCTCCTTCATCTCCAATTTCAGCATTTTGTTCCACAATTTGGTGTCTGTGTGAGGTAAAACCCTCATTTCTGATCTTGTTGTTTCTTTTCTAGCGTTTAAACTACCATGCCTCCAAGAAAGGTCATGGCTTTCAAAAACACTCCCGTACGCCCAAAGGTGACGGCCAAAGCGAAGAGTAAAGCCCCATCTATGTCCCACGAGCATGTCGATCCACCCATGGATCGCGAGCAACCCGTTCCATGGTAGGACGCAAAAGCCATAGAACCTGATTGGCTGATTGAGGACTCATTACTCATCCCGACCGATTTGACCGCATGGTCCTTACGCTATCTTGAACAGGCCCATTTAGACGCCCTATTCCAGCCCATACACACACTCTTTTATCCTGGCCTCGTCAAATTATTTTACCAAAATTTAAAAAGTATTGAGTTTTTTCGCCAATTAGATACTAAAATTGATGGCCGAAAATTTCATTTTAACTTGCAAGACAGCCAAAGCTATGGATTGCAATGCGACCTTTGATGAGAGCTTAGGTTTGCGTGCCCCACACATGAAGGATGTGAAATTCCATCACATCACTTTCAAGATGATGGATGGACAGACCTCCTCCGCTCAAGGTCTTTCAGTTCGACGCAGCCAATTACCACAAAATATGTAGTTTCTAGATTGTGTGTTTAGATGTAACCTATACCCTATGCAGCATGACCACGAGCGACGTGATGCTCTCCTACAAGCCTTGTTTGCGGTTCATGAGAATCGTTGGGTTAATACCCCAAAGGTTGTTTGGGAGGGCATTAAGTATGTCAATATCCATCTCTATAGTAATGTAGCCACACCCATGCCTGCATGCCCTTATCCGCGTCTGATCACTCGACTTCTAGAGGGTCATCAAAATGCCCATAATAGGGAACCCTATCAGGTACCTCTTAGTGAGGAGCTCCGCACCGATCATATTTGGGTGTTTACCCCTGCAATATGGAAGAACATATACGAACGGTCTCAACAGGCGGTAAAAAACCGACAAGCCCGACAAATACGTGCTCCTCCACAACAACCCCAAGCCACACCATCGGCACCAACTCAAGAAGCCCTAAGTCCCTCTCAAGCCGAACCAATTCCTTCTTCGAAAGAAACTTTTACCATTGCCGACCTTGCGCGGCTAATGAGAGAAAATTAAGAACAAACCCTCCAATAATTCGACAACCTCTACCGGAACAACTATATGCTTCATCAACGTGTCAACTACATTGAAGATGCCACCACTCTTTTGATGGAGCACACCTTCCAGACTGCCTCAACCCCTTATATTGGTCGAGCACAGAATTACAAGTCTGCATACACCTGCAACGCAACTACTTTAGTGTCGGAGCTTGCTCGGAGGGATGCAGGACCATCCTCAACTGGTCAGCAGTAGCATAGATCACAGTCTGGTGAGTATAAAACTCACTTTTATATAGTTTTTGTTTATCTATATTGACATAATGGTAAAACAGTTGTATAATTCCTACACCTGATTTTTATTCTATACTCATATTTTTCTACCTTTGTTATGTGTTTACCTTGCTTTATCATGTGCCGCACAAGTAACATTAGATTAAATTTTTTTTTCATTCTGCCATCATGTGATACACTTTTAACTCGTCATGTTTCTTACATGAACTCTCATTAGGATGACAACAGGGTAGACACCATGCCCTGCTCTCCTTTTCCCATCTTTATTTATTTTTGAGGATGAAAATCCCTTAAGTAGGGGAGAGTGTAACAGCCGCCATATTTAAACCCTCGCTATCGGATATGGACAGGGGTCCAGTCAAGCGTGTACCTAACATGGGACACAAAAGAAATTTTAACCTTGCATATGTCTAGCACTTAGCCATACATTCTAAAAACGTGTAACAGAATTACACACAAGCTAAGCCAGCCCATACCCTGACTAAGGTATAGCAGGACTACATTGTAACTTTCACCTTAGCCATGCACTTTAAGCTTGTGTAATGGAATTACACTTAAGTTGAATCCCAGCCATATATGTAGATATTAAGTATAGCAGATTTACACTAAAGGTATATCCCCAACCCATATACTTATTTTGGTGTATCAGAGTTACACTTGAAATTTGTAACCAGCCAATATAATGAATAAAATAGTTATTATATATATATATATAGTATCTATGTGTAAGTGCCTGACACTTTAACTTATACCCCAGCCATACATTTGTACTAGGTATAGTAGCTTTATACTAAAGCCATGCCTGTTTTGGCTTATATGAGTATACAATACTATGTCAGTGCTAGCACTACATGGTAGCCCAGCCCTTAAACAAGTTATAATCCTCATTTAGCTAAGAGGAGTACACGATTTCATGAGTCATTCTCGACTCCCATGCACGCAAAGTGCAAACCCATTACAAATTCACCACTGCCTTCGCCTACTACACACTTTGAAACTTTGAGAAACCGACTTACAGATTTCTCTCATCCCTTTCATTCCAACTCTGCACAACCAAGAAAAATAAATCAGAAAATGAAACACTTCATTCTTTTCAAATCTATAGATTCAACCCCGTGAATCATATCGACTCTACAATTCGATCGTGAGAGTTTGACAGACGAACCCTTGCTCTCGGAGAATTAAGTTCGGCCCTAGCTCGTACAAGTACATCACGAGTTCGACACCGACACCCGTTCGGCGTTGTCATAACCGAGTGCACCAAAAGGTATGACGTAAACATAATAGACCAGGTTCAATTCATTTATTTGTTTCAAATAGAAGTCAAATTGTTACCATCAATCCCATGAGATCGAATTAACAACTCCGAAATCAAGTCATGTGTGAAGGGTTTCAAAGTTAAAATTTTCGAAGAATGCACTCCGAAACTTTCATACATGATGAGTAAATAAAAGGGATTCTCTGTGTGAAATATGTAGGATAATCTAGTGTATATATAGATGAAAGAAGGCCCAGCAGATCAAAAGAACAAAAAAAGCAAAAGGAGAGCCAGAAGGCACCACGTCAAGTGAGCATCAGGCTTGCCACGGCAAGCTTGTGAGCTTGCCGCGGCAAGGTGCTTAGCTGGAGGGCTTGCCGAGGCAAGCCTGTATCTGGGCCCTTGTATGTGCTTGTGGTGTCTTCTATATGGGTTGTGTCTTGCCCCTGCCTCTAAGGATTAGTACCATATAGTAGATATATATAGGGTCTAAGGTGGCCCAGTAAACTAATAAAAATACTAAACATGAATGTAAATCTTAGGCATTTGGTGCACTTGACGAGCTTGTCACGATGAGTTTCGCTTGGATGCATGCGTGCACATGTAGCAAGTAAAGCGTAAACATGCATTAAGGTAGGGAGTTTACCTTATCAATTTATAGTTTGTTTTCTCATTCTCGTCTCGATAGCAAGTTATTGATGTGATCATGTATACTTATGTAACTTGATGCTCATGACCGATTTAGTCATGTATAACGATAGATAGTTTACTATGAGTTCATCTCAAAAAGTGATTAAAAATGCACATGCTCTTTTCAGTTAAGGAATGCATATGTCAGTGTAGTCTTGATAAATAGTTAAGTATAATGATGATGAGAGATATCAGTTTTGATGTGTATTTTGCATGACTATATTCAAGTCAGTTTTGAGTTATGATAATAAGTTTAGATTCGATATCTTATTTTGTATGATTATGCTAGATTCAGTTTCAATGAATAAGTAGGATTGACGATGATTCGTGCAGATTCGACGTATGCTTAATCTATGCACATGCTAGTTCAGTCTTGATGATTAGTTAGCTCAGTTTTGATATATGGATATAAATTATTATGCTACTTTCCGTTTACGTATGAATATGTGAGATTTAGTTGTGCTATGAGTATGTTGAGCATGTTATCAGTTCAGTTAGGTTTGAGCATGTGAGTTTCCATTATACTAGTCTGTTCTGATAGATGCTATTTGTTTATACCTGATACGATGCAATGTTTATGTCTTGTTATCCTTGATGTTAAGTACCAGTTTTGCTTCATTTTTGAACTAAGTGATCCCGCTGACTCGAGAGCTTGACTGTGTAAATCCTGAATACAAGTGATCTCGTTAACTCAGGAGCTTGATGTTTTGATCCAAGTGATCCCGCTAACTCGAGAGCTTGACAAGTGATCCCGCTAACTCAGAAGCTTGACAAGTGATCCCGCTAACTTGGGAGCTTGATTCTTTTGTTCTTGTACATGTATGTTTCACGTCTGATAGCTTGTTTCAGCTAAATAGTTTAGCATGAGTCTTTGTATCAGTTTTAGTATGATTTCTTGTCAGCATAATTCCTTATAACTTGTCAGCATGAATATGTCAGCATGATAAAGTATTCGTATGATTAAATGGTTGTTTTATACTATATGTTGCTAAAATAGATACAAAAAAAGATATAGTATGCTTCGAATTGTATTTTATGCATCAAGATGTGAATTGGTAATCTAACATATAAGTTAGTATAGTAAGTTTCCCTGCTGAGCTTCGATGATAGCTCATCCTATGACTTCAATGTCTTAACTGCAGATATTGATTCGGAGCACGAGGGTGATCCCACGTATCAGTCGGAGGAGGAAGAAGCAGAGGAGGATGAGGAGGACGAGGAGGAAAAATTCGCTAAGGAATTCTTTTTGAAATAAGTTTGAGAGAGAGTTTATTTGAAATACTTGTATAAACCATAGTATGATGTTTTGAGATATTTAGTACTACATGTATAGGTTTCTTTTCTATTGTTTAGATGACGGGTGACCGTCATCAGTGGAAAGTTATATATTGCATCAGTTAGCTTTGTGATAGAGATTTTTGCTAGTTTATCCTTGTTAATAGATAAGTAAATATCAGTTTTTATCATATTATTTAATGCCAGAGTTATTAAATTACTTCCTCATATGCAATACTTTGTACATGACACGATGCACTTGTCTGACAGGATCATGTTAGGTGATCCGACTATGTGACCTTTCCTATATACGATAAGGGGAAAAGTCGGGCCGTCACATACCATCATTCGACAATCCAATAGCTTGACCTTTTGGGGGTGAGGGATTGAAACTAACGACCACCCTCATGTAGGCTTTGCTATTTTGGACCTCATCTTCCTCATACTAATGACTTGCATCGGCAAATGGTTAGGGATTGAAATTGGCAAATGCCCCCATGTAGACCCCACTATTTCTGGCTTCCTCCTCATCATATTGGTTATCTGTATCAACAAATGAGGGAGGGGTGAGGTCATCATGTTGATTCTGAGTGGGCTGCATGGGGGTCTGATGGGGCCATTGCAGATAGGGAAAGTTTTGATGAGTGGCATGTGGGGTAAGGGGGTGGATGAATGGCGGGTTTTGGGTGGATTGAGTGGGTACCAGATGAGACCATTGTGCATTTTGGGAATTTTGGAGAATGAGTGAATCGGTAATAGGATGTGAAAATTAGGGATTTTAGATGGTTAGAGATGGGTTCTCGTGTTGGGATGGGTATGATGGACATGGATAGGTGGGGCTCATGTCCGTTTGAGGAATTGGGAATAATGGGTTTGTAATTTGAGGAATGGGAACTTGTTGGGTGTAAGTGAATGTGGGATATTGGGGGAGTGATGGAGTGTTTGCAAATGGGGCTCTCGAGTGTGGGCCTTGATGTGCTTGGGGGTAGGGCATGGAGCTTAGATGGGCTTGGTCCATTGGGCTTTGGTGGGTTTGGGCCATTGGGGTTTGTTGGGTTTGGGCCATTGGGCCTTGGTGGGCTAGGGTATAGGGTGTTAGGCCTTGAGGCCCACTCAAATGGCCCCATGGTTGATGGGTGCCTTGGGTGGTATGAACAATGGAGGTTTGATTAGAGTCGACATTTTGGGGGAATGAGACATGGAGGTTTTGGAGTGTATGGGATGCATTTGGAGATGTGTGGGATGGATGAGGGAGGCTTTGAGAAGCCTTCCAAATTGTATAGGCCTTGACCATTTCATCCATCATGATCATGGGATTGGGTGTGGGGGTGGATGTAGATGGTCCATCCGATAAGGGGAGAGCATGGGACATGGATTCGATGGGTGTAAGGGAAAAATTGGGCATGGCCTGGGTAAAATCGAGCATGACTTGGATAGATGGGAGGGAATGTGGTAGGTTTGGATTTGATGTGGAAGAAAATTTTGGCAAGATTTGAGTAGATGAGAGGAAGTGTGATGGATTTGAACTAGATGTGGAGGGAAAATGGGCAGTATATTGGTTTAAAACCTAGGGGGTATTTTGGATTGGTATGGGAGAAAAATGGGATGTTTGTTGTGTGGATGGATGTGAAAAATTGGGTATGGTGGAAGTGGAGGGAAAATGGGGTATATTGGATGTGAATGGGGGAAAATTGGGCATGATGGATGAATTGGGTATGGATGCCTCGGGTGGGGCCCAAAAACTTTTCTCCTTCCCCTATGGGATGATGGAGGGAAAGGCGATGTCGTGCTGGCTCCACAAGTCTTTTTGGAATTTGATTTTTTCTTTTTTTCTTTTTGATTTTTTTGGTTTTTGGATAAAGCAAATGAACCTTTATAGGATGAGTTCCGAGGCCTTTGGAATTCCCGTTTCAAGCAGCGTTCGCACTCCAAATATTTTCCACGACAGGATCCTGATACACTTCAGAAGAATCAAAGGGAAAACTCCTTGATCTATGAAGGCACGGGAATCCTCGCAACAACCTGATCCCTCTGAAAAAGTCAATAAGAGGGTGACCTCTTTTGACCGGCGAGGGCGTATTGGGTGTCAAAAAGTGCGGGATTTATCAGAGATGCTAAACCGCTAAACGGGAGACTTAGGGAAGTGAGAAAGGCCTCATATTCGGGCTGCCTAGCCCAAAACAGGCTTGGCATGTGTATTATATGCGTCAGGCCAAATTCTGGAGAATTTGGGTTGGCGTGTGCATTATACACGCGAGGCTAACTCTGTTCAGTTTTGGCTTGGCGTGTGTAATATACATGCCAAAGCAATTATGGATAAAAAAGGCTGAGCGTGGATTTTACACACGCCAAGCAAGAACAAAATATATAGCTATAGTGACAGCAGAATAGCACGCCTGAAATTGGTCCTTTTTTGGTGGTTTTCTGGAAGCGATACTTTCGGGGACTGATTTCCTTATTGTAATGGGTCCCTCCTCTCCGATCCTAGGGATACAAGGTTGATTCGGGGTAACTAAATGCACTCCCCAAGGGTCTTAAGATTTATAATCGGCTCAGTCACCCACCCGATATACCTTCAACATAAGTGCCTTCTCAAATACTGTATGGGGTGGTTCTTTTCGAGATCATCACCACTAGGGGCTGCTGCCATACTAAGAATCGGGACGTTTGTATCTTTGTCTAAAATTCCCAACCCTTATAAAATCTACCCCCGAAAAAAAAATCAATTAAGTCTGCCTCTTGGTTCAATTTTAACTTTAATTTTTAAGGGAGTTTGCTTAATGTTCAAAAATGGGTGGTGATGGCCCCGTGCCACCTTTACGGGCCGGCATCCGCTGATGAGATATGATTGCAGAAAGTAAAAGCTCACGTAGGCCTGCCAAACGGCTAAGGCGTGTAAATACGCAAGTAACCTCGCCAATCGACTAAGGCATGTGAATGACGGAAAAGTAAATGAATCGTAAAGGCAATGCTCAAGTAGGGTCACCAGTCAGCTATGGCACATAAATGAGGGAAAAGTAGAGGTAAGTAAAAATGATGGAATCATAGGGGTAAGTACAAACAAGAAAGAAATAAAAAGTTAGTAAAACTAAGGAAAACACATGTAAAAGGGGCCAACTTCAAGTAGAAGCTCAAAATGTCCCCAGCAGAGTTGCCATCTGTGCATTCGTATATTTTTATCAAACTCGTCATGATGATGCGCTCTCATGAAAAATATAGAATCGCTACCCAGAGCTTTTGGTGTCCCGAGAAACTTAAGATCAATATTAAATACACCGAAGTGCCAAATATGACTCTGATTCCGGTCTACGCCAAAGGCTCTTGGGTAGGGGCTTCAGTTATCAATCGGGAAGGTGTTGGCACCTGACTAACCCACTCATAAGCGGTCTCTACTATGGCTGTTTTGATGTATATATATATAATATATATATATATATATAATTATATTTATAAAAAAGAAAAGAAAATTAGTGACACTTTTCCTTGCCCGAAGGCACACCGATCTTATTGAGCCCTTCCCGCTTGCCGAATTTTGAGCAGTGTAACGGCTCAATTCTAGGATAGAGGAAAAGCAAAGAAAGTAGAAGAATAGAGGGAAGAGCCAGAACTCTCGGGTCCTTGTAGCACCGCTGTGGTCATTCGCGCGAGAGTGGCGCCGGTGAGCTTCCGATAGATAGTAAATGGGTTGTTGGATGGGTTCTAAACTCTAAGGCTAGGAAGTTAGAGGGTAGGAGTAGAGGACTAAGGCCTAGTTCCTACCAAAATCGAGAGATTGTGTGACAGCCTAGATTTTCCCAACCTAAAATTTGGAGACATTTTTTTTATTTTTTTATTTTATCTTTACACCAAAACCAAATGAGAAAATTCAGACCGCCAAATCGTAGATCACAATCTGATACAGAATACTTGGCACATCCATATGCATACGGAAATCAAAGCAAGGTTATATAAGTATCATGAACAAAAACTTCAATTCTAATATCTAATATGTACTGAACTAAACAACACCAGTGATGACTAACCATCACCAACAGTAGTGTACCATGCATGTATAATAACATGGGCGTACCAACCTCGAACTTACCAAGATCCACGATGCACTAAATCTACGATCCCAAAACAGAGTACAAATCCTTATGCGCAAGCTCCTTTTTCTTCAAGTATGTAGTCTGGGCCCTCCTCCAAGCTAACATCCAAGCTCAGTGGAGAGAACTAATACCAATATACATCTCATCACATGCATAGATTCAAAGACAAGATCAAAACATTTTCTTATCAAGACTAAAACTGATTTCAAAGGCATTTCTTATCAAAATTGAAACTGAGTTCAAAGGCATTTTCTTATCAAAATTCAAAACTAATTTCAAAGGAAAACTGATTTCGAAGATGTTTTCTTATCAAAACCGAAACTGATTTCAAAGACATTTTCTTAATAAAATTGAAACTGACTAATCTCTTATCAGAAGCATATTTCTTATTTTCGATTTACTGAGTTTTAATCACATTCATTTACATGTCTTACATATTCTTACGTGGCTTACCCACATGTCTTACATATTCTTATGTGGCTTACCCACATGTCTTACATATTCTTACTTTGCTTACATACATGTTTTATACATTCTTACTTGGCTTACTTACACATCTTACACAGTCCTTACTTATCTTACTTACAAGTCTTGCATATTCTTACTTAACTTACTCATATATTTCACACTTTCTTACTTAGCTTACACAATTAGATTTATGGATATCCCGCCGTGCCTGTTCGATTCGCGGAGACTGCCATGTCAGTTCGATTCACACACTCACTTGCATAGCTTACATATTGTCACATAGTTTACACAATTCGAATCACGGATATCCCGCCGTGCCGGTTCAATTCACGGAGACTGCCGTACCAGTTCGATTCACGGTTAGCCGTCGTGCCGGTTCGATTCACGGATATCCCGTCGTGCCGGTTCGAATCATGGGTTTAACCGTCATGCCGGTTCGATTCACGGATATCCCGCCGTGCCGGTTCGATTCATGGGTTTAACCGCCATGCCGGTTCGATTCACGGTTAGCCGCTGTGCCGGTTCGATTCTGCCCTAGCGGCCCACAAGGTACCATATAATCCACCCATAGCGGTCCACACATGCACATATAATCCGCCCATAGCGGTCTACGATCTTATATAATCCGCCTTTAGCGGTCCACAACACACTTATAATCCGCCCATAGCGGTCCACTTAAAATTTTCTTAACTTATGGTTCGATTTGGATTCAAATTTATATACAAATTCGATTTAGGTTCAATTTAAAGTTTATATTTGCTTCAAATTTAACTTCTGGGTTCAATTCAAAATTTGTAAAACTCACACACACGATGTTCGAAATGAAATTCTTTACTTAATTTACGAAGACTAAAATGCGATCTTCAAAATGAAACTCATTACTTGGTTCGACATTTTAATAGATTCCCAAAACAAACAAATATGTCAAAGGTTCAATATTTCAAAACATAATGTCCTACTTTAACCTCAAAACATTGAAATTATTCAATAACATAATAACTTTCAGAAAGCCAAGATTTCAATTACCGAAAAGTGCAAATAGTAATTCATGTTCAAATCAAAACGTATCACCTTTCATTCGATTATATCAAGCATCTATGAATTTAAATAAAAAATGTAATTGTGTATAAAATTTTTCCCTACTTTAACCTCGAAACTGCGCAAAGCCAAGCAATGTCCTATCGATGGCTTTCCCCCCTCAATTTATATCACAAATATATGATGATGTATCAAGGATCAACACTAATCACCAATAAATTAAGCCTATTTAAGTGTTTTCTCAAAATCGAGTCGGAACGGGCAAGTTCGTGCCAACTTAGAATTTGATATAACTTTCTCCTAAATTTCTGACCTTTAAAAATTTTGATTTACTAAATTGTTAAATCACAAAAGTTATAAACCTTTTTGTCATCTTTCCAACTCTTTAAGAATCGCATCAATCGGAGTTCGGAGCAGAAAGTTATCGTCAACATACTAAAGCAGTACTGGCAAACTCAGACAAAATTGACTAATCGATTTTCAAAATCGATTGATCAATTTTATCTCGATTGATCAATTTTTAAACAACCAAAAATCTTTCTCACTGATTATGTCCAGTCAATTAATCGACCCAATTTCGATTAATCGAAATTTAAAAATCGATTAATCGATTTTACTCGATTAATCGGTTTCGATTCTCGATAAAATCAAAATTTGACCTAAATTATCACTAACTTTTCACTTTTAAAAAGATTGATTCACAAGTTAGTCAATTCATAAAAGTTATAGGGCTTGATGTCCTCTTTCCAATGCCATAAGAATCGTATCAATCGGATTTCGGCACAAAAAGGTATAACTAAAATACTACAATAGTGTCAGCAAGCTTCGGCAAAATCGATCAATCGAAACTTTCTTCGATTAATCGATTTTGTGAAGTTCCTTTCAAATTTCTCTTATATCAAAAATCGATTAATCGATTTTGGCAGTTTCTGAGCACTTCTCGGGTTCGAATTTTGAAACCCATCTTTTACATCAAAGTTCAATCCCTTTTGATCCTAATCTTTTACACACATCTAAGAGACCTATATTTAGTTAAAATACATTGAAGAATTACGTTATTTACCTCTTTAAATTGGCGATCTACTCGTAGATTGGATCGTCTTCTTCGTTAAATAAAAAGGGTTTCCAAACCCACCTAGATCATCTCCGAGCTTCACGATCACACCTAAGCCCACGAAATCGACGACAATCCTTACACACACACTTCACACAAACTCACGCTATGATTTGTGGATCAAAACTCATGATATCTTCGCAAGAAGAGGGTTTCAAAACCCCCAAACGGCTCCAAAACCCACAAAACCAAAACCAAAAGTCAAAACCGACAACGATCCTTCCCTTATACGATCTCACAAAACCTTTTCCACACAATCACAAGGCTTGGAGCATACGAATCCGGCGATTCTTCCTCTTTCTTCTTCCTTCTCTCTTCAAAACCCAAACCATCAAACTCTTGCAACCGGTTAAGGCTTCAAAAGGAAGCTAGCCCTTTTTTAACTAAAAAGGCTGGCTCTCATACAAAACACATACACCCATTTTGGGTGTTAGTCTTATCTAAAGACCTAATTTTTCGCGTGAAACGGGCGTACCTAGTTAAGGTATTATCTATTATATAAATGACCCCTTGGTTCAGTGTGGGGCCTGTACACCCAAACTACTTATCAATTAGACCCGGCGTTAAGCCAATACGCACCACCACGGTGTATGAACTCGGTCCTAAAAATCTCATACGAGCTCAAACGGACCTAAAATGATCTCGTTTGAAAAATCTAAACGGTGATGTGTTTCTTAACAGACATGCACCTGATCAGGACCTATAGTTGACTCGAATAGTCGGCCCAATCAGTTGGCCCAACTAGCAGCCAATACAGTTGGCCCAATTAGTCAAATAAGTTATTTAACCATTACTAAACTTTTATTCTCTCTCTAGAACCAAAATTATAAGAGAAATAAATTCTCTTGCTTTTATTTTCATTTATAACCAACCTAAACTTAGGTGTTAAGCCAGTACGCCATAGCTAGGTGTATACAATTCATCCAAAGGTCCACACGCGAGCCTAAACCAAATCTTTTTTTTTTTTTTTTCACTTAAGACTTAACCCAACTAACTTAATTATTTTCACCATGTCGGGTACGTGATCAGTCGGGCACACAGACCGAGGTATACTGTTCAAAGGTCAAAAATTTTCTAATGAAGGCCCCACACTGAACCTTCTGTGAAGACCCATAACCACATGCCACAATATTGTCCAGTTCTGGGCTTAGGTCCCCGCCCCGATTTTATTTTTGGCATGGGCTTAACTCCCCACACAAAACGCGTCATGACATGTAGCATCCGCAATCACATATAGCCCAGGGTCAGGACTTTTCGCTATCTGATGTGGGACTATTACAATCCCCCCACCTTATAGAAGAGCCATCCTCGGCTCTGATACCATTCTGTGACGACCCAGACCGACATGCCACAATATTACCCGATTCTGGGCTTAGGTCCCCGCCTCGATTTTGATTTTGGCATGGGCTTAAGTCCCCACCCAAAATGCATCATGACATGTAGCGTCCTGTGACGGCCTCATTAATCTATGCGCCAGCATGAAGGCATGACAACCTTGGAACTGGGCACATAGCTAGCAACAAGGCACGCGGACCTTGTAAGCTAGCTGTGTAGCACGCGTGGGCGCAGAGGAACGTGGCCCTGCGATGCGTGCATGAGTCCCTGATGCATGATGCAACGGTGACCCGAACTAAGCTACAATCTAGTATGGTGGCTAGACGCGTGAAGGGCTTAGAATGCGGTGCTCCGCGGTGGAATACGCGACGTGGTGTCAAGAGGGCACGCGATGTCTGGGTGCCATAAGGCACGAAATGCGGTGCTCCGCGTAGAAGCACGCGACGTGGTGTCAAGAGGGTACGTGACGTCTGGGTGCCATAAGGCACGAAATGCAGTGCTCCGCGTAGGGGCACGCGACGTGGTGCCAAGAGGGCACGCGACATCCAAGTGCTATAAGGCACATGAGGTGGTGCCATGTTGGCACGCGATGTGGTGTCAAGAGGACACGCGACATCTGGCTTGTACGTCAAGCGATGCGGTGCCAAGAGGGCATGCAGCATCCGGGTGCAATGACGGACTCGATATGGTATCGAGTAGGCATGAGACACAGTCACGACTTAGACGTGATGCGGTGCCATGAGGGTACGCCATGTGGTGCCATGAGGGCACGCGACATGAGGCCATGAGGGCCTTACGACATGGTCGCGACACAGTGTTATGTTGGACATGAGGCCATGAGGGCCTCATGACGTGGTCGCGATGCAGACGTGACATGGTCACAAGGGACACTGATGCGTGACCTCGCAAGCCATGTGGGCTTGGAGGATGGCACTGGGTGCCACGGTCAGAGGATCGTGTGCCATGATTAATGGCAAGACACCACCTTTACAGGTGTGTGCCATGGGCAGGAGGTCGTGTGCCATGGTGGTATGACAAACCAATGGGTTTGAGGGTTTTCTGCTACTTTGCCTAAGTTGGTCTTTGGACCATATATAGGGGGAAGGGAGCTATGGAGCTATTCTCCCACACATGGGGCCTTGCGTTGCGGGACGAGCGCATGTGCTTTCTAGGTTAGGGGTGGGCCTAGAACATCGCTGCAGTAATGCGGCGCTACGACGATGCCATGTGTCACCTAGGGTGAGGTTACCATGTGGCCCCGTGCCGACGTCGCGGTGCACATGGGTCGGTGACCTCACGTGGGCACTCAAGGGCTACGTGGCACGCAGTGGCGCACACTAGTTGAGGGCCCAAAGCGGAAGTGTGCTAGTCGTGCAGGCCACACACGATGCTTGGTTTGGAGAGCATGAAGAGCTGCATGCTACTCCAAGTGTGCTGGTCGCGTGGACCACACACGTTTGTTGGCTTGGATGGCATGAAGTGAGGCATGACTTTGTCTTAAGCGAGAAACTAGTGCACTGCACAGGGTGAAGCTGGACAGGCCAAGTGGCACTGAGGTGTTGGCATGTGTGTCACGATTAGACAGGATGCATTGAGTGGGTTTGCCTCGAGTGAAGGCAACCACGACGTGGGAGTTCCCGTCCTCTAGGCAGGTGGTATCAGAGTGATGGTTGGATATGTAGTCTCGCTGTGCGTGGCAGCGAGACGTTGCACGAGTGTGATAACCAATGTTAGGTTATGCTTCGTGGGAAAATTGGTATCTAAGTTAGGCTGGCCTTGCTGTGCGCGGCAGCGAGGCATCGCACGGGCGTAAAAAAAATGTTACCTCGTGACAGTTGGTATCAGAGCCAAATCGTTCCGATTGGGACTACTTTGGCAAGCTAGAGCGATGAGGTGCACTCTGATTTTATGACAACCAGAGTTACTTGGGTGCATTTGAGTTGCACGTCTGCAATAGAGATGCGAATGAGTCGCACGCAGAGGGATGGTACTACTGAGTTATTTGTCACGAAAATGGAACTCAATGCTAGTTGGCCATGTGAGCCACATGTTGAGTTAGCGGGCAGGTCCGAGGTGGATGGACGCTGGTGACTTTCAACATGAGACGTTGAGTCACACCGGTGCTGAGAGAACCATTGCCATGTCGGCATGGAGCACGGGGGATGCTCCATTCTCATTTCGTGATGGTTGTTGCCTATGAGGGCTATACATTGCGGTAGCGGGTCGGTCCAGGATGGATGAACGCTAGTGACCTCCAACATGAGACGTTGGGTCACGTTGGTGCTAAGAGCACCATTGCCATGGATGGCAAGGAGCAAGTAGGATGCTCCATTTACATTTAACAACTTGTTGGCTACGAGTGCCACACGTTGAAGTAGCTGGTCGGTCCGAGGTGGATGAACGCTAGTGATCTCCAACATGAGATGTTGGATCACCTTGGTGCTGAGAGCACCATTGCCAGGGATGGCAAGGAGCAGGTAGGGGGCTCCAGTCTCACTTGAGAAGCTGAGATTTTATTAATCGGTCGCTGGTAGATGACATGAGGGTCTAGACCGCTGGTAGGCGGCAATGTAAGGATCAATATGTTGCGATGGCCCAAGATCGATGATACAGCTAAGCGAGCTATCGTAAAAACTGATTTGAGCTAGGCTGAACCGGAGTAGGGGTCAGAAGCTCGTTGCTTTATTGTGTGTTGATAAGGCACAATGTCCGTGAGAGACGGATGGCTGGATAAAGATCTAGCGTGGCTTCAGAGGAAGCCAATGGATGAACCAGATGGGTACCTTTAGAGGAAGCGAGTCCCAGGTGATCCAGTATAGCTTCAAAGGAAGCAAATACAAGAACCAGATGGGTATCTTCAAAAGAAGTGAGTCCCAGGTGATCGTTGAAATCTTTGGTCTACACGAAGGACCATAAGTCAAGTTGCAGGAGGTGACTCGAGTCACACTATTGGGTGAAGACTGAGGTCGAGGTACTATAGTGTGAGAAGCAGTGAGCTTCATTGATTGAGCAAGGTGCTCATGGCAGGTTCTTGGGTGAAAACACAGAGGTGTTGAGGTACTAGAGCGCTGTAAGATCGTTGAGGGCTTGTATGGTGATCAAGTCGAAAGGTCTGACAAAGCTGGGTTCCATCGGTTGCTACGATCGAAAGATATAAGCAATGTTGCAGATTTCAGCATTGTTAAGCCTACATCGAGGCACTAGAGCTTTAAAATTTGCCTGAGTGGCAGTCTCGTGGTTGGAAACATACGTCGAGGTACTGGAGTTCTACAAATCAGACGCAGGTCGAACACTTGGGCGAAGACACAGAGGTGTTGAGGTGCTAGACGACAGTGGGGATGAAAGGTAGACTCCTGGGTGAAGATGGACTGTTGAAAACCTAGAGAGCTACGAGGGGCAATGAGTTGCGGAAGCTTGGTTTCTAACGATTGTCTTGCTTCCGGTTGTATGAGGAACTAGTATATAAAGATACCTGGGTGAAATACTGACCGGACCAAGTTGGCTAGAACACTACGTGGGGTGAAGACACCAAAAATGGTTGACGTACTAGCACAGAATTGTGAATCAATGCAGCGAAGTGCACTATCTACAATTCAGATCCGAGTGTGCTTCGGTGAAGACCAGATTGTGTGTTGAGGTACTGACCTAGGAGTTCTGATGTTGACGAGGGCGTCAACGCATCGAGTGGGGGAGAAAAATGTGATCAAAATCACACCCCTATTGTATAGACCGAAGCACTAAAATGCTTCAAATTCAAAATTTTCTAAACGAACTTTTGGGTGAAGACACATGGTGTCGAGGTACCAGAGTGAGCTGTATTCACTAATGCTCAGTGCATGGCATAGTGAAGGATAGCGTGGTGTGGAACCGCGTGGATATGACCAATTTGATCCAGCAAGGAGGTGAGAAACCTCGGGGCTAGATATTGGTGGAACACATCTGCATGAGGATGCGATGTGAGACTCAATAGAGTACATGGGCCAAAAGGTCCAAATACTATGTGTGTTGGTGACGAGGGCCACACACGAGCGAAAGATAGGCTGATTTAGCGTGGGACGCTAAGTGTAGCACATGAGTACACTATGAGAAAAGTGACTCTGGGTAGGCTTCGCATGGGGTGAAGACATTGAGTCGAGGAACTGATGCGGGTCTTACTGTTAATAAAGACATTGACACAACCAGATTGGTACATGTGGCATGGTTCACTTCCTTAAGATTTTGCGTCAACGAGGACGTTGACCTTATTGAGTCGGGGAGGATGTGACGGCCTCATTAATCTGTGTGCCAGCATGAAGGCATGATGACCTTGGAACTGGGCACATAGCTAGCAACAAGGAAAGCTGACTTTGTAAGCTAGCTATACAGCACACGTGGGTGCAGAGGCACATGGCCCTGCGATGCGTGCATGAGTCCCTGATGCATGATGCGACGGTGACCCAAACTAAGCTGTGATCTAGTATGGTGGCTAGACGCGTGAAGGGCTTAGAATGTGGTGCTCCGCGATGGAGCACACGACGTGGTGTCAAGAGGGGGCGCGACGTCTGGGTGCCATAAGGCATGAAATGCGGTGCTCCGCGTAGGAGCACGCGACGTGGTGTCAAGAGGGCACGTGACGTCTAGGTGCCATAAGGCACAAAATGTGGTGCTCCGCGTAGGGGCACGCGACGTGCTGCAAAGAGGGCACTCGACGTCCAAGTGCTATAAGGAACGTGAGGCGGTGCCATGTTAGCACGCGATGTGGTGTCAAGAGGACACGCGACATCTGGCTTGTACGTCAAGCGATGCGGTGCCAAGAGGGCACGCGATGTGGTGTCAAGAGGGCATGTGGCATCCAGGTGCAATGATGGACCCGATATGGTGTCGAGTAGGCATGAGACACAGTCATGACTTAGACGTGATGCGGTCCCATGAGGGTATGCCATGTGGTGCCATGAGGGCACGCGACATGAGGCCATGAGGGCCTTGTGACATGGTCGCGACACGGACGTGACATGGTCGCGACACGGACGCGACATAGTCGCGACACAGTGCTATGTTGGACTTGAGGCCATGAGGGCCTCGTGATGTGGTCGCGATGCAGACTCGACACGGTCGCAAGGGACGCTGATGCGTGACCTCGCAAGCTATTTAGACTTGGAGGATGGCACTGGGTGCCACAGTCAGAGGATCGTGTGCCATGATTAATGGCAAGACACCAGCTTTGCAGGTGTGTGCCATGGGCAGAAGGCCGTGTGCCATGGTGGTATGAAAAACCAATGGGTTTGAGGGTTTTCTGCTACTTTGCCTAAGTTGGTCTTTGGACCATATATAGGGGGAAGGGAGCTGTGGAGCTATTCTCCCACACATGGGGCCTTGCGTTGCAGGACGAGTGCATGTGCTTTCTAGGTTAGGGTGGGCCTAGAACATCGCTGCAGTAATGCGGCGCTACGGCCATGCCATGTGTCACCAGGGGTGAGGTTACCATGTGGCCCTGTGCCGGCGTCGCGGTGCACATGGGTCGGTGACCTCACGTGGGCACTCAAGGGCTACGTGGGACGCAGTGGCACACACTAGCTGAGGGCCCGGAGCAGAAGTGTGCTGGTCGTGCAGGCCACACACGATGCTTGGTTTGGAGAGCATGAAGAGCTGCATGCTACTCCAAGTGTGTTGGTCGCGTGGACCACACACGTTGGTTGGCTTGGATGGCATGAAGAGAGGCATGCCTTTGTCTTAAGCGAGGAACTAGTGCACTGCACAGGGTGAAGCTGGACAGGCCAAGTGGCAGTGAGGTGCTGGCATGTGTGTCGCGATTAGACACGATGCATTGAGTGGGTTTGCCTCGAGTGAAGGCAACCATGACGCGGGAGTTCCCGTCCTTTAGGCGGGTGGTATCAGAGTGATGGTTGGATATGTAGTCTCGCTGTGCTCGACAGCGAGACATTGCACAAACGTGATAACCAATGTTAGGTTATGCTTCGTGGGAAAATTGGTATCTGAGTTAGGCTGGCCTTGCTGTGCGCGGCAGTGAGGCGTCGCATGGACATAAAAAAAATGTTACCCCGTGACAGTCCGCAATCACATATAGCCCAGGGTCAGGACTTTTCCCTATCCGCTGTGGGACTATTACAGATTGATGATGGAAAATGGGATTGAAAGAGATGAACGCAGTTCTGAAATTTTATGGGTTTAGTGCTCAAATTGGAGATGGGGGATCACTCACTCTTTTCTCTCTTTATGAAATTTTTTCAAGCTTTATAAAGGGAGGGGTGCCTCTCTATTTATAGAAAAAGAGAGGGTTAGGGGGTACTTAAAAGATAATTAGGGTTAGTAATTAGGTAATCCTGACATCTAAGGTTTCCTAGGATTTTGAGAGCTTGAAAATGTGGGCAATGCGTTTCAATGGTAGATGATAGGGTGAGGTTTCAAATGACTAGAGGGTTATAAATAGGATAAATGAGGGTGAAACAGTCCTAATAAAACTCATCCTAAACATTGGGATGGTTAACAAGTCTAACCCCAAAAGTGAAATTCGGGTAAAAACTAACAGTTACTGTAGTTAAGCCTAGCATGTGTATTATCCACACCAAGCATATGAACAGTAATAGAGAAGTTCAGAGCCCGCTGGGGGGGGATCAATGTTTGGGATGTATAATATACACGCCAAGCCATTTCTGGGACAAAAATGGCCTAACATGTGTAATATACACGCCAGGCAATATTTCTCCAGAAATGGCCTGACTTGTGTATTACACACTCCAAGCAAAATATTTACATTTATACTTGATTTTCAAATTATCATAACTTTTGATATACAACTCCGATTGAGGCGATTCTTGGCTTATTGGAAAGATGGAGAAGTCATCTTTTCAATGATATATAACTCAACTCCATCATAGGTCTGTATAAAATTTGGTACTCCTCTTTCCATCCACTGCTCAGGAGGGTTTAGAAACTAGTCTGGGACGGGTTCTAAGGGGTCCGGGAACGTCGGGGTTGATTCTTAAGGGTTTGGAATGATTCCTAAGGGTTTTGGGATAATTCTTAAGGGTTTGGGGAATGCAATTGAAAGCTCGGGGGTGCGCCTTTTTCGAAGTATATTTCAATCGGGCCTTGGACAAAATTTGAGTGTCTATAGTTTCGATCTCTGTAAACGTCTCAAAATCTATTAGATCTGCCCGGGTAGCCAAAGTAGATCTTTTAGATTTAATTTTGACCACCCGTTTTACATTGAAATCGATGGCCAATATAAAATCAACTTCATAATTTTTATTGATTTAAAAAAAATATTTTTAGGACATTTCAATCTCTGTAAACGTCCAAAAATTAGTCAGATATGCCCGAGTAGCTAAAATAGATCTTTCGGATTTAATTTTGACGTCTCGATCTACATCGAGATCGATGGTTAATTTAAAATCAGCTTCATAATTTTTTTTTATTTTTAGAAAATATTTTTAAGGACGTTTCGATCCCTGTAAACGTCTCAAAATCATCCAGATATGCCCGGATAGCCAAAGTAGATCTTTCGAATTTAATTTTGACCACCCGATCTACATCGAGATTGATGGTCAATATAAAATCAACTCCATATTTTTTGTTGATTTTTAGAAAATATTTTTAAGGACGTTTCGATCTCTACAAACGCCCCAAAATCAGTCAAATCTGCCCGAATATCCAAAGTAGATCTTTCAGATTTAATTTCGACCACACGATTTACATCAAGATCGATGGTCAATATAAAATCAACTTCATAATTTTTATTGATTTTTAGAAAAATTTTTTAGGATGTTTCAATCTCTGTAAACGCCCCAAAATTAGTCAGATCTACCTGAGTAAATAAAGTAGATCTTTCAGATTTAATTTTGACCACCCGATCTACATTGAGATCGATGGTCAATATAAAATCAACTTCATAATTTTTTCTTATTTTTAGAAAATATTTTTTAAGACATTTCGATCTCTGTAAATGTCCCAAAATCAGTCAAACTGCCCAGATAGCTAAAGTAGATCTTTCAAATTTAATTTTGACCACCTGATCTATTTTAAGATCAATGGTCAATAGAAAATCAATTCCATAATTATTATCGATTTATTAAGGTTCATAAATTTTAATCGGACCATATAAGAGATTTAGGAGATTCATCTTAATAGTTGGAGAGCATTCTCGTAAGAATCGCAAATCCAATTTAAGAGATGCATCTTGATAATTAGATTTGAGATAATCTACGAGGTTCTTGCTCTAGTAATGACCTCATGGATTTTTTTTATTTTTAAAATTTAACGGGATGAATAAGTCGGGATTCAGACACTTATGATAAGAGCTATGACCCTTACCTAAAAGTGATACTCTTAGGTTAAGAGTTACGGCTCTTACCTAATTAGGATTTATGATTATAATTTGGGATTACGCGTTACGACTTGAACCCTATTACTTGTGTACTTAGAAATAGTTAAGCCATGTGGGTATGACCCTACGCATAACTCCTAATATACTCAACTTACAACCACAAATTTGATATTCATACGGGTTGGAATCATAAACCCAAAGAATGATTTAAGATTATGAGACCCAAAATATTCATGTACAATAACTCATAATCATGAGATTTATCGGATCTGAATTATATCCTGAAATTAGAGATTTTCTCGTAGTTCGCATCATCACTCTCTCAAATGTAGGGTTTGGACCTTAACCTCGAAATCGGAAATTATTTTATGGTGAATTGTTTGACTTTTGGTCAAACAATCATAATATGTGATAGTAAGAAGATCCAATGGTGGATTTATTATATCTTGACCAGATCTTGTGATTCTGGTCAAATCTAATGGTGAATTCATTGACTTTTGATTAAACGATCATAATGTGAGATCGTAACAAGATTCAATGATGGATTTATTGCATATTGATCAGATTTTGCGATTTTAGTTAAATCTAACGGTGGAATCATTGAATTTTGGTCAAACGATAATAATGCAAAATCATAACGAGATCCAACGGTGGATTTATTATATAGTGATCAGATATTATGAATTTGGTCAG
Organism: Chloranthus sessilifolius; assembly: GCA_021018995.1. NCBI lineage: Eukaryota > Viridiplantae > Streptophyta > Magnoliopsida > Chloranthales > Chloranthaceae > Chloranthus > Chloranthus sessilifolius. Next base: position 22,639,251 of record CM037594.1, on the reverse strand, counting down.
ATCCAACGGTGGACTCATTGAATTTCGATCAAACGATCATAATGCGAGATCGAAATGAGATCCAACGATAGATTTATTATATATTGATCGAATCTTATGATCTTGGTCGAATCCAACAATAGAGTCGTTGACTTTTGATTAAGCAATCATAATCTAAGACCATAACATGATCCAATGGTAAATTTACCACGTATTGATTAAATCTTAGGACATTTGTTAAGTTTAATGATAAAATCATTATAAAAGATAATCTATGACCGTCAAATTCTAAGAAATTTGGCGATATCTAACTCATGATTAGATACTCCTCTAATAATCAATTAGTAGGAGGATGGATTTGGTATTTAAATTCATCTTTAATACCAGAGAATAAGAATTCATTCTAAGATTCATCCACGAGATTCTTGCTCCAGTAATGACTCGTGCTTGTCAATCAGATGGAATCGGCTTTTAGAGGAGGGGTTCTCCCATCCGTCGTCCCTTATTTCATATTTCTCAAATCTTCAATAAAGATAGCATACTATGCTTTTATCTCGTGACGGATTGATAATGTTGATGAAGACTAAGACTTAAAATTTAGTTTGTTTATTTCAGAGATGTAATTACATTATTTTTTATTTAGTAGCTTTTAATCAGAAGTATTCAATTTGATGTAATTAACGGGGAATCGATTGCAAAACCGTGAAGTGTAATGTCCGTCAATTTAATAAAACCCTCTCCTAGCGAGGGAAAATTTGTTATGATTGATTTAAGTTAGATTTATATCCTACGTAAATTTATTATTTACAAATTTGTTGACTAAATTCTAAAACGAGACCTATGCCGAAAGTATCTTCGACTTTTCTGAGATATCGTAATAGGTACCTAGGCACTAAAATTATGAAATTTGGCACCTAGGAGCCTAGATATCATACTTAGGCACCTAGGTGTCTAGATATTGTAATTAGGCACCTAGGTGCCTAGATATCATAATTATACCTGTTAATATAGAAATTTTGGAATCGAGAACTCCTTCCACTTACTCTCAAAAGTTAGATAGAATAAATTAATAGAAGGAATAAGGAAAAGAGACTCTATTTACCTCAAGGGGTTAGGCGAGCTGGCCAGGTACCTGCTTCCAAAAGCAGGAGACCTGAGTTCGAATCCCCTCCCCCCTTGAGGCCACTTTAGGGATTTATATCCTATGCTGACCCAGCATGTGTTTAATTTGGAGTGCTCATATGCTCTTGGGATTAGGCGGGTGCTCTAAGAGGCCTGAATACCCAAGTTCTCAAAACAAAAAATGGACTATCTTTCATTTTAACGAACCTATTATAAATAAAACTTAAAGTCCTAATATACTTAGACATTTAGGTGCCTAAATATTGTAATTAGGCACTTAGGTATCTAGATATCATAATTAGGCATCTAAGTGCATAAATATAGTAATTAAATATGAATAGGCACATAGGTGCCTAGAAAACATACTTAGGCACCCAAGTGCCTTGATAATCGTAATTAGGTACCTAAGTATCTAAATATCATACTTAAACACTTCGGTGACTAAATAATCGAAATTAGGCACTTAAGTACCTAGATAATATAATTAGACACCTAGGTACCTAGATATTATACTTAGGTACTTAGGTGCTTAAATAATTGAAATTAGGCACCTATGTGCGAAGATAATTGTAATTGTAATTAGACACTTAGGTGTCTAGATATCATATTTAGGCACGTAGGTACCTAGATATCATAATTAGGTACCTAAGTGCTTAGATAATTATAATTAGGCACCTATATGCCTAAATAATATACTTATGTACCTATATGTCTAGATAGTTATAATTAGATACCTATCAACTTAGATATCATACTTAGGCACCTATGTGCTTAGATAAAATAATTAGACACCTAAGTGCCTAGATAATTATAATTAGACACCTAAGTGCGTAAATATCATACTTAGGCATCGAGCTGTCTAAATAATCAAAATTAGGCACCTAAGTGCCTAGATAATCATAATTAGACATTGAGATGCCTAGATAATATACTTAAGCACCTAGGTGCCTATATATCATACTTAGGCACCTAGGTGCCTAGATAATCATAATTAGGCACCTAGGTGCCTAAGTATCATAATTAGGTGCCTAGATACCTAAATAATCAAAATTTGGCACTTATGTGTCTAGATAACATAACTATATACCTAGGTGCCTAGATAATTATAATTAGATACCTAAGTGCCTAGATAATTATAATTAGATACCTAGGCACCTAGATAATATACTTAGGCACATAAGTACCTAGATAATTATAATTAGGCACCTAGGTGCTTATATATCACAGTTAAGCACCTAAGTGCATAGATATCATAATTAGGCTCCTAAGATCCTAAATATCATACTTAAACATCTTGGTACCTAAATATAATAATTAATCGTAATTAATCACTTAGGTACCTAAATATCATAATTAAGTATCTAAGTGCTTAGATATTATAATTAGGCACCTAGGTACGTAAAAATCATAATTAGGCGTAATTACGCATCTAAGTACCTAAATATCGTAATTAGGCACCTCGATGTCTAGAAATTATACTTAGGCACTTACGTGCCTAGGTGGTTATGAGAAAAGGTTTACTTACGCGAGAATAATCTTTTCTTAATCCGCGTAAAGGCAAAAACTTATGTATCTCTCACAATCCTTTATTTCATAAAAACCTTACGAGAATCGTATAATCATAACTCTTATAACCGCTATCATAAATCTATAAATAGGAAATCCGTACTCATTATCAGACATCCGAAAATTCTTGTAGGAAACCTCTACCAACAATATGTCTGACTTTTCTTACAAAAAACTTTTGTATACCTCCGAGATTCTTTCTATTTCTTTCTTATTTTTATTTTTATTTTTAAAAATTGATGAGAGAAATAAGTCGGAGTTGAGGCACTTAAGATAAGGGCTGTAGCCCTTACCTAAAACTGATACACTTAGGTTAAGAGCTACGACTCTTACCTAAGTAGGATTTATGATTATAATTTGAGATTACGCATTATAACTTTTATCTTATTTCCTGTATACTTAGAAATAGTTAAGCCATGTGAATACGATCCTAAGCATAACTCCTAATACACTCGGATTACAACCACAATTTAATATTCATACGGGTTGTAATCACGAACCCAAAGAATGATTTTAGATTATGACACCCAAAATATTCATATACAACAACTCATAACCATGAAATTTATCATATCTGAATTATGTCCTGAAATTGAGTTTCCCTCATAGCTTGGATCATCACTCCCTCAAATATAGGGTTTGGACCTTAACCTCGAGATCGAAAATTCTTTTATGGTGGATTATTTAAATTTTAGTCAAAATATCACAATGCGTGATAATGAGAAAATTTAACGGTGGATTTATTACATATTGACTAGATCCTATGATTCTGGTCAAATCTAACGATGGACTATTTGACTTTTGATCAAATGATCAAAATGTAAGATCATAAGGAGATCCAATGGTAGATTTATTATATTTTGACTAGATCTTATAATTTTTGTCGAATCTAATGATAGATTCGTTAACTTTCGGTCAAATATTCATAATGGGATATTGTAACGAGATCCAATGATGGATTTATTTCATATTAATCAGATCTTGTGATTCAGGTTAAATCTAATGGTAGAATCATTGACTTTTGGTCAAATGATCATAATGTTAGATCATAACGAAATCCACCGATGGATTTATTACATAGTGATTAGATCTTATAAATTTGGTCATATCTAATGGTAGACTCATTGACTTTCGATCAAACGATCATAATGCAAGATCGAAATGAGATCCAACGGTAGATTTATTACATATTGACCGAATCTTATGATCTTGGTCGAATCCAACAGTGGAGTCATTGACTTTTGATCAAGCAATCATGATCTACGATTGTAATAAAATTCAATGGTAAATTTACCATGTATTGTTTAAATCTTAAGACATTGGTTAAGTCTAATGGTAAAATCATTATAAAAGATACTCTATGACAGCCAAATTCTAAGGAATTTGGCGATATATAATTTACGAGTAGATACACTTCTGATAACTAGTGAGCAAGAGGATAGATTTGATATTTGAATTCATCTTTGAGACCAGAGAACAAGAATTCGTTATAAGATTCATCAACAAGGTTCTTGCTCTAGTAATAACTTGTGCTGCCAATCAGACTAAACCGATTTTTGGAGGAGGGGTTCTCCCATCCATCGTCCCCTACTCATATTTCTCAAATCTCCACTAAAGATAGCATACTATATATCTATCTCGTGACAAATTGAAGATATCGATGAAGACTAAGACTTAAAATTTAGTTTGTTTATTTGAGAGATGTAATTACGTTAGTTTTTATTTAGTAGCTTTGAATAAGAGATATTCAATTTTGATATAATTAGCGGGGAATCAATTGCAATATCCGAAAGTGTAAGGTCCGCCATTTTAATAAAATCCTCTCCTAGTGAGGGAAAATTTATTATGATTAATTTGTGCTAGATTTACATCTAATGCAAATTTATTGTTTATAAATTTCTGGCATGCCCGGTAGGAAGAATTTTGATGCCTGGATATCATCATTAGCCACTATGAGAGGGTATTTCGATATCATAAAATTATGAAATTAATTTTATATTGACCATCGATCTCGATGTAGATCGGGTGGTCAAAATTAAATCCAAAAGGTCTACTTTGGCTATTCAGGCAGATCTGACTAATTTTGGGGTATTTATAGAGATCGAAATGTCCTTAAAAATATTTTCTAAAAATAAAAAAAAATTATGAAATTGATTTTATATTAACCATCGATCTCGATATAGATCGAGTGGTCAAAGTTAAATTTGAAATATCTATTTTAACTACTCGAACAGATCTAGGGCATTTACAGAGATTGAAACGTCTTTAAAAATATTTTTTAAAAATTAAAAGAAAAAGTTATGAAGTTGATTTTATATTGTCCATTTATCTCGATATAGATCAGGTGGTCAAAATTAAATCTGAAATATCTACTTTGGCTATCCCAAGTGCATCGATGATTTTGGGGCATTTATTATGATGTACAAATTTTGGCAATAAAACTGTGCAAGAAAGACGACCCTCAAGGTCGTGCCCTGTAATTCTGCACTGAGTATTGGTATATACAAGCACAAGACTACAATAAAGATGCATCTATTCTAAACAAGTACTCATGCATTCACGGTAAAAGAGTCTCTAAGGACAGTTCTTGTCCCATGCCAATTCATGGGCATAAGAACTGACCCAAACCGTTGGTGATAATTGTCCGTCCTAGACGGTCTGCCAAAAAAATTAAGACACTTAATTACATTAATAAAAAGGACTTGACATACCAAGCCGTACCTAATGCTCTCAACTCACTCTCAAAGTACGCAATGGGTTCCCTAGAAAAATTCCTCAGGAGGAGGCTCTAACTCCTCAGTGGGCACGTAGTCTGAATCTCCTAGATCAAAGTCTCCAGAAGTCTTCGTTGCCGCTAGTCCTGGACCTGCGACGTATAGTCTAAGGGGTGAGCTACATCCAAGCTTCGTAGGGAAACAAAATGAACATATAGATTAACCTTCACATATATGTCAGCAGTTTTAAAAGCATAAATTATCAGATAACACTTATGGAAAACAATTGAAATAACCATAATGAAATAATGATTTCAACTATTACTTTGCATGGTTTTGTTTATTCTCCTTTTTAGTTTAGTTGTGAATTTGGCCTAATCACTTAAATCTTATCTTAAGTAGTCCCCGAGCAATATAGCATCGAGCCCCGATGGAATACCCACCATCGTCGTCTAACTAGACAGTTGTTATGTGTATTCCCTGAGAATACTGCCCAAGCCCCTTTCTCATAGGTGGTGGGATCTATTCTCAAATCTACATCCTTGGGATGTGCTATGAACGTACGGATTGGCTGTCGTACTGGTCACGGATATCCTACCGAGTCAGTCGTGGGTATCCCGCCACATCGGTGGGGTATTCTAATTAAACCTTAAATAATGAAAATATCGAACGTGCTCTACATATAGTTATTCACCGTGATTGTGCTAATTTTATTATATTAGGCCTTGTCACTTTACTTTCGTTTCACAGTTAGTTTTCATCTACATCCCTGGGATGCCACTGGTTCAATGTACCATCTAGATGTCCACTTTACAATTTTTACGTCCCATAGGGACCTCATGGCTATCACATTGAAACTTACTGACACACCTTTTTTTCATAATGATCATGCAATACTTGACTATTTAATTGAAATACACTACATATATGAGTTGACGAAATAATGCACATGTTTCAAGAATATTTCCTACCTCAACGCATATCCGATGCACACTTTTCTCGTAGAGGTTTACATGTCACGATCTCACGTCAAACCTACATTTCATGTGTTTAGAATATATTTAGAAAGGTCACTAGAATCATCGGAGTACATAGCCTCCATGGATTTACACTAAATGTGGTGCCTCATGAAAGTGAAGAAATTCTCGCTCGAGCGGTCACTTGACCTCGCTCGAGCGAGCACTTGACGTCGCGCGAGCGGTTCAAACGAGATCGCTTGAGCGCTTAAAAACGAGCTATCTGAAGTACTATAGGAAGCCTCGCTTGAGCGAGCTTCCCCTTTATTTTGGGTCTCGCTTGAGCGAGCCCAGAACTAAATTTTTATAATCTGTCCTGGCTCGAGCGAGCCATTTAGACCGCTCGAGCGAGGAGCAGTAATTTTAACTCCTCTATCTGTTCGAGAAACTATTTCTTCCTTCATTCGGACCTTATTATCATTAAAAGTCATTCAACCAACATCCTATACACTATTTAAAATACGCCTAAGTATTTATCATGCATTTAACATACCTCAAACGATAGGTCTCGCACAAGTTCGATCCACGATTCAAAACTCTACTAGACGAAGAGATCTCCAAGGTTCCTCATCCCACCTTTTCTCCAGATCTTCCACCGATTTAAGTCCCAACAAAACCCTAGCCCTCCTTTACTAGGCTCTTCTTTTCTTTCTCTCTATTTTTCCTTCTCTCTATTTAGGCTAGAATTAGGTTACGTATGGGGCTCTTCTCTCCTCTCTCTTTCACTTATATACATATACATTAGGGAACACTAGTTTGTTTCCCACATACACACATAGTGTATACATGTTAGTTTTGGTTCCCTTGTGAATCACACATACATGTGTATGATGCATGATGTGCACGAAAAATCTGGGGTTATGACATTTACCCCATCTTATAAGATTTTCGTCCTTGAAAATCGTCGATACTCAAGTAACTAGGTATGACTATTACTAGGCCATGCAATAGACTAGTTCCATACATCATCAGATAATTAAACAAATGGTCTAATTTTGCAACGACTTGCGTTAAACCATATCAACTTACACTCATATAGTCAAGAATAAAGATGATAAAAATTTCATACTATCATGTATTTCCACCATCATGCTACTAATTGATCGTAAGATAAAACTATAGACAATTGCTATCATGGTATCAATCTCCAAAACATTTGTGACAACCATGTCACAACAGTTTATGTAGTCAAAATGCCACATCACCATCAAAACGATCATATCAAAAATATTACCAACAAAATATTATAACCAAATTTCATTACCGTTCCAACGAAAAGTAAATGACTATCTAATCATCATCCTCCTCATACTCGTCGTCCTCGTCGCCGGAGCCATCGTCATCGTCGTAGTCCTCGTCATCCTCATCCTCATCAACCACTCTGGCGGTAGTAGTACCCGCTGTAGCGCTCCTCGTAGCAGGGCCCGAGCTAGACGCTCCAAAAATAGCATCTCTCATAGCATCGACGCGCTCCATGTAAGACTGCGAGTAAGCCTGGCCCATGAGGTCTATGAGTAGTGCCTCTTGAAACCTCTGGTGCAACCTGATCTCTCGCCCTTGCTGGAGGATCTCTCGCATCATGGCAGTGTCGGTGGTAGGTAGGGGCTGTGAAGATGAAGTAGAGGGAGCAGTTGGTCCCGCCGGTGCTTGTTGCATGGCTTATCGGGAAATTTGGCGGTCTCTCTTCTTGTTGACGCTAGTTTGAAGGTTCTTTAAGTTTCGGCTCCAGTCTTGGGCTAAATAAGGGACGACGTTATCGGTAAGAGATAACTCGTCGGTTCAAATCTTGAATCCTCCTTTTCCATTTCGTGAGTCGAGGAGTCAGGAAATCAACCGAGCATAAGGTAGCCGATTGATGGGTGGAGGAATAGCACCTCTTACGTTTCGTTTATAGGCATGCGCCATGCCCTTAATGACTACCATAGGCGCGCTAATCCACCTATTATGAAATACGGCGTGTAAAGCATGTAGAAACGCGTCACGGCATTCTTGGTCATGGTCGGTCGGGTGTAAGTTCTTCTTAAAAATGATATCCAAAAGCCATATGCGTGGCGGTAGCTAAGATCGGGTGATAGATTGACCCGAAGCGGACGTGCCGCCAGTAATGTCGGAAATAATCGTTCGGAATTCTACTTTCCCAGAAAAAGGTGGTTGGATGAGTGGGCTCAGGCCATAAACGTGTGGGCAGTTCATGACCGACGAAATCTCGGCACAACTAAAAATTAATTATTTTCCTTCGATCGTGACGAGGATGGCGTCCTCATTCACGTTCATGTTAAGGGTTTGGTAAAATAGTTTTATGAGTCTCGGATAGTACCGAGCTCCGAACGGGGTAAGTAACGGTCTAAGGTTATTGTTGGCGAGGAAATCCGATGTCCATTGGGTGGACGTCGGATCCCCAAAATAAGAGGGATGTATATCCCATTCGGTTTCAAAAAATTTTGCCCCCCACCAATCATCTAGTTCGATTGGGGTAGGAGATGGGGTTGGGGGTGGTTGTGACGCTTGCGGCTCTTTATTGCGAGCTAATGGTGATCGAATCGCCATCCGCTTCCTAGGTTGGGGATTAGGGCTTGTAGAAGCCATTAGGTCTTTTGGGACGAAAATGAAATGAAAAAAAAGTAGAGGTTGGGTAGGTCTTACCTCTAGGATCATTTTAGACGGATCGGATCGTCCAAATCTGGTTCGAATCGAATGGAAAAAGATTGAAGATCAAGAACCCTAAACCCCCCTTCCTCGCTCGGACTCTCGCTTGAAGAAGAAATGAGCGAATAGTGAATCGCCCCTCTTTTATATACTCTGACCTCGCTCAAGCGGTCGATGGACCTCGCTCAAGCGATTAAAAGTTCTCGCTCGAGCGGTTAAAAAGACCTCGCTCGAGTGAGTCCAGAACGATTTGAAAGTATAATTTATGTAGCGTCGCGCGAGCGAGCACAAATGTTTGCTCGAGTGAGCCCAGAAATATTTTTTTGGTTCTTCTAAGCTCATATTCCCTCTGGTCTCTCCTATTATTAGGGAAATCTTTCACACATGATTTCCTATGTTAGGGAATTGAGATTTTATTCACATGAACCAATCTTTCTGGCAAAAGTTTAAGCTAATTGCTCGAATTTTAATCTCATTCGTTTACTTGTTTCAAAATAGGGATCAATATACTGTCAAAATATTACATCTAAAAAAAAGAACAACTAGCTAACGTTCTCGAATAAGTTGGGGTATTGTTCTTTGACATCCGCCTCTCTCTCCCACGTTGCTTCCTCAGCCGGATGGTTATTCCAGCGTACAAGTACTAAAGGAATAATTTTTGTGCGTAGCACTTGTTCCTTTTGATCCAAAATCTCTGCCCACTCTTCGATCATGCTCATATCTTCATGCATCTCGAATGATTTACCGCTCAATACATGATCAGGGTCATTAAGATACTTCCTGAGCATAGATACGAGGAACACATTGTGCACCTGATCAAATAATGGTGGCAATCCAATGCGGTAAGCTACTTCCCCTACTCTACCCAAAACTTCAAACGGTCCAAGGTAGCGGGGACTTAGCTTCCCTCTCTTTTCAAACCTCATCACGCCCTTCATAGGTGATACTTTCACGAAAACATGTTCTCCCACCTTAAAGTCCACGTTTGTCCGCTTGATATCAGCGTAGCTGATCTGTCTGCTTTGAGCCGCCTTTAGTCTTTCTCTGATCATGCGGACAATAGCGGTGTTATCTTCAAGTAACTCGAGTCCCAAAACAAATTTCTCCCTAGTTTCCTCCCAATTGATTGGCGATTTGCATTGCCTTCCGTACAAGGCATCATACGATGCCATCCCAATGCTCGTCTAAAAACTATTGTTATATGCGAACTCAATCAATGGTAGATGTTGATCCCACGATCCTTGTAATTCCAACATACATGCCCTAAGCATGTCTTCAATGATTTGATTGACCCTCTCAGTCTGTCCATCGGTTTGTGGATGGAATGTTGTACTGAAATCTAGTCTCGTTCCCATTCCTTCTTGAAATTTCTTCCAAAACTTTGATGTATACAATGGGTCACGATCTGAAATGATGCTACTCAAAATCCCATGTAAACGAACAATCTCTTTCATATACAGCTCTGCCAGTCTTCCCGCCGTGTACATCATGTGATAAGGCAAGAAGTGTGCTGACTTGGTCAATCGATCGACTACTACCCAAATGGCATTGTACTTCAAACCTCTCCACCATTAATTCTTTTTCAGATCTTGATACATCTTCGTGCTTCCCAGGTGGATAGCATAGCTTGACTTGTGGGATTCATCAAGAATTATCCGTCGTAAATCGGCATTGTCCGGAATACAGAGACGGCCCTTGAACAATAAGGAACCATTCTCCTTGATTGAAAACTCCGATCTAATGCCTTTAGTTACATTTTGACGTATCTTGGTTAGTATTGGGTCTTTCATCTGTAGTTCTCATATATGTTCAAATATCTACGATTTCACTGATATGTTGGCTAAAAAGGCACCTGTCACTTGTGACTTGATGCCCGCACCATATAGTGCTAGATCTTCCAATAGTTTCTATCGGTGTATACCCAAAATTAGACTAGCCAACTGGGCTGAACTATTCCTACTCAAGGCATCGGCCACCACATTAGCTTTGCCTTGATGGTACTGTATGGAACAGTCATAGTCCTTGAGGAACTGCATCCATCTGCAATGCCTCATGTTTAGTTCCTTCTGTGTAAACATATATCTAAGGTTCTTATGGTCAGTAAAGATTTCAAACGTTTCTCCGTATAAATAATGTCACCATATCTTCAATGCAAATATGACCGCTCCTAGTTCCAGATCATGTGTCGGATAGTTCTTCTCGTGCTCTTTCAACTGTCTTGACCCGTAAGCTATTACCTTTTTATGTTGGTTTAGTACACAACCCAAACCGTTATACGAAGTATCACTGTATACCGCGAATCCTCCACTGCCTGATGGAATGGCTAACACTAGAGCTGAGGTGAGTCTCTTCTTGAGTTCTTGAAAACTCTTCTCGCACGCCTCACTCCACTCAAATCTTAAATCCTTTCTTGTAAGCCTTGTACGAGGTCCTGATATCTTTGAAAACCCTTCAATGAAACACCGATAATAGCCTACCAGTCCAAGGAAACTTCGGACGTCTGTCACGGTCTTTGGTTGCTCCCAGTTCACTACTGCCTCGATCTTAGCGGGATCTACAGTGACACCATGCTTTGAGACGACATGTCCCAAGAAGCTAACCTCTTCTAACCAGAATTCACATTTGCTAAGCTTGGTGTACAATTGGTGTTCACGTAAAGTTTGTAGAGCGACTCGTAAGTGTTCTTCATGCTCTGTCCTCGATTTTGAGTAAATCAGATGTCGTCAACAAACACGACAATGCAAGAGTCTAGGTGTGGTTTAAACACCCAATTCATTAAGTCCATAAACGACGCCAGTGCGTTTGTCAATCCGAACGGCATCACCAAAAATTCATAGTGTCCATACCGTGTTCTGAATGCCGTTTTCTGAATGTCCTCGGCCTTGACTCTTAACTGATGGTATCCAGATCTTAGATCGATCTTGGAAAAGTACTTCGCTCCTCGCAACTGATCGAACAAGTCATCTATTTTAGGCAAAGGGTATCGATTCTTCACTGTGAGTTTGTTCAATTGTCGATAGTCAACGCACAACTGCATCGACCCATCTTTCTTTTTTACAAACAAAACTGGTGCTCCCCACGGAGACACGCTTTTGGCACCCCGAAACCCATGCCATCAACACGACCCTCAAGGTTGTGCCCTGTAATTTTGCACTGAGCATTGGTATATACAAGCACAAGACTACAATAAAGATGCATCTATTCTAAACAAGTACTCATGCATTCAAGGTAAAAGAGTCTCTAAGGACAGTTCTTGTCCCAAGCCAATTCATGGGCATAAGAACTGACCCAAACCACTGGTGATAATTGTCCGTCCCAGACGGTCTGCCAAAAGAATAAAGACACTTAATTACATTAAAAAAAAGGACTTGACATACCAAGTCGTACCTAATGCTCTCAACTCACTCTCAAAGTACGCAATGGGTTTCCTAGAAAAATTCTTCAGGAGGAGGCTCTGACTCCTTAGTGGGCACGTAGTCTGAATCTCCTGGATCAAAGTCTCTAGAAGTCTTCGCTGCCGCTAGTCCTGGACCTGCGACGTATAGTCTAAGGGGTGAGCTACATCCTAGCTCCGTAGGGAAACAAAATGAACATATAGATTAACCTTCACATATATGTCAGCAGTTTTAAAAGCATAAATTATTGGATAACACTTATGGAAAACAATTGAAATAACCGAAATGAAATAATGATTTCAACTGTTACTTTGCATGGTTTTATTTATTCTCCTTTTTGGTTTAGTTGTGAATTTGGCCTAATCACTTAAATCTTAACTTAAGTAGTCCCCGAGCAATATAGCATCGAGCCCCGATGGAATACCCACCATCGTCGTCTAACTAGACAGTTGTTATGTGTATTCCCTGAGAATACTACCCAAGCCCCTTTCTCATAGGTGGTGGGTCTATTCTCAAATCTACATCCCTGGGATGTCACGATATCCCCGGAGTCGGGTCAGTGGATATCCCGCCACGTCGGTGGGGTATTCTAATCAAACCTTAAATAATAAAAATATCGAATGTGCTCTACATATAGTTATTCACCGTGATTGTACTAATTTTATTACATTAGTCCTTGTCACTTTACTTTCGCTTCATTGTTAGTTTTCATCTACATCCCTGGGATTCCACTGGTTCAATGTACCATCTAGATGTCCACTTTACAATTTTTACATCCCCTGGAGACCTCATGGCTATCACATTGAAACTTACACACCTTTTTACATAATGATCATGCAATACTTGACTATTTAACTGAAATACACTACATATATGAGTTGACAAAATAATGCACATGTTTCAAGAATATTCCCTACCTCAACATAAATTCGATACACACTTTTCTCGTAGAGGTTTACACGTCACAATCTCACGTCAAACCTACATTTCATGTGTTTAGAATATGTTTAGAAAGATCACTAGAATCATTGGAGTACATAGCCTCCATGGATTTACACTAAACTATCAAAATCTGTGTGGTGCCTCAAGCGAGCGAGCAAAATTCCTCGCTCGAGCGGTCACTTGACCTCACTCGAGCAAGCACTTGACGTCGCATGAGCGGTTCAAATGAGATCGCTTGAGCGGTTAAAAACGAGCCATCTGAAGCTCTGCAGGAAGCCTCGCTCAAGCGAGCTTCCCCTTTATTTTGGGTCTCGCTCGAGCGAGCCCAGAACTAGATTTTTATAATCTGTCCTCGCTCGAGTGAGCCATTTAGACCGCTCGAGCGAGGAGCGGCAATTTTAACTCCTCGATCTGTTCGAAAAACTATTTCTTCCTTCATTCGGACCTTATTATCATTAAAAGTCATTCAACCAACATCCTATACACTATTTAAAATATGCCTAAGTATTTATCATGCATTCAACATACCTCAAACGATAGGTCTCGCACAAGTTCAATCCACAATTCAAAACTCTACCAGACGAAGAGATCTCCAAGGTTCCTCATCCAACCTTTTCTCCAGATCTTCCACCAATTTAAGTCCTAACAAAACCCTAGCCCTCCTTTACTAGGCTCTTCTTTTCTCTCTCTCTATTTTTCCTTCTCTCTATTTAAGCTAGAATTAGGTTACGTATGGGGCTCTTCTCTCCTCTCTCTTTCACTTATATACATATACATTAGGGAACACTAGTGTATTTCTCACATACACACATAGTGTATACATGTTAGTTTTGGTTTCCTTGTGAATCACACATACATATGTATGGTGCATGATGTGCACGGAAAATCTGGGGTTATGACATTTATAGATATCGAAATGTCTTTAAAAATAATTTCTAAAAATCAACAAAAATTATGAGGCTGTTTTATATTGACCATCGATCTCAATGTAGATCAGGTGGTTAAAATTAAATTCGAAAGATCTACTTTGACTAACCGAGCAGATCTAACTAATTTTGGAGCATTTACAGAAATCGAAACGTCCTTAAAAATATTTTCTACAAATCAACAAAAATTATTATATTTATTTTATATCGACCATTGATCTCGATGTAGATTGAGTGGTCAAAATTAAATCTGAACGATCTACTTTACCTACACGGGCAGATCTGACTAATTTTAGATCGTTTACAGAGATCGAAATGTCTTTAAAAATATTTTTTAAAAATCAACAAAAATTATGAAGTTAATTTTTTATTAACTATCGATCTCGATGTAAATTGGGTGGTCAAAATTAAATTTAAAAGATCTGGTTTGGCTATCTGGGCAGATCTGACTAATTTTTGGATGTTTATGGAGATTGAAACGTCCTTAAAAATCTTTTCTAAAAATCAATAAAAATTATAAAGTTAATTTTATATTGACCATCGATCTAAATGTAAATTAGGTGATCAAAATTAAATCCAAAGATCTACTTTGGCTACTCGGGCAGATCTAACATTATCTAAATATGATATCTATGCACCTAGATACCTAATTATAATTATCTAGGCACCAAGGTGCCTAAGTATGATATCTAGGCACCTAGGTACCTAATTTCGATTATTTAGGCACCTAAATATCTAAGTATGATATCTAGGCACTTAGATATCTACTTATATTATCTAGGTACTTAGGTGCCTTATTTCGATTATTTAGGCACCTAAGTGCCTAATTACGATTATTTTGGTACCTAAATACCTAAGTATATTATGTAGGCACATAGGTGCTTAAGTATGATATCTAGGCATTTAGGTGTCTAATTTTGATTATTTAAGTACTTTAGGATCTAAGTATGATATTTAGGTACTTAGGCATCTAATTATAATTATTTAGGCACCTAGGTGCCTAATTATAATTATTTTATCTAAATATGATATCTAGGCACGTAGGTATCTAAATATGATATCTAGGCACAAAGGTGTCTAATTCTGATTATTAGGCTCCTAAGTGTCTAACTATGTTATCCTGATATCTAGTTACCTAATTATAATTATCTAGGCACCTAGGTGCCTAATTAAGTTATCTAGACACCTAGGTGCGTAATTACGATTATCTAGGCATATAAGTATCTAAGTATATTATTTAGGCACATAAGTGCCTAAGTATATTATTTAGGTTCCTAAGTACCTAAGTACCTAAGTATTATATTTAAGTATTTAGGAGCCTAATTACAGTTATCTAGCCACATAGGTACTTAAATATATTATTTATATATACAGGTGCCTAATTACGATTATCTAGGCACCTAGATGCCTAATAATATTATTTAAGCATATAGGTGTCTAATTACGATTATTTAGGTACCTAAGTGCTTAAGTATGATATCTAGGCACCTAGGTGGCTAATTACGATTATCTAAGCACATAAGTGCCTAATTATGTTATCTAAGCACCTATTTACTTAATTTTGATTATTTAGGCACCTAAGTGCCTAAGTATGATATCTAGGCACATAAGTACCTAATTATAAAATTTTATGTTCTTAGGTGCTTAATTCTGATTATTTAGGCACCTACGTGCCTATGTATGATATCTAGGCACCTAGGTGCCTAATTATAATTATCTAGGCGCTTAAGTGCCTAATTATGTTATTTAGACACTTAGGTGTCCAATTTCAATTATTTAGGCACCTAGGTGCCTAAGTATGATAGTTAAGCACCTAGGTGCCTAATTATAATTATCTAGGCACCTAGGTGCCTAAATATATTATCTAGGCATTTAGGTGTCTAATTATAATTATCTAGACACCTAGTTGCCTAATTATTTTATTTAGGCACTAAGGTACCTAATTTCGATTATTTAGGCACGTAGGTGTCTAAGTATGATACCTAGGCACATATGTGTCTAATTACAATTATCTAGGTACCTAAGTGCCTAAGTATATTATCTAGCACCTAGGTGTCAAATTATAATTATTTAGGCACCTAATTATTTAAGTATGATATCTAAGCCCATAGGTGTCTAATTATAATTATTTAGGTACTTAGGTATTTAATTATGTTATCTAGATGCCTAATTCTGATTATTTAAGTACCTAAGTGTCTAATTAGGATTATCTAGGCATCTAAGTACCTAATTACAATTATCTAAGCACCTAGGTGTCTAATTATATTAGCTAGGCATCTAGGTGCCTAATTCTGATTATTTAGGCACCAAGGTGTCTAATTTCGATTATTTCGACACCTAGGTGTCTAAGTATGATATCTAAGTACCTAGGTATCTAATTACGATTACTTTGGCATTAAGGTGCATAAATATGATATCTAGACACCTAGGTGCCTAAGTATATTATCTAGGCACCTAGGTGTCTAACTGTGTTATCTAGGCACCTAGGTGCCTAATTGCAATTATCTAAGCACCTAGGTGCCTATATATCAAGTATGATATCTAGGCACCTTGGTACCTAATTACAATTATCTAGGTACCTAAGTGTCTAAGTATATTAAAACTTTAAGTAATATTTAGAGTAGGCTTGTTAAAATGAAAGATTATAAATAGAGTCCATTTTCCTTATTTTTTCTATTAATTTATTCTGACTTTTGAGAGTAAGTAGAAGAAGAAGGAATTTTCGATTGCAAAATTTCTAAGTCAACAGGTGCCTCCTCGATTATTATTATTATTATTATTATTATTTAAAAAAAGAAACAAAAACTATAAAAAAATTGATAAAAATCGATCTAAATTTTAACTTCCTATTAGAATTTTTTTATTGACTAATGATTGTATTCTCTATGAAGATTCGATTTATCGAAATCTGATTAGTGATCCTATTCTATACGTAGAATTGATCATTGAAATTTTGAATTTTGGGGTCCATCGAATGACTTTATTTTATTTAGAGAAATTTCATGGGAAGAATTTTGGATTTCAAGATTAATTAGACTGTACCTCCTACGGGAATATTACATACTGATTTATGATTATAGGATTTGCGATTCTTACGAGGATTCTCTCAAATTATCAAGATGAATCTCCTTAATTGGATTTGCGATTCTTATGAGAACGCTCTCCGATTATGTCATAACCCCAGATTTTTGGGAACCGTACACGTCATGTACCATGCATGTGTATGTGTGGTTCACAAGAAAACCAAAACTAACATGTATACACTGTGTGTGTGTGAAACACACTAACTTTCACTAAGATATATATAAGTGAATGAGGGGGGAGAGGGGTTTCCCAATACGTGACCTAATTAATTTAGATAGAGAGAAGGAAAAGAGAAAGAGAAGAGAGGGAATCATAAAAGAGAGTAGAGACTCGTTGTTCTAAGCTGATAGAAGTTTGGAAAAAAAAAAGGGACTAGAGGAGGAACCTTGATGAGTTTCTCATCTAGTTAGAACTTGGATCACGTTTACATCAAATACATCGATCGAGGTATGATTTAAATGCATACTTTGGGTGATTAGATAATGTAGGAAGCATTAGTTGAAATGATTTTAGGTTATTGAATGCTAATAAGATATTGGAAGAAGGGAAATAGTCCTCGAACTGATCGAGTGATTATGTCTATCGTGGCTCGCTTGAGCAGCCTAATTGGCTCGCTCGAGTGAGGACAGAATAAAAAAAAAAAAGAGAACTGTTGCGTTCTGGGCTCGCTCGAGCGAGACCCATATTGAAGGAATAACTCGCTCGAGCGAGGTATCGCGTAGAGATTCAGATGGCTCGCTTTAACCGCTCGAGCGATCTCGTTTGAACCGCTCGAGCGAGGAATTTGTGCTCACTCGAGCGAGGTCAAGTGACCGCTCGAGCGAGGAAATGTGCTTGCTCATGCGAGGCACCACACAAGTTTTGGATAGTTTAGTGTAAATACATGGAGGCTATGTACTCCAATGATTCTAGTGACCTTTCTAAACAAATTCTATACACTTGAAATGTAGGATTTGACGTGAGATTGTGACGTGTAAACCTCTACGAGAAAAGTGTGCGTTGAATCTGCGTTGAGGTAGGAAATATTCTTGAAACATGTGCATTATTTCGTCGACTCATATATGTAATGTATTTCAATTAAATAGTCAAGTATTGCTTGATCATTATGAAAAAGGGTGTGTGAGTAAGTTTCAAATGTGATAGTCATGAGGTCCCCAGGGGACATAAAAATTGTAAAGTGGACATCTAGAAGGTACATTGAACCAGTGGCATCCCAGGGATGCAGAGGAAAACTAACAGTGAAACGAAAGTAAAGTGATAAGGCCTAATGTAATAAAATTAGCACAATCACGGTGAATAACTATATGTACAGCACGTTCGATATTTTTATTATTTAATGTTTGACTAGAATACCCCACCGACGTGGTGGGATACCCACGACTGACTCGGCAGGATATCCGTGACCGTTATGGCAGCCAATCCATATGTTCACAGCACATTCCAGGGATGTAAATTTGAGAATAGACCCAGCCACCTACGAGAAAGGGGCTTGGGCAGTATTCCCAGGGAATACACATAACAACTATCTAGTTAGATGACGATGGTGGGTATTCCATCGGGGCTCGATTCTATATTGCTCGGGGACTACTTAAGTTAAGATTTAAGTGATTAGGCCAAATTCACAACTAAACCAAAAAGGAGAATAAACAAAACCATGCAAAGTAGGCAATTGAAATTATTATTTTATTCCAGTTATTTCAATTGTTTTCCATAAGTGTTATCCGATAATTTATGCTTTTAAAACTGCTGACATATATGTGAAGGTTAATCTATATGTTCATTTTATTTCCCTACGGAGCTAGGATGCAGCTCACCCCTTAGACTATACGTCGCAAGTCCAGGACTAGCGGCAGCGAAGACTTCTGGAGACTTTGAACCACGGGATTCAGACTACGTGCCCACTGAGGAGTCAGAGCCTCCTCCTAAGGAATTTTTCTAGGAAACCCATTGCGTACTTTGAGAGTGAGTTGAGAGTATTAGGCACGGCTTGGCATGTCAAGTCCTTTTTGTTATTTATGTAATTAAGTATCTTTATTCTTTTGGCAGGCCATCTAGGATGGACAGTTATCACCCATGCTTCGGGTCAGTTCTTATGCCCATGAATTGGCATGGGACAAGAACTGTCCTTAGAGACTCTTGTACCTTGAATGCATGAGTACTTGTTTAGAGTAGATACATGTGCCTAAATTGCAGTTTTTGGCTTGTATATACCAATGTTTCGCAAAGAATCATAGGGCACGGCCTAGAGGGAAATGCTGATGGCACGGGTTTTGGGGTGCCGAAATTCGAGCTGTCACAGTTGGTATCAAAGCCTTTCTTTTTAGTTCTGGCAATCTTTTCGTCAGAGTATAGGGACTTCTGCTAACGAAACCGTGGTTTCTCATGCAGACCGTTATGTTTCCTAGAGGAAGAGGCGACCCAGGGGTGGTCATGATAGGAATTTACGCAGTAGAGATGGGTTCGTCTCGCCTACCAACAAGGTACCATTAGGAAATAGGGAGATTCTCGAGGGTAGTGGCCAAGGAGAAAACCAAAATCAAGCAGAAAATTAGGATCGAGATCGTCAGGATCGAGATCAAAGGAAACAAGATAGAGTGAGGGAGAGAAATGAAGAAAGAGATGAGTGTCAGAGGATGATGCACACGATGGAAACCATGGCAATTGCCATGGCACAGCAAGCAGCATCCTTGGCAGCACATGCAGCCCCAGAACCACATCCGACACCTATGCCTCCAGTAGGACCTACACTACCAGTGGCTTCAGCATTTACCAAATTCAGGAGGATGAGACCTCCTAACTTTTCAGGGCAGGCAGACACCATGGCAGCTGAAAATTGGCTGGGTGAAATGGAGAAGGTGTTTAGCGCACTGACATGCACAGAGGATGAGAGCATCCGTTGGGCAGCGTATATGCTAGATGGAGAAGCTAGACCTTGGTGGAAATCTGTTTCACGGACTAGAGCTCAAGAAACTCCAGATATGCCCTGGACTTGGGATGAATTCGTTGAAGAGTTTAATAAACAGTATTTTCCGGAGGTTGTGAGAAATCAGATGGAGACTCAATTCTTGCAACTAATGCAAGGAAGGATGACCGTAAGAGAGTACGGAGTAGAATTTATGAGACTAGCTCGCTTTGCTCCAGACTACGTAATTTCGAATGTGATGAAAGCGAAGAGGTTCCAACAAGGTTAAAGGTCGGACATCCGAGGAGGGGTTGCACCCTTTCAGCTAAAGACCTACGGAGAGGTCATGAGTAAGGCATTAGTGGTCGAAGAAGAAAAAAATAACCGATATCGTCAGAGGGAACAACAGGGAAGAGGAAGCATAGATCAAAGTAGGACTGGGAGTTATGAATCAGTGAATAAGAAGCCGAGGTTCGTAGCACTGAATTAGAGGCAACCATTCCAGACAGGTTATGGGAGAGCCGCACAATAAACTACTCATCAAAGATTCCCATTACAGGCATCAGGGAGACCGATGAGGTATGAGGGTCCTGCTATTTCCACCGGAGCTACAGCTACACAAGGTTTTTCAAGAGCTGCTTCTTCAACACCAAGGGAGACTTGTGCCAAGTGTGGCAAGTCCCACAAAATGGCAGATTGCAGGCAAGGAATGCGAGGCTATTTTAAATGTGGCAAAATAGGCCACGTAATTAGAGATTGCCCTGATGCAATTAAGGAAAAGACGGCCTCAGCTTCCATGCCACGGCCTATTCAATCATGAAAGCCAGTTATTCAAGGGAGAGCCTACACAGTTACCACCCAAGAAGCAAGGAGTGTACATGACGTCATCCAAGGTAAGATTTCCTTTTTATGAAGAATTTCAATTTTATACAATTTTAGATAGAGAAGGTGCATTCATTTGAACAGTGTGTAGAACCGTGTTTGTACGTTAGACAATTCTAAGTAATGTATGTGCTATGTATGTATGTGTATGTGTTATAGGTACGTTACAAGTCTATGAGAAAGGGTGCTATGTAGCACGTGACGCTCGAGTGTTGATAGACCCAAGGTCTACCCACTCCTTCATCACCCCTAGATTTGCAAAGAAAATGAAGATTGTCATGGAGACACTAGACTTTGTGTTATCAGTGTCTATACCAACGGGAGAATTAGTGAACACAGAATGAGTCTGCAAATCGGTAGTAGTGAGCGTTCGGGATGACGTTGTCTATGAATTAGATGTGAAATTAATCATGTTAGACATGCAAGGATTCGACGTGATCCTTGGCATGGATTGGCTGTCCCATCATTATGCAACAATAGATTGCAAGAACAAGGTTGTTATTTTCTGACCTAACACAAGGAGATCGTTTCGATTTTGAGGAGAGAGATCGACGCAAGTGCCACTCATCTTTGCAGTTAGAGCAGAACGTTTAATCAAAAAGGGATGCAGCGGTTATTTAGCATTTTTGAAAGGAGATAAAGAAGAAAGGAATGTTATCTCCGAGATAGCAGTAGTGCGAGAATTCATAGACGTATTTCCTGAAGAATTGCTAGGATTACCCCCAGAGAGAGAAGTGGAATTTGCTATCGACTTAGCACCAGGAACGAAGCCTGTTTCAAAGGCACCTTACAAGATGGCTCCTGCAGAGTTGAAAGAATTGAAAGAGTAGTTGCAAGGGCTCATGGATAAAGGATTCATAGGACCAAGCGTGTCTCCATGGGGAGCACCAGTTTTGTTTGTGAAAAAGAAAGATGGGTCGATACGGTTGTGCATTGACTATCGACAATTGAACAAACTCACTGTAAAGAATCGATACCCGTTGCCAAGAATAGATGACTTGTTCGATCAGTTGCAAGGAGCGAAATATTTTTCCAAGATCGATATGAGATCTGGATACCATCAGTTAAGAGTCAAGGCTGAGGACATTCAGAAAATGGCATTCAGAACATGGTATGGACACTATGAATTTTTGGTGATGCCATTCGGATTGACAAACGCACCGGCGTCGTTTATGGACTTAATGAATCGGGTGTTTAAATCACACCTAGACTCTTACGTTGTCGTGTTTGTCGACGACATTCTGATTTACTCAAAATTGAGGATGGAGCATGAAGAACACTTACGGGTCACTCTACAAACTTTGTGTGAACACCAATTGTACGCCAAGCTCAGCAAATGTGAATTCTGGCTAGAAGAGGTTAGCTTTTTGGGACATGTCGTCTCAAAGCATGGTGTCACAGTAGATCCTGCTAAGATCGACGCAGTAGTGAACTGAGAGCAACCAAAGACCGTGATAGACGTCCGAAGTTTCCTTGGACTGGCAGGTTATTATCGATGTTTCGTTGAGGGGTTTTCAAAGATATTAGGACCTCTTACGAGGCTTACAAGAAAGGATATAAGATTTGAGTGGAGTGAGGCGTGCGAGAAGAGTTTTCAAGAACGCAAGAAGAGACTCACCTCAGCTCCACTGTTAGCCATTCCATCAGGCAGTGGAGGATTCGCGGTCTACAGTGATGCTTCGTATAACGGTTTGGGTTGTGTACTAAACTAACATAAAAAGGTAATAGCTTACGGGTCAAGACAGTTGAAAGAGCACGAGAAGAACTATCCGACACATGATTTGGAACTAGCGGCGGTCATATTCACATTGAAGATATGGCGACATTATTTATACGGAGAAACGTTTGAAATCTTCACTGACCATAAGAGCCTCAGATATCTGTTTACACAGAATGAACTAAATATGAGGCAGCGCAGATGGATAGAGTTCCTCAAGGACTATGACTGTTCCATACAGTACCATCAAGGAAAAGCTAATGTGATGGCCGATGCCTTGAGTCAAAAGAGTTCAGCCCAGTTGACTAGTCTAATTTTGGGTATACACCGATGGAAGCTATTGGAAGATCTAGCACTATGTGGTGCGGACATCCAGCCACAAGCTACAGGAACCTTTTTAGCCAACATATCAGTGAAACCGGTGATATTCGAACATATACTAGAACTACAGATGAAAGACCCAATACTAGCCAAGATACGTCAAGATGTAACTGAAGGCATTAGATCGGAGTTTTCAATCAAGGAGGATGGTTCCTTACTGTTCAAGGGCCGTCTCTGTATTCTGGACAATGCCGATTTACGACGGACGATTCTTGATGAATCCCACAAGTCAAGCTATGCTATCCACCCGGGAAGCACGAAGATGTATCAAGATCTGAAAAAGAATTACTGGTGGAGAGGTTTGAAGCAAGACGTGGCAAAGTACGTGTTGCGGTGTTTGATGTGCCAACAAGTGAAGATTGATCATAGATACCCCGCAGGCGTATTACAACCCCTACCTATACCAGAATGGAAGTGGGAATCGATCTCCATGGACTTCCTAGTTGGGCTATCGCAAACTATAAAGAAGTACAATGCCATTTGGGTAGTAGTCGATCGATTGACCAAGTTAGCACACTTCTTACCTTACCACAGGATGTACACGGCGGGAAGACATGCAGAGCTGCATATGAAAGAGATTGTCCGTTTACATGGGATTCCGAGTAACATCGTTTCAGACCGTGACCATTGTATACATCAAAGTTTTGGAAGAAATTTCAAGAAGGAATGGGAACGAGACTAAATTTTAGTACGGCGTTTCACCCACAAACCGACGGACAGACTGAGAGGGTCAATCAAATTATTGAAGACATGCTTAGGGCATGTATGTTGGAATTACAAGGATCGTGGGATCAACACCTACCATTGATTGAGTTCGCATATAACAATAGTTTTCAGACGAGCATTGGGATGGCACCGTATGAAGCCTTGTACGGAAGGCGATGTAAATCGCCAATCAATTGGAAGGAAACAAGGGAGAAATTTGTTTTGGGACCCGTTGTACTTGAAGATAGCGCCGCTATTGTCTGCATGATCAGAGAAAGACTAAAGGCTGCTCAAAGAAGACCGAAAAGCTACTGTGATATCAAGCGGACGAGCGTAGACTTTAAGGTGGGAGAACATGTTTTCGTGAAAGTATCGCCTATGAAGGGCGTGATGAGGTTCGGAAAGAGAGGGAAGCTAAGTCCCCGCTACCTTGGACCGTTTGAAGTTTTGGGTCGAGTAGGGGAAGTAGCTTACTGCATCGGATTGCCACCATTATTTGATCAGGTACACAATGTATTCCACGTATCTATGCTCAGGAAGTATCTTAATGACCCTGATCATGTGTTGAGTGGCAAATCATTCGAGATGCACGAAGATATGAGCATTATCAAAGAACCGGCGGAGATTTTGGATCGAAAGGAACAAGTGCTACGCACCAAAGTCATTCCTTTAGTGCTTGTTCGCTGGAATAATCATCTGGCTGAGGAAGCAACGTGGGAGAGAGAAGCAGATGTCAAAGAACAATACCCCAACTTGTTTGAGAATGTTAGCTGGTTGTTTTTGATAATGTGTAATATTTTGACAGTACGTCAATTCCTATTTTGAAACAAGTAAACGAATGAGATTAAAATTCAAGCATTTAGCTTAAACTTTTGCCAGAAAGATCGGTTCATGTGAATTTTTATTTTTTTTTAAATAATAATCTCAATTACCTAATGTAGGAAATCATGTGTGAAAGATGTCCTAATAATAGAGGAGACCAGAGGGATTATAAACTTATAAGAACCAGAAAAATGTTTCTGGGCTCGCTCGAGCGAACATTTATGCTCGTTCGCGCAATGCTACATAAATTATACTTTCAAATCATTTTGGACTCGCTCGAGCGAGGTCTAGTGACTGCTCGAGCGAGGCCTTTTAACCGCTCAAGCGAGGTATATCAATCGCTCGAGTGAGGTTAGAGTTTATAAAAGAGGGGCGAGTCACTATTCGCTCATTTCTCCTTCAAGCGAGAGTTCGAGCGAGGAAGGGTGGTTTAGGGTTTTTGATCTTCAAGTTTTTCCTTTCGTTTTGAACCAGATTCGGACGATCCGAGCCGTCTAAAACGATTCTAAAGGTAAGATCTACCCAACCTCTACCTTGTTCACTTCATTTTTGTTCCAAAAGACCTAATGGCTTCTACAAGCCCTAATCCCCAACCTAAGAAACGGATGGCGATACGATCGCCGTCGGTGCGCAACAAAGCGCCGCAAGCTCCACAACCACCACCAACCCCATCTCCTACCCCAATCGAACTAGACGATTGGTGGGGGGCAAAATTTTTTGAATCCGAATGGGATATACATCCCTCTTGTTTTGGGGATCCGACGTCCACCCAATGGACATCGGATTTCCTCACCAACAATAACCTCAGACTGTTACTTACCCCGTTTGGAGCTTGGTACTATCCGAGATTCGTAAGACTATTTTACCAAACCATCAACATGAACGTGAATGAGGACGCCATCCTCGTCACGATCGAAGGAAAGGAATTAATTTTTAATTGTGCCGAGATTTCGTTGGTCATGAACTGCCCACACACCTATGCCTCGAGCCCACTCATCCAACCACCTTTTTCTGGGAACGTAGAATTCCCAACGATTATTTTAGACATCATTGGCGGCACGTCCACTTCGAGTCAATCTATCACCCGATCGCAGCTACCGCCACGCATGTGGCTTTTGGATATCATTTTTAAGAAGAACTTACACCTGACCGGCCATGACCAAGAACGCCGTGACGCGTTTCTGCGAGCTTTGCACTCTGCTTTTCATAATAGGTGGATTAGCACGCCTATGGTGGTCATTAAAGGCATGGCACATGCCTATAAACGAAACATAAGAGGTGCTATTCCTCCACCCATCAACCGACTACCTTATGCTCGGTTGATTTCTCGACTCCTCGACTCACGAAATGGAAAAGGAGGATTCAAGATCCGAACCAACGAGTTATCTCTTACCGATAACATCGTACCCTATTTAGCCCAAGACTAGAGCCGAAACTTAAAGAGCCTTCAAACTAGCGTTAACAAGAAAAGAGACCGCCAAATTTCCCGACAAGCCACGCAACAAGTACACCGGCGGGACCAACTACTCCCTCTACTTCATCTTCACAGTCCCTACCTACCACCGACACTAGTATGATGCGAAAGCTCCTCCAACAGGGGCGGGAGATCAGGTTGCACCAGAGGTTTCAGGATGCACTACTCATAGACCTCATGGGCCAGGCTTACCCGCAATTTACATGGAGCGCGTCGGTGCTATGAGAGATGCTATTTTTGGAGCGTCTAGCTCGGGCCCTGCTACGAGGAGCGCTACAGCGGGTACCACTACCGCCAGAGTGGTTGACGAGGATGAGGATGACAAGGACTACGACGATGATGATGGCTCCGGCGACGAGGACGACAAGTTTGAGGAGGATGATGATTAGATGGTCATTTTACTTTTCATTGGAACGATAATGAAATTTGGTTATAATATTTTGTTCGTAATATTTTGAATATGATCGTTTTGATGGTGATGTGGCATTTTGACTACATAAACTATTGTGACATGGTTGTCATAGATATTTTGGGGATTTATACCATAATAGCAATTGTAGTTTTATCATACGATCAATTAGTAGCATGATGGTGGAAATACGTGATAGTATAAAATTTTTATCATCATTATTCTTGATTATATGGGTGTAAGTTGATATGGTTTAACGCAAGTCGTGAAATTAGACCATTTGTTTAATTACCTGATGATGTATGGAACTAGCCTATTGCATGGCCTAGTAATAGTCATACCTAGTTACTCGAGTATCGTCGATTTTCGAGGATGAAAATCTTATAAGATGGGGTGAATGTCATAACCCCAGATTTTTGGGAATCGTACACATCATGTACCATGCACGTGTATGTGTGGTTCACAAGGAAACCAAAACTAACATGTATACACTATGTGTGTGTGTGAAACACACTAACTTTCACTAAGATATATATAAGTGAATGAGGGGGGAGAGGGGTTTCCCAATACGTGACCTAATTAATTTAGATAGAGAGAAGGAAAAGAGAAAGAGAAGAGAGGGAATCATAAAAGAGAGTAGAGACTCGTTGTTCTAAGCCGATAGAAGTTTGGAAAAAAAAAAGGGACTAGAGGAGGAACCTTGATGAGTTTCTCATCTAGTTAGAACTTGGATCACGCTTACATCAAATACATCGATCGAGGTATGATTTAAATGCATATTTTGGGTGATTAGATAATGTAGGAAGCATTAGTTGAAATGATTTTAGGTTATTGAATGCTAATAAGATATTGGAAGAAGAAGGGAAATAGTCCTCGAACTGATCGAGCGATTATGTCTATCGTGGCTCGCTCGAGCGGCCTAATTGGCTCGCTCGAGCGAGGACAGAATAAAAAAAAAAAAGAGAATTGTTGCATTCTGGGCTCGCTCGAGCGAGACCCATATTGAAGGAATAACTCGCTCGAGCGAGGTATCGCATAAAGCTTCAGATGGCTCGCTTTAACCGCTCGAGCGATCTCGTTTGAACCGCTCGAGCGAGGAATTTGTGCTCACTCGAGCGAGGTCAAGTGACCGCTCGAGCGAGGAAATGTGCTCGCTCGAGCGAGGCACCACACAGATTTTGATAGTTTAGTGTAAATCCATGGAGGCTATGTACTCCAATGATTCTAGTGACCTTTCTAAACATATTCTAAACACATGAAATGTAGGTTTGACGTGAGATCGTGATGTGTAAACCTCTACGAGAAAAGTGTGTATCGAATTTGCGTTGTGGTAGGGAATATTCTTGAAATATGTGCATTATTTCGTCAACTCATATATGCAATGTATTTCAATTAAATAGTCAAGTATTGCCTGATCATTATGAAAAAGGGTGTATGAGTAAGTTTCAAATGTGATAGTCATGAGGTCCCCAGGGGACGTAAAAATTGTAAAGTGGACATCTAGATGGTATATTGAACCAGTGGCATCCCAGGGATGCAGAGGAAAACTAACAGTGAAACGAAAGTAAAGTGATAAGGCCTAATGTAATAAAATTAGCACAATCACGGTGAATAACTATATGTACAGCACGTTCAATATTTTTATTATTTAAGGTTTGACTAGAATACCCCCAAGCGTGGCGGGGATACCCATGATGACTTGGCGGGATATCTGACTGACGGTCGGCTGACCAATCCAGATATATTCACAAAACATCCCAGGGATGTAAATTTGAGAATAGACCCCGCCACCTACGAGAAAGGGGCTTGGGCAGTATTCCCAGGGAATACACATAACAACTGTCTAGTTAGATGACGATGGTGGGTATTCCATCGGGGCTCGATGCTATATTGCTCGGGGACTACTTAAGTTAAGATTTAAGTGATTAGGCCAAATTCACAACTAAACCAAAAAGGAGAATAAATAAAACCATGCAAAGTAGGCAATTGAAATCATTATTTTATTCCAGTTATTTCAATTGTTTTCCATAAGTGTTATCCGATAATTTATGCTTTTAAAACTGCTGACATATATGTGAAGGTTAATCTATATGTTCATTTTGTTTTCCTACGGAGCTAGGATGCAGCTCACCCCTTAGACTATACGTTGCAGGTCCAGGACTAGCGGCAGCGAAGACTTTTGGAGACTTTGAACCAGGGGATTTAGACTACGTGCTCACTGAGGAGTCAAAGCCTCCTCCTGAGGAATTTTTCTAGGAAGCCCATTGCATACTTTGAGAGTGAGTTGAGAGTATTAGGCACGGCTTGGCATGTCAAGTCCTTTTTGTTATTTATGTAATTAAGTATCTTTATTCTTTTGGCAGGCCGTCTGGGATGGATAGTTATCACCCACGATTCGGGTCAGTTCTTATGCCCATGAATTGGCATGAGACAAGAACTGTCCTTAGAGACTCTTGTACCTTGAATGCATGAGTACTTGTTTAGAGTAGATACATGTGCCTAAATTTTTTAGTTTTTGGCTTGTATATACCAATGTTTCGTAAAGAATCATAGGGCACGGCCTAGAGGGTCGTGATGATGGCACGGGTTTTGGGGTGCCGAAATTCGGGTTGTCACAGATTATTAAGATGAATCTCCTAAATCTCTTAGACGGTCTGATTAAAATTTATTAACCCTAATAAATCGATAACAATTATGAAATTGATTTTCTATTGACCATTGATCTTAATTTGATAGATTTTGAGATATTTACAGAGATCAAATCGTCATTAAAAATCAACAAAAATTATGAAGTTTATTTTATATTGACCATCGATCTCGATGCAAATCGGGTGGTCGAAAGATTTACTTTGGCTATCTGGACAGATTGGACTGATTTGTAGGCTTTTACAGATATCGAAACATCTTTAAAAATATTTTCTGAAAAAAAATAAAAAATAATGAAGTTGATTTTATATTGACTATCGATCTCGATGTAGATCGGGTGGTCAAAATTAAATCCGAAAGATCTACTTTAGCTATCTGGGCAAATCTAACTGCTTTTAGGGCGTTTACAGAGATCGAAATGTTCTTAAAATATTTTTTGAAAATCAATAAAAATTATAAGGTTGATTTTATATTAACCATCGATCTCAATATAGATCGGGTGGTCAAAATTAAATCCGAAAGATCTACTTTGGCTACCCGAACAGATCTAACTGATTTTGGGGCGTCTATAGATATCGAAACGTCTTTAAAAAAATTTCTAAAAATCAACAAAAATTATGAGGTTGATTTTATATTGACCATTGATCTCGATGTAGATCGGGTGGTCAAAATTAAATCCGAAAAATCTACTTTGGCTACCCGAGCAGATCTAGGGCATTTACAAAGATCGAAACGTCCTTAAAAATATTTTCTAAAAATAAAAAAAAGTTATGAAGTTGATTTTATATTGACCATCGATCTCGATGTAGATCGGGTGGTCAAAATTAAATCCGAATGATCTACTTTGGCTACCCGAGCAGATCTGACTGATTTTGGGGTGTTTACAGAGATCGAAACGTCCTTAAAAAATATTTTCTAAAAATTAACAAAAATTATGAGGTTAATTTTATATTGACCATTAATCTCGATGTAGATCAGGTAGTCAAAATTAAATTCGAAAGATCTACTTTGGCTACCCGGGCAGATCTGACTAATTTTGGGGCATTTACAGAGATCGAAACGTCCTTAAAAAATATTTTCTAAAAATAAATAAAAGTTATAAAGTTGATTTTATATTGATCATCGATCTCGATGTAGATTAAGTGGTCAAAATTAAATCCGAAAGATCTACTTTAGCGACCCAGGAAATCTGACAAATAAGATTCA
Organism: Chloranthus sessilifolius; assembly: GCA_021018995.1. NCBI lineage: Eukaryota > Viridiplantae > Streptophyta > Magnoliopsida > Chloranthales > Chloranthaceae > Chloranthus > Chloranthus sessilifolius. Next base: position 22,608,717 of record CM037594.1, on the reverse strand, counting down.
TGTTTATTTTATGAATTCTTTTGGTTGGTTGGATTTCACATTCCATTCTTTAAATAATTGATGCAAATATACATATATATATATATATAATTCAAAATTTAAAGAAGTCAACTTTTATTGCTTCATTCCTTACGCAGTTTATCCTCATGCGAGTAGGAGGTAACATATAAAAATACCTATGTTGTCTACCTTAACAATATATATACATACAAGCCTTATGCAGTTTATCCTCATGCGAGTAGGAGACAACTTATTTACATTCTATGGATAGTATCACTTCAGAAAGTAACCGTTAATAGGAGGGGATTCATTTCCTTCTGCATCAACCAATATATAAGTTCCATTTGAATAGACAGTTTCTATTACAAAAGGTCCCTCCCATTTAAGCTCAAACTTCCCTGGAGTTTTTCCAGTAACAATCATAGGGCGACGAACAGTAAGGAACGGGTCCCCTTTCTTAAAGGATTGATGCCTCACCTTCTTTTCGAATGACTTTGACATGCGAGCATAGTATGCCTCCAAGCTTTGCTGAACTTTGAGCCTATGCTCATCCAGGGCTTCCAGTTCTGAGAACTTAAGTGCGGCATTTTGTTTCCTGGTGAGATTGTAACTTAATGCTACTCTTAAAGAAGGAATCTGGACCTCCGACGGTAATAAAGCTTCACCTCCAAATACTAATGCATATGGAGTAGCCTGTGTAGGAGTATGATGAGTCGTTTTGTAAGCCCATAAGGCATCCTACAATCTTTCATGTCAGTCACGTTTATATTTAGTCACTGTCTTTTTCAACAACTTGACCAATGTTTTGTTAAAAGCTTTCGCTAAGCCATTTATATATGGGTTGTATATCGTAGAGTAACATTGTTTTATTTACTACTTAGCGCAAAACTTACTTACCACTTTATTTTTGAATGGTGTGCCATTATCATTAATGATACAAGAAGGAATCTCATACCGATAAATGATATGTGTATGTATGAAGTCCGCAACTGTGTTGGCTTTAACCTCTCTGAGTCCTACTGCTTCTACCCCTTTAGAAAAATAATCGGTTGCAGCTAGTATGAACTTATGTCCAGCAAATGACGGGGGGTATATTGGACCTATGATATCCATACCCCATTCCTCAAATGGCCATGATGTGATTATAGGGTGCAAGGGTTCTGGTGGACGGTGAATGAAATTTGTGTGAATCTAGCAAATCGGACATCTTTTAGCGAAATCTATACAATCATTCACCATGGTTGGCCAATAATAACCTAAGTGTTTCAATCGGGTATGTAGCTTAGGGCCTGATTGATGTGCCCCACAAATGTCGGCATTCTTCTTGCATGGCTTGTTGAGCTTCTTCAGTTGAAAGAGATCTTAATACGATATTATCGAACGATATCTTATACAGAGTATCATTGAAATATACAAATCGGCTCGCCCTTCGACGAACTTCAGCCTTGTGGTGTGCTTCATAAGGCAGTTTTCCATGTTGAAGATATTTTATAAGTTCTTACCTCCAATCTAGTTTCTCAACTTCAAAAGCGGATATAATATTGACCAAGTTTCCTTGCTCGATTTGATATCTCCTCATGATGGAAGGTAAGACCCTTTTTCTGTGACTCTTACTTCGACAACTTTCTCATTTTTACAAGTCAAAGATGTTGCAAGTTTTGCAAGGGCGTCGGCTTGGTTATTTTGACTTCATGGGACATGCATAATCCATATATTCTCGAACTGTGACAGTTCCTGAATCTTTTGATGATATGGTATTAACTCTATCTTTCTAACTACGTAAGATCCTTCTGATTGTCTTATGGCGAGCTGGGAATCCCCATATACATCAAGGGTGTAAATGGCCATGTCTAAGGCTAATTCTAAACCAATGATTAACGGCTCATATTCAGCAGTATTATTAGACATGGATTTTGTTAATGTGAAGGAATATGGGAGTAACCCATTACTTGATGTAGCAAACACGATTCCAGCGCCTGCTCCTACCGCTTGTGAAGCCCCATCAAAATATAATTTTCATCTTTATGCTATTTCAGCATAATATACTTCTTCATCTAATAGGTCTTCGGATAACGGTGAATTCCCTGCGATTGGATGAGCGGCTAAAAAATTGGCTAATGTTTGTCCTTTTATGGCTTTCTAGTGTACAAAAGTTATGTCGAACTTTGACAAGTGTAGAGACCATTTAGCAAGTCTTCCTAACAACATTGATTTTGTCATGAGAAATTTTAATGGATCCGCTTTACTTATCAAACGGATTGGATGATCTAGCAAGTAATGTCGTAGCTTTTGCGACGCGAAGACAAGAGCTAAGCAACTCTTTTCAATAGGTGAGTAATTTCCTTCAGCTCCTATGAACATTCAACTGAGGTAATATAGGGCATTTTCCTTACCGTCTTCATTCTCCTGAGCTAACAAAGCCCCAAGCAAGTTATCCATGACTGCTATATATAGGATTAAATGTTTCCCTTTAATTGGAGCAGTTAGGACTGGCGGATGAGATAAATATTCTTTTAAACTATCAAAAGCCTTTTGACAATCTTTATTCTATTCGAATGGGACCCCTTTCTTCATCAGACGGGAGAATGGTTGACATCATCCTGAAAGATTTGATATGAAACAACAGATATACGCAAGTCGTCCCTCTAGTCCCTTTAATTCACAAATGTTCTTTGGAGGTGGCATCTCTAAGATGGCTTTCGTTTTTATTGGATCAACTTGTATGCCTCTATGTCGAACAACGAATCTGAGAAACTTCTCTGAAGTGACTCTGAAAGCACATTTTAGTGGATTCATTTTTAAGTTGTACTTTTAGAGTTTACAAAATACTTGATATAGGTGGGCCAAGTGATCACCTCTATTCTTTGATTTTACTACGAGATCATCTACATAGCATTCGACTATTTCGTGTAGCAATTCCTTGAATATTTTCGTCATTGCACATTTATAAGTAACTCTAGTATTTTTTAGTCCAAATGGCATGACTTTAGAGCAAAAGATTCCCCTTGGGGTTCGAAAAGCTATTAGGTCTTCATCTCCAGGTGCCATTCGTATCTGGTTGTATCCGAAGTATCCATCTATGAAGGACATGGCTTCACAACCGACAATAGAATCGATCAAGAGTTCTGAAATAGGCAAAGGGAATTCATCCTTGGGACATGCTGCATTGAGATCTCTGAAATCAACACATACCCTAATCTGATCATTCTTCTTCTTGACTGGGGCTACGTTAGCAACCCATGTCTGATATTTGACTTCACGGATAAAGCCGGCATTGACTAACTTGTTGATTTTCTGTTTCTACCTTTATGACTACATCTGGATGAAGTCGTCTTTAAGCTTATTTAACGGGTTTGATGTCAGGATTTACGGCCAATTTGTGAGTGGCAATTTTGACATCTAATCCTGGCATATCATGATATGTCCATGCAAACACATCTCGATTCTTCTTTAGAAAATTGGTATAAGTTATCATTTCCTCTGTAGAGAGTGCGACACTGACATTGGTAATCAGAAGATCTTCAGGAGTTCCAAAGTTGGCTTCTTATAGGTCGTCAACAGTGGTTTGTACTCCTTCAAACTTATGTGGAGCTGGAATAGGTTCTTCTGAGGCTGGGATAGGTTTTTTCGTCATGGAGATCACATAGGATCCGAGATGTTTTGCACGAATCACTATAGGTCTATGCCCGAGACAACCTTTCAATGGATGTAAATATCCATCATTATAGGATGCCCGTTTCTGTGCACGAGATGGGCTCGCATCAAAATGTGCAATCATCCCTACTCCATCTTTTAGAACTCCTCCTTTTGAGAGATCATATCCCATCTTTTTCATCATATTCGCTGCCTTTTTGCTGTATCACGTAAATTGAAGAGGTTCTTTTGAATCCCTATAACCTGGTTAGATGCGTAGCGAATCAACTTTGGTGAGTGGCTTGGTGAAAGAGCCCAGTAGAGGGGAATTAGGTTTCAGGTTTTGGGATAAATTTTTAACAATTCTGTTATGAGAGCCGGCTTTCGAAGGGATTATTTTCTTGTTGAGAATGATTCTTCTCCGAGGTTGGGAATAAGGAGCTGAAATGAAGGGTACGTTGACCTCTTTCGGGGATCTAAAGGAACTGAATTATTTTTAGATCGATTTTTTTAAAAAGGAATAGTCACCTTAACAGGAGTTTTAGAACTTACCTCCTATGAGTTTTGTCTGGGTGCTGAGGACTCGAGTAATGGTGAATATTCATCTAATAGCTCGAAGTCGCTAGTGCGTGTAGATGAAGTAGATATTTCATATAATTTTGCATTAGCAAAATGAGCTTCATCTGGGTGAAAGGGTTGTGGATCAGCTGCTACCCATTTATGTTCGCCATTATGAAAATATTTAAAACATTGATGAAGTATGGATGGAACAACCCCACATTGATGTAACCAAGGTCTTCCAAACAACGCATTATATGATGTATTAGCATTGATCACATGGAACTGAGTATTAGAGGAAAGTTCTTCAATATCTAATCATAAGTGAATAGATCCTAGGGTTCCTTATTTATTTTGATTGAAACCTTGAATCATGAGGGTACTGGGTGAGAGGTCTTTAACAGTTCATCCCACTTTATGTAATATATGTAATGGTAACAAATTTACAATAGACCCCCCATCATTCATGAGTCTGGCAAGGTGAACATCTTCAAGTAGACCCGATATAAAGAGGGGTCTATTTGTGATTTAAGTTTAGTTTTGAGATCATCATCAGAAAATGTGATTGTACAAACTAAGTCTTCCAAGCCAGTCTCTACCTGGCAAACCTCCTCAATGGACTTGTCTAGGCTAGAGAGAGTTTTTATCAGCGTTTTCCTTAAGCTACTAGACAAACAAAGCGCATCATATATCGAAAGCAAAGCAGGTACCTTCTTTAAATGAGAGAGTACATCAGAATTTTCTTCTTCTTTCCCTTTATCAGTATTCTTGGAGTTTTTGTCGAATGACGACATTTCTCCTTACTTGGTTGTCTTGTCGACAACTTCTGCACCCTTAGGTGGAGATACAGTTTCTATAAACGAAACATGATGATTCTTTGACTTCCGTCGATAAAGTATAATTGGGCGTTCGGTACATTTTTCTATAACATCTACCTCTTCAATCTGAATCACATTGCAAGAAGCAACATTGTTAGGTTCAAATTGCTTTTTTTTATGGAATAACCACTTTACACCAACCTTCATTGTCAGATGAATTATCTTCAGAAGCATCTGGTGAAGACGAGCATTTGATGACCTCCTTCATGCGAATATCTTTAATCCGACTCCTGTTAATATCAATCTGGGGTTTTGATTCCTTCTTCTGGGCTTTGTCATTGCTATCTACAACATCTAATTCTTATTTACCTCCGATCATTTCAGAACATTCAAGACGTATGTAGTCTCCCAACATGAGGGCTATAATTCCTCCATTTCCACTTTAGATGATGATGAAGAAAAAGAAATTATCATCGGTTCAAGTTTCATGTTTTATACTCTCTTCGGTGGTTTCATAGGTTCCAGTTGAACCTTCTTTCCTTTTTCCCATTCTCTACGATCCTTCAGTATTTTGAGTGTAGTATAATTCGAAGGGATCTTTTTACTTCTCTTTTTACTTTCTCCATAGATTTCTTTAAATCTACAGATGCTTCTAAAGGAATTTTGACTTTGGGCAATCCCTTCTTCTTGGGTACTACATGCCAACTTTCCTCATCGAAATTAGGAGAATCTACCATATATGACTCTTGCCAGTTAAATTCGCGTCGTTTACCTTGAGCTTCTTCTATAAAGGACTTGGTATCACAGCCCCAGTCCCATTCCGGAAGAGAGGTTTTCTTTTTCCAAGAGGCTTTGATTTCTGCATGTTGTATATGTGCTTGCCGCCTATTATAGTCTAGTGCCCTTTCCCATAGATCATCTTGTAAAGGAATTGCACCCAATGGACGAGGCATCGATCATCGGTGCATCTTGTAAAGGAACTGAACCTGATGGACACGGTGTAGGTGGTGTTTTCCTCCATTCTTAGATATCATCGTCAATCCATCCAGATGTGCCTTTAGTAACAAGATGTTGATAATCGGATAAGCCATTCTTTTGCATCAGTTCTTTTCAGAAACAAGTTATTTCGCTATCGATTAACATCTTTTTATTTCAAGTAGCATCCCTCTGTTTCCATTCTCTCTTCCTGTGCCAGCTAACATAGTGGGCAGGGCCTACTTCATCTTCAAATAATGACGAATCAAAGTCCTTGCAAGATGGAATGAACTCATGAAGTTTCGAAAGTGTAGAGTTCAGATTTTTTTCAAGGATAGGAACTGGCGAAAAACCACCGAAGGTAATCATATTTGTCATGACTGTGCCATCATTGTCTTATTTAGGAGATTCTGGAGTAAAAGTAATGTCTCCAGAATCAAGAAGAATTTGGACCTTATCTTTAAATATAAAATAATCTTTCAATGTGTGCCCTAGCACACGGTGATATTTACAGTAAAGTGGATCATCTATCTTATTTTGCTCTTCAGGTCTGCGAGATTCTGATAGCTGTATAATCCCACTGTCAATAACATCATCGAAGATACCTCCTACGTCGTTATTCTTAAATGAATACTTTTTATCTTTCTTTTCTTTCAGAGATTGGCCCTTAGAACAGTTTGATCTCTGAGGAGGTGCAAAACTACTACTGGCTCCCCCTGCTTTGTTTGATCAATTGTTTCCAAATCCTTCTATCCGCTTGGTTACAGTGAATTGATTACGATCTCTGATGCCAATTGCTATTGTTGTAGGATAAGATGTAGATTTTTCTATCCTTCGTTTTGTTCCTCTGGGAGGATCCTTTCGGTGTCCCCTTGAGTTTAAACCAATAAAACTTTCAAGTTCTGAAGTTCGTGTAGCAAGATCTTCGAAACTCATGGAATGTCCATAGTAAGGGACTACTAATTCTTGCCTCATGCCAGCCAGGCACGTTTGTACTGCTTCTTCTTCTTCAAACTTATGTTTGGAATGGATGTTGAGGCTTCTCCACCGCGTAATGTAATCAACGACCTTTTCATTTGGTCGTTGCTTTAATTGTGACAACTCAGCGACCCCTACGGATCTGAGTACTAAAGAATCTCTTTAAGAATGCCTCTCTCATCTCTTTCCAAGTCGATATCGACTCTGGTGGAAGCTTCGTGTACCATGTAAATGTAGCTCCCTTAAGAGGCTGCATAAATTATCACAAAAGTAAAGCATCAAGTTTTGAGGTGTCACCACAGGCTAAGAGGAAGTGGGCCAAGTGCTCGAGTGGAGCACCATTATCGTTGTACTGAGAGAACTTTGGTTGTCTATACTTGGGCGGAAACGAGAATTCGTCAATTTTTAACGGATACGGCTTACGATATGTCTAGGAACTATCTGATACTTTTTGATAACCTTTAAGATTTTCAAAAATCAGGCTATGGACCTTGTTGAGGGATATATTTTCTTCAGTCTCTCTTCGATTCTTCTCTCTCAACCAGTACAACTATCTGCGCATCACGAGCTGTGATTGTCTGACGCATCTTTTCAAGCTGCTCAAGGATGTTGGCACTTTCTTCTGTTGTCAGCACCATCACTAGAAGTATCGTAGGGATGTCTAGAGCCACTATTCTGACGGATGATCCATCAGGATTGGATTGAAGGGAGCTCAAAGAACGAGGGGTGATGGGAGATGTAGTAATGATCTGATCATGTGATGCAGTCAAGTTGGCCACCTCAAGTGATCGAGGGGGATTCATCGGATAGGACCGATTAGACCTCAGAGTTCCTAGTGAGCTCACTGAGGCTGATTGCGATCGGACCTCAGGGAACTCACCTTCAGAAAAGATAGAGTCTGAGTCCTCGTAAAGTGGGTTGTCAGTACTAGTGAAGGACTTGGGAGAATCTAGTTCTTCCTGTTAAGAGTATTTTTCTTTCAGATTGGCTCGTGCCATAAGACGAGTTGATCGGCAGAGTATGACTTCTTCAATCTAAGTTTGAGTCTGCATCACACTGTGAACTCCTAATGAAGAAGAGGGAGCAACATTCTTTCCAAACACTATTGAAAGAGTAAATTCGGTGAATATCTGCATAGCAAACCAGCCATCAAAATGAAAATTCACAGAATAACCAAAGTTTCTTTTTTTTTAATTTATTATACCTATAAATTATTTCAGAGAATATGTTTCAAAGTAACTTAAAGATGAGAGGAGAAGTGGGTATCTCCTTGAAGGACTCAAATTTATTCACCAAATTTATTATAATCAATTATAATAAAATTTTAATACCTAGGTGCCTAGCAATCGTAATTAGGCACCTAGGTGCCTAGATAATCATAAGATCTGGTCACTATATAATAAATACACTGTTGGATCTCGTTACGATCTAGCATTATAATCGTTTAATCAAAAATTAATAATTCCACCATTATATTTAATCAGAATCAAAAGATTTGGCCAATATATAATAAATCTACCATTGAATCTCATTGTGATCTCACATTATGATCGTTTGATCAAAAGCCAATGAGTCCATCATTAGATTTGACTAGAATCATAAGATCTGGTCAATATGTAATAAATTTATCGTTGAATTTTGTTATGATCTCACATTATCTTTATTTGACCAAAAGTCAATGAGTCTACCGTTAGATTTAACCAGAATCATAAGATCTGGTCACGATGTAATAAATCCACCGTTGGATCTCGTTATCTTGCATTATGATTGTTTGACTAAAAGTTAACAATTATACTATTAGATTTGACCAGAATCACAAGATTTGGTCAATATGTAATAAATCTATCGTAGGATCTTCTTACTATCACGTATTGTGATCATTTGAAAAAAAGTCAAACAATCTACCGTAAAAGAATTTTTGATCTCGAGGTTAAGGTTCAAACCCTATATTTGAGGGAGTGATGATCTGAACCGTGAGGAAAACTTTAATTTCGAGACATAATTCAGATATGATAAATCTCATGATTATGAGTTGTCGTACATGAATATTTCAGATGTCATAATCTGAAATTATTCTGTGTTTGTGATTGTAACCCGTATGAATATCAAATTTGTGATTGCTATCTGAGTGTATTAGGAGTTATACCGAGGGTCGTACTGATCGGACTGAAATATGACCATATTTCGCACCCTAATTCCTACATTTAACTATTCGATGAAAGCTATTTGACGGTTGTTGTCTAGTTTTAGTGATTTCAGGTGTTTCTGACCATTGGATCTTTAAAGAGCGTAAAAAAGGATAATTAAGGGTTACACAAGAACATTAAACCAAGAAGTCAACAGAAGCACCAAAATCCGTGAATTTTACTGATGAGCTCAGAACACCACCAGGAGAATGATGATGTCACCTTTATGTGTCAATCGATTGAGAACCAAATCTCAATCGATTGACAAGAAAGGCGATTTTTCCCCCTTTATTTCAAATTTGAATTAATTCAATTGATTGATATTTGAACTCAATCGATTGAAATTCAAATTTGAATAATTTGCCAAAAAGAGAATTTGAATTCAATCGATTGACATTTAAAGTTCAATCGATTGAGCTTTTTATGGAAAATGTCGTGCCCACTCCTTATAAAATAAAAGTTATGGTTTAGGGGTGAGGTTCTACTAGTTCTCTCTTTTTCCTTTAAGTTCTTCTTCTCTTGGTAGATTGTACCTAGGTTTTCATAGTTTTTCTTCACAGTTCTTTTGGAATGATAGTTTATATTAGGAACAAAGCATTATAAGGAGAGATCTTTTGATAAATAAAAGTGTATGATTAAGATGATGGCTTCTGATTTACAATGGACTTGTACACCGTGGATGAGCGGCTAAACCACTTATTCAAGGAGGAAGCGATCCCTACATGAGTAACTGCTTTATCATTAATTTTATAGTTTCTAAGCATTATCATGGAATCATTATGCTAAAAGTGTGTGCTTAATTGAATATCTTCGAATGCTCATTTATAGCCGTTGATCTTGGTTATCAACGACCATAAAAGGGTCATTTCATCTAGATCTGTTCATACAGGCCGATGTAGGCTGCAAACTGATTGTTTCTTCACTGTCGTGATTTAGAATTTTGAGATATGCTATGCTTTTTACATGATTCATACTGCATTGATAGGCTGAGTCATAGTTTTTAGATAGAGTATGCCGGATCAATAGTCACGTTCTTTACGATTCATTTTTCTTCTTGATAAATGATGGTATTTTGATGTGGTACGAAATTGCGAATTTAATTATAGAGAAGTTATGAATCTAGGGTTAGCAAACTCCTTGACCATTTCTTAAATTGTCATTTTCTTTATCATAATTTGTTCTTGCTTAGATTAATTTACATTTATTGCTCTAGCATTGTGTGGCAATAGTTTAGCGAATCGACTTTCTCTCCCTCAATACTTCCTTGGGCATCTTTTTCTCTTTAAGAATTAATTTAATTACACGCTTTCCTGTGGGTACGACACCCTTGGTTTTACCATGCTATAACTGACCTTGTGCCCTTACAAAGGTACTATTTAAAATCGATCAATTTTTTTACGCCGTTGCCGGGGAAGCGATGCAATTTTATCAATTTATAAAGAAATTTGTATGTTTTATTTGACAGTCAATCGATTGAGATATCTTCTTCAATCCATTGACTAGGTTCTGTGCTCGTGGCTCACTGTCTTGTCAATCGATTGATTTGAAAGAATCAATTGATTGATTGTGTTGGGTTATTTGATTTTAAAATTATGAAAATTTAAAATCCGAAGTTTGAATTTTTAAATTTTTCAAAATTTTTAAATTTAAATTTTGAATTTTGAATTTCAAATTTTGATTTTGATTTTCATATTTTGAATCTCAAATTTTGATTTTGAAATTTGAATTTTGATTTTGAAATTTGAAATTTAAAATTTTAATTTTAATTTTTAATTTTTAAATTCGGATTTAAAAAAAAAAAAAAAAAAAAAAAAACTTTAGAAGTCAATCGATTGAGCTCTGGGATATCAATTATCAGTTTGTTCACTGTGGGAACCTTTGAAGTTTTTGTCAATCGATTGACTTTTCTGTTTTAATCGATTGACAAAAACCTCTGGTATTTACAAATTTAGTTGTATCTCCTGTTCTGACCAGCCTGATTTTGAGCCACAATCGATAAATTTTAACACCTCAATCGATTGACTGATAAGTCTTCTATTGAATCACTGTTGTGTTTTATTCAATCGATTGAGTCCATAAATTCAATCGATTGAATCTAAATTTTTACATTGTTGGGTTTATTGTGGACTCGATAATCCTTGTCTTGGGTGTATTCGTGCATGAGCTTTACTCGATCTCATCACCCACATCTACAACCATTAAATTGTGAGATTGAAAGGTTTTGCATAGTGAAGCATAGGAACCATAGGCTTCAACATCATCACGTTGAACCCATGGCAGATCAAAGATAAGAAAGAAATGGGAACAATCATGACTACAACAATGAACATGAAAATGAACATCATGATGAGGGACCTCGAACATTGAAAGAATACAATGATCCCGATTTTTATTAAGATTGGGATAGCATCATGCATGCTCCCATCCCAGGAAATCATTACGAGTTTAAATTGGCAATGATTCAAATGTTGCCAATTTTCAATGGGTTGAGCAATAAAAACTCACATACTCATCTGAATGAGTTTCTTGCTGTGTGTAAAATGTTTAGAGTTCATAATGTTATCGATGAAATAGCAAAGTTAAGACTTTTTCCTTTTTCTTTAAGCGATAAGGCAAAAACTTGGTTCCATTCCTTAGAACCACAATCTATCCAGAGTTGGACGTAGTTTCAATGTGAATTCTTGAAAAAATATTTTGCCATGAGCAAAACCAATAGTTACGTCAGAAAATTCTGCTCTACGCCCAACAACCTACTGAAACATTTCATGAATGTTGGGAACGTTTCAAAGAATTGGTCAAAAGTTGCCCGAATCATCATATTCCAAGGTGGCAACAAGTCCAAAGTTTTTACAATGCACTCATTCCAGAAGAAAGGCGTATGGTGGATGCATCATGTGGAGGGTCATATGTTGCAAAAGAAGCTAATGAAATTTGGGCATTGTTTGAGAGATTATGCCAAACTTCAATACATAATGAGACCTTGGGGAGAGCTAACCTGACTATGAAAACTAAATCCCATGTGTTGACAAAAGGCGGCTTGTATGATGTCAACAATAATACCTCTGATTTATCAACAAAAGTTGATATGTTGTCCAAACAGATGAACATGTTGTTAGCTATAACAAAACAAGTACAAATTCTCACCACCCCCAATGTCTACTCAATTTGTGAACACCCAGGTCACATGGCTAACGAGTGTCCAACCACTCTGATGATCTTTCCTGAAGAAATTACTCCACAAGAACAAGTGAATGTGACTCTGTCATATCATTGGTAAAACAGGAATGTGTACTCCAACACTTACAATCCGGAATAGAGAAATCACCCTAACTTAGGATGGAGAGGATTGAACCAAACTGGACAAGTGAACCAACAGTACAGATCTAACACATCAAGTGGTCAACATGGCTTTCCTCCACAACAGAATTCTAACTTTCAACAGAATTCTTATTATCATTACCCAAATTCTGAGTACCGAAAAAATCAGAATTTCAATCAATCTCATACCACCACTTCGAAAGATTCTGATTTGGAAGAGAAGGTGATGCGGAGCATGCAAACGTTTCAACAACAATCTATGCAAGCTATGCAGCAAATGATGAATGGCCATTTGAGTCAAGTGACTAATCAAATGAGTCAAAGAGAGGAAGGCAAACTTCCTAGCCAACCCATCACCAATCCTCGAGGTCAAGCACAGTCTAATGAAGGACCATCGACTAGTCATCAATTGAAAAATGTCACTGTGTTAAGAAGTGGACGAGTGATCGATAATCAAGTAGAAATTCCTGAGGAATTTGAAAAGGAAAAAGAAGAAGCGGTAAAGGACAGAGAGCCAGAGATAAGAAAGGAGAGGGAGCCTCCTGAAAGTGTCCAAATGGAACCTGAAGAAAACACAAAACTTGAATCCACTCCTCATACCCCAAAGGCACCATTCCCTGAGTGGCTGACAACTCCATGTAAAATGGGGAAGGGACCGTCAAAAATAGAGGAAATCTTTGAAATATTCAAGCAAGTAAAGATAAAATCTCACGTTGTTTGAAACAATCAAACAAGTTTCTGAGTATGCCAAAATTTTCAAGGATATATGCACCCGTAAGAGAAGGGCATGCACTCAAGTATCAAAGAAAGTATTCCTAACTAACCAAGTCAGTTCAATATTGTAATTAGAAGCACCACAGAAATTTATGGACCCTGGAGTTCCAACTATTTCGTGTGTTATAGGTGGGCAACCAATTGGTAAGGCACTACTGAATTTGGGAGCAAGTTTCAACTTGATCCCATACTCAGTATATGAGAAATTAGGATTGGGCGAACTGAAACCCACGACAGTCACACTCCAACTTGCTGATAGGTCAGAAACAAGAACTAGGGGTATCATTAAGGATGTTTTGGTTGGAATAGATAAATTTATCTTTCCAGTAGATTTCATTGCCTTGGATATGGAACCACCAGTTAAATCAATAAATCAAGTCTCAATTATTCTTGGACGTCCATTTCTCATAACTACAAATGCTTGCATAAATTGTCATATGAGAGTCATAGATGTTTCTTTTGGAAATATGAAAGTCAGGCTCAATATATTTCATGCGATGAACCATTTCCTCAATGAGAATGAGATTACTATTTCTACATCGATCAGGTGGACGAAGTAGTGGATGAAGCTTTATCGTCAATATTGACCAAAGAAGAATTTGAAATTGCTTTGTTAACCATTTATGAGGAAAAAGGAAATGAAGAGAAACACTCAGAAGAAAAGAGGACAATCTCATCAAGTCAAGACGATAAGTCATGGGAGAATAAGGCTAAGGTGGAACCGTTACCCATTGAGGTAAAGACCAAACTAACTCGGAAACATTCCGAGACAGAATATGATGCCATTCCGAGACAGAATATGATGCCATTGAACCCAATTTTGGTTGTTAAAATTTTTGATATATGGGGGATAGACTTCATGGGTCCTTTTCCCCCATCATTTGGTTATCAATATACTTTGGTGGCCATCGACTATGTTTTGAAATGGGTAGAAGCTGTGGCAACAAGATCAAATGATCCCAAAGTGGTGGTCAGATTTTTGAGAGAAAATACGTTCAATAGATTTAGGATTCCAAGAGCAATCATTAGTGTTGGCGGTTCACACTTCTGCAACAGCCAATTCACCACTTTAATGAGGAAATGCGGTGTCACCCACAAGGTGGCAACGCCATATCACCCGTAAACAAGTAGTCAAGTAGAAGTGTCAAATCGGGAGATCAAATAGATTTTAGAAAAAACTGTGCGACCAGATAGGAGAGATTGGTCAAATCCTTTATCTGATGCTCCTTGGGCATATCGCACTGTATTTAAGACACCGATTAGAATGTCGCCATTCAGGATTGTGTATGGGGCATCATGTCATCTCACAGTCGAATTGGAACACAAGGCATTTTAGGCAATCAAGCGATTTAATTTCAACATGCAAGAAGCAGGGTCCAATCGCAAGTTGCAATTAAACGAGTTGGAAGAGCTACGCTATGATGTATATGAAAATTTGAGACTTTACAAGAAGCGATTTAAGAAATTGCACAATCAATCAATTCTTCAAAAAGAATTCCACATAGGACAAAAGGTTTGGTTATTCCATTCCAAACTTAAACTCCATCCAGGAAAATTGAAGTCGAGGTGGGAAGGACCCTTTTAGGTCGTATCCACTACCGCACATGGTGCAATTGAGGTAAGAGATCTGAAAGATATCTTCAAAGTGAATGGGTAGCGACTTAAACCAATGTTTAAACCAAATGTGTATTGAATCAATGTACCTTAGTGACCCAGCAAGATGATCACCAAATGGTCGAGTTGCCGACACATAACTCAGCGCTTCCTAGGACGCAACCCAGTGCGTTTTAAATTCTTTGTGTAGAAGTCAAGAGACTGTCTCAATCGATTGAATTTGAGAAAAGTCAATCGATTAACCCTGTATTTTTATCAATCGATTAATGTTTTAGTTCAAACATCATCGTACCTCTTTAAATGTGTGCCAGACCGATCGACACAACATTGATGTCAATCGATTGAAAATCCAATTTCAATCAATTGACAAAACCTTAAATTAATGGTCGATTTTCAGAAATCAAAGCATCAATCGATGCATCTTTTCAATGGTGGCAAAGTCAAAAGCCATCATAATGTCAATCGATTGAGACTAACTCCTCAATCGATTGACCTGACATGCTACTTAATTCCACCAATTCCCAAGATGTCAAACGTCGCTACTTTTCGCAAAAGGCATAATATCGATCGATTGACAACAATGTCTCAATCGATCGACATTAAGGTTGCATGGGAGATTGTTCCACATCGCTTACACGTCCCACTGACCATTGCAATTCCCGCGAGGTGGTTCAGTCTCAATCGATTGAAGTCCATGACTCAATCGATTGATGAGAAAAATATATATAGGGAACACCCGTGGTCCACTTCTTTTGAAGCCTCCTGCAAATTGACCCTTTCATATAATCCTTACATTCTCCTCGTACGATCAAAATGGCAGCTCCTAGACCAATGATCTACCGACCACCTTGCCCTGACAATAATCCCATGCGCATCCCGAACAACGAGTACGTGAACCGACAAAGTCAAACCGAGAATTTCTTTGACCTTTCAAAGTTTCGTCGTATCGCTGAAGCGGCGCATTCCATTGAATTCATCGAAGCTTTGCACCTGGAAATGCTACTCGCACTTCCTCCTATCGATGTCTCATTACGTATCATGCGCCTGTTCTACCAGAATATGGAGTGGGTGTCGGGACCGCAATCTCCGACGGGTTTTGCATTCATCTGCCTACGGATCAATAATTGGATGCACAATCTGCACGCTGCTGATCTCGCCTATGCAGTCAACTTCTACGTTGTTCACCCACTGAACCACCACATCGATCCGGCCATCGATCTCAGCCAGGAGATAATGATAAACAATATGTATGTGGGACGGCATGGATCGGGAATGTAGACAAAGCGCGCGGCCCTACCAATGGATATACTGTTTTGGGACATAGTGATGTCCAACAACTTACTTCTGCATGGTACCAAAAGTGAGAGGACGAAGAATCGGGTGGCAGGATTGTATGCGGCGCACACGAACACCTGGTTCGACGCAGCTGGTTTGATGCTTGAGGAGATGTAGAAGTGTCACAATGACATCGCTACCACCACTGCGCCTCGCAAACGGGAGGCTATCCTTCTCTACTTTCCACACTATGTCATGCATCTGTTGGACCAAGTCAGGTGCCCAATTTTTGATGATGAAGAAACGAATGATATGCAATTATACCATTATGGCCCTAATGTGTGAGACAAAAATATTAAGGCCATTTTAAGAGTTACGCCACCACCTCTCGATGTTGATGAGATACCTCCTCCTCCTCCCTAACCAAACCCCGCACAATGCCAACGTGGCGACATTCGATGACCTCGTCCTAAAGAGGTCCCTAATTTTAACACCGAGGCAACAGTTGCTTGCCTCGAGGCACGGATGGATGGGTTGAGTGCAACGGTTGGAGGTATGGATCGACGGTCCCAGCTTCAGAGTTCCCTTCTCATGCGGATTGCCCAAGAGTCATTGCTGGGGCAAGCCGACGACTTCATCGCAGGAGCACGAGCAGCATGGATGGAGAAGGAGATCCCGAAGATGATGATGATGAGGTTTAGTCTAGTTTGTTTTATGGTAGTTTGTGTTCGTGTTTGTGTTGTTTTTATCGTTGTGTGTTTGATGAATCATAGTTAGTGTTAGGATGTAGGATTTTCTTTTAGTCAATCTGAATGATGGGTACACTTTTTGTAATCAAATCGCTTTCGAGGAATGAAAAGTTGATGTGTTTGGTATGTTATTTTCCTGTGAAATCTCGGATTGGTGCAGTCAGAACTAACAATCGATTGAAAAATAGCTTTCAATCGATCAACTTTGACCTGAAATTCACAATCCAATGTATGAGAATCTTTCCAAATCCGAGATGTGGATTTAATTTTGGCAATATACATTGGATAAAATCAATCGATTGAAGTGAAAAATTTAATCGATTGATGCCAAGGTAGACAGAAAAGTCTTTCTGTCAGGAACAGAAAGTTTCCAAAACTGCTTGATTGCATGTAATCGAAAACTCTTTGCAAAAGGCAACTTTTGGCCTATACCCAGTAAACCTTTCCTAGAATACTTCTCAATCGATTGAGGCCACTGATTCAATCGATTGACTGTTGAAAGTTTTCGAAAAACTACATCATTCATTCCAAAAATTCATATTCGAATCCACATCTTTAGAGTGTCGTGTTTTAGGGAATCTCTTCTTTATTTAAAGAGTCTTTAGGTTAGTTTCTCTAAATCATCCCCTTAGTTAAGAAAATCAATCAGCCTCCTTCAACTTTCTGAGATGGAATCAATCAAGTATCTTACCCGATCGGTGGTTAGAAGATTGGCAGAACCGGCTCGAAAACGTATGCAATACCACTCGCCTCGATCACCGCTCGATTTGTCAAATTTTGAAGCCATTGATTTAGAATCAACATCTCCACCGCCATCACCACCACGTGCCCCAATTCCTCCACCCTGTGGCATTGGCATCACCGAAGAGATGTGGTGATTGATGTTTCCAAAGCCAAAGCAAGGGATGGCTACCAATGATGACTAAGGAATAGGAGAGTTTAGGATTTAGATTTTGAGTCTTTTACAATTTATTTTCCTTGTTAATGTTTTAGATTAGGTTATTTTAATTACTGCACTAGATTAGTTCTTTCTGTTTTCAATAAGTGTAGTAAATTGCACAATTTTAATAAAAGTTAAATCTAGTTAAATGTCTTTGTTTTTAAAAGTTTTGATGTTCAAATTACAATACCTTTCACCTGGTCAGCCTTTTGGTTCTCGATTGCATTTAACAGGTTTGGGGGTCTCATACACTTTCCAAAAAAACTAGCCAATGAGGACAATGGACGAAGCAGGTTTGGGAGTGAGAATTGTTCAGAGCATTTTTAAAAAAAAATAGAAATTGAGAGAAAAATATATATTTATATATTTTTTTCAAAGGGGCTATTTTTGAAGTTCATAAAATGTATCAGTCAATCGATTAAGACCTGTAAGTCAATCAATCGTCTGATAGACATTAGCCCAGAAGTGTCCAGAAGGTTAAAGGATGTCAATCAATTGACAGCAAAATTGTCAGCCCTATAACCTTTCGGAAGCTTGCATTAGTCAATCGATTGAGGCCAATAAGTCAATCGATTGACTGATCTCCAGTAAACTCATAAATTTCGAATTGTGATCTCATAGGCTTGAAGTGTTAGATGACCGAAAATTCATTTAGAAATTGTCATCATGCCATGTTTATTCTACAAATGCTCATTCATTTTAATACGAGTTAAATAATGATTTTCATGATCCATGTCCCGAAAATCTTGCACCATTACCATGCTTTAATTCCAAAGTCTGAGAGTCAAGTCTAAAACTTAGAATCCTAAGATCCTAAAGAAAGACTAAAAACCAGTAAGCTTTGGAACTTCTTCGTCATTTTGATGAGTGCTGAAAAATTTCGAAGTATCTTTGAATTCCATGTTTAAGTGTTGAAATCTCATTACTTTATCTTGATTTGTTAATTTCGCATATTTTATATCATTACACTAGAACTCATTGTGTTTAAACTCAAGACACGTGAAAGGAAATGATCAAAGGCCATCTTTGGCTCGTTTGTGCCCAATATATCCCACCATATATTGATTTATTTTGTTGCACCCCCTTTGAGCCTTGATTGAAAAAAAAAATTACCATAAATATTCTTTGTTAAGCTATATTAACTATACCCCATACCAGTTTAGAAAATCGTACCCCTCAATCTCTAAGAAACTGGAAAAAAGGGATGAGAGCAAGAAAAGAAATAGAGAGTTATGGAAATAATACTTGCAAGAAGTATATGGCAGAAAAAATTTTAAATAAAAAGGGAGAGAAAAAGAAAATACATCTTTATGCAAGAGGTAAAGAAGTGAGAAATATGTGATAAAAATGAGAAAGGGAGAAAAGCTGATAAAAATGAAAAAGTTTTGAAAAATTCGAAAAAAAAAAGAAAATGTGAAAAATCAGAAAATCTAATGTGTTTCTTTTTTCGGTTTCTCAGATAAATTTGAATCCCAATTACCCTTTCTTTCTTAACCTTCACCTGAGCCCCATTACAATCTTGTAAAAGACTTTTTTGATCCAATCATGAGTGGTAAATGCCTTGTGGAGAGTAATAGCACAATGTCTATGGTGCTTGGTATAATGTGCTTAGGATACAAATATCTTTCACCATGAGATTTTTTTTCAATTCTTTGATGCACCATCTTTTTTATTTCATGTGAGACCTTTTGTTGATGTTATAACTCTCTCTTACATATGAGCAAAATGTAAACCATTCGTCGGAATAATTTCATTTTGAGTGCATACCTGCAGAGAGGATTGAGTCAAGACTTAGGATCTAAAGATTCCTAGTTTGAACTTATTCTCTGATGAAAGAATTTTAGCAGTGGTAAATGCATTACACTTTGGGCATGAATTATGAGTTATTGGAAAAACACTGGATTGAATTAAAAGAGCATTAATAAAATTAGTATGGTCGGATGCATCTTATAAAATTTTTATGAACATTTAACTATCTAAGGGCTTGACAATAATTCTGGAATTTATTGGTTTATGAAGTTTGTGGGTATCTTCACTGAAAACCTTCAGGAGACACAACTCCTCCACTAGGGATCACCTAGCGGTTTAAAGGCTTATTGTATACGCTAAATGCAATCGTGCTCCCTACGAAAGTGGCATCATTTTTATTGTTAATTATTCTTCATTCTCTTTGCTCGAGGACTAGCAAAGTGTAGGTTTGGGGGTGTGTTAAGACATGAAAAGTACCACTTTTCACCCCTTAACTTAGCCTCTGTTAGACCCTTAGCTATCTAATAAATGTGTGTTAAGTCATTTCTGTAGGTAATAAACAGCAGCTGCAATAAGGCTTGAACCTTGTTAAGGAGCCCACTTTTGCCCCAGAAGTCTTTCAGAAGGATGAAAGCTGAACCCAGACAAGAATTGAACCTCGCGCAGCTTTCACCAGCTTTAAAGGATTCAGAAATTAAGCCTCGCGCAGTCCTCGCGAGTTTCCCAAAACTTCATTTCCAATTGCCCGCACTATTCTCGCGCAGTTGAGTGACAGAGGGGTTTCAGAATCATACTTCGCACAACTCTCTAAAGCTCAAATATAAATGCTCGCACAGCTTCGGCACGCAGCTGTCGCGCAGTGGCCGCGGGATGTAAAACTTTAGAAAAACCTCTCGCGCAGTTGAGAGACCAATGCACATCACGTCCTCGCGAGGATCCTCGCGAAGATCCATTGAGAAACAAATTGCTCGCGCGATTCCCGCACCATTCAGAAGGAAAGTGCAATCCCACGAAAACCAGAGCAATCTAGCGAGGATTCAATGCTCTATCGCGCGACTGCTTCAGCTGCAACTAAGACAACCCCGCGATGGCTAAAATTTCAGGTTAATCCAATCTCGCGAAGACCGTGCTACCACGCGACAGTCTTGGAAACCAGTGCTACCTGGCATGGCTCTGAACTCTAACTCTCCCTCACCTCTGCAGAGGATATTCTGGGAACTTCTAGCAATTAGGGCACGCATTCCAACACTTTAAGTTCTGTGCACGTGCCTCGTGGCATCTAAGGGACAGTATTAGGCCATGTGTCATCGTTAAAATTAGGGTTTCCTAACCCTAATGCGCCGCCAAACTAACTGCTATATAAACCTAAGCCTGGTTTACGTTTAGGGGGACTCTCTGCTTAGAATAGAATTTAGTCTATCTTCTTCTTGCAGTAGCTGCAGATCTCTAGTAAGGTTTAGATAGTTTTCTTTTTACTTTTTCTTCTCTCCATTGTCCAGCATTTGTTGGCTATGCCTTTGTATGACTATTTGGAATAGATTAATGGAGTTTCATGATAGGGTGTTTTACTTTCATGGGATTTTTGTGAGTTGTTTTGTACAAGGTTGTTATCTTGAGATCCTCCATTGCTAGGACGTATTGCAAGCAATGGAGGACTGATTTTATGATTTATCCAGATCCAAATGACCTGTGTGTCTAGGCTAACATGCTCCCATACAGGCCTAGCCCCACCACAGGACCCACTAGATCTGAAGTCCCCATGGGAGCAATGAGCTTTTGTAGCCTTATGAACATGGTGGTGGCAGCAATGTTTCTTGTTCTATCTTGAGCTTTGTGAGGAGGATAGCCTCTGGGATAGTCTGTGACCATTTAAGTGGATAGGTTATAGCCTTAGGGTGAAGCCAACCCACAGACTCAAGACAGATTATTCTTCTCTGCACTTGTGCTTGTAGCCCTGTGAGAGATTGTGCTGAGACAAACTCCCCTGTATGTGTATAGACCCACCATCAGATGGCAAATCTGATTTGGTTATAGAGATTGTAGGCTTGCGACTGGATCACTGCAGTCTCTCTAAAGCAGTGGACAGCTGGATCTAAGGTTGCACTCAAACTCTTGCTGGTTCTATGTGTCTGGGCCAACATGCTCCCATACAGGCCTAGCCCCACACATAGCACTTTAGAGGTTCAGGTTCCCTATGGATTCTTGTGCTTGTAGCCTGGATGAAGTAGTGCCTACAATGATAAACTTGTTCTGACCCATCTCTGGATTGTGGTTCCCCAATTGGATAGTCTGTGACCATTTAAGTGGACAGGTTATAGCCATAAAGGGATTAGATCATGGCACATAGATGAGTTGGATTCTTTCTCCTCAGTGGTGATAATGTAGCCATTGGACAGGACTTCTATAGCAGTAGATCTGAATCTGAGTCATGAAACCCATCAGATCTGAACCTAATAGCATACTTCTCACCCTTTTATATTTATTTCCTCACTCCATCTTCTTTCTTAACCCTTTCTATAGTTTAGACATTAGGATACCTTAGAATTTAGATTTTAGTGACCCTAAATCGCCTTCCATTTAGGATTTCCAGATCTTAGTCAGATCTGGAGGGCATACTAAAGATGGCTCCCTTGGAGCTTAAGATCAACTTCCCTGTGGGACAAACTCTTACTTATCAAAACTTGCTACAACAGGTCCTGTATCTTACAGGATTGTGCATATTTTAGGCTTGTTGCTCTGTCATTTTCAATCCACCTTTCATTCATTTTCATTCACCCCATTCTTATCATTGTCTTCAATAAAATCAGTTGCACGCACTTAAAAATAGCCTAACAAGTTTTTGGCGCCGTTGCCGGGGATATTGATCTTTTAGTAGACTCTAGATTTTTGATTCTTTATTCTTTGGTAGCTGTACTTGTGAATAATTGATACTGCTGATTTACATTTGAAAATTTTCATGCAGATTTGGACCGTAGCAGAGAAGGAGAGTAGAATTGCACTAGGAGTCTAGCTACCTCTATTTGCACTTCTCTAACCCTCAAAACTCAGTCTATTTCTCATTTGAAGATTCCATAGCATAGCAGTTGATTAGGCTAGTTGCAATTTTTATTAAGTGCAATGTGCCTGCAAATAGTCTTCCCTGCTGTTGGTGTGTGTGCATGTTAGGAAGGAGATCCCTCAGTCCTACATTAGAGCCTGCTAACCCTGAGATAGAAAGGGGTAGAAGACAGAGAAGGCATAGACACATCACAGTTGAGCTCCCTATTGAAATTGAGATAGCAGTTATGGGTGAAGAACAACCTAGAACATTGAAGGAATTGAATGCTCCGGATGATTACAATTCTCCATTTAGCATCCAATTCCCTGATGTTCAAGGAAACTACGAAATCAAAACTTCCATCATCGAAATGCTTCCCTCTTTCCATGGGCTTAGCAAGGAAGACCCTTACAAGCACATTGACCAGTTCTTGGCCCTGTGCACGACATTCTCCATTGTTGGTTTGGGACCAGAAGCCACTAGGTTAAGGCTCTTTCCTTTCTCCCTAGAGGACAGGGCCATGACCTGGTTATCTACTCTCCCAAACAACAACATCACCTCCTGGAAAGACCTCCAGACAAGTCTGTCTAAATTTTTCCCAGAGACCAAGACCAGCTAGTTGAGGAAAGGCATACTTTCTTTTGCCCAATCCCTAGTTGAATATTTTAACCAGTGCTGGGATAGATTTAAAGAGATGCTCAAACAATGTCCCCACCACAATATCCCTGACTGGCAGCTTGTCCAGAGCTTCTACAATGGGATTGATGAGAAGAGTAGAGACATGGTAGATGCCTCTTGTGGTGGAACTTACATGCATAAAATAGCTGATGAGGCTTGGGACTTGTTCGAGGTCATAAGTGAAAATGCTTTCCAGAAGATGTCCTCTTCTAGAACTGTTCAAGAACCATCTCCTAAGCTGGGGGTGGCTGAGACTTCTAAAGGAAAAATGTATGAAGTTAGGGGAAATGATGATTTGAGAATGCAGATGGCCAATCTTACTGAAAGATTTGATAAACTTTTGACTGTGGTGCAGCCCAGAATGGCTGCACAAGTGATGGAGACATGTTTGATATGCCAATCTCCACAGCACACAGTAGAAGAATGCCCATCTGCGCGACAATACCCTGAGTTTGTAATGAAACAGGCTACTGCTGCCTAATCTTTTGGACAACAACAATCTGGTGGCTACAATAGACAACCCTATGGATACCAGCACCAAAATGCTGGTTACCAATGGAGAGACCACCCAAATTTGAGGTGGTGGAGGCAAGACAATTATATGTAGCCACAACAGATGTTGGCCTTACCTCAAAGGCCACAACAACAGTTTAACCAGGGTTATGCCCAAAGGTCAAATTTCCAACAACAGCAGCCCCAGTAAAAAAAATCAATTGATAGTTCCCCCACCTCAGCCCCGAAGTGCTTCTTTTGAGGATCAGGTTTTGGCCCAATTGCAAAGCCTTGGACCCTTAAATCAGACTGTGACTTCTCATAGTCAAAGCATTAAGAAAATAGAAGAGCAGCTTGGCCAAATAGCCAATGCTCTGGCTAAAAGAGAGGAGGGCAGGTTGCCAAGCCAACCCTAAGGGCCAATATTCCATCAGAGAAGGCTCCTCCAATTTTGAGGGGGCCAATGCCATAACTGCCCTAAGGTCTGGTAGGATGGTAGACAACCAGGTGGGAAAGGAACAAGGAGAGGTCTATCCTAAGGAAATGTCATGTGAAAGTGATAAGGATTTTCTTAAGGCACAGAGTCAAGAACTGCCTGCTACCCTTCAACAAGGGAAAAATAAAGAGGTTGTAGTTGAGCCTCAGCAGGAGATAAAAATAGAAAAAACAAAAAACAAAAGTTCAGCCATGGGCTTGCAGCTGAGGAACCAGTAGTACCTCAGCTGCCATTTCCTCAAGCTTTGAGTGGCCCTGCCCCTTTTGATAAGGGTCAGGCACAGATCGAGGAAATGATGGAGACCTTTAATCAGGTCAAGATAAATTTACCCCTGCTTGATGCAATCCATGTGTCCCCTATGCAAAGTTTCTGAAAGACCTCTATACTCAAAAAAGGAAGGCCAGAGGCCATTTGTCCAAGAAGGTCTTTGCGACTGATACAGTGAATTCTGTATTAACCATGACTATACCTGAGAAGTTGCAAGACCCAGGGATACCCACTATTCTCTATATTATTGGCGACCACACGATTGGAAGGGCCCTTTTGGACCTTGGAACCAGTGTTAACCTGCTGCCATACAGTGTATATCAGCAGTTAAGTTTGGGGGAGCTGAAGCCCACCCCCATTGTTCTATTGATGGTTGATAGGTCCGAGAGGAAACCCATGGGAGTGGTAGAGGATGCCCTAGTGGGGGTAGACAAGTTCTTCTATCCTGCAGACTTCCTTGTCTTGGACATGGGCTGCAACAAGAGTACATCTCCGATACCTGTTATTCTAGGCAGACCATTCTTGGCCACTGCCAATGCATGCATTCAATGTAAGTTTGGAATCATGGAGGTCACTTTCAAACATATGAAAGTTGAGCTTAATGTGTACAACACGGCAAAGTATCCTCAGCTGGACAATGAGGAATGCTTTGCAGTGGATGTACTAGAAGAAATTATTGAAGAAGAACTGCACACTCTGCTGGAGTGGAACAATATTGCCACTGATTTAACTGAAGTTTGGAACTTAGTGGAGGAAGGAAGCCTAGCTTTAATGCCAGAAGACGCACCCCTAGTGAAGTCTTCTGTGGGCTTAGTACAACATTCTAATTGGAAACCTACATTGTTGCCCCTTCCTCCATCCAACAATACACCAATCCTGCCATCCATACAACAAGCCCCTGATCTAGAGCTCAAGAAGCTGCCAGAGACATTAAAATATGCTTTCCTTGAGAAAGAAGAGAAACTTCCTGTGATTATCTCCTCTTCTCTTACCAGTGAGCAAGAGGAAGAGTTGCTAACTGTTTTGAGGAAGCACAAGAAAGCAATAAGTTGGACCATTGCTGATCTAGGAGGAATTGATGCATCAATCTGTATGCATAGGATTTATCTAGAGGAGGACTCAACACCCTTCAGGGAAATGCAGAGGAAACTTAATCCTCACATGCAAGAGGTGGTTCTGAAAGAAATCATTAAGTTGTTGGATGCTGGGGTAATTTACCCCATCTCTGATTCTGAATGGGTGGCACCAATCCAGGTGGTACCCAAGAAATCTGGCATAACAGTGATCAAAACTGACTCTGGAGAGTTGAGACCAGCCAGGGAGACCACTGGCTGGAGAGTTTGCATCGATTATCAAAAACTCAACTCCAAGACCAGAAAAGACCACTTCCCTCTCCCTTTTATTGATCAAATTTTGGACAAGTTGGCTGGGAAGGCTTTTTACTGTTTTCTTGATGGGTACTCAGGGTACAATCAGATCCCTGTGCACCCCCTTGATCAAGAGAAAACTACATTTACTTATCCTTTTGGCACCTTAGCTTACAGAAGGATGACTTTTCATGGATGACTTTTCGGTCTATGGGGATAGCTTTGACCAATGTCTACAACACCTCCATCAAGTCCTACAAAGATGTGAAGAGACCAATTTGGTCTTAAGTTGGGAGAAGAGCCACTTCATGGTAACACAAGGAATTGTGTTGGGCCATGTAGTCTCTAAAGATGGAATTGAGATAGACAATGCCAAAGTTGACCTCATTAAAAATTTGCCCCCTCCAAGAACAGTCAAGCAAATCAGATCCTTCCTTGGCCATGCTGGATTCTATAAGAGGTTTATCAAAGACTTTAGCAAAATTGCTAAGCCATTGTACCACCTGCTCTGCCAGGATGTGCCCTTTGACTTCTCTGCTGAATGTCTGAAGGCCTTTGAAACTTTGAAAATTTGCCTCACTTCTGCCCCTGTACTCCAAACACCTGACTATACCCTGCCCTTTGAGTTGATGTGTGATGCATCTGACTTGGCAGTAGGTGTTGTCTTGGGACAGTGAAAGGATAAGCTGCCGTGGTCATTGCATATCTCAGCAAATCACTTGTTGAAGCTCAATTGAACTACACAACCACTGAGAAAGAGCTTCTGGCAGTGGTTTTTGCTATGGACAAGTTTAGACCTTACCTACTTGGGTCTAAAACTGTCATCTTCACTGACCACTCAACATTAAAGTACCTACTGTCCAAGAAGGATGCAAAGCCTAGATTGATTAGATGGATACTCCTGTTGCAGGAGTTTGACATCGAAATCAAAGACAAGAAAGGTGTAGAAAATGTGGTGGCTGACCACTTGTCCAGAATTATATTGGAGAAAGGTGTTGATGACCTCACTACAAATGATGCATTCCCGGATGAGCAATTGTTTGCCACCCAATCTTTAGCTCCTTGGTATGCATATATTATCAATTATCTAGTTATCGGCAAGATCCCTTCTCATTGGACTAAAATGGATAAAGACCTGTTTTTCTCACAGGTCAAATTCTTTTTCTGAGAAGAACCTTGCTTGTACAAGTATTGTGCAGACCAAATTATTCTGAAATGTGTTCCCGAAAGTGATATCCCTAGTATTCTGATCATGTGCCATGAAAATGCCTGTAGGGGTCACTTTAGTGGGAGAAAAATAGCTGACAAAGTGTTGCAGTGTGGTTTCTATTGGCCTTCTCTTTTCAGAGATGCCCATATACACTGCAAGGCCTGTGAAAGATGTTAGAAACTAGGGGGGCTATCTAAACGAAATTCAATGCCTTTACAGCCCATCCTTATTGTAGAACTATTTGATGTGTGGGGTATTGATTTTATGGGCCCCTTTCCTCCTTCAAATGGTTTTCATTTTATCTTAGTGGCAGTGGACTATGTTTCCAAATGGGTAGAAGCCATTGCCATAAGAACTAATGATAATCAGGTGGTCCTCAAGTTCATAAAGCAAAATATCTTCTCCAGATTTGGTACCCCTAGAGCCATTATCAGTGATGGGGGGAGCCATTTACTGAAATTTTAGAGCTTGCCCAAAAATATTCTCATCACCCATAGGATTGCTACTCCCTACCACCCACAAACCGATGGGCAAGTTGAAATTTCAAATAGGAGATCAAGCATATCCTTGAGAAGGCTGAGGTGATAGGAAGGATTGGTGACAAGCAATGACGCCTTTGTGGGCTTATAGGACTGCCTATAAGACCCCCATCGGTATGTCCCCTTTCAGACTGATCTATGGCAAGGCCTGTCATCTCCCAGTGGAGTTAGAACACAAGGCCTATTGTGTCATCAAACATTTAAATCTAGATCTAACTTCTGCTGGTTATCACAGGTTGCTGCAGCTGTCGGAATTGGAAGAACTAAGGATGGATGCATATGCCAATGCAAGGATCTACAAAGAAAGGTCCAAAGCTTTCTTTGACAAAGGGTTGTTGAGAAAGAGTTTCTTTGCTGGTGATAAGGTTTGGTTGTTTAACTCCAAACTTAAATTTTTTCCAGGCAAATTAAAATCTAGATGGGAAGGTCCTTATATTTTCATGCATGTTTCCCCATCTGGTGCTGTGGAAATCAAGGACCCTAAGTCTGGGAGACTCTTGAAGGTGAATGGTCAGAGGCTTAAGCCTTGTTTTGAAAAACCTGTCGACCTTTTCGACACCATTCACTGTCAAGGGGATCCTTCTTCAAACTGATTCCACAGGTGTGTCATTACTGTAGCATATGCACTTAGTTTTTAGTTGATTTATCTTGCTTTCTTTAGTTTCTATTTTCTAGGATTTGCTAGTGGCCTTATCTGAATTTTGCCCTATCTGTGGTGAACTTTTGATGCTTGGCTTGATTATTACTGCTTTTGAATTGATAGCTTCTGTTGAATGCCTAATGTGGGAGGTCGTTTTCGTGTCCTTGAGTGTATGATTGCGTTTACATATGACTAAAGACAGTCATAAGAGAGGGTCATGCCCAGGATTCAACCACACCAAACATGCAAAAGGGCAGAACAGAGAGCACATGCTCTTTGTTTTATACCTTACTATCGCTGGATCCAAAATGGAAGCCTGGGAGACTGTCGCGAGATTCATAAGCTCTCGCGAGGTTAAAGGAGGAAGCCTGGGAGACTATCGCGAGATTCATAAGCTCTCGCAAGGTTAAACAA
Source organism: Chloranthus sessilifolius (assembly GCA_021018995.1). Lineage (NCBI taxonomy): Eukaryota > Viridiplantae > Streptophyta > Magnoliopsida > Chloranthales > Chloranthaceae > Chloranthus > Chloranthus sessilifolius. The sequence continues at coordinate 22,580,010 of CM037594.1, read as the reverse complement.
GGAAGCCTGGAAACTTATCGTGAGGTTAAAGGAAGGAGTCTGAGAGAAGTTCGCGCAGTTCACCTGGTCACACTCTATTCCCTATCGCGAGATTATCAGTCTGTCGCGAGCTTCAAGATGAACCTCAGAGCTTCTCACGCAATCCAAATAGAGCGTTAAGAACCGCTCGCGCAATTCACATGAATTAATCTCACTCTGTCGCGCGCTCCAAGGTCGACTTTAGAGATTGTCGCGCAATCCAGATGTAATCAACACCCTCACTAGGTTTATTTCCAACCCCGCGACCAGATGTTCCAAAGCGCGCCAAGCTTCGCAATAAGTATTTCAACCCCACGCTTTATCCCTTTTTCATTATCTGCTTCCTTCTTCCCTCAGCAAAACCCTAGCTTCTGCCGCTCTCCCCTCTCCCATTCAGCATCACTCCTACAACTCATCATTCACTTCACAACTCTACAGAGTTATTCCTATCATCATCCTCTTCCATTGCCCTCTGCTCTGAGATCTTGAGGTGACCTATGCGTCAAATCAAACCAAACCCTAGATCTCAGTCTCCATTTGCTCACACCCAGAGACAGAGTTAGATATGGCCCCAAAATCTACATAGAAGACAAAAGGGAAGGACAAGGACCCTGCAGAGACCACCCTTAAAAAGGCCAAAACTTCAAAGTACCCCCAAAAAGGAAAAGAAGTGGTTGAGGAGGTGACGGTACCAACCATAAAGTTCTCTACTCCTTCTGAGCTCATGGAGTCAATTCCATTGGAGCCTGAAATAGCTTTTGATGTCCCATTCTTTGAAAAAGAATCTCTCTCTGCCCCTGCAATACAATTTCTGAGCAAAGCGGGCCTGATGCCATTGATGAGAGAAATTCCAACACTAGCCTACCCAAGGCTAGTGCAGCTGCTTTACCAGCATATCAAGGTCAAGAAGGGCAACGATGGACAAGAGTGCTTGCTAGTGATGATTGACGATTTTGATTTGTTAGTAAGCCCTAAGATGATTGCTGAAGTATTGGGCATCCCAGCAGCATTCAATCCTAGCTGTGGATATGGCCCCCCTCTGCGTGCATCAATTGACACAATTGCAAGGGCCCTAACAAGAGGGTTAAAAGCCACCGGGGACTCAATTAGAAGGAGGTAACTTGAGCCTGAGCTACTGTTCATTGACCAAGTCCTGCGGAAGAACATATATTGCTCAGGACATCAGCAGGAGAGAAGAACTCCCATAGCGGATGCTGTCTACTCCTACCACATGGGCCATGACTTCCATGTAGCCTGGCTGATTTTTGAAGCTATGAAAGACATAGTGGCGAAATTAGGGTCAAACAAGAAGCCTCACACCCTACCTTATGCAAGAATCATCACCTTGCTACTGATCAAGGGGGGCTACAAGATTGGAAGAACCGAGCAAACCACCACCCTTACCCCTACTACCTTTGCCAAGAGGCAATGAGGAATCAGTAAAAGCTTGATGGGGGGTCAGAAAAAGAAGATAGCGGAAGCTCAGACCCTATCCAAGCAAGCAGAAGTAGCTAAATCAGAGTCTACCCCTGCTACAACAGTAGTGCCTCCAGAGCTCACCCCTTCCATCCCTGCAGTAGCACCCAGACCCCCTCCACCTTTTATTCCTGCATCCTCTACTCCTCTTGCATCCATCTCTTCACCCCCCTCTAATTCCATTCTCCATGCCCACTCCCCCTTCACTTGTGCTTGGTCCATGGGAGGACTCCCCTTCCCCTACCTTACCACAGTACATTGCCACAATTCCCCCCTCCATTCCAACCAAGCCTACCAGCCCCCCACTCATCTCCTACAAGAAACGAAAACCTACTCAGACCATTCCAACCATCTCCCTGACCCCACCTAAAATACCTTCCATCCCCATTGACCCACCCCACCTTGAAGAAACCACCACCCCAGACATATCTATTATATCTCCTCTCCCCGACATTGACTTAACCCTAAACACATCCATAGGCTTCCAAGCCTTCATCTCTACATTCCTTGAAACCATGCCTACCTATTACACCCCTCTGCCAGACTCCCCAACTACCTCACAACACCTTTACCCAGAACCACACTCTTCCCCTCCCTCCACTTTCCATCATGCTCCTTCCTCCCCTTTCCAACCAGTACCCTCTTCTTCCCAAACCCCACCTCCTAGCTTTGACACACTTACCCTCATCCTACCCCTGATCCAAGACATCCAAGCCCAGTTATCCACCAATAACCACAACAGCAGGATCGGAACTCAAGTGAACTCACCGCCATCCAATCCACCCTACACACCTTAACCACTCCACCCATCCCTACCCCATCCACTTCAACCCCCTTGGTCCTGTTCACTGACAATACCACCCAAACAGACTTCCCTCCTGAATCATTACCCCTCCCACCATCATCATCACCTCTTCCCCACCCTTTTCCTTTACCCCTTTTCACCATTCCAATTTTCCATCCCCCATCACCCCCAACTCCGGTTGAGCCTACACCCTTCAATTTTCCCCCTATACCCTCCATTCCCCCTCTTATCCTACCCCCTCCCACCTTCTCTGCCAAATCTACCCAAACAGACCCAGAACCTGACCCCATTCCCCCACCACTTGACTTCCCTACTCTCATTCCCCATTCCCCCCCAAGACCAAGCACACTTCTCTCCTTCCACCTCCTATCTGCCAATTGCACCCAAACATCATTTCTACAGCCCTCCTTACCTCACCATCCTACATCACATGTGGGATAATGCTTACCTGAGGAAGGATGTCCTCAGGGGTATGGCCAAGCTACGCCAATCAATTAAGACCCCCCTGTTGGAGAAGATTGATGAGATGGTGGAGGCCCACAACGAGCAACTACTGGGAATCTCCTTGGGGTGGAAAAATATGGTGGAGGAATATCGGAAGACGAAAGCTTCAGCTACTTATTATCAGATTAATTGGGAGTATGAGAAATCCAATGCTACTGCAGCGACTGCCCTAGAAAGAATGCTTGAAAAATGACTTAACAATGCTTAGGAAATCCAAAAAATCTAAAAGGAGATCCATGAGACTGACGCCCTCAAATTTAAAGTCCAGATAGTCTCATTGGAATCTGCATTGGCCGCTGCCAGAAATGAACCTTACCACCCAACCCCACTCTCTGTTCAAGTGCCTCAACTGCGCCAACTACCACTCTAGCTCTAGTTGCCCAGTCTGAGGAGGCACCACCTAAGCACCAAAAAGATAAAGGAAAAGCTCCTGCTTCACCTCCACCGGCGCAGCCAACAACTACTAAGCAGCCTCCACCTCCCAAGGTCTCTGCTGCACCTCCCCAAGAACAAACTTATCCGCAGCGGAGGAAAGTCACAGCCAAGAGGTCTGCTCCCAAAGCTGTCCCCTTAAAAATTGGCAAAGAGCCTGCTGCCCAGTCTGAAGAGGCACAGTCCCCTGCCCACCCTGAGTCCACTGGTAAAGGCAAGTCACCAGTGGTCCCCACTGAGGAACCCAAAGCTAAAGGAAAAGAGAAAGCCCCAGTGGTCTCCCCTTCAAAAGCTGAAGCTAAAGGCAAAGGCAAAGGAAAATCCCCTGCCACCCCTCCTGCTAAGCGTAAAGGCAAAGCCCCTCAAGAACCTAAGGAACCAAAAGCTCCCAAAGTGCCAAAAGTAAGGGTGAGGGCACCTAAAGCTCCAACTGCGGCGAAAACACTGGCCGAGAAGAAAAAGGCAAGGGAGGAGAAGAAGAAAGAGGACAGAGCTGCCCTTAAGGCAAGGCTAAACAAATGGGCTGAGATTTCCTTACAGATTCTGATTCAGATTAGATTCTAGCTTCTAGATTGTATCTTAGGTTTTTCTTCTTGTCATTCCACTTGTAACTATTTTTATTCCACTTTAATAGCAATTCTAGTTTTCTCTATTGCTTTATTCTGTGTTTCTTTTTGCTTGTTTATCACTTGTGAGTTTGTTCTTTTTGCCGTTTATGGGAGAAGAGTTTTTGGGGGGATATTTTTCTTTGATCCAGTAATCCCTGTCGCAGAGATGGTGTTTATATAAATTTGTGCAATTACCTGCTTCTGGGATTGCAATGGCTCCTTCAAATTGATGTGCCATCGTAAGTGTACCTCACGAAGATCCCCAGCTCAGCTGCGCAAGAAATGTCCTTTCCTCATCACTTATTGCTCCTCGCGAGGATCCCTGTGTGCTACATTTACCTCTTTAAATACCATGCCTCTCTTTAGACATTCATTTAATGCTACTTCTCTTTTCCAAAGAGCCAGTTGTGTATTTTCTTCTTTCCCCACACAACCCTCATTTATTGCCAAGTGTGAAAACGGGCACAATTTCAATTCTGCCTATTCATGTTCCCTTGTCCCTCTCTTTTAAACCTACCCTCAGTCCCTTTTCATCTCATCCCTCCTCTTCTAACCCTAGAAGTCCATACCTCCTTACACAAATGGCGGATGACAGCCCCTTTGGCTTCCCAATCAAATTTTACCCCATCTGGGATGACCCCCCACCGCCTAAGGAGCCGGACCCCTTGCAATTTCTCTGGGATGAGTATGACGAGGTCATGCGGATCTTGGCCAAGGAGGAAAAGAAAAAGAAAAAAAGGGAGAAGCGGGAGAAGAAGAAAAAGAAAAATATGGCACCACCTGCATCTCCTCCTCCATCTTCCTCCAACCTTCCCCCGGCTACACCTTAACCTCCCCCATTTTCTCTTTTCTTTTTTCTCTCTTTTTGTCATATATATTTTTTTTTTAATGAAAGTTTTCTTTTAGTTCCATACTGTTCAGTTTTGCATTTTCATTTCTTTCTCTTCTTCTATATGTGTCTCTACATGTTTCCTTGGATTCTACCGTTATTCTCACCTCTGAACCCGTGAGGACATTGCTCCTCCTAGGTTTGGGGGTGTGGCAGGTAGGTCTGCCAATAACATAGTTAACTTAAAGTGCTGCAGAATCATGTGAGTAACATAGAAATGGAGCGGTGTTCACTTAAGAATTATGAAAATTAAGGAATTTAAATTTTTGTGCAGATCTTTAGACATTATAAATTTCTAAATTTTCACATTTCCATGATGAGAACACCAAGAAAACTCACTAGTATAAGCACTTAGTGAACCATTGAAGAGAGAAAAAGGTAAGGACATGCTTAAAAGTTCAAAGGAAGACCATCACCAGTGAGAATTGGGCCTACAAAGTTTTTTTTTTTTGAGGAGTGATTGAGGCAAATTTCTTCTAGCTTTAAAAACTGGCTAAGTCAATGTGTTCACTAAAAGTTAGGTAACTCCAAGTTGAAATAACTAACAGCACTCATGACACTTAGGAAAGGATCAAGGCCTTCTCTTGGACAGTTTGAGCCTAAACAGACCAAACCCTAAGGCAACTGCCCTTGTTCATACACTCTTTGAGCTTCAAAGTCTAATTTTCTTCAAAAACACACCTGAGTACTTGTACCTGAACCTATGGATCTGATTTAACCTTACCCTCACTCTGAGAAGTCAGAAGGTAAAGGAGAAAGAGTTAAAAATGGACTAGCTAGGGTCAACATTGGATGAGTGAAGAAGAATTATCTGAAGCTCTAACAGTGTAACAACTGAGGAAAAAGGTGGTAGTTTCAAAAAAAAAAAAAAATTGCTCCAGAATAAAAAGAAAATAATAATGAAGAGGAGTAAGAGAGGAATCAAGAGGAAACATTCATTGGAAAAAAATCAAACAAGAAGAGAAACTTATCACTTCAAATCTGAAGATTTCAAAGAAGATGAAAGGAGCTAAATTAAAGAAGGTGAAGTCATGAATCACCTCCTGCACCTACTGATTTATGAATGTCAAACCCCTTTTTCAACCTTCCAATTCTTTTTATAACCCAATACCATAAGCCATATTACAGCCAAGTTAAAGCCCTTGTGATCCAAAGTTGAATGAGCTGTCATGTGGAGATAATGAGTTGTCCAATCTATGGTAAAAATATGCCAATGATGCTAGAACTTGAATGCTATGCCTATGCTTATGCTTACAGACCCATTTGGGGGATGTAACTGCTCTTGAGCTTGAGAGACAATGAAACCCTCAAAAGTTCTTTGTGAGAGTATGCCCTAGAGAGTTTGGGTCTGATATTGAATGTATTGGGCATGACCTACAACCTAATTTTTAATTTAATGATGAGCTCAGTGCTAACACACATGTGTAGTTTCCCTATTGTGAACTGATTAGAAATGTTGTGCTATCATGGGAAGTTTTTGATGCTTAAACATCTGTGCAGACAATGCATTTAAATTTCTTATATTTTTACTGATTCAGGGGTGAACTGATGCTCTATTTCTTGACAGCTGACTTGAATCTTGCACTTCTGCTAACTATTTTATTGAGAAGTTTGTGGGTATCTTCACTGAAAACACTTAGGAGACTTCACTCCTCCACCAGGGATCACCTAAGGGTTTAAAAGGCTTGGTACATATGCTAAACGTATCCGTGCTCCCTACGAAAGTGGGAGTTAATTTCTGTAGATTTTTAGTGTAGCTTTTCTAAGTGACTAGCAAAGATTAGGTTTGGGGGTGTGTTAAGACATGAAAAGTACCACTTTTCACCCCTTAACTTAGCCTCTGTTAAACCCTTAGCCATCTAATAAATGTGTTTTAAGTCATTTCTGTAGGTAATAAACAGCAGCTGCAATAAGGCCTGAACCCTGTTAAGGAGCCCACTTTTGCCCCAGAAGTCTCTCAGAAGGATGAAAGTTGAACCCAGATAAGAATTGAACCTCGCGCAGCTTTCACAAGCTTTAAAGGATTCAGAAATTAAGCCTCGCGCAGTCCTCGTGAGTTTCCCAAAACTTCATTTCCAATTGCCCACACTGTTCTCGCACAGTTGAGTGACAGAGGGGTTTCAGAATCATACTTCACACAGCTCTCGCAAAGCTCAAATATAAATGCTCACGCAGCTCAAGAAAGCAGCTCTCAAACCTCGCGCAGTTCACTCAGATCAACTGAGGAGACATAGCTCTAGGTATTTCAGCGCGCAGCTGTCGCGCAGTGGCCGCAGGATGCAAAACTTTAGAAAAACCTCTCGCCCAGTTTAGAGACCAATGCACATCACGTCCTTGCGAAGATCCATTGAGAAATAAATTGCTCGAGCGATTCCCGAGCCATTCAGAAGGAAAGTGCAATCCCGCGAAGACCAGAGCAATCCAGCGAGGATTCAATGCTCTATCACGCGACTGCTTCAGCTGTAACTAAGACAACCCCGCGACGGCTAGAAATTTAAGCTAATCCAATCTCGTGAAGACCGTGCTACCATGCGACAGTCTTAGAAACCAGTGCTACCTAGCGAGGCTCTGAACTCTAACTCTCCCTCACCTCTGCAGAGGACATTCTGGGAACTTCCAGTAATTAGGGCACGCATTCCAATGCTCTAAGTTTCGTGCATGTGCCTCGAGGCATCCAGGGATAGTATTAGGCCATGTGTCATTGTTAAAATTAGGATTTCCTAACCCTAATGTGCTGCCAAACTAACTGCTATATAAACCTAATCCTGGTTTAGGTTTAGGGGACTCTCTGCTTAGAATAGAATTTAGTCTATCTTCTTCTTGCAGTACCTGTAGATCTCTAGTAAGGTTTAGGTAGTTTTATTTTTATTTTTTCTTCTCTCCATAGTCCAGCATTTGCTGGCTATGCCTTTATTTGACTATTTGGAATAGATTAATGGAGTTTCATGATAGGGTGTTTTACTTTTATGGGATTTTTGTGAGTTGTTCTGTATAAGGCTGTTATCTTGAGATCCTCCACTGCTAGGACGTATTGCAAGCAATGGAGGACTGATTTTATGGTTTATCCAGATCCAAGTGACATGTGTGTCTAGGCTAACATGCTCCTATACAGGCCTAGCCCCACCACAGGACCCACTAGATCTGAAGTCCCCATGAGAGCAATGAGCTTTTGTAGCCTTGTGAACATGGTGGTGGCAGCAATGTTTCTTGTTCTATCTTAAGCTTTGTGAGGAGGATAGCCTCTGGGATAGTCTGTGACCATTTAAGTGGACAGGTTATAGCCTTAGGGTGAAGCCAACCCACAGACTCAAGACGGAATATTCTTCTCTGCACTTGTGCTTGTAGCCCTGTGAGAGATTGTGCTGAGACAAACTCCCCTGTATGTGTATAAACCCGCCATCAGATGGCAGATCTGGTTTGGTTATAGAGATTGTAGGCTTGCGACTAGATCACTGCAGTCTCTCTAAAGCAGTGGACAGCTGGATCTAAGGCTACACTCAAACTATTGCTGGTTCTATGTGTCTGGGCTAACATGCTCCCATACAGCCCTAGCCTCACACATAGCACTTTAGAGGTTGAGGTTCCCTATGGATTCTTATGCTTGTAGCCTGGATGAAGTAGTGCCTACAATGATAAACTTGTTATGACCCATATCTGGATTGTGGTTTCCTAATTGGATAGTCTGTGATCATTTAAGTGGACAGGTTATAGCCATAAAGGGATTGGATCATGGCATAGAGATGAGTTGGATTCTTTCTCCTCAGTGGTGATAATGTAGCCATTGGACAAGACTTCTATAGTAGCAGATCTGAATCTGAGTCATGAAACCCATCAGATCTGAACCTAATAGCATACTTCTCACCCTTTTATATTTATTTCCTCACTCCATCTTCTTTCTTAACCCTTTCTATAGTTTAGACATTAGGATACCTTAGAATTTAGATTTTAGTGACCCTAAATCCCCTTCAATTTAGGATTGCCAGATTTGTAGTCAGATCTGGAGGGCCTAATAAAGATGGCTCCCTTGGAGCTTAAGATCAACTTCCCTATGGGACAAACTCTTACTTATCAAAACTTGCTACAACAGGCCCTGTATCTTGCAGGATTGTGCATATTTTAGGCTTGTTGCTCTTCATTTTCGGTCCACCTTTCATTCATTTTCATTCACCCCATTCTTATCACTGTCTTCAATAAAGTCAGTAGCAAGCACTTAAAAATAGCCTAACAGGGTGGGATCGGACTAAAATATGACCATATTTTGTACCCTAATTCTTGTATTTAGCTATCCGATGAAAGCTATCTGACGGCTGTTGTCTAGTTTTAGTGATTGTAGGTATTTCTGACCATTTGATCTTCAAAGAGTATAAAAAAGAATAATTAAGGGTTACACAAGAGCATTACACCAAGAAGTTAACAGAAGCACTAAAATCCATGAATTTGATTGATGAGCCAAGAACACCACCAGGAGAATGATGATGACACCTTTATGTGTCAATCAATTGAGTACCAAATCTCAATCGATTGACAAGAATGACAGTTTTTCCTCCTTTATTTCAAATTTGAATTAATTTAATCGATTGATATTTTAACTCAATCAATTGAAATTTAAATTTGAATAATTCACCAAAAAAAGACTTTGAATTCAATCAATAGAGATTTAAAGTTCAATCGATTGAGATTTTTATGGAAAATGTCATGCCCGCTCCCTATAAAATAAAAGCTATGGTTTAGGCGTGAGGTTATGCTAGTTCTCTCTTTTTCCTTTAGGTTCTTCTTCTCTTGGTAGATTGTACTTAGGTTTTTATAGTTTTTCTTCACGGTTCTTTTGGAATGATAGTTTGTATTAGGAACAAAGAATTGTAAGGAGAGATCTTTTGATAAATAAAAGTGCATGATTAAGATGGTGGCTTCTGATTTACAACGGGCTTGTACACTGAGGATGAGCGACTAAACCACTTGTTCAAGGAAGAAGCGACCCCTAGATGAGTAACTTTACCATTAATTTTATAATTTCTTAGAATTGTCATGAAATCATTATACTAAAAGTGTGTGCTTAATTGAATATCTTCGAATGCCCATTTATAGCCGTTGATCTTGGTTATCAACAACCATTAAAGGGTCATTCCATCTAGATCTGTTCCTGCAGGCTGATCTAGGCTGTAAACTGATTATTTCTTCACTGTCGTGATTTAGAATTTTGAGATACGCTATACTTTTTACATGATTCATACCACAGTGATAGGCTGAGTTATAGTTTTTAGATAGGGCATGCTGGATCAATAGTCACATTCTTTACGATTCATTTTTCTTCTTGATAAATGATGGTATTTTGATGTTGTATGAAATTGTGAATTTAATTGTTACGAATCTAGGGTTAGCAAACTCCTTGATCATTTCTTAAATTGCCATTTTCTTTATTATAATTTGTTCTTGCTTAGATTAATTTACATTTATTGCTCTAGCATAGTGTGACAACAGTTTAGCGAATCGACTTTTCTCGCTTAGTATTTCCTTGGGCATCTTTTTCTCTTTAAGAATTAATTTAATTATGCGCTTCTCTGTGGGTATGACACCCTTCATTTCACTGTACTACAACTGACCTTATGCACTTACAAGGGTATAATTTAAAACCAATCGCGTATCCACATGGATTAATTATTTCTAAATACATAGAAAATTGGGTACAAGTCGTAACGCGTAATCCTAAATTATAACCATAAATCTTACTTAGGTAAGAGTCGTAGCTCTTAACCTAAGCGTATCAGTTTTAGGTAAGGGAAGTAGCCCTTATCTTAAGTGTCTCAACCTCGACTTATTCCTCTCATCAACTTTTAAAAATAAAAATAAAAAAAAGAAAGGAATAGAAAGAATATCGGAGGTATCCAAAAGTCTTTTGTAAGAAAAGTCGGAGATATTTTCGGCAGAGATTTTTTGTAAGAATTTTCGGATCTCTGATAATAAGTACGGATCTACTATTTTTAGATTTGTGATATCGGTTATAAAAGTTATGATCCTACGATTCTGATAAAGTTTTCATGAAATAAAGGATTATAAGAGATGCGTAAGTTTTTACCTTCACGCGGATTGAGAAAAGATTATTCTCGCGTACGCAAAATTTTTTTCATAACCTGTGACAACCCGCCGTTTCCTTTCATATCATGAAGGATCTGTCGCGTCGTCGGATCACCTAACATGATCCTTTTATCTAAGGGGTCATTTCTTGTACAAAGTTTTACAAATGCGAAAGCAATGTAGTTACTCTGGCAGTTGATAATATGGCAAAATAATGTAGTTTTACTTATCTATGCAGTACTAGCAACGATATAAACAAGCTCAAAAGATCTTATGTATAGCTTTCCACCGATGACGGCCACCCGTCATCTAAACAATGGAAAGAAAACCTATACATCCAAACACAAAATATCTGAAACTACCATATATAATTCATTCACGTTTCTCAAAGTTATCTATCTCTATCTCTCTCTCTATCTCCCTCTCACTCCATAAGCCATAAACCTACTTTGGGAAGAACTCTTCGACAAAATCGTCTTTGTCGTCTTCTCCCTCCTCCTCTTCAGGGATGTAAGTAGGATCTGCAGCATGCTCCGAATCAAGCTCTGCAGTTAAGACATTTAAGTTGTGGAATGAGCTATCATCAAAGCTCAGTAGAGAATATTACATTTGCTAACATACATTGATAAGTTATCGCATTTTCATCGAGAAGCATAAAGAATATGACTTTACTATTATATTATTAATATGATGCTACAATATACTGATATGTTGGATTTAACGCATGATGCAACAAGTATGAAAATAATCAGGATGAAATAAGATACCCATGCAGGTCGTAACAGCAAAATCAAGCTCCCGAGTTAGCGGGATCACTTGTCAAGCTTTCGAGTTAGCGAGATCACTTGGACCAGGATAGATCAAGCTCCCGAGTTAGCGGGATCACTTACTTTAAACCAGAATAACAATGTAGAAAGGATACCACAGACAGTAGGATCTGATTAATGACCAAGATATGAAATCAAGGAATATGCATGCATACTTTTAACTAGCATGTTATGTATGTTATCATCCTGCATCATACCAACTTATATTCCTTTCTGTCTCTAACTAGCATTAACATATTATAAACTTTCCAGGCACAACTGATACTTATATCTATTCAATTGATGTGCATATAATTGATTTCCAAATTGGATATTCTCAAATTCTATGAATAGTGATTAACACTACTACTATAGGTTCATACAGGTCACATGAGTACATTGTTCACAATGCTAATAGTTACCTTTCCTCATTATCATTTAATTAAATTTAACTTATAGGTTAGCATGTGCATCATCAGGTCATCGGATATCTATAAATCATTTAATTTAACATGATAGGCTGAACTCTCAAGGAGAATGATCAATCTCAACACACATTAACAAAGTACATTCCCTACCTGATTTGATTCGATCAGATGTGAGCTCATGCGTCAGAGACCATTACTCTTGTCTAATTTTTGTAAACTAGATATATGCACCATGTTGCACCTATCAGATAAAATCTATATTAATATATAAATTTAGTCAATAATCAGATGGGCTCATGATTTACCTGAGACCCTACTATATGCTCATATGGACCAGTAATGGACCCAAGGTTTGGTATGCATAAAGCACAGCCTAAAACATCAGCTGATAGAGGTTGTTGCGGCAAGCTTCCAGGGTTGCCGTGGCGAGCAAGGCTTGCCATGGTTTCTGCCTGGTGTTAGGCTATTTTTAAGTGCTTGCTACTGACTTTATTGGGGGCAGTGGTAAGAATGGGGTGAATAAAAATGAATGAAAGGTGGATTGAAAATGACAGAGCAGCAATCCTAAAATATGCACAACCTTGCAAGATACAGGGCCTGTTGTAGCAAGTTTTGATAAGTAAGAGTTTGTTCCACAGGGAAGTTGATCTTAAGCTCCAAGGGAGCCATCTTTAGTAGGCCCTCCAGATTTGACTACAGAACTAGCAATCCTAAATGGAAGGGGATTTAGGGTCACTAAAATCTAAATTCTAAGGTATCCTAATGTCTAAACTATAGAAAGGGTTAAGAAAGAAGATGGAGTGAGAAAATAAATATAAAAGGGTGAGAAGTATGCTATTAGGTTCAGATCTGATGGGTTTCATGACTCAAATTCAGATCTGCTACTATAGAAGTCCTGTCCAATGGCTACATTATCACCACTGAGGAGAAAGAATCCAACTCATCTCTGTGCCATGATCCAATCCCTTTATGGCTATAACCTGTCCACTTAAATGGTCACAGACTATCCAATTGGGGAACCATAGTCCAGAGATGGGTCAGAACAAGTTTATCATTATAGGCACTACTTCATCCAGGCTACAAGCACAAGAATCCAAAGGGAACTTGAACCTCTAAAGTGTTATGTGTGGGGCTAGGCCTGTATGGGAGCATGTTAGCCCAGACACATAGAACCAGTAAGAGTTTGAGTGTAGCCTTAGATCTAGCTGTCCACTGCTTTAGAGAGACTGCAGTGATCTAGTCGTAAGCCTACAATCTCTATAACCAAACCAGATCTGCCATCTGATGGCGAGTCGATACGCATCCAGGGGAGTTTGTCTCAGCACAATCTCTCACAGGGCTACAAGCACAAGTGCAGATAAGAATAATCCGCCTTGAGTCTGTGGGTTGGCTTCACCCTAAGGCTATAACCTGTCCACTTAAATGGTCACAGACTATCACAGAGGTTATCCTCCTCACAAAGCTCAAGATAGAACAAGAAACATTGCTACCACCACCATGTTCACAAGGCTACAAATGCTCATTGCTCCCATGGGGACTTCAGATCTAGTGGGTCCTGTGGTGGGGCTAGGCCTGTATGGGAGCATGTTAGCCCAGACACATAGGTCACTTGTATCTGAGTAAACCATAAAATTAGTCCTCCATTGCTTGCAATACGTCCTAGCAATGGAGGATCTCAAGGTAACAGCCTTGTACAGAACAACTCACAAACAAAAATCTCATAAATGTAAAACACCCTATCATAGAACTCCATTAATCTATTCCAAATAGTCATACAAAGGCATAGCCAGCAAATGTTGGACTATGGAGAGAAGAAAAAGTAAAAAGAAATCTACCTAAACCTTACTAGAGATCTACAGCTACTACAAGAAGAAGATAGACAAAATTCTATTTTAAGCCAAGAGTCCCCTAAACCTAAACCAGGCTTAGGTTTATATAGCAGTTAGTTTGGCGACGCATTAGGGTTAGGAAACCTAATTTTAATGATGCCACATGGCCTAATACTGTTGCTTGGATGCCTCGAGGTGCATGCACGAAACTTGGAGCATTGGAATACATGCCCTAATTGCTAGAAGTTTCCAGAATGTCCTCTGCAGAGGTGAGGGAGAGTTAGAGTTTAGAGCCTCGGCAGGTAGCACTGCTTTCCAAGACTATCGCGTGGTAGCACGGTATTCACAAGATTGAATTAGCTTGAAATTCTAGCCGTCACGGGGTTGTCTTAGTTGCAACTGAAGCAGTCGTGCGATAGAGCATTTAATCATCGCTGGATTACTCTGGTCTTCGCGGGATTGCACTTTCTTTCTGAATGGTGTGAGAATCGCGCGAGCAGTTTGTTTCTCAATGGATCTTTACGAGGATCCTCGAGAGGACATGATGTGCATTGGTCTCTGAACTGCACGAGAGGTTTTTCTAATGTTTTGCATCCCACAGCCACTGCGCTACAGATGCGCGCAGAGATACCTGGAGCTCTCTCTCCTCAGCTGATCTGAGTGAACTGCGCAAGGTTTAAGAGTTGCTTTCTTGAGCTGCGCGAGACTACGTGATCATTTATATTTGAGCTTCGCGAGAGCTACGCGAACTATGCTGCAGAGCTCTTCTGTCACTAAACTGCGCAAGAACGGCGTGGAAAATTGGTATGATGTTATGGGAAACTCGCGAGGATTGCGCGAGGCAGGCTTTCTGAGTATGTGAACCTTGTGACAGCTGCACGAGGCTCATTTCTTTCTTTGTTGCTGTTGTGCTCTGCCTTCATGCAGTCAGGCTCTCTGTCTTCCATTCTTCTGGGAGACTTCTGGAGCAAAAGTGGGCTCCTTAGCAGGATTAAGGCCTTATTGCAGCTGCTGTTTATTACCTACAGAAATGACTTAACACACATTTATTAGATGGCTAAGGGTCTAACAGAGGCTAAGTTAAGGGGTGAAAAGTGATACTTTTCATGTCTTAACACACCCCCAAACCTAATCTTTGCTAGTCCGTTAGCAAAGCTACACTAAAAGTCTACAGAAATTAACTGCCACTTTCGTAGGGAGCACGGATACATTTAGCATATGTACCAAGCCTTTTAAACCCCTAGGTGATCCCTAGTGGAGTGAAGTCTCCTAAGGGTTTTCAGTGAAGATACCCACAAACTTCTCAATAAAACAATTAACAGTAGTGCAAGATTGTCAAGTTAGCAGTCAAGAAACAGAGTATCAGTTCACCCTTGAATCGATAAAAATATAGGAAATTTAAAATACATTGTCTGCACAGATGTTTAAGCAACATAAACTTCACATGATGGCACAGCATTTCCAATTAGTTCACAATAGGGAAACTACGCATGTGTGATAGCACTGAGCTCATCATTAAATTAAAAATTAGGTTATAGGTCATGCCCAATACATTCAATATCAGACCCAAAACTCTCCAGGGCATTTTCTCACAAAGAAATTTTGAGGGTTTCATTGTCTCTCAAGCTCAAGAGCAGTTACATCCCCCAAATGGGTCTGTAAGCATGAGCATAGGCATAGCATTAAAGTTCTGGCATCATTGGCAGATTTTTACCATAGAATGGACAACTCATTATCTCCACATGACAGCTCATTCAACTTTGGATCACAAGGACTTTAACTGGGCTGTAATGTGGCTTATGGTATTGGGTTATAAAAAGAATTGGAAGGTTGAAAAAGGGGTTTGAAATTCAGAAATCAGTAGGTGCAGGAGGTGATTCATGACTTCACCTTCTTTAATTCAGCTCCTTTCATCTTCTTTGAAATCTTCAGATTTGAAGTGATCAGTTTCTCTTCTTGTTTGATTTTTTTCCAATGAATGTTTCCTCTTGATTCCTCTCTTACTCCTCTTTATTATTGTTTTCTTTTCATTCTAGTGCAGTTTTCTTCTTTTTATTTTATTATTTTTTTTTTGTTTTTGCTTTGATGAATTGCCACCTTTTTCCTCAGTTGTTACACTGCTAGAACTTCAGATAATTCTTCTCCACTCATCCAATGTTGACCCTAGCTAGTCCATCTTTAACTCTTTCTCCTTTACCTTCTGACTTCCCAGAGTGAGGGTAAGGTTAAATCAGATCCATAGGTTTAGGTATAAGTACTCAGGTGTGTTTTGAAGAAAATTGGACTTTGAAGCTCAAAGAGTGTATGAACAAGGGCAATTGCTTTAGGGTTTGGTCTATTTAGGCTCAAACTGTCCAAGAGAATGCCTTGATCCTTTCCTAAGTGTCATGAGTGATGTCAGTTGTTTCAACTTGGAGTTACCTAACTTTTAGTGAACAGATTGACTCAGCCAGCCCTTAAAGCTAGAAGAAATTTGCCTCAATCACTCCTCAAATAAAAAAAAATTGTAGGCCCAATTCTTACTAGTGATGATCTTCCTTTGAACTTTTAAGCATGTCCTTACCTTTTTCTCTCTTCAATGGTTCACTAAGTGCTGATACCAGTGAGTTTTCTTGGTGTTCTCATCATGAAAATGTGAAAATTTAGAAATTTATAATGTCTAAAGATCTGCAAAAAATTTTAAATGCCTTAATTTTCATAATTCTTAAGTAAACACAACTCCATTTCTATGTTACTCACATGATTCTGCTGCACTTTAAGTTAACTATGTTATTGGCAGACCTACCTGCCACACCCCCAAACCTAGGAGGAGCAGTGTCCTCACTGGTTCAGAGGTGAGAATAAAGGGTAGAATCCAAGGAAACATACAGAAAGAAACACAGAAGAAGAGAGAAATAAAAATGCAAAACTGAACAGTATGGAACTAAAGGAAAACTTTCATTAAAAGAAAGAAAATATGACAAAAAGATGGAAAAAAAAAAGAAAAGAAAAGAGAAAATGGGGGGGGGGGGTTAAGGTGTAGCTGGGGGAGGGTTGGAGGAAGATGGAGGGGCAGATGCAGGTGGTGCCATATTTTTCTTTTTCTTTTTCTCTCGCTTCTCTCTTTTTTTCTTTTTCTTCTCCTCTAACTTCTCTCTTTTTTTCTTTTTCTTTTTCTTTTCCTCCTTAGCCAGGATCCGCTGGACCTCGTCATACTCATCCCAGAGAAATTACAAGGGGTCCGGCTCCTTAGGCGGCGGGGGATCGTCCCAGATGGGGTAAAATTTGATTGGGAAGCCAAAGGGGCTGTCATCCGCCATTTGTGTGAGGAGGTATGGACTTCTATGGTTAGAAGACGAGGGATGAGATGGAAAGGGACTGAGGGCCGGTTTAAAAGAGAGGGATGAGGGAACATGAACCGACGGAATTGAAATTGCGCCCGTTTTCACACTTGGCAATAAATGATGGTTGTGTGGGGAAAGAAGAAAATACACAACTGGCTCTTTGGAAAAGAGAAGTAGCATTAAATGAATGCCCAAAAAGAGGCATGGTATTTTGTTGTTGATTTCAAGTGTGCTTCCCTTATTGGTTGGTGGTGAAAGTATTTAAGAATCAAAAATAGAATGAAACAAGGGATGAATCAGCACAACTCGAAAAGTTGATCTAAGGCTCCAAGGGAGCCGTCTCTAGTAGTCCCTCCAGATCTGTCTACAGATCTGGCAGTCCTAAAAGGAGGGGAGTTTGAGGTCACTTATTCTAAGTATTCTAAAAACTAAATTACAGAAAAGATTGAGAGGATGGATGGAGTGCGGAAAATAATTATAAAAAGGGTGAGAAATATGTTATTAAGTCAAGGTCAGAGGAGATTTTGTAACTCAGATTTATATCTGATGTTATAGAAATCCTGTCCAAAGGCTACATTGTCACCTCTGAGGATAAAGGATCCAACCCATCGCTACTGCCATGACTCCACCCTTAGGGCTATAACCTGTCCACTTGAATAGTCACTGACTATCCCATAGGGGAGCCACTATCCAGGGATGAGTCAGAACATAACAATTAAATTATTGCAGGCACTATTTCATCCAGGCTACCAACTCAGGAATCCATAGGGAACCTCAACCTCTAAAGTTCCATATGTGGGGCTAAGGCTGGAAAACCATGATAGGGAACCAGCAAGCGATTGAGTACAACCTTCGATTCAGCTGTCCATTGCTTGGGAGAGACTACAATGGTCCGGTCACCAGCCTACAATCTTTATAACCAGATCAGATCCGGCATCTGATGGCTGATCTATACAAATATGGGGGAGTCTGCCTCTATACAATCCCTCACCAGGCTTCTACAAGCTCAGGTGAAAAGAAGAAGGATCCATCTTTGATCGGTGGATCAGAATCACCCTAAAGCTATAATCTGCCCACTTAAATGGTCACAGACTATCCCAGAGGTTATCCTCCTCACGGAGCCCAAGACAAAACAAGATTATCGCTGCTACCAGCATGTTCACCAGGCTACCAGCTCAAGCTCCCATGGGGATTTCAGATCTAGTAGGTCCTGTGGTGGGGCTAAGGCTGGAAGACCATGATAGCCCAGAGACACAGGTTACTTGGATCTGAGTGGCCCTTAAAATCAGTCCTCCATTGCCTAGGCAATTGCGGATCACAAGGTAGCAGCCTTGCACAGAGCATCTCACAAATTAACAGCAATCCCACAAAGTATAAATCCTATTACAAAACTTCCATTAATCTAACTCAAACACATATACAAAGTCATACCCAGCAATTGCTGGACTACAGAGAGAAGAAAAGAAAAAGAAAAACTACTTACTACTAAAAAGAAAAGAGAAAAGAAAAGCGATCTGAGATAGGTTCCCAGATACCTAAACCTAAGCTAGGCCTGGGTATATATAGCAGTGGGGTGGTGGCGCATTAGGGTTAGGAAACCCTAATTTTAACGATGCCATGTGGCCTTCTACTGATCTTTGGATGCCTCGGGGCGTGTGCATAGAGATTTGAGCATGGGAATGCATGCCCTAATCATTGGAAGTTTCCAGAATGCCCTCTGCTGAAGAGATGGAAGTTTGGGTTCAGAGGCTCTCTAGGTAGCTGTAGTTTCCCAGACATCTCGCGTGGTAGCTCATTGCTCTTCGCTAGGATGATTTGACACTGAAGCTTCAACCGTCGCGAGGTTGCCTTGGTTTTCTCTTCAGGCAATCGCGCGGTAGAGAGTTGAGCTCTCGCTGAGTTGGAGTTCGCGAGGTTGAATAGAAAACATAGTCTCAAGCGTCGCAAGGTTGCAATTCAAGCAGTCGCGCGGTAGATTAGTCTTCGCTGAGCAGCAGCGTGAGAACTGCGCGAGCTCTTTTCTTTACTTGGACTTCACGAGTTACCTCGCGAGGTTCTTTTGAGTTCTGACTGTGCGAGGTTCTTTGTCTCACTCAATCTTCGCGAGATGGGCTTTGCCTTCGCCAGGATTCTTTCTTTCTTGAATGGCGTGCGAACTGCACGAGGCATTCTTCTTCTGAGAATTGTACCCCGCGGCAACTGCGCGATAGCTGCCTGAGAAATCTTCTGAAGCTCTCTCTCCTCAGCTGTCTTAAGCAAACTTCACGAGATTGAGAGAAGTCTGCCTTGAACTGCGTGACACTGAGCGCTGTGTTCCACCCTTGATCCTCGCGAGAGCTGCTCTGAGTTGAGTTTTTGAAGCTCCCCAGTCATTCATCTGCGCGAGAGGTTGCTTGTAAAGCCTTGAGAAGCTCAGCTGATCTGCGTGAGGCTTCAAGGTGCATTCTTGCTGAGGGGCATCTGGTACCAAAGCAGGCTCCATAACAGGATTCTTAGCCTTATTTCACTGCTGATTATTTCCTGAACAAAACACTTAAGACGAGTTTATTAAGTGGCTAAGGGTCTAATCAAAGGTTAAGTTAAGGGGTGAAAAGTGGTACTTTTCAGGTCTTAACATATTTAAAGAGTTAAGTGTAGCGCGCGGGGATCCTTGCGAGAAGCAATAAGTGATGAGGAAAGGACATTTCTCGCGCAGCTGAGCTGGGGATCTTCGCGAGGTACACTTATGAATGCACATCAATTTGAAAAGGAAGCCATTGAAAATCCTGAGGCAGGTATTTGCACAAATTTATATAAACACCATCTCCGCGACATGGATTACTGGTTCAAAGAAAAATATCCTCCCAAAAACTCTTCTCCCATGAATGCCAAAAAGAATAAAATCACAAGTAACAAACAAGCAGAAAGAAACACAGAGAACAAAGCAATAGAGAAAACTAGAATTTCGATTAAAGTGGAATAAAAATAGTTACAAGTGGAATGACAAGAAGAAAAACCTAAGATACAATCTAGAAGCTAGGAGCTAATCTGAATCAGAATCAGTGAGGAAATCCCAGCCCATCTGTTTAGCCTTTGCCTTAAGGGCAGCTCTGTCCTCTTGCTTCTTCTCCTCCCTTACCTTTTTCTTCTCGGCTGGTGTTTTTGCCGCAGTTGGAGCTTTAGGTGCCCTCACCCTTACTTTTGGTGCTTCGGGAGCTTTTGGTTCCTTGGGTTCTTGAGAGGCTTTGCCTTCACGCTTAGCAGGGGGGGTGGCAAGGGATTTTCCTTTGCCTTTAGCCTTGGGTTCCTCAGTGGGGACCACTGGTGACTTTCCTTTTCCAGTGGACTCAGGTTTGGCCGGGTCATGCCTCTTGATGAAAGGGCTCTTTGCCAATTTTTAAAGGAATAGCTTTAGGAGCAGACCTCTTGGCTGTGACTTTCCTCCGCTGAGGATAAGTTTATTCTTGTAGAGGTTCAGCAGAGGCCGTGGTAGGAGTAGGTTGCTCAGTAGATGGAGGCTACTCCTTAGGAGGTAAAGTAGGAGCTTTTCCTTTATCTTGTTGGGGCTTAGGTGGTGCCTCCTCAGACTGGGCAGGTGGAGCTGGAGTAGTAGTTGGCGCAGGCTGAGGCACATGAACAGAGAGTGGGGTTGGGTGGTAAGGTTCATTTCTGGCAGCTGCCAATGCGGATTCCAATGAGGCTATCTGGACTTTAAATTTGAGGGCGTCAATCTCATGGATCTCCTTTTGGATTTTTTTGATTTCCTGGGTATTGTTAAGTCGTTTTTCAAGCATTCTGGCCAGGGCAGTCGCTGCAGCAGCGTTGGATTTCTCATACTCCCAATTAATCTGATAATAAGTGGCTAAAGCTTTCGTCTTCCGATATTCCTCCACAATATTTTTCCACCCCACGGAGATGCCCAGTAGTTGCTCGCTGTGGGCCTCCGTCATCTCATCAATCTTCTCCAGCAGGGGGGTCTCAATTGATTGGCGTAGCTTGGTCATACCCTTCAGGACATCCTTCCTCAGGTAAGCATTATCCCGCATATGATGTAGGATGGTGAGATAAGGAGGGCTGTAGAAATGATGTTTGGGTGTGGGTGTAATTGGCAGATAGGAGGTGGAAGGAGTGAAGTGTGCTTGGTCCTTGGGGGGGGGAAGGGGGAATGATAGTAAGGAAGTCAAATGGTGGGGGAATGGAGTCGTTCGGGTGCATTTGGATAGATTTGGCGAGAAGGTGGGAGGGTAGGATAAGAGGGAATGGAGGGTATAGGGGAAAAGTGAAGGTTGTAGGCTCAGGGAGTTGGGGTGATGGGGGATGGAAAATTGGAATGGTGAAAAGGGTAAAGGAAAGGGTGGGGATGAGGTAATGGTGATGGTGGGAGGGTAATGATTCAGAGGGAAGTCTGTTTGGGTGGTCTTGTCGATTGAGCAGGACCGGGGGTTGAAGTGAATGAATGCGGATGGGTGGAGTGGTTAAGGTGTGTAGGGTGGATTGGATGGAGGTGAGTTCAGCCTGCCTCTGGTCCTATTTGTGGTTATTGGTGGATAACTGGGCTTGGATGTCTTGGATCAGGGGTAGGATGAGGGTTAGTGTGTCAAAGCTAGGAGGTGGGGTTTGGGAAGAAGAGGGTACTGGTTGGAAAGGGGAGGAAGGAGCATGATGGAAAGTGGAGGGAGGGGTAGAGTGGGGTTCTGGGGAAAGGTGCTGTGAGGTAGTTGGGGAGTCTGGCAGAGGGGTGTAGTAGGTAGGCATGGTTTCAAGGAATGTAGAGATGAAGGCTTGGAAGCCTATGGCTGTGTTTAGGGTTAAGTCAATGTCGGGGAGAGGAGATATAGTAGATATGGCTGGGGTGGTGGTTTCTTCAAGGTGGGGTGGGTCAATGGGGATGGAAGGTATTGAGGGTGGTGTCTGGGAGATGGTTGGGATGGTCTGAGTAGTCTCCTGAGGGTTTTCAGTGAAGACACCCACAAACTTCTCCAATGAAATAGTTAACTAAAGTGCAATGTCTTCCAATGAGCAGTTAAGGAATCAGATTTAGTCTACTCATGAATCAGCATAAAAGAAGTTTAATTCATTGGTTGCACAGGGACTTAGACAGCATGATTCGCATGTTAGCACAGCATTTCCAAATAATTTGTGATCACAGAAAACTGCACAAATGCATGTCAGCACTGAGCTTATCCTTATGTCAGAAAATTAGGTTAAGGTCATACAGAACATATTCAAGTTCAGACCCAAAAGAAAGCTTTTCAGGGCATACTCTCATCAAGGTTTGTTGAGGGGTTCAGTTTCTCATAGGCTTAAGAGCAGTTACATCCCCCAACTGGGTTTGTAAGCATGAGCATAGGCAGAGTTTTTAAGTGTTGGCATCATTGTCAATTTCTCACCATAGATTGGATAATTCCTTATCTTCACATGACAGCTCACTCAATCTTTGGATCACAAGGGCTTTTAACTGGGTTAAAATGTGGCTTATGGAGTATGGTTGAAAAGAATAGAAGGTTTGAAAAGGGGTTCAAAAATTGAGAACTTCGGTGGAGTGCAGGGAGGTGGTTCATGACTTCACCTTCTTGAATTCAGCTCCCTTCATCTTCTTTGAGATTTTCATATTTGAAGTGATCAGTTTCTCATCTTGATTTTGATTTTCCAATGAAGGTTCCTCTTGACTTCTCTCTTATTCCACTTCATTATTATTTCTTTTGTTTCTTTTTGCTGGAGTTTTCTTCCCCTTTTTTTATTTTATTTTATTTTATTTTGTTTTTGCTTCTCAGACATGCCACCATGTCCTCAGTTATCATTTTGCCAGAATAGATGCTTCTTCTCCATTCACCTAATGCTGACCATAGCTAGTCCATCTTCAACTTTTTCTCCTTTACCTTCTGAATTCTCAGAGTGAGGGTAGGTTGAATCAGGTTCATAGGTTCAGGTTCAAGTACTCAGGTGTATTTTAAAGAAATTTAGGATTTAAAGCTCAAAGGGGTATGGACAAGGGCAGTTGCTTTAGGATTGATCTTTTTAGGCTCAAACTGTCCAAGAGAAGGCCTTGATCCTTTCCTAGGTTTCATGAGTACTGTCAGTTGTTTCAACTTGGAGTTACCTAACTTCTAGTGAGCACAGAGACTCAGCCAGTCCTTAGAACTAGAAGAAGTGCCTTAGTTACTCCTCAAAAAAAAATAATTTTGTAGGCCCAATTCTCACTGGTTCTGGTCATCCTTTGAACTTTTAAGTATGTCCTCACCTTTTTCTCTCTCTACTGATTCACTAAGTGCAGATACACATGTGTTTCCTTGGTGAAATTATTATGGAAATGTGGAATATTAGGAGTCTATAATGTTCATAAATTTTAAACTTCATAATTTTATGATTCTTAAGTGGATAGAGGTCCATTTCCATATTGCTCAGATGGGTCTGCTGCACTTATGTTAACTATTCCATTGGCAGGGTCTGCCTGCCATACCCCCAAACCTATGAGGAGTAGTGTCCTCCTTTGGTTCAAAGTCTTTGTCTTGACGAGTTATTACAACATAACGAAAAAAGAACAAGAAAGAAAGTAACCAACAATGAAAAGCAGGTAAAAAAAAGATATTATTATGCTAAAAAGAAAAGTACAAAAGAAAGAGGAAAGGGAGAAAGATTAAGTGCGGGGTTGAGAAGGAGGGTGGGTGGAGAAAGGCGGGGAGGGGTGGAGTGGAGGGGATGGCTCGGTCTTGCATTTCTTCTTGTGGTGGAGCTTTTCCTCCTCCTCCTTGGCAATGGTTTGCAGAACCTCCTCGAATTCGTCCCAGAGGGGTTGGAGGGGATCTAGCTCTTTGGGGGGCGACGGGTCCAACCACATCGGGTAAAACTTGTTAGGCAGTGCGTTTAGCTTGTCATCTGCCATGGTTAGGAATAGGGAAGGACCGCGAGAGTGAGATAGGATGTTGTGAAGATGAACATGGCCTCCCGATGTATTTATAGGTGAGGGATTGGGGAAGATGAAACGGTTGAGCAAAATCCAAGTCGCCGCCATTAAATGAGAGTGACTTGGGAAATGTCAAGTCCCAGCAGTCACTATGGGAAATGACAAATGCATTAGGTTCGCGCAGTTGGGTAAGGGAATCACGAGAGACCAGAATCACGCGAGTATGGGAGTTAGCGCTGGAAGTGCGCGTGATATTCTGCAGCACTGAAACTCGCGACAACGAAAGAATTGGGTCATGCGAATTGCGGGAGCCTTTCCAAATCAGAATGTGGAACTCGCGAGGGCCAAGTCAGCAATTCAGAAGAAGAGGAAGTCATACCGATCCCCCACAACAAAATCAAACTCCACATATCTCTAAGAATTTCATAAAATTTAAGAAAAAACTAAAGTAATATAGTACAATATGGACACAACTGCAGGTCAGGTAGATGTAGGGGTCCCATGAAAATGAACAGTGCACATAGGATTTGTAGGTCGTTCAATGCAAGGCTTCAGCCTTTGACCATTCACTTTGAAGGTCCTCCCGGATTTGGGGTCCTGGACTTCCGCAACACCAGATGGGGAAACATTTACGACAATATAGGGGCCATCCCATCTGGATTTTAATTTGCCAGGAAAGAATTTTAGTTTGGAGTTAAATAACCAAACCTTACCACCCGGTTCGAGGCTTTTCCTCAGCAAGCCTTTGTCGAAGAAGGCTTTAGCCCGTTCCTTGTAGATCCTGGCATTGGCGTAAGCATCCATCCGCAGCTCATCCAATTCCGATTGTTGTAATGACCAGTTTCAGTCTCAATCATTGTTATGCCAGATTTGTTGGGCACCACTTGGATAGGTGCCACCCAATGAGAATCAGAGATGGGGTAAATCACCCCTGCATCTAGCAATTTAATGATTTCCTTGAGGACCACTTCCTGCATGTGAGGATTTAGCTTCCTATGCATTTCCCTAGAGGGTAATGCTCCCTCCTCAAGATGGATCCTATGCATGCAAATTGATGCATCAATTCCTCCCAGATCAGCAATGGTCCAACCAATTGCCGCCTTGTGCTTCCTCAAAACTATGAGTAATTCCTCTTCCTGCTCATTGGTAAGGGAGGAAGAGATAATTACAGGAAGCTTCTCACCTTTCTCAAGGAAAGCATATTTTAATGTTTCTGGAAGCTGGTTAAGTTCGGATCGAGAACTGTTATGGGTGGATGGCAAAATAGGTGCATTAGAGGTTGGAGGAAGAGGTAGCAGTGTAGGTTTCCAACTGGAGTGTTGCACTGAGCCCACAGGAGCCTCTGATATTGGCATGTCTTTTGATCTCCTATCTGGGCTCTCTTCCTCCACCATGCCCCGAGTGTCAACTAAATTCTTGACAATGTTGCCCCACTCCAGCAGAGTGGGCAATTCTTCTTCTACAATTTCCTCTAGTACATCCACTGCAAAGCTCTCCTCATTGTCCATCTGAGGGTACTTTGCACTGTTGACACATTCAGCTCAACTTTCATATGTCCAAAGGTTACCTCCATTACTCCAGACCTACATTGGATGCAAGCATTGGCAGTGGCCAAGAAAGGCCTGCCCAGTATAACGGGTATGGGGTTTGGGCTAATGCTGCAGCCCATATCCAAAACTAAGAAGTCGTGAGGTGAAAAACTTATCCACTCCTACTAAGACATCCTCAACCATCCCGAGGTTTCCTCTCGGACACTGTCGACCATCATTAGCACAATGGGGTAGCCTTGGCTCCCCAAACCTAATTCTTGAGATATACATTGTATGGCAACAGGTTTGACACTGGCTCCAAGGTCTAAAAGGGCTTTCCCAATTGTATGATCTTCAATTACACAGGGAATAGTGGGTATACCTGGATCTTGCAACTTCTCAGGCATTGCAATGTTAAATACAGAATTCACTGTGTCGGTTGCAAAGATCTTCTTGGACACATTGCCTCTAGCCTTTCTCTTTTGGGTGCAGAGGTCTTTTAGGAACTTTGCATAGGCTGGGACTTGTTTAATTGCCTTAAGCAGGGGTAAATTGAATTTTACCTGCCTGAAAGTCTCCATCATTTCCTCAAACTGGGCATTCCCTTTTTCAAAAGGGACAGGACTATTCAGAGCCTGAGGAAATGGCAGTTGAGGTACAGCTGGTTCCTCAACTGCAAGCCCATGATTAAACTTCTATTTTTTTCTTTTTTCATGTTTATCTTCCTGCTGAGGCTCAACTACAGCCTCTTTATTTTTCTCCTGCTGCAAGGTAGTAGGCAGTTCTTGGCTTGATGGCCCAACAACATCTCTTTCATGATCATTTGCATCATCTGTGGAAATTACCTAGATACCCACTGGTTATTTACTGCACTTAGGGTAGTGACAACATTGGTGTCCTCAAACTCTGAGGAAGCTTCCTCAATGAAAAACTGACCCTTGTGGTTAGCACTTGGCTGACAGGACAATCTGCCTTCATCTCTCCTAGCAAAGGTTTTGGACATTTGGCTCAGTTGCTCTTCTATTTTCTGGAGGCTCTGACCATGAGAATCCACAGTCTGAGCCAAGGAACCCAAGTTTTGCAATGAAGCCAAGACTTGGTCCTCGAAGGAAGTATATCTTGGTTGAGAAGGGGGTAGGACCAACTGATTTTGCTGATGATGGGGCTGCTGGTGGTACTGGAAGGTAGACCTTGGGGCATGCCCTTGATTGAACTGTTGCTGTGGCCTTTGTGGTAAAGCCAACATCTGCTGGGGCTGCATGTAGTTATCTTGCTTCCACCTCAGATTTGGGTGGTCTCTCCATTGGTAACCAGCATTTTGGTGCTGGTATCCATATGGTGTTGTAGCCCCAGTTATTGTTGACCATAAGGCTGAGCGTGACATGTTCCAACATTAATTCCAGAAATTGCCCTGCAGATGGACATTCCTCCACTGTGTGTTGTGGGGACTGGCATATGAGACATGCCTCCGCCACATGAGCAGCCCTTCTGGGTTGCATCACAGTCAACAATTTATCAAACTTCATAGAGAGGTTTGCCATCTGCAGCCGTAGGTCATCGTTCCCAGACACATCATAAATTTTTCCTTTGGGTCCAGCAGCAGACCCCACCTTTGACTCAGATTCCTGATTAGTTCTTGCCAGGGATGGCTTTTGAAAACCATTCTCACTAATCACCTCAAATAATTCCCATGCCTCCTCAGCAGTCTTGTGCATGTAGGATCCACCACAAGAGGCATCAACCATATCTCTATTTTTCTCATCAATCCGATTGTAGAAGCTTTGTACAAGCTGCCACTCAGGGATGTTGTGGTGGGGGCATTGTTTGAGCATCTCTTTAAACCTATCCCAGGATTGGTTAAAATCTTCAGTTGGGGATTGAGAAAATGCAAGAATCTCTTTCCTCAACTGGCTAGTTTTGGTCTCAGGGAAGAACTTGGTTAGGAATCTGGTCTGCAGGTCTTTCCATGAAGCAATGCTATTGTTGGGAAGAGTGGCCAACCAGGTACTGGCCCTATCCTTCAGGGAGAAGGGAAAGAGTCTGAGCCTAGTAGCCTCAGGTCCTAGACCAGCGATATTAAAAGTGGTGCACAAAGCCAAGAAATGATCAATATGCTTGTAAGGGTCTTCTTTGCTAAGCCCATGGAAAGCTGGCAGCATCTAGATGATTGAAGTTTTTATCTCATAATTTTCCTGAACATCAGGGAATTGAATGCTATAAGGGGAGTTGTAGTCATCCGGAGCATTCAACTCCTTGAGGGTTCTGGGGTGTTCTTCACCCATAGTTGCTGATGCAGAATTTCCTGGGGGCTCTCCTGTGGTGTGCCTGTCTCTTTTAAGTCTCCTTCCCCTTTCTAGCTCAGGGTTTAGAGGCTCTAAAGTAGGGCTAAGGGATCTCCTCCCTAGCATACAAGCACACCCACAGCAAGGAAAGCTTCTTGCAGGCACATTGTAAAAAAATACTTATACACAAACAAATTTATCTAACTATGTTACAGCTATCAAAGAATACATTGAAACTATCCTAGATACTGCTAAAGAAATTGTTAAAAAGAAAGATAGACAGAGCTTTAGAGTCAGAGAGTTTGCAAACAGAGGTAGCTATGCTCCACTTGCATTCCAATTATCCTTCACTGCTGCTGTCTCGATTTGTAAGAAAGATTCACAATTATATCAACAGTATCAATTATTCACATGTACAAAGAATACTAATAATACAAAAACTAAGGGTCTACTATTAGATCATCTTTCCCCGGCAACGGCGCCAAAAACTTGTTGTTGATTTCAAGTGTGCTTCCCTTATTGGTTGGTGGTGAAAGTATTTAAGAATAAAAAACATAATGAAACAGGGGATGAATCAGCACAATTCGGAATTCCTAGACCTGCAAGATATAGGGTCTTTTGTAGCAAGTTTTGATAAGTAAGAGTTTGTCCCACAAGGAAAGGTGATCTAAGGCTCCAAGGGAGTCGTCTCTAGTAGTCCCTCCAGATCGGTCTACAGATCTAGCAGTCCTAAAAGGAGGGGAGTTTGAGGTCACTTATTCTAAGTATTCTAATAACTAAATAATAGAAAGGATTGAGAGGATGGATGGAGTGTGGAAAATAATTATAAAAAGGGTGAGAAATATGTTATTGAGTCAAGGTCAGAGGAGTTTTTGTAACTCAGATTTATATCTGATGTTATAGAAATCCTGTCCAGAGGCTACATTGTCACCTCTGAGGATAAAGGATCCAACCCATCGCTACTGCCATGACTCCACCCTTAGGGCTATAACCTGTCCACTTAAATGGTCATAGACTATCCCATAGGGGAGCCACTATCCAGGGATGAGTCAGAACATAACAATTAAATCATTGCAGGCACTATTTCATCCAGGGCTACATTTCGAGAATCCATAGGGAACCTCAACCTCTAAAGTTCCATATGTGGGGCTAAGGCTGGAAAACCATGATAGCCCAGACACATGGAACCAGCAAGCGATTGAGTACAACCTTCGATTCAGCTGTCCATTGCTTGGGAGAGGCTACAATGGTCGATCGACCTACAATCTCTATAACGGATCAGATCCGGCATCGATGGCGAGATCTATACAAATATGGAGTGCGCCTCTGTTGCAATCCCTCACCGAGCTTCTACAAGCTCGGTGAAAAGAAGAAGGATCCATCTTGGATGGTGGATCGAGAATCACCCTAAGGCTATAATCATCCACTTAAATGGTCACAGACTATCCCGGAGGTTATCCTCCTCCACGGGCCCAAGACAAAACAAGATTATCATTTGCTACCACCATGTTCACGGGCTACCGGCTCAAGCTCCCATGGGGATTTCAGATCTAGTAGGTCTGTGGTGGGGCTAAAATTTGGAAGACCATGATAGCCAGACACACATGTTACTTGGATCTGAGTGGCCCTTAAAATCAGTCCTCCATTGCTTTGAAAAGGCAATGGAGGATCCTAAAGCTGACCTTGCCAAGCATCTCACAAATTAACAGCAATCCAACAAAGTATAAATCCTATTGCAAAACTTCCATTAATCTAACTCAAATACATATACAAAGTCATAGCCAGCAATTGCTGGACTATGGAGAGAAGAAAAGAAAAAGAAAAACTACTTACTGCTAAAAAGAAAAGAGAAAAGAAAAGCGATCTGAGATAGGTTCCCAGATACCTTAACCTAAGCTAGGCCTGGGTATATATAGGAGTGGGGTGGCGGTGCATTAGGGTTAGGAAACCCTAATTTTAATAATGCCACATGGCCTTCTACTAATCCTTGGATGCCTCGGGGCGTGTGCACGAAGATTTGAGCATGGGAATGCGTGCCCTAATCATTGGAAGTTTGCAGAATGCCCTCTGCTGAAGAGATGGAAGTTTGGGTTCAGAGGCTCGCTAGGTAGCTATAGTTTCCCAGACATCTCGTGTGGTAGCTCATTGTTCTTCTCTAGGATGATTTGACACTGAAGCTTCAGCCGTCGCGAGGTTGCCTTGGTTTGCTCTTCAGGCAATCGCGCAGTAGAGAGTTGAGCTCTCGCTGAGTTGGAGTTCGCGAGGTTGAATAGAAAACGTAGTATCAAGCATTGCGAGGTTGCAATTCAAGCAGTCGCGCGGTAGATTAGTCTTCGCTGGGCAGCAGCGCGAGAACTGCACGAGCTCTTTTCTTTACTTGGACTTCATGAGTTACCTCGCGAGGTTCTTTTGAGTTCTGACTGTGCGAGGTTCTTTATCTCACTCAATCTTCGCGAGATGGGCTTTGCCTTCGCCAGGATTCTTTCTTTCTTGAATGGCGCGCGAACTGCGTGAGGCATTCTTCTTCTGAGAATTGTACCCCGCGGCGACTGTGCGACAGCTGCATGAGAAATCTTCTGAAGCTCTCTCTCCTCAGCTGTCTTAAGCGAACTTTGCGAGATTGAGAGAAGTTTGCCTTGAACTACGCGACACTGAGCGCTATGTTCTACCCTTGATCTTCACGAGAGCTGCGCAGAGTTGAGTTTCTGAAGCTCCCCAGTCATTTATCTGTGCGAGAGGTTGCTTGTAAAGCCTTGGGAAGCTCAGCTAATCTGCGCGAGGCTTCAAGGTGCATTCTTGCTGAGGGGCATCTGGTGCCAAAGCAGGCTCCATAACAGGATTCTTGGCCTTATTTCACTGCTGATTATTTCCTGAACAAAACACTTAAGACGAGTTTATTAAGTGGCTAAGGGTCTAATCAAAGGTTAAGTTAAGGGGTGAAAAGTGATACTTTTCAGGTCTTAACATATTTAAAGAGTTAAGTGTAGCGCGCGGGGATCCTTGCGAGGAGCAATAAGTGATGAGGAAAGGACATTTCTCGTGCAGCTGAGCTGGGGATCTTCGCGAGGTACACTTATGAATGCACATCAATTTGAAGAGGAAGCCATTGAAAATCCTGAGGCAGATATTTGCACAAATTTATATAAACACCATCTCCGCGACATGGATTACTGGTTCAAAGAAAAATATCCTCCCAAAAACTCTTCTCCCATGAATGCCAAAAAGAATAAAATCACAAGTAACAAACAAGCAAAAAGAAACACAGAGAACAAAGCAATAGAGAAAACTAGAATTTCGATTAAAGTGGAATAAAAATAGTTACAAGTGGAATGACAAGAAGAAAAACCTAAGATACAATCTAGAAGCTAGGAGCTAATTTGAATCAGAATCAGTAAGGAAATCCCAGCCCATCTGTTTAGCCTTTACCTTAAGGGCAGCTCTGTCCTCTTTCTTCTTCTCCTCCCTTACCTTTTTCTTCTCGGTTGGTGTTTTCGTCGCAGTTGGAGCTTTAGGTGCCCTCACCCTTACTTTTGGTGCTTTGGGAGCTTTTGGTTCCTTGGGTTCTTGAGAGGCTTTGCCTTCACGCTTAGCAGGGGGGTGGCAGGGGATTTTCCTTTGCCTTTAGCCTTGGGTTCCTCAGTGGGGACCACTGGTGACTTTCCTTTTCCAGTGGACTCAGGTTTGGCCGGGGGCTGTGCCTCTTCAGACTGGGCAGCAGGCTCTTTGCCAATTTTTAAAGGAACAGCTTTGGGAGCAGACCTCTTGGCTGTGACTTTCCTCCGCTGAGGATAAGTTTATTCTTGTAGAGGTTTAGCAGAGGCTGTGGTAGGAGTAGGTTGCTCAGTAGATGGAGGCTGCTCCTTAGGAGGTAAAGTAGGAGCTTTTCCTTTATCTTGTTGGGGCTTAGGTGGTGCCTCCTCAGACTGGGCAGGTGGAGCTGGAGTAGTAGTTGGCGCAGGCTGAGGCACGTGAACAGAGAGTTGGGTTGGGTGCTAAGGTTCATTTCTGACAGCGGCCAATGCGGATTCCAATGAGGCTATCTGGACTTTAAATTTAAGGGCGTCAGTCTCATGGATCTTCTTTTGGATTTTTTTGATTTCCTAAGCATTGTTAAGTCATTTTTCAAGCATTCTGGCCAGGGCAGTTGCAGCAGCAGCATTGGATTTCTCATACTCCCAATTAATCTGATAATAAGTAGCTAAAGCTTTCGTCTTCCGATATTCCTCCACAATATTTTTCCACCCCAAGGAGATGCCTAGTAGTTGCTCGTTGTGGGCCTCCGTCATCTCATCAATCTTCTCCAGCAGGGGGGTCTCAATTGATTGGCGTAGCTTGGTCATACCCCTCAGGACATCCTTCCTCAGGTAAGCATTATCCCGCATATGATGTAGGAGGGCTGTAGAAATGATGTTTGGGTGTAATTGGCAGATAGGAGGTGGAAGGAGTGAAGTGTGCTTGGTCCTGGGGGGGGGGAAGGGGGAATGATAGTAAGGAAGTTAAATGGTGGGGGAATGGGGTCAGGTTCTGGGTCTGTTTGGATAGATTTGGCAGAGAAGGTGGGAGGGGGTAGGATAAGAGGGGGAATGGAGGGTATAGGGGGAAAAGTGAAGGTTGTAGGCTCAACAGGAGTTGGGGGTGATGGGGGATGGAAAATTGGAATGGTGGAAAGGGGTAAAGGAAAAGGGTGGGGATGAGGTAATGGTGATGGTGGGAGGGGTAATGATTCAGGAGGGAAGTCTGTTTGGGTGGTCTTGTCAGTGAACAGGACCAGGGGGGTTGAAGTGAATGGGGTAGGGATGGGTGGAGTGGTTAAGGTGTGTAGGGTGGATTGGATGGAGGTGAGTTCAGCCTGCCTCTGGTCCTGTTTATGGTTATTGGTGGATAACTGGGCTTGGATGTCTTGGATCAGGGGTAGGATGAGGGTTAGTGCGTCAAAGCTAGGAGGTGGGGTTTGGGAAGAAGAGGGTACTGGTTGGAAAGGGGAGGAAGGAGCATGATGGAAAGTGGAGGGAGGGGTAGAGTGGGGTTGTGGGGAAAGGTCTTTGTGAGGTGGTTGGGAGTCAGCGGAGGGTGTAGTAGGTAGGCATGGTTTCAAGGAATGTAGAGATGAAGGCTTGGAAGCCTATGGATGTGTTTAGGGTTAAGTCAATGTCGGGGAGAGGAGATATAGTAGATATGGCTGGGGTGGTGGTTTCTTCAAGGTGGGGTGGGTCAATGGGGATGGAAGGTATTGAGGGTGGTGTCTGGGAGATGGTTGGGATGGTCTGAGTAGGTTTTAATTTCTTGTAGGAGATGAGTGGGGGGCTGGCAGGCTTAGTTGGAATGGAGGGGAGAATGGAGTGGGGAATTATGGTAATATACCGTGGTAAGGTAGGGGAAGGGGAGTCCTCCCTTGGACCAAGCACAGGTGAAGGGGGAGTGGGCATGGAGAATGGAATCAGAGGGGGTTGAGAGATGAATGTAAGAGGAGTAGAGGATGCAGGAATAAAAGGTGGAGGGGGTGTGGGTGCTGCTGCAGGGATGGAAGTGATGAGCTATGGAGGCACTGCTTTTGTAGCAGGGGTAGACTCTAATGCAGCTGCTTCTACTTGCTTGGGCAGGGCCTGAGCCTCAGCTTTCTTCTTTTTCTGACCCCCTGCTGATTCCCCATTGCCTCTTGGCAAAGGTAGTAGCGGTAAGGGTTGTGGTATGCTCGGTCGTTCCTATCTTATAGCCCCCCTTGATCAATAGCAAGGTGATGATTCTTGCATAGGGTAGGGTGTGAGGCTTCTTGTTTGACCCTAATTTTGCCACTGTATCTTTCATAGCCTCAAAAATTAGCCAGGCTACATGGAAGCCATGGCCCATGTGATAGGAGTAGACAGCATCCGCAATGGGGGCTCTCCTCTCCTGCTGATGTCCTGAGCAATAGATGTTCTTCCACAGGACTTGGTCAATGAACAGCAGTTCAGGTTCGAGTTCCCTCCTTTTGATTGAGTCTCCGGTGGCTTTTAATCCTCTTGTTAGGGTCCTTGCAATTGTGTCAATTGATGCACGCAGAGGGGGGCCATATCCACAGCTAGGATTGAATGCTGCTGGGATGCCCAATACTTCAGCAATCATCTTAGGGCTCACTAACAAATCAAAATCGTCAATCAATACCAGCAAGCACTCTTGTCCATCATTGCCCTTCTTGACCTTGATGTGCTGGTAAAACAGCTGCACTAGCCTTGGGTAGGCTAGTGCTGGAATTTCTCTCACCAATGGCATCAGGACCGCTTTGCATATGAACTATGCTGCAGAGGCAGAGAGAGGTTCTTTCTCAAAAAAGGGTACATCAAAGGCTGTTTCAGGCTCTAATGGGATTTACTCCATGAGCTCAGAAGGGGTAGAGAACTTAGTGGTTGGTACCACCGCCTCCTCAACCACTTCCTTTCCTTTTTTGGGGGACTTTGAAGTCTTGGCCTTTTTAGGGGTGGTCTCTGCAGGGTCCTTGTCCTTCCCCTTTCTCTTTTGTGCAATTTTGAGACCCATTTCTAACTCTGTCCTCTAGTATGAGCAATGGAGACGGAGAGCTAGGGTTTGGTTTGATTTGACGCACAAGGCACCTCAAGATCTCAGAGCAGAGGGCAATGGATGGGGTGATGATAGGAACAACTCTGTAGAGTTGAGAAGTGAATAATGAGATGTAGGAGTGATGCTGGACGGGAGAGGGGAGAGCGACAAAAGCTAGGATTTCGCAGAGGGATGAAGGAAGCGGATAATGAAAAAGGGACAAAGCGCGGGGTTGAAATACTTATCGCGAAGCTCAGCGCGCATAGGAACATCTGGTCGCGGGGTTGGAAATAAACCTAGCGAGGGTGTTGATTACATCTGGACTGTGCGATAATCTCTAAAGTCGACCTTGGAGCGTGCGACAGAGTGAGATTAATTCATGTGAATTGTGCGAGCGATTCCTAAGGCTCTATGTGGATTGCGCGAAAAGCTCTGAGGTTCATCTTGAATCTTGTGACAGACTTAGAATCTCACAATAGTAAATGGAATATTTATGTTGAATTGAGCGAGATTCTCCCAGTTTATCTTGTGATCCTTGCGACAGCCTGATAATCTTGCGACAGGTAATGCATGGCTCTATATGAATTACACGAGAGGCTCTCAGCTACACATGACTCTCGGACAAGGAATAGAATGTGTCCAGGTGAACTGCGCGAGGTTCTCTCAGACTCACTTCTTTAACCTCGTGATAGGTTACCAGGCTTCCTCTTTTAGCCTCGCGAGAGCATATGAATCTCGCGATAGTCTCCCATGCTTCCATTTTGAACCCAGCGACAGTAAGGTATAAAACAGAGAGCATGTGCTCTCTGTTCTGCCCTTTTTCATGTTTGCTGTGGTTGAATCCTGGGCATGACCCTCCCCTATGACTGTCTTTAGTCATATGTAAACTCAATCATACACTCAAGGACAACGAAAACGACCTCCCACATTAGGCATTCAACAGAAGCTATCAATTCAAAAGCAATAAGAATCAAGCCAAGCATCAAATGTTCACAACAGATAGGGCAAAATTCATATAAGGCCACTAGCAAATCCTAGAGAATAGAAACTAAAGAAAGCAAGATAAATCAACCAAAAACTAAGTACATATGCTACAGTAATGACACACCGTTGGAATCAGTTTGAAGAAGGATCCCCTTTACAGTGAATGGTGTCCAAAAGGTTGGCAGGTTTTTCGAAACAAGGCTTAAGCCTCTGACCATTCACCTTCGAGAGTCTCCCAAACTTAGGATCCTTGATTTCCACAGCACCAGATGGGGAAACATGCATGACAATGTAAGGACCTTCCCATATGGATTTCAATTTGCCTGGAAAAAATTTAAGTTTGGAGTTCAACAACCAAACCTTATCACCAACATTGAAACTCTTTCTCAACAGCCCTTTGTCAAAGAAAGCTTTGGACCTTTCTTTATAGATCCTTGCATTGGCATATGCATCCATTCTTAGTTCTTCCAATTCCGACAGCTGCAGTAACCTGTGATGACTAGCAGAAGTTAGATCTAAATTTAAATGTTTGATGGCCCAATAGGCCTTGTATTCTAACTCCACTGGGAGATGACAGGCCTTGCCATAGATCAGTCTGAAAGGGGACATACCGATGGGGTCTTATAGGCAGTCCTATAAGCCCACAGTGTGTCATTAAGCTTGTCAGCCCAATCCTTCCTATCAGTCCTTACAGTCTTCTCAAGGATATGCTTGATCTCCCTATTTAAAATTTCAACTTGCCCACTGGTTTGTGGGTGGTAGGGAGTAGCAATCCTATAGGTGACAGAATATATCTTGAGCAAGCTCTCGAAATTTCTGTTACAGAAATGGCTTCCCCCATCACTGATAATGGCTCTAGGGGTACCAAATCTGGAGAAGATATTCTGCTTTATGAACTTGAGGACCACCTGATTATCATTAGTTCTTGTGGTAATGGCTTCTACCCATTTGGAAATATAGTCCACTGCCACTAAGATAAAATGAAAACCATTTGAAGGAGGGAAGGGGCCCATAAAATCAATACCCCACACATCAAACAATTCTACAACAAGGATGGGCTGTAAGGCATTGAATTTCTTTTAGACAGCCCTCCTAGTTTCTGACATCTTTCACAGGCCTTCCAGTGTGTATGGGCATCTCTGAAAAGAGAAGCTCAATAGAAACCACACTGCAGCACTTTGTCAGCTATTTTTCTCCCACTAAAGTAACCCCCACAGGCATTTTCATGGCACATGGCCAGAATATTGGGGATATCACTTTCGGGAACACATTTCCGAATAATTTGGTCTGCACAATACTTGTACAAGCAAGGTTCCTCCCAGAAAAAGAATTTGACCTATGAGAAAAACAGGTCTTTATCCATTTTTGTCCAATGGGAAGGGATCTTGCCTATAACTAGATAATTGACAATATGTGCATACCAAGGAACTAAAGATTGGATGGCAAACAATTGCTCATCCGGGAATACATCATTTGTAGTGAGGTCATCAACACCTTTCTCTAACATAATTCTGGACAAGTGGTCAGCCACCACATTTTCTACACCTTTCTTGTCTTTGATTTTGATTTCAAACTCTTGCAACAGGAGTATCCATCTAATCAATCTGGGCTTTGCATCCTTCTTGGACAATAGGTACTTTAATGCTGAGTGGTCAGTGAAGATGACAGTTTTAGACCCAAGTAAGTAAGGTCTAAACTTGTCCACAGTAAAAACCACTGCCAAAAGCTCTTTCTCAGTGGTTGTGTAGTTCAGTTGAGCTTCAGCAAGTGATTTGCTGAGATATGCAATGACCACAGGCAGCTTATCCTTTCTCTGGCCCAAGACAGCACCTATTGCCAAGTCAGATGCATCACACATCAAGTCAAAGGGCAGGGTATAGTCAGGTGTTTGGAGTACAGGGGCTGAGGTGAGGCAAATTTTCAAAGTTTCAAAAGCCTTCAGACATTCAGCAGAGAAATCAAAGGGCACATCCTGGCAGAGCAGGTGGCACAATGGTTTAGCAATTTTGCTAAAGTCTTTGATAAACCTCCTATAGAATCCAGCATGGCCAAGGAAGGATCTGATTTGCTTTTACTGTTCTTGGAGGGGGCAGATTTTTAATGAGGTCAACTTTGGCATTGTCTATCTCAATTCCATCTTTAGAGACTACATGGCCCAACACAATTCCTTGTGTTACCATGAAGTGGCTCTTCTCCCAACTTAAGACCAAATTGGTCTCTTCACATCTTTGTAGGACTTGATGGAGGTGTTGTAGACATTGGTCAAAGCTATCCCCATAGACCGAAAAGTCATCCATGAAAATTTCCAAGAATTTATCAATCATATCAGAAAAAAAATGGCATACATACACCTCTGAAAGGTGGCAGGGGCATTACACAGTCCAAAAGGCATCCTTCTGTAAGCTAAGGTGCCAAAAGGATAAGTAAATATAGTTTTCTCTTGATCAAGGGGGTGCACAGGGATCTGATTGTACCCTGAGTACCCATCAAGAAAACAGTAAAAAGCCTTCCCAGCCAACTTGTCCAAAATTTGATCAATAAAAGGGAGAGGGAAGTGGTCTTTTCTGGTCTTGGAGTTGAGTTTTCGATAATCGATGCAAACTCTCCAGCAAGTGGTCTCTCTGGCTGGTCCCAACTCTCCAGAGTCGGTTTTGATCACTGTTATGCCAGATTTCTTGTGTATCACCTGGATTGGTGCTACCCATTCAGAATCAGAGATGGGGTAAATTACCCCAGCATCCAGCAACTTAATGATTTCTTTCAGAATCACCTCTTGCATGTGAGGATTAAGTTTCCTCTGCATTTCCCTAAAGGGTGATGAACCCTCCTCTAGATGAATCCTATGCATACAGATTGATGCATCAATTCCTCCTAGATCAGCAATGGTCCAGTCAATTGCTTTCTTGTGCTTCCTCAAAATAGTTAGCAACTCCTCTTGCTCACTGGTAAGAGAAGAGGAGATAATCACAGGAAGTTTCTCTTCTTTCTTGAGGAAAGCATATTTTAATGTCTCTGGCAGCTTCTTGAGCTCCAGATCAGGGGCTTGTTGTATGGATGGCAGGATTGGTGTATTATTGGTTGGAGGAAGGGGCAACAATGTAGGTTTCCAATTGGAATGCTGCACTAAGCCCATAGAAGACTTCACTAGGGGTATGTCTTCTGGCATCAAAGCTAGGCTTCCTTCCTCCACCAAGTTCCAAACTTTAGTTAAATCAGTGGCAATGTTGCTCCACTCCAGCAGAGCGTGTAGTTCTTCAACAATTTCTTCTAATACATCCACTGTAAAGCATTCCTCATTGTCCAGCTGAGGGTGCTTTGCACTGTTGAACACATTAAGCTCAACTTTCATATGTTCGAAAGTGACCTCCATGATTCCAGACCTGCATTGAATGCATGCATTGGCAGTGGCCAAGAATGGTCTGCCCAGAATAACAGGTATCGGAGATGTACTCTTGTTGCAGCCCATGTCCAAGACAAGGAAGTCTGCAGGATAGAAGAACTTGTCTACCCCCACTAGGACATCCTCGACTACTCCCATGGGTTTCCTCTCGGACCTATCAGCCATCAATAGAACAATGGGGGTGGGCTTCAGCTCTCCCAACCCTAACTGCTGATATACACTGTATGGCAGCAGGTTAACACTGGCTCCAAGGTCCAAAAGGGCCCTTCCAATCATGTGATCACCAATAATACAGAGAATAGTGGGTATCCCTGGGTCTTGCAATTTCTCAGGTATTGTCGTGGTTAATACAGAATTCACTGTATCAGTCGCAAAGACCTTCTTGGACAAATGGCCTCTGGCCTTCCTTTTTTGAGTAGAGAGGTCTTTTAGAAACTTTGCATAGGCTGGGACCTGTCGGATTGCATCAAGCAGGGGTAAATTTATCTTGACCTGCTTAAAGGTCCCCATCATTTCCTTGATCTGTGCCTGACCCTTATCAAAAGGGGCAGGGTCACTCAAAGCTTGAGGAAATGGCGGTAATCTTCTTGGTTCCTCATTGCAAATATATCTGAACTTTCATTTTTTTCTTTTTTCTATTTTTATGCTGAGGCTCAACTACAACCTCTTTATTTTTCCCTTGTTGAAGGGCAGCAGGCAGTTCTTTACTCTGTGTCTTAACAAAATCCTTATCACTTTCACAGGACATTTCCTTAGGATAGACCTCTCCTTATTCCTTTCCCACCTGGTTGTCTACCATCCTACCAGACCTTAGGGCAGTTATGACATTGCCCCCCTCAAAATTGGAGGAGCCTTCTCCGATCGAATACTGGCCCTTAAGGTTGGTAATTGGTTGGCTTGGCAACCTGCCCTCCTCTCTTTTAGCCAGAGCATTGGCTATTTGGCCAAGCTGCTCTTCTATTTTCTTAATGCTTTGACTGTGAGAAGTCACAGTATGATTCAAGGGTCTAAGGCTTTGCAATTGGGCTAACGCCTGGTCCTCGAAGGAAGCACTCCGGGGCTGGGGTGGTGGAACTACCAGTTGATTTTGTTGCTGGGGCTATTGTTGTTCGAAATTTGACCTTTGGGCATAACCCTGGTTAAATTGCTGCTGTGGCCTTTAAGGTAAGGCCAACATCTGCTGTGGTTGCATATAATTGTCTTGTGTCCACCTCCAATTTGGGTGGTCTCTCCATTGGTATCCAATATTTTGGTGCTGGTATCCATATGGTTGTTTATTATAGCCATCAGATTGTTGTTGTCCAAAAGATTGGGCAGTAGCAGCTTGTTCCATTACAAACTCAGGGTATTGCCCCGCAGATGGACATTCTTCTACTGTGTGCTGTGGAGATTGGCATATCAGACATGCCTCCATCACTTGTGTAGCCATTCTAGGCTACACCACAGTCAAAAGTTTATCAAATCTTTCAGTAAGATTGGCCATCTGCATTCTCAGATCATCATTTCCCCTAACTTAATACATTTTTCCTTTAGAAGTCTCAGCAAGTCCCAGCTTAGGAGAAGGTTCTTGAACAGTTCTAGAAGAGGACATCTTCTGGAAAGCATTTTCACTTATGACATCGAACAAGTCCCATGCCTCATCAGCTGTTTTATGCATGTACGTTCCACCACAAGAGGCATCTACCATGTCTCTGCTCTTCTCATCAATCCTATTGTAGAAGCTCTGGACAAGTTGCCAGTCAGGGATTTTGTGGTGGGGACATTGTTTGAGCATCTCTTTAAATCTATCCCAGCACTGGTTGAAATCTTCAGTTGGGGACTGGGCAAAAGAAAGTATGTCTTTCCTCAACTGGCTGGTCTTGGTCTCTGGGAAAAATTTAGACAGAAATCTTGTCTGGAGGTCTTTCCAGGAAGTGATGCTATTGTTTGGGAGAGTAGATAACCAGGTCATGGCCCTGCCCTTTAGGGAGAAAGGAAAGAGCCTTAACCTAGTGGCTGCTGGTCCCAAACCAGCAATGGAGAATGTCGTGCACAGGGCCAAGAACTGGTCAATGTGCTTGTAAGGGTCTTCCTTGCTAAGCCCATGGAAAGAGGGAAGCATTTGGATGATGGAAGTTTTGATTTCATAGTTTCCTTAAACATCAGGGAATTGGATGCTGAATGGAGAATTGTAATCATCAAGAGCATTCAATTCCTTCAATGTTCTAGGTTGTTCTTCACCCATAACTGCTATCTCAATTTTAATAGGGGGCTCAACTGTGGTGTGTCTATGCCTTATCGGTCTTCTACCCCTTTCTATCTCAGGGTTAGCAGGCTCTAATGTAGGACTGAGGGATCTCCTTCCTAACATGCACACACACAAACAGCAGGGAAGACTATTTGCAGGCACATTGCACTTAAAAAAAAAAAATGCAACTATCCTATTCAACTGCTATGCTATGGAATCTTCAAATGAGAAATAGACTGAGTTTTGAGGGTTAGAGAAGTGCAAACAAAGGTAGCTAGACTCCCAGTGCAATTTTACTCTCCTTCTCTGCTATGGTCCAAATCTGCAAGAAAATTTTCAAATATAAATCAGCAGTATCAATTATTCAAAAGTACAACTACCAAAGAATAAAGAATCAAAAATCTAGAGTCTACTAAAAGATCAATATCCCCGGCAACGACGCCAAAAACTTGTTAGGCTATTTTTAAGTGGTTGCTACTAACTTTATTGGGGGCAGTGATAAGAATGGGGTGAATAAAAATGAATGAAAGGTGGATTGAAAATGACAGAGCAGCAAGCCTAAAATATGCACAATCCTGCAAGATACAGGGCCTGTTGTAGCAAGTTTTGATAAGTAAGAGTTTGTCCCACAGGGAAGTTGATCTTCAGCTCCAAGGGAGCCAACTTTAGTGGGCCCTCCAGATTTGACTACAGATCTGGCAATCCTAAATGGAAGGAGATTTAGGGTCACTAAAATCTAAATTCTAAGGTATCATAATGTCAAAATGATAGAAAGGGTTAAGAAAGAAGAT
Organism: Chloranthus sessilifolius; assembly: GCA_021018995.1. Taxonomy (NCBI): domain Eukaryota; kingdom Viridiplantae; phylum Streptophyta; class Magnoliopsida; order Chloranthales; family Chloranthaceae; genus Chloranthus; species Chloranthus sessilifolius. Next base: position 22,538,190 of record CM037594.1, on the reverse strand, counting down.
GGAGTGAGAAAATAAATATAAAAGGGTGAGAAGTATGCTATTAGGTTCAGATCTGATGGGTTTCATGACTCAAAGTCAGATCTGCTGCTATAGAAGTCCTGTCCAATGGCTACATTATCACCACTGAGGAGAAAAAATCCAACTCATCTCTGTGCCATGATCCAATCCCTTTATGGCTATAACCTGTCCACTTAAATGGTCACAGACTATCCAATTGGGGAACCATAGTCCAGAGATGGGTCAGAACAAGTTTGTCATTGTAGGCACTACTTCATCCAGGCTATAAGCATAAGAATCCATAGGGAACCTCAACCTCTAAAGTGTTATGTGTGGGGCTAGGCCTATATGGGAGCGTGTTAGCCCAGACACATAGAATCAGCAAGAGTTTGAGTGCAGCCTTAGATCCAGCTGTCCACTGCTTTAGAGAGACTGTAGTGATCCAGTCGCAAGCCTACAATCTCTATAACCAAACCAGATCTGCCATCTGATGGCGGGTCGATACACATACAGGGGAGTTTGTCTCAGCACAATATCTCACAGGGCTACAAGCACAAGTGTAGAGAAGAATAATCCGTCTTGAGTCTGTGGGTTGGCTTCACCCTAAGGCTATAACCTGTCCACTTAACATGGTCACAGACTATCCCAGAGGTTATCCTCCTCACAAAGCTCAAGATAGAACAAGAAATATTGCTACCACCACCATGCTCACAAGGCTACAAAAGCTCATTGCTCCCATGGGGACTTCAGATCTAGTGGGTCCTGTGGTGGGGCTAGGCCTGTATGGGAGCATGTTAGCCCAGACACACAGGTCACTTGGATCTAAGTAAACCATAAAATCAGTCCTCCATTGCTTGCAATACGTCCTAGCAATGGAGGATCTCAAGGTAACAGCCTTGTACAGAACAACTCACAAACAAAAATCCCATAAATGTAAAACACCCTATCATAAAACTCTATTAATCTATTCCAAATAGTCATACAAAGGCATAGCCAGCAAATGCTAGACTATGGAGAGAAGAAAAAGTAAAAAGAAATCTACCTAAACCTTAATAGAGATCTACAGCTACTGCAAGAAGAAGATAGACAAAATTCTATTCTAAGCCGAGAGTCCCCTAAACCTAAACCAGGCTTAGGTTTATATAGCAGTTAGTTTGGCAGCGCATTAGGGTTAGGAAACCCTAATTTTAATGATGTCACATGGCCTAATACTATTCCTTGGATGCCTCGGGGTGCGTGCATGGAACTTGGAGCGTTGGAATGCATGCCCTAATTGCTGGAAGTTCCCAGAATGTCCTCTGCAGAGATGAGGGAGAGTTAGAGTTCAGAGCCTCGCCAGGTAGCACTGGTTTCCATGACTGTCGCGTGGTAGCACGATGTTCGCGAGATTGAATTTGCTTGAAATTCTAGCCGTCGCGGGGTTGTCTTAGTTGCAGCTGAAGCAGTCACGCGATAGAGCATTGAATCCTCGCTGGATTGCTCTGGTCTTCGCGGGATTGCACTTTCCTTCTGAATGGCGTGGGAATCGTGCGAGCAGTTTGTTTCTTAATGGATCTTCGCGAGGATACTTGCGAGGATGTGATGTGCATTGGTCTCTGAACTGCGCGAGAGGTTTTTCTGAAGTTTTGCATCCATGACCCGCATGCGTGTGATTCGCAAAAGATACACAGAGCTCTCTCTCACCGGTGATCTTGGTGAACTGCGCTAGGTTTGAGAGCTGCTTTCTTGAGTTGTGCAAGACTGCGCGATCATTTATATTTGAGCTTCGCGAGAGCTGCGGAACTATCTTTGAGAGCTCTTCTCACTAAAAGCGTCGAGAACGGCGCGGACAATTGGTATGATGTTATGGGAAACTCGCGAGGATTGCGCGAGGCAGGCTTTCTGAGTCATGTGAACCTTGCGACAGCTGTGCGAGGCTCATTTCTTTCTTTGCTGCTGTTGTGCTCTGCCTTCATGCAGTCAGGCTCTCTGTCTTCCATTCTTCTGGGAGACTTCTGGGGCAAAAGTGGGCTCCTTAGCAGGATTAAGGCCTTATTGCAGCTGCTGTTTATTACCTACAGAAATGTCTTAACACACATTTATTAGATGGCTAAGGGTCTAACAGAGGCTAAGTTAAGGGGTGAAAAGTGATACTTTTCATGTCTTAACACCTGGCTTCTCTGGTTTTGGTGTCTTTGTAATCTTGCTGAGATATCTATATATATATATATGTTATATAGATATAGATCTATATATATATACATATATATCTATATATATATATATTTATTTATATAAAGTTGTAGCATTTATAGATGTACATAGTTTTTAGTTCAGCGGGTCTTCAGCGAAGAATCCGGAGTACAACAATCTGCACTCAGGCTTCATGTATTCACGTTGAGTTCAGAGTTGTTGCTTCAAGTCCAACTGTATATTCTATGACCCTATAGTTTTAATGTATACTGACGGCATACCTTTTTGGTGACTACGAGGTTATGACAACGCCGTAAGTAGAACGGAATCGAACTCACGACATCTGCGGACGAGGTGGCACAAAAATAAGCTCAGCTACCAATTTATGCTCTCATGGTCTGCATGGTCTCATGGTTTGCATGGTCTGATAACAATGTACTAAACTAGGATTACTCTTTTATTTTTGTTTTCAGGATCTTGTTACTAGGATTGCCATAATCGCCATTAAAAAGCTGAAGCAGGAAGCAGAAAGACAAGGGCTTCTTAGCGGGGATTTATAGTGGTTTAAATCCACATTGCGTGCATGAAACTCATAATGACTCATTGAGTTGTGTAGCGTATTTATCATGTAAGCAGCTTATAAGATAGTCAAGGGTAGGATCAGCTGTAAGACTAGCATGTAGTCTTAACTTCTATCAGCAGATACAACAAAAGTTTATGCGTCCATTCTCTCTTCTGTCATGTAGGCTATTAAGGGCTGGTATCCTTTGTCAAGTCAATACTAGTTAGTAAGTGGTATCTACCTAAAAGTGTTAAAAGAACTACCAGTAGCTAAAAGTTAAAATAACTACAAGTAGCTTATAAGCCTTTCTGGTTTATATTCCAAGTTAGGCTAGCACTTAGTTATTGTGTATAGTCCAAGTTTCCCAAGTATACAAGTCTTGTACATATAGTTAGTGTATATGCTAGCTGGGTTTGGTTCTCATGCAAAGCCCATCTAGTCACTGTTAGATATAAGTAGAGAAGCCAAAAAGAGGCTTCCTAAAGACAAACTTGGGTTAGCTTATACACTATGCACATACGAGATATCATTCAGATGATATTGTGTGGTTATGATCTATTTACTTGGTTATGATCTATTTCCTTCTAACAGGGTCTTAGTTTACATGTTTTGCTACCAACATTAACACTCTACAGACATAGAGATTTAATTCATGTTAACCACTACAGTTAGTAAGGTTCCATGTGTCATGGTTTTGGCACAGGTCCTATCGGACCTATAACCTGCTTACGTAGTGTGGATTCTTGATATGGCCATCTGTTACCTTCTCCCTTATTTAAGGAATTTTATCCCTCGAAAATAAATTGAAGACAACGATGGGCAGCAGGTGAATGCCACAATAGCTAACATCAATAGTTTCGCACATGACAACTAGAAATATAAAAAGGAAGATAACATTCAGTAGAATCTCAAATGAACAAAACAAAATCTAACTAAAACAGAGAGAACCGCAATGATATTAACCACAACGCGTATCACTTATCAATCATTGACATGAGGTCTATAGTATACAATAAACACAAATAAACAATCTTGTTAGAGATGAACTCAATTTAATCCGATGTAAAATTAAAATGTCATATATAAACTACTAGCTTGTGAGGTTATAATTTATCGGGCTGGAGACTCGGTTGTTGTTGACCAGCGGAGGAAGGACCCTCATCTTGCTGCTGAAAGTCTTGCTGGAATTTTGGCACCAGTAATGCTGCATTGTGGGTGTATTGGGAGACGAAATTGCGCGCCCGCCCAATGTAAGGGTTTGCAGCGGTTTGGAATGTATGCTCTATCATGATGTTGGTTGCTTCTTCAATATAATCAATGCGTTGATGGAGAATATAATGATTTCGATATAAATTATCGAATTTGAGAAGGGTCTGCTCATAGTTTTCACGCATGAGCTGTGCCAAAGCAGCATTGGTGTATGTCTCAAGTGCCAAGAGAACCAACTCGGTTTGTGCTTGATTGTGAGATTGAGGGGGAATTGGGATGTCTTGGGTTGGTATCGAGGGTGGTGCTTGTGGAGGTGGTTGAGGAGAGCGGATCTGGCGAGCTTGGCGGTTTTGAACCGCTTGGGATGACCTTTGACATACATTTTTCTAGATAGTTGGGCTAAAGACCGCATATTATCCGTGCGGACTTCTTCACCCTGGGGAATCTGATAGGGAACTTGATTCACACTATCCGAATGTCTTTCTAAAAGACGGAAAATTAAACGAGGATAGGGGCATGATGGCATGGGATTAGAGACATTGCTTTGCTAATGAATGTTGGCATATTTAATGCCTTCCCATACCACCCTAGGGGCATTTAACCATCGGTTTTCATGCACAGTGAATAGAGCTTCTAAGAGAGCATCTCGGCGCTCTCTCTCATACTGCATTGGGTATATAAATTACAACGGAATACACAGTCAAGAACCACATTTTCTATGGTAATTGGCTGCGACGGACTACAAGGCCGTGAGTAAAAGAGGTCTGCCCATCAGTCATCTTTGTAGTGATGTGATGAAATTTCACATCCCTTTGTCGAGGCATCTGCAGTCTGAGACTGACATCGAAATTTGGACTACAATCCATAGCTTGTGCTATCTTGTAAATTGAAATAAATTTTTCGATTATCAATTTTAGTCTCCAATTGGCCAACTGTTGGTGATACTTTTAGCTTTTGGTAAAATAAGTGGACGAGACGCGGATAAAACTTGGTATGGAATGGTTGATATAAGGCGTCTAACTGTGCCTATTGGACCTAATGGACCATGCAGTCTGGTCGTTCGGTGTCAGTAGTCGATTGTTGACGATCCACTCGGGTTCCATAGCCTTCGCAACCCACCATGGGACGGGCTGTTCTTGCTCAACGGGTGGATCGATTGGGTCATGGGAAGGAGCAGGGGCGTTGCCCTTTGCTTGAGCTGAGGCTTTTAGAGGTTTTGATACCCCGGTCTTCCTAGGAGGCATCTTAATGAATTTAAAAGACAATAAAGGAACAATTGGAGCTAAAATTCTGGTTTTACCTCACACAGCCACCAAATGTGCTTGGATTAGTGAACTAGCAGAAAATGAAGAGATGCCAAGAGGAGATCAGTAGCATGCAACCGATTTTGGCTTGATCTCGTGGAGTGCATGCAGGTAAAATGGCTTGGAAGGTAGGAGAAACCAGAAACCGTTCAGCAAATATAACAGAAAACCAACTTGAAGTGGGTTTCGGACCCACATAACCCGCACAGGGTTGCCGCGGCAAGTGGCTTGCCACGGCCAGCACTGTTCCTTGTTGCAGCAAGGAGGTTAAACTTTTGCTGGTCCAAATTTCGAGGCCCCGTGGCTTTGGTGCAAATTGTGTTAGTACCTGGGTATACTTATCAGATACAAGGTCTGTAGAAAAATATGTGTTGACTTTTTTAACATGTGTTGCTATATGAAATTATTTTAGTTTGATGAAATAGTAAGTGGGAAAATATTGTGGCAGCCCATATGTGGCCTTGCAGTGTTTAACTGGGACTTGTGGTAGTATGCTGGGATGTGTCACCATGCTTAGGTGTCATCCTCAACAATTTACAACTTTATTGTTTCTTCAAAATTACTTTTAACCATTTCAATAAAAACAAAAATAAAAATAATTGTTATTTTGTTTCTAAAATCAAATACTTGTATTTTAGTTCTAAATGGCAATGATGTAATTGTATTTTATTTTATCTATCTCTAAGGCTTAGTGGGTGTACTATATTTGATGTGGTTCCTTATAGACGGGTATAGGGTGCATCAAACAGAATATTAAAATAATAAAATTATAAATGTAGCAATCATTATTTCTATTATTTATTTCTAATTAGGTGAAACTTAGAAATATTCATGAAGCATAATCATATTGTAAGTGTATTTTAAGTACGTACCTTATGTAAAGAATTGAGGGTACTGAGCACGAATATCAACTTCGTGTTCCCAGGTAGCCTCATGCGATCGATGATTCTTCCATTGGATCAAGACGAGTGGAATTCATTTTGTTCATAAAATTTGATCTCTGCGATCCAAAATCTGGCCTGGTTCTTCAGTCACCGTTAAATCTTCCTGGATATCTAATGGTTGATAATCCAACACATGCGTTGGATCGCTAACGTACTTCCTCAGCATAGACACGTGGAATACGTCATGAATGTCAGATAGATGCGGAGGTAAAGAGAGTCGATACGTGACCTCCCCTATTCTGCCTAAAACGGGGAATGGTCCAACATAACGAGGACTCAACTTGCCTCGTTTCCCGGACCGCATCACGCCTTTTGTCAGAGAGATTTTGATAAAGACGTGCTCGCCAATCTGTATACCATTTGTCAGAATGATAATATAGTTTAGTGAAGTCACAAAAGACTTATCAGTGTTGGGTATTACCTGAAAATCCAGACTTGTTCTTTTGAGATTGGCATAACTCTTTTGTCAACTTTGAGCACTCTTCAATCGTTCCCGAATAACGTGAATAATTGCATTGGTGCTTTCAATCAAATCAGGGCCTAAAATCAAACGCTCTTCAGCTTCTTCCTAGTTAATCAGAGATTTATATTGGTGTCCATATAGTGGCTCGAATGGTGCCATACCGATACTTGACTAGAAGCTGTTATTGTATGCAAATTCGATTAGGGGTAAGTGCTTATCCCACGATTCTTGAAAATCTAGCATACAGGCCCTTAACATATATTCTATCGCCTGATTTACCCTCTCCGTCTGCCCGTCGGTCTGAGGATGAAATGCAGTGTTGAAGTCTAATTGGAACCCATACCTTCTTGGAAACTCTGCCAAAATCGCGAAGTATATAAAGGGTCGCGATCCGACACAATGCTGACGAGTATCCCATGTAATCATAGAATCTCTCACAGATAGATTTCAACCAATTTTGACGTTGTATATCACGTACTATAGGGTACAAAATGTGTTGATTTGGTGAGACAATCAACAATCACCCAAATCACATTGTTACCTTTCTGAGTACGGGGCAAACCAAGAATAAAATCCATGGAAATACTTTTCCATTTCCACTCTGGAATGGGCAGTGGCTGTAACAGACCAGCAGGGTGCTTGTGCTCAACCTTTACTTGCTGACAGGTTAAACATTTTGCAACATATTCCACAACGTCGCGTTTTAAACCGTTCCACCAAAATGTCTTGTTGAGATCCTAGTACATCTTGGTACTGCCAGGATGAATAACATATGTTGACTTGTGAGCTTCTTCGAGAATTTCTTGATGTAAGGCATGATCATCAGGTACACATATTTGATCTTGAAACAATAAGGACCCATCGTCCTTAATTGAGAATTATGGTTGTAGCCCACTTTGTACTCCCTGTCGGATGGAAATAAGTTCTGCATATTGCATCTGGAGCTCTATGATCCTATCGAAAAGTGGAGCTCGGATCATTACTATAGCAAGTAAACCTCCAGTTGATGTTGCTCGCAGAGTGGCACTCGATGATACAATGTCATTGAGTAATTTCCATCTTTGTAACAGGGTCATAAGATGAGATAACTGAGCAGATGATTTGCGACTAAGCGCATCAGCTATAACATTGGCTTTGCCGGGATGGTACTAAATAGAATAGTCGTAGTCTTTCAAGAATTCCATCCACCTTCTCTGCCTCAAATTCAACTCTTTCTAGGTAAAGAGGTATTTAAGGCTCTTGTGATTGGTGAAAATTTTGAATGTTTCACCATACAGATAGTGTCTCCAGATTTTTAATGCGAAAATAACCGCTGCTAATTCCAGGTCGTGAGTGGGATAGCTCTTCTCGTGGTCTTTCAATTGATGGGAACCATAGGCAATTACACGTTCCCATTGATTTAAACACAACCTAACCCACTGTATGATGCATCACTGAAGATGACAAAATCACCACTACCTGATGATAATGCTAAAACAGGTGCTGAAGTGAGTCTCCTTTTCAATTCTTAGAAACCTTGTTCGCAAGCCTCAGTCCACTCAAATTTAACATTCCTTCGAGTGAGCTGTATGAGTAGTCCAGCAAGTCGTAAAAATCCTTCTACAAAATGTCGGTAATAACCTGCAAGACCTAGAAAACTTCAAATCTCGGTTACTATCTGTGGCTGCTTTCACTGTAGTACAGCCTCGATCTTTGCAGGATCAACAGTAATACCCGCTTTTGAGATAATATGGCCCAAAAAACTGACTTGATTCAACCAGAAGTCGTATTTACTGAATTTCACATACAACTGTGAATCTCTCAATGTGTACAATGCCAGACGTAGATGATCTTCATGCTTTGTCTTTGTTTTTGAATAAATAAGTATATTGTCAATGAATACCATGATACATTGATCAAGATAAGGTTTGAAGAATCGATTCATCAAGCCCATAAATGAAGCAGGTGCGTTGGTCAACCTGAAGGGCATGACTAAAAACTCGTAGTGACCGTAGCACGTTCGAAAAGCTGTCTTTGAAATATCTTCAGCTTTCACCTTCATCTGGTGATATCCTGATCGTAGATTAATTTTTGAAAAGAAACGCGCTCCTTGTAACTGATCAAAGAGATTACCGATTCGGGGGAGCAAATATCTACTCTTGATTGTAAGTTTATTGAGTTGACGATAATCAATGCAAAGGCTCATCGAACTGTCTTTCTTTTTCATGAACAACACCGGTGCGCCCCACGGAGACACGCTCGATCTAATAAAGGCTTTATCAAGAAGTTCTTGTAATTGCTCATTGAGCTCTTTCAACTCTGCCGGTGCCATTCTATACGGTGCTTTCGATACTGGATCGGTACCCGGAGCTAATTCAATAACAAACTCCACTTCCCTGTCAGGAGGTAAGCTTGACAACTCATCAAGGAATACCTCAAGGAATTCACAGACAATTGGTACATCTGAAAGTGAAATTGTCTTCACTTCTCGATCTTTACTTTGCACGAAAGTAATATACCCTTAAGCACCATCATCAAGTAATCGTCGTGCTTTAATTGCGGATATCAAAGAAAGATTAGTTGACGGTACCCCATAGAATTTAGCTGATTTCTTCTTTTATGGCCGAAAAGAGACAATCTTTCGTCGACAGTCAACCTTCGCATGGTGATTGAACAACCAATCCATGCCAAGGATAACGTCATATCCTTGCATCGACAGTATGATCAAGTCGGCTACTGCTTCATATCCCCAATAGTCCTTGCTCCAAACGATAACCGATCGATATACCATATCAGTTATGAGGAACTATCCAGTAGGAAGTGTTACTTCGAGAATAAAGTCAAGAGGTTCTGGGATACCTCCCAACTTCTTCAATTTTCAGCAAACTGGGGTGTAACAAATGAGTGTATAGATTCGGGATCTATCAAAACTCATGCATCATAACATAAATAAGCATCTTTTGGATATAATTGCAAGATACCTAAGGCATACAGATTAGTGTTAGCTAAATTTATGTCTAAATACCAAAAAGGATAGTAATACACTATCTTAATACTCAAATATAGACAAAATTTTCCTAAGTCACTAGATGCACTTTCTCTATCTAAAGAAAATTATAGAAAATATTAACGTAGGTATTTACTGGACAAACATACCTTGAATGATGTCATTACTAGTGCGTGCATCCTTTGCAATGACAGCATAAGCTCGGCCTTGTACCGTAGGTTGTGTCGATCGTAACACTAGTCATGCCTTTGCTGCTATTCCAACTATTTTCGGACATTTTTTAATCCGGTGTCCCATCTTGCCACATCAAAAACATGCACCAGAAGCTTTACGGCACTCATTTGTTTTGTGTGCCTTTCCACATTTCTCACAAATTTCTTTTGAAGCTACCGATGAAGCCGTGTAAGATCTCGTGCGAGAACCTGTCGGCCATACTTGTGAAAATCCAGATGTACTTTTTGCCGCTAGTGGAAAAGATTGGTTCTGAACACATGGAATCCTTGGTGGTAATGGAAACGTCGGCGAACTGGAAGGTCGTGCATATGCTCCTACAGCTGGTTGAAATGCAGGGTGTCCTTGGAATCGTGGTCATTTGTTGATTTGACCAGCACTATAGGACTGAGATGGAGCTTTTCTAGCTTTCTGTTTTTCTTCTCTCCTTTTAAACATGGTATCCACATCGGTTTCCACTATCAGGGCCAATTTCATCACATTGGCATAGGTCGTTGCTTGAAACAATAAAATGTGTTCCTTGATCAGAGGTTTCAAACCTCACTCAAGCTTTTGTGTTTTCATCAACTCGGTAGCAATAAGTAAAGGTGCAAAGCGAGAGAGACAAGTAAACTCTGCCACATATTCTCGTACAGTCATCTGGCCTTGAACTAAGGTTACAAACTGTACCTCTAACTTATATCTCTCAGGTATTGGAAAATATTTTTCATTGAATGCCTCAGTGAACTCTGCCCATGTCCATGGTACTCCGGGCATTCTTGTTCTTTTGACAGACTACCACCATGGCATTGCCTCACTCTCCAATTTATACGCTGCCCAGCTCACTTTTTCTTTCTCGATGCACATGACTCTTTGCAGCACTTTCTCAATCTGCGTTAACCACTTCTTGGCCTCCATTGGATCATGCTGACCATGGAAATTTGGTGGTCGAAGTCAAACAAATTCTGTAAAACCCTCGGGATGACGAACAACAAGCATGGCCATAGTGTTGACCATAGTCTCCATCAACTACAGATTATGTCCCGCATTTTTTTCAACTCCAGAAGTACATCCCATCGGAGGAGTATTTACAACTGACGGAGTCTGCGCTGGCGGAGTATGCTCTGCAACATTCTCCATCGTTGTTCGACTTTCGGCCATCTGTGCAGTCTCACCACTTTCTGAAGCAGTGTCATGCTCATAACCTGCTACTGGAATCGCATTCGGCCTAGTGCGATGGGGCAACGGTGGTCTACCCCTACCTCTTCCACGACGTGGAGGCATCTCTACCTATTTTGATTAGATAACAACTTGATCAGACGACATAACTCAATCTAATTCCTACTATTAACCACTTATTAAACATTTTGCCATATATGTACACCAGAGGTTTAGTCTCCAATGACTTAACGTCGGAGCTTTAATACCACCTGTGAAACACGCCGTTTCCTTTCATATCATTAAGGAACCATCGCATCGTCAGATCACCTAACATGATCCTTTCATCTAAGGGGTCATTTCTTGTACAAAGTTTTGCAAATGCGAAAGCAATGTAGTTACTCTAGCAGTTGATAATATGACAAAATAACTGAGTTTTACTTATCTATGCAATACTAGCAACAATATAAACAAGCTCAAAAGATCTGATGTATAGCTTTCCACCGATGACGGCCACCCGTCATCTAAACAATGGAAAGAAAACCTAGGCATCCAAACACAAAATATCTGAAACTACTGTATATAATTCAGACACGTTTCTCAAAGTTATTTATCTCTATCTCTCTCTCTCTATCTCCCTCTCACTCCACAAGCTACAAACCTACTTTGGGAAGAACTCTTCGGCAAAATCGTCTTCCTTGTCTTTGTCGTCGTCGTCTTCTCCCTCCTCCTCTTTGGGCACATAAGTAGGATCTGCAGCATGCTCCAGATCAGGCTCTGCAGCTAAGACATTTAAGTCGTGGAATGAGCTATCATCAAAGCTCAACAAAGAATATTACATTTGCTAATATACATTGATAAGTTATCGCATTTTCATTAAGAAGCATAAAGAATATGACTTTACTATTATATGATTAATATGATGCTACAATATGCTGATATGTTGGATTTAACGCATGATGTAACAAGTATGAAAATAATAAGGCTGAAATAAGATACTCATGCAGGTCGTAATAGAAAAATTAAGCTCCCAAGTTAGTGGGATCACTTGTCAAGCTCCCGAGTTAGTGGGATCAGTTGGACCAGGATAGATCAAGCTCCCGAGTTAGCGAGATCACTTGTCAAGCTCCCGAGTTCGCAGGATCACTTGGACCAAGAACCTCAAGCTCCCGAGTTAGCGGGATCACTTTCTTTAAACCAGAATAACAATGTAGAAAGGATACCACAGACAGTAGGATCTGATTAATGACCAAGATATGAAATCAAGGAATATGCATGCATACTTTTAACTAGCATGTTATGTATGTTATCATCCTGCATCATACCAACTTATATTCCTTTTTGTCTCTAACTAGCATTAACATATTATAAACTTTCTAGGCACAACTGATACTTATGTCTATTCAATTGATGTGCATATAATTGATTTCCAAATCGAATATTCTTAAATTCTATGAACAGTGGTTAACACTACTACTATAGGTTCATATAGGTCACATGAGTACATTATTCACAATGCTAATAGTTACTTTTCCTCATTATCATTTAATTGAATTAAACTTATAGGTTAGCATGTGCATCATCAAGTCATCGGATATCTATAAATCTTTTAATTTAACATGATAGGTTGCACTCTCAAGGAGAATGATCAATCTCAACACACATTAACAAAGTACATTCCCTACCTAATTCGATTCGATTAGATGTGAGCTCATGCGTCAGAGACCATTACTCTTGTCTAATTTGCGTAAACTAGATATATGCACCATGTTGCACCTATCAGATAAAATCTATATTAATATATAAATTTAGTCTGTAATCGGATAGGCTCATGATTTACTTGAGACCCTACTATATGCTCATATGGACTAGTAATGGACCCAAGGTTTGGTATGCACAAAGCACAGCTCAAAACATCAGCTGATAGAGGTTGCCGCGGCAAGCTTGAGGTTGCCGCAGCATGCTTCCAGGGTTGCCACGGCAACCCTATGAGGTTGCCGCGGCAAGCCACTCAGCAAGGGATCTTGCCGCGACAACCCTTTGAGGTTGCCGCAGCAAGCAAGGCTTGCCGTGGTTTCTGCCTGGCTTCTCTCGTTTTGGTGTCTTTGTAATCTTGCTGAGATATCTATATATATATATATGTTATATAGATATAGATTAATGTATATATATGTATATATATATATATATATTTATATAAAGTTGTAGCATTTATAGATGTGCATAGTTTTCAGTTCAGCAGGTCTTCAATGAAGAATCCGGAGTGCAACAATCTGCACTCAGGCTTCATGTATTCACGTTGAGTTCAGAGCTGTTGCTTCAAGTCCAACTGTATAATCTATGACCTTGTAGTTTTAATGTACATTGACGGCATACCTTTTTGGTGACTATGAGGTTACGACAACGCCATAAGTAGATCGGAATCGAACTCACGACGTCTGCGGGCGAGGTGGCACAGAAATAAGCTCAGCTACCAATTTCTGCTCTCATGGTCTGCATGCTCTCATGGTCTGCATGGTTTGATAACAGTGTGCTAAACTAGGATTACTCTTTTGTTTTTGTTTTCAGGATCATGTTACTAGGATTGCCATAATTGCCATTAAAAAGCTGAAGCAGGAAGCAGAAAGACAAGGGCTTCTTAGTGGGGATTTATAGTGGTTTAAATCCACATTGCGTGCATGAAACTCATAATGACTCATTGAGTCATGTAGCATATTTATCACGCAAGTAGCTTATAAGATAGTCAAGGGTAGGATTAGCTGTAAGACTAGCATGTAGTCTTAACTTCTATCAACATATACAAGTCGGTATCCTTTGTCAAGTCAATACTAGTTAGTAAGTGGTATCTACCTAAAAGTGTTAAAAGAACTACCAGTAGCTAAAAGTTAAAATAACTACAAGTAGCTTATAAGCCTTTCGGGTTTATATTCCAAGTTAGGCTAGCACTTAGTGATTGTGTATAGTCCAAGTTTCCCAAGTATACAAGTCTTGTACATAGAGTTAGTGTATATGCTAGCTGGGTTAGGTTCTCATGCAAAGCCCATCTAGTCACAACTAGATATAAGCAGATAAGCCAAAAAGAGGCTTCCTAAAGACAAACTTGGGTTAGCTTATACACTATGCGCATATGAGATATCGTTCAGATGATATTGTGTGGTTATGATCTATTTACTTGGTTATGATCTATTTCCTTCTAACAGGGTCTTAGTTTACATGTTTTGCTACCAACATTAACACTCTACAGACATAGAGATTTAATTCATGTTAACCACTACAGTTAGTAAGGTCCCATGTGTCATGGTTTTGGCACAGGTCCTATCGGACCTATGACCTGGTTACGTAGTGTGGGTTCTTGATATGGCCATCTGTTACATAACCACATAGACACGTAGATGCCTAAATATGTTATCTAGCCACTTAGGTGCCTAAGTATGATATCTAGGTACCTAGGTGCCTAAGTACTATATCTAGACACCTAGGTGCCTAATTACACTTAAATATGATTTCTATGTATCTAGGTACCTAATTACGATATCTAGGCACCTAGGTGCCTAAGTATATTATCCAGGTATCTAGGTGCCTAATTATGATATCTAGACTCCTAGGTGCCTAATTACGATTAATTACTATATCTAGGTACCTAAGTATGATACTCAGACACCTGTAGGCACCTAGGTGCCTAACTGCGATATCTAGACACCTAGGTGCCTAATTATAATTATTTAGGCACCTAGGTGCCTAAGTATATTATCTAGGTACCTAAATGCCTAATTATAATTACCTAAGCACCTAGGTGTCTAAGTATGATATCTAAGCACCTGGGTGCCTAATTACAATTATCTAAGTACCTAAGTGCCTAATTATGTTATCAAGACATCTAGGTGTCTAATTCTGATTATTTAGGCACCTAGGTATCTAAGTATGATATTTAAGCACTTAAGTGCCTAATTATATTATTTTGGCACTTAAGTGTCTAAGTATATTTTTTTGGCATCTCAGTGCCTAATTATGATTATTTAGACACCTAGGTTCCTAATTTCGATTATTTAAATACTTAGGTGCGTAATTATATTATTTAGGTACCTCGATGTCTAATTACGATTATCTAAGTACTTAAGTGCCTATTTTCGATTATTTAGGCACTTCGGAGTCTAAGTATAATACCTAGACACCTAAGTGCCTAATTGCGATTATGTAGGCACCTAGGTGCCTAATTATGTTATATAGGCACCTAGGTATCTAATTACAATTATTTAAGCACCTAGGTGCCTAAGTATATTATCTAGGCACCTAGGTACCTAATTACAATTATCTAGGCACCTAGTGCCTAATTATAATTATCTAGGTAGACACCTAGGTGCTTAGTTTCGATTATTTAAACACCTAGATACCTAAGTATAATATCTAGGCACCTAGGTACCTAATTACGATTATCTAGACACCTAGGTGTCTAATTATATTATCTAGGCACTTAGGTACCTAATTTCGATTATTTAGGCACATAGGAGTCTAAGTATAATACCTAGGCACCTAGGTGCCTAATTACGATATCTAGGCACCTAGGTATCTAATTATGATTATCTAAGCAACTAGGCGCCTAAGTATGATTTCTAGACACCTAGGTGCCTATTTACGTTTAATTACGATATCTAGGCACCTAGATGCCTGATTATGATATTTAGGTACTTAGGTGCCTAATTACAATATTTAGGCACCTAGGTGTCTAAGTATATTAGGACTTTAAGTCCTATTTAGAGTAGGTTTGTTAAAATAAGATATTATAAATAGAGTCCCTTTTCCTCATTCCTTCTATTAATTTATTCTATCTGACTTTTGAGAGTAAGTGGAAGAAGATGTTCCCGATTCCAAATTTTTTAGTCAATAGAAATTTAAAAAAAAAAAAAAAGGTATGTCATGGCTTAAGCGATTAAGCGATTCACTTAAGTGAAATACAGTCAAATTGTTTAGCATGGCTTAAGCGATTTGACAACATTGTTATGGACTATACGTTGTCAGTCGGTTAATCGCTTAAGCGAAATACAGTCAAATCGTTTAACATGGCTTAAGCGATTTGACAACATTGCTATGGACTATATGTTGTTAGTTGGTCTTTCTAATTTTCCATTGTTTGGTTTTATTGGTATTTATTGAATTGCTGGGGGGCTTAAATTTGTCTGCAGCAACTGTAATTATAGATGAGGTTGGACTATCTCTAGATAAGGCTGAGAAGGAAGTACTTGGCAATGCTGCAAAGGTAGTGCTTACTAAGGATGCAACAACCATTGTTAGTGATGGAAGCACTTAGGAAGAACTGAGCAAGCGAGTTGAAGAGATCAGAAACCTTCTCGAGGTGTGACTTAATCCCTTGTTTTGTTTTTGTTTGCATGACTATTATCCAAAATCTAAATAAGGGATATATGGTTTGTAGGCTGCTAAGCAGGATTATAAAAGAGAGATGCTTAATGAAAGAATAGCAAAACACTCTGGTGGTGTTGCTGTCATTCAGGTAATTTCTTGGATTATTTTCTCTACCGAATACTAGGATATGGGCCAATTACCTTTATGCGAGAAATGTCAATTTGTTTTCTAACAGTGATAGCCTGAATTTCGACACCCTGAAACTCGTGCCATCGGCACGATTCTCAAGTCCATGCCCCATAGATCTATACGGACCATTGGCACAGCAAGCAATAATAAAATATGATAAACAAATGACTAAACAATACAGAAATTAACATACTACTCTAAGTATAAACCTCAAAAGACAGTTCTACTTTCATGCCAATGCATGAACAGAGAACCGATCCGAACCATCGGTGATGAACAGATCACCTCAGATGGTTCGCCAAAAGAATTATATCAATTTAAATACATGTTTCAAAAATGCTTGACATACCAAGCCGTACAAATATACTCTCAAAATCTCTCTATCAAAGTGCTCAACAAAGTCTCCTAGAAGAAGTCTTCGGGAGGAGGCTCCAACTCTTTCCTAGGCACGTAATTCGAATCACCCGGATCCACATCTCCCGAAGCCTCAGCCGCTACTAGCACTGAACCTGTGACGTATAGTTTAAAGGGTGAGCTACACCTAGCTCAATAGGGAACAACACAATGAACATATAAGTCAAATCCTCACATATATTCTATGATATTCTTAGCATGATGTATCTATGCACTTGTTGGAAAACAGTTTAAATAATCACAATTATGCCTTAAAGTTTTACTGGTGGTTTACATGTTACATTTATAATCAATTGCTCATGAACCTCACTGAATAGACCTAAAGAAAACTTAAATCTTTAACTTAAGTAATCTCCGAGCAATATAACATCGAGCCCCGATGGAATACCCTCCATAGATAGTTGTTATATGTATCCACTGTGAATACTAACCAGGTCCCTTTCTCATAGGTGACGGGGTCAAATCTCATCTCAACATCCCTGGGATGTGCTATGCATATCTGGATAGACGCAGTCGTGCAGTTATGCGGATTGGCCACCGTGCGATCCACGAATATCTGCCGAAGTCATGAGTATCCGCCCGTCGGTTTCAAACCTTAAATAATAAAAATATCATGCGCTTTACATACAGTTATTCACCGTGTAAATGTGCTACTTTATATCAATTAGGCCTTATCAGTCTTTGCTCAATCTTACTTTATAATTTTCACTTACATCCATGGGATGTCTAATTTACTCGCATCTCACTGATGCCTTTATTACTTTCTCATCCCCTGGGGATGTTTCATTCTCATTTACTTTCTTGGTATCACACACACACCCTTTTTACAAAGATTCTCATTATTTAAAGCATTATCAATTTATTTCTATATCACTACATACATGCTCTTGTAATTAAAGTACATGTTCAAGGTGTTCCCTACCTCAAGTCTCTGAAGGTCCAAGCATCAAGGTCCCACACGGCTCCTTGTGCTTGTGTTCACACGTACCACCTATGGTACACCACAACATATGCAACACATCAATAAAGATGCTATAGAGAAGGTCCAAGACCCTCCATGAACCCCAAGGTCCAATTAAGAAGTCAAGTCAAACTGCCAAAATTGATTAATCGAAACCCTAAATCGATTAATCGATTTATCAAAAATCCAAAATCAATTAATTGATCCCAAATTGATTAATCGAAAATCCCAAAGATAATTAATCGATCGCTAAATCAAGTAGTCAAAAATCTAAAATCGATTAATCGGTCCCAAATCGATTAATCAAAATCCAAAATCAATTAATCGATTTCCCAATTCGATTAGTCGATTTTCCCAAGCCTTATTTCTCCAGCCACTAGAGGTATTGAGTCGATTAGTCGATTTCTAAATCGATTAATCGACTTTTAAAATCGATTAATCGATTTCAAGATCGATTAATCGAACTCAGGCATTCTTGCATTTTCAACTTCTAGACCAAAATCGACTAATCGATTCTCCAAATCGATTTGGCCAGAACTCAGTCCCATTTCGGGCTGTTCTTCCAAATATTTTCTCTCTAATTTTTCTTTATTTTCTATGTCTTTAATTCTTCATTTTCACTATACTTTGGCTGAATTTAAATAATCAAAACTCTATACATTTAAATCTAACAAAACTCACCTCAAATCAATCTCTTAAAGGATGGATTGGTTGGTTTAATGGCTAGGGTTCCAGCTCTTGCTTCGACGGTCCTTCATGCGTCGAATCCGGCATTCAATGCTCCAACCCTTCCTTCAATTAAGCCACATTAACTCCTTGCCATTAACTCACCTTGGTTCTCTCTCTCTCTCTTCTTAACTCTCTTTACCAAACAAAATAAAAGAATCCTTAGGTTATTAAAATCCTTATAACCTCTCTCCAGTTTTGGTGTTAAGCACATACACCAGAGATAGGTGTATGTGGCCCTAAACTAACACCATACACTACTCTTAGGTCATACTACCTCACATCTATACATTCTTTCCTAGTTCCACTATTTGACCCTCACTTGGTCAAACCTACGACCAGTCGGGCACGAATCCCGAGGTCACTGTTTAACGCTCAAATTTTTGGGATATTACACTAACAATCTTAGTTGCCTTTGACAGGTTGGAGCTCAAATAAAAATAGAGCTAAAAGAGAAAAAATTGAGAGTAGAAGATGCTCTTAATGCAACAAAGGTTTTTTTTTAAATCGTACAAGAAAGATAAATCAATTTCGAGCTAGGTACATTTACTATGAAGTTAAACTTTAAATGTGTCAATTTAATTAGAATCTGGTTTCAAGTTGACTTGCGACTCATTGAAAGTATTCTATCAAACGAATCACATTTTTTCTGCAAATATGATTCAATTGTTTTTTTTATTATTTAGTAAGAGACACTACGTGAAAATGAGGAATAAACAACACCAGTTGCTTAAAAACAACCATGGTCTTCGAACGTTGTAAAGAAATTAACCAATACAATGGCCCAAAACTGAGGTTTATGCGATGCAATGGCCCACTTAAATCTCATTTTTACATATAAGTGGGCTCGAACGTGTGACCGCCGGTGTCATTTCTAAATGAGATTCAGCGCCTAAATATCTATTTCGAAAAGAAACTGTGCGGGTCCCTATTCTTCTTCGTCTTCTTCTTCCAAATAAGAGCTACCTCTCTCTCTCTCTCCTCTCTCCCTCTCTCTCTCCCTCTCCCTCTCCCTAGCTCAATCACGACACACAGAGCCTCTCTGTCTCTCTCTCTCTACAAAATTTATGTGTTTCAGCAGCACCACTCATTGGGAGTTGATATAAGGGCCGCCACTATAGACCACTTATTTTACTGGCTGTGTTTAAAGAAAATCGCTGCAAATCTCTCCCGTTCTGTTAGATCTCCGACATGGCAAAACCTCTCCTTCATTCTCTATAATCTCTAAAGTAGCGAAACTCAAATTGTTCTTACAATTTATGTTTCTAATCACTTTCTCCAATCTCCTACGCTCTCTAATCTCTCTTGCTCAAATCACAACAGATTGAAGGGTCCATCGATGCTTTTGTTCTTAAAATGAGCAACCCTAGAGCTGCATCAGATTGAAGACTCCAATATTTCATCACAACAGGTTAGATCTTATTTTTTTCTTTTTTGATATGCTGGTTAGATTTCTTGTTTTGATTTGTGAATCTCCCATTCCCATTCGTAATTTCTGATTCTTAATAGTAAACGTTGTGAATCTAATGTTTGAATTTGTGATTTCAGTTATCTTCTTATAAGAAATGATAGAGAGCTATGGATTGACACCAAAATGTAAGATTTGAATGTTTTGAGGTTTTTTGGGGATTTTTATCTCTGTATTTCAGATCCGTCAGTTTTTTAACAGAAAAGGGGGCATTCAATTTATAGGTTTCAGATTCGAATTTTCTGACTTTTTTGGAGATTTTTGTTAATATATTTTAGATCTGTCAAGTTTAAAATAGAAAAAATTTTGGCTATATATTTCATATTTGAATTTTATTTATTTATTTGGGGCATTTTTGTTTGTATACTCCAGATTTGTTAATTTTGCTCGATTAACCGAAGAATTGCAGAGATTACTTTGAATAGAAGAATTTGGAGTGGCAGATCACCAAAAACAACCCGGATTCGACAATTTGTCCTTAGCCAATTAGGTATCATACTCAATACTTTGATGCATACTCAGTAGTTCTAGTGACAAGCAATTTGATTTTTTTTATTTAAAAAAATGTAGTTTAATTTATGAAATCTGGGGAGTAGGCATCATTTGTAGAAAATTTATATATATTTTCTTAGAATAACATATATTGAAGATTTATAGCCAACCCGTTTTGGGTTCTAATAATTCAAATGTGTGAGAGGGTGTTAAGACTTTAAAAGCTCATGTTATATTGATTGGCTTGGATTGGTTTTGTTTAAATAGATGTTTGCCCCTAAGGTGTTTGATTTCATGCCAATAAGAAATTGAGGTGATTGCATTTAATTTTGTGTTTAGAATTCTAGAGTTCCATGTTTGATTTTGTCATAATATTAATGGATTTCATATGGTTATAATTAAATGGGAAATTGAGGGGTCTCAAGGTCAAATTTTTATGAGCTATGTCCAAATTTCATGATAATATATGGATTCTATTCAATTTAGAATTGCAAGTTACTTGTTGGGTCAGTAATGAGGGATATTAAGTCTTTTGGAGAGTTTGTTATAGTGTCCTTGATAATGGAAAACTTAATTTGATATTCATTTACATAAACTTTAGACTAGTTCTTTCATGGATTGTTGCATATTGTTGGGTATGTTAAATGGATTGATTTGCTATATGAAAAGATTATAAAGAGCCTACTTAGGACAAAACTAAATTATGTCTGTGTCTGGCCAGGTCCAATTGGCCCAGGTTTGATCAGGCTATGATGAGCTTAAATTAGGTTGGGTCTGCTCATATTAGTATGGATTAAGTGGGTCCACATTCGATAGAATCTGATTGAGCTTCTCGTCTAAGTTGCGTAAGCTTTAGGCTTGAGATTGGTCGGGCCCAAGTAATATTCATTATCACCAGAGTTTTTATGGGTTTAGATTTAATAAAATTGATTGAAATGGATTCCGCTTATATTAAGTCAGGTCAGTTCTAATTAAATTAGATGGGTTTAGGTTTGAGCATATCAAGTTGGGTCCAAGTTTGGCGGGGCTAGATTCTGGTCATGTTTGTTGGGCCAGGTGGGTCCAATTTGGATCGGACCCAGTTTATGGTCCAACTCGGGTCGGGTTGTATTAGTTAGGTGGGTTTTGGATTATATTGGGTTTCTTTATGTCTGGTTGGGTTAGG
Organism: Chloranthus sessilifolius; assembly: GCA_021018995.1. NCBI lineage: Eukaryota > Viridiplantae > Streptophyta > Magnoliopsida > Chloranthales > Chloranthaceae > Chloranthus > Chloranthus sessilifolius. The sequence continues at coordinate 22,516,412 of CM037594.1, read as the reverse complement.
TTGGATCGGATCAGGTATAGTTGGGTCTAGTTGGGTCGGCTTATATGAATTAATGCTCATAAATCTACAAAGTCTTCGAGAGGTTCTTCTGGGTGGATCCAAGTAAAGATTGTCACAGAGCTCTAAAAAGCAGGATAGCAAAAAATTCATGGTTAAGAAAGAGGTAATTATTATAACCAACAAAAAAGAAATAATACTCCATTTATTTTCTTATTTTCCATTTACATTTAATTACTTTCACTTTATTTTTATATCTCTAAATGGTATTTGGCAAAGCAATCTCATCCTAGCTGAAGGTTGGTCAATATAACTCTCTTTTCTATAATAACTATCATGTCACTTTTCCTCATGGCTCCTGTGGCTGTGTTCATGGAAAGCATCAAATTCACTCCTTACATGTAGTCTTTGCTGTAAGTATTATACATGGAAGCACATTGTTATCTATCCGTTTAGAAAGGGAAAATTGTATATGTAACTGGTACCCAAAAACATATGTGAAGCTGCTGCCCACTGTTGTCAAATAGAGTTGTCTTGTTGTTATTGACACCTTGCTGTTGCTAAAGATTCTATCATTGTTATTCGTTGAAGCTACTGCCCACTATTGTTGTTGTTATCTTTTTTTTGTTTCCTAAAGTTTTTGATGTTGCTGCTCCTAGGAATACCATAGTTTGATAACTATGCTTATAATTGAATGAAGATCTATCATTGAGATAAGATTTCTTCCTCCTCGTGTTATCATGCTCCCCTTTTCTCTCATGTTACATCCGTTGCTGCTGTGACACATGCTTTGGTGCCTTTTATGTTGGTTTCATAATATGTTTGATTAGGAACAATTGCGCCAAACCTAGCACTGCCTTTTTGTTGGGACAGATTGAGTCCTACGCCATCACCAACTACAGTGCACTAGTGCAAGTTTAAGATAAGTTTCGGGTTTATCTATGCTTGCCACATGACGTTGATTCCCTACAGCTCAATTTTTAACCTCTAGAAGTTGTTGAATTACGTACATTATACTGGTGTCAACACTTTAACGATGGATGCTTTCTAATTTTTGTATAGTTTTATGGTGAGATGAACATGAAATTTCTCCTAAATAATCGATTGACCATTTATAGGAGTATTTGTGCTTTTATAGGTGGACCTTTATTTTGATCAACTTCTTTCAAATCTAAGTGAGAATATTTTCACATATTACAAAAGCTGGGCTGCAAGGTAGGTTGTTTTCTCTTGCAGGAATTGCAAGTTAGTTTGTCTTCCAAATGAATCAAACTATTTTTTATGTTTATCATAAACCCATCTGTAGGGAGCTTCTTGATCCATCATTCCTATTTGACGTGGACAACGGTGACAAATATTCTGTTCAACCTATGCGTTTCAATGCGGTATTCAAGTTAAGGAGAGTGAAGGTGATAAGATAGATATTCTTTATGTTTCCTCACAATGAAATATTTTGTTGAATAATTATTTCAATTAAATTACCTGAGACTATTAATTGAGCACTTGTTGATATTGTCAAAATTCAGCTTTTGATTTGCTTTTTTTTTTTCATTAACTATGGCTGCATTTATGCTACTCCAAATTCTGTAGCAAGCTCTCTTCTTTACAAAATTTGACAAAAAATTATTTTACTTTTAGTTCCTCTCAGTTATTTTTTCTTTCATATAATATTGAAACTTCTATCTGATGTCAAGTTGTTAGGGAGGACTATTGATTTAAGAAGCTTAATTGCTCAACGAATGAATACAGTATTTCGAGAGACTATTGATTTTCTGTTTGACCATTTTGAATGCCAAGACATATGCGCAGTTGTGGTAAGAAACTAACAAGCCTTTTTTCTTTGTTCTGTTTCGACAATCTACTTAATACTGATTAATCTAATTGCATTATCTTTATAGGAATTACAGCAACGGTTAGATATCTTGAAACTTGCTCATCAATTGCTTTCTGAAGAACTTTCAATAGATTCATTCACTCTTATGTTGAACGAGATGCCAGAGAACATATCTCTTGTTTCATTTTCTGGTCGACTCTATTCTCAGGTTTGACATATTGACTTATTTTTTGTTCATGTGCACCTCATTTTGTTTATTTATGCAATTTTGTGTTTCGATCTAGCCCGATGCTTTCAGAATCACATAATCATATTCTAGTAAAGATTTCATCTATTACACTATTTTGACTTAGGGAAGGGTGAACCCTATGCTGAATGGGTGACATGTAGGCACGTTGGATTTTGGGTGCCAAATAGCACAAATAGTGACTCTTCCTATTTGAAAGTCAGGAGAATTCCATGAAAATGTAAGCCGGAATGAAAAATCTGAATTATAAAATGTGATTTTTTTTCAGTTCTTGCATCCTATAGGTTTCATAATTGCGGGGCCTTTCCTAATTTTTCTTGAATATTTATCGAGTATGGTGCCTAAAACACCTTTAAGTAGTGGATCTTCGGATTCTATAGCTTCTGATGGGATTACTAGTGTAAAATTGAATGGTAACAACATCCTCCCATGGGCACAGTTTGTCAAATTATATTAGCGCAACTGTGGGAAATTTAATCATACTCTTCTACCAAACCCTAACTTGAATGGGATTTTATACCTTGGTGATGTGATTGAGCACACATGCTTGCATGTTTTTGAAGTTTCAAAATATAAAGTTTTCTTTTGCATCAATCAACTGGCCTGCGATAGTGTCCTGCAAATGAGCTTCTTAGAGTTCTGAAGGGGTTAGCTTTTCTATGAGAGAATCCAAAGTGGCAAGATTAATACTTCTGAAATTTTTCAATATTTTGGGAACATTACGGTGGCTCAATTTGACATCAAATCACTACAAAAAAAATATCCTTTTTACGGCGTTCGATAAATGCGGCAAAAAGTCTGATAAACGCCGCAAATAAGATTCGCGGCACTTTATCCAAACGTCAGCAATACGTGTGTCATAGTAGTTATTTGCGGCGTTTGTCGCGGTGTTTTATATATAGCGCCACTATATCTTTATTATTGGCGGCGTTTACTAAATGCCACTAAACGATCTCAAATACATCGCGGTAAACATTCACAACTGTCATATAAATTGTTTCGGCGATACTTATAAACGCCACAAAATACAATTTAAATGTGTCGCTAAAAATCTATTTGCGGCATTTTTACGAAACATTGCCAATAGATTAACTAAAAGGATTTACCGGCGTTTGTGGAGGAAGAGCCACTAAAAGTTATCTATAGTGGTGTTTTTACAAAAAACGCCGCTAAAAAAATGAAATTTAAAAAGAAATTCTTTAATTTTATAGATATTTAAAAAATTTACTTAAATCATACATGTTTTTAAAAGATCATCATCCTGACAAACAAAATAATTATCCATCCACAATTATACATTAACCATTCCCGAAAGAAAAAACATCATAGCAAGTACGATGTGCACTAAACAAATATGTCATGAAGGCCTCTCTCAAATCATATTCTGAATAATTTGTACCTACCTATATCCTTTCCTATTGATTGAAATTACCTCACAACAAGGCTCAGCAGGCCCCCCAAAAAATCTAAATCATCAAAAGTAATAGCATACAAGTAAAGAACACAAATCAACAAAAGGAGTTTCTTTTTAAGGCCAAATCACAAAAATCCCCATATTCATAGCCTAGAGGCTAAGTCACAAAACCCACATCCACATCTGTGCTTATAAACCTAATCTAGCTAGATGAAACAAATAGCATAAAATGAAACATTACATTCCATCCATTTTTGTTAAGGTGCATCAACTGATTTGGGATCCCAGTCTTCAAGTCGGTTTAACTGATGGTTCCATCTGAGGATGATGTGTACAAGGTCCCATCATTTACTACATTTAGTGGTAAAAGTACCAATTGGTTTTTTTTCATTTGAGAAACTAAATAAATAAATAGAAATGAAGGAAACAAGAAGCATAAGAGAAGCTCACTTCATGTTGTCCAGTATGCATGAGTGTATGTTTCCATATACTGTCTTCTCATATACTTCGACATAATTCCGGATTCCAAGTTGTCCTTTCGCAGGAAAGGAAACAGAAAAGAGCATTAATCGTGGAAGCATAAATTAGAAGAGACAAAGTAATGCTACCATAGCATATTGTTCTTGGTAGGATGAAATTCCAAGCATGTTACACGTCTACTATGGAACCTGATAATTGCACAATCCAGTTGATCAGGGATCACATATGCTGGCTTGATCTGCAAGACAGTTAATTTTATGAATGCTATGAAAAACTTTAACGGTCCACTATCAAAGGGATCCATAAACTAAGGATTAGAAAGTGATATCAACACCAAAATACTGACATGATTATGAAAAAACTATCATAATTAGAAAAGATTAAAACAAAAAATGGTCCACTATGCAAAAAACGAGCAACCCATAACTAGAAAATTAAAGATGAGAAACCAATAACAAGTTAAGCCCCCAGGCTAGACAAAATAGTTTGTACATGTTTGAGAGTAGACTGATCAATTCTTAAGGATCTCCTAGCTGATCAAAACAAGATGAGATTGAGCTTGCTTAATGTATAAAATTGATATAGACCATTCATCTTGACTTTTATACAGAAGATGAAGCACTTTGTAGTCGAGCAAATTTTATGAATTGTGCTTCCCAACCCATTCTTACACGGTATTATTCTAACGATCATTGTGAAGTTTCTAGATTTAAGTTAAAAGGGTTTATATACTTATAGATTTGATGCTAGAGGCGGCTGCTCAATCTCAAAAAGGCTGGTTTGAAGCTCGCTATCCCCGTGATTTCTCTCCCTGTCCCCAAGCAGTTGATATCGTAAGTACTTTCATACGAGAATATCGGTTCCAAATCACAAAAGGCCTGAAACCAATGACTAGAGATTAATAAAACTTGTTGCTTATCAGATGCCAAAGTGTGGATTATTCATCAAATGCAGTATTTATAAAGTTCAAAGTCATAAAAATAAAACAATCAATTAGGTCTGTTGTAGCTCAACTAGAAGGTGCATAATCAACTTGAGGTCACAGATTCAATCCCCACTTACCTTTACATATATATATATATATATATATATATATATATATGACAAAAAATAAGAAAAAAAAACTGTAGCGTTGAATCATGATTGAATAGTTACATGATTATTCGTATATAATATCTTGAACCAATCCTCTACTTAACCTCTATATAAATAGAGATCGCCTCTGGTCACCTGCATGGTGGCCATTAACTTTACTGGTATTAATTTCTTTATAACCTAGTGGGTAAAGATGTTATTTGATTGATATTAGAGAGGTTTTACAGTTCTATGATACAGCTAAGCGCTTTCCTGCTTGGGGTTTTGGAGCAAGGCCCATTGATGGTCCAATTTCACATTGTTTTAACTTGAGCGGCAGCAGTTATCTTTTCGAGCTCTAAGCATCTCTTCCCAACCTACATCCCCACAGATATCACAAACTTCACCTTGCCACAGAATAGCTTGTTCTAAAAACAAAGCGAACTACAATCATGTGGATGCATTTGGAATATCCCAAGCACGATAGAGAGGTTGCTGATCATCTTCATCATGGAGAAATGTCTTCATCACTAGTTAACAAACCATTTTGTAATCTGATATAGTTTCTGGTTTATTTTTCATTGACTCAAACTTGGAAATTGGTTTACTGATTCCTGAGATCCACTAGGCCAAGAAATTGAATAACTAACTAATTTTATATAGGAAAAAAATGAATTGATGGCCAATTGGGTCACCATTTCCCTAAAACTGGAGTTTAAACTCTGATAAATCGGTCTTTTGATTCCTGATATCGACTGGCCAAAGAAAATGAATAAGTGACAATTTTTATATAGGAATAAGATTAATTGGTGGTCAACAAGGTGACCATTTTCCTAAAACAAGAGTTTAAACTCTCAAACCAAAGCCTAGCCAACCACTCGCCCAGTCAGATTCTATGTCAATCAGTAAGGTTTTGGACACTGGTAGATTGACCAGAGATGGATGCCAAATGGCATAAAATTGGAATGCCATGGCCCTACAAGGGTCTGGTCCATTATAAATTCATCATCACATTTTAATGCCATCATTCTGAAACAATTAGTAGGAAGTGCAGGATGAAAAATGGGAACAAGATGATAGCTTCATCAAATAACCCACACCTTTCTTACCTTCTTTAGCTGGTATCCCCTATTTAATATAAAGGACATGGAAATAATAGTCTCTCACAGCACACCATCAAATACAACAAAAGTTGTGGAATAAAACTACATAATATTTTTAATTAGTATGGACTTGAATCAATGTAGAGGATACTAACAACAAGACTATAGTGAATCATCGGACTATACATACCTTTGAATACCAAATCAAACTGTCAGGGAATATGTTATAAACTATATATGTACTCAATGAGGGAAACAAGAAAACATATCTGTAATAGCCCAAATTTTTGTGACACGCGTGGGTCACATGTGACTTACACGATGTGTGAGTGTATGTGGTGAACAAGTGAACCACACCTACTTTATACACAACCAGGTGTGGGTGTCTTGTATGTGAATTATATGAAGGTAAAGCATCTAACATAAGTGCATGTGCGAAACACACTAGTTTTCACTAGATGAGTGAAAAAGGGAAAGGAGTCTCTCCTACGTGACCTACTTGAGTTAGATAAAGAGAAAGTGAAAATAGGGAAAAGAAGAGAGGACCTTGTAAAAGAAGATTAGGGGCAGGGTGTTCCTAGTGATCAAGAGACAAGATCCACCTTATGGATCTTAAATATATAGAATGAGAAAGGTGTGGTGAAGAAACTTGAAAGGATAGTTTGGGTTTGAGCCTGTGGATAATCTAGAAAGAGGTTGGAGGAGGAGTTTTTGAAACCCTCCTCATTTGAATTGATCTTGGATCAAGACTATATAAGATCTAATGATTTGAGGTATGGTTTAAATGTTTATATGTGTTTTAGATAGAGTATAAATTATAAGTTGAATGATTTTTACATTAATAGGGCCTTAAATGAATTAGGAAACTAGTTCTCGAGCGGATTGGGTATTTATTTTTAACACTCCTTGCTCGAGCGAGTTTAAAGGGCTCGCTCGCGCGAGGTATCGCGTGAGCTTCAGGTACCTTGTTTTAACCGCTCGAGCGATGAACAGTGATCGCTCGAGTGATGAATAGTGGTCGCTCACACGATGGTTGGTACCTCGTTTTAATCGCTCGAGCGATGAACGGTAATCATTTGAGTGATTAAAAGTGACCGCGCGTGCAAGGGGATGATATCTCATTTTAATCGCTCGAGCGAGGTCAAGTGATCGCTCGAGTGATGAATAGTGCTCGCTCGCGCGAGGAACTACATGCATTTTCAAATTCTTTTGTGTAATTCATGGGAGTTGTGGTTCCTAAGGGTTCTATAGAGACAATTCTAAGTATATCGTTAACACATGCAATGTAGGTTTGGCGTGAAACTGTTACATGTAAACCTCTAGGAGAAAGAGTGTGTTGGATTGGAGGAATTGCGTTGAGGTAGGGAATATCTTAAAACATGTACCTTAATTCGTCAAAACCATATATGTAGAGTAATTCAAGTGAATAGTCATGTATCAGGTGTGATGTCTAAAAGAGTGTGTGTGTGTGTGTGACTTCAAATAAGAAATCATGAGGTCCCCAGGAGACGTAGAAATGTTATAATGGGCATCTAGCTAATGCATTGAATCAGTGGCATCCCAGGGATGCAGATGAAATCTAATAGTGAAACAAAAGAAAAGTGATAAGGCCTAATGTAATAGAACTAACACAATCACATGGTGAATAACTATATGTATAGCACACTCGATATTTTTATTGTTTAAGGTTTGATTAGAATACCCCACCGACGTGGTGGAATATCCATGACTGACTCGGTAGGATATCCGTGACTGGTACGACGGCCAATCCGTACACTTATAGCACATCCCAAGGATGTTGATTTGAGAATAGACCCCGCCGCCTATGAGAAAAGGGGCTTGGGTAGTATTGAAACTGAGAACAATAATGACCAGTGTCTATTTAGACGATGATGGTGGGTATTCCATCAGGGCTCGATACTATATTGCTTGAGGATTATTTAAGTTATGATTTAAGTGATTAGGCTGAATCCGTAACTAACACCAGCAAGATGAGAATGTACAATGCCATGCAAAGCAACAGTCGTATCTATCATAGCATTTTTCATTATTTCAGTTGTCTTCTCAGAAGTTCTATCAGATAGATCATACTTTTAAACTATTTTTCCTTATATATGTGAGAGATTAACTTATATGTTTATTGTATTTTCCCTATTGAGCTAGGATGTAGCTCGCCCCTTTAGACTATACGTCGCAGGTTCAGTGCTAACGGCAGCGGAGGCTTCGAAAGATGTTGATCCAAAGGATTTGGATTACGTGCCCAGAGAAGAGTTAGAGCCTCCTCCTGAGGACTTCTTCTAGGAGACCCCCTTGTGCATTTTGAGAGTGAGTTTGAGAGTATTCTATACGGCTTAGTATGTCAAGCCTAAATTTTTGGAATGTAATTAAATACTATGATTCTTTTGGCGAACCATCTGGGGTGAACATTTTATCACTGATAGTTCGGGTCGGTTCTTCTGCTCATGCTTTGGCATGGGACTAGAACTGTCTTTTAAGTTGCTAAATTGATTATTAATACTTGGAGACTTAGTTAGACTAAATTTCTTATATTTTACTTGATGGATGGTTACTTGATTATACCAATGCTCCGTATAGGGTTATGGGGCACGGCCTTGATGGTTGTGCTGATGGCACGGATTTTAAGGCACCAAAATTAAGGCTGTCACAGTTGGTATCAGATCCATTTCTTCTAAAATTTTAACAATCATCTCTTTTGTCAGAACATAGGGACTTCTGCTAACGAAACTTTGGTTTCACATGCAAACCGTTATGTCTTCTAGGGGAAGAGGCTGACCCAGGGGCGGTCATGATAGGAATTTATGCAGTAGAGATGAGTTCATCTCACCTACAAATAGAGTGCCATTGAGAAATAGGGAGGTTCCCAAAGGTAGTGGCCAAGAGAACCAAGATCAGATAGGAAATCGGGATCGAGATCGTCAGGGTCAAGATCAGAGAGAACAAGATAGAGAGAGAGAAAGAAACGAAGAGAGAGGAGCGTCGGAGAATGATGCATACTATGGAAACCATGGCGACTGCCATGGCACAACAAGCAGCGTCTTTGGCAACTCATACTGCCCACGAGCAACATCAGCCACCTACGCCTCCAGTAGGACCTACACTGCCAGTGGCTTCAGCATTTACCATGTTTAGGAGGATGAGACCTCTTAGTTTTTCAGGGCAGGCGGACACCATGGCAGCTGAGAATTGGTAGAGTGAGATGGAGAAAGTATTTAGTGTACTGACATGCACGGAGGACGAGAGCGTCCGTTGGGTAGCTTACATGTTAGATGGGGAGGCTGGGCCTTGGCGGAAGTCTGTTTCACGGACTAGGGCTCAGGAGACTCCAGATATGCCTTGGAGGTGGGATGAATTCGTCGAAGAGTTCAACAAACAGTACTTTCCAGGAGTTGTGAGAAACCAGATGGAGATCCAATTTTTACAACTCGTGCAAGGGAAGATGATCGTAAGAGAGTACGGAGTGGAGTTTATGAGACTTGCTCGCTTCGCTCCTGATTTCGTGATTTCTGATGTGATGAGAGCGAAGAGGTTTCAACAAGGCTTAAGGTCGGATATCAGAGGAGGAGTTGCACCATTTCAGTTGAGAACCTATGGGGAGGTTATGAGCAAGGCATTAGTAGTTGAAGAAGAAAATAATAATCGATACTGTCAAAGGGAACAGTAGGGAAGAGGAAATGCAGATCAAGGAAGAACTGGAAATTACGAACCGATAAACAAAAAGCTAAGATTCGTAGCAATGAATCAGAGGCAACCGTTCTAAGCAGGGTATGGGAGACCGACGCAGCAGACCACCCATCAAAGATTCCCATTGCTTGTGTCAGGGAGACCGATGAGGTATGAGAACCCTGCTATTCCCACTGGAGCTATAGTTACACAAGGCTTTTCACGAGCTGCTTCTTCCACACTAAGAGAGACTTGTGCCAAGTGTGGCAAGTCCCACAAAATGGCGGATTGCAGACAGGGGATGTGAGGCTACTTTAAAAGTGGCAAGATGGGCCACATGATTAAAGATTGTCCTGAGATGAACAAGGAGAAGACAACTTCAGTTTCTCTGCGACGACCGATGCAAGCAAAGAAACCGGCCGTACAAGGGAGAGCCTTTGCAGTCCCCACCCAAGAAGAAGGGAACATGCATGACGTCATTCAAGCTGAGATTCCTTTTAAATAAAGAATTTTAATTCAATAAAATTTTAGATAGAGAAGGTACATTCATTAGAAAAGTGTGTAGACTCAATTTGTATGTTAAAATTTCTAAATAAAGGATGTACCATATATGTGTATATGTGCTATAGGTACGTTATGAGTCTATGAAAAAGGATGCTATGTAGCATGCAAAGCACGAGTGTTGATAGACCCAGGGTCTACCCACTCCTTTGTTACTCCGAGGTTTGCAAAGAGAATGAAGATTATTCCGAAAACATTGGACTTTGTTCTATCAGTGTCTATTCCAACTGGAGAATTAGTTAACATAGAAATCATTTGCAAATCAGTAGTAGTGAGCATTCATGATGGGGATGTCTATGAGCTGGATGAAAATTTAATATTATTGGACATGTAAGGATTCGATGTAATCCTTGGCATGGACTGGTTGTCCCAACATTGTACGACTGTGGATTGCAAGAACAAGGTTGTCATCTTCCGACCTTACACAAGGAGATCGTTTCAATTTCGAGGAGAGAGATCGACACATATCCCACTCATCTCTGTAGTTAGAGCCGAGCGCTTGATCAGAAAAGAGTGCAGCGGTTATTTGGCATTCTTGAAGGGGGATGAAGAAGAGAAGAACATTATCTCCGAGATAGCAGTGGTGCAAGAATTCAAAGATGTATTTTCAGAGGAATTTCCAGGATTACCTCTAGAGAGAGAAGTGGAGTTTGCCATCGACTTAGCACCAGGAACGGAGCCTGTTTCGAAAGCACCATACAGGATGGCTCCGGCCAAATTGAAGGAATTAAAGGAATAGTTACAAGAACTCATGGACAAAGGGTTTGTATGACCGAGCGTGTCTCCATGGGGAGCTCCGATCTTGTTCGTAAAGAAGAAAGATGGGTCAATGCGGTTGTGCATTGACTATCGCCAGTTGAACAAACTCATTATAAAGAACAAATATCCCTTGCCTAGAATAGATGACTTGTTCGATCAGCTGCAAGGAGCGAAGTACTTTTCCAAGATCGATCTGAGATCTGGATACCATCAGTTGAGAGTCAAGGCTGGGGACATCCAAAAGACTGCATTCAGAACACGATATGGACACTATGAATTCTTGGTGATGTCGTTTGGATTGACGAACGCCCCAGCGTCATTCATGGATTTGATGAATCGGGTGTTTAAACCACCCCTGGACTCCTGTGTCATAGTGTTTGTTGACGACATTCTGATATATTCCAAATCAAAAGAGGAGCATGAGAAGCACTTGAGAATAATTCTACAAACCTTACGTGAATACCAACTGTACGCCAAACTCAGCAAGTGCGAGTTTTGGTTAAAGGAAGTTAACTTTTTGGGACATGTCATCTCAAAGCATGGTGTCACGGTAGATCCGGCTAAGATCGAAGCAGTAGTAAATTGGGAGCAACCAAAAACCGTGACCGACGTTCGAAGTTTCCTTGGACTAGCGGGCTATTATTGACGTTTCGTTGAGGGGTTTTCAAAGATATCCAAACCTCTTACGAGACTTACACGTAAGGATTCAAGACTTGAAAGGAGTGAAGCATGCGAGAAGAGTTTTCAAGAACTCAAGCAGAGACTCACTTCAGCTCCAGTACTAGCGATTCCCTTAGGCAGTGGAGGATTCGCGATATACAGTGATGCTTCCTATAATGGTTTGGGCTGCATGCTCAACCAACACAAAAGGGTGATAGCTTACGGGTCAAGACAGTTGAAAGAGCATGAAAAGAATTACCCAACACATGACCTAGAACTAGCAGCTATCATCTTTGTGCTGAAGATTTGGTGACATTATTTATACGGTAAGACCTTTGAGATCTTCACCGATCATAAAAGTCTCAAATACCTGTTCACGCAAAAGGAGTTAAATATGAGACAACACAAATGGATGGAGTTTCTTAAGGACTATAACTGTTTCATACAGTACCATCCAGGCAAGGCTAATGTAGCAGCCGATGCTTTGAGTCAGAAGGGATCAACTGAGTTGGCTAGTCTAATTTTGGGTATGCACAGATGGAAGTTATTCGAAGATCTTTCGATGTATGATGCAAATATCGAGTCGCAAGCCACTGGGGCCTTTTTGGCTGACATATCAGTGAGACTAGTGATTTTTGAGCATATCCACGAACTACAGATGAAAGACTCGGCTTTAACTAAGATTCATCAAGATGTAATTGAAGGCATCAAACCTGAGTTCTCAGTGAAGGAAGATGGCTCATTATTGTTCAAGGGCCAACTTTGCATTCCAAACAATGCCGATCTACGACGAACTATCCTTGATGAGACACACAAATCAAAATATGCAATCCACCCTAGCAGCACAAAAATGTACCAAGATTTGAAAAAGAATTATTGGTGGAGAGGTTTGAAGCAAGACGTGACGGAGTATGTGTCATGGTGTTTGACGTGTCAATAAGTAAAGATCGATCATAGACACCCTGCAGGGTTATTACAACCTCTGCCAATACCAGAGTGGAAATGGGAGTCAATATCCATGGACTTTATCATTGGATTACCGCATACAGCAAAGAGGGATAATGCCATCTGGGTAGTCGTCGACCAAGTCAGCGCACTTCCTACCTTACAACACGATGTACACGGCAGGAAAACTCACAAAACTGTATATGAAGGAGATAGTACGTCTTCACGGAATCCCAAGCAATATCATTTTCGATCGTGATCCATTGTACACATCAAAGTTCTGGAAGAAATTTTAAGAAGGAATGGGAACGCGATTGGATTTTAGTTCAGCATTTCATCCACAAACTGATGGATAAACAGAGTGAGTAAATCAAGTCATAGAAGACATGCTCAGAGCGTGTATGCTTGAAATGCAAGGATCATGGGATCAACACCTACCATTAATCGAATTTGTGAACAATAATAATTTTCAATCCAGCATTGGTAAGGCACCATATGAAGCTCTGCATGGAAGACGGTGTAAATCGCCCATAAATTGGGAGGAAACTGGGGAGAAATTTGTTCTAGGACCCGAGTTACTTGAAGATAATGCAACCGTTGTCCGTATAATCAGAGAAAGACTAAGGACAGCCCAAAGCAGACATAAAATCTATGCTGATATCAAGCGGACTAGTGTAAACTATAAGGTGGGTGAACACATGTTTGTAAAGGTGTCACCTATGAAAGGCGTAATGAGATTCGAAAAGAGAGGCAAGTTGAGTCTCCGTTATCTTGGACCCTTCGAGGTTTTGGGTCAAGTAGGGGAGGTTGCGTATCGTGTTGGCTTACTGCCACGATTTGATCGGGTACATAATGTCTTCCACATATCTATGCTCAGGAAGTACGTGAATGACCCTTCACATATTCTGGGAGGACAACTTTTGGAGATGTACGAGGATATGAGCATGATAGAAGAACCGACAGAGATATTGGATAGAAAGGAGCAAGTACTATGCACCAAAGTGATTCCCTTAGTGCTTGTTCGATGGAAGAATCATTCGACCGAGGAAGCAACATGGGAGCGTGAGGCAGATGTCAGAGAACAATATCCTAGCTTGTTTTAGAATGCTAGCTAGTGTTTTCTTCCAAATGTTTTGATGTATAATATTTTTGCCGCCATTGTGTGAAGAGTTTTACTCTGAAACGGATGAATATTTTCTGATTAAATTTGAGCATATTAACTTCAAATTTTGGTGGAACAACATTTCATCAGTAAATCCCAAATGCACAGAATAGGTAATCATGTGGAAGAGTGATGTCGAAAGTTAAAAGAGAGATAGGTGGAAATACAAGAGTCAAAGAGTCAGAAAAGTGTTTCTGGGCTCGCTCAAGCGATGACTTACGCTCGCTCGCGCGAGTCATATGAAGAATATAAGCGCCAAAGGTTTGGGCTCGCTCGAGCGAGGACTATTGACTGCTCGAGCGAGGACGGGGTATAAAAAGAGGGGCGATTACTGTTCGCCTATCTCTTCTTCACACGAGGGGAGATTGCGCGAGCGAGGATTTAGGGTTTTGGACTTGAAAACTCCTTTGTGCGATTTCAAGTCGGATTCAATCGATTCGATCCGTCAAAAGCGTTTCAAAAGGTGAAATCTACCCAAGGTCTACCTTAGTTCATTAAATAATTTCCTTAGATATCAAAATGGCTTCTACCGGCCCTAACCCTCAACCTAGAAAATGAGTCGCGATTCGATCGCCATCATCTCGCAACAAGACGCCACAAGCACCACAACCACCATCGTCCCCATCGCTTGCCCCAATCCAATTAGGTGATTGGTGGGGAGAAAAGGTCTTTGAGGCCGAATGGGAGATTCATCCCTCTTGTTTTGGGCATCCTACGTCTATGCAATGGACTTCGGATTTCCTCACAAACAACCACCTACGACCACTATTAGCACCATTCGGAGCTCGGTACTATCCGAGACTCGTAAAATTATTTTACCAAACCCTTCAAGCAAACACAAATGAAGATGTGATCCTCGTGAACATAGACGAGAAACAATTAGTTTTTGGCAGTGCCGAGGTCGCCACTGCCATGAAGTGCCCTCACACGTACACCCCAAGCCCACTCTCTCTACCACCTTTTTCTGGGAACGTAGAATTCCCAACCATAATTGCTGACATTACTGGAGGCACCATGGCATCAGGGCAGTCGATCACTCGATCGCAGTTGCTGCCAGATATGTGGTTTTTAGATATAATTTTTAAGAAAAATTTACACCCGACGGGCCATGACCAGAAGCGCCGCGAGACATTTTTGCGGGCTCTGCACTCCGCTTTTCACAACCGGTGGTTTAGCACTCCTATGGTCATTATCAAAGGCATTGTACATGCCTAAAGAAGAAATGAGAAGGGCGCAGTTCCACCACCTATTAACCGACTACCCTATGCCTATTTGATCTCACGATTCATTGATTCACGGAATGGGAAGGAAGGTTTTCAAATTAGAGCGGATGAGTTAGTGCTAACGGATAACGTCGTCCCGTTCCTCGCCCAAGACCTAAGCAGAAACCTAAAGAGCCTCCAAAACAATATAACCAGGAAGCGGGATCGTCAGATTGCTCGGCAAGCGGCCCAACCACCATTAACTGGACCGACTGCTCCCTCCACTTCGTCTCCCCGATTTTTCCCTGCCACCGACAACAGCATGATGTGGGAGATCCTCCTACAAGGGCGGGAGATCCGGCTACATCAGCGGTTCCAGGAGTTGGTCCTCATCGACCTCATGGGCCATGCGTTTCCACAGACGTATCGGGAGCACATCGGTGCTATGCGAGTTGCGATCTTTGGTGCATCTAGCTTGGGTCCTGCTACCAGGACCACTACAGCTGGTGCCACTACCGCCAGGGAGGTTGATGACGATGATGATGACGATGATGAGGAGTATGAGCAAGGTGACGATTAGGTCGTCATCTATCATTTGAAATTTTTTGGAAATAACACTGTGAGATTTTACATGTTTTGATGTGAATATTCTTTTTGCTTTTCTAGATGGGAATATCGATTCTTAAATTGTCGTGGCATAATTGTCACAACTTGTTATTAAACATGATGATGCTTCTATGTATATATTTTGTCATTTGGTCCTAATGTGCGTGGTTGCATTCGAATGTGGGGTTGTGTGTAATTCTTGTGCAGGTACTCGTTTATGGGTGTGGTCATGCTAGACCTCTATTTTCTAGAAATACCTTAAGTCTTGTATGTCACATGCCAAATGTGAATTACAGGTTAATTGGAATGGGTGTCGTATGAATTATGATAATCGCTATTAAATGTGTTATTATATTTTAGGTGGCTTGATATGGGTATCGACTTGTCGTACAAATAGTACATGGTTTTTTTTTCTTTCCTTCATGCAGCTGTAATTGTAGACCACTTTTGCTCAAATGCTTACTTAGATGATTGGACTAGACGTGTAGCCTATTTGGATACCCTGTTAGTCATGTGTAATTTGGTGAGGTATATTTTATCAATTTTCAAGGACGAAAATTTTATAAGTTGGGGTGAATGTAATAACCCAGATTTTCGTGATACGTGTGAGTCACGTGTGACTTACACGATGTGTGAGTGTATGTGGTGAACAAGTGAACCACACCTACTTTATACACAACCAGGTGTGGGTGTCTTGTATGTGAATTATATGAAGGTAAAGCATCTAACATAAGTGCATGTGCGAAACACACTAGTTTTCACTAGATGAGTGAAAAAGGGAAAGGAGTCTCTCCTACGTGACCTACTTGAGTTAGATAAAGAGAAAGTGAAAATAGGGAAAAGAAGAGAGGACCTTGTAAAAGAAGATTAGGGGCAGGGTGTTCCTAGTGATCAAGAGACAAGATCCACCTTATGGATCTTAAATATATAGAATGAGAAAGGTGTGGTGAAGAAACTTGAAAGGATCATTTGGGTTTGAGCCTGTGGATAATCTGGAAAGAGGTTGGAGGAGGAGTTTTTGAAACCCTCCTCATTTGAATTGATCTTGGATCAAGACTGTATAAGATCTAATGATTTGAGGTATGGTTTAAATGGTTATATGTGTTTTAAATAGAGTATAAATTATTAGTTGAATGATTTTGACATTAATAGGGCCTTAAATGAAGTAGGAAACTAGTTCTCGAGCGGATCGAGTGTTTATTTTTAACACTCCTCGCTCGAGCGGTTTAAAGGGCTCGCTCGCGCGAGGTATCGCGTGAGCTTCAGGTACCTCGTTTTAATCGCTCGAGTGATGAACAGTGATCGCTCGAGCGACGCTCGCGCGACGGTTGGTACCTCGTTTTAACCGCTCGAGCGATGAACAGTAATCATTTGAGCGATTAAAAGTGACCGCGTGCGAGGGGATGGTATCTCATTTTAATCGCTCGAGTGAGGTCAAGAGCTCGCTCGAGCAAGGTCAAGTGATCGCTCGAGTGATGAATAGTGCTCGCTCCCGTGAGGAACTACATGCATTTCAAATTCTTTTGTGTAATTCATGGGAGCTATGGTTCCTAAGGGTTCTATAGAGACAATTCTAAGTATATCTTTAACACATGCAATGTAGGTTTGGCGTGAAACTGTTACATGTAAACCTCTAGGAGAAAGAGTGCGTTGGATTGAAGGAATTGCGTTGAGGTAGGGAATATCTTGAAACATGTAGTTTAATTCGTCAAAACCATATATGTAGAGTAATTCAAGTGAATAGTCATGTATCAGGTGTGATGTCTAAAAGAGTGTGTGTGTGTGACTTCAAATAAGAAATCATGAGGTGCCAAGGAGATGCAGAAATGTTATAATGGGCATCTAGATGATGCATTGAATCAAAGGCATCCCAGGGATGCAGATAAAATCTAACAGTGAAACAAAAGAAAAGTGATAAGGCCTAATGTAATAGAACTAACACAATCACACGGTGAATAACTATGTGTATAGCACACTCGATATTTTTATTGTTTAAGGTTTGATTAGAATACCCCACCGACGTTGCAGAATATCCACGACTGACTCGACAGGATATCCGTGACCGGTACGGCGGCCAATCCGTACACTTATAGCACATCCCAGGGATGTTGATTTGAGAATAGACCCTGCCGCCTATGAGAAAAGGGGCTTGGGTAGTATTGAAACTGAGAACAGTAATGACCAGTGTCTATTTAGACAATGATGGTGGGTATTCCATCAGGGCTCGATGTTATATTGCTCGAGGATTATTTAAGTTATGATTTAAGTGATTAAGCCGAATCCGTAACTAACACCAGCAAGATGAGAATCAACAAAGCCATGCAAAGCAACAGTCGTATCTATCATAGCATTTTTCAGTATTTCATTTGTCTTCTCAGAAGTTCTATCAGATAGATCATGCTTTTAAACTATTTTTCCTTATATATGTGACAGATTAACTTATATGTTCATTGTATTTTTCCTATTAAGCTAGGATGTAGCTCACCCCTTTAGACTATACGTCGCAGGTTCAGTGCTAGCGGCAGCGGAGGCTTCGGAAGGCGTTGATTCAGAGGATTCGGATTACGTGCCCAGAGAAGAGTTAGAGCCTCCTCCTAAGGACTTCTTCTAGGAGACCCCCTTGCGCATTTTGAGAGTGAGTTTGAGAGTATTCTATACGGCTTGGTATGTCAAGCCTAAATTTTTGGAATGTAATTAAATACTATGATTCTTTCGGTGAACCATCTGGGGTGAACAATTTATCATCGATGGTTCGGGTCAGTTCTTCTGCTCATGCTTTGGCATGGGACTAGAACTCTCTTTTAAGTTGCTAAATTGATTATTAATACTTGGAGACTTAGTTAGACTAAATTTCTTATATTTTACTTGATGGATGGTTGCTTGATTATACCAATGCTCCATATAGGGTAATGGGGCAAGGCCTTGATGGTTGTGCTGATGGCACAGATTTTGAGGCGCCGAAATTAGGGCTATCACAATATCTAATAGATCATTTTCTGTGGAAGACAAAGGGAAAGTAGTAGCTGATCATAATCAAGGACATTAATTATACAGTTGATTCATAGAGAATAAAAGTAATGCTGGGCTTCCCAAATTTTTGAGCCCATTATTAAACAAAACTTTAAGAACCCATAATTACATAAATTATTGTTATAGATTAAATAAGAAAACAACATAATACAAAAGTGGATAAACAGCCACAAAAAAAAACAAGCAACCACATTATTTAGTATTTGGGATCTAATTGTACCTGTTACAATTATTTGGTATTGATGATGAGATCATGAACCACCAAAACAAATTTCAAGACCTCTGCCACCAATTGGAGCTATCAATCATTGAAATCCAGATGACTTGAGCTCAGCAATGACTTTATCAACAACTGTGCCTAATAACACTGCTTCATGTGTCAAGGACCACATTGATTGGTTAATTGAAGAGAGAATTTAAAGAATGTCCAAACCAACGTGAGAGTTAAACTCACAAATCACTACAGAAGACATACCGGCATTTTCAATTACACTTAATGAAAATGCAGGTAAGTAGTAAGCACAAAGCTGTTCACCTCAAATAAATAACAAAAGCAAAGCTATAACTGACAAGAACTTAATGCTTGTTTTCTAGTGATTGAACACCACATTGCATTGTCACTTATAAGAATATGGTGCACCAAAATCTTAAAGAGTATAGCATTAGAAGGTCGGAGAACACACATCAAAGCATAGGCCAATTACCCGGTTAGTTCCACATCAATAGAATAATAAAAAGGGGTGCTTTCAATACATAGCGCTGGCAATAGGCCCGATTCGGGCCAGGCCAAGTACGTATGTGCCCAGGCCGACAAACTTAATGCAAGCCCGAGCCTGTCCCGACCCCATGACAGACCAATAAAGGCTACCTGAACACAGTCTGGAATAATAACAGCAAATAGACTTCTACCGATGTGGGATTCAGTACCACTGCACACCAATAGCATATAAAAGGGGTGGGGCTTTGTTGGTTACAATTTATGAAGGCAATGCCTTCCTTCCTCAAACTCTTCTTATCATATTAATATAAATACAATAATATATTATATAAATATAATATGATGTATGTTATATTATATTAACATATAGCAAAAGTTAAAAAAAATATATCATAAAGTTAACAATGACTAAGGGTCCAATGGATTTGTGAACCAAGGCCTTCCCCATTTATGAGTGACAAAAGAAGATAGATGTCGATGATAGACAAGAGAGAAAGAGCAAAAGAAGTCTTGGACAAAATGTCTCATTATTCAAACACAGGGCGCAATGAGATTGGAAGGTATATATTTAGGCGAGAAAAGCCTATATAGACTAAAATTCAAGGTATCTCATTCAATACGGGCTTGATGGGACATCCCAGAAACAACCAAACCATGTGTACATATAATATTTTTTCTACATTAAAACCCATAGTGAAAAGGAAGCGTCACTATTTCTTTTTATAGTGTAAAATCAGTCCCAAAGAACTGATGTTACAAAATACATAGCCTTTACATGAAAAGCTCAAGACTATCATGAAAATAATCATTAACCTTGGGAAAAAGATATCATAGCAATTCAATGAAATCTGAGAAAAACAATATTGGAAATAAAATACCCAATCAAGCACTTCTTCAAACATCTACTATGCAATAATTTTTCCATCAGTTCAATTAAAATTTAAAACTACATGGAAATGGTCTACATTCCGTCTTCTACACCAAACATCAAACACATTATGCATTTGAATGAAATCTCAATCATGCCTCATATCAAACACTTGCTATACAACTAGTCTCTAAAATTTCAGCAAAACTCTAATCATTAGAGTATCCCATGCATCAAGATCAAAGGAAAAATAAAATCGTGTGCATGCTTCAAAATCAAAAGCATAAAATAAAATAAGTATAATAAAACTCCAATCCAATAAAATAAAATAAAACTACAAAATTCTAACAAATCTTAGAAACCAAAATCCTAATCCAAACAAAACTATAAAAAGAACACATAAATGAAGAAGAAATATAATAAATTATCAAACATAAAATTTGAAGTCGAACCTATATGAGGCAGCGAAGCACTGAAGCAGTTGCAATGATGATTCTGGACGTTAGATCGACAAGGCCCAATTTGGGTCAATAGTATTTTTTGTAAATTACAAAAAACCAAAGAAACTCAGAGTACTCAACCAGAGCTTCAAATGCAATTGAGGAAAAATAAGACACAAAAGTTCACAAAATAAATTAAAATTTTAGGGGTTTGGATGTACCTTTGGGGTTTTTTGGTTAATTGAGTAATAGTACAGGGAGAATCGAACGGTGCCCATCATCATGCTTCTAAGTATTGAGTCAAAACCCACATAGAAATCACCAAAACTAAAAGAAATTTAAGAATAAAGGGCCTTGGTTTTTAATCAACAGAGACCTTGAACAAAACCGTGGAAAAGCCAAAAAAAAAAACCAATATTTTTGGATCTATTTTTCTCCTATAATTAAAAATATATATTTAAAATACCCTGAAAAAATCCAAAACCCATAAACTGAAATCGATTTTTCTAAAAAAATAAAAAGATAAAATCAACAGCCAAAAAACACAAGATTACCCAACTGAGTTCTTCTAAATCAAACAGAACCTCAAAAATCTAACAGAAAAAATAGAGAAAATACCTCAAAAAACCGATCTAGGCAGATTAGCACCCAACTGAACCTTGGAGTTCTTTGGAGAAGATGATGGACTAAGAGAAAAAGCAGAAAACCCCCTTTCTAATTGATGTGCATTCTAAATACCTACGTCTATGGCGGCGTTAATACCAAAAAAATGCCGCGCATAATATTTTAAATCCCGGCGTCCCATAAAAAATGTCGGGCTTAATTTTGTGAATAGTGGCATTCGCAAAATAAAGCGCCGCAAATTATTTTAAATTGCGGCATCCAATAAAAAATGTTGCGCATAATTTTTTAAATCACGGCGTTTAATAAAAAAACATCGCGCTTAATTTCATGAATAGTGGCGTTGGCAAAATAAAGCACCGCAAATTATTTTAAATCGCAGCGTCCAATAAAAAATGTCGCGCATAATGTTTTAAATTGCGGCGTTTAATAAAAAACGTCATGCTTAATTTTGTGAATAGTGGCATTCGCAAAATAAAGCATCGTAAATAATTTGAAATCCCGGCGTCCAATAAAAAATGTCGTGCATAATATTTTAAATTGCAGCATCCAATAAAAAATGCCACGGTTAATTTTCTGTATAGTGGCGTTTGCAAAATAAAGCGCCGCAAATATTGTATTAACGCTTCATTTTCACAGTGGACGTCACGATCAATGTAACGCAAAATGAAATCATTAACAATTAGTGGTGCTTTTAGCACAAGTGTCGTTGAAAGGTATTTTTAGTGGCCCTTTTACTCAAACATCGTTAAATCAGCGTCGCTAAAACCCACTTTTTTTGTAGTGAATTCTCCAAAAATATCCATTTTTTTCTTCTTTCTTGGTACTAAAAATTTATGATTACCCCTTTTATGAACCCCCTTCTAATGATCAATAATACTATATAAAATCACCTTTGATAAAGAATCAATCTTTTACTAATTAAGGTTATTTTTGTAGGAGCCTTGGCATTTGATCTAGAATACGCATGGTGGCTGAAAGAACACAATCAGCAGATCAATGAACTGGGAGCAGCAGTGAACTTTGTTGCAAGTGAAAATGAACTCCGCATCATCGTTGATGGTGTTATGGCACACTATGATGACATTTTTAGGCTCAAGGGAATCGCCGCTAATGTTGATGTTTTCTTGTCGGGCATGTGGAAGACTCCGCAAAGAGATGTTTTTTGTGGCTTGGAAGCTTCCATTCGTCTGAGGTCCTCAAGGTGAGTGATCAACAATAATAATCAAATCAACTCTTCCTAATCTTTAACTGAATTATACAATATTAATTTTACGGATTTCATAGTTCAATTATATAATATTAGCAAGCATATCATTAACATATGTTGACAATAACGATGCATTAACATTTTGCAAGCGTACAATCCTCATACCTATGCAACAGATGTAGCATCCGCGCATTGTATGTTCTTGAGTTCTACTGCATAGTTGATGTGTATATGCTTGATGGTTGATGCAGTTAGTATATAGCAGATACTACCATTAAACTTCTTGGAAGTTTAATTCTTTTGAGAAATCAAATATTGGTGGTATATAGCAGATACTACCATTAAAAATGTGGATGACTTTGGACAGTTTATAAATTTAGCGAAACATTTATCAATTTAAATTTTTTTGGAACCCTTACATATATGGATGCCAATTTTTGAAAGGATGGTTGAGGTGAAAGGCCCAATATAAACTACTGGATCTAATGATGTTCAAATACTCCACTAATCCCTTCAAGATTAGTGTAAGGAGCAATGGACAATCACCATCTCCCTGTCATCATATAATTTGAATAGAATGTCATTCAAATCCTTGATTGAATTGTGTTGTGTGTGAGACTGACATGCCTAATCACTTGCTAAAAGACTGACCTCTCATGTCAATACACCAATTTTGGATGGTGTTAGATTCGTGTATTTCTTTTCTTTTTTTCGATTAGATTCTTGTATATCTGGTTTGATGTATTATTCAATTACCATTGATTTTTGTCGTAGGCCTTATTTCTGCTTACGGGTATCGGATTTTGGAGACAACCGTTATCAATTTGAGCCCAATAAATATGCAAAGTGGCCAATGAATGCATCTAATAGATGTAGGTTCACTAGGGTCCCATTCAGTGTTCAATCCATCCAATTCCCGTATATCAATGGGTTCAAAGCTGATGTCTCAACATCAATGCCCAAGAGTTCTCAACTCTGGGATTTAGATCAAATTCAATACCCATGTTCAAGATGGGGTTAGGTTCAGATTTGTTATATCTTTAATGACCCAAGTCTTTGTGATTTCCGGAGTTAAGGTTCTGTGTGTCCTTCCTTGTGGTTCAATGGTCATGATTCAAGGTTTACCAAGACCTAATCTATAGGTCAAACATGTGAGGGTTTCAAACTTCAAGAGATTCGGATATTTGGGACTTAAGAGTTTTCCCAACTCCAACTCATATCAGTCTCATGCTCATGAGATTGAGGTTCAAGTCCTTAAGTGAACTAGGTTCACATATACGTAGCGAAATTTTAGGATTGTGGGAGTATTGTAGGCCATTTTTGGTCAAAGATTAGCTAAGGCCTTGTGACATAGGTATCAACTCATATCTTAATTGTCTAAGCATCAAAAATATCATTTTTACTAAAGACTGCACTTTAAGCAGATTTTCAGATTAGACACCTGAGTACTCGAAAATTCACCAAAAATTACGCAAGGTAAGTACTTGGTCTATTAAAAATCTCAGTGAAAGGGAACTCATCAAAGAACCTTTACCAAGTGAAATCATCCAAAAAACATCTCTGGATTGATCATAGTGATCCAAGCAAAATAACTTATTTTAAGCTATTTTAAACCATAGATTTCAGGCTAGTCTCTATAATTTAAGATTTTTTCCCTAATTGTTAGGTCACATTATATAATTTTTAGGGGACTTTAGAAAAACAACCCTGAAAATGAAACGTTTTAGCTCTATATACAGGCTTCAAACGTTTTAGCGGATCGAGCATTTGGTATTTTCAAAACTTCGGATATCCGTGAGATCGCTCAAATGGTATCATGTGGGACGAATTACATCCATAGTAGTATACTGAAATACCCTTCTATAAAGGGCATTTCGGAAGCTTACAATGGGTTCTTTTGGCTTCGATTTTCCTGCGCAGCTCTCACCGTCTCTTCTCTGGCGCAGCTCCCTTCTCTGCCTGGGGTTGGTTCTTGAAGAAGAAGGTCTGATATAATTGAAGAAGGAGTTAGATCTGTCTCCAAGGGTCTCGGAGAACAACTGCGCAGCTTCTTCTCCATCATCTAGGCAGTCCATTATTCAGCAGGTATATATATTTGATTTGGGTTTTATATGATGCATTGGTTTTGGGTATTTTTCAATTTTTTTTTATCGTATCAAAGGGGTTGGTGTTTCTTTTCCCTATTTTGTTCTTGATTTGGTTGTTGTTTTGGCTTTATGGGATGGTTAGGGTGATTTTAATGGGATTTTAAGAGATGGGTTCTCATCTCTCAGATTTTAATCTTATCATAGGGATTTTAAGAGATGGGTTTTCATCTCCCTCCTCCACCATTGGTTGATCATCCACCACGTCCACCATTGGCATCGTCAGATGATCTCTCATTCCCAACTTGTTTTCAAAACCCTAGATCATCAGGCGATCTCTCATCTTCAAATTGATTTTGAAACCCTAGATTGCAAAGGTTTTTTTCACTGGGAGATTGAATCGAAGTTCTGCAAAACAACGAGTTTGTTCTTTTTCACTTTGATGTTATTTGAATTATTTCAATGTTCTTGTTGGATGTCATTTTTTTCATGCATTTGTTTTTGCTTCGACATATGGTGCTTGTTCTTCTTGCTTAACTATGAATCAATCTATTTCATTGTTTCAACAACATTTGAGACGTTTCATCCGACTAATTGGATTTAATGGTTTGGCTTTTAGTAATTGGTTTTAGATTTTTCTAATAGTTTTATTAGTAATATATATTATTTTAAAGTTGCGTGTCAAGTGTTTGATAAAATGCTTATAAGAAATATGAGGATTTGGTTCTTTTCCTTCTTAACAGAGGTTCCAAATTTCTCAACGCATTTGTATAGCTTCAATGTGAGATGGAGTTCATAGCTTTTATACCTACTCGTTATCACCAGGCTTAACACCCACAATGCCCATTGATAAAATTAACTGATATTTTTGGCTGTTATTTTAAATTAATGCCATACCTCTATAAGTTAGTGGTTTTTTGTGGTTGCTTACTCTTCCTTGATTATTAACTCAATAAATTTAATGATTACTCTATTTTTCCAACAAATAAGCCACATGGAAATGCTGACTATAGAATCCCTAACTAGCAATTGGAGAACTCCTTTGGTGGATCGCCTTTTACCTAATACCAACTATAAAATAATTTTTTGTACTTGTAAAGATATTTGAATTTTCAAGGACTTTGGCTTTGGCAGTTAGAAGATACACAACTTTTGGTTCCTCATTCCTTCTCTCTTTCAGCTACTCTCAGTCATAGTCTCCACCTATTTCCATTCCATTATATTTTTGTTATTTATTTTTTATAGGTAACCCTCATGTTGTTACCTCAATGAGAATTAGCGTCATCACCAGACATAAAATCTGTATGTGTGGCACCATTTGGCACCACATGGTGCCATGTGGTCCACAGCTCTATTGTCTATACTAGATTCAGCTCCACGATTGCATCAGAAAACCATTTTTACCAACCGACTTGGCTTATTTTTCCATAAAAGTTGGCCATGTTCAACAAAAATCGAGTGAATTTTTCGGGTTTTTAAAAGAGTGATAGAGTTGACCAAAAAAGCTAAAATAGAAGTTCTGCTAAATAAGGTCTGATCAGTTCTTGAAGAAGGGAGCTCAAACACAATCTGTCTTAATAACGGTTATCAGTAGGGGTATTTGTCTCATGAGGAATATGAAATTAGGAAAAAAACAAAAAATACCCATAATCTGTACCTCATCAATCTGCTCAAAGATGTCCATTAATCGCCACGTAAACTTCCCCATTTCCCTAACCCATTGGATAAGGCCTCTAGAATCCCATTCAACAATCACAAGAACATTAGACAGTGTTTGCACAGCCTTTAAACCCACAAATTTGATTAGGAACTATTTGCTATTATTTACTAGGTTCCAGATGCACATGCAACACCCATAATAAATAATTCAAAAAAAAAAACCTCCATATCTAACACCTTGCTGCAATAACCCACTCCCAATTGAAGAAAGAATGCATTGCAGTAACAATGAAAGTACTTTTTTCATACTCTTAGCTGTAACTATTATATCAAGTTTAACATACCCAATTTGTAAACCAAGATAAGCTAAATTTCTTAGGCTTGTAGGTAGCTAGCCACATGATGTATGGGAGCTGTGGAAAAAGAGATATAAGACTCAGATTTAGTATTTGTCCTTAAGTTAGAATTTGTAAATTTTATGACAATGGAAATCCTTCGAAAAATTCAAGGAAAGAATTGAAAAAATATGAAAAGATTAGAAAAAACAGGGAAAAAAAGTTTAGAAAAAACAGGCAAAGCGTAGAGCATTTGAAAAAAATGACGGTATTGAATTGCAGCTGAAGGTATTAATATATGAAAAATATTGTCATTGTTTTACAGTTACAATTGTTTTCGTGACACTGATACGATCTTTCTAATTAGCTTTTGAAGCAGGAGCTTGATTTCCTAATAAAATAGGTCTTGCGAACTCAAGGTATCACTACAGCTGCTAAGAAGAAACACCATGATGAGTGTGAAAACTTAAGGGAAATGCAAGCTCAGTTTAGAGATGCCAATGGTATCCGGCAAAAAGCATACACACTTGAGGAATCTCAGGGATCAATTGTACAGAAAGGTATGATCTCGCAGCCCCTGTCTTGGTCTGCTATATTTTCCTTTGATTAATTACGTCTATAATTTTACAAAAAAAAGTTCCGTAAAGCCTGAGATTTACTCTCCTTACCACAAGTTTATCATTTAAATTCAAGGCAAATTTATCATTTAAATTCATAAATTGGAGCTTGATGAGCTAGCCGTTGTGAGAAGGGTCCGATTATTTCCACCCATGAACAATGTAATCTAGCTCTAGCCGAAAAGGCAATCTCACAGTTGACTTTGCTTTGAATCAGATGAGGGATACCAGTTTTCATTACAATCTGTCACTTAATAGGTCCCGAGATTATGTGCACAACATCAGACTATCACTTTTTAGTTCACATTGCACACATCGCAAAAAATGACTCTAAAATCATATCTCTGCATGATAAGTGGCACATGATTTTTGGGTCATTTTTTAGAATGTGTGTCATGTGAAGTTAAAATCTGACCACCATGGTGTGCAAATAACCTCAAGATCTATTATGCACTTTAATATCTTTGAGTAGATATGCTTCTCATCATTGTCTCACTTTAAGGCCACATGGTGTGTTCCCTGTGGTGCAAAATTTTGATCAGTTCAAGTCAGTCAAATGGCAAGTTATCATTTGAGAATAACTCAATTTAAAAATCATGATCATGAAAGGATTCATACCATCTGATCGTAGCACATTAATATAAACAACAATCCATATTAAAGTGTTATGATGGCTGATTAAAATCCTCTAATGGTTCCAACTTATGGGTTGGATTTTAATTCAAATGATGAATTGTCATTTGGACGATTTGAATTTGCATCGCATAAAGCAAAATAGCCTAAACTGTGAGGCAGTGAGGGAGTTATTAAGTTATCTTTTTTAGACGGTGAGCTCTCATTTATTACTTTGTTCTGTGTCTGAAAATTTTGGCTTTCATTATTGATGTGCTGAAGCGCTAATTCATTAGTATTTATATCGGGCGAGGGGCAGTTCGGCCACTCGTGAACCATATTATTTGCTATTTGAATTGAAAATTTTCATGGCTATCCATTGTCATATAAATCTCCCCACTGCATCAAGTTTATAGCATGTGCTATAAACTTTTAGTCTCGCCTTCTCTTTCAAGATTATCGTTATATATTTTCATGTCGTAGGATATGTTAGAGGGCGCTAAGGGTAAAGAGAAGATGGAAGATCCCATGCGAAGGAGCTCAAGAGTGAAATCATGGGTTATTTCTCCAACGCCCGGAAGGAAGGTGATATTAATTTTAATTCGTTTATTAAATAATTTAGTACGTACACTTGTTTTTCTAACACTGGGTAGCTGAACAATTGGATGCAATTACTATCGATCTCACTGCAGGCGAGACTTCCCAAGAAGTAGCAGTTCCGCCATTTGTAAAGAGGCCCACATTATGGGAGAAAATCGAGTCGAAGGAAGCATTCGATGCTGTGCCGCAATAGCCACATTTTGGCCCCTTCAAGTAAATTTGCCAACATTCGTGCAAAGGAATTGTTGAGCGCTCTCCTCCCGTTAAGAGGAGAATGGGTTTAATGTCCAACCGTTGTGAGCTGCCATTGAGCACCTCGTGAGTCTGAAAGACAAGCTAGAGAAAGTCAACGTCAAGTGATACATGCTTGTTGTGCAATTTGTATTTGTATATGTCGTTTTGGATATTGTTGTTGATGCCAAATGTCAATGTGCCATATTTTCATTCCTTGTGAAAGAATTTCTACATATGAATGTGATTGGTAGCAATTTAATACTTAGTTGTTGCTATCTAGGACTGTTGCAAGGTTTAATGCTTAGTTGTTGCTATCTAGGACTGATGCAGGGTTTAATGCTTAGTTGTTGCTATCTAGGACTGCTGCAGGGTTTAATGCTTAGTTGCAGGAGAACTTGAAATTTTTGGATTGAATATAGTGTAATCCGGATTAATTGTGAGATATGGTGCTTCGGCTGATTGGCATTGCTCCTCAATTATATAATGTACCGTGTGCTTATGTACAGAATGTGGATAGTAAGTAGTACAATCCGATATTTTAAACTTTGAATGAACAATTAGAGTTACGGCCAAAGATTATGTCAAATTCTGTCTCGTAAGCAAAAGGCAACCACCGTAGATCAAATTATTAGGGTCCTTAAATAGATTCACTTGCTTATTTCTGAGAAAAAGGCAATTGCCCTCTTAAAATATTGAGATCTTTTAACAACAATTTTGTGTACCCATCAACTACTCTCGACATTGAGATTCATGGCCTATATCAACCCTAGACTTGAAAGAGTCGCTCTCATATCGGATTCATTCAACATCGACAAATTATTTTGTATATGTGTGTCCAACATACCTTAATGGTTAGGTCCAATCAGGTTAAATCGCATTTTGATTTCAGTCACATCTGTAGCGCTTGGATATGAGAGAATCTTGAGTGTCACGATTTTCACCTTTTATAAAATAAAGTGCAGTCAAGATTCTAATTTTTCTAAGGGCTACACATGTGGTTAAACCTAAAAACAATATGTAAAAAACAGCCATCAGACTTATTATACAACTTGGAATCAAAATCTAATCCCGTGAGTTCCAATTTTCGTGGTTTGTTTTAGGTCCCAAATTTCAAACTATAAATCTTTAAGCATCATCAAAACCGTCTGATTTTTAGACAATAAATCTTGAGATTAAACGATATTATGGAAAAAAATTGTGTCACATAAAGCATCATCTAAGCCCTCTGAATTTTTAGACAATATAGATGATATTATGGACAAAAATTAATAAAGAAGGCAATCTCCATCATCTGATTAAATACAGTGAAAAGTCATCTACTCAATGGCAATCTCTATCAATCAGATGATAGAAATTGTCATCGGTATCAATTTTTGGTTCAAAAGATCTTTAGATCATGATCTAGTAATCAAACGGTATAGATGGTCTTCCACCTGTCACACATCTCAACAAAGAGTACCTCTAAATCTACCCACCAAATCTTTAAGTTCACCCACGCTTAAACACATTGACTTGGTAGATTCAGATGGTGGAGATAGTTTATCCTTCCAATCTTTGATTTTGAGATCATGGGCCTACCATCAGACGGTTACTGTTTTATTTCTCGTGGCACACATCTCAGAAAAATGACCTTAACATCACGTGCAAGCTAAAAATTGATTTTAAGGTCACTTTTTTGGATGTGTACAATATGAGATAAAAAGTAGACCGTAGCATGGTAGGATCATGTTCTCAGGATCCAGTAAAAGGAGGGGTTGAAGACTTGATCATTATTTGATGACCAAGTCTGTAAAAGACATTTATGATCAAATGATTTAAACCTCTCAATGAAAACAGTTTCTTGTTACCAAGTACAACTCATCTAGTTGTAGAAGATTGGCAATACTACGTAGTTATTTATCTTAAAGAATTAAATCCATCGAAGAAGAACATGAAAATGCATTAACAGAGCAAGAACAAAAATGCAGGGCATAATAAAAATGATGATTAATCGAGGTAAGCTACCTAACAAAGGGAAAAAATACATCTTGCTATAATATAACATTAATTCTGATCATTGGCATCAATAGACAACATCCTCATCATCGTACTTATAGACCACACGACACCACATGACACATTTTTTACCAATCCAATTATCCAAGCAGCAGGACATCCTAGAATATGCAGCATTATTGCTTTGACCTTTTGAATAGCTTATGCAAGCATCAGCCATAGTAACGTCAGGATCAGAAGCATCGGGTGGGAAGTCTCTTTGGCTGAAATCTTCTCAGCAGTATTTTCTAAGGAACAAGCTATACTCTGTAGAAGCCAATCATGAACCTGTGCGGTAGGAACAGGAACTACAGGCATGTCTGGATCTGAATTTGCAAAAAAAGAAGCGGCTTGGCTCAAACGAATTCCTTTAGACACCCTTTCCCCAAATTGAATGAGGAACGCAAGGTGGTCAAACCTTTCTAAGGTGAAAACCTGTAGACAAGACAAGAGTTAGCGCAAAATCTAGCAAGCCCGAAAACAAATATAGGTATACATAGTTTCATGCTGCCACAGCATATCTGCTGCCCAACATATCTTTGTTCAAAAGTAAGGAGGGGCTAGAATTTCTCTTTTAGACAAAGCTGGCATATGACAGAAGATGATTTGCTACCAGTATAATATACACCAGAAATAATCATATCTTGATAAGATAATAAAAGGAGTCAAAGAAAATTCCTTGCATGGCATCACAATTGAAGAATCCTCCATGAGCCAAGTATTTGCATATATAATATAGACTTGAGGGAGCTTATGCAAGTTGCTACTTTCACTCATTATGCTTGGATATCATACAGTACCTAATATTAATGCAACCCACACTCTGCACTCACAGAAAGAGGTGACAAAACAACTGAAAAGAAAGCGCAACTTTACAATTAGAAGAATCAAAAGAATAATTCTGGAATAGTTTAAATAGAGTAATTATAACACCTCCAAACCATCTCTGAATTAGAAGAAGAATGAAAATAAAAAGCCTTTCTTACAATTATGCAATTTTTGAAATAGAATAATAGTAACATCTCTAAATCATCCTCCTATTGTATCAATTATCAGTAGTTATCAGGTGCTTATTTGAACTTATATTATCTATGATCAGCTGGTACTTGTCCGAGGGTCGGAGGTGGCACTCGGATCAATGTCTTTTCATCCAAATGGTCAAGCATCGGGAGCTCCACTTCTATTTACAAGCACTCAAATTAGTGAAAGTTCAGTTTGACTTTTCACGGATTTGAGCTCAAATTTGTGACATTGACACGAAAACTGCCACTGAAAGTCTTTTCTAGATTGTTTCCTATTTCTATCTCCCACTTCTCTGGGTTTTCCTTCTAACTAATTTTTTGGTGGATAGATGAAGATTTATGATATGCCCGTGTTTGATATGATCAAAATCGTGTTGGTAAAGAAGCTCCATTTCCCGCCCGGTCTTACTCTTCGATTAATTGCACGAAGCACATATGTCGGTAATCTCATTTCCCTTCATTTAAGAAGTTTGGGACTTTACATAAGCCCCAAGATTAATTGATCTTCATGTTCTTTGGTTTCAGCATTTACAATGTTCATTGGTATGACATTCCCTTTCTTTGGCAGGCCACTCGGATTCTTCGGAGGATTTGCATTTGCTCCAACAACAAACATTGTAAACTTTTTTCCCTGTTTTTTCTAATCTTTTCATATTTTTTCAATTCTTTCCTTGAATTTTTCAAATCATAAAATTTCCAAATTCTAACTTGCGGACAAATACTAAATCTGAGTCTTATATCTCTTTTTCCACAGCGCCCATACATCATGTGGCTAGCCATCTACAAGCCTAAGAAATTTAGCTTATCTTGGTTTACAAATTGGGTATGTTAAACTTGATATAATAGTTACTTTTTTACATTATCTCGTAAATTTTCACTTACTTTATGAAGCTTTATCTGATTTCCTTTCGATTTGTCTACCGTAGGTCTGCATCATACTCGGGGTTCTATTGATGATTGTATCTCCCATCGGCAGACTAAGGCATATCATAATTCAAGCCAAGACCTATGAGTTTTACTCTTGATCTCTCCGAAACATGAGAAGGGACTCAAATCAGTTATAGTGGTTAGTCAAAATTAGATGATTATGGTGATTATAGCAATGGCTAATCTGCTGATTAGTCTTTTTGCCAACTGATGCTCCTCCATATGTTACTGAAGTTTCGGAAAGAAAATTTTGCGAAGGGGCAAACCTTATGAAACACCTCCTAAAGGCTCTATCAACAATTACAGTTTCTTTGTTTATATATATATATATATATATATATATATATATATATATATGTCAGCATGCTTGTAAATAAATAAGGAGGGATAGTTTCAAAGAGATTCAAGTAAAAATGGAATAGTTATGCAGACTTTGTAGATATGTTGAAGAATCTCCATACTATAGTAATCCAACTGATCAAGAGCATTTTTTTCCAAATGATCAAAGAGGTATTCTTCATTGTCTTTGCAAAAAATATAGAGCTAATATTTTACAAGCAAAGCTATACAAATGCGTTGAGAAATTTAGAACTTCTATTAAGAAGGAAAAGAACCAAATCCTCATATTTCTTATAAGCATTTTATCAAACACTTGACACGAAACTTTAAAATAATATATATTACTAATAAAACTATAAGAAAAATCTAAAACCAATTACTAAAAGCCAAACCATTAAATCCAATTAGTCGGATGAAACATCTCAAATGTTGTTGAAACAATGAAATAGATTGATTCATAGTTAAGCAAGAAGAACAAGCACCAAATGTCGAAGCAAAAAAAAATGCATAGAAAAAAAGGACCTCCAACAAGAACATTGAAATAATTCAAATAACATCAAAGTGAAAAAGTACAAACTCGTTGTTTTGCAGAACTTCGATTCAATCTCCCAGTGAAAAAAAACTTTGCAATCTAGGGTTTCAAAATCAATTTGAAGATGAGAGATGAAAACCCATCTCTTAAAATCCCTATGATAAGATTAAAATCTGAGAGATGAAAACCCATCTCTTAAAATCCCATTAAAATCACCCTAACCATCCCATAAAGCCAAAACAACAACCAAATCAAGAACAAAACAGGGAAAAGAAACACCAACCCCTTTGATACGATTAAAAAAAATTGAAAAATACCCAAAACCAATGCATCATATAAAACCCAGATCAAATATATATACCTGCTGAATAATGGAATGCATAGATGATGGAGAAGAAGCTGCGCAGTTGTTGAACGAGACCCTTTAAGACAGATCTAACTCCTTCTTCAATAATATCAGACCTTCTTCTTCAGGAACCAACCCTAGGCAGAGAAGGGAGCTGCGCAGGAGAAGAGAAGGTGAGAGCTGCGCAGGAAAATTGAAGCCAAAAACGAGACCCTTGAAAACAGATCTAACTCCTTCTTCAATAATATCAGGCCTTCTTTAGGAACCAACCCTAGGCAGAGAAGGGAGCTGCGCAGGAAAATCGAAGCCAAAAGAAACCCACCGTAAGCTTCTGAAATGCCCTTTATAGAAGGGCATTTCGGTAAACTACTATGGATGTAATTCATCCCACGTGATACAATTTTAGCAATCTCACGGATATCAGAAGTTCTGAAAACAGCAAATGATCGATCTGCTAAAACATTTGAAGCCTGTATATAGAGCTAAAACGTTTCGTTTTGAGGGTTGTTTTTCTAATTTTCCCTAATTTTTATATTGATGTGTGCCGCTTATGCAAAGGACCTATCCTCGGTACCATTCCACACTCATAGCAAGGACCCTTTTTCTAACATATATTGCAACTATTTCAATGACAACTTATTTATTTGTAGGAATCTTGATATACAATCATATATATTAAGTCAGATGCACTTATTAATTCTGCCCCAGGATAAAAACTACACTCCTCGCAGTTTAAGCAACACCTATGACTAACAAAATTCTATAGCTCAGCCTGTTTTCTCTAGTGTTGCTGCTCATGTTACAAACTGGCCGAGCCAGTAAACACTTAGTTGCTCCCACAACCTCCCTAGTTAGATATTTAATTTATGAAATCCATAGCAAAATGGATAAACCTGCCCAGACCTCACATACTGCTACTGTTTCAGCGTTAGAACTAAATCTCATGCGACAGGACACCAACCCAAAGGAGAATAAAGTCCACCTAAACCAGATATGGACTTGTTACAAGCTTAGTTCAAGCCTAGGATCTAGACCTGCTAACTTGCTACATTTGTTTTACCTACGACGACCCACTTGTTACTGTTAGTACCGACATTGTTGGTTTACATTTTTAGTGAGAGTCTAGGCCTCAATCGAAGCAGAGGTCGCATGAAACTTTTCACCAAATTTCAGTGAAATTCGGCGAGATTTGATAGAAATTCATCGAAGTATACTTCTAATAAATTTAAGACTAGATATAATTGATATAATTGATAAAATTGATATAATTGATAATTTAAGACTAGATATAATTGATAAAATCAGGGACTGGGACTGGCGTGGTACCAGCTACAGGTTTATGGTTGAGACAGAAAGATAATTTGTTTTGGAATCAGGCACTAGCACAGGTTAGTTTATCTAAGCGAGCTGCTCAACGTGACATAGTTAGTTTCTTATAATGAAATGAATTCTATTTGACTTAATGATACTCTCAAAATTGGAACACTAAATTCTTTTGTATATCTGATTACCTAATTTATAAATTCTATTCGACACATTCTGCAGGGAAGTTGAGCCACAAGTAAGCCCAAACTACATCTCAATCTGGACCAGAATCACTTAAGGAACAAAAATCCAAGGTTGGTTATTGCTTTTCAGCAGATATAAGATGGTTTGTATTGATTTTTCCAATTCTGCAGTTTTGGAGTTCTTCACCATTTCTGAGTTCCCTAGCCTTGTGTGATCAACTAAGGGAGAGATCCACATCAGGTGATAGAGATTCTCTCCCTCTATGAAGAAAAAGCTTGCATTTGTAGTCCTGCTTTCCGGTATGAGCTCAAGTGGTTGCCAAATGGAAGTGAGCTTCAAATGGAGTTCAGTTGCAGCCAGGATTGGCACAAATCACGATATTTATAATCTAATTCAACACATTCAACCATTGAATCAGATGATGGGTGTTGACTGAGTTGAATCAAATGATATAGATCAAGCTAAAAAAATCCACTCCTCGTTTTTGCATCTCATAAAGGAGACAATATCTGAGATTGGAAAACAATATTTGCAAGGCCAAGATGAAAATGTTCAAATAGATGTGCCCAATGTTGGGCAAAGAGATGGAGAGGAATATGTTCAACAAAATGTTCCAACAAATGATCAAGATAAAAGAGTGTAAGAAAAAAGAAAGTTTGGAAACAGACTGATATATATATATATACCAGCCGATATGTGCCTGATATATCTTATTCGTATCGGCTCAACCAGCTGATATTGAAGTACCCTTTTTTATTTTTAAAATGTTTAGAAAATTTTAAATAATAAAAAACTTTACCGAATATCCCATAAATATCATATCGGATGGAGCCTAACCCATGACATATCGCCAATATGACTCGATATGACAGATAATTAACTTGTTTGACACAATATTTGACCCCATAAATATCATATCGGATGGAGCCTAACCCATGACATATCGGCCGATATGTATGGGATATGGTTGATACTTAAAACCATGTTCACAGGTTTAATATCAGTTGAACTAATAAAAGTTCAGATAGAATGAAATAAAAACGAGCTTGTGTTGGGACCAAACATGGATTAACCATGTTCTGTCCTGTATATGTGGCTCAAAAAGACGCCATGTCATCTATTTTGCATATATAAATAAAAATAAATTATTTTAAATATTATAAATGACTCAATTTTGCATTAAATGGCCTTCTATTTTGACTAAATCATCCTTGATGCTCTTGTGTTTGATAATAGTTTTGTACTTCTTGCGACAAACTTCCTTACATTTGCTTCCTGTTTTGTCTAGGCTCTTGGGTGGAAAATTGTGGCTGCTAAAATTGGAATGCAAAGATGTGCCTCGTCATAATAGGCCTCATCATTAACTAAAGAAATTGTCAGGAAGGTTGTAACTGCCCCTATTCATAATAGGGCTTTTATTCTCAATTGGACGGTTAATTGGAACATGCCAAGGTACTTCAAAACTCCTTAATACATAACTTCTCATGGCAGTATCCTTGCCATGTTATTTTTTTGACTATTACATAATATCTGGTTCATTAATTTTTATAGGTAAGTTACAGTATCTTTAAGTCAATGATCTGTATCCGTATTTGCACCCAAGTTAATACATATGGACCTGTATCTGTGGAGCCTTCAGCCATGAGAGTCCTACTGTTTGTAGATGGTTATGAGATTCAAGCTATCAATTTGGGTGATGGACTTCTCACCATGCCACGATCTCTTTCTTGCATGTATTGGAGTTGCAGAAGAATGTAGGAGAAGTGAATATCGTTGGACCATGTATATTGAGTCCTCGATGCATGGTGTCGATAATGCTATTGAAGATGGAAGTGTTTGCTTACTCAAATCGGCTGTATGTTTTCGAAACTGTTTACTAAGTTTAATAGCTATAAAAAAGAATTAGTTTACATTTGTTCTGTAAAATAATTTAGGAAAGTGTTGATGCTTTAACTGTCAGAATTTCAAAGGAAGTGTAAATCTCTGTATCTTTTTGTGTATTTACATTTTCCATTACAACAACTGCAAGTAATATTGGTGCCACAGTTTTCTGATTTTAAATTAATTTTGCTTTTGGCTTTTTTTTTCATTCAGTTGAATGGATGATGCTTTTTTTCCCCTATAGGGTGATATGTGGTTGATATAATAATTGTAGCAGGTAGATTGGCTCCAATTACAATAACAAAAATGGAAGCTATGGATTTTAAAACAAAAAAGAAAAAAAGCAACGGTCCATAACCGTTGTAGTTTTGCAACGGACATATACCACTGACTTAGGCCATGGTTTCTGTAAAAAAATAACAACCCTTTTATGTAAGGAACAACGGCTCAAAACTGTTGTAATTTTGCAACGAACATGGGCCATTGTTTATTAGGTGAATAAGCAACAGTCTTGGGCCGTGGTTTATCAAAACCACTGCTCTATAAACAACGGTCGTTACCACGGTTCATAACCATTGTTTATGAAATTTACAACGGTTTTGGGCCGT
The DNA here is from genome assembly GCA_021018995.1 of Chloranthus sessilifolius. Classification (NCBI taxonomy): domain Eukaryota; kingdom Viridiplantae; phylum Streptophyta; class Magnoliopsida; order Chloranthales; family Chloranthaceae; genus Chloranthus; species Chloranthus sessilifolius. The sequence continues at coordinate 22,478,461 of CM037594.1, read as the reverse complement.
TATTTTTTGTCGATTTTCACATAGTGAGATAAAAATAACTTGTTATATTTTCTTGGATCGAGCTCCTCGCTCGGCTCCCTTGATCCACTGTATTTTTTATTACATTAATGTTAATATAGCACTTTTACTAATTAAAAAGTTGATTTGCTTGGTGATTACAATGATCTCATGCAACTGTTGAGGAAGGAATTTTTGTCGGTGGGGATTGTATTCTATTAAGACTGGCGGATCAAGTTGACACCATAAAGGACACTCTTGATAACGAGGAACAAAAGGTGAGACTGTGTTACAAATCGTAATTGTGTTGCAGTTTATAGCCTTGATTTATCTATTTTTGCATGCTTTGTGATACGCAAGTCTTCTTGCCGTTAATGGTTGGCAGGTTGGAGCAGACATCGTTAAAAGGGCTTTGAGCTATCCATTGAAGCTGATTGCTAAAATTGTTGGTGTCAATGGCAGTGTTGTCACCGAGAAGGTATGTGTGCATGTCTAATTGATCTCACTAAGGGCTTTGGTCTAGTCATGGTTAGGATATAACTTTTACCCACCAATCTTTGATATTTTCTGAAATCATTGAGTGGCTCACCTTTTTCAGTACTAATCCTATAGTTCTGGTCCATAGGTGTATCAATGGGCTTATGAAAGGACCACTTATTGATCGACCTTGGGTCAAATTGTGGACCTCTTTGGATGGTGTTTGATCTCGCTCAAGTGTTCACCCATCTTCAATTGAGCAGTTGAGACCTTAGGTCGTTTGAGGTTTTGACTGGGATTCTGTTGGTCTTCTCCCTACCATATAGTCAGTGAAACCATTGTATTTTCAATTTTAATTTTCTTCTCCTGGTCAGTTCTGTTTATTGTACTTTTATTTTTTCTTTTTCTTTTACTTTCGAGCTCCTCACTCGGCCTTTTGATCTGCTTTACCAATAAAAAAAATGTGGCCAACATACCAAACCCAATTACTCACTCACAATTTGCTGACAACACATTATTTTGTAGTGCTTCCAGAGATAATCTCCTTAATTTAAGATGGATTATAGGATGTTATGAGGAGTGCACCAGTCAAAAAATAAATATGGCCAAGTCTATGGTGATGGGGGTACGAACCGAGGATGTAGTGATTGAGGATCTGGACGCTTACTTTGGGTACAAGTCTAGTTGTCTTCCAGCTACTTTTTTGGGCCTTCCTCTGTGCCTTATGATTCCTTGGAATCCTTGTGGGATCTGGTTCTGGAGAGGGTAGAAAAGAAGCTGGCAGTGTGGACAGGATAACTTTTATCCTTCGCCGGGTAGGATACCCTCATTAAAAGTGCTCTATCCAATATTTTTGTCCATTACTTGTCTATGTATCTGTGCCCGAAAGCGATTTGTTAGAGATTAGAGAGCATGATGAATAAAATTTTGTGGTGCGGAGGGGAGGAGCATAATAAAATACACTTACTCAGCTGGGATAAAGTTTGTTTCACTAAAGAGTGAAGAGAGTCTGTGCATTCATACATCAGTCAGATGAATAGTGCCCTCTTAGGAAAATGCTTATGGAGATTGGGGGAAAACATTGAAGTTGTGTGGGATAGAGCTAAATCATGCAAATATAAAGTTGGGAGGCAGGGAAGGGATATCATTTCTAAAGGTATCTGGCAGGCTTTTGACTAGTGGAAAGGGGTAATTTCGACGCTTCCGACATTCAGAAGTTTCATTCAATACATGCTAGGTAAAGAAAATTGCATAAAATTTTGGATGGAGCCCTGGATATTCGATATTCATTTGTTGAAGAGCTTTTCGAGGATTTATCAACTGACTAAAAAGAAGGAGAAGTGTGCTCAAGACTCTGTTGACTATTCTATTGGCTATGCTGTTAGGGATATAGGGCTGTGGCAAGTTAACTTAAGGTAGCGTATCGCTACTTTATGTTAGCACCGCTATCTTAAGGTAGTGATATGCTACTTATGGTAGCAGCGCTAACTTAAGGTAGCGTCGCTATCTTAAGGTAGCGATATGCTACCTTATGGTAGCGAAACGCTGTATAACTGAATAATATGAAGAAGTTAGTTTTTTAATTTAATATTTTATTATTTTTTATATTTTAAGATAAAATGGATGTTCCCGTACTTTATCATTTTGATGGTGTCCGGGTTGGTGATAATACTTACAACGGAAGACATCGAAAGATTGTCATTGTTAGAGAGAAGATATCATTTGATCAATTTAAACAGAAAATGTACAATGTCAGTAGGACTCGACCGGAAGAACATTCAATTACACTATCTGTTTCTTTGCTCATAGAAAAAGAGTTAGTGTTTGTCGAATTGTCCGACTCTGATAATCTTACAAACTTATTTAAAGCATATCGTATTGGTGATGGTGTGATAAATGTTTATATCAAAAAATCATTACCAACTCCTATGACCGAAATTTTATCATCTATTGAAGCATTTCAACCGTTCCAGCAAGAAACAAACGAAGATGATAAAAAAATTGAGGAAAATGTCAAATTAAGAGATGATGATAGTGTAGAACCAGAACATTTGATTGAAAATTAAGGAATGCGGCTTGAAGAGGAGAACTTCGATGCACCGATGATAGTCGGCGATGATAGAAATATAAATATAAGATTTCACCCCTACCGTAGGTCTTTGGAGCAACCTTTTTCAGACATTCGAATGAGAAAAGATAATGAAGATAAAGGATATTATCCTCAAATGAATCTAATGCATGATGCATCTTAGCTTAACTTCGAATCGATAAATAATACATATGACTGGAATCAGTGGGAAATATTTTTAGGAGGCCTTAGTCTATATCAATGGCCTTCCGAACCAATAGCTTCGAAGTAAATGATAATCGAGCCTTCAACAGAACAACCTCTCACACCTCAAACATTCCCACCTCGGCCAACCTCAACCGAAACAATTGGATTTTAACCAAATGTACCTCGACGAACTCAATTTCAATCACGTAATAATCATCTAGTCGATGACGGTGATAGTGATCCTGAAAAATAATGAAGCGCCGTTGCCGCCCACTCCATGTGTTGATACTAATAGGGGAATTGATGAATCTCTGGTGGAAGATGACTATGATCTTAATGACTCAGAGGGCGAGTATATGGATTCGGATGATGAAGAACTTTATGAAGGGGGGGCATTAACTGTTGGTCAGGCATTCAAAAATAAAAAATCCTTTCGAAAAGCTCTTAAAGAGTTTGCAATGGCAAATAATTTTTAAATTAAACTAATAAAAATCAATCCTCTTTGAGTTACAGTGAGGTGTGTTGAAGTAGGGTATATTTGGCGAATACATGCATCAAAATTGGTCGGTGTGGACACATTTGTCGTGAAGACTTTCCACCAGGAACATACGTGTGGAATGCCAGCTTTCAGAAGAGGACATTGCCAGTGTACGACATCGTGGATAGTTTCCTTCGTGAGGGATAAGTTGTTAAAAGGCTTTGACAAGAGCCCTGCTTCAATAATTTTTTATATTGTGAAAAAATACGGTGTAACAGTAAGCTGCTGGAAAGCATGAAGAGGGAAAGAAATGGCGTTGAATGATATCCGAGGTAGCTGGAAGGAGTAATTTAAGATGTTACCATCCTATGTCGCCAAATTATAGAGGGTTGATCCAGACGTACAGACTAAATTGTGTTGCGAGCCTGATAATTCCTTTCAGAGATTCTTCATAGCATTTTGACCTTGCATTAGGATGTTTCGTAATACTTTACAAAGAATAATTATGGTAGATGGGACACATTTGTGCGGTCGATACAAAAGAGTGTTGTAAATATCTACGGGAATGGACAGGAATAGATATTTATTCCCTTTAGCGTTCGGCGTTGTACCTAAAGAAAATAAAGATCATTGGATATGGTTCCTTGATCTATTAGGGAGACGCGTAATCGGGGACTTTCAAGAATAGTTTGTATTGATATTAGACCGACGGAAGGGGTTGATGGAAGCTGTGCATAATATTTTTCCTAACGCCTTTCACAGTTATTATATGTGACACCTAGCTGTGCAACCATGGGATCCGTGACGGTCCCGTCGCGACGATGCCCTCTCTGATAAAAAATATAGAGTCGCCACCCGGAGCTTTCGGTGTCCCGGGATACCTAGTTCATTTTTATGAGCACCTAAGTGCTAAAAATATGACTCTGAATCCGGTCTACACCAAAGGCTCTTGGGTAGGGGCTTCGGTTATCGATCAGGAAGGTGTTAGGAACCCGATCAACCCGCTTAATGCGGTCTCTACTAATAGCCAAAAATAAAATGATGTAAAAGACAAGAAAATGGTTCCCTCTTGCCCAAATGGGCCTCCAATCCTATTTGTGCCCCTCCGTTCCTACCGAAAATTAAGTGATGTGGCACAAATGAGAGGATGGAGGGAGCTAGAAAGAGATAGGAGAAGAAAGGGGAGAGCCGGAGCCCTCGGGCCCTTGTAGCACCGTAGAGGAGCCTTGCGTGGCTTGCTTTGATGAGCTCTTGAAGGCTTTGTATGGTGGAAAATGGGGTTCTAACTCTTAGGACTTAAAGCTAAGAGGTAGGGGATGGAGGCTAGGGGATCACACACACCTAGGCTAAAGGTTTTGGATGCAAGAACAAGCTTGAAATGAGGATTTGAAATTCTGAAATTTTGATGAAAATAGTGCATAAAAGGGAGGAAGAAGTTCTCACTTTGAGCTCTTTCTCTCTTAAGCAAATTTCTCAACCCTTAAACCAAGGGGAGGGGGGCTCTATTTATAGGAAAAGGTGGATTAGGAGATCACTTAGATGCTAATTGGGGTTAGCAATTAGGTAATCTCAAATCTAAGGTTTCCTAGGGTTTTGAGAGCTTAGAAAGGTGTGAAGATGGTTCTAATGGTGGATGATGGGGTGAGGCTTTAAGCCACTTAAAGAGTTGAAAATAGGCATGGAATTGGTGCAATAGAACTATCAAAACACACCCCAAAGTTCGAGGTGGTCAACAAGTCAAACCCCAATCACAAATTTTGGGGCAAATCAGCGATTCTTGTTCATATGCAGCAAATTAATAGTTGCGCCGTAAATCTACCTGATAACAAAGGTCTTTACAGTTCCTTGGAAGTTAGCCTCGCGAGGGGTTGGGGGACCCATTTATGCCTAGCACAACTATTAGTTGCGCCAGGCCATTTCTGGGGGAAAAATACCTGGCGCAATTATTAGTTGCACCAGGCAAATCTAGGGGGAAATTGGCCTGGCGCAACTATTAGTTGCTCCAGGCAAAAATCCCTCAAAAAGGCCTGATTTTCAAATGGCCATAACGTTTGATGTACAGCTCCGATTGAGGTGATTCTTGGCTCGTTGGAAAGCTGGAGAAGTCCTATTTCCAATGGTATATGATTTGATATTAGTAGAAGACCTCAGCCAGCCTTGGTGCACCACTCTTCATCCATTGCCCGGGAAGGTTAGGTTTAGGGTTCGGAATGGGTTCTAAGGGTTGGGATTGGTTTCTAAAGGTTTGGGGTAGATTTCTAAATGATCTAGGGTGACTCCTAAGGGTTTGGGGTGATTCCTAAGGGTTCCATACATGCTATCAAAAGCTCAAAATTGCACCTCTCTTGAAAGGTGTTTCGATCGGGCCTTGGGCTAAATTTGGGTGTCTACAGATGCCCCTCTTTGGTATCCGATCACTAGTGATCGTATGCCAAAAAAAAGAGACATCCGAAGAGGCCTAAGGCATTACTGACGGGTCCGCTGTATTCAGAACAAACTTCAAACATCAGGTGAGTAACATGGTGAGAAAACGAAAGCCCTGGAGTGCCAGGCTAATCATTCGTTTCTCGAGGTAATCGGTTCCCAAGCGCTTAGCGACATTACTGGGCATAACCGAGGTGGAATGAGTTGCAAACTCCCTATAGTCGGGAAAGATGTTCACTTCTCGGGATGATTTTGAAGGTATTTGATGTTTAAGATTTATTCTGAATTCAACAGTATCGTAAGTAGGAGGGGTGATCGACCCACATTCAAAGATAGGCGCGAAGTAAACATACGCAAGGCTCCACAGTTTACGTCCAATCCTACAAGGCATTTGATGACCTCATTGGATTATTCGCGGGTGACCCTGCAGAAAGCAGGGTTCGAGATCTTTGGGCGAACCCAACGATCCCAAAGTTTATTTAGCATGACCGCCTGAGCGAAGTGAATAGATGTCACAATGCTTTTTAGGAGTGCGCGCCATTTTTCAAAACGTGCCCCAGATCCTCATGACCCAGAGTATCCAGTTTCGACTTCCTTAAACAGATCCAACCAAGCATTAGGCACCTCCCAAAAGGGGGCATCCAATCTTGGCCTCTGTTGACAATGATCATAATCATCAATTAACTATGCATAATCATGCATCCATCAGGAGCAATAAGCAACAACAAAGGCGATGGAAGCCTCGACCCGGACCCGCCCGGGCACAATTTACGGGGACAAACAACCATCATACGAATACCCAGACACAACGTACACTTTATAGGGATGCCGCTGCCCATACAGGTTTTAAGCCTGCAGAAAATAAAAAGGGAAATGAACCCTTCTGAATGCACGGTTGCACATAGTTTGATTGACACATAATCTCATTCTCAACAGGTTGGTCTCAACCAACGATTGACCTTTTTCAACGGAGATTCTGAAGCTTAAGACAACTCAAGTTCACACGAATCCAAAACAGAGCGCTCATCACTCAAAAGATTTAGCAGTGGAGTTGACCCAATCGAAACATTGACTGTTTGACCAGGACTGACACCGTTGCTCCTACTTTGAAGTAGGATCCATATCCGAGGCGAACATCCGATTCAGGACTTTAATGTGGCACAGTTGGATTGCTGATAAAATATTAACATTTTGCCGCTTTATGCTTGTGTGCCCCGTGGGGAGTCCATTTTTTGGTTTTCCATCATTTATGTGATTTTTTTGAATTTTCTAATTGCTATATTGTATGATTTTTTTGGGAGTTTATCATTTTATGTAAATTTTTTGAATTAAGAAGCTATCATGCGAAATTTATTGAAGTTTAGAAGCTATCATTTCATGTGACTTTTTGAAATTTTGAAAGCTATCATTTCACGTGAATTTTTTGAAGTTTAAAAGCTATCATTTCATGTGAATTTTTTGAAATTTTGAAGTTTATTATTTTTTGGATTTTTTTTTGAATTTTGGGCTTTTCTGTGGGGATTTTTTTTAATTTTTTGCTAGGATTTTTTTGGAGTTTATCATTTTATGTAGATTTCTTGGAATTTTGAAGTTTCTGGTGAACACTTCTGGCTTCTCCGCTGGGGATTTTTTTTTATATATAGGACCGAAGTGCGGGCTGACCCTGGTCTGCTTTTTATTTTAGCATGGCCTTTGTTTGGCAAGTCGAATGATGATTGATATGCCGTCTTGGGGGCACGTGCATCAGACGGGGGCAGTGGCATGAATCCACTAAGGGGAGCGGGGGACCCGGTCTCCTTATTTGGCCCAGACCCGGCCCAAGATATGGCCTAAGTGTCTGGCGCAACTATTAGTTGCGCCAGGCCACTAGAGGCCTCAAAATAGCCCGGAGCAACTAATAGTTGCGCCAAGCAAGTGGGGGGTCAAATTTTGCCTGGCGCAGCTATTAGTTGTGCTAGGTTTAACTGGGGTTTTAAAAGACAGCTCGAACACGGGCTGTGGGGCCTTTTATTCGAAAATTTTTTCTTCCCTCTTCTTCCTTGTAACCGAAAACTGCCCCCCCCCCCTTTTCCTAGGGTTCCTTTACATTGCCTCTTCGTGTGCCCATCGCCTTTGTTTTACTCGTGGATTGGTCGCGGGTGCGTGCTTAGATCAAATACCCCTTCTTCTTCATAGGGTAACCATTTAAACTCATTTTTCTTGATTTTTCTTGCTCCTTTATGCGAATGTGATCATGATCTTGCATTTCATTGATGATAAATGATTTTTATTTTTATTATGAGCATGTTTATTGATGATGAGTTGAGAATTTTTCATGAATAATGCCCCCATTTTTGGTGTTTTATGGTTTTTTTTTTGTGCCTAACATATATATATATATATATATATATATATATATATTTTTTGTGTTTTTCTTTTTTTTTTTATTTGTTTGTGTATATAGAAGGGATTTCCATTTTGTTGTTTTTTTTTGTTTGTTTTTTTTGTTGTATATAAAGCTATGATGATGATTTTTATTATTATTTTTTTTGAATCCTAATTTAAAAAGATTTTTTTTTATTTTACTCCCTCTTTTTTTGCATTTTAATTAAGGTAGAGGATTTTTTTTTTTTGTTTCTATTTTAAAGTAAGGGATTTTTTTGTGAAAGATTTTTTTTTTGGGCCTCTTTATTCAAGGTAGAGAAGAGAGATTTTTTTGTTTCTTTTTCCTATTTAGGATAAGGGATTTTTTTTTGTGAAAGATTTTTTTTTTTGGGCCTCTTTATTCAAGGTAGAGAAGAGAGATTTTTTTGTTTCTTTTTCCTATTTAGGATAAGGGATTTTTTTTGTGAAAGATTTTTTTTGGCCTCTTTATTCAAGGTAGAGAAGAGAGATTTTTTTGTTTGTTTTTTTTTTATTATTTAGAATAAGGGATTTATTTTTTTTTATTGAAAGTAAGGGATTTTTTGTTTTGCCTTTTTATTCCTGAAAGTTAAGGAGAAATGGTTTTGGGTGTCTTCTTTTTTTTTTTTTTTTTTTTTTAAGGAAGAGGATTTTATTCCTGGTTTTTCTTGTTATTTTTCTAAGGGACCTATTTATTTTGATTTTTGATTTTATGGGAAGAGAAAGAGATGTTTTCGTTTGCTTTTGAAAAAAAAGGGGAAGGGATTTTTTGCATTTTCTCATTTTAATTTAAAGGGGGTATTTTTATTTATGTGTGTGTATCTTTATGTATTTTATATTTTTTTTGGGAATAGAGAAAGAGGAAAAGGGGTGAGCACACTCACCTTCCCTTGGCGTGTATCACATAAATGGTTCTTTTATCACTGATCTGCTTTGATGTGACTGTTTTGTTGCCCTAGCATGTCAGGCGGCGAAGAGCACATCCCTAAGGAAGGTCAGGAGTAGGGGCCTGAGATAGTGTATGGTCATGAGAAGCAATTTATCTCAGGTGGAGCGGAGCAGTCCACGGCTCGAGATGCGAGGTGAGGCTGCCGGGTCGGCCTCTTACATCGTGATACCTCACATCTCAAACTTGACATAGCGGGCAAGGTATGAGATAGGTTCAATTTCTTTCTTTTGCAGTTTACCCTACTTCGCAATGAGTGTATTTCTTTGGGTGCAGGAGATGCCTACCATTGTATTCCGCGGGGGGTGGCTCGACTTCCACGAGTTCTATCGTTATGTCCCTCCGGTGGTGAAGATCCTGTTGGAGCAGGTGGGCTTTGGAGAGTTTTTGTCCTACCCCCCCATGAGAGCAGATGCGGCCTATCTGAAGGCTTTGATTGAGAGGTTTCGACCTGAGACAATGACCTTCCACATGCCCTATGTCGAGATGACGCTGACGCCCGTTGATTGGGCCATGATTACTGGTATCCGAATCTCCACCTTAGCAGCACCGATCTTCACCTTAGCAGCACCGAGCCGTGAGGACATTACTCGGTTGATCGGAGCCTATCCTCCTCATGGGCAGACCCACGGTACAGAGGTCAAGATATCCTGGTTGACCTCCCTTTTTACTGCTGATGAGATGGTGGACCTGGGTTAGCCGGATCGGGAGCTCTATATCACGCCAGAGCGTGCGATTGTTCTGGCTCGTATCACTCTCCTACTTCTGCTGGGCAAGACCCTCTTTACAAATGCTAGCGGGGGACGAGTCAGCTTGGCCCTATTAAGCGTGATGGATCCTTGGGGCGACGTTCCTAGGTATGATTGGGGAGGGGTCGGATATGCATGGTTGATGTACAACCTAACACGGGTCACGACCGGGGACTCGAAGTCTGCCGTAGGATTTTGGGCTGCTCTGGAAGTAATTCCTCATCCCTTTTGTTTTTGCCATTCTTGAATGAAGGGTCTTTATGTGTTACTGATATGCTTTTTGTGCCATGCTCCCATTTCAGGTGTGGGGATATCACCACTTCCACCCTGGGCATCCGCTCCTATTCTCGGAGGTGTTTACCTATCCCCTCCTCAGTAATTGGAACCATTCCCGGCGCCGTGACGTGGGCCTAAAGCACTTAGAGATGGGCTTGAGGTCTCAGCTTGATTTGATGGTCCCCGAGCAGGTGACGACTTTTCGACCTTTGTTCGCTTTTAGTTTGGACATTTCTTCTTTGTTTTCTTTGCTGAGGTGTTGCCTGCTTGGTGTCTCTTCCTTGGTTGCAGATCCTCCCCAACCCGTACCTGACGTCATGCTACTGGGACCGAGCAGCTGTGGGTGCCTCCCGTCTATTCAACAATCGCCGCGTCATCTTCTTTTACGGGGCATGGGCCCGGTGCTATTATCTGGGGGAGAGGGTGATACACCAGTTCCAGGGCTACTACGCCATTCCTGTAGACCCCCCGGCAGATGTTTGGAGTCCTGCTGGTAGCATCGAGGAGCTGACGGTGACTTTCTTCAACCATGGGTTCCCCATTCATGCTCTTCAGGTGCCTAGGGACTATCATTATTGGTACGAGTGTTTGCCTCATCGATTCATCCTGCCGCACTTTGTCCCTAGCGCTAACTTTCTAGCATTTGGCGGCCCGGTTGGTCAGGTAATCAGCTTAGATTAGTTTCCCCTTATATTTTGAATCGACCCTTGTCTCAGTAGATCTTTTCTTTTGTTCCCAGTTTACTCTGGGAGAGGATTCGGATGGTGGAGGTGGGCCGAGTACTGCTGATGCGTCTGGCGTAGATCCCTCTAGTGTTGGTCCTTCCAGTGTAGGTCCCTCGGGTGAGGGTTCCTCGGGTGTCGGTCCATCGGGCACCTCTCAGGCGAATATCCATGGTAGCGGCCCGCCCATGGTTTATGGGACCTTCCGGCGCCTGGATGATAGTTTCCTCTCGGGCCTCTGTGCTGGCGTGGATCGACAGGCCCGACTTTCAGCTGAGGCGGCCAGCGTTCCCCCTCACGAGGTGGTTCCAGGGGTAAGCCTTCTGATGTGTCAATCCTCCTCTACTTTGGTTTTCTTCTGCACAAGCTGCTAGGGGTGTCTTGGCAACTGAAAATTATCTCGTAGGACTTCAACTCGGCAATGGAATTTGCACAGTATCACCGTCACTTGGCTGAGCTCAGGGAGGTGGAGACGGTGAGTACCTGGCTACTTGACTCCTCTCCTTCCTTTCTTTGTTGTTGGCCCCTGTATTGATCCTGGCCTTGATTTTGCTTTGCAGTGTGCCAGGGCTAAGGAGTCACGCTCCCTGCTGAGTAGGATCTCGCAGGCATGGTCTAGAGTGGGGGACATGAGGACCTACCAGAGCTCCTCTCGCCGTCGCAAGAAGTCAAAGGGGGCGAGCCAAGAATAGGCTTTAGTCTTTTTTGCTTTTAAAATTCAGTACTTTTGAGGTTGGATTTGGATTTGTAGACATTTTATGGGATGGATGATGTGATGATTTTCTTTTAAACATATATCTCTGAAAATGCTCTTAATGCCTTTGCTTTGAATCCATGTCATAGTTTCCTTGCTCTTTATGTCTATCTCTCTGCAGGATGTGCTTGCCCAACGCTTCTTAGAAAGCGGTTTTTAAATGCCCCAATGTAGGATCGATCCTGCACATAACAAAGTGGTGCTTTAAACTGTTAGTGATCGCAAAGGCAGGTGTACAAAATAAACAACAAAAAGGTTGAAAGTCCCCCCTCAAAATAGGTTTGAACATGGTTGTAGAGGGGGGGACCGTAGTGTGGCGTAACTAATAGTTGCGCCAACAGGATTTGGGGACAGTGGGTTTTTATATGTCTGAGTGGGCCCAGAAATCAGCACTATTTGTTTGACCTGGCTCCTTTGACCGGTTCTTTTTGCTCTCATTTTTCCAAGGCGGGTCCATCACCATACACTGACTTTTATCCTCTCAAAAGATCCTTGTGCGTTCATTGACCTGCTTTCTAACCCTCCCTTACGTGGAGGGCTCAGAGCCGACTTATCCTCTCTATTGGGTGGGGGGCCCAAATTCTTAATGGCCTGGTTTGGGAGCCTGAATGAGAGCGAGCTCGCTGATTTGGAATGCCTTGGGCTATCTCGCCTTCCTTCCTTCTTAAAGGTTCCTCCCCAATGGGAATTTCTTCATGTTGCTGCTTCATTTTGGGATGTGAGCTCCCACGTATTTCGTTTTGGGAAGCGGGAGCTGACCCCAACCCTTGAAGAGCTGTCCAATCTATCTGGCCTGAAGCTTCACCGGGGCCTCGCCAGAGTCATGCCCCGACCAGGATATTCCAAATTTGTCCACCTTATTCTCGGTTTGAAGAAATCCGAGTATGAGAAAAGTCTCGTCTGGGGGCCCACAAGGTGTTCGCTGAAATTCCTCAAAGAACTTTTCGGCGATGAAAGTCTACGAAAATTGCCAGTTAGGAACGCCTTTAACGTGAAAGCTCTAGCGCTCGGCCTCATCTCCGAAATCCTCTTCTACACTAGGGGAGATAGCTTCTCGTTGGAAAATTGTGATGTTTTGATGGAATTGGAGGCGGGCCGGTCCCTATGCATTTGGTACTGGCCGAGATGTATCGATGCCTTGACTCCTTTGCTCTGGGTAAGGCGGAGGGTCTTCGGGGATGTCCCTTGCTGCTTCAGGTTTGGCTGGATGAGCATTTTACCGTTCTGGGGTCCGTGCCCCACTTTTATATTGCCCAAGGAGAGGTAGTTCAATGTTTTCTGGGTAGATGCCACCTGCTTCCACAGGGCGACGTGCCAGCTCTGAAACTTTGGTTGGTTGACACTGAGCTGATATGGAGGCTTCCTTGGTTGGATCGAACCTTCCCCGTGATTCGCTCTAGAGACCATGAGGGCATCACCCTCCTAGGCTTGACCGGCAGTACCTTCTACTTCCCATTCTGGGTACTATGCCAGTTTGGCTGCTCTCAACAGGTTCCTTGTGAGGCCAGGCCTCCTTTATGCGATGTGAGTTTTTCTAGGGGATCATCTAGGGGCATGGATCGAATTGCTGCCCTTTGGGAGACACGTCAGTCGACGCTGATGTGCTACATTGAGCAGGGAGACTCAGTTAGGATTTCTCCTGAGTATGAGGCCTGGCTATTCACTGAGCGACCTGATACGGATGGCCTAGACTCATCAGAGATCATTGACATTGGGGGTCCCTGGCCAAAGAAAGAGACGGCACTCCGAGCTCGCATCGACTTTCTGGTGGACGAGAAGAGGGTTTTGCAAGAGCTTTTGGCGCATGAGAAGGTTAGAGCCGATACAGTAGAGAGTGAGGTCCTTCGTTTGAAGGGATCACTGAGCCTTGCTTTTAGAGCCGCCGACTCTTCTCGGAAGAGGTTTAAGAGCTTGCATGGACGTTGGCTGACTGAGAGGAATGTCTGAGAGGATGACCTTAATGCTGAGATTAGCGCCTTGAAGCGTGAGTTGGGCCACTGATTCCCTCCTGCATATGGAACTTTTTACACATATCAAATACACAGAAAAAGGGGCATAAAAACCCCTTTACAGATACACACATATTTTTAGTATACATATTTTATTATATATATATATATATATATATATTTTTTTTTTTTTCATTTTATACTTGTAAAAAGGAAAGCACGCTAGTCACCACACCGACTATTTTTGGGATGTGGTGTGAGTGGTGCGAAAGGCAGTTTACTATATACATCTACACAGGCTTTTTGGCTTTTTGGCTGCATTTTTTTGTTTTATGCATTTTTGGTTGTTTTTTTTTTTTTTTTTGGAGCCTTAATCAGTGGGGCGAAATCATGGGTCCCATTTTGAGCATGGCCGAGCCCTTTTCATGCAGTCGGTCCTGAGTGGGTTTTCAAATTCACCAAGGCTGGAACGTTAATCCCTTTGGATTGAGTCAAACTTTTCTCCTCGCCTCGGGTCATATGTTTGACAGTGTGGTTTCACAAAGACAATTTGGTGACCGATCGATTTAGCATGAAATGATGATTAGGAGAGTGACAAAAAGGGTCCTCAAACGTCAATCAATCATTTCAAACCTTTCCTATTTTGTCTCTCTCTCTTTTTTCTTTCTTTTTTTTTTATTTATCTCCCTTTTTACCCGTGGCGCCCTTTCGGGTTTTCACTTGGTCCGCACAAACTCGTTGTTTTTACCCATAGCACCCTTTCGGGTTTTCAGCACGTCCATCTTGCTCTGATCTTGTATTTTTATTTTATTATATATATTTTTTATTTTTCTTTTTATTTTCTTTTTTCAACAGCCACGACATAGACCTTGATTCCGTCATAGCCGGCTGGATGGGGTTCTGGTGTTGTCTCACGACTCGGCTCATATTAACTTAACAGATATTATGACTGCTTGCGAACCTACAAAGAGGGCTTCCTTCAGGGTGTAGCTTGGCCATGGGTTAGGTTAGGATTTGAAGGTATGCTAGGTTAAAAGGATTTTCTTGATACGGCTTCAGTTTTCTCGACATACTCTCTTCCTTGGGGGTTTTACTGTACATGCCCCGTGATTTTTCTACATTTTTTTGTTCTTTTTGCTTCATTTCAGGCAATATCTTTTTGAGGTTTTGCTTTTTCGATTTCTTTGAATTTTTGTAGTAACTTTATACACATGCATCTTTTCTCTCTTTTTTTGTTTTGGTATATGTATACGTATATATATATATATTTTTTGGGGAGAATGGGTTTATTGAAAGAAAGGCCTAGGCTCAAATGGGGTAGCAAAGGATATCATCATTTTTGGGGATGCTTTTTGGCTACAGTATTTGGAATGATGGCCTCTTTTGGGTAGTTCTTAAGTAGTCACGTATCTGTTTTACCAACACTTATCTTGTCGTGATGGACTAAGAGTAGAACTGTCGGACGTATCCAGTGTTGATGGGCTCAGGAAGATGATCTCCGTCCATGGTGGCGAGGCGGATGGCATATCCTGGCAGCATTTCTCGGATGACGTAAGGTCCTTCCCAGTTCGGCTTAAACTTTCCTCTTGGATCGGCATGGAGGGATGGGAAGATCTTCTTTAGCACAGTATCTCCTACCTTTAGATCTCGACCGCGGACACGTTTATTGTAAGCGCGTGCGATTTGCCCTTGGTAAACTTGAGTGTGGCATAAGGCTAGGAGTCTCTTTTCATCCAGTATGTTCAGCTAATCAAAGCATAATCTCTCTCTTTCTGCTTCGGGTAAGCCTGATTCCATGAGGATCCGGAGCGAGGGTACTTCAACCTCCACCGGGAGGACGGCCTCGGTTCCATACACAAGGGAAAATGGTGTTGCCCCTGTAGTGGTACGGATCGACGTTCGATAGGCCCACAAAGCAAATGGTAGCATTTCGCTCCAATCTCGGTAAGTGACGACTATTATCTCAAGGATGCGAACGACTATCTTGTTCGCGGCTTCCACGGCTCCATTAGTTTGAGGCCGATAAGGGGACGAGTGATGGTGCTTGATCTTGTATTGCTCACAGAAGTCTCGGATGCGCTTATTCACAAAGTTTGTGCCGTTGTCCGTGATGATATCTTTGGGTACTCCAAATCGGCACACAATATTGTTCTTGAGAAACTTCTCGACATGACTGGAGTGATGTTGGCATATGACGCTGCTTCAACCCACTTGGTGAAGTATTCAATGGCGACGAGGATGAACCGATGTCCATTTGATACTTTTGGATTAATCATTCCAACAACATCAAGGCGCAAATGGCCAAGGAGTGGTCATGCAGTGAAGATCAATGGCAGGAGCGTGTATCAAACTGGAGTGTTCTTGACACTTGTAGCATTTTTGAACATGCTTGCAATAATCCGATTCCATGGTGGTCCAAAAGTATCCCTGCCGTAGGATTTTCTTAGCGAGCATGTGACCGCTGACGTGGGCTCCGCATACTCCCTCATGGATTTCTTTCATAATGTTGACCGCTTCACTTTCAGTAAGGCACCTGAGTAAGATGTTATTGTATGATCGCTTGTAGAGGCATTCCCCGCAAATGACGTAACCTGCCGCTAAACGTTGAATGGTCCGTCGGTCTGTCTTGGATGTACCCTCTGGGAAAGTTAGGGTCTCGAGGAAATTCTTGATATCTGAGAACCAAGGTGGCTCATCATCAGACTTTTTAGGTTCCTCAATCTGAAGGCAGAAGGCCGGCTCGTTCCTCTTCTCGATCACAATCGGCTTCATCTCAACACCATAGGAGATTTCAATCATTGATGCCAAAGTTGCTAATGCGTCGGCAAAGCGATTCCTTATTCGGGGGACGTATGAGAAAGTCACATCTTGGAAGCAAGCTATCAGGTCATCGAGGTGTTCATGATAGGGAATCAGCTTCTCGTCTTTCGTCTTCCAGTCACCATTTGTCTGACATATGATTAACTGTGAATCGCCGAATACTCGAAGGTGAGTTACATTCAGATCGAGAGCCGCCTTCAAACCAGTGGCGCAAGCGGTACATGGGATCCTTTTGGTGAAATTAGGATGGCGCCAACTCCTTGGCCCTCGACATTTGCTGCCCCGTCAAAGTGCATTACCCATGATTCTTCTGCTTCTTCTGTATCGTCCTCCGTCATGAACAAGATATCTTCATCTGGGAATTCGGTTCTTAACGGCTCATAGTCAGGTAAAGGATTATCAGCAAGATGATCAGCAAGTGCCTGCCCATTGATCGATTTTTGAGTGACATACGTGATGTCGAATTCAGATAATAAAAGTTGCCATCATGCAGTTCGGCCGATGAGCGGGTTTTCGAAATAGGTATTTCAAGGATCCATTCCACTAAGTAGGACGGCCTGGGATAGTAAGTAGTGGCAGAGCCTCTGGGTAGCCCATACAAGGGCTAGGCATGCTTTCTCCAGGTGAGAATAGTGTGTCTCGTAATCGGTGAACTTCTTGCTCAGATAGTAGATGGCCTGCTCTCTTCTTCCCGTCTCGTCATGCTGACCTAAGACACATCCCATCGAAACTTTTGTCATGGAGAGATACATCAAGAGTGGTTTCCCTGGCTCAGGTGGTACCAAAATAGGTGGATTCAGGAGGTAGCTTTTAATTTTATCGAATGCTGCCTGACAATCATCATTCCATTCAACGGGAGAATTCTTCCTTAGCAGCTTGAAGATCGACGTGCAAATAGGTGTTAGCTGTGCAATGAACCGACTGGTATACTGTATTCTACCCAAGAACCCTCTAACTTCCTTCTCAGTAGACGGTGGCGGCATTTCAGTGATGGCTTTAACTTTGATTGGGTTGACCTCGATCCCCCTTCTACTGATGATGAACCCTAGCAGTTTTCCTGACATAGCGCCAAATGTGTACTTCTATGGATTCAGACGTAGTCGATATTTTCTTAGCCTTTCAAACAGCTTCTGAAGGTTTACCAGATGGTCGCTTCACTCTGGTGATTTGGCTATCATGTCGTCGACATATACTTCAATCTCTCGATGCATCATGTCATGAAATAGTGCAGTCATAGCTCTCTGGTACGTTGCACCGGCATTCTTCAGCCCGAATGGCATGACTCGATAGCAAAAGGTTCCCCAGGGGGTAATGAACGTTGTCTTCTCACGATCAACCTCTGCCACTTTTATCTGATTATATCCTAAAAATCCATCCATGAAAGAGAGCATCCCGTGCTTAGCTGTGTTGTCTACCAAGATGTCAATGTGTGGTAGTGGGAAATCATCTTTTAGGCTCGCTCTATTCAAATTGCGGAAATCGATGCACATGCGGATCTTTCCATCCTTCTTTGGCACAGGTACGATATTGGCTAGCCACTGCGGGTACTTGGATACCATGAGAAACCCCGCGTCATACTGCTTGATGACCTCGTCTTTGACTTTCAGCATCCACTCTGGTCGGAGACGTCTCAGCTTCTGCTTGACTGGCTTCATATCAGGGTAGTGGGGCAACTCATGCTCGACCAAATCAGTATCCAGACCAAGCATGTCCTCATACGACCAGGCAAAAACGTCTTGGTATGACTAAAGGAAGTCGATCATGCTTTTTATTTCCTCAGGGGACAGTGATGTTTCGATTTTGGTTATTCTGGGAACTTCCTCAGTTCCTAGGTTGACATCCTCGGTCTCTTCGACAATGGGGGTAGGGCCATGCTCAAAGTCGGCAAATCGGTCAAGGAGCTCATTAGGGAGCTCCTCCAAAGTGCTATCCTCATCCAGACTCGTAACGCCTACCTCTTCTTGTATTTCTATAGGGAAGGGGTCGATTTCACGTGGGACGGGTATTTTGATTAAGGCATCCTTTTGTGGGGCATTTTTCAGAATTTTAAATGATAATATTTTTAGACTTTGGATATTTTCAATGTTTTTGGGATTTTGTGTTTTTTCCATGTTTTTAAGTTTTGTATCTCTTCTATGTTTTTGAGATTTTCGTTTTCTTTGGAGACGGGCCCTTGGCAAGGCGGGTTGCTATATACACAGGGTATTGCCTGCCAAGGGCTTATCTCACTTTTTATAGGTTGTTTTTTTTTGGGAAACGGGTGCCGAATGTTAGGCCACTCCCCGCTTCCAGGGTTTGGGGCAAAGATGCCCAGTTGTGTACCTGAGGGGCCGCTTCTTTACCTGTTGGGATGGAGGGTGCTGACTGGCATGGCTCATTGGAGTCGGCCTCTATCATATTGATCCCCATTTCGTCTGAGATCATGTCCTCAAACGATAACTCGGTTTTGTGGTGATTTACCACAGGGGGAGTTTGTTCAGGTACCAACCGCCGTTCCTCAAAGAGGGATAACACAGCCAAATCGATTTCCAAACTGGGAAGGGAGATCCGGGGATTGGTGGGGTGGATTGGGGTTGTGGGTTTGTGTGGGGTCAAATGGGTGACTCCATTCCGATCAATCATCACGACCCTTTCGCTGACGAATGAATCCCTGATGTGCGGTCTAGGGCGAGGCTTCTCCTCTATGTTGATTCCTCGGGCTTTTGCTGCTGCGGTGACCCTAGCTTTCTCTTTGGCCTCTCGGACCTCTTCCTCTGTGGGCTTGTATCCCAGCCCGAATCTTACTTTTTGTCCTTTAGCCACGACTGGCTCTCTTCTGCCTTGCAATCTGGGTCCCAGACCCCTTCCTTTCTGATAGCCCCACTTTTGGAGCATTGCCACTGCTGCTACCATACCGCCTCCCGTTTTAGACATGATGCCCTCCATGGGCTCTGGGAGTGTTGCCGACACCTCGTATTCGAAACTGTGGAGGTCGACGTCCTCAGTGGTGTGTGGTACATTCAGCATATTAGGTTTTTCAACACTATTGGTGGCTTTTTCTTTCTCACCATGCCCCTCCCCAATGATTGTAACAATTTTATGCCCAGGCACGAATTTAAGCTTCTGGTGTAAAGTGGACGGTATGGCTTAAAGGAGGATTTAATATCCATGACTTGAAACAAGATGGAAAAGGTCGTTGGCCCTATCAATAGCTCAAGATCAACTTCTCCCAGTATTTCTCTTCTAGTATTATCAAACCCTCTAGCGCTGGTTCTGGTGGGCCTTAACATGCATGGGTCAACCCCGATCTTGGTGGCGGTTCTTAACGGGCATATATTCAATGCAAACCCGTTGTCAATTAGTACTAAGGGAATGACCATGTTTTCGGATTCAATAGTTATATTCAAAGACTTGGAATGGCTACACCCTTCTTCTGGTAAATCAGCATCAGAAAATGAAATGGCATTCGAAGCCATCACTTGCCCAATTATCTGCCCAACTTCATCTGGGCTGACCTGGAGCGATACATGCGCATTCTTTAATGCCCCCATTAATGCTTGGAAATGGAGTGGAGACGTCATCAGCAGATCCCATACAGTGATGTGGGCCAGCATTCTTCTCAACGGAGTCTCCAATATGTGTTCTCGACTCATCTTCTCAAAGGGGTTCACCGCGCTGTCTTTCTTCCCTTCGGGTTGGGCTTACGCTGCTGTTGGTACTTCTGGCTGCTTTGATATCCTCCCCAACCTAGTAACAAAATCTACTGCCCCTTCTCTGCTGCTGCTACCGGCATTGACATCTATTTGTTCGTAGCTCAGTGGGACCTGATGAGGATCATAGGTTGGTCCCGAGAGCTGGAAAGGTATGGCTGCCGGTGCTTGAGGCACTTGTACTGTCGGCTCAGGAGGTGGGGGTAATATTTGGTTCACCTCGGTGGTAGTTGGTTGGGTGGAAAGATTGTGCCAAATGGGGGTGGTGAAGCTTGAGGGTGGTGGCATTGGAGGGAAGGAGGTAAAGGTAGGCCATTGATAGTTTGCTGGTGGTAGATGGGGGGTTTGATGGGCCGTTAGGTAATTGACCGGGGTGACGGGGTTCATAGGCGGAACTTGGGGTGATGGGATGGGCACAGGCCATTGATAACTGATGGGTGCGGGTGTTGGATTGGGGGCCTGGTGGCTCAAGGGGTGATCAATGGGGGTTGTGGTGTGTGGTGGTAATTGAAATGGGGCGGGCGTGGGCCATTGATAACTGGCGGGTGCGGGAGTAGGATTGGGGGCCTGTTGGCTTATCGGGTAATTTGTGGTATATGGTTGGTATGCATTTATTTTCACATAATTAACAGGTGTGGTGGATGGAAAATATGCCCTAAGATCCAAAGGTTCCGATTGCGGAGTTGGGTTGGGAAAATAATCTGATAAATTCAGGGGTTCAACAACCCCGATATTCCTTTCCTCAATTTTTTTTAACAGTGGTGCTACATAACTCTCCCGATCACTGATATAATCGAACGGGTCAAACTCAAACTCTTCCTCATCCTCTATCATTCCGATGGTGGGTTTGGGACCTGCTCCTCCTGTGGGATGTGGGGCTAGTGGCACCTGGTGGATATTAGCGTGCTGAGAAGGTGCAGGGGGAATGATTTTCTCGGCATCGATCAAATCTTGGATCGCGTGCTTCAATGGGAAGCAGCGATCAGTAGGATGGCCCGGACCCTGATGAAAATTGCAGTGGGTATTTGGGTCATAGTTCCTCGGGATCGGGTGAGGAGGAGGTTGTGGTTGACGGATAGTAACTAATCCCTTTTCCACCAACAGCGGCAGAAGTACACTCAATGATTGCCCCAGAGGTGTAAAAACTTGATCGTAGCGGGCTCTTCTCTGCTCCGGAGTCATTTGCATTCCTGGCCCATTCCCCATTCTCTGTGTCTGTTTAGGCCTAACTGGTGCTAGCGCGGCCGCCTGAAATTGGAACGGAGCGGTATTATTATTGGGCCTGGTGTTGGCTATGTTTTGGACATCGCCCCCTGTTCTTTTCTTATTCCTCTGCTCTGAAAACCTTCTACCCCCACTGGGTCAGCTCGGTGTGTTCTTATTTAGACGCCCCTCCCTGATGGCATCCTCGCATCGGTTGGCATTCCTCACCAAGTCGATAAAACTAGACTGCTGTTGGTATATAAGAAAATCAGAGATCACTGGCAGAGTGCTCTTCGAAATCATCTCTATCTGTTCCTCGTCAGGTATTTTGTTCTTGATCTGAGCTGCCAGCGCTCTCCATCGACCCAAGTAGTTGTTGAAGGTCTCGTTCTGGTTCTGCTTTAAACGGGCCAACCCGGACTTGCACGGCTCAATGTCTATGTTGTAGACATACTGCTCTTGAAAGAGGTGCATTAAGTCCCTCCATGTTTTCATCATAGATGGTTCTAAGGATGTGAACCATCTCAAAGCCGGCCCAGTGAAACTTTTCTGAAAGACTTTTATTAGTAGTCTTTCATCCTCCCTCAGACAAGGCACATGTCCCCACAATAGGACTTGAGGTGCGCAATAGGATTGCCCGTGCCATTATATTTATCGAAGGCGGGCATTTTAAACTTAGGGGGCAAGGGGACCTCAGCGAACAGGCATAGGTCTATGAAGTCCGTGGCGTGGATTTCAGCACCACCCATCTTCATTAGCTGCTTCTGTATTTTATCCAACTGTTTCTTTCACTGCTCTCGACTTTTTTGACACGGAGTCGCTTTCTCGCTTGGTTGGACTTCACTGGCTACTGTGGGATGGGCAATTATGGGAGGAGGGTGAAGGCTGGTCAATGCCCCAGCATAGGCCCCGCTATTACTAACCTCCTCCTCTTCATCTGCGATCGGTGAATGTAATGAGGTGAAGACGGGATTCTCAACTTGTTGCTGCATGGGTTGGATGGGAATGACATGAGTAGGGGTTGGGTGAGCCCATTGGGGGTGTGGAAAGGCTGGTTGGGTGATGGGAATTTGGTTTTGAAGTGGGGTCGGATAGGGCCATTGGGTGTGAGGGAAGGTTTGGGGATGGCCTTGGGGTGTGGGGCCATGGGGGAATTGGGTTTGGGGGACGGCATGGGTTTGACCCAGCTGTGAAGGTTGGGTTAGGTGTTGGGGGTATTGTGGAAGGTATGAGTGTGGGGTTCGGGTTTGGGCCACGAACCCTTGATCATTTTGGGCCATAGGCCATTGATGGGTTTAGGCCATGGGCCCCTGGTAGGTTTGGGCCATGGGCCTAGGTAGGTTTGGGCCATGGGCCCTTGGTGGATCTGACCTAATGGGCCTTGATGGGTTTAGGCCATGGGCCCTTGGTGGGTCTGGCCCAATAGGTCTTGGTGGGTCTGGGCCAATGGGCCTTGGTGGGTTTGGGCCATGGGCCCCCGGTGGATCTGGGTCGTGGGCCCTTGATGGGTCTGGCCCAATGGGCCTTTGTGGGTCTGGGCCATGGGCCCTTTAGGGGTCTGGCCCAATGGGTCTTGATGGGCCTGAGCCATGGGCCCTTGGTGGGTCTGGCCCAATGGGCCTTCCTGGGTCTGGGCCGTGGGCCCTTGATGGGTATGGCCCAATGGGCCTTGGTGGGTCTGGACCGTGGGCCCTTGCTGGGTCTGGGTCATGGGCCATTGGTGGATTTGGGCCATGGGCCCCTGATGGGTTTGGATTTGATGGGTTTGGCCCAATGGGCCCTGGGGAGCATGGGTGATGGGGTGTTGGGCCATTGGGCCCTAGGACATGTGGGAAGAGGGGGCTTGGGCCAATGGGCCTTGGGATATGTGGGAGTTTGGAGGTTGGGCCATTTGGCCTTGGGGTGTATGGAAAAATGGGGTTTGGGCCATGGGGCATGTGGGAAAAGGGGGTTTGGATGGTGTGGATTATGGGGGGTTGATGGGTCATGGGGGAGTGAGGCATGGAGATTGGCTAAGGTATGGGATGGGTTCATGGATGTGGGATGTGGAGGAGAGGTATTTTGGGAAGCCTTCCATACGGAGTAGGCTTGGAACATCTCCTCCATCATGGCCATGGAGGAAGGATCGGAAGTGGATGGTGGATTTAATGGATGGTTAGGTATGGATGGGGTGGATGTGAGGGGAAAATTGGGCATGGCCCCAATAGGTGATGGGATATGGGAGGGGTTAAAGGAATGGGGTGGAGCATTGGTGAAGGGGGATGGGTTGGAGATGTTTAAAGATGATGGAGGGTAAAGGGTGGGTGCTTGGGAAAATTTGGGCATGGCCTCGGTAAAAATGGGCATGACCCGTGTAGATGGGGGGATTTGTGAGGGATTGGTTAGGGCGGAGGTGACATAGGTGAATGAGGGCGGATCGGGTCTATAGGGGGATGATGGGAATTAGGGCATGGATGTGGATTGGGAGAATGAGTTAGGGTTTTGCATGGTTTGGGCAAAAGATGGAGAATGAGGGGTTAGATTTTGGATATTTTGGGGGGTAGTGGTTGGGAATATAAATGGGCGGTCGGGTAAAGGGAGGTTGGGTGAGGGGGATGGTGGAAAAAACTTCTCCCGAATGGGAGTGGGTTGGAGAGTGTGGTGGGGATGAGTCAGGATCGGCGTAAGCCGGGTCCACTACCTACGACATTCTACGGGAGCGGGTTGGGTAAGGATGCCTTGGATAAGGCCCAAAAGCCTTCCTCCTTCTTCCCCTATCAGATGACGAAGGGCAAGATGATGTCGTTGTGCCGGCACCACAAACTATATCCTTTTGGGTTATATATATATATTTTTTTATTTTTTTTCGAAAGAGATTTTTTGGAAAATGACGGTTCCGAGGCCTTGGAATTCCCTTCTAGGGTGGCCTTCGTACCTTAATTCAAGTCCCGCAGCGACGATTCTGATGCACTTCGGAAGAATCGAAGGAGAACCTTCGATCTATTGAAGGCACAAAAAACGAGGCAAACAACCCGATCCCCCGAAATGAGTCAAAAAGAAGTTGCCCTCTTTTGATCGGTGGGGGTGTATTGGGTGTTGGAGATGGCGGGGCCTAAACCAGGCACTAAGCGCACTAATTGGAGAACTCGGGAGGTGAAAAGGCCACAGATTCGAACTGGAGGGCTGCTGACCCCACCTGGCGCAACTAATACATGCGCCAAGGTTGCAGGGGACAAATTTTACACTGGCGCAACTATTAGTTGCGCCAAGGTAAAATCTGGGGATTTAAAGCTGGCGCAACTATTAGTTGCGCCAGTTATAAATGTCAGATGTTTGTGCTGGCGCAACTAATACATGCGCTAGCCAAAAATGGGATTCCAGAGTGTATAACAGCAGCAACAGCAGCCCAAAATGAGTCTCTTTTTTTGGTTTTTGTGGAAGCTAGGCTTTTGGGAATTGAGCTGTTTTCTTGATGATCGATTCTCTCCTCACCGACGCCTAAAGGATTGAGTCCGGTATAACTCGCTAGCACGCTCCCAAAGGGTTTTAAGCTTTGTAGGAATGGGAACCCACCCGATATACCTCCGGCGCAAGCGCCTTCTTAGATACTAGGTGGGTTGGGACTTTTCTGGATCATCACCACTAGGGGTTGCCGCCATACTAAGACCCGGGTGTTTGTATGTGTGCCTAAACCAACCCTTTTGAAAAATCTACCCCGCAAAATAAATTAATTAAGCTCCCTAACTTGGTTCAATTTTAATTTGTCAAAACTTTTCTCTTTTTTTTTTAGAAGTTTTCTTTAGTTCAAAGACCGGGGGTGATTATCCCATGCCGCCACTACGGGCCGGCGTCCACTGTTAGGATATGAATAATAAAAAAAAAAATTGGGCTAGTCAACCGACTAGGCGGGAAATATAAAGTGCTGAAATTTAAAAAGTGTCAGTCAAGTGACTAGGCAAAAAGTTGCTGAAATTTAAAGCGGAAAAAGTAGGGGTGAGTAAAAAAGGTGTCAGTCAAATGACTAGGCAAAAATTACTGATATTTAAAGCGGAATTGTAGGGGTGAGTAAAAAAGGTGCCAGTTAAATGACTAGGCAAAAATTACTAAAATTTAAAGCGAAATTGTAGGGGTGAGTAAAAAAAGGTGTCAGTCAAGTGACTAGGCAAAGATTGCAGAAATTTAAAGCGGAATCGTAGGGGTGAGTAAAATGACGTAATCGGAGGGGTGAGTGACAAAAAAATAGCAAAAATAATACTAAAATAACAATAAAATGTTAGAAAAATAAAAAAATGTAAAAGGCCTAGTTCAAGAGGACAACCGTGGATCCGTGGCATTGCCCGTCATGACGATGCGCTCTCTGATAAAAAATATAGAGTCGCCACCCGGACCTTTCGGTGTCCCGGGATACCTAGTTCATTTTTATGAGCACCTAAGTGCTAAAAATATGACTCTGAATCCGGTCCATACCAAAGGCTCTTGGGTAAGGGCTTCGATTATCGATCGGAAAGGTGTTAGGCACCCGATCAACCCGCTTAATGCAGTCTCTACTAATGGCCAAAAATAAAATGAAGTAAAAGACAAGAAAATGGTTCCCTCTTGCCCAAATGGGCCTCCAATCCTATTTGTGCCCCTCCGATCCTACCGAAAATTCAGCGGCGTAACGGCACAAATGAGAGGATGGAGGGAGCTAGAAAGAGATAGGAGAAGAAAGGGGAGAGCCGGAGCCCTCAGGCCCTTGTAGCACCGTAGAGGAGCCTTGGTGGCTTGCTTTGATGAGCTCTTGAAGGCTTTGTATGGTAGAAAATGGGGTTCTAACTCTTAGGACTTAAAGCTAAGAGGTAGGAGATGGAGGCTAGGTGATCACACACACCTAGGCTAAGGGTTTTGGATGCAAGAACAAGCTTGAAATGAGGTTTTGGAATTCTGAAATTTTTATGAAAATAGTGCACAAAAGGGAGGAAGAACTTCTCACTTTGAGCTCTTTCTCTCTTAAGCAAATTTCTCAACCCTTAAACCAAGGGGAGGGGGGCTCTATTTATAGGAAAAGGTGGATTAGGAGATCATTTAGATGCTAATTGGGGTTAGCAATTAGGTAATCTCAAATCTAAGGTTTCCTAGGGTTTTGAGAGCTTAGAAAGGTGTGAAGATGGTTCTAATGGTGGATGATGGGGTGAGGCCTTAAGCCACTTAAAGGGTTGCAAATAGGCATGGAATGGGTGCAAC
Source organism: Chloranthus sessilifolius (assembly GCA_021018995.1). NCBI lineage: Eukaryota > Viridiplantae > Streptophyta > Magnoliopsida > Chloranthales > Chloranthaceae > Chloranthus > Chloranthus sessilifolius. The sequence goes on along the minus strand of CM037594.1, from coordinate 22,452,118 downwards.
AGAACTATCAAAACACACCCCAAAGGTCGAGGTGGTCAACAAGTCAAACCCCAATCATGAATTTCGGGGCAAAATTGAAAAGTTACTGTTCATATGCCTGACGCAACTAATAGTTGTGCCAGGCAAATGTACACTAAAACAGTCCTGCACAGTTCCCTGGAAGTTAGCCTCGGGAGGGGTTGGGGGACCCATTTATGCCTGACGCAACTATTAGTTGCGCCAGGCCATTTCTGGGGGAAAAATACCTGGTGCAACTATTAGTTGTGCCAGGCAAATCCAGGGGGAAAATGGCCTGGCGCAACTAATAGTTGCGCCAGGCAAAAATCCCTCAAAAAGGCCTAATTTTCAAATGGCCATAACTTTTGATGTACAACTTCGATTGAGGTGATTCTTAGCTCGTTGGAAAGCTAGAGAAGTCCTCTTTCCAATGGTATATTATTGATATTAGTAAAAGACCTCATCCAGCCTTGGTGCACCACTCTTCATCCATTGCCTGGGAAGGTTAGGTTTAGGGTTCGGAATGGGTTCTAAGGGTTGGGATTTGTTTCTAAAGGTTTGGGGTAGGTTCCTAAAGGATCTAGGGTGACTCCTAAGGGTTTGGGGGGATTCCTAAGGGTTCCATACATGCTATCAAAAGCTCAAAATTGTACCTCTCTCGAAATGTTTTTCGATCGGGCCTTGGGCCAAATTTGGGTGTCTACACTAGCTTTAAATCTTTTTAATACAGATAAATATATAATATCCCAACTGTTGTTTTGGGTTGCTATCCGTACATTCTCAGAGATAAAATTTAAAAGAATTTTTCAAAAAATAGAAGACGACCCCCCCCCCCCCGGAATATACAACATGGATTAAAAAAGTTGATGACCATTTCTGGGCGTGCGCATATTTTTCAGGAAAGCGTTATGATATACTGATAACAAATATAGCAGAAAGTATTAATAGTGTGTTGAAGATAGCAAGAGAGGAACCGATCGTGACAATGCTAGAAACCATTCGCACGAAGGTAGCTGAATTCTACGTTCCACGTCAGGAGGAAGGAAATAAAATGACACACATGTTGACACTGATGGCGGAACAGCACCTGACACGAAACTTAGGGTGGGTCCGTCGAAAGAACGTTGTTCCCTATGGTCACGATATATTTCAAGTTAAATGGAGGCAATACACTCACAGTGTCGATTTAGAGAACGAACGCGCACATGCAGACGTTCGGCTATCCTTGGATTACCATATTCGCATGCGATCACTGCATTATCGTGCAGGAACAGGGACAAAGAGATTCCTCAGTTTTGTGAGTATTGGTTTACCAGTGCCTTATTTAGAAAAACTTACAAAGAATACTTTGTTCCGACTGTTGATAATTGCTAATGGACCGTTCTAAGGGAAGACATCGAAGTTTTACCTCCCCACAGGATACGTCAAGCTGGTCGCCCGAAGAAAAGGAGGATACGATCTAAAGGTGAAGTTCGACCACTACGATGTAAAAATTGTAACAAATACAAACATAACCATCACTTATGTAAATTTGTTAGAATATGAAACTTATTTCATAGTGTAATTTGTAAAAATGAGATTAGATCAAATATTTCTTGAACTTGTCAAATTTTTCTGATTTTTTTTTTTTTAATCTTGTCAAATTATTACCAAAATCCGAATTGGTGACTATGAACTTGCAATCTATCAATGAACTTATCTCAGCCTAATGAAGCATGTCGATAATTAGAGGTGTAAGATCATTTAAAAGGTTAGGGAGTCTGGTTCCTAATTTAAATTAGGATGAGTGAGTTAAGTGGCACCGATTAAAAAATAGGGTCATGCCGGGTCGAGCGTATTAATAATCGAGCTGAGTATGGGCTAGTTTCAAGAGTCCTGATTATAACTCGCCTTTTTAAGACCCGACCCAAACTGGCCCGGCCCGACGCAACCCAACCCATTAAGACCCCTACGGTGATGGGTTAACCTAACTTTAATGATATCAACAAGCGTTGTGGCATCAGGTGTAAGGTTGGCATCAGGTTTACGAAGTTAAATCGAAAAAAAAAAAAAAAAAAACTGAATAAAAAATTAATCTCGAAATAAAAATTTACATAAAAATTTATACAGAATTTACACGAAAATATATAAGTGAAAGAAAAATAACTACTCAGTCGCCTTTCCAAATGTGCACAAGGAATGTCTGATTTCGGCTCAAAATTGCTGCATATTTTTCTCGTCGAAATCTATTCCCCGCCGTTCAGAAAAGTACTCAATATACTTCAATACAAAAATTGTAATATCCCAAAATTTTGAGCGTTAAGCAGTGACCTCGGGATCCGTGTCCAACTGGTCGTAGGTTTGACCAAGTGATGGTCAAACAGTGGACTTGTTAAGTTATGTACTAATGTGATATTAGTGAGACCTAAGTGTAGAGCATGGTGTTAGTTTAGAGCCACATACACCTATCTCGGGTGTATGCTCTTAACACCGAAATCGGAGAGAGGATATAAGGGTTTAATAACCCTAGAATCCTTTTGTTTGGTTGGTGAAGAGAGAGTTAAGAAGAGAGAGAGAGAGAGAGAGAAGGTAATTAATACCAAGGAGTTATTGTGGTTGGATTGGAAGGAAGATTGAGCATTGATTGCTGGATTCAACGCGATTGGGATCGTTGGAACAAAGCTGAAGCCCTAGCCATTCCAACCTAGATATTTGATCAATTTGAGATTGATTGAGGGTGAGTTTCTAATTGAAGTAAATGCATAGATTATAGATGATTAAAATTAGTCAAATGTAGCTAAATGATAGATTAAAGACTTAGAAAAAGGGAGAAAAAGAAAAAGAATGGATTTGGGAAGAACAGCCCGAAAAGGAGCTGAGTCTAGCCAAATCAATTAATCAAAATCGAGATTCGATTAATCGATTTTGGTCTAGAAGTTGAAAAGTCAGGGATGCCCGATTTCGATTAATCGATCTGGAAATCGATTAATCGATGCTAAAGTTCCATTAATCGATTTGAAAATCGACTAATCGACTGGGTACCTCCAGTGGCCGGAGAAATAAGACTTGGGGAAATCGACTAATCGATTTGAGGAATCGATTAATCAATTTTGGATTTCGATTAATCAATTTGGGATCGACTAATCGATTTCAGACTTTCGACTACGCGATTTGAGAATCGACTTTACCATTTTGGAGATTTCGATTAATCGATTTGGGATAGATTAATCGATTTTGGATTTCGATTAATTGATTTTGGGAATCAATTAATCGATTTAGGGTTCGATTAATCAATTTTGAGAATCGATCAATCGATTTTGGTAGTTTCACTTGACTTTCTAATTTGACCTTGAGGTTCATGGAGGGTCTAGGATCTTCTCTATTGCATCTTTAGTGATGTGTTATATGTGTTATGATGTATCATAGGTGGTACGAGTGAAAGCGAGCACAAGGAGCCTCATGGGACCTTAATGCTTGGACCTTCAGAGACCTGAGGTAGGGAACACCTTGAACATGTACTTTAATTGCAAGAGCATGTATGTAGTGATATAGAGGTTAATTTGAAAATGCTTTAACTGTGAAAGTCTTTGTAAAAAAATAGGTGTGTGTATGACACCAAGAAAGTGATAAAGGCATCAGTGTGATGCGAATAACTGAGACCAAGTAATCAAATGAAAATGAGGCATCCCCAGGGGATGAGAAAGTGATAAAGGCATCAAGATGATGCGAGTAATTTAGACATCCCAGGGATGTAAATAAGATTGAATAACTACTGTTAAGGCCTAACTGATATAAGATAGCACACTTATACGGTGAACAACTATTTGTAAAGCATATGTTATTTTTGTTATTTGAGGTTTGATTAGAATACCCCACTGACGTGGCGGGATACCCACGACTGACTCGACAGGATATCCGTGACCGGTATGGCGGCCAATCCGTATACCAGTGCGGAGGTCTATCCGTACACAGTAAGCACATCCCAGGGATGTTGAGATGAGAATTAACCCCGCCGCCTATTGAGAAGGGGCTTAGGTCATATTCCCAAGGAATACATTATAACAACTGTCTATTTAGACGATGATGGAGGGTATCCCATCGAAGCTCGATGCTATATTGCTCGGGGATTACTTAAGTTGAAGATTTAAGTTTTATTTTAGGCTTGTTCAGTGTCATTCATGATAAATCAATAGTAAAGTAAAACATGCATACTACCAGTAAATTTGAATGCAAATTACCATCTTTTAAACTGTTTTTTAGCAAATGCATAGATATATCATGTTTTGAATATCATGGAATATATGTGAGATTTTGACTTATATGTTCATTATGTTGTTCCCTATTGAGCTAGGATGTAGCTCACCCTTTAGACTATACATCGCAGGTCATTATTAGCAGCGTCCGAGGCTTCGGGAGACGTTGATCTGGGTGATTCGGATTACGTGCCTAGGACGAGTTGGAGCCTCCTCCCGAGGACTTCTTCTAAGAGACTCTGTTATATACTTTGATAGAGAGTCAGTTTTGAGAGCATATTAGTACGGATTGGTATGTCAAGCCTTTATTTTTGATAAACAATATAATTATACTTTGAGATTCTTTTTGGCGAACCATCTGGGGTGACCTGGTTTTATCACCGATGGTTCGGGCCTGTTCTTGTGTTCATACATTGGTATGGAATGAGAAATACTTTTGAGCTCTTTCATTTAGAGAATAATATATTATTAATGCATATTTTCCTTCAGTTTATATACCTTACTTGTTTAGTTTGGCTTATTATACCAATGTTCCGTGCATAGTTTTGGGGCAGGATCTGGAGGATCGTGCCGATGGCACGGGTTTCGGAATGTCAAAATTCGGGACTGTCACAAAAATACCACAGTCCTAATCATTTTGTTGGCGGGGAAAATCGACACCGTCCATCACCGTTATCTGCCACGGTTGATCGAGAGCAGAACTCAATCCGACAGTGTGAAGAAGTCGCGATAGGTGACGCAGCAAACTTTCTTTGTGCAATTCGAACTTCCTTGAACACTCTAGGTTGGCCAGATCTATTAGCTTAACATTGCGGTTCACTAGAGACACAATAGCCAATGCCCAATGTTGATGTCTCTGGCTATGAATTGGAAAATAAATCTGTGTATAACTGGAAATCTAATTAGTACTGTGTTTATTAAGAAATATGAAAAGTGTTAATATAATCTAAAAAATAATTTACCGTCGCACAATCGACAACCTTAATACTGCGTGTCATACTCTTAAACAGGACCTCAAGCGGTTTGCTGTGGTGACGAACATTCCACCTGTCATAGTACGCCTCCCATTTATCAACGTCATTGAGTGACTCTAGCTTTTCATCAGCTACAAATTTATTAAATTTTGAATGGTCCGCCATAATCAGGGTCTGTAATTGATTATTAGAATAATTTATTAATTGAAAAGCACGAGTTACGTAAATAAATTAAGGAAGATAAATAAATAAATGAATAAAATAATTGATACATATCAGGGCCAAGGCCGATGTAAAGAAGCTCTTGTCCGCCATTTTCGTAAACATAGAATCATTTTTATACTCTAAGATTTTGAAGTATGCGTCCATCACTTCATTGTCAAGCCACCCCCTTCCTTTGAGGACCCTTAAATTCTCTACAGTGATGTCGACACCAATGATAGTATTGACAAGCGCAGGATCGTCTTCCGCAGGTCTGTTCCACATACTACACATAAATTTATATTCTATGGATTGTGGCTCTTCTTCGTCGCTTTCAGTGACGACCAATCTTTTTTGTTTTACACATTCTTTTCTAGTTAGCGTCTTTCTTTTCTTTCGTACTCACAACTCGTAACCCGTGCCTTTTTTTTCTAAGTCGACTTTACTCTTTGAGGCAGACAATTTCACTAGAAGTGAATTAAGTGATGTCGGCTACAACTCGTAAGTAGGCTAGGTTACTAGAAGCTCAACCACATTTTCGATCGGCAGTTAGAGTGTAGTGGGATGAGAGGAGGAAGGTTTGGGTGGAGACGATTGAGGATAAATGGGTTCAGAGGAAGAAGGTTGTGGTGCAGAAATTTGAGTGGTAGAAGGCTTAGGTAAAGAGGGCTCAGAAGGTTTGGGTACAGAGGTTTGGGTGGTAGAAGGCTTAGCTAAAGAGGGCTCAGAAGGTTTGGGTGGTAGAAGGCTTAGGTAAAGAGGGCTCAGAAGATTTGGGTGCAGAAGTTTGAGTGGTAGAAGGCTTAGGTAAAGAGATCTCACGAGGTTGAGAGGGAGGGGACTTAGGGTTAACAAAAGTATCAAATAGTACTGAAGATAGCACATCATCCTATAAAATTACAAAAAAAGAAGTTAAATTATTTCATTCATCATAATCGCTAACATACCGCTATCTTAGAATAGTGTTTCGCTATCTTAAAATAGCTATCCGCTATCTTAGGATATCGTTCTGCTATCTTAAGGTAGCGGAACGCTAATTTAAAATAGCAATCTGTTATCTTAAGATTGAGGAACGCTATCCTAAGATAGCGGATAGCTTTTTTAAGATAGCAGATGGCTACCTTAAGTCACTAAAAATGATATAAAAAAATTTATATATTTTATTTTTTAAGATAGCTATTTTACATAAAAATAATAATATAAAATAGTAGCTATTTTTAAATTAGAGTTTATAAAATGATAGCTTTACAGTTATTAGTGTTAATAATTTAAAAAAATGATGTAAAAAAAATTATATACCTTTGATAAATGAGATTTTACTGCTTCAAGATCGTTCTTCATAACAGCATTTTTGTCGTTCAAGTAAGTCACTTGATCTTCTAAAGACCCTACTTTCGCTTCTAATATTTTCTTTTCTCTTCCCAGCTGCTCAATAGTTATCGCCTATCCTTTCAAAATAGAAAATGCGCGATTGAAATCGCCTTTTATTTCTCTAACTTGCATTCGGAGAGACAAACACTCTTTACGAAGCTCCGTTACTTCGTTTATAAGTTGGGGATGCTTAGCAGGCTGTTCTCTTGTTGGCTGCTTCATACTTTCCTGTTCTTTCTCCTTTGATTTCGCTTGGCGACGTAGAATGACCTCGTAATCGTTATTATCGTCACGGCTATCATCGTTATCGTCACGGCTATCATCGTTATCGTCACCGTGTCATCATACTCATCCTTATCGTAAACATCGTGAATTTCTTTCACTCTTTTTTGGGGCAGGTGTTCTTGTTCTTTTTTTCATTCTCTTTCCATATCTCTTTGCCTGAAGAATAGCCGAATTGATCGATATTGTAATTCGTATTTTTCAACATCGAGGTTGATGATGATCGGAGAGTTAAGAATTTTCTCTCGGTAAAAATTTAGATTACGGTTGAATTTCATTGCTTCCCATTTCAACAGCCTCGAAAAGGGACTTTTCAGCTCAGTACGACCGGGGTGGACTTCTGGAAAGTGCTCCAACGCTCAAATCTGTAAGGCGATAGTGTACCCATAGATGTTATATTGCCTTTTTGGATTCACTTTTGCCGCTTCTCTTCTGCCTATCGCTTTACATATGCAGTCAACCAAATTTTTGTATACTACCAAACCCCACGGATATTCATTGAATTCTTCGAAGTTATCGACTAAATCCAAGTATTTACTATCAACTACTTGGTATGTATCCGGAAGTAAGAACGAGCATACGAGAAACAACAACGATAATTTTAAAAATTCATCGTTGGAAAGATCGGCACTATTAACAATTTCTTCAATAAGAGACCTTTTAGCTGCCTGTCCCCGAAAGAATTTGTATCGAATGGTTTCTGCCTCTCTTATAGTCACATGCTCAGTCTCAGAACCTTTTAACAGATTAAGGCCTAAAATCAATTATATATTGGCCTCTTCTAGAACTACTTTAGCATTATTTACCTTAAATATGTTATCTTTAACCCAGAAGCTCAATATCGCGTCATCGAAGTCTCCAATAAAAATTAAATTCTCTGTAATATTAAATAGATAACCGAAAATTGATTTATTTAATATCTTCTTAGAATCAGAGAGTGGTAACTGCATAGATCATAAAAATAACTAAGTGATTAAAAAAATAATTTTAAAAATCTATCGCTTCTTACCGCTATCTTGGCATAGCGGACCGCTATCTTAAAGTAGCGGACTACTATGTTAGTGTAGCAGACCGCCATCTTAGAGTAACGGACCGCCTTCTTAGCATAGCGGACCGCCTTCTTAGAGTAGCGTTCCGCTACCCTAAGACAGCGGTAGCGTAGAGGACTAGGATAGAATGAAAGTGGGGAATAAAATTTTCTAAAAAGTAAAAAAAATTAACTGAAAAAAATCACCTCTTTGTCACCGCTTCGTTGCCGTTGCCGCTCTCTCAGTAATTACAGCAGTAATTGCGAAAAGTGAAAAGTCAATGGTTGGTGGTAACAGTTTAAAATAAAAAGTCTTTTAAGACACAAGGGTTCTTGAGACATTTTCAATGTCGGTGCTGATGGGGAAAGGGCTGGCTTGGAGCTAGCCTTTTGTGCAAGGTTTGAAACTGCAGGGCCGTTTTTGCAAATAGGCAAAATTATAGGGCCGAAAGTGTAAATTTCCCAGTAAACAAAGTATGGGCACTTTAAAAAACAATGCCCCAAAAACAAACATTTTAGCAAAATAGACTCAACCTCAAACATTTTAGAAAAACGGTGCTTTCAAGGATTTTGGAACTTCAGAACATCTTGAAAGCACCATTTTAAAAAAAAATTAAAATTAAAAACAGTGCTTTCACAATTTTTTGAAGTTCCAAAAATCGTGAAAGCACCATTTTTCTAAAACATTTGACGAGAGGCATTTTTTGCTAAAAAGTTTATTTTTGAGGCATGTTTCTCTAATTATCCCAACAAAGTATATCCGGGTCTGAGAGGGAGCTGAAATGCAACTCCCTTATGGATTTGAAATAGTTTCAGCTTCCTCCACAAACTTAATGTTCCATTGTTAAATTTGTCAAACCTTGGAAGAAGTGTTTATATTAATGACAACGATATCTGTGCAAGTAGATTATGCCCCTTAACTAATTTTTACGTACCTTAATATAATGACCTATACTGACGTTTGACTAGATTAGCGGTTGAAGATTGAGGCATTCGCCAACTATATATGGAGTGCAAATTGGGCACTTAATGCCCCAATGCATATTTAATTAGTCATTAAAGAAAAAGAAGATCTGGTTAAAAGGCTTCTCATGGGGTGATTTGGAGGAGAGTTTTTTTCAAACTCTTCCTATCATAGGGAGAGTAGTCTGTATCTTGTATATTTTAAAGAATTTTAAATAATTTTATCTTATTTTTTCATATGATCATAATATATTGCTTATTAGCATAGTGACAAATTTCATGAAATTCACCAAAAAGGTAGTCAAACGAAAATTTCAAAAAAATTTCGGCATTTTTTCAATAATTTTGATATTTTTCGGTGAAATTTTGGTTTTTTTTTTATATTAAGTTATTTATTTATTTATTTATTTATTTTTATTTTATTTTTTTATATATTAGTAATTTAGTATATATTGTATTAATTTAAAAAAATAATAATAATATTAAATATATATTTTATATATTTTTATATATTTTTAAAAATATAATTAATTTTTTTGAAAGCTATCGAAATTAATCCCAAATATACCGAAAGGACCCCCACCGAAAAATTACTTAACCGTGACATATATATTGGATAAAACGGGACATATATATTGGATAAAGATCTCGCCAATTTGCCACCTCGAAAATTAGATGACTCTGCAGAAGTTATTGTTAAGCAAAAGAAACAAAAAGACAACGCTATACCTACAAGGATCACATTCTGAACGCTCTCACGGATTCAAGCTACGACGTTAAAGTACTTTACCCACTGGAAAGAATAAGATGAAAAATGATGAGTCTATTCGTGATTTATCATTAATCATCTTAATTCTGTCGGATTAAACTTCCTGAGGAATTTCAAGTTAGCGCTATAATCTCTAAATTACCACCTTGTAGTGATTATAAACAGAAGATGAATTATCGGGAAGAAGATTTTAAGAGAAATTAAAATTTACTCATTTTCTAGCCAAATGGATGAAAAAAAAGCAATTAGAATATTCAAAAAAAAAATCCATTTTTTTTTTCTTTTTTTCCTTGATTATGATTAGTGAAAATAAAAAATAATACTCTTCATGGCCTTTGCCCTTATGAATCGTGAAAACCATAAAAAGGAATGTATGGTCAAGCGTATGACTTAGCCTACCTCATCTTCCATCGGCCAAAAGACCAACGAGTCAACTATTATCATGTGAAGCAATCTTTATATAATCTTTATATGAATGACATACTTATTCATCATTTTTTATTCAAAATTTAAATTTTAAAATAACGATGTTCATGAGATATTTATATGGGCGGAAGGCTTCGAGTCATACAAAACTAATGTCACATTAGTCTAAGGTCAATGTTATATGGAGGATAGATTTTATGTAGAAAAAATGCAGGCGACTGATGTGGTGTGACGCAAGTGATTGTATTTGTCGGTGCGGTGTGTCTCACTTAATGCCCTTATTTGATTTGAAGCCATTTCGGAATTAAAGATCAACATTTCCAAATCCTACTTAATTGGGATCTCCACTGGGCCCCAAGAAGTGGCTCATTTTTCCAGCATTTTTTATTTCAAGTCTTCTTCCCTTTCCTTTTCTTACTGGGGCCTGCCGATTGGTCTTGGATGCCCGAGAAGAGATTTGTGGTATCCCATCATCGAAAGAGCTGAAAGAAGATTAGATGGATGGAAAGGCAAGCTGTTTTCCTTTGCCAGGAAATTAACTCTTATAAAATCTACGCTTTCAGCCCTCCCGGTATATTTCATGTCTTTGTTTCGATGTCCGGTTTGGGTTCTTCAACGGTTGGAGAAAATTCAACGGGATTTCCTCAGGGCTGGTGTGAATGATAAATCCAGTATTCATACGGTCGATTGGCGCCTTCTTTATCGGATCAAAGGTGATGGGGGAGCTGGTATCCTCTGCTTAAAGGAGCTTAATGATGCCCTTCTTGTAAAATGGTTTTGGAGGATTGAAGTGGAGAGGTCTGCCCTTTGGAGAAGAATTCTGGTTGATAAATATGGGTCGGGTGGGAGTCTATGGGATATTAATTCCGATATTAGAAATGGCTCTGATTTTTGGAATTCCACTCACAAACTCCAAATTATGTTTAGGCGATGCTCGATGATTGCTATTGGCGATGGGGGTGCAACTCGTTATAGCATAATGCGTGGATCTGCATTCAGCCGTTGAAAAGGGCTTTCCCAAACATTTTCAACTTGCGTTTAGCCAGGGGGGATTCGGTTTTGGATGTAGCTGAGACGGATGGTAACGGCAAAATTCATTGAAAGGTAGTTCCCTCTCATAGATTATACGATTAGGAGATTTATGAGGTCTCCAAACTGTTCACGGTGCTTGATAGTTTTCATTCTTTTAGACCGTCTCAGCTGACTACCCTCTATGGTTTGATAGGCCGAGCCATGGTTTCAAGGTAAATTTCATGTTTGGAAAGTTGGCGAAGGCTGTTACACCTTCCTTTCCTTGGCTTTGGATTTGGAAAGCCAAAGCGCCTTTTCGAGTCATCATTTTTATGTGGCAAGTCATGCTCGCTAAGATCCTAACTATAGATAATCTCCAATCTAGAAGTTTTAACATGGCTACCCGATGCATCAAGTGTAAATCCGAGGAAGAGAGCGCTTCCCATTTGTTCATCCATTGTAGAGTTGTTAGATGCATTTGGTCTTTCTTTGTCAGTTGGTTTAATATTCCTTGGGTCATTTCTAAGGATTGTGGAGAGCACCTTCTTCCTTTTGTTGTCGTTTGGATGGTATGGAATGAGAGAAACAACCAAGTCAAATTGCTTGAGGTAGGGAGGTTGGCGGAGAAGATTCACGTCAAGTTGCGTCAGTGGGCATGTGCCCATAGATTGTTCGCTCCTTATTCGATTTAGGATTGTATTTGTAATCTTGGCGATATTGATTCGGAGAGGAGGCCTCAATGGGGAGAGAGGTTAGAGGCTGGGTCTTAGTAGCAGTGTCTGTGGTCTGGTGATTTCTCTTGGGTTGCTTCTTGTTTTGTAGGCTTTCTTAGTAGAGCTTTTTGCTCTCTATTTTTGCATCTTTTTTATGGTTGTAGTTTTTTCTCTAGCCTTTTTGTGGCTTTTTAATGAAAGGGTGAAATCCCAACAACCTCAATTGTTAATTAAAAAAAGAAAAAAAAATGCAGGTCGGTGTGACCAATCATGTCACGCCACATCAGCCGCCTGTATTTTGTCCCCAACAAATATGTTCTTCGTTTATAATGTTCCTTAGTCTAATAATTACTCCAACTACCGTCTCCCATATGTATGCACAGAGTGCCAAGAGGGGTGGACATGTACAAACCGATATTCTCACTTTTTTAAAGACAAAGTGGCTGCTCTTTGAACTCAACTCGCGTCTTCACACATTTTACTATTACACCAATCAATGAATCTAAATATGTAATAGTCTCACATCATATAGGAAAAAATCCTGACCCTAGGCTATATGTGATTGTGGACGCTACATGTCATGACGCGTTTTGAGTGAGGACTTAAGCCCATACCAAAAACAAAATCAGGGTAGGGACCTAAGCCCATAACTAGACAATATTGTGGCATGTGGGTCCGGGACATGACAAAATAGAACAAGTAATTAATCATTTATTACTTGAAAAAAGTTAAAATAAGAAAAACAAGAGAGCGAATAGTTGGAGTTTAAAAACATATTCTTGCGAGCTATTAAAAAAGGGTGTTGTTACTACCACGTCATTTTATGTTACACCCACTTCACTTAAACAAAGGAAAAATCCGTTAACCGTTTTAAATCAGATGATGGAAATCACTTTTCATCCCAATTTTCGACATGAAAGATGTTGAAATCATAGGCCCACTACTATTAGATGGAGGTTGATTTCACCTTACACAAATCCCAAAAAGTGCATGTTAACCACATTTAATGGTACACTGATCAGGTTCACTTTTTGGACTTTGTGCTATATGAAATCAACATCTGGCTATCTGATAGTAGGCCTATGAGCTCAACATCTTTTGTGTAAAAGGTTGGGATGAAAAACTATCTCCATCATTTATTTTAAAAAAGTTACTATATATAACCTTTGTCAAGTGAGGTAGGTGTAAAATAAAGTGGTGTGGTAGTAACATTAGCCTAAAAAAAGGTAAATAATTTTGGGCATGTCCCTCAATCTAAAGATCTTTCAAGCAAAAGCCTAGCATGAAACATAATCTTTATTAACTACATTGATTCAAATGATTGAAATCGTGTCACCCTTTTGCACCAAAGATTGCTAAATCAGACGGCTTAGATAATATTGAAACGTGACAAGTTTCAAAAATTACCAAATCTTTATTTTAAATGAATTGCAAGAATAGTTTTGGAATTAGGTTTTTGAATTGTACCTATTTGCTCCCTAAAAACAACTACAACTATATTAGAAGTTATTTAACTGCTTAACCCTGATAATCTACCAGATATTAAATATTGATAGCATCAATTAGTAATATCATGACCCGAAATTATATCCCATCCCACGGGCCTAGAATTCCTCCTGTCTAATATTTCAAATTTTCCTTGCATGATTAAATCCATGGTCTTTTATGCCTCCAAATGTTTGTTCAAAGACATTTATCTCACTTTTTGGATCACTAGTACTATTGGCTGGTGATCTCGGGAACAATTCTTCCAATTGTACCAAATCTGGATTCTTCGAAAAACCAGGATGTATAAATTCTCATATATCAAAAAAATTGATCCTTTTGCTTATTCTAATGCTAACACAATTTCGTCCAAATCCTATTGGATTAATTCCCTAATGTATTTTTCTCAAAAAGCTAGAGAAATTTCGGAAGACCATTATTGCTTCAAGATTATTGATGGTCGAAGACTTTTCATCACTGATTTCCCTATGGAATATATGGTGACTCCTCAACAAGAAGAAGAGGTAGAAAAATTTCTCCAACAATTGATCAGCAGGAATAATCTTCATCTGCCTGCTAATTTAAAAATTGAAGCATCTATCCAAGAAAAAGACCAGCTTCAAGAATTATCTGATTCAGATAACTCCCTATCTGGCGATTCAATATTTTATCAGAATCTGGACAATCGCAGAGAACCATAAGGCGTAGCCACAAAAGCCAATCCAGTCAATAAAGCTGCCAATTATAAATCGTCCAAGAATCTTACTGGACCCCATATATCAATTATTGTCGGCCAATATTGCCTTGATAATAGCCTCTCCAGCTCTCCATGATGCAACCCATGAAGTCATCATTCCAATTATGAAGCTCTGACGCATACCATGACGTCAGAACACAATTATCAAAGGACGAAGCGACTGCAACCAATCCACCCAGCACACGTGTCCTACTCAGCAGCGGATTTCAAACTACTTCAAATCCGCATTCATCTATAAAAGGGTTAGCCTGGGGATTGTCCAGGACATCGAGTATTCCACCAAAAATTTCCATCTCTTCTTTCTTTTCTAGTTTGTTCTTCCTTTTTAATTTGTATCAGTGTGTATCGGAGAAGCTACTCAAGGTTTCGATAAGCTTCCTCCTTATTAGTTTATATTTGTTTAATGCATGTATAGTAGTTGCATAGTGTGTGTATAGTGGTCAGATTCCATATGTTTTGAGTGCTTTTGTAATTATGTTTTATTAGGCATTAATATATGATATAAGGCTTTCTTCTCGTGTGCTTCCTTCTCTTCCGTTACTACGCTTTCCCCTTACTCTGTGTTTGGTATCAAAGTCATGTCCGGCTAAGCCCGTGATAATTACATATGGCGGGTGGCTAGTGTTGAAATCTTGAGAGGTAGTGATTCGTGATTAGGGTAGCTAATCATGGGCGTATGAACTACTGTTCATCGTCTTCTTCAGCGGTTTTTATGGAGGACTTATAATGGTATGTTTAGATTTACTACTATGTTGTGGTAGCGTGGGAAGTCGCGTTGGGATGACTCGATAGTAGCCTGCTAACCTAAGAAAACTTCAGACATCGGTCACTGTCTTTGGTTGCTCCCATTTAACCACTGCTTCTATCTTTGTTGGATCTACAGTGGCACCGTGCTTTGAGACAACATGTCCCAAAAAGCTAACCTCTTCCAACCAAAACTCACATTTGCTGAGTTTGGCGTACAATTGGTGTTCACATAGCGTCTGTAGAGCAATCCTCAAATGTTCTTCGTGTTCCGTCTTGGATTTGGAGTATATCAAAATATCATCAACGAATACTACTACGCAGGAGTCCAAGTGTGGTTTAAACACTCGATTCATTAGATCCATAAACGACGCTAGAGCATTCGTCAACCTAAACGGCATTACAAGGAATTCATAGTGTCCATACCGTGTCCTGAAAGTTGTCTTCTGGATGTCCTCTGCCTTGACTCTCAACTAATGGTATCCAGATCTCAGGTCGATCTTGGAAAAATACCTCGCTCCTTGCAATTGATCAAACAGATCGTCAATTCTAGGCAAAGGGTAACGGTTCTTGACAGTGAGTTTGTTCAGTTATCGATAGTCAATGCATAGACGCATTGACCCATCTTTCTTCTTAACAAACAAGACCGATGCTCCCCACGGAGACACGCTCGGTCTGACAAACCCCTTATCCATGAGCTCTTGTAATTGCACTTTCAACTCCTTCAACTCAACAGGAGCCATTCTATATGGTGCTTTTGAAACAGGCTCCATTCCCGGTGCTAAGTCAATGGCGAATTCTACTTCTCTCTCTGGAGGTAATCCAGGAAACTCTTCTGAAAAAACATCGGCAAAGTCTCGCACCACTGCTATCTCGGAGATGATGTTCTTTTCTTCCTTGTCCTCCTTTAAGAAAGCCAAGTACCCACTGCAACCCTTCCTGATCATTCGCTCGGCTCTTACTGCTGAGATCAGTGGCATACATGATGACCTCACTCCTTGAAATCGAAATGATCTTCTTGTGTTGGGTCTGAAGACGACAACCTTGTTCTTGCAATCGACCGTTGCACAATGCTGTGCCAACCAGTTCATGCCAAGGATCACATCAAACCCTTGCATGTCCAGCAGTATCAACTTTGCCTCCAATTCATGCACCTCCAGGTCTCAAATTGCTACAATGACGGATTTGCAAGCTAGCTCCGTGTCCATTAACTCTCCAGTCGGAATAGACACAGATAGGACAAAATTCAACGCCTCTGGAATAATCTTCATCCTCTTGGCAAATCGTGGAGTGACGAATGAGTATGTAGACCCTGGGTCTATCAACACTCTAGCGTCATATCCAACGAAGCATCCTTTCTCATATACGGTTAGTGTACATATAGTATACATACATACATACAATAATTTACTTATCAATTTACACCCCTAATTCACATACAATTTCAGTGTTTGGAAAAAAAATTTACACTATTTCCTAATGAATGCACCTTCTCTATCTAAAATTTTTAAGGAATTTACAACCCTTTATTTAAATGAAAATCTCACCTTGGATGACGTCATGCACGTTCCCTGCTTCCTGAGCAGTGACTGCATAGGCTCTTCCATGAACGATCGGCTTCCGTGCTTGAATGGGTCGTGGCGTTGCAATTGAAGCCGTCTTCCCCTTATCAACCACGAGGCAATCTTTGATCAAGTGGCCCACCTTGCCACATCGGAAACAACCCCTGGTTTCCATTCTGTAATCCATGGTCCTGTGAGGCTTGCCACACTTGGCACAAGTCTCTCGAGGTGCAGAAGAAACTGTACGAGAACCTTGTGTGACGGTAGCGCCAGTAGACATGGCAGGGCTCTCATAGCGTAAAGGTCTCCCCGACGTAAGTAGTGGAAATCTCTGTTGGTTGTGCTGCTACGCCAGTCTTCCGAAACCTCCCTGGAACTGTGGTCTCTGATTTTGGGCCACGAACCTCAGCTTTTTATTCACCGGTTCATAGTTCCCCGTTCTTCCTTGATCATTGCTTCCTCTTTGTTGCTCTCTCTGTCTGTATCTATTATTATTCTCCTCTTCAACAACAAGTTCTTTACTCATGACCTCTTCATAGGTCCTTAGCTGAAATGGAGCTACTCCTCCCCTAACTTCCGGCTTCAAGCCTTGCTGAAACCTCTTTGACTTCATCACGTCGGTGGTGACGTAATCAGGAGCAAAACGGGCGAGTCGTAGAAACTCCACTCCGTACTCTCTCACATTCATCCTCCCTTGCACTAACTGTAGAAACTGAATCTCCATTTGGTTTCTCACCACCTCTGGAAAATACTGTTTGTTTAACTCCTTAACAAACTCCTCCCAAGTCCATGGCAACTCTAGGGTCTCCTGGGCTTTATTCCGTATCACAGACTTCCACCAAGGCCCAGCCTCCCCATCTAGCATGTAGGCTGCCCATCTTACACTCTCATCCTCCGTGTATGTTAGCACGCTGAATACTTTCTCCATTTCCATTAACTAGTTTTCTGCTACCATCATGTCTGCCTGCCCAGAAAACGTAGGTCTCATCCTCCTAAACTCGGTAAAAGACAAAGGCACAAGCAATGTAGGTCCTACAGGTAGTGTAGGTGGCTGCTGCTCTCTCGCTGCATGAGATGCAAAGGATGCGGCTTGTTGTGCCATGGCAGCTGCCATAGTCTCCATGGTGTGCATCATCCTTTGGCGCTCCTCTCTATCTTCCTGTCTTTCTCTCACTCTCTCCTGTTCTCTCAGATCTTGATCCTAACGATCTCGATCATCTTCCTCTTATTGTCTACTACTGCTGTCCCCTGGAGCCTCACTCCTTCCCAAGGGTACTCGATTGGTAGGAGAGATGTAATCATCTCCACTACGTAAACTTCTTTGTTGGCCTCCTCTCGATCGGCCTCTTCCTCTAGATGACATTGACGGCTGCATTTGAAACTAAAGTTTTATTAGCAGAAGTCCCTATATTCTGACAAAAGAATAATTATCAGAATCTCTAAAAGAAATTGGCTTTGATACCAACTTTGACAGCCCAGATTTTGGCACCCCGAAATCCGTGGCATCGGCACGTTCATCTTAACCATGCCCCTTGACTAAACACGGAACACTGGTATATCAAGCAATAGAAATAAACTGAAAATAATAACAATAACTGCGAAATTGATTCACTATTTAAATATTGCTCAAAAGACGGTTCTACCTTCATGCCTCTGCATGAATGGAGAACCGATCCGAACCATCAATGATAGCTGATCATCAAGGATGGTTCATCGAAAAGAATAATCCTAACATTTAATCACATTGTTTACAAAACTAGGCTTGACATACCAAGCCGTAACAATAATCTCACAAAACTTTCAAAGCTGCACAACGGAGTCCTCTAGAAGAAGTCCTCAGGAGGTGGCTCCAACTCGTCACCAGGCGCAAGGTCCGACTCACCAGGGTCAACGTCCCCTGAAGCCTCAGCAGCTGCTAATAGTGGGCCTACGACGTATAGTCTAAAGGGTGAGCTACATCATAGCTCAATAGGGAACAAAACACAGTGAATATATAAATTAAAACTCACATATATTTCATGATATGCCATGCATGATGTATCTATGCAATTACTGAGAAAACAGTAGAAAAGAATCACATTTTACTGGTAGTTTATACAGTCTTTTAATTACTCATGAATGATGCTGATTAGGCCTAAAGCAAAACTTAACCTTTCAACTTAAGTAATCCCCGAGCAATATAGCATCGAGCCCCGATGAGATACCCTTCATCGTCATCTATATAGACAGTTTTAAACATATTCCCTGGGAATACAATTAGTACCCAAGCCCCTTTCCCCTGAGGATCGGTGGCGGGGTTTCAACTTATCTCAATTCAACACCCCTGGGGTGTGCTTACTGTGTACGGATATGCCTCCACACTGGCTTACGATTTCGCTGCCGTATCGGTCATGGATATCCTGTCGCATCAGTCGTGGGTATCCCGCCACGTCGGTGGGGTATCCTATCAAACCTCAAATAACAAAAATATCAGGTGCTTTACATATAGTTATTCACCGTGTAAGTGTGGTATCTTATATCAGTTAGGCTCTATCAGACATTATTCAATCCTAGATTCATCCCTGGGATGTATCTATTCACTTGCATCACACCTGATGCTCTTATTACTTCACTTCCTCATCCCCTGGGGATGGCTCATTATTAGATGCTCTTCTTGATGTTACTCACACACACTTTTCACAAAACTTTAAGCAATAAAACAGTTTTCAATTTGATTCTATATCACTACATACATGCTCTTGCAAATTAAAGTACATGTTCAAGGTGTTCCCTACCTCAAGTCTCCGTTAAATCATGCATCAAGGTCCCACGTGGCTCCTTGTGTCCTTGATCACATGTACCACCTATGGTACAAAATAACACATACAATATATCACTAAAGATGTAACAAAGAAGGTCCAAGGCCCTCCAAAAATCTTAAAGTCAAACTCAAAAGTCAATAAAAATTGGCACAGTCGATTAATCGAACTCTGAAGTCGATTAATCGAATCTGATTTGATTAATCGATTCCCAAAATCGATTAATCGAGGTCCCCATTCGATTAATTGAATCTCACATCGATTAATCGAAATTCTTGCTCTATCAATTCGATTCTCAATTCAAGTAGTCGAATCCCCAAAATCGATTAATCGATATTCAAATTGATTAATCAAAATTTGAAATCGATTAATCGAAAACCCATTTCGACTAGTCGATTTCCCCAGGTCACTTTCCTCCAGCCACTGGAGCCCACTGGAGGTTCTCAGTCGATTGGTCGACACTAAACTCGATTAATCGAAATCTCAAGTCGATTAATCGAAACTCAATTCGATTAATCGAATTCGGGCCATATTGACTTTTCAACTTTTTGGCGAAAATCGATCAATCAAACCTCAATTTCGATTAATCAAATTGGCCAGGTTCAGCCCCTTTTTGGGCTGTTCTTCCCCATCTTTTCCTACTCTTTTTCCTTCATTTTTCTAAGCCTTTATCCTATGATTTAAACCATTCTTAACTACAATGAACTCACATAACTTATGCATTGAATTTACAAGGATTTTACCTTCAATCAATTTCAAATTGATTAGATCTAATGGTTGGAAAGGCTAGGGTTCCAGCTTTTGGCTCTAACGGAATCTCTCGCTTCGAATCCGGCCTTAAATGCTCGAATCCCCCCTTCCAATCAGCTGCAACAACTCCTCTCTTTACTCCTCTCTCTCTCTCTCATCTTTACTCTCCTTCAACAACCAAAACAATTGATTTTAGGGTTATTAAACCCTTTTATTTCCCTTCTAACTTGTGTATTGAGCACATACACCAGAAGTAGGTGTATGTGACTCCAGATTTCGTCACATTGCACACATTCACTTAATTTCTCACATCTCATTTGTTCATCATACCCTACATCATCTAGTGAACTCCTACATGGTCAAGCCTATGACCAGTTGGGCACGAATCCCAAGGTCACTATTTAACGCAAAATTTTTGAGATATTATATTATTGGATTTGGAAAATACTAGTATACTTAGCACTCTCAGAGATGCTAGATGCCTTGATTGGTAATCCTCTCTAATGGCTGCTATTGAGACCAGCTTTTGCCTTGGTCCAGTATACTACAATGTTTTTCCAAATTTAACTTTATCTTTAACAGATAAAAACATTTTACATGCTTGTACCCTTAATCTCCAAACTGAGGGATACAACTTTATGCCTGGATCAGAGACCATTGCTCTGATCTATCGCCTTCATTATAAGGTAATGACTTCTCTGATTCCTAAAATTAATTATCAAAATGAACCAGGAAGAACAGTCTTAATTGAGACTAATAGTGCAACTACTAATGTTGCTACACAAAAATTATGTGAATGAAAAAATATTACTTTTCCTGATGCTTGGCGTATACCGAAAGCTGTCTCTCCTAAACCAATTTTAAATCAAGAAATTGAACAAATTGTTCAAAATACCCAAGGAGATGTAATCTTAAAATTTGATAGATCTACATCTCACAGAACTTCTAATAGGAGTTCTTATTCTGAATCGAGGTCTCGAGGTCCTTATAGAATTTCAATACCCTCGACTGCTCGATCATCTTATTCAGAAGCTAACTCATATGTTCTTTCTGAATACAATCAACCTAATCTTGAAGGAATCCAAGTCTTTGAACAACAGATTCCTCATGGGATATATCCCCAACAGCATAGGGAATCTCCTACTGCTAGCGAGATAAATTTCTCAATCCATTAATAAAGTTTTTATGAATTTTACAAAACCAGAAAACTTTGTTATTAATAGACAAGAAATCAATGCTGAATTTCAGCAAGACAAATATGCACCATTCCGTGAATGGTATTTTAAAAAAATTTCTGCATCAAAATTACAAGAATTCAAAGAACAATTTTACCAATATATTGAAACTTTTTATCAAGTAATTCCATTTGTTACTTGGTTTAAAGTAACAAAATATCTTGAAATGAATCAGGAAGAAAGGAGAATATTTCTCCTTGAAGATTTTCAAAAAGAATGGCAGAAACTAGATGGTTCAATCGTTCAATCGGTTCAAGCCCTTAAAAATTCAACAACTTTGGAAGCCACAGCTTCCATCAAACCTGTTGAAAAAATAAATATTTCCTTAATACAATATACTAATCCCCAACAAGAATTTCTTCATCAATTAAAATCCCGATTAAAATCATTATCTTATAAGAAACAAATAAAACAGAAAAATTTCCAAATCAATGTTTTAACTCAAACAACAGAAAATCCTAAATCCAAATCTTATCCTCCAAGTTTTTATAAACAGAAAACTCAAAAAATGTTTGAGTCCTCTTCACCAAAGAAATCTAAATCCAAATCAAAATCACAAGAACACATTCAGTGTTATAAATGTTCAAAGTTTGGTCATTATGCCAATCGGTGTAAGATCAAGAAAAAATTAGACCAAATTTATGACAAAGACCCAAAACTTATTCAGATAAAATCTGAATTTTCCCCATCTTCTGATCATCCAAAAATAAATTGTCAAAATTCTGGAACCAATGTTCCTACAAATATTCAACCAACTCTATTGGAATTAGTAGACAAAACTACTAACCCAATAAAAGAATCTCAAACTCAATACTCAAATAATGAGTCTATTCCTAGACCGGTTACAATCAGTGACCTTAAACATAAAATTAATTCATTAAAAATTGAGATGAGTAAGCAAAAGAAATCTCTTGCTACTCAACCACCAATTTAACAACATAATCAAATCAATGTCATGAGCCAAGTAATATCTCAAAAATGGTATATTCAAGTTACTTTGGTAATCAATCAAGAATTCACTATCAAAGATGTTGTTACCCTAATTGATAGTAGAGCTGATTTAAATTGCATACAAGAAGGATTGGTTCCTACTCAATATTTTGATAAAACCACTCAAATCCTTAATAATGCTAGTGGTTACAAAATGCAAATTAAATACAAATTAAATTATGTCTCAATTTGCAATAATGGAGTATGTATTCCATCCAATTTTATACTTATCAAAGATTTAACTCAAATTGTTATTCTTAGTACTCCTTTTATCACCTCAATTTTCCCCTTAACCAAGGTAGAAGAAAATGGTATTTATGCCCAATACAATGGACATAATCTCCTATTTCAATTTGTAACTCCACCACAAACAAAAGTTATCAATTCTGTGGAATCTAATTTATTTTTCAAAGAAAAGCAACTTAACTTCTTACAACAAGAAGTCAAGTTTTTATCTTTAGAAAAACAATTGGAATCCCCTTCAATACAAACCAAGATTTCTCAACTTTTGAAATCTTACTACAATGAAATCTGTAGTGATATATCAAATGCTTTTTGGGATCACAAGAAACATATTGTTTCTCTTCCCTATAATCCTGATTTCAATGAACGACATATCCCAACTAAAGCAAGACCAAGTCAAATGCAACTTGCTTATTTGGAACTATGCAAAACTGAAATTGCCAGTTTATTACACAAACAACTTATTCGTCCTAGTCACTCCCCATGGAGTTGTACAGCTTTTTATGTGAATAAAAATGTTGAATGAGAACGAGGGACTCCTCGATTAGTTATCAATTATAAACCACTGAATGATTGCCTCCAATAGATTCGTTATCCTATTCCTAACAAAAAGGATTTGCTGGATCGCTTACATTCAGCCACTAGTTTCTCCAAATTTGATCTCAAATCAGGGTATTGGAAAATTCAGGTGGCCGAAACTGACAGGTTTAAAACTGCTTTTGCTGTTCCTTTTGGACACTTTGAATAGAATGTTATGCCATTTGGCCTTAAAAATGCTCCTTCTGAATTTCAAAATATTATGAATGAGATATTCACTCCATATACCGAATTTTCTGTAGTCTATATTGATGACATACTTATCTTTTCAAAATCTATTGACCAGCATTTTAAACATTTAAAAATTTTCAAAGACATTATCCACAAAAATGGATTAGTCGTTTCTGCTCCTAAAATCAAGCTATTTCAAACATCTATTCGATTTCTTGGTCATAATATTCATCAAGGCCAAATTATTCCAATTGACCGCAGTATTGAATTTGCCTCAAAATTTTCTGATGTAATTCTGGACAAAACCCAATTACAAAGATTTTTGGGTAGTCTGAATTATGTTGCAAATTTTATTCCTAATCTGGCATATGATGCAAAAATATTACAATCACGACTCCAAAAGAATCCATTCCCATGGACTGATGACCATACCAAAGCTGTTCGACAAATAAAATTAAAAGTCAAATAAATTCCCTGTCTTTCTTTAGCCAACCCACTTTGGTATAAAATAGTTGAGACAGATGCCTCTCAACTAGGCTATGGAGGAATTCTAAAATAACTCAATCCTTCCAAACAGAAGGAAGAATTAATTAGATACACTTCTAGTGTTTGGAAAGATGCCCAAACTAATTATTCAACTATCAAAAAAGAAGTTCTCGCCATTGTCAAATGTATTAAAAAATTTCAGGATGATTTGCTTAATCAGTCCTTCTTAGAATAGACTATAGTTCAGCAAAATCCGTTTTACAAAAAGATGTCAAAAATCTTGCATCAAAATAAATCTTTGATAGATGGCAAGCTGAACTATCCTCTTTTGATTTTCAGATTGAATATATACAAGGAGAAACAAATTCTCTCCCTGATTTTCTAACTAGAGAATTTTTGCAGGGTATTTCCTAATGGCAGCATCCTCCTCAGGAGGAAAAGGCAAAGAAAGGGGCAATATCCCCTTATCTTCAAGTCAAGAATCCATAGATGATCATGCTCTTTGGACAATTATCTAAAGCAATAGATATCGAATAAGAGGAGACTTTCAATTTAAAGACTCTGTGCAAAAAGATATTTCTCTCAATAAAGAGAAAACTGTTCCCAATAAAGAGAAAACTTCTCTCAATAAAGAGAAGATTGAAACAAAAGAAATTTCTTATATTCAAAAGGAAATATTTTCTACCATTCTGGTAATTGAACTAGAAGATCAACAATGGATATCTGATCCCTAGGAATTAAAGAGAAGATATCTTGACAATCAAGGATTTCCTGCATTGGATGGCAAAACTCGTTTAATTGCAGAAGCAATTTTGATTGCTACTGGATCCATTACCTTTGCCCATTATATGGAAAACTAACGGCCAGATAGCCCAATTACTTATAGTAAAGCCATTATTCATAAAATTCTTAAACCATCCATTTGGGGTTTTGACCTAAATAAATCCCGAACACTCAGTTTAGGCCACTCTTTCAATTATTGGGATTATATCCAGTCCTTCACCAATGCCTTTTATTATATGAATCCCAAACAAAAATATTCTTGGTTTCTAAAGATTTGTCCAGATATCCTTCAAACCGGTATTCCCAATTGGTTCTATAATTGGAGTCATTTCGGTTCAACCACCAAAATTTTGCCCAAATCATTAATTCCTTTATATAATCAATATGAAGGAGTTAAATTCAAAGGAAAAAATTCTCATTACTCTGAAGTTGATTTCTTTTTCTTCACAGAATGCAGTATTCCATGGATTTGGATGTGGAATATTCAAATTACCACTATTGATCATCTTCCCACACTCCAAAGAACTTACTGGATCCGATGGTGGGATAATATTCCCGACTTTGATAAAAAACTGCTTGAAATTTCATCAATCATCTCTCAGTATGCCAAAATAGCAAAACCTGAGGCTTCCTTATCTTCTTTAGAATCTAATCCTTTTGATATATTCAAATTCATGATTTGAAAACAACATCCCAATTTATCTGAAACACAGATTAATCATCGTTGTCTTGCTTCCATGAAAGCCCATTTTCTTCAAACCTTTAATTCAGTATCCCATTCGGATGAAGATTCTCTCACTTCGTCTGAAAACAATAATTCCTTCCATGTTCTAGCAGGAGAATCGCAACCAGACAGTCCTGATCAATCACTCGGTGAATATTGGGACTCAATTATTAATCAGATCAAAAGCAAGAAATAATTCGTCAACCATCAATATAGTTGTCCACCAGCCAATACAGCTGTCCATCACTCCAAGCAACCTCAAAACAGCCAATGAAGCTGTCACTTCAAATCAGTAAAAGGACAAATCAGCCAAAACAGCTATTTGTTCTCGCATCATCATGGACCCAACCATTTAGATTATTGTCGGCCAACACAGCCTCCAATAGTCCTGGCTACTCAATAGCCTTGCCAGCTGTCGATGACGCATGCCATGAAGTCATCCTCCAAATAATTGAAGCACTGACGCATGCCCTTATGTCAGAACACAATTATCAAGGGATGAAGCGACTGCATCCAATCCACATAGCACACGTGTCCCACTCAGCGACAGATTTCAACTAGTTACAAGTCCGCAATCATCTATAACAGGGTTAGCCTGGGGATTGTCCAGGACACCAAGTATTCCACCAAAAATTTCCATCTCTTCTTTCTTTTCTAGTTTGTTCTTCCTTTTTAATTTGTATCAGTGTGTATCGGAGAAGCTACTCAAGGTTTCGATAAGCTTCCTCCTTATTAGTTTATATTTGTTTAATGCATGCATAGTAGTTGCATAGTGTGTGTATAGTGGTCAGATTCCATATGTTTTGAGTGTTTTTGTAATTCTGTTTTATTAGGAATTAATATATGATATGAGGCTTTCTTCTCGTGTGCTTCCTTCTCTTTCGTTACTACGCTTTCCCCTTACTCTGTGTCTAATTATGGGTGTATGAACAACTGTTCATTGTCTTCTTCAGCGGTTTTTATGGAGGACTTATAATGCTCTATTTAGATTTACTACTATGTTGCAGTAGCGTGGGAAGTCGCGTTGGGATGACCTGATGGCATTGTAGCAGTGAGTGCGTTTTGCCGATTGATTCCCCGTAAAAGTTATCGTGGACGGACGCAGTTTTGCAACAGCAATCTAGTAGTAAATCTAAATAAACTTCTGTAAGAAGTCCATAAAAATTTATGGAGAAGAAGGTAAATAGTAATTTACTATGCTGATGAATAGTATTCCGAATCACTATTCACTATAGTAAAACTATTCCAACATTACTATTCCCATATGTAATTACAGTCTTATTGGTTTTACCAAAAGCTCTTTTACCCTTTCTTTTCTACTGTTTTAAAATAATAATAAATAATAAATAAAAATAAAAATAAAAATTTCTGTAAATGTCTCTTTTCAATTTTCCAATCAAAAAATCAATTAAAAATAAACAATTAGACAAATGGTCTAAAATCGATGACCAACAAAATCAATTAAATCGATGGATAATTCCTTCCATCAATCCTAAAATAATCTATCAATATAGATGGAAAGATTGGTCCACCAACATGTCAATCAAAACTACTGAGCAAACTCTCAGTATAAATGAAGAAAGTCAAAATGAAGGTTTTCAATTACTTTCAAATGAAGATTTATTACACGACCTTCATCGTTTCAAATTTCTTCATTTCGGATGCATTCAAGTTGCATTCAAACCTTTGACCTTATTTATGACAACCCGGATTTCGGCACCCCGAAATCCGTGCCATCGACACGATCATCTTGACCATGCCCCTTGACTAAACACGGAACACTGGTATATCAAGCAATAGAAATAAACTGAAAATAATAACAATAATTGCGGAATTGATTCACTATTTAAATATTGCTCAAAAGATGGTTCTACCTTCATGCCTCTGCATGAATGGAAAACCGATCCGAACCATCGATGATAGCTGATCATCAAGGATGGTTTGCCCAAAAGAATAATCCTAACATTTAATCACATTGTTTACAAAACTAGGCTTGACATACCAAGCCGTAACAATAAGCTCACAAAACTTTCAAGGCCGCACAACGGAGTCCTCTAGAAGAAGTCCTCAGGAGGTGGCTCCAACTCGTCACCAGGCGCAAGGTCCGACTCACCAAGGTCAACATCCCCTGAAGCCTCAGCAGCTGCTAATAGTGGACCTGCGACGTATAGTCTACAGGGTGAGCTACATCATAGCTCAATAGGAAACAAAACACAGTGAACATATAAATTAAAACTCATATATATTCCATGATATGCCATGCATGATGTATCTATGCAATTCTTGAAAACAGAAAAAGAATCACATTTTACTGGTAGTTTACACATGTCTTTTAATTACTCATGAATGATGCTGACTAGGCCTAAAGCAAAACTTAATCTTTCAACTTAAGTAATCCCCGAGCAATATAGCATCGAGCCCCGATGAGATACCCTTCATCGTCATCTATATAGACAATTTTAAACGTATTCCCTGGGAATACAATTAGTACCCAAGCCCCTTTCCCCTGGGGATCGGTGGCGGGGTTTCAACTTATCTCAATTCAACACCCACGGGTGTGCTATCGTATGGATATGCCTCCGACCGCTTACGGTTTTCCACACAGACGGTCACGGATATCCTGTCGCGTCAGTCGTGGGTATCCCGCCACGTCGGTAGGGTATCCTATCAAACCTCAAATAACAAAAATATCAGGTGCTTTACATATAGTTATTCACCATGTAAGTGTAGTATCTTATATCAGTTAGGCCCTATCAGACATTATTCAATCCTAGATACATCCCTGGGATATATCTATTCACTTGCATCACACCTGATGCTCTTATTACTTCACTTCCTCAGCCCCTGGGGATGGCTCATTATTAGATGCTCTTCTTGATGTTACTCACACACACTTTTCACAAAACTTTAAGCAATAAAACAGTTTCCAATTTGATTCTATATCACTACATACATGCTCTTGCAAATTAAAGTACATGTTCAAGGTGTTCCCTACCTCAAGTCTCCGCTAAATCATGCATCAAGGTCCCACGTGGCTCCTTGTGTCCTTGATCACATGTACCACCTATGGTACAATATAACACATGTAATACATCACTAAAGATGTAACAAAGAAGGTCCAAGGCCCTCCAAGAATCTTACAGTCAAACTCAAAAGTCAATAAAAACTGGCACAGTCGATTAATCGAACTCTGAAGTCGATTAATCGAATCTGATTAGATTAATCGATTCCTAAAATCGATTAATCGAGATTCAAAATCGATTAATCTATTCCCAAAATCGATTAATCGAGGTCCCCATTCGATTAATCGAATCTCACATCGATTAATCGAAATTCTTGCTCTATCAATTCGATTCTCAATTCGAGTAGTCGAATCCCCAAAATCGATTAATCGATATTTAAATCGATTAATCAAAATTCGAAATCGATGGACAATTCCTTCCATCAATCCTAAAACAATCTATCAATATGGATGGAAAGATTAGTCCACCGACATGTCAATCAAAACTACTGAGCAAACTCTCAGTATAAGTGAAGAAAGTCAAAATGAAGGTTTTCAATTACTTTCAAATGAAGATCTTCTGCATGACCTTCACAAATTCAACTTCCTACATCTCGGATGTATTCAGGTTGCCTTTAAACCTTTGACCTTATTGGGTCTGAAAAATACTAGTATACTTTGCACTCTCAGAGATGCTAGATGCCTTGATTGGCAATCCTCTCTGATGGCTGCTATTGAGATCAGCTTATGCCTTGGTCCAGTATACTATAAAGTTTTTCCAAATTTAACTTTATCTTTAATAGATAAAAACATTTTACATGCTTGTACCCTTCATCTCCAAACTGAGGGATACAACTTTATGCCTGTATCAGAGACCATTGCTCTGATCTATCGCCTTCTTTATAAGGTGATGACTTCTCTGGTTCCTAAAATTAATTATCAAAATAAACCACAGTCTTAATTGAAACTAATAGTGCAACCACTAATGTTGTTACACAAAAACTATGTGAATGGAAAATATTGCTTTTCCTAGTGCTTGGCGTATACCTCAAGCTGTTTCTCCTAAGCCAATTTTAAACCAAGAAATTGAACAAATTGTTCAAAATACCCAAGGAGATGTAATCTTAAAATTTGACAGATCTACATCCCATAGAACTTCTTATAGGAGTTCTTACTCTGAATCGAGGTCTAGAGGCCCTTACAGAGTCTCTATACCCTCGACTGCTCGATCATCTTATTCAGAAGTTAACTCATCTGTTCCTTCTGAATACAATCATCCTAATCTTGAAGGAATCTAAGTGTCTGAAAAACAGATTCCTCATGGGATATATACCCAACAGCAGAGGGAATCTCCTACTGCTAGCGAGATGAATTTCTCAATCCATTAATAAAGTTTTTATGGATCGCACAAAGCCTGAAAACTTTGTTATTAATCGACAAGAAATTAATGCTGAATTTCAGCAAGACAAATATGCACCATTCCGTGAATGGTATTTTAAAAAAATTTATGCATCAAAATTGCAAGAATTCAAAGAACAATTTTACAAATATATTAAAACCTTTTATCAAATTATTCCATTTGTTACTTGGTTCAAAGCAATAAAATATCTTTAAATGAATCAAGAAGAAAGGAGAATATTTCTTCTTGAAGATTTTTAAAAAGAATGGCAGAAACTAGATGGTTCAATCATTCAATCAGTTTATCCTCCTGTTGAAACCCTCAAACTCACTCAACCTAATTCAACAGCTACTTTGGAAGCCACTGCTTTCATAAAACCTGTTGAACCTATCCCTCATTCAACAAAAGTTGATTTATCATATCTGTATAAACAAAATAATTTTACTAATTTGAATTTACAAATAATTAGTATGCAATTGAACAAATTGAAATATTCTTTCTTCCTCACCAATAAATAAAACATCAACCTTAAAGGTCGAACAACCAAACATAAAACCTCCCCTAGAAATTTCTGGATTAAATCTGTCATCAAAATCTTATATGATAAAACAAGAGGAATTTATTGATAAATTAACATCCAGATTACACGCTTTATCACTTAATCCTGAGAAGAAAAATAATTTTCAAATCAATGTATTGACTGATAGAGAAAATGCTAATTTAGCAGAAATACAAGAAATTCAAAATAATTTCGAATCCTTACAAAACAGCATGGAGCTTAATAAACTCCAATATAATTGGGATGGTGGTAATACTCGATATTACTATCATAGACCTACACCTCAGGATCTTCTTTATGAAGAAGATCATATCGATATTCAAAATTCTTATGATTATCGATCCATTTATGAATGGAACATTGATGGTAAATCCGAATATGAGATTTTTGCTGTTTTATATAAAAATTTTATGTACAGCACCATCTTAAAACAACATCAAAATTCTAATCAAACAATTGCTCGATATATTACTACTGGATTTTTTGGTATGTTGAAAGGTTGGTGGGATAATGTTCTCACAGCCGCTCAACGTGATGAAATCCTAAATTCAACTAAACCAGTTAAAAATGAAATTACTGGCCTAATAGAAACTAGGGAAGATGCAGTTTATACATTGACCCAAACCATTATTTTTCATTTTGTTGGTTCTTAAAATCTTCAATATGAAAGAAGTAGAGAACTACTTCAAAATCTCCGTTGTCCATCTTTAACCCATTTCAGATGGTATAAAGATGTTTTTATGACAAAAGTCATGCAACGAAGTGATGCCAATACTGAATATTGGAAGCCAAATTTATTGATGGACTTGACAGCCTATTTGCTGAGAAGGTCCGCAATAAACTCCGTAATCCTGATGATCAAAGTATCACTTACAATCAATATACTTATGGACAACTCCAAAATATCATTGTTCGTGAAGGATTAACCTTGTGTAATGATTTAAAATTACATCAATAATTAAAACAACAACTTACTGGTCGTAAGGAATTGGGAGAATTTTGTGACCAATTTGCTTATGACACAAAAATTAATTATCCTTCTAAAAGACGAGATAATAGAGAAATCTCTAATTATCGTCGTCCCTTTGAACGACGCCGTCGTATTTTCAAACGAACAAATAATCCCTCTTCTTCTCGGCAACATCGAGAAAATAGAGAACCTTCTTTTTCTCGCAAATATCGTGAGAAAGGAAGAAAATCAACAAATCGACCCCAAAGAGAAATTAAATGTTACAAGTGTCATCGATTTGGTCATTATGCCAATAAATGCACAACTGAACAAAGAATAAATCAAATTCATGATGAAGGTTTGAAATTAACCTTTTCAAAAATTTATTTAGATTCTAGTCCTGATTATTCAGAATTTTTTTATTCTGATAATGAGATTCATCCCACTTCGTCATCTTCCTCCTCTGCAGATGACAACCCTGAAAATTGCAAATGTAATCATATCCATACTTCAAAAGATTCTTGGCAAGCATTCGCTGCCATGAACAATCTCAGTATTAATGTGCTTACTAAATCCCAACAATTGTTATTGAACTTAGTTGACAAAACTGAAGGTCCATTAATGAAATCCAAATTAATTGAAGCCTGTATTTCTACAGCTCAAAAGGAAACCAAAAAATCTCTAATAGTAGAAAATCCTTACTCTATTAGAGAACTCTTTCATCGGCTAGAATCCCATAGTTCTTCTAATCCAATGACCAATGCTACCCATAATTCTTCTATGGTTGCTAATTTCCAGCAACAAATAGAATATCTCAATAATGAAGTAATTACTCTAAAGCAACATTTTGCTAAAGAAATTTCCATCATTAATACTCACCTTAATCATTTGGAAAACAAAGATGCCTCTTCTAGTTCCACCTCACATACTTATCTGAACACTCTCCAACAGATATCTTCTCCAAAATGGTACATCAAAGTCAATTTATTTATTAACTCCAATTTTACAATTTATGATATCATCGCCCTTATTGACAGTGGTGCTGACATGAATTGTCTTCAAGACGGGTTAGTCCCTTCCTTCTATTTGAACTCCACTCGTCAGAGTCTCACCAATGCTAGTGGATATCCCATACCTATCCACCACAAACTTGACCATGCTGCCGTCCAGCATCATAATATTTCTATTCCCACTTCTTTTGTGATTCTCCTAAATATCACTCAACCCTTTATCTTAGGGATTCCTTTTATTTCTTTCATCTTTCCCTTTACCCGGGTTGATTCTCATGGCATTTCTGCCCAATTTCAGGGTCATCCCCTTCGATTTCATTTTCTCTCCTCTCATTCTGAGGACTCCCTTCCTCACCTTTGTTGTGTCTCCTTTCCGGGTAATAGCCAATTCTAGGGGGATCATCACTATAATCACACTACTCACAATAATCAAATTGTTTATTCCCATTTGCATGAGCATTTGTATCAGCACTTGCATACCACCAATCCAGTGGTTTTATATTTATGCGGTGATCCTTCAATAGGAAATCACCAGCTCACCACTAATTTTTGTGCAAAGAATGACTAGCCTTGCAGGAAACTCTTCTGCCAATGCAGCCAATTCAACCGAAGATAATTCTTCGCCCCAAAGAAAAGTTTATGTTGTCCTCAACGGATACCAGCCAAGAATTTACACTTCATGGCAATCTTGCCATAGCCAAATTTATAATTTTCCTAGCCCATTATACCAATGTATAATTCCATAAGAGAAGGCAAATCTGCTTTTCAAACTTATCAAACCATGCAACTCCTAGCCCAATCTCCCATTATGGAAGTCAAAGAATACTCCAAATCCGAAACTTCAACATCAGCTATATACCTAATTTTATTAGCCCATGCATTGATTCATCCATGTACCAAGAAATTAATGGAGTATGGAAAAATCATATTGTCAATAATAAAAGAAAAGTCAGACAACATTTGAGCATTCTGGCATCCAAAATTCAGGCTCAAGAAGCCCACACCCAACAACTTTATGAAGGCCTAACCTCATTGCTCAAGAACGTCAATTGGGAAGAAGAAACCTTTTCTATTGAGAAAATTTCCTATTTTCTTAATATCATTGAATTGGTGAAACAAAATGATCCAATTCTTTATTGCCTTAAAAGAATCTGCATGTTTGAAAAGGCCAAACATGTACTCCCAATTGATATTTTTCAGAATATTGTCTCTCAAATTGAAAACTCTGCTACTGAGATCAAATAGATTTTAGTACAAAATCATCCATTTCTCAATCATCTTCAGGGTTATTATCTCCCTAAAATCTCTTTGCTTTCTCCAGAATATCCTAATAATCTTTCACAAGGTCTTGATTGGGGTCTGATCAACCAAATTATTTTCCCCCTGTCTAATATTCCAAATTTTCCTCGCACGATTAAATCCATGGTCTTTCATGCCTCCAAATGTTTGCTCAAAGGCATTTATCTCACTTTTTGGATCACTAGTACTGTTGGCTGGCGATCTCGGGAACAATTCTTCCAATTGTACCAAATCTGGATTCTTCGAAAAACCAGGATGTATAAATTCTCATATGTCAAAAAAATTGATCCTTTTGCTTATTCTAATGCTAACACAATTTCGTCCAAATCCTATTGGATTAATTCCCTTATGTATTTTTCTCAAAAAGCTAGAGAAATTTCGAAAGAACATTATTGCTTCAAGATTACTGATGGTCGAAGACTTTTCATCACTGATTTCCCTATGGAATATATGGCGACTCCTCAACAAGAAGAAGAGGCAGAAAAATTTCTCCAACAGTTGATCAGCAGGAATAATCTTTATCTGCCTGCTAATTTAGAAATTGAAGCACCTATCCAAGAAGAAGACCAGCTTCAAGAATTATCTGATTCAGATAGCTCCCTATCTGGCGATTTAATATTTTATCAGAATCTAGACAATCGCAGAGAACCATAAGGCGTAGCCACAAAAGCCAATCCAGTCAATAAAGCTACCAATTACAAATTGTCCAAGAATCTTACTGGACCCCATATATCACATTATTGTCGGCCAATATTGCCTTGATAATAGCCTCTCCAGCTGTCCATGATGCAACCCATGAAGTCATCATTCCAATTATGAAGCTCTGGCGCATACCATGACGTCAGAATACATTTATCAAGGGACGAAGCGACTACAGCCAATCCACCCAGCACACGTGTCCCACTCAGCAGCAGATTTCAAACCACTTCAAATTCGCATTCATCTATAAAAGGGTTAGCCTGGGGATTGTCCAGGACACCGAGTATTCCACCAAAAATTTCCATCTCTTCTTTCTTTTCTAGTTTGTTCTTCCTTTTCAAGACGCACCTCACCATGCCCCAAAACTATGCACGGAACATTGGTATAACAAGCACAATTAAATAAATAACATAATTAATCTCATAAAGCAGAAAACAGTTAATATGCCCAACTGGCATACGCAAAAGTCAGTTCTACTTTTATGCCAATGCATGAACCGAGAACCGACCCGAACCATCAGTAATAAACGGATCACCCCAGACGGTTCGCCAAAAGAATAATTCAGTTTAATTACATGTTATAATAATAAAGGCTTGGCATACCAAGCCGTACAAATCTGCTCTCAAAACTGACTCTCTATCAAAGTACACAACAGAGTCTCCTAGAAGAAGTCCTCGGGTGGAGGCTCCAACTCGTCTCCAGGCGCGTAATCCAAATCACCTAGATCTACGTCTCCCGAAGCCTCTACAGCTGCTATCAAAGGACCTACGACGTATAGTCTAAAGGGTGAGCTACATCCTAGCTCAATAGGGAACAAACACAATGAACATATAAGTTAAAACTCACATATATTCCATGATACTCTAAGCATGATGTGTCTATGCTTTTGCTAGAAAAACAGTTTAAATCTGATGAATTGCATTCAAGTTTACTGGTAGTTAGCATATCTTACTTTACTGTTGATTTATCATGAATGACACTGAACAGGACTAAAGCAAAAACTTAAATCTTCAACTTAAGTAATCCCCGAGCAATATAGCATCGAGCCCCGATGAGATACCCTTCATCGTCATCTAATTAGACAGTTGTAAAAATACATTCCCTGGGAATACGACCCAAGCCCCTTCCTCACTAGGTGGCGGGGTTAAATATCACACAAGATCCCTGGGATGTACTTATGGTTATGGATAAACCTCCGTCATCGTACGACCACCATATCACGGATCACGGATATCGCCGCGTCAGAGTGTCATCGCCGTGTGGTATCCTATCAAACCTCAAATAAATAAAATAATATGTGCTTTACATATAGTTGCAGTAAGTTTTATATCGCTTAGGCCTCAACAGTAATTATTCAATCCTATGTATACATCCCTAGGATGTATACATACCCGCATCACACCTGATGCCTTTATTACTTTCTCATCCCCTGGGGATGTCTCAATCTTATTAGATTACTTGTTCTGAATTACATGCATCACACTGATGCCTTTTTCACATTCTTGGTGTCACACACGCACCCATTTTTACAAAGCTTTTTATGGTTAAAACAACTTAAAATTTGATGATTATATCACTACATACATGCTCTTGAAAATAAAGTATATGTTCAAGGTGTTCCCTACCTCACGTCTCTGATGGTCCAAGCATCAAGGTCCCACGCGGCTCCTTGTGCTCGCTTTCACACATACCACCTATGGTACATCATAACACATGTAATACATCACTAAAGATGTAATGAAGAAGGTCCTGGACTCTCAATGAACCTCAAAGAAAACTTAGAAAGTTAAGCAAAACTGTCAAAGTCGATTAATCGATTCCCAAAATCGATTAATCGAAATGCAATTCGATTAATCGATTCCCAAAATCAATTAATCGAAACCCAAATCGATTAATCGATTCTCAAGATCGATTAATCAAAATTCAAATTCGATTAATCAATCCCAAATAGATTAATCGAAGTCTCTAGCATAATGAAGTCGATTCTCAAATCGAGTAGTCGAAAAAAACCAAAATCGATTAATCAATTTCCCAACTCGATTAGTCGATTTCTCCAGGTCTCATTTCTCCAGCCACTGGAGGTACCCAGTCGATTAGTCGATTTCCAAATCGACTAATCGAAATCCAAATTGATTAATCGAAATACAATTCGATTAATCGAAATCGGGCTTTCATGACTTTTGAACTTCCAGACCAAAATCGATTAATCGAATCTCAATTTCGATTAATCGATTTGGTCCAATTCAGCCCCCTTTTTGGCTGTTCTTCCAAATCTTTTCCCTTTTTTTTCTAAGCCCTTAATCTATCCTTTAAACCCTTCTTGACTGAATTTAATGATTTACAATCTATGCATTAACCTCAATTTAAAACTCACCTTAATAATCCCTTCAAGGGATTGATTTGTTGGGTTTGATGGCTAGGGTTCCATCACTTGCTTCAACAATCCCAAATCGCCTTAAATCCGTCACTGAATGCTCTAATTAGTCCTTTAATTTGCATTCACTTCCTCCTCAATAACTCCTCTTTACTCCTCTCTCTCTCTCCTCTTAACTCTTCAACAACCAAACAAAAGGGAAATAGGGCTATTAAACCCTTATATCCTCTCTTGGCCTTGTGTGTTAAACACATACACCAAAGATAGGTGTATGTGACTGCAACTTAACACAACACTCTACATTTAGGTCACACTAGTCTCACATTAGTACCTAACTTCATGAACTCAATGTTTGACCATCACTTGGTCAAACCTACGATCAATCGGGCACGGATCCTGTAATATCTTGAAAAATTATATTAAATAGTGACCTCGAGATTCGTGCTCGATTGGTCATAGGTTGACCATGTAGGAGTTCACTAGTGGACGTAGGATATGATGAACGGATGAGATGTGAGAATTTAAGTGGATGTGTGGAGAGTGATGTAAGTTTGGAGCCACATGCACCTAGTTCAAGTGTATATGCTCAACACACAAGCTAGAGGGGAGATAAAAGGGTTTAATAACCCTAAATCAAGGTTTGAGTTGTTGGAGAGAGTGAAGAAGAGAGAGAGAGAGAGGAGTAAAGAAGGGTGAGTGATCAAGGATTTGTTGCAACTGATTGGAAGGGGGATTTGAGCATTTAACGCCGGATTCGACGCGAGGGATCCGCTAGAAGAAAAGCTGGAAACCCTAGCCTTTCCAACCACGTGACCTAATCAATTGGAGATTAATTGAAGGTAAAAATTCTTGTAGATTAAATGCATAGATTGAAGGGTTAGATTGTAGTTAAGAATGGTTTAAATTATAGGATAAAGGCTTAGAAAAATGAAGGAAAAAGAGTAGGAAAAGATTTGGAGGAACAGCCCAAAAGGGGGCTGAATCTGGCCAAATCGATTAATCGAAATTGGAGTTCGATTAATCAATTTTTGCCAAGAAGTTGAAAAGTCAAAGAAGCCGAATTTGATTAATCGTACTGAGATTCGATTAATCGACTTTGGATTTCGATTAATCGATTTAGATGTCGATTAATCGACTGAGAACCTCCAGTGGACTCCAGTGGATGGAGGAAAAAGGACCTGGGGAAATCGACTAGTCGAAATGGGATTTCGATTAATCGATTTTGAATTTCGATTAATCGAATTGGGATCGATTAATCCATTTTGGGAATTCGATTACTCGAATTGAGAATCAAATGGATGGAGTAGAGAATTTTGATTAATCGAATGGGGATTCGATTAATCGAATGGGAATCTCGATTAATCGATTTTGGGAAATCGATTAATCGACTTTGAATTTTGATTAATCGATTTTAGGAATTGATTAATCAAATCAGATTTGATTAATGGACTTTGGAATTCTATTAATCGACTGTGCCAATTTTTGTTGACTTTTTAGTTCGACTTCAAGATTCTCGGGGGGGTCTTGGACCTTCCTTGTTATATCTTTAATGATGTGTTGCATGTGTTATGTTGTACCATAGGTGGTACGTGTGAACTTGGGCACAAGGAGCCATGTGGGACCTTGATGCGTGATTTATCAGAGACTTGAGATAGGGAACACCTTGAACATGTACTTTAATTTGCAAGAGCATGTATGTAGTGATATAGAATCAAATTGAAATCTGTTTTATTGCTTAAAGTTTTGTGAAAAGTGTGTGTGAGTGACATCAATAAGAGCATCTAATAATGAGCCATCCCCAGGGGATGAGGAAGTGAAGTAATAAGAGCATCAGGTGTGATGCAAGTGAATAGATACATCCCAAGGATGTATCTAAGATTGAATAATGTCTGATTGGGCCTAACTGATATAAGATACCACACTTACACGGTGAATAACTATATGTAAAGCACCTAATATTTTTGTTATTTGAGGTTTGATAGGATACCCCACCGACGTGATGGGATAGATATCCGTGATCGTCTGACAATGAGGAGGCTTATCCAACGTGCACACCCCAGGGGTGTTGAATTGAGATAAGTTGAAACCCCGCCACCGATCCCCAGGAGAAAGGGGCTTGGGTACTATTTGTATTCCCAGGGAATACGTTTAAAACTATCTATATAGATGACGATGAAGGGTATCTCATCGGGGCTCGATGCTATATCGTTCGGGGATTACTTAAGTTGAAAGGTTAAGTTTTGCTTTAGGCCTTTTCAGTGTCATTCATGATTAATTAAAAGACATGTGTAAACTACTAGTAAAATGTGATTCTTTTTCAACTATTTTCTCAATGACTACATAGACACATCATGCTTAAGCATATCATGGAATATATGTGAGTTTTAATTTATATGTTCACTGTGTTTTGTTCCCTATTGAGCTAGGATGTAGCTCACTCCTTTAGAGTATACGTCGCAGGTCCACTTTTAGCAGCTGCTGAGGTTTTAGGGGACGTTGACACTGGTGGGTCGGACCTTGCTCCTGGTGACGAGTTGGAGCCACCTCCTGAGGACTTCTTCTAGAGGACTCCGTTGTGCACCTTTGAGAGTTTTTGTGAGCTTGTTTGGTACGGCTTGGTATGTCAAGCCTTGTTTTTATTAAACAATGTAATTAAATTATGGGATTATTCTTTTGGGGCGAACCATCTGTGATGATTGACAATCATCGATGGTTCGGATCGGTTCTCCATTCATGCAAGGGCATGAAGGTAGAACCGTCTTTTGATCAGTTTTTAAAGAGTGAATTATTTCCGCAATCATTGTTATCATTTTTAGTTCATTTATATTGCTTGATATACCAGTATTCCGTGCTTAGCCAAGGGGCATGGTCAAGATGATCGTGCTGATGGCACGGGTTTCAGGGTGCCAAAATCTGGGCTGTCACAGATCCCGAGGTCAAAGTCAAACAATCAATTATTCGGGATATTATAATCGGAGAAGCTACTCAAGGTTTCGGTAAGCTTCCTCCTTATTAGTTTATCTGTTTAATGCATGCATAGTAGTTGCATAGTGTGTGTATAGTGGTCGGATTCCATATGTTTTCAGTGCTTTTGTAATTCTATTTTATTAGGCATTAATATATGATATAAGGCTTTCATCTCGTGTGCTTCCTTCTCTTTCGTTACTACGCTTTCCCCTTACTCTGTGTTTGGTATCAGAGCCATGTCCGCCTAAGCCCGTGGTAATTACATATGGAGGGTGGCTAGTGTTGGAATAGCTGTTTTAGCTGATTTGTCCTTTTACTGATTTGAAGTGACAACTTCATTGGCTGTATTGACAGTTTCTTGGAGTGATGGACAGTATTGGCTAGTGGACAGCTATATTGATGGTTGACAAATTATTTCTTGCTTTTGACCTGATTAATGATTGAGTCCCAATATTCACCGAGTGATTGATCAGGACTGTCTGGTTGCGATTCTCCTGCTAGAACATGGAAGGAATAATTATTTTCAGACGAAGTGAGAGAATCTTCATCCGAATGGGATACTGAATTAAAGGTTTGAAGAAAAAGGGCTTTCATGAAAGCAAGACAACGATGATTAATCTGTGTTTCAGATAAATCGGGATGTTGTTTTCGAATCATGAATTTGAATATTTCAAAAGGATTAGATTCTAAAGAAGATAAGGAAGCCTCAGGTTTTGCTATTTTGGCATACTGAGAGA
The DNA here is from genome assembly GCA_021018995.1 of Chloranthus sessilifolius. Lineage (NCBI taxonomy): Eukaryota > Viridiplantae > Streptophyta > Magnoliopsida > Chloranthales > Chloranthaceae > Chloranthus > Chloranthus sessilifolius. The sequence continues at coordinate 22,411,833 of CM037594.1, read as the reverse complement.
TGATTGATGAAATTTCAAGCAGTTTTTTGTCAAAGTCGGGAATATTATCCCACCATCGGATCCAGTAAGTTCTTTGGAGTGTGGGAAGATGATCAATAGTGGTAATTTGAATATTCCACATCCAAATCCATGGAATACTGCATTCTGTGAAGAAAAAGAAATCAACTTCAGAGTAATGAGGATTTTTTTCTTTGAATTTAACTCCTTCATATTGATTATATAAAGAAATTAATGATTTGGGCAAAATTTTGGTGGTTGGACCGAAATGACTCCACCAATTATAGAACCAATTGGGAATACCGGTTTGAAGGATATCTGGACAAATCTTTAGAAACCAAGAATGTTTCTATTTGGGATTCATATAATAAAAGGCATTGGTGAAGGATTGGATATAATCCCAATAATTGAAAGAGTGGCCTAAACTGAGTTTTCGGGATTTATTTAAGTCAAAACCCCAAATGGATGGTTTAAGAATTTTATGAATAATGTCTTTACTATAAGTAATTGGGCTATCTGGCCGTTAGTTTTCCATATGATGGGCAAAGGTAATGGATCCAGTAGCAATCAAAATTGCTTCTGCAATTAAACAGGTTTTGCCATCCAATGCAGGAAATCCTTGATTGTCAAGATATCTTCTCTTTAATTCCCAGGGATCAGATATCCATTGTTGATCTTCTAGTTCAATTACCAGAATGGTGGAAAATATTTCCTTTTGAATATAAGAAATTTCTTTTGTTTCAATCTTCTCTTTATTGAGAGAAGTTTTCTCTTTATTGGGAACAGTTTTCTCTTTATTGAGAGAAATATCTTTTTGCACAGAGTCTTTAAATTGAAAGCCTCCTTTTGTTCGATATCTATTGCTTTGGGTAATTGTCCAAAGAGCATGATCATCTATGGATTCTTGACTTGAAGATAAGGGGATATTGCCCCTTTCTTTTCCTTTTCCTCCTGAGGAGGATGCTGCCATTAGGAAATACCCTGCAAAAATTCTCTAGTTAGAAAATCAGGGAGAGAATTTATTTCTCCTTGTATATATTCAATTTGAAAATCAAAAGAGGATAGTTCAGCTTGCCATCTAGCAAAGATTTATTTTGATGCAAGATTTTTGACATCTTTTTGTAAAACGGATTTTGCTGAACTACAGTCTATTCTAAGAGGGACTAATTAAGCAAATTATCCTGAAATTTTTTAATACATTTGACAATGGCGAGAACTTCTTTTTTGATAGTTGAATAATTAGTTTGGGCATCTTTCCAAACACTAGAAGTGTATCTAATTAATTCTTCCTTCTGTTTGGAAGGATTGAGTTGTTTTAGAATTCCTCCATAGCCTAGTAGAGAGGCATCTGTCTCAACTATTTTATACCAAAGTGGGTTGGCTAAAGAAAGACAGGGAATTTGTTTGACTTTTAATTTTATTTGTCGAACAGCTTTGGTATGGCCATCAGTCCATGGGGATGGATTCTTTTGGAGTCGTGATTGTAATATTTTTGCATCATATGCCAGATTAGGAATAAAATTTGCAACATAATTCAGACTGCCCAAAAATCTTTGTAATTGGGTTTTGTCCAGAATTACATCAGGAAATTTTGAGGCAAATTCAATACTGCGGTCAATTGGAATAATTTGGCCTTGATGAATATTATGACCAAGAAATCGAATAGATGTTTGAAATAGCTTGATTTTAGGAGCAGAAACGACTAATCCATTTTTGTGGATAATGTCTTTGAAAATTTTTAAATGTTTAAAATATTGGTCAATAGATTTTGAAAAGATAAGTATGTCATCAATATAGACTACAGAAAATTCGGTATATGGAGTGAATATCTCATTCATAATATTCTGAAATTCAGAAGGAGCATTTTTAAGGCCAAATTTCTATTCAAAGTGTCCAAAAGGAACAGTAAAAGCGGTTTTATACCTGTCAGTCTCAGCCACCTGAATTTGCCAATACCCTGATTTGAGATCAAATTTGGAGAAAATAGTGGCTGAATGTAAGCGATCCAGCAAATCCTTTTTGTTAGGAATAGGATAAGGAATCTATTGGAGGCAATCATTCAGTGGTTTATAATTGATAACTAATCGAGGAGTCCCTCGTTCTCGTTCAACATTTTTATTCACATAAAAAGCTATACAACTCCATGGGGAGTGACTTGGACGAATAAGTTGTTTGTGTAATAAACTGGTAATTTCAGTTTTGCATAGTTCCAAATAAGCAAGTTTCATTTGACTTGGTCTTGCTTTAGTTGAGATATGTCATTCATTGAAATCAGGATTATAGGGAAGAGAAACAATATATTTCTTGTGATCCCAAAAAGCATTTGGTATATCACTACAGATTTCATTGTGGTAAGATTTCAAAAGTTGAGAAATCTTGGTTTGTATTGAAGGGGATTCCAATTGTTTTTTTAAAGATAAAAACTTGACTTCTTGTTGTAAGAAGTTAAGTTGCTTTTCTTTGAAAAATAAATTAGATTCCACAGAATTGATAACTTTTATTTGTGGTGGAGTTACAAATTGAAATAGGAGATTGTGTCCATTGTATTGGGCATAAATACCATTTTCATCTACCTTGGTTAAGGAAAAAATTGAGGTGATAAAAGGAGTACCAAGAATAACTATTTGAGTTAAATTTTTGATAAGTATAAAATTGGCTGGAATACATACTCCATTATTGCAAATTGAGACATAATTTAATTTGTATTGAATTTGCATTTTGTAACCACTAGCATTATTAAGGGTTTGAGTGGTTTTATCAAAATATTGAGTAGGAACCAATCCTTCCTGTATGCAATTTAAATCAGCTCCACTATCAATTAGGGCAACAACATCTTTGATAGTGAATTCTTGATTGATTACAAAAGTAACTTGAATATACAATTTTTTAGATGTTACTTGGCTCATGACATTGATTTGATTATGTTGTTGAATTGGTTGAGTAGCAAGAGATTTCTTTTGCTTACTCATCTCAATTTTTAATGAATTAATTTCATGTTTAAGGTCACTGATTGTAACCGGTCTAGGAATAGACTCATTATTTGAGTATTGAGTTTGAAAGTCTTTTATTAGGTTAGTAGTTTTGTCTACTAATTCCAATCGAGTTGGTTGAATATTTGTAGGTAAATCTTCATTTGAAAGTAATTGAAAACCTTCATTTTGACTTTCTTCATTTATACTGAGAGTTTGCTCTGTAGTTTTGATTGACATGTCGGTGGACTAATCTTTCCATCTATATTGATAGATTGTTTTAGGATTGATGGAAGGAATTGTTCATCGATTTAATTGATTTTGTGGGTCATCAATTTTAGACCATTTGTCTAATTATTTATTTTTAATTAATTTTTTTATTGGAAAATTGAAAAGAGACATTTACATAATTTATTATTATTTTTTTTAAAACAATAAAAAAGAAAGGGTAAAAGAGCTTTTGGTAAAACCAATAAGACTGTAATTACATATGGGAATAGTAATGTTGGAATAGTTTTACTATAGTGAATAGTGATTCAAAATACTATATTCATCAGCATAATAAATTACTATTTACCTTCTTCTCCATAAATTTTTATGGACTTCTTACAGAAGTTCATTTAGATTTACTACTAGATTGCTGTTGCAAAACTGCATCCGTCCACGATAACTTTTACGGGGAATCAATCGGCAACAACGCACTCACTGCTACAATGCCATCAGGTCTTCTCAACGCGACTTCTCACGCTATCACAGCATAGTAGTAAATCTAAACAGACCATTATAAATCCTCCATAAAAATCGCTGAAGAAGGTGATGAACAGTAGTTCATACACCCATAAGTAGCCACCCTAATCACGATTCACTACTTCTCAAGATTCCAACACTAGCCACCCGCCATATGTAATTACCACGGGCTTAGCCGGACATGGCTCTGATACCAAACACAGAGTAAAGGAAAAGCGTGGTTGCGGAAGAGAAGGAAGCACACGAGAAGAAAGCCTTATATCATAGATTAATACTAATAAAACAAACTTACAATTAAAAATTGAAAACATAAGGAATCTAATTCCTATTCACACACTATGCAACTACTATGCATGCATTAAACAAATATATACAAAGAGGAGAAGGATTACCGATATGTAGCACTTCTCCTATACAAAATGAAAACAAAAACAAAGAGAATAAGAGAGCACAGGAAGAAGAGAAAGAGATATGCAATTTTTCGGTGGAATACTCGGTGTCTTGGACAATCCCCAGGCTAACCCTTTTATAGATGAATACGGATTTGAAGTGGTTTGAAATCTGCCGCTGAGTGGGACACGTGTGCTGGGTGGATTGGTTGCAGTCGCTTCGTCCCTTGGTAATTGTGTTCTGACGTCATGGTATGCATTAAAGCTTCATAATTGGAATGATGACTTCATGGGTTGCATCATGGACTGCTGGAGAGGCTATTATCAAGGCAATATTGGCCGACAATAATGTGATATATGGGGTCCAGTAAGATTCTTGGACGATTTGTAATTGGCAATTTTATTGACAGGATTGGCTTTTGTGGCTACGCCTTATGGTTCTCTGCGATTGTCCAGATTCTGATAAAATATTGAATCGCCAGATAGGGAGCTATCTGAATCAGATAATTCTTGAAGCTGGTCTTCTTCTTAGATAGATGCTTCAATTTCTAAATTAGCAGGCAGATGAAGATTATTCCTGCTGATCAACTGTTGGAGAAATTTTTCTGCCTCTTCTTCTTGTTGAGGAGTCGCCATATATTCCATAGGGAAATCAGTGATGAAAAGTCTTCGACCATCAGTAATCTTGAAGCAATAATGGTCTTTCAAAATTTCTCTAGCTTTTTGAGAAAGATACATCAGAGAATTAATCTAATAGGATTTGGACGAAATTGTGTTAGCATTAGAATAAGCAAAAGGATCAATTTTATTGATATATGAGAATTCATACATCCTGGTTTTTCGAAGAATTCAGATTTGGTACGGTTGGAAGAATTGTTCCCGAGATCGCCAGCCAACAGTACTAGTGATCCAAAAAGTGAGATAAATGTCTTTGAGCAAATATTTGGAGGCATGAAAGACCATGGATTTAATCATGCGAGAAAAATTTGGAATATTAGACAGGAGAAAATAATTTGGTTGATCAGACCCCAATCAAGACCTTGTGAAAGATTATTAGGATATTCTGAAGAAAGCAAAGAGATTTTAGGGAGATAATAACCCTAAAGATGATTGAGAAATGGATGATTTTGTACTAAAATCTGTTTGATCTCAGTAGCAATGAGGTTAGGCCTTCATAAAGTTGTTGGGTGTGGGATTCTTGAGCCTGAATTTTGGACGCCAGAATGCTCAAATGTTGTCTGACTTTTCTTTTATTATTGACAATATGATTTTTCCATACTCCATTAATTTCTTGGTACATGGATGAATCAATGCGTGGGCTGATAAAATTAGGTATATGGCTGGTGTTGAAAGTTTCGGATTTGGAGTATTCTTTGACTTCCATAATAGGAGATTGGGCTAGGAGTTGCATGGTTTGATAAGTTTGAAAAGCATATTTGCCTTCTCTTATGGAATTATACATTTGGTATAATGGGCTAGGAAAATTATAAATTTGGCTATGGCAAGATTTCCATGAAGTGTAAATTCCTGGTTGGTATCCTTTGAGGACAACATAAACTTTTCTTTGGGGCGAAGAATTTTCTTCGGTTGAATTGACTGCATTGGCAGAAGAGTTTCCTGCAAGGTTAGTCATTCTCTGCACAAAAAGTAGTGGTGAGCTGGTGATTTCCTATTGAAGGATCACCGCATAAATATAAAACTACTGGATTAGTGGTATGTAAATGCTCATGCAAATGGGAATAAACAATTCGACTATTGTGAGTAGTGTGATTATAGTGATGATCCCCCCAGAATTGGTTATTACTCGGAAAGGAGACACAACAAAGGTGAGGAAGGGAGTCCTCAGAATGAGAGGAGAGAAAATGAAATCGAAGGGGATGACCCTGAAATTGGGCAGAAATGTCATGAGAATCAACCCGGGTAAAGGGAAAGATGGAAGAAATAAAAGGAATCCCTAAGATAAGGGTTTGAGTGATATTTGGGAGAATCACAAAAGAAGTGGGAATAGAAATATTATGATGTTGGACGGCAGCATGGTCAAGTTTGTGGTGGATAGGTATGAGATATCCACTAGCATTGGTGAGACTCTGACGAGTGGAGTTCAAATAGAAGGAAGGGACTAACCCGTCTTGAAGACAATTCATGTCAGCACCACTGTCAATAAGGGCGATGATATCATAAATTGTAAAATTGGAGTTAATAAATAAATTGACTTTGATGTACCATTTTGGAGAAGATATATGTTGGAGAGTGTTCAGATAAGTATGTGAGGTGGAACTAGAAGAGGCATCTTTGTTTTCCAAATGATTAAGGCGAGTATTAATGGTGGAAATTTCTTTAGCAAAATGTTGCTTTAGAGTAATTAATTCATTGTTGAGATATTCTATTTGTTGCTGGAAATTAGCAACTATAGAAGAATTTTGGGTAGCATTGGTCATCGGATTAGAAGAACTATGGGATTCTAGCTGATGAAAGAGTTCTCTAATAGAGTAAGGATTTTCTACTATTAGAGATTTTTTGGTTTCCTTTTGAGTTGTAGAAATACATGCTTCAATTAATTTGGATTTGATTAATGGATCTTCAGTTTTGTCAACTAAGTCCAATAACGATTGTTGAGATTCAGTAAGAACATTAATACTGAGATTGTTCATGGCAGCGAATGCTTGCCAAGAATCTTTTGAAGTATGGATATGATTACATTTGCAATTTTCAGGGTTGTCATTTGCAGAGGAGGAAGATGACGAAGTGGGATGAATCTCATTATCAGAATCAGAAAATTCTGAATAATCAGGACTAGAATCTAAACAAATTTTTGAAAAGGTTAATTTCAAGCCTTTATCATGAATTTGATTTATTCTTTGTTCAGTTGTGCATTTATTGGCATAATGACCAAATCGATGACACTTGTAACATTTAATTTCTCTTTGGGGTCGATTTGTTGATTTTCTTCTTTTCTCACGATATTTGCGAGAAAAAGAAGGATCACTATTTTCTCGATGTTGTCGAGAAGAAGAGGGATTATTTGTTTGTTTGAAAATATGACAGCGTCGTTCAGAGGGACGATGTGGCAGCCCGAATTTTGGTGCCCCGAAACTCGTGTCATCAGCACGACCCTCAAGGCCGTGCCCTGGAACTCTTTTCGATACATTGGTATATACAAGCCAAAAACTGTAACTAGGGCGCATGTATCTACTCTAAACAAGTTCTCATATGTAAAGAAATTTAATTATGGTCTCTATAGGCAGTTCTTGTCCCATGCCAATTCATGGGCATAAGAACTTACCCAAACCATTGGAGATAGCTGTTCATCCCAAACGTTTTATCAAAAGCATAATGGTATTTAATTACATTCAAATAAAGATGCTTGACATACCATGCCGTACCTAATACTCTCAACTCACTCTCAAAGTACACAATGGGTTTCCTAGAAGAATTCCTCAGGAGGAGGCTCTGACTCCTTAGTGGGCACGTAGTCTGAATCCCCTGGATCAAAGTCTCCATAAGTCTTTGCTGCCGCTAGTCCTGGACCTGCGACGTATAGTCTAAGAGGGGTGAGCTACATCCTAGCTCCGTAGGGAAACAAAATGAACATATAGATTAACCTTCACATATATGTCAGCAGTTTTAAAAAAAACACAAATTATTGTACAACACTTGTGGAAAACAATTGAAATAATTGGAAATAAATAATGATTTCGACTGTTACTTTGCATGGTTTTGTTTAATCTCTTTGCTGGTTTAGTTGTGAATTTGGCCTAATCACTTAAATCTTAACTTAAGTAGTCCCCGAGCAATATAGCATCGAGCCCCGATGGAATACCCACCATCGTCGTCTAACTAGACAGTTGTTAGGTGTATTCCCTGGGAATACTGCCCAAGCCCCTTTCTCAAATCTACATCCCTGGGATGTGTTATGAATGTACGAATTGGCCGCCGTACCGGTCACGGATATCCTGCCGAGTCAGTCGTGGGTATCCCGCCATGTCGGTGGGGTATTCTAATCAAACCTTAAATAATAAAAATATCGAATGTGCTCTACATATAGTTATTCACCGTGATTGTACTAATTTTATTACATTAGGCCTTATCCCATTACTTCCGCTTCACTGTTAGTTTTCGTCTGCATCCCTGGGATTCCCCTGATTCAATCACATCATCCAGATGTCCACTTTACAATTTTTACGTCCCCTGGGGACCTCATGACTTTCACGCTTGAAACTTACTCACACACCCTTTTTCATAATAATTATGCAGTACTTGACTATTTAATTGGATTTATACTACATATATGAATTGATGAAATAATGCACATGTTTCAAGAATATTCCCTACCTCAACGCAATTCCAATGCACACCTTTCTCGTAAAGGTTTACACTTCACGATCTCACGTCAAACTTATATTTCATGTGTTCAGAATATGTTTAGAAAGGTTACTAGAATCATTGGAGCACATAATCTCCATGTAACTACACCAACTATCAACACCTGTGTGGTGCCTCGTGCAAGCAAGCACAATTCCTCACACGCGCGGTCACTTGACCTCGCTCGCGCGGTCACTTGAGCTCGCTCGAGCGGGTCAAGCGAGATCGCTCGAGCGATTAAAGTGAGCCTTCTGAAGCTCTACTGGATGCCTCGCTCGAGCGGTTATTTGTCCTCGCTCGAGCGGTTAAATTGAGATCGCTCGAGCGGTCAAAGCGAGCTCTACTAGAGACCTCACTCGAGCGAGCTTCCCTTTAGTTTTGGGTCTCGCTCGAGCGAGCCCCAAACTAAATTTTATATTCTGTCCTCGCTCGAGCGAGCCAATTAGACCGCTTGAGCGAGGAGCGGTAATTTTTAACTCCTCGATCTGATCGAGAAACTCTTTCTTCCTTCATTCAAACCTTGTCATCATTAAAAATCCATTCAAAAACATCCTATACATTATTTAAAACACCTAAGCATTTATCATGCGGTTTAACATACCTCCATCGATAGGTCTCGTATAATTTTGATCCGCGATTCAAAACTACACTAGACGAAGAGATCTCCAAAGTTCCTCTCCAAAGCTCCTCATTCAACCTTTTCTCTTTCCAAGATAATTAGGTTACGTATATGGGGAACCCCTCTCCACTTCATTCACTTATATATCTCTTTGTTAAAGTTAGTGTGTTTCACACACACATACAAAGTGTATACTTGATAGTTTTGGTTTCCTTGTGAACCACACATACACGTGCATGGTACAAGACGTGTACGTTCTGGGGTTATGACAGACAATGATAATTAGAGATTTCTCTATTATCTCGTCTTTTAGAAGGATAATTGATTTTTGTGTCATAAGCAAATTTGTCACAAAATTCTCCCAATTCCTTACGACCAGTAAGTTGTTGTTGTTTTAATTGTTGATATAATTTTAAATCATTACACAAGGTTAATCCTTCACGAACAATGATACTTTAGAGTTGTCTATAAGTATATTGATTGTAAGTGATACTTTGATCATCAGGATTACAGAGTTTATTGCGGACCTTCTCAGCAAATAGGCTGGGAAGTCCACCAATGAATTTGGCTTTCCAATATTCAGTATTGGCATCACTTCGTTGCATGACTTTTGTCATAAAAACATCTTTATACCATCTGAAATGGGTTAAAGATGGACAACGGAGATTTTGAAGTAGTTCTCTACTTCTTTCATATTGAAGATTCCAAGAACCAACAAAATAAAAAATGATGGTTTGGGTCAATGTATAAACTGCATCTTCCCTAGTTTCCATTAGGCCAGTAATTTCATTTTTAACTAGTTTAGTTGAAGTTAGGATTTCATCACATTGAGCGGCTGTAAGAACATTATCCCACCAACCTTTCAAAATCCCAGAAAATCTAGTAGTAATATATCGAGCAATTATTTGATCAGAATTTTGATGTTGTTTTAAGATAGTGCTGTACATAAAATTTTTATGTAAAACAGTAAAAATCTCATATTCGGATTTACCATCAATATTCCATTCATAAATGGATCGATAATCATAAGAATTTTGAATATCGATATGATCTTCTTCATAAAGAAGATCCTAAGGTGTAGGTCTATGATAGTAATATCGAGTATTACCACCATCCCAATTATATTGGAGTTTATTAAGCTCCATGCTGTTTTGTAAGGATTCGAAATTATTTTGAATTTCTTGTATTTCTGCTAAATTGGCATTTTCTCTATCAGTCAATACATTGATTTGAAAATTTTTTTTCTTCTCAAGATTCAGTGATAAAGCGTGTAATCTGGAAGTTAATTTATCAATAAATTCCTCTAGTTTTATCATATAAGATTTTGATGACAGATTTAATCCAGAAATTTCTAGGGGAGGTTTTATGTTTGGTTGTTCGACCTTTAAGGTTAATGTTTTGTTTATTGGTGAGGAAGAAAGAATATTTTCAATCCTGTTCAATTGCATATTAATTGTTTGTAAATTCAAATTAGTAAAATTATTTTGTTTATACAGATATGATAAATCAACTTTTGTTGAATGAGGGATAGGTTCAACAGGTTTTATGAAAGCAGTGGCTTCCAAAGTAGCTGTTAAATTAGGTTGAGTAAGTTTGAGGGCTTCAACAGGAGGATGAACTGATTGAACGATTGAACCATCTAGTTTCTGCCATTCTTTTTTAAAATCTTCAAGAAGAAATATTCTCCTTTCTTCTTGATTCATTTGAAGATATTTTATTGCTTTGAACTAAGTAACAAATGGAATAATTTGATAAAAGGTTTCAATATATTTGTAAAATTGTTCTTTGAATTCTTGCAATTTTGATGCAGAAAATTTTTTAAAATACCATTCACGGAATTGTGCATATTTGCCTTGCTGAAATTCAACATTAATTTCTTGTCGATTAATAACAAAGTTTTCAGGCTTTGTGTGATCCATAAAAACTTTATTAATGGATTGAGAAATTCATCTCGCTAGCAGTAAGGGATTCCCTCTGTTGTTGGGTATATATCCCATGAGGAATCTGTTGTTCAAAAACTTGGATTCCTTCAAGATTAGGTTGATTATATTCAGAAGGAACAGATGAGTTAACTTCTGAATAAGATGATCGAGCAGTTGAGGGTATAGAGACTCTATAAAGGCCTCTAGACCTCGATTCAGAGTAAGAACTCCTATAAGAAGTTCTATGGGATGTAGATCTATCAAATTTTAAGATTACATCTCCTTCGGTATTTTGAACAATTTGCTCAATTTCTTGGTTTAAAATTGGTTTAGGAGAAATAGCTTGAGGTATACGCCAAGCACTAGGAAAAGCAATATTTTTCCATCCACATAGTTTTTGTGTAGGAACATTAGTGGTTGCACTATTAGTTTAAATTAAGACTGCTCTTCCTAGTTCATTTTGATAATTAATTTTAGGAACCAGAGAAGTCATCACCTTATAGTGAAGGCGATAGATCAGAGTAATGGTCTCTAATCCAGGCATAAAGTTGTATCCCTCAGTTTGGAGATGAAGGGTACAAGCATGTAAAATGTTTTTATCTGTTAAAGATAAAATTAAATTTGAGAAAATATTGTAGTATACTGGACAAAGGAATAAGCTGGTCTCAATAGCAGCCATCAGAGAGGATTGCCAATCAAAGCATCTAGCATCTCTAAGAGTGCTAAGTATACTAGTACTTTCCAGACCCAATAAGGTCAAAGGTTTAAAGGCAACCTGAATACATTCGAGATGTAGGAAGTTGAATTTGTGAAGGTCATGCAGAAGATCTTCATTTGAAAGTAATTGAAAACCTTCGTTTCGACTTTCTTCACTTATACTGAGAGTTTGCTCAGTAGTTTTGATTGACATGTCGGTGGACCAATCTTTCCATCCATATTGATAGATTGTTTTAGGATTGATGGAAGGAATTATCCATCGATTTAATTGATATTATTGGTCATCAATTTTAGACTATTTGTCTAATTGCTTATTTTTAATTAATTTTTTGATTGGAAAATTGAAAAGAGACATTTACAAAAATATATATATATATATTTTTTTAAACAGTAAAAAAGAGAGGGTAAAAGAGCTTTTGATAAAACCAATAAGACTGTAATTACATATAATGTTAGAATAGTTTTACTATAGTGAATAGTGATTTGGAATACTATTCATCAGTATAGTAAATTACTATTTACCTTCTTCTCCATAAATTTTTATGGACTTCTTACAGAAGTTCATTTAGATTTACTACTAGATTGCTGTTGTAAAACTGCATCCGTCCACGATAACTTTTACGGGGAATCAATCGGCAACAACGCACTCACTGTTACAATGCCATCAGGTCATCCCAACGCGACTTCCCACGCTACCACAACATAGTAGTAAATTTAAACAGACCATTATAAGTCCTCCATAAAAACCGCTGAAGAAGACGATGAACAGTAGTTCATACGCCCATGATTAACCACCCTAATCACGATTCACTACCTATAAAGATTCCAACACTAGTCACCCGCCATATGTAATTACCATGGGCTTACCCGGACATTGCTCTAATACCAAACACAGAGTAAGGGGAAAGCGTTGTTGCGGAAGAGAAGGAAGCACACGAGAAGATAGCCTTATATCATATATTAATACCTAATAAAACAGAATTACAAAAGCACTCAAAACATATGGAATCTGACCACTATACACACACTATGCAACTACTATTATAACAGCCCGACTTTTCCCCTTCTCGTAAATGGGAAAGGTCGCGCCGTCGGATCACCTAACATGATCCTATCATACAAGGGCATCGTATACAAAGTGTTACATATGCGGAAGCGAATTTAATTAACTCGGATACGAAGAAATATGGCAACAACTGATATCCATTCCTTTATCTCAAGCAGTAAATTGAACAGGAAATATAAACAGAAACCTATACCTGAATTAGTAAACTATCTTAAATCACACTGCTGTTTATACATATTTAATATTTAAAAATAAATCTCTCTCTCTCTCCCAAACCTCTCAAGGAAAGAAGTCCTCATTAGAACCTTCCTCCTCGTGGATCAGCTTCGTGCTCAGGGACTTGAGCAATATCTGCAGCTAAGACATAAAGTCGTAGGATGAGCGATCATCGAAGCTCCGTAGGGATACTTACACAACTAATTTATAAGTGAGCTTTTTCATTCATGTATAGAAGAAAATAAAATAAAACACATGTCATCTTATCTAAAGTTTAGTCTAGCATTAATCTATTCTAGCAGCACTTAATCGGACAAACACTAAAACATGCAATTATTTTATCATGCTACCCTATGCATGCTGACATATTCATGTTGACATATGCATGTTGACAAAGAATCAGGCGAGATCAATGAATCATGCTGAAACAAGACATGTACAAGAACAAGAAACAAGAAAATCAAGCTCCCGAGTTAGCGAGATCACTTGTCAAGCTCCCTGAGTTAGCGGGATCACTTGGACCGAAAAAATCAAGCTCCCGAGTTAGCGGGATCACTTGGACGAGATATCAAGTTCCCGAGTTAGCGGGATCACTTGGACGGGATATCAAGCTCCCGAGTTAGCGGGATCACTTGGACAGGATATCAAGCTCCCGAGTTAGCGGGATCACTTAGACGGGATATCAAGCTCCCGAGTTAGCAGGATCACTTGTTTCAAGATGAATTAAAGACGTGTACATGACATCAAGGATAACAGAACATGAACAATGCATGGTATATATGCGAGATGCGAGCACATCATGAACAGATATCATATAGCAAAACTGATTTGAATAATTGAACCCACATGATCATATATGACTGCAACTATCATAATCATTGATATTCATGTATCCAAGCTAAACTAGCATCCTAATCATTACAAAGCCTACATCAAGTCTGTAGCTTTCTAAGCTGATCTAACACCATCAGTCATGGTCATACATTGAAAACTAGCATGTGCATAAATTATACTTTCTCTAAACTCATCTAGTATCATCATACATACACATTCATCTACTGATCTATATCAAGGCATCTAAATTGGTTTGACAATATTCCTAACAGAATAACATATGTCAAGCTAATCTTATCGAACTGATATGAGCTATCATATATAATCTTTAGAACTGAATTAGCATACGCTCATACATCAAGCTGATTTGATGATCATAAACATGCATCAAATTTAACTGAACTAACATACCCGAGTTGATCTGATCATAAGCATGCAATCACAGCAGACACATAAAACTATCCTCATAGTAACTGTATCACATGACTTCTAAAACTTGGCATGAGCATAAATTATATCACGTGACTTTTACTGACATGAACTTGTAGTACACTATATAAAACTGGCATTAGTATAAAATTATATAAGCATTCATGATCATATATGGGCATTCTCACTAACTTGCTATCAGATGAGAATGAGAAAATAACATATAAATTTGTAAGGTAAACTCCCTATCTGATATCAGGTTTACGTGTAACTGGTTTCCCGTGCACGCACGTCTTCAAGCAAATGCGCCATGTGCACTAAGTGGCACCTAGGAATGCCGTTCATAGATTTAGTATTTTTAATGGTTTATTGGGTCAACATAGACCCCAAAAATGGACCATTTATGGTCCCAAGTCTCATGGTCAAACTTAGTAATTCAACCCAGCACAAACCCCTGACAGAGGTGTCGCCAAGTGTGTCAGATGTAGGGTTGCCGCGGCAAGCAACATAGGTTGCCGCGGCAAGCTTTGCAATTGCATATTTCCGTGACTTGTAACTACTTTTTGACCTCTTAAACGTTGGATTCAGAACTTTATTTATTCATGAAAGTTGTAGGGCTCATTGTTCCCTTTCTAACACATTAAGAATCGTGTCAATCGGAGTTTGGGATCAAAAGATATGATTAAAATACCACACAGTGGTCTAAGTATACTGTTGCCGCGGCAAGCTTTGCAGTTGCATGTTTCTATAACTTGTCACTACGTTTTGACCCTTTAAACGTTAGATTTAGAACTTAGTTACTTTATGAACGTTGTAGGTCTAGTTGTCTACTTTCCAACACATTAAGCATCGTGCCATTTGGAGTTCGGGGTCAAAAGATATAACTGAAATACCACACAGTAGTCTGAGCATAGGGTTGCCGCGGCAACACATAAGGCTTGCCGGGCTTCAGGTAGGTCTTCTTCTTGTCTTTGTTTGATGCGATTCTTCTTTTCTTTTGCTCATATAAATATATATATATATATATATTTTTATATTCTACCTTTGTGTATTTATTTGCTTTTATAGAAGTATAACCTGCATCATCATATATATATATATATATATATATATATATATATCTATATATAACCTGCATCTTCATTTACAGATTTCTGTTGATGAAACCAAAAATGCAAGAAACTGAAATTTTGTATAATCTAAGTAAACAAGTAACTAACCAGTTTGCTGAATTCATGGTCTATGATCACATGGAAGATTAACGATGCTTTGCCTACGATTCTCGACGACGGATCAAAACTACAAGGAATTGACTAATAGTTTTCACTGTTTGTTGATCTTTACAGAATTTATTTTGGTACTTGAACAAAAATCCGAAGAACGAAGAGAAGTTGTGAGGTATAAGAACGGTTGTCGACCTTGCGTGCATGTGAGTCGCTAGTGACTCATTGGAGTCGTGTTTTAACAATCGCATGCAAGTAGCTTACAAGCTACTTAAGCTAAGCTTCCATGTAAACCAGTATACTTAGATACTAGTATTACATATAAAACAAAGCAGCAATGAAAACAAAATAGTAACTAAAACAAAACAGGGAGAATTGCTTGTATATATTTGCAAACACTTATATAAGTGTTTAGTGTGTTTGATAAAAACAAAATAGGCTCTCTTTAGTTTATATAGAAAACAATAACCAAAAATGACAATCGTTTAAATATTAGCCTTCCCCCCCCCCCCTTTTCTTGGTTATATAGTAAAGCCAAATGGCTTAGATTGAGTATATAGCATATATACCATTTCTGGTATATAGGAGTTAAATTTTGTATACTATAGTTTATATCTTTTATTTTAATAACTTTGTATGTATCTAGCTTGAAGTCCCATTTCTAAGATTTATGGACTCTCCTAGTGAGGTCTTCACGCATGACCTGACCAGACACTTACCACTGCAGTGTCAATTCTGGGGGTCGTTACATTCTCCCCAATTTTAGGAATTTTCGTCCTCGAAAATAACACCGGGACTATCGAGGTAACATATGAATGTCACAATAGTGAATAATAAAGCTACAGTGCTCATACCATATGGGTGTTTTACTAACAAAATTTATTACAAGACAAGATGAATCATTAAACAAAACAAATCAGAATCAAAGCTACATCTGTGAGATAACTAAAATTTTGAAATTAACCACACTCATGTGGCACCTGACTTCATGTGTCTTAATGGACATGATTTTATTTCTATTCCATGTGGCACCTGATGAGGAGTCCACTAAGGGCTCTTGGATTAGTCACCTGAGACAAGTGGCAATAAGGCTGTGAGATAGCCATGTTGAGGTGTCACTTATTGCATTCTATGGATTCTTCAAATAATATTTAATATATTCTAGTATTTAATGTTAGAATAAATTTATACTTGTAAGTATGTTATTCAAATACTATTGCCGTAGGTGTTTGCTGCAGGGTACATCAATAAAACAGGAAAATAATTATAAAGGAATCATTATTTCTAAAAATCAGAAATTAAGCATTTGATTTCTTAGCATTCTTCACGTGACCATGTACAAAGAATTTGTAAGTAAAGTTTAGGTACGTACCCTATGTAAATAATCTAGGGTATTGAGCACGAATATCAGCTTCGCGCTCCCAGGTAGCTTCATACGACCTATGATTCTTCCATTGGATCAACACAAATGGAATCCGTTTTGTTCTCAGAATTTGATCTCTGCGGTCCAAAATTTGATCTGATTCTTCGGTCACTGTTAACTCTTCCTGAATATCCAGTGGCTGATAATTCAACACGTGGGTTGGAGCACGAACGTACTTCCTTAGCATAGACATATGGAATACATCGTGTATGCTAGATAATTGTGGAGGTAACACAACTCGGTATACTACCTCACCAATTTTGCCCAAAACTGGGAATGGTCCAACATAACGAGGACTTAACTTGCCTTGTTTAAGATCGGCATAACTCTTCTACCGACTCTAGGCACTCTTCAATCGTTCCCGTATAACGTGAACAACTGCATTGGTATTTTCGATCAAGTCAGGGCTTAAAAGAAAATGTTTACCAGTGTCTTTCCAGTTAATCAGAGATTTACATCGGTGTCCATACAGTGCCTCGAATGGTGCCATACCGATGCACTACTAGAAGCTGTTTATTGTATGCGAATTCGATCAGGGGTAAGTGCTTATCCCATGATCCTTGGAAATCGAACATACAGACCCTTAACATGTCTTCAATCACTTGATTAACCCTCTCCGTCTGCCCGTCGGTCTGAGGATAAAATGTTGTACTGAAGTCTAACTTGGAACCCATACCTTCTTGGAAACTTTGCCAAAATCGAGAAGTGTATAAAGAATCTCGATCTGACACAATGCTTACGGGTATTCCATGTAGTCGTACAATCTCTCCCAGATAGAGTTTGGCTAGTTTTGATGTTGTATATCGCATACTATAGGGTAAGAAATGTGCCGATTTGGTGAGACGATCAACAATCACCCAAATGGCATTGTAACCCTTCAGAGTACGGGGTAAACCGAGAATGAAATCCATGGAAATATTCTCCCATTTCCACTCTAGTATGGGCAGTGGCTGTAACAGACTAGCGGGATGCTTGTGTTCGACCTTTACTTGGTGACAGATCAAATTTTTTCACAACATATTCCGCCACTTCTCGCTTCAAGCCATTCCACCAAAGCGTCTTCTTTAAGTCTTGATACATCTTCGTGCTACCAAGATGAATGACATAGGCTGACTTATGAGCTTCGTCGATTCGAGAGAGCGGATATCTATTCTTGATTGTCAGTTTATTGAGTTGACGGTAGTCAATGCGAAGACGCATTGACCATTTTTCTTCTTGAACAATACTGGTGCATCCCACGGAGACACACTCGGTCTGATAAACCCTTTGCCAAGAAGCTCTTGTAACTGCTCCTTGAGTTCTTTTAACTCCACTGGTGTCATTCGATAAGGCGCCTTTGATACCTCCTCGATGCCCGGGGCTAAATCACTAGTGAATTCCACTTCCCTGCTAGGCAAAAATCCTGGCAACTCAACATGGAAGATATTAGGCAATTCACAGGCTATCGGCAATCTACTTCTACAATCAATGCTCGCATGATGATTGGATAGCCAATCCATGCCAAGGATTACGGTGAATCCTTGCATATCGAGTAAATCGAGTAAGATCAATCGGCTACTGCTTCATAGTCGTCGTGACCTTGGAGTATGACGATGATTGATCGACATACCATGTTAGTAGTGACAGGCTGTCTAGTCGGGACTGACACGTCACAATGAAGTCGAGAGTTTCTGGGGTGGCTCCCAACTTTCCTAACTTTTCAACAAATTGGGTGTAACAAAGGAATGTGCCGATCTACCAAAACATGTGCCTCATACAACAAGTACGCACCCTCTGGATACAAGTGCATGGTATCTAATGTATATATATACTAGTGTTAGCTAAATTGTGTCTACATAACAAACTATAAATTTATCATTTCTCAAACTGTAATAACCCAAAAATTTACGTTAAATGGTGACCTCAGGATCCGTGCCCGATTGGTCATAGGTTTGACCAAGTAGGTGTACACTAGTTGACTCGAGGAGTGATGAACGGATGTGATGAGAAATTAATGCAAGCGTGTGGAGTGTGAGGTGAAATCTGGAACCACATACACCCATCTAGGGTGTATGTGCTCAACACATGGAAAATGAGTATAAAAGGGTTAAAGAACCCTAAATTACTCTTGTTTGGTTGTTGAAGAGAGTTAAGAAGAGAGAGAGAGAGGGAGAGAAGTAAAGAGGGGTTGTTGTGCAAGGAGTGAATGCAAGCCAAGGGGGGATTCGAGCAATTAAGGCCGGATTCGACGTGAGGGATCCGCTAGAGCTAAAGCTGGAACCCTAGCCATTCCAACTTTGAGATCCAATCAAATTGGGATTTGATTGAGGTAAATTTTGTTGAATTAAATGCATAGATTGTAGGAGTTTAAATGGTGGTCAAGAACATTTAAAATCATAGGAAGAAGGCTTAGAAAAAGAAGGAAAAATTGTTTGAGAATGATTTGGAAGATCAGCCCGAAAGGGGGCTGAATCTGGCCAAATCGATTAATCAAAATTGGATTTCGATTAATCGATTTTGGTCCAGAAGTTGAAAAGTCATGGAAGCCCGATTTCGATTAATCGATTTAGATTTCGATTAGTCGATTTGGAAATCGACTAATCGACTGAGAAGCCCCAGCCACTGGAGAAATGAAACTTGAGGAAATCGACTAATCGAATTGGGATTTCGATTAATCGATTTGGGATTTCGATTAATCAATTTGAGAATCGATTAATCGATTTTGAGATCTCGACTACTCGATTTAAGAATCGACTGCCTTATTTTGGAGACCTCGATTAATCGATTTGGGATCGATTAATCAAATTTGAATCTCGATTAATCAATTTTGAGAATCGATTAATCGATTTTGGTTTCGATTAATCGATTTTGGGAATCGATTAATCGACTTTGATAGTTTTGCTTAAACTTAATAGTTGACTTTGAGATTCAGGGAGGGTCTTGGACCTTCTTTGTTACACCTTTAGCGATGAGTTACATGTGTTATGTTGTACCATAGGTGGTACGTGTGATCATGTGCACAAGGAGCCACGTGGGACCTTGATGCTAGAAGTTTTAAAGACTTGAGGTAGGGAACACCTTGAACATGTACTTTAATTTCAAGAGCATGTATGTAGTGATATAATCATTAAATTGAAGTTGTTTTAAATCATGAAAAGCTTTGTGAAAATGGGTGTGTGTGTGTGTGTGACACCACGAATATGATAAGGGCATCTGTGTGATGCAAGTGATTAAGAACCAATAATCTAATGAGATTGAGACATCCCCAGGGGATGAGAAAGTAATAAAGGCATCAGGTGTGATGCGGGTATGTATACATCCCAGGGATGTATACATAGGATTGAATAATTACTGTTGAGGTCTAATTGATATAAGATAGCACACTTACACGGTGAACAACTATATGTAATGCACATGATATTTTTATTATTTGAGGTTTGGAGGATACCCCACCGATGTGGCGGGATACTCACGACTGACGCGGCAGGATATCCGTGACCGGTACGGCGGCGAATCCGTACACTAGCACGAAGCTTTATCCGTGACCGTAAGTACATTCCAGCGATGTGTGATTTTTAACCCCGCCGCCTAGTGAGAAAGGGGCTTGGGTCGTATTTCCAGGGAATACATTTTTACAACTGTCTAATTAGATGACGATGAAGGGTATCTCATCGGGGCTCGATGCTATATTGCTCGGGGATTACTTAAGTTGAAGATTTAAGTTTTGCTTTAGGCCTGTTCAGTGTCATTCATGATTAAATCAACAGTAAAGTAATACATGCAACTTACCAGTAAATTGAGTATAAATCAGCTGTTTTTAATTGGTTTTCTAGTAAATGCATAGATTCATCATGCTCTGAATATCATGGAATATATGTGAGTTTTGACTTATATGTTCATCGTGTTGTTCCCTATTGAGCTAGGATGTAGCTCACCCTTTTAGACTATACGTCGCAGGTCCACTGATAGCAGCAGCGGAGGCTTCGGGGGACGTGGATCCGAGTGATTCGAATTACGTACCTAGAGACGAGTTGGAGCCTCCTCCCGAGGACTTCTTCTAGGTGACTCTGCTGAGCACTTTGATAGAGAGTTAGTTTTGTGAGCAGATTAGTGCGGCTTGGTATGTCAAGCCTTCATTTGTGAAACAATGTAATTAAACCAGATTATTCTTTTGGCGAACCATCTAGGGTGATCTGATTATCACCGATGGTTCGGGTCGGTTCTCTATTCATGCAGTGGCATGAAAGTAGAACTGTCTTTTGAATATGCCAGTTGGGCATATTAACGTTTTCTGCTTTAATGATATTAATTACTTTATTTATTATGTGGTGCTTGTTATACCAATGTTTCATGCTAAGCTTTGGGGCATGGTCTGGAGGATCATGCTGATGGCACGGGTTTTGGGGTGCCAAAATCCGAGCTATCACCGTTGGTATCAATGCATTTTCTTTTAGAAACTTTGACAATCATTCTTTTGTTAGAGCATAGGGACTTCTGCTAATGAAAACTTTGTTTTCACGTGCAGACCGTGATGTTACCTAGAGGAAGGGGCCGACCCAGGGGCGGCCAGAATAGAAGTTTACGTAGTGGAGATGGGTACATCTCTCCTATAAATAGAGTATCTATAGGAGATGGAGGGGCTTCTGGCAGTGGTGGCCAAGGAAGCCAAGACCAGGAAGAGAGCCGTGATCGAGATCGTCAGGATCAAGATCAAAGAGAACAAGAAAGAGTTAGAGAAAGAAATGAAGATAGAGAGGAGCGTCAGAGGATGATGCACACCATGGAGACCATGACAGCTGCTATGGCTCAACAGGCAGCATCTTTGGCAGCTCACACGGCTCATGAGCAGCATCAACCACCGACACCTCCAGTAGCTCCGACAACACCACCATCATCTGCTTTTACTGAGTTTATGTAATAGCCCAAAAAATCACGCTAAACTATGACCTCGGGATCCGTGCCCAATCGGTCATAGGTTTGACCAAATAGAAGTTCAATAGTTAGCATAGAGTGTAATGAGCGGATGTGATGTGATAGTTTGCGTAGCTATGTGGGGTGTGTTGTAAATCTGAAGTCACATACACCTATCGACGTGCATGTGCTCAACACACAAGCTGGGGGAAGGATAAAAGGGTTTAATAACCCTAAAATCCTGGAAATTGGTTGTTGAAGGAGTAAAGAAGAGAGAGAGAGAAGTGAGAGGTTAAGCAAGCATAGTGATGCAAGGAGTAAATGCTAGTTGAGGAAGGGGGATTCGAGCAATAAACGTCGGATTCGACGCGAGGGATCCGCTAGAAGCAAAGCTGGAACCCTAGCCTTCCAACCAGTTGATTTGAAATCAATTTGAGATTGATTCAAGGTAAATTTTTGTGAATAAAATGCATAGATTGTAGAGGTTAGATTGTAGTTGAAAATGGTTTAAATCATAGGAAAATGGTTTAGAAAAATAGAGGAAAAAGTGTGGAAAAAGATTAAGAAGAACAGCCAAAAGGGGGCTGAATCTGACAATTTCGATTAATCGAAATTAGGTTTCGATTAATCGAAATTGGCCAAGAAGTTGAAAAGTCAGTGGACCCCGATTTCGATTAATTGAATTGGAGTTCGATTAATCGACTTTGGATTTCGATTAATCGATTTGGGTATCGATTAATCGACTGGGAACCTCCAGTGGACCCCAGGGGCTGGAGGAAATGACTTGTGGAAAATCGACTAATCGAAATGGGATTTCGATTAATCGATTTCAATTTTTGATTAATCGATTTGGGATCGATTAATCGATTTTAGGAACTCGATTACTCGAATTGAGAATCGACTTGGCTGAACAGAGAATTTCGATTAATCGAATTAGGATTCGATTAATCGAATGAAAATCTCGATTAATCGATTTGAGAATCGATTAATCGATTTTGGAAATCGATTAATCAAATCAGATTCGATTAATCGATTCTGGAGTTCGATTAATCGACTGAGATAAATTATGTTAACTTTTGAGTTTGACTTTAAGCTTCATGGAGGGTCTTGGACCTCCTTTATTGCATCTTTAGTGATGTGTTTCACTTGTTATATGGTACCATAGGTGGTACATGTGAACTAGTGCACAAGGAGCCACGTGGGACCTTGATGCATTGAACGAACGAAGACTTGAGGTAGGGAACACCTTGAACATGTACTTTATTTTACAAGAGCATGTATGTAGTGATATAGAATTCAATTCAAATGTTTTATTTCTTAAGAATTGGGAAAAGTGTGTGTGTGTGACATCCATAAGGGTAATTATAATGAGCCATCCCCAGGGGATGAAGAAATAAAGAGATCAGAGCATCAGGTGTGATGCACGTGAATGGATACATCCTAGGGATGTATCCAAGATTGAATCATGTTTGATAGGGCCTAACTGATATAAGATAGCACACTTACATGGTGAATAACTATATGTAAGGCACCGATATTTTTGTTATTTGAGGTTTGATAGGGTACCCCACCGACGTGGCGGGATATCCACGACTGACACGGCAGGATATCCATGACCGTCTGGCTGAAACCGTAGGCGGTCGGAGGCTTATCCAGTACGATAAGCACACCCCAGGGGTGTTGATTTGAGAAAAGTGAAACCCCGCCACCAATCCCCAGGGGAAAGGGGCTTGGGTACTATATGGTATTCCCAGGGAATACACTAAAAGTGTCTATATAGATGACGATGAAGGGTATCTCATCGGGGCTCGATGCTATATTGCTCGGGGATTACTTAAGTTGAAAGTTTAAGTTTTGCTTTAGGCCTTTTCAGCATCATTCATGAGTAAATGAAAACATAAGTAATCAACAGTGAAATGAAATGCTTTTTAACTGTTTTCATCAATAACTGCATAGACACATCATGCATGGCATATCATAGAATATATGTGAGTGATAATTTATATGTTCAACTGTGTTTTGTTCCCTATTGAGCTAGGATGTAGCTCACCCTATAGACTATACGTCGCAGTCCACTACTAGCGGTTGAGGCTTCAGAGAAGGTGACCCGTGAGTCGGACCTTCAGTTGGAGCCACCTCCTGAGGACTTCTTCTAGAGGACTCCGTTGTGCCACTTTGAGGGCTTTTTGAGAGGGAATTGTATGGCTTGGTATGTCAAGCCTTGATTTTGTTTAAACCATGTATATATGGAGTTGGGATTATTCTTTTGGGACGAACCATCCGTGATGATTGCTATCATCGATGGTTCGGATCGGTTCTCCATTCATGCAGAGGCATGAGGGTAGAACTGTCTTTTGGAGAATCACTTAATATAGATTTAATTTCCGCAGCTCCTTTATTATTTCATTTTATGCTTGATATGCCAATGTTCCGTGCTTAGCTAAGGGGCATGGTCTAGATGACCGTGCTGATGGCACGGGTTTGAAATCCAAATGGGTTGTCACAGTTCTAATTCTTTTAGCAATTCTGACAATTATTCTTTGGGTCAGAACATAGGGGCTTCTGTTAACGAAACTTTAATTTCAAATGCAGCCGCAAATGTCATCTAGAGGAAGAGGCCGACCAAGGGGAGGCCAACAGAGGAGTCTACGTAGTGGAGATAATTACATCTCTCCTACAAATAGAGTGCCTTTAGGAGGTACTGAGGCCCCAGGGGGCAGTAGTAGTTGACAACATAATGAAGAGGATCGAGATCGGCAGGATCAAGATCTAAGAGAACAAGAGAGAGTGAGAGAAAGACAGGAAGATAGAGAGGAGCGACAAAGGATGATGCACACTATGGAGACTATGGCAGCTGCCATGGCACAACAAGCCGCATCCTTTGCAGCTCATGCATCAAGAGAACAACAGCCACCTACACCACCTGTAGGACCTGCGCTGCCTGTGCCCTCATCTTTTATAGAGTTTAGGAGGATGAGACCTCCTTCATTTTCTGGGCAGGTAGACACAATGGCCGCTGAGAACTGGCTGATGGAGATAGAGAAAGTCTTTAGCGTGCTGACATGCACGGAAGATGAGAGTGTGAGATGGGCAACTTATATGTTGGATGGGGAGGCTGGGCCTTGGTGGAAGTCCGTGATACGGACTCGGACTGCCTCGTGGAGACCCCAGAGTTGCCTTGGACTTGGGAGGAGTTTGTTGAGGAGTTCAACAAATAATATTTTCCAGAAGTGGTGAGGAACCAATTAGAGATACAATTCCTACAGTTAGTACAAGGGAGGATGACAGTGAGAGAATATGGGGTAGAGTTTCTACGACTTGCCCGTTTTGCTCCGGATTACGTCGCTACCGAAGTGATGAAATCCAAGAGGTTTCAGCAAGGTTTGAAGCCTGAGGTTAGGGGAGGCGTAGCTCCATTTCAGCTGAGAACCTATGAAGAGGTCATGAGTAAAGCACTAGTGGTTGAAGAGGAGAATACAAATAGATATCGACAGAGAGAGCAGCAGAGAGGAGGAAATGAACAAGGAAGATCGGGGCACTATGAACCAGTGAACAAAAAGCCGAGGT
The DNA here is from genome assembly GCA_021018995.1 of Chloranthus sessilifolius. Taxonomy (NCBI): domain Eukaryota; kingdom Viridiplantae; phylum Streptophyta; class Magnoliopsida; order Chloranthales; family Chloranthaceae; genus Chloranthus; species Chloranthus sessilifolius. Next base: position 22,386,463 of record CM037594.1, on the reverse strand, counting down.
TCGTAGCCCAAAATCAGAGACCACAGTTCCAAGGGGGTTTCGGAAGGCCGGCGCAACAACAACACCAACAGAGGTTTCCATTACTTGCGTCGGGGAGACCTTTTCGCTATGAGAGCCCTGCCATGTCTACTGGCGCCACTATCACACAGGGTTCTCGTACTGTTTCTTCCGCACCTCGGGAGACTTGCACAAAGTGTGGCAAGCCTCATAGAACAGTGGATTGTAGATTGGGAACTAGGGGTTGTTTCCGATGTGGCAAGGTGGGCCACTTGATCAAGGATTGCCCCGAGACGGATAAGAGAAAGACGGTTTCGATTCGGACACCACCCATTCAAGCAAGGAAGCCGATCGTTCAGGGGAGAGCCTATGCAGTCACTGCTCAGGAAGCAGGGAACGTGCATGACGTCATCCAAGGTGAGACTCGTTAAAATTAAAGAAAATTTTCATTTCATTAAAATTTTAGATAGAGAAGGAGCATGCATTAGAAATTGTATAGATTCTTTTCTCAATACAAAAAGCTGTATGTGAATTAAGAGTGTAAATTGATGTGTAAATTATTGTATGTATGTATGTATACTATAGGTACTTTAAACATATATGAAAAAGGATGCTTGTGGATATGGCTCGAGTGTTGATAGACCGTGGTCTACCCACTCATTAAATCCTCCACGTTTCGCCAAGAAGATGAAGATTGTTCCAGAGACGTTGGATTTCGTCCTATCTGTGTCTATTCCGACTGGAGAGTTAGTAGACACGGAGTTAGCTTGCAAATCCATCATTGTAGCAATTCGAGACTTAGAGGTGCATGAATTGGAAGCAAAGTTGATACTGTTAGACATGCAGGGGTTTGATGTGATCCTTGGCATGGACTGGTTGGCGCAGCATTGTGCAACCATCGATTGCAAGAACAAGGTAGTCATTTTCAGACCCAACACAAGAAGATCATTTCGGTTTCAAGGAGTGAGGTCGTCATCTGTGCCACTGATCTCAGCAGTAAGGGCCGAGAAAATGATCAGAAAGGGTTGCAGTGGATACTTAGCTTTCTTAAAGGAGGGCAAGGAAGGAAAGAATATCATTTCTGAGATAGCAGTTGTGCGAGACTTCGCCGACGTGTTTCCAGAAGAATTGCCTGGATTACCTCCAGAAAGAGAAGTAGAATTCGCCATTGACTTAGCACCAGGAACGGAGCCTATTTCGAAAGCACCTTATAGAATGGCTCCCGCTGAGTTAAAGGAGTTGAAGGAACAACTACAAGAACTTATGGACAAGGGGTTTGTTAGACCGAGCGTGTCTCCATGGGGAGCACCGGTCTTATTTGTCAAGAAGAAGGATGGGTCAATGCGGCTATGCATTGACTATCGACAATTGAACAAACTCACGAAGAACCGCTACCCTTTGCCTAGAATTGACGATCTATTCGACCAGCAAGGAGCAAGGTATTTTCAGATCGACCGAGATCTCGGTATCATCTGGGCCAAGTAGTCAAGGCCGAGGACATTCGTAAGATGCCTTTCCTACACTGCATATGGACACTATGAATTCCTTGTGATGCCGCTTGATTGACGTAATGCTCCTCGCTTATGGATCCGATGAACCGAGTGTTTAAACACTTGACTCTCGCCGTAGTGTTTGTTGATGATATATCGATATACTCCAAATTCAAGACGGAGCACGATGGACATTTGAGGATTGCTCTACAGACGCTACGTGATCACCAATTGTACGCCAAACTCAAAGAAATGTGAGTTTTGGTTGAAGAGGTTAGCTTTTGGGACATGTCGTCTCAAAGCATGGTGTCACCAGAGATCCAAAGAAAGATAGAAGCAAGGTTAAATGGGAGCAACCAAAGACAAAGGATCGATGTCCAAGTTTTTGGGCTTAGCAGCTATTATCGACGCTTTCGAGGGGTTTTCAAAGATATCGACCTCTCACAAAGTCGACACTTAAAAGATTCAAGGTTTGAGGAGGAGGCATGCGAGAAGAGTTTTCAAGAACTCAAAACGAGACTCACTTCGCTCCGTGTTAGCGATTCCTTCGGTGCAAAGGAGGATACTGCCGTACAATGACGCCACACATACAATGGCCTTTGGTTGTGTGCTCAACCAACACAAGAAGGTGATAGCTTACGATCAAGAAAATTGAAAGAACACGAGAAAATTACCCGACTCATGACTTGGAACTAGCGTTACCATTTTTATACCAAGATTTGGAGACATTACTTGTATGGTGAGACTTTTGAAATTTTCAGATCATAAGAGCCTCCGATATCTCTTTATACGTAAAGAGCTCAACATGAGGCAACAGCAGTGGATGGAATTCTCAAGGATTATGATTGTTCCATACAATACCATCCGTGCAAGGCGAATGTTGTAGCCGATGCATTGAGTCGAAAAGGTTCAAATTTCGCTTAGCTTGTTTGGTTTTGGGTATGCATCGATGGAAATTATTGAAGATCCGCAATTCTATGATGCTAACATTGAGTCAAAAGCCATCGGATCCTTTTTGGCTAATATATCGAAAGCCTGTGATATTTGAACATATCCACGATCTACAGATGAAAGATCCGACATTGACAAAGATTCATCAAGACGTCAGTGAAGGCATCAGGTCGGACTTCTCGGTTAAAGAAGATGGTTCTTTATTGTTTAAGGGTCGTCTATGCATTTCGGACAATGCCGATCTAAGACGAACGATTCTTGATGAGGCCCATAAGTCAAATTATGCTATCCACCCTGGTAGCACCAAAATGTACCAAGATTTGAAAAAGAACTACCGTGGAGAGGATCAAACAAGACGTTTAGTACGTGTCACGGTGTTTGACTTGTCAGCAAGTGAAGGTTGATCATAGACATCCTGCTGGACTATTGCAACCTTTACCAATACCAGAATGGAAGTGGGAATCGATCTCAATGGACTTCATTGTTGGATTACCTTGTACTGCCAAGAGACACAATGCCATTTGGGTCGTCGTAGACCGATTGACCAAATCAACGCACTTTTTGCCATACAATACTACGTATACAGCAGGAAGACTGGCAGACTTATACATGAAGGAGATTGTAAGATTACATGGGATTCCAAGCAACATAGTTTCAGATCGTGATCCACTATATACATCCAAGTTTTGGAAGAAATTTCAAGAAGGAATGGGAACACAACTAGACTTTAGTTCAGCTTTCCATCCTCAAACTGATGGGCAGACAGAGCGAGTGAACCAAGTAATAGAAGACATGCTCAAGGCGTGCATGCTTGATATGCAAGGATACTGGGATGAGTATCTACCGATGCTCGAGTTCGCATACAACAACAGTTTCCAAACGAGCATTAGCATGGCACCGTATGAAGCTCAGATGGACGATTTATGTAAATCACCCTCAATTGGGAGGAAACAGTGAGAAATTTGTGTTAGGCCAAAACTACTTGAAGATAACGCCACCGTTGTTCAATTATCGAGAAAGGTCAAGTCAAAGACAGTAGACAGAAAAGTTACGCCGATATGAAGCGGACTAGTGTCGACTATAAAGTGGGCGAGCACGTGTTTGTGAAAGTGTCACCTATGAAAGGTGTAATGAGATTTGGTAAGAGAGGGAAGTTAAGTCCACGTTATGTTGGACCATTTGAAATTTTGGGATGCGTAGGTGAAGTTGCGTATCGCGTTGGTTTACCACCGCTATTTGATCGAGTACATAACGTGTTCCACATATCGATGCTCAGGAAGTACGTGAATGATCCGTCTCATGTATTAGGAAAGCAACCTATAGAGATGTGTGAGGACATGAGCATGATAGAGGAACCAGTGGAGATCTTGGATCGAAAGGAACAAGTACTGCGCACTAAAGTGATTCCCTTAGTGCTTGTTCGATGGAACAATCATCCAAAAGAAGAGGCTACTTGGGAACGAGAGGCCGATGTGAAAGAACAATATCCAGCCTTGTTTCCAACGACGTGAGAATTCAATGTAAACCACAAACGTGTTCGTGGAATCTCCACGATCCTTGTAATTCGATGGAAATTTTGCTCAAATGTATGATTAAAGGAATATTTTTTTCTTGTATATATATGACCAAGTGAATGTGTTTTTATGGATCTACGAACCACTTGATGTCATAAATTGTCAAAAATAATCACAGAACCAAAGAACTTGAAAATCAAATTCAAAACCGATTAATCGAATTTCAAATCGATTAATCGATTTGGAATTTTGATTAATCGATTTTATTCGATTAGTCGACTGGCAGGTGCCAGTGACTGGAAATGGAAATGAGAGTTAGAAAATACATAGAATGCAATTTCGATTGATCGAGTTATAATTTCGATTAATCGATTTGGGATGGATTAGTCGATTTTAGGAATTCGATTAATCGAATTGGGAATTCGATTAATTGAACTGCAAGTTTGATTAATCGAACAAACTGGGAATGTTAGAAGAATTGGGAGTAAATTAATGAAATTTCGATTAATCGAAGCTGTGTCGATTAATCGATTTTGGATTTTGATTAATCGAACTGGATCTCGATTAATCGATTTACTAAAGGGGACTTGGAGGAAATTGAAGTTAGATAGACGATTTCGATTAATCGAAGTGAATTTCGATTAATCGATTTTGAAATTTCGATTAATCGAAATGGATTTCGATTAATCGAATACTTAAGAAATTCTGGAAATTTAGAAGTTACTGCACGATTTCGATTAATCGAAGTGAAATTCGATTAATCAATTTTGGAATTTTGATTAATCGAAATAGATTTCGATTAATCGACTGGCTCGCTCAAGTGAGCTCAAAAACTTGAATTTTTAAACGGATACGATTTCGATTAATCGAAATGTTTTCGATTAATCGAATTTAACTTTCGATTGATCAATTTGGGAAATCGATTAATCGATTTTGCGCGGCTTAACCTAGTTTTGAATCTCGATTAATCGATTCTGAATTTCGATTAATCGAGCCGGGGCCTATATAAATAAATTTGGGGATTTCACTCCCCATTCAAAATCATTTCACCTAGGGATTTTGGGCGTTTCGGTTTCCCCTTCTTCTCCAACCAACTAAGCGGTCTAGGGTTTGGATTTTCCGTCGATTCACATCCACATTCGCCTTCGAAACCTAAGGTAAACCCTAGATTTCCATTTTTCCTTCAATTTGAGCTATAAGAACCCTAGATTCTTACTATTTCCCCACCATGCCACCCAAGACTAGGTTGTCTTCAAAGAAGGCGACTTCTAAGCTCCCGGTTCGGCGTAAGAACGCCGCACCACCACCACCTACCCCATCGCCGGTGAGGACTCCATCACCGTCGGCATCGGAGACCACCTCCAGTTCGACGAGCGCATCCTCATGAAGTCTTCCTGACCGAATTCTAATGCCCCCACCACCCACTAACGTGGTGCAACCAAATGAATGGTGGGCGGCAAAGACCTTTGAGGTCGAATACATTATCGACCCTACCCTATTCACAAATCCCGATTTGTCGGGCGAGACCCAATGGGCTCGAAATTACCTCAACAACGCCGGTCTCGGCAACCTTCTCAAACCAATCCGGGGTTCTTACTACCCTAGATTAGTGAGATTATTCTAGACCGACACGTGATCAAGACCACTATTGAGGGTCGCGACTACACGATCACTGTCGCCACATACACGAGGTGCTCGAGTACCTCGATTTCACCCGAGACTACCCTATTCCCACCCTTCGAGGAGGACCCTCGATTTGAAGAAATCATGACCCGATGACCAACGGGAAAAAGGGTCGAGATCCTCCATCAAGAGGGTTGACCTTCCCACTACATGTGGATGCTTGATTCAATAATCAAGTGTAACCTATACCCATGCGCCACGACACGAGCGCGTGGACAAAGTGCAACAGCACTTTATGCGCCTTCAGGGCCGATGGTTTGATGCTACCATGGTCATCCTAGAAGGGATGAGGTACATCAAGGGGAAGTTAATGAAGGGCAACATGAGGCCTAAGGAGAAGATGCCATATGCTCGGCTCATCTCGAGCATGTTGGAGTGTTACTCCAATGATCCCTTACATCATCTCGCCTCACGAGGTGAGGGCTACGGATCGCGTGAAGACGTTTTCCAAGTCTTCATGAACCCGTAACTACAATTTACTAAAGCGGATCCTACCGGCTCCGGGTCCCACTCCGGTAGCCCCAGCAGCAGCAGTAGCACCGCCACCACCCCCACCACCTAGACCCACCTGGGTGGGGCACACCATCCCACGAGCCATCCATGGAGAGGCTCCTCTCATACCACCGACACCACCTACCCACTCCGCGCCGGACACCCACCTCATCATACCGGCCACGCCCCCATCCGGCCCTACTATCGAGGCGTGTTGGCTCGCATGGAGGCCAACAACGAACGGATGAATCGGAGGATGGACTTCTTGATGTTCCACACCCTCCGCTACATCTACCCGACGGACTACCACCGCTATCTCGCTCAAGAGGAGGAGTGGACTGCAGGATGGACCACCTTCCACAGAGGTCCCATTTTCCATCCCACCACCGCCACTACTGACGCGACTCCTTCCACATCTACATCCACATCAAGACACAGAGACGCCTCGAGACGCACCGCCTCGCCGACTACTACCAGAGTCCACCACCACTCAAGAGACCCAATACCAGAGACCGACCAGCCTGGCGAGGGGACTGTCTGAGTCTTGTATTTATTTTTACATTTTGATTATATACCTGTAGATTTCTTTTGTACGCCAACTTATTTGGCATTGTAAAAATTTTCAATTATAAATACAAATTAAAATTTTTGTATAAATTGTTCCAATTCGTCAAATTTAAATTCTATGCTGGTATTTGTAACTATCTGAAGGCGTCTGAGTCTACTCGACCGCCTCACCTGAGAGTGTGGGGAGGGAGAGAGGGAGGCCCAGACCGACGAGCCTTGGGTTATTTTCAAGGTCGAAAATTCCCAAGGTGGGGAGGATGTAATAGCCCGAAAAATCACGCTAAACTATGACCTCGGGATTCGTGCCTGATCGATCATAGGTTTGACCAAATAGAAGTTCAATAGTTATCATAGAGTGTAATGAGCGGATGTGATGTGATAGTTTGCGTAGCTATGTGGGGTGTGTTGTAAATCTGAAGTCACATACACCTATCGAGGTGCATGTGCTCAACACACAAGCTGGGGGAAGGATAAAAGGGTTTAATAACCCTAAAATCCTGGAAATTGGTTGTTGAAGGAGTAAAGAAGAGAGAGAGAGAAGTGAGAGGTTAAGCAAGCATAGTGATGCAAGGAGTAAATGCTAGTTGAGGAAGGGGGATTCGAGCAATAAACGTCGGATTCGACGCGAGGGATCCGCTAGAAGCAAAGCTGGAACCCTAGCCTTCCAACCAGTTGATTTGAAATCAATTTGAGATTGATTCAAGGTAAATTTTTGTGAATAAAATGCATAGATTGTAGAGGTTAGATTGTAGTTGAAAATGGTTTAAATCATAGGAAAATGGTTTAGAAAAATAGAGGAAAAAGTGTGGAAAAAGATTGAGAAGAACAGCCAAAAGGGGGCTGAATCTGACAATTTCGATTAATCGAAATTGGGTTTCGATTAATCGAAATTGGCCAAGAAGTTGAAAAGTCAGTGGACCCCGATTTCGATTAATCGAATTGGAGTTCGATTAATCGACTTTGGATTTCGAATAATCGATTTGGGCGAACCTCGGTGGACCCTGTGGAGGAAATGACTTGTGGAAAATCGACTAATCGAAATGGGATTTCGATTAATCGATTTCAATTTTTGATTAATCGATTTGGGATCGATTAATCGATTTTAGGAACTCGATTACTCGAATTGAGAATCGACTTGGCTGAACAGAGAATTTCGATTAATCGAATTAGGATTCGATTAATCGAATGAAAATCTCGATTAATCGATTTGAGAATCGATTAATCGATTTTGGAAATCGATTAATCGAATCAGATTCGATTAATCGATTCTGGAGTTCGATTAATCGACTGAGATAAATTATGTTAACTTTTGAGTTTGACTTTAAGCTTCATGGAGGGTCTTGGACATCCTTTATTGCATCTTTAGTGATGTGTTTCACTTGTTATGTGGTACCATAGGTGGTACATGTGAACTAGTGCACAAGGAGCCACGTGGGACCTTGATGCATTGAACGAACGAAGACTTGAGGTAGGGAACACCTTGAACATGTACTTTATTTTACAAGAGCATGTATGTAGTGATATAGAATTCAATTCAAATGTTTTATTTCTTAAGAATTGGGAAAAGTGTGTGTGTGTGACATCCATAAGGGTAATTATAATGAGCCATCCCCAGGGGATGAAGAAATAAAGAGATCAGAGCATCAGGTGTGATGTAGTGAATGGATACATCCTGTGGATGTATCCAAGATTGAATCATGTTTGATAGGGCCTAAGCGATATAAGATAGCACACTTACACGGTGAATAACTATATGTAAGGCAATCATATTTTTGTTATTTGAGGTTTGATAGGGTACCCACCGACGTATGGCGGGATATCCACGATCGACACGGTAGGATATCCGTGACCGATACTGTTGGCGAAAACCGTAGGCTCCATGTGAGGCTTATCCGAGACATGAAGCACACCCTGTGGGTGTTGATTTGAGAAAAGTGAAACCCCGCCACCAATCCCCAAGGGAAAGGGGCTTGGGTACTATATGGTATTCCCAGGGAATACGCTAAAAGTGTCTATATAGATGACGATGAAGGGTATCTCATCGGGGCTCGATGCTATATTGCTCGGGGATTACTTAAGTTGAAAGTTTAAGTTTTGCTTTAGGCCTTTTCAGCATCATTCATGAGTAAATGAAAACATAAGTAATCAACAGTGAAATGAAATGTTTTTTAACTGTTTTCATCAATAACTGCATAGACACATCATGCATGGCATATCATAGAATATATGTGAGTGATAATTTATATGTTCAACTGTATTTTGTTCCCTATTGAGCTAGGATGTAGCTCACCCTATAGACTATACGTCGCAGGTCCACTACTAGCAGCTGCCGAGGCTTCAGGAGAAGCTGACCCCAGGTGAGTCGGACCTTGCGGCCGGCGAAGAGTTGGAGCCACCTCCTGAGGACTTCTTCTAGAGGACTCCGTTGTGCCACTTTGAGGGCTTTTTGAGAGGGAATTGTACGGCTTGGTATGTCAAGCCTTGATTTTGTTTAAACCATGTATATATGGAGTTGGGATTATTCTTTTGGGACGAACCATCCGTGATGATTGCTATCATCGATGGTTCGGATCGGTTCTCCATTCATGTAGAGGCATGAGGGTAGAACTGTCTTTTGGAGAATCACTTAATATAGATTTAATTTCCGCAGCTCCTTTATTATTTCATTTTATGCTTGATATGCCAATGTTCCGTGCTTAGCTAAGGGGCATGGTCTAGATGACCGTGCTGATGGCACGGGTTTCGGGGTGCCAAAATTCGGGCTGTCACAGTTTAGGAGGATGAGACCTCCTAGCTTTTCTGGACAGGGAGAGCCCATAGTGGCAGAGCACTGATTGAGTGAGATGGAGAAGGTGTTCAGTGTGCTCACATGTACTGAGGACGAGAGCGTCCGTTGGGCAGCTTATATGTTGGACGGGGAGGCTGGGCCTTGGTGGAAGTCCGTTTCTAAGACTAGGGCTCAGGAGACCCCAGATATGCCATGGATTTTGGGACGAATTCATTGAGGAATTCAATAAACAGTACTTCCCTGAGGTAGTAAGGAACCAAATAGAAATCCAATTTCTACAACTTACTCAGGGGAAGATGACAGTGAGAGATTATGGAGTGGAGTTCATGTGACTCGCTCGCTTTGCGCTTGACTACGCCATCACAGAGATGATGAGAGCAAAAAGGTTTCAGCAAGGGTTGAGATCAGACGTGAGGGGAGGAGTAGCACCATTCTAGCTAATGACCTATGGAGAGGTCATGAGTAAGGCCTTGGTGGTAGAAGAAGAAAACAATAACAAATACCGCCAGAGGGAGCAACAGGGAAGGTGGAATTCTGATCAGAGTAGAATGGGAAACTATGAACCGATGAACAAAAAGCCGAGATTCATACCAAATAATCAGAAGCCACCATTTCAATGAGGCTATGGGAGACCGACGCAATAGAACAACCAGCAGAGATTTCCATTGCTTGCGTCGGGGAGACCGATACGCTTCGAGAGCCCTACTATTACTAATGCATCACACAGGGGCTTCTCGGCTTTCTTCCACGCCACATGAGACTTGTGCCAAGTGTGGCAAGCCTCACAAGACATCGGACTGTAGGGTAGGCACTCGAGGTTGCTTTCGATGTGGCAAGGTGGGCCACTTGATTAAGGAATGCCCTAAGATGAACAAAGGGAAGACGACTTCAGTACCTATTCCACGACCTATACAAGCAAGGAAGTCGATCGTCCAAGGGAGAGCCTACGCAGTCACAGCTCAAGAGGCGTAGAATACGAACGATGTCATTCAAGGTGAGCTTTCTTTTAAATAAAGAATTCCAACTCTTGAAATTTTAGATAGAGAAGGTGCATCTATATTTAGAAAATATAAGAAAAGGCTGGCATGTGATAAAATTCTAGTATAATGATAATAAACAAGATATATATGTGTATGTATAATTAGGTGGATTACACATCTATAAGAAGGGAAGTGACGTGTCATACGAAGCTCAAGTGTTGATAGACCCGGGGTCTACCCACTCATTTGTTACACCTCATTTCACGAAGAAGATGAAAGTCGACCCAGAGGAGTTAGACTTTGTTTTAACCGTGACGGTTCCTACTGGGAAAGTGGTCGATACCGAGAAGGGTTGCAACTCCGTGATTGTGAGGGTCATGGATGGGAGCGATTTTGAGCTACCCGCGAACCTAATTCTGTTAGATATGCAAGGATTCGACATGATCCTTGGCATGGATTATTATCGACCCACCGTATGGACAGATTGCAAGAACAAAATTGTCACTTTTAGACCTAATACAAGGAGATCGTTCCGATTTAGAGGAGAAAGAATGACGCACCTACCACTTATCTCGGCAGTCAGGGCCGAGCGATTGATCAGAAAGGGGTGTAGCAGATACTTAGCATTTTTGAAGGAGCAAAAAGAGGAGAAGAATGTGATCTCTGAAATAGCAGTTGTGCGAGACTTCGCCGATGTATTTCCAGAGGAGTTACCTGGATTACCTTCAGAGAGAGAAATAGAATTCGCCATCGACTTAGCACCAGGAACGGAGCCTGTGTCTAAAGCACCATACAGAATGGCTCCTGCTGAGTTGAAGGAGTTGAAAGAACAGCTACAAGAGTTAATGGATAAGGGGTTTGTTAGACCGAGCGTGTCTCCATGGGGAGCACCGATCTTGTTTGTAAAGAAGAAGGATGGGTCAATGCGTCTATGCATTGACTATAGACAGTTGAACAAACTCACTATTAAAAATTGTTACCCTTTGCCTAGGATAGATGACTTATTCGATCAACTGCAAGGAGCGAAGTATTTCTCAAAGATCGATCTGAGATCGGGATACCATCAGTTGAGAGTCAAGCAGAGGATATTCAGAAGACTGCATTCAGGACTCGATACGGGCACTATGAGTTCCTAGTGATGCCGTTTGTGTAATAACCCGAAAAATCACGTCAAACGAGGACCTCGGGATCCGTGCCCGTTTGGTCTTAGGTTTGACCATGAGATAGTTCATTGATGAACTTAAGATGAGATGAGCGGATGTGATGTGTGAACCAGTGTAGAAGAGTGGAGAGATAGAGAGGTGTGTAGAGTGACATACACCGATGTGTGTGTATGTGCTCCACACCGAGAAAAGAGATAAGATAAAAGGGTTGAAAACCCTAATTTTCATATTTTGGCTGTTGAGAGGAGTAAAGAAGAGAGAGAGAGAGAGAGAGAGAGAGAGAGAGGAGTAAAGGAGCTAGTGAGGAGTTATTGCAAGTTGTGGGAAGGGAATTTCTTGCGATCAAAGCGCCGGATTCGACGCGGGAGATCTGTCGACAAAATGAAACCCTAACCTTCCAACCCTACATTTAAATCAAATTGAGGGTGATTTAAGGTGAGATTCTTGTAAATAAATGGTGTAGATTTATAGAATAAATTATGGTTAAAATGGGTGGAAATTGTAGGAATATTGCTTAGAAAATAACTGAGAAAAGATTGGGAAGAAAGACCAAAGAAGGTTTGAACACGGGATTTCGACTAATCGAAATTGGGATTCGATTAATCGAAATTCCCCAAGAAGTTGAAAAGTCAGATAACCACGAATTCGACTAATCGAATTGAATTTCGATTAGTCGACTTTGAATTTCGACTAGTCGAGTTGGGTGTCGACTAGTCGACTGAGAGCCTCCAGTGTGGAGTAAAAATGGGTTAAGGAAAATCGACCAGTTGAAATTGGATTTCGACTAGTCGAGTAAGGATTTCGACTAGTCGAATTGGACTCGATTAGTCGATTTTGTATGTTCAAATAATTAAGGGAAAATTGGACAGTTAGAACAGGGGATTTCGACTAATCGATTTTGAGAATCGATTAATCGAAATTGGACCTCGACTAATCGATTTTGAGAATCGACTAGTCGAGTTGGATTTCGACTAGTCGAACCAGGAGCTCGACTAGTCGACTGACTTAGTTTTGTTGACTTTGATTCTTACTTCAAGACTCTAGGGGGGTCTTGAGACTTATTCATTACATCTTTTGTGATGTTTCGAATGTGTTTAATGATCATAGGTAATGCGTGTGAAAGTGGGCACAAGGAGCCGAGTGGGACCTTGATGCATTGAATCGATAGAGACCTAAGGTAGGGAACACCTTGAACATGTACTTTATTTTACAAGAGCATGTATGTAGTGATATAGATTTCTATTCAAATATTTTCACTGCTTAAAGAATTGTGAAAAGTGTGTGTGTGTGACATTCATAAGAGTAACTATTGAGCCATCCCTGTGGGATGAAGAAGTGAAGAGATAAGAGCATCGTGTGATGTAGTAAATGGATACATCCTGTGATGTATCCAAGGATTGAATCATGTTTGATAGGGCCTAACTGATATAAGATAGCACACTTACACGGTAAATAACTATATGTAAGGCACCGATATTTTTGTTATTTGAGGTTTGATAGGTTACCCCACCGACGTGGCGGGATATCCACGACTGACACGGCAGGATATCCGTGACCGATACGGCGGCGAAACCGTAGGCCAGTGCGGAGGCTTATCCATACACAGTAAGCGCACCCCAGGGGTGTTGATTGAGACAAATGAAACCCCGCCACCAATCCCCAGGGGAAAGGGGCTTGGGGACTATATGGTATTCCTGTGAATACATTAAACTATCTATATAGATGACGATGATGGGTATCACATCGGGGCACGATGCTATATTGCTCGGGGATTACTTAAGTTGAAAGTTTAAGTTTTGCTTTAGGCCTTTTCAGCATTACTCATGAGTAAATGATAACATAAGTAATCAACAGTGAATCGAATGCTTGCAAACCGTTTCATTAACAATTGCATAGATACATCTTGCATGGCATATCCTAGAATATATGTGAGATATAACTTATATGTTCAATGTGTGTTTGTTCCCTATTGAGCTAGGATGTAGCTCACCCTATAGACTATACGCCGCAGTCCACTACTAGCCTCTGCGGCTTCAGGAGACGCCGACTGAGTCGGACCTTCCGTGTGACGAGTTGGAGCCACCTCCAGAGGACTTCTTCTAGAGGACTCCGCTGTGCCACTTTGAGGGATTTTTACAGAGAGTTTTGTACGGCTTGGTATGTCAAGCTTTGATTTTGCGAAAACCATGTATAAAAGGTTTTGGATTATTCTTTTGGGACGAACCATCCGTGATGATTCCTATCATCGATGGTTCGGATCGGTTCTCCATTCATGTAGGGGCATGAGGGTAGAACTGTCTTTTGAGAAGTGTAATTAATATAGATTTAAACTCCGAATTTCATTATAGTACTTTTGCATGCTTGATATACAAGTGTTCCGTGTTTAGCTAAGGGCACGGTCAAGATGATCGTGCTGATGGCATGGGTTTCGGGGTGCCGAAATCCGGGCTGTCACAGTTGGTATCAAAGCGATTTTCTTTTAGCAATTCTGACAAGGGTTCTTTCGTCAGAACATAGGGGCTTCTGCTAACGAAACTTTAGTTTCAAATGCACCGAATGTCACTAGAGGAGAGAGGCCGACCAAGGGAGGCCATCAAAGGAGTTTCATGAGTGGAGATGATTTCATCTCTCCTACAAATAGAGTGCCTTTAGGAGGTACGAGGCCTGTAAAGAGAGTAGTAGACAGCAGGAGGAAGAGGATCGAGATCATCAGGATCAAGATCTAAGAGAGCAAGAAAGAGTGAGAGAAAGACAAGAAGATAGAGAGGAGCGACAAAGGATGATGCACACTATGGAGACTATGGCAGCTGCCATGGCACAACAAGCCGCATCCTTCGCAGCTCACGCGTCTAGAGAACAGCAGCCACCTACACCACTTAGGGACTGTGCTGTACCCTCATCATTTACAGAGTTTAGGAGGATGAGACCTCCTTCATTTTCTGGGCAGGCAGACACTATGGCCGCTGAGAATTGGTTGATGGAGATGGAGAAAGTCTTTAGCGTGCTAACTTGCACGGAAGACGAGAGTGTAAGATGGGCAGCTTACATGTTGGATGGGGAGGCCGGGCCTTGGTGGAAGTCTGTGATACGGACTCGGGCTCAGGAGACCCCAGAGTTGCCTTGGACTTGGGAGGAATTCGTTGAGGAATTCAACAAACAATATTTTCCGGAAGTAGTGAGGAACCAGCTTGAGATTCAGTTCCTACAGCTAGTACAAGGGAGGATGACAGTCAGAGAGTATGGGGTAGAGTTTCTACGACTTGCCCGTTTTGCACCGGACTACGTCGCTACTGAAGTGATGAAGTCCAAGAGGTTTCAGCAAGGTTTGAAGCCTGAGGTTAGGGGAGGCGTAGCTCCATTTCAACTGAGGACCTATGAAGAGGTCATGAGCAAAGCATTGGTTGTAGAAGAGGAGAACACAAACAGATATACACAGAGAGACCAACAGAGAGGAGTTGACCACGGAAGGATGGGGAACTACGAACCGGTGAATAAAAAGCCGTTCGTGGGTCGAGTCGAGACCACAGCCAGGAGGTTTTGGAAGGCCGGTAACAACACCAACAGAGGTTTCCATTACTTGCGTGGGGAGACCTTTTCGCTATGAGAGCCTCGCCATGTCTACTAGCGCCATCCACATTGTGGTTCTCGCTCGTCTCTTCCGCACCTCGAGACTTGCGCAAAGTGTGGCAAGCCTCATAGAACAAAGGATCAGATTGGGAGCTAGGGGCTGTTTCCGATGTGGCAAGGTGGGCCACTTGATTAAGGATTGCCCCGAGACAGATAAAAGAAAGACGGTTTCAGTTGCAGCACCACGACCAATTCAAGCAAGGAAACCGGTCGTTCAGGGGAGAGCCTATGCAGTCACTGCTCAGGAAGCAGGGAACGTGCATGACGTCATACAAGGTGAGACCCTTTTTAAAATTAAAGAAAGTTTTCATTTCATCAAAATTTTAGATAGAGAAGGAGCATGCATTAGAAATTGATGAGATATATTTTTTATATACAAAAGCTGTAAGTGAATTGAAAGTGTAAATTGATATGTAAATTACTGTATGTGTGTATGTATACTATAGGTACTCTAAACATATATGAAAAAGGATGTTTCGGTGGATATGACGCTCGAGTATTGATAGACCCCGGGTCTACCCATTCATTCGTCACTCCACGTTTCGCTAAGAAGATGAAGATTGTCCCAGAGACGTTGGATTTCGTCCTATCTGTGTCTATTCCGACTGGAGAGTTAGTAGACACGGAGTTAGCTTGCAAATCCATCATCATAGCAGTTCAAGATTTGGAGGTGCATGAACTAGAAGCAAAGCTAATACTGTTAGACATGCAAGGGTTTGATGTGATCCTTGGCATGGACTGGTTATGCAAAGACAGCAACCGTCGATTGCAAGAACAAGGTAGTTATTTTCAGACCCAACACAAGAAGATCATTTCGGTTTCAAGGAGTGAGGTCGTCATCAGTACCACTGATCTCAGCAGTAAGGGCCGAGAAAATGATCAGAAAAGGATGCAGTGGATACTTAGCTTTCTTAAAGGAGGACGAGGAGGAAAAGAACGTCATTTCTGAGATAGCAATTGTGCGAGACTTTCACGACGTGTTTCGGAGAATTGCTCGGATTACCTCGTAAAGAGAAGTAGAATTCGCCATTGACTTAGCAGCAGGAACGGAGCCTATTTCAAAAGCACCTTATAGAATGGCTCCCGCTGAGTTAAAGGAGTTGAAGGAACAACTACAAGAGCTTATGGACAAGGGGTTTGTTAGACCGAGCGTGTCTCCATGGGGAGCACCGGTCTTGTTTGTCAAGAAGAAGGATGGGTCAATGCGGTTATGCATTGACTATCGACAACTGAACAAACTTACTGTGAAGAACCGCTACCCTTTGCCTAGAATTGACGATCTATTCGACCAACTGCAAGGAGTAAGGTATTTGCCCAAGATCGACCTGAGATCTGGGTATCATCGATTCAGTCAAGGCGAGGACGAAGACTTTTCCGGACACGGTATGGACACTATGAATTCCTTGTGATGCCGTTTGGATTAACGAATGCTCCAGCGTCATTTATGGATCTGATGAACCGAGTGTTTAAACCACACTTGGACTCTCGCGGTAGTGTTCAAGTTGATGATATACTAATATACTCCAAATCCAAGATGTAACACGAGAACACTTGAGGATTGCTCTACAAACGCCACGTGAACACCAATTGTACGCCAAACTCAAGAAGTGTGAGTTTTGGTTGGAAGAAGTTAGTTTTTGGGACATGTCGCCTCAAGCACGTCCAGAGATCCAAAGAAAGATAGAAGCAAGAGTTAAATGGGAGCAACCAAAGACAAAGGACAGATGTCCAAGTTTTCGGGCTTAGCAAGGCTATTATCGACGCTTCGTTGAGGGGTTTTCAAAATATCGGGACCTCTCACAAAGTCGACACGTAAAGATTCAAGGTTTGAGTGGAGTGAGGCATGCGAGAAGAGTTTTCAAGAACTCAAACGAGACTCACTTCGCCCGGTTGGCAATTCCTTCAGTAAAGGAGGATACGCAGTGTACAAATGACGCCACATACAATGGCCTTGGTTGTGTACTCAACCAACACAAGAAGGTGATAGCTATTGATCAAGACAGTTGAAAGAACACGAGAAAAATTACCCGACTCATGACTTGAACCGGCGTACTATTTTGCGTTGAAAATTTGGAGACACTACTTGTATGGTGAAACATTTGAAATTTTCACCGATCATAAGAGCCTCCGATATCTGTTCACACAGAAGGAGCTCAATATGAGACAGCGCAGATGGATGGAATTCCTCAAGGACTATGATTGCTCTATACAATACCATCCTGGCAAGGCGAATGTAGTGGCCGATGCATTAAGTCGAAAGGGTTCAGCTCAGTTAGCTTCTTTGATTTTGGGTATGCACCGATGGAAATTATTGGAAGATCTAGCAATCTATGATGCGAATATTAAGTCAAAGGACACTGGATCCTTTTTGGCTAACATATCGGTAAAGCCAGTGATATTTGAGCATATCCACGATCTACAGATGAAGGATCCGACATTAACGAAGATTCATCAAGACGTGAATGAAGGCATCAGGTCGGACTTTTTAGTAAAAGAAGATGGTTCTTTGTTGTTTAAAGGCCGTCTATGCATCCCGGACAATGCCGATCTAAGACGAACGATTCTTGATGAGGCCCATAAGTCAAATTATGCTATCCACCCTGGTAGCACCAAAATGTACCAAGATTTGAAAAAGAACTACTGGTGGAGAGGACTGAAACAAGACGTGGCCGAGTATGTGTCACGATGCTTGACTTGTCAGCAAGTGAAGGTTGATCATAGACATCCCGGACTATTGCAACCTTTACCAATACCGTAATGGAAGTGGAGTCGATCTCAATGGATTTCATTGTTGGATTACCCCGCATCGCCAAGAGACACAATGCGGGTCGTCAGAGATCGATTGACCAAATCAACAGACTTTTGCCGTAATACCACATATACAGCAGGAAGATCGCAGATTTATACATGAAGGAGATTGTAAGATTACACGGATTCCAAGCAAAGATCGTTTCGCATCGTGACCCACTATATACGTCCAAGTTTTGGAAGAAATTTCAAGAAGGAATGGGAACACGACTAGACTTTAGTTCAGCTTTCCATCCTCAAACTGATGGACAGACAGAGCGAGTGAACCAAGTAATAGAAGACATGCTCAGAGCGTGCATGCTTGATATGCAAGGATACTGGGATGAGTATCTACCGATGCTCGAGTTCGATATAACAGCAAACGAGCATTGGCATGGCACCGTATGAAGCTCAGATGGACGATGCAAGTCACCTCTGAATTGGGAGGAAACAGGTGAGAAATTTGTATTAGGACCGGAACTGCTTGAAGACAACGCCACCGTTGTCCGAATTATCAGAGAAAGGTTGAAGACAGCACAGAGTAGACAGAAAAGTTACGCCGATATGAAGCGGACTAGTGTTGATTTCAAGGTGGGCGAGCATGTGTTTGTGAAGGTGTCACCTATGAAAGGTGTAATGAGATTTGGGAAGAGAGGGAAGTTAAGTCCACGTTATGTTGGACCATTCGAAATTTTGGGACGAGTAGGTGAAGTTGCATATCGTATTGGTTTACCACCGTTATTTGATCGAGTGCATAATGTTTTCCACATATCGATGCTCAGGAAATACGTAAATGATCCGTCTCATGTATTAGGAAAGCAACCTATAGAGATGTGTGAGGACATGAGCATGACAGAGGAACCAGTGGAGATTTTAGATCGAAAAGAGCAAGTACTACGCACTAAAGTAATTCCCTTAGTGCTTGTTCAGTGGAACAATCATCCTAAAGAAAAAGCTACTTGGGAACGAGAGGCCGATGTGAAAGAACAATACCCAGCCTTGTTTCCAACGACGTGAGGATTCGATGTAAACCGCAAACGTAGTTGTGAAATCTCCACGATACTGGTAATTCAATGGAAATTTTGATCCAAATTATTCAGTGGAAATTTTTGTGAAACTTTGACCAATTGAGACATTTCGACTAGTCGAATTGAAAATTCGACTAATCGAAAGTCAAATCGATTAATCGACTGGCTATGCCAATGAGCCAGAGTTCAAAAAGAATAAGTTAGAAAATTTCGACTAGTCGAACTAGGGTTCGACTAATCGAATTTGGAAGTTCGATTAGTCGAATTCACATTTCGACTAGTCGAATTACTTAAAGAGTCTAAAAGAAATTTCTGAAAGTGGACAATTCGACTAGTCGAAAGAGAAATCGACTAATCGAATTGGACATAAAAAGGGAAAATCGATTAGTCGAAAATTTGCATTCGACTAATCGAGTTATGGAGGGAATTGTAGAAGTTTAAAATGGACACACGATTTCGACTAGTCGAATTATATTTCGACTAGTCGAAGCTAAAATTTCGACTAATCGAAACTGATTTCGACTAGTCGACTGAGTCCTTCCAGTGGGCTCCAAAGTTAGAATTTGAACCCTAAACATTTCGACTGATCGAAATGGGATTTCGACTAGTCGAAATCGAAGCCGACTAGTCGAATTGGGAAAATCGACTAATCGAATTCGGGGAGTTCCCTTAAGTTTGGAATTCGACTAGTCGAGCTGAGAAATTCGACTAGTCGAGCCAACCACTATATATATGTGAAAGGAGGTTTTCAAACCATTCGACTTTTGAGTTTTTGGGCATTCGATTCTTCTTCTTCTCCGGCGATTCAACTACCTAGGGTTTGCACCATTTCCGGCCATTCTCGACCGGATTTGACTTCACACACCTTCTCAAGATTGGGTAAACCCTAATCTTTCTTTCTTTTTCATTATTTTGCTTATAACAAACCCTAATTCCTTGCATTTTAGCGAAAATGCCGCCTAAAACGCGATTATCATCGAAGAGGCTGTTTCAAAAGCGTGCAGCGCAAAAACGCCAGACCACCACCAACCCTTCAGGTGAGGACACCCTCACCACCGACATCGGACACTACGTCCGGGTCGACGAGCGCGTCTTCACAAGACGAAAGCCCTATTCCACCACCACCCGTCAACCCTGAACAACCCACTGAGTGGTGGGCAGCCAAGGTCTTTGAAGTCGAACACATTTTCGACAAGACTCTTTTTGACAAGGATGTAGTCCAAGGTGAGACCATATGGGCCCTAAACTACCTCAACAATGCCGGTCTCACCTTCCTCCTCAAACCAATCCGGAAGTTCTACTATCCGCGATTGGTTCGGTTATTTTACCAGGGCCTCAAGGATGGCCCTACTGACGACATGGTGAAGACCACGATTGAGGGTCGTGAATACCTCATCACACGCCGTCATGTCCAAGAAGCAGTCGAGTGCTACTTGGACTATGTACCCGAGACCACACTACTACCACCCTTCCCAGAGCCGGCCAATGTCGAAGATATCCTTGCCGACATGACCAAGGGGAAAAAGGGATCGGGCACCTCATCTAAGAGGGTTGACCTTCCACACTACATGTGGATGCTCGATTCTGTTTTTCACGCCAACCTCTACCCCATGCGCCACAGCACCGAGCGTGTTGAGTTGGTGCAACAGGCCCTCTATGCGGCCTATAACGGCCGATGGTTTGATGTTACCTTAGTCATCCTTGAAGGGATGAGGTACATCAAGGGAAAGCTCATGAAGGGCAACCTTCGAACTAGGGATGGGATGCCCTACGCGCGCATCATCTCTAGCATTCTAGAGGCATATTCATCCGACCCCGCCTATGCCGTCTCACCCCACGAGGCGACGGCCACCGACCCGGTGAAACCATTCTCCCACACCGAATGGAACAGGAGTTACAATCTCCTGAAGAAGACTCTACCACCACCAGCTGGCGCAGCCGAGGACACAGCTACAATCCCACCACCACCCCCTCCACCACAGCCACAGCCACAAGTACCTGTAGATGGCGCACTACCACCCCCAGTCGTTCCACCAGCTGCACCGCAGCCAATCATTCCACCACCACCACCAGCAGCTACACCACCACCACCTCGACCTACACCGGCGACCCCCTCTACTTCACGTCGCCGACCCGCCCCAGCCACCACCACCACCATTGAGGAGACTCTCGCCCGCTTCGAGGCCAGAATGGAAGCGAATAACGAGAGGATGAACAGGAGAATTGATTTCCTCATGTTTCACACCCTCAAGTTTATCTACCCTCACACCTACCTGGACATGTTGGCCCGCGAAGAGGAATGGACCGCCGGCACCACAGCATTCCATCAGGGTCCGGTCTTTAGGACGCAATTACATCATGCCGGTGCTTCTACTTCCACCGCACCCCCACCACGGACGACGTCGACGACGACGCAGCCACCATCTACTTCCACTACCATTCCACCATCCGCCACCGCCACCAGCCATCCAATTCCACCTGTGGCGAGATCCGCCACCTCCCGCCGACCACTGCCCGGCCTGATCCACCAACAAGGGCCACTGACCGCCAGAGTTGTTTATTTTTTAGCATTGTACATCTTTTTGTATAGGGGTGAACCATTTTTCTTTCTGTTGTGGTCCCCATTTCAGCAACTATTGTAACTTTTAATATTTTTATATACAGTTTTTGTTACTGTCATGTATGGTTCATTGTTTGCCTATGTCCATGTACTTGCGTGTGTGCTAAGTGATAGACCACCTCACCTCCGCGTGTGCGGGGGGGGGGGGGAGAGTGCAGACCACCACACCTTTGGGTGATTTTCGAGGACGAAAATTCCCAAGGTGGGGAGGATGTAATAACCCGAAAAATCACGTCAAACGAGGACCTCGGGATCCGTGCCCGTTTGGTCTTAGGTTTGACCATGAGATAGTTCATTGATGAACTTAAGATGAGATGAGCGGATGTGATGTGTGAACCAGTGTAGAAGAGTGGAGAGATAGAGAGGTGTGTAGAGTGACATACACCGATGTGTGTGTATGTGCTCCACACCGAGAAAAGAGATAAGATAAAAGGGTTGAAAACCCTAATTTTCATATTTTGGTTGTTGAGAGGAGTAAAGAAGAGAGAGAGAGAGAGAGAGAGAGAGAGGAGTAAAGGAGCTAGTGAGGAGTTATTGCAAGTTGTGGGAAGGGAATTTCTTGCGATCAAAGCGCCGGATTCGACGCGGGAGATCTGTTCAGACAAAAGCTGGAAACCCTAACCTTCCAACCCTACATTTAAATCAAATTGAGGGTGATTTAAGGTGAGATTCTTGTAAATAAATGGTGTAGATTTATAGAATAAATTATGGTTAAAATGGGTGGAAATTGTAGGAATATTGCTTAGAAAATAACTGAGAAAAGATTGGGGAAGAACAGCCAAAGAAGGCTGAACCTGGGGATTTCGACTAATCGAAATTGGGATTCGATTAATCGAAATTCCCCAAGAAGTTGAAAAGTCAGATAACCACGAATTCGACTAATCGAATTGAATTTCGATTAGTCGACTTTGAATTTCGACTAGTCGAGTTGGGTGTCGACTAGTCGACTGAGAGCCTCCAGTGTGGAGTAAAAATGGGTTAAGGAAAATCGACCAGTCGAAATTGGATTTCGACTAGTCGAATTGGACTCGATTAGTCGATTTTGTATGTTCAAATAATTAAGGGAAAAATTGGACAGTTAGAACAGGGGATTTCGACTAATCGATTTTGAGAATCGATTAATCGAAATTGGACCTCGACTAATCGATTTTGAGAATCGACTAGTCGAGTTGGATTTCGACTAGTCGAACCAGGAGCTCGACTAGTCGACTGACTTAGTTTTGTTGACTTTGATTCTTACTTCAAGACTCTAGGGGGGTCTTGAGACTTATTCATTACATCTTTTGTGATGTTTCGAATGTGTTTAATGATCATAGGTAATGCGTGTGAAAGTGGGCACAAGGAGCCGAGTGGGACCTTGATGCATTGAATCGATAGAGACCTAAGGTAGGGAACACCTTGAACATGTACTTTATTTTACAAGAGCATGTATGTAGTGATATAGATTTCCATTTAAATATTTTCACTGCTTAAAGAATTGTGAAAAGTGTGGGTGTGTGTGACATTCATAAGAGTAAACTATTGAGCCATCCCCAGGGGATGAAGAAGTGAAGAGATAAGAGCATCAGGTGTGATGCAAGTAAATGGATACATCCCAGGGATGTATCCAAGGATTGAATCATGTTTGATAGGGCCTAACTGATATAAGATAGCACACTTACACGGTGAATAACTATATGTAAGGCACCGATATTTTTGTTATTTGAGGTTTGATAGGTTACCCCACCGACGTGGCGGGATATCCACGACTGACACGGCAGGATATCCGTGACCGATACGGCGGCGAAACCGTAGGCCAGTGCGGAGGCTTATCCGTATATAGTAAGCACACCCCAGGGGTGTTGATTGAGACAAGTAAAACCCCGCCACCAATCCCCAGGGGAAAGGGGCTTGGGTACTATATGGTATTCCCAGGGAATACATTAAAACTGTCTATATAGATGACGATGAAGGGTATCTCATCGGGGCTCGATGCTATATTGCTCGGGGATTACTTAAGTTGAAAGTTTAAGTTTTGCTTTAGGCCTTTTCAGCATTATTCATGAGTAAATGAAAACATAAGTAATCAACAGTAAAACGAATGATTTCAAACCGTTTCATTAACAATTGCATAGATACATCATGCATGGCATATCATAGAATATATGTGAGTTATAATTTATATGTTCAACAGTGTTTGTTCCCTATTGAGCTAGGATGTAGCTCACCCTATAGACTATACGTCGCAGGTCCACTACTAGCAGCCATCGGCTTGGAGACGCCGACCATGAAGTCGGACCTTGCGGCCGGTGACGAGTTGGAGCCACCTCCAGAGGACTTCTTCTAGAGGACTCCGCTGTGCCACTTTGAGGGATTTTTACAGAGAGTTTTGTACGGCTTGGTATGTCAAGCTTTGATTTTGCGAAAACCATGTATAAAAGGTTTTGGATTATTCTTTTGGGACGAACCATCCGTGATGATTCCTATCATCGATGGTTCGGATCGGTTCTCCATTCATGTAGGGGCATGAGGGTAGAACTGTCTTTTGAGAAGTGTAATTAATATAGATTTAAACTCCGAATTTCATTATAGTACTTTTGCATGCTTGATATACAAGTGTTCCGTGTTTAGCTAAGGGCACGGTCAAGATGATCGTGCTGATGGCACGGGTTTCGGGGTGCCGAAATCCGGGCTGTCACAGTTTGGGTTGACAAATGCCCCGGCGTCATTCATGGATTTGATGAATAGGGTGTTTAAACCACACCTAGACTCTTGTGTCGTAGTGTTTGTTGTTGACATCCTGATCTATTCAAAGTAAGAGGAAGAGCATGAAAAGCATTTGAGAATAGCCCTACAAACTCTACGTGAACACCAGTTATATGCCAAGCTCAGCAAATGTGAGTTTTGGCTAGAAGCAGTTAGCTTTTTGGGATATGTTGTCTCGAAGCTTGGTGTCACCGTAGATCCAGCAAAGATCGAAGCAGTGGTGAATTGGGAGCAACCAAAGACCGTGACCGACATCCGCAGTTTCCTTGGATTGGCGGGTTACTACCGATGTTTTGTTGAGGGTTTTTTAAAGATATCAGGACCACTCACGAGACTCACACGGAAAGATGCAAGGTTTGAATGGAGTGAGGCATGCGAGAAGAGTTTTCAAGAACTCAAGAAGAGACTCACTTCAGCTCCAGTACTAGCGATTCCTTCAGGCAGTGGAGGGTTTGTAGTGTAGAGCGACGCTTCGTATACTGGTTTGGGCTGTGTGCTAAATCAGCACAAACAAGTAATAGTGTATGGGTCGAGACAGTTGAAAGAGCATGAAAAGAATTACCCGACACATGACCTGCAATTAGCAGCGGTCATTTTCGCGCTCAAGATTTGGAGACATTACTTGTACGGTGAGACGTTTGAGATTTTCACCGATCATAAGAGCCTCAGATATCTATTTACACAGAAGGAGCTAAACATGAGGCAGCGCAGATGGATGGAATTTCTCAAGGACTATGACTGTTCCATACAGTACCATCCAGGCAAGGCTAATGTAGTAGCTGACGCCTTGAGTCAGAAAAGTTCAGCTTAGTTAGCGAGTCTAATTTTGGGTATGCACAGATGGAAACTGTTTGAAGATCTGGCCCTATACGATGCAAACATTGAGTCACAAGCTACAGGAGCCTTTTTGGCTAATATCTCAGTGAGACCGATGATATTTGAGCATATCCATGAGCTACAGATGAAAGACCTGGCGCTAATAAAGATTCGTCAAGATATAACTGAAGGCATTACATCTGAGTTTTCAATCAAGGAGGATGGTTCCTTATTGTTCAAGGGCCACCTCTGTATTCCGGATAACGCCGATCTACGACGAACAATTCTGGATGAATCACACAAATCAAGCTATGCTATCCACCCGGGAAGTACAAAGATGTATCAAGATTTGAAAAAGAATTACTAGTGGAGAGGCTTGAAACAGGATGTGGCAGAGTACGTGTCGCGGTGTTTGACGTGCCAACAAGTGAAGATCGATCATAGACATCCCGCAGGTCTATTGCAGCCTCTACCTATACCGGAATGGAAGTGGGAATCGATCTCTATGGACTTCATCGTTGGACTTCCGCACACAGCAAAGAGATACAACGCCATTTGGGTAGTGGTCGATCGATTGACCAAGTCAGCGCACTTCTTGCCTTACAACACAATGTACACGGCGGGAAGACTGGCAGAACTTTATATGAAAGAGATTGTCCATTTGCATGGGATTCTGAGTAGCATTGTTTCGGACCGTGACCCATTGTATACATCAAAGTTCTTTAAGAAATTTCAAGAAGGAATGGGAACGCAACTAGATTTCAGTACGACATTCCATTCGCAAACTGACGGACAGACTGAGAGGGTTAATTAGATCATCGAGGACATGCTTAGGGCATGTATGTTAGAGTTACAAGGATCATGGGATCAGCACCTACCCTTAATTGAGTTTGCATATAACAACAATTTTCAGACGAGCATTGGGATGGCACCATATGAAGCACTTTACGGATGGCGATGTAGATCGCCCATCAAATGGGAAGAAATGGGTGAGAAATTCATTTTGGGACCCGAAATACTTGAAGATAATGCCACCTATGTTCGTATGATAAGGGCAAAACTCAAAGCGGCTCAGAGCAGACAGAAAAGCTATGCCGATATCAAGCGGACGAGTGTAGACTTCAAGGTGGGTGAACACGTGTTTGTGAAAGTGTCACCTATGAAGGGAGTCATGAGATTTGGAAAGAGAAGGAAGCTAAGTCCCCGCTATCTTGGACCATTTGAAGTTTTGGGTCGAGTAGGGAAAGTTGCTTACCGCATTGGATTGCCACCGTTATTCGATCCAGTATACAATGTCTTCCACGTATCTATGCTCAGGAAGTACCTTAACGACCCTGACCACGTGTTGAGCGGTCAAGCTTTTGAGATGCATGAAGACATGACCATGATCGAAGAGCCGGTGGAGATTTTGGATCGAAAGGAACAAGTGTTGCGAACGAAAGTGATTCCACTAGTACTTGTCCGATGGAAGCATCATCTGGCCGAGGAAGCTACATGGGAACGAGAGGCCGATGTGAGAGACCAATATCCGGCCTTGTTTCCGACAACTTGAGTGTCAATTGTAACGCCGCAAGCATGTTTGTGGATTTTAACAATACTTGTAATCCAATGTAGATTTTGATCAAAGTATGAGATAGACACAATTTTATATGCACATGACCATGATGATGTGCTTTGTAGAACCAAGGATCAGTTGGTATCATAAATTACCAAGATAAATCAAGGAAACAGAGAATTTTGAAAGTTTAAAGAACCCGATCAAAACCGATTAATCGATTTTCAAATCGATTAATCGATTTTGTTCGATTAGTCGACTAGCATGTGCTAGTGACTGGAAATTGGATGAGGATTCAGGAACGGAAAGAAGGGAAATTTTGATTAATCGATTTGAGTTTTGATTAATCGATTTTGGATTTCGATTAATCGATCTGGAGGTTTGATTAATCGAACAACTTAGGAAATTTTGAAGAATTTGAAGAAATTTGTGTGATTTCGATTAATCGAAGAACAATTCGATTAATCGAAGAACAATTCGATTAATCGATTTGGAATTTCGATTAATCGAACTGAAGTTCGACTAATCGAGTAACTTAAAGAATTTTGAAAATTTTTGGAGGGACTGCACGATTTCAATTAATCGAAGTGAATTTCGATTAATCGATTTTGTAATTTCGATTAATCGAAATGGATTTCGATTAATCGACTGGCTCACACCAGTGAGCTCAAAAACTTGAAATTTTTAACGGATACGATTTCGATTAATCGAAATGGTTTCGATTAATCGATTTTGCGTTTCGACTAATCGATTAATCGATTTCGCACGGCTTAACCTAGTTTTGAATCTCGATTAATCGACTTTGGATTTTGATTAATCAAGTCGGAGCCTATATATATAAATCGATGGGTTTTTCATTTCATTCGAAATCATTTAGATTTTTTTTTTTTGTTGCGCGCCTTCTTCTTCTTCTTCCTTCAACCCTCAGAGCTACTTAGGGCTTGCGATTTTGGATCGATTTCAGATCGGATCGCATCACATTGGATCAAAACCTAAGGTAAACCCTAGTTTGTTAAAATTTGAGCCATTTAACCTTAGATTTGTGTTATTTTCATAATTTCAAGCTATAAAAACCCTAGGTTGTGATATTTCACCAAGATGCCACCCAAAACCCGATTGTCTTCGAAGAAGGCAACGTCTAAACTCCTGGTCCGGCGTAAGAACGCCGCACCGCCACCACCTACCCCATCACCGGTGAGGACTCCATCACCGTCGGCATCGGAGACCACCTCCGGTTAGACGAGCGCATCTTCGCGCGAGTCTTCACGCGAATCCACACCCATGCCGCCACCACCCACCAATGTCCTTCAACCCAATGAGTGGTGGGAGGCTAAAACCTTCGAGACCGACTATGTCATTGACCAAACCCTATTCACCAACCCCGAGGTACCGGGCGAGACCCAATGGGCTCGCAATTACCTTCAAAATGCCAGCCTCGGCAACCTTCTGAAACCAATCCGGGGTTCCTACTACCCTAGATTGGTTAGACTCTTCTACCAAGGGCTCATGGATGGCCCTACCGACAACGTGGTTAAGACTACCATTGAGGGTCGGGCATACACGATCACCCGTCGCCACATACACGAGGTACTCGAGTGTTACCTCAATTTTACACCCAAGACCACCCTCTTTCCGCCCTTCGAGGAAGAGGTTAAGTTTGAGGAGATCATCGCCCGTATGACCAATGGGAAGACGGGGTCGGGATCCTCCATTAGGAGGGTCGACCTTCCCCACTATATGTGGATGCTTGATTCAATAATCAAGTGCAACCTTTACCCAATGCGTCACGACACTGAGGGCGTAGAGAAAGTGCAATAGGCACTTTACGCGGACTTCTGTGGCCGTTGGTTTGACACGACCATGCTCATCCTAGAGGGGATGAGGTACATTAAGGGCAAATTGATGAAGGGCAACCTAAGGCCATATGCTCGGCTCATCTCGAGTATGTTGGAGTGCTCCTCCGACGCCCCCACCTATGCCGTATCGACTCACGAGGTGAGGGCTACGGATTGCGTGAAGCAATTCTCCATTGCTTCATGGCACCGTAGCTATAATCTTCTCAAGAAGACCCTACCGACAGTGGTCGCACCACCACCACCCCCACCACCACAGCAGGATCCACCCGTTGGGGGAGCACCACCTGTGGGGGACGCCCCACCAGTCATTCCACCACCTGAGGGAGCCCAAGCTCACCCCTCAGTGTCAGCTGGGCAACACCCCATTTGCCACCTTCCACCACCTCAGCTACACCACCATCAAGATCAGCCGCGGCAACACCTACTTCATCCTACCGCCACCGAGCACCCCACTCCGATCCTACCATTGAGGACATGTTGGCATGTATGGAGGCCAACAACGAGTGGATGAACCAGAGGATGGACTTCCTTATGTTCCATACGCTCCGCTACATCTACCCGTTGGACTACCAGCGACGCCTCGCTCAGGAGGAGGAGTGGACCGCGGGACAGACCGCCTTCCATAGGGGTCCAGTCTTCCATCCAACCACCAAGCCGCGTGACCATTACCGGCCTTGAACAGCCCAGACTTCACCGCAGCCATCACAGACCACCACCTCAGCTAGGCCCAGCCCCCATGCCTCCGCCAGCTCAAATGGAGCAGCCCGCTCCAGCATCGGATCAGCCTGGCGAGGGGACGGCATGAGACCGAGATGAGGATGTTCTTTTGTATGCCTATTTTTGGCACTTCTGATGTAATTGAAACGATGTAATCCAACAAGTTGTAAAGTTTGAAAATCAATGAAATATAGAAAACTTTTGTGTATCTACATAAATTAATTGTATCTAATTGCTTTGGTATGTGGGTACGCGACACCCCAGTGTGCAGGGTACCCAAGCGAACACCTTTGGATTATTTTCGAGGATGAAAATTCCTAAGGTGGGGAGGATGTAATAACCCAAAAATTTATGTTAAACGGTGACCTCGGGATCCGTGCCTGATTGGTCATAGGTTTAATCAAGTAGGAGTACACTAGTTGACTCGAGGAGTGATGAACGAATGTGATGAGAAATTAATGCAAGCGTGTGGAGTGTGAGGTGAAATCTGGAACCACATACACCCATCTGGGGTGTATGTGCTCAACACATGGCAAATGAGTATAAAAGGGTTAAAGAACCCTAAATTACTCTTGTTTGGTTGTTGAAGAGAGTTAAGAAGAGAGAGAGAGAGGGAGAGAAGTAAAGAGGGGTTGTTGTGCAAGGAGTGAATGCAAGCCAAGGGGGGATTCGAGCAATTAAGGCCGGATTCGACGTGAGGGATTCGCTAGAGCTAAAGCTGGAACCCTAGCCATCCCAAC
This sequence comes from Chloranthus sessilifolius, assembly GCA_021018995.1. Taxonomy (NCBI): domain Eukaryota; kingdom Viridiplantae; phylum Streptophyta; class Magnoliopsida; order Chloranthales; family Chloranthaceae; genus Chloranthus; species Chloranthus sessilifolius. The sequence continues at coordinate 22,356,347 of CM037594.1, read as the reverse complement.
TTTGAGATCCAATCAAATTGGGATTTGATTGAGGTAAATTTTGTTGAATTAAATGCATAGATTGTAGGAGTTTAAATGGTGGTCAAGAATATTTAAAATCATAGGAAGAAGGCTTAGAAAAAGAAGGAAAATTTGTTTGAGAATGATTTGGAAGATCAGCCCGAAAGGGGGCTGAATCTGGCCAAATCGATTAATCGAAATTGGATTTTGATTAATCGATTTTGGCCCAGAAGTTGAAAAGTCATGGAAGCCCGATTTCGATTAATCGAAATGAATTTCAATTAATCGATTTGGATTTCGATTAGTCGATTTGGAAATCGACTAATCAACTGAGAAGCCCCAGCCACTGGAGAAATGAAACCTGGGGAAATCGACTAATCGAATTGGGATTTCGATTAATCGATTTTAAGATCTCGACTACTCGATTTAAGAATCGACTGCCTTATGTTGGAGACCTCGATTAATCGATTTGAGATCAATTAATCCAATTTGAATCTCGATTAATCGATTTTGAGAATCGATTAATCGATTTTGAGAATCGATTAATCGATTTTGGGAATCAATTAATCGAGTATGATAGTTTTGCTTAAACTTAATAGTTGACTTTGAGATTCAGGGAGGGTCTTGGACCTTCTTTGTTACACTTTTAGCGATGAGTTACATGTGTTATGTTGTACCATAGGTGGTACGTGTGATCATGTGCACAAGGAGCCGCGTGGGACCTTGATGCTAGAAGTTTCAAAGGCTTGAGGTAGGGAACACCTTGAACATGTACTTTAATTTCAAGAGCATGTATGTAGTGATATAATCATTAAATTGAAGTTGTTTTAAATGATGAAAAGCTTTGTGAAAATGGGTGTGTGTGTGGCACCACGAATATGATAAGGGCATCTGTGTGATGCAAGTGATTAAGAACCAATAATCTAATGAGATTGAGACATCCCCAGGGGATGAGAAAGTAATAAAGGCATCAGGTGTGATGCGGGTATGTATACATCCCAGGGATGTATACATAGGATTGAATAATTACTGTTGAGGCCTAACTGATATAAGATAGCACACTTACACGATGAACAACTATATGTAATGCACATGATATTTTTGTTATTTGAGGTTTGGAGGATACCCCACCGACGTGGCGGGATACCCATGACTGATGCGGCAGGATATCCGTGACCGGTACGGCGGCGAATCCGTACACCAGTACGGAGGTTTATCCGTGACCGTAAGTACATCCTAGGGATGTTGTGTGATTTTTAACCCCGTCGCCTAGTGAAAAAGGGGCTTGGGTCGTATTCCCAGGGAATATATTTTTACAACTGTCTAATTAGATGACGATGAAGGGTATCTCATCGGGGCTCGATACTATATTGCTCGGGGATTACTTAAGTTGAAGATTTAAGTTTTGCTTTAGGCCTGTTCAGTGTCATTTATGATTAAATCAACAGTAAAGTAATACATGCAACTTACCAGTAAATTGAGTATAAATCATCTATTTTTAATTGGTTTTCTAGCAAATGCATAGATTCATCATGCTTTGAATATCATGGAATATATGTGAGTTTTGACTTATCTGTTCATCGTGTTATTCCCTATTGAGCTAGGATGTAGCTCACCCTTTTAGACTATATGTCGCAGGTCCACTGATAGCAACAGCAGAGGCTTCGAGGGACGTGGATCCTGGTGATTCGGATTACGTACCTGGAGACGAGTTGGAGCCTCCTCCCGAGGACTTCTTCTAGGTGGCTCTGCTGAGCACTTTGATAGAGAGTCAGTTTTGTGAGCAGATTAGTGCGGCTTGGTATGTCAAGCCTTCATTTGTGAAATAATGTAATTAAACCAGATTATTCTTTTGGCGAAGCATCTAGGGTGATCTGATTATCACCGATGGTTCGGGTCGGTTCTCTATTCATGCAGTGGCATGAAAGTAGAACTGTCTTTTGAATATGCCAGTTGGGCATATTAACATTTTCCGCTTTAATGAGATTAATTGCTTTATTTATTATGTGGTGCTTGTTATACCAATGTTCCGTGCTAAGATTTGGGGAACGATCTGGAGGATCGTGCTGATGGCACGGGTTTCGGAGTGTCAAAATTCGGGCTGTCATACAAACTGATGAAAAGAAATAATATAGAGATGTACACATATATAAATTATTTACTTAGATGCACCTTTCTCATAAATAATTTTAAATAACTTATAAGTAAATAGTTTACATGCCTGAGATAATATCGTTGTTTGTTTTGGCATCTTGTGTCGTCTTTGATGTCGTTCCCACCATCTCTGGGCAATCCTTAATCTGATGTCCCATCATACCACAACGAAAGCACGCCCCAGATGCTCTACGACATTCCTCCATGTTATGTGTGTTCCCACATTTTCCACATAATGCTAACGGAATGGTTGAAGAGGTGCGTTAAATTTGTGGAACTCCAAACGCTCCCATTAGAGTAGGGTTCGAGTGACGGAATGATCCCGAAGGTGTAGATATGGTCGGTTTTGGATAAACACCTTGAGCAGGTTGCTGAAATTCGGGTGTCGTCTTTTTCGTTTTCGCCGTAGGGCAATCTTTTATCAGATGTCCTAGTTTGCCACATCTGAAACACTCACCTGTAGCCCACCTACATTTCCTCGTCTTGTGCTGTATTCTGCACCATGAGCATGAACCAATGAGTGCGGACGAAGAAGTGTGTACAGTGGACTCCACTAGTGTCATAAGTAACTCATTCTGTCGGGCCATTGTTCTGACCATTGTCTCCAGTAGTTGCCTAGTTTGTTCATGATCATTCTTCCCAGCATGCGCGGTCCTAGCTCTTTTACGAGGCGCCATAGTGATCTGTTTTCCAATTAACAGAAATCGTGATCATCATGATCCCATGACTTGAAAACATTTACATCCTAACTCAGATTCTAAAGGCATGCTTCGATCACTATTGATCGATCACTTCAGTCAAACGTGGTCGTACAGATCCATGATAATGACTGATTTCTTCAGTCAAACATGGTCGTATAGAATTCAACCTATGCTCTAATAGAACCTACTGCCATAGCCTTGAGTCCAACCTAAAGACCGAAAGACCTAAAGTGCTAAAGACCTAAAGACCGAAAGCCTAGGCTCTAACACTAAACAAACATCAGAAGTCTTGCCATATATCCGTGCAAGAGTTAAGTCTCTAGAGACTTAACGCCGAGCTCTGATTCCACCTGTAACAGCCTGACTTTTCCCCTTCTCGTAAATGGGAAAGGTCGCGTCGTCGGATCACCTAACATGATCCTGTCATACAAGGGCATCGTGTAGAAAGTGTTACATATGCGGAAGCGAATTTAATTAACTCTGATACGAAGAAATATGGCAACAACTGATATCCATTCCTTTATCTCAAGCAGTAAATTGAACAGGAAATATAAACAGAAACCTATACCTGAATTAGTAAACTATCTTAAATCACACTGCTGTTTATACATATTTAATATTTAAAAATAAATCTCTCTCTCTCTCCCAAACCTCTCAAGGAAAGAAGTCCTCAGTAGAACCTTCCTCCTCGTGGATCAGCTTCGTGGTCAGGGACTTGAGCAATATCTGCAGCTAAGACATAAAGTTGTAGGATGATCTATCATCGAAGCTCAGTAGGGATAATTACACAACTAATTTATATGTTAGCTTTTTCATTCATGTATAGAAGCAAATAAAATAAAACACATGTCATCTTATCTAAAGTTTAGTCTAGCATTAATCTATTCTAGCAGCACTTAACCGAACAAACACTAAAACATGCAATTATTTTATCATGCTACCCTATGCATGCTGACATATTCATGTTGACATATGCATGTTGACAAAGAATCAGGCGAGATCAATGAATCATGCTGAAACAAGACATGTACAAGAACAAGAAACAAGAAAATCAAGCTCCCAAGTTAGCGGGATCACTTAGACGAGATATCAAGCTCCCGAGTTAGCGGGATCATTTGGACTAGATATCAAGCTCCCGAGTTAGCGGGATCACTTGGACGGGATATCAAGCTCCCGAGTTAGCGGGATCACTTGGACAGGATATCAACCTCCCGAGTTAGCAGGATCACTTGGACGGAATATCAAGCTCCCGAGTTAGCGGGATCACTTGTTTCAAGATGAATTAAATACGTGTACATGACATCAAGGATAACAGAACATGAACAATGCATGGTATATATGCGAGATGCGAGCACATCGTGAACAGATATCATATAGCAAAACTGATTTGAATAATTGAACCCACATGATCATATATGACTGCAACTATCATAATCATTGATATTCATGTATCCAAGCTGAACTAGCATCACAATCATTACAAAGCCTACATCAAGTCTGTAGCTTTCTAAGCTGATCTAACACCATTAGTCATGGTCATACATTGAAAACTAGCATGTGCATAAATTATACTTTCTCTAAACTCATCTAGTATCATCATACATACACATTCATCTACTGATCTATATCAAGGCATCTAAATTGGTTTGACAATATTCCTAACAGAATAACATATGTCAAGCTAATCTTATCGAACTGATATGAGCTATCATATATCATCTTTAGAACTGAATTAGCATACGCTCATACATCAAGCTGATGTGATGATTATAAACATGCATCAAATTTAACTGAACTAACATACCCAAGCTGATCTGATCATAAGCATGCAATCACAGCAGACACATAAAACTATCCTCATAGTAACTGTATCACATGACTTCTAAAACTTGGCATGAGCATAAATTATATCATGTGACTTTTACTGACATGAACTCGTAGTACACTATATAAAACTGGCATGAGTATAAAATTATATAAGCATTCATGATCATATATGGGCATTCTCACTAACTTGCTATCAGATGAGAATGAGCAAATAACATATAAATTTGTAAGGTAAACTCCCTATCTGATACCAGGTTTACGTGTAACTGGTTTCTCGTGCACGCACGTCTTCAAGCAAATGCGCCATGTGCACCAAGTGGCACCTAGGAATGTCGTTCATAGGTTTAGTATTTTTAATGGTTTATTGGGTCAACATAGACCCCAAAAATTGACCATTTATGGTCCCAAGTCTCATGGTCAAACTTAGTAATTCAACCCAACACAAACCCCTGACAGAGGTGTCGCCAAGTGTGTCAGATGTAGGGTTGCCGCGGCAAGCAACATAGGTTGCCGCGGCTAGCTTTGCAGTTGCATATTTCCATGACTGGTGACTACTTTTTGACCCCTTAAACGTTGGATTCAGAAATTTATTTATTCATGAAAGTTGTAGGGCTCGTTGTCCCCTTTCTAACGCATCAAGATCGTGTCAATCGGAGTTTGGGATCAAAAGATATGATTAAAATATGACACAGTGGTCTGAGTATACTGTTGTCGCGGCAAGCTTTGCAGTTGCATCTTGTTGCAACTTGTCACTATGTTTTGACACTTTAAACATTAGATTTAGAACTTAGTTACTTTATGAAAGTTGTAGGTCTAGTTGTCTACTTTCCAACGCATTAAGAATCGTGTCATTTATAGTTCGGGGTCAAAAGATATGACCAAAATACCACACAGTAGTCTGACCATAGGGTTGCCGCGGCAACACATAAGGCTTGCCGTGGCAAGCACCTTGCCGCGGCAACCCCTTGAGGTTGCCGCGGCACGCCTGGCTTGCCGAGCTTCAGGTAGGTCTTCTTCTTATCTTTGTTTACTGCGATTCTTCTTTTCTTTTGCTCATATAAATATATAACTGTGACAGCCCGGATTTCGACACCTCGAAACCCGTGCCATTGGCACAGCCCTCGAGGTCGTGCCCCATGAATATGTGCAGAACACTTGGTACATCCCATTCACAATAGTACCCATATATAGGATTTAATGCAAAGTAAATCTCCAATTCTACTATAAGCTAAACCAAAATAATAATCCAAAAGATAGTTCTCATTCCATGCCTCAGCATGAGCAAAAGAACCAACCCGAACCATTAGTGCCTTATCTAAGGTCACTCCCAATGGTTCAACAAAATAATATTACATGTATCTTTACGTTTACAAAATATGGCCAGACATACCAAGCCGTAATTCTTTCTTTCTCAAAACACTATCAAAGTAAGCAGCGAATCTCCTAGAAGAATTTCTCTGGAGGAGGCTCAAAATTCCTCCCTAGGAAAGTACTCCGAATCACCGGGATCTCCCTCGTCTGTATCGATTCCTACATCCTCATTAATTTCTAAACCGTCACCTGTGACAAATAGTCAAGGGTGAGCTACATCCTAGCTCAATAGGGCAATATCATAGCAAATATATTCATTTTACAAACATATATTTCATGAAAAGAATAGACATGTATTCATAGTTATATCATTAAAATAACTTTAAGATGTGACGAGATGATTTGATTACTTTTATCATTCTGATCATGCATTTCTTTCAATGACTACTAGTTTCTTTAGTTGCAACCAGGCTGAGATCATGACTTAAATCTTAACTTAAATAATCCTCGAGTAATATAGCATCGAGCCCTGATGGAATACCCTCCATCGTCGTCTAATCAGACTATTTCTCATGGAATTTTCCTCGTCCCTGTCTCTTAGGCGACAGGCTCAATACTACTATGCATCCCTGGGATGTCTGCTGTTGTATGGATTAGCCGCCGTACCGGTCACGGATATCCTATCGCGTCAGTCACGGTTATCCTGCCGCGTCGGTTGGGTATTCTCTAAACCTTAAATTGAATTATGCAATAAATATAGTTATTCACCGTGAATTTGTGCTAATAGTTAATAACACTCAGCCCGTACATTCATGCTTACTGTTTATTTCCTTAACATGGATCTTTCATCCACCTCACATCCCTGGGATGTCACTTGTCTATTGCATCTCTGCGATGCATGTTTATTCTTACATCCTTGAGATGATCTTACTTTACTTAACCAATTCCTCTTTTACTTGTGTAAACACATGCACTATTTCCATCTATTTTACTCTTTACATTTTTCCATTATAATTCGAAAACAAAATTTAAAGAAGCATGCATCATACACTATCATTACATACGTGCTCGCAACATTGTATATTAGTTAGATATACACTACCTCACATGCGTCTCGAACCTTTGAATCCTCAAACCCGATCTTTCTATGAGTACTCAATGGTTTGGCTTAACCTAGGCATGATCAATGTATGACAAATATCACTACTATGTCTAAACAGTGGTTCAAAAAGCTTAAGTCCTCTTAAAATTCATTGACAAGCTTAATTAGACCCCAAAGCCTAACTTTGACCAAATCGATCGAACGATTTTCAAATCGTTCGAACGATTCACAAAATCGATCGAACGGTTTTTAAATCGTTCGAACGGATTCCATATCGTTCGAACGAATTTTATTTCGTTCGAACGAATTCTCCTTTGACTTCTATGTCCTCTGAGCAAACCGTTCAATCGATTTTTATTTCGATTGAACGGTTTCCAAAATCGAACGAACGATTTTCAAATCGTTCGATCGATTTACTCAGAAACCCATTTCTCATTCCATATCTTCTTCTCAGGCCAAATTTGTTCGATCGGATTCTCATTTCGATTGAACGAATTTGTCTCTCCTCAGCTATGGATCGAACTTGTTATCCCTAGCCATCATCTTAACTCCCTCATGCAGATTCATCATGGATTTCATATATCCTAGCTTTCTAATTTACATGAAGATAAGAAATAATTACAAGGCTTTTGCTTACCTTCAAATCGGTTGGATTTCTTGATCCAAGACCCCAGTTTGCTAGGGTTTCTCAAACCCACAACAAAATCTCTCTTCAATCCTGAGCTCGATCCGTTAGACTTTGCGAGCTAAGATCAAAGAACTGTATTCAATGCCTTCGTGTGATTTCTCACATTTACTTCACACTCTCTCTTTCTTTCTCTTAACTCCCTTCTCAACTACTCCATTCAAACCCTTTATTTCCCCTTTTCTTTCATTTTTATAGTCTTATCCTTAGGTTGGGTGTTAAGCGTCTATAACCATCAAGCGTACGTGTGTGCAATACAACACATACATTCAACAACCATCCATTAACATGAATTATTCAACTCAAATTTACCAATCTTAAGTTAAATCAAGTTAAATTTGACCCGGTCAAACACGTGACCAGTTGGTCCACATCCCGAGGTGAATAATTTAAAATACGAAATTTCTGGGACATTACAATATATATATATATATATATATATATATATATATATATATATTTATATTCTACCTTTGTGTATTTATTTGGTTTTATAGAAGTATAACCTGCATCATCATATATATATATATATATATAGATATCTATCTATATATCTATATATAACGTGCATCTTCATTTACAGATTTCTGTTGATGAAACCAAAAATGCAAGAAACTGAAATTTTGTATAATCTAAGTAAACAAGTAACTAACCAATTTGCTGAATTCATGGTATATGATCACATGGAAGATTAACGATGCTTTGCCTACGAATCTCGACGACGGATCAAAACTGCAAGGAATTGACTAATAGTTTTCACTGTTTGTTGATCTTTACAGAATTTATTTTGGTACTTGAACGAAAATCCGAAGAACAAAGATAAGTTGTGAGGTATAAGAACGGTTGTAGACCTTGCGTGCATGTGAGTCGCTAGTGACTCATTGGAGTCGTGTTTTAACAGTCGCATGCAAGTAGCTTACAAGCTACTTAAGCTAAGCTTCCATGTAAACCAGTATACTTAGATACTAGTATTACATATAAAACAAAGCAGCAATGAAAACAAAATAGTAACTAAAACAAAACAAGGAGGATTGCTTGTATATATTTGCAAACACTTATATAAGTGTTTAGTGTGTTTGATAAAAACAAAATAGGCTCTCTTTAGTTTATATAGAAAACAATAACCAAAAATGACAATCGTTTAAATATTAGCCTTCCCCCCCCCCCCCCTCCCCTTTTCTTGGTTATATAGTAAAGCCAAATGGCTTAGATTGAGTATATAGCATATATACCATTTCTAGTATATAGGAGTTAAATTTTGTATACTATAGTTTATATCTTTTATTTTAATAACTTTGTATGTATCTAGCTTAAAGTCCCATTTCTAAGATTTATGGACTCTCCTAGTGAGGTCTTCACGCATGACCTGACCAGACACTTACCACTGCAGTGTCAATTCTGGGGGTCGTTACAGCTATACATGCATTAAACAAATATAAACTAATAAGGAGGAAGCTTACCGAAACCTTGAGTAGCTTCTCCGATACACACTGATACAAATTAAAAAGAAAGAACAAACTAGAAAAGAAAGAAGAGATGGAAATTTTTGGTGGAATACTCAGTGTCCTGGACAATCCCCAGGCTAACCCTTTGACAGATGATTGCGGACTTGTAACTGGTTGAAATCCGCCGCTGAGTGGGACACGTGTGCTATGTGGATTGGATGCAGTCGCTTCGTCCCTTGATAATTGTGTTCTGACGTAAGGGCATGCGTCACTGCTTCATTATTTGGAGGATGACTTTATGGCGTGCGTCATCGACAGCTGGCAAGGCTATTGAGTAGCCAGGACTATTGGAGGCTGAGTTGGCCGACAATAATCTAAATGGTTGGGTCCATGATGATGCGAGAACAAATAGTTGTTTTGGCTGATTTGTCCTTTTACTGATTTGAAGTGACAGCTTCATTGGTTGTATTGACAGTTGCTTGGAGTGATGGACAGCTGTATCAGCTGGAGGACAGCTATATTGATGGTTGACGAATTATTTCTTGCTTTTGACCTGATTAATGATTGAGTCCCAATATTCACCGAGTGATTGATCAGGACTGTCTGGTTGCGATTCTCCTGCTAGAACATGGAAGGAATTATTATTTTCAGACGAAGTGAGGGAATCTTCATCCGAATGGGATATTGAATTAAAGGTTTGAAGAAAATGGGCTTTTATGGAAGCAAGACAGCGATGATTAATCTGTGTTTCCGATAAATCGGGATGTTGTTTTCGAATCATGGATTTGAATATTTCAAAAGGATTAGATTCTAAAGAAGATAAGGAAGCGTTAGGTTTTGCTGTTTTAGCATACTGAGAGATGATTGATGAAATTTCAAGCAATTTTTTGTCAAAGTCGGGAATATTATCCCACCATCGGATCCAGTAAGTTCTTTGGAGTGTGGGAAGATGATCAATAGTGGTAATTTGAATATTCCACATCCAAATTCATGGAATACTGCATTCTGTGAAGAAAAAGAAATCAACTTCAAAGTAATGAAGATTTTTTCTTTGAATTTAACCCCTTCATATTGATTATATAAAGGAATTAATGATTTGGGCAAAATTTTGGTGGTTGGACCGAAATGACTCCACCAATTATAGAACCAATTGGGAATACCGGTTTGAAGGATATCTGGACAAATCTTTAGAAACCAAGAATGTTTCTGTTTGAGATTCATATAATAAAAGGCATTGGTGAAGGACTGGATATAATCCCAATAATTGAAAGAGTGGCCTGAACTGAGTTTTCGGGATTTATTTAGGTCAAAACCCCAAATAGATGATTTAAGAATTTTATGAATAATGGCTTTACTATAAGTAATTGGGCTATCTGGCCGTTGGTTTTCCATATGATGGGTAAAGGTAATAGATCCAGTAGCAGTCAAAATTACTTCTGCAATTAAACGGGTTTTGCCATCCAATGCAGGAAATCCTTGATTGTCAAGATATCTTCTCTTTAATTCCCAGGGATCAGATATCCATTGCTGATCTTCTGGTTCAATTACCAGAATGGTGGAAAATATTTCCTTTTGAATATAAGAAATTTCTTTTGTTTCAATCTTCTCTTTATTGAGAGAAGTTTTCTCTTTATTGGGAACAGTTTTCTCTTTATTGAGAGAAATATCTTTTTGCACAGAGTCTTTAAATTGAAAGCCTCCTTTTGTTCGATATCTATTGCTTTGGATAATTGTCCAAAGAGCATGATCATCTATGGATTCTTGAGTTGAAGATAAGGGGATATTGCCCCTTGCTTTGCCTTTTCCTCCTGAGGAGGATACTGCCATTAAGAAATACCCTGCAAAAATTCTCTAGTTAGAAAATCAGGGAGAGAATTTATTTCTCCTTGTATATATTCAATTTGAAAATCAAAAGAGGATAGTTCAGCTTGCCATCTAGAAAAGATTTGTTTTGATTCAAGATTTTTGACATCTTTTTGTAAAACGGATTTTGTTGAACTACAGTCTATTCTAAGTAAGAATGGCTGATTAAGCAAATCATCCTGAAATTTTTGAATACATTTGACAATGGCAAGAACTTCTTTTTTGATAGTTGAATAATTAGTTTGGGCATCTTTCCAAACAACAGAAGTGTATCTAATTAATTCTTCCTTCTGTTTGGAAGGATTGAGTTGTTTTAGAATTCCTCCATAGCCTAGTTGAGAGGCATCTGTCTCAACTATCTTATACCAAAGTGGGTTGGCTAAAGAAAGACAGGGAATTTGTTTGACTTTTAATTTTATTTGTCGAACTGCTTTGGTGTGGTCATCAGTCCATGGGGATGGATTCTTTTGGAGTCGTGATTGTAATATTTTTGCATCATATGCCAGATTAAGAATAAAATTTGCAACATAATTCAGACTGCCCAAAAAATTTGCAACATAATTCAGACTACCCAAAAATTTTTGTAATTGGGTTTTGTCCAGAATTACATCAGGAAATTTTGAGGCAAATTCAATACTGCGGTCAATTGGAATAATTTGGCCTTGATGAATATTATGACCAAGAAATCGAATAGATGTTTGAAATAGCTTGATTTTAGGAGCAGAAATGACTAATCCATTTTTGTAGATAATGTCTTTGAAAATTTTTAAATGTTTAAAATGCTGGTCAATAGATTTTGAAAAGATAAGTATGTCATCAATATAGACCATAGAAAATTCGGTATATGGAGTGAATATCTCATTCATAATATTCTGAAATTCAGAAGGAGCATTTTTAAGGCCAAATGGCATAACATTCCATTCAAAGTGTCCAAAAGAAACAATAAAAGCGGTTTTATACCTGTCAGTCTCAGCCACCTGAATTTGCCAATACCCTGATTTGAGATCAAATTTGGAGAAAATAGTGGCAGAATGTAAGCGATCCAGCAAATCCTTTTTGTTAGGAATAGGATAACGAATCCATTGGAGGCAATCATTCAATGGTTTATAATTGATAACTAAGGAGTCCCTCGTTCTCGTTCAATATTTTTATTCACATAAAAAGCAGTACAACTCCATGGGGAGTGTGACAACCCGACTTTTCCCCTTCTCGTAGATGGGAAAGGTCGTGCCATCGGATCACCTAACATGATCCTGTCATACAAGGGCATCGTGTATAAAGTGTTACATATGCGAAAGTGAATTGAATTAACTCTGATACGTAGAAATATGGCAACAACTGATATTCATTCATTTATCTAAAGCAATAAACTGAACAGGAATATAAACAGAAACTTATAGATGAAATAGTAAACTATCGTAAACCACACTGCTGTTTATACATGTTTAATGTTTAAAAATAAATCTCTCTCTCTCAAACCTCTCAAGGAAAGAAGTCCTCAGCAGAACTTTCCTCCTCATCCTCCTCAGGCTGGTAGGTAGGATCAGCCTTGTGCTCTGGGTCACGGTCAATATCTGCAGCTAAGACATAAAGTCGTAGGATGAGCTATCATCGAAGCTCAGTAGGGATAATTACACAACTAATTTATATGTTAGCTTTTTCATTCATGTCTAGAAGCAAATAAAATAAAACACATGTCATCTTATCTTAGGTTTAGTCTAGCATTAATCTATTTTAGCTGCACTTAACAGAACAAACACTAAAACATACAATTAGTTTATCATGCTACCCTATGCATGCTGACATATTCATGCTGACATATTCATGCTGACATATTCATGTTGACAAGGGATCAGGTGAGATCAATGAATCATGCTGAAATAAGACATGTACAAGAACAAGAAATAAGAAATTCAAGCTCCCGATTTAGTGGGATCACTTGTCAAGCTCCCGAGTTAGCGGGATCACTTGTCAAGCTCCCGAGTTAGCGGGATCACTTGGACCGAGAAAATCAAGCTCCCGAGTTAGCGGGATCACTTGGACGGGATATCAAGCTCCCGAGTTAGCGAGATCACTTGGACTGAGAAAATTAAGCTCCCAAGTTAGCGGGATCACTTGGACGGGATATCAAGCTCCTGAGTTAGCGGGATCACTTGTTTCAAGATGAATTAAAGACGTGTACATGACATCAAGGATAACAGAACATGAACAATACATGGTATATATGCGAGTACATCGTGAACAGATATCATATAACAAAACTGATTTGAATAATTAAACCCACGTGATCATATATGACTGCAACTATCATAATCATTGATATGTATCCAAGTTGAACTAGCATCATAATCATTAATAAAGCCTACATCAAGTCTGGAGCTTTCTAAGCTGATCTAACACCATCAGTCATATGCATACTGTGAAAACTAGCATGTGCATACATTAATCATACGTCACATTTGAACGTACATTATTATTCATCAACATTCATTATAACTGATCTAATAACATCATTACATAACCCATATAGAATTGAATTATTTTGTCGTTGCATAATCGTATATCGAGCTGAATTTCATAGCATGACCATATGTAATACTGATCTTATTACCATCATGCAAAACTAGCATATTTATTCATTAAAACTATCATAAGTCGAGTCATGCAAAAACAGTCATTTCAACTTACTCTATCATCATTATCAATACTGACATGAGCATAGTTAAATAAAAATCCTAAGTATCATATCATTCGTATACTATACATCGAGTATCATGAATAATTATACAAAAGCGTATGTCTGAACTGATCTTCTCGTCATCATGCACTACTATGCATCCAACTGAATTTAGCTTTTCATGCCTAATCATTCATTGAACTGGACTTTAATAAGCATATGGGATCATCCATCAAAACTACTAAATGGGCATTTCATCTAGCTGACATAGCTTAGTGAGGTAAAAGTATCTCTATTAACTAACTTTATCGAAACTGGTTCATCACTGAGCTGTACTTAACACAATCTTTTGCCATGCTCTCGTATATTCGATCTAGATATCGGATTTGCACTAGTTATCGGATTTCTTTATCTTTACATAAACTATACTAGCATATATGGAACCATTCATCATTTATATTATCCTGCTAATCAGCAGAAAATAAGACATGACGGAGACTAAGATAGATCAGGTCTGTAAATCATCATGCACTCATAGAACTTGTAGTCAATAACTACTATACCAAATTAATTGACAATCTTCGTTTTATACCAGGCCGATAGATATATCAATCATTGTTCAATCTGACATGCACCTATGTAGGTATCTAGTGTACTAAGAATATCCATATACATCACTTTCACTTTGGCATCACTGTGCAATCATGGGCATCTTTTATCTAATCATGGACATCCTTTATCTATTAGTTATTCTCATATGCATACAATCCTTGATCATGTGTCGAACAGAAATACTAATATATAGAGCCATTATGAGCATGATCAATTTACACTGACTATGCAACACAATTATCATGCTACTCAGAAGTGCAATGAAATACTAAAATATAAGTCAGTAAGGTAATCTCCCTACCTTATGCCAGACTTATGTATAACTGGTTTCCCGTGCACGCTCGTCTTCAAGCAAACGCGTCATGTGTACCAAGTGGCACGTAGAAATGTCGTTCATAGGTTTAGTATTTTTAATGGTTTATTGGGTCAACATAGACCACAAATATGAACCATTTATGGTCCCAAGTCTCATGGTCAAACGCAACAAGTCATCCCAGCATAAACCCCTGACAGAGGTGTCGCCAAGTGTGTCAGATGCAGGGTTGCCGCGGCAAGCTTTGCAGTTGCATGTTACCACAACTTGTCACTATTTTTGGAACCCTTAAACGTTAGATTCAGAAATTTGTTCCTTCCTTAAAGTTGTAGGGATCATTGTCCCCTTTCCAACACATTAAGAATCGTGTCAATCGGAGTTCGGGATCAAAAGATATGATTAAAATACCACACAATGGTCTGAGTATACTGTTGCCGCGGCAAGCCTGAGTACCTTGTCGTGGCAAGCCTGTAGGGTTCCCGCGGCAAGCCAATCAGGCTGGGCTTGTCGGGGTATTTTCTGCTCCATTTTGGTTTCTTTTACTCATGCAATTGGCTGGGTATTTTGTATACATATGGATAATATATTTCTTATATATATTGCACCAAAATATTATTTACGGCATACCTTTTGGTGTGCTTGTAATTATCACGAGATGACACCGAACACACATCGGTGTCGAGTTTGCCGAGCTCGTACAAACTAGGGCTGTAATGACTTTTATGAGATTCAGCAATCACTTTCGGACTCCTCTTTAGTGATCCACAGGTTACCTTGTGCTTCTTGGATCTGATTTTAAGGTTGAATTCAAGAGGTTTACAAGAGAATGGTTTGAGAACGAGTGTGTATAAAGATCTTCTTCTCTGGTTTTTAATAGCTGTGTAGATTTGAATGGGCTTGGATTTTTAGCATAGCTGATACACAGGGTCTGGTTTGCGAAAGAATGGAAGGAGGAAGAAGGAGATGTGTTGGCGGACGCTTTGTAGTGTTTTCCTACCTTGAGTGCATGAGAGTCAAGTATGACTCATGCAGTCGTGGAACTAAGCTGTGCAAGAAAACAGCTTATAAGCTGTTTAGGGATGAGATCCGTTCTCAAGTAGATACACCCTCGCATGGTGTAACAACAGACAAGCCAAATGTGGCTTTAGCTTAGTATAACTCTAATACACCTTTAAGTGTATTAGATAGCTGGTATTTAAACAGCTATTAGCCAACAGCTGGCTGGTATTTAAACAGCTGATGCGTGGCTTGAGTATATTTCTTTAAATAAATTAGTTACAGGAAAGTTTGCGAGGCAACCTTGTATTGCTTACCTCAAGTGGCTGAGGCAAGTTTCGAGGCAAGGTACTTGCCTCAAGTACTGAGGCAACCATACTTGCTTGCCTCAGGTGCTATAGAAACCTTTTGTTTTGTTGTCATCGATACATCAGTACCTAATTAGTGTGTTGTGCTATCGTAGTATTTCAGAATCAAGATGGAAATGTTTGTTTTACTATATATATATATTTGCTTTATATTCGTTAATTTATTTGTAGGCTTGCCTCAGTTGCCGAGGCAACCATACGTGCTTGCCTCAGGTGCCGAGGCAACCTTTTAGGCTTCGAAAAATTTCAAATCTTGAAGGAGGGCTCCATATATTTGAATTCGTACCAAATCAATAATCAACCATTGTTTCACTTAATAATTATTATTGGGCCACTAAGGTTCCACTATTTAACAGTCATCATTAAAATTCTAAATCAGTTCTTTGTGTCACATTTTTGGCACAAGCCTGACCCTACTCGATTTCATACTCGGTATTGTTAGGATAAAAATGTGGCAGCTGCTACACTCTCTCATACTTTAGGGATTTTCGTCCTCAAAATAAAAGAAGGCGGGGAAGTGAGATCAGATTCGGTTATATGTTGAAGGCATATCCCATTATAAGACAGAGTAAACATGACTAGGTAATAACGCATAATAAAATAAACATATAATAGATTTAGAACAATATAAAGTAAACTGAATCATATGTAGTCTCATGAGAACCATGGTTCCTCCATTGGATCAAGACAAGTGGAATACGTTTTGTTCTCAAGATTTGGTCTCTGTGATCCAATATCTGGGCTGGCTCTTTAGTCACCGTTAACTCTTCCTGAATATCCAGTGACTGATAATCCAACATGTGGGTTGGATCACTAACGTACTTCCTCAGTATAGACACGTGGAAGACATCGTGTACGCTGAAAAAAATGTGGAGGTAACGCAACTCAGTATACTACCTCACCAATTTTTCCCAAAACTGAGAATGGTCCAACATAACGAGGACTTAACTTGCCTTGTTTGAGATCGGCACAACACTTCTGCCGACTCTGGGCACTATTCAATTACTTACGAATGATGTGTACAACCGCATTGGTATTTTCGATCAAGTCAGGGCTCAAAAGAAGATGTTTACCAATGTCTTTCCAGTTAATCAGAGATTTACATTGGCGTCCATACAGTGCCTCGAATGGTGCCATACCGATGCTCTACTGGAAGTTGTTATTGTATACGAATTCGATCAGGGGTAAGTGCTTATCCCATGATCCTTAGAAATCCAGCATACAGGCCCTTAACATATCTTCAATCACTTGATTTACCCTCTCTGTCTGCCCGTCGGTCTAAAGATGAAATGTTGTACTGAAGTCTAACTTGGAACCCATACCTTCTTGAAAACTTTGTCAAAATCGACAAGTATATAACAGATCTCAATCTAACACGATACTCATTGGTATCTCGTGTAATCTTACTATTTCCCTTAGACAGACGTCAGCCAACGTGGATGTTGTATACCGCGTATTGTAGGATAAGAAATGTGCTGATTTGGTGAGATGATCTATGATCACCCAAATCGCATTATAACCCTTCTGCGTACGGGGTAAGCCAAGGATAAAATCCATGGAAATGTTCTCTCCTTTCCACTCTGGTATGGACAATGGCTGTAATAGACTAGCGGGATGCTTGTGTTTGACCTTTACTTGCTGACAGATCAAATTTTTCACAACATATTCCGCCACTTCTCGCTTCAAGCTATTCCACCAAAGCGTCTTCTTTAAGTCCTGATACATCTTCGTGCTACCAGGATGAATGACATAGGCTGACTTATGAGCTTCGTCGATTCGAGAGAGCGGATATCTATTCTTAATTGTCAGTTTATTGAGTTGACGGTAGTCAATGCGAAGACACATTGACCATTTTTCTTCTTCACGAACAATACTGGTGCACCTCACGGAGATACACTCGGTCTGATAAACCCTTTGCCAAGAAGCTCTTGTAACTGCTCCTTGAGTTCTTTTAACTCCTCTGGTGTCATTCGATAAGGCGCCTTTGATACCTCCTCGGTGCCCGGGGCTAAATCACTAGCAAATTCCACTTCCCTGCCAGGCAAAAATCCTGGCAACTCAGCAGGGAAGATATTAGGGAATTCACAGGCTATTGGCAATCTACTTCTACAATCAATGCTCGCATGATGATTGGATAGCCAATCCATGCCAGGGATTACGGCGAATCCTTGCATATCGAGTAAATCGAGTAAGATCAATCGGCTACTGCTTCATAGTCGTCGTGACCTTGGAGTACGACGATGATTGATCGGCATACCATGTTAGTAGTAACAGACTGTCTAGTCGGGACTGACATGTCATAATAAAGTCGAGAGGTTCTGGGGTGGCTCCCAACTTCCTAACTTTTCAACAAATTGGGTGTAATAAAGGAATGTATCGATCCAAGATCTACCAAACTTGTGCCTCATACAACAAGTACGCATCCTCTAGATACAAGTGCATAGTATCTAATGTATATATATACTAGTGTTAGCTAAATTGCGTCTACATAACAAAATATAAATTTATCATTTCTAAAACTGATGAAAAGAAAATAATATACTAGATGTACACATATATAAATTATTTACTTAGATGCACCTTTCGCATAAACAATTTTAAATAACTTATAAGTAAATAGTTCACATGCCTTAGAAAATATCGTTGCTGGTTTGGGCATCTTATGCTGTCTTTGATGTCGTTCCTACCATCTCTGGGCAATCCTTAATCCGATGTCCCATCATACCACAATGAAAATACGCCCCAGACGCTCTACGGCATTCGTCCATTTTATGTGTCTTCCCACATTTTCCATAAAATGCTAACGGAATGGATGAAGAGGTGCGTGAAGTTTGTGGAACTTCAAACGCTCCCGTTATAGTACGGTTCGAGTGACGGAATGACCCCGAAGGTGTAGATATGGTCGGTTTCGGATAAACACCTTGAGCAGGTTGTTGAAATTCGGGTATCGTCTTTTTCATTTTCGCCGTAGGGCAATCTTTTATCAGATGTCCTAGCCTGCCACATCTGAAATACTCACCTGTGGCCCACCTACATTTCCCCGTCTTGTGTTGTATTCTGCACCATGAGCATGACCCAATGAGTGCGGGCGAAGAAGTGTGTATAGTGGGCTGCACTAGTATCGTAAGTAACTCATTCTGCTAGGCCATTGTTCTCACCATTGTCTCCAATAGTTACCTAGTTTTTTCATGATCATTCTTCCCAGCATACATGGTCCTAGCACTTTTGCGATTTTTCATATTGATCTGTCAAAATAAAACAAATATTCCAATTAACAATGATCGTGATCCTCATGATCCCATGACTTGAAAATATTTACATCCTACCTCGGATCCTAAAGGCATACTTCGATCACTATTGACCAATCACTCCAGTCAAACGTGGTCGTACAGATCCACAATAGTGGCCGATTACTTCAGTCAAATGTGGTCGTATAGATCCACAACCTATGCTCTAATAGAACCTACTGCCATAGCCTTGAGTCCAACCTAAAGACCTAAAGGCCTAAAAACCTAAAGACCTAAAGCCTAGGCTCTAACACTGAACGAACATCAAAAGTCTTGCCATATATCCATGCCAGAGTTAAGTCTCTGAAGAGTTAACGTCGGGCTCTGATACCACTTGTGACAGCCCGACTTTTCCCCTTCTCGTAAATGGGAAAGGTCGTGCCGTCGGATCACCTAACATGATCTTGTCATACAAGGGCATCGTGTATAAAGTGTTACATATGCGGAAGCGAATTGAATTAACTCTGATACGTAGAAATATGGTAACAACTGATATTCATTCATTTATCTAAAGCAATAAACTGAACAGGAATATAAACAGAAACTTATACATGAAGTAGTAAACTATCGTAAACCACACTGCTGTTTATACATGTTTAATGTTTAAAAACAAATCTCTCTCTCTCTCAAACCTCTCAAGGAAAGAAGTCCTCAGCAGAACCTTCCTCCTCGTCCTCCTCAGGCTGGTAGGTAGGATCAGCCTTGTGCTCAGGGTCACGGTCAATATCTACAGCTCAGACATAAAGTCGAAGGATGAGCTATCATCGAAGCTCAGTAGGGATAATTACATAACTAATTTATATGTTAGCTTTTTCATTCATGTCTAGAAGCAAATAAAATAAAACACATGTCATCTTATCTTAGGTTTAGTCTAGCATTAATCTATTTTAGCAGCACTTAACAGAACAAACACTAAAACAAACAATTAGTTTATCATGCTACCCTATGCATGCTGACATATTCATGTTGACAAGGAATCAGGCGAGATCAATGAATCATGCTGAAACAAGACATGTACAAGAACAAGAAATAAGAAAATCAAGCTCCCAAGTTAGCGGCATCACTTGTCAAGCTTCCGAGTTAGAGGGATCACTTCTCAAGCTCCCGAGTTAACGGGATCACTTGGACCGAGAAAATCAAGCTCCCGAGTTAGCGGGATCACTTGGACGGGATATCAAGCTCCCGAGTTAGCAGGATCACTTGGACCGAGAAAATTAAGCTCCCGTGTTAGCGGGATCACTTAGACGGGATATCAAGCTCCCGAGTTAGCGGGATCACTTGTTTCAAGATGAATTAAAGACGTGTACATGACATCAAGGATAACAGAACATGAACAATGCATGGTATATATGCGAGTACATCGCGAATACATATCATATAACAAAACTGATTTGAATAATTGAACCCACATTATCATATATGACTGCAACTATCATAATCATTGATATGTATCCATGCTGAACTAGCATCATAATTATTAATAAAGCCTACATCACGTCTGGAGCTTCATAAGCTGATCTAACACCATCAGTCATATGCATACTTTGAAAACTAGCATGTGCATACATTAATCATACGTTACATTTGAACGTACATCATTATTCATCAACATTCATTATAACTGATCTAGTAACATCATTACATAACCCATATAGAATTGAATTATTTTATCGTTGCATAATCGTATATCGAGCTGAATTTCATGGCATGACCATATGTAATACTGATCTTATTACCATCATGCAAAACTAGCATATTTATTCATTAAAACTATCATGAGTCGAGTCATGCAAAAACAGTCATTTCAACTTACTCTATCATCATTATCAATACTGACATGAGCATAGTTAAATAAAAATCCTAAGTATCATATCATTCGTATACTATACATCGAGTATCATGAATAATTATACAAAAGCGTATGTCTGAACTGATCTTCTCGTCATCATGCACTACTATACATCCAACTGAATTTAGCTTTTTCATGCCTAATCATTCATTGAAGTGGACTTTAATAAGCATATGGGATCATCCATCAAAACTACTAAATGGGCATTTCATCTAGCTGACATAGCTTAGTTAGGTAAAAGTATTTCTGTTATTAACTTTATCAAAACTGATTCATCACTGAGCTGTACTTAACACAATCTTTTGCCATGCTCTCGTATATCCGATCTAGATATCGGATTTGCACTAGTTATCAGATTTCTTTATCTTTACATAAACTACACTATATATGGAACCATTCATCATTTATATTATCCTGCTAATCAGCAGAAAATAAGACATGACGGAGACTAAGATAGATCAGGTCTGTAAATCATCATGCACTCATAGAACTTGTAGTCAATAACTACTATACCAAATTAACTGACAATGTCACAACCCAGATTTTTCACTGATTTGTGCACGGCACGCATACACACATAGGTATATGTGTTTCACAAGGAGACCAAAACGACCCAAATACTTTAAGTGTGTACGTGGGAAACACACTAGTATATCCCAAAAATTTTAGATATAAAAGTGAAGAAGAGAGAGAGGAGCCCTTACGTAAATCTATTCTAACCTAAATAGAGAGAAGGAGAATATAGAGAGAAAGAAGAAAAGAGCCTGGTAGAGAACTAGGGTTCGTTGAGACTTAGGTCGGCAAAGGAGATCAGAGGAAACGACGGGAGGACGAACCAGGGAGGCCGGATAACCGAGTAGATATTCAAATCATAAATCAGACCGGTGCGGTTTCATCGTCAGAGGTACATTAAGGACATGATAGATGCCTAGGAATGTTTTAAATAGTAGGAAAGAGGTTGGCTAAATGTTTCCTTGTATAAGATAAAGGGTAAATGATGAGTGGAAGCATATTCTCGATCTTGATCGAGGGACAAATCGTTGTTCCTCGCTCGAGCGGTCTAAAAAGGCTCGCCGAGCGAGGATGAAATGAATAAGCATGACTGGGCTCGCTCGAGCGGTCCCTGAAACTAAAGGGGAGCTCGCTCGAGCGAGGGTCCACGGTCATATTTCGAAAGCTCGATTTAACCGCTCGAGCGACCTCGATTTAACCGCTCGAGCGAGGTCAAGAGACCGCTCGAGCGAAGTCAAGTGACCGCTCGAGCGAGGATAATTGACCGCGCGAGCGAGGTCTGGTGACCACTCAGATCTTGGTTTTTGTCGAATATGAGAACTTGGGGGTCATACACCCCAATGACTTTAGATTATTCTAAAACTATTTTTTTAAAAAATGTAGGTTGATGCGTTATAACCCTCTACGAGCAGGCATGCCTTGAGATTCGTCGAGGTAGGGAATATTCTCGAAACATGTGCATTATTCTGTGAACTCATATGTGTAGTATAGTCTATTTAAATAGTGTATTCCATAAACCCTCATGATAAGGGCGTGTGTGTGTGTTCCAATGTGGAAAATCCTGAGGTCCCCAGGGGACGAAAGATAATGTGGTTCAATCAAAGAAAGGTGAAATAGAAGCATGGGGCATCCCAGGGATGCGTAAGAAAACAAACAGAGAAACAAAAATAACGTGATAAGGCCTAATGTGATATATTTAGCACAATCACGGTGAATAACTATATGTAAAGCACATTAATATTTTTATTATTTAAGGTTGATTAGAATACCCCACCGACGTGGCGGGATAACCACGACTGACTCGGCAGGATATCCATGACCGGTACGGCAGCCAATCCGTACATTTATAACACATCCCAGGGATGTAGATTGAGAATAGACCCCGCCGCCTATGAGGAAGGGGCTCGGGCAGTATTCCCAGGGAATACACATAACAACTGTCTAGTTAGACGACGATGGTGGGTATTCCATCGGGGCTCGATGCTAAGTATGCTAAGTAGTGGTCGGAACCATTGGGTTACCCCTGTTACTCAAATTGTTGTACATAAATGTTTACTTGAAAATTTTATGTTTGATAAGTTACTGACATGTGTGTGAAGGATGATCTATATGTTCTTTTGTTTTCCCTACGGAGCTAGGATGTAGCTCACCCCTTAGACTATATGTCGCAGGTCCAGGACTAGCGGCAGCAAGGACTTCGGGTGAAGTTAATCCAAGGGCATCGGTGTCCGTGCCCACAGAAGAGTCAGAACCTCCTCCTGAGGAATTCTTCTAGGAAACCCGCTGCATACTCAGAGAGTGAGTTGAGAGAATACTATGTATGGCTGGTATATCGAGCCTCTTTATTTAGAGTGTTTTAAATTTCTGCCTCTTGATAAGACGTCTAGGATGAATAATTTCAATTAAACATTTGGGTAAGTTCTTATGTCCATGAATTGGCATGGGACAAGGACAGCCTTGCGAGATCAACTATATTGTCTTTTATTTCGATTTAGAGTAGTCGCATGTGCTTAAATTACAGTTTGGCTGTATATATCGACGAGTTATGATATGAATTTAAGGCACGGCCTTGGAGGTCGTGCAGATGGCACGGATTTCGGGATGCCGAAATTCGGGCTGTCACAGTTGGTATCAGAGCCTTTCTTTCCGGGATTCTGACTATCATATCGTCAGAATATAGGGACTTCTGCTAACGAGATTATGAATGCTCATGCAGACCGTTATGTTTCCTAGAGGGAGAGGCCGACCCAGGGGTGGTCACGATAGGAATTTGCGCAGTAGAGATGGGTTAGTCTCACCTACAAACAGAGTGCCATTGGGAAACAGGGAGATTCCCGAGAGCAGTGGCCAGGGAGGAAACCAAACTCAAGCAGAGGAGCGAGATCTAGATAGACAGGATCGAGATCAGAGGGAACAAGATAGGGTGAGAGAAAGAAATGAAGAAAGAGAAGAACGCCAGAGAATGATGCACACAATGGAGACCATGGCAACTGCCATGGCACAACAAGCAGCGTCCTTAGCAGCGCATACAGTACCAGAACCACAACGAACGCCTACCCCTCCAGTAGGACTTACACCTTCAGTGGCTTCAGCATTCACCGAGTTCAGAAGAATGAGACCTCCCAACTTTCGGAGAATGCGGACCACGATGGCCCAAACCGGTTGGGAGAAATGGAGAAGGTGTTTAAGCGTCTTGACATGCACGGAGGGTGAGAGCGTCCGTTGGGCGACATATATGTTAGATGGAGAAGGTGCACCTTGGTGGAAATCAGTTTATGACGAGAGCACAAGAAACCCCGGATGTGCCGTGGACTTGGGACGAATTTGTAGAAGAATTCAACAAACAATATTTTCTAAGTTGTGAGAAATCGATGGAGATCCAATTTTACAACTATCACAGGAAGAATGACCGTGAGAGAGTATGGAGTGGAATTCATGAGATCGCTCCGCCCATCACGTAATCTCGACGTGATGAAAGCGAAGAGGTTCCAACAGGCTTAAGATCGGACATTCGAGGAGGGTTGCGCCTTCCACCGAAAACTTATGGAGAAGTAATGAGTAAGGCATTGGTGGTTGAGGAAGAAAACAATAACCGATAATGCCGGAGGAACATCAAGGTAGAGAAAGCATTGATCCGAGCAGACGGGAGTTATGAATCGGTATACAAGAAACCGAGGTTTGTAGCACCAAATCGAAACAAATATTCCAGACAGAGGTATGGGAGGGCCTGCACAACAACCTACTCATCAAAATTATCCGTTCTTGGCATCAGAGACCGATGAGGTATCAAGGTCCTACTTTTTCCAACAGGGCTACAACTCCACAAGGTTTTTCGAGAGCTGCTACTTCATCACCAAGAGAAACTTGTGCAAAATGTGGCAAGTCCCACAAAAAAACCGACTATAGGCAGGGAATGCGAGGCTGTTTCAAGTGTGGCAAGATAGGCCACATGATTAGAGATTGTACCGAGACAAGTCAAAGAAAAGACTCCAACTTCCATGCCACAACCTATTCAATCTCGAAAGCCCATTATTCGAGGGAGAGCCTCTGTGATTCGCCAGAAGCGAAGTGTACACGACATTATCCAAGGTGAGGTCTCCTTTAAAATAAAGAATTTCGTTGCAATACAACTCTAGATAAAGAATGAATTTTCCATTAGGATAAATATCTATATAACTGTTATTAAACTTAAGAGTGAAATTTTTGTATTAAGTATATGTTATGTACGTATATGCATGCATTGTAGGTACGTTACAGATTTATGAGGAAAGGTGTTACCTAGCACATGACGCCATGAAAGGTCTTGATAGACCGGTCTACCCACTCTTTCATCACCCCTAGATTTGCAAAAGGATGAAGATTATTCGAACGCTGGACTTTGTGTTATCAGTGTCCATCCCAACAGGAGAATTAGTGGACACAGAGTTAGTCTGCAAATCGGTAGTAGTAAGCATTAGGGATCACGCGGTCCACGAATTAGACGCAAATTTAATATGGTTGGACATGCAAGGATTCGACGTAAATCTTGGCATGGATTGGCTGTCCCACCATTGTACAACGGTGGAGTGCAAGGATAAGGTGTTTGTTTTCCGTCCTAACACGAGGAGATGGTTTCGATTCCAAGGGGAGAGGTCGACTCGGTACCATTCATATCGCTCGAGAGCGAGCGCTTGATCCGAAAGGGGTGTAGTGGTTATTTGGCATTTTTGAAGGAAGATAAAGAAGAAAAGAATATTATCTCTGAGATAGCAGTAGTGCGAGAATTCCCAGATGTATTCCCAGAAGAATTGCCAGGATTACCTCCAGAGAGAAGTAGAATTTGCAATCGACTTAGCACCAGGAACGGAACCTGTTTCAAAGGCACCCTATAGGATGGCCCCTGCAGAGTTAAAAGAATTCAAAGAATAATTACAAGAGCTCATGGACAGGGGATTCATACGACCAAGCGTGTCCCCGTGGGGAGCACCAGTGTTGTTTGTGAAAAAGAAAGATGGGTCAATGCGGTTGTGCATCGACTACCGCCAATTGAACAAAGTCACGGTGAAGAATCGATATCCGTTGCCAAGAATAGATGACTTATTCACCAATTGCGGTGCAAAACATTTTCCAAGATCGACCTAAGATCTGGTTACCATCGATTAAGAGTCGTACGAGGACATTGACGGCTTTGAACACGGTATGGACACTATGAATTTTAGTGATGCCATTGACCCATTGTGAATGCACCGGCGTTTATGGACTTGATGAATCGAGTGTTTAAACCACACTTAGACTCACATGTGGTAGTATTTGTTGATGACATCCTAATCTACTCAAAATCGAAAACGGAGCATGAAGAACACTTACGTGTCGCTTCTGAACCTTGCGTGAACACCTTTGTCGCCAAGCTCAAAGAAATGTGAGTTTTGGCTAGAAAAAGTTAGCTTTCTGGGACATGTCGTCTCCAAGCATGGTGTCACTGTAGATCCCGCTAAGATCGAGGCAGTAGTGAACTGGGAACAACCAAAAACCGTGAGAGACATCCGAAGTTTCCTCGGACTGGCAGGTTATTATCGACATTTCGTAGAGGGGTTTTCAAAAATATCAGGACCTCTTACGAGACTTACAAGGAAGGACTCAAGATTTGAGTGGAGTGAGGCGTGTGAGAAGAGTTTTCAAGAACTCAAGAAGAGGCTCACCTCAGCTCCAGTATTAGCCATTCCATCAGGCAGTGGAGGATTCGCAGTTTATAGTGATGCTTCGTATAACGGTTTGGGTTGTGTACTAAATCAATATAAAAAGGTAATAGCTTACGGCTCTAGGCAGTTGAAAGAGCACGAAAGGAACTACCCAACACACGATCTGGAGCTAGAAGCAGTCATATTCGCATTAAAGATATGGCGACATTATCTATACAGAGAAACATTTGAAATCTTCACTGACCACAAAAGCCTCAGATACCTGTTTACACAGAAGGAACTGAATATGAGGCAGCGTAGGTGGATGGAATTCCTCAAAGATTACGATTGTTCTATACAGTACCATCCAGGCAAAGCTAACGTAGTGGCCGACGCCTTGAGTCGAAAGAGTTCGGCCCAGCTGGCTAGACTAATTTCGGGTATACGTCGATGGAAGATGTTGGAGGATCTAGCGTTATGTGGTGCAGACATACAACCACAAGCCACAGGAGCCTTCTTAGCCAACATATCAGTGAAGCCAGTGATATTTGAACACATACGAGAACTACAGATGAAAGACCCGATTCTAACAAGGATACATCGAAATGTAATTGAAGGTACTACCTCTGAATTTTCAATCAAAGAAGACGGTTCCTTAACATTCAAGGGGCGGCTTTGCATTCCGGACAATGCGGAGTTACGACGAACGATTCTTGATGAATCCCACAGGTCAAGCTATGCGATTCACCCGAGAAGCACAAAGATGTATCACGTTCTGAAAAAGATCTACTGGTCGAGAGGTTTCAAACAAGATGTGGCGGTCGTGTCACGATGTTTGACGTGCCAACAAGTGAAAATCGATCATAGACACCCCGCAGGCCTATTACAGCCTTTACCCATACCGGAATGGAAATGGGAATCTATCTCAATGGATTTCATAGTCGGTTTACCGCGAACTGCAAGGAGGCATAACGCCATTTGGGTAGTAGTTGATAGATTGACTAAGTCAGCACATTTCTTGCCGTACAATATGATGTACACAGCGGGAAGATTAGTAGAACTTTATATGAAGGAGATCGTCCGGTTACATGGGATTCCAAGTAGCATTGTTTCAGACCGAGACCCATTATATACATCAAAGTTTTGGAGGAAATTCCAAGAAGGAATGGGAACCAGGTTGGATTTTAGTACGGCGTTTCACCCACAAACAGACGGACAGACTGAGAGGGTCAACCAAGTCATTGAAGACATGCTTAGAGCATGTATGTTAGAATTGCAAGGATCATGGGATCAACATCTACCATTGATTGTGTGACAGCCCGGATTTCGGCACCCCGAAACCCGTGCCATCAGCACGATCATCTTGACCGTGCCCCTCAACTATGCACGGAACACTGGTATATCAAGCATAAAATAAATAAGAACAACTTGCGGAATTTAAATCTACATAAAAACACTTCTCAAAAGACAGTTCTACCCTCATGCCTCTGCATGAAGGGAGAACCGATCCGAACCATCGATGATAACCCTCATCATGGATGGTTCGCCCAAAAGAATACTCTGGTATCCACATACACAAGGTTTAATCAAAAACCAGGCTTGACATACCAAGCCGTACAATCTCCAACTAAAACTCCTCAAAGTCGCACAGCAGAGTCCTCTAGAAGAAGTCCTCTGGAGGTGGCTCTAACTCCTCCTCGCCGCCGCAAGGTTCGACTCACCGGTCGGCGTCTCCTGAAGCCTCGGCGTGTAGTGGACCTGCGACGTATGGTCTATAGGGTGAGCTACATCCTAGCTCAATAGGGAACAGAACACAATTGAACATATAAAATATAACTCACATGTATTCTATGATATGCATGCATGATGTGTCTATGCATTTGTTGATGAAAAACAGTTAAAAACGCTTCAATTACTGGTAGATTTCTCATGTCTTTTAGTTAATCATGAATGACGCTGAGAAGGCCTAAAGCAAAACTTAAACTTCAACTTAAATAATCCCCGAGCAATATAGCATCGAGCCCCGACGAGATACCCTTCATCGTCATCTATATAGACAGTTTTAAATGTATTCCCTGGGAATACTAATAGTACCCAAGCCCCTTTCCCCTGGGGATTGGTGGCGGGGTTTCACATCTCATCAACACCCCTGGGGTGTGCTTACTCTGTACGGATAAGCCTCCGTACTGGCCTACGGATTAGCCGCCGTATCGGTCACGGATATCCTGTCGCGTCAGTCGTGGTTATCCCGCCACGTCGGTGGGGTAACCTATCAAACCTCAAATAACAAAAATATCGGTGCCTTACATATAGTTATTCACCGTGTAATTGTGCTATCTTATATCAGTTAGGCCTCATCAAGCATGATTCAATCATGGATACATCCCTGGGATGTATCCATTCACTTGCATCACACCTGATGCCTTTACTTCTTCACTTCATCATCCCCTGGGGATGGTCCATTTAAGTTCTCTTATGAATGTCACACACACACACTTTTCATAATCATTGAGTAGTAAAACATTTGAATTGAATCGATATCACTACATACATGCTCTTGTAAAATAAAGTACATGTTCAGGGTGTTCCCTACCTCAAGTCTTTAGCTGATCAATGCATCAAGGTCCCGCGTGGCTCCTTGTGCACTCGTTCTCACGTACCACCTATGGTACCATATAACAGGTGAAACACATCACAAAGGATGCCATAGATAAGGTATAAGATCCCCCAAGAATCTTAAAGTCAAACCAAAAGTCAACATAGTTTACTACAGTCGATTAATCGAACTCCAAAATCGATTAATCGAATCTGATTCGATTAATCGATTTCCAAAATCGATTAATCGAAAGTCAATATCGATTAATCGAAGCAATTTCGATTAATCGAAATTCTCCTTTTCGCAAAGTCCATTCTCAGTTCGAATAAAAATTGTCATTCGATTAATCGAATCCAATTTCGATTAATCGAAATTTTTCTTTTCGCAAAGTAAATTCACTGTTCGAACAGTCGAGTTTTCATTCGATTAATCGAATCCAATTTCGATTAATCGAAATCCTTCTTTTCGCAAGGCAGACTCTTAGTTCGAATAGTCGAGTTTCACAAGTTGATTAATCGATTCCAAATCGATTAATCGAAACCAAAATCGATTAATCGAAATCCCATTTCGATTAGTCGATTTTTCCTTAAGTTATTTCCTCCAACCCCTGGGGTCCACTGGAGGTTCTCAGTCGATTAATCGATTCCCAAATCGATTAATCGAAATCCAAAGTCGATTAATCGAAATCCAAATTCGATTAGTCGAAATCGGGGTCCTCTGACTCTTCAACTTCCTGGCCAATTTCGATTAATCGAAACCCAATTTCGATTAATCGAAATTGTCAGATTCAGTCCCCTTCGAGCTGTTCTTCCCAATCTTTTTCCATACTTTTTCTTCTATCTTTCTAAGCCATTATCCCATGATTTAACCCACATTTTACTGCAACTTAACCCCTATAATCTATGCATCTTACTTACAAAAAATTTACCTTGGACAGATCTCAAGTTGATTTCTATCAATAGTTGGAAGGTTAGGGTTTCTAGCTCTGGTTCTAACGGATCCCTTGCGTCGAATCCGGCCTCTTTAATGCTTGACTCCCTCTTCCAAACGGCCTCTCTCTTCTCTCTTCTTTACTTCTCTCAACCACCAAAACATGAAAGTTAGGGTTTTCAACCCTTTTTATCTTATCTCTTTTCTCGGCGTGGAGCACATACACACTCATCAGTGTATGTAACTCTACAACTCCTCTATCTCTCCACTCTTCTACACTGGTTCACACATCACATCAGCTCATCTCACCTTAAGTTCATCAATGAACTATCTCATGGTCAAACCTAAGACCAATCGGGCACGGATCCCGAGGTCATAGTTCAATGTGATTCTTCGGGCTATTACATCCTCCCCACCTTGGGAATTTTCGTCCCCGAAAATCACCCAAAGGTGTGGTGGTGTACACTCTCTTCCCCCCCCCCCCCCGCACACTCGGAGGTGAGGTTGGTCATTTGACTCATACGTGTTTAAGTCTCCACACATTCACACAACACAAACATGGAAGTAAAATCGAACAGAATTGAACAATTTATATAAAAAGTTTAATTTGTATTAAGGATTGAATATTTTGTTACAATGCCAATAAGTTGGCGTACAATAAAAAGTACAGGTATAAATCAAAATGCAAAATACATAGACGACTCAAACAGTCCCCTCGCCAGGCTGATCTGGTGCTGGAGCAGGCTGCGGCTGTGGGGGTGGCGGCTGGGCTGGCTGAGCGGATGTGGATGTGGAGGGAACCGCGTCCGTGGTGGGATGGAAGACGGGTCCTCTATGGAAGGCGGTGCGTCCGGCCGTCCATTCTTCTTCGCGGGCCAGCATATCCATGTAGGTGTGGGGGTAGATGAACTGGAGGGTGTGAAACATGAGGAAATCAATCCTCCTGTTCATCCTCTCGTTATTCGCTTCCATTCTGGCCAACACGTCCTCTATGGTAGGACCGGATGGATGGGCCACCGGGTAGGATGAGGTGGGTGTCGCGGGCACGGAGTGTGCAGTGGTGTCGGCGTGCTGTGGTGTGGGAGGGACCCCTCTCCACAGATGGCTCTGCTGCGGCAGGGTGTGCCCCACCCTCAAGTGGGTCCTGCTGAGGTGGTGGGGGTGGTGGCGGTGCTACCGCTGCTGCTGCTGGCCTTGGGTCAGCTGGGCGGAGCGGGACCTGAGCCGGTAGGGTCCGCTTCAAAGGTTGTAGAAGCATGGGTCCATGAAGACTTTGTGAACGTCTTCACGCGATCCGTAGCCCTCACCTCGTGAGGTGAAATAGTGTAGGAGGGCTCGTGAGTAGCACTCCAACATGCTCGAGATGAGCCGAGCATACGGCATCTTCTCCTTTAGGCGCATGTTGCCTTCATCGGCTTGCTCTTGATGTACGCATCCCCTCAAGGATGACCATGGTAGCATCAAACCATCGGCCCTGAAGGCGCGTAAAGTGCATGTTGCACTTTATCCACGCTCCGTGTCGTGGCGCATCGGGTAAAGGTTGCATTTTATTATGAGTCGAGCATCCACATGTAGGGTGGAAGGTCGACCCTCTTGATGGGCGTGCCGACCCCTTCTTCCCGTTGGTCATGCGTCATGACCTCTTCAAAACGGGGTTCCTTTTCAAAGGGTGGGAATAGGGTAGTCTCGGGAGTAAAGTCGAGGTAGCATTCAAGCACCTCATGTATGTGTCGACGAGTGATCGTATAGAGACGACCCTCGATCTTGGTTATAATACAATCGTCGCTAGGGCCATTGGTTAGCCCTTGGTAGAACAACCTCACCAATCTAGGGTAATAGGAACCCCGGATTGGTTTGAGAAGGTTGCCGAGTCCGGCACTAGTTAGGTAGTTCTGAGCCCATTGGGTCTCGCCCGGTAAATCGGGATTTGTGAATAGGGTAGGGTCGATGGTGTATTCGACCTCAAAGGTCTTGGCAGCCCACCACTCGTTTGGTTGCTCGACGTTGGTGGGTGGTGGTGGCATGGGGGTGGATTCGCGGGAAGACTCGCGCGTAGACGCGCTCGTCGAACCGGAGGTGGTCTCCGATTCCGACGGTGATGGAGTCCTCACCGGCGATGGGGTAGGTGGTGGTGGTGCGGCGTTCTTACGCCTAACCGGCAAGAGGTTGCCTTCTTCGAAGACAAACGGGTTTTGGGCGGCATTTTCACTAAACTAGGGTTTATCTACTTCAAATGAAAGAAAAAGTTTGATTCTAGGGTTTACCGTGGTTTTCAAAGGCGAATACGGTAGATTGTGGGCGCGAATCGACGAAGAAATCGAACCCTAGACCGGTCGGATAGTTGGAGAAGAAGAAGGAAGTCGAAACGCCCAAAGTCCGGAAGCTCAAATGATTTCGAATGGGGAATGAAATCCCCAAACTTATATATATAGGCCTCGGCTCGATTAATCGAAATTCCATTTCGATTAATCGAAATTTAAAACTAGGTTAAGCCGCGTAAAATCGATTAATCGATTTCCCAAATCGATTAATCGAAAGTCAAATTCGATTAATCGAAAATATTTCGATTAATCGAAATCGTGTCTGTTTAAAATTTCAAATTTTTAAGCTCACTGGCGCTTGCCAGTCGATTAATCGAAATCCATTTCGATTAATCGAAATTCCAAAATCGATTAATCGAATTTAGTTTCGATTAATCGAAATCGGGCTATAACTTCAACTTTTTCTAAACTTTCTTAAGTATTCGATTAATCGAAATCCATTTCGATTAATCGAAATTCCAAAATCGATTAATCGAACTCACTTCGATTAATCAAATTGTCCATTTGACTCTAACATCTCTCAAGTCCTCTAAGTAACTCGATTAATCGAAAATCCAATTCGATTAATCGAATTACAAAATCGATTAATCGAAATTATAATTCGATCAATCGAAACTTCACTCTATGTATATTCTAACTCAAATCTTTCATTTCCAGTCACTGGCACATGCCAGTCGACTAATCGAACAAAATCGATTAATCAAAATTCCAAATCGATTAATCGATTTGAAATTTGATTAATCGATTTTGTCCAATTTCTCCAGAATTTCAGTCTCTTTGTTTCTTTTACTATTCTTGACAATTTATGACAGATTGGATCAAAATTTCCATTGAATTTCAAGTATAGTGGAAATTTCACAAACGTGGTTGCGGTTTACATCGAATTCTCACGTTGTTGGAAACAAGGCCGGATATTGTTCTTTCACATCGGCCTCTCGTTCCCAAGTAGCCTCTTCTTTTGGATGATTGTTCCACCGAACAAGTACTAAGGGAATCACTTTAGTGCGCGATGCTTGCTCTTTTCGATCCGTAATCTCCACCGTTCCTCTATCATGCTCATGTCCTCACACATCTCTATAGGTTGCTTTCCTAACACATGAGACGGATCATTCACGTACTTTCTGAGCATCGATATGTGGAAGACATTATGTACTCGATCAAATAGCGGTGGTAAACCAATGCGATATGCAACTTCACCTACTCTTCCCAAAATTTCAAATGGTCCAACATATCGTGGACATAACTTCCCTCTCTTGCCAAATCTCATTACACCCTTCATAGGTGACACCTTCACAAACACATGCTCGCCCACCTTGTAGTCAACACTAGTCCGCTTCACATCGGCGTAACTTTTTTTCACATCTCCTTTCTCGATAATTCGGACAACGGTGGCGTTGTCTTCAAGCAGTTTCGGTCCTAATACAAATTTCTCACCTGTTTCCTCCCAATTCAGAGGTGACTTGCATCGTCGTCCATACAGAGCTTCATACGGTGCCATGCCAATGCTCGTTTGAAAACTGTTGTTATATGCGAACTCGAGCATCGGTAGATACTCATCCCAGTATCCTTGCATATCAAGCATGCACGCTCTGAGCATGTCTTCTATCACTTGATTCACCCGCTCTGTCTGCCCATCAGTTTGAGGATGGAAAGCTGAACTAAAGTCTAGTCGTGTTCCCATTCCTTCTTGAAATTTCTTCCAAAACTTGGACGTATATAGTGGATCACGATCTGAAACGATGCTGCTTGGAATCCCGTGTAATCTTACAATCTCCTTCATGTATAAATCTCTGCCTCTTCTGCGGTATATGTGGTATTATCTGCAAAAGTGCGGCGATTTGGTCAATCGGTCTACGACGACCCAAATGGCATTGTGTCTCTTGGCAGTACGGGGCAATCCAACAATGAAATCCATTGAGATCGATTCCCACTTCCATTCTGGTATTGGTAAAGGTTGCAATAGTCCCGCAGGATGTCTATGATCAACCTTCACTTCGACAAGTCAAACATCGTGACACATACTCGCCACGTCTTGTTTGATCCTCTCCACCAGTAGTTCTTTTTCAAATCTTGGTACATTTTGGTGCTACCTGGGTGGATAGCATAATTTGACTTATGAGCCTCATCAAGAATTGTTCGTCTTAGGTCGGCATTGTCCGGAATGCATAGATGGCCTTTAAACAACAAAGAACCATCTTCTTTTACTGAGAAGTCCGAACTGATGCCTTCCCTCACGTCTTGATGGATCTTTGTAAATGCTGGATCTTTCATCTGTAGATCGTGGATATACTCAAATATCACTGGCTTTACTGATATGTTAGCCAAAAAGGATCCAGTGTCCTTTGACTCAATGTTCGCATCATAGGTTGCCAAGTCTTCCAATAATTTCCATCGGTGCATACCCAAAATCAAAGAAGCTATCTGAGCTGAACCTTTCCGACTCAATGCATCGGCTACTACATTACATTTGCCTTGCGATGGTATTGTATAGAGCAATCGTAATCCTTGAGGAATTCCATCCATCTGCTGTCTCATATTGAGCTCCTTCGTAAATGTAGACATCGGAGGCTCTTATGATCGGTGAAAATTTCAAATGTCTCACCATACAAGTAGTGTCTCCAAATTTTCGGTATAAAAATGATTGCTGCCAGTTCAAGTCATGAGTCGGGTAATTTTTCGTGTTCTTTCATCTTGATCCGTAAGCTATCACCTTCTTGTGTTGGTTGAGCACACAACCAAGGCCATTGTATGACGCGTCGCTGTACACTGCGTATCCTCCACTGCCTGAAGGAATTGCCAACACTGGAGCCGAAGTGAGTCTCGTTTTGAGTTCTTGAAAACTCTTCTCGCATGCCTCACTCCACTCAAACCTTGAATCTTTACGTGTCAGCTTTGTGAGAGGTCCCGATATCTTTGAAAACCCCTCAACGAAACATCGATAATAGCCTGCTAAGCCCAGAAAACTTCGGACATCATCCGTCTTTGGGCTCCCATTTAACTCGCTTCTATCTTTCTTTGGATCTCTACCGTGACACCGTGCTTGACGACATGTCCCAAAAAGCTAACTTCTTCCAACCAAAACTCACACTTACTGAGTTTGGCGTACAATTGGTGTTCACGTAGCGTTTGTAGAGCAATCCTCAAGTGTTCTTCGTGCTCCGTCTTGGATTTGGAGTATATTAGTATATCATCAACGAACACTACCACGCAGGAGTCCAAGTGTGGTTTAAACACTCGGTTCATCAGATCCATAAATGACGCTGGAGCATTCGTTAATCCAAACGGCATCACAAGGAATTCATAGTGTCCATACCGTGTCCGGAAAGCTGTCTTCTGTATGTCCTCTGCCTTGACTCGCAACTGATGATACCCAGATCTCAGGTCGATCTTGGAAAAATACCTTGCCCCTTGCAGTTGGTCGAATAGATCGTCAATTCTAGGCAAAGGGTAGCGGTTCTTCACAGTAAGTTTGTTCAATTGTCGATAGTCAATGCATAGTCGCATTGACCCATCTTTCTTCTTGACAAACAAGACCGGTGCTCCCCATGGAGACACGCTCGGTCTAACAAACCCCTTGTCCATTAGTTCTTGTAGTTGTTCCTTCAACTCCTTTAACTCAGCGGGAGCCATTCTATAAGGTGCTTTTGAAATAGGCGTTCACGGTGCTAAGTCAATGGCGAATTCTACTTCTCTTTCTGGAGGTAATCCAGGCAATTCTTCTGGAAACACGTCAGCGAAGTCTCGCACAATTGCTATTTCAGAAATGACGTTCTTTTCCTTCTTGTCCTTCTTTACGAAAGCTAAGTATCCACTGCATCCCTTTCTGATCATTTTCTCGGCCCTTCTTTGAGATCTTAGCATGACGACCTCACTCCTTGAAACCGAAATGATCTTCTTGTGTTGGGTCTGAAAATGACTACCTTGTTCTTGCAATCAATGGTCGCTTAATCTTTGCGTCAACCAGTCCATGCCAAGGATCACATCAAACCCTTGCATGTCTAACAGTACCAACTTTGCTTCCAATTCATGCACTTCTAAGTCTTGAACTGCTACGATGATGGATTTGCAAGCTAACTCCGTGTCTACTAACTCTCCAGTCGGAATAGACACAGATAGGACGAAATCCAACGTCTCTGGAACGATCTTCATCTTCTTAGCAAATCGTGGAGTGACGAATGAGTGGGTAGACCCGGGGTCTATCAACACTCGAGCGTCATGTCTAAATACACTTCCCTTCTCATACATAGTTAAAGTACCTATAATATATATACACATACATACAGAAATTTACACATCAAAATGCACTCTCAGTTTATATTAAAAGAATCTACACTATTCCTAATGCATGCACCTTTTCCATCTAAAATTCTTTATGAAACGGAATTTTTCTTTAATAAAATAAAATTTCTCACCTTGGATGACGTCGTGCACATTCCCTGCTTCCTGAGCAGTGACTGCATAGGCTCTCCCCCTAACAATCGGCTTCCTTGCTTGAATGGGTCGTGGTGCTGTAACTGAAGCCGTCTTGCCCTTGTCTGTCTCGGGGCAATCCTTGATCAAGTGGCCCACCTTGCCACATCGGAAACAACCTCTAGTTCCGATTCTCGAGCCTCTGATCCTATGCGGCTTGCCACATCCGCACACGCCTCGAGGTGCGGAAGATACAGATGCGAGAACCACTGTGTGACAAGAGCGCCAAGAGACATGGCGGGGCTCTCATAGCGAAAAGGTCTCCCGACGCAAGTAATGGAAACCTCTCATGGTGTTCTGTTGCGCCTTCCAAAACCTCCCCAAACTGTGGTCTCTGACCCACGAACTTCAGCTTTTTATGCACCGGTTCGTAGTTCCCCATCCTTCCTTGGTCAAGTCCTCTCTGTTGCACTCTCTGTCTATATCTGTTTGTGTTCTCTTCTTCCACTACCAGTGCCTTGCTCATGACCTCTTCATAGGTCCAATCGGAATGGAGCTACTCCTCCCTAACTTCGTGCTTCAAACCTTCAAACCTCTTGGACTTCATCACTTGATGGCGGCGTGGTCCGGTGCAAAACGCAAGTCGTAGAAACTCTACCCATACTCTCGTCATCCTCCCTTGTACTAGCCGAGGAACTGAATCTCAAGTCGGTTCCTCACTACTTCGAAAATATTGTTTGTTGAATTCCTCAACAAATTCCTCCCAAGTCCAAGGCAACTCGGGGTCTCCCAGCCCGAGTCCTTATCACGACTTCCACCAAGGCCCTCCCCATCCTACCTGTAAGCTGCCCATCTTACACTCTCGTCTCCCGTGCAAGCTAGCCCGCTACACACTTTCCCCATCTCCATCAGCCCATTCTCCGCGCCCATTGTGTCTGCCTGCCCAGAAAATGAAGGGGTCTCATCCTTCTAAACTCGTAAAGATGAGGGCACGAACGCAGTCCCTGTGGTGTAGGTGGTCGTTCTCTTGACGTAATGTCGCAAAGGATGTCTTGTTGTGCCATGGCAGCTGCCATAGTCTCCATAGTGTGCATCATCCTTTGTCGCTCCTCTCTATCTTCTTGTCTTTCTCTCAATCTTTCTTGCTCTCTTAGATCTTGATCCTGATGATCTCGATCCTCTTCCTCATGCTGTCTGCTACTACTGCCCCCTGGGGCCTCGTTACCTCCTAAAGGCACTCTATTGGTAGGAGAGATGAAATCATCTCCACTACGCAAACTCCTTTGATGGCCTCCCCTTGGTCGGCCTCTCCTCTAGGCCGACATTCGGTGCATTTGAAACTAAAGTTTAGTTAGCGAAGCCCCTATGTTCGACGAAAGAACCCTTGTCGAATTGCTAAAAGAAAATGCTCGATACCAAGCTGTGGCCCAGATTTCACCCGAAACCCGTGCCATCGACGATCATCTTGACCGTGCCCTCAACTATGCACTAACACCGGTATATCAAGCATAAAATAAATAAGAACAACTTATGAATTTAAATCTACATAAAACACTTCTCAAAAGATAGTTCTACCCTCATGCCTCATGAAGGAGAAATCCGATCGATGACCATAACCCTCATCATGGATGGTTCGCCCAAAATACTCTGGTATCCACATACACAAGGTTTAATCAAAAACCGGGCTTGACATACCAACTAAAACTCCTCAAAGTTCGCATGCCAGAGTCCTCTAGAAGAAGTCCTCTGAGGTGGCTCTAACTCCTCGCCGCCGCAAGGTCCACTCACCGGTCAGCGTCTCCAAGCCTCCTGCATGCTAGTAGTGGACCTGCGACGTATGGTCTATAGGGTGAGCTACATCCTAGCTCAATAGGGAACAGAACACAATTGAACATATAAAATATAACTCACATGTATTCTATGATATGCATGCATGATGTGTCTATGCATTTGTTGATGAAAAACAGTTAAAAACGCTTCAATTACTGGTAGATTTCTCATGTCTTTTAGTTAATCATGAATGACGCTGAGAAGGCCTAAAGCAAAACTTAAACTTCAACTTAAATAATCCCCGAGCAATATAGCATCGAGCCCCGACGAGATACCCTTCATCGTCATCTATATAGACAGTTTTAAATGTATTCCCTGGGAATACTAATAGTACCAAGCCCCTTTCCCTGGGATTGGTGGCGGGTTTCACATCTCATCAACACCCTCAGGGTGTGCTTACTCAGACGGATAAGCCTCAGATCGCCTCTGATTAGCCGGCGTATGGGTCACGGATTTCCTCCCGCGTCAGTCGTGGTTATCCCGCCATGTCGGTGGGCTAACCTATCAAACCTCAAATAACAAAAATATCGGTGCCTTACATATAGTTATTCACCGTGTAATTGTGCTATCTTATCAGTTAGGCCTCATCAAGCATGATTCAATCATGGATACATCCACAGGATGTATCCATTCACCATCACACGATGCCTTTACTTCTTCACTTCATCATCCCCTGGGGATGGTCCATTTAAGTTCTCTTATGAATGTCACACACACACACTTTTCATAATCATTGAGTAGTAAAACATTTGAATTGAATCGATATCACTACATACATGCTCTTGTAAAATAAAGTACATGTTCAGGGTGTTCCCTACCTCAAGTCTTTAGCTGATCAATGCATCAAGGTCCCGCGTGGCTCCTTGTGCACTCGTTCTCACGTACCACCTATGGTACCATATGTGAAACACATCACAAAGGATGCCATAGATAAGGTATAAGATCCCCCAAGAATCTTAAAGTCAAACCAAAAGTCAACATAGTTTACTACAGTCGATTAATCGAACTCCAAAATCGATTAATCGAATCTGATTCGATTAATCGATTTCCAAAATCGATTAATCGAAAGTCAATATCGATTAATCGAAGCAATTTCGATTAATCGAAATTCTCCTTTTCGCAAAGTCCATTCTCAGTTCGAACAGTCGAATTGTCATTCGATTAATCGAATCCAATTTCGATTAATCGAAATTTTCTTTTCGCATGAGGTAAATTCCTTTGTTGAGCGATTGAGTTTTCATTCGATTAATCGAATCCAATTTCGATTAATCGAAATCCTTCTTTTCACAAAGTCGACTCTCAGTTCGAACAGTCGAGTTTCACAAGTTGATTAATCGATTCCAAATCGATTAATCGAAACCAAAATCGATTAATCGAAATCCCATTTCGATTAGTCGATTTTTCCTTGTTATTTCCTCCAACCCACAGGGTCCACTTTGGAGGTTCTCGATCGATTAATCGATTCCCAAATCGATTAATCGAAATCAAAAATCGATTAATCGAAATCCAAATTCGATTAGTCGAAATCGAATCCTCGACTCTTCAACTTCACGGCCA
The DNA here is from genome assembly GCA_021018995.1 of Chloranthus sessilifolius. Classification (NCBI taxonomy): domain Eukaryota; kingdom Viridiplantae; phylum Streptophyta; class Magnoliopsida; order Chloranthales; family Chloranthaceae; genus Chloranthus; species Chloranthus sessilifolius. Next base: position 22,315,844 of record CM037594.1, on the reverse strand, counting down.
ATTTCGATTAATCGAAACCCAATTTCGATTAATCGAAATTGTCAGATTCAGTCCCCTTCGAGCTGTTCTTCCCAATCTTTTTCCATACTTTTTCTTCTATCTTTCTAAGCCATTATCCCATGATTTAACCCACATTTTACTGCAACTTAACCCCTATAATCTATGCATCTTACTTACAAAAAATTTACCTTGGACAGATCTCAAGTTGATTTCTATCAATAGTTGGAAGGTTAGGGTTTCTAGCTTTGGTTCTAACGGATCCCTTGCGTCGAATCCGGCCTCTTTAATGCTTGACTCCCTCTTCCAAACGGTTGCAATAACTCCTCTCTTACTCCTCTCTCTTTCTCTCTCTTCTTTACTTCTCTCAACCACCAAAACATGAAAGTTAGGGTTTTCAACCCTTTTTATCTTATCTCTTTTCTCGGCGTGGAGCACATACACACTCATCAGTGTATGTAACTCTACAACTCCTCTATCTCTCCACTCTTCTACACTGGTTCACACATCACATCAGCTCATCTCACCTTAAGTTCATCAATGAACTATCTCATGGTCAAACCTAAGACCAATCGGGCACGGATCCCGAGGTCATAGTTTAATGTGATTCTTCGGGCTATTACAGATTGAGTTCGCTTATAATAATAGCTTTCAGACGAGCATCGGGATGGCACCGTATGAAGCCTTATACGGAAGACGATGTAAGTCGCCAATAAATTGGGAGGAAATTGGCGAGAAATTTGTTTTGGGACCCGAGCTACTTGAAGATAATGCTGCCATTGTCCGCATGATCAGGGAAAGACTAAAGGCAGCTCAGAGCAGACAGAAAAGTTATGCTGATATCAAGCGGACTAGTGTAGACTTTAAAGTAGGTGAACATGTGTTCGTGAAAGTATCACCGATGAAGGGAGTGATGAGATTTGGGAAGAGAGGGAAACTAAGTCCCCGCTATCTTGGACCGTTTGAAGTTTTGGGTTGAGTGGGAGAAGTAGCCTACCGCATTGGTTTGCCACCATTGTTTGATCAGGTACACAACGTGTTCCACGTATCTATGCTTAGAAAATATCTCAATGACCCTGATCACGTGCTGAGCGGCCAATCATTCGAAATGCATGAAGATATGGCCATGATTGAAGAACCCGTAGAAATTTTAGATCGGAAGGAACAGGTGTTGCGAACAAAAGTGATTCCCTTAGTGCTTGTCCGATGGAAGAACCATCCGGCCGAAGAGGCAACGTGGGAACGTGAGGCGGATGTTAAAGAACAACATCCCAAATTGTTCGAAATTGCCAACTAAATGTTTTCATTCGTTTGAGAATATGTAATTACGGGTACTATGAAGGCTATGTATGTTTTCTTTTTAAGATATTTTGATTTCAAACAATATTTGAGCAACTTTTCGCTAAACTCTTAATTGATGAAACTAGTGATGTATTGAAACCTAAACGAGCAAGAAGGTACCCAGAAACATCTCTGGTCTCGCTCGAGCTACCACTTGTGTTCGCTCGAGCGAACTACATAAAATTCAAATTTTCTTCTCGCTTGAGCGAGGTCTAGTGACCGCTCGCGCGAGGTTTTTTGAACCGCTCGAGCGAGGCATTATAACCGCTCGAGCGAGGATATAGTATATAATAAAAAACTAGTTCTGTTCTCGCTCGAGCGAGAATAGATGGCCGCTCGAGCGAGGCGGAACTATAAATATGGCTGAGGCAATGGCGCCTGTTCATCTTCAAGCGAAAGGAAGAAGAGACGAACAAGGGGGTTAGGGCAAGCGATTTTCAATCTTTTCGATCCGTTTCCAGCCGGATTTCGACCATCTGATCCGTTAAGACTACTCTTTTAGGTAAAATCTACCCATCCCTAAAATTTTTCTTGTCTCTTTAAACCCTTTAAATACCAAATGGCTTCAAGCCCAAACCCACAACCTAAGAAACGGATGGCGATTCGGTCGCCATCGGCGCGCAACAAAGCGCCACAAACCTCGCAACCATCATCAAACCCGCCCTCTGCTCCAATCACACTGGATGATTGGTGGGGAGCAAAAATTTTTGAAGCCGAATGGGAAATACATCCCTCTTGTTTCGGAGATCCGGCGTCCACCCAGTAGACATCGGACTTTATCACCAACAATCAGCTCAAGACCCTACTTACGCCGTTCGGGGATCGATACTACCCGAGGCTAGTGAAACTGTTCTACCAGACCTTAAACATGAGCATCGATGAGGACGCCATACTTGTTACCATCGATGGTAATGAGTTAATTTTCAGATGTGCCGACATTTCCTCAATCATGAAGTGTCCCCACATCTACACTCCTAGCCCACTCATCCTACCACCTTTTTCTGGGAACGTAGATTTCCCAACGATCATCTCCGACATCACTGGCGGTAGGTCCGCCTCGGGACAATCTATCACCCGGTCACAACTACCGCCGCGCATGTGGCTTTTAGACATTATCTTTAAAAAGAATTTGCACCCAACCGGCCATGACCAAGAACGCCGAGATGCATTTTTGCGAGCACTACATACCGCATTTCACAATAGGTGGATCAACGCACCTATGGTTGTCATAAAAGGCATGGCGCATGCCTACAAAAGAAATGTAAGGGGTGTTGTCCCTCCACCAATCAACCAATTACCGTATGCACGGTTGATTTCCCGACTTTTAGACTCACGAAATGGGAAGGGAGGATTTAGGATCCGGGAGGATGAGTTATTCCTCACCGACAACGTCGTCCCATACCTCGCCCAAGACTGGAGCCGAAACCTTAAGAGCCTCCAAACCAGCGTCGACAAGAAGAGAGACCGACAGGTCTCCCGATCAGCCACCCATCAAGCACCGGTAGGACCGACTACCCCCTCTACCTCAGTTCCGCAGCCTATACCCACTACAGACACGGGCATGATGCGGGAGATCCTCCAGCAAGGGCGGGAGATCAGGTTGCATCAGAGGTTCCAAGAGGCGCTACTCATAGACCTCATGGGCCAGGCATACCCGCAGTCTTACATGCAGCGCGTAGGTGCCGTGAGGGACGCTATTTTTGGAGCATCTAGCTCCGTCTCGACTACGAGGAGCGCCATAGTGGGTACCACAGCCGTCACGGTGGACGATGGCGATGATGATGGCGAGGACGACGATGGCGAGGACTACGACGACGACGACGACTATGAAGAGGATGAGGATTAGATAGTAACAAACATTTGAACACTTGGCATGTAATATTGTGAAACTTTTGATATGTAGGCTAAAATTTTCTTCAAACTATCGTGACATGAATGTCACAAGGTTTTGTTTGGGTAGATGATAAATATTTATGGGATGAGATATCGATAATATTTTGGTTAATTGTTTTGTTTTTGTTGTATGGAAAATTGTGGGCATGACCAACACTGTTTGCTGCAAAATGCGGCAATTTATGTAAATTTCTGATTTGATATGCGAGTCGTATGACAGAAGTGGTACCAGGTTAAGAAGATAATATCGATTTTCGAGGGCGAAAATCTTATAAGTTGGGGTGATTGTCACAACCCAGATTTTTCACTGATTTGTGCACGGCACGCATATACACATAGGTATATGTGTTTCACAAGGAGACCAAAACGACCCAAATACTTTAAGTGTGTACGTGGGAAACACACTAGTATATCCCAAAAATTTTAGATATAAAAGTGAAGAAGAGAGAGAGGAGCCCTTACGTAAATCTATTCTAACCTAAATAGAGAGAAGGAGAATATAGAGAGAAAGAAGAAAAGAGCCTGGTAGAGAACTAGGGTTCGTTGAGACTTAGATCGGCAAAGGAGATCAGAGGAAACGACGGGAGGACGAACTAGGGAGGCCGGATAACCGAGTAGATATTCAAATCATAAATCAGACCGGTGCGGTTTCATCGTCAGAGGTACGTTAAGGACATGATAGATGCCTAGGAATGTTTTAAATAGTAGGAAAGAGGTTGGCTAAATGTTTCCTTGTATAAGATAAAGGGTAAATGATGAGTGGAAGCATATTCTCGATCTTGATCGAGGGACAAATCGTTGTTCCTCGCTCGAGCGGTCTAAAAAGGCTCGCTCGAGCGAGGATGAACAGATATAAGCATGACTCTGGGCTCGCTCGAGCGGTCCCTGAAACTAAAGGGGAGCTCGCTCGAGCGAGGGTCCACGGTCATATTTCGAAAGCTCGATTTAACCGCTCGAGCGACCTCGATTTAACCGCTCGAGCGAGGTCAAGAGACCGCTCGAGCGAAGTCAAGTGACCGCTCGAGCGAGGATAATTGACCGCGCGAGCGAGGTCTGGTGACCACTCAGATCTTGGTTTTTGTCGAATATGAGAACTTGGGGGTCATACACCCCAATGACTTTAGATTATTCTAAAACTATTTTTTAAAAAAATGTAGGTTGATGCGTTATAACCCTCTACGAGCAGGCATGCCTTGAGATTCGTCGAGGTAGGGAATATTCTCGAAACATGTGCATTATTCTGTGAACTCATATGTGTAGTATAGTCTATTTAAATAGTGTATTCCATAAACCCTCATGATAAGGGCGTGTGTGTGTGTTCCAATGTGGAAAATCCTGAGGTCCCCAGGGGACGAAAGATAATGTGGTTCAATCAAAGAAAGGTGAAATAGAAGCATGGGGCATCCCAGGGATGCGTAAGAAAACAAACAGAGAAACAAAAATAACGTGATAAGGCCTAATGTGATATATTTAGCACAATCACGGTGAATAACTATATGTAAAGCACATTAATATTTTTATTATTTAAGGTTGATTAGAATACCCCACCGACGTGGCGGGATAACCACGACCCACCGAGGATATCCATGACATTTATAACACATCCCAGGGATGTAGATTGAGAATAGACCCGCCGCCTATGAGGAAGGGGCTCGGGCAGTATTCCCAGGGAATACACATAACAACTGTCTAGTTAGACGACGATGGTGGGTATTCCATCGGGGCTCGATGCTAAGTATGCTAAGTAGTGGTCGGAACCATTGGGTTACCCCTGTTACTCAAATTGTTGTACATAAATGTTTACTTGAAAATTTTATGTTTGATAAGTTACTGACATGTGTGTGAAGGATGATCTATATGTTCTTTTGTTTTCCCTACAGCTAGGATGTAGCTCACCCTTAGACTATATGTCGCAGGTCCAGGACTAGCGGCAGCAAGGACTTCGGGTGAAGTTAATCCAAGGGCATCGGTGTCCGTGCCCACAGAAGAGTCAGAACCTCCTCCTGAGGAATTCTTCTAGGAAACCCGCTGCATACTCAGAGAGTGAGTTGAGAGAATACTATGTATGGCTGGTATATCGAGCCTCTTTATTTAGAGTGTTTTAAATTTTTGCCTCTTGATAAGACGTCTAGGATGAATAATTTCAATTAAACATTTGGGTAAGTTCTTATGTCCATGAATTGGCATGGGACAAGGACAGCCTTGCGAGATCAACTATATTGTCTTTTATTTCGATTTAGAGTAGTCGCATGTGCTTAAATTACAGTTTGGCTGTATATATCGACGAGTTATGATATGAATTTAAGGCACGGCCTTGGAGGTCGTGCAGATGGCACGGATTTCGGGATGCCGAAATTCGGGCCGTCACAGACAATCTTCGTTTTACACCAGGCCAATAGATATATCAATCATTGTTCAATCTGACATGCACCAATGTAGGTATCTAGTGTACTAAGAATATCCATATACATCACTTTCACTTTGGCATCACTGTGCAATCATGGACATCTTTTATCTAATCATGGACATCCTTATCTATTAGTTATTCTCATATGCATACAATCCTTGATCATGTATCGAACATAAATACTAATATATAGAGGCATTATGAGCATGATCAATTTACACTGACTATACAACACAATTATCATGTTACTCAGAAGTGCAATGAAATACTAAAATATAAGTCAGTAGGGTAATCTCCCTACCTTATGCCAGACTTATGTGTAACTGGTTTCCCGTGCACGCTCGTCTTCAAGCAAACGCGTCATGTGTACCAAGTGGCACCTAGAAATGTCGTTCCTAGGTTTAGTATTTTTAATGGTTTATTGGGTCAACATAGACCACAAATATGAACCATTTATGGTCCCAAGTCTCATGGTAGAACTCAGCAAGTCATCCCAGCATAAACCCCTGACAGAGGTGTCGCCAAGTATGTCGGTTGCAGGGTTGCCGCGGCAAGCTTTGAAGTTGCATGTTGCCACAACTTGTCACTACTTTGTGACCCCTTAAACGTTAGATTCAGAAATTTGTTCCTTCATGAAAGTTGTAGGGATCGTTGTCCCCTTTCCAACTCATTAAGAATCGTGTCAATCGGAGTTCGAGATCAAAATATATGATTAAAATACCACACAATGGTCTGAGTATACTGTTGCCGCGGCAAGCCTGAGTACCTTGCCGCGGCAAGCCTGTAGGGTTGCCGCGGCAAGCCTGTAGGGTTGCCGTGGCAAGCCTATCAGGCTGGGCTTGCTGGGGTATTTTCTGCTCCATTTTGGTTTCTTTTACTCATGCAATTGGCTGGGTATTTTGTATGCATATGGATAATATATTTCTTATATATATTGCACCAAAATATTATTTACGACATACCTTTTGGTGTGCTTGTAATTATCACGAGATGACGCCGAACACACATCGGTGTCGAGTTTGCCGAGCTCGTACAAACTAGGGCTGTAATGACTTTTATGAGATTCAGCAATCACTTTCGGACTCCTCTTTAGTGATCCGCAAGTTACCTTGTGCTTCTAGGATTTGAATTTAAGGTTGAATTCAAGAGGTTTACAAGAGAATGGTTTGAGAACGAGTGTGTATAAAGATCTTCTTCTCTGGTTTTTAATGGCTGTGTAGATTTGAATGGGCTTGGATTTTTAGCATAGCTGGTACACAGGGTCTAGTTTGCGAAAGAATGGAAGGAGGAAGAAGGAGATGTGTTGGCAGACGCTTTGTAGTGTTTTCCTACCTTGAGTGCATGAGAGTCAAGTATGACTCATGCAGTCGTGGAACTAAGCTGTGCAAGAAAATAGCTTATAAGCTGTTTAGGGATGAGATCCGTTCTCAAGTAGATACACCCTCGTATGGTGTAACAAAAGACAAGCCAAATGTGGCTTTAGCTTAGTATAACTCTAATACACCTTTAAGTGTATTAGACAGCTTGTATTTAAAACATGATTAGCCAACAAATTTATATTTCTTTAAATAAATTAGTTGCGGGAAAGTTTGCGAGGCAACCTTGTATAGCTTGCCTTAGGTGGCTGAGGCAAGTTTCAAGGCAAGGTACTTGCCTCAAGTACTGAGGCAACCATACTTGCTTGCCTCAGGTGCTATAGAAACCTTTTGTTTTGTTATCACCGATACATTAGTACCTAATTAGTGTGTTGTGCTATCGTAGTATTTCAGAATCATGATGGAAATGTTTGTTTTACTATATATATATATTTGCTTTATATTCGTTAATTTATTTGTAGGCTTGCCTCAGTTGTCGAGGCAACCATACGTGCTTGCCTCAGGTGCCGAGGCAACCTTTTAGGCTTCGAAAAATTTCAAATCTTGAAGGAGGGCTCCATATATTTGAATTCGTACCAAATCAATAATCAACCATTGTTTCACTTAATAATTATTACTGGGCCACTAAGGTTCCTCTATTTAACAGTCATCATCAAAATTCTAAATCAGTTCTTTGTGTCACGTTTTTGGCACAAGCCTGACCCTACTCGAGTTCATACTCGATATTGTCAGGATAAAAATGTGGCAGCTGTTACAGGGAGTGACTAGGATGAATAAGTTGTATGTGTAATAAGCTGGCAATTTCAATTTTGCATAGTTCCAAATAAGCAAGTTTCATTTGACTTGGTCTTGCTTTAGTTGGGATATTTCGTTCATTGAAATCAGGATTATAGGGAAGAGAAACAATATGTTTCTTGCGATCCCAAAAAGCATTTGGTATATCACTACAGATTTCATTGTGGTAAGATTTCAAAAGTTGAGAAATCTTGGTTTGTATTGAAGGGGATTCCAATTATTTTTCTAAAGATAAAAACTTGACTTCTTGTTGTAAGAAGTTAAGTTGCTTTTCTTTGAAAAATAAATTAGATTCCACAGAATTGATAACTTTTGTTTGTTGTAGAGTTACAAATTGAAATTGGAGATTATGTCCATTGTATTGGGCATAAATACCATTTTCATCTACCTTGGTTAAGGGGAAAATTGAGGTGATAAAAGGAGTACTAAAAATAACTATTTGAGTTAAATCTTTGATAAGTATAAAATTGGCTGGAATACATACTCCATTATTACAAATTGAGATATAATTTAATTTGTATTTAATTTGCATTTTGTAACCACTAGCATTATTAAGGGTTTGAGTGGTTTTATCAAAATATTGAGTAGGAACCAATCTTTCCTGTATGCAGTTTAAATCAGCTCCACTATCAATTAGGGCAACAATATCTTTGATAGTAAATTCTTGATTGATTACCAAAGTAACTTGAATATACCATTTTTGAGATGTTACTTGGCTCATGACATTGATTTGATTATGTTATTGAATTGGTGGTTGAGTAGCAAGAGATTTCTTTTGCTTACTCATCTCATTTTTTGATGAATTAATTTCATGTTTAAGGTCACTGATTGTAACAGGTCTAGGAATAGACTCATTATTTGGGTATTGAGTTTGAGATTCTTTTATTAGGTTAGTAGTTTTGTCTACTAATTCCAATAGAGTTGGTTGAATATTTGTAGGAACATTGGTTCCAGAATTTTGACAATTTGTTTTTGGATGATCAGAAGATGGGGAAAATTCAGATTTTATCTGAATAAGTTTTGGGTCTTTGTCCTAAATTTGGTCTAATTTTTTCTTGATCTTACACCGATTGGCATAATAACCAAACTTTGAACATTTATAACACTGAATGTGTTCTTGTGATTTTGATTTGGATTTAGATTTCTTTGGTGAAGAGGACTCAAACATTTTTTGAGTTTTCTGTTTATAAAAACTTGGAGGATAAGATTTGGATTTAGGATTTTCTATTGTTTGAGTTAAAACATTGATTTGGAAATTTTTCTGTTTTATTTGTTTGTTATAAGATAATGATTTTAATCGGGATTTTAATTGATGAAGAAATTCTTGTTGGGGATTAGTATATTGTATTAAGGAAATATTTATTTTTTCAACAGGTTTGATGGAAGCAGTGGCTTCCAAAATTGCTACTGAATTTTTAAGGGCTTGAACCGATTAAACGATTGAACCATCTAGTTTCTGCCATTCTTTTTGAAAATCTTCAAGGAGAAATATTCTCCTTTCTTCCTGATTAATTTTAAGATATTTTGTTGCTTTAAACCAAGTAACAAATGGAATTACATGATAAAAAGTTTCAATATATTGGTAAAATTATTCTTTGAATTCTTGCAATTTTGATGCAGAAAATTTTTTAAAATACCATTCACGGAATGGTGCATATTTGTCTTGCTGAAATTCAGCATTGATTTCTTGTCTATTAATAATAAAGTTTTCTGGTTTTGTAAAATCCATAAAAACTTTATTAATAGAATGGGAAATTCATCTCGCTAGTTGTAGGAGATTCCCTCTGCTGTTGGGTATATATCCTATGAGGAATCTGTTGTTCAGAGACTTGGATTCCTTCAAGATTTGGTTGATTGTATTCAAAAGGAACATATGAGTTAGCTTCTGAATAAGATGATCGAGCAGTCGAGGGTGTATAAATTCTATAAGGACCTCGAGACCTCGATTCAGAATAAGAACTCCTATTAGAAGTTCTGTAAGATATAGATCTATCAAATTTTAATATTACATCTCTTTGGGTATTTTGAACAATTTGTTCAATTTCTTGATTTAAAATTGGTTTAGGAGAGACAGCTTTCGGTATACTCCAAGCATCAGGAAAAGTAATATTTTTCCATTCACATAATTTTTATGTAGCAACATTAGTGGTTGCACTATTAGTCTCAATTAAGACTGTTCTTCCTGGTTCATTTTGATAATTAATTTTAGGAACCAAAGAAGTCATTACCTTATAATGAAGGCGATAGATCAGAGCAATGGTCTCTGATCCAGGCATAAAGTTGTATCCCTCAGTTTGGAGATTAAGGGTACAAGTATGTAAAATGTTTTTATCTGTTACAGATAAAGTTAAATTTGGGAAAACATTGTAGTATACTGGACCAAGGCATAAGCTGGTCTCAATAGCGGCCATCAGAGATGATTGCCAATCAAGGCATCTAGCATCTCTGAGAGTGCTAAGTATACTAGTATTTTCCAAACCCAATAAGGTCAAAGGTTTGAATGCAATTTGAATGCATCCTAAATGAAGAAATTTTCAACGATGAAGGTCGTGCAATAAATCTTCATTTGAAAGTAATTGAAAACCTTCATTTTGACTTTCTTCATTTATAGTGAGAGTTTGCTCAGTAGTTTTGATTGACACGTCGGTGGTCCAATCTTTCCATTTATATTGATAGATTGTTTTAGGATTGATGGAAGGAATTGTCCATCGATTTAATTGATTTTGTTGGTCATCAATTTAGACCATTTGTCTAATTATTTATTTTTAATTGATTTTTTGATTGGAAAATTGAAAATAGACATTTACAGATTTTTTATTTTTTTTTTATAACAGTAAAAAAGAAAGGGTAAAAGAGCTTTTGGTAAAACCAATAAGACTATAATTACATATGAGAATAGTAATGTTGGAATAGTTTTACTATAGTGAATAGTGATTCAAAATACTATTCATCAGCATAGTAAATTACTATTTACCTTCTTCTCCATAAATTTTTATGGACTTCTTACAGAAGTTTACTTAGATTTACTACTAGATTGTTGTTGCAAAAATGCGTCCGTCCACGATAACTTTTATGGGAAATCAACCAGCAACAACGCACTCACTGCTACAATTCCATCAGGTCATCCCAACGTGACTTCCTACGCTACCAAAATATAGTAGTAAATCTAAACAGACCATTATAAGTCCTCCATTAAAACCGTTAAAGAAGACGATGAACAGTAGTTCATACGCCCATGATTAGCCACCCTAATCACGATTCACTACCTCTCAAGATTCCAACACTAGCCACCCGCCATATGTAATTACCACGAGCTTAGCCGGACATGGCTCTGATACCAAACACAGAATAAGGGGAAAGCGTGGTTGCGAAAGAGGAAGAAGAACACGGGAAGAAAGTCTTATATCATAGATTAATACTAATAAAACAAACTTACAATTAAAAACTCAAAACATAAGGAATCTAATTCCTATTCACACACTATGCAACTACTATGCATGCATTAAACAAATATATACAAAGAGGAAAAGGATTACCGATATGTAGCACTTCTCCGATACAAAATGAAAACAAAAACAGATAGAAAAAGAGAGCACAGGAAGAAGAGAAAGAGATATGCAATTTTTCGCTAGAATACTCAATGTCCTGGACGATCCCCAGGCTAACCCTTTTATAGATGATTGCGGACTTGTAACTGGTTGAAATCCGCCACTGAGTGAGACACGTGTGCTATGTGGATTGGATGCAGTCACTTCATCCCTTGATAATTGTGTTCTGACGTAAGGGCATGCGTCAGTGCTTCATTATTTGGAGGATGACTTCATGGCGTGCGTCATCGACAGCTGGCAAGGCTATTAAGTAGCCTGGACTATTGGAGGCTGTGTTGGCCGACAATAATCTAAATGGTTGGGTTCATGATGATGCGAGAACAAATAGCTGTTTTTACTGATTTGTCCTTTTACTGATTTGAAGTGATAGCTTCATTGGCTGTATTGACAGTTGCTTGGAGTGATGGACAGCTGTATTGGCTGGTGGACAACTATATTGATAGTTGACGAATTATTTCTTGCTTTTGACCTGATTAATGATTGAGTCCCAATATTCACCGAGTGATTGATCAAGACTGTCTGGTTGCAATTCTCCTACTAGAACATGGAAGGAATTATTATTTTCAGACGAAGTGAGGGAATCTTCATCCGAATGGGATATTGAATTAAAGGTTTGAAGAAAATGGGCTTTCATGGAAGCAAGACAACGATGATTAATCTATGTTTCTGATAAATCGGAATGTTGTTTTCGAATCATGGATTTGAATATTTCAAAAGGATTAGATTCTAAAGAAGATAAGGAAGCCTCAGGTTTTGCTGTTTTGGCATACTAAGAGATGATTGATGAAATTTCAAGCAGTTTTTTGTCAAAGTCGGGAATATTATCCCACCATCGGATCCAGTAAGTTCTTTGGAGTGTGGGAAGATGATCAACAGTGGTAATTTGAATATTCCACATCCAAATCCATGGAATATTGCATTCTGTGAAGAAAAAGAAATCAACTTCGGAGTAATGAAGATTTTTTCTTTGAATTTAACTCCTTCATATTGATTATATAAAGGAATTAATGATTTGGGCAAAATTTTGGTGGTTGGACCGAAATGACTCCACCAATTATAGAACCAATTGGGAATACCGGTTTTGTGACAGCCCGACGTTTCCCAGTCTCTCTACTAGAAAAGGTCGTGCCATCGGATCACCTGATATGATCCTTTCATCAAGGTTTCCTTATTTTACATCAAAGTGATACAAAATGCGGAAGCAATGTAATTAAACTCTGACAATTAACAAAGATGGCAAAATAACTAATAAATAGAAACTAGAAACTAATATATGCAATGATTAGAAAATAAAGGATCTAGTGTATAGCTTTTCACCGATGACGGCCATCCGTCATCTAAACAGTGAAAAGAAACCTATGCATCCACACAACATCTCCTCTGAAATCTAAAACCAACATATATCATTTATACAGACCAAAATATCTTTTTCTTTTGTTTTCTCTCTCTCTCTCTCTCTATCCCAATGCCCCATATCCCAAACAACAAACCTAACTACGGGAAGAACTCCTCTGGGATGTCGTCTTCCCCGCCGTCATCGTCGTCGTCTTCGTCTCCCTCCTCCTTAGGCACATAGGTCGGATCAGCCGCCTGCTCAGGATCGGGCTTTGCAGCTAAGACCATTAAGTCGAGGAATGAGCTATCATCCACAGCTCAGAAGAAAATAGTGCATTGTTATTCTATATTGACAGTTTATCACTTTGTATTATCGAGAAGCATGAAATAATATATAATTAACGTGTTGAAATGCTTATAATTATGCATGATATGACAAGTGTGAGAAACAAACTAAAATCAAAATACATGCTGGAGAAAACAGGATATCAACAAGGTCAAGCTCCCGAGTTAGTGGGATCACTTGGACTGGAATAATTCAAGCTCTCGAGTTAGCGGGATCACTTGTCAAGCTCCCGAGTTAGCAGGATCACTTGTATCGAGAATCTCAAGCTCCCGAGTTAGCGGGATTACTTGCATCGAGAATCTCAAGCTCCCGAGTTAGCGGGATCACTTGATTTAAACCAGAGCAATAACGTAACAAGGGCATATCAAGAACATTGAAATGGACAAATTTCCGAGTACTAACTCACAAAGCATTATCAGGAATATACAATTGCTTGGATGATTTTATGATGTAATGTATGCTAACTGTTATAAGTGTACTTATAGCATTAACTTTCAAAACTGAGTCATGCACATAAACTAGTAAGAGAATTTCTTTCTCATTTTGGCAACGTGTACTAGATACTGCTGATACTCATATTCATGTGTTCTTTCTCATTAGCTTACTGGTTAATCTCATCTATTTATAGCATAGTAAATCAGATGCATCAGTTCAATTATTATCACTGATCATTTACTTCATATATACTCATCTATGCTTCTATGAACAACTCAGTGAAAAAGGCTTACACAAGTATAAAATATCAATGTAAAATTCCCTACCTGTGTGCGTCAAGTGTTACTAGTTTTGTTGTCGAAGCATGCTCAGGTATCCGAGGACCTCATGCACTTTTTATTCTTCATACGCGTTTAAGTGCTCCATGTGGCACCAAACTTCGTAAAAATAGATTTATTTTTTAAAAAAAACTAATCATTTATAGACAATGCACAGTGCACCCAGACCTATAGGTGATACACAGTGCACCCTGGCCGCATCCGATATATACCTGAACCTATGTGGACCCAAGGTCCAAAAGCACAAATGCCGAATTCGGTCTTGTTGGGGTTGCGCAAGCCACTTAGCGAGTGTCTTAGTGGCAACCCTTGAGGTTATCTTGGTCTTTTTATTTGTTGTTTCTTTTATTTTGCTATATATATAAATATATGTAATATTTTCTGTGTACATGTTTAACAGATTTTCTATATTAATTTATAGCTGTAGTGTTTATAACTCTATAGTTTACAGCATATAAACTATAGAGTATAGATCTATATTTCAACTAGGTCTTTGATGACTATCCGGAGTGCAGAAATCTGCACTCCATAGTTTCTTTGTAAATATATATATCTATATATATATATATAGATACCTCTGTGTATAAGGTCAGCAAATTTTAAAACTCCAAATCTGAAATTTCCTAAACTCTGTAATTTCAGCCGAGTTACTATACAGCTTTGAAGTGCAGAAATTTGCACTCGGCTGCAAGTATACATGTTGAATTTAAAGTTTAAGTTCAACATCGTTGCTCTGATGATCCTTTAGTTTAAATGAACTTGATAGCATACCTTTTGGTGAATGATGTCTATTGAATTGAGCTTGATCGTTTTTGCTGATTCGACTGGTTCGACAAATCAGAACCGAATTTACGTGACCGAGATCTTGAACATCGAGAGCATAACAGCCATGCCTCTCTATAATTTTCTGATATGCCGGTTAGATTCTCAGGTTTTTGTTTTCAGGATCGAATAGCTATACTTTCATCCAAAGTTGAAGGCAAACAGATGCAGGTTCCTTGGTCTTTATAATGGCTACATGACCTTGCGTGCATGCGCATTTAGTATGACTCAAGTGAGTCGTGTACATTAGAAGCCATGCAAGTAGCTTATCAGCTGCTGAAGGTGAGGATCCCATGTATGCCAACACTACATTGGTAGTGTATGCATAACAAAACAAAACCCAAAATTATTTTGCTTTGAACCGGTTTTAGTTGTTAAATCAAAAGTCTTGTATATAAGTTAAAATAGCATGTTAGTATACTGTGTTACAACACTACCTTAGTAGTGTACTGCAGAAAAATTAGCAAACAAAATAAAAAAAAATAGGATTTCTCATATAGGTTAGCTATTTGCAAGTAAGCATTGTATTTGCTAGATACTTATACATGGCTTATTTATCTATATCTCTCTAGCCAATGAACTCCAAATGGTTTTACTTGATGGTATTTACAGATTGAACTGAACCTGGAGCAATACGACGTAGTGTTCTGGTTCGAGAATCGTTACATTCTCCCCTATTTTTGGAATTTTCGTCCTCGAAAATAAATCGGGACTATCGGGGTAACATATAAATGTCACAATAGTGAATAGTAAAGCTGCAGTGGTCATATATGTGGTGTTTTACTCACTAAATTATCACTAGACAAGAGAAACAGACAAAACCACAATTCAATTATATTTGTAAGAAATTTTGGAATTAACCACTCATGTGGCACCTGATTTCAGTTATTTCTATTCCATGTGTCTATGAATATGGTTTTATTTTTATTCCTTGTGGCATCTGATGAGGAGCATTAACACATTAACATGGATGCTCATATGAACCTTAGATCATTCCTATACAAATTCTTAAGTGAACTACTCCTTATCATCAGTTAAAACAAAATTGAAAAGAATTTCACAATCATCATTTAAGACAATTCAAAGCTACAATGTTCAAAATGTGTTCAATTGACACAGCATACAATCATCTTACCCATCAGAATTTCTACAATCATCTTAGATATATAATAGCATGCTTTATTTGACACAGCATACACATCAGAATATAAACATGTAGTAAATATAAAACTATACATAAACTATGATTAATATTTTACCAGGCTGAGGATCTGTTTGCTGTTGGCCCGCTGAGGATGTACCAGCTTCCTGTTGTTGTTGTTGGAAGTCTTGCTGGAATTCTGGGACCAATAATCTTTGCGTTCGGTATCTTTGGGAGATGTAGTTCGCTACCAATGTAGGGGTTTGCAGCAGTTTGAAAAGTATGCTCCATCATGATATTCGTCGCTTCTTCAACATAATCGATACGTTGATGGAGCATGTAGTGATTTCGATAAAGATTATCAAATTGAATGAGGGTTTGCTCATGGTTTTCACGCATGAGCTGAAAAAGGTCGGCGGTGGTGTAGGTCCCTTGAGCCGGAGGGACCGAATCGGGTTGAGGTTGGGTTTGCGGTTGAGGAGGGACGGGGATTTCTTGGGGTATTTCTGGTTGGACTTGGGAAGGACGACGAATTTGTTTTGCTTGGCGGTTATTGACCGCCTGAAAAGAGCGTTGGTAAATATTTCTCCAAATTGCTGGGCTAAAGACCCGCATGTTATCGGTGCGGACCTCTTCGCCAACCGGGATTTGAAAAGGAATGAGATTGACACTATCAAAGTGTCCTTCAAACATACGAGAGATCAGTCTAAGGTAGGGGCAGGAAAGCATAGGAGGTGTAGCATTGCTTTATAGATGTTCGTTGGCATACTTGATGCCTTCCCAAACCACCCTAGGAGCATTTATCCATCGTCCTTCATAGACGGCAAAAAGAGCTTGCAAGAGAGCATCTCGGCGCTTTCTTTCATGCTGCATGGGGTATAAATTATATCAAAATATACAATCCAAAAACCACATCCGTTGTGGTAACTGGCTGCGACGTACGGCAAGACTATGGTCAAAAGCGGTCTGACCATGAATATTTTCGAGGTGATGTGGTGAAATTTCACATCCCTCTGTCGTGGTACTTGTAGTCCAGAAGTGACGGCATAGTCAGCACTACAGTCAATTGCTTTTGCTATGTGTAGGATATTAAAATAAAATTTACGACCATCTATTTCGGTCTGTAATTGACCGACCGTTGGGGGTACTACCAGATTTTGATAAAATAACCGAACTAAACGCGGATAAAACTGATTGTGAAAGGGCTGGTATAAGGCGCTTAACTGCAACTGTTCGATATAACGAAGTGACCATGCAGTCTGGTCATTCGGGGTCAGAAGTTTGTCGTCTACTATCCATTCTGGTTCCATCGCTTTCGCAGCCCACCACGGAATGGGCTGTTCCGGCACGTTGGGTGGATCGATTGGCTCAAGTACAGAAGAAGAAGAGCCTTTGCCCTTTTCTTGAGCCGTGGCTTTCGGGGGTTTCGATACACCTATTTTTCGAGGAGGCATGGTGCAATCGAAGAGACAATAAAAGACAATAAAGAAAAGACAAGAGGAATAAGATCTTATTTGTTTTACCTCCACAAAAATCGGTCTTGAAAGGAGAGTAAATCAACAAATCGGATGCTTTGTGGAGGAGATCAGGTAAATGCAACGTCTATAGATCGGAAAGGAAGGTGTACATGCATGAATCCTTGCTCGAAAGGCCGAAGAACAGGGCTCTAACTGGTTTTAGTAACTGCAAATAACTGAAAGGGGGGTTTCGGACCCACCACATTCCAGTATAGTTGTCGCGGCAACACTATAAGCTTGCCACGGCAACACTTAGCCCTTGCCGCGGCAAGGAGGGTCAGATGTTGAGGGGTCCGGATTTCAGGGCTCCCGAGATGTGGTCGCTTATTTCTTTATATTTTTGTGTTCTTAACTGTTAGGGGTATGTAGAAAAATAGTAGTTGATATTTTTTATGTATTTTTCTAGGTTAAAACATTTTATTTCTATGAAATTTGAGCCATTTTATAATATTGTGTATATAAAATTTATAAAACTTATTATATTAGCCTATTAATGGCCTTAAACAAATCAAGTGGGGTATGTGGCATAAATCTGGGATACACCCTTGCTTAGGTGTCCCCCAGATGTCACTCTTTCAGTTTATTTCATTAAGGTATACCATTTATTTTTTTCTAAGTTAATTGGATTTTTAATGTTAGTGTTAATATAAAATAATTTAATTGTATTTTTCTAATGACACTTAATTTATATCCAACATGGGATATGATTCAATATATAAGAGTGCAGGGTAACTTTATAAATTATTTACACCGACATTATAATCTCAGTAAATCAGAATTCATTTGACTAAGTTTAACTATATTGTAAATGTACATGCATTTAAAGTACGTACCTTATGTAAATAATTGAGGGTATCGAGCACGAATATCAACCTCGCGTTCCCAGGTAGCTTCATGCGACCCATGATTTTTTCATTGGATCAACACGAGTGCAATCCGTTTTGTTCTTAGAATTTGATCCCTGCGGTCTAAAACTTGACTGGTTCTTCGGTTACCGTTAGGTCTTCTTGAATGTCCAACGGTTGATAATCTAACACATGCGTCGGGTCACTGACGTATTTTCTCAGCATCGATACATGAAATACATCGTGAATGCCTGTCAGGTGCGGGGGTAACACGAGTTGATACGCTACTTCTCCTACCCTGCCCAGTATAGGAAATGGTCCAACATAACGAGGACTTAGCTTGCCTCATTTCCCGAAACGCATCACGCCTTTTGTCGGAGATATTTTTATAAAGACGTGCTCGCCAATCTGTAAATCATTTCATCATACTACTAATATAGTTATAGTTTGAATCAATTGTGAAAAAGTTTATCAGGATCAAATATTACCTGAAAATCAACACTGGTTCTTTTGAGATCAGCATAACTCTTTTGTCGACTCTGTGCACTCTTCAATCATTCCCGAATAATGTGAACAACTACATTGGTGCTTTCTATCAGGTCAGGGCCTAAAATCAACCGCTCTCCAGCTTCTTCCCTGTTAATTGGAGATTTACATCGGCATCCATACAGTGCCTCGAATGGTGCCATACCTATGCTTGACTGGAAACTATTATTGTATCTGAATTTGATCAAGGGTAAGTGTTTATCCCATGATCCTTGAAAATCGAGCATATAGGCCCTTAACATGTCTTCAATCACTTGATTAACCCTCTCCGTCTGCCCATCGGTCTGAGGATGAAATGATGTACTGAAGTCTAACTTGGAACCCGTACCTTCTTGGAAACTTTGCCAAAATCAAGAAGTGTATAAAGGATCTCGGTCTGACACAATGCTTACGGGTATCCCATGTAGTCGTACAATCTCTCTCAGATAGAGTTCAGCTAATTTCGACGCTGTATATCGTGTACTATAGGGTAAGAAATGTGCCGATTTGGTGAGACGATCAACAATCACCCAAATGGCGTTGTAACCCTTCAGAGTACGGGGCAAACCGAGAATGAAGTCCATGGAAATATTCTCCCATTTCCACTCTGGAATAGGCAATGGCTATAGCAAACCAGCAGGATGTTTGTGCTCGACCTTTTCTTGTTGACATGTCAAACACTTTGCAACGTATTCTGCTACATCACGTTTTAAACCATTCCACCAAAACGTTTTCTTTAGATCCTAATACATCTTCGTGCTACCAGGATGGATAACATATGCTGATTTGTGAGCTTCTTCGAGGATCTCTTGACGTAAGGCACGATCATCTGGTACACATACTCGTCCTCGAAATAATAAAGACCCATCCACTTTGATTGAGAATTCTGGCTGTAGCCCACTTTGTATCCCTTGTCGGATGGAAATAAGCCCTGCATCTTGCATCTGAAGCTCTCTAATCCTATCGAAAAGTGGAGCTCGGATCATTACTGTAGCAAGTAAACCTCCATTTACTGTTGTTCGAAGAGTGGCACTCGATGATATAATATCATTGAGTAGTTTCCATCTTTGTAGTCTTGTCACAAGATGAGATAGCTGAGCGGAGGATTTGCGGCTAAGTGCATCGGTTACAACATTAGCTTTACCGGGATGGTATTGAATCAAACAGTCGTAGTCTTTCAAAAATTCCATCCACCTCTGTCTTAAATTTAACTCTTTCTGAGTGAAGAGATATTTAAGACTCTTGTGATCGGTGAAGATTTCGAAGGTTTCACCGTACAGATAGTGTCTTCAGATTTTTAACGCGAAAATGACCGCTGCTAATTCCAGGTCATGAGTGGGATAGTTCTTCTCGTGATCTTTTAACTGACGAGAGTCATATGCAATCACACGTTCCCATTGGTTCAACACACATCCTAACCCACTGTATGAGGCATCACTGAAGAAAATATAACCACCACTGCCAGATGGTAATGCTAGAACAGGTGCAGAAGTGAGTCTCTTTTTCAATTCTTGGAAACCTTGTTCACACGCCTCAATCCACTCGAATTTAACATTCTTTCGAGTGAGCTGCGTGAGTGGTCCAACTCGTCGTGAGAATCCTTCTACAAAGCATCGATAATAACCTGCAAGACCAAGAAAACTTCGGATCTCGGTTATAGTCTATGGCTGCTTCCACTGTACTACAGCTTCAATCTTTGCAGGATCAACCGTGATACCTGCTTCAGATATAATATGCCCCAGAAAACTGACTTGATTCAACCAGAAGTCGCATTTACTGAATTTAGCATACAACTGTGAATCTCTCAGTGTTTGTAATGCCAGACGCAGATGATCTTCATGCTCTGTCTTTGTCTTGGAATAAATAAGTATATCGTCGATGAATACCACAATACACAAATCAAGATAAGGTTTCAAGACTCTGTTCATCAGGTCCATAAATGCAGCTAGTGCATTGGTCAAACCAAAGGGCATGACAAGAAACTCGTAGTGACCGTAACGTGTTCAAAAAGCTATCTTCGAAATATCTTCAGCTTTTACCTTCATCTGGTGATAACCCTATCGTAGATCAATCTTTGAAAAGAGCCACGCTCCTTGTAACTGATCAAAGAGATCGTCGATTCGAAGAAGCGGATATGTATTCTTGATCGTCAGTTTGTTGAGTTGGTGATAATCAATGCAGAGACGCATTGTACCGTCCTTCTTTTTCACGAACAACACCGGTGCGCCCCACGGAGACACACTTGGTCTGATAAAACCTTTATCAAGAAGTTCTTTTAATTGCTCCTTGAGTTCTTTCAACTCTGCCGGCGCCATTCTATATGGTGCTTTTGATACTGGGTCGGTATCTGGAGCTAACTCAATTGCGAATTCAACTTCTCTGTCAGGTGGTAGTCCTGGCAGCTCATCAGGAAACACGTCAGGATATTCACAAGCAACAGGTACATTTGAAAGTGAAATTTCCTTCTTTTTCTGCTCATCACTTTGTATTAACGCAATATATCCTTGAGCACCTTCATCAAGCAATTGTCGTGCTTGAATTGCGGATATCAATGAAAGATTCGTTGTCAGTATGCCATAAAATTTAGCTGATACCTTCTTTTGTGGGCGAAAAGATACAATCTTCTTTCGACAATCGACGTTCGCATGGTGAGTGAACAACCAATCCATGCCAAGGATCACGTCGTATCCTTGGATCGGTAATAAGATCAAATCAGCTATCACTTCATATCCCCAATAATCCTTGATGGAAATGATAATCGACCAGTATACTTTATCAGTCGTGATGAATTGTCTAGTCGGAAGTATAACATCGAGAATAAAATCGAGAGGTTCTGGAATACCTCCTAACTTCTTCAACTTTTCACCAAACTTGGGTGTAACAAACGAGTGTGTAGATCCGGGATCTATCAAGACTCGTGCATCGTAACACAAATACGCATCTTTTGGATATATTTGTAAGATACCTAAAGTATACAAACTAGTGTTAGCTAGATTACGTCTAAGTATCAATTAATATAATAATATGTTACTTGAAGAATTAAGGATGTAATATTCCTAATTTACGATATGCACCTTCTCTATCCAAAATGTTTATTAATTGAAATTTAATAATATAAAAATAATGGACAACCATACCTTGAATGATATCATGGCTAGTTCTTGCATCCTTTGTAGTAACAGCATAAGCTCGGCCTTGTGCCGTAGGTCGTGCCGATCGTAATACTGGTCCTGCCTTTGTTGTCATTCCGGCCATTTTCGGGCATTCTTTGGTCCGATGTCCCATCTTGCCACATCGAAAACATGCACCAGAAGCCTTACGACACTCATCGGTCTTGTGTGCCTTCCCACATTTCCCACAAATATCTTTGGAGGCAACTGATGAATCCGTATAAGAGCTCGTGCGAGATCCTGTCGGTCGTGCTTGAGAAAACCCAGATGTACTTTGAGCCGCTTAAAAAGAAGGATTCGGAACACGTGGAATCCTTGGTGGTGCGGAGAACATCGATGGATTATAAGGCCGTGCAGATGCTCCCGCAGCTAGTTGAAAAGTGGTCTGTCCTTGGATTCGTGGTCGTTTATTAATTTGACCCGCACTATAGGACTATGGAGCTTTCCTAGCCTTCTACTTTTCATCTCTCCTTTTGAACATGGTGTCCACATCAGTCTCTGCTATCAAGGCTAATTTCATCACATGAGCATAAGTCGTCGCCTGAAACAACGAAATGCGTTCTTTGATCAGAGGTTTCAAACCTCTCTCGAACTTTTGGGTTTTCATCAGCTCAGTGGCCACTAACAATGTGTGAAGCGAGAAAGACGAGTAAATTTTGATTCATATTCTCTCACCGTCATCTGGCCTTGTACCAAAGTTGCAAACTGTACCTCGAGCTTATACCTCTCAGGTGCTGGAAAATATTTTTCATTAAAGGCCTCAGTGAATTCTGCCCATGTCCATGGTACACCAGGCATCTGTGTTCTTTCAACAGACTGCCACCATGGCTCTGCCTCACTCTCCAGTTTGTACGCTGCCCAACTTACTTTCTCTTCTTAGGTACAAGTGACTCTTTGCAACACTTTTTTGATCTGTGTTAACCATTTCTCAGCCTCCATTGGGTCATGCTGCCCGTAGAAACTCGGTGGTCGAAGTTGAATAAAGTCCGTAAAACCCTCGAGACGTCGAACAGCAAGCATGGCCATAGTGTTGACCATGGTCTCCATCAACGACGGATGGTGTCCCACATTTTGTTCAGCACTACGAACACTTCCCATCGGTGGAGTATGAATAACTGGCAGAGTTTGCTCTAGCGGAGTATGCTCTGCAACATGCTCCATTGTCGTTCAACTTTCAGCCAGATGGACATTCTCACCACTTCCTGAAGCAACATCATGCTCGTATCCATCTACCGGAATAACGTTTGGCCCAGTACGATGAGGCAACGGTGGTCTACCTCTGCCTCTTCCACAACGCGAAGGCATCGTAACCTACTCAGATAAAAACTTGATTAAACATACAACTCGATCTAACTCCTATCTCTATCCAATTAACAGATAGTTTACCATATTTGTATATGTCAGAGTTCAGTCTCCAATGACTTAACGCCGGGTGCTCTGATAGCACCTGTGACAGCCCGACGTTTCCCAGTCTCTCAACTAGAAAAGGTCGCGCCATCATATCACCTGATATGATCCTTTCATCAAGGTTTCCTTATTTTACATCAAAGTGATACAAAATGCGGAAGCAATTTAATTAAACTCTGACAATTAACAAAGATGGCAAAATAACTGATAAATAAAAACTAGAAACTAATATATGCAATGATCAGAAAACAAAGGATCTAGTGTATAGCTTTTCACCGATGACGGCCATCCGTCATCTAAACAGTGAAAAGAAACCTATACATCCACACAACATCTCCTCTGAAATCTAAAACCAACATATATCATTTATACATACCAAAATATCTTTTTCTTTTGTTTTCTCTCTCTCTCTCTATCCCAATGCCCCATATCCCAAACAACAAACCTAACTACGGGAAGAATTCCTCTGGGATGTCGTCTTCTCCGCCGTCGTTGTCGTCGTCGTCTTCGTCTCCCTCCTCCTCAGGCACATAGGTCGGATCAGCCGCCTGCTCAGGATCTGGCTCTGCAGCTAAGACCATTAAGTCGAGGAATGAGCTATCATCCACAGCTCAGTAGAAAATAGTGCATTGTTATTCTATATTGATAGTTTATCACTTTGTGTTATCGAGAAGCATAAAATAACATATAATTAACATGCTAAAATGCTTATAATTATGCATGATATGACAAGTGTGAGAAACAAACTAAAACCGAAATACATGATGGTGAAAATAGGAAATCAACAAGGTCAAGCACTTGAGTTAGCGGGATCACTTGGACTGGAATAATTCAAGCTCTCGAGTTAGCGGGATCACTTGTCAAACTCCCGAGTTAGCAGGATCACTTACATCGAGAATCTCAAGCTCCCGAGTTAGTGGGATCACTTGGACTGGAATAATTCAAGCTCTCGAGTTAGCGGGATCACTTGTCAAGCTCCCGAGTTAGCGGGATCACTTACATCGAGAATCTCAAGCTCCCGAGTTAGCGGGATCACTTGATTTAAACCAGAGCAATAACGTATCAAGGGCGTATCAAGAACATTGAAATGGACAAAATTCCGAGTACTAACTCACAAAGCATTATCAGGAATATACAATTTCTTGGATGGTTTTATGATATAATGTATGCTAACTGTTATAAGTGTACTTATAGCATTAACTTTCAAAACTGAGTCATGCACATAAACTAGTAAGGGAATTTCTTTCTCATTTTGGCAACGTGTACTAGATATTGCTGATACTTATATTCATGTGTTCTTTCTCATTAGCTTACTGGTTAATCTTATCTATTTATAGCATAGTAAATCAGATGCATCAGTTCAATTATAAACACCTGATCATTTACTTCATATATACTCATCTATGCTTCTATGAACAACTCAGTGAAAAAGGCTTACACAAGTATAAAATATCAATGTAAAATTCCCTACCTGTGTGCGTCAATGTAAAATTCTCATTAGTTTGGGCATCTTTCCAAACACCAGAAGTGTATCTAGTTAATTCTTCCTTCTGTTTGGAAGGATTGAGTTATTTTAGAATTCCTCCATAGCCTAGTTGAGAGGCATCTGTCTCAACTATCTTATACCAAAGTGGGTTGGCTAAAGAAAGATAGGGAATTTGTTTGACTTTTAATTTTATTTGTCGAACAGCTTTGGTATGGTCATCAGTCCATGGGGAAGGATTCTTTTGGAGTCGTGATTGTAATATTTTTGCATCATATGCCAGATTAGGAATAAAATTTGCAACATAATTCAGACTGCCCAAAAATCTTTGTAATTGGGTTTTGTCCAGAATTACATCAGGAAATTTTGAGCCAAATTCAATACTGCGGTCAATTGAAATAATTTGGCCTTGATGAATATTATGACCAAGAAATTGAATAGATGTTTGAAATAGCTTGATTTTAGGAACAGAAACGACTAATCCATTTTTGTGGATATTGTCTTTGAAAATTTTTAAATGTTTAAAATGCTGGTCAATAGATTTTGAAAAGATAAGTATGTCATCAATATAGACTATAGAAAATTCGGTATATGGAGTGAATATCTCATTCATAATATTCTGAAATTCAGAAGGAGCATTTTTAAGGCCAAATGGTATAACATTCCATTCAAAGTGTCTAAAAGGAACAGTAAAAGCAGTTTTATACCTGTCAGTCTCAGCCACCTAAATTTGCCAATACCCTGATTTGAGATCAAATTTGGAGAAAATAGTGGCTAAATGTAAGCGATCCAACAAATCCTTTTTGTTAGGAATAGGATAACGAATCCATTGGAGGCAATCATTCAATGGTTTATAATTGATAACTAATCGAGGAGTCCCTCGTTCTCGTTCAGCATTTTTATTCACATAAAAAGCTGTACAACTCCATGGGGAGTGACTAGGACGAATAAGTTATTCGTGTAATAAACTGGCAATTTCAGTTTTGCATAGTTCCAAATAAGCAAGTTTCATTTGACTTGGTCTTGCTTTAGTTGGGATATGTCGTTCATTGAAATCAGGATTATAGGGAAGAGAAATAATATATTTCTTGCGATCCCAAAAAGCATTTGGTATATCACTACAGATTTCATCGTGGTAAGATTTCAAAAGTTGAAAAATCTTGGTTTGTATTGAAGGGGATTCCAATTGTTTTTCTTAAGATAAAAACTTGACTTCTTGTTGTGAGAAGTTAAGTTGCTTTTCTTTGAAAAATAAATTAGATTCCATAGAATTGATAACTTTTGTTTGTGGTGGAGTTACAAATTGAAATTGGAGATTATGTCCATTGTATTGGGCATAAATACCATTTTCATCTACCGTGGTTAAGGAAACAATTGAGGTGATAAAGGAGTACCAAGAATAACTATTTGAGTTAAATCTTTGATAAGTATAAAATTGGCTGGAATACATACTCCATTATTACAAATTGAGACATAATTTAATTTGTATTTAATTTGCATTTTGTAACCACTAGCATTATTAAGGGTTTGAGTGGTTTTATCAAAATATTGAGTAGGAACCAATCCTTCCTGTATGCAATTTAAATCAGCTCCACTATCAATTAGGGCAACAACATCTTTGATAGTAAATTCTTGAATGATTACCAAAGTAACTTGAATATACCATTTTTGAGATGTTACTTGGCTCATGACATTGATTTGATTATGTTGTTGAATTGGTGGTTGAGTAGCAAGAGATTTCTTTTGCTTACTCATCTCAATTTTTAATAAATTAATTTCATATTTAAGGTCACTGATTGTAACCGGTCTAGGAATAGACTCATTATTTGAGTATTGAGTTTGAGATTCATTTATTGGGTTAGTAGTTTTGTCTACTAATTCCAATAGAATTGGTTGAATATTTGTAGGAACATTGGTTCCAGAATTTTGACAATTTGTTTTTGGATGATCAGAAGATGGGGAAAATTCAGATTTTGTCTGAATAAGTTTTGGATCTTTGTCATAAATTTGGTCTAATTTTTTCTTGATCTTACACCGATTGGCATAATGACCAAACTTTGAACATTTATAACACTGAATGTGTTCTTGTGATTTTGATTTGGATTTAGATTTCTTTGGTGAAGAGGACTCAAACATTTTTTGAGTTTTCTGTTTATAAAAATTGGAGGATAAGATTTGGATTTAGGATTTTCTGTTGTTTGAGTTAAAACATTGATTTGGAAATTTTTCTGTTTTATTTGTTTCTTATAAGATAATGATTTTAATTGGGATTTTAATTGATGAAGAAATCCTTGTTGGGGATTAGTATATTGTATTAAGGTAATATTTGGTTTTTCAATAGGTTTGATGGAAGCAGTGGCTTCCAAAGTTGCTGTTGAATTTTTAAGGGCTTGAACCGATTGAACGATTAAACCATCTAGTTTCTGCCATTCTTTTTGAAAATCTTCAAGGAGAAATATTCTCCTTTCTTCCCGATTCATTTCAAGATATTTTGTTGCTTTAAACCAAGTAACAAATGGAATTACATGATAAAAAGTTTCAAAATATTGGTAAAATTGTTCTTTGAATTTTTGCAATTTTGATGCAGAAAATTTTTTAAAATACCATTCACGGAATGGTGCATATCTGTCTTGCCGAAATTCAGCATTGATTTCTTGTCTATTAATAACAAAGTTTTCTGGTTTTGTAAAATCCATAAAAACTTTATTAATGGATTGAGAAATTCATCTCGCTAGCAGTAGGAGATTCCCTCTTCTGTTGGGTATATATCCCATGAGGAATCTGTTGTTCAGAGACTTGGACTCCTTCAAGATTAGGTTGATTGTATTCAGAAGGAACATATGAGTTAGCTTCTGAATAAGATGATCGAGCAGTCGAGGGTATAGAATTCTATAAGGACCTCGAGACCTCGATTTAGAATAAGAACTCCTATAAGAAGTTCTGTGAGATGTAGATCTATCAAATTTTAAGATTACATCTCCTTGGATATTTTGAACAATTTGTTTAATTTCTTGATTTAAAATTGGTTTAGGAGAGACAGCTTTCGGTATACGCCAAGCATCAGGAAAAGTAATATTTTTCCATTCACATAATTTTTGTGTAGCAACATTAGTGGTTGCACTATTTGTCTCAATTAAGACTGTTCTTCCTGGTTCATTTTGATAATTAATTTTAGGAACCAGAGAAGTCATTACCTTATAATGAAGGCGATAGATCAGAGCAATGGTCTCTGATCCAGGCAGAAAGTTGTATCCCTCAGTTTGGAGATTAAGGGTATAAGCATGTAAAATATTTTTATCTGTTAAAGATATAGTTAAATTTGGGAAAAAATTGTAGTATGCTGGACCAAGGCATAAGCTAGTCTCAATAGCGGCCATCAGAGAGGATTGCCAATCAAGGCATCTAGCATCTTCGAGAGTGCTAAGTATACTAGTATTTTTCAAACCCAATAAGGTCAATGGTTTGAATGCAACTTAAATGCCTCCTAAATGAAGAAATTTGAAACGATGAAGGTCGTGCAATAAATCTTCATTTGAAAGTAATTGAAATCCTTCAGTTTGACTTTCTTCATTTATAGTGAGAGTTTGCTCAGTAGTTTTGATTGACATGTCGGTGGACCAATCATTCCATCTATATTGATAGATTGTTTAAGGATTGATGGAAGGAATTGTCCATCGATTTAATTGATTTTGTTGGTCATCGATTTTAGACCATTTGTCTAATTGTTTATTTTTAATTGATTTTTTTATTGGAAAATTGAAAAGAGACATTTACCGAAATTTTTTTTTTTTTTTTTTTTTTAAACAGTAAAAAAGAAAGGGTAAAAGAGCTTTTGATAAAACCAATAAGACTGTAATTACATATGAGAATAGTAATGTTGGAATAGTTTTACTATAGTGAATAGTGATTCGAAATACTATTCATCAGTATAGTAAATTACTATTTTCCTTCTTCTCCATAAATTTTTATGGACTTCTTACAGAAGTTCATTTAGATTTACTACTAGATTGCTATTGCAAAACAGCGTCCGTCCAGGATAACTTTTACGGGGAATCAATCGGCAACAACGCACTCACTGCTACAATGCCATCAGGTCATCCCAACGCGGCTTCCCACTCTACCACAACATACTAGTAAATCTAAACAGACCATTATAAGTCCTCCATAAAAACCGCTGAAGAAGACGATGAACAGTAGTTCATACACCCATGATTAGCCACCCTAATCACGATTCACTATCTCTCAAGATTCTAATACTAGCCACCCGCCATATGTAATTACCACGGGCTTAGCCGGACATGGCTCTGATACCAGACACAGAGTAAGGGGAAAGCGTGGTTGCGAAAGAGAAGGAAGCACATGAGAAGAAAGCCTTATATCATATATTAATGTCTAATAAAACAGAATTACAAAAGCACTCAAAACATATGGAATCTGACCACTATACACGCACTATGCAACTACTATGCATGCATTAAACAAATATAAACTAATAAGGAGGAAGCTTTCTGAAACCTTGAGTAGCTTCTCCGATACACACTGATACAAATTAAAAAGGAAGAACAAACTAGAAAAGAAAGAAGAGATGAAAATTTTTGGTGGAATACTCGGTGTCCTAGGCAATCCCCAAGCTAACTCTTTCATAGATGAATGTGGATTTGAAGTGGTTTGAAATCCGCTGCTGAGTGGGACCCGTGTGCTAGATGGATTGGTTGCAGTCGCTTCGTCCCTTGATAATTACGTTCTGACGTCATGGTATGCGTTAGAGCTTCATAATTGGAATGATGACTTCATGGGTTGCATCATGGACAGCTGTAGAGACTATTATCAAGGCAATATTGGCCGACAATAATGTGATATATGGGGTCCAGTAAGATTCTTGGACAATTTGTAATTGGCAGCTTTATTGACTGGATTGGCTTTTGTGGCTACGCCTTATGGTTCTCTGCGATTGTCCAGATTCTGATAAAATATTGAATCGCCATATAGGGAGATATCCGAATCAGATAATTCCTTAAGCTGGTCTTCTTCTTGGATAGATGCTTCTTGGATAGATGCTTTTCAAAATCTATTGACCAACAATTTAAACATTTAAAAATTTTCAAAGACATTATCTACAAAAATGGATTAGTTGTTTCTGCTCCTAAAATCAAGCTATTTCAAACATTTCTTCGATTTCTTGGTCATAATATTCATCAAGGCCAAATTATTCCAATTGACCGCAGTATTGAATTTGCCTCAAAATTTCCTTATGTAATTCTGAACAAAACCCAATTACAAAGATTTTTGGGCAGTCTGAATTACGTGGTAAATTTTATTCCTATTCTGGCATATGATGCAAAAATATTACAATCACGACTCCAAAAGAATCCATCCCCATGGACTGATGACCATACCAAAGCTGTTCGACAAATAAAATTAAAAGTCAAACAAATTCTCTGTCTTTCTTTAGCCAACCCACTTTGGTATAAGATAGTTGAGACAGATGCCTATCAACTGGGCTATGGAGGAATTCTAAAACAACTCAATCCTTCCAAACAGAAGGAAGAATTAATTAGATACACTTCTGGTGTTTGGAAAGATGCCCAAACTAATTATTCAACTATCAAAAAAGAAGTTCTCGCCATTGTCAAATGTATTCAAAATTTCAGGATGATTTGCTTAATTAGTCCTTCTTACTTAGAATAGACTGTAGTTCAGCAAAATCCCTTTTACAAAAAGATATCAAAAATCTTGCATCAAAACAAATCTTTGCTAGATGGCAAGCTGAACTATCCTCTTTTGATTTTCAAATTGAATATATACAAGGAGAAACAAATTTTCTCCCTGATTTTCTAATTAGAGAATTTTTGCAAGGTATTTCTTAATGGCAGCATCCTCCTCAGGAGGAAAAGGCAAAGAAAGGGGCAATATCCCCTTTATCTTTAACTCAAGAATCTATAGATAATCATGCTCTTTGGACAATTATCCAAAGCAATAGATATCGAACAAAAGGAGGCTTCAATTTAAAGACTCTGTGCAAAAAGATATTTCTCTCAATAAAGAGAAAACTGTTCCCAATAAAGAGAAAACTTCTCTCAATAAAGAGAAGATTGAAATAAAAGAATTTTCTTATATTCAAAAGGAAATATTTTCCACCATTCTGATAATTGAACCAGAAGATCAACAATGGATATCTGATCCCTAGGAATTAAAGAGAAGATATCTTGACAATCAAGGATTTCCTGCATTGGATGGCAAAACCCGTTTAATTGCAGAAGCAATTTTGACTGCTACTGGATCCATTACCTTTACCCATCATATGAAAAACCAATGGCCAGATAGCCCAATTACTTATAGTAAAGCCATTATTCATAAAATTCTTAAACCATCTATTTGGGGTTTTGACCTAAATAAATCCCGAAAACTCAGTTCAGGCCACTCTTTCAATTATTGGGATTATATCCAGTCCTTCACCAATGCCTTTTATTATATGAATCCCAAACAGAAACATTCTTGGTTTCTAAAGATTTGTCCAGATATCCTTCAAACCGATATTTCCAATTGGTTCTATAATTGGTGGAGTCATTTCGGTCCAACCATAAAAAATTTTGCCCAAATCATTAATTCCTTTATATAATCAATATGAAGGAGTTAAATTCAAAGGAAAAAATCCTCATTACTCTGAAGTTGATTTCTTTTTCTTCACAGAATGCAGTATTCCATAGATTTGGAAGTGGAATATTCAAATTACCACTATTGATCATCTTCCCACACTCCAAAGAAACTGACTGGATCCGATGGTGGGATAATATTCCCGACTTTGACAAAAAATTGCTTGAAATTTCATCAATCATCTCTTAGTATGCCAAAACAGCAAAGCCTGAGGCTTCCTTATCTTCTTTAGAATCTAATCCTTTTGAAATATTCAAATCCATGATTCGAAAACAACAACCCGATTTATCAGAAACACACATTAATCATCGTTGTCTTGCTTCCATGAAAGCCCATTTTCTTCAAACCTTTAATTCAATATCCCATTCGGATGAAGATTCCCTCACTTCGTCTGAAAATAATAATTTCTTCCATGTTCTAGCAGGAGAATCGCAACCAGACAGTCCTGATCAATCACTCGGTGAATATTGGGACTCAATCATTAATCAGGTCAAAAGCAAGAAATGATTCGTCAACCATCAATATAACTGTCCACCAGCCAATACAGCTATCCATCACTCCAAGCAACTGTCAATACAGCCAATGAAGCTGTCACTTCAAATCAGTAAAAGGACAAATCAGCCAAAACAGCTATTTGTTCTCGCATCATCATGGACCCAACCATTTAGATTATTGTCGGCCAACACAGCCTCCAATAGTCCTGACTACTCAATAGCCTTGCCAGTTGTCGATGACGCACGCCATGAAGTCATCCTCCAAATAATGAAGCACTGACGCATGCCCTTACGTCATAACACAATTATCAAGGGACGAAGCGACTGCATGCAATCCACAAAGCACAGGTGTCCCACTCAGCGGTGGATTTCAACTAGTTATAAGTCCGCAATCATCTATAAAAGGGTTAGCCTGGGGATTGTCCAGGACACCGAGTATTCTACCAGAAATTTCCATCTCTTCTTTCTTTTCTAGTTTGTTCTTCCTTTTTAATTTGTATCAGTGTGTATCGGAGAAGCTACTCAAGGTTTCAGTAAGCTTCCTCCTTATTAGTTTATATTTGTTTAATGCATGCATAGTAGTTGCATAGTGTGTGTATAGTGGTCAGATTCCATATGTTTTGAGTGCTTTTGTAATTCTGTTTTATTAGGCATTAATATATGATATAAGGCTTTCTTCTCGTGTGCTTCCTTCTCTTCCGTTACTACGCTTTCCTCTTACTCTGTGTTTGGTATCAGAGCCATGTCTGGCTAAGCCTGTGTTAATTACATATGGCGGGTGGCTAGTGTTGGAATCTTGAGAGGTAGTGAATCGTGATTAGGGTGGCTAATCATGGGCGACTGAACTACTGTTCATCGTCTTCTTCAGCGGTTTTTATGAAAGACTTATAATGGTCTGTTTAGATTTACTACTATTCTGCGATAGCGTGGGAAGTCGCGTTGGGATGACCTGATGGCATTGTAGCAAGGAGTGCGTTGTTGCCGATTGATTCCCCGTAAAAGTTATCGTGGACGGTCGCAGTTTTGCAACAGCAATCTAGTAGCAAATCTAAATGAACTTCTATAAGAAGTCCATAAAAACTTATGGAGAAGAAGGTAAAAAGTAATTTACAATGCTGATGAATACTATTCCAAATCACTATTCACTATAGTAAAACTATTCCAACATTACTATTCCCATATGTAATTACAGTCTTATTGGTTTTACCAAAAGCTCTTTTACCCTTTCTTTTTTACTGTTTAAAATATATATATATATATATATATATATATTCTGTAAATGTCTCTTTTCAATTTTCCAATCAAAAAATCAATTAAAAATAAACAATTAGAGAAATGGTCTAAAATCGATGACCAACAAAATCAATTAAATCGATGGACAATTCCTTCCATCAATCCTAAAACAATATATCAATATAGATGGAAAGATTGGTCCACCGACATGTCAATCAAAACTACTGAGCAAACTCTCAGTATAAATGAAGAAAGTCAAAATGAAGGTTTTCAATTACTTTCAAATGAAGATTTATTGCACGACCTTCATCGTTTCAAACTCTCAGAGATGCTAGATGCCTTGATTGGCAATCCTCTCTAATGGCCGCTATTTAGACCAGCTTATGCCTTGGTCCAGTATACTACAATGTTTTCTCAAATTTAACTTTATCTTTAACAGATAAAAATATTTTACATGCTAGTACCCTTAATCTCCAAACTGAGGGATACAACTTTATGCCTGGATCAGAGACCATTGCTCTGATCTATCGCCTTCATTATAAGGTAACGACTTCTTTGATTCCTAAATTTAATTATCAAAATGAACCAGGAAGAACAGTCTTAATTGAGACTAATAGTGCAACTGCTAATGTTGCTATACAAAAATTATGTGAATGGAAAAATATTACTTTTCCTGATGCTTGGCGTATACCGAAAGCTGTCTCTCCTAAACCAATTTTAAATCAAGAACAAATTGTTCAAAATACCCAAGGAGATGTAATCTTAAAATTTGATAGATCTACATCTCAAAGAACTTCTAATAGGAGTTCTTATTCTGAATCGAGGTCTCGTGGTCCTTATAAAATTTATACACCTTCGACAGCTCGATCATCTTATTCAGAAGCTAACTCATATATTCCTTTTAAATACAATCAACCTAATCTTGAAAGAATCCAAGTCTCTGAACAACAGATTCCTCATGGGATATATACCCAACAGCAAAGGGAATCTCCTACTGCTAGTGAGATGAATTTCTCAATCCATTAATAAAGTTTTTATGGATTTTACAAAACCAAAAAACTTTGTTATTAATAGACAAGAAATCAATGCTGAATTTCAGCAAGACAAATATGCACAATTCCGTGAATGGTATTTTAAAAAATTTTCTACATCAAAATTGAAAGAATTCAAAGAACAATTTTACCAATATATTGAAACTTTTTATCAAGTAATTCCATTTGTTACTTGGTTTAAAGCAACAAAATATCTTGAAATGAATCAGGAAGAAAGGAGAATATTTCTCCTTGATGATTTTCAAAAAGAATGGCAGAAACTAGATGGTTCAATCGTTCAATCGGTTCAAGCCCTTAAAAATTCAACAGCAACTTTGGAAGCCACTGCTTCCATCAAACCTATTGAAAAAATAAATATTTTCTTAATACAATATACTAATCCCCAACAAGAATTTCTTCATCAATTAAAATCCCGATTAAAATCATTATCTTATAAGAAACAAATAAAACAGGAAATTTTCCAAATCAATGTTTTAACTCAAACAATAGAAAATCCTAAATCCAAATCTTATCCTCCAAGTTTTTATAAACAGAAAACTCAAAAAATGTTTGAGTCCTCTTCACCAAAGAGATCTAAATCCAAATCAAAATCACAAGAATACATTCAGTGTTATAAATATTCAAAGTTTGGTCATTATGCCAATCGGTGTAAGATCAAGAAGAAATTAGACCAAATTTATGACAAAGACCCAAAAATTATTCAGACAAAATCTGAATTTTCCCCATCTTCAGATCATCCAAAAACAAATTGTCAAAATTCTGGAACCAATGTTCCTACAAATATTCAACCAACTCTATTGGAATTAGTAGACAAAACTACTAACCCAATAAAAGAATCTCAAACTCAATACTCAAATAATGAGTCTATTCCTAGACCGATTACAATCAGTGACCTTAAACATGAAATTAATTCATGAAAAATTGAGATGAGTAAGCAAAAGAAATCTCTTGCTACTCAACCACCAATTCAACAACATAATCAAATCAATGTCATGAGCCAAGTAACATCTCAAAAATGGTATATTCAAGTTACTTTGGTAATCAATCAAGAATTTACTATCAAAGATGTTGTTGCCCTAATTGATAGTGGAGCTGATTTAAATTGCATACAGGAAAGATTGGTTCCTACTCAATATTTTGATAAGACCACTCAAACGCTTAATAATGCTAGTGGTTACAAAATGCAAATTAAATACAAATTAAATTATGTCTCAATTTGCAATAATGGAGTATGTATTCCAGCCAATTTTATACTTATGAAAGATTTAACTCAAATAGTTATTCTTGGTACTCCTTTTATCACCTCAATTTTCCCCTTAACCAAGGTAGATGAAAATGGTATTTATGCCCAATACAATGGACATAATCTCCCATTTCAATTTGTAACTCCACCACAAACAAAAGTTATCAATTCTGTGGAATCTAATTTATTTTTCAAAGAAAAGCAACTTAACTTCTTACAACAAGAAGTCAAGTTTTTATCTTTAGAAAAATAATTGGAATCCCCTTCAATACAAACCAAAATTTCTCAACTTTTGAAATCTTACCACAATGAAATCTGTAGTGATATACCAAATGCTTTTTGGGATTGCAAAAAATATATTATTTTTCTTCCCTATATTCCTGATTTCAATGAACGACATATCCCAACTAAAGCAAGACCAAGTCAAATGAAACTTGCTTATTTGGAACTATGTAAAACTGAAATTGCCAGTTTATTACACAAACAACTTATTCGTCCTAGTCACTCCCCATAGAGTTGTACAGCTTTTTATGTCAATAAAAATGTTGAACAAGAACGAGGGACTCCTCGATTAGTTATCAATTATAAACCATTGAATGATTGCCTCAAATGGATTCGTTATTCTATTCCTAACAAAAATGATTTGTCGGATCGCTTACATTCAGCCACTATTTTCTCCAAATTTGATCTCAATTTAGGGTATTGGCAAATTCAGGTGGCTGAGACTGATAGGTATAAAACCGCTTTTACTGTTTCTTTTGAACATTTTGAATGGAATGTTATGCCATTTGGCCTTAAAAATGCTCCTTCTAAATTTCAGAATATTATGAATGAGATATTCACTCCATATACTGAATTTTCTATAGTCTATATTGATGACATACTTATCTTTTCAAAATCTATTGACCAGCATTTTAAACATTTAAAAATTTTCAAAGACATTATCCACAAAAATGGATTAATCGTTTCTGCTCCTAAAATCAAGCTATTTCAAACATCTATTTGATTTCTTGGTCATAATATTCATCAAGGCCAAATTATTCCAATTGACCGCAGTATTGAATTTGCCTCAAAATTTCCTTATGTAATTCTGGACAAAACCCAATTGCAAAGATTTTTGGACAGTCTGAATTATGTTGAAAATTTTATTTCTAATCTGACATATGATGCAAAAATATTACAATCACGACTTCAAAAGAATCCATCCCCAAGGACTGATGACCATACCAAAGCTGTTCAAGAAATAAAATTAAAAATCAAATAAATTCCCTGTCTTTCTTTAGCCAACCCACTTTGGTATAAGATAGTTGAGACAGATGCCTCTCAACTAGGCTATGGAGGAATTCTAAAACAACTCAACCCTTCCAAACAGAAGGAAGAATTAATTAGATACACTTCTGATGTTTGGAAAACAACATGGAGCTTAATAAACTCCAATAGAATTGGGATGGTGGTAATACTCAATATTACTACCATTGACCTACACCTCAGGATCTTCTTTATGAAGAAGATCATATCGATATTCAAAATTCTTATGATTATCAATCCATTTATAATGGAACATTGATGGTAAATCCGAATATGGGATTTTTACTATTTTACATAAAAATTTTATGTACAGCACCATCTTAAAACAATATCAAAATTCTGATCAAACAATTGCTCGATATATTACTACTGGATTTTCTGGTATGTTGAAAGGTTGGTGGGATAATGTTCTCACAGCCGCTCAACGTGATGAAATCCTAACTTCAACTAAACCAGTTAAAAATGAAATTACTGGTCTACTGGAAACTAGGGAAGATGCAGTTTATACATTGACCCAAACCACCATTTTTCATTTTATTGGTTCTTGGAATCTTTAATATGAAAGAAGTAGAGAACTACTTCAAAATCTTCGTTGTCCATCTTTAACCCATTTCAGATGGTATAAAGATGTTTTTATGACAAAAGTCATGCAACGAAGTGATGCCAATACTGAATATTGGAAAGCCAAATTCATTGATGGACTTCCCAGCCTATTTGCTAAGAAGGTCCTCAATAAACTTCGTAATCCTGATGATCAAAGTATCACTTACAATCAATATACTTATGGACAACTCCAAAGTATCATTGTTCGTGAAGGATTAACCTTGTGTAATGATTTAAAATTACATCAACAATTAAAATAA
This sequence comes from Chloranthus sessilifolius, assembly GCA_021018995.1. NCBI lineage: Eukaryota > Viridiplantae > Streptophyta > Magnoliopsida > Chloranthales > Chloranthaceae > Chloranthus > Chloranthus sessilifolius. The sequence goes on along the minus strand of CM037594.1, from coordinate 22,278,216 downwards.
CAACAACTAACTAGTCGTAAGGAATTGGGAGAATTTGTAACCAACTTGCATATGACACAAAAATCAATTATCCTTCTAAAAGACGAGATAATAGAGAAATCTCTAATTATCATCGTCCCTCTGAACAACACCGTCGTATTTTCAAACAAACAAATAATCCCTCTTCTTCTCGACAAAATTGAGAAAATAGAGATCCTTCTTTTTCTCGTAAATATCGTGAGAAAAGAAGAAAATCAACAAATCGACCCCAAAGAGAAATTAAATGTTACAAGTGTCATCGATTTGGTCATTATGCCAATAAATGCACAACTGAACAAAGAATAAATCAAATTCATGATGAAGGTTTGAAATTAACTTTTTCAAAAATTTGTTTAGATTCTAGTCCTGATTATTTAGAATTTTATTCTGTTTTATTAGGCATTAATATATGATATAAGGCTTTCTTCTCATGTGCTTCCTTCTCTTCCATTACTACGCTTTCCCCTTACTCTGTATTTGATATCAGAGCCATGTCCGGCTAAGCTAATGGTAATTACATATGGCAGGTGGCTAGTGTTGGAATCTTGAGAGGTAGTGAATAGTGATTAGGGTGGCTAATCATGGGCGTATGAAATACTGTTCATCGTCTTCTTCAGAGATTTTTATGGAGGACTTATAATGGTCTGTTTAGATTTACTACTATGCTATGGTAGCGTGGGAAGTCGCGTTGGGATGATTTGATGGCATTGTAGCAGTGAGTGCGTTGTTGCCGGTTGATTCCCCGTAAAAGTTATCATGGACGGACGCAGTTTTGCAACAACAATCTAGTAGTAAATCTAAATGAACTTTTGTAAGAAGTCCATGAAAATTTATGGAGAAGAAGGTAAATAGTAATTTACTATACTAATGAATAGTATTTCAAATCACTATTCACTATAGTAAAACTATTCAAACATTACTATTCCCATATGTAATTACAGTCTTATTGGTTTTATCAAAAGCTCTTTTACCCTTTCTTTTTTACTGTTTTAAATTTTTTTTTTTTTTTAAATTAATTTTATTTTATGTCTCTAATTAATTTTTCCTTCAAAAAATTAATCAAAAATAAATAATTAGATAAATGGTCTCAAATTGATGACCAACAAAACTAATTAAATCGATGGACAATTCCTTCTATCAATCTCAAAACAATCTATCAATATGGATAGAAAGATTGGTCCACCGACATGTCAATCAAGACTACTGAGCAAACTCTCAGTATAAATAAAGAAAGTGAAAATGAAGGTTTTCAATTACTTTCAAATGAAGATTTACTGCACGACCTTCATCGTTTCAAATTTCTTCATTTAGGATGCATTCAAGTTGCATTCAAACCCTTGACCTTATTAGGACTTGAAGAAAGTAGTCTGCTCAGCACTCTTAGAGATGCTAGATGCGTTAACTGGCGTTCATCTCTTATAACTGCTGTTGAGACCAGCCTATGCTTTGGTCCAGTCAACTATAATGTTTTCCCAAACTTAACTTTATCATTATCTGATGAAAATATTCTTCATTCTTGTACCCTTAATTTACAAACTGAGGGACACAATTTCATGCCTGGATCAGAGACCATTGCTCTGATCTATCGCCTTCATGATAAGGTGATGACTTCCCTGGCTCCAAAAATTAACTATCACACTGAACAAGGAAAGACGGTCTTAATTGAGACCAACACCAAAACAACCAATATTGCAACACCTAAATTAATTGAATGGAAAAATATTACTTTTCCTGATGCTTAGCGTATACCTCAAGCTATTTCTCGTAAACCAATTTTAAACCAAGAAATTGAATAAATTGTTCAAAATATCTAAGGAGATGTAATCTTAAAATTTGATAGATCTATATCCCATAGAACTTTTTATAGGAGTTCTTACTCTGAATCGAGGTCTAGAGGCCCTTATAAAGTCTCTATACCCTCGACTGCTCAATCATCTTATTCAGAAGTTAACTCATCTATTCCTTCTGAATATAATTAACCTAATCTTGAAGGAATCCAAGTTTCTGAACAACAGATTCCTCATGGGATATATACCCAACAGCAGAGGGAATCCCCTACTGCTAGTGAGATGAATTTTTCAATCCATTAATAAAGTTTTTATAGATTATGCAAAGCCTGAAAACTTTGTTATCAATAGACAAGAAATGAATGTTGAATTTTAGCAAGACAAATATACACCATTCCGTGAATGGTATTTTAAAAAAATTTCTGCATCAAAATTGCAAGAATTCAAAGAACAATTTTACAAATATACTGAAACCTTTTATCAAATTATTCCATTTCTTACTTGGTTCAAAGCAACAAAATATCTTGAAATGAATCAAGAAGAAAGGAGAATATTTCTTCTTGAGGATTTTCAAAAAGAATGGCAAAAACTAGATGGTTCAATCGTTCAATCGGTTCATCCTCCTGTTGAAGCCCTCAAACTTACTCAACCTAATTCAATAGCTACTTTGGAAGCCACTGCTTTCATAAAACCTGTTGAACCTATCCCTCATTCAATAAAAGTAGATTTATCACATCTGTATAAACAAAATAATTTTACAAATTTGAATTTACAAATAATTAGTATGTAATTGAACGACGCCTTCGTATTTTCAAACAAACAAATAATCCCTCTTCTTCTCGACAACATCGAGAAAATAGAGATCATTCTTTTTCTCGCAAATATCGTGAGAAAAGAAGAAAATCAACAAATCAACCCCAAAGAGAAATTAAATGTTACAAGTGTCATCGATTTGGTCATTATGCCAATAAATGCACAACTGAACAAAGAATAAATCAAATTCATGATGAAGGTTTGAAATTAACCTTTTCAAAAATTTGTTTTGATTCTAGTCCTGATTATTCAGAATTTTCTGATTCTGATAATGAGATTCATCCCACTTCGTCATCTTCCTCCTCTGCAGATGACAACCCTGAAAATTGCAAATGTAATCATATCCATACTTCAAAAGATATGGCAAGCATTCGCTGTCATGAACAATCTCAGTATTAATCTTACTGAATCCCAACAATCGTTATTGAACTTAGTTGACAAAACTGAAAATCTATTAATAAAATCTAAATTAATTGAAGCCTGTATTTCTACAGCTCAAAAGGAAATAAAAAAATCTCTAATAGTAGAAAATCCTTACTCTATTAGAGAGCTCTTTCATCGGCTAGAATCCCATAGTTCTTTTAATCCGATGACCAATGCTACCCATAATTCTTCTATGGTTGCTAATTTCCAACACCAAATAGAATATCTCAACAATGAATTAATTACTCTAAAGCAACGTTTTGCTAAAAAAAATTCCACCAGTAATACTCGCCTTAATCATTTGAAACACAAAGAAGCCTCTTCTAGTTCCACCTCACATACTTATCTGAACACTCTCCAACAGATATCTTCTCCAAAATGGTACATCAAAGTCAATTTATTTATTAACTCCAATTTTACAATTTATGATATCATCGCCCTTATTGACAGTGGTGCTGACATGAATTGTCTTCAAGACGGGTTAGTCCCTTCCTTCTATTTGAACTCCACTCGTCAGAGTCTCACCAATGCTAGTGGATATCCCATACCTATCCACCACAAACTTGACGATGCTGCCGTCCAGCATCATAATATTTCTATTCCCACTTCTTTTGTGATTCTCCCCAATATCACTCAAACCCTTATCTTAGGGATTCCTTTTATTTCTTCCAACTTTCCCTTTACCCGGGTTGATTCTCATGGCATTTCTGCCCAATTTCAGGGTCATCCCCTTCGATTTCATTTTCTCTCCTCTCATTCTGAGGACTCCCTTCCTCACCTTTGTTGTGTCTCCTTTCCAGGTAATAACCAATTCTGGGGGGATCATCACTATAATCACACTACTCACAATAATCGAATTGTTTATTCCCATTTGCATCAGCATTTGTATACCACTAATCCAGTGGTTTTATATTTATGCGGTGATCCTACAATAGGAAATCACTAGCTCACAACTACTTTTTGTGCAGAGAATGACTAGCCTTGCAGGAAACTCTTCTGCTAATGCAGCCAATTCAATCGAAGACAATTCTTCGTCCCAAAGAAAAGTTTATGTTGTCCTCAAAGGATATCAGCCAGGAATTTACACTTCATGGAAATCTTGCCATAGCAAAATTTTTAATTTTCCTAGCCCATTATACCAAATCTATAATTCCATAAGAGAAGGCAAATCTGTTTTTCAAACTTATCAAACCATGCAACTCCTAGCCCAATCTCCCATTATGGAAGTCAAAGAATACTCCAAATCTGAAACTTTCAACATAAGCCATATACCTAATTTTATCAGCCCACGCATTGATTCATCCATGTACCAAGAAATTAATGGAGTATGGAAAAGTCATATTGTCAATAATAAAAGAAAAGTCAGACAGCATTTGAGCATTCTAGCATCCAAAATTCAGGCTCAAGAAGCCCACACCCAACAACTTTATGAAGGCCTAACCTCATTGCTCAAGAACGTCAATTGGGAAGAAGAAACCTTTTCTATTGAGAAAATTTCCTATTTTCTTAATATCATTGAATTGGTGAAACAAAATGATCCAATTCTTTATCGCCTTAAAAGAATCTGCATGTTTGAAAAGGCCAAACATGTACCCCCAATTGATATTTTCATAATATTGTCTCGCAAATTGAAAGCTCTGCTACTGAGATCAAACAGATTTTAGTACAAAATCATCCATTTCTCAATCATCTTCAGGGTTATTATCTCCCTAAAATCTCTTTGCTTTCTCCAGAATATCCTAATAATTTTTCACAAGGTATTGATTGGGGTCTGATCAACCAAATTATTTTCTCCCTGTCTAATATTCCAAATTTTTATCGCATGATTAAATCCATGGTCTTTCATGCCTCCAAATGTTTGCTCAAAGGCATTTATCTCACTTTTTGGATCACTAGTACTATTGGCTGGCGATCTTGGGAACAACTCTTCCAATCGTACCAAATCTGGATTCTTCGAAAAACTAGGATGTATGAATTCTCATATATCAACAAAATTGATCCTTTTGCTTATTCTAATGCTAACACAATTTTATCTAAATCCTATTGGATTAATTCCCTGATGAATTTTTCTCAAAAAGCTAGAGAAATTTTGAAAGACCATTATTGCTTCAAGATTACTGATGGTCGAAGACTTTTCATCACTAATTTTCCTACGGAATATATGGCGACTCCTCAACAAGAAGAAGAGGCAGAAAAATTTTTCCAACAGTTGATCAGCAGGAATAATCTTCATCTGCCTGCTAATTTAAAAATTAAAGCATCTACCCAAGAAGAAGACCAGCTTCAGGAATTATCTGATTCAGATAGCTCCCTATCTGGCGATTCAATATTTTATCAGAATCTGGACAATCGCAGAGAACCATAAGGCGTAGCCACAAAAGCCAATCCAGTTAATAAAGCTGCCAATTACAAATCATCCATGAATCTTACTGGACCCCATATATCACATTATTATCGGCCAATATTGCCTTGATAATAGCCTCGCCAGCTGTCCATGATGCAACCCATGAAGTCATCATTCCAATTATGAAGCTCTGACGCATACCATGACGTCAGAATACAATTATCAAGGGATGAAGCGACTGCAACCAATCCACCCAGCACACGTGTCCCACTCAGCAACGGATTTCAAACTACTTCAAATCCGCATTCATCTATAAAAGGGTTAGCCTGGGGATTGTCCCGGACACCGAGTATTCTACCAAAAATTTCCATCTCTTCCTTCTTTTCTAGTTTGTTCTTCCTTTTAATTTGTATCAGTGTGTATCAGAGAAGCTACTCAAGGTTTCGGTAAGCTTCCTCCTTATTAGTTTATATTTGTTTAATGCATGCATAGTAGTTGCATAGTGTGTGTATAGTGGTCAGATTCCATATGTTTTGAGTGCTTTTATAATTCTGTTTTATTAGGCATTAATATATGATATAAGGCTTTCTTCTCATGTGCTTCCTTCTCTTCCATTACTACGCTTTCCCCTTACTCTGTGTTTGGTATCAAAGCCATATCCGGCTAAGCCCGTGATAATTACATATGGCGGGTGGCTAGTGTTGGAATCTTGAGAGGTAGTGAATCATGATTAGGGTGGCTAATCATAGGCGTATGAACTACTGTTCATCGTCTTCGTTAGCGGTTTTTATGGAGGACTTATAATGGTCTGTTTAGATTTACTACTATGCTGTGGTAGCATGGGAAGTCGTGTTGGGATGACCTGATGGCATTGTAGCAGTGAGTGCGTTATTGCCGGTTGATTCCCTATAAAAGTTATCGTGGACGGACGCAGTTTTGCAACAGCAATCTAGTAGTAAATCTAAATGAACTTCTGTAAGAAGTCCATAAAAATTTATGGAGAAGAAGGTAAATAGTAATTTACTATGCTGATGAATAGTATTCTGAATCACTATTCACTATAGTAATTCTATTCTAATATTACTATTCCCATATGTAATTACAGTCTTATTAGTTTTACCAAAAGCTCTTTTACCCTCTCTTTTTTACTGTTTTAAAAAAAAAAATTATTTCTGTAAATGTCTCTTTTCAATTTTCCAATAAAAAAATCAATTAAAAATAAACAATTAGACAAATGGTCTAAAATTGATGACCAACAAAATCAATTAAATCGATGGACAATTCCTTCCATCAATCCTAAAACAATCTATCAATATGGATGGAAAGATTGGTCCACCAATGTAATATCCCAAAAAATTACGTTAAATAGTGACCTCGGGATCCGTACCCGACTAGTCATAGATTTGACCAAATAGGAGTTCAATAGTTGGCATATGGTGCGATGAACGGATGAGATGTGAGAATTTGAGTGAATGTGTGGAGAGCGAGGTAAGTCTGGAGTCACATACACCTATTGTGGTGCATGTGCTCAATACACAAGCTTGAGGGGAGATAAAAGGGTTTAATAACCCTAAAATAGATGTTTGGTTGTTGAAAGAGAAGTAAAGAAGAGAGAGAAAGAGAAGTAAAGAAGGTGGGTGATCAAGGTGTTATTACAACTGATTTGGAAGGGGAGATTTGAGCATTTAACATCGGATTCGACGCGGGGAATCCGCTAGAAGAAAAGCTAGAACCCTAGCCTTTCCAACCACTTGAGTTAATCAATTTGAGATTGATAAAAGGTAAAAATTCTTGTAAATTAAATGCATAGATTGAAGGGTTTAAATTGTAGTTAGAAATAGCTAAAATCATAGGATAATGGCTTAGAAAAATGAAAGAAAAAGAGTAGGAAAAGATTAGGAAGAACAGCCCAAAAGGGGGCTAAATCTGGCCAATTCGATTAATCGAAATTGGGATTCGATTAATTGAATTACGCCAAGAAGTTAAAAAGTCAGAGGACCCCGATTTCGATTAATCGAATTGAGTTTTGATTAATCGACTTTTAATTTCGATTAATCGATTTTGGTATCGATTAATCGACTGGAAACCTCCAATGAACTCCAGTGGAGGGGAGAAAAGAACTTAGAGAAATCGACTAATCGAAATGGGATTTCGATTAATCGATTTGTAGTTTCGATTAATCGATTTTGGGAACTCGATTACTCGAATTGAGAATCGAATGGAAAGAGTAGAGAATTTCGATTAATCGAATTGGGATTCGATTAATCGAATGAGAATCTCAATTAATCGATTTTGAGAATCGATTAATTGACTTTGAATATCGATTAATCAATTTTGGGAATCGATTAATCGAATCAGATTCGATTAATCGACTTCGGAGTTCGATTAATCGACTGTGCCAGTTTTTGTTGACTTTTGAGTTTGACTTTAAGATTCCTGAAGGGTCTTGGACCTTCCTTGTTACATCTTTAGTGATGTATTGCATGTGTTATGTTGTGCCATAGGTGGTACGTGTGATCAAGAGAACAAGGAGCCACGTGAGACCTTGATGCATGATTTAGCGAAGACTTGAGGTAGGGAACACCTTGAACATGTACTTTATTTTGTAAGAGCATGCATGTAGTGATATAGAATTCAATTCAAACTGTTTTTATTTCTTAAGAGTTTGTGAAAACTGTGCATGTGTGACATCTAAAAGAGTAATCATAATGAGTCATCCCCAGGGGATGAGGAAGTAAGAAAATAAGAGCATCAGGTGTGATGCAAGTGAATGGATACATCCCAGGGATGTATCCAAGATTGAATTATGTCTGATAAGGCTTAACTGATATAAGATAGCACACTTACACGGTGAATAACTATATGTAAAGCACCTGATATTTTTGTTATTTGAGGTTTGATAGGATACCCCACCGACGTGGCAGGATACCCACGACTGACGCGGCAGGATATCCGTGACCGATACGACGGCGAAATCGTAGGCTAGTGCGGAGGCTTATCCGTACACAATAAGCACACCCCAGGGGTATTGAATTGAGATATGTTGAAACCCCGCCACCGATCCCCAGGGGAAAGGGGCTTTGGTACTATTTGTATTCCCAGGGAATACATTTAAAACTGTCTATATAGATGACGATGAAGGGTATCTCATCGGGGCTCGATGCTATATTGCTCGGGGACTACTTAAGTTGAAAGGTTAAGTTTTGCATTAGGCCTTTTCAGTGTCATTCATGAATAATTAAAAGACATGAGTAAACTACCAGTAAAATATGATTATTTTCAACTGTTGTTCATCAGTAACTGCATAGACACATCATGCATGGCATATCATGAAATATATGTGAGTTGTAATTTATATGTTCAATTGTGTTCTGTTCCCTATTGAGCTAGGATGTAGCTCACCCTTTAGACTATACGTCGCAGGTCTACTATTAGCAGCTGCCGAGGCTTCAGGGGACGTTGACCCTAGTGAGTCAGACCCGGCACCTGGAGACAAGTTGGAGCCACCTCCTGAGGACTTCTTCTAGAGGACTCCGTTGTGCAGCTTTGAGAGTTTTTGTGAGTGAGTTTTGTGCGGCTTGGTATGTCCAGCCTTATTTTCGTTAAACAATGTAATTAAGTCATGAGATTATTCTTTTAGGGCGAACCATCATTGATGATTAGTGAGCATCGATGGTTCGGATCGATTCTCCATTCATGCAGAGGCATGAAGGTAGAACTGTCTTTTGAGAAATATTTCAATGATAATTTAATTCCGTAGCTTTATTTATTAATTCAGTGCAGTTCATTGCTTGATATACCAACGTTTCGTGCATAGCTAAGGGGCACGGTCAAGATGATCGTGCTGATGGCATGGGTTTCGAGGTGCCAAAATTCGAGCTGTCACAACCAACATGTCAATCAAAACTACTGAGCAAACTCTCAGTATAAGTGAAGAAAGTCAAAACGAAGGTTTTCAATTACTTTCAAATGAAGATCTTCTGCATGACCTTCACAAATTCAACTTCCTACATCTCGGATGTATTCAGGTTGCCTTTAAACCTTTGACCTTATTAGGTCTGGAAAATACTAGTATACTTAGCACTCTCAGAGATGCTAGATGCCTTGATTGGCAATCCTCTCTGATGGCTGCTATTGAGACCAGCTTATGCCTTGGTCCAGTATACTATAATGTTTTCCCAAATTTAACTTTATCTTTAACAGATAAAAACATTTTACATGCTTGTACCCTTCATCTCCAAACTGAGGGATACAACTTTATGCCTAGATCAGAGACCATTGCTCTGATCTATCGCCTTCATTATAAGGTGATGACTTCTCTGATTCCTAAAATTAATTATTAAAATGAACCAGGAAGAACAGTCTTAATTGAAACTAATAGTGCAACCACTAATGTTGCTACACCAAAACTATGTAAATGGAAAAATATTATTTTTCCTAGTGCTTGACGTATACCTCAAGCTGTTTCTCCTAAACCAATTTGAAACCAAGAAATTGAACAAATTATTCAAAATACCCAAGGAGATGTAATCTTAAAATTTGATAGATCTACATCCCATCGAATTTCTTATAGGAGTTCTTACTCTGAATCGAGGTCTAGAGGCCCTTATAGAGTCTCTATACCCTCGACTGCTCGATCATCTTATTCAGAAGTTAACTCATCTGTTCCTTCTGAATATAATCAACCTAATCTTGAAGGAATCCAAGTTTCTGAATAACAAATTCCTCATGGGATATATACCCAACAGTAGAGGGAATCCCCTACTGCTAGCGAGATGAATTTCTCAATTCATTAATAAAGTTATTATGGATCACACAAAGCCTGAAAACTTTGTTATTAATCGATAAGAAATTAATTCTAAATTTCAGCAAGACAAATATGCACCATTCCGTGAATGGTATTTTAAAAAAATTTCTGCATCAAAATTGCAAGAATTCAAAGAACAATTTTACAAATATATTGAAACCTTTTATCAAATTATTCCATTTATTACTTGGTTCAAAGCAACAAAATATCTTGAAATGAATCAAGAAGAAAGGAGAATATTTCTTCTTGAAGATTTTCAAAAAGAATAGCAGAAACTAGATGGTTCAATCGTTTAATCAGTTCATCCTCCTGTTAAAGCCCTCAAACTTACTCAACCTAATTCAACAGCTACTTTGGAAGCCATTGCTTTCATAATACCTGTTGAGCCTATCCCTCATTCAACAAAAGTTGATTTATCATATCTGTATAAACAAAATAATTTTACTATTTTGAATTTACAAACAATTAGTATTTTCAAATCAATGTATTGACTGATAGACAAAATGCCAATTTAGCAGAAATACAAGAAATTCAAAATAATTTCGAATCCTTACAAAACAACATGAAGCTTAATAAACTCCAATATAATTGGGATGGTGGTAATACTCGATATTACTACCATAGACCTACACCTTAGGATCTTCTTTATGAAGAAGATCATATCGATATTCAAAAATCTTATGATTATCGATCCATTTATGGATGGAACATTGATGGTAAATCCGAATATGGGATTTTTACTGTTTTGCAAAAAAAATTTATGTACAGCACCATCTTAAAAAGACATCAAAATTCTGATCAAACAATTGCTCGATATATTACTACTGGATTTTCTGGTATGTTGAAAGGTTGGTGGGATATTGTTCTCACAGCCGCTCAACGTGATGAAATCCTAACTTCAACTAAACCAGTTAAAAATGAAATTATTGGCCTAAGGAAAACTAGGGAAGATGCAGTTTATACATTGATTCAAACCATCATTTTTCATTTTGTTGGTTCTTGGAATCTTCAATATGAAAGAAGTAGAGAACTACTTCAAAATCTTTGTTGTCCATCTTTAACCCATTTCAGATGGTATAAAGATATTTTTATGACAAAAGTCATGCAACGAAGTGATGCCAATACTGAATATTGGAAAGCCAAATTCATTGATGGACTTCCCAGCCTATTTGCTGAGAAGGTCCGCAATAAACTCCGTAATCCTGATTATCAAAGTATCACTTACAATCAATATACTTATGGACAACTCCAAAGTATCATTGTTCGTAAAGGATTAACCTTGTGTAATGATTTAAAATTACATCAACAATTAAAACAACAACAACTTACTGGTCGTAAGGAATTGGGAGAATTTTGTGACCAATTTGCTTATGACACAAAAATCAATTATCCTTCTAAAAGACGAGATAATAGAGAAATCTCTAATTATCATCGCCCCTCTGAACGACGCCGTCGTATTTTCAAACAAACAAATAATCCTTCTTCTTCTCGACAACATCGAGAAAATAGAGATCCTTCTTTTTCTCGCAAATATCGTGAGAAAAGAAGAAAATCAACAAATCGACCCCATAGTGAAATTAAATGTTACAAGTGTCATCGATTTGGTCATTATGCCAATAAATGCACAACTGAATAAAGAATAAATCAAATCCATGATGAAGGTTTGAAATTAACCTTTTCAAAATTTTGTTTAGATTCTAGTCCTGATTATTCGGAATTTTCTGATTCTGATAATGAGATTCATCCCACTTCGTCATCTTCCTCCTCTGCAGATGACAACCCTGAAAATTGCAAATGTGATCATATCCATACTTCAAAATATTGTTGGCAAGCATTTGCTACCATGAACAATCTCAGTATTAATGTTCTTACTGAATCCCAACAATCGTTATTGGACTTAGTTGACAACTCCAATGTTCCTACAAATATTCAACCAACTCTATTGAAATTAGTAGACAAAACTACTAACCCAATAAAATAATCTCAAATTCAATACTCAAATAATGAGTCTATTCCTAGACCGGTTACAATCAGTGACCTTAAACATGAAATTAATTCATTAAAAATTGAGATGAGTAAGCAAAAGAAATCTCTTGCTACCCAACCACCAATTCAACAACATAATCAAATCAATGTCATGAGCCAAGTAACATCTCAAAAATGATATATTCAAGTTACTTTGGTAATCAATCAAGAATTCACTATCAAAGGTGTTGTTGCCCTAATTGATAGTGGAGCTGATTTAAATTGCATATAGGAGGGATTGGTTCCTACTCAATATTTTGATAAAACCACTCAAACCCTTAATAATGCTAGTAGTTAACAAATACAAATTAAATACAAATTAAATTATGTCTCATTTTGCAATAATGGAGTATGTATTTCAGCCAATTTTATACTTATCAAAGATTTAACTCAAATAGTTATTCTTGGTACTCCTTTTATCACCTCAATTTTCCCCTTAACCAAGGTAGATGAAAATGGTGTTTATGCCCAATACAATGGACATAATCTCCTATTTCAATTTGTAACTCCACCACAAACAAAAGTTATCAATTCTGTGGAATCTAATTTATTTTTTAAAGAAAAGCAACTTAACTTCTTACAACAAGAAGTCAAGTTTATATCTTTAGAAAAACAATTGGAATCCCCTTCAATACAAACCAAGATTTCTCAACTTTTGAAATCTTACCACAATAAAATCTGTAGTGATATACCAAATGCTTTTTGGGATCACAAAAAATATATTGTTTTTCTTCCCTATAATCCTGATTTTAATGAACGACATATCCCAACTAAAGCAAGACCAAGTCAAATGAAACTTGCTTATTTGGAACTATGCAAAACTGAAATTGCCAGTTTATTACAAAAACAATTTATTCGTCCTAGTCACTCCTCATGGAGTTGTACAGCTTTTTATATGAATAAAAATGTTGAACGAGAACGAGGGACTCCTCGATTAGTTATCAATTATAAACCAATGAATGATTGCCTCCAATGGATTCGTTATCCTATTCTTAACAAAAAGGATTTGCTGGCTCGCTTACATTCAGCCACTATTTTCTCCAAATTTGATCTCAAATCAGGGTACTGGCAAATTCAGGTGGCCGAGACTGATAGGTATAAAACTGCTTTTACTGTTCCTTTTGGACACTTTGAATGGGATGTTATGCCATTTGGCCTTAAAAATGCTCCTTCTGAATTTCAGAATATTATGAATGAGATATTCACTCCATATACCAAATTTTCTATAGTCTATATTGATGACATACTTATCTTTTCAAAATCTATTGACCAGCATTTTAAACATTTAAAAATTTTTAAAGACATTATCCACAAAAATGGATTAGTCGTTTCTGCTCCTAAAATCAAGTTATTTCAAACATCTATTCAATTTCTTGGTCATAATATTCATCAAGGCCAAATTATTTCAATTGACCGCAGTATTGAATTTGCCTCAAAATTTCCTTATGTAATTCTGAACAAAATCCAATTACAAATAATTTTGGGCAGTCTGAATTATGTTGCAAATTTTATTCCTAATCTGGCATATGATGCAAAAATATTACAATCACGACTCCAAAAGAATCCATTCCCATGGACTGATGACCATACCAAAGTTGTTCAACAAATAAAATTAAAAATCAAACAAATTCCCTGTCTTTCTTTAGCCAACCCACTTTGGTAGAAGATAGTTGAGACAGATGCCTCTCAACTAGGCTATGGAGGAATTCTAAAATAACTCAACCCTTCCAAACAGAAGGAAGAATTAATTTGATACACTTCTGGTGTTTGGAAAATAGCATGGAGCTTAATAAACTCCAATATAATTGGGATGGTGGTAATACTCGATATTACTATCATAGACCTACACCTTAGGATCTTCTTTATGAAGAAGATCATATCGATATTCAAAATTCTTATGATTATCAATCCATTTATGAATGGAACATTGATGGTAAATCCGAATATGGGATTTTTGCTGTTTTACATAAAAATTTTATGTACAGCACCATCTTAAAACAACATCAAAATTCTGATCAAACAATTGCTCGGTATATTACTACTAGATTTTCTGGTATGTTGAAAGGTTGTGGATAATGTTCTCACAGCCACTCAACGTGATAAAATCCTAACTTCAACTAAACCAGTTAAAAATGAAATTACTGACCTAATGAAAACTAGGGAAGATGCAGTTTATACATTGACCCAAACCATCATTTTTCATTTTGTTGGTTCTTGGAATCCTCAATATGAAAGAAGTAGAGAACTACTTCAAAATCTCTGTTGTCCATCTTTAACCCATTTCAGATGGTATAAAGATGTTTTTATGAAAAAAGTCATGCAACGAAGTGATGCCAATACTGAATATTGGAAAGCCAAATTAATTGATGGACTTTCCAGCCTATTTACTGAGAAGGTCCGCAATAAACTCCGTAATCCTGATGATCAAAGTATCACTTATAATCAATATACTTATGGACAACTCCAAAGTATCATTGTTCGTGAAGGATTAACCTTGTGTAATGATTTAAAATTACATCATCAATTAAAATAACAACAACTTACTGGTCGTAAGGAATTGGGAGAATTTTGTGACCAATTTGCTTATGACACAAAAATCAATTATCCTTTTAAAAAACGAGATAATAGAGAAATTTCTAATTATCATCGTCCCTCTGAACAACGCCGTCGTATTTTCAAACAAACAAATAATCCCTCTTCTTCTCGACAACATCGAGAAAATAGAGATCCTTCTTTTTCTCGCAAATATCGTGAGAAAAGAAGAAAATCAACAAATCGACCCCAAAGAGAAATTAAATGTTACAAGTGTCATCGATTAGACTATACGTGAGTTGTAATTTATACGTTCAATTGTGTTCTGTTCCCTATTGAGCTAGATTGTATGTGACAGCCCGGATTTCGGCACCCCGAAACCCGCGCCATCAGCACGATCATCTTGACCGTGCCCCTCAACTATGCACGGAACACTAGTATATCAAGCATAAAATAAATAAGAACAACTTGCGGAATTTAAATCTACATAGAAATACTTCTCAAAAAAAACAGTTCTACCCTCATGCCTCTGCATGAAGGGAGAACCGATCCGAACCATTGATGATAACCATCATCATGGATGGTTCGCCCAAAAGAATACTCTGATATCCATATACACAAGGTTTAATCAAAAACCAGGCTTGACATACCAAGCCGTACAATCTCCAACTAAAACTCCTCAAGGTCGCACAGCAGAGTCCTCTAGAAGAAGTCCTCTGGAGGTGGCTCTAACTCCTCGCCGGCCGCAAGGTCCGACTCACCGGGGTCAGCGTCTCCTGAAGCCTCGGCAGCTGCTAGTAGTGGACCTGCGACGTATAGTCTATAGGGTGAGCTACATCCTAGCTCAATAGAGAACAGAACACAATTGAACATATAAAATATAACTCACATGTATTCTATGATATGCATGCATGATGTGTCTATGCATTTATTGATGAAAAACAGTTAAAAACGCTTCAATTACTGGTAGATTACTCATGTCTTTTAGTTAATCATGAATGACGCTGAGAAGGCCTAAAGCAAAACTTAAACTTCAACTTAAATAATCCCCGAGCAATATAGCATCGAGCCCCGACGAGATACCCTTCATCGTCATCTATATAGACAGTTTTAAATGTATTCCCAGGAATACTAATAGTACCAAGCCCCTTTCACAGGGATTGGTGGCGGGTTTCACATCTCATCAACACCCCGGTGTGCTTACTCTGTCTGGATAAGCCTCGTCTTGGCCTCAGATTAAGCCCGTATCGGTCACGGATATCCTGCCGCGTCAGTCGTGGTTATCCCGCCACGTCGGTGGGGTAACCTATCAAACCTCAAATAACAAAAATATCGGTGCCTTACATATAGTTATTCACCGTGTAATTGTGCTATCTTATATCAGTTAGGCCTCATCAAGCATGATTCAATCATGGATACATCCCTGGGATGTATCCATTCACTACATCACACCTGATGCCTTTACTTCTTCACTTCATCATCCCCTGGGGATGGTTCATTTAAGTTCTCTCCTGAATGTCACACACGCACACTTTTCATAATCATTGAGTAGTAAAAACATTTGAATTGAATTGATATCACTACATACATGCTCTTGTAAAATAAAGTACATGTTCAGGGTGTTCCCTACCTCAAGTCTTTAGCTGATCAATGCATCAAGGTCCCGCGTGGCTCCTTGTGCACTCGTTCTCACGTACCCCCTATGGTACCATATAACATGTGAAACACATCACAAAGGATGCCATAAAGAAGGTATAAGATCCCCCAAGAATCTTAAAGTCAAACCAAAAGTCAACATAGTTTACTACAGTCGATTAATCGAACTCCAAAATCGATTAATCGAATCTGATTCGATTAATCGATTTCCAAAATCGATTGATCGAAAGTCAATATCGATTAATCGAAGCAATTTCGATTAATCGAAATTCTCCTTTTCGCAAAGTCCATTCTCGTTGAGAATTGAATTGTCATTCGATTAATCGAATCCAATTTCGATTAATCGAAATTCTTCTTTTCGCAAAGTAAATTCCTTGAGCGATCGAGTTCATTCGATTAATCGAATCCAATTTGATTAATCGAAATCCTTCTTTCGCAGCGGACTCTTAGTTGAATAGTCGAGTTTCACAAGTTGATTAATCGATTCCAAATCGATTAATCGAAACTAAAATCGATTAATCAAATCCCATTTCGATTAGTCGATTTTTCCTTAATTATTTCCTCCAACCTCGGGGTCCTTGGAGGTTCTCGATCGATTAATCGATTCCCAAATCGATTAATCGAAATCAAAAGTCGATTAATCAATCCAAATTCGATTAGTGAAATCGTCCTCTCGACTCTTCAACTTCCTGGCCAATTTAGATTAATCGAAACCCAATTTCGATTAATCGAAATTGTCGATTCGATCCCCTTCGTTCTTCCCAATCTTTTTCCATACTTTTCTTCTATTTTCTAAGCCATTATCCTATGATTTAACCTACATTTCTTGCAACTTAACCCCTATAATCTATGCACCTTATTTACAAAAATTTTACCTTGAATAGATCTTAAGTTGATTTCAAATCTAGGGTTGGAAGGCTAGGGTTCCAGCTTTGGTTTCTAACGGATCCAAGTCGCGTTGAATCTGGCTTTTGTCTCTTGAATCCCCCTCCAATCGTTGCAATAACTCCTCTCTTACTTTTCTCTCTCTCTCTTCTTTACTCTCCTTCAACAACCAACAATACACATCTAGGGTTATTAAACCCTTTATCCCTTTTCTCTCTTGTGTGTTGAGCACATACACCATGATAGGTGTATGACTTCACATTACACACATCACATAGGCATTCTATTTTTTCACATCTCATCCGTTCATCACACTACATACTGACTGTTGGGCTTCCATTTGGTCAAACCTATGACCGATCGGGCACGGATCCCGAGGTCATAGTTTGTGTGATTTTTCAGGCTATTACATCCTCCCCACCTTGGGAATTTTCGTCCTCGAAAATAACCCAAAGTTTGTGTCTCTGTGTGTCTGTCTCTCTCCCCACACCCTCAGGTGAGGTGATCCAATTTCGTTAGACGTATTTAAGTATTTACACATTCTCACATATAAACAAGGAAGAAGAATCAATTTCACAAAAAGAAAAAATTTTGGATTTGTATTAACGAGTGAGTAATTTTACAATGCCAAAAATTGGCGTACACAAAAATACATAGGTATCCACAAAAATACTCATCCCAGTATCCTTGCATATCAAGCATGCACGCTCTGAGCATGTCTTCTATCACTTGATTCACTCGCTCTGTCTGCCCATCAGTTTGAGGATGGAAAGCTGAACTAAAGTCTAGTCGTGTTCCCATTCCTTCTTGAAATTTCTTCCAAAACTTGGACGTATATAGTGGATCACGATCTGAAACGATGCTGCTTGGAATCCCGTGTAATCTTACAATCTCCTTCATGTATAAATCTGCCAGTCTTCCTGCAGTATATGTGGTATTATACGGCAAAAAGTGCGCTGATTTGGTCAATCAGTCTACGACGACCCAAATGGCATTGTGTCTCTTGGCAGTACGGGGTAATCCAACAATGAAATCCATTGAGATCGATTCCCACTTCCATTCTGGTATTGGTAAAGGTTGCAATAGTCCCGCAGGATGTCTATGATCAACCTTCACTTGCTGACAAGTCAAACATCGTGACACATACTCGGCCACGTCTTGTTTCAGTCCTCTCCACCAGTAATTCTTTTTCAAATCTTGGTACATTTTGGTGCTACCAGGGTGGATAGCATAATTTGACTTATGAGCTTCATCAAGAATTGCTCGTCTTAGATCGGCATTGTCCGGATGCATAGGCGGCCTTTAAACAACAAAGAACCTTCTTCTTTTCCTGAGAAGTCCGACCTGATGCCTTCATCCACGTCTTGATGAATCTTTGTTAACGCTGGATCATTCATCTGTAGATCGTGGATATGCTCAAATATCACTGGCTTTACTGATATGATAGCCAAAAAGGATCCAGTGTCCTTTGACTCAATGTTCGCGTCATAGATTGCGGGTCTTCCAATAATTTCCATCGGTGCATACCCAAAATCAAAGAAGCTAATGAAATTTGAACCTTTTCGACTCAATGCATCGGCTACTACATTCGCCTTGCTGGATGGTATTGTATAGAGCAATCGTAGTCCTTGAGGAATTCCATCCATCTGCTTGTCTCATATTGAGCTCTTACTGCGTAAAGATATCGGAGGCTCTTATGATCGGTGAAAATTTCAAATGTCTCACCATACAAGTAGTGTCTCCAAATTTTCACATAAAAATAGTACGCCGGTTCCAAGTCATGAGTCGGGTAAGTTTTCTCGTGTTCTTTCGACTGACTTGAACGGTAAGCTATCACCTTCTTGTGTTGGTTGAGCACACAACCAAGGCCATTGTATGACGCGTACGTCAGACACTGCGTATCCTCCATCGGAATTGCCAACATCGTTTGAGTTCTTGAAAACTCTTCTCGCATGCCTCACTCCACTCAAACCTTGAATCTTTCGTGTCGACTTTGTGAGAGGTCCCGATATCTTTGAAAACCCCTCAGCAAGCGTCGATAATAGCTGCTAAGCCGAAAACTTGGACATCATCCTTTGTCTTTGGTGCTCCCATTTAACTCGCTTCTATCTTTCTTTGGATCTACCGTGACGCCGCCTTGCAGACGACAGGTCCCAAATAGCTAACTTCTTCCAACCAAAACTCACACTTACTGAGTTTGGCGTACAATTGGTGTTCACGTAGCGTTTGTAGAGCAATCCTCAAGTGTTCTTCGTGTTCTGTCTTGGATTTGGAGTATATTAGTATATCATCAACGAACACTACCACGCAGGAGTCCAAGTGTGGTTTAAACACTCGGTTCATCAGATCCATAAATGACGCTGGAGCATTCGTTAATCCAAACGGCATCACAAAGGAATTCATAGTGTCCATACCGTGTCCGGAAGTCGTCTTTCAGTATGTCCTCCGCCTTTGACTTGATGATACCCAGATCTTAGGTCGATTTTGGAAAAATACCTTGCTCCTTGCAGTTGGTCGAATAGATCGTCAATTCTAGGCAAAGGGTAACGGTTCTTCACAGTGAGTTTGTTCAATTGTCGATAGTCAATGCATAGTCGCATTGACCCATCTTTCTTCTTGACAAACAAGACCGGTGCTCCCCATGGAGACACGCTCGGTCTAACAAACCCCTTGTCCATTAGTTCTTGTAGTTGTTCCTTCAACTCCTTTAACTCAGCGGGAGCCATTCTATAAGGTGCTTACGAAATAGGCTCACGTTCTTGCTGAGTCAGTGGCGTATTCTACCTCTCTCTCTGGAGGTAATCCAGGCAACTCTTCCGGAACCACGTCAGCGAAGTCTCACTCAACTGCGATCACAAAAATGACGTTCTTTTCTTCCTTGTCCTCCATTAAGAAAGCTAAGTATCCACTCCAACCCTTTCTGATCGTTTTCGGCCCTTCTTTGCTGGGATCGGTAGCAGATGTGACCTCACTCCTTGAAACCGAAATGATCTTCTTGTGTTGGGTCTGGAAATAACCACCTTGTTCTTGCAATCAACATGATGCTTTCATCTGCAACCATCCATGCCAAGGATCACATCAAACCCTTGCATGTTTAATAGTATCAACTTCGCTTCCAATTCATACACTTCCAAGTCTTGGACTACTATGATGATAGATTTGCAAGCTAGCTCCGTGTCTACTAACTCTCCAGTCGGAATAGACACCGATAAGACGAAGTCCAACGCCTCTGGAATAACCTTCATCTTCTTGACGAAACGTGGAGTGACGAATGAGTGGGTAGACCCTGGGTCTATCAACACTCGAGCGTCATGTCTAAATACACTTCCCTTCTCATACATAGTTAAAGTACCTATAATATACATACATACAATTTACACATCAAAATACACTCTCGTTTATATAAAAGAATCTACACTATTCTAATGCATGCACCTTTTCCATCTAAAATTCTTTATGAAACGGAATTTTTCTTTAATAAAATAAAATTTCTCACCTTGGATGACGTCGTGCACATTCCCTGCTTCCTGAGCAGTGACTGCATAGGCTCTCCCCCTAACAATCGGCTTCCTTGCTTGAATGGGTCGTGGTGATGCAACTGAAGCCGTCTTGCCCTTGTCTGTCTCGGGGCAATCCTTGATCAAGTGGCCCACCTTGCCACATCGGAAACAACCTCTAGTTCCGATTCTGTCTCTGATCCTATCGGCTTGACCACATCGCTGCGTCTCTCGAGGTGCGGAAGATACGATGCGAGAACCACGTGTGATGGCGCCCGATGAACATGGCGAGGCTCTCATAGCGAAAAGGTCTCCCCGGCGCAAGTAATGGAAACCTCTGTTGGTGTTCTTTGTTGGGCCTTCCAAAACCTCCACAAGCGTGGTCTCGACTCGACCCACGAACCTCGGCTTTTATTCACGGTTCGTAGTTCCCCATCCTTCCTTGGTCAAGTCCTCTCTGTTGCTCTCTCTGCTATATGTCTGTTTGTGTTCTCTTCTTCCACTACGATTGCCTTGCTCATGACCTCTTCATAGGTCCATGGGAATAGCTACTCCTCCTAACTTCGGGCTTCAAACCTTGAAACCTCTTGGACTTCATCACTTGATGGCAGCGTAGTCGTGCAAAAGCAGACAAGTCGTGAAACTCTACCCCATACTCTCATTGTCATCCTCCCTTGTACTAGGCAGGGCCCAGAATCTCAAGTGGTTCCTCACTACTTCGGAAAATATTGTTTGTTGAATTCCTCAGCAATTCCTCCCAAGTCCAAAGCAACTCTGGGGTCTCCAGGCGAGTCCTTATCACGGACTTCCACCAAGGCCCAGACCTCCCCATCCAACATGTAAGCTGCCCATCTTACACTCTCGTCTTCCGTGCAAGTTAGCACGCTAAAGACTTTCTCCATCTCCATCGGCCAATTCTCGGCCATTGTGCCTTGAGAAAATGAAGGGGTCTCATCCTTCTAAACTCAGTAAAGATGAGGCGCAGCAACGCAGTCCTAGTGGTGTAGGTGGTCGCCGTTCTCTTGGATGAGCTGCAAAGGATGCTGCTTGTTGTGCCATGGCAGCTGCCATAGTCTCCATAGTGTGCATCATCCTTTGTCGCTCCTCTCTATCTTCTTGTCTTTCTCTCAATCTTTCTTGCTCTCTTAGATCTTGATCCTGATGATCTCGATCCTCTTCCTCATCTTTATCTGCTACTCACTTTGAGACCTCGTTACCTCCTAAGGGCACTCTATTGGTAGGAGAGATGAAATCATCTCCACTACGCAAACTCCTTTGATGGCCTCCCCTTGGTCGGCCTCTCCCTCTAGCTGACATTGCGGCTGCATTTGAAACTAAAGTTTCGTTAGCAGAAGCCCCTATGTTCTGACGAAAGAACCCTTGTCAGAATTGCTAAAAGAAAATGGCTTTGATACCAACTGTGACAGCCCGGATTTCGGCACCCCGAAACCCGCGCCATCAGCACGATCATCTTGACCGTGCCCCTCAACTATGCACGGAACACTGGTATATCAAGCATAAAATAAATAAGAACAACTTGCGGAATTTAAATCTACATAGAAATACTTCTCAAAAAAAACAGTTCTACCCTCATGCCTCTGCATGAAGGGAGAACCGATCCGAACCATCGATGATAACCATCATCATGGATGGTTCGCCCAAAAGAATACTCTGATATCCATATACACAAGGTTTAATCAAAAACCAGGCTTGACATACCAAGCCGTACAATCTCCAACTAAAACTCCTCAAAGTCGCACAGCAGAGTCCTCTAGAAGAAGTCCTCTGGAGGTGGCTCTAACTCCTCGCCGGCCGCAAGGTCCGACTCACCGGGGTCAGCGTCTCCTGAAGCCTCGGCAGCTGCTAGTAGTGGACCTGCGACGTATAGTCTATAGGATGAGCTACATCCTAGCTCAATAGGGAACAGAACACAATTGAACATATAAAATATAACTCACATGTATTCTATGATATGCATGCATGATGTGTCTATGCATTCATTGATGAAGAACAGTTAACAATGCTTCAATTACTGGTAGATTACTCATGGCTTTTAGTTAATCATGAATGGTGCTGAGAAGGCCTAAACCAAAACTTAAACTGCAACTTAAATAATCACCGAGTAATATAGCATCGAGCCGCGACGAGATACCCTTCATCGTCATCTATATAGAGAGTTTTAAATCTATTCCCTGGGAATACCAATAGTACCCAAGCCCCTTTCACAGGGATTGGTGGCGAGTTCACATCTCATCAACACCCACAGGGTGTGCTTACTCTGTCTGGATAAGCCTCGTCTTGGCCTCTGATTAGCCGCCGTATCGGTCACGGATATCTCCAGCGTCGGTCGTGGTTATCCATCAAACCTCAAATAACAAAAATATCGATTGCCTTACATATAGTTATTCACCGTGTAATTTGTGCTATCTTATATCGATTAGGCCTCATCAAGCATGATTCAATCATGGATACATCCACAGGATGTATCCATTCACTCATCACACACGATGCCTTTACTTCTTCACTTCATCATCCCACAGGGATGGTTCATTTAAGTTCTCTCTGAATGTCACACACGCACACTTTTCATAATCATTGAGTAGTAAAAACATTTGAATTGAATTGATATCACTACATACATGCTCTTGTAAAATAAAGTACATGTTAGGGTGTTCCCTACCTCAAGTCTTTAGGCGATCAATGCATCAAGGTCCCAGCGTGGCTCCTTGTGCACTCGTTCTCACGTACCCCTATGGTACCATATAACATGTGAAACACATCACAAAGGATGCCATAAAGAAGGTATAAGATCCCCCAAGAACCTTAAAGTCAAACCAAAAGTCAACATATTTTACTACATACGATTAATCGAACTCCAAAATCGATTAATCGAATCTGATTCGATTAAACGATTTCCAAAATCGATTGATCGAAAGACAATATCGATTAATCGAAGCAATTTCGATTAATCGAAATTCTCCACCATAAAGTCCATTCTCGGTTCGAGCGATTGAATTGTCATTCGATTAATCGAATCCAATTTCGATTAATCGAAATTCTTCTTTCGCAAAGTAAATTCACTTTATTCGAGCGATTAGTTTTCATTCGATTAATCGAATCCAATTTGATTAATCGAAATCCTTCTTTCGCAGACTCTTAGTTCGAATAGTCGAGTTTCACAAGTTGATTAATCGATTCCAAATCGACATCGAAACCAAAATCGATTAATCAATCCCATTTCGATTAGTCGATTTTCATAAGTTATTTCCTCCAACCCACAGGGTCCGAGAGTTCTCGATCGATTAATCGATTCCCAAATCGATTAATCGAAATCAAAATCGATTAATCGAAATCCAAATTGATTAGTCGAAATCGACTCCTCGACTCTTCAACTTCCGCCAATTTGATTAATCGAAACTCAATTTCGATTAATCGAAATTCAGTCGATCCTTCATTTATTTCTTCCCAATCTTTTTCCATACTTTTTCTTCTATTTTTCTAAGCCATTATCCTATGATTTAACCTACATTTTACTGCAACTTAACCCCTATAATCTATGCACCTTATTTACAAAAATTTTACCTTGAATAGATCTTAAGTTGATTTCAAATCTAGGGTTGGAAGGCTAGGGTTCCAGCTTTGGTTTCTAACGGATCCAAGTCGCGTTGAATCCGGCTTTTGTCTCTTGAATCCCCCCCCCTCCAATCGGTTGCAATAACTCCTCTCTTACTTTTCTCTCTCTCTCTTCTTTACTCTCCTTCAACAACCAACAATACACATCTAGGGTTATTAAACCCTTTTATCCCCTTTTTCTCTCTTGTGTGTTGAGCACATACACCGCGGTAGGTGTATGCGACTTCACATTTACAACACACATCACATAGGCATTCTATTTTTTTCACATCTCATCCGTTCATCACACTACATACTGACTGTTGGGCTTCCATTTGGTCAAACCTATGACCGATCGGGCACGGATCCCGAGGTCATAGTTTGTGTGATTTTTCGGGCTATTACATTGTAGCTCACCCTTTAGACTATACGTCACAGGTCCACTATTAGCAGCTGCCGAGGCTTCAGGGGACGTTGACCCTGGTGAGTCAGACCCGGCACTTGGAGACGAGTTGGAGCCACCTCCTAAGGACTTCTAGAGGACTCCGTTGTGCAGCTTTGAGAGTTTTTGTGAGCGAGTTTTGTGCGGCGTGGGATGTCAAGCCTTATTTTCGTTAAACAATGTAATTAAGTCATGAGATTATTCTTTTGGGGCGAACCATCATTGATGATCAGTGATCATCAATGGTTCGGATCGGTTCTCCATTCATGCAGAGGCATGAAGGTAGAACTGTCTTTTGAGAAATATTTCAATGATAATTTAATTCCGCAGCTTTATTCATTAATTCAGTGCAGTTCATTGCTTGATATACCAATGTTCCGTGCATAGCTAAGGGGCACGGTCAAGATGATCGTGCTGATGGCACGGGTTTCGGAGTGCCAAAATCCGGGCTGTCACAGTTGGTATCAGAGCTTTTCTTTTAGTAATTCTGACAATCATTCTTTGTCAGAACATAGGGACTTCTGCTAACGAAACTTTAGTTTCAAATGTAGCCGTCAATGTCATCTAGAGGAAGGGGCCGACCGAGGGGAGGCCAACAGAGAAGTTTACGTAGTGGAGATGATTACATCTCTCCTACTAATCGAGTACCTTTGGGAAGGAGTAAGGCCCCAGGGGGCAACAGTAGTAGACAACAAGAGGAAGAGGATCGAGATCGTCAGGATCAAGATCTGAGAGAACAGGAGAGAGTGTGAGAAAGACAGGAAGATAGAGAGGAGCGCCAAAGGATGATGCACACCATGGAGACTATGGCAGCTGCCATGGCCCAACAAGCTGCATCCTTTCTAGCTCATGCAGCTAGAGAGCAGTAGCCACCTACACCACCTGTAGGACCCGCACTGCCCGTGCCTTCATCCTTCACGGAGTTTAGGAGGATGAGACCTCCTTCATTTTCTGGGCTGGCAGACACGATGGCAGCAGAAAATTGGTTGATGGAAATGGAGAAAGTTTTTAGTGTGCTGACATGCACGGAGGACGAGAGTGTAAGATGGGCAGCCTACATGCTAGATGGAGAGGCTGGGCCTTGGTGGAAGTCCGTGATACGGAATAGGGCCCAGGAGACCCCAGAGTTGCCGTGGACTTGGGATGAGTTTGTTGAGGAGTTCAACAAACAGTATTTTCTAGAGGTGGTAAGAAATCAATTGGAAATTCAATTTTTGCAACTAGTGCAAGGGAGGATGACCGTGAGAGAGTATGGGGTTGAGTTTCTACGACTTGCCCATTTTACTCCGGATTACGTCGCTACCGACGTGATGAAGTCCAAGAGGTTTCAGTAAGGTTTGAAGCCTGAAATTAGGGGAGGAGTAGCTCCATTTCAACTAAGGACCTATGAAGAGGTCATGAGTAACGCACTTGTGGTTGAAGAGGAGAATACAAATAGATATAGACAGAGAGAGCAACAAGAGGAAGCAATGATCACAGAAGATCGGGGAACTACGAACCGGTGAATAAAAAGCTGAGGTTCGTGGTCCAAAATCAGAGACCACAGTTCCAAGGGAGTTTTGGAAGGCCGGCGCAACAGCACAACCAACAGAGATTTCCACTACTTGCGTCGGGGAGACCTTTATGCTATGAGAGCCCTGCCATGTCTACTGGCGCGACCGTCACACAGGGTTCTCATACAGTTTCTTTCGCGCCTCAAGAGACTTGTGCAAAGTGTGGCAAGCCTCACAGGACAGTGGATTGCAGAGTGGGAACCAGGGGTTATTTTCGATGTGGCAAGGTGGGCCACTTGATCAAAGACTGCCCCGTGGTTGATAAAGGAAAGATGGCTTCAGTTACAGCGCCACGACCCATTCAAGCACGGAAGCCGGTCGTTCATAGGAGAGCCTATGCGATCCATCGAGAGCGAGAGCGTGCTGCAGCGTCATCCAAGGTGAGATTCCTTTAAATAAAGAAATTCCAATTTCATTAAAATTTTAGATAGAGAAGGTGCAATTATTAGGAGTTGTGTAGGTTCTTGGTCTAGACACTAAAATTATATGTGAATTAGGGGTGTAAATTGATGTGTAAATTATTGTATGTATGTATGTATACTATAGGTACTTTAACTGTATATGAAAAAGGATGCTTTGTTGGATATGACGCTAGAGTGTTGATAGACCCAGGGTCAACCCACTCATTCGTCACTCCACGTTTTGCCAAGAGGATGAAGATTGTTCCTTAGGCGTTGGACTTTGTCCTATCTGTGTCTATTCCAACTGGAGAGTTAGTGGACACAGAGCTAGCTTGCAAATCCGTCATCGTAGCAATTCGAGACTTGGAGGTGCATGAATTGGAGGCAAAGTTGATACTACTGGACATGCAAGGGTTTGATGTGATCCTTGGCATGGACTGGTTGGCACAGCATTGTGCAACAGTCGATTGCAAGAATAAGGTTGTCATCTTCAGACCTAACACAAGAAGATCATTTCGGTTTCAAGGAGTGAGGTCATTACCTATGCCACTGATTTCAGCAGTAAGGGCCGAGCGAATGATCAAGAAGGGTTGCAGTGGGTACTTGGCTTTCTTAAAGGAGGACAAGGAAGAAAAGAATGTCATCTCTAAGATAGCAGTTGTGCGAGACTTTGCCGACGTGTTTTCAGAAGAGTTGCCTGGATTACCTCCAGAGAGAGAAGTAAAATTTGCCATTGACTTAGCACCGGGAACGGAACCTGTTTCAAAAGCACCATATAGAATGGCTCCTGCGGAGTTGAAGGAGTTGAAAGAGCAACTACAAGAGCTCATGGATAAGGGGTTTGTCAGACCGAGCGTGTCTCCGTGGGGAGCACCGATTTTGTTTGTTAAGAAGAAAGATGGGTCAATGCGGCTATGCATTGACTATCAACAACTGAACAAACTCACTGTCAAGAACCATTACACTTTGCCTAGAATCGACAATCTATTTGATCAACTGCAAGGAGCGAGGTACTTTTCCAAGATCAACCTGAGATCTGGATACCATCAGTTGAGAGTCAAGGCAGAGGACATTCAGAAGACAGCTTTCAGGACACGGTATGGACACTATGAGTTCCTTGTGATGCCGTTTGGGTTGACGAATGCTCCGACGTCTTTTATGGATCTGATGAATCGAGTGTTTAAACCACACTTGCACTCTTGCGTAGTAGTATTCGTTGATGATATTTTGATATACTCCAAATCCAAGACGGAACACGAAGAACATTTGAGGATTGCTCTACAGGCGCTACGTGAACACCAATTGTATGCCAAACTCAGCAAATGTGAGTTTTGGTTGGAAGAGGTTAGCTTTTTGGGACATGTTGTCTCAAAGCACGGTGTCACTATAGATCCAGCAAAGATAGAAGCAGTGGTTAAATGGGAGCAACCAAAGACAGTGATCGATGTCCGAAGTTTTCTTGGGTTAGCAGGCTACTATCGATGTTTCGTCGAGGGGTTTTCAAAGATATCGGGACCTCTCACGAAGCTGATACGAAAGGATTCAAGATTCGAGTGGAGTGAGGCATGCGAGAAGAGTTTTCAAGAACTCAAGACGAGACTCACTTCAGCTCCAGTGCTAGCGATTCCTTCAGGTGGTGGAGGATACGCAGTGTACAGCGATGCGTCATACAATGGTTTGGGTTGTGTGCTCAACCAACACAAAAAATTGATAGCTTATGGATCAAGACAGCTGAAAGAACACGAGAAAAATTACCTGACTCATGACTTGGAGCTAGCAGTAGTCATTTTTACGCTGAAGATTTGGAGACATTACTTGTATGGTGAGACGTTTGAAATTTTCACCGATCATAAGAGCCTCTGATACCTATTTATACAGAAGGAGCTCATCATGAGACAACGCAGATAGATGGAGTTCCTCAAGGATTATGATTGTTCAATACAGTACCATCCAGGCAAGGCGAACGTAGTAGTCGATGCCTTGAGTCGGAAGAGTTCAGCACAGTTAGCTTGTTTGATTTTGGGTATGCACCGGTGGAAATTATTGGAAGACCTGGCACTTTATGATGCGAACATTGAGTCGAAAGCTACAGGATCCTTTTTGGCTAACATATCAATGAAACCAGTAATATTTGAGCATATCCACGATCTACAGGTGAAAGATCCGACATTAACAAAGATCCATCAAGACGTGATTGAGGGCATCAGGCCGGACTTCTCAGTAAAAGAAGATGATTCCTTATTATTCAAGGGCCGTCTCTGCATTCCGGACAATGCCGAGCTAAGACGAACGATTCTTGATGAAGCCCACAAGTCAAATTATGCTATCCACCCTGGTAGCACCAAAATGTACCAAGA
The DNA here is from genome assembly GCA_021018995.1 of Chloranthus sessilifolius. NCBI lineage: Eukaryota > Viridiplantae > Streptophyta > Magnoliopsida > Chloranthales > Chloranthaceae > Chloranthus > Chloranthus sessilifolius. Next base: position 22,249,064 of record CM037594.1, on the reverse strand, counting down.
CTTGAAAAAGAACTATTGGTGGAGAGGTTTGAAACAAGACGTGGCCGAATGCGTGTCACGGTGTTTGACCTGTCAGCAGGTGAAGATTGATCATAGGCATCCTGCTGGACTATTGCAGCCTTTACCAATACCAGAATGGAAGTGAGAATCGATCTCAATGGATTTCATTGTTGGATTACCGCGTACTGCCAAGAGACACAAGGCCATTTGGGTAGTCGTAGATCGATTGACCAAATCAGCGCACTTTTTGCCTTACAATATGATGTATACGGTAGAGAGACTGGCAGACTTATACATGAAGGAGATTGTAAGGTTACACGAGATTTCGAGCAGCATAGTTTCAGATCGTGATCCACTATATACGTCCAAGTTTTGGAAGAAATTTCAAGAAGGAATGGGAGCGTGACTAGATTTTAGTTCAGCTTTCCATCCTCAAACTGATGGACAGACAGAGCGAGTGAACCAAGTAATAGAATACATGCTCAGAGCGTGCATGCTAGATATGCAAGGATATTGGGATCAGTATCTACCATTGATCGAATTCGCATACAACAACAGTTTCCAAACGAGCATTGGCATGGCACCATATGAAGCTCTGTATGGACGACGATGCAAATCACCCCTCAATTACGAAGAAACAGGTGAGAAGTTTATTTTGGGGCCAGAACTACTTGAAGACAATGCCACCGTCGTGCGAATAATTAGAGAAAGGCTGAAGTCAGCACAGAGCAGACAGAAAAGTTACGCCGACATCAAGCGGACTAGTGTCGACTATAAAGTGGGTGAACACGTGTTTGTGAAAGTGTCGCCTATGAAAGGCGTAATGAGGTTTGGCAAGAGAGGGAAGTTAAGTCCCCGTTATGTTGGACCATTTGAAATTTTGGGACGCGTAGGTGAAGTTGCTTATCGCATTGGATTACCACCGTTATACGATCGGGTACATAACGTTTTCCACATATCAATGCTCAGAAAGTATGTGAATGATCCATCTCATGTGTTAGGAAGTCAACCTTTGGAGATGTGTGAAGACATGAGCATGATAGAAGAACCGGTGGAGATCTTGGATCGAAAGGAACAAGTATTGCGCACTAAAGTGATTCCCTTAGTGCTTGTTCGATGGAAAAATCATCTGAATGAAGAGGCTACATGGGAACGAGAGGCCGATGTGAAAGAACAATATCCAGCCTTGTTTCTGACCACTTGAGAGTCAAATGTAACCCGCAAGCATGTTTGTGGATTTTAACGACACTTGTAATTTAATGGAAATTTTGATCAAAGTATGATAAAGAAACAAAATTTTTATGCACACATGATCTTGAGGATGTGTTTTGTAGACCTAAGGATCACTTGATATTATAAATTACCTAGATAAATCAAATAGACAGGGAAACTTGAAAATCCACAGAAATTGAGCAAAACCGATTAATTGATTTTCAAATCGATTAATCGATTTGGAAATTCGATTAATCGATTTTGTTCGATTAGTCGACTGGCATGTGCCAGTGACTGGGAAAGTGAATAAGGATTAGAAAAATGACAGAGTGAATTTCGATTAATCAATCTTGGTTTCGATTAATCGATTTAGGTTTTCGATTAATCGAATTGAAGGTTCGATTAATCGAACAAATTGAGAATTTTAGAAGGATTTTGTGAAATTTTGATTAATCGAAACCATTAATCGATTAATGGTTTCGATTAATCGAACTGGAAATTCGATTAATCGATTGACTTAAAGAAATTAGAAATTTTTGAAGTATGGGGAACGATTTCGATTAATCGATATGAAATTCGATTAATCGATTTGAGATTTCGATTAATCGAATCATAGTTCGACTAATTGAATAACTTAAAGAATCCTAAAAATTTTGGAAAGGACTGCACGATTTCGATTAATCGAAGTGAAATTCGATTAATCGATTTTGAATTTTTGATTAATCGAAATGGATTTCGATTAATCGACTGGCTCGCGCCAGTGAGCTCAAAAACTTGAAATTTTAAACGGATACGATTTCAATTAATTGAAATGGTTTTGATTAGTCGATTTTGACTTTCAACTAATCGATTTTGGAAATTGATTAATTGATTTTGCACGGCTTGGCTTAGTTTTGAATCTCGATTAATCGAGATTGGATTTCGATTAATCTAATCTAAGCCTATATATATAAATTTGGGGATTTTGTTCCCCATCTGAAATCATTTGAGCTTTTCAGTTTTGGGCGCCTTTTCTCCTTCTTCTCCGGCCATCCATCCGAGCTAGGGTTTTGGGGCATTTCGAACCGATTTCGGACCGCGATCACCTATTTTGGATCGAAACTCTAAGGTAAACCCTAGATTTGTACCTTTTCTTTCCATTTGAGCTATAACAAACCCTTGTTTGAGCTTATTTCCCCAACCATGCCGCCCAAAACCCGGTTGTCTTTGAAGAAGGCGACCTCTAAACTCCCGGTTCGGCGTAAGAATGCCGCACCACCACCACCTACCCCATCGCCGGTGAGGACTCCATCACCGTCGGCATCGGAGACCACCTCCGATTCGATGAGCGCGTCTTCACGCGAGTCTTCACGTGAATCTACCCCCATGCCGCCACCACCCACTAACGTACTACAACCCAATGAGTGGTGGGAGGCGAAGACCTTTGAGGTCGAATACCCAACCCTCTTTACGAACCCCGATGTACCGGGCGATACCCAATGGGCTCGCAACTACCTCCAAAATGCCGGTCTCGGCAACCTTCTCAAACCAATCCAGGGTTCCTACTACCCTAGATTAGTTAGATTGTTTTACCAAGGGCTTGTAGACGGCCCTACCGACAACGTGGTCTTGACCAAGATAGAGGGTCGAGACTACACCATTACCCGTCGCCATATACACGAGGTACTTGAGTGCTACCTCGATTTCACCCTAGAGACCACCCTCTTCCCACCCTTTGAAGAGGAAGTTAGATTTGAGGAGATCATGACCCGCATGACAAACGGGAAAAAGGGGTCAGGATCCTCCATCAAGAGGGTCGACCTTCCCCACTAGATGTGGATGCTTGATTCCATAATCAAGTGTAACCTCTACCCGTTGCGGCACGACACCGAGCGGATTGAGGTAGTGCAACAGGCACTATATGCTGCCTTTTGTGGCCGGTGGTTCGACGCAACCATTCTCATCCTAGAGGGGATGAAGTATATAAAAGGAAAATTAATGAAAGGAAACTTGAAGCCCAAGGAGAAAATGTCGTATGCTCGGTTGATCTCGAGCATGTTGGAGTGTTACTCCAACGCTCCCGAGTATGTGGTATCGCCCCACGAGGTACGGGCGACGGACCGAGTGAAGACGTTTTCAAAGTCTTCGTGGAGCCATAGCTACAACTTATTGAAGTGAACCCTACCGGATCCGGGTCCAATTCCAACAGCAGCAGTAGCACCACCACCACCCCCACCACCACATCAGGACCCTCCCATGGGTGAGGCGCACCCGGCTGAGCCTTCAGCGGAGGGGGCATCCTCCCATACCACCGTTTCACCTACACCGCCCGCACAGTCCGCGCCAGCTACACCCACATCATCCTACCGCCGGCACGCAGCTCACTCTGGCCCTACCGTCGAGGAGGTGTTGGCACGTATGGAGGCCAACAACGAGCGGATGAACCGGAGGATGGACTTCCTTATGTTCCATATGCTCCGCTACATCTACCCGTCCGACTATCAGTGGTACTTAGCTCAGGAGGAGGAGTGGACCGCGGGACGGACCGCCTTCCATAGGGGTCTCGTCTTCCGTCCGACCACCGTGGCTATCGACGCTGGTCCTTCCACTTCTACACCAGTTCCACCGACCGAGACTTCACGGCCACCGACTTCAGCAGACCAACCAGCCCCCATAGCTCACTTGACTTAGATGGAGCGGCCAAGCTTGACCTGGACCAACTGACGAGAGGCGTGCTCTCATTTTATTTATATTTTTGGGTAGTGTCCTTGTATGTATGAGTGTTTTGTATGCCAAACTATCTCGCAAATTGTAAAAAATTTCAGACATTTTTGGTGTAAAGTTTCCAGTATCGTTGCATTTTCTATTCCATACTTGTATTTCTTTGTAATTTCCTTGCTATGTCTGGAGTCAACTGGGCCACCTCACCTGAGAGTGTGGGCGGGAGGGGGGACCCAGACCTACGCACCTTTGGGTTATTTTCGGGGACGACAATTCCTAAGGTGGGGAGGATGTAATATCTCAAAAAATCATGTTAAACAGTGACCTCCGGATCTGTGCCTGACTAGTCATAGGTTTGACCAAATAGGAGTTCAATAGTTGGCATAGGGTGCGATGAACGGATGAGATATGAGAATTTGAGTGAATGTGTAGAGAGTGAGGTAAGTCTGGAGTCACATACACCTATTGTGGTGCATGTGCTCAATACACAAGCTTGAGGGGAGATAAAAGGGTTTAATAACCCTAAAATAGATATTTGGTTGTTGAAAGAGAAGTAAAGAAAAGAGAGAAAGAGAAGTAAAGAAGGTGGGTGATCAAGGAGTTATTACAACTGATTTGGAAGGGGGGATTTGAGCATTTAACATCGGATTCGACGCGGGGAATCCGCTAGAAGAAAAGCTGGAACCCTAGCCTTTCCAACCACTTGAGTTAATCAATTTGAGATTGATAAAAGGTAAAAATTCTTGTAAATTAAATGCATAGATTGAAGGGTTTAAATTGTAGTTAGAAATAGCTAAAATCATAGGATAATGGCTTAGAAAAATGAAGGAAAAAGAGTAGGAAAAGATTGGAAAGAACAGCCCAAAAGGGGGCTGAATCTGGCCAATTCGATTAATCGAAATTGGGATTCAATTAATCGAATTGCGCCAAGAAGTTGAAAAGTCAGAGGACCCCGATTTCGATTAATCGAATTGAGTTTCGATTAATCGTCTTTTAATTTCGATTAATCGATTTTGGTATCGATTAATCGACTGGGAACCTCCAGTGAACTCCAGTGGAGGGGAGAAAAGAACTTAGAGAAATCGACTAATCGAAATGGGATTTCGATTAATCGATTTGTAGTTTCAATTAATCGATTTTGGGAACTCGATTACTCGAATTGAGAATCGAATGGAAAGAGTAGAGAATTTCGATTAATCGAATTGGAATTCGATTAATCGAATGAGAATCTCGATTAATCGATTTTGAGAATCGATTAATCGGCTTTGAATTTCGATTAATCGATTTTGAGAATCGATTAATCGAATCAGATTCGATTAATCGACTTCGGAGTTCGATTAATCGACTGTGCCAATTTTTCTTGACTTTTGAGTTTGACTTTAAGATTCCTGGAGGGTCTTGGACCTTCCTTGTTACATCTTTAGTAATGTATTACATGTGTTATGTTGTGCCATAGGTGGTACATGTGATCAAGAGAACAAGGAGCCACGTGGGACCTTGATGCATGATTTAGCAGAGACTTGAAGTAGGGAACACCTTGAACATGTACTTTATTTTGCAAGAGCATGCATGCAGTGATATAGAATTCAATTCAAACTGTTTTTGTTTCTTAAGAGTTTGTGAAAGTGTGCGTGTGTGACATCTAAAAGAGTAATCATAATGAGCCATCCCCAGGGGATGAGGAAGTAAGGAAATAAGAGCATCAGGTGTGATGCAAATGAATGGATACATCCCAGGGATGTATCCAAGATTGAATTATGTCTGATAAGGCCTAACTGATATAAGATAGCACACTTACACGGTGAATAACTATATGTAAAGCACCTGATATTTTTATTATTTGAGGTTTGATAGGATACCCCACCGACGTGGCGGGATACCCACGACTGACGCGGCAGGATATCCGTGACCGATACGGCAGCAAAATCGTAGGCCAGTGCGGAGGCTTATCCGTACACAGTAAGCACACCCCAGGGGAGTTGAATTGAGAAATGTTGAAACCCCGCCACCGATCCCCAGGGGAAAGGGGCTTTGGTACTATTTGTATTTCCAGGGAATATATTTAAAACTGTCTATATAGATGACGATGAATGGTATCTCATCGGGGATCGATGCTATATTGCTCGGGGACTACTTAAGTTGAAAGGTTAAGTTTTGCTTTAGGCCTTTTCAGTGTCATTCATGAATAATTAAAAGACATGAGTAAACTACCAGTAAAATATGATTATTTTCAACTGTTGTTCATCAGTAACTGCATAGACACATCATGCATGGCATATCATGAAATATATGTGAGTTGTAATTTATATGTTCAATTGTGTTCTGTTCCCTATTGAGCTAGGATGTAGCTCACCCTTTAGACTATACGTCGCAGGTCCACTATTAGCAGCTGCCGAGGCTTCAGGGGACGTTGACCCTGGTGAGTCAGACCCGGCACCTGGAGACGAGTTGGAGCCACCTCCTGAGGACTTCTTCTAGAGGACTCCGTTGTGCAGCTTTGAGAGTTTTTGTGAGTGAGTTTTGTGCGGCTTGGTATGTCAAGCCTTATTTTCGTTAAACAATGTAATTAAGTCATGAGATTATTCTTTTGGGGTGAACCATCATTGATGATCAGTGATCATCGATGGTTCAGATCGATTCTCCATTCATGCAAAGGCATGAAGGTAGAACTGTCTTTTGAGAAATATTTCAATGATAATTTAATTCTGCAGCTTTATTCATTAATTCAGTGCAGTTCATTGCTTGATATACCAATGTTTCGTGCATAGCTAAGGGGCACGGTCAAGATGATCGTGCTGATGGCACGGGTTTCGAGGTACCAAAATTTGAGCTGTCACAACCAACATGTCAATCAAAACTACTGAGCAAACTCTCAGTATAAGTGAAGAAAGTCAAAACGAAGGTTTTCAATTACTTTCAAATGAAGATCTTCTGCATGACCTTCACAAATTCAACTTCCTACATCTCGGATGTATTCAGGTTGCCTTTAAACCTTTGACCTTATTAGGTCTGGAAAATACTAGTATACTTAGCACTCTTAGAGATGCTAGATGCCTTGATTGACAATCCTCTCTGATGACTGCTATTGAGACCAGCTTATGCCTTGGTCCAGTATACTACAATATTTTCCCAAATTTAACTTTATCTTTAAAAAATAAAAACATTTTACATGCTTGTACCCTTCATCTCCAAACTGAGGGATACAACTTTATGCCTGGATCAGAGACCATTGCTCTTATCTATCGCCTTCATTATAAGGTGATGACTTCTCTGATTCCTAAAATTAATTATCAAAATGAATCAGGAAGAACAGTCTTAATTGAAACTAATAGTGCAACCACTAATGTTGCTACACCAAAACTATGTGAAGGGAAAAATATTGCTTTTCCTAGTGCTTGACGTATACCTCAAGCTGTTTCTCCTAAACCAATTTGAAACCAAGAAATTGAACAAATTGTTCAAAATACCCAAGGAGATGTAATCTTAAAATTTGATAGATCTACATCCCATCGAATTTCTTATAGGAGTTCTTACTCTGAATCGAGGTCTAGAGGCCCTTATAGAGTCTCTATACCCTCGACTGCTCGATCATCTTATTCAGAAGTTAACTCATCTGTTCCTTCTGAATATAATCAACCTAATCTTGAAGGAATCAAAGTTTCTAAATAACAGATTCCTCATAGGATATATACCCAACAGCAGAGGGAATCCCCTACTACTAGCGAGATGAATTTCTCAATTCATTAATAAAGTTTTTATGGATCGCACAAAGCCTGAAAACTTTGTTATTAATCGATAAGAAATTAATGCTAAATTTCAACAAGACAAATATGCACCATTCAGTGAATGGTATTTTAAAAAAATTTCTGCATCAAAATTGCAAGAATTCAAAGAACAATTTTACAAATATATTGAAACCTTTTATCAAATTATTCCATTTGTTACTTGGTTCAAAGCAATAAAATATCTTGAAATGAATCAAGAAGAAAGGAGAATATTTCTTCTTGAAGATTTTTAAAAAGAATAGCAGAAACTAGATGGTTCAATCGTTCAATCAGTTCATCCTCCTGTTAAAGCCCTCAAACTTACTCAACCTAATTCAACAGCTACTTTGGAAGCCATTGCTTTCATAAAACCTGTTGAGCCTATCCCTCATTCAACAAAAGTTGATTTATCATATCTGTATAAACAAAATAATTTTACTATTTTGAATTTACAAACAATTAGTATGTAATTGAACAGGATTGAAAATATTCTTTCTTCCTCACCAATAAACAAAACATCAACCTTAAAGGTCGAACAACCAAACATAAAACCTCTCCTAGAAATTTCTGGATTAAATCTGTCATCAAAATCTTATATGATAAAACAAGAGGAATTTATTGATAAATTAACTTCCAAATTACACGCTTTATCACTTAATCCTCAGAAGAACAATAGTTTTCAAATCAATGTATTGACTGATAGACAAAATGCCAATTTAGCAGAAATACAAAAAATTCAAAATAATTTCGAATCCTTACAAAACAGCATGAAGCTTAATAAACTCCAATATAATAGGGATGGTGGTAATACTCGATATTACTACCATAGACCTACACCTCAGGATCTTCTTTATGAAGAAGATCATATCGATATTCAAAATTCTTATGATTATCGATCCATTTATGGATGGAACATTGATGGTAAATCCGAATATGAGATTTTTGCTGTTTTACAAAAAAAAATTATGTACAGCACCATCTTAAAACAACATCAAAATTCTGATCAAACAATTGTTCGATATATTGCTACTGGATTTTCTGGTAAGTTGAAAGGTTGGTGGGATAATGTTCTCACAACCGCTCAACGTGATGAAATCCTAACTTCAACTAAACCAGTTAAAAATGAAATTACTGGCCTAATGGAAACTAGGGAAGATGCAGTTTATACATTGACTCAAACCATCATTTTTCATTTTGTTGGTTCTTGGAATCTTCCATATGAAAGAAGTAGAGAACTACTTCAAAATCTCCGTTGTCCATCTTTAACCCATTTCAGATGGTATAAAGATATTTTTATGACAAAAGTCATGCAACGAAGTGATGCCAATACTGAATATTGGAAAGCCAAATTCATTGATGGACTTCCCAGCCTATTTGCTGAGAAGGTCCGTAATAAACTCCGTAATCCTGATGATCAAAGTATCACTTACAATCAATATACTTATGGACAACTCCAAAGTATCATTGTTCGTAAAGGATTAACCTTGTGTAATGATTTAAAATTACATCAACAATTAAAACAACAACTTACTGGTCGTAAGGAATTGGGAGAATTTTGTGACCAATTTGCTTATGACACAAAAATCAATTATCCTTCTAAAAGACGAGATAATAGAGAAATCTCTAATTATCATCGTCCCTCTGAACGACGCCGTCGTATTTTCAAACAAACAAATAATCCTTCTTCTTCTCGACAACATCGAGAAAATAGAGATCCTTCTTTTTCTCGCAAATATCGTGAGAAAAGAAGAAAATCAACAAATCGACCCCATAGTGAAATTAAATGTTACAAGTGTCATCGATTTGGTCATTATGCTAATAAATGCACAACAGAATAAATAATAAATCAAATTCATGATGAAGGTTTGAAATTAACCTTGTCAAAAAAAAATTTAGATTCTAGTCCTGATTATTCAGAATTTTCTGATTCTGATAATGAGATTCATCCCACTTCGCCATCTTCCTCCTCTGCAGATGACAACCCCTGAAAATTGCGAATGTTATCATATCCATACTTCAAAAGATTCTTGGCAAGCATTCGCTTCCATGAACAATCTCAGTATTAATGTTCTTACTGAATCCCAACAATCGTTATTGAACTTAGTTGACAAAACTAAAGATCCATTAATGAATTCCAAATTAATTGAAGCCTATATTTCTACAGCTCAAAAGGAAACAAAAAAATCTCTAATAGTAGAAAATCCTTACTCTATTAGAGAACTCTTTCATCGGCTAGAATCTCATAGTTCTTCTAATCTGATGACCAATGCTACCCATAATTCTTCTATGGTTGCTAATTTCCAGCAACAAATAGAATATCTCAACAATGAATTAATTACTCTAAAGCAACATTTTGCTAAAGAAATTTCCACCATTAATACTCGCCTTAATCATTTGGAAAACAAAGAAGCCTCTTCTAGTTCCACCTCACATACTTATCTGAACTCTCTCCAACAGATATCTTCTCCAAAATGATACATCAAAGTCAATTTATTTATTAACTCCAATTTTATAATTTATGATATCATCGCTCTTATTGACAGTGGTGCTGACATGAATTGTCTTCAAGACGGGTTAGTCCCTTCCTTCTATTTGAACTCCACTCGTCAGAATCTCACCAATGCTAGTGGATATCCCATACCTATCCACCACAAACTTGACCACGCTGCCGTCCAGCATCATAATATTTCTATTCCCACTTCTTTTGTGATTCTCCCAAATATCACTCAAACCCTTATCTTAAGGATTCCTTTTATTTCTTCCATCTTTCTCTTTATCCGGGTTGATTCTCATGACATTTCTGCCCAATTTCAGGGTCATCCCCTTCGATTTCATTTTCTCTCCTCTCATTATGAGGACTCCCTTCCTCACCTTTGTTGTGTCTCCTTTCCAGGTAATAACCAATTCTGGAGGGATCATCACTATAATTACACTACTCATAATAATCGAATTGTTTATTCCCATTTGCATGAGCATTTGCATCAGCATTTGCATACCACTAATCCAGTGGTTTTATATTTATGCGGTGATCTTTTAATACGAAATTACCAGCTCACCACTACTTTTTGTGCAAAGAATGACTAGCCTTGCAGAAAACTCTTCTGCCAATGCGGCCAATTCAACCGAAGACAATTCTTCGCCCCAAAGAAAAGTTTATGTTGTCCTCAAAGGATACCAACCAGGAATTTACACTTCATGGCAATCTTGCCAGAGCCAAATTTATAATTTTTCTAGCCCATTATACCAAATGTATAATTCCATAAGAGAAGGCAAATATACTTTTCAAACTTATCAAACCATGCAACTCCTAGCCTAATCTCCCATTATGGAAGTCAAAGAATACTCCAAATCCGAAACTTTCAACATCAGCCATATACCTAATTTTATCAGCCCACGCATTGATTCATCCATGTACCAAGAAATTAATGGAGTATGGAAAAATCATATTATCAATAATAAAAGAAAAGTCAGACAACATTTGAGCATTCTAGCATCCAAAATTCAAGCTCAAGAAGCCCACACCCAACAACTTTATGAAGGCCTAACCTCATTGCTCAAGAACGTCAATTGGGAAGAAGAAACATTTTCTATTGAGAAAATTTCCTAATTTCTTAGTATCATTGAATTGGTGAAACAAAATGATCCAATTCTTTATCGCCTTAAAAGAATCTGCATGTTTGAAAAGGCCAAACATGTACTCCCAATTGATATTTTTCATAATATTGTCTCTCAAATTGAAAACTCTGCTACTGAGATCAAACAGATTTTAGTACAAAATCATCCATTTCTCAATCATCTTCAGGGTTATTATCTCCCTAAAGTCCCTTTGCTTTCTCCAGAATATCCTAATAATCTTTCACAAGGTCTTGATTTGGGTCTGATCAACCAAATTATTTTCCCCCTGTCTAATATTCTAAACTTTCCTCGCATGATTAAATCCATGGTCTTTCATACCTCCAAATGTTTGCTCAAAGGCATTTATCTCACTTTTTGGATCACTAGTACTGTTAGCTGGCGATCTCGGGAACAATTCTTCCAACCGTACCAAATCTGGATTCTTCGAAAAACCAATATGTATGAATTCTCATATATCAACAAAATTGATCCTTTTGCTTATTCTAATGCTAACACAATTTCGTCCAAATCCTATTGGATTAATTCCCTGATGTATTTTTCTCAAAAAGCTAGAGAAATTTCGAAAGACCATTATTGCTTCGAGATTACTGATAGTCGAAGACTTTTCATCACTGATTTTCCTATGGAATATATGGCGACTCCTCAGCGGGAATAATCTTCATCTGCCTACTAATTTAGAAATTGAAGCATCTATCCAAGAAAATGACCAACTTCAAGAATTATCTAATTCAGATAGCTCCCTATTTGGCGATTCAATATTTTATCAGAATCTAGACAATCGCAGATAACCATAAGGCGTAGCCACAAAAGCCAATCCAGTCAATAAAGCTGCCAATTACAAATTGTCCAAGAATCTTACTGGACCCCATATATCACATTATTGTCAGCCAATATTGCCTTGATAATAGCATCTCCAGCTGTCCATGATGCAACCCATGAAGTCATCATTCCAATTATGAAGCTCTGACCCATACCATTGCATCAGAACACAATTACCAAGGGACGAAGCGACTGCAACCAATCCACCCAGCACACGTGTCCCACTCAGCAGCGGATTTCAAATCACTTCAAATCCGCATTCATCTATAAAAGGGTTAGCCTGGGGATTGTCCAGGACACTGAGTATTCCACCGAAAAATTGCATATCTCTTTCTCTTCTTCCTATGCTCTCTTATTCTCTCTGTTTTTGTTTTTATTTTGTATCGGAGAAGTGCTACATATCGGTAATCCTTCTCCTCTTTGTATATATTTGTTCAATGCATGCATAGTAGTTGCATAGTGTGTGAATAGGAATTAGAGTCCTTATGTTTTGAGTTTTTAATTGTAAGTTTATTTTATTTATATTAATCTATGATATAAGGCTTTCTTCTCGTGTGCTTCCTTCTCTTCCGCAACCACGCTTTCCCCTTACTCTGTATTTGGTATCAGAGTCATGTCCGGCTAAGCCCGTGGTAATTACATATGGCGGGTGGCTAGTGTTGAAATCTTGAGAGGTAGTAAATCATAATTAGGGTGGCTAATCATGGGCGTATGAACTACTGTTCATCGTCTTCTTCAGCGGTTTTTATGGAGGACTTATAATGGTTTGTTTAGATTTCCTACTATGCTGTGGTAGCGTGGGAAGTCGCGTTGGGATGACCTGATGGCATTGTAGCAGTGAGTGCGTTATTGCCGGTTGATTCCCCGTAAAACTTATCGTGGACGGACGCAATTTTGCAACAGCAATCTAGTAGTAAATCTAAATGAACTTCTGTAAGAAGTCCATAAAAATTTATGGAGAAGAAGGTAAATAGTAATTTACTATGTTGATGAATAGTATTCCGAATCACTATTCACTATAGTAAAACTATTTCAACATTACTATACCTATATATAATTACAGTCTTATTGGTTTTACCAAAAGCTCTTTTAACCTTTCTTTTTTACTGTTTAAAAAAAAAAAAAAAAAAATTCTGTAAATGTCTCTTTTCAATTTTCAAATCAAAAAATCAATTAAAAATAAACAATTAGACAAATGGTCTAAAATCGATAACCAATAAAATCAATTAAATCGATGGACAATTCCTTCCATCAATCCTAAAATAATCTATCAATATAGATGGAAAGATTGGTCCACCGACATGTCAATCAAAACTTCTGAGCAAACTCTCAGTATAAATGAAGAAAGTCAAAATGAAGGTTTTCAATTACTTTCAAATGAAGATTTATTGCACAACCTTCATCTTTTCAAATTTCTTCATTTAGGATGCATTCAAGTTGCATTCAAACCTTTGACCTTATTAGGTTTGGAAAATACTAGTATACTTAGCACTCTCAGAGATGCTAGATGCCTTGATTGGCAATCCTCTCTGATGGTCGCTATTGAGACCAGCTTATGCCTTGGTCTAGTATACTACAATATTTTTCCAAATTTAACTTTATCTTTAACAGATAAAAATATTTTACATGCTTGTACCCTTAATCTCCAAACTGAGGGATACAACTTTATGTCTGGATCAGAGACCATTGCTCTGATCTATCGGCTTCATTATAAGGTAATGACTTCTCTGGTTCCTAAAATTAATTATCAAAATGAACTAGGAAGAACAGTATTAATTGAGACTAATAGTGCAACCACTAATGTTGCTACACAAAAATTATGTGAATGGAAAAATATTACTTTTCCTGATGCTTGGTGTAACGTCCCGGAAATTTCGTATTTTAAATGGTTCACCTCGGGATGCGGACCAACTGGTCATGTGTTTGACCGGGTCAATTTTTAACTTGAGTTAACTTAAGATTGGTAATTTTGAGTTGAATAATTTATGTTAATGGAGGGTAGTGAAAATAAGTGTTGTATTGCACACACGTACGCTAGTTGGTTATAGACGCTTAACACCCAATCTAAGGAGAAGACTATAAGAATGAAAGAAAAGGGAAATAAAGGGTTTGAATGGAGTAGTTGAGAAGGGAGTTAAGAGAAAGAGAGAGAGAGTGTGAGGTAAATGTGAGAAATCACACGAAGGCATTGAATACTGTTCTTTGATCTTAGCTCGCAAAGTCTAACGGATCGAGCTCGGGATCGAAGAGAGATTTTTGTTGTGGGTTTGAGAAACCCTAGCAAACTAGGGTTTTGGATCATGAAATCCAACCTATTGAAGGTAAGAAAAAGCCTTGTAATTATTTTCTTATATTAATGTAAATTAGAAAGCTAGGATATATGAAATCAATGATGAATCTGCATGAGGGAGTGATGATAATTGCTAGGGAAAATAAATTCGATCCATAGCTGTGGAGAGACAAATTCGTTCAATCGAAATGAGAATCCGATCGAACGAATTTAGCCTGAGAAGAAGATATGAAGTGAGAAAAAGGTTTCTGAGTAAATCGATCGAACGATTTGAAAATCGTTCGTTCGATTTTAGAAACCGTTCAATCGAAATAAAAATCGATTGAACGGTTTGCTCAGAAGATAAAGAAGTCAAAGGAGAATTCGTCCAACACGGCGGGATAACCGTGACTAACGTGGCAGGATATCCGTGACCGGTACGGCGGCTAATCCGTACAACAGCAGACATCCCAGGGATGTATAGTAGTATTAAGCCCGTCGCCTAAGAAAAAGGGACGAGGAAAATTCTATGAAAAATAGTCTGATTAGACGACGATGGAGGGTATTCCATCGGGGCTCGATGCTATATTGCTCGGGGATTATTTAAGTTAAGATTTAAGTCATGATCTCAACCTGGTTACAACTAAGGAATCTAGTAGTCATTGAAAGAAATGCATGATTAGAATGATCTAAGTAGTCATATCGTTTTGTCATGAACGCATGTCTATTCTTCTCATGAAATATATGTTTGTAAAATGGATATATTTGCTGTGATATTGCCCTATTGAGCTAGGATGTAGCTCACCCTTTGACTATATGTCACAGGTGATGGTTTAGAATTTTATGAGAATGTAGGAATTGCTACGGACGAGAGTGATCCTGGTGATTCGGAGTACTTTTCGAGGGAGGAGACTGAGCCACCTCCGGAGAGATTCTTCTAGAAGATCTTCGCTGCGTATTTTGATTTGTTTTGATAGTTTAAGGAAGAGAATTACGGCTTGGTACGTCCAGCCTTATTTTTTGAGAGTAAATGAATATGTAATATTCTTTTTCCGAACCATTGAGAGTGACCGTAGTTACGGCACTAATGGTTCGGGTTGGTTCATTTGTTCATGAGGAGTCATGAAATTAGAACTATCTTTTGGGCATGTATTTTTTTTTTTTTTTTGGATTAACGTACTGTAAAAATAGGAGAATTATTTTGCTTTATTTTCTTGTGTTTACTATTATGATTGGGATGTACCAAGTGTTCCGCACTTACATTATGGAGCTTGGCCTTATGGGATGTGTAGATGGCACGGATTTTGGGGTGCCGAAATCCGGGCCGTCACACTTGGCGTATACCGAAAGCTGTCTCTCCTAAACCAATTTTAAATCAAGAAATTGAACAAATTGTTCAAAATACCCAAGGAGATGTAATCTTAAAATTTGATAGATCTACATCTCACAGAACTTCTTATAGGAGTTTTTATTCTGAATCGAGGTCTCGAGGTCCTTATAGAATTTCTATACCCTCGACTGCTCGATCATCTTATTCAGAAGCTAACTCATATGTTCCTTCTGAATACAATAAACCTAATCTTGAAGAAATCCAAGTCTCTGAACAACAGATTCCTCATGGGATATATACCCAACAGCAGAGGAAATTTCCTACTACTAGCGAGATGAATTTCTCAATTCATTAATAAAGTTTTTATGGCTTTTACAAAACCAGAACTTTGTTATTAATAGACAAGAAATCAATGCTGAATTTCAGCAAGACAAATATGCACCATTCCGTGAATGGTATTTTAAAAAAAATTCTGCATCAAAACTATAAGAATTCAAAGAACAATTTTACCAATATATTAAAACTTTTTATCAAGTAATTCCATTTGTTACTTGGTGTAAAGCAACAAAATATCTTGAAATGAATCAGGAAGAAAGGAGAATATTTCTCCTTGAAGATTTTTAAAAAGAATAGCAGAAACTAGATGGTTCAATCGTTCAATCGGTTCAAGCCCTTAAAAATTCAACAGCAACTTTAGAAGCCACTGCTTCCATCAAACCGGCTGAAAAAATAAATATTTCCTTAATACAATATACTAATCCCCAACAAGAATTTCTTCATCAATTAAAATCTCGATTAAAATCATTATCTTATAAGAAACAAATAAAACAGAAAATTTTCTAAATCAATGTTTTAACTCAAACAACAGAATATCCTAAATCCAAATCTTATCCTCCAAGTTTTTATAAACAGAAAACTCAAAAAATGTTTGAGTCCTCTTCACCAAAGAGATCTAAATCCAAATCAAAATCACAAGAACACATTCAGTGTTATAAATGTTCAAAGTTTGGTCATTATGCCAATCGGTGTAAGATCAAGAAAAAATTAGACCAAATTTATGACAAAGACCCAAAACTTATTCAGACAAAATCTGAATTTTCCCAATCTTCTGATCATCCAAAAACAAATTGTCAAAATTCTGGAACCAATGTTCCTACAAATATTCAACCAACTCTATTGGAATTAGTAGACAAAACTACTAACCCAATAAAAGAATCTCAAACTCAATACTCAAATAATGAGTCTATTCCTAGACCGATTACAATCAGTGACCTTAAACATGAAATTAATTCATTAAAAATTGAGATGAGTAAGCAAAAGAAATCTCTTGCTACTCAACCACCAATTCAACAACATAATCAAATCAATGTCATGAGCCAAGTAACATCTCAAAAATGGTATATTCAAGTTACTTTGGTAATCAATCAAGAATTCACTATCAAAGATGTTGTTGCCCTAATTGATAGTGGAGCTGATTTAAATTACATACAGGAAGGATTGGTTCCTACTCAATATTTTGATAAAATCACTCAAACCCTTAATAATGCTAGTGGTTACAAAATACAAATTAAATTATGTCTCAATTTGTAATAATGGAGTATGTATTCCAGCCAATTTTATACTTATCAAAGATTTAACTCAAATAGTTATTCTTTGTACTCCTTTTATCACCTCAATTTTCCCCTTAACCAAGGTAGATGAAAATGGTATTTATGCCCAATACAATGGACATAATCTCCTATTTCAATTTGTAACTCCACCACAAACAAAAGTTATCAATTATGTGGAATCTGATTTATTTTTCAAAGAAAAGCAACTTAACTTTTTACAACAAGAAGTCAAGTTTTTATCTTTAGAAAAATAATTGGAATCCCCTTCAATACAAACCAAGATTTCTCAACTTTTGAAATCTTTCCACAATGAAATTTGTAGTGATATACCAAATGCTTTTTGGGATCACAAGAAACATATTATTTATCTTCCCTATAATCATGATTTCAATGAACGACATATTCCAACTAAAGCAAGACCAAGTCAAATGAAACTTGCTTATTTGGAAATATGCAAAACTGAAATTGCCAGTTTATTACACAAACAACTTATTCGTCCTAGTCACTCCCCATAGAGTTGTACAACTTTTTATGTGAATAAAAATGTTGAACGAGAATGAGGGACTCCTCGATTAGTTATCAATTATAAACCATTGAATGATTGCCTCCAATGGATTCGTTATCCTATTCCTAACAAAAAGGATTTGTTGGATCGCTTACATTCAGCCACTATTTTCTCCAAATTTGATCTCAAATCAGGGTATTGGCAAATTCAGGTGGCCGAGACTGACAGGTATAAAATCG
Organism: Chloranthus sessilifolius; assembly: GCA_021018995.1. Lineage (NCBI taxonomy): Eukaryota > Viridiplantae > Streptophyta > Magnoliopsida > Chloranthales > Chloranthaceae > Chloranthus > Chloranthus sessilifolius. The sequence continues at coordinate 22,230,980 of CM037594.1, read as the reverse complement.
CTTTTACTGTTCCTTTTGGACACTTTGAATGGAATGTTATGCCATTTGGCCTTAAAAATGCTCCTTCTGAATTTTAGAATATTATGGATGAGATATTCACTCCATATACCAAATTTTCTATAGTCTATATTGATGACATACTTATCTTTTCAAAATCTATTGACTAGCATTTTAAACATTTAAAAATTTTCAAAGACATTATCCACAAAAATTGATTAGTCGTTTCTGCTCCTAAAATCAAGCTATTTCAAACATCTATTAGATTTCTTGGTCAAAATATTCATCAAGGCCAAATTATTCCAATTGACCGCAGTATTGAATTTGCCTCAAAATTTCCTGATGTAATTCTGGACAAAACCCAATTACAAAGATTTTTGGGCAGTTTGAATTATGTTGCAAATTTTATTCCTGATCTGGCATATGATGCAAAAATATTACAATCACGACTCCAAAAGAATCCATCCCTATGGACTGAAGACCATACCAAAGCTGTTCGACAAATAAATTTAAAAGTCAAACAAATTCTCTGTCTTTCTTTAGCCAACCCACTTTGGTATAAAATAGTTGAGACAGATGTCTCTCAACTAGGCTATGGAGGAATTCTAAAACAACTCAATCCTTCCAAACAGAAGGAAGAATTAATTAGATACACTTCTGGTGTTTGGAAAGATGCCCAAACTAATTATTCAACTATCAAAAAAGAAGTTCTCGCCATTGTCAAATGTATTCAAAAATTTCAGGATGATTTGCTTAATCAGTCCTGCTTACTTAGAATAGACTGTAGTTCCGCAAAATCCGTTTTACAAAAAGATGTCAAAAATCTTACATCAAAACAAATCTTTGCTAGATAGCAAGCTAAGCTATCCTCTTTTGATTTTCAAATTGAATATATACAAGGAGAAACAAATTATCTCCCTGATTTTCTAACTAGAGAATTTTTGTAGGATATTTCTTAATGGCAGCATCCTCCTTAGGAGGAAAAGGCAAAGAAAGGGGCAATATCCCCTTATCTTCAACTCAAGAATCCATAGATGATCATGCTCTTTGAACAATTATCCAAAGCAATAGATATCGAACAAAAGGAGGCTTTCAATTTAAAGACTCTGTGCAAAAAGATATTTCTCTCAATAAAGAGAAGATTGAAATAAAAGAAATTTCTTATATTCAAAAGGAAATATTTTCCACCATTCTGGTAATTGACCCAGAAGATCAACAATGGATATCTGATCCCTGGGAATTAAAGAGAAGATATCTTGACAATCAAGGATTTCCTGCATTGGATGGCAAAACTCGTTTAATTGCAGAAGCAATTTTGACTGCTACTGGATCCATTACCTTTACCCATCATATGGAAAACCAACGCCCAGATAGCCCAATTAATTATAGTAAAGCCATTATTCATAAAATTCTTAAACCATCCATTTGGGGTTTTGACCTAAATAAATCTCGAAAACTCAGTTCAGGCCACTCTTTCAATTATTAGGAATATATCCAATCCTTCACCAATGTCTTTTATTATATGAATCCTAAACAGAAACATTCTTGGTTTCTAAAGATTTGTCCAGATATCCTTCAAACCAGTATTCCCAATTGGTTCTATAATTGGTGGAGTCATTTCGGCCCAACCACCAAAATTTTGTCCAAATCATTAATTCCTTTATATAATCAATATGGAGTTAAATTCAAAGGAAAAAATCCTCATTACTCTTAAGTTGATTTCTTTTTCTTCACAGAATGCAGTATTCCATGAATTTGGATGTGGAATATTCAAATTACCACTATTGATCATCTTCCCACACTCCAAAGAACTTACTGGATCCGATGGTGGGATAATATTCCCGACTTTGACAAAAAACTGCTTGAAATTTTATCAATCATCTCTCAATATGCCAAAACAGCAAAACCTGAGGCTTCCTTATCTTCTTTAGAATTTAATCCTTTTGAAATATTCAAATCCATTATTCGAAAACAACATCCCGATTTATCTGAAACACAGATTAATCATCGTTTTCTTGCTTCCATGAAAGCCCATTTTCTTCAAACCTTTAATTCAGTATCCCATTCGGATGAAGATTCCCTCACTTCGTCTGAAAACAATAATTCCTTCCATGTTCTAGCAGGAGAATCGCAACCAGATAGTCCTGATCAATCACTCGGTGAATATTGGAACTAATCATTAATCAGGTCAAAAGCAAGAAATAATTCGTCAACCATCAATATAGCTGTCCACCAGCCAATACAGATGTCTATCACTCCAAGCAACTATCAATACAGCCAATGAAGTTGTCACTTCAAATAAGTAAAAGGACAAATCAGCCAAAACAGTTATTTGTTCTCGCATCATCATGGACCCAACCATTTAGATTATTGTCGGCCAACACAGCCTCCAATAGTCCGGGCTACTCAATAGCCTTGCCAGCTGTCGATGAAGCACGCCATGAAGTCATCCTCCAAATAATGAAGCACTGACGCATGCCCTTACATCGTAACACAATTATCAAGGGACGAAGCGACTGCATCCAATCCACATAGCACACGTGTCCCACTCAGCGGCGGATTTCAACCAGTTCCAAGTCCGCAATCATCTATAAAAGGGTTAGCCTGGGGATTGTCGAGGACACCGAGTATTCCACCAAAAATTTTCATCTCTTCTTTCTTTTCTAGTTTGTTCTTCCTTTTTAATTTGTATCAGTGTGTATCGGAGAAGCTACTCAAGGTTTCGGTAAGCTTCCTCCTTATTAGTTTATATTTGTTGAATGCATGCATAGTAGTTGCATAGTGTGTGTATAGTGGTTAGATTCCATATGTTTTGAGTGCTTTTGTAATTCTGTTTTATTAGGCATTAATATATGATATAAGGCTTTCTTCTCGTGTGCTTCCTTCTCTTTCGTTACTATGCTTTTCCCTTCATCTTTTTAATGGTTGTAGTTTTTTCTCTAGCCTTTTTGTGGCTTTTTAATGAAAGGGTGAAATCCCTACAACCTCAATCGTTAATTAAAAAAATAAAATAAAAATGCAGGTCGGTGTGGCCAATCATGTCACGCCACGTCAGCCGCCTATATTTTGTCCCCAATAAATATGTTCTTCGTTTATAATGTTCCTTAGTCTAATAATTACTCCAACTACCGTCTCCCATATGTATGCACAAAGTGCCAAGAGGGGTGGACATGTACAAACCGATATTCTCACTTTTTTAAAGACAAAGTGGCTGCTCTTTGGACTCAACTCGCATCTTCACACATTTTACTATTACACCAATCAATGAATCTAAATATATAATAGTCCCACATCATATAGGGAAAAGTCATGACCCTAGGCTATATGTGATTGTGAACGCTACATGTCATGACGCGTTTTTGGTGGGGACTTAAGCCCATGCCAAAAACAAAATCATGGTAGGGACGTAAGCCCATAACTGGACAATATTGTGGCATGTGGGTCTGGGTCATGAAAAAATAGAACAAGTAATTAATCATTTATTACTTGAAAAAAGTTAAAGTAAGAAAAACAAGAGAGCGAATAGTTGGAGTTTAAAAACATATTCTTGCGAGCTATTAAAAAAGGGTGTTGTTACTACCATGCCATTTTATGTTACACCCACTTCACTTAAACAAAGGAAAAATCCGTTAACCGTTTTAAATCAGATGATGGAAATCACTTTTCATCCCAATTTTCGACATGAAAGATGTTGAAATCATAGGCCCACTACTATTAGATGGAGGTTGATTTCACCTTACACAAATCCCAAAAAGTGCATGTTAACCACATTTAATGGTACACTGATCAGGTTCACTTTTTGGACTTTGTGCCATATGAAATCAACATCTGGCTATCTGATAGTAGGCCTATGAGCTCAACATCTTTTGTGTAAAAGGTTGGGATGACAAACAATCTCCATCATTTGTTTTAAAAAAGTGACCATATATAACCTTTGTCAAGTGAGGTAGGTGTAAAATAAAGTGGTGTGGTAGTAACATTAGCCTAAAAAAGGGTAGATAATTTTGGGCATGTCCCTCAACTGTGTGATTTGAAGGCCACAATCTAAAGATCTTTCAAGCAAAAGGCTAGCATGAAACATAATCTTTATTAACTACATTGATTCAGATGATTGAAATCGTGTCACCCTTTTGCACCAAAGATTGCTAAATCAGACGGCTTAGATAATGTTGAAACGTGACAAGTTTCAAAAATTACCAAATCTTTATTTTAAATGATTTGCAAGAATAGTTTTGGAATTAGTTTTTTGAATTGTACCTATTTGCTCCCTAAAAACAACTACAACTATATTAGAAGTTATTTAATTGCTTAACCCCGATAATCTACCAGATATTAAATATTGATAGCATCAATTAGTAATATCACGACCCGAAATTATATCCCATCCCACGGGCCTAGAATTCTAAGTTATGACCCGCACGCATCCCATATACGCTAAGCGGACATATGCATAATCAGAGTTCTCAGGCTAATACGGTTCCACAAAATTCATGAAACCAACAATAAAAAATAAAACATCAGGGCAGCCATAGATAATGAATTAATGCAAGAAAATTCATAACTACTAATCAAAGGAATAGTAATGTCAAACATAAATCAAACGTATGAAGGCATGAATAGACAATAATTGTATGAATAAAAAATAAAAGAATAAATTGGTTAAACTAAAGATCATATTCTTTATACCAAAACTAGTGCTATCAATAATCAGCGCTTGGATCAAAATCAGCACCAAGGTCCTCCTGGTGTCCTTCAGCATCGCCCTCCCAAGGCTCCTGATACTCAGCGTCCACAGGGTCAACGAAGTCAACGCCAACAGGGTTGAGATAATCGGCGTCCACTCCGTCGATAAAATAACTTGAAATTAAAAATGTCACAAGCGCTGAGTTGTTAAACAGCCCGCAACTTAGTGGATATACCACCAATCTATCATATACTACTCAGGTGCATTGTTGGTGCATCTCGTGAGTGATGATAATAATATGACAACACCTGAAAATAAATGAGTGTCAAAATAATCAAATCGAAAAAATATACCATAACAAACATGCAAGACCATAATCTAGACACACTCCAATCTTAACATAACTCATCATACCTCATACATGTAACTTATCATATTACGTCACATGCATCTGTACACCGCATAAGCGTACCTACATACTCGTAATCCTAATACGGCATGTGACAGAGTCGCTGCGCGAACATACCATGTGAGGATCACCATAATAGCATACCATCATATCATATTGTGTTTCATATTATAACATATCATATTATACAACCCATCTAATCACAGTCTCTAAAGGCGATACTTCATACCATAACTCATACTATCTTTTGGGCGACCTGTTTTGACTGTAGACGTTGGAATCCTTATAGTGGCTACGTAAGGTACAACACGTATAGCCTTAAGTTATTAATCTTATATTGGCCTACACAACGATTTATTATCCAACTCTTAACTTAACGCCTAACTTAACATTAAACGTATCCTCAAACAAGACGTATACTTAATCTATCATATTTAAGGCTTAGGGTGGTGAGATCACCGTTTATGGCACCGTGTATGAGGTTACACTGAATTCGCACTTATCCTGCTCGTCATTATATCTCATACCACCATGAGTTGTGAGGCATGTGAATACGGTGTGATCCCTACTTCGATATCATCTCAATGAAACACCACGCCCAAGAGTAGACACGATCTCACACACTCATGTATATGACCTAACCTATCCATAACTCATATAACATAACCAAGATGGAAGCATGGTATTATCTTACTTGTGAATAGATTTAAATTCAAGGTTATATTATGTTTATACGTATATATTTATATAGCATACCAATATGAATATAGAATAAGGTAGTTATCAGTATGCATGAAATCGAGGACGGGAATATTAGAGTTTGATTTCACGAGGGCATCAAATTTCTAATTCTTCATGTTATCACGGAGATTGCGTTGAAGCGATAAAATTGATATATATATATATATAATATACTATAATCTAATAATTAAGTGGAAGATGTCGTGATTCGAAATTAGGTAAATCATGACCATCAATCAAAAATCTAATTCGAGATTAATATGCATTAAGAGTTTTGGTCATGAAAAACAGGGGTAGAGTACTTAATACTCTACCAAAAAATATCAATATTTCGGGACCCTAGACCTCAAATCGAGTATAAAATCCGAGTCCAAAATATGTACTTAAGGGTTTATCTTAAGAAAGATCTCTAATGTCCTTGACAAACGTGAAAATTCAAATTTTAATTTCGTAGATGATATCTAAATCCTAAAATCTCAATGCCATTATGAAGATAACGCTGAGGCGATGAATTTTGACTACTCATATGTCACGTTTCGATCATAAATGAGTTCGAAATTAGCAGTCAAAGATTTCACCTTAATTGTGTGAATGCACATACTTTAATGATGCAGGAACAGCGAACGTCCGCTTGGCGCCCACGAACATCCATCCTGCGCAGAATAGTGAGGTGTCCAAAATGCAGACATTCATCCTGCAGCTGCGGACATTCGTCCTAAAGGTGCGGGCGTCCGTCCTACACAAAATAGTAAGGTGTTCAAAATGCGGGAGTCTGTCCTGTAACCATGGACGTCCGTCCTGTACGGATCTGAACTGGTCCGCCTGAACGAGTTGGAGCCTTATCCAATGGATTTAGGATTAGTTTCTCTACATAAGTTGGAGCTTGGGTAGGGTTGGACCTCCATGCCAATTTCCGGCACCGTCCATCCAATGGTTTGCTGGTGGCAGTCAAACAAAGGGACAGATTTAAAAATAAAATATAAGGTGTATACAAAATGTCAGATTTACAACGTATATAGATTTAAAAGAAAAATATTATTCTAAAATATGCAGATCTATAAATTACACAGATTTAGAAGAAAATGAAATATTAAAATAGGCAGATTTAACGAACTTAATAAAAAATGAAAATACCTAAATACAGATCTACAGATTTAAAAGATATTTTAGGTTTAATAATTTTAAACTCGTCAATACGCAATCGAACGTATCCTATGCGACGGGATCTAAGAAGAACAGAAGCAATTGATAGATACCTGATCGATTTAGAATGTAACCCTTGCAAGTGCACAAGATCTATTGCAGTATGGCAAGAATAGGGGTGTCGAACCCACAGGGAAACGTGAATTTTTAATTAATTTTTTTAGAGATTTTAAAAACGTCCCTAAGGAAGTACCAAAGGGCAGATTCAATTTTACCAAAAACTTAACACACTTTTCCTAAATGCAGAAAAATAAATTAATCTAAACAATTAATTACTGATAAATCTACGAACAATATTAAAATGAGATCAAGGAATATGCTACCCCAGATTCGTACCCCTTTTTCTATCATTAAAACCCACAGTTTCATTAAATCATCATTCACACCATCATTCATCTAGAAAAATGACTTGAAATAAAATATGATCATCAATCCGGCATACCCTATCTAAAAACAATGACTCAAATTTTAACATTGCGGTATGAGTCATGTAAAAAGCATAGCGTATCTCATGATATTTAGATCACGACAATCAGCACATAATCGCTCTACAGCCTAGATCAGCCTGCAGGTCCAGATCTAGCGATTACGGCCGTTGATACGCGCAATCAACGGTCATAACAAAGCATTTAAAATATTTTCAATCACACAAACTTTGAGCAAAACGATTCCATGATAACAATAATAGACTGTGGTATTAATCATAAACATAGGTACTTATCTGGGGATCGCATCTTCCCCGATCTCATCGATGAATCATCTTTGGTGTTTGATCTCCTTTTTCTTTCAAAGTCATTCCTCTTTATTTCTTCCAAAAGATATTTGCAATTGTTTTCCTAAATACAATCTATGAATTTCTCGAGAAAATAATGCAAATCCTAGGTACAATCTACCACAATAAACCCTAGAAGAAGGAGAAGAAGACTTGAAAAGATGAAGAAAATATTCCCCAAAGTGAAGAGCCCTAAAACTAAAAAGAAAGAATGAATAATATTCTAATTGCAAAAATAATAATCCCTCTAAGAAACTCGTGGCTTCCTTTTATAATAGCCTAACCTAATACCTCTCTCGATTGACATCTAAGAGTAATTTTCGTGAATTCCCACTAGCTTTGCATCAGATACTGCCTCGGTATTTTGCTCATAATTTTCTGTACCGAACTCGGATTGAGGTGATTCTTGAAGCGTTGGAAAGCTGACGACGAGCTCTACAACTTTTATGTTTTAGCAATTTCCTGAATCTGACGTCTTGAAGGTCCAAATTGAGCTGCAAGTCGCACTAAGTTCTCAATGACCCAAAATAGCGTGTTTTGACATTATTTCAGGATTCTTGGGCTGTTTAGAAACTTGGTTATTTACAGAAACACTTCAAATCTAGCAAATCTCATCAGATAGCCTTCATCGGACGGCTAAATATAGGTATTTAGGGGTGAAATATCATCATATTTCACTACTCATCACACCCCCAAACCTACACTTTGCTAGTCCTCGAGCAAAGAGAATGATAGAAATATAAAGCAAATCAAACTAACATCCTAAAATTTAAATGCCACTTTAAGTAGGGAACACGATTGCACTTAGCATGTGCAACAAGCCTTTAAACCCTAGGTGATCCCTAGTGGAGGTTGTGTCTCTGAGGGTTTGCGGTGAAGTTACCCAAACTTCAAAATTTCAAACCATCGGTAAAATTGAGTTTTCAAAATCTGATTTTTATAACATATATTTAACTTCAAGCTCAAAATCAATAATCAATTCAACATGCAAATTCTCAATTTTAAATAACAATGTTACACTAATCATACCAATATCCATTCAAATTAGTCTAATGCTCCAAATCGTTAGATAACTCATCCATTCATGCTTAAGCGTGTAGTGTGCATACCAAAACCAAGATTCATCCATCTCAACTAGTCCAAGCGGAAATCATCGGATCATTGTCTTGACTCAATCCTCACTTTAGGTATACTCTCAAAATAAAATCACTCCGATGATTGGTAAGTTTTCGCACATGTGAGAGATCAATACAAAGCAAATAAAAGGTCTCACATGATAAATGAAACACGATGCAATCAATGAACAAAAATAAATCTCATAAGAACGGATACTTGTATATCCTAAGCATGTCATATCAAGTGTCATAAGTATTATATATTGACTCTCCACAAGGCGATTACCAATGCAAGATCGGATCATGAAGGTCTTTTGTAGGGTTGTAATGGGGCTCGGTAAGGGTAAGAAAGAAAGGAATTGTGATTCAAAATTTACGAAATTGGAAAAGGAACTAACCGATTTTTTTATTTTATTTTTTTATTTCTCTTCTTTTCTTTTTTTCTTTTCTAATTTCTCACCATTTTTTTTTTTCAATATTTTTCTTTTCTCATTCTTTCTTCTCTTTTGAATTTCCTTTTCTTGAAGCACCTCATTTTCATTCCTTTTTTTTTTTTTTTTTTTTTTTCTCTCCTTTTTTCTTTTTATATTTGCCATACACTCTCAAGAACACCATAACTCATTATCTCTCCACTTACTCTCTTTTCGCCATTTTCATCCTCGTTCCTAATTTCTCGAAATAAGAAGGGTAAAGCTAAATTTTGAAATTGTGAAGGGTTAAAGTTAACGTGGCTTATCAAAGAATGTATAAGGGTAAATTTTCTATAGGCTCAAAGGGGTACTAGAAGGATAAATTTATATGAGGTGGGGCATTTAAGCACAAACGAGCCAAAGATGGCCTTCAATCATTTCCTTAAAAGATGGTAACCTTGCCTATTTGTCTTGAGTAGATATCTGATGCGTTCTAACACATATGAATTTGATATCATGCAAAGTCACAAGCCAAAATAAAATGTATGAGATTATGCAAAATAATTAGTATTCAAAGAAAACTCGAGTTTATATATTCACTCATCAATGACGGAAATTAGCTCTAAAGCTATCGGGTTTAGTCTCCACTAAGAACCTAAGATTCAACGTTCAAAATAGTTCATCGATTTCTAAGTCTTAGCTTGGTATAAGTGCAAAAATTCTAAGCATGAATTTGAGTCATCCACAAATTATCACATTAAGCTTCATCATCCTAGATACAAGTATTCAAAATATGACATCAATATTCTCAAAATTAAATTCACATGCATCATCAACTAAAGTTTGAAAACTATTGCAAAGTAAATCATGTATGATGGTTCCAAAAAATTATTTTTTTTTTTTTCAAAGAAAATCAAAATAAGTGATGAAAGATAGATAATCATACATACCCCAAACCTAAAAATGACAATGTCCTCATTGTTTGAAATAAGTAGTACCCCCAAACACATTGAAAAGTACCTCAACACAAAGATCAGGTGCAGAGAATATGGGCATCAAATTAGAACATGACCAAAAATAGATTGAAGGTAATGTGGCTACACTAATTTGGAAATTAAAAATAACCTAAACTAAACTAAAACTAATATTCTAGAACTAAACATACGAAAGAAAACCTAAATCCTAAATCCTAAACTAAACTGTGTCCAACTCCTAAATAAAACACACGGGTTGCCTCCGTGAAGCGGCCGAGTTTAAATTCATTGATCAAGAATGGATCACTAAGGTGCATCGCCTCAATCTTAAATGGGTCATCGGCTCAAACATTGGTTTGAGTCTTTGCCCATTCACTTTGAAAACTTCGATTGTCTGAAGGCTTTGAATTTCAATTGCACCGTGCTCACTAATGGAAACAACTCAAACGGGCCTTCCCATCTAGATTTCAATTTCCGGGATGAAGCTTAAGTCGAATTGAATAACCAAACTTTTGGCCAACATGAAACTCCTTAGAAATTAATTGATCGTGCAACTTTTGTACCTTTCCTTGTACATCTTTGAATTTTCATACGCATCGTGGCGTAACTCTTCTAATTCACTCAATCAGAACCTTCGATTCGACCCTGCGCTTGCATATCGAAATTAAATCGTTTGATCGCCCGTAATGCCTTATGCTCCAATTCGACAGAAGATGACATGCCTTCCGTAGACAATTCGAAGGGAGACATTCCGATCGGTGTCTTGAATGCGTGATAGGCCCACAAAGCATCGGATAGCGGTTTGACCAATCTCTTCTATCCATTGGTCTACGTCTTTTCTAGAATTAACGATTTCCGGTTAGACACTTCCACGACCACTAGTCATGGATGGTATGCAGCGTGGCGACTTTGTGAGTGACGTCGTACTTCTTCATTAAAGTGGCAAAATGGCTATTGCAAAATGCGAACCGCCATCGATGATTGCTCTTGGGATCCCGAATCGGTTAAACACATGTTCTCTCGTAAATTTGACCACAACCTTGTGATCATTTGATCGGTTGCCACACTTCAATCCATTTGGAGACATAGTCAATGACCACCGAATATATGAATACCCAAAGGATGGTGGAAAAGGACCCATAAAGTCAATCCCCAAACATCGAAAATTTCAACAATCGAATTGGATTAAGGGCATCATATTTCGTCATGAAATATTGCCAAGGTTGACACCGTTGGCATTCCTTGCGATTGAGCGTCCACGAAGATTGAGGGCCGAGAATCCGCTTTGAAGGATTTTACATGCGGTCTTCATCCTCGAAATGGCCTCCACGAAAGATGGCAAAAATTTAGGGGCTTAGTTGCTCGTCTTCTGGCACGCATCTCCTAATGATCTGATCCGAGCAGAATTTAAACAAATATGGTTCATCCCAGAAATAGTATTTTATTTGGGAGAAAAAGAGATTCTTATCATTCTTACCCCACTCAGTGGGAATTCTGCCAGTGACCAGATAATTCACGATGTTAGCAAACCACGGAACTTTTGCACCAGCTACATCAATTGCCATCAAATGTTCATCCGGAAATGTGTCACGGATGGTCTCAGGTATAGATGATTCTTCAGGCAGAATTCTAGACAGATGATCAGCCACAACGTTCTCAACCCCCTTTTTATCTTTAATCTCAAAGTTGAATTCCTGGAGAAGCAGGATCCAACGGATCAGCCTTGGTTTCGCATCCTTCTTTGCTAAAAGATATTTCAAAGCAGAGTGGTCTGAAAAGACCACTATTTTGATCCAAGCAAATAGGAACGAATTTGTCGAGCATACACCACGCCTAATAATTCCTTCTCAGAGTGGTGTAATTCGTTGGGCAACAATTAATGTCTTGCTAGCATAATAAATTTCGTGAGGTAATTTATTCATCCTTTGCCCTAAGACAGTTCCGATCGCATAATCAGATGCATCACACATGAGTTCGAATGGTAAAGAATAATCCGGTGGTTGGATTATTGGTGCATTTGATAAGAGTTCACGCAATTTTAGGAATGCCTTTATGCAATCCTCATCAAAATCAAAAGGAACATCTTTGCCAAGCAAAGTGCACAATGGTTTAGCCACCTTGCTAAAATCCTTAATGAATCTTCTATAAAATCCAGCATGCCCCAAAAATGATCGAATTTGTCGAACACTTTTAGGAGGTGGTAAATTTGCAATTGTTGACCTTCGCCTTATCAACTTCAATTCCTTTCGTTGAAACAATATGCCCCAACACAATTCCTTGTTGAACCATAAAATGGCTCTTTTCCCGGTGAGAACAAGTTTGGAATCTACACAACGTTGCACACTCTGTGAAAGATGATTCAAACAAGAATCAAATGTTTTTCCAAAAACCGAGAAGTCGTCCATGAAGACTTCGATGAATTTGTCGATCATGTCCGAGAATATGGCCAACATACATCGTTGAAACGTGGCCGGAGCATTACATAAGCCGAATGGCATCCTTCGATATGCAAAGCGTACCATATGGACACGTGAATGTTGTCTTCTCTTGATCACCGAAAATGGGCACTTGATTGTATCGAATAACCATCAAGAAAGCAATAAAACTCTTGCCCAAATTAACTTCTCAAGAATTTGATCAATGAGCGGAAGGGGAAAATGATCTTTTCGGTGGTCATGTTCAATTGTCGATAATCAATGCACACACGCCATCCAAAGAGTTTCACGAGTGGGCACCAATTCTCCTCCGTAGTTTCTTTCACCGTAATTCCGGACTTTTTTCTAACGATTTGTATCGGACTAACCCATTCACTATCGGAGATCGGATAGATGATTCCAGATCGAGGAGTTTAATGATTTCCTTTAAAACGACTTCTTGCATGTTCGGATTAAAGTCGCCTCTGTGGTTCCCTCGATGGTTTACTCTCATCCTCCGGATGTATTTTATGCATACATCTTGATGGGTCAATCCCCTTGAGATCAGGTCCATCCGATGGCCTCCTTGTGCTCTTCGGCACCTTCAACAAATCATTCTCTTGTTCTTCCAATAATGTGGATGAAATTATCACTTTGGAAGTGTTTCTCGAGGTCCCGAGAAAAGCATATTTGAGGGACTCGTGCAATTGTTTCAATTCCACGGTTGGTGGTCGCTCAATTGATGGAGTCGACATCCTTTACCTCGATGGTAGTGGTTCTACCTTAGTCACAACTTCACATAAGTTATCATCTTGACATGATGAATTTGACTTTTCTCTTCGATTGCTTCCTTTCAAGCCCTTTGTCCTCATAGATGGCTAACAAAGCGCTTCAAATTCCTCTTTGGTGAGCATTGATGGTAATGCTTCATCCACCACTTCGGCCCATCTCGATCGATGTAAAACATTCGACCTCATCCTCATTAGGAAATGGTTCATCGCCATGGAATATGTTAAGCGACTTTCATGTTTCCAAAAGAAACGTCCATGACTCTGTGCGACAATTAATGCAAGCGTTGGCGAGACGTCCAAGAATAATTGGGACTTGATTGATTGATTTGGTGGTTCCATGTCTAAGACAACGAAGTCCACGAAAGACAAACTTGTCTATTCCAACCAAAACATCCTCGATAACACCCCCTAGGTCTTCTTTCGATCTATCTCGCCGGTTGGAGTGTGACCGTCGTGGGTTTCAATTCACCCAATCCGAGTTTCATTACATTGAGTATGGGATCAGATTAACACTTGCTCCCAAATCCAATAACGCTTTCAATTGGTTGCCCACCAATGACACATGGAACAGTTGGGACTCGGGTCTTCGGTTTACGTGGGGTTTCCAATCGCAATATCGAATCGACTTGATTTGTTAGAACACTTTCTTTGAAACGTGAGTACGTGCCTTTCTCTTCCTGCACAAATCTTTGAAAAACTTGGCGTACTCGGGGACTTGTTTGATTGTTTCAAGTAATGGAAGATTTATCTTTACTTGCTTGAATGTTTCAAAATTTCTTCCATTTTGTGGTCCTTTCCCATTCTAGATGGAGGAGTTAGGCATTGAGGAATGGTGCCTTTGGGACATAAGGTGCGATTCCATTTCGATTCTTTTTCACGTCCTTGTTGGACGGTTGAAGGAAACTCTTCCTCTATTACTTTTCTTTTCCTTTCTCTCTTCCTTGCTCTTGCACTTTTCTTATCTCGCTCTTTGTCTCTTTCTCTTTTCCTTTTCCTTTCTCCTTTCTTTTCTCTCGATTCTTTTCCTCTATTGCTTCTCTTTCTTCATCGACTTCTCTGCATTTCCACTTGATTATGAACCTCGTCCACTTCTCGGACCGTAATGACTTTCAAGCTGTTGACTATTCGATGGTCTGCTTCAGATGGTGCTTGGCCTCGAGGATTATTGATGGGTTGGTCGGGAGCCTACCTTCCTCTCGTGACTCAGTTGATTGGCCAATTGGTGACTTGGTCCATTATCATCTCGAAAAGATTGCATGCTTCATAAGCTTTTCTTCGGTCGTAATCTTTCAATCTTGGCATGAGATTGATTAAGATTGATTGAAATTCGATTTTTGTGAGTCGAATTTGGATGATAATCTGAACATTCTGTTGGAAATTGGAATTCTGCTGGAAATTAGAATTCTGGAATTCTGTTGTGAATGAAAATTGTGTTGAAAATTTGGTTGAAAAGGTTGTTGTCCACCCATTGTGTTGGCTCTATGTTCTTTGGTTTACGGCCGGTTTGGTTCGATTCACCCCATCCTAAGTTGGGGTGATTTTTCCATTCGGATTGTAGGTATTGGAGTACATGTTTCTACCCTGCCGCTGATGAGATTGAGTCACATTTACCTGCTCTTGAGGATTAGGTTCATCAGGGAAGAATGACAAGGTAGTAGGGCACTCATTAGCCATATGACCTGAGTGGTCACAAATTGAACACTGCTTGTGGGGGTGACAGGAGCTTTAGCTTGCTTGGTAGCGACTAACAACATGTTCATCTGTTTGAATGACAAGATGTCAAACTTTGTTGAGAGATCTCGAGGCATTATTGTTGACATCGCATAATCCGCCTTTTGTCAACACATGAGATTTAGGTGCCGAGTTCAAGTTGGTTCCCGATGTCTCACTTTGTATCGAAGTTTGATATAACTTTTCAAACAATGCCCACAATTCGTCAGCTTCTTTCGTGGCACAAGATCCACCACAAGATGCATCAATCATGCGTCTCTCTTCAGGAATCAGTCCATTGTAAAAACTTTGGACTTGTTGCCACCTTGGAACTTGATGATTTGGGCAACCGATCAATTCCTTAAACGCTCCCAACATTCATGGAATGTTTTCAGAGGTTGTTGGGAAAAGAATGGATCTTCCGACGCAATTCAATGGCCTTAGTCATGGGAAAATATTTTTAAGGGCGGCGATGCGACTCTTAACTCGAATAGATTGTGGTTCTAAGGAATAGAACCATGTTTTTGCCTTATCTCTTAAAGAGAGCGGAAAGAGTCGAACTTATCTATCTCATCGGTGACATTGTGGACTCAACATTTTGCATACCCAGTGAATTCATTTAAGTGAGCGATCGGATTTTCATTTGCTAACCCATGGAAAATTGGTAGCATTTGAATCATTCTTGATTTGAATTCATAGTGGTTCCACGGAATGGGAGCATGCATAATACATTCCGATCCTCGTAAAACCAGATCGTTATAATACTCCTTCTAGGCCCTCATCAAAATTATTGTTCCTATTATTTCCATTATTGACATTCCCATTGTTGTTATTCTCATCTCTCTCTTGCCTTTGGTCCGCCATGGTCTCGGCTTTGTTGATATTGATTCCTGGACTCTTGATTCTCTCTAGCTCTTTCGATCTCAAGATTAAACGGTAGCAGATGTGGGTGATGAGAACGAGTAAAGCTCATACACCAACACTCACAAACAGGGTTGAAGAATCCACAACAAACCCACAAAATTCTGCTTCAAACGATTTAAACAAAGATGATAAACAGTAGCCAATATCAGCAGGAAAGATTTCTTCTTTTTTTTTTTTTTTTTTTTTTTTTTTTTTTTTTAATTAAATTTCAAATTTAAATTAATTTTTTTTTATTCAAATTAAAATTTAAATTAATTAATTAATTAATTAAATTTTTTTTTTTTTTTTTTTTTTAAATTCAAATTAAAATTAAAATTCGAATTTAAATTAAAAAAATTTTTTTTTTTTTTTTTTTTTTTTTAAATTCAAATTAAAATTAAAATTCGAATTTAAATTAATTAAATTTTTTCTTTTTTTTTTTTTTTTTTTTTTTTTTTTTTTTAAATTCGAATTAAATTTTTAAATTTTTTTTTTAATTTTAATTTTTTTTTTTTTTTTTTTATTAAATTCGAAAATTAAAAATTAAAATTGAAAATCCTATAAAATCTTTCCTAAAAGAGAAAAATAAGGAGAAGAATGAAAGATTCCTAAAAATCCTAAAACAAAAGTCCCACAAAAGTTAATGACTAAATTTAGAAAATCCTAAAAATATCTAAAAGAGGAAAATAAGGAAAAAGAGTCCTACCAAATCTAAAATAAGAAGTCCTAAAAATCTCTACTTCCTAAATTTCCTAAGGAAGGTATCCTAAAAATCTAAACTTCCTAAAAAGACTCCACAAAATCTTATCAAAGAGAGAAAAATAAGGGAAATAAATTTTAATAATTATTATTTTTTTTTATTTTTATTTTTTTTAAACACTCAAAAGCAAAAATCCTATCCAAGATTAATCAAAATTTCACCGATTTCCCAAGAATGGCCAAAACTTGATCGATTTAGAATGTAACCCTTGCAAGTGCACAAGATCTATTGCGATGGCAAGAATAGGGTGTCGAACCCCAGGAAACGTGAATTTTATTTAATTTTTTAGAGATTTTAAATACGTCCCTAAGGAAGTACCAAAGGGCAGATTCAATTTTACCAAAAACTTAACACACTTTTCCTAAATGCAGAAAAATAAATTAATCTAAACAATTAATTACTGATAAATCTACGAACAATATTAAAATGAGATCAAGGAATATGCTACCCCAGATTCGTACCCCTTTTCTATCATTAAAACCCACAGTTTCATTAAATCATCATTCACACCATCATTCATCTAGAAAAATCACTTGAAATAAAATATAATCATCAATCAGATATATATCTAAAAACAATGACTCAGCCTAACATTGCGCTATGAGTCATGTAAAAAGCGTAGCGTATCTCATGATATTTAGATCACGACAATGAGCACATAATCGCTCTACAGCCTAGATCAGCCTGCAGGTCCAGATCTAGCGATTACTACGTTGATCTTAATCAACCATCATAACAAAGCATTTAAAATATTTTCAATCACACAAACTTTGAGCAAAACGATTCCATGATAACAATAATAGACTGGTATTAATCATAAACATAGGTACTTATCCTGGGATCGCATCTTCCCATCTCATCGATTTAGTGTTTGATCTCCTTTTCTTTCAAAGTCATTCCTCTTTATTTCTTCCAAAAGATATTTGCAATTGTTTTTCCTAAATACAATCTATGAATTTCTCGGGAGAAAATAATGCAAATCCCAATCAATCTACTGAATAAACCCTAAGAAGGAGAGAAGAAGACTTGAAAAGATGAAGAAAATATTCCCCAAAGTGAAGAGCCCTAACAACTAAAAAGAAAGAATGAATAATATTCTAATTGCAAAAAATAATAATCCCTCTAAGAAACTCGTGGCTTCCCTTTTTATAATAGCCTAACCCTAATACCTCTCTCGATTGACATCTAAGAGTAATTTTCGTGAATTCCCGCCTAGCTTTGCATCAGATACTGCCTCGGTATTTTGCTCATAATTTTCTGTACCGAACTCGGATTGAGGTGATTCTTGAGGCGTTGGAAAGCTGACGACGAGCTCTACAACTTTTATGTTTTAGCAATTTCCTGAATCTGACGTCTTGAAGGTCCAAATTGAGCTGCAAGTCGCACTAAGTTCTCAATGACCCAAAATAGCAGTGTTTTGACATTATTTTCGGGATTCTTGGGCTGTTTTAGAAACTTGGACTGTATTTACCTGAAACACTTCAAATCTAGCAAATCTCATCAGATAGCCTTCATCGGACGGCTAAATATAGGTATTTAGGGGTGAAATATCATCATATTTCACTACTCATCAATACCCACCTGTTGAAGCATGAACGGTAGATCCACGGCGATTCGAGTTGAAGAGATTGATACCCCAAAACGTCGGTTCGTCCAAGCTTTCTTCTTCTCCTTCCTTCATAGATCTTGCCGCTTGAAAGAGGTCACAGTGGTTGAGCGGAAGAACACACAAGTGCTTTGTAGGGAAGAGATTAGAGAGAGTTGGGAGAGATGAGTTGAGAAAGATGAAGTTGTGACGGCTAGGGTTTCTTAAAAGAAAAAGAGTTAAGAAACAGCTAAGTTTTCTTAAAAGAAGAAAAGGTGAAAAAAGAGTTACGTAAATTAAGTAGGATTTTTTTTAAATATGGTGGGTTCCGATGTGGAGCACTAACACCGTGCATAGTGCAAAACATCATCTAACAACATTAAAAGATCAAAATGGGCCGGGTTGTTACAAGTAATGATCATGGTTTTAAATATCGGCTAGATCCGATAGATGCCTGCCGCTATGTATTGGGTTAGGCCCCATCTGATACAATTTACACCACCGATTTAGTAAGGGGTCAAATAGAGCGTCAAACATGTCAAACATCGGTCCCATATAGGGTTATAACGTATATCGGGTCATATCGGCCTATCTGCATCGGATATGAACCAGATAAAATATCAAAAATGCCCTTTTTTGGTGTCACAACCCAGATTTTTGAGATCTGTGCATGGCACACTTTGTTGCACATAGGTATATGCGTTTCACAAAGGGACCAAAACACCCAAATACTTAAAGTGTGTACATGGGAAACACACTAGTATATCCCAATTCTGATAAATATAAAAGTGAAGAAGAGAGAAGAGGAGTCCTTACGTAAAACTATTCTAACCTAAATAGAGAGGAGGAGAGTATAGAGAAAAAGAAGAAAGGAGCCTGGGAGAACTAGGGTTTGCAAAGACTTAGATCGGCAAGGAGGATCAGAGGTAATGACGGGAAGACGAACCAGGGAGACCGGATAGCCTATTTGGTTTACAAATCTTAAATCGAACCTGTGTGTGATTCATCGTCAGAGGTACGTTAAAAACATGACAGATGCCTAGGAATGTTTTATATAGTAGGAAGGATGTTGGCTGTAAGTTTACTCTATATAAGATTAAGGTTAATTGAAGGATGGAAGCATGATCTCGATCTGATCAGGGACAAAACCATTGTTCCTCGCTCGAGCGGTCTTAAGAGGCTCGCGCGAGCGAGGATGAACAAAGAAAAGAACGACTCTGGGCTCGCTCGAGCGGTCCCTTATACTAAAGGGAAGCTCGCTCGAGCGAGGGTCCACAGAAAAAGTCGAGAGCTCGATTTAACCGCTCGAGCGATCTCGATTTGACCGCTCGAGCGAGGTCAAGAGACCGCTCGAGCGAGGTCAAGTGACGCTGCGAAGCGAGTATAACCACTAAGATGTTGGTTTTCTGAAATAAGAAACTCGGGTGTCTTACACCCCAAATGACCTTAAACTATCCTAAAGTAAATTCTCTTTTAATGTAGGTTGATGCATTATAACCGCTAAGGACAAGCGTGCTTTGAGATTGTTGAGGTAGGGAGTATTCTTGAAACATGTGCATTATTTTGTGAACTCATATGCGTAGTAAAGTCTATTTAAATAGTAGTATATACTATAAACTCTCATGATAAGTGTGTGTGTGTGTAAAGTGTGAAGAATCCTGAGGTCCCCAGGGGACGAAATATAATGTGGTTAAATCAGAGAAAGTTGAAATAGAAGTATGGGGCATCCTAGGGATGCGTAAGAAATAAAATAGAGAAACAAAAATAATGTGATAAGGCCTAATGTAATATATCTAGCACATTCACGGTGAACAACTATATGTAAAGCACTTTGATATTTTTATTATTTAAGGTTGATCAGAATACCCCACCGACGTGGCGGGATACCCACGACTGACTCGGCAGGATATCCGTGACCGGCGCCAATCCAGATAGTTGTAACACATCCCGTGGATGTAGATTGAGAATAGACCTCACGCCTATGAGAAAGGGGCTTGGGCAAGATATTCGAGGATACACATAATAACTGTCTAGTTAGACGACGATGGCGGGTATTCCATCGGGGCTCGATGCTATAGTGCTCGGGGATTACTTAAGTTAAGATTTAAGTGATTAGGCCAAGTTCACAAACAAATTCATAAAGAGATTAAACAGAAACTGGGCTAAGATTGGTTGGGAGTCATTGAATTACTTTTATCCTTCAAATTGTTGTACATAAATATTTCTTGAGAAATTATGTTGTTGGTACTAACATATGTGCGGGAGATGATCTATATGTTCTTTTGTTTTCCCTACGGAGCTAGGATGTAGCTCACCCCTTAGACTATACGTCGCAGGTCAAGGACTAACGGCAGCAAGGACTTCGGGTGAAGTTAATCCAAAGGCATCGGTGTCTGTACCCACAGAAGAGTCAGAACCTCCTCCTAAGGAATTCTTCTAGGAAACCCGTTGCATACTTTGATAGTGAGTAGAGAGAGAGTACTGTGTATGGCTTGGTATATCGAGCCTTTTATTTATTTTTTCTGAATGTTTTAAATACTGTCACTTGGTAGACCACCTAGGAGGAATAAGTACCATCAAACTTTCGGGTATGTCCTTATGTCCATGAATTGGCATGGAACAAGAACAGCCTGGTAGGATCAATTAACTTATAAGTTCTTATTGTTTGCTTAGAGTATTCGCATGTGCTTCAATTACCGTTTGGCTGTATATATGATGAGGAGTAATGATATGAATGTAAGGCACGGCCTTGAAGGTCGTCTTGATAATATGATTTGGTTGTCGAAATTTTTATTCTGATTGGTATCAAAGCATTTTCCTTTCAGAGTTCTGACTATCATATCGTCAGAATATAGGGACTTCTGCTAACGAGATTTTAATTCTCATGCAGACCGTTATGTTTCCTAGAGGGAGAGGCCGACCCAGGGGTGGCCATGATAGGAATTTGTGATGAGATGGGTTCGTCTCACCTACAAAGCAGTGCCATTGGGAAAGCAGGGAGATTCCGAGAGCGGTGGCGGGAGGAAATCAAAATCAAGCGGAGAGCAAGATCTAGATAGACATGATCGAGACCAAAGGGAACAAGATAGGGTGAGAGAAAGGAATGAGGAAAGAGAAGAGCGTGAAGAATGATGCACACAATGGAGACCATGGCAAGCCATGGCACAACAACAGCGTCCTTGGCGGCCATGATACAGAACCACAACGAACACCTACCCTCCGAGGACTTACACCTTCATTGGCTTGATTCACCGAGTTCGAAGAATGAGACCTCCCAATTTTTCGGAGACGGCATACAATGGTCAGAAAATTGGTTGGGAGAAATGGAGAAGGTGTTGACGTCTTGACACGCACAGAGGATGAGAGCGTCTTGATATATGTTAGATGGAGAAGCTGGACCTTGGTGGAAATCGATTATGAGAGCACAAGAAACTCCAAACGTCGTGGACTTGGGGACTAATTTGTAGAAAAATTCAATAAACAATATTTTCCTGAAGTTGTGAGAAATCAAATGGAGACCCAATTTTTACAACTAGCACAGGGAAGAATGACCGTGAGAGAGTATGGAGTGGAATTCATGAGATCGGCTCGCTCGCCACTGCATCACGTAATCTCAGACGTGATGAAAGCGAAGAGGTTCCAACAGGGCTTACGGTCGGACATCCGAGGGGGTGTTGCGCCCTTCCAGCTGAAGACTTATGGAGAAGTAATGAGTAAGGCATTGGTGGTTGAGGAAGAAAATAATAACCGATACCGTCAGAGAGAACATCAAGGCAGAGAATGCACCAATCTGAATAGGACGGGGGGTTATGAATCATCATATAAGAAACAGAGGTTTATAACACCAAATCAGAAACTGTCGTTCCAGTCGGGTTATGGGAGAGCTGCTCCACAATCGACTCATCAAAATTATCCGTTGCTCGCATCAAGGAGATCGATGAGGTATCAAGGTCCTACTTATTCCAACAGGACTACAACTCCACAAGTTTTTCCGAGAGCTGCTAATTCATTTCCAAGGGAAACTTGTGCTAAATATGGCAAGTCCCATAAAACAACAGACTGTAGGCAAGGAATGCGAGGCTGTTTCAAGTTTGGCAAGATAGGTCACATGATGAGAGATTGCCCTGAGACAGCCAAAGAAAAGATGGCTCCAACCTCCATGCCACAACCAATTCAAGCTCGAAAGCCTGTTATTCGAGGAAGAGCCTCGCTACTACCCAGAAGCGAGAGTGTGTACGACATTATCCAAGGTGAGAACTCCTTTAAAATAGAGAATTTCGGTTTCAATATAACTCTAGATAAAGAATGAGTTTATATTAGTATATATATATATATATATCATATTAAACGTAAGAGTGAAAATTGTTTATGGATATGTTGTATGCGATATGCATGTATTGTAGGTACGTTCTGATTTATGAGAAAGGGTGCTACGTAGCACATGGACGATGATCTTGATAGACCTGTGGTCTACCCACTCCTTCATTACCCCAAGATTTGCGAAAAGAATGAAGATTGTTCCTAAACACCGGACTTTGTGTTATCGGTGTCCATCCCAACAGAAGAATTAGTGGACACGGAATTAGTCTGCAAATCGGTAGTAGTAAGCATTAGGGATCACGTTGTCCACAAATTAGAGGCAAATCTAATATGGTTGGACATGCAGGGATTCGATGTAATCCTTGGCATGGATTGGCTGTCCCAACATTGCGCAACAGTGGACTGCAAGGATAAAGTTGTTGTTTTCCGTCCTAACACGAGGAGATCGTTTGATTTCAAGGGAGAGGTCGACTCGGTACCACTTATATCTCTGCGATGAAGCGAGCGTTTAATTAGGAAAGGTGTAGTGGTTATTTGGCATTTTGAAGGAGGATAAAGAAGAAAAGAATATTATCTCGGACATAGCTGTGGTGCGAGAATTCCCATATGTATTCCCAGAAGAATTGCCAGGATTACCTCCAGAAAGAGAAGTAGAATTTGCGATTGATTTGGCACCAGGAACGGAACTGTTTCAAAAGCACCTTATAGAATGGCCCGCAGAGTTGAAAGAATTGAAAGAACAACGCAAGAGCTCATGGACAAGGGGTTTATAACCAAGCGTGTCTCGTGGGGAGCACCGGTGTTCGTGAAAAAGAAGGATGGGTCGATGCGTTTGTGCATCGACTACCGCCAATTGAATAAAGTCACGGTGAAGAATCGATATCCATTGCCAAGAATAGATGACTTATTCGACCAATTACAAGGAGCAAAACACTTTTCCAAGATCGACCTAAGATCCGGGTACCATCAGTTAAGAGTCAGGGCCGAGGACATTCAGAAAACGGCTTTTAGAACACGGTATGGACACTATGAATTTTTAGTGATGCCATTTGGATTTAATGCACCAAATGCGTTTATGAATTTGATGAACCGAGTGTTTAAACCACACTTAGACTCTTGGGTTGTAGTATTTGTTGATGACATCCTAATCTACTCAAAATCAAAAGCGGAGCATGAAGAACACTTACGTGTCGCTTTACGAACCTTACGTGAACACCAACTGTACGCCAAGCTCAGCAAATGTGAGTTTTGGCTAGAAGAAGTCAGCTTTCTGGGACATGTCGTCTCCAAGCATGGTGTCACTGTAGATCCCGCTAAGATCGAGGCAGTAGTGAACTGGGAACAACCAAAAAAACCGTGACAGACATCCGAAGTTTCCTAGGACTGGCAGGATATTATCGACGTTTCGTTGAGGGGTTTTCAAAAATATCAGGACCTCTCACAAGGCTTACAAGAAAGGACTCAAGATTTGAGTGGAGTGAGGCGTGTGAAAAGAGTTTTCAAGAACTCAAGAAAAGACTCACCTCAGCTCCGTTAGCCATTCCATCGAGGAGGATTCGCAGTTTATAGTGATGCTTCGTATAACGGGTTGGGTTGTGTACTAAATCAATATAAAAAGGTAATAGCTTACGGCTCCAGACAGTTGAAAGAGCACGAAAGGAACTACCCAACACACGATCTGGAACTAGCTGCAGTCATATTCGCATTAAAAATATGGCGACATTACCTATACGGAGAAACATTTGAAATTTTCACTGACCATAAAAGCCTCAGATACCTGTTTACACAGAAGGAACTGAATATGAGGCAGCGTAGGTGGATGGAATTCCTCAAAGATTACGACTGTTCTATACAGTATCATCCAGGCAAAGCTAACGTAGTGGCCGACGCCTTGAGTCGAAAGAGTTCCGCACAGCTGGCTAGCCTAATTTCAGGTATACATCGATGGAAGTTGTTGGAGGATCTAGCGTTATGTGGTGCAGACATCCAACCACAAGCCACGAGCCTTCTTAGCCAACATATCGGTGAAGCGGTGATATTTGAACACATCTGAGAACTACGGATGAAAGACCCGATTCTAACACGGATACATCAAAATGTAATAGAAGGTACTACCTCTGAGTGTTCAATCAAGGAAGACGGTTCCTTAACATTCAAGGGGTGGCTTTGCATTCCAGACAACGCCAATTACGTGACGATTCTTGATGAATCCCAGTCAAGTTATGCAATCCACCCAGAAGCACGAAGATGTATCGTGATCGAAAAGAATTACCGTGGAGAGGGTTGAAACAAGATGTGGCGAGTATGTTTCACGATGTTTGACGTGCCAACAAGTGAAAATCGACCATAGACACCCCCAGCAGCCTATTACAGCCCTTACCCATACCGGAATGGAAATGGGAATCTATCTCAATGGATTTCATAGTCGGGTTACCACGAACTGCAAGGAGGCATAACGCCATTTGGGTGGTGGTTGATCGATTAACTAAGTCGGCACATTTCTTGCCGTACAACACGATGTACACAGCGGGAAGATTAGCAGAACTTTACATGAAGGAGATCGTTCGGCTACATGGGATTCCAAGTAGCATTGTTTCAGACCGAGACCCATTATATACGTCAAAGTTTTGGAGGAAATTCCAAGAAGGAATGGGAACTAAGTTGGATTTCAGTACGGCGTTTCACCCACAAACAGACGGACAGACTGAGAGGGTCAACCAAGTCATTGAAGACATGCTTAGGGCATGTATGTTAGAATTGCAAGGATCGTGGGATCAACATCTACCATTGATTGAGTTCGCTTATAATAATAGTTTTCAGACGAGCATTGGGATGGCACCGTATGAAGCCTTGTACAGAAGACGATGTAAGTCGCCAATCAATTGGGAAGAAACTAGGGAGAAATTTGTTTTGGGACCCGAGCTACTTGAAGATAACGCTGCCATTGTCCGCATGATCAGGGAGAGGCTAAAGGCGGCTCGTAATGCATGTAAAAGTTATGCTGACATCAAGCGGACCAGTGTAGACTTTAAAGTGGGGGAACATGTGTTCGTGAAAGTATCACCAATGAAGGGAGTGATGAGATTTGGGAAGAGAGGGAAACTAAGTCCCCGCTATCTTGGACCGTTTGAAGTTTTGGGTCGAGTGGGAGAAGTAGCCTATCGCATTGGTTTGCCACCATTGTTTGATCAAGTGCACAATGTTTTCCACGTATCGATGCTTAGGAAATATCTCAATGACCCTGATCACGTACTGAGCGGCCAATCATTCGAAATGCATGAAGATATGACCACGATTGAAGAACCCGTAGAAATTGTAGATCGAAAGGAACAGGTGTTGCGATCAAAAGTGATTCCCTTAGTACTTGTTCGATGGAAGAACCATCGGATCGAAGAGGCAACATGGGAATGTGAGGCGGATGTTAGAGAACAATATCCCAAATTGTTCGAAGTTGCCAACTGAATGATTTTTATTGGTTTGAGAATATGTAATTTCGGGTACTATGAAGGTTAGGTATGTTTTCTTTTGATATATGATTGCAAACAATGTTTGAGAAAAAAAAAAAAAAAAAAAATTTCGTTGAACTCTAAATTTATGAATCTAGTGATAAATCGAAATTTAATGAGCAAAAAGGTCCCAGATAAAAGTTTCTGGTCTCGCTCGAGCGACCACTTACGACCGCTCGAGCGAGCCCACATAAAATCATACTTCCTCTCGCTCGAGCGATAACAAATCCTCGCTCGAGCGAGGTATGAAGACCGCTCGAGCGATGGTTTATAACCGCTCGAGCGAGGTAACGATATATAATAGTAACTGGTTCTGTGCTCGCTCGAGCGAGGGCTAATGACCGCTCGAGCGAGGCGGAACTATAAATATGGGAGAGGCCTTGGCGCCTGTTCATCTTCAAGCGAAAGAAGAAGAGAGACGAGAGAGGGGGTTAGGGCAAGCGATTTTCCAATCCTTTCGGTCCGTTTCCAGCCGGATTTCAACCATCCGATCCATTAAAACTACTCTTCTAGGTAAAATCTAACCATCCCTAAAATTTTTCTTGTCTTTTAAATCCTCTAAATACCTAATGGCTTCAAGCCCAAACCCACAACCTAAGAAACGGATGGCGATTCGATCGCCGTCGGCGCGCAATAAAGCGCCACAAACCTCGCAACCATCATCAAACCCACCCTCTACTCCAATCACACTGGATGATTGGTGGGGAGCGAAAATTTTTGAAGCCGAATGGGAAATACATCCCTCTTGTTTCGGGGATCCGGCGTCCACCCAGTGGACATCGGACTTCATAACCAACAATCAGCTCAAGTCCTTGCTTACGCCATTCGGGGATCGATACTACCCGAGGCTAGTGAAGCTTTTCTACCAAACCTTAAACATGAGCATCGATGAGGACGCCATACTAGTTACCATCGATGGTAACGAATTAATTTTTAGATGTGCCAACATTTCCTCCATCATGAAATGCCCCCACATCTACACTTCCAGCCCTCTCATCCTACCACCTTTTTCTGGGAACGTGGATTTCCCAACGATCATCTCCGATATCACTGGCGGTAGGTCCGCCTCGGGACAGTCCATCACCCGATCACAACTACCGCCGCGCATGTGGCTTTTAGACATAATCTTCAAAAAGAATTTGCACCCCACCGGCCATGACCAAGAACGCCGAGATGCGTTTTTGTGAGCACTACACACCGCATTTCACAATAGGTGGATCAATGCACCTATGGTCATTATAAAAGGCATGGCGCATGCCTACAGAAGAAATGTGAGGGGTGCTGTCCCTCCACCTATCAACCGACTACCGTATGCACGACTGATTTCCCGACTTTTGGATTCGCGAAACGGGAAGGGAGGATCTAGGATTCGGGAGGATGAGTTGTTCCTCACCGACAACGTCGTCCCATACCTCGCCCAGGATTGGAGCAGAAATCTTAAAAGCCTCCAAACCAGCGTCGACAAGAAGAGAGACCAGTCTCGGATCGACCACCCATCAAACACCGGCGGACGACTACTTCCTCCACCACGCCTGCACCCATACCCTCTACGACACGGGCATGATGCGAGATCCTTCAAGGAAGGGACATTAGGTTGCATCGAGGTTCCAGGAGGCGCTACTTATCGACCTCATGGGCCATGCGTACCATAAACCTACATGCAGCCAGTAGCGTGCCATGAGGGATTCTATATTTGGAGCATCTACCTCCGGACCGGCTACGAGGAGCGCCACAGGGGGTACCGCATTACTTGAACTGACGATGACTATGAAGAGGAAGAGGATTAGGAAATAGCAAATATTCGAACACCTGACATGTAATATTTTGAAAACTTGATATGGATGTTAAATTTCTTTAGTGTTAAAAACTATCGTGGCATGAATGGCACAAGTTTTGGTTTGGATAGATGATAAATATGTGTGGAATGTGTATCGATGATATTCTTATTAAATTGTTTTGTTTTTGTTGTATGGAAATTGTGGGTATGACCAACACTGATAGCTGCAAATGCGGCTACATAGTTAAATTCCTGATTGTTATACAAGTCAAATGACAAAAGTGATACCGAGTTAAGAAAATAATATCAATTTTCGAGGGCGAAAATCTTATAAGTTGGGGTGATTGTCACAACCCAGATTTTTGAGATCTGTGCATGGCACACTTTGTTGCACATAGGTATATGCGTTTCACAAAGGGACCAAAACACCCAAATACTTAAAGTGTGTACATGGGAAACACACTAGTATATCCCAATTCTGATAAATATAAAAGTGAAGAAGAGAGAAGAGGAGTCCTTACGTAAAACTATTCTAACCTAAATAGAGAGGAGGAGAGTATAGAGAAAAAGAAGAAAGGAGCCTGGGAGAACTAGGGTTTGCAAAGACTTAGATCGGCAAGGAGGATCAGAGGTAATGACGGGAAGACGAACCAGGGAGACCGGATAGCCTATTTGGTTTACAAATCTTAAATCGAACCTGTGCGTGATTCATCGTCAGAGGTACGTTAAAAACATGATAGATGCCTAGGAATGTTTTATATAGTAGGAAGGATGTTGGCTGTAAGTTTACTCTATATAAGATTAAGGTTAAATGAAGGATGGAAGCATGATCTCGATCTGATCAGGGACAAAACCATTGTTCCTCGCTCGAGCGGTCTTAAGAGGCTCGCGCGAGCGAGGATGAACAAAGAAAAGAACGACTCTGGGCTCGCTCGAGCGGTCCCTTATACTAAAGGGAAGCTCGCTCGAGCGAGGGTCCACAGAAAAAGTCGAGAGCTCGATTTAACCGCTCGAGCGATCTCGATTTGACCGCTCGAGCGAGGTCAAGAGACCGCTCGAGCGAGGTCAAGTGACCGCGCGAGCGAGTATAACTGACCGCGCGAGCGAGGTCTGGTGACCACTAAGATGTTGGTTTTCTGAAATAAGAAACTCGGGTGTCTTACACCCCAAATGACCTTAAACCATCCTAAAGTAAATTCTCTTTTAATGTAGGTTGATGCATTATAACCGCTAAGGACAAGCGTGCTTTGAGATTGTTGAGGTAGGGAGTATTCTTGAAACATGTGCATTATTCCGAACTCATATGCGTAGTAAAGTCTATTTAAATAGTAGTATATACTATAAACTCTCATGATAAGTGTGTGTGTAAAGTGTGAAGAATCACGAGGTCCCCGGGGGACGAAATATAATGTGGTTAAATCGAGAAAGTTGAAATAGAAGTATGGGGCATCCGAGGATGCGTAAGAAATAAAATAAACGAAACAATGTGATAAGGCCTAATGTAATATATCTAGCACATTCACGGTGAACAACTATATGTAAAGCACTTTGATATTTTATTATTTAAGGTTGATCGTAATACCCCACCGTGGCGGGATACCCACGATCGACTCGGCAGATATCCGTGACTGCAAATCGGCCAATCCAGATAGTTGTAACACATCCGTGGATGTAGATTGAGAATAGACCCCACCTATGAGAAAGGGGCTTGGGCGATATTCTGTGGGATACACATAATAACTGTCTAGTTAGACGACGATGGCGGATATTCTATCGGGGCTCGATGCTATAGTGCTCGGGGATTACTTAAGTTAAGATTTAAGTGATTAGGCCAAGTTCACAAACAAATTCATAAAGAGATTAAACAGAAACTGGGCTAAGATTGGTTGGGAGTCATTGAATTACTTTTATCCTTCAAATTGTTGTACATAAATATTTCTTGAGAAATTATGTTGTTGGTACTAACATATGTGCGGGAGATGATCTATATGGTCTTTTGTTTTCCCTCACTGAGCTAGGATGTAGCTCACCCCTTAGACTATCGTCGCAGTCAAGGACTAACGGCGAAGGACTTGGTGAAGTTAATCCAAAGGCATCGGTGTCTATAAGAGTCGTGAACCTCCTCCTGAGGAATTCTTCTAGGAAATCCGTTGCATACTTTGATAGTGAGTAGAGAGAGAGTACTGTGTATGGCTTGGTATATCGAGCCTTTTTATTTATTTTTTCTGAATGTTTTAAATACTGTCACTTGGTAGACCACCTAGGAGGAATAAGTACCATCAAACTTTCGGGTATGTCCTTATGTCCATGAATTGGCATGGAACAAGAACAGCCTGGTAGGATCAATTAACTTATAAGTTCTTATTGTTTGCTTAGAGTATTCGCATGTGCTTCAATTACCGTTTGGCTGTATATATGATGAGGAGTAATGATATGAATGTAAGGCACGGCCTTGAAGGTCGTGCTGATGGCACGGATTTCGGGTTGCCGAAATTCGGGCTGTTACATTTGGAAAAAAAAATTATATTTTTAATATTTAAAAAAAAAGGTTGCTTACATATCACTATATCAGTCAATTTGGCCGATAAGTATCTAATATTCATCCTCGGAACCCCAACAACATATGTCGGTGTATTGGTCTTTAAGGAAAATTTGGTCTTTAAGGAAAATTATAAACGGTGGACAATTTTTGGTAGACAATTGACAATGTAATGCTACAGTGATTGGTCAGCAGTGCTTGGGTTAATATGCATACAATGACCACCATGTCATACATAAGCTGCATGCAAAATTGTCCACTGTATAACACTGTCTGGTCTTTAAATCCTTGGAACTTATACTATGTATGCTATTGGCTCATATTTTAAAGTGATTAGGTTTCACCAACAACCAACGAAGCATTAGCCCAATTAGTACGTTCCCTCCAATGTGAGGGAGTAGATCATGCGTTCGATTCTCGTCCTCCACGCAATTTCCCACCCTTGTTTTTACAACGTGTGGGTTGGGTTCTGTTAGTTAACTCTCACCACAATAATAGTTAGTGTGCCCTCACCCTACTCCGCAACTGTCACATGTGTATGCGTGTCTGCTCCTCAATTCTCGAGGCTGTCTCGGCCAAATAGCCGTATAAAAAAAATGAAAAATCATACAAAGTTGTCCACCAATTCACCTACAAGAAAACTTAGGTCAACAAACTAGCTACTCAAATTTTCTCTCTTTCTCTCTCTAACCAGCCACTCAAATTTTCTTTCTTTCTCTCCAACCAATTTGGATGGTTAGACCAAGGATCAAAATGTCAGCTTGCTGCTTAGCTGGATCGTCAAATCGAAATTTCGACCAAAATTTTGCACTTCATACACTATAAGGCACGAAATTTTGTCAGTTCGTTATTGTTTCGGTGCTAACCGAAGCCGATAAGAGACTAATGACCTTGTGCATTACTGCAGCTCATGGTTCAAAATTTTGGCCGATAATTCAAATTATTGGCCGAAATTTATCGGTTTCCGTCCTCACCGAAACAAAAATAAGGTCCGAAATTTGTCACATTAATTATGATAGTAAAAATTTTTGCCGGAATTCAAATTTTTGAACAAAAAATTCACTCAAATTTTCGATACAGTCGTACCCGAAATCGAAAATGAAGTCGATATTTTGATCCTTGCTGCAGCTCATCAATGGGTCTGCCTCAAGTACAATAATTTAATTTCCTAAGTAAGTTCTTAACTAAAGGGTAAAAGAAAAATAGGAGATCACACTACAAAAAATAAGACTAATAGCGGCAGTTTTTTTAAATAAAAAACTGCCACTATTAGTCCTGTAGCGGCAGTTTTTTGTAGCGACAGCACTAATAGTGGCAGTTTTTTATTAAAAAAAACTGCCGCTAATAGTCTTATTTTTTTGTAGTGTCATGAAATCTAAAATCATTAATTGATGGTGTCACTTAGGGCTATCAATGGGTCAGGTCGAGTCTGGCCAAAATTTTAGGTGCTCGATGGGTAAAGAGCATATGCCTGACTTAATGGTGCACCCCAATATCTGAACCGACCTGACAGGTAAATGGTATGTCCAGCCAAAAACCAACTAAAACCGATGCCCGACTCCACCCAGATGAAAACCTCCTATTTTCCATATCAATTCATAGGGTCAGGTCAACTTGACATGACCAAAATTTAACTTGACCCCAAGGTCGGGTCCGAAGCTTCATGACCTCACAGATCAAGTTTGTGTGCTCGACCTGTTAAATAACCTGGGTCAGGTGGGTCCCTCCACTAGTAGCCCCCTAATTGGAGTACTTTGAAAGCGGTTAATGCTTCAAAAGCTTTTTATAAAGAGGGTCAACAAATTAAGTTGACCATATATTTTTAATTTTATTTTAATTACAGTTTTTTATTATGAATAATAATTTATTAAAATTCAGGTTGATAATAATGTTGCAACAGTTATCCTTTTAAAACAAGCAAATGAAATGATAGTTTCAGCCAAAGGTAAACCGGCAAATTATAAACGGTGGATAAATTTGATGCAAACAAATTAAAGTGCAGGTGACTAACATAATACGACGTAATTGGCCGTATTAATTGAGCACTTGAAGCCACTTGTGTCGCCAGTGGCTTCAAGTGCTATAATATGTCTAGCACTTGAAGCCACTTGAAGTCACTTGTGTCGCCAAAGGCTGCATTTATAAAATATGTCTAGCATATAACACTGTCCACAAAAACAAATACTTTTTCAAGTCTAATGTTATTTGATAATTTATTAATTCTTAGGCAGCATATGGCATAGCTCTTTGCTAGCCCCTGTCACGGTAGAATTCAGCTACTTTAGTTGATTCTCATTCTTTCTTCTAACTCTCTGCAAAGGAGGATATACCTGCTCTAGCAGTAACCTCCCTGCTCTCTACTAGCTCCCTATTAGAGCAAATAAAATCAGCTCTGATAAGGAGTGAGTAGAGGGGAGGGTAGAACTACTGAACAAGTAAATCTTGCATAAAATTTTGCTATGCAAGAAATTATCAATGAGAAGGGGTACCTAGTAAAGCAGATAGCAAGATGTTAACAAAGAAGATGGAAACCTGCTAAAGTAGGTGAACTCTGTTATGACAGGGGCTAACAAAGAGCTATGCCATACGCAACCATGCTATCCCCCGTTAACTATGAATTGATTTGAGCGAATTCGGTAACTGTAGAATCCAATTAAACGTTAACTTTAGTGTATTTCAATTTTGAACACAAAATGGTCAATCTTGACACTTGTTTTCCTGGCAGCCGGGGGAGAGGGGAGGGGCAAACTAATGAAGTAGAAAGAAGAAATGCTCTCCAAGGTGTCAAATTTTCGTCTCATAATGGGAGAACTCCTTTGTTTTCGAAGGCGACTTCAAATCGTGATAAAAATAAAGAGAATACATATAAAAAATATAGAGAATATATGATAAATTGTGGTATGGTAAAATATTTTATCATGAATTCAATTATTGTAGTGTTTGTAAGGATAGTAAATGTATTACCTCTATTTTACCATAAAATAGCAAAACATATCACATATTACGACCCCTCTCACGAGAATAGGAGAGAAACATAGTATTTTTTTCATATTAGTGTATATTCGTTCAAGTTAGGAATACATGATAAAATATGTTAAAAAATCACAACTTTAGCATGTTTTTGTAAGTTCTAACCAAACTGGCCCTAAAAGAGTGGCTGACTAAGGTGCCAATGCCTATGCGCACTACAAAAAATAAGACTATTAGCGGTAATTTTTTTAATAAAAATTGCTGCTATTAGTCATGTCACTACCAAAAACTACTGCTATAAGTATTGTCACTATCAAAAACTTCATTAACAACAACTGCCGATGATACACCTTATTTTTATAATGACAGCTTCTGATCTCTCTAGTCAGGTTTCCCTTATTTAATAAATTTTTATTATTAAAAAAATAATAATAAATAAATAAATAAACCAATGAGGTCATAAGTCTCCTTTCTAGCTTTAGAGCCTCTAAATTATTTGTGTGGAGTTTAATAGTTTGGCAGGGCGAGAGCCACCCTCGCAATAAGTTGGTAGATTTAGATGAGCCTACTTCCATAAATTTAATTGAGAGCTTTCGAATGTCGAGTTCAAATCCCATGCAAAGAAATTTTTTGACTTAGACTGATTTGACAGACGAAGTGGCATTAGGTAATCAACTCGAGTGCCCAAGTGACATGATTTGGATCGGTTAGATTCAGTTTTCGGTGCCGAAAGCTGAAAATCGGGTAAGTGGGAGAGAAAAGCGACCATAAAACTGAAAATATCAAAGAAAAAAAAAAAAGAAATTAAAAATATTCCTCTTTCAAAAACTTTAAAAAAAAAAATCAAAAAAATATAAAAACCATACCGAAACCAAAACCAAATCGGTTCGATTCGATTTTAGTTCAGGGAGGTGGAGAGTTCGGCTAACCGAAATTAAGACATTTAGATTTTAAGTGAACCGAAATTGAAATTTTGGTTTCAGTTTCGATTCGGTTAACCGAACTTCAACCCCTTTATCCACACTTGGGGGTGCAGCTTTAGTTAACTGAACCGAAACAGAAAAATCGATTTTCGGTTCAAGCTTGCCAAAACCGAGCCTGATCGAACCTTTTTTGGTTTAGGTTAATCAATATTTTCAAGCCTCAAACCAAAACAGAACTGAACCACTCCTATTTTGGTTTTGGTCGGTTTGGTTCAGTTCAGTTTTCGATTTTCCTTCATATTTTTTATATTTTTTTAATTTTTTGTTTTTCAGGTGTTGATTTAAAGCGATCAACACCTTGCAGTTAATCTAAACCATCCAATCAATGCATTTTTCATATTATATATGCATGTAAGATTTAGATTGTCACTATCCATGTCAAACCTTGTGATCACTCCCAAAAGTGTTTAGATTTATACCAAAGTGTATGTTGATGGGCATATGAAACATACCGATCAATGGTGTTAGATCAACTTTACATAGTTCGCATGTGCTCTAATCAGGATTTGCTTTATATTTGTAACCTCTGTGTTACAGTCGACCGTAAACTTAGTCAAGGTTGACTGTAACATTCGAAAAGGACAAACCTAAGTTAGGCTTGTGGATACAAGCATGTTGTGGCTCGTTTGAAGACGAGTGAAACTCCTTGGTGACTCGATGATTGATTGGAGACTATACAAATCGTTATACTGTGAGGATGCATTGTAGGCTTAACCGTATGTTGCTAAGAAGGGTTTGATAGGGTTTGATAGGATTGATGTCATTGATTAGTCAGTATTAAGGTTTGCATATTTAGGGCTCCCAATGGGCTGGATTAGGGCCGGGCTGGGGTTCAATCTGGCCCTAACCTACTCGGGCCGGGTTCCCAATTTTTTCAGCCTGGCCCTAACACGGGCTACGATGTACTTGGGTATTTTTTCGGATTTTTTTCGATTATATATTTTTCTAATAAAATTTGGTTGAACTATTTTTTTAGGCTATTTTTTTTCTAATAAAAGCTTGAAGAAGGTTAAGATTTTAATTAAATATTTATATTATTATAATAGAGGCTCAGTTACATGCTTTTATTTAAATATTTCATTTTAAGTTATTGTACAATGATTATAACGGACAACAGTTGCTTGAAAATTTATTAACAAGTCATCCAAGTTGTATAGCTAAAAAGTTATGCAATAGTTGCTTCAAAATGAATTAAGTCATCCAATTTCTTCAACCAAAAAATATATACACAAGTATTCATCATCATTGCCTCAAATCAATAAAAAATATTAATAATAAGTGGAGTGAAAATATAATTTTAAATATAACTAAACCGCTCAACGATTTAATCTCAACACATTTACGTAAATCATATTTATTTATATAATATCCGGGCCAGGTGCGGGCCGGATGTTACAACACTCAACCCAAGCTCGGCCCGGATTGATCCGGGTTGCAACATGTTTAGCTTGGTCCGGATATCGGGTCGGGTTTACTTGATAAAAAATATCATTTTTTTTGGGATTGAGTGTGGGCCAAAATCTGGCCCGGCCCATTGAGAGCCCTATGCATATTATTTAACAGCTTCTGTGAGAATTTTTATATCATAGTAGATTTGTGACTTTCATCATGGACTGGGCTCCGTGAACATTTCCCTCTATAGGGTTTTACCACATCAAAATCACGTGACTAACGTATTTTTCTTTTATATATGGGAGTTGTATCTTTATTATGTTATTATTTTAAGGGTGTCATTATATTTTCACCCCAAAAGATTATTTTGTCACCCCACCTCTTCTAGCCGACATGTATTGACCACCTTTGAATTAGATTGTGGAGGTCGTTTTTCGTCTCTATCTTCAACACAATGGATTTATAGATCATTGTAATATCATTAGATGATCAGTTTGTATTACACGTGGCACACATCTCAAAAAATGACTCTAAAATCATGCTTGAACATGATAAGTGTCATAAAATTTGAAGATCACTTTTTTGGGGTGTGTGCTATGTGTAATTAAAAATTGACCATCGGATAGTAGTCCCATGATCTATAGATCATTGTGCGAAAGATGGAAACAATCTCTACCAACTGATTCAAAGGTAGTCAATGCATGTCAGTTGGAGGAGGTAGGGTCAGAAAGCAGTCTTTTGGAGTGAGTATAAGTGTACCCTTATTTTAATAGATAGAGAAAATATTCTTGTCATTTAGGCATTGAGTACTCTTGTACGTGTCTACATGAAAGCGCCTATGCTTGCAACTCGTTTTTCACCCCAATATTCCCTATAATAAATCTTGAGACTATGATCCTACTATCAAATGATTTTTTTTTATTTCACATGACATGTGATTTTAGAGCTATTTTTGGGGGATCAATGTCATGTGGAATAAAAAATTGATCGTCCGATAGTGCGCTCATGGTCTTAAGATCCATTGAGTCAAAGTTTGGGTGAAAAACAATTTCCATCTTTTGATTCCAAGCAGTCAATGAGTTTCAAGGGATTTCAGATTTAAACGCTTTTAGTAAATCTGTAGGCGGGAAAAGAGGAAACCTTATGCTAGGCAAACCTAAAATACCGGAAAAAATTTCAAGATGTAGACTATTGCCTATATTCCAATTCAACCATCTATTTCTAGACTCTTGATTCGATGGTCAAGACAGCCTTAGGGGTGATATTTTCACCAACACCAATCCACATGATAGCTTGCCACATGGACAGTCTAGATTACCATTGGAGCACACCACACAGATATCAGAGCACTAAATCAGTGAACTCAAAATTGTTGGTACCAACTACCAAGTACCCAATATTAGAATCTCATGTACGGTAAAAATTCATTTCGCCATGGTTTCGTCGTAAGAAAGACTAACATCAGATCTAAGCTCATATGCATCCATCCGAAGAATGAAACTAACGTGCGAAGATACCTTCTTTATTTCAAAACAAATGCCCCAAAAGCATAAGTAAAGATGATGCCTTTCCAGCTTTTATAATATGAAATAGAACAAAAGCCTCATCATCTTTATACTAAGCCTCGTCATCTGTATACTTCTTTAGTAAAGTATGGACCCACTTTCCTAACTGTCATCTATACACTGAAATGGTGCTTAAATTAGATCATATATAGTTTAAGATATACACTGAAATGGTGCTTAAATTGTACCATCTATAGTTTAAGATATGAGTGATCTATACCGTCAAAGTGATAGATGATAGGTTAAAGTGCCTCGGCTCAAAAGTATTTTTTAGGAAAATTTAAATCATCCGATCAGTGAACTCACTTGGATAATTTAATTAGACTAATTATAGATGCTCGACACATGACACAATAATAAATCACAACTCAATGTTGTGAAATAAAACGTCTTACTTTAATGGCGTGATATCATTTAAACATCATTTGGTGTTTAAATGTCAGTAAGAGCGATTATACCTTAAAATGCTTCGATCAGGTCCAACAAGGTTGAATCGGATTTCGAGTTCAGCCACATTTGCAGCCCTTGTAAATAGGAGAATCTTGACTGCACGTGATCCCACAAAATGGAAAACCATGAAAATCAATATTCACCTTGGTTGGACCTGACCATTGCCCTCCCTTATAAGTATACATGTATGGGGAAGGGTAGCAGTATTTATAGCCAAAGATTCTATATTAGCAGTTAGGGATTTCCACCATAAATTAAGACAGTTGACAATTGCCTTGAATTAGATGATAGAGATCATTTTTTGTACGAATCTTTCACACAATAGATCTTGAGATCATGTGCACCTATCAAACGGTCAGATATTGATTCCACATGGAACACATCCCCAAAAGTGACCTGAGAACCCTGCTCATAGTACATCCATGATCGTGGTGACTTTTGGGGATGTCTGCGACATGGAATCAATATATACCCATTTAATAGGTGCACCATGATCTCAAGATCTACTGTATGCAAGATTGGGTCGAAAACATGTCACATGATTCGAGGCAATCAACGATTTTATCGACGGAAATCCCTAGGTGCAAATACCAGAGTGGAGGGAGTACAATTCTTATAATTAAGGGAAATTTAGATAATCAAGGCATGGTATTATAAAGTGCTCGTGAGTCGAGTACCGAGGATGGTACTCTAACCATCTTTACCGAAGATGTGATGCATGCAATAATCAAATCTGATTGTCCAAGTCCATGTGAGATGATCTATGCGGAGGTTCCTACTGATGGATGATAAAATTATCAATCTATCGGTTGATGGTGGTTGTCTGATCAAGAACTTGTGATTGGACAATAAATTCAAATATACAAACGTACATATTGAATATTCAAAAGTGTTGATTAGCTTGTGCATGGTCTGATCCTACACTTGAACGGACCCGATTGTTAGTAATGTACTGCATAGTTAAAATAGAGAGAGGCATTCCATCATTCGTGGTGCTTTTGCTATACACTCGATGATAGCTCCTAAGATATTTATATCTTTTAGCAAGTACGAAGTGTTCAAATGCGATTCTCTTGCTTTCGTAAGCACCGGATGTGAACGTTTAAACCTAATTAAATTTACCTTCCACTGTTTCGAAGTACTAAAATGGGGCAATGGTCTGATCGAATTAGTTGAATCAGATATCGGGTTCAACCATTGGATAAAAGTAAATCTGGATGTTCATAGTTTTCATTTTCATAGTATTACGTGCAGTCCAAATTGACTTTTATCCATGGTTGTAAAATTGGTAGAACAACTAGTATGACCTGTCCATTGCCCTAGTGTAAAAATAGTAGGATAAAAGGTTTTAGTCATAGTATTTACGTAAGTTTCTTAATCGTGTCACCAAGTATGAAGGGGTGCCATGTGAATAAGTGGGCTGACCAATAGGGCCATTGTAAATAAATTTTGTAGGAAATATGCATATATTCCCACGTTCAATTTTGTCAATTGGGTTAAAAATGAATGATAAAACAATGTTTAACCATTCATTTTTCAGTAGTGATTTTATATTTTTTTTTATTAATAATTTACATTTTTTTTTTATGATAATCTTTGATCATTAGGCTGCTCCTTCATGTAGCGTCAACTTCATATAGCATTAGATCACGTTTCTATGGAGGATATGGCGATCAACGAAGGTGATAACTGTCATAGTCTATTAGACCAAGTTACATTTGTCCGTATTTGAGAAATCCAAGTAGAAATTTGATATACCAACCATAGTGACAAATTTTGCAGAAAATCGGCGAAATTTTGCGAAATGGGTCAAACGAAATTTTCAATTTTTTCGGTATTTTTTTAATAAATTTTGATATTTTTTGGTAAATTTTGATAATTTTTTTTTTTTATATTTAAAATTTTTATTAAATATATTTTTTTGTGTATCTTTAATGCCCGAAATTTTTTTGAAAGGTATCAAAATTATTTTGAAATGTACCAAAAGGATCCCCACTGAAAAATTCTTGAAAACGAAATTTATCACTATGATACCAACTTACTAATTTTTTTTTCTATTTTTTTATTTTGCTTTTTTAAAAATATTTTATCACCTTCTAACAAAATTTCCCGTGTCATCATTGCCACTCAGAAACTCACTTCTCTTCTAATGACAAAGTATTTTAGACTGGCTAGTGGGTACCGTTATTTATAACCTTTCTGAGATTCTAAATTTGCAACTAGAGTTTTCATTTTTTTTAACTATTGACTGTCTTTAATTAAATGATGGAGATCATTTTTCATCCAAATCTTCCATACTCATAGCTAAACTATCGGAAGGTCATATGTTGTTATCACGTGCCACCATGGTCAAGAATGATCATGATCATAGGCATATCTTGAGAAGGGTTTTTGGGTAGCTTTTGGGGATGTATTTCATATGGAATCAACATCTGACTATTTAATAGTTGGGTCATAATCTCAAGATCTATTATATGAAAGATGTGAACAGAAATTCGTAAATGATGAAATAGGCAAGATAATTAGACTCGAGGCACGTAATCGCTCTTTTTAAAACGCTATTTGCTCCATACTTGAGTAAATCCTCGAGTTTGCAGAAAGGTTCCAGCGAGACGTTTTCAGGATACAACGAGTCCAATCTCTTGGATGCGATCCGTTACTTTGCAATAGTAGAGGATCACTCTAGAGAACTCAATTCGATGAAGTACCACTAAAAGAAAAAAGCAAGAGGAATTTTCAAGTTGTACGCAAGGAATCCGATGGATTTTAGAGAATTCAAATCTGTGTCCGAAGGCCTCCTTATATAGAATTTTCAATATGGCTGTTAGACCAATAGTCATATTTTGAACAGTTCAAATCTTTCAAAGATCTCAATCGCTTCATCCAACGGTTGTATGAAAGGTTGTAACTTTTCGAATTCAAATTGGAACGATTACATACTTAAAGCCTCCTTATATAGAATTTTCAATATGACTGTTAGACCAACGTTGCATACATTTATAAGCGATTATGAAATGGTTGGGTCCAACTGTCAATATTTGATCAATCCGCTTTGCCCAATAGAATCGAACTGACCCACTGATTAGTAGCCCATTAGACCCGACCCAGCTCATGAATAATTTGATCGTTGGATCTATCTGATCAAAAAGTCAAATCTCTCTTTGCGAGGATGTGCACGTGTAAAGTGCGTACGCCTAAAGTCGCACATGCAGCGATGACTCGCCACTAGGGACACCCTTCTCATTTTATTGTCAAATAATAAGAAAATGTGAAATATTTTATATATAGCCTATACACTTTTTACTTTTACCAATGTAGAACTATTTATTTGCATACAAAAT
Organism: Chloranthus sessilifolius; assembly: GCA_021018995.1. Lineage (NCBI taxonomy): Eukaryota > Viridiplantae > Streptophyta > Magnoliopsida > Chloranthales > Chloranthaceae > Chloranthus > Chloranthus sessilifolius. The sequence continues at coordinate 22,189,669 of CM037594.1, read as the reverse complement.
TAAGAATACCTATTACCTAAAAATTAATTCACAAAATTAAACAAAAGTTTTATTTTTTTTAAAATTATTTAATATATTTATTATATTTTAGATTAATAAAATAAATATAACAAAATATTAAAACAAAAAACGATATCTATGATCTGATTCAAAGAAGTTAATAATTTTAACAGGTTAAACCTTTGCTCTGAATGTAAAACTATCGGTTAGAAATACCAGTGCCATTTTCCACCTACTACCGCCAATTAATAGACCGCACCAAGTCGTTATAAACGAGAAGGAGCAGCTATTGTGCAAAACAACTATAAATGATCCAATGTAAAACCACATCTTTCACCTTCAAATGGTTCTTACGATAAAGGATCCAAACCACATCTTTCACGTTCCAATAGATCTTTATAACAGGTTGACCTCAACCCATTTTTTCCCTTTCGATCCAGTTTCAGTTCGGATTTTTGAAATTTAGCTGATCTGAAACCAAACTGATTTGTTTCGGCTCAACTTTTGGTTCGAGTTAAACAGAGAACCAAAAATTTCGGCTTAGACCCTAAACCGAAAACCAAAATTTTGTTCGAGTTACTGAATTTGCATCTCTAATCCTAGACAACAAGGGAGACGTTGCATGAGTTTTTTCGCGTTCTAAGTCTACTCTCTTTTATTTTATAGTAATTAAAAAATAAATATATAACTTAAAAGAATTACTCAAAATGTCCAATTTATATTGAATATATATAGATATGAATCAAAATAGTATAAATATCAATGGATATAAGCTGATGTTGGAAAGTCAATTACCGACTATGTTTGGGTTACCTCTTATAGGAGCAGAAGCAGCTCTCTGCCTGCTCTCTTTTCATCACCGTATATAAAATATGTTTTGACATAGAAGAGGTAGCGAACAATTTTATCACTTAAAACAATCCTCTGCATAACAAATGGAGCGAAGAGATGTGTTACCAAATGAAAAAGTAATTCTTCATCAGAGCCAAAGAGCGGAAGAGCTCCTCTTTGTACTGAAAGATCTAACCCAAACACAACGCCATTATGCACGGTACGCCCATTCAGAAATTTTTTTTAATAATATATTATCTATTTATTTTTCAACAGGACCATCTAATAATTTTAACAGACATTAAATGCCATTAATTAATTTATTTTATTGAAAACTTTTTATGTAAGGTTATAAACTAATAAAATTAAATGTGTGACTATAGATAGAATTTATTGTTCTTGCTTCACATATTATCATTCATTGTCTAGACTCTAGAGCGTCTACATCCACTTAAAGACAAAATAGGAGCCAATTACAAAGACAAGAAGCCACGTCATGCTTTAGACAGTTAGGTCACCTGTTGAGCACATAAAATTTTAAAAAATATATGTCATTTTTCAGCAGAGAAAATTATGAGACGCTCAAAAGCACCAAGGGAGCTTGTTTTCCTATTGCAATCAGGGCCTTGACATTCCTATAAAACCAGCTTTTGACGGCATTTTGTGGCAATAATAATAACCTTTATGGGTACGGCCATTCTCACTCGTTTAATAGTAAGTATCACACTTTTTTTTTTTTTTTGAATGAAATTTGATTTGAATAAGATGTTGGAGATTATTTTTTATTCCAATATTTACTACAATAAATCTTAAGATCATGGCACACCTATTAGACGGTCAGATGTTGATTCCACATAACACACATTATTAAAATGAAGGCCAACTATTTTTCTCATGATCTAAGTCACTTTTGGGGATGTGTACCATGTGGAATCAACATTTGACCGTCTGATAAACACATCATGATTTTAAGATCTATTGTTAGGTAGATTGGAATAAAAAATAATCTCTATTATCTGATTCAAATCAGTCAATGATTTTGTCCATGATGAGTGAATATAAATGTATGGCGCAAAAGCTTAGGAGGAAGTCATTCTTCACTGCTCGGCCATTTAAAAGTATTGGAATGTTTGACCTATATAGTAGCTGCCAATTTTAGATAGCCTTTGATTGATTTGACTTAGATGATGGAGACTATTTTATATTAGATAATGGGGCATCTATAAGATTATACATATGATGATTCTAAGTGGCACACAAACGTAGGGTTCAAATTTGATTAGTCGAAACCAAACTGAAACCAAAAGTTTTAGGTTTGGGTTTGGTTCAGCCTGAACCAAAACAAAGAGGTTTAACGGTTCGGGTAAATTTTGAAAACATGAAATCAAAAATCGAATTAGAATTGAAATAAATCAGTTTGAAGCGGTTCCGTTTTGATTTTTTTGTTTCCCTTTTTTATTTGTTTTGATATTTTTTCAACTTTTTAAACGTTTGATCGATTTCCTAAAACCTACCCAATTGATTTTCAGTTTTGGCCACTCAAAATCAAAACTCATTTTCAATCGGTTGGGTTTTGATCCGATTTCAGTATTCACCGCAAGGTGTCAAATCGGGTATCAGTTCATGGAGGACAATGTAATAGTCCCACATTGGATAGAGAAAAGTCCTGATTCTTAGTTATATGTGATTGGAGACACTATATTTCGTGATACGTTTTGCGTGGGGACTAAAGCCCATGCCAAAAACAAAATCAGGTTGGGAACTTAAGCCCATAACTGGACAATATTGTGACATGTGGTGCATATCAGCCAATACCAATAAGATACTTGTTCCATATTGCCACGTATCGGTAGCCACTGATACCATAGCTTTCGGATCTCAAAACTTGCATCTCTAGTACCAAGCCGCTTGGTAGTTGAAACCACTTACCTAAGACCGATTCCATGTCCCAAAACCACAGTAATCAATGCCCGAAAACTAAAAAAAAGTGTGATGAATAATAAATACGCGAAGTACCATCTTTTCATTTTCAAAGATCCATTATATAATTACTCGTATCTGTTCAGACTTCACAGAGCGTTATTAAAAGCGAGATCAAAAACACCCGAAAAGTCTCTGCTTATTAACGAGTGTAATCCCACGATCCCCTCGCAACCCTCACGAGAGGAAGCCCAACCCCGTTTCCCATTTACCTGCTTTAAAGGCCCTCAATTTTGCTGAAAACCTCACTCTCTCTCTCTCTCTCTTAGGGTTCCGTGACCAGTGATTCGGGTTCTTCGTGTTGCAGGTGATTCAGTTTTTACTCTGATGATTAGAATTCGATTGGTTTTTGGGAAATTAGAACTCACTTCAGCATTTGTAGTGGTATTTTTTATTTTTTTTAATTATTTTGAATTTTGGGGAACTAGATTCTCTTTTATATATCTTGATTTTTTTTTCAGAAAAAAAGATCATATATTTTGATTTCTCAAAACGATTCGAATTAAAGAGAAGAAGGAATTTTTTTTTACTTAAAGTTTTGTTGCAGAACAGTTGTAATTTCGGAGGATATTTGGATGATTATAGCCGTCGATTCGGTAGCATGGATACCCAGGTCACAGTTTTCGAGGTTCGCTACTTAGTGGTTGAAAACTTGAAATCGAAGGAAAATAGTCTGAATTTGCTATAAATTTGGTTTTTATTTTGGACATAATTAATTTGTAGTTTGGTTAGTTGGTGGGTTTTTTGTTAATTTGGAAACTGATGGGTTACCTTAAAAAAAAAAAAAAATTCAAAATTCCATTACAATATTATAATTCTTACTTTGGGCACTCAGCTTACGAAACCTTCACTTATCTTCAGATATGTATTCTAAATTCCACCATTAAGAAAAAAAAACTCAATTTTTAAGATGCCTTTGGTAGATGAAAGATTGAAATTGAGAGTTATAATGTTTTAATCTTGCAACTTGAGGAATCATATACAGATTCCTTTGAAACGTTTTTTTTTTCTTGAAAAATTACTTTTTACGGTTGTGCTCTATGTAAGTATACTCCAGAATCAAGGTTTAAAATCTCGGGTCTCAGTACCATCCTGGGCTTGGCTGGTACCGGTACACATGGTAGCAAAACTCGGCCGATACCGATACGTATCGATTCGCTGAGAACCGATACCGGTACCACCCCGATACAGGTATCGCGGTGGTATCATTATCGGTATCGGGCCATACAGGTCAGTCTCAGCTGATGCTGACCAATGCAATTTTTTTCCTTTTTTTTTTCCAAAAACAAAAAAGAAACCAGCGATACGGTATAGGCGATACCATATCCGTATCGGTCCAAGATGGACAGATACCCGATATCGATACCGAGTTTGATACCTTGCTGGTATGGTACCAGTATATGCCAGAAATTACCAATCGGTATTAACTAAAAACCAGGTGGTTTTGAAAATGAGTGGCTTTATTTGCAGCTCACAAAATTTTCAATGCATCCCCATGGGTGGTTTGTGCCTGAAGTTTTGTGGGTCCCAAATAAAGATTGGTATTAACCAGTATTGGTTCAAACCGAGTCTGACCGGTACCAGTATATGCCATATAATATCGGCGGTATTTTCCGACATTTTGAAACATGTCCAGAACACATAAAATACCGTCGTTTTTAGAATGCTGGATTGTTCAACGTGGAAGAAATGATTTCGTCAAGCCAGTGCTATCTTTTGTAGACTTTATATTACTGATAAAATTAAGTACTTTCCAGCATTTTGGTACAACTGCTTACATACATAATCTACTGGATTAATGAATTTTCAGCAATTCGGATGTGGCCTTGGTGTGGGATGTGTATATAATTTTGTATAAGGTAATCAACTTGTTCCCAATCTAGATTGTGAGTGGGTCACTGATTTTGGACATGTGGCGCTGTTTTTATCAAGTGTTCTACATGATGGGAAGTGCCCATTGTGAAGGACTGCTTGGTCGAAGATTGCATAAAAAAAACTCTCCATCAAGTGATTACATAAAATGAATAGCTAAAACTTTTTTTGGAAAGTTACATGATAATTGTTCATTTTATAGGCGTTGACCGCGTTGGATCACACGATGGAGATATTTTGCGATGCAATCTTCGACACTACAGATCTTAGATCGCAATCTTTGAATCACATGGCGCACTTGATGAAAAATAATGTCATGTGTACCAAAAAGTGATCCATTCACAATCTCGATTTGGAATGGGTTGGTTACCTATACAAGCTATGTATATGTTTAGGCATGTTCTCCCCTCCCGTGAATAAAAGTATAAAATTCTCAAGATTGCTGCCTCCCTAATAAGCACGGACATTTCCACCTTGCGCTTAGATTTAAATTGAATTTTGACTCTAATATATCATATGCACTTTTGTCTAAAATTGAACTTCTGGATTTACACTAAGTTCTATTGTGCTTCAGGTCCTGCCTTTTATCTCTGTTTCATTGTTTGCCATGAGGGCCTCTGTTCTTAAGCATTGGCATCTGTACACCTGTTGAATGATGTGGAGCAGCTCTAAATTGCTAGATAATAGCGGTCTTTGTGATTTAAGAGTCAGAAAATCAATGGGAAACCTTGGGCGCAGGTTGACAATTTCTTTTATAATCTACCGTAATCGGTAGTACCATTTTACTGATGTTGAACAGTTGAAGAGCTTCCCATTTTATAATTTTGCATCTTGTTATTTTATTTTGACTGCATCGTGCTGTGTTGCAGTGGGTTTATAAGAAAGCCGAATGAAACTATGAGGCTTATTATAACGACTGTTTTTGGAGTTGTATTTGGCTTCTTAATAGGCATTTCCTTCCCGACAGTTTATCTAACAAAGGTATATCTTTCTTTTATACCATTATATGGGTAGTTTGATTTGTTATAAATCTTATACTGATTAATGCTATTATCTGAAGATATATTTATCTGTTATGGTTGAAAATTTGGCAGATCAATTTCTCCTCGAGCCTTTTCTCGTCCTTTGATCTTACATACATCGAAGACAGAAACTCGGGTCTCAAAACTCAAGCATTATTGAACCACGCTTGGACTTCTGCAAATGGGAGTAGCTTAATCGAAGCTCGTAATTTAAGTGATACATCAAAGGTATTGCTCTGTTGTTAGTCTTATAGTTGTAATGAAATGCAAAAATTTGAGGTTATGGTCGTTCATTCGCATAGATTTTCCTTAATTTTGCACCTTTTATTTGTCTTAGTATCAGATAGATATCTTGTGCGTTGCAGCACTTCTTATATGCGGGAAATCATAGATATGAGGATAACTGAGCAGTCATAGAATTTTGAAATATTTGCATGTTGCACCAGAAGCAAGGTGTCGAATGTGGTATCGGTATCAGGTATTGGTCCATCCTAAACCGAAATGGATATGGTATCGTCGATACATTCCTGTTTAACTACTTCTATCCATGTGGATGGAAAGAAACGTCTGTACTCAGATATATATATATATATATATATATATATATATATATATATATATATAAAGAAAAATATAAAAAATTGGTTGTGTCAGTCAATATCGGCCGATGCCAAGACAGTATCGCCCGATACTGACCAGTATCGGCCCGATATCGATACCAACACCACCACAATACCTGTAGCAGGGTGGGAGCGCTTAGTTACCGGAAGCGGCATGAAGCGTGTCATAGGTTGGGAGAGGGAGCATCATAAAAAGCTTAAAAATACACTATTTTATTGTCGGAAGCGGGTGCGGGAGCGAGATTCTGAAGTTGGAGTGGCTCACTAATTAGAGGCTTCCTGTTACTAGGTGGTAACGGTATCGATTCTCGACAAAACCAATACGTAATGCCGATACATATTGGTATCGACCGAGTTTTGATACTTGATTAGAAGTCAGAACACAGTGTAATGACATTAGATCCATACGTTTATTTGTGGTTACAACTGCTTGGCATGAACGATCGAATATCTTCTAATTGCAATCAATTGAAATCGAAGAGAATTATATTGAAATCCTTGTTCTTGGTTCCAATTTGCTCGAAGTGAAAGCCGTTTTTGGAATATGCTCAGTCATCACTATTATCATGGTGTGGCAAACCCTTTTGGGATTTCTTTTCTTTTCTTTTTATTTTTTTATTTTTGGGGGTGGGGGCATTTTTAATAGGATCAGTGTATGATCCTGTCAGAGCTGTCGTTTTCAAACCCAGCTTACAGTTGTATAGTAGATCCCAGATAGCGAAATATATTACATTTTTCTACGATATGGTTTTCTACTTTGACCAAGTAATTTTCCCTTTTCTCGTATTCACTGAGCTTGCACTTCTAGTATTCTGACTTCATTCTTTCTAATTTTCGAACCCTTTAGCTACAAAGTTATTCTCAATCGTGTCAACATATCGTGTACTTGTTTTCTTGTCTGGCCCTATTTTACTTAATTCGTTCATTCACCTATAAAGTCATCCAAGTAAATATGTTCCTCATGTAACCACCTATAAAATCATAAAGTGAAAAAAAATAAGACAACATCACCAAATCGCCGATTAGTTGAGATGACTGCAAGTTGTCGACTTTTTCCGATTTTTGAAGAAGTTGGAGACTTCTGTGACTATGATTCTATCCTTATTTGATGAATCTGAACTGGCTTGTCCCCATCGTATCATGAGGGCCTCATATAGGAAGGAGGGGATAAGAAAATGAGCCACTTGTTGCACCCTTTTTAGCAGTATGTCTGCTTCTTTGCTTCCTTCCCCGAAACATATGTGACCTTCCAAGTACAATTTATTCCACATGTAACCCCGTGCTGTATAGAAAGCAATCGTCTTTCAGATTATGTCTGCTAGTTGCTGAAAATAGTAGACACCGGTGCCATAGTTCCATAATCACAAAGTCGGGAGTCAGCAAAAAATCGGCAAGGGTCTAAGTCGAAAAAAATCGGGGAAAATAAAAAAATTCAAAAAAATATATCATAATATATTTCAAGTTCAAAATAATGGTTTTAATGAAAAAAAATAGTAGAAAGTAGGCAAAACCTAAAGTATTTAATGAAAAAACTGAACAAAATAGTACAAATCGAAAGGTTTTTTTCCCTTTAAGTAAAAGAGGAAAAATATATGCACCACATCACAGACATTGGCAATTAGTCGGCCGCATCGCGACTTGGCTTAATCGGCGATAAAAGCAGGATGACTGCAAGTCCCCGTCTTTTTTCGGTTTTTTCAAAAAGACAGACTTGTGTGACTACGCGTAGCTCTTGGAAAATGCTTTCCAATGGTATTCGCTTCTGGCAAATAGAGTTTGAATGGTTCGGTTTCAGTATTTCAAAGAAGATTTCCGAATGCTCTAATTCAGTTCTCAAGGTGTTTTGGATGAGTCGTTTGCCTTCCAAAAGCACTTATGCAGCTACTCGCCGAAGCAGCACACACAATTTTATGGGGATTTGGAATTTGTGTACCTTACTAAGATTACATGAATGTAATTTGCACTTTTTCAAAATACTGAGGCTTTTACTTTTTTGGATTTTTATTTTCTTAATATAAGTAATATATGTTTAAGTTACCTGGTCTTTTACTTCATTCAATAGCCAATACTTCATCCTTCCTATTCTGCACGCTAGATTCTTCAGAATGGTCAACATTGTTCCCATTTCCTGCAGTGGAACTAACTGCTTTCCTTGTGATTCTGGTGCAGATATATGTTCCAACAAATCCTCGTGGTGCAGAGCGGCTTCCCCCAGGCATCCTTGAATCAGAATCAGACTTCTATCTTCGTAGATTGTGGGGTAATCCTAGTGAGGTGAGTGTTTTCTACTTCAAATTTTATTTAAAGATATAAATCACCTGCTAAGTTGCAGTTACTGCAATTCAATGCTTGCAATTTTAATGGATGTGAGCGTACATGGACATGAACTCTTTTGTCAGTGAATTTACGCTTGTTTGTTAATTTTATAGTTGTATCTCACATAATCGGTTTTGGTAACTCTGCAATAATTGGATAAACAATGAAGCCACCTTCATGCCATATAGATTCATGAGACACATTCTTAGGGGGAGTCACACACACACACACACACATATATATATATATATATATATATATATATATATATATATATATATATATATATATATATATTTATTTATTTATATGTGCCGTGCTATGATACCCTGCTATAGGTATAGATACACTGATCTGAGATGCGAGAAAACAAATAGGCATTTCCTGATATGCAGGACATGGGTGAGGATCATGGGTCAAAATCTCGGAAATCCGATTTGTATCACCCAGAGCCTGGGATGATAGGTACCGTTTGTAGCGGCCGATACATTGATCAATGCATTGCCAGTACAATTTTTTTATTTTCAATATATTGCCGATACATTGAATGAATCGGTGGTACATTGAATGTATCACCGATACTTAAGTGACCAATGGACAACACAGAGAATGTATCGTCCGAGACAAACGATACATACACCAGGCGAAATTGTATGTATCGTACTGCTGTCGTCCGATACCATACGTATCAGATGATATGTACCGGTATCGTCCAATATTTTGACCCATGGTGAGGATACATGTAAAACAGTTCAAGTGCTATATTCATATCATATTTTAAACATGTTATACTATGCGCCGCAGATATATATTTATAATCTTTACAGCACGCCTCTTTAGAACATGCCATTTATGTTTCTAATAGAATGTTTAATTAGCCTAATAGAATGTATGCTCCAAGCATCTTGTACTAGTGTGAGTATCTCATCGGGCCAATAGGGGTACACTAACCACAGACAAGTATCGATGTATCTTTTATGCAATTCAAATGTATATCTTGGGAAATCAGAATTTGTGTTGTTTTCCAAGTCCTACATGGATATTCTCTTCACCAGTGTTACTCAAATTGTCTATTGGGACTCTGGTTCCTAAGAAAAGGAATGAAGTGTTAGTTTCTTGGCCTTTTGTCCCCTTGCATCAAGTTCTATACAATGATCTAATAAGGAATTTCTAACTGTTGAGTTACAAGTGCAGAGGTAAAAAGGGAGCAAGTTGTCACAAAGGTGATAACTTTGCCTAATCCTTAGCCCTGTGTAGCATTCGAGTGGCTCGCTCAACTATACCGAGTCAGCTTACCTTAATCAACACTTGCTAGACAAGAGAAGTGCGCACACAAGACTTGAAGAAAAGGAAAACCTTGTAATACACAAAGAGACTTTACAAGATTATACAAGAGAACTCAAGTGCTTGGGGATGCCCTACGTGTGAGAGGTCATAGGCTTGAAGCGAGGCATGGATGGTTAGGATTGCCCCATGTCTTCTTCATCCAAGGGTTGGAGAATCTTCTAGGTGTTCTAGAGAATTCTCCCGTCTCCCAAGTGTAAATTTCTAGATAATTCCACAGTGCTCAGTCTTAAGTAATATTCTAGATATTTTTCTACGTACTTCCATAGCACTCAGTCCAAGTGTAAATTTCTGGGCCTGTAACAACCCTCTCCCACTTGATTGCATAGACGCTCTCGTCATGCTGCCTCAATGCCAATGTTGTTAAATCGCATATGCAATTGCGCGATGACATAATTTTTATTTATTTATTCAAAAAAACCCAAAAAATTCTCCAAAAATCCCCAAAAATTCCCAAAACTTTATAATATATGTTTTGTGTTAATTTAAAGAAGTGGGTGGAGACTGGAGAGCTTAACAAGTAACAACCATATTAAAAAAAGGAAAAAAATGAAAGAAATGAGGTGTAATAAGGAGGAAAAACAATCAAACAAAATTTAATAGGAATTATAAATTAATTTCTAAGTCTTGAATCCTTCAATCTTTGATTCTTGAAGTAATTTCTTCCCTCCTTGCTTGAAGAATGATGGCTGAAGCTCTTTGCTTAGTTAACCATAAATAGAGCAAAAGGAATTATCAACAAAGCTTTGAGAAAGAGAGAGAGAGAAAAAAAAAAAAGAGAAAGAGAGGAAGATAGCACTACAAACTATTAAAAAAATATCAAAGAGACACAAATCATACTTTGGATGGATGTGGTATGGATTAGGAAGAGGAACCCCTTATTTATAAGCTTTGGGGAGGCATAAAAGACAATAAAATAATTAAAATAAGCTCCAACGGTCATATTTATGACCGTTGGAGGGGTATGCGATCGCATACCTCCCAAATCGCAGAAGCCATCATGGCATATGCGATTTGTACATTTAGGATCGTATATGCGATCGCATAATCGCATATGCGACCACTTTTGACAACTATGCTCAATGCATCGCTGGATGTGGTCTTCGAACTACCAGAGTGTTTACTGGTCCCCAAGTAACCTCACTCTCTGGTAGGTTTCCACTTTACTAGGCATTCTGTGTAAGCTTGGATGTCTCCCTTTTACCTTTTGATCATCCAAGATAATCTCCACATCCCTGTTGAAGAACGTCTTAACTGTAGGTGGCGCTCATTTGGAAACCCCCCAGTTGGGTCTTCGTCTTCCTTACAAGGCTTCAAACAGCCGTGTGAAAGATTTAATGGATTTTCACTCTCGCATGGAGTTAAAAGTCTGTAGGAGACCTTTCCCACCTTCTTTATTATTGGAAAAAAAGCCCCTCACACTTTCATAGGAGTTCTTTATGCAATCCTCGAAACACTTTGAACTGTTTAGGTTGCAGCGTACCTATTATTTTGGCTTCTAGCTATTAGTACAATTCTGATCCAAGCATCCACCTAGAATTTCTCTATAAACCGTGGATATCAATCAATCACAATAATTTTGGGATCCCTTAATATTTAACTACGTTCTTGATGTAGAATTGTGCTACTTCTTCAGCTGTGCAATTTTTTGTGGCCACAATGAATGTATCGTACTTGGAAAATCGGTCTGCCACCACCATGATGGTGCCATATCCACCAACCTTCGGCAATGTTGTGATGAAGTCCATGGACACACTTGCCCAAGGTTTCTTGGGGATTGATACATGGATCAAAATCTCAGATTTTCGATACGTATCGTCCAACAACAACAAAACTGATAATTTGAAATTATCGGACGATAATTTGAAATTATCGGACGATAATTTCAAATTATCGTCCGATACGAATGAGTCATTGAACGATATGAACGGTACTTTGAACGATAATTTGACTGTTTTTTAAGGGGGGCGATAAAAACCCAATGTACCGTATCGTTCTAGTCCAAAACCGATATGTATCGGTATCGGATGATATTTGATCCATGGACTGATAGAGATTCTAATAATCCTCCTTGTTTCTTATGTTCCACCTTGTCTTGCTGGCACACAAGACAAGTTCTTACATATGATCCACTTCTCTCACCATCTGCGGCCAATAATATCCCTTTTCGAGGAGGATCAATGTTCGCTGTTGACTAGGGTGCCTTGCCCATTGAGTGTCGTGGCATTCATTGAGGAGTTCATTCCTCAAGTTTCCCCATTTAGGCACAAGTCAATTGAAAATCTCCCTACCAGATTGCATAAGACCGGATTAGAGAAGGCTAATACCACCTATCACTAGGCGGGACATTGGGGCGCCCAACGGGATGGGCAGAAAAAGAAATATTTACGCCGCCCCATGCAACATCCATTGCATTGAGATGCCAATTGGGTATGGCTAGGCATGCCCTTTCTATGTAAAAAAAATTATTTTCATATTTATTCGGACGTGCTAATATGAATTGTCTTTTATTTTTCAACAAGTTTTTTAATATGTATTAAACCAAGTTTTTATGTGGCATTGCTAGATGTCCTTAATTTCTGTAATACTAAATTTTAGTGTGCTAACTGGCTTCTGATACCTGCAGGATCTTGACATCCAGCAAAAGTATCTTGTCACATTCACAGTAGGATATGATCAGAAAAAGAACATTGATGCAGCAGTTAAAAAGGTTAGCAGCAGGAGCCTTTACGGCTCATTTTTCGTTGCTGTTTCTTGTTCTCCATCTGTCTGCTACTGAGTGGTTTTCCTACAGTTCTCAGAAAATTTTACTATCTTGCTATTCCATTATGATGGCCGGACGACAGAATGGGATGAGTTTGAGTGGTCAAAGCGGGCTATTCATGTGAGCGTTAGGAAACAAACTAAATGGTGAGGAAAAATACTGATTTCTGCTTCTACCTATTGGCAACTTATTAAAATTCTCTGAATTTGTTCGACAATGTTAATTACTAGATCATTTAAACTTTACACATTATAATTCTCAAATCACACATCTCATACATTTTATCATATAGGGTTAGTTTGGTCATTATTCTTTGGCTTGGGGTGGGGAAAGATCTATGCTGCTTAACCCTATTTTCTATCTCTATATTCTCTATTATTCTTTCATCTCTTCTCCAATGCAGGAAAAGCCTAGCTCTCAATAACAAAGACAACTTGGCACTTAAGCTCTTACTAATGGAGATTTGATGGGTGATAATATTTTAGAGATGTTTGATGATAAATTAAGCGAAAAAGTGGAAAAATCCTAACTTGCTTAAGAGAAACCTAAGATTCAACCTTGGTTGTCTTATTTTTTGGTCAAACCGAAGATTTTTTTTTTGGAAGAATTTGGCAAGAATTTATCAATTAGTTCCTTAAAAATAAAAAAAATTTATCAATTCTTTCTAATTTCAAAGTTTGTCAAAAGGAGATAGCTTTGAGTGCTATGCTTCCCTAGGAAGGATTTATCCACCTTCAAATCCTTCAGTGTAGAGCCCGAGTCTCGAGTTCTACTTCTCGGTCAATAGGTGGTTATGTTTCTTCCACAATCCAAAGAGCGTCACATGGAAATTATGCAGAACATGGTAATTGCTCCTGAGTCCCAAATTAGATGATTCAGATTCCCAGGTGAGCTCGAGCAAAAGGTGATTCATCTTGAACTTGTTTCTTTCTCTCGCTCCAAAGAAGCCAATTCTGAAAAGCCATGTACATCAGCCATTGTGTATCATATTTTCGCATCTTCATCTAGTTTTGCTCTGATTTTTTTATTCCAGAGATGAGAAGTAAATATAACTGCCTGAGGGTGGCGCACAAACTGCACAACACATCACATCCCCCTCCCCCCCCCCTCGCGCCTGCCCGGAACATTTTCCCGGCCTTGTTGGCATATGATGGCAATGTACACTACTACAATTTTGTCATTTAAAACAAACTTTATCTATTATTTAAAGAATTTAATATGTGTAGATCTTTTGAAATAAATTGGTAACAGTTGCAAATATGCCTTTGGATGTTGGAAATAAATTCTTACCTTAAATCCTCGTTATAATAAAAGTAAATGGCTATCAAATAGTTTTGTATCTAGTATAGAACTAATGAAAAAAAAACAAATGACGTGTGGGTGTGTGCACATTTATAAATTAATGCATCCAAATATTTCTCATTTGAGCTCATGTGTTGAATCCTTTTTCCATTATAGTATGGTAATTATTAAAGTATCACGTTAAGTAGCGGTAAAAACGTTATTGTTTACATCTATATAATAAGAAAAGGAGGATTACTGGCATGCCTTGCATGTATATGTTTATGTTTCTTCTTTCTCCTTTTCTTTCATTCTTCTCCTTTGAACTCATATTCTGTATTATAAAAAAAATGGATTAAAGCACCTAAGATTTTGCAATTTGGTTCCAGGTGGTACGCTAAACGATTTTTGCACCCTGACATTGTTGCGAAATATGAATACATATTTATCTGGGACGAAGACCTAGGAGTTGAGCATTTTAATGCAGAAGAGTAAATGTCAACCTTATTAAATGTTACCTTGTTATAAAAGAATTTTATATGTGAACCAGAAACTTAGTTTTTTCTCCAATTCCAGATACTTAAAATTGGTGAAAAAGCATGGGTTAGAGATTTCGCAACCTGGTTTGGAACCAAACAGGGGGTTAACATGGCAGATGACAAAAAGGCGAGGTGATCGCGAGGTCCACAAGTAAGCTCTCCCATTGCCTCTACTCTTGCTTGCATGAATGCTTATATCGTACGACTCTCATCCACCACCTGCAGTGAAAAAATTGTGCACTAAGCTTCATTCTATCTTATTATTTGTTCATTAAAGATCAGCTAATCTAATGGATAGGTTTGTTTTTTATTAGAGATACGGAGGAGAGGCCAGGCTGGTGCAGTGATCCTCATTTGCCACCATGTGCAGCGTATGAGCTGTGATTTTTTTGTACACCCATTCTCTGTGTGTGTGTGTGTGTGTATATATATATATAACTGTTCACAAACCTTACTATTACTAGTTTCCTCATATACAGGTTTGTTGAGATAATGGCAACTGTCTTTTCTCGAGATGCTTGGCGCTGTGTATGGCATATGATTCAGGCATGTCAAATCTTGTTTCTTAAAGGGAAGGATAGTATGGAACTGCCTTCAAACTGTTGTTTTTAGGCGCACTCTCATTGGTCGTGGAAAGTGGGACCCACCCATGTTTGTGTCCAATAAACAAGTTCTACTGATGGGTTCCACTTGTCATTGTTTATCTCCTGCAAGGATAATCAGATGGACCTTGACGCATTATAGGACCAATGCGGGAATTGCATTTATGCACATCAAATTTTGATGTTTTAATTTTGAACTATAGAGTATCCATTGCTTGATGATTTGACTATTTGCTAAATGCCATACCTTGACTACAGAATGATTTGGTTCATGGATGGGGTCTGGATTTTGCTCTGAGAAAATGCGTTGAGGTTAGATATTCCCCCCCCCCCCCCCTCTCTCTCTCTATATATATATATATATATATATATATTGGAAATAATTTTTCCAGTCAGTGCTCTAATAATTTATATACATTGTGGACACATTTTATTTCAAATATTAGATAATAAAAAATTTGAGAACCTAATAGTTTATTTTGTAATGATTGAGTGAACAATATAAAATATTAGAATTTTATTTTTCATTTAAATTATGCTAAAAATAAATTAGATTTTTATAATCCACATGCATGGAATGTTCATCCTCATCACCTTGTCTTTTCTATTTGGGTTGGCTTTGTGGGTCCCCTAGTAGACGGAATCTTCTACCCAACGCAGCGCTTCCACTTCAGAATGTCACTCCTGCTTCTTCGTTTGATCATAAAATAGTTTAATTTTATGCTTTTGATAATGCTCCTACTCCCCAAACTACTACACGGTTCCTGCTGCTGCTCATATTTTGATTAACAAAGAAAAAATTTCTGCACATACATTAAGCTAGATGTAAATGAATATAAAATCGAATGGTCTAGGGAGTTGGAGGCCATAGTTTTAAAACTTGGCAATACTGATGCAAATCACCAATATGCATCAGTTTTTAGGAAAAATTTCAAAATAACCCTTGAACTTTTACCCTTTCACCAATAATGCACCTAAACTATTGCTCTTATCAAATTGGCACCCAAAGTACACATAAGCTCATTGATGCGCATTTTAGATCCGCCTGTTTGAATCGTGGTCGGATAAAGAGGAGACGCCAAAAGAGAAAGTGGACCCAAGAATGGGTTTTTAAAAAAAGGCCCGTTTGATCATAAAGAAGAAAATTTAAAATTTATTAGGGTTTTTAACTTTCAATCTCGTCACTTTTATGTTTGGCCTATTTTGAAGTGTCAAACGAAATCGGATTAATACGAAATTGGTCATATTTGAAAGCTTATCGAAGTAGCTTTTTAATGAGTCAAAAAACGTGCAATTCCGACAAGTATTGAAGAAGTTATGGTCTGTTTTTGGAAGGTGCACATAAAGTGACGAATTTCAAGAATCCTAATTGGATTAGGATTAGTCTTTTTTATTATTTTATTTTAGAAAGTAAGTGTTGTTTCTTTTATTAGAAATAGGATTAGTTTCCTTATTATTTTAGAACTTTATTGCTTTAGAAGAATTAGGATATTTTTTTTGTTAGGAATTAGAGTTATACTAGGATTTCTAATTTTATGCATTGGTTAGTCTATTTAAAGGTTTGTAAACACTTTTATTATAAGTTTTTGGTTAATGAAAATTGTTTGTGCAAAATTGAGAGTTCTAAACTTTCGTGAGAGTGTGATTCTCTCAAAACGGAGAACAATTCTTCGATTCCCGCTTGCGGTTTGGTGCCTGGCCAACTCTTCTTCCATCTCTATCTTCTTTAGATTTACGGTTTGCGTAAGTAGCGTAATCCTCATTATTTTATTGATCTCATAAAAGTCCAAAATTAATATTTTGTTTATCATTAATTTTATTAGCTTTTTATTTTCGTTTGGTATCGAGAGAACCCGCTTGTGAGTTCGTTCGACGCTCTAAAACTATCGGAGATCTAACCGTTCATAAGAACCCTAGTCTTCTAGATCCGCGATAGAGAATGTACACAAAAGTAACACTATTTTGGGTTGGAATTAAATCACCTAATTGAATTTTAGAAATTTTCGTGATAATTTGTTATGAGAAATTGTTATTTTTATTAATTGATTAAGTTAATTTTAATCCTAATCTCAGCCCTAACATTGCATTTAGTAAGATCCCGCATCAAATTGGTATCAAAGCATCAGTTTAGTTTTAGGGTTTAAAAATAAATAAATAAAATAAAATCATTATTTCTGATCCGTTTGGCTTTTGTCCGAAAATTTTCGTCTGACTTTTTGTCTGTAATTTTCGTCTGACTTTTGTCTTAAAATTTTCTTCTGACTTTTGTCTAAAAAGTTTCATCTTACTTTTGTCTGTAATTTTCGTCTATCTTTTGTCTGAATTTTTTTACCTTTTTTGTGGTATGTTTTTTTTGGGTCTAAATTTAGTCTAGCCTTTGTCTAACGTTTGTCTTGCATCACTTAGTTTCATAATTGCATGTCATTTCAATCTTATTGCATTTTATTTCATTATTGTGTATGTCTAGTGTTTGACACAAGTTCTCATCCATTGTTGGTTCATAGTGTTTGTGTCAAGTATCATGTATGAGTTACTTACATATCATCGTGAATTCCTTATCCGTCAAGACAAGGTACTAGCCAAACAAGGAAACCGATTCACTCCAAATTCTTGGCAAAGTCCTAAAAATTGTGATGAAACTAGAGTTAGGGGATACCCTCATCATCGTGAACCCGAGTACGACGCTGCCGAGAAGTTTCTCAAATCTATTAGGAGTGAGGTTCTAAGTTTTGAGGGATGGTTAAACCCCAAAACCTTCGTAGAGTGGTTGTTTAGTATAGAAGAGTATTTTGATTGGTATGGCGTACCAAATGAGACAAAATTAGGCTAGCAAAAACAAAGTTGGAGGGTAATGCCAAAAATTTTTTGAACTCGCGTAAAATGTCGTACTGAATCTCTTCAGAATAAACACATCTCTACATAGGAGGACATGACGGTGAAACTTATCGAAAAATATGTCCCTTTAACACACCGTCACCTTCTACGAAATTTGAAAACCAAGACAGATAGGTGTCCTGATTGCCTTAAGTGTCAAGGGTTCGGACACTTTGCATACCAATGCCCCACAAAATTTCCCACTTCCAATTTATTGACTAAAAGAGTGAGTCCTAAGGAGAAGAAGTGAAAGAAGTGTCGACCCTAATCTTTGTCTTTGAGTGAAGAGGAGATAGAAGAAACTGATGAAAGCCTAGTTTGTGTTAAAGAGACTTCTATTTCCCTTGTGAGTAGTGATGTTGAGTCACTCACACTTGAACCAATCGAGCCACTTGCTTATGAGTCATTGGTATCCGTAGAGTTGGGCGCACACAACTTGTTGGTGCCCATTGGGTCGAATACATGTGAGTCCATCGAACTGGGTATAGAAGAACCATTAGTGTCAATTGAATCGAGTATCCCGGAGTCTTTGGTTTTGGTTGAAGCAAGTACACACGAGTTAATCGAGTCGAGTGTACATGAGCCCTGAGTACCCTTTGCATCATTCACACAAGAGTCATTAGTGTCAGTAGTGTCACTTACACATGAGCTTATGGAGTCTATAGATACACGTACACCTTTTTTAGGCCTAGCAACAAAACCTTCAGATCCATTCCTTGATGCCCATCCACTTGAGCCCAATCCTATCTATTTATTGATTTCCAAATACCCGCCTGAACAATATGTGAAGAGGTTAGATGAAAAAGTTTTTGGAGATCCATATTTTGTTACTAAGGTAAAGACACACAAAGCATATCGAGAGTATCTTCTTGAGTGGAAAGGTAAGTCGAAAATTTACAATACTTGGACTGCAAGGAGAACGCAATCTGAGAAACATCAGGCATACCTCATCCAGTGGAAGGGTAAGCCGAATACTAGAACACACAAATTTTCTCCCAATGTCCATTCATCAAAGGTCATCAGAGTCTGCATCCACTTTTGCATATTGCATTCATGAGTTGTATGCTGAGATTAAGAAAAAAATTAATTTAAAAAATGAGAAATACAAGTTCTCTGCAGATTTTCACAGACGGTTCAAAGAATTCCAAGAGGGTGATTTTGTGATGGATCGGAATAGACTCGAGCGATTCCCGCAAAGAGTTGCAAAGAAGTTACAAGATCGTGGTGCTGGACCCTATCAAATCTTGAAGCGTGTCGGTTCTAATGCTTACATCTTAGATCTTCCGCTGGAATTGGGGATTAGCACGACTTTCAAAGTGGAGGATCTTATTCCATTCCATGGCCCTTCAACTATCTCTGCCAACCCCATTGAGCCTTCTACATCTGATGAACCAATAATTTTCCTACCCACACCACTACCCCCACCTACTTGGCAAATTGGTGAGATCATCGAAGATGTACTGGAAGATCAGATTATGTTCACCAACCAAGGGGGACTTCAGAAGTATTTGATCAAGTGGAAGAACAAGTGTGATTCAGAGAGCACGTGGATTACACAAAAGTTTCAGCAGATTGACCCGGATCTCTTGGAGCTCTATCACAACCAGTATTTGTCGGGAATGCATCCTTCTAACCCGGGGAGAGTTGATGGGGACGTCCGATTCCAGCCGCTTTTGATCGAGGTTCCCTATATATTGTCTGTGATCGCGACTGTGAATATCCATGCCAACCAAAGTTCGAGGTCGAACTTTTTCAAAGTAGATGGGATTGATGCGTATTTTAGATCCGCCTGTTTGAATCGTGGTCGGATAAAGAGAGACGTCAAAAGAGAAAGTGGACCCATGAATGAGTTTTATAAAAAATGCCCCTTAAAGACCCGTTTGATCAGAAAGAAGAAAATCCAAAATTTATTAGGGTTTTGCAACTTTCAATCACGTCACTTTTATATTTGGCCTATTTTAAAGTGTCAAACAAAGTCGGATTGCTGCGAAATTGGTCATATTTGAAAGCTTATCGAAGTAGCTTTCCAACGAGCCAAAAAACATGCAATTCCAACAAGTATTGAAGAAGTTATGGCCAGTTTTCGGAAGGTGCACATAAAGTGACGAATTTCAAGAATCCTAATTGAATTAGGATTAGTCTCTTTTATTATTTTATTTTAGAAAGTAAGTTGTTTCCTTTATTAGAAATATGATTAGTTTCCTTATTGTTTTAGGACTTTATTGTTTTAGAAGAATTAGGATATTTCTTTTATTAGGAATTAGAGTTATACTAGGATTTCTAATTTTATGCATTGGTTAGTCTATTTAAAGGCTTGTCTAAACACTTTTATTATAAGTTTTTAGTTAATGAAAATTGCTTATGCAAAATTGAGAGTTCTAAACTTTTGTGAGGGTGTGATTCTCTCAAAACGGAGAGCGATTTTTCGATTCCCGCTTGCGGTTTGGTGCGATGCCAACTCTTCTTCCATCTCTATCTTCTTAAATTTATGATTTGCGTAAGTAGCGTAATCTTAATTATTTTATAGGTCTCATAAAAGTCCAAAATCAATATTTTGTTTATCATCAATTTTATTAGCCTTTTATTTTCGTTTGGTATCGAGAGAACCCGCTTGCGAGTTCGTTCGATGCCCTAAAACTATCAGGGTGATCTAGCCATTCATGAGAACCCTAGTCTTCTAGATCTACGATAAGAACGTACACTAAAGTAACACTATTTTGGGCCGGAATTAAATCACCTAATTGAATTTCTAGAATTTTTCGTGATAATTTGTTATGAGAAATTGTTATTTTTATTAATTGATTAAATTAATTTTAATCCTAATCTCAGCCCTAACATTGCATTTAGTAAGTTCCCGCATCACTCATCAACTAAACCCCTACCGTCACCTTCTATTAATATGCGAACGGAAAATGCTGAGTTGGCATATAACACTCCAACATAGCGTGCGTGGCATGCTAACATTGGAGGAGGGACCAACGGTTATTTGGGAATTTTTTTGTTGAAACTATGTTGGGGAGACAAGTCAAATCAACAGTCGTGCCTGTTAAGTCCTCGCCACATTGGCAAACCACACGCTATTTTTTTTTTTTATCGATAAAGTGCAATATATTGAAAACCAGCAAGGAGCTGAAAGGACAAATACAAAGACTCGATCAAAAAAAGAAAGAACAAGGTAAAAAATTAAAAAAAAAAACACCGACAGCAAAATCAGAATGAGAAGACGATAGTCCCCGCTCCTCGCCCCACTCCTATCCCGGCTCCTAGGTTGCCATCCCCTCCGCCTCTCCGACTCTGCTTAGGTCGACCCAAAACCACATGAGGTCCCTGACAACCTTGATAATCATCCCAACCGGTCGACATTTATCATTGAAAATCTGGTCATTTCTCTTAAGCCAAATCCCCCAGCTGACCACAAAGAAAGCCACCCTCCAGAATTCTCCCATTTGCTCCTCCAGAGATTCTGAGGACCAAACTAAAAACTGTTGACAGGGGGTGGCCGGGGTGACCTAGCACATTCCGAATGATTGAAGAATAACACTCCAGATTTTGTTAGCCAACTGACAGTGGAGGAGGAGGTGGGCAGCGGTTTCTTCCGCCTGTAGGCACATAGCACACTGATTGGAGATGTCTTTTCCCCGTCTAATAAACTGATCAATAGTTAGGATTTTCCCTTTGAACATCGTCCAAGCGAAAAATCTAACCTTTGGGGGTATCGCCGTCTTCTACACCGAAGCCCCTTAGAATCGGATAAGTGGACGACACGTAAGCATCCGATAGTAGGATTTAATGCTGAATCTGCCATCTTTATTAGGACCCCAGACCCGCAGATCTTGGCCTTGCCGGTTTGGGAGGACCTGATACATCTTAGATAGCAGCCTCGAGAAGGTTTTCATCTCATCGCTTCTTAGGAACCTATGAGTTGTGATCTCCACCTTCTCTGTGACCCGCAAGAAACTCCCTGATCATCCCCTGCTGATTCGTGGATATGTTAAAAATCTTCGGGAACATCAATTTGAGCTGATCACCTTCCACCCAAGCATCCTCCCAGAAACGAATTCGAGTACAACACCCCTAGCTGAAACGGATCCATGTAGCAAACAGTGTTCACGTATCACAAATGCATTTCCACCAAGCCGACATGCCTCAGTGAACTGATGTGTTGATACTCCAATTCCACCTGATTGTCCATACTTTTCAGCCAGTACCTTACACTAAAGACTGTCCCTCTCACTCTCCAGTCCAGCTCTCCATAACCATTTCCCAAGTAAAGCGAAATTTGTGCCCCGCAAACTACGGATGCCAAGTCCTCCACAACTCTTGGGTAGCTGGCAGGTGTCCCAATTGATAAGATGAAACAGTCTCCCAAGCCCTGCACCCTCCCAAAGAAAATTTCTTTGGATTTGCTCCAGTTGGTTAATGACTTCAATCGCTATTTTGGGGTGGTTGTATGTCAACTCAGCATTTTCCGTTTGCATATTAATGGAAGGTGAGGGTAGGGGTTTAGTTGATGAACTTATGTGTCCTTTGGGTGCCTATTAGATAGGAGCAATAGTTTAGATGCGTTATTGATGACGGAGTGAAAGTTTAGGGATTATTTTGAAAATTTCAGTTTTTAACCAAATTGATATGATAGGATGGTTTAGGGACAGTGGAGAAATAGTATAAAAACTCGTCCGATACTGATACATATCGCCAATATTTATCAGTTTTCAACTGTACTGATACTGATACACATGGGTGTCGATATCCGGAAGATATCGGCTGATGTCTACTATTATTAGTTGGTATCAGTCAATATTGCTGATATGGCCAATACCTCACGGTGTTGGCTGCTGATACTAACTGATTTTTTTCTAATTTTATATTATTATTTTGACTCGGTATTAGTTGACATATAGTCCCAAAGGGAGGTCAATACACCCTATACAGCCTCCCACAAGGTATAGGTATCGGGTATCCGTGATACATATTGTCCGATACGGATACGGTATTGAGGAAACGTATCAGTTTTTTTATTCTTTTTTTGAAAAAAAAAAAACAAAAAGGCAGTATCGTCCCATAACGAGACAGTATCGGTCGACAGTGACCTGTATCGGCGTGATACCGATACTTGTATCGGGGTGCTATCGGTAACTTTTCACGTATCGCCGATACATAT
This sequence comes from Chloranthus sessilifolius, assembly GCA_021018995.1. NCBI lineage: Eukaryota > Viridiplantae > Streptophyta > Magnoliopsida > Chloranthales > Chloranthaceae > Chloranthus > Chloranthus sessilifolius. Next base: position 22,166,463 of record CM037594.1, on the reverse strand, counting down.
CGGTATCTACCGAGTTTTGATAACATAGCCTCCTATACCCAACAAGATTGGAAAAGCTTGGCAGCAACAATGTGTCCACTTCTTTTAAAAATTATATAATGGCTCATACTGGCAGTGCATCCCTAGAGCGTTTGTTACACTTCATATTTAGCTTAGATATTAGGTGAGCCACCATAAAGATTTTCAAAATATAGAGCTCTGAAAATAACCGACACAAATTGAATGTGCACTGCCGGGTATTGCTTAGTGCTATATTGTTTAATCGTGCTACAATTTCTACTGATCTTTTATTTCGGCGCAGCTTTCTTTTTTGTAAATTTCTATTTATTTTTCGGAAGACTAAATTGATCTGTACTTTGTATTTGATCATTGATTAGCCGGCTCACGAGAAAATAGGAGTTGTAGATGCTCAGTGGATTGTTCATCAAGTTGTTCCTTCACTCGGGAACCAGGTGAGAGAAAAGAGTGGGTTTGTTACTGTATTTGATCGTCAGGGCTACAAATCCTAGAGTCTATAACTTCTGCTTCTTTCTTGTTCACAGGGACAATCCCAGAATGGGAAAGCACCATGGGAAGGGGTATGTTCTTTTTCTTCATCTTCTTTGGTGCTTTCAGACAACTAGCATGGGTCAAAATCTCGAAATCCGATACGTATCGTTTGTATCGGCCGATACATTGAACGCATTCGGTGGATACATTGTTTAATGTATCTTACGATTGATACTTTTTTTTTTTTTCAAAAAATCGAAATCTCAAATTGTCATATGATATGAACGAAATTTCAATGTATCAGCCAAGAAATTTGTCAGTACATTAAGGAGTCAATACATTGCAATGTATCGATTCTCTACCTTTTAAAACCAAAAGTATCCGACGATACGCATCGGTCTTGTCTGGAATTTTGAACCATGCTTACTAGCTCAATTACCTCCGTAATTTTTGATAAGGCTTGATTTTGATAGTTGGAATGTGGGTGAGCAGGTAAGAGAGAGGTGTAGAAAAGAGTGGGGAATGTTCCAAGGTAGAATGGCTGATGCAGAGAAGGCCTATTATGCAGCGATGGGAATTACTCCACCTAATTCCACAGCTCGGTAGTTTTTTGTAATATTTTGTTTTTGTAGCTTCGACCGGGAAGAACAGGCATTACACTATAATGATATCTGTAGAGTAGTAATATTATTAGTATTCTCTCTCTCTCTCTCTCTGATTGTCCCATCAACCATCACCGCTCGATCATTAATCGAAGGTGATGAAGGCTCCAACATATAAAATTTACCCATCTTGAAATAAAAACACGAACCAATTGTAAGTGCAATGGTAGTCGAAAGATTCACAAGAGATTACAAGATAAAGTGGATATTTTACGAAAGAAGTTGGTATATGTATAGACTCAGACCCACCTATTATAATATTGCCCAGTTCTGGGCTTAGGTCCTCATCCCAGTTTTATTTCCGGCATGGACTTAAGTCCCCACCCAAAATGCGTCATGATATGTAGCGTCCGCATTCACATATAGCCCAGCTTCGGGACTTTTCCCTATCCGATGCTGGCCTATTACAATCCTCTCACCTTATGGAAGAGCCGTCTTCGGCTCTGATACCATTTTTTGTGCGGCTCTTGCATCAAAACGCTCTCTAGCGTCGCAAGATCAGCCTATCTCTGAAGATTCGCTAAGAGACTAACAGAGTAGAGAACTCAAAAGAGGGAAGTGAAAGAGTGCTTTTTGTATTCAACTTAAGAATGCTCTACAAGTTGTGAGATGTACGTGAGGTATGTAAGGTGCCTTATAAATGAGGTCTTCTACCCTATTTATAGATTACAAAGTGCACAATGGACGGTGTAAGATTGGTCCATGTGTTATTCATCCAACGGTTCGGAAGTTCTAGAATTCTTTCTAGAAATTTCTTTACACTTCTTAATTTCCACTCTTCTATAAATCTTAGTTTCCACACTCTTCCATAGATTTTTCTCTCTATCTTTTTACAAACTTCCATGAGTTTAGATCTTTCTCTAATCTAGAATCTTCTATGTAACCCTTCTAGTGTCTATTTTTCTAAATTATACCATATATCTATATCATGTACAAGAATATAAAATACATGTATATGATACAAATATGATGGAAAAGATTTGGTGTTACGCGCGTGTGACACTCTCCCTCATCTATACTGGCGATGTCCTTGTTGCGTCACCATGCTAACCCTTGATGTCTGGTAGCCCTTTCCATTTTACGAGGTAGTTCGTGAATGGACATAAACCTCTTCGCTTTGTTGTCCCTTCAATGAGGATGTACTCAACCCCTTCTTTACTTTCTTTATAGTTGTAGAGCAGATAACCCTCTTGTACCCGCTGTCATTCCTTTAATTGTAGGAACGGTATATGTATTTCTTATCCAAGCTCCCACGATTAGCGCTACCCCTCGTGTCGTTCCGTGGATGGGCCTCGACTTTGAGCTGACGGCTTTAAACCACCTTTGCTCCTTAGTCGTCTTTAGACTTGATCGCTTTGCCTCTTCCACATTGCATGAGTAGCCTTCCTATTTATGAGCCCCTCGACCTTCATGAGTCCTTCGTTTGTCGGCATCTCAGGTTGCTCCAGGGTCTCGGGTAGCTTCTTGATTGTGTTGAGCTACAACGAACCTATTGTTGCATCTTCAACACTTTCCTTCCCAACATCCTTAATGCTTTCCTTCTTATCCATTGTTGAGACAAGAGCTATTAGAGCTTCTCTCCTTGGGCAGTCTTTTGCTTTGTGTGACCCATCACACAAGAAGCATTTGGATTCGTGGACCTTGAAGAGCTTCCATGATTCTCGCTCCTTATGTTGCTCAACTACTATGACATTGACGTGCCCTTACATCTCGTCACGCAGCTCGTCGAGTCTCATCTCGAGAGCCATGATGCTTTGGCCCACCTCGTCAAACCGATCACTCCCATCGGCCACGACCAACTCTGCCTTACCAGGTCGTGCGTCAAAGTGGTCAACGACATCCCTCAATGAGGAAGCATAGCAAGATTGACCCCTCTTTGGCTTTTTGCTCTCGCTGTCGGATGCCCTCACCTTAGGAGCCTCCTGAGTTGTGACCATTCCATTGGTCACGACCTCCTTAAATAAGGCCACATCACTCCTAAGTTCCTCTAATTATACAAGTATAACATCAACGACATCCCATCCCTTTGGCATGTTGCCCTCATTGCTACGTCTCTCGTACACATCTTCCAACATGATGAATCTCCTACTGGACTTGGTCTCCTCTTCCAAAGAACGTGGTTTTCCCTTAAATCAACTTGGCTCTGATAGCAACTATCACAGACTTAGTTGTCGCGCTTCGACAATTCGTGCGGCTCTGCGCTTAGTTGCTTCTTAACGTCGCAAGATTAGCCTAACTATCGAAAAACTCACAAGAGCAGGAAGAGAACTCAAGAGAGGGAATGCAAAGAACTCTTTGCATTGAAACTCTTAAATGCTTTACAAGTTGTGAGAGGTATGTGAGGTGCCTTACAAATGAGGTCCTCTACCCTATTTATAGGTTACAGAGTGTACAATGGACGGCGTAAGATTGGTCCATGTGTCATTCATCCAACAATTCGGAAGGTTCTAGAATTCTTTCTAGAAGCTTCTCTACACTTCTTAATTTCCACCCTCTTCCATAGATCTTAGTTTCCACACTCTTCTATGGATCTCTCTCTATGTTTCTACAAACCTCCATGAGTCTAAATCTTTATCTAATTTAGAATCTTCCATGGAGCCCCTCTAGTGTTTCTATTTTTCTAGATTATATCATATATTTATACAATGCACAATAATATAAAATACATGTATATGATACAAATATGCTGAAAAAGATTCAGTATTACGCGCGTGCGTGACAACACGCTTGTTAATGTGATAAGCAGACATACGCATAATCTATAAATTGACTTAGCAAATGGAATATGATATTAAAATATTACATTTAATGATAAATGACTCATAAAATAGCTACAGAAAACGTAGATGATATTAATAAAGTAATTAATCCTAATCATGCATCTAGGATATAAAATAAAATAAGTTTCACGTAGGGTAAAATTGTCCTAAACGGAAACTCACAAAAGTATCAAATGACTAGAAATAAAGTCTAGAGTAAAAGGGCTCTCATGGCTCGTAAAAATTCGTCGGATCTACGATCTCATCTAAGTGGTAGCCGAAGTTCTCATTTACATAAGCCGCCTCCGGTACAGTTGCTTCTATGTTATCATAAGCAGAATGGTCAGAGTTTTTACCTGAAACTGTTAGATTTGGGAGGGGGTGAGTTTACTCAATTGCGTAAACTCAGTGAGTTGTACAATTGATCCACCATAACTTATTCAGGTGATCATGTGTGCAATCACTTGAGTTGCGGTGCATTTTAAAAATAAAACCAATATTTTTAATAAGATGACGAAACTATTCATAATTCATAACATATCATAATCAAAATTAAAAAGTATAATATAAAATGAAGAGTGCATGATGCTTCTATTTCTGATTTCTTTTTCTATATGTCTTATCAACTCATTATACGTGACATATTGTAAGTCTTATTATAACTCCATACGCTTACACAATGTACTTTGTATCTTACTTATTTTGTTTAAACATTCTGTGTCAGAATCGATGTTCGAACTTAGCACGCGAGGTCTACGTATAGATAACTACATAACCTCCATATCATAACATAAATCACCATTCAGCCAGAAGAGGTTGTCGGCGTAGTAACCACAATGTCCTCTTAGTTCAAGATAAAGCTATATTGTCCTGAAGACCCGTCTCAACTATAAATGTTGGACCCTTACGGTAGTTCGTAAGGTATGACACATGTATAAACTTAATTCATGTTCAGCTGGTCTTCACAGTATGTCTTAACATATCTTATCAATACTCAGTTCTGGGCTTAGGTTCCCAGCCCAATTTTATTTTTGACATGGGTACTACGTATCGCCGTCCTCATTTCATATTTGCATGAGCTTAAGTCTCTACTTTCTTGACGTATCATGTCTTAATATATTCATTTATTATATTTGCTTAAAACTTTATTAAAATGGGTCACAGTGCGATAGGCTTCACTAAATCACGCTTTTCAATGGACGAATTGCGTCGTAACTTAGATGTACTTCGTGTGGCATCTCATACTACCATAGAGGAGTTGCATCCAAACATGGACGCTAACATTTCAAGTTTCACGTGACTGTAAAAGAAACCCTACCGTGACGAAAACTTATATCATGTGTCATGCATATCTTATTCTTAACTTATATGTATATGCCTTATCATAATTTTCTACATGATGCATGTCATATGATAATGGTGGAACATATATCGAAAAGAAATTAAGCATGCATCCTAAACATTAGTATCCATAAAGAAAATTGATATGGGGTATAAGACATGAAACATTGAATAAAAACAGAGAATAAGAAATACGTAACCATATTTATTCTATAATTGAATTTTACTTTTTATTTTAGTATTGTTTGTGGAACTTGATGATTCGAAACAATCAGACATGATTCAGATTCTAGAGAGGCCCACGTGTCTAGTTAAGGACTGTAAAAGCCATAAAAAAGGTAACAGACATTTCTATTGTGTCTGGAAGGTCCAACAATTATGAGATCGAGTCTTGTTTCGCTTAGATCGAATGTCCCAGCGAAAAGAAACTCGAAATCAAATTTGTAAAGAAAAATAGTTCAGAGCTGTCAATCTCGATTGGTTAAAAATAGGTCTCGACTGGTCGAGATAAGGGAGAGAGAGAAAGTTTCTATAAAACTGATCGGACCCTATTGGCTAATAAATATTATTGTTTTTAGTCGATCCTTACGCCAACCCAAATAGGTTCATTTAACACAACAGAATTTGAAGTAATTAACTCGGCCAGACCCTTTAATTTTAACTAAAGCTGAATGATGACCATCAATTTCCTTATGACTGAATCGAACCTCCTTACTATCTCATTAAAATTAAATCATGCCCTATCAAAGTTCATTAAAGTCATGTTAGGCGTCATCAGGCACATGAAAAGACTGCACCAAATCCTAGAAACTCAGACCTAGCCTGACCTGAATCTAGTATCAGGCCCTACCTGAGCCATTTCCAGCTTGAACCTAATTAGTTTCGACTGCCCACTTATAAGATCCTGATCAGTTGACTAGACTTACTAACTCTAAACTGTTTCCAGCTGACCTAACAATATTGGGTTGAACGAAGCCTTGCACACCAAATAGAATTGGTGATTTATATTATATATTTCTCCACTAAAGAAGTTATGATCTTATAACTTTGTCAAAACGAGACAACTTCCTTGCTGTTGGGTGCTGGGTAGTATACTAGTATCAATATGTGAGGGATTCGATGGCTCTGATCATTTATTAGCACCAACACCAAATGCTAACAAATCTTGGCTTTAAGGCGGTTAGAAGCCTCATAATAAGACTATCTAAATGAGGCTCACCTCTAAATTAGAGGTTTTTAATGCCTCATCAATTGCTGATTAAAGTTATAGTTAATTTAAAACATGATTAATTGTAAGATTAATCACTAATTGTTATGTGTTTAATAAGTTCATTTCTCTTCAGAAATCATGGGTCTCTCTCTCTTCTAAGGTTGGGTATTTTTCTTTCAAATCTTAAATTTTAGTAACATGCATTATCACATCAGCAACATGTCCTGTGACAGCCCGATTTTCCCGACATTTTTTTTTTTACTAATAAGGAAAAATCCGTACTGTTGGGTCGCAGATCACGATCCAAAATACAGTGAGCATGATACAACTACAACATGCAGAAATTTAAATAATTATTAATGCGTATGGAAGAACAGGAGAATTCTATACTGATACAAAGCACGGTCTAACAAAAATAAAATCACTGGCAATAGCCAACCATCACCTAAACAGTGGTAAACAAGTATATATCGAAATCTAATTCTACCACTCTACAAAAGATCAAACCTACCAAGTCCAATCGCAAGGATCCAAGACTAAGTCGAGTCAAACTCCTCTAGACTAAGAAAAAAGATGTGACTCGAGCTCCGGATCGAAATCGAGATCTGCAACCTATGAAGTATAGTCGAGGGGTGAGCTATCATCAAAGCTTAGTAAGGGAAACTCAAAAATAATTATATTTTATCATATGCCTTCATAGATTCGAATGTCATAAATCGGAAAACATTTTTCAGGTCAAAACAGGGGTTTATTTTCGAGCCTTTTTCACATCAAAACAAAAGCTGGCTTTCATCTTTCAGACGAAAAACTAATTTTAGGAAACATTTTATGCTAAAAGTTGAACCTGATTTCAATGACAAGCTTATTTCGAAACAAATTTACAATTTAAGTTCAAAGGGCTAGTTGAAAGGCAATTCCATGATGAATAATAAACTAATTTCGAAAATTTTTATTCAAAAGCGGAAATCAAAGTGCGGAAGCATTTCATGTCAAAATGAGAGCAATGTTAAGTCTATGTTCGAGTTCATGTTCGAGTCAGAGTTCGATTCGTGTGCATGTAATCCGTCCATAGCGGTCCACAATAGTACGATTACTCCGCCCATAGAGGACCACAATTGTACAATTAATCCGCCCATAGTAACCCACAAATGTACTTATAATCTGGCCATAGCGGCCTACGAGGTACACATACATTCCGTCCATAGCGGTATACATCAATTTGTCTAATTTGTTATTCGATTCATATGCACATACAAGTCTTACGGATTCGATTCATATACTCACACACACACACACACACACACACACACATGTCTTACGGATTCGATTCACGGATCTTCCGTCGTGACAGTTCGATTCACGAGTATAACTGCTGTGCCTGTTCGATTCATGGATATCCCGCTGTGCCGGTTTGATTCACGTGTGTAACCGCCGTGCCTGTTCGATTTACGGATATCCCTCCATGCCGGTTCGATTCATATTCACGTACATATCATATAGGTTCGATTCATGAGTTCTTATGTCACATTCGGATGCAAAGCTCATGCCCAAGATTCGTAGTTCGATACACGTAAAATTTCAAGGATTCAATATTTCACAGATTTTAAAACGAGTTCTTAATTAAAAAGTCGATTTTCTACATCAGTTCTAGTGATTACATTCGAAGTTTAAAATCAATGATACATGTAAAATTCATATTCGAGACTCAAGACTTTCAATGCTAACAATATTCGGAATTTCAAAGGAACAATTAATTTCATTCCAAAATAAAACATGATTTCGATTCAACATTTCGAAAGTCGAACATATACACTTTTACAAATATCTAGACAAAATCAAATACTTAACAGGCGAAAGCATCATCAATATTCAAATTAAATACATCATGCAAATCTATGGATTCAAGTAAAAAATGTCATTAATTGAGAAAGTTCTCCCTACTTTAAGTTACGTCAAACACGCTTGTTCATACACGGTCATCTCAAGATGCGTTTCTTCGTGTTTCCTCACCTAATTCACGAGGTCAGGTGTATTTCTTAGCCACAATTTCTCACTACATAACCCCACGTATAACACTGGGTGCACAAGTCAAATCTCGAGCATAGTAACTTATAAAATAAAAAACAAGCCTTCACGCTCGAGCGTGGTTCTATACGCTTGAGCGGTTCCCAGGGACACATTGCATGTACGCTCGAGCGTATTTGACTTGAATGATTTTAGCCTGAAAATCACGCTTGAGCATAGTCTTCAGATTGGTTTCATGCTCGAGCGGTCTAAATCATGCTCGAGCGTAATCTCTGCACAATTCCCACTTTACGGTCAAGCGGTTTTGATCCGAGCCGAATTGGCCTAGACTTCACGCTCAAGCGTAATCCTAGTTCAACTCTTCAAAACACGCTCGAGCGTATTTGACCCGAGCAGATTTTGGCCTAAAAAGTTTGCTCGAGCGTAGGTTTCAGGTGGGATCATGCTCGAGCGTAACCACCAGATCTGTCCTCTTTACAATTCGATACCCCTTTGCTCGAGTTGCCCTCTATGGTCCCTCAAGCGGACCCAAAAACACAATACGCTCACCTTATTCGAGCCATCTCTTGCTTACAAATTTTCCACTCAAACTCATAAATTAAATGCAACTATCTCACGTATTTACGAATTTAAAACATGTTATTTAGCCCCAAATATCAAAGCACATGCAAGGATTCGAGCGATCGAACCAAGATGCCTCGATTCGCGTGATTCTCATGCGTACGATCCATGGAATCATTGCATGCATCCTTGATTCTCTACACTCATATTAAAACTCGAATTCTAAAACAAAGCGCATGAATTCAAGGGTTACCTTTCTTAGTTTTCACGCATGCGGAGCTTTATGACTACTTGCCGGCGTTGGAATAACCCTGTCAACCACCCATCCTACAATTTGTTTAACGTTTCTTCGCCTTGGTCGAAGGAACCACCGAGTTTGGGGTGTTCAAAGGTTATGGGGGTCGATTCCTATTTGAAGCGAAGGGGATTTCGGGATAAATCTAAGGTTTGGAGTCATTTTAGACAATCGTTCAGAGAAGATCCAATGGCGGGGATCTCACGGGCAAGAAGGAGGGGTGCTCGGTTCTCCCTTACTACTCACTCCTCTCCCTCACTCAACTGGATTTGCAAATGCGGCATTTTCTAAAGGGGCTTTAGCTTTGGTGTGGGGTTGGCATACCGAATTTGGTGCACGGGCCGATCATAGGCCACACAATAGGGGTTTTAAATCATGGGCCGGATTACAAATGGGTCCTAAGTGATTTTGTCTTCCATGGGCCCAAGGTGGGCTGGGTCCAATTAACAAGAGGGCTTTATAGTTGAGGTGCCCAAAGCTTAGTGTGTAATTGGTACACACATCTTGGTGTACAGGTCAGGCTTAGGGCCTCAACTATTGGGTCTTAAGTGATTTGATCACCCGGGAGTCTTAAATTGGCTAGACCTGATCACTAAGATGGCTTCCCTTCTAATGGTGATTTACTTAGCGTGCAGCCTATAAAATCAAGATTTGTGTGTGGCTCTAAGGGGTTGGCTTGGTATTGGGCGGTTATACACATTTAGGTGTTGGTTTCTTAAGATCTAAGGTTAGATCTTCGTGCGCTCCCCTTTAAACCCATATCCAATACACATAATGGGCTTATAAACTTAGGCTTTTAACTAACCACCGGATCTCCGACTGGTGTGTGTGGCCTATCTATGACCTTCAAATTTAGGTCGATTGTTTGACCAACCCTATAATGGCTCATTGGATGGGTGGGGTTCAATCACCAACATTGATAGTGATATTTAGATCATCACCATCGATCTTACCCATAACGAGTGGATTATTTGGTGTGATTTATAATAATCAAAAGATGAGTACCACATAAGGGTTGGTACCCTTAGGGGTGTCACACTTACATTCAATTCGTGTGGGTGTCCGTCACTTTCAAAATGTGCCCGTGTCTCGAATTTTCATTTTGGGTCTCTTAGGGGTCGGGTTTCGATTCAGTGTTCGAGTTAGAGATTATTTATCAGAATTTGGGTGTAGGGTGTGCTTACACAAACAAGGTGGATGGGTCAGATGCTCCGCCACAGTCATCAACAATTTGACCAAAGTCAAATTGGTCAAAGCCGTCATATCATCGTCGAAGGTCAACAATTCAACACTAGCAAAAATTTGGGGTGTTACACGTTCAAGACTGAGTTCTAAGCCAATCTAGGAAGGTTGGTCCTACCAATTTCCAACTTTTCATTGTTGATGTCGGTTAAGGGATTAGTTCCATCCTACAATCCATTGAGCTGTCAGATCCATAAAGTTATGAACTGAGTAGATCCAACGATCAAATTATTTATGAACCGAGTTGGGCTTAATGGGCCACTAATCAGTGGGCCAATATGGTTCTATTGGGCCAAACGGATTGGTTAAATGTTGACAGTTGGACCAAACTGTTTCATAACCGGATATAAAGGTGTGCAACCATTCGAATTTGAATTCGAAAAAGTGCAACCTTTCAGACAACCGTTGGATGGAGCAATTGAGATCTCTAAAAGATTTGAACCGTCCAAAATATGACTGTTAGTCCAACATTTGTATTGAAAAGGCACTTGAGATCTTATATAAGCAGATCTCTGAATACATTTTCAAACACTCTGAAATCCATCGGAATCCTTGCATACATCCTGAGACTTTCCTCTTGCTTTCTTCTTTTGGTGGTACTTCATTAGATTGAGTTTTCTGGGGCGATCCTTTCTGTTGCAAAGTAACGAATCGCATCCAAGATTTATAGCACAACAGAAAGAATTAGTATAGAGTTCTAGCACTTGAAATGACCAGGATTTATCAACATGTCTCCATAAAGTTCCTATGAATCATCCAAGGTTATCTATATAACAAGATGTACTATTATCCGCTATGATTACCAAGATGATAAAGTCGACCCATATACATGTATGCCACAAGGTATAATTCATTGATTATTTACCTCAACATTGATAGAATGATATCACATTACTAGAACAAAAGACATTAACAACAGTTGTATACAAGAATCCAAAGGAAAATTTAATCTAGAATCTCCCAAGTTAATCAACACCAATTAGTCTATTATCAAAATGCATTAAATTTATCGAAGAAAATACATTACATCACAAGGTATGAACTACCAATATCAACTGCTAATCGACAAATACATCACATCACAAGCACAAAAGAGGTCTGAACGATTTACACTTTCATGCATTAAATCGCCTTCTTGTTCTTCGTCACTTTAGGAGAGTCAACTATACGGTGTCCCTTTTGGCCACACTTGAAGCATGCTCCTGTGATCCAACACTCGTCCATGCTATATGGCCCCCCACATTGGGAGCACGGTTCAACTGGTGCAGATGAAGTGGCGTGTGCAGTTTATAAGACCTTTGCTGATCCGGTCGTAGCAGGGCGCGAAAGGCAAAAGGGCCTAGAATATGTGGAGGCAGGTGGTCTCGACTGGGTGGTATGAGAAGGTTGCGAGGGTGCTGGTATCAAGAGCCTTGGTTGGTCGGTCACATGTTCAAAGGCATACGATTGTGCTCGACTTTGCCTACTCGCATTCTGTGCTTCTCTCCTCTTATACCTACTGTCCACATCCTTTTCAGCGATGAGAGCCAACCTTATTACTCGTGCATATGTAGTTGCTTCAAATAGAGAAATCCTCTCCTTGATCATCGGGTTAAGATCGTGCTCAAACTTTTGGGCCTTCATTAGCTCTTTGGCTATCAACAGCGGTGCGAACCTAGAGAGCCTAGTAAATTCAAACTCATATTCACGAACTGTCATTTGTCCTTTGGGCCAAATTTGCAAACTGGATCTCCATCTAACATCTCTCTGGGGCCGGGAAGTATTTCTCATTAAAGACCTTAGTAAATTTGGCCCAAGTCCAAGGTGTCCCTGGTGTTCGGGTTCTTTCGATTGATTTCCATCACTGATCCGCCTCTCCCTTGAGTTGCAAGGAAGCTCAACTCACTTTTTCCTCTTCCGTGGAAGGAATTCTTCGGAGGGTCTTTTCAATTTGATTTAACTATGCTTCTGCTTAAGATGGGCCGGTTTGACCGCAGAAGCTAGGAGGTCTCATCCTCCTAAACTCTTGAAATCCTGAGGGTTGGCGTCTCTTTGCTAGGAGTGCAGCTTGCTGGTTGACCATGGTTTCTAGCAACTGCTCGATGCGACTACTATTGCTTCTTTCTCCCAAAGGAACATCGTTGGCACCAATGGCTACTCCCTCATCATTACCCGTGCCTCTGGTACGGACAACCCTAGGTCGACCTCGTGAAGGCATATTGATCTGTCATGATGAAATAAGGTTTCAGTCAAAAGTGATCGTGAAGATCCAAAACAAGTACATTTAAGGTTCCTACGTCCTAAAAAAATAAACGTAGGCCTTGACAAAATCTAAAGTCATTCAGAGACATGGCTCTGAATCTCTAGAAGATTTCAAATAGGGATCGTGAATCCCTCCTAGGTTCCAACAGAATCTCATACCATCGCGTTTGAGTCCCAATAAGACCTAACGCCTAGGGCTCTGATATAAACTGTGATAGAGTTACGGTCGGGTCTGCTATGCTTTGTTAGAATCTACTGCCATAGCCTTGGGTCCCCAGAAGACTTAAAGCCTAAGCTCTGATACCACCTGTGACAACCCATATTTTTCTGACATTTTTTTTTACCAATAAGGAAAAATTCGTACCGTCGGGTCGCAGATCCCGATCTAAAATACAGTGAGCATGGTACAACTACAACATGAAATCCAAATAATTAATGCATATGACAGAATAGGAGAATTCTATACTGATACAAAACATGGTCTAACAAAAATAAAATCACTAGGGCTGGCCGACCATCACCTAAACAGTGGTGAACAAGCATATACATTGAACTCTAATTCTACCACTCTATAAAAGATCGGACCTACCAAGTCCAACCGCAAGGTTCCAAGACTAAGTCGAGCCAAACTCCTCCAGACTAAGAAAGAAGATGTGACTCGAGCTCCGGATCCAAATCGAGACCTGCAACCTGTGACGTATAGTCGAGGGGTGAGCTACCATCAAAGCTCAGTAAGGGAAACTCAAGAACAGTTACGTTCTATCATATGCCTTCATAGATTTGAATGTCATAAATCGGAAAATATTTTTCAGGTCAAAACAGGGGTTTATTTTCAAGCCTTTTTCACATCAAAACAAAAGCTGGCTTTCATCTTTCAAACGAAAAATTGATTTCAGGAAACATTTTATACTAAAAGTTGAACCTGATTTCAATGACAAGCTTATTCCAAAACAAATTTACAATTTAAGTTTAAAGGGCTAGTTCAAAGGCAATTCCATGATGAACAATAAACTAATTTCGAAAATCTTTATTCAAAAGTGGAAATCAAAGTGCGAAATCATTTCATGTCAAAACGAGAACAATGTCAAGTTCATGTTCGAGTCAGAGTTCGATTCGTGTGCATGTAATCCGCCCATAGCAGTCCACAATAATACGATTACTCCGCCTATAGTGGTCCACAATTGTACAATTAATCCGCCCATAGAGGCCTACAAATGCACTTATAATTGGCTCATAGCGGCCCACAAGGTACACATACATTCCACCCATAGCGGTCCATATCAATTTGTCTGATTTGTTATTCGATTCATATGCACCCACATGTCTTACGGATTCGATTCACGGATATTCCGCCGTACCAGTTTGATTTACGGGTGTAACCGCCGTACCGATTAGATTCACGGATATCCCGCCATGCCAGTTCGATTCACGGGTATAACCGCTGTGTCGGTTCGATTCATAGATATCCCGCTGCGCCGGTTCGGTTCATATTCACGTACGTATCATATAGGTTCGATTCACGAGTTCTTATGTCACATTTGAATGTAAAGCTTATGCCCAAGGTTCGTAGTTCGATACACGTAAAATTTCAAGGATTCGATATTTCACATATTTCAAAATGAGTTTTTAATTAAAAAGTCGATTTTCTACATCAGTTCTAGTGATCACATTCGAAGCTTAAAATCAATGATACATGTAAATTTCATATTCGAGACTCAAGACTTTCAATGCTAACAATATTCGGAATTTCAAAGGTTCAATTGATTTCATTCCAAAATAAAACATGATTTCGATTCAACATTTCGAAAGTCACGCATATACACTTTTACAAATATTCAGACAAAATTAAATACTTAGCAGTCGAAGGCATTATCAATATTCAAATTAAACACATCATGCAAATCTATGGATTCAAGTCAAAAGTGTCATTGATTGAGAAAGTTTCCCCTACCTTAAGTTGCGTCAAACATGCTTGTTCCTATACGCTCATCTCAAGATGCGTTTCTCCGTGTTTCCTCACCTAATTCACGAGGTCAGATGCATTTCTTAGCCACAATTCCTCACTGCATAACCCCACGTATAACACTGGATGACGAGTCAAATTTCGAGCATAGTAACTTATAAAATAAAAAATAAGCCTTCACGCTCAGCATGGCTCTATACGCTCGAGCGGTTCCCAGTGACACATTGCATGTATGCTCGGGCGTATTTGATTTGAATGGTTTTAGCCTGAAAATCACGCTCGAGTGTAGTCTTCAGATTGGTCTCACGCTCGAGCGGTCTAAATCACGCTCGCGCGTTATCTCTGCACAATTCTCACTTTATGCTCGAGCGATTTTGACCCGAGCCGAATTGGCCTAGACTTCACGCTCGAGGGTAGACTTCAGATGGCTTCACGCTCGAGCGGCTCTCAGCATGTGCGAGTGTAATCCCAGTTCAACTCTCCAAAACACGCTCGAGCGTATTTGACCCGAGCAGATTTTGGCCTAAAAAGTTTGCTCGAGCGTAAGTTTCAGGTGGGATCACGCTCGAGCGTAACCACCAGATCTGTCCTCTTTACAATTCGATACCCCTTTGCTCGAGTTGCCCTCTATGGTCCCTCAAGCGGACCCAAAAACACAATACGCTCACCTTATTCGAGCCATCTCTTGCTTACAAATTTTCTACTCAAACCCATAAATTAAATGCAACTATCTCACGTATTTACGAATTTAAAACATGTTATTTAGCCCCAAATATCAAAGCACATGCAAGGATTCGAGCGATCGAACCAAGATGCCTCGATTCGCGTGATTCTCATGCGTACGATCCATGGAATCATTGCATGCATCCTTGATTCTCTACACTCATATTAAAACTCGAATTCTAAAACAAAGCGCATGAATTCAAGGGTTACCTTTCTTAGTTTTCACGCATGCGGAGCTTTATGACTACTTGCCGGCGTTGGAATAACCCTGTCAACCACCCATCCTACAATTTGTTTAACGTTTCTTCGCCTTGGTCGAAGGAACCACCGAGTTTGGGGTGTTCAAAGGTTATGGGGGTCGATTCCTATTTGAAGCGAAGGGGATTTCGGGATAAATCTAAGGTTTGGAGTCATTTTAGACAATCGTTCAGAGAAGATCCAATGGCGGGGATCTCACGGGCAAGAAGGAGGGGTGCTCGGTTCTCCCTTACTACTCACTCCTCTCCCTCACTCAACTGGATTTGCAAATGCGGCATTTTCTAAAGGGGCTTTAGCTTTGGTGTGGGGTTGGCATACCGAATTTGGTGCACGGGCCGATCATAGGCCACACAATAGGGGTTTTAAATCATGGGCCGGATTACAAATGGGTCCTAAGTGATTTTGTCTTCCATGGGCCCAAGGTGGGCTGGGTCCAATTAACAAGAGGGCTTTATAGTTGAGGTGCCCAAAGCTTAGTGTGTAATTGGTACACACATCTTGGTGTACAGGTCAGGCTTAGGGCCTCAACTATTGGGTCTTAAGTGATTTGATCACCCGGGAGTCTTAAATTGGCTAGACGTGATCACTAAGATGGCTTCCCTTCAAATGGTGATTTACTTAGTGTGCAGTCTATAAAATCAAGATTTGTGTGTGGCTCTAAGGGGTTGGCTTGGTATTGGGCGGTTATACACATTTAGGTGCTGGTTTCTTAAGATCTAAGGTTAGATCTTCGTGCGCTCCCCTTTAAACCCATATCCAATACACATAATGGGCTTCTAAACTTAGGCCTTTAACTAACCATCGGATCTCCAACTGGTGTGTGTGACCTATCTATGACTTTCAAATTTAGGTTGATTGTTTGACCAACCGTATAATGGCACATCGGATGGGTGGGGTTCAATCACCAACATTGATAGTGATATTTAGATCATCACCATCGATCTTACCCATAACGAGTGGATTATTTGGTGTGATTTATAATAATCAAAAGATGAGTACCACATAAGGGTTGGTACCCTTAGGGGGTGTCACACTTACATTCAATTCGTGTGGGTGTCCGTCACTTTCAAAATGTGCCCGTGTCTCGAATTTTCATTTTGGGTTTCTTAGGGGACGGGTTTCGTTTCAGTGTTCGAGTCAGGGATTATTTATCAGAATTCGGGTGTATGGTACGCTTACACAAACAAGGTGGATGGGTCAGATGCTCCGCCACAGTCATCAACAATTTGACCAAAGTCAAATCACTCCGTCGTATCATCGTTGAAGGTCAACAATTCAGCGCTAACAAAACTTCGGGGTGTTACATCCTTCCCACCTTACAAAATTTTCGTCATCGAAAATTGGCGTATCGTATTCAGAGTGGTACGGAGATTTGATAGCCTTAATACCGGTAGTAATATTATCTGCCAGAGTTTGTGATTTAACAACTTCGGAGATTCGGGGTCATTACATACTGTTATATTTATTTATTAGTTTAAAATATAATAAATATATTAAATAATTTTAAAGAAAATAAAACTTCCTTTCGATTTCATTCTTAGTTTTGTAAGTTAATTTTTAGGCAATAGATATTCTCATTTTTGTATGCAAATGAATAGTCTCACATTGGTGAAAGTAAAAAGTATCTAGGCTATATATAGAACTTTTCACCTTCTATTATTGTTTAACAATAAGAAAAGAAAAGTGTGCCTAGCGGCGAGCCGCCGTGCACGTGCACACGTGTGTGCGTGCACGTGGCGACTGGCGTTTAAGCGCACTGGCGCTTTAGGCGGGCACGCACTCTGCACTTCTCACATGCGCATTGTCGCAATGAGAGGTTTGACTTTTTGATCAGGTAGATCAAACCGTTAAATTATTCATGTATCGGGTCGGGCCTAATGGGCCACTAATCAGTGGGTCAATTTAGTTCTATTGAGCCAAACGGATTGATCAAATGTTGACCATTGGACCCAACTGTTTCATAGCCGCTTATAAATGTGTGCAACCGTTCGAATTTGAATTTGAAAAATAACAACCTTTCAGACAGCCGTTGGATGAAGCGGTTGAGATCTCTAAAAGATCTTAACCGTCCAAAATATGACTGTTGGTTCAACAATCATATTGAAAAGGCACTTGAGATCTATATAAGCAGATCTCTGGACACATTTTCAAACACTCTGAAATCCATCGGAATCTTTGCATACAACCTGAGAATTTCATCTTGCTTTCTTCTTTTGGTGGTACTTCATCAGATTGAGTTTTCTAGGGCGATCCTCTACTATTATAAAGTAACGAATCGCATTCAAGAGATTAGGCTCATTGTATCCTGGAAACGTCTTGTTGGAACCCTTTTATAAACTTGAGAATTTATTCGAGTAGGGAGCAGAATAGCGTTTTAAAGATAACGAATACGTCCCTCAAGTCTAATTCTCTTGCCCATTTCATCATTTTCGGATTTCTGTTCTTAATTTTATCTAACAATTTTAGAACGCTATTTTGTTTTATAATGACTTCAAATCTGAAAGTGATGACTCACGACTTCGTTAAATTGGAGCAATTCGACGACAATAACTTCAGAAGATGGCAACAGAAGCTATATTTCGTATAGACGACTTTGAAAGTTGCTTATGTCCTAACCACTCCAAAACCCGCGGAGCCTGAAGATTCTGATGGAGAATCTCTTGTCAATATTCGTAATCGTCAGAAATGGGAACATGATAATATATCTGTAAAGGGCGCATTCTCAATATGCTAGCAAATTCACTCTTCGATGTGTACCAGAGCATGCCGTCTGCAATGAAACTTTAGAAAGCACTGGAGACAAAGTACAAAACAGAAGATGCCAGTACAAAATTCATTGTAAGTCAATATTTAGATTTCAAAATGACTGATAATAAATCGATTCTCGATCAAGTTCATGAGATTCAGTATATTATCAGCCAAATTAATCAAGAAGGCATAAAAATGGATCCCATTTTTCACAATCATACAATTATCCACAAATTGCCTGCCTCATAGAAGGACTGTAGAAACGCTCTCAAACATAAAAAGAAAGAACTTTCGTTTGAAGAGTTGTGTCACCATCTTCGAGTCAAAGATGAACTTCGTGTCCGTGACAAGAAAGAAGAGCAATCTCAATTAACTTCAAAGGCTCATATGGTGCAGGTTGGTACGTCCAAATCACATGGAAAGCAGAAAGGCAACTTTAATTCTGATAAGGTTAACAAGAAAAATAAGAGCCAAGGTCATTAGGGCCAGAAGAAAAATGACAGTTGTTATCACTGTGGTAAACTCGGTCACTTAAAAAAGGATTGCAGACTTCTGAAAAGAGAGAAAGAATCTCAAGCGAATGTGACTGAAGAAAAGTTTGTAGCCATGATTTGCCAGTACAAAACTCATTGTAAGTCAATATTTAGATTTCAAAATGATTGATAATAAACTGATTCTCGATCAAGGTCATGAGATTCAGTATATTATCGGCCAAATTAATAAAAAAGGCATAAAAATGGATCCCATTTTTCACAATCATACAATTATCCATAAATTGTCTGCCTCATGGAAGGACTGTAGAAACAGTCTCAAACATAAAAAGAAAGAACTTTCGCCTGAAGAGTTGTGCCACCATCTTCGAGTCGAAGATGAACTTCGTGTCCGTGACAAGAAAGAAGAGCAATCTCAATTAACTTCAAAGGCTCATATGGTGCAGGTTGGTACCTCCAAATCACATGGAAAGCAGAAAGGCAACTTTAATTCTAATAAGGCTAACAAGAAAAATAAGAGCCAAGGTTATCAGGGCCAGAAGAAAAATAACAGTTGTTATCACTGTGGTAAACTCGGTCACTTCAAAAAGGATTGCAGACTTCTGAAAAGGGAGAAGAATCTCAAGCGAATGTGACTGAAGAAAAGTTTGTAACCATGATTTCCGAAATCAACATGGTTGGAAGCGAAAAAGACTGGTGGATCGATTCTGGTGCCACTAGCTATGTTTGTAACTGCCGATCTTTCTTCGCCAACTATGTGGAGGACAGAAACGGACAAGAGCTCTTAATGGGAAATGCTTCAACTACAAAGGTCAAGGGTTCAGGAAAAATCAATCTCAAATTGACCTCTGATAAGACCCTTACTTTGACCGATGTACTATATGTTTTTGAGATTCATAAGAATCTAATTTCGACCAGTTTACATAATAAATATGGCTTCAAGTTAGTCTTTGAATCAGATAAAGTTGTAATCACTAAGAGTGGTGTATTTGTGGAGAAATTATATATCTATAATGGGATGTTTAAATTGAATATAATAAATGAAATGCCTTCTTCCGCTTATATTGTTAATTCTCTTTCATTATGGCATGATAGATTAGGGCATTTAAATGTTAATCGTTTAAATTCTATGATCGAATTAGGATTAATTCCTATATGCGAGAAAAATATTCATGAAATTTGTGTTCAAACTAAAATCACTAGAAAACCTTTCAATAAAGTAGAAAGAAAATATCAGATTTTAGAACTCATTCATATTGATATTTGTGATTTAAATATTATTTTAACTAAAGGAGAAAAAAGATAGTTTATAATATTTATTAATGACTATTCAAAATATATTTATGTTTATTTGTTAAAACATAAAGATGAAGCTTTAGAAAAATTTAAAGCTTATAAAGAAGAAGTTAAAAATCAGCTAAATTTTAAAATTAAAACTTTAAAATCGGATAGAGGAGGAGAATACACTTCAAATGATTATAGTAAATTTTGTGAAAATGTGGGGGTTGTACATCTTACGACTGCACCTTATACTCCTCAACAAAATGGTACAGTAGAAAGAAAAAATCAAATTTTAATAGAAATGGTAAATGCTATACTTTTAAACTCCGATTTAAATTTAAATTTATGGGGTGAAACACTTCTCACTGCTTGCCATCTTTTAAATAAAGTGTCACAAAAGAGTTTTAGTATAACTCCCTATGAGTTATGAAAGAAAAGGAAATCAAATCTTAAATATCTCAAAGTGTGGGGGTGTCGAGCACTTGTTAGATTACCAAATCTTAAAAGACCTAAATTAGGTAATAGAGCCATTGAATGCGTATTTATTGGATACTCATTAACTAGTAAAGCCTACTGATTTTTTGTAACTGAATCTAAGGGTGTAATTGATCAAAACAGTATAATTGAATCTAGAGATGTTGACTTTTATGAACATTATTTTTCTTCTATTCATAGAATTAATAAAAATTCTGATAAAAAGAAAGTAATTATAAATTCTGAAAATTTAGAAAACACGGATCTCAGAAAAAGTAAAAGAGTGCGAAAAGAAAAATCTTTTTGTTAAGATTTTTATATGTTTGTAGTAGAGGGAATATGATCAGAACAAGTAAAGGAAATCATGTTTTCTTTTTATATCGAAAATGATCTATTAACATTTAGTAAGGCTATGAAATTGCAAGATGCTGCTTTTTGGAAGGAAGGAATAAATGATGAAATAGAATCTATAATGGGTAATAAAATATGAAAACTAGTTGATTTTCCTACAATATCTAAACCTATAGGTTGTAAATAGATTTTTCAAACGAAAACTTAAAACTGATGAAACTATAGATAAGTTTAAGGCCTGATTGGTGGCAAAAGGATTTTGACAAAAAGAAGGTATTGACTTTTTTGATACTTATGCGCCAATAGCCAAAATTTCGACTATTAGGATCTTAATAGCACTTGCTTCTATTTATCATTTACAAATTTATCAAATGGATGTTAAAATTGCATTCTTAAATGGTGAATTAGAAGAAGTTTATATGAAACAACCTGAAAGTTTTGTAATAATCGGACATGAGCATAAAGTTTATAAATTAATTAAATCTCTTTATGGTTTAAAACAAACTCCTAAACAATGGCATAAGAAATTTGAAATTGTTATTGTTTCTAATGGTTTCAAAATTAATGAATTTGATAGATGTGTTTATAGTAATTTTTTTGCTAATGAGGGAGTTATCATATATTTATATGTAGATGATATGCTTATATTTGGTACTGATTTAGATAATATAATGGATGTTAAATCATTGCTCTCTTCCAATTTTGATATGAAAGATATGGATAATGCCGATGTCATATTAGAAATCAAAATAATAAGAAATGATAATGAACTTACTTTAAACCAATCTCATTATATTGAGAAAATTCTAAAAAAATATAATCATTTAGATGGTAAACTTGCATCTACACCATATGATCCTAGCATCAAACTTGTTTATAATAAAGGTAGATCTGCAAATCAGTTAGAATATGCTAGAGTAATCGATAGTTTAATGTATGCAATGCACTATACTAGACCCGACTTAACATATGCAGTTAGAAAATTAAGTAGATATACTAGTAACCTATGTCATGATTATTGGAATGTTATATCTCATGTATTTAGATATTTAAAAGGAAATGTACATTATGGATTACATTATTCTGATTTTTCTAATATTTTAGAAAGATACAGTGATGCAAGTTGGAATTCAGATTCAGATGAATCCAAGGCAACAAGTGGATGAGTATTCACTCTCAGTGGTGCTGCGATCTCATGGGGATCTAAAAATCAAACATATATTACTCATTCCATAATAGAATCTGAGTTTATTGCCTTAACGGCATGTAATAATGAGGTAGAATGGTTTCGAAATTTACTCTTGGAAATTCCTTTATGACTAAAGCCTATGTCACCTATTACAATAAATTATGATAGTGAAGCTACGAGAGCAAAAGCCTACATGTTTGGTTGGTCTATGATACCGTTATGTTAGAGAATTACTTAAAGATGGAGTCATTGGGATAGACTCAATTCAGACCAATAATAATTTGGTTGGTCCATTTACCAAAGGATTTTTTAAAGAATTGGTAAAGAAAACATCTACCGGGATAGGACTAAAACCATATAGTTGAACCCCTATGTCAGAAATTCAACTTAATATTTGTACAATAAATCCTTAAGTTCAATGGAAGAGTACGACATGAGAGTGGTGATTAGAAGCACTTTAATTTAGTTCAAATATCCATCCCAAGACAGGTGTCAAGTACTTGGAATCTGTAATGACAAAGAGAAAGATGAGTACATACTCTTAATAAGTCTGTAACAGTTTATATTAATGTGTTTGCTTACAGAAACACATTCGACAGACTTACCTATGTGAATGTGAAGGTACAGCCGCTTCCAATAATATTATGATTTTTCTCAAAAAACATTCATGAAACCAGGGTATAAGCATAAGGCTATAATAGTGTTAGCTTTATAGAAAAATCGATTTTAAGAAAATAGGTGTGGGTTATTTATCTGGTCATGTCATATAGGGTCCTCAGTTCAAGATTATGGTCTCTGTGCACCCTGATAAGACTTTGATAAGTTTGTACTAAGTGAAAGTTCAAACCCAAAAGGTACCTTTCATGGTATGCACATATTTTCGATACCAGTGTCTTTATTTTATTTAAAAATTGTGGGGGATAGTTATATTTATTTATTAGTTTAAAATATAATAAATATATTAAATAATTTTAAAGAAAATAAAACTTCCTTTTAATTTTTTTCTTAGTTTTGTGAGTTAATTTTTAGGCAATAGAAATTCTCATTTTTGTATGTAAATGAATAGTCCCACATTGGTAAAAGTAAAAAGTGTCTAAGATATATATAGAACCTTTCACCTTCTATTATTGTTTAATAATAAGAAGAGAAGAGTGTGCCTAGCGGCGAGCCGCCGCGTTCACGCACGTGCACGTGCGTGTGCGTGGTGATTGACGTTTAGGCGCACTGGCGCTTTAGGCACGCACGCACTTTGCACATGCGCATCGTCGCAAGGAAAAGTTTGATTTTTTGACCAGGTAGATCCAACGATCAAATTATTTATGAACCGAGTTGGGCTTAATGGGCCACTAATCAGTGGGTCAATGGTTCTATTGGGCCAAACGGATTGGTCAAATGTTGACCGTTGGACCAAACTGTTTTATAACCGGTTATAAAGGTGTGCAACCATTCAAATTTGAATTCGAAAAAGTGCAACCTTTCAGACAACCGTTGGATGGAGCAATTGAGATCTCTAAAAGATTTGAACCGTCCAAAATATGACTGTTGGTCCAACATTTGTATTGAAAAGGCACTTGAGATCTTATATAAGCAGATCTCTGGACACATTTTCAAACATTCTGAAATCCATCGGAATCCTTGCATACATCCTGAGACTTTCCTCTTGCTTTCTTCTTTTGGTGGTACTTCATTAGATTGAGTTTTCTGGGGCGATCCTTTCTATTGCAAAGTAACGAATCGCATCCAAGAGATTGGACTCATTGTATCCTGGAAACGTCTCGCTGGAACCCTTTTGCAAACTCGAGAATTAATTCGAGTAGGGAGCGAATAGCGTTTTAAAGACAGCGATTACGTGCCTCGAGTCCAATTCTCTTGCCCATTTCATCATTTTCAAATTTATGTTTCTAATTTTATCTAACACATTCTCCCCTCCTTCAAGGAATTTTCGTTCTCGAAAATGCACAACGTGACTTCCAATTAAGTTTAAATACGATGAAAAGATATGTCAACAATGAAATTAGATTTCCTAAAAATCCTCATGATACACATCAAAACGTTAATAACTATCCAATACCCACAACAGAAAGAATTAGTATAGAGTTCTAGCACTTGAAATGACCAGGATTTATCAACATGTCTCCACAAAGTTCCTATGAATCATCCAAGGTTATCTATATAACAAGATGTACTATTATCCGCTGTGATTACCAAGATGATAAAGTCGATCCATATACATGTATGCCACAAGGTATAATTCATTGATTATTTACCTCAACATTGATAGAATGATATCACATTACTAGAACAAAAGACATTAACAACAGTCGTATACAAGAATCCAAAGGAAAATTTAATCTAGAATCTCCCAAGTTAATCAACACCAATTAGTCTATTATCAAAATGCATGAAATTTATCGAAGAAAATACATTACATCACAAGGTATGAACTACCGATATCAACTGCTAATTGACAAATACATCACATCACAAGCACAAAAGAGGTCTGAACGATTTACACTTTCATGCATTAAATCGCCTTCTTGTTCTTCGTCACTTTAGGAGAGTCAACTATACGGTGTCCCTTTTGGCCACACTTGAAGCATGCTCCTGTGATCCAACACTTGTCCATGCTATATGGCCCCCCACATTGGGAGCACGGTTCAACTGGTGCAGATGAAGTGGCGTGTGCAGTTTACAAGACCTTTGCTGATCCGGTCGTAGCAGGGCGCGAAAGGCAAAAGGGCCTAGAATATGTGGAGGCAGGTGGTCTCGACTGGGTGGTATGAGAAGGTTGCGAGGGTGCTGGTATCAAGAGCCTTGGTTGGTCGGTTACATGTTCAAAGGCATACGATTGTGCTCGACTTTGCCTACTCGCATTCTGTGCTTCTCTCCTCTTATACCTACTGTCCACATCCTTTTCAGCGATGAGAGCCAACCTTTTTACTCGTGCATATGTAGTTGCTTCAAATAGAGAAATCCTCTCCTTGATCATCGGGTTAAGATCGTGCTCAAACTTTTGGGCTTTCATTAGCTCTGTGGCTATCAACAGCGGTGCGAACCTAGAGAGCCTAGTAAATTCTAACTCATATTCACGAACTGTCATTTGTCCTTGGGCCAAATTTGCAAACTGGATCTCCATCTGACATCTCTTTGGTGCCGGGAAGTATTTCTCATTAAAGACCTCAGTAAATTTGGCCCAAGTCCAAGGTGTCCCTGGTGTTCGGGTTCTTTCGATTGATTTCCATCACTGATCCGCCTCTCCCTTGAGTTGGAAGGAAGCCCAACTCACTTTTTCCTCTTTCGTGGAAGGAATTCTTCGGAGGGTCTTTTCAATTTGATTTAACTATGCTTTCGCATAAGATGGGCCGGTTTGACCGCAGAAGCTAGGAGGTCTCATCCTCCTAAACTCTTGAAATCCTAAGGGTTGGCGTCTCTCTGCTAGGAGTGCAGCTTGCTAGTTGACCATGGTTTCTAGCAACTGCTCGATGCGACTACTTTTTCTTCTTTCTCCCAAAGGAACATCGTTGGCACCAATGGCTACTCCCTCATCATTACCCGTGCCTCTGGTACGGACAACCCTAGGTCGACCTCGTGAAGGCATATTGATCTGTCATGATGAAATAAGGTTTCAGTCAAAAGTGATCGTGAAGATCCAAAACAAGTACATTTAAGGTTCCTACGTCCTAAAAAAATAAACGTAGGCCCTGAAAAAATCTAAAGTCATTCAGAGACATGGCTCTGAATATCTAGAAGATTTCAAATAGGGATCGTGAATCCCTCCTAGGTTCCAACAGAATCTCATACCATCGCGTTTGAGTCCCAATAAGACCTAACGCCTAGGGCTCTAATATAAACTGTGATAGAGTTACGGTCGGGTCTGCTATGCTTTGTTAGAATCTACTGCCATAGCCTTGGGTCCCCAGAAGACTTAAAGCCTAAGCTCTGATACCACCTGTGACAACCCATATTTTTCTGACATTTTTTTTTACCAATAAGGAAAAATTAAATGCGTCAGTCAGATCGATCTAAAATCTGATGAGCATGGTACAACTACAACATGAAATCCAAATAATTAATGCATATGACAGAATAGGAGAATTCTATACTGATACAAAACATGGTCTAACAAAAATAAAATCACTAGGGATGGCCGACCATCACCTAAACAGTGGTGAACAAGCATATACATTGAACTCTAATTCTACCACTCTATAAAGATCGGACCTACCAAGTCCAATCGCAAGGTTCCAAGACTAAGTCGAGTCAAACTCCTCCAGACTAAGAAAGAAGATGCGACTCGAGCTCCGGATCCAAATCGAGACCTGCAACCTGTGACGTATAGTCGAGGGGTGAGCTACCATCAAAGCTCAGTAAGGGAAACTCAAGAACAGTTACATTCTATCATATGCCTTCATAGATTTGAATGTCATAAATCGAAAAATATTTTTCAGGTCAAAACAGGGGTTTATTTTCAAGCCTTTTTCACATCAAAACAAACGTTGGCTTTCATCTTTCAAACGAAAAATTGATTTCAGGAAACATTTTATACTAAAAGTTGAACCTGATTTCAATGACAAGCTTATTCCAAAACAAATTTACAATTTAAGTTTAAAGGGCTAGTTCAAAGGCAATTCCATGATGAACAATAAACTAATTTCAAAAATATTTATTCAAAAGTGGAAATCAAAGTGCGAAATCATTTCATGTCAAAACGAGAACAATGTTAAGTTCATGTTCGAGTCAGAGTTCGATTCGTGTGCATGTAATCCGCCCTTAGCGGTCCACAATAATACGATTACTCCGCCTATAGCGGTCCACAATTGTACAATTAATCCGCCCATAGAGGCCTACAAATGCACTTATAATTGGCTCATAGCGGCCCACAAGGTGCACATACATTCCACCCATAGCGGTCCATATCAATTTGTTTGATTTGTTATTCGATTCATATGCACCACATGTCTTACGGATTCGATTCACGGATATTTCGCCGTACCGGATTGATTTACGGGTGTAACCACCGTACCGGTTCGATTCACGGATATCCCGCCATGCCAGTTCGATTCACGGGTATAACCGCTGTGTCGGTTCGATTCATAGATATCCCGCTGCGCCGGTTCGGTTCATATTCATGTACGTATCATATAGGTTCGATTCACGAGTTCTTATGTCACATTTGAATGTAAAGCTTATGCCCAAGGTTCGTTGTTCGATACACGTAAAATTTCAAGGATTCGATATTTCACATATTTCAAAATGAGTTTTTAATTAAAAAGTCGATTTTCTACATCAGTTCTAGTGATCACTTTCGAAGCTTAAAATCAATGATACATGTAAATTTCATATTCGAGACTCAAGACTTTCAATGCTAACAATATTCAAAATTTCAAAGGTTCAATTGATTTCATTCCAAAATAAAACATGACTTCGATTCAACATTTCGAAAGTCACGCATATACACTTTTACAAATATTCAGACAAAATTAAATACTTAACAGTCGAAGGCATTATCAATATTAAAACTAAACACATCATGCAAATCTATGGATTCAAGTCAAAAGTGTCATTGATTGAGAAAGTTTCCCCTACCTTAAGTTGCGTCAAACATGCTTGTTCCTATACGCTCATCTCAAGATGCGTTTCTCCGTGTTTCCTCACCTAATTCACGAGGTCAGATGCATTTCTTAGCCACAATTCCCCACTGCATAACCCCACGTATAACACTGGATGACGAGTCAAATTTCGAGCATAGTAACTTATAAAATAAAAAATAAGCCTTCACGCTCGAGCATGGCTCTATACACTCGAGCGGTTCCCAGTGACACATTGCATGTACGCTCGGGCGTATTTGATTTGAATGGTTTTAGCCTGAAAATCACGCTCGTGCGTAGTCTTCAGATTGGTCTCACGCTCGAGCGGTCTAAATCACGCTCACGCGTTATCTCTGCACAATTCTCACTTTACGCTCGAGCGATTTTGACCCGAGCCGAATTGGCCTAGACTTCACGCTCGAGGGTAGACTTCAGATGGCTTCACGCTCGAGCGGCTCTCAGCACGCGCGAGTGTAAACCCAGTTCAACTCTCCAAAACACGCTCGAGCGTATTTGACCCGAGCAGATTTTGGCCTAAAAAGTTTGCTCGAGCGTATGTTTCAGGTGGGATCACGCTCGAGCGTAACCACCAGATCTGTCCTCTTTACAATTCGATACCCCTTTGCTCGAGTTGCCCTCTATCGTCCCTCAAGCGGACCCAAAAACACAATACGCTCACCTTATTCGAGCCATCTCTTGCTTACAAATTTTCTACTCAAACCCATAAATTAAATGCAACTATCTCACGTATTTACGAATTTAAAACATGCTATTTACCCCCAAATATCAAAGCACATGCAAGGATTCGAACGATCGAACCAAGATGCCTCGATTCGCATGATTCTCATGCGTACGATCCATGGAATCATTGTATGCAGCCTTGATTCTCTACACTCATATTAAAACTCGAATTCTAAAACAAAGCGCATGAATTCAAGGGTTACCTTTCTTAGTTTTCACGCATGCGGAGCTTTATGACTACTTGCCGGCGTTGGATTAACCCTGTCAAGCACCCATCCTACAATTTGTTTAACGTTTCTTCGCCTTGGTCGAAGGAACCACCGAGTTTGGGGTGTTCAAAGGTTATGGGGGTCGATTCCTATTTGAAGCGGAGGGGATTTCGGGATAAATCTAAGGTTTGGAGTCATTTTAGGCAAGCGTTCAGAGAAGATCCAATGGCGGGGATCTCACGGGCAAGAAGGAGGGGTGCTCGGCTCTCCCTTACTACTCACTCCTCTCCCTCACTCAACCGGATTTGCAAATGCGGCATTTTCTAAAGGGGCTTTAGCTTTGGTGTGGGGTTGGCATACCGAATTTGGTGCACGGGCCGATCATAGGCCACACAATAGGGGTTTTAAATCATGGGCCGGATTACAAATGGGTCCTAAGTGATTTTGTCTTCCATGGGCCCAAGGTGGGCTGGGTCCAATTAACAAGAGGGCTTTATAGTTGAGGTGCCCAAAGCTTAGTGTGTAATTGGTACACACATCTTGGTGTACAGGTCAGGCTTAGGGCCTCAACTATTGGGTCTTAAGTGATTTGATCACCCGGGAGTCTTAAATTGGCTAGACCTGATCACTAAGATGGCTTCCCTTCTAATGGTGATTTACTTAGCGTGCAGTCTATAAAATTAAGATTTGTGTGCGGCTCTAAGGGGTTGGCTTGGTATTGGGCGGTTATACACATTGAGGTGTTGGTTTCTTAAGATCTAAGGTTAGATCTTCGTGCGCTCCCCTTTAAACCCATATCCAATACACATAATGGGCTTCTAAACTTAGGCCTTTAACTAACCACCGGATCTCCGACTGGTGTGTGTGGCCTATCTATGACCTTCAAATTTAGGTCGATTGTTTGACCAACCCTATAATGGCACATCGGATGGGTGGGGTTCAATCACCAACATTGATAGTGATATTTAGATCATCACCATCGATCTTACCCATAACGAGTAGATTATTTGGTGTGATTTATAATAATCAAAAGATGAGTACCACATAAGGGTTCTAGATTAAGGGTTGGTACCCTTAGGGGGTGTCACACCTACATTCAATTAGTATGGGTGTCCATCACTTTCAAACTGTGCCCGTGTCTCGAATTTTCATTTTGGGTCTCTTAGGGGTCGGGTTTCGATTCAGTGTTCGAGTCAGAGATTATTTATCAGAATTTGGGTGTAGGGTGTGCTTACACAAACAAGGTAGATGGGTCAGATGCTCCGCCACAGTCATCAACAATTTGACCAAAGTCAAATTGGTCAAAGCCGTCATATCATCGTCGAAGGTCAACAATTCAGCACTAGCAAAAATTTGGGGTGTTACATGTTCAAGACTGAGTTCTAAACCAATCTAGGAAGGTTGGTCTTACCAATTTCCAACTTTTCATTATTGATGATGTCGGTTAAGAGATTAGTTCCATCCTACAATCCATTGAGCTCTCAGATTCATAAAGTTGTCATAGATAGTTCCTCAATTTTTTGCAAGCATAAAAATAGTTGTAGCCAAGATACACGCTTACCTTTTTTAAGTTTTTTTTTTTTTTCAAGTCTCTGCTTCAGGGACGTGTAATAGAGGTGTGTGGGAGAGGCTAGTTGGAGAGGGAAAGAGAGTGGGTGGATAGGAAAAAGTCCTGACCCTCAAGGGCAGAATCACGTCACCACCAGTGCAGGCGCACGCCCCCACTAAAACCCAAAATTTTTGTTTTTTTTTTTTTATATATAAAAGTTAAAAATTTGGGCGCCCTCTCTCTCTCCTCCTATTCTCTCTCTCTCTCTCTCTCTCTCTCTCTCCTTATTCTCTCTTCATAAACTACCGCCCTCTCTCTCCCCCTATTTTCTCTTTCCCTATGCTCTCTCTCTCTCTCCCTAAACTACCGCCCTCTCTCTCCCCCTATTTTCTCTCTTCCTATTCTGTCTCCCTAAATGGCCTAAACTATCGCCCTCTCTCTCCCCTATTCTCTCTCTCCCTATTCTCTCTCCCTAAACTACCGCCCTCTCTCTCCCTATTCTCTCTCTCTCTCTCTCCCTAAACTACCGCCCTCCCTATTCTCTCTCCCTAAAGGGCCTAAACTACCGCCCTCTCTATTCTCTCTCTCCCTAAACTACCGCCCAACTCCCACACCCTCCCTTTTTTTCAGCCTTTTTTCTCTCTAAAATCTTAAAACCCACTCTCTCTCTCTAAAGAAACTCACAACGGCCCTCTCTCTAAAAAACCCGGCCAGTCCGCCACCGCCCACCAGCCCACGGCCCACGCCCCACGGCGCCACCCTCTGGTATGACTTAATTCTTTCTTGCTCTCTTCTTCTTCTTCTTCTTGTCTCTCTCTCTCTCTCTAGATTTAGAGTTTTATTTATTTTTTAATTGATTTAGGGTTAGGGTCTGTACTTCTTTTTCTTCTCTCTCTCTCTAGATTTAGGGTTTTTTTTTAAATGGGCTTTCTTCAAAAATTTTCTTGTTTCTGTTTGATTACATACATTGAGAAAGATATATTTGAGAGCCTCGACAATGATACAATTACTGATTACTTTCAGAAGATGACAAATCGTCAAGGACAATTACTTTAAAAGAATTTTTTTTACAGTTGACAATGGATTCAAAGTTTAATTTTTTTGTAGATGAATGATATACAATTGTCAATGTCTTATCATTAAAAATTTCTTTTTTTATATAATTTTAATGAAAATTATATTTTATAATATAAATTAGTTTAAATTTAAATTCATTGTATAAAATTTATCTCTAATTCATTTTGCGCCCCACCTAGATGAGAATTCTGGTTCCGCCCCTGGGCTATATATGATTGCGGACATTATATGTCATGATCCATTTTGAGTGGGGACTTGAGCCCATGCCAAAAATAAAATCGGGACGGGAACTTAAGCTCAAAATCGAACAATATAGTGGTGGCATATGACTCTGAGTCGTCACAATATTGTCCGCGGAAGTGATGGTTTTCAATTATTTGTCTCATTGTAATCTCAGCTGTAACCACTAATGTGGCAACTCATGTAAAAATTTACTTATCCGTAAAATTTTAAATTTAAAAAATCACTTGAGAAGTTGTGCAACTAGAGGAGTTGCAATCGCTATAATTTTTAAAGAAACTTTTACAACCACTTACACAAGTCTCATATTACGCGAGGTGTTCACTCTGGTGAACCAAGAAAAGTTGAAGTGTGTTTTACACAACTTATTGTGGTAAAACAAATATATATTTTATGCAAGTAAAAGTCCTCATTAGTAATATTTTTCCAAAATTTTACCAGCAAAAAGCCCTTTATATGAAAATGATTACACCGAAGTGAACGTGCTCCTAATCATGTGATAGAAACCACTTAATGGTGCATTCTGAAGAGTTGGCCATTTTGGAATCCTAATTACCAACAAAAGAATAAAATTTCATTCTCATAACGCTCATTCAATATAAATGCTGTCTATTGTGATTCCTCTATGACATTGGCCGATACTATTGGCGATACATATTTGTACTTTGGCCAACCGATATGATACCACCCCAACACTAGTATTGGGGTGGTATCGGCCGATACTGCACAGTATCGATTGATACATATCGGGTATCACCCGATACGTCTCGGGTATCGGCCGAGACCTTCCTATTTTGATATATATATATAATATTTCATTTTATTAAAAATAATATCTAAAAGTGTATTGATAGGTCTTCTATGATAGTTTTAAGTCTCTAGCATACTTATACAGCCCTTCAATGATACTTTTCTTACATTTTTAAAGATTTTTTTCGAATTTGTTGTTTTAAAAATATAAGGTATCGGTGTACCGGCCAATCGATACCGATACTTATAGGTGATATGTATTGTTACCCATGGATCAATACCTGATACCGAGTCGGATTGTGATACCTTACACTCCAGGTCTAGGAGCTCTATCCATTTTGGTGCATGAGAGCAAACGCCTCTAAAATGCCCGTCAAACGCAAGGGTGATAACGTGAAATTGAATGTTGAAATGTGTGCAACACTTGAGTGAGTGGCAGCATCTTCCGGTTTGAGTGTTGGTCCTTTGGACGAGATGTGTGGCTCTGATGCTTTACAATTCAATCCAATGGCCTATAATGACCTGTGGTGTAACTTTTTGTTGCTCCATCCCTGATGCTGAGTGCCACGTTGGAGACTGATCTCCCAATTTCAGTCTATAATGCAGGAGGCCTTCCGGGAAGTCCTGCTTGTAAGGTGTATATGGGTTGGGTCGGGTTACAGGTCAGCCCATTTCTCTAAATCCTCGGCCTAAACCCGACTTGACCCGTTTATTGAAACTTACAATTTAAACCCGACTGAATCCAATTAGCGAAAACTTGGGTCGGGTCAGGCCAGGTTGTGTGTGTGTGGGTGGGGGGGGCAAGTCAAGCTAAGAAACCTCAACGCAAATCCGACAACCATGCTTAATAAAAAAAATCGGATTTTCAATCTGACCTAACCCGGCAACTGTGTTGAAAATCTGAACCCAAATTCAACCCTTGGCGGGTCGGGTCGCTTGATCTACCACCCTTGCCAAACTCATGGTGTGCCAGCTCTGTTGAAATGTCGAGGTAGGTGACCAGAGACTGTTGTGTTTTTTTAGGTGAACTCGCAAGGATAAGGTAAGCGGTCCGACTACCAGCTGCTTGGTGCTCGGGTCACTTTTTCAGATGTGTGCCTCATATAGCAAGCTCATCAGTTGTGCCTTCTGATAAATGTGCCATGATCTAAAATATCTTTGATGCAAAAGATTCGGATGAAAGATAATCTCACGACTTGAGTCAAAGCAGTCAAACTCTATCTCAAATTAATGATTTCCTCATAATCCAATTTTGACGGCTTTGGAGATCACCTTTCGACCCTTTCTTTATATACCATAGATCTTGAGATAAACAATAACATGAAACATAATGTTCTGTCATGACACGATTCTGAAAAAGTGACCAAGTACCAAGAGTGCCTCCTGAAGTGCAATACCTGGGGATGCAAGTTTGGAATAAAAAATGGAAAACAAAACCGAAAAACTAGTCCGCCAAATCAGATCGGAATTGATCCAAAACCAATACACAACCAGCTCGGTTTTGGGTTGGCGAAACCAAAAATCTTTCGATCTCAGCTGGGTTACTTCAGGGAATATCTCCGATTTTGTGAGTGCTTGGAATGGGATAAGCTGGAATGGGTAGGTTGGTGCTTATTGGAGGGTGAGGGCATACACAGTCCTATGGAGCATCTGGCTGGAAAGAAATGCTAGAGTCTTCGGTCATAAACGTCGCCCCATCGCCGCCATTCTCAATCATATTAAAGACTTGATGTGTCACTAGATTTTACTAGACAAATATGAAAGGACGTTGGTAACATACTCATATGACTCTCCTTCCCCTTTTTGTGAGATGGGGGGGGGGGGGGGGGTGTCTTGGGCTGGGATTTTGTGGTGTGGATTTATTTTTTTCCTTTTTCTTTCTCTATATTTGTCGGTTCTTCTGTGTATCGTTTTGTATAGCTCCAGCTTCTCGCTGATTTTTATAAAATGATTGCTCCTTTACCGATTAAAAAAAAACTAAGCTAGGCTCACGATCTGAGCTGAAGACCTTAAAAGCTTTATTTTATTTAGTGGAACCTTCAGGCTAGCTCAGCTCTTTTGACAGTCCTAATAAAGGGATAATAGGTGGGTAAGGATGATACTATAGGTACTAAATGGCAGAGCTTAGCAATCCCAAGTTCTTAAATTAAGTTGGAATAGTGATCTGTATTAGACGTAATGCTTTTCAAGGCTGGGCCCTGAAATGAAAAACTGGTAGAAAATTACCATTTGGTAACTCTGATTCCTGCAACCGATTATCGCCTAATTGACTCCCACAAAGGCAATTTTATCTTGGAAATACGTGAGAATTCGGAAGTGGCCGAAACCCGCTTCCGGATTCTAGCATTTGCAGGAATCAAGTCGCAAAAATGACATGGTAACAAACTAAATACCGTAATCATAATTGAAAATTTGCCTGAGATAAGACGTCTTGAAGAAACGAAATGCAATGGGTAGGCTTAAAATCGTACAGTCTGGACTCGCTCGATACAGGCTCGTCTCACTCGCCAACAACGATATGAAATGTCTCAATTTCAGGATCGGTCGAAAAAAGATGAACCAAGAATCTGAGATTTAAAACCATGACAATAATGCTCAAAGTAAGGTTTCAATTAGAGTTGAACGAGCAAGCAGGTTAAGAGCCTGTTTGGACAAAAAAAATATAATTAGATTAGATAAATGATATTGCCAACTTAAAATATATCCAAAGTAGTATCCTCTGCCATTTATAGTGAACAATTTGCTCCATATGATGATCACGGTGCTTGAAACGTTTGATGATCATGATTTATATAATGTAATTAGATATTTTCGGACAACAGCAACACCATTTACATAATCTAATTTGTTATTTTCACTCAGCAGCACCATCAATTATCTTATCTCATTAGATTTTGTGTCCTCACTGGCCCTATGAAAACACCCACCCCAATAGGCCCATCCAGAACAGAAAAAGAAATAGGATTTCAATCTTTACAATGCAGTACAGCACATGGGTTAAAATCTCGGTATGTATCATCCAGCATCAAAATCGCTAACGATCTTCCAATGCATACAAGGCCGCCCCAGTGATTTTGAGGGCCAAGGCGAGTTCCTAAAATGGGGCCCCTTTCATATTAATCTTTAAAAATAAAAATGCCACAAATTTATTTTTTTTACTCATTGCTTTTAGATTACAAATATCTTCATATTTTATTCTATTGCTTATAATTTGCAAACGCAACTAATAAATTAACAAAAATATATATTAAAGAAAAATGCAACACAAAAAGAGAAAAACTAAATTGTAGAAAGTAACCCAACCAATAACATTTTAACATTTTTTATTACTTTAACTGCCATTGAATCTTTCACTGACATTTTTTTAGCATAGTCTCTTAAAGTTCAAAAAATAGATTCATTGGATAAGTCTCGTCGAATAGATCAAAATTGAAAAATGGAACTGCAACAAGCTTGATATAGCTATTTTAAGTTAGACTCATTTAATAAGAAAATTTTGTGTGTATATATATATATATATATATATATATATATATATCACTCAATAGATGTTGAGATCATGGTGCACCCATGGTATTAAAATCAGAATCGGTATCGGTCCATGGAGGACCGATACGACTCGGCCGATATATATCGGCCTATTAAAAAAAAAAAAAAAACCATATCTCAGCCGAAACCAAGACGTATTGGCCAATACGATAACCGATACCCGAGTTGGGATACCCAAATGTATCAGTTTGCTGAAAAACAGATACGTCGATATCGGCCAATCTTTTATACCTTGGGTGCACCTATCAAAAAATCGGTTTGTGATTCAACGTGTCATAGATCCCAGAAAAATGCCCATAAAATTACATTTGCAAGTGATGTGTGCCTTATGATTCAAGGGCATTTTTTGGGAATTTGTGACGCATGGAATAAAAAATTGATCGTCTGATAGGTATGCCATGATCTGAATATCTATTTTGTGAAAGATAGATATGAAAAGCGATCTCCATCATCTTATTCGAAGGAATCAATGGTTTTGCTTTTGCAAAATGCAAGAATGCATGGACGCGTTTAGAGATACCTTATATATAAAAGATTTGGTCAAACAAATATGGTCAGGTCAAAATTGGGCCAAGAATCTACTGGGTCAATACATATGGTCGGTCTGACCCAATTAAGCCAGTGACCCGACCAATGACTTGCACCGACCTGGCCGAGACCCGATCCATGACCCATTTGGAAAAAAAAAATGCAAATATGAGACATGAGAAGAGTTGAACCCACAACCTGTTGGGTAAAAAGTAAAACAACACTAGTTACTTGACCAACTAAACAATTAGATTGATTCAATATTTTTATACATTAAAAATTATATTAAGCAACCAAATGGTAGACTTCCAAGACTTGGGGGCCCCAAAAATTTGAGGCCCGAGGCGGCCACCTCTTGGGCTTTGGCCCAGGGCCGACCCTGGACGCATATAGGTCCCGGAAGATACATTAATATGTATCGACTAATACATACTAGCTTTCAAGAGCGTGACTCTTCTTTTTGAAGAAAGTCTTCTCCGGTTACAGACCTGACAGGTATTCCCCTTGGGGCGGTATATGTCTATCGGGATGGGAAGGTGATCACATTGAGGGGGTTCGAACCACCACTCACTCAAATGATCTTTGCTCACTGGATGGAGAAGGGGTCCCCGAGTCACAATTTTTACAAGATGTAGAGGCATTGGCCATAGATGTGAGTACTGACAGAAGGGCAAAAATATATGGGTTGATACATTCAATGTATCAACTCAGTCTGGTCCGAAACCAATACATATCAGTTTCGTCTGGAAATTTGAACCCTGGTACTGACAATCAACTCAGTGAGAAAATGAAGAGATTCAGTGTTTCCATAAAAATTAATTGTTTCAGTATAAAACAAACAACAGTGATCTTGTTTGCAGTAGATGGAAGCTTCAAGAGGGAAGCACAGTAAGAGAATGAGCAGTTAGAAGTACCCTTTGGTGATCTGTTCTTGGAGTTCATCAAAGTCCCATGCATCATCTGCTGAGTATTCCCCTGAAACAACATGCATATGATGGATGTAACAACACCAAAGGGGCCCTTAAAACAGTAGTAAATCTCGAACCACATGCAAGAAAGGATTCAACAAATATCTTCACATTTGAAGCAAATAGCACTTCTTTTTTACTGTAATACTGTTGTTGTTCTTAAGCATTGTAATTACAAGCATAGTTCTGAAAGGTTACCTCTATTCCCGCCAACCACATTTCTTTGGGCACCAACACTGAAAGTCCATTGATTGCTTTGAATCTGATCATGGAGATCATTTTTCACCCCAATCTTTCACATGATGGATCTTGAGACCATGGGCATACCATCAGATGGTCCTGTTTTGATACCATGTGGCACAAATCCCAAAAAAGTGGCCCTAAAGTCACGTTTGATTGTGATATTTGCCACATGATTTTAGGGCCACTTCTTTGGGATCTTTGCCACGCGGAATAACAAGGGACCATTTGATGCTACGCCCATGATCTCAAGATCCATTGTGGGAAAGATTGAGGTGAAAACGATCTCCACCAGCAGATTCAAAGCAGTCAATCAATTCTTTGTGTTGGCGCCCATAGAAATGTGGTTGGCACAAATAGAGGTACCCACTCTAAAATGGGAGCTACAACTTGCACATGAGATTAGTGTGACACCTAGTTTAAAAAGAAAGACTGTTATTGGGATCTACGCCACGTGGAACACCATCTAAGCCGTTTGATGTGAAGGCCATGATGTAAAGATCTTTGACTGCCAGAAATTGGCACAAACACGATCTCTATCATCTTATTCAACACAGTCAAAGCTCATTATCTGATTTAATGGTTGACTATGACGAATCTGATGATAGAGATCATGTTTCGTTCGAATCTTTGAAACCAACGATCTTTACATCATGGCCTTCAAATCATACGGCTTAGATGGTATTCCACTTGACACAAATCCCAAAATGCCAAGTCTTTCTTTTTAAACTATGTGCCACGGTACAAATCCCGTGTGCCAGTCATGGCTCCCTTCTGAAATTTGGCCAGAATTTTTTCACTATCTTAGACAGTTTTGCTTTTGTGGCAATGAACCTGAAATTTTGTATGTTGTCCAAATAGTTTCTTGCGCTTTACATAGGCCACCTATCAACTTGTACTATTTTTTTCTCTA
This sequence comes from Chloranthus sessilifolius, assembly GCA_021018995.1. NCBI lineage: Eukaryota > Viridiplantae > Streptophyta > Magnoliopsida > Chloranthales > Chloranthaceae > Chloranthus > Chloranthus sessilifolius. The sequence goes on along the minus strand of CM037594.1, from coordinate 22,127,808 downwards.
AATGCAATACTTGATGGAGCGGAAAAAAAATGGGATAAAATACACTCCACAAGTCAAAAGAGAACACAATCATGTTATCAAGATCAGGAAAAGATCAGGATGTGCAATAAAGAGTTTGTGAGAATATTTGGGGTTTTGATGTAATAGCACATGATACATACTATATGTTGTCCGTACCATAGTTCTAAAACTCGGCGAGCCTTCGAGTAAATTGGCCGATATACTCGACTCGACGGAATTTCAAGTAGTGTCCGAGTCGAGTGGAGACTTCGCTAGGATGATACACCAGGGCTCATAACATATCTTCCCTTCTTTTTCCTTGCAAAATAGTTTTTTAGTTTTATAATATATATATATATATATATATATATATATATATATATATACACACACTACATTATCGATTCGGATCGAGTTGAGTTTATCTGAGTCTTTGAGTTAACTCGACCTAGCTGTGACTTTTGCGTCAAGTTGAGTTTTTGGGTTTTCAAACCATGGTCCACACTGTCATCATACATATCTAAAACGGAAAATAAAAAATCCTTCAGCTTTAAACATAGAATGCACAATGCCCCCAAATTCTTGCTGCCATTCAAAATCGCTTGGCGGAAATAACTTCACACTACTGCGCCAACAATCGTCATTATTTCAACAAGCGCATCTTCGTCTTTCATTTCCCTCCTCCGGAGATGAATCAATCTTTTATGACCTCTTCTACCCAGGCAAGGGTGGAGAGCAGCTCATATAAATCCTAAACCGTAACCCTTAAACCCTACGAATTCAAAACCGAAGCTGAAAATTGATACTAGCTCGTTGGAACATTTTGAAAACAAGGTTTGATATAGCATATTTCTGAACTTTTTCCTATTTTAAAAACATGAAAACAATCTCAGACTGCTGCGGGGTATTAATAAGTTTGCAAAGACAAAGGATCCATTTCTGAGGGCATTGACATGGAAATATCGAGGCCCATGAGGTCAGGAATATATATTCTACACTTCTCTCTGTTTTATTAGGGATGTGCAACAGAGCTCATATCCAAAATAATACACCTACTCAAGTCTTTTAATTCTTTTTGAATTAGATTGTTGGCAACAGAAGAAACTTGTAAATAATAATATGGTAAAGAAACATGAGCAGCTTTTTTTTCCAAAAACATTTCTACTCTTCATTAAATAGAAACAATTAATTTTAATTTGCATATGAATTTTACAGTAGAGATAAAAATAATACCTTTAATGTGCCCACCGAATCTTTGAGGGCGCCCACATTGAAAACCCATTGACTGCTTTGAACGAGATGATGAGATAGTTTTTTGTCCCAATCTTCCACACAATGATCTCGAGATCATGGGCATACCATCAGAGTCATATTTTGATTTCACATAGCACGGATACCTTAAAAGTGACTTGAAATCAGGTTTAAAGTGATGAACATGATTTTTTTATCACTTTTTTGGAATCTGTGCCACGTGAAATCAAAGTCTGACCATCTGATGGTACGCCATGATCTCGAGATCCATTTTGTGGAAGATTGGGACGAAAAGCGATGTCCAATGCCTCATTCAAAGCAGTCAACAGGTTTTCAGCATAGGCGTCCTCAAAGATTCGGTGGGCGCATTTAAAGGTACTCAGAGAAATAAGGTAAAAGAAATCCTTTTAAACTTTATCCAAATCCAGCAACAGTCAAACTCTTTTAACCTCTACTAATCTCAAGCATTGAAAGGAATACTTTTTGGTAGAACTGTCGCGTGTCTTAAAATGAAATTCAGACACCTAAAAGTGGATTTGATTAATGAGTTTTCCTCTTATCATGAAATAAAGACTACTTCTCTTACAGTTCTAACTCTGCAGCAATAATACAAGTTATTCCACTAAAACTCAAAATGATGCACAATTTGTGGATTGAATGCTTGCATAGCAAGTGAATCAATTTTGATATGCATTTAGTGAAATGTCAGCATGGTATCAAAACTCGGTCGATATCAATACCACCCCAACACAGGCATTGGGGTGGCATCGGACCGATACAGGTTAGTATCGGCCGATACTGTCTCGGTATCAGCCGATACTGACCAATACAACTCTTTCTTCCTTTCTTTTGTACTCAAAAAATAAAATAAAATAAATCAGATGATATTGTCTCGGTGCCGATACTAACCAATACAACTCTTTCTTCCATTTTTTTTACTTTTGTTTAAAAAAAAATATTGGCCCATCTGGTATCGGCAATACTGTATCCGTATTAGCTGACACGGATCGTCCAAGATGGGCTGATACCGAAGTTTTAAAGACTTTGTTAACCCTCAAAAAAATTCTGACATCATGGTCATCACCACCTAGTCCTAATTATTTCAGTGTAATGACCTTAAACGCACTCAAATTGAAGCTCATATAAACTGCCCTTTGGTCAAAACATAGGTCATTACTAAAGAGATTGTAAGAAGTCCACCAAAAGATTTGGTTGAGCCAATTTCCACTGTTAAATGTTGACTTGTCTTTACCTTAAGCTTCAACAAACTTGATCTAGATACAATAATGTATTTTCATCTACCCCATGATACACTAATAATAGCATTCACCTTTCTTCTGCAATTGGTACCAGTGAATGCAATCAATACACCAAATCCTTTGTTTATCAAAAGAGAAATCTTCAGTCCCTTTTTGTCTGCGGCTATAAGGTGCAAAATTGCTTTCCAAGAAGATAGAATAGGAACAAACGGATCTAAGTTCTAATTGTTTTTATTTTATTTTTATAATTCACAGGGTTTAGTGGGTTCCCTACCCATTTTATTGAATGAAGATGAGTGGATTACAATTAACTTTTTTTATTGTCACTCAAAAGTGAGCTCAATGAAGGGCTAACACAAGATTAATCTAACCATCGGATGACTGCTGATGCTCCATATCTCAATCACAAATGAAATGTTATCTGTTGAGACACTTCCAAATGTACCTGGTTTCAAAGCATTAAAAATTGAGATCTGAGGTTTACTTCATTGATAAGTTTCCATCGTGGAATACATGTTGGGCACCAGTATAGTGATGTGATGATCGAGGAAGGCATTTCCACTATAATTTTGCAAAAACCTGCTGAAATAGCAAATGATAAACCGAGCTTCATGGATGTAAGATGAGCGATAGAACCGGTTATCTCCAAGTGGCACTGATAAGAGCTGTCAAATTCCTTTGTGATTGTGGAAAAGGCCTCCGATGCCAGCAACTCAGTTTTGAGCTTGATGAAACCAGGTTCCTGCACTTTGAAATCCACATTTTGTGAGGTTCTCTATGTTAAGAAGCATTTTATTAATGGCAAGCCAGGCAGTGAAGCAATGGCGTGGAATTGCTGAGGAATGCCAAATAAAGTTGCTCCATTAACTGGATGAAATGATGTTTGGATTACGTACCAGGAGGATTTGGTTGAGAAATTGCGTGATTGAGAAGGCTTCCAGCTAAGAGAGTCTCAACTAACTGAAGAGGTTTGGTTGGGAGATGAGTGGGTTCCAAGCCTCCTCCATTCTGATTGTAGTAGCCAGAGGTAAGGTCCTGGAGTTATCTTGAATGAATTCAAGTACTTTGGCATTGTTAATACCATAATGCAGCATTGTTTGCCTGCAAAACTGTGGAGAAGGGAACCATCTAATTGGTCCACAGTATCTATCCAAAGGATGATGGAAGAATCGTCCCCAACCAAAGTATTGAATGCAGTTTACGACAGTTTAAAGGATTCCAATTCGCCCTCTTAAGAGAGGAAATTCTGTGTCCAGCTTTCAAATCTCCATTACACTTTATCAATAAATGGCTGCCAATTAGGTATAGACAGCCTTGAGGCAAAGAGTGGGAGATCTACATAGTTTATGGGAAGGCCTTATTGAAATTAAGAATTTTGCACATTTCTTCTTCATGTCTGAAGAGGAAGAGAAGCTTATGGAGCCTTGTAAATTATTAACCTGCAAACATGAGATATTATGAAATTATCTGGAACAGCTCTTTGCAAGTTGGATCGTTTCCTGCTCAGGGGACTGGTTGGAGGCATACTCAAATGTGGCGCTGGAGGGCTTACCCAGACCCACTCCTGATCACATTCCAATCATTCTCAAGTGCCTAATCAGGGATGGTGGGCCAAGTCCTTCCAGATTTGAAAACTCCTGGTTCAGGAAATTTTGGAAAGGTTGAGAAGGAAAAAGAAAATATGAAGGGTAAAATCAGGAGAAGTTCAACACAAGTAAGATGGAGGTTGAAATTTCTGAGGTCCAATATCGCCTTGGTCAGTCAGGAGCCTACACTTTTTTCAGATACTATCCGTGAGAACATTGTGTACGGAAACGAAAATGCTACCGAAACTGAGTTAATGAAAGCTGCAGCTCTTGCCAATGCACATGAATTCATAAGGTATAGTTCAATTAAAGCCCAAAAGCTTAAAATTTTTTACCCTTTTCGGTTGTTTGAAACAAATATGAGTACTCCGGCGGGTTCTTGCCTGGTACTCCGGGCGGGTGACTGGATATGTGCTTGGTGCCGAAACGTCAATTTTCTACGCCGGGCGATTTGTCACCGATACGGGTGTGACTCTCCGTGAGGGTTGGGCTTGGTTGTTAAGGCGGGGGAAGATTGGGTCCCCAAGGCAGGTACGAGGAAGCAACCAGTTCTAACAAAATCGCAGTTGAGTGATGTGCAGCAGGGGTGGTCCATTGCCGGTAGGGCGTACGGCAAGGTGATGGACATGGATAATGACCGGAGTTGTGGCCAGTCTGGGCCGGATATTGCGAGGCCGGTTGGGCATGACCGGGTGGTTTTTGCCGGGGAGAACGGCACTGTGAAGCCGAGTTCTGGCCAATTACTCTTTGATTCTGCACAGTTCCGGTCTCTCGCGGTTAATCTACGTTCTTATTGGGTGATTCTATCTGTTACTAAGGATACTGTGTCTTTATTACATGTACATCAATGGATTAATTATAGGTGGCAAGTTCCTATGAGACCTACGGCCTCCACTATCTCTGGGACTAAATTCCTCCCGTGGTTTGGCTCGGAGGAGGCTAGCGCTATTTGCCGGGTCAAGCATTTGCACATTCAAAATTGTCCGGTGGTTTGCCGGTCTTGGGAACAGACGGTGGGGGATCTTCAAATAGAGCGGGAGAGTCATGGACTGTGGATCTGCATTTTTGGGTTACCAATGCATGCGTGGACCCCAGAGGTCTTCAGGGGGATTGGCGATCGGTGCGGTGGTTTCATTCGAGTTGATCGACGTACGGCCGAGCTCTGAGATACCAGCCATGCTAGGATCTTGGTTCGGGGTGACTCTTTGGACTGCATTCCAAGGGTCTGTGAGGTCCTGATTGGCGGCCAATTGGTGCAGCTCTTCATAGAGATCGCGCGACTCGAGCGGGTCTTCCTGTAGCATCAACCGGTTGAAGGATCCAAGGGGGTCTGGGATATTGGTGTCGGAAGCCTCGATAGATCTATAGTAAGTTCAATCGTTCCTCTATCCATCATCGTCTCGGCAAGTGGTCAGACGAGAGGCTCGGAGAGGGCTTGGCCCTGCTTCGCTTAGCGTACGAGCTCGGACCATCTGAGGGCTCGCCCTCGTCGGGGACGGACGGTGCGATCCTCGGATTCCCTCGGTTGACTCATGGTTTGCAGACGGAAATGGAGGAGATTCCAGTGGGAGAAGTGGTGTCGATCGACGGGGACTCCTTTGCTGCCGTTGGGGGCGATCCGTTGGCTAGCACACCGTTGGCGTCTCCTACGGCTGAGATTTCTTCGTACGGTGAGGCCGAATCCATACACCTGCAAGGACAAGGGGTTGGTGAGGGAAGGGAGATGATGGGGACAAAGGACAGGGATTGGCGGCTTACCTGGGATTCAATGGTAACCAAGGATGCTTCTTTCCCTTTCTGTGATAAGGACTCTGGCGGGGGGAAAGGGGTTAGGGTTTATACTCGAAGACGAAAGGGGTGGATGGTGTCTCGGGGTGTGGGACGCATGGGCGGGTGACACGTGGTTTGGCTGAAGGTTCTCGAAGCTCGCTGAGGTCAAAGGGTAATGACTATATACGTTTAGTTGGGGGGGACCAGTTGGGTCTTGTTGACACGTGGAGGGATTTCGGGAGGGGGGCTGGTCTTGGGGGATAGATGGTGACGGGCCTCATTCGGGCCCGTGTTTCGGAGGACCGGGGGACCTTGCTATTCTGTCGGGTCGGGACCCCATGACTACACTCGTTTCTATTTCGGTCAGGTCCGACCCAATAGCCCGGGGATGCTTGATGACGGGCCTTTTCATCAACCGTGTTACGGTGTGCGAGGCACGTGAAAGGTTTAAGTGGTTTGGGTTTGCTGGGGGCATCTCCGATCTTACCCAACCAAGGTGCTTCTTCTATGGCAACACAGGCACGTTGTAGAATTGAAGCCGGAGGGATTTGCCGACGGTGACTGCAGGTTTGGGGACTGGATCTGATGTGGAGCTTCTCAACTGCCGGATAATGGGGTTACCGGGGTATTTCGGGGAGGAGTTGGGGAATCCAGTGGACGGGGAAGGCCAGTACTTGGCTTTGGATGGTGCAGATGGGGTTGGGTCTCGTCAAGGGTCTGAGCTGACGGAGGATATCGACTGTTTGATTGCCCTGGGTCGGAACCTTGGGATGTCATTTAGAGGGCCTGAGGAGGAGCTGCGGAAGGTGTTCCATCACTACTGCTTTCATGCTTGGGAATAAGCAAAACCAATGAGGTGGAGGCGTGAACTTGCGCGGTTGGAATGGGGAATGTCGGATGGGAGAGGGCCGGGGGGAGTGTAGCTGCACTCCGATTGTGGGCGGGCTGCAAATGGGTTGGTTATGAAGATGCTATCGTGGAATGTGAGGGGAATTTGAGATAGGAATAAACAGGCTGGAGTGAAACATGTAATTGCGGGTTTTAAACCAACCATTGTTTCCTTACAGGAGACCAAATGGGGCAGAAGCGATAGGAGGAAAGTCGTGTCGGTCCATGGCGGTGGCAATTGGGATTGGATTGGTGTTGACTCGGTTGGTGCATCGGGTGGAATTTTGGTCGCCTGGTCGTCGGTACTTTTCGACAAGGTTGATGAGGAATTGGGCCTTTATTCGGCGGCTGTGGTGCTGCGGGATAAGGTGGCGGGTACTTAGTGGATGTTTGCGGGGATTTATGGCCCGAGTGTGGACCGTGAGAGGGAGGAGTTTTGGTATAAGCTGGCTGCATTGGCTGCTAGGTGGGACCTGCCCTTTTGCCTGGCTAGGGACTTTAATGCAATTCGATGGGGCTTCGAAAAACATGACGGGCCGTGGGACTTGGGGGTTATGCGGGATTTCAACTCCCTCATTGCGAATTGGGGATTAATGGACATCCCGTTAACTGGCGCGCGGTTCACCTGGTCTAACCTCCAGGATAATCCTTCATTTAGTAGGATTGATCGCTTCTTGTGCACAACGCAGTGGCTAGACCTGTTTCCCAGGGCGCGACTCGAAGCTTTTGCTCGTGCTGTCTCGGACCACCGACCTTTAGCGCTGATTACTGAATCCAAAGGGAAAGGGCCTACTCCATTCCAGTTTAAGAACATGTGGTTGCTGAACAAATCTTTCCAGGAGGTGCAGGGATGGTGGGGTGAACCGATCGGACCTGGGACTGCTGCGTTTTGGTTTCTGTCCAAACTATGGTGTTTAAAGGACCGCATTAAAACCTGGAACCAGGACGAGTACAGCACGGTTAATGTCAATAAGGAGAGGATGCTTGTGAAACTAAAGGAGTTGGACCGCATTGAAGAGGACCGTCTCCTTATGGTTGAGGAGAGGGAGGATAGGTACCGGTATAAGACGGAATTCAACAATACGTGCCAAGCCGAAGAACTCTTTTGGATGCAGAAAGCCAAGGTTCGATGGTTCAAGGAAGGGGACGCTAACTCTAAATATTTTCATGTTGTTGCCAATGTAAAAAATAAGATGAAATATATTGGTAACATTGTTGTTGATGGGACGTTGTGCATGGGCGATGACCAGGTCCGTGAGAGTATAGTGGAGTTTTATAAGCGATTGTATACGGAGGAGGGGGGGATGAGACCCCAGCTGGATGGGCTGCCCTTTAAGTCCATATCGAAGGAGGTGAGTAGGGGGCTTGAGGGAGGTTTTACTGAGGAGGAGGTGTGGAGGGCTATAAAGAGTGGGGGTAGGAACAAGGCACATGGTCCGGATGGGTTTACCATGGAGTTCTATAGGGCGTGTTGGTCGACTATCAAGGCTGATTTGATGGACGTCATGTGTGAGTTTCAGTCCGGGTTTATTGGAAGGGCCTTAAACTCCACTTTCATTACCCTCATCCCCAAAACGTGTGGGGCTGAGAATATTGTGGATTATTGCCCGATCAGCCTCACCAATTGCCTGCATAGGATCGTTTCGAAGGTGCTCGCTAATAGGCTCAAGCATGTGATGAGCACTATTATTTCTGGGAATCAGGGGGACTTTTGTTCATGGCCGGCAGCTCACGGATCTTGTAGTGGTGGCCCATGAGACCATTCATTCGGCCCATATCCAGCGGATCCCAGCTGCGATTTGGAAGATAGATATGGAAAAAGCTTACGATCGGGTCAATTAGGAGAACATCAATTATATGCTACATCGTTTGGGGTTCGGTGTGACTTGGAGGAAGTGGATGCGGGGCTGCTATTCCTCTCCGTAATTCTCAGTGATGATAAATGGTACTCCTGCTGCGTATTTCAAGAGCTCTAGGGGTATCAGGCAGGGGGACCCTCTATCCCCATTCCTTTTTATTCTGGTTGGGGAGGCGCTTACGGGACTGATGCCACGTGCCAGGGAGCTGCAACTGATATCCGGTGTACAGGTGGGGGTTGAGGGAAGGTACATTTCGCATCTGCAATTTGCTGACGACATGATCTAATTTGGGAAGGCTGATGTTGCTGAGTTCAGCGCGCATGCTGGGGTTCTATCGGTGTATGAGGCCGTGTCGGGGTAGCGGATTAATTTCCACAAGTCTGCTGTCACGGGGATTGGCGCTGAGGATTCTATGGTTCAGGAATTGGCACATACGGTCAACTGTGCTAGCGAGAAGCTCCCTATCAAGTACCTCGGGTTGCCCCTCGGGCTGAGGAAGCCCACGGCCCAGGACTGGCTTCTGGTGGTGCAAAGGTTTGAGCAACGACTTTCTTCCTGGAAAGATAAGCTGTTAAGCAGTGGCGGGAGGTTGATTCTCCTCAAAGCAATGTTATCGTCGATGCCTATGTTTTTCATGTTCATGTTTAGATGCCCTATGGAGGTTGTCAACCAGTTAGAACAAATCCAGCGGTCATTTCTCTGGGAGGGATCGAGTTTGAAAAAAAGATATCATTTGGTTAATTGGGACTGTTGTCAGCTGTCGATTCCTTGTGGTGGGTTGGGCATCTGTAGCCTTAAATTGACTAACCTGGCTTTGCTTGGTAAGTGGCACTGGAGGGCGGGGATGGCTGAGGAGAGGAGCAGTTTATGGTGGGTGGTGTTGGCCGAGAAGTATGACACATCTACAAGTGGGTGGGGAATACGCCCCACGGTTCAACGAGGATCCTCTGTGTGGTGGAAAGGAGTTTGTAGTATATGGGGGAGGTTTGCTAAGGGCTTGCGGTATCGGTGGGGATGTGGAACTCGCATCAGGTTCTGGGAGGATGTCTAGGTGGATGGGGCTGCTCTTAAGGATGAATTCCCGGCGATTTTTGCCGTTGCTTCGAACCAGAGGGGGCATGATTGATGGTTTCGTGACTCACACGCAGGGGGGGCTGTTTGGGAGGTTGGCACAAGAAGGGCGTTGAGGGATAGTGAGGTTGGGTGCTTCGCGGCTCTGATGTTGCGACTATATGACCTACAGCAGAATCCTCAGGGGCAGGATCAGTGAATTTGGGATCCTAGCAGGAACGGTAAATTCTCTGTCAAGTCCTTTTATGGGCTGCTGTTGCGACGGCCACTCACTACTTATGATGGAAAATGGTTGTGGAGATTGCCTATTCCGTTGAAGATTTGATGTTTTGGATGGACGATTTGCAAGGATAGGATTCTCACCAGGGACATGCTGATCCGGAGGGGCCTCGATGTATCGAATGCTTGCATGATGTGTGCCAATGGTGAGGAATCTGCTCCCCATTTATTCCTGCACTGCAGGTTTGCAGCCGAGGTTTGGACGGCCATGTATAAGGCGTCTAAGGTCATATGAGTTGTGCCGGAGACACCCTATCAGCAGGTGTTGAGTTGGGCCGGTGCGAGGATTGACGGGGAGAGTGGGGGATACTGGAAAGCGTCCTTATTTGCTGTTTTCTGGTGTTTATGGTGCGAAAGGAATACCAGAATTTTCGAGAATAGGAGCAAACCGGTGGGGATGGTCATCAAGGCGGTCACGGATTTGATGAGATTTTGGGTGTCAAGAGGGGGGGTGGCGAGAGGTGCACGGATTTCTCGTGGGATCCGGGTGGAGTGCGACCCGCGTTGGCTGTGGTTCACTGTGGTGTGTGTCGTTATTGTTTGTTCTTGCGGGTTTTCTTTTCCTTTATTCGGTTTGATGTCTGTTTACTGGGATTGTATTGTCGCTTAGCGTCTTGCTGTTTTTAATATAATCTCTATTACCGATCAAAAAAAAAAAATCAGGAGATGGAATGGTGAAAATTTTGGGAAGGTTGGGAAGGTTAAAGAAAATATCCTCACTGAGGTGAGGGTCTTCGATATTTTGGAGAAGTCTAGGCACCTAAATACAAAAGAGATAAAGGTGCGCACGGCTCTCAAAATGAATTTTAACACGAAACGTTTGGAAGAGGAAGCAAAAATTGACAGTACAATGTTTGGTTGTTGGGGATAACACAAAATTCTTTCATCGATGGAAAACGCCATAAATAATAAAAACTACATTACTAATATCAGAGTTGATGGGTTCGATATGATAGGTTTGAAGATATTAGTACATATATTGTTAGGGTCTATGAAATATTATACACAGATGAGGGATGGAATAGACCAGTTCTTGACGAACTTGCCTTTAAGTCTATTTCTGCTCAGTAAAGAGTTAATTTGGATATGATGTTTGATGAGGAGGTCAGAAAGGCGATTAAGAGAAACAAGGCTCCAGTGCCCAATGGGTTCACCATTGAATTCCTTCAAACATGTTGGAGGTGGTCAAGGAGGATTCAATGGCTTTCTTTCAGGAATTTTACACAAATGGGTATGCGGAGAGGAGCATTAACTCTATTTTCACAACCTTCAATCTCCAAGGTGGAGGGATCTGAAATCCTTGGAGACAACAAAGGTTTCAGACCTATTAGTCTACTTGGTAGTGTCTACAAAATCTTGGCCAAGGTCCTAGCGAATAGATTGAAGAAGGTTATCAGTGAGCATTATTTCTAGCCCGTAAGGAGCTTTTACTGAGGGTAGACAAATGTTAGATGTGGTTGTCATTGCTTACGAGGATGACTCAGTGCACAAATGCTGCAGAACCGAGATTCTACGGAAAGTTGATATGGAGAAAGGTAATGACATAGTTAGTTGGACTTTCTTGAGATACATGATGAAAAGGATGGGGTTTGATGAAACTTGGTATATGTGGATGCAAGGATGTTGCTCTTCAGCCTGGTTTTCTGTTCTTGTGAATGGCTCTTAGAAAGGATATTTCAGAAGCACTAGAGGGCTAAGACAAGAACCCCTCCCTCCCATTCTATTCAACATAGTAGTTGAACCGCTGTGTCGTCTCCTTTGGAAATCTGCCTCGCTGGAGTGTTGTGAAGGGTACATCTAAAAATGGTCTAGAAGTGACCCATCTGCAATATGCAGATGATACTATTATCTTTTGTAGGCCTGAGTACTATGAACTGGAAGCGGTGAAAGGGTCTTAACTGTAATATCCCACATCGGATAGAGAGAAGTCTGGAGCCTGGGCTATGAGATGCGACTGGCCCTTTCATGTATTGACGTGCTTCGAGTGGATGGTGAAACATAATGCCCATGCTAGGACCAAAACCAAGGCGGGGACCTAAGCCCAAAACCGAACAATATCGTTGGCATGTGGGTATGGTCATCACAAAATGGTATCAGAGCCGAGGACGGCTTTTCTATAATGTAGGGGGTTGTAATATCCCACATCCGATAGAGAGAAATCCGGAGCATGGACTATGGGGTGCGGCCAGCCCTTTCATGTATCAACGTGTTTTGGGAGGGGATGGCAAAACGTAATGCCCATTCCAAGAAACAAAACCGAGGCGGGGACCTAAGCATAGAACCGGACAATATTGTCGGCATGTGGGTCCGGGTCATCGCATTAACAATCTATGAGGTGATGTCTGGTCAGAGGGTTAATCTTCATAAATCTAAAATTTTGGGCATTTGTGTGGAGGACATGTTAGTTGGTCTTGCTATTCTCCTTGGTTGTATGGTGGAGGTTTTGTTATATCCTATCTGGGTCTTCATCGTGGGGTGGGAAAACCTAGGGCCAAATTATGGGATAATGTCATTTTGAGAAAAGATTGGCAGCTTGGAAAAGTATGATGCATAGCAAACGCAAAAGAGTGATTGTCATTAAGTCCACATTGTCTACTCTTCCTTTACTTTTTATGTCCATGTTCAAACCTCCGGTTGCTGTGGTTAAAATAATGGAGAAAATTATCAGGGACCTCTTATGAGTAGGCGGGAAGCAAGATAAAAAAAGTTCCACTTGATTAATGGGATGTGTGTCACTTTTCCCAAGCCCCCCCCCCACCCACTTGATCAACGGGATGTGTGTCGCTTATCCAAAAAGGATGGGCCCGGGGGGGGGGGGGGGGAAGATTGGAGATTGGGTGAGATAAACAAACCTCTGCTAGAGAAATGGCTTTGGAGAGTTGGAGATGAAAAAGAACAGGATAATTTATGGTGGAAACTAGAACGTAGTTAGGGAAAATATGGCAGCCCATATGACATTTGGGACCTGAGAGAGATGGGTGAAAGAGGGTCTGGATGGTGGAAAAGTGTGTTCAGTCATCAAAGACTATTGGAGAGGTTAGAGGTATCAGAAGAAATTGGTGAAAGGTGCTGATTAGGGTTGGTAGATTAAGGTGGTATTATCGTTTGTTAGATGGAGTTAGGTTTAGAGTTAGAAAAGTGAAGAGAGGAGAGAAAACAATGAAAAGGCTTAGTGAGAAAGGGTTCCTCACTAGCATTTATATTAAAAGACAAATTTACAATGGCACACCAAACTAAACAAAACACACCAACATTATACTAAACACGCATTACTAACACTCCCCCTCAAGCTAGAGCATGAAGATCATACATGCCCAGCTTGACCGATACATCATGAAGAAGTCCGCCCAATGACCTTGGTGAAAATATCAGTAAGTTGTTGTAAAGACGATACATCAACAAGCTCAAATGTCCACTTCTATATGCTTTGTACGTTCATGTAGCACTGAATCGAATGCAATCTTCACTGCAGCCTCATTATCGCAATAAATAGGTATAGGAGTACTCACATGAAATCCAATCAAAGTTATAAGAGAGCGAAATCATAACAACTCACATGCTATATGTGCTATCGCACGATACTCAGCGTCAGCACTAGACTTGGATACAACAGGTTGTTTCTTACTTTTCCAAGATACAAGGTTGCTTCCAAGAAAGGCACAATACCCAGAAGTAGAGCGGTGATCTATAATGGATCCCGCCAATCAGCATCAGTATATCTTGATATATGATGATGACCATGGGAATGATATATAAGTCCACTGCCAAGGATGGACTTGATGTACCTCAGAATCCAATGAACAACAGCTAAGTGAGGAGCTCGAAGTGCATGCATAAACTGACTAACAAGGATCACGGCAAAATCGAGGTCTGGCCTCGTCAAGGTAAGATATATTAATCGACCCACCAAACGCTAATACTCTCTAGGGTCAGATATCAACTCCCCCTCATTCTCATATAGAGAGAGTTTATAGTCTATACGTGTAGAAGCTAGCTTACACCCAAGCATACCCGTATCACGTAACAAATCTAGAGCATATTTCCTTTAAGAAATAAAAATCCCTTTTTTTGATTGGGCAACCTCCAGGCTGCCCAAGTTTTTACTTCAAAGAATTGTCCAAGCTCCATTTTTACATGAAAAATAAAAGAGGAATCATCTCTAGTAATCACAATATCATCAACATACACAAAAAAGATAGTGCGACCAGTGGAGCTAGAATGATAAAAAACTGTATGCTTTGAGTGACATCTTCGAGGTCCCATACCAACATCACTAAATAGTTGCAACCAGGCACGAGGTGACTGCTTCAACCCGTATATGGACTTTCAAGTCTGCATACTTTCTCAGTCTCCCCCTAAAGCAGCAAGTGGGTGGAGGATCCATACAAATCTCCTCAGTGAGATTACCAAGGAACACAACATCAAGTTGATAAAGAGGCCAATTCTGATTGGCCTCAATAGATATGAGGACATGTACAAAGGTGAGCTTGGCCACAAGGTAAAAGGTAGCATCATAGTCAATACCGTACGTCTGAGGATACCCGTGAGCCACTAAGCATGCCTTATAATGAGAGGCAGCCATCCGAATTATGCTTGACAGCGAAAACCAACTTGCAACCCACAATCTTTTACTAGGAGGGAGAGGAACTATTTCCCAAGTACGATTGCTCTCAAGGGCATTCATTTCCTCAACCATTGCATCCTTCTAGGAAGGCTGAGAAAGAGTGAAATGAACAGTACATGTTATTGTGACAATATTAACCATAGAAAGAAAAGTACGATAGGAGGGAGATACTACATGATAGCATACATACTGAGCAATAGGATAGGGAGTAACACAGGATCGAACACCCTTTCGATGAGCTATGGGAATATGATGGGGCCATCACACAAAGCAAGGCAGGTGAAAGCACAAAGAGAAAACAAGAAAGAAAGAAGAAAGAGGAGCAGCACCGTCAGTCTACAACGGACGTCCGTGACCCTTATGACAGACGTCCGCAAGCTCTTGACTGACGTCTGTGAGAATGAGTACTCATTGGTTTTGTGTGCGCATTGAAGGTGACGGACATCCGTGGCTTCAGGACAGACGTTCGTGAGACGGGTACGCCGAACGACGGATTCTCGGAAAAATTCTATTTTTTTTATGAAAACTTATCTTTTAGTCTTTTATTATTTTAGGAATTTTCTAATTTCGTGTTAGGGTTTTCTTAGCCTATATAAAGGCT
Source organism: Chloranthus sessilifolius (assembly GCA_021018995.1). Taxonomy (NCBI): domain Eukaryota; kingdom Viridiplantae; phylum Streptophyta; class Magnoliopsida; order Chloranthales; family Chloranthaceae; genus Chloranthus; species Chloranthus sessilifolius. Next base: position 22,112,620 of record CM037594.1, on the reverse strand, counting down.
TGTAAGGACATTATTAGTTAATTGATTGATTATTGAATGAAAAGAGAGTTACTTTTTTGCAAACCCTAGAAAACTTGAGAAGAGTTTTCAATCGAGGGAGTGAATCCTTCAAACCTTGAGGAGTGAGCAATCGTTTCTCGTGCAACTTGGTGCGAAGACGACATACAACCGTGGTGTGAAGCTTGGGAAAACTATTGGTGTGAAGCCTTGGAAATTTACTCCTTTTATTTGTCTTTCTAGATTATTGTCGAGTAATATCTTTTTATTTCCGTTGATAAAAAATCTCAAATCCTTATTCCTTCATATCTTTGATTTTTCCTTTTTGAACTATTTATTCAAGTTTTATTTCATCCAAAATTCTCGAGGAGTCAACAGACGATATTGTAATTATCGTTTGATGTCCTAAACTAGAACGAAACTCGAGTTCCCTCATCGGAGCCGTTTTTCTAGATCGGGAGATCTTTGTGCATGCGAACGCTAAAATGAATTAATCGAACTGTTTTATTGAATTCATTGAATTAACTTTATGTGTTGAATGATTTCGAATATTTTTACTATTTAATTCGTTTTAAAGTTAATCCCAAATTCGCATATCAGGGTTTTAGCGTGTCGTCCGACATCAATTTTAGTATCAGAGCACAGTGTTTAGTTTAGGGTTCTCCGTGCTCATATAGGTTTCAGGGTTTATTTCTTTCCATTTCAAATTTATCTTACACCATTTAATTTTGCATAATTCCGTCATGGATACCAGTAGCTTAGAAGCCCTGATTAAAGATCTTTCATCTAAGGTGATCACTAGTCAAACTCGGATGGATGAGCATATCGTTGATCAACAAGCCAGGCATGAGGCTTTAGAAACCCGTTTTGAAGAGATCAATGAGCTCATCGTTGAGAATCGCATGAGAGTCAACCCCAACGACCGTAGGAGGGAGGGTCTTCGTCGTCATGAAATTCAAATAAGTCAAGACGATAAAGTCATGAAATCGGTGAAAATGGACGGGAAAAGACAACCCAAGGTCTTTCTCGAATGGGTCGCCAGCATGAAAAACTACTTCGAATGGTATGCCATATATGAAAAGCGCAAGGTCAGATTTGCCAAACTCAAGCTTATGGGTCAAGCTAAACGTTATTGGTTGGGAATAGAGCATCGTAGGCAAATCCATGGTCTTCGTGCTATTTCCACGTGGACTGAAATGAAAGTTTAACTGCACGAAAAGTACGTTCCTGTATCATATGATGAATGTATCCTTGATCACCGGTAGTCATTGCATCAAGGAGATTCCCCAGTCATAGAGTACATCGATCGGTTTGAAGACCTAATGACCCAGGCCGATGTAGATGAGCCAGTAAAAGTTACCCTCCCACGATTCCGAATGGGTCTTCGACTAGAGTTACAGAGGGAACTCATTCCTTATCCCGTTGCGGATCTCAAGGAATGTTTTGCTAGGGTTGAAGAATTAGAACGGAATCTCGACACTCCCAGCAATGGCCGATCTAAGTCTTCCAAACTTGAGTATCAATCTAATCCTATTAAAAAGGGAAATAATGTCTCTAGTCAATCTTCAAAATCCATGATTCCTCAGGTTGACAAAGGAAAGGGACCAATGATCGAGAGTTCTAGACGTGCTCCGCCACAATGTTATAAGTGTCAAGGTTTTTGTCACTTTGCATCCCAATGTCCAAGTAAAGGTCAAACCTTTATTATTCAGGAGTATGCCGAGAAAGAGAGCAATGAGTTACACGAAGTGTACGAACCGTGTGACACGCCAAATGATGACGAAGGTGAAGTTCTGGTCAAAACCATAGGTTGCATTAGGATAGTTCCTATTACGGAGATGATGTTGATAGTGTGTCCGTATCAAGCGAGTCATTAGAGTTGGTAGAAGCATATCCTCATTCTAAATAGCATGGGATTAACAATCAGAATTTATTGAACATTGAAAATATGCCTGATCGCACTAACACGTTGAATATGTTTAATGAATTTGATACTAACAGTTTTATATTAATTCCTGATAGTCTCGAGCATGTGGAATCTTTTCCAATCTCAGAAAAGGGTAAGGATGGAGGTTTAAATTTTCCTCTAGACAAGGGCAACCATCTGGTAGTTGTCGTAACAGATCTTACGCCTATTCTAGATCCCACAACTCCGCCCTTTGATCCATTCCTTATTGAGCACCTAATCGAACCACACCCATTTACCCATTTTCTATCTCGTACCTTACCTGTGCAATATGAGAAAGGGTCAAATGAGAAGGTCATAGAATTTCCGAGCTTCCATGCCAATGGAGGTAAAAATCGAGAGTATCTCATAGCGTGGAAAGGTAAGCCAAGAGTTGAGCTTCCGAAGTGTGCCATCCATGGGCTCCCTAACTCATCGAAGATGAGTTTTCCCACCTGGGGAGTATTGATGGGGACATCACACAAAGCAAGGCAAGTGAAAGCGCAAAGAGAAAACAAGAAAGAAAGAAGAAAGAGGAGCAACACCGTTAGTCTACGACGGGCGTCTGTGAGCTCTTGATGGACGTCCGTGAGAATGAGTGCACACTGGTTTTGTGTGCGCATTGAAGGCGACGGACGTCTGTGAGACGGATCCACCGAACTATGGATTCTCGGGAAATTTCTATTTTTTTTTATGAAAATTTATCTTTTAATCTTATTATTTTAGGAGTCTTCTAATTTCGTATTAGGGTTTTCTTAGCTTATATAAAGGCTTGTAAAGACATTATTAGTTGATTGATTATTGAATGAAAAGAGAGTTGCTCTTGTGCAAACCCTAGAAAGCTTGAGAAAAGTTTTCAACCGAGGGAGTGAATCCTTTAAACCTTGAGGAGTGAGCAATCATTTTTCATGCGACTTGGTGCGAAGTCGATGTACAGCCGTGGAGTGAAGCTTGGGAAAACCCTTGGTGCGAAGCCTTGGAAATCTATCCCTTTTATTTCTGTCTTTCTAGATTATTGTCAGGTAATATCTTTTTATTTCTGTTGATAAACATAAAAAATTAAAAAAAAAAAAAATCCCAAATCCTTATTCCTTGATATCTTTGATTTTTCCTTTTTGAACTATTTATTCAAGTTTTATTTCATCCAAAATCCCCATGGAGTCAAGAGACGATATTGTAATTATCGCTTGATGCCCTAAACTAGAACGAAACTCGAGTTTTATCATCGGAGTTATTTTTCTAGATCGGGAGATCTTCGTGCATGCGAATGCTAAAATGAATTAATCGAACTGTTTTATTGAATTCATTAAATTAATTTTATGTGTTGAATGATTTCGAATATTTCCGCTATTCAATTCATTCTAAAGTTATTTCCAAATTCGCATATTAGGGTTTTAGTGTGTCGTCCCGCATCAGAATAGCAAGATCAAAGGTAGCAATGGGACTAGGAACATGGATAGCAGGAGAATCAATAGAGGATATTGGAGTGGTTGCAACCGGATCTACCAGCAAAGGAGAAGGCGGAGGCATCACCGAGGAGGTCCATGGGTTTTTCTGCGAACATAAAAACGTATATGCTTCTGTTGCTGCACAAGAGTTTGAGTGGGGGGTGGGATCAAGCTAAGGATTTGTGTATCAAGCAAGGAACAAAATTTCGGTTTGAATTTCAGTTTCAACCATGACCGAAACTGAAATCCGAAATTTTGGACCCCATACAAAATGGACCGGAATTTTGAATTTCAGTTTCGTTTCGTCCATGCCCAAAACCAAAACATTTCGGCCGAAATTTTGATCCTTGGTATCAACAGGTTGGTGTATAGGAGGCAATGAAGGAGGAACAAGGTCTAATGGGGGAACATAAACAATAGGCCGAGTGATAGAATGAGAAAGAGTGGTAGGTGCAGGCATGAGAGTAGACTCATACTGACGAGGGGAAAAGTAAAGGACATGCTAAGCCTTGATAAGATTTGGTGGCTAAAAGGCTATTCATTAGATTGATGACCCCACGATGTCTAACCGACGTAATGATTCAAGATGACTGCCAAGACTTTTTGAGGACCCTTCCCTAGCAAGTGCATCAGCCATCTCGTTGGCTTCCCTTTGGATGTCCTGTATTTCACTTACACAATTTCTGTCATAAAATAGCTTCATTTCCTGGGGAAGAAAAGATGCCTCCGTCGGCGTTGGTGCTTGGGCAGGGACCTGGATCTGTTCATCCTACCAAAATGTGAACTTTAGAAGAAGGTCCATCTGCCACCGTTTTGGATGTACCTCCACTAGAGCTACGGGCATAGTAATTAAAGCTATTGGGGAAACTATCTCGCTGGTAGGAAATAAGGGCCAAGTGGTCATTGATGAAGGCCAGATTAGGGATGTTAATTAGGGGTGGTCTATTGCAAGTAAACGATTCAGCAAAGTGTGGGGGGCACAAGGGTGGTGGGCCATGCAAGAGAGGATTCCATGGGGGTACACCACGGACAAGCATCACACCCTATGAAGGTGGGCCTGCCCAAGGGTTTCTCCCAGTGCCTCTACAGTGGTCGTTCCTTTGTGGATGCGATCAGCGGTGGCCCCTAAGGAGAGAGACTACCACTTTCGACGGGGGTTCCCACTGTTCTCCATCGAGGTTCTCCATCCGAAAATGGAAAGGCAGTGGATTGACCCTCGGTTGGATGTCACATGCCCACAACTCTCCTCCCTGGCTCGCAACTTACCTGATTTTTGGGTGGTGTTGAACTTGTTCAAAGGTGCTCTATATATATCAAATATTTACAAATGGACACACTAGAGGGGTTGTCTGTCTCGGCCATTTCGGATACAAAATTTTTGTTAAGATTCCAAGAGGAAGGACTGGCCATGGAGCTCTGCAAAATCAATTCATTTTCAATCGATGGAATGTTGGTGAGGTGCGACAGGTGGGAAATGGATGCTGGCAATCTGAGTATACACAAGTGGAACGGTGGTGTCTGGTTGCGACTATTTGGCTTCCCCCTCCACGCTTGGTCCCCGAAGGTCCTGAGGGGTATCGGGGACAGATGTGACTGGTATATCTGGACCGACCGAAGTACTGTCGACCTGTGGGAAACAAGGTTTGTCCGGATCTTGGTGGCCTCCGAGAGGTGGGAGGATATCCCTAGGAGCTTCGTTATCGGCATCGACGGCGAGGAATTTCGGATCTTCATAGAAATGGAGGTGGTGGAGCAGAGGCTCCTCCCTCAACAACCTAACTATGAATCCACAGGCACCTGCGGATTTGACGAAGACATATTCGCGAGTGCCGGAAAAAAACCCCGTCGGAGGTCTACCTAGTCGAGGACGGGGTATACTTGCCCTTGGTTCCGATGGGGGAAGGCTTGGATGGGAGCTTGGCCTCGGATGCAGCGCTCCAGTGGCGGATGACCTCGAGGGAGACAGATGGAGGAGTCCCGGGTGGACACCGCTCGGGAGCCAACTACCGAGAGGAGTTTGAACTTGAGGATGGAGATATTAGGGTGGGATCGACGATGGAGGCGGCGTTGGGGTCGGAGAAACCAACTTGGCAGAGCTATGGGTCTCTGGAAGCGGAGGAAGCCTGTAATCCGTCAGATTGTCCTCAAGCGAGTCTACCGTTGTTGCTCTCCTCTACGGTGGGGATCCCAGCCGTACTTGAGTCTCTATACCCTTTGGATACTCTTGAACCCCTTTGTTTTGGGTTAACTACTGGGCAAACCGGAATTCAGCAGGTGGAAACGGTTCAACCGGTCGACTCAATGCTCTGGGAGGCAACATGTGCCCCATTAAGGCCAGTTGTCGGTCTGTCGACGAGGAAGGAGGTATGGAGGTCTTCGATTTTTTCACCCTCTCTTTCCTCAGGGTGCGATGGCGAGATTGTCATAGACAAAGCACGTGGATCCTCTTGTCAATGGTTTCCTACCGCCCACAGATTTGGATACCAGAGTGGTTTCTGGCCCTCAGTTCCTGCTAGGTGGACGAGTGACGAGTTAGCGTTTGGTATGGCTGGCGGCTTCGGTGGCTTGTATCGTGCCCGGATCTACTCCTTGCTGGACCCGATTCTATTGGTTTCTGTGAACCTTGGAGGAGGTATTCAAGCCGGACTGCTGGACCCTCCGAGGCTTTCTGTGTTGGGCCCAAAGAATGTGGAACAACCGCGTCTAGTTCTGGTCTATGGCGATACAGGGTTGGAGATTGCTAAGACGACACCGACGACCCTGGATGCCGCTTTTACGACTGCTAGTGCCTCCGAGTACTCGTCCTCTACGGGCTCTCTATGTTCCTCTTAGGGGTCTTCGTCGACAAGTGGCCTCGCCCACTCAGATCGCTTAGACAAAATGATGAAGGCCGTTGGGTGGAGTGCTCTTTTCTGGCAGGGGATTCAGCGTCTGAGCTTCTTTCCCAATGTAGTTCCGATAATGATGATCTCGACAATATTATCGCGTTTGGAAGAGACCTTGGGATGTCGTTCAACAGCTCTAATGAATCCCTACGAGAGGTATTCAGATCTATCTAGCTCTTTCAAAGAAAGCAAGCTGAGACGAGGGGTAAGCACTCCAAATCGCGAGAGCTTGCGGGTTTGGATCGAGGCATGTCCGATGGGAAGGGAGGGCATGATCTTTAGGGTCCCCTTTTCTTCGCGTGAGGGTTTTAGCTAGTTCTTATGAAGTTGTTCTCCTGGAATGTTAGGGTTGTGTGCGACCCAAAAAAAAAGAGCGGGAGTGAAACAAGTTATTGCCGCTCACAGGCCAGCGGTGATTACCTTGCAAGAGACCAAATGGGGCCAATGCGATGCGGGCAAAGTGGCTTCTATGTTGGGGGCAATCGTTGGGATTGGATTGGTGTGGATTCAGAAGGGGCCTCAGGTGGCATCCTGGTTGTGTGTGACTCGATGTTGTTCACCAAGGTTGATGAGGAAGTGGTTTTGTTCTCAGCCTCGGTGGTTCTGGAAAATAAGGATAACGGTAAGAGGTGGGCGTTTACTGGGGTTTATGGTCCCTCTACCTACCTCCGTAGGGAGGATTTTTGGTTCGAGCTGGCGACGATTGTTGGTCGCTGGGAGGTCCCTTGGTGTGTGGGAGGTAATTTCAATGTCGTGCGTTTTCCCCATGAGAAGTCAGGTGGCCCCCCCGATTGCGCATTGATGGCGGCTATCAATTCTTTTGACCAAGACTGAGCCCTCATTGACTTTCTGCTGGGTGCTCGGTATTCTTGGTCCAATCTTCAGGATTGGTTCATGATGGAGGACTCCGAGTGGTTGGACCTGTTCCCGAATGCAGTCCTTCACGGCCTTGCTAGAGCGGTCTCTGATCATAGGCCCCTAATCCTCCAATGCGACTCGGTGGGTAGAGGTTCGTCCCCCTTCCGGTTTGAGAACATGTGGCTCCCTAGGGAGGATTTCAAGAAACTTGGTTCCCGTGTGGTGGTCGGAATGTCACCCTCAAGGATCAATTGCGTTTAAGTTGGTATCTAAGCTTAATCATGTTAAGGGGCGTTTGTGGTTGGGTAAAGAAGATGGGAACTTCTCGGTGTGCTCTTTTTATATTAGCTTGTCTGGTCTTTGATTTGGACGACCCCCATTCCCCCTAAAGTTAGATTTTTTAGCTGAACGGTAATCCGGGGTAGAGTATTGACTATCGATCAGCTTATTGTTCGAGGGAAGGCGCTGCTTAACAGGTGCCTTTATGTGTTTGGGGCAGGAGGAATCCATTCCCCATCTTTTCTTGCATTGTCTAGTGGCTACTAAGATTTGGGGCACTATCCTAAAATCTTGACTTGTTGTCGGTGATGCCCGAGAGCATTCAGCAACTTGTGACTTCGTGGCAGGGCCCTCACTTCGTATGCCAGGTGGGGGCTTTCTGGCGGGTGGCTAGGCATTTGGCTGGAAATGAATGCTCGAGTTTTTAACCGCCGGCGTCGGCCCACTGGGATGATTTTGAAAGCAATTCGAGACCTGATGTGCCTGTGGGTGCCATCTACTCCCGAGGAGGAGTCAGGTACGTAGGGAGACCCACCCTAGCGGCTGTTTTGGCTCTTTTTTTGGGGGGGGGGGGGGGGTGTCTTTTCCCCCATTTTTTCCTTGTTTTTTCCTTTTTTTCTTCCTTCGTGTTGTTTCCTTTTGTTTCTGTAGTTGGTCTTTGTTTGTCCTGTTTCTCTCCAGCTTCTCGTTGGCTTTTTAATGGAAATATCTTACTGATAAATAAAAAAAGAAAGTAAAGTACATGCTCAAAAAGGTGACATCCATAGCAATGTTCCTAAAGTCATTGGGCGGTCGGGTGGATGTTCGAGCGGAAGTTGTCGGGCAGCACCCAGGCTTGCGCCCTAAGATCCGGGTGGCCCCGAAGTATATATGTGTGTATATATACATACATACAGTGATATACAAGCTTTATTTAAACATAAACGTATATAACATTCATATCCACTAATAGGCTCATCAATCAGATGATTCAAATCCACTCATAGGCATGTTTCTTTAGGCTGACATGTTTTAATGATAGATTGCTACTTGGACAATTTAGATTGATCACAGATGTTCATGAAGTCGCATACTGATATTCACACTTCAATAGTGTGAGATTAAAATCTTACCTTCAGTGGTATAAGATCATTTAAACACCATTTTGGTGTTTAAATGTCGGTCAGGAGTCATTATCCCTAGGCAATAAGGGCTTTAAAGTTTAAGGGTCGTCAACGGGTCGGGTTGGGTGGTGTCCAATACAAAAATGACATATGATAACTCGACCTGACCCGATAAAAGTCCGTTCATTTATAAATCGCCCTATCCGCCCTTACTTTAAAATGCCCAGGTGACAGCCCGAGCCACTAGGACCACACAGGGGGTGCCCCATACCCGGTCTGCCCCAGAAGCCGCCCAAGACTAAACCGGGGCGTCTAGGGGTCTGAACCGCCTGGTGCAGTTGCCTTTATGAACACTGATCCACAAAGGTAAATTTTTTCGAGATTTGGGATTATAACATCTGAACCTTTGGAGATACTTGAATAGCCAATGAAAATATATTTGAGCGATTGATCATCTAATTTATCCTGATTGGGATGAAGGTACGAGATAAAACACGCACCCAAATACTCGAGGTTCAATATTAAACATGGATTCTTTAGGGCACAAGATGGAGAAAGGTGTATGACCTTCAAGAATACGTGAAGTACGATTAATCACAAAACAAGCGGTGAGTAAAGTCATTGACCAATAGGCTTTGGGAACATGCATACCCCTCAATAATGACCGAGTAACACCAAATAGATGTCTGTGTTTATGCTCAACAATTCCATTTTGTTGTGGAGTATAGGGACATGAAAACTGATGGATAGTCCCATGGTTTTGAAGAAGTTGAGTAAATAAGTAGGTGAACTCTCCCCCATTATCGGAACAAATAAATTTGATAGAAGCACCATATTTGTTGTTGACCATGGCATGGAACTATTGTGTAATATAGAGAAAACTACATCCTTAGATTGCATGAGATAAACCCAGGTGGCACAGGTGTAGTCATCAACAAACACAACATAATACCGAAAACCTTCAGGAGAGGTGACTCGAGATGGACCCCAAACATCAGAATGAATCATCTCAAATGGAGCACTGCACCTGCACATATGTAGAATTTAGAATTCTGACAAAACAGATTTAAGGAAGGAAATAGAGAAAACAAAGTACGGAATCCGACATATCCCAATTTGGCATGCCAAAGAGAAATGGTCTCAAGACAATGAGTAATAAAAAAAAGGGAAACTGGAAGAAAGATCAATCTTAGAGTTCACATCAACAGTTGCAGATGAACATTGATGTTCAACGCCCAAATAATATAATCCTCCTCTTTCAAGACCTTTACCCATTTTCCTCTTTGTGGTCAGATCCTGAACAAAGCAGTGAGAAAAATTAGGAACATGAAGAACAATAGATAAAGAAAGAGAAGATGATACCGGAATGGTTTCAACTCCTCGAACTGGAGTAGAAGAACCATCAGCCAATCGAACCTGAAATGATGACAATAGTGGAGAATAAAATGAATATGCCTGAGGTCTCCACTCATATGATCCATGGCCCCAGAGTCAAATCACCCAAAGTGAAAAAGAAGTAGCAGTACCAGCCATAGAAAAAGAAACTCTTTGCGATGTAGCGGAGGTAGCATGTGAATCACGAAGCGGCACAAAAGAACTCATGATTCATAACCCACAGTAAGAGTGTTGACTGCTCACTATGAAGTCTCGAAATGCTCGAGTATTATAGTCAATCGTACTATCAACGAAACCTTTAACAGCCATCAAACAAGGATAAAACCTCAATATGAATTTGTAGGAGATGAACCCTTCATAGCAGTAGCAACCATCCAATGAGGTACAGAAAATATAGCAGCCATAGCTGCCCATCACCAGCAATTAACAGTTTAACACTGCCCTTCACCAAAAGCACTACTCCAAATCCATACAACAAACTAATTACAATAGCATTGGTTGAAAACATGTCATTAGTCAACAAAAAAAATCAGCAAAGTATCCTTAACTCACTGAACCATATCATCAAACATCTGCTCTGCAACAATTATAACACCAAACTATCCTCAATTCACTGAACCATATCATCAAACAGCTGGTCTGCACAATTAGAACAAAAAAAACAGCAGATACACCAAAGACCTGATCCCAAACTTGTGAAGAATCCGGTCTCATGCAACAACCCTCAAAAACATAGAAAGAGGCAATATGGTACCCAGAAAATCAGAAATGGAACACCCCACAACGCAGCTATAGAAGAGAAAACGGAAAAAAGGAATTTAGATCAGCAGGGAAATAGCTCCATTTTCCCAAAAAAAAAAATCACCAATTGAGCAATCCTTCATCAAATTCTGTGTCGTTTGTTGCAAATGGTGGGTAATACAAAAACAAACCTTCATTCATATACTGTAGGTGCTGCGAAGACACTACGGGAATCATGGAGCAAGAAAACTGAAAACAGGGTTTCAAAACCCAGGATCCCTTCGAAACTGTGTGAAGAAGTTCTCAAATCACATTGGTGCCAAAGACACTTTGAACCTCCTTGGAATTCTGATTCCAACAAAGTAGGTTTCGATGGAAATGGAATCTGGGTCAACAAGGTTGACCCGCTGACGTCAGCATGACGTCGGCAAGAAAGAGGGCACATAGGGGTTCGATCTGGCTTTGATACCATGATAAATTTGGGCATCCGTCTCAAAACAAATTGGCAATGAATGGAGGGGGCCAGGAACTTATACAGGAGAGACAAAGGCTATGAATACCCGATGTGGGACTAAGCGTCAACACACCCCCACACGTGTTGGCGGAATTGAGCCATATTACGTGGACAATTGAACTAGGTGACATGGAGTGGAGAAAAGCCAGCTCTGATATCAAAAAGAAGTTGGTGAAAGGTGATGATTAGGGTTGGTAGATGAAGGTGGTATTAGGGTTTGTTAGATGGAGTTAGGCTTATAGTTAGAGAAGAGAAAGAGAGAGAGGAGGAGAGAAAAGAATGAGAAGGCTTAGTGAGAAAGGGTTCCTCACTAACATTTATATTAAAAGACAAGCTTACAATGGCACACCAAACTAAACTAAACACACACAAACATTATACTAAGCACACATTAGTAACAGTATCAAATTTAGTTGGGGGTTGGTGATAAAATAGATTCTGGGATGATGCTTGGGCTTGTGATAGACCGACGTTGAAAGAGGAGTTTTCTGCCATTTATCAATTTTTTGAAAATGCCAGGGTTGGGGTGTCTGAGATGGTTGAGGGCATCAATGGCGAGATAGTTTAAGATATCTGATTGAGAAGATATCTCAAGGATGATGAATCTGACTGCTTGGTATTATTTTGCTTGATTTATTGAAGTCTGTACACAAGAATACTGTCAACAGCGATTTAAGAGTTTGGACTCCACACTCCAAAGGGGAATGGGAAGTTGTGCGTGTAACCTTTTTTCCTATCGCTATGGGATTTCCCCCTTGGGTTGGTCTCGGATGGTTTCATGGGTCTGGGGGCGAGATGAGAGTTATTTTTGGTTGCCATTTTCAGTTGTTGGTTCCTTTCTCCAGCTCCTCGCTGGATTAAGTCTTCTCTTTCTGGGATAGTTTCAATCTTTTACCTTTCTTTTTCAATAAATTCTTTAACCGATCAATGCAAAAAGGTAAAAAAAATTATCCAGAACAGTGAAGTCAAAGTCACAAAGTGCACCTGAGGTGCCAAGGGCCCCTGGGGACTAGCCGTTGAGGCACAATACAATTTTTTCGAAACATTCTTTTTCATTTAATCATTGTAGCATTTAAATATTTACATATTAATATAAGATGACATATATCATTGTATTTTACATCTATATTAGTAATTTGTAATATTTAAAATTTTAAATATGTTCATAAATCAAAAAATTATATATATGTGTGTGAGTGTGTGTGTATATATATATACAATATAACATAAAACAACAACAATCACGTCACATACAATATAAAACAATATAAAAAATAATTAAACATCATAAACAATTGAACATTATGTGCACTAAAAACAAAATAATATAACAAACTAAACTGCTAACTATTTAAGTAACAACTAATGAACTAACAAAGAACAACTAACACCTGATACTAACAATGAACTAACAAAGAATAACAAACAATAAAAAAATATAAAATGCAAAAGAATAAATAAAAAGGAATTCGGCCTATAGCTCAATGGAAAGTTTACAATATTGCAACCTAGAAGTCGCAGGTTCAACCTCAGCTTATCTATAAAAAAAATAAACAAACATAAAAAACAACAAAAAATTATGTGCATTAAATAATTTAATTAATTAGTAACTACCTAAGTAACAATTAAAAATTAATAAGTATTGTACAAGTTAAGCAAGTAAAACATCTATATAAAGTTATATAGTACTTACAATCATGGTAGTCAAGGCGACGCCATGGCGAATGGCAATAGATTTCGCCATATACACTGATATGGCGAAAGTGTTAAAATGGTGTCGCCATGGCGGTATGGCGCCGCCATGATCGCTATATATAAAGTTATATATAAAATTTATATTTTAATAAATTGCATAAGTTAATTTTATAAATTCTAAGCTATAATACCTATAAACCATAACTTATCAGTGATAATACATGTAACTTATAATTTATAAGTTATAATTATACGTTATACGTTAGAACTTATTAACTTATACATAAAAGGGGCAATTTAAGGTTTGGAGACTCACCTTTCACATCTCTTATAGTCGCAGCTCCTCAGCTCTCTTGCGTTTTTCTCTCTCGCGTTTCTCTCAAGCCCCCAATAAAAAAAGGTACGCAATATATATAGTTTTTTTTATCTCTCTCTCTCTCTCTCTTCCCTTTCTTCTCTCCCCTTTCTCTCTCATCTTTCCCTTTTCTCTCTCGTCTCTCTCCTCTCTTTCTCAGCACAATTGTAACACCCTGACATTTTCCGAGAATGTGTGCGCAGTGTTGATGCTGGTACTAAAGACCGAGCTGATGTGCACCTGATAACCACGATGGGCCAGCCTATCATTTTAGCACTGTGTCTATGAGATAGAATCCATTAGATCATTAGGCCAAAAAGTTTTGACCGCAGTCAACAGCCAAGAAGCGGACCGTCAGTTAATAACCATGTGAACCGGACTCAATAGTTAGTCAGGCCATTCGAGTAAGACCCATTTGTTAGCCAACCCACTAACTTGGGTCCTGTATTATAGGCCAAGGTTTATACCCGCTCGTTAAAGTCCAATAACCCAAACCCATTAGTAATCTGACCCATGTCCTAAGATCCATTAATGTTTGGCCCATGACACACCCATGCACCCAGCGATGTGTGCTGGTTTCACACCGAATTAGACACCCTAATTATATAACTCAATTTTACACGCATGGAATGCATGCAACTTGATGGAAAGAGTGAACGACAGCCTTATTCTCTCTTCTCGTCTCCCACCTTGAGAAGCCTTCCGACCACTCGATATCTCCAAATCACTCGGCATCATGACAGAAAATCATCGCGATCCCAACCGTCGCAACTCATTCTCGAACCCCAAGCCCCTACGAGCGAGAATTTGGACGGCTTGACACGTCTCTAACGGGGAAAAGTATATGCGAAAGCTCGAAAGCTTTTCATGCAAACAACTCGCTACGGTAAACCTCCGATACCCACCTCATAAATCTTGTTTCCTAGACTAAGGATCGATTCACGCAATTTATAGAACCCCATGCAATGAAATTCAAGCATCGGACTTGTGGGTGGCTTCATAGCCCAACTTTTGAGGTCCGACGCTCCGAAGTTCTTGCATGCATGATCAGTGAAGACAATGAGACCTCGATTTTTCACTAAACTGGATCCTACGTAGTCGAATTATGGGAACGCTTGCCTTGGAACATCGAGAATCGGGTACATGAAGAACCTAGAGACCGAATTCCCTGATTCCCGAGGTTTCGAATCGTAAATCGTATGATTAAATAGGATGGAAGGGTAAATGTACAAAAACCTTATTTTGGGCAACCTTATTACAACTATAGGATGTGGATCAGGCATGAAAAGGGGAACGTTTGAAGTGAGAAGCAAGAACCAAAAAGGTGGCGACCTGTTATGGCTCACCGCAGCGACTTGTAAGCTCACCGCGGCGAGTGCTACCTTGAAACCAAAGCCAAATCGCCTCTGGAGATTCTCGCCGCGGCGAATTGCTTTAGTCATGTGGCACCTGAAGAGCTCATCGCGGCGACATGTCCCCTGTTTGTGAGCTTTGAGATTTGAGCTATTTAAGCTATGTGTGTCCTTGTTTTGGCCACGTATGCTTCATTGACCATTAGTATACATACAATGCATGATTTAGGGTGAAAGCGAGGAACAATCGAGGGGGAACTTAGCCTTGAATCGTGTGATTTTACAGGTGAGAATTACGACTTTAAGGTAGGGAAGAACACTTTGCTGAAACCTTGTTTTTCTTGAATTCATGTTATTGATGCAAGTATTAAATAATGATGTTTTCTAAAATTGTTATACAAGAATATTGCCATGTTTTGAAGAATATGAATTTGGATTTACACATGTATTTTTCATGTTTTAGCACTAGCATCTTGATATGTTATTGCATATGATCTCGATATGCCCTGAAATTCTATAAGTGATTCATGTCATTACTATCAGTATATCTACCTCGAATTTGATGCATCGTTGTACTCAACTCGATAAGTGTCAGTCCTTGTTTGTTGAATCGTGTATATACTTTGTGGATTATGTCATCGCTCATGTCTCGGTGATTGTGAGATCCGGTTCAAGTGACCCTGCTAACTTGCTCAGGGGCTTGGTAATGGCTCAAATGAACCTGCTAACTTGCTCAAGGGCGTGGCAATCCGGCTCAAGTGACCCTGTTAACTTGCTCAACGGCTTGGCAATCCGTCTCTTTCCAAGCGGCCCTGTTAATGTAGCTTAGGGGCTTGACTTCGTGATTCCAGCGACCTTGTTAACGTAGCTCAAGGGATTGACATCTTGGTTTGGGTGACCCTGTTAACGTAGCTCAGGGGCTCGATTTGGTGGTTCAAGTGACCCTGTTAATGTAGCTCAAGGGCTTGACATCATGATATTTGATCTTGATGTGATTCTTGCTTATGTCTTGTGATGTGTTCTCTCAATTTGTTCTGTTGCTCATATACGCTTTGTTGATCCCATATGCATTAGTTTGAACATGACTATTTGCACGCATGAAATGAAATGTCTTGATGGCTTAAATTATAGTTGTTTTCACTCTTTCACATTGCTCTATTATGCATCAAGATCTATGAATGATTATGATAAAATGAATATGTAGCTTTGCTTTTCCCTATTGAGCTTGGACTGTAGCTCATCCCCCGACTATAAGTCACAGCTGCAGGAGCTAACCCTGAAAAGGATCCGGAGGGGGAAGAAGATCCGGATTACACACCTGAGGACGAGGAGGAATTGCTTGAAGAATTCTACCGTTAGCGGTGTTGAGTTGAGAAGTTGAGCCCTTGGTGTTTTTGGGATATACGGAATAGTACTTTGACAAAACTAAATACATTGTGTAAATTTTGGGCTCCATTGTTTAGATGAAGGTCGGCCTTCATCGGTGGATGGATATTTTTGTATAGTTTTGGATATGGAAGGGGGCTAGCCCTGTATATATATATTGTCTGTTGTTCATGCATTCGCTCTATTATCCGCTTGCGTACTTTGTTTCCCCATTCATGTATGCTTACCAATAAGGGATGATTTAATCTCTCCTAGTATTTAAGGAATAGGAAGATTGAGCTGTTGTGAAGCGAAGTAAGCACTTTGATACCAAGTTATGACTGTAATTCGGATCGCACGGGTGATCCGACGGCCCGGGTTTTGTGGTAAGGTCCGGCTATCACAGGTGGTATCAAAGCCTAAGTACTAGATTCAACGTACTATGGCAGAGCAGATCCAATTGTGACACCGTGTGTCACATGGAGCATCAAAACCCTAGTCTGAATGCCTGTAAGGCTAAGGTTTTGAATTCAGAGCTATGACTTAGGTAGAGGCAATAGCAATAATTTCGGAGCTGAGATTCTAGTCTGAGGACCGATTTGACTTAGAGTTTGCTTGGTCATCGCAGGTCAAGATGCCTCCATGACGAGGAAGACCAAGGACCATGAATATTAGAGACACCACGAATGGTGAGGGATTTGTCACGGGGTTCAATGCGATTCCTATAAACATCAACAACAATGCATCTGGAGAGGGGAACAACACTGGAAATGCTCCAAGAGGCGATAACAACCAACAGTTGTTGGAGACCATGGTAAATGTTGTGGCGTTGCTTACGGAAAGACGTCACCTGTCGGGCTTTCAAAAGTTCAAGAGGATGAGGCCTCTTAGCTTCTATGGGCAGACTGATCCGATGGAAGCAGAACAATGGTTAAATCAGATTGAAAAATCCTGCAAAGAATCAGGTGCACTAAAGAACAGAAGATGAGTTGGGCCTCATTCCAACTAGAGGGTGAAGCAGGCCCTTTGTGGAAATCGGTTGAGAGAACCCAAACGCTAGGGACACCTTGGACTTGGGCTGAATTAACTTTCCTTCTACAAGAAGTATTTCCCGGCACCAAAGAAGCGTTAGCTGGAAATTCAGTTTGCGAACTTAGTGCAAGGCCAAATGACTGTGTGAGAGTATGAGACGAAGTTCACTCGTTTGTCCCATTTTGCACCTGCACTAGTAGCCACCGAGTTGATGAAAACGTAGAAATCTGAGTATGGTCTGAAGCCAGCTATCAAAGGGAGAATATCATTGTTTGAGGCAACGACGTGCGATCGGGTAGTAAGATTGGCCCTCATTGCGGAAAGGGATGTCGAAGACATATATAAAATGAGAGAGGAGCAAGCGAGAAGTAGAAGAGCCCAGTCTCAAGCAATGAGCTCAGAACAGGCCAACAAGAAGCCAAGGTACTTGATGCCGCCACCATCACAGCCTACTCCTGTGGCATCGACGAGGACTTTTGATCTGGCAGCCTTGCCGCCATTACCTCCAAGACCTTCGAGGCCTTTTAGTGCGGCAAACCCGGCAGCAGCGGGTGTATCAAGGGCACAACCCACGGCTTCTCGTACCGCCTCCTCCACACCAGCAATTACCTGTTCGATGTGTGAGAAGCCACATAAAGCTGAGGAGTGCCGTAAGGCAACTGATAACGTTCTTAAAATCTTCGGGCGGGTTCATGCGGTCGGGGGAATGTTCGGGCGGAAATCGCTGGGCGGGCGCCCCAAGATCTGGACGGCCGCTATATATATATATATATATATATATATATATATATATATATATATATATATATATATATATATATTTTAACAATACAGTCACTATACAGAGCCTCACAGCCACAGACATGTCACAACTGACAGCACACACACACACACACACACAGAGTCACACACACACACACACGTATATATATATATATATATATATATATATATATATATATATATACACACACACACAGACAGTTATACACTAACACTGGCACACATAACCAATGATATATATATATATATATATATATATATATATATATATATATACGTGTACTGACACACACAGCGTTTAACATATTATATATATATATATATATACACACACACTGTTCAGGAAAAAGAAATGCAAGAGAAAAAAAATTACAGGAAAAAGGAATGCAACAAAAATAATTGCAGGAAAAAGAAATGCAGGGGAAAAAAATACACAAAAAAGAAAAAGAAGATTGCCAGGGAATTAGGGGGAAAAAAGAGAGAAGAAAAAAAAAAAAAAAAAAACCTGTGGCTGTGGCTGTTGCCGGAACACTGACCGACTTGCCGGAGCCGGAAGGGTTGTCGTTGCTAAGAAGAAGAAGAAGAAGCTGCAGCCTACAGAAATAAAAAATAAGAAGAAGAAGCTGCTAAGAAGAAGTTGAAGAAATAAGAAGAAGAAAATGAAAAAAATGGAAAAAAAAAATACCCCAACAGCCCTACCTATGGTCATCGACTCACTGGTGGTCACCGGTGCAGTGTTGGCGCCTACCGGCTGTGTTGCACAAAAAAAAAATGAGAAAAATGAAAAAAAAGGTGAAAAAATGATGAAAAATGGGAAAAAACAGCCCTACCTGGTTGTCGGTGGTCGCTGGTGTCGCCGATGGTCACTTGGTGGGTGTGGGATGCGGCGGCTGACGGTTGTGCTGCAAAAAAAAAAAAAAAAGTCCCTACCCGGTCGCCAGTGTGGGCTGCCGGCTGTGGAAGAGAGGAGAGGAAGAGAGAAGAGAGGAGAGATTAGGGTTTTTTTTTTAAAAAGGAATTTATATAGCTCCCCGACCCCCCCACCCCGATTTGCTGCCCGGGAGGGCGCCCAGGCCCATTCCGCCTCAATAGTCGCCCCACTCCTAAGTCGGGGCGCCCGGGGTCCCGATTCGCCCGGGCGGCCGGCCCGGCCGATTTTTAGATCATTGACAACTGGGGCGTGTTTTAAGTGTGAAAAGATGGGGCACCGAATCAGGGAATGCCTACAGATGAAGGAGGGTACAACCACCCATGGATCAAAATATCGTCCGATACCGATACGTATCGGACGATACGTATCGGTATCGGAGGTGGGCGATACGGTACATTAAATGTACCGTATCGCCCATTTATAAGGCTAATACCGGACGATACATTCAATGTATCGTCCGGTATTTTACTGTTCCGGTACGTATCGTCCGATACGTACCGGTTTTTGGCCCGGACGATACGTACCGGAAAACCGGCATTTTGATCCTTGCAACCACCGCAACCCCAACCTTGAGATCCTCATAGCCTACACTGCAAGGCCGGGCTTATGCCGTGTCAGCTCAAGACGCACAAGCTAATTGACAGGGACACCACTTACATGGACATTGGATTCGGACCGCACCGGTTCTATCGGTGTCGGAAGAAGCGTAGAGGAAGCCCGAGTACCGTAGCCTCAGAGGAGGAACGGACACAAACTGCGAGGAGAACGACGCTGCAGAGAACTCTCGCACGAGCGAGCCTCGCGCGAGCGAGCGATGATAAAACCGCGCGAGCGACCCCGTAAGACAGGATTTCATGTGAAAACTTCATTTTTGTGTTTTATTAGTAGTAGAGCTCTTTTATTTCGAAATTAATTATTGGTGGCCTATATATATATAAACTTGTAAACACTTTTTAGTTAGTTGATTGATTATTTGAATGCTTTTATGCTTAAGTAATCTTTGCCTGAGATGGGTTTGGTGTGAGGCCAAGGGAGTGATTCCCAAAAGCCATTGTTATCTTCTCTATCATATTTGCTATCTAAATCTCTGTGTGCTTCTCTAAACCCCAAGCCTAAATTCTTCCTTCGATTTCTGAAACCCTAGTTTTCCGAAACCCTAAACCCGTTTGAAGCTAAAATCTCTCTAAGCCAACACCCTTCCAAACCATAAACCGATCTAACAGCCACAAGCCTTTTACAAACCCTAATTCCATTCCATAACCCAATTTGGAATCCGTGAATCTACATCGGACCGCAGGCGAGCGCCTAAACTTGGAAAAGCTAGAGTCCTATCTCTAGGCCGATCTTGCCTCGACTCTAAAAGTACTTGCGCATTGGACTGAACCCTACCTGGATCTCGTGTGATCTATCCATCTGAATTCTACAAAACCCTAAAGGTATCAAAGATAATTTTTGCGATTAAACTTGATTTAATTTCATTAATTTCGGCAAAATCTACATAAAAGTCATATTCCACATTTTAGGGTCTCCGTCCCGCGTCAGTTTTGGTATCAGAGCCTTAGGTTTTCTAGGTTAGGGCATCTTTGCTTGTCATATTTACTTTATTGTATTGTTTTAGAGTCCATATTGCATTCCATATTAGAACCCTAATAGACCTTGTGATCACCATGGACTCGAGTGCGATTCTCAATGCCATTAAAGGTATGTGAGAAGAATTGGGTGCGATTAAAACATCTAAATACCATTGAACAAGCCCAAACATCCCTAGGAGTTGGTAATGATAGATTACGTGATCGAATCAACCAACTGGAAGAAATGGGTGGGCTGGAAAGTCAACATTAACAGCGTGAGTGTCCACACTTTGAACGTAATGGTTGCCAAGACAACCGGAACCGTATGGATCATCGTAGAGATGACTATGACCCCGAAGTTCAACTCCTAAAGAACGTTCGAGTTGAGATTCCGACTTTCGATGGAAGAATGGACCCTACCATCTTCCTTGATTGGCTTTCCGGCATAGACCAACACTTTGAATAGTATGCCATTAATGACGACCGTCGCGTTAGACTCGCTAAGATGAAGTTGATTGGTCAAGCTCGACTTTTCTGGCTCAATGTTGAGAGCATTAGGGTGAACGCGAGTTGTCCTCCCATTACCCATTGGGTCGACATGAAGGAACGACTTACTGAGAAGTATGTTCCTTTATCATACCATCAACGCCTCCTCGACCAGTGGCAAAACTTACGTCAAGGTGG
Organism: Chloranthus sessilifolius; assembly: GCA_021018995.1. Lineage (NCBI taxonomy): Eukaryota > Viridiplantae > Streptophyta > Magnoliopsida > Chloranthales > Chloranthaceae > Chloranthus > Chloranthus sessilifolius. Next base: position 22,091,687 of record CM037594.1, on the reverse strand, counting down.
TATGCCCGTGACCGATTACATTGCCAAATTCGAAGAGTTCATGATGAGGGCAAAAGTATCGGAAGACCCTGAAATCACTCTCTCTAGATTCCGCACCGGATTGCGACTTGATTTGCAAAAAGAGTTGATTTCTCACCCCGTAGAGACTCTTGAAAGATGTTATGCCGTTGTGCAAGATCTTGAATGATACTTGAAAACTATGGTGGTGAAGAGAACCGAGCCACAATATAGTAACCAACGATCCGGTGAGGGACGATTCAATCCTCCTCCCAAACCTACAAACCCCGCCCCTACCAATTCTAAGTTTGAAAAGGGAAAAGGTGTAGTCGGAGAATCCTCAAGAGTTAATTTTCAAGTAAAGTGCTATAAATGTCATGGGATGGGACACTTTGCCGCCCAATGCCCTACGAAAGAACCCCAAAGTGACGAGGACGCCACCAACAAAGACCTAGGGTTCAGGCCATATAAGGTATATCAACGGCAAAAGAAGCGACTAAAGGGCCAAGGAACGTCAAGAACCACCAAGGGAAGGCCCTAGAACTCAGTTTGGGAGCACCAGGCATCAATAGGCGACGGACGTCCGTGGCTACAGGACGGACGTCCGGATTTCGAAGTGCTTACTGCTTGGTGAGCACGGACGTCCGTGAGTAGGCGACGGACGTCCGTGGACCCCAGGTCGGACGTTCGGGAAAACTCGCGCATCAGCGTCATAAGTGACGTAATTGCCCTTTTTATCCTTAGTTTTTGTCCTTTTTGTAAGTTACCACTTAGGGTAACTTAGTACTTTTCTATTTTAGGTTTATTCTCTTGTAAATGGCTATAAAGCCCAGTTTGTAAGTCATTTTGGGGACTTGAATTAATGAAATGATGCATTGCATTTTGAGCTTGAGAGAAGCTTTGGAGAGTGAGTCTTCTTCCCCGAGAGGGGTTTGGTGTGAGGCAAAGGGTGAGATGCCCATGTTACTTTGATCTTCTTTCTTCTATCTTCCTTATTATCTTGCTAATCTCTTGAACCCCAAATCTCTCTTTTACTTGATTGTTCAAATCTCAAAACCTAGATCTAGAGCAATATTGATGTCCATCCTTATGAATTGACTCCAATCCTAGCCCGTCGATCCATAATCGTTGTTGGACTCGAGCTTGCTTGATTTGAGCCGTTAGCCGTTTCGATTCCAAAGCCCTAGCATGGAGCTACCGATTTCATAAAGAACTACGATCTAACGCTCCAACCTAGACGAAGCGAGAGTTTTATCTCTCGGATCGCCTCTTCTGCCATCCTAACGGATCCCGCGCATTGGATTGGACCCTATGTGAGCCAAAGCATGGTCACCTAAATGGAATCCCGAGAAACCCCAAGGTATCGCTTTAATTTGTGATTAATTGCTTAATTAATTAGTTTAATTTCGGCAAATCATCACATCATGGGCATTCACGGATTTCAGGGTCGTCGTCCCGCGTCAGTTTTGGTATCAAAGCTTAGGTTCTAGGTTAGGGCACCTTTGCATGTCATTTTAATTTCTTTAAATTTCATTTCCATTTGTATTTCATTGCATGCACGTCACGTGTTTGACAAAATCACCCACTCATTGGTGTGTCAATATTTGTGTGCTCACTTGTACGCACACCATGTGTTTGATAAAATTCCTCACTCACTTGTGTTCATAGTTGTGACATTTTAGAATCCGTGTTAGTGTGTGTGGTCGTCATGGGCCCGAATATGATTGCCGAAGCGCTTAAAGGCATCCAAGCCATGCTGATCACTATGAAGGATAGGATGGATGGCATGGAGGAAGCCCAAACGGCTATGATGGCCTCTAACGAGATGCTTCTCAACCGCTTGGATCGATTGGAAGGTGATGATGAGCATCATGACCGACGCAATGAGCGTAATGGTCCTCGCTTTGAGCGTGGCGAACAGCCCGAGGGGCGACATCGAAATCATAGGGAGCTAGTTCATTGTGGAGATGACTACGACCCGGATGAGAGACTCCTCAAGAATGTTCGAGTTGAGTTTCCGACCTTCGATGGACGGATGGATCCTAAAGTCTTCCTCGATTGCGTCTCCGATATGGATCACCATTTTGAGTGGTATAGCATGGACAATGAGCGGTGCGTTAGGCTTGCGAAAATGAAGCTCATTGGTCAAGCTCGACTCTTTTGGGTCAACGTCGAGCGCATGCGTGTGAATGCGGGTTGTACTCCCATTACCCATTGGGAGGACATGAAGGAGCGTCTCACGGAGAAGTACGTTCCTTTATCATACTACCATCGCCTACTTGATCAATGACAAAATCTGCGCCAAGGTAGTATGCCTGTAGCCGAGTACATTGGCAAGTTTGTGGAGTTCATGATGAGAGCCAATGTATCGGAAGATCCTCAAGTCACTCTTTCAAGGTTCCGCACCGGGTTGCGATTGAACCTCCAAACAGAGTTGATCTCCCACCCCGTCGACACTCTTGAAGAGTGTTATGCCATTGTGCAAGACCTTGAGAGGTACTTGAAAATGACGGTGGTGAGACGATTTGAGCCGCATGCTGGTAGCCATAGAGTTGGAGAAGGGAGGCCTAGTGCTGGAAATCCACCTCCCAAACCGACCCAACCCATTCCTACAAATGTTCGGGTTGACAAAGGGAAAGGTGTGATAGGTGAGTCCTCAAAGGGAGGCACTCAAGCCAAGTGCTATAAATGTCATGAGTTTAGCCACTTTGCCGCCCAATGCCCTACCCAAGACCCACAAAGGACTCTCTTGGTTGAAGGAGAGGTTGATGAAGGTGAAGAAGAGGAAGTTTATGAACCGGAAGTCACGCCTAGTGATGAGGAGGGTGACGACAGTAACCGAGCACTAGTTTGTACCCAAGGGTGCTTGGTTGTGAGGTGTGCCCTTGCACAACCTCAACGTGAAGAGAAGGTTGATTGGCGTAGAGATAACATTTTCAATACTTTCGCCAAGTGTGGGGAGAAGAGTTGTAGAGTCATTGTGGATAGCGGGAGTTGCACAAATGTTGTGTCTACACACACCATTACCCGCTTAGGACTTACACCCGAGCCCCACCCGAGACCGTACAAAGTCGCATGGGTCGACTCCTCTTCCATCCCCGTGTCCCAAAGGTGTCGTGTGCTGATACAATTAGTCTCATATTCAGACACCTTATGGTGTGATGTGGTACCGATGGATGTGGGTCATATCATCTTGGGGAGGCCATGGCTCTATGACATGGATGTGACCCTCCTTGGGCAATCAAATGTGTGCACGTTCATGCATGGGGGCAAGAAGATAAAATTAAACCCCTTACCTCCCAAGACACCATCGGACAAGAAAGTTGAGAAGAAGGGCGGTCAATCTAAGACCATCAATATCGTGAGCCCTTCGGAGTTTGAGAGAGCGTCGTTAGATGAGAGTGTGATATATGTTGTCATCACCGTTGAGCGTGCTCTCGAGTCTATGGGTGACTACCCCAAGGAGGTTGGGCCAGTTTTGAAAGAGTTTGTGGATGTCTTCCCGGAAGACTTACCCAATGAGCTCCCTCCCATGCGTGACATTCAACACGCAATAGACTTGGTTCTCGGATCTACCCTACCAAACCTACCTCACTATAGGTTGAATCTGGTGGAACATGCCGAGTTATAGCGGCAAGTTGATGAGCTCCTACGGAAGGGGTTCATCCAAGAGAATGCGGTACCACTTTTCTCGGACCAAGAAAGATGGCATGTGACGGATGTGTGGATAGTCGGGCCATTAACAAAATTACGGTCAAATATCGGTTTCCAATACCAAGGCTCGATGATATGTTGGATATGATGGTTGGGCCATTATCTTCTCTAAGATAGATCTCAAGAGTGGCTACCATCAAGTCCGAATCCGCCCTGGTGATGAATGGAAAACCGCTTTCAAGACCAAGGATGGTCTTTATGAGTGGATGGTCATGCCTTTTGGGCTTTCAAATGCCCCAAGCACCTTCATGAGGCTCATGACCCAAGTGTTGCGACCATTTATCGGGAAGTTCCTTGTGGTGTATTTTGATGACATTTTGATCTATAGTCACGATAAGGAGCAACACTTGATCTACCTTCGGTTAGTTTGTGAAACATTGAGAGGAGAGAAATTATATGCGAACTTCAAGAAGTGTACCTTCATGCAACGATCCGTTGTCTTCTTGGGGTTCATCGTCTCGGCCGATGGTATGGTTGCGGACCCGGAAAAGGTAAAGGCTATTGTAGAGTGGCCCGAGCCTAGGAACATACATGAGGTCCGTAGCTTCCATGGGTTGGCCACCTTCTATCGTCGCTTCATTAGAAGCTTTAGCACCATTATGGCTCCCATCACTGATTGTATGAAGAAAGGGGAGTTTCAATGGAGCAAAGCCGCGACGAAGGCCTTTGCCGAGATAAAAGGGAAAATGTCTAGTGCACCCGTCATGCGCCTACCGGACTTTTCAAAGGTCTTTGAGGTCGCTTGTGACGCTTCGGGTGTAGGAATAGGCGAAGTGCTTAGCCAAGAGGGCCACCCCGTGGCCTACTTTAGTGAGAAGCTCAACGAGGCAAAGCAAAAATACTCCACCTATGATAAGGAGTTCTATGCGATCGTCTGATCCCTTTGGTATTGGAAACATTACCTTAGACCGCAGGCATTTGTCATATTTTCCGATCATGAAGCCTTACGCTTCCTTTCCCAAAAGAAGTTGAACCCAAGGCACGTGACGTGGGTCGAGTACTTTCACGGGTTCACATTTGTATTGAAGCAAAAGGTCGGTGCTGAAAACAAAGCGGCGGATGCTCTTAGTCGTCGGGTAACGACTTTGCAAGTCATGAGCACCGAGGTTGTAGGATTTGAGCAATTGATCCAAGATTATCCCGAGTGGCTAGATTTTGGGGCGGAGTACATTGCTCTACGGGACAATCCTCCCAATGCCAACTCCAAGTATACCGTTCAAGATGGGTATTTGTTTATGGGAAATCGTCTATGCATCCCTCGCACATCATTACGTGACTTCCTGACTTGGAGGATTCTTTTGGTCATTTGAGGCGCAACAAGACCATCGCTTTCGTTGAAGATCGATTCTTTTGGTGGTCTTCGCGATGTCGCCTATAAGTACTTGCCAAGTTTCCAAGCAACAAAGGCAAAATACCGGCGTGTACACCCCTTTGTCGGTACCACACACGCCTTGGCAAAATGTCTCTATGGACTTTGTGTTGGGTCTTCCTAAAACCCTCCGCAAGCATAACTCTATTTTTGTTGTCGTGGACTGCATCTCCAAGATGGCCCACTTCATATCGTGCCACAAGTCCGCAGATGCAACCCATGTGGCGAAGTTATTTTTCAATGAAGTAGTGCGCCTCCACGGGTTACCCAAGACCATTGTGTTAGATAGGGATGTTAAGTTTACAAGTTACTTTTGGAAAACCCTATGGCACATGATGGGTACGATGCTTCAGTTTTCTTCGGCATATCACCCGCAAACCGATGGCCAAACGGAAGCCACCAATAGGACCCCAGGCAATCTACTTCGTTGTCTTGTCAGTGACCACATTAGGACTTGGGACTCCATTTTGCCATTAGCCGAATTTGCATATAATAACTCTGTCAATAGGTCCACGGGTAAGAGTCTGTTTGAAGTGGTACATGGTCATAAGCCAAGGACACCCCTAGATTTGATTCCTATGTCTGCATCTCACCGCACATCAAGTCATGGATACATTTTACAACATATTCATAACTTGCATGCCGAAATTAGACGTAAAATTAATTCGAGCAATGATAATTACAAGTTATCGGTAGATTCCCACAAGCGTTTTAAAGAATTCCAAATCGGTGAGCATGTGATGGTTCAGGTTAGGCCGGAACGATTCCCATCGGGAATCGCAAAGAAGCTCCAAGCCCGCGGTGCCAGACCTTATAGGATTGTGACAAGGAGTGGTTCGAATGCATATGTTCTTGAGCTTCCTCAAGACGTGGGGGTTAGTTCAACCTTCAATGTGGAAGACCTAGTTCCTTACCTTGGCTCAACCCCACCCCCTTGCAATCCTTTCCAAACATCCTCCACTCATGAACCAACCCAAACCTTGCAACCTACTCCACCTCCTCCTCCAAAAGAACCTAAAAGAGATGTGATTGAGAAGATCTTAGACGATCATGTGGTCTCCACCCATTATGGGGGGTTTCAAAGGTACTTGGTGAAGTGGATCCAAAAGCCGGAATCCGAAAATACATGGATCACTGAAGAAGAAGTCTGTCGCCTCGACCCCGACTTACTTGATCGCTACCATGACCGTTCTTCATCGGTGATGAAGCCTTTTCGGTCTGGGTGAATTGACGGGGATGCCACCAACAAAGACCTAGGGTTCAGCCCATACAAGGTGTATCAACGGCAAAAGAAGCGACTAAAGGGCCAAGGAACGTCAAGAACCACCAAGGGAAGGCCCTAGAACTCAGTTTGGGAGCACCAGGCATCAATAGGCGACGGACGTCCGTGGCTACAGGACGGACGTCCGGATTTCGAGGTGCTTACTGCTTGGTGAGCACGGACGTCCGTAATGTACCACAGACGTCCGTGAGTAGGCGACAGACGTCCGTGGACCCCAGGTCGAAGGTCCGTGAAAACTCGCGCATCAGCATCATAAGTGACGTAATTGCCATTTTTATCCTTAGTTTTTGTCCTTTTTGTAAGTTACCACTTAGGGTAACTTAGTACTTTTCTATTTTAGGTTTATTCTCTTGTAAATGGCTATAAAGCCCAATTAGTAAGCCATTTTGGGGACTTGATGAATTAATGAAATGATGCATTGCATTTTGAGCTTGAGAGAAGCTTTGAAGAGTGAGTCTTCTTCCCCGAGAGGGGTTTGGTGTGAGGCCAAGGGTGAGATGCCCATGTTACTTTGATCTTCTTTCTTCTATCTTCCTGATTATCTTGCTAATCTCTTGAATCCCAAATCTCCCTTTTACTTGATTGTTCAAATCTCAAAACCTAGATCTAGAGCAATATTGACGTCCATCCTTATGAATTGACTCCAATCCTAGCCCGTCGATCCATAATCGTTGTTGGACTCGAGCTTGCTTGATTTGAGCCGTTAGCCGTTTCGATTCCAAAGCCCTAGCATGGAGCGACCGATTTCATGAAGAACTACAATCTAACACTCCGACCTAGACGAAGCGAGAGTTCTATCTCTCGGATCGCCTCTTCCGCCATTCTAACGGATCCCGCGCATCGGATTGGACCCTATGTGAGCCAAAGCATGGTCACTTAAATGGAATCCCGAGAAACCCCAAGGTATCGCTTTAATTTGTGATTAATTGCTTAATTAATTAGTTTAATTTCGGCAAATCATCACATCATGGGCATTCACGGATTTCAGGGTCGTCGTCCCACGTCACAAATGACTCTCTTCATTGAGGGAGAGGAGGATGATGATGAGGTAGTAGTTGAAGAGTATTTGAACCGGTTAGCACACCCAGTGATGAGGAGGGTGATGCTATTGGTCATGCTTTAGTTGTGAGGTGTGCCCTTGTGCAGCCTCAACGGGACGAAAAGAATGACTGGTGAAGGGAGAACATCTTCCACACCTACGCCAGATTTGGTGAAAAGAATTATAGGGTCATCGTGGATAGCGGTAGTTGCACTAATGTAATATCCACTCATGCAGTCCGCCGCTTAAGGCTTACACCCGAAGCCCACTCGAGACCTTATAAAGTCACATGGGTCAATTCTTCATCCATTCCTGTGTCGAAAAGGTGTCATGTAACGATTCAGTTAGGCTCTTATTCAGACACCTTGTGGTGTGATGTGGTGCCGATGGATGTGAGCCAAATCATTTTGGGAAGGCCGTGGCTCTACGACATAGACGTGACTCTTTCTGGTCGAACAAACATTTGCACGTTCATGCATAAGGGCAAAAAGATCACTTTACACCCTTTGCCTCCCAAAACGCCCTCGACCAACACCGTCGAAAAGAAGGGCGAGTCTTCTAAATCAATTAATATTGTGAGCCCTTCTGAGTTTGACAAAGCATCAAATATGAGAGTGTGGTGTACGTAGTTGTCACCGTAGAGAGTGCTCCCGAGTCGGTGAGCGAGTGCCCCAAGGAGGTTGAGCCGATTTTAAAAGAGTTTACGGATGTCTTCCCTGAAGACTTACCAAACGAACTCCCTCCCTTGCGTGATATCCAACACGCAATAGACTTGGTTCCTGGATCTACCTTACCGAGCCTGCCCCATTATCGGTTGAATCCGGTTGAGCACGCCTAGTTGACTCGGCAAGTCAATGAGCTCCTTCAGAAGAGGTTCATCTAAGAAAGTCTGAGCCCGTGTGCCGTACCTGCCCTACTCACTCCTAAGAAAGATGGTACATGGCGCATGTGTGTGGATAGCCATGCAATCAATAAGATTACCGTTAAGTATCGGTTTCCCATACCAAGGCTCGATGACATGCTTGACATGATAGTTGGTGTCACTATCTTTTCAAAGATAGACCTTAAAAGTGGCTATCATCAAGTCCGCATCCGCCCCGGTGATGAGTGGAAAACCGCCTTTAAGACTAAGGATGGTCTTTATGAGTGGATGGTCATGCCTTTTGGGCTTTCTAACGCCCCGAGTACATTCATGCGATTCATGACCCAAGTGTTGAGGCCATTTCTAGGCAAATTCCTTATTTATTTCGATGACATCTTGATCTATAGTCACGATAAGGATCAACACTTGACCCACCTTAGGTTGGTATGCGAAACCCTCAAGGGCGAGAAGTTGTTTACAAATCTCAAGAAATGCACCTTCATGCAACGTTCTGTTGTTTTCTTGGGATTTATTATCTCAGCTAGTGGAATAGTCACGGACCCCGAAAAGGTTAGGGCCATTGTGGAGTGGCTCGAACCTAAGAACATACACGATGTCTGCAACTTCCATGGCTTGGCTACTTTTTATCGTCACTTCATCAGAAGCTTTAGCACCATTATGGCCCGAATTACAGATTGCATGAAAAAAGGGACTTTAAATGGGGCAAAGCGGTGACAAAAGCCTTTGCTGAGATCAAACACCGAATGAGTAGTGCACCCGTCATGCGATTGCCGAACTTTTACAAAGTCTTTGAAGTCCTATGGCCTTGGCGGGTGTAGGCATGGGAGGGTGCTTAGCCAAGAGGGTCACATGGCTATTTTAGTGAAAACTTAATGGAGCAAAATACTCCACCTATGACAAGGAATTCTATGCGGTCGTTTGATCTCTTTGGTATTGGAAACATTACCTTAGACATAGGAATTTGTGTTTGTTCTCGACCATGAAGCCTTACGCTTTCTTGCTTCCTGAAGAAGTTGAACCCAAAGGCAGCGAAGTGGGTTGAAGTACCTTGAGGTTCACATTAGTGTTAAAGCATAAAAGATCTTTGAAAATAGGGTAGTTGATGCACTTAATAGTGGTGACTTTCTTTAATGAACCTGAGAATTCGTCGAGTTGAAAAGTTAAAGGATGAGTACCCGAGTGCCCGGATTTTGGGGTTGAGTACCTTTGCTCTCCATAGTAACCCGACCGCCTACACGTGTACACCATCGAGGATGGTTACTTATTCAAAACAATCGCCTTTGCATCCCTCATACTTCATTGCGTGACTTCCTCATTTGGGAGTTACATCTTTGGAGGGATGGCGGACATTGAGCGTAATAAAACTGTTAATCGTGAAGGATGAGTTCTTTGGCCTAGCCTAATGAGAGATGTCGCTCGGGTTGTCAAACATTGTCGTACTTGCCAAGTGTCAAAATAGACCAAACAAAATACCGGCTTGTACACTCCTTTACCCGTGCCACATACACCGTAGCAAGACCTCTCTATGGACTTCGTGCTTGGACTTCCTAAGACCCCTAGGAAGCACGATTCCATCTATTTCGTAGTGGACCGATTTTCCAAGATGGCTCACTTCATTCCTTGTTCCAAAACCTCCGATGCATCACATATTGCTAAATTATTTTTCGCGGAGGTAGTACGTCTTCATGGGTTGCCCAAAACCATTGTGTCTGATAGGGATGTTAAATTTACGAGTTATTTTTGGAAGACCCTTTGGCACATGATGGGCATATTGCTCCAATTCTCAACAGCTTACCACCCTCAAACGGATGGCCAAACCGAAAGCACCAATAGGAGCCTTGAGAATCTCCTTCGTAGTCTTGTTGGTGATCATGTTAGGACCTGGGATACCATCTTACCCACAGTTGAGTTTGCATATAATAATTTTGTCAATAGGTCCATAGGCATGAGTCTTTTTGAGGTAGTGCATGGTCATAGGCCTAGGACCATTAGATTTGATCCCCATGTCTGCATCCCATAGAGTGTCAAAGTCTGCCGATGCATTTGCACAACATATTAATAGCTTGTATGCCGAAATTAAACAGAAAATTAATTCAAGCAATAGTCAATATAAATTATCTGTAGATGCTCACAGGCGTTTTAAAGAATTTCACGTGGGTGATTATGTGATGGTTCGGGTTAGACTTGAGCGGTTCCCATCGGGATCCGCAAAGAAGCTCCAATCCCGAGGCACTGGACCTTTTAGAATTTTGGATAAGAGTAGTCCTAATGCATACGTGCTCGAGCTTCCTCCAGGTACGGGAGTTAGTTCAACGTTCAATGTGGAGGACTTGGTTCCTTACTTGGGTTTCACCCCACCACCTGAAAATCCACTCCAGCCACCTCCTAGCCTTAGCCCCAACCCAACCTTGCAGCCTGTACTTCTTCCTTCCCCAAGTAGATAGAGAACAGATGAAATAGAGGATATAATCAATGATCATGCCATCTCTACACATGACGGGGGATTCTAGAAGTACTTGGTTAAATGGGTTAACAAACCGGAGTCCGAAAACACTTGGATCCACGAGAATGAAGTTCGCCGCTTGAACCCCTACTTGTTAAACATCTACCACCAGCGTGTTTCATAGGTGATGAAACCTTTTTGGTCCAAGGGAATTGACTGGGACGCCACTTACATGGACATTAGATTCGGACCGCACCGGTTCTATCGGCGTCGGAAGAAGCGTAGAGGAAGCCCGAGTACCGTAGCCTCAGAGGAGGAACGGACACAAACCGCGAGGAGAACAACGTTGCACGCGAGGAGAACGACGCGAGAACTCTTCATGAAGCGAAAGCATAAACTCGCTCGGCGATGATAAAACTTCATGCAATGAGCGGTAGTAAGACGTGATTTCATGCGAAAACTTCCTTTTTGTGTTTTATTAGTAGAACTCTTTTATTTCGAAATTAATTATTGGTGTCCTATATATAGAGGCTTGTAAACACTTTTTAGTTAGTTGATTGATTATTTGAATGCTTTTATGCTTGAGTAATCTTTGCCTGAGATGGGTTTAGTGTGAGGCCAAGAGAGTGATTCCCAAAAGTCATTGTTATCTTCTCTATCATATTTGCTATCTAAATCTCTGCGTGCTTCTCTAAACCCCAAGCCTAAATTCTTCCTTCGATTTCTGAAACCCTAGATTTCTGAAACCGTAAACCCGTTTGAAGCTAAAATCTCTCTAAGCCAACACCCTTCCAAACCATAAACCGATCTAACAGCCATAAGCCTTTTACAAACCCTAATTCCATTCCATAGCCCAATTTGGAATCCGTGAATCTACATCGGACCGCAGGTGAGCACCTAAGCCTGGAAAAGCTAGAGTCCTATCTCTAGGCCGATCTTGCCTTGACTCTAAAAGTACTTGCGCATTGGACTGGACCCTACCTGGATCTCGTGTGATCTATCCATCTGAATTTTGCAAAACCCTAAAGGTATCAAAGATAATTTTGCTATTAAACTTTATTTAATTTCATTAATTTCGGCAAAATCTGCATAAAAGTCATATTCCGCATTTTAGGGTCTCGTCCCGCGTCACTAATAATGATGTGAGGTATAAAAATTCTTTATATTAGTCAAATTAATTTCTTCGCATTTTAGATGAAGAAGGTGCATTAGATAGAAATTGTCATTGCTATTTCACTACTGATAGTGTTAGAACAATTGCGTACTTATCACCCTAATACTTACATATATGCATGAAAACTCAGGTACTATACCAATGTATTTCAAGAGTGATACCGCGATGGATATCTGCTCTCACAAAGCTCGAGTGTTGATAGACCCGGGGTCTACCCGCTCTTTTGTAACCCCTCAATTCGCGATAGAACTGTGCATCGAGCCTGAACCCTTGGAATTCGTGCTGACAGTTTCAGTCCCAGCCGGGAAGTCTATGAGGACAGATCAAGTATGTCGGTCTGTGGTCACCCTTATTGAAGATCATGAGACCAGGGTGGATCTGATTTTACTGAACATGTAAGGATTTGATGTGATCCTTGGCATGGATTGGTTATCCAAGCACCACGCCAATGTCGCTTGTCTTTGAAAAATCGTCACTTTTCGGCCCATGAAAGGAAAATCCTTCAAGTTCTACGGTACCCAACTGAACATGGCACCCTTGATATCTGCCATTAGAGCTGAAAGACTACTGAACAAGGGGTGTCAGGGTTACCTAGCATTTTTACAAGGCGGAAGAGGGGGAGAAGTTAAGATTTCCGACATTCCTATCGAATGCGACTTCCCTGATATATTCCCTGAGGAATTACCGGGTTTACCGCCTAATAGAGAAGTTGAATTTGCAGTGGACTTAGCTCCCGGGACTGAACCCGTATCGAAGGCATCATATCGCATGGCACTAGCTGAATTGAAAGAGCTTAAAGAACAGCTGCAAGAGTTTCTAGATAAGGGGTTTATCCGACCGAGTGTGTCTCCCTAGAGAGCACCTGTATTGTTTGTCAGAAAGAAGGATGGTTCTATGCGTCTGTGCATCGATTATAGACAGTTGAACAAACTGACGACAAATAACCGTCATCCGCTCCCAAGAATCGACGATCTTTTCGATCAATTGCAAGGAACGAGATTCTTCTCCAAGATTGACTTGAGGTCGGCCAGATGAAAGTAAAAGCTGAAGACATTCAGAAAACAACTTTTCGCACCAGATACGACCATTATGAGTTCCTCGTCATGCCATTCGGGCTAACCAATGCGCCTGCGTCTTTTATGGATCTCATGAACTGAGTGTTCAAACCCTATCTGGATAAATGGGCAATGGTGTTTATAGATGATATTCTCATCTACTCAAGGTCGAGAGAAGAGCAAGAGCAGCACCTACGGCTAGCGCTTCAAACACTCCAAGACTCTCAATTATATGCGAAGCTTAGTAAGTGCGAGTTCTGGCTAGAACAAGTAAGTTTCATTGGACATCTTATCTCAGAGGCCGGCATAGAAGTGGACCTTGCTAAGATAGAAGCTGTAGTGAAATGGGAACAACCAAGAACCGTGACTGAAATCCGTAGTTTTCTAGAATTAGCCGAACACTACAGGAGATTTGTGGAAGGGTTTACAAAACTTGCAAAGCCACTCACGCGTCTCACCTGAAAAACTTCTAAATTTGAGTGGACCGAGTCGTTCGAGCGGAGTTTTCAAGAGTTAAAAGGGAAATTGGCATCTGCACCCATACTCACCCTACCATCAGGAAGTGGGGGATTCACAGTGTACAGCGATGCATCCCACAGTGGGTTAGGCTGTGTATTGAATCAGCACGAGAAGGTAGTTGCTTATGGCTCAAGACAACTGAAAGACCACGAAAAGAACTACCCTACACACGTCCTCGAGCTAGCAGCGGTCTTTTTTGCCTTAAAGATCTGGAGGCATTACCTCTATGGTGAAGCCTTTGAGATTTTCACCGACCACAAGAGCCTTAAGTACTTATTCACACAGAAATACCTAAATCTGAGGCAAAGGAGATAGATGAAGTTCCTTAAAGATTACGACTGCACCATCCAGTACCATTCAGGGAAGGCAAATGTGGTAGCTGACGCACTAAGCCGAAAATCATTTGCTCAACTATCACACCTAGTGGCCAGAATCCACAGATGGCATCTACTTGAGGACATAGCCTTATGTGGCACTACATTCGAGGTAAAAGATTCAGGAGCTTTGATAGCTAATATCAATGTACGATCCACACTTCTTGATAGGATCATAGAACTCCAAATGACCGATGTAAACTCATGGCTATTAGACAAGAAGTAATCAGTGGAAATAAGCCTGAGTTCTATATTAGGGACGACGGTTCCTTGCTATTCAGGGATAGACTATGTGTACCGGCTGATGTCGACCTGAGACATGAAATTCTGGAAGAAACACACAAGTCCATATAGGCTATCCATCCGGGTAGCACCAAGATGTATCATGACCTTAAGAACAATTTATGGTGGAAAGGATTGAAAAGAGATATCGCAGAATATGTAGCAAAATGTTTGGTTTGCCAGCAGGTTAAGGTCGACCATAGACACCCTTCTGGTCTATTGCAACCACTACCAATTCCCGAATGAAAATGGGAGGACATTTCTATGAACTTTATACTTGGATTGCCGAGACCTCAGAAGGGACATAATGCAATTTGGGTAGTTGTCGACCGATTGACCAAGTCAGCGCACTTTCTCCCTTATAGTACACGCTACACGGCCAGCAAGCTAGCTGAATTATATCTGAAGGAGATAGTGAGATTGCATGGCATACCCTCAAGCATTGTATCCGATCGGGACCCCCTTTACACATCTCAATTTTGGCAGCGATTTCAAGAGGGGATGGGTTCCAGATTGGAATTTAGCTCGGCATTTCACCCTCAAACTGATGGACAAATGGGGAAAATCAGGTTATTGAGGATATGTTGCGCAGTGCTGATGCTGGTACTAAAGACCAAGCTGATGTGCGCCCGATAACCACGGTGGGCCAACGTATCATTATAGCACTATGTGTTTATGGGATAGAACCCATTAGATCATCAAGCCAAAAAGTTCTGACCGTAGTCAACATCCAAGAAGCGGACCGTCAGTTAATAACCAAGTGAACCAGACTCAATAGTTAGTCAGGCCATTTGAGTAAGACCCATTTGTTAGCCAGCCCACCAACTTGGGTCCTGTATTATAGGCCAAGGTTTATACCCGCTCGTTTAAAGTTCAATAATCCAAACCCATTAGTAATCTGACCCATGTCCTAAGACCCATTAATGTGTGGCCCATGACACACCCATGCACCCAGCGATGTGTGCTGGTTTCACACCGAATTCGACACCCTAATTATATAACCCAATTTTACATGCATGGAATGCATGCAACTTGATGGAAAGAGTGAACGAGAGCCTTATTCTCTCTTCTCGTCTCCCACCTTGAGAAGCCTTCCAACCACTCGATTTCTCCAAATCACTCGGCATCGTGACAGAAAATCAACGCAATCCCAACCGTCGCAATTCATTCTCGAACCCCAAGCCCCTACGAGCGAGAATTTGGACGGCTTGACATGTCTCTAATGGGGGAAAGTATGCGCGAAAGCTCGAAAGCTCTGCATGCAAAGAACTGGCTATAGTAAACCTCCGATACCCACCTCATAAATCTTATTTCCTAGACTTAAGGACCGATTCACGCAATTTATAGAACCCCATGCAATGGAATTCGAGCAACAGACGTGTGGGTGGCATCATAGCCCAACTTTTGAGGTCTGACGCTCCGAAGTTTTTGCATGCATGATCAGTGAAGACAATGAGACCTCGATTTTCCCTTAATCGGATCCTACGTAGTCGAATTATGGGAACACTTGCCTCGAAACATCGAGAGTCGGGCGCATGAAGAACCTAGAGAGCGAATTCCCCGATTCCCGAGGTTTCAAATCGTAAATCGTAAATCGTATGATCAAATAGGATGGAAGGGTAAATGTAGCAAAACCTTATTTTGTGTAAACCCTATTACAACTGTAGGATGTGGATTAGGAATGAAAAGGGGAACGTTCAAAGTGAGAAGCAAGAACCAAAAAGCTGGCTGGCTGTTCTAGCTCGCCGCGGCGACTTGTAAGCTCGCCGCGACGAGGAGTAAATCTGAAGCACTCACCGTTGTGAGTGCTACCTTGAAACCAAAGCCAAATCGGCTCTGGAGATTCTCGCCGCGGTGAGATGCTTTAGTTATGTGGCACCTGAAGAGCTCGCCGCGGCGACATGTAAGCTCGCTGCGGCGACATGTCCCCTGCTTGTGAGCTTTGGGATTTGAGCTTTTTAAGCTATGTGTGTCCTTGTTTTGGCCACGAATGCTTCATTGACCATTAGTATACATACAATGCATGATTTAGGGTGAAAGCGAGGAACGATCGAGGGGGAAATTAGCCTTGATTCGTGCGATTTTACGCGTGAGAATTCCGACTTTAAGGTAGGGAAGAAAACTTTGCTGAGACCTTGTTTTTCTTGAATTCATGTTATTGATGCAAGTATTAAATAATGATGTTTTCTAAAATTGTTATACAAGAATATTGTCATGTTTTGAAGAATATGAATTTGGATTTATGCATGTATTTTTCATGTTTTAGCACTCGCATCTTGATATGCTCTTGCATATGATCTCGATACGCCCTGAAATTTTGTATGTGATTCATGTCATACTATCAGTATGTGTACCTCAAATTTGATACATCATTGTGCTCGACTCGATAAGTGCCAGTCCTCGTTTGTTTAATCGTGTATATACTTTGTGGATCATCTCATCGCTCATGTCTCGGTGATTGTGAGATCTGGATCAAGTGACCCTCTTAACTTGCTCAAGGGCTTTGGTAATGGCTCAAGTGACCCTGCTAACTTGCTCAAGGGTTTGACAATCCGGCTCAAGTGACCCTATTAACGTAGCTCAGGGGCTTGGCAATCTGTCTCGTTCTAAGTAACCCTATTAACGTAGCTCACGGGCTTGACTTCATGGTTCAAGCGACCCTGTTAACGTAGCTCAGGGGCTTGACGCCTTGGTTCAGGTGACCCTGTTAACGTAGCTCAGGGGCTCGATTTCGTGGTTCAAGTGACGCTATTAACGTAGCTTAGAGGCTTGACATCTTGATATTTGATCTTGATGTGATTCTTGCTTATGTCTTATGATGTGTTCTCCCAAATTTGTTCCGCTGCTCATATACGCTTTGTTGATCCCATATGCATTAGTTTGAACATGACTATCTGCACGCATGAAATGAAATGTCTTGATGTCTTAAATTATAATTGTTTTCACTCTTTCACATTGCTCTATTATGCATCAAGATCTATGAATGAGTATGATAAAACGAATATTTAGCTTTGTTTTTCCCTATTGAGTTTGGACTGTAGCTCATCCCCCGACTATACGTCACAGCTGCAGGAGCTGACCTTGAAAAGGATCCAAAGCGGGAAGAATATCAGGATTACCCGCCTGAGGACGAGGAGGAATTGCTTGAAGAATTCTACCATTAGCGGTGTTGAGTTGAGAAGTTGGGCCCTTTTTACCTTGGTGTTTTTGGGATATACGGTATAGTACTTTGACAAAACTAAATGCATTGTGTAAATTTTTGGCTCGACTATTTAGATGAAGGTCGGCCTTCATCGTTGGATGAATATTTTTGTATAGTTTTGGATATGGATGGGGGTTAGCCCTCTATATATATATATATATATATATATATATATATATATATATATATATATATATATATATAATCTGTTGTTCATGCATTCGCTGTGCTATCTACTGGATTATTTTGTTTCCGCATTCATGTATGCTTACCAATAAGGGATGACTTAATCTCTCCTAGTATTTAAGGTATAGGAAGATTGAGTTGTTGTGAAGCGAAGTAAGCACTTCGATACCAGGTTATGACTGTAATTCGGATCGCACGAGTGATCTGACGGCCCGGGTTTTGTGGTAAGGAAGGCCGGGCTGTCACAACAATACTTCTATATCTCTCCTCTCTTTCTCTCTCTCAGCTTCTTATTTTTATTTTTTATTCTTTTCTCTCGTCTCGGCTATATTTTTTTATACATTTGCACTTTCACAAGCTCAATCGGCAAGCTCGGGTATGGTTTTTTCTGTTTTTATGTTTTTATATCAATTGGCAAGCCCAGATCGGATCTATATTTTTTTTTTATTTTTTTTACTATTTTTTGTTTGTCTATTTTTTTAAATCTTTTTATTTTGTTGGGGGTTGCAACTAAGTACAGCTGAAACTCGTTGATTGCTTTGGGGGGACAATAGAGATCATTTTTTATTCCAATCTTTCCCACAATTGATCTTGAGATCATTAGAATATCATCAGATGGTCAGTTTTTTATCCCATATGGCACACATCCCAAAAATTAACCTGTGAGCATGTATGCCCCATGGAGTAAAAACTAACCTATTCCCATGATCTCAGGATTAGTTGAGATAATTGGGTGAAATATTGGGGCAAAAAAAATCTCTATCAACTGATTGGAAGCAGTCAACGGTTTTCAGCTATTTTGTTTGGTCTGTTTTTTCTTGCAATGCGAGATTTTCAGCATTTGGTGGGGCAGTGAGGTTTTTTTCAATGGGAGATTTTAACATTTTTTTTTTCAATTTATATTGTTCATGGATTATAGATGGATAATCATGAATTTTTAAATGGCTAATATTAATATTTGCTCTCTATTTATTGATATTTATTTATGTCTGATTAATTAGTTGAATTTTTTTTAACCTCTAGAAAAAATCTATGAATTAAAAAATAGAAATAAACTACAAAATAATAAATATTAATGATTAATAAATAAAAATAAAAATATTAAAATTCTTTTTTAAAAAATTGTAAATGACCTCGCCATGCCATGACGAGCCTCTTCGCCACGATCTCGCCATACCGCCTTCACTACCTTGCTTACAATTATATAATGTTTAAGTTATAATGTCGTTAAGTTTGTCACTATAAATAAGAACCCCGATTCCAACAGCAATGATTAGAATTGACATAATAGAAGTGGATCGGTCCAGTAGCCGGACTCTAAGGAACACTCATTATTGATGGTCCAAGACCTTAGAAATTGATAAATACAACTTCCATTTGATTGCTAAAATAAACAGATTGGCCGAAAAAAACCATCACTATACTTGGCAATAAAACACTAGGAGAAGCCCACATATGACAAAGATTTTTTGTTGCCGTCAGAAAAGGCAGAATTCCCAATCCTATTGTTATAAAGTTCTAAAATTTATAATATTATAAGTAGATATTTATATAGATATATATAACTATATAAGTTTATAGTTTTAAGCTAGGCACAAACCTTGCAAAGCATGCTTAGGCAAGAAAGGCATGCCTAAGAGCATGCCCGAGTGCACTTGCGCTTGAAAGCCAAACCGCAGGCGCAACAAGTGCGCCTTCGGCCTAGCCATGCCTAAGAGCATGCCTAGGCGTGCATTTGACTATACTGATCCAGAAAATCACGAATTTCATCAACAAAGTTTGAGTGCTTTGCGGCAAAGAACAGAATATCATCAACGAATATCCAATATCAGATAATAGGGAGATCCCTTCCAAGAAAATCAACAGAGATAAGGCCTTAATGCACTTTTTCCTCCATGAAGCATGAGAACAATTCCATCACAAGGGTAAAGATATGGCACAAGAATATATCACAAGGGTGTAAATATCACCTTTGGCAAAGAGCAGAAGATCATCAACAAATATCGAGTGTGAGAATACGGAGATCCCTTCTAAGAAAATGATCACAAAACACCTCTGATCCTTAGTTAGTTGTGCAAGCGGGACGGGTTCGGGACCGGTGCAGGGTCAACCCGAACCCAACCTGTTAACCACTTACCTTGACCTGAACCTGACCTGACTTGTTAATCTCTAACCTTGACTTGAACCTGAATCTGACCTATTAAAGATACCCTGACCTTGACCTGACCTGAACCCAACCTGCTACTTAGACCTGAACCTAAACCTGACTTGTTAGTGTAATTTAATTGCATTTTCGGGTTTGCATCTGACCTGTTAACCACTTTCGAGCTTGACCTTTAACTGTTAAAATATAATGTATGCATGTCTTAGAGAAAACAGGTACCAGGTCGGGTTTGGGACTATCTTGAACCTGACTTGCTTCTGTAATAGGATGAGAACTTCAACTCGATCCGACGCGACAGATTTAGTTTTTCAAACCCAAACCTGACTTGTAGCAGTTCGGGTATGAAAAACTTGTCAGATTGACCTGTCTTGTTTGCACCCGTACCTATAGGTTGGAGAAATTACATTAAATTGCATGAAATCAACTGAAAGTTTGAAACTCTCATATTTGGGTAGTTTCAAGTAAAATGTGAATTCTGAATCTGATTCAAAGTTTTCTCAGATATTTCTTTTCAGATTTTCATTCACAAATGTCTATTGATAAATGGCATTCTACAGAATTTTGTCCAAATATAACCTTGCGCAATGTATGATCTCATCATTCATGAATGAAGTTTGGATTAGGCTTTATACACATAATAGTTACTCATTGATTTATTGTCAAATCCTGCAGCATTTTTAAATTTATATATGCCTTTAGACATTAAAGACAAAAATATAGTTTGGTATCAGTGCATGTTACAGCACAGTGACAAATACCAGGACTAGCAGGGGATCAAGAACAAGGCTTCCAAAATATAAACTAATTAGTCCTTTAAATGAAGGATTAACAGTTTGCAGTTTACTGGATGTTAGATTAATTACATATTAAATTTACTAAAGACAGTTGATTTAATTTTATTAAGAAAAAATGACATAATTTAAAATTAAACTGAATAGAACTCCCATTATGGATCATCAATCTAAAAGAAAGACAATGGATGAAAAAGAAGCATTATACTTTTATCAGACAGTCTCTCACGGCGTGTAATTGGATGTAAAAAAATAACTTGAAACTTCGATCATGAGTATGAAGACGTACCAATTGAATCTCTTCGTAGAGCAGTCAAATGAGCACAACTGAAAACACAAAATTACAAAAAGCCCCAATCAACCTCACAAGATGACTTCCAAGGAACTTCTACAGAGGATCAAAACTTATCGGCAGAGAAAATATACTGGACATAGTTAGGTTATCAGAAAGGACATCTAATAGGATTAAAAAAACATAAAGGAATACAAAATCAGCCATGCACCTTTTCTTTTTGAAGAGTGGCGGAGAAAATGCAAAGCACTAAAATAATTCTGATGCCAATATTCATTTATATGATGGACAACCAGATCCAGAGGCTCAAAGTATTCTACTTAAGATACAGTTTGGAAATCTTTCATTGAGTCAAGATACTACATGCTTCCGTTATAAGAATGACCACAGAATTATCTTATCTTTACTATTATTAAGCGAGAAGGGGGGAATTGAGACGAAAGGGACAAATTTATTAGATTTTTGTCTGTCCCTGTTTACTAAAAATCTAATAAAATCATTAAAAGATAACCTCATTTACAATCATGATGGTGAAGAAAGAATATGCGGTTGCAATTAGTGCTACCCATTATTAAACAGATATTTTATTTAAACAAACCTTAGGATTACGCCTCTTTTTTCTCTCCCTCGATCTGTTATCCCTAAAAAAATCTCTCCCTCTCTCTCTCTCTCTTCCTATCTCCACGTGCATAGCACATGCCACCCACTATGGAGATCATTTTTAAAGGGGTACCATTATATATAATCCAAGATTCTTCCTTCTCAAACGGGATTTCATGAGCTTAAACCGTTGACTGCCTTGAATCTGATGATGGAGATCATATTTTGTCCCAATCTTAGACATAATAGATCTTGAGATCATGGGCCTACCAGCAGATGGTCAAAGTTTGATTCCATGTGTCACATGTCCCAAAAAATGAATATGATCATAGGCTTACATCAAACGTGGTTCTAGGATCACTTTTCGGGATGTATGTTACGTGAAATCAAAATCTCACCGTCTGATGGTAGGACCATGCTCTCAAGATTTATTGTGTCGAAAATTGGGACGAAAAATGACCCCCATTGTCTTCTTCAAAGCAATCAACGGTCAAACCAGAGTTGAGCACAAAGAATCTTGAATTGAAAATAAAGATACCCAAAAAATCTCTTATAAATGTCAACTGCTCTCTCTCACCTCTCTCTGCAAGTGCACAGCACGTGCATCCCACTTGTTTTCGCTTAAAGAAATCTTGCACAAAATAAAGAAAGTTTATGGTTTCAGATAAAAAACACACAATCTCTGCAAATATTAGAAATAGCACGGAATAAGGTACAATCCAGTGCAAGTAAGGAGAGAATTGACAAGACAAACATATTTTGATTCAAATTATTTGACCAAGGAAAACAGAAAATAACTTTATACCTGCTGAGAGCCTTCCCAAAATCTGCACAAAGGGATCGTATATATGTGCCTTTTGAGCAAGTGACTCGAAAAATCAAATTTTGTCTGCAAACAAGAGAACAGTTAATGCTGCACAAAAAGGAGCACTGACTTCCATAATACAGAAAAAATCAATGGGATTCAAATCTCCAATGATCAAAATATATGCACACAAAATTTTATAATAACTTGTGGTTCCCTCGTATATTCCTTAGTAAAATGCCCTTGTCACGTCTAGATAATGTTACCTCGTCATTTCAAATTTGGAGGCTGTTCAAGAAGATTATAAACATTATTGTTTACTATTCCACATCTGGGAATGATTTATAACAAGGATTTTCCACCTCTTAATGGTCAATGGATGTTACGAAATCTTGAACTCATCAATTTGTTTGATAGGTAATAAGCAATGCACTAAAAAGAGAAAGGGAAACAAGGAAAATACATGTGCCAATAACGAGAAGCTATAGCAGCAAGCATCGAAACAAAGAAAAACAAATAGGAAAGTGAAAAAAAGAAGGCAAAAACAGTAAAAACATAGGAAAAAGAAACTACGTCCCAAAACATTAATCAGCCCCATGGCAACCCCGGGAAACCCCTACGAGCAGAGAGAAGTAGCTAAATGACTCTCAAATCATCCCAAACATCCACCTGTCCCCCTCATCAATAGGACCAGCCTCTCTATTCAATGATACCCAACAAAGGATCCAGTTCCTATCATCCCTCATAACAAACATGAAAGCCTTCCTTTTTTTCCAAAACACCCTATCATTCCTTTCCCGTATAATGGCCCAAGTAAACAGCTGGCAGAGATGCATTCCGGAAAGCTTTATTTATGCGACAACACCATTTCCCCCTCTCTCCCTCTCCCCAAGAGGCCAGAAAATCCTCACATAATCTAGGGAAGGCCCAACTAACCTCAAAAACGTTAAGGACCATGGACCACACAACTCTTTGGTGAACCAATAATGAAGGAACAAGAGGTAGGCCAATTACCCAGCCATCTCCCACTCTTAAGCAAATGGTCAATAGTAAAAATACAACCGCGAGAAAGAGTCTACCCAAAAAACCTCACCCTCGGAGGAGCTGATACGTATTTTAGATCCGCCTGTTTGAATCGTGGCCGGATAAAGAGGAGCCTTTTAAAAAAAAAAGGCTCGTTAAAGACCCGTTTGATCAGAAAGAAGAAAATCCAAAATTTATTAGGGTCTTCAACTTTCAATCCCGTCACTTTTATGTTTGGCCTATTTTGAAGTGTCAAATAAAGTCGGATTGATACAAAATTGGTCATATTTGAAAGCTTATCAAAGTAGCTTTCCAACGAGCCAAAATTTGAGCAATTCCGACAAGTATTGAAGAAGTTATGGTCAGTTTTCGGAGGCTGCACATAAAGTGACGAATTTCAAGAATCTTAATTGAATTAGGATTAGTCTCTTATTTTAGAAAGTAAGAGTTGCTTCTTTTATTAGAAATAGGATTAGTTTCCTTATTGTTTAGGATTTTATTGTTTTAGAAGAATTAGGATATTTCTTTTATTTGAATTAGGAATTAGAGTTATACTAGGATTTCTAATTTTATGCATTGGTTAGCCTATTTAAAGGCTTGTAAAAACTTTTATTAGAAGTTTTTTGGTTAATGAAAATTGCTTATGCAAATTGAGAGTTCTAAACTTTCATGAGGGTGTGATTCTCTCAAAACGGAGAGCGATTCTTCGATTCCGCTTGCAACTCTTCTTCCATCTCTATCTTCTTTAAATCTACGGTTTGCGTAAGTAGCGTAATACTAATTATTTTATTGATCTCATAAAAGCCCTAAATCAATATTTTGTTCATCATTAATTTTATTAGCCTTTTATTTTCATTTGGTATCGAGAGAACCCGCTTGCGAGTTCGTTCGACGCCTTAAAACTATCGGAGATCTAGCCGTTCATAAGAACCCTAGTCTTCTAGATCTGCGATAGGGAACGTACACGAAAGTAACGCTATTTTGGGCTGAAATTAAATCACCTAATTGAATTTCTAGAATTTTTCGTGGTAATTTGTTATGAGAAATTATTATTTTTAATTGATTAAATTAATTTTAATCCTAATCTCAGCCCTAGCATTACATTTAATAAGTTCCAGCATCAGGAACTCTCCAAACAGAGGCCCAATTATGACAGGCAAGCGGCTGACGAACAAGAAACTTATAGAAAATATGCACCAAAAAGAGCCTCTTATTATCCAGAATCCACAATCTACGATCCATCCCACTAGAATTGAGCCTGTGATTCCCAAACAGGTCCAATAAGGACTTTTTTCATGTCACAAAGCCTCCTATTGCCCAAACCTCCTTCCTCTTTAGAAAAACGGAAAACCTCAAATTTATTAAGTGATAACACCTTTCCTCCCTCCAACCGGTACATAATTGCCTTAGGGCACCGAAACATGGAGACAAAATACGCTGGCAGGTTCGTGAAAGTCGCTTTAATAATCATAAGCCTACCCCCAACAGACAATAAATTGCGTTTCTAAACCGCCAGCCTCTTCTCAAATCTCTACACAATCAGTTCCCAAAAGGGTCGCATCCAGCTTTCCAACACAAAGAGAGAGCCCCAAATTAGTAGACGGAAGAAAATCAATATCGCATCCCACCTCCCTAGCCAAAGAGTTCAGAACAGTCTCTTCCACATTCACTATTAGAAGCCTGGTTTTGTGAAGATTAACTCTTTGCCCGAAAATCTCCTCGTAGATATTCAAAATCGCCCTAACATACTATTTCTCGCTATTAGAAGCCCCGGAAAAAACTATGGTATCATCCGCAAACTAAAGATGAGAAATAGGCAGGCCATTCCTAGTAGCCACTTCAAACCTAGAGGATAAACCACAAGATGAAACCCCTCTAAAGAAAATGACTAAGAGCCTTCCTCATCATATTAAAAAGGAACAGGAAAAGGGGATCGCCCTGCCTTAAACCCCTCAAATATTAAAAATAACCCTTCGGCGCCCATTGATAATGATAGAGAACCCTATCGTGGAGTAGCATGCACTTATCCTCCTCCACCTATATCCAAATCCTAACCTCCCCAACATGTAATAAAGGAAACCCCAGTGAACTCTGTCATACGCCTTTTCCATGTCAACCTTAAAAATAATTCCCAGATTGTGACTCTTGTGAGAGAGTCAATCGCCCCATGAGCAACAACCGAACCATTTATGACCCCTTGATTATATGTGTATGTATTATTATACTATTGTATGTAGCTCAGATATATGTACCACACTTATATTTATGAATTCGAATCCTAGGTAGTATGTACCAATTGTTGATGTGATGGATGTGCTAGTAAATGTTGGATCTTTCTTGCCTGCATTTATTGACAGGACACCTCCTTAGGAACCTGAAAGGCCAGGCCAAAGGGAAAGACTTTGGTTTGCAAATGCCAAAACTAGAGTTGAAGCATGCCACAACTAGCGATACGATGAATTCACATTGGATTTTTTTTTTTTTTAATTGGAATGAATTCCCATAGAGGGGTAGTCCTCTGTTGATCTGACTATTGGTTAGAGAGCCTGATGGATCCAGGTGAAAAGAAGCCTCTAAAATTGGTGAGCTACCAGAATTAATGATGTTGATCACACGTGTAAATTGATGTGGTGCATCACACACTTTGGATATACATGAGCATGAGCATGAATACATAGAAACTGCATGATTTTCGAACGATGAACTGATGTTTTGAGGTAATAGCATGGGTATGTGAAGAACTATTGTGGAGACTGGTCATCGAGACAACAGCAAATCTTGAAAAATGGATATAGAAAATGGCTTATGTCCTTCACACACCCCTCCCCTCCCCCAACCACACACACACACACACACACACATCACCATGGCATTTAGAACTATTGTCCACATGCCTACCTCTCAGCTAGGGTAGTTATTTATGTCAGATGAGATATGTGATGTGATGTACTGTAAGGACCAGTCTTGACCATAGTGACAAAACGCGGATACAAGATTAAGACGGCAAGAGAAAAAGTTTGAAAAAAGGGTAAAATATGGAAAAATAAAAAGGTGGAAAAAATTGGACGCTCAAAAAATCATAAAATACAGAAGACGGGAAAAACGGAAAAAGTCGGGAATAAAATGTTTAATTCATTTTAAGTTTAAATTTTACTATATTTAAAAAAAGTGTTTTAAAACTGTTTTTTCAAAAACGATAAAATACGTGATAAAAGGTTTACTAAGCAAAAAACGTGCTTAGTACACAAAATATGCATAATATATGAAAATACTCGTATTATTCAATAATACGGTTATCATACAGGTTTAGTACATTGTAACAAAAAGATGTGTATTATACGCGTATTTTTCCAAAAAACTTGGTATTTTGTCACTATGGTCTTGACCAAGGTATCAAATATCGGTGATACGTGTCGGTTTTCTGGCCAACCAATACGGATGGGGTATCAGCCGATACGGAACAGGTATCGGCCGATTCATATCAGTCCTCCACGGACCAATCCCCGTATTGACACCTTGGTCTTGACAAAGGATGGGGTCCAGTAAGAATGGATCATGTGACCGCATTATGGATTCAGTGCTACTATTTTTAGCACTTGCACCTATAATTGTGCGACTGGAATATTAAGTTAGCTCTTTCATTTCTCATTCATTGCACACTGCATAACATTGCATTCACATTCATTTATGATGTCTATGATTCATGATAATAAATAAAATTTGCTTAGATGATTGCGTGTCTGTTGAAATGATATATGATTCATTGCTTGCATATATGCTTTCACTTGGTAAAAGATGTAAGTTTATATAAGAGTTAGTACAGTGTGTTGCTTCTGAGGCATCATAGCTTACCCCATTCTTAACCATTTCAGATATTAAACAGGCAGACACCGGAGTACTCGATCAGGAAGAAACACTTGGAGACCTGTTGAGCTAATTGCAAGGAATCGACAAGGTTGTTGAATATTACTTTTATTCAGGAGTAAGGATTCGCGATTATGTAGCCGATGACTGATGTAACTTTTGAGATTATAAATGAGAAAATCCGTAGATTCTCCTTTTGTCGCAATGGAGTTATGTTTTTTTTTTATCGATAAGAGGCTCAATTCCATTGCAAAAACACCAGCAAGGAGCTGGGAGAATACAAGAAGAAAACAACAAAAACAGACAGAAAACTAAAGCTAATAAAAACGAAAAGACGAAGCCGTGAGCTGCCAGAGACTACCACCCCACTGGAGCACAGTTGCACAGCAAGGTTATCATCAATACTCGTTCTCCCATCCTTATCCAGAGAGACCCACAGGAATGAATATAAGATCTCTAATATTAGTCATAACTGCTCCCCTCGGACAGCACTGCCGGTTGAACACCCGGTTGTTCCTCTCTAGCAAAATGCTCCAAAGGATAGCAAATACAGTCACCCTCCAGAAAACTCCTTTGGGGCCAGGAAATCTGTGGCCGAACCAAGAGACCACCAGTTTCGGCACCGAATTCGGGAGAGCCCAACTCACCTCGAAGGATTTCAAAAGCGAATTCAAGAGATCGGTGGCGACCCAGCAGTGGATTAGGTGAGATATGGACAGTTCGGCGAGGAGGCACATAGGGCAGCAATTGGGAATGACTTTGCCTCTCACCAATAGCTGGTCTATTGTCAAAATACGCCCAAGAACCGTTGTCCAACAGAAGAATCTCACCTTCGGCGGGATCAGAGCTTTCCAAATAAACTTCCACTCAGTCGTGATCATCGCACGAGAAGAGAGGATCCAGTAAAAAGATCTAACCGAGAATTGTCCGTTCTTAGCTGCCAGCCAAATACGATTGTCCCTTTGCAGCTGGTTACACTTGATTCCGTGAAGTAAAAGCAAAAGGCGCTGGAACTGCTCAAGCTCATTGTCACGGAGAGACCTCCTAGTGGCTATATTCCAAACCAGGGCACCACCAACATCAGAGTACATCTCGGCAAGGGATGCCCAAGGGTGCACCACGACATTAAAGATTCTTGGAAATAGGTATTTCAAAGGCGAAAGCTCGATCCAAGGATCGTCCCAAAATAGGATGCGAGATCCATCCCCCTAGCTAAAAGAAATCCACCGGGAGAATTCCAACCAAACTCCGTAAATTCCCTTCCACCAAGCAGAAAACCTCCTAGAAATGGAAACATTTATGCCCATGCCCCAGTGGCCCTGCATCCACCCATACTTCTCAGCCAAAACAGTGCACCATAGGCTGCTTCTATCGGAATCGGATCCAGCCCGCCATAGCTATTTGCCAAGAAGAGCGGAGTTGACAAACGAAGATTCCAGATGTCTAGGCCCCCAAATTGCTTAGGAAGTAAGCAAGTCTCCCACCTAACCAAATGGTATTTTTTCTCTTGGCCGGAGCCCTCCCAAAGGAAGTCTCTCTCGATTTTTTCTAGCTTCTGTATGACCTCCAAGGGGCATCTGAAGAGGGGCATAAAAAAGATCGGTAGGCTTGATAGAACAGATTTAACCAAACATAACCGGCCCCCACTGCTTAATAGTTTGCCTTTCCAAGAAGAGTCTCCCTCCGAATCTCCGGACAACCGGGTCCCACGCTCGAGTGTTGGGTTTCCTAATCCCGAGCAGCAGCCCTAAATAAGAGATAGGAAGCGCATCAATCTCGCACCGAACCTCATGCGCCAAAGTCTCAACCAACTGGTTATCGACACCCCTATACCAGTCACCTTAGATTTAGCTAGGTTGACACTTTGCCCCGACACCCCTTCGTAGATTGTAAGCACGTCATCGAAGACGCGAATCTCAAAGAGCAGGGCCGTACAGAAAAGGATCGTATCGTCCGCATATTGGAGATGAGAAATCACCTGATCGGAGCCACCAAGCGAGATCCCGATATTCGGCCTGAGGAGCGAGCCCGCTGTAGGAGACCTCCCAATGCTTCCCCGACGATATTAAACAAGAAAGGGGAGAGTGGATCTCCCTGAAGGAGGCCCCTTGAGTTCTTGAAATAACCGGATGGGGTCCCATTAACAAAAATCGAAAACCACGCCGAAGAATAACATGCTTTCATCCATTTTCTCCATCTTTCCCCAAACCAAATCTCTCGAGCATGTAGTCAAAACACCCCCAGTTAACCCAGTCATACGCCTTCTCTATGTCGACCTTACAGACAACAGCCGGAACCCGATCAACATGGGCAAAATGAATAACCTCCTGGGTCACAGCCACCATGTCTATCAACTGTCTATTGGGAACAAAAGCCCCCTGATTAACCGAGATGATCTTCTCCATAATAGGCTTAATACGATTCATAAGGACTTTGGATAGGATCTTGAACAGGCAATTGATCAGACTAATCGGCCGAAAATCTCAGAGGTCCTTCGCACCGTCTTAGGAATAAGCACAATAAAGGTTTAGTTGAGGCTTCTACCAATAGAAGCACACGAATGGAATTCATGAAAAACGCCAAGATATCCCTTTTAAGAATCGACCAAAAACTCCTAAAGAACTCCATGATGAACCCATCGGGACCGAGGGATTTATTCTTACTGCTGAATTTGATCGCAGCCCACACCTCCTTTTCGACGAAAGGGGATTCCAAAACGGCTCGGTCCTCCAAGGTGAGAGAGGGCAATGGGAGATCATCCAACTGCGGCCTCCGAGCATTATCTTCGCTATACAACTTCTCATAGAAGTTCACAGTCTTCAATCCGATCTGATTGGGATCAGTAACGCCCACCCCGTCTACATCAATTCTGGACAATGATTTCCTTTTGTTCATTGCATTAGCCGTCGAGTGGAAGAATTTGGTATTATTGTCCCCTTCTTTCAGCCAATGAGACTTAGACTTTTGTTTCCAACACAATTCTTCTTGAAGACATTTGTCACTGAACTCCATTTTAAGGTTGAATCGCTCCTCAATCTCGATGTTAGACAACCCCCTTGACTCCTCCAGAGAGTCCATCTCGGTGAGCCGCACCAGCAGATTTTCCTTTCACAAGTGGACCAAACCGAACACCTCCCTATTCCAAGTTTTAATGCATCCCTTCAGATAAGTTTGGTTGGAAATGAGTTTGAACGCAGCCGAACCATGGGGATTCGACTGATGCCACCAAATAGGTACTTGTTCTCTGAAGTCCACACTAGATAACCAAATATTTTCGAAGCGGAAAGAGGAAGGGCCTCTACCAATGATTGACATTGAAGCAACAAAGGACGATAATCGGAGACGGCCCTAGCAAGGACGAGAAGAAGCGCGTTGGGGAAAAGATCAAGCCATCTAGGATCGACCAAAACTCTATCTAGTTGGCTCATCGACGCAGAGTCTTGAAGATTGGACCAAGTGAATCGAGCCCCCTTTAAGGGCAGATCGACAAGGGCCCTGTCTTGGATAAACGAGTTCAAAGCATCCATATTCAACCTATCCGGTGGGCCTCCAGATTTCTCGAGGGAGGATCGAATGGCATTGAAGTCCCCACACACACACCAAGGGATATCCCAGCGGCCCCGCCAAAGCAGCCAGCTCGTACCAGAAATTGACCTTAGAGTGGGCCATAGACGCTCGTAAAGCACCTTTTACCGTTATCTCTATTTTCCAAGACTACCGAAGTTGAGAATAGGCCCACTTCCTCTTCCATTTTGCGAAAGATGTGGGTATTCCAAGCGAGCAAAATACCTCCAAAGGCTCCGACCGAGTCGACACCAGTCCACTCCCATCTGTTACCCCCTAGGATAGAAGACACTTTAACCCAGTCACAAGCTCCCCATTTGGTTTCTTGGAGAGTAACGACCACCGGATTGTGGGAGCAATGATCTGCTTGATAGCCGTCAGCTTTTTTGGGGTGGCAACCACCCCTAACATTCCATGAAATGATCTTCATAAACACACCATGAAGCAGCCTGACCTTAAACCCGAAACCTTACTGGGCTCCAGTTCCCTTGCCGTCAGACATGCCCCATTCCAGTCTGGCCAATTCCCTCGGCACCAATTTTTTCTTTCTCGCTACATACAGGAGATTTCCAAACGCAGAGGTAGTCATAAAGATGTCTCTAAGCTCATCATCAATACCCTTGAAAGACATCCCAAGCTCGCTGCCGAGGCGGATGATATCATCCAAACGGCCCATAAACTTATCATCTTTGTTGACCTTGGAGTTATGTTGTAATTGCCTAGATGAATAGTGTTGACAGTTTGATTCGCCGAGATCGGTTATGGGTCAGATTGTGGGGCGTGATAATTGCCATTCTACAGTTGATGCAACCCATGCTCTTCACATGCAGTTAAGGAAAAGAGATAAAAGCACACACACTCATGTGCAGTCAAAGGAAAGAGCTGATCACTACAATATGAGTAGTGAAAAGTCTAAAGGTCATTAGACTGAACGAAAAAAGTAGGGTAGCTTTATTAACACCCATGGAATCTTGGAGGGTACCTATGCGAAAAATCATTGACTGCTTTGAATCTGACAATCGAGATCGTTTTTCTCCCCAATCTTGCACAAAAGAGATCTTGAAACCATGGGCATACCATTAGATAGTCAATTCTTTATTCCACATGGCACACATCCCAAAAAAGATTTAAAAACCACGTGTATACATCATGCTCAAACCTGATTTTCAAATCCATTTTTGGGATGTGTGCCACATGGAATAGAACCTGACCGTCTGATGGTACGCCCATGATGTTAAGATCTCTTGTGAGCAAGAATGGGCGAAAATTGATCTCCATCATAAATTTTTGGCATAATTGCCCTCCAAATTTATGATGTCAGTGAGGAAGGACAAGCCCCAAATTTTTACTACCCCAAATATTTAAATGTTGAAATGATCACTCCCACATCAATAAAAATTATCGACGTAAAATTCTTGTATATTATTAGACGAATTAAAATTTCCATAATAAAAATGATAATGTAGTAATCCAAAAAAATTGTGATCATAAAGTAATTCAAATGCCCAAGCACCTTCATAGTGTACCTAGTGGCTCAGCCTTACTGCATACCATCAGAAAGAGACAGTTATTTTACGATTGTTTGAGCACTATGAACATTTATTTTTCAGGAAGAACAGTGTCTAACACTTTATGAAGACAAGGTAAACTTGGTTTGGTTTAAATATGAAGTCAAGAAATTAATTATTGTAACTCCGTAAGCCTCCATTCAATATCAAACTGAAGCGGGCATCCATGATCTCCTCCAGTATGTCATACTGACCTGTCATCTAAGCTCCGTTCAATATCAAACTGATAAATTGCGATACGCCTCGGGGAGAGCTCTACCATTTCTCCTCTCCTTGCTTTTTCATACATCTTTTCACCTCCTACCTATCAATTGGTCAAGAAAATATCATCAACATAATCATCATCGCCTTTTCCCATCCTCCTAGGGATGGCTTGCTCAAGAAAAAAAAAAACAAAAACAAAAAAATTACAAGAAAAAAAAAAACAATAAAATTAGAAGAAAAAAAAACAACAAACAAAATGATCAAGCATATTTAACCAACAATAACAAAAACAAAAACAAAAAAATTAAAAGAAAAAAAAAACAATAAAATTAGAAGAAAAAAAAACAACAAACAAAATGATCAAGCATATTTAACACTTGAAAAATTATCGTAGGCAAAGGTATCCACTCTAATACCATATATATGGACACGGAAAATAGAAAAAATAGCTACCTAACTCTTTTGATCTATCCTTTGATTTTATCTTGTACTATCAATCTATCTTAGTACCCTGCATAATATCTTTATCTATGCATGTGTCCTCTAAATACTTGGCGAACTCACCTGGAAATACATTTTTGGGAAATGCTGAGTTGTAACTAGGGCTGTCAACAGGTCGGGTACATAAAGTTGACTTGTCGGGTCAGGTCGGGCATGAGACATCCGACCCGACCTTCGGGTTGGGTTGACCAAGATGTTTTGCAGGGTCTGGTCGAGTATTGGACGGATCGTACAGTTGCATATTTCTTATCGGGCAGCCAAAATTTGGCCTGACCTGACCCATTGACAGCCCTAGTTGTGCCATGGGTTTTATATCCATATACCATTATTACAGATGATAAGCCAAAAAAGGATGAAGCAAGGGTTTGATTTGAGAGGGTCTCCAAACTCCTTTGATAAAAAACGAAATGTCCTTGATCTTTTAATCCCAATGATTATATATCATTCACTATCAATAGAGACAACAATCTTCAAAATGTAATAACTCAACACCTTTTGTGGTCTAACAAGATCACTCACTTTAATGGCAGAAAACATTGGAGGAACTTGCCATATCTCCCCGCAAAAAGATGCAGCAGTCTTCTTTATATCCTCGTCTTTGATGTGTTCCCATGGCTCACGTTGGATGACCTACATTGCATATGTAAGGAAGACTTACATGAGTGTAATACTTAAATTAAAAGGAATAATTCTATCAGGTCCCAAAATCAGATAATCCACCAAAACACTGATTTCGTAATTTGTTCTATTATAAGCCATTGAATCAGAACTGACTGCTTTTAAAAGTGAATATTTCATGCAATCCTAAAAGACAATTGATCCATTCAAAAAAAGACCTCCATTTGAATTGTAAAGGGCATCTATGAGACTATGACAGTCCAACCACTTTAATTTGGCTTTGAAATCGACAAAGTTTATTGAACCTTCAGCATAGATAAAATAATTCACAAAAAGAGTTGAGTGCTGCTATTGCCACTCCAACTTTCGATATGTGCACACCAAACTTGGTAAAGTTTTCAAAGGTTTTCTTAAAGCTTGGTGTGGGCATAGAAAATTTTGGTGTGGCAATAGCAGCACTGAAAGAGTTTTAAAGGGCACAATAAATTTGATTAAAATATCCAAAATTAAAATTATCAGTTCAATTGTTGTTTTGAATGTTCTTGAGCAATTTTCTCTAGCAAAGTCTCCCTATGCCTACTTCAACTTGATCCCTGAGTCCTGAACACTTTTCAAGGTGGTCCAAGTATCCATGGACAACAATGTTTACTACTTTAAGAAGGGCAGATATGAAAAATTAAAATTTGGACAGATAGGATGAGAGCCAAAGATACTCTAAAATCTTGAACTATCTCTTTTTAGTTTCAGCAGCCCCTATTTTGTCAATGTGGTATGGTGGGTCTGTACATCAGTGAACAAATCCGGAAACAGACAAAGAGCAAAAGACTTCATAGCTACTTTAACAGCTAACTAAAACTTAGTAAGCCAAATTGTAAGTCAATGGCTGTTTCAATAAAAAGGGTCAAGCTCATTGGCACAACTCAGCAAATAAAATAAAACATGAAAATTTCAAGATTTCTTCTAAAGCAAAGGCAGCTACTGAGCCCCATATGTGCAAAAACCAGTTGCTCTATGTGAAGTAGCTCTAAGGAGGTTCAAGAAAAAGGGTCTAAAACACCCTACCTTAATATGTACTTAAATTGCTAGCTTATGCATTTTGAATCATAGTTGTGAAAGAGGGAAAACCTTTTAATGAAATTAACATATTGAAAAATGTAGATAGGCTTACATATGCTCAAGCTCCAATTAAAAAATAAAATAAAAAACTAAAGTTTCAGACAAGAAGAAAGAAAAGGTGGGAGTGGGAATTTAAGAAGTTGGAGGCTGCTAGGGTTGTCAAAGAGCAGAGCCAGCTAGACCCGTCTCTGCTTGAAAACATAGAGCTTTAGCTCACTTCAGCTAGGCTCACGAGCGGAGCTGAGCTCACCTTTTGAAAGCTCGAGTAGAGCCAAACTGAGCCTAGTTTGAGACACCTGACACTCGACTTTCAGCTCGGCTCGATATAACTAACATATTTTTTACATTTTATATATATCATAGATGTATGTGACTTACATTATATATATATATATATATATATATACACCTATGAAAAACGAATTGATATTCTCACTGCATCAAATTCATGTCATCCAAAATGTGTCGTTTCGATTGTAGTAATCGATATCCACTTCTCGTGAAGTTTATACATATATTTCAACCATGAATTTGATGTAATTCATATTTACCAAGAAGTTCACTCCATTTTGTTTTGAAATCTTCAACACGTCGACTGCATTTTCAATACTATAATCAGCCTCAAATTGCTTGTGCTTCTGCTCCACTTGATTCAAATGTTTCATCTTATTTTGGCCAATGTGTCAACCGCAGTAGCAATTGTTTTGTCCATCGCGACACATTGATCAGTGATTATAGCATTTGGCTTTTTCCCACCCATTGCTCTAAACCATGTCTGGAATAACCAAACAAAACTCTCTTTACTCTTGTCCGCTATAAGGCATATCCAAACAAAATAGACAGCCTATGATGATTTACGCCTGTAAACCAAGCGAACAGTAATAAATAATTGTTTATTTTATATGTAATGTCAAAAGCAACCACATCCCCAAACTGATGGTTAGACCAGGGTTACCAAATTTGGTATATGTGGTACCGAATCACGAACCAGTTTGGGGTTCGGTTTGCTGCAAGTAGGCGAACCACACTACCACCTTAGTTTTCTTTTTTTGTAAAATAAGGTTGAAAAGTGTTAACAAAAGGGCTCGATCTTCAGATCTGATTGGAGGATAAACCAATAGTTCTACCATAACTTTTTGTAACAAGCTTTACTTTTTTAATATATATATATATATATATATATATATATATATATAAGAGAAAACAAGTCATACCCCTAGCGAACCGGGTTCACCCGGCTCCGGCGAACTGCGAAATTTGGACCTGAATTCAAACCCAAAGAACCAGTGAATCAGATAACATTGGGTAAGACATCCTCGCTCTACCACCGACCCAATATATTCTTCACATTCTGAATTCATCAACTTCAGACTCAAAGAAAAACCCATCATCGTTGCTTTGCCTTCGCATCAAGCTCTTGACGACACCAATGCAATCTCATGTTACATTATTTTCCTCCTAACTAGTTTTAAATAATTTCGAGTCTTGTGGAGTCAACCATTTCCCCCCAATCATTAAGAGCCGCATACACTTACTGAAAGTCCCAATTAATGATTTTGATGTAGCTGACATTTTCTTATGGAACGAACCACATTAATTTTTGAAGGGGTTGAGAATTGATGATTATGGTTGTCCTCAAATTGCTCCAAAACCCATGTGCCACTATCTGTCATTGTTACGCTCATCATTACCTTGCATTATGTTCTAATGTCTCGATATCTTTTCCATGGGGATCATTTCTTGTCACTGTGATACTTAAATCCTTTGCACATACACCCAATCCTTTCTATTGCCAAACCCCTTTTTACTTATTCACTTGATAAATCGGATGCCAAAGTAGGTACCATTCATCGCCCCCTTCAATTTCAAATTGCTCTTCCTTCCAAGTACGCATTCAAGGAACTCCACTTGGCACCCAAGCCTCGTGCCACGTATGCATTTAATCGATGGCTAGGTCATGCGTACAAACCAATTGGTTGTCACTTGCCACGTGCCATCCAATCCAAGGATCGGATGCCACATGCACAAGGTCGACTAACGACTGTCCAGAAGAAAAAAATTAATAAAAGGGATCATATACCGTTGATTTTGTGGCCAAAGGAAAAAAACTTCAATGGAAAAAATTTGGGAGCAAAACCCATATCTTTGACCAATGAAAAGAATGTGGTTCAATTCGCTAGTGCCACGTGATTTAGCATTTGAATGCATCACCCAAACCATATGGTCAAGCCCCTTCCTCCTTCCCTCCCTCCCTCACACACACTACATATATATATATATATATATATATATATATATATATATATATATATATATATATATATATATATATATATATATATATATGATGCAGGACTATGCGTTCAAAAGCAGCCTAGGGAGCTGCACTCAAGCCATTTGGGTGCCACAAAAAATACCCAAGGTCGATCAGGTACCATCTAAAAAAAAAAAACGTGATTTTTCATCATTAAATATTGGGGCGCGGACATGTTAATGCAACATGTTTGGGACACAGACCACTAAGTTTGACCAGTGATTTGAAGGGGAAAAAAATTCCAAAACAAAAAATTCTAAAACCCTAGAGGACTGGCTGAACCCTTAAAGAGGATGTGCCATATCGGGCATGCACGTGCCACGTGATCTGGCATAGCAATGCAGTGTGCACGGGCTGCATTGCAATGCACATGCCTTTTTGCCTATATTATATATATAGAGGGGACAAATGGGTTCGAACGCATGGATGGATCCATGCATTTGAACCCAAGATCATGTGCCATGTGATAAAAAATAATAAATAAAAATTTTACGACTTTTTTCCATTCACAACCTAGGTCAAGGTTTGCCTCCCGCCTGCCTCTTCCCGGTACATTGAGTTTTTGCACCTTTGACCACATTTTTTACGGTGAATATACACCCGTTTTAATTTTTTCTAACTTAACCTGAACTTCCTTGGCCAAGTTGTCCTAGCATCCGATCCCCTAGATGGGTGCCACGTGGTTCGACTTCAACCACATGGCTCATCTATGCATTCAAACGAATAGATGAGCCTCTCTCTCTCTCTCTCTCTCTCTCTCTCTCTCTCTATATATATATATATATATATATATATATATATATATATATATATTCGACAGCGTTGCTTTTTCTGAATTCTTAGTTGTCATTTTGATACATGTCATTGTCGACTCTCGAATATGTGTTTGTGTATGTAAATAGCCCTTATGTGCCTGAAATATGCATGCCAATGTATGTGATCATTTAGTGTTTTTTTTTTGCCACTTCTTGCAACTTTTCAGCTGCTTTTATGTTGTCGTGTTTTTTTATCTCTTGCAAGTATATATGCATTGCTTCTATTTTATTTTCATTTTTTTGGTAAGCTGGGATCCTCTGATGATTTGAACCCTAGTCTGACGGGGCCGCCACATACATGGACATTAGATTCGGACCACATCAGTTTTACCGGCGTCGGAAGAAGCGTAGAGGAAGTCCGGAGGAGAAAGAGGAAAAAAGGACACAAAGAATAGCGCCGCAGCGTGCTGTGACAACCACCGCAGCGCGCTGTCACTTGACGGCAGCGTGCCATCAACGACGATTTCAGCCGGCAGAATTTTAATTTTTATTTCTATTAGGACTATTTTCTATTTCGAATTAATTATTGGTGGCTTATATATAGAGGTTTGTAAACACTTTTTAGTTAGTTGATTGATTATTTGAATGCTTTTATGCTTGAGTAATATTTGCCTGAGATGGGTTTGGTGTGAGGCCAAGGGAGTGATTCCCAAAGCCATTGTTATCTTCTCTATTCTATTTGCTAATTTTGATCTGCATGCTCCTCTAAACCATAGCCTAATTTCTTCCTTGTGATCCCCAAAACCCTAAGCCTTTTGAAACCCCAAATTAAACATAGCCAACACCCTTTTCCAAACCATAAACCGATTCGAAAACCATAAACCTGTTACAAAACCAAAACCTATTACAAACCCATAATCTAATTCGGCAACCCTGGTTCGAACCGTGAATCTACATCGGATCGAAGACGAACACCAAAGCCTGGAAAAGCTAGAGTCCTATCTCTATGCCCGATCCCGCCTCAAATCTAACGAGACTTGCGCATCAGATTGGACACCCTATTCGGATCTCACGCGATTTACTAATCGAAATTCTACGAACCTGAAGGTATCGTGATAGTTTTGAGATTACTCTTAAATTAATTTAATTTAATTTCGGCAAATCGCATTAAAAATCATATTCACGCATTTTAGGGTTCCCGACCCGTGTCAGTTTTGGTATCAGAGTCCTAGGTTTTCAAGGTTAAGACATCTTTGCTTGTCATATTTATTTTATTGCATTGTTTTCTTTTGTGAGTACATATTGCATTCCATATTAGAACCCTAATAGACCTTGTGATCACCATGGCTTCGGATGAGGTTCTTAATACTCTTAGAGCTATGCGAGAAGAATTGGGTGCGATTAATGCACGTCTGAGTACCATAGAGCAAGCCCAAACATCCCTAGGAGTTGGTAATGATAGATTACGTGATCGAATCAACCAACTGGAAGCGATGAGTGGGCTGGAAAATTAACACCAAGAGCGTGAGTGTCCTCACTTTGAACGTAATGGTCGCCAAGACAACCGGAACCGTAGGGATCATCGTAGAGATGACTATGGCCCTGAAGTTCAACTCCTCAAGAATGTCCGAGTTGAGATTCCGACTTTCGATGGAAGAATGGGCCCTACCGTCTTCCTCAATTGGCTTTCCGACATGGACCAACATTTTGATTGGTATGCCATGAATGACGACCGTTGCGTTAGACTCGCTAAAATGAAGTTGGTTGGTCAAGATCGACTTTTCTGGCTCAATGTTGAGCGCATCAGGGTGAATGCGGGTTGTCCTCCCATTACCCGTTGGGATGACATGAAGGAACGACTTACTGAGAAGTATGTTCCTCTATCATACCACCAACACCTCCTCGACTAGTGGCAAAATTTACGTCAAGGTGGTATGCCCGTGACCGATTACATTGCCAAATTCGAAAAGTTCATGATGAAGGCAAAAGTATTGGAAGACCCTGAAATTGCACTCTCTAGATTCCGCACCGGATTGCGACTTGATTTACAGAAAGAGTTGATTTCTCACCACGTGGAAACTCTTGAAAGATGTTATGCCGTTGTGCAAGATCTTGAATGGTACTTGAAAACTACGGTGGTGAAGAGGACCAAGCCACAATATAGCGGTCAACGATCCGGTGAGGGACGATTTAATCCTCCTAAACCTACACAATCTGCCCCTACCAATTATAGGTTTGAAAAGGGAAAAGGTGTAGTCGGAGAATCCTCAAGGGTTAATTCTCAAGTAAAGTGCTATAAATGTCATGGGATGGGACACTTTGCCGCCCAATGCCCTACGAAAGAACCACAAAGGACTTTCTTCATTGAGGGAGAGGAGGATGATGATGAGGTAGTGGTTGAAGAAGTGTTTGAACCGGTTAGCACACTGAGGAGGGTGATGCTATTGGTCATGCTTTAGTTGTGAGGTGTTCCCTTGCACAACCTCAACAGGATGAAAAGGATGACTGGCAAAGGGAGAACATCTTCCACACCTACGCCAGATTTGGTGAAAAGAATTGTAGGGTCATCGTGGATAGTGGTAGTTACACTAATGTTATATCAACTCATGTCGTACGCCGCTTAGGGTTTACACCCGAAGCCCACCCGAGACCTTATAAAGTCGCATGGGTCAATTCTTCATCCATTCCCGTGTCGAAAAGGTGTCGTGTATCGATTCAGTTAGGTTCTTATTCGGACACCTTATGGTGCGATGTGGTGCCGATAGATGTGGGCCATATCATTTTGGGAAGGCTGTGGCTCTACGACATGGACGTGACTCTTTCAGGTCAATCAAACATATGCACGTTCATACATAAGGGCAAAAAGATCACTTTACACCCTTTACCTCCCAAAACACCATCGACCAACACCGTCGAAAAGAAGGGCGAGTCTTCTAAATCCATTAATATTGTGAGCCCTTCTGAGTTCGAGAAAGCATCGATAGAAGAGAGTGTGGTGTACGTAGTTGTCACCGTAGAGAGTGCTCCCGAGTCGGTGAGCGAGTGTCCCAAGGAGGTTGAGCCGATTTTAAAAGAGTTTTCAGATGTCTTCCCTGAAGACTTACCAAACGAACTCCCTCCCCTGCGTGATATCCAACACGCAATAGACTTGGTTCCCGGATCTACCTTACCGAACCTGCCCCACTATAGGTTGAATCCGGTTGAGCACGCCGAGTTGACTCGGCAAGTCAATGAGCTTCTTCAGAAGGGATTCATCCAAGAGAGTCTGAGCCTGTGAGCCGTACCTACCCTACTCACTCCTAAGAAAGATGGTACGTGGTGCATGTGTGTGGATAGCCGTGCGATCAATAAGATTACGGTTAAGTATCGGTTTCCCATACCAAGACTCGATGATATGCTCGATATGATGGTTGGTACCACTATCTTTTCTAAGATAGACTTTAAGAGTGGCTACCATCAAGTTCGCATCCGCCTCGGTGATGAGTGGGAAACCGCCTTTAAGACTAAGGATGGTCTTTATGAGTAGATGGTCATGCCATTTGGGCTTTCTAAAGGCCTGATTACTTTCATGCGACTCATGACCCAAGTGTTGAGACCGTTTCTCGGCAAATTTCTTGTTTATTTTGATGACATCCTGATCTACAGTCATGACAAGGAACAACACTTGACCCACCTTAGGCTGGTTTGCTCAACGGCGAGAGGTTGTTTGCAAATCTCAAGAAATGCACCTTCATGCAACGTTCTGTTGTTTTCTTGGAATTTATTATCTCGGCCGATGGAATGGTCGCGGACCCCGAAAAGGTTAAAGCCATTGTGGAGTGGCCCGAACCTAAGAACATACACGATGTCTGCAACTTTCATGGCTTGGCTACTTTCTATCGTCGCTTCATCAGAAGCTTTAGCACCATTATGGCCCCAATTACAGATTGCATGAAGAAGGGGGACTTTAAATGGGGCAAAGCGGTGACAAAAGCCTTTGCTGAGATCAAACAACGAATGAGTAGTGCACCCGTCATGCGATTGTCGGACTTTTCCAAAGTCTTTGAAGTCACATGCGACGCATTGGGTGTAGGCATAGGAGTGCTTAGCCAAGAGAATCACCCCGTGGCCTATTTTAGTGAAAAACTTAACGAGGCGAAGCGAAAATACTTCACCTATGACAAAGAATTCTATGCGATCGTTCGATCTCTTTGGTATTGGAAACATTACCTTAGACAACAGGAATTTGTGTTGTTTTCTGACCATAAAGCCTTACGCTTTCTTACTTCACAGAAGAAGTTGAACCCAAGGCA
The DNA here is from genome assembly GCA_021018995.1 of Chloranthus sessilifolius. Taxonomy (NCBI): domain Eukaryota; kingdom Viridiplantae; phylum Streptophyta; class Magnoliopsida; order Chloranthales; family Chloranthaceae; genus Chloranthus; species Chloranthus sessilifolius. The sequence goes on along the minus strand of CM037594.1, from coordinate 22,049,697 downwards.
TACGAAGTGGGTCGAGTGCCTTCAAGGGTTCACATTCGTATTAAAGCATAAGGCCGGTGCTGAAAATAGGGCCGCTGATGCACTTAGTCGGCGAGCGGTGACTTTGTGCACAATGAGCATCGTGTGCCCAGATTTTGGGGTTGAGTACACTGCTCTCCTTAGTGACCCGACCAGCACACACCCCATGTACACCATCCATAATGGGTACTTGTTTAAAGGCAATCGCCTTTGCATTCCTCGCACTTCATTGCGTGACTTTCTCATTTGGGAGTTACATGCTGGAGGGATGGCCGGACATTTCGGGCGTAATAAAACTATTGCGCTCGTAGAGGATAGGTTCTTTTGGCCTAGCCTAATGAGAGATGTCGCCCGAGTCATTAAGCATTGTCGTACTTGCCAAGTGTCAAAACAGACCAAACAAAATACCGACTTGTACACCCTGCTACCCGTGCCACACACCGTGGCAAGACCTCTCAATGGATTTCATGCTTGGACTTCCTAAGACCCCTAGGAAGCACGACTCCATTTATGTCGTAGTGGACCGATTTTCCAAAATTGCCCACTTCATTCCTTGTTCCAAAACCTCCGATGCATCTCATATTGCTAAACTATTTTTCACGGAGGTAGTGCGTCTTCATGGGTTGCCCAAAACCATTGTGTCTGATAGGGATGTTAAATTCACTAGTTATTTTTGGAAGACCCTTTGGCACATGATGAGCACATTGCTCCAATTCTCTACAGCTTACCACCCTCAAACGGATGGCCAAACCGAAAGCACCAATAGGAGCCTTGGGAATCTCCTTCGTAGTCTTGTCGGTGATCATGTTAGGACTTGGGATACCATTTTACCCACAGCTGAGTTTGCATATAAGAATTCTGTCAATAGGTCCATAGGCATGAGTCTTTTTGAGGTAGTGCATGGTCATAGGCCTAAGACCATTAGATTTGATCCCCATGTCTGCATCCCATAGTGTCAGAGTCTGCCGATGCATTTGCACAACATATTAATAGCTTGCATGCCGAAATTAAACAGAAAATTAATTCAAGCAGCAGTCAATATAAATTATCTGTAGATGCTCACAGGCGTTTTAAAGAATTTCACGTGGGTGATTATGTGATGATTCGGGTTAGACCTGAGCGGTTCCCATCGGGATCTGCAAAGAAGCTCCAATCCCGAGGCGCTGGACCTTTTAGAATTTTGGCTAAGAGTGGTTCTAATGCATACGTGCTCGAGCTTCCTCCAGGTACGGGAGTTAGTTCAACGTTCAATGTGGAGAACTTGGTTCCTTACTTGGGTTTCACCCCACCACCTGAAAATCCACTCCAGCCACCTCCTAGCCTCAGCCCCAACCCAACCTTGCAACTCGTACCTCTTCCTTCCCCAAGCAGATAGAGAACAGATGAAATAGAGGATATAATCAATGATCATGCCATCTCTACACATAACGGGGGATTCTAGAAGTACTTGGTTAAATGGGTCAGCAAACCGGAGTCCGAAAACACTTGGATCCACGAGAATGAAGTTCGCCGCAGAACCCAGAGCTTGGCCACATGAGCAAGACCTTGTGACAACCAGCAACCATTATTTGTCACTTCATTTATGGGAAAACTACAATTTTTAGTTTTATTTCTATTAGGACTCTTTTCTATTTCGAATTAATTATTGGTGGCTTATATATAGAGGTTTGTAAACACTTTTTAGTTAGTTGATTGATTATTTGAATGCTTTTATGCTGGAGTAATCTTTGCCTGAGATGGATTTGGTGTGAGGCCAAGGGAGTGATTCCCAAAGCCATTGTTATCTTCTCTATTCTATTTGCTAATTTTGATCTGCGTGCTTCTCTAAACCATAGCCTAATTTCTTCCTTGTGATCCCCAAAACCCTAAGCCTTTTGAAACCCTAAATCAAACATAGCCAACACCCTTTTCCAAACCATAAACCGATCCGAAAACCATAAACCTGTTACAAAATAAAAACCTATTTCAAACCATAATCTAATTTCGCAACCATGGTTCAAGCCGTGAATCTACATCAGATTGAAGGCGAACGCCCAAGCCTGGAAAAGGTAGAGTCGGATCTCTAGGCCCGATCCCGCCTCAAATCTAACGGGACTTGCGCATCGGATTGGATACCCTATTCGGATCTCGCGCGATTTACTAACCGAAATTCTACGAACCTGAAGGTATCGTGATAGTTTTGAGTTTACTGTTGAATTAATTTTATTTAATTTCGGCAAATCGCATTAAAAATCATATTCACGCATTTTAGGGTTCCCGTCCCGCGTCATGATCTCTAATGTTTCTTACGGAATATGCATGTATTAGCCTGTTTTTGAATGAACTATGTATATACAATTTTTACTTTATTACTCTAGAATTAGCAAGAAACATAAAAACAGAATTACAAGATTGCATTTTACTTGAGAATATAGTCTCGTGGCCTTTAATTGGAATCAATAAACAGACCGGTGAATCAGCATCCCAAGTTGACGTGGCCTCCCCCAATCGGAAAACTCCACTATAACCCTTAATCATGCCTTGATATCTGCAAGCAAACATGTGAAGAAAATTTTGATGTAATTCCTCTTTGTATATATTCGCCAAAGAAATACTTCACTTTTAACATCCGCAAAGGCTATAGAGCATATATATAAAGAGTTTATCTGCATAGTTTCTACGTGGTAAGTTGCTAGCAATGTTTTGAACTGATTATGCCATTATATGAGGTCATGCTCTTAAAGCATGCACAAACTACAAATGGAATGATCGATGAACTTCAATCTACCAAATAACAATAAGATTGATGAATATGATTTTTCTACATACAAAATTGATCCGGGACGCCAAGATCAAGAGCCGTAGATTCGAGTCGCAACAAATTTTTTAGTCAAGAAGAAGCGGAGTGAAAACCAGAACGAGATGTAAAAATGAAAATTCTGGAGAATGGAAGAGCACATAGCAAATTCGATAGATCGAATTTAAATTTCGATCGATCGAAAAATTCGATCAATCGAAGTCCTATTTCGATCGATCGAATGTCGACAGCGATATTTTATATATATGAATTTCGATTGATCGAAATCGCGCCAAAGTATTTTAGGGTTTTATTTTATTGTAAGACCTCATATATAAGGTCATTAAGAAGAACATTGTAGTTAGTTTTTGATTATTGAATGAAAAGAGAGTTGCTTTTGTGCAAACCTGAGAGAGCTTGTGAAAAGTTTTCAATCGAAGGAGGAATCCTTCAAACCTTGAGGAGTGAGCAATCGTTTCTCGTGCGACTTGGTGCAAAGCCAACGAACAGTCGTGGAGTGAAGCTTCGGAAAACCCTTGGTGTGAAGCCTTGGAATCTATCTTTTAGTTTGTCTTTTCTCTAATTGTCAGGTATTATTTTTCTTTCTTTCCATTAATAAAAGAACAAAATCCTAAAAGAATCGTATTCCTGATATCCTTGATTTCCCCTTTTTTAAACTATTTATTTAAGTTTTTTCTCCTTCAAAATCCTCGAGGAATCAAATCCGATATTGCAATTATCGCTTGATGCCCTAAACTAGAACGAATTCCGAGTTCCTTTATCGGAGCCGTTTTTCTAGATCGGGAAATTTTATATATGCGACGATAAATTGGATTAATCTAATTGTTTTATTAATTTCATTGATTTAATTTTATGTGTTGCTTGATTTTGAATATTTCCACTATTCAATTCATTCTAAAAGTTAATCCCAAATTCGCATATTAGGATTTTAGCGTTTGTCCCGCGTCAGTTTTGGTATCAGAGCACAGTTTTAGTTTAGGGTTGTCCATGTCATATAGATTTTAGGATTTGCTTAAATTTAGTATATTTTGTCTTGAATAATTCTGTCATGGATACCAGTACCTTAGAGGCTCTGATTAGAGATCTTACATCTAAGGTGACCGCTAGTCAAACCCGGATGGATGAGCACATCGCTGATCAACACGCCCGACATGAGGCTTTAGAGACTCGTTTCGAAGAGATCAATGAGTTCATCGCTGAGAATCACATTAGAGTCAGCAACCGTGACCGTAGGAGAGATGTTCCTCCCCGACGTGAGGTCCAAACCAATCTGGACGATAAGGTCATGAAATCTGTGAAAATGGACGCCCCTACTTTTGACAGGAAAAGACAACCCAATGTCTTTCTCGAATGGGCCGCTAGCATGGAAAACTACTTTGAGTGGTATGCCATGTCTGAAGACCGCAAGGTCAGATTTGTCAAAGTCAAGCTTATGGGTCAAGCCAGACTTTATTGGTTGGGAGTGGAGCGTCGTAGGCAAATCCAGGGTCTTCATGCTATTTCCACGTGAGCTGAAATAAAAGTCCAACTGCACGAAAAATACGTTCTCGTATCATATGATGAACGTATTCTTGATCAGTGGCAGTCATTTCATCAAGGAGACTCTCCAGTCACAGAGTACATCGATCGGTTTGAAGACCTGATGACCCAGGTCGATGTCGATGAACCAAGAAAAGTTACCCTCTCCCTATTTCGAATGGGTCTTCGCCCAGAGTTACAGAGGAAACTCATTCCTTATCCCGTTGCGGATCTCAAGGAATGTTTTGCTAGGGTCGAAGAATTAAAACGGTATCTCGACACCCCCAGTCATGGCCGATCTAAGTCTTCCAAACTTAAGCATCAATCTAACCCTATCAAAAAGGGAAATAATGCCTCTAGTCAATCCTCAAAATCCATAATTCCTCAAGTTGACAAAGGAAAGGGACCAATGGTCGAAAGTTCTAAGCGTGCCCCCGCAGCAATGTTATAAGTGTCAAGGTTTTGGTCACTTTGCATCCCAATGTCCTAGTAAGGGTCAGACCTTGATCATTCAGGAGCATACTGAGAAAGAGAGCAACGAGATACCCGAAGAAGTGTACGAACCATGTGGCACTCCAAATGATGAGGAAGGTGAGGTTACGGCCAGAGCCATAGGTTGCATTAGGACAATTCCCATTGCCGAGGACGGTGTTGATACTGTGTCCATCTCAAGTGAGTCATTAGAGTTGGTAGGATCGCATCATCATTCTGATTTGTATGGGATTAACAATCTGAATTTATTGAGCACTGGAAATACACATGATCAGACTAACACATTGAATATATTTAATGAATTTGATACTAACGGTTTTGTGTTAATTCCTGATGGTTCTGAGCATGTGGAATCTTTCCCAATTTCAGAAAAGGGTAATGATGGAGATCTCGATCTTCCTTTAGGCAAGGGCAATCATCTAATAGTTGCCATAACGGATCTTACGCCTATTCTTGATCCCACTACCCCGCCCGTTGATCCATTCCTTCTTGAGCATCCAATCGAACCATCCCCATTGTCTCATTTTCTATCCCGTACCATATCTATGCTACATGAGAAAAGGTCGAATTAGGAGGTTATAAAATTTCCAAGCTTCCATGCCAATAGAGGTAAACATCATGAGTATCTCACAGCATGGAAGGTATCACGAATGAAGCTTCCAAAGTGTGCCACCCATGGATTCCCTAACTCATCGGAGATGAGTTTTTCCCACCCGGGGAGAATGATTCGGACGCCAAGATCAAGAGCCGTAGATTCGAGTCGCAAAGAATTTTTCAATCAAGAAGCAGAGCGAAAACCAGAACAAGGCGTAAAAATGAAAATTCTGGAGAATGGAAGAGCACATGGCAAATTCGATCGATCGAATTTAAATTTCAATCGATCGAAAATTTCGATCAATCGAATGTCGACGGCGATATTTTATATATATGAATTTCGATCGATCGATTTTCAATTTCGATCGATCGAAATGGCGTCGAGTTAGTTTAATTTTTATTTATTTTTTCTATTTCGAACTTAAGTTTTAGGGGCCTATTTGTCTTTTATTTAGTATTTGTTTTAGGGTTTTATTTTATTGTAAGACCTCCTATATAAGGTCATTAAGAAGAACACTGTAGTTAGTTTTTGATTATTGAATGAAAAGAGTTGCTTTTGTGCAAACCCGAGAGAGCTTGTAAAAAGTTTTCAATCGAGGGAGTGAATCCTTCAAACCTTGAGGAGTGAGCATCGTTTCTCGTGCGACTTGGTGCGTAGCCGGCGTATAGCCATGGTGTGAAGCTTTGGAAAACCTTTGGTGTGAAGCCTTGGAATCTATCTTTTAGTTTGTCTTTTCTCTAATTGTCAGGTATTATTTTTCTTTCTTTCCATTAATAAAAGAACAAAATCCCAAAAGAATCGTATTCCTGATATCCTTGATTTCCCCTTTTTTGAACTATTTATTCAAGTTTCTTCTCCTTCAAAATCCTCGAGGAATCAAATCCGTTATTGCAATTATCGCTTGATGCCCTAAACTAGTTAGAATTCTGAGTTCCTTCATCGAAGCCGTTTTTCTAGATCGGGGATTTTTATGCATGTGACGATAAATTGGATTAATCTAATTGTTTTATTAATTTCATTGACTTAATTTTATGTGTTGCTTGATTTTGAATATTTCTGCTATTCAATTCATTCTAAAAGTTAATCCCAAATTCGCATATTAGGATTTTAGCGTTTGTCCCGCGTTAGGTTTTATTTTATGCTTTCACTGTGAGGAATGAACGGAGGATGAGAGAAGAAAACAGCCGATCAAAGCAACTAGAAGTATATAGATTATAGATAATGGTTTAAAACACAGCTGATAACAAAATGTATCATCGATACAAATATAAATACGTATATCAGTATGTGTAAGAAATTGGTAGATAGTCGATACCGACTAGTATTGGCAGGCATCGAACAATTTTTGCCAATACCTCATAGTATCACTTAATAAGTTTCGGCAAAATTATTTTTATTTTTTGTATATATTCATAGATATGAAAGTTATTAATAACCTTTGGATGTCCACATTATAATTTGAAGTTGTAAAATAATTTAAATTAAGACATCTAGGATGTTTGGCAAGAGTTTCATATCGATTTTAAGTTGAAATGAAGATTATGAAAATCATGGGATTTTAGGTAAAAGTTTCAATTCCAATTTTTTCATGCATATTAATTATTACATGTTCATAGACATTATTTTGTCTTGTCATTTTATTTTCATAAATTTAGTGATTTTCATATTGATAAGGAATTGTCTTTTTTTTTGGTAGTTCATTGATAAAGAATTGTCTACCAAAATAAAAGTTGGAAAAGGAAAGACTGTTGTAATCATAGAAGTAGACCAAAATATAATTGTATGTTCATATTTGTAGATGTAGAAGATCATTTATGAATCATGAATTCCTGATTAGTAATACGTTAACTAATCATCACGCTCAATCACTCATAATTCTTTTACGTTGGAGTGTAATATTTATAAGCATTATATATATATATATGGAAAAGGCCTCCGTCCTCCAAGGGAGGAGGGTCACCGCTCTCCAACCTTCCACGTGGCACCCAAAACACTTTTTGGGTTCATGGAGGACGGTCACCGTCCTCCAACCTTCCACGTGGCACCCAAAACACTTTTTGGGTGCCACGTGGACCTTGGGTGCATTGCTTAGATCATCTTTGAAAAAAAAAAATTAACTCATCTCCACCGTGTATATTTTGAATCGTGAAATGTGGACCAATGAAAACTATCAAACTTTGACTTGTGGGTTTAAAAAAAAAAATTCGAATTTTTTTTTTTAATATTGATCTAAACTGTCCACCTGTGCTCCACGTGGATCTTGGAAGATGGTCACCGTCCTCCATTAGAGGACCTAACCGGCTCCCTATATATATATAGGTTGAACCTATAGCCTAATGGAATGTTGACCATATAGTCAGAAATTGTAAAGTAGATTAGGGTTACGTTTAGGAGAGGAAGAAGGAGAAGGGGGATCGAGGAAATTAGGTGGTTGTGTTCATAGCTCACATCCCAATGCATTAATTGCTTACATATCTAATCTATTACATCACAGATCTCGAGATTACTAACAAAGGAAATATTACCGGATAAGTGAAGCCACTTACCACACACCCCCCTAGCGTAGCTAATGACACACCTACTAATATAATTACATTCCTCTATACTCCCCCTCAAGTTGGGGCACATATATCTATCATGCCCAACATGCTAATGCTAGTAATATCATGTAACCTATTTCCGCTCACAGCTTTGGTAAGGACATCACCGAATTGATCTTCTGATCGAACTTGGGAATGTTGATCTCCTTGAATTCAACTTAATCACTTTTGACGTGAAATTCAACTTCGATATGTTTGGTCCTCTCACGGTAAACCTGATTTTCTGCAATGTTATGTGCCGCTACATTATTTCCATACAAATTTATAGGGAGATTCACCTCTACACCAAGGTTAGCTAGAATATATTGTAGTCACATACCTTCCCTAGCTCCCTGGGACATGGCCCTATACTCGCCTTCAGCAATCGAGTTAGAAACCACATGTTGTTTCTTAGAGTTCCAAGTGACTAGGTTTCCTCCCAAGAATGTGTAGTAACCAGTACTGGATCTCCTGTCATCAAGAGAACTAGCCCAATCAGCAGCTGTGAATATTTCCACATCCAGGTGAACATGTTCACTCTAAAACAACCCTCTTCCTGGACTACCCTTTAAGCACCTCAGGATTCTATACACAGCATCAAGATGGATATTCTTAGGAGAGTTCACGCACTGGCTCACCACACTAACTGTATAATCTACATCAGGCTTGATCATTGTGAATAGATCAACTTGCCAATAATCTTCTGATACACGCTAACATCTTTGAGTGGTTCTCCCTAACTTCCACTAAGTCTATAATTCTATTCAATTGGTGTAGCTGTTGGTTTATGCCCAAGCATACCAGTGTCTTTGAGTACATCCAAAGTATATTTCCTTTGGGATAATGCAATTCCTTTCTTAGATCTAGCAACCTCGATTCCAAGAAAGTACTTCAGAGGGCACAAATCGTCAATCTCAAACACTTTGCTTAATACTTATACCAACATGTATCAGCCAGCATTAAGGTAATGGCCATATTAATAAGTATAAATTATACCAGTAGCCCAGTAGGAATTGGCACTAAGGGACATGGTTCAAAATTTCGGCCGAAATCTTAAGATTTCGGCCCAAATGTTTCGATCTTGGTCCCCACCGAAACCAAAATGAAAACATATAATTTCGGTTCTTTTCAGTCCATAGTGAAGTTTTCGGCCGAAAATTATGGTTTCGGTCCAGCCCGAAACCGAAACGAATTCCGAAATTTTGAACCTTGCTAAGGGAAATTGATACACATGTTTATCACTATTGGCTTAGTCAGAGAGGTGCCTCTGCGTCGTGGTAGAGAGGCATTTGTAGTGCATGGGGGGGGGTGGTTTGCTAAAGGCCTGCAGTTTGGTTGGGGGTGTGGCACCTGCATCCGGTTTTGGGAGGATGTTTGGGTGGATGAGAGCCCTCTTAAGGATGCCTACCCGGGGATCTTCGCCATCTCTTCGAATCCTGGGGGCATGATTGACGAGTTCGTGTCTCAAACACAGGGGGGGACTATTTGGGAGGTCGCTACTAAAAGGGCGCTGAGAGAAAGTGAGATTGATTGTTTCTCTGATCTACTGCTGAGGTTCTATGAGGTGCAGCGGAACCCGCAAGGACAGGATCAAAGAGTTTGGGGTCCGAACAGAGACGGAAAGTTTAGTGTCAAATCGCTATATGGATTGATATCATGGCGGCCACTCATAAATTTCGATGGAAAATGGATGTGGAGACTGCCTATTCCGTTCAAGATTCAGTTCTTTGGATGGACGCTCTGCAAAGAGAGGATCCTAACGAGGGATTTGCTGATTCGAAGAGGACTTGATATCCCGAATTCTTGCGTGATGTGTACCAGTGGTGAGGAGTCCGCTGCTCATCTCTTCCTGCACTGCCAGATGGCTTTTGGGGTTTGGAGTGCCATATATAAGGCGTTTGGAGTTGAATGGGTTGTGTCGGAGACGCCTTATCAGCAGCTGCTGAGTTGGGCGGGTGCGAAGGCTGAGGGAGATAATGGGGAGTACTAGAGGGCCTCCTTGTTAGCTGTTTTTTGGTGTCATAGTGCGAGAAATGCAAGGATTTTCGAGAATAAGTGTAAACCTGTGGGGATGGTCGTTAAATCGGTTACGGAGCTGGTGAGGTTTTGGGTGGTGAGACATGGGGATGGAGGTAGCCACATTGCCTTCATTTGGGATCCGGGCTGAGTGCGGATCGTTTCGGTTGTGATGTATCACTGTTGTATTTCTGTTTTCTAGTCCTTTGTTCTTTTCCGTTTTTTGATTTCTGTGTGCCGGGACTGTATTGGTCTTTCAGTGCCTTGCTGTTTTTTAATACAAGCTCAATTACCGATAAAAAAAAACACTTCGCTTAGTTAGTATTTCAATTGAAGTATCTCATGATTGTCATCTAATGAGACAATGATGTCATCTACATAGACTAATAGCCCAAGATTTCCAAAACCATTATTTAAGCTAAATCAACATGGAACCCTCATCAAACATCCTGGATGTATCAACTTTTATGCTAAAGTTTAAGTTAGTAAAGATTTAATACTTTTAAAATTTTAATCAAAAAATTATTATAGTGCTATAAAGTTTAATAGGGATGTGAAAAGTCCAAATGATATTAATAATTTTCACATCGATTGAAAAATAATTTTTAAAAAATTAAAATACTTATACCAACAAGTATCGCCCAACATTAAGGTATTAGCCATATCAATAAGTATAAATTATACCAGTAGCCCAGTAGGAATTGGCACTAAGGGACATGGTTCAAAATTTCGGCCGAAATCTTAATTTCAGTTCTTTTCAGTCCATAGTGAAGTTTTCGGCCGAAATTTCGGTTCAAAATTACGGTTTCAGTCCAGCCCGAAACCGAAACGAATTCCAAATTTTTGAACCTTGCTAAGGGAAATTGATACACATGTTTATCACTATTGGCTTAGTCAGAAATCGATATGTACAGCTAATACATATTTTGGTACGGGCAGAGATTTTAAACCGTGTGGAAAATAATATATTCTGAAATAATTTGAATTTTTTTCTAGTGGGCAATATGGCTCAACCTGACCTTTATTAGTTGATTTTGATTTTCATAACAATGCTAGTATCTATTTTAATTTATTGTAATATCTTCACTAGTGCAATAAACAGAGATCGTCAGTTCATCACACAACTTGCCTTCATCAAAATACCAAATCAAGTATGATAGAGAATAGACAGATGGTTCTACACAAGATTACAGAGGATCCCCTTTTTCGTAGTTCTAAAACTCGGTAAGTCAACGAGTTAACTCGGCCGAGTTACTCAAATCAACGGGATTTCGACTTGAGTCCGAGTCGAGTCAACATTTCGCTAGGATGATGCAATCAGGGTTCATAAACCCTCCTTATATAAAAAATGTTTTCATGATATAAGGTTTTAGAAACCCTATCTTCTTAAAAAGCCCATTTTATCAACATATCTTTCCATCATTTTCCTTGTAACATACTTTTTTATTTTGACAAGATATATATTTATCAAAATATACACTAAGTTTCCGAGTCCAAGCCAGTCGAGTTTATCTGAGTCTTCGAGTTAACTCGACTCAACTAACTTTCAGGTCGAGTTGAGTTTTCGCGTTTTAAAACCATGCTTTTTATAGACTTTTGGTTCCGCTTGTTGTCATGATTTATGAATAGTCTTGACATTGGATTTCCTTTTACACCAGACGTGTGATGCTATGGTCATGAGCTAAAATATTCTTCCACTCAAAAATATTTGAAGTAACATGAGAACAATTCATGATTAAATCAAGCAAGTAATAACATCTGTTGTGACCTTACTCCGGTTCAATTAAACCTTAAACCTTGTTTCAAACTCCTAGATATACACAACCAACATGCTAAAGATAGATGCACAATTAGCTGTTAATATATTAACTCACTTTACTTTGTCCCGATTTATTTTCCCCTGAACACAAGAAAATGTTATTTTGTCAACGAGTAGATAGCTCCCAAGTCTACAAGAAATACCTCTATTAGCGACAAGATTAAGGTATACCTGTCCACTTGCTTAGTAGCTTTACCAATGCACACAATCAACAACCCAGTCGCCATAGGATCAAGAGTACCAGCATGCCCAACCTGAAAACAAACTTCGTTAAAAGGACCATTCATTCGGAAGCCATTGGAATCATACTTATTCGCTCAGATAGGAGGATACCTTTTGCACTTTGACCAGGCGACGCAGCTTTCCACAAATAGTAAATGAAGTCCATCCTGCCTTGAGATATAACTGTGTTATCTTTTACACTTTTTGTTGACTGATCAAAAAATTAAATAATATGGCAATACTATGATATACTATATTGATCGTCAAGAAACCAAGTTAGCAATTGCAGGGTATCCTTACAGATTTGGGACTTCAGGATGGACTGAATATCACCTTAAAGAAAGTTAAAGGGCTAAAGCAACGCTCGGTACACAAACCATGCATATAAGGCACGAACTATAGCACCAATTTTACAAAATAGAGCATTTTTTTTTCAAATATGCATATAATACACAGTTTTTGCCACAGCGTATTAAACACGTATAATACCCATATTTTTAAAAAAATGTGTATTTCCGTATAATACGCATATTTCGTGTATTAAACACTTTTTCCCCGTATTTTATAGTATTTTAAAAAACTGTTTTAAAGCTTTTTTTTTTTAAATAATATTATCTCATTTTTCCATGGTTTTCCTGGTTTTTTTCGTCTTCCATATTTTACAGATTTTTTACCTTCCGATTTTTTTCCCATATTTTGCTCTTTTTTTCTGACTTTCTCGCTCACCGTATTAAACCCGTACCCATGTTTTGTCACTTTGGCACCAAGCATACCCTGGAATGTATAATCAAATAAGAAAAGTATCATTCCTATCATTTTCCACACAACTAATTTTCTTTGTTAACCAAACATTCCATTTTAAACTATCAGTAGCAGAATGTTATTTCTGCTGACATAACAATCCAATCAAAGTGTCCCAGATTTCTGTACACTTGATTAGAAATTTGCATCATATGGGATTATGAAGAAAATATCGATACATGATCAGGGCACAGAAAAGGCTGCTGCAATATGGACTTGTTCTAAAAACTAGAGAGGCGGAGGTCCAAGTCTTGATCGACTCTTTGTTATCTAATATTCTTTTTGTTTAAGATGATTCTATTAATATAATCAAGAGGGTGTCATCAAAGGTAACTGGTTTTCTTTTCCTTCTTGAAAAATTGGCACTAAATGAGAAACAGTTCACAATTTTTAAAACATATTCATAGGGAAGCCAAATTAGTAGCAACCAGATAGAGCTTCCAGAGAGGAGTGGGAAGAGAAATCTTGTATATGGGTCATAGCCTTCCTTTCCAACAGCTTTGTATGAGCAATAATAAGTTTGGGTCAGGTGTTGCTGGCAATAGTGAAGGAATGCATTCTACCTGGTCCAAGAATATTGTCAATGCTTCCATACAAAAGGTCAATAACCCTTCAAAATTCAATCTCATTTGTGTAGTATTTGATCAAAAGTTACGAATTATACTAAACAGCCTTTCAGCTCCCAAAACCTCAATCTGCATTGAGAACAGGTCAAGCTGATTGTTGAAACCAATGTTACCTGATTTGCTGATTCGCTCGGTTCAAATTTTGGGTTCGCAATTCGCAATTCGCTACATCCAAGTGAACCCGATTTGCTAGTGGTAGGATGAGTTTTTAATTAAAAAACTATTTTAATCAACTTTATGGTTAGATATTAATAATATAGTAAATCATAGATTTACATATATACAATAAAATATATGCAAATTTTGTCACTAACATCTAAGATGGAGCATTGGTCATCCTGACGGTTCTAAATGAAATGGGCAAGGTTCAACTCTTGTCAGGTGCTTTTTTCCTTTCTCTTTGGAAGAGAAAATGTCAGGTGCTTGGCCGGTTCACCCATACTGACCAAAACAGTCTGTCTTTACTTCTGAACAGAGATAATTTCCTCCAGGCATGTCATGGATAGGAGGCTAAACACAGATATATAGTAATGGCGTGCAGTACTCATGAGAAAAGAGCAATGAGCACAGCCATTCATCAGGGTAGGGGTAAAAATACATCACTTGTACATGAGTAGGAATCAGGAGAAACAGGTGTCATATGAGGTATTTTAATAGGCGTCTGAAAATCATGTATAAGTGTGTAGCAGAATTCGGACATAAAGAATCTTTATTTATAACATACTATATTTAAAATACTGAATTTATACTTAAAATATTGAACCCACAAATAGTAGTTGGGTTAACACATAGCTAAAGCTACTATGTAACTACGAGCACGAATATTTGGTGCTCAATGGTCATCTGTCAACAAACACTTCATATTAAACCGACTGTTTTGAAGTCGGACTACAAACGAGTCACCTTAGGGGTTTCTACACCCCATCGTTAGGGAGTGGAGTCATCCAGTCAATGTCTTACTATCAGATAATATGTAACATATACACTGGCCAGCTATATTTTTACAGCCACCAATCTTATTGCATTAACTTTTTTATATTCTCGTCATGAATATTGAGAAACTTTACAATATCGATTTATTATTCGACCTAGTCCAATATCAAATATCGGTCAGTATTAAATATCAAATATCGGTCGGCATTAAATATCAATATCGGAATTTGGTAATTGAAACATATCATTATACCATTTTGGTAATCAGATAATGTCATCATCATCATCATAGCCTTATCCCATCTATTTGGGTCGGCTTTGCGAGTCCTATTTCTCCACTCGTTCTTATTAGCGCTAAGCTCTCTGCAACTTTGCAATCCTTCATATCCCTTCTCGTGACTTCCATTCAGATCTTCACTGGTCTTCCTCTTCTCCTAAGCCCTTGCCGTTGTAGAGTCTCAACCCTTCATACAGGGTTTGCTTCCGGCCTCCGATGAACATGTCCAAACCACCTCAAGCAACACTCAGTAATGTTTTCCTTTATAGGTGTCACTCTCAAATTTTCTCTTATGTACTCGTTTCATATCCTATCCTTTCTAGTCACTCCACAGATCCAGGTCAGCATAGGCATCCCGGTCACAGATAATGTCGTAAATCTATTCCGCCAATTCAATCAAGTTATAAGACGATTTCGGTAACGAAATCATGTTATAAACAATTTCTCCAATCAAATCATTTTATAAAACTATTTCAGTAATCAAAGCATGCTATAAAACTATTTCAAAAACACTTTAATGCAGATGAATGATTAACTATACTAAACATGATTAATTAGGTTAAGTGTAATTAATTAAGTTCAACATAATTAATTAGCCTAAGTATGATTATCTAGCATATGTATCATTAATTAGGCTAAGCATTATTAACTAGACCACATATGCTTAACTAGGCTAAACATGATCACCTAGACTAAACGAAATTTACCTTGTTTAACTAAGCCTAAGTTGGATCAAACCGAGCCAAACCACGTCATATCAAGCTTGACTCGAGCAACTTCTCCTTCGTCTCCTTCTCTCTCTCTCTCTCTCTCTCTCTCTCTCTCTCTCTCTCTCTCTCTCTCTCGGCCTAGGAAGTAGTATGGGTGAAATTTCATCCCCTCTCCTCCCCCAATTTATGGCCTCCATCTTCCACCTCCTTAAAATATTTCAATAATATTTTTTACCTCCTCAAATTTTTATATTATTTTTCTTGTCTTTTCTTTCATCCATACTCTTAGGAAAATTTAGCTGTTTACCCTTGGCTCTTTATAAAAATTTCATTAATACTCTTATACTTATCTTTATCATCCTTTATATTTATCTCTTTTGTCTTTTTCTATCAATCTTATATTTTTCCTTATTGTTAATTTACATTGTTATCTTCACTTTTTATGTAAATACTATCTTCAAGAGCTAAGTCTTGTATCATCTCTTCGACGGTTCCTCTTGGCCTCTTTCAAGAGCCAAGTGTTGCATCACCTCTTTGACGGTGTTGGATCACCTCCTAGACTATATTGCATCACCTCCTTGACTATGCTCCTTGACCATCTCAAAAGTCAAGTACTGCATGACCTCCTTGATTGTGCCCCTCTGCAATCTCCACAGGCCAGGTGCTACATCACGTCTGACTATCTCCAGGGTCAAGTGCTACATCACCTCCTTAATTGTATCTAGGGTTAGGGTGTCTAGATTCGTGTGCATGGCCTACCGCTCCATGCATGGTCCCCGGAAGTACTCAAGGGGATCAGAGACCGATGTGGCAGATTCATTCTGGTCGACCGACGCACTGACGATCTCTGGGAAACTGATTCCGCCCGGATTTTCTTCGTCGTCGACTCGCTGGAGTGCATCCCTAAAAGCTGCGAAGTCTGCGTCGACGGCCAAATATTCAGGGTCTTCATAGAAGTGGTATTGTTGGAGCGGGTGCTCGTTCCGCATCAGGCGAGTGAAGAATCTGAGGGGTCCCGATACACCAACGTAGACATACTCAGTCGTCCCACAAAAAAAGTCGAGCCGATCACCGACCCAATCAGGGGCTAGGTGGAAAGACCCGATCGGCCAACGTCGAGATGCTCGAAGGGGAGCTCGTCCGCGAACCCGCCTCTCCATTTGGGGCCACAGAGGTGGACGTCCGCGTTGGCGAGGGGTCAATGCTCCTCGGGAACCTATGGGTTGGCTCATCGTTCTCCTGGGGACCTAGAGGAAGGAGAAATAGATACAAACTCCAACGAAACACAGATTCTCGTGGTGGAAGGCGAGGACGCCGGCGGTCGACTGCAAGAAACTTCACTGGCCACACAACCTCAACGAAGGAAATCCCTAGATCAAGATCTCACACTGTCGATGATCTCTACGGTTGTGGATTCCTCGTACACCAACGAGTCATTTGTCAGCAACTGTCGGATGTGGTTAGTGAGCAGATCTGGATACCTGCCGCAAAGGACACCGAGGTAGGCTGTCGATGGGATCCGATGGCGGCGAAGGACTCATTGTGCCCTAAGAAGACGATGGAGATAGCAACAAAAAGAAAACTTTTGGTCTTCTACTACCAGAGACGTAAAAAGAGACGACTTCGGGTTTCATGCTTGGCTGGGGTGAAGCCACATGTCTCCATCATCGAAGACGCCACAGGAACTGCAACGGTTTCTGGAAACCAAGAGACAGATTTGCAGCTGAGTGAGGTTCGAGAACCTTTTATACTGCAAGAGGGTGGTACGCACGTGTCGCTGGCTAGTGAAACAGTGGGACTCGCTACACGGGGGACACGTGGACTTCACTTTGCAGCATTTGGACAGGTGGCAATGGAATCTCTTTGGGCCGTCCGAGGATGTCACAACTTTATTTCCTATCTGGACTCAACCCGTGGACCAGAGACATCTTATGTTCTTCAATTATCGAGCCCTTTCAAGTGGAGTCTGAGGTTCTCGGCCCAAGACCCATTGGGATTTATGTACTGGGGCAGCACCGGCTACGATGAAGACCCGCTTCAACCTCTCGTCTCTCCCATTCATGCGATAGACATAGCAAGCAAGGTCGATCGTTCACAACTCAAACTCCCAGCGACGGTTTTGATGCTCCATCTTCGACGGCGAACTTTGACAACACCTATACTCCTAGGCTGGAGGAGAGCAGTCAGGGCACTGGCGATGTAGATGAAGCTGATCGCCTCATACGTCTTGGGGGCGAACTTGGAATGACATTCAGAGGGTCTAATGCAAACCTTAGGGAGGTCTTTTGATCCATCCTTGTTAGCCGCCACAACAATAACAAGAAGAAACGCAGTGAATTACCAAGGGAGCTCGCCCGATTAAAGTGGGGAATGTCGGACGGGAAGGGAGACGAGGGTGTCTAACCACCCGTTGTCTCGAGGGGGTGGGCTTCGCACTTTTTGGTTATGAAGATTTTCTCCTGGAATGTCAGAGGTATCTGTGACAGGTTTAAACGGGTCGGGTCAAGAGAATCATTGCTTCCATCAACTCGGCTGTCATCACACTTCAAGAAACCAAATGGGGCAGATGCGACAAGGTCAACACCGCGTCTGTGATGGGAAGAAACAAATGGGAATGGATTGGCGTCGACTCCGACAATGCTCCGGGGGGCATCCTAGTTGCTTGGAATTCGAGTATGTTCGAGAAAATCGAGGACAAGGTGGAAATATACTCGGCTTCTGTTGTACTTCAGAACAAAGACACAGGCAAGGTGTGGACTTTCTCCAGGAATTATGGTCCATTTGATGATAGGCAATGGGGTGACTTCTGGTTTGAACTGGCAGCCATTACGGCCAGATGGGATCATCCGATATGCTTGGGAGGGAATTTTAACACTATACGATGGGGCCACGAAAAGAAAGGCGGGATGCCCGATAGGGCAGTGATGAGAGATTTCAACTCATACATCTCGGATTGGGAGCTGATGGACGTTCCACTCAGGGGAGCCAGATACACGTGGTCCAACCTACAGGAAACTCCTTTGTTAAGTTGACTGGACAGATTTCTTTGTACCTCGGGGTGGATAGACATTTTTCCGGCCGCCAAGTTGGAAGGATTACCAAGGACTATCTCCGATCACTGGCCTTTACTGCTAACATGTGATTCGCGGAACAGCGGGTCATCCCCATTACGCTTTGAGAACATGTGGCTGCTCGACGATCAATTCAAAGCACTGGTTCCTTCTTGGTGGAGTCAGCCGACATCTTAGGGACAACTATATTCCGGTTCATATCCAAACTTCAATGGCTTAAAGGGCAGATCAAGGCTTGGAATAGAGAGACATACGGGCTGGTTCACGTTGTAAAAGAGGCATTACTCCTTTGGCTGAACGAGGTCGACAATTTAGAGGAACATAGGGTTCTTTCGGATGAGGAAAGGTTTGAGAGAATCCAGAAAAAGCAGGAGTTCAATGACAAGTGTATGGCTGAAGAGGTGTGTTGGAGACAAAAATCTAAAGTTCAGTGGCTGAGAGAGGGAGACCACAACACCAAATTCTTCCACGCAGTTGCTAACGCCCGCAATAAGATCAATTACATGGGCAATATTACTGTTGAGGGGGTATCTTATTCCGATCAGGAACAGATTCGGAACCACGTCATTAACTTCTATGCTAATCTGTATACTGATGACGGTCTCGCACGGCCAAAGATGGACGGGATTCTGTTCAAGTATATCTCGGAGGATGAGTGCTCAGACGTGGAGCAACCATTTACGGAAGACAAAGTGTGGCGGGCGATCAAGTTTGGGGGGAAGAACAAAGCACGAGGTCCAGACGGCTTCACCATGGAATTCTACCGATTCTTGACCATCCTTGAATGGTTGATGCACCAGATGAGCGCAAGAAATGATCTGAAATGGGCCCAAGTTGAAGAAGCATTTTTGGAGAAATACCAGGAAAAGTTCAACCCAAAAGAGGAAATAATTGGCACCTACTTTTGGTGCTAGGAGTCGAGGCCTCCATATATACAAAGAGGATGAAGTACAAGAAATAGAAGACATACAACTACAAGATATAAACTCCATATTGATGAGATTGAATGAAGAAGAAAGAGAGGAAGAGGGAGAAAACATTGAATAAGTAGATGATTTGGATGATGACCAGAATGTTAGTGATAATGATATTAGCGATGATGAAGGAAATGCAACACCACCAGTAAGCTAAGATTAAACAAATATGTTACTAGATTAATACATATTTGAAGCTAAGATTAAATATATAGCCATGTAGATAAGTAATTTAATACATATTTAGAAGCCTAAGATTAAATTTGTATTTACCTACAATTTTTTTCCTTCTTTTTGGAATTTATGAAAAAAGAAAAATTATATTGTGGCTTATGCGATTATGTGAATCACGTAAGCCATGGAGTTATCCCATTGCATAGCATGGCTGATGTCATTTAACAACATTGATAGTATCAGAAAATGTTATTTAAACTTTGGGTTTTAATCATCATGCTATATTTGATTATAGACAAAAAAAAGGCCATTACTCAATGTTGGTCCCCTATGTATGGGATGCTGGGAGGGGTGGGCGAGATACAGACCTAAGCTCTGGCTTTTAGGCACAAAGCGTCTTGTGACGGCCTCATTGATCTGTGCGCCAGCATGAAGGCATAACGACCTTGGAGCTGGGCACTTAGTTAGCAAGAAGGCAAGCAGACCTTGTAGCTAGCCGTGTAGCGCATGGGCGCAGAGGCACGCGGCCCTGCAACCAATGTTGTCAAATGGCTTAAGCGATGCTAAGCGATTTGGCTCAATTTCGCTTAAGCGAATCGCTTAATCACTTAAGCCATGGCATACTTTTTTTTTTTTTCCAAAAAAAAAAAAAAAAAAAAAAAAAAAAAACAATAAGTATTCAAGTCTCTAGAAGGAATAAATAGACAATAACATTAAGTGTCAGGAGAAGGATATTAGACTTTGATACTGAGTACCAGCAATGTACTCTACACATTCATTTCTAACCCATTGTGGATCTCCTCCATCATCATCATCACTAGCATTGCGGTCGTTACACATTACACATTCATTTCTAAACCTTTGAGGCTTTATAACACACTAACATTAATATTATTAAGTTTACAACAATTTAATTCACTACAAAAAAGGATTACAAAGCAAAAAATAAAATAAAAACTAGACAGGATAGATGGGAAGAGATTGGGAGTAAAGAATGGAGATTAGAGAGAAAGTTGAAGCCAAAGTTGTGTGAGGAGTAGAGAACCCAACCCACCCTTTATAGAGGCAATGGGACCTTAAAAAGCAAAAAAAAAAAAAAAAAATAAGTGCTTGGAACATTATGCCATCGCATACTTTTGTATGCCATGGCATAATGTGGCTTAAGATGGCATAAGCGATCACTTAATCGATTAAGCGATCGCTTATGACAACAGTGCCTGCAACGCGTGCATGTGTCCCTAATGCATGATGCGACGATGACCCAAACTAAGCTGCGATCTAGTATGATGACTAGACACGTGAAGGGCTTAGAAAGCGGTGCTCCGCGTAGGGGCACGCGACGTGGTGCCAAGAGGGCACGCGACGTCCGGGTGCTATGAGGCATGCGAGGTGGTGCCATGATGGCACACGATGTGGTGTCAAGAGGACACGCGATATCTAGCTTGTACGATAAGCGATGCGGAGCTAAGAGGGCACGTGATGTGGTGCCAAGAGGGCACATGGCATCCGGGTGCAATGATGGACCTGATATGGTGTCGAGTGGGCACGAGACACAGTCACGACTCAGATGTGATGTGGTGCCACGCGGGTACGCCATGTGGTACCATGAGGGCACGCGATATGAGGCCATGAGGGCCTTGCGACACGGACGCGACATGGTCGCGACACAGTGTTATGTGGGCATAAGGCCATGAGAGCCTCGCGATATGGTCGCGATGCGGATGCGACGCGGACGTGACGTGGACGCAACACAGACGCGACGCGGTCGCAAGTAACGCTGACGCGTGACCTTACAAGACGTGTGGGCTTTGAGGATGGCACTGTGTAACGGGGCTAATACTCGAGCTTGCGGCACGGTGCTTGGGGCACAACATGTGGTGCCAGGAAGGCACGCGACATGGGGACCAAGAGGGCCTAGCGACTTGGTCACGCTGCGAGGACGTGACACGGTCGCATGTGGCTAAGACGCGGGAATGACACGGACGCGACAGGGCCAAGCTGGGCTAGCGATGTGAAGGCGTTGCGGTATGTCAAACCAATAGGTTTGAGGTTCTCCTGCCATTTTGGCTGAATGATTGTTTTACCCTTATATAGAGGAAGGGAGCTGTGGAGCTATTCTCCCACACATGGGGCTCTGCGTTGCGGGACGAGCGCATCGGCTTTCTAGGTTATGGTGGGCCTAGAACTTCGCTGCAATGATGCAGCGCTGCGGCGATGCCATGTGTCACCTGGGATGAGGTTACCATATGGCCCAGTGCCAGTGTCGCGGTGCACATGGGTCGGTGACCTCACGAGGGCACTCAAGGGCTACATGGGACGCGGTGGTGCGCACTAGCTGAGGGCCTGATGCTTAAGTGTGTTGGTCGCGTGGGCCACACACGATGCTTAGTTTGGATAGCATGAAGAGCTGCATGTTACTCCAAGTGTGTTGGTCGCGTGGGCCACACACGATGGTTGGCTTGAATGGCATGAAGAGATGCATGCCACTGTCTGAAGCGAGGAACTAGTGCGCTGCACAGGGTGAAGCTAGGCAAGCCACATGGCACTGAGGTGCTGGCATGCGTGTCGCGAGGAGACACGATGCATTGAGAGGGTTTGCCTCGAGTGAAGGCAACCATGACACGGGAGTTCCCGTCCTCTAGGCGGGTGGTATCGGAGTGATGGTTGGATAAGTTGGTCTCGCTGTGCGGGGCAGCGAGATGTTGCACAAGCGTGATAACCAACGTCAGGTTATGCTTCGTGAAAAAACTGGTATTTGAGTTAGGCTGGCCTCGCTGTAGCGGCAGCGAGACACCGCACGGGCGTCGAAAAAAGTTACCCGTGACAGTCTGCTCTCCAAACTCAACCCTCATCTTCATGCTTGACAGCCCAAGCCTTTTTTCCATTGCACCAAGCAATGGCCCCTATGGTCGATCATAGACAACAAAGCCAAATCAAACAAAGGTTTAGGCTTCTTATTCAATACATTTATCTTGGTTTCAACCATGGACGTAATCATTTCCGGAAAATGAGATTTAAATACGTGTTCTACTCCTAAGCATAATGCTATATTTAATCATAAAATCCAAAGCTTAAATCAAACAAACCTTTGGGCTTATTCACCAGAACCACAGTCCCCAAAGGCCCATCCCACTTTGCAGGAAGCTCAGTTTTCCTACTCAACAAATAAGGCTCCCCTACTTCATCTCCACCTTTAGGCACCTTCTTCAAACCCTTAAAGAAATCCTCCACCTTCTTCTCCGTAACACCCACATTGTCTTTTTTCGACGTTGCAGCCGCCGTCCCCTCTTTCTCTTCATCAAAAAACACCAACCCCCTATCCTTCTCCTCCTTCAATCCCGATTTCTTCAACTTCTCTGATCCGCCCGGCTCGAGAAACGCCTTATCAAAGCACTGATCAGGGAAGTACTTCTTCTCTAACTGGTAAACCATCCTATAATGCTTGTCCTTCTCCCACGGATACGCGAATGTGTCGTAGAAATAAAGCTCCTCTTCTCGTGCGTGCAAAGTGCGAAATTCGACGATTTCGTGCTTCAATTCAACGTACTCAGGCTGTCGCGGGCGGTCTTCGTCGCTGTCAGATGGCCCATACATTCTCTTCCGTCGCTTCCGGTAGTACTTCCGCTTGGATTTGTCCATGTCGTCGGTCGATTCGGAGGTGGAATTCGAAGTGGGTATTGAGGAATCGGGTTCTTGAGTGGGTTCGACTGCGGTTCGCGAGGTGGTGCGGCGGCGATTGGAGGTGGCGGGGCGGGAGACGATGAGTTCGTATTGGAGGGGGTAGCGAGTTGCAGTAGTGGAGAAGAGGGAGAGAGAGGGTGGTGGTTTTGAGAGGAGATTGAATTTGGTCGAGAGGAGGAGAGAGAGGGTTTTTGCTGCCATTGGGGGTTTGGGGTTTCTGGCCTCTCTATCTCTCTCTGGTTTCTCTGTGGGAAGTGGAGATGGAGAACAGAGGCTGAAACCTTGGTTCAAAATGGATGGTTTTGAACCATTTGATTGGGTTAGCTCTAAACGGCACTACGCGTTCTCTCAAAGGGCCGACATAGGTGACCCTTAAAATTGATTGGGTCGGATCAGATGATGGAGATCCTGTTGCACCCGATCTCCCACAAAAAGAATCTTGATTTCATATCGCACCTAATCAGGCGGTTAGGTTTTTAGTCCATTGATCGAGTCGGATCAGCCGATGGAGATATTGTTTCATCTTGATCTTCCATAAAAAGATTGTTGAGTTTATATGTCAAACCGTTAGGTTTTTTTTATTATTATTATACGGCTATTCGGCCGAGACAGCCTTGAGAACCGAGGAGCAAGCACACATACACATTTGACAGTTACAGAGAATCATGAGAGAGCACCAAGTACAGTGATAAGGGTTAACTAATAGAACCCAACCCACACCTTGTAAACACAAGGGTGGGAATATAACATGGAGGACGAATATCAAACTCACGACCTACTCCCTCACAACAGAGGGAGCGTACCAACTGGGCTAATGCGGTAGTTAGTTTTTTATTCCACATGCCACATATCTCAAAAAAATGCTCCTGAAATCATGTTTGATTGTGATATTTGTCACTGCACACAAGATCCATATTTTAGAGATATGTGAGATGTGAAATAAAAAATTAATCGTCTGATATATGCGACATGATCTTAAGATCCATTGTGTGGGAGATTGGAGTGAAAATGATCTCCATCATCTAATCTGACACCATCAATAGTTTTGAAGGGGTTGCACATATAGGCGCTTTCAAAGAACGCGTGAGCACAAATAGAGCTACCCTTTTTATTGGGGTACCTCTACTTGCGCCCACCAAATCTCTGAAAACGCCCACGTTCTCACATGAGAAAAAAAATTAAGGCCTTTTATTTGGTCGGGGACGCAAAAACCGGCGCCCCATCGGTTGTCTAGATGGGTACCCTCGTGTAAAGACTTATTTTTATTTGTTTTTGCTCATTTGAAACATTGCCAAGAACAGGAGAGAGCCAAGAACTTCGAACCTCATTCTTCTCTGTTACTCTCTGTCAAGCCCTACGTTCCTTCGGTGAATCGCTATGTATATCCTTTCTCTCCGGGACTCTATGCGTATATCCTTCCTCTCTGGTCCATGCGTATAAACTCGTTCGTTCATCCGTATTACTGAATAACCATCTTCTTCTTCATTCTTCTTCTTTTTCTTCCTCTCCTTATTCTGCATCTTCTCCCCCTCCTTATTCTTCTTCTTCTCTTTCCCACCTTATTTTTCTTCCTCTTCTCCGGTGACTCTTCTTCTTCTTGGGCAAATTCTTCTTCTTCGGCAAATTGCAACGTCACCAAAACAACAATAGCAATAAATAAAAAATAGAAACCCTAAAATATTCTAAACCACAAAAACTTAAACCTAAGAAACCCTAAAAGATCTTTAAACTAGGGTTGTGCATTTTTTAGACCGAACCGACCGAACTAGGTTGAGCCACCGGTTTTGGTTAGGTTTGGAAGGGTACCGGTTTGGGTTTGGTTCGAACAAAAGGAAAACCAAAAAGTTTGGTTTGGTTTGATTTCGGTTCCAAGCCGAAACTGACCGAACCAAACCGAATGTAATTTGTAAGTATATATATATAAGCTGGGGGTTTTGATTAATTTTAAAGAGCATTTAAGTAAAATGCATATTTTTATTTAAAACCCCATTCTTATATTTAGCCTATTCCTAAATCCCAAAGCGGTAAAATAGAACATATAGGAAAATCGGTTGAGAAGTTGAGAAAATTTTGATGTGCAAGTAGAACTTATAGGAAATCCAAAACTGACCGAACCAAACTGAACCAAATCTAATCTGGTTGGTTTGGTTTAAGAGTCGGACAGTTTGGTTTGGTTTGAAAATCTAGAAACCGATGAGGACCAGTTTGGTATAGTCCAAAACCGACCAAACCGAATACACCCCTACTTAAAACCATAGAAACTTAAATATAAAAAAAAAACCTAAAATTAACTTAAAATATTCTAAAAAACTTACAGCTGAACTTATGAAGAGAGTCAGTGCTTGTAGCGGTGAAGCCTTCCATATATCTATTCATACTTCCAGCAAGACCTCACCACTACAACACACAGTTCTAAGTATTGAGAAATGCTCCAACTCTGATTTGCAATGTTTGTGCTTGTGACGATGAAGCCTTGATGTATAACTCCAAATATTGACAACATGGCCTCACCGCGAAGACTAGATTGAGAAATGCTCAAACTCTAATATGCAGAGTTAGTGCTTGTAGCGGTGAGGCTTTGTTGTATAACTGCTAAAACTGATAGCAAGGCCTCACCGCTAGAACTATAATTAGAATTGTTCTCTATGGTCTACTGAGTCTGTGATTGTGGAGATGAGGCCTCGTTGTATATTTGTGAATACTAACAGTAAGGTCTCACTACTACAAGCACTGACTCCCGCCATAAAGTTTAGTCGTAAGAACTTTAGGTTTTAGGATCTTTTAAGTTAATTTTAGGTTTTCTGATATTTAAGTTTCCGTGGTTTTATGGTCTTTTAGGGTTTCTTAGGTTTAGGTTTTTGTGGTTTAGAATCTTTTAGGCTTCTTAAATTTTTTTGATTCTCGTTGACATTACAAGTTGCAGGAGAACGAGGAAAAAAAAGAAGAAGAAGAAGATGATTATCCGATGATACGAACAAGCGATGGCCGGAGAAGGTGGCTAAAAAAGAAGAAGAAGAAGGACAGTAAGTGCTTCAAATAGGTAGGAATGAAGGAGAGGTTGAGATAGGTAGGTGCCCCCGATTGCGAGATTAGGTGAGCGCCTTCAGAGATATTAAATTGGTTTCATTAAGTGGCGCCTTTAGAAAAAAATCGCTTTCGCGGTGGGCGCTTTCAGAGATTTGGCGGGAGCGAACAAAGGCACCCTTTGAATTGTTGTAAGGGAGCTTTACTTGCACACACAAAGCTTTCCCCAAAACACAATTTAAAACAGGATGTGTGCCATATGAATCAAGGGCCATTTTGGAGGGATTTGTGAGATATGGAATAAAAAACCTACCGTATGATAGGTGTGACATGATCTCAAGATCTATTATGTGGAAGATCGAGGTGAAACACAATCTCCATCATCTGATCTAAAGCTAGGGCGTGGGCGTGAACAGAGGTACTCTTGATTGTTGTAAGGGAGTCATTACTTGCACACAAAAAGCTTGCCCAAGCACATAATTTAAGTGGAACCTCTACTTGCAAGCGCAGAGTTGGCTCTTGCACATAGTTGAAATGGAAGACATGCGCTGTCTGAGAACACCAATCCATATGATTTAAAAGCCATGATCTAAAAATCTTAGATGTGAACGATTGGCGTGAAACAAATCTTCACATATTATCCAATGCAATTAAGGGCGTGAGCTACTGCATTGAATCATATTTCTAATCTTTTACACTAGAAATTTAGATCATGGCCTCCAAATCAAATTTCTTAGATGGTGTTTTCATATTACACATGTCACCCAAAGGGAGCTACAAGTTGCACATGAGATTTGTATTGTGCCTCATGATTAAAAACAAGACTTGGTATTTTGAGATCATTGTCACGTGGAACACCATCTAAGCCATCTGATTTGAAGGTGATAATGTAAAGATCTTCTTTGTCAAAGATTGGAGCGACATGTGATCTCTATTATCTTATTGAACATAGTCAACCATCGAATATGTTGAAGGCCTTTGATTGTGTTAAATCAGATAATAGAGATCGCGTTTCGTGCTAATATTTAGTACAAAAGATCTTTACATCATGGCTTTCAAATCAGAAGGCTTAAATGATGTTCCACGTGCCACATATCCCAAAAGCACTTTCTTTTTAAACTATGCACCACGGTACATATCTCATGTGCAAGTTGTAGCTCCCGTGCACAAAATATAAAGGGGTACCTCTGTTCGTGCCCACGTTGTTCTTTGAAATCGCCATGCTTCAGACCCCTTGAAATTGTTGATTGCTTTAGATCAGATGATGAAGTTCGTGTTTTACCCTGATCTTCCAAGCAATGGATCTTGAGATCATAGTGCACCTATCAGACGATCAAATTTTTATTCCATGTTTCACAGATTTCAAAAAATGTCTCTTCTATCATATGACACACATCACACTCAAACGTGATTTTTGGAGCATTTTTTGGGGATTTGTGACACATGGAATAAAAAATTGATTGTGTGATAGGTGTGCCATGATATGAAGATCCATTGTGTGAATATCGCAATAAAAAACGATTTCCACTATCTGATACGAAGCAATCAATGATTTTCATGGGGACGTGGGCCACGGACTCTGATACCCAATATGTCTTTCTTTTTAAATTGTGCAATGCCCAACTTCTGTTGTGCAAGTAATGCTCCCCAATTTGAAAGAAGAGACCAATTCTTTAAGGCAGGTGTTACTATCACACCGCTTTCGTTACAGTCACCTCACTTAAACAAAGGAAAAATTAATTGATTACTCTAAATCAGACTACGGAGATTGTTATTCGTCCCAATCTTCCACACAATGGATCATGACATTATGGGATTACAATGAGACGGTTGGATGTTGATTTCATGTTGCACACATCCCAAAAAGTGTTACTATGAGACGGTTAGATGTTGATTCCATATTGCACACATCCCAAAAAGTGAATATAAATCATGTTTGATAGTACGCTATGATCATGTTCACTTTTTGGGGTGTGTGCTATGTGGAATCAACATCTAATCATCTGATGTAGACCTATGATCTCAAGATCTATCATGACAAGAAAATAGAAAATTGATCTCCATTGTCGCGCTCAATAGTCAACAAGTTTTTCCTTTGTTTAAGTGAAGTGGCTGTAACATATAGTGGTACAGTAGTACTATCAACCTTCTTTAGATAGATTATGCTGTGAGTATAACCAATGATCAAAATATCACCCAAAATTTCGGTTTTGGGCTTGGCTGAAAAAAAAAATTTAATCGATAATTTGAATTATCGGCTGAAATTTCAGCCGATAATTTGAGGATTTCAGTTAAATTTTTGATTTTTTCTTTTGGTTAAAAAATGAAAAAATAAGTATTTTGAACGGTCTTCAAATTATCAGCCAATAATTTGCTAATTCTTAAATTAGTGGCTGATAATTTGAAAGCTAGTACATTACAGCCGAAAACTTGATTAGTAAATTATCGGCCGATAATTTGAAGGCATGGCTGAAACAGGTTTATATCGGCAGATAATTTCATTTATTGGCCGATATTTTGAAACATGAGTATAGCCGTCTACTTTTTAGCCATATGCCATATATGTTTCATCCATCAAAGAAGGCAGCCATCATTTTGCAAAAGAAATATTCTACATTAGAGGATTGGAACCATTCAATTGGTTCACTTTATTTTCGACCAGTAAAACAAATTATGAATTATTGTTTATTTTAGAGGGCATTGAACATATGGTTAAAATTCATTGAAAGTATGTTGTGGGCCCAATATAATTTAATATATGAACTATGATTTTTAGGGTACCTCCATTCCCTAGAAACTGTTGATCGGTTTGAATTAGACGACGGTGATTTTTTTTTATTTCAATTGGGTCTTCTGATTATGGATATGCCATCAAACAGTCAAATTTTTTATTTCACGCGGTAGAGAACCCAAAAAGTGACCCTAAAATCACGTTGGAGTGTGATGTGTATCATATGATTTAAGGGTCATTTTTTAAGATGTGTCACATAGCAGACGGTCAGTTTTTAATTCCACGTTAACACATATCTTTAAAACGATCACCATCATCTAATTCAGCGTAGTCACAATTTTTTGTGTAGGCACCCACCTGAAATGTAAGTAGGCGCGAATAGAAGTACCCTTATTTTTATAGCTTGGGCTTTTGAAAAAAATGTGGCACGTACCATATTCCAATATTCTGTAAAGGTGCAAGTCATGTCATTATACTTTGAACGAAAGACTTAGTAATTTGGGGACCTATGTCTTTAGAAAACACCATCTAAGCATTCTGACTTGAAAACAATAATCTAAGTATCTTTGATGTAAAAAATATGCACAAAATACTGTCTCTTTCCTATGGATCAACCAAGTCAGCTATTGGGATGATGGCTTTCGACTACGTTGAATCATGTGATAATAATAGTGTTCCAAGTTAATCTTGCTGATGAAAGGTCTTTAGATGATTGCCTTCAAATCAAAAGCAGCATAGATGTTGTTCCCACATATGTATCCCAAAAGTAAGTAGTCTTTCTTTGAAGCACCACCTCCTAACCCAACCTTTGAGTATCAGACCACTACCAAAAGAAAACGTCCTGCCTCTAAGAAGCACTCTCTGATGTAGATCCTTTGCCTATAAGAAAGATTAAATGTCACGACCCGAAATTCTACCCCATCCCGAGGGCCTAGAATTTCGAGTTATGACCCGCACATATCCCGGATATGCTAAGCGGACATATACCTAATCAGAGTTCTCGCGCAATAATGGTTCCACGAAATCCGTGAAAGCCAACATACCATAGTGGAATATAAAATAATCATAAATGCTGAATAAATCTGATAAAATGCGATAAAATGCTATTAATCCACAGGTAACATGTAAGTCAAATCGGAGACAAATCCGATAAAAATGAAAGCATAGAGTCAATGATAATGATATAAGGCAAAATCCAATATCGAGTCTACTAAATCAATATCCGGTGCTCGGATCAAAATCAACACTGTAGTCCTCGATAAGGTAATGTCACCTCCAAAGGCTCTTGGTAATCAACGTCCACTGGGTCGACGCTCTCAGCACTAATCAGATCAGAGAAACTCACGTCCACACCGTCGGTATAGTCACCTGCAGCTGTTAAATTATCGTGGGATGAGTTTACTCACCACGTAAACTTCGATGGGATACACCACCAATCCACCCCATACTACTCGGTGCATTGTGGGTGCATCTTGTGAGTGATAAATGAATATCTCAAAGCGATAGCAAAAGAATAACAAAATTACATGCATATCGTAAAGCTCATATCATAAATGCAAGACAATGATCTGACACTCATATCCTAACGTACCTTACCATATCTCATAACATATCCTACCATGTCTTATTATCATTCTCGCACATACGTCAGACATCGCATGGCGTAACTAACATACTGAAATCCTAAACGACACTGCGGAGTCAAGCTCGAGCTACCATGGAGGGTCAACATAGTATCATACCACCATATCATAACGCCCCGTCATACTCATACTCCACCATCCAAACCAATGGGGAGACATAATGGCCAAACTCACTCATAACATACTCATACTCATAATCTCTAGAGATCCGTCTTGGTGAGACGTTATTGCCCCTACGGTACGTAAAGGCAGACGTCTGAGACTTAAGTTCTTTATCTTTTTTTGCCTACAGCGATGTCTTATTATCGTACTCATATCATAACTTATCTTATTTCATACTCATATCTTATCATACTCTTATACTTAATCCTAGGACAAACTATAGTGAGGCAACTTTTCTAATTTACGCTTCCCAAGAAAAAGGTTCCAGTAGTAACTGGATGTACTTTGTAATTACCCATACTATCATAGAGGCGTTGCATCCGTACATGGACGCCAATATTTCAAGTTTCACGTGATCGTAGAAGAAACTTCACCACAGCCAAAGCCTATGGTCGAACCTCATAACTTAAATCATAACTCATACTATCATATTTGAACTCGGGGTGATCGGTACGTATATGCTACATGTGAGGAATTCTAATTCACACTCACCCGACTCGTCATGGGTCCCATTCCACCATGAGTTGTAAGGCATGTGAATACGGTGTATTTCTCGCTTCGATACCATCTCAGCGAATCACCACGCCCAAGCATAGGCATGATCTCATACACTCTCGTACTCATGATCTAACATATCCTAACTCGTATAAATTGATTAAATTACAAACACAAAAGCATCACACATACAGAACGGTTTACACTTAGATTTAGATTATGTTTATATTTATATTTATTTACATAATACACCAATATAATTATAGAATAGGGTTATAAGTGTAATTTCGATAATCGTAAAGGTCAGAGTTCGATTTCATAGAGGCATCGAAGTTCTAACACTTTGTGTTATTGAAGTGATCGCATTGAAGCGATAAAATTATATATATATATATAGTATACTATAATTAAATGTTCAAATAGAAAGGGGCAGTGCAATTTAAAGTGGAGTACGTCACGACCATCGATCGAAAATGCAAGTGATTTCAGTGCACTTAGTTTTGGTCGTGCAAAGGCGGAATTATAAATAAGGTCATCTGTTCGGACGAGAATCAATTGATTGATTTTGAAATCAATCAGTCGGGAGTATATTATTTGAATTATTTAATTCGGGTCAGAATCAATTTAAAGTGAACAATGGTTCAATTTTGTTTAGGATCAACAAATCAATTTGATGTGTCAATGGATCGATAAAAGTACAACACAATGAGTCAAATTACTGTCAAGAAGAAATTTCTCAAATAAATAATAATACTATATAGGTATAGTGTGAGGCGGGTTATTATAGGTTAAAATATTACAAAATCTAAACTATATAATACAGTATACTAGTTATAATAATATTATAATTAAAAAAAAAGGGGCACAGGAAGGATTCGATATAATGAAATCTAGGCAATTTGAGTTATTAAGTAAGGTGTGGTACTTGTTTTAAAGCATGGGTCTCACTGGTCCATGTGGAATCGATTTCAATTTGGGTACATGCATAGGTTTGTGTGTTGGCTTTATGGCCTTATTTATTCACGTAATTTCTCTCTCCAAAAATAAACCTTCTTTAATAGCAACAAGTCTACAACATGTGTAGAAGGTTTCAATATTGGTCTTAGCCATATTTATCAATTGGTGGTGAATGGGCATTTTAGAATCGCCCAACCTTGCTTTCACCCGGTTGATATTTATATAATATTTTATATAAGTAAAGTTATACATATTACTTTACTTGATATATATATAGGTAAAGATAATATATAAATGATATAATTATAATATTCTTTTAAGTAGCATTCCATATATAACAATCATTACTTTACATGTACAATATAGTATGTTTAAGCCAATTCCTATCAAACCATATAAATATAAAACATTCTAATTTAATAATTATTTTATTAGTTCCCAAAATAATATATTGAAACCCACATAGCGACCTCAAAGTGGTCACGTCTATGCGAGATGAAGTGCCATAATGTATACTTTTACGATGCTAATGGCAATAAACGAATGTACATGAATTTGTACTTGTCTTAGTTATTTTAATTCACCATTTGTCTCGATCTCCAAGTTCTAGAAAATCAATTCGGTTGCTTTAGGAACAATATGCCAAGCGGATCATTAATCGATTTTCTACTTACAAAACATGATAATTATTTCAATACATTAACCAATTGTTTTAAAGGTGGAATTTGAATGCAGTTTTAGGCACTCGTTATCTTTGTTTCCTTGCAATTGATTCTTAACACTTTTTAAACAAATCTCATCTTAATCGTTTTTCATCTATTTTGGATCGACTTTCGGGTCTTATTAATATTATACTTGGAGCATATGATGACTATGCATCCAATGAACCGAGCGGCTATATATTAATTTATTGGGTATAAGGCAATGATAAATCTCAATATATAACAAAATAATTAAATAATATAAAAATGAGGATTAGTCATATTTTCAATCCTAAAGTGATATTGCATAGAAAACAAATATATGATTCATTTTATAGTTAAATCGACACGATCGAATCGTATCTGTGACGGAATTTGAGTAGAATGAGATGGATGGATGGGTACCCACCTCTTGAAGCGTGCTCGGCGAATCGACGGTGGTTAGGGCGATAGAGATCGGCGTCCACACGATTGGGCCGTCCACGATTACGCCGTCTTCACCTCGATTTGATGATAGAAAAATACCACAGTGGAGATTTAAAAGAGAATTTTTAAGAAGAATTCTTATAATAATAGTTTAATAAGGGTGTATAGGCTTTTATTTCAAGGTTTAAAATGAATGTTTAAACTCACGTAGTAAGATTTGATCCTTAGACCTCTTATTTATAAGCAAAGTCTTTTAACCACTAGGCTACCACACAACTTGTGTCAAATAAGGATAATTTTAAATATAAAACCTTTTTTAAAAATCAAAATGTGTATTTTCTCAACTAGTGTAGGATCCGATGTAGAGCACTAACATCATGCAAGGTATAAAGCACAATCTAACACCAATAAAAGAAAGTTCAAAAATTCGGGTTGTTACATTAAACCCTTGGAATCTAATGATAACTCCGCTGTATTATCGGCAGGTGTTGCTTTGCAACCCTGCCGGTCGCAATGAAACTCTTAGCTTGGAACTGCCGGGGGCTTGGGAACCCCCGGTCAGTTTGCGCTCTAAAACAAATGTTGAAGAGCAAAGATCCTGACCTTCTGTTTCCCTCTGAAACAAAATCTTCTGGAGGCGAAATGGAAAAACTCTGATGGTCATTGGGCTATCAAAATGGTTTCTTTGTCAGTGCAGTGGGTAGAGCAGGGGGTTTGGCGTTACTCTGGAAAGCGGATATTGTCTTTGATTTGACCACCAATCAGCTTCAAAATATCATATTGATGGTATTATCTCGGAGGTGGATCTCAATATTAAATGGTGATGCACAGGTTTCTATGGTGATTCGGATTCTAACAAAGGTCTCTTCTCCTGGAACCTTCTTCAAAAGCTCAATTCCCAATACCCCTACCCTAGCTTTGTCTGGGGATTTCAAAGAAATTCTCTCACGAACAGAGACAATAGGGCCCCGATGGCCTAACCCGCTGAACCAAATCGAAGACTGCCGGCTGGTGGTGGTTGAATGTGGTTTCTAAGACCTTAAATTTGAAGGCCTAGATTCACTTGGACTAATGGCAGGGAAGATGACGAGCTCGTTCTTGAAA
Source organism: Chloranthus sessilifolius (assembly GCA_021018995.1). Taxonomy (NCBI): domain Eukaryota; kingdom Viridiplantae; phylum Streptophyta; class Magnoliopsida; order Chloranthales; family Chloranthaceae; genus Chloranthus; species Chloranthus sessilifolius. The sequence continues at coordinate 22,015,151 of CM037594.1, read as the reverse complement.
GACTTGATCACTGCTTTTGCAATTTGGAATGGATTAATCAGCTCACAAACTTTAAAGTGTTTCATCTCGTGGCTGCAGCTTCAAATCACATCCCCATTTTCCTTGACACTCATGCAATTCGACAGACTTATCATAAAGGCCCTCGCCCTTTCTGATTAAAGGCAATGTGGACAAGATCTTAAGATTATCCAGAACTTGTAAAGGAGAACTGGATACAACAACCTAGTACTAATCCTACTCAAAACCTATGCTTGGATTTAAATAATCTAGCTGGTGTTAAAATATGTCCCACATGAAAGGTAATGTGGATATTATTTGGACTTAATAAGATAAGGTGGCTATTGACTTTTGAAAAAAGATGTACGGTTACTAGTGAGAGATAATGGGAGAAGTTAAATTCCTATCTACCTACTTGTATGGGGAGTGGGATAACTATTATATATTTGTACGTGAGAATTGTCCTCTTTCTACCCACATTTTCATTTTTTATCAGATTTCCCATATGTCCGGTGAAGTTAAGAAAATGAGTTAAGTGAGAGAAATACTTTCTACAAGCTTTCAAGAAAAAGGAGATTTCATTATGACTGATTCCGGTATGTTTTATGAAGTATTTATTTCCGCATAAAAGATGATTATATGATTTTCATGATAGTTGAAGATTCCTATTTCTAACATATGGTATCAAAGCCTGGTTGAAACTATCATGATTTTCTTTTTAATATAGAGATCGATTTCATTAATATTTTTTGATCTCATTATTGTTTTATGTGCAATGTTTTGTGTTCATAATGTTCATAACTCATTGTTCATTGATTCTGAAAATTCCTATGATGTTTGCCGGATTTAATGAAATCTTGATTCCGAATTTTATATTATTGGAATATCATGATTCCGTGTGGATATTTATTAACATGTGTCGGTTTAATTTCGTATGAGTTTTGACGTTCGCTGGCCATCTTCTTTGTTTGATTCCGGCTTACTATTTTGTTTAAATGATTAATTTTTTGTGAGCATTTGTGGGCCACTTACATGTTTTAGGATAGTAAATTTGTAATGGTGGCTATGTTATTGACTCACTTGTATTGAATTAATAATTGTATTTATGCATGTATGGGTTGAGCTGTTATGGGCCGGATTTTGCTTGTAATTGAGAAAATTAAAAGAGAATGCTAGTATAGGATTTTGAACTCAGGAAATATGATAATAATCTTTCTGGGATATTATTTATCTGTTTTGAATGTGGGAAGATTTTTGCTTAGTTATCAATCAATATTTATATTATGGTTAGCATGTTATCACCAAAGTGATCTTGTCGGGAAAAGTTATAAATATTGAATTGAATTATGACTTTGCAAAATTATTATGGAATGATTATTTGATTATTATGGTTTGACTCAGAGGTGCACCAACATTTTAGTAGTCATTAAATTAATTAGAATAACTGATAGAATGATAGTGAGATTGGAATGGATGCCCAAAGGTGACAAACTAATTAAACTTTGAAGGGTTATCAGTTATGCGTAGGTGAGTGAAAATCACCATTAAATTTGAATATTAGTATATTGCATTAGTTAATCCAAAGATTGAATGCAATATTACTAATGAAAGTGATTTTCTCAAAGCATTAATGTTGTGATGATTTTATTGCAGGGTCAGTTCCTATTTCGCTTCATTCGCTAGCATTTTCTATTCTAATCTTTAATGGATCTAATTTCTCTGACAGGAAGGAACAGATCCAATTTCACCTTGGTTTTCTGTATCTTGACTTAGCACTGCGAATTGACAAACATGTTGCTATTACTGAAGCAAGCAGTTTGGAGCAGCAAACTTTGTCCAAGTCATGGGAAAGATCGAACATATTAAGCATCATGTTTATACGAATATGTATTGCGAACAATATTAAGTCAACGCTTCCTCAAATTGAAAATGCAAAGGAATATTTCAAGGCCGTGGAAGATCGGTTTCATTCAGCAGACAAGTCCCTTGGAGGGAGATTAATGACTGAACTTACCACCATGAAATTTGATGGTAGCCATGGAATGAATGAGCATGTCCTTGAAATGACCAATCTAGCTGCCATACTCAAATCTTTGGGCATGAATGTTGATGAAAGTTTCCTTGTTCAATTCATTTTGGATTCCTTGACTACTCAGTATGGGCCATTTCAGATTCACTATAACACTATTAAGGAAAAGTGGAATGTGAATGAATTGGCGCGTATGTTAATTCAAGAAGAGGCAAGGCTTAGGCAACAAGGACAACATTCAGTTAATGTTAAGAGTCATGGAGTTGAAAGCAAAGGATAGAAACCGAAGAAGAGTTTCAAGAAAGATCCATAGAAAGTTGCAGAACCTTCTCATGTCAATGGGGCTCGCAAGAAGGAACATAATGGATCGAAATGCTATTTTTGTCATGGCTATGGGCATTTACAGAAAAAATTGCCAGAAACGAAGAGCTTGGTTCGAGAAGAAGGGAAAGCTATTGATTATGTATGTTTCAAATCAAATATGAGACAAGTTCCTTCTAATACATGGTGGATTGACTCTGGTTCTACTATTCATGTTTCAAATTTGATGCAGGGATACCTTTCGATCCAAAACATAAAGGAAAATGAGCATTTTATAGTCTTGGGAAATGGAACTCAAGTACCTGTTGTTGGAACTCTACATTTGTTTTTAGAGTCAGGCCACTGTTTGGACCTATTTAATACTCTTTATGTTCCTACTATTTAAAGAAATTTAATTTCCATGCCAAGACTTGATTATGATGGTTATGCTTTGTATTTTGAACATAAGGGTTTTTGTTTGTTGAGAAATGGCTCATTTGTTGGTTCTGGTATTTTATCTGAGGGGCTATATAGATTTAATCTGAACAAAATTTTTGCTAAAACACTCCTCACCCTGCATCATAATGTTGGAACTAAACGTAGCAGAGTTAATGAGAATTCTTCTTTCTAGTGGCATAAAAGACTGGGTCATATATCTAGAGAAAGAATGGGGAGATTGGTAAAATATGGGATTCTTTCAAATCTTGATTTTATTGATTTCGATGTATGTGTGGATTGCATTAAAGGAAAGCAAACCAAACATACAAAGAAAGGTGCCACAAGAAGTGGAAAACTTTTTGAGATTGTCCATACTGATAAATGTGGACCTTTCGACTCACCGTATTTTGGTGGAGAAAAGTACTTTATCACTTTCATCGATGATTTTTCACATTACGGTTATGGCTATTTGTTACATGAAAAATCTCAAGTAATTAATGCTTTAAAGGCATATATTATTGAAGTTGAGCGACAATTAGATAGAAAGGTGAAAATCATTCGATCAGATAGAGGTGGTAAGTATTACGGAAGGTATGATGGAATAAGACAATGTCTAGGACCATTTGCTAAATTCCTAGAAGATCATGGTATTTGTGTACAATACACAATGCCTGGTACGCCTCAGGAGAATGGGGCTGGAAAGCGTAATTGTACACTTAAGGAAATGGCTAGAAGAATGTTAAGTAATTCTTTAGTACCCATTTCATTGTGGATGGAGGCCCTTAAGACAATCGTTTATTTGCTTAACCGGGTTCCTAGTAAGGCAGCTCAAAAGACACCTTTGGAATTGTGAACGGGAAGGAAATCGAGCTTTAGATACGTTCATATTTGGTGTTGTCCAGCAGAGGTTATGATCTATAATCCACATGAAAAGAAGTTAGATTCTAGAATTGTAAGCGGATACTTTATTGGTTACCCAGAGAAGTCCAAAGGGTATAGATTTTACTGCCCTAACCATAGTACGAGAATTGTTGAAATCGGAAATGCCAGATTCCTTGAGAATGGTGAAATTAGTGGGAGTGATACCTGAAATTCTACCCCATCCAGAGGGCCTAGAATTTTAAGTTATGAGCCGCACATATCCCGAATATGATAAACAGACATACACTTAATCAGAGTTATCGCGCAAGTTTGGTTCCACGAGATCCGTGAAAACCAATACTTAAAAGTGAGATATAAAGCACTCATAAATAATAGAATAAAAGTAATGAATCCAAATAATTCACCAATAAAATAATAATGAAAGTCAGAAACAAATTCGATAAAAGAAAGCGTAGAGTCAATAATGATAATATCAAACAACTCAATACCGAGTCTAAAAATGTTAATAACTGGAGTCCGGATCAAAATCAGTATCGTGGTCCTCTTGGTACTCTGCGGTGTGGCCCTCCCAAGGCTCCTAGTAGTACAGAAACATAAGTTCATAATCTTTTACTGACCTATACAGTGATGTCTTATTATCGTACTCATAACTTATCTTATCTCATACTCATATCTTATCATACTCTTACAACTTAATTCTAGGACAAGCTATAGTGGGGTAACTTTCCCTAAATTACGCTTGCCAAGAAAAAAGTTTCGTAGTAACCTAGATGTACTTCGTGTGGCATCCCATACTACTATAGAGGGTTGCATCTATACATGGACACCAACATTCCGAGTTTTACGTGACCGTAAAAGAAACATCACCATAGCTAAGGCCCAAGGCTCGTTTCTCGTATCATATCTCATATCTTATCCTCTCGTATTAAAACTCGGGGTGATAGAGTCACCGTATATGTCACTGTTTAAGAGGTTACAATGAATTTGCACTCACCCTATACGTCATGGGTCCCATACCACCATGAGTTATAAGGCATGTGAATACGATATATTCCACGCTTCGATATCATCTCGAGGAATTACCACGTCCAAGCGTATGCATGATCTCATACACTCTCGTACATATGCCCTAGCTTATTTATAACTCATATAATGTGATCAAGATGTACACACAGAAATGTCATGCGTATAGAAATAGCATGCGTAAAGAAAAATTTATATAAAATTTTATTATGCTTATACATATAATTTATTTACACCTCATCTCAATACAAGATATAATAGAGTAGGTATAAGTGTAATTTCGATAATGCGAAGGTCAGAGTTTGATTTTCACGAGGCATCAAATTTTTAACACTTCGTATTATCAAAGTGGTCGCATTGAAGCGATAAAAGTTATATATATATATATAATATTATTATTAAATACTCAAATAAAAACTATTATTATTTTAAAGGTTAAGTGAATCACGACCATGGATCGAATGATGTATTAAAGTTTGGTCATGAGTAAAGAGAAATAAAGGTAAGTGCAGCCGTCTGTTCGGACGAGAATCAATCGATCGATTTTGAAATCGATCGATCAGAATTATATTTACAAATTATTTAATTAGGGTATAGATCAATCGATCGATATTAAAGTCGATTGATCGAATTTAAAACTTTTTAAAATACATAGTAATTCAGTTTTGTACAAAATCGATCGATCGAAAAGTGTAAATCGATCAGTTGATAATAAAAGGACACAAGAGTTTGGGACAGTGCTTATATACCCAACTTTAGCAAATAACTTATATTATTAAATAATAGGATACTTGAGTACATTATTTTATATAACAATATAATGCTTATATAATATATAATATATAAAAGGTTTCTTAGTATGAGTTAAAAGAAATTAGTACCTTAAATATAATATAATATAACCAAGTGTTCCTTGGATTTTATAATAGCATTAAAAATATAAGGTATTCATTATGATAATAACATTGAAATATAAGGTAATCATTATACCTTCAAGTAAGTCGCATTAATCGATTAACAGGGAATTTCTGTTGCGGTACCAAATCAGATGGGTCATGGTCCAACATCAGATGGGTGCACGGTCCAACATCAGATGGGTCCAAATTGGAAGTCGGTCGCTGTCAAACCTGAAGACACAAGTTCAAGTCCAAAGAGTAGGTTCAGCGGGTGGATTTGAAGGTACTCTTTATTTTATTATACTATTTACACACATCATATTTTATTATTGGGTGCATATGAATAACTTTTCTTTTGCATATAAGCTATATGGGTGCACATAGCAACCCCTTATTTTTTTTTTGTACTTAAATTATTTTGCCCAATCAGCTAACTCCCTCCCCCGTTCATTCTAATAAAATAATCTAATTGTAATCTTTCCCTTTTTTTCCTTTTAATGAACGATTCTCTCCCTTTTGATTAGCAATGAGAATCGAAGCTCCCAAACCAAAATCCAAGCATCCAAACTAATGATCGCGCACTGGTATGCATATTACCCTAATCTTGATGGATGGTTTTACCAAGCACATACTAATAATGGTCTGTATCAGATGAACATAAGAGCTCTGATCGGATGGTTTGCAGCGAGTGTGATGTTTGGATAATCTAAGAAGATCTCGAGTAAACGGAAACCCAATCTATTGAGCATAGAAACAAACATGCAGTCATAATTAGTCTTGAAAATAAACCCAAAATTGAATGGAGAAATTATTAAAATAATATTAGAACAAGGATTAACTAAAATTTTACTCCAACAATATTATATATAAAATAAAATTAGGGCTCATTTAATAGCCCGTCGATACTGTTGGTATGCGCTTTTTCTGGGTTCCTTTTGGTCTTCGAAATAAGTGGCCCAATTCAATCCTATGAACTCTAACAAGGGGTGATAGAATAATGAACTGAGAGATATTAAATTACTAAAATTAAAGGGGAAAATTCTAAATAGAAAATACCTGGGTGGTGCGATCGTCAGTTGCAGATATTTATCGATGTTGCAACACGTCAGTGACCACACTTTACGAGGGTGTGGGTTAACTCCTTTGTTGAACGTCGGCCGACTAACTCCAACAGCTGTAGTCTTTCTAGCCTAGCTTTCTAATCTTGCTCTAAGTCTAATTAGTTTTATCTTCTTATCCTACTATGAATTTGACTAATTGTGGCTTTCCTAGTACTACGCTAACTCTGGTTGACTGAACTTCCTACTGCTACTCTAAGTCTAATTAATTTAGTTCCCTAATGTTATTCTAACTCTCATTGATTTATCTCCTAATACTACTTCGATTCTAATTAACTTAGTCTCCTAATACTACTCTAAGTCTAATTAATTTAGTCTCCTAATACTACTCTAACTAGAAAAAATAAAGGGGGTTGTGGCCCGTTATGCTAAGGAGGATCGGCCCCGGTCCCGAGTACCCTCCGTAAGCTCCCTTGGGCAAATCGGTTGGCTAAGGGGTATTTTGTAAATATTAGAGATTAAAAACTAGATTTGAATTAAGAATTAAGAATTTAAGAATTAAAAATGAAGAATTTAAGAATTAAGAGCTAGTATTAGATCTAAGAACTAAGAACTAGAACTAAAAATTAGAACTAAAGATCTAGAACTAAAAATTAAGAACTAGAGATCTAGAATTAAGAACTAAAAATCTAGAACTAGAACTAAAACCCTAAGAACTAGAATTAAAAATTAAGAACTAGAAAGAGATTACCTGAAGCTAAGCGCTTCTTCCTCCTTTCAGAGCTGCAGAGAGAAAGGACTCGAGCTTGGGAGAGGCTTGAGCTCGAGAGAGGAGAGATTTCTATTGAAATTGATGTGTTTGGGCGTAGGGTAGGAGGATTTTTATAGGTATTGGGCTAATTCCGCTCGTGTGGCTATGCGCTCAATTGGTGAATTGAGCACATGGGACATTGCATGGAATCGAATTAAGCGCAAGATCCACAACACTTAATTTGGTTTGAGTCGGTCACGGAATCGAGGATGGCTGCCTGACCGGGTGTCCTAGTTCCATTAGGGTTTGGAACTAATTTCGCGCATGTGTATCTACATTGAATCCAATTATGTGCACTGAAGTATGCACGAGATCGTGGAGTTCAGATGGTCTTGGGAAGTAGAGTCCCAACCCTGTCTGGGCTGATTTCGTGTGTAATATGACACATGTAATAGATTCTGCGCAGGAGTGCATGCATGGAATTGTGGACTTTAGGGGGGTGCACGACAGTCTATGTTTAGTCCAAGTAGGACCAATTGCACGTAGAGCGACTTGAGTGTAATTGAATTAAGCGCTTATTGGCCTGCGCGTAATCCAGGTGCTAGGGCGGTCCATGGGAAGAGAGATCGCGATCCAAGTGGGACCAATTGTGCGCGTGTATCCATGTGTATAATCTAATTTTGTGTTTGTAGGTGCATAGAATTTGGGATCTTCTCGGGTCGGATTGGGTCCGAGCCACAGAGCTATTATTTCAGCCTGAGTCTCAACCATATACTATTATTTTAGTATGTGGTCCCCATATTTAGGATTTTAAGGTCTTCAGAGAAGGTCAATCCTTCTCTGGAGATCGTGGGCAGGGTCAAAGGTTGATCGACCAGGTTTGTATACTCCGAGAGGTCAAAATTAGGGTGTCTACAGATGCCCCTCTTAAACGTGTTCTTGTGAAATAAGAATGCGTCAAAGAAGTAGACAACCCTCTTCTGAGGTGCCTTCTCATTTCTTTGGGGAATCACAAGTGTAAATCGAGGAGCTAACATGAAGTGCTTGACTTTCTTATTTATCAGCGCAAGCTAAGGAGGAGCATTTGGGGCCCAGTGGTAGCTTTCGAGAGGTGTATCCTCATCCGTGGGTGCAAGTGGCATCCTACCACATATCGCTACCTACTACAAGGGGCAGTCAAATAGAGGGAAATTATCGTAATCGAGATACCGGGAAGCATCATACGAATGCCCAGAGATAAGATCAAGTGATCAGATAATACGATGTAGTATGATGGCAAAGGCTTTCACAAGTCATGTTAGACTGGGTGCCTCATAACAATGGCGCGTCGGGGGTCCCTTTCCAGTGGACATTTGTGATTTCTCAAAGTTAAGCATACTCGGTGTTCAGTTTCCTAGGGGAGAGAATAGATTGGGGTGATGAGAAGTGAGAATTTGATAGATAGAGGTTTTTTTTTAAAATTTGGGTTTTTTTTAACTTAAGATTAATTCGATGGTAAAACGGCGGAAAACGTGGCTTCTGAGACGTCGCTGAGCAGATTTATCGGAACAGGATTTGGAGACCCGACCTTTGTTTGGTTGTCAAAACGACGCTTGGTATGTCAGATACTCCGTCTAACCTTCTCGCGGATACTAATGATTGTCTCTTATGGGAAGACTACAGTGACTCATGGATTAGGAAAGACGGGTTTTGAAAATACTTGACTTAATATTAGCTAACTATATTTTAGAAGAATATCGAGTGGAGGAGAAAGTGATACTTACCTGATTTGTCTAAAGATGGTATGTTCGGATCGCATGGTGAAAGTCTTGTGATGGGACTTAATAATTGATGGGCACTGTTGTTTCATGGTGGTTGCGCGATGGGACATCAAAGAGTTTCCTCTCCTCTTCTATTTCTGTCGTGGCAGGGTTCCGATAGTTGTTGTGCGATGGGACGCGTTGACTACCGCGATGGGATATTTGGGAGGTTCGAATTTACTACCTGCTTTTTCATGATGGGACATTGGTGAATGATCACTACTTATATGTGTATGTAATAAAGCCTTAACCTATTGCAAGCGCACAATGGAAATTGTAGAGCTAGTATAGGATCCTTCCCATCTAGACAGGTTTTTCTATATTAACTTAATTTTATGAAAACTTATACTTATCTTTTAAGTTCCTAAACTACTGGAGAAATATGAATAAAAGAATTGTTTCTTAATCTAAATTACAGAAAATAAATCTTAAATCCTCCTTCAGATTATGGTCATCAATCACAATCTTTATCTATCAGATATTTATGAAATTAAAAAGTATTGTTACACTATATATCACGTTTCCTAGCATTGGTTGTCAATCAATACTAAAATCCTATCAATACAGATTTAATCTAATCAATAATTTCCTAAAACTTTGCGTCAATCAAATTCCAGAAAACTGAAGATGGAAAAGTAAAGACCGTTACACTAATCTGGTAACTTCAACCCGAGTCATCAATTCAAATTAAAATTCGAAGATGTTTATAAAGTAGGAAATTGCAATAAAATAAATCTAAACTATAAAGTAATAGAATTATATCTTTCACCCCTCAGCCGCAGTCGTCAATTGCTTTTGAGAAACTACAGATATCTACTCTAATCTTCAGCTCTCAATCGCAGTTGTCAATATCTCTTGAGAAACCTTGGATATCTAATCCACAAAGCAATAAAAATCTACTCTAAGTTTGATCAGAAGAAAACCCAACCTCAGTCATCAAATGATGCTGAGAATTCCTTCGATATCTATTCCTTCGTGCCGAGCCTCTTATTTATAGATCATAAGAGTCGGTTTACAAACTTCTAATTCTAATAAAATAAATTACTAAAGCAAAACTATCCTAATATAACTCTACTTCTAATTTTTAATCTTTTCTTGCTTTCAATATGTTAATGTACTTCTAGATTTCTTTCTTTATTTCAACAGCAGAGTCCCTTAAGATTCTTCTTCATCAATCCCTCAGATCCGTGATTTACTGGACTTCTTTTTTAAGAGATCTTCTAATTTTGTGCATAACGGTGTTCTTTCTCACGTGATCAACAACTCCGGAAGGTGTCTTCTTTAGAAAATCGTAAATCACGATTTTCTAACATAGCTTCCTATTGAATGATTCTTCATTTGCAATTATGATTCATCGCTTCTCTTTTATCGTCCTCTTTTGAACAACTTTCTCTTGTAAAATCATAAATTACGATTTCTATTCTTCTCAGTACTTTATTTCGCCAAATCGTAAAACATGATTTTTCATTTTTTCAGTAGGCGATGACTCGTCTTATGGTTCAATCATTTTTTTTATTTCTTTATGAGTTTGTTTTAACGAATATTAACACTTTGGTTCTCTTTTACTATTTTTTTTAATATCTGCACATCAGTAACTTATTAGTAGCAAACTAAGTCCTAGCATCACTAAGTTAAGGATAGTAAAATGGTATATTATGTGACTGATCATACCCCCAAACTTACGTTTTGCTAGTCTCTAGCAAATAAGGAAACATAAAATATCTTATACTAAAAATTTGAATGTCACTTTCGTAGTGAGCACGATTGCATTTAGCAGATGCAACAAGCCTTTAAACCCCTAGGTGATCCCTAATGTAGGAGTTGTAGTCTCCTGAAGGTTTTCAGTGAAATTACCTACAAACTTGAATTCTTTTTGCATTTAAAAAAAAATATATTTTTCAAAATTTTCAAGAAAACAAAAGGTTAAAAATCTAAACTAATTTTATACACTAACTAAATTTTCTAAGTTAACTAAGTTAGTCATCACATAGTCATTAGGATTTTCTAAAATTACCAATCTTTTATCCTTACTTTCTATTATAACAGTTATCCTTGATTAGAACTCCAATAATTTCAATTCATAGTAAGCAGTAGTGTATGCATCAGTGAACAGTTTATTCTTCATAAAGTTTTCTATACTGCAGTTTTTGGAAAATATTTTCATTCAAAAGCTCACTATTGACATACTCTCAAAAAGATATCGAAACTTTTTGGGTTCTCACAGTATATTATTGTAACAGCTGCCATATTTTTGAAGCCACAATATTCGATATAGACACGGGGCAGGTTAGGCATGTGCCTAACACGGGGCACAAATGGAATTATGATAATTTGATGTTCAAAATTAATGAGTTTTAGGGACCCTTAGTGGCCCAGTAAGTTTGGTTAGTAAAACCAAGTCCTTCATACACTTAAAGTTAGTGTAGTAAAAACACACTTGTAATTTTAACCTTCCATATACCATAAGAGTGTATTAGTTAATACACTGAATTAAAAATGCCATCCTATATATATAGTATATTAGTGTAATTGCTTTACACTAAAGTCAAAATTCAGCCTTATACACATAAACTGTATGTTAGCCTTGTAATAAAGCCAAGCCTCAAATGGCTTATAAGCCTATACACTAAAAAACAAATACTAGCATTGCATGAAATGCTAACTTTAAATAGCTTATAAGCTATTTTATTTTTGCCTCTTGACTCGATGAGTGCATGAGTTATCTTTAGACTCCATGTACGCAAAGTGGAAACAAACCACTACAAGAACTCGACTTAGCTTTCTTCCTTATTCCTGCTTCAAAACTTGAAGAAATCCAGTCTCCATTAGCAACCAAAACTGTAAGATAATTAGAGCACAAAGCTAAGTAAAATTAGAACAATATACCCTTCTTCTAGCTCAAACCCACTTCCTTTTGAACCCTTTCAAACCTTGGATTCAAACTGTGAGTTACAAAGCAACCCTATGATACGGTCGAAGGAGTTTCGACAGACAAACCATTAGTCTCAGAGAGTCCTTACGGACCTAGCTTCGACAAAAATTTCATGAGCTCGGCGAACTCGATACCAACACTTGTTCGACGTCCTCGTAACCACAAATCCACCAAAAGGTGCGCCGTAAATAAATCACGTAATATACTAGGTTCATTTCATTAGTTTATTGAAAATAAAATTTAAATTGTTGCTGTCGATCCCCTGAGATCGAATCGGCAACACTGAGATCTAAGCTTGTGTGAGGGTTTCGGAGTCGAAAACTATGATTATTGCACTCCAGAACTCTCATACCAAACTAATAAAGAGAGAGATTCTCGGTGTAACAGATAGCATAAAAATGTAGTGTGTATAAAGTGTAAAAGGCCCAACACATTGAAAATACCAAAGAACTCAAAGTGGAGCAAGAGGGCACCACGGCAAGCTTGAGCATCAGGCTTGCCGCGGCAACCTCACAAGGTTGCCATGGCAAGATGCTCAGCTGGAGGGCTTGCTGCGGCAACCCTGTTGCTTGCTGAGGCAAGCCCGTGTTTGGTTTGTGCGTGTGCTTTGAGGTACCTTTGGTCTGTGCATATTCAGTATGTGTGTTCGTAGGTCTAGTTAAACCATGTAGGTACTTATGTACGGTCTATGGTGACCCAATAAATTAGTAAAAATACTAAAAACATGAACGTAAATCATTGGTGCTTGGTGCACATGATGAGCTCGTAATGATGAGTTTAGCTTGGATGCGTGCGTGCACATGTAGCAAGTAAAGCGTAAGCTTGAATTAAGGTAGGGAGTTTACCCTGCTGAATTATGTTTTGTTTTCTCATTCACCTCTGATTAGCAAGTTAGTATATCTATGAATATGCCTATGTTAGTTTTGATGGATGAATCCATATGCTTATTAGAGTTTCAGTTCAATGAATGGTTAGGCATGAAAAGGCTAGATTCAGTTGATGTATAGTAGTGTATGATGATGAGAAGATCAGTTTAGACGTATGCCTTTGTATAGTAATGCATGATGCTCGGGGTATAGTATAATGATGATAAGATACATATGATTTTTGCATGACTATGCTCATGTCAATATTGATGATGATGATAGAGTCAATTGCAATGAATGATTTTGCATGACTCGGCTCATGACAATTTTAATGTATAAATATGCTAGTTCAGCATGATGATAATAAGATCAGTTCTACATATGGTCATGTTATGAAATTCAGTTTGATATACGATTATGCAATGACTATATTAGTTCAATTCTATATGGGTTATGTATTGATGATGCTAGATCAGTTTAGAAGAATGTTTATGAATCATGATGCAAGGTTCAGATTTAACGTGTGATTATGTATGAACATGCGAGTTCAATTTCAATATATGACTATGAATGATTATGCTAAGTTCAATTATATTTGAGCATGCGAGTTTTCGTTATGCTAGTCAGTTTTGATGTATGATTATATGAAATCTGTTCATGATGTTCTTACATACTTGATATCATGCATTATTCATGTCCTATTATTCTTGATGTCATGTACACATTTTTGCTTTGTTTTGAGCCAAGTGATCTCGCTAACTTGGGAGCTTGACTGTATAATTCTTGAACACAAGTGATCCCGCTAACTCGAGAGCTTGATGTCTTGGTCGAAGTGATCCCACTAACTTGGGAGCTTGATTTGTCTCGGTCTAAGTAATCCCGCTAACTTGGGACCTTGATTCTCTTATTTCTTGTATATATATGTCTTACATCTAATAGCTTGTTTAAGCTAAGCTTGTTTCAGCATGATTCTCTATAATTGTTCAACATGATTGTTTCCGCATGTCAGCATGATAAATTATTCGTATGATTAATGGCTTGTTTATGATATATGTTGCTAGAATAGATACAAGATAAGAGATAATGTGCTTAGATTTATAATTTATGCATCAACAAGTGAATTGACATTCTAATATATAAGTTAGCATTATAAATTTCTCTGCTAAGCTTCGATGATAGCTCATCCTACGACTCCATGTCTTGGCTACAAATATTGATCCATAGCACGAGGGTGATCCCACGTATCAGCTGAAAGAGGGACAAGAAGAAGAGGAAGAAGTGGAGGACGAGGAGGAAGAATTCGCTGAGGAATTCTTTCATAAATAGGTTTGAGAGAGAGAGAGAGAGAGATTTGTTTTTTTGGAAACACTTGTATAAACCAACAGTATTATGTTTTTGAGATATTTTGATACTTCATGTATAGGTCTTCTGTCCATTATTTAGATGATGGGTGGCCATCATCGATGAAAAGCTATACATTGCATCAGTTAGTTTTTGTTTATAGCTCTTGTTAGTTTACTGTTTAACTGATGAATAAATATAAGTTTTTGCCATATTATTTCATGTCAGAGTTATTAAATTACTTTCACATATGCAATACTTTACACACGATACGATACACTTATATGACAGGATCATGTTAGGTGATCCGACGACGTGACCTTTCCTGTATATGATAAGGGGAAAAGTCAGGCCATCACAATTATTTCAGAAAAATTCAGTCAAAGATAAAAAATTGTCAATCTCATAGAAAAAGGATAATCTATTATATCCATATGAATCCCTGTATAATCCATAATATCTATTTTTCATATATCTACTATGCTTATGCTTTTGCAAATCGTAAATAAAAAAGGTCTTTCCTTCGGCTTGTAATGGAGCTTTGAGTTTCATAAGGTGTCAAAGAAAGGTAGAAGGATTCAAAATTTTTTTTTCCTGGGAATTCAACTCTTCTTTCTCTTATCTTTTCTGCTTCTTTTTTCTACTTCAATAAGTATCCATGGATTGGATAACTTCTTCCCAATTTTTTTTTATAAATCTCATTTCTTCAATTTATTTGTAAACTCGTATTTTACGATTGTTCTTCTCTTTGAAATTTCTTTTTGCTTAAGAATCGTAATTTTTTTTTTCAAAATTGTCATTTTTTCGATTTTCACTCCTTTCCCATATTCTTCTTTTGATTTCTTCAACTGTACCCTTTTTTTTTTAGCATTCCCCTTATCTATTTTTTTACTTTTTTTTTTACTCCTTCCACTCCCTCTTCTTCCCTCTTCTTCTGTATTCTACAATCTCAGACAATATAAGGGTTAAAGGTTGAAAGCTTTGGGTAGTACTTATAGTTAAGGGTTTATTAGATTTTTGGTAGAAAGAAATTCAGTTTAGGCTTCTTATATGGGTTCAAAGGATAAATGTTTTTGGGATTTTGGCCTTTTGTCTCCGGTTTAATCAAAGATGGCCTTAATCATCTTTACAATTTACTAGCATAGATGCCTTATTGCTTTGATATTTCTAACAGATAGTTCTAGACAAAAATCAGGTTGTCATATATATAGAATATTTTGATTTTAAATTCAGCAATATGAGATTTCATAACAGCATAGCAGTTTAAAGAAATTTTTTTTCTTGAATAGAAACAGTCTCTCTCACAAAGAAAGGAAAATTTGGCTCAAAACCTCACTGGTTTATAATTTTGAAACTATAGTCTAAAATTTTATAGTTTATATCAATCTATTATTTCAAATATTCATTCTAATACAGTATTCAACGAGCTAAGCATGAATTATACTATTATTTATTCTGATTATTGAACTCCTACTATAATGGATTGTAAGTTTTCAAGAGTTGTAATTTTTTCTATCATAATTCCTGTGTAATGATCAACTAAAAATATCCCAAACTTAAATCGGACGATGCCCTCATTGGCACAAAAATAGGGGACACATAAAATTATTTACCTAAAAATTATTGATATCTTTGATTGCTTACCGGATGTAAAAAAAAAAATTCTGTAAAGAATGTTCCCCCAAACTTGAGGAAAACACAGCTGTATCACTCTCAGAAACATTACTAACAAAAAAAAAAAAAAGTTGGTAACAATTACACATTTAGTAGAAAAAAAAGTTGGTCAAAAAGAAAATTTCATATATTAACTGAATATTTACAATGATCAGGAAGAAAAATTTAAAGTACTAAAAAAATTAAAAACTAATTACATAAAAGAAAATAATCCTAGGAAAAATCTAAAAAGATCATACCTTTGAGGTTTGTAATATTCTGTTTTATTTTTACTCACTTGGTGATGACAGGTATAGTACAAGGATAGAAGTAGTAGGGTCATCCTCCGAGTCGGACACCTCAACTGTAGAATAACCATCTTGTTCTTCTTCTGAAGGTGAATCTTCATGTGTTTCAGGCTCCGCCTCATCTGTGATTTCCTTCTCATCCATCATTTGGTAAGAGCTTCCTTCCTTACACTGTTGCTCCTTAGCAACCTTTTCTTTGTCTTTTAGATTCGCAGTCAACTTTTTAATCACAACAGATTTTAGTTGTATCTCCATTCTCAATTTTTCTGCTTTATGTTGTTCTTTTGTTATTGCGACCAAGCTATTCTTTGTTAGAGAATCAATGATCTGCTTCTATTCAGCATTGATTAAACTCAGAGTATCTTGAGCTTCTTGCAGTTAAAATTTTTTTCCTTCAACTATGGTCAGTAGATGATCCCTCTCACTCAACTGTTGATGGAGTTTTTGCTGGTAGACTTTTAAGAGATTTTACCCTTACGGTTTCTACACCATCTGGCACTACCATTAAACTTCCAAACAGTTCCATCATAGCTGTCATTTTATCCTCATACACCTCTCTTCTTCCCATGCTTGCTGATTTTCGCCTGTTATTCTATTCTTTGCTTGCAGCTGGATAATCTATGCCTGAAGGGTTGAAGTGACATCCAAGACTCTCTTTTCTGTTTCTGCTGCCAATTTCGCATGATGATCTTGTGTAGCTCTCCATCGCAAGCCTTCCATTATTTCTGTGCTCTCTTGAGACGTCAGAGTAGTATCAAAGACTCTTCTTTAGTCTTTGAAATTCCGCCATCTATTTCTTTACCACACTTGGTAGTGGTGCCAAATTTGGGGCATATGTATTTAGCCATTGCTCTACTTCCCTCAATTTGCTTACTACATCTTGGAAAGGAAATAGATTTGGTTCATGTGTAAGTTGACATTGCTCCACTGCCTTCAATCTCCTTTCTAGCTCGGGGATTGATGTGGTAGTAACTGGAGGATCAACAGGGGGTACTTCTTCTCCATTTAATAATTCTATGAAACCCCCTCTTGGTAATTCAGAGCTTTGTCTTGCTTCATGAATGATGAGGGTTTACTCTATATTGGCTGCAATTGTAGGCTGAGCAACAAACTCTATTGGTACAGGGATATGGCTAGAAGTAGCCATTCTAGTAATCTGTTGGTCCATTAGTGAAGGAATTTCTTCTATTATTTCAATATTTGGGCCCACAGGGTCTGCTTCAGTAATGGTTGGCAGTGTGTTTACCTCAGTGGAAGGGGGCATAACAGGCTCTACTGGTGAGTCCAAAGCAGGGTCATAGAGATTTGCTTGGTCTGCAACTGGGATTCCTAACTAGGTTATTCTCTCTGGTACTAGAGAGCTAATCTCTGCTCTCTCCTGAGGTTGAGTAAAAGTACTCACACCTTCTTCCATAACTACTTCTGCCATTGCGATTTCTGCTGGCTGCTCTATGGAAGTCTCTTCTCGGCCCTCATGAATTTACGAGACTTGTGGTGTAGAGGACGTACTTTTGGTGCGAGAAGTGAGCAGGATTTTTTATTTATTTTCAGCACCTAAAGTTCTCCTATAGGTTGTTACTGTTAAGCCTTCTTCTATTCTTGATAAAGACTTTTCCTTGGGGTCTATACTATACTCCACATTCATTAGCATATTTATGATAAGGCCTCTAAAGGGCAGGGTCAACTTCTTCGTCTGATATTTTTCTTGACTCAGTTTCTCCGTCATAGTGGTGATTACTTCAAAAAGTAAGAGGGCACATTGAACCAATAGTGATTCGCCATCAAGTACAATGCCTCGAAAAAAAGTGCCCTTCTTTGCGTTCCATGACCCGTGGGGTGAATAGTCTTATGAATCAGAACGTCAAAGAAGTGAAGTGATAAACTCCTTGCTTCCAAGTCCTTTCGAAGGAAAAAGGACTTGTCTCATGGAGGTTTTCGTAATAGTTCTATTGCCATTTGGATAGAGTCAGGGAGGGTATATGATGGCATCCTCAAAATGTTGGCCTCTGGGTTATCTTGGGATAGTTGTGGTATTTCTAAGGGAGCTTGCATTACCCTGGCGACCATTTCCTTTGTAATTGGGATCGGTAGTCCATCGATACTGGTGGAGAGGATTAGGGATGGTTCTTGGCTGCTTTTGGTCATATTTTTATAAAACAGCCTCACTAATCTAGGATAGACGGGTGTGACTCCTGATTCTAAGAAATAATGCAGCCCGACATCCTTAAAATACTTGATGGCTTCTCCACTCGTTTCTAATTTTTCTAAAGACTCAACGTCTACCGCAATTTCGGCTCCCACAATATGATGTTTTATTGAGGTAGGAAGCTGATCTGCTGTCGTAGCAGAAGACACTGACTTTTTACCTTTATCTAATTTCATGCCCTATTTAGGGGCAGACACAGAGTCGGTCTCATGTGTGTCTTTAGAAGGTTCTCTTATAACTACCTCGAAAGATCTGGATTTCTTCGTAGGTGGGTCTGCTGCTTTTGATTTGGCCGTGAGGGCAGCAGATCGTGCGATATGATTAATGATTGGGGTGTTATCGAAACTATTATCTCCCTCTTCTTCTTCCTCCCTCTGTCGCTTGCCTGTTTCTCCCGACATGCTGCAATTTCTTTTTCTGCAAGGTGTAGAAAATATTATTTAATAAATCGTAACTTGCGTGTATAAATTTGAAATTAATTATAGAGACTCCCCCGTTAAAGATAGAGATTGTTACCTTGATCTTGAATCAACAAACCCTAGTTTTAGGATTTTACTTAGAACTTGAATAGGGTTTCCAAAATCGAACAAGAAATACAAGGAAAGTTTAGGAAACAAAAATAGTGGAGTCCTAGTCGATGAGTTTTTTGAAAAATAGAGGGAAACTAATAGCACAAATGGAGGGTTAGATAATGGGGTCGACATATCCTCTCTCGAATATGTAGGCCCTATCTCAGTGACGACTTGATGAACCGGTCGTTACTTGAATTTTGAGCTAGAATCATCAGTTGATTCTAGCTCTCAGCAATGATAAGTACGAACCCTAGTATCAGTGAATCGCAAGCACTACACTTCACTGATGGGCCTAATGACGATCAATCGTTAATCCATATGATTGTTCGCTATAATGTATAGTAGGTATGATATTACGGTTCATCATCTTTCAACGATTTGGGTCATAGTATGTTACCTAGACTAAAAAGAAAAAGACATAGTTTATATAATTTATAATTGAAGCTACGGATGAGTTGGTAGCTCAACGATCTATGAGCTGTCTATATTTGATTTTGGGGAGCCAATGTCTCCCTTGAGAACACTTGTCCTCTAGGATTGTTGATCGGTTGTGTAGGCAATTGGCCACTCTCTCTTCTCGCCACTTGAGAAGTTAGTTGGCCTATCTGACTTTCTAGCTTCGTAATAGACTGGGTATGTGAATTGAGCACTTGAGAGAATTGAGCAAGCTGGTGTAAATCCTTCGAGTGCTGATGCGACTATTGCTGTAAATCTCGAAGGATTTGAATAACTGTGGCATCAGGTGCATTGCTCTGTGATCCAAATTGGAGCTGTGCAGCAGACATTTGAGGTCTTTGGTGGAAAGCTTGAGTCTGGAGAAATCGAGGCTGCACAATTGATGGCGCTAGTTGTGCTCTGCCTGTGGAACCATAGTTAAATCCAGGGTGGTTCCTCCATGCTGGATTATATGTGTTTTCATAATCTCCCCTCTGAAAAGCTATTATTTGTTCACTTTCCACCACCTCTTAGTGGGATGGTGCAGATGGGTTTTCAGTATATGTCTGAGTCTGGCAATTAGAGTAGCTTGCCAAGGATCTATCCGAGGTGCTAGGTTTGGCAACCATTAATGTTGCGATTTGTTGTTCGAGGGCCAACACTTTCGCACTCATGTCATCCTCCTTCTTTACTTTACTTTTGCCGACGTCGTAAAGTCCACCCCTCGCGAGCGGGGTGTGACGAGTGACATCTGGATCAGATCTAAGCAGAGCCTATTTCTGCTTTGAGTTATTGGCCAGTTTCTCGAATAAGTTCCAGGACTGTTGGCCATTTTGAGCCATAAAGGCTCCTCCACTTACGACATCGACTGTAGACTGGTTAGTCTCAGTCAACCCTTGGTAGAAGCTTTGCGCTATCGACCAATTTGATACCTCGTGATGAGGACACTTCCGTAACAAATCCTTCATCTGTTCCTAACTCTCATGAAATAGTTCTCCTGGCTTTTGCCCGAAGTCTTGAATCGCTTGACGAATTTGGTTAGTTTTAGCAATTGGAAAGTACTCACCTAAGAACTTGGACTGCAGTTCTTCCCATGTAGTAATACTTCTGACAGGTAATGAAATTAATCATGCCTTCACCCTATCCTTGAGAGAGAATAGGAATAAACGTAGTTGTTAGGCCTCTTTGTTGGCAGTCGATAATTGCAGCATTGTGCAAAACTCTATAAAGTCCCTCAGATGATGGTAGGGATCTTCTCGATCAAGCCCATGAAAGGTCGGTAGAGATTGAAGTGTATTGAGCTTGATTTCATAATTTTGACCCGCAAGCACCTCTAGTATAACTATACAAAAGGGGTCGGTCAAAGCTATTGGGCTAAAATGTGCTTGGATTGACAAATTGTCAGCCATAATTAAGGATTTTCTTGTGGGTATACGGTGTGATACTAAATTACGAAAGAGAGTCCTTTCAATTTTTGGATTACACACGAAGAAATCTAGGCTTCGAGATTGGGTGTGATGCTTACAAAAGAAAAATTATATTTTTGTGTTTTTAACTTTATTTAATTTTTATTCTAGAAGGCAGGGAGAGAGAACAAATCTAATCCTCGAGCTTCTCTGATCAGGGGAAGTTGAAACTCTGATTCGTCACTCCGAATAAGCCTGCAAAAGATTTAACAAGTGATCAAAGAAAATTAAAAATATAAAGAAATATAAAAAGAGAAAGATAAATACTTGTTTTCTTTAGATTAATATAAATAACGTTGTCCCCGACAGTCGTGCCAAAAACTTGATCGCTACTTATATGTGTATCTAATGAATTCATAACCTATTGTAAGGACACAATGAAAATTGTAGAGCTAGTATAGGATCGTTCCCATCTAAACAAGTTTTTCTATATTAACTTAATTTTCTGAAAACTTATACTTATCTTTTAAGTTCCTAAACTACTGGAGACATATGAATAAAAGAATTGTTTCTTAATCTAAGTTGCAGAAAATAAATCCTAAATCCTCCTTCAGATTATGGTCGTCAATCACAATCTTTAGCTATCGGATATTTATTAAATTAAAAAGTACCGTTACACTATATGTCAAGTTTCCTAACATTGGTCGTCGATCAATACTAAAATCCTATCAATACAGATTTAATCTAATCAATAATCTCCTAAAACTTGGGCGTCAATCAAATTCTAGAAAATTGAAGATGGAAAGGTAAAAATTATTATACTAATCTGCAAACTTCAACCTGAGTCATCAATTCAAATTAAAAATCGAAGATGTTTATAAAGTAGGAAATTATAATAAAATAAATATAAACTAGAAAGTAATAAAATTATATCTTTCACCCCTCAGCCGCAGACTATAGATATCTACTCTAGTCTTTAGCTCCCAATTGCAGTTATCAATTTCTTTTGAGAAACTTTGGATATCTAATCTACAAAGTAATAAAAATCTACTCTAAGTTTGATCAGAAGAAATCCCAACCCCAGTCATCAATTGATACTGAGAATTCCTTCGATATCTATTCCTTTGTGCCGAGCCCCTTATTTATAAATCATAAGGGTCGGTTTACAAACTTCTAATTCTAATAAAAGAAATTACTAAAGTAAAACTATCCTAATATAATTCTACTTCTAATTTTTTATCTTTCCTTGTTTTCAATCTGTTGATGTACTTCTGGATTTCTTTCTTTATTTCAGCAGTAGAGTCCCTTAAGATTTTTCTTCGTCAATCCCTCAGATCCGTGATTCACTGGAATTCTTCTTTAAGAGATCTTCTAATTTTGTACATGACAGTGTTCTTTCTCACGTGATCAACAACTTCAGAAGGTGTCTTCTCTTAAAAATCGTAAATCACGATTTTCTAACACAGCTTCCTACTGAACGATTCTTCATTTGCGATTACGATTCATCTCTTCTCTTATATCACACTCTTTTGAACGACTTCCTCTTGTAGAATCGTAAATTATGATTTCTATTCTTCTTAGTACTTTGTTTCGTCAAATCATAAAGCACAACTTTTCATTTTTTCAGTAGGCGATGACTCGTCTTGTGGTTCAATCGTCTTTTTATTACTTTATTAGTTTATTTTGATGAATATTAACACTTTGGTTCTCTTTTATTATTTTTCTTTAATATCTGTACATCAATAACTTATTAGTAGCAAACTAAGTCCTAGCATCACTAAGTTAAGGGTAGTAAAATGGTATATTATGTGACTGATCAGTGAACCTCCCCTTCTGAATTGTTGAGTTCCGGGTTTAGTGGTGGGTTGGTTTAGTTTATCGCGGCTTGACTTTTCATTATTGGTGTTTGCGATGGGATGTTGGTCGAGATTGTCAGTGTGGTGGGATCTTTGGGAGGTTTGATTTTTTGCTTTTCGCGATGGGACATTGGGTCGAGCCTTCCTTTGGTCACATGGTGTGTGAGGTCACGTGGTCGGGTTTGAGGGTTATGCGATGGGGTTTGATGGTTATGCGATGGGGTTTGCTATATTTATTTCTTTCTTTGACAGATCTTGGGTTATATGATGAGGTCAGGTTGTAGTTACGTCGTAACGGGACTGGTCTTTAGCGTTATGGTGTGGCGAAGTTTCGGTGATGATGTGCTCGTGGGTGTATGGTGGGCTTGTGTTGTGAGGGAACTATGGGGGCGTGGTAGTGTCGCGATGGGATTGTTTTGGGTGTGTGATGAGACAAGGCAACCTCCTCTCTGGTCGGTGTGTGGAGTCATGCAATGAGACTAGGGGGAGTGATTCTGATTGTGGTGGGACAGGTAGCGGGAGTGTGGTGGGAATGGTTCGTCTTATGATTTCTTTGTCTTCTTTCGGGTGTTGTTATTGTGTTACCATGAGACTTTTATTGTTTATTTTCTATTTCTTAAGTTCCGATTGTGAGAGGTGTTTTGAACTCTTTGGGTTGTGTTATGGCGATGGGACTATGAGCAATGATTTTATTTTATTTTGCTTTTATTTTGTTGGTTTATTTACCGAAGCAGAGCGAGTAGCGAGTGCGGTTGCGATGTGACTGTGGAGGGGGTGATTTTCCTTTATTTTATTTTATTTTGTTTTATTTAATTTTATTTTGTGTTTTGTTTTGTTTCTTTTATTGTGTCCGCTTTGTTAGGGCTCTGATATGAGTAACGGGTTTCATTTTGGGGGCATTTATTTTAGATTAAATTTTGTTATTGGGTATTTTAATTTTGGGTTTGGAGAACTTTGCTTTTGTCATGGTGAAGGAGGGGATCTCATGTATGTGTTTTGTTTTGGTCTTGTGTTTGATTTGGAATGACACTTATTAGAAATGTGTGAATTTGAGTTTCTAGATTAGTGTGTTGGGTGTTTTAATGCCATTGGCTTATCTATTTTGTCATGGATTTGTCTTTCTTCTAGGGGTAAATGTCATATGCCTATTGGTTTATCTTAGTTTGTCATGGATTGGGGTTTCTTTTGGGGGTAAGTGTTGCACCCCTATTGGTTTATATTAGTTTGTCATGGATTGGTATTTCTTTTAAAGGGCTAGGTGTCTTGTTTTAATTGAGATAGATGAAGGGGGCTTGTGAATGAGGAACTTGTCATTTTGTGGTGAAGGTGGCATAGGTTATAAATAGGTGTTTATGGGTTGGGATATATTTTGTTATTTTGTTTTGTAATTTTAGCATTTAGAATTTGGTACACTTTATTTTCTCAATGTCTTTTCTTCCATTTTATTTTGTATCTCGAGTATTAAATCCTAAGGGGTATGTAATGGTGATTTATATATATTTGTTTTGAGAATGGGCGATATTGGGAATGTGGAGTAGCACTCGAAGTGCTACTATGTTGGGGGAAGAGATGGAAGAGTTAAAGGTAGCGGGAAGAAAACCAAGGAAAAGAGCTGGATCAGACTTATCGTAATCGATCCCAGTTTCTCCTTGGTAGGCTCTGTGGATTGACCTTTTGTCAGTCCTCCTTTGAGTGGCCTTCTGTGAGTCACTCTTTCTTTTTCGCCGGCTCGGGGTTCTGATATGTTGCTGCTCGATCGTGTGACTTGGAAGATTGCATCATAAGCAGCATCTCAGGGAGAAAAGGAGGTGAAGATGAGATTTATGTTAGAACTCATTCAGCGTATGCTTCCTCTCCGGGCATTCCCGTCATCTCTCCCCCTCTTGTGTACTGCTGCTCGGGCGGCTTTCCCCAAGTGCGGTGGGCTCGGGTGTCTTTGAGTGTTTGTCCTGAGTTCAAATTCGTCTTTCGTTCTGAATTTGTATATTCAGGGGGGATGCCTCTGGTGTAACTTGTAATAGTTTTGTCATATTTATAAAAGTGAATTTATTTATCCATCATTTTTTATGACTTTATTTTGAGTTTCTTAAATTCTGGCTTAGTTGAATTTGGTTTGGTTTAGCCTAGTTAATTTTGGATTTGGTCGTAGGTGTGCTTTGGTTTAGTTTCGTTGGCATTGGTGTAACTAATGATTAAGTTCGGGGCGTGTGTAAAAGGGTAAGGGCTCTTTCTTTCTCTTTTTATTTTTTCTTTTAATTTTTGGACATGCGCACTTAAGTTCTACGCATTCCTAGTAAGTTTCGAGTTGTAGGCATTGTTTCATGCATGGTAACAATTCTGCAACTCCACCTCTGGCCACTGCTGGTTTATGTATATATTTTGTATTATACCTGGGGAATTACGCATAGGTTTGATGGTGTGAAATTCAATTTCGCACAGGTTCGGTTACGCGTGATTTAAGGGTCAGCGGGCTCATTCCGTGTATCAGGTTTAACATTTTATTCGATTTTGTGCAGCCATTGTTGCGTGGGATCGAGGGGTCAGGTGTTACATAGCACGGACATTTAGTCGTCGATTGATATTCTATGTGACACACTTGCCACGTATTTCTTATTCCGTGTGGTGAGCGATGCGTGAAATTGGATCGTCGCATGCATGGGTCGGCGGGGGTTGAATTCTGCATGTAGGGTCGCATGCGAGATTCAGGATCCGCGTGGTGGAAAGGACATTTAATTGAATTATGCGCGAGGTTCTCAACGCGTAATTCGCTGGGTGTCTATATATTGGTGAGTTTTCTTCATTTTTCATATTCCTTTCTTACTCTTTCCTTCCACGGGTGGTCCAAGGCTGGTTTTGATGTCTCTCCTCCCCTTCTTCCTTACTTTGCACAATGCTCGCCATAGGATGACTCCAGATGATGACGTGACTTGGAGGTGTCGCTGTGGTCGAGGAGTTCTTTTAGAGTGCCACCATGGTCGACACGGTGGTTACGATGGATTGCGTACATCCATCATTATTGTTAGAAGGGGGCGACGACCGTGGAGGTGAAGATGGCAGAAGGGAAGTCCTCCAAATGGATGGAAAGGTTGTTACCCAACCAATTCTCCCTCCACTTTTCTGTTGCTTCTGATTGGATGCTGCTCCTCGCATTATATCCGTTTTGGGTCCCTTGTCTTCGTTTTGGGTTGTAGGTTAGGTTTTCGGTCTTCGTTTTGGGTTGTAAATTCAGGGGGTATGCCCCTGGTGGAAATTGTAATAATTTTTGAATAAATGAAAATTTATTTATATTATTTTCTTCATCTTCTACTTTATTTCACCTAATACGTGTGTGTGACTTGATCATGTATGTGTGCATGTGTTTGGAGGCCTTCTTGGCCTGTGTTTGCTTAGATGCATTGTGGCCTCGGTATTATTTTTTCGTTCGGATTTGGTGATTCCGCGCATAGATGTTGGCGCAGAATTCAATTTCATGCATGACCTAAGGCACGAGATCCAATGGTTAGCGAGTTCATTACGTGCAGATAGTTCGGTGTTTAATCTGGTTACGCATGCTAAGCAATGCGCGAGATCGAAAGGTCAGTAATTTACAGGCTAGCCGAATCGAGGTGACTTTTGGATTCTGCATGGCAGTGGGTGTGTGGAATTTTAATCTCGCGCAAGTGTCAATGCGTGGTTTCCGTTTGTCGCCCGCGTGGGTTGACGGGAGGATAATTTTGCCCAAGATGATGGGCGTGTTATTTGGAATCCGCACAGCCGTTATAGAGCTAGACTGGATTGCGTGCTATAAGTCGTGAGCGGGATTGACCGATGTCTATAAAAGTGGGAAATTCCTCTCATTTCATCTACGTGTTATGACTTTTCCTGACTTATGTGCTTCTCTCCTCTTGAATGCTCTAGTTTTCGTGTGAGTGTGATATCTCGCAATCCATCAGTCGGATTTCGACGCGGCTTCTTGCATTCTTTTTCATTTCTCGAGTACTTCCTTGTGAGATGGAGCCAGAGGGTAGTATGCCTATCTTGGAGTTCGTGGAGATGTTGGATGGTGGGGGTGTTTCAGAGATTCTGATTGTGGAGGGTGTTCCGGAGATTCTGATTGTGGAATGAGGGTGTTCTGGAGATTGTTGCTGAGGTCAATACTCCTACTGGGGCCGAGGTTCCTCCTGCCGTGCCCCGGGCTGAGCCTCCGATATGGATTCCACTAGCGAACGCCTTCATGACAAATCGGGTAGGCGTTTGGAACCAAGAGCCCTTTTATTTTCCTAGGTATTTTGGCTATGACGTAGATTACCTAGGATATGGAAACCCTTTTATTTTCGTAGAACTTGCACTTGGTCATGAGCTATGTGCGTATTCGTGTATCATGTCTATATATAGTTCTAGGTCATGTTTTATTTGTTATGTCGCTTTTCTCATATTTTGCGTGCTTGTCATATATCTCCTGTGTGCTATTGTCCATTACTATTGGCGTTGGTTGTCAATTATTTATTAGTATTTTATGGTCTTATCGCCATTTTTATTATTATTGTTCACTATTATCACCATCGTGGACCAACTATCGGTAACTTGTATGATTGCCTATTCTTATGTAGTTTCCCCTTGCATTTTCGTGCTTTGTTTCATATGTTTAGGAGCCCCTCTCACTGTTCATTAGTTCTACGTGGGCCGAGACTCATGCATGGTACCAGGTTCTCCCTGCATTTTAGTAGGCGAGGCTAGCGGATTTCGATTTTGGACCCATCCTAGGGCTCGAGCCTTTTCACCCCAATGTCGGTTTGGTCCGGGCCATAGTGGAGAGGTAGAGGGAGGAGCACCAGGCCCTACTGTTTCCTACAGGGATGATGTTATTGACCCCGGAGGATTGGGTCAGTGTTACTGGGGTGGGGTTCAAGGGCGAGCCAGTGACTGGGCAAATGGTGTCTGATTATCAAGTGGTGAGCATAGAGTGTTTTGGGGTCGAGGATGCTTCTAGTGGGTTCGGACCTGGGATAATTCAGACCACTTGGTTTTTAGACACTTTTGCTACGGGGTTCACTCCCCCAAAGCGTAATCCCAAGTCTGCAGCAACGTATGAGGAGTGTTGCAGGGAGATAGAGGCCCGCGCCCCCGTGTTGGTGGCAGGGGTAGAGGTGGATCATTTTATAAGGGCTTTCCTGATGCACTTATTTGGAGGAGTCCTATTTTCTTCTTCTACCCGATGGTGTATTATTGGGTTATTCTTGCTGCTACTTGTGCACTTAGAGCGAGTCCCTTTATACGTGTGGGGCACGACGACGTTAGCTCATCTTTACGGGCAGTTGTTTCACCGGGCGAGGGCAGTTTCTACTATTGGTGGTTTCATCCATTTTCTTCAGGTGAGGTATCAATTTTTATGATTCTTTCAGGAATTTTTGCCTTCCTTGAGGAGTTTTTTATTAACGCTGGTTTATTTTTCGTTTATTCAGTTCTGGACGTACGACCACTTCACCTTTCTTCGCCCTAGGGTTCCTCCAAGGACGACGCCTATGTTTCCACGTATGTATTTGTGGCGAACGTTGATGGGAGATCGCTGGAGGAGTACAGACCTCCAGACCGCGAGGTGGCTGTTCGAGGATATGTACCTCGGTCAGGTGTGTGCCCACTTTGTCTTGCTAGTTCTTTTTGTCTTATGTCTCGAGTTTTATTGACATTTGTTTCATTTATTTTTTATATCGCAGGTCATTTGGAGACCCTATGATGATGGCGAGGGTGCATACCAGGCCGTGATACAGTCTGGTTAGGCTCTTTTTAGGTGGGAGCTATGGGTTCCTTGTTTTGAGATGGTGGAGCGAATCCACCTCTCCCTTGCTGGGTGCCAGTTGGGGCTCCCCCAGGGTGTCTTTCCAGAGATTCATGCACGGGTGTAAAAGAAGAAGACTGACCCCCCCCCCCCCCCCCCGGCTACTTTTTTGAGAAGAAGATGTTAGATCAGTGTTTAGATTTTAGGACTGGGGGGACTGAGTTGACCTAGGCGTGGGATGAGGCAGATGCTTGAGCCTACATGAGATGGTTCGAGGAGCTTCGCAGTCGACTTTTTACCCGATTCCCCTTCCAGGGGAAGGGCTCCTTCAGCATTGACGGGCCTAATTTTGTCGTGGCCTTGAGAGAGAGTGGCCCAGCTGAGGCCGAGAGGTCACGGGGCGTTGGAGGCCCTGCATCTTGCATAGGAGCAGATGGGGAGTGCCCCTCGCCCTGATGAGGAGATATTGCCGTCACTAGAGGCCTCTATCGCCGATGTCAGAGCCGCGAAGGTTGGTCTGAGGGTTCAGCTGGAGGAGACTCTCGTGTTCTGGTGAGTGTAGGTTTTACTTGTCTTGTTTAGGTGGGTTAATATGTTTGTATATTTCTCAGGTGATGAGAGAGGATGAGGTGTCTTGCTAGGCGCAGCTGATTGGGCTACTTCAGGGTTAGCAGCAGGCTGGTCGTAAGGTGGAGGCCAGCCTATGCTCAGAGATCGATAGATTGGTGAGTGTTGTATTGGCGTTATTAATCATTAGCGTTGTTGGTTTTGTTGTGTCTGATGTATTTGTCGTCTGTTGTGTTTGCATAGGGCGGAGTTTTCCATTGCTGGGGTATCCGCTTCAGCATTTGACCCAACTTCAATGGCATCCTCCAGTCGGGAGGATCCGGTGATCACTCAGCTTCGAGCTGAGTTAGAGCATTGGTTAAGTTTCTTTCCTTGAGGTACTTTGTTTTATCATATTCAATTATTTTATATTTGGTGATGTGATATTGTGTTTAGAAGTTTTTCAGCGCACACTTGTCGAGGATCATCAGACACGGGAGGTCACAACTGCTTCTTTACCCCCAGAGAGTCAGGTATAGTGTGTATGTGTGTCTGATGAGTTAGTTTTATTGGTCGATTTAATTTGACATGTTTTTGTGTTGGTCATTTGTTTTGTCCTTGTGCAGGCGATCCCTGACTCCGCTCCTGAGGCTCCTCCCTAAGAGTCTACTCCTACGCAGGTATGTCGAGCCTGTGTAGTTATATTCTTAGTTTTTTGTGCATATGCATCTTTATGATGCATTTTCGTTTATGTTGTAGTAGCCTACAGTGGTACCTCTCCCTCAGCCTGTGCCGATTGCAGATCTAGTGACTTTTGTAATACTCGAGGGCCTTCTTTGAGAGTGGGTTGAACTGGTATATGGTTTCTCTTCCTTTCCCTTTGGCATTCCTGCTCATTTCATCCCATAGGTACATGCGTTTCTACGTCCTGTGTTCCTATGTAGGTTCGTCAGCTCGAGGAGTCTCACCTGGAGGTGGAGCATGCACATGCCATCCCGGAGGTGAGGTGACAGGCCCTTGTAGGTGACTCGAAGCTGATTGGCGTGGGGGTTTTGATCGAGATGATCGTCCGCCAGGTGGCTCACAAGATCGAGCTGAGACCTGCTCACAGACGGACATGCCGAGATGCAGCACGATAGACCGCCAGGTATCACCGGAGAGGAGGGATTGAGGAACTGGGATGGTCGATCAGGAGTCAGCACGGCCTCAGCTGGGTGTCCTCGTCGTACGACCCGAAACGCGTTAGGGACTACGCTCACGAGGACTCAGTCTTTCGTGCTGTGATGTTTGAGGGTCCTTCAAGCTCGCGGTCCAGGCGAACTGCCAATCAGGCGATCAAGCGGGTTAAGTTGCCGGGCTCTCTCTCGAAGGGGGTGCCCACCTACTTCGAGGGCTAGGATTGAGGTCTTGGTGGATCCAACCTTTGATCCACGAGTCGATGACATCGGCGACGGCAGGGAGCACCCATCCCAGAGGCAACGGAGGGAGTAGGGCTATGTATATATTTATTTTATATTCTTTTTATTTATTGTATGTCTACTATTTTTCATTACAAGGAAAATAATGCAACAGGGAAAACAAAGTACTAAAAAAATTCTAAAACTAAAAAAAAAATGCCCCAGTGTAGGAGCGCGATAGGGTAGGCAATGTAGTATCTCTGATAGTCTTCCTTGAGTGATGACCTCATTGTTCAGCATCCAACTTTAGTTAAGCAAGGGGAGCCTTGAGGTAATTCCTTCTTTGAAATAAAAATGCCCCAATATTGAGATATGATGGAGCTTTCCTAGGTGAGTATCTGGGTCTACTAAAGCGATGCGCGTGCTTGATGAGTTAGTTTTAAAGAGGGTTCTCTGATGGTGCCTGACCGCACTGGAGAGGGGGCGTTTGGTTATATCAGTTATGATCCGAGTTTTCCTTTGATAGTGGTCATCATATCGCATAGTCGGGGTGAGAGGTAGGTGGTAGGTGATTGCATCAGTTACCATTCACGAGTTTTTGATTTTATTTCTGGAAATATTCTTGGAAAGGCTGTACTCATGGTCTGAAAGTAAAATTAAATGTGAAAGGGGGATAAGGCTTAGTAATGTAGGGACAGTCTTCTACTCAATAACTTTAAAATAGATAAGTAACAATCTTTTTCTTGGGTGGTATGTGGTGCCATGATTGAGCTCTCCGTCATGCTTCGACACCATCAAAGTCTCATATGCTATGATTAGCAGGGGTTTGTCCTCCTCCTGCCACCATACGATGATATCTAGCAGTGTAGAGGCACCAGGGAGGCCCTCACGTCCTGCTTATACTTTCCTAACACAGATGCCAAGAATGTCCTTGCAATTTGATTATGCTTCTCTAGTGTTATTGATTTGTTCACCCGTCGTATTGCTCTCACTCAAGTATGCTTCTATTATCTCTCTATTTTGATCTCTCACTTTTGTCTCTCTTGAAGTATGTATATATATTTTAAAAGCAGCCTGCTAATGCAAGAATAGTGAGTTTTGATTGAGCCTAGCATCTTCATTTTCGACGCTCTAACGTCTCCTCCAATGGCGGGAGAAGGGGCGAGAGTCGGGTGTTACCTATGCTTTTAAGAGAGGTTGAGTATTCTACTAGTTCTTTCGATCAAATCGCCCGAGTAAGAAGGTGGGCAATGTGTAAGAAAACTTTGAAGGATATTCTCAGAAATAATGACGTAAGACTGGTGAATGGGTCTTGGTGACTATGGGGGTGGAAGGTGTAAGTATCTATGTCCGACTATATGATATGACAATCATGGTGCTAAGGGTAGTATTTTCTGAGATACATGGCATTCCATGGGGTAGGAAGTTCCTCCTTATCTTGGTTCACTAGCTTGTATGCATTCCCTGGGTATGCGGTCGCTATAACATACAGTCCTTCCCAGTTTGGCATCAACTTCCCTTTAGGGTCGGCATGCTTTGAGGGCATGGTCTTCTTCAAGACTAACTCTCTAATTTCGAAGGTTCACTCGAGGAATTTCTTATCATAGGCCCTGACCACTCTCCTTTGATATACTTGTACATAGAGCCACCCTTCTCTCACCTATGGATAGCTGATCATCAATTTGGACACATAGGGATGGTACTTGTATTGCGTAAGGTAGGACTGCCTCCATCCCGTACCTGAGGAGATAAAGGGTTTGGCTAGTAGTCGTGCGAATAGAGGTCCTATAGGCCCACAGTGCCTTTGGTAGTCGCTCAGGCCAGTCGGCTCCATTGCTTCTCTCCACTGTTCATTATAGAATTCGAATCAACATTTTGTTTATGGCCTCTGCTTGTCCATTTCCTTGGGGGTAGAACGGTGACAAGTGGTATAAATCGATGTCGTATTTCTTGCACAGTTTTTTTGTCTTCTTTGCTGTGAAATGCATGCGGTGCCTTTGGTAGTCGCCGTGCCACCGGCTCCATTGCTTGTCTCCACTGTTCATTATAGAATTTGAATCAACATTTTTTTTGTGGCCTCTTGCTTGTCCATTTCCTTGGGGGTAGAACGGTGACAAGTGGTATAGATCGATGTCGTATTTCTTGCACAGATTTTTTATCTTCTTTGTGATGAATTGCAGTCTGTTGTTTGTGACGAACATTCTAGGGACTCCAACCCTTGTGATGATATTCTGAACAATAAACTTCACGAGCATTGAAGCAGTAATTCTGACACATGATTCGGCTTCTGCCCATTTAGTGTAGTATTCGGTTGCAGTGAGTATGAGGGCGTGTTTGTGAGTGTTCCCAACTATGTCTATGAATTGTCCAATGATATCAAAGGCCCACTATGAGAATGGTCATGGCGAGGTTATGGGGTTCTATGCGACTAATGGGCTTTGATGAGCACGACGTGTTCTTGACATTGCTTGCAGCACTGAACGTTGAGGTGGTAATCTCTCGTCATTGTTTGCCAGTAGTAGCCTTGTCATAAAATGTAGTTCATGAGTCTCTGTCTACCAGCATGGGCACCGCAGGCACTGGAGTGTGCTTCCCGGATGATATATTATCCTTCAGCCACCGTGACACATCGCAACATAACACCTTTAGTGAAGGCTTCTTTGTATAGTATCTCGCCCAAGATGTAGAATCAGGTGTATCGATTCCTCATGGTCTTCTGTTCGATCTTTATAGCTTAAGGAGGGCTGTGTCGATATTTTAAGAAGCTGCATATGTTGAAGTACCATGACTGTTCGTCGTCGGTCGATGACTTCTCAAATCTGAAGGTCGCAATGATAACGCCTTTCTTAGCTGGATCTTCTGAGGTGGATGTTTCCTCTAGCTACGTGGCCTATGGGAGGACTGGTAACTCTAGTTTAATGTTCCATGCCACCTCGTGTGATGGCGTGGTTAACTTTTCGATGAAGAAGGATTTCGTGCTTTGTCCGACTGGTATCTATATGACTGAGGCTAGCATAGAAAGGGAGTTCGCCAACTTATTTTCTAATCTCGGGATATGGGTGAAAGAAATCCTTTCGAATTTTTTTTATCAGGAACTGAGTTGTTTCTAAGTATGTCATTAGTCTTCTTTCTTTTATCTTCCACTCTCCGATGACCTATGATATCACAAGTTTGGAGTCGTCGATTGTCTTTAATTGTTTGACGTCTAGTTGTAGTGCTGCTTCTAGTCCGGTAATGAAGGCTTCATATTCCATGATGTTGTTGGTGACTGGAAAGTCGAGTTGAGAGACTTTTGGTATGACGACCCTTTCTAGGCTTAGTAGGACTATCACGATGCCTTTTCCTTTGTGATTGAGAGCGCCGTCGAAGTATAAGGTCGATGAGGTCTTGTCAGGGTCTTCATTGTGAATTGAGAGTAAGTCTTCATCGGAGAAGTCTATGCGTACTGGCTTGTTACCCGAGAGTGGAAGATTAGCGAGGTAATCGGCGATCGCCTATCCTTTGATCGACTTTTGGGTGACGTAAGTGCTGTCGAACTCTTATAGTAGCATATTCCATTGAGCGATCTTCCCGGATGTGGTAGGCTTGTCGAAGATGTACTTTAGAGGGTCTATGGGTGCTAGTACCATTATCTTGTATGCTCCGAAGTAGTGTCGTAGCTTCGTTGAAGCCCATACTAGTGTTAGGCAAGTCTTATCCATTATAGTGTACTTCTTCTCGTACTCGACCATCATCCTGCTGAGGTAGTAGATGACCTTCTCCTTCTTTCCATCTTCATCGTACTGCCCCAGGATTACCCCCATTGCTTTCTTATTAGCAAAGATGTAGAGGATCAAGGGTTTTCCAGGGATTGGCGGTTATAATATGGGGGATCGAGGAGGTACTCCTTGATGTTGTTAAAGGTTTGCTGACACTGGTCATTCCATATGTATTTGGCTCCTCCTTTGAGTAGTCTGTAGAAAGGGTCACATCTATTTTAGTGCTGGGACATGAATCTCCTGATGAATTACAGTCTTCCTATCAGGCCTCGTAATTCTTTGATATTGCCGGGAGGCGACATTTCGAGAAGGGATTTAACTTTCACTGGATCGACTTCAATTCGCTTGCTGACTATGAATCCTAGTAGTTTTACGGAGGTTACTCCGAACACGCATTTCTTCGGATTCATCTTCAGTTGCTACTTTTCAGATAGTTGTAGCACGAGTCAGAGGACTTTGTTGGTGCGCGCTTTTTCTGGGTTCCTCTCGGTCCCCGTTGAATTAGTGGCCCAATTCTGTCCAAGTGGACTCTAGCGATGCGACATTTGGAATGTTAGAAATAAAATAAAAAGGAGGTTTTTTCTAGGAAGGTTCCTAGTTTATTGTGATTGCCAGCTACAGATATTTAACGACGCTGCAACACGTCAGTGATCACGCTTTAGAGCGGGTGTGGGTCACTTCTTTACTGAATCGTCCACCTGCGAATGTCAGCAGTTATAGCTCTTCCTTATAGTTTAGATAGTTTAAATAGTTTAATTTTCCTTTTCTTCCCTATTATTATTGTAATTCGAATCGGTTCAGATTTCCAAATTCTATTGTGAGTCTAGTGGTGGGGGTTTATTATAGTGATTTGATCTAATATTATAAGTCAATTAGGAGTCTAATTAATGTAGTGTCCTAATCCTATTAAAATTCTAATTAATTTAGTGTCCTAATGCTACTATAAGTCCAATTAATATCACTCTCCTAATTATGCTAGGAATGCAAACATGTTAATTTTAATGAAACTTTAATTAAATCGAGCATGCTAATTGTACTGAAATTCTAAGTAAAGCAAGTATACTAGTCCTACTGCAATTCTAATTGAAGTAGAAAACTGATTTTTACCGAAATTCTAATTGGAATAGAAGACTAATATTACTAAAACTCTAGTTAAAGCAATGAATTAGCTTTACTAAAATCCAATTAAAATAAAGGAACTGATTTTTTCTAGAATTAGAATCAAAACAATGAATTAATTATATTAAACTCTGATTAATAAAAAAAAGAAATTAACTATACTGGAATCAAATCAAGCAACGAATTAACTATGCTAGAATTATCTAATTAAAATAGATGAACTAATTTTATTAGAATTCTAATCAAAGCAATTATTTTAAGGATCTAATCAAAATAAAGCATGTAAATTAATTATACTAAAAATCTAAGAAAATTATGGACTTGATTTCCTAATTCTAATTAAAGCAATAAAATAATCTTGAAAAAAGGGGTTTTGGGCCCGCTATGCTAAGGAGGATTAGCCTCGTTCCCGAGTACCCTCCATAAGCTCCCTTGGGCAAATCGGGTGGCTAAGATTAAAGATAAATTAGATTTTTGGATTATAAAATAGTATTTTTGAATTTTCAGAGTCATCTTTCGGATTATAATTAAGAATTAAATCGTAAAACTAGGATTATAGAAGACTAAATTAATGTTTGGGATTTTAGAAATATTAAACTAAGAAATTAAGACTAGAATTTAAAGTTTTAGGACTGAATTCAGGTCCGAAATCAGAAAATCGGGCCGCATGATTAAGGACTGGTTCTATAAACTATGAACTAGAATCAGAGATTAATGATAGGACTGGAGATTAAAATTTTAAAACGGAATTGAGTCTACGGTTGGTGAATTGGGCCGTCAGATTAAGGACTGGTTCTAAAAACTAAGAACTAGAACCATATATTAAAATTAAGGTTCGAAAAAGGGTGCTACGGTCTAAGTCTGAATTAATATTAATAATTTAAAACTAAGAAAAATCCTAAGTCTAAGAACTAAGAACTACGGTCAGAAATTAAAAATTAAATTCTTACCTAAGGTCGGGGCTGCGGAGAGAAATCTCGAAGATTCGAAGCTTGAATCTCGAAATCATGGCTATGTTCCTCTATGGATTCGTTCTCGGAGTTCTCTGGTTTCAAAATCCCAAAAAAATTCCGTTATCCTAAAATTCCAGTCTCTCCCCGGGCGAATTAGAAAAAAATATTTTATAGGTTTTTCTCTAATTAAGTGCTTGTTTCAGGCGTTTAACTGGATTGTTCGTCGGTTTCCCGGTACTCAATCGCTTTGAGTCGGTCACTGACTCAGTGAGCAACTAGCTGACTTGCTTAGTGAGTTTCCTAATTCTAATCACGTTATAACTAATTGTGCACCCAGTGTGGGGTGCGCAATCCGATTAAGTGTCTCATTTGAAGCGCTTGATCGAGGAAGATTAGGGGTCAAGGATGGTACGACTAGGTCGGCCGTAGGCCAATTGCACGCTTGTGGTGGGATGCCCAATCTAATCGCGCATCTCATGTCAGGCACGTAATCGAGTCTCGAAGTGGTCTGGGAAATGGAGTCTGGTAGGAAAGGGGACTAATTGCACGTGTGTGGTTTAGCGTGTGATCGAATTGCGCGTGTGGTTTTAGGCGCATAATTCGGGGTTGTCCGGATTCGGGTTGAGCCTGAAATGCAAGACTATTATTTCAGCCTGTATTCTGACTATATACTATTGTTTCAGTATATAGTCTCCTCACATTGGGATCTCAGCCACAAAGCTATTATTTCAGCCTATGTTCAGCCATGTATTATTATTTCAGGGCATGGCCCCCAATTTAGGGTTATGAGGCTTGAGTCACAAAGCTATTGTTTCAGCCTGTGTCCAGCCATATACTATTATTTCAGTATATGGTCCCACATTATGGTAAAGGGGTCTGAAATACTAGACTATTATTTTAGTCTACATTCTGACTATATACTATTATTTCAATATATAGTCTCCCTACATTGGGATCTGAGCTACAAAGCTATTGTTCCAGCCTGTGGTCAGCCATATACTATTGTTTCAGTATATGGTTCCACATTAGGGTCATGAGACTTGAACCACAGAGCTATTGTTTCAGCCTATGTTCAGCCATATACTATTATTTTAGTATATGGTCCCACATTAGGGTTATGAGGTCAAAGGTTGACCAAATAGATTTGTATATTATGAGAGGGAAAAATGAGGGTGTCTACAGATGCCCCTCTTCGATACGCTCTTGCGATGTAAGAATGTGTCGAAGAAGTAGACACCCCTTATTCAAGGTGTCTTCTCTTTTCTCTTTGGAAATCACAAATGTGAACTAGGGATGCTGACATGACATGCTTGGCTTTCTTATCTATTAGCGCAAGCTAAGATGGAGCATTTGGGGGCCCAGTGGTAGCTGTCGAAAGGTGTGTTCCACACCGTGGATGCCCAGGGGCGATCCCGTAGCGTATCGCGACCCGCTATCATAGACAGTCAATGGGGGATGTCAGCGTATCCTATTCTGCGGGTGCAAGAGGCATCCTATCGTGTGGCGCAACCTGCTGTGAGTGACAGTCAAATAGAAAGGAGAATCACCATATCCTAATCTGTGGGTGCAAGGGGCATCCCGTTGCATATCGTGACTTGCTGCAAGGGACATCTCGCCACATGTCGCGACTTGCTGCAAGAGGCAGTCAAATAGAGGGATATGACATAGTCAAGGTATAGCGGGCCATCATACAAATATTCATAAGGTCTAGGGATAAAAAAAATGTAATATAATGCCGAAGGTTTTCGCAAGTCATGTCAGACCGGGTGCGTCATTGCTCACACCAATGCGCGTCAGACATTTTTTTCCAATAGGTGTTTGTAAGTTCTTAGATTAAATATACTCATTGTTCAGTTTCCTAGGGGAATGGCCGGTTCGGGCTGATAATTGAAGTGAATTTTGGTAGGTAAGAGGTCTTTCTGTTTATTATTTTTTTGTTAGTTTCTTCTTTTGGTAGTTTGATTGTTTTTCTTTTTTGGAAGTAAAAGATTTTTTTTTTTCTTTTGGAAGTAAAAGGTTTTGAAATTTTGAGAGTTCTAACTTAAGATCAATTCGGTGGTAAATCGGCGAAAAATGTGGTTTCTGAGACGTCGTTGAGCAGATCCACCGGTACAGGATTTGTGAACCCGACCGTTTATGTGATTGTCATGACGACACTTGGCATGCCGGATACTCCGTCTAATCTTCTTAGCGAATACCGATGATTGTTTCTTATGGGAGGACTACAGTGATTTGCGAGTCGAGAGAGATGGGTTTTGAAAACATTTGACTTAATCATAGCTAATTATATTTATGGGGAATATCGAGTAATTGAAAAGTAGGTAGTACTTACCTGAGGGTGATACTTACCTGAATTGTGCATAGCTTGTACGGTTTGGTGGTGCCGTGGTGTCGTGAGGGGACTTTGGAGGTTTTTCCTTTCTTTAAGCCCGTTGTGGCAGAGCTTGGCGGTTGCCAATGTGATGTAATGTCTTGGAGAAGTGATGTCGCAATGGGACTTGGGGATTCTCTATTTCTTTAGTTGCATGCTGGGTGAGTCCTGGTGGGACGTGGGGCTCAATTCAGGAGAGAGAGAGCTCTTTGCTTTAGCGTTGGGACACGATCGAGCTTTCCCTCTTTTCATCATACGGCGTGGCATGTGTTGTTTGAGCTTTTTATTTTATTTTTAGGTAGTGATGCTTGTGATGGGATATTGGCTGAACGTAGTTAGCGATGGGATGCTGGTAGGATATTTGTGTGATAAGTGTGTCTTGTTTTTTCTTTGGCAGATCTTAGGTTATGAAAAGATCACATTGTAGTTGCGTTGTGATTGGCTTAGTTTTTTTTAGCGGTGTGCCTGCGTTTTCAGGGGAATTGCTTTTGGCTTTTCACGATGGAACATGAGGGCATGACTAATTTATTATGATGGGACTAGATATTGAGGGGGTATCATGTGTGTGCATCTTGTCGTGGTGGGATGTGCGTGAGCAGCTGCCCCTCTCTCCTTCTTTCTCTCTAGACAGCCTATGAGGCTATGCGATGGGACAGGAGAGTTTTGATCGAGGTGACATAGAACGATGTGAAGGTATAGATTTTGTCCAAAGTCAGGCATTGTGCGCCTAGTTTAGGTCGCTCAATATGATTGCGTGCCTATTTTCGGGCGTGCAATCACAGGTTCGAGTGTGTCTGAGTGTGCGTGTGATTGAGTTATGCACTCCAATAATTGCGTGTGATTGAGGCGTCACCAGGTCACTGTGCTAGTGACCTTTCATATTGCGCGGCATGAGGTAGTCATTTAATGAGGTTGCGCGGTGTATAGTGAGCATGTGATTTGAGCGTCGCATGGGTGATAGTTTATTTGTGCGCTCGATTCGGAGCACGAGTTTTGGATTATGCGCATCGTGTGATGCGCATGACCAAGTTAAGCGCACGTGTCTAGGCATGTGATTAAGTACATACTCTATATAAGTGAGGGAGCCTTCATTTATTTCTCATTCTCTAGTTTTGTCTCGAGTTTTACTTTTTCTGGGTCTCTTAGGTTCTAAAATTTGTGTTATAGCGATATCGGATGATCTAACCGTCCAATTGAGATGCCGTTTCTTCCTATGTTCGTAATTTTGTGTGATCTTTGTCCCGAGGTGATGCTCAAGGATGTCATTATTCTGGGAATGGGCGGTATTGGGAATGAGGGTGCCAGTCTTCACATCGGTCCCTTTTAGGGAGCAGTGAAGGTAGCATTGAGGAGGTGGCGGCGGAGGAGGCGAAGATGGCAGAAGAGAAGGAGTAACAAGTGGAGGGATGTATTCCCCAACCAATCCTTCCTGAAGCCTCCGATTTGACGCTCCAAGTCTGGCACTACTCCTTCTGAAGCCTCCGATTGGATGCTCTGCTCCTCGCTTTGTGTCTATTTCGGGTCTCTGATTTTTTATTTGGATTGTAATTTTGGTTATAAGTTTTTGTTTTGGGTTGTAAGTTCAGGAGGTATGCCTCCGGTGGTACTTGCAAAATTTTTTGTAAATAAAGAAGTATTATATTTTTTTGTTTATTGTGTTTATTTATTTGTTTCAACTTGTTTAATGGATTAGTCAGGCATATTTGGTTTGTTTGATTTAGTTTAGGATTTAATTTAGCTTTTTTCCCAAGATTAGTTTGTTTTATGAAATTTTGTTTAGAGGGTTTACTTGGTTATGTTTGGGTTTGTTGGGGGCATTTTTTGTGTGGTCCTAAGCAGGTTAGGGTCTCATTTTGGGAAAGCCCTCTTTTGTTGTTTGTTTTGTTTAAGGTTTAGGGTATTTTATTTTAGTCCTTTTATTTAATTTGAGATGACACTTGCTAAGAGTGCGTGAATTTAGGGTTTAATTTGAGGTTTCTAGATGGAGGATAAGTGTTTGAATCCTATTGGCTTATTTATTTTGCTTTGGGTTTGTGATCCCTTGGAGGGGTAAGTGTTACATGATTATTGGTTTATCTATGTTGTCATGGATTGTGGTCTTTCAAGGGGTATGTGTTTGGTTTTGGATTTAATTAGATTGGAAGAGTTTAAAGGTGTGGTACTTGTCCCTTTGGTAATTTAGGAGGTATAGTTTATAAATGTGAGAGCTAAAGGCTTTGGGTTCTCGTTATTTTGAATTTCTATTTCAAGTTTTAGAATTAGGAGTTTTGTGGCATTTTTTTTGTTTGTGATTTTGGGCATTTTTGTTCATTAATGTCTTTTCTTCATTTTATTTCCCGGGTATTAAACCCGAAGAATTGTGATTATTAAGTGGATTATTGGGAATGAACGGGATTGGGAATGTAAGGTAGCAGTTAAATTGCTGCTACGCTAAGGGAAGAGGTGGAGGAAAAAAAGGTGGTAGAAAGGAAACCCAAGGATAAGGCAGGGTCAGAGTTCTCGTGACCGATACCTATTTTTCCTCGGTAGGCTCTGCGGATTCAGTGTTAGCTGCTCCTCCTTGTTATTCTTTCCAAGGCGAGCTTCCAATAGTGGATCCTGCAGATCTTGGGTGGCTTTCCGCGAGCCACTCTTTCTTCTCTACTGGCTTGGGGTGTGGAAAGGTTGTCATTGTCGGAATTTGTTCAGGGCGCGTTCCTCCTCTGGGCTTCTCCGAGATTTTTTATTTCCCGAATAAATCCAGATTCGGGCACTGTCTGAACGTGCGGATTTTAAGTTTCTTGTTTTAAGTTATATATTCAGAGGGTATGCCCTCGGTGTGTTTTGTAATCATTTTTTTTATGAAGTGATTATGTTTTTACTTCATTTGTGGCAATTTCTATTTAGTAAATTTTGGTTTATTTGGTAGCTTGTTTCGACTTATTTTGAGTGTGATGCTTATTTATTTAAATTTGGTCTGATCTTATTTATTTATTTTGATATGGGGTGTGCTGGGAGCAGTTTTTTGGTTTAGTTTAGTTTAGGTTCAAGTGCATGAATGATGGAGGCATTTTTTTTAGTTTTTTGTTTGGTCTTAATTAGAGTGTGTAAGTGATGAGGGCATTTCTTCATTTTTTTTTGTTTAGTTTGGTCTTAGTTGAAGTATGTAAAGGATGTTGGGGGACATTCTTTTTCATTTTTTTTGTTTGGGGTGTATATGTTCTTCGTCAGAAGTGTTTTTGGATTGGCCTTAACAAGGGCGTAGTTTAGGTTGGTAATCAGTGTCGGAAGTCTCCTAATTTGGTCTTATGACCCTACTGTTCTGGGTATATATTTTGTGTTTCTGGGGAATTGCGCACTTCACTCCGGGGGCATAAACTAATTGCGCGCCGGAATGAGAGTGCGCTTTTTAGAGGTCGAAAGGTCATTACGTGACGGTGTCCGATCGTTTAACTGAGTTAAATGTACGGTATTGAGCGTAGGATTAGGGTGGTGTCTGGTCACTGTGCAGGTGACTGTTAGCATTCGAGCACGGAGGTTCGGGCGCTTGAGGTGATTAGTGCCTGGTAGGCGACGTGCAACCAGGCGGTCGGGTTAGTTTGAGCGGGCGATGATTAATTTACGCGCTCAAAGCTGATCGTTTGATTCGAATTAAGCGTGGAGATTGTGGTGCGTGATTGGGTTGAACGCGTGAGTTCATGCACGCGATTTGGGTATGTTCTATATATAGTTTAAAAACTTTCATTTTGATCCGTTTTGGTCTTTGATTCTTGGTTTCCTTGTTTCGTTGCGCTCTAGTTTTCGTGTTTTCGTGATATCTTGCGATCCAATCGTCCGTTTCAGGCGCCGTTTCTTCCATTTTCTTGAGTCTTTCGAGCTCTTTGTTCTAGGATGGAGTCTGAGAGTGGTGGTAGGCACGAGCTTACTATTTCTAAGTTGGAGAGGATGATGATGGGGGAGATAGGTGAGATCTCTGAGGCTCGGACCGATGCTGTTGTCGGGGAGGTGGCTGGTGAGGAGTTACCAACGGGTGACCAGATGGAGGTCAGGGAGGAGGTACTCAAGATTGAGCAGGGGGTAGTTGAGGCTGAGTGTGAGAGGGTTGAGGGCGAGAGACCTGAGGGTGAGAGACCTGAGGAGGAGAGAGCTGGATGTGGTATGATTCTTTTCTTTTCGAAGTTTCTCTTTTTTTATGTTCATATATATATATATATATACATTGGTTTTCCTTGACTTGGTATGGTTATGCAGGTTTGTCAGCTTGAGGAGGCGCGTCTAGAGGCAATACGAGCGCGCGCCACTCTTGAGGTGAGGCGGATCCTCGGGGAGATGCAGAGTCATGATGATCTATTCGTTGAGATGATGGTTGCGCAGACGACTCAGGTTGAGGCATTGGAGGTGGTGCGTCGGACGATGCAGGCGGAGATGCATGTGTCCCTAGATCAGCTGCAGTATCGTTTGATGAGGAGTGAGTGGGGGGTGCATAGGTTGGCTAGTCAGCTTGATGGATAGAAGTTTAGGGTCACGGGTTCCTCGGTTGGGCAGTATCATCACACGTCTCGTGATCATGTCTAGGGTGATGCATGTGAGGATTTTGTCATTCGTGAGATTCTCGCTGGGTATCGTCCTCATTCGTGATCAAGGCGATCTGTTAGCCAGACGAGTGAGGGGGGTTATGTGGCGGGGCCTTGTCGTCTAGAGGTTCCGAGGACTCCGGGTGCCGGGATTGTGTTTTCGGAGGACCAGTCTACAGACCTCCGAGCCGATGATACTGGGGATAGCGGTGCTCGTCCATCCCTGCGACAACGTAGGGATTAGGTGTGTGTGCGTTTATTTTGTCCATTGTGTGTGCATTGTTTATATATAGGGGGGATGCCCCCCGGTGACAAGTGTAAAAAGAAAAGAAAACTTTGACATATATATATATATATATATATATATATATATATGGAGATTTTGGTTTAGATGTACCTGATCGGTTGCTTTTCTTTTGATTACCTCTCGCATTTGCTTTT
Source organism: Chloranthus sessilifolius (assembly GCA_021018995.1). NCBI lineage: Eukaryota > Viridiplantae > Streptophyta > Magnoliopsida > Chloranthales > Chloranthaceae > Chloranthus > Chloranthus sessilifolius. The sequence continues at coordinate 21,971,510 of CM037594.1, read as the reverse complement.
GGCTTCTTAGTTTCTTTAGCGTCGTCGACCGTCATTGGGACTTAGATGCTTCCTAAGCTAGCCTGGCGATGGTTGAAGATTGCTTTGTAACTGCATATGTAAAGGTAATGCTATCAGTAATTTTTGTTCTCCCCCTTGCTAGTTGTCAAGGGGGGTGAGTGTCTCAGACCAGGGCCTGATAATAAAGGTGGGCTTTTTCTCTTTTTTTTTTTTTCTTTTTTTCTTCTCTCTTTTTTTTTTAAAGTAATACAACAGGGAAAGCAAATAGCTAGAGCAATAAAAATAAAAATAAAAATGCCCCAATGTAGGAGCGTGGTAGGATCGACAGTATAGTATCTTCGGCAGCATTCTTCGGATGGTGACTTCATTATTTCGCATCTTCTTTATGGATGAGTCAGTGTTTCTAATGTGATTCTCCTTCTTTTTCAAAAAAATGCCCTAGTGTGTAGATGCAATGGAGCTTTTCTGGGCTTTGGATGAGCACTTTGGGTCTATAAGAAGTCATGGGTATTTGGCGAGTTAGTTTTTAAGAAAAGGTTGATCGGTACTGTCATTGAACAGGGGAAGGTCTCTTCGATTAGGTCAGTTGGATACGGGGGTTTATCTTAGGGTGGTGGTCATCCTATCCTGTGGTTATTAGGGAGAAGTACAGTAGGTATAGTGGGTGATTGCATCAATCATTATTCATCAGTTTTCGGTGTCATTTCTAGGAATATCCTGCAAGACTTTTGATTTATCGCCCAAAAAAAGTAGAAGAGGGGGGGGGGGGGGGTAAGGCTCAATGATGTGAGGAATAGTTTGTATCTAATGCTTTCCAAAAGGGGTGGGTAATAATCTTTTTCTCAGACATATATGAGGTGCCATGATCAAGCTATTTGTCATGTTTTGGTACCATCAAAATCTTACATTCTATGGTTAGCAGGAGTTTGTTCTCCTTTCGTCACCTTACGATGACATCTAGTAGTATAGGGACATCGGGGGTGCCCTCGTAGCTTGCTTATTCACTTCTAGTAAAGTACCAGAGATGTCCTCACGGCCTGCTTATGCTTCCCTAAACTCATTGACTGATTTATTCGTCGTAATGCTCTCACTCGATTTTTTTTTATATATGTATTTTTGAAAGCATCTTGCTAGCGCAAGAATAATGAGTTTTGATTGAACCTAGAATCTTTATTTATTTTTTACTTTAAAGTCTCCTCCAATGGCTAGGGAAGGGGAAATTATAATCGGGTGTTACTTATGCTTTTGAAAAAGGTTAGAGAGGTCACTAGTCCTTCAATCAGATTGCTCGAGTGAGAAAGTGGGCGATAAACTAAAGGTCTTAAGGATATTATGAGAATTGATGAGGAACGACCAATGAATGGGTCATGATGACTACGGGGGTGATAAGTATAAGTATTTAACCATGGGATGTGACGATCACAGGGTTAAGGGTAGTATTTTCTAAGGTACATGGCGTTCCAAGGGCTAGGGAGTTCTTTCCCGTCTTGGTTCGCCAATTTATTTGCATTTCCAGGGTATGCGGTTATTATAATATAAGGGCCTTCCCAGTTCGGTTTCAGTTTTTCTTTCGGATGGGCGTGCTTGGAAGGCATGATTTTCTTCAAGACTAATTCTCCAATATTAAAGGTTCGTTTAAGGAATTTCTTATCGTAAGGCCTGACCACTCTCCTTTGATATACCTGAGCGTGATCAGCTGCCCTCAGACGTGTTTCATCAAGTTGCTCTAGCTGTGTGAGTAAGGAAATTCTCCTCTCATCTAAGGATAGCTCATCATTGAGTTGAATCCGTAAGGATGGTACTTGTATCTCATATGGTAAGACTGCCTCCATCCCCGTAGGTAAGGAGGTAGGGAGTTTGGTCAGTGGCCGTACGAATAGAGGTCCTATAAGCCTAGAGTGCTTCTGGTAGTCGTTCAGGTCAGTCGGCTCCATTACTTGTTTCTATTGTGCATTTCAAAATTCGAATCAGCATTTTGTTCGTGCTTCTACTTGTCTATTTCCTTAAGGGTAGAATGGTGATGAGTGGCGTAGATTGATGCCGAACTTCTTGTATAATTTCTTCATTTTTCTGTGATGAACTGTGGTCCATTGTTTGTAACGAACATCCTGGGTACTCCAAACCTAGTGATGATATTTCGAACAATAAACCTTACGAGTGTTGAAGCGGTGATTCTGATATAGGATTCAGCTTCTGCCCATTTGGTATAGTATTCGGTTGCTGTAAGTATGAACGCATGCTTGTGAGTGTTCCCAACTATGTCTGTGAAAGGTCCGATGACATCGAAGGCCCACATTGAAAATAGTCATGGTGAAGTCATAGTGTTCAATGCAACTGATGGAGCTGTAATAAGTGTGACATGTTCTTGACATTGCTTGTAGAGTTGGACGTAGAGGTGGCAATCTCCTCTCATTGTCGGCCAGAGGTAGCCTTATTGTGTGATTTGATCGGTGAGTCTCTGTCTATCGGCGTGGGCGCCGCAGGCACTGGAGTGTACTTCTCAATGATGTATTGTCCTTCGGCGGTCATGACGCGTCGTAGCAGTACTCCTTTGGTGAAGGCTTCTTTGTATAGTATTTCACCGAGTATGTAGAATCGGGCGCATCAGCTACTGATAGTCTTCCTTTCGATCTTCGTGGCGTATGGTGTGACGTGTTGATGTTTTAAGAAGTTCCAGATGTCAAAATCTCATGGCTGTCCGTCGTCAGTTGGTGATTTTTCAAATCTGAACATAGCGACTTTAGCTTCTGTCTTGATGTGATTTTTTAGAATGATTGCTTCTTTTGGTCCCATACTCGTGGGGAGGGTTGGTAATTCTCTCTTGACGGTCCATGCTACCTCGTGAGCGGGTATTGCCAGCTTTTCGATGAAGGTCTTGGTACTTTGTTCGACGGGTATTTGAATGACCAAGGCTAGCATGGCAAGAGAGTCTGCGAGCTCATTTTCTAATCTAGGAATGTGTGTGAAAGAGATTCTTTCAAATTTCTTTATCAAATATTGAGCGATTTTTAGATATGCCATTAGTCTTCTTTCCTTAGTTTTCCATTCTCCTATAACTTGCGAGATCACTAGCTTGGAGTCACTGATGGTTTTTAGCTATTTAACACCTAATTGTAGTGCTGCTCGCAGTCCAGCTATGAAAGCTTCGTATTCTATGACATTATTAGTGACAAGGAAGTCTAATTGAAAAGCCTTAGGTATGAAAACTCCTTTTGGGCTTAGGAGGACTATCTCGATGCCTTTTCCTTTGTGATTTAGAGCACTGTCAAAATAAAGGGTCCATGAGGCCTTATCGGGCTCTTCGTTATGAATCGTGAGTAGGTCTTCATCGGGGAAATCTGCGTTTATGGGCTCGTCACCCAGGAGTGGGAGATCTACATTTATGGGCTCGTCACCCAGGAGTGGGAGATCTGCGAGGTAATCGGCGGTTGCTTGTCCTTTGATCGACTTCTGCGTGACATAAGTGATATCAAATCATTGCAAGAGCATATGCCAACGAGCGATTTTTCCTGATTTTACAGGCTTTTCGAATACGTACTTCAGAGGATCCATTCGGGCTAGTACTAGTATCTTATATGTTCTGAAGTAGTGCCGTAATTTGGTTGAGGCCTACACCAACATGAGGCAGGTCTTCTCCATCGAAGTGTATTTCTGTTCGTACTCGACCATCGTCCTACTAAGGTAGTAGATAGCCTTCTCTCTTTTGCCATCTTCTTCATATTGTCCCAGAATCACTCCCATTACTTTATCATTCACTGAGAGGTATAGGAATACGGGTCTTCCGAAAACTGGTGGTGATAGTATTGGCGGATTAAGGAGGTACTTTTTGATATTATCGAAGGCTTGCTGACACTGGTCATCCCATTTCTACTCAGATCATCCTTTAAGTAGTCTGTAGAAAGGATCGCATCTGTCTGAATGCTGAGAGATAAATCTCCTGATGAATTACAATCTTTCTATCAGGCCTTGTAACTCTTTGATATTCCTAGAAAGTGGCATCTCAAGGATGGTTCTGACTTTTATAGGGTCGATTTCGACCCCTCGCTTGCTGACTATGAATCCGAGTAATTTTTCGGAGGTGACTCCGACGACACATTTCTTCGGGTTTATTTTTAGCTAATATTTCTTAGCTCTTTGTAGCACCAGTCGGAGTGCTTCAACATGTCCTACTCTTGTTTGGGACTTCACGAATATATCATCGACGTAGACTTCTACACATTTATGCATCATGTTGTAAAAAATAGCCATCATGGTGCATTGATACGTGGCTCCTGCGTTCTTGAGCCCAAAAGGCATGACGACGTAACAGTAAGTTTCCCATGGTGTGGTGAAAGAAGTCTGCTCTTGATCAGACTATGCTAATTTGATCTGATTATACCTAGAGAAACCGTTCATAAAGGATAACATCTCATGTCCAGCGGTGTTGTCGACTAGAGTGTCAATGTGTGGAAGTGGGAAGTCGTCTTTTAGGCATGCCTGGTTGAGGTTTTGAAAGTCAATACAAACCTGCACTCTGCCGTCTTTCTTAGTGACAGGTACTATATTGGCGACCCACTTGGGGTAGAGGACGACACAGATGAATTTGACTGTATAATTTTTCAACTTCCTCTTTAATTTGAAGGGCTGTTTGTGGGTGCATCCTACGGAGTTTCTGCCTAACAGGCTTTCGCATCGGGACCATGAAAAGGAGTCGAGGTGCTCTTGTAAGACCTGTGCAATTTGTTGACGTTCCTTAGAATTAAGCGTTGCGCTAATTAGTAGCTTCTTGGGTTTCTCTTCAGTGCCAAAGTTAATTTCTTCTGTAGGTTCCACGACAACTTGAGTTTGCTCATCGAAACTCTTGCTCATCCATTGGAAGTCTGGCACCTCTTCGGCGACCGGTGTTCCTTCTTCATCTTCAGTAAGTTCATATACTGCAAAATTGTTACACTGGAGATTCGATTTTGCAAAAGTTGACCCTTCATCGATACATTTTATGACTGAGAGATCTTTAGTAAGGTGAAGGTCAAGGCTATTGATCCTTTTCTCAAAGTCACGAAGTATCTCATTTGGTATGATCACTGACTTATTGTTTAGCCTGGATGCCTTGCATCCTCGTACGGGAGATGGGATAGCAGTCTTAGGAGGAAAGTCTCCTTGTTGGTCGTAAACTCGATTCGGAATGAAGGGTTCCCTTTCTTTTTTGAGGTTTTCTGATTTTTTTGAATTTTGTATTTTTAGATTTTTAGGGTTTTCTTCTTTTTTGATTTTTTTGATTTTCAATAGTAGATATGGTCCAGGGTCGATCGCCTCAAGAGGCGCTGGGAGAGTTGCTTCCTCTAATTAAGGGAGCGAGATGACTGCTAGAGCCGTTCGAGTGATTCTTTGGGAAATGTGGATTTGTTCTAAATTTGACATTTTTTTTTAGTCCTCAACTGATGAGGTCTTTTGAATAAGAGACGATGGTGGCGGCGGTATCAACATTCGGATTTTCTCTATCACATTGATTGCCTCATCTTGGAAGAAGCTCTAGAGATTGTAATCAGTCAAACTATCATCCTCTGAGTTATAATGTGGTTGTTCTTCCTGTTGAGGGTGATCTCCTAGGGGATCCTAAGGGGTAGCGAGCTCTTTCCCTTGAACTTCATAATATGTTAGGATGAGCACGCATGCTCGGCAGCGAGGCTGATAATGGTGAGAAATGCAGGGAGATCCCTAAGGGCATTCCCATCCTTTTAGGTTGGAGTCGAGGCTAGTATTAAACTTGTCTTCTTGATCTGACAGTGCTTGAAGTCCTAGGTTAGCCTGCTTCGGTAGCTCGAGTGCAGGGAGGTCTATCCAGTAATCCTCGTCATCACTCGGAGGGGGTTGCCATTTTTCCTCGAGAGATTTCCAAAATATTTGGAGTTGTGGCATGTTTGGGGATGGAGGAGTGTCTAGTTCAAGTTCCTCTTCAAACTCAATGAGGGCGATATGGGTGTTTCCCCCTGGGTCAACCAAATGACTATTGAGATTTTTTACTTCTTGTGTCGGTAGCTGAGTTGGTGGGTTGTTACTTGCTTCCGTTGTTATGAGGTTGGAGACGTTCAATTCTGGCATTGCGGAATGTTGGACCCAGCTAGCAAAGCATTCCAATATGTTGTGCGTGCCCTACAGTGGGATTGGTATGGGTGAGCGATACAAGGGGAGTCCCATGGGCATTCCCATCCCCCAAGGCCAAAGCCGAGGTGGATGCTATGCAAGTTACGATTTTCTTGTGGGGTGTCATCTTCTTCCCATGTTAAGTGTAAGTGCTCTTCATCATCTTGTAAGGCAGCCATGTGGAAATCTTCATCGTCAGTGGATTCCCAATCTCCTACTTACGGCTCGAGTTCTAGAGGTTCTTCGCTTTTCTTTTCCATAAACTCGTTAGTGTTAAACAAGGGTTTGACTCCTTCGAGTGGTTTATCAATATTGTCATTCAGATTCGCTAAATCATTGAATGCTTTATCCATTCGCTCAATTTCCACTTCTTGGGATCAAGAGAAGGACACTTCCTCCTGCCTTGGTACATCTGCTTTCTCAGTGGTCCCATAGACAAAGTGGTCGTATAGAGACCATTTTGGTGAGGTAGGGAACAAGTCGGCTTGCGGGCCATCCGATTGGTAACCTAATCCTATGTGCTTGCGTATTTTCATTGGGACAGCGGGTCCGACGTGACCTTGCTTGTTTTTACCAAGTCCGGTGTGGGGGTCTTACCCGAGCTGATACATGAGGTCCCAACCTTTTGTCGTGGTAGGGTTAATGTCATAGAGTTTGGCGAGGTCTGGGCCAACCTCTCTTCTCATTAATTTTTGTTGATGCGTTGGGGGAGAACTAGGAGGGGTAGGGGGATGAACTTTCGCAATGGATGTCTCATCAGGGATTTGGGCCTTCTGAATGTGGCCTGTGTTCAATACAGAATCATGGGCTGTCAGAATACTCGCAACGTAATCAGTGTCCATCTCTTGGAGGGGTGCATCAGTGTATATACGGACAATGGAGTCCTCGTACGAGAATTTGATGCATTGATGGTATGTGGACGACAACTTTCATTGACTCTAATCATTTTCTTCCTAAGATAAGATTATACATACTAGCAGAATCAGAAACATGGAAAGTGACGTCTTTCGTTACATGTCCAAGGCAAACCTGGAGTTTGATAGTTCCTTTGACGAAACGATGCGAGCCGTCATAAGCTATAAGTGATAGTGCAGAGGGTCTGACATCCTGCTCTCTGTATTTGAGCATCTTTAACGTTGTGATAGGGCAGATATTAAGTCCTCCTGTATCGACCAATGCATGGGGTACGAAGAATCCTCTGATTATGATTGTAAGGTATATGGGAGCTGCACTTTTGCAGAGCGACTCCTTAGGCATGTCTGCGTTTGTGAAAGTGAGCATTGGGGGTTGCGCCATGACCGAGGCAATTTGATGAAGCTCGTCTAATATTGTGTCCTCATCCACTTGTGTGTCCTCAAGTGTCCTTATCAACAATCGGTGATGGTCAGGAGATTTCTTGATGAGTTCTAGTATAGATATCTGGGTCGGAATCTTTTGAAGATGTCGCAAAAGGTCATATTCTTGCCCTAGCTCGAGTGCCATTTCTTTGCCCGACCGATGAACCTTGGGTGCAAGTGGTTGGAGTGGTTGAGGTGCAGGGATTGGTGGAGGGATAATGTGAGGTGGGGGAGGTAAGTTAACTTCTCTTTCTCTCATGTTCCTCTCTGGTGGTTGTGCGTTTGTGAAATTCTTATTCCAAGGGAAAGGCAGAGGTGAGTAATTGGTTCATGATTTAAGAATCGGGTAAGTCAGTTGTTGACTAAACCTTGTGCGGCTCGACGTTGATGTATTTGTGAAGTGAGTGAAATTCAAAGTCGGAGCGCGTACTTGCATGGTGTCACTCCAAGGTGGGAGGTACCGTGTGTAATCCTCTTCTTCTAGGAAAGTAGAGACTAACGTCTCGCACAGGTTAGGATGTTCTTCTTGCTCACTCTCTTCTAAGTTTAGTGAACACTCAGTCTTTGCTTTATTTTCTAAGTTCAGAGTCTTTTGGGTGACACTTTCTACCCATGTGACAATTTGGGTTATAGTTTGAAGAACATGGTCTCCATACCCGGGCTCAGAATCAAAAGAAGGGAGTGGCAATAGTGTTGGCTCAGGATTTGGAGAGGTTGAATGTTCTGGTGGGCGACTATGGAGGAATGGTCACGGAGCCCTAAAGGAGTGGACTCGTATATGAGTGAATTTCAGGTGAGGAGTCGGGCTCGACGGGGCGATTCAAGTGATCAAGGCCGACGGATGCAAGGGTAAAGGAACTCTAGTAGGCGTAGCAAAAGTGTCGGAAGGTGGGATGCGAGTGAGTAAGGTGGAGGGCTGGAAGGGTGGTTGGCCGGAAAGATCCACGGTAGTGACCTGAGCTGGTGTTGCTTGGTTGTGGTTAGGCATGGGGTTATTAATGATCCTTAAATTTTTTTGGGGTTGCTTATTGCTAGGGTTAGGATTCCGAAGCGCTTCCCAGTCGATTTGATTTTAGTCGTTCATGTCATAGATTACATCCCGGAGGACCCAACAGTCTTCTAGGTTGTGTCCTACGTATCGATGGAATGTACAGTATTTGCTATAATCTAGATTTATCGGTCAGGGCCGAAATCTTTCCTGTGAGAATCGGAGGCGATTCTGAGTGTTAAGGAGATGGAAGATGTTGGGGATCGTATCAGGTAAAGGGGGATAGTGTTCCCTCCTCGGCTGGTAGGGGCCTCTAGTTGGGTTGAAGTTTTGCAGTGGGGGTACGTTATTATAGTTCAGCGCATGGGCCGGTCGATTTTGTGTTGCATTTTGGTTTTGATGGGTGTTGGGATATTGGTTTCTGTTATGGTATTAGCCCTGATTCTGGTTCTGGCCTTGGTTTTGGTTTGCATTTCTTTGTTGATTGGTGACTTGGTTTTGTTTGATGTAACGTTGTTGATTCTGATTTTGTCCCAAATTTCTCGATTGGAAGTTTCCGTTCCCAGAGTTCTATCCTTGGTTGACAATAGTGTTAACCTGTTCGATTCCTGAGGCTTTCTTATTATTTTTTGACTTTGATTCACTAGAAGAGCCTCTTGTTAACGTGACTATGGACAGGGCGAGGTCTCCACCTTTAATGTGTCGCGCTAGTCGAGATGCTCGGGAGTGGAGTGTAATGAAGTCGAGGCAATTACTTATGACAAGCGTGTTCTTCAACGGTTCCCTAGTATTGTCGATAATAATATTAATCGAGTCTTTATCTTTCATTGACGTGTCGGTCCTGGCAGCAAGTTTTCTCCATTTGGCGACGAAGTAAGTAAATTCTTCATCGGACCCTTGCTTGGCCGTCATCAGATCGCTGAAACTGTCTGTCTCTTGGATTAAGTGCTTGTATTGGTCTAGGGATTGATTGACTAATTCATCAAATGTTTCTATCTTATAGAGCGGGAGTCCTGCGAACCAATCTAGAGCTTCTCCTTCTAATGAGTGTTGGAAATAGTGAATGAGAAGTCCTTGATTATCATGTATGGGCCGACAATCGTCACAAAAGAGGGCCAAGTGATTGTTTGGATATCTTGTGCCATTATATTTGATAAATTTCGGTGGTTTAAATCCTATTGGTAAGTTAAATTCGACATCCCGACAAAATTTGTTGAATCCGAATGAGTGACCAGGGTGCTCCCTCTTGGCCATATATTTGTCGAGCATTTTTGGGAGATCTTCAATTTCGATAGTGCTATATTTTGGAGCAATCCATGAGCAAACCTTGTCTAGAGAGTCATCGTTGAAGAATGTGTGAGCAGATTGTCTTAATGGTGTGATGCGGGTTGACACTGTGCTCGGGGTAGGCGGTGGCCTTTCTTGTCGTTCTTAGTCTTCTGAAAATTGTCGTGACCTAATGGTCTCATATGTGGCAGCCAATCCCCGAAGCAATTCCTCAGAGTCATCATCTCTTCTTTGTATTTTCTAAATACTGAGCTCTACGATTTGTTGAGCAGTAAGGTTTTATCCAGTATTACCATCTCTTCCATTATGATTATTCCCAGTCTGTGGGGTAGAGAAGGGATTCTCTTGTTCACCAGCCATGATAATCTCGGGTTGTCATAGGCTGAAATTGTAAAGTGGTTCTTCTTCGTACATGGGGTTGTTATGATATCACCACAATGGTGGGTCTCCTAAACTCACTCTTCGAATGCCAGACATCTCGAGTCTTTGGCGAAGACTCATGTATCTAAAGGGATTTGAAATGACGCGATGGAAAGTAAAATAGGAAAACAAACTAAAAACTACCTATCTAAAGAAAGGAAAGAGTTCAACAAAAAGGTCCCATCGTGATCGCCAGTCTATTGGTGCGTACTTTTTCTGGGTTCCTCTCGGTCCCTGTTGAATCAGTGGCCTAATTCTGTCTAAGTGGACTCTAGAGATGCGGCATTTGGATTGTTAGAAATAAAATAAAAAAGGGGATTTTTTCTAGGAAGGCTCCTAGTTTGTTACGATCGCCAATTGCAGATATTTAACGACGCTGCAACATGTCAGTGGTCACGCTTTAGAGCGGGTGTGGGTTACTTCTTTTCTGAATCGTCCACTTGCGAACGTCAACAATTATGGCTCTTCCTTATTGTTTAGATAGTTCAGTTTTCCTTTTCTTCCCTGTTATTATTGTAATTCAAATCGGTTCAGATTTCCTAATTCTATTGTGAGTCTAGTGGTGGGGGTTTATTATAGTGATTTGATCTAATATTGTAAGTCTATTAGGAGTCTAATTAGTGTCCTAATCCTATTAGAATTCTAATTAATTTAGTGTCCTAATACTACTAGAAGTCCAATTAATATTAGTCTCCTAATTTTACTAGGAATGCAACATATTAATTTTAATGAAACTTTAATTAAATCGAGCATGCTAATTGTATTGAAATTCTAAGTAAAGCAAGTATACTAGTCCTACTGCAATTCTAATTAAAGTAGAAAACTGATTTTTACCATAATTCTAATTGGAATAGAAGAATGATTTTACTAAAACTCTAGTTCAAGCAATGAATTAGCTTTACTAAAATCCAATTAAAATAAAGGAACTGATTTTTTTCTAGAATTAGAATCAAAGTAATGAATTAATTATACTAAAACTCTGATTAATAAAAAAAAGAAATTAACTATATTGGGATCTAATCAAGTAATGAATTAACTATGCTAGAATTATCTAATTAAAATAGAGGAACTAATTTTATTATAATTCTAATCAAATCAATTATTCTAAGGATCTAATCAAAATAAAGCATGTAAATTAATTATACTAAAAATCTAAGAAAATTATGGACTTGATTTTCTAATTCTAATTAAAGTAATAAAATAATCCTAAAAAATAGGGGTTTTGGGCCCGCTATGCTAAGGAGGATTGGCCTCGTTCCCGAGTACCCTCCATAAGCTCCCTTGGGCAAATCGGGTGGCTGAGATTAAGGATAAATTAGATTTTTAGATTATAAAATAGTATTTTGAATTTTCGGAGTCATTTTTGGGATTATAATTAAGAATTAAATCGTGAAACTAGGATTATAGAAGACTAAATTAATGTTTGGGATTTTAGAAATATTAAAGTAAGGAATTAAGACTAGAATTTAAAGTTTTAGGACTGAATTCGGGTCCGAAATTAGCAAATCAGGCCGTATGATTAAGGACTGGTTCTAGAAACTATGAACTAGAATCAGAGATTAATGATAGGACTAGAGATTAAAATTTTAGAACGGAATTGAGTCCGTGGTTGGTGAATTGGGCCGTCAGATTAAGGACTGGTTTTCAAAACTGAGAACTAGAATCATATATTAAAATTACGGTCCCAAAAAGAGTGCTACGGTCTAAGATTGAATTAATATTAATAATTTAAAACTAAGAAAAATCCTAACTCTAAGAACTAAGAACTACGGTCAGAAATTAAAAATTAAATTCTTACCTAAGGTCGAGGCTGCGGAGAGAAATCTTGAAGATTCGAAGCTTGAATCTCGAAATCATGGCTATGTTCCTCTATGGGTTCGTTCTCGGAGTTCTCTGGAATCCCAAAAAAATTCTGTTCTCCTAATATTCTAGCCTCTCCCGGGGAGAATTAGAAGAATATATTTTATAAGTTTTTCTCCAATTAAGTGCCCTGTTTCAGGCATTTAACTAGATTGTGCATCGATTTCCCGGTACTCAATCGCTTTGAGTTGGTCACTGAATCAGTGAGTGACCAGCTGACTTGCTCAGCGAGTTTCCTAATTCATATCATGTTAGAACTAATTGCGCGCCCAGTGTGGGGTGCGTAATCAGATTAAGAGTCTCATTTGAAGCGCTTGATCAAGGAAGCTTAGGGGTCAAGGACGGTAAGACTAGGTCGGGCGTAGGCCAATTGCGCGCCTGTGGTGGGGTGCTCAATTCGATCGCGCGTGTCATGTCCGAGGTGTAATCGAGTCTCGAAGTGGTCTGGGAAAGGGAGTTTGGTCTGAAAGGGGACTAATTGCACGTGTGTGGTTTAGCGTGCGATCAAATTGCGCGCGCGGTTTTAGGCACGTAATTCAGGGCTGTCCGGGTCCGGGTCAGACATGAAATGTGAGATTATTATTTCAGCCTGCATTCTGACTATATACTATTTTTTCAGTATATAGTCTCCCCACGTTGGGATCTGAGCCACAGAGCTATTGTTTCAGCTTGTGTTCAGCCATGTACTATTGTTTCAGTGTATGGTCCCCAATTTAGGGTTATGGGGTCTGAGTCACAGAGCTATTATTTCAGCCTGTGTCCAACCATATACTATTGTTTTAGTATATGGTCTCACATTAGGGTAAAGGGGTTGGAAATGCTAGACTATTATTTCAGTCTTCATTTCGACTATATACTATTTTTTCAGTATATAGCCTCCCTACATTGGGATCTGAGCCACCGAGCTATTGTTTCAGCCTATATTCAGTCATATACTATATTTTCAGTATATGGTCCCACATTAGGGGCCTGAGCCACAAAGCTATTGTTTCATCTTGTGTCCAGCCATATACTATTGTTTCATTATATGGTCCCACATTAGGGTTATGAGGTCAAAGGTTGACCGAACAGATTTGTATATTCTGAGAGGGAAAAATGGGAGTATCTATAGGCTTCCGCATGTGCTACTCGCATTTGAGACTTCACTAGTATGTCATCGACGTAGACTTCTACACACTTGTGCATCATGTCATGGAATATAGCCATCATTACGCGTTGATATATGGCTCCTGCGTTCTCCGGTCGAAAGGCATGACGACGTAACAGTAGGTTCCCCATGGCATAGTGAAGGAAGTCTTCTCTTAGTCAGAATTTGCTAATCTAATCTGGTTGTATCTGAAGAAACCATCCATGAAGGACAACATCTCGTGCTCGGCAGTGTTATCGACCAGAGTGGCGATGTGTGGTAGCAGGAAGTCATCTTTTGGGCATGCCTAGTTGAGATTCCAGAAGTCGATGCACACCCTTACTCTACCATCTTTCTTGGCGACAGGTACTATATTTGCAACCCACTTGGGGTAGAGGACGACTCAAATGAATTTGGCTTTGTGCAGCTTGTTGACTTCCTCTTTGACTTGTAGCGCTGTCTATGGGTGCATTCTTCTGAGTTTCTACTTGATAGGTTTGGCATCGGGTTTCAGGACCAAACAATGTTCTACTAAGCTCGGGTTTAGACTAGGCGTGTCTTCGTAGGACCATGTGAAAGAACTGATGTGATCTTGCTGGACTTGAATAATCTGTTGTCATTCCTTGGGGCTAAGCGTTGCATTGATCAGTAGCTTCTTAGGCTTTTCTTCGGTGCTGAAGTTGATTTCTTCCTTGGGCTTTGCAATGGCTTGAGTCTGCTCATTGAAGTGTTGGATGACCCGTTGGAAGTCCTATGTCTCCTTAGTGGCTTGTCCTCCTTCTTCATCATTTGTAAGCTCATAAACTGTAAAATCACTTCACTGGGAGGTTAGTTTTGTGAGAGGTAACCCTTCATTGGCACTGTTGATGATTATGACATCTTTGGTGAGGTATAGATTGAGGCTGTTCATCCTCTTCTCAAAATCGTAGAGTATCTTGTCAGGTATAATGACGGGACTATTGCTTATTCGGGATGCCCTACGCTTTTATGAGGAGACAGTAGTAAGGTTGCATCGAGAGGGCTCAAGGCGCGACTCTGCGGTGTCGAAAGTGGCGGCACGACCTTGTGCAGGTATATCGGTCGGATCTTCCTTGACTCCGTCGGCGTAACCCTCACTTGTAGCCTTAAGAGAAGAGTCTTCTTGTCGGTCACTGAATGAGCCTGGGATGAAGGGCTACCTCTCTTTTTCTAAACTTTTTGGGTTTTCTATTTTTAGATTTTTAGGGGTTTTAGGATTTTCTATTTTTTTAATTTTTGATAATAGGTATGGTATAGGGTTGATTTCCTGGAGAGGAATTGATGGGGGTGCTTCCCTCAGGTGAGGAAGTGCTGTGGCTGTTGGAGCTGCTGGTGCGAGTTTTCAAATGATGCGAACTCATTCTAAATTTGAAATTTTTTTTATAGTCCTCGTCTGGCGTGATCCTCCTGATCAGTGATGACAGTGGTGGTCCGGCCGACGTTCTAGCCTCTTTTATCATGTCAATCGCTTCATTTTTGAAGAAAGTTTAGAGGTTATAGGCAGCTGAGCTCTCGTCCTCAGAACTCGGCTAGAGTTGTTCTTCTTGCTGCGGCTCGTTTTCCTCGGATGAGCCTGACTGATGATCTACTAGGCTGGAGAGCTCTCTCCCTTGGACTTCGTAGCATGCTAGGATGAATATGCATGCTCGACAGCGAGGCTGATATGGTTGGGAGATGTAGGGATATCCCCAAGGGCATTCCCATCCTTCAGGATTGGGACCCGGGTTGCCATTGTAAGAGTTGGACTCGTCTTCTTTGTCTGACACCCTTTGGAGGCCTTGATACAATTGTTCTGCCAACTTGAGCGCGGGGAGATCTATCCAGTAGTCTTCATCGTCGCTTGGCGAAGGTTGCCATTCTTCCTCTAATGATCTCCAAAATATCTGCGACTGAGGTGCTTCTGAGGATTGAGGAGTGTCCAACTCTAGTTCCTCTTCGACTTCTATGGTGGCAATATGAGCATCTTCCGTGCTGATCATTTGCTAGATTTCATCCATGATAGCCTTCTGGCATCGTATCATCGTAGTCATGAACAGGCCGCAATAGGGCTTTTTTGGATAGGGGCATCAACGCGGGCATTGCCAGTTGTCGAGTATGTGTTGATAGTCGAAATTGTCACCGAAAATTGAACTATCATCACAGGAATGGTTGCATTTTCCAAACCATTTTAGACGATCTACTCTCAGGTAATCTTTTGATTCTATGGTGGGGAGGTTTGCCCAATAGTCCTCCTCCTCGCTTGATATTAACGGCCAATCCTCTTCTACTAGTGGTTTCGGTTGGGACAACTGTAGGGACGGGGGAGTGTCTAATTCCTGTCCTCTCTTAATCGTCTATGGAGGCGATATAAAAGTCTTCTTCAGCTGTTGACTCCCAATCCTCTATATGTGGCTCAGGTTTTGGAGACTCCTGTCTTTCTGTAGCGGAGGGTTTCTCAGTTTTGAACAATAGTCCAACTCCTTTGAGTGGTCTATCCATATCATCATCGTCTCGGTTTAAGTTGGTTAGGTCAGCGAAGGCTTTAGCCATCCGTTCAATCTCCGTTATCTATGGCTTAGTGAAGGATGCTTCTTTTCTCTTTGACACATCGGCCTTCTTAGTGGTTCCCTATACAAAGTGGTCATAGAGTGATCACTTGGGCGAATCGGGAAGAGGTCAGCATGTTTTCTATTTGGTTGGTAGCCCAACTCGGTGTGCTTGCGGACCTTCTTCGAGACCACTGGGCCTATGCGCCCTTGCTTATTCTTGCCAAGTCCTGTATGCGGGATGTATCCTAGTTGATACATAAGATCCCACCCCTTTGTTGCAGTTGGGTTTATGTCATATAGCCAAGTGAGGTTAGGGCATGCTGCTCTCTTTGTTAATTTCTATTGGCAGGTTGGGAGGAACAAGGGATGACTGATTTTTGCTACTGATGTGTCATTAGAGGTCTCTACTCTTGTAATGTGGCCTGTGTTTAACACATAGTCATGCACTATTGGAATGCTTGCCACATAGTCGGTATCTATTTCTTGGAGGGGTGCGTCGACATATATCCTAATGATGGAGTCCTTGTGGGGGAACTTGATGCACTGGTGGTATGTAGACACAACAACTTTCATGGAATCCAACCACTTTCTTCCTAGTATCAGGTTATAGGTGCTAGAAGAGTTGGAGACGTGGAATGTAACGTCACTGGTGACTGGCCTGAGGCGAACCTGTAACTTGATAGTTCCTTTGACGAAGCGTCGAGAACCATTGTATACAATGAGGGATAAGGACGAAGGCCTTATGTCTTATTTTGTATACTCAAGTGTCTTGAGCATCCTTATTGGGCAAATGTTGAGTCCCGCTTCAGTGTCAACCGGCGCATGAAGCATTGAGAATCCTCTGATTATGACAGTCAAGTATATGGCGGCCGAACTTCCCCGCAGTGATTCTTTAGGCATATCTGCATCTGTATAAGTGAGCGCTGGTGGTTGTGCCATGACTGACGTGATTTCGTGTAACTCATCTAAGGTAGTGTCCTCATCTACTCGAGTCTCAACTAGCACTTCCATTAACATTTGGTGTTGTTTAGGCGACTTCTTAATGAGCTTGAGTATTGACATCTCTGCTGGTATTTTCTTGAGGTGTTGTAGGGGGTCATATTCCTGGCCTGTTTCTAGGGTTGAATCCTTGTCCGGCCTATGGCCTTTGTTCACTTTTGGCTAAGGCGGCAGAGGCACCGGTGTCGGAGCTAGAGGCGGGGGGATTACGTGGGGCAAGTTTGCTTCCCTTTCTCTTGTTATTCATTCTGATGGTTGAGCACCGACGTTCTACTTCTCTTGAGGGAATGGTGGCGGTGGATAATTGGTCCTGGATTTAAGGATTGGGCATGTCGGCTTTTGATCCTTGAGCCATGCTGTGACTGGGGTTGACGAGCTCACCGAAGTGTGCAATGAGGGACAAAGAGGGCTTTATGTCCTATTCAGTATATTCCAGCATCTTGAGTGTGGTTATGGGCTTTATATATTAAGTCCTGCTCTTGTGTCGACCAGTGCATGCGATACTGAGAAGCTTCTAATCATAACGGCCAGGTATATTAGGGCGGAACACCCGAGCAATGATTCCTTGGGCATATTATCCTCAGTGAAAGTGAGTGCCGAGGGTTGTGCCATGACTGAAGTAGTTTCATGTAGCTCCTCCAAGGTGGTATCTTCATTCACATGCGTATCATCTAGTGTCTCTATTAATAGTTTGTGGTGTTTCGGTGGCTTCTTTATGAGCACAAGGATTGATATCTGTGCTAGTATTTTCCCGAGGTACCACAGAAGATCGTATTCTTGGCCTGCCTCTAAAATTGGCTCTTTGCCGAGGCGGTGAGCTTTGCTGACATTTGGTTGAGGCGGTGAGGCCCTGGTCCTGGAATCTTAGGTGGTGGGATCGTATGAGGCAGTGGAGGTAGGTTAAGGACTTGTTCCCTTGCTATCTTTTCCGACGACTAAGCACCGTCGTTTTACTTTTCCTGGGGGAATGGCAGTGATGGGTAATGGGTTCAAGATTTGAGGACCGGGCATGTTGGCTGAGGTGTCGACGAGCCCGCCATAGTACTCTTTACGAACGGGGTAAAATTTGAGGAAGGAATGTGCAAAGGAGCTATGTTGTTCATTGGTAGGAGATATTGAGTGTAATCTTCCTCTTCTAGAAAAGTGGAGATCATGGCTTCTTCCTTGTTGGATCCTTCACTCGGCTGACTCATCTTAGTATCAGCGCGGTGTTCTATTGTAGCCTCATGTTGCTGTCTCGAGGTATTTTGGGTGACGCTTTCTACCCATGCCGCAATTTACTCTGCAGTTTGGAGGACAGGGTCTTCGTATTCAGGATTAGAATCAGACAGTGAGGGGGTTGATTGTGGGTTTGGAGGAGTGACAGGTTCTGGCGGAGGTTGATGGAGTTTTGGTTTCTATGCCCTGAACGATTGGACTCGGATTCAAGTAAAATTTTGGTAGGGAGGTGGACTTGGGGTGTGATCCGAGTGATTGCGGTCAAAGGGTGTGGCTGAATAGCTGGGTGCCTTGGGGACTCTACTAAATCAACAACAGTAGTAGGTCAGGGAAGGTGAGTGATTAAGGAAGAAAGATGGAAAGAGGGTTATCCGGGAAGGTCTACTGTAGTGAAGTGGGACACTGGCCCTTGGTTGTGGTTTAACATGGGGTTGTTTATAATCCCCAGGTTTTGCGATATTTGATTGTGAGAGTTTCGGAGAGCTTCCCAATTGATTTGCTTTATATCATTCATATCATAAATCACGTCTCGGAGGACCCAGCAATCTTACAAATTGTGTCTCACGTATCGATGAAATGTGCAGAACTTACTATGGTTCAAATTTGTCGGCCAGGGCCGCAGCTGTTCCAGTGGGAATCTAAGAAGGTTTTAGTTGCTCAGGATGTGAAAGATATTTGGGATGGTGTCGAGTAGCAAAGGGTAGTGCACTCTTCTTTGTTGGTAAGGCCCTCTAGTTTGTTGATTGAAATTTTACGACGGAGGCACATTATTGTAATTCTAAGTGTTGAATGGCCTATTCTGTGTCGTGTTTTGATTTTGGAGCTGGTGGGCATTAAGATACTGATTCCTATTTTGATACTGGCCATTATTTTGATTCTGGTTCAGATACCTCTGCTGATTCTGATCTTGATCTTGATTTGAGTATGGTTGTTGACCTTGGTTCTCATACTAATTTTGATCAGAATTCCTAGGCTGGTAGTTTCTGTTGCTGGAGTTCTGGCTCTGATTGACGATGGTATTGACTTGCTCTGAGTTGGAGGCTTTCTTATTATTCTTATGCTTTGAATCGTTGGAGGTAGCGAATTTTGAGGTTACTATCGAGAAGGCAAGATCTCCTCCCTTTATATGTCGTTGGATGCGGATGGCACGTGAGTGAAGAGTAGCGAAGTCTGGATAATCACTTATGACAAGAGAGCTTTTGAGAGGTTCCTTAACATTGTTTATATTGATGTCAATCACATCTTTCTCCTTCATCTGACTTTTAATGCGGGCGGCCAGCTTCCTCCAATGCACTACAAAGTCCGTGAATTCCTCCTCGGATTCTTGCTTAGCTGTCATCAGATCATTGAGACTAATCGTTTCTTGTATCAGATGCTTATATTGGTCCAGGAATTGTCTGGCTAGATCATTGAACATGTCGATTTTGTGGAGTAGAAGTCTGATGAACCTGTCGAGAGCTTCCCCTTCTAACGATCTCTGGAAGTGGTATATCAAGAGCCCTTAATTATTACGAATAGGTCGATAGTCATTGTAAAAGAGCGCCAAATGGTGGTTCAGGTTTCCCGTACCGTTGTATTTGTTGAACTTAGGCGGCTTAAATCCTGCAGGTAGGGTAAACTCTAGGTCTTGACAGAACTTATTGAATCCGAATGAGTAGCCAAGGCGTTCTCTCTTACCCATGTATTCGTCGAGCATTTTGGGAAAATCCTCTACTCTTACAATGGGATCTTTTTGGGTAATCCAAGGGTGAGTTTTGTCGTGGCGATTGCTGTTGAAGAGAGCACGGGCGGCCCGACCAAATGGCGACACGTAGGTTGAGAGTATGCTTGGTGTGGGTGGTGACCTTCTTACCTAAGTCGTTCTTACTCCTGTCTATCTTGTCGCTCCTTTATGGTTTCGTACATGGCTGTCAAGCCTTGGCGTAGTTCTTCGGCGTCCTCGGAGTAGTTCTTCGCCCCCCTTTTGTAACTTCTGGATGTTGAGCTCCACAAGTTATTGAGTGGTGAAGTTTTTTCTGATACTCCCGTCTCTTTCATCGTGGTTATTGCTAGTACTTGGAGGAGTAAAGGGGTTTTCCTGATCACCATCATGTTAATCTCAAGATTGTATCGAGCGGACTCGTTAGATTGATCCTCGCCGTATACGAGGTTATGATATTAATTCCATAATGGAGGATTGTTGTAGTCAATGAGATTTATTCTTCGTATTCTTGCCATCTCGAGCCTTTGACGAATGCTCTTGCACTTCCGGGAAATCCTCGATAGTCAAGTGGATGTAGGAAGGAAATTGAACAAGATAGAAAAAAAAAGAAGAAAACTTAAACTAAACAGAGGAGGCTTCAGCGACAAGAAGTCCTATCATGATCACCAGTCTGTTGGTACGCGCTTTTTCTAGGTTCCTTTCGGTTCCCGGAAAGAGTGGCCCAAATTGTTCTATGTAGACTCCGACGTAAGGCGATTGATGGTGAGTGGAATGTATAGAAGTAAAAAAAGGAAAAGGTAAATTCTAGAAAGAAAATACCAAGTTCGTTGCAATCGCCAACTGCAGATGTTTATCAACGCTGCAATATGTCACTGATCACGCCTTTCCGAGGTGTGGGCTCAACTTCTTTACTGAATCATCGGCCTGCCGATGTTAGCAGCACTGGGTCACCTGGATGTTTAGTTTGTTTTCCTTTTTTTCTGCTCTCAGTCTAATTGTCTTTTAGTCTTTCCTATTCCTACTGGGAGTCTATGTATTCTGAAAATTTAATTAACTAGTCTCCTAGTTCTACTAGCAGTCTAATTATCTAAAGAGTCCTAATCTTATTAGAAGTCTAATTAATGTTAGTCTCCTAATCTTATTAAGAGTCTAATTAACTCGAGTATCATAATTCTATAAGGATTCTAATTATTTTAAGTATCCTAATTTTATTACAAATCTAATTAATTTTAGAATATTAATTAATTTAAATATTCTAATTCTATTAGAATTTTAATTGATTTAAGTATCCTAATTTTATTAGAACTCTAATTAATTAAATAAATCCTAATTCTATTAGAACTCTGATTAATTTAAATATTTTGATTCTTACTAAAACTCTAATTAACTTAAATGTCCTAATTATATTAGAAATCTAATTAATTTAAGTATTCAAATTCTTACTAGAAATCTATTTATTTTAGGTTTCCTACTTCTACTGGGAATCTAAAAAAGGGGGGTTTGGGCCCGCAATGCTAAGGGGGATCGGCCCCGTTCCCAGTTACCTCCATAAGCTCTCTTGGGCAAATCGGTTGGCAAAGGGGTCGTAAAAAAATAATATTGAATGAAAAACTGACTTGTTTATTGGAAAGTTTGGATTTTGAAGATTAAAATTAAAGGATTTTTAAGATTAAGATTATAACTGAAGGATTATAAACTCGAAGGAATTGAAAATAGAAAATAAATGCTACGATTTACAAAAAAGAGTAGGTTCTAGAGATTAAGAATCAGGACCATAAATTTAAAGACTAAAACTAGCTACTGGTTCTAGAAATTAATATCTAGAACAAGAGATGAGAAAATCTACGAATTTGAATTTGAAGAGTAGGAGTTAAAATTGAAGATCTAAAGATCGAAAACTTATAGACTAGAAGAGAAAAATGAGAAACTAGTGTAGACACCCAAATTTGGCCCAAGGCCCGATCGAAATACCTTTCGAGAGAGGTACAATTCTGAGCTTTTGATGGCATTTATGGAACCTTTAAGAATCACCCCAAACCCTTAGGAATCACCCTAGATCCCTTAGGAACCTACCCCAAACCTTTAGAAACCAATCCCGACCCTTAGAACCCATTCCGAACCCTAAACCTAACCTTCTCGGGCAATGGATGAAGAGTGGTACACTAGGACTAGTTGAGGTCTTTTATTGATATAAAATCATATACCATTGGAAAGAGGACTCCTCCAGCTTTCCAACAAGCCATGAATCACCTCAATCGGAGTTTTATATCAAACGTTATGACCATTTAAAAATCGGGCTTCTTTGGAGGGATTTTTGCTTGGCACAACTAATAGTTGCGCCAGGCCATTTTCCCCCTGGATTTGCCTGGCGCAACTAATAGTTGCGCCAGGTCTTTTTCCCCCAGAAATGGCCTGGCACAACTAATAGTTGCGCCAGGTATAAATGGGTCCCCCCACCCCTCGCAAGGCCAACTTCCAGGCTACTGTTAAACACTGTTTTATTGTACATTTGCCTGGCTCAACTAATAGCTGCGCCAAGCATATGAACAGTAACTGTTGGAATTTGCCCCGAAAATCGTGATTGGGATTTGACTTGATGACCACCTCGACCTTTGGGGTGTGTTTTGATAGTTCTGTTGCACCAATTCCTTACCTATTTGCAACCCTCAAAGTGGCTTAAAGCCTCACCCCATCATCCACCATTAGAACCACCTTCACACATTTCCAAGCTCTCAAAATCCTAGAAAACCTTAGATTTGAGATTACCTAATTGCTAACTCCAATTAGCATCTAAGTAGCCTCCTAATCCACTCCTTTCCTATAAATAGAGCCCCCCACTCCTTGGTTTAGGGGTTGAAAAATTTGCTTAAGAGAGAAAGAGCTCAAAGTGAGAAGTTCTTCCTCCCTTTTATGCACTATTTTCACCCAAAATTCCAGAATCTCCCAACCTCATTTCAAGCTTGTTCTTGCATCTAAAACCCTTAGCCTAGGTGTGTGTGATCCCCTAGCCTCCCTTCCCTACCTCTTAGCTTTAAGTCTTACGAGTTAGAACTCCATTTTCCACCATACAAGGCCTTCAAGAGCTCATCAAAGCAAGCCACGCAAGGCTCCTCTACAGTGCTACAAGGGCCCGAGGGCTCCGGCTCTCCCCTTGCTTCTCCTATCTCTTTCTAGCTCCCTCCATCCTCCCATTTGTGCCGTTACGCCGCCGATTTTTCGATAGGAACGGAGGGGTACAAATAGGATTCTAAGCCCTTTTGGGCAAGAGGAAGCTATTTTCTTTTCTTTCATTTCATTTTATTTTTGGCCATTAGTAGAGACCGCGTTAAGCGGGTTGATCGGGTGTCTAACACCTTCCCGATCGATAATCGAAGCCCCTACCCAAGAGCCTTTGGTGTGGACTGGATTCAGAGTCATATTTTTAACACTTCGGTGCTCATAAAAATGAACTAGTTATCCCAAGACACCGAAAGCTCTGCGTGGCGAATCTATATTTCTTTTCATTAGAGAGCGCATTGTCGCGACGGGATCGTTCCGATTCCCACGGTTGCACAACTAGGGAGAGAACTAAAATTTAAAACTAAAATTAAAATCTAGAACAAAAATTTAAGGATTGAAAGCTAAGAGCTGGTTCTAGAAGCTAAGAACCAGAGATTAAGAACTAGAATTAGAAACTGAAATTAAACCTAAAATCTAAGACTAAAAATCTAAGACCTATGAAATTAAGAACTAACAGCTAGAACTTAAGAATTAGAACCTAGAACTAGAAAAGATATTAAAAAATAGAACTGAGAAATTACCTAGGCGTCGGGGGGATCTCGAGGTTCCTAAGCTCGGAGGGAAGGAAGTTGAAAGCTCGATTGTCGGGTCTCGAATTGTTGTTTTCTGTATTCGGGGTACTGGGGTCTATTTATAGGTATTTTGGCAATTATGCGCCCTGTGGGGTGCGCTTAATTTGTCGGTGGAATTCAATTGCGCGCCGTGTATAGGTCGCTTAATTTAATTACGTGCCCTGTTCTAGGCGCTTAATACACTTTGAGTCGGTCACAGACTCAGTGAGTGACCAGCTGACTGGCTTAATCGGGTATCCTAGTTCTAGTCTACTTAGAACTAATTGCGCGCTCTATTTGATGTGTGCAATCCAATTAAGCACTCTATTTCAGGTGCTTAATAGGGGAGTTTAGGCGGTCTAGGGAATTAGAGGACAGGTCAAAAGGGGACTAATGGCGCGCCAGTGATCGGGCGTGCAATTGAATTACGCACGTTGTATGGGGCGCATAATCCACTCCTAAGGCAGTTCGTGGGAAGGGTAAGCCTAGTCCAAAGGGAACCAATTGCGCACCAGCTATGGGGCATGCAGTTGAATTGCGCGCCTTTGTAAGGGCACGGAATTCGAAATCTTTCCCGGGCTAAGTCGGGTCCGAACCACAGGGCTATTATTTCAGCCTGTGTTTCGACCATATACTATTATTTTAGTATACAGTCCCCGTATTAGGGTTTTGAAGCTTGTAGAGAAGGTAAGTCCCTTCCGAAAGTCATGGGCAAGGTCAAAGGTTGACTGAACAAGTTTGTATACTCCGAGAGGAAAAATTGGGGTGTCTACAGTTAGGTTCAATCAAAACTCATCATTCATGCGTCAGCAGGTCGCGTTCAAAACATATATATATATATAATTGAGCGAGAGCAATACGACGGGTCAACAAGTCAATGAGCCCAGGGAAGCATAAGCAAACCGTGAGAACATTCATGGTAATCTTACTAGGAAAGTATAAGCAAGCTGCGAGGGCGTCCCTGGTGTCCTAATACTACTAGATATAGTCGTAAGGTGGTGGGAGGAGGACAAACTCCTACTAATCATAGAATGTGAGATTTTGATGGTGCCGAAGCATGACGGAGAGCTCAATCATGGCACCCCCATTCCCCTGAGAAAAAGACTGTTACTTATATCTTTTCGAAATTGTTAAATATAAACTAATCCCTCACATCATTGAGTCTTCCCCCCTCTTTCACCCTTAATTTATATTTTCGGACGGTGAGTCAGAACCCTCTTAAGATATCCCCAGATATGAAACTGAAAACTCATGAATGACGACTGATACAACCACTTACTATCTACCGCTCACTCTCTACTACTGACTATGGGATAAGATGATTACTATCAAAGGTAGAACCCTAGTATGCGATTGATATAGACGAGCCTCCCGGTTCGGTGACAGTCTCAAGAAATTTCCTCGACACTAATTCATCAAAACGCATATCGCTCCTCATAGACCTAAGTACTCTCAACATAATCAGAAATGCTCCATTGCACCTTGACATTGGGGCATTTTTTTAATTTTTGAAAAGGAGCCATCTTGAGACCCCTTCTTGTTCACGGACAAATGCAAAAAATTGAAGTCATCACCTCAGGAAGATTGTTGAAGATACCACACTGTCTATTCCATCCCGCTCCTACACTAGGGCAATTTTTTAGTTTTAGAAATTTTTTCCTTCAGTTATGTGCTTTCCCTATTGCATTATTTTCCTTTCTTATAATACAAATAATAGTACAAAACAAAAAAAAGAAGAAGAAAATAATCCCTATGCTGCCTCTGGGATGGCCGATCGCTAGCCCTGGTATCATCGACCCGTGGATTACGCGTCTGTACCTCTGAAGTCTCCATCCAAGCCCCTGGAGTAGGTGGGCACTCCCTGGGAAGGAAGGCCAAGCAACTGAACCCCCCTTGCTCACCTGACTGACAGTCTGTCTAGACAGTGAGTGTGAAGGGCCCTCAGCAAGTAACTCTCAAATGATGGAGTCCTCACGAGAATAGTCCTTGACACGCTCACGTGTCGTACGGCGAGGCTGGCCAGCCAGAGAAATAGTTCCCACCGACTTTGACTGAGCAAGACGACCGACCATCACACGCACTCCTCGCTCACTCCTCACCAGTCGGTACTGCAGCTGATCTATCATAGTCTGCATATCCAACCGCACAGACTGACGAGTGACCTCTGTCACCTCGGTCTGAGTCCCCTGCACAATAAGCATGTCAACTAGTAGGTCCTCATGACTGTGCGTATCTCTGAGAACCAGCCTCGCTCCTGGAGCCGCACGCGCCCATACCACCTCCAAGCGTGACTCCTCGAGCTGATGAGCCTACAGGATCACACAAAATCAAGAACCGAGCACACTCATGAAAGAAGGAAAAGCTGAAGAAAGAATGAGAAGCATACCAAATCCACCCTCTCCCAAAGGAGACGCTCCACAGTCGCGGTGGTCACTAGAATGGCAGGAGGAGGAGGAGCCTCAGACGTAGATGGCTGCAACACAAGACAAAAAGAGAAAATAACCATCAGATAGTATTATGAGTGAAGAATCAAAAACAAAATATAACCACGCCACCTACAATTTACCTGAGTAGGGATAGGAGTAGACTCCAGAGGAGGAGCCTCAGGAGCAGAGTCAGGGATGACCTGCACAAGAACCAAAAACCAGCCAGCATGTTAGATAAAACCAAATCAACAAAAACAAAAATAACTAATACACACCCATACCTTACTCTCCGGATGCAAAGAGGCAACCGCTGGCTCCCGAGTCTGGAAGTCCTCGGCAACCTGACGCTGAAAATATACAACACATTATTAACAAAAGATGCTAGGCAACACAAGACAAGACAACTCAGAAGAACAAAGAAACTCACCCCGATGAGCTATCACAGATCTTCAGAAGGATCAAATCTTTGGATTCTCACCTATATGACAAACACATCAAAAGAAGTGATGAAGCAAACAATGCTAATGATTAATAAAACTCAAGATTAGGGCAAAACACTCACCAATCGGTCAATCTTTGAACATAGGCTGGCCTCCTCCTCCCAACTAGCCTGCTACTAACCCCTGAGCAGCTCAAATAATGCCATCTGGTGGGCAACCTTGCCCTCCCTCTCAGTCTAGCAAGCATAAGGGAAATCAAACAAAGCAATGACATTAAACTAATGAGAAACCAGACAAATATGTGCTAAACAACCAAAACAAGTAAACCAACTCACCAGAGATCGTCGGGTCTCCGCCAGCTGAGCCCTCAGCTTGTCCTCCACCCTCCGAGCCTGGAAAATGAAATCTGTCAAAGAGTGTAACATCTCCTCATCAGGTCGAGGAGCATGTCTCTCTTGCTCCATTGCCCGGTGCAGTGCATTTATCGCTCCGCGAACACCCGCACTAAGGTGGCCCTCCTCGAGTGCAACCAACCTATCCCTCAGTGCCGTGGAAGACTTTAGACCACCAACAGTAAAAGAATTGCTCCCATGGAAGGGACGTGTAAAGAGCCGACCCCCACCAAGCTCTCAAAACCACCTCACAAACTCCCGAGCATCCACCTCATCACGTGCCCTTGTCACCCTAGTCCACCCAGCTCTAAAATCAGCAATCCGAGCCTTCATCCGCGATGCAAAGTTTCGACCAGAGGGACCGGTCATCCTCTTTACCACCCTGTGGTGAATCTCCGAGGGAGCCCCAGCTGTCTAGCTACCCGAGAAAGGTGCATATGCTTCACCTTCTCAAAGTAGTGGACCAGATGTCCACATCAAAGAAGTGCCAGCTAGACTGAATCACTGGTTGCTCGACATCCTCCTCGACTGCGTAGGGCCTCCAAATCACCTACAGCCAAAGACAAAATAATCATCAGTAACTCCAAAACTTGAGAACCTGAGACATTGACAACATGAACAACAAGTACCTGTCCTGCATGCATATCCTCGAAGAGACCTCGTGCAGTCTGCAGGTCTGAAGATCGGCGACGGCGCCCCAATGCCCCCCGCCACACGTGCATCCGCGGGAATGTAATGGTGATCTCTATTGGAACCTGCGGGCGTAAGAAGGTGACTAGAACTGGAAGAATACCAAAACTATCACTAAAACAATAAACTAAACAACTAAGACAATGAAGAAACCAACGATTAACAAAGACTCACCTAAAGAAAAGGAAGAAAACCACCGATAGTGGCGACACCTCTCCCTCTACGGTACAATTGCTCATAAAGGTGCGCCAATGCCGCCGCACCCTAGGCGTAAGTGGCAACTCAGTTCAGATCCCTAAGTAGTGTCAGAAACAACCCGGTAACACATCCTCGGATGGAAGAAGAGAAGAGTACTGCTCCAAGGAAGTGCATCAAGAATGCATGGAGCACACGATCCGCCACCACTCCTGGCTCCACCACAGGCTTTTGGAGTGCCATCGCCTCACAACGCGCCTGAAATAACCCTCTCGGCTCCGAGTGGCATCTCAGAGGAACGAAGGCACTAGCAAACATGTCAAAGAACCAGATGACGTAGACCACTCCTATCCCGAATCTGCTAAAATGATATGCGACCCCAAGAATCTCCTCACATACAGCCAGATGGTCCCCCTCCATCTAGCCAGTCACCGGCTCCCCCTCGAATCTAAGTCTGGTAATGCAGACCTAGTCCTTTGGGGTCGGCAGCATCAGCCGAACTGGAAAGAGCAATGCTTGCTACTCATCTCTCCACCTCTCTAAGATCACCCCGATCAGACCTCGGTCGACCTGGAAGGGCTCCAAATCCAAAATCGCCCAAAGCTGAAAGACACCAACCATGCCCATTGGAACTCAGGCATAGCATGGTACCAAGTGTGGGACTCCAACCATGTAGTGCAGATAGCCAACACTGGGGGCTCCTAACAGGTGATAAACAAAAAGAAAAAAAAACAATAAGAAAAAAAATGAACAAGATAAGACTAATCACTATGCTAAAACTAACAAGAATTATGACCAACAAATAAGCGAAGCCGAATACGATAAAACAGTGAACAACAACTCATGCAATAATTACAAACTATGATGATGATCTACAAGTTACACTCAAAGCATGATAAAAGATAGAATAGTAGAGTAAACATGACCTAAAACTAGATACAAAGATGATGCATGAATGCACACGTACACTACACTAGATGCAGGTTCGATGTAAATTAAAGGGTTTCCATATCCTAAGAAGTCTATGCTATGACCTACATGCCTAAGTAATAAAAGAAGACTCTTGCTTACGGATGCCTACCTAGTCTCGCTCGAAGAACTCCTCCAGCAGAATTCGTATCGCACCCTCACCCTGAGGCGGGGCAGCATCGTCCTGGTCATCCTCATCCTCTTCGCCACCCACCAGTGCGACCTCCCTCACCGCCATCCCAGTCTCACCCTGTAGACACCCCCATTTTGCCCTCTCGGAGTATAAAAGTTTGTTCAGTCAACCTTTGACCTCGACTGTGACTCTTCGAAAAGGACTTACCTTGTCTGAGGGTTTCGAAACCCTAACATGAGAACCATATGTTGAAACAATAGTATATGGTCGAACACAGGTTGAAACAATAGCTCTGTGGCTCGGATCCCATAACCCTAACGTGGGGACCATATATTGAAACAATAGTATATGGCTGAACATAGGCTGAAACAATAGTTTTGTACCTTAGATCCCATAAAGGTAGGGATTATATATTGAAACAATAGTATATGGCTGAACACAGGCTGAAACAATAGCTCTATGGTTCTGATCCCATAATCCTAGGGGCAGGGACTATATACTGAAACAATAGTATATAGCCGAAACGCGGGTTGAAACAATAGCCTTGCGCCTCGAACCAGACCTAGACCCGAGACAATCCCGAATTACGTGCACTGAACCATGAGTGCAATTCAATTGAGAGCCACACCAGCAGCACACAATTAGTCGCCCTCAGACCAAACTTCTCCTCCCTTCGACCGCCTCGAGACTTGGTTATGCGCCCTCACCAACGCGCACAATCGGATTATGCGCTCAGTAACAGATGCATAATTGGTCTGTCTCCGACCTGGTCTCTAACTCCTAAGACTGCCAAAACTCCAAGATTAAGCGCCATGCATGTAGCGCTTAATCGGATTGTGCGTTCTAAACTGGGCGCACAATTAGTCTAATCAGACTAGGACTAGGACACCCCGACTGAGCTAGTCAGCCGATCACTCACTGAGTCGGTCACCGACTCAAAGGGGTTAAGCGCCTGATACAGGGTGCACAACTCAATCAAGCACCCTGGATAGGGCGCGTAATTAAAGTTGACTGACTAATTACACGCACCCCACAGGGCGCGTAATTAGTAAAATACCTATAAATAGACCCCCTTACCTCGACCCAAAAAAAATAATGATTTCGAGATTTGAGTTTCGAGTTCATGGCCTTCAAGCTTAGGATTTCGACATTCCTCCCTGTGGACCTGGCCTCAGGTATACTTTCCTTCTAGTTCTTAGTTTCAGCTTTTAGTTCTTCGTTCTAGATTTTAGGTTCTAGATCTGAGGTGCTAGTTCAGGATTTTAATTCTAGATCCCTTTCAATTTTTTAGTATTTTTTTATCACTGGTTCTAGTTCTTAATTACTAGAGCCAGTCCTTAGCTTTAGCTTCTTGATTTCTCTTTCTGACTTTAGGCCTTAAATTTTAGTTCATAGTTTTGACTCTAATATTTTTAGTCTTAAATTTTGTTCTAAAATTCTAAAACTTAGGGTTTTGATCTTCAATCTTTATCTCTAGGTTCTAGATTTTAGTTTCGATTTCAATCCTAGAATCATAGGTTTCTTAATTCTAGATTTTTTATTCCTAGTTCTTAATTTTTTAAATCTGTTAAAATTTATAATTTTGATCTTTAAATCTATAATTCCTAATTTAAAAATCAGTTTTTCAACCCCTAGCCATCCGATTTGCCAAAGGGAGCTTACGGAGGGTACCCGGGAACGGGGCTAATCCTCCTTAGCATAATGGGTCCAAACCCCTTTTTTTTTTCTTTTTCCTAATTAATTTGATTTCTAATTAAAATTAGAATATTTAAATTAATTAGACTCCTAGTAGGATTAGGAGACTTAATTAATTAAATTTCTAATAGGATTAAGATATTTAAATTAATTAGACCCCTAATAGAATTAGGAGACTTTTTTAGTAGAATTAGGAGACCTTTTAAAATCAGATTCCCAATAAAATTAGGAGCCTCGATCAATTAGACTCCCAGTAGGACTAGTAAGCCAAGTCAATTAGAATCCCAATAGGAATAGGAAAACCAAACGAGTTACACTAAAGGCAACCCATAGCTGCTGACGTCGGTTGGCCGGTGATTCAGTGAAGGAGGTCAACCTGCAAGCCCCCACTTCCCTTTAAAGTGTGATCAGTGACGTGTTGCAGCGTCGATAAATATCTGCATCTAGCGATCGTATCAACACAGGTATTCTTCATTTAATATTCACCTTTTAAATTTCAGCAGTTTAATATTTCCTAATTTAGTGCTTCTCATCACCTTTGCCAGAGTCCACTTGGACCGAATTGGACCACTCTCGGGGACCGAAAGGAACCCAGAAAAAGCGCGTACCAACAGACTGGCGATCACGATGAGACTCTTTTTCGCTAAGGTTGCCCCAGTCTAATTAATTTGGTTTTCTATTTTCCTTATTTTACTTAATTTAGTTTTTATTATTTCTTAGCTTTACTTTATCACTTTTCTACACACACTCGCATGTAGATTAAAAAAAAAAAAAATAATAATATAAAAACTCTAAAAAAAAAATTATTTTAAAATAGCTGGCATCAGAAAATTAAAATTTAATGATATCGACCCACCCTCATAGGGATCCCATAGCGACCTCGAATATGACGTTACGCCATCCCCATGGACAGCCTAGCGTCGTGCTCGGGTAAACATGGTTAGTGAGAGCGAAAAATACCCCTTCACTCCACAAAACACAAATCACAACAACAGCAGCAAGGCAAGTGATGGCGAGCCCAGATACACTGCCGACCAGATTATGGACCTCACCGCCCAAAAGCTAATGAAGGGAGGAGAAGAAGCCGATACCTTGCGACAAGCCCCAACCTAAATATTCGAAGCCGACATGAACCAGAGACTGAGGGATGAGCGATGAGTTACCTCGAGAATTCGACAAGTGGAAAGGACGTCGACTCCTCCACATGCTCCAACTCCTCCAACACCTAACATACACACCTTTTGCACCTCGTTCGATTATAGCTGCCGAAGACAACCCTCTCCTGAGACACCTAGAAAGGACACCGATATAAACATAAACAACTTCCCTCAACTTCTAGATGACTACATGGCTAAGAAAGAGCGTTCTAAACAATCTTTCAGATTCGACAGACTTTGCCGAGACATCGATTTCACTATACCTGTCGGATTCAAACCAACCAAATTCAACAAATACAATGGTACGGGAAACCCAAAGCACCACTTGGCCCTGTTCTATAATGACTGCCTACCGATTCGAACCAATCAGGGGCTCCTGATCCACTACTTTTGGAAGCCTCTGGAAGGAGAAGCCCTCGACTGGTTCACTGCTTTATCTCTAGCCGAAATCGAGGCATTCGAAAACTTAGCCAATAGATTCCTAGACCAATATCAACACTTAATTCACAAAGAGATCAGTCTCACCGAGTTGATGCACACAAGACAAGATGACGACGAAGACTTCTCGACGTTTGCCAACTACTGGAGAAGGCTGGCCGCCCGAGCGGGGAATCAAATAAAAGAAAGCGAGGTGATAGAAATCGTGATTAGCAATACCCCAGAGCCACTTTGGAGCGTTCTCATCCTAAGTGACTACTTTGATTTCTCTAGCCTCCATGAAAGCACCTCACACATAGAGCATCGCCTGAAGAATGGAGACCTCGATCTCTTTACCCTAACATCTAACGGACCCCCTTCCAACAACCCTGAGATAGGCACCCTAAATGAAACTCTGAGCCCTGAACAAATCAACACGAACCAAGAACAAAACCAAACAAACTCTCAACCGTACCACCCATATGACCAAGCTCAAGATTTATACACAAACCAAGATCAACACCCTTACTAACCTTTATACACCAACCAATACACAAACCTGCACTACGATCAAAACCAATACCCCAATGACACGCAAACTAACGTCACCTATTACAACCCATTGAACAAACTCAACGCGCATACGATGTCGTACACTCATTCACCCCCGCCCCATTCCACCCAACTAGCCGGATCTGAAGGATTGAAACTCCCTCAAAGCAAGTCCATACTATTTGCTCACAACCAACTAATACTGTCCCGCGCTCCAATAATACGAAATTACCTTTCGCCCAGAACCGGTCACTAAGATCACTAAAATTCAAACTAGCACCGAATCCACCCCTAAACTAACTCAACCCATCACCAAACTAATCGCCAAGCTCAACGCACTTATCTTCGAACCAACTTAGCCTACCCTTGGATCTGATAACCTACTAACAAACGAATCAATCCCTGCACCTCCTGAACAGATGCCCAAACCAATTATGTAAACTACCCCCGAACAGGCTCATGTGCCAATTCTAGAAGTAATTTTCGAACCAATCAATTGGTATTATATGATGTCATTCATACTTAAACCAATTAAAAACTAAACTCTAAACCTAAACCAACAATCAAATCTTCCCTCGAAATCACCAACCCTCTCGCTTCCAAATCAACTCCGAAACTAACCCCCAAAACCGAACTCATTGTCAAACACATTGCCCCACCAATCTCAAAACCAGTCCCTAAATCAATTCCTACACGTGCTTTAAAACTTGAACTCAATAACAAACACATCACCCCACTAACCTCATAATCAACTCCCAGATCAGTCTCTACACTCGCCTCAAAACCTAAACTCACAACCAAACTCGTCACCTCACCAACTTAAAAACGAGACCCCGAATCTGACCCTATCGCCAAAAAGTCCTCCAAACTGCCCACTCCAGAATCACTCGTTGGGCTAATTTCGGAACCAACTCATGAATCAACCCCTACAGAACTCGCCATCGAACTTAGACCCACTATCGAACTTTTTGTTCCACCGACTACGAAACTAAACCTCGAACTTAAACTTATCATCAAACCCGAACCCATGGTCAAACCTGAACCTATTGTCAAGATCGAGTCTGTTATTGAACACGAACTCGTCACTAAAATCGAACCTATTCCTACAATGCCAACTCCACTCACCTTTGAGCCAACCATCGAACCAATCAAAGAGCCGATCATCGCTCCCAATTTCGAAATCAAACTAGACTTAAATCCTACGACCCCGATTAACATCCAAATTGGCATATCGCCGAACTCTGAAATCTCATCACAACACAAACTCAACATCATAACTAAGATCGATTCTAATCACCAGATCCAAATTTTCGTAGACCTCACAATCAAAACCTTCATAGAACACCAACTAGCAATGAAACCGCTACGTCGAACAGTCGACACTAAACCTCCAGGAAAACTTATAAATAAAACTTTAAAACAAGCTCACGATAATTCCAAAGTGCGAATTAAACAAAACAAGCAGAATCAAACAAAACTACAAATCCACACACTAAGGAAGGGTCCACCATGGTCCACACTTCCTTATCTTCTCCTTTGGCTCTGCGATTGTCTCACCTTGTCACTCTCTTTACGAAATCAACATCACACTCCCCTTCAACTGACTCCTTCCATCATATCAAAACAATGAAACCCAAAAATATTCTCAAATAACTACCAACTAAAAATAATAGCATACACAAAACCTCATGGGAAGGACCCTGTCTCATACCCCAACTTTACAACATGCCCCATTCCATTGAGAGGCTAAAGAAGGTCCCTCCTGACAAGGAGACCCAGACCATAAAATACCTATCGAAGGAAGAAATCAAATGACATCACACCTATTTTGACAAACCCTGTATCACCCAAAACATGAACGCAAACATAACATCTCTCTCATCCCAGATCAATCAGATCGAGAGGGATCGAGGACCCTGAAATAATATTATCTAATCAAACGGTCACTTCGACCATCCAACATGTCCCACCAAGCGAACTTCGTGAGTCAGTCCCTGCTTAAGGAACTAATGCTATACAAAATAAAAAAATATATTATCTGTCCAGCAATATCTCTGACTTATAACTCTTACCTGACCAAAAACTTGAAGTCAAGGAGCTAGTGCTAAGGAAACAATACCTACACAACCGCCCTGCCTACAGGAAATCAAACATATATGAGAAGTACTTTTATTATCAGCAACATGCCCAAGAAACAACCACAGGGGAAGGACTTTCTGATCCTTGGAATCATAACTCAATGACCATCATGTCTCGTAGCCTAAACAAATATACTTATATACCTATCATCCTCGCAGTCATCACAAGGCATTCGCTAGACGTAGGTCATTATTTTCAAAACCATTTTGGGTATCATCTGACTCATTGACCACTCTCCTATTCGGGCAAGTTGATCCAAAGGACTAGTGGATCATAAAACTCTCTTTCTGAATATAGAAAACTCTGGATTCTCATACAACCTCTTCAACCATTGGAGTCGATGTTAGAGCAAAAAAATGAAAATGTAAGGTTCCGTCAAACCTCATAATTCTTGTGTTAGCAGGTTGTTTAATATATATATATATATATATATATATATATATATATACGGAAAAGAAGCACAATTGAGCGAGAGCAATACAACGAATGAACAGTCAATGAATTCTAGGAAGCATAAGAAAATTGTGAGGGCATTCCTAATATTTTCATTAGGAGACCATAAACAAATCGCGAGGGCCTCTCTGACATTTTCACACTATTAGATATCAGCGTACAGTGGCAGGAGGAGGATAAAACTCCTGCTAACCATAGAGTTTGAGACTTTGATGGTGCTGGACCATGACTGAGAGTTCAATTATGGAACCACATTCCCCACTCGAGAATAAAGTAGTTGTCTATTTTAAAATTTGCTTGAATAAGAAACTACTCTCAGATCAATAAACCTTACCTCCTCTTCACCATGGGTCAAAATTTCGGGTATTGGATACGTATCGTCCGAGCTCAAAATTGATACGTATCGGAATAGTAAAATATCGGATGATACATTGAATGTATCGTCTGGGTATCTACATACAAAATGGCGATACCCGTATCGTCCAAGTCTGATATCGATATGTATCGGTATCGGACGATATTTTGATCCATGCTCTTCACCCTTAATTTTCTTTTCGGACAATGAGTCAAATGACTTTCAAAATCTCTTTCAGAATAAAATCGAAAAATCTCGACTGACAAGTGATGCAATCACCCATTACCTACCATTCACCTCAATCTTGTTAAAAGCTATGATACATGATGATTGCTCAGCACTTACAAAATTGATCCCGAAATGTGGCTGAAATAATCAAACTACCTCCCAACATGGGATCATCACAAATACACTCCAGGACATCTATAAGGCAAATAAAAGTCCGACCGTCACTTGACACTAAGGCATTTATTTTTAAAGAGCGCTAGCACCTTGGTAGCGATATTCAGGTCACAAGACCGATACCCCAAATCGGGGCATTTTTTTTCTTGCTTTTCTACCTCAGATACCCCAAACTGGGGCTTTTTTTATATTTAATTTTTCAATTTAATTCTTTCTTTTCCACCTCAGATACCCCAAATTGGGACATTTTAAAATTTTTTTAGTTTAGTTCTTAATTTTCTGCCGTGGGACCTCAAAACGAACACCTGAAACAAAACAACAGAATACACTCGGAAAATAAACACCATACTCTGCCATTATCTATTCCCTCTCCAACGTAACCCAAGAAACACACAATAATAAACACAATCAAACATCAATGAATAAAACACCTTTTTATTTACGTAATAAAATTTTACATTTGTCACCAGAGGCATATCTCCCGAACATACAATCTGAAACAAATGCCTAAAACCTAACCTACAACCTAGAACTTGACACGCGACCTAAAAAATGTCGAATACTCCATTAGAAGCTTCAAAAAAGCCTTTAGGAAGGATTGGTTGGGAACACATCCCTTCGCTTGTAACACCTCCTCTTCCACCATCTTCACCTCCTCCACTGCCGCCTCTTCAATGCTGCCTTCACTACTCCCTAAAAGGGATCGATGTGAAGGCTAACCTCCTCTTTCCCAATACCGCCCATTCTCAGAGTTATGCCATCCTTAAGCACCACCTTAGGTCGAAGAACGCACGAAATGACAAACATTGAAAGAGACGACATCCCGAACGGACGATTGGATCGAACACTATAGCAGAAACACGGATACCCGAGTGCAAAGAAATCAGAGAAGGTAAAAAATCAAGACTAAATTGAAGGATACAAAGAAAATGAAAATCCCTTTACTTATATAGAGTACGAACTCAATCACACGCCCGGATCCCGACGTGCAATTAGATCAAGCGCCAAGTAGTCTGTGCAGAAACCAAATCACGCGCACTAACACGAGCGCATAATAAAACCCTCGCCCGCGCCATCGGCGCGACACTCCAATCACGCCCCCTAGACAGAACGCTTAATCACATTACATGTATTAGAAAACATGCAAAATTCGAAGGGTCACCCACACAATGACCAGACGACGCTCCAATTACACGCTATCACCTAGCTGCATAATTGGATTACACGTTAGTACCCACGCGCAAAATCTAGATCGACGCCTGAACACTGCTACTTTACCAACCCGGCGACCTTTCGATCAAGCGCAGTTTGAAAAGCATGCAAATACAATAAACACATGCATGAAAATGCGTAATTGACTTCTTTAGCCCTAAACAGACGCGCTCCCAAATGGACGTGACAATCGATTCAACGCCTTGAATCAGGCGTGTAATCCTCAACTACAGCGTACACCACTGATAAAATAAACATACCCCGTCACAATATGACGTACACCTAATCCCCTTAACCCATCACGGACCGACCAGAGACGAGTATATTCTCCCAAAAGCCCCATCGCAGCCACCAAATTACCCCCTTTGATAACTTGCACGTCCCACCGAGTACTCCATCAGAATCCCTCTGCTTTCGTCCCATCGCGTTACCTCCCAAGCTATTCAAAAAGAGAGAAAGAGAGAGATGCTAATCATCTTCATGTCCCATCACAGCCGAACATATCAGCATAAATCGACCATACCCTATAGTGATGATGAATCTTACCACATCACCAAGGCCGAAGGCAAGTCCTGTCATGATCCCAAAACCTCATCATTGCCCCATCGCGACAGTCAAGGAGTCACTAGACCAACCCTTCACCACACACTCATAAACACGTCCCGTCGTGATACAACCACAACGTAATCTCATATAACCCAAGATCTACCAAAGAAAGAAACACCATCATTGTCTTATCACGAAATTGAAACAACCAAGGAATCGACGACGTCGCGCATATCCCATCGTAATGCCACCACAACTCAAGCATTTTGCAAACCCGTTCTATAACGACACTATTACCCAAAACACTCGGACACACCCCGTCATGATACACAATTGAGAAGGGAAGGCTCAACCATGTCCTATCGCATAAGCAGGGAGCCTAACCCCCGAACGCTTCACCATGCAATAGTCACCAGACGCCATTACAACAGAAACATAAGGATGGAGAAATCTCTCTGACGTCCTGCCACATCCCATCTCAGCATGGACATCCCACCAGAGTCCCCCCATGTCCCACCGCGCCTACAACTAGTGGGACTCACCTCACCACATGACCATAAGGGGAGAACCACCATGCCTCACCACGAATTTCATCTTCTCAAGACACTTTCGCACATTGGTTACCATCAGGTCCCGCTGCAACAGAAGTGGAGAACAGAGAGGGAACCCTCTAATGTGCTATCGCGACATCACTACAACAGCCGATCGAATCCCATCGCAAGCAATGCAAGGGCCTTCTGCCCAGATCAGGTGAG
Organism: Chloranthus sessilifolius; assembly: GCA_021018995.1. Classification (NCBI taxonomy): domain Eukaryota; kingdom Viridiplantae; phylum Streptophyta; class Magnoliopsida; order Chloranthales; family Chloranthaceae; genus Chloranthus; species Chloranthus sessilifolius. Next base: position 21,933,149 of record CM037594.1, on the reverse strand, counting down.
TATCACCCCCTTTCTAATTACTTGATATTTCTTATAAAATATAGTTAGCTATGATTAAGTCAAATATTTTCAAAACTCATCTCTTTCAACTCGCGAATCACTGTAGCCTCCCATAAGTGACCATCATCAGTATTCGTCGAGAAGGTTAGATGGAGCATCCGACATACCAAGTGTCGTCTTGACAACCACGCAAACTGTCGGGTCCACAAATCTCGTACCGGTGGATCTGCTCAGCGACGTCTCGAAAGTCGCATTTTCCCACCAAAATTGATCTTAAGTTAAATTCCCAAACTTAAAAAAAAAAAAACAAAAAAGAAAAAAACAAACAAATATTTTCAAAAGATTAACGAATAAATAAAAATAAATACATAGACTCCTATCAGTCAAAATTCACTTATTGCCCCGATTTGTTCATTCCCCTGGGAAACCGAACAATGAATATATTCAACTTTGAGAAATCCCATATGCCCACTGAAAAAGGGACACCTGACGCGCCATTGGTGTGAACAATTACGCGCCCGGTCTGACATGATTTACGAAAGCCTTCGCCATTACATGACATTTTATTTTATTATCGGTCTCTGGACCTTGTCTATGGACATTCGTATGGTGTCCCCCCGAGTACCTCGACTGCATCATTTCCCTCTGTTTGACTGCCCCTTGCACCCATAGATTAGGATCTGATGATTCTCCTTTCCATTTGACTGCCATTCGCAGTAGGTCATGCCATGCGATGGAATTCCCCTTGCACCCGCAAATTAGGATACGCTGACTTCCCTCGTTGATTGTTATTCGCAGCACGTCATGATACGTGGCTAGATGCCCTCCCGCATCCATGGCCAGGAATACACCTTTCGACAGCTACCACTGGGCCCCTGAATGCTCCATTTTAGCTTGTGCTGATAGATAAAAAAGCTAAGCATGTCATGTCAGCATCCCCAGTTCACATTTGTGATTTTCCAAAAAGAACGAGAAGGCACCCTCAGGAGAGGGGTGTCTACTTCTTCGACGCGCTCTTACTTTGCAAGAGTGCGCCGAAAAGGGGCATCTGTAGACACCCCCATTTTTTCCTCTCGAATATATTAGTTTGTTTGATCAACGTTTATCCTCGACTGTGACTCTTCGGAAAGGACTTACCTTCTCTGAGGGTTTCAAAACCCTAACATGAGAATCATATATTGAAATAATAGTATATGGTCGAACACAGGCTGAAACAATAGCTCTATGGCTCAGATCCCATAACCCTAACATGGGGAGCATATACTAAAATAATAGTATATGGCTGAATACAGGCTGAAATAATAGCTTTGTGGCTCAGATGCCATAAAGGTAGGGACCATATACTAAAACAATAGTATATGGCTGAACACAGGCTGAAACAATAGCTCTGTGGTTAAGATCCCATAACCCTATGGGCGGGGACTATATACTGAAATAATAGTATATAGCCGAAATGCGGGATGAAACAATGGCCTTGCACTTCGGACCGGACCCAGACCCGAGACAATCCTGAATTATGAGCATTGAACCATGTGCGCAATTCGATTGAGCACCACACCACCAGTGCACAATTAGTCCCCCTCAGACCAAACTTCCCCTCCCTTTGACCGCCTAAAGACTCGGTTGCGCACCCTCACCAGCACACACAATCGGATTATGCGCTCAGTCATCGATGTCTTGGACCTGGTCTCTAAGTCCTAAGATTGCCAAAACTCCATGATTAAGCGCCATGCATGTAGCGCTTAATCAGATTGTGTGTTTTAAATTGGGCGCGTAATTAGTCTAATCAGACTAGGACTGGGACACCCCGGCTGAGCCAGTCAGGAGGTCACTCACTGAGTCAGTCACCAACTCAAAGTGATTAAGCGCCTGATACAGGGCGCACAACTCAATTTAAGAACCCTGGATAGGGCGCGTAATTAAAGTTGACCGACTAATTACAAGCACCCCACATGGCTTGTAATTAGAAAAATACCTATAAATAGACCTCCTTACCTCGACCCAAAAAAAAACCAGTGACTTCGAGATTCGAGTTTCGAGTTCCTGGCCTTCAAGCTTAGGATTTTGAGATTCCTCTCTACGGCCCTGGCCTCAGGTATACTTTCCTTCTAGTTCTTAATTTCAGCTTTTAGTTCTTAGTTTTAGATTTTAGGTTCTAGATCTTAGGTTCTAGTTCTAGATTTTAATTCTAGATCACTTTCAATTTTTTAGTATTTTTTTTATCATTGGTTCTAGTTCTTAATTACTAAAGCCAGTCCTTAGCTTTAGCTTCTTGATTTCTCTTTCTGACTTTAGGCCTTAAATTTTAGTCCGTAGTTTTGATTCTAATTTTTTTAGTCTCAAATTCTGTTCTAAAATTCTAAAACTTAGGGTTTTGATCTTCAATCTTTATCTCTAGGTTCTAGATTTTAGTTTCAATTTCAATCCTAGAATCATAGGTTTCTTAATTCTACATTTCCTATTCATAGTTCTTAATTTTTTAAATCTTTTAAAATTTAAAGTTTTGATCTTTAAATCTATAATTCCTAATTTTAAAATCAGTTTTTCAACCCGTAGCCATCCGATTTTTCCAAGGGAGCTTACAAAGGGTACCCGGGAACGGGGCCGATCCTCCTTAGCATAACAGGCCCAAACCCCTTTTTCTTTCCTTTTTCCTAATTAATTTGATTTCTAATAAAAATTAGGATATTTAAATTAATTAGACTCCTAGTAGGATTAGGAGACTTAATTAATTAAATTTCTAATAGGATTAAGATATTTAAATTAATTAGACCCCTAGTAGAATTAGGAGACATTTTTAGTAGAATTAGAAGACCTTTTGTAATCAGATTCCTAATAAAATTAGGAGCCTAGATCAATTAGACTCCCAGTAGGGCTAGTAAGCCCAGTTAATTAGAATCCCAGCAGGGATAGGAAAACCAAACGAGTTATACTAAAGACAACCCACAACTGCTGATGTCGGTCTGCCGGCAATTCAGTAAAGGAGTTCAACCTGCAAGCCCTCGCTTCCCTTTAAAGCATGATCAGTGACGTGTTGCAGCGTCGATAAATATCTGCAGCTGGCGATCGCATTAAGACAAGTATTCTTTATTTAATATTCACCTTTTTAATTTTAGCAATTTAATATTTCCTAATTTAGTACTCCATCATCGCCTCTGTCAGAGTCCACTTGGATCGAATTGGGCCACTCTTTTCAGGGACCGAAAGGAACCCAGAAAAAGCGCGTACCAATACACCCTCGTCCATGGCCTTAGTACTGGTGCGAACCTCTGAAGTCTCATGATCTCCCCCACCATCATCCCCTCCAACTCGGAAGCAGTAAAGTCAAGTCAATCATTGCCCTCAAACTCCATCTCAGAATGAAAAGCTCGAAAAACTAAGAAGAATGGAAGGAACCGCGCTCAAAACGGATGAACGGATCACGAGATATCACGAAAGCATGAAAATCCTGACACTAGGAAGCAAGGAAAAGCAGAGACTCAAGAAGAAAACAGATAGCATAGGTAAAATGAGAAATTTTGAAACTTATATAGGACGTAGCCTAATTGAGCACCAAGAAACAGGCACTCAATTGGATTGAGCGCAAGGACAAGGGCGCGTAATCCTAATCGAGCGCCTGAAAAAAGGCAAGCAAATTTTTTATCGCCCGCCCAAAATTCAATTGCGCGCCAAAATTCCTACGCGCAATTCAAAATTCACCCGCACAGTGACCGGCTGACTCGCCTATTATGTGCGCCGGAAGGAGCGCGTAATTGGAATAAACGACCGTGCGGTGACGCTTAATTGACTTTATAGACATCCGGATTATGCGCGTCTTTCCTGGTGCGCAATTCAATTAAATGCCCTTAGCACTGAGCGCAATTGCCCAGGCACACCAAAATATACTTGGCTACAACAGCCAAGGATTAAATTCCACACTTAGTCACGTTCTGAACTATACCTGCAGCGCAGAGCCAACATCTATATCTAAGCACTCCAAAAAGAAAACAAAAAAATGCACCCCTACACACTTGAAACTTCAAAACCTCACCGCCACTTAAAACATCTAAACACGTCAAAGTCCGTCAAAACCCGAACCAAGTTGACACTAAACCAAGCTAAAACATACCCAAACAATTTCAAAATTCATTGACCGGATCAAAACCCACTCAACTAAACTAAATCAAACTAAATTAGCTTAACTAAATCAAAATTAACCTGAACTCCAATAATTATAAAAAAAAAAAGCTTTTCTCATAAATATAATGAAATTATTACAAATTACACCGAGGGCATCCCCCCTAAATACGCCATTTCAAATAAATTCAAATTTAGGACAACCACTCAAAGACACCTGAACTCATAAACATAAAAAAGAGACCCCCACTAAAAGAAACACCCAAAATAATGGTGGATAATGGAAAAGCCCAGGGAGGAAGCACACTCTGAACGAATTCCAACAAGAATCTCATCTTCCCCTCCTGAGTTGGCAGAAAAGAGAGAGTGGCTCACAGAAAGCCACCCAGAACCTGAGGTATACACCTATGGAAGACCGATCTTGGAAACCCCCAAGGGAAAGCTCGCAAAAGATTAATCCTCAAGGCCTACCAAGGAGCAACTGGCGTCGGTCACGAGAACTTTGGCATAGCTCTTTCCTTTAATTTTCTTTTTGCCTCATTTGGCTCTTCTGTGACGACCCGACTTTTCCAATCCCTAAGGTATAGGAAAGGCCGGTTCATCAACTTATTGATTTCTCAATAAGCCATAACAAACAGAAGCCGGCAACATAAACAAAGGTCTAACGACAGAGGCAACATTGTGAATCCATAAACAAAAGCTTCATATAACAAAATTAGATCTATCACTGTGAGGAACCAAAAGGAACCACCGGTGATGGCCAATCCGATCACCTAAAATACACAATAATGGTTCCTCGAGTGATATCAAAAGATCAAACTAATAGCCTAAGGCTCATCATCCAAAATAATATCCAGACAATACCAAAAATAGAAAATCTAGGATCACGGGAAGAACTCCTCAGCTGGTATATCCAAATCCTCCTCGGGAATATAATTGGAGTCCTCCAGATCCTCTGACCCAAGGTCAGTCTCAGCACCTGTGACGTATAGTCGAGGGTGAGCTAACAGCCAAGCTCAATAAGGGAAGACAGATCTATTTGCATTTCTTATAAGTAAAAGTTTTCAAAAGACGGAATCGGATCAAATATGGTTTTTCAATGTTGCTTTTCAAATTAAATCTCCAGTTCTAATCCTGAGTCAAAAACTGATCATAAAATCTAAAGTGTTCAAAATGTTCTGATTTAGCATGCTTCTTGTCTTAAATTTATAACTTAATTTTATCTTCCAAATTTCCTATAGCATGAGAGCAGACTACGTGACCGATGGGAAGACCCTACTGACCATCGTCGTTCATGAACCCATTTCGAAAATGCAACAAGCCCCTACGCTATGAGGGAAACTTGCGCCAAAGTTTTACCGTCAACACGGTTGGTGGAATCTAGGGCATCGTACTTATGAACCCAAAATCAAATGCAAATGCTAACACATATCCAAGCTTATTATTCATATCATATACTGATTTTTCAAAGTTCTGATTCGAAGTTCTGATTCAAAAGTTAACTGAGGTTCTGATTCAAATTTAACTGAGGTTCTAATTTCCAATGATTCTTATTTATGACAAGGTTTGCAAATTTTCGGATTGTATCATATGTTCAAAGTTTTAATTTTACTGTGTGTAATGAATTTTCTATATTTCATGCTTCTAAAACTAACCTGATTTATGACAGTTTATGCTTATAATTTATGCAAATAATAATTAGGATTCCCCTACCTTAACCAAGCAAAATCAAAAGCATGAACAAGCAGTCCTCTCCAAGGACTCCCATTTGACCAAACCTACATATATTAACACCCTTAGTGTTAATATACAACTCAAAAATTAATCCAAAGGCTCACAAAACAAAAAAATCCAATCAAATATTTAAAAGCCAGAAACTGGATAGAATTCGACCATCGATTTCAAATTCGATGGTCGAATTTGAAATTCGATGGTCGATTTTAAATTCGACCATCGAATTTCAGAACTCTGTTTAAAGCTTAAAATCCCATTTTCGACTGTCAATTTCCAATTCGACAGTCGATTTCCAATTTCGACAGTCGATTTTGAAAATCGATGGTCGAATTTCTCAGGTACTGTGGCTGTAAATTTTAACATGCTCGGATTCTTTTTCATATTTTCTACACAGCCATTCCATCATTTCTATTGAATTCAAAACTTACATTCTTAACAAAAATCCAACAAATTTGCATAAGGAGGTTTCAAGGCGTACCTCTTGTAGCTTAATTCGTTGCTTTCTTTGAACCGATTCACGTCCGGAAAAGATCTCCAAGCTCAATGGTTTTAGATCTTCAACTCAGTCCAAAAAAAAAAGGGGTGGCTACAGCCACTTCACTCAACAAGATCACCCAGATTTTCACCCTCTCCACATCACTCTTCTCTTTCAATAATTCAAACTGATCAGAATTTAGGCACTACTCTAATCAATGGTTGAGATGGAGAGAGGAACTCTAAAACTTCCAAGATCTAAAGATCACAAGCAGCCTAAAAGGTTTCCAATTTGTTTTCCAACCGAAAGAGAGAAGTGCAATTTCTCTCAACTCTCTCTCTTTATAATATATAAACAAAGCCTACAAAAATCTAGATTTTTGTATTTGCAACTTATCCACTTAAGTTGAGAACATATCTAATGTTAACCACCAACATAAACCCAATAGTATAAGTCATCGATTTCATGACTTGCACACCTCTCGAGACCAAATCCTTTGGCCATTAGTCTTACCATAGCCTTAGCTTACCAAAATTCCAAAATATTCTACAGTATTTTCCGGGCACGCTTACCGAGGTAAATGAAAATATGCCGAAAATATCAGGGATATTATATCTTCCATCTCTTCTCCTAGCATGGTAGCAATTCGACTGCTACTTTGCATTCCCAGTACCGCTCATCCTCAAATAATAATAATAAAATAATAATAACAATAATAATGATAACAACAATAATTACAAACCTCTTAAAGCATAACATCATAAAAATATAATAAAAATGCCCCAAATTCAAAGTTACAAATAAAGTTCAAAATAAAACCCAAGCCCTTAACCCCCTATTTATAAACTATGTCCCTTCACCACAACGTGACAAGTTGCACATTTCTAAACACCCTCCATCTAATTAAATCTAAACCAGACACATACCCCCTAGAAGAACCACAATCCATGATAAACCTAGACTAACCAATAAACACACAACACTTACCCCTCAAAGAAACATAGATCCAAGGCAAATTAGATAGGCCAATAAGATTGAAGCATCTAACACCAATCTTGATTCTAGGAATTAAACTCACACACCTTCGACAAATGTCACCTCAAACTAAACTCAAAAAAAGAAAAGAAAAAAAAAACTCATACCTTAAACAAAACAAATAGTGAGAATTCCTTAAAACTCCTAATGGTAAAACTCTAACCCATCCGGTCCACATGATAACCCCAGGAAAACCTTAAACCCTCCAAATAAATATCAAATCAAATCAAATAAAAAAAGATCTTAAATAAATCCTAAATAAAACCAAATAAAAATTTAAAATAAATCCTAAATAAAGAAATCCTAAATGAGAAATTCTAAATAAATCCTAAGAAAAAATTAAATCCTGAAAATAAGCCTAAATCGAATCCTAAAATAAACCTAAATAAATCTTAAGTAAATTCTAAGTAAAGTCAAATAAATTCTAAATCAATCTGAATAAAAATCCTAATAAACCAAGCAAGTCAAATGAAGTTGAATAAATCTTGGTAATGCCCAGAATAAAATAGATGCCAAAATAAGCCTAATTAAATCTAAATTGATCCTCAGAGAAAGATAAACAATGAACAATAAACATAAATAAAATGAACATCTCTTTATTGATATAATAAAAGTTTATATCTGTCACCGGAGGCATACTTCCTGAACAGTACAATCCAAAACAAAAGTTTAGAACCTAACCTACAACCTAGTACCTAACACGGAACCCAAAATGAACATAAAACTAAAACTTGATGCACAGAGCATCCAATCAGAAGCAACAAAAAGGCAGGGAGAGGATTGGTTGGGGAACACCCTTTCCATCCATTTGAAGGACTTCCTCCTACCATCTTCACCTCCTAACAATAATGAAGGATGTATAGCATCCCTCGATTTTCGATACCTCCCAAGTCACAACTGCATCCCCATTTCAAGGTGACTTTAGGACGAAGAGCTCGTGAAACAACGAAGATTGGAAGAAATGGTATTGGAATCACCCAATAAAAATACCCTAAGCTCGTTCGCTTAGATAAAAAGAGAGAATGTAGAAAAACAAAGCAAATTCGGATATATATAGGTACTTTCTTGATTAAGCACCAGAAGTCGTGCGCTCAATTCGATCAAGCGTAGGAAATTCTGTGCGAAAACCAAATTGCGCATGTCAGATGGGGAGCGTAATTAAACAACCATCTGCACTAAAGACCCACGAGTCGATCCCGCGCCAATGACCCCGTGCGTACTCAAATTCCACACCCATGTTGTTGCGTGGAATCCCAAAGGACAACTGCACTATGGTCGAGTGATGCTCCAATTGCGCGCACGAAATCTGGCACCCAATTTGATTATACGCACACACCCAAATGCGCAATTGAGTCCCTGAACCACTCAATCGCGCACGCCCAACCAGGCGTACAATTGAATTAAACACCCATATTTACACACGTAATACCCAGCTATGACACACACCTTGAGCCAAATACACACCCTAACCAAAACAAACATATGCCCCCAACAAAAAACCCTGACAAAACAAGCACACAACACGTCCTATCGCAATAAGACACATACATAATCATCTTGACCCATCATAAACCAGTCAGAGGTAAGGACATCTCCCCACAGTCCCATCGCAGCCAAGTCACCCCTTGACGACTTACTACGAATTAACGTCCCACCCCGATCAAAAATTTTCCCCAGAGTCTCATCATGTACTCATAAGTACACTAACCACTCCCCAACACCCACTACGTAAAACAAGCCATCAACATAAAATAAAATCATCACTCGCAACCCCATTGCTAAATATACAAGGCCCCCTTGCAACACAAAGTGAAAGTTAATGACGACGAAGTAGCCAATCACGCTACTCGACTCATCACAATCAGAATCACTCCCCCTTGACCCATCGCTTAACCCCACACGCTGACCAGGGAGAAAGAGAGAGGCATTGATATCCCATCACGCATCCCCACAATGACATGTCCCTTCGCGATAGGATGCATGTATCCAACGCAATCCCAACACCTAATCTCACTGGCCTAAATCTGCCACGACCTTGTGTCCCATCGTGATACTAAAACCTAATCACGTAACCTTACATGCCACGTGATCGAAGGTAGGCTCGACCAATATCCCATCACGGGAAGAAGAAAAGCAAAAAATGAGCCTCCCAGAAACCACATCACCAAGGCCAAAGGGTGAGTCCCGTTGCAACCTCAAGACACCGTCATCGTCCCATCACGATGTCAAAATAGTCAAAGGGTCATCAGACCAGCACCCCATCATACTCATGTCCCATCACGATGTGGCCACAATCTGATCTCATCATATAATCCAAGATCTGCCAAAGAAAGAAATAAACATAGCTTTCCTTATCACATAAACCCCAATGTCCCATCGCCGAATACACTTCCCCAAAATTTTGTTGCAACCCACTACGGCACATGACCAGAATGAAAGGCTCATCTAATATCCCATTTCAAAGAGTCGGACCTCCCTCTAAACGTCTTACCACGACAATCATCACGTCTCATCACGACGACTCCTGAATACCCCAATCACGCGATAGTCACCAGACTCCACCATAACTGCAACACACGCTCACTGATAGTAGAGGAATAAACCCTCCACTATCCCATCGCGCCAATAACTAGTGAGCCCCTACCATTATAGAAATCAGTAGAAGAGAGGGAACCCTCCGACATCCCATCGCACCCAACTATCAAGACCCTTCGCGAACATTTCATTAGACAATTCAGACATCCCGTCACACCGACAATCATTAGGCCCCACTACAATAATCAGCGGAGGGGGAGGATAGACCCTCTAATATCTCATCGCGTGACCCCACACAACAGACAGAATGAAGGGGAGGGCCAACCAATGTCCCATCGCAGACCACACCCCTCCAAAATGTCCCATCACGACACTCCCACCGGGATATAAAGTAGCACAGTAAGCCACTTTAACAATGCATAAACACCAACAAGAAGGCTTTGAGTTCATGTGGAAAAATTCACACGAAAGCTCAGCAGTCTGAAGGTGACAAAGCCCATTGATATGAATGATGTGGGTGGTTGTGTGATCTCTCGTGCTTCCACCAATAGCTCGAGTCCCCTCAATGACTTCACCTCCAGACACTCTCGTCCCATCGCATAACCTTGCACATCACATACAAAGAGCAGCTCAATCTAGAAGAAGTAACGTCCCATCGTGACACAACCACAGGAGCAACAGCTGGCTAGTCCTATCGCAAGCAAAAGCCTCTCGCCGACAACAAATCAGGTAAGTAAAACACTTCTTTTCCTACTCGATATTCTTTACAAAATATAGTTAGCTAAGTTTAAGTCAAATTTTTTCAAAAACCCATCTCTCTTGACTCGCAAGTCACTGTAGTCCTCCTATAAGAGACAATCATCAGTATTTGTCGAGAAGGTCAAACGAAGCATTCAACCTACCAAGTGTCGCCTTGACAACCACACAAATGATCGAGTTCACAAATCCTGCTTCGGTGGATCTGCTCAGCGACGTCTCGGAAGCCACATTTTTCATAAATTTACCACTGAATTAATCTTAAGTTAAAATCCCCATATTTCTATATATATATATATATATATATACTTTCAAAAGAAAAACATAAATTAATAATAATAAATAAATCTCCTATCTATCAAAAATCACTTCTCACTCCAATCTGTTATTTCCCCTGGGAAATCGAACACAAAGCATACTCAACTCTGAGAAATCACAAATGTCCATTGGAAAAAAGACACCCGACGTGCCATTGGTGTGAGCAATGATGCGCCCGATCTGATATGACTTGTGAGAGCCTTCACCATTACATGATATTACATCTTATTATTATCCGGTGTCTTGACCTTGCCTCTGGATATTCGTATGACGCCCCTCGATACCTCGATTGTGTCATTTTCCTGCTGTTTGACTCCCCCTTACAACAAGTCGCGTCATGCGACGGGATGCCCCTTACACCATAAATGAGGATATGATGATTCTCCTACCATTTGACTGCCCCTTACAGCAAGTCGCACCATGCAACGGGATGCCCCTTGCACTCGCAGATTAGGATACGTCGACTTCCCCCGTTGACTGCTACTCGCAGCAAGTCACGATACGCGACAAGATGCCCCTCGCATCCATGACATGGAATACACCTTCCGATAGCTACCACTGGGCCCTTGAATGCTCCATCTTAACTTGCGTCGATAGATAAGAAAGCCAAGTATTTCATGTCAGCATCCCTAGCTCACATTTGTGATTTCCCAAAAGAAACGAGAAGGCACCCTCAGGAGAGGGGTGTCTACTTCTTCAACACATTCTTACTCCGCAAGAACGCGCCGAAGAGGAGCATCTGTAGACATTCCAATTTTGCCCTCTCAAAGTATACAAACCTGTTCTGTCAACCTTTGACCTTGCCCATGACTTTTAGAAGGGACTTACCTTCTTTGAAAGCTTCAAAACCCTAATATGGGAACCGTATATTGAAATAATAGTATATGGTCGAAACACAGGCTAAAATAATAGCCATGTGGTTGGACCCGACTTAGCCCGGGGAAGATTTCGAATTCCGCGCCCTAACAGAGGCACACAATTCAATTGCACGCCCCATAGCTGGCGCACAATTGGTCCCCTTTAGACCAGGCTTACCCTTCCCACGGACTGCCTTAGAAGTGGATTATGCGCCCCATACAGCGCGTGTAATCTGATTGCACGCCTAATCACTGGTGTGCAATTGGTCCCCTTTGACATGTCCTCTAATTCCCTAGACCACCTAAACTCCCCTATTAAGCATCTGAAATAGAGTGCTTAATCAGATTGCACGTATCAAATAGAGCGTGCAATTAGTTCCAAGTAGACTGGAACTAGGATACCCGGTTTAGCCAGTCAACCGATTACTCACTGAGTCCGTGACTGACTCAAAGTGTATTAAGCGCCTGGAACAGGGCACGTAATTCAATTAAGCGACCCATACAAAACACTCAATTGAATTTCACCGACCAATTAAGCGCACCCCACAGGGCACGTGATTGCTGGAATACCTATAAATAAACCCCCTTACCCCGAATACAAAAAGTAACAATTCAAGATCTGGCAATTGAGCTTTCGAGTTCCTTCCCTCCGAGCTTAGGAACCTCGAGATCCCCCTGGTGCCTAGGTAATTTCTCAGTTCTAGTTTTTAATTTCCTTTCTAGTTCTAGGTTCTAGTTCTTAACTTCTAGCTTTTAGTTCTTAATTTCATAGATCTTAGATTTGTAGTCTTAGATTTTAGGTTTAATTTTAGTTTCTAATTCTAGTTCTTAATCTCTGGTTCTTAGCTTCTAGAACCAGCTCTTAGCTTTCACTCCTTAAATTTTTGTTTTAGATTTTAATTTTAGTTTTAAAATTTAGTTATTTTCCTAGTTTCTCATTTTTCTCTTCTAGTCTATAATTTTTAAATCTTTAGATCTTCAAATTTAACTCTTACTCTTCAAATTCAAATCCGTAGATTTTCTCATCTCTGATTCTAAATCTTAATTTCTAGAACCAGTTCCTAGTTTTAGTCTTTAAATTTAGGGTCTTGATTCTTAATCTCTAGAACCTGTTCTTTTTTTCTAAATCGTAGCATTTATTTTCTAGTTTTGCTTCCTTCGAGTTTATAATCCTTTAGTTATAATCTTAATCTTAAAAATTCTTTAATTTTAATCTTCAAAATCCAAACTCTCCAATACACAAATTAGTTTTTCAATCAATATTATTTTTACAACCCCTTTGCCAACCAATTTGCCCAAGGGAGCTTACGGAGGGTACCTGGGAATGGAGCTGGTCCTCCTTAGCATAGAGGGCCCAAACCCCCCTTTTTTTAGATTTCCAGTAGAAGTAGGAAACCTAAAATAAATAGATTTCTACTAAGAATTTAAATATTTAAATTAATTAAATTTCTAATATAATTAGGAGATTTAAGTTAATTAGAGTTTTAGTAAGAATCAGAATATTTAAATTAATCAGAGTTCTAATAGAATTAGGATTTATTTTAAATTAATTAGAGTTCTAATAAAATTAGGATACTTAATTAATTAAAATTCTAATAGAATTAGAATACTTAAATTAATTAAAATTCTAAAACTAATTAGATTTCTAATAAGATTAGGATACTTAAAATAATTAGAATCCTGATAGAATTAGGATACTCGAGTTAATTAGACTCTTAATAGGATTAGGAGACTAATATTAATTAGACTTCTAATAAGATTATGACTCTTTAGATAATTAGACTACTGGTAAAACTAGGAGACTAGTTTAATTAAACTTTCAGAATACATAGACTCCCAGTAGGAATAGGAAAGACTAAAAGACAATCAGACTTAGAGCATAAAAAAAAGAAAACAGACTAAACATCCAAGTGACCCAATGCTGCTTATATCGGTAGGCCAATGATTCAGTAAAGAAGTTGAACCCACACTCCGAAAAGGCGTGATCAGTGACGTGTTGTAGTGTCGATAAACATCTGCAGCTGGCAATCTCAACGAACTAAGTATTTTCTTCCTAGAATTTACCTTTTCCTTTTTTTACTTCTATACTTTTCACTCACCATCAATCTCCTTACATCAGAGTCCATATAGACCAATTTGGGCCACTCTTTTCGAGAATCGAAAGGAACTCAAAAAAAGCGCGTACCAATACTATGCACCTTGATTTTCTCTCAGGGGTCCTTTGGGGATTTGCATAGGATAGTCGCTCTTTGGGAAACACACCAGTCAACACATATGTGCAATCTTGAGCAAGGGAATCTGACTTTGACTTCTTTAGAGTATGAGGCTTGGCTACTATCTGAGAGGCCTTCTGCTCGTTGCTTGGACCAGGCGGAGAGCAGTGATGTAGAGAGGCCTTGGCCAAGGAAGGAGTCGGCCCTTCGAACTCGGATTGAGTTGCTAATAGATGAGAAGTGGGTCCTGCACGTGTGACTAGAGGAGGAGCAGGTGAGAGTTGATGTTGCAAAAGCAAGAGCCGGTGTTGCAGAGTGTGAGGTTCTTCTTTTGGAAGGAGCCCTGAGTGATGCTCTTGGTGCTATTGATGCTTCCAGGAAGTGATATAGGGGCCTTCATGGTCATTGGATGACTGATCGGAATGCTCGTGAGGATACTTTACATGCAGAGATTCATGCCTTGAAATGCGAGTTAGGTCATTGACCTGGTCCTGCACATACTTTTTACATAGATCAAACACCATAGGAAGGGGCATAAGAACCCCTGATAGATATTTTTTTGGTATATATATTTTTTATCTTTCTTTTCACTTTTTTGTAAAGGTTTTGGTTTAGTTGGTTGTGTGTGTGTTCTTTTATTATAAAAATAGTTAAAATATAATGGAAATAAAGAAAGGCAAAAACAGAAAAAGAGGGGCCAAAAAATAAAATCAGAACATACAGCGCAAAACAACCACACAATCCTGTAAGATCCAGGGCTGTTGTAGCAAGTTTTAATAAGAGTTTGTCCCACAGAGAGTGATGATCTAAAAATTATAGTAAATCTCTAGATCTACTACAGATTTGGCAACTCTAAACCTAAACTAAAAAGCAAGGTAAAGAAAGGGTATTTTTGGGTTGTCACAAACTAAACTAAAAATAGAAATAAAAACTAGATCAAAAGAAAGGGGGTGGAAGAGAGTGAAGATGGGTTGGTAAAATAAAATAGAAAATATGGAGAAATAGACAGATATGGGCTAATCTTCACTATAAAATAGATCAAGAGCTGGATCTGCAGCAGTCCTTCACTTGGCTAAAAGTACAAGTGCACGGTAGAAGAATCCAACTCAGTCCTATGATTTGGACTAATCTTAGGGCTATATCTTGTCCACTCAAATGGTCACAGGATATCCCAGGGATGTGATCCAATCATAGGTGCTAAAGTTGAAATAGGAAAACCATTGCAGACACTATGTTTGCAAGGCTATAAGCTCATGCATCCATAGGAACAAACAGTCCATGAAGATCTAATGAAAACTATAAGATATCACAGATTAAATAGGGCATTGAAATCAGCTAGTCATGGCTACAAAGAAGCTTACAATGATCGAGCTCTCAAGTCTGCAATCTCTGTAAGACTCCAGATCTCATCACTGAAAATGGTATTTTAAAAACAGAGGAGGGGTTGGATCAGCAGTAATACTTCACTTGGCTACAAGCATAAGTGCAAAGAAAAAGAATCCAACTCAATCCTGAGATCTAGACTAATCTTAGGGCTATATTTTATCCACTTAAATGGTCATAGAATATCCCATAGATGTGATCCAGTCAAGGGGTTAAAGCTAGAATAGTAAACTCACTGCAGCAGGCTACAAGCTCATGCATCCATAGGAGAATAAAACCCATACAAATCTTAATAAAAAACCACAAGAAAAGACAGATTATATGAATCAATATAACCAGTTGTTCATTGATAAAAAGAAACTTACAATGACTTGGCCCTCAAGGCTGCAGTCTCTGCAAGATTCCAATCTCCTTACAATGTCATTACAATAACATATTATAGCACAAAATAAACCTACCTACTATAAAGATTTAGCCCAACATTGCTGCTGAGCTAAGGAAAGAAGAAAAAAATTAAAAAGAAAGAGAACCCTAATCCTAAAATGAGCACAGGTTGAAAGTATCATGGCTGCCTTTTACAAAACAACTTACATCTATTTATACAATCCATAAAGCAGTAAAGTGCTTTGGCCAATCAGAAAAAAGGAAAAATCAAAACCTTGGGAGCTGCTGTCGTGGCTCATTCTCAGCTAAGTGTTGCCTCGGGTCATGAGGAAAAGCACAACACCCTTGGACAAGACTCCTAGGTGCTGTGGGGTCTCAAAAATACCCCTGAAGTTCAGATATATATGCTGGAGCCCGAGCTTCGAGTGGATGGAGCTTCAACATATAAAAATCCAGAGGTGCTCAATAGGATAGAAGACTTTTAAAGCTTGACAGTGAAGAACTCAAGTGGTTGAAGTGCTTTTTGAAGGTTGCTCGAGTGGCTAGGGCGCTTCAGGCAGCTCTGCTTGATAGGATCATATTTGCTCGAGTGGATGGCTTCATAACTGCTCGACAGCTTTAATACTTCAGCATACTGCTCGATAGGATATCTTCAGAACTGCTCGACAGCTTTATGCTTCTATATATAGCTCGAGTGGATAGATTCAGCTGCTCGACAGGTACATACTTCAACTATATTGTGTTCGAGAACTGCTCGAGATGGAGTGTTCTAAAGTTGTGGTGCACTCGAGACTGCTCGAGAACTACTTGACCTTGAAGTGATTAAGGTGTATTTGTTTGAGCTACTGATTTGCTGCAAACATGATGTGCTTGAGAACTGGTTGAGCTAGAACTTTTAAAGGTATATCCACTCGACGGGCTTGAGAGGTTAAAAGGCAGCAGTCCTCAACTGCTCGACAGGTGATTTCTGAAGGCCAGGAACCACTCGAGACTGCTTGAGAACTACTTGAGATGAAGGTTCTGAAGTTGTTCTGCTCGAGAGGCTCCTTTGCTGCAAGCTTGATGCGCTCGAGAAATGGTCGAGCTAGAGTTTGCTAAAGGTATAATGTGCTCGAGAACTGCTCGGCTGCTGCTCGAGCTAAGAGTTCTGATTCTCTGTATTTTTTTCCACTCTGCTGCGGCACTCCTCCAGGCATTGGCCCCACTTCTCTTTCACTGCAAGACTTCTAGGGGTCCAAGGCATGTTGAAAGGTCCATATGGTGGGAGCCACCATGGTTCAAACTCTGTGTATCCATCAGCTCCACTACTTGTCTCTCATTCTCTTCTTCTTGTCATTTATTGGATGGATTGCTATACTAATATGCAAATTATTGCTAACAACAAAAACACACTTAAAAATTAGTTATTAAATAACTCAAAGGTCTATTAAAGGCTGGGTTAGGAGGTGGAAAGTGGCATAATTCAGAGATTAATAGGGTACCACATCGATTATATTTTTGAGATGTGGTGCGAGTAAAGTGTAAAGATGAAAATTGAAAAGGAAAATCTATTATCTTTTTTTGGTTTTCTTTATATATATAAAAAATGGAAAAGGAAAATCTTTTATTTTATATAAGTATCCTTTCTTCTATCTTTTGTTTGTTTGCCTTAAATGTGAGATAAAGCAACAGGTCCCATTTTGAACATAGTCGAACCCGTTCATGGTCGGACCTATGTGAGTTTCAAAACTTTTACCAAAGTCAGAAGGTCCATCCCTTTAGATTGAATCAACCTTTTATCTTTACCTTGGGTCATGCGTCTGACGGTGCACTCTGAATGATTTGCCTGATCAAGATCTAATTTGAGTGAACATGAGCGGCCGCGTTGGCAACCAGATAATCGAGAATGTAATCAAGGGAGTAATTGAAGATTTTCTTCTTTTTCTTTTCTTTTTCTCTTAACCTTTTTTACTCACAGCGCCTAAGATGGGTTTTCGCCATGCCCGTTATCGCCCCTTTCTTTACCCGTAGCGCCCCTTCGGGTTTTTATTACATCCATGGGTATGCATTTTTACCCCAAGTGCCTTTTCAAGTTTTCATCTGGTCCGCACAAGCTCACTGTATTTACCTATGACACCCCTTCAGGTTTTCACTACGTCCATTTTTCTTTGAGCTTGTATATCCCTTTTCTTTTCTTCTTTTTTTCTCAAAGGTCACGACATGGATGTCAACTCCGTCATAGCCGGCTGGATGGAGTTCTTTTGTTGTCTCACAGCTTGGCTCGTGCTGACTCCATGAATAATGTGACTGCTTATAGACCTTAAAGAGGGATTTCTTCAGGGTTGTATCTTGGCCATGGGTTTGACATGGATAGGTTGGGAATTTTGAAGGTATTCTCGGGTAAAAAGGTCTCCTTGATTGGGTTCCAACTGCCGTAATACACTTCTTCCTTGGGGATTTCGACTGTACATGCCCCATGATAGTTCTATCTCTTTTCTTGTCTATATATATATATATATATATTTTATTCTTTTTCTTTTCAGACTGTCTCTTTTGGGGATTTTGCTTTTTCGATTTTTTTTAGATTTTGAGGGTAACTCTTTCCTCTTACCTCTGTTGGTATATATACACACATCTTTTTTTCCTGGGAGGGGTTTAATGAAAGAAAGGCCAATGGCTCAATGAGTTGTAGCAAGGGGTATGAGTGTTCAGGGATGCTTTTTGGCTTCTTGGCTTTAAAATGATGGCCTCTTTTGTGGGGTCATTAAGTAGTCACGTATCTATCGTATCAATACTTACCTTGTCGTAGGAGACTTAGGAATAAAATCGCCGTACGTATCCAATGTTGATTGGCTCAGGAAAGTGATCTCCATCCATAGTGGCGAGGTGGAGCGCATATCCAGGGAGTACTTCTCGGATAACATAAGGTCCTTCCCAGTGTGGCTTGAATTTCCCTCTCGGATCGGCGGGGAGAGTAGGGAGATTTTCTTGAGTACAATGTCACCCACTTTCAAATCTCTAATGTGAACACGCTTGTTGTAAGCACGTGTGATCTTTCTCTAATAGGCCTAGGTGTGACACAAGGCTAGGAGTCTCTTCTCGTCTAGCAGGTTCAGTTGCTCAAAGCGAGACCTCTCTCTCTCGGCTTCTGATAGATTATACTCAATGAGGATGTGGAGTGAGGGTACTTCAACTTCAACTAGTAGGACGGCCTTGGTTCCATACACAAGGGAGAACGGTGTTGCCCCTGTAGCGGTACGGATCGATGTTCGATAGGCCCATAATGCAAAGGATAATATCTCACTCGAATCGTGTTATGTGACAACCATCTTCTCAAGGATGCATATGACTGTCTTGTTGGCAGCTTCGACAGCTCCATTGGCTTGCGACCTATACGATGATGAGTGGTGGTGTTTGATTTTGTACTATTCGCATAATGCTCTAATGCGTTTGTTCACAAAGTTGGTGCCATTATCTGTGATGATGTCCTTGGGCATGCCGAATCGACAGACAATGTTGTTCTTAATGAACTTCTCAACATGACTGGCCATAATGTTTGTGTAAGACGTTGCTTCTACTCATTTGGTGAAATACTCGATGGTAACCAAGATGAACTGATGCCCATTCGAAGCTTTCTGATTGATTTTTCTGACAACATCGAGGCCCCATGTAGAAAATGGCCAGGGAGTGGTCATGCTATGTAGATCTATAGCAGAAGCATGTATCAGACTGGAGTGTTCTTGATATTTGTAGCACTTTTGCATGTGCTTGTAATAGTCAGTTTCCATGGAGGTCCAGAAATACCCTTACCGTACGATCTTCTTGGCGAGCATGTGCCCATTGACGTGGGTCCCACATACTCCCTCATGAATCTCTTTCATGATGTTGGTTGCCTCGCCCTCAGTTAGACATCGGAGCAAGATATTATTATATGATCTCCTGTAATGGCACTCGCCACAGATGATGTAGTTCGTCGCTAACCGTTGGATGGCCCGCTAGTCCGTCTTGGACGTGCCTTCAGGGAAAGATCAAGTTTCGAGGAAATTCTTGATATCTGAGAACCATGGAGGCTCATCATCCGACTTTTTGGATCCCTGAATATGGAGGCAAAAGGCTAGATCATTTCTTTGTTTAATCATGATTGGCCTCATCTCGACGCCATATGAAATTTTGACCATTGATGCTAATGTTGCTAGTGCATCGGCAAAGCGATTTCTTACTCACGGGACATAGGAGAAGGTGACATCATTGAAGCACCTGATCATATCTTCGAGCTGCTCATGCTATGGGATCAGCTTTTCATCCTTTGTCTTCTAGTCTCCATTTGTCTGGCATATTATCAGCTGTGAATCGCCAAACACCCTAAGATGAGTTACATTCAGGTCCAAGGCTGCTTGTAGATTGGCTATGCAAGCTACATATTCGGCCATGCTGTTAGTGTAGGGGAAATTGAGCTTGATGGAGACTGGTATATGAGATCCTTTTGGCGAGATTAGAATAGCACCAACTCCTTGACCTTCGACATTTGCTACCCCATCGAAGTGCATTACCCAGGACTCCTCTATCTCCTCTGTGTCATCCTCTGTCATAAATAAAATGTCTTCATCTGAAAATTCAGTTTTCAAAGGTTCATAGTCAGGTAAGGGATTCTCAGCCAGATGATCAGCTAGTACTTGCCCGTTGATTGAATTCTGAGTGACATACATGATGTCAAATTCAGATAAGAGAAGTTGCCAGCATGCAGTTTGGCCAGTGAGGGCCAGCTTTTCGAATAGGTACTTCAACAGATCCATTTGTGCTAGGAGTAGAACAACTTGAGATAACAAGTAATGACGGAGCCTCTGTATATTCCAAATGAGAGCTAGGCATACTTTCTTCATATGAGAATAATGTGTCTCGTAATCAGTGAATTTCTTGCTCAGGTAGTAGATGGCCTGCTCTCTTCTTCCTGTCTCATCATGCTGTCCTAGGACGCATTCCATCAAAACTTTCATCGTGGAGAGGTACATCAATAGCGGTCTCTTAGGTACTGGGGGTACCAAAATAGGTGGGTTAAGAAGATAACCTTTGATCCTATCGAATGTCGCTTGACAATCATCGTTCCATTCAATGGGTGAATTTTTTCTTACTAGCTTGAAGATCGGTGTACAGATAGGAATTAACAATGCAATGAACCGACTGATGTACTGTATCCTGCCTAAGAACCCTTTGAACTCTTTCTCCATAGATGGTGGTGGCATTTCGACGATAGCTCTTATCTTGATCAGGTCAACCTCAATGCCTCTTCTGCTATCAATGAAGCCCAGTAGTTTTCCTGACATGGCACCGAATGCACATTTCTGAGCGTTCAAGCACAACCTATATTTTCTTAGCCTCTCAAATAGCTTTTGGAGGTTTATCAAATGATCACTTCTCTCTGGTGACTTCGCGATCATGTTGTCAACGTACACCTCAATTTTTTAATACATCATGTCGTGGAAGAATGCTTTCATCGCCCTTTGGTATGTCACCCAGCATTCTTCAACCCAAATGGCATGACTCAGTAACAGAAAGTTCCCCATGGAATAATGAACGTTGTCTTCTCTTAGCCTGCTTTGGCCATTTTGATCTAATTGTACCCAAAGAATCCATCCATAAATGAGAGCATCCCATGCTTGGCAGTGTTATCGACCAAGATATCGATGTGTGGTAATGGGAAGTCATCTTTCAGGCTCGCCTTGTTTAGGTTTCTGAAGTCGATGCACATGCAAACCATTCCATCTTTCTTTGGTACATGGACAATATTGGCCAGCCATTGCGAGTATTTGGAGATTATGAGAAACCCCACATCGTACTGTTTGATGACCTTATCCTTCAATTTCAGCATTCATTATGGCCTGAGGCGTCTCAACTTCTACTTGACCAACTTGACAGCTGGATATAGAGGTGGCTCATGCTCGACTAAATCGGTATCCAAACCATGCATGTCCTCATATGACCATGCGAAGATGTCTTGGTATGACCAAAGGAAATCAATCATACCTTTTCTTTCCTCGGGAGATAGTGACATTCTAATTTTAGTGATTTTAGGAACCTCCTCGGTGCCCAGATTGAAGTTCTTTATTTCTTCAATGATTGGGGTAGGGCAATGCTCAAAATCGACAAATTGGTCAAGGAGCTCATTGGGAAGCTCTTCAGTGGAGATCTCCTCGTCCAGACTCGTGACTTCTACCTCTTCTGGTATTTCTACAGGAAAGGGATCGATTTCACGTGGGACATGTTTTTCTATTAAGGCATCATTTTCTCTGATTTTCTCAGGAATTTTGAAAGACAATATTTTTGGATTATTTTGCATTTCTTTTATTTTTTGGATATTTCTTTTTCTTCGGAGATGGGCCCTTGGCAAAGCGGTTCTTTATATACACATGGTATTGCCCGCCAAGGGCTAATTTCACTTTTTATAGGTAATTTTTTTTGGGAAGCTGGTGTCGTATTTATGACCTTTTGATGCTTCCAGAGTTAAGGGCACCGAAGCCCAATTCCTCACCTAAGGTGTTACACCTTTACCTGCTTTGATGGAGGAGGCTGATTAAGATGACTTTTGGGGTGGTCAGCCTCCATTATGTTTATCATGGGCTCGTCTAAGGCCCGATCCTCAAATGCCAACATGGGTTTGTGGTGGTTTATGGTAGGAGGGTGTATTGACGGGGGTACCTCTTCCTCGAAGAGGGATAGGGATGCTAGGTCTATTTCCAGATCAGGGGGATGATTTGGGGATTGGTTGGGTGGATAACGGCTACCGATTTCTATTGGGCTAGCTGTGTTGCCCCATTCTAATCTATTTTTATGACCCCTGCACTCATGAATGTGCTCCGGATGTGAGGTCGCAATCGAGGTGTGTCTTCTAGGTCTATTCCTCGAGCTTTAGCAGCGGCTATGGCTCGGGCCTTCTCCTTAGCTTCTTGAACTTCTTCCTCGGTGGGCTTGTAACCTAATCCAAGTTTGATCTATTGCCCGCCTGTGGCTCTGACTGAGTCCCTTCTTCCTTACAAACAAGAGCCCAACCCTTTGCCTTTTTTATAGCTCCATTTTTGAAGCATGGCCACTACTGCAGTCATTCCACCTCCTATTTTGGTTGTGACTCCTTTGATGGGTTCCGGTGCTATCGTCGACACATCGTATTGGAAGTTGTGGAAGTCTGCGTCTTCAGTTGTATGTGATACATCCAACACTTTAAAGTTTTCAATGCTGTGTGTGACCTTTTCTCCTCCCTCCTGTCCCTCACCCAAAATGGTGACGATCTTCTGCTCTGAAATGAATCTTAGCTTCAGGTGCAAAGTCAAAGGTATTGCCCCTATTTCATGTAGTCACAGATGACCTAGCAGCAGGTTAAAGGTGGATTTGATATCCATAACTTGGAATGGTATTATGAAGGTCATTGGCCTAATGATGAGCTCAAGATCGACTTCTCCAATTGTTTCTCTTCTTGTGTTATCAAATCCTATGGCGCTTGTTCTAGCTGGCTTGAACATGGAGGGATCCACCCCTATCTTGGTTGCGGTTCTTAAGGGGCACACATTCAAGGCCGATCTATTTTCTATTAGTACTAATGGAAGCACTAAGTTTCCTACTTCTACCATGATGTTGAGGAGTTTGGAATGATTATTTCCCTCATTCGAAAGATTAGCATCTAAAAAAGAAATGGCATTGGGAGCCAACACATGCCCAATTATCTGTCCTACTTCATCTGGGGTCACTTGGATGGATACATGGGCGTCTTTCAGTGCTCCCATAAGAGCTTGGAAGTGAAGCGGAGATGTCATTAAAAGGTCCCAAACGTTGATGTGGGCTGACATTCTCTTCAACTGAGTTTCCAGTATGTGCTCTCTGCTCATTTTTTCGAAGGGGTGTACTGCAGCAGGTTCTTTTTTTTCTTCCGTCTGGCTGGTATTGATACCTCTAGCTATTTAGACATTCTTCTAGATCGAGTAACAAATCGAGTAACAAAATCAACTGCCCCCTCTCTGCTGCTGCCTGTATTGATGCCCGTCTGATCATAACTAAGTGGGACTTGATGAGGATCGTAGGTTAGCTTCGGGATCTAGAATGGAGTGGATGCAGGCCTCGAGGGTGCTTGGATTGGTCGATTGGGATAGGTGGATAACACTTGGTTAACTTCTGCTAGAGGTGGATAGGTCAAAGGGGTGGTGAACGTGGGCCAAATGGGATCTACGGGGGTTGGAGATGACTGCATCGGTGATAGTATGGCAGGGTGAGGCCAATGGTAACCAACCGGTGTCGGGGGGGGGGGGGGAATTGAGGAAATACCATGCATCGAATAAGTAGAAGGGATGGGTGTTTGATATGGAGATAAGTTGGGTTGGAAATAACTGACTAGAGCTAGAGCCAAAAAGTATATCCTTAAATCTAAGGGCTCTTCTTGGGGTGATGAATTGGGGAAGTAGTCCACTAAGTTTAAAGGCTCGATTACTCCTATGCTTTCGTTCCCCTGACCCCCCTGCTATGGTGCTATGAAATTCTCTCTAATATTGATATACTCAGAAGGGTCAAATTCTTCACCGTCTTCCTCTACCATGTTGGCAGTGGGTCTTAGGCCCATTCCCCCTGGTGGATGTGGTGGTAAGGGAACCTGATGTATGTTGGCGTGCTGGTTTGCTTGGGGAAGTGCTGGTGGAATGATTTTGTTGGCTTCTATCAAATCCTGTATCGCATGCTTTAAGGGAAAACATCAATCAGTCGGGTGGCCCGGTCCTTGATGAAATTACAGTGAGTATTGGGTCGTAATTTATGGGGATTGGGTTTGATGGTGGACGTGGTTGGAAAGGCGTAACAAGACCGTTCTCGACCAATAGCGATAAAAAGATGCTTAAGGATTGTCCCAATGGTGTAAAGACTCGATTGAATCGAGCCCTTCTTTGTTTCGGGTCATCTGCGTTCCTTGCCTATTACCTGTCCTATGCATTGGATCGACTGGTGTTGGAGCCAGTTGTGCTGCCATGAACTGGAAGGGGACCATACTGGAACTGGGTCGTGTATCAATCCCGATTCTCCTCTCATTCCTCAGCTCGATAAACTTTCAGACCCTGCTATTCATGATTTTATTTAACCGCCCTTCTCTTATTGCATCTTCACAACGATTGGCGTTCCTTACCAAATCAGCAAAGCTGGACTATTGTTGGTATACCAAGAAGTCTGAGATGACTGGCAGAGTGTTTTTCGAGATCATCTAGATTTGCTCATCATTTGATATTTTGTTCCTCACTTGAGATGCAAAGGCTCTCCATCGCCCAAGGTAATCACTGAATACTCCGTCAGGCTTCTACTTTAGTCGGGCTAGATCAGACTTGCGGGGTTCAATGTCTATGTCACAGACATACTGCTCTTAGAATAGGTGGGTATGATCTTTCCAGGTTTTAAACATGGATGCTTCAAGGGAGGTGAACCATCTCAAAGTTAGGCTCATACGACTCTTCTGGAACACTTTGATGAGGAGTCATTCATCTCCGCTGTACTGGAACATGTCCCTGCAGTAGGACTTGACGTGTGTAATGGGGTTGCCCGTGCCATTATATTTTTTAAAGGTTGGCATCTTAAATTTTTGGGGCAAAGGGACTTTCGCAAATAGGCATAAGTCAGAAAATTCTGTGACATAGATTTCAGCTCCACCCATCTTCATCAGCTATTATTGGATTTTGTCAATTTATTCTTTTAATAGCTCTGACTCCATGGATGGTGGGGCTGGCCCCTCAACAGGCTGCCTCCATTCACTTTGGACTGCCTGTGGGTTGGTCTGCACGGGATGTGAGAGGATGAAATTGGCGAAAGCCCCTAGTATGCCCCACTATTTTGGGCTTCATCCTCCTCATACTGATTGCTGGTATCAATAATAATTGGGAGAGGAGTGGGGCTGATCAGATTTTGAAAGTTTTAGGCGAGTGCCTAATGAGACCATTGTAAATGGGGGAACCTTTGCTAAGTGTTTTGGAGGGTAAATGGGTGAGTTAATAAAGGGTTTCAGGTGGGTACCTGGTGAGGCCATTGTGTTTGGTGAGGATTTTGATAACTGGATTGAGAGGTAAGAGGATGGGTGAATTGGGGATGGTTGATGGTATGGGATAGATCCCCATATTGGGCTGGGTGTGAGACATGTGGGAAAATAGGGCCCATGTTGGGTTGAGGGATTGGATGAGATGGGTGTATTATCTGAGGGAGAATGGGAGACCTGTTTGGTATGGGTGAATGTGGGATATTGGGAGAATGATGGAGGGTTTACAAATGGGGTTCTCGAGTTTAGGCCTTGATGGGCTTGGGTATAGGGCATTGGGCCTTGATGGGCTTGGGTCTGGGGTATGGGGCCTTGATGGGGTTGGGCATAGGGTATTGGGCCTTGATGGGCTTGGGCATAGGGTATTGGGTTGAGGGATTGGATGAGATGGGTGTATTATCTGAGGGGGAATGGGAGACCTGTTTGGTATGGGTGAATGTGGGATATTGGGAGAATGATGGAGGGTTTACAAATGGGGTTCTCGAGTTTAGGCCTTGATGGGCTTGGGTATAGGGAATTGGGCCTTGATGGGCTTGGGTCTGGGGTATTGGGCCTTGATGGGCTTGGGCATAGGGTATTGGGCCTTGATGGGCTTGGGTTTGGGGTATTAGGCCTTGATGGGGTTAGGCCTAGGGCATTGGGCCTTGATGGGGTTGGGCCTAGGTATTGGGCCTTTATGGGCTTAGGTATAGGGTGTTGGGCCTTGGGGCCTGCTTGAATGATCCCATGGTTGATGGGAGGGGCCTTGTGTGGTGTGAATTATGGGAGGTTGATTGGGGGAATGAGACATGGAGGTTTTGGAGAGTATGTTGAGGGTTGGATATATGGGATGGATAAGGAAGGTTTTGGGAAGCCCTCCAGGCGGTGTAGGTTTTGATCATGTCCTCCTTCTTTGCCATTGGATTGGTTATGGGGGTAAATGGAGATGGACCTTCCAATGTATGGAGAGATGTGGACATGACCTAGGTAGAGGGGTGAGGGAAATTGGGCATGACCTAAGCAAAATCGGGCATGACTTGGGTAGATGGGGGGATATGTGGTGGATTTGGGTTGAAGGTAAAATGAGGAGTGGATATGGGCAAATTGGGCATGGTTTGTATGAATGGAGAAAATTGGGACATAGTTTGGGTGGATGTATGGGGGAAATGGGGTGTATTTTGGATAAAGGTGGAGAATTGGGTGGATGTGGAGGTAAGATGGGGGAGATTTTGAGTGGATGTGGAAGAGAAATTTGGCATGACTTCGGTAGATGGGGAAAAAATGGGTGTGTGTTGGGTGAATGAGGGGAAGGAGGTTAGATTTTGGATGGATGTGGGAGGACCATGGGGTGAACATCGAAACGGGATTGGGTGGGGAATCGGAAATGGGGATTTCCTCCATGTGGGAATAAGCTGGGGAACGTGGTGGGGATGAATCAGGATCGGCATAAGTCGAATCAATTGCCCATAACATGGTTTGGCAGCGGGTCGGGTATGGATGCCTCGGGTGAGGCCCGAACAATTTCCTCCTTCCCCTACGGGATGATGGAGGGTAAGGCGATGTAGTTGTTCCGACACCGCAAGATCCCACTTTTTTTTGGGTTTTAATTTTTTATTGATTTTTTTTGTTTATTTATTTTTAAATGACAAAAAAAAAATTCTCTCCCTTGATTAAAGTGGTGCTTTATCTGAGGCCATGGGGAACTCCCTTTTCGGGCGGTGTTCACACCTCCGATGCCTCCCCCAACGGGACTTTGATACTCTTCGAAAGAATTAAAGGGAACCCTTTGATCTATGTGAAGACACAGAAATTTGCGTGACGACCCGATTCCTCGGAGGAGTCAATAAGAGGGGTGACCTCTTTTGACCGTCAAGGGCGTTTTGGGTGTCAAAAGGTGGGGGAACAATCGAGAGTATGAAAATTGCTAAGCGAGGGCCTCGGGAAGGGTGAAAAGGGCCTCTAATTCGAGTTGTCTGCACCAGAACAGTCTAGCATATGTATTATATATGCTAGGCTAAAATCCTGGAGATTTGGCTTAGCGTGTGTATTACACACACTAGGCTAAATTTTTGAGTTTTTGGCTTAG
This sequence comes from Chloranthus sessilifolius, assembly GCA_021018995.1. NCBI lineage: Eukaryota > Viridiplantae > Streptophyta > Magnoliopsida > Chloranthales > Chloranthaceae > Chloranthus > Chloranthus sessilifolius. The sequence continues at coordinate 21,905,254 of CM037594.1, read as the reverse complement.
CGTGTGTATTAGACACACTGGGCAAATTCTGGGGTTTTTTGGCTTAGTGTGTCTATTACAAACGTTAGTAAAAATAGAGTATATATGTATATTCTATACAGCAACAGCAAGCCCGAGTTGGTCTATTTTTTTGGTTTCTAGAAGCAATGCTTCCAGGGACTATCTTTTCTTATTATTTCGGGTCCCTCCTCACTGTACCTAGGGATACAAGGCCCTTTCGGGGTATTATACCGCGCTTCTCACAGGTTTTAAGGCTTTTCTTTAAGCTCGGTCACCCACCCGATATACCTCTGGTGCAAGCGCCTTCTCAGATACTGGATGGGGTGGTACTTTTTGGGATCATCACCACTAGGAGCTGCCATCGTACTAAGAATCAGGACGTTTGTATCGCTACCTAAATTCCCACCCTTTTTTAAAATCTATCCAACAAAAAAATTAATTAAGTCCCTTAGTTTACTTTTAAGGTTTAATTTTAAATTCAATTTTAAAAAGGTAGTTTGCTTAGGTTCAAAAACGGGGGGTGACAATCCTGTGCCGCCTCTACAGGCTGGTGTGCACTAATGGAATACGATCCTAGCTTAGCAAGTAACCCGCCAAACGGCTAAGGTGCGTAAAATGACAAAAAGAAAAAAAGATGCTCAAGTAGGCTTGCCAAACGGCTAAGGCGTGTAGATGACCGAATCATAGGTGTAAGTATAAAAAATAACAAAAACGTAGGGGTAAGTATGAAAAATAATGAAAAGTTAGTAAAAAAGAAAAAAAAAGCAAGCAAAGGGGCCAACTTGAAGTAGAAGCTCTAAAATATCCCCAGTGAAGTCGCCATCTATGCAATCGTGGATGTCATGAATCCGTCGCGATGATGCGCTCTCTCTAAAAAGGATGGAGTCGCCACTCGGAGCTTTTCGTGACCCGGGATACATCAAAATCAATACGTGAGCACCTAAGTGTAAAAATATGACTTCGATTTACTGGTCTATGTCAAAGGCTCTTGGGTAGGGGCTTCGGTTATTGATCGGGATGGTGTTAGGTACCCGATCAACCCGCTCGTAAGCGGTCTCTACTTATGGCCAAATAAAAAGAAAAATAAAATATAAAACAACACTTCCTCTTGCTCGAAGGTACTCCAATCCAATTTAAGCCCCCCGCAATCACCGTAATTTCGGCAACGTAACGGGTCAAATTCTAGGACAGAGGAATAGCAAAGAAGGTAGAGGAATAGAAGGGAGAGTCGGAGCTCTCGAGCCCTTGTAGCACCCCTGTAGACCTTCGCGTAACTGTGTTCTGATGAGCTTCCAATGGCACTTGGTTAGAGAAATGGGTTTTGATCTCTAAGGCTAGGGAGCTAGGAGGTAGGAGAGGGAGGTTAGGGCCTTGTTCTCACCTAAGCTAAGGGATTGATGGTGAAAAATCGAGTGCACAAGGCAAACTAAGGTGCTGGAATTTTGGAGGTATTAGTGCTGGAAAATGGAAGGGAAGCTCACTAGAATTTTCTCTCTTTTGGAAAAATTTTCAAGCCTTTAATCAAGGGGGGGTGGTTCTCTATTTATAAAAGAGGAGAGGATTAGTGAAGGGTTAAAGGGCTAATGGGTTAGCAATTAGGTAAATAGGGATCTAAGGTTTTCTAGGGCTTAGGTAGTAGGGAATTGGGTTTCAATTGTAGATGATAGGGTGGGGTTCTAAGTGGAAAAATGGTTAAATAAAGGGCTAGTGGGGGTGCAACAGTCCTACCGAAACCAACCCCGATCGATGGGGTGGTCAACAGGTCAAACTCAAAATTTAAAATATGAGCAAATCCTCAAAAATCACTGTTCCTAAGCCTAGCATGTGTATTAGACATGCTAGGTATGGGAACAATGTTCTCTGAGAATCCTGGAGGTTTAGAACCAGCCATGGGGCCCACAAAAGCCAATTTTTGCCTAGCGTGACTATTAGACATGCTAGGCCAAAATCTGCCAAAATTGGCCTAGCATGTGTAATACACACGCTAGGCTAATTTCCTGCATTTCTGCCCGATTTTCAAACTGCCATAACTTTCGGTATACAACTCGGATTGAGGCGATTCTTGGCTCATTGGAAAGTTGGGAACATCCTCTTTCTGATGGGATAGGTCTCAGTTCCAGAAGAGGTTTGTATAAACTTTGGCACTCTCTTTTCAATCACTGCTCGGGAACTGGTTCGGGAGGGGTTCTATAGGTTAGGGTTGATTTCTAAGGGTCGGGGATAGGCTTCTAAGGGTTTGGGTTAAGTTCTAAGGGTCTGAGAAGTGCTCTCGGAAGCTTGGAGGGTACGCCTTTCTCGAAGTGTAAGTTAAACGGGCCTTGGGGCCAAATTTGGGTGTCTACACTCGTGATGCCAGATGAAACGAAATGGGGTTTGAGAGGAGATCAAAGGTTGTGATCTCACCAAAAGGACGAAAAAATGGGAGGAAGAAGAAGAGGGCTTGCGAAAATGGGATCAACGGTTTGGATTTTTAACAATAATGGAGCTCGATTTTCTCAGCTCCCTCTCATTTCTCTTTCTCAGCCCTTTCAAACAAAATCGCAAGTCTAATTGATTCGTTTGGGTTTTGCTTTTTATAATAAAAGGGAATCCACTTCGGCGCTAAGCCGACACACCGTGAATCGGTGTGTTAGCTTTTATCTGAGGGTCCAAAATGAGTTCTAAAAATTCACTCTCCGGACTTGATCCCTAGACTTATTATCTGCAAGCTAAGTCCCTAACCCCTATGTCATCACATGGCCCGTGCACTATTTGCGAAAAAATTTCTGTGAACCTTTCACACACGAGTACATATATTTATTTTTATTAATTTGGGTTATTGGGCTCGAGTTGGATTCGTGCCTAGGGTGCACATGATTGCACTTGATCACGTACACGCCAACCTTCTTGTTCTAAATTATAAATAAATTAATAATAACTAACTAAGCCCATGTGTTATAATTTTAGCACTTGAAAAGGTGGGCTCAAACTTGGTCCGATCTCGGGGTTCGAGTTGTGTGTAACACACACACTTCTCACAAGGGTTCGGTTTCGATTTAGTGCTCGAGAAAGGGATTGGTTCTCCGAATTTGAGTATCGTTACCCAATCAAGGTGGATGGGCCAGAGGCCCCATCACAGTTATCAAAAGCTTTGACCAAGGTCAGACCCGTCAGAGTAGTCGCATCATCGTCAAAGGTCAATGATTTAATGCTAGAAAAATCAGGGTTGTTACAAATATATATTATTATTATTATTATTTACATACACAGAAGTGTGTACCCCCAAACTTAAATCGGACAATGTCCTCATTATGAAAATTCAAAAACAAGGGTAACAAAAATCATACCTGTGAGGTCATGAATTTCTGATCACGTTCACTCACTTGGTAGAATCAATGGCCTGTACGGTATAATTGCCCAAGATGTAACCGTTGCAGGTTGGACTGGAGATAGAGCTGAAGTCGAGCTGCTTGATATTTCAGGGTTTGATATGGAAACCACAGGTGTAGTAGCAGTATTTGTTTGATCAAAAGAAACTTCGGCCTTCTCAAAATATGTAGACAAGGGATTGTGTTGAAGCTCATATTGTAATTCTTTGTATAGAGCTTTAGTTCTTTCTTTTTCAATCAATGCTTCCTGGTATTTTTCGGTCACGGCTCTCATCTCTATTTATGTGGCTCTCAGGTCATTAGTCAACTTGGTGATGAAAACAAACTTCTACTTCCCTTCTGCCCTTAGCATATCTGATTCTTCTCTCAGTTTAGATGTTGTCACAAGACTAACATTAGTTATAGACTCTATCTTTCTCTTATGGTCATCATATGCCAGTATCAGTCCCTCTCTCTCCTCTTGGAGCTTCCTAATTTGTCCATCCTTTAATGTAATCTGATGGGTCTGTTAATAGAGTTGGGCATGCAGCGTCTTCTGGTAATCGAGATAAGCTTATTCTTTCTTGGTCAGATCTTGGTATACCATTGCAAGTTGATGCCTCAAGTTTGTGTTTTATTCCTGACCTCGCCTCCGCTGTTGCTCCAGGTTCTGCTTCTCTTCTTCAAGGAGTCTGTTCTTCTCCTCCAGCTACTATATTTCCTTGTGCAAAATAGTTGTAGCTTGATGCACTTTAATTCTAGACTCAATCTTTATTTTCTCCTCAATTTCTTTTCAAAAATCCTCTATAGCTTGTTGCTTAATCGATTGATACAGAGCCTCCCTCTTGCTTGCTGACGATAATGGATATGGGATGAGGGGTTCATTGGATGTCCCCACTCCTCAGAGACTAGTAATGGATTTCAGTCGATGCATTGATCAGTCACATAATTTACCAATTTATCACCCTTAACTTAGTGATGCTAGACCCCAGTCTGCTACTAACGAGATGATGATGTGCGGATATTAAGAACAGATAGCAGAATAGAGCCAAAGTGTTAATCTTTTCAAAAATGAACACAAAATGCAGTAAGAAACACTATCTTATGCAGATACGACCAATCGCAGTAAGAACCAATCTGAAAGCTGAAGCAAGAGAGAGTTTACGTCCAATTGTAATCACGAACGAATGAAATAGAAGAAAGAAAGAAGAAATCATATTCTCGATTATTTAGAAAATGCTTAAAGACTAGAGGACACAAAGCAGAGATACGATTGTGCGTAAGAACGAAAGGAGAAATCGTACTGAAAGAGATGCAATCATAATTACAATTGTATAAAAATTAAAGCTCCTACTACTGCTACTGATCACGTGAGAACTACACTGCCATGTATAGAATTAGAAGATCACTTAAAGAAGAAGTCTGGCAACCAACGAATCTGAGAAGATTGGTGAAAGAATCCTAAAGATCTCTGCTACTGTAAAATAAGGAACAAGCCCTGCACGCATCTACCATCCAAAGCAAGGAAGATTAGGATTAGAAGTATAATTTTATTAGGAAACTTTTATTCTTAGTAGTTTACTTTCATTAGAATTCAAATAATTTAAACCGACCCTTTATGATCTGTAAATAAGAGGGCTCGACTTAGGAGAAAACTTATCCAAGGAATTTTCAGCATCAATTTACAACTGAGGTTGGAATTCTGGAAGATCACCTTAGAGTAGTTTTTATCAAGTAAAATCGTCCATAGATTTCTGAAAGTCTTGCCTGACAACCAAGACCGAAGAGTCTGAAAGATCAACTGTAACGACCTTGATTTTTTTGCTAATGTTGAATTATTGACCTTCGACGATGATACGACTACTTTGATCGGTTTGACTTTGGTCAAAGATTTTGACGACTGCAACGTGGTCTCTGACCAAGTTATCTTAGTTGGGTAAATGCACCCAAACACAAATCCAAAAACCAATTACTAACTCAAGATTTAAAATGAAGCTTGAAACCCTTATGTGGAGAGTGTGTTGCACACGACTCGAAACCTGAGATTGGACCAGGTCCAAGCCCACCCCCGCAAGCATTATAATTAAAATGCATGAGCTTATTTTGTTATTATTAATTAAGAATTTAATATGTGAAGAATGGTGTGTGAGCGACCAAGTGCGAGCATGTGCACCCTAGGCACGAACCTAACCCGAGCTCAATGACCAAAACTATTATATGTTATATGTATAGATACACATTGTCCATATATAGATATTGGCGTAAATAGGTACGCAAGCCACATGTTCGTGCAACGGTTAAAGGGTTGGGTTATAGGCAAGGGGTCTAGGGATTGAATCCTGTTGAATGGCTTTTGAACGTATTTTGGGACATCATTTTGGACCTTTGGAGGAAAGGTCCATACACCTATTTCCGTGTACCAGCTCCACACCGAGTCAAATTCCACTTAGTAGAAAGAGCCTAGCCCACCAGATTAAAACTAAACTTGTAATTTTTGTTTGAGAGAGGTGAGAAAGGAAATCGAGAGAAAAAGAGTCTTTTCCTTCTCCTTCCCATTTTCCTTCTTGAGAAGAACTCTAGCCATTTTACATTCTCAAATCCCTCTCCTCAAGGATTTGATTTGTTCTTTAAACCTCAAGAAAACCTTGCTATGCTTTGTATCGACAAGTGCTCCCATTTTGGTGACGCCGTGAGATTGAAGAAATTGAAGCATTGGATGTACACGGAGCCTTCGCGCCATATTCCTTCACAATTCCGATCATTTCAAATTTCTCATGCGTGATATAAGAAGGTACGTAATGTAACTTGATCGTGTGAATCTCGATTCCTGAGATTTAAGTCTTAAATTACATATGTTTGGGTCGTGTGCAAGGGTTTTGAAGATCGAACGCGTGCGAAGCACGAACATCGATTTTTTCGATAATCGATCTCCGAAATCCATTGCATGCATGAGATTAGGTGATAGGGTATCTAATCTGATGAAGTAGAAAAGAAAATTTAGCATGCGATGGTGTGTGAATCGAGGCATGGATGATTTAGATTTTGGATTGTTCGAATTGGAAAAGAAAAAGAAGATGAAATCGCACACAGTTGCTACAACGACAATGCAACCTCGCTGTAGCGAGGTCCTTCCTAAACCACTCGCTATAGCGAGTGTCCCAAGTAGTTTTTAGGTAGAAAATTTTGGGTAGAACTCATTGCGACAAGGTTACGGAATTACGAACACCTTCTTGCGGGCTCTACTTCCTTCTGACGAGTTAGGAAATGAGTGCCAACACCAGCTCGGTATTTTGATCATAACTTTTGACCTCGAACTCTGATTTACGCGATTCTCATGGTGTTGGAAATAGGACAACGATTTCTATAATTTGTGTGAATTAAAAATTCCACAAATCTAATGTTTTAAAGGTCAAAATTGAGGGAAAAGTTGGGACAACTTCTATATGACCCCAAGTTAGCACGAATGTGCCCATTCCGCCTCAGTTTTGAGAAAACACTTAAGTAAGTCAAAGTTATTGGTAATTAAAACAATCCTTAATGCATCATCGTTTATGTGATGTAGAGGAAGGAATCAGACCATCGATCAGGACGATGCATTGCTTTCGAGTGGTTTCGAAGTAAGGTAGGGAAAACTCAATACGCAATCACATTTCAAATTGATTCATAGACTTTCTGATATATTTGAATGTGAACCTCGAAATTTATGTTTGAAATTTGGACCTATTGAAATTAGATTTTTGAAATTGACCCTTTGAACTTTTGAAGTATCGAGTTCTTTTGATTTTGAATCCTAGACTATGATATATGAATGTGACTTTGAACTGAATCTAAACTTTGAACTTAGAACTTCGAATATAAAATTAAACTTTGAACACGAATTTGGAACTGCGAACTTAGAAATGAACTCTGACTATGAATTCGGAATGTGACTCTGAGTGTGACTTTTGTTGGTATATTTCAGATGCTTGCTGTTAACTTTATTTGAAACAGTGGTAAGAATGTGTTAGTAAAAATAAATCAAAGGTGGATTGAAAAAAATAAAAAATAGCAAGTCTAAAATATACCTAGACCTGCAAGATACAGGGCCTGTTGTAGCAAGTTTTGATAAGTAAGAGTTTGTCCCACATGGAGTATTGATCTGAAACCACAAGGGTTGTATAATAAACTCCAGATCTGACTACAGATCTGGCAACTTTATACCTAAGCTAGAAAGCAAGGTAAAGAGAGGTTGTTTAGGTGTCACTAACCAACCTAAAACTAAATACAGGACAGAAATAATCTAAAACTAGAGAAAGGGGGAAAAGAAAGATGATGGGTGTATGTGGTAAAATAAAGATAAAAGATGGAGAAGTAGGCAGCTAAGACTAAATCAGTTATGCAACTCAGTGTTAGAATAGGATTTGCAGAAGTCCTTCAGATAGCTACAAGCTCATCTGCAAGGTAGAAGAATCAAAATTAACCCGTGCCATTTAGATTCTCTTAAGGCTATAATCTATCCACTTAAATGATCACAGACTATCTAAGGGAGATGATCAAATCCCATTGATTAAATCAGAAATCTAACCTAATCCAAGGGAATGGATTGATGTTAAGGCTATAGCCTGTCCACTTAAATGGTCATAGACTATCCAAGGGATTTCCTCTATTCGATGAATTAAATCAGAACATGAATATAATTGCAGACACTATGTTTGCAAGGCTACAAGCCCAGGCATCCATAGGACCAAACAACCCTTGAAAATCATGTGTAAAATACAGGAAATCTCAGGCTGAATGGGGACTTAGATTCAGCTGGTCATTACTACAAAAGGCCTGCAATGACTCAGATCACAAGTCTATAATCTCTACAAAAGCTCATATCTGAATACTGATAGTGGCATTGCAAAACAGATGAGAGTTTGGCTCTGCACAATCTCTCACAAGGCTTACCAATTCATGTGTAGAGAAGAAGAATCCATCCCAACTATGAGCCTTAGACCAGCCTTAGGGTTATAGTCTGTCCACTTGAATGGTCACAGGCTATCCACAGAGGCTATCTACTCATGGAGGATGAGAATGGAACAAGAAAACTGTTGTTCCCACCATTGTTGCAAGGCAAATCAGCTAGAACAGCAATGGGATTATCAAATCTTAAAATCCGATGTGGGAGGAATAGGTCAAAGAACACTATGAGTGCCACACAAGAAAAAAATAGATTTAATTAAAGCTTTAAACATGGCAAATCGTAAAAGAATCTTACAATGGTGCCCTCGAAGGCAACAGCCTATGCACAAGCTCAAATCAACTCCCAAGGTTCAACACAATGCCCATTAAAAAACTAAAATGAAACTAGTTGATTACAAAGAACTTAGCTCAACATTGGTGTTGTGCTAAGGCAAGAAGAAAAAGGGAACTAAACCCTAACCCTAACCCTAAAAATCTAAAACCCCAAAAAGGGGGATCTCAGGCTAACCCTGAATAAAAAATTATAAAACAGGAATAAAGTTCTATTTATACAATCCATAGACCTTGGTGTGCCCTAGAAGCAAGGGTGAGGATGTGTGGAGTTGATTTTGTGGCCCATTTGTGACCCTTGGATGCTTTGGGTAGTGTGGGACATTGGGATGCATGCCCTAAAAGGTGTGAAATACCCAAAATATCCTTGGGTGCTGAAATAGGCTGCTAGAATTCGTGCCTCGCATAGATGACAACTTTAAGTATGCACCTTGCTAGGATCTCGCTGGGCTGCAGCCTCAGAAGTTTAATCTCACTAGGATCTCGCTGGGCTGAAATGCTTCAGGCATGCATCTAGCTAGGTTCTTTCTAGGTTCAAAACAGCCTCGCCAGGTTCTCGCCATGTTCAAAATAGCCTCACCAAGTTCATTTCTAGCCTCTCCAAGTTCAAATATAGCCTCGCCAGGTTGCCTCAGCCGGTACGGCAGCTAACATTAGCGTAGCACAACACTTCAGCACACGCAGTAGCATCGGCTAACCACAGCGATAGCATAACACTTGACCCGGTATGATCTGACCTACACAACTTCAAGAGTGCTGGTTTACTACACACATGATGTACTTGAGTGCGGACTTGCTGCATGAGAGTGTGAGCTGCTCGAGAGGTTGCTATTTGAAGGCACAGAGCTGCTCAACAATGGATTTCAGATTTTACAGTCTGTATAATTCATAGCAGTAGCACTCCACTATGCTTAGGCTCCACTTCCCTCCCCCAACAAGCCTTCTATGACCCTGAAGCATGCTAAAATTGCCCCAATGGTGTGTGAACCACCATAGTGCATTCTATGTAACTCCATCAACTCCACAGCTTATCATAAAATTCATTCTTCTTGGCTTGAAAATGAAGGATTGTGACATTAAAGCTATATTTACTTGTTATCTACAAAACACACTTAAAACACATTATTAATCAACTCAAGTGTCCATCAAAGGTCAGATTAAGGGATGAAAAGTGGTACTTTTCAGATATTAACACACTCCCAAACCCAATCTTTGCTAGTTTCTGAGCAAAGGAAAAATTAAAATAATTACTCTAAAAATTTAAATGTCACTTTCATAAGGAGCACAGATGCATTTAGCTTATGCATCAAGCCTTTTAAACCCCTAAGTGATCCCTAGTGGAGGAGTGAAGTCTCCTGAGGGTTTTCAGTGAAGGTACCCACAAACTTCACCATTAAGACAGTTAAGTATAGTATAGTCAATGACAAAACAGATGTCAATAAATAAAGCTTCATTCCACACATATTCTTTAAAAATTAGAGGAAATTATAGCAATAATGCAAACAATTTAACACTAGAATTAGCATGTATGTGCATCACCACCATTCAATTCACATAAGAAATACAATGTGAACAAATCAACACTAAGCTTGCCTTTGACTCAAAAATTAGGTGTGTATACAACCCCAATGAAATAAATTTTCAGACCCAATCCTCACTAGGGCTATCTCTCAACATTGAAAATCTAAGGGTGTTCACATTCAAAGCAGCTCAGGAGCATTTACAGACCCCAAATGGGCCTACAAGCACAAGCATAGGAAAAGCTTCTAATTTCTGATATCGTCATGACTTTTCACCGTTGATTGGACACTCCCTCATCTCCACATGATAGCTCATTTCACATAGGATCAACAAGGTCTTTTGATGGGTTGCAATGTGGCTTATGGGTGAGGTTTTTAAAGAATAAAAGGATAGAATGGATCAAAATTGAGAAATCAGCAAGGTAGGAGGTGATTCACGACTTCACAATTGGTCGATTTTAAAGTGTACCCTTGCAAGTGCACAAGATCTATTGTAGTATGGCAAGAACAAGGGTGTCGAACCCACAGGGAAATATGAATTTTAATTAATTCTTGTCGAGACTTAAAGACGTTCCCAAGGAAGTACCAAATGGCAGATTCAATTTTACCAAAAATTTATCACACTTTTCCTAAATGCAAGAAAAATTATTTAATCTAAACAACTAATTTCTGATGGATCTAAGAACAATATTTAAATATAATCAAGGAATATGCTACCCCAGATTTGTAACCCTTTTCTATCATTAAAACCCACAGTTTCATTAAATCATCATTCACACCATCATTTGTCTAGAAAAATGATTCGTAATAAAACGTGATCATCAATCCGGCATATCCTATCTAAAAATAATGACTCAGCCTATCATTACGGTATGAGTCATGTAAAAAGCATAACATATCTCATGATGTTTAGATCACGACAGTAAATACATAATTGCTCTGCAGCCTAGATCAGTCTGCAGGTCCAGATCTAGCGATTACGGCCGTTGATACGTGCAATCAACGGTCATAACAAGCATTCAATATATATATATATATTCAATCACACATACTTTAAGTAGAATGATTCCATGATAACATAAATAGACTGCGGTATTAATCCTAAAAAATTGCTACTTATCTGGGGATCGCATCTTTTACCCGATCAACTGATTTAGCCGCTCATCTTTGGTGTATGATCTCCTTGTTCATTCAAAGTCATTCCACTTTTCATTTCTTCCAAAAGATCTTTTGTTTATAATGCCTTTTTCTAAATACAATCTATGATTTTATAAAAGAAAAATAATACAAACCTAAGTACAATCTACCCAGATAAAGCCTTAGAAGAAGAAGAAGAGAAGAACCCTTGAAAAATGCCCAGAGGAGTCTAAAACCAAAAATGATAATAATGAATCATTCTCTTACAAAGCCGTAGCTTTTATTTTATAGGGTCGAGCAAACCCTATACCTAATAACCTCAATCGATTGAGGATGAAGTCTCAATCGATTGACTTTTGCATTCGAAAATTGAGAAGGGCCACTTGTCTTCTTCTGTCAATCGATTGACATTCATTTGTCAATCGATTGACACATAGGGGTAGACTCCTCTTTCTCTTGGTGGCTGTTGAGTTGCTTCACTGATTTCTATATTTCTTTTGACTGTTTGGTCCATAGCCATTATGTAGCCTTTAATTACCTCTTTTTACGCTCTTCAACGCTCCAACGGTCAGAAGCACCTGTAATCAATAAAAATCTCACAACAATCATCAGATGCTTTCATCGGACAGCTAAATGTAGGGATTAAGGTGCAAAATATAATCACATTTCGGCACCGATCACACCCCCAAACCTACACTTTGCTAGCCCTCAAGCAAAGAGAATGATAAATACGTTAAAGCGATTAAAACTAACATCCTAAAAATTAAAAGCCACTTTCGTAGGGAACACGATTGCATTTAGCGCATGCAACAAGCCTTTAAACCTCTAGGTGATCCCTAGTGGAGGAGTTGTGTCTCCTGAAGGTTTCCAGTGAAGATACCTACAAACCTCAAAACTTATGAATTTCAGAATTTTTAGTCATGCCCTTCAAGTAATTAGATGACCCTGGAAAATCTTTTAAACTGCATCTGACCATGTTTATTTTATTAGTGCTCCTTCAATTCAATCTATTGTCCTTCAATGCTCATGAGTTATGCCTTAGAATGTTATGCAATTATCACTTACTCAAATTCTTTTATCTGAGAAGAAGCTTAAACTAGGAACCTTGAGATCACATGCCTAGATTAAATCCTTACCATGGGTATACACTCAGAATGAAATCACTCCTAATGAATAGTTTTATTTTTCACTCATATGTGAGATGACATTACAACACAATTCACGAAAATCTCACAAGTTATAAGAAGGACGGTGCATCAAAGAATTCTAGAGAAATCTCATTAAGAAAGATATTTGTATTTTAAACATGCATATACCAAGCACCATAGACATTGTATAATTACTCTCCACAAGGCATTTACCACTCATGATTGGATCAAAAAGGTCTTTTCTATGATTGTAATGGGGCTCGGGTAAAGGTTAAGAAAGAAAGGGAAAATTAGATTCAAATTTCTCTGAGAAATCGGAACAAGTAAGACACTCGATTTTCTAAATTTTCAACTTCCTTTTTCGAAGTTTTTAGAACCGTTCTCGTTTCATAAACACTTTTCTCTTTCTTCTCTTTTTTTTTTTTCATCACTCCCATATATTTCTCTACTTTTTGCACTAAATTGAATTTTCTTTTTCTCTCCCCTTTTTCGTTTCTTTGCCGTTTATTCCTTACAGATATCATTGCCAAAACTTTTTGTTTCCTTCCTTGATTTCATCCTAATTTCTCAGAGATAAAAGGGTAAGGCTTTTACAACTGGTGTGGGGTATGGCTAATATAGTTTACAAAGAATAAGTTAAGGCAAAATTTCTCAGTTGAGGCTCAAAGGGGGTGCAACAAGATAAATCACTATATGGTGGGATACTTCGGGCACAAACGAGCCAATAATGGCCTTAGATCATTTCCTTTCATGATGGTAATGATGCCTATTTGCCTTGAGTTTATACACAGTGATTTCTAATGTAATGGTATAACACACGTAAAATCAACAAATCAAAATACAATGCATGAGATTTTAATGATTTAAGCGAGAAACTCAAAGATGCTCCAAATTTATTTCAGCACTCATCAAGAACGAGGACAAAGTTTCAAAACTCACTGGGTTTTAGCCCTTCTTGTGATCTGAAGATTTCAAGTCATACACTTAATTCTTAGATTTGGAATTAAAGCAAAGTGCTGGTGCAAAATTTTTCAGCATAGATCATGATCATCAATGTTCAATCTTTAAAATTTATGAGCATTCATAAAATCATGGCATGATAACAATTTTTCAAAGGGTTTTGGGTCATTCCCAATTTAAGAATATGAATAAGATTTGAAATTAAAAAGTCCTCTGGTCATCAATCGATTGATTGCTATAATTTCCAATTGACTGTCTGTGGTTGTCAGTCGATCGATTGAGACAATAGTCTCAATCGATTGACTGATATGCTTTTAAGGTCCGAAAACAGTCCCCTTTTTTTTTTTTTTTTTTTTTTTTTTTTTTTTTTTTTTTTTTTTTAACAAAACCAAAAATACATAAAATACATGAAATTCACCGAAATTACCCCCCCCCCCCCCCGCCCAAAACCTGAACTGTCCAATGTCCCTATTGGAGGTAAGACCCCCCCAAACCTGTTTGATGCAATCGAGGACCAAAAAGAAATAGATCAAGTGCAAGCGACGGTGATCACAAATAAAAACACAATTATTTAACTAACTCAATATTTATTAAATATAGGGAAACTATTACAATTATTGAAAAATAAATATCCTATCCTAAAATTAATCGAAACCAAACCTAAACTAAAACATAAAAATCAAAATAACAATAACATCAAGGACGCCTAAAACTAGACCCTAAAACTGCTAATCCCAATCCTTTAGTCTTCCATGGTAGAACATTCTTCCTTTGTCGTCGGAAACGCGTACTTCCATATTTCTTCTGGGATGCCACCCTCGCGTGGTGGGGTAGGTATGTTCGGCAGAGACGATGGTGGGGCGGAAGGTAGTGGAACAAGAGGTGAAGGTGGGTTCAATTCTGCCCACAAGTAGGTCGGAATCAAAATCTTGGATGGGTCTGTGGCTGCGTCGACGGAGCGTGTAAAAATTGATTTGACCTCAAAAGGTGATTCATCATCAAGATTGATGACTTCATGATTTGACAAATCGATTGATGGCTGCGGAGCATGGTAACGTGCACGTTTTTGCGCTGGTTCCATCAACTTTTTTATAGCAGATTGGGTACGATACCGAATGGAAGACATAACTAAAGCTTGGGGAAGGAGGAATAAAAGTTTGACTAATGGTGAGGAAGAGGACTATCCTAAGGTGGTTTAAATAAAGAACAACTGCTAAACACAGACTCTTAGGGAATTTTCTAAAGTACGGACTCTAAGAGGGGACGCAAATCACTATTTTCAGATGGTAGAGATAATATTTTCGAAAACATACATCAGTCAATCGATTGACAGTTTAGTGGCAATCGATTGACACTAGATGCCAAGGGAACCTGCTGGTGCACGGGTCAAACTTTCCTCCTTTCAAAACTTTCCTCTTTTCGAATGCAGGAATCAATCGATTGAGACCAGGGTCTCAATCGATTGATTAAGGGAAGTAACATTTCAAGAATTTCAAATTAAAGTGCTCAATCGATTGAGAGTTGGATTGACTGATGCACTTATATATCAATCTGAGAATACACATAAAAATTAACACACCAAAAAGACTTCGATTCCATTGATTACCAGGATTTGATTACAACCATTGGTCCCGTCCTCAACTAAAAGATTCACTAAACAAACTAAAATTGATCTAACCTAAAAACTAAAAACATATCAAATCAAATAAAAATAACAAACACACACACTAACAGACAAAAACACTAAACAAACACAAAACAAAAACACTAAACATCATCATCATCATCAAATTCAGGGTCCCTCTCCTCGTTCATCGCCGCTCGCGCTCCTACGATGAATTCGTCGGCACGCCCAGGGTATGATTCCCGGGCCATCCGCATGAGGAGTGAAGTCTGAAACCTAGACCGTCGATCCACACCTCCAAGGGTCGCACTCAACCCATCCATCTGCGCCTCGAGGTGAGTTACGGCTGCCTCGGCATTAAAATCCGGGACCTCTTCAGGATGAGGTCGTCTTACACTGCCACGTTGGCGTTGTGCGGGGTTTGGACGTGGGGGTTGAGGTACATCATCGATGTCAATTGGAGGTGGTGTCACACGCAGAATAGCCTTGATGCTCTTGTCCCAGACGTTGGTGCCGTAGTGATAAAACTGCATATCACCCATTTCCTCATCATCGTAAATCGGGCACCCGAGCTGGTCCAGGAGATGCATCACATAGTGTGGGAAGTGCAGAAGTATAACCTCGCATTTCTTTGGCGCAGCGGAGGTGGCGATGTCTTGGTGACACCGATACATCTCCTCTAGCATCAACCCCGGAGCATCAAACCACATATTCGTGTGGGCCGCGTACAGCGTTAGCACCTTATTCTTTGTGCGCTCACTCTTCTTGCCATGCGGTAGCAAATTAGTCGACATCACGATATCCCAAAACAAGATGTCCATAGGAAGGACTGATCTTTTCGTTGCCAACCCGGTCCCGCACCGTCCTCCACACATATTATTGATCATGTCGTTCTAGCTAAGATCAACGGCGGGGTCGATATGGTGGTTCAAGGGTCGCACCGCGAAAAAGTTGAACGCTCGTGCAAGATTAGCCGCGTGGAGGTTATATCGCCAATTATCGATCGCAAGGCTGATGTAGGGCATTCCTGGTGGCGAGAGTGGTGCAGGTACCCACTCCATTTTCTGGTAAAACAAACGAATGATACACAAAGAGACATCAATGGGAGGCGGGGCAAGCAGCATTTCTAAGTGTAGCGCTTCGATGAATTCGATCGAACGGGTGCATTCTGCAATGCAACGGTACTTAGCAAGATCGAAGAAATTTTCTGTTTGGAATTAGCGCTCGATATACAATTCATTGGGGATGCGCATCGGGTTGTTTTCGGGACGAGGTGGTCTGAATATTGGTGGGCCAGGCGCTACCATTCGATCACGTACGAGGAGGAATAAAACTGGATGCGTGGCTCGGATTGGATGTGAGTGGAAATGAAAGGGACCACGGGTGTGTGTCCCCATTATATAGTATAGAGGTCAATCGATTGAGGATGGTCTCTCAATCGATTGAAAATGTTTTGCCTCCACCACGTCGCAAGAAGTTGGAAAGTCCCTAGGCATGCGGATGCGACGTGGAACAATCCACTCATCCACCTTCAATGTCAATCGATTGACACAGTGATGTCAATCGATTGATAACAACCTTTTTCGAAAAGTCGCACCGGTTAGGTTGCTTTGGAAACAGGCGATTTAAATGAGCAATCACGTCAATTGATTGAGGGGTTGGCCTCAATCGATTGACACAGACGTGGCCCAAAAGTTAGCTGCAATCGACAAGATGTGTCGATTGATGCTTCAAAATCTGAAAACTGCCATAACTTCGAGGTGATGTCAATTGATTGAAATTAATCTCTCAATCGATTGACAACCAAAATGGAGATGATGATGATTGAATTCTCAATCGATTGACAGGGAAGTGTCAATCGATTGAGAATGACTCAATTCTAACACAACAAAAACAACGTCAAAAAATAAAAACTAAAATAAATAAATCACACTGGGTTGCCTCCCAGGAAGCATTGAGTTTAAGTGTCGACAGCTCGACCTCTTCATTGATCAAGTATCTGGGTCACTGAGATGCATCACCTAAATCTTACACTGGGTGATTGGCTCAAACATTGGTTTAAGACGTTGCCCATTCACTTTGAAAACTTGATTGTCCTTGAGACTGCGGATCTCAATCGCACCATGCACACTAATGGAAACAACCGAAACGGGCCTTCCCATCTAGATTTCAGTTTCCCCGGGTGGAGCTTAAGTCTGGAGTTGAACAACCAAACTTTTTGTCCAATGTGGAACTCTTTCTGAGAAATTGACTCATCATGCAGCTTTTTGTACCTTTCTTTATACATCTTAGAGTTTTCATACGCATCATAGTGTAGCTCTTCCAATTCACTCAGCTGTAGCCTTCGATTTGATCCTGCCACTTGCATATCAAAGTTAAATCTTTTGATAGCCCAAAATGCCTTATGCTCTAATTCAATAGGAAGATGGCAGGCTTTCCCATAGACAATTCTGAATGGAGACATTCCAATTGGTGTCTTGAAGGCGGTACGATAGGCCCAAAGAGCATCAGATAGCCGGTTAGACCAATCTCTTCTATCCGGTCGCACCGTCTTTTCTAAAATTCATTTGATCTCTCGATTCGACACTTCCACTTGACCACTAGTTTGCGGGTGATACGACATCGCCACCTTGTGGGTAACGCCGTATTTCTTCATTAAAGTAGCAAAATGGCGATTGCAGAAGTGCGAACCGCCATCACTAATGATCGCCCGTGGAAACCTGAATCTGTTAAAGACATTTTCTTTCAGAAATTTGACCACAACTTTGTGGTCATTCAAACGGGTTGCCACAACTTCAATCCATTTGGAAACGTAGTTAACAGCTACAAGAATATATGAATATTCGAACGACGGGGGGAAAGGACCCATGAAGTCGATCCCCCATACATCAAAAATTTCGACTATCAGAATTGGGTTTAGAGGCATCATATTTCGTCGTGAAATATTTCCAAGTTGCTGACATCTTTGGCATTCTTTACAAAATTTGGCAGTGTCCTGAAAGATGGAGGGCCAATAAATCCACCTTGAAGAATCTTGTGTGCGGTCTTTTGTCCTCCACAGGCCCCAGCATGGCAAAAGTCAATAACACTCAATTGTTCTTCTTCAGGCACACATCTCCTGAGAACCTGATCTGAACAAACTTTAAACAGTTGTGGCTCATCCCAAAAATAGTATTTTATTTGTGAGAAGAATAGATTTTTATCATTTTTGCTCCATTGGGTAGGGATTCTGCCAGTTACCAGATAATTCACAATATTAGAGAACCAAGGAACTTTTGTAGCGGCAACACCTATTGCCATCAATTGTTCATCCAGAAAGGTGTCACGGATAGTCTCAAAGACCGATGATTCTTCAGGCAGAATTCTTGACAGATGATCGGCCACTACATTTTCGACACCCTTTTTATCTTTGATCTCAAAATTGAACTCTTGTAGGAGTAAGATCCATCAGATCAACCTTGGTTTGGTGTCCTTCTTCGCTAGTAGATATTTTAATGCAGAGTGGTTTGAAAAGACTACTATTTTCGAGCCAAGTAGATAAGAGCGGAACTTATCCAGAGCATACACCACGGCTAATAACTCCTTCTCAGTGGTGGTGTAATTTAACTGGGCATCAATTAATGTCTTACCGGCATAGTAGATCACATGAGGTACTTTGTTCACCCTCTGCCCTAAGACTGCTCCAATAGCATAATCAGATGCATCACACATGAGTTCAAACAGTATAGAATAATCCGGGGGTTGGATTATCGGTGCATTAGATAACAACTCACGCAATTTCAGAAATGCTTCCACGCAATCTTCATCAAAGTTAAAAGGAGCATCTTTGCCAAGCAGGTTGCACAATGGCTTGGCAACTTTGCTAAAATCTTTGATGAATCTTCTATAAAATCTTGCATGACCCAAAAATGATCGAATTTGTCAAACACTCTTCGGTGGTGGCAAATTTGTAATTAAGTCGACCTTCGCCTTGTCGACTTCGATTCCTTTCTTTGAAATGATATGCCCCAATACAATCCCTTGTTGAACCATGAAATGTCTTTTCTCCCAGCTGAGGACAAGTTTGGAATCCACACAACGTTGCAGCACTTGTGAAAGATGATTCAAACAAGAACCAAATGTTTTCCCAAAAACTGAGAAGTCGTCCTTGAAGACTTCGATGAATTTGTGGATCAGATCTGAAAATATGGCTAACATACATCGTTGAAACGTGGCCGGAGCATTACATAGGCCGAATGGCATTCTGCGATATGCAAACGTACCATAGGGACACGTGAATGTTGTCTTCTCTTGACCAGCTGGAAAAATGGGCACTTGATTGTATCCCGAATATCCATCAAGAAAACAGTAAAACTCCTGCCCAGCTAACTTCTCAAGAATTTGATCAATGAATGGAAGGGGAAAATGATCTTTTCTTGTAGCCGTGTTCAATTTCTGATAATCAATGCACACCCGCCACCCAGTAGTTTCACGAGTGGGCACCAATTCTCCCTCCGTAGCTTCTTTCATAGTGATTCTAGACTTTTTCGGAATGATTTGTACTGGACTAACCCATTCACTATCAGAGATCGGATAGATGATTCCAGCATCGAGTAGTTTAATGATTTCCTTTAAAATGACTTCTTGCATGTTCGGATTAAGTCGCCTCTGCGGTTCCCTCGATGGTTTACTCTCATCTTCCAAATGTATTTTGTGCATACATACTGATGGGTCAATCCCTTTGAGATCAGCTAAGGTCCATCCGATGACCTCTTTGTGCTCTTTAAGTACTTTCAACAGGTCATGCTCCTGTTCTTCTGACAATGTGGATGAAATTATCACCAGAAATGTTTCTCGTGGCCCCAGAAAAGCGTACTTAAGCAACTCAGGCAACTGTTCCAATTCCACAGTTGGTGGCTGCTCAATTGATGGAGTCAGCACATCCTTTACCTCAATAGGTAATGGTAATTGGTGGCCAACAAAGCAGTTTCAAATTCTTCTTTAGTAAACATCGATGGTAATGCTTCATCCACCACTTCGTCCATCTGATCGATGTAAAAACATTCGACCTCATCCTCGTTAGGGAAATAGTTCATCACATGGAATATGTTTAATCTAACCTTCATGTTTCCAAAAGAAACGTCCATGACTCCCGTGCGACAATTAATGCAAGCGTTGGCAGTGGCGAGAAACGGACGTCCAAGGATGATGGGGACTTGATTAATTGATTTAACAGGTGGTTCCATGTCTAAAACAACAAAGTTTACTGGAAAGACAAACTTGTCTATTCTAACCAAAACATCATCGATAATACCCCTAGGTCTTCTTTCTAACCTATCTGCCAGTTGGAGTGTGACCGTCGTGGGTTTCAATTCACCCAATCCGAGTTTCTCGTACACTGAGTATGGGATCAGATTAACACTTGCTCTCAAATCCAATAACGCCTTTCCAATTGGTTGCCCACCAATGACACATGGAACAGTTGGACTCTAGGGTCTTTCAGTTTTTGTGGGGTTTCTAATTGCAATATCGAACTGACTTGATTAGTCAGGAACACTTTCTTTGAAACATGAGTACGTGCCTTTCTCTTACGAGTGCACAAATCTTTGAAAAACTTGACATACTCAAGAACTTGTTTGATTGTTTCAAGTAATGGAAGATTTATCTTTACTTGCTTGAATGTCTCAAAGATTTCTTCCATTTTTGCCGGTCCCTTCCCCATTCTAGATGGAGGAGTTAGGCACTCTGGGAATGGTGCCTTTGGGACATAAGGGGCAGCTTCAAGTTCTGGTTCTTTTTCACGTCCTTGTTGAACAGTTGGAGGAGACTCTTCCTCTATTACTTTTTCTTTTCTCTTCTCTCTTCCTTGCCCTTTCTCTTTCTCTTTTCCTCTTTCTTTCTCTTTTCTTCTCTCTTTCTCTTTTTCTGCTTCTCTTTCTTCATCAGCTTCCACAGACATTTCCACCTGATTATCAACCTCTCGTCCACTTCTCAGCACTGTAACAGCTTTCAACTGTTGACTGTTCGATGGTCCTTCATCAGGTGGTGTTTGGCCTCGAGGATTGTTGATGGGTTGGCTGGGAAGCCTACCTTCCTCTCGTTGACTCAATTGATTGGCCAATTGACTGACTTGGTCCATTATCATCTACTAAAAAGATTGCATGCTTCGCATCACCTTTTCCTCCAAATCAGAATCTTTTGAAACGGTGGCCTGAGATTGATTAAAATTCTGATTAAAACTCTGATTTTTTCGGTAATCAGAATTCGGATGATAATAAGGAGGGTTCTGTTGAAAATTAGAATTATGCTGAAAATTAGAATTCTGTTGTGGATGAAAATTCTGCTGTCCATTCATTACGTTGGATTTGAACTGATGATTCACCTGTCCAGTTTGGTTTGATCCTCCCCATCCTAAGTTGGGGTGATTTTTCCATTCCGGATTGTATGTGTTTGAGTACATGTTCCTACCTTGTCGCTGATATGATTGAGTCAGATTCACCTGTTCTTGAGGAGTAGGTTCGTTAGGAAGAAATGACAAGGTGGTAGGGCACTCGTTAGCCATGTGACCTGGGTGGTCACAGATTGAACAAGCGGTGGGGTTGATGGGACTCTTAGCTTACTTAGTTGCAGCTAACAACATGTTCATTTGCTTGGACAACATATCCACCTTTGTTGAAAGATCTGAAGTGTTATTATTGACATCAAATAATCCATTTCTGGTCAACACATGTGATTTTATTGCCACGTCCAAATTAGTTCGCTCCATTGTCGCATTTTGGATTGAAGTTTGATATAACTTCTCAAACAATGCCCACAGCTCATCAGCCTCTTTCGTGGCACACGATCCTCCGCAAGATGCATCAACCATGCATCTCTCTTTAGGAATTAGTCCATTGTAAAAACTCTGGACCTGCTACCACACTGGCAGTTGATGATTTTGACAACTCTCAATCAATTCCTTAAAACGTTCTCAACATTCATGAAATGTTTTTGTAGGTTGTTGGGAAAAGAACTGGATCTTCTGACGCAACTCAATGGTTTTGGTCATGGAAAAATATTTTTTAAGAAACTGACGGTGTAGCTCTGCCCAACTCTGAATAGATTGTGGTTCTAAGGAGTAGAACCAAGTTTTTTCCTTATCTCTTAAAGAGAAAGGAACGAGTCGCAACTTAACTATTTCGTCGGTCACATTATACACACGAAACATTTTACATACTGCAATGAACTCATTCAAATGAACATGTGGATTTTCGTTTGACAATCAATGATAAATTGGTAACATTTGAATCATTGAGAATTTGAATTCGCAATGGTTCCCTGGGATGGGGGTATGCATGATACTATCTTGATCCTTGTAAAAACCAAGATCATTATAATATTCTAATGTTCTTGGGCCCTCATCATGATTATTGTTCCCATTATTTCCATTATTATTGTTCTGATTATTTCCATTCCTTTGATCTGCCATAGTCTCAGTATGATGATATTGATTCTTTTGGATTCTACGATTCTCTCTACAAGATCGTTCGATCTCAAGATTAAATGGTTGCAGATGTGGGTGATGAGAATGAGTAAAGCTCATACACCACGCTCACAAACAGGGTTGATGATTTTACAACAAATCCACAAATATCAGCTTCAATCGATTGAAGCAAAGGTTTCAATCGATTGACACAAGCACAGACAAATATTCAACCAGGGACTTAATCTGTCAATCGATTGAAAGAGTGGTCTCAATCGATTGATGTTCAAAAGTCAGAATCGGTCAACAAATTTCAAATTTGAAATGGCCAGCAAAGAAGTTTAGTCAATCGATTGACAGAGAAATGTCAATCGATTGAGCTCTATAATGAACAGTAGCCAGTATCAGAAGAAGAGAATATATATATATATATATATTTTTTTTTAAATTTGAATTTCAAAAATAAAAAATTAAATTTGAAAATCAAGATTAAGATTTGAATTTCAAAATTCAGATTGCAAAAACTAAAGGAATCTTATAAATCTAACCTACAAGAGAAAAAGAAGGAGAAGAATAAAAAGACTCCTATATTTCCTAAACAAGAGATCCTAAAAAGTCTATAACTAGAATTTAGAAAATCCTACAAAATATTTAAAAAAGAAAAATAAAGAAAATGGACTCCTAAAAATATAAAATAAGAAATCCTAAAAATTTATACTTCCTAAAAGAACTCCACAAAATCTTACCAAAGAGAAGAAAAATAAGGGAAAGAAAGATTTTGCAAATAAAAAATCAAAATATTAATTTTAAAAATTCAAAAATCAAAATTCACATAAGAAAATCAATTTTTAATTTAGAAATTAAATTTCAAAATTTCTAATTGCAAAAATTTAAGTTCGAAAATCAAAAATCAACCTTTGAGTACCAAATTTCAGATTTCACAATCTACAAACTTCCAAAATTTCAGAATTAAAGATATATATATATATTTTTTATACTACTCACAACTGTAGATCGATTGAAACTTTCGTGTCAATCGATTGACAAAGCAGCTTTTCGTAAACACGAAACACAGTCAATCGATTGAAGAAAAGGTCTCAATTAATTAACTGGCAAGCACTTTCAACAAATCTCTTTCCGAATTAATCAAAATTTCACCGTTCTCCCCGGCAACGGCGCCAAAAACTTGGTCGATTTTAAAGTGTACCCTTGCAAGTGCACAAGATCTATTGTAGTATGGCAAGAACAAGGGTGTCGAACCCACAAGGAAATGTGAATTTTAATTAATTCTTGTCGAGATTTAAAGACGTCCCTAAGGAAGTACCAAAGGGCAGATTCAATTTTACCAAAAATTTATCACACTTTTCCTAATTGCAAGAAAAATAACTTATTCTAAACAACTAATTTCTGATAGATCTAAGAACAATATTTAAATATGATCAAGGAATATGCTATCCCAGATTTATACTCCTTTTCTATCATTAAAACCCTCAGTTTCATTAAAGCATCATTCACACCATCATTTGTTTAGAAAAATAATTCGTAATAAAACGTGATCATCAATCCGGCATATCCTATCTAAAAATAATGACTCAGCCTATCATTACGGTATGAGTCATGTAAAAAGCATAACATATCTCATGATGTTTAGATCACGACAGTAAATACATAATCGCTCTGCAGCCTAGATCAGTCTGCAGGTCCAGATCTAGCGATTACGGCCGTTGATACGTGCAATCAACGGTCATAACAAGCATTCAATATATATATTCAATCACACATACTTTAAGCAGAATGATTCCTTGATGACATAAATAGACTGCGGTATTAATCATAAAAAATTACTACTTATCTGGTGATCGCATCTTCCCCGATCAACTGATTTAGCCGCTCATCGTTGGTGTATGATCTCCTTGTTCATTCAAAGTCATTCCACTTTTCATTTCTTTCAAAAGATCTTTTGTTTACAATGCCTTTTCCTAAATACAATCTATGATTTTATAAAAGAAAAATAATGCAAACCTAAGTACAATCTACCCAGATAAAGCCTTAGAAGAAGAAGAAGAGAAGAACCCTTGAAAAATGCCCAGAGGAGTCCAAAACCCAAAATGATAATAATGAATCATTCCCTTACAAAGCCGTAGCTTTCATTTTATAGGGTCAAGCAAACCCTATACCTAATAACCTCAATCGATTGAGGATGAAGTCTCAATCGATTGACTTTTGCATTCGAAAATTGAGAAGGGCCACTTGTCTTCTTCTGTCAATCGATTGGCATTCATTTGTCAATCGATTGACACATAGGGGTAGACTCCTCTTTCTCGTGGTGGCTGTTGAGTTGCTTCACGGATTTCTGTGTTTCTTTTGACCGTTTAGTCCATAGCCATTATGTAGCCTTTAATTACCTCTTTTTACGCTCTTCAACGCTCCAACAGTCAGAAGCACCTGTAATCAATAAAAACCTCACAATAACCATCAGATGCTTTCATCGGACAGCTAAATGTAGGGATTAAGGTGCGAAATATAATCACATTTCGGCACCGATCAACAACCTTCATTTTAGTACTACTTCATCTTCCTTGACATTTTTCATATTCAAAGTGGCCAGCTTCTTCTCTTCTTTTCAATTTTCAGATGAAGTACTTTTTTTGGCTTTTTTTTTTTTTTTTTTTCTTTTTATATTTTTCTATTTTTTATTATTTTATGAATGCCAATCACATACCACTGTTACACTGTTTTTTTATAGTTGTTTCTCTTCTCCTTCCACCAAATGTTGACCTAACCTACCTATCTTCAACTTCTACTCCTTTGCCTCTTTAGCTCTTAGAGTGAGGGTAAGGTTGAATCAGGTCAATAGGGTTCAGGTGCAAGTACTCCGGTGTATGTTGAAGAAAAAAAACAGATTTAAAGATTCAAAGAGTGTATGTAAAAGGGCAGTTTTAGAAGGTTGAAAATTCAGGCTCAAACTGCCCAAATGAAGGCCTTACATCATCTCCTTAGTGTCATGAGTGCTATCAAACTGTTTTGATTTAGCGGTGCCTAACTTCTAGTGAAAAGTGTTGAGTCAATCAGTCCTTAAAGAAGACAAAATGCCAATAACACTCTTCAAAAGAAATTTGATAGACCCAAATCTCACTAGGTATAGTCTTCAATTTCACTCATGGGGTGTATTTTCACCTTTTTCTCTCCTCTCTAGTTTACCAAGTACCAAATGAATTTTTTTTCTTGATGTTAGCATCATGGTGGTGCTAATATTTCAAAGATTTTCAATTCAAAAAGTCTGCAAAAATTTTAAATTTCCTCTCTCTACATGGTTGGATAGGAATTGACTTTATTCATTTCAATTTTTCACCCACTGCTGCACTAGAATTAACTATTCTATTGACATGACTATCTTACCACACCCCCAAACCTAAGTTAAACAGTGTCCTCACTATTTTCAGCAAAAATGCACAGGGGGCAGCTGGTTGTATGACAAACACACACACTAAATTACAGCAGAAAATAAAAGAAAATAAACTAACACAAAGCAGAAATTTCCTATAAAGGAGAAAAAGATGATATAAACAAAATGACAACTAAGAATATAAGGTAAACTACACCCATTCCTAAAACAACACTATATATAGTAGGACTAATACTAAAAATAGTGGGTATATACAATACATGAACTAAAATAAACACCTAAAAATAAAATAAAATCCTAAACTAAACAACCTAAAAATGATCTGAGTATGAATCTGAATGATGGCAGAGAGATTTCAGTATGAATAACACATTTAAAAGCATGATTCAACAAAAATCAAATCACAGAAACAAAATATTTACACACAGTCCGGATGGGGGTTCATGAATTACAAAAATATTGGCATCCCATCTGGAACTCAGCTGAATTGGAAAGAATTGAAATAGAAAAATAAAAGGTCATACCTTTACATTTGCATCGAACCTGAGATTCTTCCAATCAGCAGTCTACAGTTGCATGAGAGATGTAGGGAGCAGCTTCAGCTCCACATTAGGTGGGCAATTAATAGGAGGATGAGGGAACACATGGGTGGGTGCTGCATCAGTCCTCACTTCACAATTTCAGCTTAAACCTCAACCCAAGTCCGTTAGGGACAACAATTGTTTTGGGCAGCCCTCATTTCCACCATCAAAGCTTGAGGAAATGGGGCTCAACATGATATCTTGTTTTTTTATTATTTATTATTTATTTTTATTTTTATTTTTTTCTATATATATATATATATATATTATATTCTTTTCTTAATTTTATTCAGCTTCTCGCCGAATGCACAACCTCTTAGCATCTACACAGTCTTGGTCTATCACCGCTTTCCCATTCCTTGAGGCATCACCAATCAAGTGTGCCCCTCTTGGGTTGTTAATAGTTTGGCTCGGGAGCCGACCCTCTTCCCTTCGCATCAAATCATTTGAGATATGACCAAGCTGGTCCTCAATTTTTCTGATGCTCTGTGTGTGGGACTCCACATGGAGCCAAGGTCTTGCAAGGAAGTCAAAACCTACTCCTCAAAGGAGGGGGCTCTAGGTTGAGGTGGGGCTACAACTAGCTGGCCTGGTTGGGGGGACTGATGGGGAAATTGTTGGCTATGGACATAACCATGAGAGGGCTGTTGGTTGACATTGTAGGGCAAGAGCTACTGTTGCTGGGTATGAGGCAAATCAGCTTGTCTCCACCTCAAATTTGGGTGGTTCCTCCACTAATACTCAGCAGGGTGTTGTCCATATGATTGGACAGCATTGGCTTGCTCATTTAAAAATTCAGGTACAAGACCAGTAGATGGATATTGCAGACAAGAGTGGGTAGGTGAGTGGCATATGGTGCATGCTACTCCAACCGGTGCAGCCAAGTGGGGCTGCAACACACTCAACACTTTATCTAATTATTTTGCTAAGTTGTCCACCTTCCTCTCTAGGTAACTGTATGCATTTAACTCATACACTTTTCCCTTAGAAGTCGGTGCATTTGTACTCATGGAAGCTGGCACAATGTTATTGCGCGACAAAGACTCCTGCTGCATTGAGTTTTCACTAATTACATCAAACAAATCACATGCTTCTACTTCAGTCTTGCTGAGGTATGTGCCACCATTGGATGCATCAATCATAGCTCTACTTCTAGCATCTATCCCCTAGTAGAAGCTCTGTACAAGCTACCACCTAGGGATCTGGTGGTGTGGGCACTACCGTAACAAATCCTTAAATCTATGCCATGCCTCATGCATTTGTTCAGTTGGAGACTGAGCAAAAGAGAGAATGCTCTTCCTTAACTGACTCATTTTACTGATTGGGACAAATTTAGCTAGGAATTGACATTGCAGATCATTCCACGACTATATGCTATTTGGTGGGAGCAAAGAAAACTAAGTGTTGGCCTTATCCTTTATGAAAAAAGGAAAAAGCCTCAGTTTGGTAGCGTCTATAATATTAAAGGTCGTACACAAAGAAAGAAATCGATCTACATGCTAATAAGGGTCTTCCTTGCTCAGCCCATGGAAACTTGGTAACATTTAGATGGTGGAGGTTTTGATTTCATAATTACCCACAACATTAGGCAGCTGACTACCTAAGGGGGATGAGTATGCCCCTGGTGCATTGTACTCCCTAAGGGTTTTAGGCTACTCTGCCATCTCAGCTGTCACTAAATTCTCAGCGGTGTGTTGCTGACCGAGGGCTCAGGTTTCTCTCAATCTCAGGATTTAAAGTTTCCAACTTAGGATTGAGAGACCTTCTGCCTAGCATACAGCACAAACACACATAGCAAAAATAAGGACCTCACAGCAAGTAGAATAAAAATTACTAAAAAGTAAACTACACAACTACTGAAATGTAAAACTACAAAAAATGAAAAGACAACAAGGGAGAGAGATGCAAACTGATGCAAAATTGCTCCAGCTATAGCCAAGCTTCCCTATTTGCTACTGCTCCAAGCATGCCCAAGCCTACAAGAAAAAAAATAAATAACTCCAGCAGGAATTTATTCAAACACTATATATGCAAAACAGGAAACATAAAGGTAAACAAAAATGATTACAGCTGTACTTTATTCACACATTCCTAAGACAATAAAAAGTACAAAAATAAAAAAGAAACAAGAAAAATTCAAAAAATACGAGAACACTACAACTGTAATTTAGTCAAACACTATATCTACAATGAATATAGCTAACAAAAACTCAGATTTACTATACTAGATCAAAACTCCTTGACATCGGTGCCAAAAACTTGTTCGTATATTTCAGATGCTTGCTGTTAACTTTGTTTGAAAACAGTGGTAAGAATGTGTTAGTAAAAATAAATCAAAGGTGGATTGAAAAAAATACAAACCAGTAAGTCTAAAATACACACAGGCCTGCAAGATACAAGGCCTATTGTAGCAAGTTTTGATAAGTAAGAGTTTATCCCACAGGGAGTATTGATCTGAAATCACAAGGGTTGTATAGTAAACTCCATATCTAACTACAGATCTGGCAACTCTACACCTAAGCTAGAAAGCAAGTTAAAGAGAGGGTGTTTAGGTGCCACTAGCTAACCTACAACTAAATAAAGGGCATAAATAATCTAAAACTAAAGAAAGGGGAAAAATAAAGATGATGGGTGTATGTGGTAAAATAAAGATAAAAGATGGAGAAGTAGGCAGCTAAGACTAAATCAGTTATGCAACTAGTGTTAGAACAGGATTTGCAGAAGTCCTTCAGATGGCTACAAGCTCATCTGCAAGGTAGAAGAATCAAAATTAACTCATGCCATTTAGATCCCTCTTAATGTTATAATCTGTCCACTTAAATGGTCACAAACTATCCAAGGGAGATGATCAAATCCCATTGATTAAATCAGAAATCAAACCTAATCTAAGGGAATGGATTGATCTTAAGGCTATAGCTTGTCCACTTAAATGGTCACAGACTATCCAAGGGATTTCCTCCATTCAATGAATTAAATCAGAACATGAATACCATTGCACACACTATGTTTGCAAGGCTACAAGCTCATGCATCCATAGGAGCAAACAACCCTTGAAAATCATGTGTAAAACACAAGAAATCTCGAGCTGAATGGGGACTTAAATTCAACTGATCATTGCTACAAAAGGCATGCAATGACTTAGCTCACAAGTCTGCAATCTCTACAAAAGCTCATATCTGAACACTGATAGTGGCATTGCAAAACAGAGGAGAGTTTGGCTCTGCACAATCTCTCACAATGCTTACCAGCTCATGTGCAGAGAAGAAGAATCCATCCCAGCTCTAAGACTTAGACCTGCCTCAGGTCTATAGTCTGTCCACTAGAATGGTTACAGGCTATCCACAGAGGCTATCTACTCACAGAGGATGAGAATGGAACAAGAAAACTATTGTTCCCACCATTTTTGCAAGGCAAATCAGCTCGAATAACAATGGGATTATCAAATCTTAAAATCCGATGTGGGAGGAATAGGTCAAAGAACACTACGAGTGCCACATAAGAAAAAAAATAGATTTAATTAAGCTTTAAACATGGTAAATAGTAAACGAATCTTACAATGGTGCCCTCGAAGGTAGCAGCCTGTGCACAAGCTCAAATCAACTCCCAAGGTTCAACACAATGCCCATTACAAAACTGAAATGAAACTAGTTGATTACAAAGAACTTAGCCCAATATTACTGATGTGCTAAGGCAAGAAGAAAAAGGGAACTAAACCCTAACCCTAACCCTAAAAAGCTAAAATCCCAAAAAGGGGGATCTCAGGCTAACCCTGGATAAAAAATTACAAAATAGGAATAAAGTTCTATTTATACAATCCATAGACCCTGGTGTGCCCTAGAAGCAAGGGTGAGGATGTGTGGAGTTGATTTCGTAGCCCATTTTTAGCCCTTGGATGCTTTGGGCAATGTGGGACATTGGGACGCGTGCCCTATGAGGTGTGAAATATCCAAAATATCCTTGGGTGCTGAAATAGGCTGCTAGAATTCATGCCTCGCGTAGATGACAGCTTTAGGTATGCACCTCGCTGAGATCTCGCTAGGATCTCGCTGGGCTACAGCCTCAGAAGTTTAATCTCTCTAGGATCTCGCTGGGCTGAAATGCTTCAGGCATGCACCTTGCCAGGTTCTCGCCAGGTTCAAAATAGCCTTGCCAGGTTCATTTCGACCGCCAGTTCCTCAAGAACGACAAGATAGCACTTCGGCGTAATAGCCAATGCAACACTTCGCAAAGAGCAACACTTTAGCTTGACATAGCAGCTCAATGTAGCGTAGCGATCAACGTAACGGGCTAGCACGATGCAAGAGTAACGTAGTGCAGCGCAGCAGCCAACTCTATGGACTGCTCGAGTGTGCTTTTGGGGCTGCTACACAGCTACAAGAGTGTTGGTTTGCTACACACATGATGTACTTGAGTGCAGATTGCTGTAAGAGAGTGTGAGCTGCTCGAGAGGTTGCTATTTGAAGGCACAGAGCTGCTCAACAATGGATTTCAGATTTTACTGTTTGTATAGTTCATAGCAGTAGCACTTCACTATGCTTAGGCTCCACTTCTCTCCCCCAACAAGCCTTCTAAGACCCCGAAGCATGCTAAAATTGCCCCAATGGTGTAAACAACCATAGTACATTCAATGTAACTCCATCAACTCCACAGGTTAGTATAAAATTCATTCTTCTTGGCTTGAAAATGAAGGATAGCGACACTAAAGCTATATTTACCTGTTATCTATAAAACACACTTAAAACACATTATTCATCAGCCCAAGGGTCCATCAAAGGTCAGGTTAAGGGATGAAAAGTGGAACTTTTTAGAGATTAACAACTTTGAACATGACTTTGAATCTAAACCTTGTACATTGTATTGAATCCAAATATAAATTTTGAAAACGAATTTTGAATACGACTTTGAACTCCAAATTCGATTCCTAAAATTAGAACATCGAACTCTGTATATGAACTCTAAATCCAAACCTTGTATAAGAATCCTGCTGAATTTGAATCTAAATTTGAATCCGAATACGAACTCTGAATCTGATATGAACTTGAAATTTGAATTATCGACCATGAACCCAGTATGTGAACTCCAATGTGAGTTAAAATCTGTCAACTCTTAATTGTATGATTATATGAGTGGATCTGTGATTTGGATCGGCATGGCGGTGAATTTTTCGGCTCTAATATGTGTCTAATAAAGTCTTAACCTATTGCAAGCACATAATGGAAACTGTAGAGCTAGTATAGGATTGTTCCCACGAAGATAGGTTATACTATCTATATTAATTTTTTGAAAAGTTATATTTGTCTTTTAAGTTTGAAACTACTGGAGATGTTGCCTATTGTTTCACATTCTTCCCAGAAGGCAACATCCACTAAGATTTCGGCCCCCACAACATGATGTTTCATTGATTTTGGGAGTCGTTCTGCTGTAATGTCGGAGGTCGCTGATTTTTTACATTTATCATCCCCTGAGGGTTTAGCTTTCTTTCTAGGTGGGTCTACTGCTTTCGATTTACGCTTGAGGGTAGCAGCCCGTGCGATGCGGTTAATAAGTGGAGAGTTGTCGAAACTATTACCTCCATCTGCTTCTTCCTCCCTCTCTCTCTTGCCTGTTTCTCCCGACATGCTACAATTTCTTTTTCTGCAAGGTGTAGAGAATATTATTTAATAAGTTGTAACTTACGTGTATAAATTTGAAATTAATTATAGAGACTCCTCCGTTAAAGATAGAGATTGTTACCATGATCTTGAATCAACAAACCCTAGTTTTAGGATTTTTCTAAGAACTTGAATAGGGTTTCTGAAATCAAACAGGAGATACAAGGAAAGTTTAGGAAATAAAAATGGTTGAGTCCTAGTCGATGAGTTTTTCAAAAATAGAGGGAAACTAATAGCAAAAATGAAGGGTTCGATAATGGGACCGACATATCCTCTCTCTAATATGTAGGCCCTATCTCACTGATGACTTGCTAAATTGGTCGTCACTTGGATTTTGGCCTAGAATTGTCGGTTGATTCTAGCTTTCAGCAATTATATGTACGAAGTCTCTTATTAGTGAATCACAATCACTGCACTTATAATGATAGACAAGACTATAATGTACAGTAGGTATGATATACAATTCATCGTCTTTCATGATTTGGGTCATAGTATAATACCTACACTTAAAAGAAAAAGACATAGTTTACAGAATTTACAATTGGTGCTACGGATGAGTAGGTAGCTTGATGATCCATGAGGTGTCTATATTTGATTTTGGGAAGCCAATGTCTCTCCCGAGAACACTTATCCCCAATTGGGACTGTGCAGCAGGCATTTGAGGTCTTTGGTGGAAAGCTTGAGTCTGGAGAAATTGAGGCTGCACAACCGATGGTGCTAGTTGTGCTCCGCCAGTGAAACCATAGTTAAATCCAGGGTGGTTTCTCCATGCTAGATTATATGTGTTTATATAATCTCCCCTCTGAAAAGCAATTATTTGCTCACTTTCCACCACCTCTTGGTGGGATGGCGCAGCTGGGTTTTCATTATACGTCTGAGTCTGGAAATTGGAGTAGCTTGCCAAGGATCTATCCGAGGTTTAATTAATGTTGCGATTTATTGTTCAAGGGCTAAAACTTTCGCACTCATGTCATCCTCCTGATTTACTTTATCTTTGCTGATATCGTAAAGTCCACCCCTCGCGAGCGGGGTGTGGCGAGTGACATCTATATCAGATCTAAGTAGAGCATGTTTCTACTTTGAGTTATTGGCCAGATTCTAGAATAAGTTTCAGGACTGCTGGCCGTTCTGAACCATAAAGGCTCCTCCACTTATGACATTGATTGTAGACTGCTTAGTCTCAATCAACCCTTGGTAGAAGCTTTGTGCTATCGACCAATTTGGTATCTTGTGATGAGGACATTTCCGTAACAGATCCTTCATCTATTCCTAGCTCTCATGAAATAGTTCTCCTGGCTTTTGCCCGAAGTCTTGAATTGCTTGGTGAATTTAGTTAGTTTTACCAATTGAGAAGTACTCTCCCAAGAACTTGGACTGCAGTCCCTCCCATGTAGTAATACTTCTGGCAAGTAATGAAATTAACCATGCCTTCGCCCTATCCTTGAGAGAGAATGGGAACAAATGTAGTTTAACGGCCTCTTTGTTGGCTGTCGATAATTGCAGCATTGTGCGATATTCTATGAAGTCCTTCAGATGTTGGTAGGGATCTTTTCGATCAAGCCCATGAAAGGTCAGTATAGATTGAAGTGTATTGAGCTTGATTTCATAACTTTTACCTGCAGGTACCTCTAGTATGACTATACAAGAGGGCTCGGTCAATGCTATTGGGCTAAAATGTGTTTGGATTGACAAATCATTAGCCATAATTAAGGATTCTCTTGTTAGTGTACGGTGTAATGCCAAATTACGTAAGAAAATCCTTTCAATTTTTGGATCACACTCAAGGAAATCTAAGCTTCGAGAACGAGTGTGATGCATACAAAAAGAAAAATTATATTTTTATATTTTAAACTTTATTTAATTTTTATTCTAAAAGGCAGGGAGAGAAACAAATCTTAGCCTCTAGCTTCTCTGATCAGGGGAAGTTAAAAACTCTGATTCGTCACTCCGAATAAACCTGCAAAAAATTTGAGAAGTGATCAAAGAAAATTAAAAATATAAAGAAATATAAAAGAGACAGATAAATACTTGTTTTCTTAAATTAATATAAATATAAATATAACCCTATCCCCAACAATGGCGCTAAAAACTTGTTTGGCTCTAATATGTGTCTAATAAAGTCTTAACCTACTGCAAGCGTATAATGGAAACTATAGAGCTAGGAATGAAGAATGTTTTTTAAGTTATATTTATCTTTTAAGTTCCAAAACTACTGGCAAAATATGAATAAAAAATATTTTTTAATCTAAATTTTCCAGAAAATAAATCCTAAATCCTTCTTCTTCAGATTATGGTCGTCAATCACAATCTTCAACTATCGAATATTTATAAAATTTAACAATACCGTTACACCATATATCAAGTTTCCTAGCATTGGTCGTCAATCAACACTAAAATCCTATCAACGCATATTTAATTTAATCAACAATCTCCTAAAACTTGGGAGTCAATCAAATTCTAGAAAACTGAAGATTGAAAAGTAAAACCGTTACACTATTCTGCAAGCTTCAACCTGAGTCGTCAATTCAAATTAAAATTTGAAGATGTTTACAAAGCAGAAAATTGTAATAAAATAAATCTAAACTAGAAAGCAAAAATAGAACCATCTAATGGGTTAATGTTTCAGCTTCCTCAACCTTGGTTGTCAGGCAAGACCTTAGAGAACTATGGATAATGTTACTTTGTAAATCCTAAACTACTTTGATCGGGAGAAAATATAGACCTCAGTTGTCAATTGATGCAGTGAAATTCTTCGATGGTTATTTGTTGGGGATTTCTAGTGTGTTGACTATTGTGTAATGGTAAAAGCCAAATAAAATCAGAGTAAAACAGGGGATGGATTCAGCACATCTAAAATATCCTAGGCCTGCAAGATACAGGGTCCTTTGTAGCAAGTTTTAATAAGTAAGAGTTTGTCCCACAGGGTGTAGTGATCTAAACCTAGAAGGAGTATAGTAGACCTCCAGATCTAGCTACAGATCTGGCAATTCTATGAAAACAGGAAAAGAAAGAGAGTTTTTCTGTGTCACTAGATCTAATTACTTTATAGAACTATTGGAGATTTTCTAAACTACTGGAGAAATATGAATAAAATAATGGTTATTTAAACTAAAGTGTATAAAAATAAATCCTAATCATCCTTCTTCAGACTAAGGTTGTCAATCTTAGTCCTCAGCTATCGGATGTTTATGAAAATAAATAGTACCGTTACACCATATATCAAGTTTCTACCATTGGTCGTCAATCAAGTCTAGGATCCCATCAATACAGATTTAATCTAATACTATTCCTCCTTCTTCAAATTAAGGTTGTCAATCTTAAACCTCAGCTATCGGCTATTTATGAAAATAAACAGTACCGTTACACCATTTATCAAGTTTCCTAGCATTGGTCGTCAATCAAGTCTAGCATCCTATCAATACAGATTTAATCTAATCCTAATCCTCCTTCTTTAGATTAAGGTTGTCAATCTTAATCCTAAGCTATCGGATATTTATGAAAATAAACAGTACCGTTACACCATATATCAAGTTTCCTAGCATTGGTCGTCAATCAAGTTTAGGATCCTATCAATACAGATGTAATCTAATCAACAATCAACTAGAAATTTGGGTGTCAAACAAACTCTATCAAACTAAAGATGGAAAAGTAGAAACCGGAACACTAATCTGCAAATTCTAACCTAAGTCGTCAATCCAAGTCAAAACATGGAGATGTTCACAAAACTGAAATAAAACTGAACTAAAAGATGGAGGAAGATGGATGGTAAAATAAAGATTAAATGGTGAGAAATAGGCAGCCAGGACCTGGTTCTCATTGTAAATTAATTGAATCAAAGGCATTGTATAGATCTGATTCGCTACGATCTGCCATCTGGCGACAAGCTCCCCAGGTTCAACCCCAGCAGATGTACGATATAAGGATATTACCTTAACAAAAGAATTAAAGCAATCCTAAGGCTACGACCTGTCCACTTGAATGGTCACAGATCATCCTAGAGATTGGCTCAAGCCAAGGGTCTTGATTAGAACAGGTTAATCATTACAAATGCTGCGAATGCCAGGCTACAAGCTCCCCATTTCTGGCTGGCATGCAGGAGTATCCAATCCAGGGAAATCAAATACGAAAAAGTGAAATTTAAATTAGAATCACCATTAAAACCCACAATTACTGTAATACCATCTTACAACTTATTGAGTTTAGATCTGCAATCTATGCAACATCAATCTATTCCCAAATTCATTAAAGCTTTCAAAATACAATTACAAAATAGATCTGGATTGCTTATATAGATCTAATCCAACAGGCTGAATTAGAGAGAGAAGGGGGAAGAAGAAAGAAAAATAAAACCTAAAACTAAACCTAAATGAGCTAAGGAGAACTCAGGCTATTCCTTTGTTCTTGCTTTCCTTGTTCAAGAAAAATAGTAGAAAGATAGGTATTTATACATATGAATTGATCCTTGTGCCTTGGGTTTCAGCCAATCAGAGAGCAGAGATGGATCCCTTCTGTTGTGCTTCAGTTGCATTCCCGCCAAATATTTATTCACACCCATGTGCAACATTTTCTGTGCATTGGAGTTCCCAATTTGCCCTTGTTTAGCCACAAATACTCAACTACTCAACTCTGTACCTGTTGTCCGCAAAATGCACACCTCAAGTGATTGCCCACAAAATGATTATTCTCGCTGCCCCAAAATACCCCTGCTGTTTGTTACCAAAACAGTCCCAATTGGGCCCCGTCTGAAGCAAGAAATATATGTGTATATATATAAATGTATATGCGGCTGCACTCGAGGCGCCAGATTTGAGGGGCCTTCTGAGAAATTGACGGTTGGATATGATCTTGACCGCATCTTGACAAATTTGGGGTAAGCTGGAGGTTGGGCTTCTTGACAGGTCTAGATATTCACGCGGTCAAAGGCTGCTATGGTCTAGTTTTTCAGCTGAAGCAAGAAGCATATATGCATATGCAGCTGCACATAAGACGCCAAATTTGAGGTGCTTTATGAGAAATCGACCGTTGGATAGGATCTTGGCTGCACATCTGCCGATTGGAAAAAACCGGAAGTTGGGCATCTCAACAGATTCAGATATCTAAGCGGTCAACGGGTGCTGTGGGATGGATTGCAGCTGAACCTTGCATGCAGGTTTGCTAGAAGGCTGCTGCTGTGTGTAGTCTTGGATAGGTTTGAAGGTGGGCTACTGCACTTCAATAGGATAAGCTGCATGGCAACTCTGAAATGCTGCAGATCGTGGGGTTGGAGATGCGCTTGAAGTGCAATTCGATAGGTTCAAGGTGGGGCTGCAGCTGTAGGTTTCGATAGGTTGCTGAATTGAAGAATTCGATAGGTTGCTGCCTGGAGCTGAGGTTTGCATGCAAGGAGTCGATAGGTTGTGGGAAGCTAGGACTGCAACTCAAGCTGTTGAGAGGATGAATGTTTGGGAGTTGGGAGTGCTCGACAAGTTTAAAGCTTTGAAGGCTACACTCCTCGACAGGTTGGCTGGGGGTTTTAGCTGCACTATTCGATAGGTTGCAGCTGGTGAGGAGCTCCACTTCGATAGGATCAGGCTACAGTTCCGTAGTATTCGATGGTTGCAAGGCTGCTGAATTTCTGAAGCATTCGATCGGTTGAAACTCCAGCTTCCTCACCATTCGACAGGTGCTCAAGCTCCTACATTGGACTGCACGACAAATGCAAGCCTCAGTTCTGCAGTACTGTTCGAGCTTCACTCTTCTGCAACCTCGAATCTGCTTGAAATGCAGCTGTTGTAGCTGGGTTTCTAATATTCAGCTATTGTGTGTGCATATATTGCACAGCTACTCCCATCTATTGCTGCTGCAGTTATTAATGGTAGTGAACCATAGGAATGTGCAACTAAACATTGGCTGATAGAATAGATGCATGCCTCCGCTCCTCCATCCTTGTGTGCAATTGTTCCCATATATTATTGCTGGTTCACTTTGGGCTGCTCAAGTCAGTGCTGCTGCAACTCAACATGCTGCACTTGAATGTTTTTGAAGTAGGTTGGTAGCTCTAATGTGCATTGTTCAGGGATAGGTAACTGTTGGAAACTCTTGTTCTGCTATTTAATCCAACAACAGCTCTCTCTAGCTTTTACCACAAAACTGCACTAAGGCCGCACTTTCTCCCTAAACTGCAGAACAAGCTAAAAGTAATCATAAACGGCTCTAAGGCTTAGCAAAAGCAATGTTTAAAGGTGTAGAAAGTGGAAAAAATCAGTGCTTAACACACCCCCAAACCTAACCTTTGCTAGTCCTCGAGCAAAGTGAAATTTAAAACAATTAACCGATGAAATTAGATGCCACTTTCGTAGGAAACACGGGTGCATTTGGCACATGCACCAAGCCTTTTAAACCCCTTGGTGATCCCTAGTGGAGGAGTGGAGTCTCCTGAGGGTTTTCAGTGAAGGTACCCCCAAACTTCTCCAATAAAATGAGTTAATACTCATGCAACATGTCAAAACAAAGTTTAAGTGAAATAAAATAAATTCCACACCATGTTCATTCAGTTCTAGAGGGTTTTTAGCAGAAAAATCACCAACTTGAAACCTGAAATTCTGCTGTAATTCCTTCATTCTTAATCAGTTCATGTCAAGGCATTGTACCTAAAGATTGATGCATGGCTCACCTTTCACTTGAGAATTCTGTTTTGATAATGCCCCATTCAAATCAAATTGTAGACCCAAGTCTTACCAGGGCTGTAGCTCACAATAAAAGTAGAAGGGTGCATCATTTCACACAGTTGAAGAGCAGTTGCAGCCCTCAAATAGGACTGCAAGTATGAGCATAGGCATTGCTTGGATTCCTGAAATTTTCTAGTTCTCTTCACCATAGATCAAACAAATCCTTATCTCCACATGACAACTCAATTCATTTTAGATCAATAAGGTCTCTTTATTGGGTTGTAATGTGGCTTAGGGATGAGGTTTGTAAAAGAATGAAAGGGATAAACAGGGTTCAAATTTGAGAAATCAGTAAAGGTAAGGAGGTGATCTAGAATCCTTCTTTATTTCAGCACAATTCCATCTACTTCTTGAATTTTCATATTTGAAGTGATCAGTTTCTAATCCTCTTTTTAGTCTTTCAATGAAATGACTTCTCTTTCTCAACCTTTTATTTTACTTTTCAGTTTTTTCTTCTTTTATGCTTTTCTTTTTGTATTTTTCTCCATTTTTTTCTCTTTTTTTTTTATTATTTATTTTTTTTTATTTTTTTTTAGGCTGGAATGCCACAGCACTACAACATGTGTTTTCCTTTCTTTCAACTAAATGCCAAACCTTGCTCCTCTAACCTCACTTCTCCTTTCACTTCCTCATTTTTCAGATTGGGGGTGAACTGAAACAGGTCAGGGGATTTTGGGTTCAAAAATTTAGTTTTTAGCAAAGAAAAATTAGGATTTTTTTAAGGCTCAAATGATGTGTATCAAGGGCAGTTCAAAGGTGGGAGATTGTAAGCTCAAACTGTCCAAGGGATGGCCTTACTTCATGTCCTCAATGTCATGAGTGCTGTCAAGCTGTTTCAACTTGGATTTGCCTACCTTCAAGTGATCGAAACTAGATCCAATCAGTCCATAGAGCAGAAAAAAAATTGCCAAGACACTCTTCAAAGAAAAAAAATTTCAGACCCAAATCTCACGGGGTATGACTTTGCATCAAATTTTCTAGGGTGTATCCTTTCAGTTTTCTCTCATTTCAAGTTCAGTAAACATCAATTTTTGAAAAATTTTGACAATTGCTTCATGAAAAATGTTAAAACTATAGCTCATTTCAGTTTCAAAAAGTTTTTAATTTCCTCTTTTCAAAAAAATCAGGTGGGAAATCACTTTATTTTCGAAAACCTTTTCAACATAGCTGCACAAGCATTAACTTATTTCATCGGCACACCTGCCATACCCCTAAACCTAAGATGAACATTGTCCTCAATGTTCTAGATAATGAGAGACTAGGGACAGCAGGGTAAAAGAAGAAAGAAAAACTAAGTAGAAAAAATTTGCAGCTATGTGCAACTGAAAATAAAGAAAATAACACTGAATATATGAGCAAGAAAATGAAACTATGATATACAAATGCAGGAAATTACTGCTAAAACAGAAAAAAAACAGCAAAATAAGGTTAGAAATGTGAAACAAATGAAAAGAAACTAATGCTAATAACAGAAAAAACAACAAAACCAAAGTAAAGAACTGAATGTAAAATAATAAAAATAGAAAATGCAGATATAAAAGCAGAATTGCATATATAAAATCAGGAAAACAAAGTTAGAAACTGAATATAATCACAGAAGAAATGTAGAAAATCAGTAAAATTAGGACACCTTAAACCTAAGAAAGAAAAATCAGCAATCTAAAAACAGAATTTTAAACTAAAATTCCTAAAATAGAAAATCCTAATACCAAATCATAAATCTCCTAAGCCTAAAGAAAACCTCTAAAGCCTGAGATACTTATGAATCTAAGTGATTATAAAAATGATCAACAGGAATAACATACAGTGAAAAACAAGATTCATAAGACTGACCCCGTTGTTGATGATGTATATGAATAAAAAAGAATAATGAAGCATGGGAGCACACATTAAAAATAGCGTTCATAGACAGCTGAGACCCATTTATGATGAAAAAATCTCGAAGGAAAATAAAATCAGTGGGTTCATTAAATATTCAAAATAGCCTATGAGCCACTGCCCATTACCCTACATGATTCCTAAAAATGAAAAAAACAAGATCTCAGCAGGTCCAGATGGAAAATTGGATACAAACAAAGAAAAACAACCCATCTGGAAGATATTTTTTTATGTTTTTATACTTTTATATTTTTTTATTTGTTTTGGATCAGCCTGGGCGAAGCAAGAGCCCTTATTTACTATTGCTGAAAAATAATAAGAAATTTTAATTTGTATATTCATTTTCTTCTATTTTTATATTTGGTTTTGTTATCTGAAAGTCAACATGCCAATAGCAGAAATTTAAACTAAGACACTCAAAACTCAACAAAACTGCTGGTTTTAAAGAATTTAAAAATAGAAAATGAATGCAAAGGAGAAGGGGATGCAAACTCAAGCAGATCTGCTCCTGTTGCAATCCAGATGTTCTCAGCAAAATTCAAAAGCTTCCAGATCTCAAAAAATTCAAAAGCATATTGACAAAAGCGAAAAGAAAAAACTTAGGCTACTGCCCCAATTTGACAAAAAGACAAAAGAGTGATAGTAGCATTTATTCAAATAACTAGAAGGCAAAGAATAAAAAACTCAGAGAAAGATATAGTTGCTGCAGTCTAAAACTAGTTTTCTATACAAAAACTGCAACAAACATTAAATCAAGCAGTTGAACTACAGTATAAAAATCTACGAAAAAAAAACTAACAAAATCAGATCTACAAAATGAAAAACTCATATCTACTATCTAGATCAAAACTTCCCGTCAGCG
Source organism: Chloranthus sessilifolius (assembly GCA_021018995.1). Lineage (NCBI taxonomy): Eukaryota > Viridiplantae > Streptophyta > Magnoliopsida > Chloranthales > Chloranthaceae > Chloranthus > Chloranthus sessilifolius. The sequence continues at coordinate 21,863,718 of CM037594.1, read as the reverse complement.
GCGTCAAAAACTTGTTGGGGATTTCTAGTGTGCTGACTATTGTGTAATGGTAAAAGCCAAATAAATTCAGAGTAAAACAAGGGAGGGATTCAGTACATCTAAAATATCCTAGACCTGCAAGATACAGGGTCCTTTATAGCAAGTTTTAATAAGTAAGAGTTTGTCCCACAGGGAGTAGTGATCTAAATCAAGAAGGAGTATAGTAGACCTCCAGATCTGGCTACAGATCTGACAATTCTATGAAAACAGGAAAAGAAAGAGAGTTTTTCTGTGTCACTAGATCTAATTATTTTATAGAACTATTGGAGATTTTCTAAACTACTAGAGAAATATGAATAAAAGAATGGTATTTAAACTAAAGTGCATAAAAATAAATCCTAATCCTCCTTCAGATTAAGGTTGTCAATCTTAGTCCTCAGCTATTGGATATTTATGAAAATAAACAGGTACCGTTACACCATATATCAAGTTTCCTACCATTGGTCGTCAATCAAGTCTAGGATCCCATCAATATAGATTTAATCTAATCCTAATCTTCCTTCAAATTAAGATTGTCAATCTTAATCCTCAGCTATCGGATATTTATGAAAATAAACAGTGCCGTTACACCATATATCAAGTTTCCTACCATTGGTCATCAATCAAGTCTAGGATCCCATCAATACAGATTTAATCTAATCATAATCCTCCTTCTTCAGATTAAGGTCGTCAATCTTAGTCCTCAGCTAACGGATATATATGAAAATAAACAGTACCGTTACACCATATATCAAGTTTCCTAGCATTGGTCATCAATCAAGTCTAGGATCCCATCAATACAGATTTAATCTAATCAACTTGAAATTTGGGTGTCAATCAAACTCTAGCAAACTAAAGATGGAAAAGTAGAAACCGGTACACTAATTTGCAAATTCTAACCTGAGTCGTCCATTCAAGTCAAAGCATGGAGATGTTTATAAAACTGAAATAAAATTGGACTAAAAGATGGAGGAAGATGGATGGTAAAATAAAGATTAAATGGAGAGAAATAGGTAGCCAGGACCTGGTTCTCATTGTAAATTAATCGAATCAAAGGCGTTGTATAGATCTGATTTGCTACAATCCGCCATTTGGCTACAAGCTCCCCAGGTTCAACCCCAGCAGATGTACGGTATAAGGATCTTATCTTAACCAAAGAATCAAAGCCATCCTAAGGCTATGAACTGTCCACTTGAATGGTCACAGATCATCCTAGAGATTGCCTCAAGCCAAAGGTCTCGATTAGAACAGGTTAATAATTACAGATGCTGCGAATGCTAGACTACAATCTCCCCATTTCTGGTTGGCATGCAGGAGTATCCAATCGAGGAAAATCAAATACGAAAAAGTAAAATTTAGATAAGAATCACCTTTAAAATCCACAATTACTGTAATACCATCTTACAGCTTATTGAGCTCGGATCTGCAATCTGTGCAACATCAATCTATTCCCAAATTCCTTGAAGCTTTCAAAACACAATTACAAAATGGATTTGGACTGCTTATTTAGATCTAATCCAACAGGCTGGATTAGAGAGAGAAGGGGGAAGAAGAAAGAGAAATAAAAACCTAAACTAAACCTAACTGAGCTAAGGAGAACTCAGGCTATTCCTTTGTTCCTACTTTCCTTGCTCAAGAAAAACAGCAGAAAGATAGGTATTTATACATATGCATTGATCCTTGTGCCTTAGGTTTCAGCCAATCAGAGATCAGAGATGGATCCCTTCTATTGTGCTTCAATTGCATTCCCGCCAAATATTTTTTCACACCCATGTGCAACATTTTCTGAGCATTGGAGTTCCCAATTTGCCCTTGTTTAGTCACAAATACTCAGCTACTCAACTCTATACCTGTTGTCCGCAAAATGGACCCAAGCTGCCCCATTTTCTATTACTTTTTCCAGTAGCACACCTCAAGTGATTGCCCACAAAATGATCATTCTCGCTGCCCCAAAATACCCCTGCTATTTGTTACCAAAACAGTCCCAATTGGGCCCCGTCTGAAGCAAGAAATATATGTGTATATATATAAATGTATATGCGGCTGCACTCGAGGCGCCAGATTTGAGGGGCCTTCTGAGAAATTGACGGTTGGATAGGATCTTGACTGCATCTTGAAAGATTTGGGGCAAGCTGGAGGTTGGGCTTCTCGACAGGTTTAGATATTTACGCGGTCAAAGGCTGCTATGGTGTAGTTTTTCAGCTGAAGCAAGAAGCATATATGCATATGCAGCTGCACATAAGACGCCAGATTTGAGGTGCTTTCTGAGAAATCGACCGTTAGATAGGATCTTGACTGCACATCGGCCGATTGGAGAAAGCCGGAGGTTGGGCATCTCAACAGATTGAGATATCTAGGCGGTTAGCGGGTGCTGTGGGCTGGATTGCAGCTGAAACTTGCATGCAGGTTTGCTAGAAGGCTGCTGCTGCTTGTAGTCTTGGATAGGTTTGCAGGTGGGCTACTGCACTTCGATAGGATAAGCTGCATGGCAGCTTTGAAATGTTGTATATCGTGGGGTTGAAGATGCGCTTGAAGTGCAATTCGATAGGTTCAAGGTGGGGCTGTAGCTGTAGGTTTCGACAGGTTGCTGAATTGAAGAATTCGATAGGTTGCTGCCTGGAGCTGAGGTTTGCATGCAAGGAGTCGATAGGTTGTGGGAAGCTAGGATTGCAACTCAAGCTGTTGAGAAGATGAAAATTTGGGAGCTGGGAGTGCTCGACAGGTTTAAAGCTTTGAGGGCTACACTCTTCGACAGGTTGGCTGGGGGTTTTAGCTGCACTATCAATAGGTTGCAGCTGGTGAGGAGCTCCACTACGATAGGATCAAGCTGCAGTTCTGTAGTATTTGATGGTTGTAAGGCGGCTGAATTTCTGAATCATTCGATCAGTTGACACTCCAGCTTCCTCACCATTCGACAGGTGCTCCAGCTCCTACATTGGACTGCACGACAAATGCAAGCCTTAGTCCTGCAGTACTTTTCGAGCTTCACTCTTCTGCAACCTCGAGATCTACGTGAAATGCAACTGTTGTAGCTGGGTAGTGAAACCTCCAGCTCCCATCTATTGCTGCTGTAGTTATTAATGGTAGTGAACCATAAGAATGTGCAACTAAACATTGGGTTGATAGAATAAATGCATGCCTCCGCTCCTCAATCCTTGTGTGCAACTATTCCCATATATCATTGCTGGTTCACTTTGGGGTGCTCTAGTCAGTGCTGCTGCAACACAACATGCTGCACTTGAATGTTTTTGAAGTAGGTTGGCAGCTATAATGTGCATTGCTCAAGGATAGGTAACTGTTGGAAACTCTTGTTCTGCTATTTAATCCAACAACAGCTCTCTCTAGCTTTAAATCCTCTTCTTGGCACCTTTTACCACAAAACTGCACTATGGTCGCACTTTCTCCCTAAACTGCAGAACAAGCTAAAAGTAATCATAAACGGCTCTAAGGCTTCGCAAAAGCCAAGTTTAAAGGTGTAGAAAGTGGCAAAAATCAGTGCTTAACACACCCCCAAACCTAATCTTTGCTAGTCCTCGAGCAAAGTGAAATTTAAAACAATTAACCTATGAAATTAGATGCCACTTTCGTAGGGAATACGGGTGCATTTGGCACATGCACCAATCCTTTTAAAGCCCTTGGTGATCCCTAGTGGAGGAGTGGGGAGTCTCCTAAGGGTCTTCAGTGAAGGTACCCCCAAACATCTCCAATAAAATTAGTTAATACTAATGCAACATGTCAAAACAAAGTTTAAGTGAAATAAAATAAATTCCACACCATGTTCATTCAGTTCTAGAGGGTTTTTAGCAGAAAAATCACCAACTTGAAACCTGAAATTTTGCTGTAATTCCTTCATTCTCAATCAATTCATGTCAAGGCATTTTGCCTGAAGATTGATGCATGGCTAACCTTTCACTTGAGAATTCTGTTTTGATAATGCCCCATTCAAATCAAATTTTAGACCCAAGTCTTACCAGGGCTGTAGCTCACAATAAAAATAGAAGTGTGCATTATTTCACACAAACTCAACGATTCGACCCTCAAATAGGAATGCAAGGTGAGATTGCTTTAATTCCTGAAATTTTCTAGTTCTCTTCACCATAGATCAAACAAATCCTTATCTCCACATTACAACTTAATTCATTTTTGATCAATAAGGTCACTTTATTGGGTTGTAATGTGGCTTAGGGATGAGGTTTGTAAAAGAATGAAAGGGATAAACAGGGTTCAAAATTAAGAAACCAGTAAAGGTAAGGAGGTGATCTAGAATCCTTCTTCATTTATGCACAATTCCATCTACTCCTTGAATTTTCAGATTTGAAGTGATCAGTTTCTAATCCTCTTTTTAGTCTTTCAATGAAATGACTTCTCTTTCTCAACCTTTTATTTTGCTTTTCTGCTTTTTCTTTTTGTATTTTTCTCTATTTTTTTCTCTATTTTTTTTAATTATTTATTTATTTATTTACTTTCTTAGGCTGGAATGCCACTACACCACAACATGTGTTTTCCTTTCTTTCAACCAAATGCCAAACCTTGCTCCTCTAACCACACTTCTCCTTCCACTTCCTGATTTCTCAAATTGGGGGTGAACTGAAACAGGTCAGGAGATTTTGGGTTCAAAATTTTGGTTTTTAGCAAAGAAAAACTAGGATTTTTTCAAGGCTCAAATGGTGTGTATCAAGGGCAGTTCAAAGGTGGGAGATTGTAAGCTCAAACTGTCCAAGGGATGGCCTTACTTCATGTCCTCAATGTCATGAGTGCTGTCAAGCTATTTCAACTTGGATTTGCCTAACTTCTAGTGATCAAAACTAGATCCAATCAGTCCATAGAGCAGAAAAAAAATTGCCAAGACACTCTTCAAAGAAAAATACTTTCAGGCCCAAATCTCACTGGGTATGGCCTTCCATCAAATTTTCTGGGGTGTATCCTTACAGTTTTCTCTCATTTCTGGTTCAGTAAACATCAATTTTTGAAAATTCTTGACAATTGCTTCATGAAAAATGTGAAAACTACAGCTCATTTCAGTTTCAAAAAGTTTTTAATTTCCACTTTTCAAAAAAATGAGGTGGGAAATCACTTTATTTTCGAAAACCTTTTCAACATAGCTGCACAAGCATTAACTTAATTCATTGGCACGCCTGCCATACCCCCAAACCTAAGATGAACATTGTCCTCAATGTTCTAGACAAAGAGAGACTAGGGACAACAAGGTAAAAGAAGAAAGAAAAACTAAGCAGAAAAAATTTGCAGCTATGTGCAACAGAAAATAAAGAATATAACACTGAATATATGAGCAAGAAAATGAAACTATGATATACAAATGCAAGAAATTACTGCTAAAATAGAAAAAAACAGCAAAATAAGGTTAGAAATGTGAAACAAATGAAAAGAAACTAATGCTAGTAACAGAAAAAATAGCAAAACCAAAGTAAAGAACTGAATGTAAAACAATAAAAACAGAAAATGCAGATATAAAAGCAGAATTGCATATATAAAATTAGCAAAACAAAGTTAGAAACTGAATATAATCACAGAAAAAATGTAGAAAATCAGTAAAATTAGGACACCTTAAACCTAAGAAAGAAAAATCAGCAATCTAAAAACAGAATTTTAAACTAAAATTCTTAAAATAGAAAATCCTAATACCAAATCATAAATCTCCTAAGCCTAAAGAAAACCCCAAAAGCCTGAGATACTTATTAATCTAAGTGATTATAAAAATGATCAACAGGAATAACATACAGTGAAAAACAAGATTCATAAGACTGACCCCGTTGTTGATGATGTATATGAATAAAAAAGAATAATGAAGCATGGGAGCACACATTAAAAACAACGTTCATAGAAAGCTGAGACCCATTTATGATGAAAAAATCTCGAAGGAAAATAAAATCAGTGGGTCCATTGAATATTCAAAATGGCCTATGAGCCACTGCCCATTACCCTACATGATTCCTAAAAATGAAAAAAACAAGATCTCAGCAGGTCCAGATGGAAAATTGGATACAAACAATGAAAAACAACCCATCTGGAAGATATTTTTTTATTTTTTATACTTTTATATTTTTTTATTTGTTTTGGATCAGCTTGGGCTAAGCAAGAGCCCTTATTTACTATTGCTGAAAAATAATAAGAAATTTTAATTTGTATATTCTTTTTCTTCTATTTCTGTATTTGGTTTTGTTATCTGAAAGTCAACATGCCAATAGCAGAAATCTAAACTAAGACACACTCAAAACTCAACAAAACTGCTGGTTTTAAAGAATTTAAAAATAGAAAATGAATGCAAAGGAGAAGGGGATGCAAACTCAAGCAGATATGCTCCTTCTGCAATCCAGATGCTCCTTGTGCGGCAGCTGCTCCAGATCTGCAAAACATCAAAAACAGCAGCAGTACCTTATTCAAGCATATTGACAAAAGCGAAACGAAAAAACTTAGGCTACTGCCCCAATTTGACAAAAAGACAAAAGAGTGACAGTAGCATTTATTCAAATAACTAGAAGGCAAAGAATAAAAAACTCAGAGAAAGATATAGTTGCTGCAGTCTAAAACTAGTTTTCTATACAAAAACTGCAGCAAACATTAAATCAAGCAGTTGGACTGGAGTATAAAAATCTAAGAAAAAAAACTAACAAAATCAGATCTACAAAATGAAAAACTCAGATCTACTATCTAGATCAAAACTTCCCGTCAGCGGCGTCAAAAACTTGTTGGGGATTTCTAGTGTGCTGACTATTGTGCAATGGTAAAAGCCAAATAAAATCAGAGTAAAACAAGGGAGGGATTCAACACATCTAAAATATCCTAGACCTGCAAGATACAGGGTCCTTTATAGCAAGTTTTAATAAGTAAGTGTTTGTCCCACAGGGAGTAGTGATCTAAATCTAGAAGGAGTATAGTAGACCTCCAGATCTAGCTACAGATCTGGCAATTCTATGAAAATAGGAAAAGAAAGAGAGTTTTTCAGTGTCACTAGATCTAATTATTTTATAGAACTATTGGAGATTTTCTAAACTACTGGAGAAATATGAATAAAAGAATGGTTATTTAAACTAAAGTGCATAAAAATAAATCCTAATTGTAACGCCATACGAAATTGAACCACGAACTGTTGTTTTTTGATCTCGATCTATTTAAAACTTTAGAATTAATATTAGTTAAGATAAAGTTGCACTGTGATTAGATGGGTTCACACTCATGTTTTCGTTTAAGTCTGAGTTGTGTAAAGGGTCAATGAGACACGTTACACCGTAGCAACCGTGTTCGTGCCCCACACCAGAACGTAGAATAGGAGCAAACAGAAATATCTGTTTAGTAACTTATAAGAGAAGAAAGGGAGACTTAGAGAGAGATCCCCTTCTTCTTCTTCTTCTTCCCCTTGCCCTAGTAGCTCTAGTAGATAAAGAACCTGTAGCTAGGTAGGTTTTCAAGAGGATTCTTGGAGAAAAACAGGGTTAGCAAGAGTGAGATGATGAGTTTCCTAAGCTAGGGTAGGTAGAGTTCAATGAAATGAGCTTAGGTATGGTCTAAGGTATGTGTGTGAAGTCTCTGCGTCTTTGAACCGAGCTAAAGGGTTGCTCGTCGGACTCGGATCGGTGATGAACTCCGAGAACTAGATCCGAAACCCTCATCCGTATCGATTTGCCGAAACCCTGAGAAGGCCCAAACGAAGGTGAGTCTGTGTGTTTAAATAGGGGCAAATGAGAAGCCCAGGAATGTGCATTGATGTTGTGATAATGGTTGTTGAGAACCATTAATGAAAAATAGGAAAAATAGGGTTGGAGATGAACTCCATTAATGACAGAGTTTCTGTCATTATTGATCGATCAATGAAGGCATTGATCGATCAATGACAAGTGGTGATCGATCAATGAAGATCATTGATCGATCAATCTGTATAGCACAAAAAGGGGAATAGAAGCCCCTAAATCCTGAAAGTTTAATGCCCGAAGGGCATTGATCGATCAATTTGGGCATCGATCGATCAATCCTGGGTATTGATCGATCAACAAGAGAGTGATCGATCAATGACAGTTGGTGATCGATCAACATAGGTATTGATCGATCACTGTAGGGTGTTGATCGATCAATGAAGGCATTGATCAATCAATCTGTATAGGCAGATAATGTGAACAGAAGAGGGGAAAATTTGAAAATGGGCTAGTGATCGATCAATGAGGACATTGATCGATCAACAGGATGCATTGATTGATCAACCCAAGTGGTGATCGATCAATTTAAGCTGTGTTAAATGTGAGTAGAAGAGAGGTTATTGATCGATCAATGAGTGTATTGATCGATCAATGATGATAGGTGATCGATCAATAAGGTGTATTGATCGATCAAATGGCTTGTTGCAGAAGGAGAGCTAAGAGGGTGGTGATCGATCAATGAGAGGTATTGATCGATCAACAAGAGGTATTGATCGATCAATAAGAGTGGTGATCGATCAATCACCCCTGTTTTGTTCTGTTTTGGTTTTATGGGTTAAACACCACCGGGCATTGTGCCGGTTAACTTTCTGACATCCCTAACACTTAAAGTACTATGTTTATGATCTAGGATCAAACCCTGATACCTTGAAAAGGCTTTGGATTTGCTTAGAAGATAAAGTGACCTGAGGTAGGAGAAAAAACCAACTTAAACTGCTTTTGAGTATGATTCCATGTTTATTTCATATCTATGCCCTGATTTCTGTTTTTACCAAGCATGTATGCATATCATGATTCTTGCTATTCTGATTTTTCGACTCGATACGAAACACCTTCGATGTACATTATCGATCGTGGAGGTATATATGTATGTGATTTGATGATTTAAATCAGATGATCCCCACCGACTCGGCGGTATATCCGATGCCTGACACACTTGTGCACCTGCTTTCAATCCTCGGCACAATTGTTGTGACGACCCGACTTTTCCAATCCCTCAGGTATAGGAAAGGCCGGTTCGCCAACCTATCGAATAAACGATAAGCCGGATAAACAGGGCACATATCAGAGTAAAGCGTAATAAAAATCCATAGCTAAAATAAATGCGGAAGCAATTAAAAGTAAAGAACCACCGATGATGGCCGACCATCATCGAAACATGGCTTATAACAGAAATCAACGTCAAGTATAAAACTATGATATCCAACTAAAATGGGCCCACAAATTCAAGTCTAACTCTCACCACAAATAAGAAAATCAGTAAGTTCTATACTGGGAAAAACTCCTCAGGAGGAACCTCAAGCTCTTCCTCAGGCACGTAGTCAGGATCAGTCTCACGCAGAATAGCCACCTCGATTGTGACCTAACCAACAAAGCTCAGTAGAAGAAAGACATCTACGGCATTTTACTTTAACTAACATGGTTTCAAGACCAATACCGGAATATAGCTTGTCAAACATATAAGCAGATAATAAACTGAATTTAGGTGCGAAAATCATATGTAAGATTTATTTCTAAATATGTAAAAACAGTTTCAAACGGATCACGGTGTTTGATCTCTAACTTCTATATGTAAAGTTCATAATTCATGACTTAATCATCAACTTAAAATACCTCCCGAGTAAACTATATCTCGAGAGCGAGAATATATAGCGATGGGAACCCCTACCTACCATCGTCGTTCATGAACCCTTTTTCGTGATGCAACAAGCCCTGCGTAATGAGGGAAACTTGTGCCGTGAAACCTGCTCGATTTTTGAGGGGTCGTTCAGGTCAATCATAAAACAAATGCAGATACTAATATAAATTAGATGCAAGTCTCTTATACATAGTTCAGGTTCTTTATTTCAGATTTTCAGAGCTTAAGCAGATTCAGGTTTCAGGATTCAGGTAGATTTAGATTTTCAGTCATTCATATCAATTTCAGTTTACAGATGTGATTTCAATGGCATATGCAAGTTTAAAGATTTTAATTCAAAATATCCATGCGAATTAAAATAAAATACTGTAAAGATGAGATTCTCCTACCTAAAACTCGGAGTTATGCGAAGTCAAGCAAGGTCCTATTGATGGCCTCTCGCCCTCAATCTATATCACAATATATGTTCATGCATTAAGATAAACTCTAATTACTAATAATATAGACCTATTTAAGTATTTCCTCAAAAACAAGTCAAAACATGAAAGTTGCGCCAATCCTAGAATTTGACGTAATATTCTCATATATTTTTGACTATCAAGACGATTGATCCATGAGTTGGTCAAAACATAAAAATTTTAGATTTTTCTATTAGCTTTCCAACATAAAAATAATCGTCTTAATCGGAGTTCGGGATAAAAAGTTATGACTAAAATACCAAGGCAATATCGAAGTTCGACAATACCTCGCTCGAGCGATGATAATAGCTCGCTCGAGCGATTTGATGTAACATTCTCATATATTTTTGACCATCAAGCCGATTGATCCATCAGTTGGTCAAAACATGAAAGTTGTAGATTTTTCTATTAGCTTTCCAACGCAAAACGAATCGTCTCAATCAGAGTTCGGGATAAAACGTTATGACTAAAATACTAAGGTAATGTCGGAGTTCGGTGATACCTCGCTCGAGTGATGATAATAGCTCGTTCGAGCGAGCTACAGCGACGCGATTTCGCTGGTTTTCACCCGAATCGAAACCCATACATCCCAAAGCAAAACCCATGGCTAATCTAATGATTTAATCAAAAAGTTTAATTAAAACGTACCTTCCTAGATTAGAAATGAGTCACGCGAATGGAGCTTCGGAACGAAACCGACGGTTTTCCTCAATGATTCGCGCCGCGATCGATCCCACGAGTTCACAGAGACAACTCCAACACGCCCCCAATGATCTCAACCTCTCCCAATAGCCAACTACGAATCCAAGGTTGATTCAAGTTCTTTCTAAGGTTTAAGTGTTTTCAATAAAGAGGGTTCTAGAGAAGGAGGTTTTCTAAACCGATCTCCTACGATGATTGAAGAAGAGAGAAGACGGAGTTTCACACGGTTGGATAACTATCCTCTCTTAACAAAACCTAGTATAATACGGGAATGCAATTCCTTCTTATAATAGGATTGCTCACAAAGTAAAACACACACACACACATCTTATGTATTATACACTTCTAATTTTAAAACTCAAGTCCGGTGTTGAGCGGCTACACCGAGGTCGGTGCACAACTTTCGCACGAGGGTCCAAATGGGCTCTAAATTAAAATCTGTCCGCACAATCACATCTAGATAAAAATCCAAAACAAATGGTGACGCGTCGGTTAACGAATCTGCATACAGTCGGTCTAACTCGGGTTCAAAATACGGGGGTCTTTATTCTACCCTCCTTAAATTTTAGTCCTCGAAAATATACGGATAACTAAACGAGCGGTAAGTCCTTATCCTAACACAGTAAAGCAAATCGCAATACTAAAGTCTAAAAGAACTTTGGTCGCGATGGCGCAGTAGGCTTCACTACACGCCAAGGGCCTGGATCCGTAGTAACCTGGATGTACTGCGTGTGGCATCCCATACTGCGATAGAAGATTACATCCGTACATGGATGCATACCTTCCCAAGTGTCACGTGCCTGGAAACATACTTCACCATGACAAAAACCTAGCACACACACCTACCTCACCCTTTTGGTAATTATTTGAGCAGAAATTTCAGATGTCAGAATCGAACACTTATTCAAAAGCATGATCACATGCCTGGTAACATGTTCTAACTGATGACACGGGTTCCAACAGACATATGGTTCTAACCGAGAATGAATAAATATGACATTTAAGATTTTATTGTGTGATCGTTATAGATATATATGTAAAGCATCGATGTTATGAACCAATTTAACATTGAAGATTTTGAAGAAATTCTCCCTTTTTTTTTTTTTTTTTTAAAGAAGCAAATTCAAGAATTTAAAGGTACATATGGTTTTCTTACATAACTATAGTTTACAATATACCTTCACTCGAAAAGTTGTAGAAATTGCTCGCGAATCTCCGCTTCACGCTCCCATGTGGCTTCCTCTGAAGAATGGTTCCGCCACTTCACGAGTACTAAGGGAATGCTCTTTGTCCGTAAGATTTGTTCTTTACGATCCAAGATTCGTATCGGTTCCTCAACCAAGGATAGGTCTTCTTAGAGCTCATTGGGCTGGTAGTCCAATACGTGTGTCGGGTCCTTAACATATCTTCGTAACATGGACACATGAAACACGTTGTGTATTTTCGTTAGCTGCGGTGGCAAGGCTACTCGATAGGCAACCTCGCCGACTCGGCCCAATACCTCGAAAGGTCCAACATAGCGCGGACTCAGCTTCCCACGCTTCCCAAAACGCATCACGCCTTTTGTAGGAGAGATTTTGACAAATACGTTATCTCCCACCTTAAACTCAACATGGTTTCTTTTCAGATCAGCGTAGCTCTTCTGACGACTTTGAGCAATGCGTAGTCTCTCATGGATTAATCGAACTGTCTCGGTTGTATTCTCCACGATCTCGGGACCTAAAATGAGTTTCTCACCCACTTCTTCCCAATTAAGCGGAGACCTGCACCGTCGTCCATACAAAGCTTCGTAGGGTGCCATGCCGATGCTAGCCTGGTAACTGTTATTGTAGGCGAACTTGATCAGCGGTAAATGTTGGTCCCATGACCCCTGAAAATCCAACATGCAAGCACGTAACATATCTTCTATAATCTGATTCACCCTCTCAGTCTGCCCATCGGTCTGAGGATGGAATGTTGTACTATAATCGAGCCTAGAGCCCATTCCTTCTTGAAATCGTTGCCAAAACTGAGATGTGTACATCGAGTCTCTATCGGATACGATGATCAATTTGGGTATACCATGCACCTTAACTATCTCCTTGATGTATAATTTTGCGAGCTTGTTGGTGGTATCTGACGTATTATAAGGAAGGAAGTGTGACTTAGTCAATCGATCCACAATGACCCGATGGCATTGTATTTTCTTAATGTTCTTGCAATCCCAAATAAAGTCCATAGAAATGGCCTCCCATTTCCACTCAGGTATCGGTAGTGGTTGCAACAGTCCTGTCGGATTTCGATGATCCACCTTTACTTGCTGACACACAAGACATCTCGAGACATACACAGCGACATCTTTCTTTAAACCTCTCCACCAGAAGCTTTTCTTTAAGTCCTGGTACATCTTGGTACTGCCAGGGTGAATAGCGTACATAGACTTATGAGCCTCTTCCAAAATAGTGTCCCAAGCTCGACTTAGTTGGTACGCATACCGGTTTCTAAACAACAAAGTGTCATCATCTTTGATAGAAAAATCTATTTTGCTTCCCCAATCACATCCCGTCGATAGCCATAAGTTCATCATCCGTCATCCAAGTCTGCGAATGTTCTCATAGAGGGTGGAGCGAATCACCGGTGTAGCCATTAACGCTTTTTGAACCTTTTACGTTAAATCTCATGCTACTTAGAGCCATATCTTCCAATAGATGCCATCTTCGCACCCTTGCGGTGAGATGTGATAACTGAGCAGAGAACTTCCGACTTAACGCATCTGCCACTACGTTTGCTTTCCCGGGGTGGTACTGGATGATACAATCATAATCTTTCAAGAACTCCATCCATCGACGCTGTCTCATATTCAACTCCTTTTGTGAGAAGAGATACTTGAGACTCTTATGATCGATAAATATATCGAAGGTCTCCCCATAAAGGTAATGCCTCCAGATCTTCAGAGCAAAAATCACTACTGCCAACTCAAGATTATGCGTCGGGTAATTCTTCTCATGGTCTTTTAGCTGTCTAGACCCATAAGCAATGACTCTCTCATTCTGGTTAAGCACACAGCCTAAACCCCCATATGATGCATCACTGTATACTGCAAAGCCTCCCTTGCCTGATGGTATAGCAAATGTAGCGAGAGTCAATCGTTTCTTGAGTTCCTGAAAACTTTGCTCACACTGCTCTGTCCAATCAAATTTAGTATTCTTCTTCGTAAGTTGTGTAAGAGGACCTGATATCTTGGAGAAGCCCTCCACAAACCTTCTGTAGTATCCTGCCAAACCGAGGAAACTACGAACCTCTGTAACGGTCTTTGGCTGTTCCCAATTCATCACTGACTCAATCTTTGCTGGGTCAACTGTAATACCGGTCTCAGAGATAACATGGCCTAAGAAATCGACCGCTCAAGCCAAAACTCACACTTACTAAGTTTTATGATATAGCGATGGTCTCTAAGGGTTTGTAGAGCCACTCGTAGATGTTGCTCATGTTCTTCTCGCATCTTTGAATAGATGAGGATGTCATCTACAAAAACTACTACAGACTTGTCCAAATGTGACTTGAATATCCGGTTCATCAAGTCCATAAATGACGCGGGTGCGTTTGTCAACCCAAATGGCATGACCAAGAACTCGTAGTGCCCATATCGTTGAACGCCTCTTCAATGTCTTGAGACTTAACTTTCAAGCGATGGTAGCGACCTCAAGTCGATCTTGAGAAGAACCTTGCTCCTTATAAGCGATCGAACAGGATCATCAATTCTTGGAAGCGGATAACGGTTCTTAATTGCCAACTTATTTAGGCGTGTCGATGCAAAGCCGCATTGAACCGTCTTTCTTCTTTACAAATAGAACCGGTGCTCCCCGGTGACACACGGTGCGATAAAGCCCTTATCTAGCGTTCTGGCGCTCCTTCAACTCTTTCAATTCTGAGCGCCATTCGATCTGAGTTTTGAATCGGTTCGATGCAGGCACTAACTCAATCGCAAAAACTCAATCTCCATCGGTGGTAATCCGGGTAGATCTTGGAAAAACATCGAATACTGCAAGCAATCGTAATATCTGCAATATTTTCTTCTCCTCCTTATGATCTTGCAAGTAGGCGATAACCACAACACCGTTCCTCATCATACAGTGCTCGAATGGCGTAGACAAACGGTATCACACAAGATTTGACTCAAAAATCGAAAAGATTTTCTCTTCGGAGGCGGAATGTTACAATCTTCAAGACAATCCACGCCGCATGGTAAGTAGATAACCAATCCATCCCTAGTATCACGTCGAACCCTTCCATGCTCAAAATGATCAAATCACCATCGCCTCGTGGTCTTCGATCATCACAATCACCGATTGACACATGGTATCGGTGCTCACCGAGCGTTGCCGTAGGAATTGACACTGCCAAGCTGAAATCAAGGGCCTTGGGAATGATTCCCAACTTCTCAGCGAACAATGGAGTAACAAAAGAATGTGTAGACCCAGGGTCTATCAACACTCGCACTTCGATTTTGCTTACATCGCTCCCCTGATGCATAAAAAGGGTACCTTAGTTTAGACAAGCGTTTCAATTAAAAGTTTCTAAGCATGTGTGTTCATCCATAACTTATTAACAAAATTTATTAAATATCAAGCAATTATATATAACACATAAAATAAGCAGACATCTCAACTTTTAATAATACCTTGGATCACGTCGTTCGATGTTTCGGCTTCTTGAGCCATCACGGCATAAGCTCGACCTTGAACAGTAGGTCGGGTCGATTTCTGAATAGAAGCCGAACTAGTTCTTCCCTTGTCCTCCTGAGGACAATCCTTAACCATGTGTCCAATTGCGCCACACCGAAAATACGCTCCAGTGTTCCTCCTACAATCCTCGGTCTTGTGTGGTTTCCCGCACCTTAGGCACATAGTGACCGAAACAAAAGATGGTGCATGAGAGGTGAAGCTCCACTAGCCGTAGAACCCGCTGGTCGTACGGATTGCACAGGTGATGATGCTGCCAATCTCTGATAAGGGGTCGGTCCAGAAGAAAATGTTGGTCTAGAAAATGCAAGTTGAATACGGTTCACTGGCGGCTTTGTAAACTTGGCCCTCTTATTTTCATAAGTACCTGACTGCCCTTGTACAACCCTGTCCTTGTTCGGCTGACTGCTTCTCAAAAACCGCTTTTGAATTTCTTCCTCTGCTATGAGGGCCTTTGACAGTACTCCTCCATATGTTTCCATTTCCCACATAGCCACGCTCTCCTGTATACTCGGCCTAAGACCCAACTGAAATTTCTTGGCCTTCATCATATCGGTGGCCACATGTTGAGGTGCAAACCTTGAAAGTCGCTGATCGATTTAGAATGTAACCCTTGCAAGTGCACAAGATCTATTGCAGTATGGCAAGAACAGGGGTGTCGAACCCACAGGGAAACGTGAATTTTTAATTAATTCTTTTAGAGATTTTAAAAACGTCCCTAAGGAAGTACCAAAGGGCAGATTCAATTTTACTAAAAATCTATCACACTTTTCCTAAATGCAGAAAAATAAATTAATCTAAACAACTAAGTACTGATAAATCTAAGAACAATATTAAAATGAGATCAAGGAATATGCTACCCCAGATTCGTACCCCTTTTCTATCATTAAAACCCACAGTTTCATTAAATCATCATTCACACCATCATTCATCTAGAAAAATGACTTGAAATAAAATATGATCATCAATCCGGCATACCCTATCTAAAAACAATGACTCAGCCTAACATTGCGGTATGAGTCATGTAAAAAGCATAGCGTATCTCATGATATTTAGATCACGACAATCAGCACATAATCGCTCTACAGCCTAGATCAGCCTGCAGGTCCAGATCTAGCGATTACGGCCGTTGATACGCGCAATCAACGGTCATAACAAAGCATTCAAAATATTTTCAATCACACAAACTTTGAGCAAAACGATTCCATGATAACAATAATAGACTGCGGTATTAATCATAAACATGGGTACTTATCTGGGATCGGATCTTCCCCGATCTAGTGATTTAGCCGCTCATCTATGGTGATTGATCTCCTTTTTCTTTCGAAGTCATTCCTCATTTATTTCTTCCAAAAGATATTTGCAATTGTTTTTCCTAAATACAATCTATGAATTTCTCAGAGAAAAATAATGCAAATCCTAGGTACAATCTACCCTGAATAAACCCTAGAAGAAGGAGAGAAGAAGACTTGAAAAGATGAAGAAAATATTCCCCCAAAGTGAAGAGCCCTAAAAACTAAAAATAAAGAATGAATAATATTCTAATTGCCAAAATCCTCTTAAGAAACTCGTGGCTTCCCTTTTTATAATAGCCTAACCCTAATACCTCTCTCGATTGACATCTAAGAGTAATTTTCGTGAATTCCCGCCTAGCTTTGCATCAGATACTGTCTCGGTATTTTGCTCATAATTTTCTGTACCGAACTCGGATTGAGGTGATTCTTGAGGCGTTGGAAAGATGACGACGAGCTCTACAACATTTATGTTTTAGCCATTTCCTGAATCTGACGTCTTGAAGGTCCAAATTGAGCTGCAAGTCGCACTAAGTTCTCAATGACCCAAAATAGCAGTGTTTTGACATTATTTTCGGGATTCTTGGGCTGTTTTAGAAACTTGGACTGTATTTACCTGAAACACTTCAAATCTAGCAAATCTCATCAGATAGCCTTCATCGAACGGCTAAATATAGGTATTTAGGGGTGAAATATCATCATATTTCACTACTCATCACACCCCCAAACCTACACTTTGCTAGTCCTCGAGCAAAGAGAATGATAGAAATATAAAGCAAATCAAACTAACATCCTAAAATTTAAATGCCACTTTCGTAGGGAACACGATTGCACTTAGCATGTGCAACAAGCCTTTAAACCCCTAGGTGATCCCTAGTGGAGGAGTTGTGTCTCGAGGGTTTGGTTGAAGTTACCCACAAACTTCCAAAAATTTCAAACCATCGGTAAAATTTAGTTATCAAACCATGATTTTTTCTTTTTTTTATAACATACCTACTATTCAAAAAAACCCAAACCATTAATTGCTTCAGTATGTGGATCATCAATCTCAAATATTAAAGTCATGTCAATCATGCTAGTATCCATTCAAATTAATTTAATGCTCAAATTGTTAGATAACTCATTCATTCATGCCTAAACGTGAAGTGTGTGCATACCAAAACCAAGATTCATCCATCTCAGAACTAGTCCAAACGGAAAACCATCGGATCTGTTGTCTCGACTCAATCCTCACTTTAGGTATACTCTCAAAATAAAATCACTCCGATGATGGGTAAGTTTTCGCACACATGTGAGAGATCAATACAAAGCAAATAAAAAGGTCTCACATGATAAATGAAACACGATGCCAATCAATGAACAAAAATAAATCTCATAAGAACAGATACTTGTATATCCTAAGCATGTCATATCAAGTGTCATAAGTATTATATATTGACTCTCCACAAGACAGTTACCAATGCAAGATCGGATCATGAAGGTCTTTTGTAGGGTTGTAATGGGGCTCAGGTAAGGGTAAGAAAGAAAGGGAATTGTGATTCAAAATTTCTGAGAAATTGGAAAAGGAACTAACTTCTGATTTTTTTTTTTTTTTTTTTTTTATTTCTCTTCTTTTCTTTTTTTTTCTTTTCTAATTTCTCACCATTTTTTTTTTCTTTTCAATATTTTTCTTTTCTCATTCTTTCTTCTCTTTTGAAATTCCTTTTCTTGAAGCACCTCATTTTTCATTCCTTTTTTTTTTTTTCTTTTTCTCTCCCCTTTTTTCTTTTTATATTTGCCATACACTCTCAGTAAACACCATAACTCATTATCTCTCCACTTACTCTCTTTTCGCTCATTTTCATCCCTCGTTCCTAATTTCTCATAAACAAGAAGGGTAAAGCTAAATTTTCAGAAATTGTGAAGGATTAAAGGTTAACGTGGCTTATCAAAGAATGTATAAGGGTAAATTTTTCTATAGGCTCAAAGGGGTACTAAAAGGATAAATTTATATGAGGTGGGGCATTTTAAGCACAAACGAGCCAAAGATGGCCTTCAATCATTTCCTTAAAAGATGGTAACCTTGCCTATTTGTCTTGAGTAGACGCGTTCTAACACAATAATATGAATTTGATATCATGCAAAGTCACAAGCCAAAATAAAATGTATGAGATTATGCAAAATAATTGATTCAAAGAAAACTCCGAGTTTATATATTCACTCATCAATGACGGAAATTAGCTCTAAAGCTTATCGGGTTTAGTCTCCACTAAGAACCTAAGATTCAACGCTCAAAATAGTTCATCGATTTCTAAGTCTTAGCTTGGTATAAGTGCAAAAATTCTAAGCAATTTGAGAGTCATCCACATATTATCACATTAAGCTTCATCATCCTAGATACAAGTATTCAAAATATGACATCAATATTCTCAAAATTAAATTCACATGCATCATCAACTAAAGTTTGAAAACTATTGCAAAGTAAATCATGTATGATGGTTCCAAATAAATTTTTTTTTTTTTTTTTTTTTTTTCAAAGAAAATCAAAAATAAGTGATGAAAGATAGATAATCATACATACCCCCAAACCTAAAAATGACAATGTCCTCATTGTTTGAAATAAGTAGGTACCCCCAAATCTGTTGAAAAGTACCTCAACACAAAGATCAGGTGCAGAGAATATGGGCATCAAATTAGAACATGACCAAAAATAGATTGAAGGTAATGTGGCTACACTAATTTGGAAATTAAAAATAACCTAAACTAAACTAAAACTAATATTCTAGAACTAAACATAAAAAAGAAAGATAAATCCTAAATCCTAAACTAAACTCGTGTCCAACTCCTAAATAAAACACACGGGTTGCCTCTGAAGTTACCGAGTTTAAGTGTCGACTCAACCTCTTCATTGATCAAGAATCGGATCACTAAGGTGCATCGCCTCAATCTTAAATCGGGTCATCGGCTCAAACATTGGTTTGAGTCTTTGCCCATTCACTTTGAAAACTCGATTGTCCTCAAGGCTTTGAATTTCAATTGCACCGTGCTCACTAATGGAAACAACTAAACAGGCCTTCCCATCTAGATTTCAATTTCGTGATGAAGCTTAAGTCGGGAATTGAATAACCAAACTTTTGGCCAACATGAAACTCCTTCCGAGAAATTAATTTATCGTGCAACTTTTGTACCTTTCCTTGTACATCTTTGAATTTTCATACGCATCGAGCGTAACTCTTCTAATTCACTCAATCAGTAACCTTCGATTCGACCGCCGCTTGCATATCCAAATTAAATCGCTTTGATCGCCTGTAATGCCTTATGCTCCAATTCGACAGGAAGATGACATGCCTTCCGTAGACAATTTCAAGGGAGACATTCGATCGGTGTCTTGAATGCAGACGATAGGCCCATAAAGCATCGATAGCGGTTTGACCAATCTCTTCTATCCTATTGCACTGCCTTTTCTAGAATTCGCTGATTTCCGGTTAGACACTTCCACCACTAGTCTGTGGATGGTACGCAGCGATACTTTGTGAGTGACGCCGTACTTCTTCATTAAAGTGGCAAAATGGCTATTGCAAAATGCGAACCGCCATCACGATGATTGCTCTTGGGATCCCGAATCGGTTAAACACATGTTCTCTCGTAAATTTGACCACAACCTTGTGATCATTTGATCGGGTTGCCACACCTTCAATCCATTTGGAGACATAGTCAATGACCACCGTAATATATGAATACCCAAAGGATGGTGGAAAAGGACCCATAAAGTCAATCCCCAAACATCGAAAAATTTCAACAATCGAGAATTGGACTAAGGCATCATATTTCGTCGTGAAATATTGCCAATATTGACACCGTTGGCATTCCTTGCGATGATGAGCGTCACGAAAGATTGAGGGCGATGAGAATCCGCTTTGAAGGATTTTATGCGGTCTTCGTCCTCCAAAATGGCCTCCACAGGCCCCAAAGATGGCAAAAAATTTAGGACGCTTAGTTGCTCGTGTTCGCACGCATCTCTAATGATCCGATCCGAAGCGAATTTAAACAAATATGGTTCATCCCAGAAATACTATGTTATTTGGGAGAAGAAGAGATTCTTATCATTCTTACCCCACTCGGGGGAATTCGCGATGACTGAGATAATTCACGATGTTAGCAAACCACGGAACTTTTGCACCTACATCAATTGCCATCAAATGTTCATCCGAAATGTGTCACGGATGGTCTCTGTATAGATGATTCTTGTGAATTCTAGATGATGATCACCACAACGTTCTCAACCCCCTTTTTATCTTTAATCTCAAAGTTGAATTCCTGGAGAAGCAGGATCCAAAGGATCAGCCTTGCTTTCGCATCCTCCTTTGCTAAAAGATATGTCAAAGCAGAGTGGTCTCAAAAGACCACTATTTTCGATCCAAGCAAATAGGAACGAATTTGTCCGAGCATACACCAGCCTAATAATTCCTTCTTGGGTGGTGTAATTCGATTGGCATCAATTAATGTCTTGCTAGCATAATAAATTACGTGAGGTAATTTATTCACCCTTTGCCCTAAGACTCGATCGCATAATCGATGCATCACACATGAGTTCGAATGGTAAAGAATAATCCGTGGTTGGATTATTGGTGCATTTGATAAGAGTTCAAATTTTAGGAATGCCTTTATGCAATCCTCATCAAAATCAAAAGGAACATCTTTGCCAAGCAAAGTGCACAATGGTTTAGCCACCTTGCTAAAATCCTTAATGAATCTTCTATAAAATCCAAAGATGCCCCAAAAATGATCGAATTTGTGAACACTTTTAGGAGGTGGTAAATTTGCAATTAAGTCGACCTTCGCCTTATCAACTTCAATTCCTTTCGTTGAAACAATATGCCCCAACACAATTCCTTGTTGAACCATAAAATGGCTCTTTTCCCAGCTGAGAACAAGTTTGGAATCTACACAACGTTGCAACACCTGTGAAAGATGATTCAAACAAGAATCAAATGTTTTTCCAAAAACCGAGAAGTCGTCCATGAAAACTTCGATGAATTTGTCGATCATGTCCGAGAATATGGCCAACATACATCGTTGAAACGTGGCCGGAGCATTACATAAGCCGAATGGCATCCTTCGATATGCAAACGTACCATATGGACACGTGAATGTTGTCTTCTCTTGATCACCGAAAACGGCACTTGATTGTATCCCTAATAACCATCAAGAAAGCAATAAAACTCTTGCCCATAACTTCTCAAGAATTTGATCAATGAACCAAGGAAAATGATCTTTTCTGGTGGCTGTGTTCAATTTTCGATAATCAATGCACACACGCCATCCAGTAGTTTCACGAGTGGGCACCAATTCTCCCTCCGTAGTTTCTTTCACTGTAATTCCAGACTTTTTCGGAACGATTTGTACTGGACTAACCCATTCACTATCAGAGATCGGATAGATGATTCCAGCATCGAGGAGTTTAATGATTTCCTTTAAAACGCGACTTCTTGCATGTTCGGATTAAGTCGCCTCGTGGTTCCTCAATGGTTTACTCTCATCCTCCAAATGTATTTTATGCATACATACTGATGGGTCAATCCCCTTGAGATCAGCTAAGGTCCATCCGATGGCCTCCTTGTGCTCTTTCAGCACCTTCAACAAATCATTCTCTTGTTCTTCCGATAATGTGGATGAAATTATCACTGGAAGTGTTTCCCGAGGTCCCAGAAAAGCATATTTGAGGGACTCAGGCAATTGTTTCAATTCCATAGTTGGTGGCTGCTCAATTGATGGAGTCAGCACATCCTTTACCTCGATGAGGTAGTGGTTCTACCTTAGTCACAACTTCACATAAGTTATCATCTTGACATGATGAATTTGACTTTTCTCTCGAGCTTCCTTTCAAGCCCTTTGTCCTTATAGATGGCTAACAAAGCGGTTTCAAATTCCTCTTTGGTGAGCATTGATGGTAATGCTTCATCCACCACTTCGCCCATCCGATCGATGTAAAACATTCGACCTCATCCTCATTAGGGAAATGGTTCATCGCATGGAATATGTTAAGCGACTTTCATGTTTCCAAAAGAAACGCCATGACTCCGTACAATTAATGCAAGCGTTGGCGTTGGCGAGAAACGGACGTCCAAGAATAATTGGGACTTGATTGATTGATTTCGTGTGATTCCATGTCTAAGACAACGAAGTCCACGGAAAGACAAACTTGTCTATTCCAACCAAAACATCCTCGATAACACCCTCGGTCTTCTTTTCCGATCTATCTCGCCATTGGAGTGTGACCGTCGTGGGTTTCAATTCACCCAATCCGAAGTTTCTCAGACATTGAGTATGGGATCGATTAACACTTGCTCCCAAATCCAATAACGCCTTTCCAATTGGTTGCCCACCAATGACACATGGAACAGCTTGGGACCTGTGGTCTTTCGCTCGTGGGGTTTCCAATCGCAATATCGAATCGACTTGATTTGTTAGGAACACTTTCTTTGAAACGTGAGTACGGCCTTTCTCTTCCGAGTGCACAAATCTTTGAAAAACTTGGCGCATACTCGTGAACTTGTTTGTTTGTTTCAAGTAATGGAAGATTTATCTTTACTTGCTTGAATGTTTCAAAATTTCTTCCATTTTTGTCGGTCCCTTTCCCATTCTAGATGGAGGAGTTAGGCATTGAGGGAATGGTGCCTTAGGGACATAAGGTGCATTCCATTTCGATTCTTTTCACGTCCTTGTTGGACGGTTGAAGGAAACTCTTCCTCTATTACTTTTTCTTTTCCTTTCTCTCTCCTTGCTCTTGCACTTTTCTTATCTCCTCTTTGTCTCTTTCTTTCCTTTTCCTTTCTTTTTCCTTTTCCTTTCTCCTTTCTTTTCTCTCGATTCTTTTCCTCATCGCTTCTTTTCTTCATCGCCTTTCTAGCATTTCCACTTGATCCACTTCAAAGACCGTACTTTCAAGCCTTTCAACCTGTTGACTATTCGATGGTCTGCCAGATGGTGCTTGGCCTCGAGGATTATTGATGGGTTGGTGGGAGCCTACCTTCCTCTCACGACTCAGCTTGATTGGCCAATTGATCGACTTGGTCCATTATCATCTCGAAAAGATTGCATGCTTCGCATAAGCTTTTCTTCCGGATCGAATCTTCAATCTTGGCATGAGATTGATTAAGATTACGATTGAAATTACGATTTTTTTAGTCGAATTTGGATGATAATACTGAGCATTCTGTTGGAAATTAGAATTCACGGAAATTACATTGTGGACGAAAATTTTGTTGAAAATTTGGTTGAAAAGGTTGTTGTCCACCCATTGTGTTGGCTCTATGTTCTTTGGTTTACGCCGGTTTATTCGATTCACCCCATCCTAAGTTGGGGTGATTTTTCCATTCCGGATTGTAGGTATTGGAGTACATGTTTCTACCTTGTTGATAAGATTGAGTCACATTTACCTCGCTCTTGAGGATTAGGTTCATCGGGAAGAATGACAAGGTAGTAGGGCACTCATTAGCCATATGACCTGGTGGTCACAAATTGAACATGTGGGGTGACAGAGCTTTAGCTTGCTTGGTAGCAGCAACATGTTCATCTGTTTGGACTGACATGTCAACCTTTGTTGAGAGATTCGAGGCATTATTGTTGACATCGACAATCCGCCTTTTGTCAACACATGAGATTTAGGTGCAGTTCAAGTTGGTTCGCCTCAAAGTGTCTCACTTTGTATCGAAGTTTGATATAACTTTTCAAACAATGCCCAATTAATCGACTTCTTCGTGGCACAAGATCCACCACAAGATGCATCAACCATGCGTCTCTCTTCGTGAATCCATTGTAAAACTTTGGACTTGTTGCCACCTTGGAACTTGATGATTCGGGCAACTTCTGATCAATTCCTTAAACCGTTCCCAACATTCATGGAATGTTTCTGTAGGTTGTTGGGAAAAGAACTGGATCTTCTGACGCAATTCAATGGCCTTAGCCATGGGAAAATATTTTTTAAGGCGGCGATCGGCGCCAACTCGAATAGATTGTGGTTCTAAGAATAGAACCATGTTTTTGCCTTATCTCTTAAAGAGAACGAAAGAGTCGAGCTTCGCTATCTCATCGATGACATTGTGGACTCTGAACATTTTGCATACCCCAGTGAATTCATTTAAGTGAACGTGCGGATTTTCATTTGCTAACCCATGGAAAATTGGTAGCATTTGAATCATTGCTGATTTGAATTCATAGTGGTTCCCTGGAATGGGAGCATGCATAATACATTCCTGATCCTCGTAAAAACCAGGATCGTTATAATACTCCAGTGTTCTAGGGCCCTCATCAAAATTATTGTTCCTATTATTTCCATTATTGACATTCCCATTGTTGTTATTCTCATCTCTCTCTTGCCTTTGGTCTGCCATGGTCTCAGTTTGTTGATATTGATTCCTCTGGACTCTTCGATCCTCTCTACAAGCTCTTTCGATCTCAAGATTAAACGGTAGCAGATGTGGGTGATGAGAACGAGTAAAGCTCATACACCAACACTCACAAACAGGGTTGAAGAATCCACAACAAACCCACAAAATTCTGCTTCAAACGATTTAAACAAAGATGATAAACAGTAGCCAATATCAGCAGGAAAGATTTCTTCTTTTTTTTTTTTTTTTAATTAAAATTAAAAATAAAATTCGAATTTAAATTAATTTTTTTTTTTTTTTTTTTTATATTCAAATTAAAATTTAAATTAATTAAATTTTTTTTTTTTTTTTTTTTTTTTTTTTAAATTCAAATTAAAATTAAAATTCGAATTTAAATTAATTAATTAAATTTTTTTTTTTTTTTTTTTTTTAAATTAAATTCGAAAATTAAAAATTAAAATTGAAAATCCTATAAAATCTTTCCTAAAAGAGAAAAATAAGGAGAAGAATGAAAGATTCCTAAAAATCCTAAAACAAAAGTCCCACAAAAGTTAATGACTAAATTTAGAAAATCCTAAAAATATCTAAAAGAGGAAAATAAGGAAAAAGAGTCCTACCAAATCTAAAATAAGAAGTCCTAAAAATCTCTACTTCCTAAATTTCCTAAGGAAGGTATCCTAAAAATCTAAACTTCCTAAAAAGACTCCACAAAATCTTATCAAAGAGAGAAAAATAAGGGAAATAATTTTTTTTTTTTGTTAAACACTCAAAACAGAAATATCTCTATCCGAATTAATCAAAATTTCAACGATTTCCCAAGAATGCAAAACTTATGTAACCCTTGCAAGTGCACAAGGTCTATTGCAGTATGGCAAGAACAGGGGTGTCGAACCCACAGGGAAACGTGAATTTTTAATTAATTTTGAGATTTTAAAAACGTCCCTAAGGAAGTACCAAAGGGCAGATTCAATTTTACTAAAAATCTATCACACTTTTCCTAAATGCAGAAAAATAAATTAATCTAAACAACTAAGTACTGATAAATCTAAGAACAATATTAAAATGAGATCAAGGAATATGCTACCCCAGATTCGTACCCCTTTTCTATCATTAAAACCCACAGTTTCATTAAATCATCATTCACACCATCATTCATCTAGAAAAATGACTTGAAATAAAATATGATCATCAATCCGGCATACCCTATCTAAAAACAATGACTCAGCCTAACATTTAACATTGTATGAGTCATGTAAAAAGCATAAGCGTATCTCATGATATTTAGATCACGACAATTAGCACATAATCGCTCTACATTAGATCTCAGGTCCGGATCTAGCGATTACGGTTGATCAAAGCATTCAAAATATTTTCAATCACACAAACTTTGAGCAAAACGATTCCATGATAACAATAATAGATCGGTATTAATCATAAACATGGGTACTTATCAGGGATCGCATCTTCCCGATCTCTTGATTTGCTGTTTGATCTCCTTTTTCTTTCAAAGTCATTCCTCTTTTATTTCTTCCAAAAGATATTTGCAATTGTTTTTCCTAAATACAATCTATGAATTTCTCAGAGAAAAATAATGCAAATCCTAGGTACAATCTACCCTGAATAAACCCTAGAAGAAGGAGAGAAGAAGACTTGAAAAGATGAAGAAAATATTCCCCCAAAGTGAAGAGCCCTAAAAACTAAAAATAAAGAATGAATAATATTCTAATTGCCAAAATCCTCTTAAGAAACTCGTGGCTTCCCTTTTTATAATAGCCTAACCCTAATACCTCTCTCGATTGACATCTAAGAGTAATTTTCGTGAATTCCCGCCTAGCTTTGCATCAGATACTGTCTTGGTATTTTGCTCATAATTTTCTGTACCGAACTCGGATTGAGGTGATTCTTAAGGCGTTGGAAAGCTGACGACGAGCTCTACAACTTTTATGTTTTAGACATTTCCTGAATCTGACGTCTTGAAGGTCCAAATTGAGCTGCAAGTCGCACTAAGTTCTTAATGACCCAAAATAGCAGTGTTTTGACATTATTTTCGGGATTCTTGGGCTGTTTTAGAAACTTGGACTGTATTTACCTGAAACACTTCAAATCTAGCAAATCTCATCAGATAGCCTTCATCGAACGGCTAAATATAGGTATTTAGGGGTGAAATATCATCATATTTCACTACTCATCAGTCGCGTGAACTCATCTCCATACTCACGCACTGACATTGTCCCCTGCTTCAGCTCGATGAACTGAACTTCCATCTGATGCCTAACGATCTTGGGAAAGTACTGATCGTTGAATGCCTCGATAAACTCAGCCCATGTCTAAGGAGTATTGGGAAACTCCTGCTCCCGGTGTCTAGCCACGGACTTCCACCATGGTCCAGCCTGTCCATCCAGTTTGAAGGTTGCCCATCTAACCTTCTCGACATCGGTGCACCAAGATCTTTTCCATCTCATCCAACCAACCTTCAGCCTTCCATCGGGTAGGTCATCGAGAAAAATTTGGAGGTCTCATTCTCCACGAATTCGGCAAATCGATGATTGTTGTTGTTGTCGGTAATCAGCTACCGCTTGTTGAAGCGATTCCGATCTGCTTGAGCCATAGATGCGGTCTGCTGAGCAATGTTGGTGGCCAGACTTTCCAACACTTGTTCCATTCTTTCACCCTGACCTCTAGCAACTCCGGCCCTATAGGGATCAGATTAGAACCGGATGCGGCAACTCCCTTGATGTACCGACACCTTCAGAATGTCCTCTAAAGGCACCCCTACCCTCGCCTCTAAATCTTGGGGCCATAATCGATCATCATTGTGAACACCACAACATCAGTCAACATTGATTGTAAAGACAATCACACACAGTACTAGTGATTCTGGACCTAACGATATGACTCTGATGTGAATTGTACCGGGTCACGGTTGGGTTCTCATGGCTCCTTAGAGAATCTAAAAACCATATCTCTGATACCAACTGTGATTTAATTCGACTTTTCCAATCCCTCGTATAGAAAGTTCGATTCGCCAACCCATCGAATAAACGATAAGCGCAAACAAAGCAGTACATATCGAGTAAAGCGTAATAAAATCCATAGCTAAAATAAATGCGGAAGCAATTAAAAGTAAAGAACCGATGATGGCCGACCATCATCAAAACATAACTCATAACGAAATCAACGCCAAGTATAAAACTATGATATCCAACTAAAATGGGCCCACAAATTCAAGTCTAACTCTCACCACAAATAAGAAAATCGAAGTTCTATATCGAAAACTCCTCAGAGGAACCTCAAGCTCTTCCTCGTGCACGTAATCGATCGCCTCACAATACCAATAGCCACGCCAAGATCAACCTGTGACGTATAGTCGGAGTGAGCTAACCAACAAAGCTCAGTAGAAGAAAGACATCTACGGCATTTTACTTTAACTAACATGGTTTCAAGACCAATACCGGAATATAGCTTGTCAAACATATAAGCAGATAATAAACTGAATTTAGGTGCGGAAATCATATGTAAGATTTATTTCTAAATGTGTGAAAACAGTTTCAAGAACAGATGCAGTGTTTCAGTGTCTTAGTTTCTCTAACTTCTATATGCAAAGTTCAGTAATTCATGACTTAATCCTCAACTTAAAATACCTCCCGAGTAAACTATATCTCGAGAGCAGGAATATAGCCGATGGGAACCCCTACCTACCATCGTCGTTCATGAACCCTTTTTCAGGATGCAACAAGCCCCTACGTAATGAGGGAAACTTGTGCCAGGAAATTGTTCAGGAATTTTTGAGGGGTCGTTCAGGTCAATCATAAAACAAATGCAGATACTAATATAAATCAGATGCAAGTCTCTTATACATAGTTCAGGTTCTTGATTTCAGATTTTCAGAGCTTAAGCAGATTCAGGTTTCAGGATTCAGGTAGATTTAGATTTTCAGTCATTCATATCAATTTCAATTTACAGATGTGATTTCAATGGCATATGCAAGTTTAAAGATTTTAATTCAAAATATCCATGCGAATTAAAATAAAATACTGTAAAGATGAGATTCTCCTACCTAAAACTCGGAGTTATACGAAGTCAAGCAAGGTCCTATTGATGGCCTCTCGCCCTCAATCTACATCACAATATACGTTCATGCATTAAGATAAACTCTAATTACTAATAATATAGGCCTATTTAAGCGTTTCCTCAAAAACAAGTCAAAACAGGCAAGTTGCGCCAATCCTAGAATTTGATGTAACATTCTCATATATTTTTTACTATCACGACGATTGATCCATGAGTTGGTCAAAACATAAAGGTTGTAGATTTTTCTATTATCTTTCCAACGCAAAAAGAATCGTCTCAATCGGAGTTCGGGACAAAAAGTTATGACTAAAATACCAAGGTAATATCGAAGTTCGACAATACCTCGCTCG
Organism: Chloranthus sessilifolius; assembly: GCA_021018995.1. Classification (NCBI taxonomy): domain Eukaryota; kingdom Viridiplantae; phylum Streptophyta; class Magnoliopsida; order Chloranthales; family Chloranthaceae; genus Chloranthus; species Chloranthus sessilifolius. Next base: position 21,834,170 of record CM037594.1, on the reverse strand, counting down.
AGCGATGATAATAGCTCGCTCGAGCGATTTGACGTAACATTCTCATATATATTTGACCATCAAGACGATTGATCCATGAGTTGGTCAAAACATAAAAGTTGTAAATTTTTCTATTAGCTTTCCAACGCAAAAAGAATCGTCTCAATCAGAGTTCGGGATAAAACGTTATGACTAAAATACTAAGGCAATGTTGGAGTTCGGTGATACCTCGCTCGAGCGATGATAATAGCTCGTTCGAAAGGCTACTGACGACGCTTATTTTCTTTGGTTTTCACCCGAATCGAAACCCATACATCCCAAAGCAAAACCCATGGCTAATCTAATGATTTAATCAAAAAGTTTAATTAAAACGTACCTTTAATCTAAGGATTCCTAGATTAGAAATGAGTCACGCGAATAGAGCTTCGGAACGAAACCGACGGTTTTCCTCAACGATTCGCGCCGTGATCGATCCCACGAGTTCACAGAGACAACTCCAACACGCCCCCAATGATCTCAACCTCTCCCAATAGCCAACTACGAATCCAAGGTTGATTCAAGTTCTTTCTAAGGTTTAAGTATTTTCAACAAAGAGGGTTCTAGAGAAGGAGATTTTCTAAACCGATCTCCTACGATGATTGAAGAAGAGAGAAGACGGAGTTTCACACGGTTGGGTAACTATCCTCTCTTAACAAAACCTAGTATAATACGGGAATGCAATTCCTTCTTATAATAGGATTGCTCACAAAGTAAAACACATACACACATCTTATGTATTATGCACTTCTAATTTTAAAACTCAAGTCCGGTGTTGAGCGGCTACACCGAGGTCTGTGCACAACTTTCGCACGAGGGTCCAAATGGGCTCTAAATTAAAATCTGTCCGCACAATCACATCTAGATAAAAATCCAAAACAAATGGTGACGTCGGTTGCCGAGCCGAATACACACACAGGGTCAGTCTAACTCGGGTTCAAAATACGGGTCTTTACAATTGCACTCCATAGATGAGACATTGTTGCGCTTTCAAAATTGTTCATGTGAACGACGATTGGTTGGGGTTTCCTATCGGACATTCCTGTTTACTCCGTGCTATATAGTCACGGGAGTTTCTTAAGTTAAATACACACAATTTAAGTACTCTGATAATATACTTGCATAACATCTGATTTCTTGCATAAAATCTCAGCTTTTAGTTTGATTCGTCATGATTATACGTTCCTGATTTGATTTCTGTTATGAGATAGCATGATCTGCATATTCAATTCGTTTAGTTGGAATTCTTTTATTGAGCTATGATGTAGCTCACCCTGCTTTCTAAATCAATTTTAAGTTCGAGGTGTAGCTCCCTAGAGTGACCTGCACTACCAAAATTGAGGCCGAGGCCGAGGACAGAGAGAACATTCTGAGTGCATTTGTGCTCCGTAACTTCGTACCGTGTCCGTGTCTTTGTAATTTTATCCTTTTGGATTATTGTGTGCCTGGCGGCAACTTTTGTATATATTTTAGTAGGATTACTTATTGTATTATTTATGCATTCTATTCGGAACCACTATCGGGAACCATTGTTTGGGTGATGGATGTCTATCACAAATGGTTCTTCTTGGTTCCTTTTTGAGAATGTGTTTTCTTTTGGTTTTATATAGAAGTAACTGTTCTATCATTATTGTTCTTTAGGGGAAACGCGTTCGTAGATGACTGACTCGATCTATCACTACTGGATAGTGTCTGCTTAGCTTCCGCTACACCAGCAGACACTCGTGATTGTCCCGGGGATCACCCAGAGTATGATCCTGATGGCACAGATTTTTGGGTACAGAAATCCGGGCTGTTACACTAATCCTCCTTCTTCATATTAAGGTTGTCAATCTTAGTCCTCAACTATCGGATATTTATGAAAATAAACAGTACCGTTACACCATATATCAAGTTTCCTACCATTGGTCGTCAATCAAGTCTAGGATCCCATCAATATAGATTTAATCTAATCCTAATCCTCCTTCTTCAGATTAAGGTTGTCAATCTTAATCCTCAGCTATCGGATATTTATGAAAATAAACAGTACCGTTACACCATATATCAAGTTTCCTACCATTGGTCGTCAATCAAGTCTAAGATTCCATCAATACAGATTTAATCTAATCATAATCCTCCTTCTTCAGATTAAGGTCGTCAATCTTAATCCTCAGCTATCGGATATTTATGAAAATAAACAGTACCGTTACACCATATATCAAGTTTCCTAGCATTGGTCATCAATCAAGTCTAGGATCCCATCAATACAGATTTAATCTAATCAACTTGAAATTTGGGTGTCAATCAAACTCTAGCAAACTGAAGATGGAAAAGTAGAAACCGGTACACTAATCTGCAAATTCTAACCTGAGTCGTCCATTCAAGTCAAAACATGGAGATGTTTATAAAACTAAAATAAAATTGGACTAAAAGATGGAGGAAGGTGGATGGTAAAATAAAGATTAAATGGTGAGAAATAGGTAGCTAGGACCTGGCTCTCATTGTAAATTCATTGAATCAAAGGCATTGTATAGATCTGATTTGCTACAATCCGCCATTTGGCTACAAGCTCCCCAGGTTCAACCCCAGCAGATGTACGGTATAAGGATCTTATCTTAACCAAAGAATCAAAGTCATCCTAAGGCTATGAACTGTCCACTTGAATGGTCATAGATCATCCTAGAGATTGGCTCAAGCCAAAGGTCTCGATTAGAACAGGTTAATAATTACAGATGCTGCGAATGCCAGACTACAAGCTCCCCATTTCTGGCTGGCATGCAAGAGTATCCAATCCAGGAAAATCAAATACGAGAAAGTTTAGATATTTACGCGGTCAAAGGCTGCTTTGGTGTGGTTTTTCTACTGAAGCATGAAGCATATATGCATATGCAGCGGCACATAAGGTGCCACATTTGAGGTGCTTTCTGAGAAATCGACCGTTGGATAAGATCTTGACTACACATCGGCCGATTGGAGAAAGCCGGAGGTTGGGCATCTCAACGGATTGAGATATCTAGGCGGTCAGCGGGTGCTGTGGGCTGGATTACAGCTGAAACTTGCATGCAGGTTTGCGAGAAGGTTGCTGCTGCTTGTAGTTTTGGATAGGTTTGAAGGTGGGCTACTGCACTTCGATAGGATAAGCTGCGTAGCAGCTTTGAAATGCTGTATATCGTGGGGTTGAAGATGCGCTTGAAGTGCAATTCGATAGGTTCAAGGTGGGGCTGCAACTCATTGGACTGCATGGCAAATGCAAGCCTTAGTCCTGCAGTACTTTTCGAGCTTCACTCTTCTGCAACCTCGAGATCTGCTTGAAATGCAGCTGTTGTTGCTGGGTTTCTAATATTCAGCTATTGTGTGGGCATATATAGCAGAATTCCACAGCTACTCCCATCTATTGCTGCTGCAATTATTAATGGTAGTGAACCATAGGAATGTGCAACTAAACATTGGGCTGATAGAATAAATGCATGCCTCCGCTCCTCCATCCTTGTGTGCAACTGTTCCCATATATTATTGCTGGTTCACTTTGGGCTGCTCAAGTCAGTGCTGCTGCAACTCATCATGCTGCACTTGAATGTTTTTGAAGTAGGTTGGCAGCTCTAATGTGCATTGCTCAGGGATAGGTAACTGTTGGAAACTCTTGTTCTGCTATTTAATCCAACAACAGCTCTCTCTAGCTTTAAATCCTCTTCTTGGCACCTTTTACCACAAAACTGCACTAAGGCCGCACTTTCTCTCTAAACTGCAAACAAGCTAAAAGTAATCTTAAATGACTCTAAGGCTTAGCAAAAGCCAGGTTTAAAGGTGTAGAAAGTGGCAAAAATCAGTGCTTAACACACCCTCAAACCTAACCTTTGCTAGTCCTCGAGCAAAGTGAAATTTAAAACAATTAACCTATGAAATTAGATGCCACTTTCGTAGGGAACACGGGTGCATTTAGCACATGCACCAAGCCTTTTAAACCCCTTGGTGATCCCTAGTGGAGGAGTGGAGTCTCCTGAGGGTTTTCAGTGAAGGTACCCCCAAACTTCTCCAATAAAATTAGTTAATACTCATGCAACATGTCAAAACAAAGTTTAAGTGAAATAAAATAAATTTCACACAATGTTCATTCAGTTCTAGAGGGTTTTTAGCAAAAAAATCACCAACTTGAAACCTGAAATTCTATTGTAATTCCTTCATTCTCAATCAGTTCATGTCAAGGCATTGTGCCTGAAGATTGATGCATGGCTCACCTTTCACTTGAGAATTCTGTTTTGATAATGCCCCATTCAAATCAGATTATAGACCCAAGTCTTACCAGGGCTGTAGCTCACAATAAAAATAGAAGGGTGCATCATTTCACACAACTCAAGAGCAGTTGCAGCCCTCAAATAGGACAGCAAGCAGGAGAATAAGCATTGCTTTAATTCTTGAAATTTTCTAGTTCTCTTCACCATAGATCAAACAAATCCTTATCTCCACATGATAGCTCAATTCATTTTAGATCAATAAGGTCTCTTTATTGGGTTGTAATGCGGCTTAGGGATGAGGTTTGTAAAAGAATGAAAGCGATAAACAGGGTTCAAAATTGAGAAATCAGTAAAGGTAAGGAGGTGATCTAGAATCCTTCTTCATTTCAGCACAATTCCATCTACTTCTTGAATTTTCCGATTTGAAGTGATCAGTTTCAAATCCTCTTTTTAGTCTTTCAATGAAATGACTTCTCTTTGTCAACCTTTTATTTTGCTTTTCTGTTTTTTCTTTTTGTATTTTTCTCCATTTTTTTTCTTTTTTTTTTTTAATTATTTATTTATTTATTTACTTTTTTAGGCTGGAATGCCACTACACCACAACATGTGTTTTCCTTTCTTTCAACCAAATGCAAAACCTTGCTCCTCTAACCTCACTTCTTCTTCCACTTCCTGATTTCTCAAATTGGGGGTGAACTGAAACAGGTCAGGGGATTTTGGGTTCAAAGGTTTAGATTTTAGCAAAGAAAAACTAGGATTTTTTCAAGGCTCAAATGGTGTGTATCAAGGGCAATTCAAAGGTGGGAGATTGTAAGCTCAAACTGTCCAAGGGATGGCCTTACTTCATGTCGTCAATGTCATGAGTGCTGTCAAGCTGTTTCAACCTGGATTTGCCTAACTTCTAGTGATCGAAACTAGATCCAATCAGTCCATAGAGCAGGAAAAAAATTGCCAAGACACTCTTCAAAGAAAATATTTTTCAAGCCCAAATCTCACTGGGTATGGCCTTCCATCAAATTTTCTGGGGTGTATCCTTACAATTTTCTCTCATTTCAGGTTCAGTAAACATCAATTTTTAAAAATTCTTAACAATTGCTTCATGAAAAATGTGAAAACTACAGCTCATTTCAGTTTTAAAAAGTTTTTAATTTCCTCTTTTCAAAAAAATCAGGTGGGAAATCACTTTATTTTCAAAAACCTTTTCAACATAGCTACACAAGCATTAACTTATTTCATTGGCACACCTACCATACCCTCAAACCTAAGATAAACATTGTCTTCAATGTTCTAGACAATGAGAGACTAGGGCCAGTAGAGTAAAAGAAGAAAGAAAAACTAACCAAAAAAAATTTGCAGCTATGTGCAGCAGAAAATAAAGAAAATAACACTGAATATATGAGCAAGAAAATGGAAATATGATACACAAATGCAGGAAATTACTGCTAAAATAGAAAAAAATAGCAAAATAATGCTAGAAATGTGAAACAAATGAAAAGAAACTAATGCTAGTAACAGAAAAAATAGCAAAACCAAAGTAAAGAACTGAATGTAAAACTATAAAAACAGAAAATGCAGATATAAAAACAGAATTGCATATACAAAATCCGGAAAACAAAGTTAGAAACTGAATATAATCACAGAAAAAATGTAGAAAATCAGTAAAACTAGGACACCTTAAACCTAAGAAAGAAAAATTTGCAATCTAAAAACATAATTTTAAACTAAAATTCCTAAAATAGAAAATCCTAATACCAAATCATAAATCTCCTAAGCCCAAAGAAAACCCCGAAAGCCTGAGATACTTATGAATCTAAGTTATTATAAAAATGATCAGCAGGAATAACATACAATAAAAAACAAGATTCATAAGACTGACCCCATTGTTGATGATGTGTATGAATAAAAAAGAATAATGAAGCATGGGAGCACACATTAAAAGCAGGGTTCATACACAGCTGAGACGCATTTATGATGAAGAAATCTCGAAGGAAAATAAAATCAGTTGGTCCATTGAATATTCAAAACAGCCTATGAGCCACTGCTCATTATCCTACATGATTCCTAAAAATGAGAAAAAACAAGATCTCAACAGGTCTAGATAGAAAATTGGATCCAAACAAAGAAAAACAACCCATCTGGCATATATTTTTTTATGTTTTTGTACTTTTATATTTTTTTTTGTTTTGGATCAGTCTGGGCTCAGCAAGAGCCCTTATTTACTATTGCTGAAAAATAATAAGAATTTTAATTTGTATTTTCATTTTCTTCTATTTTTGTATTATGTTTTGTTATCTGAAAATCAACATGCCAATAGCAGAAATTTAAACAAAGACACACTCAAAACTCAGCAAAACTGCTGGTTTTAGAGAATTTAAAAATAAAAAATGAATGCAAAGGAGAAGGGGATGCAAACTCAAGCAGATTTGCTCCTGCTACAATCTAGATGCTCCTTGTGTGGCAGTTGCTCCAGATCTGCAAAAATTCAAAAACTGCAGCAGTACCTTATTCAAGCATATTGACAAAAGCAAAAAGGAAAAACTCAGGCTACTACCCCAAATTGACAAAAAGACAAAAGTGTGACAGCAGCATTTATTCAAATAACTAGAAGGCAAAGAATAAAAAACTCAGAGAAAGATATAGTTGCTGCAGTCTATAACTAGTTTTCTATACAAAAACTGCAACAAACATTAAATCAAGCAGTTGGACTGTAGCATTTTCTGTGCATTGTAGTTCCCAATTTGCCCTTGTTTAGCCCCAAATACTCAGCTACTCAACTCTATACCTGTTGTCTTCAAAATGGACCCAAGCTGCCCCATTTTCCATTACTTTTTCCAATTGCACACCTCAAGTCATTGCCCACAAAATGATCATTCTCGCTGCCCGAAAATACCCCTGCTGTTTGTTACCAAAACAATCCCAATTGGGCCCTGTCTGAAGCAAGAAATATATGTGTATATATATAAATGTATATGCGGCTGCACTCGAGGCGCCAGATTTGAGGGGCCTTCTGAGAAATTGACGGTTGGATAGGATCTTGACTGCATCTTGACAGATTTGGGGCAAGCTGGAGGTTGGGCTTCTCGACAGGTTTAGATATTTATGCGGTCAAAGGCTGCTATGGTTTGGTTTTTTAGCTGAAGCAAGAAGCGTATATGCATATGCAGCTGCACATAAGACGCCAGATTTGAGGTGCTTTATGAGAAATCGACCATTGGATAAAGCCGTAGGTTGGGCATCTCAACGGATTAAGATATCTAGGCGGTCAACGGGTCTTTGAAATGGATTGGTGAAACTTGTATGAGTGTTTGCTAGAAGGATAGGTTTGAAGGTGGGCTACTGCACTTCGATAGGATAAGCTGCATGGCAGCTTTGAAATGCTGCAGATCGTGGGGTTGAAGATGCGCTTGAAGTGCAATTCGATAGGTTCAAGGTGGGGCTGCAGCTATAGGTTTCGACAGGTTGCTGAATTGAAGAATTCGATAGGTTGCTGCCTGGAGCTGAGGTTTGCATGCAAGGTGTAACGACCCCGAAAATTAGAACACGAGCCTGACTGCTTTGATTCGCGTGCCCGGCACGGAAACCAAGGTTGATTCAAAAACTTTAAGGTTATATTAGTTTAAATAATGTGGCACCGCGATGAGAGGAGATCACGTGTGAAATTTCATCTAGATCCGAGATGTGTAGAGGGTAGGTGGAACACGTTGCGCAAAAGCAACTGTGTTCGTGCTTCACACCGGAGCAGACACCAAGGGCAAAACAGAAATTCTGTTTTGAGGGGGTAGCTTATAGAAGAAGGAAGGGAGACAAAGGAGAGAGACTTTCACTCTTCTTCTCCTTCATCCCCGTGCCCTACGTGCTCCATAGGTTGGAGACTGTGCTAAGAAAGTGTGAAAGAGGTCCCTTGTGAGAGAAGAAAAGGGTTAGCAAGAGAGAAGATGAGGATTTCTAAGCTAGAGGAGCCGGACCTAAGTGATTGAGTTACCAGGGTTTAAGATTGGTGAGAGACCTTGATCCGACGAACCGTAGAAGAGCTTCTCACGGATCCGGATCGAGGGAGAGCTCAGATCTAGGTGTGAAACCCCCTTTTCGGGTCATTGCCGGAACCCCAAGAAACCCACGAACAAGGTGAGATGTGTGTGTTAAATAGGGTTAAATGAATAGTTTAAAGGGTATGTTTATGATGTATTAATGGTGATTGCACAACCATTAATGGAGAGAGAGCAAAATGGAAGGAAGGTGAACTCCATTAATGGCGGACTTCTTGTCATTGGTGATCGATCACCAAAGGGTGGTGATCGATCACTGAGGGTTGGTGATCGATCACCAAGGGCTGGTGATCGATCAATCTGTATAAGCTTAAGGGGAACAGAGACCCCAGAGATTTGAGAAGTTGAGGCCAGGGTGGTGATCGATCACCAAGGTGGTGATCGATCTACAATGAGTCGTGATCGATCACCAAGGTGGTGATCGATCTACAAAAAGTGATCGATCACCAAGGTGGTGATCGATCAATTTGTATAAACATTAATGAGGACGGAGGAGGAGTTTTGAAATTTCTTTGGTGATCGATCACCAAGGTGGTGATCGATCTACAAGAGTTAGTGATCGATCACCAAGGAGGTGATCGATCAACCTTGGATGTTGAGGAAGAGATATGGAGGTTGGTGATCGAGCACCAATGTGGTGATCGATCTACTGATTAGTGGTGATCGATCTACGATTGGGTGGTGATCGATCACTCACCCCTATTTTTGTCTGTCTTGACTTCATGAAGTAGACACCCCGGATATTGTGCCGGGTAGTTCTCCGACATTCCTAACACTTAATGTACTGTGCATATGGTATAGGATAAACCCTGACACGTCGAAAAAGCTTTGGATTTGCTTAGAAGATAAACTGATCTGAGGTAGGGGAAAATTCAACTTAAAGTGTATCTAAATTTAATTGCATGATATCTTAACATCGTATTCTATCTCTGATTTTCGAAAGCATGCCTGCATATGCATTAAACTCTGATTCCCGTATTCTGATATCTGTTTCCGTTCTTTGCATATGCTCTGATAATCTGCTCTGATAATCTGCCATGATAATCTGCTCTGATAATCTGCCATGATAATCTGCTCTGATAATCTGATTCATGAGGTAATAAGTATGTATTTGATTTGAGGTTTAATATTCAGACGATCCCCACCGACTCGGCGGTATATCCGTTTCTTGCACAATGTGCAGTTGCTTGAAAATCCTCGGCAAAATATGCACTCCATGTGTGGGGCATTATTGCATTCCTGAAAATTGTTCATTGAACGACGATTGGTTGGGGTTTCCTATCGGCACAAATCTGGCTACCACGTGATATATATACACGGGAGTTACTTAAGTTAGAGATATGTATGATTTAAGTCATTTAAATCTAATAAGCACAGCATCTTGCTAATTCCGGAGTTCAGTTTACTTTTGCCAGTTATGCATTCTGATTTCCTGCATGTTTGAGCATCAATCTATATCTGTTCAGTTTCGTTTCACTTGTCGATCTAAGATATGTTCTGCAATCATGTTTAATAATTTAGATGTAAATTAATTGAAATTCTTCTACTGAGCTAGGATGTAGCTCACCCTTTCAAATCTTTTTAGGTTTCGAGGTCAAGGCTTGCGATCTTGAGAGCGATCAGGATTATCAGCCGGATCCCGAGGCCGAGGCAGAGGACGAGGAGACGGACGTTCAGGCGGACGAGTTCTATCCTTAGCCTGGGTATTGATGCCCGATATTTTGTACTTTTGATCTTTTGGATTTACTGTGTTGCCTGGTGGCCACCTTTATATAAACATATGTAGTTCTACATTTATTTATTTCATGTTAGTCCACATTCCATTTCGGAACCACTATCGGGAACCATTGTTTGGGTGATGTACGTCCATCACCGATGGTTCTTCCTGGTTCCTTTTTGGGAATGTGTATGTTCTTCCTTACATTTAAATATTGTTGACGTGTATTTAGTATAGAAATTGGTTGACTCCGACTACAGCTGCTCGGATGTGTCCACCTAGCTTCCGCTATATGCGCGGATACGTGTGATCGATCCGGGATCATCCAGAGTATGATCCTAACGGTACGGGTTTCTGGAAACGGAAATCCGGGCTGTTACAGTTGGTATCAGAGCCTAGACTGTAGGTTGAACTACGGGTTTAGAAAGGATTGTTTTCACAATCTATGTACTGATCAATGTTGTTGTTTTTACAATGACAGACCAGTATGGGCCCTAAGTTCAGAGGAGGGCATAGTGGAGGTAGAGCAGGACAGAGAGAGATTCCCCTGAGGGATGTGCCAGAGGTCACGTCGCGGGGCTTAGAGTTTCTCTCGCAACCAAATGTGGTTCCGGTGGGACCAAGAGGAGGAAGAAGAAGAAATGAGGAGAGGATGGAGCAGGTGTTGGAAGCATTAGCTACCAACGTCGCTCAACAAACAGCTGCGTTGGCTCAACAGGCAGCTAGACCACCCCATCAGCCTAGTGGGTTTGCGGAGTTTAGGAGAATGAGACCTCCTAACTTCTCGGGTCAAACGGATCCCATTGAAGTGGAAGGATGGATTGAAGAGATGGAAAAGCTCTTCGAGGTGCTACAATGTAGTGATGAGGAGAAAGTGCGTTGGGCCACTTTCAAACTTGATGGTGACGCCGGACCATGGTGGAAGTCGGTGTCACAAAATCGACAAAGAGAATTCCCTCACACTCCTTGGACATGGGAGGAGTTCACGGAGGTGTTTTACCACAAATACTTCCCGAAAATTGTGAGGCATCAGTGGGAAGTGAAGTTTATAGAATTGAGACAAGGCGCCATGTCGGTGAGAGACTATGGAGCAGAATTTGACAGGTTGGCTAGGTTTGCTCCTCAGCATGTAGCCACAGAGTTGATGAGGGCCAGAAAGTTTCAACTTGGCCTTAGACAGAATGTGCAGAAGGACGTCGCCATGTGGGAAATGGAGACGTATGAGGGAGTCATGGCCAAGGCTCTCATAGCTGAAGAGGAGAACCAAAAACAATTTTCTTGGAGGGACAAGCAGACGAGAGAGAGACCATTTCAAGGGCAATCTCAGGACACGGAACAAAACAAGAGGGCTAGGTTTGCTAGACCTCCGAGATACCCTACACACTCTCGACCGGCGATATCTTCGGGTCCTAGTTCCTACCAGAGGGCGGCAGCACCTACTTCTTCTAGATCATTCAGACCAGCTGGATCTTCTGGTAGCGGGGCCTCAGTGACACAGGGACCTTCAAGGATCTCATCCTTTACTCCGGCCGTGGTTTGTGCAAAGTGTGGGAAACAACACAAGACGGAGGATTGTAGGAGAGATACCGGGGCATGTTTCAGGTGTGGCAAGATGGGCCACTTGGTTAGGAATTGCCCTGAGGAGAGTAAGGAGCGGACAGGATCGGTATCAACACAGAGATCATCTCGACCAATAGTCCACTAGTCGAGCTTATGCCGTCATGCATGACCGATGCTCGACGTGACGATGTCATCAAGGTATGATTTGAGATTCAATGAATGTGGTTTAGTGATATAACGAATTAAGAATTTTGAAAAATATAGAAATTGTTGAGTAATTATGATGTAAATAGTATATGTATGCATGCATAGTTAAGACGTTGAGATAACATTGAAATTGGCGTATAGGTGAACTGAAATTGTATAGGAGTTGCGACATTTGCTTTCACAGAGCACAAGCCTTGATAGATCCGTGCTCTCGCACTCTTTCATCCGACCTCAATTTACTAAGAAATTGGGTGCCACTCGAAAGCTTAGACTTTATTTTGGCGGTGTCGGTTCCCCACGGGTATCGTGAACGCACTCACCGTGTGCAAGTCAGTGATAGTGGCAGTGGAAGAACACGAAACACAGGCAGATTTGATTCTGTTGGATATGAAAGGATTTGACGTCATTATGGGAATGGACTGGCTATCCGCGTACCGCGCAAGTGTGGATTGCCTTCGAAAGATAGTGGTTTTTCGTCCACCTAAGCGACGATCATTTAGATTCCTTGGGGAAAAATCTAAGGTGGCTCCGTTGATATCCGCGATTCGGGCGGAAAAGATGATGAAGAATGGTTGCAGCGGATATGTGGCTTTTCTACAAGAACAACGGGAAGAAACAAATGTGCTATCCGATATTCCCGTCGTGTGTGAGTATCCCGATGTATTTCCGGAAGAATTGCCTGGATTACCACCAGTTAGAGAGGTTGAGTTTGCAATTAATTTAGCTCCAGGCACGTAACCGATTCTAAGGTCTCCGTGATCGGATGGCTCCAAGAATTGCAAGAGTTGAAGGAACAACCGCAAGAACGCTTGACAAGGGATTTATTCGCCAAGTGTGTCTCCTTGGGGAGCACCGTGTTGTTTGTCCGAAGAAAGAGCTCAATGCGCTTATGCATTGATTATCGGCGATTGAATAAGTTGACGATTAAGAATCGTTACCGCTTCCTAGGATCGATGATCTATTTGATCAATTGCAAGGAGCGAGGTTCTTTACGAGATTGACTTGAGATCGTGTTACCATCAATTACGGGTCAAGGTCAAGATGTGGAGAAGGCGGCGTTAACCGGATATGGGCACTATGAGTTCTTAGTTATGCCATTTGGATTAATGCACCGCATCATTTATGGACTGATGAATCGTATATTTAAACCACACTTGGTCAAGTCGTTGGTTGTTTTCGTAGGCGACATTCTTGTCTATTCCAAGACAAAGGAGGAACACGAAGAACATCTACATGTGGTTTTGCGGACCCTTAGAGAACACAAATTATACGCAAAGCTCGGCAAGTGCGAGTTTTGGTTGAACCAAGTGAGTTTCTTAGGCCATATTGTCTCCGCAAAAGGTATAACGGTAGATCCCACAAAGATCGAGGCGGTTGTGAATTGGGAACAGCCTAAAGGATGTGAGGTCTGTAGCTTCCTTGGTTTGGCAGGATACTACAGGCGGTTTGTAGAAGGATTCTCTAAACTATCAAGTCCGCTTACTCAGCTCACAAAGAAAAGTGCTAAGTTTGATTGGACGGAACAATGCGAGAAGAGTTTCCAGGAATTGAAGACGCGGCTAACTACAGCACCAGTGCTAGCTATACCTTCTGGCAGAGGAGGTTTTGCTATCTACAGCGATGCATCATATAGTGGGTTAGGTTGCGTCCTCAACCAGCATAAGAAGGTTATCGCTTATGGCTCTAGACAACTGAAGGAACATGAGAAGAGTTACCCGACTCATGACTTGGAATTAGCAGCGGTGATCTTTGCTCTGAAAATTTGGAGGCACTACTTATATGGTGAGACCTTCGACATCTACACCGACCACAAAAGCCTAAAGTACTTGTTTACACAAAAAGACTTGAACATGCGACAGCGCAGGTGGATGGAGTTCTTAAAGGACTACGATTGTTCCATCCAGTATCACCCTGGAAAAGCCAATGTGGTGGCGGATGCTTTGAGCAGGAAGTCTTCAGCTCAATTGGCACATTTGATCACCAGAGTGCAAAGGTGGCATTTATTGGAAGACCTGGCCTTATGTGATACGTTGATTGATGTTAAGGGTTCAGGTACTTTGATGGCCACCATTGTGATACGGCCCACATTGTTTGATAATATACGAAAGCTCCAAATGGTCGACGAGCTTATGACAATTAGAAGAGATGTGATCAATGGGATAAGGCCTGATTTTTCTATTAAGGATGATGGCACCTTGCTATTTCGAGATCGGACGTGCATACCGGATACCAAAGATCTAAAAGACACAATTTTGGAAGAAGCGCATAAATCTACGTATGCTATACATCCGGGTAGCACCAAGATGTACCAAGATCTCAAACGAAGTTTTTGGTGGAGAGGGTTAAAGAAGGATGTGGCGGAGTATGTTTCTCGGTGTTTGGTCTGCCAGCAGGTGAAAGTAGATCATCGGAATCCGAGTTTGTTACAACCCTTGCCAAGATGCAGAGTGGAAATGGGAAGCCATTTCTATGGACTTTATTTTAGGATTACCGAGTACCGGAAAGAACAACGCATAACGGGTTATTGTTGATCGTTTGACGAAATCGCACACTTCCTACCATATCGGACTACAATCACGGCTAATAAACTAGCGAGTTATATGTGAAAGAAATAGTTCGATTACATGGAATACCCATCAGTATCGTGTGTGATAGAGATCCTCTGTATACGTCGCAGTTTTGGCGACGGTTCCAAGAAGGCATGGGTACGAAATTGGAGTTCAGCTCAGCGTTTCATCCTCAGACAGATGGGCAGACTGAGAGAGTGAACCAGATCATAGAGGATATGTTGCGAGCATGTATGTTAGACTTTCATGGCTCATGGGATCAACACTTACCTCTGATCGAGTTGTACAATAACGACTATCAATGAGCATTGGGATGGCACCTTATGAAGCCTTATATGGACGTCGATGCAAATCTCCATTGAACTGGGAAGAAATCGGCGAGAAGCTTGTCTTGGGACCAGAAATGGTAGATAGTACCACTGAAACAGTAAGAGTAATACGTGAAAGGTTGAAGATGGCCCAAAGTCGCCAAAAGAGCTATGCCGATCTTCACCGAACACAAGTGGAATTTCAGGTATAATCAATTACATTAATGATATGACCATGGTTAAAATTTAACTACGAAGGAATTGACCCTTGTTTTCAGGTTGGAGACAAGGTGTTTGTGAAAATTTCGCCAATCAAGGGCGTCATGCGTTTTGGGAACGCGGAAGCTAAGTCCTGTACATTGGACCATTTGAAGTACTTGGACGAGTTGGCGAGGTAGCATATCGGATCGCCTTACCCCCACGCTAGCAAGCATGCATAACGTATTCCACATATCCATGCTACGCCATTACGTACGTGATCCGACTCACGTCTTGGATTTCCAACCAATAGAGCTTCAGGAGGATATGACGACGATTGAGGAACCGATTGCTATTTTAGATCGTCGACATCAAGTCCTGCGGACTAAATTAATCCCGCTGGTACTAGTTAGGTGGAGAAATCATTCCGACGCCGAAGCTACTTGGGAGAGAGCAACCGAAATCCGTGAACAGTATCCGCATCTGTTCACCTGATGAGAAGGTAAGTCTCGATACTTCATCTAGGAATTCGTTGCCGTGATTATAAATTGGTGGGTGAGCATATACTTGATGAATTTCTCTTTTTGGAACACTTTATATGGCATGTATGAATCAGTAGTCTCAAAATCCAGACCGTCAATATTAGGGAGATCGAACAGATGAAAGGTGGTGTTCCTGTCAGCCGTGATCGATCTACACCAAGCTGGTGATCGATCACCAATAGGCCGTGATCGATCTACACCCAGTGGTGATCGATCTACAAGAGACCCCGTGATCGATCTACACACTTGGTGATCGATCAATGAGGCGGGTTTGGAACTTAAAGATTCCTTGGTGATCGATCACCAAGAGGCCGTGATCGATCACCAATGGGCGTTAAGTTATAAGAGAGGGAGTTTGAAAGGTCATTTGCAACATCACAAGCGCAAGAGACGAAAGGGCTTGCGGTTTCACCTTCCCCAACCACTTTCCGACTATTCTCGGCTATTTCGTTCGTTCTCCTATTTCGATTTGAGTGTGCGTCGCCTCATTCACCGGTAAATCTTCCATTTCCTTGATCTTTGATTCCTTTCTTCGCATTTTAACCCCAATCTATACCATGGGACCACGCACGAAGAATCCTTCGCCTAAGGTACCCACATCCTGCTCGTACTCGGCATGCCTTCTATTCCAAACCCCTGCCGTGCCACCCATGGCACCGCCCGACCACCTCTACCCGCCCGTTCCATCACGCATCGCTCACTATTGAGCGTGAAATCCCCAACGCCTGGTGGGCTTCCAAAACCTTCCTACCGGAATACGTTTTTGTGTCCTCACTATATGAGGACCGACCCGAAATGGCTTGGGCCAAGGGTTACATACAAAAGCTAGGGCTTAAACCCTTACTCGCCCTTCCATGACCATTCGCCCACGACAGCGGCTTTTCTTTCAAAACCTCAAATGGGGTGATAGTCGCCATCGACTCGTCACAACCATCGATGGCCTTGAATATAAATTCAACCATTTCCACGTCGCGGCGGCACTTCAATGCCCGTCCGCGTACATTGAGACCAGTGGCCTCGAGCCTCCTTACGTCAAGGAGGTACCCTATGCCGATGTGGTCACCAAGATGACCCAAGGCCAACACGGTAGGGGCCAAGCCATTTCTAGGGCCCAACTACCTGACCGGTTGTGGATGCTTGATACCTACATCAAGTGTGCCCTCAACCCTTTCCTGCACAAGTCCTCACGGACCGGAGTAGTGCAACAGGCACTATTCTCCGCCTATGAGAACCGCTGGTTCTCTATGGCAGATCTGGTCATAGATGGCATCATAAATGCCAATGACCTGATGTCTGCGAAGGGGCGATCTGGAGCAAAGAAACAGATCCCCTATGCACGCCTCGTCACCAAGCTCGTAGAGCAGTATGCTGCCCTACGCGAGGCCTACGTCTTGGCTCCTCACGAGCCTCGTTTGGAAAACAACACTAGGGTCTTTCACCTGAAAGACTGGACAAAGAGCTACAACTTGTTGGTTAAGCGTCTTCTGAGGAGGAAGAGGCGTGGAGCCCGTCCCCCTTGTGAGGGTTCGATCCCTCTTGTGAGAGGATCGAGTCCACGATGTGCCGCGACCACAGAGGGCGAGACACCACAGGACCTACCACCCCAGCCAGAGCCATCTGCCCGACCAGCCCCTGTTCCACCCCACCGTCGGTTTCACGCACGCCCCCTGCCCCACCGGCCTCCTCCGGCGGCGTCACTGCGATGCTTCGCGAGTTGGTGGAGAGCAATCGCCGCATCCACGTGAGACTGGATGGCGTTGAGGCGTTCCAGAGACAGATGCATCGTCGTCTGGACTATCACGCGGGTATGCATGAGCTAGTCATGCAGCACCTCTATGCCACGACGTCCACGCCGATGATCGCGCACGCCCGCCTACACAGGGTGGATCCACGCGACTATCATTCACCGCCGGCGCGTCCCAGCAGACAGACGCCTGATCACGCCGGCCCATCCGATGTCCCCGCAGGTATTACCATGCTATCATACCTAGTAGTTGTATGTGTACATTCTATTTATATTCATTGCATGCCTCATAAATTACATTAAGACTTTCTTTTTCATGCACGATATATGTATAAATTCGTAAGTGTTTTAATTACCACGCATGACACGAGACCAAATTTACGTATTAGTTTAGCGGTGAGTTTTAGAACTACAAAGCCACGAATGCGCTCTTAGACATTTTCGAGGACGAAAATTCCTAAGGGGGGATAATGTAACCAAAAAATTAGAACACGAGCTTCGCTTTGATTCGCGTGCGACGAAACCAAGGTTGATTAAAAACTTTAAGGTTATATTAATTTAAATAACGTGGCACTGTGATGAGATGAGATCACGTGTGAAATTTCATCTAGATCCGAGATGTGTAGAGGGTAGGTGGAACACGTTGCGCAAAAGCAACTGTGTTCGTGCTTCACACCGGAGCGGACACCAAGGGCAAAACAGAAATTCTGTTTTGAGGGGATAGCTTATAGAAGAAGGAAGGAGACAAAGGAGAGAGACTTTCACTCTTCTTCTCCTTCATCCCGTGCCCTACATGCTCCATAGGTTGGAGATGCTAAGAAAGTGTGAAAGAGGTCCCTTGTGAGAGAGAAGAAAAGGGTTAGCAAGAGAGAAGATGAGGGATTTCTAAGCTAGAGGAGCTGGACCTAAGTGATTGAGTTACAGGGTTTAAGATTGGTGTGAGAGACCTTGATCTGACGAACCAGAGCTGAAGAGCTTCTCACCGGATCCGGATCGAGGGAGAGCTCCGAGATCTAGGTTTGAAACCCTCTTTTCGGGTCATTGCCGGAACCCCAAGAAACCCACGAACAAGGTGAGATGTGTGTGTTAAATAGGGTTAAATGAATAGTTTAAAGGGTATGTTTATGATGTATTAATGGTGATTGCACAACCATTAATGGAGAGAGAGCAAAAATGGAAGGAAGGTGAACTACTTCTTGTCATTGGTGATCGATCACCAAAGGGTGGTGATCGATCACTGAGGGTTGGTGATCGATCACCAAGGGCTGGTGATCGATCAATCTGTATAAGCTTAAGGGGAACAGAGACCCCAGAGATTTGAGAAGTTGAGGCCCGAGGTGGTGATCGATCACCAAGGTGGTGATCGATCTACAATGAGTCTGGTGATCGATCACCAAGGTGGTGATCGATCTACAAGGGTATTGGTGATCGATCACCAAGGTGGTGATCGATCAATTTGTATAAACATTAATGAGGACAGAGGGAGGAGTTTTTGAAATTTGCTGTGGTGATCGATCACCAAGGTGGTGATCGATCTACAGAAGAGTTGGTGATCGATCACCAAGGAGGTGATCGATCAACCTTGACTGTGTTGAGGAAGAGATATGGAGGTTGGTGATCGAGCACCAATGTGGTGATCGATCTACAGTGGGTGGTGATCGATCTACAGTGGGTGGTGATCGATCACTCACCCCTGTTTTTGTCTGTCTTGACTTCATGAAGTAGACACCCCGGATATTGTGCCGGGTAGTTCTCCGACATTCCTAACACTTAATGTACTGTGCATATGGTATAGGATAAACCCTGACACGTCGAAAAAGCTTTGGATTTGCTTAGAAGATAAACTGATCTGAGGTAGGGGAAAATTCAACTTAAAGTGTATCTAAATTTAATTGCATGATATCTTAACATCGTATTCTATCTCTGATTTTCGAAAGCATGCCTGCATATGCATTAAACTCTGATTCCCGTATTCTGATATCTGTTTCTGTTCTTTGCATATGCTCTGATAATCTGCTCTGATAATCTGCTATGATAATCTGCTCTGATAATCTGATTCATGAGGTAATAAGTATGTATTTGATTTGAGGTTTAATATTCAGACGATCCCCACCGACTCGGCGGTATATCCGTTTCTTGCACAATGTGCAGTTGCTTGAAAATCCTCGGCAAAATATGCACTCCATGTGTGGGGCATTATTGCATTCCTGAAAATTGTTCATTGAACGACGATTGGTTGGGGTTTCCTATCGGCACAAATCTGGCTACCACGTGATATATATACACGGGAGTTACTTAAGTTAGAGATATGTATGATTTAAGTCATTTAAATCTAATAAACCTGACATCTTGCTAATTCCGGAGTTCGGTTTACTTTTGCGATTATGCATTACGATTTCTGCATGTTTGAGCATATTTCGTTTCACTTGTCGATCTAAGATATGTTCTGCAATCATGTTTAATAATTTAGATGTAAATTAATTGAAATTCTTCTACTGAGCTAGGATGTAGCTCACCCTGCTTTCTGAAATCTTTTAGGTTACGAGCTGCAGCGTCTTGATCGAGAGCGATCCGGATTATCAGCCGGATCCCGAGGCCGAGGCAGAGGACGAGGAGACGGACGTTCAGGCGGACGAGTTCTATCCTTAGCCTGGGTATTGATGCCCGATATTTTGTACTTTTGATCTTTTGGATTTACTGTGTTGCCTGGTGGCCACCTTTGTATAAACATATGTAGTTCTACATTTATTTATTTCATGTTAGTCCACATTCCATTTCGGAACCACTATCGGGAACCATTGTTTGGGTGATGTACGTCCATCACCGATGGTTCTTCCTGGTTCCTTTTTGGGAATGTGTATGTTCTTCCTTACATTTAAATATTGTTGACGTGTATTTAGTATAGAAATTGGTTGACTCCGACTACAGCTGCTCGGATGTGTCCACCTAGCTTCCGCTATATGCGCGGATACGTGTGATCGATCCGGGATCATCCAGAGTATGATCCTAACGGTACGGGTTTCTGGAAACGGAAATCCGGGCTGTTACACAAGGAGTCGATAGGTTGAGGGAAGCTAGGACTGCAACTCAAGCTGTCGAGAGGATGAATGTTTGGGAGCTGGGAGTGCTCGACAGGTTTAAAGCTTTGTAGGCTACACCCTTCGACAGGTTGGCTGGGGGTTTTAGCTGCACTATTCGATAGGTTGCAGCTGGTGAGGAGCTCTACTTCGATAGGATCATGCTGCAGTTCTGTAGTATTCGATGGTTGCAAGGCTGCTGAATTTCTGAAGCATTCGATCGGTTGAAACTCCAGCTTCCTCACCATTCGACAGGTGCTCAAGCTCCTACATTGGACTGCATGGCAAATGCAAGCCTAAGTCCTGCAGTACTGCTCAAGTCAGTGCTGCTGCAACTCAACATGCTGCACTTGAATGTTTTTAAAGTAGGTTGGCAGCTCTAACGTGCATTGCTCAGGGATAGGTAACTGTTGGAAACTCTTATTCTGCTATTTAATCCAGTAACAGCTCTCTCTAGCTTTAAATCCTCATCTTGGCACCTTTTACCACAAAACTATACTAAGCCGCACTTTCTCCCTAAACTACAGAACAAGCTAAAAGTAATCATAAACGGCTCTAAGGCTTAGCAAAAGCCAGGTTTAAAGGTGTAGAAAGTGGCCAAAATCAGTGCTTAACACACCCCCAAACCTAACCTTTGCTAGTCCTCGAGCAAAGTGAAGTTTAAAACAATTAACCTATGAAATTAGATTCCACTTTCGTAGGGAGCACGGGTGCATTTGGCACATGCACCAAGCCTTTTAAACCCCTTGGTGATCCCTAGTGGAGGAGTGGAGTCTCCTGAGGGTTTTCAGTGAAGGTACCCCCAAACTTCTCCAATAAAATTAGTTAATACTGATGCAACATGTCAAAACAAAGTTTAAGTGAAATAAAATAAATTCCACACCATATTCATTCCGTTCTAGAGGGTTTTTAGCAGAAAAATCACCAACTTGAATCCTGAAATTCTGCTGTAATTCCTTCATTCTCAATCAGTTCATGTCAAAGCATTGTGCCTGAAGATTAATGCATGGCTCACCTTTCACTTGAGAATTCTGTTTTGATAATGCCCCATTCAAATCAGATTTTAGACCCAGGTCTTACCAGGGCTGTAGCTCACAATAAAAATAGAAGGGTGCATCATTTCACACAGCTCAATAGCAGTTGCAGCCTTCAAATAGGACTGCAAGGAGGAGCATAGGCATTGCTTTAATTCATGAAATTTTCTAGTTCTCTTGACCATAGATCAAACAAATCCTTATCTCCACATGACAGCTCAATTCATTTTAGATCAATAAGGTCTTTTTATTAGGTTGTAATGTGGCTTAGGGATGAGGTTTGTAAAAGAATGAAAGGGATAAACGGGATTCAAAATTGAGAAATCAGTAAAGATAAGGAGGTGATCTAGAATCCTTTTTCATTTCAGCACAATTTCATCTACTTCTTGAATTTTTAGATTTGAAGTGATCAGTTTCTAATCCTCTTTTCAGTCTTTTCAATGAAATGACTTCTCTTTCTCAACCTTTTATTTTGTTTTTCTGCTTTTTCTTTTTGTATTTTCTCTATTTTTTTCACTTTTAAAAAAAATTTTTTTTTTTTTTTTTTAGGCTGAAATGCCATAACACCACAACATGTGTTTTCCTTTCTTTCAACCAAATGTCAAACCTTGCTCCTCTAACCTCACTTCTCCTTCCACTTCCTTATTTCTCAGATTAGGGGTGAACTAAAACAGGTAAGGGGATTTTGGGTTCAAAATTTTGGTTTTTAGCAAAGAAAAACTATGATTTTTTCAAGGCTAAAATGATGTGTATCAAGGGCAATTCAAAGGTAGGAGATTGTAAGCTCAAACTGTCCAAGGGATGGCCTTACTTCATGTCCTCACTGTCATGAGTATTGTCAAACTGCTTTAACTTGGATTTGCCTAACTTCTAGTGATCAAAACTAGATCCAATTAGTCCATAGAGCAGAAAAAAAATTGCCAAGATACTGTTCAAAGAAAAAAAATTTCGGGCCCAAATCTCACTGGGTATGGCCTTTCATCAAATTTTATGGGGTGTATCCTTACAATTTTCTCTCATTTCAGGTTCAGTAAACATCGATTTTTTAAAAATCATGACAATTGCTTCATGAAAAATGTTAAAACTACAGCTCATTTCAGTTTTAAAAAGTTTTTAATTTCCTCTTTTCAAAAAAATCGGGTGGGAAATCAGTTTATGTTCAAAAACCTTTTCAACATAGTTGCACAGAGCATTAACTTATTTTATTGGCACACTTGCCATACCCCCAAACCTAAGATGAGCATTGTCCTCAATGTTCTAGACAATGAGAGACTAGAGGCAGCAGGGTAAAAGAAGAAAGAAAAATTAAACGAAAAAAATTTGCAACTATGTGCAGCAGAAAATAAATAAAATAACATTGAATATATGAGCAAGAAAATGAAAATATGATATACAAATGCAGGAAGTTATTGCTAAAATAGAAAAGAAATAGCAAAATAAGGCTAGATATGTGAAAAAAATGAAAAGACTAATGCTTGTAACAGAAAAAATAACAAAACCAAAGTAAAGAACTGAATGTAAAACTATAAAAACAGAAAATGCAGATATAAAAACAGAATTGCATATACAAAATCCGGAAAACAAAGTTAGAAACTGAATATAATCACAGAAAAAATGTAGAAAATCAGTAAAACTAGGACTCCTTAAACCTAAGAAAGAAAAATCAGCAATCTAAAAATAGAATTTTAAACTAAAATTCCTAAAATAGAAAATCCTAATAGCAAATCATAAATCTCCTAAGCCCAAAGAAAACCCCAAAAGCCTGAGATACTTATGAATCTAAGTGATTATTAAAATGATCAGCAGGAATAACATACAGTAAACAACAAGATTCATAAGACTGACCCCGTTGTTGATGATGTGTATGAATAAAAAAAAATAATGAGCATGGAAGCACACATTAAAAACAAGGTTCATACACAGCTGAGACCCATTTATGATGAAGAAATCTCGAAGGAAAATAAAATCAGTGGGTTCATTGAATATTCAAAACAACCTATGAGCCACTGCTCATTATCCTACATGATTCCTAAAAATGAAAAAAAATAAGATCTCAGGAGGTCCAGATGGAAAATTGGATACAAACAGAGAAAAACAGCCCATCTGGAAGATATTTTTTTATGTTTTTATACTTTTATATTTTTTTATTTGTTTTGGATCAATCTGGGCTCAACAAGAGCCTTTATTTACTATTGCTGAAAAATAATAAGAAATTTTAATTTGTATATTCATTTTCTTCTATTTTTGTATTTAGTTTTGTTATCTGAAAATCAGCATGCCAATAGCAGAAATTTAAACTAAGACACACTCAAAACTCAGCAGAACTACTGATTTTAAAGAATTTAAAAATAGAAAATGAATGCAAAGGAGAAGGGGATGCAAACTCAAGCAGATCTGCTCCTGCTGCAATCCAGATGCTCCTTGTGTGGCAGCTGCTCCAGATCTGTAAAAATTCAAAAATTACAGCAGTACCTTATTCAAGCATATTGACAAAAATAAAAAGGAGAAACTCAGGCTACTGCCCCAATTTGATAAAAAGATAAAAGAGTGACAACAACATTTATTCAAATAACTAGAAGGCAAAGAATAAAAAACTCAGAGAAAGATATAGTTGCTGCAGTCTAAAATTTGTTTTCTATACAAAAACTGCAGAAAACATTAAATCAAGCAGTTGGATTGCAGTATAAAAATCTAAGAAAAAAAAACTAACAAAATCAGATCTACAAAATGAAAAACTCAGATCTACTATGTAGATCAAAACTCCCCGGCAGCGGCGCCAAAAACTTGTTGGGGATTTCTAGTGTGCTTGATGTGATATTTTTAATGTAATGTTTTACTCGCAAGTGCACGAATCGGTTTGTATATAGTGGGTGCGGAGTACGAGATCGTTCCCACGAGGATTAATTTTGAAATACCTAAAAGAGACAAGCAATTCTAGAAATCTATTAAGATCTAACAGTATTCTACCAGTTTTATGATTTAAGCGGTTGATGGTAATTAATGACTACAAACTAAAATTCAATTGATGATTCACAAATAAAAGTGAAGATGATGATAAAGATGAAGATACTAAATCCTCCCATCTTTGGTCCGTTCTTCCTATAATATAAATCTAAGGATTAAATTATGAGATATTTCATTAGTAACAAACATCTTTTATGGAAGATCAATGGTCAACACCCTAATAGGTTCCATGTTGCATCCCTGCAATCAGGACTTAGATGATTTTCATATATAGATCTGGGATCAAGGGCACGGCTAGGCACGCATGATCTCAGGTTCAAATAAAAATCATCCCCAAGGTGGGTGAAAATTCCAACAAGAATACCACTTACAAATCTGAAATCAAGGGCATGGCTCGGCACACTTTATTCAGATTAGGGATATTTAAGATAAAATTACCATTACAGAACCAAGATCCAGGGCATGGCTCGGCACACTCGATCCCAGAACATAATCGTAATTAGATCCACACAATGAAAACACAAAGACCATAACAATGATAGGGTAAAATTACCGTCACAGATCTGAGATCCCGGGCATGACTCGGCACACGCGATCCCGGTTAGTGGCGGGGATTTCATCCGTTCATGATAGCACAACAACCATAAAAATAAAATCTCATATTTTAATCCTAAATTTATATTATTAAAAGTACATCCCTCGGATGGGAATCATTAGATCCCCATCCCTATAAATTTAGCCACACATATTGTAAGTAAATGACATAAATAAATAAAGACGGGAAAATAACATTAATTAAAATTACCTCAAACTTCAAAATAAATTACGTTGATCCACACGGATGATAATCTTCAGAAACGAAATAAATGCAGGAATAAACTTTGAACAAAATTTATAAACTGAAGGAATGAGTACTGAAAAATTAAAGGGAACAAAGCTCTCAAAAAGAAATAATAAAACTTCCCTATTTCTAGGTCTAACTATGAAAAACAATGGCTAAAAACTAAGAACACTAAAAACTAAAACTCTCTAAAAAAAACTCTAATTCTAATCTCCTCCTCCCCGAAGTGTTTGATCACTTTAAATAGACCAGTCGTGCGGAGGTCTCCTAAGCCAATTTTTTAGGGTCGATTAATCGACCAAGGGATGTCTATGCATCGAGCCGACAGAGAGTCCCAAAAAACAGGTTCACAGTGTCATATTCGTGTCAAACTTAAACTCTGGCTCGATTAATCGACCCCAGAAATCCGTGAAATTCAGCACTTCTTCTTGGTTCAGACACTGCTTCGGTATTTTGGCCATAACTTTCTATCCCGAACTCGGATTGAGACGATTCTTACGCCGTTGGAAAGCTGACGAAAAGATATACAACTTTTATGTTTTGACAATTTCGTAATGCGACCGTCTGGAAGGTCCAAATTTAGCCGCAAGTCGTACCAAGTTCTTGATTACCCGAAGTTGCAGTGTTTTGACATTATATTCAGAATTCTTGTACTGTTTTCTATACTTGGCTTGTATTTACCTGAAACACTTCAAATCTAATCAATCTCATCAGATAGCCTTCATCGGACAGCTAAATATAGGTATTTAGGGGTGAAATATCCTCATTTTTCAGTACTCATCATACCCCCAAACCTACACTTTGCTAGTCCTCGAGCAAAGCAAACTAAAGAAAAAAAATGCCACTTTCGTAGGAAACACGATTGCACTTAGCATGTGCAACAAGCCTTTAAACCCCTAGGTGATCCTAGTGGAGGAGTTGTGTCTCCTGAGGGTTTACAGTGAAGTTACCCACAAACTTCAATATATTTTTGAAATCATCGATAAAATTGAGTTTTCAAAACATGATTTTGATAACATATATACCATTCAAAAACAAAAATCATTAATCAATTCAACATGCGAATTCTCAATTTTAAATAACAATGTTATACTAATCATACTAATATCCATTCAAATTAGTCTAATGCTCAAATCGTTAGATAGCTCATCCATTCATGCCTAAACGTGAAGTGTGTGCATAACCAAACCAAAATTCATTCATCTCAGAACTAGTTCAAACGGAAAATCGTTGGATCTGTTGTTTTGACTCAATCCTCACTTTAGGTATACTCTCAAAATATAAAGACACCGATAGTGGATAAGTTTTCGCACATATGTGAGAGGTCAATACAAAGCAAATAAAAAGGTCTCACATGATAAATGAAACACGATGCAATCAATGAACAAAAATAAATCTCATAAGAAGATACTTGTATATCCTAAGCATGTCATATCAAGTGTCATAAGTATCACATATTTACTCTCCACAAGACAGTTACTAATGCAAGATCAGATCATGAAGGTCTTTTTAGGGTTGTAATGGGGCTTAGGAAAAGAAAGAATTGGAAGTTGGGATTCAAAGTTTAGAAATTGGAAAAGAAACAACTTTTTTCTATTTCTCTTCTTTTCTTTTCTACTCTCTCTCAATTTTTCTATTTTCTCAACTCACTTTTCTTTTGAATTTCCTTTTCTTGAAGCACCTCGATTTTTCATTATTTTTCACAATTTTCTTTTCTTTTCTCTCCCCTTTTTCTTTTTATTTTTTGCCATACACTCTCAGTAAACACCACAACTCAGTATCTCTCCACTTACTCTCTTTTCGTTCACTCTCATCCCTCGTTCCTAATTTCTCAGAAATAAGAAGGGTAAAACTGAATTTTCAGAAATGGTAAAGGGTTAAAGGTTAACGTGGCTTATCAAAGAATGTATAAAGGTAAATTTTCAATAGGCTCAAAGGGGTACTAGAAAGATAAATTTATTTGAGGTGGGGCATTTTAAGCACAAACGAGCCAAAGATGGCCTTCAATCATGTCCTTAAAAGATAGTAACTTTGCCTATTTGTCTTGAGTAGATATATAGTACATTCTAACATAATGACATGAATTTGATTTCATGCAAAGTCACAAGTCAAAATGAAGTG